>CM061242.1:1267500-11267500 GCA_030848705.1 Heracleum sosnowskyi | reverse complement strand
AGCTTTATTAAATCTGATATAAAACTGTTACAAACTCTCTCAAGAAATTCTGATGTTCTTGAGAGCTGCTAGCTTACAAAAACTCTCTCAAGAAATTCTATGTTCTTGAGAGCTTCTATCTTGATTCTCTACCGAACCAAAACCAAAACTGTGTTTATATACTACACAGCTTCTCTATCAATGATAAGTCCTAATCAATTACAAAGATTGAAACCTATCCATAATTGATAGCTACATTCTACAAACCAGGAACCGACAGGATAATCTTCCTTATTTTACTAGACTCCAAATATAAATCGAAGTAGGAATCCTGATCAGCTTCCAGTCCTGATGATCAATCCTGATCCCAGTCCTGAAATGTATTCTGATCCTGACGACCATGCAATCCTGATGATGTCAGCAATCCTGATCAGTTGAGTCTAGCTCCTGACGATCATTGAATTCTGATCTAACAATCACCCCCAATCTCATACTTTGTGAAATAAAGTATAGATTCCTAAGATTCAATGATGTCAAAAACATATATACAAAATGTACAAGTATCTGCAGTAACAACTTATCTGTTCAAACTTTTTGATAGAACAGATTCATCTTCAAGAAGTTGGATAATAAATTTTCTTCTTTTTCTTCAAGAATTTGAATCAGCCTTTCCTTAAGATTTCTGAGTTCTTCATCTTCCTCATTAATCTAGTAGATAGCTGCTCTGAGATTCAATATGGAGCTTCTCTGAAGACTATGCTCTTCAAGCAAATGATAAGCAATTTCCTTCCCATCAGGATTGAGAGTAAGTTGTGTCATGCCAAAAGTTACTTCTTTAACAGCAGTACCCTTTTGCATTTCCACATCCTGACCTCTTTGATTTAAGTACATGGGAGTATAATTACCATTGAAATTACTGTTTCCATCTAGTCTTCTTCTTATTGTTGACAAAATCATGTCACTCCATTCTTTGCACATTTGATTCTTCAATCTCAAAAGATAATGAACATATTTCAGTTCATGTGTAGTTTTCATCAGCAGATCTTGAATAGATAGAATCTTCACACTACCATCTTTCATGAAGTACAGAAGCTTTTCTTTCTTGTCAGAACCATCATGACAATCTATAACTATGTCAACAGCTAGTAAATTGTTCAGGTTTTCAGAAGTTAAAGTACCTCCAATTTCAGTCAAGGAGTATGGATCAACATTTGACATATTCAGATACTCAGCATCTCTGTGTCCAATACCTCCTCTTGAATTGCTTGACAATTGCTTCAGATTTGAAAACATCCTTAACCAGAGTGCTTTTGATCTAACCATCCCAGATAAATCAACAACACTTGAAGCGCTTGTAATAATTCCTCCGGACTGAAAATTGATAAGTGTATCACACCTCAGTGTACTAATATGTTTCCACTTCTTATCTTTTTCCTTTTCAAAGGCATAGCTTCTTTCCAGTGAAGATTCTTGTCTGCTTGGGTTCCTCCACTTTCTTTCATTCGCGAGTTTAAGCCTTTGTAAATAGAGATTGAAATCTCTACTTGTTCTTCTTGTAATTTCTCTTCTTCTGGCTTCTTCTTCTTCATCTACTTCCTTGTTGTGAGAATCAACCACAGTAGATAAGATCATCAAATCAATCTCTTGCAGAATTTCAGAATCATCAGGATCTTGAATATTATCAGGAACAACATCAGGATTAGATTCTTCAATTTGATTTGTATTGCAGAGAGTTGATTTTCTTGATTTTCTTCTCAATTCAGATTCTTCTTCAATATTTCCATCATCACCAAAAGTCGATCTGTCAGGAACTACTAGAGTTTGAATAGGTTCAGGAATTTCTTCAATTCTTAATCCTCTAGACCTTGTCTGTCTAGGTATTGTTTGAGTTGAAGAACCTCTTCTACTTCTTCTAGCACCTCTCCTACCTCTGCCTCCTCTACCTCTAGCAGGAGCAGGATTATTAAAACTTTCCATCATTTCTCTCTGTTGTCTTAAGAATTCTTCATGTGAGAGATCAGGATATTCTTCACTTGCTGTAGAGAGTCCTTTTGTAGAAAACTTCTGGAATAAATTTGATGCATCTTCAGGATTATCAATAAAAATATCTTCATCACCTTCAGGAATTGTAGCAAGAGTATGTCCATGACCAGGTGTCAGGATTTGTTCTTCCGTCAGGATCTGAGATTGCACCAACGTTCTTACTGTCTTAACTCCAGAATCAGAAACATGAGTTGACTGCGTTGTTTGACTTTGTGAAGTTTGAATTGTAGACTTCATAACAACAGCATCAGAGGTTTCTCCTTGTATCACTTTGTCACTACCATCATCTCCAGTATCATCATCATTATTCCTTAATACTAGATCAGGTGTGCATTTTGTCCGACTAACCTTCTCCCCCTTTTTGACATCAGGATTTGACAATAAATTCAAAATTAAGGAAAGAGAGGCTTGAATGTTAGTTACCTTGGTATCCAGAGAATCAATCCTTCTGTTGATGGAGGTTTGTTCACAAATAACAGATTTCACTTGGGATTCTACTACCCTTAGCTGAAAAGCAGTAGGCACCTTTGTAAAACTTAGAGAAATATCATTCCTCACCAACTCAGTGGAGTTCTTGATAGAATCAATCTCACTTTTCAGGCTTTTGGATAACAGAGTTGTAGCCTTCAGATGATTCTTCAAGTCTTGATTCTCTATAGATTTCACTGCATCATAGACATGTTTCAAAGCAGAAGAATAACTTACAGATTCAGCAGATCTGTGCCATGAATTATTCCATTCATTCTGTCTAAGTGTCTCAGCAGGATTAAAGGAAGGAATAGAAAAATCTTGTCTCTGATCTTTCCCAGTGGAAGCTTTGTCAGCCATATAGGTACTTGATGAACCAAAATTAGTTCCAAGACTAACTTTGAGTGCTGTAACAAGCTGTTCCTTCTCTTTTCGATTCTCATCATCATCACTATCATCAGAGTCATCATCATCAGTACTATGTGTAAAATCAGGATCAGGAATAGCTATACCTTTCATTTTATCCTGTGAATCTCTGATAGGATGATCCATTTGTCTTGAACGAAGTGGCTGTATCAGGATAGGCTCAACATCAGGAGCACCACTAACGTCAGGATGAACACCGTCAGGATTTGATATGCTTGCATCAGAATTTGCTACCAATGGTTCTTGTGGAGCTTGAGGTTCAGAAGCTTCTTCAACACTTTGAGTCAAAGGTTCTTGTGTGCTTCCCTCATTGACAGTGTCCTCGACCAATCTTTGAACTTCATCTGCACCAGAAATTCCTTGAGCTGTGTCAGGAAATTTCTCAAAAACTGTAGCTTGGCCTGCATCTCCACTTTGAGAAGATGGTTCTTGTGTAGCTGGAATGTTGATGTCTTCATTCTCCATTTGAGAAAATGGTTCTTGTGGGACCATTCCACTAGCTAAGCCTTCACCCAAACTTTGATTGAGTGGTTCTTGTGTGGCTGGATCATCAAAAAGAGCTGTTGAACCACTTTGAGGTTCAGGTTCTTGTGGGCTTGATCCTTTCAGTTTCTTCTGTCTCTGATAGACTAACTCTTCTGCCTTCCTTAGCTTTTCCATTGGATGTTTTATCCCAAGTTTGGAAGCAGCAGCACCATACTTCTCCCATGAAATATCAACATGTCTTTTTGTTGGAGAGTCCTGTGCTGGAGAGTCTGAAATATTAACCACTTGACTTGGTGCAGCATGAGGAATACTAACATCAGGATTTGCTTGAGCAGTAGAAACTGATTGCTCATTCAGAATAGAAGTGTCCTGTACATCAGTATCCTGCTTCTTTTCGAAAGGAATTTGATACCTGCTTTTTGATAACTTACTTTTCTTCTGTGATGTAGACAATGGAACCACAGCTGCAGTAGCAGTATCAGCAACTTCCTTATTCACATTCATTATAGAGGATATAGGTAAGTCATCCTCTGAGTCAGTCTCATCCCTGAGCACTAACTTTCTTTTAACAGAAACAACCTCACCACCCTTTGCAGCTTTCTTTACCAGGACCCCGTGTACACCCCCTTGTAACTTCTTTTTAGTGAGTGGTGTAGAGGAAAAATCCTTTGAACCTGATTGCCTTCCTGACACATCAGTTCGAGCTGATTTCTTTGCTTTTACAACTAAAGTCTTTTGAGAGACATTAGAGGTGGCAGTTGACTGTTTAGATTGTTTAGGAGGAATGCTTGGGTTAGGAACAAGGTGTGATTGGCCTTGCCCCATAGCATTAGAAATTAAACCATAACGAGTAGGCATTTTCTTATGCAAGAAAAACCTAACCTCATCAGGAATAAAAGCATTTCCTATGAAACTGTTTGCCTTATCAGGATTGAAAACCGCAAAAAAAAAATTTAATATGAAGTAAAATAAAATTTTATTTAAGAAAACAAAATTTATTTTGACAATCCTGATAAATGCTGTTTTTTTTAAAAAAAATGATTACAAAACAAATAGCATAATACCCATGTAACCATTCTTACCAATTACCGAGGCAAAGTAATTATGAGAAACTGAACAGTCGCCTCGATATTGAGAAAATGACATGTACATCAGGATTGACCAGTTGACTTCCTGTCAGGATTGCATCCTATCAGGATTTGATCAAAGAAAACATATATTTCTGAATAACCATCAGGATTTGACAGTTATCAGGATTTCCTCTCTGTAGCTTTCCTCAAAAATTCTCAAAGTTCATCATTCCAAGTTCATTCACCAATTTATTGAAAGTAGCTTCAGGTAGTGGCTTGGTGAATATATCAGCTAGTTGTTGATCAGTAGGAACAAAGTGAAGTTCAATTGTTCCTTCCAGAACTTGTTCTCTTATGAAGTGATATCGAATACTGATGTGTTTAGTAAGAGAATGCTGAACTGGATTTCCTGTCATTGCAATAGCACTTTGGTTATCATAATAAATAGGGATTTTTGAGTATGACATGCCATAATCTAACAACTGATTTCTCATCCACATTATCTGAGCACAACAACTTCCTGCAGCTATGTACTCAGCTTCTGTAGTTGAAGTGGAAATGGATTTTTGCTTTTTACTGAACCATGAAACTAGTCTTCCACCCAAAAGCTGACAACTTCCTGAAGTACTTTTCCTGTCTATTTTGCATCCTGCAAAATCAGTATTTGAATAACCACACAACCCAAAATCTGATTCCCTTGCATACCAAAGGCCAAGTGAAGGAGTGCCTTTGAGATATCTTAAAATTCTTTTGACTGCAATCAGATGGGGTTCTCTAGGTTTTGCTTGAAATCTTGCACACAGACAGGTTGCAAACATGATATCTGGTCTACTTGCAGTGAGATATAATAAAGAGCCAATCATTCCTTTGTAGTGAGTTACATCTACCTCAGTACCTTGATCAGGATCAAGTTTGGTAGCTGTAGCTATGGGAGTCACTACAAGAAAAAGTTAAATAGACATCACACATTTTACATCGGTACCGAAAAGTACTGATGTTAAATGATGTAATAACATCACCCCGCGTTAAAGTGATGTCTTTGTTGTTTAAAGACAGCGCTTATTTTAGAACCGATGTCTAAACTTCAACTAAAAAAATTAAAAGTGCGCCACTTAAGTTTTTGTTTCCCCCTTAGTAAAAATTTCACCATTCCCCCCTTAATTATACCAATTATTTTCCCCCCTCTTTACCCAATTATTTCCCCCGCCGCAGCCACTTCCCAATTATTCCCCCTCATTTCGGACAACTCTCAATCTCTCAACTCTCAACTCTCAATCTCTTTCTCTCGTCTCTCAACTCCACCACTCAATCTCTCAACTCTCAATCTCTTTCTCTCGTCTGCTCAACTCACCACAACTCACCTCCACCACTGAACTCACCTCGGTCACCACCTCCACCACTCACCTCCGTCATACTCACCGCCGTCATACTCACCTCCGTTCTGCTCTCACCTCTGTCCTGCTCTACTCACCTCTGTTCTCCAAATTGGTAATCTTTTAATTTGGGGGTTTTTTAAAATCAAAACCCTAATGTCTTTAATTGGGTTTTTTTTAAATAAAAACCATAATATCTTAAATTGGGGTTTTATAAATCGAAACCCTGATTTCTTAAATTGGGGGTTTTCATTTACTTGGATGTATTTTAAATTTTGAGTTTGGTTTTTTTACAGGACCTCTGTCACTTGGTTGTTATCTTTTAGGTACTTTTTAATTTCTTCTGAAATGTGTTCTTAGGTACTTTACTTGGATGCATGTTGGATTATTTGTTTCTGAAATGCATGTTGTTAGATAATTTGTAATTTATAATTTTTGGATGCATGTTAGATTTCTTAGTTGTATGTTTTCTGTTATTAATTATTTGATATTCCATCTGGTGGAGTAATAGTCGGCTAAAGTTGAAACAATTAATTAGTTGATATTAATTATTTGATATTTCTTAGTTAGATTATTAATTATCTTGTTTTTCTGCCGACATAATCGATCAAGAGAAACTATGAAGGTTCTTGTGATTTTCTACTGGTCAATTTTGAAATATTGAGTTGGATGTGTATTTTAGTTCCATATTTGTTAATTTATTTCATTGTTGGATGGAGGTTTATGTTTTAATTTTTGATTTTTAAGAAAATCTTAAATGTTATCGTTTGAGTATTTTATTGTTTGGCTGATATTTAGGGACAATTATTCAATTTGTGAAGAAGAAAGAATAGTTGCTAGCTGTTGTTCATAGTGTCAACCTAGAGCTTCTACTAATTACGAGGTACTCCCGCTCTTTTTCTTAACTCATTTCTCTTAAAAATATTTTATCCCGTTGTGATCATTATTTGTATGCTTCATATGATTTGAATTTCATATGTTTTATATGGTTTAAAATCACAATTACATATGCTTTTGATCTCTTATTATTTGTATGTATTCGTTGTATGCAAGTTACTGAAAAACATGCATCTGTTTAAGGTTTTTAAATGTGTATCTGATTTGTTTATATATAGTGATTAAACAAGAATGCTTAGTTTTTCTTAGAAAATGTATCATGCCCTATTTGTGATTATTATACTTTAAGTAAAATTACTATCAAATGTCATACGTGCATTTGATCAATATAAACTATTGGATTTCTATTATCAATAAAACTATAATAGGTCATAATACAAACTATGTAATCATTATAATTATACTAAAATTTTAAGTGACATACCAGGTGGTTAAAAATGGATAAGTCTTGGATAAAAGCGGATAGGGATTCATTACAATATGAAATTGGTGTGGAAAACTTCTTGATATTTGCTGAGGAAAATAATAAAAATCCAAAGAAAATTCCTTGCCCATGTGCACATTGCGTCAACTTCAAGAAATATTCTGTCAGTATAATTTGAGGTCATTTATACGAATTTGGTTTTAGTTTAGGGTATTATGATTGGATTTGGCATGGGGAAGAGGTTGTTAACAGTACTAAGTCATCTGTTGGTAGTACTTGTCCTCCTGCGAATCCCACACCAAATTCAGAAACATTTAATGTATGTGAAGCAGCCTATAATAAGGAAGATTGCGATAATGAATCAGATGAGTTTAAGAGGTTTGTTGCTGATGCGGAACAACCTCTGTTTGAGGGAAGTGAGTGCACTAAACTAGAGTCAGTATTAAAACTACATAATTGGAAGGCTAGGTTTGGAGTTAGTGATACGGCCTTCACAGATCTGCTTGAATCTATTGGCTCTTTTCTTCCAAAAGATAATGTGCTTCCTTCTAATATGTATGAAGCAAAGAAAACCTTAACTGATTTAGGACTCGAGTATGTTAAATTTCACGCTTGTCCAAATGACTGCGTATTATACAGGGGTCCAATTCTTGAGTCTTCTTCTGAGTGTCCCAAATGTCATCTATCTCGCTGGAAAGTTGGGAAAGATGGAAAATATAGGGTTAATGTGCCAGCGAAGGTCATGTGGTATTTTCCAATTAATGAATTGGCATGCAGATAATCAATCTACTGATGGAAAGATGCGTCATCCATCTGATTCTCCTTCTTGGAGAAATGTAGATTATAGGTGGTCCGAGTTTTGTAGGGAGGCAAGAAATATACGTTTAGGATTAGCGGTTGATGGTATAAATCCACACAATAATGGATTAAAAAACCGGTACAGTTGTTGGCCAGTTATGTTAGTAACATATAATCTTCCTCCATGGTTATGCATGAAGAGGAAGTTTATGATGTTAACAACATTAATTTCTGGCCCGCATGAGCCCGGTAATAATATTGACATATATCTACAACCACTAATTGATGATTTAAAAAAATTGTGGGAGGAAGGGGAACCGAACGTGTACGATGCGCATACCAAATCTTTTTTCACTTTAAGGGCAGTTCTGATGTGGACAGTAAATGACTTCCCGGGATACGGAAATCTGTCAGGCTGCATCAATAAGGGTTATAAGGCTTGTCCAATATGTGGAGATAAAACTGTGGCTAAATATTTAAGTCATAGTAAAAAAATGTGCTACCAAGGTCATCGTCGGTATTTAAATAACCATCATCCTTATAGGAGGCAGAGGGCAGCTTTCGATGGAGAACAAGAATTTGGTCATGCACCTGAACCGCTTACTGGAGAAGAAGTGTTGGCGCAACAACAGGAACTCAAATTTAGTTTTGGGAAGGGGGGGAAGTCAAAAAAGGTGGAATCTGCATGGAAAAAACAATCAATTTTTTTTGAGTTAGAATATTGGAAATTTCACCACGTTCGTCATTGTTTAGATGTTATGCATATCGAGAAGAACGTGTGTGATAATTTAATTGGGACACTTCTTAATATGAAATACAAGACTAAAGATAGCAGTGCCTCTCGTCTTGATATGGTTGACATGGGATTAAGGGTGGATTTAGCTCCTGAAATGGGTGAGAAAAGAACATACTTGCCTCTTGCCCCTTTTAATTTGTCCAAGAAAGAAAAAAAAAATGTTGTCATCATTGTACAATATGAAACTTCCATATGGACATGCATCAAATATTAGAAATTGTGTATCAATGATTGATCTGAATTTGTGTGGGCTGAAGTCCCATGATTTCCATATCCTCCTCCAACAGTTACTACCCGTTTGTATCCGTTCCGTGCTTCCGAAAAATGTTAGGGTTAATATCATAAGATTGTGTTTTTCCTTCAACTCCTTGTGCAACAAAGTCGTGGATGTGTCGAAATTGAGTAAACTACAATCAGATCTAATTTTGACCTTGTGTGAGTTGGAAAAAATATTCCCTTCATCATTTTTCGATGTTATGATACATCTCACAGTCCACTTAGTAAGGGAATTGCGTTTATGTGGACCGGTTTTTTATAGATGGATGTTTCCATTTGAACGATTCAATAAAATATTGAAGAGTTATGTAAGAAACCGATTTTATCCGGAAGGTTGTATAGCGGAAGGTTATCTCAAAGAAGAATCTATAGAATTTTGCACTGAATTCTATAGCGAGAGTAGTAGAACTGCTGGGCTTCGGAAAGATGAAGACAACATTTCTGGTCCAATGGGCGGTGTGACAATGAAGTCGGTAGTAGAAGAAGAACGAGATGAAGCGCATCTTACAGTCCTCCTTAATAATACTGAAGTGGAACCATACGTGATGTAAGTAACATTTATTTACGTATTTTTATAAGTGTTAAAGTTTTTTTTCATGCGGTTTAATCTTATCTGATGTAATAATTCTCAGATTGCATAAGAAATATTTGGAAGGGATTTACCAAGGGAAAAAAAGAGTGCACAGTGGCTATTGGGAGAACACAATCGACAATTTGCTGATTGGTTTGAACAAAAAGTTAGTTTACATTCTTTTCTTTTTTATTACTATTTTTTGTAAGTCATGTTTTTATTTGAAGTCAACTTATTTGCATTGTGACTTTATGTGCAGGTAAGAACAGAAATGAGGGAGAATTCTGAAGCCGTTTCTGAAACAATAAGATGGTTGGCAGGAAAGCCTTCATTTTCAGTGTTGACTTACGAAGGTTATGTTGTTAACCGGGTCCGATACCACACAAAACAGCGAGATAATGCAAGGGTAGTTCAAAACAGTGGTGTGTCACTAGTTGCTAGGACAGTCCAAGTCTCTAGTGCTAAGGATATAAATCCCATAGAGAGTGATTTAACATTTTATGGGGTTATCAAAGAAATATGGGAGTTAGATTACCACGAATTTAAGGCCCCTTTGTTTTTGTGTACATGGGCAACAAGTGACAGAGGTGTCAAGTCTGATGATCTTGGTTTCACACTTGTGAACTTCAATCGACCAGGTCACAAAAAGGACAAATATGTCTATGTTGATCAAGTCAACCAAGTCTTTTATGTTGAGCATCCAGCTGATGCTAATTGGTCTATTGTGCTATCGTCGATAACTCGAGACTATCATGACATGTACAATGAAGATGCGCCAGAAGACACCTCCTGGAACCCTCCTCCATTCTGTTCTAATATCCCTATATGTGACCCAAATGATTATGATGATGCAAGTGTCAGCAATAAAAGACAAAATATTGAGGGGATTTGGGTGAAAAAGTGATAGGTCATAGTCGTCTAGTCATATATTTAGTGACTAGCAATTTAATTTTAATTTGCTTTCACTTTGTAGTTGTTCATGATAGTTTTAATTAAAATTGTCTTTTATTTTGCTTTTCTGTGATTTTTGTTTCACTTGTTTAATTTATGTGTAATTTTCCATGATTATTAATTAAGAATTTTGCATATTTTCCATGATTATTAATTTAGAATTTTGCATATTGTTCATGATAATTAACTGATAATTTTGCATATTTTCCATGATAATTAACTGATAATTTTGTTAAGGTTGTTTTTACAGATTGAAGGAAAACAAGAGAAATGGCACCTAAAAAGCAAAAGAAAACAAAAAAGGCGGACTCATATAATGTTACCACTAAACAACTGGAGATTGTGGACAAAACATCAGAAACTCTTGACTCTCAGACAGCTCAAGCATCAGAACCTCAACAGGCCAACTCAGAGCAACCCACGGTTACAACAACCGACACTTTTAGAACAAAGTCAGGAGGAAAGCGTGGTGTATGCACAATGTACAATGTGATTGTGAAGAAAGCTCGCAGGAAAAAAACTAAAGTCACGTTCAATGAATGGGGAATTCCTGATGGTGAAACTAGGGCGCGATTGCAGTCATATATTGGAATGTTGGCCAGGACTACGATTCCAATCGACATTGCTAGTTGGCCAAATGTGGATCCTGAATTAAAATCAAAGCTTTGGATAGATATTCAGGTTAGATATAGTATTTTTACATGTTTTGTGAATTTCTCGTATTTAAAATTCTCATTTTACTTGTGTGTTTTCCAGTCTACATTCAAAGTGAAACCACAGTGTGAGGACTTTGTCCTAAAGTCTGCTGGTTGTAAATGGCGACAATTCAAGACTAATTTGATGAGGAAGTTTGTGCGGCCATATGTTGGACAGAAGAAGAAACTGAGTAAGCCCCCAAAGCAATATGCTTATGTTAGTAAGTCAACCTGGAAAAGATTTGTGAGACAGAGGACTGATCCGGCATGGGAGGTTTGATTTAATTTTATAGTTAATTCTGTTGATTTTATAGTTAATTCTGCATCTGTATATATGATATGTAATTATATTATTTTATTTTTAGGAAATACATGAAGCGCAGAGTGAAAGAGTTTCTCAAAGAAAATATCATCACCGCTTATCGAGAAAGGGTTATATTGGTTTAAAAGCAGATGAAGTAAGAACTAAGTCAGTATTGTCTTATTCGATAAAAAATTAGCATGAATTTTTATATTTTTCTTCATTTTTAAACAGATGAAAAGTGGAAGGCTGGAGCCGGGAGTAGAACCTGATAGAGCAATTTTATGGAAAAAGGCTCGTAAACGAAAAAATAGCGAAGAGGTCGAAGAGGTAGATGAAGAGTTGGCGGTTGTATTCGGTAAAATTGTAAGTCTTCTATCATATGATTATATGATCATTTATAATTAATTAAATTTTAGACTCTATTTTAGTTTTCTAATTATTTTCATATCAATAGGATACGTTGTTGGAAAAGAAAGAGAAGGGTGAAATACAATTCTCTGGAGGTGAAGATGTTTTGACTACGGCTTTGGAGAGTCGTGAGCATTCTGGTAGGGTCCGCACTGTTGGAGGGTACATCACTCCAAAACAGTACTTTAAATTGCCACGAGAGAAGAAAGTTCGAATCACAAAGGAAGAGTTGATGGCCCGTGATCGACAAAGGGATGAAAAAATTGAGAAAAAGACGCAAGCGCTTGAGGCAGAGATTGTTCAGCTGAAGGCAATGATTAGTTCAGGAATGATGAATCATCATCAATCCTCCCCAATGCAGTCAGTAAAGGCCAGTTACCAGCCGGAAAAGAATTAGCCTGCTGCAATTGTACTAGAATTTGACGAGGACGACTGTGTTCCTACAGATGCCCCCCCTAGGCCTTCACCTCCTGGAATTTTGGTATTTTTATTTTATTTCTTAATTTCTATGAATTGATGATTTCTTTTTACCTTAGTATTTTAATTTGTTCATTTAAATATTGCAGGGGAACAGATCTTGTGAGCTATCTGTCGAGAGGATAGAGAACAAGGTTGCATTTGGTATGGTGTATCCTCGCGAGGATAGAGAAAAAGTCCATGGAATTGATATACCACTTGGACATCAGTGTGTCTCTGTCGATGGCATCATCAAACCAGATGCCTTGCTTCCAGTGCCGATCCATGCTGAATTGGAGACAGTCCGCGATGCACTTGGCTCTTTTGTAGCATGGCCTGAGGAATTAATCAGCTACACAACTACTGCGGTACAATTTAATATGTTGTTTGAATTTTGAAATAAAAATGGTGCTTCTGAGGGTATTAGAAATTAAATTGTGTTTAAATTTTAAATGGTTCAATGATCTACAGATTAAGAAAAATGTAAGGCCGCGTCCAAGTGCAGATAAAAGAAACAAGAGTGATGAGTTGCAGAAATTGAAGGCACAATTCTTTGAAGCAAAGCCAAGTGCAAAAGTGCCAAAGGGCTTTACCTTACTATTTAAACATGCAACTACCTGGATGAAAACTGCTGGGCTTTCGATACAGATTGAATGCAAGTCAGATGTGTTTGGGCATGAAAAGATAATTTATTTGTTACATGAGAATATTTTGGCATTGTTGGAGTTTGAAATGCTAGGGCAAGCTATAATTGCATCTTACATGGCGTAAGTTACATTTTTTTCTTTTTCCCATATGCATTCTAATGTTAGTATTTTTTTTAATTGTCTCTACTTCTAATGTTGGTATCTTTTTTCGATAGGCACTTGCATACTGAGACAAGTCAACGACCAGAATTGGCGGAGACGTTTGCTTTTATTGACCCTGGATCCACATTTAATTTGAATGGTGATTTTGAAGCTTACATTGTTAACCGGTTGAAGGAGGGCAACCCGGATCGGCTGTTCTTTTTGCCGCATAATCAGAAGTAAGTTCTTATATAATATTAGGATTACTAAAAAACTGGATAGTACTAAAAATCTGACTTTGGTATGTTTTTTAATAAAAACAGTATGCATTGGATTTTGGCAATTATTTGGGAAGGTGAAATTTATTTTCTCAATCCACTCCCTCACCCAACACAGTTTCCAGAACTAGAAAAAGCATTATCAAGGTAATTTTTTATTTACCGTAACATTTTGATGAAAATTCATGATTTTTTGTGTACATTGTATCAGTTTTATTTTTCATGCAGGGCAGTGAAATCTTTTAATTCAGAAACTGGTAGGGGCAACAGGACGCCGCCCAAGGCGAAGTTTCTGAGTGTAAGTACTTTTACACTTCATTTGAGTTCATTTCAGTACATAGTTATTTTTTGGAATAGGGATCCCCCAAGCAACCCGGTGGCCATGAATGTGCTTATGTAGTAATGTGCTACATGAAAGAAATTATCAATGATACAAGATTGACTTTTGCTACAAAGGTGTGCGTCTTTTTTTTCTAATGCATTACTTTTGAATTATAAAGGTGTAGTTTTCATTTTTGATTAATTGTGTTTGCTTGAATTATTTAGTGGCTGCCGAAGACTCGAGCGACGTACAACGAGGCCCAGCTTGATGAAGTACGTATTGAGGCTCTCAAATTCATCCAAGAGCACATCTGATAGCTTCTATTACTTAAGGTCTATTTAAATTAAGTGGTAAACATTTTGGTTAACAGCTTGAAAGCTAGAAAACTGCTGGAAAATTTGGTTACCAGTTTGGTTGTGGACAAGGTGTAGTTTCTAGTGTCTTGACAGTTTGGTATGCTTGTTAAGTGATGTAGTAGTAATTGCTGATGGTAGATTTATTTTGCGGATTGAATTGCTAGTCTGGAGGCAGTTCTGCAAATTGCTAGTTTATTTTGCGGATTGAATGTTGATGGATGTGTAGTTGATTTTGCGGAATGATGATGATGGATTTGTGGTTAGTTTTGCGGATTGATGTGTTGGTGGTTGGATGTGTTTTCTGAATGGTGTAATATAAATTGTGGGATATATATTGTGAATGGTCCATATTCTGAAAGACAACGGTTTTATTTAATATAGGCTCAGAACTAATGTCTAATGGTAACAAATACATCGAAATTTTTAACATATAATGATGTCTAAGACCTAAATGTACATCAATTTTTAACGATAAAAACTGATGTCTAACACAAAGACATACATCACATTGTTTTACAATATCTGATGTCTAAGACCTAAATATACATCAATAAAATTGTGCCAAAACTGATGTCTAAAACCAAGATATACATCGCAATTTTTCTACAATATCTGATGTCTAAGACCTAAATATACATCAATAAAATTGTGCCAAAACTGATGTCTAAAACAAAGATATACATCGCAATTTTTCTAAAATAACTGATGTCTAAAACCAAAACAGACATCGAACAAAGTGATGTCTAAGAGAAGCATATAAATCACTTTTTTTCTGAAAGGTGATGTTTATATGAGTTCATAACTTAGTGTGTTATATATTTTCTACAATATAATGCAAGTACTTTGTTTATAAAATCAATTATATCTATAAAAATTGTAGCATAGACATCCAATTTTAAGTTATAACCGATCTGTATGTTAAGTTCAGACATCGGTTTATGGCCGATGTCTAAGATAGACATCACCGACTAAGACATCGGTTTGGAAAAAACATAGACATCGGCTGAAAACCGATGTCTATTGACCCTTTTCTTGTAGTGAGTTGTAGCAGGAGAACTATCTTGCATGTTAAACCTTGTCAATAAATTCCTTGTATATTTAGACTGATTGATAAAAATCCCTTCATCAGTCTGTTTAACTTGAAGACCAAGAAAGTAACTCATTTCTCCCATCATGCTCATTTGATATCTTGACTTCATAAGCTTAGAAAACTTTTCACACAACTTATTGTTTGTTGACCCAAAAATGATATCATCAACATAAATCTGAACTAACAACAAGTCCTTACCATGATTCAAATAAAATAGAGTTTTATCAATAGCACCTCTTTTGAATCCACTTTCCAGTAAGAATAGAGCTAAGGTTTCATACCATGCTCTTGGAGCTTGCTTTAGTCCATAAAGTGCCTTATCCAATCTGTAGACATGATCTGGATATATAGGATCAATGAAACCAGGAGGTTGTTCAACATAGACTTCTTCCTCCAGTTCTCCATTTAAGAAAGCACTTTTAACATCCATCTGGAAAACCTTGAATTTCTTATGTGCTGCATAAGCAAGAAATATCCTAATGGCTTCTAGTCTTGCAACAGGAGCAAAAGTTTCATCATAGTCAATTCCCTCTTGTTGAGAATACCCCTTTGCAACTAGTCTAGCTTTGTTTCTGATTATTACTCCATCAGAATCAGTCTTGTTCTTGAAAATCCACTTTGTACCAACAATTGATCTATTCTTTGGTCTTGGTACCAGTTTCCAGACTTCATTTCTTTCAAATTCATTCAGTTCTTCTTGCATTGCAGTAACCCAATCAGCATCTTTAAGTGCATCTTCAATTTTCTTAGGCTCCTCCTTGGATAGAAAGTTATTGTATAGACATTCATTCTGAGTTGCACTTCTTTTTTGAACACCTGCATCAGGATCTCCAATGATCAAATCAGGAGTATGACTTGTAGTCCATTTCCTTGCTGGTGTTAAATTGTTTCTTGAAGTAGATGCTCCCCCTGGATTGGTGTTATCTTGATTTGAAGAATTTGCTTGATTTGAAGAATTTGCTTGATTTGAAGCTCCCCTTGAATTATTGTTATTTCCTCCTGATAAGTTATCAGGATTATCATTTGAATAAATATCTGAAGAATTCTGTCCTGATGATTCAGTTGACTCTGAACTTGTAGTAGAATGCTGTTACTCCCCCTCAATATGAGCACTACTAGAAGTATCACTATTGATTGCATCATCAGTATTAGTACCATCAGTATCTGGTGTGTCATCAGGATTTGGTGACCTATCAGGATCTGATGTATTGACAGGATCTGATTCACTTTCTTCAGGTTCCTTGGTGGCTTCATTTTCAAAAATCAATCTATCATGAGAGTCTTCATTTATTCCAGTTATCTTCTTGTCATCAAAAGATACATGTATTGACTCCATGACAGTTCTTGTTCTCAAATTAAAAACTCTGAAGGCTCTTGATGCAAGATAGCCTATGAAAATTCCTTCATTAGCCTTTGTCTTAAATTTCCCTAGTTGTTCAGGGTGAGTTCTGAGAACAAAACATTTACAGCCAAACACATGCAGATGCATCAGACTAGGTTTCTTTTCCTTGAGTGATTGATAAGAAGTAACACCATGTCTGTTTATCAATGTGAGATTCTGAGTATAGCATGCTGTGTTGACTGCTTCTGCCCAGAAGTATGTAGGTAACTTAGCTTCTTCCAACATAGTTCTGCCAGCTTCAATAAGAGTTCTATTTTTCCTTTCAACTACATTTTGCTGAGGTGTGCAAGGAGCAGAGAATTGTTGAATAATTCCTTTGTATTTACAGAACTCTTCCATCTTTGAATTCTTAAATTCAGTACCATTATCACTTCTTAGTATCTTGACTTTATACTTTGTGGTTGTCTCAATCATTCTCACATGATCCAACAGAACTTCAGGAGTTTCATCTTTTCTGTGCAGAAAATACACCCAGGTGAATCTAGAATATTCATCAACAATTACAAGAGTGTACCTTTTCTTACTGATGGTCATGATGTTGACTGGACCAAATAGATCAAGATGTAGCATGTGATATGGTTCTCCAATAGAGGATTCTGATTTACTCTGGAATGATGTTCTTCATTGTTTTGCTTTCTGACATGCATCACAGAGTCCATCAGGAGTATATAGAACATTTGGCAATCCTCTAACTAAATCTTTCTTAACCAACTCATTGATAATGCTGAAGTTGAGATGAGAAAGCTTCTTGTACCAATTCCAACTTTCATCTACTGATGCTTTACTGATCAGAAAGGTAGGGGAGCCATCAGTATTTGATTGAATGTTGGCTTCATATATGTTACCATGCCTGTAGCTAGTCAGAGCTATCTTTCCTGTTGCTTTACTGACTACTTCACAATGTGTAGAATAGAAATTGACATGATAACCTCTGTCAGTGATTTGACTAATACTCAACAAGTTGTGTTTTAGTCCTTTCACTATAGCTACTTTTTCAATGATGACATTTCCAATAATTATATTGCCATATCCCAAAGTTTGTCCAATGTTGCCATCTCCATAAGACACAGTTGGGCCAGCTTTTTCCTCATATTCTGATAACAGGGCTTTGTTTCCAGTCATGTGCACAGAACATCCACTATCCATGACTAACACATTTTTCTTTTTACCCTGCATCAGAATTCCAGAACACTAATTAGAATGTTTAGGAACCCACACTTGTTGGGTCCCTTTGTCATGCATTTTATTAACATTCACAACAGAAGACTTTCTGACCTTAGCAGTCCTGACAAGATTTACTCCATCAGGATTTGCTTTGTCGGTATCAGTATTAACAAAAGCATGCTTCACAATGATATTATCAACTCTATCGGACTTTGTACTCCTATCTAACTTAGGCAATGGATCATAGAAGTTATAGTACAAATCATGATAATCTTTACAAGTATAAATAGAATGCCATATACTACCACAATGAAAACAGGACTTCTGCGGTTTATAGAATACTGATCTATTCCTAACATCAGACTTAGAAATATCAGCAATCTTCTTCTTACTCTTCTTACAATCAATAGCAAGATGATTAGAGTTACCACAGTTAAAACAACACTTTCTAGGTGCATTTGGGATATATTTATAACCATTCTCTTTATTGATCCCAACTTTACCATTCCTGTTTCTCTTAACAGTAGCTTCCTTTTTCTTATCTGTCACCATACAGATTTTATCCTTAAGCTGTTTCTGAGACAATAGACCTACATTCTTAGTGACTTTATTCATGACAGGTTTAGACTTTAAAATTTTAATTCCTTGAGTAGAAGTAGATCCCTTTTCAAAAGTAGAATTGGAATCTTAGATTTGGTTGCATCTATAACATGTCTATAGGTCTTTGGACTGACTGTCTCATCAATGACAATTTTCTCTTTCAATTTCTTATCTTCATCTGACTTATATCCTAGACACTCTTTCCAATTCTTAGAGGTATTAATCTCATGAAATTTCCTACCACAGTCTGTCCAGGTTCTGATTTTCTCATTAGCATATTCAAGTTCCTTTTCAAGAGCAGTACATTTGGATTTCATCTCAAAATACATGTGATTAGCATTATCACATTCTTTTTGTACTTCTTGCATACGAGAAAATTCAGCTTCTAACATATCATTCCTTTTTCTAAGTTCAGACATCTCAGATAAGATCCTAGTATTCTCAGAAGTTTGACTTCTAAAGCTAATATGTAATGACTTTAGAAAACGTCTTAACTCAGAAGCCTTATCAGTATCAAAATCAAAGATAGTATTTAGTACTTTATCATCAAGAGCAGCAGTTACATCAGCATTGGCCATTAGAGCATAGTTGACCACCTCAGTATCAGATTCTGAGGAAGAGTCCATTCAATCCTTGCTTGATGTGATAAGTGCCTTTGTCTTCTTGCACTCAGAAGCAAAGTGACCCATACCATTGCACTTGTAGCATCTAACCTTTGACTTGTCAAATTTGCTACCCTTGCTGTCCTTTTTGATATACTTATCTTTGTTTGGATTGAAAGCCTTTTTCTGAAAGTTGCCTTGTCTTCTATTCTTCGTGAACTTCATCCTTCTGAAGTTTCTGACAATCATAGCAACCATCTCTTCCATGTTTGAGTCAGAAGAATCATCATCAGTATTGGCATCACCATTGCCATCAGTATCTGATGAAGAGTCATCAGGATCTGACTCAACTATTCTTGTTTTACTTCTAGAAACCTCCATAGCTTTTCCTTTTGATTTAGCCTCTGCTTTCAAAGCAATAGATTTTGCCTTGCTGCTTTTCTTGTTCTTTCTCTGTTGAACTTCAAGATCATGAGTTCTTAGCATTCCATAGACTTCATCAAGAGACACAGTGTTGAGATCATACTGGTGTCTAATGATCGAGGTCTGAGTGTCCCATTCTTCAGGTAAAGCTCTTAGAAACTTGGTGTTTGAATCTTCAGTTTCATATTCCTTGTCAACTAAAGATAAACTATTCAATAGTGTCAGAAATCTATCATATAGATCAGTTAGGCTCTCTTCAGGTCTTGCATCAAATTGTTCATATTCTTGAATCAAAAGAGCCCTTCTGTTTTTCTTGACAGATGCAGATCCCTGGCACTGAGTTTCCAAAGTATTCCAGATTTCTTTTGAAGACTTGCATGCAATCACTCTGTTTGATATGACAGCATCAAGACTACTGTGCAAGATATTCTTTATCTTTGGTTCCCTGAGTACATGAGCTTTTTCTTCTGGAGTCCATTCACTTTTGGCTTTGACCACATAATGTTCAGGTACTGTATCTGTTCGTTCAACGAACTTCGTAGGTATATATGGTCCATCACGAATCCTGTCCAAATAGTCAGGATCCATAGCCTCCAGGTACATCAGCATCTTTACCCTCCATGTTGGATATTCTGATTTCTTCAAGATGGGAATCTTCATGCTTTTATACTTGGTTGTCGACATCTTTAGATCGTATCTGATTCAGAATTAAATCAGTTTGCTCTGATACCAATTGTTGCCCAGTAATAATCTATTGTAGAAGGGGGGTTGAATACAATAGTATAAGATAATCGACTTCTTAATGTATATATCACAGATATGAAAGAAAGATAACAGCTTTATTAAATCTGATATAAAACTGTTACAAACTCTCTCAAGAAATTCTGATGTTCTTGAGAGCTGCTAGCTTACAAAAACTCTCTCAAGAAATTCTATGTTCTTGAGAGCTTCTATCTTGATTCTCTACCGAACCAAAACCAAAACTGTGTTTATATACTACACAGCTTCTCTATCAATGATAAGTCCTAATCAATTACAAAGATTGAAACCTATCCATAATTGATAGCTACATTCTACAAACCAGGAACCGACAGGATAATCTTCCTTATTTAACTAGACTCCAAATATAACTCGAAGTAGGAATCCTGATCAGCTTCCTGTCCTGATGATCAATCCTGATCCCAGTCCTGATATGTATTCTGATCCTGACGACCATGCAATCCTGATGACGTTAGCAATCCTGATCAGTTGAGTCTAGCTCCTGACGATCATTGAATTCTGATCTAACACTCCCTCCGTCCCATCCATTTGTTATCATTAAAAATGGAAGGTTTGACACACATTTTAAGGCTATTATAAAATATAGTTCCATTACTTATTTTAAAAAAATTTCTTCTTTGAATAAAAATTAAATGTTTGGATTTTTATTCAAAGAAGAAATTTTTTAAAAATAAGTAATGAAACTATATTTTATAGGAGCCTTAAAATGCGTGCCGAACCTCCCATTTGAAACGATAACAAATGGGTGGGACTGACGGAGTATAAGATAACTTCCGCAATCTCAGCAATTGGATTAGTTTCAAAGATTTTAAATATCATGATGGTTGTGCATGTCACATTTTTTCAAACTTTTTAGAGCATCTCGGCTTAATACCAGCTCTTAAGTCAAAAATTGAGGAGATAGAATAAAAAAGTTGCTCCAAGAAAGCTGTTAAAATCATTAAGAATCTTCTCTCTCCTCAACTCTAAGAGCCAATTTCAACTCTTAACTATTATTATTTCAATGGGTTACGCTCAAGAGAGAACCAATCACTAAAAAAGAACTTTAGAACTGTTATAAGCCGTTGGATTATTACTACAAAATCTTATAAGGGTATTCTTGGAATAAAATGATTCTACTGCCGAACCTATTTTGTTTCATAGTATAAATACAGTGTTCTGTAGCTGAATTTTAAAAGTTATGCATATGGACTTCAAAGTTCTACAACTGAACTTACTTTTTTCCACAAAGTTCTACAAGTGAACTGGATTATTTTTATAATGTTCAGCTGTTGAACAATGTTATTCACATTATTTTCATACCATAACTTTCGTGCAATCGAATTTGAAATCAAACACATAAATTTTAAAGTTCTGCAACTGAATTTACTTGTATTTAAATGTTCAGCTGTTGAACATTGTTATCTGATATTGTGTTTATACAATAACTTGTATATTTTCACAAAAAATGATAAAAATAATTGGGGAAATTTTATGATGATGATGGAGAATTTTGTGATCGATATCGATGTATGATAATTATCGTTAATAAAATATTAATTAGTTCTAAATTATGTATTTTGTGTTTTTGGACAACTTTACCCATGACCTTCATATAATAAATATATATTATTTTAAAAAAATAAGATAGAGTTCTAAGAGTTCTAAGGTTAAGGGTTCTACAAGGAACATGACCCTTATTTCAATTCTTAATTATTATTATATAATATACAATATTTATACCTATTTTTTTTTCTCTTTACACATTTTCTTTTGTATCCTTATGAATGAAATAATAAAATATTAACTTAAAAATAAAAATAAAAATAATTATAAAAAACAAACCCATACTCAATTATTAAAAATCAATATTTTATAGAGTAAATAGCAGTTTGCACACCTTTACTTTGGGCATTTTTTCGATTTGGTCATGAATAATGTTCTGTAGCAGAATGCACCCTTATATTTAATTATCGCTTCGATTTGCACCCCTTTGACCAAATTCCGTCCATATTGACTGTCACCGTTAATTAGAGCAGGGGTAAAATTGGAAAATAAATACTTTAGTGTCTACTATTTTAGTGGGACCATCAGAAGCACAGTGCTTCTGCAAAACTTCATGAGATATCCCATTAACAGATTCATTAACGTCAAATTATTGAACTTTTGCGGAGGACCAAGTTTGCTTTCTCTTTTCTCGGTTACACTCTCCGGTTCCATACTACCATTACTGACAGGTGAACAATGCACAGAACCCTTAACATGTCCATTCTCCTTCAAATTCCCACCTGATCACACACCGTCTACTTTCTTAACATCTTTACTTTCAATATTCTTGTATATCCCCGCAGGCCGGGAACTAGCTAAACCATTCGAAACAGGAACCTTCAAGCTAAATTCAGCATCAAAACTACCAAAAGACAGTCCAGTTACTTTACTCGAAGAATCAAGTGACACCCCTTTATCCTCTTCAGACTTTTTAACCGTCTTAGTAAGCAAATTTCTCGCTTCATCCTCCGAAAAATTTCCGAATATAAATACCTAAAACCAAGATTCAAAACACAAATTTCCAAAATTTCAATACAAATTACAAAACATAACTTCAATTAAATCAACTTCTACAAATTAAACCCCAGAACATAATGAACACAAACAAACAGTTATACATACAAGTAGACACAAAAAAATCTTAGTGCATCAAGAAACATGAAATTGAAGACAAATACATGTATGTATATATGATATATAGATACAAGAATGATTGGGCCAAAAACCTAAATCAATAGGAAATTATCCTGACTAATTACCCAAATAACCCTGACTGTTAAGGTTAACAGTCAAAATTAACGGAATTTGGCCAAAGGGGTGCAAATCGAAGCGATAATTAAACATAGGGTGCATTCTGCTACAGAACATTATTCAGGAACAAATCGAAAAAATGCCCAAAGTAAATGGGGGCAAACGGCTAGTTATTCAGGACCTTAGGTTCGTTTCTCAATCGACGGGGTTGATTTTTCCGACCAGTGTCCCTCTCTCTCAGTCACACTCGTATTCATATTTTGATGATAAACAGAATTCCTGGTTTTTAATTGCAAATTTTCATTTTATACCATATACAATGATTTACCTGCCTTCTCGGGGTTACAGTTCAGGGTTTAGCATCTCATCTATGCCAGGCCACAAGGTTCTCTCTCTCTCTCTCTCTCTCTCTCTCTGTCTCTCTCTCTCTCTCTCTCTCTCTCACAGACACATATAGTACATATGTATTCTTTATGTATTCTTCTTATTTATATATAGAGATATATATGCTTTATCTTGCTAGATAATATGTTGATATAATGCATCTATATATTGTACATATGTTTTTATGATATACATATCTCCTTGATATAAAAATATGTGTGTATGTAATGTACACATGTTTTGATGAACAACCATACGGCTCTTGTTCTTTGGTTCAATTCCTCCCCTTCTGATTCTGGGAATGAAATTTAGGGCACCAGATTCTACTTCCCCAACTGACTTGCGAGACGGTGAATCTGCCACTTCATTTGCTCTGCCAATCCATGTTTGAACTGAATTTTAAACGAATAGCACAATCATTTCTGAATGCCTACAACCAAATGCAAATAATATTTGTTGGATTTATTTAATTTAAAACTTGTAATATTTGTTTATTTCGTTTTTCAGCTAGTATGCAAGTTTGTAGGTTTGATTTGGTCATTGGAGTCGTGGAGGTTTTCCAGGAGCTGCACCTAGTAGTAGAGTTGCATTAGGAGAGTTTGTTTGTTCGTGGTTCCTTATTTGTAGTCACTTTCTTTGTTTCCTTTTCTTTATATTGTACTGCATGTTTGAGTAATAAGAAAACAGCTTCCACGTAACTTGCTTTTCTCAGTTTAACATTAAACAGTTATATCTATATACTTACATGTGCAATATTAACTTACACTGATTCTTGAATTGGTATCAGAGCCACTATTGCATGCCCAAGTATATGCCAAAGATGACGACTACGGAGACAAGTAAGCTTAAGGAAGGTGCGATTGGTTTGAATTATCCAATGCTAGCTCGAAGCAACTACACGGCATGGGCACTTAAAATGAAGGTATTCATGAAGGCTCAGGGCGTGTGGAATGCGGTAGAGACCAAGGAGAAGGGAGCTGTGGTTGACGACAGACATGATCAAATCGCCCTGGCCACAATCTACCAGGGGATCCCTGAGGATATTCTGTTGTCTGTGGCCGATAAGGGGACGGCGAAAGAAGCATGGGAGGCCATTAAGACTATGTGTCAAGGTGCTAAGCGTGTAAAGAAGGCCAGAGTTCAAACTCTGAAGAGTGAATTTGAATCTCTCTGTATGAAGGACGGGGAACAGCTTGATGATTTTTGTTTGAAGCTGAACAGACTGGTGACGAACATACGCGCTTTGGGAGAAACCGTTGAGGAAAGTTACGTGGTACAAAAACTGCTTCGTGCAATGCCACAAAAGTTTTTGCAAATTGTTTCAACTATTGAACAATTTGGCAATGTGGAAACTATGTCAGTTGATGAAGCGATTGGTTCGCTAAAGGCTCATGAGGAGCGAATGAGAGGACAAACAGATGGTGGTGGAGGACAGCTACTATTAACAGAGGAGGAGTGGTCAAAACATGAGAACAACGAAGGGAAATTGCTACTGACCAGAGATGAGTGGATCAAGAGGAATAACAAAGGTGGTCCTGAAGGGTCTTCTAACCAAAGATATCGTGGAAAAGACAGGGGACGTGATAAGAGCAGAGTGAAGTGTTATGGTTGTGGCAACTATGGCCACTACGCTGTAGAGTGTCGAAAAACACGAAGAGAAAAGGATCAAAAGCAAGAAATCAACATGGCCCAAGTTGAAGACGACGAACCGGCCTTGTTGTTGACAGAACAGGAAGGAAAAGGGAATGATTTGATGCTGCTTAACGAAGAAAATGTTATACCAAAGTTGGGAGAAAAACAGAAATGTGTGGAGTCGAATTTGTGGTACTTGGACAACGGTGCTAGCAACCATATGACCGGACAACGTACAAAATTCAGAGAATTGGATGAGAGGGTGACGGGGCAAGTGAGATTTGGTGACGGATCAACAGTGGAAATTAAAGGCAAAGGATCCGTAAGTTTCATCTGCAAAAATGGCGAAGAACGCGTGCTATATGAGGTATACTACATCCCTGTGCTATGTAATAATATCGTAAGTCTAGGACAACTGTCAGAGGTAGGAAACAAGGTGGTCTTGAATGGTATTTTTCTGTGGGTATATGATACAAATGGGAAGTTGCTTATGAAGGTCAAAAGATCACCAAATAGGTTGCATAAAATTATCCTTGAGACTAGTAAGACGACGTGTTTGATGGCTAAATCAGATGAAGTGGGTTGGTTGTGGCACTCTAGGCTGGGACATGTAAACTTTCAGGCCTTACATTTGATGCACACCACACAAATGGTGTATGGCCTGCCAAAGTTCTCACAACCCAAGAGTGTGTGCTCAGACTGTCTCATGTCAAAACAAGTAAGAAAGTCTTTTCCTTCCCAAGCCAACTACCGTGCGAAACAAAGTTTGGAGCTAGTGCATGCAGATCTTTGTGGTCCTATATTCCCAGCCACATCAGGAGGTAATAGGTACTTCTTACTTCTTGTGGACGATTTCAGTCGTATGATGTGGGTGTACATGATTAAGAACAAAGATGAAGCTTTCACAATGTTCAAAAAATTTAAAGCGCAAGTCGAGAAAGAAAACGAAAGGCAGGTGAAGGTTCTTAGGACTGATCGCGGAGGAGAGTTTTGTTCTAAAGAGTTTACATCTTTCTGTGAAGATAATGGAATAACCAGGCATTATACGGCTCCCTACACCCCTCAACAAAATGGGGTGGTAGAGAGAAGAAATCGCACCATAGTGGCCATGGCCAGAAGCCTTCTTAAGCAAATGAGTCTGCCATTGACATTGTGGGGTGAAGCTATAAGGCATTCTGTGTATTTGCTGAATAGATTGCCTACTCGTTCGATGAATGAAAGAACCCCGTTTGAAGCATGGAAGGGTAAACAACCAAACATCGGTCATGTGAGGGTTTTTGGCTGCTTGGCGCACATGAAGCAACCAGGGGTTCTTACAAAGAAACTGGACGACAGGAGTCAATTGGTAGTCCACCTCGGGAGTGAGCCTGGTACAAAAGCATATCGTTTACTTGATCCTGTAAACAACAAGATTTTGGTTAGTCGAGACGTTATATTTGAAGAAGGGAAAACATGGTCATGGAAACAGGATAACCATGGGGAGGTTGTGTCTAGCAGACAACCCACGTTTACTATCACTGTTGATGGCAGTGTGCAAGATGAAGGCGACACAGACAGAGAACGTGAGCAGGACTCAAACGCTGATTCAAATACTGATGGAGATGTTGCTACACCTCAGTCACAAATGTCTGCGCAAAGTATCGACTCTGAAAGCACAGCTGGAAGTCGATGAGCCAAGGAATTACAGTCAGGCATCTAAGGATCGTAATTGGAGGATGGCGATGCAAAGCGAGATGAAATCTATAGAACAGAATGACACATAGAGATTGACAGACTTGCCAGCTGGTCACAAGGTAATAGGTCTAAAGTGGATATACAAAATAAAGCGTGATGCGAACGGGGAGATAATTAAATACAAGGCCAGGCTTGTGGCCAAAGGCTACGTCCAAGAACAAGGAGTGGATTTTGACGAAATTTTTGCCCCAGTTACCAGGTTGGAAACCGTTCGTTTGTTGCTCGCTTTAGCTGCAAAGTGTGGTTGGGAGGTACACCACTTGGATGTAAAAACGGCATTTTTAAATGGTGATATTCAGGAGGAGGTCTATGTTTCTCAGCCCGAAGGCTTTGTCGAACAAGGACAAGAACAAAAGGTCTATAAGTTATTAAAGGAACTCTATGGATTGCGTCAGGCTCCCCGAGCTTGGTATGCTAAGCTGAATAAATATCTCGAGGACATTGGTTTCACCAGATGCCCACATGAACACGCCGTATACACAAAACGAAGTGGTGAGGAAACTGTCATCGTGGGTGTGTATGTTGACGACCTGTTGGTTACTGGCACTAGCAGAGCTGCAATAGAACAATTCAAGCAGCAGATGAACGATCAGTTTGAAATGAATAATCTGGGAAAATTGTCGTACTACCTGGGAATAGAAGTAAAGCAAGGGGAGGATTGCATCGAGTTGAAACAGACGGGTTATGCAAAGAAAGTACTAAGCAAGGCAGGTATGGGTGAATGTAATCCCTGCAAATACCCCATGGATCCAAAGGAACTACTTACAAAGGACGAAGGCGGGAAAAAGGTGGATTCAACTGAGTACAAGAGCATGGTTGGCGGACTACGTTATCTGGTTCATACTCGCCCGGACATTGCCTATGTTGTGGGCATAGTCAGTCGCTTCATGGAGAACCCTACAGTAGTTCATAAGAATGCTGTGAAACGCATTCTGAGATACGTGAGAGGAACTTTGGATTATGGTCTGGTTTACACAAAGAACAGCGAAAACAACATGCTCATGGGCTATTCGGACAGTGACCTTGGTGGACTATCTGATGACAGGAGGAGCACAGGATGGATGGTGTTTTATTTGAATGATAGTCTGATTACATGGGTCTCTCAAAAGCAAAGGTGTGTTGCTTTATCTTCTTGTGAGGCAGAATTTATGGCTGCTACTGCGGCTGCTTGTCAGGCGATATGGTTGAGGAACTTACTGAGCAAATTAACCGGGAAAAGCATTGGTCCTGTAGTGATACACATCGACAACAAATCAGCCATCGATCTAACGATCTAACGAAGAATCCAGTGTTTCATGGTAGAAGTAAACATATAGATATTAGATATCACTTTATCCGTGAGTGTGTCGAGTGAAAGGAAATCATTGTCAAGCATGTCAGGTCAGATTTGCAGCGTGCAGATTCACTAACAAAGGCGTTGTCCACTGTCAAGTTTGAGCGAATGAGGCAACTATTGGGAGTTATACGTCTGGAGAAGCAAGTTTCAAATTAAGGGGGTGAATGTTGGATTTATTTAATTTAAAACTTGTAATATTTGTTTATTTCATTTTTCAGCCAGTATGCATGTTTGTAGGTTTGATTTGGTCATTGGAGTCGTGGAGGTTTTCCAGGAGCTGCACCTAGTAGTAGAGTTGCATTAGGAGAGTTTGTTTGTTCGTGGTTCCTTATTTGTAGCCACTTTCTTTGTTTCCTTTTCTTTATATTGTACTGCATGTTTGAGTAATAAGAAAACAGCTTCCACGTAACTTGCTTTTCTCAGT
The DNA here is from genome assembly GCA_030848705.1 of Heracleum sosnowskyi. Classification (NCBI taxonomy): domain Eukaryota; kingdom Viridiplantae; phylum Streptophyta; class Magnoliopsida; order Apiales; family Apiaceae; genus Heracleum; species Heracleum sosnowskyi. Next base: position 11,238,986 of record CM061242.1, on the reverse strand, counting down.
TTAACATTAAACAGTTATATCTATATACTTACCTGTGCAATATTAACTTACACTGATTCTTGAATATTCTGAATGGCCATGCAGTTGGCATTAATTATTTTTCATAAATTGATATGTGTTTTGCTCTCGAACCAAGCAGCTTTCTTTAGAACGCAATGTGGCTTGTTACCAGTGTGATACTAGTCCTCGACGTTCCTTTGTCAGCCGTTCAATCTCAACTTTATGGCATTCGTATCTTTTTGGCCGAATATTTTTGTACAAGACATATGCTTCCATTATTGTAGAAAAATTATACTGCCTCACTGTGTCGAAATAGAGAGGTTTTTGCAAAGGATTGGAGTGTTGCCAATTAATTTGTAGTTTTGAGTACCTCAACCAATGATCTAATCATTAATCTTATCCAAGTAACAAATAAATATAAATTAAATAATTATTTTATGATTTTAGGGTATCTGAACTACAAGAAACAAGGCCTTTTCCGACCGAAAGAACGGTCGGTGTTTTTGCGGTTGGAAAAGGCCATGTTTCTTGTAGTGTTGGGCGCCCCACGTAATAAACAGTTTAGGACTTGATACTTAAAAATGACAAGGACTTTTAAAATAAAATATGTTTGGGCCTGTATGTGTTGGCCAGATTTGGGATTCAATACTTATTTTTCTTCGCTAAATGGGATTCAATACTTTGTGACCCTTATCCAAATAATAGAATCCATTGTACATGAACTGCACTGTAGGTTCAGGTAAAGCAAATCTAGGCAGGATAAAATTTTCCGGTTCGTAGATACCTTTTCATATTTTAAATTTTGATTTGCTGTTGGAAATCAGGCACAAAAGAGGTTGTCAAGTATAGTCCCTGCGTTCCACAAGAGCAGTCGCTCGTTCACATTTTCATGTTAAACTGATAAATATTAAACTTGGAAACTGATGCTACTATGCTGTCATTTGATTTTAAAAGTGTAAATTGAAATCTTATTCTGCTAAAGAGTTTTTATTTTAATTGTATGTTTTGGGATCAATCCTTACCCTTCTTGTTGTATAGGCACCAAGATTAGGGCTGCATTTCTGAATATTGAAACTGAAGTACAATTACTGGTTTGTCGTTGCAAAAGCATTGTTTTCTCAGTACAACTAAATGACTCGGTAAGAACTAGCATCATCAAAGGTTCAAGACAGCTCGTTTTGAGTTGTGAAACCATTACAATTTAACAGCTCTAACTCCTAGTATAGTAGAGCACTCCACTACTACTAGAGCAACATATGTCACACCAAAAGTTCATCACAAAAGGAAACACCACCAAATCACACATCTTTGCCTCAGCATGTGCTCCTGATTGAAAAGAAGAACTGTGACAGTATGGCAGTATGCTGCCATCATATTTAGCTGCATAATTGTAAGAGATTAGTATATGCATATAGAGATGCGCATAAGTCCATGAAGTTGGAAATGTGGGATTTTTTGTTCGGATTCGAACTTTTTTGTAGCTTCATTATATGTAGCTTCAGCGGAAGCTTTACTTGTTTGTTGTTCAGTACAGTAATCTGGTATTCTGGTTTAATTTTTCAGGTTCCAATTTCTCATATATGGTCATGTCGCCCGCTTCCTGATGTAGTATTTCAGGATGCTATCAAAGATAATCCCTATTCCCCTAACAAGTTCCATATTGGTCTTTCTGCAAAGGTCTCTAAGTTTTTGTTGTATGGCTGTCAATGGCATGCTAACGTATGGACAATCACTCTTTATAGTCTACTTTTGCATTTTGTATGCAGGTATGTATACATCTACACCAATTGTATTTGAGAAGGTTGAACAATAGAATCCCTCCAAGACAAATTGCAGATAAGATGACCAGAGAAGATAGAAACACAAGACACAAAACAGATGGTAGGATTATAGTAACCACCACCTCTAAACAAGAAAGAATGGATTGTAGTAAATCTCCCTACTTGAGCAATTTTTCAGAACCCTGTCTGAATGAGCGACTGATCTATGTTTTATAGGTGATAAGTTGAAGGAGGGTAAAGCAAACTTTGGTCATAGTCATGGTATGGGTATTAATACCCCCTGATTTCCATTGGATTAAACAGAGAAAAATAAACGATGATGACAGGATTCCAGATGCTACAGAAATTAAGGTCCTTGATAATTGCTTCCCCCCCCCCCCCCCCCGGCATCCTTAGATTGCGGTTGGGATACTTTCGGAACTATAAACTCATCTACTGATAGCATATTTTGTTTCACGGAAGTTCCTTAACTGATCACATTGTCAACTTTTTGTTAGAATGGGTTTGTGTGGATAAAGAGCTCTGTACGACTGAGGACAGATTTAACTTTTAAGTGTTCAGTGTACATAACATTGGAGACGGTATAATGTTAGACTTTTTACCTGTGTTTCAGATCTACTTCACTTCAAGTGAAGACATTGTTGTAGATGATGATTACAAGTTTAGCAAGGATGATCGGGTAGAAAATGCTTGTCATGTTAAAAGTTGTATCTTGGCCTAATCAGGTTTAGTATCTTATGATACACTGAATTGATCTGTTCCTTGTTATTATGAATTCCCAGATAATAGAGTACCATGCTCATCTCAAATTCTGGATTCAGCTCAAGATCTTTCTTCTCACCAAGTTCATGATGAGAATTTCCTCTCTTTATCATCTAGTGATTGTGTACCACATGAGACAGCTTTAGGTTCATTGTATTTTGAGGCACCAGTGGTTAGAGCAAGTGTGTTTTCTCGACTAAGTGTGGCTCCCAGATACATCAAAAAGATGGTAACGGCATTTATGATGAAGATGATAGGATTTCATCCATAGATAATTATGGACTCATTTCACCTGGTTTACAAGCGCTGGGTAAAGGGTTCAGCTGGAGCAAAAAGTCTTTACACTTTCTTTTTTGGTTCGTTCCTCTAATTTCTTTACATTAACATTTTATAATATAAAATCTAATCACATTCACTACTTTCCTCCACTATTAACATTTTATAATTTCTTTACATTAACTACTTTATAATATTGATTGGTCTCACCACTTTACTCATTTTTCTTATTTTTCCCTATTAATTTACACTTTTTCTTAACCTCCGTGTTGTCCCCTCAATATCGTCCCCTCAATGTAAAGAATTGGAGGGACGGAGGGTGTATAATATAAGTATAACCCCGTTCGTAATTCTCTCCACTATCCTGTGTTAGTTATCACAATTTCTATGCTAAGATATTTTTTAAGCTGAGGACTTCAAGACTATTTATATTTTTTTATATTTTGTTGTTTAATTAGTTGCAGCTTATTTACGGTAAAAAATTTTAAAAAAAATTAGATCTATGCTTTTATACGCTTTCTTGAAGTTGTCCTTCTGAGTTTTGACGTAAATAAATTATTATTTCAATATATATTATCAAAAGTTTAGTTATGTATCACTTTTTCAAATTACATATTGAAATTAAGTAGCAAGAAAGATGTAAAATATGCTAGGCATACTCGAAATTAATGTTGACATCACACCATCTTCGAATATTGAACCAAGATCATAAAAAAAACGGGATTAAATAACTTTTTGCTAAGTTTAAGAGATTATCCGGAGTTTAAAGTAAAATTTCTAATAATTTTTAACTAAAAATTGTGGTCTCATAAAGACTTTTCAACTAAAATTTTTAAGATTAATGGGGGTTTGAGCTTGAAATCGGATTACATAATTTCTTTTGAGTTTTTATAAATACTATAGAATTTAGGTTAATGAGAATCAAAATTGGGAATGTGATTTTACGACATGTTTTTATTCGCCGATTAATCAATAGACAAATAAGTACCATCTCAATTAAGCGAAAATCGAGTTAGAGCGATTTTTAAAAAAACCGGTGAAATGTTGACTAAAATAGAATTTAATCCTTCAAAGTTGAAAAAACATTAAATTTTATAAAAAAAATTAAAAGAAGAGATAACAAATAATATATTGACTATTATATGTGCATGAGAGCAAGTCCAACAGCCTCCCTATAATTCTTTCCAAGTTAAGATTTAGGGAACTTAGAGCAACTCCAAGAGAGTAGCTAAATAGGCTCCTAAACTGAAATATAAGGAATTTGAAGCAAAAACTTAGTTTGAATTTAATAATATAATAATAATAAAGAGTATATATAAGGAGTGTTGTTGGAGTTGTCATCTATTATCTATTATATATCTTATACTGCAACAAATACTTTGTGAAACATTTTATTCAACAACTTGAAATTACATAATTGCCCCTCCAAAGTCAAATGTTATAAAAATGTAAGAAAATTTTCATCTTGATGGGAATCGAACCTAAGACACTTCAATACTAATTACTAAGAATTTCAAGTCACCAATTTAACCATTGAGCTACTTCGGCTTTTTTGTTGTGGTATAAAATCCATTAGTATGACAATGTCTTTCACAAATATTATTTTACACTTTAGTTTTTATTCAAGATTCTTTCATGATAATTTCATTTGTCTGATTATTAATAAAAGTGGTTATTGGTATAAAGTATATCCAATAGACACGTATCTCTTTAATTAAATTTAATTATGTTTCTTCCTTTGTATTCACAATTTTAAGACAAAGTACAAATGCATTTTTAGTCACATAATATCACTTTTTAGTCCGAGCATCCAATAATACAAAATAGTAATCATTTTGTCTCAACTATGTTCATACATATCAGATAATATAAGTAATAATATAAGCACCTCTATAGTTGTTACCCTGAATAGAGATGAACGTAATCCAGATTCAGGTCGGATTTTTCGATATCCGATAGGGTCGGGTTTTTTTAAATCGAGACAAATTTCCTCTAAAATATTTATACATGTAGATAGGGTCGGGTCAGGAGGGGCCAAATCGGATTTTTACAAATTATTTTAGATATTGATAACTTTAACTTTAACTTTTTTTTATTTTTTCGGATTTAATTAAAAAATTTAAGCTTTTATCCGAGATTTAATTGAAAATTCTAACTTTTTGGATTGGACTTTTATCCTGATCAAGACTACGTCCAAATCGAGATTAAATTTGGGTTTATTCGGCTCGAACCGGATCGGGGTTTTGTGAAAAATATGTGATCCGTTTAAGCCTGCGGGCTGGATCCAATTGAGGTGGACTTTTTTTTAATCAGATTTTTTCCGAATTTTTTAACCAGTTCGAACAGTTTTTTTCGAATTCGAATTTGTGTGCATCTCAATCCCGCCACCTCATGCATTAAGGACAAGTATACTACTCCGACCGCTTATAGAGAATTATGGAGACCAGATAGTATTGGTACTTTCGAAATGGAGCCTTTATTTGACACCTTTAACTAATTCCTATCTGATTATTAATTAGCTTATAAAACTAATCATCAAATACATCCAACTAAGAACAAAATCTTCTTCGGACTAATACCAAACCGATCTTTCTTGCATAAGTATATTCACAACTGTACAATTACTGCATCGTGTCTGTAGGGAGACCCTTCTTAAAACGAGCAAAATGATATGCATTCGTTTAAATGGTATATCCACATATACTAATACAACTTATATTTCTACACTTTTACTCTATTATACACACCGATCAAATATTACAACATCCACTTAACGGCTACCCCATGAACTACAAACAGGTAAATGGAGCGCCAATATTCCCCCAGTCGAGAGAGAGAGATATCAAAATATAGATCCAAAACAAAAGTTGAGAAGAAAAAGTGGAGGAGACGGGGAAAAAGGAAAGAAAAGCCAAAGAGACAGTAAAAGAGGGATAAAAAGGATAAGAGAGGGGTCTCCAAAGAGTGACGCCGAAAATAGAAGGCAACCAACACCGTAGGAGGAGGCATGAGAGAGAGAGAGAGAGAGACAAATAACATAAAGCATTCCATCAAACACATAATACACACTCTAAATCGATAATACACCCCAAAAAAGCATAAACTCGACAATATCGATAAAGAACAATTTGTCACTGTCAGCTCAAACAACAACCCATGACAAATATTTACTTTATGAGCATACCAACCCCAAGTGCATTTACCTGCACAAAGCCTACAAATTTGGTTCAAGCATTCCATCAAACACATAATACACACTCTAAATAAACATAAACTAAACAGTCAAAGAATGCATTTAAGTAAACAATTATGACGCACACTAAATAAACAAAGCATAACATGCATTTCAGTAAATGTGTTTTAATATATTACGTCTTCCTGAGGATCATCACATAAGAGAGAGGTCTCTAGAGAGTGACACCGAAAATAGAAGACAGCCACCATTGGAGGGGGCATGAAAGGAGATAGAGAGCGATCAAAATACAGATCCTAAACAAAAGTTGAGAAGAAAAAGTGGAGGAGACGGAGAGAAAGGAAATAAAAGCCAAAGAGACAGTAAAAGAGGGATAAGAAGGATAAGTGGGGGGTCTCCAAAGAGTGACGTCGAAAATAGAAGGCAGAGAGGGGGAGATTTCAGGATGGGGTGGAGAATGCAATAATTTTTAAATGAACTAAGAATTTCAATGAGTCAATTTATTCAATGCGAAATGATAATTATACTCTCAAATTTTGAAATGACATTTTAATATATATTATAATTATCTCATATTAATATATCTGTAACTCATAAAATACGTTGAAATTAATAAAACTTACGCAATATTCTAGAACATGCCCGTGCCTCGCACGGGCTATAAAGCTAGTTCCTTATAATATCCTAAATCATTAGGAGGTTAATTTTTTATAATATTTATAATAAACACATTAGGAGTCTCTTGGAGTTGCTCTTAGCGTAAAATAGCACTTCAACAGTGTGACAATGATTCCCTAAAACACTATAACACTATGAGCCTCTAGTCATTCCATACTTTTGGGAACCACTGGTCATCCTTAACTTAATTTTTGTTAATAAAAAAATAATTTCCCTCCATTTCTCGCCAATTGTCCACTACAAGGATTTTTGCTATAGACAACAGGCAAAACGTGTTGTCTGAACATACCAAAAACTGTTGACTATTGAGAAGTCGTCTGATACACACCTCAGACAATACACGGCAAACTGTTGTGTGAAAGTTGAAAGACAAGTAAAAGTCACCTGAAAAGTGTTGTCTGATACCCAGAAACAACAACACTTCTTTGAAAACCTATTGTCAAAACTCCAATAACACAACACTTTTTAACGAATATATTGCTGTTATTAAGCAGAAAGACAATGGTTTTTGAAAAAAAACCTATTGTTTAAGTGGAAAAGATACAATCTTTTACTTGATCAAGGATGTTGTTGTATGTCACTACAGACAATGGTTTCTTAGCAAAAAACCATTTGTTTTATGGTTAGATGTACAACATGTTATCTCATATGGCATGTTGTTGTACGGTAGGAAGGATAACACTTTCTTAGTATATAACTCTTGTTTGAAATTATTTCAAACAATGGTTTTGCAGAGTATAACATGTTGTTATTTGTTCATGAAGACAATGGTTATAGACATTAAGTGTTTGTTCTTTGTTAAAAGAGACAACAGTTTTGTGGTTGTAACCTGCAGTGTGTATTCTTCTCCCACATTACTTTGTTAAATGGTACATGTTGTTTGTTTGTATTTTTTACAACTGTTAACATTAAGTAATTTTTATTTTCCTGTTGTGTGAGTCATTTTCTCACAAGTGATTTTAATAAAAGCATTGCTTGATAAACAACTTAAACAATGGTTCTGGACAGAAAACCAAACTACACTATAAAATGAAAATGCAAGAAACAAACAATAGAAACCAATTCAATCCATCCATTACGACCAATATTCACCATACCATCAACCAAAACTACACAAGCATTTTTTCACCTTATAACGCCAACACCACCAACAAACGTACACAACCAACCAACCAAGTACATAATTAAAGTCTATCCACATCCAAAACAACTAATACATAAGTCATATTTTTACGGAACACATCCACAAAAGAGACGGACTAAAAGTTTAATTTCCGCTACTACCAAGAACATGTTCAGGTCAAAATACCAAGTTCAATAAAAGACGACAGTTCAAGGAGCCAGGTGCTTCAACATATAATTCGCCAAGTCAGTCCTTATATCATTAAGCTCAGGCATGCCATAGTGCAAGTTGTTTCTGCGTCGCCACTGCAAAATGGAACATGTATTGGAAGTCATATATCTTCACCACAAAACACAAGGATATCAGAAAAAAAAATGCATTGTTACCTTCTTAGCAAATTTCAATTCCTTATCAAGACATATCTCCTTCATATAACGCATCACAAACACGCCACAGTCCTTGGACCCAGGTTGAAGAGGAATTCCCTGAAGAACATGTAGAATTAATTATATGTCTACACTGTCCTTGTGGAATTCAGAGATAGAAAAAAAATTAATTAAGGAAAGGATAATACCGCCAGGTTCTCCCATGTAATTTTGTTTTTGGTAAACTTCTTCGCATCGTCATTATAGAGATTGATGGCACTACGAAATATAATGTAAATCAAATTTATGACATTTAACTTAAGAAGTGCTCTCAAATGAAATTAAGTTAATATAAAATACTCACTTGTCGACCACTTCCGTCCATTCTTCACTTGTAATTCGGCGCTTCAAAGGATCCATCTGGTAAACGATTTGAGCATCTGGATTTACAGCGGTGAGTGTCCAATGGTTCCTAATAATTCATGAAATTAAACTATATTAAAGTGTGCATTTAAAAAACATTAACACTAGCACCACACATTAAATAAAATAAAATTATAAATAAAATCATAAAAAAAAAAATTAAACGAACTGTGTTCAATTATATATACCCCGACTGTTCTTGTGTTCGATCTAAATTCATAATGAATTTTCTAATTATGAATATTAATAAATCAGATCACATGGTCACTCCTATAAAATTAATAGACTTGATAGCATATAAGTGTTAAAAAAAAAAAGAACTGACCCGGAGTTATATGGTAAGAGAAAATACTGGCCAGGCTGAGCATTCTTGAACCTGAGAGATAGGGATCGCGACCTCTCTGCTGGATTACCACAACCGAGGGCACCAATCTTATCAGGATCAACAAACGCTATCATATCAGTCATCTTGTGTTTTTTCAAATATACCTGCAGAAAACTGTATAAAAAAAGTCATTACACAAGCAGTCCATTTTCATTTAAGAACTATTTACAAAGTCAAATAAATTTTTGAACGTCGATACTTACTTAATGTATAAGCAAATGATGCCCCCTGACATCTCACCCCCACAGCTCAAAGCATGAATATCCGACAAAAAAAGAGCCTTCTTAGCAGTTGATCCGAAAGCTTCTTCGGATATCAGAAAAGTAGATGCTCGGCCGTCCGCCAAGGCATCCTTTGCCCAAAGCCACAAACGCTTCATGGCAGGGGGAAAGTTAGGACCAATGTCCACCCAATACTCTGGGACTAATCCCAGATCTTCCACCTTCTTCCACTTCTTTTGTCCATTTTTCTTGCTTCCCTGAAATATGACATTAAAAAACAATTGTGAATGAAAACTGCCTAATATATTAGGTTCGTTAAAGTAAACTGCCTAATATGTTTATTTTAATTATGATTTAATAGATTACAACGAATTTAACCTTTGTACTTCCATTCTGTCTGGCAGTGGTTGTCTTCAATTCCGTTATGAGATCTTTTGGCCATGCAATATAAGTCCCGACAGCTTGCTCCACAGTTATGATCTCATCTTGGATTGGAAAAGGAATCTTTTCAGATCCTTGAATTACACGAGTGATAGAGACTCGGGCATTCTCTTTTGTCAAAGGTTTCCCATGAAGAATCTGACTCTTTGTATCAACAGCAGCGTGTGCAACAATATTATTTGGGGAGTTAATTGCCAGTCCCCACTATGTATCATTATCATCTTCCACACACAAATTTACAACCAGCTCCTGATCATCCTCCAAATGAACCCCCTCAACAGCCTCCTCAATTTTTTCTACCACGTCAACAATCTTCTCAGTCCTTTCTCCACCCTCCACAACCTTCTCATTCTTTTCTTCCACATCAACCTTCCCATTCTCTTGATCCCCTTCAGGAAGATTATAATCACCTAAGAGGAGATTGAGTCTCTTCTTTGCACCTGCCAACTCCAACTCCTTGATACCCTTAGAACAACTTGCTTGCTGAGATCCAATATTTGGACTACCTTCAGAATCAATTTTCTCACATAAAGCACTTTTCAGCTTTTCAACCTCAGCAGACCAAAAGGAATCTCGCTCTCGGACTATCCTCTCTGATTCCTCTCTCATATACTTCTTAATGCCCTCCTGAATCCTCTCATCCATTGACTTGCCGGTCTTCTTCTTCCGTGGAAGATTAAAGTATGTAGACTGCGTGACATAAGTACCTTGTCCACGTACCCTTCCTTTCTTCTCAGGGTTACCGAGAACCTTGGTCAAGACATCGCTTGTGCCTTCCACGGAAACTTCTCCATCCCTAACCCTCTTCTTCATTATCTCCTACAAAAGTGACATAAAAAATATAAGTACGTTAACTAAAAAAATAGATATCACATTGAAAGAACTCAAAATATAAAATAAATGAAAAACTTACAATATCTTTTGCAATTTCTGCAACTTTTACAGACTTATAATTCCCATTTTCATCCTGCCGCGCACGGAGCCACGTATCCGCTCGATCTATGTCAAATTCCTCAGGATCACCAAGAGCGAGAATCTGTAAAACAAAGTATTATTGTATTGTTTAACATACAAGTCATCGTAAAATTAAACACAATTATCATGCATGTTTGAAAGGGATATATGTATGATTACTAACCATTTCCTGTTCTAGGTTAGCATAACCTTTTCTTGACATGTTATGAGGATATTCGCTCAACTTCCTCCTTTTTGTGAGTTCTTCGTGGATCACCTTAAGGAACAATGATCAAAATGTTAGTAACAAAGCTGTTCAACTATATATTTTTGTAATCTCAGAAATTCAAAAACAAATATGGTAAGAAAACTTACACCAAATTTTTTTGACAGACGGTCAACAACGAACATGTCCCAATGATCCTTCTCAATAAAGGTGTAGTCAGCAGGAGGAAACTGTAGCAAATCAAGCTGATCATGGTGTGGCAGGACGTATTTGGTTGACAAGCGGCTCTTGAACTCTCGCCATTTTTTGCCCGCAGATTTGAAAACCACCTTCTTGGCGGTTGGTGGTACATCAAACGCCATCTACGTAGATAAGTATTTTAATTAGCATACATGTATTAACTAAATAGGTGGTCATGAATGAAAAGTTACTTCATAAGATGTAATTTGTTTTACCTCCACACATTTCCAAATCTTGTTTTTCCTTTCAGTCGGAACAATTAGCCAGGAAGCATAGCAGATTGGGACTTTACTTCTCGCAAGAACACCAATATAAGATTCCATTTCCGTGGCTGCTTTACCGTAAGGCTGACCCTTTTCATTGAAACTCACCAAATGCTTTTCTCCCAACATCTTACGCCTAATAATCTTGTGCATCGTTACAGGTCCGCGCTTTAAAAGCTTCAGTCCAGTTTCCTTTTTCGTAGCCAACGGTTGCTCCATTCGTTTCCTTTTCTTAGATAAAGTGGCTTGTAGGTTCTTTGAAATAGACTTCTTCACAGATACAGGGGATGCTGAAAGAGCCCGTGTCACCGGTCGATTAGGGGAAAACTGCACCACCTTATTCTTCAGGTCAGGGCATGACTCCGTCGGCTTTTTCTTTATTTTCTTCACTGCAGGGGTAGACTGAACCGGTGAGTTCTTTTTTAGTGCCTTCATAATGGTTGTCGTACTTGCTTTGGGAGCGGATTTTCTCTTCGGCTTCATGATCAATCTACAACACCACATGTTAAGTGAATTATTTATATAAATGTAAGCATATTACACTAAGCATATTACATTCCACAAGATTGCTTATGCCATTGTAAAATCATCATCTATTGCACCTGATGTGAAGTCGAATAGATGATGATTTTACGACGGCAAAAAAAATCTTTGAGGGAGCTTAATTCAGTAAATCAATCCCAACAATACATAACCAAAACAAAACAAAACTAATTAAGCTAAACATAATGAGAGAGAGAGGGACAGAGGGAGAGAGGGAGGCAGGGAGAGATATAGAGAGAGAGAGGGATGGAGAGAGAGAGGGATAGACAGAGAGAGAGAGACATAGAGGGAGAGACAGAGAGAGGGGGAGGGAGACATAGAGAGAGAGAGAGAGGTAGAGATCGATTTAAGAGCATGCATAACCATATATCATAGTATCCATAAGCATATAACAGAAAGAGAGATGGAGAGAGAGAGGGAGAGAGAGAGAGAGAGAGAGAGAGAGAGAGAGAGAGAGAGAGAGAGAGAGCGACGATCTAGGGAGGGAGAGGGGGATGAGTTGTGGAATACCTGAGTGAGCTCTCGATTTTGGGGGAGTGATTTAGGGGGAGCTCTCGATTTTGGGGGGAGGGATATTAGGTCAATTGGGGGGGAAAATTTGGGGAAAAGAGGGGGAATGAAAATTTGGGGAAACGATTTTGGGGGGAGTGATTCTGGGGGGAGGGAGATGTTGTAATTATGTAAGTATTGTAACGTATATTAAGATATAATATTTATTTTTAATTAGTAAATTTTAGAAATAAATATTTATGTGTAATATTTTATGTGGGCTGATATAAAATATTAATATAAAATATTAAAATATTCTAAAATATTAATAAAAAATATGAAAATATTAATGTAAAATAACTGTACCCATATTCTCCAACCGGGATTTCGAAGCCCGGGTCGTACGGTCTCAAAGATCCATACTCCGGTATGTCCATAGGGTTTAGGGTTTAGGGTTTAGGGTTTGACCGTTAACCCCTAAACAGGTACGGTTGACCAGGTGAATGTACGGTCAAACCCAGGTTTGACCGTTTAGTACTAAAAAGGTACGGTTGACCAGGTGAATGTACGGTCAAACACAGGTTTGACCGTTTAGTCCTAAACAGGACTACGCCCCTCTTAACTGTACCCATATTCTCCAACCGGGATTTCGAAGCCCGTGCCATACGGTCTCAAAGATCCATAGTCCGGTATGTCCATAGGGTTTAGGGTTTAGGGTTTGGGGTTTAGGGTTAAGGGTTTGGGGTTTAGGGTTAAGGGTTTAGGGTTTAGGGTTAAGGGTTTAGGGTTAAGGGTTTAGGGTTTAGGGTTAAGGGTTTAGGGTTTAGGGTTTAGGGTTTAGGGTTTAGGGTTAAGGGTTTAGGGTTTGACCGTTAACCCCTAAACAAGTACGGTTGACCAAGTGAATGTACGGTCAAACCCAGGTTTGACCGTTAACCCCTAAACAAGTACGGTTGACCAGGTGAATGTATGGTCAAACCCAGGTTTGACCGTTAACCCCTAAACAGGTACGGTTGACCAGGTGAATGTATGGTCAAACCCAGGTTTGACCGTTAATCCCTAAACAGGTACGGTTGACCAGGTGAATGTACGGTCAAACCCAGGTTTGACCGTTAACCCCTAAACCGGTACGGTTGACCAGGTGAATGTATGGTCAAACCCAGGTTTGACCGTTAACCCCTAAACAGGTACGGTTGGATTTGGCACGGGGAGGTAAGTACGGGAGAAAGTCAGCATGCCGCTGAAGATACTTCTAGTTCTTCACAATCTGTAGATCAAAACCCGATGAAAACAGAGAATGCCGGTGATACCGATGACAATGCAGATGACGTTTCCCTAGATTCCTCGGATGTATTTAACCATATACAATCTGAACATGAACCCCTCTATCCGGGATGCGAAGGATTTACAAAGATGAAGGCTTTAGTAAAATTATATAACTTGAAAGCAAAATATCAAATCTCTGATTCTGGCTTCTCAGAAATTCTTCTTTTGGTTGGGTCTATGCTTCCAAAAGGCAACAACTTCCCTTCTTCTTTCAGTGAAGCTAAAAAAAGCTTGTGTGCTTTGGGAATGGAGTATGAAAAAATACACGTTTGCCCAAATGATTGTTTAATATACCGTGGAGATAGAGATGAAGATGCGACCAGGTGCCGCATTTGTGAGGCCTCTAGATGGAAGTTGAATAAAAATGGGGATGAATTGGAAGGGGTTCCTGCCAAGGTTCTCTGGTATTTTCCGTTAATACCACGTTTGAGGAATTTGTTCAGTTCACCTCAAACAGCCAAGGAGTTGATTTGGCATGACACGGAGAGATTGAAGGATGGTAAAATGAGACATCCTGCAGATGCACAGATATGGAAGGAAGTTGACGCTAAGTGGCCTGAGTTTTCTTCGGATCCTAGAAACCTCCGGTTAGCTTTATCGTCCGATGGATTTAATCCGTTCTATAACACAAATGTTGATTACTCATGTTGGCCAGTTTTGTTGACAATTTACAATCTTCCACCATGGCTTTCTATGAAGAGGAAATATATTATGCTATGTTTGTTAATATCTGGACCAACTCAGCCCGGCAATGATATCGATGTGTTCCTTCAACCACTTATGGAAGATTTAAAAAAGTTGTGGCATGGGAAACAAGTGTACGACGCATACAAGAAGGAGTATTTTTTGCTTAGAGGCATTTTGTTATGGACAATCAGCGATTATCCAGCCTATGGCAATTTGTCGGGCAACATTATCAAGGGTTATAACGGGTGTCCTGTATGCGTTGATAACACAAAAGCTACAAGGCTAGTTAATTGTCGTAAGTGTGTGGTCATGAGGCATCGGAGGTGGCTGCCCCGTCATCATCCATATCGCCGACAGAAATAAGATTTTGATAACACCGTGGAAAAGGAAACTGCTCCAATTCCCCTAACCGGAGAGGAGGTGCTTCAAAGAGTACAACATTTGAAGGGCCATGTCTATGGTAAGACACAATGCCAACCTCGATTAAAGAAAGGTGATGTTCGACCTATTTGGAAAAAGGTATCTATATTCTTTGAGCTTCAGTACTGGAAGTTTCTACCGGTTAGACATGTTCTCGATGTGATGCACATTGAGAAAAATATATGCGAAGCTTTACTTGGCACCATGCTTAATATACCAAAGAAAACAAAAGACAAAGAATCTGTCCGTATTGACATGGCTGAAATGGGAATAAAAACCGAGTTGAGGCCAAAAAATCCAGGGAAAAAGGAGAAGTTACCATTAGCATCTTGGAATTTGACTCATTCCGAAAAAAAGGTTGTCTGCTCTTCCTTTCTTAACATGAAGTTGCCTGATGGTTTTTGTTCTAATGTTAGGAGTCTAGTTTCAATGGAAACTCTTAGACTTACTGGAATGAAATCTCATGACTGCCATATGATATTGCATCATTTGCTCCCAATTGCAATTCGGTCGTCATTGCAAAAAAGAGTCAGGAACACAATTATCAGGTTCTGCCTCTTCTTTAAGGCAATTTGTAGTAAAGTTATTGAGCCTGATAAGTTGGAGAAAATGCAATCGGAATTGGTAATTACTTTATGCCAGCTTGAAAAACACTTCCCCCCTTCCTTGTTTGATCTAATGTTTCATATATCGGTGCATCTTGTACGAGAAGTTGAGCTCTGTGGACCAATTTTCCTTAGGTGGATGTATCCTTTTGAGAGATACATGAAGACATTCAAGGGATATATAAAGAATCGGGCTCGTGCAGAAGGTTGTATTGCGGAGGCCTATATAGCAGAAGAGGCGGTGGAATGTTTGGTGGACCATGACGAAGGAACAACTATCGGGGTACCGAAAGCTGGTAGACATACTAAGGATGCCATCTGCAGGCCATTATCGGGTGCAACCATAATAACCCCGAGTAGGACTGATTTGCACGTAGCACATTTGTGTGTTCTCCAGAATACTACTGCAGTTATACCATTTTTCAAGTAAGCCATGAATTTAATTTCTTTATTTTATTTATTTGCATGCATTTCTTATGTCATTTTTAATGACTCCAGTGAACACATGGCATTTTTAATGACCAAATATCCGGAACATGAAAATGATGAAATGTGGTTAAAGAACAAGCAGAATGAGACATTCCCTAAATGGTTTAAAGAAAAGGTATTATGTGAGTTTAATAATACTTTTGTGATTTTTTTACAACAACCTAGCTCACATGAATCATTTTACAATTTGTTTATTTTTTTTCAGATTGCATCAGATTTGGAAGACAAAAAAGAGTTATCAAACGAGATAAGATGGATCGCAGACGAACCCAACAAAGATGTTCCTACATTCAGCGGATACAGAATGGATGGGGTTACCTTTCGTACCAGGGAACGTGATGACATGCGTCAGGTTCAGTGCAGTGGTGTGTGTGTAGAAGCCGATACAATGGTTGTGCACGGTAAGGATAAAAACATTGAGCACACATCACATACATATTACGGAGTTATAACAAGTATATGGGAGTTGGACTATAATTACCTTAGGGTCCCTATTTTTCATTGTAAGTGGGTAGATATGAACATAGGCACGAAGGTAGACGACTTGGGATATACATTAGTAAATTTGAATAGGTTGGGCTTTTTAGATGATCCATTTGTATTGGCAAAACATGTTAAACAAGTTTGTTACATTGATGATCCTCTTGATAAATCATGGTCCGTTGTCTTGAAGTTACCGGAGAAAAATTACTATGAAGACAATGTGTATGAAAATGAGGCATCTGTAGAAGTAGAACTTGAGAATGACTTCTATATGCCCAATTTTCCGGATGTTGATGAGGAAGACATGCCTACTAGTTACATTCGAGATGATGTTGATGAACTAATACAACTTTCGTAATGTAATAAATTAATTTGTGCTCTTTAATTTGTAACTATAACTCTTGATAGATTGTTGGTTGGTTTGTTCAGAAGTTCTTCTGTTTGGCCTTTGTTGATTTGTTGGATGCCAATTTGGTAGGTTAGTCATCTTTTAAATATATTTTTTTTTCATGTACAGTTCATCAGACAACATTTTTAAACAGAAGACACTTGTATGAGGTGAAACACACAATAGGCCAGAACCTGTTGTGTGTTGGATTAAGATCATACAACACTATGTAAAGCACTTGTGTTAAATATCATTACACAATACCACATTGGAAACCACTTGTCTCATTCTAACAATACTTTTTACGAAGTATTGTCTATGCTTCACTCACATAATATTTCTAAAAAATGTTGTGTGTTGGTTCACTGTCACACAACACTGTGAATAACATATTGTATGACTTATAATTAGACAACATACCTAAAAACACTTGTCTGAATACAACAACGGTTTTCCTGGATATTGTGTTGCAGGCATTTACACAACACTTATTTTCTAAGGCTTGTCTGATGTTAAAAATACTTATGCATTTACACAACACCCCTGTTTTGGCCCATTGTGTGAATGTTGGATTACACAATACGATTTTTTGCAGGAAAATAACAGTTGTCTGATCATTTCGGGCAACACTTTTTTCCATGGGTGTTGTCTGATAGGTGTGGTCTATTGCCAGATTTCTTGTAGTGGTCTATATCTCATTTCTAGTTAGTTTCAAATTTATTATGAATGTAATAACTAGGAATGAATATAGGGTGGTTGTTTGAGTTCATATGCAAAATCATGTTCTTAAAATACTAAGAATCATTATTCTATAATATTTATAGGGAAACAATTAAGGCATTGTTGGACTTGCTCCGAGTTATTGATTTATTGATTAAATTCTTTATTATATCCCTATTATACTTTTTTTTCTCTCATCAAATTAGTACTTTCGTTCATATTAATTATGGACTAATGATATATGGTATTTCTTCATTTATTAAATTGAATTTTTTTTCTGAATACTCCGAAAAATTAAGTTGATTAATCACCAAATATACTTTTACTAACTAATTTCGATTTCCGTCTTTTAAAACACATGTTACGTTAGGTTTGATTTGGTTTAGTTATATAATTCTAATTACTATATATTATTAGTATTTAGAAGTTTACTTTAGAATTTTATGTAACTATTATCTAAAAGTAATATAAAATTAATATTTTTAATGAATTGAATTTTCATAATAAGTAAGCTTTGTGAGTACCAGTACTCTGGGATCGAGTATATATACTTATAATTTTTGTTATGGTTCATATTAAAGTTCACTTGATTTCTTTCCTAGTTAATTAAGAACTTTTATCTTCTAAAGCACTTATAAATTGAATATTTTACAGATATAAGTGTAGCTCATGTACTCTTAATTGCACTTTAATAGTTTTTACAGATATACAAAAAAGTTCCATTTTATAATTTTAGGATTATTTAATGGCCTAACTAGTCCTATCATAAATTTATAATAAAATAATTTGCAAACTAAAATTTACCGGCTTTTACTTTTCATGAAAATTCAAATAGCCCGGTCTTTTTCATTGGAAAAATTATAGGTGGGGAGTACTATATTTAAGGATAATTGTGATAACCGCCCCACCTTCATCCTTCAATATTCTACCTCAATATCAGTTTCATATCTATCTCCGCAATATGTGAAATACATCAGAATTCATTCTACCTCTCATACCCTACTTTGACTTGACCTTTGTTGAGACTGGAGTGCTGCAATCGATCATGCTTTCTTGCACTTATATAACCACATTTTGTAAGTGCTTAACCACATATTATAAGTTTTATCTTACTGTTTAGGAGGTTTTTTCTAGTTTTTTTTACGCGATTTAATTGTTGTTGCATATCTTATTATGTAGACTTTTTGCAGCATTCCGGGATAATCAGTTTGTACGCATCATTGTGGTATGTTTTATGTTCTTTTACTCTTTTAATTTGAGTTTCCTATGTCTCTTCTTTCCAAGTCAAAATCCTTTGCGAGATCTTGTATTTTGTTGATCATCTAGAGGCTTTCTTGAATTCTGGATTTAAAACTTAAAGTAATTATACATGTTTGTGATATTATAACTTTTTTTTAATTTTATTTTTTCATGTCTTGTTTGTAGTAAAAGAACAGAAGTGTGTGTGTGTTTGTGATTGTATGTGTATCAGGAAGGCTCATACAGATATGCAAAACAAAAGCAACTAATTAATCAATTACGTCCTAGTACAAAGCATAAATAAAAGAGAGCAAAACGGTACTCCTACAAACCAGGAGACTCAGCCCATGATGCAGCCCATGAAGTGAAAACAGACTCCTAAAACTACTCCATAACTTGGCATACCAAGTCAAGTACTAACGGGAAAGACTACAACCTAACAGCTTTATTAAAAACTGAAATAAACAAATAAAACTTGAGATTATTATTAACATTCCCTCCCTTAATCTCAAGCATGTTTCACCAGCTCCTCCTGCACACCCAGTAAATTCCTCAGTTTTTCGAACTTCACCACAGCTAAAGCCTTTGTTAGTCCATCTGCACGCTGCAAATCAGTCCTTACATGCTTCACAACTACTTCCCCTCGTTCAACACACTCTCTAATGAAGTGAAGACGGATATCAATATGCTTACTTCTACCATGAAACACTGGATTTTTCGCCAAATCGATTGCGGATTTGTTGTCAATATATAACACCACCGGACCAATCCTTTCACCTGTCACACTGCAGAGAACGTTTCTTAACCATATGCCCTGGCAAGCAACTGCTGTGGTCGCCATAAACTCGGCCTCACATGATGATAAGGCTACAACCCTCTGCTTTTGTGATACCCATGACACAATGCTTTCATTTAGGTAATAAACCACACCACCAGTACTCTTTCTGTCGTCAATCACTCCACCTAGATCACTATCAGAGAAGCCAGTAATCACATTATTTCCACTACTCGAATTATAGACTAGGCCATAATGTAGAGTACCTTTGACATAACGAAGAATTCGCTTAACCATATTCAAGTGCATCGTTGTGGGTTTCTCCATGTATCTGCTAGCAACTCCAACCGAGTAAGCTATGTCTGGCCTTGTGTTCACCAAATACCTCAAGCCTCCTATCAGACTTCTGTATAACGTTGGATCCACCACCTGACCTCCTTCATCTTTGCTTACTTGTTCCTTGGGGTCCATAGGGAACTTCACAGAATTACACTCCCTCAGACCTGCACGTTCAAGTAACTTCAATGCATAGCTGCTTTGCTTGAGTTCAATGCTACCTTTCTTCTGACCAACTTCGATTCCCAAGTAATAACTGAGTTGTCCCAAATCAGTCATTTCGAACTTCTCTTCCATTTGCTGCTTAAACCCTTTAACCTTCATTTGATTTGCACCAGTAATCAGCAAATCGTCTACATAAACTGCAACAAGCAAGCAGTCATCTCCTGTGCCCTTTGAATAAACAGCGTTTTCATAGGGGCATCTCTCAAAACCAAGCTCAATTAGGCATTTGTTTAACTTAGAGTACCAAGCTCTCGGAGCTTGTCTAAGACCATACAATGCCTTTATCAGTTTATACACCATATGCTTGCATCCTTGTTTCTCAAATCCCTCCGGTTGAACGACATAAACATCTTCTTTTAATTCCCATTCAGAATTGCCGTTTTAACATCCATATGATGAACTTCTCAGCACTGTTTAGCAGCCAAAGCAAGTAACAACCTCACAGTTTCAAGCCTTGTGACAGGCGCAAATACTTCTTGATAATCTATCCCATACTCTTGTGCATACCCTTTGGCGACAAGTCGGGCCTTATGTTTAGTGACATTCCCAGCTGTATCCTTTTTCAATTTAAAGATCCACTTCAAACCAATCACCTTTTGACCCACTGGAAGTTCTGCCAATTTCCCTGTTCCATTGCGCTCTATTGAATTTATTTCATTTTCCATAGTCTGTTTCCAACATTTCTCTCCTGAAGCTTCTTTGTAGGTGGCTGGTTCCACTGTCCCCATGAGATATAGCTCCTCGTCCATAGTCACCTCTTCAGTATCGTCATACACCTCACTTATCAACCGAGACCTCTTTGGTTCGACACTATCATCATAATTATCAGCATTCAACTGTGAAACTGGTGATGTAGTGCCTTGATTCTCCTCTTCGTCATCTGTGCTCTGAGTTTCCGGGCTATTTAGTGTGTCCTCCCTTGTGATTTCAGTAGTCTCTTCATCGTCTTCTAATGGAGTAGGAAACACTACTTCCCCTTTAGACATGCTTTGATCACTGTAAGCCTCCCAATTCCATGCCTTTCCTTCCTCAAATGTCACGTCTTTACTTACATACACCCGTTTCTGATCAGGATCATATAGTCTATACCATTTAGTACCTGGTTCTCGACCCAAATTTATGACAGGCAAGCTCCTGTCATCCAATTTCTTCAAACCTGGGCTAGGGACCTTCATGTGGCATAGACATCCAAACACCCTTATGTGAGCTATGTCGGGTTTTCTGTTCGACCAAGCCTCATATGGCGTCATCCCTGTCAAAGACCTCGTTGGTAACCTGTTCAACACATACACGGAGTGCCTCACTACTTCACCCCAAAACATTGCAGGTAGGTGTCTCCCCTTTAGACAACTTCTAGTCATCCCCATCATAGTTCGGTTTCTGCGCTCAACGACCCCATTTTGCTGAGGCGTGTAGGGGTTTGTATATTGTCTTCCAATTCCGTTATCTTCACAATACCTCATAAACTCTGCAGACATGAATTCGCCTCCTCTGTCCGTCCTCAGCATCTTGACCTTGTGCTCAGGCCCATCTTCGACTAAGGCCCTGAATCTCTTGAAAGCTCCAAACGCATCACTTTTGTTTCTCAGCAAGTACACCCACATTACTCTGCTGAAGTCGTCCACAAGAAGAAGAAAATACTTGTTTCCAGATGCTGTGTCCGGGGTTATAGGGCCACACAAGTCAGCATGAACTAACTCAAGAGTTTTACTTGCACAAAAACTCGATCGACTTGGGATACCTCTTCTAGTTTGTTTAGCCATTAAGCACCCAGTACATGTCTCCTTTGGCTGCACAATCTTAGGCATTCCCTTAGCCATATTCTCTCTGGACATTAGACTTAGAGCTTGATAATTTACATGACCCATTCGATCATGCCAAAGCCTTGAGACCTCATCGACCTTTGACAGTAGGCACTTAGAGATACCAGACTCTATTATCAATCTATATAGGCGATTTTGCGTACGCTTTATCTTCATCAACAATTTTTCACTCTCATCATATACCCACATAAAATTACCTTTTATCATAATATTATAGCCTCTCTCTGTCAATTGGCCTATACTTATGATATTAGTACGAAGTGAGGGAATGAAAAATACCTCATGTAAAATTTGTTCTTGTCCGTCCTTGCACTTCAAAACAATAGAGCCTCTTCCCTTTATCTCAACTGTAGAACCGTCCCCGAACTTCACCTTTCCTGTGATGTTTTCATCAAGCACTTTAAACTTTTCTTTGTACCCAGACATATGATTACTTGCCCCATTATCCATATACCACAAGTTCGACTCTTGACTCTTTTCATCTTTGTCCATGATGAGCTTTGGCCTTACATTTCCTTCATTTACCATTAGCAGCTTAGGCTCATGGTTCTCTAATTTTGCTAACAGCAAAGCCGGTTCATCATCATCCACCTGAGCCAAATTCGACTCTTGTTTTTGCTCCTTAAATCATTTTGACCTTCGACAATCTGCAGCAAAATGTCCGTACGTGCCGCATGCAAAACACCTTATGCAACTTTTATCCTTAACCTTAACAGAGGACGATTGAGCATCACCTGTTTTGTTGCGTCTTAGCCACTCCTCTTTTGTAAACAAAAGCTTTCCCTCTGAGTGCTCTCTTTTCAGCCATTCTTCTGCCGTGAGCATTAGCTTTCCTTCCTGAACCTCATTTTTGCCTCTGACTCTCTCCTCATGAGCTTTCAAAAACCCAATGGCTTCCTCAACAGTCATTGTTTCGAGATCCCCAAACTGTTCCATCGTGGAGGTGATTTGCAAAAATCTGGTTGGCATGGCTCTTAGTTACGAGTCCATTGAGTTACGAGTCCATTGAGTTTCATATAAAACTCATCAATTTGGTCTGAATCTTTCATACACAACGCCTCAAATTCTGACTTCAAGGTTTGTATCCTTGCCTTCTTCACCTTCTCTGCTCCTTGACAGAGCGTTTTGATAGCCTCCCAAGCATCCTTTGTTGTCTTCTTCTCCGACACAGAGAGCAGCACATCCTCTGGTATGGCCTGATAGATCATTGCCAGTGCAATTTTATCTATCTTCTCCTCAACCACTGCCTTTGGATCACTCGACTCGATGGCATTCCAAACACCTTGGGCTTGCATAAATACCTTCATCTTGAGAGACCATGCAGTGTAGTTTCCCCTGGCTAGCAGTGGGTAGCTTGACCCGAAAGAGCCCCCCTTTACTTTGTTCAAATCTGTTCCGGACATCGCAGTCCCGCCTGATCCCTGATGCTCTGATACTAAATGTAGTAAAAGAACACAAGTGTGTGTGTGTTTGTGATTGTATGTGTATCAGGAAGGCTCATACAGATATGCAAAACAAAAGCAACTAATTAATCAATTACGTCCTAGTACAAAGCATAAATAAAAGAGAGCAAAACGGTAATCCTACAAACCAGGAGACTCAGCCCATGATGTAGCCCATGAAGTGAAAACAGACTCCTAAAACTACTCCATAACTTGGCATACCAAGTCAAGTACTAACGGGAAAGACTACAACCTAACAGCTTTATTAAAAAGTGAAATAAACAAATAAAACTTGAGATTATTATTAACATTGTTTGTGTGTGTATTTGTTTGAATCCTTCAAGAATTTATCTATTGTTAGCTTTTTTTTTAATGTTAAAGAACCTCATTGTTGATAGGTACATTAGTCGTTTTTAGAAAATACTTGTTTGTACACTCAGTTATATGAATCAGCTAGCTTGTTTTACAGGTTTACCCATTGACCCATTTTATGTTAATTATGTTGATCGGAAGTGTCATCATTTGATGGCACTTAGGTTGGCAAGGCAAGAATGGGCCTGTTCACAGTTTACCACCTGCTGGTAAATGGAAATAGCAACTTGCATTGTTGCCTCTTGAGATTTCAGCTAGTTTTTATCAAAGTAGTCTTTTAGGTGAGTTCATTGTGGGGCAAATGTTTGTTTGTTTACATGGTGGTTCAAAATCTTAAGGTAACTGAGACTTAAAACAAACAATTTATTCTAGTAACAATTAATTAAAGCAATGCAGGTTCACTTTTTAGCAATTGTTCAACTCACGGATGTTTAAGTTATTTTTATTTTAAATTGATTGACTTTACTGGGTATGTTATTGCTAAAAGTAAGATAACTTTAATGTTAATTCAGAGTTGATATATAACTTGTGAGTTGTGATCTTAGTGTAGTGTTTCTTACCATTTTTTAAACCTTTTTTCGTTTGTGTAAATTCCTTGTTTTTTACAGGTTTGTTTCAAACAGAGGGGATACAAAGGGGACACAAGGATTATTGATGTGCAAAGCTGAGAATTCTTTAAGAATGAAGTCCTGAAATGAGGAGAAATTTTTCTTCGAGTGAACTAGTTTCAAACAAAGTTATGAAAATCTTTGTTTCCATTTTATTTTGTTCCATTTATATAATTTGTAATTGTGATCAAATATCTTGTAAAATTTATAAATGTAAAAGTTATCAATTTTATGCAGAATATGTATCATTTTCTGTTTATTGTAAGTTACTCAACAAAAAAATTGAGATTCTTTCGATTTATCTATTTTACAAGAAAACATGATATTAAAAAATGTTAAACAAATATTTTCAATGTAATTATTAAAGGACATATGGACCATCCACTAGGTGCCAAATGGATTTCCATGAAAAGGCCATTTAGTCCATCCAACATGTGACGCATGTACCACTTTTATGGATGCCACGTGGATTGTTAGTGTGCCACCACGTGGACCAATAGTGTGATGCTACGTGGATTAGACATAAGGTGCCACGTAGACGACCATGGCCAGGTAAGCCGGTGAGCTGATGATTCAATACTTATTATTCAAGAGAGTGGGGTCCACATAATATTTACCTACCAATATCAATATAATACTTATTATTCAAGAGAGTGGGGTCCACATAATATTTACCTACCAATATCAATATGTGTAGACAAAGACTCTTTCTTTACTAACTTTTACCTACCACTTGCTACCAATTTCATATTGGTAGGTAAAAGTCTTCGCCTACCATTATATTGGTTTTACCTACACTTATAATTAGTATGTAAAAGACAAATTTCTTGTAGAGCTATCCACATGAGAAGGTGATGTCCACATATAGTGTGATCTTATGAGTTATCTTCGAACTAAATCAATCCAAATGGAGTGATACTCAGTATTGAAGATAAGACATAGCAGGGACGTAAGGAATGGTGCTTTATTCCATTCCTTGAAGTCTCTTGACCCCATCCTTCCTTCATTCTTTGGTAAACAAAGATCGTTTTCTATGCAAATTTTTCCCCCATTTTATCCTTCGTATTACCCTTCCATAAGATTCTAGTAAACAATCTTCATAGTAATTTGAAAACTTTATCGTGAAAAATAAAGTGTTGAGTCCAGAATGACAAAATAGAAGACAAAACTGCTTTCAGCAGTTGTATTTCTTCTCCCCAGTGATAAAGGATGGATTGATAGTCTTCAAGCAATGAGAGGGACCCGAGGAATTTAAGTGGAATAGTTCTAGGAAACCCTGCTTCTCTACCAAACCAGATCAATACAGATGCTTTAGCATTACAAATGAACGAATTGCTCTTATTTAGGTTTGGGGACAAGCCACACCAAGCAGAGAATTGTTTAAGGCAATCCATCATCATATTTCTCGACAAAGAATAGGTGTGTTATATTAATCTCCTTACACTACCAATGGTGTTTGAAGGGACGTCTCAGATCCTTAACAAGCAAAGAGAGAATATTTATTGCAAGAGTGAATAAATTAGGGGAGAGGGGATTCGGTTGTCATAGACCCTTTTTCCCACTAAAAAAGTTAGTCAGTGAGCAATTAACCTTCACCTAAAATCTAGTTGATGAGATGTAGAGATGAATCCAAGAAACAAATTCTTGAGGAAAGTTGTAATTCCGAAGAAAATGGACAATAACGTCCCACCTGACATAGTCAAATGTCCTATATTATGTACAAACGGAGAACAAAGGTAAACGATCTTTAGCCCAATTAGTTTTGCATGTTAAAATTTAAATAAAATTTTGTTGGTTATTTAGTGTTTAATGGATGGTTATCCTTTCTGTTTTGTGTTACTAAAGTCTTGAGGTAAATTTTGTTGTTCAGCAGTTTTCATGTAGTTAATAATGATACACTAGAATTTCATCACCAAGTGATAAACTCACTTGATTGTGCATGGCATCTTTTGTTTGTTAAAAATAAAGATGGATTTCATAAATCAATTGGACATCTTTGGATAGTACGCTTTAGTTGGTAAGCATCTAGATCACGCACAAAGAACTTGGAAAGCGAAGCCAACATAAGATTTGGTATCCTTTATGTGTTTTGGAAGGACGAATATTTGCATTTTTTGGTGATTATTAAATTAGTCAAATTTGTAAACACAACACATCTTTAGCTAGTTTAGGATTATAGTTAAAATTAAATTATATCATATGCAGATACTCTTTTTCCATGTTAGCAGGGAGCCTTGAAATAAACTTTCTTAAATTGTAGCAGTTTCCATGATCGATCAGAATGTGGTGCTACAAGAGCTATTGGCAGCTTCAATAAAGGAGTTGGATAATTCTTATAAATGTACATCACTTTGAGTGTCGACATAAATCTGAGATTCGACAATGTAAATACAGGGCTGCCAGCAAGCCTTAACACCACAATATTATCATATTATCCACATTGGGCCAAGCCTCTAAGAATTTGTTTTTGGGCACATCTTAAAAGGCCTCACACTAATAAATTTAACGGGCTACTTTATATACAAGAGAATTTTCTCCTGTCTTCTCGATGTTGTAGTTGGGTTGACATCACCTAAAAATCCGTTAACTCAGACCAAGAACCAGAAATCTCATGGTCTTATGTCTTGCAATTAATCGGTTTTCCACTTGCACTTCTACGATTCACCTCCCACAACATGCTGCCTAATCCCTTTCAGGAAGACTTTTGACAAAAGCTACCCAACAGATCCCCCAATCGTCACCAAGGGACCTCACACATCGAACAACAGCACCACATTACCCTAGGATCCATCTTTGAACTTTTAACTCTAATACAACTTGTGGGCTGCCAGCAAGACTTAACTCGACAATAGTATGATATATTCTGCTTTGGATCAAGCACAGACGGATTTTTTTAGGCACATCCCAAAAGACATCATACTAATTGATTTAACTAGATGTTCTACGTACAAGATAAATTTTTTTTTCTTGTCTCGTCGATGTGGTAAATGAGTTGACACCAACTGATAGTAAACATGAATGTGCAAGAAGATTGTGTTGTGTAAGAATCTGTAGTAGATTCGAACAGGGTAAGACATATCAATGTTCGAATACAAGGGGGTAAACAAAGATCAAGCAACCTCTTCTAGGGGGATATATTTTGGCTATGGTGGGGTCACAAGGTTAACTTGGACTTTGCATGGCTGCTTGATTGCATAATATACAAGTGCCCAAAAATCTTTGAGCAGTTTACTACAAAGAAGAAGAAGTTACATGCAATATAACTTCTTGTTCTTCGTGGTAAAGTGCTCAAAGGTTTCTGGGTACTTGTGTATTATGCGATTAAGAAGACATACAAATTCTGAGTTAACCTATTGGCCTCATCATAATCTATAATTCACAACTTAAAAATAAATAAATATTAAACCTCAACAATTTTTTTAGGTGTTTGATTATTTACAAAAACCTTTAAAAAAATCATTCTACTTTTTAAAGAACAAGTTGAATTGTGTTTATTTACACCAATACGTAGACATTATTAGTGAGAGGAAAGCTTGCCGTAATTGGGTTAAATTAGTAGCCGTGTGATCGTATAAATAGTTTACCACACTTCCTAATTTCTCATATTTTCTAGATTCGCCTCTCTCCCTAAAACTCCTTGAAAGTATCGCCTGCTCTCTCCTGAAAACCATGTATAGGCGGCGCGAACTTCACTGCTAACAAGCATACCGCAAGGTCTCTCTCTGTGACATAGGAATAAACACAGACTTACTGTTTTTCTCGTTCTGGATGGTTCTTATTTAGATATATATCTATGTATACATATATGCCTCAATTGTTTGCCACATTGTTTGCTTATAAATATATATATATATTTCTCCTTCCTTCCCATTCTGTGTTTGATATCCTGCCTCGAATTTCAATAATTTATAAGTTTACTCTTTTGTGGGGTTTCCTTTAATTTTTGTATGTGATTTATTGCTCTACACTCTATGAACCCTTTGTCTCAATGGGAAATGTTAAATGGCATTTCTCCTTTTATTAATTAGTACTTCATAAAGTACTTGTTTTTTGAACCTAATTCTATGCTTAGTTTTTTGAAGTCATTTAATATTTGTTTGAGGATAAGTGTATTCTACTATGATCTTAAAATCAAATTATAGATTTTTGTGTGTTTCTTTGTTTTGTTTATTTTGCAATATGTATTTGTCCGTCTTCCATTGATATGTTCAAGCGTGTTCCTGTGGTGATAAGCTATATATGCTAGGAATTATTCCATATAATATTGTAGATAGTGTTACTATAAATTTGATATGTTAAACAAAAAAAAAATTGGAGATTGTAGATAGTGTTATATATTTGATGGTATGGACACCATAGAGTAGAGCAAACATTGATGGTCTCCTACATTAACACCAACACCAATTAGGACAAAGACAATTCCTCAGGTGATAGCCAACATGAAAATTATTTTTAATGTAATTTTTTATTTTTAATGTAATTTTTTTATGTGAACTATTATATTATATGTCACATATTATATATATAATTTTTATAACAATTTCATATGTGTGTATAAAACTCCCACAACAAGTATTGGAGTTTATATCATTTGGTCATGCAAAATTAATAGTTGCATTACACAAATATTTTGAGTTATTCTTGGGGATCATGTAACATATACATCAGTTTAGTATTTTTGCTAATATTTTTTTCAGAATTGGAAATTGTTTACAATTTTTTTCAATTAAATGATTTAATCCTTTATTGTTGTATAGGCACCCCTATTAGAGCTGCATTACTGAATGTCTAAAATGGGTCACAGTCGTTGGTTTCTCTTGCAAAAAGCCATGTTTTCTTAGTACAACTAAATGATTCGGTGAGAGTTAGCATCATTTAAGGTTCCAGCTCTTTTTAACTTGTTTTTACTGTATTTGACTAATAATTTCTTAGAAGAGGACCGCTAGAGTTGTGAAAGTGTAACAAGCAGGCATTATTTGGATGGTATTGATATGTTTATTCAAATTATTTCGACTGAAGATTGACTCAAGAGTTTGAAACTTCTCTCAATCTGATTTTATATATTAAATAATAATGTAGTATGCTTTATTCTTCTTTTTTTTCTCAATTTAACTCTACTGAGTAGCTACACTTTTGCGTTAGCATACCAATATCAAGATATGAGTTTGAACTACCCAAATGTAGCTTCTGTAGAAATATAGACTCAATACACACGCTCACTCTTGTATATATTAAGTCTGAGAGAAGATAAACTGTATTCTTATTAAAACTGCTAGCTAGCCACATTACAAATATATTGAAAGATTACATAGAAAGAATACTAGGAAATAGGATCTACTAAAACAAACTCCTACTATTACTCAACTACTACTGCTACTGCACTCCTACTAATCAGCAAACTATCAGACCCGTTCTGATTTTATTCTCATAAGCAACGACTAGTAAATAATAACTAAAAACATGTTTAGATTATCCAACACATTTCCCCCTAATCTAAACATCCTCTTATTCTGCAATATTTTCGACTCCTATCACCTTTCTCATTTCTTCAAATTTGACTCTTCCCAAAGCTTTAGTAAGGATATCCGCTCTTTGCTCTTGTGTCGCTACGTACTTAACCAGCAGTTCTTCTCGCTCAATACATTCGCGAATGAAGTGGAAACGAATGTCTATATGTTTGCATCTGCCATGTTGCACTGGATTCTTCATTAACTCAATAGCAGACTTATTGTCAACATGAAGAACTACTGGCCCGACCGATTGTTTCGATATCTCACACAACAGACCACGAAGCCAAATGCTTTGGCATGCTGCTGTAGCAGCTGCCATGTACTCTGCCTCGCAGGAAGATAAAGCAACTACTCTTTGTTTCTGCGATGTCCATGATATCAGATTGCTATTGAGGTAGAAACACATACCGCCAGTACTTCTCCTATCTACGACATCACCAGCTAGATCACTATCTGAAAAACCGTATAATATCCTGCTGTCTTTTCCGCTTGCATACACTAAACCATAGTCAATTGTTCCCCTAATATACCTCAAGATATGTTTCACAGCTTGTTGATGTTTGACCGTAGGGTTTTCCATGAATCTGCTCACCACTCCCACAGCATACGATATATCTGGCCGGGTATGCATTAAGTATCGTAAGCTTCCAACAATGCATCTATATTCCGTAGCATCCACCAACGTTCCTTCTTCGTCTTTATCTAGCTGCAACTTGTATTCCATGGGATATTTAGATGAATTACAATTGCTCATACCAGACTTCTCCAATAATTTCCTCGCGTAGGCCGATTGTTTCAGAGTTGTTCCCAGACTTCCTTGTTTCACTTGTATGCCAAGATAAAACGCCAGCAAACCCAAATCACTCATTTCAAATTGTTCATTCATTTGTTGCTTGAAGTCTTGAATCTCTCGCTTATCTGACCCAGCTACCAGAAGATCATCAACGTAAACTCCCACTACAAGCGTATTTCCATTCCTGCACTTTGTGTATACTGCCTGCTCGTGTTGACATCTATCAAAGCCTAAACTCTTCAGACATTTATCCAACTTGGCATTCCATGCTCTCGGAGCTTGACGTAGCCCATACAAAGCCTTCCTTAGTTTATAAACCATCTGTTCTTGTCCCGGTTTAACGAACCCCTCGGGTTGATTTACATAAACTTCTTCGATGAGTTCTCCGTTTAAGAATGCTGCTTTGACATCTAGATGATGGACTTCCCACCTTTCTTTTGCCGAAATTGCTAGTAGCATGCAAACGGTATCAAGGCGAGCCACCGGCGCAAAGACTTCCTCATAGTCAATCCCCTTTCTTTGAACATACCCCTTCGCAACGAGTCGCGCCTTATGCTTCACCACATTACCCTCAGGATCCTTCTTTAATTTATATACCCATTTCAATCCTATCGATTTCTTTCCAGGTGGTAGTTTTGTGAGCTCCCAGGTTTCGTTTTTCTCTATTGTCTCGAACTCCAACTCCATGGCATCCTGCCATTCCTTCTCTTTAGTAGCTTCATGGAATGTTGTTGGTGCTTCTACTTTCAACAACATCAGTTCATCAATGAGTTCAACAATCTCGGTATTGTCGTAGATGTCAGCCAATGAACGAGAACGTCTGGGCTCACTACTTGCTCCAGATGCTGTGCTCACAGTTCCTGTAGTCACTTCATTTGTAGTGGTAGTCGAAATCTGTCCAGATGTTGATTGTAAAGGCGTTGACAGAGAGCTCGATGACTGTGACGGAGTCTGCATAGGAGTTATTGGCTCTTCCTCGCCTTCTGTATTAATACCTGTGTCATCAACTTCATGTACCTCAATGTAATTTTCTGGAAAACATACCTCAGTCGTGTTCTCCTCTTCCCATGTCCAAAAAACATCCTCCTGCATCGTCAAATCTCTGCTCACATGTACTGAGCCTGTCGTTGGGTCCAGCAGCCTACTCCCCTTCGTTCCTGTTTCCTTTCCAAGATATACCACTAGTTTGCTCCGATCATCTAATTTTCGTACATGCACTGATGGGATTTTCATGTATGCAGTACAACCAAACACTCTCAGATGTGACAAGTCTGGCTTGTATCCGCTCCAGGCCTCATATGGCGTTCTACCACTTAGACTTCGCGTGGGCAAACGATTCAAAACATAGACTGAATGGCGTACTGCTTCTCCCCACATAGTTGCTGGTACTTTGGAGCTTCTCAGAAAGCTCCTTGTCATGGCAGTAACAGTCCGGTTTCTTCGTTCCACCACCCCGTTTTGTTGCGGGGTGTATGGTGCCGTATAATGTCTTTCGATGCCTTCGGTTTCACAGAACGTTGTAAACTCTTTAGAACAGAACTCCCCACCTCGATCTGTCCTCAGAATCTTTATTCCTTTTCCTGTTCCATTCTCAACAAGTGCCCTAAATCGTTTAAAATTTTCGAAAGCATCGCTTTTTTCCTTCAACATATAGACCCACATTTTCTTGCTAAAGTCATCGACAAACAATAGAAAATATCTGTTACCTCCATGAGATGTTGGTGTGATAGGCCCACAAATGTCAGCATGTACTATCTCAAGGATCTTCCTTCCCGTGCGGCTGGCTTGTTGTGGAAATGGCTTTCTAGATTGCTTTGTCATCAAACATCCTTCGCATTTCTTCAGAGGTTGCATCAGGGTTGGAATTCCGCTTGCCATTTTTTCCCTTGACATTAATTCTAGAGCTTGAAAATTGACGTGCCCAAGTCGAGCGTGCCACAACAAAGTATCTTCTTCTATCTTTGACAATAAACATGAGGACCTGCTTTCCTCGAGGCTAATTTTATACAACCGATTTTCTGTTCTCTTTACCTTCATTAACAGTCTACCACTTGCTTCATAAACCCACAGGTAGTCGCCGTCAAGAACCACTTTATTTCCCGTCTCCGACAACTGGCCCAAGCTTATTATGTTACTACATAGATTCGGAATGTAATACACATCTTTGAAGGTCCTTTCCTCACCATTTTTACACCTGAATGCAACTGTTCCTTTTCCCTCGATGTTCACCGTCGATCCGTCACCAAACTTGACTTTCCCTATCACACGTTCGTCCAATTCCCTGAATTTTCCCCGCTGTCCGGTCATGTGGTTACTCGCTCCATTGTCGAGATACCACACGATCGACTCCTTTTATCCGTCAGCATTACTTCGCAACTTCGGAACTACTGCATCTTCCTTCAGAAGCATTGATTCGACTTTTGTTTCTCCCACCTCTGCAATTAACAATGCAGGCTCATCTTCCTGTACTTTCGAGAGGTTAACTTCCCTCACATCCTTACGTGGTCTCCGACATTCAGCAGCGAAATGTCCGTGTCCTTGGCAATTGAAGCATCTCACTGTTCTTCTATCTCGTACTCCACGAATACTTCCACCACCTCGGGTCCCTTCTTTGTTGTTTCGTTTCAACCATTCCTCTCGTGTTAAGAGGAGCTAACCTTCATTGTTCTCCCTCTTTCTCCACTCCTCTTCTGTCAGTAATAATTGTCCCTGGCTTGTCTCAACTGGCCCTTTCAGTCGTTCTTCGTGAGCCTTCAGGGAACCGATAACTTCCTCTACCGACATCTCCTCTAATTTTCCAAATTGTTCTAATGCAGAAGCAATTTGTAAGAATTTAGAGGGAACAGCTCTGAGCAGTTTTTTAACCACGTACACCTCCTCGACTTTCTCTCCCAATGCTCTAATGTTGGTAACCAACCTGTTCAGTTTCAAATAAAAATCGTCCAGCGGCTCGTTTTTTAACCACGTACACGAAGGCTTGTTGTTTTTCTAGTAGTGTTTAAAGGATATCCCATAGGTTCCAAGATCGTTCTTCCCTAGCCATTGTGGGATAATATCGGTTGGTTTCGTGTCCCCACCTCCGGACTTCTGTCCATTATCGGATATTACCACCAGCCTTCGTGTCCCCAGCTCCGACAACTTGACGAATCAAGCTTTCGAGAGTCGACTCTGATACCATATGTGACAACCCGGGTCAAATCCCGAGCCTTTTTCAAAAATCGAGTCAAGTCCCGATTTCGAGTCCGAATAAGCCGAAGCAGACTAGCCTAAATGCAGCCAACTCGGGTAGTCCACAAGCCCACCACAGGCCCCCGAAAATATCATGATTTATTGGTGTTTATTTGTAGTAGTACTTTGCCTTATAAACTGAACAGAAGTCTCAAATCTAATCGATGTTGGACTAGGGTGTTACAAAATATATTGTTAAAAAGTATATAATCTAATCTACAAATATTTATACTAGTGTCTGGTTAATTCAATAAGCTAGTGTTATTTTAATATGAATATGTGTGCGGAAAATCTACATAGAGGCCTATAAGCACGTGTCCCTCACAAAAATTTAAAATTTTAGTAATGTATAATTGCCTGTATTTTATGAAACATATCTCTACGTAAAAACAAATATGTATATTTTGCTAGTAATAATATCAAATTTTGAATTATTCTTTATTTTATTTACATTTATATGATCCAAATGAATATAGCATGGTTAGAATACAATATTTTAAACACTTACATATTCAAGATGTATATATTAAAGCACACAAAATACTTTACTAATCATATGATATAAACTTTCTTGTGAATGTGATACTCACGTAAAAGAAAAATCTCCCTATCTTTCTCAACGAACGTCATCTGATATCCTCTACAAACTAACATCTAGCTTAAAGAAAAACAGGGCTCAATTTCTTCAATGGAATCAATGTCTTTATGGATTAAACAAAAAGAAAAAATAATTAATGCAACTCGAAATTAAACATAAAATCTCTAACACCATGACATGCACAATGCATTTATAAATTGCACACAAAGTAAATCTAATTATCGCCATTCAAAATTGAACATTTTATGCCCGACTCTGGGTACTGAACGTCTAGACTGAATATTAGAGATATTAGGAGTACACTTCTTTTAATTGACTGAAATATTATATCAACAAGACATGAGATCCCTAGGAGTAGTTGTTCTATGTCCTAATAATAATATATACTCAAAATGGGCTCTTGCTAACATATAACAATATTTAAAATATTTATATAATTTTGAATTTCAGTGGCCAAAATTTTAAATAAAGTTCACAAACATTATTTTAATTATTCGAAAAGGTGGTTAAGTAGGGATGGACATCACGTCACTTCAGGGTAGAGGAGTGTTATCCCGGCTCCTGATCCCCTACCCCGGAACCCATCCCCAAACCAGCCCCGATCTCCAAACGGGGATTTTTCTACTCCCCGATCCCCGCCCCGAAGGGGAACGGGGATCCCTGCGGAGAATCGGGGAATTCATTTTTATTTATTCTGAAACAATAGAAACATATTGGAGATTGTAGATAATGCTATTTAATGAATTAAATATGTGGAGGGCTCAAAAGAATGGTGCAGTGATGGTATCCACACAATAGTCTATAGCAAACATTGATGGTCTTTTACATTAACACCAATTAGGACAAAGACAATTCCTTGCCGGTGGTGATAGCGAACAAGAAAATTATCTTTAATATAATTTTTTTTTTGTGAACTATAATTCTATATGTTACATATTATATATATGATAATTATAACAATGTTCTCAAAGCAATTTTAAATGTGTGTATAAAATTTCAACAAGTCTTTAACTAAAATAAACATTATATTGATTTTGTTGTGACTCGAACTTGATATATGCTTGTTATAGGATATTTATTAGTGTGCCACCACGACTAATATTAGTATTGTTCTTCATTTTTTTTATTTTTATTAAAGACTTTTATTGGTCTCTAGCTAAGAACCTTTGCAACCTATTTACATACAATTCTCTTCAAGTTCTTGCCTTTCCATTTTTTGTGCTTGAGCAGTTTTCATGTAGTTAATAATGATACCAAGTGATAAACTCACTTGATTGTGCATGGCATCTTTTGTTTGTTAAAAATAAAGATGGATTTCATAAATCAATTGGATATCTTTGGATAGTACGCTTTAGTTGGTAAGCATCTAGATCACGCACAAAGAACTTGGAAAGCGAAGCCAACATAAGATTTTGTATCCTTTATGTGTTTTGGAAGGACGAATATTTGCATTTTTTGGTGATTATTAAATTAGTCAAATTTGTAAACACAACACATCTTTAGCTAGTTTAGGATTATAGTTAAAATTAAATTATATCATATGCACATACTCTTTTTCCATGTTAGCAGGGAGCCTTGAAATAAACTTTCTTAAATAGTAGCAGTTTCCATGATAGATCAGAATGTGGTGCTACAAGAGCCATTGGCAGCTTCAATAAAGGAGTTGGATAATTCTTATAAATGTACATCACTTTGAGTGTCGACATAAATATGAGATTCGACAATGTAAATACAGGCTGCCAGCAAGCCTTAACACCACAATATTATCATATTATCCACATTGGGCCAAGCCTCTAAGGATTTGTTTTAGGGCACATCTTAAAAGGCCTCACACTAATAAATTTAACTGGCTACTTTATATACAAGATGTTGTAGTTGGGTTGACATCACCTAAAAATCCCTTAATTCAGACCAAGAACCAGAAATCTCATTGTCTTATGTCTTGCAATTAATCCGTTTTTCTCTTGCACTTCTACGATTCACCTCCCACAACAAGCTGCCTAATCCCTTTCACGAAGACTTTTGACAAAAGCTACCCAACAGATCCCCCAATCGTCACCATGGGATCAAGCACGGACGGATTTTTTTAGGCACATCTCAAAAGACATCATACTAATTGATTTAACTAGATGTTCTAATTACAAGATAATTTTTTTTTCTTGTCTAGTCGATGTGGTAAATGAGTTGACACCAACTGATAGTAAACATGAATGTGCAAGAAGACTATGTTGTGTAAGAATCTGTAGTAGATTCGAACATGGTAAGACATATCAGTGTTCGAATAGAAGGGGGTAAACAAAGATCAAGCAACCTCTTTTAGGGGGATATATTTTGGCTATGGCGGGGTCACAAGGTTAACTTGGCCTTTGCATGGCTGCTTGATTGTATAATATACAAGTGCCAAAAAATCTTTGAGCAATTTACTACAACGAAGAAGAAGTTACATGCAATATAACTTCTTGTTCTTTGTGGTAAAGTGCTCAAAGGTTTGTGGTTACTTGTGTATTATGTGATTAAGAAGACATACAAACTCTGAGTTAACCTTGTGGCCTCGTCATAATCTATAATTCAGAACTTAAAAATAAATAAATATTAAGCCTCAACAATTTTTTTATGTGTTTGATTATTTACAAAAACTTTTAAAAAAATCATTCTACTTTTTAAAGAACAAGTTGAATTATGTTTATTTACACCAATACGTAGACATTATTACTAAGAGGAAAGCTTGCCGTAATTGGGTTAAATTAGTAGTCGTGTGATAGTATAAATAGTTTACCGCACTTCCTCATTTCTCATATTTTCTAGATTCGCATCTCTCCCTAAAACTCCTTGAAAGTATCGCCTGCTCTCTTCCTGAAAACCAAGTATAGGCGGCGCGAACTTCACTGCTAACAAGCATACCGCAAGGTCTCTCTCTCTGACATAGGCATACACACAGACTTTCTCGATCGTTCTTATTTAGATGTATATCTATGTATACATATATGCCTCAATTGTTTGCCACATTGTTTGCTTATAACTATATATATATTTCTCCTTCCTTCCCATTTTGTGTTTGATATCCTGCCTCGAATTTCAATAATTTATAAGTTTACTCTTTTGTGGGGTTTCCTTTCATTTTTGTATGTGATTTATTGTTGTACACTCTATGAACGCTTTGTCTCAATGGGAAATGTTAAATGGCATTTCTGGTATTATTAATTAGTACTTCATAAAGTATTTGTTTTTTGAACCTAATTCAATGCTTAGTTTTTTGAAGTCATTTAATCTTTGTTTGTGGATAAGTGTATTCTACTATGATCTTAAAATCAAATTATAGATTTATGTGTGTTTCTTTCTTTTGATTATTTTGCAATATGTATTTGTCCGTCTTGCATTGATATGTTCAAACGTGTTCCCGGTGATTAGCTATATATGCTAGGAATTATTCAATATAATTTTTTTAGTGCTCGATTTAGAGATGCTCGCCAATAAAGCAGACTGAATATGGAAGAGTTCATATATGGATGCCATTTATTTTGTGGTGTCCTACATATATAATTAGGTACCAGTTTAACCTTAATGGAAAATGAAAAATGCTACACCACCCAAAACTTGTACAAAATACTCATATCTTTGGTAATTTTCTTAATAAAATGATGTGACCAGCGTGCATACATATACGCATCAAATTAAAAAATGACACATGACATGCCACATCATTCCATACATCTTGTGGGATATATTTTTGGATTCCCTAGCATAACTCATGGAAAATATTGTAGATAGTGTTACTATAAATTTGTTATGTGAAACAAAAAAAAATTGGAGATTGTAGATAGTGTTATATATTTGATGGTATCAACACCGAGTAGAGCAAACATTGATGGTCTCCTACATTAACACCAACACCAATGAGGACAAAGACAATTCCTCTGGTGACACCCAACAAGAAAATTATTTTTTAATTAATTTTTTTATGTGAACTATTATATTTTATGTCACATATTATATATATAATTTTTATAACAATTTCATATGTGTGTATAAAACTCACACAACAAGTATTGGAGTTTATATCATTTGGTCATGCAAAATTAATAGTTGCATTACACAAATATTTTGAGTTATTCTTGGGGCTCATGTAACATATACATCAGTTTAGTATTTTTGCTAATATTTTTTTCAGAATTGGAAATTGTTTACAATTTTTTTCAATTAAATGATTCAATCCTTTATTGTTGTATAGGCATCCCTATTAGAGCTGCATTACTGAATGTCGAAAATGGGTCACAGTCATTGGTTTCTCTTGCAAAAAACCATGTTTTCTTAGTACAACTAAATGATTCGGTAAGAGTTAGCATCATTTAAGGTTCCAGCTCATTTTAACTTGTTTTTACTGTATTTGACTAATAATTTCTTAGAAGAGGACCGCTAGCGTTGTGAAAGGGTAACAAGCAAGCATTATTTGGATGGTATTGATATGTTTATTCACATTATTTCGACTAAAGATTGACTCAAGAGTTTGAAACTTCTCTCAATCTGATTTTATATATTAAATAATAATGTAGTATGCTTTATTCTTCTTTTTTTTCTCAATTTAACTTACTGAGTACCTATACTTTTGCCGTACCTTGCCAATATCAAGATATGAGTTTAATTCAAATGAACTACCCAAATGTAGCTTCAGGCAACCCATATTTAGGCACAATAAAAATTTACATGTGGTTGATGTTTACACACACACATACATATATACATATATATATATGTGTACGGGCTCATAGAGAATGACAATAGACACTCACACATGAAGGATGCTCAATAGATATGAATGAGATCGTCGTTGAGATTAAAATGATACACAAAAGGTTGTCCAGAATACTCCCTTGGCTTCACAAGGGTTTGGCTCCTCAAGGGTGCGACACCAAAAGATCATCACAAAAGGGAACACCACCAAATCACACTCTTTTGCCTCACGATGTGTTTTCTAATTAAGAAATAATGCAAGGTCTTAGTTCCTCAATAAGAAAAGTATGCTCATATGATATTTAGCCCCATACTGAGATAAATATATTCATTGTATAAGAGAGTTTCACAAAAAGTCTCTACTTGAATTTCATTTTAATTTTGAAAGTTTGGATTTTTGTGCTAAATCAAATAAATTTTATGGAGTTGGACTTTTTTTGCATGTTAGGAATATGTGATTGTTTAATATTAGGACCGGCCCATGTACTTAGGCCCTAGCAATACTTTTAGGGTTTTATTTTTCTATATTATAAACTCGTACGTTCTGTAGCTCGTCCTAACCCTGTCTTGCATCCTCCTTTTAATGTCAGCGACGATTTCATTCATATCCATTCACCATCCTTCATCTTTGAGTGTCTGTTGCCATTCTCCATGTATATATATATATATATATATATATATATATATATATATATATATATATATATGTCTAAGCATCACTTGTTGGAAATTAATCTAAACTTGTTTTATTTGTTTGGGCTTTGGTTAAGTTGATGGGCTTATGTCTATGTTTAATGTTTATAATAAAACGTTTGAACCAGTCGGTTAGCAGGACTTGGTCATTAGTTGTTTCAGTTTTGTTAGGAATGTGGGAGTAGTGGAGTCTAACTAGGTGATTAGTTGCTAGTTTTCAGCTAGGTTTTCTATGTGCATATATATTATGCATGTATTCTGTTTTTCAATATAACGAGCATGTTTTCTTTCCCGGTTTGATATCTAAATACAGTACTTCTGATCAAATCATAAGCTTTGTATTTCATCATTTGGTATCAGAGCGGGTGTTTAGGTCCTGTACATATCTAAATAACAACCAAAACATACAGAAGAAATATGGAAACGCCCAAGACAAAAGAAGGTGATGTGGGTTTGAGCTATCCCATATTGACGAGAAGCAATTATACAGCATGGTCCCTAAAAATGAAAGTGTTCATGAAGGCGCAAGGAGTCTGGGGTGCAATCGAACAAAAGGATCCCAAAGTAGCCGTGGATGAAAGAATGGTGCAGGTGGCCCTTGCAGCGATATATCAAGGTGTGCCAGAAGATGTATTGTTGACCATTGCTGAGAAAGAAACCGCTAAGGAAGCTTGGGAAGCGATTAAGGTGATGTGTATGGGAGCAGAACGTGTAAAAGAGGCAAAAGTGCAGACACTGAAGGGAGAATTTGAGTCTCTGGTCATGAAGGAAACGGAACAGATAGACGATTTCTGCATGAAGTTGAGCGGAATCGTGACCAATATAAGGGTACTTTGAGAACCGATGGAAGAATCGTGTGTTGTGAGAAAGATTTTACGAGCAGTTCCTGATAAGTTTCTTCAGATAGCCTCAAATATTGAGCAGTTTGGAGACATCAAGTCAATGATGGTTGAAGAATTAGTGGGTCGTCTCAAAGCTCACGAGGAAAGAATGAAGGGTAGGTCCGAGAGTGCAGGTGGACAACTTCTCCTGGGATCTCAGAATCAAAGAGCTAGAGGTGGTTATATCCGTGACAAGAGTAGGATAAGGTGCTACAACTGTAACGCCTTGGGACACTATGCTTCAGAGTGTAGTAAACCACGACGGGAACGAGAGAAGAGACAAGAAGTAAACATTGCAGTCATCGAGGATGAAGAACCAGCATTGTTATAGTCATAAGTTGATAGCCATACGGGCTCAGTTGAAAAGCCATACGGGCTCAGTTGATAGCCATGCGGGCTCAGTTTAAAAGCCATACGGGCTCAATTGATAGTCATACGGGCTCGGTTTAAAAGCCATAGGGGCTGGAAGGATTGCATGAGACAAGTTTAGATTAAGGGGGAGATTGTTGGAAATTAATCTAAACTTGTTTCATTTGTTTGGGCTTTGGTTAAGTTGATAGGCTTATGTTTATGTTTAATGTTTATAATAAAACGTTTGAACCAGTCGGTTAGCAGGACTTGGTCATTAGTTGGTTCAGCTTTGTTAGGAATGTGGGAGTAGTGGAGTCTAACTAGGTGATTAGTTGCTAGTTTTCAGCTATGTTTTCTATCTGCATATATATTATGCATGTATTCTCTTTTTCAATATAACAAGTATGTTTTCTTTCCCAGTTTGATATCTAAATACAGTACTTCTGATCAAATCATAAGCTTTGTATTTCATCATCACTCACATGTGATTTTAGTCATCGTGTTCATGAGTTATATCGCATCTACCATGATTTGACCACATAAATATTTATTGGTACGTTATATCTTCATTTTAGTATGTTTATAGAAATAGCTATACATTAAGCACACGGATATAACCATTTGTCCTTTTTGATTTTTTCAGCTTTTCTAGCTAACTGGATTCATACTCTGGTCTCTATGATGCGAGTCTGCAAGACTTGTCAGAGTTTACAGTTTGCAAGAGTCTATAAAGCAAAATAAGGAAGGTGTGATCATACACAAGGCAAGTCTTGGAGATAAGCTGGAATGGATTGAAGAATAAAAAAAAGATGTGATAGAGACAAAAGATAAGCTTTATAATTGAAGATGTGTCTAACAAAACAAATGGGATATAATCCCTTATTTTGTGTCATTTGTTTAGTTGAGAGGGAAAGACCTATAATTATTTTAGTCCTTGTATTGATACACCGGTTTCTACAAGTATTTCAATACTAAATTATCTAGGAGAAGAATTCACATTTAAAGAGAAAACAAGTAATTAAAAATTCACATGAAAATTACTGCACAAGACCAAATATTCACATTATATGCTAAAGTTGGGGTTTCACTTTAACGAGAGAGAGGTTCCTAATAACAAAAAACATGTCTAAGGAGAGGCAGATGGCCATTCGAACATGTTAATTGTTAAAATTTTATATTGATGATGTAATAATATTTTTAAAAGATTAGGAAAAAATAAAATAAAGCCGCCTTGGAGTGCTTAGTCGACTAGTTATTACTTTTTTGTAAAAAAAAATAATTCATTGTTTTCAAACAATAAGACATTTATAAAAAAAATTATAATTTAACAAACACATATTAACATAGACCAAATTAACTGTTTCTTTATCTAATTAAATTACCATCATTGAGTAGACATCTCTTACTAGTATGGATGAAATATATAATCGTGTTATATAAATAATCTAACTATAGTTACGAATAAACAAGTTGATTTAATTTATGAACTAATATTTAAAAAACTACTAGCCATATGTGAATTGCCATATAAATATTTATCAAAAAATCGAAATGAACAAAGTCTCAGAAGAGAAAAGCAAAAATCAATATATGAATAGAAAATTAAATAAATATATAGAGGGGATTTGTTATCAACCAAAAAGATTCATGATCATTCCAAAAATAAGGAATAAAAAATTAGGGTTGTTAGAAAAACCAAGGACGGAGGCGGCTGACTAGTAAATAGAAAAAATTAGAATTAAGTCCTTATAGTCTAACAAAATTTAAAAAAAAAAGACAAAAATTATAGGAATCTTGCTTCAAAATGTAACAATTAAAATAATCATAAGGTTATTATTGGTAGATAGTATGTTTAATTCCGAGTTTAAAAATAAATAAATATTAAATGTTTTTGACCATATTTTCTCAACCATTTTATTATGTTTGATGATTTACAAAAATTTACTTTTAAAATAATTATTCTAGTTTTTAAAGAACAAATCCATTTATGTTTATTTACACCCTTAGGTAGTCCAATTATTCTCTCCATAAAACTTCTTGAAAGTATAGCATGCTCTCTCCCTAAAAACCCTAGAAAGTATCGACGGCGGCGTGAACTTCACTGCTAAACAAGCCAACCACAAGGTCAGCTCTCTCTCTCTGACATAGGGGTACACACGGACTTACTGTTCTTCTCGTTCTCCATCGTTCTTATTTTGATCTATATCAATTTTTTTTTTTTTTAAATTCTAAATATTTTGATCTATATCTATATATGCATATATGGGTATGTTACTTGCCAGATTGTTTGCTTATATATACATATATTTCTCCTTCCTTCTCATGTTGTGTTCGATGTTCTGCCTTGAATTTCAATAATTTAGTTTACTCTTTTGTGGGATTTCCTTTAATTTTTG
This sequence comes from Heracleum sosnowskyi, assembly GCA_030848705.1. Lineage (NCBI taxonomy): Eukaryota > Viridiplantae > Streptophyta > Magnoliopsida > Apiales > Apiaceae > Heracleum > Heracleum sosnowskyi. The sequence goes on along the minus strand of CM061242.1, from coordinate 11,195,507 downwards.
TATCTGACTTATTCCTCTCCACTCTATGAACGTGTTTTGTCTGACCCCGAAATGTTTAATGGCATTTCTGCTTTATTAATTAATACTCCAAAAAGTATTTGCTTTTTGTACCTAATTCATATGCTTAGTTTTTTGAAGTCTTTTAATCTTTGTTTGTGGATAACTGCATGTATTGGATTTAGGGATGCTCGGACGATAAAACACTTGAATATGGAAGAGTATATATGGATGTCATTTGTTTTGTGATGGCATGTGTTTGTAATCAGGGTTTAACTTTAATGGAAATATATTGCATATAGTAGATGGCATTACCTTAAATTTGATATCTGAAACAATAGAAACATATTGGAGATTGTAGATAATGCTATTTAATGAATTAAATATGTGGAGGGCTCAAAAGAATGGTGCAGTGATGGTATCCACACAATAGTGTATAGCAAACAATGATGGTCTTTTACATTAACACCAATTAGGACAAAGACAATTCCTTGCCGGTGGTGATAGCCAACAAGAAAATTATCTTTAATGTAATTTTTTTTTTGTGAACTATTATTCTATATGTTACATATTATCTATATGATAATTATAACAATGTTCTCAAAGCAATTTTAAATGTGTGTATAAAATTTCAACAAGTCTTTAACTAAAATAAACATTATATTGATTTTGTTGTGACTCGAACTTGATTGATTCTTATTATAGGATATTTATTAGTGTGCCGCCAGGACTAATATTAGTATTGTTCTTCATTTTTTTTATTTTTATTAATGACCTTTATTGGTCTCTAGCTAAGAACCTTTGCAATCTATTTACATACAAGTCTGTTCAAGTTCTTCCCTTTCCATTTTTCGTGCTTCAGCAGTTTTCATGTAGTTAATAATGATACACTAGAATTTCATCACCAAGTGATAAACTCACTTGATTGTGCATGGCATCTTTTGTTTGTTAAAAATAAAGATGGATTTCATAAATCAATTGGACATCTTTGGATAGTACGCTTTAGTTGGTAAGCATCTAGATCACGCACAAAGAACTTGGAAAGCGAAGCCAACATAAGATTTTGTATCATTTATGTGTTTTGGAAGGACGAATATTTGCATTTTTTGGTGATTAATAAATTAGTCAAATTTGTAAACACAACACATCTTTAGCTAGTTTAGGATAATAGTTAAAATTAAATTATATCATATGCAGATACTCTTTTTCCATGTTAGCAGGGAGCCTTGAAATAAACTTTCTTAAATAGTAGCAGTTTCCATGATCGATCAAAATGTGGTGCTACAAGAGCCATTGGCAGCTTCAATAAAGGAGTTGGATAATTCTTATAAATGTACATCACTTTGAGTGTCGACATAAATCTGAGATTCGACAATGTAAATACAGGGCTGCTAGCAAGCCTTAACACCACAATATTATCATATTATCCACATTGGGCCAAGCCTCTAAGGATTTGTTTTTGGGCACATCTTAAAAGGCCTCACACTAATAAATTTAACTGGCTACTTTATTTATATACAAGAGAATTTTCTCATGAGTTCTCGATGTTGTAGTTGGGTTGACATCACCTCACTACAAGAAAAATGGCTAAATTCGACAAGAAAAATTTTTTTCGAATTTAATTAAATTCGACGGAATTTTGTCGAATTTAACTAAATTCGACAGAAAATGTGTTTGTCGAAAATGCTCGCGTCGAATTTAGTAAATCGGTCGAATTTAGTATGCTAAATTCGACTAACTTTGGTCAAAATTGATATTGTTAAATTCGAACAAATCTGGTCGAAATTAGCACTTCAGGCGCCAAATTTCAAAATTTTGAAAATTTTAAATTTTGGTGAAAAATTCAAAATTTTTAAATTTTGCCGCCTGAAGTGCTAAATTCGACCAAATCTGGTCGAATTTAACATGCTAAAAACGACTGAATCTGGTCGAATTTAAAATGCTAAATTCGACCAAATCTGATCGAATTTAAAGTGCCGGAATTTAAAAAAAACAGCAGCTTCTGCTGCTACCAAAAAAATCCATTTGAACCCCCCGGAGATACTATTCCGGTGAACCAAAAACATCTCCAAAAATTACCAAATTAACATATCAGTAGGTAAATCCAACGATCTAAATATTCACCTAAACATAATTTAAAAACGAAAACTAAAACCCATATTCCGGTAAACCGAACATTTTCCGATGAGTCAAAACAAATCTGAAAAATTCTCAATTTAATATATGTATCCAAGCATCCGACGATATATACAATAGTCAAAATTGAAAATCAAAAAAAAATTATAATTGTTAATTCCGGCCACCTCAAGAATTTTCCGACGAAATAAAAAGTGCCCGGAAAATTATGAAATTAATAACTAAGCATAAACAAGCACCAACATACAATCTTGCAGCCTCAAAATCATCAAAAACTTCATCAAACCTCCAACCCGAATTAAACTTCAAATATTACCCAGAAAAATATTTGATAAAAATCAAAAAATATTTATATCAATGTATAGGGCTCGATTTGTAAAATACATACATATATAAATCACTAATTTTGGATGAGTAGATTGAGAGATGTGAATTTTTGAAGATTAAATATTATGTATATGTATATGTATATGTGTATAGAGAGAGAGAGGGATTAAATGGTTTAATTAATGGGATAAAATATGAATCGTTGGATGTGTGTTTTTTTTTGTTTTAATCAAGGGTTAGAAATTGATTAAAGAAGCACAATCCATGTGCTATGTTGTCCACCAATAACACATTGACACATGTTATCAAACAGAATTTTTAATTTTCTATTCCTAATATAGAGTAAAATAAATATGGATTAAAGTTATAAATCTAATTTAATGTTATTCCCAAATTTTCAAAAAATAAAAAATTAATTAGGTTGGAGATCTTAGTAGATCATTATTATATTGACTAATACTCGTAACTAGTGCTTTGTCACAAATTATTATTTCTATTTTTTAAAAACTATTTCTCGACGATCCAACCGTACGGATGTCAATATAAATCTAATTTAATATTATTCCCAAATTGTCAAAAGATAAAAAATTAATTTGGCCACAGATCTTAGTAGATCATTATTATATTGACTAATACTCGTAACTACTGTTTTGTCACGGATTGTTGTTTCTATTTTTTGAAAATTATTTCTCGACGATCCAACCGTACGGATGTCAAGATATATCTAATTTAATGATATTCCCAAATTTTTAAAAATTAAAAAATTAATTTGGTCAGAGATCTTAGTAGATTACTACTATATTGACTAGTACTCGTAACTACTGTTTTGTCACGGATTGTTGTTTCTATTTTTTTAAAATTATTTCTCGACGATCCAACCGTACGGATGTCAACATATATTTAATTTAATGATATTCCCAAATTTTTAAAAGATAAAAAATTAATTTGGTTGGTGATTTTAGTAGGAAACTACTAAATCAATTAGTACGGTTGGAGATTTCTGGAAAAATGCGGCATAACCGGACATTTATATTTTTTTTTTTCCCAACACTAGAATGACTACCTATTAACATCCGTACGGTTGGATCGTCGAAAAAATCAATTGAAAAAATTATTCAGTGAATTTGAGACATGTCCAGTTCCTCGAAGCAGTACTATTCCAACGTTTCTGGAAAGATGCGGCATAAGCGGACATTCATATTTTTTGATTAATTTTTCCCAACCCTAGAATGAGTACCGATTAACATCCGTACGGTTGGATCGTCGAATAAATCAATTAAAAAATTATTCGGGTTTAGGGTTCGGGTTTAGGGTTTAGGGTTTAGGGCACTCATGGGTCCCACGTTTTTCAATATTATTTTGAATTAAAAATTAATTACTAATTAATTATTCATTAATTTTTTTATTAATTTTTAATTGAAAATTAGAAAAATTAGTAGGACCCACTTAACTCCGCGGGGCCCACTCGTGGGGCCCATGTTTTTTAATATTATATTTAATAAAAAACTAATTATTAATTAATTATCAATTAATTTTTAATTGAAAATTAGAAAAATTTTGTGGGGCCCACGTTTTTTAATATTATTAATTTAATTATTGATTTTTTTCATGTTATTTATTCACATTTAATTATTTAATAACGTTTTTTTAAAATTGCAAAAATAAACCTTCGACGGAATTCTGTCACTTTAATAAATGCGACTAAAAACTGTCGAATATAGTTTTGAACGGTCTGAAAAATTTCGGCGGCAATATTCCCACCAAAACTAAAAGTTAAATTCGACAGAATTCGGTCGAAGTTTGAAATCTGAAATTAATATTTTTGGTGGGATTGTTCCCGCTTTTTTTTGGTGGGTTCTAATTTCGACAGTACAAACAATTCTGTCGAATTTAGTATTGAAAATGCGACATAATAAAAATTTCTGTCGAATTTAGTACTAAATTCGACAGAATAATTTCGACAGAAACTAATTGCGACAGAATTGTGTCGAATTTAGCCGTAGTCTTAATTTTCAGCTGATATATGTCGAATTTGGTGTCTGTCGAATTTAGCCTTACTTTCTTGTAGTGCCTAAAACTCCCTTACCTCAGACCAAGAACCAGAAATCTCATGGTCTTATGTCTTGCAATTAATCCGTTTTCCTCTTGCACTTCTACGATTCACCTCCCACAACATGATGCCTAATCCCTTTCGGGAAGACTTTTGACAAAAGCTATCCAACAGATCCCCCAATCGTCACCAAGGGACCTCACACATCGAACAACAGCACCACATTACCCTGGGATCCATCTTTGAACTTTTAACTCTGATACAACTTGTGGGCTGCCAGCAAGACTTAACTCGACAATAGTATGATATATTATGCTTTGGATCAAGCACGGGTTTTTTTTAGGCACATCCCAAAAGACATCATACTAATTGATTTAACTAGATGTTCTACGTACAAATAAAAAAAAAATTCTTGTCTCGTCGATGTGGTAAATGAGTTGACACCAACTGATAGTAAACATGAATGTGCAAGAAGACTATGTTGTGTAAGAATATGTAGTAGATTCGAACACGGTAAGACATATCAGTGTTCGAATAGAAGGGGGTAAACAAAGATCAAGCAACCTCTTCTAGGGGGATATATTTTGGCTATGGCGGGGTCACAAGGTTAACTTGGACTTTGCATGGCTGCTTGATTGCATAATATACAAGTGCCAAAAAATCTTTGAGTAGTTTACTACAAAGAAGAAGAAGTTACATGCAATATAACTTCTTGTTCTTTGTGGTAAAGTGCTCAAAGGTTTCTGGGTACTTGTGTATTATGCGATTAAGAAGACATACAAACTCTGAGTTAACCTTGTGGCCTCGTCATAATCTATAATATAATTCAGAACTTAAAAATAAATAAATATTAAACCTCAAAAAAAAATTTAGGTGTTTGATTATTTACAAAAACTTTTAAAAAATTCATTCTACTTTTTAAAGAACAAGTTGAATTGTGTTTATTTACACCAATACGTAGACATTATTACAGAGAGGAAAGCTTGCCGTAATTGGGTTAAATTAGTAGCTGTGTGATAGTATAAATAGTTTACCACACTTCCTCATTTCTCATATTTTCTAGATTCGCCTCTCTCCCTAAAACTCCTTGAAAGTATGGCCTGCTCTCTTCCTGAAAACAAAGTATAGGCGGCGCGAACTTCACTGCTAACAAGCATACCGCAAGGTCTCTCTCTCTCTGACATAGGCATACACACAGACTTTCTGGATCGTTCTTATTTAGATCTATATCTATGTATACATATATGCCTCAATTGTTTGCCACATTGTTTTCTTATAAATATATATATATATATATATATATATATATATATATAGATATATATATATATTTCTCCTTCCTTCCCGTTCTGTGTTTGATATCCTGCCTCGAATTTCAATAATTTATAAGTTTACTCTTTTGTGGGGTTTCCTTTAATTTTTGTATGTGATTTATTGCTCTACATTCTATGAACTCTTTGTCTCAGTGGTAAATGTTAAATGGCATTTCTTCTTTTATTAATTAGTACTTCATAAAGTATTTGTTTTTGGAACCTAATTCTATGCTTAGTTTTTTGAAGTCATTTAATCTTCGTTTGTGGATAAGTGTATTCTACTATGATCTTAAAATCAAATTATAGATTTATGTGTGTTTCTTTGTTTTGTTTATTTTGCAATATGTATTTGTCCGTCTTGCATTGATATGTTCAAGCGTGTTCCTGGTGATTAGCTATATATGCTAGGAATTATTCGATATAATTTTTTTAGTGCTGGATTTAGACATGCTCTCCAATAAAGCAGACTGAATATGGAAGAGTTCATATATGGATGCCATTTATTTTGTGGTGTCCTACATATGTAATCAGGTACCAGTTTAACCTTAATGGAAAATGAAAAATGCTACACCACCCAAAACTTGTACAAAATACTCATATCTTTGGTAATTTTCCTAATTAAATGATGTGACCTGCGTGCATATATATACGCATCAAATTAAAAAATGACACATGACATGCCACATCATTCCATACATCTTGTGGGATATATTTTTGGGTTCCCTAGCATAACTCATGGAAAATAATGTAGATAGTGTTACTATAAATTTGATATGTGAAACAAAAAAAAATTGGAGATGGTAGATAGTGTTATATATTTGATGGTATCGACACCACAGAGTAGAGCAAACATTGATGGTCTCCTACATTAACACCAACACCAATCACGACAAAGACAATTCCTCTGGTGATAGCCAACAAGAAAATTATTTTTAATTTAATTTTTTTATGTGAACAATTTCATATGTGTGTATAAAACTCCCACAACAAGTATTGGAGTTTATATCATTTGGTCATGCAAAATTAATAGTTGCATTACACAAATATTTTGAGTTATTCTTGGGGCTCATGTAACATATACATCAGTTTAGTATTTTTGCTAATATTTTTTTCAGAATTGGAAATTGTTTACAATTTTTTTCAATTAAATGATTCAATCCTTTATTGTTGTATAGGCACCCCTATAATGTCGAAAATGGGTCACAGTCATTGGTTTCTCTTGCAAAAAAACCATGTTTTCTTAGTACAACTAAATGTTTTTACTGTATTTGACTAATAATTTCTTAGAAGAGGACCGCTAGAGTTGTGAAAGGGTAACAAGCAAGCATTATTTGGATGGTATTGATATGTTTATTCACATTATTTCGACTAAAGATTGACTCAAGAGTTTGAAACTTCTCTCAATCTGATTTTATATATTAAATAATAATGTAGTATGCTTTATTCTTCTTTTTTTTCTCAATTTAACTCTACTGAGTACCTATACTTTTGCCGTACCTTGCCAATATCAAGATATGAGTTTAATTCAAATGAACTACCCAAATGTAGCTTCAGGCAACCCATATTTAGGCACAATAAAAAATTACATGTGGTTGATGTTTACACACACACATACATATATACATATATATATATATATATGTGTACGGGCTCATAGAGAATGACAATAGACACTCACACATGAAGGATGCTCAATAGATATGAATGAGATCGTCGTTGAGATTAAAATGAGGACTGCGGCCAGGGTTAGGACAAGGAGAGAACGTACGAGTGTATGTAGAAAAGTATAACCCTAAAACCTATTGTTTGGGCCTAAGTATATGGGCCTGTACTAAAATTAAACAATGAGATATTAGTAGCATGCACAAAATGTCCAAGTCCACAAAATTTAATTGATTTAGAGCTGGGGAGGTTTAGAGATGCCTAGATATGTTTTCGTTGATAAAATTTTGTGTTGCTATTGAAAATCATACACAAAAAAGGTTATCCAGAATACTCCCTTGGATCCACAAGGGTGCGACACCAAAATATCATCACAAAAGGAAACGCCACCAAATCACACTCTTTTGCCTCACGATGTGCTTTCTAATTAAGAAATAATGCAAGGTCTTAGTTCCTCAATAAGAAAAGTATGCTCATATGATATTTAGCCCCATACTTAGATAAATATATTCATTGTATAAGAGAGTTTCATAAAAAGTCTCTACTTGAATTTCATTTTAATTTTGAAAGTTTGGATTTTTGTGCTAAATCAAATAAATTTTATGGAGTTGGACTTTTTTTTGCATGTTAGGAATATGTGATTGTTTAATATTACGACCGGCCCATGTACTTAGGCCCTAGCAATACTTTTAGGGTTTTATTTTTCTATATTATAAACTCGTACCTAACCCTGTCTTGCATCCTCCTTTTAATCTCAGCGACAATTTCATTCATATCCATTCACCATCCTTCATCTCTGAGTGTCTGTTGCCATTCTCCATGTATATATATATATATATATATATATATATGTCTAAGCATCACTTGTTGGAAATTAATCTAAACTTGTTTTATTTGTTTGGGCTTTGGTTAAGTTGATGGGCTTATGTCTATGTTTAATGTTTATAATAAAACGTTTGAACTAGTCGGTTAGCAGGACTTGGTCATTAGTTGGTTCAGTTTTGTTAGGAATGTGGGAGTAGTGGAGTCTAACTAGGTGATTAGTTGCTAGTTTTCAGCTAGGTTTTCTATGTGCATATATATTATGCATGTATTCTGTTTTTCAATATAACGAGCATGTTTTCTTTCCCGGTTTGATATCTAAATACAGTACTTCTGATCAAATCATAAGCTTTGTATTTCATCATTTGGTATCAGAGCGGGTGTTTAGGTCCTGTACATGTCTAAATAACAACCAAAACATACAGAAGAAATATGGAAACGCCCAAGACAAAAGAAGGTGATGTGGGTTTGAGCTATCCCATATTGACGAGAAGCAATTATACAGCATGGTCCCTAAAAATGAAAGTGTTCATGAAGGCGCAAGGAGTCTGGGGTGCAATCGAACAAAAGGATCCCAAAGGAGCCGTGGATGAAAGAATGGTGCAGGTGGCCCTTGCAGCGATATATCAAGGTGTGCCAGAAGATATATTATTGACCATTGCTGAGAAAGAAACCGCTAAGGAAGCTTGGGAAGCGATTATGGTGATGTGTATGGGAGCAGAACGTGTAAAAGAGGCAAAAGTGCAGACACTGAAGGGAAAATTTGAGTCTCTGGTCATGAAGGAAACGGAACAGATAGACGATTTCTGCATGAAGTTGAGCGGAATCGTGACCAATATAAGGGTACTTGGAGAACCGATGGAAGAATCGTGTGTTGTGAGAAAGATTTTGCGAGCAGTTCCTGATAAGTTTCTTCAGATAGCCTCAAATATTGAGCAGTTTGGAAACATCAAGTCAATGACGGTTGAAGAATTAGTGGGTCGTCTCAAAGCTCACGAGGAAAGCATGAAGGGTAGGTCCGAGAGTGCAGGTGTACAACTTCTCCTGGCATCTCAGAATCAAAGAGCTAGAGGTGGTTATATCCGTGACAAGAGTAGGATAAGGTGCTACAACTGTAACGCCTTGGGACACTATGCTTCAGAGTGTAGTAAACCACGACGGGAACGAGAGAAGAGACAAGAAGTAAACATTGCAGTCATCGAGGATGAAGAACCAGCATTGTTATAGTCATAAGTTGATAGCCATACGGGCTCAGTTGAAAAGCCATACGGGCTCAGTTGATAGCCATACGGGCTCAGTTTAAAAGCCATACGGGCTCAGTTGATAGTCATACGGGCTCAGTTTAAAAGCCATAGGGGCTGGAAGGATTGCATGAGACAAGTTTAGATTAAGGGGGAGATTGTTGGAAATTAATCTAAACTTGTTTCATTTGTTTGGGCTTTGGTTAAGTTGATGGGCTTATGTTTATGTTTAATGTTTATAATAAAACGTTTGAACCAGTCGGTTAGCAGGACTTGGTCATTAGTTGGTTCAGCTTTGTTAGGAATGTGGGAGTAGTGGAGTCTAACTAGGTGATTAGTTGCTAGTTTTTAGCTATGTTTTCTATCTGCATATATATTATGCATGTATTCTCTTTTTCAATATAACGAGTATGTTTTCTTTCCCAGTTTGATATCTAAATACAGTACTTCTGATCAAATCATAAGCTTTGTATTTCATCATCACTCACATGTGATTTTAGTCATCGTGTTCATGAGTTATATCGCATCTACCATGATTTGACCACATAAATATTTATTGGTACGTTATATCTTCATTTTAGTATGTTTATAGAAATAGCTATACATTAAGCACACGGATATAACCATTTGTCCTTTTTGATTTTTTCAGCTTTTCTAGCTAACTGGATTCATACTCTGGTCTCTATGATGCGAGTCTGCAAGACTTGTCAGAGTTTACAGTTTGCAAGAGTCTATAAAGCAAAATAAGGAAGGTGTGATCATACACAAGGCAAGTCTTGGAGATAAGCTCGAATGGATTGCAGAATAACAAAAAGATGTGATAGAGACAGAAGATAAGCTTTATAATTGAAGATGTGTCTAACAAAACAAATGGGATATAATCCCTTATTTTGTGTCATTTGTTTAGTTGAGAGGGAAAGACCTATAATTATTTTAGTCCTTGTATTGATACACCCGTTTCTACAAGTATTTCAATACTAAATTATCTAGGAGAAGAATTCACATTTAAAGAGAAAACAAGTAATTAAAAATTCACATGAAAATTACTGCACAAGACCAAATATTCACATTATATGCTAAAGTTTGTTGGGTTTAATCTCAACATTTGTTTATTTATTTATTTAATGCTTGAATTAGTCAAGTGTTTTATTTATGCAGTTGGAGTTTATTTAGGAACGTGAAATAAGTTAGAAGTGGTAGAAATATTGTAGGAGTATTTCATGGGCTTGTGGGCTTGAGGTCCTATTATATAGCTCTTCAGTTTGTTTATGCATGTATATATTGTACGCTTTGGATTGAATAAAAAACACGACAACTTATTTGTCAAGCAGTACTCTTCTACTCTTAAAACAAACAGTTATATATATATATATATATATTTACTACACTTGGTATCAGAGCTTGAAGATCTTGGCAACAGTCAGACACGTCGACAATGGAGGCAAACAAGGGAAAAGGTGGTTCCATAGGTTTGAGCTATCCAATGCTGGCAAAGAGTAATTACACAGCATGGGCACTCAAAATGAAAGTATTCATGCAGGCTCAGGGAGTCTGGAACGCAGTGGAGCTAGTGGATCCTAAGGCCGTAGTGGAGGATAAATCAGACAAGGTGGCCATGGCCATGATTTATCAAGGAATACCCGAAGAAATGCTGCTGGCACTCGCGGAAAAGAAGACAGCAAAGGACGTATGGGAGGCAATCAAGACTTTGTGTCAAGGAGCCGATCGAGTAAAGAAAGCCAAAATTCAGACATTAAAATCAGAATTTGAGGCTCTGAGCATGGGAGAGCATGAGCAGGTTGATGATTTCTATGTAAAGCTGAATGCTCTTGTAACGAACATAAGAGCTCTGGGAGAGGACTTAGATGAGACATATGTTGTGAAAAAATTATTAAGGGCCGTACCCTCCAAATTCCTTCACATTGCATCCATAATAGAACAATTTGGTGATGTGGACACAATGTCCGTAGAGGAAACAGTGGGTTCGCTGAAAGCCCACGAGGAACGTGTGAAAGGAAAATCTGATTCAAGTGAAGGCCAGTTGATGCTCACGGAGGAAGAATGGGTCAAGAGAGAAGAAACAAGCAACAAACTTCTTTTTACGCGAGAGGAATGGCTGAAGCGAAACAGTGAGAAGTCCACGGGATTCAGACGAAATGGTCGAGATAAAGGAAAGCTGAGATGTTATAATTGTAACATCTATGGTCATATAGCAGTTGAGTGTCGAAGACCAAGGAGAAACAAGGAACAACGACAAGAGGCTAATCTCACGATGACTGAAGATGACGAACCTGCGCTTTTGTTGGCAAAGTACGAAGATGAGAAAACAGGTTTAACAGTAACGGGAAATGAAACCATCCTATCGTTGCTGTCAAAAGGTGGAGGTGCAGGGAATGAAAACACTGTGTGGTATCTTGACAACGAGGCATCCAATCACATGACTGGGTTTAAGGAGAAATTCTCAGAACTGAATGAAAATGTAACCGGGCAAGTCCGTTTCGGGGATGGATCGACTGTCAAGATACAGGGAAAGGGAACTATCATGATGTTGTGCAAAAATGGAGAATCGAGGCCCCTGCACGAGGTATATTACATTCCCAACTTAAATACTAATATCATTTCTTTGGGGCAAATGTCAGAAAATGTAAATAAAGTAGAGATGCAAGGAGATTTTCTGAGAGTGTTCGACAGCCAGGAGCGACTGCTCATGAAAGTTCAACGATCTCAGAACAGATTGTATAAACTGGTAATCGAAACCCAAAACCAGAAATGCTTGTTGGTTAAAGCGGGTGAAATAGCAAAACTTTGGCACAGTCGCCTCGGTCACATCAACTATCAAGCTTTAAGCCTAATGAGACAACACGATATGGTGATGGGAATGTCGAGAATCACTCAGCCAAGTGAAATATGTGGTGGTTGTCTTCTCTCAAAGCAAGCCAGGAGGCCCTTCCCAGCCAAGGCCAAATACAGTACCAAAGCAGTCCTCGAGCTAGTGCATGGTGACCTGTGTGGTCCCATTGTCCCTGCAACGAAATCAGGCTTCAGGTATTTTTTCCTATTAGTGGATGATTATAGTAGATACATGTGGGTTCATTTCTTGACGGGCAAAGACGAGGCACTAAAGGAATTCAAATCTTTTCGAGCATTGGTCGAGAAAGGAACAAACAGAAAGGTGAAAGTGCTAAGAACGAATAGAGGAGGAGAGTTCACGTCAACTGAGTTCAAGGAATATTGTGAAAATGCAGGAATTGAAAGACAGTTCACCACTCCATACACGCCTCAGCAAAACGGCATCGTAGAACGGAGAAATCGCACTATGACAGAAATGACGAGGAGCTGTTTAAAAGACATGCAACTCCCAGCAGAATTATGGGGAGAAGCAGTAAGGAATGCAGTCTACATTTTAAACAGGGTGCCTACACGATCGTTGACAAAACAGACGCCATACGAGGTTTGGAATGGCAGAAAACCTGATGTTAGCTATGTGCGTGTCTTTGGGTGTCTTGCACACATGAAAACTCAAGGGAATCATATCAAGAAGCTAGAAGATCGAAGCAAACGAATGATAAACCTCGGACGAGAACCTGGTACAAAGGGATATCGTCTATACGACCCTGATTCTGGACGTGTGTATGTCAGCCGTGATGTGGTGTTCGAAGAGACTAAGACGTGGCCCTGGAAGGAAGAGCATGAAAATAGAGGATGCTCAGTTCAGTTCCCTACCCTGGAGATATGCAGACCTGGAGAAAATCTTGTTGAAAACAACGACACGGGAACCACACCACTCCACTCACTTCCAAATACGCCAGTTCAATCTCCAACTGCGGCAAGACTTGATCGGGAATCTTATGACGACAGTACAGAACCAAGAAAAATCAGGAGGATTGACGAAATTTATAATGAAACAGACATGGTCGAGGAAGTGGACGAGGAGCTACATCTCATGGGAATCGAAGAACCTGTCAATTTCAAAGAAGCTGCGCAAAATCGGGAATGGAAAAAAGCCATGCAACAGGAGATGGAATCCATCGAAGACAACAACACCTGGAAATTGACTGAATTGCCTCCTGGAAAGAAAGTGATAGGTCTCAAATGGATCTACAAACTAAAGAAGGATGCCAATGGGAACATCATTAAGCACAAGGCTCGCTTAGTTGCTAAAGGGTATGTACAGGAACACGGTGTTGATTTTGACGAAGTGTATGCTCCAGTCACTCGACTGGAAACCGTGAGACTTCTGTTGGCATTAGCAGCAAAAAGCAACTGGGAAGTGCACCACTTAGACGTAAAAACAGCCTTCTTGAATGGTGAGATTAAAGAAGATGTTTATGTACGACAGCCTGAAGGGTTCGAAAAGCTCGGGCAAGAGAAGATGGTGTACAAGCTTTTGAAAGCTCTGTACGGATTAAGACAAGCACCGCGTGCCTGGTACGAAAAACTCAACTCATGCTTAATAAATCTTGGTTTTACTAGATGTCCTTATGAACATGCAGTTTACACTAAGAAAGATGGGGGTGAAAGCATGATTGTTGCTGTGTACGTAGATGATTTACTCATCACAGGTTCGAGTGCACACTTGATTGCAGAATTCAAAAACCAGATGAATTCAAATTTCAAGATGAGCGACCTGGGTAAATTGAGCTACTATCTAGGGATAGAGGTTGAATAGGGCGTTGGATTTATTAAGCTCAAACAGGCTGGATATGCTCAGAAAATACTTGAAAAGGCTGGTATGGGGGAGTGCAACCCGACAAAGTACCCAATGGATCCTAAGGAACAACTCACTCGAGACACAGGAGGGAAGGAGGTTGATGCAACTCGTTTCAAGAGCATGGTGGGAGGCTTACGATACCTGGTCCATACTCGGCCAGATATTGCCTTTTCTGTTGGAATTGTGAGCCGGTATATGGAGCAGCAAACAAAGGTACATTTGGATGTTGTAAAGAGGATTATGAGATATGTCAAGGGGACAATACACTATGGCCTGGTGTACTCTGCAACAAGTGCCAACAATGTACTTACGGGGTTCTCTGACAGCGACTTGGCCGGACAAATGGAGGATAGACGAAGCACTACAGGGGTGGTGTTCTATTTAAATGACAGCATGATAACTTGGGTCTCTCAGAAACAGAAATGCGTAGCTCTCTCTTCATGTGAGGCCGAATTCATGGCCGCCACAGCCGCTGCTTGTCAAGGCATTTGGCTTCGTAACATTCTAAGCCGACTAACATATGAAGTTTTTGGGCCAGTCACATTGTACTTGGACAATCGGTCGGCTATTGATCTCGCTAAGAATCCAATGTTCCACGGGAGAAGCAAACACATTGACATTCGTTATCATTTCATCAGAGAATGTGTTGAGAGAGGAGAGGTGGTGTTAAAACATGTTCCCAGTGGAGAACAACGTGCAGATATCATGACCAAAGCAATGGCTACAGTGAAATTCGAGAAGATGCGGAGCTTGCTTGGAGTTACGGAATTACGTAGTCAAAGTTGAGCTTAAGGGGGTGAATGTTGGGTTTAATCTCAACATTTGTTTATTTATTTATTTAATGCTTGAATTAGTCAAGTGTTTTATTTATGCAGTTGGAGTTTATTTAGGAACGTGAAATAAGTTAGAAGTGGTAGAAATATTGTAGGAGTATTTCATGGGCTTGTGGGCTTGAGGTCCTATTATATAGCTCTTCAGTTTGTTTATGCATGTATATATTGTACGCTTTGGATTGAATAAAAAACACGACAACTTATTTGTCAAGCAGTACTCTTCTACTCTTAAAACAAACAGTTATATATATATATATATATATATTTACTACAAAGTTGGGGTTTCACTTTAACGAGAGAGAGGTTCCTAATAACAAAAAACATGTCTAAGGAGAGGGAGATGGCCATTCGAACATGTTAATTGTTAAAATTTTATATTGATGATGTAATAATATTTTTAAAAGATTAGGAAAAAATAAAATAAAGCGGCCTTGGAGTGCTTAGTCGACTAGTTATTACTTTTTTGTGAAAAAAAATAATTCATTGTTTTCAAACAATAAGACATTTATAAAAAAAACTATAATTTAACAAACACATATTAACATAGACCAAATTAACTGTGTCTTTATCTAATTAAATTACCATCATTGAGTAGACATCTCTTACTAGTATGGATGAAATATATAATCGTGTTATATAAACAATCTAACTATAGTTACGAATAAACAAGTTGATTTAATTTATGAACTAATATTTAAAAAACTACTAGCCATATGTGAATTGCCATATAAATATTTATCAAAAAATCGAAATGAACAAAGTCTCAGAAGAGAAAAGCAAAAATCAGTATATGAATAGAAAATTAAATAAATATATAGAGGGGATTTGTTATCAACCAAAAAGATTCATGATCATTCCAAAAATAAGGAATAGAAAATTAGGGTTGTTAGAAAAACCAAGGACCGAGGCGGCTGACTAGTAAATAGAAAAAATTAGAATTAAGTCCTTATAGTCTAACAAAATTTAAAAAAAAAAGACAAAAATTATAGGAATCTTGCTTCAAAATGTAACAATTAAAATAATCATAAGGTTATTATTGGTAGATAGTATGTTTAATTCCGAGTTTAAAAATAAATAAATATTAAATGTTTTTGACCATATTTTCTCAACCATTTTATTATGTTTGATTATTTACAAAAATTTACTTTTAAAATAATTATTCTAGTTTTTAAAGAACAAATCCATTTATGTTTATTTACACCCTTAGGTAGTCCAATTATTCTCTCCATAAAACTTCTTGAAAGTATAGCATGCTCTCTCCCTAAAAACCCTAGAAAGTATCGACGGCGGCGTGAACTTCACTGCTAAACAAGCCAACCACAAGGTCAGCTCTCTCTCTCTGACATAGGGGTACACACGGACTTACTGTTCTTCTCGTTCTCCATCGTTCTTATTTTGATCTATATCAATTTTTTTTAAAAAAAATTCTAAATATTTTGATCTATATCTATATATACATATATGGGTATGTTACTTGCCAGATTGTTTGCTTATATATACATATATTTCTCCTTCCTTCTCATGTTGTGTTCGATGTTGTGCCTTGAATTTCAATAATTTAGTTTACTCTTTTGTGGGATTTCCTTTAATTTTTGTATCTGACTTATTCCTCTCCACTCTATGAACGTTTTGTCTGACCCGGAAATGTTTAATGGCATTTCTGCTTTATTAATTAATACTCCAAAAAGTAATTGCTTTTTGTACCTTATTCATATGCTTAGTTTTTTGAAGTCTTTTAATCTTTGTTTGTGGATAACTGCATGTATTGGATTTAGGGATGCTCGGACGATAAAACACTTGAATATGGAAGAGTATATATGGATGTCATTTGTTTTGTGATGGCATGTGTATGTAATCAGGGTTTAACTTTAATGGAAATATATTGCATATAGTAGATGGCATTACCTTAAATTTGATATCTGAAACAATAGAAACATATTGGAGATTGTAGATAATGCTATTTAATGAATTAAATATGTGGAGGGCTCAAAAGAATGGTGCAGTGATGGTATCCACACAATAGTGTATAGCAAACATTGATGGTCTTTTACATTAACACCAATTAGGACAAAGACAATTCCTTGCCGGTGGTGATAGCGAACAAGAAAATTATCTTTAATGTAATTTTTTTTTGTGAACTATAATTCTATATGTTACATATTATCTATATGATAATTATAACAATGTTCTCAAAGCAATTTTAAATGTGTGTATAAAATTTCAACAAGTCTTTAACTAAAATAAACATTATGTTGATTTTGTTGTGACTCGAACTTGATAGATTCTTATTATAGGATATTTATTAGTGTGCCCCCAGGACTAATATTAGTATTGTTCTTCATTTTTTTTATTTTTATTAAAGACCTTTATTGGTCTCTAGCTAAGAACCTTTGCAACCTATTTACATACAATTCTCTTCAAGTTCTTCCCTTTCCATTTTTCGTGCTTGAGCAGTTTTCATGTAGTTAATAATGATACACTAGAATTTCATCACCAAGTGATAAACTCACTTGATTGTGCATGGCATCTTTTGTTTGTTAAAAATAAAGATGGATTTCATAAATCGATTGGACATCTTTGGATAGTACGCTTTAGTTGGTAAGCATCTAGATCACGCACAAAGAACTTGGAAAGCGAAGCCAACATAAGATTTTGTATCCTTTATGTGTTTTGGAAGGACGAATATTTGCATTTTTTGGTGATTATTAAATTAGTCAAATTTGTAAACACAACACATCTTTAGCTAGTTTAGGATAATAGTTAAAATTAAATTATATCATATGCAGATACTCTTTTTCCATGTTAGCAGGGAGCCTTGAAATAAACTTTCTTAAATAGTAGCAGTTTCCATGATCGATCAAAATTTGGTGCTACAAGAGCCATTGGCAGCTTCAATAAAGGAGTTGGATAATTCTTATAAATGTACATCACTTTGAGTGTCGACATAAATCTGAGATTCGACAATGTAAATACAGGGTTGCTAGCAAGCCTTAACACCACAATATTATCATATTATCCACATTGGGCCAAGCCTCTAAGGATTTGTTTTTGGGCACCTCTTAAAAGGCCTCACACTAATAAATTTAACTGGCTACTTTATTTATATACAAGAGAATTTTCTCATGAGTTCTCGATGTTGTAGTTGAGTTGACATCACCTAAAACTCCCTTAACTCAGACCAAGAACCAGAAATCTCATGGTCTTATGTCTTGCAATTAATCCGTTTTCCTCTTGCACTTCTACAATTCACCTCCCACAACATGCTGCCTAATCCCTTTCGGGAAGACTTTTGACAAAAGCTACCCAACAGATCCCCCAATCGTCACCAAGGGACCTCACACATCGAACAACAGCACCACATTACCCTAGGATCCATCTTTGAACTTTTAACTCTAATACAACTTGTGGGCTGACAGCAAGACTTAACTCGACAATAGTATGATATATTCTGCTTTGGATCAAGCACGGGATTTTTTTAGGCACATCCCAAAAGACATCATACTAATTGATTTAACTAGATGTTCTACGTACAAATAAAAAAAAATTTCTTGTCTCGTCGATGTGGTAAATGAGTTGACACCAACTGATAGTAAACATGAATGTGCAAGAAGACTATGTTGTGTAAGAATATGTAGTAGATTCAAACACGGTAAGACATATCAGTGTTCGAATAGAAGGGGGTAAACAAAGATCAAGCAACCTCTTCTAGGGGGATATATTTTGGCTATGGCGGGGTCACAAGGTTAACTTGGACTTTGCATGGCTGCTTGATTGCATAATATACAAGTGCCAAAAAATCTTTGAGTAGTTTACTACAAAGAAGAAGAAGTTACATGCAATATAACTTCTTGTTCTTTGTGGTAAAGTGCTCAAAGGTTTCTGGGTACTTGTGTATTATGCGATTAAGAAGACATACAAACTCTGAGTTAACCTTGTGGCCTCGTCATAATATATAATATAATTCAGAACTCTTTGTGGGGTTTCCTTTAATTTTTGTATGTGATTTATTGCTCTACAATCTATGAACTCTTTGTCTCAATGGGAAATGGTAAATGGCATTTCTTCTTTTATTAATTAGTACTTCATAAAGTATTTGTTTTTGGAACCTAATTCTATGCTTAGTTTTTTGAAGTCATTTAATCTTTGTTTGTGGATAAGTGTATTCTACTATGATCTTAAAATCAAATTATAGATTTATGTGTGTTTCTTTGTTTTGTTTATTTTGCAATATGTATTTGTCCGTCTTGCATTGATATGTTTAAACGTGTTCCTGGTGATTAGCTATATATGCTAGGAATTATTCGATATAATATTTTTAGTGCTGGATTTAGAGATGCTCGCCAATAAAGCAGACTGAATATGGAAGAGTTCATATATGGATGCCATTTATTTTGTGGTGTCCTACATATGTAATCACGTACCAGTTTAACCTTAATGGAAAATGAAAAATGCTACACCACCCAAAACTTGTACAAAATACTCATATCTTTGGTAATTTTCCTAATAAAATGATGTGACCTGCCTGCATACATATACGCATCAAATTAAAAAATGACACATGACATGCCACATCATTCCATACATCTTGTGGGATATATTTTTGGGTTCCCTAGCATAACTCATGGAAAATAATGTAGATAGTGTTACTATAAATTTGATATGTGAAACAAAAAAAAATTGGAGATGATAGATAGTGTTATATATTTGATGGTATCGACACCACAGAGTAGAGCAAACATTGATGGTCTCCTACATTAACACCAACACCAATCACGACAAAGACAATTCCTCTAGTGATAGCCAACAAGAAAATTATTTTTAATTTAATTTTTTTATGTGAACAATTTCATATGTGTGTATAAAACTCCCACAACAAGTATTGGAGTTTATATCATTTGGTCATGCAAAATTAATAGTTGCATTACACAAATATTTTGAGTTATTCTTGGGGCTCATGTAACATATACATCAGTTTAGTATTTTTGCTAATATTTTTTTCAGAATTGGAAATTGTTTACAATTTTTTTCAATTAAATGATTCAATCCTTTATTGTTGTATAGGCACCCCTATTAGAGCTGCATTACTGAATGTCGAAAATGGGTCACAGTCATTGGTTTCTCTTGCAAAAAACCATGTTTTCTTAGTACAACTAAATGATTCGGTAAGAGTTAGCATCATTTAAGGTTCCAGCTCATTTTAACTTGTTTTTACTGTATTTGACTAATAATTTCTTAGAAGAGGACCACTAGAGTTGTGAAAGTGTAAAAAGCAAGCATTATTTGGATGGTATTGATATGTTTATTCACATATTTCGAATAAAGATTGACTCAAGAGTTTGAAACTTCTCTCAATCTGATTTTATATATTAAATAATAATGTAGTATGCTTTATTCTTTTTTTTTTCTCAATTTAACTCTACTGAGTACCTATACTTTCACTACAAGAAAAACTGAATCAGACGACTCAACCAGGACCGTTGTCTATTACCCCTGAAAACCGATGACTATTGAGATGCCGTCAGATGGACCTCAGACAACGGTTAAAAAATGTTGTGCAAAATAACTGAAACGACAGTCACCAATTCACAAAGTGTTGTATAATAGCCAGAAACAACAACAGTTTCTTACCATACAGACCATTGTATAACTTGATTATCACAACATTCTGGTAAATCTAAAGTGTTGTATAACAGCTAGAAACAACAACGGTTTGCTTCTTAATAAAGCCTTGTTTATATTTCTTTTGCACAATGGTTTAGGTTTTATCTAAAACGGTTTTTTCCTCAGTATCTGCATTTAATCAACGGTTTTTATCTCTAAGTGTGTAGTAACAAGGCTTTTGAACAACACTTCACAAGTATTTAACCATTGTGCTTTGTTTTGTTAGACAACAGTTTTATTTTAAGAATGCGTTGTAAGAGATTAATTTTACAACGTTTTTGTTTGGTCAATATTTGGTATTTAGTCTAAATAGACAACAGGTTTCTTTTATGAGTATGTTGTACGAAAAACATTTGCACAACAGTTCTTATAGATGCCACACTAAGCCAAAAGCATAAGAGACAATGGTTTTATAACCAAATGAAACAATGGTAGACATTATAATTAGAAGCCAACAATTAAAAACCAACAAGTTCATATAATACCAACTAATATTCAACATCATACCCACCATTCACCAAATTCACAAACTAATATTCACCACTACATAATCCATTCATCCAACCAGCTCCAACCATTTCTAATATTCACCAATACAAGTCATTGAAAAAATATAAACCATTTCTAACTGGACTGTTATATTTAAGGATGAGCATATCCAAAAAAGAGCAATTGAAAGTTCACTCATAAGTTTAAATATAAGCGCAATATGTACGCTAAACCATGTAATATCCACCAGGAGTTCCACAAAATATATGATATGCGCGCATCCAAAAAACCAGTTATTATCCAAGTTCGTACTGAAACACCTAACGAGCGTAGTGCTTCAGGAAGTACTTAGCCCAGTCGACCCTGATTTCATTGAGATCATTCATGTCATAAGAAAGGTTGCTCCTCCGTGCCCACTGAAAAATGAAAACAACATTATCACAGTTTTCATCATGAAACATAGATAAAAAAAATATGATTAAATTGTAATTTTTATACCTTTGAAGAAAATTTAAGTTCCTTATCCAAACATATTTCTTTCAAATAACGCATCAAAAACAGACCACAATCCTTGGTCCCTGTCTGGAGAGGAACACCCTGAAAAATTTACAAACAATTATTAGAAGTCTACACTATATTTGTAGGGATTATAGACGAAACTGTAAGATTTGAAAAGTTTTCATACCGCCAGATTCTCCCATACTATTTTCTTCTTTAGAATCTTCTTCGCCTTGTCCTTATAGAGTTTGATGCCACTACAAATAATAAATATAAATCAAAATTAAGACACTTCTCCTTAATTATCAAACGGATTTTGAATTAAATAAAATTAACCGGCCACACTCACTTGTCAACCACTTCTGTCCACTCTTCAGTTGCAATTCTGCGCTTTAACGGGTCCATGTGGTAAACCACTTGAGATTCTGGATTCACAGCACTCAGCGCCCAATGGTTCCTAGAAATTGACATATTACAACTTAATTTTATAAAATGCTATATTTGCGCATGAACTACACAACTATCCTAGATGAATTAATTTCTCAACTTTAACAAGTATACACAATCAATCTACTCTTCAGCTTAAACTCAAAGAGATATTAATAATATCGAAGGACAAAAATTGAAAAAACAAGCACTTACATATGGTTATATGGCAACAGAAAAAGTTGACCAGGCTTAGCATTCTTAAATCTGTTAGAAAGGGCACGCGACCTCTCCACTGGAGTACCACAACCAAGGGCACCAATCATGACAGGATCAACAAATGATATCATGTCGGTCATCTTGTGCTTTCTCAAAATTTCATGCAAGACACTGAATACAAAACGTAAAGAAAAATTATTAAATTTCTTAAACTTCCTTAATGAATTATTGACAAAGTGAACAAAATTAAACATTTAAAGTTTGAAACTTACTTAATAAACAAGCAAATGACCGACCCTGATATTTCACCTCCAAAACACAAAGCATGCACATCTGATGAAAATAAAACCTGCTTATTTGTATTTCCAAAAGCTTCTTGGCATTATTGAAAAGAAATTGTACGACCATCCTTCAAGGCATCGCTTGCCCAAAGCCACAAACGCTTCAAAGAAGGGGGGTAATCAGCACCCATTGTAACCACATAATCTGGTTCCGAGACACAGTCTTTGAGATTCTTTAACTTCTTTCCGCCATTTTTCTTCCCTCCCTAAAAGGAAAAAGTAACAAGAAAATTGAGAATCCAAATCACGCCCAAATTAAAAAGAAAATTGAGAATCCAAATCGCGACAAAGTAACAAAAATATAAATGGTAAACTTAACCTTCACAGTTCCTTTGACTGGAGCACTGCTTGTCTTGACTTCCCGGGTGAGATTTCTCGGCCAAGCAATATAAGTACCAACAGCCTGCTCCACAGTCATTATTTCATCATTGATTGGAATAGGAATCTGAGCAGCACCCTGGATTACACGGGTTATTGATACTCGTGCATTCTCCTTTGCAAGTGGCTTCCCATGAAGAACATTACTTTCTATGTCAACTGTTGCATAAGCAACAACATTTTTCGGGGATCCAATTGTCAATTCCCACTCTGGACATTCATTAATCATAAATCCAGCTTCCTTATGTTCATCCTCAATTTCTACCACCTCCGGTTTCCTCCCTTTAACCTCGCTCTTCTCATCAACATCATTCTTTTCTTCAACAAATTTCTCCTCAACCTCAGTCTTTTTCTCAACCTCAGTATTTTTCTCAACCTCTTTCTCATCTCCATCACAAACAACATCTTCCGCTAAATCCAATTTCTTCTTGATACCATCCAACTGCATGAAATTAGGTACGCCCTTGGAACAACTTCCGTTTTGTGATCCAATATTTGGACTGCATTCCAAATGAATATTCTTTTCATGTAAAGATGCACTCAACTTTGCCATTTCTGCAGCCCAAAATGCATCTCGCTCTTTAATAATCCTATCAGTCTCACTCGCCATAAACTTCTGAACACCCTCTTGAATCCTCTCTTCAATCGTCCGAGCTTTCTTCTTCTGCTTCGGAAGATCAAAGTAGACCGACTGCTTTACATAAGCCCCTTGGCCTCGTACACGTCCTCTATGCTCAGGCTTACCAAGCACCTTGGTCAAGACATCATCGGTGCCTTCCAGAATCACTTCCCCATCACTAACTTTCTTCTTCATTTTCACCTGAAATATTAAATAAAAAAGTAGAACTAGTTAATTAATCTTGCACACTTTTATATTGATGGAGAATTTGAGTTACAACATAAATGAATAACTTACAATTTCAACAGCGATGTTCTCAACTTCTTCAGACTTGTAATTTCCATCTTTATCCTGTCGCGCACGGAGCCAGGTATCAGATCGGTCTATCTCAATTTCAGGATCTCCACTGGACTGCATATAGAAACATGTTTAAAACATTAATATTAAACCAATAGTAAATAATGTCACAAGAAAATAAGAAAGCAATGTGTAATGATCACTTACCATTTCTTGTTCAAGGTTGGCATAACCCTTGCGAGACAGGTAGTGATCATATGGATTCATTTCCCTTCTCCTTTTTTGTTCTTCGTGGAGCCCCTTCATAAAAAACACCAAAATATTAAGAAGAAGGATTTAACACTAAATATTTTACTATTTGACAACTTTATAAATAAACAAGGTCAAAAGCTTACAAGGAATTCATCAGTTATACGGTCAGCAACGAAAATATCCCAGTGTGCCTTCTCAATGAATGAGTAGTCAGCTGGAGGATATGCAAGCAACTCAGGTTGATCACGATATGGAAGAATATAATCAGTTGTTAATCGGCTCTTAAACTCCCTCCACTTAGAGCACGCGGAATTCCATACTACCCTTTTTGCTCATGGCGGTACATCAAATGCCATCTACAAAATTAAGATTGTTTATTTAATTAAGTAGTTACAAGAGTATATGTGTAGAAAATAAGTTTGTGAGATGTAATTTGTTTTACCTACACACATTCCCAAATCTTATTTTTCGTTTCTTTTGGAACTCGTTTCCAAGAATCATACCATATTGGGGATTTCGTTCTGGCAAGGACTCCAATATAAGATTGCATCTCTGTCGCTTCTGAACCATATGGCTCACCCTTAGCATTAAAATGTACCGTGAGCTTGATTCCCAGAATCTTACGCCTGAGAATCCTATGCATTGTAACTGCTCCAACACGAAGAAAGTAAAACCCAACATATACAATGCATTAAAATCGAAACTAATTGCATGTAAATCAGTAAAATTATGAATATAAAATAAATTTATGTAAATCGAAACATATACAATGAATATAAAATCAGTAAATGCATGTAAAGAGAGAAAGAGAGAAAAAGAAATGAAAGATTAAGGCTCCGTTTGGCATTGCTGTTGCAGACAACAACAATAGCTTTTTTCTGAAAAGCAGCTAAAAAAGTGTTTGGTAAAATTTAAAAGCTGCTTCTCTGAAAAGCGCTTTTGGCTGAAAAGCTGCTTTTAGAGAAAGCATGTCCCCCCATGCTTTTGAAAAAAGCTGCTTTTCAGCTTTTGCGGGAAGCAGCTACTGGTTTCAATATCAAAACTCACAAAAAACATTAATTTTTTATATTATACACCAAAACATGCGCATATCAAAAATATTACCAAACAGTTATCTGATTTTCACAACATCACTTATTTTAACAACACTTTTTTCAACAGCACAGCAATTTTTAACAGCAATCCCAAACAGAGCCTAATTATGAGAGAAGGAGAGAAAGGAAGTACCAGTGAGTTAATTGGGGGGAAATGAAATGAGTCGAGATTGGGGGGAAATGAGAGAAAAGGGGGAGGCTGCGCAAAGGGAAAAGGGGGGAAATGAAAACTAATTGGGGGAAATCGGGGGAAGTAGGGTAAAAGATTGTGTTGTCACAAATCTAAGGGCTGAAAAGTATTTTACTTTAAAATTAATTTAGAAATACTTTTAATTTTTTCTTTTATGGTGCTTACTTTTTAAAATAATAAAATAATCATATAAAAATAATTATAAACTATAATTACATATTAGTTAAAAAAATAACTAAGAGAATTGCGAATTTTCATCTGAATAATAGTATAATTCTTACATAATGTATAATGTGCTTTGTTTAACGGGTTAATTATCTTGTTTATCATTAAAGTGAGTCTAAAATATGAAGTTGATCACCAAACTGAAAATTGTCTCAATCTGGTCATTAAAGTCGCCTACACGATACACTCCGCTAAATAAATAAATTTTTTTAGACTAAATATGATGATGTATTAAAAAATATTATACATTATCTTGCGAATTTGTATAATGTGATCGTATTCTAGGTGTAATCCTATTGTTGTTATCAACAAACCATTGTCTGAAATCAACTCTTACGAGGGTTAAACTTAAAAAACGCTTGTTTTAATATATAAGACGGTTTAGGACAGAAAAGTCTTGCCTAATAGACGTTACTCACGACTCATATGTACAAAAAATAGAATGAGTCAATTTACCGACGACGTTATAAATGAATTATAGACATAATGATACATATAAAACTAGTAATTTAAATTTGACAACATTGTTAGTAGTATTTGATATATAAGTTTGTGGGATTTTCATGTGAATAATAGTATAATTCTTACATAATGTATAATGTGTTTTGTTTAGCTTGCGAATTTGTGATGTTACCATCTCGAACATGTATCAAGTGTATAATCAGAAATTGATACAATATATGTTGTCAACATCTATTGTGTATATAGCAAATATCTTAATGTGATCGTATTCTAGGTGTAATCCTATTGTTGTTATCAACAAACCATTGTCTGAAAGCAACTCTTACGAGAGTTAAACTTAAAAACGCTTGTTTTAATATATACGACGGTTTAGGACAGAAAAGTCTTGCCTAATAGACTGTATTACAAGGGTAATTAACAAATAAGCGTTGTTTAAAACTCTTTTTTATAAGTACACAACGGTTTGTTGCCTTAAAACGTTGTAAAATATCTATCATACAACAGTTTATGTTACATTGACTATTGTATCACTCATCTAAAAAAATCAAATAACCAAAGCATACGTTACTCACGACTCATATGTACAAAAAATAGAATGAGTCAATTTACCGACGACGTTATAAATAAATTATAGACATAATGATACATATAAAACTAGTAATTTAAATTTGACAACATTGTTAGTAGTATTTGATATATAAGTTCGTGGGATTTTCATGTGAATAATAGTATAATTCTTACATAATGTATAATGTGTTTTGTTTAACTTGCGAATTTGTGATGTTACCATCTCGAACATGTATCAAGTGTATAATCGGAAATTGATACAATATATGTTGTCAACATCTATTGTGTATATAGCAAATATCTTAATGTGATCGTATTCTAGGTGTAATCCTATTGTTGTTATCAACAAACCATTGTCTGAAAGCAACTCTTACGAGAGTTAAACTTAAAAACGCTTGTTTTAATATATACGACGGTTTAGGACAGAAAAGTCTTGCCTAATAGACTGTATTACAAGGGTAATTAACAAATAACCGTTGTTTAAAACTCTTTTTTATAAGTACACAACGGTTTGTTGCCTTAAAACGTTGTAAAATATCTATCATACAACAGTTTATGTTACATTGACTATTGTATCACTCATCTAAAAAAATCAAATAACCAAAGCATACGTTACTCACGACTCATATGTACAAAAAATAGAATGAGTCAATTTACCGACGACGTTATAAATAAATTATAGACATAATGATACATATAAAACTAGTAATTTAGATTTGACAACATTGTTAGTAGTATTTGATATATAAGTTCGTGGGATTTTCATGTGAATAATAGTATAATTCTTACATAATGTATAATGTGTTTTGTTTAACTTGCGAATTTGTGATGTTACCATCTCGAACATGTATCAAGTGTATAATCGGAAATCGATACCATATATGTTGTCGACATCTATTGTGTATATAGCAAATATCTTAATGTGATCGTATTCTAGGTGTAATCCTATTGTTGTTATCAACAAACCATTGTCTGAAAGCAACTCTTACGAGAGTTAAACTTAAAAACGCTTGTTTTAATATATACGACGGTTTAGGACAGAAAAGTCTTGCCTAATAGACTGTATTACAAGGGTAATTAACAAATAACCGTTGTTTAAAACTCTTTTTTATAAGTACACAACGGTTTGTTGCCTTAAAACGTTGTAAAATATCTATCATACAACAGTTTATGTTACATTGACTATTGTATCACTCATCTAAAAAAATCAAATAACCAAAGCATACGTTACTCACGACTCATATGTACAAAAAATAGAATGAGTCAATTTACCGACGACGTTATAAATAAATTATAGACATAATGATACATATAAAACTAGTAATTTAGATTTGACAACATTGTTAGTAGTATTTGATATATAAGTTCGTGGGATTTTCATGTGAATAATAGTATAATTCTTACATAATGTATAATGTGTTTTGTTTAACTTGCGAATTTGTGATGTTACCATCTCGAACATGTATCAAGTGTATAATCGGAAATCGATACCATATATGTTGTCAACATCTATTGTGTATATAGCAAATATCTTAATGTGATCGTATTCTAGGTGTAATCCTATTGTTGTTATCAACAAACCATTGTCTGAAAGCAACTCTTACGAAAGTTAAACTTAAAAACGCTTGTTTTAATATATACGACGGTTTAGGACATAAAAGTCTTGCCTAATAGACTGTATTACAAGGGTAATTAACAAATAACCGTTGTTTAAAACTCTTTTTTATAAGTACACAACGGTTTGTTGCCTTAAAATGTTGTAAAATATCTATCATACAACAGTTTATGTTACATTGACTATTGTATCACTCATCTAAAAAATCAAATAACCAAAGCATACGTTACTCACGACTCATATGTACAAAAAATAGAATGAGTCAATTTACCGACGACGTTATAAATAAATTATAGACATAATGATACATATAAAACTAGTAATTTAAATTTGACAACATTGTTAGTAGTATTTGATATATAAGTTCGTGGGATTTTCATGTGAATAATAGTATAATTCTTACATAATGTATAATGTGTTTTGTTTAACTTGCGAATTTGTGATGTTACCATCTCGAACATGTATCAAGTGTATAATCGGAAATCGATACCATATATGTTGTCAACATCTATTGTGTATATAGCAAATATCTTAATGTGATCGTATTCTAGGTGTAATCCTATTGTTGTTATCAACAAACCATTGTCTGAAAGCAACTCTTACGAGAGTTAAACATAAAAAACGCTTGTTTTAATATATACGACGGTTTAGGACAGAAAGGTCTTGCCTAATAGACTGTATTACAAGGGTAATTGACAAAAAACCGTTGTTTAAAACTCTTGCTCATAAGTACACAACGGTTTGTTGCCTTAAAACGTTGTAAAATACCTATCATACAACAGTTTATGTTACATTGACTATTGTATCACTCATCTAAAAAATCAATATAAATATAATTACAAACATTGACTATTGTAACATTGACTATTGACTAGTAAATATAAATATAAAGACAAATTTATTATCTTTGTGTATCTATGTCCGAAACATATTCATTGTCTGAAATCTCTCCGCCGCATCTCTCCGCCGCGCGACCTCCGCACCTGCACACCTCCACACATCCCCACTTCCACATCTCCACTTCCACATCTCCACGTACAAAGACAATCAAGCCTCTTCGCATCTCTGCATCCACAACAATCAAGCCTCATCGCATCTTTGCATCAGTTCTTATTAGCTCAGTTCCTCAGTTAATTGCATCGCATATTTCTGGTATTAGCTCAGTTTTGAGTTGTTGTGATGACATTTTGCTTCCTTTTGATGAAATTTGTTGGAAGAATGTGAAATTAGGGTTCATACTAATATTTGGGGATTTGGGGAAATAATCGAATTTGGTATATTAACTGTGTTAAACTCTCTTCTTATTTAAGAAACAATTTGGTATAACAATTTATTCTAACAATTATAACATTAGTTATTCATACTAATGTTTGCTCCACTGGTGCCTTTAATTTACTTTTTCTATTGCTTGCTTTATTGGATATCATAGCAGCAATTGTCAAATGTTAATTTACGTAGTGTACTAGCTAGTATGTATTGAACTGTTATTGAGCTCTTTACAATCTTGTGTAATGTTATTTTTTTATTGTCTTACACAGGATGGACAGGTCTTGGTTGAAGGCCGATAGAAGAACACAAGAGTTTAGAAGAGGAGTGGATGAATTATTGTTGTTTGCATTTCGGAACGGATATGATGAAAAAAAAATTAGTTGTCCTTGTATGAAATGTGCACATAGTAAATCATGGAAAGCTCAAATAGTGAGGGGCCATCTGTTCCAAAATGGTATCGATAAAACCTACACTTGTTGGATTTGGCACGGAGAAGAAAAAGCCGATGCCGCTGAAGAAACTGACAGTTCACAATCTGTGGACCAAATCCCGATGAAAACAGAGAATGATAATGGTGATGATGATGTTTCCCTAGATTCTAGCTATTTATTTAAACATATCCAGTCAGAAAATGAACCCCTTTACCCGGGTTGTGAAGGATTTACTAAGATGAAGGCTTTAGTAAAGTTATATAACATGAAGGCAAAATTTCAGATTTCTGATTCTTGTTTTTCTGAAATGCTACTATTGTTTGGGTCTATGCTTCCGGAAGGCAACAGTTTTCCTTCTTCCTTTAGCGAAGCCAAAAATACATTGTGTGCTTTAGGAATGGAGTATGAAAAAATCCATGTGTGTCCAAATGATTGTCTCTTATACCGCGGAGAGAGAGATGAAGATGAGATGAGTTGTCGTATTTGTCAGGCCTCTAGGTGGAAGTTAAACAAAAAAGGAGATGAATTGGTAGGGATTCCAGCTAAAGTTCTATGGTATTTTCCATTAATACCGCGTTTGAGAAATTTGTACAGTTCTCCTCAAACAGCCAAGGACTTGACTTGGCATGACACGGAGAGAATCAAGGATGAAAAAATGAGACATCCGGCAGATTCACAAACATGGAAGGAAGTCGAAGCAAAGTGGCCCGAGTTTTCTTCAGATTCTAGAAACCTTCGGTTAGCATTATCCTCTGACGGATTCAATCCTTTCCACGGTACAAATGTTGATTACTCAAGTTGGCCAGTTTTGATGTCAATATACAACCTTCCACCGTGGCTTTGTATGAAAAGAAAGTATATTATGTTGTGTTTGTTGATATCTGGTCCAACTCAGCCCGGAAATGATATTGATGTCTTCCTTCAACCACTTATAGAAGATCTACAAAAGTTGTGGCATGGGAAACAAGTGTATGACGCATACAATAAGGAGAATTTTTTGCTAAGAGGCATTTTATTGTGGACAATTAGTGATTATCCCGCCTATGGCAACTTGTCGGGCAACATTATCAAAGGGTATAACGGGTGTCCTATATGTATTGATAAAACAAAAGCAACGAGATTGGTTAATTATCGTAAGATAGTGGTCATGAGGCATCGCAGGTGGTTGCCCCGTTTTCATCCATATCGGAGGCAGAAACAAGATTTTGATAACACCGTGGAAAAGGAAATTGCTCCAATTCCGTTAACCGGAGAGGAGGTGCTTCAAAGAGTACAACATCTAAAGGAACACATCTTTGGTAAGACACAACGCCATCCTCGATTGAAGAAAGGTGATGATCGACCTATTTGGAAGAAAGTTTCTATATTTTTTCAACTTGAGTATTGGAAGTTTTTGCCGGTTAGGCATGTTCTCGATGTGATGCACATCGAGAAAAACATATGTGAAGCTTTACTTGGTACCTTGCTCAATATACCAAAGAAGACAAAAGACAAGGAAAGTGTCCGTCTTGACATGGCTGAAATGGGAATAAGAACGGAGTTGAGGCCAAAAACTCCTGGAAAAAAGGAGAAGTTACCGTTGGCGTCGTGGAATTTAACACATTCTGAAAAAAAGGTAGTTTGCTCATCCTTTCTAGGAATGAAGTTGCCTGATGGTTTTTGTTCTAATATCAGGAGTCTAGTTTCAATGGACACTCTTCGACTTACTGGTATGAAATCGCATGACTGCCATATGATTTTGCATCACTTGCTCCCGATTGCAATTCGATCATCACTGCAAAAACAGGTCAGGCACACTATTATCAGGTTTTGTCTATTTTTCAAGGCAATTTGTAGTAAAGTTATTGAGGTTGATAAGCTGGAGAAAATGCAATCCCAATTGATAGAAACTCTCTGCCGGCTTGAAAAATACTTCCCCCCTTCATTATTTGATATAATGTTTCATCTCTCGGTTCATCTTGTACGAGAAGTTGAGCTTTGCGGACCAATTTTCCTTAGGTGGATGTATCCTTTTGAGAGATATATGAAGACATTTAAAGGATATGTACGGAATAGGGCTCGTGCAGAAGGTTGCATTGCTGAGGCCTATATTGCAGAAGAGGCTGTTGAGTGTTTAGTGAACCATGAAGAAACAACTATTGGGGTACCTAAAAATGGCAGGCAGACGAAAGATGCCATTTGCAGGCCATTATCTGGTGCAACAATAATAACCCCAAGGTGCACAGATTTGCACAGAGCGCATTTATGTGTTCTACAAAATACCCATATTGTTAGGCCATACTTTGAGTGAGTCTTAAATTTATTTTCATTATGTAGCCATTTTCTGCTTTTTATATGAAAACATACTTAAATATTTTATGCAATTATGTCGTTATTTTATGCTTATGCAGTGAACACATGTCATTTTTGATGACCAAATATCCGGATTATGAAAATGATGTGTGGCTAAAGAACAAACAAAATGACACATTCCCAAAATGGTTTAAAGAAAAGGTATTATGTGCATTTATTAATAGTTTTCTGTATTCTTTACAACTCTTTAGCCCACATGAATCATTTGAAACTTATATGTTTTTTTTCCAAAGATTGCTTCAGAGTTGGTTGATGAAAATGAGATACCGCAAGAGATAAGATGGATTGCAGATGGACCAAACAAAGATGTTCCTACATTCAGCGGCTATAGAGTGGATGGGGTTACCTTCAGCACCAAGGATCGTGATGATGCTCGTCAAGTTCAATGCAGCGGCGTGTGTGTAGAAGCCGATACAATGGTTGTGCAGGGTAAGGATCAAAATATTGAGCATAGTGCACATACATTTTATGGAGTTATAACAAGTATATGGGAGTTGGACTATAACAACTTTAGGGTCCCTATTTTCTATTGTAAGTGGGTAGAAATGAACAAAGGGATTAAGACAGATGACTTGGGATATACTTTGGTTAATTTGAATAGGTTGGGGTTCTTGAATGATCCATTTGTGTTGGCCAAACATGTTAAGCAAGTTTGTTACATCGACGATCCTCTTGATAAATTATGGTCCGTGGTGCTGAAATTACCCGAGAGAAAGTACTATGAAGACAACAATGATGAAAATGAGGGATCCGTCGAAGTAGAACTGGAGAATGACTGTTTTGTGCCCAATATACCAGATGTTGATTTAGTTGAAGAGGACGCGGCTAGTTACTTGCGAGATGTAGATGAACTAATTCAACTTTCATAATGTAATCTAATTAGTATACTTTCGTGATAACTTTGGTTTGGTGATCCTATGATTATTGATGGTTTGCTTGCATTGTTTTTGTTAATTTGCTTGTTGGTTGGTTTGTTTGTTGGTTGGTTTGTTTGCTACTTGGTTTTTTGGTTTATGCAGCTGGTAGATGTTTTACTTTCTGTTTTTTTTCCCTGTGCAGTAAATTAGACGACGGTTTTTAAACTTCAAACCGTTGTCTGACAAGTGACAATACAACAGACAAATACACTTGTCTGTCGGGTTGTATTCACACAACACTATTTTTTAACTGTTGTTTGAACACCTTTTAAACAACATAGACCCCAAAACCGTTGTCTCAATCCAACAACGGTTAAAGTAAAACATTGTCCCAATTTTATTTAGACAAGAGTTAAAAAAACTGTTGTCTAAACCCATTCATTTGCGTCGTCTATATCCAGTACTTTTCACTTTCTTAGACAACGGTTCGCAAACCGTTGTAATGTAGCGAATTAGACAATATTTTTTCGAGCCAAAAAAAATACTGTCGTCTATTAATTTTAGGCAACACTTTTTCGGCCGTCCGTTGCCTGAAAGGTGTCGTCTGATTGAGTTTTTCTTGTAGTGTTTTACCGTACCATGCCAATATCAAGATATGAGTTTAATTCAAATGAACTACCCAAATGTAGCTTCAGGCAACCCATATTTAGGCACAATAAAAATTTACATGTGGTTGATGTTTACACACACATACATATATACATATATATGTGTACGGGCTCATAGAGAATGACAATAGACACTCTCACATGAAGGATGCTCAATAGATATGAATGAGATCGTCGTTGAGATTAAAATGAGGACTGCGGCCAGGGTTAGGACAAGGAGAGAACGTACGAGTGTATGTAGAAAAGTATAACCCTAAAACCTATTGTTTGGGCCTAAGTATATGGGCCTGTACTAAAATTAAACAATGAGATATTAGTAGCATGCACAAAATGTCCAAGTCCACAAAATTTAATTGATTTAGAGCTGGGGAGGTTTAGAGATGCCTAGATATGTTTTCGTTGATAAAATTTTGTGTTGCTATTGAAAATCATACACAAAAAAGGTTGTCCAGAATACTCCCTTGGCTCCACAAGGGTGCGACACCAAAAGATCATCACAAAAGGGAACACCACCAAATCACACTCTTTTGCCTCACCATGTGCTTTCTAATTAAGGAATAATGCAAGGTCTTAGTTCCTCAATAAGAAAAAGTATGCTCATATGATATTTAGCCCCGTACTGAGATAAATATATTCATTGTATAAGAGAGTTTCACAAAATGTCTCTACTTGAATTTCATTTTAATTTTGAAAGTTTGGATTTTTGTGCTAAAGCAAATAAATTTTATGGAGTTGGACTTTTTTTGCATGTTAGGAATATGTGATTGTTTAATATTAGGACCGGCCCATGTACTTAGGCTCTAGAAATACTTTTAGGGTTTTATTTTTCTATATTATAAACTCGTACGTTCTGTAGCTCGTCCTAACCCTGTCTTGCATCCTCCTTTTAATCTCAGCGACGATTTCATTCATATCCATTCACCATCCTTCATCTGTGAGTGTCTGTTGCCATTCTCCATGTATATATATATATCTATATATATATATATATATATATATACATATATATATGTCTAAGGATCACTTGTTGGAAATTAATCTAAACTTGTTTTATTTGTTTGGGCTTTGGTTAAGTTGATGGGCTTATGTCTATGTTTAATGTTTATAATAAAACGTTTGAACCCGTCGGTTAGCAGGACTTGGTCATTAGTTGGTTCAGTTTGTTAGGAATGTGGGAGTAGTGGAGTCTAACTAGGTGATTAGTTGCTAGTTTTCCGCTAGGTTTTCTATGTGCATATATATTATGCATGTATTCTGTTTTTCAATATAACGAGCATGTTTTCTTTCCCGGTTTGATATCTAAATACAGTACTTCTGATCAAATCATAAGCTTTGTATTTCATCATCACTCACATGTGATTTTAGTCATCGTGTTCATGAGTTATATCGCATCTACCATGATTTGACCACATAAACATTTATTGGTACGTTATATCTTCATTTTAGCATGTTTATAGAAATAGCTATACATTAAGCAAACGGATATAACCATTTGTCCTTTTTGATTTTTTCAGCTTTTCTAGCTAACTGGATTCATACTCTGGTCTCTATGATGCGAGTCTGCAAGACTTGTCAGAGTTTACAGTTTGCAAGAGTCTATAAAGCAAAATAAGGAAGGTGTGATCATACACAAGGCAAGTCTTGGAGATAAGCTAGAATGGATTGCAGAATAACAAAAAGATGTGATAGAGACAGAAGATAAGCTTTATAATTGAAGATGTGTCTAACAAAACAAATGGGATATAATCCCTTTATTTGTGTCATTTGTTTAGTTGAGAGGGAAAGACCTATAATTATTTTAGTCCTTGTATTGATACACCCGTTTCTACAAGTATTTCAATACTAAATTATCTAGGAGAAGAATTCACATTTAAAGAGAAAACAAGTAATTAAAAATTCACATGAAAATTACTGCACAAGACCAAATATTCACATTATATGCTAAAGTTGGGGTTTCACTTTAACCAGAGAGAGGTTCCTAATAACAAAAAACATGTCTAAGGAGAGGGAGATGGCCATTCGAACATGTTAATTGTTAAAATTTTATATTGATGATGTAATTATATTTTTAAAAGATTAGGAAAAAATAAAATAAAGCGGCCTTGGAGTGCTTAGTCGACTAGTTATTACTTTTTTGTGAAAAAAAATAATTCATTGTTTTCAAACAATAAGACATTTATAAAAAAAATTATAATTTAACAAACACATATTAACATAGACCAAATTAACTGTTTCTTTATCTAATTAAATTACCATCATTGAGTAGACATCTCTTACTAGTATGGATGAAATATATAATCGTGTTATATAAACAATCTAACTATAGTTACGAATAAACAAGTTGATTTAATTTATGAACTAATATTTAAAAAACTACTAGCCATATGTGAATTGCCATATAAATATTTATCAAAAAATCGAAATGAACAAAGTCTTAGAAGAGAAAAGCAAAAATCAGTATATGAATAGAAAATTAAATAAATATATAGAGGGGATTTGTTATCAACCAAAAAGATTCATGATCATTCCAAAAATAAGGAATAGAAAATTAGGGTTGTTAGAAAAACCAAGGACGGAGGCGGCTGACTAGTAAATAGAAAAAATTAGAATTAAGTCCTTATAGTCAAACAAAATTTAAAAAAAAAAAGACAAAAATTATAGGAATCTTGCTTCAAAATGTAACAATTAAAATAATCATAAGGTTATTATTGGTAGATAGTATGTTTAATTCCGAGTTTAAAAATAAATAAATATTAAATGTTTTTGACCATATTTTCTCAACCATTTTATTATGTTTGATTATTTACAAAAATTTACTTTTAAAATAATTATTCTAGTTTTTAAAGAACAAATCCATTTATGTTTATTTACACCCTTAGGTAGTCCAATTATTCTCTCCATAAAACTTCTTGAAAGTATAGCATGCTCTCTCCCTAAAAACCCTAGAAAGTATGACGGCGGCGTGAACTTCACTGCTAGACAAGCCAACCACAAGGTCAGCTCTCTCTCTCTGACATAGGGGTACACACGGACTTACTGTTCTTCTCGTTCTCCATCGTTCTTATTTTGATCTATATCAATTTTTTTTTTTAAAAAATTCTAAATATTTTGATCTATATCTATATATACATATATGGGTATGTTACTTGCCAGAATGTTTGCTTATATATACATATATTTCTCCTTCCTTCTCATGTTGTGTTCGATGTTCTGCCTTGAATTTCAAAAATTTAGTTTACTCTTTTGTGGGATTTCCTTTAATTTTTGTATCTGACTTATTCCTCTCCACTCTATGAACGTTTTGTCTGACCCGGAAATGTTTAATGGCATTTCTGCTTTATTAATTAATACTCCAAAAAGTAATTGCTTTTTGTACCTTATTCATATGCTTAGTTTTTTGAAGTCTTTTAATCTTTGTTTGTGGATAACTGCATGTATTGGATTTAGGGATGCTCGGACGATAAAACACTTGAATATGGAAGAGTATATATGGATGTCATTTGTTTTGTGATGGCATGTGTATGTAATCAGGGTTTAACTTTAATGGAAATATATTGCATATAGTAGATGGCATTACCTTAAATTTGATATCTGAAACAATAGAAACATATTGGAGATTGTAGATAATGCTATTTAATGAATTAAATATGTGGAGGGCTCAAAAGAATGGTGCAGTGATGGTATCCACACAATAGTGTATAGCAAACATTGATGGTCTTTTACATTAACACCAATTAGGACAAAGACAATTCCTTGCCGGCGAACAAGAAAATTATCTTTAATGTAATTTTTTTTTTGTGAACTATAATTCTATATGTTACATATTATCTATATGATAATTATAACAATGTTCTCAAAGCAATTTTAAATGTGTGTATAAAATTTCAACAAGTCTTTAACTAAAATAAACATTATATTGATTTTGTTGTGACTCGAACTTGATAGATTCTTATTATAGGATATTTATTAGTGTGCCGCCAGGACTAATATTAGTATTGTTCTTCATTTTTTTTATTTTTATTAAAGACCTTTATTGGTCTCTAGCTAAGAACCTTTGCAACCTATTTACATACAATTCTCTTCAAGTTCTTCCCTTTCCATTTTTCGTGCTTCAGCAGTTTTCATGTAGTTAATAATGATACACTAGAATTTCATCACCAAGTGATAAACTCACTTGATTATGCATGGCATCTTTTGTTTGTTAAAAATAAAGATGGATTTCATAAATCAATTGGACATCTTTGGATAGTACGCTTTAGTTGGTAAGCATCTAGATCACGCACAAAGAACTTGGAAAGCGAAGCCAACATAAGATTTTGTATCCTTTATGCGTTTTGGAAGGACGAATATTTGCATTTTTTGGTGATTATTAAATTAGTCAAATTTGTAAACACAACACATCTTTAGCTAGTTTAGGATAATAGTTAAAATTAAATTATATCATATGCAGATACTCTTTTTCCATGTTAGCAGGGAGCCTTGAAATAAACTTTCTTAAATAGTAGCAGTTTCCATGATCGATCAAAATTTGGTGCTACAAGAGCCATTGGCATCTTCAATAAAGGAGTTGGATAATTCTTATAAATGTACATCACTTTGAGTGTCGACATAAATCTGAGATTCGACAATGTAAATACAGGGTTGCTAGCAAGCCTTAACACCACAATATTATCATATTATCCACATTGGGCCAAGCCTGTAAGGATTTGTTTTTGGGCACCTCTTAAAAGGCCTCACACTAATAAATTTAACTGGCTACTTTATTTATATACAAGAGAATTTTCTCATGAGTTCTCGATGTTGTAGTTGGGTTGACATCACCTAAAACTCCCTTAACTCAGACCAAGAACCAGAAATCTCATGGTCTTATGTCTTGCAATTAATCCGTTTTCCTCTTGCACTTCTACAATTCACCTCCCACAACATGCTGCCTAATCCCTTTCGGGAAGACTTTTGACAAAAGCTACCCAACAGATCCCCCAATCGTCACCAAGGGACCTCACACATCGAACAACAGCACCACATTACCCTAGGATCCATCTTTGAACTTTTAACTCTAATACAACTTGTGGGCTGCCAGCAAGACTTAACTCGACAATAGTATGATATATTCTGCTTTGGATCAAGCACGGGATTTTTTAGGCACATCCCAAAAGACATCATACTAATTGATTTAACTAGATGTTCTACGTACAAATAAAAAAAATTTTCTTGTCTCGTCGATGTGGTAAATGAGTTGACACCAACTGATAGTAAACATGAATGTGCAAGAAGACTATGTTGTGTAAGAATATGTAGTAGATTCGAACACGGTAAGACATATCAGTGTTCGAATAGAAGGGGGTAAACAAAGATCAAGCAACCTCTTGTAGGGGGATATATTTTGGCTATGGCGGGGTCACAAGGTTAACTTGGACTTTGCATGGCTGCTTGATTGCATAATATACAAGTGCCAAAAATTCTTTGAGTAGTTTACTACAAAGAAGAAGAAGTTACATGCAATATAACTTCTTGTTCTTTGTGGTAAAGTGCTCAAAGGTTTCTGGGTACTTGTGTATTATGCGATTAAGAAGACATACAAACTCTGAGTTAACCTTGTGGCCTCGTCATAATCTATAATATAATTCAGAACTTAAAAATAAATAAATATTAAACCTCAAAAAAAAATTTAGGTGTTTGATTATTTACAAAAACTTTTAAATAATTCATTCTACTTTTTAAAGAACAAGTTGAATTGTGTTTATTTACACCAATACGTAGACATTATTACTGAGAGGAAAGCTTGCCG
Source organism: Heracleum sosnowskyi (assembly GCA_030848705.1). Lineage (NCBI taxonomy): Eukaryota > Viridiplantae > Streptophyta > Magnoliopsida > Apiales > Apiaceae > Heracleum > Heracleum sosnowskyi. The sequence continues at coordinate 11,155,717 of CM061242.1, read as the reverse complement.
TAATTAGGTTAAATTAGTAGCCATGTGATAGTATAAATAGTTTACCACACTTCCTCATTTCTCATATATTCTAGATTCGCCTCTCTCCCTAAAACTCCTTGAAAGTATCGCCTGCTCTCTTCCTCAAAACAAATTATAGGCGGCGCGAACTTCACTGCTAACAAGCATACCACAAGGTCTCTCTCTCTCTCTGACATAGGCATACACACAGACTTTCTGGATCGTTCTTATTTAGATCTATATCTATGTATACATATATGCCTCAATTGTTTGCCACATTGTTTGCTTATAAATATATATATATATTTCTCCTTCCTTCCCGTTCTGTGTTTGATATCCTGCCTCGAATTTCAATAATTTATAAGTTTACTCTTTTGTGGGGTTTCCTTTAATTTTTGTATGTGATTTATTGCTCTACACTCTATGAACTCTTTGTCTCAATGGGAAATGTTAAATGGCATTTCTTCTTTTATTAATTAGTACTTCATAAAGTATTTGTTTTTGGAACCTAATTCTATGCTTAGTTTTTTGAAGTCATTTAATCTTTGTTTGTGGATAAGTGTATTCTACTATGATCTTAAAATCAAATTATAGATTTATGTGTGTTTCTTTGTTTTGTTTATTTTGCAATATGTATTTGTCCGTCTTGCATTGATATGTTCAAGCGTGTTCCTGGTGATTAGCTATATATGCTAGGAATTATTAGATATAATATTTTTAGTGCTGGATTTAGAGATGCTCGCCAATAAAGCAGACTGAATATGGAAGAGTTCATATATGGATGCCATTTATTTTCTGGTGTCCTACATATGTAATCAGGTACCAGTTTAACCTTAATGGAAAATGAAAAATGCTACACCACCCAAAACTTGTACAAAATACTCATATCTTTGGTAATTTTTAGAATAAAATGATGTGACCTGCATACATATACGCATCAAATTAAAAAATGACACATGACATGCCACATCATTCCATACATCTTGTGGGATATATTTTTGGGTTCCCTAGCATAACTCATGGAAAATAATGTAGATAGTGTTACTATAAATTTGATATGTGAAAAAAAAAAAAATTGGAGATGGTAGATAGTGTTATATATTTGATGGTATGGACACCACAGAGTAGAGCAAACATTGATGGTCTCCTACATTAACACCAACACCAATCACGACAAAGACAATTCCTCTAGTGATAGCCAACAAGAAAATTATTTTTAATTTAATTTTTTTATGTGAACAATTTCATACGTGTGTATAAAACTCCCACAACAAGTATTGGAGTTTATATCATTTGGTCATGCAAAATTAATAGTTGCATTACACAAATATTTTGAGTTATTCTTGGGGCTCATGTAACATATACATCAGTTTAGTATTTTTGCTAATATTTTTTTCAGAATTGGAAATTGTTTACAATTTTTTTCAATTAAATGATTCAATCCTTTATTGTTGTATAGGCACCCCTATTAGAGCTGCATTACTGAATGTCGAAAATGGGTCACAGTCATTGGTTTCTCTTGCAAAAAACCATGTTTTCTTAGTACAACTAAATGATTCGGTAAGAGTTAGCATCATTTAAGGTTCCAGCTCATTTTAACTTGTTTTTACTGTATTTGACTAATAATTTCTTAGAAGAGGACCGCTAGAGTTGTGAAAGTGTAACAAGCAAACATTATTTGGATGGTATTGATATGTTTATTCACATTATTTCGACTAAAGATTGACACAAGAGTTTGAAACTTCTCTCAATCTGATTTTATATATTAAATAATAATGTAGTATGCTTTATTCTTTTTTTTTTTCTCAATTTAACTCTACTGAGTACCTATACTTTTGCCGTACCATGCCAATATCAAGATATGAGTTTAATTCAAATGAACTACCCAAATGTAGCTTCGGGCAACCCATATTTAGGCACAATAAAAATTTACATGTGGTTGATGTTTACACACACACATACATATATACATGTATATGTGTACGGGCTCATAGAGAATGACAATAGACACTCACACATGAAGGATGCTCAATAGATATGAATGAGATCGTCGTTGAGATTAAAATGAGGACTGGGGCCAGGGTTAGGACAAGGAGAGAACGTACGAGTGTATGTAGAAAAGTATAACCCTAAAACCTATTGTTTGGGCCTAAGTATATGGGCCTGTACTAAAATTAAACAATGAGATATTAGTAGCATGCACAAAATGTCCAAGTCCACAAAATTTAATTGATTTAGAGCTGGGGAGGTTTAGAGATGCCTAGATATGTTTTCGTTGATAAAACTTTGTGTTGCTATTGAAAATCATACACAAAAAAGGTTGTCCAGAATACTCCCTTGGCTCCACAAGGGTTTGGCTCCACAAGGGTGTGACACCAAAAGATCATCACAAAAGGGAACACCACCAAATCACACTCTTTTGCCTCACGATGTGTTTTCTAATTAAGAAATAATGCAAGGTCTTAGTTCCTCAATAAGAAAAGTATGCTCATATGATATTTAGCCCCATAAGTTTCACAAAAAGTCTCTACTTGAATTTCATTTTAATTTTGAAAGTGTGGATTTTTGTGCTAAATCAAATAAATTTTATGGAGTTGGACTTTTTTTGCATGTTAGGAATATGTGATTGTTTAATATTAGGACCGGCCCATGTACTTAGGCCCTAGCAATACTTTTAGGGTTTTATTTTTCTATATTATAAACTCGTACGTTCTGTAGCTCGTCCTAACCCTGTCTTGCATCGTGCTTTTAATCTCAGCGACGATTTCATTCATATCTATTCACCATCCTTCATCTCTGAGTGTTTGCCATTCTCCATGTATATATATATATATATATATATATATATATATATATATATATATATATATATATATATATATATGTCTAAGCATCACTTGTTGGAAATTAATCTAAACTTGTTTTATTTGTTTGGCCTTTGGTTAAATTGATGGGCTTATGTCTATGTTTAATGTTTATAATAAAACGTTTGAACCAGTCGGTTAGCAGGACTTGGTCATTAGTTGGTTCAGTTTTGTTAGGAATGTGGGAGTAGTGGAGTCTAACTAGGTGATTAGTTGCTAGTTTTCAGCTAGGTTTTCTATGTGCATATATATTATGCATGTATTCTGTTTTTCAATATAACGAGCATGTTTTCTTTCCCGGTTTGATATCTAAATACAGTACTTCTGATCAAATCATAAGCTTTGTATTTCATCATTTGGTATCAGAGCGGGTGTTTAGGTCCTATACATGTCTAAATAACAACCAAAACATACAGAAGAAATATGGAAACACCCAAGACAAAAGAAGGTGATGTGGGTTTGAGCTATCCCATGTTGACGAGAAGCAATTATACAGCATGGTCCCTAAAAATGAAAGTGTTCATGAAGGCGCAAGGAGTCTGGGGTGCAATCGAACAAAAGGATCCCAAAGTAGCCGTGGATGAAAGAATGGTGCAGGTGGCCCTTGCAGCGATATATCAAGGTGTGCCAGAAGATGTATTGTTGACCATTGCAGAGAAAGAAACCGCTAAGGAAGCTTGGGAAGCGATTAAGGTGATGTGTATGGGAGCAGAACGTGTAAAAAAGGCAAAAGTGCAGACACTGAAGGGAGAATTTGAGTCTCTGGTCATGAAGGAAATGGAACAGATAGACGATTTCCGCATGAAGTTGAGCGCAATCGTGACCAATATAAGGGTACTTGGAGAACCGATGGAAGAATCGTGTGTTGTGAGAAAGATTTTGCGAGCAGTTCCTGATAAGTTTCTTCAGATAGCCTCAAATATTGAGCAGTTTGGAGACATCAAGTCAATGACGGTTGAAGAATTAGTGGGTCGTCTCAAAGCTCACGAGGAAAGAATGAAGGGTAGGTCCGAGAGTGCAGGTGGACAACTTCTCCTGGCATCTCAGAATCAAAGAGCTAGAGGTGGTTATATCCGTGACAAGAGTAGGATAAGGTGCTACAACTGTAACGCCTTGGGACACTATGCTTCAGAGTGTAGTAAACCATCACGGGAACGAGAGAAGAGACAAGAAGTAAACATTGCAGTCATCAAGGATGAAGAACCAGCATTGTTATAGTCATAAGTTGATAGCCATACGGGCTCAGTTTAAAAGCCATACGGGCTCAGTTGATAGCCATACGGGCTCAGTTTAAAAGCCATACGGGCTCAGTTGATAGTCATACAGACTCAGTTTAAAAGCCATAGGGGCTGGAAGGATTGCATGAGACAAGTTTAGATTAAGGGGGAGATTGTTGGAAATTAATCTAAACTTGTTTCATTTGTTTGGGCTTTGGTTAAGTTGATGGGCTTATGTTTATGTTTAATGTTTATAATAAAACGTTTGAACCAGTCGGTTAGCAGGACTTGGTCATTAGTTGGTTCAGCTTTGTTAGGAATGTGGGAGTAGTGGAGTCTAACTAGGTGATTAGTTGCTAGTTTTCAGCTATGTTTTCTATCTGCATATATATTATGCATGTATTCTCTTTTTCAATATAACGAGTATGTTTTCTTTCCCAGTTTGATATCTAAATACAGTACTTCTGATCAAATAATAAGCTTTGTATTTCATCATCACTCACATGTGATTTTAGTCATCGTGTTCATGAGTTATATCGCATCTACCATGATTTGACCACATAAATATTTATTGGTACGTTATATCTTCATTTTAGTATGTTTATAGAAATAGCTATACATTAAGCACACGGATATAACCATTTGTCCTTTTTGATTTTTTCACCTTTTCTAACTAACTGGATTCATACTCTGGTCTCTATGATGCGAGTCTCTGCAAGACTTGTCAGAGTTTACAGTTTGCAAGAGTCTATAAAGCAAAATAAGGAAGGTGTGATCATACACAAGGCAAGTCTTGGAGATAAGCTCGAATGGATTGCAGAATAACAAAAAGATGTGATAAAGACAGAAGATAAGCTTTATAATTGAAGATGTGTCTAACAAAACAAATGGGATATAATCCCTTATTTTGTGTCATTTGTTTAGTTGAGAGGGAAAGACCTATAATTATTTTAGTCCTTGTATTGATACACCAGTTTCTACAAGTATTTCAATACTAAATTATCTAGGAGAAAAATTCACATTTAAAGAGAAAACAAGTAATTAAAAATTCACATGAAAATTACTGCACAAGACCAAATATTCACATTATATGCTAAAGTTGGGGTTTCACTTTAACGAGAGAGAGGTTCCTAATAACAAAAAACATGTTTAAGGAGAGGGAGATGGCCATTCGAACATGTTAATTGTTAAAATTTTATATTGATGATGTAATAATATTTTTAAAAGATTAGGAAAAAATAAAATAACGCGGCCTTGGAGTGCTTAGTCGACTAGTTATTACTTTTTTGTGAAAAAAAATAATTCATTGTTTTCAAACAATAAGACATTTATAAAAAAAAATTATAATTTAACAAACACATATTAACATAGACCAAATTAACTGTTTCTTTATCTAATTAAATTACCGTCATTGAGTAGACATCTCTTACTAGTATGGATGAAATATATAATCGTGTTATATAAAAAATCTAACTATAGTTACGAATAAACAAGTTGATTTAATTTATGAACTAATATTTAAAAAACTACTAGCCATATGTGAATTGCCATATAAATATTTATCAATAAATCGAAATGAACAAAGTCTCACAAGAGAAAAGCAAAAATCAGTATATGAATAGAAAATTAAATAAATATATAGAGGGGATTTGTTATCAACCAAAAAGATTCATGATCATTCCAAAAATAAGGAATAAAAAATTAGGGTTGTTAGAAAAACCAAGGACGGAGGCGGCTGACTAGTAAATAGAAAAAATTAGAATTAAGTCCTTATAGTCTAACAAAATTTAAAAAAAAAAGACAAAAATTATAGGAATCTTGCTTCAAAATGTAACAATTAAAATAATCATAAGGTTATTATTGGTAGATAGTATGTTTAATTCCGAGTTTAAAAATAAATAAATATTAAATGTTTTTGACCATATTTTCTCAACCATTTTATTATGTTTGATTATTTACAAAAATTTACTTTCAAAATAATTATTCTAGTTTTTAAAGAACAAATCCATTTATGTTTATTTACACCCTTGTCCAATTATTCTCTCCATAAAACTTCTTGAAAGTATAGCTTGCTCTCTCCCTCAAAACCCTAGAAAGTATCGACCGCGGCGTGAACTTCACTGCTAAACAAGCCAACCACAAGGTCAGCTCTCTCTCTCTCTCTGACATAGGGGTACACACGGACTTACTGTTCTTCTCGTTCTCCATCGTTCTTATTTTGATCTATGTCAATTTTTTTTAAAAAAAATTCTAAAAATTTTGATCTATATCTACATATACATATATGGGTATGTTACTTGCCAGATTGTTTGCTTATATATACATATATTTCTCCTTCCTTCTCATGTTCTGTTTGATGTTCTGCCTTGAATTTCAAAAATTTAGTTTACTCTTTTGTGGGATTTCCTTTAATTTTTGTATCTGACTTATTCCTCTCCACTCTATGAACGTTTTGTCTGACCCGGAAATGTTTAATGGCATTTCTGCTTTATTAATTAATACTCCAAAAAGTATTTGCTTTTTGTACCTAATTCATATGCTTAGTTTTTTGAAGTCTTTTAATCTTTGTTTGTGGATAACTGCATGTATTGGATTTAGGGATGCTCGGACGATAAAACACTTGAATATGGAAGAGTATATATGGATGTCATTTGTTTTGTGATGGCATGTGTATGTAATCAGGGTTTAACTTTAATGGAAATATATTGCATATAGTAGATGGCATTACCTTAAATTTGATATCTGAAACAATAGAAACATATTGGAGATTGTAGATAATTGTTGAAAGCAAAACTAAAATATATGGACTGAGTGTTTGTTTTGAGAGGAAACTGTTCTTCTCATTTCTCATCATGAAAACAGAATACATGAAGGAAATAAATAAGCAAATTACATCGTACGTGATACTAACTAACTGCTGAAAACCAGGAACTAAGATAGCCACTTCCCTGACTTATTCATACGTCTAACACTAGTCCACTATGCTCCTAAAACAACGTAAAGTTCTACTTGACCTAGTCAGCTGATCATTAGCTGATCAAAACAAATAAACTAAAACTTTAAAACAATAAAACAATAAAACAATAAAACAAAACAAGTTAGATTAATTTCCAACAATCTCTCGCTTAATCTAAACTTGTTTCATGCAAACCTTCCAGCCCGTATGGCTTATTCAACTGAGCCCGTATGGCTTTCAACTTGAGCCCGTATGGCTTTTAAACTGAGCCCGTATGGCTTATTCAACTGAGCCCGTATGGCTAGTAATCTGAGCCCGTATGGCTAATAATCTGAGCCCCTTAATCTAAACCTGACTAAACAGAATTTACGAAGCACTTCTCTTCATCTGTGATGCACTTCTCACCACCATCAATTTGCATTTCTATGATGTACTTTTTGTCATACATTCATTTCCATTTTGTGACGCACTTCTCGTTACCTATATATTTTGTTGATGCACATTATCACCAACATCAAAATTCTGGAGCACTTCTCTCCTTCTGTTTCCCGACCTTCAGTAGTCTTTTCCGGCATCACCTCATCTTTCTTGGCAGCTCCATACTACATATGCATCCCATACTACACACGCAGCTTTGCCACCGGCGTCCGTGCCGCCACCATCCAGCGACAACCCAAGGACCGGAGGAAGGCTGTTAAGCCTTGAACCCCCTCCTCTAGCACTGATACCACTGTTGAAAGCAAAACTAAAATATATGGACTGAGTGTTTGTTTTGAGAGGAAACTGTTCTTCTCATTTCTCATCATGAAAACAGAATACATGAAGGAAATAAATAAGCAAATTACATCGTACGTGATACTAACTAACTGCTGAAAACCAGGAACTAAGATAGCCACTTCCCTGACTTATTCATACGTCTAACACTAGTCCACTATGCTCCTAAAACAACGTAACGTTCTACTTGACCTAGTCAGCTGATCATTAGCTGATCAAAACAAATAAACTAAAACTTTAAAACAATAAAACAATAAAACAATAAAACAAAACAAGTTAGATTAATTTCCAACAATAATGCTATTTAATGAATTAAATATGTGGAGGGCTCAAAAGAATGGTGCAGTGATGGTATCAACACAATAGTGTATAGCAAACATTGATGGTCTTTTACATTAACACCAATTAGGACAAAGACAATTCCTTGCCGGTGGTGATAGCGAACAAGAAAATTATCTTTAATGTAATTTTTTTTTTGTGAACTATAATTCTATATGTTACATATTATCTATATGATAATTATAACAATGTTCTCAAAGCAATTTTAAATGTGTGTATAAAATTTCAACAAGTCTTTAACTAAAATAAATATTATATTGATTTTGTTGTGACTCGAACTTGATAGATTCTTATTATAGGATATTTATTAGTGTGCCGCCAGGACTAATATTAGTATTGTTCTTCATTTTTTATTTTTATTAAAGACCTTTATTGGTCTCTAGCTAAGAACCTTTGCAACATATTTACATACAATTCTCTTCAAGTTCTTCCCTTTCCATTTTTCGTGCTTCAGCAGTTTTCATGTAGTTAATAATGATACACTAGAATTTCATCACCAAGTGATAAACTCACTTGATTGTGCATGGCATCTTTTGTTTGTTAAAAATAAAGATGAATTTCATAAATCAATTGGACATCTTTGGATAGTACGCTTTAGTTGGTAAGCATCTAGATCACGCACAAAGAACTTGGAAAGCGAAGCCAACATAAGATTTTGTATCCTTTATGTGTTTTGGAAGGACGAATATTTGCATTTTTTGGTGATTATTAAATTAGTCAAATTTGTAAACACAACACATCTTTAGCTAGTTTAGGATAATAGTTAAAATTAAATTATATCATATGCAGATACTCTTTTTCCATGTTAGCAGGGAGCCTTGAAATAAACTTTCTTAAATAGTACCAGTTTCCATGATCGATCAAAATGTGGTGCTACAAGAGCCATTGGCAGCTTCAATAAAGGAGTTGGATAATTCTTATAAATGTACATCACTTTGAGTGTCGACATAAATCTGAGATTCGACAATGTAAATACAGGGCTGCTAGCAAGGCTTAACACCACAATATTATCATATTATCCACATTGGGCCAAGCCTCTAAGGATTTGTTTTTGGGCACATCTTAAAAGGCCTCACACTAATAAATTTAACTGGCTACTTTATTTATATACAAGAGAATTTTCTCATGAGTTCTCGATGTTGTAGTTGGGTTGACATCACCTAAAACTCCCTTAACTCAGACCAAGAACCAGAAATCTCATGGTCTTATGTCTTGCAATTAATCCGTTTTCCTCTTGCACTTCTACAATTCACCTCCCACAACATGCTGCCTAATCCCTTTCGGGAAGACTTTTGACAAAAGCTACCCAACAGATCCCCCAATCGTCACCAAGGGACCTCACACATCGAACAACAGCACCACATTACCCTAGGATCCATCTTTGAACTTTTAACTCTAATACAACTTGTGAGCTGCCAGCAAGACTTAACTCGACAATAGTATGATATATTCTGCTTTGGATCAAGCATGGGATTTTTTTAGGCACATCCCAAAAGACATCATACTAATTGATTTAACTAGATGTTCTACGTACAAATGAAATTTTTTTTCTTGTCTCGTCGATGTGGTAAATGAGTTGACACCAACTGATAGTAAACATGAATGTGCAAGAAGACTATGTTGTGTAAGAATATGTAGTAGATTCGAACACGGTAAGACATATCAGTGTTCGAATAGAAGGGGGTAAACAAAGATCAAGCAACCTCTTCTAGGGGGATATATTTTGGCTATGGCGGGGTCACAAGGTTAACTTGGACTTTGCATGGCTGCTTGATTGCATAATATACAAGTGCCAAAAAATCTTTGAGTAGTTTACTACAAAGAAGAAGAAGTTACATGCAATATAACTTCTTGTTCTTTGTGGTAAAGTGCTCAAAGGTTTCTGGGTACTTGTGTATTATTATGCGATTAAGAAGACATACAAATTCTGAGTTAACCTTGTGGCCTCGTCATAATCTATAATATAATTCAGAACTTAAAAATAAATAAATATTAAACCTCAAAAAAAAAATTAGGTGTTTGATTATTTACAAAAACTTTTAAAAAATTCATTCTACTTTTTAAAGAACAAGTTGAATTGTGTTTATTTACACCAATACGTAGACATTATTACTGAGAGGAAAGCTTGCCGTAATTAGGTTAAATTAGTAGCTATGTGATAGTATAAATAGTTTACCACACTTCCTCATTTCTCATATATTCTAGATTCGCCTCTCTCCCTAAAACTCCTTGAAAGTATCGCCTGCTCTCTTCCTGAAAACAAATTATAGGCGGCGCGAACTTCACTGCTAACAAGCATACCGCAAGGTCTCTCTCTCTCTGACATAGGCATACACACAGACTTTCTGGATCGTTCTTATTTAGATCTATATCTATGTATACATATATGCCTCAATTGTTTGCCACATTGTTTGCTTATAAATATTTATATATTTCTCCTTCCTTCCCGTTCTGTGTTTGATATCCTGCCTCGAATTTCAATAATTTATAAGTTTACTCTTTTGTGGGGTTTCCTTTAATTTTTGTATGTGATTTATTGCTCTACACTCTATGAACTCTTTGTCTCAATGGGAAATGTTAAATGGCATTTCTTCTTTTATTAATTAGTACTTCATAAAGTATTTGTTTTTGGAACCTAATTCTATGCTTAGTTTTTTGAAGTCATTTAATCTTTGTTTGTGGATAAGTGTATTCTACTATGATCTTAAAATCAAATTATAGATTTATGTGTGTTTCTTTGTTTTGTTTATTTTGCAATATGTATTTGTCCGTCTTGCATTGATATGTTCAAGCGTGTTCCTGGTGATTAGCTATATATGCTAGGAATTATTAGATATAATATTTTTAGTGCTGGATTTAGAGATGCTCGCCAATAAAGCAGACTGAATATGGAAGAGTTCATATATGGATGCCATTTATTTTCTGGTGTCCTACATATGTAATCAGGTACCAGTTTAACCTTAATGGAAAATGAAAAATGCTACACCACCCAAAACTTGTACAAAATACTCATATCTTTGGTAATTTTCCTAATAAAATGATGTGACCTGCGTGCATACATATTCGCATCAAATTAAAAAATGACACATGACATGCCACATCATTCCATACATCTTGTGGGATATATTTTTGGGTTCCCTAGCATAACTCATGGAAAATAATGTAGATAGTGTTACTATAAATTTGATATGTGAAACAAAAAAAAATTGGAGATGGTAGATCAGTGTTATATATTTGATGATATCGACACCACAGAGTAGAGCAAACATTGATGGTCTCCTACATTAACACCAATCACGACAAAGACAATTCCTCTAGTGATAGCCAACAAGAAAATTATTTTTAATTTAATTTTTTTATGTGAACAATTTCATATGTGTGTATAAAACTCCCACAACAAGTATTGGAGTTTATATCATTTGGTCATGCAAAATTAATAGTTGCATTACACAAATATTTTGAGTTATTCTTGGGGCTCATGTAACATATACATCAGTTTAGTATTTTTGCTAATATTTTTTTCAGAATTGGAAATTGTTTACAATTTTTTTCAATTAAATGATTCAATCCTTTATTGTTGTATAGGCACCCCTATTAGAGCTGCATTACTGAATGTCGAAAATGGGTCACAGTCATTGGTTTCTCTTGCAAAAAACCATGTTTTCTTAGTACAACTAAATGATTCGGTAAGAGTTAGCATCATTTAAGGTTCCAGCTCATTTTAACTTGTTTTTACTGTATTTGATTAATAATTTCTTAGAAGAGGACCGCTAGAGTTGTGAAAGTGTAACAAGCAAACATTATTTGGATGGTATTGATATGTTTATTCACATTATTTCGACTAAAGATTGACACAAGAGTTTGAAACTTCTCTCAATCTGATTTTATATATTAAATAATAATGTAGTATGCTTTATTCTTCTTTTTTTTTTTCTCAATTTAACTCTACTGAGTACGTATACTTTTGCGGTACCATGCCAATATCAAGATATGAGTTTAATTCAAATGAACTACCCAAATGTAGCTTCGGGCAACCCATATTTAGGCACAATAAAAATTTACATGTGGTTGATGTTTACACACACACATACATATATACATGTATATGTGTACGGGCTCATAGAGAATGACAATAGACACTCACACATGAAGGATGCTCAATAGATATGAATGAGATCGTCGTTGAGATTAAAATGAGGACTGCGGCCAGGGTTAGGACAAGGAGAGAACGTACGAGTGTATGTAGAAAAGTATAACCCTAAAACCTATTGTTTGGGCCTAAATATATGGGCCTGTACTAAAATTAAACAATGAGATATTAGTAGCATGCACAAAATGTCCAAGTCCACAAAATTTAATTGATTTAGAGCTGGGGAGGTTTAGAGATGCCTAGATATGTTTTCGTTGATAAAATTTTGTGTTGCTATTGAAAATCATACACAAAAAAGGTTGTCCAGAATACTCCCTTGGCTCCACAAGGGTTTGGCTCCACAAGGGTGCGACACCAAAAGATCATCACAAAAGGGAACACCACCAAATCACACTCTTTTGCCTCACGATGTGTTTTCTAATTAAGAAATAATGCAAGGTCTTAGTTCCTCAATAAGAAAAGTATGCTCATATGATATTTAGCCCCATAAGTTTCACAAAAAGCCTCTACTTGAATTTCATTTTAATTTTGAAAGTGTGGATTTTTGTGCTAAATCAAATAAATTTTATGGAGTTGGACTCTTTTTGCATGTTAGGAATATGTGATTGTTTAATATTAGGACCGGCCCATGTACTTAGGCCCTAGCAATACTTTTAGGGTTTTATTTTTCTATATTATAAACTCGTACGTTCTGTAGGTCGTCCTAACCCTGTCTTGCATCCTGCTTTTAATCTCAGCGACGATTTCATTCATATCCATTCACCATCCTTCATCTCTGAGTGTCTGTTGCCATTCTCCATGTATATATATATATATATATATATATATATATATATATATATATATATGTCTAAGCATCACTTGTTGGAAATTAATCTAAACTTGTTTTATTTGTTTGGGCTTTAGTTAAGTTGATGGGCTTATGTCTATGTTTAATGTTTATAATAAAACGTTTGAACCAGTCGGTTAGCAGGACTTGGTCATTAGTTGGTTCAGTTTTGTTAGGAATGTGGGAGTAGTGGAGTCTAACTAGGTGATTAGTTGCTAGTTTTCAGCTAGGTTTTCTATGTGCATATATATTATGCATGTATTCTGTTTTTCAATATAACGAGCATGTTTTCTTTCCCGGTTTGATATCTAAATACAGTACTTCTGATCAAATCATAAGCTTTGTATTTCATCATTTGGTATCAGAGCGGGTGTTTAGGTCCTGTACATGTCTAAATAACAACCAAAACATACAGAAGAAATATGGAAACACCCAAGACAAAAGAAGGTGATGTGGGTTTGAGCTATCCCATGTTGACGAGAAGCAATTATACAGCATGGTCCCTAAAAATGAAAGTGTTCATGAAGGCGCAAGGAGTCTGGGGTGCAATCGAACAAAAGGATCCCAAAGTAGCCATGGATGAAAGAATGGTGCAGGTGGCCCTTGCAGCGATATATCAAGGTGTGCCAGAAGATGTATTGTTGACCATTGCAGAGAAAGAAACCGCTAAGGAAGCTTGGGAAGCGATTAAGGTGATGTGTATGGGAGGAGAACGTGTAAAAAAGGCAAAAGTGCAGACACTGAAGGGAGAATTTGAGTCTCTGGTCATGAAGGAAATGGAACAGATAGACGATTTCTGCATGAAGTTGAGCGCAATCGTGACCAATATAAGGGTACTTGGAGAACCGATGGAAGAATCGTGTGTTGTGAGAAAGATTTTGCGAGCAGTTCCTGATAAGTTTCTTCAGATAGCCTCAAATATTGAGCAGTTTGGAGACATCAAGTCAATGACGGTTGAAGAATTAGTGGGTCGTCTCAAAGCTCACGAGGAAAGAATGAAGGGTAGGTCCGAGAGTGCAGGTGGACAACTTCTCCTGGCATCTCAGAATCAAAGAGCTAGAGGTGGTTATATCCGTGACAAGAGTAGGATAAGGTGCTACAACTGTAACGCCTTGGGACACTATGCTTCAGAGTGTAGTAAACCATCACGGGAACGAGAGAAGAGACAAGAAGTAAACATTGCAGTCATCAAGGATGAAGAACCAGCATTGTTATAGTCATAAGTTGATAGCCATACGGGCTCAGTTGATAGTCATACGGGCTCAGTTGATAGTCATACGGGCTCAGTTTAAAAGCCATAGGGGCTGGAAGGATTGCATGAGACAAGTTTAGATTAAGGGGAGATTGTTGGAAATTAATATAAACTTGTTTCATTTGTTTGGGCTTTGGTTAAGTTGATGGGCTTATGTTTATGTTTAATGTTTATAATAAAACGTTTGAACCAGTCGGTTAGCAGGACTTGGTCATTAGTTGGTTCAGCTTTGTTAGGAATGTGGGAGTAGTGGAGTCTAACTAGGTGATTAGTTGCTAGTTTTCAGCTATGTTTTCTATCTGCATATATATTATGCATGTATTCTCTTTTTCAATATAACGAGTATGTTTTCTTTCCCAGTTTGATATCTAAATACAGTACTTCTGATCAAATCATAAGCTTTGTATTTCATCATCACTCACATGTGATTTTAGTCATCGTGTTCATGAGTTATATCGCATCTACCATGATTTGACCACATAAATATTTATTGGTACGTTATATCTTCATTTTAGTATGTTTATAGAAATAGCTATACATTAAGCACACGGATATAACCATTTGTCCTTTTTGATTTTTTCAGCTTTTCTAACTAACTGGATTCATACTCTGGTCTCTATGATGCGAGTCTCTGCAAGACTTGTCAGAGTTTACAGTTTGCAAGAGTCTATAAAGCAAAATAAGGAAGGTGTGATCATACACAAGGCAAGTCTTGGAGATAAGCTCGAATGGATTGCAGAATAACAAAAAGATGTGATAAAGACAGAAGATAAGCTTTATAATTGAAGATGTGTCTAACAAAACAAATGGGATATAATCCCTTATTTTGTGTCATTTGTTTAGTTGAGAGGGAAAGACCTATAATTATTTTAGTCCTTGTATTGATACACCCGTTTCTACAAGTATTTCAATACTAAATTATCTAGGAGAAAATTTCACATTTAAAGAGAAAACAAGTAATTAAAAATTCACATGAAAATTACTGCACAAGACCAAATATTCACATTATATGCTAAAGTTGGGGTTTCACTTTAACGAGAGAGAGGTTCCTAATAACAAAAAACATGTTTAAGGAGAGGGAGATGGCCATTCGAACATGTTAATTGTTAAAATTTTATATTGATGATGTAATAATATTTTTAAAAGATTAGGAAAAAATAAAATAAAGCGGCCTTGGAGTGCTTAGTCGACTAGTTATTACTTTTTTGTGAAAAAAAATAATTCATTGTTTTCAAACAATAAGACATTTATAAAAAAAATTATAATTTAACAAACACATATTAACATAGACCAAATTAACTGTTTCTTTATCTAATTAAATTACCATCATTGAGTAGACATCTCTTACTAGTATGGTTGAAATATATAATCGTGTTATATAAACAATCTAACTATAGTTACAAATAAACAAGTTGATTTAATTTATGAACTAATATTTAAAAAACTACTAGCCATATGTGAATTGCCATATAAATATTTATCAATAAATCGAAATGAACAAAGTCTCACAAGAGAAAAGCAAAAATCAGTATATGAATATAAAATTAAATAAATATATAGAGGGGATTTGTTATCAACCAAAAAGATTCATGATCATTCCAAAAATAAGGAATAAAAAATTAGGGTTGTTAGAAAAACCAAGGACGGAGGCGCTGACTAGTAAATAGAAAAAATTAGAATTAAGTCCTTATAGTCTAACAAAATTTAAAAAAAAAAGACAAAAATTATAGGAATCTTGCTTCAAAATGTAACAATTAAAATAATCATAAGGTTATTATTGGTAGATAGTATGTTTAATTCCGAGTTTAAAAATAAATAAATATTAAATGTTTTTGACCATATTTTCTCAACCATTTTATTATGTTTGATTATTTACAAAAAATTACTTTTAAAATAATTATTCTAGTTTTTAAAGAACAAATCCATATATGTTTATTTACACCCTTGTCCAATTATTCTCTCCATAAAACTTCTTGAAAGTATAGCTTGCTCTCTCCCTCAAAACCCTAGAAAGTATCGACGGCGGCCTGAACTTCACTGCTAAACAAGCCAACCACAAGGTCAGCTCTCTCTCTCTCTCTGACATAGGGGTACACACGGACTTACTGTTCTTCTCGTTCTCCATCGTTCTTATTTTGATCTATATCAATTTTTTTTTTTAAAAATTCTAAAATTTTTGATCTATATCTACATATACATATATGGGTATGTTACTTGCCAGATTGTTTGCTTATATATACATATATTTCTCCTTCCTTCTCATGTTGTGTTTGATGTTCTGCCTTGAATTTCAAAAATTTAGTTTACTCTTTTGTGGGATTTCCTTTAATTTTTGTATCTGACTTATTCCTCTCCACTCTATGAACGTTTTGTCTGACCCGGAAATGTTTAATGGCATTTCTGCTTTATTAATTAATACTCCAAAAAGTATTTGCTTTTTGTACCTAATTCATATGCTTAGTTTTTTGAAGTCTTTTAATCTTTGTTTGTGGATAACTGCATGTATTGGATTTAGGGATGCTCGGACAATAAAACACTTGAATATGGAAGAGTATATATGGATGTCATTTGTTTTGTGATGGCATGTGTATGTAATCAGGGTTTAACTTTAATGGAAATATATTGCATATAGTAGATGGCATTACCTTAAATTTGATATCTGAAACAATAGAAACATATTGGAGATTGTAGATAATGCTATGTAATGAATTAAATATGTGGAGGGCTCAAAAGAATGGTGCAGTGATGGTATCGTGTATAGCAAACATTGATGGTCTTTTACATTAACACCAATTAGGACAAAGACAATTCCTTGCCGGTGGTGATAGCGAACAAGAAAATTATCTTTAATGTAATTTTTTTTTTGTGAACTATAATTCTATATGTTACATATTATCTATATGATAATTATAACAATGTTCTCAAAGCAATTTTAAATGTGTGTATAAAATTTCAACAAGTCTTTAACTAAAATAAACATTATATTGATTTTGTTGTGACTCGAACTTGATAGATTCTTATTATAGGATATTTATTAGTGTGCCGCCAGGACTAATATTAGTATTGTTCTTCATTTTTTATTTTTATTAAAGACCTTTATTGGTCTCTAGCTAAGAACCTTTGCAACCTATTTACATACAATTCTCTTCAAGTTCTTCCCTTTCCATTTTTCGTGCTTCAGCAGTTTTCATGTAGTTAATAATGATACACTAGAATTTCATCACCAAGTGATAAACTCACTTGATTGTGCATGGCATCTTTTGTTTGTTAAAAATAAAGATGGATTTCATAAATCAATTGGACATCTTTGGATAGTACGCTTTAGTTGGTAAGCATCTAGATCACACACAAAGAACTTGGAAAGCGAAGCCAACATAAGATTTTGTATCCTTTATGTGTTTTGGAAGGACGAATATTTGCATTTTTTGGTGATTATTAAATTAGTCAAATTTGTAAACACAACACATCTTTAGCTAGTTTAGGATAATAGTTAAAATTAAATTATATCATATGCAGATACTCTTTTTCCATGTTAGCAGGGAGCCTTGAAATAAACTTTCTTAAATAGTACCAGTTTCCATGATCGATCAAAATGTGGTGCTACAAGAGCCATTGGCAGCTTCAATAAAGGAGTTGGATAATTCTTATAAATGTACATCACTTTGAGTGTCGACATAAATCTGAGATTCGACAATGTAAATACAGGGCTGCTAGCAAGCCTTAACACCACAATATTATCATATTATCCACATTGGGCCAAGCCTCTAAGGATTTGTTTTTGGGCACATCTTAAAAGGCCTCACACTAATAAATTTAACTGGCTACTTTATTTATATACAAGAGAATTTTCTCATGAGTTCTCGATGTTGTAGTTGGGTTGACATCACCTAAAACTCCCTTAACTCAGACCAAGAACCAGAAATCTCATGGTCTTATGTCTTGCAATTAATCCGTTTTCCTCTTGCACTTCTACAATTCACCTCCCACAACATGCTGCCTAATCCCTTTCGGGAAGACTTTTGACAAAAGCTACCCAACAGATCCCCCAATCGTCACCAAGGGACCTCACACATCGAACAACAGCACCACATTACCCTAGGATCCATCTTTGAACTTTTAACTCTAATACAACTTGTGGGCTGCCAGCAAGACTTAACTCGACAATAGTATGATATATTCTGCTTTGGATCAAGCACGGGATTTTTTAGGCACATCCCAAAAGACATCATACTAATTGATTTAACTAGATGTTCTACGTACAAATAAATTTTTTTTTCTTGTCTCGTCGATGTGGTAAATGAGTTGACACCAACTGATAGTAAACATGAATGTGCAAGAAGACTATGTTGTGTAAGAATATGTAGTAGATTCGAACACGGTAAGACATATCAGTGTTCGAATAGAAGGGGGTAAACAAAGATCAAGCAACCTCTTGTAGGGGGATATATTTTGGCTATGGCGGGGTCACAAGGTTAACTTGGACTTTGCATGGCTGCTTGATTGCATAATATACAAGTGCCAAAAAATCTTTGAGTAGTTTACTACAAAGAAGAAGAAGTTACATGCAATATAACTTCTTGTTCTTTGTGGTAAAGTGCTCAAAGGTTTCTGGGTACTTGTGTATTATGCGATTAAGAAGACATACAAACTCTGAGTTAACCTTGTGGTCTCGTCATAATCTATAATATAATTCAGAACTTAAAAATAAATAAATATTAAACCTCAAAAAAAAATTTAGGTGTTTGATTATTTACAAAAACTTTTAAAAAATTCATTCTACTTTTTAAAGAACAAGTTGAATTGTGTTTATTTACACCAATACGTAGACATTATTACTGAGAGGAAAGCTTGCCGTAATTAGGTTAAATTAGTAGCTATGTGATAGTATAAATAGTTTACCACACTTCCTCATTTCTCATATATTCTAGATTCGCCTCTCTCCCTAAAACTCCTTGAAAGTATCGCCTGCTCTCTTCCTGAAAACAAATTATAGGCGGCGCGAACTTCACTGCTAACAAGCATACCGCAAGGTCTCTCTCTCTCTCTGACATAGGCATACACACAGACTTTCTGGATCGTTCTTATTTAGATCTATATCTATGTATACATATATGCCTCAATTGTTTGCCACATTGTTTGCTTATAAATATTTATATATTTCTCCTTCCTTCCCGTTCTGTGTTTGATATCCTGCCTCGAATTTCAATAATTTATAAGTTTACTCTTTTGTGGGGTTTCCTTTAATTTTTGTATGTGATTTATTGCTCTACACTCTATGAACTCTTTGTCTCAATGGGAAATGTTAAATGGCATTTCTTCTTTTATTAATTAGTACTTCATAAAGTATTTGTTTTTGGAACCTAATTCTATGCTTAGTTTTTTGAAGTCATTTAATCTTTGTTTGTGGATAAGTGTATTCTACTATGATCTTAAAATCAAATTATAGATTTATGTGTGTTTCTTTGTTTTGTTTATTTTGCAATATGTATTTGTCCGTCTTGCATTGATATGTTCAAGCGTGTTCCTGGTGATTAGCTATATATGCTAGGAATTATTAGATATAATATTTTTAGTGCTGGATTTAGAGATGCTCGCCAATAAAGCAGACTGAATATGGAAGAGTTCATATATGGATGCCATTTATTTTCTGGTGTCCTACATATGTAATCAGGTACCAGTTTAACCTTAATGGAAAATGAAAAATGCTACACCACCCAAAACTTGTACAAAATACTCATATCTTTGGTAATTTTCCTAATAAAATGATGTGACCTGCGTGCATACATATACGCATCAAATTAAAAAATGACACATGACATGCCACATCATTCCATACATCTTGTGGGATATATTTTTGGGTTCCCTAGCATAACTCATGGAAAATAATGTAGATAGTGTTACTATAAATTTGATATTTGAAACAAAAAAAAATTGGAGATGGTAGATAGTGTTATATATTTGATGGTATGGACACCACAGAGTAGAGCAAACATTGATGGTCTCCTACATTAACACCAACACCAATCACGACAAAGACAATTCCTCTAGTGATAGCCAACAAGAAAATTATTTTTAATTTAATTTTTTTATGTGAACAATTTCATATGTGTGTATAAAACTCCCACAACAAGTATTGGAGTTTATATCATTTGGTCATGCAAAATTAATAGTTGCATTACACAAATATTTTGAGTTATTCTTGGGGCTCATGTAACATATACATCAGTTTAGTATTTTTGCTAATATTTTTTTCAGAATTGGAAATTGTTTACAATTTTTTTCAATTAAATGATTCAATCCTTTATTGTTGTATAGGCACCCCTATTAGAGCTGCATTACTGAATGTCGAAAATGGGTCACAGTCATTGGTTTCTCTTGCAAAAAACCATGTTTTCTTAGTACAACTAAATGATTCGGTAAGAGTTAGCATCATTTAAGGTTCCAGCTCATTTTAACTTGTTTTTACTGTATTTGACTAATAATTTCTTAGAAGAGGACCGCTAGAGTTGTGAAAGTGTAACAAGCAAGCATTATTTGGATGGTATTGATATGTTTATTCACATTATTTCGACTAAAGATTGACACAAGAGTTTGAAACTTCTCTCAATCTGATTTTATATATTAAATAATAATGTAGTATGCTTTATTCTTCTTTTTTTTTTCTCAATTTAACTCTACTGAGTACGTATACTTTTGCCGTACCATGCCAATATCAAGATATGAGTTTAATTCAAATGAACTACCCAAATGTAGCTTCGGGCAACCCATATTTAGGCACAATAAAAATTTACATGTGGTTGATGTTTACACACACACATACATATATACATGTATATGTGTACGGGCTCATAGAGAATGACAATAGACACTCACACATGAAGGATGCTCAATAGATATGAATGAGATCGTCGTTGAGATTAAAATGAGGACTGCGGCCAGGGTTAGGACAAGGAGAGAACGTACGAGTGTATGTAGAAAAGTATAACCCTAAAACCTATTGTTTGGGCCTAAATATATGGGCCTGTACTAAAATTAAACAATGAGATATTAGTAGCATGCACAAAATGTCCAAGT
Organism: Heracleum sosnowskyi; assembly: GCA_030848705.1. Classification (NCBI taxonomy): domain Eukaryota; kingdom Viridiplantae; phylum Streptophyta; class Magnoliopsida; order Apiales; family Apiaceae; genus Heracleum; species Heracleum sosnowskyi. The sequence goes on along the minus strand of CM061242.1, from coordinate 11,134,262 downwards.
CCACAAAATTTAATTGATTTAGAGCTGGGGAGGTTTAGAGATGCCTAGATATGTTTTCGTTGATAAAATTTTGTGTTGCTATTGAAAATCATACACAAAAAAGGTTGTCCAGAATACTCCCTTGGCTCCACAAGGGTTTGGCTCCACAAGGGTGCGACACCAAAAGATCATCACAAAAGGGAACACCACCAAATCACACTCTTTTGCCTCACGATGTGTTTTCTAATTAAGAAATAATGCAAGGTCTTAGTTCCTCAATAAGAAAAGTATGCTCATATGATATTTAGCCCCATAAGTTTCACAAAAAGTCTCTACTTGAATTTCATTTTAATTTTGAAAGTGTGGATTTTTGTGCTAAATCAAATAAATTTTATGGAGTTGGACTCTTTTTGCATGTTAGGAATATGTGATTGTTTAATATTAGGACCGGCCCATGTACTTAGGCCCTAGCAATACTTTTAGGGTTTTATTTTTCTATATTATAAACTCGTACCTTCTGTAGGTCGTCCTAACCCTGTCTTGCATCCTGCTTTTAATCTCAGCGACGATTTCATTCATATCCATTCACCATCCTTCATCTCTGAGTGTCTGTTGCCATTCTCCATGTATATATATATATATATATATATATATATATATATATATATATATATATATATATGTCTAAGCATCACTTGTTGGAAATTAATCTAAACTTGTTTTATTTGTTTGGGCTTTAGTTAAGTTGATGGGCTTATGTCTATGTTTAATGTTTATAATAAAACCTTTGAACCAGTCGGTTAGCAGGACTTGGTCATTAGTTGGTTCAGTTTTGTTAGGAATGTGGGAGTAGTGAAGTCTAACTAGGTGATTAGTTGCTAGTTTTCAGCTAGGTTTTCTATGTGCATATATATTATGCATGTATTCTGTTTTTCAATATAACGAGCATGTTTTCTTTCCCGGTTTGATATCTAAATACAGTACTTCTGATCAAATCATAAGCTTTGTATTTCATCATTTGGTATCAGAGCGGGTGTTTAGGTCCTGTACATGTCTAAATAACAACCAAAACATACAGAAGAAATATGGAAACACCCAAGACAAAAGAAGGTGATGTGGGTTTGAGCTATCCCATGTTGACGAGAAGCAATTATACAGCATGGTCCCTAAAAATGAAAGTGTTCATGAAGGCGCAAGGAGTCTGGGGTGCAATCGAACAAAAGGATCCCAAAGTAGCCGTGGATGAAAGAATGGTGCAGGTGGCCCTTGCAGCGATATATCAAGGTGTGCCAGAAGATGTATTGTTGACCATTGCAGAGAAAGAAACCGCTAAGGAAGCTTGGGAAGCGATTAAGGTGATGTGTATGGGAGCAGAACGTGTAAAAAAGGCAAAAGTGCAGACACTGAAGGGAGAATTTGAGTCTCTGGTCATGAAGGAAATGGAACAGATAGACGATTTCTGCATGAAGTTGAGCGCAATCGTGACCAATATAAGGGTACTTGGAGAACCGATGGAAGAATCGTGTGTTGTGAGAAAGATTTTGCGAGCAGTTCCTGATAAGTTTCTTCAGATAGCCTCAAATATTGAGCAGTTTGGAGACATCAAGTCAATGACGGTTGAAGAATTAGTGGGTCGTCTCAAAGCTCACGAGGAAAGAATGAAGGGTAGGTCCGAGAGTGCAGGTGGACAACTTCTCCTGGCATCTCAGAATCAAAGAGCTAGAGGTGGTTATATCCGTGACAAGAGTAGGATAAGGTGCTACAACTGTAACGCCTTGGGACACTATGCTTCAGAGTGTAGTAAACCATGACGGGAACGAGAGAAGAGACAAGAAGTAAACATTGCAGTCATCAAGGATGAAGAACCAGCATTGTTATAGTCATAAGTTGATAGCCATACGGGCTCAGTTTAAAAGCCATACGGGCTCAGTTGATAGCCATACGGGCTCAGTTTAAAAGCCATACGGGCTCAGTTGATAGTCATACGGGCTCAGTTTAAAAGCCATAGGGGCTGGAAGGATTGCATGAGACAAGTTTAGATTAAGGGGGAGATTGTTGGAAATTAATATAAACTTGTTTCATTTGTTTGGGCTTTGGTTAAGTTGATGGGCTTATGTTTATGTTTAATGTTTATAATAAAACGTTTGAACCAGTCGGTTAGCAGGACTTGGTCATTAGTTGGTTCAGCTTTGTTAGGAATGTGGGAGTAGTGGAGTCTAACTAGGTGATTAGTTGCTAGTTTTCAGCTATGTTTTCTATCTGCATATATATTATGCATGTATTCTCTTTTTCAATATAACGAGTATGTTTTCTTTCCCAGTTTGATATCTAAATACAGTACTTCTGATCAAATCATAAGCTTTGTATTTCATCATCACTCACATGTGATTTTAGTCATCGTGTTCATGAGTTATATCGCATCTACCATGATTTGACCACATAAATATTTATTGGTACGTTATATCTTCATTTTAGTATGTTTATAGAAATAGCTATACATTAAGCACACGGATATAACCATTTGTCCTTTTTGATTTTTTCAGCTTTTCTAACTAACTGGATTCATACTCTGGTCTCTATGATGCGAGTCTCTGCAAGACTTGTCAGAGTTTACAGTTTGCAAGAGTCTATAAAGCAAAATAAGGAAGGTGTGATCATACACAAGGCAAGTCTTGGAGATAAGCTCGAATGGATTGCAGAATAACAAAAAGATGTGATAAAGACAGAAGATAAGCTTTATAATTGAAGATGTGTCTAACAAAACAAATGGGATATAATCCCTTATTTTGTGTCATTTGTTTAGTTGAGAGGGAAAGACCTATAATTATTTTAGTCCTTGTATTGATACACCCGTTTCTACAAGTATTTCAATACTAAATTATCTAGGAGAAAAATTCACATTTAAAGAGAAAACAAGTAATTAAAAATTCACATGAAAATTACTGCACAAGACCAAATATTCACATTATATGCTAAAGTTGGGGTTTCACTTTAACGAGAGAGAGGTTCCTAATAACAAAAAACATGTTTAAGGAGAGGGAGATGGCCATTCGAACATGTTAATTGTTAAAATTTTATATTGATGATGTAATAATATTTTTAAAAGATTAGGAAAAAATAAAATAAAGCGGCCTTGGAGTGCTTAGTCGACTAGTTATTACTTTTTTGTGAAAAAAAATAATTCATTGTTTTCAAACAATAAGACATTTATAAAAAAAATTATAATTTAACAAACACATATTAACATAGACCAAATTAACTGTTTCTTTATCTAATTAAATTACCATCATTGAGTAGACATCTCTTACTAGTATGGTTGAAATATATAATCGTGTTATATAAACAATCTAACTATAGTTACAAATAAACAAGTTGATTTAATTTATGAACTAATATTTAAAAAACTACTAGCCATATGTGAATTGCCATATAAATATTTATCAATAAATCGAAATGAACAAAGTCTCACAAGAGAAAAGCAAAAATCAGTATATGAATATAAAATTAAATAAATATATAGAGGGGATTTGTTATCAACCAAAAAGATTCATGATCATTCCAAAAATAAGGAATAAAAAATTAGGGTTGTTAGAAAAACCAAGGACGGAGGCGCTGACTAGTAAATAGAAAAAATTAGAATTAAGTCCTTATAGTCTAACAAAATTTAAAAAAAAAAGACAAAAATTATAGGAATCTTGCTTCAAAATGTAACAATTAAAATAATCATAAGGTTATTATTGGTAGATAGTATGTTTAATTCCGAGTTTAAAAATAAATAAATATTAAATGTTTTTGACCATATTTTCTCAACCATTTTATTATGTTTGATTATTTACAAAAAATTACTTTTAAAATAATTATTCTAGTTTTTAAAGAACAAATCCATATATGTTTATTTACACCCTTGTCCAATTATTCTCTCCATAAAACTTCTTGAAAGTATAGCTTGCTCTCTCCCTCAAAACCCTAGAAAGTATCGACGGCTGCCTGAACTTCACTGCTAAACAAGCCAACCACAAGGTCAGCTCTCTCTCTCTCTCTGACATAGGGGTACACACGGACTTACTGTTCTTCTCGTTCTCCATCGTTCTTATTTTGATCTATATCAATTTTTTTTTTTAAAAATTCTAAAATTTTTGATCTATATCTACATATACATATATGGGTATGTTACTTGCCAGATTGTTTGCTTATATATACATATATTTCTCCTTCCTTCTCATGTTGTGTTTGATGTTCTGCCTTGAATTTCAAAAATTTAGTTTACTCTTTTGTGGGATTTCCTTTAATTTTTGTATCTGACTTATTCCTCTCCACTCTATGAACGTTTTGTCTGACCCGGAAATGTTTAATGGCATTTCTGCTTTATTAATTAATACTCCAAAAAGTATTTGCTTTTTGTACCTAATTCATATGCTTAGTTTTTTGAAGTCTTTTAATCTTTGTTTGTGGATAACTGCATGTATTGGATTTAGGGATGCTCGGACGATAAAACACTTGAATATGGAAGAGTATATATGGATGTCATTTGTTTTGTGATGGCATGTGTATGTAATCAGGGTTTAACTTTAATGGAAATATATTGCATATAGTAGATGGCATTACCTTAAATTTGATATCTGAAACAATAGAAACATATTGAAGATTGTAGATAATGCTATGTAATGAATTAAATATGTGGAGGGCTCAAAAGAATGGTGCAGTGATGGTATCGTGTATAGCAAACATTGATGGTCTTTTACATTAACACCAATTAGGACAAAGACAATTCCTTGCCGGTGGTGATAGCGAACAAGAAAATTATCTTTAATGTAATTTTTTTTTTGTGAACTATAATTCTATATGTTACATATTATCTATATGATAATTATAACAATGTTCTCAAAGCAATTTTAAATGTGTGTATAAAATTTCAACAAGTCTTTAACTAAAATAAACATTATATTGATTTTGTTGTGACTCGAACTTGATAGATTCTTATTATAGGATATTTATTAGTGTGCCGCCAGGACTAATATTAGTATTGTTCTTCATTTTTTATTTTTATTAAAGACCTTTATTGGTCTCTAGCTAAGAACCTTTGCAACCTATTTACATACAATTCTCTTCAAGTTCTTCCCTTTCCATTTTTCGTGCTTCAGCAGTTTTCATGTAGTTAATAATGATACACTAGAATTTCATCACCAAGTGATAAACTCACTTGATTGTGCATGGCATCTTTTGTTTGTTAAAAATAAAGATGGATTTCATAAATCAATTGGACATCTTTGGATAGTACGCTTTAGTTGGTAAGCATCTAGATCACACACAAAGAACTTGGAAAGCGAAGCCAACATAAGATTTTGTATCCTTTATGTGTTTTGGAAGGACGAATATTTGCATTTTTTGGTGATTATTAAATTAGTCAAATTTGTAAACACAACACATCTTTAGCTAGTTTAGGATAATAGTTAAAATTAAATTATATCATATGCAGATACTCTTTTTCCATGTTAGCAGGGAGCCTTGAAATAAACTTTCTTAAATAGTACCAGTTTCCATGATCGATCAAAATGTGGTGCTACAAGAGCCATTGGCAGCTTCAATAAAGGAGTTGGATAATTCTTATAAATGTACATCACTTTGAGTGTCGACATAAATCTGAGATTCGACAATGTAAATACAGGGCTGCTAGCAAGCCTTAACACCACAATATTATCATATTATCCACATTGGGCCAAGCCTCTAAGGATTTGTTTTTGGGCACATCTTAAAAGGCCTCACACTAATAAATTTAACTGGCTACTTTATTTATATACAAGAGAATTTTCTCATGAGTTCTCGATGTTGTAGTTGGGTTGACATCACCTAAAACTCCCTTAACTCAGACCAAGAACCAGAAATCTCATGGTCTTATGTCTTGCAATTAATCCGTTTTCCTCTTGCACTTCTACAATTCACCTCCCACAACATGCTGCCTAATCCCTTTCGGGAAGACTTTTGACAAAAGCTACCCAACAGATCCCCAATCGTCACCAAGGGACCTCACACATCGAACAACAGCACCACATTACCCTAGGATCCATCTTTGAACTTTTAACTCTAATACAACTTGTGAGCTGCCAGCAAGACTTAACTCGACAATAGTATGATATATTCTGCTTTGGATCAAGCATGGGATTTTTTTAGGCACATCCCAAAAGACATCATACTAATTGATTTAACTAGATGTTCTACGTACAAATGAAATTTTTTTTCTTGTCTCGTCGATGTGGTAAATGAGTTGACACCAACTGATAGTAAACATGAATGTGCAAGAAGACTATGTTGTGTAAGAATATGTAGTAGATTCGAACACGGTAAGACATATCAGTGTTCGAATAGAAGGGGGTAAACAAAGATCAAGCAACCTCTTCTAGGGGGATATATTTTGGCTATGGCGGGGTCACAAGGTTAACTTGGACTTTGCATGGCTGCTTGATTGCATAATATACAAGTGCCAAAAAATCTTTGAGTAGTTTACTACAAAGAAGAAGAAGTTACATGCAATATAACTTCTTGTTCTTTGTGGTAAAGTGCTCAAAGGTTTCTGGGTACTTGTGTATTATGCGATTAAGAAGACATACAAACTCTGAGTTAACCTTGTGGTCTCGTCATAATCTATAATATAATTCAGAACTTATGGGTTTGGCTCCATAAGAGTGCGACACCAAAAGATCATCACAAAAGGGAACACCACCAAATCACACTCTTTTGCCTCACGATGTGCTTTCTAATTAAGAAATAATGCAAGGTCTTAGTTCCTCAATAAGAAAAGTATGCTAATATGATATTTTGCCCCATGCTGAGATAAATATATTCATTGTATAAGAGAGTTTCACAAAAAGTCTCTACTTGAATTTCATTTTAATTTTGAAAGTTTGGATTTTTGTGCTAAATCAAATAAATTTTATGGAGTTGGACTTTTTTTGCATGTTAGGAATATGTGATTGTTTAATATTAGGACCGGCTCATGTACTTAGGTTCTAGCAATACTTTTAGGGTTTTCTTCATCGATTGTAAAAGATTTGGATCGATTGTTGGTTGATGATGATGATTGTCTTCCTATTAAACCTATTCCACTAGAGAACAAGGTAAAATAACTAGTTTGTTTTTTAATTTATCAATGGCATATTTCTTTTCTTGGTTTTCCAAATTAATATTATATTTATATTCAATACTTCTTTAGGTAAACATTATTTATTTAATATTAATGTGTGTAGGGTCCGCGAAAATGTGAGTTGGGAGTAGACACTGTTAAAAACAAGGTGGCATTTGGCTTGTTATTTGATGACGAAGGCATGAACAGCTTTATACACGGAGTGCCTATGCAGCCTGGATTTGTTCGTGTCTTAGTGGATGGCCCAATTAAAGATGATGCCTTGATTCCCGTTCCAGTAGTAGGTGAAATTGAGATAGTAGACCAAGATGTTGGCTCACACATCTCATGGCCATGGAACTTGATCATAATTAATGCCCCATCTATCGCGGTATGTAAGTAATATGTTCTAAGCTATATATTATCTTTGATTATATTTTCCTAAATTGTTATATATTTTCAAAAAACAAGGAGAAAAGGAAAGGAACCTAAAAGTGAGTTGCATAAAGTGCAGGCCTTATTTAAGAACATGGAGATCAATAAGAATGTTCCAGAGCGCTTTCGATTGTTGTATAAACATGCAACAACATTCATGAAGACCACTGGGATCTCAATACAGATTCCATGTAATGTCGAGGTGTTTGTATCTGATAAAACGATATTTATATTGCATGAAAATATAATCAATTTGCTGGAGTTTAAAATGATTGGACAAGCTATAATATCTTCATACATGGCGTGAGTATTTTTTTTAATTCTTGTCACTCTTGTCCTTTCTCATGTATTCTTGTCTTCTGCATATTTCGTTTCATTGTTACTTTAATTTATTTTCAATACAGGTACTTCATTCTAAGGTTCATGAGAATGACAATTTGGATTTGTTTGCTTTCTTGATTTTGGAGCCACATTTACCCTGAACAGCGAGTTTGAAGCTTACTTGTTTAATCGTTTGAAAGAGGGTAATCATAATCGTCTTTTCATCTTGCCGCATAATACCAAGTAAGTATATATATTGAGTGTTTCCATTTTTTTGATAAATCACTTTTTTAATCTATTATATTCCGTAGAATCATAATAATATGATTTTACTTAAATTCTATTTTCATATTTTTTTAAATAAAAATAGTTGCCATTGGATACTGGTCTTGATATGGGGTGACAAAATTTTCGTGCTCAATCATTTGCCTCGTTCAACTACTTTTCCAGACTTGGAAAAATCAATATCAAGGTATATTAATTATTTTATATCTCGATTCTTTTCATTATTGAGATATCGATCATAAAGCATTATTAAAACTGCCACACGTGACAGGGCAGTAGTTGCTTTTAATATTCAGGTTGGAAGGGGAAATAAAGCCTCATTGTAAAATATATTTCAGTAAGTTTTTTTTCTGTAGTTTAGTTATTTCTCTGGTAATTGCAACGTTTTGTTTGTAAAATATCACTTTGTGCTACTACTGCTCATTAGGATCAGTACGCCAATGAATTGAGTAATTTAATCGTTTAAGGTTATATTATCGATCTAATATTTTTTTTTAAATAGGGATGTCCTAAACAACTTGATGGTATTGAATGCGGCTATGTAGTTATGCGCTACATGAAAGAAATTGTAATGGACAGTGAAATGTTATTTCTAAAAAAAGGTATAATTTTGTCCTCAAACTTATTTAATTGCTATATATTTATAGTAGGATTCATAGTAATTTTTTTCATGTTTACACTTTTCAGTGGTCTTCCAAGTCTCGTAAGTTAAGTTGTTCCAGGGCTGAGCTTGATGAGGTCCGATGTGAGACTGCTGGTCATATTGAAAAGTTTTTGTAAACAGGGCCTAGAATATGGTTTTGGTGCATGTAGTAGTATTATTGACTTTGGCAATATGATTATGGATGGATTATGTAGTTGGAAGTATGACTTTGATATTTTGATAAATTGTATTTTGGATGAATTAGATGGTATGGGTATTATTTTGGATGATTTGGATTATGTAGTATGAATTGGATAATGTACTAGTTGGCTGATTGGATTTTATATTTGGCTTTGGTATATATTGGGCTTTTTATTTTGATATTTGATTTGGTTTTTTGATTTTGGTCATTTGGTATCTTGGTTTTTGGGAAAGTCATATAAACAGGGCAGCCATATATTAACAAAACAGAACTTACATCACTTTTCCAAAAAACCGATATTAAATATAACAAATATAAACACCATTTTCTTGAACGAACTCATTCAAAGGAAAAGATAGACATCAGCTCCAACTACATAGACATCAGCTAGATATAACAAACCGATGTAAATCAGATAAAAAGACATCAATTAATATAAAGAACCAATGTTAAATGTTAACGTGGACATCAGTTCTCAAACAAATTTTATATTTTTTTCCTCTTTTCCTTTTACATGTCATATGTTCAAGATTATATAAATCTTATATTAAAACAAGATTCACATTGTTGTGATGACATATTTTCAATAATTTGAAGTAACAACATCAGTTTTAGACAAAAACCGATGTCTAAGATGCCTACAAACATATGTTTAATACCCCTACCTTTCTCTACACATGCAAAGACATCGCTTCCATTTTCGATAGACATCGGGTTTTAGCCGATGTCTATTGTTGTTTTTCTAGTAGTGTTTAAAGGATATCCCATAGGTTCCAAGATCGTTCTTCCCTAGCCATTGTGGGATAATATCGGTTGGTTTCGTGTCCCCACCTCCGGACTTCTGTCCATTATGGGATACTAGCATTATACCCGTGCAAAGCACGAGAATCTTTATAATTATTTTTATATTTTTTTAACTTTGTTTAGAGTTAAATTCTATGGAGACCATCTTTTTTTCTGAAGATCTGGAGATCACATACGTTCTGCAATCTAAATTTGACAAAATAGATCATATTTTGTAATCAAAAATTTGCAAAACGTACTATTTTGCAAAGTATATTCTATGAAAATCACTATTTCATTGAAAGTTTGAAAATATGTAAGTTCTGCAAACTAAACATGAATGTTCTGCAAACCGAACATGTTTTTCAGAACAATATTTTTGCTATATTTTAGTTGCAAAACGTATATAATTTTAAAGATTTAAAATGAAAATAGTTATTTTCATAGAACATAATTTATAAAATATTATATTTCTCTAAATTTAGATTGAAGAATGTATGGGGTCTCCAGGTCTCCACAAAAAAGATGGTCTTTATAGAACTTAACTCACTTTGTTTATATTTTAGTATATTTAGTTTTTTTTTTAATTTTCATTTTAATTGATTTTGTATATTAGATCATCAATATTTAATTTATACAATATATCCTTTTTGTAGATTTCCCAAGTACTACTTTTTAGTAGAAATGTTATAATAAAATTGATTAGTATTCATTTTTTATTAAAATAGTTTTGTATATTATTGATGAAATCTTTATTCCTTTGAATTTTAAATCATTGAATTTAAAATTTTTAAATTTTTTTCACTCTAAAATATTTAGATACTACACGTTCCTTTCTAATAAAATAAAATGATATATAGTGTAATTCATTACTAACTGTGAGTGTATTTCGAGTATATCTACATTTTTCCTTTTTTCACAATAATAATAATTAATAATTTACTATTTTAGCCCTGACGACCAATTTTTTTCACTCTAAAATATTTAGATACTACACGTTCCTTTCTAATAAAATGATATATAGTGTAGTTCATTTACTAACTGTGAGCTTATCTGCTTGTATTTCAAGTATATCTACATTTTTCCTTTTTTCACAATAATAATAATTAATAATTTACTGTTTTAGCCCTGACGACCAAACCACCTAAACTCCCTTATACCAATTATATATAGGATATAATATAATGTATTTAAGATGCACCATAATCAACATATATCTACAACGGTAGGTAATCAGTGATATTAACCGTACATTCAATACTTGAAGCACCCAGATTTTAACGGTTTTTTATTAAAATAGTTTTGTATATTATTGATGAAATCTTTATTCCTTTGAATTTGAAATCATTGAATTTAAAATTTTTAATTTTTTTCACTCTAAAATATTTAGATACTACACGTTCCTTTCTAATAAAATGATATAGAGTGTAGTTCATTACTAACTATGAGCTTATCTGCTTGTATTTCGAGTATATCTACATTTTTCCTTCTTTTTTTTTTTTTTTTTTTTATCGTAGGGAACCTGCAGCCGCTACCCTTCGGGTGCGCACTGGGTAAACCCCACGGGCTCACGTAATAGTCTGCAAACTACGTGAACCAAGGTAAACCGCAATTAAGCGACAGGCTCTGCCCCAGGAGGCATAATCACAAATTCGTCCCCCTCCCTGGGATTCGAACCTGTGACCAAGAGGTTACTTGACCTCTCTTTAACCAACTGAGACAACCCTTGCGGGCCATTTTTCCTTTTTTCACAATAATAATAATTAATAATTTACTGTTTTAGCCCTGACGACCAAACCACCTAAACTCCCTTATACCAATTATATATAGGATATAATTACCACCAGCCTTCGTGTCCCCAGCTCCGGCAACTTGACGAATCAAGCTTTCGAGAGTCGACTCTGATACCATATGAGACAACCCGGGTCAAATCCCGAGCCTTTTTCAAAAATCGAGTCAAGTCCCGATTCCGAGTCCGAATAAGCCGAAGCATACTAGCCTAAATGCAGCCAACTCGGGTAGTCCACAAGCCCACCATAGGCCCCCGAAAATATCATGATTTATTGGTGTTTATTGGTAGTAGTACTTTGCCCTATAAACTGAACAGAAGTCTCAAATCTAATCGATGTTGGACTAGGGTGTTACAAAATATATTGTTAAAAAGTATATAATCTAATCTATAAATATTTATACTAGTGTCTAGTTAATGCAATAAGCTAGTGTTATTTTAATATGAATATGTGTGCGGAAAATCTACATAGAGGCCTATAAGCTTGTGTCCTTCACAAAAATTTAAAATTTTAGTAATGTATAATTGCCTGTATTTTATGAAGCATATCTCTACGTAAAAACAAATATGTATATTTTGCTAGTAATAATATCAAATTTTGAATTATTCTTTATTTTATTTACATTTATATGATCCAAATGAATATAGCATGGTTAGAATACAATATTTTAAACACTTACATATTCAAGATGTATATATTAAAGCACACAAAATACTTTACTAATCATATGATATAAACTTTCTTGTGAATGTGATACTCACCTAAAAGAAAAATCTCCCTATCTTTCTCAACGAACGTCATCTGATATCCTCTACAAACTAATCATCTAGCTTAAAGAAAAACAGGGCTCAATTTCTTCTATGGAATCAATGTCTTTATGGATTAAACAAAAAGAAAAAATAATTAATGCAACTCGAAATTAAACATAAAATCTCTAACAACATGACATGCATAATGCATTTATAAATTGCACACAAAGTAAATCTAATTGTCTCCATTCGAAATTGAACATTTTATGCCCGACTCTGGGTACTGAACGTCTAGACTCAATATCTGAATATTAGAAATATTAGGAGTACACTTCTTTTAATTGACTGAAATATTATATCAACAAGACATGAGATCCCTAGGAGTAGTTGTTCTATGTCCTAATAATAATATATACTCAGAATGGGCTCTTGGTATCATATATCAATATTTAAAATATTTATATAATTTTAAATTTCAGTGGCCAAAATTTTAAATAAAGTTCACAAACATTATTTTAATTATTCGAAAAGGTGGTTAAGTAGGGATGGACATCAGGTCACTTCAAGGTAGAGGAGTGTTATCCTGGCTCCCGATCCCCGACCCCGAAACCCATCCCCGAACCCGCCCCGATCTCCAAACGGGGATTTTTCTACTCCCCGCCCCGAACGGGGAACGGGGATCCCTGCGGAGAATCAGGGAATTCATTTTTATTTATTCTAAAAAATAATAAATTATTGATAATATTTTCGAATATAAATTAACATGATAAATTATAATATTTAAATTTTATTTTATTTAAAATAATATTTTAAACCTTAATTTGAATTAAAAAAAATTTATACTAATAATAGGCAAAACTAATATTATTATAATTAAATTCTATCACAATATGTACCTCTTAAATTATTGAGTGGATAAAAAAATTAAAATTTTAACGTTACATGTATATAATCTTGATAATTTATTTAATATACATGTAAAATATAATTAATTTTATTATAACAAAGGGGTTCGGGGAGCGGGTGTAACGTCCCCAAATCCGGGGTCAGAGGATTTGGTCGTCACGCAAAAATCTCAATTTAAATCACCTGTTTAATCTTAAAACTTTCACCTGTAAGTGTTTAACAAATGAAATGTAACATATGCAAGGGACAGCTTCGACAAGAAGTGTGCCAGGCCAAACCAATATTTTACATAATAATATTTAATATAAATGAAACTTTATACAAATAGCCTTACACTAGATCCAGATACTCTGCATCAATTCATCTTCATAACGGCATCTCGTCTCTTCGCATTCCAAACTTATATGATTAAATCATGTCACTCTATCTTTCAATGGAGGGTTAAAAAGGTGAAACAAGCAAGTATGAGCGGAAGAAATGCCCAGCAAGTGATAATAATTTGATTCAATAATAAAGGTGTTTTGCTGATAAACAGTGTCCACTTTTAGAAAATTTACATATTTTTGATGAATAAAACTTTTAAGTAAAATGTACTTTTAACTTTTGTAAACCAACAATCATGGTAGTAATTTACATATACTTAGCTCTGAAATCAGGAATGGAATATAAGGTATTCTTTCTAGAATCATGGATTTCTTGAACATATAAAATTATACTTACTGAGTATAGTTCAATTCTAATCAAAACATCAGCCCATTTTTATTAAGCAAAGTGGAATCTAAAGCACATAAACTAAAGATGATGATCAGTCATTCTTTAGCCTCGCATCCTCAATGTCTTATTGACAGAGGGATGATTTAGGGTTGGGATCCCGGAAGCACTTATTGCCATTGGCTTCAAATGAAATATATGATGGGCTGGTGCTAACAGACCTCTTACGCAAACCATCCAACTTCGCATAAAAACAAATTTTAGCATTGGTTGTATATTAACCTGCTAATCCAATATCTTTCTTATCATTAAAGAATTCATTCTCAACAACTACCTGTATAAAAGTTTTGGCCTAAATACCGTTTGTAGCATAACAGTAAAATTTCTCAATCTTTGTAGCAAGAGATTAATCATTTCAAAAGAGTATATAGATGAACGGTAAAGTTCAGAATATTTCATCATGCATCGTAATTCATGTATTTGAAAATAAAGATAAATAATAGTGAATGTCACTTGCAATATGATTTGAAAATAATACTTGCATAATGTTGAAGAATCATATCACTTGAATAATAAGTGAGAGATATAAAACTTGTAATATGGGTTGAGAATAATATTAGCATAATAGTGGAAGAATATGTCACTTCAACAATAAGTGAAGGATATAGAACTTGCTATGATAGAGTATGAGTTAGTAAACTTGCCTTTGGTCTTTAGCTATTACGTAAAGCTAAAGTAATATGTTTCTCTTCTTCTTCCGTCCCACGACATCACAATCTTCTATTCTGATAACTCTTGGGTTCGGCGCATATGCGATTTCTACGAATCTGCACTACCGAGATCGTGCTCGTCCAACTATTCCTATAGTTAATTATAAGACGTACTTTAGTCTTTGGAATTGAATCTCTACTTAAAATAAATGTTTATAAACTTAAGCGAATGTATTTTCTACAGAAAATTGGGCATGACTTATTCGTAAAATGAACGTTGCCCTGTTTAAAAAAAACATCTCAAATACAAATCACAATTCATCTATAACAATCCACAATATCTCCAGTTATTAATCAATAGTCCTGACCATTCCATTTCCAATCATCTATCATTTTCAACTACAACTCCATTGACATTCTTAAGTCAAACTCAACCATCAATAATTAATCCTCGAGACATTTACTCTAGTCCTCCAGAAAAGAAATATAAATACAACAATTAATCTTCAAGACCATTATATAAATCGACAATTCTAATCCATAAAATTAATCTACAAATTAAATAATTAATGTCTACCCTCAACAACTTTCATTCTTTGACCGACTAAAAATGAGTTATCTAACATGATCAAAATCGACACATAAAATGGTATGTTAAAAGTTGACTCCTCGAGACTCCCTGTTGCATGCCTTGTTCACCAACATTTTTAATAAAATGAAAAATCAACACGTTAACATGAAACCTCTTCTAGTAACATCTCGAACGCTATATCTACCTATCGTAAAAATTTTGGTTCAAAATGATCATTTTAACTAGGACAATCGACAACCTAAACTTAGTGCAAAAACAGTTTTGTTGGTTCCGTGCATGACCTAAACTCTAACAATTTTGATAAATCGGAAAACTATCATTTGTACATGAAACTTATTTCATTACAAAATTGAAAAAAATCCTCTTCTGCCATAAAATTTTCAACTGGAAATGATTAGCCTATCTAGGTCAAGTGCTGCCTCAAACTTAGCTCAAAAACAGGGTCATCGGTTTTGCACAACCTGCAACATTTTTAGTAAATCGAAAAATCAAGATTTTTATCTGAAATTTCTCTCGGATCACCCTGCACCCCTCCCCTATCTTCAGTACAAATTTGAACTTGAATTAAAGAGTTTAAATAGGTAAAATGTTGTTTCAAAGTCAGTAACCCGAGAGCTTTGTCAATTCTGCGCAAGTTCAATTAAAACCTTGATTTGTCTTAGCTCGTTAATCAAAATAACATGATTCTTTCGCGTGCATAAACTAGAGACTAAATGGAACATAAACTACACAAACCCACTTCTTAAAAATGGCAGTAATTTGTCTGAATAATCACTAAAAACAGAGGCAGTGCACTGAGTTCTTTAAGTGAGCTATAATTCCACTAAAACTTTAATAACTTTTTGACCGTAAACTCAAATAACATCAGGTTTTCACATACACGATCTACAAATTTTCTAGAACATAAACACAGAAAGAAACTTCCCAAAACAGGGTTTTATATCCTCCAAATATACTGCTACAGTTAGGGCAGTAGCTAGACTGAAATCAAAAATCCTAAGGACGCTAGCTAATTCTCATGTTCATTTCGACTCCAGCCTCTTTTATTTATCATGTTCAACTCATAATTGAACTCATAACCATTTATGAAAGTCATCCAACAAACCCAATCCAATCACCTAGTCAAAACTTTGCAAAATAACCAAATATAAACTATGATTACGATATTACGAGGTTATACCTTTAAAACGAAAATACTAATGATCCATCGATTGATTAGCTCCTACCACCCAAGGCAAACTCTCTAATCACCAACCAAGCCTTCTAAGAGATAAGGCCAGATTTTTGTTCAAGAAATTATGGTGGAAGAGTAGTGGTTTTGGTGGGTTTAAATCAAAGCAAACTATGTAGACTTTATGGGTTAGTGATTTAAGGAAGGTTTATGATTTTTGCTAGCTTTTTAACCAAATGAAAAATCAAGCTTTTGTGTTTTCTTCCTCCCCTTTTTCTTGATCTCTGCAAAATACCAGAAATGAAGATGATGAGGTTCTTTGTTTTATGACTTTATTTAAGGTAATAATTGGCCTAATAATACAACTTAACAAAATATCAACCAAGCTTCCTTTGTAAGCTTTGATTTGTTTTTTTTTTTGACTTTCTAATAGTGTTCTAATTCTAATAATTCTATTTCTATCTTTTTATTCTCTAGGAATAATAATTCTTAAATCTATTTCCTAAATTAATAAAATCTTTTTACCCCAAAATGATGCTAAGATAATTATATAATAAATTCCTCTTTTCTAAAAAAAATAAAGTCATCATATTTTAAAATAAATACCCCGAAATAATTTTGGCATCTATCTTACTTAATTAGCTCCAATTTCACCAATTAAATAACTAGAGGTAAAAATAATAAAAAAAAAATTTATTTGCAAATATTTAAAATAAGTATCCTCAAATATTTTTAAAAATATAAAATTTATTAAAATTGCGAGAATACAATATTTAAAAAAAAATTGTAAATCGTACAAATAAAATTTGTCACAGGTAAAATACCGTATCGATCCATTTAAATACTAGAAGACACAAATGTATCAAAGTAGAATACGCGTACCAATTTATAATCCCGGTTCGAACCCAAAAAATTCCCCGATTCCCCGCCAGATTCGGGACGGGGATCGATTCGGGGTGGCCGGAAGAATGTCCATCGATATGGTTAAGGGCCAACTCAATTACAATAATTATTAGCATACTTAATCTTGATGTGACCTCAAAAGTAAAGACATATCCTAGATACCAAATAGACACACCTTATTATAATTGTTATAACTATTAAATCTAAAAGACACATCCTCCAGAACACCTAAAAGACACACCTTATTATAATTGTTACACCTTAGTTTAATGGTTGAAACACAAATCCCTAATTTGAATTCTAACTCTTTAACCTAACCACTTAATTTTTACCATATTTAAGAAGATATTTTAAAAACTAAGGAAGAATTAGAATTAGTTTTTTTGATATCCACCTTATTAAAAAATTAGTTAAATAAAGTATGATCTTATAAACAACTTTCTATTTCCATATGAAATTTAGGACGTTCTAACTTCAGATACTACAAATTAGGTTCGAACTAAATCTTGAAACTACTAAGTAGAACTAAAATATCTACTAACTAAATAGTTTTAAAAAAAATCATAATTCACTCTTTAACATTTCTCGTATAAATACTACTGCTACATTTTCCATATACACAAATTTTACAATCCTGTGTATTTTAGTAACATATTTTTTAATTGTGATACAATTTTTTTTAGATGAATTAAACCATTATTAAAAGTACAAAGTTACAAAGGTATAACACGACCATTATTTTAATTTTTTTAACCCTTGAAAGTAATAACAAAATATCAATTTTACAAAATACATAATAAAATATATTTCATAAACAACTTTTTATGTGAATTTTACAATGTATTAACTAGAAATACAACAATAATTAAATCTTTGTGTACCAAACAATTGTGTCAAACTAAAACTTTAAACTACTAAGTAGATTTAAAATGTTTTAATAACTTAATGATTTAGTATAAATTATACTTCACTCTTTCACATTAAAAATATATTATTTTGAGTAAAAAATTTAATATTAAATTATATCAATTTATCTATCCAATTAGTTCTTTAATTAATTCCCAATTTATGGATATTGTCCGATTACCAATTTATGTATTCACAACCATAGTCACAACCATTGGGATGAAAATCCTCATTGTTAAAAAAAAGTTTAATTTAATTTAATTTAATGTATTTTCCAAAAATATATCATATTTTATGAAAGCATACATATGGAAGAAAAAATAGATCATGAGATTATCTCAAAAAGATTATCTGAGATAGAGTTTTTTTAAGTACAAAAAGATCATGATATTATAAATATATAAATTTTTTTGAATGTTTTTTAATTATATTAGATAACTTCCGCAATCTCAGCAATTGGATTAGTTTCAAAGATTTTAAATATCATGATGGTTGTGCATGTCACATTTTATCAAACTTTTTAGAGCATCTTCGCTTAATACTAGCTCTTAAGTCAAAAATTGAGGAGATAGAATAAAAAAGTTGCTCCAAGAAATTTTTAGTGGCTGTTAAAATCATTAAGAGTCTTCTCCTCAACTCTTAAGAGCCAATTTCAACTCTTAACTATTAGGCCTCATTTGTTAAATTTGAACAATATATTCTGAACTGTAAAATTTATCGTTTTTTAAAACTTAGTATCATCTAATGTTTATTGTTATAGTTACACATGGTTATATTAATTTTTGTATAAAAAATAATTATAATTGGACATAAATTCAATTAAATTATTTGTTTGTCCATTTATAACTTGAAAAACTAATTTGATTTTAATATACAATTTTTATAATTTAAATAACTAATTTTTCCTATTCTATAGTAACATTTCTGATTTGAGCAATAATTTATATTCAATCAATTGTTAATAAAAATAGTGTTATATATTTGATGGTATCGACACCACAGAGTAGAGCAAACATTGATGGTCTCCTACATTAACACCAACACCAATCACGACAAAGACAATTCCTCTAGTGATAGCCAACAAGAAAATTATTTTTAATTTAATTTTTTTATCTGAACAATTTCATATGTGTGTATAAAACTCCCACAACAAGTATTGGAGTTTATATCATTTGGTCATGCAAAATTAATAGTTGCATTACGCAAATATTTTGAGTTATTCTTGGGGCTCATGTAACATATACATCAGTTTAGTATTTTTGCTAATATTTTTTTCAGAATTGGAAATTGTTTACAATTTTTTTCAATTAAATGATTCAATCCTTTATTGTTGTATAGGCACCCCTATTAGAGCTGCATTACTCAATGTCGAAAATGGGTCACAGTCATTGGTTTCTCTTGCAAAAAACCATGTTTTCTTAGTACAACTAAATGATTCGGTAAGAGTTAGCATCATTTAAGGTTCCAGCTCATTTTAACTTGTTTTTACTGTATTTGACTAATAATTTCTTAGAAGAGGACCGCTAGAGTTGTGAAAGTGTAACAAGCAAGCATTATTTGGATGGTATTGATATGTTTATTCACATTATTTCGACTAAAGATTGACACAAGAGTTTGAAACTTCTCTCAATCTGATTTTATATATTAAATAATAATGTAGTATGCTTTATTCTTCTTTTTTTTTTCTCAATTTAACTCTACTGAGTACCTATACTTTTGCCGTACCATGCCAATATCAAGATATGAGTTTAATTCAAATGAACTACCCAAATGTAGCTTCGGGCAACCCATATTTAGGCATAATAAAAATTTACATGTGGTTGATGTTTACACACACACATACATATATACATGTATATGTGTACGGGCTCATAGAGAATGACAATAGACACTCACACATGAAGGATGCTCAATAGATATGAATGAGATCGTCGTTGAGATTAAAATGAGGACTGCGGCCAGGGTTAGGACAAGGAGAGAACGTACGAGTGTATGTAGAAAAGTATAACCCTAAAACCTATTGTTTGGGCCTAAGTATATGGGCGTGTACTAAAATTAAACAATGAGATATTAGTAGCATGCACAAAATGTCCAAGTCCACAAAATTTAATTGATTTAGAGCTGGGGAGGTTTAGAGATGCCTAGATATGTTTTCGTTGATAAACTTTTGTGTTGCTATTGAAAAGCATACACAAAAAAGGTTGTCCAGAATACTCCCTTGGCTCCACAAGGGTTTGGCTCCACAAGGGTGCGACACCAAAAGATCATCACAAAAGGGAACACCACCAAATCACACTCTTTTGCCTCACGATGTGTTTTCTAATTAAGAAATAATGCAAGGTCTTAGTTCCTCAATAAGAAAAGTATGCTCATATGATATTTAGCCCCATAAGTTTCACAAAAAGTCTCTACTTGAATTTCATTTTAATTTTGAAAGTGTGGATTTTTGTGCATAATCAAATAAATTTTATGGAGTTGGACTCTTTTTGCATGTTAGGAATATGTGATTGTTTAATATTAGGACCGGCCCATGTACTTAGGCCCTAGCAATACTTTTAGGGTTTTATTTTTCTATATTATAAACTCGTACGTTCTGTAGCTCGTCCTAACCCTGTCTTGCATCCTGCTTTTAATCTCAGCGATTTCATTCATATCCATTCACCATCCTTCATCTCTGAGTGTTTGTTGCCATTCTCCATGTATATATATATATATATATGTCTAAGCATCACTTGTTGGAAATTAATCTAAACTTATTTTATTTGTTTGGGCTTTAGTTAAGTTGATGGGCTTATGTCTATGTTTAATGTTTATAATAAAACGTTTGAACCAGTCGGTTAGCAGGACTTGGTCATTAGTTGGTTCAGTTTTGTTAGGAATGTGGGAGTAGTGGAGTCTAACTAGGTGATTAGTTGCTAGTTTTCAGCTAGGTTTTCTATGTGCATATATATTATGCATGTATTCTGTTTTTCAATATAACGAGCATGTTTTCTTTCCTGGTTTGATATCTAAATACAGTACTTCTGATCAAATCATAAGCTTTGTATTTCATCATTTGGTATCAGAGCGGGTGTTTAGGTCCTGTACATGTCTAAATAACAACCAAAACATACAGAAGAAATATGGAAACACCCAAGACAAAAGAAGGTGATGTGGGTTTGAGCTATCCCATGTTGACGAGAAGCAATTATACAGCATGGTCCCTAAAAATGAAAGTGTTCATGAAGGCGCAAGGAGTCTGGGGTGCAATCGAACAAAAGGATCCCAAAGTAGCCGTGGATGAAAGAATAGTGCAGGTGGCCCTTGCAGCGATATATCAAGGTGTGCCAAAAGATGTATTGTTGACCATTGCAGAGAAAGAAACCGCTAAGGAAGCTTGGGAAGCGATTAAGGTGATGTGTATGGGAGCAGAACGTGTAAAAAAGGCAAAAGTGCAGACACTGAAGGGAGAATTTGAGTCTCTGGTCATGAAGGAAATGGAACAGATAGACGATTTCTGCATGAAGTTCAGCACAATCGTGACCAATATAAGGGTACTTGGAGAACCGATGGAAGAATCGTGTGTTGTGAGAAAGATTTTGCGAGCAGTTCCTGATAAGTTTCTTCAGATAGCCTCAAATATTGAGCAGTTTGGAGACATCAAGTCAATGACGGTTGAAGAATTAGTGGGTCGTCTCAAAGCTCACGAGGAAAGAATGAAGGGTAGGTCCGAGAGTGCAGGTGGACAACTTCTCCTGGCATCTCAGAATCAAAGAGCTAGAGGTGGTTATATCCGTGACAAGAGTAGGATAAGGTGCTACAACTGTAACGCCTTGGGACACTATGCTTCAGAGTGTAGTAAACCATGACGGGAACGAGAGAAGAGACAAGAAGTAAACATTGCAGTCATCAAGGATGAAGAACCAGCATTGTTATAGTCATAAGTTGATAGCCATACGGGCTCAGTTTAAAAGCCATACGGGCTCAGTTGATAGCCATACGGGCTCAGTTTAAAAGCCATACGGGCTCAGTTGATAGTCATACGGGCTCAGTTTAAAAGTCATAGGGGCTGGAAGGATTGCATGAGACAAGTTTAGATTAAGGGGGAGATTGTTGGAAATTAATCTAAACTTGTTTCATTTGTTTGGGCTTTGGTTAAGTTGATGGGCTTATGTTTATGTTTAATGTTTATAATAAAACGTTTGAACCAGTCGGTTAGCAGGACTTGGTCATTAGTTGGTTCAGCTTTGTTAGGAATGTGGGAGTAGTGGAGTCTAACTAGGTGATTAGTTGCTAGTTTTCAGCTATGTTTTCTATCTGCATATATATTATGCATGTATTCTCTTTTTCAATATAACGAGTATGTTTTCTTTCCCAGTTTGATATCTAAATACAGTACTTCTGATCAAATCATAAGCTTTGTATTTCATCATCACTCACATGTGATTTTAGTCATCGTGTTCATGAGTTATATCGCATCTACCATGATTTGATCACATAAATATTTATTGGTACGTTATATCTTCATTTTAGCATGTTTATAGAAATAGCTATACATTAAGCACACGGATATAACCATTTGTCCTTTTTGATTTTTTCAGCTTTTCTAGCTAACTGGATTCATACTCTGGTCTCTATGATGCGAGTCTCTGCAAGACTTGTCAGAGTTTACAGTTTGCAAGAGTCTATAAAGCAAAATAAGGAAGGTGTGATCATACACAAGGCAAGTCTTGGAGATAAGCTCGAATGGATTGCAGAATAACAAAAAGATGTGATAAAGACAGAAGATAAGCTTTATAATTGAAGATGTGTCTAACAAAACAAATGGGATATAATCCCTTATTTTGTGTCATTTGTTTAGTTGAGAGGGAAAGACCTATAATTATTTTAGTCCTTGTATTGATACACCCGTTTCTACAAGTATTTCAATACTAAATTATCTAGGAGAAAAATTCACATTTAAAGAGAAAACAAGTAATTAAAAATTCACATGAAAATTACTGCACAAGACCAAATATTCACATTATATGCTAAAGTTGGGGTTTCACTTTAACGAGAGAGAGGTTCCTAATAACAAAAAACATGTTGAAGGAGAGGGAGATGGCCATTCGAACATGTTAATTGTTAAAATTTTATATTGATGATGTAATAATATTTTTAAAAGATTAGGAAAAAATAAAATAAAGCGGCCTTGGAGTGCTTAGTCGACTAGTTATTACTTTTTTGTGAAAAAAAATAATTCATTGTTTTCAAACAATAAGACATTTATAAAAAAAATTATAATTTAACAAACACATATTAACATAGACCAAATTAACTGTTTCTTTATCTAATTAAATTACCATCATTGAGTAGACATCTCTTACTAGTATGGATGAAATATATAATCGTGTTATATAAACAATCTAACTATAGTTACGAATAAACAAGTTGATTTAATTTATGAACTAATATTTAAAAAACTACTAGCCATATGTGAATTGCCATATAAATATTTATCAATAAATCGAAATGAACAAAGTCTCACAAGAGAAAAGCAAAAATCAGTATATGAATAGAAAATTAAATAAATATATAGAGGGGATTTGTTATCAACCAAAAAGATTCATGATCATTCCAAAAATAAGGAATAAAAAATTAGGGTTGTTAGAAAAACCAAGGACGGAGGCGGCTGACTAGTAAATAGAAAAAATTACAATTAAGTCCTTATAGTCTAACAAAATTTAAAAAAAAAGACAAAAATTATAGGAATCTTGCTTCAAAATGTAACAATTAAAATAATCATAAGGTTATTATTGGTAGATAGTATGTTTAATTCCGAGTTTAAAAATAAATAAATATTAAATGTTTTTGACCATATTTTCTCAACCATTTTATTATGTTTGATTATTTACAAAAATTTACTTTTAAAATAATTATTCTAGTTTTTAAAGAACAAATCCATTTATGTTTATTTACACCCTTGTCCAATTATTCTCTCCATAAAACTTCTTGAAAGTATAGCTTGCTCTCTCCCTCAAAACCCTAGAAAGTATCGACGGCGGCGTGAACTTCACTGCTAAACAAGCCAACCACAAGGTCAGCTCTCTCTCTCTCTCTGACATAGGGGTACACACGGACTTACTGTTCTTCTCGTTCTCCATCGTTCTTATTTTGATCTATATCAATTTTTTTTTTTTAAAATTCTAAAAATTTTGATCTATATCTACATATACATATATGGGTATGTTACTTGCCAGATTGTTTGCTTATATATACATATATTTCTCCTTCCTTCTCATGTTGTGTTTGATGTTCTGCCTTGAATTTCAAAATTTTAGTTTACTCTTTTGTGGGATTTCCTTTAATTTTTGTATCTGACTTATTCCTCTCCACTCTATGACCGTTTTGTCTGACCCGGAAATGTTTAATGGCATTTCTGCTTTATTAATTAATACTCCAAAAAGTATTTGCTTTTTGTACCTAATTCATATGCTTAGTTTTTTGAAGTCTTTTAATCTTTGTTTGTGGATAACTGCATGTATTGGATTTAGGGATGCTCGGACGATAAAACACTTGAATATGGAAGCTGAAACAATAGAAACATATTGGAGATTGTAGATAATGCTATTTAATGAATTAAATATGTGGAGGGCTCAAAAGAATGGTGCAGTGATGGTATCAACACAATAGTGTATAGCAAACATTGATGGTCTTTTACATTAACACCAATTAGGACAAAGACAATTCCTTGCCGGTGGTGATAGCTAACAAGAAAATTATCTTTAATGTAATTTTTTTTTGTGAACTATAATTCTATATGTTACATATTATCTATATGATAATTATAACAATGTTCTCAAAGCAATTTTAAATGTGTGTATAAAATTTCAACAAGTCTTTAACTAAAATAAACATTATATTGATTTTGTTGTGACTCGAACTTGATAGATTCTTATTATAGGATATTTATTAGTGTGCCGCCAGGACTAATATTAGTATTGTTCTTCATTTTTTATTTTTATTAAAGACCTTTATTGGTCTCTAGCTAAGAACCTTTGCAACATATTTACATACAATTCTCTTCAAGTTCTTCCCTTTCCATTTTTCGTGCTTCAGCAGTTTTCATGTAGTTAATAATGATACACTAGAATTTCATCACCAAGTGATAAACTCACTTGATTGTGCATGGCATCTTTTGTTTGTTAAAAATAAAGATGAATTTCATAAATCAATTGGACATCTTTGGATAGTAGGCTTTAGTTGGTAAGCATCTAGATCACACACAAAGAACTTGGAAAGCGAAGCCAACATAAGATTTTGTATCCTTTATGTGTTTTGGAAGGACGAATATTTGCATTTTTTGGTGATTATTAAATTAGTCAAATTTGTAAACACAACACATCTTTAGCTAGTTTAGGATAATAGTTAAAATTAAATTATATCATATGCAGATACTCTTTTTCCATGTTAGCAGGGAGCCTTGAAATAAACTTTCTTAAATAGTACCAGTTTCCATGATCGATCAAAATGTGGTGCTACAAGAGCCATTGGCAGCTTCAATAAAGGAGTTGGATAATTCTTATAAATGTACATCACTTTGAGTGTCGACATAAATCTGAGATTCGACAATGTAAATACAGGGCTGCTAGCAAGCCTTAACACCACAATATTATCATATTATCCACATTGGGCCAAGCCTCTAAGGATTTGTTTTTGGGCACATCTTAAAAGGCCTCACACTAATAAATTTAACTGGCTACTTTATTTATATACAAGAGAATTTTCTCATGAGTTCTCGATGTTGTAGTTGGGTTGACATCACCTAAAACTCCCTTAACTCAGACCAAGAACCAGAAATCTCATGGTCTTATGTCTTGCAATTAATCCGTTTTCCTCTTGCACTTCTACAATTCACCTCCCACAACATGCTGCCTAATCCCTTTCGGGAAGACTTTTGACAAAAGCTACCCAACAGATCCCCCAATCGTCACCAAGGGACCTCACACATCGAACAACAGCACCACATTACCCTAGGATCCATCTTTGAACTTTTAACTCTAATACAACTTGTGAGCTGCCAGCAAGACTTAACTCGACAATAGTATGATATATTCTGCTTTGGATCAAGCATGGGATTTTTTTAGGCACATCCCAAAAGACATCATACTAATTGATTTAACTAGATGTTCTACGTACAAATGAAATTTTTTTTCTTGTCTCGTCGATGTGGTAAATGAGTTGACACGAACTGATAGTAAACATGAATGTGCAAGAAGACTATGTTGTGTAAGAATATGTAGTAGATTCGAACACGGTAAGACATATCAGTGTTCGAATAGAAGGGGGTAAACAAAGATCAAGCAACCTCTTCTAGGGGGATATATTTTGGCTATGGCGGGGTCACAAGGTTAACTTGGACTTTGCATGGCTGCTTGATTGCATAATATACAAGTGCCAAAAAATCTTTGAGTAGTTTACTACAAAGAAGAAGAAGTTACATGCAATATAACTTCTTGTTCTTTGTGGTAAAGTGCTCAAAGGTTTCTGGGTACTTGTGTATTATTATGCGATTAAGAAGACATACAAATTCTGAGTTAACCTTGTGGCCTCGTCATAATCTATAATATAATTCAGAACTTAAAAATAAATAAATATTAAACCTCAAAAAAAAAATTAGGTGTTTGATTATTTACAAAAACTTTTAAAAAATTCATTCTACTTTTTAAAGAACAAGTTGAATTGTGTTTATTTACACCAATACGTAGACATTATTACTGAGAGGAAAGCTTCCCGTAATTAGGTTAAATTAGTAGCTATGTGATAGTATAAATAGTTTACCACACTTCCTCATTTCTCATATATTCTAGATTCGCCTCTCTCCCTAAAACTCCTTGAAAGTATCGCCTGCTCTCTTCCTGAAAACAAATTATAGGCGGCGCGAACTTCACTGCTAACAAGCATACCGCAAGGTCTCTCTCTCTCTCTGACATAGGCATACACACAGACTTTCTGGATCGTTCTTATTTACATCTATATCTATGTATACATATATGCCTCAATTGTTTGCCACATTGTTTGCTTATAAATATTTATATATTTCTCCTTCCTTCCCGTTCTGTGTTTGATATCCTGCCTCGAATTTCAATAATTTATAAGTTTACTCTTTTGTGGGGTTTCCTTTAATTTTTGTATGTGATTTATTGCTCTACACTCTATGAACTCTTTGTCTCAATGGGAAATGTTAAATGGCATTTCTTCTTTTATTAATTAGTACTTCATAAAGTATTTGTTTTTGGAACCTAATTCTATGCTTAGTTTTTTGAAGTCATTTAATCTTTGTTTGTGGATAAGTGTATTCTACTATGATCTTAAAATCAAATTATAGATTTATGTGTGTTTCTTTGTTTTGTTTATTTTGCAATAGGTATTTGTCCGTCTTGCATTGATATGTTCAAGCGTGTTCCTGGTGATTAGCTATATATGCTAGGAATTATTAGATATAATATTTTTAGTGCTGGATTTAGAGATGCTCGCCAATAAAGCAGACTGAATATTTTAAGGTTCCAGCTCATTTTAACTTGTTTTTACTGTATTTGACTAATAATTTCTTAGAAGAGGACCGCTAGAGTTGTGAAAGTGTAACAAGCAAGCATTATTTGGATGGTATTGATATGTTTATTCACATTATTTCGACTAAAGATTGACACAAGAGTTTGAAACTTCTCTCAATCTGATTTTATATATTAAATAATAATGTAGTATGCTTTATTCTTCTTCTTTTTTTCTCAATTTAACTCTACTGAGTACCTATACTTTTGCCGGCCGTACCATGCCAATATCAAGATATGAGTTTAATTCAAATGAACTACCCAAATGTAGCTTCGGGCAACCCATATTTAGGCACAATAAAAATTTACATGTGGTTGATGTTTACACACACACATACATATATACATGTATATGTGTACGGGCTCATAGAGAATGACAATAGACACTCACACATGAAGGATGCTCAATAGATATGAATGAGATCGTCGTTGAGATTAAAATGAGGACTGCGGCCAGGGTTAGGACAAGGAGAGAACGTACGAGTGTATGTAGAAAAGTATAACCCTAAAACCTATTGTTTGGGCCTAAGTATATGGGCCTGTACTAAAATTAAACAATGAGATATTAGTAGCATGCACAAAATGTCCAAGTCCACAAAATTTAATTGATTTAGAGCTGGGGAGGTTTAGAGATGCCTAGATATGTTTTCGTTGATAAAATTTTGTGTTGCTATTGAAAATCATACACAAAAAAGGTTGTCCAGAATACTCCCTTGGCTCCACAAGGGTTTGTCTCCACAAGGGTGCGACACCAAAAGATCATCACAAAAGGGAACACCACCAAATCACACTCTTTTGCCTCACGATGTGTTTTCTAATTAAGAAATAATGCAAGGTCTTAGTTCCTCAATAAGAAAAGTATGCTCATATGATATTTAGCCCCATAAGTTTCACAAAAAGTCTCTACTTGAATTTCATTTTAATTTTGAAAGTGTGGATTTTTGTGCTAAATCAAATAAATTTTATGGAGTTGGACTCTTTTTGCATGTTAGGAATATGTGATTGTTTAATATTAGGACCGGCCCATGTACTTAGGCCCTAGCAATACTTTTAGGGTTTTATTTTTCTATATTATAAACTCGTACGTTCTGTAGCTCGTCCTAACCCTGTCTTGCATCCTGCTTTTAATCTCAGCGACGATTTCATTCATATCCATTCACCATCCTTCATCTCTGACACTACTAGAAAAACGTCAATAGACATCGGGTAAAAACCGATGTCTGACAACTTTTGAACCGATGTCTTTGTCGGTGTAGAGAAAGGTCCAAGGCTTTGACATCGGTTTTTGCCCGATGTATTAGACCATTTTTGACATCGTTTATTGGTATCAAACTGATGTTATAAACATAATCAAACATCAGTGTTTCAAGAAAAAACAATGTCTAATTGGTCCCTTAACATCAGTTTTGGTTCTGAAACTGATCTAGTAAGTTCTCTTAGACACCGGTCAAAAACTGATGTCTAAGGTACTTCAAGACATCAGTCAAAAACTGATGTCTTAGATACTACAAAGACCAAATCAGAACCGTAAAATACCAAAATCATGCCAAAAACAAGAACAAACTATAACGATCGTAGATAAATAACAGAAACCATTCAACAAAAATAAAGGCACCAAACCATAACATTTCATCCAACAATTCCAACTTATTACATACCATCATCATTTACAAAAACCATTCACTTTCAACATTGTACATATCATCCACCTTACATATCATCCAACTTGAAAGAGTACAAAAGTAGACTAACATAGCAAATCAACAAAAGAAACCAAAATGTTTAGGTTGAAGTTCACATTCACATGATAGTAAAAAATAAAGGCAGCTAGCTAGTAGTACTGGTTAATAATCCAGTACGCAAATCCTTAGACATGGCCAAGAGTCTCGAAACGCACATCATCAAGCTCCTCCTTCTAGCAGGCGTGCATCAGAAGGAACAACATCTCATAGTTTTATGCTAACAATATGGAACAGTTATTTACATTTGCCTTTGCAGCCAATCAAGCTATAAGAGCAGTAGCTGCATTTCCAGCATTGTTTTCTTCGATAAAACTAATCATAGAATTGATTATCAATAGAATCAAGATGCTAAGTCATGATAATTTGGACCTTTGTTCTGCACAAAACATGGTTATCTAAGTATCAAATGCTCTCCAAAAAACTTGCCTAACTTTAACATATATATAGAAAATTAAAAAAGGCCATCAATGTACCCCCTCCATGTGCGAGAGCAATTGCCATTATAGTTGCAGATTATATAACCCATGACAATGGATTCCACATAAAGCCCAGAAACTTCAATACCTTACTTTCCCGCTGAGCAAATAAACACATGAATCAAATCAATCAGCAAAAAACACGCATATATGTCGAAAACATACAAATGTAACACTAAACAGAGAAGTATTACAACCTTTTTCTCCTCGAGTTTGTTAAATCCAAACAATTCTAATGGATTACTAACTTCATCAGATATCAATCCATCTCTTGTACATTATAGATGCTAAAAAACTTCTTCTAACATGTAACTTTTTTTAGCCACTAAAATAATTCGAATGCGCCTATGAATTCTGAAAGAATAAGGTTTTCAAATAATAAAATTTTAAAAAAATTGTCAACATGTACCAGATCAACTACTTCTTCAAGAATATTAGCAAAGCTAGGCGTCTTTCCACTCTTTTTTTTTCACTGTTACAACCTCAGTTCTTCCAACCTGCAACTGAAATTTCTTTCGTTTCTTGCTAATTTCTTTCTTTAAGAAACTGAAGCAGCAAGGACTGGAAAACTGAAGCAGCAAGGACTGGAAAAATTTATGTGAATGATTTAGGGTTAGTGAACTTAAAGTATCTATGAATTTTCTCTTTCTTTTCTTCAGCTGAAAGTTTACTGGCCTTGTATGCAGTATCTTCCAAGCTAGTAATCTCAGTTGGAAGAGGAGTAAAGTTTACACTCCCATCTACAATATTATTCTGTTTTTTCTCAAA
This sequence comes from Heracleum sosnowskyi, assembly GCA_030848705.1. Lineage (NCBI taxonomy): Eukaryota > Viridiplantae > Streptophyta > Magnoliopsida > Apiales > Apiaceae > Heracleum > Heracleum sosnowskyi. The sequence goes on along the minus strand of CM061242.1, from coordinate 11,103,504 downwards.
GAAAACAAATAATTTAGATTGTTAGTGACCCGTAATTATGCCATGCCCAGTTGTTGATTATGGAATATGCAATACTAAATTGTAGTACCTGAAGGTCAGTGTTATAAAGCTGTGGCAGAGGATCTGCACCGAAGATTCCACCCATATCTACCTCGTTGTCTTGCTCCTGAAGTTGCAGGTTATTGTTTAAGAAAAAATTTCCCCTTAACTTTTCAGACTTTCTATTCGGTAAAGCAGCATTGAGATTGCCTGAGAGGATTTCAGGATCAAGGACAGAACATGAAGGTGACCACAAAGTATTTATTGGCATGTAAGAAGGAATCGAGGACAAGCAATTTTCTATATGAAGTGAAGGTAGTGGTCCTAGTGGAGGCCCTATCAGAGGAGGAGGAGGGACAGCAAGGTCAGGTGCATTTTCAGCAAAGAGGGATCAAACCGTTCTTGTTGGCAATCTTCAAAATTTGGAACAGAGAAAGGGGTAGAAAAGAAGTCTGTTGAGCCTGATCCATCTTTGTCTAGCTCTTCCGCAGAAGCAAAGATCATAGAGAGATTGCTATTAGTGTTTGAAGGTAGAGGATCGGGTGTTCTTATTCTTTCATTGTTAACTATGCTACTAGAAATTTTGTTTACTTCTGGTGTATTGTAGGAAAGATTTCTGGTATAAGCAGAATGATCCTCGTAGTAGGCGTTGGAAGTAGAAACAACTTCAGAGTTTTGTAGAGTTTCTGGGAATAATCCAGATTCACAGAATTCCATGATTTGAGCAGTTAGTGGACTTGAAATTTCTTCCTGCATCAGGAAAGGACCAAACTTATTAAGCTCTCTAAATTTGAGATATCACACCTATAAAATAAGGTATTAAATGCAAATAATACTTTTTATAAGATAGTGATTTAGTATAGCAGGCTAGGGAATGGAATAAGACTTGAATAAAGCTGCAAAGATTTACAAGCACTAAGAGCCTAATAACCTATTGTTGTGATTGATTTAAGTGGATAAAAGAATCAGGATTAGAAGAATGTAAGCAGTACGCGTGATCAAAAGATTATAAATTCTATACTGATCATGACGGTAAAGTATAGAAAATAGATTGCCATAGGGGAGTGTGACATTCATGAGATGAATTTGTACCCAGAAAACCATTCTGCGTTGGTGCTGGTGGCGGTGCTGTTGTTGAAGCGCATTGAGGTTGAACAGTATGTTGGGATCTGTGAAGACTTGTGATTCTGTCGTAAGCTGGCCTTTTGGTTTTATCGGATAACAACTCCCAAGCTTCTGATACAAGGAGAAATGCCCCATTAGCTCCACTTGCTTCGTTTTTATCAGGATGGAGCATGAGTACCAACTTCCTGTAGCTTTTTCTTATAACATCTTCGGTGTCACAGTGGATTTACACCAAGTACCCCATACCAATCTACTTCCCTATTAATTTTGTTATCTGCATAAATAAACACATCAACTGTTGCCAATAATTAAGAAATTCCATCAATACGGGGAGACAGACTCCGTGCCTTAATTGCAAATTTTTTAGCCCCCTCAACATCATTTGCCAAAAACTTCTTCTCCGCGATTTCTTTAGCCCTTTCAGCTTCATCTCTGTTGCACTCCATCGACTCTAGCCAACTTTGTCAAGAATTTTACTAAAAAGCACTAATGCAATATTAGAGCCAAAAAAAACATATCAGTTTCAGAATTATCTACAAGTCCTCATCTTAACAATAAATATATAGCGCTAGCACAATTCATGGACAACCTTAATTGATACGATATTCATGGACAACCTTAATTAATTACTTATCCTTGCTCGAAAAAGAAAAAGAAAACTGTGGAATGCCCAATGAGCAAATCTCGTAAAATAATCCTGCGAAAAACTAGTGCAAGAAAATGTCTATACAATAGAGGGGCAATCAAGGGCAACATTATATACGTTAAGAGCAAAAAAAAAACAGAATGAAGCGCAAGAGCTCCCAGATTATATACGCAAAGCCAATCTAGTCGGATCATTAGCAGTAAACAAAATCAATACGTATGATGAAAAAAATAATAAATCTCAACATATTTTAAAAGAACACAAAAACTGTGTAAAATTTACAGATAACACACAATTTATGTGTAAAAAGCATAGCAAAAGACATAGGCATATTAAAAGCGAATCAAATGTTCGTCGCTTCACGATAAAGCGAGAGCATAGGCGCACATTTCACAACTACAGGCGACATGAATAGAGATTAAACAAAGAACTGTATGATTCCACTAATAAGTAATTAATTAAACACCCAGAAGATATAAAATGATTTTGATATATATACATGTTTACTCACTTACCGATTCGAACTTTGTATCCGTGAACAAACGATTTTGAAACTTCAATCGAGCTTTGTAGCAGCGAAGTGGGCTTTGATTTGAACATCGATTGGTTATGAATTGAAAGTTGAGAGTGAAGGTAGAGAGAGAGGGCTAAAAAATAGCTAGGGTTCTTCAGAGGTGTAAGTTTGAGAGAGGTGAGGCAGAGAGAGATGGGTGAGGTTGAGTGAGGAGAGTGAAAAATAGTTTTTGCTTTAATTAGTTTTTAGTTTTGTGTGAAAGCTCAAAAAAATGGGGGGAATGAAAATTGGCTAAGGGGGGAAAACATTTGGTACAAGGGGGAAACATTTCGTATAAGAGGAGAAAAGTATAAGCCGATGATTTTTTTTTTTAAGATAATGTTTAGACATCGGTTCGGAAGTAATCTGATGACATAACAATACAAAGACATCAGTTATTTTAAAATCGATGTAATTAACATCTTTTACATCGGTGGAATTATAAACCGATGTTATATGGGCGATGTCTATTGACATTTTTCTAGTAGTGTGAGTGTCTGTTGCCATTCTCCATGTATATATATATATATATATGTCTAAGCATCACTTGTTGGAAATTAATCTAAACTTGTTTTATTTGTTTGGGCTTTAGTTAAGTTGATGGGCTTATGTCTATGTTTAATGTTTATAATAAAACGTTTGAACCAGTCGGTTAGCAGGACTTGGTCATTAGTTGGTTCAGTTTTGTTAGGAATGTGGGAGTAGTGGAGTCTAACTAGGTGATTAGTTGCTACTTTTCAGCTAGGTTTTCTATGTGCATATATATTATGCATGTATTCTGTTTTTCAATATAACGAGCATGTTTTCTTTCCCGGTTTGATATCTAAATACAGTACTTCTGATCAAATCATAAGCTTTGTATTTCATCATTTGGTATCAGAGCGGGTGTTTAGGTCCTGTACATGTCTAAATAACAACCAAAATATACAGAAGAAATATGGAAACACCCAAGACAAACGAAGGTGATGTGGGTTTGAGCTATCCCATGTTGACGAGAAGCAATTATACAGCATGGTCCCTAAAAATGAAAGTGTTCATGAAGGCGCAAGGAGTCTGGGGTGCAATCGAACAAAAGGATCCCAAAGTAGCCGTGGATGAAAGAATGGCTCAGTTGATAGCCATACGGGCTCAGTTTAAAAGCCATACGGGCTCAGTTGATAGTCATACGGGCTCAGTTTAAAAGCCATAGGGGCGGGAAGGATTGCATGAGACAAGTTTAGATTAAGGGGGAGATTGTTGGAAATTAATCTAAACTTGTTTCATTTGTTTGAGCTTTGGTTAAGTTGATTGGCTTATGTTTATGTTTAATGTTTATAATAAAACGTTTGAACCAGTCGGTTAGCAGGACTTGGTCATTAGTTGGTTCAGCTTTGTTAGGAATGTGGGAGTAGTGGAGTCTAACTAGGTGATTAGTTTCTAGTTTTCAGCTATGTTTTCTATCTGCATATATATTATGCATGTATTCTCTTTTTCAATATAACGAGTATGTTTTCTTTCCCAGTTTGATATCTAAATACAGTACTTCTGATCAAATCATAAGCTTTGTATTTCATCATCACTCACATGTGATTTTAGTCATCGTGTTCATGAGTTATATCGCATCTACCATGATTTGACCACATAAATATTTATTGGTACGTTATATCTTCATTTTAGTATGTTTATAGAAATAGCTATACATTAAGCACACCGATATAACCATTTGTCCTTTTTGATTTTTTCAGCTTTTCTAGCTAACTGGATTCATACTCTGGTCTCTATGATGCGAGTCTCTGCAAGACTTGTCAGAGTTTACAGTTTCCAAGAGTCTATAAAGCAAAATAAGGAAGGTGTGATCATACACAAGGCAAGTCTTGGAGATAAGCTCGAATGGATTGCAGAATAACAAAAAGATGTGGTAAAGACAGAAGATAAGCTTTATAATTGAAGATGTGTCTAACAAAACAAATGGGATATAATCCCTTATTTTGTGTCATTTGTTTAGTTGAGAGGGAAAGACCTATAATTATTTTAGTCCTTGTATTGATACACCCGTTTCTACAAGTATTTCAATACTAAATTATCTAGGAGAAAAATTCACATTTAAAGAGAAAACAAGTAATTAAAAATTCACATGAAAATTACTGCACAAGACCAAATATTCACATTATATGCTAAAGTTGGGGTTTCACTTTACCGAGAGAGAGGTTCCTAATAACAAAAAACATGTTTAAGGAGAGGGAGATGGCCATTCGAACATGTTAATTGTTAAAATTTTATATTGATGATGTAATAATATTTTTAAAAGATTAGGAAAAAATAAAATAAAGCGGCCTTGGAGTGCTTAGTCGACTAGTTATTACTTTTTTGTGAAAAAAAATAATTCATTGTTTTCAAACAATAAGACATTTATAAAAAAAATTATAATTTAACAAACACATTTTAACATAGACCAAATTAACTGTTTCTTTATCTAATTAAATTACCATCATTGAGTAGACATCTCTTACTAGTATCGATGAAATATATAATCGTGTTATATAAACAATCTAACTATAGTTACGAATAAACAAGTTGATTTAATTTATGAACTAATATTTAAAAAACTACTAGCCATATGTGAATTGCCATATAAATATTTATCAATAAATCGAAATGAACAAAGTCTCACAAGAGAAAAGCAAAAATCAGTATATGAATAGAAAATTAAATAAATATATAGAGGGGATTTGTTATCAACCAAAAAGATTCATGATCATTCCAAAAATAAGGAATAAAAAATTAGGGTTGTTAGAAAAACCAAGGACGGAGGCGGCTGACTAGTAAATAGAAAAAATTAGAATTAAGTCCTTATAGTCTAACAAAATTTAAAAAAAAAGACAAAAATTATAGGAATCTTGCTTCAAAATGTAACAATTAAAATAATCATAAGGTTATTATTGGTAGATAGTATGTTTAATTCCGAGTTTAAAAATAAATAAATATTAAATGTTTTTGACCATATTTTCTCAACCATTTTATTATGTTTGATTATTTACAAAAATTTACTTTTAAAATAATTATTCTAGTTTTTAAAGAACAAATCCATTTATGTTTATTTACACCCTTGTCCAATTATTCTCTCCATAAAACTTCTTGAAAGTATAGCTTGCTCTCTCCCTCAAAACCCTAGAAAGTATCGACGGCGGCGTGAACTTCACTGCTAAACAAGCCAACCACAAGGTCAGCTCTCTCTCTCTCTCTGACATAGGGGTACACACGGACTTACTGTTCTTCTCGTTCTCCATCGTTCTTATTTTGATCTATATCAATTTTTTTTTAAAAAAATTCTAAAAATTTTGATCTATATCTACATATACATATATGGGTATGTTACTTGCCAGATTGTTTGCTTATATATACATATATTTCTCCTTCCTTCTCATGTTGTGTTTGATGTTCTGCCTTGAATTTCAAAAATTTAGTTTACTCTTTTGTGGGATTTCCTTTAATTTTTGTATCTGACTTATTCCTCTCCACTCTATGAACGTTTTGTCTGACCCGGAAATGTTTAATGGCATTTCTGCTTTATTAATTAATACTCCAAAAAGTATTTGCTTTTTGTACCTAATTCATATGCTTAGTTTTTTGAAGTCTTTTAATCTTTGTTTGTGGATAACTGCATGTATTGGATTTAGGGATGCTCGGACGATAAAACACTTGAATATGGAAGAGTATATATGGATGTCATTTGTTTTGTGATGGCATGTGTATGTAATCACGGTTTAACTTTAATGGAAATATATTGCATATAGTAGATGGCATTACCTTAAATTTGATATCTCAAACAATAGAAACATATTGGAGATTGTAGATAATGCTATTTAATGAATTAAATATGTGGAGGGCTCAAAAGAATGGTGCAGTGATGGTATCAACACAATAGTGTATAGCAAACATTGATGGTCTTTTACATTAACACTAATTAGGACAAAGACAATTCCTTGCCGGTGGTGATAGCGAACAAGAAAATTATCTTTAATGTAATTTTTTTTTTGTGAACTATAATTCTATATGTTACATATTATCTATATGATAATTATAACAATGTTCTCAAAGCAATTTTAAATGTGTGTATAAAATTTCAACAAGTCTTTAACTAAAATAAACATTATATTGATTTTGTTGTGACTCGAACTTGATAGATTCTTATTATAGGATATTTATTAGTGTGCCGCCAGGACTAATATTAGTATTGTTCTTCATTTTTTATTTTTATTAAAGACCTTTATTGGTCTCTAGCTAAGAACCTTTGCAACATATTTACATACAATTCTCTTCAAGTTCTTCCCTTTCCATTTTTCGTGCTTCAGCAGTTTTCATGTAGTTAATAATGATACACTAGAATTTCATCACCAAGTGATAAACTCACTTGATTGTGCATGGCATCTTTTGTTTGTTAAAAATAAAGATGAATTTCATAAATCAATTGGACATCTTTGGATAGTACGCTTTAGTTGGTAAGCATCTAGATCACGCACAAAGAACTTGGAAAGCGAAGCCAACATAAGATTTTGTATCCTTTATGTGTTTTGGAAGGACGAATATTTGCATTTTTTGGTGGTTATTAAATTAGTCAAATTTGTAAACACAACACATCTTTAGCTAGTTTAGGATAATAGTTAAAATTAAATTATATCATATGCAGATACTCTTTTTCCATGTTAGCAGGGAGCCTTGAAATAAACTTTCTTAAATAGTACCAGTTTCCATGATCGATCAAAATGTGGTGCTACAAGAGCCATTGGCAGCTTCAATAAAGGAGTTGGATAATTCTTATAAATGTACATCACTTTGAGTGTCGACATAAATCTGAGATTCGACAATGTAAATACAGGGCTGCTAGCAAGCCTTAACACCACAATATTATCATATTATCCACATTGGGCCAAGCCTCTAAGGATTTGTTTTTGGGCACATCTTAAAAGACCTCACACTAATAAATTTAAGTGGCTACTTTATTTATATACAAGAGAATTTTCTCATGAGTTCTCGATGTTGTAGTTGGGTTGACATCACCTAAAACTCCCTTAACTCAGACCAAGAACCAGAAATCTCATGGTCTTATGTCTTGCAATTAATCCGTTTTCCTCTTGCACTTCTACAATTCACCTCCCACAACATGCTGCCTAATCCCTTTCGGGAAGACTTTTGACAAAAGCTACCCAACAGATCCCCCAATCGTCACCAAGGGACCTCACACATCGAACCATCGAACAACAGCACCACATTACCCTAGGATCCATCTTTGAACTTTTAACTCTAATACAACTTGTGAGCTGCCAGCAAGACTTAACTCGACAATAGTATGATATATTCTGCTTTGGATCAAGCATGGGATTTTTTTAGGCACATCCCAAAAGACATCATACTAATTGATTTAACTAGATGTTCTACGTACAAATAAAAAAAAATTTCTTGTCTCGTCGATGTGGTAAATGAGTTGACACCAACTGATAGTAAACATGAATGTGCAAGAAGACTATGTTGTGTAAGAATATGTAGTAGATTCGAACACGGTAAGACATATCAGTGTTCGAATAGAAGGGGGTAAACAAAGATCAAGCAACCTCTTCTAGGGGGATATATTTTGGCTATGGCGGGGTCACAAGGTTAACTTGGACTTTGCATGGCTGCTTGATTGCATAATATACAAGTGCCAAAAAATCTTTGAGTAGTTTACTACAAAGAAGAAGAAGTTACATGCAATATAACTTCTTGTTCTTTGTGGTAAAGTGCTCAAAGGTTTCTGGGTACTTGTGTATTATTATGCGATTAAGAAGACATACAAACTCTGAGTTAACCTTGTGGCCTCGTCATAATCTATAATATAATTCAGAACTTAAAAATAAATAAATATTAAACCTCAAAAAAAAAATTAGGTGTTTGATTATTTACAAAAACTTTTAAAAAATTCATTCTACTTTTTAAAGAACAAGTTGAATTGTGTTTATTTACACCAATACGTAGACATTATTACTGAGAGGAAAGCTTGCCGTAATTGGGTTAAATTAGTAGCTGTGTGATAGTATAAATAGTTTACCACACTTCCTCATTTCTCATATTTTCTAGATTCGCCTCTTTCCCTAAAACTCCTTGAAAGTCTCGCCTGCTCTCTTCCTGAAAACAAAGTATAGGCGGCGCGAACTTCACTGCTAACAAGCATACCGCAAGGTCTCTCTCTCTCTCTGACATAGGCATACACACAGACTTTCTGGATCGTTCTTATTTAGATCTATATCTATGTATACATATACGCCTCAATTGTTTGCCACATTATTTGCTTATAAATATATATATATTTCTCCTTCCTTCCCATTCTGTGTTTGATATCCTGCCTCGAATTTCAATAATTTATAAGTTTACTCTTTTGTGGGGTTTCCTTTAATTTTTGTATGTGATTTATTGCTCTACACTCTATGAACGCTTTGTCTCAATGGGAAATGTTAAATGGCATTTCTCCTTTTATTAATTAGTACTTCATAAAGCACTTGTTTTTGGAACCTAATTCTATGCTTAGTTTTTTGAAGTCATTTAATCTTTGTTTGTGGATAAGTGTATTCTACTATGATCTTAAAATCAAATTATAGATTTATGTGTGTTTCTTTGTTTTGTTTATTTTGCAATATGTATTTGTCCGTCTTGCATTGATATGTTCCAGCGTGTTCCTGGTGATTAGCTATATATGCTAGGAATTATTAGATATAATATTTTTAGTGCTGGATTTAGAGATGCTCGCCAATAAAGCAGACTGAATATGGAAGAGTTCATATATGGATGCCATTTATTTTCTGGTGTCCTACATATGTAATCAGGTACCAGTTTAACCTTAATGGAAAATGAAAAATGCTACACCACCCAAAACTTGTACAAAATACTCATATCTTTGGTAATTTTCCTAATAAAATGATGTGACCTGCGAGCATACATATACGCATCAAATTAAAAAATGACACATGACATGCCACATCATTCCATACATTTTGTGGGATATATTTTTGGGTTCCCTAGCATAACTCATGGAAAATAATGTAGATAGTGTTACTATAAATTTGATATGTGAAACAAAAAAAAATTGGAGATGGTAGATAGTGTTATATATTTGATGGTATCGACACCACAGAGTAGAGCAAACATTGATGGTCTCCTACATTAACACCAACACCAATCACGACAAAGACAATTCCTCTAGTGATAGCCAACAAGAAAATTATTTTTAATTTAATTTTTTTATCTGAACAATTTCATATGTGTGTATAAAACTCCCACAACAAGTATTGGAGTTTATATCATTTGGTCATGCAAAATTAATAGTTGCATTACACAAATATTTTGAGTTATTCTTGGGGCTCATGTAACATATACATCAGTTTAGTATTTTTGCTAATATTTTTTTCAGAATTGGAAATTGTTTACAATTTTTTTCAATTAAATGATTCAATCCTTTATTGTTGTATAGGCACCCCTATTAGAGCTGCATTACTCAATGTCGAAAATGGGTCACAGTTATTGGTTTCTCTTGCAAAAAACCATGTTTTCTTAGTACAACTAAATGATTCGGTAAGAGTTAGCATCATTTAAGGTTCCAGCTCATTTTAACCTGTTTTTACTGTATTTGACTAATAATTTCTTAGAAGAGGACCGCTAGAGTTGTGAAAACAAGCAAGCATTATTTGGATGGTATTGATATGTTTATTCACATTATTTCGACTAAAGATTGACTCAAGAGTTTGAAACTTCTCTCAATCTGATTTTATATATTAAATAATAATGTAGTATGCTTTATTCTTCTTTTTTTTCTCAATTTAACTCTACTGAGTACCTATACTTTTGCCGTACCATGCCAATATCAAGATATGAGTTTAATTCAAATGAACTACCCAAATGTAGCTTCAGGCAACCCATATTTAGGCACAATAAAAATTTACATGTGGTTGATGTTTACACACACACATACATATATACATATATATGTGTACCCGCTCATAGAGAATGACAATAGACACTCACACATGAAGGATGCTCAATAGATATGAATGAGATCGTCGTTGAGATTAAAATGAGGACTGGGGCCAGGGTTAGGACAAGGAGAGAACGTAGGAGTGTATGTAGAAAAGTATAACCCTAAAACCTATTGTTTGGGCCTAAGTATATGGTCCTGTACTAAAATTAAACAATGAGATATTAGTAGCATGCACAAAATGTCCAAGTCCACAAAATTTAATTGATTTAGAGCTGGGGAGGTTTAGAGATGCCTAGATATGTTTTCGTTGATAAAATTTTGAGTTGCTATTGAAAATCATACACAAAAAAGGTTGTCCAGAATACTCCCTTGGCTCCACAAGGGTTTGGCTCCATAAGAGTGCGACACCAAAAGATCATCACAAAAGGGAACACCACCAAATCACACTCTTTTGCCTCACGATGTGCTTTCTAATTAAGAAATAATGCAAGGTCTTAGTTCCTCAATAAGAAAAGTATGCTAATATGATATTTTGCCCCATACTGAGATAAATATATTCATTGTATAAGAGAGTTTCACAAAAAGTCTCTACTTGAATTTCATTTTAATTTTGAAAGTTTGGATTTTTGTGCTAAATCAAATAAATTTTATGGAGTTGGACTTTTTTTGCATGTTAGGAATATGTGATTGTTTAATATTAGGACCCGCTCATGTACTTAGGCTCTAGCAATACTTTTAGGGTTTTATTTTTCTATATTATAAACCCGTACGTTCTGTAGCTCGTCCTAACCCTGTCTTGCATCCTCCTTTTAATCTCAGCTACGATTTCATTCATATCCATTCACCATCCTTCATCTCTGAGTGTCTGTTGCCATTCTCCATGTATATATATATATGTATATATGTCTAAGCATCACTTGTTGGAAATTAATCTAAACTTGTTTTATTTGTTTGGGCTTTGGTTAAGTTGATGGGCTTATGTCTATGTTTAATGTTTATAATAAAATGTTTGAACCAGTCGGTTAGCAGGACTTGGTCATTAGTTGGTTCAGTTTTGTTAGGAATGTGGGAGTAGTGGAGTCTAACTAGGTGATTAGTTGCTAGTTTTTAGCTAGGTTTTCTATGTGCATATATATTATGCATGTTGTAGAAATTTTAAGTGTATAATGTGTTGGAGATTAAAGAGAAGAAACTTGTTCTCAATAATTCACACAACTTACTCACACAAAATATAAAACTCACAAATGTATTTCACTCAAAAGATTTTGATAATTCTTGATTATACAAAGCTTGGAAGATTGTCCTATTTATAGGACAAGATGGAACCTCCTAGAACACATCTAGTACATGCACCTTATTTAATATGTAACTCCCTAAGTACATGAACTATCTTGAAATACAAAAGGTCTTGAACTTCAAAAGTCTATTCTAGATACTTTCAAGAACATTCTAGATAATAAAAATAATAATCCAAAGTTTAGATTATATTATTATTTTAACAGCCCCCCTTAAGCTAAACTTTGCACATGCCAAGCTTCTTCTTTAACTCCTTGAAAATGTCGGGCCTCAAAGGTTTTGTAAAGATATCAGCAATTTGGTCTTGGGTTTTGCAATGTTTAACCACAACTTCTCCTTTCGTCACCAAGTCACGGATAAAATGATATTTGATTCGTATATGCTTGCTATTCCCATGAAACACCGGATTTTCCGTGAGTGCTATAGCAGACTTGCTATCACAATATATAATTGGACTTTCTTTTGTATCATGCTTAAGGTCCTCCAACACCCATGTGATCCACAAAGCTTGACAACTAGCTAATGATAAAGAAATATATTTCGCCTCCGCCGTTGATAGAGCCACAACTTGTTGCTTCTTTGACATCCATGTGATTGCACTAGAGCCAATGAAGAAAACATTTCCCGAAGTACTTTTACTGTCATCAACACTTCCGGCCCAATCACTATCACAATATCCAAGCACCTTAGGACCACTTGCCTTTTGATAATAAATTCCATCTCCAAGTGTTCCACGAACATACCTCAAAATTCTTTTTCCGGCCTCCCAATGTGTCTTCTTTGGTTGCTCCATGAATCTACTAATCAAACTAACACCATATGTAATATCCGGCCGAGGGGCGGTCAAGTACATCAAACTTCCGACAAGACTTCTATATAAAGTAGGATCAACAAACTTAGAATCATCATCCTTACTTAACTTCAAGCCAACTTCAACGGGAGTGCTACTTGGTTTCGCATCTTCCATTCTAAACTTCTTTAACAAATCTTTTGCATACTTTTCTTGAGAGATAAAAATTCCATTCTTATCTTGCTTTACTTCAATACCAAGAAAATAGTGGAGTAGTCCCAAATCGGTCATCTCAAATTCTTGCATCATATTTTTCTTAAATTCTTTAATGTCATCACGATTATTTCCCGCAAAGATCAAATCATCCACATATAAGCCAATGATGAGAATTTTACCTTTGTTCTCCTTGATGTAAAGTGTATGCTCAAATGGACACCTCTTGAATCCCATCTTCATAAAATAATCATTGATGCGGCTATACCATGCACGTGGGGCTTGCTTTAGACCGTACAAAGCCTTCTTCAAACGATAGACTTTATTTTCTTCGTTCTTTTTCACATAGCCCGGTGGTTGATCAATATACACCTCTTCTTGTAATACTTCATTCAAAAAAGCGGATTTGACATCCATTTGGTGAACTTGCCACTTGTTTTGAGCGGCCAAAGAAATTAACAAGCGAATTGTTTCAAGACGTGCCACGGGAGCAAATACTTCTTTGTAATCAACACCATATTTTTGCTTGTAGCCTTTTACCACCAAACGTGCCTTATGTTTTTCAACTTCACCTTGTGCATTCAACTTTGTCTTGTAAACCCACTTGACTCCAATGGATTTCTTTCCTTTAGGAGCTTCAACTAACTCCCAAGTTTCATTCCTTTCAATTGCATCAATTTCTTGATCCATGGCTTGTCTCCATTTATTTTCTTTAGCGGCATCTTCAAAAGCAACCGGATCCGCATTTGCATATAAGGCAAAATCAACAAATTCATCTTCCAAAATTCTTCTTGTTGCTCCATAAAGATCCGCCATTGATCTTGTCTTTCTTGGTGGTGACTCGGAACTTGAAGATGATGATGATGAGCTTGGTGGAAAATTAGATGGTGGAGTAGGTGGAGTGGAGCCTTCTTCTTCAATTGGATCAAATGCATCATCATCAAGAAAAGTACTTGAACTTTCTTTCTCATCCTTCCATTTCCATGAAGCCTCCTCGTTGAAAATTACATCACGACTAATTATGACTTTCTTTGTGATGGGATTGTACAATTTGTATGCCTTAGAAGCTTCACTATAGCCAACAAAGATGCATTTTTCAGATTTATCATCAAGCTTACCTCTCTTTTCATCGGGCACATGAGAGTAACAAATACTTCCAAAAATTCTAAAATGAGAGACACATGGCTTCTTGCGACTCCAAGCTTCTTGTGGAGTCTTTCCTTCCACACTTTTAGTAGGTGCACGATTGAGAACATAACATGTACAAGCAACCGCTTCGGCCCAAAACATCTTAGGCAATCCTTTTGTTTTCAACATACTTCGAACAAGCTCCATGATTATTCTGTTCTTCCTCTCGGCTACCCCATTTTGTTGAGGGGTTGAACGAACCGTTAGTTGATGGCGAATTCCATGCTTTTTCAAAAAACCTCCAAATTCTTCGGACATATATTCACCACCACGATCAGATCGTAGTGTCTTTAAAGAACGACCACTTTCTTTCTCCACATATGCTTTAAAATCTTTAAATATTTCAAATACTTGAGATTTTTCTTTGAGAAAATAAATCCACATTTTGCGACTATAATCATCAATAAAAGTGAGGAAATAACGACTACCTCCAATAGAGTTGGTGCGCATAGGTCCACATAAATCCGAATGTATCAACTCCAATGGTTTTTTAGCTCGCCATGCCTTCTTTTTTGGAAATGGATCTCGGTGATGCTTTCCAAAAACACAATCTTCACATACTTGATCTTGCTTTTGAATATTTGGAATGCCTCTTACCATATGACCTTTACAAATCTTGGATAGAGTGCTAAAACTCAAGTGATTAAATCGAAGATGCCAAAGCCAAGACTTGTCGTTCACAATATTAGCAAAACATGGAAGAGCCTCACTTTGAATTTTCAATGGAAACATTTTAGTTGATGTCATCTTGACTTTTGCAACAAGAATCCCATTTTTATCTTTGATCTCACAAAAATCATCTTCAAAATTCACATGATGCCCTTTTCTTAAAAGTTGCCCAACACTTAAAAGATTATGTTTAAGATCGGGAACATAATAAACATTAGAGATATAATTTGTACCTTGCTTTGTTCGAATTGGAACATCACCACAACCTTTGACAATGAGCCTTTTGTTGTCACCCGTCTTGACTTCTCGTTGGACACTTTCGTCAAAATTCACAAAACAATTTTTCTTTCAAACATTTGGATAATAAAAATTCACATGTTTTCTGATCAAATCATAAGCTTTGTATTTCATCATTTGGAATCAGAGCGGGTGTTTAGGTCCTGTACATGTCTAAATAACAACCAAAACATACAAAAGAAATATGGAAACGCCCAAGACAAAAGAAGGTGATGTGGGTTTGAGCTATCCCATGTTGACGAGAAGCAATTATACAGCATGATCCCTAAAAATGAAAGTGTTCATGAAGGCGCAAGGAGTCTGGGGTGCAATCGAACAAAAGGATCCCAAAGTAACCGTGGATGAAAGAATGGTGCAGGTGGCCCTTGCAGCGATATATCAAGGTGTGCCAGAAGATGTATTGTTGACCATTGCAGAGAAAGAAACCGCTAAGGAAGCTTGGGAAGCGATTAAGGTGATGTGTATGGGAGCAGAACGTGTAAAAGAGGAAAAAGTGCAGACACTGAAGGGAGAATTTGAGTCTCTGGTCATGAAGGAAACGGAACAGATAGACGATTTCTGCATGAAGTTGAGCGGAATCGTGACCAATATAAGGGTACTTGGAGAACCGATGGAAGAATCGTGTGTTGTGAGAAAGATTTTGCGAGCAGTTCCTGATAAGTTTCTTCAGGTAGCCTCAAATATTGAGCAGTTTGGAGACATCAAGTCAATGACGGTTGAAGAATTAGTGGGTCGTCTCAAAGCTCACGAGGAAAGAATGAAGGGTAGGTCCGAGAGTGCAGGTGGACAACTTCTCCTGGCATCTCAGAATCAAAGAGCTAGAGGTGGTTATATCCGTGACAAGAGTAGGATAAGGTGCTACAACTGTAACGCCTTGGGACACTATGCTTCAGAGTGTAGTAAACCACGACGGGAATGAGAGAAGAGACAAGAAGTAAACATTGCAGTCATCGAGGATGAAGAACCAGCATTGTTATAGTCATAAGTTGATAGACATACGGGCTCAGTTTAAAAGCCATACGGGCTTAGTTGATAGCCATACGGGCTCAGTTTAAAAGCCATACGGGCTCAGTTGATAGTCATACGGGCTCAGTTTAAAAGCCATAGGGGCTGGAAGGATTGCATGAGACAAGTTTAGATTAAGGGGGAGATTGTTGGAAATTAATCTAAACTTGTTTCATCTCCTAAGCTGTCTGAAATGGCAACTTGTGGCCAAAAAGTTGTTTCTTCATCGATTGTAAAAGATTTGGATCGATTGTTGGTTGATGATGATGATTGTCTTCCTATTAAACCTATTCCACTAGAGAACAAGGTAAAATAACTAGTTTGTTTTTTAATTTATCAATGGCATATTTCTTTTCTTGGTTTTCCAAATTAATATTATTTTTATATTCAATACTTCTTTAGGTAAACATTATTTATTTAATATTAATGTGTGTAGGGTCCGCGAAAATGTGAGTTGGCAGTAGACACAAGGTGGCATTTGGCTTGTTATTTGATGACGAAGGCATGAACAGCTTTATACACGGAGTGCCTATGCAGCCTGGATTTGTTCGTGTCTTAGTGGATGGCCCAATTAAAGATGATGCCTTGATTCCCGTTCCAGTAGTAGGTGAAATTGAGATAGTCGACCAAGATGTTGGCTCACACATCTCATGGCCATGGAACTTGATCATAATTAATGCCCCATCTATCGCGGTATGTAAGTAATATGTTCTAAGCTATATATTATCTTTGATTATATTTTCCTAAATTGTTATATATTTTCAAAAAACAAGGAGAAAAGGAAAGGAACCTAAAAGTGAGTTGCATAAAGTGCAGGCCTTATTTAAGAACATGGAGATCAATAAGAATGTTCCAGAGCGCTTTCGATTGTTGTATAAACATGCAACAACATTCATGAAGACCACTGGGATCTCAATACAGATTCCATGTAATGTCGAGGTGTTTGGATCTGATAAAACGATATTTATATTGCATGAAAATATAATCAATTTGCTGGAGTTTAAAATGATTGGACAAGCTATAATATCTTCATACATGGCGTGAGTATTTTTTTTAATTCTTGTCACTCTTGTCCTTTCTCATGTATTCTTGTCTTCTGCATATTTCGTTTCATTGTTACTTTAATTTATTTTCAATACAGGTACTTGCATTCTAAGGTTCATGAGAATGACAATTTGGATTTGTTTGCTTTCTTGATTTTGGAGCCACATTTACCCTGAACAACGAGTTTGAAGCTTACTTGTTTAATCGTTTGAAAGAGGGTAATCCTAATCGTCTTTTCATCTTGCCGCATAATACCAAGTAAGTATATATATTGAGTGTTTCCATTTTTTTGATAAATCACTTTTTTAATCTATTATATTCCGTAGAATCATAATAATATGATTTTATTTAAATTCTATTTTCATATTTTTTTTAAATAAAAATAGTTGCCATTGGATACTGGTCTTGATATGGGGTGGCAAAATTTTCGTGCTCAATCATTTGCCTCGTTCAACTACTTTTCCAGACTTGGAAAAATCAATATCAAGGTATATTAATTATTTTATATCTCGATTCTTTTCATTATTGAGATATCGATCATAAGGCATTATTAAAACTGCCACACGTGACAGGGCAGTAGTTGCTTTTAATATTCAGGTTGGAAGGGGAAATAAAGCCTCATTGTAAAATATATTTCAGTAAGTTTTTTTTCTGTAGTTTAGTTATTTCTCTGGTAATTGCAACGTTTTGTTTGTAAAATATCACTTTGTGCTACTACTGCTCATTAGGATCAGTACGCCAATGAATTGAGTAATTTAATCGTTTAAGGTTATATTATCGATCTAATATTTTTTTTTAAATAGGGATGTCCTAAACAACCTGATGGTATTGAATGCGGCTATGTAGTTATGCGCTACATGAAAGAAATTGTAATGGACAGTGAAATGTTATTTCTAAAAAAAGGTATAATTTTGTCCTCAAACTTATTTAATTGCTATATATTTATAGTAGGATTCATAGTAATTTTTTTCATGTTTACACTTTTCAGTGGTCTTCCAAGTCTCGTAAGTTAAGTTGTTCCAGGGCTGAGCTTGATGAGGTCCGATGTGAGACTGCTGGTCATATTGAAAAGTTTTTGTAAACAGGGCCTAGAATATGGTTTTGGTGCATGTAGTAGTATTATTGACTTTGGCAATATGATTATGGATGGATTATGTAGTTGGAAGTATGACTTTGATATTTTGATAAATTGTATTTTGGATGAATTAGATGGTATCGGTATTATTTTGGATGATTTGGATTATGTAGTATGAATTGGATAATGTACTAGTTGGCTGATTGGATTTTATATTTGGCTTTGGTATATATTGGGCTTTTGATTTTGATATTTGATTTGGTTTTTTGATTTTGGTCATTTGGTATCTTGGTTTTTGGGAAAGTCATATAAACAGGGCAGCCATATATTAACAAAACAGAACTTACATCACTTTTCCAAAAAACTGATATTAAATATAACAAATATAAACACCATTTTCTTCAACGAACTCATTCAAAGGAAAAGATAGACATCAGCTCCAACTACATAGACATCAGCTAGATATAAGAAACCGATGTAAATCAGATAAAAAGACATCAATTAATATAAAGAACCAATGTTAAATGTTAACGTGGACATCAGTTCTCAAACAAATTTTATATTTTTTTCCTCTTTTCCTTTTACATGTCATATGTTCAAGATTATATAAATCTTATATTAAAACAAGATTCACATTGTTGTGATGACATATTTTCAATAATTTGAAGTAACAACATCAGTTTTAGACAAAAACCGATGTCTAAGATGCCTACAAACATATGTTTAATACCCCTACCTTTCTCTACACATGCAAAGACATCGCTTCCATTTTCGATAGACATCGGTTTTTAGCCGATGTCTATTGTTGTTTTTCTAGTAGTGTTTAAAGGATATCCCATAGGTTCCAAGATCGTTCTTCCCTAGCCATTGTGGCATAATATCGGTTGGTTTCGTGTCCCCACCTCCGGACTTCTGTCCATTATGGGATACTAGCATTATACCCGTGCAAAGCACGAGAATCTTTATAATTATTTTTATATTTTTTTAACTTTGTTTAGAGTTAAATTCTATGGAGACCATCTTTTTTTCTGAAGATCTGGAGATCACATACGTTCTGCAATCTAAATTTGACAAAATAGATCATATTTTGTAATCAAAAATTTGCAAAACGTACTATTTTGCAAAGTATATTCTATGAAAATCACTATTTCATTGAAAGTTTGAAAATATGTAAGTTCTGCAAACTAAACATGAATGTTCTGCAAACCGAACATGTTTTTCAGAACAATATGTTTTGCTATATTTTAGTTGCAAAACGTATATAATTTTAAAGATTTAAAATGAAAATAGTTATTTTCATAGAACATAATTTATAAAATATTATATTTTTCTAAATTTAGATTGAAGAATGTATGGGGTCTCCAGGTCTCCACAAAAAAGATGGTCTTTATAGAACTTAACTCACTTTGTTTATATTTTAGTATATTTAGTTTTTTTTTTAATTTTCATTTTAATTGATTTTGTATATTAGATCATCAATATTTAATTTATACAATATATCCTTTTTGTAGATTTCCCAAGTACTACTTTTTAGTAGAAATGTTATAATAAAATTGATTAGTATTCATTTTTTATTAAAATAGTTTTGTATATTATTGATGAAATCTTTATTCCTTTGAATTTTAAATCATTGAATTTAAAATTTTTAAATTTTTTTCACTCTAAAATATTTAGATACTACACGTTCCTTTCTAATAAAATAAAATGATATATAGTGTAATTCATTACTAACTGTGAGCTTATCTGCTTGTATTTCGAGTATATCTACATTTTTCCTTTTTTCACAATAATAATAATTAATAATTTACTGTTTTAGCCCTGACGACCAATTTTTTTCACTCTAAAATATTTAGATACTACACGTTCCTTTCTAATAAAATGATATATAGTGTAGTTCATTTACTAACTGTGAGCTTATCTGCTTGTATTTCGAATATATCTACATTTTTCCTTTTTTCACAATAATAATAATTAATAATTTACTGTTTTAGCCCTGACGACCAAACCACCTAAACTCCCTTATACCAATTATATATAGGATATAATATAATGTATTTAAGATGCACCATAATCAACATATATCTACAACGGTAGGTAATCAGTGATATTAACTGTACATTCAATACTTGAAGCACCCAGATTTTAACGGTTTTTTATTAAAATAGTTTTGTATATTATTGATGAAATCTTTATTCCTTTGAATTTGAAATCATTGAATTTAAAATTTTTAATTTTTTTCACTCTAAAATATTTAGATACTACACGTTCCTTTCTAATAAAATGATATAGAGTGTAGTTCATTACTAACTGTGAGCTTATCTGCTTGTATTTCGAGTATATCTACATTTTTCCTTTTTTCACAATAATAATAATTAATAATTTACTGTTTTAGCCCTGACGACCAAACCACCTAAACTCCCTTATACCAATTATATATAGGATATAATTACCACCAGCCTTCGTGTCCCCAGCTCTGGCAACTTGACGAATCAAGCTTTCGAGAGTCGACTCTGATACCATATGAGACAACCCGGGTCAAATCCCGAGCCTTTTTCAAAAATCGAGTCAAGTCCCGATTCCGAGTCCGAATAAGCCGAAGCATACTAGCCTAAATGCAACTTGTGAGCTGCCAGCAAGACTTAACTCGACAATAGTATGATATATTCTGCTTTGGATCAAGCATGGGATTTTTTTAGGCACATCCCAAAAGACATCATACTAATTGATTTAACTAGATGTTCTACGTACAAATGAAATTTTTTTTCTTGTCTCGTCGATGTGGTAAATGAGTTGACACCAACTGATAGTAAACATGAATGTGCAAGAAGACTATGTTGTGTAAGAATATGTAGTAGATTCGAACACGGTAAGACATATCAGTGTTCGAATAGAAGGGGGTAAACAAAGATCAAGCAACCTCTTCTAGGGGGATATATTTTGGCTATGGCGGGGTCACAAGGTTAACTTGGACTTTGCATGGCTGCTTGATTGCATAATATACAAGTGCCAAAAAATCTTTGAGTAGTTTACTACAAAGAAGAAGAAGTTACATGCAATATAACTTCTTGTTCTTTGTGGTAAAGTGCTCAAAGGTTTCTGGGTACTTGTGTATTATTATGCGATTAAGAAGACATACAAACTCTGAGTTAACCTTGTGGCCTCGTCATAATCTATAATATAATTCAGAACTTAAAAATAAATAAATATTAAACCTCAAAAAAAAAATTAGGTGTTTGATTATTTACAAAAACTTTTAAAAAATTCATTCTACTTTTTAAAGAACAAGTTGAATTGTGTTTATTTACACCAATACGTAGACATTATTACTGAGAGGAAAGCTTGCCGTAATTAGGTTAAATTAGTAGCTATGTGATAGTATAAATAGTTTACCACACTTCCTCATTTCTCATATATTCTAGATTCGCCTCTCTCCAACTCCTTGAAAGTATCGCCTGCTCTCTTCCTGAAAACAAATTATAGGCGGCGCGAACTTCACTGCTAACAAGCATACCGCAAGGTCTCTCTCTCTCTCTGACATAGGCATACACACAGACTTTCTGGATCGTTCTTATTTAGATCTATATCTATGTATACATATATGCCTCAATTGTTTGCCACATTGTTTGCTTATAAATATATATATATTTCTCCTTCCTTCCCGTTCTGTGTTTGATATCCTGCCTCGAATTTCAATAATTTATAAGTTTACTCTTTTGTGGGGTTTCCTTTAATTTTTGTATGTGATTTATTGCTCTACACTCTATGAACTCTTTGTCTCAATGGGAAATGTTAAATGGCATTTCTTCTTTTATTAATTAGTACTTCATAAAGTATTTGTTTTTGGAACCTAATTCTATGCTTAGTTTTTTGAAGTCATTTAATCTTTGTTTGTGGATAAGTGTATTCTACTATGATCTTAAAATCAAATTATAGATTTATGTGTGTTTCTTTGTTTTGTTTATTTTGCAATATGTATTTGTCCGTCTTGCATTGATATGTTCAAGCGTGTTCCTGGTGATTAGCTATATATGCTAGGAATTATTAGATATAATATTTTTAGTGATGGATTTAGAGATGCTCGCCAATAAAGCAGACTGAATATGGAAGAGTTCATATATGGATGCCATTTATTTTCTGGTGTCCTACATATGTAATCAGGTACCAGTTTAACCTTAATGGAAAATGAAAAATGCTACACCACCCAAAACTTGTACAAAATACTCATATCTTTGGTAATTTTCCTAATAAAATGATGTGACCTGCGTGCATACATATACGCATCAAATTAAAAAATGACACATGACATGCCACATCATTCCATACATCTTGTGGGATATATTTTTGGGTTCCCTAGCATAACTCATGGAAAATAATGTAGATAGTGTTACTATAAATTTGATATTTGAAACAAAAAAAAATTGGAGATGGTAGATAGTGTTATATATTTGATGGTATGGACACCACAGAGTAGAGCAAACATTGATGGTCTCCTACATTAACACCAACACCAATCACGACAAAGACAATTCCTCTAGTGATAGCCAACAAGAAAATTATTTTTAATTTAATTTTTTTATGTGAACAATTTCATATGTGTGTATAAAACTCCCACAACAAGTATTGGAGTTTATATCATTTGGTCATGCAAAATTAATAGTTGCATTACACAAATATTTTGAGTTATTCTTGGGGCTCATGTAACATATACATCAGTTTAGTATTTTTGCTAATATTTTTTTCAGAATTGGAAATTGTTTACAATTTTTTTCAATTAAATGATTCAATCCTTTATTGTTGTATAGGCACCCCTATTAGAGCTGCATTACTCAATGTCGAAAATGGGTCACAGTCATTGGTTTCTCTTGCAAAAAACCATGTTTTCTTAGTACAACTAAATGATTCGGTAAGAGTTAGCATCATTTAAGGTTCCAGCTCATTTTAACTTGTTTTTACTGTATTTGACTAATAATTTCTTAGAAGAGGACCGCTAGAGTTGTGAAAGTGTAACAAGCAAGCATTATTTGGATGGTATTGATATGTTTATTCACATTATTTCGACTAAAGATTGACACAAGAGTTTGAAACTTCTCTCAATCTGATTTTATATATTAAATAATAATGTAGTATGCTTTATTCTTCTTTTTTTTTTCTCAATTTAACTCTACTGAGTACCTATACTTTTGCCGTACCATGCCAATATCAAGATATGAGTTTAATTCAAATGAACTACCCAAATGTAGCTTCGGGCAACCCATATTTAGGCACAATAAAAATTTACATGTGGTTGATGTTTACACACACACACATACATATATACATGTATATGTGTACGGGCTCATAGAGAATGACAATAGACACTCACACATGAAGGATGCTCAATAGATATGAATGAGATCGTCGTTGAGATTAAAATGAGGACTGCGGCCAGGGTTAGGACAAGGAGAGAACGTACGAGTGTATGTAGAAAAGTATAACCCTAAAACCTATTGTTTGGGACTAAGTATATGGGCCTGTACTAAAATTAAACAATGAGATATTAGTAGCATGCACAAAATGTCCAAGTCCACAAAATTTAATTGATTTAGAGCTGGGGAGGTTTAGAGATGCCTAGATATGTTTTCGTTGATAAAATTTTGTGTTGCTATTGAAAATCATACACAAAAAAGGTTGTCCAGAATACTCCCTTGGCTCCACAAGGGTTTGGCTCCACAAGGGTGCGACACCAAAAGATCATCACAAAAGGGAACACCACCAAATCACACTCTTTTGCCTCACGATGTGTTTTCTAATTAAGAAATAATGCAAGGTCTTAGTTCCTCAATAAGAAAAGTATGCTCATATGATATTTAGCCCCATAAGTTTCACAAAAAGTCTCTACTTGAATTTCATTTTAATTTTGAAAGTGTGGATTTTTGTGCTAAATCAAATAAATTTTATGGAGTTGGACTCTTTTTGCATGTTAGGAATATGTGATTGTTTAATATTAGGACCGGCCCATGTACTTAGGCCCTA
Organism: Heracleum sosnowskyi; assembly: GCA_030848705.1. Lineage (NCBI taxonomy): Eukaryota > Viridiplantae > Streptophyta > Magnoliopsida > Apiales > Apiaceae > Heracleum > Heracleum sosnowskyi. Next base: position 11,079,571 of record CM061242.1, on the reverse strand, counting down.
GCAATACTTTTAGGGTTTTATTTTTCTATATTATAAACTCGTACATTCTGTAGCTCGTCCTAACCCTGTCTTGCATCCTGCTTTTAATCTCAGCGACGATTTCATTCATATCCATTCACCATCCTTCATCTCTGAGTGTCTGTTGCCATTCTCCATGTATATATATATATATATATATATATATATATATATGTCTAAGCATCACTTGTTGGAAATTAATCTAAACTTGTTTTATTTGTTTGGGCTTTAGTTAAGTTGATGGGCTTATGTCTATGTTTAATGTTTATAATAAAACGTTTGAACCAGTCGGTTAGCAGGACTTGGTCATTAGTTGGTTCAGTTTTGTTAGGAATGTGGGAGTAGTGGAGTCTAACTAGGTGATTAGTTGCTAGTTTTCAGCTAGGTTTTCTATGTGCATATATATTATGCATGTATTCTGTTTTTCAATATAACGAGCATGTTTTCTTTCCCGGTTTGATATCTAAATACAGTACTTCTGATCAAATCATAAGCTTTGTATTTCATCATTTGGTATCAGAACGGGTGTTTAGGTCCTGTACATGTCTAAATAACAACCAAAACATACAGAAGAAATATGGAAACACCCAAGACAAAAGAAGGTGATGTGGGTTTGAGCTATCCCATGTTGACGAGAAGCAATTATACAGCATGGTCCCTAAAAATGAAAGTGTTCATGAAGGCGCAAGGAGTCTGGGGTGCAATCGAACAAAAGGATCCCAAAGTAGCCGTGGATGAAAGAATGGTGCAGGTGGCCCTTGCAGCGATATATCAAGGTGTGCCAGAAGATGTATTGTTGACCATTGTAGAGAAAGAAACCGCTAAGGAAGCTTGGGAAGCGATTAAGGTGATGTGTATGGGAGCAGAACGTGTAAAAAAGGCAAAAGTGCAGACACTGAAGGGAGAATTTGAGTCTCTGGTCATGAAGGAAATGGAACAGATAGACGATTTCTGCATGAAGTTGAGCGCAATCGTGACCAATATAAGGGTACTTGGAGAACCGATGGAAGAATCGTGTGTTGTGAGAAAGATTTTGCGAGCAGTTCCTGATAAGTTTCTTCAGATAGCCTCAAATATTGAGCAGTTTGGAGACATCAAGTCAATGACGGTTGAAGAATTAGTGGGTCGTCTCAAAGCTCACGAGGAAAGAATGAAGGGTAGGTCCGAGAGTGCAGGTGGACAACTTCTCCTGGCATCTCAGAATCAAAGAGCTAGAGGTGGTTATATCCGTGACAAGAGTAGGATAAGGTGCTACAACTGTAACGCCTTGGGACACTATGCTTCAGAGTGTAGTAAACCACGACGGGAATGAGAGAAGAGACAAGAAGTAAACATTGCAGTCATCGAGGATGAAGAACCAGCATTGTTATAGTCATAAGTTGATAGACATACGGGCTCAGTTTAAAAGCCATACGGGCTTAGTTGATAGCCATACGGGCTCAGTTTAAAAGCCATACGGGCTCAGTTGATAGTCATACGGGCTCAGTTTAAAAGCCATAGGGGCTGGAAGGATTGCATGAGACAAGTTTAGATTAAGGGGGAGATTGTTGGAAATTAATCTAAACTTGTTTCATTTGTTTGGGCTTTGGTTAAGTTGATGGGCTTATGTTTATGTTTAATGTTTATAATAAAACGTTTGAACCAGTCGGTTAACAGGACTTGGTCATTAGTTGGTTCAGCTTTGTTAGGAATGTGGGAGTAGTGGAGTCTAACTAGGTGATTAGTTGCTAGTTTTCAGCTATGTTTTCTATCTGCATATATATTATGCATGTATTCTCTTTTTCAATATAACGAGTATGTTTTCTTTCCCAGTTTGATATCTAAATACAGTACTTCTGATCAAATCATAAGCTTTGTATTTCATCATCACTCACATGTGATTTTAGTCATCGTGTTCATGAGTTATATCGCATCTACCATGATTTGACCACATAAATATTTATTGGTACGTTATATCTTCATTTTAGTATGTTTATAGAAATAGCTATACATTAAGCACACGGATATAACCATTTGTCCTTTTTGATTTTTTCAGCTTTTCTAACTAACTGGATTCATACTCTGGTCTCTATGATGCGAGTCTCTGCAAGACTTGTCAGAGTTTACAGTTTGCAAGAGTCTATAAAGCAAAATAAGGAAGGTGTGATCATACACAAGGCAAGTCTTGGAGATAAGCTCGAATGGATTGCAGAATAACAAAAAGATGTGATAAAGACAGAAGATAAGCTTTATAATTGAAGATGTGTCTAACAAAACAAATGGGATATAATCCCTTATTTTGTGTCATTTGTTTAGTTGAGAGGGAAAGACCTATAATTATTTTAGTCCTTGTATTGATACACCGGTTTCTACAAGTATTTCAATACTAAATTATCTAGGAGAAAAATTCACATTTAAAGAGAAAACAAGTAATTAAAAATTCACATGAAAATTACTGCACAAGACCAAATATTCACATTATATGCTAAAGTTGGGGTTTCACTTTAACGAGAGAGAGGTTCCTAATAACAAAAAACATGTTTAAGGAGAGGGAGATGGCCATTCGAACATGTTAATTGTTAAAATTTTATATTGATGATGTAATAATATTTTTAAAAGATTAGGAAAAAATAAAATAAAGGGGCCTTGGAGTGCTTAGTTGACTAGTTATTACTTTTTTGTGAAAAAAAATAATTCATTGTTTTCAAACAATAAGACATTTATAAAAAAAATTATAATTTAACAAACACATATTAACATAGACCAAATTAACTGTTTCTTTATCTAATTAAATTACCATCATTGAGTAGACATCTCTTACTAGTATGGATGAAATATATAATCGTGTTATATAAACAATCTAACTATAGTTACGAATAAACAAGTTGATTTAATTTATGAACTAATATTTAAAAAACTACTAGCCATATGTGAATTGCCATATAAATATTTATCAATAAATCGAAATGAACAAAGTCTCACAAGAGAAAAGCAAAAATCAGTATATGAATAGAAAATTAAATAAATATATAGAGGGGATTTGTTATCAACCAAAAAGATTCATGATCATTCCAAAAATAAGGAATAAAAAATTAGGGTTGTTAGAAAAACCAAGGACGGAGGCGGCTGACTAGTAAATAGAAAAAATTACAATTAAGTCCTTATAGTCTAACAAAATTTAAAAAAAAAAGACAAAAATTATAGGAATCTTGCTTCAAAATGTAACAATTAAAATAATCATAAGGTTATTATTGGTAGATAGTATGTTTAATTCCGAGTTTAAAAATAAATAAATATTAAATGTTTTTGACCATATTTTCTCAACCATTTTATTATGTTTGATTATTTACAAAAATTTACTTTTAAAATAATTATTCTAGTTTTTAAAGAACAAATCCATTTATGTTTATTTACACCCTTGTCCAATTATTCTCTCCATAAAACTTCTTGAAAGTATAGCTTGCTCTCTCCCTCAAAACCCTAGAAAGTATCGACGGCGGCGTGAACTTCACTGCTAAACAAGCCAACCACAAGGTCAGCTCTCTCTCTCTCTCTCTCTGACATAGGGGTACACACGGACTTACTGTTCTTCTCGTTCTCCATCGTTCTTATTTTGATCTATATCAATTTTTTTTTTTAAAAATTCTAAAAATTTTGATCTATATCTACATATACATATATGGGTATGTTACTTGCCAGATTGTTTGCTTATATATACATATATTTCTCCTTCCTTCTCATGTTGTGTTTGATGTTCTGCCTTGAATTTCAAAAATTTAGTTTACTCTTTTGTGGGATTTCCTTTAATTTTTGTATCTGACTTATTCCTCTCCACTCTATGAACGTTTTGTCTGACCCGGAAATGTTTAATGGCATTTCTGCTTTATTAATTAATACTCCAAAAAGTATTTGCTTTTTGTACCTAATTCATATGCTTAGTTTTTTGAAGTCTTTTAATCTTTGTTTGTGGATAACTGCATGTATTGGATTTAGGGATGCTCGGACGATAAAACACTTGAATATGGAAGCTGAAACAATAGAAACATATTGGAGATTGTAGATAATGCTATTTAATGAATTAAATATGTGGAGGGCTCAAAAGAATGGTGCAGTGATGGTATCAACACAATAGTGTATAGCAAACATTGATGGTCTTTTACATTAACACCAATTAGGACAAAGACAATTCCTTGCCGGTGGTGATAGCTAACAAGAAAATTATCTTTAATGTAATTTTTTTTTGTGAACTATAATTCTATATGTTACATATTATCTATATGATAATTATAACAATGTTCTCAAAGCAATTTTAAATGTGTGTATAAAATTTCAACAAGTCTTTAACTAAAATAAACATTATATTGATTTTGTTGTGACTCGAACTTGATAGATTCTTATTATAGGATATTTATTAGTGTGCCGCCAGGACTAATATTAGTATTGTTCTTCATTTTTTATTTTTATTAAAGACCTTTATTGGTCTCTAGCTAAGAACCTTTGCAACATATTTACATACAATTCTCTTCAAGTTCTTCCCTTTCCATTTTTCGTGCTTCAGCAGTTTTCATGTAGTTAATAATGATACACTAGAATTTCATCACCAAGTGATAAACTCACTTGATTGTGCATGGCATCTTTTGTTTGTTAAAAATAAAGATGAATTTCATAAATCAATTGGACATCTTTGGATAGTACGCTTTAGTTGGTAAGCATCTAGATCACACACAAAGAACTTGGAAAGCGAAGCCAACATAAGATTTTGTATCCTTTATGTGTTTTGGAAGGACGAATATTTGCATTTTTTGGTGATTATTAAATTAGTCAAATTTGTAAACACAACACATCTTTAGCTAGTTTAGGATAATAGTTAAAATTAAATTATATCATATGCAGATACTCTTTTTCCATGTTAGCAGGGAGCCTTGAAATAAACTTTCTTAAATAGTACCAGTTTCCATGATCGATCAAAATGTGGTGCTACAAGAGCCATTAGCAGCTTCAATAAAGGAGTTGGATAATTCTTATAAATGTACATCACTTTGAGTGTCGACATAAATCTGAGATTCGACAATGTAAATACAGGGCTGCTAGCAAGCCTTAACACCACAATATTATCATATTATCCACATTGGGCCAAGCCTCTAAGGATTTGTTTTTGGGCACATCTTAAAAGGCCTCACACTAATAAATTTAACTGGCTACTTTATTTATATACAAGAGAATTTTCTCATGAGTTCTCGATGTTGTAGTTGGGTTGACATCACCTAAAACTCCCTAAACTCAGACCAAGAACCAGAAATCTCATGGTCTTATGTCTTGCAATTAATCCGTTTTCCTCTTGCACTTCTACAATTCACCTCCCACAACATGCTGCCTAATCCCTTTCGGGAAGACTTTTGACAAAAGCTACCCAACAGATCCCCCAATCGTCACCAAGGGACCTCACACATCGAACAACAGCACCACATTACCCTAGGATCCATCTTTGAACTTTTAACTCTAATACAACTTGTGAGCTGCCAGCAAGACTTAACTCGACAATAGTATGATATATTCTGCTTTGGATCAAGCATGGGATTTTTTTAGGCACATCCCAAAAGACATCATACTAATTGATTTAACTAGATGTTCTACGTACAAATGAAATTTTTTTTCTTGTCTCGTCGATGTGGTAAATGAGTTGACACCAACTGATAGTAAACATGAATGTGCAAGAAGACTATGTTGTGTAAGAATATGTAGTAGATTCGAACACGGTAAGACATATCAGTGTTCGAATAGAAGGGGGTAAACAAAGATCAAGCAACCTCTTCTAGGGGGATATATTTTGGCTATGGCGGGGTCACAAGGTTAACTTGGACTTTGCATGGCTGCTTGATTGCATAATATACAAGTGCCAAAAAATCTTTGAGTAGTTTACTACAAAGAAGAAGAAGTTACATGCAATATAACTTCTTGTTCTTTGTGGTAAAGTGCTCAAAGGTTTCTGGGTACTTGTGTATTATTATGCGATTAAGAAGACATACAAATTCTGAGTTAACCTTGTGGCCTCGTCATAATCTATAATATAATTCAGAACTTAAAAATAAATAAATATTAAACCTCAAAAAAAAAATTAGGTGTTTGATTATTTACAAAAACTTTTAAAAAATTCATTCTACTTTTTAAAGAACAAGTTGAATTGTGTTTATTTACACCAATACGTAGACATTATTACTGAGAGGAAAGCTTGCCGTAATTAGGTTAAATTAGTAGCTATGTGATAGTATAAATAGTTTACCACACTTCCTCATTTCTCATATATTCTAGATTCGCCTCTCTCCCTAAAACTCCTTGAAAGTATCGCCTGCTCTCTTCCTGAAAACAAATTATAGGCGGCGCGAACTTCACTGCTAACAAGCATACCGCAAGGTCTCTCTCTCTCTGACATAGGCATACACACAGACTTTCTGGATCGTTCTTATTTAGATCTATATCTATGTATACATATATGCCTCAATTGTTTGCCACATTGTTTGCTTATAAATATTTATATATTTCTCCTTCCTTCCCGTTCTGTGTTTGATATCCTGCCTCGAATTTCAATAATTTATAAGTTTACTCTTTTGTGGGGTTTCCTTTAATTTTTGTATGTGATTTATTGCTCTACACTCTATGAACTCTTTGTCTCAATGGGAAATGTTAAATGGCATTTCTTCTTTTATTAATTAGTACTTCATAAAGTATTTGTTTTTGGAACCTAATTCTATGCTTAGTTTTTTGAAGTCATTTAATCTTTGTTTGTGGATAAGTGTATTCTACTATGATCTTAAAATCAAATTATAGATTTATGTGTGTTTCTTTGTTTTGTTTATTTTGCAATATGTATTTGTCCGTCTTGCATTGATATGTTCAAGCGTGTTCCTGGTGATTAGCTATATATGCTAGGAATTATTAGATATAATATTTTTAGTGCTGGATTTAGAGATGCTCGCCAATAAAGCAGACTGAATATGGAAGAGTTCATATATGGATGCCATTTATTTTCTGGTGTCCTACATATGTAATCAGGTACCAGTTTAACCTTAATGGAAAATGAAAAATGCTACACCACCCAAAACTTGTACAAAATACTCATATCTTTGGTAATTTTCCTAATAAAATGATGTGACCTGCGTGCATACATATACGCATCAAATTAAAAAATGACACATGACATGCCACATCATTCCATACATCTTGTGGGATATATTTTTGGGTTCCCTAGCATAACTCATGGAAAATAATGTAGATAGTGTTACTATAAATTTGATATGTGAAACAAAAAAAAATTGGAGATGGTAGATAGTGTTATATATTTGATGGTATCGACACCACAGAGTAGAGCAAACATTGATGGTCTCCTACATTAACACCAACACCAATCACGACAAAGACAATTCCTCTAGTGATAGCCAACAAGAAAATTATTTTTAATTTAATTTTTTTATGTGAACAATTTCATATGTGTGTATAAAACTCCCACAACAAGTATTGGAGTTTATATCATTTGGTCATGCAAAATTAATAGTTGCATTACACAAATATTTTGAGTTATTCTTGGGGCTCATGTAACATATACATCAGTTTAGTATTTTTGCTAATATTTTTTTCAGAATTGGAAATTGTTTACAATTTTTTTCAATTAAATGATTCAATCCTTTATTGTTGTATAGGCACCCCTATTAGAGCTGCATTACTCAATGTCGAAAATGGGTCACAGTCATTGGTTTCTCTTGCAAAAAACCATGTTTTCTTAGTACAACTAAATGATTCGGTAAGAGTTAGCATCATTTAAGGTTCCAGCTCATTTTAACTTGTTTTTACTGTATTTGACTAATAATTTCTTAGAAGAGGACCGCTAGAGTTGTGAAAGTGTAACAAGCAAGCATTATTTGGATGGTATTGATATGTTTATTCACATTATTTCGACTAAAGATTGACACAAGAGTTTGAAACTTCTCTCAATCTGATTTTATATATTAAATAATAATGTAGTATGCTTTATTCTTCTTCTTTTTTTCTCAATTTAACTCTACTGAGTACCTATACTTTTGCCGTACCATGCCAATATCAAGATATGAGTTTAATTCAAATGAACTACCCAAATGTAGCTTCGGGCAACCCATATTTAGGCACAATAAAAATTTACATGTGGTTGATGTTTACACACACACATACATATATACATGTATATGTGTACGGGCTCATAGAGAATGACAATAGACACTCACACATGAAGGATGCTCAATAGATATGAATGAGATCGTCGTTGAGATTAAAATGAGGACTGCGGCCAGGGTTAGGACAAGGAGAGAACGTACGAGTGTATGTAGAAAAGTATAACCCTAAAACCTATTGTTTGGGCCTAAGTATATGGGCCTGTACTAAAATTAAACAATGAGATATTAGTAGCATGCACAAAATGTCCAAGTCCACAAAATTTAATTGATTTAGAGCTGGGGAGGTTTAGAGATGCCTAGATATGTTTTCGTTGATAAAATTTTGTGTTGCTATTGAAAATCATACACAAAAAAGGTTGTCCAGAATACTCACTTGGCTCCACAAGGGTTTGGCTCCACAAGGGTGCGACACCAAAAGATCATCACAAAAGGGAACACCACCAAATCACACTCTTTTGCCTCACGATGTGTTTTCTAATTAAGAAATAATGCAAGGTCTTAGTTCCTCAATAAGAAAAGTATGCTCATATGATATTTAGCCCCATAAGTTTCACAAAAAGTCTCTACTTGAATTTCATTTTAATTCTGAAAGTGTGGATTTTTGTGCTAAATCAAATAAATTTTATGGAGTTGGACTCTTTTTGCATGTTAGGAATATGTGATTGTTTAATATTAGGACCGGCCCATGTACTTAGGCCCTAGCAATACTTTTAGGGTTTTATTTTTCTATATTATAAACTCGTACGTTCTGTAGCTCGTCCTAACCTTGTCTTGCATCCTGCTTTTAATCTCAGCGACGATTTCATTCATATCCATTCACCATCCTTCATCTCTGAGTGTCTGTTGCCATTCTCCATGTATATATATATATATATATATGTCTAAGCATCACTTGTTGGAAATTAATCTAAACTTGTTTTATTTGTTTGGGCTTTAGTTAAGTTGATGGGCTTATGTCTATGTTTAATGTTTATAATAAAACGTTTGAACCAGTCGGTTAGCAGGACTTGGTCATTAGTTGGTTCAGTTTTGTTAGGAATGTGGGAGTAGTGGAGTCTAACTAGGTGATTAGTTGCTAGTTTTCAGCTAGGTTTTCTATGTGCATATATATTATGCATGTATTCTGTTTTTCAATATAACGAGCATGTTTTCTTTCCCGGTTTGATATCTAAATACAGTACTTCTGATCAAATCATAAGCTTTGTATTTCATCATTTGGTATCAGAGCGGGTGTTTAGGTCCTGTACATGTCTAAATAACAACCAAAACATACAGAAGAAATATGGAAACACCCAAGACAAACGAAGGTGATGTGGGTTTGAGCTATCCCATGTTGACGAGAAGCAATTATACAGCATGGTCCCTAAAAATGAAAGTGTTCATGAAGGCGCAAGGAGTCTGGGGTGCAATCGAACAAAAGGATCCCAAAGTAGCCGTGGATGAAAGAATGGCTCAGTTGATAGCCATACGGGCTCAGTTTAAAAGCCATACGGGCTCAGTTGATAGTCATACGGGCTCAGTTTAAAAGCCATAGGGGCGGGAAGGATTGCATGAGACAAGTTTAGATTAAGGGGGAGATTGTTGGAAATTAATCTAAACTTGTTTCATTTGTTTGGGCTTTGGTTAAGTTGATGGGCTTATGTTTATGTTTAATGTTTATAATAAAACGTTTGAACCAGTCGGTTAGCAGGACTTGGTCATTAGTTGGTTCAGCTTTGTTAGGAATGTGGGAGTAGTGGAGTCTAACTAGGTGATTAGTTTCTAGTTTTCAGCTATGTTTTCTATCTGCATATATATTATGCATGTATTCTCTTTTTCAATATAACGAGTATGTTTTCTTTCCCAGTTTGATATCTAAATACAGTACTTCTGATCAAATCATAAGCTTTGTATTTCATCATCACTCACATGTGATTTTAGTCATCGTGTTCATGAGTTATATCGCATCTACCATGATTTGACCACATAAATATTTATTGGTAGGTTATATCTTCATTTTAGTATGTTTATAGAAATAGCTATACATTAAGCACACGGATATAACCATTTGTCCTTTTTGATTTTTTCAGCTTTTCTAGCTAACTGGATTCATACTCTGGTCTCTATGATGCGAGTCTCTGCAAGACTTGTCAGAGTTTACAGTTTGCAAGAGTCTATAAAGCAAAATAAGGAAGGTGTGATCATACACAAGGCAAGTCTTGGAGATAAGCTCGAATGGATTGCAGAATAACAAAAAGATGTGATAAAGACAGAAGATAAGCTTTATAATTGAAGATGTGTCTAACAAAACAAATGGGATATAATCCCTTATTTTGTGTCATTTGTTTAGTTGAGAGGGAAAGACCTATAATTATTTTAGTCCTTGTATTGATACACCCGTTTCTACAAGTATTTCAATACTAAATTATCTAGGAGAAAAATTCACATTTAAAGAGAAAACAAGTAATTAAAAATTCACATGAAAATTAGTGTACAAGACCAAATATTCACATTATATGCTAAAGTTGGGGTTTCACTTTACCGAGAGAGAGGTTCCTAATAACAAAAAACATGTTTAAGGAGAGGGAGATGGCCATTCGAACATGTTAATTGTTAAAATTTATATTGATGATGTAATAATATTTTTAAAAGATTAGGAAAAAATAAAATAAAGCGGCCTTGGAGTGCTTAGTCGACTAGTTATTACTTTTTTGTGAAAAAAAATAATTCATTGTTTTCAAACAATAAGACATTTATAAAAAAAATTATAATTTAACAAACACATATTAACATAGACCAAATTAACTGTTTCTTTATCTAATTAAATTACCATCATTGAGTAGACATCTCTTACTAGTATGGATGAAATATATAATCGTGTTATATAAACAATCTAACTATAGTTACGAATAAACAAGTTGATTTAATTTATGAACTAATATTTAAAAAACTACTAGCCATATGTGAATTGCCATATAAATATTTATCAATAAATCGAAATGAACAAAGTCTCACAAGAGAAAATCAAAAATCAGTATATGAATAGAAAATTAAATAAATATATAGAGGGGATTTGTTATCAACCAAAAAGATTCATGATCATTCCAAAAATAAGGAATAAAAAATTAGGGTTGTTAGAAAAACCAAGGACGGAGGCGGCTGACTAGTAAATAGAAAAAATTAGAATTAAGTCCTTATAGTCTAACAAAATTTAAAAAAAAAGACAAAAATTATAGGAATCTTGCTTCAAAATGTAACAATTAAAATAATCATAAGGTTATTATTGGTAGATAGTATGTTTAATTCCGAGTTTAAAAATAAATAAATATTAAATGTTTTTGACCATATTTTCTCAACCATTTTATTATGTTTGATTATTTACAAAAATTTACTTTTAAAATAATTATTCTAGTTTTTAAAGAACAAATCCATTTATGTTTATTTACACCCTTGTCCAATTATTCTCTCCATAAAACTTCTTGAAAGTATAGCTTGCTCTCTCCCTCAAAACCCTAGAAAGTATCGACGGCGGCGTGAACTTCACTGCTAAACAAGCCAACCACAAGGTCAGCTCTCTCTCTCTCTCTGACATAGGGGTACACACGGACTTACTGTTCTTCTCGTTCTCCATCGTTCTTATTTTGATCTATATCAATTTTTTTATTTAAAAATTCTAAAATTTTTGATCTATATCTACATATACATATATGGGTATGTTACTTGCCAGATTGTTTGCTTATATATACATATATTTCTCCTTCCTTCTCATGTTGTGTTTGATGTTCTGCCTTGAATTTCAAAAATTTAGTTTACTCTTTTGTGGGATTTCCTTTAATTTTTGTATCTGACTTATTCCTCTCCACTCTATGAACGTTTTGTCTGACCCGGAAATGTTTAATGGCATTTCTGCTTTATTAATTAATACTCCAAAAAGTATTTGCTTTTTGTACCTAATTCATATGCTTAGTTTTTTGAAGTCTTTTAATCTTTGTTTGTGGATAACTGCATGTATTGGATTTAGGGATGCTCGGACGATAAAACACTTGAATATGGAAGAGTATATATGGATGTCATTTGTTTTGTGATGGCATGTGTATGTAATCAGGGTTTAACTTTAATGGAAATATATTGCATATAGTAGATGGCATTACCTTAAATTTGATATCTGAAACAATAGAAACATATTGGAGATTGTAGATAATGCTATTTAATGAATTAAATATGTGGAGGGCTCAAAAGAATGGTGCAGTGATGGTATCAACACAATAGTGTATAGCAAACATTGATGGTCTTTTACATTAACACCAATTAGGACAAAGACAATTCCTTGCAGGTGGTGATAGCGAACAAGAAAATTATCTTTAATGTAATTTTTTTTTTGTGAACTATAATTCTATATGTTACATATTATCTATATGATAATTATAACAATGTTCTCAAAGCAATTTTAAATGTGTGTATAAAATTTCAACAAGTCTTTAACTAAAATAAACATTATATTGATTTTGTTGTGACTCGAACTTGATAGATTCTTATTATAGGATATTTATTAGTGTGCCGCCAGGACTAATATTAGTATTGTTCTTCATTTTTTATTTTTATTAAAGACCTTTATTGGTCTCTAGCTAAGAACCTTTGCAACATATTTACATACAATTCTCTTCAAGTTCTTCCCTTTCCATTTTTCGTGCTTCAGCATTTTTCATGTAGTTAATAATGATACACTAGAATTTCATCACCAAGTGATAAACTCACTTGATTGTGCATGGCATCTTTTGTTTGTTAAAAATAAAGATGAATTTCATAAATCAATTGGACATCTTTGGATAGTACGCTTTAGTTGGTAAGCATCTAGATCACGCACAAAGAACTTGGAAAGCGAAGCCAACATAAGATTTTGTATCCTTTATGTGTTTTGGAAGGACGAATATTTGCATTTTTTGGTGATTATTAAATTAGTCAAATTTGTAAACACAACACATCTTTAGCTAGTTTAGGATAATAGTTAAAATTAAATCATATCATATGCAGATACTCTTTTTCCATGTTAGCAGGGAGCCTTGAAATAAACTTTCTTAAATAGTACCAGTTTCCATGATCGATCAAAATGTGGTGCTACAAGAGCCATTGGTAGCTTCAGTAAAGGAGTTGGATAATTCTTATAAATGTACATCACTTTGAGTGTCGACATAAATCTGAGATTCGACAATGTAAATACAGGGCTGCTAGCAAGCCTTAACACCACAATATTATCATATTATCCACATTGGGCCAAGCCTCTAAGGATTTGTTTTTGGGCACATCTTAAAAGACCTCACACTAATAAATTTAACTGGCTACTTTATTTATATACAAGAGAATTTTCTCATGAGTTCTCGATGTTGTAGTTGGGTTGACATCACCTAAAACTCCCTTAACTCAGACCAAGAACCAGAAATCTCATGGTCTTATGTCTTGCAATTAATCCGTTTTCCTCTTGCACTTCTACAATTCACCTCCCACAACATGCTGCCTAATCCCTTTCGGGAAGACTTTTGACAAAAGCTACCCAACAGATCCCCCAATCGTCACCAAGGGACCTCACACATCGAACAACAGCACCACATTACCCTAGGATCCATCTTTGAACTTTTAACTCTAATACAACTTGTGAGCTGCCAGCAAGACTTAACTCGACAATAGTATGATATATTCTGCTTTGGATCAAGCATGGGATTTTTTTAGGCACATCCCAAAAGACATCATACTAATTGATTTAACTAGATGTTCTACGTACAAATAAAAAAAAATTTCTTGTCTCGTCGATGTGGTAAATGAGTTGACACCAACTGATAGTAAACATGAATGTGCAAGAAGACTATGTTGTGTAAGAATATGTAGTAGATTCGAACACGGTAAGACATATCAGTGTTCGAATAGAAGGGGGTAAACAAAGATCAAGCAACCTCTTCTAGGGGGATATATTTTGGCTATGGCGGGGTCACAAGGTTAACTTGGACTTTGCATGGCTGCTTGATTGCATAATATACAAGTGCCAAAAAATCTTTGAGTAGTTTACTACAAAGAAGAAGAAGTTACATGCAATATAACTTCTTGTTCTTTGTGGTAAAGTGCTCAAAGGTTTCTGGGTACTTGTGTATTATTATGCGATTAAGAAGACATACAAACTCTGAGTTAACCTTGTGGCCTCGTCATAATCTATAATATAATTCAGAACTTAAAAATAAATAAATATTAAACCTCAAAAAAAAAATTAGGTGTTTGATTATTTACAAAAACTTTTAAAAAATTCATTCTACTTTTTAAAGAACAAGTTGAATTGTGTTTATTTACACCAATACGTAGACATTATTACTGAGAGGAAAGCTTGCCGTAATTGGGTTAAATTAGTAGCTGTGTGATAGTATAAATAGTTTACCACACTTCCTCATTTCTCATATTTTCTAGATTCGCCTCTTTCCCTAAAACTCCTTGAAAGTCTCGCCTGCTCTCTTCCTGAAAACAAAGTATAGGCGGCGCGAACTTCACTGCTAACAAGCATACCGCAAGGTCTCTCTCTCTCTGACATAGGCATACACACAGACTTTCTGGATCGTTCTTATTTAGATCTATATCTATGTATACATATACGCCTCAATTGTTTGCCACATTATTTGCTTATAAATATATATATATTTCTCCTTCCTTCCCATTCTGTGTTTGATATCCTGCCTCGAATTTCAATAATTTATAAGTTTACTCTTTTGTGGGGTTTCCTTTAATTTTTGTATGTGATTTATTGCTCTACACTCTATGAACGCTTTGTCTCAATGGGAAATGTTAAATGGCATTTCTCCTTTTATTAATTAGTACTTCATAAAGCACTTGTTTTTGGAACCTAATTCTATGCTTAGTTTTTTGAAGTCATTTAATCTTTGTTTGTGGATAAGTGTATTCTACTATGATCTTAAAATCAAATTATAGATTTATGTGTGTTTCTTTGTTTTGTTTATTTTGCAATATGTATTTGTCCGTCTTGCATTGATATGTTCAAGCGTGTTCCTGGTGATTAGCTATATATGCTAGGAATTATTAGATATAATATTTTTAGTGCTGGATTTAGAGATGCTCGCCAATAAAGCAGACTGAATATGGAAGAGTTCATATATGGATGCCATTTATTTTCTGGTGTCCTACATATGTAATCAGGTACCAGTTTAACCTTAATGGAAAATGAAAAATGCTACACCACCCAAAACTTGTACAAAATACTCATATCTTTGGTAATTTTCCTAATAAAATGATGTGACCTGCGTGCATACATATACGCATCAAATTAAAAAATGACACATGACATGCCACATCATTCCATACATTTTGTGGGATATATTTTTGGGTTCCCTAGCATAACTCATGGAAAATAATGTAGATAATGTTACTATAAATTTGATATGTGAAACAAAAAAAAATTGGAGATGGTAGATAGTGTTATATATTTGATGGTATCGACACCACAGAGTAGAGCAAACATTGATGGTCTCCTACATTAACACCAACACCAATCACGACAAAGACAATTCCTCTAGTGATAGCCAACAAGAAAATTATTTTTAATTTAATTTTTTTATCTGAACAATTTCATATGTGTGTATAAAACTCCCACAACAAGTATTGGAGTTTATATCATTTGGTCATGCAAAATTAATAGTTGCATTACACAAATATTTTGAGTTATTCTTGGGGCTCATGTAACATATACATCAGTTTAGTATTTTTGCTAATATTTTTTTCAGAATTGGAAATTGTTTACAATTTTTTTCAATTAAATGATTCAATCCTTTATTGTTGTATAGGCACCCCTATTAGAGCTGCATTACTCAATGTCGAAAATGGGTCACAGTTATTGGTTTCTCTTGCAAAAAACCATGTTTTCTTAGTACAACTAAATGATTCGGTAAGAGTTAGCATCATTTAAGGTTCCAGCTCATTTTAACCTGTTTTTACTGTATTTGACTAATGATTTCTTAGAAGAGGACCGCTAGAGTTGTGAAAGTGTAACAAGCAAGCATTATTTGGATGGTATTGATATGTTTATTCACATTATTTCGACTAAAGATTGACTCAAGAGTTTGAAACTTCTCTCAATCTGATTTTATATATTAAATAATAATGTAGTATGCTTTATTCTTCTTTTTTTCTCAATTTAACTCTACAGAGTACCTATACTTTTGCCGTACCATGCCAATATCAAGATATGAGTTTAATTCAAATGAACTACCCAAATGTAGCTTCAGGCAACCCATATTTAGGCACAATAAAAATTTACATGTGGTTGATGTTTACACACACACATACATATATACATATATATGTGTACCCGCTCATAGAGAATGACAATAGACACTCACACATGAAGGATGCTCAATAGATATGAATGAGATCGTCGTTGAGATTAAAATGAGGACTGCGGCCAGGGTTAGGACAAGGAGAGAACGTAGGAGTGTATGTAGAAAAGTATAACCCTAAAACCTATTGTTTGGGCCTAAGTATATGGTCCTGTACTAAAATTAAACAATGAGATATTAGTAGCATGCACAAAATGTCCAAGTCCACAAAATTTAATTGATTTAGAGCTGGGGAGGTTTAGAGATGCTTAGATATGTTTTCGTTGATAAAATTTTGAGTTGCTATTGAAAATCATACACAAAAAAGGTTGTCCAGAATACTCCCTTGGCTCCACAAGGGTTTGGCTCCATAAGAGTGCGACACCAAAAGATCATCACAAAAGGGAACACCACCAAATCACACTCTTTTGCCTCACGATGTGCTTTCTAATTAAGAAATAATGCAAGGTCTTAGTTCCTCAATAAGAAAAGTATGCTAATATGATATTTTGCCCCATACTGAGATAAATATATTCATTGTATAAGAGAGTTTCACAAAAAGTCTCTACTTGAATTTCATTTTAATTTTGAAAGTTTGGATTTTTGTGCTAAATCAAATAAATTTTATGGAGTTGGACTTTTTTTGCATGTTAGGAATATGTGATTGTTTAATATTAGGACCGGCTCATGTACTTAGGCTCTAGCAATACTTTTAGGGTTTTATTTTTCTATATTATAAACTCGTACGTTCTGTAGCTCGTCCTAACCCTGTCTTGCATCCTCCTTTTAATCTCAGCGACGATTTCATTCATATCCATTCACCATCCTTCATCTCTGAGTGTCTGTTGCCATTCTCCATGTATATATATATGTATATATGTCTAAGCATCACTTGTTGGAAATTAATCTAAACTTGTTTTATTTGTTTGGGCTTTGGTTAAGTTGATGGGCTTATGTCTATGTTTAATGTTTATAATAAAATGTTTGAACCAGTCGGTTAGCAGGACTTGGTCATTAGTTGGTTCAGTTTTGTTAGGAATGTGGGAGTAGTGGAGTCTAACTAGGTGATTAGTTGCTAGTTTTCAGCTAGGTTTTCTATGTGCATATATATTATGCATGTTGTAGAAATTTTAAGTGTATAATGTGTTGGAGATTAAAGAGAAAAACTTGTTCTCAATAATTCACACAACTTACTCACACAAAATATAAAACTCACAAATGTATTTCACTCAAAAGATTTTGATAATTCTTGATTATACAAAGCTTGGAAGATTGTCCTATTTATAGGACAAGATGGAACCTCCTAGAACACATCTAGTACATGCACCTTATTTAATATGTAACTCCCTAAGTACATGAACTATCTTGAAATACAAAAGGTCTTGAACTTCAAAAGTCTATTCTAGATACTTTCAAGAACATTCTAGATAATAAAAATAATAATCCAAAGTTTAGATTATATTATTATTTTAACATGTTAGGAATATGTTGTTCTTGATGATAATGATAAAAACACTTAGTAGATTTTGTATTAAGTTCTTTTGTAACTGTCAACGGAATGGCATGCTTTGCAGTGTTTCGTTGACAGGAAGCTCATCAACGAAATGAGTGTTGTAGCAATTGCATTGTACAATACTTCACAGTATGATAGGCATTTTGTTGTATGTATCAGATAGGTTTTCTAAGTCATGTTGACTAAGTACTAGATAGGCAAAATAGGTTGGTTAATTGTACATATATTATGCCTTGTAATTTTGCCTAAGTGAAGACATGTCAACGGTATGAAGATTACTCTGTCAACGGTATGGAGTTTACCCATCAACGAAACAAGGGAAACACCATCAACGAAATAGAGAATAAAGCTATCAACGAAACACATCTCCATGCCATCAACGAATCATTATTGCTTTTCTATATAATTGACAAAGTGATAGTGACAGGTTCCTGACAGATCAAAAAGGAGATGTGGAAGTGTACTTTGCATTGGAAATCATTAAAATGGACATGGGGAATAAGGAAACATCCCAGTTTCCAATTGGGCTCTTGGGAGTGATCATAATAAGCATAAAGACAAAAGCAAGGATCTCCAAGGACCACTGGACAAAGGGATGAAAAGCAAACTATTGGCGGTTACTCATTGTACTTTTAGTGTAACCAAAAGTAGGGTTGTAAACTTGGGTTTATATAACCAAGTGTAGCAGTTACTTTAGAAGTAAGAAGAAAAACAAAGAGTTTGTATTAGCTATCTTTGAGAGCATTTTTCTTCTCAACAACCTTGTAACTGAGCAGCTGTGTACATTTGTATCACAGATTATTTCCGCAATAAAAACACTTCAGTTGGATCATCAAACAATCCAACTGAATTATTTATATCTTGTGTTTTTATTTATTCAGTTCAGTTTAATTTTATAAAGTATTTTTAAGTTAAAGAAATATCAAGAATTGTATTCAACCCCCCCCTTCTACAATTCTGTTAGGTCATTTGGGATTAACAATTGGTATCAGAGCAAGCTTCTAACATACAAGAAGTTTAAAGATCAAGACCAAAAACAGAAACCATGGTGAAGAAGGATGCAGGTGTGAAGATACCAGTTCTTGATAAGGACAATTACTTTCACTGGAAAGTAAAGATGCATTTGCACCTCATGTCTATGGATGAGAGGTATGTAGACTGCATTGAGAAAGGTCCACACGTTCCCATGAAGCTTGATTCGAGAGTTGGACTGCCAGATGATGCTCCTGATGTAGAGATTCCAAAACTTGTCTCAGAATGGACTGTTGAAGATGTTGCAGAAGTCCATAAAGACAAAAGAACCATGAACATTCTGTTTAATGGTTTGGAGCAAGAGATGTTTGACAATGTTATCAACTGTACAACCTCTAAGGAAGTATGGGATACTGTTAGAACTCTCTGTGAAGGAACTGAGCAAGTCAGGGAAAATAAAATGCAACTCCTTATACAACAATATGAGCATTTTCATTTTAAGGCTGGTGAAACCCTAAATGACACGTTTAGTAGGTTTCAGAAGCTTTTGAATGGATTAAAGCTGTATGGGAGGATCTATCAAACTAAGGATTCAAACCTTAAATTTCTCAGAGCTCTTCCAAAAGAATGGAAGCCTATGACTGTTTCTCTTAGAAACACTCAAGAGTACAAAGACTACACTCTTGAAAGGCTTTATGGAACCTTGAAGACTTATGAGCTGGAAATGGAGCAAGATGAGGAAATTGAAAAGGTACAGAAGAAGGGTGGATCTATTGCATTGATTGCATCTGTGAACCAACTGGAAGATGACAGTAAAGAAACTGCAAAGGCCACAACTAGTCGACCTAGTTGTAGGAGTGATGTTAGCAAGGGTAAAGACAAGATGACAGAAGAAGAAGAAGAATCAGAACCAGCCAACTTGAATGACTTAGATGAGATTGATGAGCACATTGCTTTTCTGTCTAGGAAATTCTCTAAGTTCAAGTTCAAAAGAAACTCAGAGGCAAGGCCACCAAGAAGAGACTTTCAACCTAGCAAAACAAACTGGATTGAAAAGTCTAAGTCAAAATGTTTCAATTGTGGAATGCTTGGTCACTTTGCTGGAGACTGCAGAAAGCCCAAGGTTGAGAAGGGCAACAGGAAATTTGAGCCTGTTGATTATAAAAAGAAATACTTTGAACTTCTCAAGGAAAAAGAAAAGGCTTTCATGTCTCAGGAGTATGACTGGGCTGGTAATGGTGAAGACTCTGATGATGATGTTGAGTATGTCAACTTGGCTCTTATGGCTGACAATCATGAGCAGGAAGCAAGTTCCTCAAGCAACCAGGTAACAATTACTAATCTTTCTGAGCTTTCTAAAGAGGAATGCGATAGTGCAGTAAATGAAATGTCTACTGTATTATATAATTTGCGTGTTACTCTTAAATCACTTACTAAAGAGAATTCAAGAATAAAAGAGACCAATCTGCTCTTAAGTGATAGGAATGCAATGTTAGAAGCACAGCTCACTGAATTTGAGAAAATGAGATGTGTTAGTAGGCACTAGTACAAAAAGGGCCTATAGCGTCGGTTAAAACATGCTTTTAGCGTCGGTCAAGTGGCGTAGTATATGCAGGCGACACTATAGGTATGGGTCTGTTGCGTCGGTTATTTAGGCGACGCTATAGGTATAGGCATAAGCGTCGGTTACCTGAAATGCCGACGCTATAGGTATGGGCAGAAGCGTCGGTTACCTAAACGCCGACGCTATAGGCATGGGAATAAGCATCGGTTACCTAAAATGCCGACGCTATAGGTATGAGCATAAGCGTCGGTTATATGAAACGCCGACGCTATAGATATAGGCCTATTGCATCGGTTACCTAAAACGCCGACGCTATAAGTATATAGACCTATTGCGTCGGTTAACAAGAATGCCGACGCTTATAGTTTTTTTTTTTTTAAAAATATTTTCTTTTGTTTTATTGATAGCCGTAACCTGCGGTCTTGCATACACAATGCGCCCCAAACAGATAATATATATAACAAACCTCAACCACAAATAAACCATAACAGACAAGAAATATATCAAACTCTTAAATTATATATATATATATATATATGATTTTTAAAGAAAAGGTATCAACCAAGGCTTCATACATAATTAAATTATAAATACAATAAAAAATTCTTTTGAAGTCCAGCAATTAAGCAATGTCAACAATCAAAAATACAAAATCATCCTTAAGCTCCTTGATTGAACAAGAGGTCCTGCTTCCATTCCATTAAGCCATGAGCCAAATACTTCTCCTGAAGCTTCATCAACAAAGATATCCTTCACAAATCCACATGAGACAATGTTTGTTTGAAAATCTGGATCAATTATCTGAGACAAGGCATTTAATCTGCTGTTTGAGTTGATGCTGCAGAAGAAGCAACACATGAGAGGGTATTCGCATATGAAGATTACTTGTGGCATAAAACAATATGACTTACGAAAGATAAAGAGGAAAATAAGTGACTTTGTGACATAAAGACCCCAAATTGTAGAAAATGAAAACAGAAAACCTGAAAAGTGCCTTCTCTGCACCAAGGATCTGAAGGGTAGAAGAAGGGCACTTGGCTCGTAGTGTTTTTAAAAAAGGAGAAATTTTAGTTAGATAAAATATAAAAGATATTGTGTATTACCTGAAAAAGGAAATTAATTAGTTATTGAAAAATAGAAAAGATAATATGTTTAACCTGAAAAAGGAAATTGATTAGTGTTTTTAAAAAAGGAGAAATTTTAGTTAGATAAAATATAAAAGAAATTGTGTATTAGCTGAAAAAGGAAATTAATTAGTTATTGAAAAATGGAAAAGATAATTTGTTTAACCTGAAAAAGGAAATTGATTAGTTAGTAGGATGATTTTTATATGTAATTAAGTAAGGGTAATAAGTAAAATCTACATGTACCGACCAACCAACCGATCGAGCATGATTCACCCTGCACTAGCACTAACAGCAAACCTAACTTCATCGTGGCCTTCGACTATTAGGTCAGAAGACGAGTCTCAAAGCAAATCACATAGTAACCCCATGCACTAGCACAAATTTCATTATTTATGTAAGAAAAAACAATGTTTCTGACGGTTAAAATGCTTTTAAGTACGGGTGGGGTGAGTATTGAAATCTAGACCTCTTCCTTAAACAGTAACATTTACAACACATGCTCACAAATGTAAAAACAATACATCAAAAGACTTATCAGAAAAGCTAGTACCTTCAATGCCTCTTCCTCAGCATCTGACCAGGGGACTTTCTTTCTCCTCAACTGCGGAACTGATAGATATGGACTGCAAAATATGCAGTATCAACCTTTGTGAATGGTTCTAGCACCACTATAGTAGGTAATTATTGTAGTAGGGAGACAAAATTCCAGAGTGTAAAACACTTTAATTGTCTTTATTCATTGCGAGATAAGTTTTATCATGTGTAAAACACTTTTCCAGTTTTCCTAACTTTGTCCTGCATCAGACATGTTTATGTATGTTTAGGTTTCTCGACCATCAACAGGTTTAAAAGTCCATGTTTATATATATTGGGCTTCTATTACGTCAAAATTGCCCACATTTATGAACCAATAGTAGCCTTGCTCTTAAAACTTCTAATACAGTGATATAGTTCTAACCACTGGTGATTGGCAGCAGCACCATACAAGACAATCAGTAACCAACTGAACTAGTAACTGTTTGCATAAAGTTGTGTACTACTACATACACCTCACACCAAGGAACCTAATATTGTTGCTTGTAGGCACATTATTTCTTTCTACTTTTCCACAGAAGAATTGTCCTTCATCAGAAGAATATTAGAAAATGGATCTACTTTCATGTTTAAGAGAATCTTTTTCATTTTAATGACATATACTTATTGTCCTTACATGAATACACGATACACTGACTAAATAAATTCAATTTATAGAAAATTCACCTACGTCTGATTACTTATTATAACATATTTTGCATATGTAAGTAGATTCCTACCAGGTTTAACGTCTTATTATGAAAGGTGAATTTTGCACCGTGTAATGGGAATTTAAAAGAGCATAAAAACAAAAAAAAATTTACCTTAATTATATGTGCAAATTCAATTGCAAAGGAATGATAGCAAGACACTTTACATAACCAAGAAAACTATACCGACTGTGATTAACTGTTTGACGTGCTCAATTTCTAAGTCTGAGTGTTTGAAAGAGTTACATACCTTGAAAGAAAAGCGGAACAGCAGCGTGCTCAATGGAGAAATCGAGTTACCAGCGTGCTCAATGGAATGGATAACAGCGTAGTGAAGAAAAGCGGAACAGCTAGCGGGTTGAACTGTGAGGAATGGAGGAATTGAATTGGGGAATTGGGGATGAGGAACAGCGGGTTGAACTCTGAGGAATTGGGGAATTGGTTAGGATAGGAAGACAACCCGACTGAGTCCTGTGACTATAATCTCTATTAGCCAAACTAAAAATTACAAATTAAAAATTAAAAAAAAATATATTGTAAAAGATTTATATTTTTTAATTAATACACAAGTAATTAAAAAACAAGTTTAATTAAATAAAAAAACTATATTGTAAAAAAACTATTTTTAATTTAATTTAATTAAATTAAATTAAAAATTAAAAAAAATATATTGTAAAAGATTTATATTTATTAATTAATAAAAAAGAATCCATCAAGTAGCAAATTAATTAAATTTAATTTTTGTACATTCTTCAATTTCAGCTACTATTAATAAAAAAAAACTAATAAAAAAAACAAAAAAGTTTTAACTACTATTAATAAAAAAAAGCTTCAGCCTAATACAAAAAATATGCAATAGCGTCGTTTCTACAAGGCGATGCATATGAGAAAATTCTACAGCGTCGGTTCAATCAAAGACCGACGCATATGAGTACATCTTTTAGCGTCGGTTGTATCAAAGCCGACACTATAGGTCATCAAAAGCGTCGGCTCTTCAAGACCGACGCAGAAAAATATTTATAGCGTCGGTTAAATTGGAAAACCGACGCCATAGGTCCTATACAGTAGACCTTTAGCGTCGGTTATGTTGACAACCGACGCTTAAAGCTGGCAAAAGCGACGGTTCAGTCTAGAACCGACACAATAGGTGCGACACTAAAAAGCATTTCTGTACTAGTGAGGGATGCTAAGAAGGAACTTGAGAACGTGTTACAAAGGGAAGAAATTCTTAAAACACAACTTGAAATAGAACAAGGTGTGATTGCAAAATGGAAAGATGCCAGGAATGTTGCTACCAACATCATTAATGTTCAAGGTATGGAATCTTTCTGTGAGCAATCATGGAAAAAGAACAAAGAGAAGCTAGGGTGTGTTGGTGAAACCTTAGAATCAGAAACAGAGTCAACAAACAACAATGATCATTTGTTGGAGGTTGATATGTCAACGGAATGCAATGTTTCGTTGACACATGAACCATCAACCGATCAGGCTGTTTCGTTGACAGACAAAAGAAAAGAGAAACTCACTAGACTTAATGACAAGTATGGTCCTGTTACCAAGAACTTTGTTCAAGGTGAGTCTAGTAATTCAAAGAAAGTTGAGAAGCCTGTTGAGAGAGCTAATGTAGGTCACTTGTCTAACAAGCAATTGAAAGATAAGGTAGAAAAAGTTCAAAATGAGGCTAAGGGAAATAAAAAGAATAACAGGAATGGCAAAGTAGGAATTAACAAACACAACAATTACACACCTGATAAATATGCTCCTAGAAAGACATGTGTTAATTGTGGAAGTGTTAGTCACTTGTCTACTAACTGCAAATCTGTTAAGAAAACTGCTAATGTGAAAATTCCCAAGCCTGCAAGGAATAGTCCTATGCCTACAATGCCTGTTATGCCTAACATGTTTGCTCCATATGCACAATTTCAGAATCCATATGCTAACATGTCATTTGTGCAAAATCCATACATGAATATGTTTAATGTGCCACAAATGCCATGGAATATGAATAACATGTTTGTACCTCCAAATATGCATGCTGTAAATGAAGATATGAGCAACCCTCAGAAATCAACACCAAGGGTAAAGATTGATTTGAATCAATCTGAGCCCAAAGTGAAAAATGGTACAAAAGGGAATGCAAAGGCTAACAAGACAGGACCCAAGGAAACTTGGGTACCAAAATCAACTTGATTTGGTTTTGTTGTGTGCAGGGAGACAAAAGGAATCTTTGGTACTTGGATAGTGGTTGTTCAAGACACATGACTGGTGATTCTACCCTGCTCACAGAGTTTCAGGAAAGAGCTGGCCCTTGTATTGCTTTTGGAGATGACAGCAAAGGCTACACAAAGGGATATGGCTTGATTTCAAAAGAGAATGTCATCATAGATGAGGTTGCATTGGTGGATGGTCTTAAGCACAACTTGCTTAGTATCAGCCAACTTTGTGACAAAGGATTTTTAGTTACTTTTTCAAAAGAAGCCTGTGTTGTTTCTAAAGGAGGAAACAACAATGTGGTAATGACTGGATTCAGAAGAGGGAATGTGTACATTGCTGACTTTAGTAGCACAAGTTCAGACACCATCACTTGTCTTTTCAGCAAGGCAAGCAAGGATGAAAGTTGGTTATGGCACAAGAAGTTATCCCATCTGAATTTCAAAGTCATGAATGATTTGGTGAGGAAAGATCTTGCTAGAGGAATTCCACAGGTGGAGTTCTCCAAGGATGGTTTGTGTGATGCCTGTCAAAAGGGAAAACAGAAGAAGGCATCATTCAAAAGCAAGACAGTGTCATCAATTGTCCAGCAGCTTGAATTGCTTCATATGGACCTATTTGGCCCTGTAAATGTTATGTCCATCTCAAAGAAGAAATACTGTCTTGTGATTGTTGATGATTTTTCTAGATTTACATGGACTTTCTTTTTGCACTCTAAAGATGAGGCAAGTGAAATCATTATCAATCACATCAAGATGGTAAACAATCATCCTGACTTGAAAGTAAGAAGGATCAGGAGTGACAATGGGACAGAATTCAAGAATTCAAGCATAAAGGCGTTCTGTGAAGAAAATGGTATTTTACATGAGTTTTCAGCAGCAAGGACACCACAGCAAAATGGTGTAGTTGAAAGGAAAAACAGAACACTTATTGAAGCTGCAAGGACAATGCTAGATGAATCAAAGTTACCAACTTATTTTTGGGCTGAGGCAGTTAACACAGCTTGCTTCACTCAGAATATTTCTTTGATTAATCAGGCCAAAGGAATGACCCCTTATCAGTTACTCAAAAGAAAGAAGCCACTATTGGATTTTCTTCATGTCTTTGGATGCAAGTGCTTTGTTCTGAGAAATCAAGCTGAGCATTTGGGGAAATTTGAAGCAAAGGCAGATGAAGCAATATTTGTGGGATATGCAGCAGGGAAAGCTTACAGAGTCTTTAATCTCAGAATCAACATTGTTATGGAATCTGTACATGTTGTTTTTGATGATCTCAAATTACAAGGTCTCTGTGATGAAGGTTTCCATGAAAGTCTCTCTTTTGAGAATGAGGAAGGAGAACAAGTGAATCATGATAAGGCTACTGAGAAACAGCCTAAAGTGGTTGTATCTAGCACAGATGAAAGCAGCAGTGAAGATGAAGTTGCTGCATTAAGATTGAAAAGAATAGCTGCTAGTAGACCAAATGATCATTTCGTTGACAGTCATGATGGTGGTTTCGTTGACAGTCAAAATGAGCGTTTCGTTGACAACCAAAATGGTCATACCGTTGACAGTCATAGAAATGGTTCTAGAAGTGATCATTTAGGGACAACAAACTCAGGGGGAGTTTCTCAAGGACAAATGTCCAATCAAGGCAATCATGATCATGAAGCTACCTCGTCTAGAGCAAATCTACCTCCCTCAAGAAAATGGACTAAAGATCATCCCTTTGAACTCATTATAGGTGATGTTTCTTCAAAAGTCCAAACTAGAAGAGCAACTCAAGAAGAATGTCTATATAGCAGCTTTCTGTCTCAAGATGAGCCAAAGAAAGTTGAGGATGCACTTCTAGATCCAGATTGGGTTTTGGCTATGCAAGAAGAGCTAAACCAATTTGAAAGGAACAATGTTTGGAAGCTGGTGCCCAAGCCTAAAGACAGGAGTGTCATAGGCACAAAATGGGTGTTCAGAAACAAGATGGATGAAAATGGCATAGTCACAAGGAATAAAGCAAGACTGGTTGCAAAAGGCTACTCACAGGAAGAAGGAATTGATTTTGATGAAACATTTGCTCCTGTTGCAAGACTAGAAGCAATAAGGATTTTCCTAGCCTATGCAGCCCATGCCAATTTCAAAGTCTATCAAATGGATGTGAAAAGTGCTTTTCTGAATGGGGAATTGGAAGAGGAGGTCTATGTGAGTCAACCTCCTGGTTTTGAAGATGATGATTTTCCTGAATATGTATACTTCCTCCTCAAAGCACTCTATGGTTTGAAACAAGCACCTAGAGCCTGGTATGACACACTCTCACAGTTTCTTCTTGAGAATCACTTCACTAGAGGTACTGTAGATAAAACTCTTTTTCATAGGATTGTGAATGGCTCTACTATACTTGTTCAAATTTATGTAGATGACATAATCTTTGGGTCTACAGATGTGAAGCTTTGTCAAAAGTTTGCCAAGCTTATGCAAAGTAAATATGAAATGAGCATGATGGGAGAATTAACTTACTTTCTTGGTCTTCAAGTGAAGCAAGTTAATGAAGGCATTTTTATTAGTCAAACAAAATACATTCATGATTTATTAAAGAAATTTAACTTAATGGAATGCTCTCCTGCCAAAACTCCCATGCCCACTGCCACCAAACTTGAATTGAATACTAAGGAAAAATCTGTGGACATTTCAAGTTACAGAGGCATGGTAGGCTCACTTTTATATTTAACAGCTAGTAGACCTGATATTATGTTTGCTACATGTCTATGTGCTAGATTTCAGGCTGATCCTAGGGAATCCCATTTAGTTGCTATTAAAAGGATTTTCAGATATCTCAAGGGAACACCAAACCTTGGCATTTGGTAACCTAGAGAATCTGGTTTTGAACTAATTGGTTATTCAGATGCAGATTATGCAGGATGTAAAATTGACAGGAAAAGCACAACAGGCACCTGTCAATTCTTAGGAAACAAGCTTGTGTCATGGTTCAGCAAGAAACAAAACTCAGTTTCCACCTCCACAGCTGAGGCTGAGTATATTGCAGCTGGAAGTTGTTGTGCACAGATTTTATGGATGAAAAATCAACTACTTGATTATGGATTAAGAGTTGAGAAAATTCCTATTTTCTGTGACAACACTAGTGCCATTGCCATTACTGAGAATCCAGTGCAGCATTCAAGAACCAAGCACATTGACATCAAGTATCATTTCATTAGAGAACATGTTATGAATGGTACTGTGGAGTTACATTTTGTTCCAAGTGAACAACAACTTGCAGACATCTTTACCAAGCCACTTGATGAATCAACATTCTCAAGATTAGTAAGTGAGCTAGGTATGCTAAATTTCTCTTAATTATTTTTGAGATATTTGCAAGTCATAAAGCAGCCAGAAATTTGCTATGTTTTTCTGTGAATAAATTTTCTCAGGAAAAGGTAAAATTTTGTCTAAGTCAAAATTACTATGCCAACGGAATGCACCATTTCGTTGACAGTCTTAGCAGTTTTCTGGGTGTTTCGTTGATAGCTCTTTTATATCAACGAAACGCAGCTTTATCAACGAAATAAGACGGGACTTTAACCGCCCAATCCTGATTCGTTGATTTAGCGCTTTTTATCTGAACCGTTGAAATGTGACACGTCTTTTACCACGATCTATGCATACACCCCTGTAAGTATAAATCATGGTAATACTTTAAGAGTAACGGTTATATTTTTAAGCCAATCCAGTAATTTACATTTATTATTGGATTCATTTTCTGAGAATTTTTGGGGGAGTATTTAAGAAATTTTATTCTTATTTCTTTTTACCTGTTCTCAAAAATTCCAAAGGCTTTTTCTCTCTTCTTCTCTCTTTCAATCAATTCAGTTCGAAGCTTTCCTTTAATCAACAATGGCACCTATAGTTAAGCTTATGTCTGCTGGAGGGTTCATCTATGAGAAGAACAACTCCATCCCTTTTGTTGTCAAGGAAAACCCGAACAGTCTGTTCTTCAAAATGATGGATTTCATGAAGAATTGCAAGTTGAGCTATGCAATGTTTCACTCTACACCACTCTACAATGAGATAATCGAGGAAATTTGGACCTCATGTGAGTATAGTGGAACACACTGCACACTAAAATTCACTCTTCAAGGTAATGAGTACATAGTTAATTCTGATGTTTTGCAAGCATGTTTACATATTCCTGATAATAACTGTGATGCTTTGCCTACTAACACTGAAATAACTACCATGTTAAATTCTATAAACTACTCTTTGCCTACTGATAATCTGGGTAGAATAATTAGGAGAGGTTTGGTTAGAGAATACAGTTATTTAGCTGATGCATTCATTAAGGTCTTTTCTGGAAAGATTAGTAATTTTGATGCATTAACTAACTCTATGTTAATTCTCCTAACCATGCTTCTAAATGATAGATATCACAACTTTAGCACCCAACTTATGTATGAAATTGGTGCTAAGTTGGGTGACAAAGCAAATAGGAAGAAAAATATCTATTATGCTAGGTTTCTGATGATGTTGGCTAACCATGTTAGTCCAGCACCATTAGTTATCTCTAACCCTAATGCCAGGTTCGAGTGCTTTGTGCAAGAAAAGAGAGTATTGACAGACATACTCAGGCTGAACCACAATGGTGATGTTCCAGTGGTGTATCTGCCAATCATTGAGGTAACTACTACTATCCCTGTTAGTGTAGCTAACACCTCTACTGTTTTACCTTCCAATGTTGCTATGGAGTCTGTAGCTGTGACCCAACAGGCTCCTACCCTAGCAACAAAACCAAAATCAAAGAAATCCTCCAAGCCAACCTCAGGTGCTTCTCAAAAGGCACCTGTTGTAAAAACTACCACACAACCTAAGGGGAGTGAGTCTGGAGTTGTGAGAGGTGAGGGAAGGGGTGAACATCAAAGAAACCCCAAGGATAAGGAAGGACAGGTTAGTGTGTACCAGCCAAGCCCCATTGTGTCTTCCCAACAAGGCACAATGAGTAACATGGATTTAAGCACAAGTCTAATTGCATCCTCCCAAAAGGATGTGATTATTGAAACAAGCTCTCCTCCTAGAGCACAGTCCAAAAGGGTAAGGGACACTTCTAGCCCAAAGTCTACATTTTCTCAATACCAAAGGAGAGTGAAGCAAAAGTCCAAGGGTACACAGGGTGCACACACACTGGAAGCAACACTTCCAGTTTCTCAAATTCAGTTTGATGTAACCCCTATCATTACTCTGGGGTTACAGTCCCATTCTCTAAACATCAATCTTGAATTATCTCCATCAAATTCACCAACTCAATCTTTAGATGTGGACATGATCCATACATCTATTCCTGATTCTCCAACTCTAATCTTGGAGAAGCCCCACTCTGAAGCTGGTGGCCATCACTTGTTAAGTGATTTGTTGGGCCATCAACCAATTTTTCCTGAAGTTGCAAGGGGATCTGTGGACCATTCTTTAAAATCAATCACCACAGACTCTACTGTAATTTCTCATTCTCAAAGTGCTTTCTTGACTTCATCAACGAAACAGTCTATTTCGTTGACAAGTGTTTCTCCATCAACGGTATCCATACCGTTGACAGTTCAAACTACCATTCCGTTGATAGTTCACTCTGCACCTTTAATTGATAATCAAGTTGTTCCCACAACTAGTGCAGATGATCTAGTGGTAGTTGAGACACTTCTAGGACTGAGAGGGAGTGAAATTGAGAGGCTGGCTTGCAGCCAGGCAAAAGGAGAGCTTGAGAGTGAGAGGCTGGCTATATCTTCCAGCCAGGCAAAAGGAGAGATTGAGAGTACCACCTTAGTAGGTGAAGGTGAGGGTGTGAGAGGTGTGAGCCATGGGGAGCCCATGATGCAAGAAAAGAGTGGAGAGAGAGAAGGGACTACAGGAGCTATAAGGGGGGAAGCAGCCATTGCAAGTGAGTTAATGGAGGTCAGTGAGGGAGAAAGGGAACTTACTTTCCAAGAGCATTATCAACAAACTCTGGATAGTATTTCCCTGGATCCTGAGACCTTTACTCATCCTGTGCCAGCCTATCAAATTATGGCTCAGCAGGGCAATGTGGAGGCAGAAAGGTCACTAAATCTAATTCATACAACTGCATCAATGCAAAGAGCAAAGGATGCACTGACCAATCTACCTTCAGGAGCTGCAGCAAGTGGAGAATTTGAGTTTTCTGATGATGAGGACAGCTATGGTGATAATCTACAGGTGGCCACCACTTCACAGACTGGGACTTCTGTGGTGCCTCCTACACCAGGCTGGCTTTCTCAAGGTATGCATGGTAGAGCCACTCTAGATGCTGCTATCTCCAAGCAGTACAATGAAGCCTACTTAGCTCATGAGTCTGCAAATGCAAGGGACAAGAAATTCTACAAGGCCATCATGGATTCTCTGGAAATTCAAAGGCTACAAATGATGCAGACAAGGATTGAGGCTACAGAAATCAAGGACTCTATTAGCAATTTCAGGGATGCTAACTACAGGATGATGGATGAAAAGCTCCCTCTTCTCACTATGTCCAGAATGAACAGGTTTTTCTCTAAGGAACCTGAAGTGGCTACCTCCTTGAAGACTCTCTCTTCTAGAGTGGACAAGGTGGAAGCTACTTTATCTCAAATGCAAAAGGAACAGGAGAAGCAGACTCAACTTTTGGCCCAGCTAGTGGCAGCTCAAGGACTCCCAGTTGTCTCTCTTGATGATAACAAAAAGGGGGAGAAATCTCAGGAGCTAACCATTCAAATCACAAAGGTGCTGGTCCCAGCCATCACATTGCCACAGGAGCCACTAGCAATGGGGGAGTTTGGGAAGAAGAAGAAGGATAGTATTGACCTGATCCAGGAAGCTTCTATGAGGATGAAACTTGCAGAACAAATCAAAGATCACTGGTCCAACATAGAAGCAAGGTTCAAGAAAATTACTGAATCTTCAAAGACAGATCAGCCATCAACAAATGCAATGGTGACTGTACAAGTGGAGCCACAGTTCAAGAGCTCTTATGCTATAGAGCCCCTTCTACATGGAGTCATTCTAGGACCAAGAAAGGAGAAAGGACAAACTTCATGCATTAGGGATGTGGAAGAAGCTACATTACAAAGAAGCTTATCTCCCAAGTCTCCTGCTAAACCAAAAGGCAAAAACATAGCAAGAACTTTCTATCCTGCACCTTATCCAGATGAGCACAAGCTACTTGGACTTCTCATCACAAAAAGCAAGGAAAGCAATGATTATGAGATAAGGAAACAAAGGGCAATTGTCTACAGGAATGGACAAGAAATTTGTGTTTGGGCTGGTCACCCAAACTTTGCTGAAGCTAAAGCTGAAGAATCAGAAAGAGCAGCAATGCAAGCTCTTGCAGTTGCTCAATCTCTTGATGAAGAAGAAAGACAGCAAGAAGAAAAAGCCCAAGAGGAAAGGAGTGAAAAGAAGAGTACAAGGCAACCAAAGGCAAGGGCTAGAAGAAACATAACCCTTGAAAATGATGACTCTCAGAGTATTGCATCAGACTCTTCTGTACCTCCAACAATTCCTGATCCATCTTTAAAGTTAGCCTGTGATCCCAAACATCTTGTTAATTATCATGATCAGCCAATTGAGCCAAAGGAAGAGCCAATTGAGCTTGATGAGGCTAATTTTCCTAAATTCCTTTTTGAGATGGATCCAAAGAAGAAATTAAAGCAAAGGGCTGTCAAGGCAAAGCCAGTATTTGTGAGAAAGCCACAACCTCAAAAACCCCCTTCAAATCCAGAGGACTGCATGTACATTGCTGACATCAGGGAAGAATCCAGTTTGCATCTTGATTTAGACAACCTGGTGGAAGTAAGGGGCATTGCAGCTTCTCAGAAGCTACCTGAAAGACTGGTTTTCACATACAAGGGTGGTAGAGAACAAATTTGGCCTCTCTACAGAATTCTAGGAGAAGACTACCAAACACTACTCACAGTGTTTAGATGCTTGAAGAAAGACTTTGGCTTCACCAAAACAGCCAAGTCTGAGGTGGTCTCCAAAATATGTCAAATAAAGGCTAGCTGGAACAAGCCTGAGGCTCTTCCCAGGATGCTAAGAGTGCCCTCAACAGGAAAGAAGATCCATCTTCAACCTTTCTGGATGATGGAATTCAAGGACAAGGACAACTGCAGAAGGTTCTTCAGGATGGAAGACCAGCTGGACAAGGCATCTAATCAGACTCTAAGGTTTATGCAATCCATGCTTGGTGATCAAGATGAAGAAGAGAAGATCTTTTACAGAAGGCTACAGGTCCAGATTGAGGAGAACAACTCTAGGAGAGGGAAGAAGACTATGCCCCAAAGAAGACAAAGATGAATTATTTGCTCAGTCTAGAGGAGTACATTTGGGCATCAGTCTTGTAAGTCTTGCATTATTTCTAAAACTTTATGAAGCTCAATACAATTTTTACTTTTATCATGTGTAATATGCCTGAGTGTTTTTGTTATCATCAAGGCTCTTGATTTATGGCTGTTATTCTATCAGTCATAAATTGGGGGAGATTGTTAGGAATATGTTGTTCTTGATGATAATGATAAAAACACTTAGTAGATTTTGTATTAAGTTCTTTTGTAACTGTCAACGGAATGGCATGCTTTGCAGTGTTTCGTTGACAGGAAGCTCATCAACGAAATGAGTGTTGTAGCAATTGCATTGTACAATACTTCACAGTATGATAGGCATTTTGTTGTATGTATCAGATAGGTTTTCTAAGTCATGTTGACTAAGTACTAGATAGGCAAAATAGGTTGGTTAATTGTACATATATTATGCCTTGTAATTTTGCCTAAGTGAAGACATGTCAACGGTATGAAGATTACTCTGTCAACGGTATGGAGTTTACCCATCAACGAAACAAGGGAAACACCATCAACGAAATGGAGAATAAAGCTATCAACGAAACACATCTCCATGCCATCAACGAATCATTATTGCTTTTCTATATAATTGACAAAGTGATAGTGACAGGTTCCTGACAGATCAAAAAGGAGATGTGGAAGTGTACTTTGCATTGGAAACCATTAAAATGGACATGGGGAATAAGGAAACATCCCAGTTTCCAATTGGGCTCTTGGGAGTGATCATAATAAGCATAAAGACAAAAGCAAGGATCTCCAAGGACCACTGGACAAAGGGATGAAAAGCAAACTATTGGCGGTTACTCATTGTACTTTTAGTGTAACCAAAAGTAGGGTTGTAAACTTGGGTTTATATAACCAAGTGTAGCAGTTACTTTAGAAGTAAGAAGAAAAACAAAGAGTTTGTATTAGCTATCTTTGAGAGCATTTTTCTTCTCAACAACCTTGTAACTGAGCAGCTGTGTACATTTGTATCACAGATTATTTCCGCAATAAAAACACTTCAGTTGGATCATCAAACAATCCAACTGAATTATTTATATCTTGTGTTTTTATTTATTCAGTTCAGTTTAATTTTATAAAGTATTTTTAAGTTAAAGAAATATCAAGAATTGTATTCAACCCCCCCCCCCTTCTACAATTCTGTTAGGTCATTTGGGATTAACATAACAGCCCCCCTTAAGCTAAACTTTGCACATGCCAAGCTTCTTCTTTAACTCCTTGAAAATGTCGGGCCTCAAAGGTTTTGTAAAGATATGAGCAATTTGGTCTTGGGTTTTGCAATGTTTAACCACAACTTCTCCTTTCGTCACCAAGTCACGGATAAAATGATATTTGATTCGTATATGCTTGCTATTCCCATGAAACACCGGATTTTCCGTGAGTGCTATAGCAGACTTGCTATCACAATATATAATTGGACTTTCTTTTGTATCATGCTTAAGGTCCTCCAACACCCATGTGATCCACAAAGCTTGACAACTAGCTAATGATAAAGAAATATATTCCGCCTCCGCCGTTGATAGAGCCACAACTTGTTGCTTCTTTGACATCCATGTGATTGCACTAGAGCCAATGAAGAAAACATTTCCCGAAGTACTTTTACTGTCATCAACACTTCCGGCCCAATCAGTATCACAATATCCAAGCACCTTAGGACCACTTGCCTTTTGATAATAAATTCCATCTCCAAGTGTTCCACGAACATACCTCAAAATTCTTTTTCCGGCCTCCCAATGTGTCTTCTTTGGTTGCTCCATGAATCTACTAATCAAACTAACACCATATGTAATATCCGGCCGAGTGGCGGTCAAGTACATCAAACTTCCGACAAGACTTCTATATAAAGTAGGATCAACAAACTTAGAATCATCATCCTTACTTAACTTCAAGCCAACTTCAACGGGAGTGCTACTTGGTTTCGCATCTTCCATTCTAAACTTCTTTAACAAATCTTTTGCATACTTTTCTTGAGAGATAAAAATTCCATTCTTATCTTGCTTTACTTCAATACCAAGAAAATAGTGGAGTAGTCCCAAATCGGTCATCTCAAATTCTTGCATCATATTTTTCTTAAATTCTTCAATGTCATCACGATTATTTCCCGCAAAGATCAAATCATCCACATATAAGCCAATGATGAGAATTTTACCTTTGTTCTCCTTGATGTAAAGTGTATGCTCAAATGGACACCTCTTGAATCCCATCTTCATAAAATAATCATTGATGCGGCTATACCATGCACGTGGGGCTTGCTTTAGACCGTACAAAGCCTTCTTCAAACGATAGACTTTATTTTCTTCGTTCTTTTTCACATAGCCCGGTGGTTGATCAATATACACCTCTTCTTGTAATACTTCATTCAAAAAAGCGGATTTGACATCCATTTGGTGAACTTGCCACTTGTTTTGAGCGGCCAAAGAAATTAACAAGCGAATTGTTTCAAGACGTGCCACGGGAGCAAATACTTCTTTGTAATCAACACCATATTTTTGCTTGTAGCCTTTTACCACCAAACGTGCCTTATGTTTTTCAACTTCACCTTGTGCATTCAACTTTGTCTTGTAAACCCACTTGACTCCAATGGATTTCTTTCCTTTAGGAGCTTCAACTAACTCCCAAGTTTCATTCCTTTCAATTGCATCAATTTCTTGATCCATGGCTTGTCTCCATTTATTTTCTTTAGCGGCATCTTCAAAAGCAACCGGATCCGCATTTGCATATAAGGCAAAATCAACAAATTCATCTTCCAAAATTCTTCTTGTTGCTCCATAAAGATCCGCCATTGATCTTGTCTTTCTTGGTGGTGACTCGGAACTTGAAGATGATGATGATGAGCTTGGTGGAAAATTAGATGGTGGAGTAGGTGGAGTGGAGCCTTCTTCTTCAATTGGATCAAATGCATCATCATCAAGAAAAGTACTTGAACTTTCTTTCTCATCCTTCCATTTCCATGAAGCCTCCTCGTTGAAAATTACATCACGACTAATTATGACTTTCTTTGTGATGGGATTGTACAATTTGTATGCCTTAAAAGCTTCACTATAGCCAACAAAGATGCATTTTTCAGATTTATCATCAAGCTTACCTCTCTTTTCATCGGGCACATGAGAGTAACAAATACTTCCAAAAATTCTAAAATGAGAGACACATGGCTTCTTGCGACTCCAAGCTTCTTGTGGAGTCTTTCCTTCCACACTTTTAGTAGGTGCACGATTGAGAACATAACATGTACAAGCAACCGCTTCGGCCCAAAACATCTTAGGCAATCCTTTTGTTTTCAACATACTTCGAACAAGCTCCATGATTATTCTGTTCTTCCTCTCGGCTACCCCATTTTGTTGAGGGGTTGAACGAACCGTTAGTTGATGGCGAATTCCATGCTTTTTCAAAAAACCTCCAAATTCTTCGGACATATATTCACCACCACGATCAGATCGTAGTGTCTTTAAAGAACGACCACTTTCTTTCTCCACATATGCTTTAAAATCTTTAAATATTTCAAATACTTGAGATTTTTCTTTGAGAAAATAAATCCACATTTTGCGACTATAATCATCAATAAAAGTGAGGAAATAACGACTACCTCCAATAGAGTTGGTGCGCATAGGTCCACATAAATCCGAATGTATCAACTCCAATGGTTTTTTAGCTCGCCATGCCTTCTTTTTTGGAAATGGATCTCGGTGATGCTTTCCAAAAACACAATCTTCACATACTTGATCTTGCTTTTGAATATTTGGAATGCCTCTTACCATATGACCTTTACAAATCTTGGATAGAGTGCTAAAACTCAAGTGATTAAATCGAAGATGCCAAAGCCAAGACTTGTCGTTCACAATATTAGCAAAACATGGAAGAGCCTCACTTTGAATTTTCAATGGAAACATTTTAGTTGATGTCATCTTGACTTTTGCAACAAGAATCCCATTTTTATCTTTGATCTCACAAAAATCATCTTCAAAATTCACATGATGCCCCTTTCTTAAAAGTTGCCCAACACTTAAAAGATTATGTTTAAGATCGGGAACATAATAAACATTAGAGATATAATTTGTACCTTGCTTTGTTCGAATTGGAACATCCCCACAACCTTTGACAATGAGCCTTTTGTTGTCACCCGTCTTGACTTCTCGTTGGACACTTTCGTCAAAATTCACAAAACAATTTTTCTTTCAAACATTTGGATAATAAAAATTCACATGTTTTCTGATCAAATCATAAGCTTTGTATTTCATCATTTGGAATCAGAGCGGGTGTTTAGGTCCTGTACATGTCTAAATAACAACCAAAACATACAAAAGAAATATGGAAACGCCCAAGACAAAAGAAGGTGATGTGGGTTTGAGCTATCCCATGTTGACGAGAAGCAATTATACAGCATGATCCCTAAAAATGAAAGTGTTCATGAAGGCGCAAGGAGTCTGGGGTGCAATCGAACAAAAGGATCCCAAAGTAACCGTGGATGAAAGAATGGTGCAGGTGGCCCTTGCAGCGATATATCAAGGTGTGCCAGAAGATGTATTGTTGACCATTGCAGAGAAAGAAACCGCTAAGGAAGCTTGGGAAGCGATTAAGGTGATGTGTATGGGAGCAGAACGTGTAAAAGAGGAAAAAGTGCAGACACTGAAGGGAGAATTTGAGTCTCTGGTCATGAAGGAAACGGAACAGATAGACGATTTCTGCATGAAGTTGAGCGGAATCGTGACCAATATAAGGGTACTTGGAGAACCGATGGAAGAATCGTGTGTTGTGAGAAAGATTTTGCGAGCAGTTCCTGATAAGTTTCTTCAGGTAGCCTCAAATATTGAGCAGTTTGGAGACATCAAGTCAATGACGGTTGAAGAATTAGTGGGTCGTCTCAAAGCTCACGAGGAAAGAATGAAGGGTAGGTCCGAGAGTGCAGGTGGACAACTTCTCCTGGCATCTCAGAATCAAAGAGCTAGAGGTGGTTATATCCGTGACAAGAGTAGGATAAGGTGCTACAACTGTAACGCCTTGGGACACTATGCTTCAGAGTGTAGTAAACCACGACGGGAATGAGAGAAGAGACAAGAAGTAAACATTGCAGTCATCGAGGATGAAGAACCAGCATTGTTATAGTCATAAGTTGATAGACATACGGGCTCAGTTTAAAAGCCATACGGGCTTAGTTGATAGCCATACGGGCTCAGTTTAAAAGCCATACGGGCTCAGTTGATAGTCATACGGGCTCAGTTTAAAAGCCATAGGGGCTGGAAGGATTGCATGAGACAAGTTTAGATTAAGGGGGAGATTGTTGGAAATTAATCTAAACTTGTTTCATCTCCTAAGCTGTCTGAAATGGCAACTTGTGGCCAAAAAGTTGTTTCTTCATCGATTGTAAAAGATTTGGATCGATTGTTGGTTGATGATGATGATTGTCTTCCTATTAAACCTATTCCACTAGAGAACAAGGTAAAATAACTAGTTTGTTTTTTAATTTATCAATGGCATATTTCTTTTCTTGGTTTTCCAAATTAATATTATTTTTATATTCAATACTTCTTTAGGTAAACATTATTTATTTAATATTAATGTGTGTAGGGTCCGCGAAAATGTGAGTTGGGAGTAGACACTGTTAAAAACAAGGTGGCATTTGGCTTGTTATTTGATGACGAAGGCATGAACAGCTTTATACACGGAGTGCCTATGCAGCCTGGATTTGTTCGTGTCTTAGTGGATGGCCCAATTAAAGATGATGCCTTGATTCCCGTTCCAGTAGTAGGTGAAATTGAGATAGTAGACCAAGATGTTGGCTCACACATCTCATGGCCATGGAACTTGATCATAATTAATGCCCCATCTATCGCGGTATGTAAGTAATATGTTCTAAGCTATATATTATCTTTGATTATATTTTCCTAAATTGTTATATATTTTCAAAAAACAAGGAGAAAAGGAAAGGAACCTAAAAGTGAGTTGCATAAAGTGCAGGCCTTATTTAAGAACATGGAGATCAATAAGAATGTTCCAGAGCGCTTTCGATTGTTGTATAAACATGCAACAACATTCATGAAGACCACTGGGATCTCAATACAGATTCCATGTAATGTCGAGGTGTTTGTATCTGATAAAACGATATTTATATTGCATGAAAATATAATCAATTTGCTGGAGTTTAAAATGATTGGACAAGCTATAATATCTTCATACATGGCGTGAGTATTTTTTTTAATTCTTGTCACTCTTGTCCTTTCTCATGTATTCTTGTCTTCTGCATATTTCGTTTCATTGTTACTTTAATTTATTTTCAATACAGGTACTTCATTCTAAGGTTCATGAGAATGACAATTTGGATTTGTTTGCTTTCTTGATTTTGGAGCCACATTTACCCTGAACAGCGAGTTTGAAGCTTACTTGTTTAATCGTTTGAAAGAGGGTAATCCTAATCGTCTTTTCATCTTGCCGCATAATACCAAGTAAGTATATATATTGAGTGTTTCCATTTTTTTGATAAATCACTTTTTTAATCTATTATATTCCGTAGAATCATAATAATATGATTTTATTTAAATTCTATTTTCATATTTTTTTAAATAAAAATAGTTGCCATTGGATACTGGTCTTGATATGGGGTGGCAAAATTTTCGTGCTCAATCATTTGCCTCGTTCAACTACTTTTCCAGACTTGGAAAAATCAATATCAAGGTATATTAATTATTTTATATCTCGATTCTTTTCATTATTGAGATATCGATCATAAAGCATTATTAAAACTGCCACACGTGACAGGGCAGTAGTTGCTTTTAATATTCAGGTTGGAAGGGGAAATAAAGCCTCATTGTAAAATATATTTCAGTAAGTTTTTTTTCTGTAGTTTAGTTATTTCTCTGGTAATTGCAACGTTTTGTTTGTAAAATATCACTTTGTGCTACTACTGCTCATTAGGATCAGTACGCCAATGAATTGAGTAATTTAATCGTTTAAGGTTATATTATCGATCTAATATTTTTTTTTAAATAGGGATGTCCTAAAAAACTTGATGGTATTGAATGCGGCTATGTAGTTATGCGCTACATGAAAGAAATTGTAATGGACAGTGAAATGTTATTTCTAAAAAAAGGTATAATTTTGTCCTCAAACTTATTTAATTGCTATATATTTATAGTAGGATTCATAGTAATTTTTTTCATGTTTACACTTTTCAGTGGTCTTCCAAGTCTCGTAAGTTAAGTTGTTCCAGGGCTGAGCTTGATGAGGTCCGATGTGAGACTGCTGGTCATATTGAAAAGTTTTTGTAAACAGGGCCTAGAATATGGTTTTGGTGCATGTAGTAGTATTATTGACTTTGGCAATATGATTATGGATGGATTATGTAGTTGGAAGTATGACTTTGATATTTTGATAAATTGTATTTTGGATGAATTAGATGGTATCGGTATTATTTTGGATGATTTGGATTATGTAGTATGAATTGGATAATGTACTAGTTGGGTGATTGGATTTTATATTTGGCTTTGGTATATATTGGGCTTTTGATTTTGATATTTGATTTGGTTTTTTGATTTTGGTCATTTGGTATCTTGGTTTTTGGGAAAGTCATATAAACAGGGCATCCATATATTAACAAAACAGAACTTACATCACTTTTCCAAAAAACCGATATTAAATATAACAAATATAAACACCATTTTCTTGAACGAACTCATTCAAAGGAAAAGATAGACATCAGCTCCAACTACATAGACATCAGCTAGATATAAGAAACCGATGTAAATCAGATAAAAAGACATCAATTAATATAAAGAACCAATGTTAAATGTTAACGTGGACATCAGTTCTCAAACAAATTTTATATTTTTTTCCTCTTTTCCTTTTACATGTCATATGTTCAAGATTATATAAATCTTATATTAAAACAAGATTCACATTGTTGTGATGACATATTTTCAATAATTTGAAGTAACAACATCAGTTTTAGACAAAAACCGATGTCTAAGATGCCTACAAACATATGTTTAATACCCCTACCTTTCTCTACACATGCAAAGACATCGCTTCCATTTTCGATAGACATCGGGTTTTAGCCGATGTCTATTGTTGTTTTTCTAGTAGTGTTTAAAGGATATCCCATAGGTTCCAAGATCGTTCTTCCCTAGCCATTGTGGGATAATATCGGTTGGTTTCGTGTCCCCACCTCCGGACTTCTGTCCATTATGGGATACTAGCATTATACCCGTGCAAAGCACGAGAATCTTTATAATTATTTTTATATTTTTTTAACTTTGTTTAGAGTTAAATTCTATGGAGACCATCTTTTTTTCTGAAGATCTGGAGATCACATACGTTCTGCAATCTAAATTTGACAA
Source organism: Heracleum sosnowskyi (assembly GCA_030848705.1). NCBI lineage: Eukaryota > Viridiplantae > Streptophyta > Magnoliopsida > Apiales > Apiaceae > Heracleum > Heracleum sosnowskyi. The sequence continues at coordinate 11,037,690 of CM061242.1, read as the reverse complement.
AATAGATCATATTTTGTAATCAAAAATTTGCAAAACGTACTATTTTGCAAAGTATATTCTATGAAAATCACTATTTCATTGAAAGTTTGAAAATATGTAAGTTCTGCAAACTAAACATGAATGTTCTACAAACCGAACATGTTTTTCAGAACAATATGTTTTGCTATATTTTAGTTGCAAAACGTATATAATTTTAAAGATTTAAAATGAAAATAGTTATTTTCATAGAACATAATTTATAAAATATTATATTTCTCTAAATTTAGATTGAAGAATGTATGGGGTCTCCGTCTCCACAAAAAAGATGGTCTTTATAGAACTTAACTCACTTTGTTTATATTTTAGTATATTTAGTTTTTTTTTTAATTTTCATTTTAATTGATTTTGTATATTAGATCATCAATATTTAATTTATACAATATATCCTTTTTGTAGATTTCCCAAGTACTACTTTTTAGTAGAAATGTTATAATAAAATTGATTAGTATTCATTTTTTATTAAAATAGTTTTGTATATTATTGATGAAATCTTTATTCCTTTGAATTTTAAATCATTGAATTTAAAATTTTTAAATTTTTTTCACTCTAAAATATTTAGATACTACACGTTCCTTTCTAATAAAATAAAATGATATATAGTGTAATTCATTACTAACTGTGAGTGTATTTCGAGTATATCTACATTTTTCCTTTTTTCACAATAATAATAATTAATAATTTACTGTTTTAGCCCTGACGACCAATTTTTTTCACTCTAAAATATTTAGATACTACACGTTCCTTTCTAATAAAATCATATATAGTGTAGTTCATTTACTAACTGTGAGCTTATCTGCTTGTATTTCAAGTATATCTACATTTTTCCTTTTTTCACAATAATAATAATTAATAATTTACTGTTTTAGCCCTGACGACCAAACCACCTAAACTCCCTTATACCAATTATATATAAGATATAATGTATTTAAGATGCACCATAATCAACATATATCTACAACGGTAGGTAATCAGTGATATTAACCGTACATTCAATACTTGAAGCACCCAGATTTTAACGATGATATAGAGTGTAGTTCATTACTAACTGTGAGCTTATCTGCTTGTATTTCGAGTATATCTACATTTTTCCTTCTTTTTTTTTTTTTTTTTTATCGTAGGGAACCCGCAGCCGCTACCCTTCGGGTGCGCACTGGGTAAACCCCACGGGCTCACGTAATAGCCTGCAAACTACGTGAACCAAGGTAAACCGCAATTAAGCGACAGGCTCTGCCCCAGGAGGCATAATCACAAATTCGTCCCCCTCCCTGGGATTCGAACCTGTGACCAAGAGGTTACTTGACCTCTCTTTAACCAACTGAGACAACCCTTGCGGGCCATTTTTCCTTTTTTCACAATAATAATAATTAATAATTTACTGTTTTAGCCCTGACGACCAAACCACCTAAACTCCCTTATACCAATTATATATAGGATATAATTACCACCAGCCTTCGTGTCCCCAGCTCCGGCAACTTGACGAATCAAGCTTTCGAGAGTCGACTCTGATACCATATGAGACAACCCGGGTCAAATCCCGAGCCTTTTTCAAAAATCGAGTCAAGTCCCGATTCCGAGTCCGAATAAGCCGAAGCATACTAGCCTAAATGCAGCCAACTCGGGTAGTCCACAAGCCCACCATAGGCCCCCGAAAATATCATGATTTATTGGTGTTTATTGGTAGTAGTACTTTGCCCTATAAACTGAACAGAAGTCTCAAATCTAATCGATGTTGGACTAGGGTGTTACAAAATATATTGTTAAAAAGTATATAATCTAATCTATAAATATTTATACTAGTGTCTAGTTAATGCAATAAGCTAGTGTTATTTTAATATGAATATGTGTGCGGAAAATCTACATAGAGGCCTATAAGCTTGTGTCCCTCACAAAAATTTAAAATTTTAGTAATGTATAATTGCCTGTATTTTATGAAGCATATCTCTACGTAAAAACAAATATGTATATTTTGCTAGTAATAATATCAAATTTTGAATTATTCTTTATTTTATTTACATTTATATGATCCAAATGAATATAGCATGGTTAGAATACAATATTTTAAACACTTACATATTCAAGATGTATATATTAAAGCACACAAAATACTTTACTAATCATATGATATAAACTTTCTTGTGAATGTGATACTCACCTAAAAGAAAAATCTCCCTATCTTTCTCAACGAACGTCATCTGATATCCTCTACAAACTAATCATCTAGCTTAAAGAAAAACAGGGCTCAATTTCTTCTATGGAATCAATGTCTTTATGGATTAAACAAAAAGAAAAAATAATTAATGCAACTCGAAATTAAACATAAAATCTCTAACAACATGACATGCATAATGCATTTATAAATTGCACACAAAGTAAATCTAATTGTCTCCCTTCGAAATTGAACATTTTATGCCCGACTCTGGGTACTGAACGTCTAGACTCAATATCTGAATATTAGAAATATTAGGAGTACACTTCTTTTAATTGACTGAAATATTATATCAACAAGACATGAGATCCCTAGGAGTAGTTGTTCTATGTCCTAATAATAATATATACTCAGAATGGGCTCTTGGTATCATATATCAATATTTAAAATATTTATATAATTTTAAATTTCAGTGGCCAAAATTTTAAATAAAGTTCACAAACATTATTTTAATTATTCGAAAAGGTGGTTAAGTAGGGATGGACATCAGGTCACTTCAAGGTAGAGGAGTGTTATCCTGGCTCCCGATCCCCGACCCCGAAACCCATCCCCGAACCCGCCCCGATCTCCAAACGGGGATTTTTCTACTCCCCGCCCCGAACGGGGAACGGGGATCCCTGCGGAGAATCAGGGAATTCATTTTTATTTATTCTAAAAAATAATAAATTATTGATAATATTTTCGAATATAAATTAACATGATAAATTATAATATTTATATTTTATTTTATTTAAAATAATATTTTAAACCTTAATTTGAATTAAAAAAAATTATACTAATAATAGGCAAAACTAATATTATTATAATTAAATTCTATCACAATATGTACCTCTTAAATTATTGAGTGGATAAAAAAATTAAAATTTTAACGTTACATGTATATAATCTTGATAATTTATTTAATATACATGTAAAATATAATTAATTTTATTATAACAAAGGGGTTCGGGGAGCGGGTGTAACGTCCCCAAATCCGGGTTCAGAGGATTTGGTCGTCACGCAAAAATCTCAACTTAAATCACCTGTTTAATCTTAAAACTTTCACCTGTAAGTGTTTAACAAATGAAATGTAACATATGCGAGGGACAGCTTCGACAAGAAGTGTGCCAGGCCAAACCAATATTTTACATAATAATATTTAATATAAATGAAACTTTATACAAATAGCCTTACACTAGATCCAGATACTCTGCATCAATTCATCTTCATAACGGCATCTCGTCTCTTCGCATTCCAAATTTATATGATTAAATCATGTCACTCTATCTTTCAATGGAGGGTTAAAAAGGTGAAACAAGCAAGTATGATCTATATCAATTTTTTTTTTTAAAAATTCTAAAAATTTTGATCTATATCTACATATACATATATGGGTATGTTACTTGCCAGATTGTTTGCTTATATATACATATATTTCTCCTTCCTTCTCATGTTGTGTTTGATGTTCTGCCTTGAATTTCAAAAATTTAGTTTACTCTTTTGTGGGATTTCCTTTAATTTTTGTATCTGACTTATTCCTCTCCACTCTATGAACGTTTTGTCTGACCCGGAAATGTTTAATGGCATTTCTGCTTTATTAATTAATACTCCAAAAAGTATTTGCTTTTTGTACCTAATTCATATGCTTAGTTTTTTGAAGTCTTTTAATCTTTGTTTGTGGATAACTGCATGTATTGGATTTAGGGATGCTCGGACGATAAAACACTTGAATATGGAAGCTGAAACAATAGAAACATATTGGAGATTGTAGATAATGCTATTTAATGAATTAAATATGTGGAGGGCTCAAAAGAATGGTGCAGTGATGGTATCAACACAATAGTGTATAGCAAACATTGATGGTCTTTTACATTAACACCAATTAGGACAAAGACAATTCCTTGCCGGTGGTGATAGCTAACAAGAAAATTATCTTTAATGTAATTTTTTTTTGTGAACTATAATTCTATATGTTACATATTATCTATATGATAATTATAACAATGTTCTCAAAGCAATTTTAAATGTGTGTATAAAATTTCAACAAGTCTTTAACTAAAATAAACATTATATTGATTTTGTTGTGACTCGAACTTGATAGATTCTTATTATAGGATATTTATTAGTGTGCCGCCAGGACTAATATTAGTATTGTTCTTCATTTTTTATTTTTATTAAAGACCTTTATTGGTCTCTAGCTAAGAACCTTTGCAACATATTTACATACAATTCTCTTCAAGTTCTTCCCTTTCCATTTTTCGTGCTTCAGCAGTTTTCATGTAGTTAATAATGATACACTAGAATTTCATCACCAAGTGATAAACTCACTTGATTGTGCATGGCATCTTTTGTTTGTTAAAAATAAAGATGAATTTCATAAATCAATTGGACATCTTTGGATAGTACGCTTTAGTTGGTAAGCATCTAGATCACACACAAAGAACTTGGAAAGCGAAGCCAACATAAGATTTTGTATCCTTTATGTGTTTTGGAAGGACGAATATTTGCATTTTTTGGTGATTATTAAATTAGTCAAATTTGTAAACACAACACATCTTTAGCTAGTTTAGGATAATAGTTAAAATTAAATTATATCATATGCAGATACTCTTTTTCCATGTTAGCAGGGAGCCTTGAAATAAACTTTCTTAAATAGTACCAGTTTCCATGATCGATCAAAATGTGGTGCTACAAGAGCCATTAGCAGCTTCAATAAAGGAGTTGGATAATTCTTATAAATGTACATCACTTTGAGTGTCGACATAAATCTGAGATTCGACAATGTAAATACAGGGCTGCTAGCAAGCCTTAACACCACAATATTATCATATTATCCACATTGGGCCAAGCCTCTAAGGATTTGTTTTTGGGCACATCTTAAAAGGCCTCACACTAATAAATTTAACTGGCTACTTTATTTATATACAAGAGAATTTTCTCATGAGTTCTCGATGTTGTAGTTGGGTTGACATCACCTAAAACTCCGTTAACTCAGACCAAGAACCAGAAATCTCATGGTCTTATGTCTTGCAATTAATCCGTTTTCCTCTTGCACTTCTACAATTCACCTCCCACAACATGCTGCCTAATCCCTTTCGGGAAGACTTTTGACAAAAGCTACCCAACAGATCCCCCAATCGTCACCAAGGGACCTCACACATCGAACAACAGCACCACATTACCCTAGGATCCATCTTTGAACTTTTAACTCTAATACAACTTGTGAGCTGCCAGCAAGACTTAACTCGACAATACTATGATATATTCTGCTTTGGATCAAGCATGGGATTTTTTTAGGCACATCCCAAAAGACATCATACTAATTGATTTAACTAGATGTTCTACGTACAAATGAAATTTTTTTTCTTGTCTCGTCGATGTGGTAAATGAGTTGACACCAACTGATAGTAAACATGAATGTGCAAGAAGACTATGTTGTGTAAGAATATGTAGTAGATTCGAACACGGTAAGACATATCAGTGTTCGAATAGAAGGGGGTAAACAAAGATCAAGCAACCTCTTCTAGGGGGATATATTTTGGCTATGGCGGGGTCACAAGGTTAACTTGGACTTTGCATGGCTGCTTGATTGCATAATATACAAGTGCCAAAAAATCTTTGAGTAGTTTACTACAAAGAAGAAGAAGTTACATGCAATATAACTTCTTGTTCTTTGTGGTAAAGTGCTCAAAGGTTTCTGGGTACTTGTGTATTATTATGCGATTAAGAAGACATACAAATTCTGAGTTAACCTTGTGGCCTCGTCATAATCTATAATATAATTCAGAACTTAAAAATAAATAAATATTAAACCTCAAAAAAAAAATTAGGTGTTTGATTATTTACAAAAACTTTTAAAAAATTCATTCTACTTTTTAAAGAACAAGTTGAATTGTGTTTATTTACACCAATACGTAGACATTATTACTGAGAGGAAAGCTTGCCGTAATTAGGTTAAATTAGTAGCTATGTGATAGTATAAATAGTTTACCACACTTCCTCATTTCTCATATATTCTAGATTCGCCTCTCTCCCTAAAACTCCTTGAAAGTATCGCCTGCTCTCTTCCTGAAAACAAATTATAGGCGGCGCGAACTTCACTGCTAACAAGCATACCGCAAGGTCTCTCTCTCTCTGACATAGGCATACACACAGACTTTCTGGATCGTTCTTATTTAGATCTATATCTATGTATACATATATGCCTCAATTGTTTGCCACATTGTTTGCTTATAAATATTTATATATTTCTCCTTCCTTCCCGTTCTGTGTTTGATATCCTGCCTCGAATTTCAATAATTTATAAGTTTACTCTTTTGTGGGGTTTCCTTTAATTTTTGTATGTGATTTATTGCTCTACACTCTATGAACTCTTTGTCTCAATGGGAAATGTTAAATGGCATTTCTTCTTTTATTAATTAGTACTTCATAAAGTATTTGTTTTTGGAACCTAATTCTATGCTTAGTTTTTTGAAGTCATTTAATCTTTGTTTGTGGATAAGTGTATTCTACTATGATCTTAAAATCAAATTATAGATTTATGTGTGTTTCTTTGTTTTGTTTATTTTGCAATATGTATTTGTCCGTCTTGCATTGATATGTTCAAGCGTGTTCCTGGTGATTAGCTATATATGCTAGGAATTATTAGATATAATATTTTTAGTGCTGGATTTAGAGATGCTCGCCAATAAAGCAGACTGAATATGGAAGAGTTCATATATGGATGCCATTTATTTTCTGGTGTCCTACATATGTAATCAGGTACCAGTTTAACCTTAATGGAAAATGAAAAATGCTACACCACCCAAAACTTGTACAAAATACTCATATCTTTGGTAATTTTCCTAATAAAATGATGTGACCTGCGTGCATACATATACGCATCAAATTAAAAAATGACACATGACATGCCACATCATTCCATACATCTTGTGGGATATATTTTTGGGTTCCCTAGCATAACTCATGGAAAATAATGTAGATAGTGTTACTATAAATTTGATATGTGAAACAAAAAAAAATTGGAGATGGTAGATAGTGTTATATATTTGATGGTATCGACACCACAGAGTAGAGCAAACATTGATGGTCTCCTACATTAACACCAACACCAATCACGACAAAGACAATTCCTCTAGTGATAGCCAACAAGAAAATTATTTTTAATTTAATTTTTTTATGTGAACAATTTCATATGTGTGTATAAAACTCCCACAACAAGTATTGGAGTTTATATCATTTGGTCATGCAAAATTAATAGTTGCATTACACAAATATTTTGAGTTATTCTTGGGGCTCATGTAACATATACATCAGTTTAGTATTTTTGCTAATATTTTTTTCAGAATTGGAAATTGTTTACAATTTTTTTCAATTAAATGATTCAATCCTTTATTGTTGTATAGGCACCCCTATTAGAGCTGCATTACTCAATGTCGAAAATGGGTCACAGTCATTGGTTTCTCTTGCAAAAAACCATGTTTTCTTAGTACAACTAAATGATTCGGTAAGAGTTAGCATCATTTAAGGTTCCAGCTCATTTTAACTTGTTTTTACTGTATTTGACTAATAATTTCTTAGAAGAGGACCGCTAGAGTTGTGAAAGTGTAACAAGCAAGCATTATTTGGATGGTATTGATATGTTTATTCACATTATTTCGACTAAAGATTGACACAAGAGTTTGAAACTTCTCTCAATCTGATTTTATATATTAAATAATAATGTAGTATGCTTTATTCTTCTTCTTTTTTTCTCAATTTAACTCTACTGAGTACCTATACTTTTGCCGTACCATGCCAATATCAAGATATGAGTTTAATTCAAATGAACTACCCAAATGTAGCTTCGGGCAACCCATATTTAGGCACAATAAAAATTTACATGTGGTTGATGTTTACACACACACATACATATATACATGTATATGTGTACGGGCTCATAGAGAATGACAATAGACACTCACACATGAAGGATGCTCAATAGATATGAATGAGATCGTCGTTGAGATTAAAATGAGGACTGCGGCCAGGGTTAGGACAAGGAGAGAACGTACGAGTGTATGTAGAAAAGTATAACCCTAAAACCTATTGTTTGGGCCTAAGTATATGGGCCTGTACTAAAATTAAACAATGAGATATTAGTAGCATGCACAAAATGTCCAAGTCCACAAAATTTAATTGATTTAGAGCTGGGGAGGTTTAGAGATGCCTAGATATGTTTTCGTTGATAAAATTTTGTGTTGCTATTGAAAATCATACACAAAAAAGGTTGTCCAGAATACTCCCTTGGCTCCACAAGGGTTTGGCTCCACAAGGGTGCGACACCAAAAGATCATCACAAAAGGGAACACCACCAAATCACACTCTTTTGCCTCACGATGTGTTTTCTAATTAAGAAATAATGCAAGGTCTTAGTTCCTCAATAAGAAAAGTATGCTCATATGATATTTAGCCCCATAAGTTTCACAAAAAGTCTCTACTTGAATTTCATTTTAATTCTGAAAGTGTGGATTTTTGTGCTAAATCAAATAAATTTTATGGAGTTGGACTCTTTTTGCATGTTAGGAATATGTGATTGTTTAATATTAGGACCGGCCCATGTACTTAGGCCCTAGCAATACTTTTAGGGTTTTATTTTTCTATATTATAAACTCGTACGTTCTGTAGCTCGTCCTAACCTTGTCTTGCATCCTGCTTTTAATCTCAGCGACGATTTCATTCATATCCATTCACCATCCTTCATCTCTGAGTGTCTGTTGCCATTCTCCATGTATATATATATATATATATGTCTAAGCATCACTTGTTGGAAATTAATCTAAACTTGTTTTATTTGTTTGGGCTTTAGTTAAGTTGATGGGCTTATGTCTATGCTTAATGTTTATAATAAAACGTTTGAACCAGTCGGTTAGCAGGACTTGGTCATTAGTTGGTTCAGTTTTGTTAGGAATGTGGGAGTAGTGGAGTCTAACTAGGTGATTAGTTGCTAGTTTTCAGCTAGGTTTTCTATGTGCATATATATTATGCATGTATTCTGTTTTTCAATATAACGAGCATGTTTTCTTTCCCGGTTTGATATCTAAATACAGTACTTCTGATCAAATCATAAGCTTTGTATTTCATCATTTGGTATCAGAGCGGGTGTTTAGGTCCTGTACATGTCTAAATAACAACCAAAACATACAGAAGAAATATGGAAACACCCAAGACAAACGAAGGTGATGTGGGTTTGAGCTATCCCATGTTGACGAGAAGCAATTATACAGCATGGTCCCTAAAAATGAAAGTGTTCATGAAGGCGCAAGGAGTCTGGGGTGCAATCGAACAAAAGGATCCCAAAGTAGCCGTGGATGAAAGAATGGCTCAGTTGATAGCCATACGGGCTCAGTTTAAAAGCCATACGGGCTCAGTTGATAGTCATACGGGCTCAGTTTAAAAGCCATAGGGGCGGGAAGGATTGCATGAGACAAGTTTAGATTAAGGGGGAGATTGTTGGAAATTAATCTAAACTTGTTTCATTTGTTTGGGATTTGGTTAAGTTGATGGGCTTATGTTTATGTTTAATGTTTATAATAAAACGTTTGAACCAGTCGGTTAGCAGGACTTGGTCATTAGTTGGTTCAGCTTTGTTAGGAATGTGGGAGTAGTGGAGTCTAACTAGGTGATTAGTTTCTAGTTTTCAGCTATGTTTTCTATCTGCATATATATTATGCATGTATTCTCTTTTTCAATATAACGAGTATGTTTTCTTTCCCAGTTTGATATCTAAATACAGTACTTCTGATCAAATCATAAGCTTTGTATTTCATCATCACTCACATGTGATTTTAGTCATCGTGTTCATGAGTTATATCGCATCTACCATGATTTGACCACATAAATATTTATTGGTAGGTTATATCTTCATTTTAGTATGTTTATAGAAATAGCTATACATTAAGCACACGGATATAACCATTTGTCCTTTTTGATTTTTTCAGCTTTTCTAGCTAACTGGATTCATACTCTGGTCTCTATGATGCGAGTCTCTGCAAGACTTGTCAGAGTTTACAGTTTGCAAGAGTCTATAAAGCAAAATAAGGAAGGTGTGATCATACACAAGGCAAGTCTTGGAGATAAGCTCGAATGGATTGCAGAATAACAAAAAGATGTGATAAAGACAGAAGATAAGCTTTATAATTGAAGATGTGTCTAACAAAACAAATGGGATATAATCCCTTATTTTGTGTCATTTGTTTAGTTGAGAGGGAAAGACCTATAATTATTTTAGTCCTTGTATTGATACACCCGTTTCTACAAGTATTTCAATACTAAATTATCTAGGAGAAAAATTCACATTTAAAGAGAAAACAAGTAATTAAAAATTCACATGAAAATTAGTGTACAAGACCAAATATTCACATTATATGCTAAAGTTGGGGTTTCACTTTACCGAGAGAGAGGTTCCTAATAACAAAAAACATGTTTAAGGAGAGGGAGATGGCCATTCGAACATGTTAATTGTTAAAATTTATATTGATGATGTAATAATATTTTTAAAAGATTAGGAAAAAATAAAATAAAGCGGCCTTGGAGTGCTTAGTCGACTAGTTATTACTTTTTTGTGAAAAAAAATAATTCATTGTTTTCAAACAATAAGACATTTATAAAAAAAATTATAATTTAACAAACACATATTAACATAGACCAAATTAACTGTTTCTTTATCTAATTAAATTACCATCATTGAGTAGACATCTCTTACTAGTATGGATGAAATATATAATCGTGTTATATAAACAATCTAACTATAGTTACGAATAAACAAGTTGATTTAATTTATGAACTAATATTTAAAAAACTACTAGCCATATGTGAATTGCCATATAAATATTTATCAATAAATCGAAATGAACAAAGTCTCACAAGAGAAAATCAAAAATCAGTATATGAATAGAAAATTAAATAAATATATAGAGGGGATTTGTTATCAACCAAAAAGATTCATGATCATTCCAAAAATAAGGAATAAAAAATTAGGGTTGTTAGAAAAACCAAGGACGGAGGCGGCTGACTAGTAAATAGAAAAAATTAGAATTAAGTCCTTATAGTCTAACAAAATTTAAAAAAAAAGACAAAAATTATAGGAATCTTGCTTCAAAATGTAACAATTAAAATAATCATAAGGTTATTATTGGTAGATAGTATGTTTAATTCCGAGTTTAAAAATAAATAAATATTAAATGTTTTTGACCATATTTTCTCAACCATTTTATTATGTTTGATTATTTACAAAAATTTACTTTTAAAATAATTATTCTAGTTTTTAAAGAACAAATCCATTTATGTTTATTTACACCCTTGTCCAATTATTCTCTCCATAAAACTTCTTGAAAGTATAGCTTGCTCTCTCCCTCAAAACCCTAGAAAGTATCGACGGCGGCTTGAACTTCACTGCTAAACAAGCCAACCACAAGGTCAGCTCTCTCTCTCTCTCTGACATAGGGGTACACACGGACTTACTGTTCTTCTCGTTCTCCATCGTTCTTATTTTGATCTATATCAATTTTTTTTTTTAAAAATTCTAAAAATTTTGATCTATATCTACATATACATATATGGGTATGTTACTTGCCAGATTGTTTGCTTATATATACATATATTTCTCCTTCCTTCTCATGTTGTGTTTGATGTTCTGCCTTGAATTTCAAAAATTTAGTTTACTCTTTTGTGGGATTTCCTTTAATTTTTGTATCTGACTTATTCCTCTCCACTCTATGAACGTTTTGTCTGACCCGGAAATGTTTAATGGCATTTCTGCTTTATTAATTAATACTCCAAAAAGTATTTGCTTTTTGTACCTAATTCATATGCTTAGTTTTTTGAAGTCTTTTAATCTTTGTTTGTGGATAACTGCATGTATTGGATTTAGGGATGCTCGGACGATAAAACACTTGAATATGGAAGAGTATATATGGATGTCATTTGTTTTGTGATGGCATGTGTATGTAATCAGGGTTTAACTTTAATGGAAATATATTGCATATAGTAGATGGCATTACCTTAAATTTGATATCTGAAACAATAGAAACATATTGGAGATTGTAGATAATGCTATTTAATGAATTAAATATGTGGAGGGCTCAAAAGAATGGTGCAGTGATGGTATCAACACAATAGTGTATAGCAAACATTGATGGTCTTTTACATTAACACCAATTAGGACAAAGACAATTCCTTGCCGGTGGTGATAGCGAACAAGAAAATTATCTTTAATGTAATTTTTTTTTTGTGAACTATAATTCTATATGTTACATATTATCTATATGATAATTATAACAATGTTCTCAAAGCAATTTTAAATGTGTGTATAAAATTTCAACAAGTCTTTAACTAAAATAAACATTATATTGATTTTGTTGTGACTCGAACTTGATAGATTCTTATTATAGGATATTTATTAGTGTGCCGCCAGGACTAATATTAGTATTGTTCTTCATTTTTTATTTTTATTAAAGACCTTTATTGGTCTCTAGCTAAGAACCTTTGCAACATATTTACATACAATTCTCTTCAAGTTCTTCCCTTTCCATTTTTCGTGCTTCAGCAGTTTTCATGTAGTTAATAATGATACACTAGAATTTCATCACCAAGTGATAAACTCACTTGATTGTGCATGGCATCTTTTGTTTGTTAAAAATAAAGATGAATTTCATAAATCAATTGGACATCTTTGGATAGTACGCTTTAGTTGGTAAGCATCTAGATCACGCACAAAGAACTTGGAAAGCGAAGCCAACATAAGATTTTGTATCCTTTATGTGTTTTGGAAGGACGAATATTTGCATTTTTTGGTGATTATTAAATTAGTCAAATTTGTAAACACAACACATCTTTAGCTAGTTTAGGATAATAGTTAAAATTAAATCATATCATATGCAGATACTCTTTTTCCATGTTAGCAGGGAGCCTTGAAATAAACTTTCTTAAATAGTACCAGTTTCCATGATCGATCAAAATGTGGTGCTACAAGAGCCATTGGTAGCTTCAGTAAAGGAGTTGGATAATTCTTATAAATGTACATCACTTTGAGTGTCGACATAAATCTGAGATTCGACAATGTAAATACAGGGCTGCTAGCAAGCCTTAACACCACAATATTATCATATTATCCACATTGGGCCAAGCCTCTAAGGATTTGTTTTTGGGCACATCTTAAAAGACCTCACACTAATAAATTTAACTGGCTACTTTATTTATATACAAGAGAATTTTCTCATGAGTTCTCGATGTTGTAGTTGGGTTGACATCACCTAAAACTCCCTTAACTCAGACCAAGAACCAGAAATCTCATGGTCTTATGTCTTGCAATTAATCCGTTTTCCTCTTGCACTTCTACAATTCACCTCCCACAACATGCTGCCTAATCCCTTTCGGGAAGACTTTTGACAAAAGCTACCCAACAGATCCCCCAATCGTCACCAAGGGACCTCACACATCGAACAACAGCACCACATTACCCTAGGATCCATCTTTGAACTTTTAACTCTAATACAACTTGTGAGCTGCCAGCAAGACTTAACTCGACAATAGTATGATATATTCTGCTTTGGATCAAGCATGGGATTTTTTTAGGCACATCCCAAAAGACATCATACTAATTGATTTAACTAGATGTTCTACGTACAAATAAAAAAAAATTTCTTGTCTCGTCGATGTGGTAAATGAGTTGACACCAACTGATAGTAAACATGAATGTGCAAGAAGACTATGTTGTGTAAGAATATGTAGTAGATTCGAACACGGTAAGACATATCAGTGTTCGAATAGAAGGGGGTAAACAAAGATCAAGCAACCTCTTCTAGGGGGATATATTTTGGCTATGGCGGGGTCACAAGGTTAACTTGGACTTTGCATGGCTGCTTGATTGCATAATATACAAGTGCCAAAAAATCTTTGAGTAGTTTACTACAAAGAAGAAGAAGTTACATGCAATATAACTTCTTGTTCTTTGTGGTAAAGTGCTCAAAGGTTTCTGGGTACTTGTGTATTATTATGCGATTAAGAAGACATACAAACTCTGAGTTAACCTTGTGGCCTCGTCATAATCTATAATATAATTCAGAACTTAAAAATAAATAAATATTAAACCTCAAAAAAAAAATTAGGTGTTTGATTATTTACAAAAACTTTTAAAAAATTCATTCTACTTTTTAAAGAACAAGTTGAATTGTGTTTATTTACACCAATACGTAGACATTATTACTGAGAGGAAAGCTTGCCGTAATTGGGTTAAATTAGTAGCTGTGTGATAGTATAAATAGTTTACCACACTTCCTCATTTCTCATATTTTCTAGATTCGCCTCTTTCCCTAAAACTCCTTGAAAGTCTCGCCTGCTCTCTTCCTGAAAACAAAGTATAGGCGGCGCGAACTTCACTGCTAACAAGCATACCGCAAGGTCTCTCTCTCTCTGACATAGTCATACACACAGACTTTCTGGATCGTTCTTATTTAGATCTATATCTATGTATACATATACGCCTCAATTGTTTGCCACATTATTTGCTTATAAATATATATATATTTCTCCTTCCTTCCCATTCTGTGTTTGATATCCTGCCTCGAATTTCAATAATTTATAAGTTTACTCTTTTGTGGGGTTTCCTTTAATTTTTGTATGTGATTTATTGCTCTACACTCTATGAACGCTTTGTCTCAATGGGAAATGTTAAATGGCATTTCTCCTTTTATTAATTAGTACTTCATAAAGCACTTGTTTTTGGAACCTAATTCTATGCTTAGTTTTTTGAAGTCATTTAATCTTTGTTTGTGGATAAGTGTATTCTACTATGATCTTAAAATCAAATTATAGATTTATGTGTGTTTCTTTGTTTTGTTTATTTTGCAATATGTATTTGTCCGTCTTGCATTGATATGTTCAAGCGTGTTCCTGGTGATTAGCTATATATGCTAGGAATTATTAGATATAATATTTTTAGTGCTGGATTTAGAGATGCTCGCCAATAAAGCAGACTGAATATGGAAGAGTTCATATATGGATGCCATTTATTTTCTGGTGTCCTACATATGTAATCAGGTACCAGTTTAACCTTAATGGAAAATGAAAAATGCTACACCACCCAAAACTTGTACAAAATACTCATATCTTTGGTAATTTTCCTAATAAAATGATGTGACCTGCGTGCATACATATACGCATCAAATTAAAAAATGACACATGACATGCCACATCATTCCATACATTTTGTGGGATATATTTTTGGGTTCCCTAGCATAACTCATGGAAAATAATGTAGATAATGTTACTATAAATTTGATATGTGAAACAAAAAAAAATTGGAGATGGTAGATAGTGTTATATATTTGATGGTATCGACACCACAGAGTAGAGCAAACATTGATGGTCTCCTACATTAACACCAACACCAATCACGACAAAGACAATTCCTCTAGTGATAGCCAACAAGAAAATTATTTTTAATTTAATTTTTTTATCTGAACAATTTCATATGTGTGTATAAAACTCCCACAACAAGTATTGGAGTTTATATCATTTGGTCATGCAAAATTAATAGTTGCATTACACAAATATTTTGAGTTATTCTTGGGGCTAATGTAACATATACATCAGTTTAGTATTTTTGCTAATATTTTTTTCAGAATTGGAAATTGTTTACAATTTTTTTCAATTAAATGATTCAATCCTTTATTGTTGTATAGGCACCCCTATTAGAGCTGCATTACTCAATGTCGAAAATGGGTCACAGTTATTGGTTTCTCTTGCAAAAAACCATGTTTTCTTAGTACAACTAAATGATTCGGTAAGAGTTAGCATCATTTAAGGTTCCAGCTCATTTTAACCTGTTTTTACTGTATTTGACTAATGATTTCTTAGAAGAGGACCGCTAGAGTTGTGAAAGTGTAACAAGCAAGCATTATTTGGATGGTATTGATATGTTTATTCACATTATTTCGACTAAAGATTGACTCAAGAGTTTGAAACTTCTCTCAATCTGATTTTATATATTAAATAATAATGTAGTATGCTTTATTCTTCTTTTTTTCTCAATTTAACTCTACAGAGTACCTATACTTTTGCCGTACCATGCCAATATCAAGATATGAGTTTAATTCAAATGAACTACCCAAATGTAGCTTCAGGCAACCCATATTTAGGCACAATAAAAATTTACATGTGGTTGATGTTTACACACACACATACATATATACATATATATGTGTACCCGCTCATAGAGAATGACAATAGACACTCACACATGAAGGATGCTCAATAGATATGAATGAGATCGTCGTTGAGATTAAAATGAGGACTGCGGCCAGGGTTAGGACAAGGAGAGAACGTAGGAGTGTATGTAGAAAAGTATAACCCTAAAACCTATTGTTTGGGCCTAAGTATATGGTCCTGTACTAAAATTAAACAATGAGATATTAGTAGCATGCACAAAATGTCCAAGTCCACAAAATTTAATTGATTTAGAGCTGGGGAGGTTTAGAGATGCCTAGATATGTTTTCGTTGATAAAATTTTGAGTTGCTATTGAAAATCATACACAAAAAAGGTTGTCCAGAATACTCCCTTGGCTCCACAAGGGTTTGGCTCCATAAGAGTGCGACACCAAAAGATCATCACAAAAGGGAACACCACCAAATCACACTCTTTTGCCTCACGATGTGCTTTCTAATTAAGAAATAATGCAAGGTCTTAGTTCCTCAATAAGAAAAGTATGCTAATATGATATTTTGCCCCATACTGAGATAAATATATTCATTGTATAAGAGAGTTTCACAAAAAGTCTCTACTTGAATTTCATTTTAATTTTGAAAGTTTGGATTTTTGTGCTAAATCAAATAAATTTTATGGAGTTGGACTTTTTTTGCATGTTAGGAATATGTGATTGTTTAATATTAGGACCGGCTCATGTACTTAGGCTCTAGCAATACTTTTAGGGTTTTATTTTTCTATATTATAAACTCGTACGTTCTGTAGCTCGTCCTAACCCTGTCTTGCATCCTCCTTTTAATCTCAGCGACGATTTCATTCATATCCATTCACCATCCTTCATCTCTGAGTGTCTGTTGCCATTCTCCATGTATATATATATGTATATATGTCTAAGCATCACTTGTTGGAAATTAATCTAAACTTGTTTTATTTGTTTGGGCTTTGGTTAAGTTGATGGGCTTATGTCTATGTTTAATGTTTATAATAAAATGTTTGAACCAGTCGGTTAGCAGGACTTGGTCATTAGTTGGTTCAGTTTTGTTAGGAATGTGGGAGTAGTGGAGTCTAACTAGGTGATTAGTTGCTAGTTTTCAGCTAGGTTTTCTATGTGCATATATATTATGCATGTTGTAGAAATTTTAAGTGTATAATGTGTTGGAGATTAAAGAGAAAAACTTGTTCTCAATAATTCACACAACTTACTCACACAAAATATAAAACTCACAAATGTATTTCACTCAAAAGATTTTGATAATTCTTGATTATACAAAGCTTGGAAGATTGTCCTATTTATAGGACAAGATGGAACCTCCTAGAACACATCTAGTACATGCACCTTATTTAATATGTAACTCCCTAAGTACATGAACTATCTTGAAATACAAAAGGTCTTGAACTTCAAAAGTCTATTCTAGATACTTTCAAGAACATTCTAGATAATAAAAATAATAATCCAAAGTTTAGATTATATTATTATTTTAACAGCCCCCCTTAAGCTAAACTTTGCACATGCCAAGCTTCTTCTTTAACTCCTTGAAAATGTCGGGCCTCAAAGGTTTTGTAAAGATATCAGCAATTTGGTCTTGGGTTTTGCAATGTTTAACCACAACTTCTCCTTTCGTCACCAAGTCACGGATAAAATGATATTTGATTCGTATATGCTTGCTATTCCCATAAAACACCGGATTTTCCGTGAGTGCTATAGCAGACTTGCTATCACAATATATAATTGGACTTTCTTTTGTATCATGCTTAAGGTCCTCCAACACCCATGTGATCCACAAAGCTTGACAACTAGCTAATGATAAAGAAATATATTCCGCCTCCGCCGTTGATAGAGCCACAACTTGTTGCTTCTTTGACATCCATGTGATTGCACTAGAGCCAATGAAGAAAACATTTCCCGAAGTACTTTTACTGTCATCAACACTTCCGGCCCAATCAGTATCACAATATCCAAGCACCTTAGGACCACTTGCCTTTTGATAATAAATTCCATCTCCAAGTGTTCCACGAACATACCTCAAAATTCTTTTTCCGGCCTCCCAATGTGTCTTCTTTGGTTGCTCCATGAATCTACTAATCAAACTAACACCATATGTAATATCCGGCCGAGTGGCGGTCAAGTACATCAAACTTCCGACAAGACTTCTATATAAAGTAGGATCAACAAACTTAGAATCATCATCCTTACTTAACTTCAAGCCAACTTCAACGGGAGTGCTACTTGGTTTCGCATCTTCCATTCTAAACTTCTTTAACAAATCTTTTGCATACTTTTCTTGAGAGATAAAAATTCCATTCTTATCTTGCTTTACTTCAATACCAAGAAAATAGTGGAGTAGTCCCAAATCGGTCATCTCAAATTCTTGCATCATATTTTTCTTAAATTCTTCAATGTCATCACGATTATTTCCCGCAAAGATCAAATCATCCACATATAAGCCAATGATGAGAATTTTACCTTTGTTCTCCTTGATGTAAAGTGTATGCTCAAATGGACACCTCTTGAATCCCATCTTCATAAAATAATCATTGATGCGGCTATACCATGCACGTGGGGCTTGCTTTAGACCGTACAAAGCCTTCTTCAAACGATAGACTTTATTTTCTTCGTTCTTTTTCACATAGCCCGGTGGTTGATCAATATACACCTCTTCTTGTAATACTTCATTCAAAAAAGCGGATTTGACATCCATTTGGTGAACTTGCCACTTGTTTTGAGCGGCCAAAGAAATTAACAAGCGAATTGTTTCAAGACGTGCCACGGGAGCAAATACTTCTTTGTAATCAACACCATATTTTTGCTTGTAGCCTTTTACCACCAAACGTGCCTTATGTTTTTCAACTTCACCTTGTGCATTCAACTTTGTCTTGTAAACCCACTTGACTCCAATGGATTTCTTTCCTTTAGGAGCTTCAACTAACTCCCAAGTTTCATTCCTTTCAATTGCATCAATTTCTTGATCCATGGCTTGTCTCCATTTATTTTCTTTAGCGGCATCTTCAAAAGCAACCGGATCCGCATTTGCATATAAGGCAAAATCAACAAATTCATCTTCCAAAATTCTTCTTGTTGCTCCATAAAGATCCGCCATTGATCTTGTCTTTCTTGGTGGTGACTCGGAACTTGAAGATGATGATGATGAGCTTGGTGGAAAATTAGATGGTGGAGTAGGTGGAGTGGAGCCTTCTTCTTCAATTGGATCAAATGCATCATCATCAAGAAAAGTACTTGAACTTTCTTTCTCATCCTTCCATTTCCATGAAGCCTCCTCGTTGAAAATTACATCACGACTAATTATGACTTTCTTTGTGATGGGATTGTACAATTTGTATGCCTTAGAAGCTTCACTATAGCCAACAAAGATGCATTTTTCAGATTTATCATCAAGCTTACCTCTCTTTTCATCGGGCACATGAGAGTAACAAATACTTCCAAAAATTCTAAAATGAGAGACACATGGCTTCTTGCGACTCCAAGCTTCTTGTGGAGTCTTTCCTTCCACACTTTTAGTAGGTGCACGATTGAGAACATAACATGTACAAGCAACCGCTTCGGCCCAAAACATCTTAGGCAATCCTTTTGTTTTCAACATACTTCGAACAAGCTCCATGATTATTCTGTTCTTCCTCTCGGCTACCCCATTTTGTTGAGGGGTTGAACGAACCGTTAGTTGATGGCGAATTCCATGCTTTTTCAAAAAACCTCCAAATTCTTCGGACATATATTCACCACCACGATCAGATCGTAGTGTCTTTAAAGAACGACCACTTTCTTTCTCCACATATGCTTTAAAATCTTTAAATATTTCAAATACTTGAGATTTTTCTTTGAGAAAATAAATCCACATTTTGCGACTATAATCATCAATAAAAGTGAGGAAATAACGACTACCTCCAATAGAGTTGGTGCGCATAGGTCCACATAAATCCGAATGTATCAACTCCAATGGTTTTTTAGCTCGCCATGCCTTCTTTTTTGGAAATGGATCTCGGTGATGCTTTCCAAAAACACAATCTTCACATACTTGATCTTGCTTTTGAATATTTGGAATGCCTCTTACCATATGACCTTTACAAATCTTGGATAGAGTGCTAAAACTCAAGTGATTAAATCGAAGATGCCAAAGCCAAGACTTGTCGTTCACAATATTAGCAAAACATGGAAGAGCCTCACTTTGAATTTTCAATGGAAACATTTTAGTTGATGTCATCTTGACTTTTGCAACAAGAATCCCATTTTTATCTTTGATCTCACAAAAATCATCTTCAAAATTCACATGATGCCCCTTTCTTAAAAGTTGCCCAACACTTAAAAGATTATGTTTAAGATCGGGAACATAATAAACATTAGAGATATAATTTGTACCTTGCTTTGTTCGAATTGGAACATCCCCACAACCTTTGACAATGAGCCTTTTGTTGTCACCCGTCTTGACTTCTCGTTGGACACTTTCGTCAAAATTCACAAAACAATTTTTCTTTCAAACATTTGGATAATAAAAATTCACATGTTTTCTGATCAAATCATAAGCTTTGTATTTCATCATTTGGAATCAGAGCGGGTGTTTAGGTCCTGTACATGTCTAAATAACAACCAAAACATACAAAAGAAATATGGAAACGCCCAAGACAAAAGAAGGTGATGTGGGTTTGAGCTATCCCATGTTGACGAGAAGCAATTATACAGCATGATCCCTAAAAATGAAAGTGTTCATGAAGGCGCAAGGAGTCTGGGGTGCAATCGAACAAAAGGATCCCAAAGTAACCGTGGATGAAAGAATGGTGCAGGTGGCCCTTGCAGCGATATATCAAGGTGTGCCAGAAG
The DNA here is from genome assembly GCA_030848705.1 of Heracleum sosnowskyi. Lineage (NCBI taxonomy): Eukaryota > Viridiplantae > Streptophyta > Magnoliopsida > Apiales > Apiaceae > Heracleum > Heracleum sosnowskyi. Next base: position 11,016,392 of record CM061242.1, on the reverse strand, counting down.
ATGTATTGTTGACCATTGCAGAGAAAGAAACCGCTAAGGAAGCTTGGGAAGCGATTAAGGTGATGTGTATGGGAGCAGAACGTGTAAAAGAGGAAAAAGTGCAGACACTGAAGGGAGAATTTGAGTCTCTGGTCATGAAGGAAACGGAACAGATAGACGATTTCTGCATGAAGTTGAGCGGAATCGTGACCAATATAAGGGTACTTGGAGAACCGATGGAAGAATCGTGTGTTGTGAGAAAGATTTTGCGAGCAGTTCCTGATAAGTTTCTTCAGGTAGCCTCAAATATTGAGCAGTTTGGAGACATCAAGTCAATGACGGTTGAAGAATTAGTGGGTCGTCTCAAAGCTCACGAGGAAAGAATGAAGGGTAGGTCCGAGAGTGCAGGTGGACAACTTCTCCTGGCATCTCAGAATCAAAGAGCTAGAGGTGGTTATATCCGTGACAAGAGTAGGATAAGGTGCTACAACTGTAACGCCTTGGGACACTATGCTTCAGAGTGTAGTAAACCACGACGGGAATGAGAGAAGAGACAAGAAGTAAACATTGCAGTCATCGAGGATGAAGAACCAGCATTGTTATAGTCATAAGTTGATAGACATACGGGCTCAGTTTAAAAGCCATACGGGCTTAGTTGATAGCCATACGGGCTCAGTTTAAAAGCCATACGGGCTCAGTTGATAGTCATACGGGCTCAGTTTAAAAGCCATAGGGGCTGGAAGGATTGCATGAGACAAGTTTAGATTAAGGGGGAGATTGTTGGAAATTAATCTAAACTTGTTTCATCTCCTAAGCTGTCTGAAATGGCAACTTGTGGCCAAAAAGTTGTTTCTTCATCGATTGTAAAAGATTTGGATCGATTGTTGGTTGATGATGATGATTGTCTTCCTATTAAACCTATTCCACTAGAGAACAAGGTAAAATAACTAGTTTGTTTTTTAATTTATCAATGGCATATTTCTTTTCTTGGTTTTCCAAATTAATATTATTTTTATATTCAATACTTCTTTAGGTAAACATTATTTATTTAATATTAATGTGTGTAGGGTCCGCGAAAATGTGAGTTGGGAGTAGACACTGTTAAAAACAAGGTGGCATTTGGCTTGTTATTTGATGACGAAGGCATGAACAGCTTTATACACGGAGTGCCTATGCAGCCTGGATTTGTTCGTGTCTTAGTGGATGGCCCAATTAAAGATGATGCCTTGATTCCCGTTCCAGTAGTAGGTGAAATTGAGATAGTAGACCAAGATGTTGGCTCACACATCTCATGGCCATGGAACTTGATCATAATTAATGCCCCATCTATCGCGGTATGTAAGTAATATGTTCTAAGCTATATATTATCTTTGATTATATTTTCCTAAATTGTTATATATTTTCAAAAAACAAGGAGAAAAGGAAAGGAACCTAAAAGTGAGTTGCATAAAGTGCAGGCCTTATTTAAGAACATGGAGATCAATAAGAATGTTCCAGAGCGCTTTCGATTGTTGTATAAACATGCAACAACATTCATGAAGACCACTGGGATCTCAATACAGATTCCATGTAATGTCGAGGTGTTTGTATCTGATAAAACGATATTTATATTGCATGAAAATATAATCAATTTGCTGGAGTTTAAAATGATTGGACAAGCTATAATATCTTCATACATGGCGTGAGTATTTTTTTTAATTCTTGTCACTCTTGTCCTTTCTCATGTATTCTTGTCTTCTGCATATTTCGTTTCATTGTTACTTTAATTTATTTTCAATACAGGTACTTCATTCTAAGGTTCATGAGAATGACAATTTGGATTTGTTTGCTTTCTTGATTTTGGAGCCACATTTACCCTGAACAGCGAGTTTGAAGCTTACTTGTTTAATCGTTTGAAAGAGGGTAATCCTAATCGTCTTTTCATCTTGCCGCATAATACCAAGTAAGTATATATATTGAGTGTTTCCATTTTTTTGATAAATCACTTTTTTAATCTATTATATTCCGTAGAATCATAATAATATGATTTTATTTAAATTCTATTTTCATATTTTTTTAAATAAAAATAGTTGCCATTGGATACTGGTCTTGATATGGGGTGGCAAAATTTTCGTGCTCAATCATTTGCCTCGTTCAACTACTTTTCCAGACTTGGAAAAATCAATATCAAGGTATATTAATTATTTTATATCTCGATTCTTTTCATTATTGAGATATCGATCATAAAGCATTATTAAAACTGCCACACGTGACAGGGCAGTAGTTGCTTTTAATATTCAGGTTGGAAAGGGAAATAAAGCCTCATTGTAAAATATATTTCAGTAAGTTTTTTTTCTGTAGTTTAGTTATTTCTCTGGTAATTGCAACGTTTTGTTTGTAAAATATCACTTTGTGCTACTACTGCTCATTAGGATCAGTACGCCAATGAATTGAGTAATTTAATCGTTTAAGGTTATATTATCGATCTAATATTTTTTTTTAAATAGGGATGTCCTAAACAACTTGATGGTATTGAATGCGGCTATGTAGTTATGCGCTACATGAAAGAAATTGTAATGGACAGTGAAATGTTATTTCTAAAAAAAGGTATAATTTTGTCCTCAAACTTATTTAATTGCTATATATTTATAGTAGGATTCATAGTAATTTTTTTCATGTTTACACTTTTCAGTGGTCTTCCAAGTCTCGTAAGTTAAGTTGTTCCAGGGCTGAGCTTGATGAGGTCCGATGTGAGACTGCTGGTCATATTGAAAAGTTTTTGTAAACAGGGCCTAGAATATGGTTTTGGTGCATGTAGTAGTATTATTGACTTTGGCAATATGATTATGGATGGATTATGTAGTTGGAAGTATGACTTTGATATTTTGATAAATTGTATTTTGGATGAATTAGATGGTATCGGTATTATTTTGGATGATTTGGATTATGTAGTATGAATTGGATAATGTACTAGTTGGGTGATTGGATTTTATATTTGGCTTTGGTATATATTGGGCTTTTGATTTTGATATTTGATTTGGTTTTTTGATTTTGGTCATTTGGTATCTTGGTTTTTGGGAAAGTCATATAAACAGGGCAGCCATATATTAACAAAACAGAACTTACATCACTTTTCCAAAAAACCGATATTAAATATAACAAATATAAACACCATTTTCTTGAACGAACTCATTCAAAGGAAAAGATAGACATCAGCTCCAACTACATAGACATCAGCTAGATATAAGAAACCGATGTAAATCAGATAAAAAGACATCAATTAATATAAAGAACCAATGTTAAATGTTAACGTGGACATCAGTTCTCAAACAAATTTTATATTTTTTTCCTCTTTTCCTTTTACATGTCATATGTTCAAGATTATATAAATCTTATATTAAAACAAGATTCACATTGTTGTGATGACATATTTTCAATAATTTGAAGTAACAACATCAGTTTTACACAAAAACCGATGTCTAAGATGCCTACAAACATATGTTTAATACCCCTACCTTTCTCTACACATGCAAAGACATCGCTTCCATTTTCGATAGACATCGGGTTTTAGCCGATGTCTATTGTTGTTTTTCTAGTAGTGTTTAAAGGATATCCCATAGGTTCCAAGATCGTTCTTCCCTAGCCATTGTGGGATAATATCGGTTGGTTTCGTGTCCCCACCTCCGGACTTCTGTCCATTATGGGATACTAGCATTATACCCGTGCAAAGCACGAGAATCTTTATAATTATTTTTATATTTTTTTAACTTTGTTTAGAGTTAAATTCTATGGAGACCATCTTTTTTTCTGAAGATCTGGAGATCACATACGTTCTGCAATCTAAATTTGACAAAATAGATCATATTTTGTAATCAAAAATTTGCAAAACGTACTATTTTGCAAAGTATATTCTATGAAAATCACTATTTCATTGAAAGTTTGAAAATATGTAAGTTCTGCAAACTAAACATGAATGTTCTACAAACCGAACATGTTTTTCAGAACAATATGTTTTGCTATATTTTAGTTGCAAAACGTATATAATTTTAAAGATTTAAAATGAAAATAGTTATTTTCATAGAACATAATTTATAAAATATTATATTTCTCTAAATTTAGATTGAAGAATGTATGGGGTCTCCGTCTCCACAAAAAAGATGGTCTTTATAGAACTTAACTCACTTTGTTTATATTTTAGTATATTTAGTTTTTTTTTTAATTTTCATTTTAATTGATTTTGTATATTAGATCATCAATATTTAATTTATACAATATATCCTTTTTGTAGATTTCCCAAGTACTACTTTTTAGTAGAAATGTTATAATAAAATTGATTAGTATTCATTTTTTATTAAAATAGTTTTGTATATTATTGATGAAATCTTTATTCCTTTGAATTTTAAATCATTGAATTTAAAATTTTTAAATTTTTTTCACTCTAAAATATTTAGATACTACACGTTCCTTTCTAATAAAATAAAATGATATATAGTGTAATTCATTACTAACTGTGAGTGTATTTCGAGTATATCTACATTTTTCCTTTTTTCACAATAATAATAATTAATAATTTACTGTTTTAGCCCTGACGACCAATTTTTTTCACTCTAAAATATTTAGATACTACACGTTCCTTTCTAATAAAATGATATATAGTGTAGTTCATTTACTAACTGTGAGCTTATCTGCTTGTATTTCAAGTATATCTACATTTTTCCTTTTTTCACAATAATAATAATTAATAATTTACTGTTTTAGCCCTGACGACCAAACCACCTAAACTCCCTTATACCAATTATATATAGGATATAATGTATTTAAGATGCACCATAATCAACATATATCTACAACGGTAGGTAATCAGTGATATTAACCGTACATTCAATACTTGAAGCACCCAGATTTTAACGGTTTTTTATTAAAATAGTTTTGTATATTATTGATGAAATCTTTATTCCTTTGAATTTGAATCATTGAATTTAAAATTTTTAATTTTTTTCACTCTAAAATATTTAGATACTACACGTTCCTTTCTAATAAAATGATATAGAGTGTAGTTCATTACTAACTGTGAGCTTATCTGCTTGTATTTCGAGTATATCTACATTTTTCCTTCTTTTTTTTTTTTTTTTTATCGTAGGGAACCCGCAGCCGCTACCCTTCGGGTGCGCACTGGGTAAACCCCACGGGCTCACGTAATAGCCTGCAAACTACGTGAACCAAGGTAAACCGCAATTAAGCGACAGGCTCTGCCCCAGGAGGCATAATCACAAATTCGTCCCCCTCCCTGGGATTCGAACCTGTGACCAAGAGGTTACTTGACCTCTCTTTAACCAACTGAGACAACCCTTGCGGGCCATTTTTCCTTTTTTCACAATAATAATAATTAATAATTTACTGTTTTAGCCCTGACGACCAAACCACCTAAACTCCCTTATACCAATTATATATAGGATATAATTACCACCAGCCTTCGTGTCCCCAGCTCCGGCAACTTGACGAATCAAGCTTTCGAGAGTCGACTCTGATACCATATGAGACAACCCGGGTCAAATCCCGAGCCTTTTTCAAAAATCGAGTCAAGTCCCGATTCCGAGTTCGAATAAGCCGAAGCATACTAGCCTAAATGCAGCCAACTCGGGTAGTCCACAAGCCCACCATAGGCCCCCGAAAATATCATGATTTATTGGTGTTTATTGGTAGTAGTACTTTGCCCTATAAACTGAACAGAAGTCTCAAATCTAATCGATGTTGGACTAGGGTGTTACAAAATATATTGTTAAAAAGTATATAATCTAATCTATAAATATTTATACTAGTGTCTAGTTAATGCAATAAGCTAGTGTTATTTTAATATGAATATGTGTGCGGAAAATCTACATAGAGGCCTATAAGCTTGTGTCCCTCACAAAAATTTAAAATTTTAGTAATGTATAATTGCCTGTATTTTATGAAGCATATCTCTACGTAAAAACAAATATGTATATTTTGCTAGTAATAATATCAAATTTTGAATTATTCTTTATTTTATTTACATTTATATGATCCAAATGAATATAGCATGGTTAGAATACAATATTTTAAACACTTACATATTCAAGATGTATATATTAAAGCACACAAAATACTTTACTAATCATATGATATAAACTTTCTTGTGAATGTGATACTCACCTAAAAGAAAAATCTCCCTATCTTTCTCAACGAACGTCATCTGATATCCTCTACAAACTAATCATCTAGCTTAAAGAAAAACAGGGCTCAATTTCTTCTATGGAATCAATGTCTTTATGGATTAAACAAAAAGAAAAAATAATTAATGCAACTCGAAATTAAACATAAAATCTCTAACAACATGACATGCATAATGCATTTATAAATTGCACACAAAGTAAATCTAATTGTCTCCATTCGAAATTGAACATTTTATGCCCGACTCTGGGTACTGAACGTCTAGACTCAATATCTGAATATTAGAAATATTAGGAGTACACTTCTTTTAATTGACTGAAATATTATATCAACAAGACATGAGATCCCTAGGAGTAGTTGTTCTATGTCCTAATAATAATATATACTCAGAATGGGCTCTTGGTATCATATATCAATATTTAAAATATTTATATAATTTTAAATTTCAGTGGCCAAAATTTTAAATAAAGTTCACAAACATTATTTTAATTATTCGAAAAGGTGGTTAAGTAGGGATGGACATCAGGTCACTTCAAGGTAGAGGAGTGTTATCCTGGCTCCCGATCCCCGACCCCGAAACCCATCCCCGAACCCGCCCCGATCTCCAAACGGGGATTTTTCTACTCCCCGCCCCGAACGGGGAACGGGGATCCCTGCGGAGAATCAGGGAATTCATTTTTATTTATTCTAAAAAATAATAAATTATTGATAATATTTTCGAATATAAATTAACATGATAAATTATAATATTTATATTTTATTTTATTTAAAATAATATTTTAAACCTTAATTTGAATTAAAAAAAATTATACTAATAATAGGCAAAACTAATATTATTATAATTAAATTCTATCACAATATGTACCTCTTAAATTATTGAGTGGATAAAAAAATTAAAATTTTAACGTTACATGTATATAATCTTGATAATTTATTTAATATACATGTAAAATATAATTAATTTTATTATAACAAAGGGGTTCGGGGAGCGGGTGTAACGTCCCCAAATCCGGGTTCAGAGGATTTGGTCGTCACGCAAAAATCTCAACTTAAATCACCTGTTTAATCTTAAAACTTTCACCTGTAAGTGTTTAACAAATGAAATGTAACATATGCGAGGGACAGCTTCGACAAGAAGTGTGCCAGGCCAAACCAATATTTTACATAATAATATTTAATATAAATGAAACTTTATACAAATAGCCTTACACTAGATCCAGATACTCTGCATCAATTCATCTTCATAACGGCATCTCGTCTCTTCGCATTCCAAACTTATATGATTAAATCATGTCACTCTATCTTTCAATGGAGGGTTAAAAAGGTGAAACAAGCAAGTATGAGCGGAAGAAATGCCCAGCAAGTGATAATAATATGATTCAATAATAAAGGTGTTTTGCTGATAAACAGTGTCCACTTTTAGAAAATTTACATATTTTTGATGAATAAAACTTTTAAGTAAAATGTACTTTTAACTTTTGTAAACCAACAATCATGGTAGTAATTTACATATACTTAGCTCTGAAATCAGGAATGGAATATAAGGTATTCTTTCTAGAATCATGGATTTCTTGAACATATAAAATTATACTTACTGAGTATAGTTCAATTCTAATCAAAACATCAGCCCATTTTTATTAAGCAAAGTGGAATCTAAAGCACATAAACTAAAGATGATGATCAGTCATTCTTTAGCCTCGCATCCTCAATGTCTTATTGACAGAGGGATGATTTAGGGTTGGGATCCCGGAAGCACTTATTGCCATTGGCTTCAAATGAAATATATGATGGGCTGGTGCTAACAGACCTCTTACGCAAACCATCCAACTTCGCATAAAAACAAATTTTAGCATTGGTTGTATATTAACCTGCTAATCCAATATCTTTCTTATCATTAAAGAATTCATTCTCAACAACTACCTGTATAAAAGTTTTGGCCTAAATACCGTTTGTAGCATAACAGTAAAATTTCTCAATCTTTGTAGCAAGAGATTAATCATTTCAAAAGAGTATATAGATGAACGGTAAAGTTCAGAATATTTCATCATGCATCGTAATTCATGTATTTGAAAATAAAGATAAATAATAGTGAATGTCACTTGCAATATGATTTGAAAATAATACTTGCATAATGTTGAAGAATCATATCACTTGAATAATAAGTGAGAGATATAAAACTTGTAATATGGGTTGAGAATAATATTAGCATAATAGTGGAAGAATATGTCACTTCAACAATAAGTGAAGGATATAGAACTTGCTATGATAGAGTATGAGTTAGTAAACTTGCCTTTGGTCTTTAGCTATTACGTAAAGCTAAAGTAATATGTTTCTCTTCTTCTTCCGTCCCACGACATCACAATCTTCTATTCTGATAACTCTTGGGTTCGGCGCATATGCGATTTCTACGAATCTGCACTACCGAGATCGTGCTCGTCCAACTATTCCTATAGTTAATTATAAGACGTACTTTAGTCTTTGGAATTGAATCTCTACTTAAAATAAATGTTTATAAACTTAAGCGAATGTATTTTCTACAGAAAATTGGGCATGACTTATTCGTAAAATGAACGTTGCCCTGTTTAAAAAAAACATCTCAAATACAAATCACAATTCATCTATAACAATCCACAACATCTCCAGTTATTAATCAATAGTCCTGACCATTCCATTTCCAATCATCTATCATTTTCAACTACAACTCCATTGACATTCTTAAGTCAAACTCAACCATCAATAATTAATCCTCGAGACATTTACTCTAGTCCTCCAGAAAAGAAATATAAATACAACAATTAATCTTCAAGACCATTATATAAATCGACAATTCTAATCCATAAAATTAATCTACAAATTAAATAATTAATGTCTACCCTCAACAACTTTCATTCTTTGACCGACTAAAAATGAGTTCTCTAACATGATCAAAATCGACACATAAAATGGTATGTTAAAAGTTGACTCCTCGAGACTCCCTGTTGCATGCCTTGTTCACCAACATTTTTAATAAAATGAAAAATCAACACGTTAACATGAAACCTCTTCTAGTAACATCTCGAACGCTATATCTACCTATCGTAAAAATTTTGGTTCAAAATGATCATTTTAACTAGGACAATCGACAACCTAAACTTAGTGCAAAAACAGTTTTGTTGGTTCCGTGCATGACCTCAACTCTAACAATTTTGATAAATCGGAAAACTATCATTTGTACATGAAACCTATTTCATTACAAAATTGAAAAAAATCCTCTTCTGCCATAAAATTTTCAACTGGAAATGATTAGCCTATCTAGGTCAAGTGCTGCCTCAAACTTAGCTCAAAAACAGGGTCATCGGTTTTGCACAACCTGCAACATTTTTAGTAAATCGAAAAATCAAGATTTTTATCTGAAATTTCTCTGGGATCACCCTGCACCCCTCCCCTATCTTCAGTACAAATTTGAACTTGAATTAAAGAGTTTAAATAGGTAAAATGTTGTTTCAAAGTCAGTAACCCGAGAGCTTTGTCAATTCTGCGCAAGTTCAATTAAAACCTTGATTTGTCTTAGCTCGTTAATCAAAATAACATGATTCTTTCGCGTGCATAAACTAGAGACTAAATGGAACATAAACTACACAAACCCACTTCTTAAAAATGGCAGTAATTTGTCTGAATAATCACTAAAAACAGAGGCAGTGCACTGAGTTCTTTAAGTGAGCTATAATTCCACTAAAACTTTAATAACTTTTTGACCGTAAACTCAAATAACATCAGGTTTTCACATACACGATCTACAAATTTTCTAGAACATAAACACAGAAAGAAACTTCCCAAAACAGGGTTTTATATCCTCCAAATATACTGCTACAGTTAGGGCAGTAGCTAGACTGAAATCAAAAATCCTAAGGACGCTAGCTAATTCTCATGTTCATTTCGACTCCAGCCTCTTTTATTTATCATGTTCAACTCATAATTGAACTCATAACCAATTATGAAAGTCATCCAACAAACCCAATCCAATCACCTAGTCAAAACTTTGCAAAATAACCAAATATAAACTATGATTACGATATTACGAGGTTATACCTTTAAAACGAAAATACTAATGATCCATCTATTGATTAGCTCCTACCACGCAAGGCAAACTCTCTAATCACCAACCAAGCCTTCTAAGAGATAAGGCCAGATTTTTGTTCAAGAAATTATGGTGGAAGAGTAGTGGTTTTGGTGGGTTTAAATCAAAGCAAACTATGTAGACTTTATGGGTTAGTGATTTAAGGAAGGTTTATGATTTTTGCTAGCTTTTTAACCAAATGAAAAATCAAGCTTTTGTGTTTTCTTCCTCCCCTTTTTCTTGATCTCTGCAAAATACCAGAAATGAAGATGATGAGGTTCTTTGTTTTATGACTTTATTTAAGGTAATAATTGGCCTAATAATACAACTTAACAAAATATCAACCAAGCTTCCTTTGTAAGCTTTGATTTGTTTTTTTTTTTGACTTTCTAATAGTGTTCTAATTCTAATAATTCTATTTCTATCTTTTTATTCTCTAGGAATAATAATTCTTAAATCTATTTCCTAAATTAATAAAATCTTTTTACCCCAAAATGATGCTAAGATAATTATATAATAAACTCCTCTTTTCTAAAAAAAATAAAGTCATCATATTTTAAAATAAATACCCCGAAATAATTTTGGCATCTATCTTACTTAATTAGCTCCAATTTCACCAATTAAATAACTAGAGGTAAAAATAATAAAAAAAAAATTTATTTGCAAATATTTAAAATAAGTATCCTCAAATATTTTTAAAAATATAAAATTTATTAAAATTGCGAGAATACAATATTTAAAAAAAATTTGTAAATCGTACAAATAAAATTTGTCACAGGTAAAATACTGTATCGATCCATTTAAATACTAGAAGACAGAAATGTATCAAAGTAGAATACGCGTACCAATTTATAATCCCCGCTCGAACCCAAAAAATTCCCCGATTCCCCGCCAGATTCGGGACGGGGATCGATTCGGGGTGGCCGGAAGAATGTCCATCGATATGGTTAAGGGCCAACTCAATTACAATAATTATTAGCATACTTAATCTTGATGTGACCTCAAAAGTAAAGACATATCCTAGATACCAAATAGACACACCTTATTATAATTGTTATAACTATTAAATCTAAAAGACACATCCTCCAGAACACCTAAAAGACACACCTTATTATAATTGTTACACCTTAGTTTAATGGGTGAAACACAAATCCCTAATTTGAATTCTAACTCTTTAACCTAACCACTTAATTTTTACCATATTTAAGAAGATATTTTAAAAACTAAGGAAGAATTAGAATTAGTTTTTTTGATATCCACCTTATTAAAAAATTAGTTAAATAAAGTATGATCTTATAAACAACTTTCTATTTCCATATGAAATTTAGGACGTTCTAACTTCAGATACTACAAATTAGGTTCGAACTAAATCTTGAAACTACTAAGTAGAACTAAAATATCTACTAACTAAATAGTTTTAAAAAAAATCATAATTCACTCTTTAACATTTCTCGTATAAATACTACTGCTACATTTTCCATATACACAAATTTTACAATCCTGTGTATTTTAGTAACATATTTTTTAATTGTGATACAATTTTTTTTAGATGAATTAAACCATTATTAAAAGTACAAAGTTACAAAGGTATAACACGACCATTATTTTAATTTTTTTAACCCTTGAAAGTAATAACAAAATATCAATTTTACAAAAAACATAATAAAATATATTTCATAAACAACTTTTTATGTGAATTTTACAATGTATTAACTAGAAATACAACAATAATTAAATCTTTGTGTACCAAAAAATTGTGTCAAACTAAAACTTTAAACTACTAAGTAGATTTAAAATGTTTTAATAACTTAATGATTTAGTATAAATTATACTTCACTCTTTCACATTAAAAATATATTATTTTGAGTAAAAAATTTAATATTAAATTATATCAATTTATCTATCCAATTAGTTCTTTAATTAATTCCCAATTTATGGATATTGTCCGATTACCAATTTATGTATCACTAGTTACATCTATCTATTATCCATCTATTATATATATATATATAATAGAGCAACTAGGGGTTTATTGAGACAATTTAATCATCTTGAAATTACTATATTGCCCCCTCTTATATTATATTAATGATAAAAAATTTGTTCTTGATGGGAATTGAACCAAGGTGTGACAAATGTGTACATATGTATCCACTACATCATCCCAACACTTGAATAACAACTTAAAAATTATTAACTGTTTCTTAATATTTTTTTAGAGTAGTACCAATAATCTTTATAATATAAATTCGATATTAATATCTGTTACTACTACAATATTGAAATTTTTTAATGTCAACCAAATATCACTTGCTATATTTTTTTTTAATATTTAATTTAAAATTTAAAACTATCAACATATTTACTCATTTCTAATTATATTCTCATATGTAATCAATATTATTATATAATAGACGAAACATTAAAAGTTTGGTTGGTAGGTATGGTACGTTGTGATTTTACTTAATTGCCCTTAATTAACTGTACTTCGTGTTTTTACATAATTAACCTTACTTATTTATAAAAATATATTATTAAATAATAATATTACATATTTATAACCAATTACCTTTTTAACCTAAAATACATTATTTTTTCTATTTTTTCTAACAAATTCCCCTACTTTTTCAAATATATCACCGACAATTACCTTTTTTAACTAAAACATGTTTGTTTTTCTATTTTTCTTTACTAAAACCCCTCCTTTTCTAAAAATATTCCAGACAAATCTTTAGTTATTTATTTTTAAACCTATTTTAATATTATAATTATTTTTTAAAATTTTACCTATTTTAACATGTCTACTTATTTTTCTTAACAAATGCAATTACTAAAAATATTAAAATATAAATAATCAAATACCTATTTATAACCAATTATATTTTCAGCTAAAAGACATTATATATTTTTTCTAACAAAGTACATCATTTTCTAAATATATCACGGGAAATTGCATTTAACAATTTACTTTTTCTATTTTTCTCATTAAAATCCATTCTTTTCCAAAAATGTCACAGGAAACCCTTTACTTATTTATTTTAAAACGTCTTTAAATACTTTTAATTATTATATTTTAAAACCTCATTTTCCAAAAATATCACGGGCATTTACCTTTTTAACCTAAATATATGTTACATTTTTTATTTTTTCTTACTAAAACCCTAATTTTCCAAAAATATAACAGGAAAACTTATACTTATTTATTTTAAAATCTTTTTTAATGTTTTTAATTAATTAAAATTGTTTAGCTATTTTAACATGCCTACTTATTTTTTGCACAACTACAATTAATAAAATATTTAAATAATAATAATAAAATAACAATTAACAATCCGTGCATCGCACAGTTTTTAAGCTAGTAAGAATAAAACGAATTTTATCTATTATTTTACATTTAAATCTTTTTCATTATTAGACATTAACAACTTATAATTGCAGATCCATTTTTTAAATTATCGTCTTCAATAAATAAAATTTATATGTTGATTATTTTCGAAAACTACAGTATTCGTCTATAAAGTATTGAACCTGAAAACTGGAAAAGATTTTTCTCTTTGTATACTAATCAAAAAGTTTTTGTAGCAGAATTTTAGAAGAAAGTTGAGGTTGTCATCATACGACTAAATCAAATATAAACTAATATTTGTTTAAAATTTTCGAATATTTATTTTAAAATATTAAATTATTTGTGTCAAGTGGTAATTGTAAGGTAAAGCGAGTAACTTATCAAGAATCAATTTACCGACTTTTTGAGAGATATAAGTAATAGTTTTCTAAAATAAAGTATATCCACAATTGTACAATTATCGAATTCAATATGTATGCTATTAAGTTTAAACTCAGATGGAGATTACAATTATCAAATGTTTATATATATAAGCATAACACTTCAACAAAGCAGGGGATCGTTTACTTCATAACAATACTGATGTCAATATTAATTATCATATAATTGATTTATCGCACATTTAACGTTTACATATACGATATATTTTGAAAAAAGGAATAAAAAATATATTCGTATCTAGAGCATGCCTGTACGTATGAGTAAAAACATAATTCTAATGGCAGTGTTTAAACAATATCTGCATAAACTTGTCGTTTATCACTAACTGGATCTTGCCAAACCAGTATATAGAGTATTCAATCTGAAAACTGGAAAAGATTTTTCTCTTTGTATACTAATAAAAAAGTTTTTGCAAGAGGCTTTTACAAGAAAGTTGAGGTTGTCATCGTACTAAATCAAATATAAACTAACATCGGTTTAAAATTTTCGAATATTTATGATAAAATATTAAAAGTATTGAATGTTAAATTATTTGTGTCAAGTGGCAATTGTAAGGTAAAGCGAGTAACTTATCACGAATCAATTTACCAATTTTTGAGAGATAAAAGTAATAGTTTTCTAAAATAAAGCATGTCAACAATTGTACAATTATCGAATTCAATATGTCTGCTATTAAGCTTAAACTTGGATGGAGATTACAATTATCATGTATATATATATAAGCATAACACTTTAACAAATTAGGGGATCGTTAACTTCACAACAATACTGATGTCAATAATAACTATCATATAATTGATTTATTGCACAATTAACGTTTAGATATACATTAATATATTTTGAAAAAAAGAAAAAAAAATATGTTCGTATCTAGAGCATGCATGTACGTAGGACTAAAAACATAATTTTAATGGTAATGTTTAAACAATATCTACATAAACTTGTCATGTATCGCTAACTGGATCTTGACAAACCAGTATATAAAGTATTGAACCAAAGTATATAACCTGAAAACTTGAAAAGATTTTTCTCTTTGTATACTATTAAAAAAAATGTAGGATGCTTTTTTTACAAGAAAGTTGAGGTTGTCATCGTATGACTAAATCAAATATAAACTAATCTCAATTTAAATATTTCGAATATTTATTATAAAATATTAAAAGTATTAAATGTTAAATTATTTGTGTCAAGTGGCAATTGTAAGGTAAAGCGAGTAACTTATCACGGATCAATTTACCCACTTTTTGAGATATATAAGTAATAGTTTTATAAAATAAAGTATATCCACAATTGTACAATTATCGAATTCACTATATCTGCTATTAAGCTTAAACTCGGATACAGACTACAATTATCAAATTTTTATATATATAAGCATAACACTTCAACAAATTAGGGGATCGTTAACTTCACGACAATACTGATGTCAATATTAACTATCATATAATTGATTTAGCGCACATTTAAGGTTTAGGTGTACAATATATTTTGAAAAAGGAATAATAAATATATTTGTATCTAGAGCATGCCCGTATGTAGGACTAAAACATAATTTTAATAGCAATATTTAAACAATATCTGCATAAACTTGTCATTTATCACTAACTGGATCTTGCCAAACCAATAAATGTCTGTGCTTAGTGACATCAACCGTATAATTCAAAACTTTAAAATGTTTTTAAGGTATATCACTAACGTTATTCATTAGCACGACAAGTCCATGTACAAAATGGAAGAAGAAATTGCATCGTACAATACAATATGTACACACTTTATTAACATGTGAGTCTAGAACATGTTCGTGCCTCGCACGGGCTATAAACCTAGTTATAGTTATTTAATCAAATCCAACATCAACAAATCCCCCAAATTTCACGATCAACAATGACTAACTAAGTCCATGTAGTAAAGCGTAGGAGAGGCCCATAGTCACAACCATTGGGATGAAAATCCTCATTGTTAAAAAAAAGTTTAATTTAATTTAATTTAATGTATTTTCCAAAAATATATCATATTTTATGAAAGCATACATATGGAAGAAAAAATAGATCATGAGATTATCTCAAAAAGATTATCTGAGATAGAGTTTTTTTAAGTACAAAAAGATCATGATATTATAAATATATAAATTTTTTTGAATTTTTTTTAATTATATTAGATAACTTCCGCAATCTCAGCAATTGGATTAGTTTCAAAGATTTTAAATATCATGATGGTTGTGCATGTCACATTTTATCAAACTTTTTAGAGCATCTTCGCTTAATACTAGCTCTTAAGTCAAAAATTGAGGAGATAGAATAAAAAAGTTGCTCCAAGAAATTTTTAGTGGCTGTTAAAATCATTAAGAGTCTTCTCCTCAACTCTTAAGAGCCAATTTCAACTCTTAACTATTAGGCCTCATTTGTTAAATTTGAACAATATATTCTGAACTGTAAAATTTATCGTTTTTTAAAACTTAGTATCATCTAATGTTTATTGTTATAGTTACACATGGTTATATTAATTTTTGTATAAAAAATAATTATAATTGGACATAAATTCAATTAAATTATTTGTTTGTCCATTTATAACTTGAAAAACTAATTTGATTTTAATATACAATTTTTATAATTTAAATAACTAATTTTTCCTATTCAATAGTAACATTTCTGATTTGAGCAATAATTTATATTCAATCAATTGTTAATAAAAATAGTGTTATATATTTGATGGTATCGACACCACAGAGTAGAGCAAACATTGATGGTCTCCTACATTAACACCAACACCAATCACGACAAAGACAATTCCTCTAGTGATAGCCAACAAGAAAATTATTTTTAATTTAATTTTTTTATCTGAACAATTTCATATGTGTGTATAAAACTCCCACAACAAGTATTGGAGTTTATATCATTTGGTCATGCAAAATTAATAGTTGCATTACGCAAATATTTTGAGTTATTCTTGGGGCTCATGTAACATATACATCAGTTTAGTATTTTTGCTAATATTTTTTTCAGAATTGGAAATTGTTTACAATTTTTTTCAATTAAATGATTCAATCCTTTATTGTTGTATAGGCACCCCTATTAGAGCTGCATTACTCAATGTCGAAAATGGGTCACAGTCATTGGTTTCTCTTGCAAAAAACCATGTTTTCTTAGTACAACTAAATGATTCGGTAAGAGTTAGCATCATTTAAGGTTCCAGCTCATTTTAACTTGTTTTTACTGTATTTGACTAATAATTTCTTAGAAGAGGACCGCTAGAGTTGTGAAAGTGTAACAAGCAAGCATTATTTGGATGGTATTGATATGTTTATTCACATTATTTCGACTAAAGATTGACACAAGAGTTTGAAACTTCTCTCAATCTGATTTTATATATTAAATAATAATGTAGTATGCTTTATTCTTCTTTTTTTTTCTCAATTTAACTCTACTGAGTACCTATACTTTTGCCGTACCATGCCAATATCAAGATATGAGTTTAATTCAAATGAACTACCCAAATGTAGCTTCGGGCAACCCATATTTAGGCACAATAAAAATTTACATGTGGTTGATGTTTACACACACACATACATATATACATGTATATGTGTACGGGCTCATAGAGAATGACAATAGACACTCACACATGAAGGATGCTCAATAGATATGAATGAGATCGTCGTTGAGATTAAAATGAGGACTGCGGCCAGGGTTAGGACAAGGAGAGAACGTACGAGTGTATGTAGAAAAGTATAACCCTAAAACCTATTGTTTGGGCCTAAGTATATGGGCCTGTACTAAAATTAAACAATGAGATATTAGTAGCATGCACAAAATGTCCAAGTCCACAAAATTTAATTGATTTAGAGCTGGGGAGGTTTAGAGATGCCTAGATATGTTTTCGTTGATAAAATTTTGTGTTGCTATTGAAAATCATACACAAAAAAGGTTGTCCAGAATACTCCCTTGGCTCCACAAGGGTTTGGCTCCACAAGGGTGCGACACCAAAAGATCATCACAAAAGGGAACACCACCAAATCACACTCTTTTGCCTCACGATGTGTTTTCTAATTAAGAAATAATGCAAGGTCTTAGTTCCTCAATAAGAAAAGTATGCTCATATGATATTTAGCCCCATAAGTTTCACAAAAAGTCTCTACTTGAATTTCATTTTAATTTTGAAAGTGTGGATTTTTGTGCTAAATCAAATAAATTTTATGGAGTTGGACTCTTTTTGCATGTTAGGAATATGTGATTGTTTAATATTAGGACCGGCCCATGTACTTAGGCCCTAGCAATACTTTTAGGGTTTTATTTTTCTATATTATAAACTCGTACGTTCTGTAGCTCGTCCTAACCCTGTCTTGCATCCTGCTTTTAATCTCAGCGATTTCATTCATATCCATTCACCATCCTTCATCTCTGAGTGTCTGTTGCCATTCTCCATGTATATATATATATATATGTCTAAGCATCACTTGTTGGAAATTAATCTAAACTTGTTTTATTTGTTTGGGCTTTAGTTAAGTTGATGGGCTTATGTCTATGTTTAATGTTTATAATAAAACGTTTGAACCAGTCGGTTAGCAGGACTTGGTCATTAGTTGGTTCACTTTTGTTAGGAATGTGGGAGTAGTGGAGTCTAACTAGGTGATTAGTTGCTAGTTTTCAGCTAGGTTTTCTATGTGCATATATATTATGCATGTATTCTGTTTTTCAATATAACGAGCATGTTTTCTTTCCTGGTTTGATATCTAAATACAGTACTTCTGATCAAATCATAAGCTTTGTATTTCATCATTTGGTATCAGAGCGGGTGTTTAGGTCCTGTACATGTCTAAATAACAACCAAAACATACAGAAGAAATATGGAAACACCCAAGACAAAAGAAGGTGATGTGGGTTTGAGCTATCCCATGTTGACGAGAAGCAATTATACAGCATGGTCCCTAAAAATGAAAGTGTTCATGAAGGCGCAAGGAGTCTGGGGTGCAATCGAACAAAAGGATCCCAAAGTAGCCGTGGATGAAAGAATAGTGCAGGTGGCCCTTGCAGCGATATATCAAGGTGTGCCAAAAGATGTATTGTTGACCATTGCAGAGAAAGAAACCGCTAAGGAAGCTTGGGAAGCGATTAAGGTGATGTGTATGGGAGCAGAACGTGTAAAAAAGGCAAAAGTGCAGACACTGAAGGGAGAATTTGAGTCTCTGGTCATGAAGGAAACGGAACAGATAGACGATTTCTGCATGAAGTTCAGCGCAATCGTGACCAATATAAGGGTACTTGGAGAACCGATGGAAGAATCGTGTGTTGTGAGAAAGATTTTGCGAGCAGTTCCTGATAAGTTTCTTCAGATAGCCTCAAATATTGAGCAGTTTGGAGACATCAAGTCAATGACGGTTGAAGAATTAGTGGGTCGTCTCAAAGCTCACGAGGAAAGAATGAAGGGTAGGTCCGAGAGTGCAGGTGGACAACTTCTCCTGGCATCTCAGAATCAAAGAGCTAGAGGTGGTTATATCCGTGACAAGAGTAGGATAAGGTGCTACAACTGTAACGCCTTGGGACACTATGCTTCAGAGTGTAGTAAACCATGACGGGAACGAGAGAAGAGACAAGAAGTAAACATTGCAGTCATCAAGGATGAAGAACCAGCATTGTTATAGTCATAAGTTGATAGCCATACGAGCTCAGTTTAAAAGCCATACGGGCTCAGTTGATAGTATACGGGCTCAGTTTAAAAGCCATACGGGCTCAGTTGATAGTCATACGGGCTCAGTTTAAAAGTCATAGGGGCTGGAAGGATTGCATGAGACAAGTTTAGATTAAGGGGGAGATTGTTGGAAATTAATCTAAACTTGTTTCATTTGTTTGGGCTTTGGTTAAGTTGATGGGCTTATGTTTATGTTTAATGTTTATAATAAAACGTTTGAACCAGTCGGTTAGCAGGACTTGGTCATTAGTTGGTTCAGCTTTGTTAGGAATGTGGGAGTAGTGGAGTCTAACTAGGTGATTAGTTGCTAGTTTTCAGCTATGTTTTCTATCTGCATATATATTATGCATGTATTCTCTTTTTCAATATAACGAGTATGTTTTCTTTCCCAGTTTGATATCTAAATACAGTACTTCTGATCAAATCATAAGCTTTGTATTTCATCATCACTCAAATGTGATTTTAGTCATCGTGTTCATGAGTTATATCGCATCTACCATGATTTGATCACATAAATATTTATTGGTACGTTATATCTTCATTTTAGTATGTTTATAGAAATAGCTATACATTAAGCACACGGATATAACCATTTGTCCTTTTTGATTTTTTCAGCTTTTCTAGCTAACTGGATTCATACTCTGGTCTCTATGATGCGAGTCTCTGCAAGACTTGTCAGAGTTTACAGTTTGCAAGAGTCTATAAAGCAAAATAAGGAAGGTGTGATCATACACAAGGCAAGTCTTGGAGATAAGCTCGAATGGATTGCAGAATAACAAAAAGATGTGATAAAGACAGAAGATAAGCTTTATAATTGAAGATGTGTCTAACAAAACAAATGGGATATAATCCCTTATTTTGTGTCATTTGTTTAGTTGAGAGGGAAAGACCTATAATTATTTTAGTCCTTGTATTGATACACCCGTTTCTACAAGTATTTCAATACTAAATTATCTAGGAGAAAAATTCACATTTAAAGAGAAAACAAGTAATTAAAAATTCACATGAAAATTACTGCACAAGACCAAATATTCACATTATATGCTAAAGTTGGGGTTTCACTTTACCGAGACAGAGGTTCCTAATAACAAAAAACATGTTGAAGGAGAGGGAGATGGCCATTCGAACATGTTAATTGTTAAAATTTTATATTGATGATGTAATAATATTTTTAAAAGATTAGGAAAAAATAAAATAAAGCGGCCTTGGAGTGCTTAGTCGACTAGTTATTACTTTTTTGTGAAAAAAAATAATTCATTGTTTTCAAACAATAAGACATTTATAAAAAAAATTATAATTTAACAAACACATATTAACATAGACCAAATTAACTGTTTCTTTATCTAATTAAATTACCATCATTGAGTAGACATCTCTTACTAGTATGGATGAAATATATAATCGTGTTATATAAACAATCTAACTATAGTTACGAATAAACAAGTTGATTTAATTTATGAACTAATATTTAAAAAACTACTAGCCATATGTGAATTGCCATATAAATATTTATCAATAAATCGAAATGAACAAAGTCTCACAAGAGAAAAGCAAAAATCAGTATATGAATAGAAAATTAAATAAATATATAGAGGGGATTTGTTATCAACCAAAAAGATTCATGATCATTCCAAAAATAAGGAATAAAAAATTAGGGTTGTTAGAAAAACCAAGGACGGAGGCGGCTGACTAGTAAATAGAAAAAATTAGAATTAAGTCCTTATAGTCTAACAAAATTTAAAAAAAAAGACAAAAATTATAGGAATCTTGCTTCAAAATGTAACAATTAAAATAATCATAAGGTTATTATTGGTAGATAGTATGTTTAATTCCGAGTTTAAAAATAAATAAATATTAAATGTTTTTGACCATATTTTCTCAACCATTTTATTATGTTTGATTATTTACAAAAATTTACTTTTAAAATAATTATTCTAGTTTTTAAAGAACAAATCCATTTATGTTTATTTACACCCTTGTCCAATTATTCTCTCCATAAAACTTCTTGAAAGTATAGCTTGCTCTCTCCCTCAAAACCCTAGAAAGTATCGACGGCGGCGTGAACTTCACTGCTAAACAAGCCAACCACAAGGTCAGCTCTCTCTCTCTCTCTGACATAGGGGTACACACGGACTTACTGTTCTTCTCGTTCTCCATCGTTCTTATTTTGATCTATATCAATTTTTTTTTTTTAAAATTCTAAAAATTTTGATCTATATCTACATATACATATATGGGTATGTTACTTGCCAGATTGTTTGCTTATATATACATATATTTCTCCTTCCTTCTCATGTTGTGTTTGATGTTCTGCCTTGAATTTCAAAAATTTAGTTTACTCTTTTGTGGGATTTCCTTTAATTTTTGTATCTGACTTATTCCTCTCCACTCTATGAACGTTTTGTCTGACCCGGAAATGTTTAATGGCATTTCTGCTTTATTAATTAATACTCCAAAAAGTATTTGCTTTTTGTACCTAATTCATATGCTTAGTTTTTTGAAGTCTTTTAATCTTTGTTTGTGGATAACTGCATGTATTGGATTTAGGGATGCTGGGACGATAAAACACTTGAATATGGAAGAGTATATATGGATGTCATTTGTTTTGTGATGGCATGTGTATGTAATCAGGGTTTAACTTTAATGGAAATATATTGCATATAGTAGATGGCATTACCTTAAATTTGATATCTGAAACAATAGAAACATATTGGAGATTGTAGATAATGCTATTTAATGAATTAAATATGTGGAGGGCTCAAAAGAATGGTGCAGTGATGGTATCAACACAATAGTGTATAGCAAACATTGATGGTCTTTTACATTAACACCAATTAGGACAA
Source organism: Heracleum sosnowskyi (assembly GCA_030848705.1). Classification (NCBI taxonomy): domain Eukaryota; kingdom Viridiplantae; phylum Streptophyta; class Magnoliopsida; order Apiales; family Apiaceae; genus Heracleum; species Heracleum sosnowskyi. Next base: position 10,993,831 of record CM061242.1, on the reverse strand, counting down.
AGACAATTCCTTGCCGGTGGTGATAGCGAACAAGAAAATTATCTTTAATGTAATTTTTTTTTTGTGAACTATAATTCTATATGTTACATATTATCTATATGATAATTATAACAATGTTCTCAAAGCAATTTTAAATGTGTGTATAAAATTTCAACAAGTCTTTAACTAAAATAAACATTATATTGATTTTGTTGTGACTCGAACTTGATAGATTCTTATTATAGGATATTTATTAGTGTGCCGCCAGGACTAATATTAGTATTGTTCTTCATTTTTTATTTTTATTAAAGACCTTTATTGGTCTCTAGCTAAGAACCTTTGCAACATATTTACATACAATTCTCTTCAAGTTCTTCCCTTTCCATTTTTCGTGCTTCAGCAGTTTTCATGTAGTTCATAATGATACACTAGAATTTCATCACCAAGTGATAAACTCACTTGATTGTGCATGGCATCTTTTGTTTGTTAAAAATAAAGATGAATTTCATAAATCAATTGGACATCTTTGGATAGTACGCTTTAGTTGGTAAGCATCTAGATCACGCACAAAGAACTTGGAAAGCGAAGCCAACATAAGATTTTGTATCCTTTATGTGTTTTGGAAGGACGAATATTTGCATTTTTTGGTGATTATTAAATTAGTCAAATTTGTAAACACAACACATCTTTAGCTAGTTTAGGATAATAGTTAAAATTAAATTATATCATATGCAGATACTCTTTTTCCATGTTAGCAGGGAGCCTTGAAATAAACTTTCTTAAATAGTACCAGTTTCCATGATCGATCAAAATGTGGTGCTACAAGAGCCATTGGCAGCTTCAATAAAGGAGTTGGATAATTCTTATAAATGTACATCACTTTGAGTGTCGACATAAATCTGAGATTCGACAATGTAAATACAGGGCTGCTAGCAAGCCTTAACACCACAATATTATCATATTATCCACATTGGGCCAAGCCTCTAAGGATTTGTTTTTGGGCACATCTTAAAAGACCTCACACTAATAAATTTAACTGGCTACTTTATTTATATACAAGAGAATTTTCTCATGAGTTCTCGATGTTGTAGTTGGGTTGACATCACCTAAAACTCCCTTAACTCAGACCAAGAACCAGAAATCTCATGGTCTTATGTCTTGCAATTAATCCGTTTTCCTCTTGCACTTCTACAATTCACCTCCCACAACATGCTGCCTAATCCCTTTCGGGAAGACTTTTGACAAAAGCTACCCAACAGATCCCCCAATCGTCACCAAGGGACCTCACACATCGAACAACAGCACCACATTACCCTAGGATCCATCTTTGAACTTTTAACTCTAATACAACTTGTGAGCTGCCAGCAAGACTTAACTCGACAATAGTATGATATATTCTGCTTTGGATCAAGCATGGGATTTTTTTAGGCACATCCCAAAAGACATCATACTAATTGATTTAACTAGATGTTCTACGTACAAATAAAAAAAAAATTCTTGTCTCGTCGATGTGGTAAATGAGTTGACACCAACTGATAGTAAACATGAATGTGCAAGAAGACTATGTTGTGTAAGAATATGTAGTAGATTCGAACACGGTAAGACATATCAGTGTTCGAATAGAAGGGGGTAAACAAAGATCAAGCAACCTCTTCTAGGGGGATATATTTTGGCTATGGCGGGGTCACAAGGTTAACTTGGACTTTGCATGGCTGCTTGATTGCATAATATACAAGTGCCAAAAAATCTTTGAGTAGTTTACTACAAAGAAGAAGAAGTTACATGCAATATAACTTCTTGTTCTTTGTGGTAAAGTGCTCAAAGGTTTCTGGGTACTTGTGTATTATTATGCGATTAAGAAGACATACAAACTCTGAGTTAACCTTGTGGCCTCGTCATAATCTATAATATAATTCAGAACTTAAAAATAAATAAATATTAAACCTCAAAAAAAAATTAGGTGTTTGATTATTTACAAAAACTTTTAAAAAATTCATTCTACTTTTTAAAGAACAAGTTGAATTGTGTTTATTTACACCAATACGTAGACATTATTACTGAGAGGAAAGCTTGCCGTAATTGGGTTAAATTAGTAGCTGTGTGATAGTATAAATAGTTTACCACACTTCCTCATTTCTCATATTTTCTAGATTCGCCTCTTTCCCTAAAACTCCTTGAAAGTCTCGCCTGCTCTCTTCCTGAAAACAAAGTATAGGCGGCGCGAACTTCACTGCTAACAAGCATACCGCAAGGTCTCTCTCTCTCTGACATAGGCATACACACAGACTTTCTGGATCGTTCTTATTTAGATCTATATCTATGTATACATATACGCCTCAATTGTTTGCCACATTATTTGCTTATAAATATATATATATTTCTCCTTCCTTCCCATTCTGTGTTTGATATCCTGCCTCGAATTTCAATAATTTATAAGTTTACTCTTTTGTGGGGTTTCCTTTAATTTTTGTATGTGATTTATTGCTCTACACTCTATGAACGCTTTGTCTCAATGGGAAATGTTAAATGGCATTTCTCCTTTTATTAATTAGTACTTCATAAAGCACTTGTTTTTGGAACCTAATTCTATGCTTAGTTTTTTGAAGTCATTTAATCTTTGTTTGTGGATAAGTGTATTCTACTATGATCTTAAAATCAAATTATAGATTTATGTGTGTTTCTTTGTTTTGTTTATTTTGCAATATGTATTTGTCCGTCTTGCATTGATATGTTCAAGCGTGTTCCTGGTGATTAGCTATATATGCTAGGAATTATTAGATATAATATTTTTAGTGCTGGATTTAGAGATGCTCGCCAATAAAGCAGACTGAATATGGAAGAGTTCATATATGGATGCCATTTATTTTCTGGTGTCCTACATATGTAATCAGGTACCAGTTTAACCTTAATGGAAAATGAAAAATGCTACACCACCCAAAACTTGTACAAAATACTCATATCTTTGGTAATTTTCCTAATAAAATGATGTGACCTGCGTGCATACATATACGCATCAAATTAAAAAATGACACATGACATGCCACATCATTCCATACATTTTGTGGGATATATTTTTGGGTTCCCTAGCATAACTCATGGAAAATAATGTAGATAGTGTTACTATAAATTTGATATGTGAAACAAAAAAAAATTGGAGATGGTAGATAGTGTTATATATTTGATGGTATCGACACCACAGAGTAGAGCAAACATTGATGGTCTCCTACATTAACACCAACACCAATCACGACAAAGACAATTCCTCTAGTGATAGCCAACAAGAAAATTATTTTTAATTTAATTTTTTTATCTGAACAATTTCATATGTGTGTATAAAACTCCCACAACAAGTATTGGAGTTTATATCATTTGGTCATGCAAAATTAATAGTTGCATTACACAAATATTTTGAGTTATTCTTGGGGCTCATGTAACATATACATCAGTTTAGTATTTTTGCTAATATTTTTTTCAGAATTGGAAATTGTTTACAATTTTTTTCAATTAAATGATTCAATCCTTTATTGTTGTATAGGCACCCCTATTAGAGCTGCATTACTCAATGTCGAAAATGGGTCACAGTTATTGGTTTCTCTTGCAAAAAACCATGTTTTCTTAGTACAACTAAATGATTCGGTAAGAGTTAGCATCATTTAAGGTTCCAGCTCATTTTAACCTGTTTTTACTGTATTTGACTAATAATTTCTTAGAAGAGGACCGCTAGAGTTGTGAAAGTGTAACAAGCAAGCATTATTTGGATGGTATTGATATGTTTATTCACATTATTTCGACTAAAGATTGACTCAAGAGTTTGAAACTTCTCTCAATCTGATTTTATATATTAAATAATAATGTAGTATGCTTTATTCTTCTTTTTTTTCTCAATTTAACTCTACAGAGTACCTATACTTTTGCCGTACCATGCCAATATCAAGATATGAGTTTAATTCAAATGAACTACCCAAATGTAGCTTCAGGCAACCCATATTTAGGCACAATAAAAATTTACATGTGGTTGATGTTTACACACACACATACATATATACATATATATGTGTACCCGCTCATAGAGAATGACAATAGACACTCACACATGAAGGATGCTCAATAGATATGAATGAGATCGTCGTTGAGATTAAAATGAGGACTGCGGCCAGGGTTAGGACAAGGAGAGAACGTAGGAGTGTATGTAGAAAAGTATAACCCTAAAACCTATTGTTTGGGCCTAAGTATATGGTCCTGTACTAAAATTAAACAATGAGATATTAGTAGCATGCACAAAATGTCCAAGTCCACAAAATTTAATTGATTTAGAGCTGGGGAGGTTTATAGATGCCTAGATATGTTTTCGTTGATAAAATTTTGAGTTGCTATTGAAAATCATACACAAAAAAGGTTGTCCAGAATACTCCCTTGGCTCCACAAGGGTTTGGCTCCATAAGAGTGCGACACCAAAAGATCATCACAAAAGGGAACACCACCAAATCACACTCTTTTGCCTCACGATGTGCTTTCTAATTAAGAAATAATGCAAGGTCTTAGTTCCTCAATAAGAAAAGTATGCTAATATGATATTTTGCCCCATACTGAGATAAATATATTCATTGTATAAGAGAGTTTCACAAAAAGTCTCTACTTGAATTTCATTTTAATTTTGAAAGTTTGGATTTTTGTGCTAAATCAAATAAATTTTATGGAGTTGGACTTTTTTTGCATGTTAGGAATATGTGATTGTTTAATATTAGGACCGGCTCATGTACTTAGGCTCTAGCAATACTTTTAGGGTTTTATTTTTCTATATTATAAACTCGTACGTTCTGTAGCTCGTCCTAACCCTGTCTTGCATCCTCCTTTTAATCTCAGCGACGATTTCATTCATATCCATTCACCATCCTTCATCTCTGAGTGTCTGTTGCCATTCTCCATGTATATATATATGTATATATGTCTAAGCATCACTTGTTGGAAATTAATCTAAACTTGTTTTATTTGTTTGGGCTTTGGTTAAGTTGATGGGCTTATGTCTATGTTTAATGTTTATAATAAAATGTTTGAACCAGTCGGTTAGCAGGACTTGGTCATTAGTTGGTTCAGTTTTGTTAGGAATGTGGGAGTAGTGGAGTCTAACTAGGTGATTAGTTGCTAGTTTTCAGCTAGGTTTTCTATGTGCATATATATTATGCATGTTGTAGAAATTTTAAGTGTATAATGTGTTGGAGATTAAAGAGAAGAAACTTGTTCTCAATAATTCACCAACTTACTCACACAAAATATAAAACTCACAAATGTATTTCACTCAAAAGATTTTGATAATTCTTGATTATACAAAGCTTGGAAGATTGTCCTATTTATAGGACAAGATGGAACCTCCTAGAACACATCTAGTACATGCACCTTATTTAATATGTAACTCCCTAAGTACATGAACTATCTTGAAATACAAAAGGTCTTGAACTTCAAAAGTCTATTCTAGATACTTTCAAGAACATTCTAGATAATAAAAATAATAATCCAAAGTTTAGATTATATTATTATTTTAACAGCCCCCCTTAAGCTAAACTTTGCACATGCCAAGCTTCTTCTTTAACTCCTTGAAAATGTCGGGCCTCAAAGGTTTTGTAAAGATATCAGCAATTTGGTCTTGGGTTTTGCAATGTTTAACCACAACTTCTCCTTTCGTCACCAAGTCACGGATAAAATGATATTTGATTCGTATATGCTTGCTATTCCCATGAAACACCGGATTTTCCGTGAGTGCTATAGCAGACTTGCTATCACAATATATAATTGGACTTTCTTTTGTATCATGCTTAAGGTCCTCCAACACCCATGTGATCCACAAAGCTTGACAACTAGCTAATGATAAAGAAATATATTCCGCCTCCGCCGTTGATAGAGCCACAACTTGTTGCTTCTTTGACATCCATGTGATTGCACTAGAGCCAATGAAGAAAACATTTCCCGAAGTACTTTTACTGTCATCAACACTTCCGGCCCAATCACTATCACAATATCCAAGCACCTTAGGACCACTTGCCTTTTGATAATAAATTCCATCTCCAAGTGTTCCACGAACATACCTCAAAATTCTTTTTCCGGCCTCCCAATGTGTCTTCTTTGGTTGCTCCATGAATCTACTAATCAAACTAACACCATATGTAATATCCGGCCGAGTGGCGGTCAAGTACATCAAACTTCCGACAAGACTTCTATATAAAGTAGGATCAACAAACTTAGAATCATCATCCTTACTTAACTTCAAGCCAACTTCAACGGGAGTGCTACTTGGTTTCGCATCTTCCATTCTAAACTTCTTTAACAAATCTTTTGCATACTTTTCTTGAGAGATAAAAATTCCATTCTTATCTTGCTTTACTTCAATACCAAGAAAATAGTGGAGTAGTCCCAAATCGGTCATCTCAAATTCTTGCATCATATTTTTCTTAAATTCTTCAATGTCATCACGATTATTTCCCGCAAAGATCAAATCATCCACATATAAGCCAATGATGAGAATTTTACCTTTGTTCTCCTTGATGTAAAGTGTATGCTCAAATGGACACCTCTTGAATCCCATCTTCATAAAATAATCATTGATGCGGCTATACCATGCACGTGGGGCTTGCTTTAGACCGTACAAAGCCTTCTTCAAACGATAGACTTTATTTTCTTCGTTCTTTTTCACATAGCCCGGTGGTTGATCAATATACACCTCTTCTTGTAATACTTCATTCAAAAAAGCGGATTTGACATCCATTTGGTGAACTTGCCACTTGTTTTGAGCGGCCAAAGAAATTAACAAGCGAATTGTTTCAAGACGTGCCACGGGAGCAAATACTTCTTTGTAATCAACACCATATTTTTGCTTGTAGCCTTTTACCACCAAACGTGCCTTATGTTTTTCAACTTCACCTTGTGCATTCAACTTTGTCTTGTAAACCCACTTGACTCCAATGGATTTCTTTCCTTTAGGAGCTTCAACTAACTCCCAAGTTTCATTCCTTTCAATTGCATCAATTTCTTGATCCATGGCTTGTCTCCATTTATTTTCTTTAGCGGCATCTTCAAAAGCAACCGGATCCGCATTTGCATATAAGGCAAAATCAACAAATTCATCTTCCAAAATTCTTCTTGTTGCTCCATAAAGATCCGCCATTGATCTTGTCTTTCTTCGTGGTGACTCGGAACTTGAAGATGATGATGATGAGCTTGGTGGAAAATTAGATGGTGGAGTAGGTGGAGTGGAGCCTTCTTCTTCAATTGGATCAAATGCATCATCATCAAGAAAAGTACTTGAACTTTCTTTCTCATCCTTCCATTTCCATGAAGCCTCCTCGTTGAAAATTACATCACGACTAATTATGACTTTCTTTGTGATGGGATTGTACAATTTGTATGCCTTAGAAGCTTCACTATAGCCAACAAAGATGCATTTTTCAGATTTATCATCAAGCTTACCTCTCTTTTCATCGGGCACATGAGAGTAACAAATACTTCCAAAAATTTTAAAATGAGAGACACATGGCTTCTTGCGACTCCAAGCTTCTTGTGGAGTCTTTCCTTCCACACTTGTAGTAGGTGCACGATTGAGAACATAACATGTACAAGCAACCGCTTCGGCCCAAAACATCTTAGGCAATCCTTTTGTTTTCAACATACTTCGAACAAGCTCCATGATTATTCTGTTCTTCCTCTCGGCTACCCCATTTTGTTGAGGGGTTGAACGAACCGTTAGTTGATGGCGAATTCCATGCTTTTTCAAAAAACCTCCAAATTCTTCGGACATATATTCACCACCACGATCAGATCGTAGTGTCTTTAAAGAACGACCACTTTCTTTCTCCACATATGCTTTAAAATCTTTAAATATTTCAAATACTTGAGATTTTTCTTTGAGAAAATAAATCCACATTTTGCGACTATAATCATCAATAAAAGTGAGGAAATAACGACTACCTCCAATAGAGTTGGTGCGCATAGGTCCACATAAATCCGAATGTATCAACTCCAATGGTTTTTTAGCTCGCCATGCCTTCTTTTTTGGAAATGGATCTCGGTGATGCTTTCCAAAAACACAATCTTCACATACTTGATCTTGCTTTTGAATATTTGGAATGCCTCTTACCATATGACCTTTACAAATCTTGGATAGAGTGCTAAAACTCAAGTGATTAAATCGAAGATGCCAAAGCCAAGACTTGTCGTTCACAATATTAGCAAAACATGGAAGAGCCTCACTTTGAATTTTCAATGGAAACATTTTAGTTGATGTCATCTTGACTTTTGCAACAAGAATCCCATTTTTATCTTTGATCTCACAAAAATCATCTTCAAAATTCACATGATGCCCCTTTCTTAAAAGTTGCCCAACACTTAAAAGATTATGTTTAAGATCGGGAACATAATAAACATTAGAGATATAATTTGTACCTTGCTTTGTTCGAATTGGAACATCACCACAACCTTTGACAATGAGCCTTTTGTTGTCACCCGTCTTGACTTCTCGTTGGACACTTTCGTCAAAATTCACAAAACAATTTTTCTTTCAAACATTTGGATAATAAAAATTCACATGTTTTCTGATCAAATCATAAGCTTTGTATTTCATCATTTGGAATCAGAGCGGGTGTTTAGGTCCTGTACATGTCTAAATAACAACCAAAACATATAAAAGAAATATGGAAACGCCCAAGACAAAAGAAGGTGATGTGGGTTTGAGCTATCCCATGTTGACGAGAAGCAATTATACAGCATGATCCCTAAAAATGAAAGTGTTCATGAAGGCGCAAGGAGTCTGGGGTGCAATCGAACAAAAGGATCCCAAAGTAACCGTGGATGAAAGAATGGTGCAGGTGGCCCTTGCAGCGATATATCAAGGTGTGCCAGAAGATGTATTGTTGACCATTGCAGAGAAAGAAACCGCTAAGGAAGCTTGGGAAGCGATTAAGGTGATGTGTATGGGAGCAGAACGTGTAAAAGAGGAAAAAGTGCAGACACTGAAGGGAGAATTTGAGTCTCTGGTCATGAAGGAAACGGAACAGATAGACGATTTCTGCATGAAGTTGAGCGGAATCGTGACCAATATAAGGGTACTTGGAGAACCGATGGAAGAATCGTGTGTTGTGAGAAAGATTTTGCGAGCAGTTCCTGATAAGTTTCTTCAGGTAGCCTCAAATATTGAGCAGTTTGGAGACATCAAGTCAATGACGGTTGAAGAATTAGTGGGTCGTCTCAAAGCTCACGAGGAAAGAATGAAGGGTAGGTCCGAGAGTGCAGGTGGACAACTTCTCCTGGCATCTCAGAATCAAAGAGCTAGAGGTGGTTATATCCGTGACAAGAGTAGGATAAGGTGCTACAACTGTAACGCCTTGGGACACTATGCTTCAGAGTGTAGTAAACCACGACGGGAATGAGAGAAGAGACAAGAAGTAAACATTGCAGTCATCGAGGATGAAGAACCAGCATTGTTATAGTCATAAGTTGATAGACATACGGGCTCAGTTTAAAAGCCATACGGGCTTAGTTGATAGCCATACGGGCTCAGTTTAAAAGCCATACGGGCTCAGTTGATAGTCATACGGGCTCAGTTTAAAAGCCATAGGGGCTGGAAGGATTGCATGAGACAAGTTTAGATTAAGGGGGAGATTGTTGGAAATTAATCTAAACTTGTTTCATCTCCTAAGCTGTCTGAAATGGCAACTTGTGGCCAAAAAGTTGTTTCTTCATCGATTGTAAAAGATTTGGATCGATTGTTGGTTGATGATGATGATTGTCTTCCTATTAAACCTATTCCACTAGAGAACAAGGTAAAATAACTAGTTTGTTTTTTAATTTATCAATGGCATATTTCTTTTCTTGGTTTTCCAAATTAACATTATTTTTATATTCAATACTTCTTTAGGTAAACATTATTTATTTAATATTAATGTGTGTAGTGTCCGCGAAAATGTGAGTTGGCAGTAGACACAAGGTGGCATTTGGCTTGTTATTTGATGACGAAGGCATGAACAGCTTTATACACGGAGTGCCTATGCAGCCTGGATTTGTTCGTGTCTTAGTGGATGGCCCAATTAAAGATGATGCCTTGATTCCCATTCCAGTAGTAGGTGAAATTGAGATAGTCGACCAAGATGTTGGCTCACACATCTCATGGCCATGGAACTTGATCATAATTAATGCCCCATCTATCGCGGTATGTAAGTAATATGTTCTAAGCTATATATTATCTTTGATTATATTTTCCTAAATTGTTATATATTTTCAAAAAACAAGGAGAAAAGGAAAGGAACCTAAAAGTGAGTTGCATAAAGTGCAGGCCTTATTTAAGAACATGGAGATCAATAAGAATGTTCCAGAGCGCTTCCGATTGTTGTATAAACATGCAACAACATTCATGAAGACCACTGGGATCTCAATACAGATTCCATGTAATGTCGAGGTGTTTGGATCTGATAAAACGATATTTATATTGCATGAAAATATAATCAATTTGCTGGAGTTTAAAATGATTGGACAAGCTATAATATCTTCATACATGGCGTGAGTATTTTTTTTAATTCTTGTCACTCTTGTCCTTTCTCATGTATTCTTGTCTTCTGCATATTTCGTTTCATTGTTACTTTAATTTATTTTCAATACAGGTACTTGCATTCTAAGGTTCATGAGAATGACAATTTGGATTTGTTTGCTTTCTTGATTTTGGAGCCACATTTACCCTGAACAACGAGTTTGAAGCTTACTTGTTTAATCGTTTGAAAGAGGGTAATCTTAATCGTCTTTTCATCTTGCCGCATAATACCAAGTAAGTATATATATTGAGTGTTTCCATTTTTTTGATAAATCACTTTTTTAATCTATTATATTCCGTAGAATCATAATAATATGATTTTATTTAAATTCTATTTTCATATTTTTTTTAAATAAAAATAGTTGCCATTGGATACTGGTCTTGATATGGGGTGGCAAAATTTTCGTGCTCAATCATTTGCCTCGTTCAACTACTTTTCCAGACTTGGAAAAATCAATATCAAGGTATATTAATTATTTTATATCTCGATTCTTTTCATTATTGAGATATCGATCATAAGGCATTATTAAAACTGCCACACGTGACAGGGCAGTAGTTGCTTTTAATATTCAGGTTGGAAGGGGAAATAAAGCCTCATTGTAAAATATATTTCAGTAAGTTTTTTTTCTGTAGTTTAGTTATTTCTCTGGTAATTGCAACGTTTTGTTTGTAAAATATCACTTTGTGCTACTACTGCTCATTAGGATCAGTACGCCAATGAATTGAGTAATTTAATCGTTTAAGGTTATATTATCGATCTAATATTTTTTTTTAAATAGGGATGTCCTAAACAACCTGATGGTATTGAATGCGGCTATGTAGTTATGCGCTACATGAAAGAAATTGTAATGGACAGTGAAATGTTATTTCTAAAAAAAGGTATAATTTTGTCCTCAAACTTATTTAATTGCTATATATTTATAGTAGGATTCATAGTAATTTTTTTCATGTTTACACTTTTCAGTGGTCTTCCAAGTCTCGTAAGTTAAGTTGTTCCAGGGCTGAGCTTGATGAGGTCCGATGTGAGACTGCTGGTCATATTGAAAAGTTTTTGTAAACAGGGCCTAGAATATGGTTTTGGTGCATGTAGTAGTATTATTGACTTTGGCAATATGATTATGGATGGATTATGTAGTTGGAAGTATGACTTTGATATTTTGATAAATTGTATTTTGGATGAATTAGATGGTATCGGTATTATTTTGGATGATTTGGATTATGTAGTATGAATTGGATAATGTACTAGTTGGCTGATTGGATTTTATATTTGGCTTTGGTATATATTGGGCTTTTGATTTTGATATTTGATTTGGTTTTTTGATTTTGGTTATTTGGTATCTTGGTTTTTGGGAAAGTCATATAAACAGGGCAGCCATATATTAACAAAACAGAACTTACATCACTTTTCCAAAAAACTGATATTAAATATAACAAATATAAACACCATTTTCTTGAACGAACTCATTCAAAGGAAAAGATAGACATCAGCTCCAACTACATAGACATCAGCTAGATATAAGAAACCGATGTAAATCAGATAAAAAGACATCAATTAATATAAAGAACCAATGTTAAATGTTAACGTGGACATCAGTTCTCAAACAAATTTTATATTTTTTTCCTCTTTTCCTTTTACATGTCATATGTTCAAGATTATATAAATCTTATATTAAAACAAGATTCACATTGTTGTGATGACATATTTTCAATAATTTGAAGTAACAACATCAGTTTTAGACAAAAACCGATGTCTAAGATGCCTACAAACATATGTTTAATACCCCTACCTTTCTCTACACATGCAAAGACATCGCTTCCATTTTCGATAGACATCGGGTTTTAGCCGATGTCTATTGTTGTTTTTCTAGTAGTGTTTAAAGGATATCCCATAGGTTCCAAGATCGTTCTTCCCTAGCCATTGTGGGATAATATCGGTTGGTTTCGTGTCCCCACCTCCGGACTTCTGTCCATTATGGGATACTAGCATTATACCCGTGCAAAGCACGAGAATCTTTATAATTATTTTTATATTTTTTTAACTTTGTTTAGAGTTAAATTCTATGGAGACCATCTTTTTTTCTGAAGATCTGGAGATCACATACGTTCTGCAATCTAAATTTGGCAAAATAGATCATATTTTGTAATCAAAAATTTGCAAAACGTACTATTTTGCAAAGTATATTCTATGAAAATCACTATTTCATTGAAAGTTTGAAAATATGTAAGTTCTGCAAACTAAACATGAATGTTCTGCAAACCGAACATGTTTTTCAGAACAATATGTTTTGCTATATTTTAGTTGCAAAACGTATATAATTTTAAAGATTTAAAATGAAAATAGTTATTTTCATAGAACATAATTTATAAAATATTATATTTTTCTAAATTTAGATTGAAGAATGTATGGGGTCTCAAGGTCTCCACAAAAAAGATGGTCTTTATAGAACTTAACTCACTTTGTTTATATTTTAGTATATTTAGTTTTTTTTTTAATTTTCATTTTAATTGATTTTGTATATTAGATCATCAATATTTAATTTATACAATATATCCTTTTTGTAGATTTCCCAAGTACTACTTTTTAGTAGAAATGTTATAATAAAATTGATTAGTATTCATTTTTTATTAAAATAGTTTTGTATATTATTGATGAAATCTTTATTCCTTTGAATTTTAAATCATTGAATTTAAAATTTTTAAATTTTTTTCACTCTAAAATATTTAGATACTACACGTTCCTTTCTAATAAAATAAAATGATATATAGTGTAATTCATTACTAACTGTGAGCTTATCTGCTTGTATTTCGAGTATATCTACATTTTTCCTTTTTTCACAATAATAATAATTAATAATTTACTGTTTTAGCCCTGACGACCAATTTTTTTCACTCTAAAATATTTAGATACTACACGTTCCTTTCTAATAAAATGATATATAGTGTAGTTCATTTACTAACTGTGAGCTTATCTGCTTGTATTTCGAGTATATCTACATTTTTCCTTTTTTCACAATAATAATAATTAATAATTTACTGTTTTAGCCCTGACGACCAAACCACCTAAACTCCCTTATACCAATTATATATAGGATATAATGTATTTAAGATGCACCATAATCAACATATATCTACAACGGTAGGTAATCAGTGATATTAACCGTACATTCAATACTTGAAGCACCCAGATTTTAGCGGTTTTTTATTAAAATAGTTTTGTATATTATTGATGAAATCTTTATTCCTTTGAATTTGAAATCATTGAATTTAAAATTTTTAATTTTTTTCACTCTAAAATATTTAGATACTACACGTTCCTTTCTAATAAAATGATATAGAGTGTAGTTCATTACTAACTGTGAGCTTATCTGCTTGTATTTCGAGTATATCTACATTTTTCCTTTTTTCACAATAATAATAATTAATAATTTACTGTTTTAGCCCTGACGACCAAACCACCTAAACTCCCTTATACCAATTATATATAGGATATAATTACCACCAGCCTTCGTGTCCCCAGCTCTGGCAACTTGACGAATCAAGCTTTCGAGAGTCGACTCTGATACCATATGAGACAACCCGGGTCAAATCCCGAGCCTTTTTCAAAAATCGAGTCAAGTCCCGATTCCGAGTCCGAATAAGCCGAAGCATACTAGCCTAAATGCAACTTGTGAGCTGCCAGCAAGACTTAACTCGACAATAGTATGATATATTCTGCTTTGGATCAAGCATGGGATTTTTTTAGGCACATCCCAAAAGACATCATACTAATTGATTTAACTAGATGTTCTACGTACAAATGAAATTTTTTTTCTTGTCTCGTCGATGTGGTAAATGAGTTGACACCAACTGATAGTAAACATGAATGTGCAAGAAGACTATGTTGTGTAAGAATATGTAGTAGATTCGAACACGGTAAGACATATCAGTGTTCGAATAGAAGGGGGTAAACAAAGATCAAGCAACCTCTTCTAGGGGGATATATTTTGGCTATGGCGGGGTCACAAGGTTAACTTGGACTTTGCATGGCTGCTTGATTGCATAATATACAAGTGCCAAAAAATCTTTGAGTAGTTTACTACAAAGAAGAAGAAGTTACATGCAATATAACTTCTTGTTCTTTGTGGTAAAGTGCTCAAAGGTTTCTGGGTACTTGTGTATTATTATGCGATTAAGAAGACATACAAACTCTGAGTTAACCTTGTGGCCTCGTCATAATCTATAATATAATTCAGAACTTAAAAATAAATAAATATTAAACCTCAAAAAAAAAATTAGGTGTTTGATTATTTACAAAAACTTTTAAAAAATTCATTCTACTTTTTAAAGAACAAGTTGAATTGTGTTTATTTACACCAATACGTAGACATTATTACTGAGAGGAAAGCTTGCCGTAATTAGGTTAAATTAGTAGCTATGTGATAGTATAAATAGTTTACCACACTTCCTCATTTCTCATATATTCTAGATTCGCTTCTCTCCCTAAAACTCCTTGAAAGTATCGCCTGCTCTCTTCCTGAAAACAAATTATAGGCGGCGCGAACTTCACTGCTAACAAGCATACCGCAAGGTCTCTCTCTCTCTCTGACATAGGCATACACACAGACTTTCTGGATCGTTCTTATTTAGATCTATATCTATGTATACATATATGCCTCAATTGTTTGCCACATTGTTTGCTTATAAATATATATATATTTCTCCTTCCTTCCCGTTCTGTGTTTGATATCCTGCCTCGAATTTCAATAATTTATAAGTTTACTCTTTTGTGGGGTTTCCTTTAATTTTTGTATGTGATTTATTGCTCTACACTCTATGAACTCTTTGTCTCAATGGGAAATGTTAAATGGCATTTCTTCTTTTATTAATTAGTACTTCATAAAGTATTTGTTTTTGGAACCTAATTCTATGCTTAGTTTTTTGAAGTCATTTAATCTTTGTTTGTGGATAAGTGTATTCTACTATGATCTTAAAATCAAATTATAGATTTATGTGTGTTTCTTTGTTTTGTTTATTTTGCAATATGTATTTGTCCGTCTTGCATTGATATGTTCAAGCGTGTCCCTGGTGATTAGCTATATATGCTAGGAATTATTAGATATAATATTTTTAGTGCTGGATTTAGAGATGCTCGCCAATAAAGCAGACTGAATATGGAAGAGTTCATATATGGATGCCATTTATTTTCTGGTGTCCTACATATGTAATCAGGTACCAGTTTAACCTTAATGGAAAATGAAAAATGCTACACCACCCAAAACTTGTACAAAATACTCATATCTTTGGTAATTTTCCTAATAAAATGATGTGACCTGCGTGCATACATATACGCATCAAATTAAAAAATGACACATGACATGCCACATCATTCCATACATCTTGTGGGATATATTTTTGGGTTCCCTAGCATAACTCATGGAAAATAATGTAGATAGTGTTACTATAAATTTGATATTTGAAACAAAAAAAAATTGGAGATGGTAGATAGTGTTATATATTTGATGGTATGGACACCACAGAGTAGAGCAAACATTGATGGTCTCCTACATTAACACCAACACCAATCACGACAAAGACAATTCCTCTAGTGATAGCCAACAAGAAAATTATTTTTAATTTAATTTTTTTATGTGAACAATTTCATATGTGTGTATAAAACTCCCACAACAAGTATTGGAGTTTATATCATTTGGTCATGCAAAATTAATAGTTGCATTACACAAATATTTTGAGTTATTCTTGGGGCTCATGTAACATATACATCAGTTTAGTATTTTTGCTAATATTTTTTTCAGAATTGGAAATTGTTTACAATTTTTTTCAATTAAATGATTCAATCCTTTATTGTTGTATAGGCACCCCTATTAGAGCTGCATTACTCAATGTCGAAAATGGGTCACAGTCATTGGTTTCTCTTGCAAAAAACCATGTTTTCTTAGTACAACTAAATGATTCGGTAAGAGTTAGCATCATTTAAGGTTCCAGCTCATTTTAACTTGTTTTTACTGTATTTGACTAATAATTTCTTAGAAGAGGACCGCTAGAGTTGTGAAAGTGTAACAAGCAAGCATTATTTGGATGGTATTGATATGTTTATTCACATTATTTCGACTAAAGATTGACACAAGAGTTTGAAACTTCTCTCAATCTTATTTTATATATTAAATAATAATGTAGTATGCTTTATTCTTCTTTTTTTTTTCTCAATTTAACTCTACTGAGTACCTATACTTTTGCCGTACCATGCCAATATCAAGATATGAGTTTAATTCAAATGAACTACCCAAATGTAGCTTCGGGCAACCCATATTTAGGCACAATAAAAATTTACATGTGGTTGATGTTTACACACACACACATACATATATACATGTATATGTGTACGGGCTCATAGAGAATGACAATAGACACTCACACATGAAGGATGCTCAATAGATATGAATGAGATCGTCGTTGAGATTAAAATGAGGACTGCGGCCAGGGTTAGGACAAGGAGAGAACGTACGAGTGTATGTAGAAAAGTATAACCCTAAAACCTATTGTTTGGGCCTAAGTATATGGGCCTGTACTAAAATTAAACAATGAGATATTAGTAGCATGCACAAAATGTCCAAGTCCACAAAATTTAATTGATTTAGAGCTGGGGAGGTTTAGAGATGCCTAGATATGTTTTCGTTGATAAAATTTTGTGTTGCTATTGAAAATCATACACAAAAAAGGTTGTCCAGAATACTCCCTTGGCTCCACAAGGGTTTGGCTCCACAAGGGTGCGACACCAAAAGATCATCACAAAAGGGAACACCACCAAATCACACTCTTTTGCCTCACGATGTGTTTTCTAATTAAGAAATAATGCAAGGTCTTAGTTCCTCAATAAGAAAAGTATGCTCATATGATATTTAGCCCCATAAGTTTCACAAAAAGTCTCTACTTGAATTTCATTTTAATTTTGAAAGTGTGGATTTTTGTGCTAAATCAAATAAATTTTATGGAGTTGGACTCTTTTTGCATGTTAGGAATATGTGATTGTTTAATATTAGGACCGGCCCATGTACTTAGGCCCTAGCAATACTTTTAGGGTTTTATTTTTCTATATTATAAACTCGTACATTCTGTAGCTCGTCCTAACCCTGTCTTGCATCCTGCTTTTAATCTCAGCGACGATTTCATTCATATCCATTCACCATCCTTCATCTCTGAGTGTCTGTTGCCATTCTCCATGTATATATATATATATATATATATATATATATATATATATATATATATATATGTCTAAGCATCACTTGTTGGAAATTAATCTAAACTTGTTTTATTTGTTTGGGCTTTAGTTAAGTTGATGGGCTTATGTCTATGTTTAATGTTTATAATAAAACGTTTGAACCAGTCGGTTAGCAGGACTTGGTCATTAGTTGGTTCAGTTTTGTTAGGAATGTGGGAGTAGTGGAGTCTAACTAGGTGATTAGTTGCTAGTTTTCAGCTAGGTTTTCTATGTGCATATATATTATGCATGTATTCTGTTTTTCAATATAACGAGCATGTTTTCTTTCCCGGTTTGATATCTAAATACAGTACTTCTGATCAAATCATAAGCTTTGTATTTCATCATTTGGTATCAGAACGGGTGTTTAGGTCCTGTACATGTCTAAATAACAACCAAAACATACAGAAGAAATATGGAAACACCCAAGACAAAAGAAGGTGATGTGGGTTTGAGCTATCCCATGTTGACGAGAAGCAATTATACAGCATGGTCCCTAAAAATGAAAGTGTTCATGAAGGCGCAAGGAGTCTGGGGTGCAATCGAACAAAAGGATCCCAAAGTAGCCGTGGATGAAAGAATAGTGCAGGTGGCCCTTGCAGCGATATATCAAGGTGTGCCAGAAGATGTATTGTTGACCATTGCAGAGAAAGAAACCGCTAAGGAAGCTTGGGAAGCGATTAAGGTGATGTGTATGGGAGCAGAACGTGTAAAAAAGGCAAAAGTGCAGACACTGAAGGGAGAATTTGAGTCTCTGGTCATGAAGGAAATGGAACAGATAGACGATTTCTGCATGAAGTTGAGCGCAATCGTGACCAATATAAGGGTACTTGGAGAACCGATGGAAGAATCGTGTGTTGTGAGAAAGATTTTGCGAGCAGTTCCTGATAAGTTTCTTCAGATAGCCTCAAATATTGAGCAGTTTGGAGACATCAAGTCAATGACGGTTGAAGAATTAGTGGGTCGTCTCAAAGCTCACGAGGAAAGAATGAAGGGTAGGTCCGAGAGTGCAGGTGGACAACTTCTCCTGGCATCTCAGAATCAAAGAGCTAGAGGTGGTTATATCCGTGACAAGAGTAGGACAAGGTGCTACAACTGTAACGCCTTGGACACTATGCTTCAGAGTGTAGTAAACCATGACGGGAACGAGAGAAGAGACAAGAAGTAAACAATGCAGTCATCAAGGATGAAGAACCAGCATTGTTATAGTCATAAGTTGATAGCCATACGGGCTCAGTTTAAAAGCCATACGGGCTCAGTTGATAGCCATTCGGGCTCAGTTTAAAAGCCATACGGGCTCAGTTGATAGTCATACGGGCTCAGTTTAAAAGCCATAGGGGCTGGAAGGATTGCATGAGACAAGTTTAGATTAAGGGGGAGATTGTTGGAAATTAATATAAACTTGTTTCATTTGTTTGGGCTTTGGTTAAGTTGATGGGCTTATGTTTATGTTTAATGTTTATAATAAAACGTTTGAACCAGTCGGTTAGCAGGACTTGGTCATTAGTTGGTTCACCTTTGTTAGGAATGTGGGAGTAGTGGAGTCTAACTAGGTGATTAGTTGCTAGTTTTCAGCTATGTTTTCTATCTGCATATATATTATGCATGTATTCTCTTTTTCAATATAACGAGTATGTTTTCTTTCCCAGTTTGATATCTAAATACAGTACTTCTGATCAAATCATAAGCTTTGTATTTCATCATCACTCACATGTGATTTTAGTTGTGTTCATGAGTTATATCGCATCTACCATGATTTGACCACATAAATATTTATTGGTACGTTATATCTTCATTTTAGTATGTTTATAGAAATAGCTATACATTAAGCACACGGATATAACCATTTGTCCTTTTTGATTTTTTCAGCTTTTCTAACTAACTGGATTCATACTCTGGTCTCTATGATGCGAGTCTCTGCAAGACTTGTCAGAGTTTACAGTTTGCAAGAGTCTATAAAGCAAAATAAGGAAGGTGTGATCATACACAAGGCAAGTCTTGGAGATAAGCTCGAATGGATTGCAGAATAACAAAAAGATGTGATAAAGACAGAAGATAAGCTTTATAATTGAAGATGTGTCTAACAAAACAAATGGGATATAATCCCTTATTTTGTGTCATTTGTTTAGTTGAGAGGGAAAGACCTATAATTATTTTAGTCCTTGTATTGATACACCCGTTTCTACAAGTATTTCAATACTAAATTATCTAGGAGAAAAATTCACATTTAAAGAGAAAACAAGTAATTAAAAATTCACATGAAAATTACTGCACAAGACCAAATATTCACATTATATTCTAAAGTTGGGGTTTCACTTTAACGAGAGAGAGGTTCCTAATAACAAAAAACATGTTTAAGGAGAGGGAGATGGCCATTCGAACATGTTAATTGTTAAAATTTTATATTGATGATGTAATAATATTTTTAAAAGATTAGGAAAAAATAAAATAAAGCGGCCTTGGAGTGCTTAGTCGACTAGTTATTACTTTTTTGTGAAAAAAAATAATTCATTGTTTTCAAACAATAAGACATTTATAAAAAAAATTATAATTTAACAAACACATATTAACATAGACCAAATTAACTGTTTCTTTATCTAATTAAATTACCATCATTGAGTAGACATCTCTTACTAGTATGGATGAAATATATAATCGTGTTATATAAACAATCTAACTATAGTTACTAATAAACAAGTTGATTTAATTTATGAACTAATATTTAAAAAACTACTAGCCATATGTGAATTGCCATATAAATATTTATCAATAAATCGAAATGAACAAAGTCTCACAAGAGAAAAGCAAAAATCAGTATATGAATAGAAAATTAAATAAATATATAGAGGGGATTTGTTATCAACCAAAAAGATTCATGATCATTCCAAAAATAAGGAATAAAAAATTAGGGTTGTTAGAAAAACCAAGGACGGAGGCGGCTGACTAGTAAATAGAAAAAATTAGAATTAAGTCCTTATAGTCTAACAAAATTTAAAAAAAAAAGACAAAAATTATAGGAATCTTGCTTCAAAATGTAACAATTAAAATAATCATAAGGTTATTATTGGTAGATAGTATGTTTAATTCCGAGTTTAAAAATAAATAAATATTAAATGTTTTTGACCATATTTTCTCAACCATTTTATTATGTTTGATTATTTACAAAAAATTACTTTTAAAATAATTATTCTAGTTTTTAAAGAACAAATCCTTTTATGTTTATTTACACCCTTGTCCAATTATTCTCTCCATAAAACTTCTTGAAAGTATAGCTTGCTCTCTCCCTCAAAACCCTAGAAAGTATCGACGGCGGCGTGAACTTCACTGCTAAACAAGCCAACCACAAGGTCAGCTCTCTCTCTCTCTCTGACATAGGGGTACACACGGACTTACTGTTCTTCTCGTTCTCCATCGTTCTTATTTTGATCTATATCAATTTTTTTTTTTTAAAATTCTAAAAATTTTGACCTATATCTACATATACATATATGGGTATGTTACTTGCCAGATTGTTTGCTTATATATACATATATTTCTCCTTCCTTCTCATGTTGTGTTTGATGTTCTGCCTTGAATTTCAAAAATTTAGTTTACTCTTTTGTGGGATTTCCTTTAATTTTTGTATCTGACTTATTCCTCTCCACTCTATGAACGTTTTGTCTGACCCGGAAATGTTTAATGGCATTTCTGCTTTATTAATTAATACTCCAAAAAGTATTTGCTTTTTGTACCTAATTCATATGCTTAGTTTTTTGAAGTCTTTTAATCTTTGTTTGTGGATAACTGCATGTATTGGATTTAGGGATGCTCGGACGATAAAACACTTGAATATGGAAGAGTATATATGGATGTCATTTGTTTTGTGATGGCATGTGTATGTAATCAGGGTTTAACTTTAATGGAAATATATTGCATATAGTAGATGGCATTACCTTAAATTTGATATCTGAAACAATAGAAACATATTGGAGATTGTAGATAATGCTATTTAATGAATTAAATATGTGGAGGGCTCAAAAGAATGGTGCAGTGATGGTATCAACACAATAGTGTATAGCAAACATTGATGGTCTTTTACATTAACACCAATTAGGACAAAGACAATTCCTTGCCGTTGGTGATAGCGAACAAGAAAATTATCTTTAATGTAATTTTTTTTTTGTGAACTATAATTCTATATGTTACATATTATCTATATGATAATTATAACAATGTTCTCAAAGCAATTTTAAATGTGTGTATAAAATTTCAACAAGTCTTTAACTAAAATAAACATTATATTGATTTTGTTGTGACTCGAACTTGATAGATTCTTATTATAGGATATTTATTAGTGTGCCGCCAGGACTAATATTAGTATTGTTCTTCATTTTTTATTTTTATTAAAGACCTTTATTGGTCTCTAGCTAAGAACCTTTGCAACATATTTACATACAATTCTCTTCAAGTTCTTCCCTTTCCATTTTTCGTGCTTCAGCAGTTTTCATGTAGTTAATAATGATACACTAGAATTTCATCACCAAGTGATAAACTCACTTGATTGTGCATGGCATCTTTTGTTTGTTAAAAATAAAGATGAATTTCATAAATCAATTGGACATCTTTGGATAGTACGCTTTAGTTGGTAAGCATCTAGATCACGCACAAAGAACTTGGAAAGCGAAGCCAACATAAGATTTTGTATCCTTTATGTGTTTTGGAAGGACGAATATTTGCATTTTTTGGTGATTATTAAATTAGTCAAATTTGTAAACACAACACATCTTTAGCTAGTTTAGGATAATAGTTAAAATTAAATTATATCATATGCAGATACTCTTTTTCCATGTTAGCAGGGAGCCTTGAAATAAACTTTCTTAAATAGTACCAGTTTCCATGATCGATCAAAATGTGGTGCTACAAGAGCCATTGGCAGCTTCAATAAAGGAGTTGGATAATTCTTATAAATGTACATCACTTTGAGTGTCGACATAAATCTGAGATTCGACAATGTAAATACAGGGCTGCTAGCAAGCCTTAACACCACAATATTATCATATTATCCACATTGGGCCAAGCCTCTAAGGATTTGTTTTTGGGCACATCTTAAAAGGCCTCACACTAATAAATTTAACTGGCTACTTTATTTATATACAAGAGAATTTTCTCATGAGTTCTCGATGTTGTAGTTGGGTTGCCATCACCTAAAACTCCCATAACTCAGACCAAGAACCAGAAATCTCATGGTCTTATGTCTTGCAATTAATCCGTTTTCCTCTTGCACTTCTACAATTCACCTCCCACAACATGCTGCCTAATCCCTTTCGGGAAGACTTTTGACAAAAGCTACCCAACAGATCCCCCAATCGTCACCAAGGGACCTCACACATCGAACAACAGCACCACATTACCCTAGGATCCATCTTTGAACTTTTAACTCTAATACAACTTGTGAGCTGCCAGCAAGATTTAACTCGACAATAGTATGATATATTCTGCTTTGGATCAAGCATGGGATTTTTTTAGGCACATCCCAAAAGACATCATACTAATTGATTTAACTAGATGTTCTACGTACAAATAAAATTTTTTTTCTTGTCTCGTCGATGTGGTAAATGAGTTGACACCAACTGATAGTAAACATGAATGTGCAAGAAGACTATGTTGTGTAAGAATATGTAGTAGATTCGAACACGGTAAGACATATCAGTGTTCGAATAGAAGGGGGTAAACAAAGATCAAGCAACCTCTTCTAGGGGGATATATTTTGGCTATGGCGGGGTCACAAGGTTAACTTGGACTTTGCATGGCTGCTTGATTGCATAATATACAAGTGCCAAAAAATCTTTGAGTAGTTTACTACAAAGAAGAAGAAGTTACATGCAATATAACTTCTTGTTCTTTGTGGTAAAGTGCTCAAAGGTTTCTGGGTACTTGTGTATTATTATGCGATTAAGAAGACATACAAACTCTGAGTTAACCTTGTGGCCTCGTCATAATCTATAATATAATTCAGAACTTAAAAATAAATAAATATTAAACCTCAAAAAAAAAATTAGGTGTTTGATTATTTACAAAAACTTTTAAAAAATTCATTCTACTTTTTAAAGAACAAGTTGAATTGTGTTTATTTACACCAATACGTAGACATTATTACTGAGAGGAAAGCTTGCCGTAATTGGGTTAAATTAGTAGCTGTGTGATAGTATAAATAGTTTACCACACTTCCTCATTTCTCATATTTTCTAGATTCGCCTCTCTCCCTAAAACTCCTTGAAAGTATCGCCTGCTCTCTTCCTGAAAACAAAGTATAGGCGGCGCGAACTTCACTGCTAACAAGCATACTGCAAGGTCTCTCTCTCTCTGATCGTTCTTATTTAGATCTATATCTATGTATACATATACGCCTCAATTGTTTGCCACATTATTTGCTTATAAATATTTATATATTTCTCCTTCCTTCCCCTTCTGTGTTTGATATCCTGCCTCGAATTTCAATAATTTATAAGTTTACTCTTTTGTGGGGTTTCCTTTAATTTTTGTATGTGATTTATTGCTCTACACTCTATGAACGCTTTGTCTCAATGGGAAATGTTAAATGGCATTTCTCCTTTTATTAATTAGTACTTCATAAAGCACTTGTTTTTGGAACCTAATTCTATGCTTAGTTTTTTGAAGTCATTTAATCTTTGTTTGTGGATAAGTGTATTCTACTATGATCTTAAAATCAAATTATAGATTTATGTGTGTTTCTTTGTTTTGTTTATTTTGCAATATGTATTTGTCCGTCTTGCATTGATATGTTCAAGCGTGTTCCTGGTGATTAGCTATATATTTTTGGGTTCCCTAGCATAACTCATGGAAAATAATGTAGATAGTGTTACTATAAATTTGATATGTGAAACAAAAAAAAATTGGAGATGGTAGATAGTGTTATATATTTGATGGTATCGACACCACAGAGTAGAGCAAACATTGATGGTCTCCAACATTAACACCAACACCAATCACGACAAAGACAATTCCTGTAGTGATAGCCAACAAGAAAATTATTTTTAATTTAATTTTTTTATCTGAACAATTTCATATGTGTGTATAAAACTCCCACAACAAGTATTGGAGTTTATATCATTTGGTCATGCAAAATTAATAGTTGCATTACACAAATATTTTGAGTTATTCTTGGGGCTCATGTAACATATACATCAGTTTAGTATTTTTGCTAATATTTTTTTCAGAATTGGAAATTGTTTACAATTTTTTTCAATTAAATGATTCAATCCTTTATTGTTGTATAGGCACCCCTATTAGAGCTGCATTGCTCAATGTCGAAAATGGGTCACAGTTATTGGTTTCTCTTGCAAAAAACCATGTTTTCTTAGTACAACTAAATGATTCGGTAAGAGTTAGCATCATTTAAGGTTCCAGCTCATTTTAACCTGTTTTTACTGTATTTGACTAATAATTTCTTAGAAGAGGACCGCTAGAGTTGTGAAAGTGTAACAAGCAAGCATTATTTGGATGGTATTGATATGTTTATTCACATTATTTCGACTAAAGATTGACTCAAGAGTTTGAAACTTCTCTCAATCTGATTTTATATATTAAATAATAATGTAGTATGCTTTATTCTTCTTTTTTTTCTCAATTTAACTCTACAGAGTACCTATACTTTTGCCGTACCATGCCAATATCAAGATATGAGTTTAATTCAAATGAACTACCCAAATGTAGCTTCAGGCAACCCATATTTAGGCACAATTTACATGTGGTTGATGTTTACACACACACATACATATATACATATATATGTGTACCCGCTCATAGAGAATGACAATAGACACTCACACATGAAGGATGCTCAATAGATATGAATCAGATCGTCGTTGAGATTAAAATGAGGACTGCGGCCAGGGTTAGGACAAGGAGAGAACGTAGGAGTGTATTTAGAAAAGTATAACCCTAAAACCTATTGTTTGGGCCTAAGTATATGGTCCTGTACTAAAATTAAACAATGAGATATTAGTAGCATGCACAAAATGTCCAAGTCCACAAAATTTAATTGATTTAAAGCTGGGGAGGTTTAGAGATGCCTAGATATGTTTTCGTTGATAAAATTTTGAGTTGCTATTGAAAATCATACACAAAAAAGGTTGTCCAGAATACTCCCTTGGCTCCACAAGGGTTTGGCTCCATAAGAGTGCGACACCAAAAGATCATCACAAAAGGGAACACCACCAAATCACACTCTTTTGCCTCACGATGTGCTTTCTAATTAAGAAATAATGCAAGGTCTTAGTTCCTCAATAAGAAAAGTATGCTAATATGATATTTTGCCCCATACTGAGATAAATATATTCATTGTATAAGAGAGTTTCACAAAAAGTCTCTACTTGAATTTCATTTTAATTTTGAAAGTTTGGATTTTTGTGCTAAATCAAATAAATTTTATGGAGTTGGACTTTTTTTGCATGTTAGGAATATGTGATTGTTTAATATTAGGACCGGCTCATGTACTTAGGCTCTAGCAATACTTTTAGGGTTTTATTGTTCTATATTATAAACTCGTACGTTCTGTAGCTCGTCCTAACCCTGTCTTGCATCCTCCTTTTAATCTCAGCGACGATTTCATTCATATCCATTCACCATCCTTCATCTCTGAGTGTCTGTTGCCATTCTCCATGTATATATATATATATATATATGTATATATGTCTAAGCATCACTTGTTGGAAATTAATCTAAACTTGTTTTATTTGTTTGGGCTTTGGTTAAGTTGATGGGCTTATGTCTATGTTTAATGTTTATAATAAAATGTTTGAACCAGTCGGTTAGCAGGACTTGGTCATTAGTTGGTTCAGTTTTGTTAGGAATGTGGGAGTCTAACTAGGTGATTAGTTGCTAGTTTTCAGCTAGGTTTTCTATGTGCATATATATTATGCATGTTGTAGAAATTTTAAGTGTATAATGTGTTGGAGATTAAAGAGAAGAAACTTGTTCTCAATAATCCACACAACTTACTCACACAAAATATAAAACTCACAAATGTATTTCACTCAAAAGATTTTGATAATTCTTGATTATACAAAGCTTGGAAGATTGTCCTATTTATAGGACAAGATGGAACCTCCTAGAACACATCTAGTACATGCACCTTATTTAATATGTAACTCCCTAAGTACATGAACCATCTTGAAATACAAAAGGTCTTGAACTTCAAAAGTCTATTCTAGATACTTTCAAGAACATTCTAGATAATAAAAATAATAATCCAAAGTTTAGATTATATTATTATTTTAACAGCCCCCCTTAAGCTAAACTTTGCACATGCCAAGCTTCTTCTTTAACTCCTTGAAAATGTCGGGCCTCAAAGGTTTTGTAAAGATATCAGCAATTTGGTCTTGGGTTTTGCAATGTTTAACCACAACTTCTCCTTTCGTCACCAAGTCACGGATAAATGATATTTGATTCGTATATGCTTGCTATTCCCATGAAACACCGGATTTTCCGTGAGTGCTATAGCAGACTTGCTATCACAATATATAATTGGACTTTCTTTTGTATCATGCTTAAGGTCCTCCAACACCCATGTGATCCACAAAGCTTGACAACTATCTAATGATAAAGAAATATATTCCGCCTCCGCCGTTGATAGAGCCACAACTTGTTGCTTCTTTGACATCCATGTCTTCTTTGGTTGCTCCATGAATCTACTAATCAAACTAACACCATATGTAATATCCGGCCGAGTGGCGGTCAAGTACATCAAACTTCCGACAAGACTTCTATATAAAGTAGGATCAACAAACTTAGAATCATCATCCTTACTTAACTTCAAGCCAACTTCAACGGGAGTGCTACTTGGTTTCGCATCTTCCATTCTAAACTTCTTTAACAAATCTTTTGCATACTTTTCTTGAGAGATAAAAATTCCATTCTTATCTTGCTTTACTTCAATACCAAGAAAATAGTGGAGTAGTCCCAAATCGGTCATCTCAAATTCTTGCATCATATTTTTCTTAAATTCTTCAATGTCATCACGATTATTTCCCGCAAAGATCAAATCATCCACATATAAGCCAATGATGAGAATTTTACCTTTGTTCTCCTTGATGTAAAGTGTATGCTCAAATGGACACCTCTTGAATCCCATCTTCATAAAATAATCATTGATGCGGCTATACCATGCACGTGGGGCTTGCTTTAGACCGTACAAAGCCTTCTTCAAACGATAGACTTTATTTTCTTCGTTCTTTTTCACATAGCCCGGTGGTTGATCAATATACACCTCTTCTTGTAATACTCCATTCAAAAAAGCGGATTTGACATCCATTTGGTGAACTTGCCACTTGTTTTGAGCGGCCAAAGAAATTAACAAGCGAATTGTTTCAAGACGTGCCACGGGAGCAAATACTTCTTTGTAATCAACACCATATTTTTTCTTGTAGCCTTTTACCACCAAACGTGCCTTATGTTTTTCAACTTCACCTTGTGCATTCAACTTTGTCTTGTAAACCCACTTGACTCCAATGGATTTCTTTCCTTTAGGAGCTTCAACTAACTCCCAAGTTTCATTCCTTTCAATTGCATCAATTTCTTGATCCATGGCTTGTCTCCATTTATTTTCTTTAGCGGCATCTTCAAAAGCAACCGGATCCGCATTTGCATATAAGGCAAAATCAACAAATTCATCTTCCAAAATTCTTCTTGTTGCTCCATAAAGATCCGCCATTGATCTTGTCTTTCTTGGTGGTGACTCGGAACTTGAAGATGATGATGATGAGCTTGGTGGAAAATTAGATGGTGGAGTAGGTGGAGTGGAGCCTTCTTCTTCAATTGGATCAAATGCATCATCATCAAGAAAAGTACTTGAACTTTCTTTCTCATCCTTCCATTTCCATGAAGCCTCCTCGTTGAAAATTACATCACGACTAATTATGACTTTCTTTGTGATGGGATTGTACAATTTGTATGCCTTAGAAGCTTCACTATAGCCAACAAAGATGCATTTTTCAGATTTATCATCAAGCTTACCTCTCTTTTCATCGGGCACATGAGAGTAACAAATACTTCCAAAAATTCTAAAATGAGAGACACATGGCTTCTTGCGACTCCAAGCTTCTTGTGGAGTCTTTCCTTCCACACTTTTAGTAGGTGCACGATTGAGAACATAACGTGTACAAGCAACCGCTTCGGCCCAAAACATCTTAGGCAATCCTTTTGTTTTCAACATACTTCGAACAAGCTCCATGATTATTCTGTTCTTCCTCTCGGCTACCCCATTTTGTTGAGGGGTTGAACGAACCGTTAGTTGATGGCGAATTCCATGCTTTTTCAAAAAACCTCCAAATTCTTCGGACATATATTCACCACCACGATCAGATCGTAGTGTCTTTAAAGAACGACCACTTTCTTTCTCCACATATGCTTTAAAATCTTTAAATATTTCAATTACTTGAGATTTTTCTTTGAGAAAATAAATCCACATTTTGCGACTATAATCATCAATAAAAGTGAGGAAATAACGACTACCTCCAATAGAGTTGGTGCGCATAGGTCCACATAAATCCGAATGTATCAACTCCAATGGTTTTTTAGCTCGCCATGCCTTCTTTTTTTGGAAATGGATCTCGGTGATGCTTTCCAAAAACACAATCTTCACATACTTGATCTTGCTTTTGAATATTTGGAATGCCTCTTACCATATGACCTTTACAAATCTTGGATAGAGTGCTAAAACTCAAGTGATTAAATCGAAGATGCCAAAGCCAAGACTTGTCGTTCACAATATTAGCAAAACATGGAAGAGCCTCACTTTGAATTTTCAATGGAAACATTTTAGTTGATGTCATCTTGACTTTTGCAACAAGAATCCCATTTTTATCTTTGATCTCACAAAAATTATCTTCAAAATTCACATGATGCCCCTTTCTTAAAAGTTGCCCAACACTTAAAAGATTATGTTTAAGATCGGGAACATAATAAACATTAGAGATATAATTTGTACCTTGCTTTGTTCGAATTGGAACATCACCACAACCTTTGACAATGAGCCTTTTGTTGTCACCCGTCTTGACTTCTCGTTGGACACTTTCGTCAAAATTCACAAAATAATTTTTCTTTCAAACATTTGGATAATAAAAATTCACATGTTTTCTGATCAAATCATAAGCTTTGTATTTCATCATTTGGAATCAGAGCGGGTGTTTAGGTCCTGTACATGTCTAAATAACAACCAAAACATACAGAAGAAATATGGAAACGCCCAAGACAAAAGAAGGTGATGTGGGTTTGAGCTATCCCATGTTGACGAGAAGCAATTATACAGCATGATCCCTAAAAATGAAAGTGTTCATGAAGGCGCAAGGAGTCTGGGGTGCAATCGAACAAAAGGATCCCAAAGTAACCGTGGATGAAAGAATGGTGCAGGTGGCCCTTGCAGCGATATATCAAGGTGTGCCAGAAGATGTATTGTTGACCATTGCAGAGAAAGAAACCGCTAAGGGCCACCTGCACAACCTGCAACATTTTTAGTAAATCGAAAAATCAAGATTTTTATCTGAAATTTCTCTGGGATCACCCTGCACCCCTCCCCTATCTTCAGTACAAATTTGAACTTGAATTAAAGAGTTTAAATAGGTAAAATGTTGTTTCAAAGTCAGTAACCCGAGAGCTTTGTCAATTCTGCGCAAGTTCAATTAAAACCTTGATTTGTCTTAGCTCGTTAATCAAAATAACATGATTCTTTCGCGTGCATAAACTAGAGACTAAATGGAACATAAACTACACAAACCCACTTCTTAAAAATGGCGGTAATTTGTCTGAATAATCACTAAAAACAGAGGCAGTGCACTGAGTTCTTTAAGTGAGCTATAATTCCACTAAAACTTTAATAACTTTTTGACCGTAAACTCAAATAACATCAGGTTTTCACATACACGATCTACAAATTTTCTAGAACATAAACACAGAAAGAAACTTCCCAAAACAGGGTTTTATATCCTCCAAATATACTGCTACAGTTAGGGCAGTAGCTAGACTGAAATCAAAAATCCTAAGGACGCTAGCTAATTCTCATGTTCATTTCCACTCCAGCCTCTTTTATTTATCATGTTCAACTCATAATTGAACTCATAACCAATTATGAAAGTCATCCAACAAACCCAATCCAATCACCTAGTCAAAACTTTGCAAAATAACCAAATATAAACTATGATTACGATATTACGAGGTTATACCTTTAAAACGAAAATACTAATGATCCATCGATTGATTAGCTCCTACCACGCAAGGCAAACTCTCTAATCACCAACCAAGCCTTCTAAGAGATAAGGCCAGATTTTTGTTCAAGAAATTATGGTGGAAGAGTAGTGGTTTTGGTGGGTTTAAATCAAAGCAAACTATGTAGACTTTATGGGTTAGTGATTTAAGGAAGGTTTATGATTTTTGCTAGCTTTTTAACCAAATGAAAAATCAAGCTTTTGTGTTTTCTTCCTCCCCTTTTTCTTGATCTCTGCAAAATACCAGAAATGAAGATGATGAGGTTCTTTGTTTTATGACTTTATTTAAGGTAATAATTGGCCTAATAATACAACTTAACAAAATATCAACCAAGCTTCCTTTGTAAGCTTTGATTTGTTTTTTTTTTTGACTTTCTAATAGTGTTCTAATTCTAATAATTCTATTTCTATCTTTTTATTCTCTAGGAATAATAATTCTTAAATCTATTTCCTAAATTAATAAAATCTTTTTACCCCAAAATGATGCTAAGATAATTATATAATAAACTCCTCTTTTCTAAAAAAAATAAAGTCATCATATTTTAAAATAAATACCCCGAAATAATTTTGGCATCTATCTTACTTAATTAGCTCCAATTTCACCAATTAAATAACTAGAGGTAAAAATAATAAAAAAAAAATTTATTTGCAAATATTTAAAATAAGTATCCTCAAATATTTTTAAAAATATAAAATTTATTAAAATTGCGAGAATACAATATTTAAAAAAAAATTGTAAATCGTACAAATAAAATTTGTCACAGGTAAAATACCGTATCGATCCATTTAAATACTAGAAGATAGAAATGTATCAAAGTAGAATACGCGTACCAATTTATAATCCCCGCTCGAACCCAAAAAATTCCCCGATTCCCCGCCAGATTCGGGACGGGGATCGATTCGGGGTGGCCGGAAGAATGTCCATCGATATGGTTAAGGGCCAACTCAATTACAATAATTATTAGCATACTTAATCTTGATGTGACCTCAAAAGTAAAGACATATCCTAGATACCAAATAGACACACCTTATTATAATTGTTATAACTATTAAATCTAAAAGACACATCCTCCAGAACACCTAAAAGACACACCTTATTATAATTGTTACACCTTAGTTTAATGGTTGAAACACAAATCCCTAATTTGAATTCTAACTCTTTAACCTAACCACTTAATTTTTACCATATTTAAGAAGATATTTTAAAAACTAAGGAAGAATTAGAATTAGTTTTTTTGATATCCACCTTATTAAAAAATTAGTTAAATAAAGTATGATCTTATAAACAACTTTCTATTTCCATATGAAATTTAGGACGTTCTAACTTCAGATACTACAAATTAGGTTCGAACTAAATCTTGAAACTACTAAGTAGAACTAAAATATCTACTAACTAAATAGTTTTAAAAAAAATCATAATTCACTATTTAACATTTCTCGTATAAATACTACTGCTACATTTTCCATATACACAAATTTTACAATCCTGTGTATTTTAGTAACATATTTTTTAATTGTGATACAATTTTTTTTAGATGAATTAAACCATTATTAAAAGTACAAAGTTACAAAGGTATAACACGACCATTATTTTAATTTTTTTAACCCTTGAAAGTAATAACAAAATATCAATTTTACAAAAAACATAATAAAATATATTTCATAAACAACTTTTTATGTGAATTTTACAATGTATTAACTAGAAATACAACAATAATTAAATCTTTGTGTACCAAAAAATTGTGTCAAACTAAAACTTTAAACTACTAAGTAGATTTAAAATGTTTTAATAACTTAATGATTTAGTATAAATTATACTTCACTCTTTCACATTAAAAATATATTATTTTGAGTAAAAAATTTAATATTAAATTATATCAATTTATCTATCCAATTAGTTCTTTAATTAATTCCCAATTTATGGATATTGTCCGATTACCAATTTATGTATCACTAGTTACATCTATCTATTATCCATCTATTATATATATATATATAATAGAGCAACTAGGGGTTTATTGAGACAATTTAATCATCTTGAAATTACTATATTACCCCTCTTATATTATATTAATGATAAAAAATTTGTTCTTGATGGGAATTGAACCAAGGTGTGACAAATGTGTACATATGTATCCACTACATCATCCCAACACTTGAATAACAACTTAAAAATTATTAACTGTTTCTTAATATTTTTTTAGAGTAGTACCAATAATCTTTATAATATAAATTCGATATTAATATCTGTTACTACTACAATATTGAAATTTTTTAATGTCAACCAAATATCACTTGCTATATTTTTTTTTAATATTTAATTTAAAATTTAAAACTATCAACATATTTACTCATTTCTAATTATATTCTCATATGTAATCAATATTATTATATAATAGACGAAACATTAAAAGTTTGGTTGGTCGGTATGGTACGTTGTGATTTTACTTAATTGCCCTTAATTAACTGTACTTCGTGTTTTTACATAATTAACCTTACTTATTTATAAAAATATATTATTAAATAATAATATTACATATTTATAACCAATTACCTTTTTAACCTAAAATACATTATTTTTTCTATTTTTTCTAACAAATTCCCCTACTTTTTCAAATATATCACCGACAATTACCTTTTTTAACTAAAACATGTTTGTTTTTCTATTTTTCTTTACTAAAACCCCTCCTTTTCTAAAAATATTCCAGACAAATCTTTAGTTATTTATTTTTAAACCTATTTTAATATTATAATTATTTTTTAAAATTTTACCTATTTTAACATGTCTACTTATTTTTCTTAACAAATGCAATTACTAAAAATATTAAAATATAAATAATCAAATACCTATTTATAACCAATTATATTTTCAGCTAAAAGACATTATATATTTTTTCTAATAAAGTACATCATTTTCTAAATATATCACGGGAAATTGCATTTAACAATTTACTTTTTCTATTTTTCTCATTAAAATCCATTCTTTTCCAAAAATGTCACAGGAAACCCTTTACTTATTTATTTTAAAACGTCTTTAAATACTTTTAATTATTATATTTTAAAATCTCATTTTCCAAAAATATCACGGGCATTTACCTTTTTAACCTAAATATATGTTACATTTTTTATTTTTTCTTACTAAAACCCTAATTTTCCAAAAATATAACAGGAAAACTTATACTTATTTATTTTAAAATCTTTTTTAATGTTTTTAATTAATTAAAATTGTTTAGCTATTTTAACATGCCTACTTATTTTTTGCACAACTACAATTAATAAAATATTTAAATAATAATAATAAAATAACAATTAACAATCCGTACATCGCACAGTTTTTAAGCTAGTAAGAATAAAACGAATTTTATCTATTATTTTACATTTAAATCTTTTTCATTATTAGACATTAACAACTTATAATTGCAGATCCATTTTTTAAATTATCGTCTTCAATAAATAAAATTTATATGTTGATTATTTTCGAAAACTACAGTATTCGTCTATAAAGTATTGAACCTGAAAACTGGAAAAGATTTTTCTCTTTGTATAATATCATGTATGCTATTAAGTTTAAACTCAGATGGAGATTACAATTATCAAATGTTTATATATATAAGCATAACACTTCAACAAAGCAGGGGATCGTTTACTTCATAACAATACTGATGTCAATATTAATTATCATATAATTGATTTATCGCACATTTAACGTTTACATATACGATATATTTTGAAAAAAGGAATAAAAAATATATTCGTATCTAGAGCATGCCTGTATGTAGGAGTAAAAACATAATTCTAATGGCAGTGTTTAAACAATATCTGCATAAACTTGTCGTTTATCACTAAGTGGATCTTGCCAAACCAGAGTATTCAATCTGAAAACTAGAAAAGATTTTTCTCTTTGTATACTAATAAAAAAGTTTTTGCAAGAGGCTTTTACAAGAAAGTTGAGGTTGTCATCGTACTAAATCAAATATAAACTAACATCGGTTTAAAATTTTCGAATATTTATGATAAAATATTAAAAGTATTGAATGTTAAATTATTTGTGTCAAGTGGCAATTGTAAGGTAAAGCGAGTAACTTATCACGAATCAATTTACCAATTTTTGAGAGATAAAAGTAATAGTTTTCTAAAATAAAGCATGTCAACAATTGTACAATTATCGAATTCAATATGTCTGCTATTAAGCTTAAACTTGGATGGAGATTACAATTATCATGTATATATATATAAGCATAACACTTTAACAAATTAGATCGTTAACTTCACAACAATACTGATGTCAATAATAACTATCATATAATTGATTTATTGCACAATTAACGTTTAGATATACATTAATATATTTTGAAAAAAGAAAAAAAAATATGTTCGTATCTAGAGCATGCATGTACGTAGGACTAAAAACATAATTTTAATGGTAATGTTTAAACAATATCTACATAAACTTGTCATGTATCGCTAACTGGATCTTGACAAACCAGTATATAAAGTATTGAACCAAAGTATATAACCTGAAAACTTGAAAAGATTTTTCTCTTTGTATACTATTAAAAAAAATGTAGGATGCTTTTTTTACAAGAAAGTTGAGGTTGTCATCGTATGACTAAATCAAATATAAACTAATCTCAATTTAAATATTTCGAATATTTATTATAAAATATTAAAAGTATTAAATGTTAAATTATTTGTGTCAAGTGGCAATTGTAAGGTAAAACGAGTAACTTATCACCGATCAATTTACCCACTTTTTGAGATATATAAGTAATAGTTTTATAAAATAAAGTATATCCACAATTGTACAATTATCGAATTCACTATATCTGCTATTAAGCTTAAACTCGGATACAGACTACAATTATCAAATTTTTATATATATAAGCATAACACTTCAACAAATTAGGGGATCGTTAACTTCACGACAATACTGATGTCAATATTAACTATCATATAATTGATTTAGCGCACATTTAAGGTTTAGGTGTACAATATATTTTGAAAAAAGAATAATAAATATATTCGTATCTAGAGCATGCCCGTATGTAGGACTAAAACATAATTTTAATAGCAATATTTAAACAATATCTGCATAAACTTGTCATTTATCACTAACTGGATCTTGCCAAACCAATAAATGTCTGTGCTTAGTGACATCAACCGTATAATTCAAAACTTTAAAACGTTTTTAAGGTATATCACTAACGTTATTCATTAGCACGACAAGTCCATGTACAAAATGGAAGAAGAAATTGCATCGTACAATACAATATGTACACACTTTATTAACATGTGAGTGTAGAACATGTTCGTGCCTCGCACCGGCTATAAACCTAGTTATAGTTATTTAATCAAATCCAACATCAACAAATCCCCCAAATTTCACGATCAACAATGACTAACTAAGTCCATGTAGTAAAGCGTAGGAGAGGCCCATAGTCACAACCATTGGGATGAAAATCCTCATTGTTAAAAAAAAGTTTAATTTAATTTAATTTAATGTATTTTCCAAAAATATATCATATTTTATGAAAGCATACATATGGAAGAAAAAATAGATCATGAGATTATCTCAAAAAGATTATCTGAGATAGAGTTTTTTTAAGTACAAAAAGATCATGATATTATAAATATATAAATTTTTTTGAATTTTTTTTAATTATATTAGATAACTTCCGCAATCTCAGCAATTGGATTAGTTTCAAAGATTTTAAATATCATGATGGTTGTGCATGTCACATTTTATCAAACTTTTTAGAGCATCTTCGCTTAATACTAGCTCTTAAGTCAAAAATTGAGGAGATAGAATAAAAAAGTTGCTCCAAGAAATTTTTAGTGGCTGTTAAAATCATTAAGAGTCTTCTCCTCAACTCTTAAGAGCCAATTTCAACTCTTAACTATTAGGCCTCATTTGTTAAATTTGAACAATATATTCTGAACTGTAAAATTTATCGTTTTTTAAAACTTAGTATCATCTAATGTTTATTGTTATAGTTACACATGGTTATATTAATTTTTGTATAAAAAATAATTATAATTGGACATAAATTCAATTAAATTATTTGTTTGTCCATTTATAACTTGAAAAACTAATTTGATTTTAATATACAATTTTTATAATTTAAATAACTAATTTTTCCTATTCTATAGTAACATTTCTGATTTGAGCAATAATTTATATTCAATCAATTGTTAATAAAAATAGTGTTATATATTTGACGGTATCGACACCACAGAGTAGAGCAAACATTGATGGTCTCCTACATTAACACCAACACCAATCACGACAAAGACAATTCCTCTAGTGATAGCCAACAAGAAAATTATTTTTAATTTAATTTTTTTATCTGAACAATTTCATATGTGTGTATAAAACTCCCACAACAAGTATTGGAGTTTATATCATTTGGTCATGCAAAATTAATAGTTGCATTACGCAAATATTTTGAGTTATTCTTGGGGCTCATGTAACATATACATCAGTTTAGTATTTTTGCTAATATTTTTTTCAGAATTGGAAATTGTTTACAATTTTTTTCAATTAAATGATTCAATCCTTTATTGTTGTATAGGCACCCCTATTAGAGCTGCATTACTCAATGTCGAAAATGGGTCACAGTCATTGGTTTCTCTTGCAAAAAACCATGTTTTCTTAGTACAACTAAATGATTCGGTAAGAGTTAGCATCATTTAAGGTTCCAGCTCATTTTAACCTGTTTTTACTGTATTTGACTAATAATTTCTTAGAAGAGGACCGCTAGAGTTGTGAAAGTGTAACAAGCAAGCATTATTTGGATGGTATTGATATGTTTATTCACATTATTTCGACTAAAGATTGACACAAGAGTTTGAAACTTCTCTCAATCTGATTTTATATATTAAATAATAATGTAGTATGCTTTATTCTTCTTTTTTTTTCTCAATTTAACTCTACTGAGTACCTATACTTTTGCCGTACCATGCCAATATCAAGATATGAGTTTAATTCAAATGAACTACCCAAATGTAGCTTCGGGCAACCCATATTTAGGCATAATAAAAATTTACATGTGGTTGATGTTTACACACACACATACATATATACATGTATATGTGTACGGGCTCATAGAGAATGACAATAGACACTCACACATGAAGGATGCTCAATAGATATGAATGAGATCGTCGTTGAGATTAAAATGAGGACTGCGGCCAGGGTTAGGACAAGGAGAGAACGTACTAGTGTATGTAGAAAAGTATAACCCTAAAACCTATTGTTTGGGCCTAAGTATATGGGCCTGTACTAAAATTAAACAATGAGATATTAGTAGCATGCACAAAATGTCCAAGTCCACAAAATTTAATTGATTTAGAGCTGGGGAGGTTTAGAGATGCCTAGATATGTTTTCGTTGATAAAATTTTGTGTTGCTATTGAAAAGCATACACAAAAAAGGTTGTCCAGAATACTCCCTTGGCTCCACAAGGGTTTGGCTCCACAAGGGTGCGACACCAAAAGATCATCACAAAAGGGAACACCACCAAATCACACTCTTTTGCCTCACGATGTGTTTTCTAATTAAGAAATAATGCAAGGTCTTAGTTCCTCAATAAGAAAAGTATGCTCATATGATATTTAGCCCCATAAGTTTCACAAAAAGTCTCTACTTGAATTTCATTTTAATTCTGAAAGTGTGGATTTTTGTGCTAAATCAAATAAATTTTATGGAGTTGGACTCTTTTTGCATGTTAGGAATATGTGATTGTTTAATATTAGGACCGGCCCATGTACTTAGGCCCTAGCAATACTTTTAGGGTTTTATTTTTCTATATTATAAACTCGTACGTTCTGTAGCTCGTCCTAACCTTGTCTTGCATCCTGCTTTTAATCTCAGCGACGATTTCATTCATATCCATTCACCATCCTTCATCTCTGAGTGTCTGTTGCCATTCTCCATGTATATATATATATATATATATATGTCTAAGCATCACTTGTTGGAAATTAATCTAAACTTGTTTTATTTGTTTGGGCTTTAGTTAAGTTGATGGGCTTATGTCTATGTTTAATGTTTATAATAAAACGTTTGAACCAGTCGGTTAGCAGGACTTGGTCATTAGTTGGTTCAGTTTTGTTAGGAATGTGGGAGTAGTGGAGTCTAACTAGGTGATTAGTTGCTAGTTTTCAGCTAGGTTTTCTATGTGCATATATATTATGCATGTATTCTGTTTTTCAATATAACGAGCATGTTTTCTTTCCCGGTTTGATATCTAAATACAGTACTTCTGATCAAATCATAAGCTTTGTATTTCATCATTTGGTATCAGAGCGGGTGTTTAGGTCCTGTACATGTCT
The DNA here is from genome assembly GCA_030848705.1 of Heracleum sosnowskyi. Taxonomy (NCBI): domain Eukaryota; kingdom Viridiplantae; phylum Streptophyta; class Magnoliopsida; order Apiales; family Apiaceae; genus Heracleum; species Heracleum sosnowskyi. Next base: position 10,954,435 of record CM061242.1, on the reverse strand, counting down.
AAATAACAACCAAAACATACAGAAGAAATATGGAAACACCCAAGACAAACGAAGGTGATGTGGGTTTGAGCTATCCCATGTTGACGAGAAGCAATTATACAGCATGGTCCCTAAAAATGAAAGTGTTCATGAAGGCGCAAGGAGTCTGGGGTGCAATCGAACAAAAGGATCCCAAAGTAGCCGTGGATGAAAGAATGGCTCAGTTGATAGCCATACGGGCTCAGTTTAAAAGCCATACGGGCTCAGTTGATAGTCATACGGGCTCAGTTTAAAAGCCATAGGGGCGGGAAGGATTGCATGAGACAAGTTTAGATTAAGGGGGAGATTGTTGGAAATTAATCTAAACTTGTTTCATTTGTTTGGGCTTTGGTTAAGTTGATGGGCTTATGTTTATGTTTAATGTTTATAATAAAACGTTTGAACCAGTCGGTTAGCAGGACTTGGTCATTAGTTGGTTCAGCTTTGTTAGGAATGTGGGAGTAGTGGAGTCTAACTAGGTGATTAGTTTCTAGTTTTCAGCTATGTTTTCTATGATCAAATCATAAGCTTTGTATTTCATCATCACTCACATGTGATTTTAGTCATCGTGTTCATGAGTTATATCGCATCTACCATGATTTGACCACATAAATATTTATTGGTACGTTATATCTTCATTTTAGTATGTTTATAGAAATAGCTATACATTAAGCACACGGATATAACCATTTGTCCTTTTTGATTTTTTCAGCTTTTCTAGCTAACTGGATTCATACTCTGGTCTCTATGATGCGAGTCTCTGCAAGACTTGTCAGAGTTTACAGTTTGCAAGAGTCTATAAAGCAAAATAAGGAAGGTGTGATCATACACAAGGCAAGTCTTGGAGATAAGCTCGAATGGATTGCAGAATAACAAAAAGATGTGATAAAGACAGAAGATAAGGTTTATAATTGAAGATGTGTCTAACAAAACAAATGGGATATAATCCCTTATTTTGTGTCATTTGTTTAGTTGAGAGGGAAAGACCTATAATTATTTTAGTCCTTGTATTGATACACCCGTTTCTACAAGTATTTCAATACTAAATTATCTAGGAGAAAAATTCACATTTAAAGAGAAAACAAGTAATTAAAAATTCACATGAAAATTAGTGTACAAGACCAAATATTCACATTATATGCTAAAGTTGGGGTTTCACTTTACCGAGAGAGAGGTTCCTAATAACAAAAAACATGTTTAAGGAGAGGGAGATGGCCATTCGAACATGTTAATTGTTAAAATTTATATTGATGATGTAATAATATTTTTAAAAGATTAGGAAAAAATAAAATAAAGCGGCCTTGGAGTGCTTAGTCGACTAGTTATTACTTTTTTGTGAAAAAAAATAATTCATTGTTTTCAAACAATAAGACATTTATAAAAAAAATTATAATTTAACAAACACATATTAACATAGACCAAATTAACTGTTTCTTTATCTAATTAAATTACCATCATTGAGTCGACATCTCTTACTAGTATGGATGAAATATATAATCGTGTTATATAAACAATCTAACTATAGTTACGAATAAACAAGTTGATTTAATTTATGAACTAATATTTAAAAAACTACTAGCCATATGTGAATTGCCATATAAATATTTATCAATAAATCGAAATGAACAAAGTCTCACAAGAGAAAATCAAAAATCAGTATATGAATAGAAAATTAAATAAATATATAGAGGGGATTTGTTATCAACCAAAAAGATTCATGATCATTCCAAAAATAAGGAATAAAAAATTAGGGTTGTTAGAAAAACCAAGGACGGAGGCGGCTGACTAGTAAATAGAAAAAATTACAATTAAGTCCTTATAGTCTAACAAAATTTAAAAAAAAAAGACAAAAATTATAGGAATCTTGCTTCAAAATGTAACAATTAAAATAATCATAAGGTTATTATTGGTAGATAGTATGTTTAATTCCGAGTTTAAAAATAAATAAATATTAAATGTTTTTGACCATATTTTCTCAACCATTTTATTATGTTTGATTATTTACAAAAATTTACTTTTAAAATAATTATTCTAGTTTTTAAAGAACAAATCCATTTATGTTTATTTACACCCTTGTCCAATTATTCTCTCCATAAAACTTCTTGAAAGTATAGCTTGCTCTCTCCCTCAAAACCCTAGAAAGTATCGACGGCGGCGTGAACTTCACTGCTAAACAAGCCAACCACAAGGTCAGCTCTCTCTCTCTCTCTGACATAGGGGTACACACGGACTTACTGTTCTTCTCGTTCTCCATCGTTCTTATTTTGATCTATATCAATTTTTTTTTTTAAAAATTCTAAAAATTTTGATCTATATCTACATATACATATATGGGTATGTTACTTGCCAGATTGTTTGCTTATATATACATATATTTCTCCTTCCTTCTCATGTTGTGTTTGATGTTCTGCCTTGAATTTCAAAAATTTAGTTTACTCTTTTGTGGGATTTCCTTTAATTTTTGTATCTGACTTATTCCTCTCCACTCTATGAACGTTTTGTCTGACCCGGAAATGTTTAATGGCATTTCTGCTTTATTAATTAATACTCCAAAAAGTATTTGCTTTTTGTACCTAATTCATATGCTTAGTTTTTTGAAGTCTTTTAATCTTTGTTTGTGGATAACTGCATGTATTGGATTTAGGGAAGCTCGGACGATAAAACACTTGAATATGGAAGAGTATATATGGATGTCATTTGTTTTGTGATGGCATGTGTATGTAATCAGGGTTTAACTTTAATGGAAATATATTGCATATAGTAGATGGCATTACCTTAAATTTGATATCTGAAACAATAGAAACATATTGGAGATTGTAGATAATGCTATTTAATGAATTAAATATGTGGAGGGCTCAAAAGAATGGTGCAGTGATGGTATCAACACAATAGTGTATAGCAAACATTGATGGTCTTTTACATTAACACCAATTAGGACAAAGACAATTCCTTGCCGGTGGTGATAGCGAACAAGAAAATTATCTTTAATGTAATTTTTTTTTTGTGAACTATAATTCTATATGTTACATATTATCTATATGATAATTATAACAATGTTCTCAAAGCAATTTTAAATGTGTGTATAAAATTTCAACAAGTCTTTAACTAAAATAAACATTATATTGATTTTGTTGTGACTCGAACTTGATAGATTCTTATTATAGGATATTTATTAGTGTGCCGCCAGGACTAATATTAGTATTGTTCTTCATTTTTTATTTTTATTAAAGACCTTTATTGGTCTCTAGCTAAGAACCTTTGCAACATATTTACATACAATTCTCTTCAAGTTCTTCCCTTTCCATTTTTCGTGCTTCAGCAGTTTTCATGTAGTTAATAATGATACACTAGAATTTCATCACCAAGTGATAAACTCACTTGATTGTGCATGGCATCTTTTGTTTGTTAAAAATAAAGATGAATTTCATAAATCAATTGGACATCTTTGGATAGTACGCTTTAGTTGGTAAGCATCTAGATCACGCACAAAGAACTTGGAAAGCGAAGCCAACATAAGATTTTGTATCCTTTATGTGTTTTGGAAGGACGAATATTTGCATTTTTTGGTGATTATTAAATTAGTCAAATTTGTAAACACAACACATCTTTAGCTAGTTTAGGATAATAGTTAAAATTAAATCATATCATATGCAGATACTCTTTTTCCATGTTAGCAGGGAGCCTTGAAATAAACTTTCTTAAATAGTACCAGTTTCCATGATCGATCAAAATGTGGTGCTACAAGAGCCATTGGTAGCTTCAGTAAAGGAGTTGGATAATTCTTATAAATGTACATCACTTTGAGTGTCGACATAAATCTGAGATTCGACAATGTAAATACAGGGCTGCTAGCAAGCCTTAACACCACAATATTATCATATTATCCACATTGGGCCAAGCCTCTAAGGATTTGTTTTTGGGCACATCTTAAAAGACCTCACACTAATAAATTTAACTGGCTACTTTATTTATATACAAGAGAATTTTCTCATGAGTTCTCGATGTTGTAGTTGGGTTGACATCACCTAAAACTCCCTTAACTCAGACCAAGAACCAGAAATCTCATGGTCTTATGTCTTGCAATTAATCCGTTTTCCTCTTGCACTTCTACAATTCACCTCCCACAACATGCTGCCTAATCCCTTTCGGGAAGACTTTTGACAAAAGCTACCCAACAGATCCCCCAATCGTCACCAAGGGACCTCACACATCGAACAACAGCACCACATTACCCTAGGATCCATCTTTGAACTTTTAACTCTAATACAACTTGTGAGCTGCCAGCAAGACTTAACTCGACAATAGTATGATATATTCTGCTTTGGATCAAGCATGGGATTTTTTTAGGCACATCCCAAAAGACATCATACTAATTGATTTAACTAGATGTTCTACGTACAAATAAAAAAAAATTTCTTGTCTCGTCGATGTGGTAAATGAGTTGACACCAACTGATAGTAAACATGAATGTGCAAGAAGACTATGTTGTGTAAGAATATGTAGTAGATTCGAACACGGTAAGACATATCAGTGTTCGAATAGAAGGGGGTAAACAAAGATCAAGCAACCTCTTCTAGGGGGATATATTTTGGCTATGGCGGGGTCACAAGGTTAACTTGGACTTTGCATGGCTGCTTGATTGCATAATATACAAGTGCCAAAAAATCTTTGAGTAGTTTACTACAAAGAAGAAGAAGTTACATGCAATATAACTTCTTGTTCTTTGTGGTAAAGTGCTCAAAGGTTTCTGGGTACTTGTGTATTATTATGCGATTAAGAAGACATACAAACTCTGAGTTAACCTTGTGGCCTCGTCATAATCTATAATATAATTCAGAACTTAAAAATAAATAAATATTAAACCTCAAAAAAAAAATTAGGTGTTTGATTATTTACAAAAACTTTTAAAAAATTCATTCTACTTTTTAAAGAACAAGTTGAATTGTGTTTATTTACACCAATACGTAGACATTATTACTGAGAGGAAAGCTTGCCGTAATTGGGTTAAATTAGTAGCTGTGTGATAGTATAAATAGTTTACCACACTTCCTCATTTCTCATATTTTCTAGATTCGCCTCTTTCCCTAAAACTCCTTGAAAGTCTCGCCTGCTCTCTTCCTGAAAACAAAGTATAGGCGGCGCGAACTTCACTGCTAACAAGCATACCGCAAGGTCTCTCTCTCTCTGACATAGGCATACACACAGACTTTCTGGATCGTTCTTATTTAGATCTATATCTATGTATACATATACGCCTCAATTGTTTGCCACATTATTTGCTTATAAATATATATATATTTCTCCTTCCTTCCCATTCTGTGTTTGATATCCTGCCTCGAATTTCAATAATTTATAAGTTTACTCTTTTGTGGGGTTTCCTTTAATTTTTGTATGTGATTTATTGCTCTACACTCTATGAACGCTTTGTCTCAATGGGAAATGTTAAATGGCATTTCTCCTTTTATTAATTAGTACTTCATAAAGCACTTGTTTTTGGAACCTAATTCTATGCTTAGTTTTTTGAAGTCATTTAATCTTTGTTTGTGGATAAGTGTATTCTACTATGATCTTAAAATCAAATTATAGATTTATGTGTGTTTCTTTGTTTTGTTTATTTTGCAATATGTATTTGTCCGTCTTGCATTGATATGTTCAAGCGTGTTCCTGGTGATTAGCTATATATGCTAGGAATTATTAGATATAATATTTTTAGTGCTGGATTTAGAGATGCTCGCCAATAAAGCAGACTGAATATGGAAGAGTTCATATATGGATGCCATTTATTTTCTGGTGTCCTACATATGTAATCAGGTACCAGTTTAACCTTAATGGAAAATGAAAAATGCTACACCACCCAAAACTTGTACAAAATACTCATATCTTTGGTAATTTTCCTAATAAAATGATGTGACCTGCGTGCATACATATACGCATCAAATTAAAAAATGACACATGACATGCCACATCATTCCATACATTTTGTGGGATATATTTTTGGGTTCCCTAGCATAACTCATGGAAAATAATGTAGATAATGTTACTATAAATTTGATATGTGAAACAAAAAAAAATTGGAGATGGTAGATAGTGTTATATATTTGATGGTATCGACACCACAGAGTAGAGCAAACATTGATGGTCTCCTACATTAACACCAACACCAATCACGACAAAGACAATTCCTCTAGTGATAGCCAACAAGAAAATTATTTTTAATTTAATTTTTTTATCTGAACAATTTCATATGTGTGTATAAAACTCCCACAACAAGTATTGGAGTTTATATCATTTGGTCATGCAAAATTAATAGTTGCATTACACAAATATTTTGAGTTATTCTTGGGGCTCATGTAACATATACATCAGTTTAGTATTTTTGCTAATATTTTTTTCAGAATTGGAAATTGTTTACAATTTTTTTCAATTAAATGATTCAATCCTTTATTGTTGTATAGGCACCCCTATTAGAGCTGCATTACTCAATGTCGAAAATGGGTCACAGTTATTGGTTTCTCTTGCAAAAAACCATGTTTTCTTAGTACAACTAAATGATTCGGTAAGAGTTAGCATCATTTAAGGTTCCAGCTCATTTTAACCTGTTTTTACTGTATTTGACTAATGATTTCTTAGAAGAGGACCGCTAGAGTTGTGAAAGTGTAACAAGCAAGCATTATTTGGATGGTATTGATATGTTTATTCACATTATTTCGACTAAAGATTGACTCAAGAGTTTGAAACTTCTCTCAATCTGATTTTATATATTAAATAATAATGTAGTATGCTTTATTCTTCTTTTTTTCTCAATTTAACTCTACAGAGTACCTATACTTTTGCCGTACCATGCCAATATCAAGATATGAGTTTAATTCAAATGAACTACCCAAATGTAGCTTCAGGCAACCCATATTTAGGCACAATAAAAATTTACATGTGGTTGATGTTTACACACACACATACATATATACATATATATGTGTACCCGCTCATAGAGAATGACAATAGACACTCACACATGAAGGATGCTCAATAGATATGAATGAGATCGTCGTTGAGATTAAAATGAGGACTGCGGCCAGGGTTAGGACAAGGAGAGAACGTAGGAGTGTATGTAGAAAAGTATAACCCTAAAACCTATTGTTTGGGCCTAAGTATATGGTCCTGTACTAAAATTAAACAATGAGATATTAGTAGCATGCACAAAATGTCCAAGTCCACAAAATTTAATTGATTTAGAGCTGGGGAGGTTTAGAGATGCCTAGATATGTTTTCGTTGATAAAATTTTGAGTTGCTATTGAAAATCATACACAAAAAAGGTTGTCCAGAATACTCCCTTGGCTCCACAAGGGTTTGGCTCCATAAGAGTGCGACACCAAAAGATCATCACAAAAGGGAACACCACCAAATCACACTCTTTTGCCTCACGATGTGCTTTCTAATTAAGAAATAATGCAAGGTCTTAGTTCCTCAATAAGAAAAGTATGCTAATATGATATTTTGCCCCATACTGAGATAAATATATTCATTGTATAAGAGAGTTTCACAAAAAGTCTCTACTTGAATTTCATTTTAATTTTGAAAGTTTGGATTTTTGTGCTAAATCAAATAAATTTTATGGAGTTGGACTTTTTTTGCATGTTAGGAATATGTGATTGTTTAATATTAGGACCGGCTCATGTACTTAGGCTCTAGCAATACTTTTAGGGTTTTATTTTTCTATATTATAAACTCGTACGTTCTGTAGCTCGTCCTAACCCTGTCTTGCATCCTCCTTTTAATCTCAGCGACGATTTCATTCATATCCATTCACCATCCTTCATCTCTGAGTGTCTGTTGCCATTCTCCATGTATATATATATGTATATATGTCTAAGCATCACTTGTTGGAAATTAATCTAAACTTGTTTTATTTGTTTGGGCTTTGGTTAAGTTGATGGGCTTATGTCTATGTTTAATGTTTATAATAAAATGTTTGAACCAGTCGGTTAGCAGGACTTGGTCATTAGTTGGTTCAGTTTTGTTAGGAATGTGGGAGTAGTGGAGTCTAACTAGGTGATTAGTTGCTAGTTTTCAGCTAGGTTTTCTATGTGCATATATATTATGCATGTTGTAGAAATTTTAAGTGTATAATGTGTTGGAGATTAAAGAGAAGAAACTTGTTCTCAATAATTCACACAACTTACTCACACAAAATATAAAACTCACAAATGTATTTCACTCAAAAGATTTTGATAATTCTTGATTATACAAAGCTTGGAAGATTGTCCTATTTATAGGACAAGATGGAACCTCCTAGAACACATCTAGTACATGCACCTTATTTAATATGTAACTCCCTAAGTACATGAACTATCTTGAAATACAAAAGGTCTTGAACTTCAAAAGTCTATTCTAGATACTTTCAAGAACATTCTAGATAATAAAAATAATAATCCAAAGTTTAGATTATATTATTATTTTAACAGCCCCCCTTAAGCTAAACTTTGCACATGCCAAGCTTCTTCTTTAACTCCTTGAAAATGTCGGGCCTCAAAGGTTTTGTAAAGATATCAGCAATTTGGTCTTGGGTTTTGCAATGTTTAACCACAACTTCTCCTTTCGTCACCAAGTCACGGATAAAATGATATTTGATTCGTATATGCTTGCTATTCCCATGAAACACCGGATTTTCCGTGAGTGCTATAGCAGACTTGCTATCACAATATATAATTGGACTTTCTTTTGTATCATGCTTAAGGTCCTCCAACACCCATGTGATCCACAAAGCTTGACAACTAGCTAATGATAAAGAAATATATTCCGCCTCCGCCGTTGATAGAGCCACAACTTGTTGCTTCTTTGACATCCATGTGATTGCACTAGAGCCAATGAAGAAAACATTTCCCGAAGTACTTTTACTGTCATCAACACTTCCGGCCCAATCACTATCACAATATCCAAGCACCTTAGGACCACTTGCCTTTTGATAATAAATTCCATCTCCAAGTGTTCCACGAACATACCTCAAAATTCTTTTTCCGGCCTCCCAATGTGTCTTCTTTGGTTGCTCCATGAATCTACTAATCAAACTAACACCATATGTAATATCCGGCCGAGTGGCGGTCAAGTACATCAAACTTCCGACAAGACTTCTATATAAAGTAGGATCAACAAACTTAGAATCATCATCCTTACTTAACTTCAAGCCAACTTCAACGGGAGTGCTACTTGGTTTCGCATCTTCCATTCTAAACTTCTTTAACAAATCTTTTGCATACTTTTCTTGAGAGATAAAAATTCCATTCTTATCTTGCTTTACTTCAATACCAAGAAAATAGTGGAGTAGTCCCAAATCGGTCATCTCAAATTCTTGCATCATATTTTTCTTAAATTCTTCAATGTCATCACGATTATTTCCCGCAAAGATCAAATCATCCACATATAAGCCAATGATGAGAATTTTACCTTTGTTCTCCTTGATGTAAAGTGTATGCTCAAATGGACACCTCTTGAATCCCATCTTCATAAAATAATCATTGATGCGGCTATACCATGCACGTGGGGCTTGCTTTAGACCGTACAAAGCCTTCTTCAAACGATAGACTTTATTTTCTTCGTTCTTTTTCACATAGCCCGGTGGTTGATCAATATACACCTCTTCTTGTAATACTTCATTCAAAAAAGCGGATTTGACATCCATTTGGTGAACTTGCCACTTGTTTTGAGCGGCCAAAGAAATTAACAAGCGAATTGTTTCAAGACGTGCCACGGGAGCAAATACTTCTTTGTAATCAACACCATATTTTTGCTTGTAGCCTTTTACCACCAAACGTGCCTTATGTTTTTCAACTTCACCTTGTGCATTCAACTTTGTCTTGTAAACCCACTTGACTCCAATGGATTTCTTTCCTTTAGGAGCTTCAACTAACTCCCAAGTTTCATTCCTTTCAATTGCATCAATTTCTTGATCCATGGCTTGTCTCCATTTATTTTCTTTAGCGGCATCTTCAAAAGCAACCGGATCCGCATTTGCATATAAGGCAAAATCAACAAATTCATCTTCCAAAATTCTTCTTGTTGCTCCATAAAGATCCGCCATTGATCTTGTCTTTCTTGGTGGTGACTCGGAACTTGAAGATGATGATGATGAGCTTGGTGGAAAATTAGATGGTGGAGTAGGTGGAGTGGAGCCTTCTTCTTCAATTGGATCAAATGCATCATCATCAAGAAAAGTACTTGAACTTTCTTTCTCATCCTTCCATTTCCATGAAGCCTCCTCGTTGAAAATTACATCACGACTAATTATGACTTTCTTTGTGATGGGATTGTACAATTTGTATGCCTTAGAAGCTTCACTATAGCCAACAAAGATGCATTTTTCAGATTTATCATCAAGCTTACCTCTCTTTTCATCGGGCACATGAGAGTAACAAATACTTCCAAAAATTTTAAAATGAGAGACACATGGCTTCTTGCGACTCCAAGCTTCTTGTGGAGTCTTTCCTTCCACACTTTTAGTAGGTGCACGATTGAGAACATAACATGTACAAGCAACCGCTTCGGCCCAAAACATCTTAGGCAGTCCTTTTGTTTTCAACATACTTCGAACAAGCTCCATGATTATTCTGTTCTTCCTCTCGGCTACCCCATTTTGTTGAGGGGTTGAACGAACCGTTAGTTGATGGCGAATTCCATGCTTTTTCAAAAAACCTCCAAATTCTTCGGACATATATTCACCACCACGATCAGATCGTAGTGTCTTTAAAGAACGACCACTTTCTTTCTCCACATATGCTTTAAAATCTTTAAATATTTCAAATACTTGAGATTTTTCTTTGAGAAAATAAATCCACATTTTGCGACTATAATCATCAATAAAAGTGAGGAAATAACGACTACCTCCAATAGAGTTGGTGCGCATAGGTCCACATAAATCCGAATGTATCAACTCCAATGGTTTTTTAGCTCGCCATGCCTTCTTTTTTGGAAATGGATCTCGGTGATGCTTTCCAAAAACACAATCTTCACATACTTGATCTTGCTTTTGAATATTTGGAATGCCTCTTACCATATGACCTTTACAAATCTTGGATAGAGTGCTAAAACTCAAGTGATTAAATCGAAGATGCCAAAGCCAAGACTTGTCGTTCACAATATTAGCAAAACATGGAAGAGCCTCACTTTGAATTTTCAATGGAAACATTTTAGTTGATGTCATCTTGACTTTTGCAACAAGAATCCCATTTTTATCTTTGATCTCACAAAAATCATCTTCAAAATTCACATGATGCCCCTTTCTTAAAAGTTGCCCAACACTTAAAAGATTATGTTTAAGATCGGGAACATAATAAACATTAGAGATATAATTTGTACCTTGCTTTGTTCGAATTGGAACATCACCACAACCTTTGACAATGAGCCTTTTGTTGTCACCCGTCTTGACTTCTCGTTGGACACTTTCGTCAAAATTCACAAAACAATTTTTCTTTCAAACATTTGGATAATAAAAATTCACATGTTTTCTGATCAAATCATAAGCTTTGTATTTCATCATTTGGAATCAGAGCGGGTGTTTAGGTCATGTACATGTCTAAATAACAACCAAAACATACAAAAGAAATATGGAAACGCCCAAGACAAAAGAAGGTGATGTGGGTTTGAGCTATCCCATGTTGACGAGAAGCAATTATACAGCATGATCCCTAAAAATGAAAGTGTTCATGAAGGCGCAAGGAGTCTGGGGTGCAATCGAACAAAAGGATCCCAAAGTAACCGTGGATGAAAGAATGGTGCAGGTGGCCCTTGCAGCGATATATCAAGGTGTGCCAGAAGATGTATTGTTGACCATTGCAGAGAAAGAAACCGCTAAGGAAGCTTGGGAAGCGATTAAGGTGATGTGTATGGGAGCAGAACGTGTAAAAGAGGAAAAAGTGCAGACACTGAAGGGAGAATTTGAGTCTCTGGTCATGAAGGAAACGGAACAGATAGACGATTTCTGCATGAAGTTGAGCGGAATCGTGACCAATATAAGGGTACTTGGAGAACCGATGGAAGAATCGTGTGTTGTGAGAAAGATTTTGCGAGCAGTTCCTGATAAGTTTCTTCAGGTAGCCTCAAATATTGAGCAGTTTGGAGACATCAAGTCAATGACGGTTGAAGAATTAGTGGGTCGTCTCAAAGCTCACGAGGAAAGAATGAAGGGTAGGTCCGAGAGTGCAGGTGGACAACTTCTCCTGGCATCTCAGAATCAAAGAGCTAGAGGTGGTTATATCCGTGACAAGAGTAGGATAAGGTGCTACAACTGTAACGCCTTGGGACACTATGCTTCAGAGTGTAGTAAACCACGACGGGAATGAGAGAAGAGACAAGAAGTAAACATTGCAGTCATCGAGGATGAAGAACCAGCATTGTTATAGTCATAAGTTGATAGACATACGGGCTCAGTTTAAAAGCCATACGGGCTTAGTTGATAGCCATACGGGCTCAGTTTAAAAGCCATACGGGCTCAGTTGATAGTCATACGGGCTCAGTTTAAAAGCCATAGGGGCTGGAAGGATTGCATGAGACAAGTTTAGATTAAGGGGGAGATTGTTGGAAATTAATCTAAACTTGTTTCATCTCCTAAGCTGTCTGAAATGGCAACTTGTGGCCAAAAAGTTGTTTCTTCATCGATTGTAAAAGATTTGGATCGATTGTTGGTTGATGATGATGATTGTCTTCCTATTAAACCTATTCCACTAGAGAACAAGGTAAAATAACTAGTTTGTTTTTTAATTTATCAATGGCATATTTCTTTTCTTGGTTTTCCAAATTAATATTATTTTTATATTCAATACTTCTTTAGGTAAACATTATTTATTTAATATTAATGTGTGTAGGGTCCGCGAAAATGTGAGTTGGCAGTAGACACAAGGTGGCATTTGGCTTGTTATTTGATGACGAAGGCATGAACAGCTTTATACACGGAGTGCCTATGCAGCCTGGATTTGTTCGTGTCTTAGTGGATGGCCCAATTAAAGATGATGCCTTGATTCCCGTTCCAGTAGTAGGTGAAATTGAGATAGTCGACCAAGATGTTGGCTCACACATCTCATGGCCATGGAACTTGATCATAATTAATGCCCCATCTATCGCGGTATGTAAGTAATATGTTCTAAGCTATATATTATCTTTGATTATATTTTCCTAAATTGTTATATATTTTCAAAAAACAAGGAGAAAAGGAAAGGAACCTAAAAGTGAGTTGCATAAAGTGCAGGCCTTATTTAAGAACATGGAGATCAATAAGAATGTTCCAGAGCGCTTTCGATTGTTGTATAAACATGCAACAACATTCATGAAGACCACTGGGATCTCAATACAGATTCCATGTAATGTCGAGGTGTTTGGATCTGATAAAACGATATTTATATTGCATGAAAATATAATCAATTTGCTGGAGTTTAAAATGATTGGACAAGCTATAATATCTTCATACATGGCGTGAGTATTTTTTTTAATTCTTGTCACTCTTGTCCTTTCTCATGTATTCTTGTCTTCTGCATATTTCGTTTCATTGTTACTTTAATTTATTTTCAATACAGGTACTTGCATTCTAAGGTTCATGAGAATGACAATTTGGATTTGTTTGCTTTCTTGATTTTGGAGCCACATTTACCCTGAACAACGAGTTTGAAGCTTACTTGTTTAATCGTTTGAAAGAGGGTAATCCTAATCGTCTTTTCATCTTGCCGCATAATACCAAGTAAGTATATATATTGAGTGTTTCCATTTTTTTGATAAATCACTTTTTTAATCTATTATATTCCGTAGAATCATAATAATATGATTTTATTTAAATTCTATTTTCATATTTTTTTTAAATAAAAATAGTTGCCATTGGATACTGGTCTTGATATGGGGTGGCAAAATTTTCGTGCTCAATCATTTGCCTCGTTCAACTACTTTTCCAGACTTGGAAAAATCAATATCAAGGTATATTAATTATTTTATATCTCGATTCTTTTCATTATTGAGATATCGATCATAAGGCATTATTAAAACTGCCACACGTGACAGGGCAGTAGTTGCTTTTAATATTCAGGTTGGAAGGGGAAATAAAGCCTCATTGTAAAATATATTTCAGTAAGTTTTTTTTCTGTAGTTTAGTTATTTCTCTGGTAATTGCAACGTTTTGTTTGTAAAATATCACTTTGTGCTACTACTGCTCATTAGGATCAGTACGCCAATGAATTGAGTAATTTAATCGTTTAAGGTTATATTATCGATCTAATATTTTTTTTTAAATAGGGATGTCCTAAACAACCTGATGGTATTGAATGCGGCTATGTAGTTATGCGCTACATGAAAGAAATTGTAATGGACAGTGAAATGTTATTTCTAAAAAAAGGTATAATTTTGTCCTCAAACTTATTTAATTGCTATATATTTATAGTAGGATTCATAGTAATTTTTTTCATGTTTACACTTTTCAGTGGTCTTCCAAGTCTCGTAAGTTAAGTTGTTCCAGGGCTGAGCTTGATGAGGTCCGATGTGAGACTGCTGGTCATATTGAAAAGTTTTTGTAAACAGGGCCTAGAATATGGTTTTGGTGCATGTAGTAGTATTATTGACTTTGGCAATATGATTATGGATGGATTATGTAGTTGGAAGTATGACTTTGATATTTTGATAAATTGTATTTTGGATGAATTAGATGGTATCGGTATTATTTTGGATGATTTGGATTATGTAGTATGAATTGGATAATGTACTAGTTGGCTGATTGGATTTTATATTTGGCTTTGGTATATATTGGGCTTTTGATTTTGATATTTGATTTGGTTTTTTGATTTTGGTCATTTGGTATCTTGGTTTTTGGGAAAGTCATATAAACAGGGCAGCCATATATTAACAAAACAGAACTTACATCACTTTTCCAAAAAACTGATATTAAATATAACAAATATAAACACCATTTTCTTGAACGAACTCATTCAAAGGAAAAGATAGACATCAGCTCCAACTACATAGACATCAGCTAGATATAAGAAACCGATGTAAATCAGATAAAAAGACATCAATTAATATAAAGAACCAATGTTAAATGTTAACGTGGACATCAGTTCTCAAACAAATTTTATATTTTTTTCCTCTTTTCCTTTTACATGTCATATGTTCAAGATTATATAAATCTTATATTAAAACAAGATTCACATTGTTGTGATGACATATTTTCAATAATTTGAAGTAACAACATCAGTTTTAGACAAAAACCGATGTCTAAGATGCCTACAAACATATGTTTAATACCCCTACCTTTCTCTACACATGCAAAGACATCGCTTCCATTTTCGATAGACATCGGGTTTTAGCCGATGTCTATTGTTGTTTTTCTAGTAGTGTTTAAAGGATATCCCATAGGTTCCAAGATCGTTCTTCCCTAGCCATTGTGGGATAATATCGGTTGGTTTCGTGTCCCCACCTCCGGACTTCTGTCCATTATGGGATACTAGCATTATACCCGTGCAAAGCACGAGAATCTTTATAATTATTTTTATATTTTTTTAACTTTGTTTAGAGTTAAATTCTATGGAGACCATCTTTTTTTCTGAAGATCTGGAGATCACATACGTTCTGCAATCTAAATTTGACAAAATAGATCATATTTTGTAATCAAAAATTTGCAAAACGTACTATTTTGCAAAGTATATTCTATGAAAATCACTATTTCATTGAAAGTTTGAAAATATGTAAGTTCTGCAAACTAAACATGAATGTTCTGCAAACCGAACATGTTTTTCAGAACAATATGTTTTGCTATATTTTAGTTGCAAAACGTATATAATTTTAAAGATTTAAAATGAAAATAGTTATTTTCATAGAACATAATTTATAAAATATTATATTTTTCTAAATTTAGATTGAAGAATGTATGGGGTCTCAAGGTCTCCACAAAAAAGATGGTCTTTATAGAACTTAACTCACTTTGTTTATATTTTAGTATATTTAGTTTTTTTTTAATTTTCATTTTAATTGATTTTGTATATTAGATCATCAATATTTAATTTATACAATATATCCTTTTTGTAGATTTCCCAAGTACTACTTTTTAGTAGAAATGTTATAATAAAATTGATTAGTATTCATTTTTTATTAAAATAGTTTTGTATATTATTGATGAAATCTTTATTCCTTTGAATTTTAAATCATTGAATTTAAAATTTTTAAATTTTTTTCACTCTAAAATATTTAGATACTACACGTTCCTTTCTAATAAAATAAAATGATATATAGTGTAATTCATTACTAACTGTGAGCTTATCTGCTTGTATTTCGAGTATATCTACATTTTTCCTTTTTTCACAATAATAATAATTAATAATTTACTGTTTTAGCCCTGACGACCAATTTTTTTCACTCTAAAATATTTAGATACTACACGTTCCTTTCTAATAAAATGATATATAGTGTAGTTCATTTACTAACTGTGAGCTTATCTGCTTGTATTTCGAGTATATCTACATTTTTCCTTTTTTCACAATAATAATAATTAATAATTTACTGTTTTAGCCCTGACGACCAAACCACCTAAACTCCCTTATACCAATTATATATAGGATATAATGTATTTAAGATGCACCATAATCAACATATATCTACAACGGTAGGTAATCAGTGATATTAACCGTACATTCAATACTTGAAGCACCCAGATTTTAGCGGTTTTTTATTAAAATAGTTTTGTATATTATTGATGAAATCTTTATTCCTTTGAATTTGAAATCATTGAATTTAAAATTTTTAATTTTTTTCACTCTAAAATATTTAGATACTACACGTTCCTTTCTAATAAAATGATATAGAGTGTAGTTCATTACTAACTGTGAGCTTATCTGCTTGTATTTCGAGTATATCTACATTTTTCCTTTTTTCACAATAATAATAATTAATAATTTACTGTTTTAGCCCTGACGACCAAACCACCTAAACTCCCTTATACCAATTATATATAGGATATAATTACCACCAGCCTTCGTGTCCCCAGCTCCGGCAACTTGACGAATCAAGCTTTCGAGAGTCGACTCTGATACCATATGAGACAACCCGGGTCAAATCCCGAGCCTTTTTCAAAAATCGAACAGAAGTCTCAAATCTAATCGATGTTGGACTAGGGTGTTACAAAATAAATTGTTAAAAAGTATATAATCTAATCTATAAATATTTATACTAGTGTCTCGTTAATGCAATAAGCTAGTGTTATTTTAATATGAATATGTGTGCGGAAAATCTACATAGAGGCCTATAAGCTTGTGTCCCTCACAAAAATTTAAAATTTTAGTAATGTATAATTGCCTGTATTTTATGAAGCATATCTCTACGTAAAAACAAATATGTATATTTTGCTAGTAATAATATCAAATTTTGAATTATTCTTTATTTTATTTACATTTATATGATCCAAATGAATATAGCATGGTTAGAATACAATATTTTAAACACTTACATATTCAAGATGTATATATTAAAGCACACAAAATACTTTACTAATCATATGATATAAACTTTCTTGTGAATGTGATACTCACCTAAAAGAAAAATCTCCCTATCTTTCTCAACGAACGTCATCTGATATCCTCTACAAACTAATCATCTAGCTTAAAGAAAAACAGGGCTCAATTTCTTCTATGGAATCAATGTCTTTATGGATTAAACAAAAAGAAAAAATAATTAATGCAACTCAAAATTAAACATAAAATCTCTAACAACATGACATGCATAATGCATTTATAAATTGCACACAAAGTAAATCTAATTGTCTCCATTCGAAATTGAACATTTTATGCCCGACTCTGGGTACTGAACGTCTAGACTCAATATCTGAATATTAGAAATATTAGGAGTACACTTCTTTTAATTGACTGAAATATTATATCAACAAGACATGAGATCCCTAGGAGTAGTTGTTCTATGTCCTAATAATAATATATACTCAGAATGGGCTCTTGGTATCATATAACAATATTTAAAATATTTATATAATTTTAAATTTCAGTGGCCAAAATTTTAAATAAAGTTCACAAACATTATTTTAATTATTCGAAAAGGTGGTTAAGTAGGGATGGACATCAGGTCACTTCAAGGTAGAGGAGTGTTATCCCGGCTCCCGATCCCCGACCCCGAAACCCATCCCCGAACCCGCCCCGATCTCCAAACGGGGATTTTTCTACTCCCCGATCCCCGTCCCGAACGGGGAACGGGGATCCCTGCGAAGAATCAGGGAATTCATTTTTATTTATTCTAAAAAATAATAAATTATTGATAATATTTTCGAATATAAATTAACATGATAAATTATAATATTTAAATTTTATTTTATTTAAAATAATATTTTAAACCTTAATTTGAATTAAAAAAAATTTATACTAATAATAGGCAAAACTAATATTATTATAATTAAATTCTATCACAATATGTACCTCTTAAATTATTGAGTGGATAAAAAAATTAAAATTTTAACGTTACATGTATATAATCTTGATAATTTATTTAATATACATGTAAAATATAATTAATTTTATTATAACAAAGGGGTTCGGGGAGCGGGTGTAACGCCCCCAAATCCGGGGTCAGAGGATTTGGTCGTCACGCAAAAATCTCAATTTAAATCACCTGTTTAATCTTAAAACTTTCACCTGTAAGTGTTTAACAAATGAAATGTAACATATGCGAGGGACAGCTTCGACAAGAAGTGTGCCAGGCCAAACCAATATTTTACATAATAATATTTAATATAAATGAAACTTTATACAAATAGCCTTACACTAGATCCAGATACTCTGCATCAATTCATCTTCATAACGGCATCTCGTCTCTTCGCATTCCAAACTTATATGATTAAATCATGTCACTCTATCTTTCAATGGAGGGTTAAAAAGGTGAAACAAGCAAGTATGAGCGGAAGAAATGCCCAGCAAGTGATAATAATATGATTCAATAATAAAGGTGTTTTGCTGATAAACAGTGTCCACTTTTAGAAAATTTACATATTTTTGATGAATAAAACTTTTAAGTAAAATGCACTTTTAACTTTTGTAAACCAACGATCATGGTAGTAATTTACATATACTTAGCTCTGAAATCAGGAATGGAATATAAGGTATTCTTTCTAGAATCATGGATTTCTTAAACATATAAAATTATACTTACTGAGTATAGTTCAATTCTAATCAAAACATCAGCCCATTTTTATTAAGCAAAGTGGAATCTAAAGCACATAAACTAAAGATGATGATCAGTCATTCTTTAGCCTCGCATCCTCAATGTCTTATTGACAGAGGGATGATTTAGGGTTGGGATCCCGGAAGCACTTATTGCCATTGGCTTCAAATGAAATATATGATGGGCTGGTGCTAACAGACCTCTTACGCAAACCATCCAACTTCGCATAAAAACAAATTTTAGCATTGGTTGTATATTAACCTGCTAATCCAATATCTTTCTTATCATTAAAGAATTCATTCTCAACAACTACCTGTATAAAAGTTTTGGCCTAAATACCGTTTGTAGCATAACAGTAAAATTTCTCAATCTTTGTAGCAAGAGATTAATCATTTCAAAAGAGTATATAGATGAACGGTAAAGTTCAGAATATTTCATCATGCATCGTAATTCATGTATTTGAAAATAAAGATAAATAATAGTGAATGTCACTTGCAATATGATTTGAAAATAATACTTGCATAATGTTGAAGAATCATATCACTTGAATAATAAGTGAGAGATATAAAACTTGTAATATGGGTTGAGAATAATATTAGCATAATAGTGGAAGAATATGTCACTTCAACAATAAGTGAAGGATATAGAACTTGCTATGATAGAGTATTGCTATGATAGAGTATGAGTTAGTAAACTTGCCTTTGGTCTTTAGCTATTACGTAAAGCTAAAGTAATATGTTTCTCTTCTTCTTCCGTCCCACGACATCACAATCTTCTATTCTGATAACTCTTGGGTTCGGCGCATATGCGATTTCTACGAATCTGCACTACCGAGATCGTGCTCGTCCAACTATTCCTATAGTTAATTATAAGACGTACTTTAGTCTTTGGAATTGAATCTCTACTTAAAATAAATGTTTATAAACTTAAGCGAATGTATTTTCTACAGAAAATTGGGCATGACTTATTCGTAAAATGAACGTTGCCCTGTTTAAAAAAAACATCTCAAATACAAATCACAATTCATCTATATATAACAATCCACAACATCTCCAGTTATTAATCAATAGTCCTGACCATTCCATTTCCAATCATCTATCATTTTCAACTACAACTCCATTGACATTCTTAAGTCAAACTCAACCATCAATAATTAATCCTCGAGACATTTACTCTAGTCCTCCAGAAAAGAAATATAAATACAACAATTAATCTTCAAGACCATTATATAAATCGACAATTCTAATCCATAAAATTAATCTACAAATTAAATAATTAATGTCTACCCTCAACAACTTTCATTCTTTGACCGACTAAAAATGAGTTCTCTAACATGATCAAAATCGACACATAAAATGGTATGTTAAAAGTTGACTCCTCGAGACTCCCTGTTGCATGCCTTGTTCACCAACATTTTTAATAAAATGAAAAATCAACACGTTAACATGAAACCTCTTCTAGTAACATCTCGAACGCTATATCTACCTATCGTAAAAATTTTGGTTCAAAATGATCATTTTAACTAGGACAATCGACAACCTAAACTTAGTGCAAAAACAGTTTTGTTGGTTCCGTGCATGACCTCAACTCTAACAATTTTGATAAATCGGAAAACTATCATTTGTACATGAAACCTATTTCATTACAAAATTGAAAAAAATCCTCTTCTGCCATAAAATTTTCAACTGGAAATGATTAGCCTATCTAGGTCAAGTGCTGCCTCAAACTTAGCTCAAAAACAGGGTCATCGGTTTTGCACAACCTGCAACATTTTTAGTAAATCGAAAAATCAAGATTTTTATCTGAAATTTCTCTGGGATCACCCTGCACCCCTCCCCTATCTTCAGTACAAATTTGAACTTGAATTAAAGAGTTTAAATAGGTAAAATGTTGTTTCAAAGTCAGTAACCCGAGAGCTTTGTCAATTCTGCGCAAGTTCAATTAAAACCTTGATTTGTCTTAGCTCGTTAATCAAAATAACATGATTCTTTCGCGTGCATAAACTAGAGACTAAATGGAACATAAACTACACAAACCCACTTCTTAAAAATGGCAGTAATTTGTCTGAATAATCACTAAAAACAGAGGCAGTGCACTGAGTTCTTTAAGTGAGCTATAATTCCACTAAAACTTTAATAACTTTTTGACCGTAAACTCAAATAACATCAGGTTTTCACATACACGATCTACAAATTTTCTAGAACATAAACACAGAAAGAAACTTCCCAAAACAGGGTTTTATATCCTCCAAATATACTGCTACAGTTAGGGCAGTAGCTAGACTGAAATCAAAAATCCTAAGGACGCTAGCTAATTCTCATGTTCATTTCGACTCCAGCCTCTTTTATTTATCATGTTCAACTCATAATTCAACTCATAACCAATTATGAAAGTCATCCAACAAACCCAATCCAATCACCTAGTCAAAACTTTGCAAAATAACCAAATATAAACTATGATTACGATATTACGAGGTTATACCTTTAAAACGAAAATACTAATGATCCATCGATTGATTAGCTCCTACCACGCAAGGCAAACTCTCTAATCACCAACCAAGCCTTCTAAGAGATAAGGCCAGATTTTTGTTCAAGAAATTATGGTGGAAGAGTAGTGGTTTTGGTGGGTTTAAATCAAAGCAAACTATGTAGACTTTATGGGTTAGTGATTTAAGGAAGGTTTATGATTTTTGCTAGCTTTTTAACCAAATGAAAAATCAAGCTTTTGTGTTTTCTTCCTCCCCTTTTTCTTGATCTCTGCAAAATACCAGAAATGAAGATGATGAGGTTCTTTGTTTTATGACTTTATTTAAGGTAATAATTGGCCTAATAATACAACTTAACAAAATATCAACCAAGCTTCCTTTGTAAGCTTTGATTTGTTTTTTTTTTTTTGACTTTCTAATAGTATTCTAATTCTAATAATTCTATTTCTATCTTTTTATTCTCTAGGAATAATAATTCTTAAATCTATTTCCTAAATTAATAAAATCTTTTTACCCCAAAATGATGCTAAGATAATTATATAATAAACTCCTCTTTTCTAAAAAAAATAAAGTCATCATATTTTAAAATAAATACCCCGAAATAATTTTGGCATCTATCTTACTTAATTAGCTCCAATTTCACCAATTAAATAACTAGAGGTAAAAATAATAAAAAAAAAAATTATTTGCAAATATTTAAAATAAGTATCCTCAAATATTTTTAAAAATATAAAATTTATTAAAATTGCGAGAATACAATATTTAAAAAAAAATTGTAAATCGTACAAATAAAATTTGTCACAGGTAAAATACCGTATCGATCCATTTAAATACTAGAAGACAGAAATGTATCAAAGTAGAATACGCGTACCAATTTATAATCCCCGCTCGAACCCAAAAAATTCCCCGATTCCCCGCCAGATTCGGGACGGGGATCGATTCGGGGTGGCCGGAAGAATGTCCATCGATATGGTTAAGGGCCAACTCAATTACAATAATTATTAGCATAATTAATCTTGATGTGACCTCAAAAGTAAAGACATATCCTAGATACCAAATAGACACACCTTATTATAATTGTTATAACTATTAAATCTAAAAGACACATCCTCCAGAACACCTAAAAGACACACCTTATTATAATTGTTACACCTTAGTTTAATGGTTGAAACACAAATCCCTAATTTGAATTCTAACTCTTTAACCTAACCACTTAATTTTTACCATATTTAAGAAGATATTTTAAAAACTAAGGAAGAATTAGAATTAATTTTTTTGATATCCACCTTATTAAAAAATTAGTTAAATAAAGTATGATCTTATAAACAACTTTCTATTTCCATATGAAATTTAGGACGTTCTAACTTCAGATACTACAAATTAGGTTCGAACTAAATCTTGAAACTACTAAGTAGAACTAAAATATCTACTAACTAAATAGTTTTAAAAAAAATCATAATTCACTCTTTAACATTTCTCGTATAAATACTACTGCTACATTTTCCATATACACAAATTTTACAATCCTGTGTATTTTAGTAACATATTTTTTAATTGTGATACAATTTTTTTTAGATGAATTAAACCATTATTAAAAGTACAAAGTTACAAAGGTATAACACGACCATTATTTTAATTTTTTTAACCCTTGAAAGTAATAACAAAATATCAATTTTACAAAAAACATAATAAAATATTGATATGGGCTAAAAATAACCCTAGATATGTAATTAATGATATATTAATTAGACCTAGTTCGGTCCAAGAATTAGGCCCGATAAAAAGGCTCGAAACCCTAATCATTTATTAATTTCGTAATTAATAAATAAGGGAAATTACCAGCTCATTAAATGAGTGCAAGGAATATTAAACTCTTCAAGAATCAGCAATCAAGACACACAAACCAACTAGGAGTCAGTCTCCTACAAAATAGGATTCACAATCCTGATCTAAGAAGGCGACTTGGCCCCCAAGTCACCTAATTCTATTCTAAATGCAAGGCTCCTGACGCCTATATAAGGACCCTGATCCTACAATCAGAACTACGTTTTAGACTTCATCCTCGAATAAGGACATACAAGTCACTACGTCCTTGGTGTGCCCCTGCCGCCATAGCCCTGAGGGCAACACCAAGAACTACGTTTTTTGGCTTGATTCTCTACATAACAGAGATACGTAGGCATCTTGTGAGGACCTGTTTAGTCACGAACCACGAGAGCAGCCATAAAGACACGATTGTCCACCATCATTCATTGAATACAGCCGTCAACATCTAAATCTATTTTTCATTCCATAACATTTGGCGCCGTCTGTGGGAAGCTTACAACAACCATGGCTATAACACGAAGAACAGCAACCGCTACTGGATCAACTGTCACCACCACTGTTCCGATCACCACGGAACCAGGGTCGTTGCCCATCACCACAGAGGTGGTTTCTCAACCACAAGGGACGAATCCCCAAGCTTCCATACCTCAGAACGAGACTAACCCTCTTCAGATGGTTGTCTCACCCCTCGACCATAACCTTCCCCATGGAGCACAGATCTCCACAACCGTGCTTCATATGAGCACAAATCCGGCTTACGGATTGCCCAACTATCCCCCTGAAACCGGAGGGAGTGGCCATGCAAATCAGGGACCATACATTCGAGGATTGGGACCCATCCCTGAAGGAAGATACTTGGATTATTCTGGGCCCTACTCTGAAGACAACTCGTCTGATGAAGGACGAGATCGAGCACCCAGAAGAAGAAGAGCTAGCAAAGAGCCCCTTGACAGGAGGAATCGGGGGGCAACTACAAGGGCACCTATGACTGCCATGGAAAGGATAAGGGCTCATGAGGCTGAGATCCAGAAACTAAAGAAAAACATAGAGATAGAGCAACAAAGGAGGCAGACTCAGCCTTCGAACCAAGGGGCAGGAGATGTCCCCATAATTGATTTAGGAACACCTTCAAGGAGGCAAGAAGGAGCTAGGGCTCCAAGGACGGAGATTCCCAAGTCAGATCCCCGTGTTTTAACACAACTGGGTGACCCAGACGATCCTATTCCACCCTTCACTGAAGAAGTAATGGACGCTCATGTATCAAGGAAATTTAAGATGCCTACTATCAAGGCATATGACGGAACGGGTGATCCCGCAACCCATGTGAGGACTTTTTCGAATGCACTGTTGCTGCAACCAGTCACTGATGCTCTTAAATGTAGAGCGTTTCCACAAACCTTGGCCGGCATGGCCCAAAGGTGGTATAGCCGCTTGCCACCCAACTCTATCAGTTGTTTCAGAGAGTTGAGCACGGCCTTCATCAGTCAGTTCATAAGTGGACGGGTACATGAGAAAAGCTCTGCTTCACTCATGAACTTAACTCAAGGAAAGAATGAGACGTTGAGAGATTATCTCAAGCGCTTCACCAAGGAGACATTAAACATACCTGATCTAGATAACAAGGTAGCTATGATAGCCCTTCAACAAGGAACCACGGATGTCTTTTTCAAGATGTCATTGGCTAAACACCCCCCTGAGAGCATGACTGAGCTCCAACAAAGGGTTGGAAAGTACATCAAAGCTGAGGAAAGCATGAAGAAAATTGACACAGGTGGTGAAAATAATGGTGGCTCGAATAAGCGAAAGACGGAGCAAGAGTATGATGTCAAGGACAAATATCCTCGTACGACTAGAGACTCTGATTCAGCTCCAAGGAAGAGCGTTCCAAGCACAAAATTTACTGAATATGCAAGATTGAATGCCCCAAGGAGTCAAATTCTTTATGACATTGAGAAGGATAGGGACTTTCGATGGCCGAAGCCACTAAGGGGAGATCCAGAAAAGAGAGATAAGAACAAGTACTGTAGGTACCATAAAGATTCAGGCCATGATACAGATGATTGCAGGCAACTCAAAGATGAGATCGAATTTCTGATTCGAAAAGGGAAGTTGAATAAATTTACCAAGGATGAAGACAGGAACCCCCCAAGGAGGGACTATGATCGAAGGGATGGGGACCGAGATCAAGGTCGTAACCCTCCAACCCGAGGGCCAGTGATCAACATGATCTCAGGAGGACCAACCGCAGCTGGAACTACAAGGAACTCTCGGAAGGCTTATGCCCGAGAGGTAATGCATATAGTTGGAGAAGCACCCAAGCGTGCAAAAACCGAGATGACCATTGGGTTTGATGATTCTGATCTTGAAGGGGTGAAATTCCCCCATGATGATCCTCTAGTGATAGCCCCAGTAATCGGAAACAATGAGGTAAAGCGAGTCTTGGTAGACAATGGGGCTTCTGTTGATGTCCTTTTTCATGACACATTCTTGAAGATGGGGTATAATGATTCCCAACTAATCCCCACGAACATGCCCATTTACGGGTTCAATGGGGTGGAGTCTAAAGTAGAAGGCACAATTCTGTTGCCTGTAACTATTGGTAAGGAACCAAAGGAGGTAACTCAGATGTTGAATTTTGTGGTAATTAAGGCATCTTCGACCTACAACGCCATCCTTGGAAGGACTGGCCTTCACGCTTTTAAGGCTGTGGCCTCAACTTACCACCTAAAAATCAAGTTCCCAACCAGGAATGGTGTAGGAGAAGAAAGAGGTGATCAAAAGACAGCCAGGAGCTGTTATGTAGCCGCGTTAAGGCCAGACGGAGTCGGGGGCAGGTTCTCCCAATTGAAGACTTGGACATTAGAAACGAAGAAGAAAGGAGAGGAAAACCAGCTGAGGATCTTGTTCCCATTCCCCTCATTCCTGGAGAACTAGACAAAGTCACTTATATCGGAGCTCTACTACCTGAATCTATGAAAAGCAAGTTGACGTCCTTTCTTCAAGAAAATAGTGATGTATTTGCCTGGACATCAGCTGATATGCCAGGGATTGATCCCCAATTGATGACCCACAAATTGAATGTGGATCCTGAAAGGAAGACAGTAAAACAAAAGAAAAGAAATTTCGCCCCAGAAAGACAAGAAGCCATTAAGCAGGAGGTAGAAAAACTTTTGGAAGCAGGCTTTATTGAAGAAATTCAGTTTCCTGAATGGCTGGCTAACCCCGTTATGGTCAAGAAGGCTAATGGAAAATGGAGAATGTGTGTGGACTTCACAGACTTGAACGATGCATGTCCTAAGGATTGCTTTCCCTTACCAAGGATTGACGCGTTGATAGATGCCACTGCTGGGCACGAGATGCTAAGTTTTATGGATGGCTTCAGTGGGTACAACCAAATCAAGATGCACAAGGACGACATTCCCAAGGTATCATTTATAACCGACTTTGGTGTTTTCTGTTATTTAGTCATGGCTTTTGGACTTAAGAATGCAGGGGCAACATACCAAAGGTTGGTAAACAAGATTTTTGAACCACTGATTGGCAAAACAATGGAAGTTTATGTGGATGACATGCTAGTCAAGAGCCTCGATAAGGCAGACCATATAAAACATCTCAAGGAAGCGTTTGAAGTGCTGAGGCACCACAAAATGATGTTAAATCCAGCTAAGTGTGCCTTCGGAGTAGGCTCAGGGAAGTTTTTAGGCCTGATGGTCTCCAAAAGAGGAATCGAAGCTAACCCTGACAAGATCAAGGCAATCCTAGACATGGAACCACCCAAGTCCGTTAAGGATGTACAGAAATTGACAGGAAGAGTTGCAGCATTGGGAAGGTTCATCTCCAAGTCAGGACAAAAGTGCTTACCTTTCTTTAAAGCACTCAAAAATGTGAAAAATTTCGAATGGACATCTGAAAGCCAAGAAGCCTTTGAGGCCTTGAAGAAATACATGGCAGAAGCGCCACTGTTGGCAAAACCCAAGTCAGGAGAAATTCTCTATCTATATTTGGCGGTCTCCGACACTGCCCTGGGAGCTGTTTTGGTAAAGGAGGAACTGAAAATTCAGAAACCCATCTACTATGTGAGTAAGATTTTGCATGGGGCGGAAATAAACTACTCAGTGATTGAAAAGTTTGCCTTAGCCTTGATAATGGCTTCAAGAAAACTGCGCCCCTATTTTCAGGATCACAAGATAGAGGTCATGACTGATCAACCTCTGAGAAACATCTTGCATAGTCCTCAAGTTAGTGGAAGGCTGATCAAATGGGCTATTGAATTGGGCGAATTCGACATCAAGTATAAGCCTCGAATGGCCATAAAAGCTCAGGCACTCGCTGACTTCATGGTTGAATGTACCATTGACAACCAAGAAGTCGGGGGGCAGGAAGTATTGGTGGAAGATAGCAAAGATGAGGACATAGTATCCAAAGAATGCTGGGTGCTCTATTTTGATGGAGCATCAAAAACAAAATCGAGTGGAGCTGGTTTAGTGCTACAAAGTCCTGATGGATTTATAATAGAGTACGCACTGAATTTGATTTCCCAACGACAAACAATGAGGCGGAGTATGAAGCTTTGATTGCTGGCTTAGGGCTGGCTGGAGCCCTAAGGGCCAAAACTCTGAAAGTATGTGGAGACTCAAGGCTGGTGGTTTCCCAAGTAAATGGAGAGTTTGAAGCAAGAGATGAAGTCATGGCCAAGTACTTGAAACTTGTTAAGGCTATCATGACTCAGTTTGATGAATGTTATGTCGAGCACGTTCCGAGGGAGGAAAACGTGAAGGCTGATGCCTTGTCCAAGTTTGCCTCATCTGAAATTGAAAATTATGCAGGGAGTGTATACTTTCAGGTCTTGAAGACCCCGAGCATCAACGGAAAGTTGGCAGCACCCATTGGTATTACCAGCTGTTGGATAGATCCCATCAAAGCACATTTGGAAACTGGGTGGCTGCCCGACGACACTTCAGAAGCACGAAAGCTGTACGTCAGAGCATTAAGGTATGCCCTAATTGAGGGAATCCTATACAAAAAATCTTTCATCATTCCTTATCTGAAGTGTTTGAGACCCCAAGAGGCGGAGTTGGCCCTAAAAGAAGTACATGAAGGCATCTGTGGGCAACACTTGGGGGGCAGAGCCCTTGCACATAAAGTCACCCGTCTAGGCTTCTATTGGCCAAGCATGCTTGCTGATGCTAAGAGCTATGTGAGAAAATGTGAACGATGCCAGAAACATGCACCCGTGGTTAGACAACCACCTGAGATGATGACGTCCATTAACTCTCCTATCCCTTTTGCTATGTGGGGAATGGATATACTTGGGCCATTTCCAATGGCGAGTGCTCGAAGAAAGTTCTTGATAGTGGCAATCGACTACTTCACTAAGTGGATTGAGACTAAACCTTTAGCCAAGATAAACCACCAAACAAGTGATGCACTTCTTCTGGGAAAGTGTAATGTGATATATGGAATCCCACGAATCCTGGTTACGGACAAGGGAACTCAGTTTAACAATGATGAGTTCAAGAAGTATTATGAAGAGAATAATATCCAATTACGCTTCACTCCTGTTGCTCATCCTCAAACAAATGGGCAAGCTGAGTTTGCAAATCGAATTATCCTAGATGGACTAAAGAAGAGAGTTTAACACTCCAGAAACACTTGGGCAGACGAATTACTCCCCATACTTTGGGCATATCGTAATACCTGTAAAGTCACCACTGGAGCAACCCCATTTCTGCTGGTATATAGGGCAGAAGCAATGGTTCCAGTAGAGATTACCCACACGTCTCCAAGAGTTGAGGATTACGAACCAGAGACAAATGGAGAAGGCTTGAGGTTAGCTTTAGATCTAATTGATGAAGTTAGAGACAAGGCAAATGCCAAGATAGTTCAGCATCAGAAACGAGCATCTTTCTATTACAACCTAAAGGTTAAAGAGAGATTCTTCCGTCAAGGAGACTTAGTCCTCCGAAAGATTGAGGCATCCGGAGTTGGACAAAAAGGCAAGTTGGCCCCAAATTGGGAAGGACCATATCACGTTAAGAACGTGTTTGAACGAGGCTCGTAAAAGCTAGAAACCCTCGAAGGGCATGAGGTGCCAAAAACTTGGCATGCCTCAAACTTGAAATCATGATCTTCCTAGAAAGCAGATGAAGGATTGAGCCCGTTTTGATGGGTAGAAACATCCTCAAAAGCTTTGCCAAGACAAACTACAAATTATTGCAAAGGAAAACATACAAAATATGCATGTCAACTACACAAATAGAGTTGAATACAACGAACCCCGAAGGGTTGAAACCCCTGAAAATTCGAGGAAGTATAGCTCAGAACGAGCTTCGATTCGATATACTGGAAGCTCAAAATTAAAGAAACGAGTGAAATGTTATGTCTATCTTCGTTCATGAAGACCCCTCAATGTGTTTATTACTTTTCATGATCCAATCGTGAATAATAAATAAACAAAGCATATGTCACAAGCACAAATTAAAGCAAAGCCCTAACCCGCGAAAATCATGTATCAGTATACACACGACCCAAATTCCAGGTCGAATTTACACAGCATCCTGGTCGAACAAACCTGTTCGAAAACGAACTAAAAAATGAGTTCGACATGTTCGATCTGAAGACAGTTTGAGGTCGAAAAACTAAATAAAGTTTCTGGTCAAAATTACACGAGGTTGAGGTCGAAACTTTGAGCTCGAAAATACACTGTAATTCCTGATCGACATGTTCGACCTTGTCCCCCTTCCTGGTCGAAAATAGCCTGGAGAATCCTGGTCGAAAATGACCTAGGATTCCTGGTCGAAAAATCCAGGTCGAAATAGCCTGGATTCCTGGTCGAAAATTCCTGGTCGAATTTATACTAAAATTCCTGGTCGAACCATTCGACCTCACCCCAGTCCTGGTCGAAAAATCCTGGTCGAAAATGACCTAGGATTCTGGTCGAAAATTCATGCTCGAAAATGCAAAGAAACGAGGTCGAAAATTCCTGCTCGAAAATGCAAAGAAACGAGGTCGAAAATTCCTGCTCGAAAATGCAAAGAGATGAGGTCGAAAATTTGAGGTCGAAAAAGACCTAAATTTCCTGGTCGAACTGATCGACCTCATTCCAGTTCAGGTCGAAATTGACTTGACTTCCTGGTCGAAATTGACTTGACTTCCTGGTCGAAATTGACTTGACTTCCTGGTCGAAATTGACTTGACTTCCTGGTCGAAATTGGCTTAATTTCTGATCGAAAATACTCTGAAAATTCCTAAAATATTAGGAATAATTATTAAAAATACCTGTGGGTACATGCAAATTCCTAAAATATTAGGAATAATTATTAAAAATACCTGTGGGTACATGGAAATTCCTTACATATTAGGAATATTTCATATAAATGTCAAATTAGCCTCGAATAAGGCAACAATCGTCGTAAATGTGTAGGTCGCTCCACACTTTGCAATAAGGCGATACTTGTGAAACACTGGTGTAAATAAAGTCCTAGGTAAAGGATAAAAAGACCCCGAATCTCGAAAAAGGTCAATATAATTTCTACGAAAACTTGAAAAGTTTTCCTAGAAATTGGGGGGCAAATGATATGGGCTAAAAATAACCCTAGATATGTAATTAATGATATATTAATTAGACCTAGTTCGGTCCAAGAATTAGGCCCGATAAAAAGGCTCGAAACCCTAATCATTTATTAATTTCGTAATTAATAAATAAGGGAAATTACCAGCTCATTAAATGAGTGCAAGGAATATTAAACTCTTCAAGAATCAGCAATCAAGACACACAAACCAACTAGGAGTCAGTCTCCTACAAAATAGGATTCACAATCCTGATCTAAGAAGGCGACTTGGCCCCCAAGTCACCTAATTCTATTCTAAATGCAAGGCTCCTGACGCCTATATAAGGACCCTGATCCTACACTACGCCATAAGTGCTCATATGCAACGCTTTTTTAATGTGGTTGTAGACCAAAAAAGCGTTGCATTCAGCTTCTTTTTCAAAAATGCAACACGAAATGGGCGTTGCATCCGCGGGCGTGGCCTTTGATATATAATGCAACACTTTTGGTCATCTACTGCAACGGCGTGAAAGTATTGCATTATAAGTATAATGCAACACCAAAATCAAGGAAATGGAACACCAATGAGTGTTGCCTTAAACACAGGGCCACTTTGTATGCCACATCAGCAATGGGGCCCACTCAATGGCCACGTCAGTACCTGGTCCCACTTGCATGCCACGTCAGCAGTGGGTCCCACGTGCCACGTCAGTAGGGGCCTCATGCCACGTCAGTAGGGGCCTCGTGCCACGTCAGCAGTGGGGTCCACATGCCTTCAGTAATGCAACGCTTTGCAGTAACTTTTTAAACAGTAATTGTCATGTAATGCAACAGTATATTTACTAATGCAACACCATTTTTTTTAAAATTCAACATTAGGAAAAAACAAATGCAACGCTTTAATTAAAATTTTGGCCAGAACAGTTTCGTACATAAAAGAAATCCATCCATAACCATGCAACCAAATATTCTACATGCCAACCGGAAGCACGTCCAAACAACAAAACAAAATAGCTAAAATATTCATTACAAATTCTTCAAACGTAAGTGCCAACACCAAGCACGTAGGATGAAGTAGATAACTTTTACGTGCAAACTGACCAAGTTCAGATATTAAGAACCTTTACATAATTATATTGCTAAAATTCAGTGCCGCCTTGAGTCGTAGGAGTATTATTGTCATCTTGACCACTTGTTGGGGTGGCACTCAAGGGTCCAATATCAAAATTAAGATCTGGATTAGCTTTACGCATCTTTTTCAACATCAATGACATGTTCTCCACTACATCGAACAATATAATAATCTGCATAACGTGATAAAACATTTATGAATCTTTAATTTTAAGTAGAAGCAAACATAATATTATACTAACAAATTAACAATTGTGTTTAAATGAAACTAAAAGTCCTGCATGAATAGGAAGTTTCATATAACTTCAACACCTAAAAGATCTCAAATTAAAAATTGATCAAACCTTTTCTTGTAATTCCAAATATTCTTCTTCTAGATGTTTCCTTCCTTTATTTGCTTTTAAATTTCCACCATCCATGCCAGTGACTATCTGTGATCTGGCACAATCCAAATTTTAAGAAATTTGCCACAGTCGAGGTGAACAATTCAAGGAAAGGATTAACTATACCCTTTTATGCTGTCTGCATGTTTCCTAATATCGGTGAGAACTGGTCTCAGTTTATCCTAACCAGGAAGAAATGCAAAACAAGAAAATGTTATAAAGTTAAGATTTGGAGGACAAGCAAGTGAAATTCATCAACGATGTGTCTGTATAACAGAGATAGAAGGGCCTGGCATCTATCATATTGTTTATGTCAAAAGAGAATTCACAAGATAGCAAATAGAAGCTGTCTGCATGCAATCAGTAACCAAACGAGTGTAACAAGCAAATTTGTACCTGACCTGCTTCTCCTTCTCCTCTTTGTATGAGCAATTAAATTCCCAAGCAGCTTCCATGAAAGCAATAAATTAATGCATTACAGGCACTTGCTTCTGTTTTATATGAGGCAACAGATCTGTGGAGTTCATCCTCCTAAAGTTGAATTTTTTTGGTAAATGAATATGTTACAAAGTCTTGCAAGACAATACACTAAGATAATACTAAAGCCCCAGCCACAAATTATTCTGATCAGAGAAGATAGATGTTACCTTTGCTACTGTTTTGACCAAAGATAACAAAAACCAAACTTTTATACAACAAATGTTACCCATTTAAATGTTTAATATCTAGCTAACCTCAACTGGCCATCTCAGCTTTTCTAGTCTACCATTCACGTGCAAAACTTTCAATGAAGACAAAGCAGAAACTATGCCAAGTGAACCATCAAACTTTCCAGCATCAATTACAGTATCCTGTTGGAAAACCAAAGAATCAACTACTAGCCTAAATAAAATTTCGAATTGAACTAGCCAAAGGAAAACATAGAGTTTATCACAAAAATAAATTAAACAAAGTAAATGCTTCACCAAATGGGAACCAATTAAAAGCGCCTTGCTGCTTGGGTTCACCCCTCCAACTCGACCATGTACATTTCCCATGGAGTCCACCCACCTAAAAATTAACATAAGTCTGAATTGAGTATATGCATTCTTTGAAAGATTATAAGGTAAGTCAATAGCTTACGTAGTTAAACCAGCATCCTCCATCCACTTGGAAATCAGTTTTCCGGCCCTAACAGACGCATGGCTTAAAAAAGTCCTCTCAAGATAACCTTGTGCATCAGTTACCTGTCATGCAATATGTAGATTTCAATTAACAGTAATCTAACGCATACGAATTCACAGTAGTAATACATGGTTAAAAAGGGAGGTCAGCCCAGAGGAGAATAGAACAAAAGGTCTGTGTCTCAAGAGTAATGTATGTTAGATATACCATATAATGCAATCAAGACCTCCTCCTAACACCTTAACATTTTAGAGGAGAAGGTTGCTAACATTGTATCAGATCTCGGTTTTAGAGAGATCCCACCCCCGGTGTTTTACTTTTTTTTTTGTCTGTTGAGCATATAACTTCCCCAGATTTTAACTGGTGAAGCAACGAGGAGACATTACAAAGAGAGAGAGTTTCAGCAGAAACCCATTTGCTATCAGCAGAAACCCATTTGCTAAGAAAAATAGATTCTTCATAATTTATCAACTTAATCATCTGAAAGAAAAAACGATATATAACTCTGTGCCGAAGGCAATACAAGTAGCTTGTCTTTCTTTAAAGTTTTAAGCATGTTAGCCCACCAGTAAGGATAAGTCTTCTAAACATTATTTTCAAAAGCTACACCAATGCAAGAGACAAACCCAAGGTAATGTTTCAACATCTTAAAATCTACTTATCAATAACGAAAACAGTGCAATCATTTTTTCTTAGGTAGACATAATCTAGTTCCTAAAGCCTGAACTGACCAGGCTGGGAGCTTATATGTAAAATACATCATAAATCTAGATTATTGTCATTGGATGAATTTTTAATTCATTTTCAGATTCTACTTGCATAAGGACAGAAACTGTGGATCTCCTACGTCTTTTTCTATAATAGCTTAAAGATTTTTAAAAGTTAAGAAAAAAACAATCGAAAGTTTAATTAATGCATAAAACATGGAACACTAACCATTTTTACGTCATTTTAAGACAAACAAAAAATTAAAGCAGTTCGGATTCAGAGCAGGAAATAGGCATAAAGAATCCACACACCCAAATTATTTCATGGGAGGATAATGAAGCATGATACTTACTACTAAACCCATTTCTTTATGAATTGCCCTGCATCTGTATACATGAAGTTCAAAGGCCTACGTTTTACCATCTTACGTATAGCTTCTAACTATAAATTTATGCTACATATCATAATATTGTCTACCAGAGGGAAGGTTTGTTTCTCTAGTAGTTTGTAGTGTCTGCTTGTTCAATTTGTTGGTCCATTTTTGACTTAATTTCCTCGAGAAACAGCGTAAATGACACACTTACATTTGTTTGATTCATGAAATGTGCCTATTAAACTGCGCTGAAAAGTAAAAGGAGGGCAAACTCTAAAAAATAAGTGGCAAACTGAATTTCAGGTTTACACATCTTTTATAGAAACTTGGCCAACTTTTTAATCAGGTTCTGGAAAATTACAATCTTCGTCAACATAAAAGTTCCTGTGATTATGATAATTACATATTTTTAACAATAAAATTTGACATGCGATGAACTGTGAAAGAGGAAAGACCTGGAGAGAATCAGAATTTGAGCTTTCACAGCATGAAGACGTGAATTAGCAAATGCACATGCTAAGGTCACCAGCTTCAGCTTCCAGAGAAGTGATTTGGCAGATAAAACATCTGACATGACCTGGTGTTAACAAATTTGCAACATCAGAATGGAAGAGCAGAACAGAAAGTTGAAAAACAACTCTAAAGAAAAGCTAAACAAGTGTTTCACTCTAAGCTTCAGAAAAGTGGTTCATGTGTCATATACACGTCAAAAACAGAGTGCTATAGATTGTAAAGATTGATCCTCTTATGCATGAACAAATTAGTAGAGATAATCGAAATTCATAATAAAAGCCAAGTACACGGAAAGAATTATAGCTAGATATGTATTGGTCTTGATCAGTTTCTAGATCATACAGAGAGGTATGCAGCACTCGAGTACTCCAACGAAATAATTTTGCAAAAGCACTCGAGTTTTAGTCAATGTTGAGGCATTCAGTGAGTCTACACTCTACAGTAACATGAAGATATTGACATTTAGATAGTAAAAGCTACCTTTCAGAAACAACAATGGAGCCCAAGCTTCCACAGTTTCCTCGTATATTAGCTAGCCCTTTGATAGAAGCTGCAGATTCGGTGTTCTGAAATCATAAGAAAATGCAAACCATCAATAACAGCATCCCAGTCATCCTAGTCATTAGAGAGAGAGAGAGAGAGAGGGAGGAAGGGGGAGAGAGAGAGAGAGAGATAGATGAGATAACCATAGCTTCCTTCTTCTCGTCCTCTACAACAACAACACCTGGCCAATTATCAGCAACTCTAGTGGATAACAAATACAACCCAAACATAAATCAGCATAAAATTGAACATACATAAGCACCAAATCCCCAACATTCAAACAAAAAATTCGGATTTGAATAAAATTCAAAACACAAACCCGAAACATATAAACAAAATATTTGGATTTGAAGAAAAATCAAATTACAAACCCCAAACATTCAAATATAAAATACAAATTAGAAAATATTAAAACCCAAAACACTGAAATACAAGTGAGTAGAATATCAAATCCCTAAATCAAGTTCAAATCCAATAAGTTGGAAATTAAATCCCATAATGAGAACCCCAAATAAGTTACCTAAATAAAATCCCTAAATGCAAAACCTAAACACTGAAATACAAGTGAGTAGAGATTACGAATTAATTGAAAAGAAGAAACTACTAATCAGAGTTGTACAAATCATAAATTGAGTTTGTGGAGAGTTTACCAGAGAGTTCGCCCAAAGAGTTTGTCGAGATAGAGAGATCGAGCAGAGAGGGAGTAGTGTGTGTTTTGGGGGAAAGTAAATTGTTTTGGTGTGTTTGAATTATTTCTTTAAAGTTAAGGGGGGAAGTTGTCCGCCCAATATTTCACCTAGTGACATTTGTTAGTATACGTCAGTGTATGTTTGCTGTTAATTTTTTTTTCTTTTTGGAAAATGTAATTTTATTTTTAAATTTAAAAGTTTTTAGAAAATTTAAAACATGATACATACTCATATAAAATATACATAAAAATAATGTAATTTATAATATATTGTATATCAAATTTTAATGTAAGAAATAGATCAAAATTTTAATGTCATTTAAAATATTTTGATAAGTACTGTATAATTTTCATAATCATAAAAATAATTTTTATAATCATAAAAAATATGATAAATATTTATACCGAACAAATGTAAAAATAATTTCAATTTTAAAATATATTATCTTTCAAAGTTTAAAGTTAAAAAAATATTTAAATTTGAAGACATTTTATATATTTTGATAATATGTATACTTTTCATAATTCTAAACATAATGTAGTATAATGCAACGCTTTTTAATGGTGTTGCACATCATAACACTAGCATTCACTCTGCAACGGTGCATTCACATGAAATGCAATGCTTTTTGAGTAGTGTTGCAGAAGACCAAAACTAAGCATAGCTTTTGCAACGCTTTGCTTGCAACCCTCACAAAAAGCATTGCATATGAGCACTTATGGCGTAGTGCTACAATCAGAACTACGTTTTAGACTTCATCCTCGAATAAGGACATACAAGTCACTACGTCCTTGGTGTGCCCCTGCCGCCATAGCCCCGAGGGCAACACCAAGAACTACGTTTTTTGGCTTGATTCTCTACATAACAGAGATACGTAGGCATCTTGTGAGGACCTGTTTAGTCACGAACCACGAGAGCAGCCATAAAGACACGATTGTCCACCATCATTCATTGAATACAGCCGTCAACATCTAAATCTATTTTTCATTCCATAACAAATATATTTCATAAACAACTTTTTATGTGAATTTTACAATGTATTAACTAGAAATACAACAATAATTAAATCTTTGTGTACCAAAAAATTGTGTCAAACTAAAACTTTAAACTACTAAGTAGATTTAAAATGTTTTAATAACTTAATGATTTAGTATAAATTATACTTCACTCTTTCACATTAAAAATATATTATTTTGAGTAAAAAATTTAATATTAAATTATATCAATTTATCTATCCAATTAGTTCTTTAATTAATTCCCAATTTATGGATATTGTCCGATTACCAATTTATGTATCACTAGTTACATCTATCTATTATCCATCTATTATATATATATATAATAGAGCAACTAGGGTTTATTGAGACAATTTAATCATCTTGAAATTACTATATTACCCCCTCTTATATTATATTAATGATAAAAAATTTGTTCTTGATGGGAATTGAACCAAGTTGTGTGACAAATGTGTACATATGTATCCACTACATCATCCCAACACTTGAATAACAACTTAAAAATTATTAACCGTTTCTTAATATTTTTTTAGAGTAGTACCAATAATCTTTATAATACAAATTCGATATTAATATCTGTCACTACTACAATATTGAAATTTTTTAATGTCAACCAAATATCACTTGCTATATTTTTCTTTAATATTTAATTTAAAATTTAAAACTATCAACATATTTACTCATTTCTAATTATATTCTCATATGTAATCAATATTATTATATAATAGACGAAATATTAAAAGTTTGGTTGGTCGGTATGGTACGTTGTGATTTTACTTAATTGCCCTTAATTAACTGTACTTCGTGTTTTTACATAATTAACCTTACTTATTTATAAAAATATATTATTAAATAATAATATTACATATTTATAACCAATTACCTTTTTAACCTAAAATACATTATTTTTTCTATTTTTTCTAACAAATTCCCCTACTTTTTCAAATATATCACCGACAATTACCTTTTTTAACTAAAACATGTTTGTTTTTCTATTTTTCTTTACTAAAACCCCTCCTTTTCTAAAAATATTACAGACAAATCTTTAGTTATTTATTTTTAAACCTATTTTAATATTATAATTATTTTTTAAAATTTTACCTATTTTAACATGTCTACTTATTTTTCTTAACAAATGCAATTACTAAAAATATTAAAATATAAATAATCAAATACCTATTTATAACCAATTATATTTTCAGCTAAAAGACATTATATATTTTTTCTAACAAAGTACATCATTTTCTAAATATATCACGGGAAATTGCATTTAACAATTTACTTTTTCTATTTTTCTCATTAAAATCCATTCTTTTCCAAAAATGTCACAGGAAACCCTTTACTTATTTATTTTAAAACGTCTTTAAATACTTTTAATTATTATATTTTAAAACCTCATTTTCCAAAAATATCACGGGCATTTACCTTTTTAACCTAAATATATGTTACATTTTTTATTTTTTCTTACTAAAACCCTAATTTTCCAAAAATATAACAGGAAAACTTATACTTATTTATTTTAAAATCTTTTTTAATGTTTTTAATTAATTAAAATTGTTTAGCTATTTTAACATGCCTACTTATTTTTTGCACAACTACAATTAATAAAATATTTAAATAATAATAATAAAATAACAATTAACAATCCGTGCATCGCACAGTTTTTAAGCTAGTAAGAATAAAACGAATTTTATCTATTATTTTACATTTAAATCTTTTTCATTATTAGACATTAACAACTTATAATTGCAGATCAATTTTTTAAATTTTCGTCTTCAATAAATAAAATTTATATGTTGATTATTTTCGAAAACTACAGTATTCGTCTATAAAGTATTGAACCTGAAAACTGGAAAAGATTTTTCTCTTTGTATACTAATCAAAAAGTTTTTGTAGCAGAATTTTAGAAGAAAGTTGAGGTTGTCATCATACGACTAAATCAAATATAAACTAATATTTGTTTAAATTTTCGAATATTTATTTTAAAATATTAAATTATTTGTGTCAAGTGGTAATTGTAAGGTAAAGCGAGTAACTTATCAAGAATCAATTTACCGACTTTTTGAGAGATATAAGTAATAGTTTTCTAAAATAAAGTATATCCACAATTGTACAATTATCGAATTCAATATGTATGCTATTAAGTTTAAACTCAGATGGAGATTACAATTATCAAATGTTTATATATATAAGCATAACACTTCAACAAAGCAGGGGATCGTTTACTTCATAACAATACTGATGTCAATATTAATTATCATATAATTGATTTATCGCACATTTAACGTTTACATATACGATATATTTTGAAAAAAGGAATAAAAAATATATTCGTATCTAGAGCATGCCTGTACGTAGGAGTAAAAACATAATTCTAATGGCAGTGTTTAAACAATATCTGCATAAACTTGTCGTTTATCACTAACTGGATCTTGCCAAACCAGTATATTGAGTATTCAATCTGAAAACTGGAAAAGATTTTTCTCTTTGTATACTAATAAAAAAAGTTTTTGCAAGAGGCTTTTACAAGAAAGTTGAGGTTGTCATCGTATTAAATCAAATATAAACTAACATCGGTTTAAAATTTTCGAATATTTATGATAAAATATTAAAAGTATTGAATGTTAAATTATTTGTGTCAAGTGGCAATTGTAAGGTAAAGCGAGTAACTTATCACGAATCAATTTACCAATTTTTGAGAGATAAAAGTAATAGTTTTCTAAAATAAAGCATGTCAACAATTGTACAATTATCGAATTCAATATGTCTGCTATTAAGCTTAAACTTGGATGGAGATTACAATTATCATGTATATATATATAAGCATAACACTTTAACAAATTAGGGGATCGTTAACTTCACAACAATACTGATGTCAATAATAACTATCATATAATTGATTTATTGCACAATTAACGTTTAGATATACATTAATATATTTTGAAAAAAAGAAAAAAAAATATGTTCGTATCTAGAGCATGCATGTACGTTGGACTAAAAACATAATTTTAATGGTAATGTTTAGACAATATCTACATAAACTTGTCATGTATCGCTAACTGGATCTTGACAAACCAGTATATAAAGTATTGAACCAAAGTATATAACCTGAAAACTTGAAAAGATTTTTCTCTTTGTATACTATTAAAAAAAATGTAGGATGCTTTTTTTACAAGAAAGTTGAGGTTGTCATCGTATGACTAAATCAAATATAAACTAATCTCAATTTAAATATTTCGAATATTTATTATAAAATATTAAAAGTATTAAATGTTAAATTATTTGTGTCAAGTGGCAATTGTAAGGTAAAGCGAGTAACTTATCACGGATCAATTTACCAACTTTTTGAGATATATAAGTAATAGTTTTATAAAATAAAGTATATCCACAATTGTACAATTATCGAATTCACTATATCTGCTATTAAGCTTAAACTCGGATACAGACTACAATTATCAAATTTTTATATATATAAGCATAACACTTCAACAAATTAGGGGATCGTTAACTTCACGACAATACTGATGTCAATATTAACTATCATATAATTGATTTAGCGCACATTTAAGGTTTAGGTGTACAATATATTTTGAAAAAAGAATAATAAATATATTCGTATCTAGAGCATGCCCGTATGTAGGACTAAAACATAATTTTAATAGCAATATTTAAACAATATCTGCATAAACTTGTCGTTTATCACTAACTGGATCTTGCCAAACCAATAAATGTCTGTGCTTAGTGACATCAACCGTATAATTCAAAACTTTAAAACGTTTTTAAGGTATATCACTAACGTTATTCATTAGCACGACAAGTCCATGTACAAAATGGAAGAAGAAATTGCATCGTACAATACAATATGTACACACTTTATTAACATGTGAGTCTAGAACATGTTCGTGCCTCGCACGGGCTATAAACCTAGTTATAGTTATTTAATCAAATCCAACATCAACAAATCCCCCAAATTTCACGATCAACAATGACTAACTAAGTCCATGTAGTAAAGCGTAGGAGAGGCCCATAGTCACAACCATTGGGATGAAAATCCTCATTGTTAAAAAAAAGTTTAATTTAATTTAATTTAATGTATTTTCCAAAAATATATCATATTTTATGAAAGCATACATATGGAAGAAAAAATAGATCATGAGATTATCTCAAAAAGATTATCTGAGATAGAGTTTTTTTAAGTACAAAAAGATCATGATATTATAAATATATAAATTTTTTTGAATTTTTTTTAATTATATTAGATAACTTCCGCAATCTCAGCAATTGGATTAGTTTCAAAGATTTTAAATATCATGATGGTTGTGCATGTCACATTTTATCAAACTTTTTAGAGCATCTTCGCTTAATACTAGCTCTTAAGTCAAAAATTGAGGAGATAGAATAAAAAAGTTGCTCCAAGAAATTTTTAGTGGCTGTTAAAATCATTAAGAGTCTTCTCCTCAACTCTAACGCTGTGTTCCCGAATTAACTAAAGAAAAGAAAAGAATAGAAAATATGATATTTTCTTTTCTCTCTAAATCTTTCCAAAAATGGGAAGAAGATTTTTGAGACAAATATATAAACATTTTCTCTCCAAATCTTTAGGGATCTTTTCTTTTCTTTCTAAAAAATTCTTTCGAGAACAAGTTGAAGAAATCAAATCTTTACCATTCTTTTCTTTTCTTTCAACAAAAAGTTTTTGGAACACAGTGTAAGAGCCAATTTCAACTCTTAACTATTAGGCCTCATTTGTTAAATTTGAACAATATATTCTGAACTGTAAAATTTATCGTTTTTTAAAACTTAGTATCATCTAATGTTTATTGTTATAGTTACACATGGTTATATTAATTTTTGTATAAAAAATAATTATAATTGGACATAAATTCAATTAAATTATTTGTTTGTCCATTTATAACTTGAAAAACTAATTTGATTTTAATATACAATTTTTATAATTTAAATAACTAATTTTTCCTATTCTATAGTAACATTTCTGATTTGAGCAATAATTTATATTCAATCAATTGTTAATAAAAATAAGAAAAATGTTAAGAAAAGAAATGGTGAACAACAGTTTAAATATTAATTTTTTTAAGAAAAAGGGGGTTGTAAAGTAGAGCAGGAGAATTTACAAATAGAATTGCAAAATACAAAATGACGATTGACCGGAAGGAAGAAGTAGTACTCTACGAGTAGGAGTATCTGAACATGAGGTCAATATATATAAGGTGACTGGTTAAAAGATTTTAAGGTGTAGTCCAGCTATAAATGTTTTTACCAAACAATCTTAACGTTCATTCTGAACCATTCACTTGTTAACAAATGGGGCCTTATTATTTCAATTTTTAACTATTATTATATAATATACAATATTTATACCTTTTTTTTTTTACTCTTTCTACTTTCTTTTCTATCCTTATGAATGAAATAATAAAATATTAACTTAAAAATAAAAATAAAAAGTATTATAAAAAACAAATCCATACTCAATTATTAAAAACTAAATCAATATTTTATATTATTTATAAGGAGGGAACTAAAAGAGTTTCTCGAGACTTAGCAAAAAAAAAAAAAGTTTCTCGAGATGATGCTCTTAGCTTCGTTTCTCAATCGACGGGTTGATTTTTCCGACTGGTGTCCCTCTCTCTCAGTCACACTCGTATTCATATTTTGATGATAAACAGAATTCCTGGTTTTTAATTGCAAA
Organism: Heracleum sosnowskyi; assembly: GCA_030848705.1. NCBI lineage: Eukaryota > Viridiplantae > Streptophyta > Magnoliopsida > Apiales > Apiaceae > Heracleum > Heracleum sosnowskyi. Next base: position 10,911,151 of record CM061242.1, on the reverse strand, counting down.
TTTTCATTTTATACCATATACAATGATTTACCTGCCTTCTCGGGGTTACAGTTCAGGGTTTAGCATCTCATCCATGCCAGGCCACAAGGTTCTCTCTCTCTCTCCGCCCCCTCTCCCCCCCCCCCCCCTCTCTCCCTCTCTCTCAGACACATACAGTACATATGTATTCTTTATGTATTCTTCTTGTTTATATATGGAGACATATATGTAAAGATGGATGAAACACATCCATAAACACTTTGTCTGCAATTAGATGTACATAACAATGGAGATAAAGAGATGTATAGAGTAAGAGATCTACGAGAGAGATAAGAGAGAGAGAGAGAGAGAGAGATGAAAGAGGGAGAGAAATGTAACAGAAAGATGATTGAGTCGAATGTAAAAGTTAGTTACAATTACAATATGTCTGGATATTTATACAACCAATCTTTACAGGATCATTTTGACTTATTCGGTAACTTTGACTAATATAGTAATATCTTCAATAATATATGCTTTATCTTGGTAGATAATATGTTGATATAATGCATCTATATATTGTACATATGTTTTTATGATATACACAATATCTTCTTGATATCAAAATATGTGTGTATGTATGTATGTACACAGATGTTTTGATGAACAACCATACGGCTCTTGTTCTTTGGTTCAATTCCTCCCATTCTGATTCTGGGAATGAAATTTAGGGCACCAAATTCTACTTCCCCAACTGACTTGCGAGACGGTGAATCTGCCACTTCATTTGCTCTGCCAATCCATGTTTGAACTGAATTTTAAACAAATAGCACAATCATTTCTGAATGCCTACAACCAAATGCAAATAATATTCTGAATGGCGATGCAGTTGGCATTAATTAATTTTCATAAATTGATATGTGTTTTGCTCTGGAACCAAGCAGCTTGCTTTAGAACGCAATGTGGCTTGTTACCAATGTGATACTAGTCCTCGACGTTCCTTTGTCAGCCATTCAATCTCAACTTTATGGCATTGGCGTATCTTTTTGGCCGAATATTTTTGTACACGACATATGCTTCCTTTATTGTAGAAAAATTATACTGCCTCACTGTGTTGAAATAGAGAGGTTTTGGCAAAGGATTGGAGTGTTGCCAATTAATTTGTAGTTTTGAGCACCTCAACCAATGATCTAATCATTAATCTTATCCAAGTGACAAATAAATATAAATTAAATAATTATTTTATGATTTTAGGGTATCTGAAATACAAGAAACAAGGCCTTTTCCGACCGAAAGAACAGTCGGTGTTTTTGCGGTTGGAAAAGGCCATGTTTCTTGTAGTGTTGGGCGCCCCACGTAATAAACAGTTTAGGACTTGATACTTAAAAATGACAAGGACTTTTAAAATAAAATATGTTTGGGATTCAATACTTTGTGACCCTTATCCAAATAATAGAATCCATTGTACATGAACTGCACTGTAGGTTCAGGTAAAGCAAATCTAGGCAGGATAAAATTTTCCGGTTCGTAGATACCTTTTCATATTTTAAATTTTGAGTTGCTGTTGGAAATCAGGCACAAAAGAGGTTGTCAAGTATAGTCCCAGCTGCGTTCCACAAGAGTAGTCGCTCCTTCACATTTTCATGTTAAACTGATAAATATTAAACTTGGAAACTGATGCTACTATGCTGTCATTTAATTTTAAAAGTGTAAATTGAAATCTTCTTCTGCTAAAGAGTTTTTGTTTTAATTGTATGTTTTGAGATCAATCCTTACCCTTCTTGTCGTATAGGCAGCAAGATTAGGGCTGCATTTCTGAATATTGAAACTGAAGCACAATTACTGGTTTGTCGTTGCAAAAGCGTTGTTTTCTCGGTACAACTAAATGACTCGGTAAGAACTAGAACTAGCATCATCAAAGGTTCAAGACAGCTCGTTTTGAGTTGTGAAACCATTACAATTTAACAGCTCTAACTCCCAGTATAGTAGAGCACTCCACTACTACTAGAGCAACATATGTCACACCAAAAGTTCATCACAAAAGGAAACACCACCGAATCAAACATCTTTGCCTCGGTATGTGCTCCTGATTGAAAAGAAAAACTGTGACAGTATGGCAGTATGCTGCCATGATATTTAGCTGCGTAATTATAAGAGATTAGTATATGCATATAGAGATGCGTGCATAAGTCAATGCCTATCCTGAAGTTGGAAATTTGGGATTTTTTGTTCCGACTCGGACTTTTTTTTCGGACTTGACTTCTTATGCATGTTAGGAATACCTGATTGTTTAATTTCAGGCCCAGCCCATATATTAGGCCCAAACAATACGTTTTAGTTTGCTTTTTTTTATATAAACTCCTATGTACTCTCCGCTTGTCCTAACACTAGCCACAATTAGTTCTTGGCAATCCTCCTTGAATAACCGCACATATCTCATTCATATCTTTTTAGTTCTCATCATCTCTGAGTGTTTGTGGCCAATCTACATGTCTACTGCATCCACCTGTGATTTTGCTCACCCTGTTTGTGAGTGACAAGGACTCTATCATATGGTTCAACCTGTTAAAACATTAATGGGTACGTTACTACATCAATTTTGCATGCTTCGAGAAACACCTATACTGTATATTAATTTCATTCTATGTTTGAAAGACTGTACATTAGTTTCATTTTATCTGTGCATAATTTTGTATAGATTTTCCAACTTTAGAGAAATTCTGTTGATGTTTTCTTTCTTAGTTTCCTCTTCTTGTTTCTATTTCAGTTTTTCTATCCGCTTCTTACATTTCCTCTGGATCAGTTCAAAAATCGTTCTCTGTATTTACCTTATGTCTTTCATCATCTTGCGATATCTCATCGGCATATACCTGATCTCTTATTATTTATTTGTCTCACCGTCTTCAAACTAGCATAAGATGCATGATCGAAAAAGTTGGCATGGGCCTTTTAATCATATCAGATCTATTTCTTTTTGATATTTTTCCTGGGGTTGAATTATTACAGTTTTATGCTATGTCATTACCCTCGGTTAATCTATTTTTATATCATTACAAAATAACAGGGGCATGTGTAGTGTACATATGAGGGTACATATGGTCCTTTGAATAATAATCAAATCTTGTTCTTACTGATCATTAGCCCATGGTTCAATAATTCTAGTTTTACCCCATGTGGATTATTTAATTGTACCTGTTAATAGTTGTGTAGATTATCCAACTTTAAGGTGTCGGTTGAAAATTGTATAGCAAGTAAAGGGATTGTATAGGTTCAGTTGAATAATTTTAATACTGCTCTTTGTTTTTGTTTTTATTAATCACTTAATTTTGTAATTCGCTTAAGAACCTCTGCATCCTATGTCATACAATCCTCTGCAAGTTCACAATGGAACTATATTCATGTTGTTGATAAAGATACACAAGAAGTTCATAATGGAGTGAGAAGCATGCCAGATTGTGCATGGCCTCTTGATATTAAAAATAAAGATGGATTTGCTAAATCATCTCGACATTTGTGGACACTTGATGGAGCTACAGTTAGTATGTCATCATCTTTATTTTGCATTAAAAAACTCGAAAAGCCTGGCCAACCTAAAATTTTGTATCCTTTATGTGTCTGTGTCAAATATCTGCTTGGTAGTGACAATCAAGAATCCAGATGATGTCACAACAGTGACCTCATAATTACTGTAGCAAGAGTAGCCACTAACTGTGTAGCAATTTTCAGGAAGAAGCTAAGCTAATTATCCATATAAAGAGGCTTAGTCATCCTTCTTGTAATAACACATAATATATACACACAGTTCACTACACCACCAGTTGTGTTCAATCTCTCTTTTATCTCTCTCTTCATTATATGTAGCTTCAGCGGAAGCTTTACTTGTTTGTTGTTCAGTACAGTAATCTGGTATTCTGGTTTAATTTTTCAGGTTCCAATTTCTCATATATGGTCATGTCGCCCGCTTCCTGATGTAGTATTTCAGGATGCTATCAAAGATAATCCCTATTCCCCTAACAAGTTCCATATTGGTCTTTCTGCAAAGGTCTCTAAGTTTTTGTTGTATGGCTGTCAATGGCATGCTAACGTATGGACAATCACTCTTTATAGTCTACTTTTGCATTTTGTATGCAGGTATGTATACATCTACACCAATTGTATTTGAGAAGGTTGAACAATAGAATCCCTCCAAGACAAATTGCAGATAAGATGACCAGAGAAGATAGAAACACAAGACACAAAATAGATGGTAGGATTATAGTAACCACCACCTCTAAACAAGAAAGAATGGATTGTATTAAATATCCCTACTTGAGCAATTTTTCAGAACCCTGATCTGAAAGAGCGACTGATCTATTTTTTATAGGTGATAAGTTGAAGGAGGGTAAAGCAAACTTTGGTCATAGTCATGGTATGGGTATTAATACCCCCTGATTTCCATTGGATTAAACAGAGAAAAATAAACGATGATGACAGGATTCCTGGTGCTACAGAAATTAAGGTCCTTGATAATTGCCCCCCCCCCCCCCCCCCCCCGGCATCCTACAAGTGCAGATTGCGGTTGGGATACTTTCGGAACTATAAACTCATCTACTGATAGCATATTTTGTTTTACGGCAGGTCCTTAACTGAGCACATTGTCAACTTTTTGTTAGAATGGGTTTGTGTGGATAAAGAGCTCCGTACGACTGAGGACACATTTAACTTTGAAGTGTTCAGTGTTCATAACATTGGAGACGGTATAATGTTAGACTTTTTACCTGTGTTTCAGATCTACTTCACTTCAAGTGAAGACATTGCTGTAGATGATGATTACAAGTTTAGCAAGGATGATCGGGTAGAAAATGCTTGTCATGTTGAGAGTTGTATCTTGGCCTAATCAGGTTTAGTATCTTATGATACACTGAATTGATCTGTTCCTTGTTATTATGAATTCCCAGATAATAGAGTACCATGCTCATCTCAAATTCTGGATTCAGCTCAAGATCTTTCTTCTCACCAAGTTCATGATGAGAATTTCCTCTCTTAATCATCTAGTGATTGTGTACCACATGAGACAGCTTTAGGTTCATTGTATTTTGAGGCACCAGTGGTTAGAGCAAGTGTGTTTTCTCGACTAAGTGTGGCTCCCAGATACATCAAAAAGATGGTAACGGCATTTATGATGAAGATGATAGGATTTCATCCATAGATAATTATGGACTCATTTCACCTGGTTTACAAGCGCTGGGTAAAGGGTTCAGTTGGAGCAAAAAGTATGTATATATTGTATGTCAATAGTCCAAATTTCCGAATCTATTAGAAGTTGAGCAGCCTGTTGTAACATAAGAAATGACATCTGATGTTGACAGTTTGGTCCATGAGGAGTGCGACTTTGTGCCAAAAGAGACACGTGTTGTAGATTTTAAACGGAAAAGTGAAAAGAATAAGTATCTGGATGAAATGATTTCTGAAGTTTCTGCTGGGACTACTATGGGCAGGACTTTAAAAACAGTTGATGCAACAAGTGGAAAATTTTAAGGCAAGGAGTAAATATGTACACAGTGAGATTCTGTAGATATTTGAGGATTTATTTTCTTGCAGAAGCTGATTACGTTTGAAGGGTGGTCAGTATTTGCATTTTACAGATATCTTGAGTTATTTTTGGGCATCATATAAACATATAATTCGATTTAGTATTGTTGGTAATTATTTTTGCAGAATGGAATATTTGTTTACAACTTTTCCAATTAAATTCTTCAATCCTTTATTGTTGTATAGGAACCAATGTCGGAGCTGCATTACTCAATGTCGAAAGTGGAGCACAGACATTGGTTTGTCTTGCAAAAGTGATGTTTCTCAGTACGACTAAATGACACGGTAAGACCTAGCATCGTCTGAGGTTCCAGACAACTCTTTTTAAGTTCTCTATATTATATTTGACTAATATGATGGCCGCTAGAGTTGTGAAACACTTACAAGAAAGTAGCTCCCTCCAGTAGAGCTAGCTATCTTTTGCCTCAAAAGATAACACTACCAAATCGCATCTTTTGCCTCAGTATGCTGACATGAATTAGCTGCATAGTCATAAGAGATTAATATATTCATTTTACAAGTAGAGTTGCAGAAAAGGTCCATGTGAATTTCATTGTAATTTTCGAATGTTTGGATTTTTGTGCTAAATCGAATAAATTTTGTGGACTTGGACTTTTTGTGCATAGGAATATCTGATTGTTTAATGTTAGTCTCGGCCCATATATTTTGGCCCAAATAATATGTTTTTTAGGGTTTTTTTTTCTTTTATAAACTGCTTGTACTCTCTGCTTTTCCTAACCCTGGCCACAGTCCTTTCAATCTCAGCGGCGATCTCAGTTAGATCTGTTCGGCATCGTTCATCTCTGACTGTTTGTTGCCATTCTTTATGTATATATATATGTGTGTGTGTGTGTGTCTACGCATCACCTACCGGCCGTGATTTTAGTCATCGTGTTCATGACTGACGTCGATTCTACCATGATTCAACCGCTTAAAAATTTATTGGTAAGAATTTATTTTTTTTCATTTTAGTATGTTTATAGAAATATCTACACATTAATTTTATTCCTTCCATGAATAATTGTGTACAGATTTTCCAACTTTAGGGTTTCAGTTATGAAATATATAGCATGCAAAGAGATTGTATTCCATTTCTTGCTAGATAAGGGATTTGATCAACCGTTTTGAATTTTTTATGGATCTGTTTTTGAATTTGTGGAAGTTCTTTGAGTTATAGAAATAAATTAGCAGAGCTCTTATTAGTAGGATCTGCTTGTCTTATCACATAAATAAGAAATGATAGCGGTCATAGCGATTAAGTAAAGGAATATGTTATTGGTATTTGTCTTTGTAAGCTTGCAAAGTGCATCCCTGGAATTATTATTCAACTCTTGGGACAAGAGTTTTTCTTCTTCTTTATATTGTTTCTTTGTCTCTTCGTCTTCAAACTAACAGAGGAGGCAAAACCGAGAAAGCTGGCGATGGCCTTTTCATTATAATAAATCTACTTTTTATTGATCATTTTTTCCAGTTTTATTGATCATTTTTGGTTGATTCCTTTTTTTTAAGGTGGAAGAAGGGTGTGTTTAATTCTCAAGAGGCTAAATTGGAATATTAAATTATAATATGTATTAATGTTTGTAGGTATGAGTATGTAAATGTATGTATGTATGTATGTAAGAAAAAAATTGCCCAAATTCTGTGCTACCGACTTGCTTTTTTAAAAACTTTTGATCATTTTTGCTACCAACCTATAAACTTGCTTCCAAATTTGATCTTTAGTTTATTTGACTTGTTTTCTTTAATTTTAGGACAAAATTGCATTAGGCGAACTGCACAATGGAGCAATTTTGTCCGTTGATATTCGGCAGAGGCCAGACAGCCATGCTAGGCTTACCGGACCACGTATTCTCCTGCATTCTAAAAGCAGTAGTCAAGATACTAAGAAAAGCCGGTTTGAGGTATGTTTTTACTTAAATATGCATGTAAATTCTACTGTATTTACCAGTTCGTTCCCCCTTCTTTTTCGCTTGCAGTATGATCTTGAAGATTCTGTATGAATATTTGAATGAAATGTAGACTAAAGATACTATGTTTACTTGAATTAGAAACTAAAAAAATTCACAATTTTATGTAAACTTGTATTCATCTACTCGTGATCTTGGTTTTTAACAAATTTGGTTTTAGGTACAATATGTTTCTGTATTTTATGACAAGATACTATAAACTACTGTATTTTATCTACTTAAACTAATTTCATTAATATTTTGAAATTCCGCTGATTGTAATTTACTATTTGTCTCTTTTATATAACCTTTGTTGGACCTAATGTAAAATTGCAGCTTCGTGGGAGTATATATTCATCTGGTACAACATCAACGTCTTCGTCTATATCCTGGTAAGTTGATTGTTTCGCACCTTATTCCATTTGTGTGTACCGCATGTGTGTACCGCGCATGCACACTTCCACAACCCACACTCACAGCCCATTTGATTGTTTTAAATATGTAGTTTGACATCACTTAAGCAGTATGATCAGTACTTCTAGGCGAGCTCCATGGATGGATCTGTAAGTTCTTATAACCTAATACTTATTTAGTGTGAGGCGATCCTTAGACTTCGGGTCAGAAAATTTGAAAGCCTTCTTAGGCTTGATTTTGCTTCAGGTTTTAATGATGCCAACAGCTTAACTCTAGGATTTGCTTACCACTTAAAAAAATGAAAATTTGCCAAATTCAGTCATTTTATTAGTTTTGCGCTATTTAATGTCCATGTGATTATTGAAGATGATGGGAGTAGAATTAAATAAATGTTTTGGGAATCTTATTCTGTTTCAATTGATTTAAATACAATTGTATCTCAAGTCTAAAAAGACTTCCATGATTTAAATTTCCATTATAAATACATGTATAAAAGTACACTGATTTCTCTCCACGAGAGAAGATGCTACCTTGAACAGTCACATTCCTCCTTGTGGAATGACAATATTCTACATATGGGTAAAGCTTGTAAGCAAGCTAAATACATATAATTAGTCACAGGCTCTATCCCACCAAAAAAATACTTATAGGCAAATATTACAAATGAATTTTTCCTGTTGCAACTGCTTACGTTCAGAGTTGCTATCAGATTTGCTATCTAGCTATGGTTGTAAATGCTTTCTTGTACCTTGTTATAGCAATCATAACATGTTTTCTTATCGCAGACCAAGCTCTATGACCATAGAATGGTTCAGAGGGGAGCTGTACTCTCATATGATGGGAATGTAGGTTTACATTACGCCATTTGGCATGCAGTTGACCCCTCAGAAAACTTTGTCATGTCAGGTCAGAATTTTAAAACAAATGTACTCTTTCCTGATTATATAAATTTACTTATTTAAAAAATAGCAAATAACTCATCATCATATAAATCAATATAGGTGGACAAGACGAAAAAGTGCGACTTTGGAGTCTTCAAGTCTGGAGAACTACTATTTGAGGAGATGTTTATGGGATCTATGCCCTTGCAATATTGTTGGGGCAAAAAAACAGGTCGGTCACTTACTCTAATTCTCGGAGGCACGTTTTTCACTAGAAAAAAGGCACACACAGTTGCACATGCACTCACTTGTAGATCATCAAGGTAAAATTGGGATAAATTTCAATTTTTATCTGTTGACATTAATTGACAGACAAATGGCGGAAGGGTGGGGAACATATATAATAAGCACTCTAACTTTGGAGAAGCCTGGATTGGAGCAAAAGACGGTCTCTACCTTATGAGGTGATGAAGATTTTGGTCAAATTGAAAAATCAGTGAAGGCTTAAAGGGGAGATGCATCTGATTGATCATGCTGGAGATTGGAGAGTTGACCACATTTATAAGAAAATTAGTCCTTGATATAGTGGTGATATTTGTGAAGGGGCCTGTCCTATATTATGTACAAACAGTGTCCTATATTATGTACAATCTCAGTTGGTTTTAAATGTTAAAACTTTACATAAAATTTTGTTTTTAGGTTAAGGAGTTGTAAAAGATTTTGATTAATCATGCTTATTTAATTTTTACTGGGTGATTATCCATTCTGTGGGTGTTAATAAAGTCTCGAGGTAAATGTACTTCATGATTCCTAATCCAAAATCTCCTAGAACTGGGTAATATCGAAAAGCCAGCAACAGGCCATGGAAAGAATTTGCAGACCAAGTCATAATTTTGTCAAGTAAAAGCTGCAAAGGAAAATGGATAAACAGTAAAAATGTAAAGGATGAAAATCAGTGCTACAGGGAGTGGAGATGCACCATTGCAAAAACTAGTACCTTTGCAAAAATAAATCCAAAAACTTAAATATTATTATATAATAATATAATGTATAGAGAGAGCTATATAATAGAGAGAAAGGAGATCATCATTTTATATCATATATCTCATTTCATGTCTTACAATGTTTTATATAGTGCTAGGGACCGTGAGTTACAACCATTGAAAAGCCAAAGGTTCTAAGTTATAATTAAGTGAAAAGCCAAGGGTTGGTGACATCTAAAAGGTCAAGAGGCTACTAGAGGCTACTAGAAAGTCATGCAAATATTTCATAACACTCCCCCTTGGATGATTTGTACAAAAATCATGCCTCGTTAAATCCTTACTAGGAAAAACCCCGTGGAAAAACCCGAGTTAAGGAAAAAGAGTACATGTGTTGCACATAATTTAATGTAAAAGAATGTATCATGTCTCCCTCTCATTTTAATATATCTCGAAGTTTACGCATTCCAATCTTGTGTACCAATTTCTCGAAGGAAGATGTAGGAAGCGCTTTTGTTAACAAATCTGCTGGATTTTCACATGAGCGGATATGACAAACATCGATTTCCCCCCTTTGCTGAAGTTCATGGGTGAAAAAGAACTTTGGATCAATGTGTTTTGTCCTATCACCTTTAATATAACCTTCTCGAGTCTGAGTGATACATGTTTCATTATCTTCGAACAGAACAGTAGAACTTCCTTTATTGACTGAAAGACCACATGATTCTCGGATATGATGAACCAAAGACCTTAGCCACACGCATTCTCGACTTGCTTCATGAAGTGCTAATAATTCAACATGATTTTAAGAAGTTGCTGCAAAAGTCTGCTTTGTAAACCTCCAAGATATCGCGGTATCACCATATGTGAATAGGTAACCTATTTGTGATCTTCTTTTGTGAGGATCAGACCAATATCCTGCATCTGCATAACCAACTAATTCCACTAATTGTGAGTCTTTAGAATAAAACAAACCCATATCCAATGTTCCTCGGAGATATCTAAATATCTGCTTCACACCAGTCCAATGTCTTCGAGTTGAAGCAAAACTATGTCTTGCCAATAAATTAACATAAAATGCAATATCAGGACGTGTGCATTTGGCAAGATACATTAGTGCACCAATAGCACTAAGAAATGGGACTTCATGACCAAGAAGTTCTTCTCCCTTTTCTCTTGAACGAAATGGATCCTTTTTCTTTTCAAGTGAGTGAACAACCATGGGTGTACTCACAGGATATGCTTTATCCATAATAAATCTTTTAAGGATCTTTTCAATATATGATGATTGGTGGACAAAGATTCCTTTATATAAATGTTCAACCTGAAAACCAAGGCATAGCTTCATTTGGCGTATATCTTTCATTTCAAATTCTCTTTTCAAATAGTCAATCGTCTCATGAAGTTCATCTGGGGTCCCAGTGATGTTTAAATCATCAACATAAACTGTAATGATAGTAAACACCATATTTGTCCTTTTAATAAAAACACATGGACAAATCACATTATTAACATAACCATTTTTCAAAAGATACTCACTGAGACGATTATACCACATTTGACCTGATTGTTTGAACCCATACAATGATCTTCGTAACTTAATTGAGTAAATATCTCGAGGTCTTGAACTACATACTTCAGGCATTTTCAATCTATCAGGGATTTTCATGTAAATGTCATTATCTAGTGACCCATATAAGTAAGAAATTACAACATCCATTAAATTCATGCGGAGCTCTTCTAAAATTGATAAACTTAATTAAAATATGAATGTTGTTGCATCCATTACCGGGGAATAAGTCTCTTCATAATCAATTCCCGGTCTTTGTGAGAAGCCTTGTGCAACAAGGCGTGCCTTGTATCTCACAACTTTAGCATCTTTCCATTTTGGTCAATCATTTCTTTTTTTACATTCATAGATCGATCTAGGTTCATGATCCTCAATTTCTTCAGAAATGTCAAGAGCAGCTGCATATGCAAATATTTCATCCATGATAATTTTTTTTTCTATTCCACCTTTTTCCTGAAATCATATAATTTATCGAGATCTCTTCATTGTCAACAATTTCAGGTGTTTTATCATCTTTTAAAGACGTCTCTTCAGTGATCAATTCTATTTCATTTGGAATGATGTCATTTGATGTACCAGCTTGTTTATCAAGTTTTCTTGATTTTCTAGGATTTTTATCTTTGGATCCAATAGGTATACCACGCTTCTGGCGTGCTTTAGACCCATTTGCTAGCATGCTTTTATTCTCTTCATCAAGAAGTTTAATTTTACAAGGAATATTAACAGCTGGTATATGTGACTTTGTCACTGTCTTGACATCAGTAAATGCATCTAGCAATTTATATGACACTTCTTGTAGGTGGATAATCTTTTGAACTTCAAGTTCACATTGATTTGTGTGAGGATCATAATGAGACAGAGATACTGCATTCCAAAAAATTTCTTTTCTTTCTTTTTCAAATTTTGACTTATCTCCCCATAATGCAGGAAAAGTTGACTCATCAAACTCATAGTTGACAAATCTTTTCTTGAATAAATCAGCAATTAAGGGCTCCAAATATTTTATAATTGAGGGAGAGTCAAATTAATCTTCTTTGGGGTCCCATTTTTCCAAATTAATATATAAGACAAGTACATATTCAATATATTAAATTTATTAGCGAGGACCGAGTACTTTTTGTAATTTATTTGATAAAATTTTTTTAAAAAATTATTACGCCGCCACGAAACGCGGTTTTTTCAACTAGTTTTATAATAAATATTAAAATTTAAAGTAGGTATAATTTGTACGTAAAGGCTAAAAAGTGATTAAAAGTTTATCTCTTATCATTTTAGATTTTTTCCCTTTATAATTATTTTTAGAAAAAACCTATTCACATTAAAATATTAAAATTATGACCAATTAGTATTATTGAATTAATATTAAGCCCTTCTACTTACCAAAAAAATTATTACCCCTGCTCCCGAATTTTTTAAAGAAAAGAAAATAAATAGTGAAAATGTAAAATATTTGGGGTTAAATATCAAATTGGTCACTGAAGTGGAGGCCATATATCAATTTCTTAATCAATTTTAACGGGGTCTCAATTAAATCACTTAAGTCATAATAAATATCAAACAGATACCTCTAAATACGTGATCAAGAAGTAAAATAATTTTTTATTGGGTTCTATACAGTTTTCATCAATGCCACCATAACCAAATGAAAAGTTATGTATTCTAGTATTTTAGATAATATATTCAGATTTTTAAAATTTTATTTTTGATTTTATAGTTATTTTCTTTGATTTAATTAAAAATAAATTAAAAATAAATTTTAAAAAATCTAAATATATTATCTAAAATACTAGAGTTCATGAATTTTTATTTGGTTATAATGGCATTGAAGAAAAATGTATAAAACTGAACAAAAATTTATTTTACTTCTCGATCACACATTTAGAGGTATCTGTTTGATATTTATTATGACTTAAATGATTGAAATGAGACCCAGTTAAAATTGATGAAGAAATTGATACATAACCTCCACTTCGGTGACCAATTTGATATTTAACCCAAAATATTTGTATCCCACTTTTAGAGTACAAATTTTAAAGTGAAAATATACCTAATTTACATTCATTATTTACCCTTCTACCCTGAGGAAAATGATATCGCCGGGAGAATTTCCCGACCGGTGAACAAGCATTCCTAGTTCCTACTGTACCTTCTCCTGGGGTTTACAGGTAGCTTCTCTCTATCTCTCTCGCCCTCTTCCTCTCTCGCTCCCTGTCTCCATCTCTCTCTCCCTCTCTCTCCGTGTTTTGCTGTATAATTTTGCCATCTCTCTATCTCTCTCTCTGTGTGTGTGTTTCATTTACTATAATTTTGCCATTTACTGTGTGTATTATAGAAATTGTGCATTTAATATGATTTAAGTGACTTCGTACAAGTATTTATCTGTTTGTTTTTGTGTATATGTATGTTTTGTAATAGACTAATTTTCAATCGAAACAATCAGTTAAGTCAACTATAATTTTTTAATTAGTAGGCCTATAATCGATAGCGCAATGTGGAATCTCCAGGTGAACCATACTCGACGGTAATTTACTTTATATTTGCAGTTTCAATTAAAATATGAAGTCAGTTAGATATTTCATTTCTGTTGCCCAAACATAAAGGACCTTGATAAATGACGATTAGTTTGAGAGACATAATGACTGGAACTTATTTATTCTGTTTCGTAGTTTGTTATCATTACAGTACTTCCAAGCGGACTATGTTACGTGGACTTCTTATTTGCTTGTTTTAGCATTACAGTATAAAATGCATGTGGACCGTGTGAATGCTAACATATCAGGAACGTAACGTTAATAAATAACTTTGTTCCGTTTAGGAAGTGCTTTTGTTGTTCCTTCCGGTTAAACACCGTCCATGTTGATTTAGACAGAATTGCAGAAAATTAATTTTAAGGACTTTATTTTCCCGAGTTAGCTTGTATACTTTATAAAAGTACACCTCTGCTGAATTAGAAATTTGTTGTCTTCAGGACTTAACAATACTTTCCTCTGTTCCAATTCACTTTAAGTTGGTAATGAAATGTATCGTATTATTTGGAATATGTTTCATGTCAATGTACATGTACTGAATGAATCGTTAACTAGTTAAATAGGATGACTCTCTTTATTATTGTAGTAGAGACACTAGAGTTATGTAATTATTTATTAGTATGATTTATTGTATATAATTCCAAATTGTGGTGGTAAAATTATGTGTTTATATTTCCATCTATGAAGGGCTGAGTTTTATCCGGAGTTAGATTTCTCCTTGAAATATTATTACTTATAAGCACTGTCCTTTTATGTCTAAGTTATTACTGATCACTGATTCCACGTTTGCAATTCTTCCGCATCTTAAAATCCTGCATCGTTAATAATTAATACCTAATCTGCTTTCAACAAAGTAAAAGCTGAATGGTCAAAGTTAATATAAGTCAAATCGATCTAATGGCAGTTTGCAAGGTACATCATGGACTTTGATGAGGATGATAAATGGATTGGGGGTTTAGTATCCAAGTAGTTTGGTGCAATATTCATGTTGAACGGTGCTTCAGAAAAGGAATGCATACGTAAAAATTTTGGGCTTCCCTGGCTGACTTTGTAAAGCAGGTTAAAATCTGTGATGATTTGGTTTAGTGGAATCTGAGAAGAGAGCTATATTGTGTATTTCATGCTACATCTAATGGGACTACAAATCTTAATCCCCATGCATTTAGTTCGTCCGGAGACCAATTTCCTGCACAGGTATGGGTATCAGCAATATATTTGATGTAAATATAGCGATATCTCTACATGTTTGTTGTTATATTTGACAGGCTGGCATGCTGGTTTGATCTTTTAGGTTCAAATTTCTCCAATCTGGTCATGTTACCCACAGCCTGAAGTTGTATTTCGGAATGCTATCTAAGATAATTACTATTCACCTAACGTGTTCCATTTTGGTCTTGCTGCACTGCAGGTCTCTAAGTTTCTGTCATATGAATGTTAATGACGTACTAGCATCTAAACAATGATTTTTTATTGTCTACTTTTTGATGCAGATTCTAGAACATTCTAGATTCTGGAACATCCTGGAATCCTTTGCAGATTCCGGAACATTCTGGAATCTTTTCAGCTAATCATGTTTAATAGTTGAGTTAGAGTCTTTATTTGTCTAGAGTCTTGTTAAGTCAGCAGTTCTAGTTGCTTCTAGCAGCCTAAGTCAAGTTTAATTAAGTGTATAGTACTAGAAGTTTCTGGAATTATTAGTTTAAGTTGTATCTTCCAGGAGCCTATAAATATCCAGGTTTGTAAACCTTTTGGGACTGATCAATAAAGATTTTACCTAAAAAATTTCTTAGCAACTACCAAAGTTTGCTTTGTTTAACCCTTATATTCGGTCTCTCCTTCAACTCCCATTTCTACTACTTTACTAGGCTGCATCAGGTGATATCAGAGATACCTTGATCCGTCTCGATTCCTCGATTTGAAGATTTGTTGGATCAACTAGCAGGGGCAACGATATTTTCAAAGATTGATCTACGTAGCGGTTACCATCAGATTCGCATTCGGCCAGGAGACGAGTGGAAAACTGCATTTAAAACGCGAGAGGCTTGTACGAATGGTTGGTGATGCCATTCGGGTTATCTAACGCGCCTAGTATATTTATGCGTGTCATGAATCACATCTTGAAACCTTTTCTCAGAAGGTGCGTTGTTGTTTATTTCGATGATATACTAATATACAGCTCCTCCCTCGAAGCACACATACAAGATCTTAAGGAGGTGTTCGAAAGATTGAGGCAAGAAAAGTTATACATTAACTTCAAGAAATGTAATTTTGGGGTGCACAACGTACTATTTCTCGGGTACATCATTTCTGATCAAGGAATTAAGGTTGATCAAACTAAAGTCCAAGCCATTCTAGATTGGCCTACTCCGCGAAAAATTCATGAGGTGCGCAGTTTTCACGGTTTGGCATCGTTCTATAGGCGATTTATAAGGAATTTCAGCAGCCTTATAGCTCCCATAACAGATTGTTTAAAATCTGTAAAAACACTATGTTGGTCGAAAGAAGCTGAAGAAAGTTTTCAACTTATCAAAAAGAAAATGTCGGAGGCACCGGTTCTTGCGCTACCTGATTTTGACAAAATATTTGAGGTTGACTGTGATGCATCAAAGGTGGGCATAGGTGCTGTCCTAAGTCAAGAAGGTCGTCCCATAGCTTTTTATAGTGAAAAGCTTAATGGTTCGCGATGTCAATACTCACGTACGACATTGAATTTTATGCTATTGTTCGTGCTCTTAAACATTGGGAGCATTATCTAGTGCAACGCGAATTCATCCTCAACTCCGATCATGAAGCATTAAAGTTTATTAACAGCCAGCAACATTTGAGTCAAAGGCATGCCAAGTGGGTCAACTTCTTACAAAGATTCACTTTCACAATCAAGCATAAAGCTGGTGTTCAAAACAAAGTCGCAGATGCTTTAAGTAGGAAAGCTTCATTTTTAACAGAAATGAGAGTTAAGGTTGAAGGATTTGATACATTCAAAGAATTGTACGCTGATGACAAGTTTTTCGGGCCAAAACTTCAAGCAATACTTCAAGGTGAGCATTCTGATTATCAACTTCAAGAAGGATTTCTTTTTAAAGGGTTACAACTTTGTGTTCCTGATTGTTCTTTGAGAGAAAAGATAGTGGCCGAAAAACATGCTTTGAGACACTTTGGGCGAGACAAAACTATTTCACTAATCGAAAGTAAATATTATTGGCCAAAGTTAAGAAGAGATGTCACTCGCCATGTTGAGAGATGTCATATTTGTCAAAGATCGAAGGGTGGGTCAACAAATGCAGGCTTATATACTCCACTACCTACTCCCTCATCTCCTTGGAATGATGTAAGCATGGATTTTGTTGTAGGATTACCACGCACGCAGAAAAGATCTGATTCGTCGTGGACCGGTTTTCAAAAATGGCACATTTTGTTCCTTGTCGAAAGGCCATGGATGCTTCACACGTTGCTGAACTTTATTTCAAAGAGATATTTCGTTTACATGGTGTTCCCCGCTCCATAACTTTTGATCGAGATACCAAGTTTATGGGACATTTTTGGAGGACTTTATGGAAGAAAAATTGGATCTGATTTGCGATTTAGCACAGCTTATCACCCTGAAACGGATGGTCAAACAGAGATGGTAAATCGTAGTTTGGGTAATCTTTTACGATGTCTTGCTGGGGACAAACCTAAACAATGGGATTTGGTGCTGCCTTTTGCCGAATTTGCATATAATAACTCTAAAAATCGCACTACTCAGTTGAGTCCGTTTGAAATTGTGGGAGGACAGAATCCTAACAGTGTTTTTGATTTGGCTCTTATTCCTAATATGAAGAAAGCCAATCCAAAGGCTGAAGAAATGATTGAGTGTATCAAGGAAATACATGAGAAGGTGAGGGAACATATTCAGGCAAATAATGCAAAGTATAAAGCAGCTGCAGATTTGCACCGTCGCAAAGTTGTCTATAAAGAAGGAGATTATGTATGGGCTGTTCTTACGAAAGATCGGTTTCTTCCGGGAGCAAACCATAAGATGCATGATCGTAAAGTTGGTCCGTGCAAGGTATTGAAAAAAATAAATGATAATGCTTACAAGTTGAAATTACCTTGCAACATCAAGTCATCTGATGTATTTAACGTCAAACATCTGCTGCCATACAAGGGTAATATCCCTATAAACTCGAGGGCGAGTTTTTCGCGACCGGGGGAAGATGATGCAGATTCCAGAACATTCTAGATTCTGGAACATCCTGGAATCCTTTGCAGATTCCGGAACATTCTGGAATCTTTTCAACTAATCATGTTTAATAGTTGAGTTAGAGTCTTTATTTGTCTAGAGTCTTGTTAAGTCAGCAGTTCTAGTTGCTTCTAGCAGCCTAAGTCAAGTTTAATTAAGTGTATAGTACTAGAAGTTTCTGGAATTATTAGTTTAAGTTGTATCTTCCAGGAGCCTATAAATATCCAGGTTTGTAAACCTTTTGGGACTGATCAATAAAGATTTTACCTAAAAAATTTCTTAGCAACTACCAAAGTTTGCTTTGTTTAACCCTTATATTCAGTCTCTCCTTCAACTCCCATTTCTACTACTTTACTAGGCTGCATCACTTTTGCATTTTGTATGCAGGTTCGTGTACTTCTACACCTATTTTATTCGAGAAGGTTGGAGGAGGGTATAGCAAACTTTGGTCGAAGTCATGGTATGGGTTTGAATAACCCTGAACTCCATCAGACCAAAAAGAGGAAAATAGACGATGATGGCAGGTTTTAAAGTTCTGCTGCTTCAGAAAGTGAGCTCCTTGATAATTGGCCCCTTTGGCATGCTACAAGTGCATATTGCTACAATTGCCTCAAGCGTTCCTTTGGCCGAGGCTAATTTGTAAAGCATGTTAAATCTGAGATGATTTTATTTTTATATGAATTTAATGAGAGAGAGATATATGGTGTATTTCAGACTAATCTTCTGGGGATATGAATATTAATCACATGCATTTATTCCGTCTGGAAAGCAATTTCCTGTGCAGGTATGGTTATTAGATAGTTTATTATATGTAGCTTCAGCGGAAGCTTTACTTGTTTGTTGTAATATACAGTAGTCTGGTATTCTGGTTTAATTTTTCAGGTTCAGAAGTTTCATATTGGTCTTTTTTCAAAGAAGGTCTATAAGTTTTTGTCGTATGTCTGTCAATGAAATGCTACCATCTTAAAAATCATCTTTATTGTCTACTTTTGCATTTTGTATGCAGGTCCGTACACATCTACAGCAGTTGTACTTGAGAAGGTTGAACAAGAATGCCTCCGAAGACAAATTGCAGATAAGATGACCAGAGAAGATGGAAATAAGAGACACTAAACAGATGGTTGGATTATGATAACCACCACCTCTAAACAAGAAACAATGGATTGTATTAAATCTCCCTACTTGAGCAATTTTTTAGAAACCTCCTTTGGCCGAGCTGAAAGGGCGAGTGATCTATTTTTATGAAGATAAAATGGAGGAGGTTTAGTCATGATATGGGTATTAATACCCCCCTTCCCCCCACCCCCGGGCCCAATTTCTATTGGACTACAATGAGAAGAATAAACACTGATAACAGGTTTCCCGATGCTTCAGAAACTCAGCTGCTGATAGCATATTTCGTTTAACAGCAGCTTCTCAACTGAGCAGATTGTCAACTTTTTGTTAGAATTGGTTAGAACAAATAAAGAGCCCTATATGACTGAGAACAGATTCAAAACTGTTTATAACATTGGAGATGGTCTAGAGCCAGACCTTTTACCTGTGTTTCCGAGCTACTTCACTTCAAGTGAAGACATTGTTGTAGGTGATGATTACCGCCTACAGGTTTAGCAAGGATGATCGGGTAGAAAATGCTTGTGATGTTGAGAGTTCTGTCTTGGGCTCTTGGCCTAATTACGTTTAGTATCTAATGATGCACTGAATAGATCTGTCCCTTATCATCCTGAATTCCCAGATATAAAATACCAGTGCTCGTCTCAAATTCTGGATTCAGCTCAAGATCTTTCTTCTGACCAAGTTCATGATGAGGATTTCCTCCCTTTATCAACTAGTGAATGTATACCACTTGAGGCAGCTTTAGGTTCATTGTATTCTGAGACACCTGGGGTTAGAGCTAGTGTGATTCTTGACTAAGTGTGGCTCCCAGAAAACATAAAAAAGATGGGAACGGCATTTATGATGAAGATGATAGGCTTGCATCAATAGATAAATATGGACTCGTTTCACCAGGCTCTCCGATGTCAGTAGTCCAAATTTCCAAATTTATTAGAAATTTAGTAACCTGTGGTAAGAAAAGTGGTGACAGCTTATGTTGACTGCTTGGTCGATGAGGAGTGCAACATTGTGCCAAAAAGACGTTTCCTAGATTTTAAGCATCAAAGTGAAAATAACAAGTATCTGGATGAAACGGCTTCTAAAGTTTCTGCTGGCAGGGGCGGATACAGAAGGGGGGCTCAGGGGGCTTGAGCCCACCCCTGACCTCTATCATCATGTTAGTAATCATTTAAATTTAAGAGAGTTTTTATTTTAGCCGACCCTATAAAACATTCAAATCATATATGTTTGAGGACTACAAGAAGTTAATAAACTTTTTGATACAAATGAAGCCCCTTTCTCACAAAATTCCTGGATCCGCCACTGTCTGCTGGGACTATTATGGGTAGGACTTCAACAACAGTTCATGCAACAGGTGAAAATTTGAAGGCAAGGAGAAAATATGTACTCAATGAGATTCTATAGATATTTGAGGATTTATTTTCTTGCAGAAGCTAATTACATACGAAGGGTGGTCGGTATTTGCATTCTACTGATATCTTGAGTTATTTTTGGGCATCATATAAACATTTATATACTTCGATTTAAAATTTTGGGTAATGTTTTTTGCAGAATGGAAAATTGTTACAATATTTCTAATGAATTTATTCAATTCTTTATTGTTGTATAGGTACCAATGTTGGAGCTGCATTACTGAATGTCGAAAGTGGGGCACAGTCATTGGTTTATCTTGCAAAAGCGATGTTTTCTTAGTACAACTCAATGACTCGGTAAGATTTAGCATCATCTAAGGTTCCATACAACTCTTTTTAAGTTGTTTATATTATATTTGCCTATTAATATCTTATAAGATGGCCAGTTTAGTTGTAAAACCATTACTAGCAAGCATTATTTGGATGAAATTGATTTGTTTAATCACGTTATTTGGACTTCTGATTGATTGAAGAGTTCAAACTTCTCTCCATCTGATTTATATATTAAATAATACTGTAGTATGCTTTATTCTTCTTTTTTTTCTTCATTGAACTCTATTGAGTAGCTCTGTGTTGCCCAGTAAAGAACGATTATAGAAGGGGGGTTGAATATAATTGTACAAAATAATCGAACTTGAAACAGATATAAACAATCAATACCAGCTTTTATTAATCTTTATAAAAACTAATACAAACTCTCTCAAGAAATTGTGAGTTCTTAAGAGCTGCTAGGTTTACAAATACTCGTGTAAGTTAATTACAATATGTAAAACTTATCATGTGTTTATATAGATATACAGCTTCTATTTCTGTTATAGAAGATGATCTCTATTAAATGAGATTGATATCCTTGTCGTCTATCTTTTGTTAACAGCTGTTAACCCTGACTTGAAGCAAACAAACATATCTTGTAAATCAATCCTTTCCTGAAATCATGGAACAGTATCAATCAGTATAACTACTGATGATGACGTCACATGTCATCAGCTTCTGATGCTCTCGGTGTACTGATGCCACCGATCTTGATGCACTCATTACTCTGATTTTGCGGTACCTTGCCAATATCAAGATATGGATTCAAATATAGGCAGGATATGATTTTCTTACTCAAATATGGCTGGCAAACTTTTGCTTGATATCTCTCTTAAGGACTAGTGAGTTTTTGTTTCCTTTTTAGCTCTGTAGATACGTTGCATAAGTAAAATTTTGAGTTGCTATTAGAAATCATGCACAAAAAAGGTTGTCAAGAATACTCCCTTTGCTCCACAAGGGTAGCCCCTTCTTCACTTTTTACGTTGAAATCTTTTTCTGATGGAGAGTATTTGTTTTGATTTTGTGTTTTTGGATTATTCTTTCCTTTATTGTCGTGTAGGCACCAATGTTGAAGCCGCATTACTAAATGCCGAAATTGGAGCAGTCATTGGTTTGTTTTGCAAAACTGATGTTTCTTAGCACGACTAAATGACTCTGGTAAGATCTAGCATCATAGTTCCTTGAGTTTTCTATATTATATTTGACTACTAAGATGGCCGCTATAGTTGTGAAGCCATTATTAAGTGATAAGAAGAACTGTGACATTTCATGAATCAGAAATATATGCTGACATGATATTTAGTTGCATAGTTATAAGAGATTAATATATTCATTTTACTGGTAGAGCTGCACAAAAACACCATGTCTGAATCTCATCCTAATTTTGAGAAGTTTGAATTATTGTGCTAAATTAAATAAATTGTGGACTTGGACTTTTTGTGCATATGAGGAATATCTCTGATATGGATGCATTTACTGGGAAGTATTATAAAAGGAAGAAGTCAGCATGGTAATGGGAAAGAAATCGTGGTAATAAAGGGAAGAAATCAGCAGCAGCATCTCCAGACTTTTTTAGTTGTTTCCTGTTTCGTTTTATTCTGTTTTCCTGATAATTAGCCTATGGTTTAGGATCTGTGCCTCCTACTATATGCAACCTATATGTAGCCTATATAAAAGCCTTTAGAGAGCAATAAAGAATTCAGTTTTATTTTGCAATGTCAAGGACGAGTCTTGCTGAGAACAATTCATTATAGCTTCACATAGAAATTCTCTCGTGTCTAGGCCTGTGACTAGATCCTATGCTGAGGCTCATAACATCTTGGTATCAGAGCCATCCGTTATGGGTGATGTGGAGAGTTTAACTAGTAAACTGGATGCTTTCATGGAACAAATGGCTACACAACAACGTGCACTCGAAGAGCAAATGGTGAAGTTTTCAATATCGGTTAAAGGCAAAGGAAAAGGGGTTGATAAAGACAACGGAGAAGAGCACCACAGAGGGATTCATGGCAGTAGGGGAAGTTCGGGAACTAGAAATACGAGTGAATCACAGTCAGGAGGTTATATGGTACCTCGATACTCTAATATGGAATTTCCTACTTATGATAGCATAGAAGACCCTTTGGGATGGCTAAAAAGATGTGAGAAATTCTTCATGAACCAGAAGATTGCTGAAGGAGATAAGGTGGGATAACTTCCCTTCCACTTATTAGGTGAGGCAAAACTTTGGTTTGATCAAATTGAACAGGAGGAGACAGATCTGAATTGGAAGCGATTTAAAGAATGTTGCCATGTGCGATTTGGGCCTCCTATGAGCAGTAATCCTCTTGGTGAGTTGGCCAATTTCAAACAAAGTGGTTATGTTGAAGATTATCAACGCCAATTCCAATCGCTGCTGGCTAGAACTTCAGATCTTACCCCGCGCCAACAAGTAAATCTTTTTACTATTGGTTTAAAAGAGGAGTTGAGGATTGATATTGAGTTACAACCAGTGAACCTTGGAATTGCCATGAATATGGCTCAGGCATTACAAAGGAAGCATATTGTCACAAGGAACCTTAACCACGCGTGTCAATGGAAGCTGGTCCACTCCTAAATCCAACAAGAACGAATCTATCACCTCATCTAACAAGAATTCAGTCACCAAAAGCGGGGGACAGTTTGGAAAGCCAAGTGGGAGTAGCAACATGACGGAAACTTCTACACCTTTTGTCAAGAGATTAACACGAGCAGAGAAGGCAGAAAGAAGGGCTAAAGGACTTTGCTATAATTGTGATGAATCCTATATACAAGGGCACAAATGCAAAAGGCTATTTCGGATTGAGGTTCCCGATAATGATAGTGAATCAGAAGAAGACAAGGTTGATGATCTTGAGATCTCTTTGAATGCCATCAGCGGAACAAGAAATTCTCCTACTATGCAGCTATTGGCACAAATACGTGGTGTTACAGTTTCGGTGTTGGTAGACTCGGGTAGCACACATAACTTTCTACGTGAAGGCTTACTTCCAAGTTTGGGTCTAGAATTCTTGAAAAGACCAGGATTACAGGTATGTGTGGCGAATGGAGAACGTGTACCAAGCATGGGAATCTGCAAGTCGGTATCTCTTCAAGTTTCGAATGATTTCTTTCCCATTACTATGCTGACTTCTTCCTTTTATAATACTTCCCGGTAAATGCATGTATATCTATGGGGCAGGCATTCCCTTGTTCGTACTGATCATTTCGGCCTTAAATATTTGTTAGAACAACGCATTACCGCATCACCACAGCAACATTGGATCAGCAAGCTAATGGGATTCGATTTCCGCGTGGAATTTAAGGTTGGAAAGTTAAGCAAGGCTGCTGATGCCTTGTCTAGATGCGATGCAGTTCGACAAGAAATATCTACTTCTCAGGAATTACTACAGCTGCAAGGATGGACTAATATTCTTCAAAGGAAAGAAATCAGCATAGTAATGGGAAAGAAATCGTGGTGATAAAGGGTAGAAATCAGCAGCAGCATCTCCAGACTTTTTTAGTTGTTTCTTGTTTGGTTTTAGGAAAATACTAGAGGCACAAAATTTGTTCCCAAAATTCTTCCCAAATACACATGGCAACTCCAGATTCGTTGTAATAATAAGTGGACCCCCTGCATTCACACCAACAACACCAATCAAAACATTCTAAATTGCCACATCACTCATGCCATGTCATTTGGTAACAATTTTTTGTACCAAATTTTGTGCCTCTAGCACTACTCTTTTAATTAGCCTATGATTTAGGATCTGTGACTCCTGCTATATGCAGCCTATATGTAGCCTATATAAAGGCCTTTAGAGAGCAATAAAGAATTCAGTTTTATTCTCTGAAAAATATAGTCTTAAAGAGGCTCTGTCAAGGACGAGTCTTGCTGAGAACAATTCATTATAGCTTCACATAGAAATTCTCTTGTGTCTGGGCCTGTGACTAGATCCTACGCTAAGGCTCATAACAATCTGATTGTTTAATATTAAGCCCGGTCCATATATTTAGGCCCAAACTATATGTTTTAGGGTTTTTTTCCGTATATAAACCGCTATGTAGTCTTTACTCATCCTAACCCTGGCCGAAGTCCTCCCTTTGATCTCAGTGGCGATCTCATTCATTTCTGTTCACCATTGTTCATATCTGAGCGTTTCTTGCCATTCTTTATGTATATTTATATGTCTGCGCATCACCCACCGGTGAATTTCATCATCGTGTTCATGAGTGACATCGATTCTACCATGATTCAACCACTTAGGCATTTATTGGTACGTTATATATTCATTTTAGTATGTTTCTAGAAACAGATTTACATTGATTTCATTCCATTTGTGATTAATTGTTTACAGATTATTCAACTTTAGGGTTTCAGTTATAAAATGTATAGCCAGTAAAGGAATTATGTTTCATTTCTTGCTGGATGAGGAATTTGATCAACAGATTGAATTATTAATCTGTTAATTTTTTTTTTGATGGATCTGATTTTAAAATTTTGTGGAATTTCTTTGAGTCAAGAGGAATAAATTAGTAGAGCTCTTAGTAGGATTTTCTAGTCTTATCACATGAATAAGAAATGATAGCGGTCATGGCGCTTAATCAATGGAATATGTTATTGGGCAAATCCGAAAAAGTTGGCGATGGCCTTTTCATTATTATAAATCTACTTTTTATTAATATTTTTGCCCAGTTTTATTGATCATTTTGGTTGATTCCTTTTTTTTTTGAAGGTAAAGGGAAGGGCATGCTTCTCAAGGGAGGCTGAATTGGAGTTCTTGAAGAGTAAGAGGCTTCAACGAATTTGATCAGCAACTGCAGACGATACGCTACATGTCAGAAATATATGATGACCAGAAGCGGGGGAGATGCTTTAAGAGCTTCTTCATCATGTGGTGTAAGCTTACACAATAATCTCTCTCGCTTTCACACACACAAAAACACATGCTCGTGTGCACACACCCATATATTATCTATATAGTCCATAGCTGAACTGATTTGTGCATAGTAGTATTTACGTTTTGACAGTTTTTTGCATTGTCTAGCCTAAAATGTACAGACTCCCATATATAACTGTGTTTAGTCCCATCAAGAACTGTATATCATTTTGGTTGTTCGATGTATCATTCTTTTTGCTGTAATGTTGGTGTCATTCTATGAGTTATATCTAGCTTCACGAATTTATATTGTCAGTATTTGCTTTGAAGTTTGAGTGGATACAGCATGCATTGGTTTATTCTGCATAAAATTTGATAGTAACTTGGAACACTTTCATTATTAGTGATGCAACTTGCAAGCATTCATCTACTGCGAGTTTTCTGTTTATATTCTGTTTTCACAAATATATTAGTTAATGATTCTAATTCGAAGTTTGCTTACAACACAATGCAAAAATAATGTGACTGCTTGATGATTTTATTTATTAGCAGTTCTGCACTAGAAATTGTATGTTAAGCATTGCAAGGTGAATTAACTTCAAAGTTTCTGTGTATAGAATTCTGCTCTTTACTAATATTGTCTATGCTTCTATTGTCCAGGTGTCTGCAAGATTTTTTCCCCTCTCAATGCATCTGTTCCTGCTGGTATAGTGTTGATGAAAGAGAAAGCAGGTTTCAAGTTTACCACCAGAGTGCAGCCTCTTCGTCTTGCCGAGTGGGATACAGATGACAGGGTAACTTTCTTTATGAGCGGCAGGAATTATACAGATGACCAGTGCTGGATGTCTTCCTGCGTCATATATGGAAAGAGAATTTTGGAAGGAAATGGCAAGTGGAAAGACAGAAAAAGTTGAGCATGGATGTGATGTTAATGGTAGTGCATTCTCATCTTCTCCCAGCGATCAACTTGGAAAAGGCAATTCGAACTTGAAGGTCTTGATGGCATTGAATACATTTTCATGATAATTGTACTTACAAATGTTGTTCAAAATATATAAATGTAACATTTTCATCATGTGTTTCAATGATTCCTAAAGCTTTACACTTTGTTATTTTTAATCAATCAACAAGCAAATGAGAAGTGGCAAATAATTATCCTAAATGAATTTTGCTATTCTAGACAATTGCTGCAATTCGATCTCTAAGTTTGCAAATACTTGCTTGTACCTTGTTGCAGTCACTCATAACACGTTAACTTATGACCATAGAATGAAGGGAATCCGAGTTCCCTTCAGAGGAAAATGTCATGTTAGGTTAAAGTTTATATGCACTCTTTTCTTATCATATCTATTAAAATAGAGGGGTTATTATATTTTAATATTTGTCCTGGATTGAGAATTTTTTTATAAAAAAATCAATTTACAGCATATTAATTTAGAGGGATCCAACTCTATTGATGTATAGTAGTCCTGTCAAAAAAAAGTGCAGGGTGGTAGCAAGGCAAATACCTAAGAGAAGCACAAACATGTGTATCTGGTACAAATGAGGGATCCATCCAATATCCAAGCCATGATTAATATTTGAAAATTTTACAATGTAACATCAATCAGTCACTAGATAAGCAATCTCATAAATACTCTAAATGATTAGGAGTTAATTACACAACTTTTTATTGTACATAATATGATGGAGATGCAGAAACTATGAAATATACATGCATGATAACAGATTACAAATACCTGGGACCTTTCTGTATTTTCTTTGGATATGTAATATTTTTAAGATAGATCTAATGATTTTCTTAACTACCTGTTGGAAATAGGATTTGGACCACTAGGAACTTCATGAGCACTGGCATTGATCGCTCGGTCTCGCCAAGTTGATCCTTGGTGATTTTGAGATGATCTATAGGCCTTTCTATGTTGAACCTTGGACGGAATGTTTTGTTGCTTAGTAGGTTCTTGTTTGTTGATACTTGTGATGGTGGAGCTGTCTCCATGGGGAATTGTTGAATTTTGAAGGTTTGATTTGTCTGCAACATTATAGATAGATTGAGCAGTATCTGATTTTGATGCAAGGGGTTGTGAGGTGTTTTCTTGGTGAGGCATGACTTGGACAAGGAAAAAGAAGATGAACAAGAACAGAGTCATATTGTTGTAAGCAGAAGTGCGCGCCATTCTCCCTAGCCATGCATACAACATAGAGAATCCTAACCAGAACTCAGCCAGTGCTGCATATGAATATCTGTGTATGTGTCAGTGTGTGTGGTGTTGGGGGAGGAGGAGAGGGAGGTGGAGTTGTTTGTGTGTTTTGCAAATAAAAATATTAAACTGTAATGTTTGTATTTGCAAGTGGTGGCTGTGAAGTAGGAAGAACTAGAAATGCTATAGAAAACATACATGTATGACAAGAGAAGAGAGAGTGTGTGAATGGCTTGAATCTGATGTTTTCTTGTTTGTTTCTGATAATGACTTCAAGTGGAACCCATTACCCATATATGCGAAACATAGCTAACTTTATGTATAATAAAATGTAGCCAACTCTATGTATATTAGTACGAGAGGAGGAGTTCTCCCGTTGGAATTCGTTATGTATAACGAAATGTAGCAGTATATTAGTACGAAAGGAGGAGTTCTTCCGTTGGAATTCGAGGTTCGAGTCTCAATAAAAACATAATGTAAACAGGTACAATTGAATAAATACGAAATTTATTTTCTGATCGTAGCTTTTACAAAGTTGGTTAAGGGTGAGAGTAATGCATATCGTTACCTGTTAGAAAAGAAAATGACAGTCCTTAGAGGAGGAGACACACAGATGAAGCAATTGGAGTTAAATTCAGTGACATACAAATTGGTAGAAAAGAAGATTAAATGAGAGACACATGCATGTTAAGGTGACAAAAGAAAGAGAGGCCAGGGACATTTAGAGGGACATTTGGGTTCATGTATGTGAAGACTCATTTACATATCTTGGCAACTTGGATAATGCACAAACATATGATACCAAAATAATTAAAGAGGTGACTTTGTGAATGCAAAAAACTGCATATTGGGGACCCTTGACCAGGGATGTACTTAAAGCAAGAAAAATCTGAACAATAATTAATAAATTATTTTTAATCACAATAATATATGTAGGATTTCAAAATATTGTATTCAATTTTTATGTAATATTTATTTAGGCCGGACATAAGGCATGCCTTTGTTACTTTATGTTCCAAGAAGTGTCCAGCCCAAAACTTCTCATCAACTTATGCCAGGGCCTACTCCCCAGCCACAAGCAATTTAAAATGGCAAGAGTTCAACTTCATTTAGTCCAATTTAATGGTCAAGACTCCAGTGTTTTAGCTTTAGAAGTACTCAGCTTGCTGTCCAAAGCCTGCAACATGGTTTGAAAGCCCTGCAGCTGCCCCACTATCCAATAGAAACTTTGGACCAAATTTTTTTGCAATTAGGATAAATGAAAAAATTCCTCATTTATAAGTGAGTTTAGCTTGCCCGTCAATCTTTATGTCAACTGCCAAT
The DNA here is from genome assembly GCA_030848705.1 of Heracleum sosnowskyi. Lineage (NCBI taxonomy): Eukaryota > Viridiplantae > Streptophyta > Magnoliopsida > Apiales > Apiaceae > Heracleum > Heracleum sosnowskyi. Next base: position 10,881,840 of record CM061242.1, on the reverse strand, counting down.
TTCAAAACTTTTAAGAATCCTTTTTTTCTTGTATATCAGTTAAGACTTAAGAGCAAGTTCAATAGTATCTGTAAATAATATCTTAACTTCAAATATAGGGAATATGACAGAAAATGGGACTCCAACAGTATCTTAGTGATCTCCTAACCCACTAGCACAACCTCAAATTCACTAGTCATTTCTTATTTATAGATATCCTCTAGTCATCCCGTATTTCATTTTTATAAATAAAATATTCATTTCCCCCCCCCCCCATTTTCCCCTCTCTTTTTCTCCCTTCCCTCCTTTTGGTTAACTGATTATCATAGTTTGGTGATAATTTAATAATAATGAGTAAGGTAAATAGGGATTGTTGTTGGAGTAAATATTAAAAATGATATACCTAAACTACTAGGATTCCTTATTTTATTGAAATTATAAGGAATGAACTAGCATACTGTTGGACTTGCTCTTAGTGTCAAACTTGCACGAGGCAAGGATGGATCTAAGAAAATGCCTACGGATACACGTGCTACAGGAAAAATAATTACTCTTTCTGTCCTAATTTATCTGTCTTGTTTGACTTTTTATGATCAAATTGACTCAACTTTGATCGTAAATTACAAATCATTCTTTGATTATTTTGAAAAATTGAAATATACATAAAAAAATATATTATATATACTTTCTAGTGATATTGTTTTTATAATTATTTTTGATTATATGCTATATGAAATTTTCAATCAAAGTTGAATTAATTTGGTCACAAAAAGTCAAACAAGAAAGATAAATTGGGACGGAGAGAGTAATTTGATTTTTCACTAGTAATTAGTAATTTATTGCATATATATATATATATATATATATATATATATATATATGTTATGAAATGCCCCCACTAAAAAGAAAAGTAGAGTGCCTCTGTATTGTTGGTATGTTCATAATGAAGATAGAATGGTTGAAGAACAGAAAACTTAGCTATCGTATATTAATCATCATAGCTTATTAATCATTCAATCCATTCATCATAAGAAACTGGAGTAATTTTTTAGAGCAGAAAATTACAACTGAATCACCAGAAACAGGTATGAATGAGCAAGTATTACAGAGCGACAGCAGATAATAACACCCATGGCTAAAGCTTACACTAAAAGACTAGCAGAAACAACAATCAATCTTGGGAAGTGAATGCCAATCACCAAGATGTCAACTTATTCATTTCATGCTACCAGAGTACTAATCTTTGTCTTCATACCAGAGTATTAATCCCAGTGTGAATAATACACTTGCGTGTTGTGTGTCTGGTTATCGTAGAAAATGCAAAAATGAACTTGTTAATTATCTAATGACTACTGTAAACAATTGTTTACATCCAACACAAAAGAAAACGACCAACTGTAGCCTACTTCCCAATATTAGTTTAGCAATATCCCACAATTAAGAAGAATAAGATGTTTTAACTTCTAGGATCCCTCCTCAAAAACTCCTCTTTGGTTTCTCCTCCACCTTTCCACCTTTCTTTATAATTCTAGCATAAATGGTTAAGAAGTATACATTGGGAATTTTGGGATGCGCATCAAAGGGCATGGTTCAGATATATGGAAGTATGGTGACAAAGGGTGTGCAGCTGAAACCAAGTAATTTTGTATTAACGCTTAGTTATCTGGTTGAGTTGAATTATCAATGTAATAGTCAGAACAGATTATAAAAGAACAGTTTACTCTAATACTCTGAATCAGGTGAAAGCCAACTCCATGAAGTAAGACCCAACTTTAAACAAGATCCACCAAAAACCGTAAAACAATATTTCTTGGCAAAATATAGCTGCTTTATGGTTCTTCGAAATGGACCCAAAATAATTCATCAGGCTTTTCACCTTTGTTTATCTAATGGCTTGCTTCCCTGTAGCTTTTAGCATATACAAATTTGATTCCATGTCTATTTAATTTATCTCTCCACTCTTTATAACTAACTTTAATCTTTGGCTGCAAACTAACCAAATTGGTTGAATCAAAACATACTCAGAAGTACTAATATCTTTTCTTTCTTTTTTTTGATAAACAACACACTCACGCACACATCTTGTCTTTGACAAGATTCCAACCCATCCTTGACATCCCGTAAGAGAAGTGAGGGATATACCAGTAGACCATACGATAATTAAACACACACACTCACCTTGTCTTTGACAAGGTTCGAACACTTGACATCCCGTAAAGGGAGTGAGGGAGATACCACTACACCAAGAGGTGATGGGTAAAATCTCTTAGCTGAGCGAGAATCGAACCCCGAGACATTTTTAATTAATCCGTAATTTTTTCATAGGACAGCAAAATGCGGCCTTGATGGCAATCAAGGGAAATTCTAAGTGATACCAAAATGCGCCACAAGTATTTTTGAGAGAATGATGTAAATGGTTCAAGTAGAACACAGTAAGACAGGTTGTTATAGTTTAAGACCCAAAATGGTTCAATTTATCAATTTAACACAATCTTGCGTCATAAGAACCAAACCTATAGGGTACAAGTCAGTGTTGTAAAAAGCGCATTATGCGGCCGTCTATGCGGACGCTTAAGCGGAATCGGACCCTAAACGCTTCGATTTTATACTAAGCGGGTAATTATGCGTTTTTGAAGATTAAGCGGTCTAGTAAGCGGATTAAGCGGTCATTAAGCGGATTTAAGCGGTCAAAATGATGTTGACCTGCTAATTTTTAATTTTAAAATAATAATATTTATTATAATATGACTATAATTATCATAAAATTTTAAAATTACCTTTTGTGGTTAAGAACGTTTTATCTTTAAATTCTTTTTACTTAATTATTACATAATTTTAATTTTACATGTAATAATATCATATTTAAAAATTTAAATATATAGATTATTAATCCGATTAGTGAGCCGCTTAAAATTCCGCTTAAACGTCCGTTTAACCGCTTAAGCGCCGGAAGGTTCTCTCACCGCTTAGGACCGCTTTGCGCTTTTTAGAACACTGGTACAAGCCACATTGTACTTCATCCAAATACCCACAAATGAGAGTCTACCGGTTTTGCCCTTATGCTCTCTTCTCTCTCCCCCTCTCATGAGTCTCATCCCCTCTCCCCCTTTCCTCAAACCCTAGACGCCCCTTTTCTTCTTCTTCTGCTACTTGTAATCCGTTGCTTTCTTATTCGATTTCTGAAGATAACCATCTTAATGGGTCTCTTTATAATCGAATTGTTGATTCCTTTGGGGATGTGGAATTATGTATTCATGAACGTTTCTTGATTCCAGTACTCTTTTCGAGATATGGTTCAAAAGTGGCAGAACTTATGGTGGAGGGACTCTGTCGCCCTGATTACACCTGTTTCTTATCCCGCGAATTTGGTTGTGAGATTTTCAGATCTCACAATAACACTCCAGTACCCTATGATTTCGCAAGTGCTCTGTTTGATGTTTATCGGCTGGAAACAGAACACTCTCAATTGAGGCTACTCTCTCATGATGTCAGTGTTGTGGACTACACCCAGAACAAGCATAATTCAACAAGGGAGGAAGGAATTTATACAAAGAGATCGTATAAGATACTAGCATCCAATAAGTAGGACAGAGTTGTTGTCATTTTCGGACATACCAGTGAAAGAAAGAACGAGTAGAGAAATTCTAATGTTTCTAAAGGAACGGGTAATAAGGCTTTATCCTTTCACTTTACTCATCTTTTTGTTGTTCTTGAGAAAGACTTTAATTTCACTGAGAATGCTAAATTGACTAGTTTTAAGATCAATTTGTCACTATTACTTGAATTATCCATTGGTGGGTTGCTGTTAGTTATTCTTGTTCTTGAGTTGCGCTACGTCCCACACTTTAGACATTTTTCTGGTTTGGCGTCATAAGGAAATGAGGTTGATTTACTGGTTGTTTTGGCTTATGTTTTAAGCCTTTGGGTTTTGAGGAGTTCGGAGGTTCTTAAACTTTTGGTTGGAGAATTTGATTAACCGAGTGAGTTTGTAGGCCTTATTTCTAATAAGGTTTTAGTGATCATCACAAAAGTGAAACTGTTTCTGGTTGTTTTATGGTATTCTCGTGGATACAATTTGAAGTTTGTTTGGTGTATAAGGATCACAGCTTTCCAATGTATATGCTTGTTTTGCATTGTGCAATTAACGCTACATTGGTGACTATAACTGACCACGAGTATGATCAATTTTGCTTGCCGTGTCTGTTTGTGATTTGTGGGACTCCTGGCTCCCTTGAATATGGGCTTACAAAGAAGAACCATGTTGTATTGATGGGGATAGCTGCTACTGCAATGAAGAACAATGATGAACAGGTTCATGAGGATCAGGGTGTGGATATGAGCTACAAGACCTTGTTGGGGAGCATCTTTAGAACAAGCCTGTTGTTTCGGGGCACTAGTCTTGAGGAGATGTTGCAAAAGAGCTGGTCGGATGATGAGGAACTAGTCGCTGGGGTGATGCTGCAAATTTAGCTGCTGAATGATGGGACCTTGAATGTCACTTGGGTGCTATTTGTGACATTGCTTTGGATGCTGAGTGCTGGACTCGGGCTAACACTAAGGCGAAGGATAGTTGCAAGGCTTGCTCTGCTGATCTAACCTCAAGGGAGTTGCTAATGGGATTTCTGATCATGCACAAGGATGTGGAGAGGGGTTGATTCTTATTAATGTTCTGTTTTTGAACGACTTTAACTTTTAATTTGTAATTCGTAATTATGAATTTTGCTTACATTATATGTTTTGTAAGCGTGAACTTTCTCCTTTGAGGAGCCCGGGTTTCTATCATGAATCCCCATTTTATTATTTATAAAACTCTAGATGTATTTAAAAAAAAAAACACAATAACACCCCATAACACATCCAAGAAAACCCCTTCAAACCCACCAATTCAAAAGTACATCACTTTATTAAAATCCAATTTTCTAAAAACCCGATTTCTAATTAGTGATTTAGTGCCTGAAATACAAAACACCCTATTTACACTATAAAAGCCCTACCCTCAAATTTCCAATACATTTTCTATTGACATATACAAAAATTTCCGAACTACCAACATTGCTTCAAGATCACCAAATATCGTCCCCTCCCTCAACGCAACCCCGCAAATTGACAGGTAAAAACAATACTAATAGCCATAAAAATCCAATCTTTCAAAACAAAGAACCACAATGAACACCAAAACAACAAACAAACACATAAACACACGAAACCATTACCGAAATAACGACGTTCTTTAGCAGCCTTAGCCTTTTCAAGCATTTTATCAAGATCTTCGTCAAGCTTAACTTCCCACTTAACCAACTGATTCACAGCAACTGACCCTAATCCCATCCCCAATAAATGCTCCCAAGGATCTATTCACATGCAGCAACAAACCCAAATCAGGGCAATGCATATAAAAACATGTAAGTATAATCTTGATCATGTTCTATATGTATAAAAATGTAAAATTGAGTTAAGAAATGAAGAGAAATGAAGGGAACTTACGGCGCATTAAGGGGAGTTTACGGAGGGCATTCGAGTAAATTTGGGTGCTGAAGCCGAGGAGAGCTCCGATCATCGTCGCCGTCGCCGGCATGTTTTTCAGGGAGTGCAGAGTATGATGAATGTGCAACTTTCTATAATTACAATTCTTGTAGAAATTTAATTTTATTTATTTATAATTTTGCATTACAAAATTTTAGATAATATATAATTTTGACAAATGTAAATGATATTAATATATGAGTGGAAACGAAAATAGATATTAATATAATGTTTTGTCTAAGACTGAAAGTGGTTATAAAATGTGGGATTGAGATTGGGTCTCAATACTTATTTAAAGGTGAGTTCTTATTTGAACACATAATGTACATACAAGGTTATAACATGTGCGATGCACGAACCTTCTTTAATACTTTATATTTGTTTAATTATGTATTCTAATAATACAATAAGATATAATAATATGTTATTATTGAATCTTTAGAACTATCAATATAAATATTTGATTTTAATATATTTTTTTACATTAATCAAACCATAAACTTTTTATACTATTTAGATATTAAAAGACTAATCTGCAAAATGCACCCCTTTGATTCGGCCCAAAGTCACTTTAGCATACATACTTTTGGTAATTGCAAATTGCATCCCTACACATGTTTTGGCGCTACACTATGCACCCCTTTCATCGATTTTTACTATTACCGTTAAATAACTCAGGGGTAATTTCGTAAATTAACAATGCTTAATTACATTTTGACCCCTAAAGTATGACATATCAACGTATGAACCCTTAAACAAAAATATCATACATTTTTGCCCCAGAACTTTAAAATTATACAATTTAACTCATTTACTAATATCATATTCCTACATTATTTTTAGAATTTTTTAAATATATTAAAATAAAAAACATTTAACATAGATTATTTTATAAAAAATTGAGAATGATGTAATCTCCGAAATTTAAAATTCGCAGCAAAATTTAAAATTTGAGCTGACGTTTGGAATGTTAGAAATTTTGTAAAATTCGTAGTAAATTCAATTCATATCGGATTTCGAAGATTTTTGATGATTCAAAAAACCCTTTAAATTTCCCATAACGTTCGTTCATGGTGTTTCCTCATATTAAGTTTCGAACTATTCTCGTAATAATAAAAAAATAATCATAATTTTTTTTCAGTTTGCAAATTCATTCCACGTACATTTTATCTAATTATTAATTCATTATAATTCCGTTTCTATTGAGCCTTATTGTTTCGAAACAATCGTTTCGTTCTCTACAACTTTCGTTCTTAAAAGTTTCCCAACAAATATCGTCTAAAGGGTCAAAAAATTTAAATAATTGTATGAATTTAAATAAAAGGATTAAATTATATAATTTTTATAGTTCTGGGGCAAAAATGTGTGATCTTTTTTTTAAGGCTTCATGTGTACGATATGTCATACATTAAGTATCAAAATGTAATTAAGTCATTGTTAATTTACTAAATTACCCCTGGAGTCATTTAAAGTACCAGTAAAAATTGATGAAAGGGGTGCATAGTGCAGCGCCAAAACATGTGTAGAGATGCAATATGCAATTACCAAAAGTATGTATACTAAAGTGATTTTGGGCCGAAACAAAGGGGTGCATTTTGCAGATTAGTCATATTAAAATATAGAGTATTGTTCAATATTAAATGTAATAGTTCTTATTTATTTGCTTTAAAACATACAATGACTAATGATAGTATGCTTTGAACTAATCAACTGAGCTTATAATAGTTTAGTTTTAATAAAATAGTATTTATTTATAGGATTGTGTTCAAATACCAAATTTTCTGAACGACGGACTCTATATGTATAATTTATGCAGACTATCTTAGTATATATTATAATTTTTAAAATTATTATTTCCTAAATAACCTCAATTACAAGTATTGGATCTATTTAGTTCTTAAATTTTGTTAAAGACGGGTTTATTATGTAAAGAATTTTAAAATCGCCTTTGTCCTTAAGGAATTGAACATAGTTAACACATAAAGAAAAATACAATTATCCTACTAAACGAGTATACAAGATTGACGTGAAAGAGACTTCATTATGAAATTTATAATCGACTTGCACTTACTCTCAATTTTTACGCTCAATTAGGCATAAAAGATTGTTAAATAGCAAAATTTTCTTATAAGCAAGAATTTAAACTATATGTACCAAACGTATAAGTTGCTTATTGATAGTGTTACACCAAGTATTATGCCACATGTGATGATACTCTCATTTTCTCATGCAAATCTTGGTATTGCTACTATAAATATATTATATAATATACTGTTGTGGTAGTGATTCTTTAAGAATTTCTACCGGAAAACAAACTAAACTGCACATTATTGTCATGGTAATAACTTGATACCTAACGATTAATTTATATACCGTTTTTGTTGTTCATCCTTCTCACATTAAACAAACACCACTATAAATATGATCCTTAAAATTTAGAGTGTGTTGATATCTTAAATTTGAGAAGGCTATTAACTTCTAATATTCGAAAGATCGAGACACGTGAAAGGTGGAGTAGACTGACAGAAAGATAAAACATAGTGATTTTTTAGAATTTCTAACGAAAAACAAACTAAACTGCACACTATTGTCGTGGTAATAACTTCATTCCTAACAATTGACTTATATATCGCTTTTGCTGCTCATCCTTCTCACATTAAACAAGCACCACTATAAATATGATCCTAAAAATTTAGAGTGTGCTAATATCTTGAATTTGGAAAGGCTATTAACTTCTAACCTTCGATAAATCGACATACGTGAAAGGTGGAGTAGACTGACAGGAAGATAAAACGTACTTTATCACAAAATTTGAAACATATTATATGAGTTAGAATGTGGCCCGTGCATTGCACGGGCTATCATGCTAGTTTATAACAATACAAGAAATGTAAATCATCAAATATAATAGACAACCAAAGTGCATCCCTTATTCTATATTACTAGCGTAACAGCCTGTGCAAGGCACGGGCCTGCATAAAAACATCAATAATTTTGTTATAAGAAAGATGGTCGAGATCGATTTATTAACTTGAGGATTGTGTAGTCTTAAGTTTAAGAGTGTAAGATGAGAAGCATGGTTGTGCATAATGAAGAGTAAGGAATTTTGTTGATGAATAGTGTAATTACTTTTAATCATGAACGTAATTGCGTCAAGGTTATGAAACTTGTTTATTGTGAGTGTTATTGATATTGAGAACATATTGATTCTAAGCACAAATTGAAACTGTAACACCCCAGTCCCACATCGAGGACATTTGAGACTTCTGTTTAGTTTATAAGGCACAGTACTACTACTAATTAGCACCAATAAAATCATGATATTTTGGGGGCCTGTGGTGGGCTTGTCGTTACCCAAGTTGGTTGCGTTTGGGCCAGTAGGCTTCGGCTTATTTTCGGACTCGTGATCGGGACTTGACCCGATTTTCGAAAAAGGCTCGGGATTTGACCCGGGTTGTCACATATGGTATCAGAGCTGACTCTCGAAAGCTTGTCGAGTCAAGTTGCCGGAGGTGGGGACACGAAGCCGGCCGGTATTATCCCACAATGGCTAGGGAGGAACGATCTTGGAACCTATGGGGTATCCGTTCAGGCTTGACGAGGACGTCAAGAGTTTAAGTGGGGGAGTTTATAACACCTCATTCCCACATCGAGGACATTTGAGACTTCTGTTTAGTTTATAAGGCAAAGTACTACTACTAATTAGCACCAATAAAATCATGATATTTTGGGGGCCTGTGGTGGGCTTGTCGTTACCCAAGTTGGTTGCGTTTGGGCCAGTAGGCTTCGGCTTATTTTCGGACTCGTGATCGGGACTTGACCCGATTTTCGAAAAAGGCTCAGGATTTGACCCGGGTTGTCACAGAAACAATGTAGAATTTGAAACACGAGTGGACTATTGTTCTCCTTGCGATTATAAGCAGGTTTACCAGAATTTTATGTGTTGGAGAAAGTACAATTTGTAGATAGGAATTTTACCTTAAAAAATGGTTGTTGTCTGTTTTTCAGCGATCGACTGGCTTGATTTTTTTTCCTTTGTAGTCTAGATTATGAATGATTAAATGTACACAATGTTGTTTTAATATAATATAACACACATGAATGAGATTAAGGATTTTAAAAATAATCGGAAGGTCGGCACGTCTATGCACACCCCCGTAAGCACACCCCCGCAAGACCTGAGTTTATGATAAACACTTGGGAGATGAGTACCAATTGTAGTCTAGAGTATTCATACCACCTATTTGTTTTTTTTTTACTTGGAAACTCATTCTACACTCCTCTCATGTGTCTGTCGATATATTAAAGTATATTAACACACTTAGTAAATTCTTTAATAATGTGTTTGGAATATCGTTTTACAGTTACAAATTTTAATCCAATTTTTTTTATATATGATCATTGTTTACTTGTAATAATGTGTTTTAACTTGACTATATATATATATATATATATATATATATATATATATATATATATATAGTTAAGTTCTATGGAGACCACCTTTTTTGTGAAGACCTGGAGACCACATACGTTCTGCAATCTAAATTTGGCAAAATAGAATATGCTTTGCAAAACAGTACGTTTTGCAAATTTTTTATTACAAAATATGATCTATTTTGCCAAATTTAGATTACAGAACGTATGTGATCTCCTGGTCTCCACAAAAAAGGTGGTCTCCATAGAACTTAACTATAAGAGTTAAGTTTTATGGAGACCACTTCTTTTGTGGAGACCTGGAGACCACATATGTTCTTCAATCTAAATTTGGCAAAATGAGTTAAGTTCTATGGAGACCACTTTTTTTTGTGGAGACCTGGAGACCACATACATTCTGCAATCTAAATTTAGCAAAATATAATATTTTATAAATTATGTTCTATGAAAATAACTATTTTCATTTAAAATCTTTAAAATTATATATGTTTTGCAACTAAAACATAGCAAAACATATTCTTCTGCAAAACATGTTCGGTTTGCAAAACATTCATGTTTAGTTTGCAGAACTTACATGATTTTCAAGATTTTCAATGAAATAGTGTTTTTCATAGAATATACTTTGCAAAACAGTACGTTTTGCAAATTTTTTATTACAAAATATGATCTATTTTGCCAAATTTAGATTGCAGCACACATGTGGTCTCCATGTCTCCACAAAAAAAGTTGTCTCCATAGAACTTAACTCTCTCTATATATATATATATATATATATATATATATATATATATATATATATATATATATATTATGTAATTATTGAAGCGATAATTATTATCGAGTCCAAAATTCAAATCTCATATCGATTAATTTGATTATATATTGACGACCCAAATACCTCGAATTCACATTATATTTTTTTTTTTAAATCGTAGATCAAATCATACATATGAAAAAAGATTACATAATCTTTTTTAAGTATATTAACATATGTACAAATTGATATGATAGATGATGCAAAATCTGAGTCATTATCTACTTGATACAAATAAATATCATTTACAATGCTAAAGTAATCCTATTGTTTTCAGACCAATTTTATGACATTTTGTGTACCTGCTTATCTTTATATGTTGTGTTTTTTAAAATCCTTATTTTTATATGTTATCATTCAACTGATGACCAATATCGAGTCCAAAATTTAAATATCATATCTATTAATTGGATTATATATTTTTTGACTCAAACGTCTTCAAATTCAAATTATTAGTTTTTTGAATCGTATAGCCAATCATATAAATAAAAATATTTACGTAAAAATTGTTAAATGTATTAAGTTATGTACAAAATAGTATGGTAGATGATGCAATTTGTAATTTGTAATATATAAAATCTGAACCACATGCAAATATATGTATGATTTACAATGTTAAAATAATCCAATTTCTAACTGGTCAATTTTAAAGTATTTTGTATACCTAATTTTTTAACGTGATCTTTTCTTCCAGGATGGTTACGTTTGCAAAATACATGTTATAAACATGATAGAGATGAAAATATTCGTCTATTATTTTTTAAAATGTTAAAAAAAATTAAAATATCCGGTTATATATATATATATTTATTTATTTATTTGACCCAAACGTCCTTAAATTCACATTATTTATTTAAAAAACATCTCGAGTTCAACCATATATATGAAAAGATGACGTAAAAATTGTCAAGTATATTAATTTATGGTGAAATTTGTACGATAGATGATGCAGTTTGTAAATTAATACAATATAAAGTCAAGACCATTATATATATAATGCAAATAAATATAATTTTACAATACTAAAATAGTCATATTTTTACTGGTCAAATTTATAATATTTTGTGTAGTTGGTTATATTTCTCCGATTTTTTTTAGTATAGTTAGATTTGCAAAAAATTTACTAAAAATATCTATGTAAAGCACTTTTGTAGATCGATTTTCTATCTTGTCGTATAAATTACAAGAAGAAATCAAAAAACTACTGATATAACATCTTGGGTATTCGCACTTATAGATAATAAATTTTAAAATATTATCAAAATGAGTCTTTAGTGTAGTTTGAGATTGTCAATTCTAATTCGAAGGTTATGGGTAAACTCCGTACACCTAATTAAAAAAATTAACATTATAACGACAAATTACGTAAAATTGTTGAGTATTCAAATTTATAGAGAAATTGTTATGGTAGACGATGCAACTTTTAACCTAATAAGACATAAAATCCAAGTCATTATACATTTGATGCAAATAAATATAATTTATAATTTTAAAATAGTCTAGTTTTTTAGGGGTCAAATTTATAATATTTTATATAGCTGATTTTCTGCTCGATCTTTTATTTTAGCATGGTTATACTTGCAAAAGAATAATTAAAAACATGTATTCCAGGCATTTGTGTAGATCAAATTCCTACTTGAGTAGAATTACAAGAAGAGAAAAAAACCAATTAACAAAATATAATGGTGGACACTCGCGCTTATAGATTAGGAATTTAAAATTTCTTATTAAAGTAAGATTGTGGCATAGTGGTTGAGATTGTTATTTGTAAGTCCAAGGTCATGGGCTCAATTCTCCACACATACTTTCATTTTTTTACTATTAATAGAATTATAATGGCATTTTTGTAATTATAAAATAAATAAGGGTATAATAGATATTTTACAGGCAATTTTTTGTCACTTTTTGCCCTTATGTTGTCATTTAATATATAGTAACTAGCGTAACAGCCCGTGCAAGGCACGGGCCTGCATAGAGATGTCAATAATTTTTATCGTGAAAAAGTTGGTCGTGATCGATTTATTAGATTAAGGATTGTGTAGTCTTAAGTTTGAGAGCGTAAAATGAGAAGTATGGTTCATGCATAGTGGTGAGTAAAGAATTTTTTTGGCGAATAGTGTAATTACTTTGAATCGCAAACGTAACTATGCCAAGGCTCTAAGACTTGTTTATAGTGACTATTATTGATTTTGAGACCAGATTGAAATAATGTAGAATTTGAAGCACGAATGTACTATTGTTCTTCTTGTGATTATAAGCAGGTTTACCTGTGTTTTGTGTGTCAGAGAAAGGATAGTTTTTAGATTGGTAATTTGTGTTAGAGAGCGGTTGTTATATGTTTTTCGGGAATTGATTGGTTTTTTTTTTTTTGCAATCTAGGTTATGAATAGGTTATATGCATGCAATGTTATTGTAATATAATCGAACATGCATGAATGAGATAGAGGATTTTAAAAAGAAGCTGAAGGCCGACGCATCTTTGCACACCCTCACATCACCCAAGTTTGTGATAAACACCTTGGGAGATGAACACCTATTACAGTTTAGAGTATTCATGTCACCTATTTGTTTTTGGTTTTTTACTTGGGAACTGATTCTGCACTCCTCTCATGTGTTCATCTTTATATTAAATTATATTAACACACTTAGTAAATGAATTACGAATGTGTTTGGAATATCATTTTACAGTTACACATTTTAATCCAATTTATTACTATATATTAAACCTCAACACAAGGGCAAAAATTTCCAATTAAATGGTCGTCACAAAAATGTCACTCATATATTATTATGCAAAAATATATTAATAGTTGTTAGTACAAAAAAACAAACCTCCAACCTCCTTCTAAGATGTTCATGGGTTTAACCACTATTCTACATGCCTGTTTGAGTTTACTTCAAAAAAATTATTAGATAATCCACGTCTTTCTTCTCTTATCTTATATTATTTTTACTTTGATATTTAAATAAATAAAATATTGGTTTGTATTATTTATATAAATAAGTTTTTCTTTTCATCTTTTCGTAATTTTGGTCAAAAATTTTATTTTCCGGACACCCCAACCGGTATCACGCCAGACCCTAGAGTGCAGGAAGAATTCCCCACGCTCCCATGAATCAAACCTTGAATGCTTTGGTAAATAACCAGTGTTCTCACCAACTCATCTACAGGCCCGGAGGCTTCTTTTTGTAATTTTATATACCTATATATTCAATCACTGAATTTTATTACAGTTGTATGTTTTCGATTAAATATATATTAATTATGTTGTTTAAAATTCATACTTTTATATTATATATCTTTATTATACTTTATTTGAATTAAACTAATTATTCATACATAAAATATACTATTGAAATTCGACCTAATATAAGAAATATTGTATATGTTGTAGAGCATGTCGTCAAGGACCCACAAACCCTATTTAGAATTTCATTTTATCAAAATGATTATATGACATTACAAATCAATTTAATGTATTCTATAAAGTTCTATTATTATTATGAAAAATTATACTTTTTTTTAACATCGTACAATAATTTTTGGAATAGAATTTGAAATTCTATTTTCAAAACTTGTAATTTTCAATTTTCCCAAACTTTATCGTCTACTAACAGTCTGACTGATCATTATGTAATAATATACTATGTAATATCCTATATTTTAAAAACTCATCCCGATTTTTGACACGAACATCACTGGGGTTGAATGGGAGGGGGTTAGAAAGGTGAAAAAAAATATAGATAAGTTAATAAAGAATGACATGTTACTTTAGAAAATGTTAACAAATGAACAATACATTCTGGAAAAGAAAATTGTTAAGAAATGGATGCGACGAACAGAGTAGGTAGACGAATTTTTTGTATAATTTGAATGCTAATGTTCTTAATTTAAAAATTATAGAAATAACTAATAATGAGAGATATAATGTGTATAACATTTCTTATATTAGATCGAATTTTAATAGTATATTTTATGCATGAATAATTAATTTAATTCAAATAAAGTATAATATAAATTATGAATTATAATCAACATAATTAATATATATTAAATTGAAAACATACAACTGCAATAATATATAGTGATTGAATATATAGATATAAAAAATTACGAAAACGAAAAAAGAAAAACAAATTTATATAAATAATTCAAACCAACATTTTATTTATTCAAACATCAAAGCAAAAAAAATAATATAAGAGATAAAAGACGTGAGTTATCTAATAAGTTTTTTGAAATAAACTCAAAAAGGCATGTAGCATAGTGGTTAAGCTCATGGATATCTTGGAAGGAGGTTGGAGGTTCGAATCTTTGTAGTAACACATCTATTAAAAAAAATTGTATAAAAATATATGAGTGGCATGAAAAGGAAAAAAGAAAAACAAATTTATATAAATAATTCAAACCAACATTTTATTTATTCAAATATCAAAGTAAAAAAAATTAATATAAGAGATAAAAGACGTGGGTTATCTAATAAGTTTTTTGAAATAAACTCAAAAATGCATGTAGCATAGTGGTTAAGCCCATGGATATCTTGGAAGGAGGTTGGAGGTTCGAATCTTTGTAGTAACACATCTATTAAAAAAAATTCGTATAATAATATACGAGTGACATTTTTGTTATTTTTCATAAAAAAGAGGGTAAAACGGTAATTTTGCTGAAAAGGAAAAAAGAAAAACAAATTTATATAACTAATTCAAACCAACATTTTATTTATTCAATCATCAAAGTAAAAAAAATATAAGAGATAAAAGACGTGGGTTATCTAATAAATTTTTTGAAATAAACTCAAAAAGGCATGTAGCATAGTGGTTAAGCCCATGCATATCTTGGAAGGAGGTTGGAGGTTCGAATCTCTGTAGTAACACATCTATTAAAAAAAAATTGTATATTAATATACAAGTGGCATTTTTGTTATTTTTCAAAAGAAAAGGGTAAAACGGTAATTTCGTAGCCATTTAATTGGCAACTTTTGCCCTTGTGTTGGCATATTATATATAGTAATAGATAGATAGAATATAATTGATAGAATATATTTTTATATATATTTTAGATGATTTTATTCTCATATTTATTGTGTTTTGCATTGATTTGGATTTTTATTTAATAGATTTTGATGTTTTATTGTAGGAAATAAAGAATTCACAATCTTGGAAGGATTTGAAGTAAAATAGCTGATTTTGAGTCAAAGTAGAAGAAAATTCGGATTTATTGGACTAGGTGGGCTGGCTACACTGTTTGGGCCATATCTTGAGTTCCAGAAGTCCGATTTTGACGATCTTACAGTCCAAGCAAAACTTGTGGAATTCTCTTTAATTCAGAGGTGGTCCAATAAGCAAAATCCAAGTGGAACAGCCCAGAAACTGGAGGGATCAGACAGCTACGAATTTTTATTGAAGAATCCTACTAGGTGTAGAAGATTGATTTGTAAATTCATTAAAGCATTAAAATACTTTTATTATTAGGATCAGATTATTATTATTAGATATTATTATTAGCTTTAGAAAAATACATACGTACATTGGGAGGAGCTAGGGTTCTTATTCTTCATCTTCTTCCATTGTAAGCACTTAGTTAAGCTTGGATTCATTGTTCTTCATTAATATAACGTATAAGGTATTCTTTATCTCATCTTGTTTATTAGTATAGATTTTACATGGCTTACTTCATTATTCTTGTTGTTCTTAGTCTAAGTATGAGTGAGTAATTTCATTCTAGGGCAAAGTGAAGCCATGTTTGCACCATGATTATGTTCTGATTTGTTAGTAGTTTAATGGGTAAAAAGTAATTCTAATTGATATGTTTTATTGATTAATTTATGTAATTGGCCAATATCATGGATTAACTGTATGCAAATAGGAGTAATAAATCGAGAGATTTTACTCACTAGAGGCACACATACGATTAGCGGAATTGAAAGTGAGTGCGAGAGCATCATTGGATTTCTGAAAGTGTTAATGCTTGAGAGAGATTAATATTACTTTAATTCCTCAACCCATTGAATTGTTATATTTCTGTGGCTAATTTTGGTATAAGCATGGTGAACCTACATTGCCCTAAACTTTAGTTAATTGATTTAAAAGACATTTAATTTGCACTATTTAGTTAGTAAAAATCTTCAACACTCGTTTTTCTTTAGGAACAATTTTTGATAGTTAAATTGAAATTCTTGAAACTTGTCTCCTTGTGGATTCGACCCCGTATTTGCTAGTATCTGCTAACAACAGACACCGTGCACTTGCGGTATTATAATTTTACTCATCAATAATCAAATCTTGATATTCCCTTACTTTTTAAAAAAAAGATCTGGTGATGAACACCTCACCAAATATGTTAACCTTCTTTTTCCCATAATTCAGCATGATCGAATTTCTTGATCCGGTGATAATTTCTTTTATAATTGAAAGAACTTTTCTTAACGATCTTTCAACATTCACGCTCTATAGAAACTCAAGTGCTAGAATCCAACAAAGTGACAAAGAATTAGTCAAAATGTACAAACAAAAGCAAAATTAGAAACCTTAAAAAAGCCTTTACAAACTAAGGATAGAAATCTTTAGAAAGATATCAATCTTTTTATTTTGAAAATATGGCATCTTATATTACTTCCATCTTTCAAAAATGTTTTCCGCAATTAAGAAACTAAAACAACAAACTTTCACCAATACATTTCTCAGAATACAGAGTAGAACTCAGAGTATCATATAACTTAATTTCTATAACGATCATGTTTATATAAGAAACGATATTTGGATGATTAGTTAACATTTTTAAACAAATCATAATTTTTGTCTAATCAATGGATGGTGTTTTCATAGTTAGCATAATTTGTCAAGTATATCATGATAATATTACAGTGTATTATCTTCATAAAAACAATCGGAATATCATTGCTTTTAAGTAATTATTCTTTTATAAAAATTGTTAATATTTTTTGTTTTAGATATAGTCTCCGGGTTCTCTTAAACCCATTTAATTTTTAATGTTAGAACTTAATAATACTATTATTGATGACTTAATAAAATTAATATTTGAATTTCAACACGCTACACTCGAGTTATTCCCCTTGTAATTAGTAAATCGCCCAAGATAACAAACATCACTAATGATGCCTAATGCAACATAAGGAATACTCTATGCATAATTTACAAAACAGGAACATGCAACCTAAATGGACCCAACTAGCGCGATATCTATTCTCCTGTATCTTTATTGTTGAGCCATGTTTGCCAATCAGATTGATAGCTTGTGCAGAAGCCACCAATATGTAGTAGAGCCTTGTTTGCCCATCAGATTGATAGCTTGTGCAGAAGCCACCAATAGGCGTACCGAGCAAAACACAACATCAGCAACTCCAGATGATTTAGTATCATCTTCGTCACTCTCAGATAATCCATTAAGCTGTTTGGATATCCTCGGTACTGCAACCATAACAGATAATAATAATGTTCAATACCAAATATCAACACCTGAATTCTAAGGCCACTCAAAAACCAAAAATGCATGCATTTGCTAGTCTGAAACAATATACACTGTACAATAATAATAATAATATAAAATTTGTATGGAATCCCAACACAAACTTATTACAATGATCAATTAAATCGGGCAAAATGATCAATAAAAAATAAATTTATCAAAATGAAACGGCCAACACAAACTTTTTCGATGTTGCCTCTTTGGTTAGTTTGAAGAAAGAGAGACAAAGAAACAATAAAAAGAAGAAAAACACTCTTGCCCCAACCTCCAAGACTCGACGAATAATTCCAGGATGCCGTTTGGAAGCTTACAAAGACAGATACATAACATATTCCATTGATTAATCACTATGACCACTATCATTTTTTATTGTGTGATAAAACTAGCAAATTCTACTAATGTTGTGTTTGGTTGGGGTGAATAGAATGGAATTGATGAAATTAAAGTAAAGTAATGGGAGTTGGGGGGAAGATTTGAAAAAAACTGAGATAGTGCAAAATTATTATGATAGGAATTGTGAAGAAAATGAATGAGTTAAGGAATTAAGCATTCCATATCAAAGTGGGGTGTTTGAATTATAATGTAGGTGATTATGAATAGAATGAACTAAAATATGAAAGTTGTGAGGATCTAACTATTTTATACTTTAAATCTCATTCCATTCCATTACAATCACCTCAACCAAACACAACATAAGGGTTTTGCTAAATTATTTCTCACTCAAAGATTTTCCACAAATTTAAAAACAGATTTAATAATTCAAATGTTGATCAAATCCCTCATCCAACAAGAAATTAAACACAACATCTTTACTAGCTATACAATTCATAATAAAACCCTGATGTAGGATAATCTGCATACAATTACAGAAGTGGAATTAAAATTACCGTATAATTATTTATATAAACATACTAAAATGAAGATATGACGTACCAATAAATATTTAAGTGGTTGAATCATGGTAGATCCGGTGTAACTCATGAACACGATGACTAAAATCACCGGTGGGTGATGCCTAGACATGTATATGTACATAAAGAACGGTAACAGACACTCGAAGATGAAGGATGCTGAATAGATAGGAATGAGATCGCCGCTGAGATTAAAAGGTGGATTGCGGCCAGGGTTAGGACGAGAGAGAGAGAACGTAGGACTTTATATAGAAAAATAAAACCCTAAAATGTATTTTTTGGGCCTAAGTATATGGGCCGGTCCTAATATTAAACAATCAGATATTCCTAACAGGCCCAAAAAAGTCCAAGTCCACAATTTTTTTTCGATTTAACACAGAAATCCAAACTTTCCAAAATTAAGATGAAATCCAGACACGGACCTTTTGTGCAACTCTCTTATACAATGAATATATTTATCTCTTATGACTATGGAGCTAAATATCATGTCGGCATACTTTTCTTATTCGGTAACTAAGACATGCATTATCAGTTAATTAGGAAGCACATCACGAGGCAAAAGAGTGTGATTTCGTGGTGTTCCTTTTTTTGTGATGCTCTTTTGGTGTCGCACCCTTGTGGAGCGAATGGAGTATTCTAGACAAAAAGTTCGTTTGTGAATCTCATCCTAATTTTGGAAAGTTTGGATATTTGTGCTATATCGAATAAATTTTGTGAACATGGATTTTCTGTGCATGTTAGGAATATCTTATTGTTTAATATTAGGACCGGCCCATATACTTAGGCCCAAACAATACATTTTAGGGTTTTTTTTCTCTATGCTTAGGCCCGATCTAACAATCTATTGTAGTCGTGAAGAACATGTATATCTGATTTGTCAATACGCATTCGAACAACCAACCATAATTGCGACCCCATACAATTCAGATCAATGAACCAAAATAGTACGAATACAAACATAAACGAACTAGAAATAACAAAATTCAATATATGGGTAGAAAAAACCCACCAATAGGGTACTATAACTCTCAATAAAGCGAGAGATTTATTAGAAAACAAATGAAATCAAGAGAAAATAATAAGGAGAAAATTTTTTAGTACATAAAACGACCCAAAACGGATAGTACGTAAAAATTTTAATTACAAGTTAAATATCAAATTGGTCACTCAAGTGGAAGCCATATATTGTTTTATTCACCGATTTCAACGGGTCTCAGTTGAATCACTTAAGTCATAATAAATATCATACAAATATCTCTAAATATGTGATGGAGAAATAAAATAATTTTTTATTGAATTCTATACATTTTTCTTCAATGTTACCTTAATCAAATGAAAAGTCATGAATTCTAGTATTTTATAAAATACGTCCAGATTTTCTTTGATTTAATTAATAATAAATTTTAAATTTAAAAAAATCTAAATATATAATTTAAAATACTAGAATTCATGATTTTTTATTTGGTTAGGGTGGCAATGAAGAAAAATATATATAACTCAATAAAAAATTATTTTCTTCTCGATCACATATTTAGAGGTACCTTTTTGATATTTATTATGAATTAAATGATTCAAATGAGACCTTGATTATATCGATGAATAAGGTGAAATATGGCTGCCACTTGAGTGACCAGTTTGATATTTTACTTTTTTAATTACATATTTGTACACGAAAAATATGAAAAGTACACGAATTAAAAATGACAAAACTTATAAATGTCAAATGTTAGAAAACGCAGGAGCTAATAAAAAAAACTTTCAACATGTAACAAATAATTTTTCAACACATAATTGATAGTCGTAAGACTTTTTATTATATTAGAGAAACACAACTTTTCGATCCCCTAAATTTTTATAATTATTATTTAATTATATTTTATGGAATCAAAATAGGAATTTTTGATGGACATGCAAACTATTAGATTATAATTATTAACCATCGCTAAATCAGATATTATATTATGAGCTCACATGGGCCGTAAAGTAGTCTAAATGTGTTTTTTAGAATTCAAGATAGACTACAAAAATAATTTGAGGAAACCTACTAAATATCTTTTTAATTTGTTTTGACCAAAATTTGATTATGTTTTCTCGAATTCTGTCAAATTTAGGACACTCATACATACACCTTATTTTTGACAAAATTTGAAGAGCGAGGAAGATAACGCCACACCAAGAGGTGTTGGTGTTGGTGTTGGATATAAATTGTTTAATATTTTTTATAAAATTTTCTAACAAAAACCCAATTCAACATAATATACAATTATTACGAGAATCAAATCATATATAAATCTACATTCTTTTAATTATTTTTGAAAAATATTCAAAAAAATATTATTTATTGATTATCTAATAATGGCTTACTGAGATCAGCTCAGAATCTGTAATGACGAGCTGTTATTACTATGTGCAGTGAAGTGATAAGTAAAAAACATAATCAAGATTTTTAGCCAAATTATACAAATTATAAACGACAAAACTTATAAATGTCAAATGTTAGAAAACACAGGAGCTAATAAAAAAAAACTTTCTAACATGTAACAAATAATATTTCAATACATGATTGATAATCTTAAGACTTTTTATTATAGTAGAGAAACACAACTTTTCGATCCCCTAAATTTTTGATAATGATTATTTCATTATATTTTATGGAATCAAAATAAGAATTTTCGATGGACATGCAAACTATCATATTATAATTATTAACCATCGCTAAATTAAATATTATTTTTTGAGCTCACATGGGTCATAAAGTAGTCTAAATCTTATTTTTAGAATTTAAGATAGACAGAGCCGGTCTGACAGTGTAGGGGCCTAGTGCGAGAAAAAAATTTGGGCCATTTGTTATAAAAAAAAATATTAATGATGATTCATTTAATTTAGTTGAACTATATTTATATAAATGTTAAGTTCAAATTTATTTTAAAAGCTACTAAGCTTGAAAATGAAAGAATAATAATAATTAAATAATAACATTGAAATTTAGAGGAGAAAACCGTGAATTACATTTAAATCTTATTTTTGGGAAAAGGAAAAGAAGTCGCAACCAAAAGCCTAAAACCAAAAATAAATAAATAAATTGTGTATAATACTAAGCGATAATCAACTTATAGTTACAAGATTCACTAATTAACACTCATATTAAATAAACTTGAACTTAAAGTGATTTAGAGGACCTTGACAAGAGAATGAAAATTTCTTTTTCTTTCTTATTTTATAAATTTGTTGGATGTTAAGAATATGAAAAAATCTAAAAATAGAGTTTAAATGCAAGACAAACCTAAAGGTTTCTCGGATACTGTTTACTCAAAGATCTTGAGTAGTAGACCAACGGAACAAAATTTAAATACTGGACTATTCTAAAACTCAACAAACCAAACAACACTACATGCACTAGTAAAGATAACTTCTTGTTTTGGGCCCCTGCTCCATGGGGTCCAGTGCGGGAGCATTGGTTACATTGGTCTTGGGCCAAGACCGCCAGATAGACTACAAAAATAATTTGAGCAAACCTACTAAATATCTTTTTAATTTGTTTTAACTAAAATTGGATTATGTTTTCTCGAATTCTGTTAAATTTAGAACACTCATACATACACCTTGTTATTGACAAGATTTGAAGATTTGAAGGGAGCGAGGAAAATACTGCCACACCAGGTGTTAGGCAGAAATTGTTTAATATTTTTAATAAAATTTTCTAACAAAAACTCAATTCAACATAATATATAATTATTACGAGAATCAAATCATATATAAATCTACATTCTTTTAATTATTTCTGAAAAATATTCAAAAAAGTATTATTTATTGATTATCTAATAATAGCTTACTGAAATCAGCTCACAGTCTATAATGACAAGCTGTTATTACTATGTGCAGTGGAGTAAGAAGTTAAAAAACATAATCAAGAATTTTAGCCAAATTCAACCCCCAATCAACTTTGATCCACGTTTTGGTAACATACCAACTTGATAAAATACTATTGTTATAGCCAAAATTTTGTATTAGGTTTTTTGTGTAAATTCGGGTCAAATAGGATTCAATTGGGGATATATAAAATGCAATTATGGATTGAACTAGTACAACGGAGGCTTAGGGCTTGTCCTTATAGGGGTGAGGGCGCGCCCTCTGGTCGTCCAACCCTTGAGGGCACGTCCTCTTGGTGTCGACTCATAACTTGACATGAATGGATGACTTGACAGAAAATAACAGCTAGATTGACATGGGAATAGCATATGGAAGACTTAGGGCTTGCCCTAATAGGGGTAAGGACGCGCTCTTTTAGGCCGTCCACCCCTTGAGGACGCGCCCTCTTGGTTTGAAGTAGCTACTTGGTGGTGAAGGACGGCTCCCTTGGCTTGATACTGGCAAGATATTGAAGAATTTCCTCCTAGGATGTGCCCTAGGAGGGGGATGTCCGTTGTTAAAGACCTCCAGGGGTTTGCCTGATGATTGAAGGCCTCCTTCTGTATTCAATGGGCGCGTCCTCATTGGGGATGTGGGGTGAACCTTGGTGTGTGCTTTGGGAGCTCTGTTCCTGTACTCAATGGGCGTGTCCTCATTGGGGAAATTTGGAGTAATCCTGCACTTTGCACCCAAACACTTGGGATCACTTGTCCTGCAATCTGGTGGGTGCTTCTCATTCGGGGGACAAGGATGTGTCTAGCATTTAAGGTAAGTCATGGTTATACATGTGTCTATGATATAAGGAAATAGTTAGTAATGGAAAGGATTAGTCCTCGACGGGGGAAGTTTCCTTATCCATGAAGTCCTGAAATCAAAGACGAGCCTTGGGCCTTTGTGACTAGGCCTTATCGTTAGACATTCCTAAAGTGAGATAAATTCTAAGTATGGAAAGCGGTGGAAGAGTCCTACGTCTAAGTATGAAAAGAGGTGGAAGAGTCCTACGTCTAAGTATGGAAAGCGGTGGAAGACTTCGACTGGGCTTCGAAGATTAGAGACCAAGCTCATGGAGGAAACTTCCTCCTCAAGAACTACGTTGGCTTGATCCCCTATATAAAGGGGTACGTAGGCACATTATAAGGGGTCGAAAAGTTGAGAGCTCAGAGGCAGCCAACATAAACCCTAAGTAAACTCAACCACCAATTAAACACAACCACCATACTCCGGTGAATTCATCACTCAAGGACCACCGTTGTATATCTTGATTCCGACGACAGACCTCGAACTTTGTTAATACCAAATTCCTCTGTTAACAAATTGGCGCTAGAAGGAGGGGTGCTGATTAAGATCATAATCT
This sequence comes from Heracleum sosnowskyi, assembly GCA_030848705.1. Taxonomy (NCBI): domain Eukaryota; kingdom Viridiplantae; phylum Streptophyta; class Magnoliopsida; order Apiales; family Apiaceae; genus Heracleum; species Heracleum sosnowskyi. The sequence continues at coordinate 10,857,427 of CM061242.1, read as the reverse complement.
TTGGAGGAAAAGATGTCTCACAATCACTATAAAAGTTCTTATGATGGTGGTGATTATGACTCATGTGGTAGTGAAGGAATGAACGTGTCCATCATGAGGGGCAGGAGTGTGTCCGTCGTGATGGTAGGTTTCAAACCGTCACTCAAGGCGGTTGAAATTTTCCGAAGATGGAGTCCCGATCGTTGAACTCCCCGACGACGAGATTGATGGTCAGGAGCGACCGAGAGATGACCAACGTCCGGCCCCTCATCCCAACAGGCCAGGATGACCAAAGAGTGAGATACAAAGAGCTGAGGAAGACCTCAATGACCAAGAGGGAAGTTTGGCAAGGTTGAAGGTGCGATTTGGTATAAGGTTCAACAACGATGATTTACGATTGTTGATCGTGGAATGACAAAGAGAGGGAGAAGGTAGAGGAGAGCGACCCCATGATCCATAGGTCGAGGCCCCATGGACATGAGTGGGCCCGTCCTCGTGACGACTCAAGGAACGACTTGGGAGAGTGGTCCCGTGATTCAAAGAGAGCGCCCCCTGAATACAGGTCGAGGCCCTATAAACACGAGCGAGCCCTCAGCGTGACGTTGGGACGATGAGATCGAGACTCAAGCTATAAGAGTAATCTTCAAAGAAGGGCCTTCAGGAGGAAGACCTCCTATCATTACGTCAGTCTCATCCCAAAGCGGAGGTGACAGAGGCTTGAGGAAGCGTCCTCAAGGTCCCGACCCACGTCAAGCACAAAGAAATCCTCATCTTCAAGGAAACGCCACAACTCAAGCGGAAGTTAAAGTTCATAATCAGAACCAAGTGATAATACATCCACAACGTCAGGCTGGGGTACCGGTAGCCAATCAGATAGTCAACTAGGCTCCACCCTTGGGGGGGTTAATCAACCTCCACCTGTTGAGGACGCGTTCTCAAGGTAAAGTCGATCTAGTTTTGTTGTGTTCTCTATTATTTGTTCCTTGAATTTGTGTAGGAAGAAGATTGTGCTGGAAAATACCTAACAACCCTTAAGGAGTGCCCTAAAGGTAATGCTCGAGGGTCAGATAGTTTCCAATAGCTCCTATGAAAGTTCGGAGATTTTTCACGTCCACGCCTACATGACGCGTCCTCCAGGTAATTTCTAAATTTCCCGATTATTAAGATTCTTTGCAGGAGGAAAATCCTACTTAGAAAAATCTCTTAAGAGTTATCAACATGTCAGGTATCTCGAGATGGTCGTTTTTCCCTGAGGACGCATCCTCGGAGGAAGATGTCTGTGAACGATTCCAATGAAGACAAATGATGATCAGACAAGCTCCAACGCTTGAGCTGCTTCCACATAAAGTAGAATGGAGGCAAGGTCTCGTGATCCATAGATTGTGCCCCCTGATTACAGGTCGAGGCCCCATGGACATAAGCGAGCCCTACCGTGGAAGGACGAAACTTTTATCTGCAGAGAATGCATCCTCACATTTTCAATAATAAGAAACATGCTCTTCTGGGCACGCCATAAGCGTATCAACCTCATATGTTAAGGCTTCGACTCTAAGCATGATTGTACAAGCCCTCAGGTTGTTTTCAGCAAGAAGAAGAACATATGGAGATGAGGCTCCATGGACCTTAGGATGCGCCCCTTGATTAGCAGGATGCGGCCCCAAGATTATGAGTGAGCCCCTCTGCACAAGAATGCTATTATAACATGGAGTATTCGTTCTTAAAATCAAGATACTTGTCTTGTATTATAAAAACTTTGACATTGCCCTCGTCCACTATAGGCCGCCCCACGCAGGAGGGCGCGCCCTCACAAATTCTGAAATTCCCTTCATTATAAGATGCCTCATGAGAGATGCCTCTTTAAAGGATGCTCAAGGAATGATATGATGACGCTGGGGAGGTAGTACTAATGCATCTCCTTGCTCTTCCTATAAACAATGAAATACCCTTACAGAGGTGCCTATTCGTGAGATAATGTTTGAAACTCTCATTAACTTCTATTGTGTGCCCCTTTGCCGGAGACGTTAAGGTACGACCCTAAGCTAATCTGGAAAATGCGTGAATAATAGCCTACAAAGTAAATTAATTTACCTTCTAGTCTAGGGGATAGTCCATGTACACTTTTCCTAATCTTAGTTGAGATGGTGAAATTTTTAAACAAATTTGAAAATGCTTGTTTTTGTTGTTACCTTGTGAAAGATTGAGCACAACAAATGTTTCAACAAGAACAATACGAAGAAAATCAAGGCCATGTAATTATGGTGAGGACGCGTCCACAGAGACAAATATAAACTATTTTTTCATGCAATGCTTTTCGAAAGAAAACAAAATAGATAGATATATCGAAAGCGTTGATAAAATATTAACATACAAGCATTTATCCAGCAACATAAAATGGAAGGCGCGCCCTCTCTGGTGATGACGCTTAGGAATGGTAACAATGTTACAAAAATGGGTACAGTTGACTTCATGTGAAGAAATTATGAGAGTAAGATTGCATGTTGAACAAATGACATGGGTTTCACGTGTGAATTTACAAAGAGGACACAGTGATGCCGGACAGATGACAAAAAATGTAAGAAGGCGCGGTGGGCAACTTATACTAAAGGAAAACAAAGGAGAACTAAGAGGTGCATTACACAAGGCGCGCCATATAAAGAATCATGTGTAAGCAAAGTTTGATGCAAGAAATACGATCATGAAGATGAGAGAAGTATGGTTAATTGGTGGAGGTTTTTGTAAAAACATTTGAAGCTGACATACTTGATTTGTATGGGTGCTATGATATCTTGCCAGACAATAATCAAATAAAAAAATGAAGTAACATCTTGTGGGTTTGTTTGAGGCTTTGGATTGGTAAAACAAATACATGTACATCGCAGAAGAAAAGAATGACATAGACATATGTCAAAATTACGGGATGAGTTTGCTTCAAGGATGATAAAATTTTGCTGGCAGTAAACTGGAAAGGGCGCGCCTTGTTGAAGAAAGCATCAAGTCACAGTTGAAGATAATTCCTTTGGTCATGTCATATTGTCACGGATTTGTGCAAGTGGGTTTCATATGTAGCCAAATAAAGTATTAAAAATTCAAAACTAAAGTGAAGCAATATATATATATATATATATATATATATATATATATATATATATATATATATATATATATATATATATATAGTGACACTCTATGAAAAACACCTTATATAAAGAACAATAAGGAACATCATCATAAACACCTTATTTTTCATAAAAATTGATTTTTTAAAATTAGAATCATAAAATTGAACAACAATTAAGCCTAACATATCGAATTTAACGTAGAATCACATCTAAATTTAAAAATTAAACATTACATATAATCCAGTATAGATACTAGTACAGAATCTTGTATATATATTTATCACAATGAAATTACATGTAATTATGTGTTAGATTCTGTTTTTATTCGTAATAAACCTTTTTCGGTGAGAAAATTAGAATAAACATGCAATTTATGTAAGGTTCTATGATATTCTTTATTGTTCTTTATAAAAGTTTACTCTTCATGAAGTAATGACATATATATATATATTATATATATATATGGAGAAGAATAAATGATATGAGGTATTTATGGTGACAATTAATGATAGGACTCACTAAATGAAATAGATGAGCAAAAGAAGAAATGGACTTGTATATAAATGTGTGTGCGGTCAAGTGCGTATATATATTGATCGGAACTTGGAAGAATTAAAAGTATGTGGGCCTGTCATTAATGGATAAAGAAAGCAAGGCATTTGTTATTTGTTAAGGTGCGCTACTGTAGTTCAAGTCTCACACTAATTGAAAAGAGTATTAAATGAAGAAGACAAGGGACCCGTGGCAATTGAAGAAAGAGTAAAGAAATGGCAATGTATTTATCAACTTATACATGTATGCAATTACAGGTAGAGTTATGTAATTGAAAGGAAATAGTGTGGCCAAGTTTTAAGTTTTAGATCGATAATTTGTAAATGGTAATATAAGATACGATTATTTAGAAATCAAAACAGAGATGTTGTGGCTAAATATAAAAAAACCTATTATTAAACAATGATGTGTCATTATAATTCTAATTTCTATTTGAAACCGTATATGTAGGATTATTGACTATGACATATTTACACATCAGCATTTATTTAGAAAAAAAAAATTTGAAAAATTAAAATTCTATCAAAGAAAATGTAAACGCTAACATGTAAACACTTCCTGATATGATATACATATAGGTAATCTTTTTGTCTACCAATAGCTATGGTTAATTTTCAATAGTTATGTGCAAGATGACATTTGTCTACTAATAATTTTTACCAATAAATATTACTCTCTTTGTCCTCCCGAGTTCTTTACATTAGGGGACGGGGGTTCGACACGTATTTTAAGGCTCCTATAAAATATATTTTCAAAAATTATTTTAAATATTTTTTTCTTCTGAATAAAAGTATAATGTTTAAATTTTTATTTAGAAAAAGAAAATTTTGAAAATAAGTTGTAGAATTATACTTTATAGGAGCCATAAAATACGTGTCAAACAATGTAAAAAAACTGTGAGAGAGACAGAGGGAGTAGTAGATAAAACTGATTTTTAGCTTCCAATATGCATTAGTAGGTAAAGTATTGGTAGATAAATATCAGTTTTCTTTTAGTATATCCATGAAGTCCTGAAATCATATACGAGTCTTGGGTCTTTGTGAGTAGGCATTATCGTTAGACATTCTTAAGGTGAGATAAATTCTAAGTATAAAAAGCGGTGGAAAAGTTCTACGTCTAAGTATGGAAAGAGGTGCAAGAGTCCTACGTCTAAGTATGGAAAGCGGTGGAAGACTTCGACTGGGCTTCGAAGATTAGAGACCAAGCCCATGGAGGAAATTTACTCCCCAAGAAATACGTTGGCTTGATCCCCTATATAAAGGGGTACGTAGGCACATTGTAAGGGGTCAAAAAGTTGAGAGCTCAGAGTCAGCCAACATAAACCCTAAGCAATCTCAGCCACCAATTAAACCCAACCACCATACTCCGGTGAATTCATCATTCAAGAACCACCGTTGTAGATCTTGATTCCGGCGTCAGAATTCGAACTTTGTTAATATCAAATTCCTCTGTTAACAACTATATTATTGATGGAACAAAAAAATAATTACAAGATATAACAATATATCTCCCGTTACGCCCAATTACTGAATCAAATAGCTCACTTGAACTCCGGTCTCTATAATAAACTTGCACCCTTCAACACCGAATTTCTCCAATTTCACTTCCTAAATTTCTTAATTCCTTACCTAACATGCTTTGTAGAATAGTGAGTGTTCTATGACACTATACTCCACAATCACAAAGATCTTATTTCCAATTTCCGGTATCAATTTTCTACACTTTATAGGATATTATCGTAGATTCAACTTCTATAAATAAAATTGGTTATGTTTGGAAAAATTAAATAAAAATTCAATTACAATTTTAATACGAAAAATGACTTCGGAGTTAGATTTAGAAGAATGAATTGATCCATAGTTAGTCTTTGAAGTATGTTGTGAGTTAAGAGTTTAATATATAATAAAAATTAGAGATGAAAATGTAATTTTATAATAAATAAAATGGTTTGAGAACAATAATAGTATTCAGGAACTAGAATTGAAAGTACGTCAATGTTTAGTATTTACAACCTTTATTAATACTAGCGTAAAACCTGTGCGATTCACAGATTGTTAATTGTTATTTTATTATTATTATTTTTTTTAATTGTAATTGTGCAAAAAAGAAGCAGACATGTTAAAAAAGCTAAACACTTTTAATTAATTAAAAACATTAAAACAGATTTTAAAATAAATAAGTATGAGTTTGCCCGTTATATTTTTGGAAAATGAGGGGTTTTAGTAAGAAAAAATAAAAAATGTAACATATTTTTAGTTTAAAAAGGTAAATGCCCGTGATATTTTTGGAAAATGAGGTTTTAAAATGTAATAATTAAAAGTATTTAAATACGTTTTAAAATAAATAAGTAAAGGATTTCCTGTGATATTTTTGGAAAAATAATGGATTTTAGTGAGAAAAAGTAAATTGTAAAAGGCCCCGTGATATATTTAGAAAAGGATGGATTTTGTTAGAAAAAATATATAATGTGTTTTACCTGAAAAGATAATTGGTTATAAATAGGTATTTGATTATTTATATTTTAATATTTTTAGTAATTGCATTTGTTAAGAAAAATAAGTAGACATGTTAAAATAGGTAAACTTTTAAAAAAATAATTATAATATGAAAATAGGTTTAAAAATAAATAACTAAAGGTTTGTCCTAGATATTTTTGGAAAAGGAGGGGTTTTAGTAAAGAAAAATAGAAAAACAAACATGTTTTAGTTAAAAAAGCTAATTGTCTGTGATATATTTGAAAAAATTATGGGAATTTGTTAGAAAAAATAATGTATTTTAGGTGAAAAAGGTAATTGGTTATAAATAGGTAATATTATTATTTAATAATATATTTCTATAAATAAGTAAGGTTAATTAAGTAAAAACATGAAGTACAGTTAATTAAGGGCAATTAAGTAAAATCACAACGTACCGACCAATCAAACTTTTAATATTTCGTCTATTATATAATGAGAAAAATAAAAAAGGTAAATTGTAAAAGGCAATTTCCCGTGATATATTTAGAAAAGTATGGACTTTGTTAGAAAAAATATATAATGTGTTTTAGCTGAAAAGATAATTGGTTATAAATAGGTATTTGATTATTTATATTTTAATATTTCTAGTAATTGCATTTGTTAAGAAAAATAAGTATACATGTTAAAATAGGTAAAATTTTAAAAAAATAATTATAATATGAAAATAGGTTTAAAAATAAATAACTAAAGGTTTGTCCGTGATATTTTTGGAAAATGAGGGGTTTTAGTAAAGAAAAATAGAAAAACAAACATGTTTTAGTTAAAAAAAGGTAATTGCCCATGATAAATTTGAAAAAATTATGGGAATTTGTTAGAAAAAATAATGCATTTTAGGTGGAAAAGGTAATTGGTTATAAATAGGTAATATTGTTATTTAATAATATATTTCTATAAATAAGTAAGGTTAATTAAGTAAAAACATGAAGTACAATTAGTTAATTAAGGGTAATTAAGTAAAATCACAACGTACCATACCGACCAACCAAACTTTTAATATTTCGTCTATTATATAATAGTATTGACTAGTTTAAAACTTGTGCAATGCATAAATTGTTTTTAATAATTGTTTTTTATTATTTAAGTTTTAATATTTTATTAATTGCATTTGTTAAAAACAATAAGTTGGCGTGCAAAACTTTTTAAATAATTAAAGGTATTAAAATATGTTTTAAAATAAATAAGTAACGGTTCGTCCGTGATATTTTTGGAAAATAAAGGTTTTAGTAAGAAAAAATAGAAAACTTGACGTGTTTTAGTTGAAAAAGGTAATTGCACGTAATTAAAAATATTGAAATAGGTTTTAACGTAAATAGTAAGAGTTTGCCCGTGATAATTTTTGGAAAAGGAGGGGTTTTAGCGAGGAAAAATAGAAGAAAGTAACATGTTTTAGTTGAAAAATGTAATTGCCCGTTATTTATTTTAGAAAAAGAGGGGATTTTATTTGAAAAAATAATGTATTTTTGCTAAAAAGTTAATTGGTTATAAAAAATTATTATTTAATAATATCGTTTTTAAAGAAGTAAGGGTAATTAAGTAAAATCACCAAGTACCAACCGACCAATCAAACTTTTAATGTTTCATTTTTTATAAAATAATTAAAGGTATTAAAATAGGTTTTAAAATAAATAAATAACGGTTTGGCCATGATATTTTTGGAAAAGAAAGGTTATAGTAACGAAAAATATAAAAAGTAACATGTTTTAGTTTAAAAAAGTAATTGCACGTAATGAAAAATATTATAATAGGTTTTAAAATAAATAGTAAGAGTTTGCCCGTTATATTTTTGGAAAAGAAGGGATTTTAGTAAGGAAAAATAGAAAAAGTAATATGTTTTAGTTGAAAAAGTTAATTGCCCATGATTTTTTTTAGAAAAAGAGAGGATTTTGTTAGAAAAAATAGAAAAAGTAATGTATTTTAGCTGAAAAGATAATTGGTTATAAATAATTATATTATTTACGTATATTTTTTAAATAAGTAAGGGTAATTAAGTATTATCACGAAGTACCGACCAACCGACCGACCAAAACTTTTAATATTTCGTCTATTATAAGATAGTATAGACAGTATAGCTTACCCATGCGATGCACAAATTATTATTAATAATTGTTATTTTTATTATTTACTTTTTAATATTTTATTATATACTTGCATTTGCTAAAAAGAATAAGTAGGCGTGTTAAAGTTTTTAAAATAATTACAAACATTAAAATAAGTTTTAAAATAAATAAGTAATTATTTTCCCGTGATATTTTTGAAAAATGAGGGGTTTAGTAAGGAAAAATAGAAAAAATAACATGTTTTAGATGACAAGATAATTGCATGTGATTTTTTTTAGAAAAAGAGAGGATTTTTTTAGGGAAAATAGAAAAGGTAGTTGGTTATAAATAATGTCATTATTTAAAAATATTTTTTTCTAAAAAATGAAAATAAAATAAAAAAGTAACATGTTTTAACTCAAAAGGAAATTGCCCGTAATTAAAAGTATTAAAATAGATTTTAAAATAAATAAGTAAGGGTTTGCCCGTGATATTTTTGAAAAAGGAGGGGTTTTAGTAAGGAAAGTTAGAAAGAGTAACATATTTTAGTTGAAAAAAATAATTGTCCGTGATTTATTTAGGAAAAGAAGAGATTTTGTTAGAAAAAGTATAAAAGATAATGTATTTTAGATGAATAGGTAATTGGTTATAAATAATATTATTAATTAATAATAGTTTTTATAAAAAATAAGTAAATGTAATTAAGTAAAATCACTAAGTACCGATCGACCTACCGACCGACCAAAACTTTTAATGTTTCGTCTATTATAAGATACTAGCTTAAAACCCGTGCGATACACGAATTGTTAATTGTTATATTATTATTATTTTTTTAATATTTTGTTAATTGTAATTGTGCAAAAAATAAGTAGACATGTTAAAATAGCTAAACACTTTTAATTAATTAAAAATATTAAAACAGATTTTAAAATAAATAAGTATAGGTTTGCCCGTTATATTTTTGGAAATGAGGAGTTTTAGTAAGAAAAAATAAAAAATGTAACATATATTTAATTCAAAATGGTAAATGCCCGTGATATTTTTGGAAAATGAGGTTTTAAAATTTAATAATTAAAAGTATTTAAATACGTTTTAAAATAAATAAGTAAAGGGTTTCCTGTGATATTTTTGGAAAAAGAATGGATTTTAGTGAAAAAAATAGAAAAAGTAAATTGTAAAAGACAATTTCCTGTGATATATTTAGAAAAGAAGGGACTTTGTTAGAAAAATATATAATGTGTTTTAGCTGAAAAGGTAATTGGTTATAAATAGGTATTTAATTATTTATATTTTAATATTTTTAATAATTCCATTTGTTAAGAAAAATAAGTAGACATGTTAAAATAGGTAAACTTTTAAAAAACAATTATAATATTAAAATAGGTTTAAAAATAAATAACTAAATGTCTGTCCGTTATATTTTTGGAAAAGGAGGGGGTTTTGTAAGGAAAAATAGAATTTTGATTAAAAAGTTGCATACGTGGTTGATTGCATACCGTATTTTTGCAAATATTTTCAAAAAGTTGGTATTTTTGCAAATATTTTGATATTTTCGCAAAAAATTTAAAAAACAAATAGTATTTTTGCAAAAAGGTTTTTGAGTTGAGTATTTATGAAAAAAGCCCAAAAACTAACATGTTTTAGTTAAAAAATGTAATTGTCTGTGGTACATTTGAAAAAGTAGGAGAATTTATTAGAAAAAATACTGTATTTTAGGTGAAAAAGGTAATTGGTTATAAATAGGTAATATTATTATTTAATAATATATTTCTATAAATAAGTAAGGTTAATTAACTAAAAACACGAAGTACAGTTAAATAAGGGAAATTAAGTAAACTCACACCGTACCATACCGACCAACCAAACTTTTAATGTTTCGTCTATTATATAATAGTATAGATAGTATAGAAGCGAAACTCATTTTTAATAGTACTTTATATCAAATTTAGTTTCCTTACGAATCTATCTCACCTATAATTCTATATTACTTTTTTAATGGATCTTATTAACATTGAAATTCTTTTATTTGCAATTTTTATTACAATTTACAATTAAAAAAAACTATGATAAATAGTGTGAGTTCTATTATTATTCTTTTATTTCAATTTTTTTATTACAATTCACACGTTTTTTAGTTTCACCCCTAAAATCATATTTTACCTGTAATTCTATGTTGTTTATTTTGTGAATCCTACTATAATTGTAATTCTTTTATTGCAATTTAGAATTTAAAAAGACTACGATATATAATAATATTATGAATTCTATTATAATACTTTAATTGCAATTCTTTTATTACAATTTACAATAAAAAAAGATTACGATAAAAAAAAATTAAAATTATGAATACAATTATAATTGAATTTACAAGTTAGAATCAGAATTGAGTACGATTAATTTACCAAAAGATTTATGAGAGAACGTGTTTACATGAACTTTTTTAGACAATCTAAGTTTATTTGCTGACTGTATAATCCTTTTAGTTTGTATCTTCTATTCTTTATCAATTCATTTTATATCATTAGTTAGTTGTACAAATATCGTATCTATAAATATCATGGTATATTATATTTTCCCTTTTCCTGTATCCATCAAAATCATATATATAATGTTTTCTTACTTTTATTAAAACATATAAAACACCTCGGAATATAATTACAGGATTGTTTTTTACAAAAATAATAAAATTATTGTAATTTTAATCTTTTTAATATAATTAGTGAATTTCACTGGATAACAATGATGTTTTATTGAGTAAAATATTTGTAAACACTCATTTATTAATTACATATAAAAAACACAATATAAACGTAATAAAAAACAAGTCGACTTTTTGATAATACTACAGAAAAGTTTTATGGAGACTTGGAGACCATATATGTAATGCAATCAAAATATTGCAAAATAGATAATATTTTGTAATTAAAAAAATTACAAAACGTATTATTTTGCAAAGAATGTTCAATTAAAATTATTATTTCATTGAAAATCTTGGAAATTATGTATGTTTTGCAAACTATACATGTATGTTGTGCAAACTCAATATGTTTTGCAGAACAATATTTTTTGCAATGTTTTGCTTGCAAAATATATAATTTTAAATAGTTTCATTGAAATAGTGACTTTCATACAATATAATTGACAAAATATTACATTTTGCAAGATTTTACTTGCAGAACATGTATGATCTCCAAGGTCTCCAATAAAATGCGCTCTCAATAGAATTTAACTCTTATTATTATACTGCAAAATAATATAAATTTTAATATTAATCAATTTGATAAATCTATTAAATATGTTAATTTAATAAATTATGTCGGATTCGTGCTTCGTACAGTAATAGAGATAAATTTGTAACTTTATGTTACACACGAAATCTGCATCACCCAAATCTGTTGTCTCGCATATTGGGTCTCACTTCTTTGGGTAAGGTTTTAGGTTTCATCTACATGGAAAAATAATGGCTCAGATGAAGGGACCTATGTTTACGTGCCTCGTCTACCGGTTCTTTGTGTCGCTTATTTTGGAGCATTATTCTTGGATTATATTCTTTCCTTAAACAAAAATGTATCGCCTCTTCCTTAAGCGTCGCCTGAAAGACAACTATAATAATGAGGAACTAGCCTCACTTATTTGAGTAAAGACTCATTCTAAGAACATTTTACTGGTTAAGGAAAACGGGTCATGCCTTCCTTGAATGCCTCGTGTGTTGAAACATGGAAGCGGTAGAGCTGTCAAGATTGGACACGACTCGCGAACACGAAACGAACTCGACACGGATTTTACGGGTTTGTGTAAAGCATAATGTAACAAAATATGTAACAGAGATAACTATAACTCAACACAGGAACAAGACATACAATAATATTAACTGAAGTACAGGAATCCAAAAGAAAAGAAGACGTGGTAAACTCAAGAAATGAAAATATGGTATGTATTCTTAAAGTCTGTAAACAGGTCACGGAAAGAAGTTCATTAATATGTTCAGGCCTCAGTGACAAATAAAGGATCAAGACTTTCACGACTACATAAGTATTTAAATGATACAGAGTTAGTAGCAAAAGATTTCAGTGATTTTATGATGAAACAACCAAGACGACAAATGACTTGTCAATTGTATTGTATTTAAGACATAGAAGTTTTGATCAGTGTTAGTCATCTATGAACCAGACCAGTTGCACTAGGTGTCAGCACAATTGAAGAAGATCAACATGTTTTATCGTCTCAGAAAAAATTGATTTAAGTCAGACCTAAAACATCCTGGAAGTTGAAAAAAAATTAATAAGGTATGTTTAGGTTAAATTGAAGTGCAATATCCCTACTGAAAAGAGAAAGAATCTTCAAAGATCAATCTATAATTAAAGACATTCGATAGTTTTCCTTTTTGAAAACTATCGAAAGAGAAAAGAAGTTTGTTTGATAAAAACCATCGAAGTAGTGAAAATCCAATTCGATAGTTTCTTAATTAGAAACCATCGAAGTGGATAAAATGATTATGTTTGATAGTTTTATTTATAAAACTATCAAACTAGTTCCAAAGAAATAAGTTATTCTTTTCGATAGATTTTATTTAAATCTATCGAAAGAAAAGAAAAAGCTTGTCTTCAATAGTTTTTAAATTGTAGCAGGTGAAATGCATTCAAGAAATGTCAGAGGTTGGTAAGGAAATAGACGGCTGTGATTTATCAATGGCCTTCGATAGTTTTCCTAAAAGACTACAATTGTGAATTGAAGACACTGTCTTCATCAGTTCAGAAGTTAAGGAGTTGCAGAAGAATTAATATCCGGAGAAAATTTAAGAGCTTAAGATTTTTAGATAAGTTATTACCAGTGCCTTAAATTCTATCATTTGTATTGATTACTGTAACTTGAACTCATTGAAGCTAATCCTACGAATTAGATTTGTAGCACCCATCGTGGTTTATATTTATAAAACGATATATTCTCCGACTTGTGTTTTTGATTTGGTTGATTTGATTTCGGGGAAGAATACAAATAAATATCCGCAAACGAAATCGAATAATTTGTGAGTATCGTATTCAACCCCTCCCCCCCCCCCCTTCTACGATACTTTGGACCTAACAGTTTGGGTTAGTACTAAATGTGTCGGGTCAAAAACGGGTCGGGCCCGAAATTGATCCGCATAAAAAAGACGGGTTAGGGGTCAACATGCATAACCCGAACACGACCCGCATAACCCGTAAAAATATATATTTTTAAATTTATTTATTAAAATATATAACATACTAATAAATATAGATCATTTAAGCATGAATAATTTATGGTTCAATTTTTTTAATTATTTATTTCTATTATATATATATATATATATTTCAATTACTTAGTAAGTTATGTTGAATTTTACAACACGAACATAGTATTTTAAAACTAAAATATGTATTTTGTGTATTATGCTACATAAACTAAAAAATATCAAGTGTAACTATAAAAAAATATAATATTCAATGAAATTTACTAGATAATTTAAATAATTACATAATTAGTTGATGAAATATTTGTTGGATAAACGGGTTAGCGGGTCGGGTCGGGTGACCCATTTAATCAGCGGGTCGGGTTAGTGTCAAGGTTTTGCGGGTCAATATTTTAATGGGTTGGGTTAGTGTCGGACCTCGAATTAACACTTAGGATACGACCCGAGACGAACATGACACGTAACCCGAAATTGACAGCCCTAGGAAGCGGAGGTACCTTACGCAGCTATTGGTAGTTAATGAGATTAATGAGCCATACTCAAATCACCTATTTACATATTCATTAATACAACTATGTGAAAGGATTCGACCCCATCCAGACTAGTAGGCATCGCCCCATTAGGAGGGTTGAAGGACGTCGTCCCTTGGTGATTGGTGATCATGAGGCTAGCTATTTGATTAACTATATTTCTCTGTGGTTCCAGGTAAGCGTTGACTCCGATAATTTCGGGTCAGTGACTTGACACCCACGTTCCTAAAAAATAGTTGGGTTAAAAAGCTCATAATGAATCACTAAAGGCGGTGACCCCAATTTTATGGGCTTTCCTAAAGAAGGAAACCTAACACACATCGGTTACTTGCTCCGTAGGAACTACGTTTGACTTGATCTCTATAAATAGGGTATATATGCACATTGTGTGGTATGATGCAAGCTTGTGAAAAAAAAGAGAATTAAATATTCGATCTTAATTGCAACCAAATCTACGTACAGCCACCCCAAATCATAAACCGTAACCCTCGTATCTTACGCCGTTTGCCGTCAACCACCACAATTCAAGCAACACTCCTCAAATTTGTTTTCGCCAAATTTTCCCGTTAACACTTTACAATAATTAAAAAGACCCCGAAATTATTTTTAAAAGAAAGACTTAATTTGATGAGGAATTAAAATAAAACACATGCTCATGTTTAATATTTTATATTTTCTAATGTTTTTACCGACTTTGAAATCGTGATATGTATGTAATGAGGTTTCTGATTAAAAAATTAAAAAGAATAATGTGTACGTTACGAGATGGGTATATAGAATATACTAGAAATCTAGAATGTATTATGGCAGATATTATTACAATTACAAAAACACAAAACGTAATGTACTAAAAAAAAAGGTAATGAAATGCAAGTATCTCTGTAGATTATAAAGATTTAGATTATCGATATCCTCCTATAAAATGAAAAAAAAAAGTAATAAAACTATGGTGAAACCAATAAATAAATGAATTTATTGAGTAAAATAAACGTAAAATAAACGTTACAACTTACAACGTATAAATAAATAAATCTAAACATGAATCTTGCAATCTGATATCCAAGATTTTTGTTTTTGTAACACCTACTTGTATATCTAAATTTTTTGAATTTTGTTATCCCTGATCAGCAGCTATTAGATACAGTCAAATTGTAGCTATAATTTTGATGTAAAGGAGTAGTTGGGGCATTGTGAAACACCAATTTTTACCATAAATTTCTCCCTCTTATGGATTCATATTCTCCATAAAACCTTCAAGTTTGTTACTCAATTCACTATTATTAGCATTTTGAGAGAGAATCCAGAAAACAGCAACAGAGAAAAACAACATTGTATTATCAAAATTCAACCTGTTTTTGTGGTAATTAAGGTTGTCCAAAAACCCCACCTAGAACATACATTTTCTTGAAAATGGATTCTCCATTGTCTTGACACCCATCTGATTCCCCTTTTGGATGAAGGGGTAATCTTTCTTGTTCTTGTGGTAAAATCTCGAAAACCCTTTCGAGGTTTCGAAAATTTTATGGCCTCTTCTGAAGTTGAAATTGTTTCATCTAGTCCATTTGGATGTGTTTTGAGAGACCATAATGGTAGAGAAAATAGATATGGAAAAAAGAATAATGGTCATGCATGTATTCAGCAAAACCTAAAAGTTTTCGTTCATTCTTGCTTTTCTGCATCTCCGGAAAATGCAGCTGATTCTATTATGGCTCAATCACTAGAAAATAATAAAGATAAATGGGCTATGGCTAGAGAGGCGTTTGAAAAAGAATCATCTAGAGGTGTTTCATCAATTGTTCAGAAATGGAGATGTTTTGAGGCGGAGTCTATGAGTTTGCATTCGAATAACGGTCACATAAATTCTTCTTCATGTAGCAGTAGGAGCAATTCAGGTTCCACAATTACTGACAATTTACAGTTTCTTGATGGACAAATTAGAAATTCAAGCATTTCGGAATCTGTTGCGGAAAAATCAGAAGCCCCGTCCATGGCAGAGGAATCTTATATGGATTCGGAATCCGATAGGATTGGTCCTAGTGGGGATTCTAATTCAACAGAAAAGGAGAGAATGAGGGTGGCTGATATAATCAAGAAACTGAAATGTGGGGAAGGAAGCAATGAGCAATTTGTTGCGAATTTTTCTTTGCCTAAAGTTCGAACATCTTTTGACCATTATGCTCCTGACATCAGAGATCATGAGTCTCTTCCAGCCACACCACGTGTTAGAGGGCACAGAGCTTTCAATGAGTCGCTTATGCAATTTGAGCACGATAGACACCAGGAGGTTCAACGCTTGGGATCTATTGACCATCATGCTCCTGACATCAGAGGCCATGGGGCAATTCCAGCCTCACCACGTGTCAGAGGGAACAGAGCTTCCAATGTTGTTCTTACGCAATTGGAGCGCAATAGACAACAGGAGGTTCAACGTTTGGGGGAGCTTAAAGCTGTTTCAAAATTCTCACACAGAGGCCGCCTTCAGGTATTGTCGTCTTCTTTATGTTATTGGCTATTCAATTTGTAATGAAGAAAATATTAATGTCAGCTTAGTGGGAACCCTCTTTTGGTGGTAGCAAGATGAGGGTCTGTGATTCGGTAGAGACCGGTGCTAGAGTATTTATTTCTGCAATTAACCATTACCAAAAGAAAAAAAATACTATAATGTTATATATAATTGTTCTGTATTGTTTTAGGCTTGCTTGAGTACTTATTGTTTGTCATAAAAAATGAAAAACAGGCTATGCTTAAAGTTAAAATCATACTCCACGAGAAAGAATTGAAAGATAGTGAGCAGATACATTTACTAGTATCTGATAGGAAAAAGCATTCGAAAGGATCCAGTGTCATGCACCTCAGGTAAATATTCTCTCTGGTATCCACATCTGGGATACGGTATATTGATCAGGCATCTTTAGTCTTATGTGTACATGTTTTTTTATTGCGGCTACTCTTCTGGAAATGGGAAGATGGATCACTTTGAAATCATTACTAAAACCTCAGATTTAAATTTTATGAACAGGGTAAAAATAGTCTTCATATAAAGTTTGTCGTTTGATATGGTCAGCATTTTTTTTTTTTTTTTTTGCGGTTTACCTGAAGACTTTTGAGCACTCCAGAAGCTTCTACTTGCTTGGCAGCAATTTCTAAGAATTGATCAATAGTGTATTTTTTTTTTCATATTATTACCATGTGCATGTTCCTGTGGCCTTATATGAACTGGATTATTTTTTCTCATCATTTGTACATTTTACAGAGCCTATTTGCTCCAAATTGCCTATACTAGTCTTGATCTACATATGAAACTGCATTAGCTAACTTTCTTGACAAAAATTAAAAATGAATTCAGGGAGAGATTTGACACAGGATTAGAGCAAAATGCAGTTTGCTCAAGTCCTCGTAGAGAGGTGATAAACAACGCCCAAGATATGCATAAATTCTCATCCTCTACTCAGCTCAAAGAGGTTTCCGATACCCCTAACGTGAAAAATCCTTTTACCAACCATCAACGCAAAGAGGTAGTAGATCACACCCCTAACATGAAAAATCCATCTACCTCCGGTCAACTCAAAGAGGTAGTGGATGATCCTTCTACCCTTAGCGTGGATAATGCTTCTACCCCTAGCATGGATAATCCTTTTATGCCTAATGTGGATAATCCTCCTACCTCCATTAAACTCAAAGAGGTGGTAGATCACAACAGTAGTGCAGTAAATCCTACTACCTCAACTCAGCACAAAGAAGAGATTCATCCCCCTGAAGTTAGTCACCCGGAAAGTCCTAGTAAATTGGTGGTTGATATCAACTTAAACTCCACATACAATAACGTAGAAGATGACATAAATCATAGCATAAACGTTGTAT
Organism: Heracleum sosnowskyi; assembly: GCA_030848705.1. Classification (NCBI taxonomy): domain Eukaryota; kingdom Viridiplantae; phylum Streptophyta; class Magnoliopsida; order Apiales; family Apiaceae; genus Heracleum; species Heracleum sosnowskyi. Next base: position 10,839,622 of record CM061242.1, on the reverse strand, counting down.
GTCCAACCTCCAAGTCACTTAAAGAAATTATTCATTCATGGGAAAAAACTCACCTGAGAAGTCTTCTCAAGAATCAGGATATATCCAGTGAGGCCCTAGAAGTGGAGGCTTGGTCTACCTCTGATCGGGTTAAAATAGATATCAGTCGTCATGAAGTGATAAATCCACAGCAGAATGCCCTTGAACTTCAAAATACAGAAACCTCTTATAAAGAAGTTAGTCCTAATCTAGATGGTTTGTGGGAAGACACAGCCTTTGACACCAAAAGTTTAAATTCTCAAAAATCTGTTGATAGTGCAACATCCCCTGGTGAGTGGAAAGACAGGAATGAATCCGAAGAGAAGGTCGATGATGAGCAGTCGATAGTATCCCTGAATGAATTGGTAGAGGACAATCCAGTTTCGAAGATTGACTGGGAAGAGCAACTAGATAGAGGGAATGCGTTTGAAACTTTTCCCGACTGGAAGAGTAACTTATCTCAAGAACCGAGCGAAGGGGAAGACGATCAATCTGATCAGAACATAGACGAACCTTCTCTGGACTGGATATATGATGTTTGTCGCCCACTGAGTGATTGGGAATGTCTCCGGCAAGAAAGGTACGAGGAGATGCTTGATCCTTTCAATGATAATGGAGATATTAAGAAACTACTTGAAAGGTACGCTTAGTAAATTCTGATGTTAATTTATACTTATTAGTTACCACAATCTCCTTTCTTTCCCTACTTCACTTTTTTTAAAGAGAATAGAAAACAAACACCATCTGTATCAAAATGAAGTACAAAACAGAAAAGGCATATGTGCTATACAAGACTGAGAAAATACGGCACCTGGACTAGAATGGTCATCAACATGCTAAAAGTTTGGATATGAAAGAGTAAACATTTATTAAATTGTTTCGTACCAAGACACTCCGAAATTGAGTAGTTCTTGAAAATCACATGCTGTATACTGAGATATCACATACATCAGTCCCTTATACTTAGCATCTTTACATGAATGGAATAGAAACTACATGACCTTTTCTGTATTACACTTGTAACCAAATAACTGCAACATTGTTTACATAGTCCATCATCAAGAGGCCGTACCAACAGATATGACTGTTGATTAATGTATGCAGGAAAAATGTTTCAAGTTTTCTTTGTAGCGCAATGCGGGACAAAATAGACAAACTCATGGTATCACGCACTCAAGGACAACCACTTATAACAGATGTTCAGGTAGAAAAAGTAAAGCAGGATGGGGAGGTAGAAGAAGAGGGGAAGTATGCACACAAAGAAAATGAGCAAGAAGGAGACGTAAAATGCAATCTAGAGGGAGAGAAAGAAGATGGGGAAAAGTATGCACACGAAGAAAATGAGCAAGAGGGAGGCGTTAAATGCTATCCAGAAGGAGAGGACGAAAATGAGAGTCCAGAGGGGAGACAACATAGTGATGGTGATGAATATTCTAATCAAACGCCTTCAATAACTTCCGCTTCAGCAGATATATTTGGTCCATGGAGTCATGACCAAGATAATAATGCATCTCCACGTCTTCAACAATTTCTTTCTCCAACTATGGACAATCAGCAGTTCTCTTCTCTCAGGAGTAATCATCCTTCAATTGTGAGTTTAACATCCCTTTAATATGTTTACGGTTTACTTCATCCTTCAGCTAGACCTTCAACCAATATAGAGCTGTTTCAATAATGTAACAGGAGATGGAACTCATATGCGATTTGAGAGGACATATGGAACAACTTCACAAGGAGATATTTGATCTGCGAAAATCTTTACACACCTGCATGGAGATGCAGGTAAAAATGCAGCAATTCATGATGCGGGAGGCTGAAAGTGTTAAAAGGCATTCAAGTGAGTATATAATCTATGCACATTATATTTGAAATCATAATGTAGGATGTTACCTAATAATCGATACTCTTACAGCTCAAAACAAAGGAAATGGTTCTATCAATAGACTACAAAGAAAAGGAACTTGCTGCCTTTGCTTTGACGCAGAAGTTGATTCTCTTCTGTACAGGTACTTGGATATTGCCTATATTAAAAATTTATTCAGCACCGCCATAATTATAAACACACATTTGTATAACTATATACATATTACATCTTCGTTCAGATGTGGTCACATGTGTACCTGTTACAAATGCGCTCATGACCTGCAACAGCACAGTGGTATATGTCCAATGTGTCAAGCTCCTATACTGGATGTCGTACGTACATATACTAATTAAGGTGAATGATGAAATATGTCCAATATGTCAAGCACCAATACTGGACGTACATATACTGATTACATGTGGATCCTGAAAATGTCCAATATTGTCAAGCTCCAATACTGGATGTCGTACGTACATATATTGATACAGGTGAATGATATTTCCTTTTCCTCGGAGAATGTTGGTAGAACATTATTTGATATATTGAAAATGAGATGAGCAATGATCTTTATCAGTTAATTTTAGTCTAGGTTAGCCAGATATGAATACTAGTCCATCACTAACCCAAAAGATCTTGTTATTTTTTCTTTTAGTATAGAGTGTCAGTAAATCAGCGTTTTGTCTTCATATAATTGCGTACTTTTTGGCAGTTAAAAACTGCAAATTGCAAACTTTTGATCCACAGAATTAAATTCCATCACACTTTCTGTACTTCTCTTTCAAAGATTTTAGAAATTAAAATATAAAAAAGTTGTAAAGTGAGAAAAAATTTTGGGTCATAAACTGCTTGTCAGGAATCCTGGTCAATTTTTTTGATGGTTTGATGAGGACCTTCATTTGCACCTGGAGGCTGGAGCTCCATCACCCGGACTATTCTATTTTGTCCTCGTACCTGTCTGTACATTAAAAAAACGTGGGTGTGCTATGAAATTTGAGTTAGATCCTTAATACTTAATTGAAAACTTCCTCTTTGCAGCAATCTAGTTGAAAATAAAGTATCAGGCTGGTCTCATGACAGATTGTTTATACAGAGGAAGGTCCATCGTCCATGTATGACCATTTTTTAGATGAAATCGTTTTGATTTTATGCTATGAATTTGACGTATTAAGGTATGAGTAAGTGTTTATGATTTCTCAGCAGTAGAAATTATTTTATTAAATTTACCATGGATTAAGATTGTGCCAAAAATTACTTGTGTTAAGCTTACATGCTGAGTCCCCTTACCTTACTCAGTTTCGGATCCTGAGCTGAGAAAACTAGTCCGAGTTCCGATACCATAGAACTGAATTGACAAAGGGTATTTCAGTTTTGCTTAACATAACATTCTCAGGATTTGTGTGTGCTAGTGGGTTGCATACTTGCACCATTACCTGGGCCTGGCAAGCATACTTGCGCCATTACCTGGGCCTGGCAAACAACACCCCCTTTGCCCCAACCAAATCTAGTCCTAATTAATCTGGCCTTTAGAAGGTTTCCTAAGGATTAGTAACAGGACTATTTCGAACATGTTAAAAAAAAGTTCAATCCATTAGCCTGAATATGAAAATTTTACCTCTATTGGACCCATATATACAATAAGATAGTTGTACAAAAAATTTTTATGGCGTGCATATAGGACCATCCTAGAACTAGATACAGGATCATTTGGACGTCAGAATCAAGCCATGTGCAGATGCTAGAAAGTTGATATTAGTGAAGTTACTTTATCCGCATTGACTTCTTAAATGTCATGCTCACCATAGAATAACATTCTCTGATCTTAAATCTGCTTCTACGGTATAAACAATTCGAACCCCGAATCATCAACTTGATCTCCATCGGATTCAGTTGATGACACAAAATCGGAGGAACTTGATCTTCCAGTATTCTTGGATCAAGCTGGTAGGCTTGTAAGTGGAGGGACAACATGATGTAGAATGCATGTGCAATTTGTATTCAATAACTATCTTATTGACAAGCGATGGTGAACCTTATCAGGAATTTATCCATTCTAAAAAGTGAATTCCCTATGGGCTTCTTGTGTTTTTGGGTCCTCTGAGACCTACCCCCCACAAAAACACAGATAACGTTTATGGACGTGCCCTCATACCGTAAACTGGACCATAACACCGGCCCCTGGCTCTAATTTTCCACAATGTTTAGCTAAAGCATGTGCCAATCTGCTTCAACTCAATCATGCAGGCTTAAACCTAAAACTCATTGTGTACATTGAATGTATGTATGATTGAATTGAATTTAAATACAAGTTGGTCCATCTCCTCTCTCTATCCTGAAGCTAGCTGCCCTTTGCGACAAGAAAACAGATTGCATGCGTTTTTAGCTTATAGCTAGTTTATGTGGTGAGGATTGCAGGGTTCCCTTTCCATACATACATATTTGTCGGGTATATGTTACAAATTTTTACAATGTATATTAATATTAAGTTGACAAGATTTTAAATATACCGCAAGAGGAGAATGAGTATTAGGATTTATTTCAATATAAGTCGGGGAGGTTTTAAATAGACCTGACAATTCGTTCTTGTCGTGTACTTTCATATCGTGTACTTTCGTGTTTCGAGTACCTAAATGCTAAATATATCGGGAAGAGGAGAATGAGTATTCGGATATTTTTTTTAATGTTCAGTAAGTCGATAGGGTTTTACATGGACCGGTGTATTTGTTTCTTGTTTTGAAGTCTTAGGAAAGACTTTCATATGTTCATAAATTAGTGATTCCGTACACAGTTCAATAAAATTGTACTCTGTTTCTCTATGAAAATCTATTATTAAAACAGAGTAGCAATTGTTTCTATTATGCCAACCCAGAAATAAAATAACATAGGAAAAAAAAAGATGACAAATAATTCAGATCATGAATAATGGAATGGTTCTTTCGTGCGTAGCTACGTGCACATAACAATTGATTTCAAACGCAAACAGAAAGTAGCGAGAATGAACTTGAGTTCCAATTGATTACATTAACAATAAAATGTGTTTTTATTATGTTGTTCAATTTGCATAAAATTTATGTACTCGCATTAATATTCTCTCGAGTTATCGCCCTCTTGTTCGATAAAATATGAGTAATCGTCACAATATGATTTTATGATTATTTTCATTCGACTTGCTGTCGAGAACAAAGGCGTAAAATCAATCGATCTCTTGTTATCGATAACATACACTTACATTGTGTTCCAGAAACAATGAAAAGAAAAGAATAAAAAATGAGTAATTTTTTTTTTCTATTCAAATCTTTTTTTTTCTATTCAAATCTTTCCGAAAGCGGAAAGAAGATTTTGGAAACAAATATACAAAGATCTTCTATTCTTCATATCATTAGAAATTTTTTCTTTTTTTCAATAAATTTTTTTTGATAACATGTTAAAGAAATTAAATTTTTAGTTTTTTTTACAAAAAATAATTTCTGAAACACAGTGTTAGGCTAAAGTAAAGGGTGATGCGTTGATTGAACAAGGATAAGTTGTGGATGAAGATGAAGTCAAGTTTATACAAACAAAATGAGAATCAAAGGACTAATCAATCATGTGTTTTGCCTTGGTTCTGTCTAAGAAATGCCTGGAATTATTAACGCAAATATGTCGGATCAACACATGGGATGTTTCCTTCGTTTTATTTTAGTTCAAGTAAAGTTGTAATCTTTTATTTATTTTTTCAGAGGATCCTTCCTAATGATTCTTGCACACGGCTTTCAAACTTGTTGTATCTATAATTCTGTACTAATTGTATCTTTGATTCTATGTCTATCTTGATCAACTTAACAAAATTTGACTATCTTTTTTTTTACTACTTTTTTCGTTCTAAAATAAGTATCGTTCCGATTTTTTATACGTATTTTAAAATGTAAAAAAAATGTTATTTACATGATTCAGTTTTTCAATTTCTTTTTGTGAATAAAACTTTAGATTCTCAAAAAAAAATTCAAAAAATAAGTTACGAAATCATGTAAAAAATTAGAACGACACTTATTTTAAAACGGAGATAGTATCCGACTTTGGTGTACTAATTTTGTATAAAGTGACAACTTGTTAATGGCGGGCTGCTCTGATCTGTATTCAAAAAAATGTGCCCTTTACAGTGAAGTTACTTTAATGCTGCATGCCATTTTATAATTCTTTGTAGGTGAAAATTCTTTTTGTTTTTAGCAAATGACACAGTTTTGTGAAACCAAGAGATACTCAACATTTGTCTTTGGTTGTTTAATATAGTAGGAGTTGCAAGAGAAGGAATCTACTTGATTGTTATTCCCCCAGCGTGAAAGAATGCAATGATAATAATATAGCTTTAGGAGCTCATAACAATTTAATCTATTTAATCAATTTATAATCAATTTAATTTTAATTTTTTCTTTAATAGAATGTCAACTAGTATTTTGGTATTATTACTTTATAGTATTTGATTAGTTACAACAACTAACTAAACTGGAATTCTAACTACTGATTCTTTCTTGATTTTGCATATTGAAAAAGTTAAGGGACAGAGAGATGGAATAAGCTAACAGCTCTAAAGGGAGAGGAATCATTGGTCTTCCTGGCCCCCAAAGGCTCAATCCTTCGCACTCCCTCCAGCTGCAACAGTTAAAGTGGCAATGACACCACCTAGCCGCTCCCATTTCAATTTCATATAGTGGACCGTTAAGAAAACGACGAGGACACCTCATGAAGAATCAATAGGAGAAATATCGCAAAATCCCTCGACTTCAAATTTTAGCGTCGTTTGCAAAGCTGAAAACACGACGAGTGAAGAAGAATTAAACATGACTGAGGATGAAACAATTCCGGATACAGAAATAAGAAAAGTGAGACTATCATTTTGAAATGAGAATAAACATTTTTCCATAAATGAAACATAGAACTTGTACAATATTCTAACCAAAACCCATAACCCCAGGTAAGGGGGAATTACTGTCGTTCTCATATGGTCACATAATTAAAGGATAATGCCCTAAACAATGGGATGTATGGGACTATGGCAGACTCAAACCCCACCACAGTGCCTTTAAATACCACTTAATTCCCATATCTTTACCCCAACCTGTCTTGAAATCATTTCACTTGCATTCAATTCCTTCTCACAACTCTTCAAAATTCCTTCACCTTTTCATTCATTTTTATCATAACATAACAATTATTTGAACTACAACAAAAAGCTCAAAACTTGAAAATGTGTTCCTCCAAAGTAAAACTTCAAGAAGCTGGTTCTTTTGACATCAACGGCCGCCCTGTTCTCCAGCCAACTTGCAACAGAGTTCCACTGTTAGAACGTCGCAATTCGCTAAAGAAAAACTTCACAAAATCTGTCATTACAACAAAGATACAACCTAGTACCACCACCACTACTACCAATTTTAGTCCTAAACTTAGGCCTTCAGTAATCACCCCACCTATATCTCCAACTCCAAACCTAAAATCGCCACGACAGTCAGTGATTAAGCAAAGGAATGATCCAAATGGATTAAGTTCTAGTACTGAAAAAGTAGTGTTGACACCAAGAAGCACTTGCAAAGTTGTTACACCAGCTGTAAAAGAGTCGAAAACAAGTACACCTTTTGTGGACACTACTACATTAGATTACTCATCTTCATCCATAGTAGAGGCTCCTGGAAGTATTGCTGCAGCAAGGAAGGAACAAGTTGCAAATATGCAAGTGCAGAGGAAATTAAAAATTGCTCATTATGGAAGAACAAAGTCTGCAAGGTTGGAACCCGCAATTTCACCCCTTGATGCTACAGCAACTGCTCCTGAAGAAAAAAGATGCAGCTTTATTACGTCTAATTCTGGTATGGATAACTTTTCCGATCTAAACCTGTCGAAAATTACTTATAGTAACAAAGTTTTTGGTCTATCTAATTGTTGAGTAACCAGCTCATCTGAAACCTTAAGGTGTTAGAGGAAGACACTTTCCGGGATCTTGTATTATATTCTAATACTAATATTAAATTTCAGTGTTTCATATATTTTCCCTCTTGAGTCCTCATTATGTTGCTCTTGCAGACCCTATATATGTTGCTTACCATGATGAAGAATGGGGCGTTCCTGCTCACGATGACAGGTAAATGTTCATATTTCTTTCTCTGTTTCGAAACACACACATATACACAAAAGATATATGCCTCTTTTCCTTGCATATATTGAGGCCAAGAGCTGATATGTTTATGCTATGCAGGCTGCTGTTTGAATTGTTAGTATTAACTGGTGCGCAAGTTGGATCAGACTGGACCTCAGTGTTGAAGAAAAGGCAAGAATTCAGGTAGGTATTATGCATTCCCAATTCCTGGAAAAAAAACCTAAACTTTACAAAAATCATGTTCTGATACTTGGAATATTGTTTTTATACTTTTTTTTTCATTTTCAGGGATGCTTTCTCTGAATTTGATGCCGAAATTGTCTCAAAATTTTCTGAGAAGAAGATTATATCAATCAGTACTAAATATTCAATAGCGGTGAACCAGATTAGAGGGATTGTAGATAATGCTATCCGAATTCTCCAGGTACTTCATCATATTTTGTCATATGCAATCAAACACTTGTGCTGTGGTCTAATTTTTTGGTACTTAGCAAGTTTCTTTTAATCTGTGTACAGATGAAGAAAGATTTCGGATCATTTGACAAGTATCTATGGGGATTCGTCAATCACAAACCAATTGTGACTCAATACAAATCAAGCCATAAAATGCCTGTCAAGACATCAAAAGCAGAAACCATTAGCAAAGACATGGTTAAAAAAGGTTTCAGGCTAGTCGGACCAACTGTCATACATTCCTTCATGCAAGCGGCTGGCTTTACCAATGATCACCTAACGACCTGCCCACAGCATCTCCAGTGCCTGGCATTGGCATCTCACACTGGCACACCCATAGCGGCTCTATAAGATTAGAAGATGTATTAAAACTGAGATGAGCAATGGCCTTTATCAGTTTATCCATCGCTGGCATGAATACTCGTTCTCCACTAACCGAAAAGGCCTATTCGTTCTTTTTCTGTACGAAGTGTCATTACATAATCAATCAATCCATTTATTCTAAATATGCACCTATGTATTGGCAGTTGAAAATTGGTCTATAAAATTTTGCATTATGTTTATTCTTGTTAATATCATAGAATTCTATTACAATTATGTACTCTCCAAGGGTTTCAGATATAAAACATATACCAAAAATTAAGGAAAATCTTCTTTTTTCACAAACTGCTTAATGAGAAACAAAGGATGGCATGCACGGTAGGTTTAGTTTTGCTTAGTTCCACTTCCACATGAAATCTGAAAGTAAAGAGAAAATTTCTTAGGAATTTGAAGTAAGACTAATTGGAACTTGCTATATATCACAAACAAAATCAATCCTTTGGCCAGAATTCGAAGATTTTATCTTGGCCCCATAAAACAATATAATGAAGAATGTTACTATTACTATTATCTTTATCTTTTCCAAATAAGTCATGTAGGGTCTGTAAGTTATGTGGCAGCTTACGTGGCTCTCCAATTGGCATTGTATTGTCTGTTTTATCATTAATAGTGTAACAGGTATGTTAGGGATTATTTAGTCTTTATCTAGTAGTTTGTTATGCAGCAGGATATAAGGACAATGTAGGGATCATTTGAAGGGGGAATGAATTTGTTTCTTGTTGAGCAAAGTATCTGTGTGTTTAAGCTTTGTTTACTCTTTGTCATGGCTGCTATATGCTAAGCTTTATTTTCTCATCATGGTATCAGAGCTGCATATGTACACCATAGAGTAAAAACTTTATTGTTATCCTTGTTTTCATTCCCAATTTAGTCTATGTCTTTCTTCTCGTCTTGTGTGTTCAAATCTTGGTTCCTTTAAAAGATACTCCCTCCGTTCCTTATTAATAGTCGTTTTAAGTTTTGATTAAAATTCCAATTTGTTAGTCGTTTTGTGGTTCCAAAGCACAATTAATGATCAATATTTCACTGAATGCCCCTGCATTAATACTCAGTCTTGCAATCTTTATTATCATAGCATCACTTGGTAAGGTTATATAAGTAAAATTATAACTAAGTTAATGATATTGTAGTGTATTAAATACACATTCTTGGTTTGTGCAAAAACTACTAGAAAGACTAATAAAAAGGAACGGAGGGAGTAAGACAGTTGTCTTGTGTTTGTTTTTTTTTGTTAAATCAACCCTCTTTTTCAAGATTTCAAAACCCACTTCCTTACAACCATGACCAGCGCTAGTATTAAGTTTACATCCTCGGATCTACAAAACCCTTTGTTTGTTCACCCTTCTGATGGTCCAATGTCTGTTGTTGTCACAAAGCTGGAAGGAGTCAGTGATTACAGAAGCTGGAAACAATCTTTTGAAATACAGTTGAGTGCAAAGCGAAAACTAGGCTCCGTGGATGGATCTATCACTCGAAGCACAACTAAAGCCACATAGACCTTTCAATGGGACACCTGCAATAATCTGGTACTCTCATGGATTCACAACAATTTGTCTGATACTATCAAAAAATCTGTTATGTTTATTAATAGTGCTGCTAAAATATGGAAACAACTTGAAAAACGTTTTTCTTTAACCAATGGGTCTCGAAAATACAAACTCAACCGTGATTTGTTCAGTCTGAAACAAAATGATATGACTATTAATGAGTATTTCACTAGTATGAGTAGTCTCTAGGAAGAAATTGAATCTATGAATAGTCTGCCTACTCTTAAGACTTTGACTCCTGAAATACAAACTTTGTTTGAAGCTATTAATGTCATGAAAGAAGAATCAAAACTATTTCAATTTTTAAATGGCCTTAATGATAAATTTGGTCCCCAAAGGAGTCAGATTCTTATAATTACACTTCTCCCTAGTGTTGAGTCTGCTTGCTCTGTTATTCAACAAGAAGAAACTCAAAAGGCTGTTTTAAATACTAATGGCACAAGAGATATTGATATTTCTGCAGTGTTTAGTAATGGCACTATCCATAAAACACATCAATGTTCAACCTGTGGTGGAAAGGATCACATCAGTGAAAGGTGTTGGAATGTCATTGGTTATCCATCATGGCATTATAAATATAAACCACCTGTCTCAAGAAATACTCCTCCTGATAATAGATGGTCTGGGAACAAAATGTTTGGCCCAAGGTTTGGAGATACCAGAAGAGCTAATGTTGCACAAGGACTATGTGATGCCAATGTTGGGCTCACACCACAACAAATTGAACAACTTGTCAAGCTTCTTCCTGGTGGAACATCACAACAGCAAGGGGGAGATACTGATGAAGAATTAGATTTTTCATTTTCAGGCATGGTTAAAACCTCTGATCACACAAGTACAAATTAGTTTGAGTGGATAATGGATTTTGGAGCATCTGACCACATGGTGACAACTCTTCAACCTCATGTTAATGTCAAACAAGTGCCTCTGTACTTCAAAATTCAACTCCCTACTGGAGCAAAAGCCAACATCACAGACATTTGAGATATGGAGCTTTCTAATGGCTTGAAGATGCTTAATGTACTTTATGTACCTCAATTTACTCACAATCTGTTATCTATTCATAAGCTAGCCAGAGATAACAATTGTGATGTAATGTTCTATCCTGAAAAGTGCACTGTGGTAGATACTCGTACAAAACAGACCAAGGTTGTGGGCAAAGTAAATCAAGGACACTATTATCTCACCAATTGGAGCAACACTGCAATGCAGGCTAAAGCTTTCTCAACATATGTCAAATTCACTACATGGCATCAAAGGTTAGGTCATGCCTCTGCAAAAGTACTGCAACATATTCCTTTCTTGAAGAGTACAAACACAACCACAAAACCAGTGTGCATTACATGCCCCATGGCAAAACTTACAAGGTAGTCATTCAATCTCAGCCTCTCTCATGCTAAAAGGAAGTTTGATTTTCTCCATGTAGACATCTGGGGTCCTTACAAGCCACCAGCTTAAGAAAAATACATGTACTTCCTAACTCTAGTTGATGACCATACTAGAATGACATGGGTCTATCTACTAGAAAAGAAGTCTGATTATCTGTCCACTTTGTCTGGTTTTCTGAATTACATAAGCAATCATTTTAAGGGTACTGTAAAGACTCTATGGACAGATAATGCACTTGAGTTTGATGATCAAGCTTGCAGAAAATTCTTTGCGGAAAAGGGAATAATTCATGAAATTTCATGTGTCTACAGACCCCATCAGAATGCTAGGGTCGAGAGAAAACATAGGCAAGTATTAGAAGTGGCTAGAGCACTCAGGTTTCAATATGTTGTACCCTTAAGCTATTGGAGCTACTGTGTGCTAACTGTAGTGCATATTATAAACAGGTTGCCTAGTGATGTTCTAAACTTTAAAACTCCTTATGAAATATTTTATGAAGAAAAAACCTCATATAAGCACCTTAAGGCATTTGGATGTTTAGCCTTTGCCTACAACACATCACCTCATACTGATAAATTTTCTCTTAGAGGCATACCCTGCATTTTGTAGGATATCCACCCACCAAGAAAGAGTATAAACTTGTCAACCTTTTAGATAAATCTGTGTTTATTTCTAAGGATGTTATCTTTAATGAAAATATATTCCCTATTCACAGTGCATCTAATTCTTATGCTTCACCTGTTTCAATTGCTCTACCTATACCTAACAATGTCCAAATAGATGATAAATTAGAATTCCCTGATGCAACTGAGGAATGTGACAGTCCTGTCAGTCCTCAATCACCAAGAATGTCTAATGAACCCAATCAAATGTCATCCACTGATCCTCAACCTTTTGCCAATACTCACATCACAACCCCTCCACCTACTGTTAGAAAATCCACTAGAACTGTTAGACAACCATCTTGGATGGATGACTTTGTTGGATAACAAAAACCACATTCTACTGTTAATATTGTTGCTGTTACTGATCAAGTTGTCATGCCTCAGTTTAAATGTTTCCTCACTGCATTAACAAAGACACATGATCCAACTTCTTTCAGCCAAGCTGTAAATCACAACCACTGGATAATAACCATGAATGAAGAATTGACAGCATTGGAGGATAACAAGACTTAGGATATAGTTGAACTCCCACCTGAAAAAAAGGCTATTGGTTGTAAATGGCTCTTCAAAACTAAATACAATCAGGATGGCAGTGTTGAGAGGTATAAATCAAGACTAGTTGCGTTGGGAAACAGACAAATATATGGTATTGACTACATGGAGACCTTTGCTCCTGTAGCCAAATTGTCAACTGTTAGAGCATTGTTGGCTATAGCTGCTATGAAGGACTGGCCTACCTATCAGATGGATGTTAAGAATGTCTTCCTACATGGAGAGTTAGCTGAAATTGTATACATGAAAATGCCTGAAGGGTACACTGAATTGGGAAGCAAAATTCACAGTGATAGTGTCATGAAGGATAGTAGACAGAGTACTATAGTGTGCAGACTAACAAAAGCTTTGTATGGCCTTAAGCAAGCACCCAGGCTGTGGTTTCACAAACTTTCAATTATTCTGATGAATCATGGATATAATCAGTCCAAGAGTTACTATAGTCTGTTCACTTACAATCATGAAGATGCTGTCACACTTATCTTGGTCTATGTTAATGATATCCTTATCACTGGGAACTCCCCACAGGCAATAGCTCAACTCAAATCCATGATGTCAACTCAGTTTCATATGAAGGACATGGGGAATACCAATTACTTCCTAGGGCTTGAAATTACAAGAACCGCAGATGGTATTTTTGTCTCACATAAGAAATATACTAAAAATTTACTGAAGAGTTTGGTCTGGCTACTACAGCTCCTTTGAGATTGCTTATGGATGTTCATCTCAAGTTAACTCTGGACAAAGGTGATCCACTTCCAAACCCTCACATCTATCAAAGATTGATGGGCAAACTAATCTATTTGACTATAACAAGACCTGATTTAACATTCTTTGTCCACATCCTCACACAATTTATGTATAGGCCTACTAATGTGCATATGCAGGCAGTCAAGAGAGTGCTCAGATATTTAAGAAACAATACTGGACAAGGAATTCTTCTGGCATCTTCCTCTTCTGCCCAACTCACTGCCTATTATGACAGTGATTGGGCAAGTTGTCCATTTTCCAGAAAATCTACTTCTGGCTTCTACATTCATCTAGGCAACTCACCAGTTTCCTGGAAAACCAAGAAATAATCTGTGGTATCAAGATCATCAGCCGAAGCTGAATACAGGGCCATGACACTTACATCATGTCAAGTGACTTGGCTCACAAATTTGCTCAAATATATGGGACTTGATAATCTTCCTGCTGTAACTATGAAGTGTGACAATCAAGTTGTTATCTCCATTGCTGCAAACCATGTTCTGCATGAGAAGACTAAACACATAGAGATTGATTGTCACTACGTTCGAGATCAAACCAATGCTGACAATATCAAAACTGAACATGTTCCTAGTTATGCACAGGTGGCTGATCTTCTCACCAAGCCTTTTTCAGTAAAGCAACACAATTCTCTTCTCAGCAAGTTTGGAGCTTCAGTTGGCACCTCTTCTCCACTTGCGGGGGAGTAATGAAGAATGTTACTATTATCTTTATCTATTCCAAATAAGTCATGTAGGGTCTATAAGTTATGTGGCAACTTATGTGGATCTCCAATTTGCATTGTACTATCTGTTTTATCATTAATAATGTAGCAGGTATGTTAGGGACTATTTAGTCCTTATCCAGTAGTTTGTTATGCAGCATGATATAATGACAATGTAGGGATCATTTGAAGGGGGAATGAATTTGTTTCTTGTTAAACAAAGTATCTGTGTGTTTAAGCTTTGTTTACTCTTTGTCATGGCTGCTATATATGCTAAGCTTTATTTTCTCATCACAATACAATTGGACAAAAAAAATATGGCCCGCTGATGTCACAAAAGCAGATGAAACTTGATCTTCCTGTATCTTAGCAAGTTGGATAGCTCGGTAAGTGGAGTGGAGGTAGGGTTGTCAATGGATTGGATCTGGATCGGATCGTCCTTGATCCATATCCTGATCCATTTAATTTGACCGAATTCGGATTCGGATCAGATCATAGCCGGATTTTATATAGCCCGATCCATATCCGGATCCGTTATGATCACGGTTAACGGAACGGAGCTCCGATCCGTTAATATTAATAAAAAAATACTTTACTCAAATTCAAATTCCTGTAACACTGAATATTTTAACAAAGTTGAAATGCAAATTTAACACCAATGCAAATTCAGAGGTTACATAATAAATTAAAATTTAATTACAATACGAAAACTTAAACACTGAATTCAATCTGAAGCCATAGCACAAGCCAGCGAAGAAAAAAACATGTTTTGTAATCAATCACCTGAAAAGGGAGAATGTAAAAGCATTATAGCTTTTATTGTCTTTTGTGTCAACTATATAAGTAAAAAAGAGGTCCAGTATCCATTTTATGTAACAGGAACATGACCATCACTAGAAAATTTAAAAAGAAAAATTCATATATAAATGCAAGTTAGAGAAATATATCTGTGCGTACACAGATGAAGATGAAAGATGACAAGTCCATTAAGCTCTTTAATTTGCAGGCGCTTCTATAATATCTGAAAATATGATATATTTAATATATAACATATTGTATAGTCGGATCGGATCGTTAATGGATC
Source organism: Heracleum sosnowskyi (assembly GCA_030848705.1). Taxonomy (NCBI): domain Eukaryota; kingdom Viridiplantae; phylum Streptophyta; class Magnoliopsida; order Apiales; family Apiaceae; genus Heracleum; species Heracleum sosnowskyi. The sequence continues at coordinate 10,824,074 of CM061242.1, read as the reverse complement.
GGATCATATTAAATCCATATCCTATACTTATCGGATCGGATCATTACCGAATCGGATTTATTTTTTAATAATTCATATCCGCACCATTAGGTTTCGAATCGAATCGAATTTCCGATCAATTGATAGCCCTAGGTGGGGGACAAAATGATCTTGAATGCATGTGCATTTTGGATTCCGCAACTATCTTCTTTTTATCCTTTGAAGTTGTCATGTCTGTAATTCAATTAGCAAAGCCTAATTATATCTTTATTAATGAGCAATGCCTCGTGTCATGTCTAAAAACCCACAACATTTCGACTTGTGTCCAATTTGGGTGCGGGTTGAAGTGATCATGTTCAGTTGAAAACTTAGGACTTGGACAACAAGCTCATGATCGATGAGACGTAGCCCACCATGAGGACCTTCCAATGAAGCGAGCTTTACACGTAAGTAACCCAAAAATACTATAGATGCAAGATATAAAAGAGGAGTGATGGTTTTTTTTCCATTTTTTATTTGGTCTATAATATTTTAATGCACCGAACGGGTTAATGGTCCTCGCAGTGAGAATTTCTCAGAAAATTCCACCTTTATTGTGCAAGAATCTTGTCGAGGTATACGCAGCTCATCAGGTCGCGCGAGAGAAATCAAGATGGTATAAATCTTTCTAAAATGTTAGCTTAAAGAATATGGCAATATATGCTCAAACTTAAAACTTATTCTTTTCCATTGGCTTGTCAATGAACCGTCTATTCAAACCGATTCGATCCGATAATAATCCGATTCTTTAAAAAAGACAATTCTCGCTCATCTAATCCTAGGGGTGAAAACGAGCCGAATACCTTCAAATTATGAGTTATCACACCTCATTAGAGGCATCCCTGTCCGAAAATCCTTCACAGAAAACCCAAAAGGATCAAACTCAACCGAAACAGAATTATCAGTAGTGAATTTCCTAACAGAAATTAGATTTTTGATAATTTTGGGAGCATGTAGAACATTATTTAATGATAAAGATGAATTATGAGAAGGTAAAACAGTATGACCATAACCACTTACTGGAATAGATTGACCATTTCCGACAATAATACCAGAATGTTGATTGCTCAAATGAAAATAAGACGAGAGATTACCGTTTGACGAGGTCATATGAGAGGTTGCGCCAGTGTCCATGTACCAAGAAGGATCAGGTGGATTAATAGTCATTGTGTGCATAGCCGAAGCAATATCAGTTGGCATATAGGAACCCGACTGACCATTGAGAGATGAAGCCACAGAAGCAGTATAGGCCTGGTGATAAGTGGATTTTTAATCCACTTGGAACGCTTCATATCTGCTTAAATTGATGACTTGAACTCAAGTATGTGGTGTGTTTAATGTGTTTTCATTAAGTTTTGCAGAACCAAGAGTTGGAGGTTAATTTGATTAAAATTCGGATTTTCCGGGTAGGTTGCGCAGTCTTCACTGTTTTGGCCATATCTGGAGTTCTACAAGTCCGATTCTGACGATCTTACAGCTCACGCGAAGAGGACAACATTTTCTATAATTCTAGGCAGAAGGTTCTGCACGGGCGCCCAGGAATTGTACTGGAATTCTGCGCGGCCGCCCAGGAAGTCAGAACCGCCAGAAATTGCCAGAATTCGATTTTAATTAGGAAAGTTTCACAAATTCGACTTCTAATCAATATGGTAATTGCTTGGGGCGGCCAGAAACTTCCAGAATCAGTTGTAAACATGGAATATGCAATTCTTATTGCATTCAAAGACGGAAATTGCCGTAATTCTATTCTAATTCAAAAACGGCAATTGCTTGGAAGAGGGACAACTTGGAGCTATAAATACACACCTTGGGGGGACATAATCAACACATCACAATACATCACAACACACCAGAGATCAGATTCAATATTGGAGCACAAGATCGAGGAGCCAAGAACGAAGAACGTGACTACGAGGAGATCTAGACATAGTTTTTTTCTTGTATTCTTCAATTTTGGTGCAACTTTTGGATGCTTCCAGATTTGTCCTCTAAACCTTTAACTCTTATTCATATTTACATCATTGATTTCTTGTTTTTCATCATGCTTTCATCAAACCCCGTGACGATGAAAAGTTCGATCATGAACTAATCGTTGTCATGGGGTCCTAGCGGATTTATCTATGGAATTTAGTAGTTGATTGTTTTAAAGATTTGTGTGTGATGACTTATTGATATCCTAGTTTGGTTGTGCTTATTCTTCTTGGATGCGTCGCGAACATCTAAGTTGTTTTGTTAATCTCTATTAAATGCGAAAGTGGATATAGAGGTTTAGAACTTGCCATGCTAGCATAGGTTTGTGTATGTTTGTCATGCATGATTCGTAGGTAATTTTAACCATCTTACCTGCCCTATGTAATCTGAATGGATAACTTGCTCGTTAAACCGTTATGTTTTCAAATCTTATAGACATATAGGGTCTAAGCATAATTGGTGTCTGCTTAACTTCTATCTCTTTTGTGGATGTTTGAGTGGTTTGGTATACGTATACTGAAAGGTAGCGTGTACTGATTTCGTGTTATCCGATTAGTTGTCACAACCGTCACATGCATTGATTAAAGACAAAAGACTCTGAATGAAGTATTTAATGAAGTTAGGATCCCATGTTTTATTCTCATAAGTAATATATCAGCAATCTTTAGTTTAATATAGTCTTGATAATTTGTTTAGTTAATTTAGTTAATCAAAACACAATTTGATACTTGTCTTAGCATTGAACGATAGCCATACATTGTTGCATAAGTGCATAACTATAATAACCATAGCAGTCTCTGTGGGAACGAACTCTACTTATTCTTATATTACTTGTGACCGCGTATACTTGCGTGATATTGTGTGAACACCTGGTATGGTTGTTGTTGCGGACGAGAGCCTAGAACACCATTCCTGTTGGTAGAAGGAGGAGGTCGAGCCCAACCTTGAGTAGGCATAGGACACGGTGGAGCAGCCCACTGAGGCCAGCCATAATTTGCATACGGACCCCAACCCCAAAATGGCATCTGCTGGTGTTGTCCCGGCGGGCTAGGCTTGTTGGCCCTGCCGTTACCGCCCTTGGTATTCCGGCCACCACCACGACCATTCGAACTTTTGCGACCGTTTTGAGATTGTTTGCGGTTGATATGCTGCTGTCCCTTCCCTTGTGCAGATTGAGACGGAACAAAATTAGAGTTCTCATCGTCGTTCGAAGCAACAACCATGCCAGAGTCAGAAGCCATGGTTGCCTCCTTAGCCAGGCCTGACTCTTCCAGAGTGAGCATAGACCGAGCTTGATAAAAGAGAGGAAGAGGATTACTCTGTCTGATCAACGTACCCACCCCACGATACGGAGCAGTGAGACCAGATACAAGTTGTAACACCAACCGGCTGTCAGACACCGGAGCCCCGACATTCTTCAATTGATCATCCAAGGATTTCAGCCGTTGACAATATGCCGAAACATTGGAAAAGTTTTCCATCCTGGTGGTGGAGAAATCATGCTCCAAAGTCACCGCTCGAGAATGCTTATTATCCTGGAAGATATCACGCAAACGTTCCCAAGCCTCCATTGCCGTTGCATCAGGCTCAATGATAGTGTGTAACAAATCATTAGAAATTGTGGCATAGATCCACGACAAGACCGTGGCATCGAGAGTAGCCCACATGTCTGCATCCACCTCGGTCACCGGGGTCGCATCCGTCCCCGTGGTTGAAGAAGATGTGGTTGAAGCAGAAGATTCCTTTGTTGGAGAAGGAATGATGTGATGGAGAACTTTGTTCGATCGTGCATGAACCTTGAACAACTCCGCCCAAATTGAGTATTGCACAGTTTCCATCTCGAGAATAATAGGAATATGATTCCTAATGTTAGATACAGCAAGAGCAGGGTGAAAAGATTTAGAGTGAGACATCGTTGTTAACAGAGACAAGAGAAGATGTATAAGAAGAAGAGAAGGACGGAAAGTATAGCTAGGGCACCGCGGAAAATAGATCAAGAAAACCCTACTGATACCATGAAAGAATTCATCCGTCCCCTTCTCATTAATCAAAGTAACAATATATACAACATACATCAGCACTATCATCTCCTACTTTACAGGAAACTAATTAACTAACAACAATGTACAGGGAGAGATTGTAGGCATAGATATAGATGACTAAATCTACACCAATCAATTAACAATTATCTACAAAATATATTCTATATTTAACAGCGTTCAGTTCATATTATCAATTACAATGGTCAAGATCGGCTCGGATTCGAACATTATAAAAAAACTAGAGCTCGTACTCGGTTCATGTTCGAGTTTGTAAGCTCGTTTTTAGCTCGATTATGTTTGTCAAATATACGATCTACTCGAATTGTTTCGAACCGAACTCGAATATAATACAATTCAAAAAATTATAGAATTTGACATTTACTTAATTGATCTTTAAATAATTAAAAAATAACTGGGCAATCATTATTTATATTATTTTTAACTTTTTTACAAACTACATATTCAAGTATAACTACAAGATCACAAACTACGTTTATAAACAGGAAAAATTACAAGCCCAGAAAGATGAGATGAAGACTTGTTATCAGAAAGCATATTGGGTGTGTGCAGAATCAATACTTGTATCTATATTTATACTTGAAAAGATGATCACCGACAAATATCCTGCCATGATAAAGGGGATTTAGGAGTAACTAGTGTGATAATTGATTTTCTCTGTCAAACATTAACATGCATATGTCCATTAACCCGTCATCATTAATTCTTCAATATAATAATAGAAAATCTAAAATGAAGGAAGATGAAATCTCATCCGCATACACTGAACTACTCGTAAATAATATAACCGAATGTATTTCGAATACTCGTATTACAACCGAGTTAATCAAAACCTTATTTAACCGAGTAATTCTATGGTGAAAATCGGATCGTAAAAATATTCGAACAAATATAATTACTCAAATTCGGATCGAATTTCCACGAATACGAGTCTCGGTTATATTTATTCGAACCGATCACGAATCGAACCCGAGTTGCTCGCGGTCATTTTCAGCCCTATCTAATCCAATGAAGACCTGATCGGGTTACATGTAATTTTACAAGTCATTTAATACTTGAACATGTATAAAACAAATCATGACCAAATTAATTAACTTTTCCATCATGAACAGCGTAATTCTTGTTTACATGTCATTTAATTTTTTTTTGCATTTTTCTATAAAACTAAGCTGGATCGACTCACATCTATACTCTTTATTATTTATTAATAAGCAAAACAATTTGAAAATGGTGCGCGGTACTAAAGTACCAAAGTACCAAATTTGGTTATCACTTGACCCGGGTTCGATTCCTCGCAACTACATAATTATACAAGATTTATTTACTTTAAATTCTTTAGTTTCATCCAGGGTTCGATTTCTTACAATTACGTAATTATACAATATTTATTTATACCAAATTTTGGCTTTATTAATAAGCAAAACAATGTGAAAATGGCGCGCGGTACTAAAGTACCAAAGTACGAAATTTGGTTATCACTTAACCCGGGTTCGATTCCTCGCAACTACGTAATTATACAAGATTTATTTACTTTAAATTGTTTAGCTTCATCCAGGGTTCGATTCCTTACAACTACGTAATTATACAAGATTTATTTATACCAAATTTTGGTTATCACTTAACCCGGGTTCGATTCCTCGCAACTACATAATTATACAAGATTTATTTACTTTAAATTCTTTAGCTTCATCCAGGGTTCGATTCCTTACAACTACGTAATTATACAAGATTAATTTATTTACTTTAAATTTAATAGTTTCTTCGAGCGTTATATTCTTTGCAGCTACGTAATCATACAAGATTTATTTATTTACTTTAATTTCTTTAGCTTTATGCACAGTTCGATTGTCTGTAACTACATAATTTAAATAGTTATTTATTTATTATATATTTTTATCATTCAATTCTCGAGAAATACATTTTTTAATAATATTTATTAATAATTTATTAATACTAATATTTTAATATCAACTCATGCTCAATCCGTGCTTGGTACGGGTTATAAGCTAGTATTAGTTACACGTAGGACACGAACTCATCTCATTTCTAGCTGTGTATACCTGTTTCTTAAGATGTGTCATTCATAATCCTGCAAATTTTGTCGAGGTGTACCGGCAACTGTTTTAAATGTGGATCCACATTTGATGTTACTGGAGATGGTTACCCTTAAGCTGGGTACCCCAAGAATTAAATGGTTGCTATGTGTAGAAGTTGGTCCATATCCTCTCTCTATCCTGAAACTAGATGCCCTCGGAGACAACAAGACAGAATTGTATGCGCTTTTAGCTTATAGCTAGTTCATGTGGTCAGTATTGGCATTGCTAGCCCGGTGTCCTTTCTATCACACATTTTTCATGACACCGTAATTTTTTAATATACGAGAGAGGGGGTTAAGTTCTATGAAGACCATTTTCAAATCGAACATCTTGAAAAATATTGCAAAACATATTGTCATGTAAAGTATATTCTGCACGTATTTTACTAAGTATGTTCTGCACCTATTTTACTTGCAGAACATATATGATCTGCACAGCCTCCAATTAAAACGTGATTTAACAGAACTTTTCTCAGAGGGGAGTAAAGATTTGAAACCTTTACATGACCTTGTCTATGACCGGAGAAGAAGTGACGGTCTTTGCGGCTGATAATCCCAGAATCGTTTTTACACATACAGTTGAACCTTGATTAAGTAATAATCGATAAAGTAATAACCTCGCTAAAATAATATTTTTTTCCGGTCCCAACATAATAAAGGCAATGTATTTTTACTCTCGATAAAATAATAATCTCGATAAAGTAATATTTTTTTTCAGTTCCGAGACTATTACTTTAAAGAGGTTTAACTGTACATTATTCCTCATTCATTTACATACTCTAATCTCAAAGGCAATGTGTTTTTTCGTCGTATAATTATCTCATACGGACTAATTTTGCCTTTTTTTCGTTTGTATAATCATAACTCATAAGGACAAAATTTACAAGTCTGAAACAAAAACATAGATTAAGTGATGTTCATCAATTAGTGATTCCGTACACAGTTCATAAAGATTGTACTCTCTCATATATTGTAGAAATCATTTGAATCAATAATGTTTATAAAACTAAACTATTTTTTTCTATAAATGCCAAACCCAGAAACTAGACAAAAATAAAATAGAGAAAAATGATGACAAATGATCCAGATTATGAATAATGGACGGTTCTTTCGTACGTAGCTACGTGCACATATCAATCAACCATTGCACATGCCGGAGATCACATAAACAAATACAAGGAGGAACAAGATTAATATTGAACACCAATAGAATCTATAATTAAGTAAACGAAATGTTTCTACTGAAACTCGAATCATCAACTTACGTAAGTTTCTCGAGATATTCACTAAATTGAATTACTCATAAACCGCATTTGAGAAATCAAGCATCTCTTCTTATCGGATTAGTTGAGTAAACCAACTTCTTAAACTTTTCTTGCGGTAAATTGCAAAAATTTAAATGAACACGCTTATATTACAACTAATACGTTTGGTTTAAGCAGGATAAGCTGCATGTGGATGAAGATCAAGTCAAATCGACAGGGGAAAAAGAAGAAGAAGTAATAAATAAGGCTAATCAATCAAGTGTTTCCCTCGGTTATGTCTAAGAAATGCATGGAATTATTGATGCAAATATGTCGGATGAACACATGGGATGTTTCTTTTGTTTCATTTTAGGCCAAGTAAATTAAACTTGTTATCATTCATCTTATTTAAGAGGATACTTATATTTATTGGTTTCTATCTTGATCGACTTGGACAAAATTCGACCAACTCTTTTTAACTATTTAAATTTGGTGTACTGACTTTGGATTCACTGACAACTTGTTAAAGATTGTAAGTTGTAACTTCAATTGCTCGAGGTGGCCGATTCAGAAGGGAATTCCTCTATTATTTTTTAGGAATACGATAGATATGGAGTATTTTATATTTTGGTTCATCCTGTTTAAAAATTCAGATCATTTATCTTTCGGAACTACAAGACGTATGTAATTCCATCTCGAGAGATACCTGGATCCGCCGCTGCCTCTCAGCGCCTTTAATATAACTAGCTGATAACCCGTGCGAAGCATGTCGAAATTAAAATAATAATCAAATTCGGATGAAATTCAAAAAAATAAATTAAATCAATAATTTTTTAAATTACGTAGTTATAAGGAATACCAGGGATGAAACCAAAAAATTAAATCAAATAAATAAATTTTGTTTAATCATGTAGTTGTAGGGGATCGAACCCGAATTTTGTGTTAACCAAATTTGATACTTTAGTACTTTGATACCGCGCACCATTTTCATATTATTTTGCTTCTATAACCTTTATTAATACTAGATGATAACCCGTGCGAAGCACGGGCCCGAGAGAGAATTTGTTTAAATTAATTAATAATAAAACAATTTTAAAAATAATTTAGAATTGTAGTGAATGATAAGAATTTACTGATGAAACCAAAATAAGAATTGAATCAAATTTGGAACTGAAGTATTAATAAAGGTAATTTTATTAATTTAATTATGATAGATACATTATTTCTAAATTTCGTAATAAAATAATTGCAATTATAATAGGATTCTGAGAGTATAGAGTCGTAGGAGTAATATGATTAGGGGTGAAACCAAAATAAAGGTAGAACCATCCATATATATATATATATATAAAGGAGGATACACTGGATGTTAGGTGGCGCCCCTAAGATCGTCTCAATCTATTTTTCTAATTTTCTAGAATTTTAGAATTTTAAATACTGATATAAATAAAAAATATCATTTAACATATTAGAAGTAGAATAGATGTTCGAATTTATAGCGAAGACATATAATTAAAAGTTCTATTTGAAGTAGAATAGGTGTTTGAATTTATAGAGGAGAAGAATTCAAATATAAAAGAAGTACTTACAAAGTTCTATTTGAAGTAGAATAGGAGTTTCGATTTATAGAGGAGAAGAGTTCGGATATAGAAGAAGTATTTGCAATTAAAAGTTCTATTGGAAGTAGAATAAGCGTTTGTATATATTTAATATATTAAATTTGAGATTTTGATATTAAAACGGAAAGCGTGTTTCACGGGAGGATGGCTTATTAGCGAGGACCGGGTAATTTTCGTAATTTATTTGATAGAGTTTAAAAAAAAAATATATTACGCCGCTGCGAAGCGCGGTTTTTTCATCTAGTTAAAAACTAATATAGATATAGAATTATAATGGAAATAGGACTCTGGGGTGAAACCAAAATAAGTGTGGAACCAAATTTTGGTACCGAAATACTATTTAAAAGGGGTTTCGCTTATTAATAAAGGTTATAGAAGCGAAACCCCTTTGAAATGGTACTAGCTTATAACCCGTGCACTGGCCGCCGAGCATGAGTCGACATTAAAATATTAGTATTAATAAATTATTAATAAATATTATTTAAAAATGTATTTCTCGAGAATTGAATGATAAAAATATATAATAAATAAATAACTAATTTAATTATGTAGTTATAAACAATCGAATTGTGCATAAAGCTAAAGAAATTAAAGTAAATAAATAAATCTTGTATGATTACGTAGCTACGTAGTTGCGAAAAATCTAACGCTCGATGAAACTATTGAATTTAAAGTAAATAAATAAATCTTGTATAATTACGTAGTTGTAAGGAATCGAACCCTGGATGAAGCTAAAGAATTTAAAGTAAATAAATCTTGTATAATTATGTAGTTGCGAGGAATCGAACCCGGGTTAAGTGATAACCAAATTTGGTACTTTGGTACTTTAGTACCGCGATAAATCTTGTATAATTACGTAGTTTTAAGGAATCGAACCTGGATGAAGCTAAAGAATTTAAAGTAAATAAATCTTGTATAATTATGTAGTTGCGAGGAATCGAACCCGGGTTAAGTGATAACCAAATTTGGTACTTTGGTACTTTAGTACCGCGATAAATCTTGTATAATTACGTAGTTTTAAGGAATCGAACCTGGATGAAGCTAAAGAATTTAAAGTAAATAAATCTTGTATAATTATGTAGTTGCGAGGAATCGAACCCGGGTTAAGTGATAACCAAATTTGGTACTTTGGTACTTTAGTACCGCGATAAATCTTGTATAATTACCTAGTTTTAAGGAATCGAACCTGGATGAAGCTAAAGAATTTAAAGTAAATAAATCTTGTATAATTATGTAGTTGCGAGGAATAGAACCCGGGTTAAGTGATAACCAAATTTGGTACTTTGGTACTTTAGTACCGCGCGCTATTTTCACATTGTTTTGCTTATTAATAAAGAGTATAGATTTCTATTTTATTACGAAATTTAGAAATAATGTATCTATCATAATTAAATTAATAAAATTACCTTTATTAATACTTCAGTTCCAAATTTGATTCAATTCTTATTTTGGTTTCATCAGTAAATTCTTATCATTCACTACAATTCTAAATTATTTTTAAAATTATTTTATTATTAATTGATTTAAACAAATTCTCTCTCGGGCCCATGCTTCGCATAAGTTATCATCTAATTAACTCCTTATATATAATAAGCGTAAGGGAGATTTTATCCAAAACTTTGGTCGGTCTCTGTACTACCAAAAGTATATGATCCGTTGGATTATAAAACTATAAATATTCAAATAGATGAGGACCGTTAGATATAATATTAAAAATTGTATTTGATTAATAATAGGATAGTATTTAAATACTAAAAGGTGTATTTTGATAATTTAAACCAATTATAAATAGGTTTTCTATATTGAATAGAAATCTTTATGTAAAAAATCGTAATTATCTTTTCTCTTTAGTTTATGAATAGTTCCAGTTAGGTAATAATTATTAAACCATCATTAAATTAAAGATAATTTTGTTAGCTTCGCGTGGGCTGTAAAATTGTTAAAATCTGTTGTCTAAAACTCAAGATAGAGCCCAAACAGTAAAGTGATTATCTAAATTTTAATATTTTTTTTAATTTAAACCAATTATAAATAGGTTTTCTATATTGAATAGAAATTTTTATGTAAAAAATCGTAATTATCTTTTCTCTTTAGTTTATGGATAGTTCTAGTTAGATAATAATTATTAAACCATCATTAAATTAAAGATAATTTTGTTAGCTTCGCGTGGGCTGTAAAATTGTTAAAATCTGTTGTCTAAAACTCAAGATAGAGCTCAAACAGTAAAGTGATTATCTAAATTTTAATAATTTTTTTTTATTATTGTAGCACCAATTTAATTTTTTTCCTAATTCTTTTAAATTTATAAATTCTATGTTTATTTCAATAAAATATTAAATCAATTTAAGAAAAAATTAAAATCGATCTGGTCCGTGTACGACTACTATACGACCAAATTAATTATTACAGTTAGATCTTTAATTGATCGATGAGAATGGTTAGATCTAATATTAAAAAGTGTATCTGATTAATAATAGAATTATATTTAAATACTAAAAAGTGTATTTTGATAATTTAAAATTTTTCTATGTAAAAATTCTTAAATATCTTTTCTCTTTAATTTATGTATAATTCGAGTTAGATAATAATTGTTAAACCAAATATCAGATAATTATGTATTTTATTATGTTGTTGCTAGATTCAAATCTTAAATCATTCTACATGATAATTTTACTGTTATATGTAACGTTTCTCAACAATTTAATTTGAAAGATTTAACGATTATGGAAATCTTTCATTATTTAGTCTTTAAACAAAACGACCACACTTATAAGAAATCTTTCATTATTTAGTCTCTAATATAATAACATAGATATTTACGGGATATACTATAAAAAAATGAATTTTATACAGAATTTTGATCGTCACGGTGTACTACTTTAAAAGAAGAACTATTACAAAAAAATATATATTTTAATTGATAATTTATTTTCTTAAAAGTTCAAAGTTCCCGCATCATTAACATATTACAAAAAAGAGTATCTTATATTTTAGCAATAAATATTTAAAAAAAATTAAAAAAATTATAAATCTTAAGAAAAATTAATGATGTTATCCCGGTAGTTTGGTCATAAATACCGCCAAAACATTCTCAACCGTTAGATCCAATACTTTTAAAAATAGATGATCAAGATTATATCATATAAAAAGAAATTATTATCTAAAAATGATATAAGTTAAAAGATATTATATTAGGATTGGATTTTCCAAAAAGTTAAAACATAAAAATAGTTGTAATTAAATAAGGAAACCCATTTATAACCAAAATAATAAAAATCGTTTAATCTTAAATAGATAGGCGAAAACCGTTAGATTTAACATTAAACCCTGTATTTGGTTAATAAAGGTTATTCTAATAATCTAAACTACATATAATTTAAGTAGATTTCCTAAATCGAATAGAATTTTCAATATTAAATTTCGTCACTTTATTCTCTTTTTAGTTTTAGAATAGTTTTTAATTGAAAAAGAACTATTAAACCATAACTAAATTAAAGATTATTTTGTGAATTTCACGTGGACCGTAAAATTGACCAAATCTAACTTTTATAACTCAATATAAACAAATATTAAATTGAGCGTGTAAAATATAATAAATATCAAATTTTTAACTATAATATTTTTTGGATAAATCTTTTTTAACAATAATTTAATCATGTAAATTAATAACTTTTAAATATTAAAATATTCATAAATAAATATAATTATAAATATTAAAAAAACAATCGTGTGTTCCATGGGTAATTAAAATATAATTATAAATAAAATAATTATAAATAAAATTTAAGTAACCGTGCTATAAGCTAGTATTAATAAAGAGTATAGATGAGATATCTCAAAGGGATGTATGCTAATTACATTGTTTGTGGCCTTGTGGGTAAATTTTCTTTTTGTCTTGAGCAAATAGCAAAGGGATGCTCAACATTTGCTTTTGGTGTATTATAACGTTGGCAGATAAAGAAACCGCCACCCTTTTGGTGATGCATACATATTCTTACACTTGGTGTAAAAGAATAATTTAGAAATTTCCATTCATCTTCTTCCTTCCAATGGCAAGAAGTTTGAAAAGTTTGTGTTTTCAGCACAGTCAAGGCAGTTGAAACCTTGTAATGAAATGACAAAAGCTAAAAGTCACCAAATTAAGTATAACCTACTCAATTACATAGAGTTTTCTAGTATGTAAAGTAATGAATGTTTTACTCGCAAATGAGTTTATTTTACCGACAAATGTCTATTTGTTATCTGTTAAATTACGAGTTTGAACATCTTATAAAATCTTACAAAGATAAATATAAGAGTGCATATATGAGATCATTTTCTGAATTTATAAATATAAAAGAATTTCTTTTGGTTTTGTATATTTTTCCTGAAAAATGCTTTTTCCTTGCTAAATATACTCGTTTGTGTTTTTACTTGGGTGCTTGTCAGATATTGCTTGCAGCTGAAAACTTATTCTCTTTTTTCCTGCACTGCTTCCTGTTCAAGTTCTTGATTTCCTTTGAGTAATGAAATCATATTCCTTTCTTCTCCCTTACTTATTTCACTCTCTTAAATCAAAATTAATCAAGTTTTTTTCTTAACAAAATGTCAACTAGATCTTTATTGCCTTTGGGTATTAGTTCCAACAACTAACTAAACAAGAGTTTTAACTAATGACTCTTTTCTTGATTTTGCATATTGGAAAAGTGGAGGGACAGAGAGATAGAATTAGATAACAGCTCTAAAGGAAGAGGAATCATTGGTCTTCCTGGCCCTCAAACCTTCTCACTCACTCCAGCTGCAACAGTAAAAGTAACTAGGCCATCAAAATAAGGGGTCATTGGAATAATGGGCTGGCTTAGTGGCTGTGACACCACCTAGCCGCTCCCATTTCGACTCGATCACAAAATTTGCACTTTTTTTGGTTCCCGTAGAAAAGGGTAAAATTTCCAAAAATAATTCATGTTCGCTTGTCAAGCTCAGGTTCGGGTGAAAATTAGTCTCACCCAATGTTACAGGGGCAACCCCGCGAAGAATCTATACTCTTTATTAATAAGCAAAACAATGTGAAAATGACGCGCGGTACGTTTTTACTGTAGCTGAACACACAAAGAGCGATGCATATTTACTTGACGAGTAATGCATTTTGTTATTTTTGATGCAAAAGTGAGGGAAGTGTCGATGATAGAATATGATCCCGGACTGGTTGCGAGACTATTATTTCGAGACGAGGATGAGTATTTCTCCATACATGAAACATGTAATGTGTACAATATTCTAACGTAAACCCATAACCCCGGGTAAGGGGGAAGTAAGGGAGTTAGTGTCATTCTCATATGGTCACAATAATTAAGAAAATAATGCCCTAAATAATGGGATGTATGGCAGACTCCAACCCTTTCATGTTACAACATTGCTGACTCAACCCCACCACATTCCCTTTATATACCACTTAATCCCCGTATCATTCCCCCAACCTCTTCTCAAATCATTTCCATTTTCCACTTGTATTCATTTCCTTCTCATAACAATCATTTGAACTGCAACAAAAAACTCAAAACCTGAAAATGTGTTCCTCCAAGTTAAAACTTCAAGAAACTGGTTCTTTTGACATCAATGGCCGCCCTGTTCTCCAGCCAACTTGCAACAGAGTTCCACTGATAGAACGTCGCAATTCGCTAAAGAAAAACTCGGCAAAATCTGTCACTCCACCACCGAAGATCCAACCTTTGCCTTCAAAAATTAGTACCAACACAACTTCTACCAATGCTAGTCCTAAAGTTAGGCCTTCAGTGATCACACCACCTATATCCCCTAAGCTAAAATCTCCACGACAACCAGCGATTAAGCGAGGAAATGATCCAAATGGACTGAGTTCTAGTTCTGAAAAGGTAGTTTTTACACCAAGAAGCACTGTCAAAGTTGTGACACCGGTTAAAAAGTCGAAAACAGCTGCACCTTCTGTGGACACTACTACATTAAATTACTCATCTTCATCCATAGTAGAGGCTCCCGGAAGTATTGCTGCAGCAAGGAGGGAACAAGTTGCAAATATGCAAGTGCAGAGGAAATCTAAAATCGCTCATTATGGAAGAACAAAGTCTTCAAGGTATGAACCAGCAACAGTCCCCCTTGATGATGCCACAACAACTGCTGCAGAGGAAAAACGATGCAGCTTTATTACATCTAATTCTGGTAAGAATGACTTTTAAAATCATTAGTTCATCACATATCGAAAACTACTACTGGTAATAACAAAAAAATTATCTGGTATTAAATTTCGTATTTTGTGTTGCTCTTGCAGACCCTATCTATGTCGCATACCATGATGAAGAATGGGGTGTTCCTGCTCATGATGACAGGTAAACATAATTTGCTTATTTATACATGCCTTTTTCCATTAGAGAAATTGAGGTCAGGGCTTCGGAGCTGATATATTTATGTTTATGCAGGCTGCTGTTCGAATTGTTAGTATTAACTGGTGCACAAGTTGGATCAGACTGGACTTCAGTTTTAAAGAAAAGGCAAGAATTCAGGGATGCTTTCTCAGAATTTGATGCAGATATCGTCTCCAAATACTCGGAGAAGAAAATAACATCAATTAGTACTCAATATTCTATAGCATTGAGCCAAGTTCGGGGGATTGTGGACAATTCTATCCGAATTCTCCAGGTACTTAATTTTATCTCGTCAACGAAAATGAAAATTTATCAAATTTTCTGTTGTTTTTTCTTATCAAATTCTTTTAATCCACGAACAGATCAAGAAAGATTTCGGATCGTTTGACAAGTATTTGTGGGGATTTGTGAACTATAAGCCAATCATGACGCAATACAAATCAAGCCACAAAATGCCTGTCAAGACGTCCAAATCAGAAGGCATAAGCAAAGACATGGTTAAGAAAGGATTCAGGCTAGTCGGACCAACTGTCATACATTCCTTCATGCAAGCGGCTGGCCTTACAAACGATCACTTAACCACCTGTCCACAGCACCTTCAATGCCTTGCATTGGCCTCTCAAACGGGCGCATCCGTAGCGCCAGCTCTTTAAGATTATGAAACAACATGCTATTAATTATAATGGATAGAGTGGTAACATAATTGCTGATTTGATCTCTAACTACACATTTTAAACTACTGTGTGAGAGTGTTTGTTAAATTATTAAGTTCTTGAGATTGAAGTTATGAATGGAGGAGAAGTGTAAGAGAGGACACAAGGCATGTGCAAAGTGGGCTGGAAAATGGGGACAAGGCCATGTGTTTGGTTTAGTGGTCATGGCTTTCGTTTCTTAGTGACCACCATTATTTCCATTACTTTTCAACAGGCTGTGAAAGGAACACAACTTCAGAGATAAAAAGAGAGAACAGGGGAATTTGGACCAGCCCTTGCATCTGCATGTCAATTATTAGACGATTGTTTCAGTTTTCTAACTTAGATGTTTAACATGTGTAAGACAGTCTTGTTTATCATAATCTAGTGTGAAGGCTTTTGAGTGTTTAATTTCGAGTTTTCTCCATTTGGATTGTATCGGTATTGACTGTATTTGGAATGTAATTATTATAAATTTTGTACAAATTGCACAAGATTCCCGCATCATATACATACATATTATTACTCTTACCTTAACTAAAAATATGCTTTAACGATTCGACGTGTAACATGACCGTAACAAGTTCACGTTTGATTATCGCGCCAAGCACAACTTACGATGTTCTATTGCTCTCGATTATACACGAACAAAGTCACTCATGAATGCACACACTTTGGACTAAAAAGAAGATGGAGATGCACACAACTTGGATGAGTTGTGAACATTGGTAAATGAATAAGTTAAGCATCTACTAAACCATGTGCATGGCAGACTTTTTCCTTTTTGAAAGTACTTGCAACTTACAAGCATGGAGGCAGGCAGCATCATCACAAAAGAGCATATTTACATGCTTAACATTCAGGTCATACTTGCTATTAAGAATGTCATTCAAACAATCAAACCTGTCCTACACCAATATCAAACACTTCTGTTTCCAAAATCCCAGTCTTAATCTTATTTTAACCAATTTAAACCAACAAGTATTATTTTGTTAAGAAAATTTAAAACTGCTATCATATATAATATTCCCTCTGACTTCGAATAAACAGATAATCTGGGGCCGGTTGCCATGTAAATGGAATATTGTAATTTAATTAATGGCATCTACATGTTCAATCTCCTACAGTCAACTGGTAGAGGAGCTGCAGGAAGAGGATTCCTCTGTTATATCTGTGCTATGCTATATCGACTGTGTTACACCCAGTTGCGGAAGAAATGAAGATTCGGGGAGTTTAAAAAACTGGTAAGAAAGTTGCTACTGTCCACTAAAGTATTTATCTAAGAGTAAATAGCATTTTGTATTTTTTAACTTTAGTCTTTTTTGATTTGGTCTCAAACTTTTATTATCGACAGAATGCATCTCTCACTTTTGGATTTTTCTTTGTTTTGCACTCATTTACTCATTTTTCGTTCAAAATAATTGAATTTACCCTTGTGCATATTAACAGTAACAGTTATTATTTAAATTTAATGAAATAATCTTTCGATTTTACCCCTATACATATCAACGATGACAGTTATTTTGGACGAAAAATGATTAAAAAAATGTAATACGAAGCAAAATTTAAAGTTGAGTGATGCATTCTGCCGACATTAAAAATTTGAGACTAAATCGAAAAATTGACTAAAAATAAGGGGTGTAAAGTGCTATGTACTCTTTATCTAATGTCAACTCTAAATTTCAATACAATGACACGAGGGCATTTTTAAAAAATATAGTATTTATCCCCTGCATTCACGTAAATTTTTTTAAATATTGTTTGAAACTAATTAACATCCCCGGATCACCTTAGGACCGGTAAATCCTACAGCTAAATTAACTAAGCGAAAAATGCATACTCATGCCATTGTACAATTTCAGAGCCACAACCTATATTTAAGTTTTTGGATTCTACAGCCAACTAAATCATGATGTAGACGCACAAATGTTCTTTTCCTCTCCAGCTTGTTCCCACCCACTCCGACGCCACTGTTTAAGGAAACTTATGATATGTGTCTGTATAAAGTGCTCTGAGACTTTTATGGAAGTCTTTATATTTGCTCAAAACTCAACCAATTAGCGGTAGTAATTAATCGTTCTAAATATTAATCAACTTATCAATCAATTCAATTTTTATGGTCTGTAGAGTAAAAAGTCGAACATGTGACATATTATACACAGCATCTCAGTATTTATTACTGGGCTAGGATCTCAGCGACACGTACGTGTTGCAAAAAGGTTTTATGCATTAATGCATTTCTCTAATTGTGAAAAGTGAAGCCTAGCAAACATGAACGAGACAATGTAAGGAAAGGAAATGAATTAAATTATTTCACATTTACGTACCCGGCAAGGTTTAGTTAATAAAGCTTTGTCTACCAAAAAACTGGAAACCAGAAGGGACTCCAATTAGAGGTGGTAACAGTGGCCATTTATGTACATACTTTAGCCTTCCTAATTTAACTAGGCTGGTCAATTGTGTTCCGCTAACTGCAGATGATTAGATGTTGTATTAAACTGAACTTCTGATAAACAGGTTTGTATAGATATAATTTTACAAACTTAACCCTCATTATCTACCTACTACTTTATACTCCCTTCCACCCATTTTAAGACTCCTTTAGTATATACTTCGATAAATTATTTTTAATTTTTTTTATTCCGAATAAAAATATAATGTGTAAAAAAACTGTAAAAAAATTAGAGGGACGGACGGACGGAGTATAACATTACTAACACTACTAGCAGGATGGCATCTAAATTTGCTCTACATTCTACAACCCGCAAACACTGGAAGCCCTGCGCAATTGCACATTTCTGTTTGAAGTTGCAAAGAGTCGACTGAAAGACTCAATGAGCTTGCTTATGACAGTGGGCCAAGGAGATAAGGTGTTAGACGCACCTGAGATTTTAGCTCTCGAGTTTTTGATAAAAGCTTCCTTAGCTTGCCAGGAGAAGTGCTTGGATGGGCTCAAAAAGACCCAAAATCGAATTACAAATGGTGTTTTCATTTTTCTTTCGTAAATTGGCAAGCAATGTAAACTTCAATTACAAATCATAAATTTTTTAACAATATCCACATTAGTGAATCGTCATTCTTAAATGTAACTGGTTCATTTGTGCGTGCTTCGCGGTAATATATAATTTTTTAATTCAAAGATTAAAATATAATACATGAGTACAATTTTCTTGAACTGAAAAACTTTACACAGAAACTTAATTTAAAATGATGTTTTTGTCATATTTTATTTTTAAACTAATATAATAATGATAATAATATCATATAAAAATAATATATTAAAAATTATGAAAAAAAATATACTCCTCTTACTATGTTAATAATATATTATATATGTATTACTCCCTCCGTCCCATTAAATTTAGCCTCATTTGACTTTGTTAGTCAAACTGATCCAATTTGATCTTAAATAATATTCAATTTTTTATATTTTTAAAAATATAAAAATTAAATATTATAATATAATAAATGTACCTTATGATAGTAATTTTTAAAAATATTATAACTATCATATAATATAAGAAATTTTCATTACGAAATTTGTTAACTTGAAATCAATGTGACAAAATTAATGAGATAGAGAGAGTATATTATAGTGATACTCCACTTACTTTTGCAGCAAGTATAATGTCCTTATAAATATATAAAGGGATATTTTTAGTTGTACCATTTTGATTTTTACTTTTCTAAATGATACCATCACTTATCTTTTATTTACGATATCATTGCACTTTATTTTTCACATATTTGATACTCTTGTGTTAAAACATTAATTAAACGTTAACGTTATAGCACACGAAGAAGAAGTTAAAAATATGATGACATGAGCTACAAAAGTCTAATAAAACAATGACATTATTGGGAATATCGATAAACATTTTCTCTGAAATTTTGAACTATTTTTATTCGAATATTTTGATTGATAATATTTTCATACTTAATAGATTCTTAAGGTTGTTAAAAGTGTAAATGATTTGAGATTAAAATGAGTATTTAGGTTATTTTCTTATATTTATATGTTTGACTAACATTTGGATAACAAAATGAAATTATAAATGTGAAATATAAAATATAAGAATATCAATTGTTAATGAAAAAGAAGAAAATGATCCCCACTTCACTCACTTTTCATTTTTTTCTTTACTATTTTACATATTTTTTTAACCTTCATACTTAACCCAAATGTATATAAATGAGTTTTAATTTTTATTATTTAAAAAAACACCGAGGTTTATTTTATAAATTTTTCAAAATAAATTTATACAAAATAATTTACATGATTTATTAGTTGAGAGAATATTCTCATATATATTTAAAAATTTAATAATATTAAAAAATTATAAACATGAAAAATAGCAATTACAATATGAACATTATCTTTATAATAAAAAATATTTATGAAAATATAAATAATAAATACAAAATAAAAAAGTTTTTAAAAAACCGATATTTCTCTTATAACATACATGTTCAGCAACCGTGTAAAATTTTATTTAATTAAAATATTAATTTATTTCGATATAGTATGATAAAACTACGGGTATGATTTTTGATCATTTATTTTGCCAAATCAAGATGAATTTTTTGGATATCGGCCTTCTGTGTCATAATTTTAAGAATATAGTTTCCTCCAATTTCTAATCTTTAGTAACTATATTTTATCAATTAAGAGCACTCTCGATTATATATTCTGAATTAAGATTGTAGCTTTGAAAGTTAAAAAATCATAATAAATATGCCATATTACACATATCTAATACGTGAATCCATGCATAGGGTGTGTGAATAACGTCTAAACATGTCTTTGGGCGACCAAATTCTCACCCTAAGCATGTAACCTTGTTATAAAATAATCTTACATGTGCATAGTTCTCTTTTAATTTTTCAGCTTATAAAAATATCTTTAATGGAAAAGCACCCCTAATTATAATATTTTAGATGATACATGATTTAAATAATATGTAAAAAGGTAGAATTTCAATGCATAATTCTTCTTTGCAAAAATTATAAATAATCATAGTTTATTGATTACATTTATCAAAGTACTGCAGGGATTTCGTAATTGTATTTGTGAACTCGACATAATAAGAGATTGTGTTTGTAACATCCCAAATCAATTAAAATAAAAGTGTTTGGGGTCTTTGTGAATACAAGTTTACAATCAATGTATACTAAATTGCTAACTTTTATGAATTTACCCGTGTTTATAGAGAATTTGGATATTAGAATAATTGCAAACAAACTTCTGGCCTGCACTCTGGTTCCTCCAAGAAAATAGCTTGGCTGTTCTGATAAAAACAATAGGATACAAAAGGAGAAATCTCAATGATTTGAAATTTCCGTTGCGTAAATATACACCCACATGATAGATGCGTAAATAAAAAAAATATTTTTTTAAATATATAATTCAAGTGATAAGAACATCTCTTGTCATTCTAGATTTTGAATTTGATTCTCGTTTACTTCTAAGAACAATAGATACTCAATGTAAGAGGTATAAGTCTAAATATTTAACAAAAAAAATTGTTAAGAAATTGATTCTCGAAACTTTTTAACTGAGTTATTTAAAATAAATGACCGATATAATACTAACATGAATTTGACTGAAATGAGACCTTTTCGTGTATTTGAGAATGTGAGACGGCCATGTAGATTCTGAACAATGGTGTACTAGGAAGTGAGGATACGAGTGACAAGTATATAATGGAGTTAATCGGAGTTTAAAATCCTTTCCTCTAATTTTTAACCTAAATTCGGATCTTGAAAAGAAATTTTTATTATTAAATTTTGAAGTTCAACCATATATACGGTCTAAATTAGCCTCATCAACTAGGTGTCTAGGTTGGATACCTTGCATGAAAATCGTATACGAGTCAAATAATTTGTAAGTTAATTGATTTCAATTTGTCAACATCTAAATTTCATGTAATTATTGATCTGAATTTGAATTTTGGGTATATATTTTATTAAATGGAATCGGAATATAAAATTTTTCGAGTTCCAAAAGAAAAACTGCCGGAATAAATTTAGCAAAAGTGAAAAGAAAAAAAAAAGCCTATTAGCCAAAAAAGTCTGGATAACACACAAAGCCCATATCAAATCACAAGGCCAAGAGTTTCCAAAAAATACAAGCCCAATACAACATTGACAAATACTTTTGTTTAATAATTTTATATGCTTTGCATATAGTTTCCTCCAATTTCTAACCTCTAAAGTAACATTATTTATGATTAGATATATAAGTAGACCCTCGATTTTATATTATATTCAATAATAAGATTGTAGTTTTAATGTCAGAAAAAACAAATTATGTATGATATAATTTACATGTCTATTACGTGAATCTATAATTTGGTAGATTTTTCAATGTAATTTTCAGTTTTTTTAGGAGAGGGAATCGTCCAGATTATTTTGGAATCGTCCGAAACAATCTGGACGACAAAATTACTGCTCATCCAGTTCAACTTGACTCATACTCATGTTAACAAATGGGCCTGAGTAACTATGAATCCTGACCCTTAGATTAAACAAAGAAAGAAACGGCTACACAACAAACCTAGAACACGTGTAGGGCTGAGCAGAACCGAACCAGAACCGAAAAACCGAACCGAATAGTATAATTTCGGTTCGGTTCTAATTTTCTGAAAATTTGGTCTTTTCGGTCCGGACCGAATAGACCGAAATAAATATCGGTTCGGTTCGGTTCTTTCAAAAAAATTCGGTCCAAACCGAATAGACCGAATTATTTTTATTTTATATTTATATAATTTTTATAGATATAATATATTAATTTTATATGTATGTATATATTCAAAATTGTGCATGGCTTAATTTTGGTTCGAGATTTGAAGTTTGAACTATTATATTTACATTTCATACTTATATTTCATTAGCTAATCTTTTTATTTTTAGAAAAATCATATTTTTTGACTTTTTTTGAAATAAAAATTTTTTATTTGAAAAAATTTCGGTTTTTTTATGAAAGAACCGAACCGAATATGCTTATTTCGGTTCGGTTCGGTTCCGGGCCAAAATACAATTTCGGTTCGGTCCGAAAAAAAATGATAATTCGGTTCTCGGTCTATTCGATTCGGTTCGGTCCGGTTCTGGACCGAACCGACCGAATGCTCAGCCCTAAACACATGACACCAACGAAAAACATTGACACAAAACAAATTTATTTGAAAAAAAGTAAACTTTTTTTATATTGTAATTCTTAAAAATTAATGTGTGAGCACCCAAAAGTTAAATGTTTCTTAATCATAAATTAATTCTTAGTAAAAAACATTATCAGGTTCTGTAAAAACATATCATGTTCTATAAATCGGTTATTTGTGTTTTGTAGAAATATAATGTATTTTGTAAATAAATTACTTATGTTCAGTAGAAATGTAATGTGTTATGTAATCAATTATTTGTATTCAGTAAAAATATGCTATGTTCTATAAATAAATTACTAATGTTAATTCATTTTAGTATGTTCTGTAGATAAATAAAAATAATATTATGTTATTTACCTAATTTTGTTCTAAATAATATTTTTCTATAAAAAAATAATTAATTGAACATACAATCAGATTTATTATGTTCGGAAAATATTATTATGTATACATCAGTTAACATTTAATAAAGTAATTTATTTGAAAAAACAGGTAATTTAATAGGTAAAGAGAGTCATGTTCTGTATAAAGAATTTGTAGAAAGTTGTATTTGGTAAAAAGTGATTATATTGTTCTGTATTACTATTTTGCATTTCAATTTGGTATAATCGTGGTCTAGATAGTTAGTTACGCAAGCGTCTATCTAATTCTAATTTAACCAATAAAGATCGATAAATTTGTGTCTTGTGAACGTCCAACTGACCGATGAGTTACCAATTACCCATATTTTTTCAATGAACCCTCCTATATATATATAGGCTTTTGTTCAACTAGAAACTAAAATTAAACTAGAAACTAAAAACTAATCTAAGCCCTTAGATTAATCTAATCTAATGGCCCTCTACTGCACCACACACAGTTAAAATACACCCTCACATACACAATCCCACCTAATTCCCTTCATTTTTAATTTGATTTTTCCCGTGAATCGGTGAACTTTTTTTGAAATCCGACTTCACTATATTTTTCTGCATCTTCCAACGATCAATATGCATATCATATGTGCTATATTACGGAGTACTAAAATTTTAGTGGTTTCTGTAATAATAAATAGTGATTTCAGCATAGATCTAGCGATTTATTTTTATATACGTATAAATTTAGTGATTTTGCAGTACAAAATTTGTAACTTACGTATAGGTCTGGAGAAAAAATCACAAAATTTACGCAGAAATCACTATTTATTCTTACATGAATCACCAACATTTTAGTGATTCTCGCAAGCATAAATAGTGATTTATCGTCGAAATATATCAAATATGGTATGCAAACTAATTGTTGCGAGATGAAAAAAAATACAGTGAAGTCAGATTTCAAAAAAGATCACCAATTAACGGGAAAAATATAATTACGAATAGAGGGGATTAGGTGGGGTTGTATGTGAGAGGGTGTATTTAACTATGTGTGGTGCAGTTTCTAGTTTTTAATTAGTACAAGTTTCTAGTTGAATAGGACCCTATATATATGTGAAAAATAATCGTCAAAACTTATAGATTGGGGCATATTTTGTAAATAAAACCATAATTAAATATATTTTTTGAATACATAACAGGATTTATGATTGCAGAAATTAAAAAACATACTTGTTTCTAATACAGAACATAAAATGAAAATAAACATGCAGTAGTACAAAATTATAGATTATGCCAAGACTTTTTTACAAAATATACATACATATGTTTTTCTCATAAAACAAAATTATAAATTATGTATCTATTCACGTGAAAAAAATGAAACCCTGGTGTTTTGATGATAACACTATAGCAGCAAGCTATGTTTATTGTGTTGTACTAACATTGTTTTGCAGGAGATAAAGACTTTGTATTTTATAACAAAACATGTTGTAGCAGCTAGCTGGCAGACTAATTTTTTATGCAGGCAGGAAGCTGGCAGACTAATTTTGTATGCAGACAGTAAGCTGGCAATACATTCAGCAGATAGAGTTTCAGTCCTAATTTATAGGAAATCTTCTAGGAAACGTTTTGTAAGGACTCTATCAGTTATATATGGTGTATATATATATATATGGGCTCAAATAATTTTGAATTTATTTTCATATATATATAATTCCTATATTATAGGAAGTTGTTTATAAACGTTTTATCTTTTAACGACTTCTATTTTATTAGGGTTTTCAAACCAGTTGAACGTGTCTTCTAAACGTTCTTATTCTCTCTATTCTTCTGGTTTCTAAACGTTATGTTAATGAACGTTGGGCTTGAATTAATCAAGGAACAAAAACGTGAGACTTGGTAGTCAAGACCGTTGGTTGTTAGATTAATTCAAAATCATTTGTTCATTATATATACTTGTGTGTTTTTCATCTTCAGTGGTTGAACAACGTTTTTAAAGAAAACACAAGTACCATCAAAGGCTGATTTGCATACTTGAGCTCTTATATATTATATGATATATATTCTTGATTAGAGTTCATAGTTTCGGTTGTAAGTCTTTATATCTTTGTATTGTTCAACTTGTAAGTTGGTAGTTGCTGGTTTTGTGAGCTTGGGAAACAAGGGTTCAAGGAACTTGATAGCTAGAGGAGTTTATACTTGGATTAGTATAGTACTTAGAGAGCTGTGTTCAAGGAACAAGGTGTTTCAGCAAGCTGCTAACAGTAACAGGGAGTTCAGGGAGATATATTATTGTATTGTGTAGTTGTAATTCACTTTGATCAATAATATATTCCTTTGCCGTGTTGGTAAAGGACCAGGACGTAGACCTATAGGAGATAGGGGTCGAACCTGGCTAAAATTGCTGTGTGTTCTTTATTTTCTGCACATTTTCTATACTGCTGTGAACAACGTAGCTAGCTGCCACTCTAGATTCTGTAAACTCAGTAAGCTGCCAGACAGCAAAAACAGACTGATTTTTGCTTTTTCAGTCACATAACTTGGTAATAATTAAAATCGGTCATTGTTAGTCATAACACCTATTCACCCCTCCCCTCTAGGTGTTGATTCTCAGTTGGTATCAGAGCTTTGGTGTACTAACATTTCTGTAACAGGAAAGTACATATCATATGGCACACTTTTATGTAGAAGGAGAATCATTAAACACGCCACCACTTCTCAATGGGGTAGAAAATTATGATTTATGGAGACTAAAGATGAAGGTGTTCTTGAGCAGAAATCCATTTGAGTGGAGAGTTGTTAAGGACGGTCCATTCATTTTTTTGGATAATAATGGCAAGCCAAAAGATGTTGATGATCTTACCGAGACAGAATTGATGAAAACAAGCTATGATGGAAGAGCAAGGTACACACTAATATGTGGTCTTTCAAATTCAGATTTTGACAAGGTTTCTTCATGTAGCACAGCAAAGGATATATGGGATACCTTAAAAATGCATTATAAAGCTACAACAAAATCAGAAGAAGAATGTTTCAAGTCAAAACATCAAGCTGCCTCAAGAGACGAAAACAAAGCAAAGGCTCAAATCACTTGGAGTGAAGAAGAATTTAATTCCAATGAAGACTCAAGCGAAGATATGCTAAATATTGCATTGGTTGGCATTGATGATGATATGGTTCGAGGAAACACCGAAGAAGTCCTTGTAAATAGTGATGTATCACATTCGGACTCCGATGTTGAATCTAGTGCGGTAAACTCATTTCAGTTTAACATATCTTCTGAAAATATTATATTGGAATCACTAACCATGCAGGAACATAGTAATATATCTATTATAGAGTTCATGGAATTAAAGAATGAGAACAATGAGCTTGAAAAGAAAAATGCTTCTCTTCGAAAGATCATTTCTGATCTTATGGCTGAAAAGACTCCATCAAGCAATCATGAAGATCTCATTTCTGATCTCAAAGGAAAGCTAACACAACTTGAGGGGTTCAACAAATTACTTCTCAAAAGAAATGATACATTGATGAAGGAACTCAGCGAGCTGCGTGCAGAAATTGAAGCAAGAGATGTATGTCTTGAAACTTTCAAAATCAGAGAATCCATCTCAATTGAAGCTACTCAACAAGCGGAGAAGATAAAAGAATTGGAAGCTGAAGTTGCAAAGCT
This sequence comes from Heracleum sosnowskyi, assembly GCA_030848705.1. Taxonomy (NCBI): domain Eukaryota; kingdom Viridiplantae; phylum Streptophyta; class Magnoliopsida; order Apiales; family Apiaceae; genus Heracleum; species Heracleum sosnowskyi. The sequence goes on along the minus strand of CM061242.1, from coordinate 10,796,812 downwards.
TGAGAAAGGCATGGGAAAATTTGTTCAAGGAGAGGAAGTATTAAAGACTATCATGAAACAAACAAAGGTTCCTATGGATAAAGAAGGACTTGGAATGGCTTCTACATCAAAGACCAAGGCTTTTCAATATGAAGGCAAACAGGGTATACCATATAATTATGCTATGCCGTGGAAAATTTGCTACAAATGTGGAAAGAAAGGTCATTTGTCACACCACTGCCCGACAGAGAACACTAAGCCAGCAAGCTGGAACAGACAGACTGCTTCTGGGCAGCAAGCTACCAGAACAAGGAGAACAGGAAATCGAGCATCCAAAGTGGTCCAAATGTGGATCAAGAAATCTGAATTGAATGTTCTTTATGTTTTATCATCTAACCATACTGGACCCAACAAAATTTGGGTACCAAAACGTTGAGTTGTTTGCTCTTTGTTTTGTAGGTATGTCTTGTGGTCAAAGTCAATGCAAATCAATGGATATTGGATAGTGGATGTACAAGACATATGTGTGGTGATAAATCTTAGTTCCTTAGCCTCAAGATGAAAAAGGGTGGTAGTGTTACAATTGGTGATAGCAAAACACTCCGCATTCTTGGAAAAGGAACAATTGGTAATAGTAACATTTCTATTGATAAAGTACAATATGTTCAAGGTCTTAAATATAATTTGCTTAGTATAAGTCAGTTATATGATGATGGACATACTGTTGTTTTTGATAAAGAGAAATGTACTATTAATGTTGGCACTAACAAAGTCCCCCTAGTTGCTAGAAGGGAAGGAAATATATATATGTTGGACTTTGAGATGCAGGAAGTAGGCTGATGTTTATCTACTGTTGATACAAACCCAGCTCTTTGCAAGAAACTGCAAGGTATTTGCTGCAAGAGAGCAAGCTGCCAAGGAGTTTCTGGGCAGAAGCAGTCAACACAGCAAGCTACGTTCTGAACAGAGTGCTTATCAGGCCTATTCTTAAAAAAACTCCATATGAATTGCTGAAGAATAAGAAGTCAAACATTGGATATTTCAAAGTATTTGGCTCCAGGTGCTTTGTGCTTAAAACTATTGATCGAGTTGGTAAATTCGATGCTAAATCTTATGAAGCAATATTTTTGGGTTATTCTTTAACAAGTCGTGCTTATAGAGTGTATAATACATCTAAACATATTGTTGAAGAGTCTATAGATGTTTCATTTCAAGAGTCTAATGTTGATCTGTCAAGAGATGAGGAAGATATTGCAGGTGCAGGTGATGACAGCCAGCTGCCAGTGACAAATACTGTATCGCAACAAGCTGCCAACCAGCCTGAGACAACTACAGAAGCTGAAAAGCCAACTGAAACCTCTTCTCCAGAAGATGAAACTATTGTTCAGTTGTCAAAGCTCACCTTGGAAGGTCCAAGAGGTCAGAGATCACAAGAAAAGATGCCTATCTATGAAGGTGGTGAAGCTTCTCCTCCATCCAAGCGAATTCGAGTACATGAGGAAGTCATAGCTCAACATTCATTGCCAAAGTCAACAAGAACAGTGAAGAACCATCCTCCAGAGTTGATCATTGGTGATAAATCAGAAGGAATCAAGACAAGGAAAGGTCAAGCCAACTTTTGTGCATTTGCAGCCTTTCTAGCTCAAGAGGAACCAAAGAATGTTAAAGAAGCACTTCAAGATGAGAATTGGATCATGGCAATGCAAGAAGAACTCAATCAATTTGAAAGATGTGATGTTTGGGAACTTGTGGAGCCACCTAAAAATGCTTCAATCATTGGTACTAAATGGGTCTTCAAGAACAAAGTTGATGAATTTGGTACGGTTACTCAAAACAAAGCAAGACTAGTTGCACAAGGATACAATCAACAAGAAGGAATAGATTTTGAGGAAACTTATGCCCCGGTTGCAAGGCTTGAATCAATACGGATGCTACTTTCATTTGCGTGCTTCAAGAAGATCAAGCTACATCAAATGGACGTGAAAAGTGCATTTCTTAATGGATTCTTAAAGGAAGAAGTTTATGTCAAGCAACCCCCTGGTTTTGAGAATGAGCAATTTCCAAATTATGTTTTCAAGTTGAAGAAGGCATTATATGGATTGCGGCAAGCTCCTAGATCATGGTACGAAAGGTTAAGTAAGTTTTTGATCAAAAATGGATTCATTCGAGGTAAAATTGATCCCACATTATTTACTAAACATAATGGTACTGATATTTTAGTTGTACAAATATATGTGGATGATATTATTTTTGGATCTACTAATGATGCTATGTGTAAGTGGTTTTCTAAGTGTATGCATAGTGAGTTTGACATGAGCATGATGGGAGAGCTCAACTATTTTTTGGGTCTTCAAATTAAGCAAACTCCAGAGGGTATTTATGTGCATCAATCCAAGTATATCAAGAATCTACTCAAAAGATTTGGATTTGAAACTATCAAGCCGAAATCAACACCAATGACTCCTGCCAGCAAGCTGACAGCAGATGAACAAGGTATAGATGTTGATGTTCGAAAGTATAGAGGTATGATTGGTAGTTTATTATATCTTACTGCCTCTAGACCTGATATAATGTACAGTGTTTGTGTATGTGCGAGGTTTCAATCTAAACCAAAAGAGTCTCACTTGAGTGCGGTTAAACGAGTATTCAAATTTTTGAGTAGCACAATTACTCTTGGTTTATTTTATCCAATCACAAATGCTTTTGATCTTGTTGGGTTTAGTGATGCAGATTATGCAGGTTGTCAAACTGATCGCAAGAGTACAAGTGGTGTTTGTGCATTTTTAGGACAGAGTTTGGTGTCTTGGCAAAGCAAGAAGCAAGCTTCTGTTGCATTATCCACTGCAGAAGGTGAGTATTTAGCTGCGGGAAGCTGCTGTGCCCAAATTCTTTGGATGATTCAGACACTCAGGGACTATGGCATCAAGTGCAACAAGATTCCAATTTATTGTGACAATACAAGCACAATAAACATTTCAAAGAATCCAGTGAATCACTCAAGAACGAAGCATATTGATGTTCGACACCATTTTTTGAGAGATAATGTTGCAAAAGGAAAAATTGAGCTACTATTTGTTTCTACAGAATACCAGCTAGCTGGCATCTTCACTAAGCCATTGGCCGAAGAAAGATTTTCTGTTCTTCGTAGGGAAATTGGCATGTGCAATGTCTAGACAGCAAGCTGTCTACATTTTTCTGGTAATATTAGCTCACTTAGCATGATAATCCATTCTTATTTGAATTTTCTATTATTGATAACATGCGAATAACCTTTTTGATGAATAAGGGGGAGAAAATTCAGGATCATAGTATGTGTGATTTAGGGGGAGTTTTTAGTTACTCTTTGGGTCACATGATTTTAATGTGAATTTATGCTAATGCTAAATTTTAATGTGATGCCATGAAAATATGCTTAGCTACTTGGATAGAATGCTAATCTTTTTGCAGGGGAAGCATAATTTTAGGGGGAGTATTTTGCTCCTGAATATTGTTGTGTAATCATCAAAAAGGGGGAGATTGAAACCCTGGTGTTTTGATGATAACACTATAGCAGCAAGCTATGTTTATTGTGTTGTACTAACATTGTTTTGCAGGAGATAAAGACTTTGTATTTTATAACAAAACATGTTGTAGCAGCTAGCTGGCAGACTAATTTTTTATGCAGGCAGGAAGCTGGCAGACTAATTTTGTATGCAGACAGTAAGCTGGCAATACATTCAGCAGATAGAGTTTCAGTCCTAATTTATAGGAAATCTTCTAGGAAACGTTTTGTAAGGACTCTATCAGTTATATATGGTGTATATATATATATATGGGCTCAAATAATTTCGAATTTATTTTCATATATATATAATTCCTATATTATAGGAAGTTGTTTATAAACGTTTTATCTTTTAACGACTTCTATTTTATTAGGGTTTTCAAACCAGTTGAACGTGTCTTCTAAACGTTCTTATTCTCTCTATTCTTCTGGTTTCTAAACGTTATGTTAATGAACGTTGGGCTTGAATTAATCAAGGAACAAAAACGTGAGACTTTGTTAATCCCAAATGACCTAACAGAATTGTAGAAGGGGGGGGTTGAATACAATTTTGATATTTCTTTAACTTGAAAATACTTTATAAAATTAAACTGAACTGAATAAATAAAAAACACAAGATATAAATAATTCAGTTGGATTGTTTGATGATCCAACTGAAGTGTTTTTTTATTGCGGAAATAATCTGTGATACAAATGTACACAGCTGCTCAGTTACAAGGTTGTAGAGAAGAAAAATGCTCTCAAAGATAGCTAATACAAACTCTTTGTTTTTCTTCACACAAATAAAGTAACTGCTACACTTGGTTATATAAACCCAAGTTTACAACCCTATTTTTGGCTACACTAATAGTACAATGAGTAACCGCCAATAGTTTGCTTTTCATCCCTTTGTCCAGTGGTCCTTGGAGATCCTTGCTTTTGTCTTCATGCTTATTATGATCACTCCCAAGAGCCCAATTGGAAACTGGGATGTTTCCTTATTCCCCATGTCCATTTTAATGGTTTCCAATGCAAAGTACACTTCCACATCTCCTTTTTGATCTGTCAGGAACCTGTCACTATCACTTTGTCAATTGTATAGAAAAGCAATAATGATTCGTTGATGGCATAGAGATGTGTTTCGTTGATAGCTTTATTCTTTGTTTCGTTGATGAGCTTCCTTGTTTCGTTGATAGAGTAATCTTCATTCCGTTGACATGTCTTCACTTAGGCAAAATTACAAGGCACTAAATATTTACAATTAACCAACCTATTTTGCCTATCTAACCATTTAGTCAACATGACTTAGAAAACCTATCTAGTACTCAACAAACTGCATATCAAACTATGAAGTAATGTACAGTGCAATTGCTACATCACTCATTTCGTTGATGAGCTTCCTGTCAACGAAACACTGCAAAGCATGCTATTTCGTTGACAGTTACAAAATAACTTAATACAAAATCTACTAAGTGTTTTTATAATTATCATCAAGAACAACATATTCCTAACAATCTCCCCCAATTTATGACTGATAGAATAACAGCCATAAATCAAGAGCCTTGATGATAACAAAAACACTCAGGCATATTACACATGATAAAAGTAAAAGTTGTATTGAGCTTCATAAAGTTTTTAGAAATAATGCAAGACTTACAAAACTAATGCCCAAATGTGCTCCTCCAGACTGAGCAAATAATTCATCTTTGTCTTCTTTGGGGCATAGTCTTCTTCCCTCTCCTAGAGTTGTTCTCCTCAATCTGGACCTGTAGCCTTCTGTAAAAGATCTTCTCTTCTTCATCTTGATCACCAAGCTTGGATTGCATAAACCTTAGAGTTTGATTAGATGCCTTGTCCAGCTGGTCTTCCATCCTGAAGAACCTTCTGCAGTTGTCCTTGTCCTTGAATTCCATCATCCAGAAAGGTTGAAGATGGATCTTCTTTCCTGTTGAGGGCACTCTTAGCATCCTGGGAAGAGCCTCAGGCTTGTTCCAGCTAGCCTTTATTTGACATATTCTGGAGACCACCTCAGACTTGGCTGTTTTGGTGAAGCCAAAGTCTTTCTTCAAGCATCTAAACACTGTGAGTAGTGTTTGGTAGTCTTCTCCTAGAATTCTGTAGAGAGGCCAAATTTGTTCTCTACCACCCTTGTATGTGAAAACCAATCTTTCAGGTAGCTTCTGAGAAGCTGCAATGCCCCTTACTTCCACCAGGTTGTCTAACTCAAGATGCAAGCTGGATTCTTCCCTGATGTCAGCAATGTACATGCAGTCCTCTGGATTTGAAGGGGGTTTTTGAGGTTGTGGCTTTCTCACAAATACTGGCTTTGTCTTGACAGCCCTTTGCTTCAATTTCTTCTTTGGATCCATCTCAAAAAGGAATTTAGGAAAGTTAGCCTCATCAAACTCAATTGGCTCTTCCTTTGGCTCAATTGGCTGATCATGATAATTAACAAGATGTTTGGGATCACAGGCTAACTTTAAAGATGGATCAGGAATTGTTGGAGGTACAGAAGAGTCTGATGCAATACTCTGAGAGTCATCATTTTCAAAGGTTATGTTTCTTCTAGCCCTTGCCTTTGGTTGCCTTGTACTCTTCTTTTCACTCCTTTCCTTTTGGGCTTTTTCTTCTTGCTGTCTTTCTTCTTCATCTAGAGCTTGAGCTACTGCAAGAGCTTGCATAGCTGCTCTTTCTGATTCCTCAGCCTTGGCTTCAGCAAAGTTTGGATGACCAGCCCAAACACAGATTTGTTGTCCATTCCTATAGACAATTGCCCTTTGCTTCCTTATCTCATGATTATTACTTTCCTTGCTTTTTGTGATGAGAAGTCCAAGTAGTTTGAGCTCATCTGGATAAGGTGCAGGATAGAAAGTCCTTGCTATGTTTTTGCCTTTTGGTTTAGCAGGAGACTTGGGAGATAAGCTTCTTTGTAATGTAGCTTCTTCCACATCCCTAATGCATGAAGTTTGTCCTTTCTCCTTTCTTGGTCCTTGAATGACTCCATGTAGAAGGGGCTCTATAGCATAAGAGCTCTTGAACTGTGGCTCCACTTGTGCAGTCACCATTGCATTTGTTGATGGCTGATCTGTCTTTGAAGATTCAGTAATTTTCTTGAACCTTGCTTCTATGTTGGACCAATGATCTTTGATCTGTGCTGCAAGTTGTATCCTCATAGAAGCTTCCTGGATCAAGTCAATGCCATCCTTATTCTTCTTTCCAAACTCCCCCATTGCTAGTGGCTCCTGTGGCAATGTGATGGTTGGGACCAGCACCTTTGTGATTTGAATGGTTAGCTCCTGAGATTTCTCCCCCTTTTTGTTATCATCAAGAGAGACAACTGGGAGTCCTTGAGCTGCCACTAGCTGGGCCAAAAGTTGAGTCTGCTTCTCCTGTTCGTTTTGCATTTGAGATAAAGTAGCTTCCACCTTGTCCACTCTAGAAGAGAGAGTCTTCAAGGAGGTAGCCACTTCAGGTTCCTTAGAGAAAAACCTGTTCATTTTGGACATAGTGAGAAGAGGGAGCTTTTCATCCATCATCCTGTAGTTAGCATCCCTGAAATTGCTAATAGAGTCCTTGATTTCTGTAGCCTCAATCCTTGTCTGCATCATTTGTAGCCTTTGAATTTCCAGAGAATCCATGATGGCCTTGTAGAATTTCTTGTCCCTTGCATTTGCAGACTCATGAGCTAAGTAGGCTTCATTGTACTGCCTGGAGATAGCAGCATCTAGAGTGGCTCTACCATGCATACCTTGAGAAAGCCAGCCTGGTGTAGGAGGCACCACAGAAGTCCCAGTCTGTGAAGTGGTGGCCACCTGTAGATTATCACCATAGCTGTCCTCAGCATCAGAAAACTCAAATTCTCCACTTGCTGCAGCTCCTGAAGGTAGATTGGTCAGGGCATCCTTTGCTCTTTGCATTGATGCAGTTGTATGAATTAGATTTAGTGACCTTTCTGCCTCCACATTGCCCTTCTGAGCCATAATTTGATAGGCTGGCACAGGATGAGTAAAGGTCTCAGGATCCAGGGAAATACTATCCAGAGTTTGTTGATAATGCTCTTGGAAAGTAAGTTCCCTTTCTCCCTCACTGACCTCCATTAACTCACTTGCAATGGCTGCTTCCATCCTTATTTCTCCTGTAGTCCCTTCTCTCTCTCCACTCTGTTCTTGCATCATGGGCTCCCCATGGCTCACACCTCTCACACCCTCACCTTCACCTTCTAAGGTGGAACTCTCAATCTCTCCTTTTGCCTGGCTGGAAGAAATAGCCAGCCTCTCACTCACATTCTCTCCTTTTGCCTGGCTGCAAGCCAGCCTCTCAGTTTCACTCCCTCTCAGTCCTAGAAGTGTCTCAACTACCACTAGATCATCTGCACTAGTTGTGGGAACAACTTGATTTTCAATTAAAGGTGCAGAGTGAACTATCAACGGAATGGTAGTTTGAACTGTCAACGGTATGGATACCGTTGATGGAGAAACACTTGTCAACGAAATAGACTGTTTCGTTGATGAAGTCAAGAAAGCACTTTGAGAATGAGAAATTACAGTAGAGTCTGTGGTGATTGATTTTAAAGAATGGTCCACAGATCCCCTTGCAACTTCAGGAAAAATTGGTTGATGGCCCAACAAATCACTTAACAAGTGATGGCCACCAGCTTCAGAGTGGGGCTTCTCCAAGATTAGAGTTGGAGAATCAGGAATAGATGTATGGATCATGTCCACATCTAAAGATTGAGTTGGTGAATTGGATGGAGATAATTCAAGATTGATGTTTAGAGAATGGGACTGTAACCCCAGAGTAATGATAGGGGTTACATCAAACTGAATTTGAGAAACTGGAAGTGTTGCTTCCAGTGTGTGTGCACCCTGTGTACCCTTGGACTTTTGCTTCACTCTCCTTTGGTATTGGGAAAATGTAGACTTTGGGCTTGAAGTGTCCCTTACCCTCTTGGACTGTGCTCTTGGTGGAGAGCTTGTTTCAATAATCACATCCTTTTGGGAGGATGCAATTAGACTTGTGTTTAAATCCATTTTACTCATTGTGCCTTGTTGGGAAGACACAATGGGGCTTGGCTGGTACACACTGACCTGTCCTTCCTTATCCTTGGGGTTTCTTTGATGTTCACCCCTTCCCTCACCTCTTACAACTCCAGACTCACTCCCCTTAGGTTGTGTGGTAGTTTTTACAACAGGTGCCTTTTGAGAAGCACCTGAGGTTGGCTTGGAGGATTTCTTTGATTTAGGTTTTGTTGCTAGGGTAGGAGCCTGTTGGGTCACAGCTACAGACTCCATAGCAACATTGGAAGGTAAAACAGTAGAGGAGTTAGCTACACTAACAGGGATAGTAGTAGTTACCTCAATGATTGGCAGATACACCACTGGAACATCACCATTGTGGTTCAGCCTGAGTATGTCTGTCAATACTCTCTTTTCTTGCACAAAGCACTCGAACCTGGCATTAGGGTTAGAGATAACTAATGGTGCTGGACTAACATGGTTAGCCAACATCATCAGAAACCTAGCATAATAGATATTTTTCTTCCTATTCGCTTTGTCACCCAACTTAGCACCAATTTCATACATAAGTTGGGTGCTAAAGTTGTGATATCTATCATTTAGAAGCATGGTTAGGAGAATTAACATAGAGTTAGTTAATGCATCAAAATTACTAATCTTTCCAGAAAAGACCTTAATGAATGCATCAGCTAAATAACTGTATTCTCTAACCAAACCTCTCCTAATTATTCTACCCAGATTATCAGTAGGCAAAGAGTAGTTTATAGAATTTAACATGGTAGTTATTTCAGTGTTAGTAGGCAAAGCATCACAGTTATTATCAGGAATATGTAAACATGCTTGCAAAACATCAGAATTAACTATGTACTCATTACCTTGAAGAGTGAATTGTAGTGTGCAGTTTGTTCCACTATACTCACATGAGGTCCAAATCTCCTCGATTATCTCATTGTAGAGTGGTGTAGAGTGAAACATTGCATAGCTCAACTTGCAATTCTTCATGAAATCCATCATTTTGAAGAACAGACTGTTCGGGTTTTCCTTGACAACAAAAGGGATGGAGTTGTTCTTCTCATAGATGAACCCTCCAGCAGACATTAGCTTGACTATGGGTGCCATTGTTGATTAAAGGAAAGCTTCGAACTGAATTGATTGATAGAGTGAAGAAGAGAGAAAAAGCCTTTGAAATTTTTGAGAACAGGTAAAAAGAAATAATAAAACTAAAATTTCTTAAATACTCCCCCAAAAATTCTCAGAAAATGAATCCAATAATAAATGTAAATTACTGGATTGGCTTAAAAATATAACCGTTACTCTTAAAGTATTACCATGATTTATACTTACAGGGGTGTATGCATAGATCGTGGTAAAAGACGTGTCACATTTCAACGGTTCAGATAAAAAGCGCTAAATCAACGAATCAGGATTGGGCGGTTAAAGTCCCGTCTTATTTCGTTGATAAAGCTGCGTTTCGTTGATATAAAAGAGCTATCAACGAAACACCCAGAAAACTGCTAAGACTGTCAACGAAATGGTGCATTCCGTTGGCATAGTAATTTTGACTTAGACAAAATTTTACCTTTTCCTGAGAAAATTTATTCACAGAAAAAAACATAGCAAATTTCTGGCTGCATTATGACTTGCAAATATCTCAAAAATAATTAAGAGAAATTTAGCATACCTAGCTCACTTACTAATCTTGAGAATGTTGATTCATCAAGTGGCTTGGTAAAGATGTCTGCAAGTTGTTGTTCACTTGGAACAAAATGTAACTCCACAGCACCATTCATAACATGTTCTCTAATGAAATGGTACTTGATGTCAATGTGCTTGGTTCTTGAGTGCTGCACTGGATTCTCAGTAATGGCAATGGCACTAGTGTTGTCACAGAAAATAGGAATTTTCTCAACTCTTAATCCATAATCAAGTAATTGATTTTTCATCCATAAAATCTGTGCACAACAACTTCCAGCTGCAATATACTCAGCCTCAGCTGTGGAGGTGGAAACTGAGTTTTGTTTCTTGCTGAACCATGACACAAGCTTGTTTCCTAAGAATTGACAGGTGCCTGTTGTGCTTTTCCTGTCAATTTTACATCCTGCATAATCTGCATCTGAATAACCAATTAGTTCAAAACCAGATTCTCTAGGATACCAAATGCCAAGGTTTGGTGTTCCTTTGAGATATCTGAAAATCCTTTTAATAGCAACTAAATGAGATTCCCTAGGATCAGCCTGAAATCTAGCACATAAACATGTAGCAAACATAATATCAGGTCTACTAGCTGTTAAATATAAAAGTGAGCCAACCATGCCTCTGTAACTTGAAATGTCCACAGATTTTTCCTTAGTATTCAATTCAAGTTTGGTGGCAGTAGGCATGGGTGTTTTGGCAGGAGAGCATTCCATTAAGTTAAACTTCTTTAATAAATCAAAAATATATTTTGTTTGACTAATGAAAATGCCTTCATTAACTTGCTTTACTTGAAGACCAAGAAAGTAAGTTAATTCTCCCATCATGCTCATTTCATACTTACTTTGCATAAGCTTGGCAAACTTTTGACAAAGTTTTTCATCTGTAGACCCAAAAATTATGTCATCTACATAAATTTGAACAAGTATTGTAGAGCCATTCACAATCCTATGAAAAAGGGTATTATCTACAGTACCTCTAGTGAAGTGATTCTCAAGAAGGAACTGTGAAAGTGTGTCATACCAGGCTCTAGGTGCTTGTTTCAAACCATAGAGTGCTTTGAGGAGAAAGTACACATACTCTGGAAAATCATCATCTTCAAAACCAGGAGGTTGACTCACATACACCTCCTCTTCCAGTTCCCCATTTAGAAAAGCACTCTTAACATCCATTTGATAGACCTTGAAATTGGCATGGGCTGCATAGGCTAGGAAAATCCTTATTGCTTCTAGTCTTGCAACAGGAGCAAAGGTTTCATCATAATCGATTCCTTCTTCCTGTGAATAACCTTTTGCAACCAATCTAGCTTTATTCCTTGTGACTATGCCATTTTCATCCATCTTGTTTCTGAACACCCATTTTGTGCCTATGACACTCCTGTCCTTAGGCTTGGGCACCAGCTTCCATACATTGTTCCTTTCAAATTGGTTTAGCTCTTCTTGCATAGCCAAAACCCAATCTGGATCTAGAAGTGCATCCTCAACTTTCTTTGGCTCATCTTGAGACAGAAAGCTGCTATATAGACATTCTTCTTGAGTTGCTCTTCTAGTTTGGACTTTTGAAGAAACATCACCTATAATGAGTTCAAAGGGATGATCTTTAGTCCATTTTCTTGAGGGAGGTAGATTTGCTCTAGACGAGGTAGCTTCATGATCATGATTGCCTTGATTGGACATTTGTCCTTGAGAAACTCCCCCTGAGTTTGTTGTCCCTAAATGATCACTTCTAGAACCATTTCTATGACTGTCAACGGTATGACCATTTTGGTTGTCAACGAAACGCTCATTTTGACTGTCAACGAAATGATCATTTGGTCTACTAGCAGCTATTCTTTTCAATCTTAATGCAGCAACTTCATCTTCACTGCTGCTTTCATCTGTGCTAGATACAACAACTTTAGGCTGTTTCTCAGTAGCCTTATCATGATTCACTTGTTCTCCTTCCTCATTCTCAAAAGAGAGACTTTCATGGAAACCTTCATCACAGAGACCTTGTATTTTGAGATCATCAAAAACAACATGTACAGATTCCATAACAATGTTGATTCTGAGATTAAAGACTCTGTAAGCTTTCCCTGCTGCATATCCCACAAATATTGCTTCATCTGCCTTTGCTTCAAATTTCCCCAAATGCTCAGCTTGATTTCTCAGAACAAAGCACTTGCATCCAAAGACATGAAGAAAATCTAATAGTGGCTTCTTTCTTTTGAGTAACTGATAAGGGGTCATTCCTTTGGCCTGATTAATCAAAGAAATATTCTGAGTGAAGCAAGCTGTGTTAACTGCCTCAGCCCAAAAATAAGTTGGTAACTTTGATTCATCTAGCATTGTCCTTGCAGCTTCAATAAGTGTTCTGTTTTTCCTTTCAACTACACCATTTTGCTGTGGTGTTCTTGCTGCTGAAAACTCATGCAAAATACCATTTTCTTCACAGAACACCTTCATGCTTGAATTCTTGAATTCTGTCCCATTGTCACTCCTAATCCTTCTTACTTTGAAATCAGGATGATTGCTTACCATCTTGATGTGATTGATAATGATTTCACTTGCCTCATCTTTAGAGTGCAAAAAGAAAGTCCATGTAAATCTAGAAAAATCATCAACAATCACAAGACAGTATTTCTTCTTTGAAATAGACATGACATTTACAGGGCCAAACAAATCCATATGAAGTAACTCAAGCTGATGAACAATTGATGACTCTGTCTTGCTTTTGAATGATGCCTTCTTTTGTTTCCCTTTTTGACAGGCATCACACAAACCATCCTTGGAAAACTCCACCTGTGGAATTCCTCTAGCAAGATCTTTCCTCACCAAATCATTCATAACCTTGAAATTCAGATGAGATAATTTCTTGTGCCATAGCCAACTTTCATCCTTGCTTGCTTTACTGAAAAGACAAGTGATGGTGTCTGAACTTGTGCTACTAAAGTCAGCAATGTACACATTCCCTCTTCTGAATCCAGTCATTACCACATTGTTGTTTCCTCCTTTAGAAACAACACAGGCTTCTTTTGAAAAAGTAACTAAAAATCCTTTGTCACAGAGTTGACTGATACTAAGCAAATTGTGCTTAAGACCATCCACCAATGCAACCTCATCTATGATGACATTCTCTTTTGAAATCAAGCCATATCCCTTTGTGTAGCCTTTGCTGTCATCTCCAAAAGCAATACAAGGGCCAGCTCTTTCCTGAAACTCTGTGAGCAGGGTAGAATCACCAGTCATGTGTCTTGAACAACCACTATCCAAGTACCAAAGATTCCTTTTGTCTCCCTGCACACAATAAAATCAAATCAAGTTGATTTTGGTACCCAAGTTTCCTTGGGTCCTGTCTTGTTAGCCTTTGCATTCCCTTTTGTACCATTTTTCACTTTGGACTCAGATTGATTCAAATCAATCTTTACCCTTGGTGTTGATTTCTGAGGGTTGCTCATATTTTCATTCATAGCATGCATAGTTGGAGGAACAATCATGTTATTCATGTTCCATGGCATTTGTGGCATGTTAAACATATTCATGTAAGGATTAGACACAAATGGCATGCTAGCATATGGATTCTGAAATTGTGCATATGGAGCAAACATGTTAGGCATAACAGGCATTGTAGGCATGGAACTGTTCATTGCAGGCTTGGGCATTTTCACATTAGCAGATTTCTTAACAGATTTGCAGTTAGTAGACAAATGACTAACACTTCCACAATTAACACATGTCTTTCTAGGAGCATATTTATCAGGTGTGTAATTGTTGTGTTTGTTAATTCCTACTTTGCCATTCCTGTTATTCTTTTTATTTCCCTTAGCCTCATTATGAACTTTCTCTACCTTGTCTTTCAATTGCTTGTTAGACAAGTGACCTACATTAGCTCTCTCAACAGGCTTCTCAACTTTCTTTGAATTACTAGACTCACCTTGAACAAAGTTCTTGGTGACAGGACCATACTTGTCATTAAGTCTAGTGAGTTTCTCTTTTCTTTTGTCTGTCAACGAAACAGCCTGATCGGTTGATGGTTCATGTGTCAACGAAACATTGCATTTCGTTGACATATCAACCTCCAACAAATGATCATTGTTGTTTGTTGACTCTGTTTCTGATTCTAAGGTTTCACCAACACACCCTAGCTTCTCTTTGTTCTTTTTCCATGATTCCTCACAGAAAGATTCCATACCTTGAACATTAATGATGTTGGTAGCAACATTCCTGGAATCTTTCCATTTTGCAATCACACCTTGTTCTATTTCAAGTTGTGTTTTAAGAATTTCTTCCCTTTGTAACACGTTCTCAAGTTCCTTCTTAGCATCCCTACTAACACATCTCATTTTCTCAAATTCAATGAGCTGTGCTTCTAACACTGCATTCCTATCACTTAAGAACAAATTAGTCTCTTTTATTCTAGAATTCTCCTTGGTAAGTGATTTAAGAGTAACACGCAAATTATATAGTACAGTAGACATTTCATTTACTGCACTATCGCATTCCTCTTTAGAAAGCTCAGAAAGATTAGTAATTGTTACCTGGTTGCTTGAGGAACTTGCTTCCTGCTCATGATTGTCAGCCATAAGAGCCAAGTTGACATATTCAACATCATCATCAGAGTCTTCACCATTACCAGCCCAGTCATACTCCTGAGACATGAAAGCCTTTTCTTTTTCCTTGAGAAGTTCAAAGTATTTCTTTTTATAATCAACAGGCTCAAATTTCCTGTTGCCCTTCTCAACCTTGGGCTTTCTGCAGTCTCCAGCAAAGTGACCAAGCATTCCACAATTGAAACATTTTGACTTAGACTTTTCAATCCAGTTTGTTTTGCTAGGTTGAAAGTCTCTTCTTGGTGGCCTTGCTTCTGAGTTTCTTTTGAACTTGAACTTAGAGAATTTCCTAGACAGAAAAGCAATATGCTCATCAATCTCATCTAAGTCATTCAAGTTGGCTGGTTCTGATTCTTCTTCTTCTTCTGTCATCTTGTCTTTACCCTTGCTAACATCACTCCTACAACTAGGTCGACTAGTTGTGGCCTTTGCAGTTTCTTTGTTGTCATCTTCCAGTTGGTTCACAGATGCAATTAATGCAATAGATCCACCCTTCTTCTGTACCTTTTCAATTTCCTCATCTTGCTCCATTTCCAGCTCATAAGTCTTCAAGGTTCCATAAAGCCTTTCAAGAGTGTAGTCTTTGTACTCTTGAGTGTTTCTAAGAGAAACAGTCATAGGCTTCCATTCTTTTGGAAGAGCTCTGAGAAATTTAAGGTTTGAATCCTTAGTTTGATAGATCCTCCCATACAGCTTTAATCCATTCAAAAGCTTCTGAAACCTACTAAACGTGTCATTTAGGGTTTCACCAGCTTTAAAATGAAAATGCTCATATTGTTGTATAAGGAGTTGCATTTTATTTTCCCTGACTTGCTCAGTTCCTTCACAGAGAGTTCTAACAGTATCCCATACTTCCTTAGAGGTTGTACAGTTGATAACATTGTCAAACATCTCTTGCTCCAAACCATTAAACAGAATGTTCATGGTTCTTTTGTCTTTATGGACTTCTGCAACATCTTCAACAGTCCATTCTGAGACAAGTTTTGGAATCTCTACATCAGGAGCATTATCTGGCAATCCAACTCTAGAATCAAGCTTCATGGGAACGTGTGGACCTTTCTCAATGCAGTCTACATACCTCTCATCCATAGACATGAGATGTAAATGCATCTTTACTTTCCAGTGAAAGTAATTGTCCTTATCAAGAACTGGTATCTTCACACCTGCATCCTTCTTCACCATGGTTTCTGTTTTTGGTCTTGATCTTTAAACTTCTTGTATGTTAGAAGCTCGCTCTGATACCAATTGTTAATCCCAAATGACCTAACAGAATTGTAGAAGGGGGGGGTTGAATACAATTTTGATATTTCTTTAACTTGAAAATACTTTATAAAATTAAACTGAACTGAATAAATAAAAAACACAAGATATAAATAATTCAGTTGGATTGTTTGATGATCCAACTGAAGTGTTTTTTTATTGCGGAAATAATCTGTGATACAAATGTACACAGCTGCTCAGTTACAAGGTTGTAGAGAAGAAAAATGCTCTCAAAGATAGCTAATACAAACTCTTTGTTTTTCTTCACACAAATAAAGTAACTGCTACACTTGGTTATATAAACCCAAGTTTACAACCCTATTTTTGGCTACACTAATAGTACAATGAGTAACCGCCAATAGTTTGCTTTTCATCCCTTTGTCCAGTGGTCCTTGGAGATCCTTGCTTTTGTCTTCATGCTTATTATGATCACTCCCAAGAGCCCAATTGGAAACTGGGATGTTTCCTTATTCCCCATGTCCATTTTAATGGTTTCCAATGCAAAGTACACTTCCACATCTCCTTTTTGATCTGTCAGGAACCTGTCACTATCACTTTGTCAATTGTATAGAAAAGCAATAATGATTCGTTGATGGCATAGAGATGTGTTTCGTTGATAGCTTTATTCTTTGTTTCGTTGATGAGCTTCCTTGTTTCGTTGATAGAGTAATCTTCATTCCGTTGACATGTCTTCACTTAGGCAAAATTACAAGGCACTAAATATTTACAATTAACCAACCTATTTTGCCTATCTAACCATTTAGTCAACATGACTTAGAAAACCTATCTAGTACTCAACAAACTGCATATCAAACTATGAAGTAATGTACAGTGCAATTGCTACATCACTCATTTCGTTGATGAGCTTCCTGTCAACGAAACACTGCAAAGCATGCTATTTCGTTGACAGTTACAAAATAACTTAATACAAAATCTACTAAGTGTTTTTATAATTATCATCAAGAACAACATATTCCTAACAGACTTGGTAGTCAAGACCGTTGGTTGTTAGATTAATTCAAAATCATTTGTTCATTATATATACTTGTGTGTTTTTCATCTTCAGTGGTTGAACAACGTTTTTAAAGAAAACACAAGTACCATCAAAGGCTGATTTGCATACTTGAGCTCTTATATATTATATGATATATATTCTTGATTAGAGTTCATAGTTTCGGTTGTAAGTCTTTATATCTTTGTATTGTTCAACTTGTAAGTTGGTAGTTGCTGGTTTTGTGAGCTTGGGAAACAAGGGTTCAAGGAACTTGATAGCTAGAGGAGTTTATACTTGGATTAGTATAGTACTTAGAGAGCTGTGTTCAAGGAACAAGGTGTTTCAGCAAGCTGCTAACAGTAACAGGGAGTTCAGGGAGATATATTATTGTATTGTGTAGTTCTAATTCACTTTGATCAATAATATATTCCTTTGCCGTGTTGGTAAAGGACCAGGACGTAGACCTATAGGAGATAGGGGTCGAACCTGGCTAAAATTGCTGTGTGTTCTTTATTTTCTGCACATTTTCTATACTGCTGTGAACAACGTAGCTAGCTGCCACTCTAGATTCTGTAAACTCAGTAAGCTGCCAGACAGCAAAAACAGACTGATTTTTGCTTTTTCAGTCACATAACTTGGTAATAATTAAAATCGGTCATTGTTAGTCATAACACCTATTCACCCCTCCCCTCTAGGTGTTGATTCTCAAAAAATATTGAGAATTATGTCATGTATAAGAAATATTCAGCACATACATTTTTTTGTAAAAATAAATGCAAAGATATTATGTGTTTTGTAATTAGGTGATGTATAAAAAATACAAAACATGTTTTTTAGAAAAAATAAAAATAAGTCATGTGATAATTTTGTTAAAATGCATTTTCTTTAAAGTAATACAACAATGTGTATTTACCAGTTAAAAGATTTGTTGAAGGGTTTTTTTTACTAATATGTCCCATTTTAAAAGTTGATTTATAAATATATCCCATTTATAGTTGTATTTATAAATATATACCTAAATTCAAAAAATTTTAAAATTTTAGATTAACTATAGTTAACTTAACTACTTTACCTGACATATATAACTTTTCAATAATTAAGACTTGTAATTTTATATTAAATGAAAATGCTTGCCCTGGACTAGAATCTGGCAAAAAAATTAACCCTGCATTCTAGCATAATACTGGGGTAGTAGCAACCCCCAGTATTCTAGCAGCGGTGTTCCCTTGCATCTAGATAAATTTGCACTCCAGCAACCACAAATTCATGAGGTTGATATTCAGATTGCTAAACATGAATACAGTCACCACCAAATTTTTATTCAGACCAAATCATCATCTCGTAATGTCACTTCCATGTGCTTTTACTTATTGCATTTAATTTGTAATCAAATTCAGAAGGATACTAGTGTGGGCTAAATGTCGGGTAATTTTTACGTGATCTCTTAAAACTTACTTTCTAGTCTAATGTGTATGAGGGTATTGTAGTCATAGGTAGTAGATAAATATTTGATTTTATAACTTAATTATATATGTATGAGTTATATATGATTTAAAAGTTAACCAAATGACATATTTTTAATTATTAAAAGAAATGGGATATATTGATAAAGTCACCTATTAATTTTGGATATTTTATACAAATTCTCTTTGTTAAATTGTTACAGTACGTTCCTGTTAATATAACTGCCTCCCTCTACCATCACGTGTCAGGTTCCTGTTAATATAACTGCCTCGCTCTACCCTATCTAAACGGATATCCTCTAGTTACTGGGTTACTCAAAATATTTAGTTCATAATTGAACCCAAGCCTATTATATCTTTATATATAACTAGTTGAGAAAGCCGCGCTTCGCGGCGGCGTAACAATTATTTTTAAAAAACTTTATCAAATAAATTACAAAAATTACTCGGTCCTCGCTAATAAGCCGTCCTCCCGTGAAACACGCTTTCCTTTTTAATATCAAAATCTCAAATTTAATATATTTAATATATACTTGTCTTATATATTAATTTTTATGTTATCATAGTCATTTCTAATGAGACACTCTTTCGTAGAACAAACACTTATATAACTTTACATATTCTACTTCAAATAGAAATTTTAGTTATGTATTATAAATGTTTATTCTACTTCCAATAGAACTTGTAATTGCAAATACTTCTTTTATATCCGAATACTTCTCCTCTATGAATGGAAACACCTATTCTACTTCAAATAGAACTTTGCAAGTACTTCTTTTATATTTGAACTCTTCCCCTCTACAAATTCAAACACCTATTCTACTTCAAATAAAACTTTTAATTATATGTCTTCGCTATAAATTCGAACTCTTCTCCTCAATAAATTCGAACATCTATTCTACTTCTAATATGTTAAAGGATATTTTTTTATTTATCAGTATTTAAAATTCTAAAATTCTAGAAAATTAGAAAAATAGATTGAGACGATCTTAGGGGCGCCACCTAACCTCCCGCGTATCCTCCTTTATATATATATATTGATTAGTGTAAAGCACTTAAATGGTATGATTTGGTTTGGTCGTCAGCGGGTCCTACATAGCTAAAAACTCTCTAGAATCCTACATAGCTAAAAACTCTCTAGAATCCTACATAACTAAAAACTCTCTACTATAAGCTAAAAACTCCCTACTATAAAATAATTACACAATTAGAGTTATTAATAATGCTCTACTTTAGAGAAAAAGTAATATTTCTATAAAAGTAAATAATAATAGAAGTAGTATAATTTTAATATTTTAAATATTTACACTAAAATTTATTAAAATTGAATTTATAAAAACAATGAATAAACATATAAATAATCATTCTTTTAGTGAATTTGTATATATAAAAATTTCGTAATTTTTATCATTTCAAGAAGTACAACATAAACCGAAATAATATATACATATGAAAAAACATATTATTAACTTAATAACAAAATTTTCTTCTTTTTTTCCTAATCAAAAAATGCAGGAATATTGTTATGAAATTACATTTATCAGATAAATGAAAATATGATTGCATTTTTTAGTTCTTTTTTTTTAATTTTCTATTTTTCTATTTTAATTTTCAAATTATATGATGCATAAATTTATTTTGGTTAGCTCTCTGTTCTATTGTGTACTGTATTATTTGTTTGATGAAATAGATTTAATATGCATGTATGTTCAAAATTATGTTAGGTTCTACAATTTAATTAACTCCAACGTTGTTATAATATAATTTATTACAATTTTATTAAATATAAAACTATAAATAATTAAATTAGTAAACTGCAACACAATATGCATAAAAGAATATTGAATATACTATAAAACAATTACACAATTAGAGTAATTAGAGTTATTAATAATGCTCTACTTTGGAGAAAAAATAATATTTCTATAAAAGTAAATAATAATAGATGTAGTATAATTTTAATATTTTAAATATTTACACTAAAATTTATTAAAATTGAATTTATAAAAACAATAAATAAACATATAAATAATCATTCTTTTAGTGAATTTGTATATATAAAAAATTCGTAATTTTTATCATTTCAAGAATTATAATTTATTTTAGGTGTATAGTGGTAATCATAATATTAATGAATATACTATAAAACAATTACACAATTAGAGTAATTAGAGTTATTAATAATGCTCTACTTTGGAGAAAAAATAATATTTCTATAAAAGTAAATAATAATAGATGTAGTATAATTTTAATATTTTAAATATTTACACTAAAATTTATTAAAATTGAATTTATAAAAACAATGAATAAACATATAAATAATCATTCTTTTAGTGAATTTGTAGATATAAAAAATTCGTAATTTTTATCATTTCAAGAATTACAATTTATTTTAGGTGTATAGTGGTAATCATAATATTAAACATATCTAAATTTTATTTTAGATTTAAATTTTGTTTTTAAAATTTTTCAGAGTTTTTTAAATGAGAATGGAATATTTTAGTTATCTTTTTATTTTGCAATTTGAATTTCATAGACATCCAGATTTGTTTTTTTTTAACTCAAAATGAGAGGCATATTTGTAAATGAAACTAATTTACATTAAATAAATAAATATACCAATATATAGTATATATCTCATTTAAGAATTTATCTTTAATTATTTTTTTAGCAAAATTTCTATCATAATTTATTGACTATTAAATATAAGATTTATCTTTATATTAATTATTTTTTTATTTTCTAAGATCATTGCTTAATCTACATTATAAATATTTTATTCTTCGTTTTAGTAATTTTTTATTTTAAAATGTTAAATATTTACAGGTGATGTTGTTAGAAGAGTTTAGGTTAAAGCTAATGTGTAGGTGATGTTATTAGAATAGAGTTTAGGTTAAAGCTAATGTGTCGTGTAAAATTAGGAAAGTGACGACCAATACCATACCATACCAAATAACCCCTTTACACTAATTATATATAACTAGCTTTAAACCCGTGCAATGCACGGGATGATTTATAAATAATATTTATGAGTTTGTTTATATTATGTTAACTTACTATCTTTAATTTTAATTTAGGAAAAAATACAAAATAATGTTTGCAAATGATGCTTTATGATACTTATTGTTATCAACATTAACCTTTGTTATTTTAGTTGTTATTGTATTTTTTGCATGAAATTTCATATTTTTCTAATTTTAAAATTATTGAATTTTATATTATTTATATTTTTTCTCTCAATAGCTTAATCATATTATATATTATTAATTTATACTTTTTTCAAGATAAATTATAAAATAGTATCCTGAGAATCAACACCTAGAGGGGAGGAGTGAATAGGTGTTATGACTAACAATGACCGATTTTAATTATTACCAAGTTATGTGACTGAAAAAGCAAAAATCAATCTGTTTGGCTGTCTGGCAGCTTACTGAGTTCACAGAATATAAAGTGGCAGCTAGCTACGTTGTTCACAGCAGTATAGAAAATGTGCAGAAAATAAAGAACACACAGCAATTTTAGCCAGGTTCGACCCCTATCTCCTATAGGTCTACGTCCTGGTCCTTTACCAACACGGCAAAGGAATATATTATTGATCAAAGTGAATTACAATTACACAATACAATAATATATCTCCCTGATCTCCCTGTTACTGTTTGCAGCTTGCTGAAACACCTTGTTCCTTGAACGCAGCTCTCTAAGTACTATACTAACCCAAGTATAAACTCCTCTAGCTATCAAGTTCCTTGAACCCTTGTTTCCCAAGCTCACAAAACCAGCAACTACCAACTTACAAGTTGAACAATACAAGTATAATCAATTACAATTGAATATATGAACTCTAATCAAAGATATAAGATGTAATATATATTAGAGCTCAAAAGTATATGAAAGAATATATCAAATCAGTTCGAAAGTACTTGTGTTTTCTTTTGAAAGTCGTTCAACCACTGAGAATGAAAAACACACAAGTATTTATATAATGAACACATGATTTTGAATTAATCTAACAACCAACGGTCTTGACTACCAAGTCTCACGTTTTTGTTCCTTGATTAATTCAAACCCAACGTTCATTAACATAACGTTTAGAAACCAGAAGAATAGAGAGAATAAGAACGTTTAGAAAGACGTTTTTCAATCTGGTTTGAAAAGCCCAATACCATAGAAGTTGTTAAAAGATAAAACGTTTATAAACAACTTCCTATAATATAGGAATTATATATATATGAAAATAAATTCGAAATTATTTGAGCTCATATATATATACACGACTTATATAACTGATAGAGTCCTTACAATTCAGTTCCTAGAAGATTTCCTATAAAATAGGACTGAAACTCTATCTGCTGAAAGTGTTGCCAGCCTGCTGCCTGTGTACAGAATTTCTCTGCCAGCTTTCTGCCTGCAAAGAAAATAAGTCTGCCAGCTAGCTGCTACAACATGTTTTGTTAGAAAATACAAAGTTTTTATCTCCTGCAAAACAATGTTAGTACACACAATCAACCCAGCTTGCTGCTATAGTGTTATCATCAAAACACCAGGGTTTCAATCTCCCCCTTTTTGATGATTACACAATAATATTCAGGAGCAAAATACTCCCCCTAAAATTATGCTTCCCCTGCAAAAAGATTAGCATTCTATCCAAGCAGCTAAGCATATTTTCATGGCATCACATTAAAATTTAGCATAAATTCATATTAAAAATTAAAAACATGTGACCCAACTAAGTAACTAAAAACTCCCCCTAAATCACACATGCAATTATCCTGAATTTTCTCCCCCTTATTCATCAAAAAGGTTATTCACATGTTATCAATAATATAAAATTCAAATCAGCATGGATTATCATGTTAAGTGAGCTAACATTACCAGACAATTGTAGACAGCTTGCTGTCTAGACATTGCACATGCCAATTTCCCTACGAAGAACAGAAAATCTTTCTTCGGCCAATTGCTTAGTGAAGATGTCAGCTAGCTGGTATTCTGTAGAAACAAATAGTAGCTCAATTTTTCCTTTTGCAACATTGTCTCTCAAGAAATGATGTCGAACGTCAATATGCTTCGTTCTTGAGTGATTCACCGGATTCTTCGAAATGTTAATTGTGCTTGTATTGTCACAATAAATTGGAATCTTGTCGCATTTGATGCCATAGTCCCTGAGTGTTTGTATCATCCAAAGAATTTGGGCACAGCAGCTTCCTGCAGCTAAATATTCACCTTCTGCAGTGGATAATGCAACAGAAGCTTGCTTCTTGCTTTGCCAAGACACCAAACTCTGTCCTAAAAATGCACAAACACCACTTGTACTCTTGCGATCAGTTTGACAACCTGCATAATCTGCATCACTAAACCCAACAAGATCAAAAGCATTTGTGATTGGATAAAATAAACCAAGAGTAATTGTGCCACTCAAATATTTGAATATTCTTTTAACCGCACTCAAGTGAGACTCTTTTGGTTTAGATTGAAACCTCGCACATACACAAACACTATACATTATATCAGGTCTAGAGGCAGTAAGATATAATAAACTACCAATCATACCTCTATACTTGCGAACATCAACATCTATACCTTGTTCATCTGCTGTCAGCTTGCTAGCAGGAGTCATTGGTGTTGATTTCGGCTTGATATTTTCAAAGCCAAATCTTTTGAGTAGATTCTTGATATACTTGGATTGATGCACATAAATACCTTCTGGAGTTTGCTTAATTTGAAGACCCAAAAAGTAGTTGAGCTCTCCCATCATGCTCATGTCAAACTCACTATGCATACACTTAGAAAACCACTTACACATATCATCATTAGTAGATCCAAAAATAATATCATCCACATATATTTGTACAACTAAAATATCAGTACCATTATGTTTAGTAAATAATGTGGGATCAATTTTACCTCGAATGAATCCATTTTTGATCAAAAACTTACTTAACCTTTCGTACCATGATCTAGGAGCTTGCCGCAATCCATATAATGCCTTCTTCAACTTGAAAACATGATTTGGAAATTGCTCATTCTCAAAACCAGGGGGTTGCTTGACATAAACTTCTTCCTTTAAGAATCTATTAAGAAATGCACTTTTCACGTCCATTTGATGTAGCTTGATCTTCTTGAAGCACGCAAATGAAAGTAGCATCCGTATTGATTCAAGCCTTGCAACCGGGGCATAAGTTTCCTCAAAATCTATTCCTTCTTGTTGATTGTATCCTTGTGCAACTAGTCTTGCTTTGTTTCGAGTAACCGTACCAAATTCATCAACTTTGTTCTTGAAGACCCATTTAGTACCAATGATTGAAGCATCTTTAGGTGGCTCCACAAGTTCCCAAACATCACATCTTTCAAACTGATTGAGTTCTTCTTGCATTGCCATGATCCAATTCTCATCTTGAAGTGCTTCTTTAACATTCTTTGGTTCCTCTTGAGCTAGAAAGGCTGCAAATGCACAAAAGTTGGCTTGACCCTTCCTTGTCTTGATGCCTTCTGATTTATCACCAATGATCAACTCTGGAGGATGGTTCTTCACTGTTCTTGTTGATTTTGGCAAAGAATGTTGAGCTACGACTTCCTCATGTACTCGAATTCGCTTGGATGGAGGAGAAACTTCACCACCTTCATATATAGGCATCTTTTCTTGTGATCTTTGACCTCTTGGACCTTCCAAGGTGAGCTTTGACAACTTAGCAATAGTTTCATCTACTGGAGAAGAGGTTTCAGTTTGCTTTTCAGCTGCTGTAGTTGTCTCAGGCTGGTTGGCAGCTTGCTGCGATACAGTATTTGTCACTGGCAGCTGGCTGTCATCACCTGCACCTGCAATATCTTCCTCATCTCTTGACAGATCAACATTAGACTCTTGAAATGAAACATCTATAGACTCTTCAACAATACGTTTAGATGTATTATACACTCTATAAGCACGACTTGTTAAAGAATAACCCAAAAATATTGCTTCATAAGATTTAGCATCGAATTTACCATATCTATCAATAGTTTTGAGTACAAAGCACCTGGAGCCAAAAACCTTGAAATATCCAATGTTTGGCTTCTTATTCCTCAGCAATTCATATGGAGTTTTGTTGAGAATAGGCCTGATAAGCACTCTGTTCAGAACGTAGCTTGCTGTGTTGACTGCTTCTGCCCAGAAACTTCTTGGCAGCTTGCTTTCTTGCAGCAAAGTCCTTGCAGTTTCTTGCAAAGATCTGTTCTTTCTCTCCACAACTCCGTTTTGCTGTGGGGTTCTTGGAGCAGAGAATTCATGTGAAATACCTCTTTCCTCACAATAATCAAGGAAGCCTTTTGAGATGAATTCACCTCCTCTATCACTTCTTATACCTACAAGTCTTGTATTCAACTTGTTCTCAAGTAAGGTGATTAGCTTCTCAAATTCACTAAAAGCACAATCTTTAGTACGAAGAAACAATACCCATGTATATCTAGAATAATCATCAACAATAACAAATGCATATTGTTTACCTCCAATGCTTTTATATGCTTCCGGACCAAATAAATCCAAATGGAGAAGCTCTAAAGGTTTAGTAGATGATACCATTGTCTTTGACTTATGTGGAGTCCTGATTTGTTTGCCTAATTGACAAGCCGAACAGGTTTCCGTCTTGACATACTTCAATTTGGGTAGTCCTCAAACTAGCTTCTTTGTAGACAGCTTGCTGAGTAAGTCCATATGAGCATGTCCTAGCCTTCTATGCCAAAGATCTGGGTTTGTATCCACAGTAGCTAAACAACAGCCTACTTCCTGCATCTCAAAGTCCAACATATATATATTTACTTCCCTTCTAGCAACTAGGGGGACTTTGTTAGTGCCAACATTAATAGTACATTTCTCTTTATCAAAAACAACAGTATGTCTATCATCATATAACTGACTTATACTAAGCAAATTATATTTAAGACCTTGAACATATTGTACTTTATCAATAGAAATGTTACTATTACCAATTGTTCCTTTGCCAAGTATACGGAGTGTTTTGCTATCACCAATTGTAACACTACCACCCCTTTTCATCTTGAGGCTAAGGAACTGAGATTTGTCACCACACATATGTCTTGTACATCCACTATCCAATATCCATTGATTTGCATTGACTTTGACCACAAGACATACCTACAAAACAGAGAACAAACATCTCAACGTTTTGGTACCCAAATTTTGTTGGGTCCAGCATGGTTAGTTGATAAAACATAAAGAACATTCAATTCAGATTTCTTGATCCACATTTGGACCACTTTGGATGCTCTATTTCCTGTTCTCCTTGTTCTGGTAGCTTGCTGCCCAGAAGCAGTCTGTCTGTTCCAGCTTGCTGGCTTAGTGTTCTCTGTCGGGCAGTGGTGTGACAAATGACCTTTCTTTCCACATTTGTAGCAAATTTTCCACGGCATAGCATAATTATATGGTATACCCTGTTTGCCTTCATATTGAAAAGCCTTGGTCTTTGATGTAGAAGCCATTCCAAGTCCTTCTTTATCCATAGGAACCTTTGTTTGTTTCATAATAGTCTTTAATACTTCCTCTCCTTGAACAAATTTTCCCATGCCTTTCTCAAGCCTTGTAACTTCAGCTTCCAATTCCTTTATCTTCTCAGCTTGTTGAGTAGCTTCAATTGAGATGGATTCTCTGATTTTGAAAGTTTCAAGACATACATCTCTTGCTTCAATTTCTGCACGCAGCTCGCTGAGTTCCTTCATCAATGTATCATTTCTTTTGAGAAGTAATTTGTTGAACCCCTCAAGTTGTGTTAGCTTTCCCTTGAGATCAGAAATGAGATCTTCATGATTGTTTGATGGAGTCTTTTCAGCCATAAGATCAGAAATGATCTTTCGAAGAGAAGCATTCTTCTTTTCAAGTTCATTGTTCTCATTCTTTAATTCCATGAACTCCACAATAGATATAGTACTATGTCTCTGCAAGGTTAGTTCATCTAATGAATTATTACTAGAATTTGAATAAGAATTTATAGAGTTTACCTCACTATTGTTGTCATCCGAATATGAAGCATCACTTTCTACAAGGTTTTCTTCCGTGATTCCCCGCATTGTATCTTCATCATCAAGACCAACAAGAGCTAGGTTCACCATCTCATCGCCTGATTCATCAGAAGCTGACTCCTCATCATCACTCCATGTCAAAAGAGCTTTAGATTTCATTCTGTCCTTTGAGGCAGCTTGCTGCTTAGGCTTGTTCTTCAGCTTGTAGCAGTCCCTTTTGAAGTGTCCCTTCTTGCCACATTCAAAACATGCATCATCCTTTGAATCTCTTGACTCCCTTCTTGCTCCAAAGGCTTTTCCTTTCTCCTTCTTCAGCTTGTTCCTCTTTTCAATCATCTTCTTGATTTTTCTGGACATAAGAGCCAATTCTTCATCAGATTCTGATTCTGCATCTGAGACCAGCTTGCTGCTGCTGGAGTGTAGGGCCAGATTCTTCATCTTTTCAACTGGAGCTCTAACAGATTCCACCTTGCTTTCAAGTATCTTGGTTTCAAATTGTTCTAGCTCAGCAAAGACAGCTAGATGATCCATAGTTTCAAGATTTGAAGAAGACTCCAAGGAAGTAACTTTGGGTTCATAAATAAATGGCACCGCACTTAGAACTTTCATATTGATTTCATCTTGAGGAATCGTTTTGCCAAGTCTCTTAAGTGCATTGATGTTCACTTGAAATCTAGCTTGACTTTCTTTGATAGATTCACCTTCTTTGAGTTTAAAGTTTCCAAATTCATTCATTAGCTTGCTGAGTTTGACTTTCTTCAAAGATGTTGAGCCTTCATGATAAGTTTCCAACGCATCCCACATCTCATTTGCTGATTTAAGAGATGATACTTTGTCATGCTCAGCTTGATTGAGCCCATTCATGAGAGAATTCCTTGCCTTTCCATTATAGCCAAATTTGATCAATTCATCGGAAGTAAGATCATCAATATCCTTATCCTTGCCATCTTTGTCAAGGAATACATATGGACCCTTTTGAACAACCCTTAGAACAAGTGGATCTCTGGATAAATGTGTTTCCATACGCCCTTTCCACCAGTTGTAATTGTCCGTTCCAGTGAGGAGAGGAGCTCGGTAGTCAGACTTTCCTTCGGGATAATTGTCAGCCATTTGATCGATACTTTTCCTGTTACAGAAAGATTAGTATACCAAAGCTCTGATACCAATTGAGAATCAACACCTAGAGGGGAGGGGTGAATAGGTGTTATGACTAACAATGACCGATTTTAATTATTACCAAGTTATGTGACTGAAAAAGCAAAAATCAGTCTGTTTGGCTGTCTGGCAGCTTACTGAGTTCACAGAATATAAAGTGGCAGCTAGCTACGTTGTTCACACCAGTATAGAAAATGTGTAGAAAATAAAGAACACACAGCAATTTTAGCCAGGTTCGACCCCTATCTCCTATAGGTCTACGTCCTGGTCCTTTACCAACACGGCAAAGGAATATATTATTGATCAAAGTGAATTACAATTACACAATACAATAATATATCTCCCTGATCTCCCTGTTACTGTTTGCAGCTTGCTGAAACACCTTGTTTCTTGAACGCAGCTCTCTAAGTACTATACTAACCCAAGTATAAACTCCTCTAGCTATCAAGTTCCTTGAACCCTTGTTTCCCAAGCTCACAAAACCAGCAACTACCAACTTACAAGTTGAACAATACAAGTATAATCAATTACAATTGAATATATGAACTCTAATCAAAGATATAAGATGTAATATATATTAGAGCTCAAAAGTATATGAAAGAATATATCAAATCAGTTCGAAAGTACTTGTGTTTTCTTTTGAAAGTCGTTCAACCACTGAGAATGAAAAACACACAAGTATTTATATAATGAACACACGATTTTGAATTAATCTAACAACCAACGGTCTTGACTACCAAGTCTCACGTTTTTGTTCCTTGATTAATTCAAACCCAACGTTCATTAACATAACGTTTAGAAACTAGAAGAATAGAGAGAATAAGAACGTTTAGAAAGACGTTTTTCAATCTGGTTTGAAAAGCCCAATACCATAGAAGTTGTTAAAAGATAAAACGTTTATAAACAACTTCCTATAATATAGGAATTATATATATATATGAAAATAAATTCGAAATTATTTGAGCTCATATATATATACACGACTTATATAACTGATAGAGTCCTTACAATTCAGTTCCTAGAAGATTTCCTATAAAATAGGACTGAAACTCTATCTGCTGAAAGTGTTGCCAGCCTGCTGCCTGTGTACAGAATTTCTCTGCCAGCTTTCTGCCTGCAAAGAAAATAAGTCTGCCAGCTAGCTGCTACAACATGTTTTGTTAGAAAATACAAAGTTTTTATCTCCTGCAAAACAATGTTAGTACACACAATCAACCCAGCTTGCTGCTATAGTGTTATCATCAAAACACCAGGGTTTCATATCCACAAACCCTATTCACAATTTTTGCAATTTGGAGTACAATTTAACAATATATTTAGTTTCTATTGAATATTATTTGAAGTATAATTATTACTAATATTTGTAAGTGACGGATTTGCCCCTAACGACCAAACCATCTTAACCCTCTTATGCTAATTATATATAGGATATAATAAAGATTACCTTTTGTAAATGGTGATCAAGTTCATATAATGCGTTCTCAGTATCAACTGTTTGAGTTTCTCCTGCAACAGACAGAGCCACTGCTGCTGCAATTTCAGAAGGCCTGAATTCCAAGAAGTCAATCCCTGAATTTAAGTACCATTAAAGATTATATCAGTTCTCCTGCCAAATACTATTACTCTCACACACGTGAATCACTAACAAAATAATAGAAAATGACCTTTTATTAGTGTAAAGCACTTAAATGGTATGGTTTGGTCTGGTCGTCAGGGTCCTACATAGTTAAAAACTCTCTAGAGTCCATAGCTAAAAACTCTCTATTATAAGCTAAAAACTCCCTACTATAAAATAATTACACAATTAGAGTTATTAATAATGCTCTACTTTAGAGAAAAAATAATATTTCTATAAAAGTAAATAATAATAGAAGTAGTATAATTTTAATATTTTAAATATTTACACTAAAATTTATTAAAATTGAATTTATAAAAACAATGAATAAACATATAAATAATCATTCTTTTAGTGAATTTGTATATATAAAAATTTCGTAATTTTTATCATTTCAAGAATTACAACATAAACCGAAATAATATATACATATGAAAAAACATATTATTAACTTAATAACAAAACTTTCTTCTTTTTTTCCTAATCAAAAAATGCAGGAATATTGTTATGAAATTACATTTATCAGATAAATGAAAATATGATTGCATTTTTTTAGTTCTTTTTTTTTTAATTTTCTATTTTTCTATTTTAATTTTCAAATTATATGATGCATAAATTTATTTTGGTTAGCTCTCTGTTCTGTTGTGTACTGTATTATTTGTTTGATGAAATAGATTTAATGTGCATGTATGTTCAAAATTATGTTAGGTTCTACAATTTAATTAACTCCAACGTTGTTATAATATAATTTATTACAATTTTATTAAATATAAAACTATAAATAATTAAATTAGTAAACTGCAACACAATATGCATAAAAGAATATTGAATAAGTTTATATGATGCATAACGTGCATAATGTGTAGGACAAAATATTTTAAATGTAAATTTAATTCATAAAAAGTGCAAAACATAATACATGTCGTGCACTACATATTACAAAAAATTAATTAAAAAATTATTGTTATTTTCCTATTACAAAAGAAATATTAAAATTATTTTTATATAATGCATAACATGCGTACTGCATAGAATGAAAAATGTGGATGTAAAATTTATTCATAAAAAAGTGCATAACCTAATATATAAAGTGAATTACATATTATAAAAAATTAATTAAAAAAATATTTTTCTATTATACATAGGATAATGAAAAAAAGATAATATAACCATTTTTACATACTTCACCACCAAAGTTACATATTTTTTATGTATTTAAATAAATAATTAGAATGAAAAACATTGTTTAATGTTGTTGAGAATGAAAATTAAGTTTTAAATTTTAAGTGTTAATTACAATTAAAATTTGTAACCATCACCTTAATACACAAACCTGAATACCTGATTTTAAAATACTAGGTACAGTAGTTAGATTTGAAATTGATCTAACGTAGGTCTCCAGGTCTCCATTTTATATTAGTTCTCCACTGAACTTTACTCTATATATATACACTAATTAAAACTTACATTAATATATATTAATGGAAGTTTTAATATAGGTGGGATTGACAAGTGATTAAATATAAAAGAAAATCAAAATAGAAATTTAAAACTAATTTAAGTCATTAAATCAATCTAATCTAATGCCCCTAAAGCACCACACACACTTAAAATACACAATCTCATACACAATCCCACATAATTCCCTCCATTTTTAATTTGATTTTTCCGTCAATCGGTGAACTTTTTTTAAAATTCGACTTCAATGTATTTTTCTCCATCTCCCAACGATCAATTTGCAAACCATATATGCTCTATTTTGACACGATTTAGAATTTTTTAATTTAGTTTCTAGTTTCTAGTCTAAGAGTAGTTTATATTAGAGTAAAATTCTATATATATATAACTAGCTTAAAACCCGTGCGATTCACGGTTGAATTTGAATTTTTTTTATAGTTTAATATTTCATTTTTTTTATTTTTATATTTACTTTTCATGAATATGATTTTAAAATTTGAATAGTTCTACTCATATGTGATTGTTGAATTCGAGGTTGAATTGACGTAGGTGTTTGTGTTTGTTCGTGATTAGTTTGTATTTTAAGAGTTTTGTGTATAATAATATAATAGAGATGTACTTAATAGTTTAGGTAGTTATTAATAATTATAATATTAAGTTTTATTTTTTATTAATTATTTCATATGAATTGAAAGTTATAGAATATAACAAAACCTAAAATTTATAAGTTTAATATAATAATATTACCATTTTCTATAGAAGTTACCCGTGTTATTTTTAGAAGATGAGTTGTTTTAGTTAGAAAATAAGAAACATGTAATGTGCTGAAAAGGCAGTTGAATATTTATTAATAATTATACAAAATTATTTTATGTTTTTATATATATGTTGCCCGTATTATTTTTAGAAGATGAGTTGTTTAAGTTGGAAAATATAAAATATGTACTTTGCTCGTGTTATAATTTCTAGAAGATGAGTCATTTTATTTAGAAAATATAAAACATGTAATATGTTTTAGATGAAAAAGGTAATTAGATAGTTATTAGTAATTATAATTTAAAATATTTAGAAGATAAGTTTTTTAAATTAGAAAATATAAAATAGGTAATGTGAGTTGTTTTATTTAGAAAATATAAAACATGTAATGTTTTAGCTGAAAAAGGTAATTAGATAATTATTAGTAATTATAATATAAAATATTTAGAACATGAGTTGTTTAAGTTAGAAAATATAAAATCCGTAATGTGCCCGTGTTATTTTTAGAAGATGAGTTGTTTTAGTTAGAAAATACAAAACTGATAATGTACTAAAAAAGGTAGTTGGTTTTTATTAATAATTATATAAAATTACATTATGTTTTCATATATATGTTGCCTGTATTATGTAATGTGCCCGTGTTATTTTTAGAATATGAGTCATTTTATTTAGAAAATATAAACAAATAATTTGATTCTGCTGAAAAAGGAAATTAGATAGTTATAATTAATTATAATATAAAATATTATTTATATATATAATATTTTTTAGTATTTTATCTGATGGCTTATATTATATTGATTTGAAAGATCCAACGGTTGAGAATTAAGGGACCAAACTTTGGAGGACCAGCTACAAAAATTTTCAATGTTTCGTCTTTTATATAATGTTAATATTCTCCTAATTTTTTTTAATTTATCTATATAGCTACTAAAGAGGAAAGTAAATAAGTAAATATATCATCTTGAGGGTAAGCTGGCGGCTCTCAAATAACTCCGATCGATTTTTATAATTTTTTCAAAATTTTGAATTAATAAAATCAAACTTTAGAAAAATTCTCATTTGCCTTTTAAATCCTTTCTAATGGAGGAAACTAAATATAAAATTTTAATATTCTTACTTTTAAAATCTTTACTAATAAGAGAAAGTAAACATTAGAAAAAAACTTCATTTGCCTTTTAAATATGTTAATGGAGGAAACTAAATATACAATTTTAATATTTTTGCCTTTAAAATTCTTACTAATGAAGGAAAGTAAATAAATTTTTTTAATATAATTCTAATTTTTTGGTTAGAAAATATCTCAACTGCATTGTTAAATCTTTCTTAATAAATGAAACTAAATATACAATTTTAATATTCATGACTTTAAAATTCTGACCAGACTACAAAAATTTTGAGGACCAGACTACAAAACTTTCAAGGTTTCGTCTTTAATATAATAATATAGATATAGATAGATATATTATTTATATATAAAATATACTCCAAAATAGTGTTAATTCTTAACACAAATTATTGTATAGAATATATATATATATATATATATATATATATGTCATTGCTCCATGAAGAACACTCTTATATAAAGAACAATAAAGAACACCATAGAATCTTACATAAATTGCATGTTGATTCTAATTTTCTCACCAAAAAAGGTTTATTACGGATAAAAATAGAATCTAACAAAAAATTAGAATCAAATAAAACATGATTACATGTAATTTCATTGTTATAAATATATATACAAGATTCTGTACTGGATTCTATACTGGATTATATGTAATGTTTAATTTTTAAATTTAGATGAGATTTTACGTTAAATTAGATATGTTAGGCTTAATTGTTGTTCAATTTTATGATTCTAATTTAAAAAAAATCAATTTTTATGAAAAATAAAGTGTTTATGATGGTGTTCTTTATTGTTTTTTATATAAGGTGTTCTTCCTAGAGTGCAACTATATATATATATATATATATATATATATATATATATATATATATGTCATTGCTCCAGGAAGAAAACTCTTATATAAAGAACAATAAAGAACACCATAGAATCTTACATAAATTGCATGTTGATTCTAATTTTCTCACAAAAAAAGGTTTATTACAAATAAAAATAGAATCTAACAAAAAATTAGAATCAAATAAAACATGATTACATGTAATTTCATTGTGATAAATATGTATACAAGATTCTGTACTGGATTCTATACTGGATTATATGTAATGTTTAATTTTTAAATTTAGATGAGATTCTACGTTAAATTCGATATGTTAGGCTTAATTATTGTTCAATTTTATGATTCTAATTTTAAAAAATCAATTTTTATGAAAAATAAAGTGTTTATGATGGTGTTCTTTATTGTTCTTTTATATAAGGTGTTCTTCGTATAGTGCAACTCTATATATTTATCAACCAGATTGCTTTGAATAATATAACTTGTAATATCTATTATTTTTCTTTAGTATAATAACAATGTTCTTTTAAAGATATATTTTTATAATATTATATACAGTTACATTACTTGAATTTAAAATATTTATAATTAATTTATGATAAATTTTTGAATAATTAGTTGAACCGCAAATCGGCGGTTAATCGCAACCACACATTTGGTCGTGGTTAACAATTTTGGAGTTTGATGCGATTTTTACTCCTCAACCACACCATATTAAACCGCATACATCCCCTAGTTAAAGCAATAAAATATAAAAGCAAGAATCAAATTCCAGGTTTTAGTTACACTACAAGAAAAAGGGGCAATTATGACGGAAAACTTATGACGGAATTTTGGGCGCGCCTAACTTACGACGGAAATGACAATTTCGTCACAAATACTTATGACGAAAAAATAATTTCGTCGCAAGTTCAATATTTTATTATTTTTTCGTAATTAAATTTAATTATAAAATGAATAAATTGTGTGTGGGGGAAAACGACGTCGTTTTCAAATTGAATATACGACGATATTTTCGTCGTAAGTATACTTACGACGGAATCTTAAATTCCGTCATAAGTTTAAATTACGACGGATTTGCTATTCCGTCGGAAGTTTAATATTTTATTATTTTTTCATAATTAGATTTAATTAAAAAATGAATAAATTTTAAATAGTAGAAAACGACGTCGTTTACAAATTGAATATACGACGAAAATTTCGTCGTAAGTATACTTACGACGGAAATTTCGTCATAAGTATACTTATGACGGAAGTTTGTTTTGTCGTAAGTATACTTACGACGGAAATTTCGTCATAAGTATACTTATGACGGAAGATAGTTCTGTCGTAACTTAGCCGGTATAAAATTCACCTCCCATTTCTTATCCTATTATTAGTTTTAAAAAATTAGTCGTTTAAAATAATATTTTTAAATAAATATACGACGATTTTTCCGTCATAAAAGAGTTGTTGGGGTGGTAAATTCAAAAATTTCCCAAAAACATTTGGCGGTAAATTAAAAATTTGCCCAAAAAAATAGGCGGGAAATTCAAATTTTTGGAGTCCAATAACTTATGACGGATTCCGTCGTAAGTTAACACATGTTTTTTTCGTGTTTCAATTTTTTTAAAAATATTTCTCGATGATCTAACTCTATGGATATCAAGAGTTATATGTTTGAGTGATATTCCAAAAATATTAGAAAAAATCAATTTATTTTTTTCGAGATTATAGTAGTCAACTAGTGATTTGACTATTACTTCTAACTAGAGTTTAGTCCAGGATTGGTGTTTTAATTTATTTTTGAAAATGTTTTTCAATGATTCAACCATATGGATGTCAAGATCCCCCGATTTAATTAAAAAATAATATTAAAAAAGGTGGACCCCACAGAAAAAGTGGGCCCCATTAATTTTTCTAATTTTTAACCCTAAACCCTAAACCCTAAACCCGAACCCTAAACTCGAATAATTTTTTAATTGATTTATTCGACGATCCAACCGTACGGATGTTAATCGGTACTCATTCTAGTGTTGGGAAAAAATAATCAAAAAATAACAAGGTCCGGTTGTGTCGCATATTTTCAAAAACGTTGGAACACTACTACTTTTGGGAACGGGACATGTGTCAGATTCACTGAATATTTTTTTTAAATGATTTCTTCGACGATCCAACCGTACGGATGTTAATCAGTACTCATTATAGTGTTGGGAAAAAATAATCAAAAAATAACAAGTTCCGGTTGTGCCGCATCTTTTCAAAAACGTTGTAACACTACTACTTTTGGGAACGGGACATGGGTCAGATTCACTGAATATTTTTTTTAAATGATTTCTTCGACGATCCAACCGTACGGATGTTAATCAGTACTCATTCTAGTGTTGGGAAAAAATAATCAAAAAATAACAAGGTCCGGTTGTGCCGCATCTTTTCAAAAACGTTGGAACACTACTACTTTTGGGAACGGGACATGTGTCAGATTCACTGAATATTTTTTTTAAATTATTTCTTCGACGATCCAACCGTACGGATGTTAATCAGTACTCATTATAGTGTTGGGAAAAAATAATCAAAAAATAACAAGGTCCGGTTGTGCCGCATCTTTTCAAAAACGTTGGAACACTACTACTTTTGGGAACGGGACATGTGTCAGATTCACTGAATATTTTTTTTTAAATGATTTCTTCGACGATCCAACCGTACGGATGTTAATCAGTACTCATTATAGTGTTGGGAAAAAATAATCAAAAAATAACAAGGTCCGGTTGTGCCGCATCTTTTCAAAAACGTTGTAACACTACTACTTTTGGGAACGGGACATGGGTCAGATTCACTGAATATTTTTTTTAAATGATTTCTTCGACGATCCAACCGTACGGATGTTAATCAGTACTCATTCTAGTGTTGGGAAAAAATAATCAAAAAATAACAAGGTCCGGTTGTGCCGCATCTTTTCAAAAACGTTGGAACACTACTACTTTTGGGAACGGGACATGTGTCAGATTCACTGAATATTTTTTTTAAATGATTTTTTCGACGATCCAACCGTACGGATGTTAATCAGTACTCATTATAGTGTTGGGAAAAAATAATCAAAAAATAACAAGGTCCGGTTGTGCCGCATCTTTTCAAAAACGTTGGAACACTACTACTTTTGGGAACGGGACATGTGTCAGATTCACTGAATATTTTTTTTAAATGATTTATTCGACGATCCAA
Source organism: Heracleum sosnowskyi (assembly GCA_030848705.1). Classification (NCBI taxonomy): domain Eukaryota; kingdom Viridiplantae; phylum Streptophyta; class Magnoliopsida; order Apiales; family Apiaceae; genus Heracleum; species Heracleum sosnowskyi. Next base: position 10,759,146 of record CM061242.1, on the reverse strand, counting down.
CTGTACGGATGTTAATCGGTACTCATTCTAGTGTTGGGAAAAAATAATCAAAAAATAACAAGGTCCGGTTGTGCCGCATCTTTTCAAAAATAATTTCTCGATGATCTAACCGTATGGATATCAAGATTTATATGTTTTATTGATATTCCAACAATATTAGAAAAAAATAATAGTCAACTAGTTATTTGACTAGTACTTCTAACTAGTGTTTAGTCCCATATTGGTATTTTGATTTTTTAAAAAATATCCACTGATGATCTAACCGTATGGATGTCAAGATTTATATGTTTGAGTGATATTCCAAAAATATTACATGAAGTTACTTTTTTTTAATTAAAACATGTTAATTTTTCTATTTGTCCTTATTAAAAAAACTTACTTATTTTAACATGTCAACGTATTTTTTTAATAAATACAATTAATATAATTAAAACACTTCTAAAAATATCACGGTCAATTATTTTTTTTTAATTAAAACATGTTAGATTTTCTATCTGTCCTTATTATTAATATTATTTTATTATAAAATAATATTAATAATATCTCATTTATCTTCCTCGGCCTCATTTGTATTTTTTTGTATATTTTTTTATGTTCCAATGAATATTTAAGTTTCTCATTTTATAATTAATCATATTAATTTTTAATTTTATTTTAATATTTTCCTTTCACATTAAATTTTTTAGTTTATTATTTTTAAGGCCCGTTTGTTGCACGGGTTATAGGCTAATATTATTAATTTATTAATTAGAAAAAGTACCGAAAACCAAAAACTAACTGAAAACCGAAAACCAAAATTTCAATGTTTCGACTTTAATAATATAGTATAGATATCCTGATCCAAACATTTGTTTAGTTTGTGATAATAAAAGTAAAGAAGTTATTGACTAGTACTTTTGTTAAGTTTTTGTTTGATCTTTCCATTTCAATTTTTTTTAATATTTTTTGAAAATCCAACAGCGGGAATGTCACTACATTTAATTTTTATTTTTAAAATATATTTATTTAAAAAATTAAAATTAATTATTATTATAAGTTTATACAAAATAAATATGTATTTTCAACGATAAAGCGACCGTGTTATAGTGCCAGGCTGCCAGCTAACAATGAAAAATTATATGTATTTTGTAGTCTCCTCCCGAATCAACATAATATTTTGTTTAATTTTGACAATAATATTTCAATTCTCGGGGTCATAAACGACGACGTATAGTATTAGAACGCAGTCGTTCTCTCGCCTCTCTTTGCTTTTTCACATTAAACCCTATACTTCTTCCCTTCTTTTCTTACTTTTCGTTATAGCTTTCTCTCCCCTGCCGCCTGTATCAGAAAGGGCTTCAATTAGGGTTTCTCATTTTCTTCTCTTTATTAAGAGATTGGCTTTTTGGATTTTGCTTCAAATCTTCGGCGATTGATTGGCAGTTGGTCAGGTAATTATTTTTGTTTGATTCATCTCGATTTTAGGTAGGGATTGTTTGCCTTGTTAGTCTTGGATTCGATTTCAGATAAATCTCCATGGTATTGGCACCTGTATGGAGGCTTTAGAAGCTACTGGTAAGCGTTTGTCGGACTTTGCTGATAAGTTAGGGCTCCCATTTGAATTTTCCCCAGTTACTGATAAAGTCGGAAATCTAGATCCCGAAAGAATTAACGTGAGTAAAAAGGAGGCAGTTGCGGTTCACTGGTTGCAGCATTCACTCTATGATGTTACAGGCTCCGATGCAAACACGCTTTGGCTCTTGCAAAGGTAATTTACTAATTTAAGAACTCAAGCATTGGTATTATACCTTCAATCCAATTCTTGTCTGCATTTTGTACGAGTGAACATTGAATAAATCTATATGTTTAAGTTCTTCATAGTTGACTATTCCAGATTCTATTGATATCAATATATAACTTCCACGTATACTTAATGTTGTGGGAGGCCTTAGATGGAGGCCTCTCGCTTTGAGGGACGGAAAGTTTTGTTAATTATTATTTGAGGGTGCACTCCTGACCTTGTTATGATAAGATAGACCTTTAATCTTTAATCTAATTTTCAAAAGAATGATGTTACTTGTCTGTCCAGGATTAGTTCATTGTCCCCTTATTCTTCACAACTACTTAATCAACTTTATGAAATAATCACTTATTAAGTAAGTTCTTAGTGTTTAAGCAAAGAGTTATCAAGATTAAAGAGTAAATCGTTTTGGAGAAATAATTAAGAATAATGTACAAATTATTTTCTTGAGAAATTTTTGATTTCATGCTTCGAACCGTATATGTTTAGGTCCGATACCATGTTAAGTAGATAATTCTAAAATCTCGCTGTTTGAAGGAGGGTGTGTGTAAATTAAAATTTTCTGTTATATAAACTAAAATAATCTGATATAAGGGTTCTTACTTCTTACCATGTTAAGTGATTTTTGGATTAGCAAAATAAAAGAAAATTAGTGCTTTTGGAGTTTTGGCTACTGGTCAGTCTGCTGTATTGTTTTCTTGTTCTACAGAGCATATTCACCATATTCGCCAGCAATAATTTTTAGACTTATGTGTGGACTTGTGGTCCTTTAATCCTTTATCTTCTACTGTAGTATTTTTTCCCCAGAACAGTGATGTTACATGATACTACTTGTCTGAGCAGAGTTGGCAGGATTAGTTGATTAGTTTTTTGTCCCCTTCAACAACACTCTTAGTAAACTTCATCAAATACTTCTATGTTATTACTGTGATGTTATTACTTCTAATTAATTAATTTCTAATAATGGTTTATGAACAACAATCATACAACAGAAATGCTCCTGCTCCAGTTGTTGGATGGCCTCCAATTCGATCTTTTAGGAAGAATATCGCAAGTAACAGTTCATCAAAACTGAAAGTTGAGCCCAAACAACAGAATTTAGCACCACCACTTAAGAGTGCCAACGAAAAACAGGTCGAGAATTGTTGTAAAGGTTTATTTGTGAAGATCAACATGGATGGAGTCCCTATTGATATCAATTTAGACGAAAGCAGGTCCAGTGTTGGTTGCCGTTAATCCCTTTAAGAAGGTCCCTTTGTATGGGAATGATTACATTGAAGCATATAGGTGTAAATCCAGTGATATCCCACATGTCTATGCCATTACAGATAATACGTGAAATGATACGAGGTATGTTTATTTTTAATACAGCTCCACGTATACATTGTAGTATCTAGAACTGTTCTCACACTTCTATATAATTTTAATCTAGATCAGGGATGTTATAGTATGTATGTCTGATCATTGTTCGTGTGCTGCCACATTAGTCTTTTTTTTAATTAGGGTGTATGTATGTGTGATCATTCCAACTAGTGAATATTTTTTAATTCAGGTAGTTCAGTTTTGAAAGTTGAATTCTAGTACAAAATCAATAATCGAATATTGTAATGGCGGACAAGTAGTTTTATAAGTTCTACTTTTACAAGATTATTTTACCTATTAGAGGGCGGTTTAAGGTTCTTTACCCCTATTATTTTTTCAGTTTACCCCTATTATTTTTTTAGGTGCCACCAAAGCTGTTTACGCTCCAGGTTCATTTTATGTTGGTAGAACTTTGCAAGCTAATTGTTTATGTGTATATTGTAGAGGGAGGCACCGCCCTTTGACGATGCAAATGGCAGTGGGGACTGTGGTGAAAGTCAAGCCCGACGAAGACTGTGATATGAGTTTTATGTCAGTGTAGTGTTGTCCCTAGAGGCAGTCCTCTAATTACTCTAATTAATAGTTGAGTCTTAATGTTTATAAATTTTAGTTGGCTTGTGGATGTTTGTAACATGATCTAAGTTTGGTAGGATGATTTAAATTAATTTATGTTGACGAGTATGGATTTATGATAATATTTATGTATGTAACTTTGGTACCTTTATATTTGGATTCTCTTAATTGCGTGGTTGTTGTTACAAACTTTCATGTTTGATTATGGTCTTGTATTGGCAGATTGTGTGGCATTGGATTGTTTGTAGATTGGGATTTAATTTGGAAGCCAAAAATGGCTGGAACCTGAAAAAGCAGCATATTTCTGCTTCTGGTCAGTCGAACTTATGACGAATTTCTGGGTAACTTACGACGGATGTTCATCTTTTTTTAGTTGAACTTATGACGAATTTCTAGGTAACTTATGACGGATGTTCATCTTTTTTTATTATTTCCGCGAATAAAATATTGGTAGCAGGTGGGCCCTTTCTTTAACTTCCGACAGATTTTCCGTCGTAAAATATGAATTTATGACGATAAATTCCGTCGTAAGTTCATTTATTAATTTAATGCAGAAGGTGGGTTCCACACAGGAACTTATGACGAAAAGTTCTACTTGTGACGAAAATGATACTTATGACGAAAACTATACTTATGACGAAAACTATACTTGCGACGAAAATGTCATTTGTGACGAAAAGGTCATTTGTGACGAAAATGCGAACTTAAGACTTGAGCAATTATGACGGAAATTTTCCGTCGTAATTGAGGCAATTGCGACGATTTCAGTGTAAAATTTCCGTCATAATTGCCCCTTTTTCTTGTAGTGTTACGTACATGAGACATTATATCATGCATGCATGTTAATTGGACAAGGTTTGATTCGATTCTCTCCTTCATCAGTTCACAAACGCAGATTCCTTCTGGAAACATTTTCATTTCATGCTTTAACAAACACACTAATTCTCAACTTAAATAGGGTAAAAACTTGATTTATCCACTAATAAAACGCACATTATCTCAATATACGAGTAACATTACATTATGTTATACCAGTTTCTCCGTATAACCCCATAAAACGACCTGGTGCAGGGGTGCATGCCAACAAGTGAATCAATATGCAATGCTTAATCGAAACATTATATATTCATTTAAATATGTTAGAATACAATATATGATTTTTGAAAGTGTCTTTCTCTAACATCTTAAGGTTTTAGATGAATTGGTTACTTAACATGGTATTATATGATCGTGAAAAGTGTCTTCGTCTAACGTCTTAAAATTTTAAATGAGCGGAGCTAGGAATTTCGGCTCAGTCTGAAAGGTCACAAATATCGTGTAATGTTGCGGTTGGTGTGTTGTGCTTGATGCAGAAGGGAACAAGAAAAGATGAATAATGACAATTAGCAAAAGAAATGTAAACTAAAAAAAATGATGAAGCTAGCCACAAATATGAACAAGAAAATGGTTATTAATATAAATATAAAATAATATTTTGGATGAATGAAAAGTGAAAAGTTAATTCAAATGAGAAGCCAATAAGATTCCAAGTGACAACCACAAAATCACTCGAGGAGGTATCTTGAGACCTATCTGTTTATGACTGCGAGCCCGTTTGGCTTAACTTAAAATTGTTACTTATGATTTAAAGTTGCTTAATATAATAAGTGAAAATTTTAAGTTAAAAGTTGTTTGGGTAATTTTACATTATATATAACTTATGAATTATGAAAATGTAAAAATAAAAATAACTTTTAAGAGTTGTACATACAGGTAATAATTTTAGCGTTTTCAAATAATATTACAAAAAGAAAATTAAGTTAGTCTGGCTTTAAGCTGTTTTTTTAATTTTAAGTCAATTTTCAGCTTGTTAACGAAGGAATTTGGTATTAACAAAGTTTGAGGTTTGTCGCCGGAATCAAGATCTACGACGGTGGTTCTTCGCTGGAAAGTCGTTGGAGTGTGGTGGTTGTGATGAATTGGGGGCTGAGATTGTAAGGGTTTTCTTGGTGGTGGCTCGCTGAGCTCTTCGCTTCCAACCCCCTACAATATGCCTACGTACTCCGTATTTATAGGGGATCAAGCCCTACATAGTTCTTGGGGAGCAAGTAACCTATATGGGCTGGTTTCTGATTTCCGAGGCCCACTAGGATACCTGGTCCGTCTTGCACCATCTTTCTGAGGGCGCGTCGTCCTATAAGGCGAGTCCTTTATGCACAAACAAACCATCTTGCTCAAGTAGGACTAGGGAAAGTGTATATGAACTACCTCCTTAGACTAGGAGGTAATTAATTTACCTTGTAGTCTACTCTTCAGACGTTGTCCGTCTTCAATCAACCAAAACGTCACCTTATTGGAAATACTCTACCAAATGCTTGCATGACTATTCGAAGGCCTCACCTTAAGTTTTATTCTTCGGTCACAGAATACTTCGAATCTCGACCCACGAAAGGGGCATCTCAATATGAGGCATCTCTGGAAGAGGCATCTCGCTAAGAGGCATCTCACGAAGAGGCATCCTACGAAGAGCATCTCACAAAGAGGCATCTCACTAAGAGGCATCCTATGAAGGGCATCTCCCAAGGAGGCATCCGTTAGAGGGGAATATTAGTCACTACTATCTTCTATATAATTTATTGTGTAGAGGGCCTTCACCAGACTAGCATAGGGTCGCACCTTAGCGCCTCTGTTCAGCGAAGGGGCACACAAAAGGCGTCAATTGTATCTTCAAACATCTTTTCATGAAGAAGCATCCCCATCGTAAGGATACTCTATTGTTCATAGAAAGAGCCGGGAGATGCATCAGTACTACCCCCCCCCCCTCCAGCATCGTGAGGGCGCGCCCTCTTGCGTAGGGCGGCCTAAGTGGATGAGGGCAATGTCGAAGTCCCTTCTAATCTTCTAGTCCATTTTATATTAGAATTCTCCCGTGGAGGGGCTCACTCATTACCTTGGGGCCGCATCCTGCCGATCAGGGGGCGCATCCTAAGGTCCATGGGGCCTCGACTCCAAATATTCTTCTTCTTGCCGAAAAAAACTTGAGGATTTATACAATCATGTTTAAAGTCGAAGCCTTAGCATATGAGGCTGATTCGTTTATGGCGTGCCTTGAAGAGCATATCTCCTGAATGTGTGGACGCGTTCTCTAAAGATGAAGGTTTTATCCTTACAAAGGGGTTCACTCATGTCCATGGGGCCTTGACCTGTAATAAGGGGGCACTCTCTGTGAATCACGGTGCCGCTCTCCCATATTATCCATTGAATTATCAGGTGAAGGGGCTCACTCATATCCATGGGGCCTCGACCTATAATTAGGGGGCTCTCACTGTGGAGTACGGGGCCTCTACTTCAATTGCTTCTTTTCTTCTAAAATTCAAGTAATAAATTCTTCTTGTAAACATTGGAGTCCACTTGAGCATTAGTGTTTTTCTTTGAGAGCACGTCCTTTTTCTTTGAGGCTGCATCTTGTGTGTTCTAATGCTAATCATTCCGCACATGCTTCATCGCCTTCTTCGGTAGTCACTCATTTAACCTCAATCTTGATCTCGACGGCCCGTCGAATTGTCACACGGAGGGGCTCGCTCATGTCCATTTGGCCTCGACCTGTAATTCTCTCGAGAATCAGGGAGCGCTCTCATTGGATCACAGGGCCGCTCTCCCATGTTATCCATTGAGCTGTCACGTGAGTGGGCTCACTCAAGTCCATGGGGCCTCGACCTGTAACCAGGGGGCACTCTCATTGGATCATGGGGCCTCACCTCCATATTATCTTCCACTAAAAAACACTGGAGTTTATACTGAGCAGTTCTTTTTCTTAAGGGCGCTCCCTGAAGGAAGGACGCGTCTTGAAAGACCAGGTTGTGACATGACTCAACCAAGTCTTCATGTACTCGTTGGAATTTGTCTGAACATCAGAGCATCTTCGGAAGGCGCGCCCTAAAGTAAAGATGCACTTGAAAGACGAGAGAGTGGCTCAAGGGTTGGATCTTGTACGATCATCCTTTTTCTTCATTGGAACTGTTTGTAGACATTTTTACAGAGGACGTGTCCTCGAGGAGAAACGATCCTTGGGACCTCTGACATTCCGAGGGGGCAACCTTGACGTAGAGGACGCGTGTGTGGATGTGAACAATCGCCGAATCTTCATAGGAGTTGTTGGAAATCGTCTAACCCTCAAGAATCACCCTAAAGGCACGCCCTGTGGGTTCTTGGGGATTTTCCTTTATAATCTTCTTCCTGCAACAATTCAAGGAACAAATAATAGAAAGCAAAGAAACAAATCTTGTTAGGTGTTACGTTGAGGGCGCTTCCAGAAAATGAAACATGGAAACTACTGCCTTCAAGCATACATGGAAACATCCTTCAGATCTGAATCGCCTTGATACCTTCTTCTCTAGATCTTCTGCGAACTCCCAGTCAGGAATCATCGTCTTGAAATCACCATATTTGGATCTTCCTCCTTCCCGCCAGCATAAAGTCGTAGCCATGGCCATCCTTCGAATCTTGGCAAATCATCTTCTAAGAACTTTCATCATGATGAGATATCTCTTCCTCCTGAGATTATGATCTTGATCAACACCCCTCCTTCTAGCGCTAATTTGTTAACGGAGGAATTTGGTATTAACAAAATTTGAGGTTCATCGCTGGAATCAAGATCTACGATGGTGGTTCTTCGCTGGAAAGTCGCCGGAGTTTGGTAATTGTGATGAATTAGGGGCTGATATTGTAAGGGTTTTCTTGGTGGTGGCTCGCTGAGCTCTTCGCTTCCAACCCCCTACAATGTGGCTACGTACCCCGTATTAATAGGGGATCAAGCTCTACATAGTTCTTGGGGAACAAGTAACCTATATGGGTTGGTTTCTGATTTCTGAGGCCCACTAGGATACCATACGTCTTCTGGAAGTGGTCTTCGACTCACTTTAGTAATGTCCAACGATGAGGCCTAGTCACAAAGGCCCAAGGCTCAACTACAGTCTAGGGACTTCACGGATACGGCATCGACCCAACTTAGGAGCCGACATTAACCGCTACCAGCTGTCTCCCTGACCAAAGTAGTTGCAGGTATATCCATGACTTACCCCAAATGCTAGACGCATCCTTGTCCCCCGAATGAGAAGCACCCACCAGATTGCAGGACAAGTGATCCCAAGTGTTTGGGTGCAAAGTGCAGGATTACTCCAAAGTTCCCCAATGAGGGCGCGCCCATTGAATGCAGGAACAGAGCTCCCAAAGCACACACCAAGATTTACCCCACATCCCCAATGAGGACGCGCCCAGTGAATACAGGAGGAGGCCTTTAGTACACAGGCATAGCCCTGAAGGCCTTCAATCACGAACATCGTCATCAAGCAAACCCCTGGAGGCCTTCAATCACGAACATCGTCATCAGGCAAACCCCTGGAGGCCTTCAATAATGGACATCCCTCCCTTAGGAGACATCCTGAGGGAGAAGTCTTCAATATCTTGCCATTATCAAGCCAATGGAGCCATCCTTCACCACCAAGTAGCCACTTCAAACCAAGAGGACGCGCCCTCAAAGGGTGGACGACCTAAAGGGGTGCGCCAGTACCCGTATGTGGGCAAGCCCTAACTCTTCCTTATGCCAATCCCATGTCAATGTAGCTCTTATTCTCTGTCAAGTCATCACTTCGTTCCATGAGGGCGCGCCCTCAAGGGTTGGACGGCCTCTCAGGACGCGCCCTTACCCCTATGAGGGTAAACCCTAAGCTTCTTTGTGTCAATTCAATCCCTAATTGCATCTTGGATATCCCCAATTGATTATTACTTGACCCGAATCTTGCCTAAAAACTAGATACCGAATTTTGGCTATAACACCTCTTATTACACAAACACGCAAATTTCAGCTTAAAGTCAAAAATCACTTTAAGTCGAAGTTTTAAGCCCCACACAAACAGGCTCACATTTTTGTACTTGAAAGTCCTACATATATACGAATAGGCATTAGGCCATGTAGCCTGAGGATTTAACCTGACAATTCCTTTGCATTTCATATTTTTTCCCTTTTTATTGATAGTTATCTTTTTGTACTTATCTTTCCATTCTCTCAGTCCTTCTAGGAAAAAGATAATTTGGAGTTCATTCATGAATATGATCCAAATAGCCCTTTTTTCTTTGCTACGTAAATAGCCACTTTAATTATGTCGATACATGACATGCTATTGAAAACAAGTCAAATAAATTTGTAAGAATTTGATTTCATTTATCATATATTTAAATTTGATCTAATTAGCTAGTTGTATTTATTTTTTTATTAAATTGAACTCAAATTTTAAATTGCTCAAGCTTAAAAAGAGAAAGCTTGGATAACATAAGCAAAGTAAAAAAAATGCAGTCTTGAATATCACCCCCAAAAACCCTTTTAAAACCACCAACCCAAGACAACATTGTTTTATTAGAATTTGTTGCCCAAATTTGAGATGGGTACAAGTTTAGCCCAATAAGCCACAAAAGCCCATATTATAACTAGCCCAATACAACTTTGTTTTAATAAAATTTGGAATGGGAAGGACAAGATATTAGTATGGTAGAAGAAGTTGTTATTTTTGTGGGCAAACAAGGAGGTAATTAGATTGGATTTGATAGTATAAAAATATATCCTTGTATATATTTTATTTTGTACAAGTCGGTTATTAGTTAGTTAGAAAGAGAGATATCATGTATATATAAATGAATTTTTACTTTTTTGTTCAGATCATATCAATGGAGAGTAGTTCTTCATCTCTCTAATATTGTACATACACATATCTTGATTGCATCATTTGCACATGGTATCAGAGCATTAGAATTTTATTCGATCTTTTTTTTTATTATTATTCTTATGTTCTTCTTCAATTAGCTTTGTTTTCAGTTCGATCTTTTCTGTGCCCTAACAATGGTGGATAACAACGAAAATTCTCAAAATCAACAAAATAATGAAATCAATTACAACGATCCTTATTTTCTTTCCTCCGAAGATAATCCGAGACAACAATTAGGTATGATGCTTTTTAATGGCGAGAATTTCATCAATTGGAATCGCAGAGTGAAGTTAGCTCTCATCGCTAAAAACAAATTTTGTTTTATCGACGGTACTCTTCCACGTCGGCGATTGATTCTCCTTATCTGCAGAAGTGGATCAGAAACGATTATATGGTGATGTCTTGGCTTACATTTTCAATGGATCAGGTAATATCCGATAGCTTCTTATTTGCTACATCTGCTAGAAATTTGTGGACTGAATTGTCTGAGAGATTTGGAAAATCGAATGCGCCTATGTTGTATGATTTACATGCTAATTTGAGTAAAATTGAACAAGATAATCTGTCTATTGCTGAATACTATGGGAAATTAAAGAATGTTTGGGATAAACTACAAATTTTGATTGTAGTTGTGGTGCTATGCAAAAGTGTTCGTGTAATTTGTTGAAGAAACTTAATGAAGCTCATGAGACTAAGAAGCTGATCCAATTGATATGTAGTTTGAATAAATCTTATGATCATGTTAAGACAAATCTTTTAAGCATGGAACCTCTTCCATCAGTGCTCAAGGCATATCATATTCTGCAACAGATTGAGAAGCAGAACCAAATCAATTTTAATACTGGTAAAAATCCTGAAATGAGTGCACTGTATAGTCAAAAGCAATTTCCGAGTCAAAATAGTGTTAGACCTCAGTTTAGCTGGAAGAAGGATTTTAGAAAGGCTAAGTTGGACAGTTATTGTGATTATTGTAAGAGGAGAGGGCACACCATTCATCAGTGCTTCAAACTTATTGGTTATCCTTATTGGTTTCCAAACTCGAAAGGCAGACAGACATGAAGCACAGTAAATGTTGCAGACACATAAGGTATCCTTGGGAATTCACCACTAGATTTTCCGCACTCTAACAATGTTATGACTAGTTCTCATACACAGCAGCTGGATAGTGGAATGATTTCTACAGTCTGCAAGGAGGTGATGAAGATCATGCAGAACAAACAAGAAGGAGCTGTACTGGACAATGATCTACAATACGCAAATGTTAACTTTACAGGTATTGTTTTCGCCTCAAATACTCAGACTGATGATTTGCATTCTAATGCTTTCACATCATGGATCATTGATACTGGAGCCAGTGATCATATGGCTTTTAATCATGTTTTTTTCATTCAAACACACATGGTACCTATGCCAATTAAAATTGTTCTACATGATGGTTCTGTGAAATTTGTTCAAAAAGCTGGAACTGTTATTTTAATGCCAATAATTACTTTACAACATGTTCTTTATTTTCCTGAATTTAAGCACAATCTCTTGTCTGTTGGAAAGTTATTGGAACAAAATCGTCTTATGGCCAAATCTGAACACAATTTTTGTGTCTTTCGGGACCTTACCACTGATAAAGTTCTTGTTGTTGGCCAAAGGCACCAAGGTCTCTACAAATTCAAGGCTCATATTTCAAATGGTTTTAATTAATTCTCTTCTTCTAGTTCAATCAATGCTACTTTTGTTGTTCCTAGTATTGATATTGTACATGCCAGGTTGGGTCACTCATCCTTTGGCAAACTTAAGCATTTTCCTTTGTCTAGTTTAAACAATTTGAATGATTTTACTTGTGAATCTTGTATTTTGGCAAAGCATCACAAAATGCCATTCCATGAGTCTAAATCTATTGCTTCCGATTGTTTTGCTATGTTACATATAGATCTTTGGGGTCCATATAAGACACCTACTCTTATAGGTGCCACGTATTTTTTTTACTATACTTGATGATCATTCAAGAGTCACTTGGACTCATTTACTTCAAACAAAGGATCAAGTACCTTCGATAATAGCTAGTTTTCTAGCCTATGTAGACACGCATTTTCAGAAAGTAGTGAAAATTATCCGAAGTGATACCGGAACTGAAATTTTTCAGCAATCTTGTTCTCAAATTTTTTCATCTAAAGGCATAATACATCAACGAAGTATTCCCGGTGTTCCTCAACAGAATGGCAGAGTTGAGAGAAAACACCAGCACCTTTTGGAACCCGCAAGAGCCCTTAGATTACATGTTAATCTTCCTGTCCATTTTTGGGGCGATTGTTTATTTTCTGCTACATATTTGATTAATCTCATGCCTAGTTCAGTGCTGAATTGGAGGATTCCTTTTCAAATTTTAATGAACAAACCTCCTGATCTTACTCCCTTGAGAGTTATTGGATGTTTATGCTTTGCAGCAATTAAACCTCCTGATAAACTTGCGTGTAGAGCCAGAAAATGTATACAATTAGGATATCCATATGCCCAAAAAGGATACAAATTATTTGACTTGGACACTAAACAAATTTTCTGAAGTAGGGACGTCATTTTTCAGGAAAATGTATTTCCTTTGAAGACGCAACCTTCTTATACTAACATTATTATTTTAGACCCTGTTCATTTGGTTAATCCTGCATTTTTTTTTATGATTTAACATCTGTACAACAACAATCCATTCCTTCATTTGATAATCATCAACAAGATTTACAATCTTCTCCTACACATGGTTACGCTCCTAGTGATTCTCAATCTTCTTCTACTTCTTTCCCCGATTCTCATAATCATTTTCCCCCTGTTATTACTTCTGCACCTGTTAGGAGGAGTACTAGAGTACCTCAATTACCTTCTAAGTTTCCTGATTTTGCTCTGACAAATGTCACTGCACCTATTCTAAATGATGTCACTGCACCTAATGTAAATCATGGGCCGTCTACCTCTCACAGTTTTAATGTATATACTAAACCTTCTCTTGCGAACATGGATAAAGATTACCTTGCCAACTTGCACAATGTCCTTACTGTTAGTGAGCCTAGTTCATATGTTAAATCAAAAGACGATCCTAATTGGATCACGACCATGAATAAAGAAATAGAGGCTTTTGAGTCTAATCATACTTGGGATCTCACTTTTTTGCCTCCTGGAAAACATACACTTGGTTGTAAATGGGTTTTCAAAACTAAACACAATCCAGATGGTACAATAGAGAGATATAAAGTCAGGTTAGTGTCCCGGGGTGATAAACAAATAAAAGGTAAAGATTATAAACATATGTCCAGCCCAGTTGCAAATTTTACCACTATAAGAACCCTAATTGCCCTAACAGCTGCTTCCAATTGGGATTTAGAGCAGTTAGATATCAATAATGATTTTTTGCATGGCTATCTCGAAGAAGAAATATATATGCAACCTCCTCCTGGCTATTCAAAGACTTTGCCTGGTCAGGTTTGCAAATTAAGACGGTCTATATATGGATTGCGACAGGCAGCGATAGAGTGGAATAAAGAATTGAGCAGTTATTTGATCAGCCTTGATTTTGTGCAGTCGAAGCAAGATTGTTCTTTATTAACCAAGACTTCTAGTAATTCTTTTACAGCGGTAGTGGTCTATGTTGATGATTTACTTGTTACTGGCAATAAAAAGGATGAATTGTTTTCTCTGAAATCTGCTTTACACAAGGCTTTCACAATCAAGGACCTCGATCATTTGCGATATTTTCTTGGTATTGAAGTTACCAGGACTGACAAAGGCATCCTTTTAAATCAAAGAAAATTTATTCTTGATTTACTCAAGGACACTAATCTCAGTGATTGTCATTTTGTTCCTTTCCCACTTCCTAAAGGTCTTCAATTGAGTCTCAATGATGAACCTAAGCTACCTGATCTTGAATCTTATAGACGTATAATCGAAAAACTTCTTTATCTAAACTTAACTAGAGCTGATATCTCCTATGTTGTTCAACATCTTTCTCAGTTTCTTAGTTCTCCTGTTGAAAGTCATATGAAAGCTGCATTTCATGTTCTTAAATACCTCAAAGGTTCCGTTAATGTTGGTTTATTTTACAAGGCTGACAGTCTTTGTTATAAGCTAAATATGATTTTCATGGTTCTTCACAAAATTATAGACCAGAAACATCACACACACACACAGGCCAATGGGCGAGCCGTGCGGTTCACGGGCCACGAGCCGTGCAGTTCACGGGCCACGAGCCGTGTCGTGCCATTCTCGGTTCTCAATTCCCTGACTCGTGTACGCCCCGTTTTAATATACGGTCTGTGCCAGTTCAGACCGGTCCTTTACCCGAGCCGAATTACGCGAGCTTTTTGCCGAGACGGTTACGGTTCTTTACCCGAACCCGCCCGTTTGGCCGGCTCTATATGTAGATGAGGCATTATATCATGCATGCATGTTAATTAGACAAGGTTTGATTCGATCCTCTCTTTCATATATCAGTTCACAAACACATGTACCTTCCGTAAATATTTTCATTTCATGCTTCAACAAACAAGCTAATTTCTCAACTTAAATAGGGTAAACAAAACTGATCTATCCACCAACAAAATGCACACTACCTCAATTTTCAAGTAACTACATTACATATACATACATATAATATAAACTAAGTGGGTTGTGCTTTGATACAGAAGGAACAAGAAAAGATGAAAACATGAAAATTAGCCTAAAGAAAGTGTAAAATGAAAGAATGACGTAGCAACAAATATGTTTAGAAGAATACTATAATGGTTATATGATTTTTTAGAGAAATTTTAGAATTTGAAGAGAAAATTAAAAAGAATATTAAAATGATTACTTTGAGTTAAGAAAAAACTAAAGAGAATATAAATATGATAATTTAATTTGAAGAGAAATTTTATGAAAATATTATGATGATAACTTGGCTTATGGAGAAAGTTTAGGAAATATAGAGTACTTATGATTCTTGCTATTAATTAATTAAAAAATTAAAAGATATAGATCAAGACGAATTGGTGTGCCAAGCAATTGCCCTCCGTGTTCTTTTTTATGTAAGAGTATCGACTGATCGGAGAAAAAACTTATTTTTTTTCCGGTGAACAAAATTTATCATCACTCTCAAAATTTGATGATTGTTGGAAAATATGGGTGAATTGTGGTATGGGTGAGTTAATTTATTTGGTAAAATCAATTTCGTTTTTAACTTCGGATTTTTTGCAGATATGACTTTGATTTTGAGTTATCTGATAAAATCATTGATTTTGAGTTATCTGATAAAATCAATTCTGTTTTTAAATTCGGATTTTTTGTCATTAACGCGATTAATTAGCTTGACTAATTAATTAAGGAAATTGTCACCAATATAATTGCCACCGATGCAATTAATTAGCTTGGCTAATTAATTAAGGAAATTGTCAACCGATATAATTGATTAATGCGGTTAATTAATTATGGCAATTATGTAGCGCACAAGTTTTCCTAGCCTATATAAACTCGTGTCTAGCCTTAGCATTATTCATTTCGAAAAATACATCCTCTCTTACACACATCTCTCTTCTCTTCCTCCGGTGATAGTTCTCTTGTTCATCTCAAGCTCGCTGAGAGTGACGTTATTCGACAGTCTCACTGCAAACCGTTTTATCCTGGGAAGCAATTCGCTCGCACATACGGTGAGGGCTAATACGTTTTAAGGAGACAGTCACGCAATGGACTCGGTTTTGTTCCTTGTCTCCTTATTTTTATTTGTTTATTTGTTTACTGTTTACATACACCTTATCTGTTATTCACACACGCCCACATTGTTTTATGTACTAATATCACAGATTGTCTAACAATCTTAAAGCGTATTATTATTATTATAATCTGTGACTGATACATATGCCTCTGTTTGATTTTGAGGAATAGATCTATGGAGAATATTGAAACTGTAAACCATGGAAGCTCGGTTAGTCCCAACGCACAGGTTACACCTGATGGGGATCAGATATCGAGTGGACATGTGTCTTCGGGACATACTGTCGTTGGACAGTTTAATGTTCCATTTGGACAGACGATATGAGGTTTTGGTTCTACTGGTGTACAGACATCGGTAGTACAGACGCCTATTATACCTATAATGGCTACTGCACCTGTTGTGCCGACGGTTCCTACTGTGTCTGCTGCACATGCTGAAAAACCTGAGAAGTTCAATGGTACGAACTTCAAACGCTAGCAACAAAAGATGCTGTTTTATCTGACCACGTTGAATTTTGATCACTATCTGAAAGAGGATGCACTGTTGTTCACTGCTGAGAGTAACGCACAGGCTGTGTATGCAGTTGATGCCTGGAAGCACGCCGATTATATCTGTCGAAACTAAGTGCTTAATGGTTTGGCTGACTCGTTGTATAACGTGTATAGCTCAAAGCCAACAACTAAGGCATTATGGGAATCTCTTGACCATAAGTATAAAACCGAGGACGTTGGGGCTAAGAAGTGGATTATTGGCCGCTTTCTTGATTATAAGATGGTGGATTCAAAGACTGTGGTTAGTCAGGTGCAAGAACTACAAATGATCATCCATGATATTCATCCTGAAGGGATGGTCATAAGTGAGTCTTTCCAAGTTGCTGTTGTGATTGAAAAGCTTACACCTGGTTGGAAAGATTTCAAGAACTACCTTAAGCACAAGCAAAATGAGATGTCTATGGAGGATCTGATCATTAGACTTCGCATTGAAGAACACAACAGGGGATCCGAGAAGAAGACATATGTTGCCACTGAAAAGGCAAACATGGTGGAACATAAGTCCAAGAAGAACAATTATGGTAAAGTAGCAAAGCTGGCACCCAAGGGAGGAATCTCGAAGCCGTCGAAGTTTCAAGGGAAGTTCTACAACTGTGATAAAGTGGGTCATAGGTCTTCTGATTGCAGGAAGCCCAAGAAGCCCAACAAGAAGAAAGAAGCAAACATGGTCGATGATATCTCCAAGGAGATGGGTGACATAGACCTATGTGCTACGGTCTCTGAAGTGAACCTGGTTGGCTCCAATTCAAAGGAATGGTGGATTGATACTGGTGCTACAAGGCACGTTTGCTCAGACAAGGCGATTTTCTCTAGCCTCATAGCTTCTAATGCTGGTGAGAAGCTCTACATGGGGAATTCAGCGACTTCTACCATTGAAGGGGAAGGCACGATGACTCTGAAGATGACCTCTGGGAAGGATCTGACTTTGAAGAATGTACTTTATGTGCCTGATATTCGCAAGAACCTTGTGTCTGGTTCCTTGTTGAATATGTTGCCCAATGATAAACAATTGTAGAAGGGGGGTTGAATACAATTGTATAAGATTCTCGACTGAATAATATATATATCACAAATATGAAAGAATGATAACAGCTTTATTAAATCTGATATAAAACTGTTACAAAACTCTCTCAAGAAATTCTATGTTCTTGAGAGCTGCTAGGTTACAAAGATACTCGTGTATGCGATTGATCTCGTATATAGATCAAAACCTAAACTGTGTTTATATACTACACAGCTTCTCTATCAATGATAAGTCCTAATCAATTACAAAGATTGAAACCTATCCTTAATCGATAGCTACATTACTACAAACCAGGAAACGACATAATAAACTTCCATGTTTAACTAGACTCCAAATATAACTCGAAGTAGGAATCCTGATCAGCTTCCAGTCCTAACGATCAAACCTGATCTCAGTCCTGATATTCATCCTGATCCTGACGACCATGCAATCCTGATGACGTCAGCAATCCTGATCAGTTTGAGTCTAGATCCTGACGATCATTGAATCCTGATCTAACAATCTCCCCCAATCTCATACTTTGTGAAATAAAGTATAGATTCCTGAGATTCAATGATGTCAAAAACATATGAACAAAATGTACAAGTATCTGCAGCAGCAACTTATCTATTTATATTCTTTGATAGAACAAATTCATCTTCAAGAAGTTGGAAAACAAATTTTCTTCTTTTTCTTCAAGAATTTGAATCAGTCTTTCCTTAAGATTTCTGAGATCTTCATCTTCCTCATTAATCTGGTAAATAGCTGCTCTGAGATTCTGAATGGAGCTTCTTTGTAGACTGTGCTCTTCAAGCAAAAGATAAGCAATTTCCTTCCCATCAGGATTAAGACTAAGTTGTGTCATGCCAAAAGTTACTTCCTTAACAGCAGTACCTCTTTGCATTTCCACATCTTGATCTCTTAGATTTAGATACATGGGAGTATAATCACCATTGAAATTTCTATCACCATCCAGTCTTTTTCGAATTGTTGACAAGATCATGTCACTCCATACTTTGCACACTTCATTCTTCCATCTCAAAAGATAATGAACATATTTCAGTTCCTGTGTAGTTTTCATCAGCAGATCTTGAATGGATAGAATCTTCACACTACCATCTTTCATGAAGTACAGAAGCTTTTCTTTCTTTTCAATACCATCATGACAATCTATAACTATATCAACAGCTAATAAATTGTTCAGGTTTTCAGAAGTTAAAGTACCTCCAATTTCAGTCAAAGAGTATGGATCAACATATGACATATTCAGATATTCAGCATCCCTGTGTCCAATACCTCCTCTTGAATTACTTGACAATTTCTTCAGATTTGAAAACATTCGTAGCCAGAGTGCTTTTGATCTAACCATATCAGATAAATCAACAACACTTGAAGCACTTGTTATAATTCCTCCAGTCTGAAAATTGATAGGTGTATCACACCTTAGTGTACTTAGAGCAACTCCAAGAGACTAGCTATCTCAACTCCTAAGTTCAAATTTAAGGAATTTGACAAAAAAAATGCACTCCAACAATCTCCTAAATGATTCCTTAAAAGTTAAGACACAACTCTCATGCCTTATTTTTAAGGAAGCTATAGTCATCCCTTATCCTATTTTCATCAATAAAATATTCATTTCCCTCCCTTTTTTATATGTCTTTTCTACACCTCTTTCTTAGTGGAGTTTAAATTTAATATTTTTATATTTATAAGGAGTAAATATAAGGAGTATTGTTGGAGTTGACATACCCTATAATATCCTAAATTACTAAGAGTCATATTTTTTATAATATTTTTAAGGAACATGCTAAGAGACTGTTGGAGTTTCTCTTATGTGTTTCCACTTCTTATCCTTTTCTTTTTCGAAAGCATAGCTTCTTTCCAGTAAAGATTCCCGTCTGCTTGGATTTCTCCACCTTCTTTCATTTGAGAGTTTAAGCCTTTGTATATAGAGATTGAAATCTCTATTTGTTCTTCTTGTGATTTCTCTTCTTCTGGCTTTTTATTCTTCATCTACTTCCTTGTTGTGAGAGTCAACCACAGTAGATAAGATTAACAAATCAACCTCTTGCAGAATTTCAGATTCATCAGGATCTTGAACATTGTCAGGAACAATATCAGGATTAGAATCTTCAATTTGATTTGTATTGCAGAGAATTAATTGTCTTGGTCTTCTTCTCAATTCAGATTCTTCTTCTAACTCCTTGTCTTCCTTCTCAATGATATCTTTGATAACAGGATCTATTAGATTTTGTGAAGCTTCAGGAATTTCTTCAATTATTAAACCTCTAGACCTTGTCTGTCTAGGCATTGTTTGAGTTGAAGAACCTCTTCTACCTTTTCTAGCACCTCTCCTACCTCTGCCTCCTCTTCCTCTTGTAGGAGCAGGGTTATTAAAGCTTTCCATTATCTTTCTTTGTTGATTTAAAAATTCTTCATGAGAAAGATCAGGATATTCTTCACTTGCTGTAGAGAGTGCTTTTCTTGCAAACAATTGTTGAACCCTTTTATCAGTGTGATAAAGAGTAACAATTCTTCCATCTTGTGTAGTGAACTTCTGGAATAGATTTGATGCATCTTCAGGATTATCAATAATCACATCTTCATTATCTTCAGGAATTGTAGCAAGAGTTTGTCCATGACCAGGTGTCAGGATTTGTTCTTCCGTCAGGATCTGAGATTGCACCAATGTTCTTACTGTCCTTACTCCAGAATCAGAAACATGAGTAGACTGCGTTGTTTAACTTTGAGAAGTTTGAATTGTAGACTTCATAACAGCAGCATCAGAGGTTTCTCCTTGTAGAATTTTGTCACCACCATCATTTCCAGTATTATCATCATCATCATCATTATTTCTCAATACTAGATCAGGTGTACATTTTGTCTGACTTACCTTCCCCCTTTTTGACATCAGCATTTGACAATAAATTCAAAATTAAGGCAAGAGAAGTTTGAATGTCAGTTACCTTAGAATCAAGAGAATTAATTCTGTTGTTGATTGAGGACTGGTCAACAATGACTGAATGAACCTTAGATTCCACTATTCGTAGATGACGAGCAGTCCTCACTAATTCTGTTGAAGCTTTGATAGAATCAATCTCATTTTTTAGGCTCTTGGATAACAAAGTAGTTGCCTTCAAATGATTCTTCAAGTCTTGATTCTCTATTAATTTCACTGCATCATAGGCATGATCTAGAGCATAAGAATAACTCACAGAATCAGCAGATTTGAACCATGAATTGTTCCATTCATGTTGTCTAATTGCCTCAGCAGGATCTACAAAAGGAACAGAAAAGTCTTGTCTGAAATCTTTTCCAGTAGTAGCCTTTCCAGTCATGAAGGTGCTTGACGAACCATAATTAGTTCCAAGACTAGATTTTAAAACTCTGGAAAGATGTTCCTTTTCTTCATTATTCTCATCAACACTATCATCAGAGTCATCATCATCAGTACCATGAGTAGCATCAAGATCAGGAATAGCTATACCTTTCAGTTTATCCTGTGAATCTGTGATAGGATGATCCATTGGTCGTGATCTTAGTGGTTGTATCAGTATTGGCTCAGTATCAGGAGCACCACTAGCATCAGGAGTAACACCGTCAGGATTTGATAAGCTTGCATCAGTATTTGTTACCAATGGTTCTTGTGTAGCATGAGGTTCTGAAGCTGCTTCAACACTTTGAGTTGGAGGTTCTTGTGTGCTTCCCTCATTGACAGTGTCCTTGACCAATCTTTGAACTTCATCTGCACCAGAAATCCCTTGAGCAGTGTCAGGAAATTTCTCAGAAACTGTAGCATGGCCTGCATCTTCACTTTGAGAAGATGGTTCTTGTGTGACCATTCCATGTGCTAAGCCTTCACCCAAACTTTGATTGAGTGGTTCTTGTGTGGCTGGATCATTAGGAAGAGCTGCTGAACCACTTTGAGGTCCAAGTTCTTGTGGGCTTGATCCCTTCAGTTTCTTCTGTCTAGAGAATACCAACTCCTCTGCTTTCCTTAGCTTTTCCATTGGATGTTTAATTCCAAGATTGGAAGCAGCAGCACCATACTTCACCCATGAAATATCAAAATGTCTTTTTATTGGAGAGTCCTGTACTGGAGAGTCTGAAATAGTAACCACTTGACTTGGTGCAGCATCAGTATTACTAACATCAGGATTTGCTTGAGCATCAGGAATTGATTGCTCATTAAGAATAGAAGTGTCCTGTACATCAGTATCCTGCTTCTTTTCCAAAGGAATATGATACCTGCTCTTAGATAATTTCCTTTTCTTCTGTGGTTTAGACAATGTTACCACAGCTTCAGTAGCAGTATCAGCAACTTCCTTATTCACATTCATTATAGAGGATATAGGTAAATCATCCTCTGAGTCAGTCTCATCACTAAGCACTAACTTCCTTTTAACAGAAACAGCCTCAACACCCTTAGCAGCTTTCTTCACCAGGACCCCTTGTACACCCCCTTGTAACTTCTTTTGAGTGAGTGGTGTAGAGGAAAAATCCTTTGAACCTGATTTCCTTCCAGACACATCAGTTCCAGCTGATTTCTTTGATTTTACAACTAAATTCTTTTGAGAGACAGTAGAGGTGGTTGTTGACTATTTAGACTGTTTAGGTGGCATGCTTGTGTCAGGAACAAGGTGTGATGGACCTTGCCCCATAGCATTAGAAAGTAATCCATAACAAGTAGGCATTTTCTGATGTAAGAAAAACCTGACCTCATCAGGAATAAAGGCATTTCCAAGAAAACCATTTGCCTTATCACTGTTGACTAAGGACTTAATATTATTCTCAGTAATTCTACAGATTGGTAGAACTACATCATTCTCAAAAACAACATTAGGACATAAGTGATTAAATATCAACTGTAAAAATCTAAGAAAACAGACAGAACCTAATTTATCTGATTTCCTATCACTTAAAGCTTTCAAGATAAACGACCCATAATCAAACACTATAGAATGGATAAGAGAGTACCCAATTTTGAGAGATCCTGATGGAAGAGATCAAAATTTGATGTCTTGTTCAGGAAACAGCGGCTGATTGTATCAAAGAAGAAATTTCATTCCCTCTTAAGCTTCGTCCTGAAGAGGTTGCCATACCTCTTTACCTCACCATTGTAGCCCAACTTTGTAACAAACTCAAATAGAGTAGAGTCTGAAACATTATCAGGAACAGCATCACCAAGAACAGGTAAATGCAGTGCATCCTCCACAATTGCAGGAGTCACATAGTGAGTAATCCCATCATATTCAAAACTCATCAAGATTGAGTCAGAATGCCCTTTGTCAAAAGTAACTGAGTTCCAAACCTGCATAACCGACTTAAAAGAAACACTCGCATGTTCTGTTAAAGCAAACTTCAATGGGCTTGAAGTCAGAAAATCTTGAATAATGTGAAACTCAGAAGGCAAATCCTGATGATTCAGAATAGCTACAAAATTATTAGTGGCAAAAGTAACACCACTAATCACAGTCTGTTTGTTTATGAATGATGAAGACGCCATTAAAACAATATAGAAAGCTTGAGAATTGAGATTTAGAAAATACGGTTCTTGAACAGAGAGAGAAAAAGAGAAGATGAAAAACTGATGTTTGTGAGAATAAACGATAAATTAGAAAATCAAGTGTATTTTGTTAAAACAAAATATTATTCTCAGTGACAGGTGGCATACTGTGATTTGTGCAAAATGATTTAGTGGACAAATTACGTGTGAATTGAAACATAACTGCACCGCTTTTTATGTGTATCTAATTGTATATATCTATCAGTGTGACACACGCGCACATACAGTTGTCCAACCAAAACTCAAACGATTCTCATCAGCTACTGACGAAAAATAAGGCACAAATTAAGCAATTAAATACTGACCTGTACATCAGGATTGACCAGTTGACTTCCTGTCAGGATTTGATCAAATTACATACCTTAAGAATGACCATCAGGAAATGATAGTCATCAGTATTTCCTCTCTGTAACTTTCCTCAGAAATTCTCAAAGTTCATCATTCCAAGTTCATTCACCAATTTATTAAAAGTAGCTTCAGGTAGTGGCTTGGTGAATATATCAGCTAGTTGTTGATCAGAAGGAACAAAGTGAAGTTCAATTGTTCCCTCCAGAACCTGTTCTCTTATGAAGTGATATCTAATACTGATGTGCTTAGTAAGAGAATGCTAAACTGGATTTCCTGTCATTGCAATAGCACTTTGGTTATCACAATAGATAGGGATTTTTGAGTATGACAGGCCATAACATAACAACTGATTTCTCATCCACATTATCTGAGCACAACAACTTCCTGCAGCAATGTACTCAGCATCTGCTGTTGAAGTAGAAATAGACTTTTGCTTCTTACTGAACCATGAAACTAGTCTTCCACCCAAAAACTGACAGCTTCCTGAAGTACTTTTTCTGTCTATTTTGCATCCTGCAAAATCAGCATCTGAATAACCACATAAACCAAAATCTGATTCCCTTGCATACCAAAGGCCAAGTGAAGGAGTGCCTTTGAGATATCTGAAAATTCTTTTGACTGCAATCAGATGAGGTTCCCTGGATTTTGCTTGAAATCTTGCACATAGACAGGTTGCAAACATGATATCTGGTGTACTTGCAGTGAGATACAATAAAGAGCCAATCATTCCTCTGTAGTGAGTTACATCTACCTCAGCACCTTGATCAGGATCAAGTTTGGTAGCTGTAGCTATGGGAGTACTTGCAGTAGCACAGTCTTCCATGTTAAACCTTTTCAATAAGTTCCTTGTATACTTTGACTGATTGATAAAAATACCATCATCAGTTTGTTTAACTTGAAGACCAAGAAAATAACTCATTTCTCCCATCATGCTCATTTGATATCTTGACTGCATAAGCTTAGAGAACTTTTCACATAGCTTATTGTTTGTTGACCCAAAAATGATATCATTAACATATATCTGAACTAAAAGCAAATCCTTAACATGATTCAAATAAAATAGAGTTTTATCAATGGTACCTCTTTTGAATCCACTTTCTAGTAAGAACTGAGCTAAGGTTTCATACCATGCTCTTGGAGCTTGCTTTAGTCCATAAAGTGCCTTATCCAATCTATACACATGATCTGGATATTTAGGATCAATGAAACCATGAGGTTGCTCAACATAGACTTCTTCCTCCAGTTCACCATTTAAGAAAGCACTTTTTACATCCATCTGGAAAACCTTGAATTTCTTATGAGCTGCATAAGCAAGAAATATCCTGATGGCTTCTAGCCTTGCAACGGGAGCAAAAGTTTCATCATAGTCAATTCCTTCTTGTTGAGAATACCCCTTTGCAACTAGCCTAGCTTTGTTTCTGATTATCACTCCATCAGAATCAGTCTTGTTCTTGAAAATCCACTTTGTACCAACAATGGACCTATTCTTTGGCCTTGGTACCAGTTTCCAAACTTCATTCCTTTCAAATTCATTCAATTCTTCTTGCATTGCAGTAACCCAATCAGCATCTTTGAGTGCATCTTCAACTTTCTTAGGCTCCTCATTTGATAGAAAGTTGTGATATAGACATTCATTCTGAGTTGCACTTCTTGTCTGAACACCTGCATCAGGATCTCCAATGATTAAATCAGGAGTATGACTTGCAGTCCATTTCCTTGCTGGTGGTAAATCAGTCCTTGAAGTAGATGCTCCCCCTGGATTGGTGTTGTCTTGATTTGAAGAATTTGCTTGAGTTGAAGCTCCCCCTGAATTATTGCTATCTCCTCCTGATGAATTATCAGGATCATCACTTGAATCAGTATCTGAAGAATGCTGTCCTGATGATTGAGTTGAATCTGAACTTGTAGTAAAATGTTGTTGCTCCCCCTCAACATTTGCACTACTAGATGTATTATTATTATTTGCAGCATCAGAATTAGCACCATCGGCATTTGGTGTTACATTAGGATTTGGTGATCCATCAGGATCTAATGAATTGACAGGATCTGATTCACTTTCTTCAGGTTCCTTGGTAGCTTCATTTTCAAAAACTAACCTTTCATGAGAGTCTTCATTGATTCCAGTTATCTTCTTATCATCAAAAGATACATGTATTGACTCCATGACAGTTCTTGTTCTCATATTAAAAACTCTGAAGGCTCTTGATGCAGGATAGCCTATAAAAATTCCTTCATCAGCCTTAGTTTCAAATTTTCTTAACTATTCAGGATGAGTTCTGAGAACAAAACATTTACAGCCAAACACATGCAGATGCTTCAAACTTGGTTTCTTCTCCTTGAGAGATTGATAAGGAGTTACACCATGTCTGTTTATCAATGTAAGATTCTGTGTATAGCATGCTATGTTGACTGCTTCTGCCCAGAAATATGTAGGTAATTTTGCTTCTTCCAACATAGTTCTGCCAGCTTCAATAAGAGTTCTATTTTTCCTTTCAACTACTCCATTTTGCTGAGGTGTGCCAGGAGCAGAGAATTGTTGAATGATTCCTTTGTATTTGCAGAACTCTTCCATCTTTGAATTCTTAAATTCAGTAGCATTATCACTTCTCAGAATCTTGACTTTAAACTTTGTGGTTGTCTCAATCATTCTCACATGATCCAACAGTATTTCAGGAGTTTCATCTTTTCTGTGCATAAAGTACACCCAGGTTAATCTAGAATATTCATCAACAATTACAAGAGTGTACCTCTTCTTACTGATGGACATGATGTTGACTGGTCCAAATAGATCAAGATGCAACATGTGATATGGTTCTTCAATAGAGGATTCAGATTTACTCTTGAATGATGTCCTTCTCTGTTTATCCTTTTGACATGCATCACAGAGTCCATCAGGAGTGTATAACTCTTTTGGCAATCTTCTAACTAAATCTTTCTTAACCAACTCATTTATATTGCTGAAGTTGAGATGAGAAAGCTTCTTGTGCCAATTCCAACTTTCATCTACTGATGCTTTACTGATTAGACAAGTAGGAGAGCCATCAGTATTTGATTGAATGTTGGCTTCATATATGTTACCATGCCTGTAGCCAGTCAATGCAATCTTCCCTGTTTCTTTGCTGACTACCTCACAATGTGTGGAATAGAAATTGACATGATAACCTCTGTCAGTGATTTGACTAATACTCAACAAGTTGTGTTTTAGTCCCTTCACTAGAGCTACTTTTTCAATGATGACATTTCCAATGATTATATTGCCATATCCCAATGTTTGTCCAATGTTGCCATCTCCATAAGACACAGTTGGGCCAGCTTTTTCCTCATATTCTGATAACAGGGCTTTGCTTCCAGTCATGTGCACAGAACATCCACTATCCATGACTAACACATTTTTCTTCTTACCCTTATCATCAGGAATAGCAGTATCATCAGTGTTGGCCATCAGGGCATAGTTGACCACCTCAGTATCAGATTCTGAGGAAGAGTCCATCCAATCCTTGCTTGATGTAATGAGTACCTTTGTCTTCTTGCACTCAGAAGCAAAGTGACCCATACCATTACACTTGTAGCATCTAACCTTTGACTTGTCAAATTTGCTACCATTGCTGTCCTTTTTGATATACTTGTCCTTGTCTGCATTGAAAGTCCTTTTCTGGAAGTTGTCTTGTCCTCTAGCCTTCCTGAACTTCATCCTTTTGAAGCTTCTGACAATCATAGCAACCATCTCTTCCATGTCTGAGTTAGAAGAGTCATCATCAGTATTGGCATTAGGATTGCCACCAGTATCTGACGATGAGTCATCAGGATCTAACTCAGCTACCTTTGATTTCCTTCTAGAGACCTCCACAGCTTTTCCTTTAGATTTAGCCTCTGCTTTCAAAACAATAGATTTTGCCTTGCTGCTTCTCTTATTCTTTCTCTGTTGAACTTCAAGATCATGAGTTCTTAACATCCCATATACTTCATCAAGAGACACAGTTTTGAGATCATACTGATGTCTAATGATCGAAGTTTGTGTATCCCATTCTTCTGGTAAAGCTCTTAGAAACTTGGTGTTAGAATCTTCAGTTTCATATTCTTTGTCAACTAAAGATAAACTGTTCAGAAGTGTCAGAAATCTATGATATAGATCGGTCAGGCTCTCATCAGGTCTTGTATTGAATTGTTCATATTCTTGAATCAAAAGAGCCCTTCTGTTTTTCTTGACAGATGCATATCCCTGGCACTGTGTTTCCAAAGTATCCCAGATTTCTTTTGCAGACTTGCATGCAATCACTCTGTTTGACATGACATCATCAAGACTACTGTGCAGAATATTCTTTATCTTTGGTTCTCTGAGTACATGAGCTTTTTCTTCTGGAGTCCATTCACTCTTCGCCTTGATCACATAGTGTTCAGGTGCGGTGTCTGTTCGTTCTATAATCCTTGTAGGAATATATGGTCCATCACGAATCCTGTCCAGATAGTCAGGATCCATAGCCTCCGGGTACATCAACATATTTACCTTCCATGTTGGATATTCTGATATCTTCAGGATGGGAATTTTCATGCTTTCATACTTGGTTGTCGACATCTTAGATCGTATCTGATTCAAATTTAAATCAGTTTGCTCTGATACCAATTGTTGCCCAGTGATAAACAATTGTAGAAGGGGGGTTGAATACAATTGTATAAGATTCTCGACTGAATAATATATATATCACAAATATGAAAGAATGATAACAGCTTTATTAAATCTGATATAAAACTGTTACAAAACTCTCTCAAGAAATTCTATGTTCTTGAGAGCTGCTAGGTTACAAAGATACTCGTGTATGCGATTGATCTCGTATATAGATCAAAACCTAAACTGTGTTTATATACTATACAGCTTCTCTATCAATGATAAGTCCTAATCAATTACAAAGATTGAAACCTATCTTTAATCGATAGCTACATTACTACAAACCAGGAACCAACAGAATAAACTTCCATGTTTAACTAGACTCCAAATATAACTCGAAGTAGGAATCCTGATCAGCTTCCAGTCCTGATGATCAAACCTGATCTCAGTCCTGATATTCATCCCGATCCTGACGACCATGCAATCCTGATGACGTCAGCAATCCTGATCAGTTTGAGTCTAGATCCTGACGATCATTGAATCCTGATCTAACAGAATAAGCATGGCTTTCGCATTGTAATAGAGTCAGATAAAGTTATTTTGTCTAAGAATGGTATGTTTGTAGGCAAGGGCTATGTAACCGATGGGCTTTTTAAGCTCAATGTTATGTTCGTTAAGGACAATAATGAAATAAAGAATTCTTCTGCTTACTTGCTTGAGTCTCCTAATTTATGGCATGTTAGATTGGGACATGTAAATTATGACACTTTACGAATGTTAAGTGTAAAAGAATACATACCGAAATTGAATATCGATTCAAAACATAAGTGTGAAACTTGTGTTGAGGCAAAATTAACGAGATCATCGTTTAAACAAGTTGAAAGAAACACCAAAGTGCTAGACCTAATACATAGCGACATTTGTGACTTAAAATTTGCTCCGACTAGAGGAGGCAATAAGTATTTTCTAACATTCGTGGATGATTGTACGAAATACTGCTATGTATATTTGATTAAAAGAAAAGACGAAGCTATAGATAAATTTAAAATCTTTAAGGAAGAAGTTGAGACACAACAAACAGAGAAAATCAAAACGATACGAAGTGATCGTGGAGGTGAATATGTTGAACCCTTTGGGGAATTCTATACACAACATGGCATAATCCATAAGGTCACTGCACCATACTCCCCTCAGTCAAATGGAGTGGCTGAGAGGAAGAATCGCACTCTCAAAGAGATGATGAATGCGATGTTGTTAATCTCTGGTCTTCCGCAGTCGATGTGGGGGGAAGCCATCTTAAGTGCGAACCATCTTTTAAATATGATGATTCGGAAGAATAAGGATATGAGTCCTTATGAGATGTTTAAGGAAAAGAAACCAAGTTACCAAACTCTGAAAGTGTGGGGGTGCCTTGTGAAGGTACTAATCCCTGCACCTAAGAAGGTGAAGATTGGTCCAAAGACTGTGGATTGTATCTTCATCGGATATCCACCACATAGTACTGCATATCAATTTCTTGTGTATGAATCTAAGATTCCTGATATTCAAAAGAATATGATCATGGAGTCAAGGAATGCCTCATTATTTGAGAATGTATTTCCTTGTAATCCTGAACCCCCTACAACGTCTAAACGTACTCATGAGTCTATAGAAGACGATAATTAGAATGATGAGAGTGAAGACGAAGATGTGGGGGTAGTAAGAAAGAGCAAAAGACAAAGAAAGGAAAAATCCTATGGGTCAGAATTTCTGACATATTTGCTTGAAGAAGGTGATCCGAAAACCTATAAGGAAGTAGTAACATCACCTGATGGACCTATGTGGAAAGAGGCCATCAAAAGTGAAGTTGATTATATTTTACAGAATCATACTTGGGAATTAGTGGACTTGCCAAATGGTAGTAAACCATTAGGTAGCAAGTGGGTTTTCAAGAAGAAGTTGAAAACTGACGGAACGATCGATAAGTACAAGGCTAGACTTGTAATCAAAGGATACAAGCAACAGTATGGCCTTGATTACTTTGATACATATTCTCCGGTATCGAGAATAGCATCCATAAGGATGATGTTTGTTATCGCTGCTATGCGAAATCTAACAGTACATCAAATGGATGTGAAAACAGCTTTTCTAAATGGAGATATAGACGAGGAAATCTATATGGAACAACCTGAAGGGTTTGTGGTCCCTGGACAAGAAAGAAAAGTCTGTAGATTGTTGAAATCTTTATATGGCTTGAAGCAAGCGCCAATGAAATGGCACGAAAAGTTTGATGAAGTCGTGTTGGCTAATGGTTTCAAGATCAATGAATGCGATAGTTGTGCCTATTACAGGGATAACGAAAATGGATATGTCATGATGACATTGTATGTAGATGATCTACTTATTGCTGGAAGCAATGATAAAGTGATCAAATCTACCAGGGACATGTTAAAAGAAAGATTTGACATGAAAGACATGGGACTAGCAAATGTGATTCTAGGGATTCAAATTTCTAGAACATCTGAGGGTCTCGCACTAAGGCAACCTCATTATGTTGACAAAATTCTTGATAAGTTTCTCAAGGATGATTTTGAGAAAGCTAGAACACCTGTGGATCTGACTTTGCATCTATCCAAGAATAAAGGTGTAGGAGTCTCCCAGTTAGAATACTCAAGGATAATTAGAAGTCTGATGTACTTAATGAGTTGTACAAGACTAGACATTGCATACTCAATTAGCAAATTGAGTAGATTTACGAGTAATCCAGGAGCTGATCACTGGAAAGCGATCATTCGAGTACTAAGATACTTGAGGGGAACTCGAGACTATGGATTTCATTATGGCAGTTATCCAGCAGTATTAGAAGGCTATACTGATGCAAACTAGATATCTAGCAAGAAAGCACTAAAGTCTACGAGTGGCTATGTGTTTACACTAGCTGGAGCGACAATATCATGGAAATCCTCAAAACAAACGGTGATAACTCATTCCACGATGGAAGCTGAGTTTGTGGCATTAGATAAATGCGTTGAAGAGGCTGAATACATACACCAATTTCTGGAGGATATTCCGAGATGGCCAAAGCCTGTGACTGCAATAGGACTACACTGTGATAGTCAGTCTGCTATTGGCAGAGCACAGAGCACGATGTATAATGGAAAGTCCTGTCACATACGACGACGACATAGTTCCATTAGACAGTTAATGTCAACCGGAATTATCACTATTGACTTTATACCGTCAAAGGATAATATCTCTGATCCGCTAACCAAAGGGTTATCAAGAGAACTAGTTGACAAATCATCTAGAGGGATGGGCCTTAAGCCTATTGCTTAACGGCATCATGGTGGACACCCAACCATTGCTGACTGGAGGTCCCAAGAACATGGTTCAATGGGCCAACTAAATCATGATGACCAAATCACTGTGGGGGTAACCCCTGGCCTGTTCCTATGATGAAGAAACAGTGAGACCCGTATGGTATGAGGGTAAGCTTTCGAGCTTTTAATGATCTTTCGTGGAATACATGGAGTTCAAGGTTTTGAACGTATGGAATTCAGTTGAGTAAACGCGGGTTACTCTATAAGACAAAGATCACCTATGTGGGAGAGAAGTGGGGCCGCTTCAAAGGAGAATTGCGAGGCACAATTCTTTAGAAACTCCTGCAGAACCAGGACGATGTTCCATGGCCAAAATGGACATAATCATGAGAGCTGAACGAATCAGAAAGGATATAGTGATAAGTATATCATCGTTTACACAATGGTCGAACAGTTCAAAGACACTCACGTCTACTGTCTACCAGTAAAGTCGGTATGCTTACTCGAGCGAAGGTTCAAGGAGCATTCTCTACCTATCGTATGCTATATCAAATCGAAGAAACTATCACCAAGCCAAACTCCGTGTCAGTCAGACTTGTGCCTTGCTACCAAAACATCAATTTCACCCATGTGGGGGATTGTTGGAAAATATGGGTGAATTGTGGTATGGGTGAGTTAATTGATTTGGTAAAATCAATTCCGTTTTTAACTTCGGATTTTTGCAGATATGACTTTGATTTTGAGTTATCTGATAAAATCATTGATTTTGAGTTATCTGATAAAATCATTGATTTTGATTTATCTGATAAAATCAATTTTGTTTTTAAATTCGGATTTTTTGTCATTGACGCGATTAATTAGCTTGACTAATTAATTAAGGAAATTGCCACCAACATAATTGCCACCGATGCAATTAATTAGCCGCTAATTAATTAAGGAAATTGCAACCGATATAATTGATTAACGCGGTTAATTAATTATGGCAATTGTGTAGCGCACAAGTTTTCCTAACCTATATAAACTCGTGTCTAGCCTTAGGATTATTCATTTCAAAAAATACATCCTCTCTTACACACATCTCTCTTCTCTTCCTCCGGTGATAGTTCTCTTGTTCGTCTCAAGCTCGCTGAGAGTGACGCTATTCGACAGCCTCACTGCAAACCGTTTTATCCTGGGAAGCAATTCGCTCGCACATACGGCGAGGGCTAATACGCTTTAAGGAGACAGTCACGCACTGGACTCGGTTTTGTTCCTTGTCTCCTTATTTTTATTTGTTTATTGTTTACATACACCTTATCTGTTATTCACACACGCCCACGTTGTTTTATGTACTAATATCACAGATTGTCTAACAAGAAACAGCTAAAAACATTGTGTTTGATGACATTTTTGTTTAGTTATATTACATTCTTACGCATAGTTTCCTCTAACCTATACAGTAAACATTATTTATCAAAGATAATTAAGTGTACCTACAAATACATATTTCATAAGAAGATTGTAGTTTTAAAGTTGTAAAAAATAAAATAACTATGATGTATCACATGTCTATTACATGAATCTATAATTTGGTCAGGCTACGAGTATGGTGATTATACGAAGTAAAACAAATGTTATACAAATTTTGATATATAACCCCTTTCAAACTTATAAGTTAATTGCAGATATTGTTGGGTATAATACTATACTACACAACAACAATATGTCAGTTATATATATTTTTATCAACAAGAATAGGCAAAATAACCAATTAACAAAATAAACACGAAGGTCGAAACAAGAATATAATTAGAGACTGTAAATAACAATATAAGAAAGAACACTTATCTATGTCGCTTTAACAAGTATTGTAAACAACAGAACATATCAATCCACTCACAGTAATGATAATGATCAACAGCGATCAACACCTCAGTTCGCCCAAGAACTATGTATTTAATCTGTATGTGTTGGAAAGAACAGAGAAGAAGATAGTTGCTAGGGTTTTCTGAGCACGTATATCCTTATCTGTGTCAAACGTTCTGTTTTGTATATATAATACAAAATAAAATGTAACGGACCAAATAAAATCGTAACTGCAGATATGGCATTTAATACTAATTATTCTTTCATTAACAGCTGTCATCAGGATTTAATATCAGTTACAGCTACCATCAGGATTTAATCCTATCAGGACGTAGTCCAAGTATTGACCCATCAGGACTTATCCCATCAGAAGCTAACTGAGGCCATCAGGATCAGTAGTTAACTAACTCAGGTCATCAGGACTTAGCCCATCAGTAGTTAACTGAGGTCATCACCCGAGTCGAGTTGTGTCATGACGTGGTATGGCGAGGCGAGGCGGGCGGCGCGCGTGTGTGCGCCCGCGTGAGGCACACAATAACACCATGCACACTCACATGTCTTGTTGTACACTACTCTTGCACATGTTACTATATAAAGGCACCAACCTCTCATTATCAGTTCTATGTGAGACAAAAGTTTTTTCAACTTAAACAACTCACATAATCCATTTCAAGCAACATATTTCAACTCAATTTATTTATGGATTTCACTAAGAAAATGTCTTAAATCCAAACATGAAAGTTTAAGTCCTCATAACAAGGAACAACCTCTCATTATTAGTTTCCGAAAATTCCATCAAGAACATATTTACAATATGCCTCAAACTTTCCATTTTCTAACAGATATAACGTTTATGGCCTACTTCTTTCGAATTAAAACAATTAACAGGATAGTAAACATGAATATAATTATCGTTTTACTTTGCATAAATCTATAATTGACACATGTAAGTACGCAGACGACGTTTTTTAGTAGTTTTGCGTCCATGGAATTACGTGTTTGCATAAATCGATATTGTAAAGCATTCTGATGAAATGAAATAGATTAACAAACTCAAATTTGGGGTGAGGATTCACAAATGTTGCGTAAATGGCTGTTGGAAATGTGTAAAATGAAAAAATGACGTAGCTAGCCACAAATATAAATGAGAAGATGGTTATAAATATATAGTCAAGTTCTATGGAGACCATATTTAGTTGGAGACTTGGAGACCATTTAAGTTCTGCAACCTAAATAACGTGTAGAACATACTTTACATAACAAAATCATTGTCAAATTAGATATCTTGCAGTATAAAATCATCATCAAATTGAATATTTTTGTAAATCACGAATGTTATACTTGTAGAACATTGTCATGCATATTACCCCATTATAAATGTTCTGCAAATAAGATATGTGCAAAATATCTTTGTAGAACTAAAATTACAATCAAATTGGATATTTTATAGACCATATATGTTATGTTTACTAAATATTACTCTACATATGTAACAACCCGACTTTTCGGACTATTAAATCTAAATACAAAACTTAAATAAAGTACTATATTTCAATGATAATTACAGACGGAAGCGTGACAAAGTTGTATACAAAGCTAACAATTACAAAAGCGCAGCTAACGATGACAATCCAAGCCAAACTATTCCGAACCTAAGATCCTCGAATTCCAAAGTTATCCCACTTGAGTTACACCAAACCTGAAAATTGTAAGGAATGAGCCATACAGCCCAGCAAGAAACCAATCGATCCAACTAGTCGGGCAAATAACATATATACACATATAGAAGAATACGATATTCGATACGATAACAATATATAAAACAATAATTCTCGATACACATTCATATTCTTATTCTTATTCGATAAATACGATACCACATAACAATAATAACTCGAAACCCACAATTCACGCCACGACCACTACAACCCAGTGATAACGGTCCTAAATTTTCAGAAAACTGTCACTATAACCCAGTGACAACGGTCCTTATTCTTATTCGATATTTTCACAAACCATGGCACAAATCAGAATCTCAAGACTATTATTGCTTACACATAACACATATCAAATAATACATATCACTTCAAAATATAATCACTTAGCCCAAGTTTATATAATCAAATACACACACACAACACATAATTTTGAAATCACTAGATAAATCAATCGGAAACTTACCTCAACACATCCTAGATCATGTACCCAGTTCTGACCAGAACTGTTTTTACTCTTTTTGACTCTCTAAACGACGTTTTCATGAAAAACTCAAATGATGAAAGTTGTAGAGAACGAAAAGACCTTTATGAAAAGATACGACTCATCAAAATTGGACTTATAACGAATCAGGAATTGAATAAAACGTCTGCTGAATTTGCAGAAACTTAAAAACAAGATCTGTTTGTGTTTTGTGATTTTAAGAACAGTTCAGAGCATAATCCGGGAAAACAATATGAAATAGAAGTTGTTGGAAATTGAAAGAGCATTCTGAAAAGTCCAGAATCAACGAATTCCGACTTAAGATGAATTAAATACGAATTTTACAAAACTGCTGAATTCTATGTATAAAAACCCTACGAATTTTGACAATAAAAACGAAGAAAGAAAATATGATGTTTATATAAAGACTCGGAACCCTAATTCCAAACCTACTACTTACCCGTGTTCAAATCTGATCCAAACTTTAGGCCCATTAGTCTAATTTAATTTTAATTCCTATTCTTTTTCAAATTTTAATCCTTTTTTTCTTTTATTATTATTATCCTAAAAATTACGGGATAT
The DNA here is from genome assembly GCA_030848705.1 of Heracleum sosnowskyi. Taxonomy (NCBI): domain Eukaryota; kingdom Viridiplantae; phylum Streptophyta; class Magnoliopsida; order Apiales; family Apiaceae; genus Heracleum; species Heracleum sosnowskyi. Next base: position 10,722,973 of record CM061242.1, on the reverse strand, counting down.
TACAACATATTATTTTTATAGAGCATTTTATGAATGCATTTTAGTTGCAGAACATATATGGTCTGCAAGTCTCCAACTAAGTATATCTATACTCTTTATTAAAAGCAGAAAGCCCCTCTTAATAGTATATCATGTATACCGCGGTATACATATTATTTTTATCTTAATATTATTAATATAATTCTAAATAAATATAATAAGATTTATTATTAAATTAAAAACCTATACTTACTCTTTATTAAAAACAGTTATTGGTATGGTATGCCATGTATACCACATACCACATACCACAGTATACATATATTTATTATCTTAATAATCTTAATATATTTAACATAATTCTAAATTAATATAATATGATTTATTATTTAATTAAAAGTTAATTTTTATTACTTTATTAAAATCAAAAACCCACTCTTAATAATGTACTCCCTCCGTCCCATCCATTTGTTATCATTAAAAATGGAAGGTTTGACACGCATTTTAAGGCTCTTATAAAATATAATTCCATTATTTATTTTTAAAAAATTTCTTCTTTGAATAAAAATTAAATGTTTGGATTTTTATTCAAAGAAAACTTTTTTTAAAAATAAGTAATGAAACTATATTTTATAGAAGCCTTAAAATGCGTGCCGAACCTCCCATTTGAAACGATAATAAATGGATGAGACTGAGGGAGTAGTATGTCATATACAGCGGTAAAAATATAATTATTATATTAAATTCTAAATTAATATAAATAAGATTTATTATAAAATCAAAATCAGATATCCAACTTAATGTTCTCATATGTTGATATGTTATGTATACCGCCGTACACGTCTAATTTGATTGAGATCAAAAGATTTTTTATATTAACTATTATTTTATAAGTTACTTTCGATCGGTACAATTCATATCTCTCCTACTTGTAACAATTACAGATGAGTATTTTATCCGTCCCGTCGATCTTACTCTGTTCTCACACCCCATTCAGGACGGGAATTTGAGACATTATTCATGTTCAGGACACAGGAACAGAGAGAAGAGAAGCATAAAAATAACACGGGGATTGGTGGCGGGAACGGAGAAAAGTACATAAAAATAATTCGGGATTGGGGCTTGATTGATAAGGAAAACTCTTTTTCGTTGGAACACAATAGTACAAAGCCAAATTTGGGTATCTCTCATACTTCTAACAACTACATATGAGTATTTTATCCGTCCCGTCGATCTTGCTATGTTCTCCACCCCATTCAGTAACGAGAATTTAAGAAATTATTTGCGTTGAGAACAAGAACAGAGAGAAGTATAAAAACAACTCGGGAATTGATGGCGAGAATGGAAAGAAGTATAATAAAAATTTTCGGGGGATCAGGGACTTTATTGATGAGGAAAACTCTTTTTCGTTGCAAAACAATAGTACAAAGCCAAATTTTGGTTAGTATGATATATCTAAATTAATTGGTTTCATTCCAAACTCGTGTTCGAATCGCTGCAACTACAATTATATAAGTTAGTTATTTATTCAATTTCAATTCTTTGATTTTACCAAATTTTTGATTCTTTCTATCGACATAATTAAATAATATTTATTTATTATAGACTTTCTTATTAATTTCATGTTAAATTCTCTGCAAGTACATATTTAAATAAAACTTATAAATTATTTTTTTTCTCAATATTTTAAATTGTTTTTTTAATAATTTAATTTTTATTCTTATCCGTGCTTAGCACGGGTTATGAGCTAGTATATATATATATATATGTAATAATATTTTGAATGAAGAAAATAAAGTGAAAAAGTTAGTTCAAATGAGAAGCCTACAAGAATCCAAGAGACAACCACAAAATCACTCACGGAGGTATCTCTGCAGACGAACTAGATTCTGTTTCTGACTACATTTTTGTACTTGAAAGTCCTTCAGAGCTCTATAAACACGTCCATTCATATATACGAATAGGCACTAGGCCATGTAGCCTGAGGATTTTACGGAACACTACACACCTGACAATTCCTTTTCGCATACTTTTCTTTTTTCTCTTTTTATTGATAGTTCCATACTTATCTTCTTTCGATTCTCTCACTAATCCTGGGAAAACAATATCACGATACAATTAGTACGACAATTACTCACAATTCTGCCAATGTGATTTTTAGTTGTACTAGAAAATCTGTAATAGACATCGACCAAAACTTGATATATGAGAAATTTCATGTCTTTAATTGTTAATGTGGAGAAAGATCCTAGACTTTTACATCAGTTAAAAATCCGATGTCTGAGAGCATTTGAAACATCGTGAAAGCTTTGGGAAAATATATGGCAACTCCGAAGCTTTGGTTAAGTTATTCCTTTTTTGTAAGAATATGAATAACTGCACTAATTGCATATGCACGATGTCGGAGCCATTGTCATTTTTATTAGATGAGAGGATAACTAATAACAATGACACAAAATCAGAGGTGACATGTTATTATTCTATTCATTTGTTCATGATTTTTTTATAACGAACAGGATCAACACTTAGTGGGCGTTTGGGGTATCAAGCAAAAGTTGACTTATAGCTTAAAATGAGTAAGTGCTTTATAAGTGATAAGTAGAGCTGAGCTTATAAGTCCTAGAGTGTTTGGTAAATCAGAACTTATAAGCAGTAGAGTGTTTGGGTAAATCAGAACTTATAAGTTAACTTTTTTTTATTATTTTTAAAATATTTATTTTTTAATATATATAAATGGATATCAATGGATAGATCTCGATGAGGAGAGAAATTTGATATATACATATCAATTTTTTAATGAACGGATCAAAAGATATATGGTTTTAAAGATTTGAAGGATATTATATATTGCGTGTATCGAGAATAAGTTATAAGTTATAAGTTGAATGTTAAGGATTCTTAACATTCAACTTATCCATTTTAAGTAGCCATAAGTTGGTTTCACTTATTTTGGCAAACACCCCCAATAAGCATTTTTGGGTTTATAAGCCATAAGCTGCAACTTTAAGTTGCAGCCAAACTTTAATGTTTTATGTGAATGCACGAAACTAAGCCACCTTATTCGCGCTTAAGACAATTCTTTTTAGCTTTACGATGGTTCAAAATAATCGATTGTTGAAAACCGGCACTCCTAGAACTAATATGTTTGTTGATTATAATTAGTTGTAAAAATAATTTTAAGTTATTCATGTGTTATGAGTTATTAGAACTCAACTCGTAAGATATTACAGTATCAATATTACAATATCAAAATTCAACTTAGTAAAATTGAATCGAAAAAAGCCACTTATTCGAATTTTGAGTCTCTAAGGTATATGATTAGGTATAAATTTCGAGCCGGTGAAATTTCTTAGTCGAATTCGAAGCTGAAAGTGTTGGACTTTAACTAGCTAGTGATCAAAGAATTGTTGTTTGTGTTATGTTAATAGTGCAACTTGAAATGTGTACAGAAACACAAGCACTGTACATGTGCTCCAAAAGTGGTGATGGGATTGTATGATTATCATCACTGCATGAAGAAAGAAGGAAAGACAGAAGCAAGTGAAACTGGATGCTAAAGCGAACAAGTGAGGGGTTGAGTAGTCACTACACTCGTGTCAGTGAGTGTATGCTGTTTCACATCATCCTCCTATTCCTTTTCAAACTAATATACATATGCAGCTGCATTTTTTTTTTTAAATATGTATGTTCTTTCTTATTTGTAAATCCAAATCTTATACATAATTAAATTTTAGCAGAGGGTTACCATCAAACGATTATTACTGCATATTATAGGACGATACCATACACGACATAAATTTTCTATCATATTATAATATGGTGCAACAATCGTCATGTCTCAACTATAAGTACAAATTTATCCAAGATTTTTTTATTTTCAAAATTGAAAGATTGTAGATACTTAATTAAGACTTTAATTAAGAATCCATCTGATGGTATTTTATAATAAAAGTTTCATAAGTATAACATCTAACGGTATCTAATAAGATTTAAAAGAAATCGTTCAAAAATCCGGTGGTATCAATCAAGGGGTCTCAATATGAATGACAAAAATATTCCGACTTTGAAAATCGCATTTTTCATGAGTAACCGTATTTAAGAAGATAAAACTCGGTCAAAAAATCTGATAATATCAAATCAAGATTTTAGATAAAATATTTTGTAATTAAGCTGTATTGTTATCACAGTAGGTACGAATTGAGCTTGTGTTTTCTATTTTGTGGTATATGTCTTTCATTGATCAGCTTGCCCTCCTGTACCTTCTCTTATTTAAGCTATACGTATAGATTTTGTAATTCCTTGAGTGATCATGTAATGATAGCACTTGTTTTGTTTCATGATAACGTGGATATACTTATTTTCAATCATTTTGGATCCTGCGCGCAGTTAGTCCCTGCAGGCTCCCATTTGCACTAATTAGCAACCCAAAGCCACATTACATGTAAAAAACTACCTCCTTTTAAGTCACAAACACATACTTATTTAGATCAAAACACATGCACCTCCCTCCTCTCCAACACATATATAAATAGACACACACAACTTAAGTTCTACTTATCTCTCAAATGGAAACCTCATCCCAAATACACCACCACCCCCAAGTGAAGTATAACAACCATCCATTATCCCCGCCGTTACGCGGTGGAGACGACGAAAAAGACACCACCATCATAACCACCACCACCGCCACGTCGTGCAAGGCTAACAAAACCTACATGTTACTACTTGTTTTGAACTACATGTTCCTTTTCATTGGCTCAGTTTCATCAAGCTTGCTTTCGAAATTTTACTTCAATCACAATGGATCTAGTAGATGGGTCTCCACTTGGGTCCAATGTGCTGGCTTCCCTCTACTAATTCTCCCCATTTTCCTCCCTTTTTACCTCTTCAAATCAACCCAAAGAAAGCCCTTCTCTCATGTCACTCCAAAGCTCTTTCTATATTCACTCCTTGTTGGGCTTTTATTGGGCCTCAACAACCTTCTCTTCTCTTGGGGAAACTCTTATTTACCCATTTCAACATCTTCACTTCTCCTCTCTTCTCAACTCACTTTTAATCTCATTTTCTCAATCATCATTGTAAAACAAAAGGTCACATTCTCAAATCTAAACTGTGTTATTCTCTTGTCGTTAGCTTCAGTCCTATTGGGCCTAGGTTCAGCTCATGACAAGCCCAAGGAATTGACCCGAGAAAAATATTTCGTAGGTTATTTTTGTACCATTGGCGCCGGCTTATTATTTGCCCTATACTTACCATTTATGGAAATAATTTACAAACAAGTCTATTGTTATTCCATGGTAATGGAAATGCAGCTGATCATGGAAGTTGCCGCCACGCTATTAGCCACCGTAGGAATGGCGTTTAACGGTGGCTTTTCAGAGATGAAACGAGAAAGTTCACTAGGGTTTGATTTAGGGCAACAATATTATTGGTTAACAATAATAGGCAACGTAGTGACATGGCAGTTATGCTTCATGGGGACGGCAGGGATGGTATTTTTAACCACAGGGCTTACCGGAGCTATATGTATGACCGCGTTAACCGGTGCGAATGTGGTTGGAGGAGTGGTGGTTTACGGTGATAAATTTGATGGTGGAAAGGTAGTTTCAGCCGTGTTGTGTGGGTGGGGTTTTTGTTCATATGTGTATGGATTGTATGTGAAGTCTAGGGAAGAAGAGAAAGCTCAGAAAGTTGTTAGTGGGGAAAATGATTATAGTGATCTTAATCATAGTTTTAATCATCATCAAGTTCAAAGGTCGGAGATGAGTGAGGTTGTTGTCGCATGATCATTTAGCTGAGTAATTAATTAAGTATAAAGCTACTAGCATTTCTCTTGATTACTTTAAGTAGCCAAAGCCTAGAGGTTTTGCATGTATATTAATTAATTTATGCCATAAAGTGGTGTTAAGTGCTTAATTGTGTTTTTTCATATTTGTAAATTACTGTTATCAGTTGGTGCTTAATGTTTTTCTTTACCAAGTGTTGTTGGAGGAATTTCGTAACAACCCAAATCGGAGATTGCTGGAATAACGAAATATGAAAATAGGGGGATTTAGGATTTTTGGATGTTTGGGGCTGAGTTCGTATGATGACTCCTCAGAAATTGAATAGAGAATGTGTTTTTTCTCTTCCTCTTTCCCGAGTGTCAATTGTCGTGTACCACTGTACCACTGTACCACTGTGTACCATACAAGGTGCTTACGTACCCATTTATATAGGGATCAAGCCTTACGTAGTTCTTGGAAAACAAGTCATTGGATAAGTTCATTCAGTGCAATCCCATAAGATAGTCAAGATTTATGTTCCCATAAACAGCTCAAGGATTATCAATCCACCTCAAGTTCCCATAAATAGTCTAAGGATTATCAATCCTCTTCAAGTTCCCATAAATAGTTCAAGGATTATCAATCCTCTTCAAGTTCCCATAAATAGTTCAAGGATTATCAATCTTCTTCAACTTCCCATAAATAGTCCAGTCTTCACACGTTTTCCTACAATCTCGCAGCATCTCCGCATTTCTTTCCATGATTTGAAGAATATTGTTTGAAGATATTTTCCGTTATTCGTTGATTGAGATTGATTCTTTCCTCGTTTCAGAGAGAAGATATTGCTTATTGTTTAGCAATTAATTTTTAATCAGAATTAATAATTATTAAACGGAGAAATTTGGACTATGCCAAAATGTGGCATAACACCAAGTAAATTATTTCAATCTCTTTTACAGACACTTGCGTACATTACCATTTGAAATTTATTGAAACAAAAAAAAGTAATTATTCAAGTGTAGTGTTAGGATTTTTGGGTGATGGCTATGAGACAACTTAACTAGACATTTTACTTACTTAATTTTATTAAGTATGAACATACTGTCACAACCAGAGTATGTCTTTGTAACCGTTTTTGTTTGCTGCAAATAAGATTCTAGTACATTTTGGTAGAAGTTCATTAGTTTGTTCAAGCCTCAAGAAGTACTCAAGATGAACAACAAGAATAAAGATTACTGTCACAGCACTGACAGTAAGGTTACTTGAAGACAGCATGTTGCGGGTCACGACAGTACATTCACTCTGACAGCAACATTGGCGGGAGCCTTCTGACATCAACTTTACCTTAGCCTGACAGCAAGCTTGGAAATCCTGACAGCACCTTTAGCGGGGATTTCTTACTGTCACCAAAAGCGCATTCGTGTGACAGGAAGCTTAGCCATCAGGATACTGTCATGAAGGGATAACATATGTATTGGTAAACAATCCTGTCAAACTCGTGACAGTTTGAATGTTCAAGAAACAGGCGTGTTGCAGAATCCCAACACTGTAACAGGTCTGCAAGACTACGACTGAAGCTTGAGAGATCACATGACAAAGCTCACCAATTCCAGAGTATGACAAATCTACATCTACTGAATTGTGTTAGCTTTAAATAGAATGTTTCTAGATTGCTTTGTAATGTATTGATAACTTGTCTATATAGCAATTTAGGAAAGAATCACGGGCAGGCAAATTGTAAGAAGCTGCCACTTGAAAATGACAGCAGCTTCACAAAGACCCGTGATTGAAAGTGATAGGTTTAGCCTACTTAGTCTATCTCTCAATTCATTCTTTGTAATAACTCGAGAAACTGAAGCTCAAGAAAAGATACACTTTTTCTTGAGGTTGTAGCAACCCATTGCAAAATAAATAAAACATTTATTTTGTGAGAATTACTTGAGTGTCTACTTGTGTTTGTAATTTTTAAACTGATAATCTTTAATCTTTGTTTTAGTTGTTGAAACGTAGATTGAGCTTTATCAGTATTGCATTCAACCCCCCCCCCCCCTTCTGCAATAGTCAAGGACCAACAACTGGTATCAGAGCAGACAGATTGTTCAACAAATCTGAGATCATGACAAGTTTGCAGAAGTCAAGTAGCATAAAGATTCCAGCTTTTGATAAGGAAAACTACAATGTATGGAAAAGAAAAATCATGTTGTTTATCAACAAATTGAAGCCTCAATTGTGGACGGCGTTCTTATTCCAGCCTACTGGGTCAACAAATTACCTTCGGAGTTTCTAGAGCCAGAAAAAGAAAAGGTGGCCTTGGATGATTACTTGCAACTCATCTTACTGGATGCTCTCACTTTGGACAAAGCCATGTGTGGGAACGTCATTGGGTGCTCATCGGCCAAGGATATATGGAATAAGATCGAGCTGCTGTGTGAAGGAAGTGAAGAAGTGAAAGACAACCAAAGACAAATCCTTATCTCACAGTATGAAGCCTTCATGGCAAAGTCAGGAGAAGACCTAACAACAATGTTTGAGAGGTTTCGTAAACTTATGACTGAGCTACAGATTCATGGCAAGTACTATGATAGAAAGGAATTAAATGTCAAATTCTTGCTCACACTTCCTGTGCATCTTGAGCACAAAGTCACTGCCATAAGAGAAGGAAGAAATCTGAACAATATCTCTCTTGAAACTCTATATGGTGTGCTTAAATCATATGAGCTTGAGTTTTTCCAGAAAAGAGCTATTCTAGCTGGATCCAGAGGAAAGATGGCTAATATGTCAGGTGTTTTAGTGGCTCATGTGCCAAGAATCACTCAACCTAGTGAAGAAGTTCAAATCACTCAACCTGCTTCAGCACCCTCTCTTAAGATCGAAGAGGTTGTGGATGATGAGGAGAAATGTGTATTGCAGATAACTGATGTTGAGGATGAAGACTTCTACTCCTTAGAAGAAATTGAAAAGATGGATAATCCAACCATGGCTTACATGGCTAAGAAATTCAAGAACATAAGATTCAAGAGAAACAAGCCATGGTTCAGCAAAGGGAACTTCTCCAAAGTTGAAGGTGGTGCCACAAGAGGTGGATACAAAACAGGGATGGTGGATAGATCCAAGTTTAGGTGTTACAACTACAATGAGCTTGGTCATTTTGCTACTGAATGCAGAAGGCCAAAGCAGAATCAGAGGATGGATAAAGGGTCAAGTGGACATTTCAAGAAAGGACAGGGAAATGCCTATGTAGCTGAAGGAAAGTGCTGGGATGACTCTGATGATGAAGAGGAAGAGGAGTATGTGAACTTCGCACTTATGGCTAAATCTGAAGAGGCCTCATCTAGCTCTCCAAGTCAGGTACCCTCACTAGTCTTACTTGATATGTCTAAAGATGAATACAAGCAAACTGTTGAGAAATTAAGTGCAGAGATGTTTCATGTTCATACTAGTTTAACTGCAGCTAATGAAGAAATTGCTAGGTCAACTAAATTGAATGAAGAACTCACTTCTGAAAATGATTTGCTTTCGTTAAAGACCAATCGATTAGAATCTTTAACACAGGAGAATGCTAAACTGAAAAATGAATTGTCTGTGCTAAAGAAATTGAGGAGTTTCTAAGGAAAGAAATTAGTGAAAATGAATTCAAGATTAAAGCCTATAGAAACTCATCCAAACAACTTCAGGATTATCATGAGAAACACACAGAGGATCAAAAGGTAGGAATAGGTTTTGAATATGGCAAGAGACCTGGTAAGGAAATTGTTAGTCAGGATTGTTCAACTGATGCTACTGTCAAACCTCATGTCCTTAAGAAACTCAACAAACCAATTTTTAAACCTTCTGAACTTGAGTTTGATGAGGAAGCTATGCTCATCAAGCAACAACTTGATGATGAGGATGAAGGCAATGACATTACAACAGTTAACGGAAAAGATGATGTCAAAATCCCCAAGATAGTAACTTTGCCAAACAATCTGACAGAATGTTCCAAAGATGCTGTCAATAATGGCAAGACAGTATCCTCAAAAGATACTGTCAAGAGGGCTTCAAAGACAGCAACTTCCAAACCTACTGTCAAGACAGAAGGTATGAAAGGTACTGTCAAGAAAAGCTCGACAACAACTTCAAAACATCATGTTGACTCAATAACCTACAAGTCTAGAAACATGAATGGTAAGTTAGGAAATGGCAATGCTAATGCTCCTAGAAAACTATGCAATAATTGTGGCTCTTCATATCACCTAACTCATGTTTGTAAGAAACCAAAGGAGGTCAAAAATAATGTGACTCTGCTAGATGGTAACTTACACAGAACCCCCATTATGCATAGACCTATGGTAGTATGTAATAACATTGATTGTATGCCATGCAAGATAACTGCCATGAGTACTTGTTTTAATTTGCCTATTTCATCTTCTGAACAATGTACCTACTTGCAAACTGTTGAGACTTCTGAGCCTACTGGAAACAGTAAGAAGGCCTCATCCACTAAGAAGAAGACCAAGTCTAATTCTAAAGATAAGTGGGTAAAGAAAGGAGTCCAACAGAAGATTCCTGATGTGATGGTTAAAGTTGAAAATGATGATTATGCTTGTGATACTGAAGTGACTGGACCCAACAAGGATTGGGTACCATATGCCTCTTAAATACAATTTGTCTTGCAGGGTAAGAATAAGGAGCAGATCACTTGGATCATTGACAGTGGCTGCTCTAGACACATGACTGGTGATAAAACCCTGTTGTCACAATTTGTAGAGAAAGCTGGCCCAATCATAACCTTTGGAGACAACAGCAAGGGTTACACAGTGGGATATGGCTGTTTGGAAATTGGAAATGATGTCATAAATGACATTGCACTTGTTGATGGATTGAAGCACAACTTGCTTAGTGTCAGCCAATTCAGTGACAGGGGATTCAAGGTTGATTTTGACATGATGGTGTGCAACATTTATCACAAGAAGGATGGAAGCCTTTCTTTGAAAGGAGTAAGAAAAGGAAGCTTGTTTGTTGCTGGCTTAAGATCAACAAAGAAGGACAAGATTTACTGTTTTTACAGTAAAGCTACTGTTGGTGACAGTATGTTTTGGCACAGGAAACTCTCACACCTCAACTTCAAAACAATGAATATGCTGATGAAGAAGGAACTAGTGAGAGGACTACCTCAACAGGAATTCTGTCAAGAAGGACTGTGTGAGGACTGTCAAATGGGAAAACTGAAGAAAGCTGTGCATAGATCAAAACAAGTCAACACCAACACTGAACCACTCAAACTAATTCACATGGATCTCTTTGGACCAGTCAATGTACCATCATTAGCCAAGAAAAGATATGCATTAGTTATGGTGGATGACTATTCTAGGTATACTTGGCTGAAGTATCTAGAATCAAAAGATGACGCAGCTCAAGTCATCATTGATCACGTAAGAGTTCTTGAAACAGCTTCAAATGCCAAAGTTCAAATAATAAGGAGTAACAATGGGACTGAGTTCAGAAATGCCACTCTGGGTAATTTCTGTAAAGATGAAGGAATTGTATAACAATTTTCTGCTGCAAGGACTCCTCAGCAGAATGGAGTTGTAGAAAGGAAGAATAGGACTCTCATTGAAGCTGCCAGAACTATGCTTCATGATGCAAAATTACCTACATACTTCTGGGCAGAAGCTATCAACACAGCCTGCTACACACAGAACAGAACCTTGATCAACAAGACTCATGGGAACACTCCTTACTATATACTAAATGAAAAGAAACCTACTGTCAAGTATTTTCATGTGTTTGGAAGCAAATGTTTCATGATGAAAGACAACCATGAAAAGAAAGGGAAATTTGACACCAAAGCTTTTGAAGGAATTTTCATGGGGTATGCTTTAGAAAGGACTGCCTACAGAGTTTATCTTTTGGAACACAGAATCATTGATGAAAGTGTGAATGTCACATTTGATGAAACCAAGTTTCCTGGACTGCATGAAGAAGGTCAAATGCAGATTCTTAGGTTTGAGAATCAAGGATACTTGGAGGAAGAAGAAATTGTTGATGAAGAACCTACTTTCACTCAAACTATTGAAACAAAAAAGGATATTGTCATTGAAAAGAATGTCAATCAAACTCCAGCCCAGTCACAGGCCATCACAGGAAATACTCAAATTGATGGTGACTCTGGAGACATTGAAGAAAATGGTGGAGACAATTGCCCTGGTGAAGATTCTGTTCCTCAACTTGAAGTTACTGTCTCAAATCAAACAAGGAGCTTACCCAAAACCATTAGGTGGAACAGGGATCACTCAAATGATCTAATAATTGGAGATCCCTATTCCAGGGTGAGGACCAGGAACAATGTTTCTGCTGACAGCATGTTTTCTTGTTTTCTTTCTCAAATGGAGCCTAAAGCAATTGATGAAGCATTGTTGGATTCTGATTGGGTGATTGCTATGCAAGAAGAAATCAACCATTTGAAAGAAACAATGTTTGGAAGTAGGTTCCAAGACCAAGAGGAAAGTCAGTTATTGAGACAAAGTGGGTTTTCAGAAACAAACTGGATGAAAATGGAAATGTGACTAGAAACAAGGCAAGGCTAGTAGCTAAAGGTTACTGTCAACATGAAGGGATAGATTATGATGAGACATTTTCACCTGTTGCCAGACTTGAAGCTATCAGGATTTTCCTAGCCTTTGTTGCTCACTGTAATTTCAAGGTGTTCCAAATGGATGTCAAAAGTGTTTTTCTAAATGGAGAGTTGGAGGAAGAAGTGTATGTTGAACAGCCACCTGGCTTTGAAGATGCTGAGATGTATGATTTTATGTATAAGCTGTTCAATGCACTTTATGGATTGAAACAAGCTCCAAGAGCATGGTATGATACCCTATCTTCCTTTCTATTGAAAAACCAGTTTACAAGAGGTGTAGTAGATAAGACCTTATTCTACAAGCATCATGGCAAAGACATCATTTTGGTTCAAATTTATGTTGATGATATCATTTTCGGTTCATCAAATGAGAAGCTGTGTGAGAAGTTTTCATCTCTAATGAGAAATAAGTATGAGATGAGCATGATAGGAGAACTGTCATTCTTCCTGGGTTTACAGGTTCTTCAGAAAGATGATGGAATCTTCATTTGTCAAGGAACTTCTCAAGAAGTTCAACTTGGAAGATTCATCACCTGCCAAGACTCCTATTTCTACCTCAACTAGTCTGGATCTAGATTCCAAAGGAAAGAAAGTGGACTCTAGTGCATACAGAGGCATGATTGGATCCCTTCTTTATCTAACTGCTAGCAGACCTGACATAATGTTTGCTAAATGTCTCTGTGCAAGGTTTCAAGCTGATCCAAAGGAGTCACACTTGGTAGCAATCAAGAGAATTTTTAGATACCTTAAGGGCTCTCCTAATCTGGGCCTTTGGTATCCTAAAAACACTGGATTTGAGCTAGTGGGGTATTCTGATTCAGATTATGCTGGATGTAGGATTGACAGAAAAAGCACTACAGGAAGCTGTCAATTTCTTGGTGGAAGATTGGTATCCTGGTTCAGTAAAAAGCAACACTCAATTTCTACATCTACTGCAGAAGCTGAATACATTGCTGCTGGAAGTTGCTGTGCACAAATCTTGTGGATGAAGAATCAACTGTTGGATTATGGCTTAGTGTTAAATAATATCCCTATCTACTGTGACAACACTAGTGCCATAGCCATCTCAGACAATCCTGTTCAACACTCTAGAACTAAGCACATTGATATCAGACATCATTTCATAAGAGAGCATGTTGAAAGAGGAACTGTGAAGTTGATCTATGTGCCCACAGAAAAGCAACTTGCAGACATTTTTACAAAACCACTGGATGAAGCAACCTTTAACAGGTTGGTAAGTGAATTGGGAATGCTAAATCTGGTATGTTAACTTACTAGTTTTTTATTCTATTATTCAAGTGAAGCTTGTGACAGTAACATCTTCAGAAGTTGCTGTCATGAGAAAAGTTACTGTCTACCTAAGTCTCTATCTGTTTTCGACAGCACATTTACTTTGACTTTGTTAAAATTGAACTTTGTGCTAGTCTTGTACTTGAAAGTTGATTTTTGTATGACACTAACTTGCATGTTTGTTAAAATTGAAATTGGTCAGTTTTGCCTTGATTGTTGTATTAGTGGTAGACATCACTTAATTGCAATATGAGGTAGTTGTATGGGTATTCCAAACTGTTGACCGTTTGCATCCCTCTTAACCTAGTATGCCTATAAAATGAATCTTAGGCCATATTAGTGAATCATTTGGAAAAAGGGTAAAATGGAAAACAAAGTAGGAATTGAGTACAGGCCTAAGCCTTGTGGTAGTGAACCCTACAATGAAGAGGTAGAAGCACTGTTTGATGAGTTATGGGATATCCTCGATGAGGAAGAGGAAAAAGAACTTGCAGCCAAGGCCGCTGAGGAGGCTAAGGTACAAGAAGAGGAAAAGGAGTTTCAAGCACTCCTCAAGGGAGAAGGAACCTCAGAAGAGATAGTTAGGGCAGAAGTACTAGAATTGGTTAAGAAAGACTGTACTGATTAGTTTATCTCACCAATTGTAGCTTTTTCCTTTCTTCATTTAATTTAATCAATAAAACTTCTCTTTCTGCTGTTTCCATTTGCTTCCTGTGTGTATTGCTTAATTGATTAACTGGTTGAATATTATTATGAATGACTAATGAATCAGTAATAAACTATGTAAATGTTTAACTTGTGACTCCTCAGTTAAAGTTTTTAATCATAACAGTTTCAATTCTAAGTCCTGACAGTTGTTGTTTTCCCGCAAAGGTTGTTGTCATCTAGAAAAGTTGTTGTCACAATTCTTTGACAGCTAACTTCTCGACAGCAGTAAACAACCTTCTGTCATGACTCGTAAAAGATACTGTCATATGAGAACTTAACGATGACAGTAAGTTTTGCGCGTAATGTTTCTGTCACGCAAAACATGTTGTCATCACACCAAAGTTATTGACACGGTTGTTTTGAGCGCACAGGTTACTGTCAAATTAGTGGACCGTTAAAATTGGACACACATCCTCCACGAGAAGAGAGAAATTAGCCAGTAACCCACGTGACTGCTAAGTGGGTTAAGACACGATTTCACTTTCCACTTTGTCAGTTAAACGCTTGAACTTCCCTCTAAATTCATCAAACATTCAACTGTTCTCAAAAAGCAAACACAATACTCACCTTTCTCTTATCTCCAAGCAATTCATCTCTTACCTTCTCTCTTCTTCTTCTCTCAAGCAAAACAAATGGCCCCCAAACAATCAATTTCACAAACTAACTTTGCTGGCATCTACTCTCCAAGTGATGCTGGTGAGGGTTTCAAAGGGCTTGTTTATTTCATGAATAAGTCTTATCTTGGGTATGCAATTACCTCCACTCCTGTTCTTGACCTAGACATGATTGAAAATTTCTGGGAGACAGCCGTTGCTCAAGAAGATGGTGACATCTCCTCTATTCAGTTCAAAATCAAGGAGCACAGTTACTATCTCACTGTTCAGGGCATCAATGCAGCTCTGGGAATTGTGATAGAACCAGGAAAGGATTATGTTGAGCTTGCTAGTGATGAGACCCTAAAGAAGCTCTTCTTGAAGATTGGGTACTCTGGCCCTATTCTTGAAGAGGGAACAACAAAATGGTACCCTTCTGGTGAAATGGACAGGAAATATCTCCGCAAAGAGTGGAGTATGGTGTTTGATGCTATGGTGAAAGTGTTCTCTACCAAGACCATGGGATGGAATGGGATTTTCACCTACATCAAGAAGCTCACTCACTCTCTTGTTCATGGGTACAAAGTGGATGTTGGAAAGCTGCTCATGGCACACTTCAAGGCTGCCATAGGTAAGAAGGTAAACATCTATCCTCGCTTTTTAATGTTGTGCATCAATTCTTTATGTGACTTTGATGAGCATGCCCCTCGTTTGGAGGTGTGCCCTGTACTAAAAAGAAACACTCACAAAACTCTCACCTCACAAAATTTGAATGCACATATTCCACTATGTTTCACCAAGCACATGGTTGATCAAGTGACTGACCTTGATTTTCCATTACCATCTGGTTTTGATACCTTCACTATTGAGAATGAGACTGCATTAGACCCCAATTCAGTCAACCCTCATTCTGCCCCATACACTCAGCCTAGGTTCTCTAGACTTCCCAAAGTATAGATGCTAGCCTTACAAGAAACCATAAAAAGGCCCCTAGAGACTGGTGGTAGTGGTAGTGTTGAGAGTCAAGAGGGAGTTCTTGCACATAGTGCATCAAATAAGGAAGGTAGTCCAACAGAACCCACAGTGGTTCCTCCTGAGCCTAAGAAGAATAGAGCTAAGAGGACCAAAACCACTGTCAGCCACCCTATAGTCTCCCAAAAGACTGTAGAGGAAACAAGGGAAATAAACTCCTCCCTAGATGTGCCTTCTCAACAAGGGACATCTATTGAAATTGGTCTGTCTCCCAAGGCAACCTATAAAGAGTCTGCACAACCTCATGTTCCAACTCATGAGGAGCCTCCACTTGCAGAAACACACATGGAGTCAGGACACTGTGAGGATTTCACTTCCCCTGTTGATACTTCTCAAGTTACATCTGAGAAGCAGCCACTATTCTTTTCTCCACTTTCACCTTCTTCCTTCCCTACACATTCATTTGTTTCTTCTCCACAACCTAGAGAGGGGGATAGTCCCAACCCTTCAGGTTTTGATCATCCATCTTCACTCATGGATGAGCCCCCATCAAGTGGTCCACAAGAACCCATTTCTCAAAGTGAGATGGACACCACTCCTTCAAACACTGAGAAAGAGGAAAGTACAACTCTGCTAGAAAATGAAACAACCAGTACTTTGTTCAATCTCCAAGGAGCATCTTACCTCAGGGAAGATGCTGTCAAAGACACTGTGGATGTTGCTGTCATAGGTGATTCTGCTGTCAAGGACTCAGTTAAAGTTGCTGTCACAATCAAACCTGATGTCCACGTTGCAGTGGAACCTACTGTCAATATTCCAACTGACAGTAACATTCATGGCAAAGCTCATGTCACCTCTACACAGCCTGACTTTGATGTTGTACTTCTTGAGGATGTCTCTGATGATGATGTGCCACTATCTCAGTTCTTAAAGGTACATTCTAAACCATCTATTTCATTGCATGACATTACTGTTCATACTCATGCATCTAGGATGAGTGAGGGTGTGCAAAAGAAAAGAGAGATAAAAGAAAAGAGAGGTGAGCATCAAAATGAGAGGCAGCCAAATGAGCTGGCAAAAGGTGAGGGACTTGAGCATGTCCAGAGTGAAATTGAGGGAGCCACACATGTTCAGGCCTTAGGCCATGAGAGTTCTGTTGTGAGGAGTGATGGGATCACTCAGAAAAACACTGAGAGTGTGAGAACCCCCACAGCCTCCAAGCCCCATTCTTTTCCTTCACCCCCAAGAAGGTTAAGATCAGGTGGCCCCTCTACATCTTCCAGGTTGCATGCTCTAGAGAACAGATGTCTGTCCATGGAACTCAAAATTGACAGCCTGTCTACCATGGTGGCCTCTGGTTTTTCTACCATTCAGGAAGCCATTCAAGCTCTATCTGCAAATCTTGGTGTTGCCAACTTACCTAAGGGGGAGAAAAAGGTAAGATCAGAATCTCAAAAGGCAAAATCAGGAACAGAAGGTATCCCCAAACAAGATGTTGCTCAGGGGGAGCCTGGCTCAAAGAAGGCTTCAAAGAATGAGGGGGAGCCTGGAACTAAAGGAAGGTCAGTGTCTGCTAAGAGAAAAAGGGGAACTCAAGGAGATTCAGGAAGTAAGGGGGAGCAAATGCAAGAAGCTGAAAATCTCTTTGAATATGAGATAGCTGGAGAAAAAGTTCTAATGTCCAAGGAAACCCTGGAAGCTATGCAAAAGGTTGTTTCTTCCAAGAACCCAATACTTCCTCCTATGACTATAAGAGAGCCAACTCCAACTCCAAAGGAGAGTGCTCTTGAAAGGCAATGGAGAGAAAAGGAGGAGCAGAACAAGTTAGGAAAAGGGAAAGACAAGATGCCTGAATACATCTTGTCTGGAAACACCTGGAGTGAAGGAACATAGTTCAGCCAAGAAGATGTTAATGCTCTAATAGTTGACTACAGGGAAAGTACTCTGAAGAATCATGATGAAGACTTCTACAAGGTAGTTGATGAAGCTATGAAGGAGCCTAGCAGAAGATTGAGTAACTGCTCAACTTTGCTAAAGGAGAAAATCACCAGTGTATGTGTAAAGATCAATGAAGAAAGGAGGTGGGCTATTGATGTGTACTTAAACACTAGAATATCCATGTTCATTACTATGCAGCTGCTGCAGAGTCTTCCAGCAAGAGTGCTAACAGTAATGAAGAACAAAATCACAGCAAACCATACAGCCTTCAATGAGATCTTGCATCTGCAAATACTGAGTTTAATTTCAGAAAAACTCCCAGAAGTCTACACCAATCCATTTTGTGTCTACTATGCAGGTACCACCAAAAGTGGTAGCAAGAGATGTGCATACATGAGTCTAGGAGGCACTTCAACAATGGAGTCAAAGTCAATCTTAAAGGTGTTAAACATGATTCTCAACTCCAAAGCTAACAAGGAAAGAGTTCTTGTTGTCAAAGCAATTTATGACTTGCTGGTGAAAAGGGACAAGGAACTGAGCTCTACTATGAAGAAGATGATCTCCAAAGCAATCTCCAACAGAGCTAAACAAGGAGAAAGCTGCTCCTATGAAGTTCCTCATGATGATGATGATGAGTTGGATGGTAGTGGAGGAACTGGAGAAGTAGGAAATGCTAGTGGAAGCACCTCTGGGAATGTTGGATCAAAGTCCCAGGAGGAAAATAAGGAAGAAGCTCCTGTACAAGAAAAGGAAGATGCTGAAGCAACAGAAGAAGAGGAGTCAGTAATTTTTGAAGCTTTGGAGGCAAATATCTTAAGATGTGCTATTGACAGTATAAATGCTGAAAAAGATACTGTCACCAAAGAGACTGTCACAGAAGACACTGTCCTCAAGGAAGTTGTCAGCAAAGAAGCTGTCACAGAAGAAGCTGTCAAGAAAGATACTGTCATGGAGGACACTGTCAACAAAGATGCTGTCAAAGAAGGAATCAAGCCTACTGTCAAGCCAAAGAGGACAAAAACCTTGGAAAAGGCCTGGTTCTCTAGACAGGAACCTGAACTTGAGGAGATTTCAAAAGCAATAAAAGGAAAACACAAGTACTCAGGAAAGGAGAAAGCCACTGGGCTTGGCAGAAACTTGAAGAAACCTATCCAATCAAAACTCTACAGCTCTCTGGATCTTTTGGAAAAGGAAGCTGATCAAATCAAGAGCGTCGAGGTAAAGTTGGATAACAACAATGAAGCAACTGAATATATTCTTTGGTTTGATGCATCAAGACTTGTGAAGGTCAAAAAGGACTTTTCCATGGAAGTGTCATCATATACTGTATTAGCAACTCTTTCAATGAAAAGGAGAACAGAAACAAGGAGAGTTGAATACTTCTACTTGGTAAGGATGGTCAATCTAATGCAAGGTTATGACAACGTTCCTGAAAGTGTCATGAACCATGTGTTGGCATACAAAGCCCTGAGGGATGAAGAATTCTATCAGAAGTTTGGAGAATGGTCACTATATGATGATAATGACATTGCTCACTTACTTGAATATTCTGATGAAGAAATGGCTGAGTATGAAGATGATGTTCCTGAAGAAGTGGTGCAAACCCAACCAAGTCAAGAAGAATCCTCAGAGCCTACAGAAAGAGAAACCACTGAAGATACAGAAGACACATTCTTGGATAAAAGCAGAGAAGCCAACAAGATGGAAAGTGAAGGACCCAATTACTAATCTTGTATGCTTGAGAATCCTCTGAGAATCAAGTTCATATGGGAAGAGATTCCAGTAAGAAGCTTTCACAAACTTAGAACCAGTGCACTGAAAGACTTACTTTTCCTGGTGATTGGATCAATTCATCCATTGGAACAGCAATGCTCTTCTGAGATAGAGAGCATTATTCAAGCAAGAAAGGGTGAAGACTCAAAGCTGGATAGGTCAAGGAGAAAAACTCTGAATGCATACCCTGGAAGCAGATTCAAAGACTTTAATGGCACACTGAAGTTCAAAACTCATGCTTTTGGTAAAGAGTTATAGTTGGATCTTCAGGATGCTAGAGTATGTCTCTCCAAGACACTCCAGAAACACATTGATGAAATTGAAGATGAGGCTATCACTCCTGATGAAGTAGCACTGGTGGAAGGACTCAGAGAAGTTCTTAAGGAAGCTCTCAACAGAGAGGATGAAGCAAGACAGAAAAGGAAATCTGAAGCTAAGTAAAAATCTTTTGTCAGATTCTGATCTTGTTAGTTAAGTTGTCAGCTAGTATTAATTGTAAATTTGCTGTTATTATCCATAAAATCAAATTGGGGGAGATTGTTAGGATTTTTGGGTGATGGCTATGAGACAACTTAACTAGACATTTTACTTACTTAATTTTATTAAGTATGAACATACTGTCACAGCCAGAGTATGTCTTTGTAACCGTTTTTGTTTGCTGCAAATAAGATTCTAGTACATTTTGGTAGAAGTTCATTAGTTTGTTCAAGCCTCAAGAAGTACTCAAGATGAACAGCAAGAATAAAGATTACTGTCACAGAACTGACAGTAAGGTTACTTGAAGACAGCATGTTGCGAGTCACGACAGTACATTCACTCTGACAGCAACATTGGAGGGAGCCTTATGACAGCAACTTTACCTTAGCCTGACAGCAAGCTTGGAAATCTTGACAACATCTTTAGCGGGGATTTCTTACTGTCACCAAAAGCGCATTCCTGTGACAGCAAGCTTAGCCATCAGGATACTGTCATGAAGGGATAACATATGTATTGGTAAACAATCCAGTCAAACTCGTGACAGTTTGGATGTTCAAGAAACAGGCGTGTTGCAGCATCCTAACATTGTAACAGGTCTGCAAGACTACGACTGAAGCTTGAGAGATCACATGACAAAGCTCACCAATTCCAGAGTATGACAAATCTACATCTACTGAATTGTGTTAGCTTAAAATAGAATGTTTCTAGATTGCTTTGTAATGTATTGATAAGCTGTCTATATAGCAATTTAGGAAAGAATCACGGGCAGGCAAATTGTAAAAAGCTGCCACTTAAAAATGACAGCAGCTTCACAAAGACCCGTGATTGAAAGTGATAGGTTTAGCCTACTTAGTCTATCTCTCAATTCATTCTTTGTAATAACTCGAGAAACTGAAGCTCAAGAAAAGATACACTTTTTCTTGAGGTTGTAGCAACCCATTGCAAAATAAATAAAACATTTATTTTGTGAGAATTACTTGAGTGTCTACTTGTGTTTGCAATTGTTAAACTGATAATCTTTAATCTTCGTTTTAGTTGTTGAAACGTAGATTGAGCTTTATCAGTATTGCATCCAACCCCCTTCTGCAATAGTCAAGACCAACATGTACGAAATGTATGGACAAAAAAGTGTACTACACGTCCTTCCTGAAAAATAAATTTTAGTTTTCAAATACATATTTTTACCAAAAGTTCATAATTTTCTGAACACTTCTAAGAAACGGAACATATATAATTACGAGTTAAGAACCGGAATGTATCAAAAATATATCCCGCAAATTAAGTTGTCAAATTTTGACATCATTTTTTCTCCATTTACAAATGTTTTGAGTACATGATATACGTTGAATAAGTTGAATGTTAATAATGAGGTACATTTTTCTGAACTTATTGACTTATTAATTGATTTCTTTGTTTTTTAATACTTTATATTTTTACCTTTGTGTTTTTAAATATTTTTTTAATTTAAAATGCAATTGTTGAAATCATTGTATTTAATAATTATTTTTTCAAATTTAATTTAGCAAACTCTTAACTAACTTATAAATAAATTTATCCAAACACGTGTAACTTATAAGAATTTATCAACTTATTGCACTTACTCATTTTAAACTATAAATTAATTTTTTTGTGATATCTCAAATACGCAACGTCAGCATATGAGATACCTAAATGCATAAAGGGGTTTATATATATCATTGTTTATCCTAATTGTATTGAGGAATTAAGCAAGCTGGAGTGTTCGTATCATTAGCATCACACTCATTGATCATCATTAATTACTACTAAGCTAGTGTCATTATTCTTTTCCAAACCAATCCCATTACTGACTACTGATCAGTGACTATGATTTAGTAACTAGACCTTTTTATATACTAGCTTTATATTGCACGGGAGCTTTATAAATTATTAGTATATTTTTTTAATTTAATTTAAATTATGTTTTTTTATTTTCCCAAAAGTATCAATCTATTTTAATTTTAATTTTATAAATTTTAAATTAATACTATATTATTAAAGTCGAAACATTACTATATTATTAAAGTTGAAACATTAAAAGTTTTTCGGTTTTCAGTTTTTGGTTCTTTATTCTAATTAAAAAATAATTCTACTATTTATACTATCTTGTAATAGACGAAACATTAAAACTTTGGTAGTGGTCGGTATTTTGTGATTTTACTTAATTACCCTTATTTATTTTAAAAAATATTATTAAATAATAACATTATTTAAAATCAATTATCTTTTCAGCTAAAGCCTAAAATACATTAATTTTTCTATTTTTCTAACAAAATCCCCTCTTTTTCTAAAAAAATCACGGCAATTATCCTTTTCAACTAAAATATGTTACTTTTCCTATTTTTCCTTACTAAAATACATCATTTTCCAAAAATATCAGCGCAAATCCTTACTTATTTATTGTAAAATCTATTTAATACTTTTAATTACGGGCAATTACCTTTTTCAACTAAAACATGTTAATTTCCTATTTTTCCTTACTAAAATCCCCATTTTCCAAAAATATTAGGGACAAATCCTAAATTATATATTTTGAAACCTATTTGAATAATTTTAATTACGGGCAATTAACTTTTTCAACTAAAACATATTACTATTTCAATTTTTCCTTATTAAATCTCCTCTAATTATTTAAAAAAGTTTAACCTATATACTTTTTTTTAACAAATACAATTAATAAAATATAAAAACATAAATAATTAAAATAATAATTATTAAAAACAATTCATGCATCGCATGGGTTTTAAGCTAGTATTAACTAAATCTGAAAACATATATTTATTACATAAATTTTATGTCAATTTATGTTATATTTTTGGAATGATACTTATTTTTGGCTTTTTTTATATTTTTAAAATCACTAATTTTTTTGTGGTAATTTAATTAGTCTTCTATTATTTTTCAAATTTAACGTTGATAATTTTAATATGGTATTTGTTTGTTTTATATCGAGATAATAATTGACAATTTTTATTTAATTTAGTTTGCTATTTGTTTACTTTATAATATTTTGTTTTCTGAAACTAATTTACATTAAAGTAATAGATATACTAATTTAAAATTTTATCTTTTATTATTTTGTTAGCTAACTATATATCATAATTTGTTGATTATTAATTTAAAAATCTATTTTTTCTGATTATAAATAACTTTTTTATATTTTTTATTTTCTTAAGATCATTGTTTAATATTCATTATAAATCATTATAATTTTATTCTTTGTTTTGGTGATTTTTTGTTTCAAAATGTTAAATATTTATTTTAAGTGTATAGTGGTAATCATAATATTAAAAATATCTAAATTTTATTTTAGATTTAATTTTTTTTTTAAAATTCAGTTTTTTAAATGAGAATAGAATATTTGAGTTATCTTTTTATTTTGAAATTTGAATTTCATAGACATCCAGATTTTTTTTCCTTTTTAACTCGAAATGAGAGGTACATTTGTAAATGAAACTAATTTACATTAAATAAATAAATATACCAGTATATAGTATATATCTCATTTAAGAATTTATCTTTAATTATTATTTTAGCAAAATTTATATCATAATTTATTGACTATTAAATTTAAGATTTGTCTTTATATTAATTATTTTTTTTATTTTCTAAGATCATTGCTTAATCTACATTACAAATATTTTATTCTTTGTTTTAGTAATTTTATTTTAAAATGTTAAATATTTGCAGGTGATGTTATTAGAATAGAGTTTAGGTTAAAGCTAATGTGTAGGTAATGTTATTGGAATAGAGTTTAGGTTAAAGCTAATGTGTAGTGTAAAATTAGGAAAGTGACCATACCAAATAACCCCTTTACACTAATTATATATAAAGATATAATAAGATCCTTCTAATGTATGTGCAAAATTTTTGACAAAATATTTCAAATATACCAATTTTAAGTTCTTATTCGTATCAATGTTATGCAGTTACGAGATGAACCCATCTCAAAACTATAGCCGAAAAAATTTATTAAATAGAAATTTTATTTTTGGGAAAAAATACCGACTATACCTAGGCTTCTTTTAGTTATACCATATTGTTATGGCTTTAAAAATTCCTGTTAAATAACCCGCGGTGGACCGGCACGGCAGGAACTCATAACAATCAACTAAAATATAATTACAAAATTTATAAATAATGATTAGGGCCATTATCTATTTTAAGTTGCATAATGCCAAGGAGAAATAACATACCCTAATTGAACGAATGTAGTTGAGGCAATTATGAGTCATATGCCATAAAAATAAATAAAACAATGATATCCACAACTAGAGAGAGACTACACCAATCACCCTCCAAATTTGTGCTTTCATTTGTCTTCCATTACTATTACCAACAACACTTACTTATATTTCACCACACTTAGAAATTCTTCTTCTTTTCCTTCTTGTAATTTATTGATTTGGCAATGATAAGTACACTACACCAAACCCTTGTTTTTTCATATTTGGTGGAAGCCGGAAGGTGATGGTGGGGTAAAGTTGCTTAAACCAATTGTAGTAAAAGTAAAATATCAAGCATCTAAATTGTATTATAAAATGGACACAGTCTTAATCTACAATATATGTCATTTGTTGAACAGAAAATTGCCGTAAGTATGTATTTAGGAGACTTAAGATATTCTACATATTTGTTGAATATATACTCTTTATTAATAAGTAAAACAATGTGTAATGGACGTGTAAAAGTATCAAAATATCAAATTTGGTTATAAAAGTACTAAAGTATCAAACTTGATTATTACGAAATTCAGGTTTGATTCCCTATGACTACATGATTAAATAAGATTTATTTATTTCACAAAATTCAGGTTCGATTCCCTACTATTACATGATTAAACAAGATTTATTTATTTGATTTAATTTGTATGGTTTCACCCCGGTTCGATTCTCTATAATAATTTAAAGATTTATTGATTTGATTTATTTTTTTCGTTTCATCACGATTTCGATTAATATTTTAATCTCAGTCCGTGTTTCGCACGGGGTAATCAGCTAGTAATTGTAAATTTGTGATCAAGTACTTCAATTACAAAAGTACCCCGCGTATTTATATAAAAACAATTGTACTAATTAAGTTCAGTTTGTACTTAGGAGCATTAAGCTCTTTGTTAAATAATCTTGACTAAGTACTATTACTTTAATTTTTTTTTTTTTATTATTTTTTGACAAATTTAAAGCAAATTTCATTAATGAGAAAAGAACTCGATTGGGACAAACTCCCAACCGACTATGCAATAGGTTGGAAAAAAAATAAACGAGCTAAACAATTAGCCGCTTTGTTTCCAGATCGCTTAACATATAGAATAAAAATATTCTTTGAACAGAAAAAGATTACAATAGCTTTCCGAGAAATGCAACCTACACCATCCCTAAAATCAGTAACATCACAATTAACCTTCACACAATTAATTCTTTCAGCCTTTCCGGTCTCCAGATCCTTAAAACATCAATTGAATCATTCTCACGGAGACAAAATAAATTCTTTGGGTAAGCAGCACCCAAAAAGTACCAAAACCATATTAAACACTTCAAAAGAAGAACAAACAAATACCCAAAATATTGGGTATAGCAGCAATCCTTACTAAGAAAGATGATTATCGAAGGAAATAAGAATTATGACGATTAGATAAATTCTAAATCGTAGGAAATTCCACGTTAAAAATGGGTTACTTACTTCTACAACTCTAGCTATGGACATCGAATTTGAGCCCATGAGCCAACAAATGAAAGTTTTGCTGTCAAATTAATGTTATCAATAGTATTTGTCCACGTGGCCCAATGACATTTACATACCGCTAGCCGCTAAGCAATTTTTTTAGTATTTCTTGCTTGTAAAAGGATTTGTATATGCATTGCAGAGAGTTGGAGATTAGTAATTTATCAGTCTGTAAGTTGCTGGTCGTGACATGCATATGTAATCGAAATCCAATGCTCTGCATTTGTTACTTGACCATAATCATTTTTATGTCAAGCTATAAATCATGTATTTCTCGATAAATAACATTAATTTAACAGAGGAACTTAAGATACTTCTACCTTTCACAATTCAAACAGACCTTTCATTAGCAGCAAAATAACCAAATAAACACTTTTTAGATTGTTTACATATCTTCTACTTTTTAGATATGTTCAAAATTACAAATAAAATAAACAAACCTGGGCTCAAACAACAAGCTAAATATTTTCATGTGAACAAATACTACGCAACTATGCAATGTGGAGTGATGATAAAATTGCATTAGAAGAATACTTGTTTGATGTGTCAGAAAGGACTATTATTTGTGTTATTTTGAGCATTAAATCTTAATATTGTGTTGTAGAAAAAGAATGAAGTCATTACTCATCACTCAGTATACTGATATTCATACAAGACTTCTCTTAGTTTTGAAGTTCAATTTCAAGTTTTAGATAGTCACAAACTTACGACTCCAATGGTTGAATGTTTGTGTTAAATAATTTTTGTTGTACCATAAGATCGTGTTGACGTCTTTCTCTGAGCGACTGGTTACTTAGCAAAGTATACGGTTCAGGGAGAGTGTTAAATAATAGTTTGTACGAGCACTTATTTTTAGTCAAAGTAAAAAAAAATTGGCTCTGCCACTGTGTACTGGCGTCTGGCGGTGTGTCTACTTTTTTTTTCTTAAATGATCTAACGCATTCAAAAATTGGCTAAAGGCTGCACATATAAACTTTCAAATGTGAATACTGACTTGACGCAGGTAATAAGTTGTGACAAAAGACAAGAGATACCTACAAACTTTGAAATTACCAGGCCAAAATAAGTTCATGAAAAGCACTAAAATGCAACAACATATGATAGCCAGCACAACATATGTTGAGACTGCAAAAAATGATGACACAATAATTGAGTCCAGAGAGATGTGCTGCACATTTCTCTTAAATCAACAGAATATTGTTATGTACCTTAACATAAGCAGAAAAGTTAAAAAGAAAAAGAGCCTCAGTCTCATCAGGCTCACTACACTCCAGCATTTTACAGGACCAACTGGAACAAAGAAGCTTAAAAAAGAGCAACAAAACAAATCCAAAGCATTGCTATATTTACTCCTCACTGGTAAACTTCAAACTGCAATATGACCTCTAATATTTTTGCTTATGCAGCCACCTAAATCTCTAACCACTTCATTTTTCGGTACATTAACTTATAGACTATTACGATAATTATAGGATTTGAAATGTATTTGCTTGTTTAGCTTGCGAAAGCATCTGAACAACTTCTCTCATGGTAGGGCGCTCCACGCTGTGCTCTTGAACACATAGAATTGCCACGAAAAACATCTGCATTGCTTCGTCTAAGGGGACATTTTTTAGGCGCTCGTCGAGGATTTTCACCACCCCTTCTTTGCTCCAGTTTGTTTGAATTTTAGTCCATTGAACAATATCCAAACCATCTTCTCCAAATCCTCCAACTGGCTTTCGGCCTGTTATAAGCTCTAGGAGTACTACGCCAAAGCTGTAAACATCACTCTTCGCGTCGACTTTTAATGTGTATGCATACTCTGTCACAAATTAAAACATCAGTCTAGGCTTAGTAATACAAATATAACACTGTGAAATGTGAATAATGTCTTCAACATTCACTTAAAGGGTGAATTTCTTTTGTCTTTAAAGGAATTAATGGAAAACATGTACTAAAAGTTAATAAAGATAAAGGTGAATTATTCTTTATGTCTGTATTATAGAGTTATACTTTATAGGTTTTGGAGGAAAGTAAATCTTAGATCCCAATCAACATTCTTAGGGAGGCAAAACCTTGGATTTAAGAAAAGAGATGCCATTGCTTTAGTTTTAAGATTGGGGCAAAAAGGGTATATAATGTATGGGCTAGCATTGAACATGCTTTCCATAAGGGATCAACAAGAAGCTAAAATAAAAGATTAAGTAAAATTTTCTTTAAACATAGTGCTTGCATTTAGCCTCTTTGACTACTTTACATGACTCTCTAGTTATAAAAATTTAGAGGAGAGAATTAATAAAAATT
Organism: Heracleum sosnowskyi; assembly: GCA_030848705.1. Lineage (NCBI taxonomy): Eukaryota > Viridiplantae > Streptophyta > Magnoliopsida > Apiales > Apiaceae > Heracleum > Heracleum sosnowskyi. The sequence goes on along the minus strand of CM061242.1, from coordinate 10,694,840 downwards.
AAAATATTTAAGTCTACTGATTTTTAAAATGAAATGATGAAAATCATTTGTTTAGTGAAGTACCTGGAGCAATATAGCCGTAAGAGCCAGCAATTGCTGACATGCATTCTGATGTTCCGTTGTCTTGCAAGAACTTGGCCAGTCCGAAATCAGCTACATGAGCCTCAAAATCAGAAGCAAGTAAAATGTTGTTAGACTTCACGTCACGGTGGAGTATCAAAGGGGAACAATCATGGTGCAAATAACACAAGCCCTTGGCAGCTTCTATGGCTATTTTTAACCTTGTATCCCACTTGAGACAGCCACCTTGCTTTCCATGAAGAACTTCACCTAAACTTCCGTTAGGCATGTACTCATAAACAAGCAAATTCATCTCTTTATTAGAACAAAAAGCAAGCAATCGGACAATGTATCTATGTCGAATACTGCCTAATGTTTTAATTTCAGCAGAAAGACCATTATCATGAGAAGATGAACCTTTGCTTATTCCCAACTTCTTGATTGCTACTTGCTCTCCATTTGGCATTCTTCCACTATAAACAACCCCGGCTCCACCTTTCCCTATAATATTGTTATCTTTCAAGCATTCTAAGATGTTCTCACTTCCAAATTCTAGCTTTTGAAATGCTGTGAGCTTCCAAGCGTGCGAACTTGTTTTGGACTTTCGTGTCTTGACGATTGCTAAGATAACAAATATGAGGGAGCACAGTAAGAGGCCTAATGCAAGCATTAGCTTATATTTCCCAAGTACTTTTGATTTTTTAGCATCTTGGCCTTTGGCTTGTAATGGCGAGGTTGATGAAATGTTGCATGGGCTCAAGTTAGTTCCACAAAGGTCAGGATTGTCAATGAAGGATGTGGAGTTGAAGAATGAATATTGTCCGGTTTCAGGAATCGAACCATTGAAATTATTATGGGAAAAATCTGCTGATGTGAGGCTCTTCATGTATCCGACTTCCTTAGGTAGACCTTGGCTCAAATGGTTCCATGAGATATTGAGGTAATTGAGTATTTGAATTTGGGAAACTTGAACTGGGATAGGGCCTGTAAGATGGTTTTGGCTCAAGTCTAAATAAGCAAGTGAAGTACAGTTTCCAATTTCAGGTGGGATTTTGCCAGAAAAGTTATTTCTACTCAAATCAAGCTTTAAGATGCTTTTTAGCTGGCCTATACTATGAGGAATTTCACCTGTGAAATTATTTCCACTTAACAGAAGAATCTTTAGGCCTGAAAATTTTCCAAGAGTAGTAGGAAGAGAACCTGTCATGTGATTGTTTGAGATGTCCATCTCATCAAGTTCAGATGACACAGTGCTGTCCTCCTCCTCGAATCGCCCCGACAGGTAATTGTTTTGGAGTTGCATAAGTGACAGTTGAGGCAAGTAGAGGAACCCTCTAGGAATTGATCCGCTAAAAAAGTTCTGCCCCAACCTAACTCTTGATAGCGTCTCGCAATTTCCAAGATTATCTGGTAAAGGCCCAAAAAGAAAATTGTTGAGGAGTATCAAGATCTTCAGTTTTCCTCCAAAGCATAGAGACTTTGGAAGAAAACCAGTCAGCTTGTTGGTAGAGAGATCAAGTTCAGCGAGCTTCCCATTCTTTCCAAGATTCGAAGGAATTGATCCAGTAAAGTTATTCCTCCACAGATTCAGGGTTTGCAACTTAGGTAACTCCTCGATGAAGTGGGGTATATTCCCGTGAAGTTTGTTGATAAAAAGATTAAGAACCGTAAGTTCCTCAAGAGCTGAAAACTCATCTGGGATTTCTCCTGTTAGACCATTGAGTGAAAGATCAAGAAATTTCAAGCTAGTGAGGTTTCCCAATTGAGATGGAATTGAGCCAAATAACAGATTTTTTTGCAAGTACAACGTATCTAGTTTTCTCAAATTGCCCAATTCAGTTGGAATTGGACCTTCCAAGTCACAATTAGCCAGGTCCAGATGAACCAAGTTGATCAGCTTACCAAACTCCTTTGGAATCCCACCCTCAAATTGATTAAAATAACCCAAATAAAGCTTCTCCAGATTAGTAAGATTGCCAAGCTCACTAGGAATAAAACCGCGCAAATCATTACCTGCTAATGACAAGTGTTTAAGCTGCATTAGGCCTCCATAGCTAGGTGGTATAGTACCCGAAAAGAAATTCCCTCCAAAGTTTAAATGCTTAAGTTTTGTTAGATGCGTAACACCTGGAGGAAGTGAGTCTGAGAAACCATTGTCATAAGCATCCAACACTTCAAGTTCCAACAATCTTGAAAAATCCCAGTCCAAACTTCCATTGAACTGATTACTCGAAATGTTAAGATATCGAAGCCGTGAAAGCTTATGAATTTCTTGTGGGAAACTGCCTGAAAAACCATTTCCAGCAACTGAAATATTAACAAGTGTCCTGAGTTCAGTGATTGCAGATGACAGAAAGCCAGAGAGATTCAAATTAGAGAGGTCTAGAACAAGTACAAACTTGTTTTTAGTGTCGCAACTTAGGCCAGCCCAAGAACATAGGGAATTATAATTTGTAACATTCCAAGAATTCAAAGAAGGGTCAGAGACTTGGAATGACTGTTTCAGAGTTACTAGAATTGAGGCCTGTCTTCTGAGAGAGAAGCCATGCAATGAAGTAGAAGAAGAGCATGGCACAGCAAGAAAAAGATAAAAGATTAAAGAAATAATAAGAAGCTTCATATCAGAAAAAATAGTAGCCATGGGATCAATGCTGTGGATGAAATGAGGTCATATATGCTTTTTAACAATACAGAAAAGAAGTAGTGAACTTCAAAAACTCCACTGAAGATGATGAGTTTTAATGTTTAAAGATAAGTGAGTATAAAGAAGGAATGATAAAGAGGGTCTTAGTTGCTTTTCATGCATGATATTCACTTTGCCTTTACTTTGTATTTTATTTCCTCTTCTTTTCCTGTATATGCTGGGATTTATCATCTTTAACTTTATGAAATGAAAAGCAAAAGAAGCATTCTGATGCACATTATATAAGCAGATGCAGGGCCAAGATAACAGTACAACTTACCAACATTATTCAGAATTTCTCCATCTTTTGTCTAAATAATTTTGCACAAGTCCCCATTTTGTACCAAACCATATGATTTTCTTGTACATAGCTTGATAAGATGAATTATTACATACCTAGGCCGTAACCCCAGCTGAACTGAAAATTTCTAGTAGATATTTATTTTTCAAGGCCCGACTCTTTTAAGCCCCGACTAGCATTCAAAAATTAACAATAATCCTTTGGAGTCCTGACTTTTTCGAAATTCTGGTTCCGTCACGGCTAGCGCGCACGTAATTTGGTCTTTTGTGAAGTTACATGCAGATAAACAAGAAGTGAGTGGTAAATGGAGGGGTCACTCTATGTATACACTTTAGACCACTTCAAGGAAAAAGCAAAAGCATTATTCTTTATTTTAGAGTTTGTTGGGATTCATTAGCTTTTTTACCACTCACCAGATATGAAAGTGAAAGGGAAGATACTGAACCTCTATAGCATTTTGAATGAATCAAATATTTTTGGGAGGCCTCAGATTATTGATGAAGGTAATGTAACATGTTTTCTGTTTTGACCATGAATGTGCAGCTTAATGTGGCTTGTGACGAGTTAGTTTCGACATGAGTCTTATCAACTTCATTAAAAGAATCTAAACAAATGATTATACAGGTCCCATTGTACACTCATACAAGCGCAAGTATGATTAACTTCAAACAGGGTAGGTGTTTAGGTGACCAAATTTTCCGATTACAGTCAAATGTTAAGAACCTGATTCTTCACAGCTCAAGGCTGGAACAGCAGTTATTGGAGTGTCTTTCTCTTCATTTCAAGTAATCTTTTCGTGAATTTGTCGAATTTGATCTACAAATTTATTGTTCCGATTTGAACTCAATTCATAACGAGTCGTGTACGTTGATCTGAGTTGCAAGTGAAATTCGAGCTCAATAAACTTATAGAACAACAAACTTGACTCGTGAGCATACTCAAGACATATTCGAGTTCTGCATAATTCAATTTTAGTTGACGCGAGTACACTTGTTCATTCTCGTGATCAGTAAACACTAAAACAACATAAAACTAGCATTTTCGGAGCATTTCTGAAAAATCGGAAGAGGATATTTGTAGTTGGTAATTAGTAACGGGGAGGTATTCATCAGCAAACGAATGAATAGACAATTTTCGGACCGTGGAAGTAGCAGAATATGTGACAAAATAGAGCAAACATCATTTGTTTCTAGCAGAATGCATAGTGAAATGTGATAATGATAAACCCTAGCTGGAAGACAATCATGTTTTGGATTTCTTTAAAGCCAACCTCACTCCCCCTTCAGTCATAACATCATATTCTCCACTCTGCACGGTAGTACCTTCATCATTTTTTCATTATGTGTGTACCTACGCCTTAGGAAGAACGTACTGATGATAGAGATATCAGCTACAATTTTATTACTAACCAAATAATTGCGGGAAGTTGGGAAATTCCAGAAACAATAATTCGAATCATGAGTTTCCTGTCGGAATTAGTTTGAAATTATTTAAATTTCAGGCCCGTTAATTTTAGGAATTAATCAAATTTTATTTTTGGAGACTCTGGCACTGGACTCGTTTTGACAGATAAAGCACTGAACTTGCTATACAGGAGCTCCACTTCGTCTATGAATGTGGCTTCTTTTTCAAAAGTAGCAAGCCTACATGGCTACAAACTTAAGCAACATGATGACACTAGTAAGGTGTTCGACTGCTCCGTCTCTTTTCTAGTATAGTTGAATGCATGTCTTTCAAAACTGTTATAGCAGCGTTTAATGTTTCAAAAATGGTACAGTTTAAAATGATTTTTTAATAGTCGTTTTTAGAGGCTTAAAAATAGTATTCTTAAATATTTAATTTTTGTTTTTTTGTACCATATCAAACTTCAAACATCCTACTTTGCTACAAGAGAAAAAATTCGGAAATATATATTATATATAACTATGTTATTTTTTTTATCCAAAAATGATAAGTACACATAAATTTGAAGTAAAATAATTCGGGAATGCATGTTGATGGTACTAAATTTGAAGTAAGATTTGAACTTCCTATGGAAGTAGTACTATTTTGCTTGTAATGGTTGAATTTTTATGTTGCATGTTTAAGTCGGTTTAAGTTGTAATATTCTACTTCTCTTAAGTAACGGAAGTAAGATGGGGAGGATGTTGCTCCCAGCTTCTTATCTTCTTATCGGATGTACTTACATATGATTTGTTTTAATGCAAGTACAATTATTTAAAAAAAAAGTAATGGAAGTAAGATGTTTTAGGAAAGTTGTAACACCGAACAAACCATTCTCAAATTACAAAAAAAACAAATACAAGAAAGAAAATACAAACGGTTCTTCAGATTACAAAAAAAAATACAAATAAATTAAGGATAGTTACATAATATTAAGTGTGTTTGTGATGTCAAATTACAAGAAAGAAAATGCTTATTCCAAAATTTTTGTTTGCATTTTTATTAAGTGCGTTTGTGATGTCATTGTTGTACATATGTAATACTTTTTGCTAATTTTTATCTTGTACAAACTAGAATGTTTAAATTTGTGCTAATTAATCATTTTCGGTTCTTAAAAAACCATAGTTACACATGATATTTTTTCACGATTTTTAGTTTGTAGCAAATTAGTACGTTCATATTTTATTACGGAACAAAAAAAATTAAATTATTTTTTCTATTTATATGTTTTTTGATCCCCTCAACATGTCTACAAATTTGTGTGTACTTGTCATTTTCGGACCAAAAAATAACATGGTTACACAAAATAATTTTCCGAGTTTTTTCACTTGTAGCAAACTAGCATTCGAAGTTTAATACGGTACAAAAAAATTATATATTTCCAAAAACTTTTCTTAAGCCTGTGAAAATGACTATTAACAAACCATTTCACAAAAACTTAAAGGGCGACACCTGAAACAAGGGGAAAAAAGTGAAAATAAATAAAAAAAAGAAGGTCGTCACTTCAAGCCATGAACTTTACCCTGCCATTGAGATACTATGCCATTTTTGAAAAATGGAATGCAGTTATATCACTTTCGAAAGACTTGCGTTTAAATGTACCGAAGAGAAGAGACGGAGCCTCGACTTTGTAAACTTATATAATAATTTAATAATATCCATTCTAATAAATTTCGTGAAAGAGGATAGTTTTTTATTATTGAACTGTCATATCAAGTTTAATATTGAATTTAATAGTGAGTTATGTATTTCTTTTATTATATCATCTTCGTTGTATTTTAAATGAATCATAAGAACGATACAAATTACAAATGAAAGAAAGAATCGAACATGTGATTAATAATAAATTAAGTACTTTTTATATATTACATCACTTTCGTAATTACAGTGATAATTAGAATTTGGTCAATATATTTTAGAAACTTCAATTTAAATAAGAAGTAATTAATACTCCCTCTGTCCCCCTCATTTCTTTACACTTTTCTTTTTGGTATGTCCCTCTTATTTCTTTATATACCAAAAATAGTAACATTTTATAATATAAAATCCAATCACATCCACTATTTTCCTCCACTATACCTACTTTATACCCACTTTATACATTAAATATTGATTGGCCTCACCACTTTACTCATTTTTCTTACTTTTTCCTATTAATTTACACTTTTTCTTAAGTTCCGTGTCATCCCCTTACTTTAAAGAATTCAGAGGGACATAGGGAGTAATAAAGAAAAGTAGCCTTTATATTTTGTGAATAAATAAAGAAAACAAATTTGGGACAGTCATCACTGATTGACTTCCACTAAAGATGTACTATTATTTGAAGGTAGGAAACAGATCTTTCATATCAAGATATTAAATTATTAAATTTTAATAATTTAAAGTATACAATAATGGAATAGGTCAGCAAGGACACGAGCACAAGACGTATGTGAATATTGCATTTCTCTTTACGAAGCTGCGTGAAAATCGCACTCAGTTAAAGAAATTGCGTCAAACAAAGATATGAATATAAATATTTTGCTGTACTCAAACAAAGATAAGTTTAACTACCTTGAAATTTGAAAAATAAACTTTAAAATTTATTTTTGTTACTGATGAGTAGGTGCGGATAATCAGTTTGGTTTCGAATTAGATCAACTTTCGGTTATGATATATTTTGGTATAGTTCGGATCTGATTTGGTTCGTGTCTAATTTAGATTAAAATTAAATGAAATTTGGATTAAGATCGAATGAATTTGGTTCGGATCAAATTTGGTTCGGATCTTCTCGGATCATTACTCAATCATTTTATTTAATTTGTAAGACTTTAAAAAATTTCTTATTATTGAATATATTATTTTTAATATAAAATAATGTACTTTTCCAAAAGTATTGATTAAATATCTATATTATTTTTTATATGAAATTGTTCTAAATATAAATTTTGCTTATAAATAGATTAATTTATTAAATTAAAAGTGGCTTAATATATACGAATTATGATAAGTAAAAATTATAACTCAACTAAAACTAAATTCACCATTTTTTTAGTTCGGATTTTAATCGGATCCCGTATTTCGAACCATGTTCGGTTCGGATAATTGATTATTCGGTTACGATCGGTTTTGGATCATAATCGGATCGGATTATTTTCGGTTAAATTTTTTGTCCGGATAATTTTCGGATCGGTTCAAATCGATTTTCGGATCATTATCGTATTAAGTAATTCGGATACGAAATCGGATTCGGTTCTATTCTTCGAATCTAGACCCATTTTGCGAGGTCTATGTAGATGCAATGTTATAAAAATAGAGAATCGGAACTAAGCGATTGAGGTACCGATTAAGGATTAATCGGTAAATCAGGGATTAATGGAAAGGACTAGTCGGAGTAAAAATTGAATGTATTTTAATATTATAATATTATTTAAGACATTATTATGATTTTATTAGTTATTTATTAACTTATATATATTTATCATATAATAAAATCTATAATTATTTATATTTGATTAATATATTATTTTAATTCTAATAATTTATTATAAATATTACGATTAACAAATACTGGTAATGTTGATAATGTTAGTATGCCTTGAAGAAAATGCACCGTGAACTGGTGAAAATTTGGCTTATTGAAATGTTGGAACTCCTTATCACATTGGCGAGAAGTACTGCTAAAAAAGGTACATGGAATATGATCGATGTTAGATTGGCGAATCCACTTGAAATTCCATGAAGAAGTAAGTGTTAGGATCGCTTCCACGATAGATCAATGTTAATCTAACACAATAACAAACACGATAGTGTCACCACACAAATGCCTATGAGAACAGATATCTTCCTGATGGGAGCAAGCATAGTATGTACCAATCTTTGCGGATTCACCAACTTCCGATTAGTTATCCTATGATCAGGAACTGTTTAAGTCTAGAGTTATCATCTTCTAGATCTCACTATTATAATCTCATTATAATTCTAGAAGCTTTACTCTAAACTATAGAACATCTTATTTAAAACACTTTAAATAGATAAAGCTCGTAATAAAAACAAAACAAGTCTTTTATTAACATTAATGAAATAAAATAAGAATACAAGAAAGTTCTTTCTAACTCATCATACATGATTGGATTTAGGACAAACACTTTCACTTTTCTTATATTGGATAGAAATCTTCCACAATTCTTATCTCTACCAGAATAAGATTTTCCTCAATTATCACAAATTAGAATATTGTTCATAATAGGATTCTTAACTTATTTAGGAATTCGGGACGGACCCCAACAGTAAGGCTGTCTTTAGAGATTAAAAATCTCATTACCAGATTCCTGTGCAATGTCTATCACAGGTAGGGGTGAGCGCGGGTCGGATCGGTTCGGTTTTAGGTTAAAACCGAAACCGAAACCGCATATCCTCGGTTTTTAAAATCGAAAACCGAAATCGCAACCGAAACCGTCGGTTCGGTTTCGGTTTTAAAATGATCAGATCGGTTACAATCGGTTCGGTTTCGGTTTTAAAACTGCATCAAATAAACATAACAAAATAAATAAAATAACTTCGAGTTTTTAAGCTTGCAAAGTTACAAATTATTTTTTCGTCCAAAATAAACATACAAAGTTTTTATAATAAATTATTTAAGTCCAACATGATCCGAGAATAATGAAAATTTAACATTATCTTCAAAAATATTTTCTTTGAAATGTATATAAGACAATGTTAGAAATTCAACAATCTCGAGCCTATCTGAAGTCTTTGTATAAGTAAAGAGTTTTTCCAGGAAAGCCAAAAAAAATCGTCACATCCAAAAATAAAGCAACATATAAAACACCTAGATATAGAAGTTTATTAAACTACATTTATTAATCAACTATTACAAATTAAAACTTCAAAAACAAGAACAAAATAGTATAATTATTAAAAGGAATGTCAGGATCTTTATTAATCTACTCCCACTACTCATAAAAATTGGTCTAGTAGAATATATAATATATTTATTTCTTTATTTTTCTTAATCGGATCGGTTCGGTTTTTTCGGTTCGGTTTGGACCTAAAACCAAAACGAAAACCTGAAGAACGGTTCGGTTTTTTAATTTTCGGTTTCAACTCGATTTCGGTTTTTTACGGTTCGGTTTTTATCGGCTTCGGTTCGGTTTCGGTTTTAATTCGGTTTTTTGCTCACCCCTAATCACAGGCTTTGAGACTAGAGGGGCATACGAGATGAAAGTACACCTATGGTTTAAAAGAACCAATTAGGATCGGTTATATTAGATGGAAGCTGCATTTCTGCCCGAGGTTTTTTAATGAACTAGATACTCAGAACTTCGAGATGATTGAAGAGTTTTTCAAGGTTCCGATCTATCTTTTTTTGATAAATTTTTCATACATGATGATTGAAATTCATAAACGGTGAAAATTAATGCAAGTATACAAAGTGGCGTGTTTGGATTCTTCGACATTATCCAATGATGTCATAAGAACAACAAGAACCCGCTTAACCGCTTTCATGTCTCAGACCAAACCAATATAAGGGGTGGTGGATAACCAACGTAGCACTTTTGGATTTTGAGATAGCATTAATGAGGGAATTGCTTACAATTTTTGGCATACAAATACTGTGTGCGCTTATGTAGGCTTGACGAGACAAGTCACATGTGAAAAAAGTCATGGACAAAGGTATTATCTAGACCATCTTACGAATTAGATGATTAGTTTTATATTTGATTATTATTGTCATTTGTTTTTTCATGTGTGTACATTTTTTATTTATCATAATTTATCACTTTTTATTTAATGTGCACGTGCACACACAAGTGGGGGTTTTTTTTTGGAAACAGTCTTTTTATTATTTTGAATGGGAGTAATATATCTTACACTCCCCGGTCATTGCGATAAACGGTACAAGTGAACTATCTTATAGAGGATTAATCAGGAATTAATGGACTACATCAAAAAATATTCCATGGGTAGATGGGTAATACATCATTTCTTTGTAACCCCGTCTAATTCGAAATACCGATTCCGTCAATATTATCGGTCCGAGCTTGCTTGAGTTTTCAGTTGCTATCTTGTCGAAAGGGAAATTGATGCGTTGGACAAACCAAGAAAAGTTAAGCCCACGAAAGAAGAATAATAATGTATTCAAATATTGCCTAGGATTCATCTCCACTTATTATTACCTGTGCTAGATTTTGTTCGTACATTATGGCAGAACACCAGATATCACTTGTCCTTTTCTCCTTCCCTTCCTTAACCGATTTACCTAGACATTAATTTCTGGTCTTTTTACCTGATGTTCTTTTTAGGGGAATTTTTGCCTGATGTTAGAATTTTAATTTATAAGTAGAAAAGGAGAATATAAAAGTGGCTTAATATAAAGGTACTCATTTTGATTGAATATGTGACTTCATCTTTCATCACTAGGTTAGAACGATTCTTTAAATGTATAATTGAATATCAATTAAGTAATAATCGAAAAAATAATAACTTCAATAATATTTTTTTCTGTCCCAACATAATAGCAACAGTATATTTTTACTCTCAATGAAATAAATAAATTCGATAATTATGACTTTTGAGGCTATTTCTTTTAAAGAGATTTGAGTGTATGTTGATGCATGTATCACTTGAATCTTAACATTATACTATTTTTGTCAATTGATGCTTAGATCGAATATTAAAATATATAATTGAATAGAATTTTTATTTTCGGATTAACAACTTTGAAAAGAAAAACTGGCCATTTAAGATTATAAAAATCCATAACAGCGAAAAAGAAAAAAGAACAGAAAGAAAATAAAATATTCTGCTGAAACTTTTAAACCCAACACTTTGGCCCAAAATATCGACGCAAACAAAGTGACGAGCCCACAAGTATTTAACAGGAATAAAGCAAACCCAAAATGGTCATTTCCATAGCCCAACTAGGCGAAAACTGCATGTAGTTCTTTTTTTAAGAAAAATACTATAGCATCTAAAATTTGTCCCAAAATTTGTGTCATTTCACAAAAAGATGAGATCTCGCGTGCATATATATACGTCTCAAATCAAAAAATGACATTTGTTATGCTATACCATTTGAAACACATTTTGGGAGATATTTTTGGGTCCCTTCCATCAAATTACTGCACATTATGCCTGCCATTTAAGATTATGGATGTAACCTTTAATAGTATCACTAGAATACAAATTAATAACTTCAAATTGACCTTCTAATTGTTGTTAGGTCACCATAATTCTTACATTTCTTGTCACCTTTAAGTCCCTTGTTTCATTGTTATTGTTTTCACTTGTTTTAGGCTGTCCTCTGTTAATTACCAACACAATTAGTGTATGATTAGCCTTGGAACTAATCCAAACTTGTACTAATTGCTTGAGGTTGATTTACCAACACAATTAGTGTATGATTAGCCTTGGAACTAATCCAAACTTGTACTAATTGCTTGAGGTTGATTTATCCAACAATCCCATTAATACGAAAGCTCCTGAAAATTTATCGTATGCACAAGTTATCTTGTCAGTGAAATTTAAAAAGGTCATGATGTACGCAGTCTTACCCTTATTTTTCATATAAATATTATTTTTTCAGATTAAAGCTTATAACGAAAACGTCGTTGGATGCCTACAATTAATAGAAACTCTCAAAACAATTAGAAATCAATTAAATTTGTGAAAAAAACAGAAGTAATATCATAAAATCAAATGATGGTTAATGATCACTACTCAGTAAAGGAGGTCCCAAGTGCCTCTTCTTTGATCCTCCAGCTGAAATATAATTTGTCTTCACTGGGAGCAAGCAGTTCCAAAGTTTCGTTGATTCAGTCCATGTTCTTGAAGCTCTGAAAATTATGGCAAATTAAAAACCATGATTAGGTCAATTTATCTTTAAGTAATAATGTATTAAAGAAGTAATACTCATTTGTTTGTTGCACACCATTCCTTTAAAAGATCTGTTTTCTGCACTTTCTTCTGACTTCTCTGATTCTGGTTTCGCACGATCCAGAGCCTAAGGCAAAACATATCAGTGTCGTGAGTATTGAGAATGCGCAGATGAGAATGCGCAGATGTTATGCATCTTACACATGTCAAGCATACGTATGCAGATGAGATTTTGCCTATAGTTTGAATTTTGAAATTCTGATCACATTATCATTTTTTTGTGGTAAGATTAAAATGATCTTCAACTTATACCGGAGGCACAAATTAGCGACCAGTTACTTTAAATCATAATCGATGGAAAGAAAAGTCAAAATATGACGACTTCTCTGGTTTCATCGAAGTTTGAGGTTTAGGAATGTGAAATAAGACAGTATGAGTTATGCTGGTCTGCTAGGCCAGTATTATTCGGGTAAAGCTGTACAGCAGAATACATGCACTAAAAGAATTTGGGTTTTTGTTTGGAAAATAAACAAAGCAATTTAAGTTCTGCAATAAACCAATAAAACTAAAATCAAAGCATTACCTGAATCAAACGGTCCACGCGACGTCTCATCCTTGTATGCATGAAAGCTTCAGAACACTGTTTGGAAGACCATAATATGATTACGACAAGCTGGAGTCTGAATGTAAACATTTATAAAAACGCATCCACCATCCATGATATCATTGATATGACTATAAGAAAAGACGAAGATTGAAATAAATTATGGACTAACAATTTCTCATTAGTAATTAGCATAAATGGTAGCCGAGTTTGCAAATCCCTACACATGAAACTCTCTACATATTGCAGTAAATCGGAGTTATACACTTCTATTCCCATTTATGGTAGTCAGCACATCCAGAAGGGCACTTCAATACCTATGAGTATGATATGATCGAGAACAAAGTTGGCAAGGAATTTACCCATTTAAATCTAATCCGGTCTATGTGATACCTTGTCTAAATAGAAAGAATAACAGCTTTCCAGGCATTTCATCATGTTTCTCTGGTCTTGGTCTGGTTCTCCTAAATTCTTTACTTAGTTTATAACATCGAACCACCATTATTATCTTTTTTGCTTCTAAAAAAATGTAATGATTTGTATAATTAACAAGACCGAATGTAAACACTTTTTCTCTTCAAGATAACAATTACAGAATTCTCATGATTGCATATGTATATAATTAAGCTTACAACACTACTGTAGGAGCGGAGAAACCTTACCTTAACATGATAGCTCACATAAGCATGAAATGTTGATAAAATCCAAACGGTTCTATCTAGTTTTTTGCCTTCTACATGTCGTGGGAGAATGACTGCAGCAGTCAAGATACAATTTAAAACCAGAAAATTAAGAGTTTTAAAGACCGAGCTCCCAAAAATTAGGATATTACGTACCAAAGGTAAAGAATCCAGCATTTACAGACAATGATTCAGCGGTAGCTTTGTCCAGTTCAGCAGGAGGAGTAGAAGACCACGTACAGGAAGGTGCAGCATAGAGGCTACCAGTACGCCTTGCTTCCGCCAAGTCCTGACTCATAATAAACCTAAATATACATTATAACTGTCTCATTTTTGTTAGAAAAATGTGAAACTTGCTAAAGCTAGAAAAAAAATTATGTAGACATGACCTTAAGATTGGAAATGCTGTACACATGCCACTGTAAACTCACCAAAAAGCATTCCAAGCTCACTGATTAATAATTATGAAGTCCTTATATACTTTAAAGTATATCTGGTGACCGGATTCAACAAAAAGCACTGATATCCTAATAGTAGTACAATGTGATGAAGGAGGATAGCGAAATCAGTTAGATTACTTAGACTAGTTCCCCATAACTACAACAATATGACCAGGTAAGGCCAACCTAAGCCTGTAATTTGAAATTCGTAACATAGACTCGAGAGAAGATAACAAAATATATGCCAGACCTGCATCCTTAACAGGTCACTTGGAATACTGTGAAAAACAATGAAATTTTTTCAATTATTTCAGTGTTTTTAGTGAAGGGACAGGTGATATTTTACAAAAAAGGGACAGGTGATACATAATGTGATTAATATATGCTATGTCATAGTGTTCTTATTATAGTTCCATTACCTGTAGGAAAGACGTTGCAAGCACTGTATCTATTGGATCTTCGAATCTCACGGGATAAATCACAGTAACCTTATCTTCCTGTCAAATTCAACTGCAAGATCTTAATTAATTGTTAATGGAAGTGGTTCCTCGGACACTATATGAAGCAATGTAGAAATAAAAGATTCAACGACTGGTAATTCAAAATACATGAACTACAATTGTTTACAGCCTTTAACATCATAACAATGTACAGTAATCGATAACAGAAGTCTGAAAACATCAAAATTATAAAAAATGTTCTTCTCCATTCGCAAATAAAACCAAACTGCAACAACTTAGAAAAGAAGAAACAGTAGTCCTGTGTCGAACATTATTTGTACAAGTAAATAACTAGAATAATGACAAGAGCAGGCAGGAGATGTAGAAGATTTAATTATTAGATAGTACAACAAAGACCTGCATTAGTCTTGCAAAAAACTGCAGAGGTATTATTAGAAGTTAATGCACATATTATGCATTGACAATTGATGTCAGTAGACAACAGTAATATATCAGAGCCAGAAAATCACCCGAGGAATAAGGAAAAAACACTCCTTTGGCCGATGAACAAGTGCAATGAGCCTATCTTTGGCCTGGGAAAGAGTCCTGGAGGCAAGATGTTCTAGAATCATTCTTAAGGGGGCACCTAGTACCAAATCCCTCACAGCTGCAATCTTCACCAAGATATCATTTCTCTTCTCTATTTGAAATAAACAAGAAATGAAAAAAAATAAAATTACAACAAGTTTGAGTTTGATTATAGACTAAAAGTCACAACCACAACAAGCTCGTAAAGGAACTAGTTGAACCTTTATTTTGAGGAAGTTTTGATAAATTCAGTTTGAGTGTGAGACTAAAGCCATCATTTGGAGGAACAATAGATTCAACCACGTCACCATAGGATTCTTTCATAGCTTCTGTGGCACCACAAGGAAGCCCGTTTTCCAATACAGTTTCTGCAGGTGGTGTCGGAAATGATACCGATAGAGTCAGATATTCAGGGGTTTCAGAACATCCCTGAAAAATACCATATATTTAAGTGAGAAATCCAAAGTGCATCAGTTACTCTGAATGTTATCTGAGAAATGACGATGCAGACATCTATCTGATAAATCACCTTAATATGGTAACTAACATCGCTAAATTCAAACCATTTGCGTTCAAGATCAACTCCTTTATGTAGACTGCAATTTTGCAAGGGAAAAAATCAACATGCAAAAACACAAGTGCAAAAATTTTACATCTCATATTCCAAAAACTAACCATTTTGGTTTACAAGACTACAAAAGTACAATATAAGCTCGATAAATGAACATTCGATAAACGAATTATAACCGAAAAAATTATGATAGTAACAAAAGTAGCTTAAAGAAGATTGTGAACTTACTTTTCAACCCGATTTGTCAAAATATCCAGCAAGTATTTGGAATGAGAAGACAATAAAACAATCGACATTGCCTTAGATTTATTATTTTGTTTAGCAGATTTTGCGAAGAGTGAAGTTAAAAGTTCTACTAGTAGTATGATAGGGAGGGAAGAAAGGTATCAGGTGTCGTGTTTAGCGATACTCTGGCCTATTCATTCTACACTTTCAGTTACATTTAATATATCTCTTTATGAATAGTTTTATGAATAAATAATTATTTTTTGAAGATTCGAATATTTCCACTTGGGATACATAGCATTTTATGTCTACCCATGAATCACATTTTACTAAATATACTTTTAATATACGAATAAAAATTTTAAAATTAACAATTTTGGAATCGAAACTTTAATTAATGTATCAAAATTTAATAATACACTATTTTTAATTACTGTTCAAAAAAAAATTAAACTTCCATGAACTTGAACTTGTTGAGCTTATTTTTGGGCTCATACCATTTTGAGAGTACAAACTCTAAACCCAAATTATTTATATATAAAATAATTTTAATATTTATAACATTTTTTTGCATAAAATTAATAAAATAATATATAATTGATAACGAATTTTGCTAATTCTAAACCCTTCCTGATTTAATATTTCAAGAATTAGAAACTCATCAGTGCTGCTGGTGTAAAGATGAGAATGGAAGGCAGACGATTCAGAAGGTTTAGCAGATCAAATCACAATCAAACTGTTCTTCCGCTTCGTGTTAGACACCTCTCCAACACTGTTTCTTGTTGGTACTCTCTCTCTCTCTCTCTCTCTCTCTCTCTCTCTCTCTCTCTCTCTCTCTCTCTCTCTCTCTCTCTCTCCCTATCTCTCTCTCTCTCTCCCACTCTCTCTCTCTCTCTCTCTCTGCAAGTGGGTATATGAGTTCTTGAACAAAATTGCAACTTTAACAGGTACTGTGACTTCAAGTCATCGGCTTTAAATGACCCATTATTCCATTTTGGAAGAAGATATTCCAGGTTTTACCCCCAATTGCATTTCCAATTTCACTATTTTTTCGTGGTTTTTACTATTCAGTGTTAATATTTTGATTAGAAAAGAATAAAGATTTCATCTTTTAGGTTAGTTACTAGTGAGTTTCTGTTGTGAATATATAGATTTGTTTAAATTTTTGGTAGTGATATTTGAATTTAAGTGGTTTTATTTGTGGTGACACTGTTGGTCAGGTACTTGAGAGTCTGGTTTTCGGTAGGGACTGGTTTTAGTCTTGCTACTCTTTTTGGAGTAACTCTGGTCAGCAGCAGAAACCATTTTTTTCTTTTTGCGGTTTTTGGTTGAATGTTAAATTTATGGCTTGGATCTTGATCTGTACATTGTTTGTTTTGACTGGTATGCAGGTGCTTCTTTGGGAATTAGCCCAATTTCTTAATTTATTTGGTAGTGACTACGAGACTATAAGTCTCTTGAGTGATTTTCTGTTCGGATATTCCCCTTCAGTAAGCATTCTGATTGACATTTTGTTAAATTGCATATTTTATACAGTCTTATACCTTCTGAATCTTATAGTCTTCTAACTGTATATGTTCTTATTTAACTATATGTTTTTTCAGGTTCTCTCACTTGCTGATACTGGATACATATGTATATCTACTGTGATATCTGTGGCTGCACATGAATTAGGGCATGCTCTTTCCGCTACAAGGTCGAAACTTGAACTCTTTATTTTTTCCTTCAGTCTGTTGTTTGCTCTTTTTTGTAGTATCAGTCTTGGTTTCATCGTGTATTCGTATTTTGTTCATCTTACCATAATTCATACAAATTCAAATAAAGAACTTGGCCACATAATCTGAATAATGAGATTGCTGCTACCCCTAAAAAATTATATATATAATTATTTCATGCATTTGGATACAAATATCATATGTAAAGTGGATGGATCTCATGATTTGGTGTCATAGGGGCTGCTTGTGCCTGTAGCAGTGAGGGCATACAGATTGAGTACATTGCTGTATTTTTAGCTGTTCTCTTTCCAGGAGCTCTGGTGGCCTTCAATCATGAGGTACTGCAGGCTCTACCGAGAGTCGCTGCTCTTCGAATATACTGTGCTGGCATTTGGCACAATGCAGTAGTGAGTTGATGTTAATTCACTTTTTTTTTCCTTTTTTTCCCTGTCAGAATACCATGTTTAGCTTTTGAATTATTCAATCTTGGAATTAATTACCTTTTACTTCAACTACCTCTGCAGATTTGTGCTGCTTGTGCTTTGGCAATGTTCCTTCTTCCCTTGGTCTTACATCCAATATACATACGCGGTGAAATCCCTATGGTACTGTGTATGAACATTTACTTGTGAAAGGTTGTTTTTATCATTAACGTATACTTAATTGATGATCTTGTTTCTCCTTCTCATGGACTTCTGATAATTATATGGCACTAGGTGTTGGATGTTTCCTCCGAGTCACCTTTATTTAAGTATATATCTCCTGGCGATTTTATTGTTTCATTGGATGGCATTCGCATCCATGGCGTAGATGAGTGGATTGAGATCACCACTATGCTACATCAGCAAACAAATCAAAACTTAAAAGACAAGGAATATATAAAGGTTGACAATAGAAGGAAGGGTTACTGTGTTCCGAGATCTTTGATTCAAGAGAGCTATCATATCCACTCAGACGCTAGAAGTTCATGCCCAGATGAGCTCTCTTCCTTTGTAACTATGCCCTGCTTGCCTTTAAGTACATCAAATGACCCTTCCAGTGACGATAATATTGAAAAAAGAACAGATCACATCCACTGTTTGAATGCTAAGGATATTGTAGAGCTTAAGAAATGCGGTGATGGATGGATGGAAAGTGCAAGCAATGGCAGTAGCTGTTCATGTTTAGAGGTTTAAAATTAAATACTTCATGTCTTAGATTCAATGCAATTTTATTTCTGTATAAATGATATATTGATATCTTTTAGTCCATGAAGCGGATATTTTTTCTGTTCAACCAAACGGAAAATATTGAACACGACTGGCACTTTTTATGACTAATACAGGAGTCATCTTGCCTGGCTCCTATCCAAATGCCAGGTCTCACATGGACCGAGATCAAATACGCAAGACCTGTTTCCTTAAAATGTCTACAACTAATGAGAGAATCATTATCAAGTGTTAACAGTTCCAAATTCGATGAATTGGGCTGTGGAGGGACTTTTGTTTTTATTGGTGATGTGTTCTCAATGGCACATTCAGTTAGATTAACTTCTTATCAACCTCGTTGGTCTATACCTTTTGGCGCTCATCTTCCGGATGTCCTTGAAAAGCTTCTGAAGTTCACATTTCACGTCTCTCTGATGCTAGCGCTTCTCAACAGCCTTCCGGTATATTCAAACTTACTATATATTTTTTTATGTTTGTGAAATAAGCTAATGTCATTACACATGTCACCTTTCTTGCACAATTGGTTAAGCATAACATCATAAAGAGTAGCACTGCAAGAGATATCTTTAGGCAATCATTTGGCAACAGGGCCGGCTAAGAGCAGCTGCGCCCGCACAGGGCTGTTTTGGTACAAGATTAGGGACCCATTTTCCAAGTTGCTTTGATCATAAATTGTATTACGAGTCGGCCCACTTAAAATTTATACACATATATCATATATATTACAGTATTACACTGACTGACATTTTTCAATTAATTAAGTGATAGACCTTATCATAGCTTTTTTTATAGTTTAAAATGTACAACTCAGTACTGTCACTCATCAGTTAATACAAAAGGTGTGCAAGACTCCTTTAAATTCTCCTCAAGTCTTTTTAAACTTGTTTTTGTTGGAAAGTTTTCTTCTTGTAATATTTTTTTTTTAAGATAATTATTTTTCATTGTAACATTATGTGAAAATTATATATATATATATATATATATATATATATGTATATATATATATATATTTTAATAAGGGCCTAATATGTAAGTTTAGCACAGGCCCCGGATTCTTTTAGATGCCCCTGTTTGGCAACATTGATGATGAGAATATTTATAAGCAAACTTCCCCTGTAAGCTAAGACTGTTTACATTGTTGACTTGTTTGCGTGATAATTTTATTTCCAGCAGTATTTTGATTATATATTCCACATAGTTATTATCATTCACTTTTTTTGCCATCATGCTTGCTTATATCTTACCTATCCGTAATTTGTAGCTGGATATACAGTAGAGGTCTCTACAGTGAATAGTTTATGATTGTAACCCACACCTAGTTTAGTGTGTTGTATATACTCCCTAATGTTTTAAAATAAGTGTCTTCTCTCTCTTTTGCATGTATTTTTAACTTCTAAGATTTTTTTACTCAAAATTCTTTACTTTTCTTGAGCTTTGCCCCAAGCATCCTACCTATTTTCTAGCCAATCTGAAGACTTAATCTAATCTTTACACAGGCCTATGAGATTTATAATTTATAGTTTCTTTTTGGGAAAATAAATTTTTTTATCACTGAACTTTATATACTTTTAGAAACTAATCACTGAACTATAAACTTTTAGAAACCAACCACTGAACTATAAACTTATTTGTTTATATCACTAACGTTACTCTCGAATTTCAAAATTAGCATTCCGTTAAGTGGATGGTTTATAGTTCAGTGGTAATTTTGAAATTCGAGAGTAACGTTAGTGATATAAACAAATAAATTTATAGTTCAGTGGTTGGTTTCTAAAAGTTTATAGTTCGGTAGTTGGTTTCTAAAAGTATATAAAATTCAGTGATAAAAAAATTCATTTTCCCTTTCTTTTTGACATTTTTTTTTACTCAGGTGAGTGTTTTAAAACCAATCCATTATGTCCAGGTATATTTCCTTGACGGTGAATCCATCCTAGAGGGATTTTTACCCTTCTTCAGATTGATAAGCCCCAGGAAGCGGGAAACACTTCTTCGATCACTTCTACTGGGAGGAATGTGTATTACATTTTTACTTTTTGTGAGGAGATTATTGGTGGTTATCTTGTAAGCTAATCCTCTAGTTTCCCTTGTATTTTGATTAACAATAGTGATGTTAATGGTCAAGTTAGATTTGGACTCAATCAGCCGCATCTCTGTATTGTTCATTTTCCATTAGCACGTGTATATAAAACTTAGTGTAGTAGTTTATCAAGTTTAGTTTGGACTTTTGGGAAGTTAATATCTAATTTCTTTCAACCTTTCAAGCTTGTAGTTAGACTATTTAAGTATTTCCTTTCTTCTCTTCTTTCTTAAGTTTCAAGTGCATCAGCTACTGTTACCATTGTATTTGAGGACAATTTTGTAGCGAGTTTTTAATTTATCTGCCATACTACGGCTCTCAACAATCGAGAAGCTTAAAGAACTAGCAAATCTTGTGGCATGTTCAGGTGGAAAGTGCACTGATACCTCTTTATGCAATGATGGTTGAATTGGTTTAGTAGTAGTTGCCAGAAATAATGAAGGAGAAGTTATATTCTGTGCTACGAGGAGAGTCCAAGCCTTTTGGCCTCCAGAGATGGCGGAATGCAAAGCTTTAGTTATGGCCTGGAGACTAGGTCAGAAGGTACGGTTGTGTAGACATCATTATTGAGACGGATTGCAAACTTCTAGTTGATCGTCTTTCAAAAGCGGCAATCTATTATACAGACCTTGATTCTATCCTAGAAGACATTCTTTCTTGCAGTAGTTTTTTAAATTCGTTATTATGGTCACATTTTGAAAGGGATGGGAATTGTGTAGCCCATCACCTTGCTTGTTTAGTGTCTTTTGGTGTTGAGCAAATTTGAGAGAATCACACCTCGGCATATGAATAATCTTCAATGCACTAAACTTTTACCTCAAAAAGAACAGGTGGAAAGTGCACTGTAGGCTTGACCAAAATAGAAAATAAGAGTGAGTATATATATCTGAATATCTGATGGAGTAAATTATTTCTTTCAACAACTTCATTGCCAATCCAAACCTCCATATACATGTTCAGTATTCCATAGAATTGAAGTTCAATAAAAAATGGTCAGATGGATGAGCAAAATTAAATTATGTAGATGAAAGAAAATTAATACACAAGCTCCAACCAAAATGAAAACTAGATACTCTCACCGTCCCATAATAAACGTCCTAATTTTTTTCAGAGTTTGTTTCACGCATTTTCATGCATATAAAAAATGTAATTGTACATATAATTTTTTTGAATTTTTTGTTTTTTATAAAAGTTTGAACATCCTATTTTTATACAAAACAAAAAAAAATGAGGAAATAATTTCTACAGACATGTTTTTTATTTGCGTGAAATGCGTGAAACAAATTTGAAAAAAATTAGAACGTTTATTATGGGACGGAGGGAGTATGATATAAAAGCTTAAAAATTACGGTTGAAATAAGTACATATTTTATTGCATATGTTGTGCAAAAACACACAATTTTAAAATTAAATTTATATGGGAATTTTTAAATTCCATTTTTTTCCAAAAAATCATCTCCATGCTGGATGGATGCAAACCTCAAATACAGACATTTTATAAAATATTCTAGATACTGCGAATATTTAAAAATACTTAATATTCTAATTAATAATATTTGATAATATTCTGAGGCAAAAGAAGATGAGAGAAAATAAGAAAACCACATAACTACAGTCAACTTCCAACCCTGTATGAAATTAGGTTTTTTAAGCCAATTTTGATGATTTTTCTTGACATGGGTCCCACTGATTTGGGCAAAAAATTAGAACTTGAGCAGCATTTCATACCCTGAGCCCAAAACAAAACACAAGGAAGAAGATGCTTCTTCATTCTTATAATTCAAGAGACCCAAAAAGATTCAATTTTTATCACAACCCATCTCTTATTTATCCATGTTCTTCATCATGTAAGCTTCAATCCCTTCATTTTTCTTGTAATTCTATGTCTTTTTTGGGTTTTAATCAACATAGTTTAGTAAAGGGTCTTGATTTTTGTTCTTTATATCCTGTTTCTTCTTGTTATAAAGATCATAAATTGTCATTTAGTTGTGTAAATTTGAGTTCTTCTAAGCAAGATTTTAGTGGGGTTTTTGTAGGGTTTAAGGTTAATTGTAATTCAAGAACTTTAAGTGGGGATAGGAAGATTGTTGTTAATGGTAAGAGGAATAAGTATGGGGGTGTTTTGCCTTCGATTTTACGGTCTTTAGAGTCCGGGGAGGATGTTGAGAAAGCACTTAGTTTGTATTATGGGAAGTTGAATCCGAAAGAGCAGACTGTTATTCTTAAGGAACAGAGTAGTTGGGAGAAGGTGATTAAGGTTTTTGAGTGGATGAAGTTGCAGAAAGAGTATGTTCCGAATGTTATTCATTATAATGTTGTGTTGAGGAAATTGGGTCGAGCTCAGAAATGGGATGAGTTGAGGCTTTGTTGGATTGAAATGGCGAAAAAGGGTCTTTTACCTAGTAATAATACTTATAGTATGCTTGTTGATGTGTATGGAAAGGCGGGTCTTGTGAAAGAAGCGGTTTTATGGATTAAGCATATGAGATTTAGGGGGATTTTTCCTGATGAGGTTACGATGAGTACGGTTGTGAAAGTTTTGAAGGATGCTGAAGAATATGATGTGGCTATTAAATTTTATAAGGATTGGTGTGTTGGAAAGATTGATTTGGATTCTTTTATTGGTTCTGATGATGGTTCGAGCTTGGAACCCATGAGCTTCAAGCATTTTTTATCGACTGAGCTCTTTAGGATAGGTGGGAGGAGCCTTACTTCTAATGTGTTGCCTGTGGTAGATGCTGAAAACTCTGTGCAGAAGCCTCGACTTACGGCTACTTATAATACGTTGATTGATTTGTATGGAAAAGCAGGACATTTAAAGGACGCAGCTGATGTCTTTGCTGACATGTTAAAATCTGGAGTAGCAGTGGATACTGTCACTTTTAATACTATGATTTTTACATGTGGAAGTCATGGTCAAATATCAGAAGCAGAATCTTTGCTTAGTAAGATGGAAGAAAGGAGAATTTCTCCTGATACAAAAACCTACAACATATTTCTGTCTTTATATGCTGATGCGGGAAACATCAATGCAGCCATTAAGTACTATAGGAAAATTAGGGACGTGGGTCTTTGTCCTGATGTTGTCACACATAGAGCTATTATCCAGGTACTATGCGAGAGGAGAATGGTTGAACTGGTAGAGGTTGTGATTAAGGATATGACAAAGTTTGGTGCACGTATCGACAAGCAGTCTCTTCCTGTCATTATAAAAATGTATGTAAATGAAGGTTTAACTGACCGTGCTAAAAATCTTTTAGAGAAGTATCAGTTTGATGGCGGTCTAAAATCTCGTACATATGCTGCTATCATTGATGTTTATGCTGAGAAGGGGCTTTGGGCTGAAGCCGAAACTGTATTTTACTGTAAGAGAGATTTGGTTGGTCAGAAGAAAGATGTTGTGGAATATAACGTTATGTTCAAGGCTTATGGTAAAGCACAGCTGTATGATAGAGCCTTTTCACTCTTTAAGAGCATGAGAAGCAACGGGACCTGGCCAGATGAGTGCAGTTATAATACTCTCATTCAGATGCTCTCTGGAGGTGATTTAGTTGACCAAGCGAGGGACCTTTTATCTGAAATGCAAGGAGCAAGATTTAAACCTCAGTGTACAACATTTTCTTCCGTAATTGGAAGTTATTCGCGATTAGGCAGGCTTTCTGATGCAGTGAGTATCTACCAAGAAATGGTAGAAGCAGGGGTTAAGCCAAACGAAGTTGTTTTTGGGTCTATAATTGATGGATTTGCGGAGATTGGTGAAATTGAAGAAGCCCTCCACTATTTTCATGTCATGGAAAAATCCGGTGTTTCAGCAAATCAGATTGTGCTTACTTCTTTGGTCAAGGCTTATAGTAAGGTTGGTTCTGTGGAGGGAGCAAAACAAGTGTACCAGAAGATGAAGGATTTTTCTGGTGGTCCTGATATTATAGCTACTAATAGTATGCTCGATCTATATGCTGATCTGGGAATGATATCGGAAGCGAGACTGATTTTTGATAACTTGATAGATAAAGGTTGGGCAGATGGGGTTTCATTTGCAACCATGATGTATCTTTACAAGAACATGGGTATGCTTGATGAAGCCATTGATGTTGCAGAGGAGATGAGACATTCGGGATTATTGACAGATTGTGTTTCATATAACAAGGTAATGGCATGCTACGCCACAAATGGGCAGCTTGTGGAGTGTGGTGAATTGCTGCATGATATGGTTAATGAGAATCTTTTGCCAGATGTTGGGACCTTTAAAGTATTGTTTACTATATTAAAAAAGGGAGGCATTCCATCTGAAGCAGTAAGTCAGCTTCAATCATCTTACCGTGAAGGGAAACCTTACTCCAGAGAAGCTGTTTTAGCCTCTGTATATTCGGTTGTGGGTTTGCATGCTTTTGCACTAAAATCATGTGAAACCTTACTAAAGGCAGAAGTGGTCCTAGATTCCTTTGCCTATAATGTTGCAATATATGTTTATGGTGCTACAGGCAGAACTAATGAGGCACTTAATATCTTCATGAAAATGCAAGATGAAGGGCTAGAGCCAGACATGGTTACATTTATAAATCTCGTAGGTTGTTATGGAAGAGCTGGCATGCTTGAAGGCGTGAAACGTATTCACAGTCGATTAAAGTATGGAGAGATAGATCCTAGCGAGTCCTTGTTCAAGGCAGTCATTGATGCCTATAGAAATGCCAATAGGCAGGATCTGGCCGAATTAGTTACCCAGGAGATGAGATTCGCCTTTGACACACAGTCAGACCCTGAATCTGAAAGAGAGGAGGTTGGTGATGAAAGCCCTTTAGATTTTTAGCTTATAGATAGAATGTATATTTTGAGTGAGAAGCTTTATGCTGATATAGTGCAAACCAACCAATATTAATATACTTTTTTGGTGGGTCTCAGTTGCTAGATTTATTGTTCTATTTGTTGTGTTTAACTTCTCATTCTGATTCTTGCGTCTTATTAAGGGATTCTTTATTATTTGGTAGGTCTCACTTTCTATATCATTGATAGATTTGCTAGCAAAGGATTGAAGATGTACGCTTGTGTGTATTGACTATTGACATATGGTTTACAGTAAAATGTACATTTTAACTTTGAATACTATAGATGATCACTCATCATTCAACACTGTTATGTCTGAAGTGACAGCAGTTTCTTATTACACTTAACCGTAAATATTCTAGTTGTACGGTTGTACCCCAAGTAGATTACTGTTATCTCTCTAGCTCTGTAAATATAAAACTGTAAGAGTCTTGCCATTTTCACAGATTTATCTTCAACAGTTCGTATGGTTTATCACGATTTGTATATCATTGTCTGTTGAGAAATGTTGATTTTTTGATATTACTATTTCTGCAAGTTTTCATCGTGTTTTGATCTATTGTCATATTTACTTGTTATACTCTTCTGGTAGTACATCGGAAGGAGAAGTAACAATCTGTATGGTTTACCAATATTAATAGATTAAGCCTGGAATGTAGACATCCTAAATGTGAGCTTTCACCTTATTTTTGTTTCTCTTCTTTCACCTTCTTTTCTTTTTTCAACTCAAATCTGGGGAGCACAGCGTGACTTTCAGATTCAGAAGAAACCATGGAATTTTGAAAATTGACAAAGTTCGGAGCAAAATTCTTTTTGTTTTAAAAAACAAAGAAAGGAACCAGAGGATGCATAAAATAGGAGATCAACGACTGTGGAAAACTTGCAAGAGTCGTGACCTTTTGAGTTTCGAATGGTTTGCTTATTAATTTGCTTATCATAACCATACCTGTGATTGCGAAGTTAGTAAGTGCATGTGGTTAAACAAGGAGTTCTGTATAAACAATTTCGTGTGGTTATTTTTTTTACATTTATTCTGCCATTTCTATTATGCTCCTGTTAAAGTTTTTGGTATGATGGTGATTTACATATTGATATGATCATAAACTTATCAAGTCCCCTCCGAGTCTAAAAATATTTTAGGGTCTCTTGACTAGGAATGATGGAAATTTGGTGTAATGATCATATTGAATGATGTGGAAGGATATGGTGCTTGGAAACCCGCAGTTGATTCTGTAACGAAATATTTGCAGCTTGTAGATGAGCTTTTTTCCCAGGCTGAGCTCTACTATAAGTGTGCAAACATTCTGGAAGTGGTAATTCTAGTTTACGAAAGCATTAGGGCATATGGATAGCAAGTCAAATGCCACACGATGCAAACCAATATCTATGAATCAATCCTTGAGCAGAAATCAAATCCATATCCTTCTACCGATGCCACATGAAAGTGTTGGATTTTAATGGTGAAATTTTTGCCAAGCATAAAAAGGAATGTGTTTACTGAGATTTCCTTGATGTTTGATTGGATGACATAATGGAGAACTTTGTCATACATGTGTCGAGGATGGATGGTAGGTATACCTTGCACATACTTCCGAATTGTAGACGAGTCATAGCAGAAGATTTGCAGCCTGGATTCTGCTACTTGCTGATAACTGCTGTGAATCCTGTCATGAATTCCACTACTTGCAGAACTACTGTGGATACTTTCACACAGGTATCTGGTTCTCATTTGTAACGAGTATTGAGCCAAATGATGCCTAATTTTATTGAAACTACACTTCCCTGGCATATTAACAGGTGATGGCGTCCTCAGTGTGTGCACAGCATTCCTGTCAGGTGACCCTGCAACAAGGCTGAGGTAGCAGGAGCTGGAGCAATTAATTGCGGCTCTCCTTAAATGTATGGTTCCTTGTAAGCGTGCCATCCGCGTACACTTCAGGTTAATTGGGAATGAAGGCCAAGATGTCCAGACACACGTATTCTGGGTTTCAGTCGCTTACTGCACACTTTTCTCATTACATCCCAGCTATTTTTTCCTAGCTATGAGAAATCATTAGTGGCTGATTTCTGTGGGTGCAATGTGTCCATATCATTTGTATTCTGTTTTCAGTCTTCATGTTGTATTTTGTTTAATTTTTGTCAAATATATTTCCTATCAAAAAAATTGTTCATATTTTAGATTAAAGCTCCTGTTGGGAGGCATAACAGGTTCATCTATTGGATTTAAGAAGTCCAAGGCTGATTCAGAGTAAGAACTGAACTGTTTTCTTTTTCTTTTTTATCTCTCATTTTGTACATAAATTTGCAACAAGTAAAGATTTTAGATTTCAAAATCAATGGATGGTTGTAATCAACAAAGAAGATCAAGAATAGTTCATTACTCGAGATCAAGAATCACAAATAGAATAAAATTTCGGAGAAACTCCCCTCAAACAAGATCTCAAAATCTGTGCGACCAGTTATCAAAAAAGAGCTTTAGCAAATCTGTTTGACAAAAAACCCAGCATCTCTTGATGTATAGGTATATCTCTTGCTCTTTTTATGGAATTTCGAGGTTTGAAGCTCTCAAATACAAGGAGGGTGTGTGTTTAACTAGGAAAACAAAAAAATCGTTTGACAAAAACCAAAATTGCCGGAATATTGGATTACAAAACCAATGAAAGGAAGACATATTAGTTTTTAGTTTAGGGTATCAAACCTTTGATATTGATTTAAAATTTGGATAATTTGTTATATAGTGTTTTAATTATTAAACTTATTGAGTTTCAAATTTTTAATCACACCGCGTTTCGCAGCGGCCTTATAATAATATTTTTAAAAGAATTTTAAAATAATCTACAAAAATATTTTTAAATAAAATAAATAATTATATTTCTAACATAATATTTCTTTTGAAATTTTCATGTCCTCTTGATCATTCACGAAAATTATGAATATATTTTCATTGTTTTAACATTATATTGAATATATTATGTTGATTACTATTTATATATTTTTCAAAATTTAAATTTCAATTTAAATTTTAAAATATATAATATAATATTAATATTTAATTTTATGACATAATACGCTGCTCCTAATGAACCTCCGTCTTATTAAAGATATTTTCTCCCAATGAGCCGATTTCTCGTTATTATCAAATTTAACAGATTACACATTAATTTACTAAATAAATTACATAATTTTGAAATTTATTTTGTATTCTTGACATATAATACAATAGTTACAAAAACTTACCTTTATAGCGTTCAAGATTAGTTTTGAAAATTTGTTTTTTAAGAAATTTTGGACTAGAACCTGCATTCAATAATGATGAGATATATTACGTTAAAGTATTAGAGGAAATCCGAAAAAAACACATAAAAGAGAGAATAAATATACTGAAACTTTTATCAAAATAATATAAAAACTAAATTAGATTTCTTAAAATTTCCACCTCGTAATTCATATCTGAGGAGAGCAGATTCGTGCAAAATGTCATCATACATGCATCCACTTTTTTTCTTAGATAATACAACTGATATCATTAAATTCATCTTCTTTGTAGTACAACAGAACTTTAGTCTCCCTATATCTTCGTAAAAACAAAAATAATCAAAATCAAGAGTAAGTGAGTAAAAGTTCGGGTTTGAGAATATAAATATTCTAAAAGTAAACAAAAATATGAGTTGGATTATGGAATTTAATTAAGTTTAAGATTATAGGATTATAGATATACATAAATAGTCAATTGTTTTTTTGAAAGACGCATATATAATCAATTGATTGTAAAATTTGATTAGATTTATAATTTTTAGAGTACTTGTCTTCTAGGAGTATCGCCTTTTCTATAAATTAGGAGCTAAAAAATAAAATTTTGATTTTTAATATTTAAAATATATGTGCTCTACAAAAATAGATAAATAGGATTCAGACGATTTGAAAGCTCATGAAATTTTCCTTTATATAAATAAAATAAATAAATTTAAAGATAAAAATAAATAAATATAATATAAAGATAAAAATTAAGATAAGGATAATAAAATAATAATAATAAAGATATTGATATTAATAAATAAAAAATTTAGAAGAATATTGACATTATATTTTTAATTTTCTTCATTAGTAAATATTTCAAAGTTAAGAATATTAAAAATATATATTTAGTTTCCTCAATTTGGAAAGATTTAAAAGGCAATTGAGATATTTTCTAATAAAACATTTAGTAATATATTTAAATTGTATATTTATTTTCTTCATTAGTAAAGATTTTAACGACAAAAATATTTAAATTGTATATTTTGTTTCCTCTATTACTAAAGATATAAAAGACAAATGAGATTTTTTCTAATTTTGGGTATTATTAATCCAAAAAATTGTTACATTTCAGAATAAAGTCTGTGATAATTTTTAAACATTGACGATTTTGTAAAAGTTATATAACTGATATGGACAGAAAAGTAATTATAGAAATATAATTGACAAGTCAATGGAAAGGCCGATATTTAAGGCCCGACACCTTAATTATTCATTAATTTCGTAATTAATGAATAGGGAAAATATACAGCTCATGAAAAGAGTCCAAATTATGGCAAATTGGTCAAAGAATGATCCAGAATCCCAATTAAAGGCAATTAATGAGTCATAGCCTTTATCGACAAGGAAACGAATTCTCCTGCAAGAAATACAATGTTTATCCAATATCAAAAAGAAGACTTATTCGCTAAGTCTCCTAAACATACCATAAATACTAGGCTCCAGACGCCTATATAAGGTCCCTGATCCTACAATCAGAACTACGTCTTTGGCTTGATTCTCAATACCGATTTGAGATACGTAGGCATCTTGTGAGGACCAATTTAGTCCGGAAACACGAGTGCAGCCATAAAAGCTCGAAGCTCATTAAACCTTAGCATTAATTACACAAGCACGTTTTTTAATCCATAACATTTGGCGCCGTCTGTGGGAAAACAACATCAACCATGGCAAACATACGAAGAACAGCTCGGGATACTCAAACTCCCGATGATCGCCCTATCACCTCTGAGGCTGATCAGCCACCGCCGACTACTGGCACACAAGGGGCGAATATCCCCCACCAACACTCAAGGACCGAAAATCCCGATTTCGGTTGAAGGGACGAATCCCCTGCAGATGGTCATTCATGGATCTAATCCACAAGAGACCGTTCACCAGCAACCAATAACGACCTCCCCGCTGCTCATGAGTGCACCAAGGAGCCTTCAACTCCATACTACTGATCTCCCTCAATACGCGAATCAGAATTTGGGGATGCCAAGCTATGGCAAGCCCCCTCGACCCATGGCGGGCGGTAGTGGAACTAATCCAATCTACCATGAGGCATATGTGCCCCCTTATATTCAAGGTCTGGGACCCCAAAATCAACAAACTCGCCAGACCCCTTTCGTTCAAGATTACTCGGGCCCATACACCGAGGATGAGGGTTATACAACTGGAGAGGATGTCGCCCCAAGAAGGAGACGTTCTTCCCAGACCAATCGGGAACAACCCCAAACTACTAGGGAGAAACTTGTAGCCCATGAGGCAGAGACTGCAAGGCTCAAAAAACTCCTTGTTGAGGAGGAGGCCGCTCAATCTCGAGGCCGAACAACTGAAGGGATCCCAATAATCAACTTGGATCCACCAAAAAGAAGGACCAAGAGGGCCGAAGCCCCAAGGGGTAATCCTAGTATTCTGTTGCCCCTAGGAGATCCTGATGATCCTACACCACCGTTTACTCAAGACATCATGAAAACGACTATATCCAGAAAGTTTAAGATGCCTTCGATCAAAGCCTATGATGGAACGGGAGATCCCGCAAATCATGTAAGGACCTTCTCCAATGCACTGCTGTTGCAGCCAACCAACGATGCGGTCAAGTGTAGGGCGTTTCCACAAACCTTGGCAGGCATGGCCCAACGTTGGTATAGCCGTCTACCTCCAAACTCTATTGGGTCATTCAAGGAACTAAGCAAGGCTTTCATCAATCAGTTCATTAGTGGAAGGGTGCATGAGAAAAGTTTTGCATCACTCATGGCAATCCGGCAAGGGCAGAATCAGGCCCTAAGGGACTACATCAATCGATTCACTCGAGAGGCTTTAAAAGTCCCGGACTTAGAAGACAGAGTGGCTATGATAGCCCTGCAACAAGGAACCACTGATGACCACTTCAAACGGTCGTTAGCTAAACATCCCCCCGAGAGCATGCTGAAGCTCCAAGATAGAGCCGGAAAGTATATCAAGGCTGAAGAAAGCATGAGAAAGTATGAACCCACTACTGGCGGTAGTGGAAACTCAAAGAAAAGAAAAGAAACTCAGGAGTACGACGTCAAGTAAAAGTTCCCCAGAACATCAAAGAACTCCGATTCTCCCCCAAAGAGAAACAATTTTGGGCCAAAATTCATAGAATATGCAAGATTGAATACTCCCAGGAGTCAAATTCTGATGGAGATAGCCAAAGAAGAAGATATCAAATGGCCAAAGCCAATGAGGGCTGATTTGTCCAAACGGAACCAAAATCAGTTTTGTCGGTTCCACAAAGAAGTCGGTCATGCCACCGATGATTGTAGGCAATTGAAAGATGAGATTGAGTTTCTGATACGAAGAGGAAAACTCAGCAAATTCACCAAGGATGGAAATCAAGAGAGTCAAAGAGGAAATTATGAAAGGAAGGATTACGACAGAAGGGACAACGACCAAGATCGTAACCCTAAGCCCCGAGGGCCAGTTATCAACATGATATTCGGAGGACCAACTGTTGTTGGGTCCTCCCGAAACTCAAGGAAGGCTTATGCCCGAGAGGTAATGACTGTGGTTGGAGAATCACCGAAGCGTGCCAGAACAGAAGTGTCAATAGGTTTTGACGATTCAGACTTGGAAGGGGTGAAGTTCCCCCATGATGATCCTCTTGTCATAATACCTGTGTTAGATATAATTGCTGATGAGTGTTTATCAGTGTTTAAACAACAGGTATTCATCAGAGTTTACTAGAAGCCAGTCAGAGTTTGATAAAGTCTGACGGGGTGAGAGTTTGCTAAAGCTGTCGGTGCTAACATTGAAGATTCTAGAAGCAATATATCTTGAAGATGGAAAGAAGCAAGATATATTGAGACAGACAAGGAAACGGAACAGAAGACAGAAGCAATCCTAATTTGATATAATTTGTATAGCTAATTTATAGGAATATCAATTAGAGATTGATTCTATGTAGCTGTGTACTATATAAACACAGATAGGTTAACCCTAAAAGGGATGCGATTATTGAAAACATTATTCTTGTAACCTAGCAGCTCTCTGTGATATTTTACATCACAAAGAGAAGAGTTATTTATATAATTCAGTTGTTGATTCATAAACAGTGTTCTTTATTGTTATTATCATAATTATATTGATTATATATTGTGTAATCGGCCTAACAATTGGTATCAGAGCCAAGGCTGTTTAATATATACAGTTTATCGATCTAAACACAAGTATAATCATGGCTGACAACTCTCAGGAAGGTTCTAATGCAGGTTCGAATGCTCAGAAGGTTCAACCAACTTCTGTTAGTCGATATGAGACTATAAGGGTTCCAATTCTAAGACCAGTTGAATATCCAATATGGAAAGTGAAGATGACCATGTTTCTGGAAGCCACAGATCCAGAATACCTTGATAGAATCAATGATGGTCCTCATATGCCAACTAAATTATCTCCTGTTATTATTGGTCAAGAACAAAAGACTGTTCCAAAAGAGAAGAAAGACTTGACTCCTGAAGACATCTCATCAATTGCAAAGGATGCAAAGGTTAGACATTTACTCCATAGTGCCTTAGATAATGTCATGTCTAACAGAGTTATTGGCTGCAAAACTGCCAAAGAAATCTGGGATGCTTTAGAAGTCAGGTGTCAAGGAACAAGTGCAATAAAGAAGAATAGGAAAACCATTCTAACACAGGAGTATGAACACTTTGACTCGAGATCTAATGAAACTTTGACAGATACTTATGACAGATTTTGTAAATTGTTGAATGATTTGTCCCTGGTTGATAAAGAATATGAACTTGAAGAGTCAAATCTCAAGTTTCTGTTATCTCTACCTGAAAGATGGGATTTGAAGGCAACAACAATTCGAGACAATTATGATCTTACAGAAACAGATCTTGATGAAATCTATGGGTTGCTCAAAACTCATGAACTGGAGATAGAACAAAGAAACAAAAGATCTGGAAAGAAGACAAAATCTGTTGCTCTTAAAGTTGAAGAAAAGCCTGTCAAGAAGGAATCATCAAGAAAGAAAGCCAAAGGAAAGGCTTTAGTCATAAAATCTGACAGTGAGTCATCAAACTCTGATGATGGCTCAAACACTGATGATGAAGCTTCTGATTCTGAGGATGATGATGAAGAGATAATGAAAATGGCTGCTTTAATGGTAAAGACCTTCAAGAAAATGGGATTCAAGAACTTCAAGAAAGGAAAGAGATTTTCTAGGAGAGATTCAAACACTGATAAGAGAAATTTCAGAAAGTCTGATGGAGGGAATACCAAGTCTGGAAAGAAAGACAAGTCTGAGATCCAGTGCTAAAAGTGTAAAGAGATGGGTCATTATGCTCCAGAGTGCAAGAAAGGAAAATCTGAGAAAGCACTCATCACTAAAGGCAATGACTGGGCAGACACTTCAGACTCAGATGAGGGAGTCAATTATGCTCTCATGGCAACTGTTGAAAATGAAGCTGAGTCATCTGAAAACAAGGTACCCCTAACAACTTATGCTTATAATACTGATAACATATCTGAATTGAGAATTTATCTTAAAAGCATACATGTTAGTTATAGGGATCAGACTTTAGAGAATGAAAGAATCAAATCTGAAAACCTAGGCCTTAAAGAGAGAAATAAACTTCTTGAAAAGGAGCTTGTTAACATGCAACAAGTTCAAAAGGAAAGAGATTATGTTGTTTATGTTGAACAGGAATTGCTTAAAAGGTATAGGCAAATTGAATCTGAATTGGAAAAAGAGAGGAAAGTGATTAAAACTTGGACTAATTCTGGAAAAGACACACATCAAGTTTTTCAGACAGACACTGTAGGTTTAGGTTACTGTGAGAAAGATGAACTTAGGTTTAAAGATAAAGTGAAAGTGAAACCACAACTTAAACCTGTGAAATTTGTTTCTGAATCCATTAAGCTAAAGTCTGTAGTAGTGAAAGAAGCTGTTATGGAACCAGCTGAAACTTGTGATAAACAGGTTAATGTTGGTTCAATAACAGAGGATAAGGTTAAATTAGAAGCTGTTAAAGAACCAGTAAAAATCTGTGATAAGCAGATTAATGTTGGTTCAATGACATAAAAACAATTCAAACATAAGCTCAAAGAGGTAAAGTCTGTCAACAAACAGAAAGTGTCCAAGAAAAATAGGAATGGAAAAGTAGGCATTAATAAAAGAAATGATTATCTGCCTAATTCTGATGCTCATAGGAAGACATGTCATAGTTGTGGTAGCACTAACCATCTTGCAAGTTTCTGCACGAAAAACAAAGATATTAATTCTTTACCCTCCAAGTCTGGAGTAAAGAATGATTATGTTAGGGTTAGACCACAGACTTTATGCACACACTGTGGGAGCACTTGGCATTCCATTTATACTTGTAAGAGTTATCATGCTATTTATCACAACTTTTATGAGCTAAAACCCAACCTGAAATGGGTTAAAGCAAACTCTGCAAGTGTAAAGTCTGACACAGTTAGCTTAAACTCTGTTGAAAGTTATTCCGCTGCAAAAGCTAACAATGTTAAGAAAGCCAAATGATCCAAGCAAGTCTGGATCCTTAAATCTAACTCTTTGTAATTGTTTGTGATTGCAGGGCATAAGGGAAAGTACCCTAGTCTTGGACAGTGGATGTTCAGGACACATGACTGGAAATAAAGCCCTGCTATCAGATTATGAGGAGAGAGCTGGCCCAAAAGTTTCCTATGGAGATGGCAACATAGGACGTACTATGGGATATGGCAATATTAATCTTGGAAGTGTCATCATCACAAATGTAGCTCTAGTCCCAGGACTCAAGCATGATCTGCTTTCTGTGAGTCAAATCTGTGACAGAGGATACCATGTAGATTTTCATACTGAACATTGTGAGGTTATCAGCAAATCTACTGGGAAAGTTGTTCTAGTTGGACACAGGCGCAATAACATTTATGAAGCAAGTTTGGTAACAAACTCTGAAGGAAAAGCTGTGTGTCTATCTGCAAAAATGTCAAATGAAGAGAGTTAGAAATGGCATAAGAAGCTCTCTCATCTAAACTTGAACAACATCAATGAGCTGATTCGAAAAGATCTTGTAAGGGGACTTCCAAAGTCAACACTCAGCTTAGATGGTCTATATGATTCTTGTCAAAAGGCCAAGCAAAGGAAGTCATCTTTCAAGAGTATATCTGAATCTTCAGTTGTGGAACCTTATCATCTTTTACATGTTGATCTCTTTGGTCCAGTGAATGTAATGTCAATGGGCAGAAAGAAAAATGCTTTGGTAATTGTTGATGAATACACCAGATATACATGGGTGTATTTCTTAGCAAAGAAGGATGAAACTGCCTTAACTTTGATGGATCATGTGAAGCAATTGGACAAAGGATCACAGCACAAAGTGAAAATTATCAGGAGTGATAATGGTACTGAATTCAGAAATTCTGAAATGGAAGCTTTCTACAAAGAAAGAGGAGTGAAGCAAGAATTCTCTGCACCTGGAACTCCACAGCAAAATGGTGTAGTTGAAAGAAAGAACAGAACCTTAATCGAAGCTGCCAGAACAATGCTTGATGAAACAAAATTGCCAACTTATTTCTGGGCAGAAGCTGTTCAAACAGCTTGTTTTACTCAAAATGCTACACTGATCAACAAGCATGGGAAAACACCATATGAGATGGTGAAAAATAAGAAGCCAAATTTGAAATATTTTCATATTTTTGGATGCAAGTGTTTTGTGTTGAAAACTCATCCTGAACAATTGACCAAGTTTGACTTAAAAGCTGATGAAGGAATTTTTGTTGGATACCCACTGTTAACTAAAGCATTCAGAGTCTACAATCTGAGAACTAAAGTGATCATGGAATCTATACATGTGTCATTTGATGACAAGAAAATAACTGGAATAGAAGATGAAGAAAATCATGATCAACTTCGCTTTGAAAATGAAGATCTAAACTCTGATGATGTAAACTCTGATGAAGCAAATCCAACAA
This sequence comes from Heracleum sosnowskyi, assembly GCA_030848705.1. Taxonomy (NCBI): domain Eukaryota; kingdom Viridiplantae; phylum Streptophyta; class Magnoliopsida; order Apiales; family Apiaceae; genus Heracleum; species Heracleum sosnowskyi. Next base: position 10,657,904 of record CM061242.1, on the reverse strand, counting down.
ACTCTGGCGAAGCATACTCTGAACCTCTACTGGTAAACACTGAGGAAATTTCTCTGACAGAACAAAATAGAGAACCAGTCGAGGGGGAGCATGAAGATACTTCAGAAACATCTCAAGATAATAATTCAAATTCTGAAAGTGAATCAGCTGAAGGATCTATCCCAAACTCTGAGTCAAACACTGAAAATCCAAACTCTGAGCAGTCCAATTCAGGGGGAGCCTCAGAGAATGCAAATGGTCAAGAAGAAAATCAGGAGAGCATGGATCAAGGGGGAGGATCTAATACTGATAATAGAAGCCAATTACCAACAACAAGAAGGTGGACACAAGCTCATACACCTGACTTGATAATTGGAGATCCAGAAGCTAGTGTAAGAACTAGGAGTGCTACAAATAATGAATGTCTGTTTCATGCATTCTTATCTCAAACAGAGCCCAAGAAAGTGGAAGAAGCTCTTCAAGATGCTAACTGGATAACAACTATGCAAGAGGAGTTAAATGAATTTGAGAGGAATGAAGTCTGGACACTTGTACCAAGACCAAAGAACAGATCTATTGTTGGTACAAAGTGGGTTTTCAGAAACAAAACAGACAGTGATGGAGTGATTACGAGGAATAAGGCTAGACTTGTGGCTAAAGGCTATTCACAGCAGGAAGGAATTGACTATGATGAAACTTTTGCTCCAGTTGCAAGACTGGAGGCAATAAGGATTTTTCTGGCCTATGTTGCTCACAAGAAGTTTAAAGTCTTTCAGATGGATGTGAAAAGTGCTTTTCTCAATGGGAAACTTGAAGAAGAAGTGTTTGTTGAACAACCACCAGGGTTTGTAGATCCCAAACATCCAGATTATGTCTACAGGCTTGACAAGGCATTATATGGACTAAAGCAGGCACCTAGAGCATGGTATGAAACTCTAGCTCAATTTCTTTTAGAAAGTGGGTTCACTAGAGGTACAATTGACAAAACCTTGTTCTACTTTAATTCTGGTGATGATTTGCTGTTAGTTCAAATCTATGTGGATGACATAATTTTTGGGTCTACTAATGACAAACTCTGTAAGAAATTTGCCAAGCTTATGCAGTCAAGTTATCAAATGAGCATGATGGGAGAGCTTAGTTATTTTCTAGGCCTACAAGTAAAGCAAACAGATGATGGGATTTTTATCAATCAAGCAAAATATACCAGAAATCTTCTCAAGAAATTTGGTATGCTTGATAGTTCATCTGCTACAACCCCCATGGCTACTGCAACAAAGCTAGACAAAGACACAGGAGTCTCAGTAGATATGACAAACTATAGAGGAATGATAGGGTCTCTTCTTTATCTCACTGCAAGTAGACCAGATATCATGTATGCAACATGTCTTTGTGCAAGATTTCAAGCAGACCCCAGAGAGCCACATCTTATAGCTGTGAAGAGAATTTTCAAATATCTCAAAGGAACCATAACTCTTGGTTTGTGGTACCCTAGAGAATCAGAGTTTAAATTAATTGGTTACTCTGATGCAGATTTTGCAGGCTGTAAGATAGACAGAAAAAGTACAAGTGGAAGCTGTCAATTTCTTGGTGACAGATTAGTTTCTTGGTACAGCAAGAAACAGAAATCAATTTCCACATCCACAGCAGAAGCAGAGTATATAGCTGCTGGTAGCTGTTGTGCACAGATTTTATGGATGAAGAATCAATTGCTGGACTATGGATTAAGGTACTCTAAAATACCTATTTACTGTGATAATCAAAGTGCTATTGCTATGACAGGTAATCCAGTACAACATTCCATGACCAAGCACATCAGCATAAGGTATCATTTTATCAGGGAACATGTGGAAGAAGGAAATATTGAGCTTCATTTTGTGTCTACAGACCAACAGCTTGCAGATATCTTCACCAAACCTTTGAGTGAAGCTACCTTTACAAGACTGGTAAATGAACTTGGAATGGTCTCTGGTTTTGACTAGAAATACTGGTTAGATTCAAAATCTATACATGATTGATTTTATGCTCATGATTCTTTGCATGTGTTAACTGTTATTTTTACCAGTATGTTAAACTCTGATAGTAAACTCTGTTAGTCATAAAGTGTCAGTCATACTCTGTCGGTTAAAGTCTGAAGTTAATCTCTGATGTTATACTCTGATTGTGATATTGTCTGAAACATTTGGACCGATGAAGAAACCTATATGTAGCATGATTCTCAGTAAGTAATCATGAATCTTTCTGAATAATATATGATCTGATCTCAAAATGTGCAGTAAATTAACACAGCATGATACTGTCTCTATATTCATAGCATCTCTTAGTTTATTGATCTTATACACTGAGTCTGTATTAGCTGTTTGCACTTTCTCTCATAAATTAATTGTATTAACTGATGAAAAGTCTAAACTCTGATAATTAGTTGCAAATATTTCACCCTCAAATCAAAAGATGCCAAAAAGTGCACAAATTCCTTTGAGATCATGTTGTGCCTAGGAAGACCCAGGAACTTATTGTATGAAATAAGGGCTAAAATCTTTGATTTTTGGTGACTAGTGCCAACCACTGATTACTGGAAAAATAAAAAAAAAACAAAACAAAAAACAAAAAAACAAAAAACAAAAATTCGAAGGGGGTGAAAATAATAAATGTTAATAGTACAGAGTTTAGATGAAATCAGATTTTATTCATGAGAGTTTGGACAACCAGTTTTTACTGATTTATTGTGTGGATTTTATGCACTTTAAGATGCTCTAAATATTTATATTCAGTAAACTCTGCTATTTCACACACAATTTTTCACAACTGTGCATTGAGAGAAAGGAGATTATGAATAAAGAAGGAGGATTGGTAAATACTGATGGACTGTGTACTCTACGCTGAGGTAATTTTATTTTAATCTCTGATGATTAAAATTAATTATTTGTTTCAGACAGTTAACAATTTTTTAGAAAACATTCTTGAAACCAAAAGTGTATGATTGGTAACGGTTCTAATCAGTATTAAACAGAGAAAAGCTTGCTTGTCTAGGAAAGTGTAAAAGGCGGTAATTATTGCTGTTTTTACTATGCATGCGCATTGGAAACTGCCAATTACTGCTGTCAGTCATTGCATGTGTGCCACGTGTCCCACTCACACAGTTAACGGAGTAAGACAGTTGTGTATTAATGATTAAAAACTGTTCAGTTTTTAATTTCGAATTTCATATTTAAACAATACACACACATACGTCTAAACCTTTCACATCTTACTCCAATTCACATCTATTGTCACACACACATATTCACAAACACTTTTCTACTTTCAAACTCTTTCAAGCTTTCACATCTGTTTCTTTGTTCCTCTTTCATATCTTACCAATGGCGACTACAGCGTTTGTTTCTTCTGGGTTAGAGTTTGTCCCTAACAACTATGCAGCACCACTAAACACTGCCAGTGCACCAGAGGCGTTTCATATGATACAAAAGTTTCTTGCTCAATCAGCAATTGGGCGTGCTCTAGTAGAACCATCAACACTTTATGGTTCACAAATCAAGGCCTTCTGGGAGACAGGTAGTTATGATGATGGTGGTGACTCTGGCAACCCGTCTATCATCTTTGAATTTCAAGAAGCAGAGTATGTAATTACTTCTGGTACCATTCGAACTGCTATGGGGTTTCCTGAGTATTCTTCATATACTATTGGAATGGGCGATATTGATCTACTAAGGATGATGAGAGAGATTGGGTATTCTGGGCCCTTGACCAAAGTAGGACAATTGAAGCGACTGTTCTTGCGGAAGGAGTGGAGCTTCTTCTTTGACTGCATTACAAGAACGTTCGGGAAGAAATGCACCAACTGGGATGCTATTCCTACGGACAGTCTACAAATCGGGTATTCTCTTTTATATGATAATCATTTTGATTTTGCACGACTTGTCTTGAATAATTTAGGGGAGAAAATGACAGAGAATAGAGGGGTAGTGTACTTTTCTAGATTTTGTCAGATTTTATTCTCTGCTTGTGTTGAAGGGGTAGAACTAGTTGATGGAGATGTTATTTCTTGTTTTAAATTACACAAGAGGATATTCTCTGATCTCATCAACAAGGATGTTAAGAAAGGGGTTGTTGGAGAATTGTTGCTACCTGCTTCTGTGCAACAGTTTGTAAATGATCAACTTAATCCACAAACACAAACTCCTTCTCAATCAGAACCACAACCAGAACCTTTACAAACAGAACTTCCTCCTTCTACATATGTTCCAAATAAATCCAGTGGTAGGACTAAGCATGTTGGCTCCAAACCTGCAAAGTCTGTTAGACCAGCTACTGAAGTAGGAGTGTCCAAGACATCTGTGCCAAAGGGTGTTGGTCCTTCTAAGAAAAGAAGAGCCAATAGATCAAAAACTGATGATGAAGCTGATGTTGATGATGAACCTCTTCATCAGAGAAAAAGAAGATTAGTAGCCAATTATCTTTTTGATAATGTGGATGAATCTACACCAGCAACTGAAGCTGTCCAGGATGAAGCTCCAGAAATTGTTATTCAGGAGTCTGCTGTAAATACTGATAATGAGGACAGGGTTTTTGTGGATACTGAAGCTCCTGAAGTTATTGTTCAGGAGGCTGCTGAAGATAATGAAGCAGCCACTGTGCCTGATATGGCAAAAGCTGATACAGAGGCTGAAATTGTTGAGCAAGAAGCTTTATTTGATGATTTTGAAATGGATGCAAATGTTGAAGCACATCCTAGTATCAGTGTTTGTGATACTGAGGATGTGGCAGCTGATCAACCCACCCAAATTATTGAAGAGTCCATTGCTACTCACAGAGAGAATCTCTCTGTTACAAATCAAATTCTTGAAATGGGTGAGGAGGTTGATCAGGTAAATGAAGCTGCTATAGAGAAAATGGATGAAGCTATGGCAGAGACTTTGAAAGAGACTACTGTACAAACAGAAGAAATTGTTGCAGAGTCTGTTCCTGTTGAAACAGAGGTTTTTGTAACTGCAAACTCTGAGATTCCTGAAGCTGAAAAGATAAATGTTGAGGCTACTATAGACAATATTGCTGACGAAATTGCAGAGCAGATAGCAGAAAATGTCAATGAAGCTAGAGTTGATTTTGATAATGCTGATCACACATCTGTAAACTCTGATCATGCAAACTCTGGGATCAATGCTGCACTTTCAAACTCTGATGATCATGAGTCCATACCTTTTCTAAGGGATCTTACAGCAGAGTCTATCAAAGAAAACCAAAATGCAACTGAAGCTCATTTCAGAGAAATGCATTATGCTAATTGGTCAGGAGCAGACTGCATCTTCTCTACACAAAGGGCTGCAGATTTTATACAGAAGTCAGCTGAAGAGATTTCTAATCCTGAGCTGTTAACTCATTTTAAGGCGACCATTGTTCAAGTCAAGTCATTGCACAATCGCTTTGATGAGACAAACAAAGTTGTTCTTGGATTGAGTAATGATATTGTTCTTAAGGATTTAGCAATGAAGCAAGATAGAGTTAGATTTTCATCTCTGATCAAGGATCAAGAAGAAATCAAGAAGAGGCTAACCAATGTTGAAAGCAATCAAGCTGCAATATCTACTAAGATTGATTCGATTGCTACTTCACTAGAATTGCTGACATCAGTTTTTATTCCTGATGATGTCAAAAAGGGGGAGAGAATACATAAAGACAAATGCAAAAGGACTCCAACCTTGAGACTGAGGGATGATTCTAATGATGGTGGAAGCAGGGGATCTGAAAGAAGGTCAAAGTCTTCTCAAGAGCAAGGGAGACTTCGGTCAAACTCTGCTAGACAGACATACTCTGAAAGAAAACACTCTGGTGGTCAATCTTCTTCGAGACTTAAGAGTCTAGTGATTTCAGAAAATCCAACTACTGATGAAGAGATTGCTGCTAAGTTGTTTTTAGAAGAACATGATGGACAAGTCACAATGGAAGATATGGATATTGAGATGAAGCTTCTTGCTGAAGAACACCAGAAAAAGATTGAAGCTGGTACATACAAGAAAAAGGCCAAGGCTCCTAGGAAAAAGGAAATGGGAATTTCTATTAAAGAGAATGTGAACTCTCAACAGAGTTTACAATATACAAGGAGGCCTATGATTGCAAAGTCTGATAAAGGAAAAGGTATACTGGTAGAAGAAGGACAGTTACCAAAGAAGAATTATTCAACCTCTGACGTTGCTCAAGTTGAATCAAGGCCAAATAAATCAACCTCTGACGTTGCTCATGTTGATGTTTCTACTAAAGTTGTGACAACCTCTGACAATGCTCAAGTTGTACAAACTCAGCTAGCTCCACAACTCCAAGGTTTTCTAAGACCTGTACTTTCTGAAACTCTGAAGCCTGAATCTGTGAACTTTCTTCAAACCAGAACAGTACATGGAAAGCAATCTTATGATAAATCTGGATTGGGTTCACACAGAGAAAAGAGAATAAATAACAGTCCTTTTGACCATTCATCACTGGCAGAACCTGGTGTTGGGGTATCTCAAGAGAGCCTTGATAAACTAGAGTCTGTTCAGATGGTTTATCATAGAGGATTGAAGAAAGAGGTTCTGTTATACTTTTTGTCTGATGGAAGAGTATACAGAATAGGAGAAGCTGATGTTCAATTGAAACTATGGGAAGAGCTTGAGTATGTTCTATATCTTCTCAAAATCAAAAATAGAAGTACTCATAATGCTGCTCTAGTTCTAAGAGAAAGGATGCTGAAAACAAAAGCTATGCTTGGAGGAGGTGTTTCTAGTGCATATATTCCTAAGTGCAAAGATGCTTATGGAAAGATTGTTGAAATGAAAAGAAATAGTGCCAAGTTCAAGACATCATTGGGTATAAAAGTTTTGGAATTCAATTTAGAGTCAGACAAATCTTACTATATTCGGCTAGGGAATGAAATGAGGAAGAACAGCATTTATTCTCTGAGAGCTGCCATCTACCAGACTGGAGAAAGTGATCCAGAGCTTAAGGAGTTAAAAGAAATCATGGTGGATGAGCTAGCAAAAGCTGAAAGGAGGCTGCTTATTGACTATCTCAGGACAGTGCCTGATATTGAAGAGATTAAGTAAAGTCTGACTGTAAGTTTTTAAAGTTTTCTGTTCTAAGTAAAAGTTAAACTCTGATATGTTATAAACACTGCATTTGTTATATGTTTTGACATCATCAATTATCTTTTAACTTGTACATTTTTATTATGCACAAGTTGGGGGAGATTGTTAGATATAATTGCTGATGAGTGTTTATCAGTGTTTAAGCAACAGGTATTCATCAGAGTTTACTAGAAGCCAGTCAGAGTTTGATAAAGTCTGACGGGGTGAGAGTTTGCTAAAACTGTCGGTGCTAACATTGAAGATTCTAGAAGCAATATATCTTGAAGATGGAAAGAAGCAAGATATATTGAGACAGACAAGGAAACGGAACAGAAGACAGAAGCAATCCTAATTTGATATAATTTGTATAGCTAATTTATAGGAATATCAATTAGAGATTGATTCTATGTAGCTGTGTACTATATAAACACAGATAGGTTAACCCTAAAAGGGATGCGATTATTGAAAACATTATTCTTGTAACCTAACATCTCTCTGTGATATTTTACATCACAAAGAGAAGAGTTATTTATATAATTCAGTTGTTGATTCATAAACAGTGTTCTTTATTGTTATTATCATAATTATATTGATTATATATTGTGTAATCGGCCTAACAACCTGTGATAGGCAACTCCGAAACAAAGAGAGTCCTGGTTGACAATGGAGCTTCAGTGGATATCCTGTTCCACGATGCTTTTATCAAGATGGGTTACACTGATTCTCAGCTAACGCCCTCAAATATGCCTATATACGGGTTCAACGGGGTGGAATCAAAAGTGGAAGGCACTATCCAACTCCCAATGACCATGGGTCAAGGGATGAATACGTCTACTCAGATGTTGAACTTCATAGTTATAAAAGCGACTTCAACCTACAATGCAATCCTGGGAAGGACTGGCCTTCATGCGTTCAAGGTTGTTGCCTCATCTTATCATCTAAAAATCAAGTTCCCAACAAGGAATGGGATTGGTGAAGAACGAGGAGACCAAAAGATGGCTAGAAGTTGTTATGTAGCCGTGTTAAGGCCTGATGGGACTGGGGGGGGGGGGCAAGTTCTCCCAATTGAAGACATGAATATCAGCGACAACGAGGACAGAAGGGGGAAACCAGCCGAGGACTTGGTCCCAATTCCCCTAGTCCCAGGAGAACCAGAGAAGGTGACTTATATTGGGGCACTACTGCCCGAACCATTGAAGAGCAAACTCACCTCTTTTCTTCAAGAAAACAATGACGTTTTTGCTTGGACAGCGGCCGACATGCCAGGGATTGATCCCCAATTGATAACTCACAAACTGAATGTGGATCCTGAAAGGAAGACGGTGAAACAGAAAAAGAGGAATTTTGCTCCAGAGAGGCTTGAAGCCATTAAACAGGAAGTTAATAAACTTTTGGAAGCTGGGTTCATTGAGGAAATCCAATTCCCAGAGTGGTTGGGTAATGGTTAAAAAGGCTAACGGAAAATGGAGGATGTGCGTCGACTTCACTGACTTGAATGATGCATGTCCTAAGGATTGTTTTTCCTTACCAAGGATTGATGCTCTAATAGATGCCACTACTGGGAATGAGATGTTAAGTTTCATGGATGGCTTCAGTGGATACAATCAAATCAAGATGCATGAGGATGACATCGCCAAAGTATCATTCATCACTGACTTTGGTGTTTTCTGCTTCTTAGTCATGGCATTTGGACTTAAGAATGCAGGGGCAACATACCAAAGATTGGTGAACAAAATTTTTGGACACTTAATTGGGAAAACCATGGAGGTCTACGTAGATGACATGTTAGTCAAGAGCCTCGATAAGGCCGATCACATTAAGCACCTCCGAGAGGCATTTGAAGTGCTAAGGCACCACAAGATGATGTTGAATCCAGCTAAGTGTGCCTTTGGTGTAGGCTCGGGAAAGTTTTTAGGCCTGATGGTTTCCAAGAGAGGAATCGAGGCCAATCCCGACAAAATCAAAGCAATTCTAGACATGGAGCCACCACGGACCGTCAAAGATGTCCAGAAATTAACGGAAAGAGTGGCAGCATTGGGAAGATTCATCTCCAAGTCAGGAGAGAAGTGTTTACCCTTCTTTAAAGCACTCAAGAAAGTGAAAAATTTTGAATGGACAACTGAAAGCCAAGAGGCCTTTGAGGCCCTGAAGAAATACATGGCTGAGCCACCACTATTGGCCAAGCCAAAACCAGGAGAGGTTCTTTATCTATACTTGGCAGTATCCAACACTGCCCTGGGAGCTGTATTGATAAAAGAAGAATTGAAAGTGCAGAAGCCCGTCTACTATGTGAGTAAGATTCTTCATGGGGCAGAAATAAACTACTCTATCATAGAGAAGTTTGCCCTAGCCTTGATAATGGCCTCAAGAAAGCTACGCCCATACTTCCAGGCCCACAAGATAGAGGTCTTGACTGATCAACCTCTAAAAAACATCTTGTATAGCCCACAAGTTAGTGGAAGATTGATCAAATGGGCCATTGAATTGGGCGAATTCGACATCAAGTATAAGCCTAGAACAACCATAAAAGCTCGAAACTCATTAAACCTTAGCATTAATTACACAAGCACGTTTTTTAATCCATAACAATAACTTTCTTATAAAAATACTTTTTACGTAATTTCAAGAATCCATGTATGAATAGTTATTGCAAATTCAAAAATTAAAAAGGAATTTGTAAATAATATGCATTCTATAAAAGAGGAAGTTGTAAATAGTAATGCAATCTTTCTTTATTTTTTTTAAAAAAATTGAAGGAATAAAGGAAATTATTTACTTTTCTTTATTAATAAATATTTTAAATGCGAGAATATTAAAATTTTATATTTAGTTTCCTACATTAGTAAAAAATTTAAAGTCAATTAATTTTTTAACTAAAACAACTCATGGTCTAAAAATAACACCAGTAACATATATATAACAAGACAATATTGTGTAATTATTAATTATTATAAAATTACTTTTTTCAACTAAAAATACATTAATTTTTATTATATTTTCTAATTTAAACAACTTCTCTTCAAAAAATAACACAGACAACATATGTATAAAGAATATTATTTTAATATATATTATTATTATACTAAATTCAAAACATTAAAAGTTTTATGTAACACCCCAATCCCACATCGAGTAGATTTGGGACTTCTATTCAGTTTATAAGGCAAAAGTACTACTACTAATTAGCACCAACAAAATTATGATATTTTGGGGGCCTGTGGTGGGCTAGTCTTTACCCAAGTTGGATGCTTTTGGGTCAGTAGGCTTTGGCTTATTCGGACTCGGAATCGGGATTTGACCCAATTTTTGAAAAAGACTCGGGATTTGACCCGGGTTGTCCCATATGGTATCAGAGCCGACTCTCGAAAGTTTGATGCGTCAAGTTGCCGGAGGTGGGTACACGAAGGCTGGTGGTATTATTCCACAATGGACAGGGGTCCGGAGGTGGGTACACGAAGCCAACCGGTATTATCCCACAATGGCTAGAGAGGAACTTTCTTGGAATTTATGGGCTATCCGATCAGGCTTGACGAGGACGCCAAGAGTTTAAGTGGGGGCCTGTGGTGGGCTAGTCGTTACCCAAGTTGGCTGCATTTGTGCCAGTGTGATCCAGTTTATTCGAACCCGAAATCGGGACTTGACCCGATTTTTGATAAAAGACACGGAATTAGACCCGGGTTGTCACATTTTAATTTTCGCTTTTAGTTTGGTTTTGAATCATTTGACTTACTACATTAAATTTTCACGATATCATTTAACATCTATTATATTATATATATATAATAGAGCAACTAGAGGGTTTGTGAGACAATTTAATCAAGATTGAAATGACAATTATACCCTCTGAATCATAAAATGACATTATTGCACATTCCTTATTTATTTCATATTAACACTCTACTATTATTATTTATTAATACATTTATACATTAATTACTAATCTTCATTAAAGTATATTAATTGTTTTGTAATTAATACTTATTTTTTATATGCATGCTATTTTTAAATGATATATATTATTAAAAAATATAGCATATAATTTAAAAATATTAATGATATTGAAATAAATATATAAATATCATGAATTTTTGATATCAAATGGTTAGTAATATGTCATGATTTCATGTTATCTTAATTGTGGTTGACCTGATTTGCAAGAAAGTTATTCATTGTTAACTAAATAAAAATATGTATGTAAAATCATATCGAGTTTTTTAAAAAAAAGTATGGAGTAAAAAAATATCAAATACTTACTTACTCGAAAATCAACAGCAACCTATTCACATCCAAATTATAGACATGTATCACTAAGAAAGGGAATTCACCCTGTCACGTCCCGCCCAACCCCGATCCAATTCCCACTCCGAACGGGACGGGGAATCAGGAATTTTTTCGGAAACGGGGCAAAAATCGGGGACAAATATATGAAAATTTTGGGGATCGGGGCGGGGTTGGAGATTAGGGTCTTCCCAACCCCATCTCCGACCCCCTGAACCCTATTTATTTAAAATATATATATATATTTTATATGTATATTAAATAAATTATTAAGAATATATAGATATAATGTTATAAATTTAATTTTGTATCCACTCAATAATAAAAATGTTACATATTATGATATAATTTAATTCTAATAATATTATTTTTGTTTATTATTAATAGTATAAATAAAAATTAAGGTTTAAACTGTTCTTTTAATATAAAAATAAAAACAAATATATGATTTATCATGTTAATTTATATTAAAAAATATTATTCATAATTTTAAAAAATTAAAAAAAGTTTCCGATTCATCGCGGGGCCCATTCCCCGTTCGGGGCAGGGATCGAGGAGTTGTATAATCTCAGTTCAGAGATCGGGACGGGTTCGGGGACGGGTTCCGGGGTTGGGATTGGGGGACGGGGATAGCATTCCCCGGATTCGAAGTGACCCGTCGCCCATCTCTATGTATCACATGAAAAGATTACAATATAATTAAAAGAGAGAAATATTAACTTTACAACTATTGCAAACATAAATTTTCAAATATCTCAGTCATCAAACCATCAACACTAATTAACAATATGTATATAAAATCATATCAAGTTTTTAAAAAAACAAATTATGTAATAAAGAAACATCAAAACTTATTTACTCGAAAATCGACAACAAATTACTCACATCCAGATCATAAACGTGTATCCCACGAAATTCCAATTAAACAACTAAAATAAAATAAAAAATAGGAATATTAACCTTACAACATCTATTGCTAACTTAAATTTTCAAATATCTCGGTCGTCAAACTATCAACACGAATATATCACAAATAAATATACCAAAATTAAAGATAAATTATAAAATAATCTAGAATAAACTCGTGCCTCACACAGGTTATAAAGCTAGTTATATCATGAATATATCATTTAACATTATATCATGAAGTCCAAATGCAAGTGTATATTATATCGAAATTTCAACCATCTATCAGAGTTTATGATGCGGGGACTTGGCCAATTTCTTGATTTACACGGACAAAATTCTAAAAATTCTTTAAGGAAAAAAACTGAAACAACTATACACATGCATGTAGTGGTCCAATATTTACAGAATACACGGGTCAAGTCTATATTCAAATTTGAAAGAAAAATTCATGAAGAAAAATTACCCAGAGAATATCAAGTAAAACTAGTTATTACTTTTTCTATTATAGGTAAAACTGCTAAATTATTTTGTTATAAGTGTGCACAATCTTTCATATACATGTGAAACAACATTTTTCTTAATTGCTAAGTTTTCAATTTCTAAAATCAAGAATACTTTTAATCTAATTAATTACTAAATGAAATTAGACTTTTTTGTTTCTTGATTTTATTTCAAACATATCTCTCTCTCCCACGCACTCACACACACTTAAATCTATTGCTACTATTTCAAGAAATTTAAGAAAAAAGTAGAGTTTATTGCAGTTTGTAACCCATAAATTTGTATCTAAAATGCATAGTTACCTTTTTTTTTTTTGCTGGCAGTTAACCATCCCAACTTAATATTTTGTTTCACTTTGCACCTATTTTGTCCATTGATCGGTTAACGTTAAATATGTTAAGGGTAAATTGGTAATTTCCTAACATATTTTTTGATTTTACATAGAAAATATAACATAATTTGATTTATTTATCTAAAATATTATTGTTCACGAATTTGATTTATTTTTAATTTAAAAATATTTTAATATATGAATTTTAATATCTATTCTAGCCTCCTTACTATAATTTTTTTAACTTTTTAATTTTTAAATAGTTTAATGCCATTATTCGTTTGCATAAAATTATTTCTTAAAATATTCGATTTACAATTACATTATTTCTTTATTCAATTAAATAAAATGATGTAAGAATATTTTTAAATAAAAAGGATTGAAATTTTTTAAATCTAAAATCAAATTATATTATATTTTTAGTTAAAATCAAAAATTATATTATAAAATAACTAAAATACCCCTATTATTTAACGGTAATTTGATGGAAGAAGCTTTACGGGTTCGAAACTGTAAACATAATTAAAATTCAGAGGGCGGACTGCCACAAAAAATAAAAATAAAGGTATCTATCCGTCTTTGGCACAGACTTAAGGATTACAAACTGCAATAAGCTCAAAAAAGTAATAGAATGTTGCCCCAAATCTGTAATGTATTTAGGTAATAGAACATTCTTGTCTCAACTTGAATAGTTAGTATTATGCCGGTGATCGACTTTCTCACAGTTATTAGAACATCTCCCACATCATCACCATCTTCCATTCAAAGACTCAGCTTCCTCCCCACATTCAAAATAACATCGACATTTGATTTATAGGAATCTTTCTAATGACCTCAAGCTTATATTAGTATGGGTTAAGAAATCAGTTACTATAAAATCTTAAAGTGTTAGAGTAAGATTTTATTAGGATTATATTATTTTTTCAACATCCTCTCACTCGAGACCCATTATTTGGGTTAAAGAACGGAGAACTAGGTGTTTCGTGTTTTCAATTACTAGGTGGAGATCTAATCCCTTTTTGGACCCATCATAACACACATTTTTTTACAATTACTCGGTGGGGATCTCGTCCCTTTTATATCATGTTAAAAAACGTTACGCTAAAACCCTTTTATACCATGTTAAGAAACGTTGTTTTAAAACCTGAAGCTGTTAGACTAAGAACATTACTTATCTCATCTTAGAGGAGCCGTATTACTAATGAGTGGTTGTCTTGCGATTTTAGAACATCTCGAGCTATCATATTTAGATTTTAGAACATTTTTCCTCTCTCTAATCTCTTTCTTTTTCTTTCAAATTCTTTATATTTTCATCAGTTTATGTTATAGTATTAGTAATCAAATCGACCCTCTCTTGAAGCTCTACAAAACCGTACCATTTTTGTAGAGATTCATGAGAATCGAAAATTAGGAGAATTTTTAAGGATTTCGTAATTCTTGTTATTATTGATGATTAGTTGTTATACATGGTTAGATAAGATGCAGATGAGTGTTTTGGTGGTCGAATCGCAGCGAAACCACCCGTTTTGGGGTTGAATGCGATCGAATAGTCACCGGCGATGATCTCCGGTGAACCGGTGACATTCGATTCGTTGTGTTTGTGTGTTTAGAGTAGTTTATAGTCCGAATATGTGTTGAATTTGTGTTGCATGCAATGTTTTTAGTAGTTTTTAGTTTAGTAAGTTAATCTTTCATTTTGGTTCGGATTTCGTATGAATTATATGTGGATTGGGTAGGAATTATAATGATTAATTTGTGTTCCTGAGTTAATTTCGAGTGTATGCCATGTTTTAGTTTGATTTTTGAGTTGTTGATTGGTGAAAGTTGAAGTTGAGTTTGATAATCGGAAAAATTAAATTCTGATGGGTTGCTTTTGGTTTGATTGTGTTGTTGATTAATTAATTTGATTAATTCAGATTGGTATGTTGTTTTGGGGTCAATTTGGGGGTTGGCAGTAGTCGGAATATTGACCGGAGGGTCATCAGCGATTTTCCGGTGATTTTCCGGTGAATATTCATTGTATTCTTCGTGTGTTTGTGCAGTTTTGTGTGTTTGATCTTAAAGTCCCCAACTCTGTTTTTGTAAATTATTTTTGGAAAATCAAAACAATATGGCATGATTTATGCATGCCATTGTATCCTCTAATTTTGTTGCAATTATGTTTTTTGAAATTAATTACTAAGTTTTAATGATTTTCAATGTTTTTCGTTTACACCATGATTTTAGCTTTCTTGTTAATGGCATTTAATACATCAAATTTTATTTTTGTAACTTTACATGATTTGTGATAGATTTAATACCTGATGACTAATTGATTTGGATTGTCTTCTATGCTATTAATTGTTATTAATTTGCATTAATAGTAGCACTATTTTCCAAAAAAACAAATCAACTATTTTAGGAACAAATCATCCATTTGGTGTCATATATCAGTAACATTTAATACTCCTTTTATTATATATATATATATATATAATTATGCCATATTTGTAGCATTAATTTTAGGATGTTATTTGTTTTCAAAATTTAAGGTTCTTTAGCATTACTTTTTTCAAATTTTATTAAATTCAAATTTACGTTTCCATATCTGATATTTTTTATTTGGATTAAATGTTTTTTGTTCTTGTTTTATTATATCTTGTTAGTTATCCTTGTTAGCTATCCTCGTTACGTTTTGAACCGAAGGAGTATGAAACTAAAGTGTTTTTTAGGTATTTTTAAATAGGTAGTTAATATCTTCTTTTAAATGCTAACATTTACTTAATTATTCTTTAAAAAAATTCTGGTTGATTGACTGTTAATTGAAGTTTTAAATTAAAAAGCTAAAAATTATAAATAGATGAGTTTAAATGTATTTAAATATATGTATTTGCGTGATTAAATGAAATTTGTGTCACATTTGATGACTTTTGTACCTATACGGGGTGCCATATTTGATGGCTTTTTGGACCATATATGATGGTTGTTATGTATCATTTGGATATCTTTGTGTCATATGAGATCTTATTTTTATAATTTGAGAGGTTTGTGTCTTAAAATAGATTTCTAACCAAAGGGAATCATTTGGTTAGATCTCTTTATTTTATTAATTTATATTTTATATGAGTTATTTTACTTTAAATCGTTATATTTTATACGAGTTAGGATAACGTTACTTTTTTTGTAGTATTTATGCACTTATGTTCTGTTCATTTATTTATCTTAATTTCAGGATACTTGGGATGTTCGATATAGTAAAGGAGCACAGGCAATGCTGCTATAATAACGGAAGACATTGTGGAATCACAAAGCAACAAGAAGCTCTAATTAGTCTTTAATTTTAGTCTTTTGTAAACGATGTAGGACACTCTTTTTCCTACTTGAGTTTTTTCCCATCTGGTTTTACTCTTGCGAGGCTTTAACGAGGCATTCTTTTGGTGGGTTATCTTTTCAGACATTAAAGACGATATTGTCTAAACTTCCGGGAGTACTTGTTTACTTTTCGGCTAGATGATATAATTTTTTGAATGAAGGAAACTCTGTTTCTCCGAAAATTGTATCTTTGATACTATTTATCAATGGAAATAGTTTCCTCTTTAACAAAAAAAAAAGCATTAACATCAATTAACCAAAAAAAAATAGCATTAACATTTAACTTACTTGGAAATCTTTCGGACGATTGTCAATTCTAATTTATTTGTGTTCTAGGAAATTTTGAGATATTATCATAGGTTACACTAGTTTACTAAGCCGCGCTTCGCAGCGGCTCTGTAGTAATTCCTATAATTGTTTTGAAAAATATTTTACAAAATATATTTTTAGCTAAAATAATAATTCTAACATTAAATTAAGGTTTATTTTAAATTCTCCATTTTGTCTTGGTCATTTAATGAAATTTAGAATAAATATAGAAAATGACAATTGTTTATTATTTTTCATTATTCTAATATTGTATCAAATATCAGTTTATTTATCACAATTTCTATTTTTCTTTAAATTCATATTCCAACTTATATTTTAAAATAACATAACATCAAAGCTAAATTCTAGCATATAATATGTTCCTCCTAGGTCTCTCGTTAAACATATTTTCTCCCAATGATCCGTTTTCTCATTATTACCGAATCTAAATAGACGACAAACTAATTTACTAATTAATTACATCATCTATTAATCAATCTCATTATATCATAAAATTTAATTTAAATATTTTTAAGATTTTAATTTTTATTGTTTAAAATATACATACTCAAGAAAAAAAAATGAAAATAAAATAAGACTTCCATATTTTTATTTTGTTTTATATAAATTTGCATTTTCTTTACGTATTATTTTTTATATAAATTATAACTCATGGTTGTAGATTTCGGAAATCGGAACAAATCGGTTGAGGTACCGTATAGCGATTTATCGGCAAATCTGGGATTTATCGAAATGATAAATCGGAACAAAAATCGGATAAATTTTAATATTTTAAATATATTTAATATATTAGTCTTGTATATAATATAATAAATCATTTAAAAATAATTCATAGCAATATATCGGATTTCAAAAATCGAACCGGTCAAATATTTTTAAACGATAAATCGGCGATTTATCGGCGATTTTTAAAAAATCGAACGATTTTTAAAACACTAATATAAGACAAAAATAAAAAAGTAATTTTTAATATATACTACATAGAGTAAATGCACAATTAGTAAGATTCAGAGAGCTTAATAGTTAAATAAATAAAAATATTCAAACAATTTTTACCCTCAATAATTTGTATAATGCATATCCGATCTGCTAATGTAGTGAGGACATATTCTTCGTTTCCTACTTGGTAGTCTCAGTTTTTGACTTCCGGCCAATGAGACACTGTGATCCTTCACCGTAATACACTGTAGAGAGAAATCTAAAACAGTAACATCGAGTTAATAATACAAACAAAAGTCATATAGTACTTGCACATATGTATTACACACATAATACGTTAATAAATTTTCACACGAGTGATTTTAACAAAATTTCACACATCTATCTTGGATGTTTCCGTTCAACACCTAGCCATAATTACTGAGTTTTTTTTTTCTACATGCAACCAAATAAACAGTACAAAAAGTTAAGTAATTAAATAGACTTCACCATCTTTTGCATAATTAATATTGCATGTAACATATGCGGCCAAACCTTAAGATAATAATCTTTTAAACTTTAAAAAGATCATAAAAACACCAAAGCAAAAAATTAGACCATAAAGAACACATGTAATTTTATAGTAACATGTTCTTTAAAAATAAATTAAAAGAAAATTATGAAGACATATAGAAAAACCTGCAAAAAAGATTATTCAAAAGATTAAAATATCAAACAGAACATGAAGAACAACTAAAAGGAGAATCATGCACTCATAAAGCTAAACCCTGCATAAATAAAAAGTTAATTAGCACACAAATAATTGTAAATCCTGCGAAGACATCCTACGCTGCGGAAAAAATATCATGTTCTCTCGCCATATGCTGATGTTTGATTATATACTATGTTTGATGGGCTTATATCCAAATCGATCTAAATTATTTTTTAATTTTCTTCTCTAAAAAATTTAGGACAATATCACAATAATCTTAAAATTATATATTTAGTTTTCTCCATTTGTAAAGATTTTAAAGGTAAAAATATTAAAATTGAGATATTTTCCAATTTTTAACATTAATTATTCAAAAATTTGAGAAAATTAGAAAAATAGAACGGAGCGATTCTAGAGGCGTCACCTCACCGTCCCCGTCTTCTCCTTTATATAAGTATATATATATATTGGATAATAAGGAAGTTGTAATTTTCTAAATCAAAGAAAGTTCTATCAAGTTTGAAAATTCTATCAAGATTGGAAATAATAAAAAAAGAAAATTGCAATTATTAACATAAGAGCCTACAAATAATAATAAAAGAAAGTTCTATCAAATTTAAATTCGAAAATAATAAGGAAGTTGTAATTATTAAAATTAAAAAGTGTGAAAAATTGAGAAAATTAGAAAAATAGAACGTAGCGATTCTAGAGGCGCCACCTCACCGCCCCCGTCTTCTCAATATAGTAGAATTTTCTTCAAATGTTAAATAAATTATTTGTTATTTTAAAAAGAAACTTAAAATTTGTTTTGCAACTTTTTAATTTATTAAAATAAAGTTCTATCAAGTTTGAAAATAATAAAAGAAAGTTCTATCAAGATTGAAAATAATAAAAAAGAAAATTGCAATTAATAAGAGCCTACAAATTCGAAAATAATAAGGAAGTTGTAATTTTCCAAATCAAAGAAAGTTCTATCAAGTCCTACAAATTCGAAAATAATAAGGAAGTTGTAATAATTTTCTAAATCAAAAAAAGTTCTATCAAGTTCTACAAATTCGAAAATAATAAGGAAGTTGTAATTATTAAAATTAAAAAGTGTGAAAATTTGAGAAAATTAGAAAAATAGAACGTAGCGATTCTAGAGCGCCACCTCACCGTCCCCGTCTTCTCCTTTATATAAGTATACTGGTTACTAAGTCGCGCTTCGCAGCGACATTAAAATATATTTGTTAAGAAAAGAATATTAGAATAAAAATTATGAAATTAATATCTACAAAATTATTTAAATTATCAAATAAAATATATTCTATAAAATCAGTGGCATTAGAATATATTTGTTAAGAAAAAGAATATTTGAATAAAAATTGTAAAATAAATATCTACAAAATTATTTAAATTATCAAATAAAATATATTCTATAAAATTTGCATTTGGGTAGGTAATATTATAAAGTATTTACATATTTCTTTTGTTTATATTGTTTGATTTTTTATTTTCTTGAACCGATACCATTGCCATATATATATAAAAGGAAATTTATATTGATAAAAAATACTAATTATTTGTAATAATAAAAATTTAAATACTTAAATATAATTTTTTAGTCATTTCATCTTTAATATAAAGATTTATTATGTATGTTAAAAGAATATGTCTAAACCCAAAATTTTGGATTTTGAAATAAATTTGTTGGGGCTTAAATTAATTTTTTAATTTAAGTTGAAATTTTTTTGTTTGTGTAATAACTTAAAAAATGATTTAAAGTTAAAAAAACAGTTTAAAATCAGAAGTTGGTAGGAGGTAATTTTTTGAATGACTTATTTTATTTTGAAGTTTAATATAGTAATATGATTAGAGTATAAATATGATAAAAAAACATTGATAATAATTGAGGTCAAGTGCAAGATACGTAAAATAAATTAGCTAAACAAAAAATGTGCAAAATTAACCTTTAGGTCATCAATCCACTCTGCTTCCAGCATTTCTTCGATGTTCATCCTATTGATAAACATTTTTTCCTCATGCGACATTATGGGGAGACTCCACTGATTTGCAATTTAGTAGAGAGTTGAGCAAATCTCTCTCTCAGGGATGACACATAAGGTGTATATATTATTATATATATTATTATATAAGATTCTACAAATTCGAAAATAATAAAGAAATTGTAATTTTCTAAATCAAAGAAAGTTCTATCAAGTTTGAAAATAATAAAAGAAAGTTCTATCAAGTTTCTACAAATTCGAAAATAATAAGGAAATTGTAATTTTCTAAATCAAAGAAAGTTTTACCAAGTTTGAAAATAATAAAAGAAAGTTCTATCAAGTTTCTACAAATTCGAAAATAATAAGGAAATTGTTCTATCAAGTTTGAAAATAATAAAAGAAAAAATTGCAATTATTAACATAAGATTCTACAAATTCGAAAATAATAAGGAAATTGTAATTTTCTAAATCAAAGAAAGTTCTATCAAGTTTGAAAAAATTACAATTATTAACATAAGATTCTACAAATTCGAAAATAATAAGGAAATTGTAATTTTCTAAATCAAAGAAAGTTCTATCAAGTTTGAAAATAATAAAATAAAGTTCTATCAAGTTTCTACAAATTCGAAAATAATAAGGAAATTGTAATTTTCTAAATCAAAGAAAGTTTTATCAAGTTTGAAAATAATAAAAGAAATTTCTATCAAGTTTGAAAATAATAAAAGAAAGTTCTATCAAGTTTCTACAAATTCGAAAATAATAAGGAAATTGTAATTTTCTAAATCAAAGAAAGTTTTATCAAGTTTGAAAATAATAAAAGTGTAATTTTCAATTTCCTTCTTACAAAATTGAAAATATTTAAGGAAGTTGTAATTATTAATATTAAAAAATTGTGAAAAATTGAGAAAATTAGAAAAATAGAACGGAGCGATTTGAGAGCCGCCACCTCACCGCCCTCGTCTTCTCCTTTATATAATTATATTGATTGATTCGTTTAAATTCATCAAGATAGTTCAATGTTATCATGCATATCATTATTGTTTTTTTTTCTTTTCAAATACTAAAATATTTTTTATATGCCAAATTTAACGTATAAATGTTATTTGTATATTGCCTTAACTTTTTAACAAAGCTATTCCATGCAAAAACATTACACTATGCATATAAATTAAAAAAATTGCTCATTTAGCTGTTTTATCTGTAAACGAATGAGATATGTCATGAACTTCAATTTTTTTTGTATAATAGTACGAGAATAATACCATACAAAGTGTATCATTATTTCATAATTTTTATCGTTTTGGATAATACCACATGCATCATTAATTTATATCTTTATCGTATTTTAGGAGCAAGTTGTTAACGAGAGCATTTCGAGTTATATTTGATTTACAATTATTTTGAGTCATGTTCGGTTCGAAATTTTTTCATTTATGTTTAATTGATATTAAGTCACCATAAAATCATCGGATATGTTATTTCAATTCGATCATATTAAATTAATTTCTATTTAAAATATTTCAAATACAGTTAAAATTCAAATTAACTAATTGGTCTATAAAACATTTCATATTTTTAAGGTTCAAGTTTTAGATTATAGATCATTCTTTGTTGTTGCTAGGCAGTTTGTGCTTAGTCTTGTTTTTATTCACGAGCTATATACCCCTAGATAGACCATTTTGCCAGGGAGCATATATTATACATAAGCAGCACACACCCACCATGCTCTTGAAAAACCCAAACCAAAAATCCACAAATTCACAACAAAAACCATCAAGATCACTTTTTTATCAATCAAGAAGGATCTTAAAACAATGGAGGGTGGTGAAGACAATGAAATGAAGCAAAAATTACAAGAATTGCAAAAACAATTGGGCAAGAAACAGTTGTTTGAAGGAGCTGTGTCCAAGATTTCTTCTCTTTTGACTCTTTATTATGCCTCTGCTTCTCCTTCTCTAAGCAATTTGGTATGACCCTTGTTTTCTTTTCTTGTGTATGTATGTGTGTGTGTATTGTTTTGGTATGTGAATGTGAGAATTGTTGGATTGGGAGCTGAAAGTTTCAAGATTTTTAATGTTGAATTGAATTTGGAGTGATTTGAAAGAAGCCCTTTTTGTTTGTGTGGTAAAGATTTGATTTTTAAGTGATAACATCACTTTGTCATCAAGTTTGGTTTTTGATTTATGATCTGTTGAGTAGTTTTTGAAGTGGGTTTGTTTGGTTGATTGATAAAGGTGTAGTCTTTGAATGTTTTAGACTTGTTGGACCTGAGTTACAATCTCGAGATTTTATGATCCAGGTGGTAGGCTAGTTTTGAGAAATGACTGTAGGGTATGGGATTGTTGAAGGAATGTATTTGAATGGGTTGATCTAAGTGGTCGATTTCACAGAAATTTTTCGTTACTAAATTTTTTCTAACAATCTAGTCTTTATGATTTAATCTGCAGTTCTATACAGTTGTATGCCGGGTTGCTACGATTTTAAAAGCGAGATACACTGCAAAAGGATTTTGGACTTCTGGGCTTCATTTGTTTCTGGAAGCTGAAAAGCTTGTGGCTGAACCATCTCAAAAAGATCATTTACGCAATTGCATTGCTCAAGCCAAGGAGCATCTGAGGGAATTGGAAAATCGATCTGAGGGTGTAGAAAAGGTGCAAAATCGAACTGGAGGAGGTGAACTTAGACTCTCTCTGTAACTTTTTTAAATAACATTAGCATATTTAACATTTAAAGATAATTCACCGCCTTGCCTTATTATCTTCTTTTATCATCCTTTAGGATATTCATGTGAAGGGCATTTTACTGTAGACCCAGAGCCTCCGCAGCCAGAATGGTTAATGCAATCAAACCTTTCTACTCCTGTAGCCAACTTGGTTCCACTTCACAATGGTGGCGGTGGTAGTGGAGATATGTTGTTACAATGGGGTCATAGAAAAAGGTCAAGGATTTCGAGGTCTGTCGAAAACCGGTCAGCTGGAGCTGCCACTGGTGGTAATGGCTTGGCCGATGATTCTTCATCATCTTCATCAACTCAATTACAAGCTATGATGAAGGTTCCAAGAAGATCCATTACTTTGCCTACCCCTGCAACAACCATTGCAGGACTAATAGAGACCAAGAATTCTAGTAATTCAAATATAATGCCCCCACCATCTTCTGTTTTGCCTGACAAAATTTCAATTACAGCATCAGCACCAGCCAATTCTTCCACATCTAATGGCAAAGTTGGAAGTCACAAGTCTTCTAGTAAAGATAATTCCTTTTTTGTAAATAGGTATGTAAGTTATCTTTCTCATCTTTTTGGAATTATAAATATTTTTAAAGTTTTTCGTGGATATATATATATATTTTTGGTCAATAAAATATTATTCTACCTTACAAACTACAAACCTTGTGATTTTTGTTATTCATTTATATGATTTGTAGACTATAAATTATCTGGGGTGGAATATTGTGCAATATCAGTTTATATATTTCCTTTTTTTTCCCTATCTAATAGGGCTTTTCTTTTGCTTTACTTTTTCTACTAGTGGTAATAGTGACAGCATTAATTTCCAAGATTATTTGCATAAAATATTGTATAGGTTTGGAATTGTTGATAATGATGATTCCTTTTTTGCCTTGGGAGAGAAATCATATTTTGTTCAGTCCCTTTACCTGGTAGATAGATCTGTGCTTTAGGAAAACTTTTTATGCGAGTGGTATACCTTTTCTACCCCTATGTAAAGATAATCAAACCCTAACTCATCAATTTCTATCTGAAATTTCATAGTTGATGCAACTTATTCTTTTTTTGTCCTATAGCGTTGCTTCAAATAATAAGTCATTATTAATTTATTATTCTACAATAGTTACTTTTATTTCCTTCTTATTATTAGGTCAATTTTGATGTGTATAAACTATAATCTTCCATCTGAAGCAGTCGCACCTTTTTTTCAAACCCTCGTAAATTCTTGATTTTAATTCTTATTTTTTTCTTGTCACATGAATATTTGTAGGAGGAACTTAGAAGATCGATCTGGTGGTGGAAGTGGGTCCCATCCACCTAGAAGTAGTAGTAGCAGCAAGGGAGTTATTGCTGCAGCTTCTTCATCTAGATCCAAGCTTGTGAAAAGGTCACCACAGAAAGTTGGTGAAAAAATTGATCAAAAGAAGATTGGAAGCAATTGTGCTACAACTGTAGTTTGCTCTTCTGGCTCAGCTTCATTGAAAATTGATGAAAAAGTAAATGGTTTGGTGCATCAAGAACAAGTTGTAGGGTTCGGTATGAACCATCATCAGAATAATATTAGTTCAGCTTTACCACAAGAAGCTGGTTGTAGTAACACTACAGCTACTAATCATAATCACGAGGATATTAGTAGTACGAAAATCATCGCCGGGGGCGTAGCCATAGAGGCTGTGAATGGTGGTGGAGAGGTGCATGAGTGGCCAAGGGTTCATATTCCTTTAACAAGGAAGGAGAAAGAAGAGGATTTTCTTCTCATGAAAGGGACAAAGCTTCCTCATAGACCCAAGAAGAGGCCTAAGGCTGTTGATAGAATGCTTCAGGTATTGCTCATTTTTTAATAATAAAAAAAGTTCTTTATGTTTGTTGTGTTTAAATATTTGGAATTTTCTCTATTATCTTCAATTATATTTTCATTTATTTTGATATGTGTGTGTGGATGAATCTTTTATGTATTAATATTGTTTGGTGTATTATACTGGCAGTATTGTTTTCCAGGGACTTGGTTGGTCGATGTGACCAAGACTAGGTATGAAGTCAAGGAGAAGAAATGCACCACCAAAAAGGTAATCCACCAATTGAGCTAACAAACCCATACCTCTAAGTCTCTAACTTTTGTTTCTTATTATTTTATTGTTTAATTAAAGTATTATTATTATCATTCATGTTATAAATTCTACAGTATTAGTGAGGCTAAATTTAAAGTGTAGCCCCACCATAAATTATTTGTTACAATTTCTCTATAAAGTTCATATCTATAAATCATCTTTTCATATTATTATCCTTCTTATTCAGCCAAAGCGAAGAGGACTGAAAGGAATGGAGAGCATGGAAAGTGATTCTGAATAAGCTTTTTTCTTTATTTTATTTGAAATCAATTGGCTTGAATGAAAATAGCTCAAGCCGGTCTACTAATTGACCGCCTGGTACTGGCCGAATCGAAATGGGTTTCAAATGTACAAACACATCTCAAACAGAGCAAAACTAACGGTGTCGCCGTGACGGAGAAGCAGGTTTCCGGCCACTGTAGGAGCTTGCTGAAAGATGGTTGTTATTTTTTCTAATCGTCTCTTTGTAGCTTTCTAATGTATTTTTTATGCATTTTTGTTTTGCCTTAATAATTTTGTGCATGTTGTTGCACATTTCTTGTATATCCTCTTTATTTAATTTTGATAATGATAGAGAAATGTTAGATTCAAAATTTAAAATCTTTGTAGTGATTACAAAAGCAATGGTAACTGTCCCCATAGAAGAAAACTTTAATAATTGGAGTTGCAAGGGGCCATCTGTTCAAGCAAAGTCAAAGTTACCCATCTTTGTACAAACTTAAAATTAAAGAGAAATACACAGTTTACAGGGACCAAAGTGAGATAAAAGTAGCAATATACAGTTTACAGCTTGTTAATAAGCTTTTTTTCCTGGCTGAGCTCTACTATTACCGTGCAAACATTCTGGAACTGGCACTTCTAGTTTACAAAAGCATTAGGGCATATGGACAGCGACCCACATCCACACGAATCATTCCTGTCAATTTAGAGAAAGGAAGGAGCTGAACAAACTAAAAATGAAGAATGAACCTTATATATTTCAGCTTACCACAAATGAAAGATTACATCTCAGTTTGTATACATCTTGATTCTATGCTATACAGATTGTATCTCTATATTTTGTAACATAATTAGTTACTTGTGTGTGAGCTGTGTGATTGAGTAATATGAAACAACTAGCTCTTTAATCCGTGCAATGCACGAACATATTTTAAATATAAGTGTTTACGTATTTTAGTAGCAGTTTATGAGTTATATAACGAGTGGTGTTAGTACAAGTTTATATTACACTTATATACGTGAACGTTTTGTTTTGTTTTGTTATCTTTGTGTTGATATGAGCGTATTTGTACTATACAAATATAATACTTAAAATATGTTAGAGATTATGTATAGTTTAATTTATTATAGGTATAAATAATTAAAATGCATATGCATGCTTAATTTATAAATTTTACTCAAATAATATATTTTACAATATTTAGTTCATAAATATTTGCAGTGAATCTAAATAATAGTATAATGAGATATGGTATATGTTAGCATATATGATCATATAACATTTACATATATATATATATATAGGTCATTACTCCATGAAAAACACTCTTATATAAAGAACAATAAAGAACCCCATAGAATCTTACATAAATTGCATGTTGATTCTAATTTTCTCACCAAAAAAGGTTTATTACGAATAAAAATAGAATCTAACAAAAAATTAGAATCAAATAAAACATGATTACATGTAATTTCATTGTGATAAATATATATACAAGATTCTGTACCGGATTCTATACTGGATTATATGTAATGTTTAATTTTTAAATTTAGATGAGATTCTACGTTAAATTCGACGTGTTAGGCTTAATTGTTGTTTAATTTTATGATTCTAATTTTAAAAAATCAATTTTTATGAAAAATAAAGTGTTTATGATGGTGTTTTTTATTGTTCTTTATATAAGGTGTTTTTCCTAGAGTGCAACTCATATATATATATCTTGGAGAAAAGGACTCGCACTATCATGTAAATTATGGTTTTGTTCCATAGGTATCTTAGATGGCTTGGCTGCTATTAAACCAGTATCAGTAAGAATATCAAGTGTATACTTCCTCTGATGCAAGTAAATACCAGAAGTATACCTGGTTGCTTCAATACCGAGGAAGTACTTCAAAGCACCCAAATATTTGACTTTGGCCATAAACGAAATGATGTCTTGAATTAAAGCTTTGTTGGCACAAGTGATAAGAATGTCATCAACGTACACAAGGACAACAATGAAGTTGGAACCTGAATGAAAAGTAAATAAACTGTTGTCTGCATGACATTGCACAAAGCCATACTTTTTTAGAGTAACCAATAACTTAGTGAACCAACACCTTGGGGCCTGTCTGAGGCCATAGATGGATTTCCTCAGTTTACAAACCCAACCTGAGAGATCTGTAATAGCATTGATAGCAGGGATTGAAGACAGTTGAGCATAACCAGGCGGCACTCTCATAAACACCTCTTCATTAAGATCACCATGCAATAAAGCATTGCTTACATCAAGTTGAGTAATAGGCCAGTTTTGTGCAGCTGTTACAACAATCAATAGCCTTACTGTTGTCATTTTGGCAACATGGACAAATGTTTCAAAATATTCTAAACCATAGGTTTGTGTAAAACTCTTGGCAACTAATCTAGCCTTGTATATGTCAACACATCTGGTAAGTAATTTATTTTAAACAACCATTTACAATCAACTATATGAGTATTGGATTGTTTGGGAACTAGTTCCCAAGTATGGTTAGATTCCATTGCAGCAATTTCAAGTTTCATAGCTGCAAGCCAGTTAACATCAATTGCAGCTTGTTTAAAGGTATAAGGAAGAGGTTTGACAACAGTAGCATAAAGAAATTTAGTGTATTGTGAAGAAAAAACATGATAAGACATGTAATATTGGATATGATAGACATGAGAAGTACCTGAAGTATGATGAATTGATGGATTGCATCAAATAGGATGGTAAGCCTTAGCTAAAATTTTGAGCTATTTTATTATCAACTTTTAGTAAAAAAAAGTAATGACAAATTTTGGTAACCTAATTACATCAAAGATATCATAACATAATTGTTCTCATGCGAGTTTTAGCCTAAAATAAGTCCACAAAATTTAGAGACCTAGTTTCCGCTTCTAATAACCTAAACTCTATATTCGTAAGTGTATCTTTATATTAAAAAAAGCAATATTTGCCTCAATTTGAATGACTAGTATTATACCGACAACATCATGCAGTTGATAAACCTTCAAGCAGTAACTAGAACATTTTCTACGACGCTGCGAACTATCATACCTAGATTTACCTTTCCCTACACATTAACAGTATCCGTTATTTAATTGAAAAGAAGAAAATTCTTTTGAAAATTTCATTTTTCTATGTTAATAGCAAATTTGGGGGTATCATCATAAATGGTAGACATTTTAAATTTACTTAAGATAGTTTGTTGTTTTCAGGCCAAATCAATATCAGATTTTATTTTCTTCTTCGAACATTTAAATATGTTTCATACGTCAAATTCACTATATAATTCACTTTACAATAAACATTATAGTATTCTTACAAGGGTTTTTTTTTATACATAAGCCTTTAAGTTTAGAACTAATATCAAATCAAGTACTTCTATTAATATACTGCCTGTGTTCTATACATATTATTTACACAATTTTGTAATGTACACTACAATATATCTATATAAACTATATGTAACTTCGAAGTACTACACTAAATTTTTGCCTTCTGACATAACTATTTAAATAAGCAAACAAAAATATTATTCTATACGAATATGTTGCAAATGAATGACAAATAAACATTATAAATTTATAACTTTCCTACATAAAAGTAGACCCCGTAATTTTTAACGCTACACGAAACGACACAAAAATTTAGTGTTTGTATTTGCATTTTTAGTACATAAAACGAAAGTACACGATTGAGATTTAGTTTTGGTTATGTGTTTACCCTTCAAGTACACAACACGATACGAAATACACGAAATAAATAAATTAATATTATATTAGGTATTTTAATATTTTTATTAGATATTTCACATTTATTTATGTAATTATACATAAATTTATAATATTATTTGTAAATATTATGTAAATATATATTTTTAATACATATTTGTAAAAATATTACTGAAAATTTTAATATTTCAAAACATTTACTTATTTATTTTTGTTCCAATTATTTATTAAAATTACACGAAAATACGACATGAAAATTACACGACACGAATTTACACGAACACGAAATTACACGAAACCTAAATGTGTGATTCTGAATTTAGCATTTAAGTACACGAAAGTACAAGACACGAACGAATTGACAGTTCTACGTAAAAGCACCAGAAAAATACATTCCCTGTCTTTAGTTCATAATAATTACCATATTTTCAAATTTAATTCATGAATATTAATGTCACAAAATTGATTATAGTTGGCGAACATTTTGATATATATGTTGTTCGCAACTATTTTAAATCATCTTCCATTCAAAATTGTTTTAATTTATATTAAATCGATTTTAGGTTATCATGAAATAATTGAATCTAATATCTCCGTTTTAGGTAATTTCATACAGAATACGAATCAATATTTTTGCGGTTTAAAATATTAAAAACAAGATTAAATTTCAAATTAACTAATTTGGATATAAAATATATGTCACATTTTTTCAGTTCAATTTTTGGATTATAGACCATTCTGCATATAAACATATGCACACTTATACTCTTGAAAAACCCAAAACAAAAATCCACAAATTCACAACAAAAACCATCAAGATCACTTTTTTATCAATCAAGAAGGATCTTAAAACAATGGAGGGTGGTGAAGACAATGAAATGAAGCAAAAATTACAAGAATTGCAAAAACAATTGGGCAAGAAACAGTTGTTTGAAGAAGCTGTATCTGCCATATCTTCTCTTTTGACTCTTTCTTATGCATCTGCTTCCACTTCTCTCCGCAATTTGGTATGACCCTTCTTTTCTTTTCTTGTGTAAGTATGTGTGTATGTATTGTTTTGGTATGTGAATGTGAGAATTGTCAGATGGGGACCTGAAAGTTTCAAGATTTTTAATGTAGAATCAAATTTGGAGTGATTTGAAAGAAGCCCTTTTTGTTTATGTGATAAAGATTTGATTTTTAAGTGATAACACTTTGAAATCAAGTTTGGTTTTTCATTTATGATCTGTTGGGTGATTTTTGAAGTGGGTTTGTTTAGTTGATTGATAAAGGTGCAGTATTTGAAGTATGATGGATAGAATCTCGATGCTATGATCCAGGTGGTAGGCTAATCTTGTGAAATGACTGTAGGGTATGGGATTGTCAAAGTAATGTGTTTATAGATGGGTTGATCTAAGTGGTCGATTTTACAGAAATTTTCAGTCTTCAGATTTTTGCTAACAATCTAGCCTCTGTGATTTTATCTGCAGTTCTATACCATTGTATGTCGGGTTGCTACGATCTTAAAAGCGAGATACACTGCAAAAGGATTTTGGACTTCTGGGCTTCATTTATTTCAGGAAGCAGATAAGCTTGTGGCTGAACCTTCTCAAAAAGATCATTTGCGCAATTGCATTGCTCAAGCCAAGGAACATCTAAGTGAATTGGACAATCAATCTGAGGGTGTAGAAAGGGTGCAAAATCGAACTGGAGGTAAACTAAGAATTTTTCTGCAGCTGGTTTAAATTACTTGGCATATTTATTTTCTTTATTACAACATCTAAAGATAATTCACCACCTATTTATCTTCTTTTATCATCCTATAGGATATTTATTTGAAGGGCATTTTAGTGTAGACGCAGAGCCTCCACAGCCAGAATGGTTAATGCAATCAAACCTCTCTACTCCTGTAGCCAACTTGGTCCCACTTCACAATGGGGGCGGAGGTAGTGGAGATATGTTGTTACAATGGGGTCATAGAAAAAGGTCAAGAATTTCGAGGTCTGTCGAAAACCGGTCAGCTGGAGCGTCCACTGTTGGTAATGGCATGGCTGATGATTCTTCATCATCTTCCTCAACTCAATTACATGCCATGATGAAGGCTCCAAGAAGATCCATTACCTTGCCTACCCCTGCGACAACCACTGCAGGACTACTAGAGACCAAGAATTCTAGTAATACAAATATAATGCCCCCACCATCGTCTATTTTGCCTGACAAAATTTCGATTACTGCGTCAGTACCAGCCAATTCCTCCACATCTAATGGCAAAGTTGGAAGTCACAAGCCTTCTAGTAAAGATAATTCCTCTTTTGTGAATAGGTATGTAAGTTGTATTTCTCATTTTTTTGGAATATAAATATGTTTAAAGTTTTTCGTGGATATATATTTTCAGTCAATAACAAGTTGTTCTTCCTTACAAAGGACAAACTCGTGATTTGTGCGGACTAAAATATTTTGCGATGGAGTGGAATATTACGTGATATCGGTTTATATATATATTTCCTTTTTTTTCTTTCTAATTGGGATTTTCTTGTGCTTTACTTTTTTCTTCTAGTGGTGATAGTGATAGCATTAATTCCCAAGATTATGTGCATAAAATGTTGTATAGGTTTGGAAATGTTGATAATGATGATTCCTTTTTTGCCTTGGGAGAGAAATCATATTTTGTTCCCTTTACCTGGTAGATAGATCTGTGTTTTGGAGAAAACCTTTTATGTGAGAGTCCGAGTGTAATACCTTTTCTACCCCTACGTAAAGATAATCGAACCCTAACCCATCCGTTTCTATCTAAAATCTCATAGTCTTTATTATTCTCAACTAGTTACTTCTATTTTCCTTATTTTTATTGGGTCAATTCTAATGTGTATGATTTATAATCTTCCATCGGAAGCAGTCACACCTTTTTTCACACCCTTATAAAGTGTTGATTATATTTCTTGTTTTTTTTCTTATCACATGAATATTTGTAGGAGGAACTTGGAAGATCGATCTGGTGTTGGAAGTGGGTCCCATCCACCTAGAAGTAGTAGTAGCAGCAAGGGAGTTATTGCTGCAGCTTCTTCATCTAGATCCAAGCTTGTGAAAAGGTCACCACAGAAAGTTGTGGAAAAAAATGATCAAAAAAAGATTGGAAGCACTTGTGCTACAACCGCAGTTTGTTCTTCTGGCTCAGCTTCATTGAAAATTGATGAAAAAGTAAATGGATTGGTACATCAAGAACAAGTTGGAGGGTTCGGTATGAACCATCATCAGAATAATATTGGTTCTGCTTTACCACAAGAAGCTGGTTGTAGGAACAGTGCTACTACGAATAATAATCATGAGGATATTGGTAGTACGAAAATAGAGGCTGGAGGCGTAGCTGCGGTGGCTGTGAATGGTGGTGGAGAGGTGCATGAGTGGCCAAGGGTTCATATTCCTTTAACAAGGAAGGAGAAAGAAGAGGATTTTCTTCTCATGAAAGGGACAAAGCTTCCTCATAGACCCAAGAAGAGGCCTAAGGCTGTTGATAGAATGCTTCAGGTATTGCTCATTTTTTAATAATAAAAAAAGTTCTTTATGTTTGTTGTGTTTAAATATTTGGAATTTTCTCTATTATCTTCAGTTATATATTTATTTATTTTGATATATGTGTGTGGATGAGTTTTTTATGTATTAATATTGTTTGGTTTATTATATTGGCAGTATTGTTTTCCAGGGACTTGGTTGGCTGATGTGACCAAGGCTAGGTATGAAGTCAAGGAGAAGAAATGCACCACCAAAAAGGTAATCCACTAATTGAGCTAACAAACCCATACCTCCAAGTCTCTAACTATTGTTTCTTATTATTTTATTATTTAATTAAATTTTTATTATTATCATTCATGTTATAAATTCTACGGTATTAGTGAGGCTAAGTGAAGATTATGAAAGTCTAATATAATGCTTTCATAAAAAATTAAAAAGATATTTATTTTTCTTCCCTAGTT
Organism: Heracleum sosnowskyi; assembly: GCA_030848705.1. Lineage (NCBI taxonomy): Eukaryota > Viridiplantae > Streptophyta > Magnoliopsida > Apiales > Apiaceae > Heracleum > Heracleum sosnowskyi. Next base: position 10,624,781 of record CM061242.1, on the reverse strand, counting down.
TCTGTTCCCCAATAGAGAAGTGATTCCATTCCATTTATCTTGTCAATTTAAAGTGTAGCCCCACCATTAATTATTTGTTACAATTTCCATATAAAGTTCATATTTATGAATCATCTTTTCATCATAGAAATAAGGAAAATCTCAAGTACTTTTTTTTACACACACAGACACACACACACACACACATATATATATATATAGGAATATGTATTAAGTTTTTTCTCTTTCTTATGTAGCCAAAGCGAAGAGGATTGAAAGGAATGGAGAGCATGGAAAGTGATTCCGATTAGTATTCTTTTTTAATTTTATTTGAAATCAATTTGGCTGGAAAGAAAACAGCTCAAGCCGGTCTACCAATTGACCGCCTGGTACAGACTGAACCGAAATGAGTTTCAAATGTACAAACACATATCAAAAAGAGCAAAACTAGTGGTGTCGCTGCAACGGAGAAGCAGGTTTCCATGTTTCCGGCCACTATAGGAGCTTGCCAAAAAATGGTTATTATTTTTTCTAATTGTCTCTTTGTAGCCTTCTAATGTATTTTTTCCTGCATTTTTGTTTTGCCTATAATAATTTTGTGCATATTGTTGCACATTTCTTGTATATCTTTCTTTTTATTTATTTTGATAATGATAGAGAGAAATTTTAGATTCAAATTTTAATATCTTGGTAGTGATTACAAAAGCAATGTCAACTTCCCCATAAAGAAAACTTTAATCATTGAAGCTGTAAGGGGCTCTTGCCTCTTTGTTCAAGCAAAGTCAAACTTACCCCTTCTTTGTATAAAGTTTTAACTACAGAGAAATTTACTGTTTACAGAGCCCAAAGTGAGATAAAAGTAGACATATATACTTTTTACAGAGCCCAAAGTGAGATAAAAGAAGAAATATACAGTTTACAGTTGCAGGAAGAAAATGTTTAGAGTGTGATTAATTCTAATGTTCTGTTGAGGAAATTGGGTCGAGCTCAGAAATGGGATGAGCCAAGGCTTAGTTGGATTGGAATGGCGAAAAGGGTCTTTTGCGTGGTATGCTTGTTGATGTGTATGGAAAAGCCTGGCTTGTAAAAGAAGCAGTCTAATGGATTAAGCATCTCAAATTTAGGAGGAAACCTTACTCCAGAGAAGCTGTTTTAGCAGCCCCTGTATATTCATTCGTGGATTTGCATGCTTTTGTACTAACATCACGTGAAACCTTTCTAAAGCAGAAGTGTTCCTAGATTCTTTTGCCTATAATGTTGCTATCTATGTTTATGGACTTATGGTGCATTGGTGCTACAGGCAGAACTAATGAGGCACTTGGTGCGTTCATGAAAAATGCAAGATGAAGGGGTAGAGCCAACTTGGTCACTTTTATGAATCTTGTAGGTTGTTATTGAAGAGCTGGCATGCTTGAAGGTTTGAAGCATATTCACAATCGATTAAAGTAGATTGAGATTGATACGTTGGAAATGTTTCAAATTCTTGACGAGTCAAAGCAGAAGAATTGCAGCCTGGATTCTGCTACTTGCAGGTAACTGTTTTAACTCCGGTCATAGATTCTGCTACTTGCAGAATTGCTGAGGATCTCGTCACACAGATGTCTGGTTCTCATATTGTAATGTGTATTGACCCAAATGGTATCTAAATTTTTTTTACTGCAACTGCATTTGTGTTGCATATTAAATGGTAAAATTATGGTGTCCTTATGCACAGCATCTTTGTCAGGTGTCAGATGAGCCTGCAACAAGGCTGCTGTAGAAGGAGCTGCAGCAACTGGTTGCTGCTCTCGTCAAGTTTATGGCTGCTTGTAAGCGTGCCATCAGTGTACACTTCAGGTTAAATGGGGGCTGAAGCTATGGAATAAAATTCTGATGTGAAACTCATCGCAAAAGCTACCTGGATTAGAGCGAGCTGCCTTGCTAGTTAGCCAGATTGTCTTACAATTACCAACTAGGAGGTAACCAAATATTAAAACCATTGGTCATTAGAATATAGTTTTCAAATAATAGTGTTAAATAGTTAATTGGTTATTGGAGAAACATTTATATAATATATATAACCTTGAAATTCTTTTGTTGTTGTCAGGATGTAACCTTGACAAATTGAAAACAAGGAAAATAGGTGAAATTGGTTTACTTTCATATTTATGTTTTGAAGTTAATCAACATGTTTATGATTGAATTAAACACAGGTTAGTATTTAACAGGATACTGGTCTATCTTGCACGGGTCTTAAAACATAATAAACTAAAAAATTTAATGTGAACGAAAAATATTAAAATAAAAGTAAAATTTAATATGATAAATTATAAAATGAGAAACTTAAATATTAATTTGAACATAAAAAAATACATATGGGGCTGAGAAAGATAAATGAGGTATTATTAATACTAATTTATAATAAAATAATATTAATAATAAGAACATATAGAAAAGCTAACATATTTTAATTAAAAAAAGTAATTGATCGTGATATTTTTAGAAGTGTTTTAATTATATTAATTGTATTTATTAAAAAAATACGTTGACATGTTAAAATAAGTAAGTTTTTTTAATAAGGACAAATAGAAAATCTAATATGTTTTAATTAAAAAAAAAGTAATTGCCCGTAATATTATTAGATGTGTTTTAATTATATTAATTGTATTTGTTAAAAAAATACGTTGACTTGTTAAAATAAGTAAGTTTTTTTAAATAATTAAAAGTATTAAAAATAGATTTTAAAATATATAAGTAAGGGTTGTAAAAGAGAAATTTTAATGATAACAAATAAAAAAGATAATATATTTTAATTTAAAGGTAATTTCCCGTGATATTTTCGGAAAAAAAGTAGATTTTGTTAGAAAAAAATGTTGTAACTATAAAAGGCAATCAGCTAGTTACTATTTTATATTATTTTATTATTTATTAAATAGAGTATTAAAATATGTTTTAAAATAAATAAGTAAGGATTGCACATCATATTTTTAGAAAATAGAGATTTTGGTGATAACAAATATAAAAGATAATATGTTTTAATTTAAAGATAATTGACGTGATATTTTTGAAACATGAGTAGATTTTGTTAGAATTTTTTTTAATTATAAAAGGCAATCAACTAGTTACTATTTTTATATTATTTTATTATTTATTAAATAGAGTATTAAAATAGGTTTTAAAATAAATAAATAAGGATTGTACCTCATATTTTGGAAAACGGAGATTTTAGTGATAACAAATATAAAATGTAATATGTTTTAATTTAAAATAATTGCCGTGATATTTTTAGAAAAGGAGTAGATTTTGTTAGAAAAAAATATTTTAATTATAAAAGGCAATCATATAGTTACTATTTATATATTATTTATTAAATAGAATAAAGTACCGAAAACCGAAAACCAAAACTTTCAATGTTTCAGCTTTAATAATATAGTATAGATTAATTTTTTAATACGTATATAAATTTCTTTGTCTTTCAATTATTTAACCTTTTAAAATTTAAAAATTTCAGACAACTAATGCAAAAGAAGAAATAAAGATTTTAATAGCCAATGCCATCAATTTTTTAAAAAAAACATTTATAGAAAAACAAATACCAAAAGTTCAATCCTATGAATTTTGTAATTAAATTTTATTTTGTGAAAGGTATTTAATAAATCTTATTTCAGATATATAATTAATCACTTCATAAAAAAATGCCTCTGAAATTTACTAGAAAACAAATAATAAATTATAACATCAAAGCCCACAATGCCACAACCGAATGCATATCGATCTAACAACCCACCAGATGTTAGTGCTAGCGATTTGGTATATATTAGTTATTGACTTGTTAAAGACCCCAAATACTATTATTCTAATTGATGTGGGATGTTATAAACAATCCCTTTTATTGGATCTTCGTCGAGCTCACAAACACACTCTGACGGAACCCTGGCAGTGCCTCTGCAGTTCCTGCAGTTCCATCCGAACAGAGCTCTGATACTATTTATAATATCCAAGCCCACAATCAAATTTATATCGAACCTAACAATTCATCACTGATCAATCCATAAAAATTAGCAATTTAATATACATTAATTTTTGACTTGTGTATATAAAAACCCTAAATACTTTTATTCTAATCAATATTGGATATTACATAAATAGTCACCTGTAACCATCGGAGGTGTGGATTGTGAATTTTGTGATACCAAGACCAGAATCATCTTCCACGTTAGTCCATCACTTTCCTGCAAGAAAATTTGAAAATAATTATAGTGATAGTATCCATTGTTGGAACCAGTTTTCTGTCGTGAGTCGTCCGGTCGAACCTGCAAAGAGAAGAATGCGAGGGATGAGCCCCCCGATTCACCTCCGGTGTGAGAATCAGTTAAACTGGTATTTTGTGAGTAAGAGGAACGTATAAATATTGTGATTGTGTGTGAATGTATTGAATGAATGATTAAACCTGATTTCCTCCCTCCTTTACCTGTTTGTCCCGATCCCCTCGTTCGGGACGTGGACTCCCCCACCACCTTCATGGGTAGTTCGTGTTTTGACTAGGTCCTCGAGCCGTTAACCACACAGGCTTTCACACGGGCCTTCGTCATGGACATGTGACATCGGCCTTCTTGGGCTTTTAGACTCAATTCGGTTGGCCCAAACTAATGATGGGCTCCTCATGCTCTAATGGACTTTCATATCTTTCGGTCGGCCCAATATCGATCGGGTCTGGACCTTCAACATGTCCCTGAACTTCGGTCGAAGAATGTTTAATTGAAGGCCCACATACCAGTACATCTTCGAGAAAACTCTAGGACAAGATTCTGGTCGGACGAAGTACTATTTGTTTGTCAAGAGACATGGTCACGTTAGCAAGAGACAACTGTTGTCATAATTACCTTCTTGAAGTTACACGTTTTTCCAAATCAATCTAAACCGTGAATTTGGATAGCCTCCATCTCAGTCGTTTATATCGAAACGTCTACATATATACATAAAACCGCCATTTTACTTCCATTTCTCTATTGCACACATAATTTTCATATTCTGCAAAACAAAATCTCTCTCACAGACTTACAATTGGGGCAAGAGTTTCGACTATCGCGACACCATCCATACCACTACATCCGTCTTTACCTTCAAACAACAGTAAATTCTTTTTTCTTTTCATTGTATTCGCGTTTACACTCTGATTTTGCATGCTCTTTACACTGAATTTTCCACGCGTTTATTGCTCTTGTATGATGACATACAATAGGCAGACTTTTAAGATAGTGTTTAGTTTAGTAACTTTTGAGTATCGGATTATCTGTATCCATGTTTGTGGTTAAATTAGGGTCGCTAACGCCCTTCCTGGAGAGGTTTAATGTATTGGGTAAAAAGAAAACGTACAAAAAAAGACTTTTAGGGATAAAAAGTCTACTTTTTGCGGTATTAAGTTGGTTTCTGGGTAGCCTTTTAGGCAAGAACACCCTTCGGTCTTCATTCAGACCTTTAGAACTCCCTTCGGACCTCTCTCATACTTTTAGAACTCCCTTCAGACTTTTCTGAACACACAAAACCTCCCCATTCTTCAACCCGTAGGGCGTCCTTCTGCCAATCCCAGCCCTTTGTACTCGGTTTTCATCAGCAAATCAACTCCTTGCATGTATATTCTTTAAATCATCCGAGTACAAGGCTAATTCTGTCCCTTTTTGCCCTTGTAGGATATGGACCACCCAATAGAGTGCGGACCCATTTATTCGGCCATGGCGCACTTCAGTGCTGCCAGATTTCCTTCGGCCAATTTAAACTCCGTACTAACGAAGGCAGACGTCACCAAGATGGCGAAAAAGTATGATATTCCAACTACTCTTTTCCATACGTACGAAGCCGACGAGACCGACCTTGTCTACCACACACCCGAAGTGGATGAAGAATATGGCTCGATCGCTCTTGGAGTTTCTGAAAGAGCGTTCTTCTGCGGTCTTCGACTCCCATTGCTGCTTGTATTGAAGAAACTTCTCAAATATACCCAGGTCGCCCTTGGTCAATTAGACCCCAACACCTTCATTCACATCAACTCATTTCAGAATAGGTGCCTGAAGGCGGGGGGTGAAGCCACGCTTGTCCCTGTTTTTTCATCATTTTGATTTTAGGAAGAACGCTAAAAGTGCCGGGTTTTATCAACTGTCCCGGAGAACCGGTCGGGCGGAGTGGGCTGCCACTAACTCTAGCAATAAATGGATGCACGACCATTGGTTTTTCATCAGTGGTCATAAGTTGCGTAAATACTCGGTATGACGGGAGATCGAGATCCAGCTATCATTATTGCGCCTGACTTGAGCGACGTAGACATGGTAGATTATGCCAAGCTGTGTGAACCTCAGGAGCCGAACCAAATTTCTCTGGTCGTAATTCGAGACCAGACTTGGCTTCGGGCTTTATGGGGTACCGGTAACAAGAAATTCACTTAGCATATTTTCCTCGTCTTATCTATTTGTTCAGTGTTATTATTTCCTGCTTTCTAACACTGACTTTTCTTGTCTCACAGTGTCCACCAGAACTGAGATGATCCAGAGGGCCCAAGTTAAGAATGCCAAAAGGCTTGCCGAGCTAGCAGCAAAGCAGAACGCTGAGGCCTCTCCTGAGGTCCATGCTGAAGCAACTTCGGGGGCTCGAACTGAACGCACCTCTCCTTCTCCATCCGACGACTTGGATATCATTGATTCCACAGTCGCGGAGCCGAATCCTGGCTCGCCTCCGGCCGAGTTTATCCAATGCTGCCCAGAAGCGGCAAAGGGGCCTTGAAGACGAATCGGTCGTGACCTACCGACCTGATTGGTCGGTGGTGACTACTGATCGGTTTGCTTCCGAAGCTCCCTTGGCGGCTAAGGAGATATAGACGGATATGTGTCGTGCCTTTATCCTTCCCAAGGATCGTTCTATATATGACAAGGCGGGGGCGTCTTCTGCATGCTCTGAACTGCTGGGGCACATCACCATGGTAAGCTTTCGTATTTTTCCCTCGTTCTTTTTTGGTTTTTTCCCCTTAGACTAATTATTATGTTTGTTTCCCAGGCTGTCCCCTGGGTTGCGGCTGTTGAATAGAAAGTAAAAGACTTGGACTTATAGCTTCGGGGGCTGAAATTGGCTGAAGAAGGGGCTGAGACCGCAGAAGGCCAATTGGACGCCTTGCACAAGGAAGTCTCCTCGTTGCAGCAAAGGCTGACCCATGTGATGACTGATCGAGACAACGTCAAAATTGACCTCGACTCTGCTTTCACCTGTCTGGATCAGGTTAAAGGCAAACTAAGGGCTTCCCGAAGGGTTGAGAAGAAGGCCCAGAAATTGGTCGTCATGTCCGAGGACTGTGGGTTCACGGCTGGCTATGAGGAGGTGATCCGCAAAGCCCACGTTGCGGGGATGGATTACAAGCTTCTTCTGGAGGAAGACATGGAAGATCCAATCGGGCGTTCAGAAGAGCCTGATGTTCCTCCGATGGTCAGCTCTGATCATGAGTCCGAATTATCGGATTAATTATCATTTATTATCAATGTAATTAATTGTACAGCCTTCGGGCTTGACCTTGCCTTCAGGCTCAACATTGCCTTCGGGCTTATTATTAATTGTATTGCCTTAGCGTAAAATAGTGTTATTTTAGCTTTCTTTGGCATTCGTTTTTATTCTGCTTTAGGTCTTACTTGTCTGCCTTAGCTTTGTCTTTCTTATGTGGTGTGAAGCCTTTTAAGCCTGATCGCCCATATCTTCGTGCATCTTTAGGCTTTTATTTGCCTTAGCATTTTTATGAATAATGCTTCTTCGACCTGATAAATTTGCCTTGACATTTTTTCTTTGATTACCTTTGGCTTGAACGTCGTCGGTTCATAATGCCTCTTCGGTATAATGTTGCCCCTTAGTATTTGAAAGGGTTGAGATTTTAATTTAAGCCACATTGTTTGGTCTACTGTGGGTCTTCGGCTTAAATTCAATATCATATCTTTGAAATATTAACAACGTATATTCAATGCAAAAATTTAATACACATAATTTCTTTTAGGACGTCCCCAAGTATGTGTGGACCAATTTTGCATCTATTTGTATGATAATTCAAATCATGCTATCGTGTTATTGATAAACAAGTGGGTTTTTACTAACATGTTTTCCGAAATTCAACTGTTATATATAACGATGCCCAAAGCGGCTATCCGAATAAACATGACATGACTACCGAAATAAAATTGTTGAATTGTACTGAAATAAAAGTACTGAATGAAATTGTTGAAACAAAATGAGGATTTCCAGTAAGCTTACTGGTAAAATCTACGGAGGCGCGAAGCATGCCAAGTGTTTTTTATCAAGGAATCGTCCGGTCTTGACAGTTTGTATGTCCATGCCCGAACCACTTCAACTACCGTGTAGGGGCCTTCCCAATTTGGCATTAATTTGCCCTGTTTGGTCGGCATGGAAGTTGCTTGTAACAGCCCCAAATCCGGGGTCAGAGATTTAGAGTAGTCACGATCCACTTACTTCTTGCCTTGCCTGCTTTACTCACAATAGACACAATTCATCTGCTTATGACCCCCACAATGAATATATCTCTCACGCACACACACAGGTTAGAGTCTCAGAAACGACACAAATACAACCATTGTGGAATAAATAATCTTTATTACAATACCCAACTGTCTTTTGAATTTGCTACTGATACAACTTCTAAGTAATGGTACATTACCAACCTAGCCTTGTAATACTCACCACCCTCTCATACCATTCATATCTATACATAAGATGAATACCAAAAGCTCCAGCTTGATCTGACTGGTTCACACTACTTCCAGGATCACTGCTAGAAACTGCTCATGAGACTGCCTTGCGCTTACCACTCGTCTGAGGGATGTGCGCCGAATCCTTGGTATCCTACTTCGCTGCTATATAATATTTATAAAACAATAGCAAGAGTGAGCGATAGCTCAGCAAGGTAATAAAAGTATGGCATAATCCTGCCTTTAACTCAACCCAGAATAAAGCGGGTATAAGACAATAATTTGTCAAAATATCTCGATACTGAAATTATTTCCTTATCGGAATGTATTCCGAAAAACAGTACCATTATTGTATTTCAATATCATTTTCATAATATTTCTGCGAACTTTTGCTATATTATGAACAAAGTTCTAGTATAATATAAAAGATGAGGTTTCAAAGTAAACCAATATAACCTTTCTGAAAAATATCTGCTATGTAAGCAGAATATCAACATATAACTTAAAAGATGAAGTTATAAGGTGATTCAGTATAAACAACTCCCTTACCATAACTCATGTTATGTAAGGTATCCATAGAGTCATATGATATAAAAGATGAAGTTACGAGGAAAATTCAATATAAGGTTTCCGTAACCCAAAATCCACTGATGCATATATAATCTGAGTAAGGTTTTATCAGAGACATAACTCATAAAATAAAAGATAAAGTTGCAAGGATTTATTGTAACTTCATTTTTTTTTGAACACTTTTCAACCCCCTGCCAACATGATCGGTAAACCTGTACCACAGTGTCATCCTTAGTCCCTTTCAATACATGTTGCAGAACCCCCTGCCAACATGATCGGTAAACCTGTACCAAGGATGTCATCCGTAGTCCCTTTCAATACATGTTGCAGAATTATCCAAAATGGATGATGAACCAATACCGGAGTTGCTACCGCGCCCGTCGTACCAACCTTACTATGATCAGTAGCAGGTCATACAACAAAAATATGTTCTCTACATGTAGATGGAAGAATCACGACAGCCTGACATTGTCTACTGCTTTCCCGGATCTCCCGGCCCATTTGGCGCAATAATATGGATGGGTCGGCGCAACTGAACCACTTACACCACTCCTAGTTCAGATGAAATCCATGACTCTGAAACCTAAAGATCGTCTAAGTAGTTATATCTAGGTTGGAAAGGAAGATTCTCCAATATTTCCCAAGCGATGCTTGTTAATGGATATCGACTTGTTCCATCAATTTACCCCTCGATCGTTGAGGTGGTAACACAACATTTGACTTGCAGCAATTAAATTGCTCCGAGAAAATATCTGTCCCCTGACAGTTTTGAGTTGAGAGTTTAAAATGAGTAGCAGTCACTTAAATCAGGTTTCCCATATTTTTGATAGTTGAGCGAACATTTAAATCCTCTTAAAAGACACATTTAAATGGAAAAACAGTGTTTTGGGAACCTCTTTTTGATTTAAAATAATTAATAATACAGCTTAAAGTATCCTTCGTAATTATTGAAGGTCGAGGATAAACTTTAAATAACATTTCTCATTTTTAAAACGTGTTAAAAGTATTTAATAAATAATCGAATAATATTTATTAAATAAATAAACTTTAAATGAATATTCAAAAATAATATTCATTAAATAAATAGTGATTGAATGAATATTCAAAATAATATTCATTAAATAAATAAACCTTGAATGAATATTCAAAATAATATTCATTAAATAAATAATAATTAAATGAATATTCAAAATAATATTCATTAAATAAATAATGATTAAATGAATATTCAAAATAATATTCATTGAATAAATAAGCCTTAAATGAATATTCAAAATAATATTCATTGAATAAATAAGCCTTAAATGAATATTCAAAAATAATATTCATTAAATAAATAAGGATTAAATGAATATTCAAAATAATATTCATTAAATAAATAATCATCGAATAACAGTTACCCGATATCTTTATCGGAAAAATAATCTTTAACATATACAGAAAATATAATTACTTCTGATCTAAATAAAATCACACGCCCTTATCCTAGGGCATTTATAAAAACCTGGCTTCTAGCTAATATCCCATAGTTAGCTCAGAAACCCATAATCAAATTATAAAGCAAGTATCACAATATACTTTCGAAAACAGTTATGTCTTCCATTAGCATATATAACTGAAATAGTATTCAAATAGTATTTCTCGACTGAGATAATACTTAAATAACATTCCTTGAAAGATATAGTAAGCAAATATCAATCCTCGAATGATATCATACTCGAATAACAATCCTCAAAATACATAGTATTCTGCCGATGGAATCCCTCCGGGTTTCCACGACTATCTACATATCTCAAAATACCGACTCCCGATTTAGAGTCGAAAACAATGAATATGCTCTTATATTTAGAGCTACCAGATAAACCGGTTCATAACTACTTAACTCAAAAGATTTCATATAATCCAAAGGTCAAATCCATTTCAACAAGAAATAAGATATATCGCAAAATTGTCAAATTTTATACATGGCAAAAGCAGTATTATATAGTCAATACTTCAAAGTATAGATTTAGAAACTTGCCTGATGCTCGAGAAGTGATAGGGGTTCGCGACGATGTCGGACAATCTAGACAAAGTCAAAGAAAACGCACGATTAATCCCCTGGATAATCCACTTGTACTCAATGCTTAAACACGTAAGCGAAACACAACCAAGGCATTACTAGCTCTTTATAGGCTCATACTAATTCCATGTTAATCGACAATTACTTAAGTCGTAGGTTTAGTCCGAAATCGATCCTCGAATACAAGTTATACTTAACCATTTACAACATTGGTTTCTAAGTCATGTTCTTAGTGGTTTTCACTTGTGCAACCTCGGCTAACACATTTTTATAAAATCGAAAAATAATCTTTTGGACTCGAAACCTTCGTACAAACTTTCGTAACTGACCTTGGCACTTCAATACAAAATTTCATATTTTAAAACAACTCTTAAGGGTCTCAAACATAGCCACAAAGTTGGTACATTTCTGCAATCTCATTCCTTGAACCACTTTCACTAAAATGGTCATATCTCATAAATCGTAAATCGTAATGACATGATTCTTGCGCTCACGTAAACTAGAAACAAATCTCTACACACTTATGTTCATCACTGAACCAAAAGAGGCAGTTAGGTTTTCGGATTCTAGGCAGTTTTTAGAGTTAACGAGAATCGGGCATTACGACGGCTTAAAACTTAACGTTTTCCATTTTCAAAACACAACCAAATCAATACCAATCAATCCCAAACTCACCATCCACCTTATACTCCCTCCACTCAGTCAAATCGTCCATGAATATTCAAAACAAATTCATAACCCATCCTCCAAACTTAACCAACAATTCCTCTAATCACCTAAAACATCAACCCATTACATATACTACACATACATGCTTTCAAACTTAAATTATAAACACAAAACTTTTTGAAAACACTATTCATCATCTTCTTCATATCAAGAAAAGATCATTCTAGAGTTAGTGGGTATGGGAGATGTTACCTTTAAAAGAATGGGCTTGAGCTCTTCTTTGATTTAAGCTATTAAACACTAAGTTTGGTGGAGAATTGCTCAAGCTTCAAGCTCCTTCTTCCTCATTCCTTAGGTTCGGTTTTTCTTTAAGAAAATGGGGGTGGAGGCTGTTCCTTTTGTGTGTTTAATGTGTGGATGAGGTTTGGTTATAAGGTTTAGATATTTGTTTGCCAAAATGCAAGTTAGTCACTGCAAACTAGTCCCTCAAGTTTGCTAAGTTACAAAGCTTCTTCCACACAATTCTTCCACCCATTATTCTTCTTTTAATACATATCTTCTTTTTTATTTCCTAAGTTATAATACGTCCAAAGTTGCTCCTTCGAACGGATTTTTGATTCTCGTTTTCGTTTGCGATTTCTGACTACGCGATTAATAACCGTTTATTATTCCTGAACTTCCGCTGAAATATGGAATCAATCGGAGACTATAAAATTTTACTATTCACCTTGGAGTACTATTCATCAATGTTACTATTCATCAATGTTACTATTAATCCTTGTTTTTGTTCCTCTTGCAACGATTCGAAAATATTTCCTAAAAAGAGCGAATAAAACTCTACGCGATTCTCGCAGTGAATAGTAACTATTCACTATTCACTCCAACAATCGAATCCTTAAATCGACTTTAATAAAATAATAAAATTTCAAAATATTAAATCCTCAAATCCTCAAATTTAATATCTCATTTCTTGAATATAATAATATATAATTCACTGCCCGGTCAAATACTACACCAAAATAAAATTTGGAATTTCTGAATTCCGATCGTCTTTGCATTCACTTATTTACTCCGTAGATCACTAATATGACTTTGGAATATCCACACTACGTCTCGTACATAGGTGTCATGAAATTTTTTCTTAACCCTCAAAATCACTATTCATCCACCAAATTCACTATTCACTGATGCACTTAATCATAATAAGAAAAGTTTTAATTTTACAAAAAATTCGGGTTATTACATTGCTAGCTCTCTAAGAACAAAATCTCCCACCTGAAATGATCTCTTGTTAATTCCTGCGTCGTAGTACTGGGCAGCTTGAAGCTTGTATCGGACGTTGCACTGGTGTTAGGAATATGTTGTTCTTGATGATAAACATAAAACTCTTAGTAGAATTTGTGTAAAGTCATTTTGTAGCTGTCAACGAAATGACATGCTTTGCAGCATTCCGCTGACAGGAAGCTCATCAACGAAATGAGTGATGTAGCAATTGCACTGTACAATACTTCTAGTTTGATATGCATTTCGTTGTAGATATTGGATAGGTTTTCTAAGTCATGTTGACTAAGTACTAGATAGGCAAAATAGGTTGGTTAATTGTAAATATATTATGCCTTGTAATTTTGCCTAAGTGAAGACATGTCAACGGTATGAAGATTACTCTGTCAACGGTATGGAGATTACTCATCAACGAAACGAAGAATAAAGCTATCAACGAAACACACCTTACTGCTATCAACGAATCATTATCACTTTTCTGAATAGTTGACAAAGTGATAGTGACAGTTTTTTGACAGATCAAAAGGAGATGTGGAAGTGTACTTTGCATTGGAAACCATTAAAATGGACATGGGGAATAAGGAAACATTCCAATTTCCAATCTGGTTATTGAGTGGGATCACTATAAGACTGAAGACAGAAGACAAAGATCTCCAAGGACCATTGGACAAAAGGGATGAAAAGCAAGCTATTGACGGTTACCTTTAGTGTACTTTAGTGTAGCCAAAAATAGCTTTGTAAACTTGGGAATATATATATAACCAAGTGTAGCAGTTAAAATATGAGTGAGAGAAGAAAAACAAATAGATTGTATTAGCTATCTTTGAGAGCATACTTCTCTACATTCTTGTAACTGAGCAGCTGTGTACTTTTTGTATCACATATTATTTCCGCAATACAAATCACTTCAGTTGGATCATCAAACAATCCAACTGAAATTATTAAGTGCTTGTGGTTTTTATTTTATAAGTTCAGTTTTAATTTGTAAGTTATTTTTTAAGTTTGAGAAATATCAAGAATTGTATTCAACCCCCCCTTCTACAATTCTGTTAGGTCATTTGGGATTAACAATTGGTATCAGAGCAAGCTTCTAACAAACAAGAAGTTTAAAGATCAAGACCAAAACAGTAACCATGGTGAAGAAGGATGCAGGTGTAAAGATACCAGTTCTTGATAATGACAATTACTTTCACTGGAAAGTAAAGATGCATTTACATCTCATGTCTATGGATGAGAGGTATGTAGACTGCATTGAGAAAGGTCAACACGTTCCCATGAAGTTCGCATCTAGAGTTGGATTGCCAGATGATGCTCCTGATGTAGAGATTCCAAAACCTGTCTCAGAATGAACTATTGAAGATGTTGCAGAAATCCATAAAGATAAAAGAACCATGAACATTCTGTTTAATGGTTTGGAGCAAGAGATGTTTGACAATGTCATAAACTGTACAACCTCCAAAGAATTCTGGGACACTGTTAGAACTCTCTGTGAAGGAACTGAGCAAGTTAGGGAAAACAAAATGCAGCTCCTTATACAACAATATGAGCATTTTCATTTTAAAGCTGGTGAAACCCTAAATGATACGTTTAGTAGGTTTCAAAAGCTTTTGAATGGATTAAAGTTGTATGGGAGGATCTATCAAATCAAGGATTCAAACCTTAAATTTCTTAGAGCTCTTCCAAAAGAATGGAAGCCTATGACTGTTTCTCTTAGAAACACTCAAGAGTACAAAGACTACACTCTTGAAAGGCTTTATGGAACCTTAAAGACATATGAGTTGGAAATGTAGCAAGATGAAGAAATTGAAAATGTACAGAAGAAAGGTGGATCTATTGCATTGATAGCATCTGTGAACCAACTGGAAGATGACAATGAAGAAGCTGCAAAGGCCACAACTAGTCGAGCTAGTTGTAGGAGTAATGTTAGCAAGGGTAAAGGCAAGATGACAGAAGAAGAAGAACCAGAACCAGCCAACTTGGATGACTTAGATGAGATTGATGAACACATTGCTTTTCTGTCAAGGAAATTCTCTAAGTTCAAGTTCAAGAGAAACTCAGAAGAAAGGCCACCAAGGAAAGACTTTCAACCTAGCAAAAATAACTGGATTGAAAAGTCTAAATCTAAATGTTTCAATTGTGGAATGCTTGGTCACTTTGCTGAAGACTGCAGAAAGCCCAAGGTTGAGAAGGGCAACAGGAAATTTGAGCCTGTTGATTATAAAAAGAAATACTTTGAACTTCTCAAGCAAAAAGAAAAGGCTTTCATGTCTCAGAAGTATGATTGGGCTGGTAATGGTGAAGATTCTGATGATGATGTTGAGTATGTCAACTTGGCTCTTATGGCTAACAATCATGAGCAGGAAGCAAGCTCCTCAAGCAACCAGGTAACAATTACTAATCTTTCTGAGCTTTCTAAAGAGGAATGCGATAGTGCAGTAAATGAAATGTCTACTGTACTATATAATTTACGTGTTACTCTTAAATCACTTACCAAAGAGAATTCAAGAATAAAAGAGACTAATTTGCACTTAAGTGATAGGAATGCAATGTTAGAAGCACAGCTAATTGATTTTGAGAAAATGAGGTGTGTTAGTAGGGATGCTAAGAAGGAACTTGAGAACATGTTAAAAAGGGAAGAAATTCTTAAAACACAACTTGAAATAGAACAAAGTGTGATTGCAAAATGGAAAGATGCCAGGAATGTTGCTAACAACATCATTAATGTTCAAGGTATGGAATCTTTCTGTGAACAATCATGGAAAAAGAACAAAGAAAAGCTAGGGTATGTTGGTGAAACCTTAGAATCAGAAACAGAGTCAACAAACAACAATGATCATTTGTTGAAGGTTGATATGTCAACGGAATGCAATGTTCCGTTGACAGATGAACCATCAACCGATCAGGCTGTTTCGTTGACAGAGAAAAGAAAAGATGAACTCACTAGACTTAATAACAAGTATGGTCCTGTCACCAAGAACTTTGTTCAAGGTGAGTCTAGTAAATCAAAGAAAGTTGAGAAGCCTGTTGAGAGAGCTAATGTAGGTCACTTGTCTAACAAGCAATTGAAAGACAAGTTAGAGAAAGTTCAAGTTGAGGCTAAGGGAAATAAAAAGAATAACAAGAATGGAAAAGTAGGGATTAACAAACACAACAATTACACACCTGATAAATATGCTCCTAGAAAGACATGTGTCAATTGTGGAAGTGTTAGTCATTTATCTACTAACTGCAAATCTGTTAAGAAGACTGCTAATGTGAAAATGCCCAAGTCTGAAATGAATAGTTCTATGCCTACAATGCCTGTTATGCCTAACATGTTTGCTCCATATGCAAAATTTCAAAATCCATATGCCAGCATGTCATTTGTGCCTAATTCATACATGAATATGTTTAATGTGCCACAAATGCCGTGGAATGTGAATAACATGTTTGTTCCTCCAACTATGCATGCTGTGAATGAAAATGTGAGCAACCCTCAGAAATCAACACCAAAGGTGAAGATTGATTTAAATCAATCTGAGCCCAAGGTGAAAAATGATATAAAAGGAAAAGGAAAGGCTAACAAAACAGGACCCAAGGTAACTTGGGTACCAAAATCAACTTGATTTGATTTTATTGTGTGCAGGGAGACAAAAAGAATCTTTGGTACTTGGATAGTGGTTGTTCAAGACACATGACTGGTGATTCTACCCTGCTCACAGAGTTTCAGGAAAGAGCTGGCCCTTGTATTGCTTTTGGAGATGACAGCAAAGGCTACACTAAGGGATATGGCTTGATTTCAAAAGAGAATGTCATCATAGATGAGGTTGCATTGGTGGATGGTCTTAAGAACAATCTGCTTAGTATCAGCCAACTTTGTGACAAAGGATTTTTAGTTACTTTTTCTAAAGAAGCCTATGTTGTTTCTAAAGGAGGAAACAACAATGTGGTAATGACTGGATTCAGAAGAGGGAATGTGTACATTGCTGACTTTAGTAGCACAAGTCCAGACACCATCACTTGTCTCTTCAGCAAGGCAAGCAAGGATGAAAGTTGGATATGGCACAAGAAATTATCTCATCTAAATTTTAAGGTTATGAATGATTTGGTGAGGAAAGATCTTGCCAGAGGAATTCCACAAGTGGAATTCTCCAAGGATGGTTTGTGTGATGCCTGTCAAAAAGGGAAACAAAAGAAGGCATCATTCAAAAGCAAGACAGAGTCATCAATTGTCCATCAGCTTGAGTTGCTTCATATGGATCTGTTTGGCCCTGTAAATGTCATGTCTATCTCAAAGAAGAAATACTGTCTTGTGATTGTTGATGATTTTTCTAGATTTACATGGACCTTCTTTTTGCACTCCAAAGATGAGGCAAGTGAAATCATTATCAATCACATCAAGATGGTAAGCAATCATCCTGATTTCAAAGTAAGAAGGATTAGGAGTGACAATGGGACAGAATTCAAGAATTCAAGCATGAAGGTGTTCTGTGAAGAAAATGGTATTTTGCATGAGTTTTCAGCAGCAAGGACACCACAACAAAATGGTGTAGTTGAAAGGAAAAACAGAACACTTATTGAAGCTGCAAGGACAATGCTAGATGAATCAAAGTTACCAACTTATTTTTGGGCTGAGGCAGTTAACACATATTGCTTTACTCAAAATATTTCTTTGATTAATCAGGCCAAGGGAATGACCCTTATCAACTACTCAAAAGAAAGAAGCCACTATTGAATTTTCTTCATGTCTTTGGATGCAAGTGCTTTATTCTGAGAAATCAAGCTGAGCATTTGGGGAAATTTGAAGCCAAGGAAGATGAAGCAATATTTGTGGGATATGCAGCAGGGAAAGCTTACAGAGTCTATAATCTCAGAACCAACATTGTTATGGAATCTGTACATGTTGTTTTTGATGATCTCAAAATTCAAGGTCTCTGTGATGAAGGTTTCCATGAAAGTCTTTCTTTTGAGAATGAGGAAGGAGATCAAGTGAATCATGTTAAGGCTACTGAGAAACAGCCTAAAGTTGTTGTATCTAGCACAGATGAAAGCAGCAGTGAAGATGAAATTGCTGCATTAAGATTGAAAAGAATAGCTGCTAGCAGACCAAATGGTCATTTCGTTAACAGTCATGGTGATGGATTCGTTGACAGTCAAAATGAGCGTTTCGTTAACAGCCAAATTGGTCATACCGTTGACAGTCAAAGAAATGTTTCCAGAAGTGATCAATTAGGGACAACAAACTCAGGGGGAGTTTCTCAAGGACAATTATCCAATCAAGGCAATCATGATAATGAAGCTACCTCGTCAAGAGCAAATCTACCTCCCTCAAGGAAATGGACTAAAGATCATCCCTTTGAACTTATTATAGGTGATGTTTCTTCAAAAGTCCAAACTAGAAGAGCAACTCAAGAGGAATGTCTATACAGTAACTTTCTGTCTCAAGATGAGCCAAAGAAAGTTGAGGATGCACTTCTAGATCCAGATTGGGTTTTAGCTATGCAAGAGGAGCTAAACCAATTTGAGAGGAACAAAGTTTGGAAGCTGGTCTGCTGGTGCCCAAGCCTAAGGACAGGAGTGTCATAGGCACAAAATGGGTGTTCAGAAACAAGATGGATGAAAATGGCATAGTCACAAGGAACAAAGCTAGATTGGTTGCAAAAGGCTATTCACAGGAAGAGGGAATTGATTTTGATGAAACCTTTGCTCCTGTTGCAAGACTAGAAGCAATAAGGATTTTCCTAGCATATGCAGCCCATGCCAATTTCAAATTCTATCAAATGGATGTGAAGAGTGCTTTTCTGAATGGGGAATTGGAAGAGGAGGTGTATGTAAGTCAACCTCCTGGTTTTGAAGATGATGATTTTCCAGAATATGTATACTTCCTCCTCAAAGCACTCTATGGTTTGAAACAAGCACCTAGAGCCTGGTATGACACACTTTCACAGTTCATCCTTGAGAATTTCTTCACTAGAGGTACTGTAGATAAAACTTTGTTTCACAGGGTTGTGAATGGCTCTACTATACTTGTTCAAATTTATGTAGATGACATAATCTTTGGGTCTACAGATGTGAAACTTTGTCAAAAGTTTGCCAAGCTTATGCAAAGTAAATATGAAATGAGCGTGATGGGAGAATTAACTTACTTTCTTGGTCTTCAAGTGAAACAAGTTAATGAAGGCATTTTCATTAGTCAAACAAAATATATTCATGATTTATTAAATAAATTTGACTTAATGGAATGCTCTCCTGCCAAAACTCCCATGCCTACTGCCACCAAACTTGAATTGAATATTAAGGAAAAATCTGTGGACATTTCAAGTTACAGAGGCATGGTAGGCTCACTTTTATATTTAACAGCTAGTAGACCTGATATTATGTTTGCTATATGTCTATGTGCTAGATTTCAGGCTGATCCTAGGGAATCCCATTTAGTTGTTATTAAAAGAATTTTCAGATATCTCAAAGGAATACCAAACCTTGGCATTTGGTATCCTAGAGAATCTGGCTTTGAACTAATTGGTTATTCAGATGCAGATTATGCATGATGTAAAATTGACAGGAAAAGCACAACTGGCACCTGCCAATTCTTAGGGAACAAGCTTGTCTCATGGTTCAGCAAGAAACAAAACTCAGTTTCTACCTCCACAGCTGAGGCTGAGTATATTGCAGCTGGAAGTTGTTGTGCACAGATTTTATGGATGAAAAATCAACTACTTGATTATGGATTAAGAGTTGAGAAAATTCCTATTTTCTGTGACAACACTAGTGTCATTGCCATTACTGAGAATCCAGTGCAGCATTCAAGGACCAAGCACATTGACATCAAGTACCATTTCATTAGAGAACATGTTATGAATGGTACTGTGGAGTTACATTTTGTTCCAAGTGAACAACAACTTGCAGACATTTTTACCAAGACACTTGATGAATCAACATTCTCAGGCTACAGATGTTGCAGACAAGGATTGAAGCTACAGAAATCAAGGATTCCATTAGCAACCTCAGGGATGCTACTGATAGGAGGCTAGATGAAAAGCTTCCTCTTCTAACTGTATCCAAGATGAACAGGTTTTTCTCCAAGGAATCTGAAGTGTCCTCGTCTTTGAAGACTCTTTCCTCTAGAGTGGACAAAGTTGAGGCTACACTTTCTCACATGCAAAAGGAACAGGAGAAACAAACTCAGCTACTCACCCAGCTTTTGGCAGCTCAAGGACTCCCTCTCATCTCACTTGATGATAACAAAAAGGGGGAGAAATCTACGGAGCTAGAGAAATCTAAAGAGCTTGATATACAAATCACAAAGGTTTTGGTCCCACCCATTTCCTTACCAAATGAGACACTAGCAATGGGGGAGTTTGGACAGAAGAAAAAGGATGGCATTGACCTAATTCAGGAAGCTTCTATGAGGATGATACTTGCAGAACAGATCAAAGATCATTGGTCCAACATAGAAGCAAGAGTCAAGAGAATTGCTAGAACTGCAAAGAACTCAAATCCATCAACGGATCAACCATCAACGAATGCCATGGTTGTAACATCAACGGAATGGGAGCCACAGTTCAAGAGTTCTTATGTTATAGAACCCCTTCAGCATGGAGTCCTTCAAGATTCAAGAAGTGAGAAATGACAGTCTTCATGCTTTAGGAATGTGGATGCAAGAGGGATATCTCCAATATCACCTGTCAAACCCAAGGGCAAGAACATTGCAAGGATATTTTATCCTCCACCAAAGCCAGATGAGTTCAAAGTCCTAGGGAAGCTGATCATGGAAAGCAAAGAGAGCAATCATCCAAGCATAAGGAACAAAAGGGCCATCATCTACAGGGATAGCAAAGAAATCTGCATTTGGGTTGGTCACCCAAATTTTGCTAAGGCCAAAGCTGAAGAATCTGAAAGGACAGCAATGCAAGCACTAGCAGTTGCTCAATCACTTGAAGATTAAGAAACCATACAGGAAGAAAAGGCTAAGGATGAAGCTAAGGAAGCTGGAAAGGAAAGGAAGAGTGTAAGGCAACCAAAGGCTAGAGCTAAAAGGAATCTGAACTTTGACAAAGATGATTCTCAGGACACTGCTCAAGACTCTTCCACAACAAGTGCACATCAAATTCCTATTGATCTACCTCATGAAGGAAAGTTGGCATGTGATCCTGCACATCCTGTCAACTTTCATGATCAACCAATTGTGCCAAAAGAGGAGCCTCTTGAATTTGACGAGGCCTACTTTCCAAAGTTCCTATTTGAGAAGGATCAACCAATGAAGACAAAGAAAAGGGTTGTCAAGGCAAAGCCAGTGTTTGTGAGAAAGCCACAACCTCAGAAACCCCCTGCAAATCCAGAGGACTGCATGTACATCGCTGACATCAGGGAAGAATCCAGTTTACATCTTGACTTAAACAACCTGGTGGAAGTAAGAGGCATTGCAGCTTCTCAAAAATTACCTGAGAGACTAGTTTTTACATTCAAGGGAGGTAGAGAACAAGTGTGGCCTCTCTATAGAATTTTAGGAGAAGACTATCAAACACTACTCTCAGTGTTTAGATGCTTGAAGAAGGACTTTGGCTTCACCAAAACAGCCAAGTCTGAGGTGGTCTCCAAAATCTGTCAGATAAAGGCTAGCTGGAACAAGCCTGAGGCTCTTCCCAGGATGTTTAGAGTGCCCTCAACAGGAAAGAAGATCCATCTTCAACCTTACTGGATGATGGAATTTAAGGACAAGGACAATTGCAGAAGATTCTTCAGGATGGAAGACCAGCTGGATAAGGCATCTAATCAAACTCTAAAGTTTATGCAATCCATTCTTGGTGATCAAGATGAAGAGGAGAAAATCTTTTAAAGAAGGCTACAGGTCCAAATTGAGGAAAACAACTCTAAGAGAGGGAAGAAGACTATGTCACAAAGAATACACAGATGAAACATTTGCTCAGACTAGAGGAGCACTTTTGGGCATTAGTCTTGTAAGTCTTGTATTTTGTCTAAAATATCATGAAGCTTAATGCATTTTCTACTTTTTTAGTTTATGATGTATCTGAGTGTTTTTGTTATCATCAAGTCTCTTGATTTATGGCTGTTATTCTATCAGTCATAAATTGGGGGAGATTGTTAGGAATATGTTGTTCTTGATGATAAACATAAAACACTTAGTAGAATTTGTGTAAAGTCATTTTGTAGCTGTCAACGAAATGGCATGCTTTGCAGCATTCCGTTGACACGAAGCTCATCAACGAAATGAGTGATGTAGCAATTGCACTGTACAATACTTCTAGTTTGATATGCATTTCGTTGTAGATATTGGATAGGTTTTCTAAGTCATGTTGACTAAGTACTAGATAGGCAAAATAGGTTGGTTAATTGTAAATATATTATGCCTTGTAATTTTGCCTAAGTGAAGACATGTCAACGGTATGAAGATTACTCTGTCAACGGTATGGAGATTACTCATCAACGAAACGAAGAATAAAGCTATCAACGAAACACACCTTACTGCTATCAACGAATCATTATCACTTTTCTGAATAGTTGACAAAGTGATAGTGACAGTTTTCTGACAGATCAAATGGAGATGTGGAAGTGTACTTTGCATTGGAAACCATTAAAATGGACATGAGGAATAAGGAAACATTCCAATTTCCAATCTGGTTATTGAGTGGGATCACTATAAGACTGAAGACAGAAGACAAAGATCTCCAAGGAACATTGGACAAAAGGGATGAAAAGCAAGCTATTGACGGTTACCTTTAGTGTACTTTAGTGTAGCCAAAAATAGCTTTGTAAACTTGGGAATATATATATAACCAAGTGTAGCAGTTAAAATATGAGTGAGAGAAGAAAAACAAATAGATTGGATGGAGGTTCTAGGGATGTATTCCAAGTTGTATTCCCCCAATTCGACCGACCATGCAACTACCCTTCCCGAAGCCTCTGGTCTTTGTAGTATTTTCTTGAGGGGTTGATCGGTCACCACCTGTACCGTCCTTCCCTGAAAGTAGTGTCGCAACTTCCTTGAAGCACTACTAGAAAAACTGCAATAGACATCACTGCTTTAACATCGGTCCTTATTGTAACCGATGTAAAAAAATATATTAACATCGATTTATAGAAAACCGATGTCTTTCTGTTATTAGGACATCACTTCATTAACCAACCGATGTCTTAAGTACACTTTAAAAAATTTTAGCTCGCGCCCTCTCCAATTTTTCTCCCCGTAATCAATATTTTTCCCCGCTTATTACCAAATATACTTCCCCCCCCAAATATACTTTCCCCCCTTAACCAATTTTTTGTCCCCCCCCCCCCCCCCCCGCTTTTTTGATCTCTCTTCAGACAAAACAAAAAACTAAATACTAAAAATTAAAAATCTCACCTCTCTACTCTCACCCCTCACCTCTCTCTCTACTCTCATCGACTCACTCACGGAATCTGAAAGCTAAAAGCTCTCACTGCTCGTCTCACTTGTCTACACAACTCTCACTGCGCGAAAGCTCTCACTGAATTGGTTTGTTTGAAGCGCGAAAGCTCGAATTGGTAAGTGCTCGAAGCCCCATTTGTATTTATAATAAGCATTTGTAAGCATGTATTTGAAATCGAAACCCTAATTTAGTTTTAAATTGGGGGTTTTAAAATATCAAAACCCTAATTTTTAAAATTGGGGGTTTGTAAAAATCGAAACCCTAATTTTTTAAAATTGGGGGTTTATAAAAATCGAATCCCTAATTGAGGTTTTATTGTATCATTTAGTATGCTCTCTCATAAGCATTTGTTATAAGAATGTATTTGTTATAAGCTTTGGTTTGATTTGTACCATTATTTTGTTAGATGTATGCTCTACCGGATGAATGTTTTTGTTATAACCATGTATTTGTTATAAGCGTATTCCTGTTGTATGCCTCGTGTTATTATGAATTATAAAACATTGTACTTGTGAGTGCATGAAATAAAGTATGACTTGTAATACACATATTGCTTGTGCATTTATTTTGTAATAGTGAGCAATGTAATACATATATTCAGACCTCAATTGGATGTGTTTATTGTTAGGGGTTTTACTATTGTTGTAACTTGTGTCTATTGTGGTACATATGTCACTCCCATGTTCTTTTGTATACTGGAATGCTTGTGTCCTCTGTTATACATTGTAGTATAAAGATAGGGCATAGTTCATAATATTTAATCAGTGGTGGTTATTAAATTTTTTAGTGACATATCAGGTGGGTTGAAATGGATAAGTCCTGGATCAAAGCCGATAAGGATTCTTTACAATATGAAATTGGTGTCGAAAACTTCTTGATATTTGCGGAGGAAAATGCGAAAAATCCTAAGAAAATTTGTTGCCCATGTGCACGCTGCGTTAATTTTAAAAAGTTTTCGTTAAAAATAATTAGAGGTCATTTATATGAAGCTGGTTTTAGTTTTGGGTATATTGAGTGGATTTGGCATGGAGAAGAGTCTTCTAGGAGTACTAAATCATATGTTGGTAGTTGTCATGTTTCGAAGTCAACACCTACTACGCAAACAGTTAATGTGTGTGAGGCAGCCTATAATAAAGGCGATCACGATGTTGATACAGACGATTTTAAGAGGTTTGTGGCTGATGCAGAACAACCTCTGTTTGAGGGAAGTGAGTGCACTAAGCTAGAGTCAGTTTTAAAATTACCAGGCTATGACCAGGCCAAAAGCAAACTTTTCTGCGTTCGGATATCTAGTCTCTGCGTCTTTCAGAATATGCGAGACATAGAATACGGGGTGTTGGTTTCCCTCGTGGTCTTTAACTAGTACAGCCCCAAGTGTTCAGTCGTTTACAACTAGATATAGCTGCAAGGTTTCCTTCGGGCCAGGTCTCATTAGGAGTGGGGATTTGACCAAATATTCCTTAACTTCTTCAAAGGCTTTTTGACAACTCGGTCCCCACACAAAGTTCTTCGACCCCCGAAGCACTTCAAAAAATGGCAGTGCCTTCTCTGTTGATCGGGGGATAAACCTCCGGAGGGCTTCCAATCTCCCAGTCAATTTATGAATGTCCCGGATCGTCTTCGGTGCATCCATATCAATTACGGCTTTAATTTTTTCTGGATTCGCCTCGATCCCTCTGACACTTACCATATCCCCCAAAAATTTGCCATTGGAAACCCTGAATGTGCACTTATTGGGGTTGATCTTCATATTGTTTTTCCTTAGCGTCTCGAAGCACTCTCTTAGGTCTTCGGCATGATCTCTGAACATAGACTTTACGATCATATCGTCTACGTAGCACTCCATATTCCAACCGATCTGTTCTTTAAAAAGTTTGTTGATCATTTTCTGGAAGGTTGCCCCTACGTTCTTCAGCCCAAAGGGCATCTTGATGTAAACATATGTGCCTTTTGGGGTGATGAATGCTGTCTTTAGAATATCCTCGGCATTCATCGCAATTTGGTGGTACCCAGAGAAGGCATCCAAGAAGTTGATGACCTGAAGTGGCATCTATTAGCTGAACGATGTTGAGCAGGGGTAGTGATCCTTCAGACAGGCTTTATTCAGGTCGGTGTAGTCTACACACATTCTCCACTTGTTGTTCGACTTCTTCACTACCACCACATTCGCTAGCCAGTCCGGATACTCAATTTCTTCAATAAACTTGGCTTCCGGTAAGTTTTCTACTTCGGCCTGAATTACCTGTTGCCTTTCCATGGCAAAGTTCCTTTTTTCTGCTTTACCGGCTTTGCATCAGGGTTCACGCCGAGACAATGTTTCGCCACCGAAGGATCTAGTCCTGGAATATCCTCAGGTCCCCAAGCAAACACATCGTGATATTGTCTGATCACTTAAATGACCTTCCCTTTTAGTTCAGGCTCCATGTTCTTCCCTATTTGGATCATCTTCCCTTATTGGCCAACATACAGCTCTACTTCCTCAGTCTTAGCAGCTGGTTCGGCTATGGGCTTGGACAGATCTGCTCCAAATTTCTCTAATTCAATATTCATCGTCTGATGGTTGTCCCCAGTGTCATTCTCACTTCGTTTCCTCTTTTCCCCTTCATTCATCTCCACGTCTTGGTCTTTTTCAAGATCCTTCAACATTATAATTCGAGTGGATTTTTGATCACCTTTCATTTCTCCTATACCATTCTCAGTCGGAAATTTCAACTTCAAATGGGGGACAGAGGCTACGGCTTGGAAAGCGATGAGGACCGGCCTTCCCAAAATGTCGTTGCATGGACTATTTACCCGTACCACATAGAACTTGGCTTCTTTTTCGACAGTGTAAGGGGCCTTGCCCAACACAATAGGAAGGGTGATTGTCCCTTCGATCGGTACAGGCTGGTTTCCGAAGCCATATAGTGGGGCCTCGTGACAGGGTTCCAGATGTTCACCTCCCAGATTCATCTTATAGTACGTCCTGTGATAAAGGATATTGACCGAACTACCACCATCAACTAGAACCTTCCAAATTTTGTTTTCCCCTATGATGGGGTTAATGATGAGTGGATCTTCGTGCGGTCATATCACGTCCTCGAAATCATCCTCTGTGAAAGTGATAGGTAGATGTTGTCTGGCTGAATTAGCCTGATACAAACTGTAAACTTGTCTCGCATATTTCTTCCAGCGGTCTTGCTGCATCGGTCCATTACTGTGCCTCCAGAAATGGTTCGAACTTCTCCTCGATACTTTTCTTCTCTTTCAGGCCATTTTTCTCTCCTGGGCTCCTTGGACTCCAGTTTATCTCTTAGATCACCTACAAACTGGCCCATTCGCCTCATTTGATCATTTTTTGATCAACTTCTTCAAATGGTAGCATTCATCAGTATTATGCTCCTTGTCGCTGTGGTATTCACAATATTTGTCTCCATTCTTCTTATAATCCGGGGTCTTCATTCTAGCTGGTCGAGCAAACCCTGGTTTCCCCTTTATCTCATGGAGAATCTTCGAGATGGGTGCATTAAGAGGGGTGAACACCGTATTATCTTTATCCCTTCTTCTCTCTGCTCCACGATCAGGCCTAGTATCCGTAAGCCTACTCTTAACATCCATTCGACCCCTTCGGTCGTCTCTTCCCAAACCTTCATACCTACGGCTATCCTTATGACTTCCAATAGACTCAAGCTTCCTTTGGATAGCCTCTCCTCTCACATATATATCGTTCAAGGACTTAAGGGGAATATCATAAAGAGATGAGCAAAGTTTTTTACCTTTTATGGGGTCCAAACCAGCGGCGAGGAAACCTGTAGCTTTTACTTTATCCAAATTGGTGACCATCTCTGTCTCCTTTTTGAATCGGGCTAAGTAGTCACCCTTATTGTTCTGCCCCCTGGCACAACAAAAATGAAGGACCTTATATTATTCTCACTTGTATCCGTGGCGGTTGTGTACAACGCAGTCAATTGATCGATGCAAAGGACCACGGGAGTACTCACAACATATGCCACTAATGAACGTGTGTTCAAAAACTCTGCCCATGCACGAAACTGAAGGTTCGTTATGGATTGCAAGTTTTGAAACGAGACATGATTAGTTTTGGTAATAATAAATTCTCCAGCCATTTTAAAATTTCCAGAAAATTTAAATAAAACAAAACTATTTTTCCTTTTAAATTTAATTAATTATTTCTAATTAATCAAACCCTTAACAAAATTACCCCCCTTAAAAAAAATGAAACCCTCAACCAAAAACAATTTTTGAAATTAAAGAACCCTAACTTGTAAATTGATAACTTGTAACAAGATCTTTTCTTGAAGAAATCAATTGGTAAACCAATACAATCTCAACAGAATTTAGTATTATCAAAATTCTTAAAGTTCTTATGTCACTTTCGATAGCTTTTCTTAAAACTGAACTTTCACCTTAACTAAATCTCACATAAACAGGAGTTTCACGGTTTAAAGCAAAACTACTGTTATGAGAATGAGTTGTATGAGTGAATCAACAGTAATTTTGAAGAAAGTATCGAATGCTTTTGTTCTTGGTTGTATCTCTATGTTTGTAAGTATAAAACTCGACAATAGCTTTTCTCAGATCTGTAAAAACTGATAAAGAAATAGACTAAGACATGTTTAAATACTTTTCAACCTGACAGGGATAAAATTGTCATTTAATGTTCGATAGTTTTTATTTATGCTGTCAATAGTTTTAATTCTAGGGGCATAAAGGTCAAAAACACTTCGATAGTTTTTTCAAAACTATCGAAGTGTTTAAATTCAAGAATTTAAACCGACCTTTTAGAAAAACTATCGAAAGCTGTTCTCAATTAAACCAAAATCTATCGAACATGCTTTGTTTAGAAAAACTATCGAGAATTTGAATATAAAAATAATTAAATTCACTTCGATGGTTTTTCTACTAATTTTCAAAATCTATCGAGAATTTAAATATTAAATCAGATAAATTCACTTCGATATATATGAAAGATATTCTCAAAAACTATCGAGAATTGTTTTCGATTGTTTTTCTTTTCCTTTTCAAAAACTATCGAAAATTAATTTCGATAGATTTATCTATGTACTTGAAAAAACTATCGAATTTCCTAAATTCGATATTTTTGCTTCTTTTCCAATTCCTAAAACCTGTTCTTGTTTTAAGAATCAGAAACTTTTATTTACTGTCTAGTTTTAATTCTAATAAATCTTTTCAAATTTACCAAAATCAATTCTTAACAGAAAATTCACAATTTTCTTAGAATAAAATCAATTGAATATCATTGAGTGATATTAACCAATTAAAATCTAATGAATTATGCTGCATTAATTTACAATGTTAAAAACAAAGCAAATTAATTCAAATTAAATAAATGCTTGAATATTTAGAACAAATATTAGCACTTAAATAATTTTTAGAATTAATAACCAATTAAATGCCAGAAGATATATCATCCATAATTATGACATACAAATAGTACAATAATCCTAACTATGAGAATTGCTCCAGAAAATAAACTCACGAGTCCTAAGGATATAGAAATTCTTAAACTCATGTATTACTAGGACTATCTGCAGTTACTGACTTCTAATCAAAATCAATTAGAAAGATTTAACATCCCAAGTTCACCAACCAGCTTATTGAAAGTGGATTTATCAAGCGGTTTAGTAAAGATGTCTGCAATTTGATCCTCTGTGGGTACAAAATGTAACTCCACAGTTCCATTCATGACATGCTCTCGGATAAAATGATACCTGATGTCGATGTGCTTCGTCCTCGAGTGTTGCACTGGGTTGTTTGAGATTGCTATGGCACTTGTGTTGTCGTAAAATATTGGAATCTTTGTCAACAAAAGTCCATAGTCACGGAGTTGGTTTCTCATCCACAAGATCTGAGCACAACAGCTTCCAGCAACAATGTATTCAACCTCAGCTGTTGATGTGGAAACTGAATGCTGCTTCTTGCTATACCAGGAAACTAACCTTCTTCCAAGAAACTGACAGCTTCCTGAAGTACTCTTCCGATCAATCTTACAACCTGCAAAATCAGAGTCTGTGTATCCAATAAGATCAAATCATGTATCTTTAGGGTACCAAATTCCAAGATTTGGGGTCCCCTTAAGATATCTAAATATTCGCTTAACAACTATTAGATGAGATTCTTTAGGATCAGACTGAAACCTAGCACACAAGCATGTTGCAAACATTATATCTGGTCTACTTGCAGTGAGATAAAGTAATGAGTCTATCATACCTCTGTAGCCTGTGATGTCAACCATCTTACCAGTTTCATCCTTATCAAGCTTAGTGGCAGTTGGTATAGGAGTCTTTGCTGTAGATGAGTCTTCCATTTGATACTTCTTCAGAAGATCTTTGATGTACTTGGACTGACAAATGAATATACCATCTTGTTTTTGGTATACTTGCAGTCCAAGAAAGAATGACAATTCACCCATCATGCTCATTTCATAACGACTCTGCATTAACTTAGCAAATCTCTTGCATAGATCATCATTAGTAGAACCAAATATTATGTCATCAACATATACTTGCACCAATATCAAATCATTTTTATGCTTTTTGACAAAGAGAGTTTTGTCTTCGACACCTCTTGTAAAATCATTTTCAAGTAAGAATTCAGAGAGAGTGTTATACCATGTCCTTGGAGCTTGTTTGAGTCCGTAGAGAGCTTTGAATAGAAAGTACACAAAGTCTGCCAGTTTTGAATCCTCAAAACCTGGAGGTTGTTCCACATACACTTCTTCTTCCGACTCCCCGTTCAGAAAAGCACTCTTCACATCCATTTGATATACCTTGTAATTGGAATGTGTAGCAAATGCCAGAAACATTCTGATGGCCTCAAGTCTTGCTACTGGTGCATAGGTTTCATCATAATCTATACCCTCTTCTTGAGAGTAACCTTTAGCAACCAGTCTGGCTTTGTTTCTCGTTACAATGCCATCTTCGTCCAACTTATTTCTGAATACCCATCGTGTTCCAATAACAGATTTTCCCTTAGGCCTGGGTACCAGCTTCCAAACTTTCTGCCTTTCAAACTGATTGAGTTCCTCTTGCATAGCAATCACCCAATCTGGATCATCTAGAGCATCTTCAACTTTCTTAGGTTCTGTTTCTGAAAGAAACCCAGAATAGTGACATTCATTTTGTGATGTTCTCCTAGTTCTCACTCATGTGTCTGGATCACCAATGATCAAGTGAAAGGGATGATCTCTATTCCATACCCTTTGTCTTGGAAGATGCGATCTTGATGATTCTCCTTGTTCTAGATGTTGTGGAGTGTGACTAGTTGATCCTTCTCCTGCTCCCCCTGAGTTGTTGACGGTTTGATCTGTTGATTCTGCAGACTGACTAGTGGATCCTGTAGAATGTTGAGGATCTCCACTTTGGTCACCACTTTGTCCAGAATCATTATGATTATGATTATTATTAATGACTGTAACAACTTCAGGTACTTCTTCATTGTCAAAGAGATCTCCTGATAGATTTTCAAATACCAAGGATTCAGAGTTCTCTCCAGTTTGCAGGCCTGTTCTTTTGGTGTCGTCAAATGTTACATTAAAGCTTTCCAAGGTGCACCTTCTTATATTCAATCACATATACCCTGAAAGCCTTAGATTCCAGAGAATAGCCCAGAAAAATGCCTTCATCTGCTTTGGCATCAAACTTGCCACGATGTTCTCCATCTTTAAGTACAAAGCACTTTGCACCAAACACATGAAAGTACTTCAGTGTTGGTTTCTTGTTGGCCATTAACTCATACGGAGTCTTTTCATGATCTTTGTTGATCAGGGTTCGATTCTGAGTGTAGCAAGCTGTATTCACTGCTTCAGCCCAAAAGTAAGTGGGAAGTTTTGATTCACTCAACATGGTCCTTGCTGCTTCAACCAAGGTCCTGTTCTTCATTCTGTTGAGGAGTTCTTGGTGCTGAAAACTGTCTTGATATTCCTTTCTCTGAGCAGAAATCATTTAGAACTGCATTCTTGAATTCAGTTCCATTGTCTGATCTGATTGTCCGCACAGGTAGCTTAGCTTCCACTTCTATCTTTTTGATGTGATCAATGATTAGTTGTGTTGCTTCATCCTTTGTTTGTATGAACAACACCCACGTGTACTTGGAGTAGTCATCCACCATCACCAATGCATATCTATTCCTTTAAAGTGACATAACATTAATTGGACCAAATAAATCCATATGAATCAGTTGTAATGGTTCAGTAATGCTTGTCATTCCTTTGCTTCCATGTGATGCTTTCTTCGACTTCCCCTTTTCACATGCTTCACATAGTCCCTCCTGATTGAATTCCATCAGGGGCAACCCTCTCACTAACTCTCTCTTTACCAAAGAGTTCATAGTTTTGAAGTTCAGATGTGAGAGCTTCTTGTGCCATAGCCAACTTTGTTCTGAAGATGCCTTTGCATAGAAACAAGTAACTTCTCCTTCACTGGTAGAACTTAAGTCAACTATAAACAAATTTCCTTTTCTCACTCCCAGTAGAGTAAGCTTCTCATCCTTCCTGTTGGTGATCAAGCACTTGTCCTTTCTGAAATCTACATTGTAGCCTTTATCACATAACTAACTGATACTTAGAAGATTGTGCTTTAATCCTTCAACAAGAGAGATGTTTTCAATGATGACATTTCCAGCTTTCAATTTACCATATCCCGTAGTGAATCCTTTGCTGTCATCTCCAAAGGTTACAATCGGGCCGGTCTTCTTAACCACCTCTGTAAGCAGGGACTCTTCACCTGTCATGTGTCTAGAACAGCCACTATCCAGAATCCACACAACCTTTGAGCTTTTAACCTTACCCTGCAATCACAGATTGATTAAGCGGACTTTGGTACCCAAAATTGTTTGGGTCCTGAAGGTTTAGATGATTTAACAGGAGTAACATTCAATTTAGTCTTACCCTGTTTGATATTCATAGTATTTGTGGATTTAACATTAACAGTGCTAATGCTACTATCATTCATCAACTTAAAATAAGCATGCATGATGTTGTACTTACATAGCAAACACTCTTTCTTTCCACAGGGTTCATGAGTATCAGGCATGTCAGACATGTTATGCATTTCAGAAGTATTAACAGTTTCTACTTTAACCTTTTTAAATTCATGTGTAAGGTGTCCAGCAGAATTACAAATAGCGCACAACTTCCTAGATGCAATGGGAGAATATGGAACCATTTCCTGATTAACAATCTTCTTCTTCTTCCCATTCCTGTTCTTTTTAGCATTACTAACTAAGTCACCTACTTCAGTTTTAGGTAATGCAGCTTTTACTGAGCTCTTAGGCAACTTAGTCTTTACCTCTTTTTCCTTCAATAAATCCTCCTCAAGCAATTCTTGTCTAATGAAAAGATCATCCTCATGAAAAAGTGGTGGAAACGGCTTAACAAAAACTGGTCAATCAACATTCTTAAGAACATGTGGAGTATTCCTTTTGACAACTGAAGGTGTCACAGGGAATTCCACAATCTTCTTACCAGCTTTCTTGTTATAGTCAAATCCTATAGCAGATTTATTCTCTATGGCCTGAGTATCAATGATTTCCTTAGCCACTAGAGCGGAATTCTTAAAAGCATTCAGCTTCAAATCTAGATCTGAAATCTGCTTCCTGAGGATAGTCTCTATCTCATCATTACACTTGACCTTGTTCTCTAAGTACACATTCTTTTGCTTAAGATCTTCTAATGTTACAACTACAAGCTCTAGTTCTTCATTTTTAGATTCTAGCTTTTTAATCTTAAGAACTAGTTTAGCATTTTCCATTTCTGATGCTAGCATGCTTGTGTGTACATTAAACAATTCTACACTAAGATCTTGCACAGTTTTCTTGTACTCAGAGTTAGACATATCAATTGTAGTTAAGATAGGTACCTGAGATGATTGTGGTGATTCCTCTGAAGAGTCAGCCATTAGAGCAACATTTCCATATTCCTCCTCTTCATCCGAATCAGTATCATCCCAGTGCTTTCCCTCTGCTATATAAGCTTTCCCTTTCTGCTTTCCAGAGAATGCCTCCAATTGCTGTTTAAGCTTGGCATTCTCCTTCTTCAACTCATCATAAGAATCCTTCTTTCCATAGACATCTTTCACGTCTCTCGCTTGACGAGGCTTCCGACATTCAGTAGCGAAATGCCCTAACTCATTGCAGTTGTAGAATCTTGATTTGCTTCTATCAATCATGCCAGTCTTGTAGCCTCCCTTAAATCCTATACTAGGTGTATAATTGCTCTTCTGGAATCTGTTGGTTGAACCCTTGAACTTGTACTTAGGGTTTCTTTTGAAACGAATGTGACTAAACTTTGCAGCTAAGTACGCCATGGTTTTGTCTTCCATTTGCTCAAGCTCTTCTAGGGTGTAGTAATCACTTTCATCAACACCCAGATTCATAGAATCCATTTCTGCTTCTATTATCACCTCCTTTCCAGCTCTAGGGGTTTGAACCTGAATCTCAGAAGTTATTGGTTCATCCACTACAAGTGTTGTTGATCTCACAAGTGCATTGTGC
This sequence comes from Heracleum sosnowskyi, assembly GCA_030848705.1. Taxonomy (NCBI): domain Eukaryota; kingdom Viridiplantae; phylum Streptophyta; class Magnoliopsida; order Apiales; family Apiaceae; genus Heracleum; species Heracleum sosnowskyi. The sequence continues at coordinate 10,590,612 of CM061242.1, read as the reverse complement.
TTGCTGTCCACTGTCCCTGATCCGTAGATTATCACCCTTTGTTCCTGTTCCATCTCATAGGTCTTCAACTTGCCATAGATCATCTCTAATGACATCTTTGTGAAGTCAATTCTTTCCCTAATGGATGATGACTTGTGTTCTACATGATGGGGCAGCGTCATCATGAACTTCCTGTTTGATTCTCTCAGTGGATACGTCTTTCCTTTCATTGCCAATTCATTGAGAAGCTTAGTATATTTCTCAAAGACCTGAGTTATATTTTCTCCTGGTAGTGACCTAAACGCTTCGTATTGAGAAGTCAGAATGTCCAATCTGTTTTCCTGAACGTCTTCAGTTCCTTCCATTATTAAGTTAATGGTATCCCACATATGTTTCCCGCTTGTACAGTTCATCAACTGATAGCTCATTTCCTTGTCTGCGGAGTCCGCCAATATCAACATTAAACCGGTGTCCAATCGAATTAGTTCTTTGTCAGAATCTGTAAATTCACTAACATCCTTAGGTTGGGTGCCTGAAGGAATTCTGCTACCATCAGGAGCTGTAGATTCACCAACTGGTTTCATTGGTACAAACGGTCCATTCTCTAATATGCCAATATACAACGGATTAGATGCCTTGATAAATAACAGCATCTTCATCTTCCAAAAACCGAAATCATCTCTAGTAAACGGGGGAACTTTAATACCAGCGGTTGTCTTTGGAGCACTCATGGTTTCTGAAAATTTCAAATTGTTTAAAATTCAATAAATTCCAATTAAATGAAAAATTTGGAAAGTTAAAAAATTTGCTTCGAATTTTCACGTTACGTTTGATTTTGGTCTCATTCACCGGATCTGATTTGTATATCAATCAAGTAGCTCTGATACCAATTGTTAGGTCCAAAGTATCGTATAAGGGGGGGGGGGTGAATACGATACTCACAAATAATTCAATTTCGTTCGCGGATTAATCTTTCAGTTCTATAACGAAATCAAACACACCAAACCAAATCAAGTTTCGGGGAATATATCTTTTTATAAATATAAACCTCGAGGGGTGCTACAATTTCTAATCCGTAGATTAGCTTCAATGAGTTTAAGGTTACACAAATTCAAAACAATGATCAAATTCTGAGCACTATTAATTCTCTGATAATTTCTCCGGCTCAGTTCTCTCTCTCAGTAATGTCTTTGTGTAGAATGCCTTAACTGAAGAAGACACTTTCTTCTCTCGTATTAATTGTATACTTCATTTGAAAACTATCGAACCAAGATTAAAAGAATTAATCTTGGCCGTCCAATTTCCATCAACCTGTCAGACAAAACAAAAACTATCCACCTTTATCAAAATAAAAACCATCGAATGGAATTACTTTATTTACCATTCGATAGTTTTTAAAACAAAACTATCGAATACTAAATAAAGTAAAAGTGGTTTTCATTTAATTACTTTTAAACTCATTCGATAGTTTTCACAAATGAAAAACTATCGAATCCATTTTCTTTACTTTTGTCCTTTAGTAATTACTCTTGGGTGTCTTAGTTTTAGACTGTATCAATTTCTTCCGAGACGATAAAACAACTTGATCTTTTTAAGTGCCGTCACCTAGTGCAACTGGTCTGGTTCACAGATGAATAACACTTGATCAATTCTTCTTTTATGTCTTCAATTCAGTGCTGCTGATAAGTCCTTTGTCGTTCTGGTTGCTTCGATTAAATCACTAGAATCCCGTGGTACTTAACCCTAAATCATTCACATACTTCTTTCGTCTTGAAAGTCTTGTTTCTTTTGCTGTCACTGAGGCTTGAACATTTTCATGAACTTCTTTCCGTGACTTGTTTACGGACTTCAAGAATACATAACGTATTTTGATTTTTTGAGTTTACCTTTTCTTCTTTGATTCTGGATTCATGTGCTTCTGTTAATATTATTGTATGTCTTGTCCTTTGTTGAGTTGTAGTTATCTCTTTTACATCTTATGTTACATTATGCTTTACAGTCTCCCTTTCCATTGAACTCATGCATATTTGGAAACTGTCCTCCTGAAGGAGGCCGATATTGTTCGATTTCTTTAGAAATGACCGACTCATGGCTAATTTTCCTTTCTCCAAACATATCTTTTATCATTCTCCGTATATGATCTCGGACGTGAGAGTCATCCTCCTCATCTGAATCAGTCAATACGACTTTGGAGCGTGTTTTCCTAGAATGCGATTCGGAGTCCGAAGGCCCGTCTTCATCGTCATGTGCCCTTTTCTCCCTTCGGTTCTCAGTGGATACCAAAGTTATCTCAGCCTCCTCAACCGATTCTCTCAAAGCTCTTTCTTCAAACTCCAGTTCCTCTTTACGGAGCTTGATGGCCTGTAGCCTCAACATATCCGCCTCTTTCTTCTTCGCTCGTATTTTGGCTTCCTTATCCGCTTGTTCACTTTCCTTCTGTTTACCTTTCTTCGCTGCCTGTTCTTATCTCCATTTAAGGAGTAGTTCTTTCTGTTCTTCAGGGGTCGGTAAAGGTCCTTCATCCCTCTCAGAATCAAAGTTCAGTATTCGGTTTGTCGGCGGCGTGACGGTGGAACTCCCAGGACGCAGGGTTCCATCAAATCCAGGCGGCCGTTCGAAAGACATGACAACAGTAAGCTACAATTCACAATTAATTCGTATGTTCCCACAGACGGTGCCAAATGTTGGAACCAGTTTTCTGCCGTGAGTCGTCCGGTCGGACCTGCAAAGAGAAGAATGCGAGGGATGACCCCCGATTCACCTCCGGTGTGAGAATCAATTAAACTTGTATTTTATGAGTAAGAGGAACGTATGGATACTGTGATTGTGTGTGAATGTATTGAATGAATGCTCAAACCTGATTTCCTCCCTCCTTTACCTGTTTATCCCGATCCCCTCGTTCGGGACGTGGACTCCCCCACCACCTTCGTGGGTAGTTCGTGTTTTGACTAGGTCCTCGAGCCGTTAACCACACAGGCTTTCACACGGGCCTTCGTCATGAACATGTGACATCGGCCTTCTTGGGGTTTTAGACTCAATTCGGTCGGCCCAAATTAATGATGGGCTCTTCATGCTCCAACGAGCTTTTATATCTTTCGGTCGGCCCAATATCGATCGGGTATGGACCTCCAACATCCATTTTATCTCGATTAATTAATTATGATTTCAATAAATTAATAAATTTGTTGTCCTCAACAGTTTTAACTCATCGAGGATTTAATATATTTTCTTTTACAAAATATACAAATTTGCAACTTTATTCAAAGCGGAAGTAAACCGAAAGGAAACCAAAAATAATTGTAATTATTTGTTAAAAAATTGTAAAAGATTTATATATTTTTGCTTTTTATTATACATCATAAATAGTAAATTATATCTGATTGTTTCTGGTTACGAAATTTCTTTCCGCAAATAATTTCAAAAATAAAATCTATATATTATAAATTTTTGCATAACCCATACCTGAGGCTTGGTATCCAGATTTTGGTTCGGATAATTTTTTTAAGTTTATTTTGATCCATAGACTATCCATGTTTTAGGTTTGGTACCCATTTTAGCTTTGTATAAGATCCATATTAATATTTGACCCATGATCAATTATAGAAATACCATTAATGTATTATATTATATTTTTGGTAGCCTCATTAATGTATTATATTATAATCTTTCAATTTTGGTAATGTTATCAATACATATCATTACATAATATATATAATAAAAATTCTACTAAATGAATGCTTAATATGGGCCTGACAAATATAATTTAAGTTGGCTTATGTATTATAAGTCTATAATGAGGGGTGTTTGCCAACCCAACTTATAAACCAACTTATAACTTATATGTTCATAAGTTGAATGTTAGTAACAACGTGTGTGTTTGGGTATTACAAAAAAGTTGACTTATACCTTAAAATGAGTGTCATATAAGTGATAAGTTGATGAATTCTTATAAGTTATACGGGTGTTTGGATAAATTTATTTATAAGTTAGTTAAGAATTTGCTAAATTAAATTTGAAAAAATAATTATTAAATACAATGATTTCAACACTTGCATTTTAAATTAAAAATAATATTTAAAAACACAAAGGTAAAAATATAAAGTATTAAAAAATAAAGAAATCAAGTAATAAGTCAATAAGTTCAGGAAAATGTATCACATTATTAACATTCAACTTATCAACATATAAGTTATAAGTTGAGGTCATAAGATGGGTTGACAAACACCCCCCATAAGCTCTTACGGATTTATAAGCCATAAGTCGACTTATTATACGTTAGCCAAACATGCCCAACGTACATTTTCCTTAACTTATTGACTTATTGCTTGATTTCTTTGTCTTTTAATATTTCATATTTTTACATTTGTGTTTTTAAATGCTTTTTAATTTAAAATGCATGTATTTAACTCATTGTATTTAATATTTATTTAAAAATATAAATTAGCAAATTTGTAACTAACTTATATAAGTAAATTTATCCGAACACCAATACAACTTATAAAAACTAGCTTTATAACCCGTGCGAGGCACGGGTTTATTCTAAAATATTTTATAATTTATCATTAATTCCGGTATATTTGTTTGTGGTATATTCGTGTTGATGGTTTGATGACTAAGATATTTAAAAATTTAAGTGAGCAATAGTTGTTGTAAAATTAATATTCCTCTTTTCTACTGTATTTTATTTGTTTAATCAGAAGATCATGTGATACACGTTTATGATTTGGATGTGAATAATTTGTTGTCGATTTTTGAGTGAATAAGTATTTGATGTTTCTTTACTGCATAATCTGTTCTTTAAAAAACTCGATATGATTTTACATACATATTCTTAATTAATGTTGATGGTTTGATGACAAAGACATTTGAAAATTTAAGTCATGAATAGTTGTTGTAAAGTTAATATTTCTCTTTTTTATTATATTGTATTCGTTTAATCGGAAATTAGTGTGATACATGTCTATGATTTGAATGTGAATAGGTTGTTGTTGATTTTCGAGTAAGTAAGTATTTGATGTTTTATTACTGCATGATTTGTTTTTAAAAAAACTCGATATGATTTTACATGCATATTTTTAATTAGTTAACAATGAATAACTCTCTCACAAATCACTTCGACCACAATGAAGATAACATGAAATCATGTCACATTACTAACTATTCGATATCATAAATTCATGTTATGTATAAATTTATTTCAATATCATTAATATATTCTATTACTTTTTTAAATAATATATATCATTTAAAATATCATGTATATAAAAAATAAGTATTAATTACAAAACAATTAATATAATTTAATAAAGATTAGTAATTAATGTGTAAATATATTAATATGAAATCATAATGGAGAATTAGTATGAAATAATTAAGTAAGGGTTAATAATGTCATTTTATAATTCAAAGGGTATATCTGTCATTTCACCTTGATTAAATTGTCTCACAAACCCCCTAGTATTAAATTGTCTCTTATCCATCTTTTAGTGTCTCTTTGGCTTTTCTTTCCTTTCTCCCAGTGTCATCCACATTTTCTCATCAATTTTTGTTTTAGATTTGTATTTTGATCGGTTCATTAACTCCATGTCCTCTAGTTTATGTTCGTTCTAGGACGTTGTGGTAGGTCATTGGTAGTTCTAATGGCCGATGACGGATTTCAAGACATGTTATGATTGAGAATTATTTTAGATTTAGTTCAGATTTTGTTAGTTTCCCTAATAGTTGGTGTTCTTGATCTTGCGTGCATTAACCCAGATTTCTGTTTTTCTAAAAAATTTATCAGTTAGAAATCGATATCACTGCAATGTTTCGCTCACTTGTGTCTTGGTGATTAATCTCTTCGATTCGATATATTCTTGGATTCTCAAATGGTCTAATGCTTTGTATTGTTATATCCCAGTATTGTGGATTGATTTCTCTTTCATGTAATATCTACTATGTAATTTTTTTCTATCAATTTTGTAAATTTGGAGAATATTTACATTCTCGTTGTTGTCCACGAACAATCGTCGTTTTTTGATGGTTTTTCCGGATTCTAATTAATATATATTTCAGTTTCGTCAAAAAAAAAAAACTCCCTAGTTACTCTAGTAGATTATTGTTGATTTGTCAATAAGTATTTGATGTTGCATATTATGTTTTTTAATAAATGAATGTCCATGTTACATGGGATTAAACTTATAAAAATATTACTCGATATGATTTTGCACGTGTAATCTAAATTTATTATTAATTTTTTTTGACCGGGACCCGTACTCTAATGAATAACTCTACATCATCAATTCTTTAAAAAAACAACTAATATGATTATAACATGTATTTGATATTACCTCAATATCATTGTCCTTTTAATTATATTTTAAATTATATATATTACATACAATAACATATTTACATGTACATGCAAGTATTAATTACAAACTTATTAGTATACTTAATGAAGATTAGTATTAATGATTATAGATATTAAGATGAATTAATAACGAAGAAATTAATATGAAGTAAATAGAGTAGGGGCTGAAAAGTCATTTTATATTTTGAAGGGTATAGTTGTCTTTTAACAGTGAATAAATTGTCTCACACAAACCCCCTAGTTGCTCTATTATATATATAATAGATAATAGATAATAGATTCATCCACTTATCACTTATTTGACACTTATTCATTTTAAGTGATAAGTCAACTTTTTTAAGATACCTCAAACACTATATTTATCACATATTTACATTATTCAATATAATCTTAAACGATAAATTTCTTTTATGTAATTTATCATTATATCATGTATAAATTATTTTTATTAAATAATATAATAATCTTTTGAAGTCCCGTGTGCGTAGCACGGGCTATAACCTAGTAATTTTAAATAACTTTAAAAAATATATATATTTTAAATAATTTTTCCGTGTATCCATGGGCCATGGTTCAACTTGTTTGGAGGTGGGCGGGTTATGAGGTGTAATACAAAGACCACAATCATCTTCCTCATTACTTTCCTCTCTTGCAAGAAAACCCAAAAAATACATACAAATATACACACACCCATACTCTTGAAAAACCCAAAACAAATATCCTCAAATACACAACAAAACCCATAAAGATCACTTTTTTATCAATCAAGATTATAAAACAATGGAGGGTATTGAAGAGAATGAAATGAAGCAAAGATTACAAGAATTGCAAAAACAATTGGGCAAGAAACAGTTGTTTGAAGAAGCTGTTTCCAAGATTTCTTCTCTTTTGACTCTTTATTATGCCTCTGCTTCCCCTTCTTTAAGCAATTTGGTATGACCCTTCTTTTCTTTTCTTGTGTATGTATGTTTGTATGTATTGTTTTGGTTTGTGAATGTGAAAATTGTTTGATTGGGAGCTTAAAGTTTCAAGATTTTTAATGTTGAATTGAATTTGGAGTGATTTGAAAGAAGCCCTTTTTGTTTGTGTGGTAAAGATTTGATTTTTAATTTGTTATTAAGTTTGGTGATCTGATTTGTGATAATTTGGGTAGTTGTTGAAGTGGTTTTGGTTAATTGATTGGTAAAGTTGTGATCTTTGGTCGTTATAGAGTTGTTAGAGTATGATGGATACAATCTTGAGGTTATGATTCAGGTGGTATGGTAGGTTTGAGAAAAGTCAGTTGGGTATGGGATTGTCGAAGTAATGGATTTAATGATAGGTTGATCTGAGTGGTCGATTTTACAGAAAATTTGTGTAACTGAATTTTCCTAGCAATTTAGTCTGTTTGTACAGGTATTTTTTTATCTGTTGTCTAGTTTTGTCTTTGAGCCTTGATATTCCGGTAAAGGAATGTTTGGGATTTTCTAGTTATTGAGTTTGAATTTCACATGTTTAGATGTCTATGTGGAGATCAAATCGACATATGCTTCCGCTTGTGGGGCAGTGTAATTGTTTTTTTTTTTTAAATGGTTATGTTGGTAGTGGTCTCGGAGATGATAAGGTGGCTGTGTTCAAATGGAATTAACTGTACAAATTTAAGTAGAAGAAACAAAGTCTTTATAGGCCAAGGCTTCTGCAAATCTGTATATGGACTGACAACCTTACGAAATGATTTCCTGTCCTAGGCTAATGCCGGCTTGAAAATCAAATCAGATTTCTAACCAGATTTGCTGCTCACTGATGTTTCATATGTGCTACTGTTAGTAGATGGGACTAGGTAAAAAAAACCTTTTGTTTTTGTTATCCTAAGAAAATTCTTTTGTGTTAACACCTGGCATGCAAATTTTGTGTTTCCTCCAAATTGCTCATAACATATCATACGGTTATTCCCTGAGGATGGAAATTTTAAAGTCAGCACATAGAAATTTTTGAATACCTTGTTTAGTTCCTTGCTTTCCTCTCTGCAGTTCTATACCGTTGTATGTCGGGTTGCTACAATTTTAAAAGCGAGATACACTGCACAAGGATTTTGGACCTCTGGGCTTCAGTTATTCCTGGAAGCTGAAAAGCTTGTGGTTGAACCTTCTAAGAAAGATCATCTCCGCAATTGCATTGCTCAAGCCAAGGAGCATCTGAGTGAATTGGACAATCAATCTGAGGGAGTAGAAAGGGTGCAAAATCGGACTGGAGGTAAACTTAGACTTCCGCTGTACATTTAGCATATTTATTTCCTCTAATACTACATTTAAAGATATTTCATGGCCTTGTATTCTTTTATCATCCTACAGGATATTTATTTGAAGGGCATCTTACTGTAGACCCAGAGCCTCCCCAGCCAGAATGGTTGGTGCAATCAAACCTCCTGACTGCTGTTGCCAACTTGGTTCCAGCTGCTACCTCTGAAGATCAAACGGGAAACAGCAACACATCTGAAGAAGCTGCAAGACTACTCCAAGGGCTTGTAGATAGACTTGATGACATAGTGCCTATGGTACATAACTTTTTCTGCTCTGTTTTCCCCTCCATTTTATATGTATCAATTTTTCTTTGGTGGAATTCATTTATCTTTTTTATTACTTCTACATATATATATATACACTAGAAGTACTATATATCTATATTACTCGAGACCAATTACTCTTGGCATAACAGTAATTGTGATCTTTGACTTTATTTTCTCTGTTTTATTGTAAATAAGTTTATGGATGAGGGTTCTACAGCCCCAAGAGTACCCCCTGCTAGTAAAGAAGTGGTTGCAAAGCTTCCAGTTATTACTATAACAGAAGAAATATTAACCAAGCTAGGACCCGATGCCGAGTGCTGTATTTGCAAGGAGAATTTGATTGTAAATGACAAGATGCAGGAATTACCCTGCAAGCACACTTTCCATCCTCCTTGCCTCAAGCCATGGCTGGTAATCAATTTGACATTTTCATAAATATGTAGAAATATAAAGATCCTTTTCTGTTATCTTATCTGTTTCACAAATTTGCGTGTCACAGGACGAGCATAATTCATGTCCTATATGCCGACATGAACTGCGGACTGATGATCATGCCTATGAAAGCCGGAAGGAGAGGGAGAAGGAAGCCGAAGAAGAGAGGAGAGGGGCTGCGAATGCAGTTCGTGAGGGTGAATACATGTACGTATAGAAAGGAGCCAGTTCATATCCTTCCTTGCTTCTTTGGTCATTAATGTAGTTCCATACAGTAGTAAAAATGATTGATCGAAGGCATGGAGTATTTATTATGCAAACATTTCTCTAGTTCAAATGATATTTGTGGTTTTGTTGGTCTTTGTAAATGGATTAAAATTTTAATCTGTGATTTGATAGCCTGGGCCATGTGGATTGTTTAAAGAGATTGTAATCCTCAACTATTCCCTTGTAAGACTATGATCTCATAGAACTAACTTGTGATTCCAAAGAAAACTAAGAAAAACAGATGTAGGAGAATGAGATTCCTGTCATTAAAATTTATAATAAGGGCCAGCAATTTTATTAAAATGGTGGCAAAATATTTAAGATGTTCAAACTCCAAAAGTTCTGTTTTTTAAACTGTTTTCTTTATGTGAATTCCTATATGTCCTAAATTCATATTAAAATCTCAGATATCATGATACATTGAGCTTAGACTAGAATATAGAAAATCAAATTAATTTTTATATAATTTATAAATCCTACATTTTTTTGATAATTAAAGAATCAACGCACACATCTCTTGTTGGCCATCGTAAATTCTACATTAAAATCATGATATACCACTTTATAAGTGTCTATGTGACTATAGCACCTGACACCCTGATTGGACTGGGCTGGAAGGACATGGTCTTGGTCTGGACTCTGGATCACTAGTTTGTATTGTTGCTTGCCTCTTCTGTTTTCCAATTTTTTTTTATGAAATGAACAAATGTGAGTTGTATATGCACTTAATATAAGTGTATAAAATCTGTTTATTAAAATTGATTTTTATTAGCTTTAAAAATTTCACCATTTTTATATGCTCAGACAGTTTTTAATGTTTATCTTCTACTATAAAGATGAAATAAAATAATGGGATTTATTCCAAAACAACTCACAATAGATGTTTTTGCAAAAATACCGTTTTTTTTGAATTATTTTACAAAATACAAAATTTTAAATATTTTTTCTCTGCAAAAATGATGACTTTTTGAAAAATATTTGCAAAAAATATGATTTTTAACTTTACAACCATATTTGTAACTGAATTAACAAAATCAACTACAAATGAAACTTTAAAATTTATTAATTGAAGTGATCTTTGATGGTATAATAGTTGCTTAACAGTTTGCATCTATTAAATTTCATATAACTAATGCCGATTTTAATTACTTTTCCTGAGGAAAAGTGAATTTACTTTTAGTTGCAATTGCAAATACTTTCAAAATATCATAAAATCGTATAAATACTTAGAAAAAGTATTATTTTTGAATTTTTTTAACTAAAATATAGATTAAACTCTAAAATAATAAAATTTTTAATTTTAATGTTGTTTAGAATCTTTAACTACATAAATTCATTTTTTTACTCCAACTAGACTAAAATAATTTTTACTCCATCACTCCAGGGCACGGAAAAACCAAAGTTTTATGCCGAAAACTATGATCATATTTGTTATCACCTACAAATTACTGCTAATATACACCTATATTCATTTGACTAATCCACATGGAATGTGCAATTAGAACAAAGTAAAACTTCCAAGTTTCAAGACATCGATTGTAGATATGATTAGTAGTTGCAGGAGTCTCAAATTTTGAAGACACCAATCTGTCTCAAGATTAAAAAACACTAGGATATAATGGTAGACAAATTTTTAAACAATTATTTTTAACATTATTTAGTAAACAAATACAGTGTTATGTATTTAAAATAGGACAATTTTTTACTAAGAAATAAAGCGTATAATTAAGGTAACAAATTATATCAAGTTTTGAAACCAAATACGTGTATAAGTTTAAATTTAATTTGATTTGAGAGGTGCTAAATATGTTAAATTTTTTTGTTACTTGTAATTTTTTTAAAAGAAATTATTTATTCAATATAGTTATTTTTAAAGAAAAACTAATAAAAACTACTAAAGGTATTTATAATCATAAAATATAAATTTTGCAAGTGTCATGAAATAAAAGTTAACAAATATAAGTAAATTATGAGATAGCTCAAGTGGTAAAGAGCTTATCTCTTGTCGTCCCAGGTCCTGGGTTCGATTCTCGCTCACCCCGAGATTTCTGAGAACAGATACTCACATGTAAAGGCATATAAGCCTAATTAGTCAAAAAAAAAAAAAAAAAAGTAAATTTGGAAATTTGGATTTTAAAATAATATGTAATTTTCAAATCAGACAAAGTACAGTATTAAGTCAAGTGATTCCCAAATATAGTACTTATACAAGCTAAAAGAGGTAGTGGTAGGGACATCAAGAGCTTATAACTGGGATTTGGTCTGAACAAAGAAGCTAAAAGTCACAAGTACCAGTGTATGTCACTTGTGTTCATATGTTTGTGACAGAGATATCATGAAAGGCCAATTGGGTTCTAGCAGCAGCAATTTCTCAGCAAAAATTCAGAGGAAGCAAAGCTTCAATTTATTTTAATGGGGACATCTATTATCTTGATTTTTTTTTACCATTTACTCATCATTTCACTGTGTGAATGATATCCAAATTTGAAGTCTTGCATTCTAGTAAGTTTGCTCAACTGGGTCATTTCCTATTAGGTGAATATTCGAATCCCATTTTTTTTTTCCATTTTGTTGTATAAGGGTATGTTTTTTTTTAATAAATAAAGTTTTAATTATGTGGGTGTATTGTTTTACAGAGAGAAACTAAAGAAAACATGGGATTGGTGGAAGCAAGTCTTGCTAATGCTGTGTTTTGATGAATCCACAAGCACCTCTCTCATTCAGGTACTGATCAGTCTTGTTTTCTCTACCCCTTGGCTCTTCCTCTTCCATGCATTACTCATATTATTAATTATTTGTTTATGAGATGATTAATTGAATGCAGGGATTATTAATTTGCAATATTTCTCTAGTTCAAATAATATTTGTGGTTTCCAGAAATCAGGAGAAGTAGGCTCTTTATTTTATCAGGGGTGTTTTCATCTGTGTTCAATGAACACAATATTAATAGCTTGGGCTATGTGTTTGCTTAAAGGTATTGTAATCCTCAACAAGTACTTTAAAAGACTATTATCTCATGGAACTAACTTGTGATCTAAAAGAGAACTAAGAAAGTAGAAAATATTTAAGAGAAAAATGAGCATGAGGACCTTACCTAATTTAGCATGAAAAGTGAAATGCAATTTTGTAATACTCCCTGCATTCAGTTAAGCATCTCATGAAGTAATTTTTTTTTTTTTTTTTTTTTTTTTGCTATTTATTAAGCGAGCAGGACTTCTCCTTCTCTCGAAGGCCTTTGGCCCTCTAGAGACTAGACTCCAGGCTAGAATATTATCTATAACCCGCCTAGTTCTCTTTTGTACCTCTGACACGAAGTACCAAAGAAATCCCCTATGGGGAGATCCCTAATGAGCCTTTTTTCAGGTCTTTGCTCATGAACAAGAGCCCTTCGGACCCATGTCTGCTCATCGCACCACCCGAAGAGCAGCCCATTGTCTATGTCATCATCGCAAGAGAACCTTAGCATAGACATAGGTGATTTGATCTCTTTTGATAACCCAGAGAGACCCAAGAACTGGGTGCTCATGAAGTAATTAATAAGCCTTTATTAATTATGCAATATTAATTATGATATTTTATATATATATATAGTCAATGCACTTAAATATATGTCAAAAGTCAAATAAAAAAAACAGAGGGAGTACATTTTTGTATCGGAAGTTAAAAATAAATATGCTTTATAAGAAAAAAATTTCTCTCAAAAAGAGACTAGGTACTGAGCAAGCTCTTAATTTTAGGTTGTTACGGCATTAGGGTGGATACCCCTAATATTTAATAATTTGAATGCAATAAGAACATCATATCAAAAGAGATTAGGTACCAAGCAAACTCTTAATTTCTGGTTGTTAGCTATTAACCTCCTAATATTTAATAAAGTGAATGCAATATAGTGAGAGCATCATACACAGAGCATCATTATATAATAAGAGCTCCCAACTTTTATAATTTTAACAATGGTTACTATCAAAGATTTTTGTATCATTAAAATTTGCAATATGGGCCAACAAATATTATTAAAATAGTGGCTAATATTTGAAATGATTCACTTAAATTTTTTGTTATTTAAACAATTCTTTTAATTGCATTCCCGTCTTTTTAGAATTCACATTGAAATCTGAGTATAAATTGGACCATGATTAGAAAGGAGATAAAATTGATTTTTGAACATTAATTATTTAATTATAAGTTGTATTTATTAATAATATGGTTATATTTAAAAATATTACGAGTATGAGAGATGTTGTGTACATTTGAAAATCATAGATTCTTCCCAACAAATAATAAATATTTGGATTGTTAACAAAAAGAAAAGTACCTTAGTTTAAGATATTTTTAATCAATTTTAACATTTTTTAACATTTTATACTTATCTTATACATAATGAATTAAATATCAAATATTTATTTTGAAAAAATAATATGATCCTAACAAATAGTTGTAAGATATTTACTTAATACCTGCTACCTTGGATAAATTATGTATTTTTTTAATTTTGTTGCCATTATTTTAAATTAATATTAATATAGTTAAGAAATTCTATATATTAAAACCATGATTGATAACATCTGATTGGACTTCTGGGCCGCAAAGACATGATCTTGGGTCTGGATCACTCTTGCACTTCTCTTATAGAAAATGTTTTTGTGAGTTCTCAATTTTGTTCTTGTCAAATAAAAAAGAGTTAACAATTTTGTTATTCAATTAACTTTTGTTATATTTTTTAACATCTGATTGGACTTCTGGGCCGCAAAGACATGATCTTGGGTCTGGATCACTCTTGCACTTCTCTTATAGAAAATGTTTTTGTGAGTTCTCAATTTTGTTCTTGTCAAATAAAAAAGAGTTAACAATTTTGTTATTTAATTAACTTTTGTTATATTTTTCTTGTTGAGAAATTTTCACAGTTTATCATATATTATAAAGATGAAATAAAATAGTTTAGTCTAAAATATTAGATTATTGTCTAAAATAATAATTAATTTGATTTTAATAAAATTTAGATTTATAATTAGATAAATCTTTTATTTACTGTGGTAATATAATTTTAACTTTGGACTCCAAAAGCTTTTATACATAAAATTTGATGATACATGTCTATCTAATTGAACCACATATCTTATTGAACCACATATGTCATAGTCTTGCCACGTATCTCCGTGACTAGCCCACTTCAACAAAGATCTCTTTTGTTGTGTCGGGTAGGTTATATACGATAGATCACTCGGTCTCAAAAAATATTAGAGATTTTTCCATTTACAGTGTCAAACTATTTACTACTAACAAATAAGAAACTATAGTTAATGCAACAAATTATCACTAACACCAATAGAAAGTTTTGAAATGGCAATTCTCTCATCACATTACATTAAATTTTGAGGTCATATAAGTGGATTAGTTTAAATTTTGAGTGGTGTTAAATGTGCTAAATGTTTCTATTACCTTGTGATTGTTATTAGTTGTAAATTCTTTTAAAATAATCAATTATACAAATATAATCTGTGGAGTATATTTAGATCCACCATAAAAAAAGTTACTTTTGTAAATGCTATCACCCATTATTGAATTTTTTTGGAATAAGGATTATTAAGAGATCTCTAAATGTAGTAGAGTACTTGCACAAGCTAAACCTTATTTTTTAAAATTGAGGTAGAGTGGTAGGGACATCAGGGAGCTTATAATTGGGGTTTGGTCTGCACAAAGAAACAACAAGTTTACAAGTACGGGGGTTTCTAAATGTGTGTGTGTGTGACAGGATGACAGCTATATAATGAAAGGCCAGTTGGGCTGCTGCAGCAGCAGCAATTTCTCAGAGGAATCAATATTTTTTCTTTCCCTTAATCTTGCAACTTGTTGCTTCAATTTATATTAATGGGCTTCTTTTTATATTGATCTTTTTACCATTTACCCATCATTTTACTGTGTGAATGGTATCCAAAGCTGCTGATGACTTTCATTATAATAAGTTGGCTCAACTCGGTCATTTCCTTTAGTTGAATCTTGAATCCCATCTTTTTTCCATTTTGTTGTATATAAGTTTGTTTTTTTAATAAAGTTTTAATTGTGTGCGTGTTTTTGTTTGTGCATTGTTTTACAGAGAGATACTAGAGAAAAAATGGGATTGATGGAAGCCAGTCTTGCCATCAGAGTTTGGCCAATGCTTTGTTTTGATGTTATCCACAAGCACCTCACCTCTCTCAGTCAGGTACTCAGTCTTGGTCTCTCCCCCCCTTGGCCCTTGCCCTCTTTCAAGCATTACTCCTATTATTTTAGTTATTTGTGTGCTTATAAAATATTGTTTACTATCAGATTTTTTTGCCTTGACATGTGACTATGCAGAGTAATGTCATTGCTATGAAGATATATCCACCATCCTCTTTCCTATTTATAACTGGGTAATAATTTTTGTTATTGGATGTACGCTTGGGATATCCGAGTATGTTTGATTTGGTTTAGTTATTTTTGGTTGTTGAAATCGAAAATTAATAGCTTCTCTGTACAAGGAGTATTAGTCAGAAGGAATTAAAATTCTATGAATAGAGATTGTTAAGGAAAATCGAGGTAGATAAAAATAGGCGAGAGCGGAGAAGATGATCAAATGTTATGATAAATTTTGTGAATTCTATGTAAGCATACCACTATCATCAAAACCTGTTGAGTTAAGCGAAATATTGGATATTATGATTCGAGGTTAACAAATGTTCTAATATTTCATTTAATTCTATTCCATTTCATTTCTTCCAACCAAACACTAATCAAGGTCTGAGTTCTCAAATCTTCCTCCTTCTCCACACTTTTTTAGTATCTAGAAATTGTATTTCCCTTAGCTGTTACTCATGAGTGTCAAGATATTAATGCTAGCCAAGTCCAACCCTTTTTTTTGATGTTGTTAAAACTATGAAATCCATTTAGTAGCTTTTATTAGCATGAAGTTTGTCTTAGAACATGGTGTCACCCTAGTCCACTATCCTTGAAAGAAGTATATTAAAATACAAAACACAGAAGATATAGAAAAAAAATTAGAGAATAGAAAAATAAATAAAAAAGCATATATGAAAATATAGAACACAAAAACAATATAGAACAAATCTAAAATTATGGAACAACTAAAGTTTATAGGAAAAAAAATCACGTCATAATCATATGAGTTTGTGTTTTTATGAAATAATTTCTAATTTTTAAATTCACGTGATCCATAAGTTAGACGGTTTAGTTTTGTATTATGTAATTACAATGTGTGGAGTTAATAGTTACTAAGTTAACCAACTACAAGCTTACCCTCTCAACCCTCCCCTAAGCATATATATCTTGGGCTTTGTAGCTGAGGCTTGTGAAAAATGAAATAAGTATTTATATTTTATCATAGCACCTGGGCTTTGTAGTAGAGGCTCCTGAGAAATGTATATTACTAGAATAGAATTTTTAAATCTTATTTAAAAAATTAAATGAATGTAATTATTAATTTATTTTTAAGATGATATTTAAAAAATTGTATATTATGATAACCTATCAATATTATTTTAGAAATATTGAATTAGTACTTAGTGTGTGTTTGTTTTAATATTAGTGTAGATTTATAATTACAAAATAAATTAATAAGTATTTATGAAAATAAAATAGAACTACAAAAATAGATGACAAAAAATTAGATAGAATGAGAGAGAATTTGATGAGAAATAAAGATGAGAGAGAATTAGTGGAGTTTTAATTAATAGAGAGAAAGTAAATAAATTAGTAAAAAGGAGATAGTGGAAGATGATGTAAAAAGTAGAAGATGACACATCAACTTTGATGATGTCAGAGGTCTTTCTTTTAGGTATTAGTGTAGATATTATATTCAAAATTTATAGAGTGAACTATTTTTGGGTGAGAAGTGAGAACAATTTTGTTTTACACTCTCTTAAAAAGTAAAAATTATTTTATACAAATTTTCACATTTTCAATGTTGTATTGTTTTGATGTATAATAATAGTACTGTTCTCAAAAATATGTTCATCCTAGACGATGACCCATATTTAATTATTTATACTTAGTTTAATAAATTTTAGGTGTTTTAAAACGCATTAAGAAAAAGAATATCATTGTAGTTTTGGTCTAAAAATAAAAATAATATACTTCTTTGTCTTTCACCGTGTATTAATAAAAAGAAATTAATTGTCTAACCAATTAAAATATAAAGTATCTAATAATGAAAATCACAATTTACTAATATATCCATATAATTTTTTTTAAAAAATGTTAGAATGATAAAATAGAAAATTAAACATTCAAATGTTATAGTGAAAAATATAAATAATAGAAAATATTTAATTATAATATTCTAATTTTTTAAAATATGCATGTAAAATGAAAAAAAGGTAACCAATTAATAAAAATAATACATAATAATATATCCACTCATAAAAAAAGTTAAAAGTTTAAACAAAATAAAATAAAAATAATTTGCACGGGAATTAAGCTACTAGAAATGATGAAAGAAACAAGACTCAAGTAGAGTGATCCAAGCTTACTTTCACCAAGCAAGTTAATTGATTACTGAGAGCAAGTCCAACAGCTTATAAGTAATCTAGCAAAAAATTGTGCTCCAACAATGTTTACCTAAATCACTAGAACATCCATCTCATTACCTATTAATAAGTAACCACTAGCCATTACCTAAAAAAATTCACTTCCCTCCTTTTCTACATTTCTTTTCTCTCTCTTTCTTCCACTTTTTTTCTCTCTCTTTTCAAATATATTATTATAATAATAATAGGGAATGGATATAAGTAATGTTGTGGGAGTTCCTACAAGAAATCAAGTCCCTAAATCACTAGGACATTGTTGGACTTGCTCTTACACAATAACCCTCCTCACCTCCACTAAATAAGGGCATGGAGCATTTTTGTTTGTAGTAGGCTGCATAATGTTTTACAGAAGGTTGGCCCAAGGCCCCAAGCTTTACCCTCACGGTCACTTGCAAATTTTGATAGATTTAAACACAACACTCCTCAGAATTTGTCTGGTGAAAAATTGCAAGAAAAGAAAGGAAACTCATAGAAGGCATGGGGGAATTTTGTTTGTAGTAGTTTGTATAATATTTTACAGAAGTTTTGAGTTCCCTGTTCCTAGACTTTAATAAGGTGAGAGAGAGTTATAACAGAGATTTTTTGCTATAGGCAACAGGTTGTCACATGAACAAGTTTCCCCACCAAGATACAGTAAAAACCTCGATAAATCCTCGGGACCAGTAAATTTTATTAATTTATCGAGGTAAAAATATACACCAACTCTATTATATCGGGACTGGAAAATTTTATTAATTTATCGAGGTTATTAATTTATCGAGTATTATTTTATCAAGGTTCCACTGTACTGGAATACTCAGTAAGCATTGTGTGTCAAAATGCCCTCTATAAATCAGTTATCACTAAGAATATTGATTATGAGAAGATTAACCGATGCATACTAAGAAACATTGGTTAGATCTCTTTCTCGCGTTGATGTGGAATTCTAATTTGAAGTCTCAACGAATCATATTAATTTTTTTTTTTTGGGGTATTGTCCTTGTTATTTTCTTTATCTAAGAAATTTAGTTACGGAGCCTGAGAGATATGTGTTGTGCGTAATATCATAGTGTAGGGTAATTTAATTGATTTAGTTTTTAGTATTAAGCAAATTTTAACTTATGGCATTACAATTTTGAGTGAAATGGATCTTAATACCGATGGTTCTTTAGTTCAAAAGATATATCTCTTTGCACCATTAGTCATGGGCAAAGAGTTAAAAATTGTACCCTATATATTAGCCCAATCTTAAGTCTTGTAATAGTTGAATATAAAATGATACTCATAAATTGTATTGTATAGTATTGTTTTAAACATCATAATGTTTATGGGTTTGAACTAAAACTAGTTAGCTTAGGCTTCTAATTAAGGCTAGTTAGTTTTGAAGTAATTAAGTTGTGCAAATATGATTATATATTTGCAATGCAACTGCTTAGCTCATGTGGTAGATATTGTGCTGATACAAATCTCATCAATTTTCAGATATCTGATTGGGTGAGAATCTATTGGCAGCAATGCACACAACACAGAAAGTCGAAGTTTTTGTATAATGCTCAAATATGATAAAACCAAACTAAACTTACTCAATATATCCCACTCTTATATAGTTGCAAAACTTTCTTTGTGTGGTTACACGAGTTTGTAGTCTATCTTGTATTTATTGTTGTATCATATAGAAAAATATCAGTTTGCCAATAAAACAAAAATTCCTAAATAATTTAAGAACCTGGACCAACATTAGCTATTTATATTATTCAGAAGACTAGGTTGTCCTTTGCCTCTGTAGTATGTACTTTGTCTATCACACTCATATTTCTCCCAGCCTGACCCTTTTTAATTTCCATCACCGACTTGCATCCCATTCAAAGTTTGCCTATAAAAAAAGGGAAGGAGGTGTGAGATATTGTGAAAGTTATGAGAGGAAGCTATTGTTATCAAGAAAATTTTAAAAGTGAAAGAGTAGTAAGAGATGATCATCTTCCTCAGGTCGCAGAAGAGCCTCGTCTCCCAGCGGCATACATACGTAACCTTGTCAAACAATTAACTTTGTTAGGAGTAAAAGACGGCATGAAACAAAAAGAGCACCTAGGTTCCTCTCTAGTAGATGGCAGACCTCATGATTCTATTGACCCCCCAACTCTAGGGGAATCTCAACAAGCACAGCCACCCCAACCATCAAAACACAAAAAACAAATTAGGAGGCGACTTCTCACAAGTGGTCCTTATGAAGAAGATTCGCTTGACATGGCTTCAGCAAGACGCGAGGTTGTCACTGCACTCAGGCTTCATAGAGCCTCTATGTATCAAAATAGTGACAACCACCATCAACAGGCTACTCCACAGCCCCGACAAAAACGGAAATCCAAATCCAGAAAAAATTCCAAACAATATGATTTCAGCACTACCCCTAATTTCTCAAATAATCTATACAACCTCTCCTACCAATCTTTCCCTTATCAACCTCCCCAGACTTCTTACACATGGTCTATGTGCGTTTCTGCTCCACCTCCTATCCCCGAAGACTTCAACCTTCCTAACCAAACCTTGGGCTTGAATCTTAACCTACAAGATTTTGATGGTTTAGACACAACTGTTTTACAAAACAACTATATCCCTGCACGATGCTATTCATCCACATCCCCATCAACTTCTAATTCATTCCCTCTTTCAGTTGCTAGAGAAGAAACCCCGTATGTGGGGTTATCACAAGCTCCTTTGGTAGCAGATCCTAGTGTTGAAGCGGACCTAGGTCTCCATCACACTGTGGACGATGAGGAAATGGCTGAGATCAGATCAGTGGGAGAGAATCATCAAATTGAGTGGGATGATACCGTTCATATGGTCACCTCAGCATGGTGGTCTGATTTCCTCAATACCAAGGAAAATGGCACCAGTAGGTTCGGCATGGAATCTCCACCTTGGTTAAATACAAATGACAATTGTTTCCAACAATTAGATGAGCATTACTCTAGCTACTATTTCCAAGATCCTACATTGCCGCAGTAAGCTTCTATCCTTCACTAAATCTTAAATTTTCATAATTATCAATTTCTTGTAGAGGTGTTTTCTGTTCCTAGGCACATTATCCGTACCGTATTGGATTTTTCTTTAGAATAATGATTATCATTCTTTATCTCAACCAGGAAATAGTTGAGTAGTGTTTTATTTTAACACTCTCACTTACCATACCACGTGTCCCCCTACATAAGATTCCCCACGTCATGATCATATTTTATATATCAGTGTGGGTAAAGCTTTAAAATGAATCAATATATAAAATCTCACATTTTCATATGATTTATGTAGGATGGACGTCGGAGAAGTTGAAGGAATGGATGGAGAATGGTTAGGGTGAGAAGAAAGAAGAATTGATTATTATTTCTGTAATAATCAAACCAACATGCCTCTTTTTTGCTCTTTGAGACTTTAGCCTTTGTTAACATGGCTTGCTAACTCGATAGAGTTAGACAAGTTATTTAAGAAAAATAATCAAAGGTTAAAGACCCTGTTTGTACTGAGTTCTTTGAAATGTTCTGTGTAACGTTCTGGTTAAAATTATTAAAATGTTCTAGTTCTTATATTACATTGTGGAATTGTTCCTTTCTATTAATTAGTTTTTTGACAATCTTCTTCTCAATTGTTTGATGACAAGTATTGTTTACTATAACTTCTTTAATGACCATTTTAATCTAAAACATAACTAACAAGTACTAACTTCTGTGCTATGAAGTTAGATATACACTGAAGTTCTGTTTGACTAACTTGTTGGAAATAGTTGAAGCATACTTGAACTTAGTGCAAAACAAGTGCAAATCACAGAGGACGAATGGACAAATCTAAATGCAGAAGGATTGGTTATTGCAGATATCGGGTCAGGACTTTGCACCTGTAACTGATAAACAAGATGCACAATGTCATCAATACTCACAACGACATCGATCATAGATGTTATTGTCCTATCAACATATTTCAGTGCAATGTGGCACTCTTGTCCTTGCAGCTCTACAGCCTCATTAATCACATTTTGTAATAGGATTGAATGTAATAGAACATGAGGCATGGTATTATCATTCAAACCTCTGCAGATCCCCGAAAGCGTTTGGCGAGCTAACGTTATGTGTCCTACCAGACCTGCCACACAAATTTGAAGCTCTGGTAACTGCTCCGTGGGTTTTTTGAAAGCTTTTGAGTCGGGGGATGGCATTGATAAAATTTTCAAGGTTTTAAATATCGTGAATGGTTTGTTGGATTACATCTAGAAATGTACATAGAGCAGACAATTTGAGTATACAGAAATTTGGGTACTAGCAGAAGTAGTCATCTAGCCAGTATTAAATTATTATTCATTATCTATATGCTTGATAATTTAAAAATAGCACGTTTACATGGTTGTCACACCAATATGCTATTACTGCTCACAAATCTTTTACAATCTTCAATTACCAAATCTTGGAAAGTAATTTATCCAAGTATAAAGTACAAACTTCATCCATATTTAAGTCTTTCAGCCTTCACAACTTCAGTTCCTTAGCTGCAGTTTTAGGCATTTAATCAGAGCCAAGGATTCCTCGAAGGCTTCCTTATGCGGCGCATTGATTTCCAAACAGCACTGTTGCACTTAAATCCTGATCCATAAGCTAGCTGCCAGATCCTGTCGCCTCTCCTGACACGTTCATTTGCTTCCAAATAAGCCAGCTCATACCAAATGCTGCTGCTCGAGGTGTTTCCAAAGCGATATAGTGTCATCCTTGAAGGCTCCATGTTCTTTTCACTGAGCTCGAGGTTCCTCTGTAGCTCATCCAGCACCGTCTTGCTTGCTGCATGAATACAGAAGTGCTCAAAGGCGAGTTTGTAGTCCGGGATATAAGGCTTGGATGATTGTGTTTTGGTGCCTGATCCACCTCCAAATAAGTACTTCCTCACTAGTGTTGCAAAGAAAAGTAGCTGCTCTGAAATAGGCAGCACCAGGGGACCAAGAGTTGTGATGTTTGTTTTAATTGCTTCTGCCCCTATCTCCACTATGTCTCTGCTGATTCTCAGTCCCTTGTACCGTTGATCATCTTCTTCTTGATAAACGCTCCTGAACATAAAAACAGATTGATAATTCAAACAATTAACTATTGATCTCTATTTTTCAATATTCTTACTCGACAATTTGTGATTTTACATAGCTCGGAGACAAGAGACCCCTAGACATTAAAAAAACTAAGTAGTGCAGGGTAATTAATCTGAAAATTAGTTCTGCAAGGCACTTCATTCTAAACAGGAATTCTTAGATTAGCGAGTTGGAAAAGTTTAGAACACACACCTGAAGCTGCGATCATCTGCCCCTTTGTGAGTGCGGACAATATGCTCAAGTCTGTACTTTGCACGAGTAAAGTCGCGGCGACGATTAGATAAAAGCACAGCAGAGCAACCCATTCTGAAGAAGCAATTAGGAATGAGCATGGAACGGTCTTTTCCGGGGTACCAATTGTATCCCACCATCTCAGTACTCACCACCACAGCATAGTTATTAGGATTGGCTTGTAACATGTCACGTGCCAAGTCTAAGGCAATGATCCCAGCACTACAGCCCATTCCTCCAAGGTTAAAACTCAGAATGTTTCCCCTCATTTTGTAGTGATTAATGACCATGGCAGATATTGATGGCGTCGGGTTAAAAATGCTGCAATTCACCACCAAGATTCCAACATCCTTTGGCCTTATTCGTGTCTTTTCAAAAAGCTCGTCGAGCGCTCCAAATATCACAGTTGAGGCCTCAGCTCTTCCTTCTTTCATTGTAGTACAATTCTCTGATGACATTATGGCCTTTGGCACGTATGTCTCATCTCCAATTCCTGATGAATGGAGGATTTTCTTCTGGAATTCAATGCTTGCTTCGTCGAATTTCCCAGAATTTCGTGCCAGTTCAATGAACTGATGCTTTGAGACCTAAATGTTTAAAATGAATTATTAGAAACATCTCTAGCACATGTCTACATTACCAAATATATTCTATAGGGATAACTGAGACTTAAGCCTTAATTTGGTGATCGGTTCATACTTCATATGCAACTCCTTAAACCTACATATCAATCAATTCTATCACATATAGTCAAAACTAAATTAACAGTATTTGAAAGCAATCAGAGTAATTAAACTAGTCCATATCCTTTCATTGAGTTTCCTCTCCTATTAGCTTCTTGAAAATTTCAATTGATGTATATAATGCCAGTTCTGAAATAATATAAATTCTGAAATTCCTGATTATCACGGCAAAAATTCAAGAGGAAACCATTTTGTGCGACATCTGCAACAATAGAGCAAAACGGAAATCATATTACTTAGCAAAACAAAAAAAGATCATATCGAGTATGTTTAGCTGGTAGAGTAGGGATTGAAAAGTACATATTCATACCCGTTAATTTCTACACTATCGTCAAAATCCTTCTATGAAAATCGAGTAGATAAGTAATTAACATGGTATCAGAGTTAGTTGCATTTATCCGCACATAAATTTATATCTCGTATCAACATCGATAAAATAAAATGAATTAGGCTAGGCGTATAATTACGTACCTTAAGGTCATCCTGGGGTTTAAAACAAGCGAAATCAAGAAGATAAATAGAGCGAGGGCGAGACATGAAGTAAACAGAGAGTGTAAAAACAAAGACACCAAAGAAAGCAAGTATAGTTGCAAGATCATA
Organism: Heracleum sosnowskyi; assembly: GCA_030848705.1. Lineage (NCBI taxonomy): Eukaryota > Viridiplantae > Streptophyta > Magnoliopsida > Apiales > Apiaceae > Heracleum > Heracleum sosnowskyi. The sequence goes on along the minus strand of CM061242.1, from coordinate 10,565,804 downwards.
GAAAGCTGTGATGTTCCATATCTTGCTCCACATTTCTTCCCTTGTAAGACTCCCAAACTCGGCTCCAAACACAAGTACAAGTACAGGTATTGTTGCTAGATAAATACCATGATTTATTAGGTAATGATAACCTAATCTCACGTACTTCATCTTCACAGACTGCAGAAAGTCTGGCAACCTTCGTCGAACTCGGACCGAGAATGTCATCGATCCAGCATCAGGTCCGGATGATTCGATTCCTCGGTTGACTATCTCCGTTGACAAAAGCTCTTGTTCTGCTGCCATAACTAATTTTGCATGTACACCAATATATTTTTCTTATTGTTCTACTGTTAGTATTAATTGCTCCACATTCCCTCTATATATAGAGGATGGTGATGGATTTTTGTTATTATCTTAATTTACATTTTCCTGTAACATCTTTCTAAGTACAAGATGTTAGGTCACACAGTCACACAACGCTACGTAATTTTATATTAGTACGATATTGTCCAATTTGAACCGAATCGTAACCCTCACAGATTTAAAGTGGATGAGGACAAGTTGTACAATGTATATATGTATAGTTGAGTTGGGTACTTGGGGCGTTAGAACATGAAGATGGGTTAAGGAGAAAGGAGGTGGAGGTGGAGGTGGGTGAGAGGGAGTTAATGAGACTCACAAGTTGGTTTGTGTAGTTGAGATGGAAGATGAATTTTTAGTGCTTTAAATTTGTGACATTTAATTTTTTTGTTAGGTGTTTGGAAAATGTAAATCAAAACGGGCATGGGTGGCCGGGGGTGTTTTAGCATGTTATTTTCGTGAACATTTAGGTTTACATAGTTCCAAAAGGTGTGTTATCTTCTTATGAGTTTTTGGTTGTTGTCGGAGATAACTAAGCTTTCTTGAGTGCTAGTAAGAAAGCCTTTTTTCTGGTTCATCTTGAATTAGGGTGCGTGTCACTTGATTTTGGATAGGCATGTTTATGCTTTTTAATTAACAACTTTGAAAATAACAAAACCCTCTCTCAAAATAACATCTCCCAGACTATGCTGCCATATTTTTCTACTTTTTTTTTTAAAGCTAATAAGAAGTGTATAGTAGTTCTTGAAATGAGTTGTGACCATAGAGATAAATTACTTTTGCAACTTACCGTCTTCATTGTTGTTACAAAATTTTACCAGACACCCTGTCCTAAAATATTTAATGTAATTTGATGATAATTTTGTAAATAGAAAATTCACTCCGCACTCTTACAATTATACCTCATGCATATATATACTCCCTCCGTCGTAGTTTTATTGTCCAGAATTATGGTAAATTATATGTTAATTTTTATAAAAAATAATACAATTTTTTGATAAATATCAGTTAATTTCATATGATTGAATAAAATGTGGGTTTTTAATTTTAGGTAGTTACCTTAGGTCACCCTTACTGAAATTAAGCTTATAAATTTATTCAATCATATTAAAACAAGAGAGTTAAAGTGCATATTAATATTATATGAACTATTTGAAGGACCGAATATAAAAAAAAATGTTAGAAATTTATTTACTGACCCAAGAAAATTCTTAAATATTAGAAATTAAAAAAAAAAATACTACATTCGTATAAATCAATTATATCACTTATTATCAGTGTTGTAAAAAGCGGGAATCAGAGTTAATCGGTGAAGGCACCGTCCATGGATTAATCGGGTAATCGGGGATTAATCGGAATGATTAATCGGATCATTAATCGGAATAAATTTAATAATATTTTTTATATACAATTATAAAATTGTTTCGTTATTTCAACTAAACATATGTTATTATCATATATTTATGCAAATATGTTAAAAATGTTATATAATTGTAATAAATAAAATTTTGAAGGTTTAATTTTTCAATTAAAGATCAATTTAATAGAAACACTTAAGAGAATTTACGATTTAGGCATCTAAAATTATAATTATATGTACACAAATAATATTTTTTCCTATTGTTTAATCAAGTTTCTACCTTTTAAATTTTAATTTTTTTTTTAATTTTAACTATTTTTTACTAATTTTTAATGCCCAATTTTTGACCGATTCAGCCGATTTTTGATCGTTTTTATGAAAAAACGATTAATTAACCGATTTTCGCTTAATCAGTTCGGTGACCCGCCGTATAGCGATTAATCGGCGATTAATCCCGATTAATCGCTGACTTTTAGAACAGAGCTTATTATACCTATTCAATATTTTTTTTGGAACAATCTATTATATATCTTATACTGCAACAAGCACTTTGTGAACCATTTTATTCAACACTTGAAATTACATAACTGCCCCTCCAAAGTCAAATGTTATAAAAATGTAAGAAAATTTTGATCTTGATGGGAATCGAACCCAAGACACTTCAATACTAATTACTAAGAATTTCAAGTCACCAATTTAACCATTGAGCTACTTGGGCTTTTTTGTTGTGGTATAGAACCCATTAGTGTGGTAATATCTTTCACAAATATTATTTTACACTTTAGTTTTTATTCAAGATTCTTTCATGATAATTTCATTTGTCTGATTATTGATAAAAGTGGTTATTGGTATAAAGTATATCCAATAGACTCGTATCTCTTTAATTAAATTTAATTATGTTTCTTCCTTTGTATTCACAATTTTAAGACAAAGTACAAATGCATTTTTAGTCACATAATATCACTTTTTAGTCCGAGCATCCAATAATATAAAATAATACAAAATAGTAATCATTTTGTCTCAACTATATTCATACATATCAGATAATATAAGTAATAATATAAGCACCTCTATAGTTGTTACCCTGAATAGAGATACGTAATCCGGATTCAGGTCGGATTTTTCGATAACCGATAGGGCCGGGCTTTTTTAAATCGAGACAAATTTTCTCTAAAATATTTATACATGTAGATAGGGTCGGGTCAGGAGGGGCCAAATCGGATTTTTACAAATTATTTTAGATATTGATAACTTTAACTTTAACTTTACCTTTTTTTATTTTTTCGGATTTAATTAAAAAAATTAAGCTTTTATCTGATATTTAATTGAAAATTCTAGCTTTTTGGATTGGACTTTTATCCTGATCAAGACTACGTCCAAATCGAGATATTATTTGGGTTTATTCGACTCGAACCGGATCTGGGTTTTGTGAAAAATATGCGATTCGTTTAAGCCTGCGGGCTGGATCCAATTGAGGTGAACTTTTTTTTAATCAGATTTTTTCCGATTTTTTTAACCAGTTCGAACAGTTTTTTTCGAATACGAATTTGTGTGCATCTCAATCCCGCCACCTCATGCATTAAGGACATGTATACTACTCCGACCGCTTATAGAGAATTATGGAGCCCGGAGAGTATTGGTACTTTCGAAATGGAGCATTTATTTGACACCTTTAACTAATTCCTATCTGATTATTAATTAGCTTATAAAACTAATCATCAAATACATTCAACTAAGAACAAAATCTTCTTCGGACTAATACCAAACCGATCTTCCTTGCAAATCTTCTCAACCATGTCACATAGTGTCACCAACAAGTTCAAACCGGTGGCAGGATCACCACAACAAACTGAAGAATACTTATCATCACAAAATTAAACTAACGTGAACTAGAAAATATCGTCACAAAATAACATCAAGTTCTGTCGGTTAGAGCGATCCCGTGCCTTGCACGGGGGGTTCGTGAGACAATTTATTCATAATAAAATTACTAAATTACCCCTATATAATAGCACAACAAAAAAATTGTTTCTGATGGAAATTAAACCCTTGACCTCTAAATTAGAAGTGACATACCTTACCACTATTTTAGACATCTATTTTAATTGTATTTTGAAACTTTTTATTAATATGCACAAATACTCAATATGTTATACTCTATTTTAGTACAAAAAAATTGTTTCTGATGGGAATTGAACCCTTAATCTCTAAATTAAAAGTAACATTCCTTACCACTATGATAGACATCTATTTAGATTATATTATGAAGTTTTTTATTAATCTGCGCAAACACTCAATATGTTATACTCTATTTTGGTCTCTTTTTGTAATCTACTTGGTAAGGTAGATAATTTATTTTCGCAAGTGCCTTAAATAAATATTTCTAACCATATTTGAGAAAAACTCGCGCAAAATGTTATAAAATTGTATTTTAAAAAAATGTTATAAAATTGGAATTGATCCATAAAAAAGGATTGTATTAATATTCTTGTATTATAAATCATGTTTATTTGCATTAAGTACATAATGGCCCATATTATATATACTATTAGATTACAAATTCTATATACTATCAGATTATATATATATTAGATTACTAAATTACCCTTTCAGTATTATATTGATGATATTAGATTAATAAATTATCCCTCCAATTGTATATTGATGATAAAAAAATTTCTTTTTAATGTGAATTGAACCATGACCTAGGTGATAGTGTGACAAATATTGACATCTATATCCAATATCACTCATTATATGTTTTTTTTAATATATTTTTTTTTAAATTTAAAACTATCAACATATTTACTTCTTTTCAATTATATCCTTATATATAATAAGCGTAAAAATGGATTTTATCATTATTTTACATTTATTATTGTTTAATTATAAGATATTAACAACTTATAATTATATATGCATTTTTGAAATTTTAGCTACTAATAAGATTAAAACTGTAGTTTTATTATGATCCAATATATTATAAATCTCGTCTTCAATAGATAAATTTTATACGTTGGTCATTTTCGAAAAATCCACTATAGTATATAAAGTATTGAACCCGAAAAATGCAAAAAAGTTTTATATTTGTATATAAATAAAAAAGTTTGTGTTGGAGATTTTTACAAGAAAGTTGAAGTTGTCATCGTACGACTAAATCAAATCTAAACTAAATCGGTTTAATTTTTTTGAATATCTATGATAAAATATTAAAAGTACTAAATGTTAAATTATTTGTGTCAAGTGGCAATTGTAAGGTGAAACGAGTAACTTATCACGAATCAGTTTAGCATTATCTTGAAAGGTATAAGTAATAGTTTTCTAAAATAAATTATATCCACACATGTACAATTATTGTATTCAACGTGTCTGCAAGGAGACCCTTCTTAAAACGAGCAAAGTGGTATGCATTCGTTTAAATAGTGTATCCACACATACTAATACAACTTGTACTTCTACATTTTTACTCTATTATGCACACCGATCAAATTTTACAACACCCACTTAACGACTACCCCATGAACTACAAACAGGTAAATGGAGTGCTAACGTTCCCCCTGCAATGAAAATGATAAAAGGCGCCCAATTTTCTTTCAAAGTGACACTAAAACCATCTTCTCATTCAAATACAATTGGAAAAATTATAATCGCCGAAATCTTGCAGTATACAAGGTCACGACTACCCCATGAACTACAAACAAGTAAATGGAGTGCCAACGTTCCCCAGGCAATGGAAATGATAAAAGATGCCCGATATTCTTTCAAAGTGACACTAAAACCATCTTCTCATTCAAATACGATTGGCAAAATTATAACCGACGAAATCTTGCAGTACAGAAGGATCGTGCGTGCTAACAAAACATGTTAATTAGTCAAAATATTTGTGCCTACTCAGGTCATAATAACAACCTTATATACTGGGATTTTGTAAAACATGTATCATCAAACCTTCGACATATTTCCTACTGATATACCGTTACATGCTTATGTCTTTTCTTCTACATGCATTCCACCAAACGATGAGACCAACATAACCGAAAATAACTAGAGCATGCCTGTGCCTCGCACGGACTATAAAGCTAGTTTATACATATACATCACAATTCTTACTGGGTCGTAAATCTATGTCGATAGCGTTACAAGTCACTAATTAGAAATTATTGATTTATTTGAACCGTTATATTAATAGTTGGCCAAAACAAGAAAAGAAGCCATTAAAGCAATTAAGAAAATGATAATCTAACACTTAATTTGGGCAAGCCATGCATAATTGATAATTGACTCATTCCTAGCTGTAATTGGCATTGGGCCATATGTTTCATTTATTGTAGATTTAGGATGTGACATGCACCAATGGTAAACTTATAAAAAAACAAAGCTAAACTAGTTCTTGGTTAGATAAATAAAAACTAAACTAGTTCTGATATGAATATTCCTATAAATCATACCATTTGTTGTAACGTTAAAAAAAGCCCAAGGAATATAGTTCAAATTCAAACAAAATTTTGTATCACATTCAAAAAATAAATACTCCTGAAAATGTCCGCAATCAGAAATCTACCTTTTATTCAATCATAGTAAATAAACTAATACTTACCAAATAATTGATAAGAATGACTTTGAATGTAAACATCAGAAATATATATATATTTTTTTGACAAACAAAGAGATTTTATTAACTTGCATCAACGGAATCACAGCCAGGACAAACCCCTGAACTGACACTACAACCTGAATAGAAACAAATAAACGAGCTAAACAAATAACCTCTTATGTTTTCAGACTGTTTAACATCATGAATTTCTAAATTCTTTGAACTAGAAAAGATTAAAATGGTTTCCCGATCTATCAACCCTGCACCAATCCTGGAACCAATAATATCACAAATGACCTTCACGTACGCAACACCTGTAGCCCAATGTTCAGACACACCCCAGCTATCTACATGCCGAAAACCAGCTATAGACATGCCGCAGATGAAAGATCTCATAAGATGAACAAATTTCAGTTGTGAAAAGTAAGCTATTGCAATATCCGACACCAACCCAAATCCAATGCGCGAATTACAGATCTCCCACAAAACCACATAAATCATTTTCAAAGTAACGAGGAACAAAACACATACCAATATCAAAAGAACATACCTTAACATCCCAATAAAAGGGTAACAAGCCAGACACACGCCAATAGGCGGACACACGCCAATAGGCGAGACTAACACCAAAAATTCAAAGACCTCAGAATGACACCAAATTTTGGTATGATGTTAATGAGGAGAATTTGAATCTAAAGGTATTTTTTATTTGCAGAATCGGACTCAAAATCAAGATAGATCTGAGAAATAAATTCCAGATGTTTGGTTTTGGTTCGATTTTTATTGAACAAAAACTGGAACAAAAGGTTTAGATAATTGAGAGGAAGATTGGAGAATGGATTGATGGGGGAAACGAAGCTGTAGATGGAGAAGAAGGGGGAGGACGACAGCTATGGTGGCAGGGGGTCGACTCTCATTAATCAGCGTTTAGTCCACATAATCGAGGTTGTTTATTTATCGAATATCATTTGTCGAGGTTTTACCGTAATATCTATAAGAAAAAAGGATAGGATGAATTTAATTATAAAAGAGAGAGAGACGGGTAGAATCGCATCAGAAATCTATATTTAAAAATGACTTTACTTTGTACAAATGTAAACATATCCTACAAATTTGATAAGAATTCTATCATCTTATAATACGGTCAGATCTAAGATCTAAGAGGAGAGATTTAGTGTGTGTTTGGATATCACAAAAAAGTTGATTTATAGCTTAAAATGAGTAAGTGTCAGTGATAAGTTGATGAATTTTTATAAGTTATACGGGTGTTTGGATAAATTTAATTATAAGTTAGTGAAGAATTTGCTAAATTAAATTTGAAAAAATAATTTTTAAATACAATAATTTCAACACTTGTAATTTAAATTAAAAAAATATTTAAAAACCCAAATATAAAAATATAAAATATTAGAAAAATAAAGAAATCAAAGAATAAGTTGATAAGTTAAGTAAAATGTTGGTGATTTCTAACCTTCAACTTATCAATTTATAAGTTATAAATTATCAAATAAGCTGAGTACATAAACACTCTCATAAACTTTTATCAACTTATAATACATAAGGAGTGTTGCCAAACAGGCCCTATTGAGATGACAATTCAAGTAAATCTTCTGTACCCTTTAAATGGATAACGATATGCAGTTGATACAGCACATTGCAAAAGTCTACAAATTAAATTGAGAAGAGTCAACCTGGAAAAGGAAACATAAATTTGGTCAGCATGAAAATGTTGCTCGAGTTGATCTAGTCACTATGTAGTTGAGCATTTAAAAGCTACAGGACTCAATTGCAACTTGTAGCCAGATAACGAGGTGTTTAGGGCTTCAAGCTTAGTAGTAGTACATTAATTACTAAAATCCAATATACACTATTCTCATTTCCTTCAAGAAACTGTAAGTATTAAAAATAATACATTTTTTACTGTAAATTAACTTTTATTTCAAATTTATCATATATACATTTAATAAACAATTATTTTGTAATTATAAATAATGGTATATGAAAAAGCATACGAAAGGTTGACATATCTGCACTACCTTATAAACCTATTAAAGGTTTGGTAATTACTCGAACTTTATTACTGTTTTTTTGTTACCTGGGCCGAATATAAACATGTCTTTAGAGTTGAAGGAACTTATTATTTAAAATGGTTCTAAGTATTTTTAGATCTACATCATATAAATATATTTTAACAGATTTAATTTATTTTAAAATATATTATAAGAAAATTATATAAAAATATAAAAAGTACGGGACGGATATAATTACCTAGTACCTTTAACATGAGGTATAGTTAAAATTAACGTAAAAGTGATTTGTTACCATTTGTGTACTTATAGTATCAATCGTGCATTTTGTGTACCTGAACTATATAAAAATCATCAATTCGTGTACCTAAACTTTATATGTGCATTTTGTGTACCTCAACTTTGCATGTATATACAAAAAATTATTTTTTGAATAATTTTTTAGAAAGTTATTATTCAAAAAATAAATAAATTATATTAACATATAAAGTATGATTAAAAAAATTAAGGATAAATACTATAAAATTCTTTATTTAATTTAATTGTAACTAAATTTAAAACATTATTTAATATAATTACACAATATAATAATAAAATTTTGTAAAAAATGTGTATATAAATTTTTTAAATGTATTTAATAAGTCAAAATAGTAAATATTTTTAGTTAATATTATTTACTTCTATTATATCAAGTTATGTTATATTTTTACTTTATATTATTTTTTAGTATTTATTTTTTAATATTCCATTAATATACATATAATTAAATATATAGAAAAAATATGTTATCAATTATATTAACAAACTACAAGTACACAAATTGCTCATTTTTAATAGTCAAGATACACAAAATGCATTATTTGAATAAGTAAACAACGGAAGTACACAAATTGTTTATTTTTGCATATTTCAAGTACACAAAGTGCACAATTGATAGTTTAGGTACACAAAATGCAGAAGTTGTATAGTTTAGATACACAAAATGCTATTTACTCGTGAAAAAAAAAAATGAACTTAGACACCTCTATTTAGTCTATGATTTGAAACTTTTATTATCTGGCCAAAGTTTAACTAAATTCTGCTAGGACGCACAATTTATGATACCCCAAGGACGCAAAACTGACTACCGATTTATAGCCACTTCAGAAATTGTGGACTCAGGCTCATTTGTTAAATGTGAATACATTTCTGTAGGATGATTAATAATCTGAATGATTTGAACTGTTAATAAATTTGGATGATTATTAATCTGAACTATTAATAAATCTGGATGATTTGAACGATTATTAAATTGAATGATGTAAAAGATTAATTTTTATAAAATTTAATTTAACGAGCACAATCAATACTATTATATAAAGGAGAAGACGGAGGCGGTGAGGTGGCGCTCTTAGATCGCTTCGTTCTATTTTTCTAATTTTCTCAATTTTTTGAATTAATAATATTAAAAATTCGAAAAAATCTCAATTACCTTTTAAATGCTTACTAATAGAGGAAACATATAATATTTTTGCATTTAAAATCCCTACTAATGGAGAAAGTAAATATACCATAGATCTTAACTAATTAATGAGGAAACTAAATATCACTAATGGAAGAAACTAAATATTCAATTATAATATTCTTGCATTCAAAATATCTAAATTACCAAAATAGTGTATTACTTTACATTATTTTGAACTTTCCTCTATTATTATCTAAATATTCTCATAATATTTTTTTAATGAAATTACTATCTTAACATACTGCTCTCCTAAACTTTCTTTTTTTATGTAATATAATAGAAATTACAGGAACGTTTTGGTAAATAAGAAGTTAATAAATTAGATCGGTCTTGAATAAGAAATTAAGTAATTAATACAAAAAACTAGAAAAAAATTCAATTACCTTTTAAATATTTAATAATAAAGAAAACTAAATATACAATTTTAATATTCTTGCATTTAAAATCAATACTAACTAGGTTAGTAAGTCGCGCTTCGCAACGACATTATAATATATTTGTTAAAAAAAGAATATTAGAATAAAAATTGTGAAGTTAATATCTATAAAATTATTTAAATTATCAAATAAAATATATTCTATAATTAAAACACTTTTTTCTAACAAATTCTACTCCTCTTCAAAAAATTCTAGGTTAGTATATTGATTTATTAACCTTTTCATCGATGAAAATCATGTCAAGACTGATCAGTTATTCAGTATTTGGATTGACAGATTCCCACATTCTACACACTCGTACGTACTCTTATCATCCAGGTATAGCTGTTGTCGTTCAAAACATCCAACATGATGTAGGTCCTAGTTGTATTGATTGTAAATATGGTTGTAAAAATTTGAAGCTATGTAAAAACGTTTCGGTGTAGATTTTTTGTTATGATTGACCTTTAATTATAGGTGTTTGTAAGGTGAATAACACGGAAATCCATTATGTTTAAAAGTTAAGAAGTATTATAAAATAAAAGTTCTATAAAGTTTGAAAATAATAAAAGAAAGTTCTATCAAGTTTGGAAATAATAAAAGAAAGTTTTATCAAGTTTGAAAATAATAAAAGAAAGTTCTATCAAGATTGAAAATAATAAAAGAGAAAATTGCAATTATTAACATAAGAGCCTACAAATTCGAAAATAATAAGGAAGTTGTAATTTTCTAAATCAAAGAAAGTTCTATCAAGTCCTACAAATTCGAAAATAATAAGGAAGTTGTAATTTTCTAAATCAAAGAAAGTTCTATCAAGTTTGAAAATAATAAAAGAAAGTTCTATCAAGCCTACAAATTCGAAAATAATAAGGAAGTTGTAATTTTCTAAATCAAAGAAAGTTCTATCAAGTCCTACAAATTCGAAAATAATAAGGAAGTTGTAATTTTCTAAATCAAAGAAATGTTCTAAATCAAAGAAAGTTATATCAAGTGCTACAAATTCGAAAATAATAAGGAAGTTGTAATTTTCTAAATCAAATAAAGTTCTATCAAGTTTGAAAATAATAAAAGAAAGTTCTATTAAGCCTACAAATTCGAAAATAATAAGGAAGTTGTAATTTTCTAAATTAAAGAAAGTTCTATCAACTTTGAAAATAATAAAAGAAAGTTCTATCAAGTTTGAAAATAATAAAAGTGTAATTTTCAATTTCCTTCCTACAAAATCGAAAATAATAAAGGAAGTTGTAATTATTAAAATTAAAAATTGTGAAAAATTGAGAAAATTAGAAAAATAGAACGGAGCGATTCTAGAGGCGCCACCTCACCGCTCCCGTCTTCTCCTTTATATAAGTATATTGATAGAGAAAAGTAAATATAATATTCTTGCATTTAAAATCTCTACTAATAGAGAAAATAAATATACAATAGATCTTTACTAATGGAGGAAACTAAATATCACTAATGGAGGAAACTAAATATTCGATTATAATATTTTTGCCTTCAAAATATCTAAATTATAAAAAAAAGTGTATTACCTTACATTATTTTAAACTTTCCTCTATTATTATCTAAATATTCTCATAATATTTCTTTTCAAATGAAATTAACATCATAACATTCTCTTCTCTTAAACTTTTTTCTTTTTTATGTGATATAATAGAAAATACATGAACGTTTTGATAAATAAGAAGTTAAGAAATTAGATCGGTCTTGCATAAGAAATTAAGTAATTAATACCAAATATTAGAAAAAAATCTCAATTGCCTTTTAAATATTTATTAATGGAGGAAACTAAATATACAATTTGAATATTCTTGCATTTAAAATCTCTACTAATGGAGGAAAGTAAATATAATATTCTTGCATTTAAAATCTCTACTAATTGAGAAAGTAAATATATAATAGATCTTTACTAATGGAGGAAACTAAATATTCAATTATAATATTCTTGCCTTCAAATATCTAAATTAAAAAAAAAGTGTATTACTTTACATTATTTTGAACTTCCCTTTATTATTATCTAGATATTCTCATAATATTTATTTTCGAAGGAAATTATTATTTTAACATTCTGCTCTCCTAAACTTTCCTTTTTAATGTAATATAATAGAAAATACAAGAACATATTGGTAAATAAAAAGTTAAGAAATTAGATCGGTTTTGTATAAGAAATTAAGTAATTACTTGGTAAATAATTAATTACCTTTAATACTTTCGTACAAACAACTAATTAATAGTATAAATATACACCTAAACTCTGTTAATTGTCTACTACAATTTTTGTTGTCAACATTGTTCTTCTTTACTTTTTTGTTTGTTCATGTTAAAAGTGTGTATATGAGTACATGAGTATGAGACTTTTTCCTTTATGTTATTTATCTTATTAGTGTTTGATTTTTTTCTTGAGTCTGAGAGTAGATTTGGAGGTAGTGAATATTTTAATAGCTCTGAAGGTATAAATGTAGTTTTTTATTAAACGATCTAGAACTTTATATATATATATATATATATATATATATATATATAGGGGTTTACTCCAATACAAACCACTCTTAGACTACAAACTACAAACTATTTTTTTTTTAAATCGCGTTAAAACATAGCACATATTATATGCAAATTGATCGTTGGGAGATGGAGAAAAATACGGTGAAGTCGGATTTCAAAAAAAGCTCTCCGATTGACGGGAAAAGTCAAATTAAAAACGAAGGGGAATAGGTGTGATTGAGTGTGGGAGGGTGTATTTTAGTTGTGTGTTGTGTATATAGGGGGCCATTAGATTAGATTAATCTAAGGGCTTAGATTGGTTCTTAGTTTGTATTTTAAAAAAGGTTTGTATTTGATCACTAACCTATATATATATAACTCAAAACAAAACTTAATTTTATATTAGAAATATTATTTTATTTAAAAACATATTTTGTATAATATTTTTTGAGAAAATTTAAAGATATTATTATAAAGCCGCTGCGAAGCGCGGCTTAGTAAACTAGTAATATTAAAAAACACATCCAATTATAACACATATCACTATTTTAATATGAACACATTTTGAGTGCCTACTTATTTTATAATTATTTTAACGTGTCTTATTAGTTAAAAAATATTATTCTTATTAATATATACATCAACACAATTCCAAAATAAGAATTAGAACTAGAATTTTTTAAATTGTAATAATAAAATAACAAAAATTAAATAACTCATGTAGTCGTGTGATTATAATAACAACAACAAACAAAGTGCTCATATAATACTTTTTTTTGAAACTTGCTCATATAATACTATAATTTAGATTGGTGTGAATAACATGAACCATTCAACTTCAATTTTGAGATAACATGATTCAGAAGAATTTTAGTGTCGTCCAGTGCATCTCTATTTCAACAAATGATCTAAATGGGTGAAGCTCTCTCGTCCAATAGATATCTTTTCAAACAATATGAACTACTGAATCCTTTTGCTCAGTGATTTTAGTATAGTTCAGTGGTTAACAAATGGGGCCTCAGTCCTTTCTGAAATTCCGGAAGTGAGTGTTAACGGAGGAATTTGGTATTAACAAAGTTTGAGGTTCGTCGCCGGAATCATGATCTACAATGATGGTTTTTGGGTGGTGAATCCGCCAGAGTATGGTGGTTGTGTTTAATTGGTGGCTGAGATTGTTTAGGGTTTATGTTGGCTCTCTCAGAACTCTCAACTTTCGACCTCTTAAAATGTGCCTACGTACCCCTTTATTTATATAGGGGATCAAGCCAACGTAGTTCTTGGGGAGGAAGTTTCCTCCATGGGCTTGGTCTCTGATCTTCGAAGCCCAGTCGAAGTCTTCCACCGCCTTTCCATGCTTAGACATAGGACTTTTCCACCGCCTTCCATGTTTAGGATGCTTTCCATACTTAGAATCTATCTCACTTTAGGAATGTCCAACGATAAGGCCTAGCCACAAAGGCCCAAGACTCATCTATGATTTCAGGACTTCATGTATAAGTAAACTTCCCTCGTCGAGGACTAGTCCTTTCCATTACCAGCTATTTCCTTATATCATAGATGCAGGTATATCCATGACTTACCTTAAATGTCAGACACATCCTTGTCCCTCGAATGAGAAGCACCCACCAGATTGCAGGACAAGTGATCCCAAGCGTTTGGGTGCAAAGTGCAGGATTACTCCAAATTTCCCCAATGAGGACGCACCCATTGAGTACAGGAACAGAGCTCCCAAAGCACAAACCAAGGGTCACCCCACATCCCCAATGAGGACGCGCCCATTGAATACACGAGGAGGCCTTCAGTCATCAGGCATACCCCTGGAGGCCTTCAACCACGGACATCCCCCTCATAGGGCACATCCTAGGAGGGAATTCTTCAATATCTTGTCAACACCAAGCAAATAGAACTACCTTTCTTTGTAGAATTCACCTTGAGACCAAGAGGACGCGTCCTCAAAGGGTAGTTAGCCAAAAGGACGAGTCCTTACCCTTATGAAGATAAGTCCTAAGTCTTTCCTATGTAAATTTCCTATTAATGCAGCTGTCGTTCTTTGTCAAGCTACCCGTCCACATCAAGTTACCTGTTTATTACCATGAGGGCGCGCCCTCAAGGGGTAGAAAGCCTTAAGGCGCGCCCTTACCCCTATGAAGGTAAGCTCTAACCATTCCTCATATTTACTCTAGCCCTAATTACTTCTGAAATATCCTTAATTGAACCTTACTTGACCCGAATCTAACTTAATAGCCTGACACCAAATTTTGGCTATAACAATTACTCCCCAATTCAGGGTGAAGTTAGAAACAAAACATTGAATTCCTAGAAACCTTTCCCAAAATTTCCCAACCTTTTACTTAAACAGGATGCGCCCTCACCAGAGACGCGTTCTTCCTTCACCATTATGCTTAACACGCTTGACAGCTGTCACCCACTAGGCGTTCTCTCTTCTATAAATACCCCAAAAAATCACTTTAACATTTTTACTTTACCATTTTCTCTGAAAGAACCCTAACCGTCGTAGTTCGTTTTTTGAGTAAAAATCCGGCCAAATCATCGGTTTTCATCGTTTTTCTTCCCGAATCTTACTCAGCAACTAAAAAGGTATGATTTTATGTATTCATTTCGTGTTTTTACCATATATTTTGCCTGAATCAACGATATGATTGTTGAAGGTTTTTTTATTCTTGATAAAATATCTGTATGTATAGTTGTATCTATTAGCGTTTGATCTTTGTTGTGCATATGCTCAATTTCAAATTTTGTTTCTGATACACTAATAACATCTCTGAGAATAAAGGCGCGTCGTCTGTTGTGTACGCGTCCTTTATAGCATTTGACTCGTAATTACTCTTGCATAACTATAGATGTTAATTTGAGGCACAGTTGATGATTAAGACGCGTCCTCCGAGAGGCATGACCAGAAATTCTTCATAAACGTAATCTAATTTCATGCAGATATGTTTTAGACAATGATTATGTTAAGTTTTGATATATCTAGGATTCATCTTCTAATTTCTGCTTTCAATATGTTCTTCAACCTTATTTTCCTTTCAGGGCGCGTCCTTACCATTTTTCTTTCTCTTTTTAGCTGGAGGGTAAGGGCACGTCTTCTCCGTTTCATCTTTTTAAGGAATTCAACAAGCGCCTAGGGTTTTTTTACCCACCTTCCCTCTCTTTTCTAGCACAAAGTTCATCATCCATTAAATCTTTCCACACCCAAGCAATAGAACAGCTACGTGAGGCGACTCCATTCAAAGGTGAAACGGAGATTATGTCATCTCCCACGACCTCTTATTCGTCTCTTCCTAACGTTGACGATCTCAACCCTGAAGTGACCAACCAGCATAGCAGGGCGCGTCCTCATAAATTTAAACCAATTACAGACACATGAGAAGATATTATGGAGGATATAGAAGCTAACATTTCCCTAAAAAGAAAAGAAAAACAGATAGAGTCTTCAGAATCTGAGGGTGCGTCTAATTCCAATCACGAAGAGTCTGATTCAGAGGACGCGTTCTCAGACAGTCCCTATCCTCATATCACTGAAAATGATCGCTGACCACCTCCCGATGCTTCTCCCAATCCATATGTCCATCCTGAGGTTACGCAAGAAGAAATCAACTTCGACTGGGAAGAGTATGAGGATACACTTACTGAAAATGACAAAAGAAGAATGAGGAAACAAAACAACAAGTTATTTTGTGTGGGAATTTCCTCTACGGTGTCTGTAGCCGAGATTACTTGGAGCATGACTTATTATGGAATGGAAGGTCAATGGGCACGTCCTCCTTCTCTTATGAGGCCTCATATCTTCAACTGGCCTGGATTTATAACTCCTCGGATGGTGACATCACCTAAACTACTATCATTAGGTGTGGGCGCGCCCCTTCATCCTTACCTTAAAAATGTGCTAGAATGGTATGACGTTGCTACAATGCAGTTGTCTCCCAATTATTTCAAATTAGCACTTGCACTCTTCATTCTTTATCATGACGAAAACTCAGCCCAACCAACCATGGAAGAATTCAGTTACTTTTTTGCTATAAGAAAGAGTCACAAAGGATATTTCTTCCTGATTGCGCAACACAGACACAACAAGCTTGGTTTCTATGGTGGGAAGGTGAGCCATGAGAAGAACTGGAAGCAGTCTTTTTTCTATCTCTGGAATGTAGAGAGAATAAGAGTGGTGTTCAACTACAATTATAGTAAGGACGCACCTTCTTCACTTATTTTTATTTAGGGCACGACCTTGGGGTCCCGTTCCCTTGTTTACTTTCTTTAATACTTTTTTACGTTTTTAGACAATAGGAACACAAAAGAGCTTTTTGGTGAAGCCAAGAAAAGAGTTGACAAAATCACGTCTCTACCTCCTTCAAGGTTCAACCTCAAGGTTTTGATTTTCGAAGATAACCTTAAGAGGGTCGGTATTCTTAGGAAGGAAGTAGGAACAATTATTCCTTTCCAGCGTTTTAGAATGGGAGTCCCTATTAAGGGATCAAAATATGACGATTCTGATGAGGATGAAGATGAAAATGAAGAGGACGAAGCTGAAGAGGGCGCCCATGTTACCGAAGGCGCGCCCTCTAGGCCAGGTAACATGATTAACACTATCATCTGTATCTATGTATTCTTCACTTTTCGTTGCATATTATCATAATTACATTCTTTACAACTGGTCGCACCTTAACACCTTTATTTTTCTAATTTCAGGTATGGACGATCTTCCAACAGGTTGGGGTCTAGAGATGGGCGTTGCTCCCACCATAAAATCTGGAAAAATTTCAAAGGCGCGCCTTCATAAGAAGGACACAAAGAAAAAACAAGCTGAAACCAAAAGACCCCAAGTAATAATCGACTTGGAGAAGAATAAAGACAAAAAAAGAAAAGAAATTCATGATGCTGCTACAACTTTTGAGGACGCGTCTTTAAAGAAGGCTAAATCATCCTCATTCTCCTTGGTCTCAGCTGCCCTAAGTCCTCTTGACATACCATATGTCACTGACGATGACATAATGACATGGAGAAACAGGGATTCAGTTAAAGAAAATGAAGCTATCATAAAGGCATCCTCTAAAATCCTTATCTCTGCACTTCACAGGCAATCAACTCTACAAAAGATAGGGGAATGCTGTCAAAGAAAGATACGGGAAGGCTGTCAAAGAAAGTTGAAGACCGTGATAGGGTAATCAATTAGCTACAAAACGATCTCACTCAGCAGAGAAGCTTTTATGAGAGCAACCTCAAAACTCAAGAGGAGGTGTCCAATGGGCTAAGCATTACCATTGACACTTTGAGAGACAAAAACCGCAAGCTGCTGGAGCAAGTTGCTGAGCTGACAGATGATCAACAGAATGGCTGGGCCAAAGAGAAAAATAAAATTGAGGGCGCGTCCTTTAAAAAAGGTTTCAGAAATTATGCCTCAGGCTTTTTAGCCCAGGACCCTGACTACGACTTCTCAAAGTTTGGCGATGAAACCGTACAATGGATCACCAAATTCAAAGTTGATGAAGCTGCTGAGATTAGAGCTAAGAGGGTATTTCTTGGTCTTGAAAAGGCGCCTCCTATACCCGGTGACGAGGAAGAGGACACGTCCTCTGAAGACGCGTCTCCTGAAAAAGAGGAAGACCTGACTCAAGGCCAAGGAGATATCACTTCTAAGGTTGGTGATGCTGTAGGGGATTTGACTGGCCAAGTTTCCAAGGCTGACGACATTCCACAAAACATCCCTTCTCCCACTCCTGATTAAGCTCAAGACGCGTCCTGAAGCTCATGTAATCTCTAAGTCGTTTTTAACATTATGAGGTGTAGGCCCTCATTTGATGCCTTGCAAATTGTAACTTAACCTGTGCTCTCTTTTGATAACTTTACATGGGTTTATTCCCTTGGAAACTTGATTTAACTTTCATCATATTTATGCTTATCTTGTTTAATTGCCTTGACTGTTTGCATTCCATGTTTATTTCTTCCTGAAAATGCATCTTGTTTGTACTTGTAACCTTTACCTGGTAATGTTGCATGCTTTATTTGCAAATCATGATAAGGGCGCGTCCTCCTTGGGAAAACTATTTAGGACACGTCTTACAAGTATGTTCTCGTAACTTATCTTTACTATTTGAAATCGTATATTCTCCTTCTATCAACTGATATAGGGCGCGTCTTCATTAATCAGAATTTAAAAACTTATTAATCTCTAAACAATCAAAATAAATCTTGAAAATTCTTGATAAAACTTTGGAATAATCTTCATAAATAATGCGCTCCGGTGTGAAACCCACACCGGTCCCAAGGCTAATGCTCTTTGGGGAAATAAAACCAATTAAAACATCTCAACTACTCAAGGAAGGGTGTACATGCACTACCCCCCTAGACTAGGAGGAATTTTATTTCTTCTAGTTTATTTAAATAGATAATATAGGGGGCAGACAACCACTCCCTATTGATAATACTTTTTCAAATGTTCCACATTCCATGCCTTTGCACTACAAGAAAAGGGTCAATAGACATCGGTTTCTGGCCGATGTCTATGTTGTTTGCCAACCGATGTCTTTGTCGGTGATGTCTATCTTAGACATCAGCCAGAAACTGATGTCTGTACTTACTTAAACATCAGTTTTTACAGAAAAACGTGATTTATATTCTTCTCTTAGACATCACTTTGGTCCGATGTCTATTTTAATTCTAGACATCAGATTTTATAAATAAAAAGTGATTTCTATTTGTTTCTTAGACATCATATATTGCAGAAACAATGTGATGTATATCTTTGTGTTAGACATCAGTTTTACCACATTAATATTGATGTATATTTAAGTCTTAGACATCAGTATTTGTTAAAAATTTCGATGTATTTGTTCTTATTAGACATTAGTTTCTGAGCCTATATTAAATAAATCGTTGCCTTTCCAAGCATAAAAAAATATTAAAATATGGACCATTCACAATATATTACACCATTCAGAAAATACATCCAACCACCAACACATCAATCCGCAAAACTAACCACAAATCCATCATCATCATTCCGCAAAATTCTACACATCTATCTATCCTATCTGATTTAGCAGAACTCTGGAATTTTCTCACGTTGTACAAATCATTCATTGATCTTGTACATGTTATTGAAGCTGCATCCATACTATTATTTACGGCATTAGGACCCAAATAAGCTGCATCTTAAGCCTCTCACATTTCACATTGTCTCTGCAAGACAGCTAACCATCTCTCTGCTCCAAAAGCCACGCCAGAACTCAAAAACTGGTTAATGATCGGATGCACGGGTCTATCCTGAAGTTCCATATGCTCTAACCAAGTCACCTACACATAAAACAAATTTCATCAAGGGTAATTATTTCAACAAATCAGATCAGAACACACAAGCCATGAAATTTCGCAATGTAGCGTGTAAGGCAAAGAAAAATGCTAATCTGAAAACTTATTAATTACTCATCCAGGAAAAAGAACTTACTGATTAGCATCCCAGAATTTGACAGTTGAGCCATCTGCGGTGGTTATATATCGTCCGTCCTGACTAACTTCTGTACTGGTAACTTCTCTTGGAGGCGCATCTGGTCTATTTAAATAAAAAATGCGAAGAATTTTTTCAAAACCACCTGTGAGAAAAAGGTGCTTATTCTGCAATACAAAAACAACCACGAGATTAGTTTTAGTCATACTGATCCTGGTAGCATATGTGTAAATATTGGAACCTCGTGAAGGTGTGTGATCACAACACAATATTTATCTCAAAAGCAATGTATACTTACTGATAAAGATCTAAAATACAGACTATCTGAACGGTACACGACTCAAATTATGTCAGTACTCTGCATTCAACAGAATTTGAAATGAAATAATTTACTCCTTAACTCATCAACCTATTAGACAGCTATGAGATAAAGGTGTTAAGCAAACCTTTGGAACAACATGTTGCAGCAATGTTTCAACCTACAATTGTTTTCAATAAAAAAAATTAGTACAATGGTATTGAAAGAGGTAAGACTATAGTAGCATTATGATATAATAGTCAGAAGAAGATAATTTTGCACCAAGGTAATTAACACAAGGTACATACCAACAATCTACAAAGCATCTCTAGTTATCACTATCAGAGTTACGAAAGGTAAATTAAGACTGCACAAGAATAGAGCAATACTGTGCATTACTGTATTACTGACCATAAACAAGACACTTAATGACAAATAACAGGACGCTGAGCAATGTATTTTATATACAAAGAGAGACTAAAGGGGCCGGGGGCAAATAAAAAATGCAATGATACACCATAAATTACATGTCCAGTGCTCGATAAAAAAGAATCAAAATATAGCAAACAGAAACACTGAAACATATTTGCATTACTAAACAAATGGTAGTGGTGGGCGAGGGACATTATCATGGAAGAACTTTAGACCATGCTTACAAAGAGTTGTATATAACAATTAGAAAAAAAAACGTGAATTACTATAATAAAACAAAATCTCATCATAAACTACCTGTAAACACTTCTACAGCCTCTTGCACAAGCTCTTCTAGCAACTTCCCTTCGATTTCTTTGCGAAAATTGCCCATTTCCAATATTGAATGGTCAACCCAATCTTTTCCTACAACTTGCTTCCTCACTAACTCCTCCACGAGACCCTCAAATCAAACGAAACAACAACATGGCCTTTCAATTAAATGTGCAAATAACATAAAAAACAAACCAATTGCACAAATTATACCCAAAAAACCGAAAAGAACAAGATAATCAAGCAAATACCTGACAGAAAATCGTTGGCAATTGAAGGGTAAAAGCCCTAAAAGCGACAATACTTGGAACATTTAGGAGTCTTTAAAATGATAGTGATAGGTATAGACGTGATATATATATACTACATGATACACATAAGCGGCAGTGAGAGAAAGGGGGGAATGGGAGATTACAGAGAGAATTAGAGAAAGAGGATGTAGGTTTTGGTAACTGAGAAAGAGTAAAGTGGGATTTTGGGTCTTCAGCGCCAACTCATTTTAGTATTTTACATACCCGGCAAAACAAAATTTCACAAAATTTTGGATTTCCCTGGTTTTTGTTTATTATATACTAAGGTTATATGGCTATAACATGTGCAAGACACGAGTCTTAAAAAAATAATACACTAAAAAATTTAATGTGAACGGAAAATATTAAAATAAAAGTAAAAAATGATAAATTATAAAATGAGAAACTTAAATATTAATTGGCACATAAAAAAATATAAACAAATGCAGACGGGGTTGAGAAAGATAAATGAGGTATTATTAATAGTATTTTATAATAATTATAAAATAATATTAATAATAAGGACAAATAAAAAATCTAACATGTTTTAATTATATTAATTGTATTTATTAAAAAATTACGTTGAAATGTTAAAATAAATAAGTAACGGTTGTTTAGTTTTTATTTAAATAATTCTTACTTTAATTTGATAATGATTTTTTCAAAATAAAATAATGAATTAGATAAAAAAGAAAATAAATATGTAAGGTTGTTTCAATATAATTAAACACATTTATAAACTCTTTAACAATATTGAAAATCTCGACATCCCCTAATTTAGAAACAAATAAGATATCGATGAATATAGAGATTCTGTATTTCAGTGATATTCGAAAAAATTTAGACCGGTACTAGTGGTTTGACCAATACTTCTTACTAGTTTTTCCTCCAGGGTTGGTATTTTGAATTTTTTAAAAAACAATTATTAATGATCCAACCATATGGATGTCAAGATCTATATATTTTAGTGATATTTCAAACATTTCACAAAAAAATAAATTTACATAGTTTGAGAGTTTAACGTTTTTGTTAAGATGCGGCAAAATCGGGCATTTTAAACTTTTGATTATTTTTTCCCAACACTAGAATGAGTACCTATTAACATCCGTATGGTTGAATCGTCGAAGAAATCATTTAAAAAAATTATTTAGTGAATCTGACATGCGTCCCGTTCTTGGAAGTAGTACTATTACAACGTTTCTGAAAAGATGCGGCACAACCGTGCTTTTTTATTTTGTGATTATTTTTTCCAAACACTAGAATGAGTACCTATTAACATCCGTACGGTTGGATCGTCGAAGAAATCATTTTAAAAAGTTATTCATTGAATCTGACACGCGTCCTGTTCCTAAAAATAGTAATGTTACAACGTTTCTAAAAAGATGCGGCACAACCGGGCCTCTGTATTTTGTGATTATTTTTTCCCAACACTAGAATGAGTACCTATTAACATCCGTACGGTTGGATCGTCGAAAAAATCAATTTAAAAATCATTCAATGAATTTGACACTCGTCTCGTTCTCGGAAACAATATTATTACAACGTTTCTAAAATGATGCGGCACAACCGGGCCGTTTTATTTTGTGATTATTTTTTCCCAACACTGGAATGAGTACTTATTAACATCCGTATGGTTGGATCGTCGAAAAAATCAATTAAAAAATCATTCAATGAATCTGACACGCGTCCCGTTCTTGGAAACAATACTATTACAACGTTTTTAAAACGATTCGGTACAACCGGGCCTTTTTATTTTGTTATTATTTTTTCCCAACACTAGAATGAGTACTTATTAACATCCGTACGGTTGGATCGTCGAAGAAATCATTTAAAAAAATATTTAATGAATCTGACATGTGTCCCGTTCTTGGAAGCAGTACTGTTACAACGTTTCTAAAACGATGCGGCACAACCAGGCCTTTTTATTTTTTTATTATTTTTTTCCAACACTATAATGAGTACCTGTTAACATCCGTACGGTTGGATCGTCGAAGAAATCATTTTAAAAAATCATTCAATGAATTTGACATGTGTCCCGTTCTTGGAAGCAGTACTGTTACAACGTTTCTAGAACGATGCGGCAAAACCTGGCCTTTTTATTTTGTTATTATTTTTTCCCAACACTATAATGAGTACCTATTAACATCGGTACGGTTGGATCGTCGAAGAAATCATGTAAAAAAATTATTCAATGAATCTAACATACAGTTGGATTGTCGAGAAATATTTTCAAGAAAATTGAAACACCAATTCGGAACTTAACATTAGTAAGGTAATCAAATCACCCGTTGACTACTATAATCTCAAACTAAATAAATTTATTTTTTCTGGAATTTTTGGTATATCAATCAAATATATAGATCTTGAATACATTTAAATTCTTTACTTGCATCTCCAAGGCTAGCTTCAGACCATTAATCAATGCTTCGTATTCAGCTTCATTGTTGGTAGCCTTGAATTTAAAGTGAATAACGCTTAGCAGGTGATGACCCTCAGGACTTATCAGAACAATCCCTGCTCCTGCACCGTCACTGTTAACTGCTCTATCAACATTCATTATCCACCAAGGAAAATGATATTCTTCCTCTGAAGGACTGACCTCCCTGCCAAGGGGACTGGGATATAATGGAATTATTTCTCTACCAACATTCTCTCCTTCAAATTCCAAGACGAAATCAGCTAAATCTTGGCCTTTGATCGACGTTCGAGACATATACTCTAAGTCAAATTGACCCAATTCGACTGCCCACTTCAACATCCTGCCCGGGGCTTCAGGTTTATGGAGAATATACCTAATGGGATAAGCAGTACGAACTTCAATCTTATGAGCCTGGAAGTAAGGACGCAGCTTTCGTGCAGATAATATCAAAGCATAAACTAACTTCTCCATACTGGTGTACCGAGTCTCCGAATCAAGCAATCTTTTACTCACATAGTAGATCGGGGACTGAAGGTCCTCCTCTTCTCGAACTAGAACTATACTGATAGCGTAATCTGAGACTGCCAAATATAGAATCAAAGTTTCTGTTAGATATAATTGCTGACGTTTGTTCATCAGTGTTTAAGTTCCAGGTACATATCAGAGTTTATATAGAAGCCAGTCAGAGTTTGATAAAGTCTGACTGGGTGAAGAGTTTACATGGAAGCCGGTCAGAGTTTGTTAAAGTCTGACAGGGTGATAGTTGACTTAGCTGTCGGTGCAAAGATAAAGATTCTAGAAGCAATATATTCTGAAGATGGAAAGAAGCAGAATATATTGATACAGCTAAGGAGACTGGACAGAAGACTGAAGCAATCCTTAATTGATAATAATTGTATAGCTAATTTATAGGAGTATCAATTAGATAAGGATTCTATGTAGCTGTGTACTATATAAACACAGATAGGTTATCCCTAGAAGGGACGCGAACATTGAATATATTATTCTTGTAACCTAGTAGCTCTTTGTGATTCATTAACATCACTAAGAGAGAATTATTTAATATAATTCAGTTTGTTGATTTACAAACCTGTGTTCTTGATTGTTATTCTCATACATACTTGATTATATATTGTGTATTCGGCCTAACAATTGGTATCAGAGCCAAGGCTGTTTAATATATACAGTTTTACGATTCAAACACAGTAATAATCATGTCTGAAGAAAATCAAACTGCTCCCAAGGCTGAACAGGTTAAGCCTAATTCTGTGAGTCGATATGAAACAATCAGGGTTCCAATACTCAGGCCAGTAGAGTATCCAATTTGGAAGGTGAAGATGACCATGTTTCTGGAGGCTACAGATCCAGAATACCTTGACAGAATCTATGATGGTCCTCATATGCCGACTAAATTGTCCCCTGTTGTTGATGGTCAAGAACAAAAGACTGTTCCAAAGGAAAAGAAAGATATGACTCCTGAGGACATCTCATCAATTGCAAAAGATGCAAAGGTTAGACATCTTCTCCACAGTGCCTTAGATAATGTGATGTCTAACAGAGTAATTGGCTGCAAGACTGCCAAAGAGATATGGGATGCTCTAGAAGTCAGATGCCAGGGAACAGGTGCTATTAAGAAGAACAGAAAGACAATACTCACACAGGAGTATGAGCACTTTGATTCAAGAACTAATGAAACCTTGACTGAGACTTATGACAGATTTTGCAAACTATTGAATGATCTATCTCTGGTTGATAAAGAATATGAGCTTGAAGAGTCTAATCTCAAGTTTCTGTTATCTCTACCTGATAAGTGGGATTTAAAGACAACCACAATAAGAGATAATTATGAGCTTGCTGACACAGATCTTGATGAAATCTATGGATTGTTAAAAACTCATGAACTGGAGATAGAACAAAGGAATAGAAGATTGAGCAAAAAGACAAAATCTGTTGCTCTCAAAGTTGAGGAGAAGCCCATTAAGAAGGAATCATCAAGGAAGAAAGCCAAGGGAAAGGCTTTAGTTATTAAATCTGAAAGTGAGTCATCAAACTCTGATGATGACTCAAACTCTGATGAAGCTTCTGACTCTGAGGATGATGAAGAACAGATGATGCAAATGGCTGCACTGATGGTGAAGACCTTCAAGAAGATGGGATTCAAGAACTTTAAGAAAGGAAAGAGATTCTCAAGGAAAGATTCAAACTCTGAAAGGAAAAGTTTTAGAAAGTCTGATGGAAGGGAGACCAAGTCTGGCAAGAAGGATAAATCTGAAATCCAGTGCTACAAGTGTAAGGAGATGGGTCACTATGCTCCAGAGTGCAAGAAAGGCAAATCTGAGAAAGCACTCATCTCTAAAGGCAAAGACTGGGCAGATACTTCAGACTCTGATGATGGAGAAAATTATGCTCTTATGGCAACTGTCAGAGATGAGACTGAATCATCTGAAAATAAGGTACCCCTAACTACTTATGCTTATGATACTGATAATATATCTGAAAAGCGTACATGTTAGTTATAGGGATCAGACTTTAGAGAATGAGAGAATAAAAGCTGAAAATCTTAGTCTTAAAGATAGAAACAAGTTTCTTGAAGGAGAACTTGAAAATATGAAGCAGATTCAAAAAGAAAGAGATGATGCTGTTTATGTAGAACAGGAGTTGCTCAAAAGATATAAGCAATTAGAATCTGATCTAGAAAAAGAAAGAAAAATAATCAAGACTTGGACAGATTCTGGAAGAGACACTCATCAAGTGTTTCAGACAGATTCTGTAGGTTTAGGCTATTGTGAAAATGATGAACTTAGGTTTAAAGACAAGGTTAGGGTAAAACCACAACTTAAACCTGTGAAATTTGTTCCAGAAGCCAATAAGTTAAAATCTGTTGTAATAAGAGAAGCTGATATGGAATCAGATAAAGCCTGTGAAAAACAGAAAAATATTATAACAGAAAATCTTATGGAAATAGAAGCTGTTAGAAAACCAGTAAAAACTTGTGAAAAACAGGTTAATGTTGGCTTGATGACAGGAAAACAGTTCAATCATAAGCTGAAAGAGGTAAAATCTGCCATGAAACCAAAAGGGTCCAAGAAGAATAGGAATGGAAAGATAGGCATAAATAAAAGAAATAATCATTTGCCTACTGGTGCTGCTCCAAGGAAAACATGTTATAATTGTGGTAGTTCTAATCATCTTGCTAATTACTGCACAAAGAATAAAAATATCAATTCTTTACCTTCTACATCAGGAGTAAAGAATGATTATGTTAGGGTTAGACCACAGACTTTATGCACACACTGTGGGAGCACTTGGCATTCCATTTATACTTGCAAGAGTTATCATGCTATTTATCACAACTATTATGAGCTAAAACCCAATCTGAAGTGGGTTAGAGCAAACTCTGCAAGTGTAAAGTCTGACAATGTTAGTTTAAACTCTGTTGATAGTAATTCCGCTGCAAAAACTAACACTGTTAAGAAAGACAAAGGATCCAAGCAAGTCTGGGTCCTTAAAACTAACACTTAGTGTTTGTTTGTGATTGCAGGGTATAAAAGAGAGCACACTTATCTTGGACAGTGGATGCTCAGGACATATGACTGGAAATAAAGCCCTGCTATCAGAATTTAAGGAGAAGGCTGGCCCAAAGGTTTCCTATGGAGATGGCAACATAGGACACACTCTGGGATATAGCAATATTAATCTTGGAAGTGTCATCATTACAAATGTAGCTCTAGTCTCAGGACTCAAGCATAATCTGCTATCTGTGAGTCAAATCTGTGACAGAGGAAACCATGTAAATTTTCATACTGAACACTGTGAAGTTATCAGTAAATCTACTGGAAAAGTTGTTCTAGTTGGACACAGGCGCAACAACATTTATGAAGCAAGTTTGGTAACAAACTCTGATGGAAAAACAGTGTGTCTGACTGCAAGAATGTCAAATGAAGAGAGTTGGAATTGGCATAAGAAGCTCTCTCATCTCAATTTGAACAACATAAATGAGCTTATAAGAAAGGATCTTGTAAGGGGACTTCCAAAATCAATACTCAGTCTATATGGCTTATGTGATTCTTGTCAAAAAGCCAAGCAAAGGAAGTCATCTTTCAAGAGCAAATCTGAAACTTCAGTAGTGGAACCTTATCATCTTCTACATGTTGATCTCTTTGGACCAGTGAATGTGATGTCCATGGGCAGAAAGAAATATGCTCTAGTAATTGTTGATGAATATACTAGATATACATGGGTGTATTTCTTATCAAAGAAGGATGAAACTGCTCAAACTCTGATGGATCATGTAAATCTACTGGACAAAGGATCACAGCACAAAGTCAAAATTATAAGGAGTGATAATGGAACTGAATTCAGAAACTCAATCATGGAAGCTTTCTGCAAGAAAAGAGGAGTGAAACAAGAATTTTCTGCACCTGGAACTCCACAGCAAAATGGTGTAGTTGAAAGAAAGAACAGAACTTTAATTGAAGCAGCCAGAACTATGCTCGAAGAAGCAAAATTACCAACTTATTTCTGGGCAGAAGCTGTTCAAACTGCTTGTTTTACTCAAAATGCTACACTGATCAACAAGCATGGGAAAACACCATATGAGATGGTGAAAAATAAGAAGCCAAATTTGAAATATTTTCATATATTTGGATGCAAATGCTTTGTGTTGAAGACTCATCCTGAACAGTTGACCAAGTTCGAGTTAAAAGCTGATGAAGGAATCTTTGTTGGTTATCCATTGTCAACAAAAGCATTCAGAGTCTACAATCTGAGAACTAAAGTGATCATGGAATCCATACATGTGTCATTTGATGACAAAAAAATAACTGGACTTGATGACTTAGATGGATATGATCAACTGCGTTTTGAAAATGAAGGTTTATTCTATGATGATGTAAACTCTGATGAAGCAGTACCGACAAACTCTGATGAAGCGGTTCTGACAAACTCTGACGAAGCATACTCTGAACCTCTACTGGTAAATACTGGAGAAACTGGAAATTCTCAAATTGAACAAAATAGAGAACTAGTTGAGGGGGAGCGTGAAGAAGCTCAACAAGACACAGCAAGTGAGTCAGTTGAGGAAACTGATTCAAACTCTGACAGTTCAAACTCTGAGCCATCCAATTCAGGGGGAGCCTCAGATACTGCAGAAAGTCAACATATGAATCAGGAGAGCATGGATCAAGGGGGAGGATCCAATAATGATGCAAGAAACCACTTACCAAAAGCAAGAAAGTGGACACAGGCACACACACCTGATCTCATAATTGGAGATCCTGATGCTAGTGTGAGAACTAGAAGTGCAACAAATAATGAGTGTCTGTATCATGCTTTCTTGTCTCAAACAGAACCAAAGAAAGTGGAGGAAGCTCTTCAAGATGCTAATTGGATTACAGCAATGCAAGAAGAGTTAAATGAATTTGAAAGAAATGAAGTCTGGACACTTGTACCTAGACCAAAGAATAGATCAATTGTAGGTACAAAGTGGGTTTTCAGAAACAAGACTGACAGTGAAGGTGTGATTACAAGAAATAAGGCTAGACTTGTGGCTAAAGGTTATTCACAACAGGAAGGAATTGACTATGATGAAACCTTTGCTCCAGTTGCAAGATTGGAGGCCATAAGAATTTTTCTGGCCTATGCTGCACACAAGAAGTTTAAAGTCTTTCAGATGGATGTAAAAAGTGCTTTTCTCAATGGGAAGCTTGAAGAAGAAGTGTTTGTTGAACAACCACCAGGATTTGTAGATCCCAAGCATCCAGATTATGTCTACAGACTTGACAAGGCATTATATGGACTAAAGCAAGCACCAAGAGCATGGTATGAAACTCTTGCTCAATTTCTTTTAGAAAGTGGGTTCACAAGAGGTACAATTGATAAAACCTTGTTTTATTTCAATTCTGGTGATGATTTGCTTTTAGTTCAAATTTATGTAGATGATATTATCTTTGGATCTACTAATGACAAACTTTGTAAGAAGTTTGCAAAGCTTATGCAATCCAGGTACCAAATGAGCATGATGGGAGAGCTTAGTTACTTTCTAGGCTTACAGGTCAAGCAAACAGATGATGGTATTTTTATCAATCAAGCAAAATATACCAGAAATCTTCTCAAGAAATTTGGTATGCTTGATAGTTCATCTGCTACAACTCCCATGGCTACAGCAACAAAGCTAGACAAAGACACAGGAGCCTCAGTAGATATGACAAACTACAGAGGAATGATAGGGTCTTTACTGTATCTTACTGCAAGTAGACCTGATATCATGTATGCAACATGTCTTTGTGCAAGATTTCAAGCAGATCCCAGAGAGCCTCATCTAACAGCTGTAAAAAGGATTTTCAAATATCTCAAAGGAACCATAACCTTGGGTTTGTGGTATCCTAGAGAATCAGAGTTTAAGCTAATTGGTTACTCTGATGCAGATTTTGCAGGCTGTAAGATAGACAGAAAAAGTACAAGTGGAAGCTGTCAATTTTTAGGTGACAGATTGGTTTCTTGGTATAGCAAGAAACAAAAGTCAATCTCCACATCCACAGCTGAAGCAGAGTATATAGCTGCTGGTAGCTGTTGTGCACAGATTCTGTGGATGAAGAATCAGTTGCTGGATTATGGTTTGAAGTACTCTAAAATACCTATTTTCTGTGATAACCAAAGTGCTATTGCTATGACAGGAAATCCAGTACAGCACTCCATGACCAAGCACATCAACATAAGGTATCATTTTATCAGGGAACATGTGGAAGAAGGGAACATTGAGCTTCATTTTGTGTCTACAGACCAACAACTTGCAGATATCTTCACCAAACCTTTGAGTGAAGCTACTTTTACAAGATTGGTAAATGAACTTGGAATGATCTCTGGTTTCGACTAGAGATACGGGTTAGACTCAAAAACTATACATGTTTGATTTTTATGCTCATGATTCCTTGCATGTATTAACTGTTATGAGTACCAGTGTCATAAACTCTGAAAGTAAACTCTGATGCTAAACTCTGTTAGTCATAAAATGTTGGTCATACTCTGATAGTTAAAGTCTGATGTTACACTCTGATTGTAATTTTGTCTGAACCATAAGGACCAATGAAGAAATCTATATGGAACATAATTCTCAGTAAGTAATTGTGAATCCTTAAGAGTTATATAGATTCTGATCTCAAATATGTGCAGTAAGTTAACACAGCATGATACTGTCTCTATATTTATAGCATCTCTTAGTTTATTGATCCTATACCCTGAGTTTGTATTAGCTGTTTGCATTTTCTCTCATAAATTAATTGTATTAACTGATGAAAAGTCTAAACTCTAATTATTAATTGCAAATAATTCACCCTCAAATCAAAAGATGCCAAACAGAGCACAAATTCCTTTGAGATCATGTTGTGCCTAGGAAGATCCAGGAACTTATTGTATGAAATAAGGGCTAAAATCTTTGATTTTTGGTGACTAGTGCCAACCACTGATTACTGGAAAAACAAAAAAAATAAAAAAATAAAAAAATAAAAATAATAATAATAATAAAGGGGGTGAAAAATAAAAGATATATCCAAATGAAAGGATATCAGAATACAGAGTTTAGATATAAAAATCAGATTTTATACATGAGAGTTTAGGCAACCAGTTTTCACTGCTTTAGTTTGTGGATTTTATGCACTTTGAGATGATTTAAATATTGATTTCGGTAAACTCTGCTATAGCACACACAATTATTCACAACTGTACAGTTTGAAGAAAGAGTTTATTGACAAAGAAGGACAAATGGTAAACACTGATGTATTGTGTGAAATACGCCGAGGTAATTTAATTTTAATCTCTGATGATTAAAATAAATTTTATTGGTTTCAGACATTTTATAATTTTGAGATTAGACATTTGTTTTGAAATTCAAAGGAGTATGATAACAAACGGTTCATATTTGTATTAAACAGAGGAGAGAGAGATTAAGTGTTTTGAACAATGTGATAAGCAGTAATTATGGCTATTTTTACTGCGCATGTGTATTGAAAGTTGTTACATACAGTTGTCAGCGTATACACGTTTGACACCTGTCCCACTCACACACTTTTCAAAGACGTCTGCTGTGTGTAGTAATGATTAAAACGTTTGAGTTTTAATTTTCACAGTTATTATTTAAATATACTACACATAAACGGTTCACTCTTTTACACACCTCAACTTTTCATAAGCTCTTACTTACACACATTGTCTCAAACACTTTCACTGCATACAATCTATTCTCTGTTTGTTTTCTTCTAAACTGTTCTAATGGCTACAACAATGTTTACTGCTTCTGGTTTAGAATTTGTCCCAAATAACTACTCAGCTCCTTTAGCAAATGAGAACGCACCGGAGGCGTTTCATTTGATTCAGAGTTTCTTGTCAAACTCTGATATCGGCACTGCTCTCACCGCACCGTCGAAGCTGTCTGCGTCACAAATAAGGACTTTTTGGCAGACAGGTACTTATGATGATGGAGGAGAGTCTGGATCTCCATCTATCATTTTTGAGTTTCAAGGAGAAGAATTTACTGTTACTCCTACTACTGTTCGTGATGCTTTGGGTCTTGAAGATTTCAATGCATTCACAACTGTTGGTGACTTTGAGTTAGTCAGAATGATGAGGGAGATAGGATACTCTGGACCTTTGACAAAGATAGGTCAACTCAAAAGGCCATTTTTGCGCAAGGAGTGGAGTTTCTTTTTCGATTGCATTACTCGGGCTTTTGGAAAGAAGTGCACGAATTGGGATGCGATTCCCACGGATAGTCTACAGATCGGGTATTCTCTTCTCTATGGCAGTCAATTTGATGTTGCTAGATTAGTTTTAACTAATATTGGTGAAAAAATGCTAGAGAATAGAAATGTTGTTTACTTCTCTAGATTTTGTCAGTTAATATTCAACTGTTGCTATCCTAACGTTGAGATTGTAGAGGATGATGTTATTCTCTCATTTAAATTGCATAAACGCATATTTTCTGATCTCACTAACAAGGATAACAAGAAAGGAGATGTTGGTGTGTTACTGTTGCCTGAGTCTGTGCAACAATTCTTGGTAAACTTACAACAACAACAACAACCACAACTGGCAAACACTGAAGCTGGACCTTCTGTGTCTCAACCACAAAGGTCACAGAAATATAAAGTAAGGGCTGTTAAGTCTGTCAGGATAAACACTGAAGCTGGGGCATCAAATGCTAATGATATGCCTCAGAAGAGAAGAATGAAGAAAAGAAGAGCCAATAGGGCAAAGACTGATGCTATTGATGAAGAGACTGAAACTGATGAAGAAACTCTTCATCAGAGAAAAAGAAGATTGGTAGCAGCACAGTTGTTTGGTGCTGAGAATATCTCTTCATCAATTATTGATGATCTTGAGATTCCAAATGATGAAGCTGTTCCTGAGGACAGAGTTTTTATGGAGACTGTTTTTCAAGATGAAGCTCCTACATCAAATGCTAATGATGTAGTTGAGGAAGCTGCACCTGAAGATGCAGATGAAGCTCCTGAAATTCTTGTTCAGGAGGCTACAGAAAATGTTGAGGCTGAGATTTTTGAGCCACAGGGATGTGATATGGATTTTGAAGCACACAACTCTGTAAACTCTGATCATCTTGAAGTTTTTGATGAAACAGAGGGTGTGGAAGCTGATCAAGACACAGTTATTCTTGAAGATTCTTTGGCTACACACACAGAGATTCTATCTGTTACTCACCAGGTCATTGAAGAGGGTGAGGAAGTTGATCAGACTTTAGCTGCTAAAGCTATAGAAACTGTTGCTAAAAATCCTGATGTTGCTGATAAGGATGCAACAGAGACTGTTCCTGTTGAAGCAGAGTTTGTTGTAAACTCTGAGGATGCTATTGTTCTTGAAGCTCTACAACAATCTGTTGTTGAGATTGTAACAAAAGAAGCAGAGTTCATGCATACTGCAAACTCTGAGATTCCAGAACCTGATGCTGAGAATATTCCTGCAGAGAATACAGCAAAGAATGATAATGATAATGATAGTTCTGATCATTCTCAAGAGGAGTTATTTGAGAGTCAAGCAAACTCTGATGAGCTAAGAGAGGTCAATCGAGCTACAGCTGAGCATTTTCAAGATATGTACTACAATAGATGGGCTGCTGCGGATTGTATCTTTTCAGCACAGAGGGCTGCTGATTTTCTTGGAGATTCTGTGAAGACAATTTCAAGTCCTGATATTCTTACAAGTCTGAAGGCTACTGTGATTCAAATTAAATCTTTCCACAACAGATTTGATGAGTCTCATAAGGAAGTCACTGCTTTGAGGAATGAAGTTGGTCTGAGAGATCTCACTCTAAAGAATGATAGAACTTATTACAATTCCATGTTTAAGAAGCAAGCTAAGGACTCTGATGACATTCAGAAGAGGCTTGAGAAAGTTAAGGACCACCAGACTGCTATGTCTGCACAACTAACATCAATTTCTAATGCTATTGAGTTGTTGACA
Source organism: Heracleum sosnowskyi (assembly GCA_030848705.1). Taxonomy (NCBI): domain Eukaryota; kingdom Viridiplantae; phylum Streptophyta; class Magnoliopsida; order Apiales; family Apiaceae; genus Heracleum; species Heracleum sosnowskyi. The sequence continues at coordinate 10,531,391 of CM061242.1, read as the reverse complement.
TCAGTACTACTTTCTGATGATGTCAAAAAGGGGGAGAGTGTACCAAGTGACAAATGCAAAGACACTCAAACTCTGAGACGGAGGGATGATGGTAATGATGGTGGAAACAAGGGAGGAAATGGAAAGAGCTTAAGATCAAATGATGATAGAAGACTACTTTCAAGAAGATCAAACTCTGATAAAAGATCAAACTCTGGAAAGGGACATGTAAACTCTGCTAGTGGTTCAAGATAAAAAAGTTTGATAATCTCTGATAAGCCATCTACTGATGAGGAAATTGCTGCTAAGATGTTTATGGCAGAACATGGAAAAGGTATTTCAATTGAAGATATCCAAGCTGAAGAGCAAATGCTTGCTGAGGAACACAAGAAGAATGTTGAAGCTGGAATCTACAAGAAGAAGGAAATCAAGGCTCCTAGAAAGAAAGAAAAAGGAATTGTTATCAAAGAGAATGTAAACTCTGATCAGAGTTTACAGTACTCAAGGAGGCCTGTGATTAAAAATGCTGACAAAGGAAAAGGTAAACTGGTAGAAGAAGAACAGTTACCTAAGAAGATTTATTCAACCTCTGACATTGCTCAAGTTGAAACAAGATTAGCTAAATCAACCTCTGACGCTGCTCAAGTTGATGTTTCTACTAAAGTTATGACAACCTCTGACGTTGCTCAAGTTGTACAGAAATCTACACAACTTCCAGGATTCAGTAAACCTAAAATTCTTGAAGAATTAAAGCTTGAAGCTGTGAAATTCTCAGAAACCAGAACTGTATTGGGAAAAGAAGCTTTTGATAAATCTGGACTGGGATCACACAGAGAGAGAAGAATAAATAACAGATCTCAAGATAACATTTCACTGGCAGAATCTGGTATTGGGGTTACACAAGAAAACCTTGATAAGTTAGAATCTGTTCAGTTGATTTTTCACAGAATATTGAAGAAGCAGTTTTTGTTATACTTCATGAGTGATGGAAGAGTTTATAAAGTTGGAGAATCTGATGTTAATCTCAAATCATGGGAAGAACTGGAATATGTACTTTATCTTCTAAAAGTCAAAAACAGACATACTCATGATGTTGCTCAAGTTTTGAGAGAAAAGATGCTGAGATCTAAAGCTATGCTTGGAGGAGGAGTATCAAGTGTCTACATTCCAAAGTATAGAGATCATACTGGAAAGTTAGTGGAGATGAAGAGAAACAGTGCTAGATTTAAAACAGCACTTGGAACAAAAGTTTTAGAATTCAACCTAGAGTCAGACAAAGCTCATTACATTCGGCTAGGAAATGATATGAGAAGAAACAACATATATTCTCTAAGAGCTGCTATCTACCAAACGGGGGAGAGTGATTCAGAACTTAAAGAGCTAAAAGAGATTATGGTGGATGAGCTAGAGAAGGCTGAAAGAAGACTGCTGATTGATTATCTCAGGACAGTACCTGATATTGAAGAAGTCAAGTAAAGTCTGACTCTAAGTTTTTATGTTTTCTGTTCTAAGTTAAATTTAAACTCTGTTTTAAAATTAAACTCTGACATATTTTAAACACTGCATTTGTTATATGTTTTGACATCATCAATTATCTTTTTAACTTGTACATTTTGGTATGAACAAGTTGGGGGAGATTGTTAGATATAATTGCTGACGTTTGTTCATCAGTGTTTAAGTTCCAGGTACATATCAGAGTTTATATAGAAGCCAGTCAGAGTTTGATAAAGTTTGACTGGGTGAAGAGTTTACATGGAAGTCGGTCAGAGTTTGTTAAAGTCTGACAGGGTGATAGTTGACTTAGCTGTCGGTGCAAAGATAAAGATTCTAGAAGCAATATATTCTGAAGATGGAAAGAAGCAGAATATATTGATACAGCTAAGGAGACTGGACAGAAGACTGAAGCAATCCTTAATTGATAATAATTGTATAGCTAATTTATAGGAGTATCAATTAGATAAGGATTGTATGTAGCTGTGTACTATATAAACACAGATAGGTTATCCCTAGAAGGGACGCGAACATTGAATATATTATTCTTGTAACCTAGTAGCTCTTTGTGATTCATTAACATCACTAAGAGAGAATTATTTAATATAATTCAGTTTGTTGATTTACAAACCTGTGTTCTTGATTGTTATTCTCATACATACTTGATTATATATTGTGTATTCGGCCTAACAGTTTCCCCTTGCATAGGTTTGGCCAAAAGGAGCGGTTTCCCCAGCTGCTCCTTAATCTTCTGAAAAGCCTCTTCACATTCTACTGTCCAAACAAATTCTTTACTAACCCCCCTGATTGCCTTGAAAAATTCCTTGCAACGATATGAGGATTTGGAGACAAAGCGGTTTAAAGCTGCATACCTCCCACATAGACTCTGCACCTGCTTGACACTAGCCGGGGACCTCATCTCGATTAGTGCCCTTATCTTCTCTGGGTTAGCCTCAATTCCTCTATGATTCACAATAAAAACCCCAAAAAATTTCCAGACTCAACACCAAAGACACACTTTTGGGGGTTTAGCTTCATTCTGTATCTTCGCAAAATATGAAACATTTCTTCTAAGTGCCTCACATGGTCTTTTACTTCCATGGATTTGACGAGCATGTCATCCACGTACACCTCCATGGTATTTCATATTTGGTCTTTAAACATCATGTTCACCAATCTTTGATATGTTGCTCCAGCGTTAATAAGACCAAAAGGCATTTCAATATAGCAATAGAGTCCTCTATCAGTGATGAAGGAAGTGTGTTCTTGATCTGGTTCGTACATTGGAATCTGATTATATCCCGAATAAGCATCCATGAAGCTCAGAAGGGCGTGTCCAGCTGTCGCATCTACCAACTGATCAATCCTAGGAAGAGGGAAGCTATCCTTCGGGCAAGCCTTGTTCAAATCAGTGAAGTCCACACAAGTCCTCCATTTTCCATTAGGCTTCTTGACCAACACAGGGTTTACTAACCATTCAGGGTAGAAGGATTCTTTGATCAAACCTACCTCCAAGAGCCTGTCAACCTCCTCTTTCAAATCCACCGCTCTCTCACCACTAACAACACGCCTCTTTTGCCTTATTCCCATTCTATTCGGATATATGTTTAAATGATGACACATAACCTCCAGATCTATTCCAACCATATCAGCATGACTCCAAGAAAACACATCCAAATTTGACATAAGGAATTCAGTAAGAGTTATCCTCATCATTTCTCCTAGTTGTGAGCCGATCTTCAAAAACTTACTTGGATCATTTGCATCTACCAAAATTGAAATTGTGTCTTCAGCAGGACCTGTCTTCTCATTCGTCACTGTAATCCTTGGATCAAGATCAAGATCAAAAATTCGAGGGTCTTCAATAGATGCCTCCTCCCTTGAGAGTGCGCCCTCAAGGGTATGAAAGCCTTCCAAACTTTCGTCTTCAACAGGTGCCTCCTCCCTTGAGGGCGCGCCCTCAAGGGTACGAATGTCTTTCAGACTTTCTAAAAGCCCTCTCCGACCCTCCAATCGTTCTCCTTGGATATACATTGAGATCACCTCTTCCAAGTCTTCCCCCGACACATCTTCAACCATTCCTTCCCGAAATTCCACAGCTGGAAGGGGTGCCTCTATTAATAAAATCTGAGGGCGCCCCCTCAACGGACTATTATCATCTTCCGGTTCATGAACTATGTAATGAGCAAGAATTTCTCCCTTAGCATTGTTGAGCACTCCCTGGGCATCCTCCTTGGGTAGGGCGCGCCCTTCGTCCCTGTGACGACGAAATCCCTTGACAGCTCTATGATAGCATTCCCATGAATCATACTGAGATCCGTGAAATTGTCCAATGCCATTCGGAGTAGGGAGTTTCATAATCAAGTGATAAATGGAGGTCACCACTTTCATCTCCTTAAGTAGAGGTCTTCCTACCAAGGCATTATGAGCTGATTCCTGGTCCAGAACCATAAACACCACCATCTGAGTGACAGAGAGAATTCCATCTCCAAGAGTAACTGAGAGTTTGATCGCACCCATTACCTTAACAGCCTCTCCTGTAAACCCATAAATCCATGCATCCTCCCTGACAATATCCCTATCGGGCAATCCCAACTTCTTATAAGTGTTGTAATAGAGAATATTCACCGAACTTCCATTATCCACGAAGACCCGATGTACATTCATAGGACCTATCTGCATAGCGACCACTAGAGCATCATTATGGGGTTGATGTACCCACCTTGCCTCTTCTTTCGTAAAGGTGATATCCACCGATTCCCCCTTGAACAACTTGGGAGGCTTGAGTTCCAAGCTGTTCACATTGGTTAGAGGCTTGCTACGTGCTTCCCGGGCATACCTTTCCAGGGCATTGTTACTATATCCACCTAAATGGTGGCCTCCGAAGATGGTATGAATGCTCCCAGCTCTAGTGAAATGCACATCTTTGGATTTGTCTTCGTCATCCCTATCGGGTGCTTGTTCTCTTTCCTTTCTTCTGTCAGGAACATCTTTGTGCTTTTTCACCTCTCGAACAATCCAATCAGTTAGGAAGCCTTCTTTGATCAGATCTTCAATTTCTTCCTTCAACTGACGACACTCGTGGGTGTTATGCCCAGCAGACTCATGATAGGCGCAGTACTTCTTCTTATCTCTACTCTACCATGAAGATAGATGGGCTGGTTTCCTGAACAAGCCTTTGTCTTTGTTTACTTCGAAGATATGTTCATTAGAGGCTGCCAAGGTATAATTCCCTATTTGACATCTATTTAGCTTCTCATAATCTGGCGGAGTCCAGCCTCTCCTAGCATTGCCGACATTTACTCTATTTGGGCTATATCCTCTCCTCCTGTAGTCTAGGCTGGGAGACCCGTCCTTTCTTTTGACACATTTTCCCTTCTCTTGAGGGTCAAACTTCTTGTTATCCGCCAAAGATTGTTCCACAATCTTGAAGTATTCAGCCTGAGCAAAAAGATCCGCCAGAGTAGCTTGGTCCTTCCCCTGGAGGTGTTTCCAGAAATCTGTTCCAACTTGGAGTCCAGCAATCATGAAGCTTTTGAGTGACTCGTCTGTTGCCCCTCTAACCAAGGTAAACTCAGCATTAAACCTTTTGAAATAAGACTGCAGACTTTCGCCTTCCTTCTGCTTGACGTTTGCCAAGGTAGTCACAGGCGGTGCATACGTCACTGTGGCCTCGAATTTTGTCAAAAAGAGAGTTTTCATCTATTCCCATGAAGTGATCATACTCGGTCCAAGCTTTTGAAACCACTGCTGGGCACTTTCCCTGAAGGTTACTGCCAAAAGACGACACCTGGCCAAGTCAGGTACTTGATACACATCCATCTCGATATTGAACCTTCCCAAGAACTCCACAGGGTCGGCATTTCCATGGAAACGCAAGTCATTAGTCGTGTTCCTGTAACCTGCCGGGAGTTGCACCTCTCTCATTGCTGCTGAGAAGGGTGACAGAGCTTGAGCTGTAGCAGTAACTCTCCCTCCTTCAAGATGTGTGAGGAGTTTTTTCAAGTCATCCACATTGAAACTCCCAACACCTGGGATAGTTTGGACATTGGCAGTAGCACCTTCAAGAGGCGGAGGTTGAGTGCCCCCTAAGGATGGAGCTCGAACTTGGGGTTGGGGTTGTACAACCTCAGGATTGTTGTTTTGAACCTCCCCATGAGACCCGGGGTTAGGACTTGGAGGGCGCGTCCTTCCCTCAGAATTCGAGGGACGCGTCCTTCGATCTTCATGCCTTCCTCCAGACCTGCTTTGGGATGAGACAGAGGTTATGCGCGGGGCTCGTCCTCCTAAAGGCCCACCTTTGTAAGGTGTTTCGTACCTGGCCATTTGATCATCATGTCTTTTATAATGCAAGTCCTTATCCCGCCTCCTTGATGGATCTTCATGTAAGGGTGCTCGCTCGTGTTCACGGGGCCTTAACCTGGGTTCAGGGGGCGCTCTCTGCGAATCACGGGGCCTTGCATCATGATCACCTCCTGAATTTCCGTGAGGGCGTTCGTGTCCATGGGGCCTCATCCTGTCAACAGGGGGCTCTCGCTGTGGACCACGAAGATGTTCTCCCAAATCACGTCTTGAGCTATTGAGAGGGCGAGTTCGCTCATGTCCATGGGGCCTCGACCTGTCAACAGGGGGCTCTCGCTGTGGATCATGAGGTTGCTCTCCTTGGATTTCTCTATCCCTCTGCCATTCTACCAATAACAATCATAAATCGTCATTGTGAAGTCTTATACCAAGGCATTCCTTCAACCTAGTCAGACGTTGCTCCTGGTCTTGGAGGACCTCATCAGCCCTTCATACTTCACTCTCAGACCATCCTGATCGGTGACGATGGGGGGATGGGCGTCGTTCGACCGTCTTCTCATCAAGGATTTCCACATCTGGCCTTCCATCATCGGGGTACTCCAACCTTCTTGGGGTAACATTCTGAAACCTTCCACCATAAGATCCATCACTCCCTTGATCAATGGCACCTCGTCCCGTCCGATGGTGGTTGTGGGGCTGTCGCCGGACACGACCCCTTCCTTAGCCTCTTTCAACTATACTTAGCCTTGCCTCGAAGCCATTCAAGGCATCTCCCATACGGTATAGCTGCTCCATCAGATCCGAGTTACTAATGAGCACTTGTGGGCATCCACCGACCTCAGGTCGAGGGATGTATGCCTCATGACGATCACGCTCATGTCCCTCTCTGCCACCTGAATCGACATCATCATTAGAACGTTCGTTGCGATTGTGAGACATCCTTTCCTCCAAAGGCTATGATCTTAATTAGCGCCCCTCCTTCTAGCGCCAATTTGTTAATGGAGGAATTTGGTATTAACAAAGTTTGAGGTTCGTCGCCGGAATCAAGATCTACAACGATGGTTCTTGGGTGGTAAATCCGCCGGAGTATGGTGGTTGTGTTTAATTGGTGGCTGAGATTGCTTAGGATTAATGTTGGCTGCCTCAGAGCTCTCAACTTTTGACCCCTTACAATGTGCCTACATACCCCTTTATATAGGGGATCAAGCCAACGTAGTTCATGGGGTGGAAGTTTCCTCTATGGGCTTGGTCTCTGATCTTCGAAGCCTAGTCGAAGTCTTCCACCGCCTTTCCATGCTTAGATATAGGACTTTTCCACCGCCTTCCATGTTTAGGATGCTTTCCATACTTAGAATTTATCTGACTTTAGGAATGTCCAACGATAAGGCCTAGCCACAAAGGCCCAAGGCTCATCTATGATTTCAGGACATCATGGATAATGAAACTTCCCCATCGAGGACTAGTCCTTTCCATTACCAGCTATTTCCTTATATAATAGATGCATGTATAGCCATGACTTACCTTAAATGTCAGACACATCCTTGTCCCCCGAATGAGAAGCACCGACCAGATTGCAGGACAAGTGATCCCAAGCGTTTGGGTGTAAAGTGCAGGATTACTCCAAAGTTCCCCAATGAGGACGCACCCATTGACTACAGGAACAGAGCTCTCAAAGCACACACCAAGGTTCACCCCACATCCCGAATGAGGACGCGCCCATTGAATACAGGAGGAGGCCTTCAGTCATCAGGCATACCCTTGGAGGCCTTCAACCACAGACATCCTCCTCCTAGGGCACATCCTAGGAGGGAGTTCTTCAATATCTTGTCAACACCAAGCTAATAGAACTACCTTTCTTTGTAGAATTCACCTCGAGGTCAAGAGGACGCGTCCTCAAAGGGTAGTTGGCCAAGAGGACGAGTCCTTACCCTTATGAATACAAGTCCCAAGTCTTTCCTATGTAAATTTCCTATTAATGTAGCTGTCGTTCTTTGTCAAGCTACCCGTCCACATCAAGTTACCTGTTTATTACCATGAGGGCGCGCCCTCAAGGGGTAGAGAGCCTTAAGGCGCACCCTTACCCCTATGAAGGTAAGTTCTAACCATTCCTCATATTTACTCCAGCCCTAATTACTTCTGAAACATCCCTAATTGAACCTTACTTGACCACTACAAGAAAAATGGAATCACACAACGGTTTATCACCGTTGTCTGACACCCTAATTGAAACATTTCTGTAGGATGATTAATAATCTGAATGATTTGAACTGTTAATAAATTTGGATGATTATTAATCTGAACTATTAATAAATCTGGATGATTTGAACGATTATTAAATTGAATGATGTAAAAGATTAATTTTTATAAAATTTAATTTAACGAGCACAATAATATTAAAAAACACATCCAATTATAACACATATCACTATTTTAATATGAACACATTTTGAGTGCCTACTTATTTTATAATTATTTTAACGTGTCTTATTAGTTAAAAAATATTATTCTTATTAATATATAGATCAACACAATTCCAAAATAAGAATTAGAACTAGAATTTTTTAAATTGTAATAATAAAATAACAAAAATTAAATAACTCATGTAGTCGTGTGATTATAATAACAACAACAAACAAAGTGCTCATATAATACTTTTTTTTGAAACTTGCTCATATAATACTATAATTTAGATTGGTGTGAATAACATGAACCATTCAACTTCAATTTTGAGATAACATGATTCAGAAGAATTTTAGTGTCGTCCAGTGCATCTCTATTTCAACAAATGATCTAAATGGGTGAAGCTCTCTCGTCCAATAGATATCTTTTCAAACAATATGAACTACTGAATCCTTCTGCTCAGTGATTTTAGTATAGTTCAGTGGTTAACAAATGGGGCCTCAGTCCTTTCTGAAATTCCGGAAGTGAGTGTTAACGGAGGAATTTGGTATTAACAAAGTTTGAGGTTCGTCGCCGGAATCATGATCTACAATGATGGTTTTTGGGTGGTGAATCCGTCAGAGTATGGTGGTTGTGTTTAATTGGTGGCTGAGATTGTTTAGGGTTTATGTTGGCTCTCTCAGAACTCTCAACTTTCGACCTCTTACAATGTGCCTACGTACCCCTTTATTTATATAGGGGATCAAGCCAACGTAGTTCTTGGGGAGGAAGTTTCCTCCATGGGCTTGGTCTCTGATCTTCGAAGCCCAGTCGAAGTCTTCCACCGCCTTTCCATGCTTAGACATAGGACTTTTCCACCGCCTTCCATGTTTAGGATGCTTTCCATACTTAGAATCTATCTCACTTTAGGAATGTCCAACGATAAGGCCTAGCCACAAAGGCCCAAGACTCATCTATGATTTCAGGACTTCATGTATAAGGAAACTTCCCTCGTCGAGGACTAGTCCTTTCCATTACCAGCTATTTCCTTATATCATAGATGCAGGTATATCCATGACTTACCTTAAATGTCAGACACATCCTTGTCCCTCGAATGAGAAGCACCCACCAGATTGCAGGACAAGTGATCCCAAGCGTTTGGGTGCAAAGTGCAGGATTACTCCAAATTTCCCCAATGAGGACGCACCCATTGAGTACAGGAACAGAGCTCCCAAAGCACAAACCAAGGGTCACCCCACATCCCCAATGAGGACGCGCCCATTGAATACACGAGGAGGCCTTCAGTCATCAGGCATACCCCTGGAGGCCTTCAACCACGGACATCCCCCTCATAGGGCACATCCTAGGAGGGAATTCTTCAATATCTTGTCAACACCAAGCAAATAGAACTACCTTTCTTTGTAGAATTCACCTTGAGGCCAAGAGGACGCGTCCTCAAAGGGTAGTTGGCCAAAAGGACGAGTCCTTACCCTTATGAAGATAAGTCCTAAGTCTTTCCTATGTAAATTTCCAATTAATGCAGCTGTCGTTCTTTGTCAAGCTACCCGTCCACATCAAGTTACCTGTTTATTACCATGAGGGCGCGCCCTTACCCCTATGAAGGTAAGCTCTAACCATTCCTCATATTTACTCTAGCCCTAATTACTTCTGAAATATCCCTAATTGAACCTTACTTGACCCGAATCTAACTTAATAGCCTGACACCAAATTTTGGCTATAACAATTACTCCCCAATTCAGGGTGAAGTTAGAAACAAAACATTGAATTCCTAGAAACCTTTCCCAAAATTTCCCAACCTTTTACTTAAACAGGATGCGCCCTCACCAGAGACGCGTTCTTCCTTCACCATTATGCTTAACACGCTTGACAGCTGTCACCCACTAGGCGTTCTCTCTTCTATAAATACCCCAAAAAATCACTTTAACATTTTTACTTTACCATTTTCTCTGAAAGAACCCTAACCGTCGTAGTTCGTTTTTTGAGTAAAAATCCGGCCAAATCATCGGTTTTCATCGTTTTTCTTCCCGAATCTTACTCAGCAACTAAAAAGGTATGATTTTATGTATTCATTTCGTGTTTTTACCATATATTTTGCCTGAATCAACGATATGACTGTTGAAGGTTTTTTTATTCTTGATAAAATATCTGTATGTATAGTTGTATCTATTAGCGTTTGATCTTTGTTGTGCATATGCTCAATTTCAAATTTTGTTTCTGATACACTAATAACATCTTTGAGAATAAAGGCGCGTCGTCTGTTGTGTACGCGTCCTTTATAGCATTTGACTCGTAATTACTCTTGCATAACTATAGATGTTAATTTGAGGCGCATTTGATGATTAAGACGCGTCCTCCGAGAGGCATGACCAGAAATTCTTCATAAACGTAATGTAATTTCATGCAGATATGTTTTAGACAATGATTAGGTTAAGTTTTGATATATCTAGGATTCATCTTCTAATTTCTGCTTTCAATATGTTCTTCAACCTTATTTTCCTTTCAGGGCGCGTCCTTACTATTTTTCTTTCTCTTTTTAGCTGGAGGGTAAGGGCACGTCTTCTCCGTTTCATCTTTTTAAGGAATTCAACAAGCGCCTAGGGTTTTTTTACCCACCTTCCCTCTCTTTTGTAGCACAAAGTTCATCATCCATTAAATCTTTCCACACCCAAGCAATAGAACAGCTACGTGAGGCGACTCCATTCAAAGGTGAAACGGAGATTATGTCATCTCCCACGACCTCTTATTCGTCTCTTCCTAACGTTGACGATCTCAACCCTGAAGTGACCAACCAGCATAGCAGGGCGCGTCCTCATAAATTTAAACCAATTACAGACACATGAGAAGATATTATGGAGGATATAGAAGCTAACATTTCCCTAAAAAGAAAAGAAAAACAGATAGAGTCTTCAGAATCTGAGGGTGCGTCTAATTCCAATCACGAAGAGTCTGATTCAGAGGACGCGTTCTCAGACAGTCCCTATCCTCATATCACTGAAAATGATCGCTGACCACCTCCCGATGCTTCTCCCAATCCATATGTCCATCCTGAGGTTACGCAAGAAGAAATCAACTTCGACTGGGGAGAGTATGAGGATACACTTACTGAAAATGACAAAAGAAGAATGAGGAAACAAAACAACAAGTTATTTTGTGTGGGAATTTCCTCTACGGTGTCTGTAGCCGAGATTACTTGGAGCATGACTTATTATGGAATGGAAGGTCAATGGGCACGTCCTCCTTCTCTTATGAGGCCTCATATCTTCAACTGGCCTGGATTTACAACTCCTCGGATGGTCACATCACCTAAACTCCTATCATTAGGTGTGGGCGCGCCCCTTCATCCTTACCTTAAAAATGTGCTAGAATGGTATGACGTTGCTACAATGCAGTTGTCTCCCAATTATTTCAAATTAGCACTTGCACTCTTCATTCTTTATCATGACGAAAACTCAGCCCAACCAACCATGGAAGAATTCAGTTACTTTTTTGCTATAAGAAAGAGTCACAAAGGATATTTCTTCCTGATTGCGCAACACAGACACAACAAGCTTGGTTTCTATGGTGGGAAGGTGAGCCATGAGAAGAACTGGAAGCAGTCTTTTTTCTATCTCTGGAATGTAGAGAGAATAAGAGTGGTGTTCAACTACAATTATAGTAAGGACGCACCTTCTTCACTTATTTTTATTTAGGGCGCGACCTTGGGGTCCCGTTCCCTTGTTTACTTTCTTTAATACTTTTTTACGTTTTTAGACAATAGGAACACAAAAGAGCTTTTTGGTGAAGCCAAGAAAAGAGTTGACAAAATCACGTCTCTACCTCCTTCAAGGTTCAACCTCAAGGTTTTGATTTTCGAAGATAACCTTAAGAGGGTCGGTATTCTTAGGAAGGAAGTAGGAACAATTATTCCCTTCCAGCGTTTTAGAATGGGAGTCCCTATTAAGGGATCAAAATATGACGATTCTGATGAGGATGAAGATGAAAATGAAGAGGACGAAGCTGAAGAGGGCGCCCATGTTACCGAAGGCGCGCCCTCTAGGCCAGGTTACATGATTAACACTATCATCTGTATCTATGTATTCTTCACTTTTCGTTGCATATTATCATAATTACATTCTTTACAACTGGTCGCACCTTAACACCTTTATTTTTCTAATTTCAGGTATGGACGATCTTCCAACAGGTTGGGGTCTAGAGATGGGCGTTGCTCCCACCATAAAATCTGGAAAAATTTCAAAGGCGCGCCTTCATAAGAAGGACACAAAGAAAAAACAAGCTGAAACCAAAAGACCCCAAGTAATAATCGACTTGGAGAAGAATAAAGACAAAAAAAGAAAAGAAATTCATGATGCTGCTGCAACTTTTGAGGACGCGTCTTTAAAGAAGGCTAAATCATCCTCATTCTCCTTGGTCTCAGCTGCCCTAAGTCCTCTTGACATACCATATGTCACTGACGATGACATAATGACATGGAGAAACAGGGATTCAGTTAAAGAAAATGAAGCTATCATAAAGGCATCCTCTAAAATCCTTATCTCTGCACTTCACAGGCAATCAACTCTACAAAAGATAGGGGAATGCTGTCAAAGAAAGATACGGGAAGGCTGTCAAAGAAAGTTGAAGACCGTGATAGGGTAATCAATTAGCTACAAAACGATCTCACTCAGCAGAGAAGCTTTTATGAGAGCAACCTCAAAACTCAAGAGGAGGTGTCCAATGGGCTAAGCATTACCATTGACACTTTGAGAGACAAAAACCGCAAGCTGCTGGAGCAAGTTGCTGAGCTGACAGATGATCAACAGAATGGCTGGGCCAAAGAGAAAAATAAAATTGAGGGCGCGTCCTTTAAAAAAGGTTTCAGAAATTATGCCTCAGGCTTTTTAGCCCAGGACCCTGACTACGACTTCTCAAAGTTTGGCGATGAAACCGTACAATGGATCACCAAATTCAAGGTTGATGAAGCTGCTGAGATTAGAGCTAAGAGGGTATTTCTTGGTCTTGAAAAGGCGCCTCCTATACCCGGTGACGAGGAAGAGGACACGTCCTCTGAAGACGCGTCTCCTGAAAAAGAGGAAGACCTGACTCAAGGCCAAGGAGATATCACTTCTAAGGTTGGTGATGCTGTAGGGGATTTGACTGGCCAAGTTTCCAAGGCTGACGACATTCCACAAAACATCCCTTCTCCCACTCCTGATTAAGCTCAAGACGCGTCCTGAAGCTCATGTAATCTCTAAGTCGTTTTTAACATTATGAGGTGTAGGCCCTCATTTGATGCCTTGCAAATTGTAACTTAACCTGTGCTCTCTTTTGATAACTTTACATGGGTTTATTCCCTTGGAAACTTGATTTAACTTTCATCATATTTATGCTTATCTTGTTTAATTACCTTGACTGTTTGCATTCCATGTTTATTTCTTCCTGAAAATGCATCTTGTTTGTACTTGTAACCTTTACCTGGTAATGTTGCATGCTTTATTTGCAAATCATGATAAGGGCGCGTCCTCCTTGGGAAAACTATTTAGGACACGTCTTACAAGTATGTTCTCGTAACTTATCTTTACTATTTGAAATCGTATATTCTCCTTCTATCAACTGATATAGGGCGCGTCTTCATTAATCAGAATTTAAAAACTTATTAATCTCTAAACAATCAAAATAAATCTTGAAAATTCTTAATAAAACTTTGGAATAATCTTCATAAATAATGCGCTCCGGTGTGAAACCCACACCGGTCCCAAGGCTAATGCTCTTTGGGGAAATAAAACCAATTAAAACATCTCAACTACTCAAGGAAGGGTGTACATGCACTACCCCCCTAGACTAGGAGGAATTTTATTTCTTCTAGTTTATTTAAATAGATAATATAGGGGGCAGACAACCACTCCCTATTGATAATACTTTTTCAAATGTTCCACATTCCATGCCTTTGCACTACAAGAAAAGGGTCAATAGACATCGGTTTCTGGCCGATGTCTATGTTGTTTGCCAACCGATGTCTTTGTCGGTGATATCTATCTTAGACATCGGCCAGAAACTGATGTCTGTACTTACTTAAACATCAGTTTTTACAGAAAAACGTGATTTATATTCTTCTCTTAGACATCACTTTGGTCCGATGTCTATTTTAATTCTAGACATCAGATTTTATAAATAAAAAGTGATTTCTATTTGTTTCTTAGACATCATATATTGCAGAAACAATGTGATGTATATCTTTGTGTTAGACATCAGTTTTACCACATTAATATTGATGTATATTTAAGTCTTAGACATCAGTATTTGTTAAAAATTTCGATGTATTTGTTCTTATTAGACATTAGTTTCTGAGCCTATATTAAATAAATCGTTGCCTTTCCAAGCATAAAAAAATATTAAAATATGGACCATTCACAATATATTACACCATTCAGAAAATACATCCAACCACCAACACATCAATCCGCAAAACTAACCACAAATCCATCATCATCATTCCGCAAAATTCTACACATCTATCTATCCTATCTGATTTAGCAGAACTCTGGAATTTTCTCACGTTGTACAAATCATTCATTGATCTTGTACATGTTATTGAAGCTGCATCCATACTATTATTTACGGCATTACGACCCAAATAAGCTGCATCTTAAGCCTCTCACATTTCACATTGTCTCTGCAAGACAGCTAACCATCTCTCTGCTCCAAAAGCCACGCCAGAACTCAAAAACTGGTTAATGATCGGATGCACGGGTCTATCCTGAAGTTCCATATGCTCTAACCAAGTCACCTACACATAAAACAAATTTCATCAAGGGTAATTATTTCAACAAATCAGATCAGAACACACAAGCCATGAAATTTCGCAATGTAGCGTGTAAGGCAAAGAAAAATGCTAATCTGAAAACTTATTAATTACTCATCCAGGAAAAAGAACTTACTGATTAGCATCCCAGAATTTGACAGTTGAGCCATCTGCGGTGGTTATATATCGTCCGTCCTGACTAACTTCTGTACTGGTAACTTCTCTTGGAGGCGCATCTGGTCTATTTAAATAAAAAATGCGAAGAATTTTTTCAAAACCACCTGTGAGAAAAAGGTGCTTATTCTGCAATACAAAAACAACCACGAGATTAGTTTTAGTCATACTGATCCTGGTAGCATATGTGTAAATATTGGAACCTCGTGAAGGTGTGTGATCACAACACAATATTTATCTCAAAAGCAATGTATACTTACTGATAAAGATCTAAAATACAGACTATCTGAACGGTACACGACTCAAATTATGTCAGTACTCTGCATTCAACAGAATTTGAAATGAAATAATTTACTCCTTAACTCATCAACCTATTAGACAACTATGAGATAAAGGTGTTAAGCAAACCTTTGGAACAACATGTTGCAGCAATGTTTCAACCTACAATTGTTTTCAATAAAAACAATTAGTACAATGGTATTGAAAGAGGTAAGACTATAGTAGCATTATGATATAATAGTCAGAAGAAGATAATTTTGCACCAAGGTAATTAACACAAGGTACATACCAACAATCTACAAAGCATCTCTAGTTATCACTATCAGAGTTACGAAAGGTAAATTAAGACTGCACAAGAATAGAGCAATACTGTGCATTACTGTATTACTGACCATAAACAAGACACTTAATGACAAATAACAGGACGCTGAGCAATGTATTTTATATACAAAGAGAGACTAAAGGGGCCGGGGGCAGATAAAAAATGCAATGATAAACCATAAATTACATGTCCAGTGCTCGATAAAAAAGAATCAAAATATAGCAAACAGAAACACTGAAACATATTTGCATTACTAAACAAATGGTAGTGGTGGGCGAGGGACATTATCATGGAAGAACTTTAGACCATGCTTACAAAGAGTTGTATATAACAATTAGAAAAAAAAACGTGAATTACTCTAATAAAACAAAATCTCATCATAAACTACCTGTAAACACTTCTACAGCCTCTTGCACAAGCTCTTCCAGCAACTTCCCTTCGATTTCTTTGCGAAAATTGCCCATTTCCAATATTGAATGGTCAACCCAATCTTTTCCTACAACTTGCTTCCTCACTAACTCCTCCACGAGACCCTCAAATCAAACGAAACAACAACAGGGCCTTTCAATTAAATGTGCAAATAACATAAAAAACAAACCAATTGCACAAATTATACCCAAAAAACCGAAAAGAACAAGATAATCAAGCAAATACCTGACAGAAAATCGTTGGCAATTGAAGGGTAAAAGCCCTAAAAGCGACAATACTTGGAACATTTAGGAGTCTTTAAAATGATAGTGATAGGTATAGACGTGATATATATATACTACATGATACACATAAGCGGCAGAGAGAGAAAGGGGGGAATGGGAGATTACAGAGAGAATTAGAGAAAGAGGATGTAGGTTTTGGTAACTGAGAAAGATTAAAGTGGGATTTTGGGTCTTCAGCGCCAACTCATTTTAGTATTTTACATACCCAGCAAAACAAAATTTCACAAAATTTTGGATTTCCCTGGTTTTTGTTTATTATATACTAAGGTTATATGGCTATAACATGTGCAAGACACGAGTCTTAAAAAAATAATACACTAAAAAATTTAATGTGAACGGAAAATATTAAAATAAAAGTAAAAAATGATAAATTATAAAATGAGAAACTTAAATATTAATTGGCACATAAAAAAATATAAACAAATGCAGACGGGGTTGAGAAAGATAAATGAGGTATTATTAATATTATTTTATAATAATTATAAAATAATATTAATAATAAGGACAAATAAAAAATCTAACATGTTTTAATTATATTAATTGTATTTATTAAAAAATTACGTTGAAATGTTAAAATAAATAAGTAACGGTTGTTTAGTTTTTATTTAAATAATTCTTACTTTAATTTGATAATGATTTTTTCAAAATAAAATAATGAATTAGATAAAAAAGAAAATAAATATGTAAGGTTGTTTCAATATAATTAAACACATTTATCAACTCTTTCACAATATTGAAAATCTCGACATCCCCTAATTTAGAAACAAATAAGATATCGATGAATATAGAGATTCTGTATTTCAGTGATATTCGAAAAAATTTAGACCGGTACTAGTGGTTTGACCAATACTTCTTACTAGTTTTTCCTCCAGGGTTGGTATTTTGAATTTTTTAAAAAACAATTATTAATGATCCAACCATATGGATGTCAAGATCTATATATTTTAGTGATATTTCAAACATTTCACAAATAAATAAATTTACATAGTTTGAGAGTTTAACGTTTTTGTTAAGATGCGGCAAAATCGGGCATTTTAAATTTTTGATTATTTTTTCCCAACACTAGAATGAGTACCTATTAACATCCGTATGGTTGAATCGTCGAAGAAATCATTTAAAAAAATTATTTAGTGAATCTGACATGCGTCCCGTTCTTGGAAGTAGTACTATTACAACGTTTCTGAAAAGATGCGGCACAACCGTGCTTTTTTATTTTGTGATTATTTTTTCCAAACACTAGAATGAGTACCTATTAACATCCGTACGGTTGGATCGTCGAAGAAATCATTTTAAAAAGTTATTCATTGAATCTGACACGCGTCCTGTTCCTAAAAATAGTAATGTTACAACGTTTCTAAAAAGATGCGGCACAACCGGGCCTTTGTATTTTGTGATTATTTTTTCCCAACACTAGAATGAGTACCTATTAACATCCGTACGGTTGGATCATCGAAAAAATCAATTTAAAAATCATTCAATGAATTTGACACTCGTCTCGTTCTCGGAAACAATATTATTACAACGTTTCTAAAATGATGCGGCACAACCGGGCCGTTTTATTTTGTGATTATTTTTTCCCAACACTGGAATGAGTACTTATTAACATCCGTATGGTTGGATCGTCGAAAAAATCAATTAAAAAATCATTCAATGAATCTGACACGCGTCCCGTTCTTGGAAACAATACTATTACAACGTTTCTAAAACGATTCGGTACAACCGGGCCTTTTTATTTTGTTATTATTTTTTCCCAACACTAGAATGAGTACTTATTAACATCCGTACGGTTGGATCGTCGAAGAAATCATTTAAAAAAATATTTAATGAATCTGACATGTGTCCCGTTCTTGGAAGCAGTACTGTTACAACGTTTCTAAAACGATGCGGCACAACCAGGCCTTTTTTATTTTTTTATTATTTTTTTCCAACACTATAATGAGTACCTGTTAACATCCGTACGGTTGGATCGTCGAAGAAATCATTTTAAAAAATCATTCAATGAATTTGACATGTGTCCCGTTCTTGGAAGCAGTACTGTTACAACGTTTCTAGAACGATGCGGCAAAACCTGGCCTTTTTATTTTGTTATTATTTTTTCCCAACACTATAATGAGTACCTATTAACATCGGTACGGTTGGATCGTCGAAGAAATCATGTAAAAAAATTATTCAATGAATCTAACATACAGTTGGATTGTCGAGAAATATTTTTAAGAAAATTGAAACACCAATTCGGAACTTAACATTAGTAAGGTAATCAAATCACCCGTTGACTACTATAATCTCAAACTAAATAAATTTATTTTTTCTGGAATTTTTGGTATATCAATCAAATATATAGATCTTGAATACATTTAAATTCTTTACTTGCATCTCCAAGGCTAGCTTCAGACCATTAATCAATGCTTCGTATTCAGCTTCATTGTTGGTAGCCTTGAATTTAAAGTGAATAACGCTTAGCAGGTGATGACCCTCAGGACTTATCAGAACAATCCCTGCTCCTGCACCGTCACTGTTAACTGCTCTATCAACATTCATTATCCACCAAGGAAAATGATATTCTTCCTCTGAAGGACTGACCTCCCTGCCAAGGGGACTGGGATATAATGGAATTATTTCTCTACCAACATTCTCTCCTTCAAATTCCAAGACGAAATCAGCTAAATCTTGGCCTTTGATCGACGTTCGAGACATATACTCTAAGTCAATTGACCCAATTCGACTGCCCACTTCAACATCATGCCCGGGGCTTCAGGTTTATGGAGAATATGCCTAATGGGATAAGCAGTACGAACTTCAATCTTATGAGCCTGGAAGTAAGGACGCAGCTTTCGTGCAGATAATATCAAAGCATAAACTAACTTCTCCATACTGGTGTACCGAGTCTCCGAATCAAGCAATCTTTTACTCACATAGTAGATCGGGGACTGAAGGTCCTCCTCTTCTCGAACTAGAACTATACTGATAGCGTAATCTGAGACTGCCAAATATAGAATCAAAGTTTCCCCTTGCATAGGTTTGGCCAAAAGGAGCGGTTTCCCCAGCTGCTCCTTGATCTTCTGAAAAGCCTCTTCACATTCTACTGTCCAAACAAATTCTTTACTAACCCCCCTGATTGCCTTGAAAAATTCCTTGCAACGATATGAGGATTTGGAGACAAAGCGGTTTAAAGCTGCAATCCTCCCACATAGACTCTGCACCTGCTTGACACTAGCCGGGGACCTCATCTCGATTAGTGCCCTTATCTTCTCTGGGTTAGCCTCAATTCCTCTATGATTCACAATAAAAACCCCAAAAAATTTCCAGACTCAACACCAAAGACACACTTTTGGGGGTTTAGCTTCATTCTGTATCTTCTAAGTGCCTCACATGGTCTTTTACTTCCATGGATTTGACGAGCATGTCATCCACGTACACCTCCATGGTATTTCATATTTGGTCTTTAAACATCATGTTCACCAATCTTTGATATGTTGCTCCAGCGTTGATAAGACCAAAAGGCATTTCAATATAGCAATAGAGTCCTCTATCAGTGATGAAGGAAGTGTGTTCTTGATCTGGTTCGTACATTGGAATCTGATTATATCCCGAATAAGCATCCATGAAGCTCAGAAGGGCGTGTCCAGCTGTCGCATCTACCAACTGATCAATCCTAGGAAGAGGGAAGCTATCCTTCGGGCAAGCCTTGTTCAAATCAGTGAAGTCCACACAAGTCCTCCATTTTCCATTAGGCTTCTTGACCAACACAGGGTTTACTAACCATTCAGGGTAGAAGGATTCTTTGATCAAACCTACCTCCAAGAGCCTGTCAACCTCCTCTTTCAAATCCACCGCTCTCTCACCACTAACAGCACGCCTCTTTTGCCTTATTCCCATTCTATTCGGATATATGTTTAAATGATGACACATAACCTCCGGATCTATTCCAACCATATCAGCATGACTCCAAGAAAACACATCCAAATTTGACATAAGGAATTCAGTAAGAGTTATCCTCATCATTTCTCCTAGTTGTGAGCCGATCTTCAAAAACTTACTTGGATCATTTGCATCTACCAAAATTGAAATTGTGTCTTCAGCAGGACCTGTCTTCTCATTCGTCACTGGAATCCTTGGATCAAGATCAAGATCAAAAATTCGAGGGTCTTCAATAGATGCCTCCTCCCTTGAGAGTGCGCCCTCAAGGGTATGAAAGCCTTCCAAACTTTCGTCTTCAACAGGTGCCTCCTCCCTTGAGGGCGCGCCCTCAAGGGTACGAATGTCTTTCAGACTTTCTAAAAGCCCTCTCCGACCCTCCAATCGTTCTCCTTGGATATACATTGAGATCACCTCTTCCAAGTCTTCCCCCGACACATCTTCAACCATTCCTTCCCGAAATTCCACAGCTGGAAGGGGTGCCTCTATTAATAAAATCTGAGGGCGCCCCCTCAACGGACTATTATCATCTTCCGGTTCATGAACTATGTAATGAGCAAGAATTTCTCCCTTAGCATTGTTGAGCACTCCCTGGGCATCCTCCTTGGGTAGGGCGCGCCCTTCGTCCCTGTGACGACGAAATCCCTTGACAGCTCTATGATAGCATTCCCATGAATCATACTGAGATCCGTGAAATTGTCCAATGCCATTCGGAGTAGGGAGTTTCATAATCAAGTGATAAATGGAGGTCACCACTTTCATCTCCTTAAGTAGAGGTCTTCCTACCAAGGCATTATGAGCTGATTCCTGGTCCAGAACCATAAACACCACCATCTGAGTGACAGAGAGAATTCCATCTCCAAGAGTAACTGAGAGTTTGATCGCACCCATTACCTTAACAGCCTCTCCTGTAAACCCATAAATCCATGCATCCTCCGTGACAATATCCCTATCGGGCAATCCCAACTTCTTATAAGTGTTGTAATAGAGAATATTCACCGAACTTCCATTATCCACGAAGACCCGATGTACATTCATAGGACCTATCTGCATAGCGACCACTAGAGCATCATTATGGGGTTGATGTACCCACCTTGCCTCTTCTTTCGTAAAGGTGATATCCACCGATTCCCCCTTGAACAACTTGGGAGGCTTGAGTTCCAAGCTATTCACATTGGTTAGAGGCTTGCTACGTGCTTCCCGGGCATACCTTTCCAGGGCATTGTTACTATATCCACCTAAATGGTGGCCTCCGAAGATGGTATGAATGCTCCCAGCTCTAGTGAAATGCACATCTTTGGATTTGTCTTCGTCATCCCTATCGGGCGCTTGTTCTCTTTCCTTTCTTCTGTCAGGAACATCTTTGTGCTTTTTCACCTCTCGAACAATCCAATCAGTTAGGAAGCCTTCTTTGATCAGATCTTCAATTTCTTCCTTCAATTGACGACACTCGTGGGTGTTATGCCCAGCAGACTCATGATAGGCGCAGTACTTCTTCTTATCTCTACTCTACCATGAAGATAGATGGGCTGGTTTCCTGAACAAGCCTTTGTCTTTGTTTACTTCGAAGATATCTTCATTAGATGCTGCCAAGGTATAATTCCCTATTTGACATCTATTTAGCTTCTCATAATCTGGCGGAGTCCAGCCTCTCCTAGCATTGCCGACATTTACTCTATTTGGGCTATATCCTCTCCTCCTGTAGTCTAGGCTGGGAGACCCGTCCTTTCTTTTGACACATTTTCCCTTCTCTTGAGGGTCAAACTTCTTGTTATCCGCCAAAGATTGTTCCACAATCTTGAAGTATTCAGCCTGAGCAAAAAGATCCGCCAGAGTAGCTTGGTCCTTCCCCTGGAGGTGTTTCCAGAAATCCGTTCCAACTTGGAGTCCAGCAATCATGAAGCTTTTGAGTGACTCGTCTGTTGCCCCTCTAACCAAGGTAAACTCAGCATTAAACCTTTTGAAATAAGACTGCAGACTTTCGCCTTCCTTCTGCTTGACGTTTGCCAAGGTAGTCACAGGCGGTGCATACGTCACTGTGGCCTCGAATTTTGTCAAAAAGAGAGTTTTCATCTATTCCCATGAAGTGATCATACTCGGTCCAAGCTTCTGAAACCACTGCTGGGCACTTTCCCTGAAGGTTACTGCCAAAAGACGACACCTGGCCAAGTCAGGTACTTGATATACATCCATCTCGATATTGAACCTTCCCAAGAACTCCACAGGGTCGGCATTTCTATGGAAACGCAAGTCATTAGTCGTGTTCCTGTAACCTGCCGGGAGTTGCGCCTCTCTCATTGCTGCTGAGAAGGGTGACAGAGCTTGAGCTGTAGTAGTAACTCTCCCTCCTTCAAGATGTGTGAGGAGTTTTTTCAAGTCATCCACATTGAAACTCCCAACACCTGGGATAGTTTGGACATTGGCAGTAGCACCTTCAAGAGGCGGAGGTTGAGTGCCCCCTAAGGATGGAGCTCGAACTTGGGGTTGGGGTTGTACAACCTCAGGATTGTTGTTTTGAACCTCCCCATGAGACCCGGGGTTAGGACTTGGAGGGCGCGTCCTTCCCTCAGAATTCGAGGGACGCGTCCTTCGATCTTCATGCCTTCCTCCAGACCTGCTTTGGGATGAGACAGAGGTTATGCGCGGGGCTCGTCCTCCTAAAGGCCCACCTTTGTAAGGTGTTTCGTACCTGGCCATTTGATCATCATGTCTTTTATAATGCAAGTCCTTATCCCGCCTCCTTGATGGATCTTCATGTAAGGGTGCTCGCTCGTGTTCACGGGGCCTTAACCTGGGTTCAGGGGGCGCTCTCTGCGAATCACGGGGCCTTGCATCATGATCACCTCCTGAATTTCCGTGAGGGCGTTCGTGTCCATGGGGCCTCATCCTGTCAACAGGGGGCTCTCGCTGTGGACCACGAAGATGTTCTCCCAAATCACGTCTTGAGCTATTGAGAGGGCGAGTTCGCTCATGTCCATGGGGCCTCGACCTGTCAACAGAGGGCTCTCGCTGTGGATCATGAGGTTGCTCTCCTTGGATTTCTCTATCCCTCTGCCATTCTACCAATAACAATCATAAATCGTCATTGTGAAGTCTTATACCAAGGCATTCCTTCAACCTAGTCAGACGTTGCTCCTGGTCTTGGAGGACCTCATCAGCCCTTCGTACTTCACTCTCAGACCATCCTGATCGGTGATGATGGGGGGATGGGCGTCGTTCGACCGTCTTCTCATCAAGGATTTCCACATCTGGCCTTCCATCATCGGGGTACTCCAACCTTCTTGGGGTAACATTCTGAAACCTTCCACCATAAGATCCATCACTCCCTTGATCAATGGCACCTCGTCCCGTCCGATGGTGGTTGTGGGGCTGTCGCCGGACACGACCCCTTCCTTCGCCTCTTTCAACTGTACTTAGCCTTGCCTCGAAGCCATTCAAGGCATCTCCCATACGGTATAGCTGCTCCATCAGATCCGAGTTACTAATGAGCACTTGTGGGCATCCACCGACCTCAGGTCGAGGGATGTATGCCTCATGACGATCACGCTCATGTCCCTCTCTGCCACCTGAATCGACATCATCATTAGAACGTTCGTTGCGATTGTGAGACATCCTTTCCTCCAAAGGCTATGATCTTAATTAGCGCCCCTCCTTCTAGCGCCAATTTGTTAATGGAGGAATTTGGTATTAACAAAGTTTGAGGTTCGTCGCCGGAATCAAGATCTACAACGATGGTTCTTGGGTGGTAAATCCTCCGGAGTATGGTGGTTGTGTTTAATTGGTGGCTGAGATTGCTTAGGATTTATGTTGGCTGCCTCAGAGCTCTCAACTTTTGACCCCTTACAATGTGCCTACATACCCCTTTATATAGGGGATCAAGCCAACGTAGTTCATGGGGTGGAAGTTTCCTCTATGGGCTTGGTCTCTGATCTTCGAAGCCTAGTCGAAGTCTTCCACCGCCTTTCCATGCTTAGATATAGGACTTTTCCACCGCCTTCCATGTTTAGGATGCTTTCCATACTTAGAATTTATCTGACTTTAGGAATGTCCAACGATAAGGCCTAGCCACAAAGGCCCAAGGCTCATCTATGATTTCAGGACATCATGGATAATGAAACTTCCCCATCGAGGACTAGTCCTTTCCATTACCAGCTATTTCCTTATATAATAGATGCATGTATAGCCATGACTTACCTTAAATGTCAGACGCATCCTTGTCCCCCGAATGAGAAGCACCCACCAGATTGCAGGACAAGTGATCCCAAGCGTTTGGGTGTAAAGTGCAGGATTACTCCAAAGTTCCCCAATGAGGACGCACCCATTGACTACAGGAACAGAGCTCTCAAAGCACACACCAAGGTTCACCCCACATCCCCAATGAGGACGCGCCCATTGAATACAGGAGGAGGCCTTCAGTCATCAGGCATACCCTTGGAGGCCTTCAACCACAAACATCCTCCTCCCAGGGCACATCCTAGGAGGGAGTTCTTCAATATCTTGTCAACACCAAGCTAATAGAACTACCTTTCTTTGTAGAATTCACCTCGAGGCCAAGAGGACGCGTCCTCAAAGGGTAGTTGGCCAAGAGGACGAGTCCTTACCCTTATGAATACAAGTCCCAAGTCTTTCCTATGTAAATTTCCTATTAATGTAGCTGTCGTTCTTTGTCAAGCTACCCGTCCACATCAAGTTACCTGTTTATTACCATGAGGGCGCGCCCTCAAGGGGTAGAGAGCCTTAAGGCGCACCCTTACCCCTATGAAGGTAAGTTCTAACCATTCCTCATATTTACTCCAGCCCTAATTACTTCTGAAACATCCCTAATTGAACCTTACTTGACCACTACAAGAAAAATGGAATCACACAACGGTTTATCACCGTTGTCTGACACCCTAAATTTCCGTTGAGTATGGCGATGCCGTCTGATGCGCGTATCAGACAACGGTTAGCGATCATTGTATGAGGCTCTAAAGACAACGAAATTACCTAATAAACCGTTGTAACATATCTAGAAACAACAACGGTTTATATGGAAGCCATTTTCAGAGAATGTATAACTCAAGTGTTTGCTGAACACATGAAAGACTTGTCATATAATGTCATAAAGACTATAACTTTAAAATCAAACATACAACCCGTTGAAACAGATTGTCGTTGTTGTATATGTTAACAGACAACATTTTCAAGTCTAAAGAATTGTTGTGGTAATACTGTACAGACAACAGTGGTTACAAAAATAAGAGTTGTTCTCCTTCCCTTTAGTCAACGATTTCTAAAAGCATATACATTGTCTAAAAATGATGTATAGACAATGGTTTTATTTTTCACATAGGTTGTATGAGTTTTCTTTTCACAAAGGTTAGTTGTTAAAAAGCAATGTTTTAGTGTTAAAAAGTTAATACTTTTTTTATGTATTGAAAGTATTGTTAAATATTTTTTTTTAAAAAATGAAACATCAATCCGGAACGAAACACTAGGTAGAAGTACTATTCAAGTCACTAGTTGACCGTCAAAATATCAAATCAAATAAATTTAATTTTTTTCTAACTTTTTTGTAATATCATTAAAATACATAGATCTTGATATCCAAACGGTTGGATCGTAAATAAATATGTTTTTTAAAAATTGAAACATCAGTCCGGGCCGAAACACTAGTTAGAAGTACTAGACAAATCAATAGTTGACTGTTAAAATCTCAAACCAAATAAATTTATATTTTTCTAAATTTTTTGCAATATCATTAAAATACATAGATCTTGATATCCATATGGTTGGATCGTCGATACATATTTTTTAAAAAATTGAAACATCAATTGGGGATGAAGCATTAGTTAGAACTACTAGTCAAATCACTAGTTGGCCATTAAGATCTCAAACCAAATAAATTTATTTTTCTCTGAAATTATTGTAATATCATTAAGATACGTATATCTTGATATTTTTATGGTTGTATCGTCGAAAATATTTTTTAAAAAATCAAAACATCAATTCGGGATGAAACACTAGTTAGAAGTACGAGTCAAATCATTAGTTGACCGTCAAGATCTCAAACAAAATAAATTTATTTTTTTTCAATTTTTTTTGTAATATCATTGAAATACGTAGATCTTGATATCCATTTGGTTGGATCGTCGATAAATATTTTTAAAAAAATCGAAACATCAATTCAAGATGAAACACTAGTTAGAAGTACTAGTCAAATCACTGATTGACTGTTAAGATCTCTAACCAAATAAGTTTATTTTTTTCTAAAACTATTGTAATATCATTAAAATACATAGATGTTGATATCCATACGTTTGAATCGTTGATAAATATTTTAAAAGAAATCAAAACATCAATCTGGGACGAAAAACTTGTTAGAAATACTAGTGAAAAATCAACGCTTTTGATATAGACAACGAATTTAGCTAAAAAAACATTGTAACATATTTACTCACACAAGGATTTTGAAAAAAAAAACCATTGTCTATATCATACAACGGTTTAACAACATAAATAATTGTTACAAAAATTATCCAACAACGGTCGGATCAAAACTAAAACACTTGTGTATATTATACTACGGTTTTTAAAACAAAAACATTGTTAAGTCTCACAACTTACAACATTTTGTTAAACAAAATCCATTGTCTGATCCTTTTATAAAATCAAAATAAACAAAACAAACGTGCGGATTGGTCAAATTAGTAGTTGACTATTAATATCTCAAACCAAATAAATTTATTTTTTTCTAAATTTTTTGTAATATCATTAAAATACATAGATCTTGATATCCATACGGTTGGATCATCGATAAATAGTTTTAAAAAAATTGAAACATCAATTGGGGATGAAACACTAGTTAAAAGTACTAGTCAAATCACTAGTTGGCCGTTAAGATCCCAAACCAAATAAATTTGTGTTCTCTGGAATTATTGTAATATCACTAAAATACATATATCTTGATATCCATATGGTTGGATCGTCGATAAATATTTTTTAAAAAAATCGAAACATCAATCCAGGATGAAACACTAGTTAGAAGTACTAGTCAAATCACTAGTTGACCGTCAAGATCTCAAACAAAATAAAATTATTTTTTTTCAATTTTTTTTGTAATATCATTGAAATACGTAGATCTTGATATCCATATGGTTGGATCGTCGATAAATATTTTTAAAAAAATCGAAACATCAATTCAAGATGAAACACTAGTTAGAAGTACTAGTCAAATCACTGATTGACTACTAAGATCTCTAACCAAATAAGTTTATTTTTTTCTAAAACTGTTGTAATATCATTAAAATACATAGATCTTGATATCCATACGGTTGGATCATTGATAAATATTTTAAAAGAAATCAAAATAATCAATCTGGGACGAAACACTAGTTAGAAATACTAGTGAAAAATCAACGCTTTTGATATAGACAACGGATTTAGCTAAAAAATCATTGTAACGTATTTACTCACACAAGTATTTTGAAAAAAAAACCATTGTCTATATCATACAACGGTTTAACAACATAAACAATTGTTATAAAGATTATCCAACAACGGTCGGATCAAAACTAAAACACTTGTGTATATTATACAACGGTTTTTAAAACAAAAATATTGTTAAGTCTTACAACTTACAACATTTTGTTAAACAAAAACCATTGTCTGATCCTTTTATAAAATCAAAATAAACAAAACATACGTGCAGATTGGTTAAATTAGTAGTTGACTATTAAAATCTCAAACCAAATAAATTTATTTTTTTCTAAATTTTTTGTAATATCATTAAAATACATAGATCTTGATATCCATACGGTAATATTTTTAAAAAAATTGAAACATCAATTGGGGAGGATGAAACACTGGTTAGAAGTACTAGTCAAATCACTAGTTGGCCGTTAAGATCCCAAACCAAATAAATTTGTTTTCTCTGGAATTATTGTAATATCACTACAATACATATATCTTGATATCCATATGGTTGGATCGTCGATAAATATTTTTGAAAAAAATCGAAACATCAATCCAGAACAAAACACTAGTTAGAAGTACTAGTTAAATCACTAGTTGACTTTCAAGATCTCAAACCAAATAAATTTATAAACATACAACATAATAAAAACACTTGCATGATAGGTGACATTCAGACAACACTATAGAATTAAGCTTGTCTGAAATGCTCTTAAATGAAACAAATAAAAAATATACTTGTTTGATTTTAACAACGGTTATTCGCAACATTGTCTCGAGTATCTTTAGACAATACATCTGAAAACCGTTGTACAAATCTTTTAATTTGCACAACACCTCTTATAAAAAGACTTGTCTGATTGGATTAACTAGACAATGGTTATAAAACCGTTGTTGTAAAGCTCAAATCTTCTTATTTACACAACATAACTTTCAAAAAAGACTTGTTTGATTCGATTTACTAGACAACAGTTTTCGACCCGTTGTAGTGATGTTGATGAGACAATACTCATTTTTAGGGCGAAATGAAACAGTTGTATGAAAATTCTAGCCAACGCTTTTTTCTTCAAGCGTTGTCTCATTTAGTTTTTCTTGTAGTGGACCCGAATCTAACTTAAAAGTCCGACACCAAATTTTGGCTATAACAGTGAGTAACGTTAGTTTAAATTGGTGGTCAAAAAGTTATCGTTTTGAAAATTATGAGTTTCTGAAAATTACTGTTTCTGTAATCAATGGCCGAGCCAAAAAACCAGAACAGTGTGGGCTAATAATTAAAAAATAAATAAATTAAAAGTCACTACGAAATAGTAGTTTTCTAGAGAAATTTTATCCCTTCAATACTCTTTACACTAAAATATTACAACATTATATAATGACAATAAATTTCAAAATATGCTGAAGTTCATATATATCTTAAAACAAAATTGGAATCATTAGAACTTTTTACGATACTAAAAATTACTTCTAAAAATTTTAAGTGGAGTCTATTCAAATTTACATTTTAATAATTTTAAAATATGGCTTAGCAAAAAAAAAATGAAATTAAAATATTATGATCAGAATTTTGATATCTTGCATCAATATTAAAAGTGATGAATAAGAAGATGAATTACTTTGACAAGACCAAAAGAACTACCTAAGCTCTTATTTACCTATAACTATAATTTATTATTTAAGTGAAAATTTATAAATTTATTTACGTCAATTAAATAGAATAGCTAACTCTATTAAATTTAATTTCTAGTATTTTAATATGAGATTAAATAATTTACAAGTAAAATCACGATTGAATACGAGATATATGTACATGTCAAAATAGAAAAAAAAAACCAAGATATAAATATATGGTATGAAAATTTCAAAAAGTTTTTTTTTTTGATATGATATTAATTAAATTATAAAGAATTTTTTTTTTTGAATTTAAAGAGGATATATGTTTCATATAAATTAAAAGATTAAAATATGTTCTAACAAAAAACATAAGAAGATTAAAATATATAATTAGAAAAATTACAAATATCACATAAATTAATTATAAGAGATTACTTTTTTTATTGGATTGTAGTGGGGGCTAATTAAAATTAACACTATAAATTATGAACTTACTGTAATCCTAGTGAATGCTATGTAGCTCCGCCTTTAATGTGTATTAATATTATTATATTTGATCAGGTTTGATTGTTTGATTAGCTGCTTGCTGGTTGAGGGTTACTGAATTTTCCCAGAAGCTCCTTTGAATTTTCTTTATCCGTCACTTGTAATACTTCGAATAGCTGCACTTATGTGTTATATAATTTAAGTTTTAATTAAATTGTAGTAATTTTTGTCATTATTTTTTTAAGATTAAATTTTGCATCGTTTTTTTTGCTATGTTGCATTGACTGTCATGTTGCAATGACTATCTAGGTCTTTTTAATTTAAATAATAAAGATATCTTTTGTCTTATACTCCCCCGGTTAATATTTGGAAGAGAAGGCTGGGCACACATTTGCTCCAGTATAGTTCCATGTTTTAATTTTTTTTTTCTGAATAAAAATTAAATGTTTGAATTTTTATTCAAAAAAGAAAAAATTTAAAAATAAATAATGGAACTATTTATAGAAGCCTTGCTACCCTCCATTTCAAATGTTAACAAATGGATGTGACGGAGGGAGTATATGTTTTGAAAGCTCTGATGCTCAAGATTACAAGTTTTAATTTGAGTGAAACCTGTTATTTATTTTTTTTCTAAAATTTATATAATTTTCTTTTCAAATTATTAGGTTTTTATATAAATTCTCTTTGAGATCTTCTTGACACTTTGGATTATATTTTCTCTTAGATCTGAGCTATTCTAGATAATATTTTATGTTTCATACTTCTATTGTGTTCTTTCTTATTTAATTAGGATAAAAGGAGAAATAAAGACATACTTTTTTCCTTCTCTTCTTAAAGCGGGTCTAAATTATTTATGCTTTTTGTTAATAAAAATGTATAAAGAAATGTAAATTGAGTGCATGTGTAAGCTAAATAGAAAGAAAAGTATAAATAAAAATATGTAGAGAAATGTAAGTTCAGTGTAGATATAATACAAATAAAGTAAAGTATAAATAAAATTGTGCAGAAAAGTATAAATTAAGTGTGCACACTTATAGTCTAAACACAAAAAAAAAGTATAAAAAGCCAACACATATAAATGTGTATATGCACAAGTAGAGTTAGATCCAACTAAAAGTGGGGACAAATACATGCTAGGATGATATTAAGCTAATTGACTCAGAGTTGAATAATAATAGGACTTTTAATCCAACTGTTGGTAAAGAGTTTTCTATAGTCATCTGGTACATTTTAGATCTTTTTTGTACATCCTAGATTACCTAGAATTCATCTTCTCTTTGTTTTCAACACGATTAAATAGGGTGAAATGTTAGGTTTTGTATTCACCGTAAAGTGTAAAAATTTAATTCCTTGACATTTTCATTCACCTTAACACTAGTAGTACTTTGTAGTAACATGGGTTGGCAATGATTTAACCAAATTATTCATTGTTCTGGACGAGTCCAGCTCACTAGCTTGGAGGCAGCTACAATATTGTTGTCTTAGAAGTTTCGAATAATTAAAGATGTTTGTATCATCTCAAACATGCACCTCTGACACATCATCCAACTTACCATAGCTATTGATATCTATTTCTCAAAACTTCATCATATGATTCTACATCTGAATTTCTCAAAACTTCATCAGAAGATTCTACATCTCTATTCAGAGCGTTTAGAGTCTTGACAAGTGGTAATTCTTCAATGTAGGGTATAAAACATTATGTCTTCAATGCGTTTGGATAAATCATTCTCACCATTAATTCGCAGACTTTAAGATGACTGTTAATTTTAGATTTATACTTGTATTCACCTTGTATTATAAGTATAACATCCAATCACCAAATTTCATAGATAAGTATACTTAGGAGTACTATCCCTAAACCCATTGGTGTCAATCCCGTTTCAAATAGAGGCTGAACAATTCTAAGAAGGTTATGCATTTAATTATGTGTGTGCATATGTCTCATTTCATGTCACTAGGGGCAGGGTGCAAATTCAAATATGAAATGATAATGGTTAGTTATTTTGTATTATTCAAATTAGAGTTTAAACGATCCAATTCCATATGGATGTTATTCTTAGATTTTAAGAGTTTATTATACAGAAAATTAAATGATTGTAGATAGTGCATATTAGTTACTATAACAAATTTAAAATTTTATCATATTCATGAAATAATATTCATAGACCATTTTAATTCATATTTATATATTTGACTTATGATAGTCAAATTGAAATACATAGACGGCAAACCCTAATTTGTCAAATTTATTATAAATTTATAAATTTGACCTATCATCCGTCAAATTTAGTGCCATGTTAGCCGTCTATGTGAAATACATCCAACGATCCGTATTTAACTAATCAAAATTACAAACTTTTTGATATGCACTTATCATATATATCCGTATTTAACTAATCAAAATTACAAACTTTTTGATATGCACTTATCATATATATAAATATATAATCTCCCCCTCCTCCTCACACGCGGTTACAAAAATATAAACAAATACATATACCTATGTATGTGTATATTATACTAACATATGTTCATACATATACTTAATCCCTCTCTTGCAAATCTATGTTTCATATATTTCAAAGATCAATAACAACAAAAAAATCAACTTATGTAATGATAATTTTCGTGACAAAAAAAATTTCGATAATCAAATTATTCTAGTGATCCAAACATGTTAATCAACCATAGTACATCCGATGTGTGTTCGTCAAACTAAATGAGGAAAAAGTATATTGTAAAATTCAATTTGAAACCTTTAGTTGAATTTATACACCTATGTTTGTAATAAAAATATTAGTAATCAATGTGAAATATGTATGAAACTATTTTGGTTCTTCAATTATTCGTATAACACGAATGATGTGATATTTGTATTGATTAGTGATACCAAAATTTTAAAATATGACGTAGATTGTAGGAGAATTAATTTAGCAGAAAAAGTACAAAATATAGTAGTAAGAAGATGTTTGAGTTTATCTTGATCAGTTGTAACTGTGAGACTTAGTTGTACAGTGTAGTTGAGTGAAAGTAGGAAGCGTTTGAATTAGTAGATGTTGTGGAGATGAATTAGGAGTAGCTGCTATTTTCAAGCCACCACTTTTGGGAGTGCGTTTAGATATATATGGATGTAATTGTTTTTATTGAGTTAATGAGAATAACGTTTTTTCTCAGTTTAACAGACAACCAGCTTTATATTGTGTGTGTATACAGATTGCATACTACATTTTGGTATCATAGCCTTGAAACCTTGAAACCAGTGGATGCCAAAGGCAACGATGGATGCACAGAAACACAAGGAAGGCTCTGTTGGTCTGAGTTATCCGATGTTGGCGAGGAACAACTACACATATTGATCATTAAAATTGAAGGTCTAAATGCAGGCTCAGGGAGTTTGGGAGGCCATTGATCCAGTCGACTCGAAGGTAGCAGTCGAGGTGAGGATAGATAAAATAGTACTAGCTACTATTTACCAGAGCATACCAGAAGACATGCTCCTGTCCATTACTGAGAAAAAAACCGCCAAAGAGGCATGTGATGCAATTAAGACGATGTGCATAGGTGAAGATCGTGTCAAGAAAGCGAAAGTACAAACACTGAAAGCTGAGTTTGAAACAATGAATATGAAGGAGACGGTCCATCTCGATGATTTTTTCATGAAGCTCTATGGAGTTGTCACAAACATCCACACTTTAGGAGAAAAGATGGAGGAATCCAACGTCGTAAAGAAGCTTCTACGAGCTGTCCCCTCAAAGTATTTACAAATTACTTCAATGATAGAACAATTTGGAAATATGGAAGAAATGAAGGTTGACGAGGTAGTTGGACGTTTGAAAGCTCACGAAGAAATACATGGACAGTCCGAGAACACATGTGGTCAATTATTGTCAACTCAGAAGGAATGGGTGAAACAATAAAAAACAGGAGGGTCCAAAAAATTCAGAGGCAGCCAGAGTTATCGAGGTAAAGGGAAGCCACATCCCAGAAACTCAAATGAAGGAAAAGGCCGTGATGTTAACAATGGTGGCAACACTTTTACTGGAAACATGAGTAGAGTAAAGTGTTACAACTGTAACTTGTTGGGGCACTACGCATCTGAGTGCAGGAAACCACGACGTGAGATAGAAGGATGACGTGAGAAGGAGAGGCCTGAAGCAAATTTGATCGAGATTAAAGATGATGAGCCAACTTTACTATTGACTAAATGTGAAAAGAAGGAAGGAATGGTTTTGTTATACGAGGAGGGAGTAGTCCCGAAGGTACCTCGATAATGGGGCTAGTAACCACATGATCGGGCAACGATCAAAGTTCAATGAGCTCGACGAAACCGTAACATGCCAAGTTAAGTTTGGGGATGGCTCAAAAGTGATGATTAAGGGAAAAGGCTCTATCACGTTCAATTGCAAAAATGGAGAGGAACATTCTTTGAAAGAGATATATTATATTCCTACCCTTTGTAATAATATAATAAGTTTGGGACAACTATCCGAAGAAGGCAACAATGTCGTCATTCAAGGTGAATACTTATGGGTCCATGATGACCTTGGAAAATTACTAATGAAGGTGAGAATGTCAGAGAACAGACTTTACAAAATTATTATTGAAGGAAAAAATGAAGTTTGCCTGATGTCGAAGACAGAAGAAACTCTTGGTTGTGGCACACAAGACTCGGTCATGTAAACTTGAAGGCCTTGTCAATTCTCTCTGAACAAGAGATGGCTTACGGAATCCCCAAACTGTCACAGCCAGCAGGGGTTTGTGAAGGGTGCTTGCTGTCAAAATAGGCTCGTAAGCCGTTCCCATCAAAATCTATGTACGCTACAAGTGAGTGTCTTGAACTTATTTATGGTGATTTATGTGGTCCCATTTCACCACCAACTCCAGTCGGGAACCAGTATTTTTTGCTTCTTGAGGACGATTTCAGTCGTGTAATGTGGACATACATGTTAAAGACAAAGGAGGAAGCGTTGGATGGTTCTAAAAAATTCAGGTCTTTAGTCTAGAACGGACCAAAGGGAAGAATAAAAGCTCTTAGAACTGATAGGGGCGGTGAATTCTGCTCAACAAAGTTTGGCTCGTACTGTGAAGAGGCTGGCATTCAAAGATACTACACGGCTCCCTACTCCCCTCAACATAACGGTGTTGTTGAGCGTAGAAACAGAACCATAGTAGAAATGGTGAGAAGTTTGCTGAAAGAGAGAGACGTGCCATCAAAATTCTGGGGAGAGGTAGTTATCCATGCTGTCTATGTTCTAAATTGCTTGGCCACTCGTGCATTATCCGGAAAGAAGTCGTACAAAGTCTGGTCCGGTAAGAAGCCTCATATTGATCACGTTAGAGTATTTGGGTGTGTCGCCCACATGAAAATACCAACTGTGCAAGTGAAGAAGTTAGATAACAGGAGCAAACAAGTCGTCCACCTTGGTAAAAAACCGGGAACCAAAGCCTATCGTGTATTCGATCCAAACAATGGCTCAGTACATGTTACGAGAGACATTGTATTTGAGGAGTCTAAAGGCTGGACATGGAATTCGACGGAGATGGTGGAAGGTAATACCAGGGGCTCGTTTGTTGTGGTTAATACAAACATTGGCGTATCTGAAAATGATGAAACAAAAGGGTTTGGTACTTCGTTTGCTTCAAACTCTTCCTGTTTAGATTAAATGTTGTTGCTAAGTGTTGAAGAACCAACATCTTACAGTCAGGCTACAAAGGAGAAGGAATGGACCTTAGCAATGAAGCAAGAGATGGAGGCAATTGAAAGGAATAATAAATGGAAGTTGACTGAGCTACCGGTTGGCTACAAAGCAATCAGACTTAAGTGGGTTTTCAAAATAAAGAAGGATACAGAAGGGGATATTGTGAAGCATAAGGCACATCTTGTTGCTAAGGGGTATGTGCAAAAACAAGGTATTGATTATGAAGAAGTCTTTGTACTGGTTACATGATTGGAAACAGTTAGTTTGTTACTTGCACTCGCTGCTAAAAATGGTTGAGAGGTTCATCACCTTGATGTAAAAACAACGTTTCTTAATGGATAACTACAGGATGAGGTTTACGTGTTGCAGCCAGAAGGGTTCGAGAAAAAAAGGAGAAGAGCACAAAGTTTACAGGTTGATAAAAGCTTTCTACGGACTCCGTCAAGCTCCACGGGCGTGGTATGCGCATTTAAGTAAGTGTCTTAAAAGGCTTGGGTTTGTCAAGTGCCCATACGAGCATGCGGTGTACACAAGAAGGGAAGGAGATGAATCACTTGTAGTGGGTGTTTATGTAGACGATCTGTTGATCACTGGAACAAAGGTGGAGAACATTATGAAATTTAAGAGGCAAGTGGCAAATGAGTTTGATATGAGTGACCTAGGTAAATTATCATATTACCTTGGTATTAAAGTTGAACAGGGGAAAGGTTATATAGAGATCAAACAATCTGCATATGCAAGAAAGTTACTTGATAAAGCTGGGATGAGTGAGTGTAACCCAGTGAAGTACCCTATGTAAACTAAAAATTAGCTCGTTAAGGATGAGAATGGAAAAGCCGTGGATCCAACAGAATTTAAGAGTACTGTTGGAGGTCTAAGATATCTGGTGCATACGCGCCCAGATATTGCATACGTAGTAGGGGTTGTAAGTCGCTTCATGGAGAGACCTACAGTTCTTCATCAAAATGCAGCAAAACGGATACTCCGCTATGTGCAGGGGACTGTGGAACATGGGCTAATATATCTGAAAGGTCAGGGTAATTATCTGCTATCTGGTTTTTCTGATAGTGACTTGGCACGTAATATAGTTGATCGCAAGAGTACATGAGGATTGGTTTTTTATTTAAATGAAAGCTTGATATCGTGGGTTTCACAGAAACAGAGGTGCGTAGCTCTATCCTCCTGTGAAGCAGAGTTCATGGCTGCAATTGCTGCGACTTGTCTGGGGATTTGGTTACAAAATATTTTTAGTCAAATTTCGGATGAGGTGACTGGACCAGTAATACTCTATATAGATAACAAGTCGGCGATAGACTTGGCCAAAAATAAAATCCTGTATTTCACGGACGCAACAAGCATATTGACATACGGTTTCATTTTATTCGTGAATGCGTGGAACGAGGAAAGATCATAATCAAACATATTCGTAGTGAAGAGCAGACGCAAACATATTGACTAAGGCTATGTCCAAGACAAAGTTCGAGCAGATGAAGAAACTACTGGGAGTCAGAGATTTATCCAAAGTAGTGCAGTGTAGTTGAGTGAAAGTACGAAGGCGTTTGAATTAGTAGACGTAGTGGAGATGAATTAAGAGTTGCTGTTATTTTGAAGCCACCACTTTTGGGTGTGCGTTTAGATATATATGGATGTAATTATATTTATTGAGTTAATGAGAATAATGATTTTTCTCAATTTAACAGACAACTAGCTTTATATTGTGTGTGTATACAGATTGCATACTACAATATGGGCCAAAATGATTTAAATTATCTTAATTTGATTTTATGTGGATCATTTGGGCCTATATTTTCATGTGGCTCTTAGTTTGATTTTATTTGACAAACCATCTTAATTTGATTTTAAAGGACCTTTTACAAACTCAAAATCTAGAAGCTTCTAGATAATATTTGAAACACCCTATAAAATCAAGTGGTTAATGGTAGAAATTAGCTTGAGCCTACAATAAAGAGGCATATGGTCTTCATCTAGGTCTTTTTCTTTATTTTTTTTGATTGAAAATCTCTCATACACCATATAAATCTCTCATACACCATGTAACGTTGGAAGGAAAAAGATGCTGACCTTATATCAAAGTCATATTGTCGCATATCTGGTAAGTCAGTGTTGTCGATCTCATAGGTCAACTGTTCTTAGATGACTTTCATAATTCTAGCTATATTTGGAAATGATTAGATGTTTTTTTTGTTTACTAGTTAAAGAACTTGTAGATGATGTTATATAAATTATCTGAATTAGTCAAATATTAGAAATTGTTTAATAAGAACGATGAAAGAACACACCCCAGTTTCATTAAAATAGGTTGACAATTCTTATTTTGATTTTAAGTTCTAAGTTAATTTATTATGATATTTTTTCAAAATGATTTATCTTTAATTTTTGGTCTGTAAAGTTATTTATTACATTTTTATTTACAGGAAACAATGAAGATTGTGCTCCAAAACTTAATCGCATCACTTGGTGAAATTGGCGGAAAGAGGTCATTGAACCACTAACCCTTTGTAATTTCTAGTATCTGTTATTTCATTTTTATGTTGGTTCCACGCTTAATTTTCTAATATTTGAAATTGTTATTTAATTACTGTGTTGGTAGTTTTGTAGTTTTTAATTGATACTAGCTTCTTTTAATATATTATAATATTTCTTTTATAATATAATATTTTTGGAAAATGAGAGATTTTAGTAACGACAAATAGAAAAGGTAATATATTTTAATTGAAAAAGGTAATTGCCCGTGATATTTTTGGAAAAAGAGTGAATTTTGTTAGAAAAAATAGAAAAAATGTGTTTTAATTATAAATATCTGGGCATGTTAAAATATGTAAGCTTTTTTAAATAATTAAAAGTATTAAAATATGTTTTAAAATACATAAGTAAGGCCTGCACCTGATATGAGAGAATAGAGATTTTAGTGCACATATAAAAAGAGGTAATATATTTTAATTAAAAAAGATAATTCCGGTCATATATTTGGAAAATGAGTATATTTTGTTAGGAAAAAATATAAAACGCAATTAGCTAGTTACTATTTTTATATTATTAAATTATTTTTTAATTAAGATAAATGACCAAAAACTATGAATGTTATCCAAATTTCTGGAAAAGTGGAATCCATAATTCTAGATAACCATGTCTTTTTCATTTAATAATTAATACTGAGCATAAACAAACTGCATATATCTTGTCAAATGTATCCATGTTGTTCCACTACCCATAGCTTTACCATTCTCACAAGTGAACTTAATCTGGATAGTGCAACTTTACTTTCTGCTATTATTTTAGGATGCTCTAGGTTCTTTTGTGATGCGTATAATTAATTTTGGTGCATGCTTGTTGCAATAAGTGAATATTATTTTGACATTTAAACTTATATTCATATTTTCATGGGTTTCAAGACAAAATTTGAGAGAGTGTTTGCAAATTTATTGGACATTAAATATGAGGTGAAACCCACAGTTGGTATCAGTTTTTGAAACCAGAACAGTTAAAGTAAACTTGTAGTGGGTTAGAAAATATGGATGCCTTAACCTCTTTATATTTGTCCAGTAGCCATCAACCTGACAGTCGGAGGGCCACCTGGCCTCATTGAAAACGCTTGCAGAAGGCCTCGCCACTGGATACTTTGTTTAAGGCTTAAATCAATTATATGAACTCGGTTCAAATCAGAAACTGCGGCCACAGTTGGCTTTAGGAACAATGCCGGTGGCAGCAGCAACACTCTCCAGAATATTGACATCAAAGATTTCTTAGGAACCATATATGAAGTAAGTTATTTTGAGTGTGTTTTGGCACACTTTGAGCACCTGTGGGACTCAGGTAGAGGGAATTAATGGACAAAGAGCAAATTCATGCCTATGCAAAACTATTCTCAAGGTTTCCTATGGTTTCTACATATATATGTATGATATGTATGGGTGCTAGTAGGATTGAAGAAGTACTGCAGAAACCTGAAGATGATTGATATGGTAATATTACATACTTCTGACGTCTAATCAGTGAGGCCCAAAATGGTATCAGTTTCCGAAACCAGAAAAATTAAAGAAAACTTGTAGTGAGTAAGAAAATATGGATGCATTGCAAACCTTTTTGTATTTTTCAGCTCTCTTGTTTTTATGTGAATTCCATACATATGGTTTATGCTTTTGAGCAAGAAATGTAAGATCTTGCATATGCTGCATTAATCTCTCATCAGCAGTAGGGGTTTGTTAAATGTTAGTAAATTTATTTATTCGTAAATAAATGTATTTAGAAATAAAGTATTTTATTAATTATATGTTGTTCCACCTCATGTTTCTTTTAAGAGTTCTACCAAATATCCTATGTCTAATTTTTTGTCCGCTCATTCTCTCTCTTGATCATTTTATACACATTTACTTGCTAGATTACTGCCAACAAAGAACATATATCATTTATTGAGGATATCCCGAATCCTAAATAAAGGGTAGATGCATATCATAGGCTAATTTCACAAAATTAGCAAAACAAACAATTGGTCATATTATCCCAAACAATTGGTCATATATCTTTTACTGAAAGGTATAAGGTCAGATTGGAGATATCTTGAAAGGTATGGCCAAGGATGAAACACAAGAGGCACCTTAATTTTTGGTGATACTTGTGCACGCATTGCTAAAAGAGTTACTTACATTACTCTAGCCCGCAATTTCTATTACTTGACATTAACAATGATTACATCGACTTGACCTTAGGTTATCAAGTTCCTGATCATTGTGGTAATTCTTTGGTTTGTAAATTGTTGAAGTCCATCTATGGTTTGTAATATATGTGTAAATTGTTGAAATCCATCTATGGTTCCTAGATTTTGATTCGGGTTATACATTGCTTGGGTTTTAATCAACTTTGTTTTCATTTGTCCTGATTATCACATGACTAGCTCATTGTTTATCACTGCACCAAAAATGGCCTTTTCCTACCACGAAAATGGTAGATTTTGGGGGTAAATCGGTAGGAATTGGTGTCAATTCCTACCATTCGACATGGTAGGAATTGCTCAGGTCGGAATTGGTGTATGGTAGGAATTGATGGTTTGTTTCTTAAATGGTCCCACATGCCAAATGGTTGTCCATGTGGCGAGCCACATCAACGACCACATCAACGGCCACATGGCAGTTGACCCTGACAGGTCACTTGACACGTCAAGTGCCACGTCAAATAAATGTGGTCCCATAAGGATGACATGGCGTGCCACATGTCACATGAGGACCCACTACCACGTCAATTTGTGGGGTCACCTTTGACCCCGGTCAAGGACTATTTCCTACCATATATTTCCTACCATCATTGTTATTTCCTACCAGTTATAACCTACCATAATCATCAATTTTCTGGGTTTCGAATTGTAAGTATGGTAGGAAATGTGTTAGTCGGTAGTTTTTATTGGGCATATTCAAATTTATATAATTTTTGAATTTGTTATTTCCCAATTCAATTCACAGTACCAAGCTCATTCTCAACCTGTATTACTATCAATTCCTTAACTAGTAACTAGAACTAAATGCAAATAAATAAAAATTCCAATCATATTCAGAAAGGAATTGTTCCAAATATCCAATCACATTTGCAGAAATGTTCCAAACACAAACACCATAAACAGAGTTCTAATACTTCCCATACATCCACAACCAAAAACAAAGTTACGGCATACAACCAATGTGATACTTAAACAACCAAAAACAACACCCAACAAAAGTTCAGGATACTTTAAGGTTTAATCTTCAGGATACTACGATTTTTAAGGTTTAATCTTCTTCCTCACCGGCCGAGCCTTCACCTTTTTCAGCTTCAGATTCACCATCTGATTCTCCATCTTCACCTTCAGTATCACTGTCTTCACCATCCACATCTCCTTCTGCATCGTCTGTTGCATCTGCACCTGCACCCTCTATTGCACCAGCCACATCGCCTTCATCATCGGATTCAGATATGTCTGTCACATCACCCTCCTCATCAGAAATATCATCCAAGACCTACAATTGAAATAACACAAAATCACATAAGAGACATATACATCAACGTGAAATTATACTAAAGACGTAAAATCACTGAAGGAATGAATTTACCTCTTTTGCCTTGGCTTGATACCTTTTGAACATATCGTCCACAAGGTCTGTGTAACACCCCCATCAATAATTAAATGAGGGGCTACTTATTAAATCATAAACCTGAATATAGAGCTCTAAAATCCCTAACATAATAATTAAATGGTCTAAATAATTTTAGAAGTTCATAACCTTAATCAATGAAATTGAGGATAGCTCTCCATCACACAGTCCCATACCCCCCTAAGCACCTGCCAGAAAAAGAATACGACATGAGCCAATTGCCCAGTACGGATTTGGAATACAGTTTATAAAATAGGAAAA
The DNA here is from genome assembly GCA_030848705.1 of Heracleum sosnowskyi. Classification (NCBI taxonomy): domain Eukaryota; kingdom Viridiplantae; phylum Streptophyta; class Magnoliopsida; order Apiales; family Apiaceae; genus Heracleum; species Heracleum sosnowskyi. The sequence continues at coordinate 10,489,386 of CM061242.1, read as the reverse complement.
CAGATATTCATATTTGACAGTTTATAATAAAAATAATTAATTGAAAACAAGCATGGCTGAAGCAACGAGGGGTTAGGATATTTCATACCGAGATCAGAACAGAACATATACAAATACACACATCATAGGGTACCTAATGTGTGCAACAAACCGGATAACGTGTACGACATATACAACGTCACCGTCAAATCAAATCACCAATCACAAATCATAAACTCTGGGTGCACCCACGTATCCTGAAACAAATATCAAATGCGCAAAAGCTCGCCTCCTGAGCTATCAGAACAGAAGGATACGCCATGACCAATCACACTGCCATGGAAGTGTCATGTCACTGGTGCCGCAATGACATGGCTGTAGTACCCTACAGCTGGTTAACTCGGTATACCCTATATCACTAAGGGTTCAAATAAAATATTTCGCAAAACATTTTAAAATCTCACAGAACAGATATTCTCAATATTTTCAGCAGATATAAAATATACGCAATGTCAGAAAATCACAGAAACATATATTTCAATATTTCAAAACAGATTTAAAAATATTTTTCAGAGTCAGAACAAATTTTTAGAATCAAAATGATTAAAAATCAAATGAACAGATTTGGGGTCAAAACGAATTTAACATTAATATTTCTAAGAGGAGTAGCGCTGAATAAAATAGGAGAGAATCCGTACCTTAAAAACAGCAACCTCAGATCTAATGATATTCTAAAAATTTGTTCCGACTCTGAAAAATATTTTTAAATCTGTTTTGAAATATTGAAATATCTGTTTCTGTGATTTTTTGACATTGCGTATATTTTATATCTGCTGAAAATATTGAGAATATCTGTTCTGTGAGATTTTAAAATGTTTTGCGAAATATTTTATTTGAACCCTTAGTGATATAGGGTATACCGAGTTAACCAGCTGTAGTGGTACTACAACCATGTCATTGCGGCACCGGTGACATGACACTTCCATGGCAGTGTGATTGGTCATGGCGTATCCTTCTGTTCTGATAGCCCAGGAGGCGAGCTTTTGCGCATTTGATATTTGTTTCAGGATACGTGGGTGCACCCAGAGTTTATGATTTGTGATTGGTGATTTGATTTGACGGTGACGTTGTTTATGCCGTACACGTTATCCGGTTTGTTGCACACATTAGGTACCCTATGATGTGTGTATTTGTATCTGTTCTGTTCTGATCTCGGTACGAAATATCCTAACCCCTCGTTGCTTCAGCCATGCTTGTTTTCAATTAATTATTTTTATTATAAACTGTCAAATATGAATATCTGTTTTCCTATTTTATAAACTGTATTCCAAATCCGTACTGGGCAATTGGCTCATGTCGTATTCTTTTTCTGGCAGGTGCTTAGGGGGGTATGGGACTGTGTGATGGAGAGCTATCTTCAATTTCATTGATTAAGGTTATGAACTTCTAAAATTATTTAGACCATTTAATTATTATGTTAGGGATTTTAGAGCTCTATATTCAGGTTTATGATTTAATAAGTAGCCCCTCATTTAATTATTGATGGGGGTGTTACAAATATGGTATCAGAGCCGACTCTCGAAAGCTTGATGCGTCAAGTTGCCGGAGGTGGGGACACGAAGGCTGGTGGTATTATCCCACAATGGACAGAGATCCGGAGGTGGGGACACGAAGCCAGCCGGTATTATCCCACAATGGTTAGGGAGGAATGATCTTGGAACCTATGGGCTATCCGTTCAGGCTTGACGAGGGCGTCAAGAGTTTAAGTGGGGGAGTTTGTAACACCCCTGTCCCACATCGAGTGGATTTGGGACTTCTGTTCAGTTTATAAGGCAAAGTACTACTACTAATTAGCACCAACAAATCATGATCTTTTGGGGGCCTGTGGTGGGCTAGTCATTACCCAAGTTGGATGCGTTTGGGCCAGTAGGCTTCGGCTTATTCGGACTCGGAATCGGGACTTGACCCGATTTTCGAAAAAAGGCTCGGGATTTGACCCGGATTGTCACAGTCTGTCACAAGATAAAGCACTTGATTTGAAATGAACTTAGAGAAATCACCGCGGTTTGTCGGGTTACTAAGATCCATAGCAGCTAAAGCAAGATTTTTAACTTCATCTTCATTAAGTTCTCGCTGATAAGTGGATGGATCGTTTTTAAGGATCTCAATGACCCCGCCAACCACATCCGCAAATATCTTCTTCGGAATTTCACTGCTATTACGAGCGGCACCTGCTGCTGAAGTTTCAACCCTGTTCTCCACTTCTTCATCAAACTGAACGGACAAGTCCTTAACTAGTTTGCGGGCTGGAATCCTCGGATAGCCAATAAACCGATTTTTCTTCGGCTTATCACGGTTAGGTTTCGTCGCCATCAACCACCACTGAAATGGCTCAGCGGCCTTATCAGCTTGAGCAGGATCAAAGCCATTCTCCTCGAGTATATTCGCATACTTCAACTATAATAATTTATATACATCAATTAATATCAACTAAAACATCCCACGAATATGTGTTAAATTGAGATTAAAAAGTAAATTTTAATACCGCAATTCTCTTTGCAGACGCAGATGTGTAAACTCGTTGGCCATTTTCATCAACTTCTTTGCCTACCTTAGTGTGTGATCTATCCCACACTTCGAGGCGGGTTGGCGGAACACCATGCTTCTCATCAGTTAAAATCTAACAAATAAGAATAATTAGTACGCAATTAATCTTTATAAGTTAGAACAGTAAAACTATGTATTAATTTACAAGAATAAGTAGTCACTATTATTACCTTCTCCACTTCCTGAAAAGATCTCGCACCCGCGCTGTGCAAAGTGACCACCTTCTTCCGATTTTCTGCACCTACTTCAGCTAGGTGCATATGGTCTTCTGAGTTCCAGCGCGCAATCATCCCTTCCCACACTAGATCATTGAAATAGCTAGGTTTTAATTCCAACACTGACTTTTTTAGCTTCTTGGACTTTGCAAAAGCCCGATCTTTCTCTTCATGCACCGTTCTCTTAATCAATGCCTTGACATGCCCAGCTATAGTCCTCATAGATCCCCTACGGCTTTGACCCCTTTGATGGCGATAAAATTTCTACAATTCATATAATAAACAATGTCAAAATAAAAATTAATTAAATAATCATCAAGCGAAACTACAACAAACCAATTACATGGAAAACACATACATAGAATTCATCAATCACTTTTTTCTCAACCCAGTCAGGATACTTAAAATATTGTCTTATTCCTTTCTTATGATTAACTTATCTCCTGTCATTGTGCTATATTCCATTTCGGCCCGAGGAAGAAAAATATGCATGCTTTGTTTCAAGTCTTCAAAAAAACAAAACAACATCCAAGTACACTATATTTAAATAGTACTATTTATTCTTTATATGTACACTATACTTGTACTACTCCCTTGCTTAACAACGTAGTCATACCCATATTTGTCATAATAATTGTACATTTGGACATGTTTGCATCATGAGAGTTTAACTTGATTAACGAAGATATGGGAGTAAAACAATGACACCAATTATATGTCAAATTGGATGGCAATAGATGAAAATCAATATAAATATTTAAGAGGGTGTTTGGGTCGGTATTGGGAATGAGAATCGAGAAAGGGAATGAGAGGTATGGGAATAGAGGTTAATGAGAATGAGAATGATATGGTATTCATTTTTCATACTATAATTAAATCTGAGCGACCACTTGCGGTGACCACTTCTGACCAGCACCTAAAAATCACCATTGTCAAAAAAATCACCACGGTACAATCACTTCCGGCCACTCTCCAAACACTACCTCCGACAACTATTTCCGTCGACCATCTCCGACCACCTAAAAAAATCGCCAACATTTTACTAAAGTTATCATAATTAAATAAATATCACCACAACCAAACCATCATAAATTAGCACAGCATGCCTCCGACCACTACTTTCAACCATCACCTACTAATCACCAGCGTCATACTGAAAATTACTAGATTTAAACATAATTCACCACAACCACTACGCTACGGGCACTAATCACCACACTTGCCCCACTATCACCACCACCACCATCCCCAATATCTACATTATCAACCTCACTAACATATTAACATAGATCAGCAAGAAATAGAAAAATTACCAAAATTCATACAAAAATCAAACAAAATTAACAAAAATAATCACCACAAAAAATCACCACTACCTCCACAATACATATGGTCACCATAACCGTCATCTCCAGCATAACTTCCCGTACTACACTAATCCCCACGACAAATTCATCATTTTTCAGATGTATCATCATATAAGATTGTAGTTGTTGAATCAACGTCGTGGTGGTTAGTTGGAGTAGGACAAAAATGGAAGAAAGAACATGGTGACTGAGAAGATCGCAGATGACTCAAAAGAGATGAGAGATGAAGAAAAATGGTGGAGAAGAGGTAGAGATGTAGAACATAAGAGATGAATAATGGAGAAGAAGGTTAGGGATGCTCATGGTTGATTTAAAAATTCATATATATATATATATATATATATATATAGTCGCGCTCCATTGAGAACCCCAATTAGTGTGAGATATGAGATCTAATCCTAGCCACTCATTTTATATCTATCAATAAATCTTAACCACTCATTTTAATTTTAATTTCATTTTTATTTTATAGCATCAATTAATTTTACAAACCATTACAATATCTGATCACAACTACTATCTACTCACCACAATCGACCAGAAAATCACCACTTATTCCGGCGACCATCTCCAGTCACCACCAGAAAATCATCACAATCGACCAGAAAATCACCATTAATTCCGGCCACCATCTCCGTTCATCACTAGAAAATCACCACTAATTCCGGTGACCATATGAAAATCGCCATAATTGCCAGAAAATCACCACTAAATAAACAATTATACTATAATTCTGTCATCATCAAAACACTACCATCATTAATGACCACAAAACAACCACAAAACCAACCTGAGTACCATAACACCAGTATCGGGACAACCATCACACCACCACAACGTCACTGTCACCATGCCGCATCACCATCATAGTATCGCCATCACCGTCACCAGAATCACCAAAATCAAACGCGAAATCACTAAAAATCACCACAACATTAAAATCGAAATGAAATAAGTGAAATTTATATTATCACTACCTCCACCACAGTTCGCAAAACACTACTATTTATAGAAACATCAAGTTCAAGTCCAAATCACCAAAAATTAAACAATAATCTCCGATTTGTTTTGCACAAATCAACAGAATTTTAAAAAAAATCACCGGTTTATATATCTAGGAACTGATTTCATTGTTTTAAGTATTAGATCATCAACAACTGTGGCATCGTTGGAAAACATCGTCGGTAGCGGTGGCATCATCGCAATCTGCATTTGATTGGTACAATTTTTGGATGATTTCCATCATCTTCATCACTGATTACAGATCTTGAGGACGAAGGATGAAAGGACGTCGCCGAAGATGGAGGTCGATTTGATTTCAGATCTGGTTTTATGAGAGAGAGAGAGAGAGAAACAAAGAGAGAGAATATGTATGAAGAGAGAGATCTATATTTATTGAAGAGAGTGAAGGTTGAGCCCTAGGATGGTGATCAGAAAACTTACAGAAAATGAGGATGGAAGGAGCTATGGGGGAAGAGGGATGATAGATATGTGGTGGAGATTAAATATTTTAATTAGAAATAAAGGGCTAATTTTAAAGTGGGTTCTCACTTGAGCACAAGCCTATATATTATATATGTAGGCTAGTGATCAAATGGAAATTAAAATTAAAATAAAAACTAGAAACTAATCTAAGCCGTTAGATCAATCTAATCTAATGGCCCCTAGAGGCACAACATACAATTAAAATACACCCTCCCACACACAACCCCACCTAATCCCTCCATTTTTAATTTGATTTTTTCCATCAATCGGTGAGGTTTTTTTGAAATACAACTTCACTGTATTTTTCTTCATCTCTCAATGATCAATTTGCATATCATAAGTGATGTATTTTGACGCAATTTAAAAAAAAATTATTTAGTTTTTAGTTTCTAGTTTAAGAGGGGTTTCTATTTGAGGAAGACCCTATATATATATGTATATATATATATATATATATGGGTCCCGTTCCACAACCACAGTTGGTTGGAACGGGAATTCAGCCACCAAATCCTAGCCATTTATTTCAAAAATAAACGGTCAGGATTAAACACTCCCGCAATGTTTCATTGCGGGATGTATGGGACATGTGAAATTACTTTTCTGCCCTTAAACACTCTCACAATGATTCAATGCAAGAGTCGTGACCCCCCGCAATGATTCATTGCGGGAGTTGTGACCCAAATTAGACCCAGTTCTTCTTCGTTCAGATTATTCTACATCCAAACACATCAAAAATTATTTCTCAGGCGATTTAGGTCGTTTATAAGGCGATTTTCAGGCGATTTCTTCACAATTGTCATCATCATCATCATCATCATCTCTTCTCATCCAGGTATCGATTTTCAGGCGATTTAATTCGTACTTACACACATATACATACTTATGCACACATATTATCATATATACTCGTGTTTTTGTTCGATTTGATGTGGATTTGAATGATATGCTTCATTTTGTATCTGATTTTAGCCGTGGATTGGATAATTGATTCATTTTTGGTTGCAATTCAGTTGAAATCAGGGTTTTAATCCCAAATTCAGTTGAAATTAGGGTTTTAATCCCCAATTTAGTTGAAATTAGGGATTTTCACCCCAAAAAAAAGAGAGAAAAAAAACACTTCCGGATCACCCATCCTAGTAGTGCTCCATTTCGAGCACGCTTAACTTTAAAGTTTCGATCGATATATTACTACTCAGCCACGAATGCCACATTTATCCTTTATGAAAACGTTAAGTATATTATTCTAAAATTGTAACTCAATTTAATAATATTAAATTCAATTTTTAATCAATTTTTTCGAATTTTACTTTAAAAATTATTTATTTTCATATTTTTTATTTAAAAAAATAATAAATTAATATCGTAATTAGTTTTCTTAATTTTTTAAATTTTATATTCTTATTATTATGTTCTAATGATTTTTAAATTTATTTTTTAATCAATTTTACGATATAATATTTTTTTTTTCAAAAACAAAATAATAACTAGTAGAGGTGTGCACTTCTGCTAGTCACAAGCCCCACAATGACTCATTGAAGTCAAGTAAACAGTTTTTTTTACTTCCTTTTTAATTCAAAAAAAAGAATATTATATAGTAAAATTAATAAAATATTCTTTGAAGCTGAAAAATGTGGAATAGTAGCAATATCAAATGAAATATTTGAACAACTATTGACTAAAAATATTATATTTTAATTTTTGTTTTTTTCTATTTTTTTGTGAAAAAAAATATTAAGTTAAAAAATATTTCAAGATGAAAAATGTGGAATAGTATCAATATAAAATGAAATTTTCGAAAAAAATATTGACTATAAATATTATTTTTAATTTTTTAATTCGAAAAAAGGAATAATATATCATAAAATTTATTAAAAAATAAATTTAAAGATTATTTAAACATAATTATAAGAATATAAAAATAATAAAATTAAGAAAACTAATTTTTAGATTAATTTTATATTTTTTAATTGAAAAATATGAAAAAAGGAATATTATATCATAAAAACACAAAACACAAGAGAAAGAGGGGAAATCTACTTGATTTAACCATAAGTCACCTAAATGCCCTAATGATGCATTGCTCGGGCTACTGTGTAGTAGGTTTCCTATATTTTCCCGTGTTTTGAACGCAGTTTCTTGTTTTTTAAAACGAAAATAAAAATGTAATATTTTGACGCGTAATATTCACTATCTTTTAGTTTTATTTTATTCATTATTTTTCAATTATAATTACTATTTTTTGGGAATATTTACATGAATTAAATTTATCTTTAATACGAAATTGTACTCTATAATATTGAATATTTAAAATTAGGTTCAAATATTACATAATAAAATTTGGTCTACTTAAATTGACCACATTCAAAAGTATAATTTCTTCTATCATGGTTTCCTCATATCAACCCACAATTTCCGCACTTTCTTTGCTTGGTATTTGAAGTTGACGTTTCAATACCACTTTTATATCTTGCTTGCTTCTTTCATCCCTTAGTTTGTGACATTGGAGGATCGAAAATCAGATCATGTTGGTAGTCTTTTTGACGAAACGACTCATGCGCTCTTTCGTTATGTTCTTCTTGCGGAAAAATATTGTTCACGTTACACTTCTCTCTTAATCACATTCATTACATACTTGAAGCGCTGGACGGAACAACTACCAATATTTACACAATGCACTATACCTTGAGGTTTGTGTTTTACCAACATTAGCAAGAAGGGGAGGGGTGTACGGTAAAGGTCCCACAATATTCAAATTTTTTACAAGCACATTCAATCGTTCCTTCACTAGAAACCAATATCTGATACCTTTTTCTATAATTCTCCGGCAATGTAGATTTCACAACTAAGTACATTTTTAACCAAATTCCACTATCTTGAGCCCTTTTCATAATATAAGATGCGCTTTTTACCAACTCATTTTGAAAACGATTAAATATCTCTTTCGTGTAAATTTTGGATGCATCAATTTCCAAGGATGACCACAATACTAATCTCCTTGCCATTTCTTCGGTATCGTAGTCGCCTTTAACCTCCCTAAGATATTGTGCCTCCAAAGCCTTCCGTGAGTTCTCAATGAATTCTTTCAACCGGTAGATGCTTGCACATATTTATCAAAAAAAAGTAGTCATAGATTCGCTCCTTGAGCTAGTGGTCATACCGGCGACAAAATATTGTTTTGTATAAGCACCAATCCATTGATCTCTAATACGAAAAATTTGGTTTAGCCAAACATGATCTTGAAGTTGGTATTTCACGACCAAATCTTACCACCTACCTTCGAATTTCGTGGGTGTCAACGACTTGTACACACATGCATTAAAATCCGTTTTGAATTTCGGATAATTGGTGTATAAAGTAGATAACTTCTGCAGAAATTTACTACTTATATGCCATGTACAATATGTATGTTTTGTTTGTGGCATAACCTCGGCAATAACATTCCCCAAAAAAAATGTCTTGATGGGTAATAATTGTATTGGACGTTTGTTGTCTACGGCTTCCATGTTTCTAAAACCTATTTATAAGATTCCTTTTTCTCATCCATTACGAGTGCAAATCCAAACAAGATATTTTGGTAGTGGTGGTTCACCCAGTGGTGGTTCGTCTACTTATTTCATAAAATTATTTTTAAGAGTTTAATTATTAAAAAGAACTTATTTTCACTAACCTAAAAACCTATCATAAGCCAACATATTTTGAAAATTATCCTAAGGGATGTAATTATTTTAAAACTATTATAAATATTTTTGAAGGACAACAAATTATATTTATATTCTAATATAATAAGAGTAAAAAGAAAATAAGAGAATAGGTAAAGAGATCCATACCACTAAAACATATTGAAATCATTTATATATGGAGATTTACAACTATACTAAATAATTTATAATAATAACGAGTATCAGAGATAATTTAAAAGTATTATCAAATGTCAAGATTCAAAACTCATTAAACAATGTTTCTAAATTTAATATTTCAACTTTCAAATATACTAATATCTAAATAATTAGGTTTGAGCACACCAAAATATTTTAAATATTTAAAGTAATACCTGCATCGATTTAAAGCTAAAATATTGTTATTATACATATATATATAAAAAATTTGTAATTGTTACTGTAAATAAGATTTTAGTACATCTTACATTTCTATCTATCCCTAGCCGCTATTTATAGGTGGCACTCACCTACATGAAACAATTGGGCGGCCGCATCAATTTTAGGGTTTCAGGGTTTATTTCACATTACAAGGTTTGGTAAGCATGCTTATTCTGTCTCTTCTTCTTTAGTGATTATTACTGATTGTTGGGCCTCAGAATTACTGATTATTAGACCTAATAATTTTGTTACCTAACTACTAGGTATGTTCACATGTGTTTCTGGTGTTTAATTACATTTAAGTTGATATGTATGTATATATTCATTCTTTTTTGTTTTAATTAAATGTTTAATACATAATAGGTAAAACAAATTGGATAAACTTCAATTTCACATGTGTATACATCAGTAGATGTGTATGGCAGTTTGACATATGTAGAAATGTGTGTTGGTAATATTATAGTTAGTGATTTTGCAAATTTATTGTTGTGTATTAAGCAATTTTATTCCCAAGTGTAGTGTCTTGGATTAGATGCTAGAGTGTAGTGTACTGATGGTTTAAAGCTATGAACTCAAAGTATGAGAACCGTACTGGATAAACTATTGCAAACTTAGAACTCACAGAACAGAGTAATCGGAAACAAAATACTATATTATTACTCCTTGACCTTCAAACATACAAACTGAGAGTTATAAAAGCTAGTAACTACTTGATCCTACAAAATAGCAAAACTAAACTCAACTAACAGCCACTACTTCCACTTATTTAGATAGATCCTAAAACCTTGCAACAATAAAGACTTATTCTTCAACGGCTATATGACTCAGCCAATACTCAGACAACCTCCTTAGTTTAGATTAGTTCCAACATATTCCCCCCTAATCTAAACTCCCGTCTGCAACCTTTTAATTCCCAGCAGCTCACGCATCTTCTCGAACTTCAAAGTAGACATTGCTTTTGTCAAAACATCTGCCCGTTGTTCCTCAGTTCACACATGTTTAATGATGATTTCACCTCGCTCAACACATTCACGAATAAAATGATAACGAATGTCAATGTGTTTACTACGCCCATGAAACACTGGATTTTTTTGCCAAGTCTATGGCAGACTTATTATCAATATAGATCACAACCGGACAGTGTTTCATATCAGTTATTTGTGTAAGCAAATTTCGTAACCAAACTCCTTGGCACGCTGCTGCAGTAGCAGCCATAAACTCGGCTTCACAAGACGAAAGCGCAACACATCTTTGTTTTTGACTAACCCAAGTGATTAAGTTTTCATTCAAGTAAAATGCCATTGCTCCTGTACTCCTTCTGTCTTCTAAATTCCCAGCGAGATCACTATCTGAGTAGCCTGTGAGTATGTAGTTTCCAGTCCCCTTCCAGTAGATCAAACCATAGTCGGTGGTCCCTTTTATATATCTCAATATCCGTTATGCTGCATTCAAATGAATCATAGTGGGACGTTCCATGAAACAGCTGATTATACCAACTGAATATGCGATATCTGGTCGTGTATGAACCAGATATCTCAAGCCCCCTATCAAAGATTTAAAGACAGTCGAATCAACTGGTTTCCCATTCTCATCCTTGACCAGCTGCACCTTTGTCTCCATTGGATACTTGCACGGATTACAGTCTGCCAGGCCTGTTTTTTCGAGTAGTTTCTTTGCATAAGATGATTGCTTAAGCTGAATGTACTCCCCTTTCTGTTCAACCTCTATCCCCAGGTAGTAAGACAGTTCCCCGATATCACTCATTTCAAACTCTGCATTCATCTGTTTCTTAAACCTTTTAATGATTTCAACACTTGTGCTCGTGATCAGTAGATCATCCACATACACACCTATTATCAGAACCTCATTCCCCTCCCGCTTGGTATAAACAACATACTCGTAGGGACACTTAACGAATCCAAGTTTTTCCAAGTATTTGCTCAATCTAGCATACCAAGCGCGAGGCTCTTGTCTTAAGCCGTACAATGCCTTTATCAAACGATAAACCATATGCTCTTTGTTTTCTTTGACAAATCCCTCTGGCTGGGATACAGATACGACTTCCTCTAAATCTCCATTAAGGAATGTCGATTTAACATCTAGATGATGTACTTCCCAGCCATTTTTAGCTACTAGGGCTAGTAATAATCTGACAGTTTCCAACCGAGTGACTGGAGCGAATACTTCTTCGAAGTCTATGCCTTGTCTTTGTACATAACCTTTTGCTACGAGCCTCGCTTTATGCTTTATCACCTCTCCATTAGTGTCTCTTTTCAATTTATAAACCCACTTCAGCCCGATAGGTTTCTGCCCAGCTGGTAACTCTTCTAACTTCCAAGTATTGTTCCGCTCTATTGCATCAATTTCAGCTTCCATGGCCTGTTTCCAAGCCTTTTCTTTCACAGCCTGGCCATAGTTACCAGGTTCTTCTATTCCACAAAGCAACAGTTCTTGCTCTATTTCAACTTCTTGAGTCTCATTGTAGATGTCACTCAGTAACCGAAGCCTTGGTTCCTCACTGCTGTTGCTGCTTGAAGTTGTAGACATAGAACTGTGACTTCCCACAGATGACTGGGCATCGACAGATCTCAAAGGTGTACTAGTATTCGATGTAGTACTGTCACTTGTAGCATCACCATTGCTCCCGCTTTGATTTTCAGTGTTCACAGAGTTCTCCCCATCTGTAGCCTGTTCACCTGTTATTTGAGTGTTAAAAACAGTAAACGACTCTGGTGTATTTGACTTCCCTTCGTTCAGTGTATCCCACTTCCAGCCTCGTGTTTCTTCAAACACTACATCTCGACTGATCAGAATTTTGTTACAAACTGGGTCATAGAGTCTGCAAGCTTTAGTGCCAGGTTCTGTTCCCAAATATATCGCCATTTTACTCCGATCATCGAGTTTGGTAGTGTGCACACTCGGTATTGTCATGTGCGCCACACAGCCAAACACTCGAATGTGAGCTAGGTCAGGTTTGTGCCCCTTCCAAGCTTCATATGGTGTCTTATCTGACAGAGCTCGCGTTGGTAGTTGGTTCAAAATATAGACAGCATGTCGGACTGCCTCCCCCCAAAACACAGATGGTAATTGCATACCTTTCAACAAACTTCTGGACATAGCCACAACAGTTTTGTTTCGACGCTCAACTACCCCATTTTGTTGGGGGGAGTATGGAGCTGTAAAGTGCCTCGCAATGCCATTCCCCTCACAATAGGAGTTAAATAGATTTGAACAAAATTCTCCTCCTCTATCTGTTCTCAACAATTTCACCTCCTTTTCTGAACCTTTTTCAACAAGTGTTTTGAATTTCTTAAACGTTTCTAGTGCTTCGTCTTTAGCTTTCAACATATAAATCCACATAAACTTGCTATAATCATCAACTAAAAGCATAAAATACTTGTTACCTCCTTTCGTTTCAGGTGAAATTGGACCGCACAGATCTGCGTGAATCAATTCTAACACTTGAGTTGCGTGGAAGTCAGTTTGTGTGGGAAATGACCTCCTTGTCTGCTTTGCCATTAGACAACCTGAACACACCTCCTTGGGTTGGATTATCTTTGGTACTCCCCGCACCATCTCCTTGTCTGTCAACATCATCAATGCCTTAAAATTCACGTTCCCGAGCCTGGAATGCCATCTCCACGAAGAGTCTTCAATTGTGGACATCAAACATGTAGCTTTAACAGATTCAAGTAGAATTTTATAGAGTCTGTTGTTTGATCGTCTAACCTTCATCACGAGTTGCCCTTGCTTGTCGTAGACCCACAGAAAAACACCACTAAGGATCACCTTATTTCCACTCTCAGACAATTGTCCAAGACTTATGATGTTATTACAAAGTGTAAGGATGTAATACACTTCATTAAATAGCACATCTTTACCATTCTTTCCTTTGAACAGTACCGAACCATTTCCTTTAATCTCAACTGTAGAACCATCTCCAAACCTTACCTGTCCAGTCACCCCTTCATCTAATTCTTTAAATTTTGAGCGTTGTCCCGTCATGTGGTTGCTTGCACCATTATCCAAATACCATACATTTGAATCTCCTCCTCCTTTCTTGTCTCGGTTCAGCTTTGGTACGATGTCACCCTCATTTAACAACAAAGTATCATTTTCATTTACCTCACGCTCTGTTAACAGAAGGGCTGGCTCATCATCTTGGACCTGAGTTAAGTTTGCTTCAGGTTTTTGTTCCTTGTCTTTCTTCAATTTTCGGCACTCTCCTGCAAAATGACCATAGTTATGGCAGTTGAAACATTTAACTTTGCTCTTGTCTCGTACCCCTTGATAGCCACTAGACATCTGTATGGTTAGATAATTGAAACATAAATTTAAAAAAATATTTGATGTAACCCTAAGCTAATCCCTAAATAAAAATATGATTTAAAATTTAATTTTAAAAATGGCAAGTGGTAAATGGTATTTCTTACCAGTTTTGGTAGGAAATGCTCACATGGCATCTCAGCCAATAAGAAGGCGACACACAATCACTGATGTGCTGAATGGACGGGTCATCATTTCCTACAATCATGGACGGAGGGAAACGTCTTAACAAAAACCACCTTGTTTTGTTGTAGTCAGACACGCTGACAACAACATGGCAAGTGGGGCCCACTTGGATCATTTCTTCCTATCAACAGTTACTTGGAAATGGTCCATGCATTTCTACCAAGTAGTTTTGGTAGCAATTGCTATGGCAAAATGACATCATTTTTATATTGTCAGACATGCTCACAAACAACGCCATGGCAAATCGGACCCATTAGAATCATTTCCTGCCAATGTCGGTAGGAATTGGTCCTTGCATTTCCTACCATAATTATTTGGTAGGAAATAATATGGCAAACCGATGTCGTTTTTTTGTTGACGTTGCTAGGCGGGTCCCTCGTTGACCATTTCCTACCATTCTCGGTAGGAAATGAATAGCATTTAACATTTCCTACCAACTATGGTTTTTGTAGGAAATAGTCATTTGACTTGAAAATCGGTAGGAAATGACTGATAGAAAATAATTCGGTAAGAAAAGTCCATTTTTCTTGTAGTGAATATTGGCTTATAAACTTGAAAACCTAGCCCAAGGCAAAATCTGTTTAGTTTTAGGGAGGAAATAAGAATGATTCATGTATATCTCACATAGACAATGTGGATAAATCTATTATAAATCAAATTTTTTTCTTTATGTGTTATAGGTTTTAGATTGAATTTAAAATATCAGATGGTTTTTTTTAATGTATAACATGCACATATATACATGCACATGCAAGGTAGAATTTGTTTGTATTGACTTTATTATGGGAGATCAAACAACATATAACATTAACTTTGTTATGAATACTACTATAAATAGTTTACACTCAACTACTTTTCTTTATGTCAAACGATTTCTAGATACTTCCACATATCCCCATCCTAATCTATAAGTGTTTTAGTCAAGTTGAGATTACAAGTTTTATAGTTGTTCCTTTAAACTTGTTCAGATGCATCTGTTAGCCTAATTGTGATTAAGTGAAATCTTAACCAGATTGTGGTAGAAGGGGAGGTTAGGCATAGGTGCAGAATGGATCTAAGGTGTTTGATGTGGACAAGGATGATCAATGGTTGCTCTTTTTATTTAAAAGTTTTACTAAGAGTATATGTGTTGGTGTGAGTGTGGGTCTTAAATGTTGCCCATACACAAAGGGCAATATACATACATTATTTTTATTTAATATAAAAAAATTAAGAAAAAATACATATAATAATATTATAAAGTTTAAAATATTTTCAAGTATCAAGAGTATCCATATAATTTAGAAAATGTGAAATATTAGTTAGCATATATGCCAAGTAATTATTGTTGATGGTGTTAAATATTATTTAGCATGTCACTACACCAAAAATGACCTATTGCAACCTCACAAAAGTGTATTGTTAGACCCCAAAAATGTTACAGTAGATGTTTATGTAACGTTTTGGCCAAAATTCGGCGTTACATTTACTGGCGTTGCCTATGGCCTCTATTGCAACACTATGTCCACTTATTGCAACACATTTATTAATATTACAATAGCACTTTTTTGTAACACTTTGATCTGTTTTAGTAACATTTTTAAGGTGTTACAATAGACTAATGCAACACCTTCTTGCAACATCTATTGAGTAAAAATGTTACAAAATCAGTTCATTGTAACACTTTGATGCAACATTTTGATGCCTTTTGCAATACATTAAGGTTTTTTTTGCAACTATTATCTGCAACATTTTTATCCCTATTGTAATATTTTTTAGTATTACTGGAAACACTCACTTGCAACACTTTTTATGAATCCAGATTACAATGTCCTGTTTGAAACTTAAATATACCATGCACAAAAGCATATACCAAACAAAAAATGACATTTCAACTTTCCCAAATGGCAAATCCAGCAATACACATGTCAATAAACCACATACTAAATCAACTTTTATCACAATATCATCTAATATGCAAGTCGAAACACATGTCGACTTACACCACAATACTACATTAAACTTAGTCTTTCATGTCAAAATACAAACATGTGAATCAATGTAGTCCCTTGGCTAACTACTATACCTACGACTAACTAATCTACAGAGGTTAAAGGGTAATACTATGTGTTGTATTCAAAATATATAACCATTGCACATCTGAATCAATAAAGTCTCTCGACTAACGCCATGCGGCTACCACCATCTAATTTTGACTCTCTTGGCTTCTTGTATAAATTCCACAATCCCTTGGACCTCGTCAACATGCTGCATTGAATAAATAATATATTTAGCAAGGTTGCTGGTCCCTAGTTTTAACAAGTTTACTTTCTAATAATTCAAATAACGAAATCAGTTAGAATACTAAAGGAAAGCAGATGGAAACGCATCATGTAAACTGACCTTTACATGATGCAATTTATATGATGCAGTTTACATGTTAGTAAACGAAAGCAGTTAGACTTTCATGTATCGCTTCATCGCATCCTAAAGGTCATCTGCAGGACTTACTGACATTATACAAACAGGCAAAATACGTCTAAAGGAGAGCAAATATTTAGAGAGATTTTTGTAGAAATTATTTCTATGTAAATATAGAAATATAAATAACATGAAACCATAAATATAGAAATTATTTCTATGTACATAGAAAAAATATAAATAACATGAAACCATAAATAAATTCACAACATATATTAGTAAGATCCTATAATTAAGCTTGTATTTTAATCAGAGAATATACTATTTTGCGAATTATCATATAGCTGCTTTAACTTTCTATTTAATCTAACCTTTCTAGTATATTATTTTTATTTAGAGCAAGAAGCAGAGACTTCAAAATAATAGAGGGACCGACCTAGAATCCCTGGTAGCTTTGTAGAGCCAATATGTGCTTTCAATTAGTTCTAGAGGCAGGGGGTAGCTCTTTTGACCATGCTGAAAACAAATGAAGTAGTTAACAATCTAACATACATACTTTAATATAATTGGCACTTGAATAATAAATAAAAATGAAGTACCATAACTCATATACCTGAACACTAAGGGTGGCGAGATTAAAACCTTCTGGGGTGAACCCATATCTTTTCCAAACACTAAAGAACGCGGTATGTGTTCTAATAGCAGGATCAACATCCCCTGCTAGAACCTAGGAAATATGTGTAAAATGAATACAACCGGTAACATTTGGCATTAAGCAGTACATAGAACAAATTTTTATTATTACCTGAATACCAGGCCAGAAAGCATGTAGACTGTTGAATAATGGTCAGACAAGAGCAGAGGCTGAAAATAGTAAAAACAATCAGTTCACACTTTTACGGAATAAACCAAAATCGAGCTCGATAGAATAGGTCAAGTTCAAGCTCAAACAAACATTTAGGCTCGACAAATATTCAATCCGAGTTTTAAATACCAGAGAACAAAATACCATAGAACATATATCCAATTCACTAGACTCAAATATTCTAATTTTGTGACTAAAAGAACACATATATCCAACAAAATCTTTGCTCAAATCCAACTAATTAACACAAAAATCCAACAAAAAATCAGAGAAAATAATATAGTCAATCTGGATAAATGTCTGTCTCTTAGGATCTAGACCAACACCATCAATCTGGATGAAAAAAAATTAAGAAACAAGTTTTCAAAATGCATAACAACTTGAAACAAATACCAGGTTGGTAAGAGTCGCCCATTCACCCCAATTTAGAATACCAGGTTAGATAATGACATGAATTAAACAAAATAAAATAAAACTTAACCTGTGGAAATGATTTCGGCCAAATCCTTGGTGTGCTTGTCAATCTCCTCCAACTATCCGCTTTTGATTTTATGAGTTAGGTTGACGATTTCATTATTCTGTAATTAATTTCGAGTAAGATTGAAAAAATCATAGATATACAAAGGCAGTGTAGAATAGCGTACATTTAGGCCGACAGTAAAAGGGAGAAGATTGGCAATCTTGGGTGGGTTGGTAACAAAATCACTAGATAACAGCTTCTCGTCGTCCGAGGTTACAAATTTGTAAATGGTAGAAGTCATTTTTTCACCGAGACCCCTCATTTTCCTCTCAAAAATCTCCCTGCTTTCTTCTTCGCGACATCTTTTAATTCCCTCTGGATACACAAACACAACCTAATTAACACAAACACACACTAATTAACACAACAATCCTACTAATTTAACACTTAATACCAAAAGAAAATTCACATCGAACAAAAATCATGAACATATATAATCGAAAATATTCATACATATACATATATATTCATGTATAATCCAATATAAACGAAAAGAGATGGATACCTTACCACAAATTCAAGTTTTAATTGAATCTTTACTCTAATTGAAGCTACAATCAATTTTGGGGTTTTGGGTTCTCTAATCGGTTTAAGGTATTTGAGAGAGATGTGAAAGATGATTGAGAGAGAGAGAATAGAGATCGATAGAGATAGTTGAGGTTGAGGTCGAGGGAGAGAGGGAGAGAGAGAGAGCAGCCCGGGAGAGAGGTGAGTCGAGAGAGAGAAAGGCGTGAGAGGGAGATTATTTCTGTGTATTTTTTGTACCAAATATTTTGGTGCTAATTTTTAGCCCGCCCAGCTAAAAACTTAAACTCCCGCTTATAATTTTCGGTAAGTTGACCAAAAACGTAATATATATTGTAACACTTTTTTAAAAGTATTACAATTATGAAAATGATTCTTTGGTTTGTAACATTTTTTTATTTTATGTAACACTTTTTAAAAATATTACAATAGATAAGCAAGTTTCATGTTTTTAGCAACATTTTATGCAACACAAAGCTATTTTGGGGTTGCAATAGGTCAAATATGGTGTAGTGTGTGTACTAATATTTACCCAAGACCAAATGCTTTAATTAATTAGATGTTGGTTCAATATAAAGTAATTAAACCAAATGTCTTGTTGTACTCATATATCATGTATATAGGAATCTAAAGTTGATTAATCAAAAACAGTTGAACGTTTTAGAAAGAATCAATTATTGGATTTGTTAGGTTTCTAGACCGTAACATTTGTATATTTTTATACATAGTAATGTTAAGTATAATATTGAACCAATTCAATGACTTTTGAGGCTTTTCTTCTAATGATAAATGTACTATTGACCAGCAATGCATCTTGCTACCTTGACACATCCGGCTGTCTTGCTCATATATCTATCATGCTACTTTTGACGGTTTATAAATTCTAGTTACTTTTAATAAATGCTGATGTTGATATGGGCATTCACGTTAGTGACAAGTATACCTCAGATTTACTTTTTGTCCTCCTTCGTCTCCCATCTAACTATATAGTACAAATCATAAATCGGAGCAGCAAACGAGACCTTTCCTCAATCAAAACTCCCCAAGTATAGTAGCACGAATTGTTGGAAGAAAGGATCTAACTCAAAAACTCATTCAACTAAATTTAGGAGAAGGAGTACTTTATATAAAATATATTTCTTGAAATGACTTGATTACAAATGACTTATTACAAGGTTTTATATAGGACTGCATATGAATATCTACACACTTACCTCAAATGTTAGACTCCAAGAGACTCTTTAAAACATTTTATGAATAGTACTAGAGATTACATGCATCTATAATAATACATTGAATATAGGAAATACATATATATGTACAAATAATAACCTATAATCACCCACACATTTCTATTACCCCCTCAATTTTGACTATCCCGAGTAGACTTTGAAATTTGTCGAAGACATCAATTTTGAAAGGCTTTGTAAATATATCACTGATTTGAGCTTGCGATGTAAGATAATTGAGCTCTAATTTATTTCTTTCAGTGCGGATATTATGATATTTTGTGTCAATATGTTTTCTTCTTTCATGGAACCCCGAATTTTTTGACAAATCTATAGCTGAATTATTATCAACCAATATTTTTGTTGTAAACTCCTTTGTGCCACGTTGAGCTCCTCCAAAACTCTCTTTAACCATATATGTAACAACCCAGAATATTTGGGACTTCAGTTCAGTTTATAAGGTAAGGTATTATTATTAAGTTCACCAACAAATCATGATCTTTTGGGGGCATGTGGTGGGCTAGTCGTTACCCAAGTTGGCTGCGTTTGGGCTAGTAGGCTTCGTCTTATTTCGGACTCAAAATTGGGACTTGACCCGATTTTCGAAAAAGGTTGGGGATTTGACCCAGGTTGTCACATATGATAAAGTACACCCATATCTTATCTTGCAGCTAAAATAATCAATTAATGAATAACAAGAGATAATGCCCACGTACATTTGCAGTGAATAAGTTCAAGCGGCTCACTTGCTTTTGTCATAGAATTCTTTGGATTGATGTGAGGCAAACCATTCACCACGTGTTTCTTTGATAGGGAATTTAGTGCTTTAAAGTATAAAAACCCATATATAAGATGCCAAAGCCAAGAGGTATCTCCAATAGAAGACTTCGACCATTGTGCAACATCATTTTGAATTTTGAGAATAAACATACATTTTTTGGTCATAGGTCCGTTAACAATTACATTATCACAAGAATCTCTTAGGTTCAGATATCCCTCTTTCATGAAGATGGTGTAGCATTTCTCCATTAGTTATCCCAAACTCAATATGTTATTTTTCATACTACGTACATAATAAACACTTGAAATAAAATTATGATCTCCATTTTGCAAGCGAATTAAGATGTTACCTTTACCTTTGATGGGCACCCTCGGAGAGTCTCCAAAGGTGAATTTGTCATCCACATTTTCATCAAGATCCATGAAGAATTTTTTATTTCCACAATTTGATAACTTGTGCCACTATCAAGATACAATAAATTTTATTCTCCTTTTTGTGCTAGAAGCAAGTGGGCTCGTTGCCTTTGTCTACCACAAGATTAGATATTGTTGGCTTTAATCTAAAACTTGTCTTATTTTTTTTATTTCACCTGTTTTATGTCTGTAGTCATGCAGTTGATTTAGTCACAGCTGACTTGGTATTTCTAGTCGTGGAGTATTAGTAGGAGCATGAATAAGGATAGTGGTTGAATCTGTTTAGGAATGTAGTTTCCTTTCCTTGTTTTTAGTTAGCTGTTAGACAGCCACTATGTCTTGCTCTTTGTTTTAGTCTATTTAAAAGCACTGTAACGATCCAGTTGATAAAAATTACCACAGCCAATAAAATGTAGTCCTTAAGCTATTCTCTGTTTGTACATATCTTTCATTTCTTCTATACTTTATAAAGTCATCTACATCTGCATTGTAAGTGTTTATATTAGTTTAGTTTCTACACTTGGTATCAGAGCCTCCGATTCTAGAGGCCCAGTGTTCTTTTCTCAAAAACTGATTCTGTTCTTGGAAAGTCGGAAGCATTGCCTGAGGAAAGGAAGTCAGTTCAGTTTCTGGATACTATCCATATAGAAGAAGGTAATACTCCATGCAAGTCTTCTACAATATTTACAAACTTACCAGTTTCTAAAGAGAAGCGCAAACGAGCAAATTGGAGTGTTAAAAAAAATGGTGGTTTTGGCCCAGAAAAGTTTGTCTAAGTATTTAGATGGAAAAGGGAATCAGTGTTTCTTCGTAATCATTGTGTTGAAAAAGATTGCGATGAAATGATGGGTCCTAAATGATGGCTGTAATCGAGATAAGGTCCTAGAGAAGCAAAATGAGTTGCAGCGTGGTGATGAAAGTTGTCGTGGAGAAGAAAGCAGGATGTTTCGAAACACACGATATTATTAAAGAGAATGGGGAAAAAAAAATGGAAGATGAGAACAAGGATAAGGTGGAGAGTGCTCCGGAACTGGTGGTGGATAATGAAAGTACCGATAAGGATGCTGAGAAAATTGTCTCAAAGAGGAAACGTGGGAAAGAGAAACCAAAGACTGAAGATGTAATTGTAATTAGTCTGGACACAGAAGAGGTCCAGAAAGTGGACAAGCATTTGAACATGAAGAAGGTTGTTGAAGGTTCATTGAAAAGAAGAAAGACCAGGATTTTACATCATCTCTTGCAGCAAGGTAGCAGATTTTGAAGCAGCACCTGTTGCAGGAGGTTTTACAGGCCTCAATTGCTGCAGCACAAAAGAAGCTCCTAAAGAAGCCAAAGCGTAGAAGAAGAGCGAGACGGAGCGAAAGAGAAATGAAGGTGGTGCGAACGGGAACGAAGGAAGACAGAAGACGCTGAGTTAAAACTGAAGAATGTAAGGTGAAAGAGCTTGGAGGTTGTTATTTTTAGGAGTATTCTCTTGCGGGTATGGTTTGTTTTTTGCATCAGGTGAAGCCGCATTTGACTAAAGGGGATGCTTGTAGTGTCTTTTAATGAGTGATATTCATGTGGGCCGAGCTAGTGTGATGGCTGTTATTGAAAGAGAATATGATTCAATCTCTAAATAGACGCAAGTCTCAAACAGAAGCAGAGTTCGAGACACTGGGTAGGCTTTGAGTTCTTGAGAAGGAGTTTGAGTTTCGAAATAAGAAGATGAAATTCAATCATTGGTCTGCTGATGCATCATGCAAGCAACATTTGGAGAACATGAAGAAGGTTTCAAAGTTGAAAGCAGAATGTCAGAGATTAGAGTCTTAATACGAAAAAGGCTACCGGGTCCAACTGTTTTTACAGAAATATAAACCAGCTGGAGTTGAGGTTCATTTCATTGTAGCTGCTTATGAGAATATGATAAGTGGAGCAGGGAAAAGATGAGGTTTTCAAAGAAACTGAAGGCCTAAGAGTACTGACCTGAAAAAGTCAAAGTAGCAGAGGTAGTAGTAGAAGCACCAGTCCCAGCTGAGCCAGAGACCGAGAAGAAACGGTCGAATTTGTTACACCAGCTGAGAAGCCAGCACTAGCAGCACCTGTTGAAGTTGAAGGACCAGTTGTAGATGCAGCTGAAGAAGAGAACATGTCGCTGATAGAACAAGGGGCATATATACCAGGCTGTGACATTCGGGTTGTTTTTGGCACGAAAGTTGGTGTCAACAGCAGGATCAGAAAGGTGGATGGAGAAGCAAGTTGATGGGAGTGTTTGGTTGAGGGAATGAAAGTGAAAGAATATGTGGCGGGGTCACGATCCCACGTCTGTTGCAGTCATGGTAGAGAAGTAGGTGCGTGCTTATGATGATGATGCAGGTCGTGGCTACAGTGAAGGATTTTGGGAAAACATACAAGTAAGATCATTCTGTTAACAAGAGTGTTGCAGAGGTTTCTGATAAGATTGTGATGGCTGAGCAGCTTCCGAGGTGTTGTATTTTGGGAATATGTTTGTTGCAGAAGTAGCGTTGAAGTGGTTGCAGGAGAGCGGATTGCGCTCGATATTGACTGGCCCGAAGAATGGCCTGAGAAGACCGGTACCAAAAGGGGATCGGCAGAAGAAATTGGCAGTGATTGCCTTGTATCATTTTCACAAGTGAAGCTGTGAGGGTGTGCTGTGTGCGCGCCATGTCCCGGTCAAATGTGAATTGCCGAACGGACACAGGAAGTCGTGCCAGTGGGTGCGCAGGAAATCTTGCCAGACGGGCAAATGAAGTCGTGCCAGACGGGTGCGCAGGAAGTCGTGTCCTTAGTGAGCACGCAGGAAATCGTGCCAGAACAGGCGCATGAGTCGACGTGCCAGACGGGCACAGGTATCGACGTGCCATACGGGCTAATGTGAATTGCCCGTGTGAAGTGCCAGAGGGGTACAAAGTGACGAGACGGGCTCAGTTGAAAGCCAGATGGGCTGATCACAAACTTTAGATTAAGGGGGAGAAATTGTGGTGAAGCAGGTATGCAGTGACAATCAACGTGCAGATGTTTATTGAAGGCCCTGACTACAATCAAGTTTGAGAAAATGTGAAAGCTCCTTGGAGTGAAGAACCTGTGCAGACAAGTTTGAGATTATGGGGGAGATTGTTGGCTTTAATCTAAAACTTGTCTTATTTTTTTTATTTCACCTGTTTTATGTCTGTAGTCATGCAGTTGATTTAGTCACAGCTGACTTGGTATTTCTAGTCGTGGAGTATTAGTAGGAGCATGAATAAGGATAGTGGTTGAATCTGTTTAGGAATGTAGTTTCCTTTCCTTGTTTTTAGTTAGCTGTTAGACAGCCACTATGTCTTGCTCTTTGTTTTAGTCTATTTAAAAGCACTGTAACGATCCAGTTGATAAAAATTACCACAGCCAATAAAATGTAGTCCTTAAGCTATTCTCTGTTTGTACATATCTTTCATTTCTTCTATACTTTATAAAGTCATCTACATCTGCATTGTAAGTGTTTATATTAGTTTAGTTTCTACAGATATCTCCCCCACTTGATTTTGTGAAGTGCCGCACTCAGAAGCATAGTGATCATATTTTTAACAATTATAACACTAAACATTTCATTTGTCATACCTAAAATGGATCTTCATCTTCCACGACCTACTGAATTTCGTGTCTCATACAATCTTTCATCTTTTTAATTAGCCTCCCTTTGTTCGCTACCTCGTCCACACACTTTTATTATTTTATGTGTCAAAATTATATTTTTTTTACTTCTAAACCGAACTTGCTCAATAAGAAGTACCAAGAATAACTTAGAATCACCACACACTTTAATATTTATGTATCAAAATTATATAATTTTTAACATGAATAACGTTTAAACCGAACGTGCTTAATAAGAAGTACGAAGAATAACTTAGAATCACCACACACTTATATTAATTTATGTGTCAAAATTATATAATTTTTAACATGAATAACTTTTAGACCAAACTTGCTCAATAAGAAGTCGAACAATGACTTTTACAAAGCCTTGGTGAAAATGTCAGCTAACCGCATCTTTTTTTTTTGAAAACCAGCTAACTGCATCTTTGTTTTAACATATTATGGTAAAAAATTCCATCCATCTGTGATAGCATCTCGCACAAAATGATACACAACCTAAATATGGTGTGTTCTTCTGTGGAAAACCACTGTGCAACACATATTTAATGTCAAAATATTGTCTTATTCCTTTCTTATGATTAACTTATCTCCTGTCATTGTGCTATATTTCATTTCGGCCCGAGGAAGAAAAATATGCATGCTTTGTTTCAAGTCTTCAAAAAAACAAAACAACATCCAAGTACACTATATTTAAATAGAACTATTTATTCTTTATATGTACACTATACTTGTACTACTCCCTTGCTTAACAACGTAGCCATACCCATATTTGTCATAATAATTGTACATTTGGACATGTTTGCATCATGAGAGTTTAACTTGATTAACGAAGATATGGGAGTAAAAAAATGACACCAATTATATGTCAAATTGGATGGCAATAGATGAAAATCAATATAAATATTTAAGAGGGTGTTTGGGTCGGTATTGGGAATGAGAATCCAGAAAGGGAATGAGAGGTATGGGAATAGAGGTTAATGAGAATGAGAATGATATGGTATTCATTTTTCATACTATAATTAAATCTGAGCGACCACTTGCGGTGACCACTTCTGACCAACACCTAAAAATCACCATTGTTAAAAAAATCACCACAGTCAATAAAAAATCACCACGGTACAATCACTTCCGGCCACTCTCCAAACACTACCTCCGACAACTATTTCCGTCGACCATGTCCGACCACCTAAAAAAATCGCCAACATTTTTACTAAAATTATCATAATTAAATAAATATCATCACAACCAAACCATCATAAATTAGCACAGCATGCCTCCGACCACTACTTTCAACCATCACCTACTAATCACCAACGTCATACTGAAAATTACTAGATTTAAACATAATTCACCAGAACCACTACGCTACGGGCACTAATCACCACACTTGCCCCACTATCACCACCACCATCCCCAATATCTACATTATCGACCTCACTAACATATTAACATAGATCAGCAAGAAATAGAAAAATTACCCAAATTCATACAAAAATCAAACAAAATTAACAAAAATAATCACCACAACAAATCACCACTACCTCCACAATACATATGGTCACCATAACCGTCATCTCCAGCATAACTTCCCGTACTACACTAATCCCCACGACAAATTCATCATTTTTCAGATGTATCATCATATAAGATTGTAGTTGTTGAATCAACGTCGTGGTGGTTAGTTGGAGTAGGACAAAAATGGAAGAAAGAACATGGTGACCGAGAAGATCGCAGATGACTCAAAAGAGATGCGAGATGAAGAAAAATGGTGGAGAAGAGGTAGAGATGTAAAACATAAGAGATGAATAATGGAGAAGAAGGTTAGGGGTGCTGATGGTTGATTTAAAAATTCATATATATATATATATATAGTCGCGCTCCATTGAGAACCCCAATTAGTGTGAGATATGAGATCTAATCCTAGCCACTCATTTTATATCTATCAATAAATCTTAACCACTCATTTTAATTTTAATTTTAATTTCATTTTTATTTTATAGCATCAATTAATTTTACAAACCATTACAATATCTGATCACAACTACTATCTACTCACCACAATCGACCAGAAAATCACCACTTATTCCGGCGACCATCTCCAGTCACCACCAGAAAATCATCACAATTGACCAGAAAATCACCATTAATTCCGGCCACCATCTCCGTTCATCACTAGAAAATCACCACTAATTCCGGTCACCATATGAAAATCTCCATAATTGCCAGAAAATCACCACTAAATAAACAATTATACTATAATTCTGTCATCATCAAAACACTACCATCAAAACTACCACAAAACCAACCTGAGTACCATAACACCAGTATCGGGACAACCATCACACCACCACAACGTCATCGTCACCATGCCGCATCACCATCAAAGTATCGCCATCACCGTCACCAGAATCACCAAAATCAAACGCGAAATCATTAAAAATCACCACAACATTAAAATCGAAATGAAATCAGTGAAATTTATATTATCACTACCTCCACCACCGTTCACAAAACACTACTATTTATAGAAACATCAAGTTCAAGTCCAAATCACCAAATATTAAACAATAATCTCCGATTTCTTTTGCACAAATCAACAGAATTTTAAAAAAATCACTGGTTTATATATCTAGGAACTGATTTCATTGTTTTAAGTATTAGATCATCAACAACTGTCGTTGGAAAACATCGCCGGTAGCGGTGGCATCATCACAATCTGCATTTGATTGGTACAATTTTTGGATGATTTCCATCATCTTCATCACTGATTACAGATCTTGAGGACGAAGGATGAAAGGACGTCGCCGAAGATGGAGGTCGATTTGATTTCAGATCTGGTTTTATGAGAGAGAGAGAGAGAAACAAAGAGAGAGAATATGTATGAAGAGAGAGATCTATATTTATTGAAGAGCGTGAAGGTTGAGCCCTAGGATGGTGATCAGAAAACTTACAGAAAATGAGAATGGAAGGAGTTATGGGGGAAGAGGGATGATAGATATGTGGTGGAGATTAAATATTTTAATTAGAAATAAAGGGCTAATTTTAAAGTGGGTTCTCACTTGAGGAGAAGCCTATATATTATATATATAGGCTAGTGATCAAATAGAAATTAAAATTAAAATAAAAACTAGAAACTAATCTAAGCCGTTAGATCAATCTAATCTAATGGCCCCTAGAGGCACAACACACAATTAAAATACACCCTCCCACACACAACCCCACCTAATCCCTCCGTTTTAATTTGATTTTTTCCATCAATCGGTGAGCTTTTTTTGAAATACAACTTCACTGTATTTTTCTTCATCTCTCAACGATCAATTTGCATATCCTAAGTGATATATTTTGACGCAATTTAAAAAAAAATTATTTAGTTTTTAGTTTCTAGTTTAAGAGGGGTTTCTATTTGAGGAAGACCCTATATATATATATATATATATATGGGTCCCCTTCCACAACCACAGTTGGTTGGAACGGGAATTCAGCCACCAAATCCTAGCCATTTATTTCAAAAATAAACGGTCAGGATTAAACACTCCCGCAATGTTTCATTGCGGGATGTATGGGACATGTGAAATTACTTTTCTGCCCTTAAACACTCTCACAATGATTCAATGCAAGAGTCGTGACCCCCCGCAATGATTCATTGCGGGAGTTGTGACCCAAATTAGACCCAGTTCTTCTTCGTTCAGATTATTCTACATCCAAACACATCAAAAATTATTTCTCAGGCGATTTAGGTCGTTTATAAGGCGATTTTCAGGTGATTTCTTCACAATTGTCATCATCATCATCATCTCTTCTCATCCAGGTATCGATTTTCAGGCGATTTAATTCGTACTTACACACATATACATATTTATGCACACACATTATCATATATACTCGTGTTTTTGTTCGATTTGCTATGGATTTGAATGATATGCTTCATTTTGTATCTGATTTTAGCCGTGGATTGGATAGTTGATTCGTTTTTGGTTGCAATTCAGTTGAAATCAGGGTTTTAACCAAAATTCAGTTGAAATTAGGGTTTTAATCCCCAATTTAGTTGAAATTAGGGATTTTCATCCCTAAAAAAAGAGAGAAAAAAAAACACTTCCGGATCACCCATCCTAGTAGTGCTCCATTTCAAGCACGCTTAACTTTAAAGTTTCGATCGATATATTACCACTCGGCCACGAATGCCACATTTATGCTTTATGAAAACGTTAAGTATATTATTCTAAAATTGTAACTCAATTTAATAATATTAAATTCAATTTTTAATCAATTTTTTCGAATTTTACTTTAAAAATTATTTATTTTCATATTTTTATTTAAAAAATAATAAATTAATATCGTAATTAGTTTTCTTAATTTTTTAATTTTTATATTCTTATTATTATGTTCTAATGATTTTTAAATTTATTTTTTAATCAATTTTACGATATAATATTTTTTTTTCAAAAACAAAATAATAACTGGTAGAGGTGTGCACTTCTGCTAGTCACAAGCCCCACAATGACTCATTGAAGTAAGTAAACAGTTTTTTTTACTTCCTTTTTAATTCAAAAAAAGAATATTATATAGTAAAATTAATCAAATATTATTTGAAGGTGAAAAATGTGGAATAGTAGCAATATCAAATGAAATATTTGAACAACTATTGACTAAAAATATTATATTTTAATTTTTGTTTTTTTCTATTTTTTTGTGAAAAAATCTATTAAGTTAAAAAATATTTCAAGATGAAAAATGTGGAATAGTATCAATATAAAATGAAATATTCGAAAAAAATATTGACTATAAATATTTTTTTTAATTTTTTAATACGAAAAAAAGGAATTATATATCATAAAATTTATTAAAAAATAAATTTAAAGATTATTTAAACATAATTATAAGAATATAAAAATAATAAAATTAAGAAAACTAATTTTTAGATTAATTTTATATTTTTTAATTGAAAAATATGAAAAAAGGAATATTATATAATAAAAACACAAGAGAAACAGGGGAAATCTACCTGATTTAACCATGAGTCAGCTAAATGCCGTAATGATGCATTGCTCGGGCTACTGTGTAGTAGGTTTCCTATATTTTCGGGTGTTTTGAAGGCAGTTTATTGTTTTTTAAAACGAAAATAAAAATGTAATATTTTGACGCGTAATATTCACTATCTTTTAGTTTTATTTTATTCATTATTTTTCAATTATAATTACTATTTTTTGGGAATATTTACATGAATTAAATTTATCTTTAATACGAAATTGTAGTATATAATATTGAATATTTAAAATTAGGTTCAAATATTACATAATAAAATTTGGTCTACTTAAATTGACCACGTTCAAAAGTATAATTTCTTCTATCATGGTTTCCTCATATCAACCCACAATTTCCGCACTTTCTTTGCTTGGTATTTGAAGTTGACGTTTCAATACCACTTTTATATCTTGCTTGCTTGTTTCGTCCCTTAGTTTGTGACAGGAGGATCGAAAATCAGATCATGTTGGTAGTCTTTTTGACGAAACGACTCATGCGCTCTTTCGTTATGTTCTTCTTGCGGAAAAATATTGTTCACGTTACACTTCTCTCTTAATCACATTCATTACATACTTGAAGCGCTGGACGGAACAACTACCAATAGCACCTAAACTTTGAAAATATTTACACAATGCACTATACCTTGAGGTTTGTGTTTTACCAACATTAGCAAGAACGGGAGGGGTGTACGGTAAAGGTCCCACAATATTCAAATTTCTTACAAGCACATTCAATCGTTCCTTCACTAGAAACCAATATCTGATACCTTCTTCTATAATTCTTCGGCAATGTAGATTTCACAACTAAGTACATTTTTAACCAAATTCCACTATCTTGAGCCCTTTTCATAATATAAGATGCACTTTTTACCAACTCATTTTGAAAACGATTAAATATCTCTTTCGTGTAAATTTTGGATGCATCAATTTCCAAGGATGACGGCAATACTAATCTCCTTGCCATTTCTTCGGTATCGTAGTCGCCTTTAACCTCCATAAGATATTGTGCCTCCAAAGCCTTCCGTGAGTTCTCAATGAATTCTTTCAACCGGTAGATGCTTGCACATATTCATCAAAAAAAAGTATTCATAGATTTGCTCCTTGAGGTAGTCGTCATACCGGCGACAAAATATTGTTTTGTATAAGCACCAATCCATTGATATCTAATACGAAAATTTTGGTTTAGCCAAACATGATCTTGAAGTTGGTATTTCACGACCAAATCTTACCACCTACCTTCGAAATTTCGTGGGTGTCAACAACTTGTACACACACATTAAAATCCGTTTTGAATTTCGGATAATTGGTGTATAAAGTAGATAACTTCTGCGTAAATTTACTACTTATATGCCATGTACAATATGTATGTTTTGTTTGTGGCATAACCTCGGCAATAACATTCCCCAAAAAAAACGTCTTGATGGGTAATAATTGTATTGGACGTTTGTTGTCTACCCCTTCCATGTTTCTAAAACGTATTTATAAGATTCCTTTTTCTCATCCATTACGAGTGCAAATCCAAACAAGATATTTTGGTAGTGGTGGTTCACCCAGTGGTGGTTCGTCTACTTATTTCAGAAAATTATTTTTAAGAGTTTAATTATTAAAAAGAACTTATTTTCACTAACCTAAAAACCTATCATAAGCCAACATATTTTGAAAATTATCCTAAGGGATGTAATTATTTTAAAACTATTATAAATATTTTTGAAGGATAAAGCTATTATATCTTAAACACATAAATTTTCTAACTTCCCCATCTTCCGCAAACGCAAAAATTATATCAGAAAAGTAAAATATTAAAATATAAGGGTTAAGACAACAAATTATATTTATATTCTAATATAATAAGAGTAAAAAGAAAATAAGAGAATAGGTAAAGAGATCCATACCACTAAAACATATTGAAATAATTTATATATGGAGATTTACAACTATACTAAATAATTTATAATAATAACGAGTATGAGAGATAATTTAAAAGTATTATCAAATGTCAAGATTCAAAACTCATTAAACAATGTTTCTAAATTTAATATTTCAAATTTCAAATATACTAATATCTAAATAATTAGGTTTGAGCACACCAAAATATTATAAATATTTAAAGTAATACCTGCATCGATTTAAAGCTAAAATATTGTTATTATACATATATATAAAAAAATTTGTAATTGTTACGGTAAATAAGATTTTAGTACATCTTACATTTCTATCTATCCCTAGCCGCTATTTATAGGTGGCACTCACCTACATGAAACAATTGGGCGGCCGCATCAATTTTAGGGTTTCAGGGTTTATTTCACATTACAAGGTTTGGTAAGCATGCTTATTCTGTCTCTTCTTCTTTAGTGATTATTACTGATTGTTGGGCCTCAGAATTACTGATTATTAGACCTAATAATTTTGTTACCTAACTACTAGGTATGTTCACATGTGTTTCTGGTGTTTAATTACATTTAAGTTGATATGTATGTATATATTCATTCTTTTTGTTTTAATTAAATGTTTAATACATAATAGGTAAAACAAATTGGATAAACTTCAATTTCAGATGTGTATACATCAGTAGATGTGTATGGCAGTTTGACATATGTAGAAATGTGTGTTCACTACAAGAATAATTGAATCAGCCAAGGCTTTTTGCCCGTTGTCTGATGCCCTAGAAAACCGTTGTCTATTGAGATGCCGTCTGTTACGCAGCTCAGGACGCGTCTGTTGTCTGATTCCCTACAGACAACGGTTTTGGTCTTAGAAAACGTTGTCTGAAACGCGTGAACAACAACGGTTGTTGTAGAAACCATTGTCTGATAAATAAATCAACAATTGTTTATTAACTAGAAAATGTTGTTATTTTAATTTTCAGACAAGACTTTATTTTCCAAAAGAGTGTTGTGTGATCTAAATATTTACGACGGTTTTAGTAGAACAACCCCATTGTCTTAATAGTTTAACACACTGGTTTTCTTTCTAAAAACTGTTGTCTATTCTTGACTTGCACAATTGTTTTCTTTAAATACCTGTTGTCTGAAAGCTGTTAGGCAATGGTTTAAAAAGATAAACATGTTTGAACATTAGCAGAACCACAACAGTTTTTGTTTCTAAAACACTTGTTTCTGATTTTGATAGACAACGGTATTGGACAAAAAACTGTTGTCTGAAGTGTTTACGACAATGGTTTAGCATAAAATACGTTGAATTATTTTTAAAACAACAACGGTTTTTATTAGTATATTGCTTATAAAAAATCTCTATGGACAGTGGTTTGAAATTAAGTATCTGTTGTCTGATGTCTTTACCACAATGGTTTCATATGCTTGTATTGAAGTAATGTATTTGGACAACGATTTTTTTTAACAAGAAGTTGTTACCTAGCTTAATAGACAATGGTTTCATAGAAAATTCAACACATTGCCTAGTACAATGCTTGACAACAGTTTTCATTATAGTCCAATTACCTAAAATAACAAGAGACAATGGTTTTATATAACAAAATTAAAAAACCAAACTGGCAATATAAAGAAACCAAACTGACAATATAAAGAAGCCAAACTAAAACCAAAACAAACAGCCATTCCATTCCATCGTGTTCAATAAACCATTACAACCAACACATCCAACCAAGTAAAATTCACGAACTAATTAAGTTAAATATGTTCAACAACATCAGATTTTTGGATGCACATACCCCAAAAGTAGAGACTGAAACCTTCACTTAAGTTAAATAGTTACACCATTACATGTCCATAGCATATCAGTTAGCCTCTTCTTCGTCTTGGACAGTTTGGGAGACCTGTCCTGTTCTCGGTGGCCAGGACCTGAACCACCTTCTGTTTGCCAACCTTGTTAACTATGGGACAGCAAAGTAAGACCGTCACCCTGTTTTTTTACATCATTTGTGCAAAATATGTACTTTAATGTGTTTTTCCTAGTGGCATATGTAAATGTTACTGAGTCTACCTGTTAAAATCTTGAAACAGAATAGAAGGTAGATGGGGTTGGAGGCTGTCATTGGGATTGGCTGGAATTCCAGCACTCTTACTAACATCTGAAGAACATGCCACAACTTATCATCTGAAGTAGCAGCATTGCATTCACCCTGGAGAGCAGTATCCTGAGAATTTCAGCTTGTGTCTGAACTGATTTTTTCCTGTTAGTACTTGGCTGCTAACAGAATACCAGCACACTCATATTAAAGGACAACTAGCACACTCATATTAGAGGTTAAAAGTGATTAACTTAAAAAAAAACTTAAGCTGAAGTACTCCAGCTGCTATATCTTCTGTATTGGCAATACATAGACTATATTTCACTCTTCAGCTGCTATATCTTTTGATAGTTTCCTGTAATTGTGATTTAATCTTTCATGGTAACACTAAGTTAAAGTATATAGTTGTTTTATATAGTACGTTCTCTGCAAATAGTGACATCCATTTTTGTTATCTCATACAAAGATATAAAACACTTGTTCTTGTGTCACCTTGTTAGATTTTGAATGTATTAATCTCTCAATGAGTAATATGCATTAGGAAATGTGTGCTATATGATTATTAACATTAAGTTCTTGAAAGAGCCTACAGTGAAATATAATATGAAATAATATTATACCATTGTTGTTATTGTGTGCATTAACAAGAAAAAATCCTTATTTTAGAATATGTTAGATAAAACATATTAGATAAAATCCTTATTGTGTGCATTAACAAGATAAAATCCTTATTCAGTCTTTTCTAACTATTAGATAAAACACGAGTTGTAATATGTTTGATGCAATGTCAGTCATTAGTTTCAAGAGTATTAGTTATATTTTGGAGCCCAGCTATCTTTAATTACTTTGATATCATTAATTCAAAAAATACAGTCATTAATTCACATATACCCCAATTAAAATACAGAGAATTCAAAAAAGCAGCATTAATAAGACAGAATTAGAAGTTGAATAGAATTTTCTTGTACAGAAAGGTAATATACTCAAATGGGAGGGAATAGAAAACAAGCCACTATCATAGGGTTTATGATAAAATTTACAATTAGTTAGTAAGAATACTAATATTCAATATTTTAAACCGAAAAAATACATTTTGATCATCATAACTGAAACTGGGATCTATACACTTACCAGTTAAACTAAAGTATCCGAAAACAAGATCTTCAGTCATTTTAGAAGATAGATAGAAATATAATGATGACTGTACTAGTGCAGTTGTCCCCAATTCTAACTCAGAGAAACTACATTTTTAATTTCGACAAGTAGGGAAAAAGGAATTAGAAGTCGAACTTGAAAACTACCATAAACAATAATTAATATCAACTAACAAAAATTATAGGAGAGAAAGCAGAACAGAGGTGCTAGAATCCTGATCTCTTGTTCCTACCATGACCATCACTTAAAACTATAACGTTATATAAAGGGCACTTAGAAAAAACACCATGATAGAAAATCAAGGAGCACCTCATCAGTGTCAAAGGTGGTCCTAGTGCTAGGAGAAGGCCTAGAGTTCGATTCTCATCCCAACCACCAAAATACCTTAAAAGTATATTAATTATCAAAAAATAATATCTTTAAGACAAAGGAGTCAGATAGCACCTCTCCCCCCTCTCTGTGAAAAGGTCATGAATTGGAATCAAAGCATTAAAACATACCCACAAATATATAAATATAAAAAATTGGCTAAAAAGAAAAAGACCTGAGGAGCTTCCATTGGATAATGCTCAGGAAAATCAACTTGAAGCTGGTAAGTTTCATTGGAATACAAAGTCCCAGGTGCACCATTCACTTGAATCACCCATCTTTACTTTCAAAACACAATCCCCAAAAACAAATTAATTAAACCAACAACAAAAAACAGAGAGTTTTAAAGAAAAGGGGGAAGAGAACCTTTGGAGATTATCAGTAACTTTGTGTTTAAATCCAGAAGGTGGATTAACTTGCCATTCAACTAGCTCCTTTTGTAACCTATTGCACGCGATCTTGCTCAATGCCTGCTTATTATATATTTTTTAAAACAATACATACAATTCAAATTACACAACCCTGCTTTGGTGAGTGCAACTATATCAAAGAAAAAAACCTTACAACTGAATATGGCAACAGATAATTGGCATTTGAGTCGATCTTCAGCAACCAAAGCAGGAG
Organism: Heracleum sosnowskyi; assembly: GCA_030848705.1. Classification (NCBI taxonomy): domain Eukaryota; kingdom Viridiplantae; phylum Streptophyta; class Magnoliopsida; order Apiales; family Apiaceae; genus Heracleum; species Heracleum sosnowskyi. Next base: position 10,453,601 of record CM061242.1, on the reverse strand, counting down.
GGACCTTATAAGCTTTATACCTACAAATTGAAGCCCTTACAAACCATAAAAGAAAGACGATTATACCTACAAATTGAAGCCTTGCTTTAAACCCCAAATCGAGCCCTGAATTCAAGTCAAAGAAGCCCTAATTCGAAAAAGGCCCAAATCGAAGAGCCCTAATTCGTAGTGTATGAAAAAGAGACAGGGACGGAGAGATTAAGAGTAAGGGAGCAGATCTAGAGAGAGGTGATTAAGTGTGTTTTGTTAAATCGAAAGGGCGGTGTTTTGTTCGAGTGTGTATTTGAGCCAGAGAGAGTAGAGCGAGAGAGCCAGAGAAAAAGAGAGAGAGGGAAATGAAAATATATATTTGAGCCAGAGAGAGTAGATTTGGATTGGGCGGTATTTTTGCCGCTCAGCCGATTTTATTTTGTGTGTGTGCGCAAAAAACATTTAACATTTATTAAGTATTCTTGTAATTATAAAAATATAATTATTAATCTTAAAAATATATTTTATTTTTTTCATTTGATTAATCACTTTTTTCTTCAATTCTTAATTTTTATAAGAAAATTTTAACATTTTCATCATGATATTTTTATCAATGAATCCGGCACGTGCTCTCCATTACCCGAATCAATATTAATACTAAATTTTTGTTATAATGTCGTAAAACCCGACCTTTAAATTTTTTGATTATTTTTTACCAACACTACAATGAGTATATTTTAACATCCGTACGGTTGGATCGTCAAGGAAATCATTTCAAAAAATTATTCAGTGAATCCAGCACGTGCTCTGTTACCCGAATCTGTATTAATACTACATTTTTGCTATAACGTCGGACATCCCGGCCTTTTTAATTTTTGATTATTTTTTCCGAAGACTAGAATGAGTATTTTATTAACATCCGTACAGTTGGATCGTCAAAGAAATCATTTAAAAAATTATTCAATGAACCCGGCACGCGCTCCGTTACTCGAATCAGTATTAATACTACTTTTTTGTTATAATGTCCTAAAATCCGACCTTTAAATTTTTTGATTATTTTTTACCAACACTACAATGAGTATATTTGAACATCCGTACGGTTGGATCGTCAAAGAAATCATTTAAAAAAATTATTCAGTGAATCCAGCACGCGCTCCGTTACCCGAATTAGGGGTTATGTTAGTTTACACACGAAATTATGTAAGTCATGTATAAGCGAGACTGTACGCCATTCCCGACTTGTATGTTTAGTAAATTGTGTGGTGTCCTTGGTCCGACAAAGAAAAATATGTACATTTTATATGTTGTTAAGTATAATAACGAGGATAATACGAAAGTCTTAATATGATAAGAGAACTACAAACTATGATATCCGGCTTAATTAAGAATATTATCCTATAATTAAGTGTGTCAATTAAACATAAACTTTATTATTCAAACAAAGTTCACAATTAAAGTTTGTCACGAACGAGAAATTCAAAAAAAAAAGAAAAAAGTCACACAACTGTTTTTAAGTTGTAAAACCGTTGTAGTAAAATCATTCAGACAACAGTTTATAAATAAAAAACCGTTGTGGTAATCACACAACGGTTTCTACAAAAAAACTGTCGTGGAAAGTAAAGTACAACAAAGGTTTATTCTTAAAAAAACCGTTGTGTGTTTTTTTTATAAAAATTTTGTTAATACCTTTGCCTAACTTATTTTTTAAACTTCTTTGAAGATACCGAACATGTTATTGATTGAAAATTTTATAAAATAATACTTATAATAATAGATTGTGCTTAGGGTTTTGTGGTTTAGGGGTTACGACTTAGGGGTTATGTTAGTTTACACACGAAATTATGTAAGTCATGTATAAGCGAGACTGTACGCCATTCCCGACTTGTATGTTTAGTAAATTGTGTGGTGTCCTTGGTCCGACAAAGAAAAATATGTACATTTTATATGTTGTTAAGTATAATAACGAGGATAATACGAAAGTCTTAATATGATAAGAGAACTACAAACTATGATATCCGGCTTAATTAAGAATATTATCCTATAATTAAGTGTGTCAATTAAACATAAACTTTATTATTCAAACAAAGTTCACAATTAAAGTTTGTCACGAACGAGAAATTCAAAAAAAAAAGAAAAAGTCACACAACTGTTTTTAAGTTCTAAAACAGTTGTAGTAAAATCATTCAGACAACAGTTTATAAATAAAAAACCGTTGTGGTAAACTACAGAATGTTCTTTGGTTGTTTGGTTGTTTGGTTTTGCCTTTGAAATTGTAAACTACAGAATGTTCTTGTGAATTAGTGTTAATGTATGCAGTATTGATTGGTTTTGCCTTTGAAACTTTGGCAGGGGGTTTACTTCTTTATATTATTTTTTTTTTAATTTTTTTAACTATCAGACAACGGTTTATGTAAGCTAAACAATTGTGTGACAGCAACATATTTAACAGCCAAAAACCATTGTCTCTAAGATTTCAATTGGACAACGGTATGCAGAAACTGTTGTGTGAATTAAGTATAGTCCACATACAAGTAAAACACTTGTCTGATTCTAACAACGGTTTACAAAACCATTGAGCAGTTTGGTAATCTGGAAACAATGTCCGTGGACGAAACAATTGGATCACTTAAGGCTCATGAGGAAAGGGTAAAGGGGCAGGTTAAATCTTCGACAACCGGGGACCAGTTGCTAATGACAGAAGAAGAGTGGTCAAGACGGGAAGGAACTGAGAAGAAACTTTTGCTCACTCGTGAAGAATGGCAACGACGGGCAAATAAAGGTGGATCAGAGGGGTCATCAAATTCAAAGAATCATTGGGGTCGAGACAAAAGTAGAGTTAGATGTTATAATTGTCAAGGATTTGGCCACTACGCAGGTGAGTGCAAGAAAGCGAAGCGGGAAAGAGAATATCGACCAGAGGCAAATCTGACACAGGTGGATACAGATGGTGATGAGCCTACTTTGCTAATGGCTGAATGTGATATACAAGCAAACCAGGGCACCATACTGTTGAACGAAACAGGTGTAGTGCCTGAACTGAAACAGGACAGAGAGAAAGTCGTGGTGTCAAGCACCTGGTATCTGGATAACGGTGCATCAAACCACATGTCTGGCCAAAGAAGTAAGTTCGCTGAGTTGGATGAGAGTGTGACAGGAGAAGTAAGATTTGGGGATGGCTCTACTGTGCGTATCGAAGGGAAAGGATCTATTATTTTCAACTGTAAGAATGGTGAAAAATGACGTCTACAAGAGGTATACTACATTCCTTCACTTCGTTTAAATATCATCAGTTTGGGACAATTGTCCGAGGAGGGAAACAAAGTGGTTTTACAAGGAGAGTTCTTATGGGTGAATGATAAGCAAGGCAAGTTGTTAATGAAAGTGAAGCGTGCAATGAATAGATTGTACAAAGTCGAAATCGAAGATAGTCAACCACTCTGTCTGTTGACAAAAGCTGAAGAAAACTCATGGTTATGGCACTCGCGTCTTGGCCATGTAAATTTCCCTGCCTTAACACTTATGTCCAAGGAGAATATGGCTTATGGCCTGCCTCGAATCATTCAGCCAAAGAAAGTTTTTGAGGGATGCTTGATGTCCAAACAGGTCAGGAAATCTTTTCCCTCTAAATCTGTTTTTTCTGCAACTACAGCGCTCGAACTAGTGCATGGGGATATTTGCGGTCCTTTCACCCCACCTACGCCCGCTGGCAACAGATATTTCCTCTTGTTCATGGATGATTTTAGCAGGTACATGTGGATCCACTTACTGAAAACAAAAGATGAGGCATTTGAATGTTTCAAACATTTCAGATTGCTGGTCGAGAGTGAGTCGTCCTTGAAGGTTAAAGTACTAAGAACAGACAGAGGTGGAGAATTCTGCTCAATTGAGTTCAAGAATTATTGTGAAGAGTATGGAATACAGAGACATTATACGGCTCCCTACTCACCGCAGCAGAACGGAGTGGTGGAGAGGCGAAATAGAACCGTGGTGGCAATGACAAGGAGTTTTTTGAAAAGCATGAAGGTGCCCACTACATTATGGGGAGAGGCAGTAAGACACTCCATTTATGTCTTGAACAGGCTGCCCACACGGGCAATTACAGGGAGAACACCTTATGAAGCATGGAGGAACAAAAAGCCTAGTTTAAGACATATAAAAGTCTTTGGCTGTGTTGCACACGTCAAAGTAGCAGGCGTACATCAAAAGAAATTGGATGATCGGAGTAAATCAGTCATGTATCTAGGAAGTGAACCAGGTACAAAAGCACATCGATTTTATGATCCAAGGAATGGAGCCATTTTAGTTAGCAGGGATGTTGTCTTCGATGAGAATAAGAGCTGGCCATGGGAGCCTCAGACAGATTCACAAATGGGTAGTAGTGCCCACATACATAGCTACAGTGCATTCAGCTTGGTTGGAATGGAAGGTGACAACATGGAAGAATCAGGAAATAGCTTCGGGGGAGATGGGTCACAATCAACACCGCCTCGACAAACTCAGAGTTCTGCAGCAAGCACCAATACTGAAACTGTTGATGTTGAAAGTTCTCAGCAATCTTTCTCAAGCTCTCAACAATCTGCGGAGAGTGGTTCAGAGTCATCAACCAGTGGGCCAAAGAAAATGAGAGCCCTAAGTGATATCTACAAAGAAGCACCAGAAATTGAACTATTGGATGACGAACTGATGATGGTTACAGTTGATGAACCAAGCACATACAAGCAGGCTGCAGTGAAAGAAGAATGGCAAAGAGCTATGAAGAGAGAAATAGAATCCATTGAGCAAAACAAAACCTGGGAGTTAACCGAACTGCCCCCTGGTCACAAAGCAATTGGGTTAAAGTGGGTTTATAAGTTGAAAAAGGATGCAGATGGCAATATCGTGAAGCACAAGGCTCGATTGGTGGTGAAGGGTTATGTTCAACAACAAGGAATAGACTACGATGAAGTGTTTGCTCCGGTTACAAGGTTGGAAACTGTAAGATTACTACTTGCTTTGGCTGCAAAGAATGCTTGGGAAGTGCACCATTTGGACGTCAAGACCGCATTCTTAAATGGTGAACTTCAGGAGGAAGTTTATGTAGTGCAACCAGAGGGTTTTCTGAAAAAGGGGCAAGAATATAAGGTGTATAAAATGATAAAAGCTTTGTACGGGTTGCGACAGGCGCCGAGGGCATGGTATGCACGTTTGAGCAGGTGTTTAGAGGAGCTAGGGTTTGTCAGGTGTCCCTATGAACACGCTGTATACACGAGGCGCGAGGGAATTGATGTTCTGGTGGTTGCAGTCTATGTAGACGACCTGCTTATCACAGGGACGAGTGTCAGAAATATTAACAAATTCAAGGCTGAAATGAACAGTGTGTTTGACATGAGTGATTTGGGCAAATTATCTTATTACTTAGGCATGGAGGTATGTCAGGGCAACGACTTCATTGAACTTAAACAGACGGCTTATGCAAAGAAGGTGATAGGGAAGGCTGGAATGACGGGATGCAATGTAGTAAAATACCCAATGGATCCTATGGTGAAACTGGACAAAGACGAGCAAGGGAAATCTGTCAACTCAACTCAGTACAAGAGCGTAGTGGGTGGTCTCAGGTATCTTGTTTTAACACGACCTGGTATAGCTTACTCCGTTGGTATAATTAGTAGGTTCATGGAAAGGCCCACCGAGGTTCATATGGCTGCAGCAAAAAGGATAATAAGGTACGTAAATGGAACTCTTAGTTACGGATTGATCTATTCAAAAGGAGACGGGAACTACTTGCTATCAGGTTACTCAGACAGCGACCTAGCAGGGAATGTGGATGACACAGAAGGTCTACTGGTGGCATGGCGTTTTATTTAAATGAAAACCTCATCACCTGGGTGTCACAAAAATAGAAATGCGTCGCCTTATCATCATGTGAGAGTGAATTTATGGCTGCGACTGCTGCTGCTTGCCAAGGTATCTGGTTATATAAGCTTTTGAGACAGATTACTGACATAGACGCAGGTCCTGTTGTCTTATACATTGACAACAAATCAGCAATAGACTTGGCAAAGAACCCTGTTTTCCACGGGAGAAGCAAGCACATTGACATACGTTATCACTTTATACGTGAGTGTGTGGAACGAGGTGAAATAATTCTCAGACATGTCAACACAAATAAGCAGCGGGCTGATGTTCTTACTAAAGCACTGTCCAGGGCCAAGTTCGAGGAAATGGGTGCTCTGTTGGGTGTAAAGAATTTGGAGGCGAGTTCAGATTAGGGGGAGCTTGTTGGAAATAATCTGAACACGTTTTATTTATCATTTATTTATGTTTAATAAGTTGCTGATTCTAGATGTCACATGAGTCAGCAAGACTAGGTCGTGTTTTGTTAGCATGGTTTTAGGAAGTTCTTTTAGTAGTGGAGTCAGTAGTGGAGTCAGTGGAGGTGTCCTATTTTGTAGCCACCTTCCCAGTTTTAGTTGTTTAAGTAGTTTCCCACTGGTAGTTTGTTTACTAAGTGTGTTAGGAAACATCTTTCTTTTGAAAGTTTTCTGCAGTGTCATATATGAGAAAAACGAGCTTGTCTCATACAGTGTGAATTGCTAGATAATTGTTCATTCTGTTTCTTCATATTATAGGTTTCAAGTCCCTGAAATCACTTCTTCTTGGATCCATGGACATCCCGGAGAGTGTGATCGGATTAATTTGTTGCCATTGTGAGTCGTTGCAGCACTTTACCCTTGAATATTGCTCAGGTTTTACAAAAATTGAAATATTGGATCCCAAGAGCAAGCTTGAAACATTGATACTGAATGACTGCCAAACAATGATACTAGATAATCTTTTTGCTCCTTTTGCGCTGAAAATTTCTAGTCTGAAGACACTATCCATTCGACGGAAGATCATAAACTTCTTCTTTGTGGGTTCGCCTCATATTAATAACCTGATCTTGTGTAGACAAGCAGAGGTTCCAGTTACACCGCAGGAATCTCGGAATATGAAGGACAGAATAATTGGTAGTCTTGGGAATGTGAGGACTTTGCAACTAGCTGGCTGGGCTTTTGAGGTACCAATTGGTTCTTTTAATTTCTTTTTTATATGCTACCTCTAATCCCATCAGTTCATTTCATGCTGCATGTAGAGGCTGATTTCAGACGACCTGGGGCTTTAGCCTTTCTGAATGTTTCCAATTATTTACTTATTTTATGAAAATTTCATATATAAGCATAATCTACCCTTATGTTTATTCATATGTACATAAATGTGACGTTTATTTAAATAATTTGTATATTTTCTTTTTTATTTAATTAAAAATATAAATTTAATTAATATTGACATTTAATGTAACTTCATTCAATTTCATTTTTATTAAAATAAATAATAGAGTTTAATTAGCCTTTGAACAACTAATAAATCAAACATGTTTAGTGTACATGCTCCAGGATGCATGTGATTATACAAAAGCACTTCAATGTGGATGATTATATTAACATAGAACATGAACTATATGTGCCGAATTTTTGAATTTAAGATGCATGTTTACTGTTTACTATATTTGCAGTATCCTGGTACAAATTGAGTGTGATATCTTAAATAAAGGTTTTGATGTCTTTCACCTTCTCTACTTCTCAATTGAAACCAAAGCAAATCAAATATTAACAAATTTATAGTGCTTGTAGTTTGTACTTTGAAGATATTAGTTATTGGTTCTTCATTCCTAGGCACTCCCTAGCTAAATCCCCCTAATGATATTACACATAGAACAATTATTTTATCAATTGTCAAGTTTCATGAATATCATTATCAAATTTGAGACCTCGGAAACTATACATGTTCAACAAGTAAAATATTTTATTAGCTTTCAAATGATAATAGCATAAATAAGTGTGCCACAATTCTCTTTTCTATTTCTCTAATATTACAAGTTGAAATTAATGAAAGTCCAGCAGAAAGTCTGGTCTTGAATAATTCTGTTACTGTTATTAATTGCTGAAAACATTTAAATAATTTCAATTTGTTTCTTTTGTGCAATTGAAGTGCTTTACTGCATATCGGTTGAACCATCAATTTTCAAAGCTAGAGAAAATTCTGCTTCTGGATTTCAATGTCTGCTTAAAGAATATGGAGGGGCTTACTAATCTGATCGGCCACGCTGATGGTGTGAAAAAAGTGCATATATCGGTGAGTTTGAATTAGATTAAATATTTCTTTAGAGTACGTAGCATAAGAATAGCTAAATTTGATGACAACGAGGATGTAGAAAGAGAACTGAAATGAGTAAGAAAATTAGGATGCAGGCACTTATAAAATGATAAATCTGTTATGCATAAAGTGATCTCAATGAAATAATTTTCATCATCCGCACAGCCTTTTCTCGGAAACTTGTGGGCTAAAATGTACCACATGTATATGTTACGTAATGTTTGCAAGTTAATCCTCCTTATCTTCAATCCAGGTGCAGGATATTTGTGATTAAATTCCCATCGAATCATTTTCAGTTGATAGTTTTTCTTTTGCGCATGCATGCCTTGATTTAAATATGCATAATGTCAACTTATGTTTTCACATTCTTCTGTTTGTGTTATATGGTTTCCAGATAAATGAAAACACTTCTGGAAATATTGATTCCGATTTTGAGAGGGTCCTGGAACATTTCTCGGGTGATGATTACAGATTGCCGCCGACAGTTGCCTTCAGAAACAGCGCTGTCCATATCATCAACATCCAAGGTTTCACTGGTACGCTTTATGAAATGAGTCACATCAAGTTTATGCTGGCACACTTTCCGCGCCTGAGGCACTTAGAAGTGACTCCGATCAAGGAAATGGATGAAGCCCAAAGCGGTGGCTATGCAGATCTTATTTCAGATTTTCCTATGCTTTCTGCGTCTATGGAAATTGTAATGGGATCTGAGGAACATTTTATTTGTAAAAATATAGAAGCTTGATAAGTATGTCTGCTTCTATACATTCCATGAAACATAAAATGGTATGAGTTTCCTTTGTAATTCTGCTAGTAGGACAAAGTACACTTTTAAAGTGACGGAAACATATGGTCGAAGAGCCTTTCTGTATTCTGCAATTCTGCTATTTCTAGATGAATTAGGTACAGTAATACATTTTTAGTGATCTGTTGTAATGCATCAGTCTGATGGCTGGAAGATTTATGCATCAGCCCTGTGTGAATTACAATTTTAGCTCTCACTTAAGAGAACAAATTATCCCTTCAATGTTTGAATGACGGAGAAATCTTAAGGAAAATTTTCTCTGCATTGATCCTTTTCCTGCTACTCCTTTCCACACTCAAGTCCTCCAACTAATAGTACAGGCTTGCCTGATTTATATTAGGACCTGTTTGGCAAAGGAAAAATAAGTTGACTTATGGCTTATAAGTCCATAATAACTTATGAGGGTGTTAATCAACCCAACTTATCAACTCAACTTATAACTTATATAATCATAAGTTATTCTTCCCAAATATTATTTCTTATTGCTTGATTTATTTTGCTTAGTAATTTATATTTTTTTACATTTGCGGTTTTGAATATATTTTCAATTTAAATTGCATGTATTGAAATTTTTATCTTAAATAATTATTTTTTTTAATAAAATTTACAAAACATTTCACTAACTTTTAAGTTAATTTATCCAAACACATGTATAATTATAAGTATTCATCTACTGATAGTTAACCTCTTTAAGGTATCCCAAACACCCATTAAGTCTTCACCTTCTGCACCGTGTTGACAATTGACCCAGCCATATCGTTTCTTTTACCAATCTTTTAATACTTTATTGATCTCAATTGTTTCAAAGGAGAGAAATGTGGGACAATGACCAAAATAGTACAAAGACAAGGGAATTGTTCATAGTGCCCAACCTGAAAATGTTGGTCCTTGGCAGCACCCAGTTGGTGAATTTTTATTTATAAAGTGTGGCAAGAAGATTGAGTTAGTGTTGGGCTTTTGTCTAAACATGTTGGGCTTTTGATAGTTTGTTTTAAGTTGAATAAATCAACCTGCACGTTAATGTATTAGACGCATTCAACAAGAGGTTGTAGAAGAATAGGAAACTCAGTTTTGATCTCCTGGATTGTAGGAGTTTTACTACTGATTAGTTTTTATATTAACACTACAATAAATCTGGTCAATTATGACGGAAAACTTATGACGGAACCGCTGGGCGCGTCAAACTTATGATGAAATTACAAATCTGTCGTAAATGTGACCATTTACGACGAAAAACTTATGACGAAATTTCTGGGCGCGCCAAACTTATGACGGAATTACAAATCCGTCGTTAATCTGACCACTTACGACGAAAAATTTACGACGGAATTTTTTGTTGTGCCGAACTTATGACAGAATTACAAATGAAAAACATTTCTGTTGTAAGTTAATTTAAGTGAAAAGTAAATTAACATTTTTTAAGCAAAAACGTTGTGGATTTAAAGCTATCGACCTAAAGTGGATTTAGAAGATCAAACGAGATGCAAATGGAAACATTGTCAAACATAAGGCGAGAATTGTAGCGAAGGGATTTGTGCAAAACCAAGGCATAGACTTTGATGAGGTCTTCGCTCCAGTCACTCGCATAGAAACAATACGTTTATTGCTTGCTCTTGCTACAAAAGAAAGCTGGGAGGTACACCACTCGATGTCAAAACAGCTTTTTTGAACGGAGAAATTAAAGAAGAAGTATATGTTAGGCAGCCCGAAGGATTTGTCAAGCAAGGACGAGAACATCTCGTTTACAGGCTGATAAAAGCTTTATATGGCCTTCGTCAAGCCCCGAGGGCTTGGTACTCAAAATTGAACAAATATTTGGAAGAATTGGGCTTTACCAGATGCACGTATGATCAAGCTGTTTACACAAGGAATGTGGGAAAGGGAGTTCTAATCATTGGCATTTATGTCGATGACATTCTTGTAACAGGAGCAAACACAACTACTATCAAATAATTCAAGGAACAAATGGCAAGTAAGTTTGATATGAGTGATTTAGGTAAACTAACCTATTATCTTGGCATTGAAGTTGATCAGGGGGATGGATATTTCCAGTTGAAGCAAAAGGGGTACGCAAAAAGGATCCTCAACAAGGCTGGTATGCTGCAACGCAATTCAACTAAGGTTCCAATGCATCCCAAGGACATTATCAACAGGGACGAAGGTGGAACAGAAGTTAAATCTACAGAATTTAAGAGCATAGTTGGAGGATTAATGCATCAGTCTGATGGCTGGAAGATTTATGTATCAGCCCTGTGTGAAATACAATTTTAGCTCTCACTTAAGAGAACAAATTATCCCTTCAATGTCTGAATGACGGAGAAATCTTAAGGAAAATTTTCTCTGCATTGATCCTTTTCCTGCTACTCCTTTCCACACTCAAGTCCTCCAACTAATAGTACAGGCTTGCCTGATTTATATTAGGAAATGTTTGGCAAAGGAAAAATAAGTTGACTTATGGCTTATAAGTCCATAATAACTTATCAGGGTGTTAATCAACCCAACTTATGAACTCAACTTATAACTTATATAATCATAAGTTATTCTTCCCAAATATTATTTCTTATTGCTTGATTTATTTTGCTTAGTAATTTATATTTTTTTATATTTGCGGTTTTGAATATATTTTCAATTTAAATTGCATGTATTGAAATTTTTATCTTAAATAATTATTTTTTTTAATAAAATTTACAAAACATTTCACTAACTTTTAAGTTAATTTATCCAAACACATGTATAATTATAAGTATTCATCTACTGATAGTTAACCTCTTTAAGGTATCCCAAACACCCATTAAGTCTTCACCTTCTGCAGTGTAAACCGTGTTGACAATTGACCCAACCATATCGTTTCTTTTACCAATCTTTTAATACTTTATTGATCTCAATTGTTTCAAAGGAGAGAAATGTGGGACAATGACCAAAATAGTACAAAGACAAGGGAATTGTTCATAGTGCCCAACCTGAAAATGTTGGTCCTTGGCAGCACGCAGTTGGTGAATTTTTATTTATAAAGTGTGGCAAGAAGATTGAGTTACACTACAAGAAAAACGCAATCAGACAACAGTGATCACACAACGCTCGGTCGAAAAAGTGTTGCCCAGAATTAACACACAACGGTTATTTTTCATCCTCAAAAAAGCATTGTCTTACCCAGAGTCCTTACAACGGTTTAAAAACCGTCGTCTACAAAACTGAATCAGACAAGGGTATTTTGGAAGTGTTGTTGCCTAAACGTGACAAATAGACAACAGTTTTCCGAGATATTGTGTGAAATAATCTAAGACAATGTCTCATAAACCGTTGTTGTAATAATACAACAGTTTTCATTAACGTATTGTGTGAAGAATCCTGGTACAACGGTGCAATAAACCGTTGTTGTAACGAGACAAGAGTTTTCTAAGTTGTGTTATTTAATATGGTTTCAAACAACTATTTATATTACCGTTGTCTGACCCGGAACCAACATACAACTGTTTATATATTGTATGTTTGTTTTCCAAACAAGACTTTTATTGTTAAAACCGTTGTCTAATTTTCAGTACAGATAAAATATATAAATGGAATTTCAGCTAACCTGCCATCAAAATAGAGGAATCCGATGCATCCAACAAACCAAGACCAAATTAGCTAACAACCCAAACATGAAGAAACTTAACAGAAACAAACCGACCAAGTGTCAAGAATCATCGTTACAAATTCAAAGAACACAAATTAAATTACATCACGAAAGTTCTATTAGTTCATCTATGTCATCTCGAATGTAACTAGCCACGTCCTCCTCGTCAACATCCGGCAAATTGGGTAGAAAAAAATCATTCTCGAGTTCCACTTCCACGGATCCCTCACTTTCATCCTCATTGTCTTCATAGTACTTTTTATCAGGTAATTTCAACACAATGGACCATAATTTATCAAGAGGATCGTCGATGTAACAAACTTGCTTAACATGTTTTGCTAAAACAAATGGATCATTCAAATACCCCAACCTATTCAAATTAACCAATGTATAGCCCAAGTCATCGACCTTAATCCCTTTGTTCATATCTACCCACTTACAACGAAAAAGTGGGATCCTAAAGTTGTTATAGTCCAACTCCCATATATCAATTATGACTCCGTAAAATATATGCGACATATGCTCAATATTTTGATCCTTACCATCCACAACCATTGTATCAGCTTGTACACACACACCACTGCATTGAACTTGACGTGTATCATCACGATCCTTGGTACTATAGGTAACACCATCAATTTTGTAGCCACTGAATGCAGGAACATCCTTGTTAGGCCCATCTGCAATCCATCTTATCTCATGCGATACCTCTTTTCCATCAAACAAATCGGAAGCAATGCATACAGAAATCGACACCATTGAGAAGAATAATACTTGGCAATTGATTGACTTGCCAACAGGTCACAAAGCCATAGGTCTCAAGTGGGTCTTTAAGCTGAAAAAGGATTCAAATAGTGATGTGATAAAACATAAAGCCCGTCTTGTGGCAAAGGGCTACGTTTAGAAACTAGGCATTGACTACGACGAAGTCTTTGCTCCGGTGACTCGGTTGGAAACGGTACGCTTATTGTTGGCTCTTGCAGCTAAAAACGATTGGGAGGTTCACCACCTAGACGTTAAGTCCGCTTTTCTAAATGGTGTTCTCATGGAAGAGGTCTATGTTTCGCAACCAAAAGGTTTTGTCCAACCAGGGAAAGAACACAAAGTTTATAGACTTCTCAAGGCCTTGTACGGCCTTCGTCAAGCACCCAGGGCCTGGTACACACAACTCAACAAATGTCTTCTCAAGCTGGGTTTTACAAAATGCCCTTATGAGCAAGCGGTTTATACCTGGAAGAATGGGCCTGACTCGCTTCTTGTCGGAGTTTACGTCGACGATCTAATCATCACTGGCTCCAACCTCTCCCACATTATCAAATTCAAGGGGGAGATGAATAGTGAATTTGATAAGACTGACCTCGGGAAACTTTCATACTACTTGGGCTTGGAGGTCAGTCAAGGTCATGGTTCTATCGAGATCAAGCAAACCACGTATGCAAATAAAGCGCTTCAAAGAGCAGGTACGAGCGAGTGTAATGCAGTAAAGTATCCAATGGATTTTAAATTGCATATCGACGCTGACAAGAACGGCGAAGCAGTAAACTCAAGTGACTACAAGAGCTTGGTTGGGGGACTACGCTACTTGGTGTATACACATCTAGCATATGCGGTGGGAATTGTCAGCCACTACACCATAAATGGCCTATTACAACGATTTGAGCCTATGTTGCCTTTGATTGTGTTGGCTTTGCTAAGCATATTTTTGGCTACTACAACATTGTCATTTTAATGTTGCCTCAGGCATAAAATATATGTTGCTGTAGAATCAAAGTGTTGGCATGTTGCAATATGTAAAAAATATGTTGCCATAGTTTTTTAATAAACAATATTTCATATTTTTAACTACAAATAATTTTTTGATTTGACAAAGTCAAACTAACCTAGCTTTAAGTGATAATTGATAAATATTGTTATGTATAATAATTATGGAAAAAAACATCATTACAAAGTATATCTCATTTATTATCACATTTAATTTTTAAATTTGCAAAATTGTAAATTAGTAAAATATAATTGAGGGTCAAACTTGAACATGTTTTAACTTTTAAAACTCTTATATCACCCCTTTTTTAAGGACGAAGGAAGTATATATTAAATTTAAAAAAATAAAATATATTTTTAAGATGAATAATTATATATTTGTAATTATTAAAATATTGTTCACTAATTTTAAACTGAATAATTATATTTTTCAAAATATTTTTATTTTTGCACGAAAGTAGATGCAAATTGGAAGAGCGGCAAAAATACCGCCCAATCCAAATTTTTGAGACTAAGACCAAAACCATATCTACACACTTTCTCTCGCTCTTTTTTCATTTTCCCACCCTCTCACTTCTGCCTGTAGCTCTCTCCGTCTCTCTCTCTCTATCCCCCACTCTCACAAACCCACCCTCTGTAACTACCAATATATACATACAAATAATCTATACGTATATATAATTACTTCTATTTGCAATGCTTCTTTAGATTAGGGTATTTTCAATTCGATTTACATATGTACATACATTTGCATACATGGAATTAGGGCTAATTTCAATTTGTACTTTTTATTATTTTAGGACTGATTTTGAAATTAGGGTTCCAATAGGGTTTGGGCTTCAATAGGTTTTAATTTGGGGATTCAAAATTAGGGTTTCAATCGGATTTAATTTGGGGCTTTGAGTTTAAGGTAGTTTTTATCGTTTGTGTTATGTGTATTTGTTTTGTGGATTTAACTGTTAATATTTTGTATTAATATGTTCCATTTTCTTTGTTTTAATATTGATATTGGGATTTTTGATTTTATTTTGTGGTAATATGTTCGGTTCTAGAATCTGTTACTAAAGTTACGGATATGAAGGCGGTTATTGAACATGTTGATGAAGGTGAGCTTCTTTATTCGACTGATAAAGCCTCTCTAAATGTTAAAATTTATATGTATGAGTCAATTTAATCTCTCAATTATTAATTATCTTTTGTTATTGCGTAATTGTGTGTTGTTAATATGAGTTTGTAATAGATTTGGTTGTTAGAATATGTTTGTTGAGTTGTTTAATAGATTCAGTTATTGGAAAAAAGTTTGTTAAGTTGCGTAAAAGATTCGGGTATTAGAATATGTTTGTTATTATTATGTGTTATCTGGTTGTTATTTTTGCTTGATATGACTTGTTATGAAGTTATACTTTCTGTGAACTGTTTCAAATATAGTGTTTTTGATGGACTCTGTTGGTTTGAAGTTCGGTCATGTTTAAGTGAAGGTTACTCTGTTGTGTATTGATTTGTCAATTTTGTGTGTTTTTGGCTGATTTGTTACTCTGTTTTCTAACTTCCTTCAGCATTTTGTCTATTGTTCACTTTATTCATTTGATTATTCGATTGATCGGGTTCTTAATTTGCTCGGTTTTAAATTTTAGGATTTTGATTGGTGAGCTGATTTCCTAAAGAGAAATTAAGTTAATTCCCAAATTAAGGTAAGTCACTTGTTTAGTACTTAATATTTTTTATGCCCTGTTTAGTACTTAATTCTTTTTATGCCCTATAGACCTATAGAGTGATTTTTGTTATATTTTGTATATGCAGCAAAGATCCACCAAGTTTTACTTGATTCTTACCCGCGGCTCTTCTTATAAATTATCCATTAGCTATCTCCTTTTGCATATACTGCCTATTTTAACAAATGTGATGCACATCGGATTTTAGATGCTATCGTATATCCTATGATATAAGTTTTTCTGAAGCAACATTAAGAACAATGGAGGATTAAATAATTTGTCAACAGATAGAGGTTTTGATTCAATGAATAAACTCAAACCATGTTATGTTCTCTGTATGTTGATGGTTGTGGAGCTCAGTTCTGAATTTAACGTGAACAATAAATAAAAAGGGAATGGAAACATGACGGTCTGACTGAGCTCCCACGGAAAATGTGTTTCGGTATTCAGGTATTCATACAACACTGTTAAAAATAAGTTTGATATTTTTTCTTGCTGACTTATTGATGAAATATTTTGTTTTTTAGGTATTGTTCAATATGCTGATTGTTCATTTGATTGTAAAACTAGTTTATGGGGGGTTGAACACGAAGGTAAAGCAAAGTTACTGTACCTTCCCTCAAGCAAAACAATTTGGGACATTTTTAATATTTTCCCCAACTGAAAGGTAAGTAAATAGCAAACTTACTCCCTATGGTTCCTATTTTGCTTTAATATTTTATCAGTTGTAAATGTCCTGCCAAGTGTGTAATTTTCTGCGATATTAAAATAAAAAGATCTGATGTGTGCAAGGCTGTGCAATTTAGAAAAATGGCTATATTATTTTATGTAAAATATATTGAGTTCGAACATAGACTTTCCGCCTATCAAACAGATGCTTAGCTACGTCGCCTTGTAAGAATTCATCATCCATCAAAACTAATCTGTACATTTTTTCATACATAGGATTAGGTTTGTGTTAAAACTGATCGCAGGGTTAGTCTCTGCGGGTAGCATGCCTTTCCTTTTTTATTTTACCTTTTTATCTTAGCTAGTTTAAATACTTATTTGTGGAATCATGCAAGTCTTTGGTAGCATGAGAGATTTAAAATGTATAGAAGAGATTTAAGATAATAGACCAAATTTGATAAAACTTTATTATTCTGATAAAACTTTATAGAAATTGAACAAGTAAGTATAGATATTTTTAAACAATACACTTGTTTGTCATCTTAAATTCAAAACTTAAAGGTCGATATATTAATATTTTTTATAAAATTATTAGGCTAAGTTGGTTTCAAGAAGTTTGACATCAACATCCTTTGCTTTCTTTTCTTTTCATATTAGCAGGTCAAAGTTTGTGGTTATGGTGGTTGGTTCCTTCTTAGACTACTCTCTCTGCATGGCCCAGTTTTGCCCCTCAATATTGAGGTATTGAGGCTGATTTATTATATACTGTATATCTTCTAAAGTATTACAGCTAACTGAAAATTTGAAATCAATGGATATATACATGTAATGACATCTCCCATTATTGCCAGAAATCTCTTTTGCTAAGATTTTTAATATTTCCTTTCTGTTTTATAATTTTTCTGATCGGACAGGCACTGCTGCTTGTACTCTGGAGGACCAGAAAATCACATAGTTCCAAGGGTTGATGTCGCAGAATTCAACTGCGCCCATTACAACAAAGGTTGCAGACAGGATTGCAGCTTCTAGCTTTACTAAGAAAATAACCATTTCAAGTGACAATCACAATGAAACTCCTATAAGTGGCGGCACTACCTCTTTGTTTGATGCTAAGATGTTTCGGTGGTTTATGACGTTATCAAAATCTAGTAATAAGTTTGTAGTTACCTAGTTTATTATTGTATCTTTTGATGTAGTTGGTTTATTTCGAGTTTCTGAAATATTTTGATGTAGTTGAAGCTTGTAGGATTATGTTACTTTGGAAGTGAGGGTTGTGTGAAAAATACAGTTTAATGTTTTTTTGGTTATATTTGGGAGATGCATTTGAATTTATGTTACATATTTATAAAGGAACAAATTATGGAGTAAAATGTTACATCAATAAAAAAATGTTTTGATAAGGTAAAAATTGTTGGCATAAAAGTGGGCCCCGTAAGTGGTTGCATAGAAAGTGGGTCCCACTGGTGGGACCTACTATCATTTCCCAAAAAGTTTAACACAAAGGCAACATAGATATTAAGTTGCTCTAGGTTACTAATATTGTTGCTATAGCAGTCTATTCCAACACCAAAACTCATGTTGCCATAGAGGAGGAAAGTGTTGGCATAGACCCCAAAGGCAACATCAAAAAAACCAACACAAAAAAAGTGTTGGCTTTGCAATTTTTGGGCCTACAGCAACATATTTTCGACATACGACAACAGTTTTCAAGGCTTGCCATAGGCCATTTATGGTGTAGTGAGCCTTTTTATGGAGAGACCCACGGAGTTGCATCTAAGTGTTGTTCGAAGAATTTGTCGTTATGTTAAAGGAACATTGCATTATGGTCTGACATACTCGAAGGGGCGTGGTAACTATATTCTGTCCGATTTTTCTGACAGTGATTTAGTCGGGAGTATCGAGGATAGAAAGAGTACTACTTCTATCTTGATGAGAGTTTAATTTCTTGGGTGTCACAGAAACAGAGATGTGTTGCTCTCTCGTCATGTGAAGCTGAGTTTATGGCGGCTACAACTGCTGCGTGTCAAGGCATTTGGCTTCAAAGGGTGCTTGGGCAAATTACTGAGATTAATCCAGGACCTGTTGTCTTATACACCATAAATGACCTACTACAACATTTAGAGGTGATGTTGCCTTTGATTTTGTTGGCTTTGCCATGCATATTTTTGGCTACTACAACATTATCAATTTGGTGTTCGCTCAGGAATCAGAAAAATGTTGCTGTAGGTATAAAGTGTTGGTATGTTGGCATAGGTATGAAATTGTGTTGCCATAATTTTATAATAAACATATTTTTTTTCTTTTAACTAAATGTAAAAATATTTATTTTTATTTGACATTAAAATTAATAGATTTAATTGGATAATTTATAATTTTCATAAAAATTAAGAATATGACAAAATAAGTGAACAATGAAATGAAAAATGTTTAAAATGATTTTTTTGAGATGAATTTTTTATTTTATAATTATTAAATTATTATTCAAGAAATTTAAGTAAATAATTTAGTTTCTAAATGTATTTTAATATACTAATAAAAATTTTGTGAATGATAAAAGTATTTGAATATATTAATATAAATATGTAAAGAGAAATTGAACAATAAATTAAAAAGTTAAAACATTTTTTTTAAATTAAAAAAAATTTATTTACAACTTAGATATACAAAGTAACATATATATTTAGAAAAACATGAAAAATTGGTGAGAATTTGTTGAGCGGTAAAAAGACCGCCCAACCAAAATTCAAGACCCGCTCACAAAATTGCCAAAACGAAAATTGCCTACACTTCACCATCACTTTCTTCTTTTCTTCTCTCTCGATCTCCTGCTAAACTACTCACACTACTACTCACACAGATGCGCACTACTGCTATTCACACGGCTGTGCACGACTACCCACTACTCTATTCTTTACGCACATATACTATGACTGCTCAATTAAGATTTTTTTTCTTCGCTATTTTAGGGTTCTTCAAATCAGGGCTTTTCAATTTGCTTTTATTTTAGGGTGTTTTTCACTATATTACAATTGATTTAGGCTTTCTTTGTGTCCAGGGCTGATTTCTAAAATTAGGGCTTCAATTTGAATTGTGGGGCTTCAATCGGGTTCAATTTTGGATTTCAAAATTAAGGTTTCAATTGGGTTTAATTTGGGGCTTCGAGTTTAAGGTAATTCTATCTCTTTCTATTTGATATGTGGATTATATGTATTTTGTGTTATATATATTGTTGCCATGCCCATGTATTTGCTCTTCGATTATATATATATAAGTGCTATGTTATTAAAATATATCAAGTTCGGATGCTTGAAATTCCATTTTTTTAATATAATTATTTTCTAAATGCGTGGGTAATTATTTTGTTTTATATGTGGAATATGTGGAATATGTGGTCAGTGAATTGATGATTCCAGCAGTGTGTACTAGTTGGGTTTTAAGGCTCATTTACCTCTCTTTAATTATTTGTTGGTTGTAATCCTAGCTAGTTTGTATTTAGTTTGATACAGTAAACATGTTTTAGTCTTTGGTTGTTGTTAATACTAGCTCATAAGACGAAAATTGCGTGAGTCTATCGCAATGCCAAGGGGTTCTTATTTAGGGTCAGTATAACCTCGAATTAATGTTATCAATGTTAACTGTATAATGTTCAGGGGTGTCACCTCTGTATCATTCCCGGCAGATGGTTCTCGCATATACACTGCGGATGGGATGATTTGTGAACTAGACTCGTTGACTGAAAATTTATTGCCCAAGTTCAAAGCTTCCATGAAAGAAAAATCTTCTATGTCTGTCTCACCAGGTATATAAAAAAGGCTTGTGGTATTTTTAAGTTGAAAAGCACACCTTTTTTTTTCAATAGGTATATTTTCATTACAAAGTGAATTGTAAGTATTAGATTATTAATAATAGTTCTTGCTTTGGGCTGTTGATGTACCCGGGTCATTGTTTTTGTGAATGAAAAATTTACATGGTTTGGAAGTGGCCTTTCTTCTCATTTCTCTAAGTCATGTTAATCAATCTGCCTTTGGTTCCAAAACTATAGTTTTGTATGTAGATAACAATTTGCAAGAAACAGACTAACCAAATTTATCCATTATATTCTTTATCGTTTCCTAGGAGAAATAATCTTTCCATAATGCTAATTATAATTTTGATCATATGTTATTATGCTAATATGTTTACAAGAATGATCCAATCATCATGGCCTGGGAGCTTATGAATGAGCCTAAATGCACTTCAGATTCATCATGCCAGACCATTCAGGTTTTTATATATAACCCTTAATCCATGCTAGTTACACTTTTTCTAAGTAATTTACTTAAGTATCAATGTTTATCTTATTCTGGTCTGCGCAGTGATAATCATTTGCTAGTTTTCAACGGATTTTTATAGCTAAAATAAAGATTTCTCTTGCTGTTTGTTTCTTGCTTTTCAGGTGAGTTTTGGATTGCATCTCAGCGAGTTTTTCATCAGTTTGTTGGTGTTCATCTACATCGTTTTCCAGCAGGTTTTTGGAGCAAATTCAGGTTGGTCCTTGTAGCATTGCTTACCAAATTTTCTGGGCAGATTTTTGTGAGCTTTAGAGCAATCTCGGACCTCTGTTTTACAAAACTCTCATGTTGGTTTTACAGTAGCTTTTCGAGGTATGATTTTGAGCTCATCGGTTGTCTTTTTAATGCACAAGAACTTTCCAGAGCACAAAATAAATAGCAAGATTATCAGCACAAATAAAACAAGAACCGTTTTATCTACTGATGCTACAACAGTCCGGAGTCTTGTGGGTGATGCACTGGCGTTGGTTGTCCAAAACATGGCAACGGTAGTAGCTGGTGTTGTCATAGAATTCACTGCTAATTGGATACTTGCACTGGTAATCCTAGTAGTACTGCCTTTGATGCTTGTGCAAGGACTCCTTCAGACGTAGTTAGTAGACATGAAAAATCAAGTATTTACTGAGTTTCTTTGGTGCAGGTGATGTATGAACAAGCCAGTCAAGTTGCGAATGATGCGGTTGGCAGCATAAGAACTGTTGCATCGTTTTGTGCTGAAGAGAAAGTGATGGATATGTACCAAAAGAAATGTGATGGCCCAATGAAATCAGGAATTAGGCTTGAAATTGTGAGTAGTGCTAGTCTTGGCGTGGGTTCTTCAGTTCTCTTCTTGGTTAACTCTTTCATTTTCTACATTGGATCGGTCCTGGAAAAGCATGGGAAAGCTACTTTTGCTGAAATTTTCAGAGTAAAACGCTACAACTGTTTTATAACCTAACTTATGATCTAAGCATTTAAGAAATAGTTATTTTCCCCTTTTTATTTACCAAGAGTTATTTCAGATTTTGTTTAAGACACAACAAAATTTGCGTGATTGCAGTTTTTCTTTGCCCTTACAATGACTGCAATTGGAGTAAGTATGACCATTAGCATGGCACCAGATATCGATAAGGTCAAGAACTCAGCTGCTTCTATTTTTCAAATTCTTGATAGTAAACCTAAAATAGATCCAACAATGAAGAAGGCTCAACTATAGACACTCTAAAAGGAGATATTGAATTACGGAATGTCGGCTTCAAGTACCCGACAAGATCCAATATTCCAATTTTCATAGATTTGTGCTTAAGTATACCCTCTGGAAAGGTAAAAGTTTCAGCAGCTTTAAATTCTCTTACATTTTTAGACTTACATATATTTTTTGTTTATTATTTCCAATTCACATTAAGGTCAGAACATATACACAGCATGATGTCGCTATTCCAGAACATATACACAGCGTGTTACATGCAATCTATCATGTGAAACTATGTTGCACCATTCTTAACTGTCTAGTTTAGTTTATATTGTTGCTGGTTGTTTAGTTATGACTTTCAATTGCAAAAATCAGTTACATTACTAAAATTTACATATCATTAACGTCATCTTCTTTTTTGTGTTTGTCTTACAGCATATATGAGCAGCATCTTCAGGCCGTGCCTTGTTCTAACAGTAAACTTCAGGAGCAGGTATGCTCAGTTTCACGCATCCTTGTGTTATGCTTTTGCTATAATTTTAGCGAATGTCTATTGTGCAGGCAATGGAGCATTTTAATGGATTAGTTTCACTTATAATATTATCGGTAGCAATGTTGAAATGTGTTAATGGACAGTGGTCTAGTGCTCATGCAACCTTCTATGGAGAAGTTGATGCTTCTGGTACAATGGAAAAGCTGATTATTTTTTGTCCTTGTGTTTGGAGATACTCTCGTAGTTGGTTGAATATTGTATTTAGAGATACTCTTGTAGTCGATTGAATTAGAATTGTTGATTTGGATTATTATGTAATATGATGTTAAATGAAAAAACAGGTTATATTGATTTGATTGTTTTAGAATGCATATATACAAATTATGTATTTTTTTTATACAAAAAAGTGTTTTCATTGATGCATTGATGCTTAAAGTGTTGAGAAAAGAACAATTGATGTTAAAAAGATGTTTCTAGAATATGTGAGCCTCATATTGGACCCCACAGGTGGGGCTCAAGTTGTGGGCCAACGGTGGGTCCCACTTTATTTTATTGAAAATATAACACAAAGGCAACATAGATATTATGTTGGTGTAGGGTAATAATATTGTTGCCATAACAGTGTATTACAACACCAAAACTCATGTTGCCATAGAGGAGGATAATGTTGGCATAGACCCCAAAGCTAACATCAAAAAAACCAACATAAAAAAAGTGTTGGCTTTGCAATTTTTGGGCCTACAGCAACATATTTTGGACATACGCCAACAGTTTTCAGGGCTTGCCGTAGGCCATTTATGGTGTAGTGATCCTTGTTAGGCCCATCTGCAATCCATCTTATCTCATGCGATACCTCTTTTCCATCAAACAAATCAGAAGCAATGCATACAGAAATCGACACCATTGAGAAGAATAATACTTGGCAATTGATTGACTTGCCAACAGGTCACAAAGCCATAGGTCTCAAGTGGGTCTTTAAGCTGAAAAAGGATTCAAACAGTGATGTGATAAAACATAAAGCCCGTCTTGTGGCAAAGGGCTACGTTTAGAAACTAGGCATTGACTACGACGAAGTCTTTGCTCCGGTGACTCGGTTGGAAACGGTACGCTTATTGTTGGCTCTTGCAGCTAAAAACGATTGGGAGGTTCACCACCTAGACGTTAAGTCCGCTTTTCTAAATGGTGTTCTCATGGAAGAGGTCTATGTTTCGCAACCAAAAGGTTTTGTCCAACCAGGGAAAGAACACAAAGTTTATAGACTTCTCAAGGCCTTGTACGGCCTTCGTCAAGCACCCAGGGCCTGGTACACACAACTCAACAAATGTCTTCTCAAGCTGGGTTTTACAAAATGCCCTTATGAGCAAGCGGTTTATACCTGGAAGAATGGGCCTGACTCGCTTCTTGTCGGAGTTTACGTCGACGATCTAATCATCACTGGCTCCAACCTCTCCCACATTATCAAATTCAAGGGGGAGATGAATAGTGAATTTGATAAGACTGACCTCGGGAAACTTTCATACTACTTGGGCTTGGAGGTCAGTCAAGGTCATGGTTCTATCGAGATCAAGCAAACCACGTATGCAAATAAAGCGCTTCAAAGAGCAGGTACGAGCGAGTGTAATGCAGTAAAGTATCCAATGGATTTTAAATTGCATATCGACGCTGACAAGAACGGCGAAGCAGTAAACTCAACTGACTACAAGAGCTTGGTTGGGGGACTACGCTACTTGGTGTATACACATCCTGATATAGCATATGCGGTGGGAATTGTCAGCCTTTTTATGGAGAGACCCACGGAGTTGCATCTAAGTGTTGTTCGAAGAATTTGTCGTTATGTTAAAGGAACATTGCATTATGGTCTGACATACTCGAAGGGGCGTGGTAACTATATTCTGTCCGATTTTTCTGACAGTGATTTAGTCGGGAGTATCGAGGATAGAAAGAGTACTACTTCTATCTTGATGAGAGTTTAATTTCTTGGGTGTCACAGAAACAGAGATGTGTTGCTCTCTCGTCATGTGAAGCTGAGTTTATGGCGGCTACAACTGCTGCGTGTCAAGGCATTTGGCTTCAAAGGGTGCTTGGGCAAATTACTGAGATTAATCCAGGACCTGTTGTCTTATACATTGATAATAGGTCAGCCATCGATCTTGCTAAGAATCCGGTCTTTCATGGACGAAGCAAACATATTGATGTGCGATATCATTTTATCCGTGATTGTGTAGAGAAGGGGTTGATTGTGATCAAACATGTCAACACAACTGAACAACGCGCGGATATATTAACCAAGGCATTGTCTGCATCAAGGTTTGAGAAAATGAGACGTTACTTGGAGTAAAGGATCTGGAACATGTTTAGACTAAGGGGGAGTATGTTGGGCTTTTGATAGTTTGTTTTAAGTTGAATAAATCAACCTGCACGTTAATGTATTAGTCGCATTCAACAAGAAGTTGCAGAAGAATAGGAAACTCAGTTTTGATCTCCTGGATTGTAGGAGTTTTACTACTGATTAGTTTTTATATTAAGCAAGTAATAAGGATCGTTTAATCAATCCCAGTTGTACTTTCCTTTTCATCAAAAAATCAGTTTATTAAGCAATCTCTGTATATCTCTTAATTTGATCAGTCCTATCAGTTAGAGCATACACTAAACAACTACATAGCTGATTATGGACAGGTTTTGATTCAGATTACAAGGTTATATTCTCCTGATATCTTTTCTCTTAACGAGGACTTAACTTCGATTCTGGTTCCCTTTATTACATTACAGTTCAAAATAACATTGCCCTTACAAAACATCAATATCAAAATTTCTACTTCAAGTTACTATCTATTTAGCGTTGGAATTGGAAATTTATGATAGTGAAAAACAAAAACAATATACAAACTGTAAGACCAAAAAATGGTTAGCATCATGATAAACAATTCAACATTCAACACTTTCTATGTGGCAATAGGTGAAGTGAGCTTTTTCCCTTTTCTGTATTATATATTAAAATAACTTAAAATTGGATGACAAACATTAGTATTTATAACCCTTATAGTACACCACCTGATAATTTTTTTTTTTTAAAAAGCGCTTACATATAGAACTCAGAATAACTTGTTTTGTTAATTTGAGCCTCATTGAATAGCCAAGATCAAATGGAGAAAAACAAATGTTGATATTGAGAAAAAAATGTACCTTATAATATGTTGAATCATGGAAAAAAATAATAATTTGTTTTTTCATGAAACCCTAATCTAACCCCTAAATTTCAACCACAAAACTTGAAACATCTTGTTTTCAATTTTGCAAAGAGTTATTTTTTTAAAACTTTTTTTTTTGCCAAATATTTTTAGTCGTGTAGATTGGTTTGTTCGAAACATGACATTTGAAACATATTTATGATATTTAAATAAATTTTATTCATTTTTGTAATAATTTATAGTTTGTGTGTAAATGGTTTTTCATTATAAAATCATTCCAAATGAAGATAAAAAATTAAAATTGTTTGCATACATGATAATTTGATAATGAGCTAGACATCTGTATGGTTAGATAATTGAAACATAAATTAAAAAAAATATTTGATGTAACCCTAAGCTAATCCCTAAATAAAAATATGATTTAAAATTTAATTTTATAAATGGCAAGTGGTAAAATGCTATTTCTTACCAGCTTTGGTAGGAAATGCTCACATGGCATCTCAACCAATAAGAAGGCGACACACAATCACTGATGTGCTGAATGGACGGGTCATCATTTCCTACAATCATGGACGGAGGGAAACGTCTTAACAAAAACCACCTTGTTTTGTTGTAGTCAGACACGCTGACAACAACGTGGCAAGTCGGGCCTGCTTGGATCATTTCTTCCTATCAACAGTTACTTGGAAATGGTCCATGCATTTCTACCAAGTAGTTTTGGTAGCAATTGCTATGGCAAAACGACATCGTTTTTATATTGTCAGACATGCTCACAAACAACGCCATGGAAAATCGGACCCATTAGAGTCATTTCCTGCCAATGTCGGTAGGAATTGGTCCTTGCATTTCCTACCATAATTATTTGGTAGGAAATAATATGGCAAACCAATGTCGTTTTTTTGTTGACCTTGCTAGGCGGGTCCCTCGTTGACCATTTCCTACCATTCGCGGTAGGAAATGAATAGCATTTAGCATTTCCTACCAACTATGGTTTTTCCTACCATTTTTGAAGGATAAAGCTATTATATCTTAAACACATAAATTTTCTAACTTCTCCATCTTCGGCAAACGCAAAAATTATATCAGAAAAGTAAAATATTAAAATATAAGGGTTAAGACAACAAATTATATTTATATTCTAATATAATAAGAGTAAAAAGAAAATAAGAGAATAGGTAAAGAGATCCATACCACTAAAACATATTGAAATAATTTATATATGGAGATTTTCAACTATACTAAATAATTTATAATAATAACGAGTATCAGAGATAATTTAAAAGTATTATCAAATGTCAAGATTCAAAACTCATTAAACAATGTTTCTAAATTTAATATTTCAAATTTCAAATATACTAATATCTAAATAATTAGGTTTGAGCACACCAAAATATTATAAATATTTAAAGTAATACGTGCATGGATTTAAAGATAAAATATTGTTATTATACATATATATATAAAAAATTGTAATTGTTACCGTAAATAAGATTTTAGTACATCTTACATTTCTATCTTACCGTAAAGTATTGCTTATTCTGTCTCTTCTTCTTTAGTGATTATTACTGATTGTTGGGCCTCAGAATTACTGATTATTAGACCTAATAATTTTGTTACCTAACTACTAGGTATGTTCACATGTGTTTCTGGTGTTTAATTGTTGGAAATTAATCTTAAACTTGTTTTATTGTTTTATTGTTTTATTGTTTTAGTTAGCTGTTTTAAATTAAATAAATTGTCATCCTAGTCTACAGGAGATGATTTAGTCGTGGGTTTGTTTTCAGCATTATTAGGAGAGTTCAGTGTAGTGGAGAGTTTTTAGGAGTAGTGGTTAGCAGCACTACGTCTGCTATATATGCATGTATTTCCTTTCAGTATGAATTAATTCAAGGCATAGACAGTTTGCATTACTTTTATTCTCTCTACGTAATACATACAGTACAATCATATGTGTGCAAAGTAGTGTTTATCTGTTTGGGTTTCCTTCACTTGGTATCAGAGCTTGTGTTTAGTTTTTGTATGCCTAAGTATCAACCCAAACACACAAACGAAACCATGGAAACGCAAAAGGCAAAAGAAGGTTCTGTGGGTTTGAGCTATCCCATGTTAACGAAAAGTAACTATACAACATGGTCCCTGAAAATGAAAGTGTTCATGAAGGCGCAAGGAGTTTGGGGTGCGATCGAAGAAGACCCAAAGACTGTCGTTAATGAGAGGACGATACAGATAGCCCTTGCAGCAATATATCAAGGAGTGCCAGAAGAAGTATTGCTGACCATTGCTGAGAAAGAGACCGCTAAGGAGGCATGGGAAGCGATAAAGACAATGTGCATGGGAGTAGAGCGAGTGAAAGAAGCGAAGGTGCAAACCTTAAAAGGAGAGTTCGAGTCCCTCATTATGAAGGAAACGGATAACATTGATGAGTTTTGTATGAGGTTGAGCGGGATTGTGACTAATATTCGAGTTCTTGGAGAAACAATGGAGGAATCGAGTGTTGTGAGGAAAATTCTGCGTGCAGTCCCGGATAAGTTTCTTCAAATAGCTTCAAACATTGAGCAATTTGGAGATGTCAAGTCAATGACGGTTGAAGAATTGGTGGGTCGTCTCAAAGCTCATGAGGAAATGATGAAGGGCAGGTCCGAGAGTGCAGGTGGACAGAATGCAGGTGGACAGCTTCTCTTGGCATCTCAGAATCAAAGAGCTAGAGGTGGTTCTTTCCGTGACAAGAGTAGGATAAAGTGTTACAATTGTAACACCATGGGACACTATGCTTCAGAATGTAGTAAACCACGACGGGAACGAGAGAAGAGACAAGAGGTAAACATTGCAGTCATCGAGGATGATGAACCAACGCTGTTATAGACAGAAATAAGCCATGCCAGATGGGCAAATAAGTAGTGCCACACGGGTAAAATAAACAACGTGCCAGACGGGCAATCAAAAGGCCAAATGGGCTGATGAATAAGCTTGCCAGACGGGCAAATATCAAGTGCCAGACGGGCAGAGAAGTTGATAGCCACACGGTCTCAGTTCAATAGCCATACGGGCTCAGTTTAAAAGCCATACGGGCTGGAAGGATTGCATGAGACAAGTTTAAGATTAAGGGGGTGAATGTTGGAAATTAATCTTAAACTTGTTTTATTGTTTTATTGTTATATTGTTTTAGTTAGCTGTTTTAAATTAAATAAATTGTCATCCTAGTCTACAGGAGATGATTTAGTCGTGGGTTTGTTTTCAGCATTATTAGGAGAGTTCAGTGTAGTGGAGAGTTTTTAGGAGTAGTGGTTAGCAGCACTACGTCTGCTATATATGCATGTATTTCCTTTCAGTATGAATTAATTCAAGGCATAGACAGTTTGCATTACTTTTATTCTCTCTACGTAATACATACAGTACAATCATATGTGTGCAAAGTAGTGTTTATCTGTTTGGGTTTCCTTCACTTGGTATCAGAGCTTGTGTTTAGTTTTTATATGCCTAAGTATCAACCCAAACACACAAACGAAACCATGGAAACACAAAAGGCAAAAGAAGGTTCTGTGGGTTTGAGCTATCCCATGTTAACGAAAAGTAACTATACAACATGGTCCCTGAAAATGAAAGTGTTCATGAAGGCGCAAGGAGTTTGGGGTGCGATCGAAGAAGACCCAAAGACTGTCGTTAATGAGAGGACGATACAGATAGCCCTTGCAGCAATATATCAAGGAGTGCCAGAAGAAGTATTGCTGACCATTGCTGAGAAAGAGACCGCTAAGGAGGCATGGGAAGCGATAAAGACAATGTGCATGGGAGTAGAGCGAGTGAAAGAAGCGAAGGTGCAAACCTTAAAAGGAGAGTTCGAGTCCCTCATTATGAAGGAAACGGATAACATTGATGAGTTTTGTATGAGGTTGAGCGGGATTGTGACTAATATTCGAGTTCTTGGAGAAACAATGGAGGAATCGAGTGTTGTGAGGAAAATTCTGCGTGCAGTCCCGGATAAGTTTCTTCAAATAGCTTCAAACATTGAGCAATTTGGAGATGTCAAGTCAATGACGGTTGAAGAATTGGTGGGTCGTCTCAAAGCTCACGAGGAAAGGATGAAGGGCAGGTCCGAGAGTGCAGGTGGACAGAAAATGCAGGTGGACAGCTTCTCTTGGCATCTCAGAATCAAAGAGCTAGAGGTGGTTCTTTCCGTGACAAGAGTAGGATAAAGTGTTACAATTGTAACACCATGGGACACTATGCTTCAGAATGTAGTAAATCACGACGGGAACGAGAGAAGAGGCAAGAGGTAAACATTGCAGTCATCGAGGATGATGAACCAGCGCTGTTATAGACAGAAATAAGCCATGACAGATGGGCAAATAAGTAGTGCCACACGGGTAAAATAAACAACGTGCCAGACGGGCAATCAAAAGGCCAAATGGGCTGATGAATAAGCTTGCCAGACGGGCAAATATCAAGTGCCAGACGGGTAGAGAAGTTGATAGCCACACGGTCTCAGTTCAATAGCCATACGGGCTCAGTTTAAAAGCCATACGGGCTGGAAGGATTGCATGAGACAAGTTTAAGATTAAGGGGGTGAATGTTGGAAATTAATCTTAAACTTGTTTTATTATTTTATTGTTTTATTGTTTTAGTTAGCTGTTTTAAATTAAATAAATTGTCATCCTAGTCTACAGGAGATGATTTAGTCGTGGGTTTGTTTTCAGCATTATTAGGAGAGTTCAGTGTAGTGGAGAGTTTTTAGGAGTAGTGGTTAGCAGCACTACGTCTGCTATATATGCATGTATTTCCTTTGAGTATGAATTAATTCAAGGCATAGACAGTTTGCATTACTTTTATTCTCTCTACGTAATACATACAGTACAATCATATGTGTGCAAAGTAGTGTTTATCTGTTTGGGTTTTCTTCACTAATTACATTCAAGTTGATATGTATGTATATATTCATTCTTTTTTGTTTTAATTAAATGTTTAATACATAATAGGTAAAACAAATTGGATAAACTTCAATTTCAGATGTGTATACATCACTAGATGTGTATGGCAGTTTGACATACGTAGAAATGTGTGCTGGTAATATTATAGTTAGTGATTTTGCAAATTTATTGCTGTGTATTAAGCAATTTTATTCCCAAGTGTTGTGTCTTGGATTAGATGCTAGAGTGTAGTGTACTCATGTTAGATAACGAACAGGTAAATAATAATAGAGAAAATTATCATAACAAGAAAAACATATAATAATGATTAATGATAGAGTTAGAGTATATAGATTTGCACCGTTTCTTGATTATTGATTAGAGTTAAAGTGTATAAATGTGTTGATTCCATCACTGTCTCCATCTACACAGAGAATGATAGAAATATTATTGATTTAAATATCTGTCTTTATTAACTACAGTATACATCTATGTCACAGGTGCAATCGATTATTTTGGGAAAATTATTATAACAAAGAGAAAGAATATGGCTGGTTCGAGCAGCTGTGGGACAAAAATTAGTAAAGCTTCTGACTTTCTTAGCTCTCTTCCAGATAACGTGTTCACAGTCATTTTTTCTTTCTTGACAACGAAAGAAGCTTTTAGTACATGTATTTCATGCAAGAAGTTAAAGCATCTGATGACTGTCATACCAAATGTTGAATGTAAAGAAACCGGAAATGATTGTCTCACTAAAAAAAGAGAATTTATGGAATCTGTTTCAAGATTTCTTGAAAATCATGACAGTTTGATAAAAAAAATTCACCTTTCATTCAATCCTCTTGGATACAGATACAGGAGTGATGTTTGTTACTGGCTCTCTTTCGTTCTGAAAAATGGTCTTGAAGAGCTCCATCTTGTGTTCGATGGAAGCAACAACTTAATGTTTCTTCCATCTCTTTTGACTGCTCCAAATCTAAAAGTGTTGAAGTTAAGTCATTGTGTTGTTAATCTACCGTCTATTATAGGTTTCAAGTCCCTGAAATCACTTCTTCTTGGATCCATGGACATCCCGGAGAGTGTGATCGGATTAATTTGTTGCCATTGTGAGTCGTTGCAGCACTTTACCCTTGAATATTGCTCAGGTTTTACAAAAATTGAAATATTGGATCCCAAGAGCAAGCTTGAAACATTGATACTGAATGACTACCAAACAATGATACTAGATAATCTTTTTGCTCCTTTTGCGCTGAAAATTTCTAGTCTGAAGACACTATCCATTCGACAGAAGATCATAAACTTCTTCTTTGTGGGTTCCCCTCATATTAATAACCTGATCTTGTGTAGACAAGCAGAGGTTCCAGTTACACCGCAGGAATCTCGGAATATGAAGGACAGAATAATTGGTAGTCTTGGGAATGTGAGGACTTTGCAACTAGCTGGCTGGGCTTTTGAGGTACCAATTGGTTCTTTTAATTTCTTTTTTATATGCTACCTCTAATCCCATCAGGTCATTTCATGCTGCATGTAGAGGCTGATTTCAGACGACCTGGGGCTTTAGCCTTTGTGAATGTTTCCAATTATTTACTTATTTTATGAAAATTTCATATATAAGCATAATCTAACCTTATGTTTATTTATATGTACATAAATGTGACGTTTATTTAAATAATTTGTAGATTTACTTTTTTATTTAATTAAAAATATAAATTTAATTAATATTGACATTTAATCACTACAAGAAGTTAGGGTTATTAATGACGGAAATCTAACAAAGAATCCGTCGCAATCTATTTAAAATATGACGGAATCGTTCTGTCGCAAATGTCTCGTCGTAAAGTCACTATTCCGTCACAAGTTCATATTCTGTCGCAAATTAAACGGACCCACTTGTATCTTTGTGACTGAATGTTTGTCACAAATTGTGACGGAATGTTTCTGTCACAAATACTCATATGACGGATCCATCCGTCACAAATATTATTGTGACGGAAGTATCCGTCATAAATATTCATTTCATTATGACAGAATAGTCCGTCACAAATATACACTGTGGCAAAACTAGAACCATGCAATTATCGAAATAATTTTTAAAATTCCCGCTCCTATGCAAGACGGACAGTTGTATATTAGAAATAACACGTCTTATTCAAGTAAACACAAAAACAAGCAAAAACCACAATATTGATTTTCAAACTAGTGAAATCAAAGTCTTCATTCACCATAAAAAACTGCCGTAAGATAATAAGATAATAGAACTTGTCAAACCTGCAACATCATGATCCATTACAAACTTATATAAAATCAAGTAGTCACCAGGTGGTCTACAAACCAAACCACAATATGGTCTAAACCCATCTGAACTACAACTACAACCAAGCTACTACTGCCTTGGCAAAGGCACCAGATAAATATCATAAAATCCAACATCCCAAAATTACAAAAGATAAGCTACTAAAATAAGCTACTAGAGCTACTAAAATAATCCAGCATGAGTTCATAACATCTACCAAAATAAGCTACTAGAGCTGGCCCCTTGGTTAATTATACTAACTAATCTGTTGTATGACGACTTCCATGTCAATCCAGATGTGGAGAATGAGGCGAATGGAGAATATCCCTATCAAAGCTTGAATAATCACCCTGTACGCATAACAGATTTACCATTGCCCTATAAAGTTAAAAGCAAACACAATCATTACACTAATATAACAAGTACTCCGCTCTAGAAAAATAAACGGATTAAACAAAGGTTAGAATTGTCTAAACTTAAATAATGACATCTTAATACAGTATAATGTCATAGGCCATATATTTTGAAATTCTTCTTTTAATATTTGTAATTGTCTTTTAGAAGTCTATATTAATAGAACACAAATACGCACACACTCATAGAATTAAATCATTTAATGGATAACTTACATTGTTCCCATCATGTTTTTGACATGCTTGGATGTCAGCCAACACCGAAACCATCACCTGCACCAGTTCTGTCATAGTCCCCATGCTCATAGGATGGTCTGCTGGAAGCTCACCATTTCCCTCCGCCACAGACACTGACTTTTCCAACATACAGACTTGCTCAGGTGCAAGACGGAATTCATTTGCATGTGCACGTGCATATGCTACAGTCTGGTCCACCGCCTGAATTACAAATTCATCTGCCATGTGAAGAGATCTGCCATCGGTAGAAGCACCAGATTCATCATCCTCGCGTCGACGACGCCTCTTACGAGATCGCTCAATTGCTGCAAATATACATTTACACATCAAAAAAGTAAAATCCTAAATTGAATATGAAATTGGAAAGATATAAATTAAATTGACAAATTAAAGATATAACTTAAAATTTGCAGAAATGAAAGCATGATCAAATTTGTGGGACATCATAACCAAGCAAGGCTTTACCATATTCAGTTTCTACGTAATCAGATTAAACAATTACTTGACTAAACATACTTTCTACATAATCAGATTATATCTATTTGTGGGTCTTGTGCCCTCATTTCCGTTTCGAAATCCCTAAAAATACATTAAGATATATGAGAATAAGATAGAATAAATTGTTCACGCTATTTATTAAATAACAAGTTTTCATATTCTTACAATCTATATGGTGTTACTTCTGGCATGTTAAAGAGCACATAATTAGCAGCAATTTGAAGTGACTTGTCATCTAAAAAGTAACCATTTGTTGCACCAAAAAGTCTTGTTGGATATGTGAAGACCTCAAGTTTTGTTGGATCGCGCATGCTATTGTTTACCATATTGCGTCCTATCCTGTTGTGCACTGTCTGAACTGAGGACTCGAGGAACAAGGAACAAAAATTCACAAGTTCTTCCTCAGCATAACGTTCTGCAATAGAACCCTCAACCTGTGCTTTGTTTCTCACTTTTACTTTCATCCGACGCATTTGTCTTTCAACCCAATACATCCATCGGTACGGGACAGGACCACCAAGTCTACACTGTTCTACAAGATGAAGAAGAACATGCTCCATTGGATCAAAAAGGGCGCCTGGAAAAATATTTTCCAAAGAACACATGGTGTTTACTATATTTTTCTCCAAGATCGCCAAATCATCCAAAGCTATTGTTGTTGAGCATATTCCTTTAAAGTAGCTCGAGAGGTTGCAAAGTGCATCATGCACATGACTAGGTAAGATGTCACGAAAAGCAGAAGGCAATAACCTTTGCATAAATACATGACAGTCATGAGACTTCATGCCACTTAACTTCTTTTTTTCCACCTTGCTACATCTTGCGATATTTGAAGCACAACCATCTGGCATCTTTAGTTCACTAATCCAATTATAGACCTGAACTTGTTGTTGAACTTGTTGTTCTCGGGAAAGAGTGTATGATGCCCTAGGTTTTGAGTTTCCACGCATCCATAACTCTTCTTTAATGCCAAATGCTTTTAAATCTGCTCTTGCATTATTTGTATCCTTGGATTTCTTAGTATCCATCACAATATGAAAAAAATTGTCAAACACATTTTTTTCAGTGTGCATGACATCAATGCAGTGACGCAAGCGTAGTGAATGCCAATACGGGAGCTCAAAGAAGATAGAGAAGTGTGTAAAGTTATGAGTCACAACAAATCCAGCAGCCCTAGACTTCAGAGATTTTTTCCCGGGCAATGGAAAAGCTATTCTTACACACTTATTGCGAACTTCCCACCCTGTTTTATGTCGAAGATTCTGCCCCGATCTTCTAAAATTTTTTGCTGTTCCCCAGAAACTACACTTTCGACTGTGTGGAAGTTGTGAAGCCCTGACATCTCCCATGCAAACTGGGCAAGACAACTTGCCTTTGGTTGACCATCCACTCAACATTGCTAACGCCGTAAAGTCATTGATGGTCCACAAGAGGGTTGCCCTCAATGTAAAATTAGAATCCGTAAAAGTATCATAAGTTTGTACACCATCACTCCACAACTCTTTCAACTCATCAATAAGAGGCCTCAGATATACATTGATATCTCTCGTGGGGCTTTTCTCCCCTGGTATGAGCAATGTCATGTACATGTATGGATCCTTCATACACATTGAAGGTGGAAGATTGTACACAATCATTATAATAGGCCAGTCAGAGTAAGTAATCCTCGAGGATTTGTTGCTGTATGGACAGAACCCATCAGTAGCAAGTCTGAGTCTAACATTGCGAATGTCTTGCGAAAAATTTGGATAATTTATGTCAAATTGTTTCCACTCTTCCCCATCTGCTGGATGTGTCATAATACCATCAGTGACCTCTCTAGTCTTGTACCACCTCATACTCTCAGTCGTACGAGATGACATATATAATCGCTGTAGTCGCGACTTGAGTGGAAAATATCTCAAAATCTTCCTAGGAATGTTGTTTCTATTGCCTTCTTTCGCCAATTTATATCGACTCATGCCACAAATATCACACTCTTGTTTGTCCCTATCAGCACCATAGAACAACATGCAATCATTCTCACATGCATGAATTTTCTCATATCCCAAATCCATATCCTTAAGCATCTTCTTGATCTCGTTGTAATTCGATGGCAATTTATGATCTTCAGGCAACACATCCCCAATAAGATCGAGAAGCTCATTGAATCCCCTCTCACTACACCCGTGTGTGCTCTTAAAGTGCAATAACTTACTAACAAATGTCAATTTTGTGTGCTTTGTACTTCCGGGATATAATGAAACCCCTGCATCCATCTTCAAACTGGAAAACTTAAAGGACTCGTGATTCGGCTCCGAACCATCAATATCATCATCTTCGTCGTTCCACTCATCATCATAAGCTCCGGCATCCGTTAGCATTTCGTAGGGATCAAACACATCATCACAATCATTAACTATATTTCTCGAGCTACTAGCATATGGCTCTCTACCACCTTCTCCGTGTACATCCCAAAAAGTGTAGTATTCACAAAATCCATATGTCAAGATATCAAATCTCACTTCTTCAAAACTTTTTAAAGGAACATTACAACAACGACAACAAGGACATCTAATCTCTTCATCATCTTCCTCACAATGACGTTTAGCAAATTTAATAAATTCATCAACACCATTCAAAAACTCTCTTGTATAACAATTTGTGCCGACATGAAAACGTTGATTGATCCAACTACGATCTAAAGACATCTACAAGCATATATGACACATATATGTCAATTACATATGCATATATACACTAATTACACATATATGTCAATTACATATGCATATATACACTAATTACACATATATATGAAAATTTCAATATATAAAGCATAATAATGAAAGAACTTGTAAAATGTATAAATAATTAAATATAGATACTTACATTGATGCATGGAATGAGGTTTGACGATTTGCTTGAATTTTTTTGAGGAAAATATTTGAGAAAAATGGAGAAGATTGGAAGTAAAATGTTGGTGGTCAAAATAGAAATGCTACTGGTTAGATCCGCAATATTCAAACACTTTGCGACGGATTAGCATTTCTGTCACAAAGTACAATATAATATTATTATTTGACGGCCACTCATTTATTTAGAGCGTTGGAAATAAATACATGTTGTTGAAATTTGCGACGGAAGCCGACGAATCCGTCACAAGTTATATTTTATGACGGATCTTTCCGTCGTAAAATACTATACGACGCTTTATTAGTAAATCCGTCGCAAGTTTAAATGGGCGGGAAAATAAATCTCCAAATTGATAACGAGGCGGGAAATAAATTAATACAATACTAAATTTAGGACGGAATTGAGCTGTCACAAAGTACCTTACGACGGAATATGTATCTTCCGTCATTAATTGACTTTGCGACGGATTGTTCCTAATATTCTGTCACAAATACCCCTATTTCTTGTAGTGAATGTAACTTCATTCAATTTCATTTTTATTAAAATAAATAATAGAGTTTAATTAGCCTTTGAACAACTAATAAATCAAACATGTTTAGTGTACATGCTCGAGGATGCATGTTATTATACAAAAACACTTCAATGTGGATGATTATAATAACATAGAACATGAACTATATGTGCCGAATTTTTGAATTTAAGATGCATGTTTACTGTTTACTATATTTGCAGTATCATGGTACAAATTGAGTGTGATATCTTAAATAAAGGTTTTGATGTCTTTCACCTTCTCTAGTACTTCTCAATTGAAACCAAAGCAAATCAAATATTAACAAATTTATAGTGCTTGTAGTTTGTACTTTGAAGATATTAGTTATTGGTTCTTCATTCCTAGGCACTCCCAAGCTAAATCCCCCTAATGATATTACACATAGAACAATTATTTTAACAATTGTCAAGTTTCATGAATATCATTATCAAATTTGAGACCTCGGAAACTATATACATGTTCAACAAGTAAAATATTTTATTAGCTTTCAAATGATAATAGCATAAATAAGTGTGCCACAATTCTCTTTTCTATTTCTCTAATATTACAAGTTGAAATTAATGAAAGTCCAGCAGAAAGTCTGGTCTTGAATAATTCTGTTACTGTTATTAATTGCTGAAAACATTTAAATAATTTCAATTTGTTTATTTTGTGCAATTGAAGTGCTTTACTGCATATCGGTTGAACCATCAATTGTCAAAGCTAGAGAAAATTCTGCTTCTGGATTTCAATGTCTGCTTAAAGAATATGGAGGGGCTTACTAATCTGATCGGCCACGCTGATGGTGTGAAAAAATTGCATATATCGGTGAGTTTGAATTAGCTTAAATATTTCTTTAGAGTACGTAGCATAAGAATAGCTAAATTTAATGACAACGAGGATGTAGAAAGAGAACTGAAATGAGTAAGAAAATTAGGATGCAGGCACTTATAAAATGATAAATCTGTTATGCATAAAGTGATCTCAATGAAATAATTTTCATCATCCGCACAGCCTTTTCTCGGAAACTTGTGGGCTAACATGTACCACATGTATATGTTACGTAATGTTTGCATGTTAATCCTCCTTCTTATCTTCAATCCAGGTGCAGGATATTTGTGAATAAATTCCCATCGAATCATTTTCAGTTGATAGTTTTTCTTTTGCGCATGCATGCCTTGATTTAAATATGCATAATGTCAACTTATGTTTTCACATTCTTTTGTTTGTGTTTCCAGATAAATGAAAACACTTCTGGAAATATTGATTCCGATTTTGAGAGGGTCCTTGAACATTTCTCGGGTGATGATTAAAGATTGCCGCCGACAGTTGCCTTCAGAAACAGCGCTGTCCATATCATCAACATCCAAGGTTTCACTGGTACGCTTTATGAAATGAGTCACATCATGTTTATGCTGGCACACTTTCCGCGCCTGAGGCACTTAGAAGTGACTCCGATCAAGGAAATGGATGAAGCCCAAAGCGGTGCCTATGCAGATCTTATTTCAGATTTTCCTATGCTTTCTGCGTCTGTGGAAATTGTAATGGGATCTGAGGAACATTTTATTTGTAAAAATATAGAAGCTTGATAAGTATGTCTGCTTCTATACATTCCATGAAACATAAAATGGTATGAGTTTCCTTTGTAATTCTGCTAGTAGGACAAAGTATACTTTTAAAGTGACGGAAACATATGGTCGAAGAGCCTTTCTGTATTCTGCAATTCTGCTATTTCTAGATGAATTAGGTACAGTAATACATTTTCAGTGATCTGTTGTAATGCATCAGTCTGATGGCTGGAAGATTTATGTATCAGCCCTGTGTGAAATACAATTTTAGCTCTCACTTAAGAGAACAAATTATCCCTTCAATGTCTGAATGACGGAGAAATCTTAAGGAAAATTTTCTCTGCATTGATCCTTTTCCTGCTACTCCTTTCCACACTCAAGTCCTCCAACTAATAGTACAGGCTTGCCTAATTTATATTAGGAAATGTTTGGCAAAGGAAAAATAAGTTGACTTATGGCTTATGAGTCCATAATAACTTATGAGGGTGTTAATCAACCCAACTTATGAACTCAACTTATAACTTATATAATCATAAGTTATTCTTCCCAAATATTTTTTCTTATTGCTTGATTTATTTTGCTTAGTAATTTATATTTTTTTATATTTGCGGTTTTGAATATATTTTCAATTTAAATTGCATGTATTGAAATTTTTATCTTAAATAATTATTTTTTTAAATAAAATTTACAAAACATTTCACTAACTTTTAAGATAATTTATCCAAACACATGTATAACTTATAAGTATTCATCTACTGATAGTTAACCTCTTTAAGGTATCCCAAACACCCATTAAGTCTTCACCTTCTGCAGTGTAAACCGTGTTGACAATTGACCCAGCCATATGGTTTCTTTTACCAATCTTTTAATACTTTATTGATCTCAATTGTTTCAAAGGAGAGAAATGTGGGACAATGACCAAAATAGTACAAAGACAAGGGAATTGTTCATAGTGCCCAACCTGAAAATGTTGGTCCTTGGCAGCACGCAGTTGGTGAATTTTTATCTCGGTCGAAAAAGTGTTGCCCAGAATTAACACACAACGGTTATTTTTCATCCTCGAAAAAGCATTGTCTTACCCAGAGTCCTTACAACGGTTTAAAAACCGTCGTCTACAAAACTGAATCAGACAAGGGTATTTTGGAAGGGCTGTTGCCTAAACGTGACAAATAGACAACAGTTTTCCGAGATATTGTGTGAAATAATCTAAGACAATGTCTCATAAATCGTTGTTGTAATAATACAACAGTTTTCATTAACGTATTGTGTGAAGAATCCTCGTACAACGGTGCAATAAACCGTTGTTGTAACGAGACAAGAGTTTTCTAAGTTGTGTTGTTTAATATGGTTTCAAACAACTATTTATATTACCGTTGTCTGACCCGGAACCAACATACAACTGTTTATATATTGTATGTTTGTTTTCCAAACAAGACTTTTATTGTTAAAACCGTTGTCTAATTTTCAGTACAGATAAAATATATAAATGGAATTTCAGCTAACCTGCCATCAAAATAGAGGCATCCTATGCATCCAACAAACCAAGACCAAATTAGCTAACAAACCAAACATGAAGAAACTTAACAGAAACAAACCGACCAAGTGTCAAGAATCATCGTTACAAATTCAAAGAACACAAATTAAATTACATCACGAAAGTTCTATTAGTTCATCTATGTCATCTCGAATGTAACTAGCCACGTCCTCCTCGTCAACATCCGGCAAATTGGGTAGAAAAAAATCATTCTCGAGTTCCACTTCCACGGATCCCTCACTTTCATCCTCATTGTCTTCATAGTACTTTTTATCAGGTAATTTCAACACAATGGACCATAATTTATCAAGAGGATCGTCGATGTAACAAACTTGCTTAACATGTTTTGCTAAAACAAATGGATCATTCAAATACCCCAACCTATTCAAATTAACCAATGTATAGCCCAAGTCATCGACCTTAATCCCTTTGTTCATATCTACCCACTTACAACGAAAAAGTGGGATCCTAAAGTTGCTATAGTCCAACTCCCATATATCAATTATAACTCCGTAAAATATATGCGACATATGCTCAATATTTTGATCCTTACCATCCACAACCATTGTATCGGCTTGTACACACACACCACTGCATTGAACTTGACGTGTATCATCACGATCCTTGGTACTATAGGTAACACCATCAATTTTGTAGCCACCACTGAATGCAGGAACATCCTTGTTAGGCCCATCTGTAATCCATCTTATCTCATGCGATACCTATTATGAAATGCACATAATACCTTATCTTTGAACCATTTTGGGAATGTCTCATTTTGCTTGTTTTTCAGCCACATTTCGTCATTTTCATGATCTCGATTGTTATTCATCAAAATTGACATGTGTTCACTGCATGTAGTCACAGTAGATAATATAAAAATATGCAACCAGTTATATAAGTGAATATAATTTCATGACTTACTCAAAATATGGCCTAATAGTAGTTGTATTTTGTAGAACACATAAATGAGCTACGTGTAAATCCATGATGCTCGGGTTTATCATCGTTGCACCAGATAATGGCCTGCAAATGGCATCCTTGGTATGCCTACCATTTTTCGGTACCCCAATAGTCGCTTCTTCATGGTTCACCAAACACTCAACTGCCTCTTCCGCAATATAAGCCTCAGCAATGCAACCTTCTGCACGAGCCCGATTCCTTATATATCCCTTGAATGTCTTCATATACCTCTCAAAAGGATACATCCATCTAAGGAAAATTGGTCCGCAAAGCTAAACTTCTCGTACAAGATGGACAGAGAGATGAAACATTAAATCAAACAAGGAAGGGGGGAAGTATTTTTCAAGTTGGCATAAGGTTTCTACTAACTGAGATTGCATTTTCTCCAACTTATCAACCTCAATAACTTTACTGCAAATGGCCTTGAAGAAGAGACAAAACCGAATAACAGTGTTCCTGACCTGTTTTTGCAGTGATGACCGAATTGCAATCGGGAGCAGGTGATGCAAAATCATATGACAGTCATGAGATTTCAATCCAGTAAGCCGAAGAGTTTCCATTGATACAAGACTCCTAATGTTAGAACAAAAACCATCAGGCAACTTCATTCTGAGAAACGATGAGCAAACAACTTTTTTTCGGCATGACTTAAATTCCAAGATGCTAATGGTAACTTCTCCTTCTTTCCCGCAACTTTTGGTCTCAGCTCCATTCTTATTCCCATCTCTGCCATGTCAAGACG
Source organism: Heracleum sosnowskyi (assembly GCA_030848705.1). Taxonomy (NCBI): domain Eukaryota; kingdom Viridiplantae; phylum Streptophyta; class Magnoliopsida; order Apiales; family Apiaceae; genus Heracleum; species Heracleum sosnowskyi. The sequence continues at coordinate 10,411,137 of CM061242.1, read as the reverse complement.
GACAATTTCCTTGTCTTTGGTCTGCTTTGGTATATTAAGAAAGGTACCAAGTAAAGCTTCACATATATTTTTCTCGATGTGCATCACATCGAGAACATGCCTAACGGGCAAAAACTTCCAATATTGAAGTTCAAAGAATATAGAAAATTTCTTCCAAATTGGTCGAGGATCACCTTTATTGAAACGAGGTTGGCGTTGTGTCTTACCATAGATATGTCCCTTTAAATGTTGTACTCTTTCAAACACCTCCTCTCCGGTTAATGGAACTGGAGCAATATCCTTTTCTACAGTGTTATCAAAATCTTTCTTCTGCCGACGATACGGATGATCACGGGCCAACCACCTCCGATGCCTCATGACCACACACTTACGATAATTAACCAGCCTTGTTGCTTTTGTTTCATCAATACAAATAGGACATCCGTTATATCCTTTGACAATGTTGCCCGATAAGTTACCATAGGCCGGATAGTCACTAATTGTCCACAAAAAAATGCCTCTAAGCGAAAAGTACTCTTTTTGGTATGCGTCATAAACTTGTATTCCCCTCCACAACTTTTGTAGATCTTGTATAAGTGGTTGAAGAAACACATCAATATCATTGTCGGGTTCTTTCGGTCCAGATATCAATAAACATAGCATAATGTACTTCCTCTTCATACAAATCCAAGGTGGAAGATTGTAGATTGACATCAAAACTGGCCAGCAAGAGTAATCAATATTTGTGCTATGAAACGGATTAAATCCATCCGAGGATAAAGCTAACCGAAGGTTTCTAGAATCTGAAGAAAAATCTGGCCATTTTGCATTGACTTCCTTCCACGTTTGTACTTTTCGGAAATATAAGTGATATTAAGATAAAATATAAACATATAAGTATAAAATTATTTATAATCATTAATCTTCTTTCGAATTTTACTTAGATGAATCACTGAAATTATGGGTATATAAAAAATATTACTAATAATAGTCAAGTGCATGACATAAACGTCGTACATGCACGTAAATGATAGACATATATGTTGGGATATAATACTCGTTACAACCATTTGAGCCATACATTGAATCATATATATTTGTAATATTTTACACTAGTAATTTTTATATTTGTCGGTATAATTTCGATAATTGTATCTTAATAACGATCGATATAACATCAAGGTTGTCTAAGTTACAGAAATGTTGGTTAATCAAGATGACATTATTGACCTCACAATACGAATGATCGATTCTATACACTAAATCATAATCTAATTATAACTTTTGCTTTAGTATCATGAGAATTAGTAAAATAATTTGAAATATAAAGGCAAGATTGTAGCGAAAAAAAAGATACATTTTATACAACAATTTTTTAGAAAAAAAAGCTTGTAGTAAAGAAGGTGTTACAACAGTTTCTAAATAAAATGTGTTGTATGATTTATACAACGGTCTGCTAACAGAACAAATCGCTGTAAGAAAGACTTTACTACAACATTTAAAACCGGGAAAGTGTTGTATGAATGAGACAAGAGTTTCTTCAGAAATTCTGTTATCTGATTCATAAAGTACAGAAAGTGTACTTGAAATCAGCTTTCTTTTTCTACATTTTTTATTTAAATTATTTTCATCCCTTCGATTAAAAGAAGCTGAAGATCTAACCGTTGATTTTTCTTTAGCTTTATGACTCCCCACTTGTAAATCTCATTTCTCCCCCTCAAAGTCTCAGCTCTCTCTCTCGGCGACGGCGATTTTCAAGCCCTAGCATCTCGCTCTCCCGCTCTCCTGCTCTCTCTTTCATCGGTACTTTCTTTCTCTCTCGCCCTCCCTCTCTCCCTCTCCCTCTTTCCCTGTCTCTCTCTCTCCATCTTACCCCATTTATCTCTCTCCCCCTCTTTCTCTGTATCTCTCTCTCCCTTTTACCCCCTTTCTCTCTCTTTCTCTCTCCCTTCCTCTCCTCCCCCCTCCCTCTCTGTCTCTATTTATCTCTGTCTGTATTATTTTTCTTTCTGTGTGAAATGGTTGATTTCTACATGCAATTAGTTTGATTTGATTATTGTGCATTGTGTTTTGATTTAAGTATAGTTGTATTGTTTTAATTTAGTTTTCATTTAATTTTTTATTGTCATCACTTACCCATCTATGAGTTTGTGTTTTGTTTATGTTGGTACTTCTCCAAGTTTGCGAGTTTGTGTTTTAATTTGGTTTTTTTTTAAGTTCTGATTGGTGTGTTATATTTATTAGGGTGTATAATGTTCTCCAAGTTATATTTTTTAAGTTTGCGAGTTTGTTTTTTAAGTTCATTTTTATTTATGTTTGTGTGAGTTTCTTAAATATATGATTGTGAGTTTCTTAAACATTTTGGTGTGCAGATTAATCATGGCTCCTTTAAAGAGGACAAAATGGGCTCCTAGTCGTACTGCGTCAATCCTTTTAAAGGCACTATAAAAGACCAAGTCGGTGGGGTCAGCCCCGTTGAATGAAAAGTTGGTGCAGGCTTGAAAATCGAATTCCTCCCCCGAGTCTGTTAAAAAGAAGGCCGTTTCGACAAATGTACAAAGTAAAATATCTAAGAAAAGGAAACGTGGGAGTAAAGAAGTGCCTGACAGCAAGAAAGAGGGACTAAAGCTCTTAAAACGCGGAGCTGTGACAATGCACATGATTGTACGACGTAAGATCCTGGGCATAAAGCTTTCGATGCCTTTCAATGAAAAAGGTGAGCCGTACGGTGACGCAGGCGCTGAAATGCAATCTTATATCGGAGTCCTTGCCAGAACTAAAGTCCCAATATGGTATGATTCATGGATACGTGTTCCGAAAGAAAGGAAAAATAAAATTTGGGACTGTGTGCAGGTAATATAAATTGCTACTAGCTTTAAGTACATATGTGCTATGTACAACCTAACTAGTACTTAAATAACAATTCTTATGAACGTAGATGGCATTCGATGTACCGCCAACAACAAGAAAGATGGTGTGGAAATCCGCTTGCCAGAAATGGAGGGAGTTTAAAAGTCGTTTAACAACCGAGTATATCCTCCCGTATAGAGATCAGCGTGAGTTGTTAGAGTATCCTACAGCCGACTACTCCTTCATCGAGAAAGCGCACTGGGACATGTTTGTTGATTATCGTCTATCTGGTGAATTCAGTGTGAGTTTTTTATATTTTGTTTATTTACAAAGTTCTTACAAGGCACATTGGGCTTTGTTGCTAATATTTTACTGTTTGTTATATGAAAAAGGTAATCCACGAAAAGCAGAAAGAGCGAAGTGAGCTGATTGAATACCCTCATTGCATATCTCGGAAGGGTTATGCTAACCTAGAACAAGAAATGGTTAGTGATCATTTTTTTCATTTATTATTTTTCTATAACACTGCATAATTATTGCTTAATTTTAATTTCTTGAACGTGTTTATTCATGCAGTCTCAAGATGATCCTGAAATAGAGATAGATCGATCTTTTACCTGGCTCCGTGCACGGCAGGATAAAGATGGGAACTATAAGTCGGACAAAGTTAAAGAAATTGCTGAAGAAATTGTAAGTTATTCATTTTTTTTATAATTAAAGTTCCATATTTCCGAATTATTTTGTGGATTACTAACCTACTTCCATTTCTTGTTAATTTTCATGTGAATATGAAAAAAAGAGTTAGTGATGGGGAGTTGACAGAGGATGGCACTGATGATGTCCTCACGAAGGTGCTCGGTAAACCTGAGCATCGAGGACGAGTCCGTGGCCAAGGGAATTATGTCAAGCAGTCTGTTTACTTTAATCTTCCGAAGTGGAAGAAAAGGTCAATTGATGAGAGGATCCAAGATGGTATTCAGAGGTTTATGAAGGAAGAAACTGAAAGGATTGTTCGAGAGCGAGATGATTTTTGGGCTGCAGAGATGGAAAAGATGAAAGCATTTTGTTCTGGAAAGAATATTGAGACTGGAAAGAATCTTGAGATTGCAGGTAACAGTCCAAATGTTGGATCACAACAAGGAAGTTGTTCCAAGGGTGCACATGCCATTGTGAATGAACTGGAGATTCCAGGTGTAAAGAAGCAATTGGATCTTTTGGAAGAAGAAAATGTTGTTGATGAGAAAGTTGAGATTGAGGGGAATAACGTGGAAGCTACGGAGGTTGTAGTTGTGGATGATCAACTGGTTGTGGGGAATGTTTGTAAGGAAGTCCCGTTAGCAGTTAGGTGTTTAGAGTGGGAATTAGCCATCGACTCCCCCACCAATGTTGTTGCTTATGCAACTGTTGATACAATGTGTAAAGTTCTTCATGGGAAGCACCTCTCAGAAGAGAATGCACGAGTCTCTATTACTCGTGTAATCAAAGGATCTGCTAAGATTCCTTTCCCCATTCAAGATGAGATCACAATTGTGGAAGAGGCTGTGGGTACGTTTATTGAGTGGCCAAGACTCCTCATTCGAGAAGTGAAGACATGCCCTGCTGCAGTAAAAGGAACTCAGAAGGTTAGTTTCTACGTTTATTTACTTAACAAATAAACTTTTATTACTAGTTTATTTCAAATTATATTTTAATTTTTTCTTTTTTCAGGGAGGCAAGAAAATTGTGGCAAAGAAGTATAAGAAGGTGACAGATATAGTCCAGGAACCGGAGTTTGTGTTGGACATGGGTGCTGATTACCCTATGAATTTGAAGCGTTTGTGGCTCTGGGCAAAAGATGCCTTAAAGGATGGTCAAACAACCACCTTTGAGCTATCTGAAGAAGCTTTTGGATCAACCAAAAAGCAGGTTCTGTTTTTATCGGATGTCCATGCTTTATGTTCTGGAGGTGAAATATCAGGGTCCGTCATTTGCATGTTTATTAAGTAAGTGTCTAAGTTTAAAAATTATTCTATGACTGTCAATATTTTTTTAAATTTAGTTTATATTTGTGTCATTGATTGTTTACTTTTCATATAGTTTATTGGAGGTATATGTGAAAAAGCACAAGATGACAGACATGGTAGCATTTGTTGATCCTGGGATGATAGGCGCCATCGGTTGTGGTACTGCTGGAGAGAGGTCGCGTGCCTTATCTTTAAGATTGAAGAATGCTAAGCAGGGACAATTTTTTATGCTACCTTATAATGCCGTGTGAGTACTTGTTTTTACATTTTTGGCCATCTATACTATTAATAAGATATATGTTTTTTGACTTGTACTCTGGTTATTAATATCCCTCTTTAAATAAGTGTTGATTTTTTTAAATAAAAAACTGAGGTAAAATTTTAGGAATTAAATTTAGAAAATTATTACTTATTTGAGAGAACATTTTCTATGATAATTAAATTAATAATTGTGTTTGTCGCAATTTAAACCATGGAGGTCCTTTTTAATTTAACAAGTTATGTATATTGTGACTAAAATCTTCAATGAAATTGTAGAAAATAAAGTGTTCTTATTGTTGGTATTCACAATTTACTAGGAACCATTGGGCGCTAAATGCTGTGAATCCCGACTCAGAAGTAGTTTACCACATGGACCCGTTGAAGCGTCGAATCGCAAATGAAGAATGGATTGAGGTGATTGATAAGTGAGTACCTCATCAGAACTTTGATTAATTATGAATCGATTTTACAATTAAGGAAAATGTCTAGTAGTGCCATCAAACTTTACAAGTACAGTGCCAAGAAAACGCTAAAGAAGAAAATAGTGTGGGAGAATCTAGCGGTAATATATCTTTTGTATATTCATCGGTTTCTCTGATTTCCGTTAGTTGTGTAGACATATATAATTTTTTTTAATGTTCTTCAGGGTGTTCCTGTCCAATCTAGGAGCAAGGACTGTGGTTTATTTGTGATGTGCTACATGAAAGATATATGTCTAGATAAGGAACTCAAATTTCATGTGAAGGTGAAATTTGCAATTTGAAATAAATTGTTGATGTCCCTGTGTTCTGTGATGAAGATATGTAATTTGTACTATTATTGTCCCTTTTTTCAGTGGCAACGGAGGTCCAATTTAGAGTATGGCATCAATCACCTCAATGAGATCAGGGTTGAATGGGCGAAGCATTTTATGAAGAATCATGCGCGTTGAACTTTGTCCAATATATAAATGGGTATTTTGAAATGAACATATGTTTGGGAGTTCCAATGGTAGTTTAGCGTACATATGCGCATATATTATAACTTTAAGTGAATTAGTTTATCTTTTGTGGATATGTTCATCCCAAAATATGTTGCTGTCGTTGAAAACAGTCTTTTGTGAATGTCCTATCATTACCCTGACTTCTGGATGTATTGGTATCAATGGATTATTTTGATTGTGTTGGTATGGTTTGGTTAGAACTTTGGTTGTAATGGATATTGTTTGTAATGCAATGGTTCCTTGGTTTAGTTGTTTTGTAATGGTTGATCAAATATTCTTGATCTGTTTTGTGTGATACAAAACCATTGTTTAATACACTTAAAGACAATACACAGGCTGCACAAAAGTATCATGTGGTTTTGACTAATACAATACTTTTATAACCAAACCACTGTAAAATAAAGCTCATACAACACAAAAATGAAAAAAAAAATCAAATTGCATTGCTTGTCTGTAGATATTCAGACAACACTTTACAAATCTAAAGACCATTGTGTCACAACTTAAGGAACAAAAGAATGGTTACTAAAACGTTGTCTAGAAAACAAAAACACATCCATCACCACCAAAAAGACCATTGTTGAAAACAAATTTAAACAACAAGTTGTCCTGAACAAACCGTTGTGAATAAGAAATTCATACAACATACAAAACAATATGTCCATTGTCTAACTTCATAAAACGCAACATAACACAATATTATTATGTTGAGTGCAATGAACTCAGACAACAAACATTAAACATAAAAGTGTTGTCTAGAATGAACAAACACAATAGTTCCGAAAAGAAAACCATTGTTGAAATCTAAACCAAACAACCATTTTACCAAAAAAATCGTTGTACAAAAAAACTTAAAACAAGTTCTTTTTAGTTGAAAACTATTGTCTATTTAGCGAACAACAACAAAACTTTAATAAGAACGTCTTGTTGGAGATGAATTTTTACAACACTTTTCTAAAAAAATGTGTTGTTGTTTCTGGTTATTAGACAACAGTTTTGTAACTAGTGTGTGTTGTTGTAAGCGTGTCACACAACGATTTCGCACCGTTGTCTCAGACGCGTAAGAGACAGCGCCTCAATAGACAACAGGAAAACAGGTTATTACACAACGGGCATCCCCCGTTGTGTGAAGCTGTTTTTCTTGTAGTGTTAGTGTTGGGCTTTTGTCTAAACATGTTGGGCTTTTGATAGTTTGTTTTAAGTTGAATAAATCAACCTGCACATTAATGTATTAGACGCATTCAACAAGAGGTTGTAGAAGAATAGGAAACTCAATTTTGATCTCCTGGATTGTAGGAGTTTTACTACTGATTAGTTTTTATATTAACACTACAATAAATCTGGCCAATTATGACGGAAAACTTATGACGGAACCGCTGGGCGCGCCAAACTTATGACGAAATTACAAATCTGTCGTAAATGTGACCATTTACGACGAAAAACTTATGACGAAATTTCTGGGCGCGCCAAACTTATGACGGAATTACAAATCCGTCGTTAATCTGACCACTTACGACGAAAAATTTATGACGAAATTTTTGGTTGTGCCGAACTTATGACAGAATTACAAATGAAAAACATTTCTGTTGTAAGTTAATTTAAGTGAAAAGTAAATTATCATTTTTTAAGCAAAAACGTTGTGGATTTAAAGCTATCGAACTAAAGTGGATTTACAAGATCAAACGAGATGTAAATGGAAACATTGTCAGACATAAGGCGAGAATTGTAGCGAAGGGATTTGTGCAAAAACAAGGCATAGACTTTGATGAGGTCTTCGCTCCGGTCACTCGCTTAGAAACAATACGTTTATTGCTTGCTCTTGCTGCAAAAGAAAGCTGGGAGGTACACCACTCGATGTCAAAACAGCTTTTTTGAACGGAGAAATTAAAGAAGAAGTATATGTTAGGCAGCCCGAAGGATTTGTCAAGCAAGGACGAGAACATCTCGTTTACAGGCTGAGAAAAGCTTTATATGGCCTTCGTCAAGCCCCGAGGGCTTGGTACTCAAAATTGAACAAATATTTGGAAGAATTGGGCTTTACGAGATGCGCGTATGATCAAGCTGTTTACACAAGGAATATGGGAAAGGGAGTTCTAATCATTGGAATTTATGTCGATGACATTCTTGTAACAGGAGCAAACACAACTACTATCAAAGAATTCAAGGAACAAATGTCAAGTAAGTTTGATATGAGTGATTTAGGTAAACTAACCTATTATCTTGGCATTAAAGTTGATCAGGGAGATGGATATATCAAGTTGAAGCAAAAGGGGTACGTAAAAAGGATCCTCAACAAGGCTGGTATGCTGCAATGCAATTCAACTAAGGTTCCAATGCATCCCAAGGACATTAGCAACAAGGACGAAGGTGGAACAGAAGTTAACTCTACAGAATTTAAGAGCATAGTTGGAGGATTAAGATATCTTGTCAACACTAGGCCGGACATAGCTTACTCCGTGGGCATTATATGCAGGTTTATGGAACGACCAACACTGTTACATCAAGCAGCAACAAAGCGTATTCTGAGGTATGTGCAGGGAACTCTTGATTATGCACTACGCCATAGATGGCCGGATGCAACACACACCTACTGTTACCTTAGACACGATTTTTGTTGCATCAGGCCTAAGGTAACGCACTTTTACCATTTCATCCGCCAATGTTACCTTTGACATCAAATGCAACACTTTCCTTCTCAATGGTAACACAGGGCAAAGTATTACATTAGGCCCATAGAGTAACACTAAATCAAACAAATGCAACACAAGAACCGTGTTACCTCAGCCTAACCAGGTGTCATATGTATGCCACGTCAGTTGTGGGGCCCACATGTGGGGCCCACAACAAAATGCCACGTCACATGTGGGGCCCACAGAACTACCACGTCACCAGTGGGGCCCACGGCAAAATCTATTTAGTTTTAGGGAGGAAATAAGAATGATTCATGTATATCTCACATAGACAATCCGGATAAATCTATTATAAATCAATTTTTTTTCTTTATGTGTTATAGGTTTTAGATTGAATTTAAAATATCAGATGGTTTTTTTAATGTATAACATGCACATATATACATGCACATGCAAGGTAGAATTTGTTTGTATTGACTTTATTATGGGAGATCAAACAACATATAACATTAACTTTGTTATGAATAATACTATAAATAGTTTACACACTCAACTACTTTTCTTTATGTCAAACGATTTCTAGATACTTCCACATATCCAGATCCTAATCTATAAGTGTTTTAGTCAAGTTGAGATTACAAGTTTTATAGTTGTTCCTTTAAACTTGTTCAGATGCATCTGTTAGCCTAATTGTGATTAAGTGAAATCTTAACCAGATTGTGGTAGAAGGGGAGGTTAGGCATAGGTGCAGAATGGATCTAAGGTGTTTGATGTGGACAAGGATGATCAATGGTTGCTCTTTTTATTTAAAAGTTTTACTAAGAGTATATGTGTTGGTGTGAGTGTGGGTCTTAAATGTTGCCCATACACAAAGGGCAATATACATACATTACTTTTATTTAATATAAAAAAATTAAGAAAAAATACATATAATAATATTATAAAGTTTAAAATATTTTCAAGTATCAAGAGTATCCATATAATTTAGAAAACGTGAAATATTAGTTAGCATATATGCCAAGTAATTATTGTTGATGGTGTTAAATATTATTTAGCATGTGTACTAATATTTACCCAAGACCAAATGCTTTAATTAATTAGATGTTGGTTCAATATAAAGTAATTAAACCAAATGTCTTGTTGTACTCATATATCATGTATATAGGAATCTAAAGTTGATTAATCAAAAACAGTTGAACGTTTTAGAAAGAATCAATTATTGGATTTGTTAGGTTTCTAGACCGTAACATTTGTATATTTTTATACATAGTAATGTTAAGTATAATATTGAACCAATTCAATGACTTTTGAGGCTTTTCTTCTAATGATAAATGTACTATTGACCAGCAATGGATCTTGCTACCTTGACACATCCGGCTGTCTTGCTCATATATCTATCATGCTACTTTTGACGGTTTATAAATTCTAGTTACTTTTAATAAATGCTGATTTTGATATGGGCAATCACGTTAGTGACAAGTATACCTCAGATTTACTTTTTGTCCTCCTTATCTCCCATCTAACTATATAGTACAAATCATAAATCGGAGCAGAAAACGAGACCTTTCCTCAATCAAAACTCCCCAAGTATAGTAGCACCAATTGTTGGAAGAAAGGATCTAACTCAAAAACTCATTCAACTAAATTTAGGAGAAGGAGTACTTTATATAAAATATATTTCTTGAAATGACTTGATTACAAATGACTTATTACAAGGTTTTATATAGGACTGCATATGAATATCTACACACTTGCCTCAAATGTTAGACTCCAAGAGACTCTTTAAAACATTTTATGAATAGTACTAGAGAGTACATGCATCTATAATAATACATTGAATATAGGAAATACATATATATGTACCAAGAATAACCTATAATCACCCACACATTTCTATTACCCCCTCAATTTTGACTATCCCGAGTAGACTTTGAAATTTGTCGAAGACATCACTTTTGAAAGGCTTTGTAAATATATCACTGATTTGAGCTTGCGATGTAAGATAATTGAGCTCTAATTTATTTCTTTCAGTGCGGATATAATGATATTTTGTGTCAATATGTTTTCTTCTTTCATGGAACCCCGAATTTTTCGACAAATCTATAGCTGAATTATTATCAACCAATATTTTTGTTGTAAACTCCTTTGTGCCACGTTGAGCTCCTCCAAAACTCTCTTTAACCATATATGTAACAACCCAGTCCCACATCGAGAATATTTGGGACTTCAGTTCAGTTTATAAGGTAAGGTATTATTATTAAGTGCACCAACAAATCATGATCTTTTGGGGGCATGTGGTGGGCTAGTCGTTACCCAAGTTGGCTTCGTTTGGGCTAGTAGGCTTCGTCTTATTTCGGACTCAAAATTGGGACTTGACCCGATTTTCGAAAAAGGTTTGGGATTTGACCCGGGTTTGTGCAACATCATTTTGAATTTTGAGAATAAACATACATTTTTTGGTCATAGGTCCCTTAACAATTACATTATCACAAGAATCTCTTAGGTTCAGATATCCCTCTTTCATGAAGATGGTGTAGCATTTCTCCATTAGTTATCCCAAACTCAATATGTTATTTTTCATACTACGTACATAATAAACACTTGAAATAAAATTATGATCTCCATTTTGCAAGCGAATTAAGATGTTACCTTTCCCTTTGATGGGCACCCTCGGAGAGTCTCCAAAGGTGAATTTGTCATCCACATTTTCATCAAGATCCATGAACAATTTTTTATTTCCACAATTTGATAACTTGTGCCACTATCAAGATACCATAAATTTTATTCTCCTTTTTGTGCTAGAAGCAGAGTGGGCTCATACAATCTTTCATCTTTTTAATTAGCCTCCCTTTGTTCGCTACCTCGTCCACACACTTTTATTATTTTATGTGTCAAAATTATATTTTATTTTTACTTCTAAACCGAACTTGCTCAATAAGAAGTACCAAGAATAACTTAGAATCACCACACACTTCTAATATTTATGTATCAAAATTACATAATTTTTAACATGAATAACGTTTAAACCGAACGTGCTCAATAATAAGTACGAAGAATAACTTAGAATCACCAGACACTTCTATTAATTTATGTGTCAAAATTATATAATTTTTAACATGAATAACTTTTAGACCAAACTTGCTCAATAAGAAGTTGAACAGTGACTTTTACAAAGCCTTGGTGAAAATGTCATCAAAAATTCCATCCATCTGTGATAGCATCTCGCACAAAATGATACACAACCTTAATATGGTGGGTTCTTTTGTGGAAAATCACTGTGCAACACATATTTAATGTCAAAATATTGTCTTATTCCTTTCTTATGATTAACTTATCTCCTGTCATTGTGCTATATTCCATTTCGGCCCGAGGAAGAAAAATATGCATGCTTTGTTTCAAGTCTTCAAAAAAACAAAACAACATCCAAGTACACTATATTTAAATAGAACTATTTATTCTTTATATCTACACTATACTTGTACTACTCCCTTGCTTAACAGCGTAGCCATACCCATATTTGTCATAATAATTGTACATTTGGACATGTTTGCATCATGAGAGTTTAACTTGATTAACGAAGATATGGGAGTAAAACAATGACACCAATTATATGTCAAATTGGATGGCAATAGATGAAAATCAATATAAATATTTAAGAGGGTGTTTGGGTCGGTATTGGGAATGAGAATTGAGAAAGGGAGTGAGAGGTATGGGAATAGAGGTTCATCAGAATGAGAATGATATGGTATTCATTTTTCATACTATAATTAAATCTGAGGGACCACTTGCGGTGAACACTTCTGACCAGCACCTAAAAATTACCATTGTCAAAAAAATCACCACAGTCAATAAAAAATCACCACCGTACAATCACTTCCGGCCACTCTCCAAACACTACCTCCGACAACTATTTCCGTCGACCATCTCCGACCACCTAAAAAAATCACCAACATTTTTACTAAAATTATCATAATTAAATAAATATCACCACAACCAAACCATCATAAATTAGCACAGCATGCCTCCGACCACTACTTTCAACCATCACCTACTAATCACCAACGTCATACTGAAAATTACTAGATTTAAACATAATTCACCACAACCACTACGCTACGGGCACTAATCACCACACTTGCCCCACTATCACCACCACCACCATCCCCAATATCTACATTATCAACCTCACTAACATATTAACATAGATCAGCAATAAATAGAAAAATTACCAACATTCATACAAAAATCAAACAAAATTAACAAAAATAATCACCACAACAAATCACCACTACCTCCACAATACATATGGTCACCATAACCGTCATCTCCAGCATAACTTCCCGTACTACACTAATCCCCACGACAAATTCATCATTTTTCAGATGTATCATCATATAAGATTGTAGTTGTTGAATCAACGTCGTGGTGGTTAGTTGGAGTAGGACAAAAATGGAAGAAAGAAGGTAGAGATGTAGAACATAAGAGATGAATAATGGAGAAGAAGGTTAGGGGTGCTGATGGTTGATTTAAAAATTCATATATATATATATATATATATATATATATATATATATATATATATATATATATATATATATATAGTCGCGCTCCATTGAGAACCCCAATTAGTGTGAGATATCAGATCTAATCCTAGCCACTCATTTTATATCTATCAATAAATCTTAACCACTCATTTTAATTTTAATTTCATTTTTATTTTATAGCATCAATTAATTTTACAAACCATTACAATATCTGATCACAACTACTATCTACTCACCACAATCGACTAGAAAATCACCACTTATTCCGGCGACCATCTCCAGTCACCACCAGAAAATCATCACAATCGACCAGAAAATCACCATTAATTCCGGCCACCATCTCCATTCATCACTAGAAAATCACCACTAATTCCGGTCACCATATGAAAATCGCCATAATTGCCAAAAAATCACCACTAAATAAACAATTATACTATAATTCTGTCATCATCAAAACACTACCATCATTAATGACCACAAAACTACCACAAAACCAACCTGCGTACCATAACACCAGTATCAGGACAACCATCACACCACCACAACGTCACCGTCACCATGCCGCATCACCATCATAGTATCGCCATCACCGTCACCAGAATCACCAAAATCAAACGCGAAATCATTAAAAATCACCACAACATTAAAATCGAAATGAAATCAGTGAAATTTATATTATCACTACCTCCACCACAGTTCGCAAAACACTACTATTTATAGAAACATCAAGTTAAAGTCCAAATCACCAAAAATTAAACAATAATCTCCGATTTTTTTTGCACAAATCAACAGAATTTTAAAAAAATCACCGGTTTATATATCTAGGAACTGATTTCATTGTTTTAAGTATTAGATCATCAACAACTGTGGCATCGTTGGAAAACATCGCCGGTAGCGGTGGCATCATCGCAATCTGTTTTTGATTGGTACAATTTTTGGATGATTTCCATCATCTTCATCACTGATTACAGATCTTGAGGACGAAGGATGAAAGGACGTCGCCGAAGATGGAGGTCGATTTGATTTCAGATCTGGTTTTATGTGAGAGAGAGAGAGAGAGAAACAAAGAGAGAGAATATGTATGAAGAGAGAGATCTATATTTATTGAAGAGCGTGAAGGTTGAGCCCTAGGATGGTGATCAGAAAACTTACAGAAAATGAGGATGGAAGGAGCTATGGGGGAAGAGGGATGATAGATATGTGGTGGAGATTAAATATTTTAATTAGAAATAAAGGGCTAATTTTAAAGTGGGTTCTCACTTGAGCACAGGCCTATATATTATATATATAGGCTAGTGATCAAATAGAAATTAAAATTAAAATAAAAACTAGAAACTAATCTAAGCCGTTAGATCAATCTAATCTAATGGCCCCTAGAGGCACAACACACAATTAAAATACACCCTCCCATACACAACCCCACCTAATCCCTCCGTTTTTAATTTGATTTTTTCCATCAATCGGTGAGCTTTTTTTGAAATACAACTTCACTGTATTTTTCTTCATCTCTCAACGATCAATTTGCATATCATAAGTGATATATTTTGACGTAATTTAAAAAAAAAAATTATTTAGTTTTTAGTTTCTAGTTTAAGAGGGGTTTCTATTTGAGGAAGACCCTATATATATATATATATATATATGGGTCCCCTTCCACAACCACGGTTGGTTGGAAGGGGAATTCAGCCACCAAATCCTAGCCATTTATTTCAAAAATAAACGGTCAGGATTAAACACTCCCGCAATGTTTCATTGCGGGATGTATGGGACATGTGAAATTACTTTTCTGCCCTTAAACACTCTCGCAATGATTCAATGCGAGAGTCGTGACCCCGCGCAATGATTCATTGCGGGAGTTGTGACCCGAATTAGACCCGATTCTTCTTCGTTCAGATTATTCTACATCCAAACACATTAAAAATTATTTCTCAGGCGATTTAGGTCGTTTATAAGGCGATTTTCAGGCGATTTCTTCACAATTGTCATCATCATCATCATCTCTTCTCATCCAGGTATCGATTTTCAGGCAATTTAATTCGTACTTACACACATATACATACTTATGCACACACATTATCATATATACTCGTGTTTTTTGTTCGATTTGCTGTGGATTTGAATGATATGCTTCATTTTGTATCTGATTTTAGCCGTGGATTGGATAATTGATTCGTTTTTTGTTGCAATTCAGTGGAAATCAGGGTTTTAATCCCAAATTCAGTTGAAATTAGGGTTTTAATCCCCAATTTAGTTGAAATTAGGGATTTTCATCCCTAAAAAAAGAGAAAAAAAAAAAACAATTCCGCATCACCCATCCTAGTAGTGCTCCATTTCGAGCACGCTTAACTTTAAAGTTTTGATCGATATATTACAACTCGGCCACGAATGCCACATTTATCCTTTATGAAAACGTTAAGTATATTATTCTAAAATCGTAACTCAATTTAATAATATTAAATTCAATTTTTAATCAATTTTTTCGAATTTTACTTTAAAAATTATTTATTTACATATTTTTTATTTAAAAAAATAATAAATTAATATCGTAATTAGTTTTCTTAATTTTTTAATTTTTATATTCTTATTATTATGTTCTAATGATTTTTAAATTTATTTTTTTAATCAATTTTACAATATAATATTTTTTTTTTCAAAAACAAAATAATAACTGGTAGAGGTGTGCACTTCTGCTAGTCACAAGCCCCACAATGACTCATTGAAGTCAAGTAAACAGTTTTTTTTACTTCCTTTTTAATTCAAAAAAAAGAATATTATATAATAAATTAATAAAATATTATTTGAAGCTGAAAAATGTGCAATAGTAGCAATATCAAATGAAATATTTGAACAACTATTGACTAAAAATATTAAATTTTTTGTGAAAAAAAATATTAAGTTAAAAAAATATTTCAAGATGAAAAATGTGGAATAGTATCAATATAAAATGAAATATTTGAAAAAAATATTGACTATAAATATTATTTTTAATTTTTTAATACGAAAAAAAGGAATTATATATCATAAAATTTATTAAAAAATAAATTTAAAGATTATTTAAACATAATTATAAAAATATAAAACAATAAAATTAAGAAAACTAATTTTTAGATTAATTTTATATTTTTTAATTGAAAAATATGAAAAAAGGAATATTATATCATAAAAACACAAGAGAAACAGGGGAAATCTACTTGACTTAACCATGAGTCAGCTAAATGCAGTAATGATGAATTGCTCGGGCTACTGTGTAGTAGGTTTCCTATATTTTCCCGTGTTTTGAAGGCAGTTTATTGTTTTTTAAAACGAAAATAAAAATGGAATATTTTGACGCGTAATATTCCCTGTCTTTTAGTTTTATTTTATTCATTATTTTTCAATAAAATTACTATTTTTTGGGAATATTTACATGAATTAAATTTATCTTTAATACGAAATTGTACTCTATAATATTGAATATTTAAAATTAGGTTCAAATATTACATAATAAAATTTGGTCTACTTAAATTGACCACGTTCAAAAGTATAATTTCTTCTATCATGGTTTCCTCATATCAACCCACAATTTCCGCACTTTCTTTGCTTGGTATTTGAAGTTGACGTTTCAATACCACTTTTATATCTTGCTTGCTTCTTTCGTCCCTTAGTTTGTGACATTGGAGGATCGAAAATCAGATCATGTTGGTAGTCTTTTTGACGAAACGACTCATGCGCTCTTTCATTATGTTCTTCTTGCGGAAAAATATTGTTCACGTTACACTTCTCTCTTAATCACATTCATTACATACTTGAAGCGCTGGACGGAACAACTACCAATATCACCTAAACTTTGAAAATATTTACACAATGCACTATACCTTGAGGTTTGTGTTTTACCAACATTAGCAAGAACGGGAGGGGTGTACGGTAAAGGTCCCACAATATTCAAATTTCTTACAAGCACCTTCAATATCTGATACCTTCTTCTATAATTCTCCGACAATGTAGATTTCACAACTAAGTACATTTTTAACCAAATTCCACTATCTTGAGCCCTTTTCATAATATAAGATGCGCTTTTTACCAACTCATTTTGAAAACGATTAAATATCTCTTTCGTGTAAATTTTGGATGCATCAATTTCCAAGGATGACCGCAATACTAATCTCCTTGCCATTTCTTCGGTATCGTAGTCGCCTTTAACCTCCCTAACATATTGTGCCTCCAAAGCCTTCCGTGAGTTCTCAATGAATTCTTTCAACCGGTAGATGCTTGCACATATTCATCAAAAAAAGTATTCATAGATTTGCTCCTTGAGGTAGTGGTCATACCAGCGACAAAATATTGTTTTGTATAAGCACCAATCCATTGATCTCTAATACGAAAATTTTGGTTTAGCCAAACATGATCTTGAAGTTGGTATTTCAGGACCAAATCTTACCACCTACCTTCGAATTTCGTGGGTGTCAACGACTTGTACACACATGCATTAAAATCCGTTTTGAATTTCGGATAATTGGTGTATAAAGTAGATAACTTCTGCGTAAATTTACTACTTATATGCCATGTACAATATGTATGTTTTGTTTGTGGCATAACCTCGGCAATAACATTCCCCAAAAAAACGTCTTGATGGGTAATAATTGTATTGGACGTTTGTTGTCTACCGCTTCCATGTTTCTAAAACGTATTTATAAGATTCCTTTTTCTCATCCATTACGAGTGCAAATCCAAACAAGATATTTTGGTAGTGGTGGTTCACCCAGTGGTGGTTCGTCTACTTATTTCAGAAAATTATTTTTAAGAGTTTAATTATTAAAAAGAACTTATTTTCACTAACCTAAAAACCTATCATAAGCCAACATATTTTGAAAATTATCCTAAGGGATGTAATTATTTTAAAACTATTATAAATATTTTTGAAGGATAAAGCTATTATATCTTAAACACATAAATTTTCTAACTTCCCCATCTTCGGCAAACGCAAAAATTATATCAGAAAAGTAAAATATTAAAATATAAGGGTTAAGACAACAAATTATATTTATATTCTAATATAATAAGAGTAAAAAGAAAATAAGAGAATAGGTAAAGAGATCCATACCACTAAAACATATTGAAATAATTTATATATGGAGATTTACAACTATACTAAATAATTTATAATAATAACGAGTATGAGAGATAATTTAAAAGTATTATCAAATGTCAAGATTCAAAACTCATTAAACAATGTTTCTAAATTTAATATTTCAAATTTCAAATATACTAATATCTAAATAATTAGGTTTGAGCACACCAAAATATTATAAATATTTAAAGTAATACGTGCATCGATTTAAAGCTAAAATATTGTTATTATACATATATATATAAAAATTTGTAATTGTTACGGTAAATAAGATTTTAGTACATCTTACATTTCTATCTATCCCTAGCCGCTATTTATAGGTGGCACTCACCTACATGAAACAATTGGGCGGCCGCATCAATTTTAGGGTTTCAGGGTTTATTTCACATTACAAGGTTTGGTAAGCATGCTTATTCTGTCTCTTCTTCTTTAGTGATTATTACTGATTGTTGGGCCTCAGAATTACTGATTATTAGACCTAATAATTTTGTTACCTAACTACTAGGTATGTTCACATGTGTTTCTGGTGTTTAATTAAATTTAAGTTGATATGTATGTATATATTCATTCTTTTTTGTTTTAATTAAATGTTTAATACATAATAGGTAAAACAAATTGGATAAACTTCAATTTCAGATGTGTATACATCAGTAGATGTGTATGGCAGTTTGACATATGTAGAAATGTGTGTTGGTGATATTATAGTTAGTGATTTTGCAAATTTATTGCTGTGTATTAAGCAATTTTATTCCCAAGTGTAGTGTCTTGGATTAGATGCTAGAGTGTAGTGTACTCATGTTAGATAACGAACAGTTAAATAATAAAAGAGAAAATTATCATAACAAGAAAAATATATAATAATGATTAATGATAGAGTTAGAGTATATAGATTTGCACCCTTTCTTGATTACTGATTAGAGTTAGAGTGTATAGATGTGTTGATTCCATCACTGTCTCCATCTACAAAGAGAATGATAGAAATAATATTGATTTAAATATCTGTCTTTATTAACTACAGTATACATCTATGTCACAGGTGCAATCGATTATTTTGGGAAAATTATTATGACAAAGAGAAAGAATATGGCTGGTTCGAGCAGCTGTGGGACAAAAATTAGTAAAGCTGCTGACTTTCTTAGCTCTCTTCCAGATAACGTGTTCACCGTCATTTTTTCTTTCTTGACAACGAAAGAAGCTTTTAGTACATGTATTTCATGCAAGAAGTTAAAGCATCTGATGACTGTCATACCAAATGTTGAATGTAAAGAAACCGGAAATGATTGTCTCACTAAAAAAAGAGAATTTATGGAATCTGTTTCAAGATTTCTTGAAAATCATGACAGTTTGATAAAAACATTTCACCTTTCATTCAATCCTCTTGGATACAGATACAGGAGTGATGTTTGTTACTGGCTCTCTTTCGTTCTGAAAAATGGTCTTGAAGAGCTCGATCTTGTGTTCGATGGAAGCAACAACTTAATGTTTCTTCCATCTCTTTTGACTGCTCCAAATCTAAAAGTGTTGAAGTTAAGTCATTGTGTTGTTAATCTACCGTCTATTATAGGTTTCAAGTCCCTGAAATCACTTCTTCTTGGATCCATGGACATCCCGGAGAGTGTGATCGGATTAATTTGTTGCCATTGTGAGTCGTTGCAGCACTTTACCCTTGAATATTGCTCAGGTTTTACAAAAATTGAAATATTGGATCCCAAGAGCAAGCTTGAAACATTGATACTGAATGACTGCCAAACAATGATACTAGATAATCTTTTTGCTCCTTTTGCGCTGAAAATTTCTAGTCTGAAGACACTATCCATTCGACAGAAGATCATAAACTTCTTCTTTGTGGGTTCGCCTCATATTAATAACCTGATCTTGTGTAGACAAGCAGAGGTTCCAGTTACACGGCAGGAATCTCGGAATATGAAGGACATAATAATTGGTAGTCTTGGGAATGTGAGGACTTTGCAACTAGCTGGCTGGGCTTTTGAGGTACCAATTGGTTCTTTTAATTTCTTTTTTATATGCTACCTCTAATCCCATCAGTTCATTTCATGCTGCATGTAGAGGCTGATTTCAGACGACCTGGGGCTTTAGCCTTTGTGAATGTTTCCAATTATTTACTTATTTTATGAAAATTTCATATATAAGCATAATCTACCCTTATGTTTATTTATATGTACATAAATGTGACGTTTATTTAAATAATTTGTATATTTTCTTTTTTATTTAATTAAAAATATAAATTTAATTAATATTGACATTTAATGTAACTTCATTCAATTTCATTTTTATTAAAATAAATAATAGAGTTTAATTAGCCTTTGAACAACTAATAAATCAAACATGTTTACTGTACATGCTCCAGGATGCATGTGATTATACAAAAGCACTTCAATGTGGATGATTATATTAACATAGAACATGAACTATATGTGCCGAATTTTTGAATTTAAGATGCATGTTTACTGTTTACTATATTTGCAGTGTCCTGGTACAAATTGAGTGTGATATCTTAAATAAAGGTCTTGATGTCTTTCACCTTCTCTACTTCTCAATTGAAACCAACGCAAATCAAATATTAACAAATTTATAGTGCTTGTAGTTTGTACTTTGAAGAAATTAGTTATTGGTTCTTCATTCCTAGGCACTCCCTAGCTAAATCCCCCTAATGATATTACACATAGAACAATTATTTTAACAATTGTCAAGTTTCATGAATATCATTATCAAATTTGAGACCTCGGAAACTATACACGTTCAACAAGTAAAATATTTTATTAGCTTTCAAATGATAATAGCATAAATAAGTGTGCCACAATTCTCTTTTCTATTTCTCTAATATTACAAGTTGAAATTAATGAAAGTCCAGCAGAAAGTCAGGTCTTGAATAATTCTGTTACTGTTATTAATTGCTGAAAACATTTAAATAATTTCAATTTGTTTCTTTTGTGCAATTGAAGTGCTTTACTGCATATCGGTTGAACCATCAATTGTCAAAGCTAGAGAAAATTCTGCTTCTGGATTTCAATGTCTGCTTAAAGAATATGGAGGGGCTTACTAATCTGATCGGCCACGCTGATGGTGTGAAAAATTGCATATATCGGTGAGTTTGAATTAGCTTAAATATTTCTTTAGAGTACGTAGCATAAGAATAGCTAAATTTGATGACAACGAGGATGTAGAAAGAGAACTGAAATGAGTAAGAAAATTAGGATGCAGGCACTTATAAAATGATAAATCTGTTATGCATAAAGTGATCTCAATGAAATAATTTTCATCATCCGCACAGCCTTTTCTCGGAAACTTGTGGGCTAACATGTACCACATGTATATGTTACGTAATGTTTGCATGTTAATCCTCCTTATCTTCAATCCAGGTGCAGGATATTTGTGAATAAATTCCCATCGAATCATTTTCAGTTGATAGTTTTTCTTTTGCGCATGCATGCCTTGATTTAAATATGCATAATGTCAACTTATGTTTTCACATTCTTCTGTTTGTGTTATATGGTTTCCAGATAAATGAAAACACTTCTGGAAATATTGATTCCGATTTTGAGAGGGTCCTTGAACATTTCTCGGGTGATGATTACAGATTGCCGCCAATAGTTGCCTTCAGAAACAGCGCTGTCCATATCATCAACATCCAAGGTTTCACTGGTACGCTTTATGAAATGAGTCACATCAAGTTTATGCTGGCACACTTTCCGCGCCTGAGGTACTTAGAAGTGACTCCGATCAAGGAAATGGATGAAGCCCAAAGCGGTGCCTATGCAGATCTTATTTCAGATTTTCCTATGCTTTCTGCGTCTGTGGAAATTGTAATGGGATCTGAGGAACATTTTATTTGTAAAAATATAGAAGCTTGATAAGTATGTCTGCTTCTATACATTCCATGAAACATAAAATGGTATGAGTTTCCTTTGTAATTCTGCTAGTAGGACAAAGTACACTTTTAAAGTGACGGAAACATATGGTCGAAGAGCCTTTCTGTATTCTGCAATTCTGCTATTTCTAGATGAATTAGGTACAGTAATACATTTTTAGTGATCTGTTGTAATGCATCAGTCTGATGGCTGGAAGATTTATGTATCAGCCCTGTGTGAATTACAATTTTAGCTCTCACTTAAGAGAACAAATTATCCCTTCAATGTCTGAATGACGGAGAAATCTTAAGGAAAATTTTCTCTGCATTGATCCTTTTCCTGCTACTCCTTTCCACACTCAAGTCCTCCAACTAATAGTACAGGCTTGCCTGATTTATATTAGGGCCTGTTTGGCAAAGAAAAAATAAGTTGACTTATGGCTTATAAGTCCATAATAACTTATGAGGGTGTTAATCAACCCAACTTATGAACTCAACTTATAACTTATATAATCATAAGTTATTCTTCCCAAATATTATTTCTTATTGCTTGATTTATTTTGCTTAGTAATTTATATTTTTTTATATTTGCGGTTTTGAATATATTTTCAATTTAAATTGCATGTATTGAAATTTTTATCTTAAATAATTATTTTTTTTAATAAAATTTACAAAACATTTCACTAACTTTTAAGTTAATTTATCCAAACACATGTATAACTTATAAGTATTCATCTACTGATAGTTAACCTCTTTAAGGTATCCCAAACACCCATTAAGTCTTCACCTTCTGCACCGTGTTGACAATTGACCCAGCCATATCGTTTCTTTTACCAATCTTTTAATACTTTATTGATCTCAATTGTTTCAAAGGAGAGAAATGTGGGACAATGACCAAAATAGTACAAAGACAAGGGAATTGTTCATAGTGCCCAACCTGAAAATGTTGGTCCTTGGCAGCACCCAGTTGGTGAATTTTTATTTATAAAGTGTGGCAAGAAGATTGAGTTAGTGTTGGGCTTTTGTCTAAACATGTTGGGCTTTTGATAGTTTGTTTTAAGTTGAATAAATCAACCTGCACGTTAATGTATTAGACGCATTCAACAAGAGGTTGTAGAAGAATAGGAAACTCAGTTTTGATCTCCTGGATTGTAGGAGTTTTACTACTGATTAGTTTTTATATTAACACTACAATAAATCTGGCCAATTATGACGGAACCGCTGGGCGCGCCAAACTTATGATGAAATTACAAATCTGTCGTAAATGTGACCATTTACGACGAAAAACTTATGACGAAATTTCTGGGTGCGCCAAACTTATGACGGAATTACAAATCCGTCGTTAATCTGACCACTTACGACGAAAAATTTACGACGGAATTTTTGGTTGTGCCGAACTTATGACAAAATTACAAATGAAAAACATTTCTGTTGTAAGTTAATTTAAGTGAAAAGTAAATTAACATTTTTTAAGCAAAAACGTTGTGGATTTAAAGCTATCGACCTAAAGTGGATTTAGAAGATCAAACGAGATGCAAATGGAAACATTGTCAAACATAAGGCGAGAATTGTAGCGAAGGGATTTGTGCAAAACCAAGGCATAGACTTTGATGAGGTCTTCTCTCCAGTCACTCGCATAGAAACAATACGTTTATTGCTTGCTCTTGCTACAAAAGAAAGCTAGGAGGTACACCACTCGATGTCAAAACAGCTTTTTTGAACGAAGAAATTAAATAAGAAGTATATGTTAGGCAGCCCGAAGGATTTGTCAAGCAAGGACGAGAACATCTCGTTTACAGGCTGATAAAAGCTTTATATGGCCTTCGTCAAGCCCCGAGGGCTTGGTACTCAAAGTTGAACAAATATTTGGAAGAATTGGGCTTTACCAGATGCACGTATGATCAAGCTGTTTACACAAGGAATATGGGAAAGGGAGTTCTAATCATTGGCATTTATGTCGATGACATTCTTGTAACAGGAGCAAACACAGCTACTATCAAATAATTCAAGGAACAAATGGCAAGTAAGTTTGATATGAGTGATTTAGGTAAACTAACCTATTATCTTGGCATTGAAGTTGATCAGGGAGATGGATATTTCCAGTTGAAGCAAAAGGGGTACGCAAAAAGGATCCTCAACAAGGCTGGTATGCTGCAATGCAATTCAACTAAGGTTCCAATGAATCCCAAGGACAATATCAACAGGGACGAAGGTGGAACAGAAGTCAACTCTACAGAATTTAAGAGCATAGTTGGAGGATTAAGATACCTTGTCAACACTAGGCCGGACATAGCTTACTCCGTGGGCATTATAAGCAGGTTTATGGAACGACCAACACTGTTACATCAAGCAGCAACAAAGCGTATTCTGAGGTATATGCAGGGAACTCTTGATTATGCACTACGCCATAGATGGCCGGATGCAACACACACCTACTGTTACCTTAGACACGATTTCTGTTGCATCAGGCCTAAGGTAACGTACTTTTACCATTTCATCCGCCAATGTTACCTTTGACAGCAAATGCAACACTTTCCTTCTCAATGGTAACACGGGGCAAAGTATTACATTAGGCCCATAGAGTAACACTAAATCAAACAAATGCAACACAAGAACCGTGTTACCTCAGCCTAACCAGGTGTCATATGTATGCCACGTCATTTGTGGGGCCCACAACAAAATGCCACGTCACATGTGGGGCCCACATAACTGCCACGTCACCAGTGGGGCCCACAATATTGCCACGTCACCCTGGGGCCCACAATATTGACACGTCACTTGTGGGGCCCACAATACTGCCACGTCACTAGTGGGGCCCACAATATTGCCACGTCACTTGTGGGTCCCCACTGTGCCACGTCACCTGTGGGTCCCACTGTGCCACGTCACTTGTGTGGGTCCCACTGTGCCACATCATTGGTGGACCCCAGATTCTATTGCAACACTAAATCTTTAGCTAATGAAACACTAGATATTGTTATAAATAGGTAATGTAACACTAATTTTATCTACTAGGGCAACGTAAAATGAAATATTGTTACATTAGTAACAATAGCAATTGCAACACTTAAATTCAAAAATTTGCATGACCTGGTTGATACCTATATCAATCCTTTTACAAAATAAACCAACCAATTCATAAATACAAAATTTGTCACTGATCAATACATCAATACAATACTGACCTTCTACATTCATCCACCACTTAACCAAAATATAATCAAACTCTTTCCGTCATCCACCACTTAACCAAAATATATTCCAAGTACCAACTCCCTAATGCTACTACTGATTGCAAGAAAAAAAAATTGCTAAAAGGTAGTCCAGGCAGGCAATGGATTACCATTTCATCATCTTCGTTTGAAATTGATAGGACAGTGGCTGAACAAGAGAGATAACTTGACTTGTATTCCCAGATGAATTTATACATATCTGCATTAGAATGTGAAAAACTGATGTGAGTCGCTTTTCTTTCTATCTAAGTAGAAGGTTATAATAGACTTTATTGATAGATTTAATTGCATAGTAACCGTAATGTATATCGAATTTCATGCACAATAGCAATATAAAACACAAGAACTGTAAAAATCAGATAATGCTGGAAGGATTTTTGTTAATTACTCCAGAAAAGATATACAGTTGTTAGCATATATACAATAAACTCATATCAGAAAAAAAAATTACTAACTTACTTTAAAAGGTTCAAAGTGTTGGTGGAAAATGAAACATGACAGAAAACCCAGGTGTTCCGCACCGACCGTGGAGGCGAATTCTGTTCCAATACATTCGAGTCATTCTGTGCAGAAGCGGGCATCTTGAGACACTACACCGCGCCCTACACACCACAGCAAAATGGTGTGGTAGAACGCCGGAATCGCACAGTCGTTGTCATGGCTCGCAGCTTGTTAAAAGAACGGGAAGTTCCTACCAAGTTCTGGGGAGAGGCTGTCAGGCACGCAGTCCATATCTTGAATAAAATGCCCACTCGAGCTCTATCCAATATCACTCCAAATCAGGCTTGGTTTGGTCAAAAACCATCCGTTGAGCATTTTAAGGTTTTTGGTTGCATCTCTTATATGAAAATACCAGCCGTTCTTACTCACAAGCTTGATGATCGAAGCAAACTTCTTGTACACTTTGGCTGTGAACCAGGTACCAAGGCTTACCGGCTATTCGATCCAGAGACAGGACGAGTTCATATAAGTCGCGACGTTACTTTCAACGAATCAAAGGGATGGACTTGGGATGCTTCAGTGTATCCATCTAGTCATGGACCAGTGCCAGGACACATTACATTCGATGATTACATTCCTGCCACAAAAGATGGCGAAGGACTCGAAGAAGCGCTTGAAGGTGCAATGACCCCTTCCACGCCTTTGTCTACTTCTCAACTATCAGATACTGTTGGAGACACCATCTCGACTCCATCCACCTCTGGTAGTGAGCCACAACGGTTCCGACGTCTCTCTGATATTTATACCACAACAGAAACCGTGGAACTCGAGGATGAACACCTCATGTCAGGAGTAGATGAACCTGTTAATTTTGAGCAAGCAGTCCAAGATGACGCTTGGAAAGCAGCAATGCATATAGAAATCGACACCATTGAGAAGAATAATACTTGGCAATTGATTGACTTGCCAACAGGTCACAAAGCCATAGGTCTCAAGTGGGTCTTTAAGCTGAAAAAGGATTCAAACAGTGATGTGATAAAACATAAAGCCCGTCTTGTGGCAAAGGGCTACGTTTAGAAACTAGGCATTGACTACGACGAAGTCTTTGCTCCGGTGACTCGGTTGGAAACGGTACGCTTATTGTTGGCTCTTGCAGCTAAAAACGATTTGGAGGTTCACCACCTAGATGTTAAGTCTACTTTTCTAAATGGTGTTCTCATGGAAGAGGTCTATGTTTCGCAACCAAAAGGTTTTGTCCAACCAGGGAAAGAACACAAAGTTTATAGACTTCTCAAGGCCTTGTACGGCCTTCGTCAAGCACCCAGGGCCTGGTACACACAACTCAACAAATGTCTTCTCAAGCTGGGTTTTACAAAATGCCCTTATGAGCAAGCGGTTTATACCTGGAAGAATGGGCCTAACTCGCTTCTTGTCGGAGTTTATGTCAACGATCTAATCATCACTGGCTCCAACCTCTCCCACATTATCAAATTCAAGGGGGAGATGAATAGTGAATTTGATAAGACTGACCTCGGGAAACTTTCATACTACTTGGGCTTGGAGGTCAGTCAAGGTCATGGTTCTATCGAGATCAAGCAAACCACGTATGCAAAGAAAGCGCTTCAAAGAGCAGGTATGAGCGAGTGTAATGCAGTAAAGTATCCAATGGATTTTAAATTGCATATCGACGCTGACAAGAACGGCGAAGCAGTAAACTCAACTGACTACAAGAGCTTGGTTGGGGGACTACGCTACTTGGTGTATACACATTCTGACATAGCATATGCGGTGGGAATTGTCAGCCGTTTTATGGAGAGACCCACGGAGTTGCATCTAAGTGTTGTTCGAAGAATTTGTCGTTATGTTAAAGGAACATTGCATTATGGTCTGACATACTCGAAGGGGCGTGGTAACTATATTCTGTCCGATTTTTCTGACAGTGATTTAGTCGGGAGTATCGAGGATAGAAAGAGTACTACTGGCATGGCATTCTATCTTGATGAGAGTTTAATTTCTGGGGTGTCACAGAAACAGAGATGTGTTGCTCTCTCGTCATGTGAAGCTGAGTTTATGGCGGCTACAACTGCTGCGTGTCAAGGCATTTGGCTTCAAAGGGTGCTTGGGCAAATTACTGAGATTAATCCAGGACCTGTTGTCTTATACATTGATAATAGGTGAGCCATCGATCTTGCTAAGAATCCGGTCTTTCATGGACGAAGCAAACATATTGATGTGCGATATCATTTTATCCGTGATTGTGTAGAGAAGGGGTTGATTGTGATCAAACATGTCAACACAACTGAACAACGCGCGGATATGTTAACTAAGGCATTGTCTGCATCAAGGTTTGAGAAAATGAGACGTTACTTGGAGTAAAGGATCTGGAACATGTTTAGACTAAGGGGGAGTATGTTGGGCTTTTGATAGTTTGTTTTAAGTTGAATAAATCAACCTGCACGTTAATGTATTAGTCGCATTCAACAAGAAGTTGTAGAAGAATAGGAAACTCAGTTTTGATCTCCTGGATTGTAGGAGTTTTACTACTGATTAGTTTTTATATTAAGCAAGTAATAAGGACCGTTTAATCAATCCCAGTTGTACTTTCCTTTTCATCAAAAAATCAGTTTATTATGCAATCTCTGTATATCTCTTAATTTGATCAGTCCTATCAGTTAGAGCATACACTAAACAACTACATAGCTCATTATGGACAGGTTTTGATTTAGATTACAAGGTTATATTCTCCTGATATCTTTTCTCTTAACGAGGACTTAACTTCGATTCTGGTTCCCTTTATTACATTACAGTTCAAAATAACATTGCCCTTACAAAACATCAATATCAAAATTTCTACTTCAAGTTACTATCTATTTAGCGTTGGAATTGGAAATTTATGATAGTGAAAAACAAAAACAATATACAAACTGTAAGACCAAAAAATGGTTAGCATCATGATAAACAATTCAACATTCAACACTTTCTATGTGGCAATAGGTGAAGTGAGCTTTTTCCCTTTTCTGTATTATATATTAAAATAACTTAAAATTGGATGACAAACATTAGTATTTATAACCCTTATAGTACACCACCTGATAAATTTTTTTTAAAAAAAAGCGCTTACATATAGAACTCAGAATAACTTGTTTTGTTAATTTGAGCCTCATTGAATAGCCAAGATCAAATGGAGAAAAACAAATGTTGATATTGAGAAAAAAATGTACCTTATAATAGGTTGTTTTTGTCCCCATGATGATCACAATGACATTACTTTTTGTAGTGGCAAATTCCAAACACTGAACAGCTTGGAAACCATATATATATTTAGCAAGTAAAATGTTACAAAATGAAATATTTTGTAAATTATGTTCTATCAAAATCAATATTTCTTTGATTTTTTTTAAAATTATATATAATTTGCAAGAAAAACATTAAAAAATATATTGTTCTGCAAAACATGTTCGGCTTTTCAAGATTTTCAATAAAATAATAATTTTTGTGGAACATGTTTTGCAAACTAATACCTTTTACAATTATTTGATTACAAAATATAATTCTTTTTGTAATATTTTTTATTGGAGTAGTCTTCAATGAAATAGTGGCTAAGAATGTTTTTGGTTTATTATCAAACAATCTATACCTTTATTAATAAGTGAAACCAAGGCTTATTTCCTACTCATATGTAGTAGGTTATGTGGTTGAGCCCAAATTTTGAATTTTTAGTTTGGGCCCCATTTTTTGAAATTTCGGAATGGTAGTTGGTTTTGAATTTTTCGTAAAATTGTGACCAATTTCCTACCAATACGCGGTATGTTATGAGTTTTGGCGAAAATTTTGAATTTATGTGTAAATGTTCTTTCATTATAAAATCATTGCAAATGAAGATAAAAAAATTATAATTGTTTGCGAACATGATAATTTGATATTATTATTGACATCCATCGAAATATAAATTTTAAAAAAAATATTTTATGTAACCCAAAGCTAACCCCTAAATTTAAAATTCTATTTAAAAATAAATTCAAAAAATAGTAGCTGGTAGGAATTATAAACATTGTTATAGCACAATCATTTCCCACCATTTGCGAAATTTTGGTTCTTATTGCAAGAAAAAAAGGTTGATTGGTTAGGAATTGAACCTTAGACGTCAAGATGAGAATTACACACCCCAAGCACTACACCAAAGATGTCTTTTGTGTAATATCTTATCTAAAATTTATGTCACCGTACTCTAAATTATTAAAACATATATTTTAATTATAAAATCATTACAAATGAAGCTGAAAAATTCTAATTTTTTGCATACATGATAATTTGAAGATGGTCTTGAAATCGGTTGAATCATGGAAAAAAATAATAATTTGTTTTTTCATTAAACCCTAATCTAACCCCTAAATTTCAACCACAAAACCTGAAACATCTTGTTTTCAATTTTGCAAAGAGTTATTTTTTTAAAACTTTTTTTTTGCCAAATATTTTTAGTCGTGTAGATTGGTTTGTTCGAAACATGACATTTGAAACATATTTATGATATTTAAATAAATTTTATTCATTTTTGTAATAATTTATAGTTTGTGTGTAAATGGTTTTTCATTATAAAATCATTCCAAATGAAGATAAAAAATTAAAATTGTTTGCATACATGATAATTTGATAATGAGTTAGACATCTGTATGGTTAGATAATTGAAACATAAATTTAAAAAAATATTTGATGTAACCCTAAGCTAATACCTAAATAAAAATCTGATTTAAAATTTAATTTTATAAATGGCAAGTGGTAAATGGTATTTCTTACCAGCTTTGGTAGGAAATGCTCACATGGCATCTCAACCAATAAGAAGGCGACACACAATCACTGATGTGCTGAATGGACCGGTCATCATTTCCTACAATCATGGACGGAGGGAAACGTCTTAACACTACTAGAAATATAGCAATAGACATCGGCTAAAAACCGATGTCTTTCTAAACAACCAACCGATGTCTACGCGGGTGTTGTTAAATGTCCGAGTGTTTAGACATCGGTTTTTGACTGATGTCTATTAGATAAAACCACATCGTTTACATAACAAATTCTGATGTCATTGGCACAAATTCATCACAAACGTATATTATTAACACTTCAATATTGATTTGTTATCAAGGTTAGATCCTCTTGAACAAACGACACACAAGTTAAAAATAAATATTGACATCGAATGATGTATTAAAAACGATGTCGAATAAGGGAATTAACATCGGTTTGATATGTTACTCTGATGTCAAAAGCCTTTAAGACATCTATTTCGTATAGACACTGATGTAATAGATATTAAAGACATCGGTTTTTTTGCTGTATAATTTTTGAGTGTCCATTTAACATCGGTTTCTTTAATTGTTGTCGATGTTGAATGGTCCTTTTAACATCAGTTTTTGAAGGTGTTGCAATGTTATATGTCCCATTTAATTTCGGTTTTCGGGTTTGATTTTTACGTACACAGTTCATTTAACATCGATTTTTGAGTGTACACTGATGTCTTTGTTACTTTAGAAATTGGTTAAGTTTGGTTTCCACATCGGTTTTAACAGTACAAAATTATAGCTGTGATGTTAATTTACATTGCCCCTGATTACCAATTCAATACCAATTCAACAAAAATTGCATCGCAAAGCTAATTACCAATGCAAAAAAACTTGCATCGCAAAGCTAATTATCAAATTCAAAATGGATTCACAAACAATTCAAAACCTAACATGTTGCAACCAAAAACATTCTAGTAGCCATAAACTACATTGCCAAAAGTACCAGATATTCCAACCAAATAAAAAACATCCAACAACTACGACCAACTGTCTAACAACCAGAACTTGATAGGGTAAACCAAAAGAACTGTCTAAAAACATCTAACCACCAGAATATTGTAAAACAAAAGTACTTCCATAGGAACCAAACCAAGCGCTTTACATTTTGTCTTGAATAAACTTGATAGTATCTAAGCGCACCTCATCCAGCTCGTGCATTTTGTAAGTCTGCCGACTCTTGGTTGCCCACTAAAAAGTAATACACAAAATAAAAATTAGCTCAAAATTCATCGGTCATACTATTTCAACGATCAAATAACAGGGCCGCATACCTTAGTAGTAAAAGAAAGTTCATTATCAAAAATGATATCTTTCATGTACCGCATGACAACATAACCACATTCAACTCCACCAGGTTGTTTTGGAGATCCCTATTCCAATTTTAGTACACGTCAGCTCCAGAAAAAATGAAACTTACAAAATACGAAATACAAAATTAAAATAAAATACTTACTCCAAGATTTTGAATTTTACAAGGTTTGTTTCCTCTTCCAGTTTGAGCATTGTAAGATTTCAGTGCCCTGCATATATAAGAGAACCACAAATTGTTAAATTCTACTAGAAAATTATTAATATATAAATCAAATTATGACCAAGATGGAATAAGAATATATTACTCTGATAAAGCTTTTTCCAATGCGTCAAAATGTTTTGGTTGAGACAAAGGATTCAGAATGTAAATATCACCATCCCATATTACAACCAAAATCCAGTGGCGGCTATGTTTAATAATTATAAATTAAATATACACAAGTCAGAATTTTCAAAATTTACCTAAATATATTAATTAATTAGTAAAATAGTCTTAATTACAAACACTTACTTATGATTATGTGGCATGAAGAATATGCGATTTTGATTACCCTCTCTCATTCGACTAACAACATATTGTTGAAAATCATTGTTCAAGGTAAATGTGGCTCCAGGATCAAAAAAGCTAAATAAGATCGCATCATCATTCTTTCGACCCTCCTGAATCATTGTTTGCAAGTGCCTGTATGGGAGAAAATTTAATTGCTCACAGTAACGTTGTGGAATATAGAGAATGACTTGAATGAAAAAAATTACTTACGCTATATAAGAAGCTATTGCAGCTTGTCCAATCATGTCAAACTCTAACAAGGCTTTTAAATTCTCATGCAATATATAGATGATCTTCTCGTTTCCAAATACGTTGGAATCACAAGGAATCGGTACTGACTCTCCACTTTCTTTCATTGTTGTAGTCACATGTTTGTACAAAAACTTGAACTCACTTGGCACCTTCTCATTTAGGGTCACTTTGTTGAATCCCTTAGGTTTCTGCAACCCTCTTTTTGGCCTTGGCACCACTTCATTTTTCTTTTTCTGCAAATAATAAAAAAGAATACTTGCAATGACATTTTTATCTAAGCAGCAAGAACATGTAAAAAAGAACTGACATAATTATTAAATTAAATTAAAATACCGCGACATTTGGGAAGATGATCAAATCGCGAGGCCATGCTAAGTGAGATCCAACAGCTTGACGAACAAACTCTATTTCACCAGGTATCGGCACGGGCACCAAAGCGTCTGGTTGGATATGTCCGTCAACTGACACACGAACATGTCCATGCTTCAGAGGCACTCCATGTACTGAAACATTCATTTCTTCTTCATCAAATACCGTACCAAAAGCAACCTTGTTTTCTATGCTTTCCACTGCCAGCTCACATGATTGTGGACCCTACATTTAAAAGGAGGTTCTAGTCAAACCTAATTTTTCATCGAGTTTGTATATGAAAGAAAGAAGCAATTTTGAATTTGAATATACCTTTTTTCCAGATGGAGGAGGGTGGTCAAGAGCAACACAGTCGTCATTGACTATTAGTTCTTTTGCAATTGGTGGTTTACTCTTGGCTCCTTCTTCAAGGGGTTGACAAATTGATTTGTCAGAAAACATTGGAGAGTGAAGATTGGACGCAGTAAACATTGACTTAAGTTCAGCCATCTCCCTCCTTGTTCTTTCCAACTCCTCGACCATTAGTCGGTCACGGGCCAACAATTCTGCCTTTGTAATTCTGCACTTTTTCCCCTTCGGAATATTAAAGTACATTGTTGGGGTGACATAACCTCCAACTCCTCGAACCCTACCTGAATGCTCAGAAGTTTCCAGCGCCCTAGTCAGCACATCATCACTTCCAGATGGATGGAATTCACCCTTCTCCTTCTTATCCAGTAATTCATCCTGTCAATAATATAAAAATATATATTTTATTTGGTGATTCTAAATATCTTACAATTTAAAAAATAATAATAGCTTACAATTTTGGAGAATATCTTGGCCTTATCTTCATCAATCTCCTCGTTCTCGTCCTTTGGCATACGAGCCTTCTTCCAAAAAATTGCACGATCAGGTTTCTCTCCAGGCTCCAAGTTCCCTTTCTTTATCTGTTTAAAATGAGGAGAAATTTTTAAAAACCATTAAAATTTTGAATTTGCATTGACATTAGATAGGTTCTTACTTCTTCTTCTTCCAAACCAATATACCCCTTCCTTGACATGCGGTGATGATATTTCCGCTTACGCACTCTTCCGCTCTGTAAACTACGTAGTGACTGTAGAAAAGGGATCAGTATATACATCAACCATCAATTATACGAGCCATATCCAAATCATTTCTGTTTAGTTTTTGAAAGACAAAACAAAATCATTTCATACCAGCCATTTATCTCCTGTCCTCTGCGCAACAAATCTCTTCCAAGCTTCTTTTCCCACAAACTCATACTTCTTTGGAGGCTTCTTCAATTTCTTCTTTTGTTCAAGATATGGCATCACATGTTTAGTGGTTAAATTAGTTTTGAACTGTCTCCATTTTTCGCCCGCAGACTTAAGTACAAGCCCCTCACTTTCAGCAGCAACTTTAAATGTAGCCTAACAATAGACAATCATATAAAAAAATCAAGACTGGATAAAGAACAAGTTATATGGGTCAAGTGTAATGCTCTTATAATATTAAGTTATACCTGAACATCAAGCCATAACTTCCCTTTGTAATTATCATCTACATTTGGCCAACTCACAATGTCGATTGGAATTATAGTCCTGGCCAACATCCCTATATAGGACTGTAAGGTAGCCCTATTCCTTCCAGTAGGAGCTCCATAATCATTATATTGAATTTTATATTTCTTGCCCTGAGCCTTCTTCACCAGTACTTTGTGAAGAGTGGAAACACCTCGAGCAGCTCCAGATTTCTTTTTTTTAGATCCAGAAGTAGTCGCTGTTATTTGTGCAGAGTCTACATTTTCAAATTGAGGTTCTGCTGCCGGTCGTGCATCCAACTGATCACATGATTGTGACTCTTTCACCTCTGGCAACAGCTGGTTGGCATTTTCAGAGATGTTACCTTTTTTGGATTTTGGTTTCTTGTTGATCTGCTTCTTCACCATTTTTGTCGTGTAATCTGTATGATATACATAAAACCATTAGTGATTGTCTACAAAAAAAAGTCTATAACAACTCTATATTAATGCAGATATACATGAACAATGTACAACAAAAAATGTAGAATAAAAAGTAAATTAAAAAATGCAGAATTCAAAGTAAATTCACTTAGTCACAACAATTACAACAAAAAATAAAAGGTGCTGATACTCAATAGTGTGACACATGACTAACAAAAACAACAAATTGAAAATACATAATAGACCAAAATTAAAAGACAACACAGCTACATCATTTTTTAACCCAAATTCCTTCAACATTAGGCCTAACACCAACTGCAACATCATCAGCAGTGACATCACATGCAGGGATGCTAGAGCAGAAAGGGGGATGTTCCATAATCGTGTCGCCTAAATCGTCGTTGTACATCTCATGATAGTCTCGAGTGGTGGAAGTTAAAACAATCGACCAGGCAGCATCTACTGGATCTTCAACATAAAAAACTTGCTTGACTTGATCAACAGATACATACTTGTCCTTCTTGTGGCCTTGTCGATTGAAGTCCACAAGTGTGAAGCCAAGATCATCCACCTTTATGCCTTTATCATTCTCTGCCCATTTACACAAGAACATGGGGGCTTTGAATGCATGGTAATCCAACTCCCATACTTCTAATATGATTCCGTAAAATGTCATATTACTCTCAACAGGATTTAAATCCTTGGCACTAGAGACTTGGACCGCCTTAGCCACTACAGACACCCCACTATTTTGAACAACACGTGCATCATCTCGAGACTTTGTAAAGTATGGAACTCCATTAACCGAATAACCTTGATAAGTCAAAACAGAAAATGATGGTTTTCCAGCGAGCCATCTTATTGTCTGCGAAACACCTTCGCCATTCTCCCTCATTTCATCACTAACCTACATATATTATCGTAATCATAAATAATAGTAAATTTCAGAGTTTAAACTAATTATAGCCTAAGTTTAAACATAAAAGATATAATAATGAAACTTACTTTTTTTTCAAACCAATCAGCAAATAGTCGGTTATGTTCTCCCATGAGCCAATGAACACTTTTCTTTTTCCCTTGGTGAATTTTTTCCAAATACTCCTTGTGCATTCTAAAAATGTAAATATTTTAGAAAATAGCCACATATACTTACTGAAAAAATGAGGAATTAGAATAGGTAAAATGATTTAACTCACATAATATATGGATACACTTCAGCATTGTTCTGAAGGACATGTAGATGCGCTTCATCTCGCTCTTTCTCTTCCACTATTTTTATTACCGCAGCAGATAATGGTCCAGATGGGTTGTCTTGCTCCTTTGGAAGACCGGCAGTTGTGCAACTCTGCCTAAGAAACTCCGTACAAAATTCTACCGATTCTTCTTTAAAGTAACTTTCTGCTATACAACCCTCCGGATAATAATGGTTTCGTACATAACTCTTCAACACTTTATTGAACCTTTCAAATGCATACATCCATCTATAGAATACCGGTCCACATAAACGCACTTCTTGAACTAAATGGACTATGAGATGTATCATTACATCAAAAAATGATGCAGGAAATATTTTTTCAAGATCACACAAGGTTAGTATCACATCTGACTGTAATTTATCCAGTTTCGTTACATCAACAACCTTGTTGCACAAAGCGTTAAAAAAGAAACACAATCTTATGATGGTAACCCTAACATTTTTCGGAAGAACGGAACGAATTGCAACTGGTAGTAGTTGTTGGAGGATAATGTGGCAGTCATGGGACTTTAGCCCGTACATCTTCGTATCGGCCATGGATACACAATTTTTGATATTTGATCCATGTCCATCAGGAAGTTTCATTTTCAAAAATGAAGACAACATTTTATTTTTTTCTGCCTTTGACAAAGTAAAAGGGGAAGGAGGCAAGTAGGTTTTATTTCCTCTTTTTTGTGGAGCTAAATCATGTCGAACACCCATGTCAGTCATATCAAGACGAGATGCCTCACTATCTTTCGACTTGAACCGCATATTTAGCAACGTCCCAAGTAGATTATCGCACACGTTTTTCTCGATGTGCATAATATCGAGACAGTGGCGAACATGGTGAAACTTCCAATATTCCAACTCGAAAAAAACTGACTTTTTTTTCCATGGACAGTCCACCTTCTTTGACTTCTTCACTTCCTTCCCAAAAGAAAATTGAATTTTTTCCTGTTGCGCTAACACATCTTCTCCGGATAGGGTTTGACGTGTTGTCCCAAACTCTTGTTCTCCATTAAAAGCTGCCTTTTGCCTCCTATAGGGGTGATGCCTACCCAAATACCGACGATGACCTTGGAAGGACATTTTCCGACTATGACTTAAATATTTAGCTATGGTATCGTCACCGCATATTGGACAACTCTTATAACCCTTATTGACGCAGCCTGACAAGTTTCCGTAGGCAGGGAAATCATTTATCGTCCACAATAAAATAGCTTTTAGAGTGAAAAAAGTTTTAGTGAATGCGTCATATACATTTGGTTCACCTTCTTCCCACAGCTTCTTCAAATCATCAATTAGCGGCTGTAAATAGATGTCAATATTATTACCCGGCTCATGCGGACCAGGAACTAATATGGTTAACATCATGAACTTCCGCTTCATGCATAACCATGGAGGAAGATTGTAAGTTGCCAATACTACTGGCCAACAAGAATACCGATTGGTTAACCCATTATTATGTGGGTTTATACCATCTGCTGATAAAGCTAAACGAATATTTCTTGGTTCACTACCGAAAGCAGGCCACCTATAATCGATATTCTTCCAAGAAGGAGAATCGGCCGGATGCCGCATCTTGTCATCATGTACTCGCTGGTTTGCGTGCCAAGTCATGAGTTCAGCCGTGGATGGTGATTTAAACATTCGTTTAAATCGCGGAATGATTGGAAAGTACCACATGACTTTTGCTGGAATATTAACTCTGACTTTGCCATCCTTCCCCACTTTCCAGCGAGATAGTAGGCACTTGGGACACTCAGAAGCATCAGAATTGATACCCCTGTACAGTATACAGTCGTTCGGACATGAATGGATCTTTATGTACTCGAGGCCTAAATCGGATAGAGTTTTCTTTGCTTCATAAGCGTTAGCAGGCAACACATTATCTTTTGGAAGGAGAGAGCCGACTGGAGAGAGCCGACTGAAGAGAGCAGATCAGTAAAGGCACTATCGCTAACACCAAACCTAGATTTCCAATTGTGTAATCTTAACATCCACTCCAACTTAGTGAACTCACTGCCCTTATACATTGGTTGTTCCGCATCAACCACAAACCTCTTGAACTCGTACGAATCCTTATCGTAATCACCGGAGTGAAATGCTGCTTCACAAACATCAACAGTTTCTGATGCAGCAAAGTGCTCCGGTGCTTGCTCCGAAGCCGGGTGTGTACTACCTACAGATGACCTAGTACTCCTATACGAAATATCTTCATGCCAAATCCAATCTACATACCCCAAACTAAAACCATTTTCATAAATGTGTCCCCTTATTATTTTTACAGAGAATTTTTTAAAATTTACACATCGTCCACATGGGCAAGGAATTCTCTTAGGATCTTCAGCATTTTCTTCAGCATATATCAAGAATTTTTCAACCCCAATTTCGAATTCTAAAGAATCCCTATCTTTGGTTATCCACGACTTATCCATATATTTGTATGACCAAGAGTTGTCTACCTGATTTTCATTTCAAACATTATATATTAAATAAGTAGCAGACATAAATTATCTATTTATCTATGATTACATAAGTCCATTAAACACAATTAAAATCGAATATGGTGCAGAATTTTTGGTGGTTATAAATTATAAAAGATTATATATACTTTAATTTATCCTAATAATATAGAACTAAAATACATACTTCATACTAAGATTTATGACTAAATCATTAGTTATTAATACTTCACATAATAATCGACAAGTAAATAACAAACCTAGAATGACTCCCATGTATTATTTATAACTTACCAAGTTGCTAAATTTAACCATATTTCAAATAATAATCCAGAAGGCTAAGGCTAAAGAAGCCTCAAATTCATCATATCATTACATAATAAAATCAAGAAAGATGAACTATCAGCAAATTCATCGTTACATACTAAGCATACACTTAATAAGTAACACATATACATCTTCAAGAACTAGCATATTCTCATAAAAATGTTACACTCAAATTTACAAATTTAAAAGTAATATATATAGATCATGCATATCACAATAAAGAAATCATATCAAAACTAAACACAAAGGAACGAGAATTTCTTAAATCGAACTTCTAACCTCCTTCTTGAAGTAAAATCTGCAGGCACTATATGGATTGTTTTAGTAAAGATAGTTGTGAGATTTGATCTGCAAAACCGAATTAAAATTAAAGTTAAAATAAGAACAGAACAGACTTGCAGTCACATATGAACAGACTTTTAAAATTAAATTAAAAGGTTATTCAATTTAAGAACAGAACTCACATTTTATAACACCCAAACTAACATTTTATGACACAAAAAACTCACATTTTATCAATAATTTGCATTACCAGTTAAACACAAACATACAACTATAAATAAATCATACAAAACAAAACAAGCATACATGCAAAATCAAAGAAAAGATCCGGTTAAAGTAAACAAGCATACAAAACATAAAAGTATACATTTAACAAAAAACAACGAAATCAAAATCAAAAAACAAAAAACATCGCTTAACAGAGCTGTAAGTATACATGCAAAATCAAAGATGCTTACATCGAAAGTCAAAGCCAACTCTAAGCTCCAGATGATCTGTAGAAAAAGAAATTAACCCGATTAACCCAATTAAAAATCAAAAATGGAAAAAGAAATTAACCCAATGAGGTCGATTCCTTTTTACCTTGGTTCGGTTCTTCAATTAGGGTTTCAATTTATGGATTAGGGTTTCAATTTGTGGATTAGGGTATCAATATGTGGTTACAGAGACGGTGAGTGATGGAGAGAGAGACGGCTGGGAGGAGAGAGAGTGAGGATGAGTGAAAAGTGAGAGAGGGTAGTGAGTGTTGACCGTGTGGAAAAGGGGGAAAATTGGGGGGGAATAGAAATTTGGCTAAGGGGGGGGGCGGGGGAATATTTTGGGAAATAAGAGGGAACTTATTTTATTACGGGAAACTTTTAATTTTTTGAAAATAAGAATCCACACCGGCTATTATTAGAACCGATGTCTACAACGCGCTTTAACATCGCTTTAGAAAATACCGATGTTGAAATACCATTTAACATCAGTGGCATTTGGAACCGATGTTAAAACACCGATGTTGTATCTACTTTTTCTAGTAGTGTAACAAAAACCACCTTGTTTTGTTGTAGTCAGACACGCTGACAACAACGTGGCAAGTGGGGCCCGCTTGGATCATTTCTTCCTATCAACAGTTACTTGGAAATGGTCCATGCATTTCTACCAAGTAGTTTTGGTAGCAGTTGCTATGGCAAAACGACATCGTTTTTATATTGTCAGACATGCTCACAAACAACGCCATGGAAAATCGGACCCATTAGAGTCATTTCCTGCCAATGTCGGTAGGAATTGGTCCTTGCATTTCCTACCATAATTATTTGGTAGGAAATAATATGGCAAACCGATGTCGTTTTTTTGTTGACGTTGCTAGGCGGGTCCCTCGTTGACCATTTCCTACCATTCTCGGTAGGAAATGAATAGCATTTAGCATTTCCTACCAACTATGGTTTTTCCTACCATTTTTGAAGGATAAAGCTATTATATCTTAAACACATAAATTTTCTAACTTCTCCATCTTCGGCAAACGCAAAAATTATATCACAAAAGTAAAATATTAAAATGTAAGGGTTAAGACAACAAATTATATTTATATTCTAATATAATAAGAGTAAAAAGAAAATAAGAGAATAGGTAAAGAGATCCATACCACTAAAACATATTGAAATAATTTATATATGGAGATTTACAACTATACTAAATAATTTATAATAATAACGAGTATCAGAGATAATTTAAAAGTATTATCAAATGTCAAGATTCAAAACTCATTAAACAATGTTTCTCAATTTAATATTTCAAATTTCAAATATACTAATATCTAAATAATTAGGTTTGAGCACACCAAAATATTATAAATATTTAAAGTAATACGTGCATCGATT
Organism: Heracleum sosnowskyi; assembly: GCA_030848705.1. Lineage (NCBI taxonomy): Eukaryota > Viridiplantae > Streptophyta > Magnoliopsida > Apiales > Apiaceae > Heracleum > Heracleum sosnowskyi. The sequence goes on along the minus strand of CM061242.1, from coordinate 10,369,798 downwards.
TAAAGCTAAAATATTGTTATTATACATATATATAAAAAAAAAATTAATTGTTACCCTAAATAAGATTTTAGTACATCTTACATTTCTATCTTACCGTAAAGTATTGCTTATTATGTCTCTTCTTCTTTAGTGATTATTAGTGATTGTTGGGCCTCAGAATTAGTGATTATTAGACCTAATAATTTTGTTACCTAACTACTAGGTATGTTCACATGTGTTTCTAGTGTTTAATTACATTTAAGTTGATATGTATGTATATATTCATTCTTTTTTGTTTTAATTAAATGTTTAATACATAATAGGTAAAACAAATTGGATAAACTTCAATTTGAGATGTGTATACATCAGTAGATGTGTATGGCAGTTTGACATATGTAGAAATGTGTGTTGGTAATATTATAGTTAGTGATTTTGCAAATTTATTGCTGTGTATTAAGCAATTTTATTCCCAAGTGTAGTGTCTTGGATTAGATGGGGTGAAGGACAAGTATGGCCGATTTTCAAATCGGGGTCACCATAATAGTCGATCTGAAATTAGTGGACAAATATGGCCGATTGATTACGCATTCAGCAATGGGGTATTCACCGGATACGCATTCAGTAACGGGGTATTCACTGGATACGCATATGACGCTAAGGTATCCAGACTTATTTTAACAAATTACGCATTCTGCATTGGAGTATATGAATTAGATAACCATTCCATGAATACGTATTACTATAATTATAAATAGATATGCATTCTGTAAATGCGTAATGCAATTAGTGATGATGTGATTTTAAATTGATTTTTTTAACAGACTGGCGGCCTGATTTTAGGGTTGTAAACAACCCTAAAATCAGGTTAGGTTAGGGTTTAGGGTCTAGGGTTTAGGGTTGTAAACAACCCTAAACCCTAAACCCTAAACCCTAAGTCCGTATACGGATTCGTCGTTCTGAATATTTCTAAAACCCAAAATGAAACTATTGAACCCCAAAAGTTAATTGTTGAACCCCCAAGGAAACGATTAAACTAAGAACACACGTTTATTTTTGTTCATTTTGTATTAAAAAAGAGGTTAATTTTGACTTATGGGATACTCAACTGTCAGTGGAGTATCCTGTATATGGGATACCCAACTACTAGTGGAGTATCCCAAAGGCTAAAATTGGCCACTTTTTTCAGAATGGTTATTTTTGTTTATTTTGTCAAAAAATTGATTATTTTTGTCATTCTTTCGATTAGATGCTAGAGTGTAGTGTACTCATGTTAGATAACGAACAGTTAAATAATAATAGAGAAAATTATCATAACAAGAAAAACATATAATAATGATTAATGATAGAGTTAGAGTATATAGATTTGCACCGTTTCTTGATTATTGATTAGAGTTAAAGTGTATAAATGTGTTGATTCCATCACTGTCTCCATCTACAAAGAGAATGATAGAAATATTATTGATTTAAATATCTGTCTTTATTAACTACAGTATACATCTGTTGGGATTTGAATCTAAACTTAGCTTTGTTTTATTTATTTATTAGCTTAGTTTTAGTTATTTGTTTTATTTCAGGATTTATACACGTTGTAACCAGGTCTGTGAAATTGAGTCCGTGTCTACAGCTTGGACCTAGTCTCTCAGGTTGTTTAGCCGAGTGTGGGTGTAGTGGAGAAATAATAGCTAGATAGTTGCTAGTTTTTAGGTATCACCTTTGTGTGTCCAGGGTATATATATCCTGCATGTACGTTTTAACAACAACATAGAGAACACAATGTAGCCATTAAGTGCATTCCGGTTTGTAAATACAAGTGTTAGTTTTTCTGCATTGTATTGGTGTTCTTATTATTTTCTTTATCAAATTTCAACATGGTATGAGAGCTTTCGATTCAAGATTCAAGAGGACATGAGAAGGTGCTGTGACACAGAATGAGGAACCGTAGTTGAGTTAGTAAGAAACACAGCGGAAGTCGCAGTATGGTGCAGCGACGGAAATGGCGAGACCAGGGAATAGAAGATGAGTTTTGTTGCTGTGCAGTGTTGGAGTGATGCTTCATCAAGAGAAGATGGGAAGTGTTTTGCAGACTGAAAGAGAGAGGAGGAGCAGCCAAGAGAGGAGGAGCAACCAAGGTTTCTTCCGCAGAGCTTGAGGTTGTTGCAGTGGCTGTTGTAATGTCTTGTTAGTGTGTGATGTTGTTGTACATGGGTTGTGAATGGAGGCTCAAATTAATGGGTTTTGGGTTGTGTTCAAAAGGGATGTTAATCTGTTGAAAAAGAAATCCAAACGGGCTAATGAAATCGTACCAGTGGGTGCGCAGGAAAACGTGTTGTTAGTGAGCGCGCAGGAAGATGTGCCAGGGGCACACAGTTGATAGCCATAGGGGCTCAGTTGATAGCCACACGGGCTCAGTTTAAAAGCCATACGGGCTCAGTTTGAAAGCCATACGGGCTCAGTTTGAAAGCCATACGTGCTGATGAAGAAGTTGTAAGATGGGAAGATGATCTTTGTCAGATGGACAAGGTAATGTCATTGATCTGTTGGGATGATGTTGATGACAAGTTTAAGATTAAGGGGGTGATTGTTGGGATTTAATCTTAAACTTATTGTTTAAATATTTGTTCTGTTTGTTTTGTTTTAAATAAATTTAGTTAACTGTATTTAGTTTGAAAGAGTGATCACCTAGACTAGGTCAAAGTTAGTTGAGTTTTATTAGGAGGTCATGCAATACGTGAGAAGTGGAGTTAAACAGGAGTGACACTTATTTTGTTGCTACCACCTTACGTGTTATTAGTCTATTTATTTGGATGTAAATTTTCATTAGTGAAAAAAACAAAACAAACAACACAATGTAGTCCTTAAAGTATTTTCAGTTTGTACATATTCTTGTTCAAATATTTTTTTTTGACCTAGTCTAGGTGATCACTCTTTCAAACTAAATACACTTAACTAAATTTATTTAAAACAAAACAAACAGAACAAATATTTAAACAATAAGTTTAAGATTAAATCCCAACAACATCTATGTCACAGGTGCAATCGATTATTTTGGGAAAATTATTATGACAAAGAGAAAGAATATGGTTCGAGCAGCTGTGGGACAAAAATTAGTAAAGCTTCTGACTTTCTTAGCTCTCTTCCAGATAACGTGTTCACAGCCATTTTTTCTTTCTTGACAACGAAAGAAGCTTTTAGTACATGTATTTCATGCAAGAAGTTAAAGCATCTGATGACTGTCATACCAAATGTTGAATGTAAAGAAACCGGAAATGATTGTCTCACTAAAAAAATAGAATTTATGGAATCTGTTTCAAGATTTCTTGAAAATCATGACAATTTGATAAAAAAAATTCACCTTTCATTCAATCCTCTTGGATACAGATACAGGAGTGATGTTTGTTACTGGCTCTCTTTCGTTCTGAAAAATGGTCTTGAAGAGCTCGATCTTGTGTTCCATGGAAGCAACAACTTAATGTTTCTTCCATCTCTTTTGACTGCTCCAAATCTAAAAGTGTTGAAGTTAAGTCATTGTGTTGTTAATCTACCGTCTATTATAGGTTTCAAGTCCCTGAAATCACTTCTTCTTGGATCCATGGACATCCCGAAGAGTGTGATCGGATTAATTTGTTGCCATTGTGAGTCGTTGCAGCACTTTACCCTTGAATATTGCTCAGGTTTTACAAAAATTGAAATATTGGATCCCAAGAGCAAGCTTGAAACATTGATACTGAATGACTGCCAAACAATGATACTAGATAATCTTTTTGCTCCTTTTGCGCTGAAAATTTCTAGTCTGAAGACACTATCCATTCGACAGAAGATCATAAACTTCTTCTTTTTGGGTTCGCCTCATATTAATAACCTGATCTTGTGTAGACAAGCAGAGGTTCCAGTTACACGGCAGGAATCTCGGAATATGAAGGACAGAATAATTGGTAGTCTTGGGAATGTGAGGACTTTGCAACTAGCTGGCTGGGCTTTTGAGGTACCCAATTGGTTCTTTTAATTTCTTTTTTATATGCTACCTCTAATCCCATCAGTTCATTTCATGCTGCATGTAGAGGCTGATTTCAGACGACCTGGGGCTTTAGCCTTTGTGAATGTTTCCAATTATTTACTTATTTTATGAAAATTTCTTATATAAGCATAATCTAACCTTATCTATACTATCTATCTATACTATACTATTATAAGCAAACCACCCTCTATTTGGTTGGTAGTTTGGTCATACGTAGTTTGGTCATCTAAATAATAATTGTTAGATGTAAATATAGATAAATGAGAATAGTTGGATGTAATATTAAAAAAATATTATTTTCTTCATATCTAAAATGCTCCCAAGGTTCGAATCCCGTCAACAACATATTATTATTAAATATTTATATCATGTATTTTTCTAATCTACATTCAAAAGTTCAAGATATTATTCCGTCAACAACATATTAAGAATTTTTAAGATCAAAATACAAATAAATGTTAATAAAATAAGATAAAAAATACTAAAAAACCATATAAAAAAATACTAAAATCAAAAATCAAAAATACTAAAATTTATCCGTGTATGGCACAGCTTATAGGCTAAAAAAAACTTAGAATAACGTCATACATATATTATTATATTTGATTACTTTTTAAAATCATATAAATCAAAATATAGATAATAAAATAAAAAATACTAAAATTCATCCTGCATTGCAGGCTTGTGTAACCTTAAAAATAGACTTGTGTTTTGGTTATTTGTAAACCGTTGATGTCAATGTTAGGGTTCTCTTTTTCTAAAAAAAAAATCAACAAAAACATGTTACTCTTTCTATTTTTTCTTATTAAAACCCTTCGTTTTCCAAAAATATCACAGGCAAACCTTACTTATTTATTTTAATACTTTTAATTACGGCAATTACCTTTTCAACTAAAACATGTAACTTTTTGTATTTTTTTCATTTAAAAAAAACTATAACTTTTTACCTTTTCAACTAAAATACATTAACTTTTCAATATTTTCTAACAAAATCCGCTATTTTCTAAACAAATCATGGACAATTACCTTTTTAAAATAGAACATGTTACTATTTCTATTTTTTCTTACTAAAACCCCACATTTTCCAAAAATATCACAAGCAAACTCTTACTTATTTTAAAACATATTTTAATACTTTTAATTACGGCCAATTACCTTTTCAGATAAAACATGTTATTTTTTAAATTTGTCCATTTTTTAAGAAAACTATTATTAAATAATAATATTATTTATAACCAATTAACTTTTTAGTTAAAATACATTATATTTTCTATTTTTCTAACAATGTCCATTCGTTTTCTATAAAATCACAAACAGTCATCTTTTTCAACTAAGACATATGTTACTCTTTCTATTTTTCCTTACTACAACCCCTACTTTTTCAAAAATATCACGGGTAAACCCTTACTTATTTATTTTAAAACCTATTTTAATATTTTTAATTATGGACAATTACCTTTTTAGCTAAAACATGTTGCTCTTTCTATTTTTTCTTAATAAAACCTCTTACTCCAAATATATCACGGGCAAATAGTTACTTATTTATTTTAAAACTTATTTTAATACATTTAATTATTGAAATTTATACTATACTATTATAAGCAAACCACCCTCTATTTGGTTGGTAGTTTGGTCATCTGTTGATAGTTTGGTCATCTAAATAATAACCGTTAGATGTAAATATAGATAAATGAGAACCGTTGGATGTAATATTAAAAAAATATTATTTTATTGATATCTAAAATGCTCCAACGGGTTCAAGGTTCGAATCCCGTCAACAATATAACCTAAGTTCAATTAAATAAAATGTCTTCTATCAAATGATACTCACACGTTTCGAGCGAAGTTCCAAAAATCTGTGATTTTATAGTTTAGCGATATAAAGACGTTTCAGTTAATAGATAAACTCAAGTTCAATTTCTACAAACAACTTTTTCTAATAAATAATAAACACAGGGGCAAGTTAGTCCGTTCAAATCATGTACAAAATATCTCATGGTTAAATTATCTCACGTATTATAAGATTATGTTAATCGATATAATAATGAATACCAAATAGGCCTCCACTCACGCGAGACACACACCTACATATAATATTGGAAGTAGAATAGGTGTTTGCAAAACATATTAAATTCTTATATACAATAAGCGTAACAGAAATCTTATCCAAAATTTTGGTCATGTACCGCCAAATCAATAAGGATTGTTGATTTTAAAATATATGAATGAGAACCATTAGATCTAATATTAAAAAAAATATAATAATATAAATTAAATTAGAGTAACCACCATCTATTTGGTTAGTAGTTTGGTCATATGTAGTTTGGTCATCTAAATAATAACCGTTAGATGTAAATATCGATAAATGAGAACCGTTGGATGTAATATTAAAAAAAAATTATTTTCTTGATATATAAAATGCTCCCACGGGTTCAAGGTTCGAATGTCGTCAACAACATATTATTATTAAATATTTATATCATCTATTTTTCTAAGCTACATTCAAAAGTTCAAGATATTATTCCGCCAACAACATATTAAGAATTTTTAAGATCAAAATACAAATAAATGCTAATAAAATAAGATAAAAAATACTAAAAAATCATATAAAAAATACTAAAATCAAAAATCAAAAATACTAAAATTCATCCGTGTATCGCACAACTTATAGGCTAAAAAAACGTAGAATAACATCATGTATATATTATTATATTTGATTACTTTTTAAAATCATATAAATCAAAATATATATAATAAAATAAAATAAAAACTAAAATTCATCCGTGCATCGCACGGGTTACAGGCTTGTGTTTATTTATATGTACATAAATGTAACGTTTATTTAAATAATTTGTAGATTTTCTTTTTTATTTAATTAAAAATATAAATTTAATTAATATTGACATTTAATCACTACAAGAAGTTACGGTTATTAATGACGGAAATCTAACAAAGAATCCGTCGCAATCTATTTAAAATATGACGGAATCGTTCTGTCGCAAATGCCTCGTCGTAAATTCACTATTCTGTTGCAAACTAAACGGACCCACTTGTATCTTTGTGACTGAATGTCTGTCACAAATTGTGACGGAATGTTTCTGTCACAAAATACTCATATGACGGATCCATCCGTCACAAATATTATTGTGACGGAAGTATCCGTCATAAATATTCATTTCATTATGACTGAATAGTCCGTCACAAATATACACTGTGGCAAAACCAGAACCATGCAATTATCGAAATAATTTTTAAAATTCCCGCTGCTATGCAAGACGGACAGTTGTATATTAGAAATAACACGTCTTATTCAAGTAAACACAAAAACTAGCAAAAACCACAATATTGATTTTCAAACTAGTGAAATCAAAGTCTTCATTCACCATAAAAAACTACCGTAAGATAATAAGATAATAGGACTTGTCAAACCTGCAACATCATGATCCATTACAAACTTATATAAAATCAAGCAGTCACCAGGTGGTCTACAAACCAAACCACAATCTGGTCTAAACCCATCTGAACTACAACTACAACCAAGCTACTACTGCCTTGGCAAAGGCACCAGATAAATATCATAAAATCCAACATCCCAAAATTACAAAAGATAAGCTACTAAAATAAGCTACTAGAGCTACTAAAAAAATCCAGCATGAGTTCATAACATCTACCAAAATAAGCTACTAGAGCTGGCCCCTTGGTTAATTATACTAACTAATCTGTTGTATGACGACTTCCATGTCAATCCAGATGTGGAGAATGAGGCGAATGGAGAATATCCCTATCAAAGATTGAATAATCACCCTCACGCATAACAGATTTACCATTGCCCTATAAAGTTAAAAGCAAACACAATCATTACACTAATATAACAAGTACTCCGCTCTAGAAAAATAAACGGATTAAACAAAGGTTAGAATTGTCTAAACTTAAATAATGACATCTTAATACAGTATAATGTCATAGGCCATATAATTTGAAATTCTTCTTTTAATATTTGTAATTGTCTTTTAGAAGTCTATATTAATAGAACACAAATACGCACACACTCATAGAATTAAATCATTTAATGGATAACTTACATTGTTCCCATCATGTTTTTGACATGCTTGGATGTCAGCCAACACCGAAACCATCACCTGCACCAGTTCTGTCATAGTCCCCATGCTCATAGGATGGTCTGCTGGAAGCTCACCATTTCCCTCCGCCACAGACACTGACTTTTCCAACATACAGACTTGCTCAGGTGCAAGACCGAATTCATTTGGATGTGCACGTGCATATGCTACAGTCTGGTCCACCGCCTGAATTACAAATTCATCTGCCATGTGAAGAGATCTGCCATCGGTAGAAGCACCAGATTCATCATCCTCGCGTCGACGACGCCTCTTACGAGATCGCTCAATTGCTGCAAATATACATTTACACATCAAAAAAGTAAAATCCTAAATTGAAAATGAAATTGGAAAGATATAAATTCAATTGACAAATTAAAGATATTACTTAAAATTTGCAGAAATGAAAGCATGATCAAATTTGTGGGACATCATAACCAAGCAAGTCTTTACCATATTCAGTTTCTACGTAATCAGATTAAACAATTACTTGACTAAACATACTTTCTACATAATCAGATTATATCACCACAACCAAACCATCATAAATTAGCACAGCATGCCTCCGACCACTACTTTCAACCATCACCTACTAATCACCAACGTCATACTGAAAATTACTAGATTTAAACATAATTCACCACAACCACTACGCTACGGGCACTAATCACCACACTTGCCCCACTATCACCACCACCACCATCCCCAATATCTACATTATCAACCTCACTAACATATTAACATAGATCAGCAAGAAATAGAAAAATTACCAACATTCATACAAAAATCAAACAAAATTAACAAAAATAATCACCACAACAAATCACCACTACCTCCACAATACATATGGTCACCATAACCGTCATCTCCAGCATAACTTCCCGTACTACACTAATCCCCACGACAAATTCATCATTTTTCAGATGTATCATCATATAAGATTGTAGTTGTTGAATCAACGTCGTGGTGGTTAGTTGGAGTAGGACAAAAATGGAAGAAAGAACATGGTGACTGAGAAGATCGCAGATGACTCAAAAGAGATGAGAGATGAAGAAAAATGGTGGAGAAGAGGTAGAGATGTAGAACATAAGAGATGAATAATGGAGAAGAAGGTTAGGGGTGCTGATGGTTGATTTAAAAATTCATATATATATATATATATATATATATAGTCGCGCTCCATTGAGAACCCCAATTAGTGTGAGATATGAGATCTAATCCTAGCCACTCATTTTATATCTATCAATAAATCTTAACCACTCATTTTAATTTTAATTTCATTTTTATTTTATAGCATCAATTAATTTTACAAACCATTACAATATCTGATCACAACTACTATCAATATGTATGAAGAGAGAGATCTATATTTATTGAAGAGCGTGAAGGTTGAGCCCTAGGATGGTGATCAGAAAACTTACAGAAAATGAGGATGGAAGGAGCTATGGGGGAACAGGGATGATAGATATGTGGTGGAGATTAAATATTTTAATTAGAAATAAAGGGCTAATTTTAAAGTGGGTTCTCACTTGAGCACAAGCATATATATTATATATATAGGCTAGTGATCAAATAGAAATTAAAATTAAAATAAAAACTAGAAACTAATCTAAGCCGTTAGATCAATCTAATCTAATGGCCCCTAGAGGCACAACACACAATTAAAATACACCCTCCCATACACAACCCCACCTAATCCCTCCGTTTTTAATTTGATTTTTTCCATCAATCGGTGAGCTTTTTTTGAAATACAACTTCACTGTATTTTTCTTCATCTCTCAACGATCAATTTGCATATCATAAGTGATATATTTTGACGCAATTTAAAAAAAAATTATTTAGTTTTTAGTTTCTAGTTTAAGAGGGGTTTCTATTTGAGGAAGACCCTATATATATATATATATATATATATATATATATATATATATATATATATATATGGGTCCCCTTCCACAACCACGGTTGGTTGGAAGGGGAATTCAGCCACCAAATCCTAGCCATTTATTTCAAAAATAAACGGTCAGGATTAAACACTCCCGCAATGTTTCATTGCGGGATGTATGGGACATCTGAAATTACTTTTCTGCCCTTAAACACTCTCGCAATGATTCAATGCGAGAGTCGTGACCCCCCGCAATGATTCATTGCGGGAGTTGTGACCCGAATTAGACCCGATTCTTCTTCGTTCAGATTATTCTACATCCAAACACATTAAAAATTATTTCTCAGGCGATTTAGGTCGTTTATAAGGCGATTTTCAGGCGATTTCTTCACAATTGTCATCATCATCATCATCTCTTCTCATCCAGGTATCGATTTTCAGGCGATTTAATTCGTACTTACACACATATACATACTTATGCACACACATTATCATATATACTCGTGTTTTTTGTTCGATTTGCTGTGGATTTGAATGATATGCTTCATTTTGTATCTGATTTTAGCCGTGGATTGGATAATTGATTCGTTTTTTGTTGCAATTCAGTGGAAATCAGGGTTTTAATCCCAAATTCAGTTGAAATTAGGGTTTTAATCCCCAATTTAGTTGAAATTAGGGATTTTCATCCCTAAAAAAAGAGAGAAAAAAAAAACAATTCCGGATCACCCATCCTAGTAGTGCTCCATTTCGAGCACGCTTAACTTTAAAGTTTTGATCGATATATTACCACTCGGCCACGAATGCCACATTTATCCTTTATGAAAACGTTAAGTATATTATTCTAAAATCGTAACTCAATTTAATAATATTAAATTCAATTTTAATCAATTTTTTCGAATTTTACTTTAAAAATTATTTATTTACATATTTTTTATTTAAAAAAATAATAAATTAATATCGTAATTAGTTTTCTTAATTTTTTAATTTTTATATTCTTATTATTATGTTCTAATGATTTTTAAATTTATTTTTTAATCAATTTTACAATATAAATTTTTTTTTTTCAAAAACAAAATAATAACTGGTAGAGGTGTGCACTTTTGCTAGTCACAAGCCCCACAATGACTCATTGAAGTCAAGTAAACAGTTTTTTTTACTTCCTTTTTAATTCAAAAAAAAGAATATTATATAGTAAAATTAATAAAATATTATTTGAAGCTGAAAAATGTGCAATAGTAGCAATATCAAATGAAATATTTGAACAACTATTGACTGAAAATATTAAATTTTTTGTGAAAAAAAATATTAAGTTAAAAAAATATTTCAAGATGAAAAATGTGGAATAGTATCAATATAAAATGAAATATTTGAAAAAAATATTGACTATAAATATTATTTTTAATTTTTTAATACGAAAAAAAGGAATTATATATCATAAAATTTATTAAAAAATAAATTTAAAGATTATTTAAACATAATTATAAAAATATAAAAAAATAAAATTAAGAAAACTAATTTTTAGATTAATTTTATATTTTTTAATTGAAAAATATGAAAAAAGGAATATTATATCATAAAAACACAAGAGAAACAGGGGAAATCTACTTGATTTAACCATGAGTCAGCTAAATGCAGTAATGATGAATTGCTCGGGCTACTGTGTAGTAGGTTTCCTATATTTTCCCGTGTTTTGAAGGCAGTTTATTGTTTTTTAAAACGAAAATAAAAATGGAATATTTTGACGCGTAATATTCACTGTCTTTTAGTTTTATTTTATTCATTATTTTTCAATTATAATTACTATTTTTTGGGAATATTTACATGAATTAAATTTATCTTTAATACGAAATTGTACTCTATAATATTGAATATTTAAAATTAGGTTCAAATATTACATAATAAAATTTGGTCTACTTAAATTGACCACGTTCAAAAGTATAATTTCTTCTATCATGGTTTCCTCATATCAACCCACAATTTCCGCACTTTCTTTGCTTGGTATTTGAAGTTGACGTTTCAATACCACTTTTATATCTTGCTTGCTTCTTTCATCCCTTAGTTTGTGACATTGGAGGATCGAAAATCAGATCATGTTGGTAGTCTTTTTGACGAAACGACTCATGCGCTCTTTCGTTATGTTCTTCTTGCGGAAAAATATTGTTCACGTTACACTTCTCTCTTAATCACATTCATTACATACTTGAAGCGCTGGACGGAACAACTACCAATAGCACCTAAACTTTGAAAATATTTACACAATGCACTATACCTTGAGGTTTGTGTTTTACCAACATTAGCAAGAACGGGAGGGGTGTACGGTAAAGGTCCCACAATATTCAAATTTCTTACAAGCACCTTCAATATCTGATACCTTCTTCTATAATTCTCCGACAATGTAGATTTCACAACTAAGTACATTTTTAACCAAATTCCACTATCTTGAGCCCTTTTCATAATATAAGATGCGCTTTTTACCAACTCATTTTGAAAACGATTAAATATCTCTTTCGTGTAAATTTTGGATGCATCAATTTCCAAGGATGACCGCAATACTAATCTCCTTGCCATTTCTTCGGTATCGTAGTCGCCTTTAACCTCCCTAACATATTGTGCCTCCAAAGCCTTCCGTGAGTTCTCAATGAATTCTTTCAACCGGTAGATGCTTGCACATATTCATCAAAAAAAGTATTCATAGATTTGCTCCTTGAGGTAGTGGTCATACCAGCGACAAAATATTGTTTTGTATAAGCACCAATCCATTGATCTCTAATACGAAAATTTTGGTTTAGCCAAACATGATCTTGAAGTTGGTATTTCAGGACCAAATCTTACCACCTACCTTCGAATTTCGTGGGTGTCAACGACTTGTACACACATGCATTAAAATCCGTTTTGAATTTCGGATAATTGGTGTATAAAGTAGATAACTTCTGCGTAAATTTACTACTTATATGCCATGTACAATATGTATGTTTTGTTTGTGGCATAACCTCGGCAATAACATTCCCCAAAAAAACGTCTTGATGGGTAATAATTGTATTGGACGTTTGTTGTCTACCGCTTCCATGTTTCTAAAACGTATTTATAAGATTCCTTTTTCTCATCCATTACGAGTGCAAATCCAAACAAGATATTTTGGTAGTGGTGGTTCACCCAGTGGTGGTTCGTCTACTTATTTCAGAAAATTATTTTTAAGAGTTTAATTATTAAAAAGAACTTATTTTCACTAACCCAAAAACCTATCATAAGCCAACATATTTTGAAAATTATCCTAAGGGATGTAATTATTTTAAAACTATTATAAATATTTTTGAAGGATAAAGCTATTATATCTTAAACACATAAATTTTCTAACTTCCCCATCTTCGGCAAACGCAAAAATTATATCAGAAAAGTAAAATATTAAAATATAAGGGTTAAGACAACAAATTATATTTATATTCTAATATAGTAAGAGTAAAAAGAAAATAAGAGAATAGGTAAAGAGATCCATACCACTAAAACATATTGAAATAATTTATATATGGAGATTTACAACTATACTAAATAATTTATAATAATAACGAGTATGAGAGATAATTTAAAAGTATTATCAAATGTCAAGATTCAAAACTCATTAAACAATGTTTCTAAATTTAATATTTCAAATTTCAAATATACTAATATCTAAATAATTAGGTTTGAGCACACCAAAATATTATAAATATTTAAAGTAATACGTGCATCGATTTAAAGCTAAAATATTGTTATTATACATATATATAAAATAATTTGTAATTGTTACGGTAAATAAGATTTTAGTACATCTTACATTTCTATCTATCCCTAGCCGCTATTTATAGGTGGCACTCACCTACATGAAACAATTGGGCGGCCGCATCAATTTTAGGGTTTCAGGGTTTATTTCACATTACAAGGTTTGGTAAGCATGCTTATTCTGTCTCTTCTTCTTTAGTGATTATTACTGATTGTTGGGCCTCAGAATTACTGATTATTAGACCTAATAATTTTGTTACCTAACTACTAGGTATGTTCACATGTGTTTCTGGTGTTTAATTAAATTTAAGTTGATATGTATGTATATATTCATTCTTTTTTGTTTTAATTAAATGTTTAATACATAATAGGTAAAACAAATTGGATAAACTTCAATTTCAGATGTGTATACATCAGTAGATGTGTATGGCAGTTTGACATATGTAGAAATGTGTGTTGGTAATATTATAGTTAGTGATTTTGCAAATTTATTGCTGTGTATTAAGCAATTTTATTCCCAAGTGTAGTGTCTTGGATTAGATGCTAGAGTGTAGTGTACTCATGTTAGATAACGAACAGTTAAATAATAATAGAGAAAATTATCATAACAAGAAAAACATATAATAATGATTAATGATAGAGTTAGAGTATATAGATTTGCACCGTTTCTTGCTTACTGATTAGAGTTAGAGTGTATAGATGTGTTGATTCCATCACTGTCTCCATCTACAAAGAGAATGATAGAAATAATATTGATTTAAATATCTGTCTTTATTAACTACAGTATACATCTATGTCACAGGTGCAATCGATTATTTTGGGAAAATTATTATGACAAAGAGAAAGAATATGGCTGGTTCGAGCAGCTGTGGGACAAAAATTAGTAAAGCTGCTGACTTTCTTAGCTCTCTTCCAGATAACGTGTTCACCGTCATTTTTTCTTTCTTGACAACGAAAGAAGCTTTTAGTACATGTATTTCATGCAAGAAGTTAAAGCATCTGATGACTGTCATACCAAATGTTGAATGTAAAGAAACCGGAAATGATTGTCTCACTAAAAAAAGAGAATTTATGGAATCTGTTTCAAGATTCCTTGAAAATCATGACAGTTTGATAAAAACATTTCACCTTTCATTCAATCCTCTTGGATACAGATACAGGAGTGATGTTTGTTACTGGCTCTCTTTCGTTCTGAAAAATGGTCTTGAAGAGCTCGATCTTGTGTTCGATGGAAGCAACAACTTAATGTTTCTTCCATCTCTTTTGACTGCTCCAAATCTAAAAGTGTTGAAGTTAAGTCATTGTGTTGTTAATCTACCGTCTATTATAGGTTTCAAGTCCCTGAAATCACTTCTTCTTGGATCCATGGACATCCCGGAGAGTGTGATCGGATTAATTTGTTGCCATTGTGAGTCGTTGCAGCACTTTACCCTTGAATATTGCTCAGGTTTTACAAAAATTGAAATATTGGATCCCAAGAGCAAGCTTGAAACATTGATACTGAATGACTGCCAAACAATGATACTAGATAATCTTTTTGCTCCTTTTGCGCTGAAAATTTCTAGTCTGAAGACACTATCCATTCGACAGAAGATCATAAACTTCTTCTTTGTGGGTTCGCCTCATATTAATAACCTGATCTTGTGTAGACAAGCAGAGGTTCCAGTTACACGGCAGGAATCTCGGAATATGAAGGACAGAATAATTGGTAGTCTTGGGAATGTGAGGACTTTGCAACTAGCTGGCTGGGCTTTTGAGGTACCAATTGGTTCTTTTAATTTCTTTTTTATATGCTACCTCTAATCCCATCAGTTCATTTCATGCTGCATGTAGAGGCTGATTTCAGACGACCTGGGGCTTTAGCCTTTGTGAATGTTTCCAATTATTTACTTATTTTATGAAAATTTCATATATAAGCATAATCTACCCTTATGTTTATTTATATGTACATAAATGTGACGTTTATTTAAATAATTTGTATATTTTCTTTTTTATTTAATTAAAAATATAAATTTAATTAATATTGACATTTAATGTAACTTCATTCAATTTCATTTTTATTAAAATAAATAATAGAGTTTAATTAGCCTTTGAACAACTAATAAATCAAACATGTTTACTGTTGGAACTATTAAAACAATAGATGTATTATCTGAACGTTCATTTTCTTCCAAAAGCAAATACAAGAATATAAACACCTGCATACAGGTGATGGGCCTAAGAACCAGGGCCAGACTCTCCTACAAACAAGCTACTACCTAACGTTTATTTTCACGACTTCCTAAAACTCCCAACTGAATACAAGACCAAGTCATGTACTGACACTTGAGATAAATAAACAAAACAATACATAAATAAATATAACAAATAATTAATAACTAAATTTAAGATTATTCCAACAATCACCCCCATAATCTTAAATTTGTCTGAACAGAATTTATGAAGCACTTCTCTTCATCTGTGATGCACTTCTCACCACCATCAATTTTGATGCACATCTCATCAAAAATCACTTTGGAGCACTTGTCTCCAATATCACATTACGGAGCACTTCTCTCCAATCTCCATGGTGCACATAATCACCAAATACTCAAAAGAGAGGTTCTGCAACAATATCTCTCTCAGACATTTCATCTCGTTCTGCATGGCCTCTCCGGCATCGCCTCGTCTTTCTCGGCAGCCCCATACTACACATGCATCCCATACTACACATGCAGCTTTGCCACCATCCTTCTGCATCGCCTACTTGAAACTACCTCCTTCCAGCGTGTCATCTGAACTCGAGACACTCACTTATTCTGCGCCTCCACCATCAACGGCGGCTTCACCACCGCCTGGCGGCGGAACAACTAAACCTCGCTCTGATACCAAGTGTTGGAACTATTAAAACAATAGATGTATTATCTGAACGTTCATTTTCTTCCAAAAGCAAATACAAGAATATAAACACCTGCATAGAGGTGATGGGCCTAAGAACCAGGGCCAGACTCTCCTACAAACAAGCTACTACCTAACGTTTATTTCCACGACTTCCTAAAACTCCCAACTGAATACAACACCAAGTCATGTACTGACACTTGAGATAAATAAACAAAACAATACATAAATAACTATAACAAATAATTAATAACTAAATTTAAGATTATTCCAACATTTACTGTACATGCTCCAGGATGCATGTGATTATACAAAAGCACTTCAATGTGGATGATTATATTAACATAGAACATGAACTATATGTGCCGAATTTTTGAATTTAAGATGCATGTTTACTGTTTACTATATTTGCAGTGTCCTGGTACAAATTGAGTGTGATATCTTAAATAAAGGTCTTGATGTCTTTCACCTTCTCTACTTCTCAATTGAAACCAAAGCAAATCAAATATTAACAAATTTATAGTGCTTGTAGTTTGTACTTTGAAGAAATTAGTTATTGGTTCTTCATTCCTAGGCACTCCCTAGCTAAATCCCCCTAATGATATTACACATAGAACAATTATTTTAACAATTGTCAAGTTTCATGAATATCATTATCAAATTTGAGACCTCCGAAACTATACACGTTCAACAAGTAAAATATTTTATTAGCTTTCAAATGATAATAGCATAAATAAGTGTGCCACAATTCTCTTTTCTATTTCTCTAATATTACAAGTTGAAATTAATGAAAGTCCAGCAGAAAGTCAGGTCTTGAATAATTCTGTTACTGTTATTAATTGCTGAAAACATTTAAATAATTTCAATTTGTTTCTTTTGTGCAATTGAAGTGCTTTACTGCATATCGGTTGAACCATCAATTGTCAAAGCTAGAGAAAATTCTGCTTCTGGATTTCAATGTCTGCTTAAAGAATATGGAGGGGCTTACTAATCTGATCGGCCACGCTGTTGGTGTGAAAAAATTGCATATATCGGTGAGTTTGAATTAGCTTAAATATTTCTTTAGAGTACGTAGCATAAGAATAGCTAAATTTGATGACAACGAGGATGTAGAAAGAGAACTGAAATGAGTAAGAAAATTAGGATGCAGGCACTTATAAAATGATAAATCTGTTATGCATAAAGTGATCTCAATGAAATAATTTTCATCATCCGCACAGCCTTTTCTCGGAAACTTGTGGGCTAACATGTACCACATGTATATGTTACGTAATGTTTGCATGTTAATCCTCCTTATCTTCAATCCAGGTGCAGGATATTTGTGAATAAATTCCCATCGAATCATTTTCAGTTGATAGTTTTTCTTTTGCGCATGCATGCCTTGATTTAAATATGCATCATGTCAACTTATGTTTTCACATTCTTCTGTTTGTGTTATATGGTTTCCAGATAAATGAAAACACTTCTGGAAATATTGATTCCGATTTTGAGAGGGTCCTTGAACATTTCTCGGGTGATGATTACAGATTGCCGCCGACAGTTGCCTTCAGAAACAGCGCTGTCCATATCATCAACATCCAAGGTTTCACTGGTACGCTTTATGAAATGAGTCACATCAAGTTTATGCTGGCACACTTTCCGCGCCTGAGGTACTTAGAAGTGACTCCGATCAAGGAAATGGATGAAGCCTGTTGTGCCCCAAATCTCACATGGGCTCAATTTAAGGCCCATACTTGTTAAAAGTCCAGTAGGGAGGAATGGGGTTAGTATTGTGCGTGCTAAGCCGCAGGTTAAGAGTATCAAGGTACAGCTGAAGGCTACTGAAATATGATACCAGGACGCTAAGGTGTAAGGGCAACATGCATGGACAGGTTCGAGGTGCTAAGCCAGGTGAAAGGTATGGAGTGTCAGGAAACAGGCGTTGAGGTTCAGGTGGTCTGAACCTCGATACTGGTCTCAGGTGACGAGTAGTCCGAACCTCCCCGAGACAGAATCAGAGTTGGACAAGGACTCAATTATCTATACTTTGGGAGCACGGAATTGTACTTGTAAAAGGACTTCTAGGCTCAGTTAAACACGCTGGATGGAGCAAGTAGAATCAGTATAAAACTCATATAGTCACTTCGGAAGAACCGGACTGGCTTGAGGATTTATAGGACTTAGTTATGGATAATGACTAGGACACTGGAAAGCTCAGCAAGAGCTACCTTATTCGACTAAAACTCCTGGATGGGTTATCATAGAAAGACCGAACTCGTGAGGATCAATTACAATCGATATAGGGCTTATATTGATAGTTCGGATAAGCTCTGCCGACTTGAAGAGTTATGGGATTTAGAATGGGACATGGATTAGGAGACTAGGAAGCTCGGCTAGAGCCACCTAATTCGGATAAAACTCTAAGATGGATTATCTTGGGGTGGTGGAATTCACATGGATTAAGAAGTATAAACCTAATAGAACTACATGGGGCTTGATTCCTATAAATAGGATATGTAGGCACTTGACTAAAGGATTGGGATTTTCACTCTCTACACGCATAAGGCTCGTGTACTCTCTGTGATACATATTCCGGTGAATTGACTGGCCGAATAGGATTTATTCTGCCCTCTTCATCCGGTGGTTTTGTCAACTCAGCCCCCGGAAACATACTTCTTCTGTTCTGTAACCAGATACGAGCTGCAGGTCTTTAGCTACTAACCTACAGCTCTGTCCGATAACCAAGGACGCTCTTGACGAATATTCCAGCGAGATTCTCTCAATTGTGTTGTACCAAATTTCTCTCACAACATAAGTGGCGCTAGAAGGAGGGGAACTCCATTAGAAATCTTAAGAGAGAAAAGATGTCGGATGATTCCGGAAAAACGCAAACGCCAACTAACAATGAAGAAGGCCGTGGAACAGGTCCTCATGGCGAGGTTACGAACAAGGATATTTTCGATCACCTCAAGAAAATCGGTGAAAGAGTAGATTCCTTGGAGAAAAAATCTGAAAAGATGAAGAGATGGCGAAAGAAGCAAAAACGGCCTAGGGTTCCAAAGGTTACGCCTACTCGGCTGGATTTTGGCAGCGAGGAGGAAGGACCTGAGACGGAGAGAACTAAGAAGACTTTTTCTGATGTTGAAACCGATCAGAGTAATCCTGACTGGAAGTCTGAAGCTGAGCCCAAGGATAAAGAGGATCCTGAACCTTCGGTTACAAGGAGTGTTACTGTATTCGACCGAATGGGAAAGAAGCTAACGAGTAAGGATTTGAGGCTTAAGCTATTGGAAGCAAAACAGAAGGGTCCCAAGAAGGTACAAAGTGAGAAATCACTGTCTAAGGCATCAGGAAGTCATAAGGATAAGTCCCGCTCTAAACCTGAAGATGAGCATAGCTCAGGCTCGTCCTATAAAGCTGATGATAGTTCTGATGAGAGCTCCAATGGTGGAAGTGACACTGATGACACCTCTAGGTCAGCCGAAGGTGGTGGAAAATACAAGGAGGAGGACCTCAGGAAAGTCCTCGAGAAGATTATGGCAGAAAGGGGCCCCCAATCAGGATTGACGGTGGGATCACCTTTCACTAAGAAGGTGCGGGATTCGCCCTTACCCCGTAGCTACAGGGGAGTGGGAGACTTGAAATTCAACGGGACCACAGACCCCGTAGAGTTTCTCAGTCGTTTCAACACGGAGATGGAAGTCTACCAAATCAAGGATCGCACAAAATGTCGGTTGCTGGCTGCAACTCTAAGGGATAACGCTCATCAGTGGTTCAAGAGGCTCCCCCCCAATTCTATTAAGTCATGGAGACAGATGGGTGAAATGTTTGTAACTCAATTTAGAGCTTCAGTCACGTTTGCACCTCCGGCTAACACACTGGCAAACATCAAGCAACGTGACAACGAAACACTAAACGAGTATTTCAAGAGGTTCAATGCTGAGGTTCCAAGGGTGAGGAAAACTACTGACGAAACTTACAAAAACTTTCTGATAGCTGGAGTTAGGCCTGGGACTGAATTCTGGAAGGAGCTGCAGAGTAGGGAACCTACCACTTTGGCTGACTTCTACGCTAAGGCAGAAAGACACAAAGTCGTGGAACAGTCCTTGGAAAATTTGAAAAAAGATAATGCTTCACGAGATTGGAACAGGAATAAAAGGAATAGGTCGTACAGCCCTAAGGAAAGGAGTTATAGCAAGCGAACAACCTACAATACAGCTTCAGGCGATGGTCGGGATATAAGCAAGGAGGCGAAGACTGCACCTCTGTCAGTCAACGCCACTGGTTCAAAGAGAACGGTAGAGTACAAATATCCATCTTCTAAGAGCAGTAGGAGGTATTCGGAGTACACCCCTTTGGCTGCACCTGTGGAACATATATTCGAAGTTGGTGATAAATCAGGGATGTTTAGGAAGCCCGCCAGGTCGGGACCTCCCGGAAGAAAGGATTTGGCTAGATATTGTGCTTTCCATGATGCTAATGGGCACGAAACAGCTGACTGCAGACACCTCAAGGATCATATCGAGGACCTAATCAGGAAAGGTTTCCTCACAGAATTTGTGTCTCAGGAGGCGAAAAAGTACAAGGATGATAGGTCCAAGAGAGACGAAGAGAAGTCTGCACCTGAACGAGCTGCCAGGGCTGGTAGTATCCACACCATCATTGGTGGACCATATATTGGGGGCTTCAGCAGGAATGCAATGAAGAATTATACTCGTGAGGCTAGAGGAAATCCCCTCACGAATATTTATCATTTGGCAGATAGGCCCCCGAAGCTGTTTAGAGGTGAAGCCGCGGACATCACCTTTACTGAAGACGATGCACGGCATGTGCACCACCCCCATAATGATGCATTGGTGGTGACTATCACAATTGGAGGGCTCAATGTGCATCGAGTCTTGGTGGATAATGGAAGTTCTTGCAACATATTGGCTTATGACACTTACCAAAAGATGGGGCTCGCGGACAAGGAAATGTCCCCTGCTTACAACGACTTATATGGATTTACTGGCGGACCGGTACAAGTCGTAGGAAGAGTGAGACTCCCTGTTGTGTTAGGGGTCGAACCTACAAGAGCAACTCAGGTGGCAGAATTCATGGTTGTAAATGAGGACATATCGTACAATTGCATTATAGGCAGGCCCCTCTTGAAGGAAATGAGAGTGGTAACCTCTATCTACCATCTCTCCATGAAGTTCCCTACTCCCCACGGGATTGGATGCTTAAAGGGTTGTCAATTAGATTCAAGGGAGTGTTATAGTAAAGCCTTACGCACCGCTGAGCAAGCTTCAAAGCATTTGTTGTTAGTTGATGGAGGTACCACGGATAATTGCTACAAGTATCTGGAGGCACCAACGAAGAATGAACCTTCACAACAGGTACGTAGTTCGTGCAATGTAATTATGATTATCCAACATCCAGGTGAAGAGAGCTTCACGGATATTGTCTTTTCTTCGGGGGTAGATACCCAGAATGAGGTACGAATGCTGGAGGCACCCCCACCAAAACTTGTAGAAGACAATGAACCTTTGGTCGAAGGTATTGTTGAAGACGTAAATGATAGTGACTTTGAGGATATCCAGGCGGAAAATTCTCCCAAGGTTCCCTCACAATCTAGAAGAATGGATACGAAGGTTCAGGTGAAGGTTGACTTAGATCCCCGAATGCCTGAAGTTAGGGAAACAACAGGTGCTGCTGGTGACACTTTGTCAATCCTAGTGGATGCAACCGACCCTTCCAAGGAGCTGAAAATTGGAAAGCAGTTGGAACCTGAAACTAGGGAAGCATTGGCTCGTTTCTTAAAAAATAACTTAGATGTTTTCGCTTGGTGTCACTCTGACATGGTGGGGATTGATCCCAGGGTGATGTGTCATCACCTTAACATTGACCCCGAAAGGGTTGCCGTGAGACAAAAACGAAGGGCAATAAGTGGTGAGAGAGCTTTAGCCCTCAAGGAAGAGGTTGACAGGTTACTAGAAGCTAGACTGGTGAGAGAATCATTCTACCCGGATTGGTTGGCAAATCCAGTGCTTGTCAAGAAGCCTAACGGAAAATGGCGAACATGTGTGGATTTTACAGATTTGAACAAGGCGTGCCCTAAAGACAGCTTTCCACTCCCACGGATTGATCAATTGGTTGATGCTACAGCTGGGCATGCTCTCTTAAGCTTCATGGATGCCTACTCGGGATATAATCAAATTCCCATGTATGAACCTGATCAGGAGCATACATCCTTCATCACAGATAGAGGTTTATACTGCTACATCGGCATGCCTTTTGGATTGCTGAACGCTGGAGCTACTTACCAAAGGCTGGTTAACAGAATGTTCAAAGATCAGATCGGGAAGACTATGGAAGTCTATGTTGATGATATGTTGGTCAAGTCAAAAGCTGCTACTGATCATGTCTCGCACCTATCAGAAATGTTTAACATATTACGGAGGTTTAGAATGAAGCTCAACCCTCAGAAGTGTGTCTTTGGTGTGGAGTCAGGAAAGTTCCTAGGTTTCATTGTCAATCATCGGGGAATTGAAGCAAACCCCACCAAGATCAAGGCACTAGTCGAGATGCGATCTCCTCGAAACATAAAGGAGGTTCAGAGTCTCACTGGTAGGATTGCAGCTCTAAACAGGTTCGTATCTAAATCTTCGGATAAATGTAGAGAATTCTTTGCAGCAATCAAGAAAGGGAAGAACTTTGAATGGAGTCCAGAATGTGAAGCTGCTTTCACGAAAATAAAGGAACAGCTCGGCAGCCCCCCATTACTGTCTAAACCTCTTGATGGAGAGGTCCTCATATTGTACTTGGCAGTTTCGGAATACTCAATCAGTGCTGTGCTTGTCCGGGAGGAGCTGCAGGTTCAACACCCGGTTTATTACGTAAGTAAAAGATTACTGGACGCCGAAACACGGTATTCTAACATGGAAAAGTTGTCTTATGCCTTAATCTTGGCTTCAAGGAAGCTTCGGCCTTATTTTCAAGCACACCGAATTGAGGTACGTACTTCATTCCCTCTAAGGCAGGTTTTGCACAAACCTGAAGCTTCGGGAAGGCTTATGAAATGGGCTGTGGAATTGGGACAATTCGATATCGACTTCAAGCCAAGAACGGCTATAAAAGGGCAGGTGTTGGCAGACTTTTTGCTGGAATTTCCTCCAACATTCGAGGTTAAGGGCGATGAATGCATAGCTGAGCCTACAGCCCCCGAACAGATGGCCGAAAACTGCTCACCATGGTGGACACTCTACGTAGATGGAGCAGTAAATGGAAATGGGGCAGGAGCTGGCATTGTTCTTATTAGCCCGGAAGGTCACAAGCTTCAAAGCTCCATTCACTTCGCTTTTAACGCAACCAACAATGATGCGGAATATGAAGCACTGATTGCTGGTCTGAAGCTTGCGTTGGAAATGAGGGTGGAAAACCTGACTGTTTTTAGTGATTCTATGTTAGTTGTGTGGCATATTCGAGGGGGATTCCAAGCTAGAGGTCCTCGTACTGATCTTTACATGAGGTACTCTCAAGAGCTGATTGGCAGGTTCAAGGAGGTGAACCTTGAGCAAATCCCTAGGACACAAAACGCTGATGCAGATGCACTTGCGAAGTTGGGTTCACAAAGGGAGGCTACTATGCTAGGGGTTATACCTTTGGAGATTCAGCTTCAACCTAGCATTCCCAGACTCGAGGTCATGAACTTGGAACCTGCAACCGAGGCGTTGTGGACAACACCTATTATGAATTACATCACAAAAGGGATTGTTCCAGAAGGAAAGGAGGAAGCCAGGAGAATAAGATACCAGGCAACAAGGTATGTTATCTATGACGGCTCTTTGTACAAAAGAGGATTTAACAAACCACTTTTGAAGTGCATATCAGGCGATGAATGCGAGTATATCATGCGGGAAATTCACGAAGGAATTTGTGGTAACCATTCGGGTGGAACCTCTTTGGCACATAAAATACTCCGTCAAGGGTATTATTGGCCCACAATTCAAAAGGATACCCATAGGTTCACTCGGGCATGTGACCGTTGTCAAAGATTCGCGAACTTCAACAGCACTCCAGCTGTCCCTTTGAAACCTCTCACTAGCCCATGGCCTTTCGCTGTGTGGGGAATTGACTTGATCGGAGAGCTGCCTAAAGGTAAAGGGGGAGTGAAATACGCTGTAGTGGCTGTAGATTACTTTACCAAGTGGGCTGAAGCTGAACCTCTGGCTACAATAACAGCTGCAAAAATAAAGGAATTTGTGTTCAGGGCAATTGTTTGCAGGTTCGGAGTCCCTTACAAGCTAATTTCAGATAATGGAAAGCAATTCGATAGCAAAGAGTTGCGAAAGCTGTGTGATGACCTCGGGATTCAGAAAGGCTTCACGGCAGTCTATCACCCTCAAAGTAATGGACAGACGGAAGCTGTCAACAAGATCATTAAGCACACTTTGAAAACTAAATTGGAAGAAAGCAAGGGGTGTTGGCCCGAGGAGCTCCCTATGGTGTTATGGTCATACAACACAACACCGCGAACCACTACAGGAGAGTCACCTTTCACCTTAACCTATGGCTGTGAAGCTATGGTGCCCGTGGAGATTGGGGCTGGATCGTTCAGAAGGGATAACTACGATCCTGAAAACAACGAGGTGAATCATCGATTGTACTTAGATCTCGTGGAAGAGGTTCGAACTACTGCACAGCTGAAGCTAGCTGCTTATCAACAACGTACTCGGAAGTACTTTAACAGCAAGGTCCGTGCTCGCCCATTGAAGGTTGGCGATTTGGTCCTAAGGAAAATGATGCCCAACATGAAGGTTCATGGGCATGGTGTGTTTGGTGCAAATTGGGAAGGTCCGTACCTCATAAAGACTGTTTTATGGGAAGGCACCTATCATCTCACGGATCTGGATGGAAAGCTCATTCCGAGGGCATGGAATGGTGAGCACCTCAAGAAATACTACCAGTAAATCATCAGGTACTATTTCTGTAGGCCTCTTTCAGGCATAGGAATAATAAGAGCAGTTTATTAGTTGTAACTGCCATGCTTAGGTATAGCTTCATAGTTGCGAGCCTCAGCTTCATAGCTGTTTGGCTCAGCTTCGAAGCACTTTGTTTCAAGTTCATAGTAAGACATTTTCATTTGTTCTTTGAGCACTCGGGGGGTAGTGTATGCACACCCTACCTATTGGATGTCTTTCGATAAATTTTACAATATTAATGAAACCTCTATTTTTGGTTCATATGGCTGTTCTTGTTTGAATGCTTTATCACTCTTTATGTGCTTACTGTAAGGATTACATGTGGATTAAGGTTGAATGTATGATTGCCTCTATTTAGTTCTTCACCATAAACGATTATATGATAAAGAACTGGGGGGCAGTGGATATACTCTATACAGGTTCAAATGGTTAAATTTCGAAATATTATTGGATTGGATTTAATATTATTTGGATTGGATTTAATATTATTTGGATTGGATTTAATATTATTGGATACAGATTTAATATTAATTGGATTGGATTTAATTTAATTGGAGTAGGTTAATACTCATGGATTATGAGGTAAAAGTTAATACTCATGGATTATGAGGTAAAGGTTAATACTCATGGATTATGAGGTAAAGGTTAATACTCATGGATTATGAGGTAAAAGTTAATACTCATGGATTATGAGGTAAAGGTTAATACTCATGGATTATGAGGTAAAGGTTAATGCTCATGGATTATGAGGTAAAGGTTAATACTCATGGATTATGAGGTAAAAGTTAATACTCATGGATTATGAGGTAAAGGTTAATACTCATGGATTATGAGGTAAAGGTTAATGCTCATGGATTATGAGGTAAAGGTTAATGTTTATGGATAAACATATAAACGTATCGTCTCATATAAGCCCTAAGAACACTAGGCATGAGTATTATGGAAAAGTATGAGAACTGTATATAGGCCACACTCTGGTTCAAACTGCCTCGCACGGATGCAGGTTGGAACAGTGGACGGATTAACACTGCAGTAGGGAGGTTCGAGGCTGGTGACCCCTTAATCTGCAATATAGGTTAAGCTTCATACAGGCTTCGGAGGTGCATGGAATTTAAATGGCGCATTACCCTAGGCAGGGATATGTATGAACAATCGGTTTTGCCTAAGGCATTGAATCAAATGACTCATGGATGTTTTAGCTATGGATTATGGATTATGTACCTAAAGATATTAAGTACAGGGATGGTTTAATTTGCACATATATTATCGGAATAATCACGGGGCGAATAATTTTTATTACCTACAGTTTATATCCCTGGTCAAGGGGTAGAAGGAGCTCGGGTGAGCTTCAGGGTTATGGCTGCAATGACGCAAATATGCGTGTTGGTAAACTTCATATAAAACATGATCTTATGGTATAGATCTTTTTGGGTTACTGGTATGGTACATATCACGAATGTCCCTGGATTGGCACATAATTGTCTATCAGTCCGGAGATACTGGTTATCTAACTATATGGGACAGGTCGGTCTTATGCATCTGGCAATTCACATAAAGCTACAGCTATTCACACACTAGCTCAAAATGGCGACCTGATGATCATCCAGAGATAATAATAATAGCATGGCGGGTCTAAGCATGGATTTTTTGGCATATGGAAAATAAAGGTACGGTGAAATTAAAAAGATAAAACCCAAGTTAAAGGTTACATCTTGCGAGGTATTCCGAGGTACCCGCACCCTCATCCAAATGTTTGAAACCACGACGCGAACGCCGGAAATGTTATAAAAAGACCATGAATGTTAACCCTTCCAAGGGTGTGATATATTCTCAAAAGAAAAAGTACTAATGGGTTGGAATGGCGGTCATGGCGCGAGGTTGTCAGGAGATACCGCTGGAGCATCCTGGTCAGGAGTTGGATCAACCAATCCCGTGTCTTCCCCACGAACTTCAGGATTGGACTCGTCCGTTGCAGCTTGCACTTCAGCTTCAGGTTCAGGTTGAATAGCCTTCTCCTGGTCCACCGTTGCAGCCGCCTCCTTCTTCTTGATATCTTCCACCAATTTCACGGCATCATCACCAAGCAAAGTCCAGTCCAACGTTGGGAAATGGTCATAGGTAGATTCAATGTAATCGTTCACCCCACGGCTGTACCCGGCTTCAAATTTCTCCCGCTTAGCAGCTTCACGGGTGGATCTCTCCAAGGCAATGGTGGTGTTGAGGGAATCCAACTTCTTCTTAAATTCACCAACCTTCTTGGTGTAGGAAGCCTGTAGAGCGTCTTTCTCAGCATCAAGGTTGATTATGGAGGTATTCAGCTGGTCTCGTTCTTTCAGGAGCTTAGCCTCGGAAGCCTTGAGCTTCTTACTGGCATCAGCTAGCTTCTTTCTCTCAATTTCACTTTCTTTAAGAGAACCTTTTAGTTGTTTCAATTCTTCGGATAGCCGTTGATCGTTCCTAGCCGCTGCCACCATCTCTTCACCTCGTTTCAAGGTATGAAAGAAGCTCTGAGCTTCGCACCAGGTGGTGGCCTTGGCAGCATCAGCCAGGCTCATCTTGTCCCACTCTGCAATAGTTTCTTCCGGAATCTGGTTGCCAGTTATAGTAAAAAACTTATGAATCAAGGGGTTCACACCTTCACTGGAAGCTCCCGGAGTAGAAGGCTTGGCTTTTTTATTGAAACGAGAACCTGAACCTCTGGCAGAGTCAACAGTGGCAGTTGATGGCAATTTTCTTTTTGAGGAAGTGGTGGACTTATCCTGAGAAGCAGCAGTTGATTTCACACGAGAAATAGGGGTGGCTGCAATGGGAGCAAGATCCTTCTCTTCATCACCGAAGAGGTCATCATAGCTGACTGATTTATTGACAAAGGATGGCACACCAGAAGCCATATCTGCAAGAAAGGTCAAAAGGTTATTAGATAAACAATCAAATGTAAAGAGATATGGCACGAGCATGGCATGGATCAATAGAATGCACAGAAAAATGTAAAGATATAGCGGGGAACCTAATCTGTTGGAGGCTCCAGTTTCAGAGTCCGCCATCAAGAGCAAATTCATAGTTCTATCGCTTGGCAGGAAACCACACTTAATCAAGTTTTGATTTGTCAACAGACTAGCACCATCTCCTAGTGCTGCCGACAGTTTCAGAGCTTCTTGAGCTCTTTCCAAGGAGTGACCCTTGAGGGCTGTCTTACTCGGAATCTCTATACAAGGATTTAAGTATGGGTTAGACCTTATCATCTAGATTATTCAAAAGCCAAAAATACGGGAGTTACACGTAAGGTACTTACTAGGACTTCTGTTAAATTCAGTTCTATAAGCTGGACAATCGTAACAATACAAGAATTGAGGTAACCAGTCAGTCATCCCCTTCCGGTTCCCCCTGATGCATTGGCCATCATGGATGCCCCAGGCAGAGAGGTAAAAGAAGCCAGAATTCTTGCTTGTCTGTTTAAGCTGGTAAAAGAAACCCAGCTCACGGGCGGACAGTCTCTTCTCAAATTGCTTGTCATAAAGGATAAACATACACATTGCCATTCGATAGGCATTTGGAGTCATTTGGAGAGGGGCAATGTCATAGTAAGTAATAATGTCATGAATAAAAGGGTGAAGAGGGATGGACAAACCCATTCTAAAAAAGGTAGCTGAAAAAACGGCACAAGGAACCTGTTGGTCTGGTTCAAAGTTGTCAAAACGGTGACACCTCTCCCCAGGGGAAGGTATCACCAAGCGACAGTTAGGTTGATGTTTCTGAAGAAGGAGCTTTAATCTATTGGCATTCATTGAGGTATCGAGACCCTCACAAGCTGGAATAGGGCCTTGGGATTCGGAAGGAGTTTCTTCATCCACTGAGGTCTCTACCTCCACCTCAGAGTCAGGGTCAGGGGCTCTAAAATTGGCAGATGAAACTTCCTCTTCATCAGAATAATACTTGGATAGTGGCAAATTTTTGGTTTCTGGAGTTAGATAGTTTTCAAAGGATAATTGGTTAATGGTTTCTGTTTCTGAAGTTTTGACTTTCAAAGGGAAGAGGTTGGTTCGAACTGATGACATACCGATATCATGAGCTAACCCCTTGATCTTGGAACGGGTCCTGGTGCTCACTGGCTTGATGGCATGAGGTTTAGGCACAGGGGTTTTGGCTAATGAGTCATCGGAGTCCAGAAGGTCAACACAGTTCTGTACCTCCTGAGCAGCCGATTGCTGCGAGCGGGCTGTACTGGAGCTCCCTAACATCTGCAAAAGATGGAGCAGGGTGAGTTAACGGCCAACAGGTTCCTTCTCAATCAGGCAAGCAAGAGGGCAGGTAAACCGCAAGGTTTGCAAAGATTTCCCATTAGGGTTCTCTACAAGATATCACAGGGGATTTGGGTCGAACAGGTGGTGACCTGAATAATCCCGAAGATTTGGGGGGCTGACAGTTTTAAGGATATTTCTGCACCTAAAGGTCAGATAGAGGTACATGGAGGTCTTCACCTCGGGAGAGGTCTTAGTATAAAGAAATTAAAACCTAAAACTACAGAGGAGGGTTTTAATTATTAACATTAAATCCTTCTACATGACAACATATCGGTGTTAATATTTCGAGATATATATGGCATGCATCATCAATTACCCATGTAAGCAAGGGTCATCGAGAAAGATGGGCAGACGTGGAATTGTAAGTGATTTATGGCAAAGAGAAAGGTATCAGCCATAAGGGTTTAACAATCCCTATGAGATTAACATGGCGACGCAAAGAGTAACATCGTGCGGTTATGGTTCACAGAGAAAGCGAATGCATGGCATTCTGGACTTCAATTTGATTGTACAGATGGTATGAGTGTGTGTGTGCATATACACTTATGTATGAAAATATGTATGCATATATATATGCAGGATGAACACATACAAGGACTACATGCAATGGCAAGTAGGGGTTAAAAGTGGAAAATAAAGACAGATTGGTACCTTACGAGGTGTTGTAGGGAGAGAATCACTGGAAATCTTGAATTCGCCGGAGGTATGGACCGCCTCGGAGCTTCTTGGCGAGAGAGAGAGAGGTAGGAACTATGAAGTGTGTATTGGAAAAGAAAAGGAAAGGTGAAGGGGCGTGCTTTTAAAGACACGCTTGTATAGGAACAGCCACACCAGGTGGTGTCCGGTGATTGGGTAAAAAAAAAAAAAAAAAAAAAAACGAAATTCGGAAATATGAAGAGTTAAGGGATGGATCAGAATTCTAGAAGGGATTCAAAGGGTTTTGTTTGATTAATTCAAATTCGAATTTTTGTTCAGAGGATAAGGTAGAGATGGGCCGGAATTTATGTTAAATTAAAATATTAATTCGGTTATTGGAAAGATAATGAAGAATTGCAAAAGAGTTATTGGGGAGAAATGTGTCCGACTATGTACCTGTAGCTGGATGTAAGGTTAGAAGCTGATTGATTCGAAAATGGAATAGTTCTTGGTTCCTTTTGTATTTAATACTGCAAGGAACCGGGGGGTAGTTGTTGTGCCCCAAATCTCACATGGGCTCAATTTAAGGCCCATACTTGTTAAAAGTCCAGTAGGGAGGAATGGGGTTAGTATTGTGCGTGCTAAGCCGCAGGTTAAGAGTATCAAGGTACAGCTGAAGGCTACTGAAATATGATACCAGGACGCTAAGGTGTAAGGGCAACATGCATGGACAGGTTCGAGGTGCTAAGCCAGGTGAAAGGTATGGAGTGTCAGGAAACAGGCGTTGAGGTTCAGGTGGTCTGAACCTCGATACTGGTCTCAGGTGACGAGTAGTCCGAACCTCCCCGAGACAGAATCAGAGTTGGACAAGGACTCAATTATCTATACTTTGGGAGCACGGAATTGTACTTGTAAAAGGACTTCTAGGCTCAGTTAAACACGCTGGATGGAGCAAGTAGAATCAGTATAAAACTCATATAGTCACTTCGGAAGAACCGGACTGGCTTGAGGATTTATAGGACTTAGTTATGGATAATGACTAGGACACTGGAAAGCTCAGCAAGAGCTACCTTATTCGACTAAAACTCCTGGATGGGTTATCATAGAAAGACCGAACTCGTGAGGATCAATTACAATCGATATAGGGCTTATATTGATAGTTCGGATAAGCTCTGCCGACTTGAAGAGTTATGGGATTTAGAATGGGACATGGATTAGGAGACTAGGAAGCTCGGCTAGAGCCACCTAATTCGGATAAAACTCTAAGATGGATTATCTTGGGGTGGTGGAATTCACATGGATTAAGAAGTATAAACCTAATAGAACTACATGGGGCTTGATTCCTATAAATAGGATATGTAGGCACTTGACTAAAGGATTGGGATTTTCACTCTCTACACGCATAAGGCTCGTGTACTCTCTGTGATACATATTCCGGTGAATTGACTGGCCGAATAGGATTTATTCTGCCCTCTTCATCCGGTGGTTTTGTCAACTCAGCCCCCGGAAACATACTTCTTCTGTTCTGTAACCAGATACGAGCTGCAGGTCTTTAGCTACTAACCTACAGCTCTGTCCGATAACCAAGGACGCTCTTGACGAATATTCCAGCGAGATTCTCTCAATTGTGTTGTACCAAATTTCTCTCACAACAAAGCCCAAAGCGGTGCCTATGCAGATCTTATTTCAGATTTTCCTATGCTTTCTGCGTCTGTGGAAATTGTAATGGGATCTGAGGAACATTTTATTTGTAAAAATATAGAAGCTTGATAAGTATGTCTGCTTCTATACATTCCATGAAACATAAAATGGTATGAGTTTCCTTTGTAATTCTGCTAGTAGGACAAAGTACACTTTTAAAGTGACGGAAACATATGGTCGAAGAGCCGTTCTGTATTCTGCAATTCTGCTATTTCTAGATGAATTAGGTACAGTAATACATTTTTAGTGATCTGTTGTAATGCATCAGTCTGATGGCTGGAAGATTTATGTATCAGCCCTGTGTGAATTACAATTTTAGCTCTCACTTAAGAGAACAAATTATCCCTTCAATGTCTGAATGACGGAGAAATCTTAAGGAAAATTTTCTCTGCATTGATCCTTTTCCTGCTACTCCTTTCCACACTCAAGTCCTCCAACTAATAGTACAGGCTTGCCTGATTTATATTAGGGCCTGTTTGGCAAAGGAAAAATAAGTTGACTTATGGCTTATAAGTCCATAATAACTTATGAGGGTGTTAATCAACCCAACTTATGAACTAAACTTATAACTTATATAATCATAAGTTATTCTTCCCAAATATTATTTCTTATTGCTTGATTTATTTTGCTTAGTAATTTATATTTTTTTATATTTGCGGTTTTGAATATATTTTCAATTTAAATTGCATGTATTGAAATTTTTATCTTAAATAATTATTTTTTTTAATAAAATTTACAAAACATTTCACTAACTTTTAAGTTAATTTATCCAAACACATGTATAACTTAGAAGTATTCATCTACTGATAGTTAACCTCTTTAAGGTATCCCAAACACCCATTAAGTCTTCACCTTCTGCACAGTGTTGACAATTGACCCAGCCATATCGTTTCTTTTACCAATCTTTTAATACTTTATTGATCTCAATTGTTTCAAAGGAGAGAAATGTGGGACAATGACCAAAATAGTACAAAGACAAGGGAATTGTTCATAGTGCCCAACCTGAAAATGTTGGTCCTTGGCAGCACCCAGTTGGTGAATTTTTATTTATAAAGTGTGGCAAGAAGATTGAGTTAGTGTTGGGCTTTTGTCTAAACATGTTGGGCTTTTGATAGTTTGTTTTAAGTTGAATAAATCAACCTGCACGTTAATGTATTAGACGCATTCAACAAGAGGTTGTAGAAGAATATGAAACTCAGTTTTGATCTCCTGGATTGTAGGAGTTTTACTACTGATTAGTTTTTATATTAACACTACAATAAATCTGGCCAATTATGACGGAACCGCTGGGCGCGCCAAACTTATGATGAAATTACAAATCTGTCGTAAATGTGACCATTTACGACGAAAAACTTATGACGAAATTTCTGGGTGCGCCAAACTTATGACGGAATTACAAATCCGTCGTTAATCTGACCACTTACGACGAAAAATTTACGACGGAATTTTTGGTTGTGCCGAACTTATGACAAAATTACAAATGAAAAACATTTCTGTTGTAAGTTAATTTAAGTGAAAAGTAAATTAACATTTTTTAAGCAAAAACGTTGTGGATTTAAAGCTATCGACCTAAAGTGGATTTAGAAGATCAAACGAGATGCAAATGGAAACATTGTCAAACATAAGGCGAGAATTGTGGCGAAGGGATTTGTGCAAAACCAAGGCATAGACTTTGATGAGGTCTTCTCTCCAGTCACTCGCATAGAAATAATACGTTTATTGCTTGCTCTTGCTACAAAAGAAAGCTGGGAGGTACACCACTCAATGTCAAAACAGCTTTTTTGAACGGAGAAATTAAAGAAGAAGTATATGTTAGGCAGCCCGAAGGATTTGTCAAGCAAGGACGAGAACATCTCGTTTACAGGCTGATAAAAGCTTTATATGGCCTTCGTCAAGCCCCGAGGGCTTGGTACTCAAAGTTGAACAAATATTTGGAAGAATTGGGCTTTACCAGATGCACGTATGATCAAGCTGTTTACACAAGGAATATGGGAAAGGGAGTTCTAATCATTGGCATTTATGTCGATGACATTCTTGTAACAGGAGCAAACACAGCTACTATCAAATAATTCAAGGAACAAATGGCAAGTAAGTTTGATATGAGTGATTTAGGTAAACTAACGTATTATCTTGGCATTGAAGTTGATCAGGGAGATGGATATTTCCAGTTGAAGCAAAAGGGGTACGCAAAAAGGATCCTCAACAAGGCTGGTATGCTGCAATGCAATTCAACTAAGGTTCCAATGCATCCCAAGGACATTATCAACAGGGACGAAGGTGGAACAAAAGTCAACTCTACAGAATTTAAGAGCATAGTTGGAGGATTAAGATACCTTGTCAACACTAGGCCGGACATAGCTTACTCCGTGGGCATTATAAGCAGGTTTATGGAACGACCAACACTGTTACATCAAGCAGCAACAAAGCGTATTCTGAGGTATATGCAGGGAACTCTTGATTATGCACTACGCCATAGATGGCCGGATGCAACACACACCTACTGTTACCTTAGACACGATTTCTGTTGCATCAGGCCTAAGGTAACGTACTTTTACCATTTCATCCGCCAATGTTACCTTTGACAGCAAATGCAACGCTTTCCTTCTCAATGGTAACACAGGGCAAAGTATTACATTAGGCCCATAGAGTAACACTAAATCAAACAAATGCAACACAAGAACCGTGTTACCTCAGCCTAACCAGGTGTCATATGTATGCCACGTCAGTTGTGGGGCCCACAACAAAATGCCACGTCACATGTGGGGCCCACATAACTGCCACGTCACCAGTGGGGCCCACAATATTGCCACGTCACCCTGGGGCCCACAATATTGACACGTCACTTGTGGGGCCCACAATACTACCACGTCACCAGTGGGGCCCACAATATTGCCACGTCACTTGTGGGTCCCCACTGTGCCACGTCACCTGTGGGTCCCACTGTGCCACGTCACTTGTGTGGGTCCCACTGTGCCACGTCATTGGTGGACCCCAGATTCTATTGCAACACTAAATCTTTAGCTAATGAAACACTAGATATTGTTATAAATAGCTAATGTAACACTAATTTTATCTACTAGGGCAACGTAAAATGAAATATTGTTACATTAGTAACAATAGCAATTGCAACACTTAAATTCAAAAATTTGCATGACCTGGTTGATACCTATATCAATCCTTTTACAAAATAAACCAACCAATTCATAAATACAAAATTTGTCACTGATCAATACATCAATACAATACTGACCTTCTACATTCATCCACCACTTAACCAAAATATAATCAAACTCTTTCCGTCATCCACCACTTAACCAAAATATATTCCAAGTACCAACTCCCTAATGCTACTACTGATTGCAAGAAAAAAAAATTGCTAAAAGGTAGTCCAGGCAGTCAATGGATTACCATTTCATCATCTTCGTTTGAAATTGATAGGACAGTGGCTGAACAAGAGAGATAACTTGACTTGTATTCCCAGATGAATTTATACATATCTGCATTAGAATGTGAAAAACTGATGTGAGTCGCTTTTCTTTCTATCTAAGTAGAAGGTTATAATAGACTTTATTGATAGATTTAATTGCATACTAACCGTAATGTATATCGAATTTCATGCACAATAGCAATATAAAACACAAGAACTGTAAAAATCAGATAATGCTGGAAGGATTTTTGTTAATTACTCCAGAAAAGATATACAGTTGTTAGCATATATACAATAAACTCATATCAGAAAAAAAAATTACTAACTTACTTTAAAAGGTTCAAAGTGTTGGTGGAAAATGAAACAGGACAGAAAACCCAGGTGTTCCGCACCGACCGTGGAGGCGAATTCTGTTCCAATACATTCGAGTCATTCTGTGCAGAAGCGGGCATCTTGAGACACTACACCGCGCCCTACACACCACAGCAAAATGGTGTGGTAGAACGCCGGAATCGCACAGTCGTTGTCATGGCTCGCAGCTTGTTAAAAGAACGGGAAGTTCCTACCAAGTTCTGGGGAGAGGCTGTCAGGCACGCAGTCCATATCTTGAATAAAATGCCCACTCGAGGTCTATCCAATATCACTCCAAATCAGGCTTGGTTTGGTCAAAAACCATCCGTTGAGCATTTTAAGGTTTTTGGTTGCATCTCTTATATGAAAATACCATCCGTTCTTACTCACAAGCTTGATGATCGAAGCAAACTTCTTGTACACTTTGGTTGTGAACCAGGTACCAAGGCTTACCGGCTATTCGATCCAGAGACAGGACGAGTTCATATAAGTCGCGACGTTACTTTCAACGAATCAAAGGGATGGACTTGGGATGCTTCAGTGTATCCATCTAGTCATGGACCAGTGCCAGGACACATTACATTCGATGATTACATTCCTGCCACAAAAGATGGCGAAGGACTCGAAGAAGCGCTTGAAGGTGCAATGACCCCTTCCACGCCTTTGTCTACTTCTCAACTATCAGATACTGTTGGAGACACCATCTCGACTCCATCCACCTCTGGTAGTGAGCCACAACGGTTCCGACGTCTCTCTGATATTTATACCACAACAGAAACTGTGGAACTCGAGGATGAACACCTCCTGTCAGGAGTAGATGAACCTGTTAATTTTGAGCAAGCAGTCCAAGATGACGCTTGGAAAGCAGCAATGCATATAGAAATCGACACCATTGAGAAGAATAATACTTGGCAATTGATTGACTTGCCAACAGGTCACAAAGCCATAGGTCTCAAGTGGGTCTTTAAGCTGAAAAAGGATTCAAACAGTGATGTGATAAAACATAAAGCCCGTCTTGTGGCAAAGGGCTACGTTTAGAAACTAGGCATTGACTACGACGAAGTCTTTGCTCCGGTGACTCGGTTGGAAACGGTACGCTTATTGTTGGCTCTTGCAGCTAAAAACGATTGGGAGGTTCACCACCTAGATGTTAAGTCTACTTTTCTAAATGGTGTTCTCATGGAAGAGGTCTATGTTTCGCAACCAAAAGGTTTTGTCCAACCAGGGAAAGAACACAAAGTTTATAGACTTCTCAAGGCCTTGTACGACCTTCGTCAAGCACCCAGGGCCTGGTACACACAACTCAACAAATGTCTTCTCAAGCTGGGTTTTACAAAATGCCCTTATGAGCAAGCGGTTTATACCTGGAAGAATGGGCCTGACTCGCTTCTTGTCGGAGTTTATGTCAACGATCTAATCATCACTGGCTCCAACCTCTCCCACATTATCAAATTCAAGGGGGAGATGAATAGTGAATTTGATAAGACTGACCTCGGGAAACTTTCATACTACTTGGGCTTGGAGGTCAGTCAAGGTCATGGTTCTATCGAGATCAAGCAAACCACGTATGCAAAGAAAGCGCTTCAAAGAGCAGGTATGAGCGAGTGTAATGCAGTAAAGTATCCAATGGATTTTAAATTGCATATCGACGCTGACAAGAACGGCGAAGCAGTAAACTCAACTGACTACAAGAGCTTGGTTGGGGGACTACGCTACTTGGTGTATACACATTCTAACATAGCATATGCGGTGGGAATTGTCAGCCGTTTTATGGAGAGACCCACGGAGTTGCATCTAAGTGTTGTTCGAAGAATTTGTCGTTATGTTAAAGGAACATTGCATTATGGTCTGACATACTCGAAGGGGCGTGGTAACTATATTCTGTCCGATTTTTCTGATAGTGATTTAGTCGGGAGTATCGAGGATAGAAAGAGTACTACTGGCATGGCATTCTATCTTGATGAGAGTTTAATTTCTGGGGTGTCACAGAAACAGAGATGTGTTGCTCTCTCGTCATGTGAAGCTGAGTTTATGGCGGCTACAACTGCTGCGTGTCAAGGCATTTGGCTTCAAAGGGTGCTTGGGCAAATTACTGAGATTAATCCAGGACCTGTTGTCTTATACATTGATAATAGGTGAGCCATCGATCTTGCTAAGAATCCGGTCTTTCATGGACGAAGCAAACATATTGATGTGCGATATCATTTTATCTGTGATTGTGTAGAGAAGGGGTTGATTGTGATCAAACATGTCAACACAACTGAACAACGCGCGGATATGTTAACTAAGGCATTGTCTGCATCAAGGTTTGAGAAAATGAGACGTTACTTGGAGTAAAGGATCTGGAACATGTTTAGACTAAGGGGGAGTATGTTGGGCTTTTGATAGTTTGTTTTAAGTTGAATAAATCAACCTGCACGTTAATGTATTAGTCGCATTCAACAAGAAGTTGTAGAAGAATAGGAAACTCAGTTTTGATCTCCTGGATTGTAGGAGTTTTACTACTGATTAGTTTTTATATTAAGCAAGTAATAAGGATCGTTTAATCAATCCCAGTTGTACTTTCCTTTTCATCAAAAAATCAGTTTATTAAGCAATCTCTGTATATCTCTTAATTTGATCAGTCCCATCAGTTAGAGCATACACTAAACAACTACATAGCTCATTATGGACAGGTTTTGATTTAGATTACAAGGTTATATTCTCCTGATATCTTTTCTCTTAACGAGGACTTAACTTCGATTCTGGTTCCCTTTATTACATTACAGTTCAAAATAACATTGCCCTTACAAAACATCAATATCAAAATTTCTACTTCAAGTTACTATCTATTTAGCGTTGGAATTGGAAATTTATGATAGTGAAAAACAAAAACAATATACAAACTGTAAGACCAAAAAATGGTTAGCATCATGATAAACAATTCAACATTCAACACTTTCTATGTGGCAATAGGTGAAGTGAGCTTTTTCCCTTTTCTGTATTATATATTAAAATAACTTAAAATTGGATGACAAACATTAGTATTTATAACCCTTATAGTACACCACCTGATAATTTTTTTTTTAAAAAAAAGCGCTTACATATAGAACTCAGAATAACTTGTTTTGTTAATTTGAGCCTCATTGAATAGCCAAGATCAAATGGAGAAAAACAAATGTTGATATTGAGAAAAAAATGTACCTTATAATAGGTTGTTTTTGTCCCCATGATGATCACAATGACATTACTTTTTGTAGTGGCAAATTCCAAACACTGAACAGCTTGGAAACCATATATATATTTAGCAAGTAAAATGTTACAAAATGAAATATTTTGTAAATTATGTTCTATCAAAATCAATATTTCTTTGATTTTTTTTAAAATTATATATAATTTGCAAGAAAAACATTAAAAAATATATTGTTTTGCAAAACATGTTCGGCTTTTCAAGATTTTCAATAAAATAATAATTTTTGTGGAACATGTTTTGCAAACTAATACCTTTTACAATTATTTGATTACAAAATATAATTCTTTTTTTAATATTTTTTATTGGAGTAGTCTTCAATGAAATAGTGGCTAAGAATGTTTTTGGTTTATTATCAAACAATCTATACCTTTATTAATAAGTGAAACCAAGGCTTATTTCCTACTCATATGTAGTAGGTTATGTGGTTGAGCCCAAATTTTGAATTTTTAGTTTGGGCCCCATTTTTTGAAATTTCGGAATGGTAGTTGGTTTTGAATTTTTCGTAAAATTGTGACCAATTTCCTACCAATACGCGGTATGTTATGAGTTTTGGCGAAAATTTTGAATTTATGTGTAAATGTTCTTTCATTATAAAATCATTGCAAATGAAGATAAAAAAATTATAATTGTTTGCGAACATGATAATTTGATATTATTATTGACATCCATCGAAATATAAATTTTAAAAAAAATATTTTATGTAACCCAAAGCTAACCCCTAAATTTAAAATTCTATTTAAAAATAAATTCAAAAAATAGTAGCTGGTAGGAATTATAAACACTGTTATAGCACAATCATTTCCCACCATTTGCGAAATTTTGGTTCTTATTGCAAGAAAAAAAGGTTGATTGGTTAGGAATTGAACCTTAGACGTCAAGATGAGAATTACACACCCCAAGCACTACATCAAAGATGTCTTTTGTGTAATATCTTATCTAAAATTTATGTCACCGTACTCTAAATTATTAAAACATATATTTTAATTATAAAATCATTACAAATGAAGCTGAAAAATTCTAATTTTTTGCATACATGATAATTTGAAGATGGTCTTGAAATCGGTTGAATCATGGAAAAAAATAATAATTTGTTTTTTCATTAAACCCTAATCTAACCCCTAAATTTCAACCACAAAACCTGAAACATCTTGTTTTCAATTTTGCAAAGAGTTATTTTTTTAAAACTTTTTTTTTGCCAAATATTTTTAGTCGTGTAGATTGGTTTGTTCGAAACATGACATTTGAAACATATTTATGATATTTAAATAAATTTTATTCATTTTTGTAATAATTTATAGTTTGTGTGTAAATGGTTTTTCATTATAAAATCATTCCAAATGAAGATAAAAAATTAAAATTGTTTGCATACATGATAATTTGATAATGAGCTAGACATCTGTATGGTTAGATAATTGAAACATAAATTTAAAAAAATATTTGATGTAACCCTAAGCTAATACCTAAATAAAAATCTGATTTAAAATTTAATTTTATAAATGGCAAGTGGTAAATGGTATTTCTTACCAGCTTTGGTAGGAAATGCTCACATGGCATCTCAACCAATAAGAAGGCGACACACAATCACTGATGTGCTGAATGGACCGGTCATCATTTCCTACAATCATGGACGGAGGGAAACGTCTTAACAAAAACCACCTTGTTTTGTTGTAGTCAGACACGCTGACAACAACGTGGCAAGTGGGGCCCGCTTGGATCATTTCTTCCTATCAACAGTTACTTGGAAATGGTCCATGCATTTCTACCAAGTAGTTTTGGTAGCAATTGCTATGGCAAAACGACATCGTTTTTATATTGTCAGACATGCTCACAAACAACGCCATGGAAAATCGGACCCATTAGAGTCATTTCCTGCCAATGTCGGTAGGAATTGGTCCTTGCATTTCCTACCATAATTATTTGGTAGGAAATAATATGGCAAACCGATGTCGTTTTTTTGTTGACGTTGCTAGGCGGGTCCCTCGTTGACCATTTCCTACCATTCTCGGTAGGAAATGAATACTCCCTCTGTCCCATCCATTTCTTTACAGTTTTTTTACACTGCTTGACACGCATTTTAAGGCTCCTATAAAGTATAGTTCTACAACTTATTTTTAAAATTTTCTTTTTCTAAATAAAAATTTAAACAGTATATTTTTATTCAGAAGAAAAAAAAATTAAAATAATTTATCGAAATATATATTAAAGGAGCCTTAAAATGCGTGCCGAGTCCCCGTCCCCCAATGCAAAGAATTGGGTGGGACGGAGGGAGTAGCATTTAGCATTTCCTACCAACTATGGTTTTTCCTACCATTTTTGAAGGATAAAGCTATTATATCTTAAACACATAAATTTTCTAACTTCTCCATCTTCGGCAAACGCAAAAATTATATCACAAAAGTAAAATATTAAAATGTAAGGGTTAAGACAACAAATTATATTTATATTCTAATATAATAAGAGTAAAAAGAAAATAAGAGAATAGGTAAAGAGATCCATACCACTAAAACATATTGAAATAATTTATATATCGAGATTTACAACTATACTAAATAATTTATAATAATAACGAGTATCAGAGATAATTTAAAAGTATTATCAAATGTCAAGATTCAAAACTCATTAAACAATGTTTCTCAATTTAATATTTCAAATTTCAAATATACTAATATCTAAATAATTAGGTTTGAGCACACCAAAATATTATAAATATTTAAAGTAATACGTGCATCGATTTAAAGCTAAAATATTGTTATTATACATATATATATAAAAAAAAAATTAATTGTTACCCTAAATAAGATTTTAGTACATCTTACATTTCTATCTTACCGTAAAGTATTGCTTATTATGTCTCTTCTTCTTTAGTGATTATTAGTGATTGTTGGGCCTCAGAATTACTGATTATTAGACCTAATAATTTTGTTACCTAACTACTAGGTATGTTCACATGTGTTTCTGGTGTTTAATTACATTTAAGTTGATATGTATGTATATATTCATTCTTTTTTGTTTTAATTAAATGTTTAATACATAATAGGTAAAACAAATTGGATAAACTTCAATTTGAGATGTGTATACATCAGTAGATGTGTATGGCAGTTTGACATATGTAGAAATGTGTGTTGGTAATATTATAGTTAGTGATTTTGCAAATTTATTGCTGTGTATTAAGCAATTTTATTCCCAAGTGTAGTGTCTTGGATTAGATGGGGTGAAGGACAAGTATGGCCGATTTTCAAATCGGGGTAACCATAATAGCCGATCTGAAATTAGTGGACAAATATGGCCGATTGATTACGCATTCAGCAATGGGGTATTCACCGGATACGCATTCAGTAACGGGGTATTCACTGGATACGCATATGACGCTAAGGTATCCAGACTTATTATAACAAATTACGCATTCTGTATTGGAGTATATAAATTAGATAACCATTCCATGAATGCGTATTACTATAATTATAAATAGATATGCATTCTGTAAATGCGTAATGCAATTAGTGATGATGTGATTTTAAATTGATTTTTTTAACAGACTGGCTGCCTGATTTTAGGGTTGTAAACAACCCTAAAATCAGGTTAGGTTAGGGTTTAGGGTCTAGGGTTTAGGGTTGATACGGATTGGTCGTTCTGAATATTTCTAAAACCCAAAATGGAACTATTGAACCCCAAAAGTTAATTGTTGAACCCCCAAGGAAACGATTAAACTAAGAACACACGTTTATTTTTGTTCATTTTGTATTAAAAAAGAGGTTAATTTTGACTTATGGGATACCCAACTGTCAGTGGAGTATCCTGTATATGGGATACCCAACTACTAGTGGAGTAAAATTGGCCACTTTTTTCAGAATGGTTATTTTTGTTTATTTTGTCAAAAAATTGATTATTTTTGTCATTCTTTCGATTAGATGCTAGAGTGTAGTGTACTCATGTTAGATAACGAACAGTTAAATAATAATAGAGAAAATTATCATAACAAAAAAAACATATAATAATGATTAATGATAGAGTTAGAGTATATAGATTTGCACCGTTTCTTGATTATTGATTAGAGTTAAAGTGTATAAATGTGTTGATTCCATCACTGTCTCCATCTACAAAGAGAATGATAGAAATATTATTGATTTAAATATC
Source organism: Heracleum sosnowskyi (assembly GCA_030848705.1). Classification (NCBI taxonomy): domain Eukaryota; kingdom Viridiplantae; phylum Streptophyta; class Magnoliopsida; order Apiales; family Apiaceae; genus Heracleum; species Heracleum sosnowskyi. The sequence continues at coordinate 10,326,450 of CM061242.1, read as the reverse complement.
TGTCTTTATTAACTACAGTATACATCTATGTCACAGGTGCAATCGATTATTTTGGGAAAATTATTATGACAAAGAGAAAGAATATGGTTCGAGCAGCTGTGGGACAAAAATTAGTAAAGCTTCTGACTTTCTTAGCTCTCTTCCAGATAACGTGTTCACAGCCATTTTTTCTTTCTTGACAACGAAAGAAGCTTTTAGTACATGTATTTCATGGAAGAAGTTAAAGCATCTGATGACTGTCATACCAAATGTTGAATGTAAAGAAACCGGAAATGATTGTCTCACTAAAAAAATAGAATTTATGGAATCTGTTTCAAGATTTCTTGAAAATCATGACAATTTGATAAAAAAAATTCACCTTTCATTCAATCCTCTTGGATACAGATACAGGAGTGATGTTTGTTACTGGCTCTCTTTCGTTCTGAAAAATGGTCTTGAAGAGCTCGATCTTGTGTTCCATGGAAGCAACAACTTAATGTTTCTTCCATCTCTTTTGACTGCTCCAAATCTAAAAGTGTTGAAGTTAAGTCATTGTGTTGTTAATCTACCGTCTATTATAGGTTTCAAGTCCCTGAAATCACTTCTTCTTGGATCCATGGACATCCCGGAGAGTGTGATCGGATTAATTTGTTGCCATTGTGAGTCGTTGCAGCACTTTACCCTTGAATATTGCTCAGGTTTTACAAAAATTGAAATATTGGATCCCAAGAGCAAGCTTGAAACATTGATACTGAATGACTGCCAAACAATGATACTAGATAATCTTTTTGCTCCTTTTGCGCTGAAAATTTCTAGTCTGAAGACACTATCCATTCGACAGAAGATCATAAACTTCTTCTTTGTGGGTTCGCCTCATATTAATAACCTGATCTTGTGTAGACAAGCAGAGGTTCCAGTTACACGGCAGGAATCTCGGAATATGAAGGACAGAATAATTGGTAGTCTTGGGAATGTGAGGACTTTGCAACTAGCTGGCTGGGCTTTTGAGGTACCAATTGGTTCTTTTAATTTCTTTTTTATATGCTACCTCTAATCCCATCAGTTCATTTCATGCTGCATGTAGAGGCTGATTTCAGACGACCTGGGGCTTTAGCCTTTGTGAATGTTTCCAATTATTTACTTATTTTATGAAAATTTCATATATAAGCATAATCTACCCTTATGTTTATTTATATGTACATAAATGTGACGTTTATTTAAATAATTTGTATATTTTCTTTTTTATTTAATTAAAAATATAAATTTAATTAATATTGACATTTAATGTAACTTCATTCAATTTCATTTTTATTAAAATAAATAATAGAGTTTAATTAGCCTTTGAACAACTAATAAATCAAACATGTTTACTGTTGGAACTATTAAAACAATAGATGTATTATCTGAACGTTCATTTTCTTCCAAAAGCAAATACAAGAATATAAACACCTGCATACAGGTGATGGGCCTAAGAACCAGGGCCAGACTCTCCTACAAACAAGCTACTACCTAACGTTTATTTTCACGACTTCCTAAAACTCCCAACTGAATACAAGACCAAGTCATGTACTGACACTTGAGATAAATAAACAAAACAATACATAAATAAATATAACAAATAATTAATAACTAAATTTAAGATTATTCCAACAATCACCCCCATAATCTTAAATTTGTCTGAACAGAATTTATGAAGCACTTCTCTTCATCTGTGATGCACTTCTCACCACCATCAATTTTGATGCACATCTCATCAAAAATCACTTTGGAGCACTTGTCTCCAATATCACATTACGGAGCACTTCTCTCCAATCTCCATGGTGCACATAATCACCAAATACTCAAAAGAGAGGTTCTGCAACAATATCTCTCTCAGACATTTCATCTCGTTCTGCATGGCCTCTCCGGCATCGCCTCGTCTTTCTCGGCAGCCCCATACTACACATGCATCCCATACTACACATGCAGCTTTGCCACCATCCTTCTGCATCGCCTACTTGAAACTACCTCCTTCCAGCGTGTCATCTGAACTCGAGACACTCACTTATTCTGCGCCTCCACCATCAACGGCGGCTTCACCACCGCCTGGCGGCGGAACAACTAAACCTCGCTCTGATACCAAGTGTTGGAACTATTAAAACAATAGATGTATTATCTGAACGTTCATTTTCTTCCAAAAGCAAATACAAGAATATAAACACCTGCATAGAGGTGATGGGCCTAAGAACCAGGGCCAGACTCTCCTACAAACAAGCTACTACCTAACGTTTATTTCCACGACTTCCTAAAACTCCCAACTGAATACAACACCAAGTCATGTACTGACACTTGAGATAAATAAACAAAACAATACATAAATAACTATAACAAATAATTAATAACTAAATTTAAGATTATTCCAACATTTACTGTACATGCTCCAGGATGCATGTGATTATACAAAAGCACTTCAATGTGGATGATTATATTAACATAGAACATGAACTATATGTGCCGAATTTTTGAATTTAAGATGCATGTTTACTGTTTACTATATTTGCAGTGTCCTGGTACAAATTGAGTGTGATATCTTAAATAAAGGTCTTGATGTCTTTCACCTTCTCTACTTCTCAATTGAAACCAAAGCAAATCAAATATTAACAAATTTATAGTGCTTGTAGTTTGTACTTTGAAGAAATTAGTTATTGGTTCTTCATTCCTAGGCACTCCCTAGCTAAATCCCCCTAATGATATTACACATAGAACAATTATTTTAACAATTGTCAAGTTTCATGAATATCATTATCAAATTTGAGACCTCCGAAACTATACACGTTCAACAAGTAAAATATTTTATTAGCTTTCAAATGATAATAGCATAAATAAGTGTGCCACAATTCTCTTTTCTATTTCTCTAATATTACAAGTTGAAATTAATGAAAGTCCAGCAGAAAGTCAGGTCTTGAATAATTCTGTTACTGTTATTAATTGCTGAAAACATTTAAATAATTTCAATTTGTTTCTTTTGTGCAATTGAAGTGCTTTACTGCATATCGGTTGAACCATCAATTGTCAAAGCTAGAGAAAATTCTGCTTCTGGATTTCAATGTCTGCTTAAAGAATATGGAGGGGCTTACTAATCTGATCGGCCACGCTGTTGGTGTGAAAAAATTGCATATATCGGTGAGTTTGAATTAGCTTAAATATTTCTTTAGAGTACGTAGCATAAGAATAGCTAAATTTGATGACAACGAGGATGTAGAAAGAGAACTGAAATGAGTAAGAAAATTAGGATGCAGGCACTTATAAAATGATAAATCTGTTATGCATAAAGTGATCTCAATGAAATAATTTTCATCATCCGCACAGCCTTTTCTCGGAAACTTGTGGGCTAACATGTACCACATGTATATGTTACGTAATGTTTGCATGTTAATCCTCCTTATCTTCAATCCAGGTGCAGGATATTTGTGAATAAATTCCCATCGAATCATTTTCAGTTGATAGTTTTTCTTTTGCGCATGCATGCCTTGATTTAAATATGCATCATGTCAACTTATGTTTTCACATTCTTCTGTTTGTGTTATATGGTTTCCAGATAAATGAAAACACTTCTGGAAATATTGATTCCGATTTTGAGAGGGTCCTTGAACATTTCTCGGGTGATGATTACAGATTGCCGCCGACAGTTGCCTTCAGAAACAGCGCTGTCCATATCATCAACATCCAAGGTTTCACTGGTACGCTTTATGAAATGAGTCACATCAAGTTTATGCTGGCACACTTTCCGCGCCTGAGGTACTTAGAAGTGACTCCGATCAAGGAAATGGATGAAGCCTGTTGTGCCCCAAATCTCACATGGGCTCAATTTAAGGCCCATACTTGTTAAAAGTCCAGTAGGGAGGAATGGGGTTAGTATTGTGCGTGCTAAGCCGCAGGTTAAGAGTATCAAGGTACAGCTGAAGGCTACTGAAATATGATACCAGGACGCTAAGGTGTAAGGGCAACATGCATGGACAGGTTCGAGGTGCTAAGCCAGGTGAAAGGTATGGAGTGTCAGGAAACAGGCGTTGAGGTTCAGGTGGTCTGAACCTCGATACTGGTCTCAGGTGACGAGTAGTCCGAACCTCCCCGAGACAGAATCAGAGTTGGACAAGGACTCAATTATCTATACTTTGGGAGCACGGAATTGTACTTGTAAAAGGACTTCTAGGCTCAGTTAAACACGCTGGATGGAGCAAGTAGAATCAGTATAAAACTCATATAGTCACTTCGGAAGAACCGGACTGGCTTGAGGATTTATAGGACTTAGTTATGGATAATGACTAGGACACTGGAAAGCTCAGCAAGAGCTACCTTATTCGACTAAAACTCCTGGATGGGTTATCATAGAAAGACCGAACTCGTGAGGATCAATTACAATCGATATAGGGCTTATATTGATAGTTCGGATAAGCTCTGCCGACTTGAAGAGTTATGGGATTTAGAATGGGACATGGATTAGGAGACTAGGAAGCTCGGCTAGAGCCACCTAATTCGGATAAAACTCTAAGATGGATTATCTTGGGGTGGTGGAATTCACATGGATTAAGAAGTATAAACCTAATAGAACTACATGGGGCTTGATTCCTATAAATAGGATATGTAGGCACTTGACTAAAGGATTGGGATTTTCACTCTCTACACGCATAAGGCTCGTGTACTCTCTGTGATACATATTCCGGTGAATTGACTGGCCGAATAGGATTTATTCTGCCCTCTTCATCCGGTGGTTTTGTCAACTCAGCCCCCGGAAACATACTTCTTCTGTTCTGTAACCAGATACGAGCTGCAGGTCTTTAGCTACTAACCTACAGCTCTGTCCGATAACCAAGGACGCTCTTGACGAATATTCCAGCGAGATTCTCTCAATTGTGTTGTACCAAATTTCTCTCACAACATAAGTGGCGCTAGAAGGAGGGGAACTCCATTAGAAATCTTAAGAGAGAAAAGATGTCGGATGATTCCGGAAAAACGCAAACGCCAACTAACAATGAAGAAGGCCGTGGAACAGGTCCTCATGGCGAGGTTACGAACAAGGATATTTTCGATCACCTCAAGAAAATCGGTGAAAGAGTAGATTCCTTGGAGAAAAAATCTGAAAAGATGAAGAGATGGCGAAAGAAGCAAAAACGGCCTAGGGTTCCAAAGGTTACGCCTACTCGGCTGGATTTTGGCAGCGAGGAGGAAGGACCTGAGACGGAGAGAACTAAGAAGACTTTTTCTGATGTTGAAACCGATCAGAGTAATCCTGACTGGAAGTCTGAAGCTGAGCCCAAGGATAAAGAGGATCCTGAACCTTCGGTTACAAGGAGTGTTACTGTATTCGACCGAATGGGAAAGAAGCTAACGAGTAAGGATTTGAGGCTTAAGCTATTGGAAGCAAAACAGAAGGGTCCCAAGAAGGTACAAAGTGAGAAATCACTGTCTAAGGCATCAGGAAGTCATAAGGATAAGTCCCGCTCTAAACCTGAAGATGAGCATAGCTCAGGCTCGTCCTATAAAGCTGATGATAGTTCTGATGAGAGCTCCAATGGTGGAAGTGACACTGATGACACCTCTAGGTCAGCCGAAGGTGGTGGAAAATACAAGGAGGAGGACCTCAGGAAAGTCCTCGAGAAGATTATGGCAGAAAGGGGCCCCCAATCAGGATTGACGGTGGGATCACCTTTCACTAAGAAGGTGCGGGATTCGCCCTTACCCCGTAGCTACAGGGGAGTGGGAGACTTGAAATTCAACGGGACCACAGACCCCGTAGAGTTTCTCAGTCGTTTCAACACGGAGATGGAAGTCTACCAAATCAAGGATCGCACAAAATGTCGGTTGCTGGCTGCAACTCTAAGGGATAACGCTCATCAGTGGTTCAAGAGGCTCCCCCCCAATTCTATTAAGTCATGGAGACAGATGGGTGAAATGTTTGTAACTCAATTTAGAGCTTCAGTCACGTTTGCACCTCCGGCTAACACACTGGCAAACATCAAGCAACGTGACAACGAAACACTAAACGAGTATTTCAAGAGGTTCAATGCTGAGGTTCCAAGGGTGAGGAAAACTACTGACGAAACTTACAAAAACTTTCTGATAGCTGGAGTTAGGCCTGGGACTGAATTCTGGAAGGAGCTGCAGAGTAGGGAACCTACCACTTTGGCTGACTTCTACGCTAAGGCAGAAAGACACAAAGTCGTGGAACAGTCCTTGGAAAATTTGAAAAAAGATAATGCTTCACGAGATTGGAACAGGAATAAAAGGAATAGGTCGTACAGCCCTAAGGAAAGGAGTTATAGCAAGCGAACAACCTACAATACAGCTTCAGGCGATGGTCGGGATATAAGCAAGGAGGCGAAGACTGCACCTCTGTCAGTCAACGCCACTGGTTCAAAGAGAACGGTAGAGTACAAATATCCATCTTCTAAGAGCAGTAGGAGGTATTCGGAGTACACCCCTTTGGCTGCACCTGTGGAACATATATTCGAAGTTGGTGATAAATCAGGGATGTTTAGGAAGCCCGCCAGGTCGGGACCTCCCGGAAGAAAGGATTTGGCTAGATATTGTGCTTTCCATGATGCTAATGGGCACGAAACAGCTGACTGCAGACACCTCAAGGATCATATCGAGGACCTAATCAGGAAAGGTTTCCTCACAGAATTTGTGTCTCAGGAGGCGAAAAAGTACAAGGATGATAGGTCCAAGAGAGACGAAGAGAAGTCTGCACCTGAACGAGCTGCCAGGGCTGGTAGTATCCACACCATCATTGGTGGACCATATATTGGGGGCTTCAGCAGGAATGCAATGAAGAATTATACTCGTGAGGCTAGAGGAAATCCCCTCACGAATATTTATCATTTGGCAGATAGGCCCCCGAAGCTGTTTAGAGGTGAAGCCGCGGACATCACCTTTACTGAAGACGATGCACGGCATGTGCACCACCCCCATAATGATGCATTGGTGGTGACTATCACAATTGGAGGGCTCAATGTGCATCGAGTCTTGGTGGATAATGGAAGTTCTTGCAACATATTGGCTTATGACACTTACCAAAAGATGGGGCTCGCGGACAAGGAAATGTCCCCTGCTTACAACGACTTATATGGATTTACTGGCGGACCGGTACAAGTCGTAGGAAGAGTGAGACTCCCTGTTGTGTTAGGGGTCGAACCTACAAGAGCAACTCAGGTGGCAGAATTCATGGTTGTAAATGAGGACATATCGTACAATTGCATTATAGGCAGGCCCCTCTTGAAGGAAATGAGAGTGGTAACCTCTATCTACCATCTCTCCATGAAGTTCCCTACTCCCCACGGGATTGGATGCTTAAAGGGTTGTCAATTAGATTCAAGGGAGTGTTATAGTAAAGCCTTACGCACCGCTGAGCAAGCTTCAAAGCATTTGTTGTTAGTTGATGGAGGTACCACGGATAATTGCTACAAGTATCTGGAGGCACCAACGAAGAATGAACCTTCACAACAGGTACGTAGTTCGTGCAATGTAATTATGATTATCCAACATCCAGGTGAAGAGAGCTTCACGGATATTGTCTTTTCTTCGGGGGTAGATACCCAGAATGAGGTACGAATGCTGGAGGCACCCCCACCAAAACTTGTAGAAGACAATGAACCTTTGGTCGAAGGTATTGTTGAAGACGTAAATGATAGTGACTTTGAGGATATCCAGGCGGAAAATTCTCCCAAGGTTCCCTCACAATCTAGAAGAATGGATACGAAGGTTCAGGTGAAGGTTGACTTAGATCCCCGAATGCCTGAAGTTAGGGAAACAACAGGTGCTGCTGGTGACACTTTGTCAATCCTAGTGGATGCAACCGACCCTTCCAAGGAGCTGAAAATTGGAAAGCAGTTGGAACCTGAAACTAGGGAAGCATTGGCTCGTTTCTTAAAAAATAACTTAGATGTTTTCGCTTGGTGTCACTCTGACATGGTGGGGATTGATCCCAGGGTGATGTGTCATCACCTTAACATTGACCCCGAAAGGGTTGCCGTGAGACAAAAACGAAGGGCAATAAGTGGTGAGAGAGCTTTAGCCCTCAAGGAAGAGGTTGACAGGTTACTAGAAGCTAGACTGGTGAGAGAATCATTCTACCCGGATTGGTTGGCAAATCCAGTGCTTGTCAAGAAGCCTAACGGAAAATGGCGAACATGTGTGGATTTTACAGATTTGAACAAGGCGTGCCCTAAAGACAGCTTTCCACTCCCACGGATTGATCAATTGGTTGATGCTACAGCTGGGCATGCTCTCTTAAGCTTCATGGATGCCTACTCGGGATATAATCAAATTCCCATGTATGAACCTGATCAGGAGCATACATCCTTCATCACAGATAGAGGTTTATACTGCTACATCGGCATGCCTTTTGGATTGCTGAACGCTGGAGCTACTTACCAAAGGCTGGTTAACAGAATGTTCAAAGATCAGATCGGGAAGACTATGGAAGTCTATGTTGATGATATGTTGGTCAAGTCAAAAGCTGCTACTGATCATGTCTCGCACCTATCAGAAATGTTTAACATATTACGGAGGTTTAGAATGAAGCTCAACCCTCAGAAGTGTGTCTTTGGTGTGGAGTCAGGAAAGTTCCTAGGTTTCATTGTCAATCATCGGGGAATTGAAGCAAACCCCACCAAGATCAAGGCACTAGTCGAGATGCGATCTCCTCGAAACATAAAGGAGGTTCAGAGTCTCACTGGTAGGATTGCAGCTCTAAACAGGTTCGTATCTAAATCTTCGGATAAATGTAGAGAATTCTTTGCAGCAATCAAGAAAGGGAAGAACTTTGAATGGAGTCCAGAATGTGAAGCTGCTTTCACGAAAATAAAGGAACAGCTCGGCAGCCCCCCATTACTGTCTAAACCTCTTGATGGAGAGGTCCTCATATTGTACTTGGCAGTTTCGGAATACTCAATCAGTGCTGTGCTTGTCCGGGAGGAGCTGCAGGTTCAACACCCGGTTTATTACGTAAGTAAAAGATTACTGGACGCCGAAACACGGTATTCTAACATGGAAAAGTTGTCTTATGCCTTAATCTTGGCTTCAAGGAAGCTTCGGCCTTATTTTCAAGCACACCGAATTGAGGTACGTACTTCATTCCCTCTAAGGCAGGTTTTGCACAAACCTGAAGCTTCGGGAAGGCTTATGAAATGGGCTGTGGAATTGGGACAATTCGATATCGACTTCAAGCCAAGAACGGCTATAAAAGGGCAGGTGTTGGCAGACTTTTTGCTGGAATTTCCTCCAACATTCGAGGTTAAGGGCGATGAATGCATAGCTGAGCCTACAGCCCCCGAACAGATGGCCGAAAACTGCTCACCATGGTGGACACTCTACGTAGATGGAGCAGTAAATGGAAATGGGGCAGGAGCTGGCATTGTTCTTATTAGCCCGGAAGGTCACAAGCTTCAAAGCTCCATTCACTTCGCTTTTAACGCAACCAACAATGATGCGGAATATGAAGCACTGATTGCTGGTCTGAAGCTTGCGTTGGAAATGAGGGTGGAAAACCTGACTGTTTTTAGTGATTCTATGTTAGTTGTGTGGCATATTCGAGGGGGATTCCAAGCTAGAGGTCCTCGTACTGATCTTTACATGAGGTACTCTCAAGAGCTGATTGGCAGGTTCAAGGAGGTGAACCTTGAGCAAATCCCTAGGACACAAAACGCTGATGCAGATGCACTTGCGAAGTTGGGTTCACAAAGGGAGGCTACTATGCTAGGGGTTATACCTTTGGAGATTCAGCTTCAACCTAGCATTCCCAGACTCGAGGTCATGAACTTGGAACCTGCAACCGAGGCGTTGTGGACAACACCTATTATGAATTACATCACAAAAGGGATTGTTCCAGAAGGAAAGGAGGAAGCCAGGAGAATAAGATACCAGGCAACAAGGTATGTTATCTATGACGGCTCTTTGTACAAAAGAGGATTTAACAAACCACTTTTGAAGTGCATATCAGGCGATGAATGCGAGTATATCATGCGGGAAATTCACGAAGGAATTTGTGGTAACCATTCGGGTGGAACCTCTTTGGCACATAAAATACTCCGTCAAGGGTATTATTGGCCCACAATTCAAAAGGATACCCATAGGTTCACTCGGGCATGTGACCGTTGTCAAAGATTCGCGAACTTCAACAGCACTCCAGCTGTCCCTTTGAAACCTCTCACTAGCCCATGGCCTTTCGCTGTGTGGGGAATTGACTTGATCGGAGAGCTGCCTAAAGGTAAAGGGGGAGTGAAATACGCTGTAGTGGCTGTAGATTACTTTACCAAGTGGGCTGAAGCTGAACCTCTGGCTACAATAACAGCTGCAAAAATAAAGGAATTTGTGTTCAGGGCAATTGTTTGCAGGTTCGGAGTCCCTTACAAGCTAATTTCAGATAATGGAAAGCAATTCGATAGCAAAGAGTTGCGAAAGCTGTGTGATGACCTCGGGATTCAGAAAGGCTTCACGGCAGTCTATCACCCTCAAAGTAATGGACAGACGGAAGCTGTCAACAAGATCATTAAGCACACTTTGAAAACTAAATTGGAAGAAAGCAAGGGGTGTTGGCCCGAGGAGCTCCCTATGGTGTTATGGTCATACAACACAACACCGCGAACCACTACAGGAGAGTCACCTTTCACCTTAACCTATGGCTGTGAAGCTATGGTGCCCGTGGAGATTGGGGCTGGATCGTTCAGAAGGGATAACTACGATCCTGAAAACAACGAGGTGAATCATCGATTGTACTTAGATCTCGTGGAAGAGGTTCGAACTACTGCACAGCTGAAGCTAGCTGCTTATCAACAACGTACTCGGAAGTACTTTAACAGCAAGGTCCGTGCTCGCCCATTGAAGGTTGGCGATTTGGTCCTAAGGAAAATGATGCCCAACATGAAGGTTCATGGGCATGGTGTGTTTGGTGCAAATTGGGAAGGTCCGTACCTCATAAAGACTGTTTTATGGGAAGGCACCTATCATCTCACGGATCTGGATGGAAAGCTCATTCCGAGGGCATGGAATGGTGAGCACCTCAAGAAATACTACCAGTAAATCATCAGGTACTATTTCTGTAGGCCTCTTTCAGGCATAGGAATAATAAGAGCAGTTTATTAGTTGTAACTGCCATGCTTAGGTATAGCTTCATAGTTGCGAGCCTCAGCTTCATAGCTGTTTGGCTCAGCTTCGAAGCACTTTGTTTCAAGTTCATAGTAAGACATTTTCATTTGTTCTTTGAGCACTCGGGGGGTAGTGTATGCACACCCTACCTATTGGATGTCTTTCGATAAATTTTACAATATTAATGAAACCTCTATTTTTGGTTCATATGGCTGTTCTTGTTTGAATGCTTTATCACTCTTTATGTGCTTACTGTAAGGATTACATGTGGATTAAGGTTGAATGTATGATTGCCTCTATTTAGTTCTTCACCATAAACGATTATATGATAAAGAACTGGGGGGCAGTGGATATACTCTATACAGGTTCAAATGGTTAAATTTCGAAATATTATTGGATTGGATTTAATATTATTTGGATTGGATTTAATATTATTTGGATTGGATTTAATATTATTGGATACAGATTTAATATTAATTGGATTGGATTTAATTTAATTGGAGTAGGTTAATACTCATGGATTATGAGGTAAAAGTTAATACTCATGGATTATGAGGTAAAGGTTAATACTCATGGATTATGAGGTAAAGGTTAATACTCATGGATTATGAGGTAAAAGTTAATACTCATGGATTATGAGGTAAAGGTTAATACTCATGGATTATGAGGTAAAGGTTAATGCTCATGGATTATGAGGTAAAGGTTAATACTCATGGATTATGAGGTAAAAGTTAATACTCATGGATTATGAGGTAAAGGTTAATACTCATGGATTATGAGGTAAAGGTTAATGCTCATGGATTATGAGGTAAAGGTTAATGTTTATGGATAAACATATAAACGTATCGTCTCATATAAGCCCTAAGAACACTAGGCATGAGTATTATGGAAAAGTATGAGAACTGTATATAGGCCACACTCTGGTTCAAACTGCCTCGCACGGATGCAGGTTGGAACAGTGGACGGATTAACACTGCAGTAGGGAGGTTCGAGGCTGGTGACCCCTTAATCTGCAATATAGGTTAAGCTTCATACAGGCTTCGGAGGTGCATGGAATTTAAATGGCGCATTACCCTAGGCAGGGATATGTATGAACAATCGGTTTTGCCTAAGGCATTGAATCAAATGACTCATGGATGTTTTAGCTATGGATTATGGATTATGTACCTAAAGATATTAAGTACAGGGATGGTTTAATTTGCACATATATTATCGGAATAATCACGGGGCGAATAATTTTTATTACCTACAGTTTATATCCCTGGTCAAGGGGTAGAAGGAGCTCGGGTGAGCTTCAGGGTTATGGCTGCAATGACGCAAATATGCGTGTTGGTAAACTTCATATAAAACATGATCTTATGGTATAGATCTTTTTGGGTTACTGGTATGGTACATATCACGAATGTCCCTGGATTGGCACATAATTGTCTATCAGTCCGGAGATACTGGTTATCTAACTATATGGGACAGGTCGGTCTTATGCATCTGGCAATTCACATAAAGCTACAGCTATTCACACACTAGCTCAAAATGGCGACCTGATGATCATCCAGAGATAATAATAATAGCATGGCGGGTCTAAGCATGGATTTTTTGGCATATGGAAAATAAAGGTACGGTGAAATTAAAAAGATAAAACCCAAGTTAAAGGTTACATCTTGCGAGGTATTCCGAGGTACCCGCACCCTCATCCAAATGTTTGAAACCACGACGCGAACGCCGGAAATGTTATAAAAAGACCATGAATGTTAACCCTTCCAAGGGTGTGATATATTCTCAAAAGAAAAAGTACTAATGGGTTGGAATGGCGGTCATGGCGCGAGGTTGTCAGGAGATACCGCTGGAGCATCCTGGTCAGGAGTTGGATCAACCAATCCCGTGTCTTCCCCACGAACTTCAGGATTGGACTCGTCCGTTGCAGCTTGCACTTCAGCTTCAGGTTCAGGTTGAATAGCCTTCTCCTGGTCCACCGTTGCAGCCGCCTCCTTCTTCTTGATATCTTCCACCAATTTCACGGCATCATCACCAAGCAAAGTCCAGTCCAACGTTGGGAAATGGTCATAGGTAGATTCAATGTAATCGTTCACCCCACGGCTGTACCCGGCTTCAAATTTCTCCCGCTTAGCAGCTTCACGGGTGGATCTCTCCAAGGCAATGGTGGTGTTGAGGGAATCCAACTTCTTCTTAAATTCACCAACCTTCTTGGTGTAGGAAGCCTGTAGAGCGTCTTTCTCAGCATCAAGGTTGATTATGGAGGTATTCAGCTGGTCTCGTTCTTTCAGGAGCTTAGCCTCGGAAGCCTTGAGCTTCTTACTGGCATCAGCTAGCTTCTTTCTCTCAATTTCACTTTCTTTAAGAGAACCTTTTAGTTGTTTCAATTCTTCGGATAGCCGTTGATCGTTCCTAGCCGCTGCCACCATCTCTTCACCTCGTTTCAAGGTATGAAAGAAGCTCTGAGCTTCGCACCAGGTGGTGGCCTTGGCAGCATCAGCCAGGCTCATCTTGTCCCACTCTGCAATAGTTTCTTCCGGAATCTGGTTGCCAGTTATAGTAAAAAACTTATGAATCAAGGGGTTCACACCTTCACTGGAAGCTCCCGGAGTAGAAGGCTTGGCTTTTTTATTGAAACGAGAACCTGAACCTCTGGCAGAGTCAACAGTGGCAGTTGATGGCAATTTTCTTTTTGAGGAAGTGGTGGACTTATCCTGAGAAGCAGCAGTTGATTTCACACGAGAAATAGGGGTGGCTGCAATGGGAGCAAGATCCTTCTCTTCATCACCGAAGAGGTCATCATAGCTGACTGATTTATTGACAAAGGATGGCACACCAGAAGCCATATCTGCAAGAAAGGTCAAAAGGTTATTAGATAAACAATCAAATGTAAAGAGATATGGCACGAGCATGGCATGGATCAATAGAATGCACAGAAAAATGTAAAGATATAGCGGGGAACCTAATCTGTTGGAGGCTCCAGTTTCAGAGTCCGCCATCAAGAGCAAATTCATAGTTCTATCGCTTGGCAGGAAACCACACTTAATCAAGTTTTGATTTGTCAACAGACTAGCACCATCTCCTAGTGCTGCCGACAGTTTCAGAGCTTCTTGAGCTCTTTCCAAGGAGTGACCCTTGAGGGCTGTCTTACTCGGAATCTCTATACAAGGATTTAAGTATGGGTTAGACCTTATCATCTAGATTATTCAAAAGCCAAAAATACGGGAGTTACACGTAAGGTACTTACTAGGACTTCTGTTAAATTCAGTTCTATAAGCTGGACAATCGTAACAATACAAGAATTGAGGTAACCAGTCAGTCATCCCCTTCCGGTTCCCCCTGATGCATTGGCCATCATGGATGCCCCAGGCAGAGAGGTAAAAGAAGCCAGAATTCTTGCTTGTCTGTTTAAGCTGGTAAAAGAAACCCAGCTCACGGGCGGACAGTCTCTTCTCAAATTGCTTGTCATAAAGGATAAACATACACATTGCCATTCGATAGGCATTTGGAGTCATTTGGAGAGGGGCAATGTCATAGTAAGTAATAATGTCATGAATAAAAGGGTGAAGAGGGATGGACAAACCCATTCTAAAAAAGGTAGCTGAAAAAACGGCACAAGGAACCTGTTGGTCTGGTTCAAAGTTGTCAAAACGGTGACACCTCTCCCCAGGGGAAGGTATCACCAAGCGACAGTTAGGTTGATGTTTCTGAAGAAGGAGCTTTAATCTATTGGCATTCATTGAGGTATCGAGACCCTCACAAGCTGGAATAGGGCCTTGGGATTCGGAAGGAGTTTCTTCATCCACTGAGGTCTCTACCTCCACCTCAGAGTCAGGGTCAGGGGCTCTAAAATTGGCAGATGAAACTTCCTCTTCATCAGAATAATACTTGGATAGTGGCAAATTTTTGGTTTCTGGAGTTAGATAGTTTTCAAAGGATAATTGGTTAATGGTTTCTGTTTCTGAAGTTTTGACTTTCAAAGGGAAGAGGTTGGTTCGAACTGATGACATACCGATATCATGAGCTAACCCCTTGATCTTGGAACGGGTCCTGGTGCTCACTGGCTTGATGGCATGAGGTTTAGGCACAGGGGTTTTGGCTAATGAGTCATCGGAGTCCAGAAGGTCAACACAGTTCTGTACCTCCTGAGCAGCCGATTGCTGCGAGCGGGCTGTACTGGAGCTCCCTAACATCTGCAAAAGATGGAGCAGGGTGAGTTAACGGCCAACAGGTTCCTTCTCAATCAGGCAAGCAAGAGGGCAGGTAAACCGCAAGGTTTGCAAAGATTTCCCATTAGGGTTCTCTACAAGATATCACAGGGGATTT
Source organism: Heracleum sosnowskyi (assembly GCA_030848705.1). Lineage (NCBI taxonomy): Eukaryota > Viridiplantae > Streptophyta > Magnoliopsida > Apiales > Apiaceae > Heracleum > Heracleum sosnowskyi. The sequence goes on along the minus strand of CM061242.1, from coordinate 10,311,030 downwards.
GGGTCGAACAGGTGGTGACCTGAATAATCCCGAAGATTTGGGGGGCTGACAGTTTTAAGGATATTTCTGCACCTAAAGGTCAGATAGAGGTACATGGAGGTCTTCACCTCGGGAGAGGTCTTAGTATAAAGAAATTAAAACCTAAAACTACAGAGGAGGGTTTTAATTATTAACATTAAATCCTTCTACATGACAACATATCGGTGTTAATATTTCGAGATATATATGGCATGCATCATCAATTACCCATGTAAGCAAGGGTCATCGAGAAAGATGGGCAGACGTGGAATTGTAAGTGATTTATGGCAAAGAGAAAGGTATCAGCCATAAGGGTTTAACAATCCCTATGAGATTAACATGGCGACGCAAAGAGTAACATCGTGCGGTTATGGTTCACAGAGAAAGCGAATGCATGGCATTCTGGACTTCAATTTGATTGTACAGATGGTATGAGTGTGTGTGTGCATATACACTTATGTATGAAAATATGTATGCATATATATATGCAGGATGAACACATACAAGGACTACATGCAATGGCAAGTAGGGGTTAAAAGTGGAAAATAAAGACAGATTGGTACCTTACGAGGTGTTGTAGGGAGAGAATCACTGGAAATCTTGAATTCGCCGGAGGTATGGACCGCCTCGGAGCTTCTTGGCGAGAGAGAGAGAGGTAGGAACTATGAAGTGTGTATTGGAAAAGAAAAGGAAAGGTGAAGGGGCGTGCTTTTAAAGACACGCTTGTATAGGAACAGCCACACCAGGTGGTGTCCGGTGATTGGGTAAAAAAAAAAAAAAAAAAAAAAAACGAAATTCGGAAATATGAAGAGTTAAGGGATGGATCAGAATTCTAGAAGGGATTCAAAGGGTTTTGTTTGATTAATTCAAATTCGAATTTTTGTTCAGAGGATAAGGTAGAGATGGGCCGGAATTTATGTTAAATTAAAATATTAATTCGGTTATTGGAAAGATAATGAAGAATTGCAAAAGAGTTATTGGGGAGAAATGTGTCCGACTATGTACCTGTAGCTGGATGTAAGGTTAGAAGCTGATTGATTCGAAAATGGAATAGTTCTTGGTTCCTTTTGTATTTAATACTGCAAGGAACCGGGGGGTAGTTGTTGTGCCCCAAATCTCACATGGGCTCAATTTAAGGCCCATACTTGTTAAAAGTCCAGTAGGGAGGAATGGGGTTAGTATTGTGCGTGCTAAGCCGCAGGTTAAGAGTATCAAGGTACAGCTGAAGGCTACTGAAATATGATACCAGGACGCTAAGGTGTAAGGGCAACATGCATGGACAGGTTCGAGGTGCTAAGCCAGGTGAAAGGTATGGAGTGTCAGGAAACAGGCGTTGAGGTTCAGGTGGTCTGAACCTCGATACTGGTCTCAGGTGACGAGTAGTCCGAACCTCCCCGAGACAGAATCAGAGTTGGACAAGGACTCAATTATCTATACTTTGGGAGCACGGAATTGTACTTGTAAAAGGACTTCTAGGCTCAGTTAAACACGCTGGATGGAGCAAGTAGAATCAGTATAAAACTCATATAGTCACTTCGGAAGAACCGGACTGGCTTGAGGATTTATAGGACTTAGTTATGGATAATGACTAGGACACTGGAAAGCTCAGCAAGAGCTACCTTATTCGACTAAAACTCCTGGATGGGTTATCATAGAAAGACCGAACTCGTGAGGATCAATTACAATCGATATAGGGCTTATATTGATAGTTCGGATAAGCTCTGCCGACTTGAAGAGTTATGGGATTTAGAATGGGACATGGATTAGGAGACTAGGAAGCTCGGCTAGAGCCACCTAATTCGGATAAAACTCTAAGATGGATTATCTTGGGGTGGTGGAATTCACATGGATTAAGAAGTATAAACCTAATAGAACTACATGGGGCTTGATTCCTATAAATAGGATATGTAGGCACTTGACTAAAGGATTGGGATTTTCACTCTCTACACGCATAAGGCTCGTGTACTCTCTGTGATACATATTCCGGTGAATTGACTGGCCGAATAGGATTTATTCTGCCCTCTTCATCCGGTGGTTTTGTCAACTCAGCCCCCGGAAACATACTTCTTCTGTTCTGTAACCAGATACGAGCTGCAGGTCTTTAGCTACTAACCTACAGCTCTGTCCGATAACCAAGGACGCTCTTGACGAATATTCCAGCGAGATTCTCTCAATTGTGTTGTACCAAATTTCTCTCACAACAAAGCCCAAAGCGGTGCCTATGCAGATCTTATTTCAGATTTTCCTATGCTTTCTGCGTCTGTGGAAATTGTAATGGGATCTGAGGAACATTTTATTTGTAAAAATATAGAAGCTTGATAAGTATGTCTGCTTCTATACATTCCATGAAACATAAAATGGTATGAGTTTCCTTTGTAATTCTGCTAGTAGGACAAAGTACACTTTTAAAGTGACGGAAACATATGGTCGAAGAGCCTTTCTGTATTCTGCAATTCTGCTATTTCTAGATGAATTAGGTACAGTAATACATTTTTAGTGATCTGTTGTAATGCATCAGTCTGATGGCTGGAAGATTTATGTATCAGCCCTGTGTGAATTACAATTTTAGCTCTCACTTAAGAGAACAAATTATCCCTTCAATGTCTGAATGACGGAGAAATCTTAAGGAAAATTTTCTCTGCATTGATCCTTTTCCTGCTACTCCTTTCCACACTCAAGTCCTCCAACTAATAGTACAGGCTTGCCTGATTTATATTAGGGCCTGTTTGGCAAAGGAAAAATAAGTTGACTTATGGCTTATAAGTCCATAATAACTTATGAGGGTGTTAATCAACCCAACTTATGAACTAAACTTATAACTTATATAATCATAAGTTATTCTTCCCAAATATTATTTCTTATTGCTTGATTTATTTTGCTTAGTAATTTATATTTTTTTATATTTGCGGTTTTGAATATATTTTCAATTTAAATTGCATGTATTGAAATTTTTATCTTAAATAATTATTTTTTTTAATAAAATTTACAAAACATTTCACTAACTTTTAAGTTAATTTATCCAAACACATGTATAACTTAGAAGTATTCATCTACTGATAGTTAACCTCTTTAAGGTATCCCAAACACCCATTAAGTCTTCACCTTCTGCACAGTGTTGACAATTGACCCAGCCATATCGTTTCTTTTACCAATCTTTTAATACTTTATTGATCTCAATTGTTTCAAAGGAGAGAAATGTGGGACAATGACCAAAATAGTACAAAGACAAGGGAATTGTTCATAGTGCCCAACCTGAAAATGTTGGTCCTTGGCAGCACCCAGTTGGTGAATTTTTATTTATAAAGTGTGGCAAGAAGATTGAGTTAGTGTTGGGCTTTTGTCTAAACATGTTGGGCTTTTGATAGTTTGTTTTAAGTTGAATAAATCAACCTGCACGTTAATGTATTAGACGCATTCAACAAGAGGTTGTAGAAGAATATGAAACTCAGTTTTGATCTCCTGGATTGTAGGAGTTTTACTACTGATTAGTTTTTATATTAACACTACAATAAATCTGGCCAATTATGACGGAACCGCTGGGCGCGCCAAACTTATGATGAAATTACAAATCTGTCGTAAATGTGACCATTTACGACGAAAAACTTATGACGAAATTTCTGGGTGCGCCAAACTTATGACGGAATTACAAATCCGTCGTTAATCTGACCACTTACGACGAAAAATTTACGACGGAATTTTTGGTTGTGCCGAACTTATGACAAAATTACAAATGAAAAACATTTCTGTTGTAAGTTAATTTAAGTGAAAAGTAAATTAACATTTTTTAAGCAAAAACGTTGTGGATTTAAAGCTATCGACCTAAAGTGGATTTAGAAGATCAAACGAGATGCAAATGGAAACATTGTCAAACATAAGGCGAGAATTGTGGCGAAGGGATTTGTGCAAAACCAAGGCATAGACTTTGATGAGGTCTTCTCTCCAGTCACTCGCATAGAAATAATACGTTTATTGCTTGCTCTTGCTACAAAAGAAAGCTGGGAGGTACACCACTCAATGTCAAAACAGCTTTTTTGAACGGAGAAATTAAAGAAGAAGTATATGTTAGGCAGCCCGAAGGATTTGTCAAGCAAGGACGAGAACATCTCGTTTACAGGCTGATAAAAGCTTTATATGGCCTTCGTCAAGCCCCGAGGGCTTGGTACTCAAAGTTGAACAAATATTTGGAAGAATTGGGCTTTACCAGATGCACGTATGATCAAGCTGTTTACACAAGGAATATGGGAAAGGGAGTTCTAATCATTGGCATTTATGTCGATGACATTCTTGTAACAGGAGCAAACACAGCTACTATCAAATAATTCAAGGAACAAATGGCAAGTAAGTTTGATATGAGTGATTTAGGTAAACTAACGTATTATCTTGGCATTGAAGTTGATCAGGGAGATGGATATTTCCAGTTGAAGCAAAAGGGGTACGCAAAAAGGATCCTCAACAAGGCTGGTATGCTGCAATGCAATTCAACTAAGGTTCCAATGCATCCCAAGGACATTATCAACAGGGACGAAGGTGGAACAAAAGTCAACTCTACAGAATTTAAGAGCATAGTTGGAGGATTAAGATACCTTGTCAACACTAGGCCGGACATAGCTTACTCCGTGGGCATTATAAGCAGGTTTATGGAACGACCAACACTGTTACATCAAGCAGCAACAAAGCGTATTCTGAGGTATATGCAGGGAACTCTTGATTATGCACTACGCCATAGATGGCCGGATGCAACACACACCTACTGTTACCTTAGACACGATTTCTGTTGCATCAGGCCTAAGGTAACGTACTTTTACCATTTCATCCGCCAATGTTACCTTTGACAGCAAATGCAACGCTTTCCTTCTCAATGGTAACACAGGGCAAAGTATTACATTAGGCCCATAGAGTAACACTAAATCAAACAAATGCAACACAAGAACCGTGTTACCTCAGCCTAACCAGGTGTCATATGTATGCCACGTCAGTTGTGGGGCCCACAACAAAATGCCACGTCACATGTGGGGCCCACATAACTGCCACGTCACCAGTGGGGCCCACAATATTGCCACGTCACCCTGGGGCCCACAATATTGACACGTCACTTGTGGGGCCCACAATACTACCACGTCACCAGTGGGGCCCACAATATTGCCACGTCACTTGTGGGTCCCCACTGTGCCACGTCACCTGTGGGTCCCACTGTGCCACGTCACTTGTGTGGGTCCCACTGTGCCACGTCATTGGTGGACCCCAGATTCTATTGCAACACTAAATCTTTAGCTAATGAAACACTAGATATTGTTATAAATAGCTAATGTAACACTAATTTTATCTACTAGGGCAACGTAAAATGAAATATTGTTACATTAGTAACAATAGCAATTGCAACACTTAAATTCAAAAATTTGCATGACCTGGTTGATACCTATATCAATCCTTTTACAAAATAAACCAACCAATTCATAAATACAAAATTTGTCACTGATCAATACATCAATACAATACTGACCTTCTACATTCATCCACCACTTAACCAAAATATAATCAAACTCTTTCCGTCATCCACCACTTAACCAAAATATATTCCAAGTACCAACTCCCTAATGCTACTACTGATTGCAAGAAAAAAAAATTGCTAAAAGGTAGTCCAGGCAGTCAATGGATTACCATTTCATCATCTTCGTTTGAAATTGATAGGACAGTGGCTGAACAAGAGAGATAACTTGACTTGTATTCCCAGATGAATTTATACATATCTGCATTAGAATGTGAAAAACTGATGTGAGTCGCTTTTCTTTCTATCTAAGTAGAAGGTTATAATAGACTTTATTGATAGATTTAATTGCATACTAACCGTAATGTATATCGAATTTCATGCACAATAGCAATATAAAACACAAGAACTGTAAAAATCAGATAATGCTGGAAGGATTTTTGTTAATTACTCCAGAAAAGATATACAGTTGTTAGCATATATACAATAAACTCATATCAGAAAAAAAAATTACTAACTTACTTTAAAAGGTTCAAAGTGTTGGTGGAAAATGAAACAGGACAGAAAACCCAGGTGTTCCGCACCGACCGTGGAGGCGAATTCTGTTCCAATACATTCGAGTCATTCTGTGCAGAAGCGGGCATCTTGAGACACTACACCGCGCCCTACACACCACAGCAAAATGGTGTGGTAGAACGCCGGAATCGCACAGTCGTTGTCATGGCTCGCAGCTTGTTAAAAGAACGGGAAGTTCCTACCAAGTTCTGGGGAGAGGCTGTCAGGCACGCAGTCCATATCTTGAATAAAATGCCCACTCGAGGTCTATCCAATATCACTCCAAATCAGGCTTGGTTTGGTCAAAAACCATCCGTTGAGCATTTTAAGGTTTTTGGTTGCATCTCTTATATGAAAATACCATCCGTTCTTACTCACAAGCTTGATGATCGAAGCAAACTTCTTGTACACTTTGGTTGTGAACCAGGTACCAAGGCTTACCGGCTATTCGATCCAGAGACAGGACGAGTTCATATAAGTCGCGACGTTACTTTCAACGAATCAAAGGGATGGACTTGGGATGCTTCAGTGTATCCATCTAGTCATGGACCAGTGCCAGGACACATTACATTCGATGATTACATTCCTGCCACAAAAGATGGCGAAGGACTCGAAGAAGCGCTTGAAGGTGCAATGACCCCTTCCACGCCTTTGTCTACTTCTCAACTATCAGATACTGTTGGAGACACCATCTCGACTCCATCCACCTCTGGTAGTGAGCCACAACGGTTCCGACGTCTCTCTGATATTTATACCACAACAGAAACTGTGGAACTCGAGGATGAACACCTCCTGTCAGGAGTAGATGAACCTGTTAATTTTGAGCAAGCAGTCCAAGATGACGCTTGGAAAGCAGCAATGCATATAGAAATCGACACCATTGAGAAGAATAATACTTGGCAATTGATTGACTTGCCAACAGGTCACAAAGCCATAGGTCTCAAGTGGGTCTTTAAGCTGAAAAAGGATTCAAACAGTGATGTGATAAAACATAAAGCCCGTCTTGTGGCAAAGGGCTACGTTTAGAAACTAGGCATTGACTACGACGAAGTCTTTGCTCCGGTGACTCGGTTGGAAACGGTACGCTTATTGTTGGCTCTTGCAGCTAAAAACGATTGGGAGGTTCACCACCTAGATGTTAAGTCTACTTTTCTAAATGGTGTTCTCATGGAAGAGGTCTATGTTTCGCAACCAAAAGGTTTTGTCCAACCAGGGAAAGAACACAAAGTTTATAGACTTCTCAAGGCCTTGTACGACCTTCGTCAAGCACCCAGGGCCTGGTACACACAACTCAACAAATGTCTTCTCAAGCTGGGTTTTACAAAATGCCCTTATGAGCAAGCGGTTTATACCTGGAAGAATGGGCCTGACTCGCTTCTTGTCGGAGTTTATGTCAACGATCTAATCATCACTGGCTCCAACCTCTCCCACATTATCAAATTCAAGGGGGAGATGAATAGTGAATTTGATAAGACTGACCTCGGGAAACTTTCATACTACTTGGGCTTGGAGGTCAGTCAAGGTCATGGTTCTATCGAGATCAAGCAAACCACGTATGCAAAGAAAGCGCTTCAAAGAGCAGGTATGAGCGAGTGTAATGCAGTAAAGTATCCAATGGATTTTAAATTGCATATCGACGCTGACAAGAACGGCGAAGCAGTAAACTCAACTGACTACAAGAGCTTGGTTGGGGGACTACGCTACTTGGTGTATACACATTCTAACATAGCATATGCGGTGGGAATTGTCAGCCGTTTTATGGAGAGACCCACGGAGTTGCATCTAAGTGTTGTTCGAAGAATTTGTCGTTATGTTAAAGGAACATTGCATTATGGTCTGACATACTCGAAGGGGCGTGGTAACTATATTCTGTCCGATTTTTCTGATAGTGATTTAGTCGGGAGTATCGAGGATAGAAAGAGTACTACTGGCATGGCATTCTATCTTGATGAGAGTTTAATTTCTGGGGTGTCACAGAAACAGAGATGTGTTGCTCTCTCGTCATGTGAAGCTGAGTTTATGGCGGCTACAACTGCTGCGTGTCAAGGCATTTGGCTTCAAAGGGTGCTTGGGCAAATTACTGAGATTAATCCAGGACCTGTTGTCTTATACATTGATAATAGGTGAGCCATCGATCTTGCTAAGAATCCGGTCTTTCATGGACGAAGCAAACATATTGATGTGCGATATCATTTTATCTGTGATTGTGTAGAGAAGGGGTTGATTGTGATCAAACATGTCAACACAACTGAACAACGCGCGGATATGTTAACTAAGGCATTGTCTGCATCAAGGTTTGAGAAAATGAGACGTTACTTGGAGTAAAGGATCTGGAACATGTTTAGACTAAGGGGGAGTATGTTGGGCTTTTGATAGTTTGTTTTAAGTTGAATAAATCAACCTGCACGTTAATGTATTAGTCGCATTCAACAAGAAGTTGTAGAAGAATAGGAAACTCAGTTTTGATCTCCTGGATTGTAGGAGTTTTACTACTGATTAGTTTTTATATTAAGCAAGTAATAAGGATCGTTTAATCAATCCCAGTTGTACTTTCCTTTTCATCAAAAAATCAGTTTATTAAGCAATCTCTGTATATCTCTTAATTTGATCAGTCCCATCAGTTAGAGCATACACTAAACAACTACATAGCTCATTATGGACAGGTTTTGATTTAGATTACAAGGTTATATTCTCCTGATATCTTTTCTCTTAACGAGGACTTAACTTCGATTCTGGTTCCCTTTATTACATTACAGTTCAAAATAACATTGCCCTTACAAAACATCAATATCAAAATTTCTACTTCAAGTTACTATCTATTTAGCGTTGGAATTGGAAATTTATGATAGTGAAAAACAAAAACAATATACAAACTGTAAGACCAAAAAATGGTTAGCATCATGATAAACAATTCAACATTCAACACTTTCTATGTGGCAATAGGTGAAGTGAGCTTTTTCCCTTTTCTGTATTATATATTAAAATAACTTAAAATTGGATGACAAACATTAGTATTTATAACCCTTATAGTACACCACCTGATAATTTTTTTTTTAAAAAAAAGCGCTTACATATAGAACTCAGAATAACTTGTTTTGTTAATTTGAGCCTCATTGAATAGCCAAGATCAAATGGAGAAAAACAAATGTTGATATTGAGAAAAAAATGTACCTTATAATAGGTTGTTTTTGTCCCCATGATGATCACAATGACATTACTTTTTGTAGTGGCAAATTCCAAACACTGAACAGCTTGGAAACCATATATATATTTAGCAAGTAAAATGTTACAAAATGAAATATTTTGTAAATTATGTTCTATCAAAATCAATATTTCTTTGATTTTTTTTAAAATTATATATAATTTGCAAGAAAAACATTAAAAAATATATTGTTTTGCAAAACATGTTCGGCTTTTCAAGATTTTCAATAAAATAATAATTTTTGTGGAACATGTTTTGCAAACTAATACCTTTTACAATTATTTGATTACAAAATATAATTCTTTTTTTAATATTTTTTATTGGAGTAGTCTTCAATGAAATAGTGGCTAAGAATGTTTTTGGTTTATTATCAAACAATCTATACCTTTATTAATAAGTGAAACCAAGGCTTATTTCCTACTCATATGTAGTAGGTTATGTGGTTGAGCCCAAATTTTGAATTTTTAGTTTGGGCCCCATTTTTTGAAATTTCGGAATGGTAGTTGGTTTTGAATTTTTCGTAAAATTGTGACCAATTTCCTACCAATACGCGGTATGTTATGAGTTTTGGCGAAAATTTTGAATTTATGTGTAAATGTTCTTTCATTATAAAATCATTGCAAATGAAGATAAAAAAATTATAATTGTTTGCGAACATGATAATTTGATATTATTATTGACATCCATCGAAATATAAATTTTAAAAAAAATATTTTATGTAACCCAAAGCTAACCCCTAAATTTAAAATTCTATTTAAAAATAAATTCAAAAAATAGTAGCTGGTAGGAATTATAAACACTGTTATAGCACAATCATTTCCCACCATTTGCGAAATTTTGGTTCTTATTGCAAGAAAAAAAGGTTGATTGGTTAGGAATTGAACCTTAGACGTCAAGATGAGAATTACACACCCCAAGCACTACATCAAAGATGTCTTTTGTGTAATATCTTATCTAAAATTTATGTCACCGTACTCTAAATTATTAAAACATATATTTTAATTATAAAATCATTACAAATGAAGCTGAAAAATTCTAATTTTTTGCATACATGATAATTTGAAGATGGTCTTGAAATCGGTTGAATCATGGAAAAAAATAATAATTTGTTTTTTCATTAAACCCTAATCTAACCCCTAAATTTCAACCACAAAACCTGAAACATCTTGTTTTCAATTTTGCAAAGAGTTATTTTTTTAAAACTTTTTTTTTGCCAAATATTTTTAGTCGTGTAGATTGGTTTGTTCGAAACATGACATTTGAAACATATTTATGATATTTAAATAAATTTTATTCATTTTTGTAATAATTTATAGTTTGTGTGTAAATGGTTTTTCATTATAAAATCATTCCAAATGAAGATAAAAAATTAAAATTGTTTGCATACATGATAATTTGATAATGAGCTAGACATCTGTATGGTTAGATAATTGAAACATAAATTTAAAAAAATATTTGATGTAACCCTAAGCTAATACCTAAATAAAAATCTGATTTAAAATTTAATTTTATAAATGGCAAGTGGTAAATGGTATTTCTTACCAGCTTTGGTAGGAAATGCTCACATGGCATCTCAACCAATAAGAAGGCGACACACAATCACTGATGTGCTGAATGGACCGGTCATCATTTCCTACAATCATGGACGGAGGGAAACGTCTTAACAAAAACCACCTTGTTTTGTTGTAGTCAGACACGCTGACAACAACGTGGCAAGTGGGGCCCGCTTGGATCATTTCTTCCTATCAACAGTTACTTGGAAATGGTCCATGCATTTCTACCAAGTAGTTTTGGTAGCAATTGCTATGGCAAAACGACATCGTTTTTATATTGTCAGACATGCTCACAAACAACGCCATGGAAAATCGGACCCATTAGAGTCATTTCCTGCCAATGTCGGTAGGAATTGGTCCTTGCATTTCCTACCATAATTATTTGGTAGGAAATAATATGGCAAACCGATGTCGTTTTTTTGTTGACGTTGCTAGGCGGGTCCCTCGTTGACCATTTCCTACCATTCTCGGTAGGAAATGAATACTCCCTCTGTCCCATCCATTTCTTTACAGTTTTTTTACACTGCTTGACACGCATTTTAAGGCTCCTATAAAGTATAGTTCTACAACTTATTTTTAAAATTTTCTTTTTCTAAATAAAAATTTAAACAGTATATTTTTATTCAGAAGAAAAAAAAATTAAAATAATTTATCGAAATATATATTAAAGGAGCCTTAAAATGCGTGCCGAGTCCCCGTCCCCCAATGCAAAGAATTGGGTGGGACGGAGGGAGTAGCATTTAGCATTTCCTACCAACTATGGTTTTTCCTACCATTTTTGAAGGATAAAGCTATTATATCTTAAACACATAAATTTTCTAACTTCTCCATCTTCGGCAAACGCAAAAATTATATCACAAAAGTAAAATATTAAAATGTAAGGGTTAAGACAACAAATTATATTTATATTCTAATATAATAAGAGTAAAAAGAAAATAAGAGAATAGGTAAAGAGATCCATACCACTAAAACATATTGAAATAATTTATATATCGAGATTTACAACTATACTAAATAATTTATAATAATAACGAGTATCAGAGATAATTTAAAAGTATTATCAAATGTCAAGATTCAAAACTCATTAAACAATGTTTCTCAATTTAATATTTCAAATTTCAAATATACTAATATCTAAATAATTAGGTTTGAGCACACCAAAATATTATAAATATTTAAAGTAATACGTGCATCGATTTAAAGCTAAAATATTGTTATTATACATATATATATAAAAAAAAAATTAATTGTTACCCTAAATAAGATTTTAGTACATCTTACATTTCTATCTTACCGTAAAGTATTGCTTATTATGTCTCTTCTTCTTTAGTGATTATTAGTGATTGTTGGGCCTCAGAATTACTGATTATTAGACCTAATAATTTTGTTACCTAACTACTAGGTATGTTCACATGTGTTTCTGGTGTTTAATTACATTTAAGTTGATATGTATGTATATATTCATTCTTTTTTGTTTTAATTAAATGTTTAATACATAATAGGTAAAACAAATTGGATAAACTTCAATTTGAGATGTGTATACATCAGTAGATGTGTATGGCAGTTTGACATATGTAGAAATGTGTGTTGGTAATATTATAGTTAGTGATTTTGCAAATTTATTGCTGTGTATTAAGCAATTTTATTCCCAAGTGTAGTGTCTTGGATTAGATGGGGTGAAGGACAAGTATGGCCGATTTTCAAATCGGGGTAACCATAATAGCCGATCTGAAATTAGTGGACAAATATGGCCGATTGATTACGCATTCAGCAATGGGGTATTCACCGGATACGCATTCAGTAACGGGGTATTCACTGGATACGCATATGACGCTAAGGTATCCAGACTTATTATAACAAATTACGCATTCTGTATTGGAGTATATAAATTAGATAACCATTCCATGAATGCGTATTACTATAATTATAAATAGATATGCATTCTGTAAATGCGTAATGCAATTAGTGATGATGTGATTTTAAATTGATTTTTTTAACAGACTGGCTGCCTGATTTTAGGGTTGTAAACAACCCTAAAATCAGGTTAGGTTAGGGTTTAGGGTCTAGGGTTTAGGGTTGATACGGATTGGTCGTTCTGAATATTTCTAAAACCCAAAATGGAACTATTGAACCCCAAAAGTTAATTGTTGAACCCCCAAGGAAACGATTAAACTAAGAACACACGTTTATTTTTGTTCATTTTGTATTAAAAAAGAGGTTAATTTTGACTTATGGGATACCCAACTGTCAGTGGAGTATCCTGTATATGGGATACCCAACTACTAGTGGAGTAAAATTGGCCACTTTTTTCAGAATGGTTATTTTTGTTTATTTTGTCAAAAAATTGATTATTTTTGTCATTCTTTCGATTAGATGCTAGAGTGTAGTGTACTCATGTTAGATAACGAACAGTTAAATAATAATAGAGAAAATTATCATAACAAAAAAAACATATAATAATGATTAATGATAGAGTTAGAGTATATAGATTTGCACCGTTTCTTGATTATTGATTAGAGTTAAAGTGTATAAATGTGTTGATTCCATCACTGTCTCCATCTACAAAGAGAATGATAGAAATATTATTGATTTAAATATCTGTCTTTATTAACTACAGTATACATCTATGTCACAGGTGCAATCGATTATTTTGGGAAAATTATTATGACAAAGAGAAAGAATATGGTTCGAGCAGCTGTGGGACAAAAATTAGTAAAGCTTCTGACTTTCTTAGCTCTCTTCCAGATAACGTGTTCACAGCCATTTTTTCTTTCTTGACAACGAAAGAAGCTTTTAGTACATGTATTTCATGGAAGAAGTTAAAGCATCTGATGACTGTCATACCAAATGTTGAATGTAAAGAAACCGGAAATGATTGTCTCACTAAAAAAATAGAATTTATGGAATCTGTTTCAAGATTTCTTGAAAATCATGACAATTTGATAAAAAAAATTCACCTTTCATTCAATCCTCTTGGATACAGATACAGGAGTGATGTTTGTTACTGGCTCTCTTTCGTTCTGAAAAATGGTCTTGAAGAGCTCGATCTTGTGTTCCATGGAAGCAACAACTTAATGTTTCTTCCATCTCTTTTGACTGCTCCAAATCTAAAAGTGTTGAAGTTAAGTCATTGTGTTGTTAATCTACCGTCTATTATAGGTTTCAAGTCCCTGAAATCACTTCTTCTTGGATCCATGGACATCCCGAAGAGTGTGATCGGATTAATTTGTTGCCATTGTGAGTCGTTGCAGCACTTTACCCTTGAATATTGCTCAGGTTTTACAAAAATTGAAATATTGGATCCCAAGAGCAAGCTTGAAACATTGATACTGAATGACTGCCAAACAATGATACTAGATAATCTTTTTGCTCCTTTTGCGCTGAAAATTTCTAGTCTGAAGACACTATCCATTCGACAGAAGATCATAAACTTCTTCTTTTTGGGTTCGCCTCATATTAATAACCTGATCTTGTGTAGACAAGCAGAGGTTCCAGTTACACGGCAGGAATCTCGGAATATGAAGGACAGAATAATTGGTAGTCTTGGGAATGTGAGGACTTTGCAACTAGCTGGCTGGGCTTTTGAGGTACCCAATTGGTTCTTTTAATTTCTTTTTTATATGCTACCTCTAATCCCATCAGTTCATTTCATGCTGCATGTAGAGGCTGATTTCAGACGACCTGGGGCTTTAGCCTTTGTGAATGTTTCCAATTATTTACTTATTTTATGAAAATTTCTTATATAAGCATAATCTAACCTTATCTATACTATCTATCTATACTATACTATTATAAGCAAACCACCCTCTATTTGGTTGGTAGTTTGGTCATACTTAGTTTGGTCATCTAAATAATAATTGTTAGATGTAAATATAGATAAATGAGAATATTTGGATGTAATATTAAAAAAATATTATTTTCTTGATATCTAAAATGCTCCCAAGGTTCGAATCCCGTCAACAACATATTATTATTAAATATTTATATCATGTATTTTTCTAAGCTACATTCAAAAGTTCAAGATATTATTCCGTCAACAACATATTAAGAATTTTTAAGATCAAAATACAAATAAATGTTAATAAAATAAGATAAAAAATACTAAAAAACCATATAAAAAAATACTAAAATCAAAAATCAAAAATACTAAAATTTATCCGTGTATGGCACAGCTTATAGGCTAAAAAAAACTTAGAATAACGTCATACATATATTATTATATTTGATTACTTTTTAAAATCATATAAATCAAAATATAGATAATAAAATAAAAAATACTAAAATTCATCCTGCATTGCAGGCTTGTGTAACCTTAAAAATAGACTTCTGTTTTGGTTATTTGTAAACGGTTGATGTCAATGTTAGGGTTCTCTTTTTCTAAAAAAAAAATCAACAAAAACATGTTACTCTTTCTATTTTTTCTTATTAAAACCCTTCGTTTTCCAAAAATATCACCAGCAAACCTTACTTATTTATTTTAATACTTTTAATTACGGCAATTACCTTTTCAACTAAAACATGTAACTTTTTGTATTTTTTTTCAGTTAAAAAAAACTATAACTTTTTACCTTTTCAACTAAAATACATTAACTTTTCAATATTTTCTAACAAAATCCGCTATTTTCTAAAAAAATCATGGACAATTACCTTTTTAAAATAGAACATGTTACTATTTCTATTTTTTCTTACTAAAACCCCACATTTTCCAAAAATATCACAAGCAAACTCTTACTTATTTTAAAAACATATTTTAATACTTTTAATTACGGCCAATTATCTTTTCAGATAAAACACGTTATTTTTTAAATTTGTTCATTTTTTAAGAAAACCATTATTAAATAATAATATTATTTATAACCAATTAACTTTTTAGTTAAAATACATTATATCTATATTATACTATTATAAGCAAACCACTCTCTTTGGTAGTTCGGTCATACGTAGTTTGATCATCTAAATAATAACCGTTAGATGTAAATATAGATAAATGAGAATCGTTGGATGTAATATTAAAAAAATATTATTTTCTTGATATCTAAAATGCTCCCACGGGTTCAAGGTTCGAATCCCGTCAACAACATATTATTATTAAATATTTATATCATCTATTTTTCTAAGCTACATTCAAAAGTTCAAGATATTATTCCGTCAACAACATATTAAGAATTTTTAAGATCAAAATACATATAAATGTTAATAAAATAAGATAAAAAATACTAAAAAATCATATAAAAAATACTAAAATCAAAAATCAAAAATACTAAAATTTATCGGTGTATCGCACAGCTTATAGGCTTAAAAAAACTTAGAATAACGTCATACATATATTATTATATTTGATTACTTTTTAAAATCATATAAATCAAAATATAGATAATAAAATAAAAAATACTAAAATTCATCCTGCATGCTTGTGTAACTTTAAAAATAGACTTGTGTTTTCGTTATTTGTAAACAGTTGATGTCAATGTTAGGGTTCTCTTTTTCTAAAAAAAAAATCAAGGAAAACATGTTACTCTTTCTATTTTTTCTTATTAAAACCGTTCGTTTTCCAAAAATATCACGGGCAAACCTTACTTATTTATTTTAATAATTTTAATTACGGCAATTACCTTTTCAACTAAAACATGTAACTTTTTGTATTTTTTTTCATTTAAAAAAAACTATAACTTTTTACCTTTTCAACTAAAATACATTAACTTTTCAATATTTTCTAACAAAATCCGCTATTTTCTAAACTAATCATGGACAATTACCTTTTTAAAATAGAACATGTTACTATTTCTATTTTTTCTTACTAAAACCCCACATTTTCCAAAAATATCACAAGCAAACTCTTACTTATTTTAAAACATATTTTAATACTTTTAATTACGGCCAATTACCTTTTCAGATAAAACATGTTATTTTTTAAATTTGTTCATTTTTTAAGAAAACTATTATTAAATAATAATATTATTTATAACCAATTAACTTTTTAGTTAAAATACATTATATTTTCTATTTTTCTAACAAAGTCCATTCGTTTTCTATAAAATCACAAACAGTCGTCTTTTTCAACTAAGACATATGTTACTCTTTCTATTTTTTCCTTACTACAACCCCTACTTTTTCAAAAATATCACGGGTAAACCCTTACTTATTTATTTTAAAACCTATTTTAATATTTTTAATTATGGACAATTACCTTTTTAGCTAAAACATGTTGCTCTTTCTATTTTTTCTTAATAAAACCTCTTACTCCAAATATATCACGGGCAAATAGTTACTTATTTATTTTAAAACTTATTTTAATACATTTAATTATTGAAATTTATACTATACTATTATAAGCAAACCACCCTCTATTTGGTTGGTAGTTTGGTCATCTGTTGATAGTTTGGTCATCTAAATAATAACCGTTAGATGTAAATATAGATAAATGAGAACCGTTGGATGTAATATTAAAAAAATATTATTTTATTGATATCTAAAATGCTCCAACGGGTTCAAGGTTCGAATCCCGTCAACAATATAACCTAAGTTCAATTAAATAAAATGTATTCTATCAAATGATACTCACACGTTTCGAGCGAAGTTCCAAAAATCTGTGATTTTATAGTTTAGCGATATAAAGACGTTTCAGTTAATAGATAAACTCAAGTTCAATTTCTACAAACAACTTTTTCTAATAAATAATAAACACAGGGGCAAGTTAGTCCGTTCAAATCATGTACAAAATATCTCATGGTTAAATTATCTCACGTATTATAAGATTATGTTAATCGATATAATAATGAATACCAAATAGGCCTCCACTCACGCGAGACACACACCTACATATAATATTGGAAGTAGAATAGGTGTTTGCAAAACATATTAAATTCTTATATACAATAAGCGTAACAGAAATCTTATCGATTGTTGATTTTAAAATATATGAATGAGAACCATTAGATCTAATATTAAAAAAATAATAATAATATAAATTAAATTAGAGTAACCACCATCTATTTGGTTAGTAGTTTGGTCATATGTAGTTTGGTCATCTAAATAATAACCGTTAGATGTAAATATCGATAAATGAGAACCGTTGGATGTAATATTAAAAAAATATTATTTTCTTGATATCTAAAATGCTCCCACGGGTTCAAGGTTCGAATGTCGTCAACAACATATTATTATTAAATATTTATATCATCTATTTTTCTAAGCTACATTCAAAAGTTCAAGATATTATTCCGCCAACAACATATTAAGAATTTTTAAGATCAAAATACAAATAAATGCTAATAAAATAAGTTAAAAAATACTAAAAAATCATATAAAAAATACTAAAATAATAAATCAAAAATACTAAAATTCATCCGTGTATCGCACAACTTATAGGCTAAAAAAACGTAGAATAACATCATACATATATTATTATATTTGATTACTTTTTAAAATCATATAAATCAAAATATATATATAATAAAATAAAATAAAAACTAAAATTCATTCGTGCATCGCACGGGTTACAGGCTTGTGTTTATTTATATGTACATAAATGTGACGTTTATTTAAATAATTTGTAGATTTTCTTTTTTATTTAATTAAAAATATAAATTTAATTAATATTGACATTTAATCACTACAAGAAGTTAGGGTTATTAATGACGGAAATCTAACAAAGAATCCGTCGCAATCTATTTAAAATATGACGGAATCGTTCTGTCGCAAATGCCTCGTCGTAAATTCACTATTCTGTCACAAGTTCATATTCTGCTGCAAACTAAACGGACCCACTTGTATCTTTGTGACTGAATGTCTGTCACAAATTGTGACGGAATTGTTCTGTCACAAAATACTCATATGACGGATCCATCCGTCACAAATATTATTGCGACGGAAGTATCCGTCATAAATATTCATTTCATTATGACTGAATAGTCCGTCACAAATATACACTGTGGCAAAACCAGAACCATGCAATTATCGAAATAATTTTTAAAATTCCCGCTGCTATGCAAGACGGACAATTGTATATTAGAAATAACACGTCTTATTCAAGTAAACACAAAAACTAGCAAAAACCACAATATTGATTTTCAAACTAGTGAAATCAAAGTCTTCATTCACCATAAAAAACTACCGTAAGATAATAAGATAATAGAACTTGTCAAACCTGCAACATCATGATCCATTACAAACTTATATAAAATCAAGCAGTCACCAGGTGGTCTACAAACCAAACCACAATCTGGTCTAAACCCATCTGAACTACAACTACAACCAAGCTACTACTGCCTTGGCAAAGGCACCAGATAAATATCATAAAATCCAACATCCCAAAATTACAAAAGATAAGCTACTAAAATAAGCTACTAGAGCTACTAAAAAAATCCAGCATCAGTTCATAACATCTACCAAAATAAGCTACTAGAGCTGGCCCCTTGGTTAATTATACTAACTAATC
Source organism: Heracleum sosnowskyi (assembly GCA_030848705.1). Taxonomy (NCBI): domain Eukaryota; kingdom Viridiplantae; phylum Streptophyta; class Magnoliopsida; order Apiales; family Apiaceae; genus Heracleum; species Heracleum sosnowskyi. Next base: position 10,291,780 of record CM061242.1, on the reverse strand, counting down.
TGTTGTATGACGACTTCCATGTCAATCCAGATGTGGAGAATGAGGCGAATGGAGAATATCCCTATCAAAGCTTGAATAATCACCCTCACGCATAACAGATTTACCATTGCCCTATAAAGTTAAAAGCAAACACAATCATTACACTAATATAACAAGTACTCCGCTCTAGAAAAATAAACGGATTAAACAAAGGTTAGAATTGTCTAAACTTAAATAATGACATCTTAATAAAGTATAATGTCATAGGCCATATAATTTGAAATTCTTCTTTTAATATTTGTAATTGTCTTTTAGAAGTCTATATTAATAGAACACAAATACGCACACACTCATAGAATTAAATCATTTAATGGATAACTTACATTGTTCCCATCATGTTTTTGACATGCTTGGATGTCAGCCAACACCGAAACCATCACCTGCACCAGTTCTGTCATAGTCCCCTTGCTCATAGGATGGTCTGCTGGAAGCTCACCATTTCCCTCCGCCACAGACACTGACTTTTCCAACATACAGACTTGCTCAGGTGCAAGTCCGAATTCATTTGGATGTGCACGTGCATATGCTACAGTCTGGTCCACCGCCTGAATTACAAATTCATCTGCCATGTGAAGAGATCTGCCATCGGTAGAAGCACCAGATTCATCATCCTCGCATCGACGACGCCTCTTACGAGATCGCTCAATTGCTGCAAATATACATTTACACATCAAAAAAGTAAAATCCTAAATTGAAAATGAAATTGGAAAGATATAAATTCAATTGACAAATTAAAGATATTACTTAAAATTTGCAGAAATGAAAGCATGATCAAATTTGTGGGACATCATAACCAAGCAAGTCTTTACCATATTCAGTTTCTACGTAATCAGATCAAACAATTACTTGACTAAACATACTTTCTACATAATCAGATTATATCACCACAACCAAACCATCATAAATTAGCACAGCATGCCTCCGACCACTACTTTCAACCATCACCTACTAATCACCAACGTCATACTAAAAATTACTAGATTTAAACATAATTCACCACAACCACTACGCTACGGGCACTAATCACCACACTTGCCCCACTATCACCACCACCACCATCCCCAATATCTACATTATCAACCTCACTAACATATTAACATAGATCAGCAAGAAATAGAAAAATTACCAACATTCATACAAAAATCAAACAAAATTAACAAAAATAATCACCACAACAAATCACCACTACCTCCACAATACATATGGTCACCATAACCGTCATCTCCAGCATAACTTCCCGTACTACACTAATCCCCACGACAAATTCATCATTTTTCATATGTATCATCATATAAGATTGTAGTTGTCGAATCAACGTCGTGGTGGTTAGTTGGAGTAGGACAAAAATGGAAGAAAGAACATGGTGACTGAGAAGATCGCAGATGACTCAAAAGAGATGAGAGATGAAGAAAAATGGTGGAGAAGAGGTAGAGATGTAGAACATAAGAGATGAATAATGGAGAAGAAGGTTAGGGGTGCTGATGGTTGATTTAAAAATTCATATATATATATATATATATAGTCGCGCTCCATTGAGAACCCCAATTAGTGTGAGATATGAGATCTAATCCTAGCCACTCATTTTATATCTATCAATAAATCTTAACCACTCATTTTAATTTTAATTTCATTTTTATTTTATAGCATCAATTAATTTTACAAACCATTACAATATCTGATCACAACTACTATCTACTCACCACAATCGACTAGAAAATCACCACTTATTCCGGCGACCATCTCCAGTCACCACCAAAAAATCATCATAATCGACCAGAAAATCACCATTAATTCCGGCCACCATCTCCATTCATCACTAGAAAATCACCACTAATTCCGGTCACCATATGAAAATCGCCATAATTGCCAGAAAATCACCACTAAATAAACAATTATACTATAATTCTGTCATCATCAAAACACTACCATCATTAATGACCACAAAACTACCACAAAACCAACCTGAGTACCATAACACCAGTATCGGGACAACCATCACACCACCACAACGTCACCGTCACCATGCCGCATCACCATCATAGTATCGCCATCACCGTCACCAGAATCACCAAAATCAAACGCGAAATCATTAAAAATCACCACAACATTAAAATCGAAATGAAATCAGTGAAATTTATATTATCACTACCTCCACCACAGTTCGCAAAACACTACTATTTATAGAAACATCAAGTTAAAGTCCAAATCACCAAAAATTAAACAATAATCTCCGATTTTTTTTGCACAAATCAACAGAATTTTAAAAAAATCACCGGTTTATATATCTAGGAACTGATTTCATTGTTTTAAGTATTAGATCATCAACAACTGTGGCATCGTTGGAAAACATCGCCGGTAGCGGTGGCATCATCGCAATCTGCATTTGATTGGTACAATTTTTGGATGATTTCCATCATCTTCATCACTGATTACAGATCTTGAGGACGAAGGATGAAAGGACGTCGCCGAAGATGGAGGTCGATTTGATTTCAGATCTGGTTTTATGTGAGAGAGAGAGAGAGAAACAAAGAGAGAGAATATGTATGAAGAGAGAGATCTATATTTATTGAAGAGCGTGAAGGTTGAGCCCTAGGATGGTGATCAGAAAACTTACAGAAAATGAGGATGGAAGGAGCTATGGGGGAAGAGGGATGATAGATATGTGGTGGAGATTAAATATTTTAATTAGAAATAAAGGGCTAATTTTAAAGTGGGTTCTCACTTGAGCACAAGCCTATATATTATATATATAGGCTAGTGATCAAATAGAAATTAAAATTAAAATAAAAACTAGAAACTAATCTAAGCCGTTAGATCAATCTAATCTAATGGCCCCTAGAGGCACAACACACAATTAAAATACACCCTCCCATACACAACCCCACCTAATCCCTCCGTTTTTAATTTGATTTTTTCCATCAATCGGTGAGCTTTTTTTGAAATACAACTTCACTGTATTTTTCTTCATCTCTCAACGATCAATTTGCATATCATAAGTGATATATTTCGACGCAATTTAAAAAAAAAAATTATTTAGTTTTTAGTTTCTAGTTTAAGAGGGGTTTCTATTTGAGGAAGACCCTATATATATATATATATATATATATATATGGGTCCCCTTCCACAACCACGGTTGGTTGGAAGGGGAATTCAGCCACCAAATCCTAGCCATTTATTTCAAAAATAAACGGTCAGGATTAAACACTCCCGCAATGTTACATTGCGGGATGTATGGGACATGTGAAATTACTTTTCTGCCCTTAAACACTCTCGCAATGATTCAATGCGAGAGTCGTGACCCCCCGCAATGATTCATTGCGGGAGTTGTGACCCGAATTAGACCCGATTCTTCTTCGTTTAGATTATTCTACATCCAAACACAGTAAAAATTATTTCTCAGGCGATTTAGGTCGTTTATAAGGCGATTTTCAGGCGATTTCTTCACAATTGTCATCATCATCATCATCTCTTCTCATCCAGGTATCGATTTTCAGGCGATTTAATTCGTACTTACACACATATACATACTTATGCACACACATTATCATATATACTCGTGTTTTTTGTTCGATTTGCTGTGGATTTGAATGATATGCTTCATTTTGTATCTGATTTTAGCCGTGGATTGGATAATTGATTCGTTTTTTGTTGCAATTCAGTGGAAATCAGGGTTTTAATCCCAAATTCAGTTGAAATTAGGGTTTTAATCCCCAATTTAGTTGAAATTAGGGATTTTCATCCCTAAAAAAAGAGAGAAAAAAAAACAATTCCGGATCACCCATCCTAGTAGTGCTCCATTTCGAGCACGCTTAACTTTAAAGTTTTGATCGATATATTACCACTCGGCCACGAATGCCACATTTATCCTTTATGAAAACGTTAAGTATATTATTCTAAAATCGTAACTCAATTTAATAATATTAAATTCAATTTTTAATCAATTTTTTCGAATTTTACTTTAAAAATTATTTATTTACATATTTTTTATTTAAAAAAATAATAAATTAATATCGTAATTAGTTTTCTTAATTTTTTAATTTTTATATTCTTATTATTATGTTCTAATGATTTTTAAATTTATTTTTTAATCAATTTTACAATATAATATTTTTTTTTTCAAAAACAAAATAATAACTGGTAGAGGTGTGCACTTCTGCTAGTCACAAGCCCCACAATGACTCATTGAAGTCAAGTAAACAGTTTTTTTTTACTTCGTTTTTAATTCAAAAAAAAGAATATTATATAGTAAAATTAATAAAATATTATTTGAAGCTGACAAATGTGCAATAGTAGCAATATCAAATGAAATATTTGAACAACTATTGACTAAAAATATTATTTTTTTTGTGAAAAAAAATATTAAGTTAAAAAAATATTTCAAGATGAAAAATGTGGAATAGTATCAATATAAAATGAAATATTTGAAAAAAATATTGACTATAAATATTATTTTTAATTTTTTAATACGAAAAAAAGGAATTATATATCATAAAATTTATTAAAAAATAAATTTACAGATTATTTAAACATAATTATAAAAATATAAAATAATAAAATTAAGAAAACTAATTTTTAGATTAATTTTATATTTTTTAATTGAAAAATATGAAAAAAGGAATATTATATCATAAAAACACAAGAGAAACAGGGGAAATCTACTTGATTTAACCATGAGTCGGCTAAATGCAGTAATGATGAATTGCTCGGGCTACTGTGTAGTAGGTTTCCTATATTTTCCGGTGTTTTGAAGGCAGTTTATTGTTTTTTAAAACGAAAATAAAAATGGAATATTTTGACGCGTAATATTCACTATCTTTTAGTTTTATTTTATTCATTATTTTTCAATTATAATTACTATTTGTTGGGAATATTTACATGAATTAAATTTATCTTTAATACGAAATTGTACTCTATAATATTGAATATTTAAAATTAGGTTCAAATATTACATAATAAAATTTGGTCTACTTAAATTGACCACGTTCAAAAGTATAATTTCTTCTATCATGGTTTCCTCATATCAATCCACAATTTCCGCACTTTCTTTGCTTGGTATTTGAAGTTGACGTTTCAATACCACTTTTATATCTTGCTTGCTTCTTTCGTCCCTTAGTTTGTGACATTGGAGGATCGAAAATCAGATCATGTTGGTAGTCTTTTTGACGAAACGACTCATGCGCTCTTTCGTTATGTTCTTCTTGCGGAAAAATATTGTTCACGTTACACTTCTCTCTTAATCACATTCATTACATACTTGAAGCGCTGGACGGAACAACTACCAATAGCACCTAAACTTTGAAAATATTTACACAATGCACTATACCTTGAGGTTTGTGTTTTACCAACATTAGCAAGAACGGGAGGGGTGTACGGTAAAGGTCCCACAATATTCAAATTTCTTACAAGCACCTTCAATATCTGATACCTTCTTCTATAATTCTCCGACAATGTAGATTTCACAACTAAGTACATTTTTAACCAAATTCCACTATCTTGAGCCCTTTTCATAATATAAGATGCGCTTTTTACCAACTCATTTTGAAAACGATTAAATATCTCTTTCGTGTAAATTTTGGATGCATCAATTTCCAAGGATGACCGCAATACTAATCTCCTTGCCATTTCTTCGGTATCGTAGTCGCCTTTAACCTCCCTAAGATATTGTGCCTCCAAAGCCTTCCGTGAGTTCTCAATGAATTCTTTCAACCGGTAGATGCTTGCACATATTCATCAAAAAAAGTATTCATAGATTTGCTCCTTGAGGTAGTGGTCATACCAGCGACAAAATATTGTTTTGTATAAGCACCAATCCATTGATCTCTAATACGAAAATTTTGGTTTAGCCAAACATGATCTTGAAGTTGGTATTTCAGGACCAAATCTTACCACCTACCTTCGAATTTCGTGGGTGTCAACGACTTGTACACACATGCATTAAAATCCGTTTTGAATTTCGGATAATTGGTGTATAAAGTAGATAACTTCTGCGTAAATTTACTACTTATATGCCATGTACAATATGTATGTTTTGTTTGTGGCATAACCTCGGCAATAACATTCCCCAAAAAAACGTCTTGATGGGTAATAATTGTATTGGACGTTTGTTGTCTACCGCTTCCATGTTTCTAAAACGTATTTATAAGATTCCTTTTTCTCATCCATTACGAGTGCAAATCCAAACAAGATATTTTGGTAGTGGTGGTTCACCCAGTGGTTGTTCGTCTACTTATTTCAGAAAATTATTTTTAAGAGTTTAATTATTAAAAAGAACTTATTTTCACTAACCTAAAAACCTATCATAAGCCAACATATTTTGAAAATTATCCTAAGGGATGTAATTATTTTAAAACTATTATAAATATTTTTGAAGGATAAAGCTATTATATCTTAAACACATAAATTTTCTAACTTCCCCATCTTCGGCAAACGCAAAAATTATATCAGAAAAGTAAAATATTAAAATATAAGGGTTAAGACAACAAATTATATTTATATTCTAATATAATAAGAGTAAAAAGAAAATAAGAGAATAGGTAAAGAGATCCATACCACTAAAACATATTGAAATAATTTATATATGGAGATTTACAACTATACTAAATAATTTGTAATAATAACGAGTATGAGAGATAATTTAAAAGTATTATCAAATGTCAAGATTCAAAACTCATTAAACAATGTTTCTAAATTTAATATTTCAAATTTCAAATATACTAATATCTAAATAATTAGGTTTGCGCACACCAAAATATTATAAATATTTAAAGTAATACGTGCATCGATTTAAAGCTAAAATATTGTTATTATACATATATATAAAAAAATTTGTAATTGTTACCGTAAATAAGATTTTAGTACATGTTACATTTCTATCCCTAGCCGCTATTTATAGGTGGCACTCACCTACATGAAACAATTGGGCGGCCGCATCAATTTTAGGGTTTCAGGGTTTATTTCACATTACAAGGTTTGGTAAGCATGCTTATTCTGTCTCTTCTTCTTTAGTGATTATTACTGATTGTTGGGCCTCAGAATTACTGATTATTAGACCTAATAATTTTGTTACCTAACTACTAGGTATGTTCACATGTGTTTCTGGTGTTTAATTAAATTTAAGTTGATATGTATGTATATATTCATTCTTTTTTGTTTTAATTAAATGTTTAATACATAATAGGTAAAACAAATTGGATAAACTTCAATTTCAGATGTGTATACATCAGTAGATGTGTATGGCAGTTTGACATATGTAGAAATGTGTGTTGGTAATATTATAGTTAGTGATTTTGCAAATTTATTGTTGTGTATTAAGCAATTTTATTCCCAAGTGTAGTGTCTTGGATTAGATGCTAGAGTGTAGTGTACTCATGTTAGATAACGAACAGTTAAATAATAATAGAGAAAATTATCATAACAAGAAAAACATATAATAATGATTAATGATAGAGTTAGAGTATATAGATTTGCACCGTTTCTTGATTACTGATTAGAGTTAGAGTGTACAGATGTGTTGATTCCATCACTGTCTCCATCTACAAAGAGAATGATAGAAATAATATTGATTTAAATATCTGTCTTTATTAACTACAGTATACATCTATGTCACAGGTGCAATCGATTATTTTGGGAAAATTATTATGACAAAGAGAAAGAATATGGCTGGTTCGAGCAGCTGTGGGACAAAAATTAGTAAAGCTGCTGACTTTCTTAGCTCTCTTCCAGATAACGTGTTCACCGTCATTTTTTCTTTCTTGACAACGAAAGAAGCTTTTAGTACATGTATTTCATGCAAGAAGTTAAAGCATCTGATGACTGTCATACCAAATGTTGAATGTAAAGAAACCGGAAATGATTGTCTCACTAAAAAAAGAGAATTTATGGAATCTGTTTCAAGATTTCTTGAAAATCATGACAGTTTGATAAAAACATTTCACCTTTCATTCAATCCTCTTGGATACAGATACAGGAGTGATGTTTTTTACTGGCTCTCTTTCGTTCTGAAAAATGGTCTTGAAGAGCTCGATCTTGTGTTCGATGGAAGCAACAACTTAATGTTTCTTCCATCTCTTTTGACTGCTCCAAATCTAAAAGTGTTGAAGTTAAGTCATTGTGTTGTTAATCTACCGTCTATTATAGGTTTCAAGTCCCTGAAATCACTTCTTCTTGGATCCATGGACATCCCGGAGAGTGTGATCGGATTAATTTGTTGCCATTGTGAGTCGTTGCAGCACTTTACCCTTGAATATTGCTCAGGTTTTACAAAAATTGAAATATTGGATCCCAAGAGCAAGCTTGAAACATTGATACTGAATGACTGCCAAACAATGATACTAGATAATCTTTTTGCTCCTTTTGCGCTGAAAATTTCTAGTCTGAAGACACTATCCATTCGACAGAAGATCATAAACTTCTTCTTTGTGGGTTCGCCTCATATTAATAACCTGATCTTGTGTAGACAAGCAGAGGTTCCAGTTACACGGCAGGAATCTCGGAATATGAAGGACAGAATAATTGGTAGTCTTGGGAATGTGAGGACTTTGCAACTAGCTGGCTGGGCTTTTGAGGTACCCAATTGGTTCTTTTAATTTCTTTTTTATATGCTACCTCTAATCCCATCAGTTCATTTCATGCTGCATGTAGAGGCTGATTTCAGACGACCTGGGGCTTTAGCCTTTGTGAATGTTTCCAATTATTTACTTATTTTATGAAAATTTCATATATAAGCATAATCTACCCTTATGTTTATTTATATGTACATAAATGTGACGTTTATTTAAATAATTTGTATATTTTCTTTTTTATTTAATTAAAAATATAAATTTAATTAATATTGACATTTAATGTAACTTCATTCAATTTCATTTTTATTAAAATAAATAATAGAGTTTAATTAGCCTTTGAACAACTAATAAATCAAACATGTTTACTGTACATGCTCCAGGATGCATGTGATTATACAAAAGCACTTCAATGTGGATGATTATATTAACATAGAACATGAACTATATGTGCCGAATTTTTGAATTTAAGATGCATGTTTACTGTTTACTATATTTGCAGTGTCCTGGTACAAATTGAGTGTGATATCTTAAATAAAGGTCTTGATGTCTTTCACCTTCTCTACTTCTCAATTGAAACCAAAGCAAATCAAATATTAACAAATTTATAGTGCTTGTAGTTTGTACTTTGAAGAAATTAGTTATTGGTTCTTCATTCCTAGGCACTCCCTAGCTAAATCCCCCTAATGATATTACACATAGAACAATTATTTTAACAATTGTCAAGTTTCATGAATATCATTATCAAATTTGAGACCTTGGAAACTATACACGTTCAACAAGTAAAATATTTTATTAGCTTTCAAATGATAATAGCATAAATAAGTGTGCCACAATTCTCTTTTCTATTTCTCTAATATTACAAGTTGAAATTAATGAAAGTCCAGCAGAAAGTCAGGTCTTGAATAATTCTGTTACTGTTATTAATTGCTGAAAACATTTAAATAATTTCAATTTGTTTCTTTTGTGCAATTGAAGTGCTTTACTGCATATCGGTTGAACCATCAATTGTCAAAGCTAGAGAAAATTCTGCTTCTGGATTTCAATGTCTGCTTAAAGAATATGGAGGGGCTTACTAATCTGATCGGCCACGCTGATGGTGTGAAAAAATTGCATATATCGGTGAGTTTGAATTAGCTTAAATATTTCTTTAGAGTACGTAGCATAAGAATAGCTAAATTTGATGACAACGAGGATGTAGAAAGAGAACTGAAATGCGTAAGAAAATTAGGATGCAGGCACTTATAAAATGATAAATCTGTTATGCATAAAGTGATCTCAATGAAATAATTTTCATCATCCGCACAGCCTTTTCTCGGAAACTTGTGGGCTAACATGTACCACATGTATATGTTACGTAATGTTTGCATGTTAATCCTCCTTATCTTCAATCCAGGTGCAGGATATTTGTGAATAAATTCCCATCGAATCATTTTCAGTTGATAGTTTTTCTTTTGCGCATGCATGCCTTGATTTAAATATGCATAATGTCAACTTATGTTTTCACATTCTTCTGTTTTTGTTATATGGTTTCCAGATAAATGAAAACACTTCTGGAAATATTGATTCCGATTTTGAGAGGGTCCTTGAACATTTCTCGGGTGATGATTACAGATTGCCGCCGACAGTTGCCTTCAGAAACAGCGCTGTCCATATCATCAACATCCAAGGTTTCACTGGTACGCTTTATGAAATGAGTCACATCAAGTTTATGCTGGCACACTTTCCGCGCCTGAGGTACTTAGAAGTGACTCCGATCAAGGAAATGGATGAAGCCCAAAGCGGTGCCTATGCAGATCTTATTTCAGATTTTCCTATGCTTTCTGCGTCTGTGGAAATTGTAATGGGATCTGAGGAACATTTTATTTGTAAAAATATAGAAGCTTGATAAGTATGTCTGCTTCTATACATTCCATGAAACATAAAATGGTATGAGTTTCCTTTGTAATTCTGCTAGTAGGACAAAGTACACTTTTAAAGTGACGGAAACATATGGTCGAAGAGCCTTTCTGTATTCTGCAATTCTGCTATTTCTAGATGAATTAGGTACAGTAATACATTTTTAGTGATCTGTTGTAATGCATCAGTCTGATGGCTGGAAGATTTATGTATCAGCCCTGTGTGAATTACAATTTTAGCTCTCACTTAAGAGAACAAATTATCCCTTCAATGTCTGAATGACGGAGAAATCTTAAGGAAAATTTTCTCTGCATTGATCCTTTTCCTGCTACTCCTTTCCACACTCAAGTCCTCCAACTAATAGTACAGGCTTGCCTGATTTATATTAGGGCCTGTTTGGCAAAGGAAAAATAAGTTGACTTATGGCTTATAAGTCCATAATAACTTATGAGGGTGTTAATCAACCCGAACTCAACTTATAACTTATATAATCATAAGTTATTCTTCCCAAATATTATTTCTTATTGCTTGATTTATTTTGCTTAGTAATTTATATTTTTTTATATTTGCGGTTTTGAATATATTTTCAATTTAAATTGCATGTATTGAAATTTTTATCTTAAATAATTATTTTTTTTAATAAAATTTACAAAACATTTCACTAACTTTTAAGTTAATTTATCCAAACACATGTATAACTTATAAGTATTCATCTACTGATACTTAACCTCTTTAAGGTATCCCAAACACCCATTAAGTCTTCACCTTCTGCACCGTGTTGACAATTGACCCAGCCATATCGTTTCTTTTACCAATCTTTTAATACTTTATTGATCTCAATTGTTTCAAAGGAGAGAAATGTGGGACAATGACCAAAATAGTACAAAGACAAGGGAATTGTTCATAGTGCCCAACCTGAAAATGTTGGTCCTTGGCAGCACCCAGTTGGTGAATTTTTATTTATAAAGTGTGGCAAGAAGATTGAGTTAGTGTTGGGCTTTTGTCTAAACATGTTGGGCTTTTGATAGTTTGTTTTAAGTTGAATAAATCAACCTGCACGTTAATGTATTAGACGCATTCAACAAGAGGTTGTAGAAGAATAGGAAACTCAGTTTTGATCTCCTGGATTGTAGGAGTTTTACTACTGATTAGTTTTTATATTAACACTACAATAAATCTGGCCAATTATGACGGAACCGCTGGGCGCGCCAAACTTATGATGAAATTACAAATCTGTCGTAAATGTGACCATTTACGACGAAAAACTTATGACGAAATTTCTGGGTGCGCCAAACTTATGACGGAATTACAAATCCGTCGTTAATCTGACCACTTACGACGAAAAATTTACGACGGAATTTTTGGTTGTGCCGAACTTATGACAGAATTACAAATGAAAAACATTTCTGTTGTAAGTTAATTTAAGTGAAAAGTAAATTAACATTTTTTAAGCAAAAACGTTGTGGATTTAAATCTATCGACCTAAAGTGGATTTAGAAGATCAAACGAGATGCAAATGGAAACATTGTCAAACATAAGGCGAGAATTGTAGCGAAGGGATTTGTGCAAAACCAAGGCATAGACTTTGATGAGGTCTTCTCTCCAGTCACTCGCATAGAAACAATACGTTTATTGCTTGCTCTTGCTACAAAAGAAAGCTGGGAGGTACACCACTCGATGTCAAAACAGCTTTTTTGAACGGAGAAATTAAAGAAGAAGTATATGTTAGGCAGCCCGAAGGATTTGTCAAGCAAGGACGAGAACATCTCGTTTACAGGCTGATAAAAGCTTTATATGGCCTTCGTCAAGCCCCGAGGGCTTGGTACTCAAAGTTGAACAAATATTTGGAAGAATTGGGCTTTACCAGATGCACGTATGATCAAGCTGTTTACACAAGGAATATGGGAAAGGGAGTTCTAATCATTGGCATTTATGTCGATGACATTCTTGTAACAGGAGCAAACACAGCTACTATCATATAATTCAAGGAACAAATGGCAAGTAAGTTTGATATGAGTGATTTAGGTAAACTAACCTATTATCTTGGCATTGAAGTTGATCAGGGAGATGGATATTTCCAGTTGAAGCAAAAGGGGTACGCAAAAAGGATCCTCAACAAGGCTGGTATGCTGCAATGCAATTCAACTAAGGTTCCAATGCATCCCAAGGACATTATCAACAGGGACGAAGGTGGAACAGAAGTCAACTCTACAGAATTTAAGAGCATAGTTGGAGGATTAAGATACCTTGTCAACACTAGGCAAGACATAGCTTACTCCGTGGGCATTATAAGCAGGTTTATGGAACGACCAACACTGTTACATCAAGCAGCAACAAAGCGTATTCTGAGGTATATGCAGGGAACTCTTGATTATGCACTACGCCATAGATGGTCGGATGCAACACACACCTACTGTTACCTTAGACACGATTTCTGTTGCATCAGGCCTAAGGTAACGTACTTTTACCATTTCATCCGCCAATGTTACCTTTGACAGCAAATGCAACGCTTTCCTTCTCAATGGTAACACGGGGCAAAGTATTACATTAGGCTTATAGAGTAACACTAAATCAAACAAATGCAACACAAGAACCGTGTTACCTCAGCCTAACCAGGTGTCATATGTATGCCACGTCAGTTGTGGGGCCCACAACAAAATTCCACGTCACATGTGGGGCCCACATAACTGCCACGTCACCAGTGGGGCCCACAATATTGCCACGTCACCCTGGGGCCCACAATATTGACACGTCACTTGTGGGGCCCACAATACTACCACGTCACCAGTGGGGCCCACAATATTGCCACGTCACTTGTGGGTCCCCACTGTGCCACGTCACCTGTGGGTCCCACTGTGCCACGTCACTTGTGTGGGTCCCACTGTGCCACGTCATTGGTGGACCCCAGATTCTATTGCAACACTAAATCTTTAGCTAATGAAACACTAGATATTGTTATAAATAGCTAATGTAACACTAATTTTATCTACTAGGGCAACGTAAAATGAAATATTGTTACATTAGTAACAATAGCAATTGCAACACTTAAATTCAAAAATTTGCATGACCTGGTTGATACCTATATCAATCATTTTACAAAATAAACCAACCAATTCATAAATACAAAATTTGTCACTGATCAATACATCAATACAATACTGACCTTCTACATTCATCCACCACTTAACCAAAATATAATCAAACTCTTTCCGTCATCCACCACTTAACCAAAATATATTCCAAGTACCAACTCCCTAATGCTACTACTGATTGCAAGAAAAAAAAATTGCTAAAAGGTAGTCCAGGCAGTCAATGGATTACCATTTCATCATCTTCGTTTGAAATTGATAGGACAGTGGTTGAACAAGAGAGATAACTTGACTTGTATTCCCAGATGAATTTATACATATCTGCATTAGAATGTGAAAAACTGATGTGAGTCGCTTTTCTTTCTATCTATGTAGAAGGTTATAATAGACTTTATTGATAGATTTAATTGCATAGTAACCGTAATGTATATCGAATTTCATGCACAATAGCAATATAAAACACAAGAACTGTAAAAATCAGATAATGCTGGAAGGATTTTTGTTAATTACTCCAGAAAAGATATACAGTTGTTAGCATATATACAATAAACTCATATCAGAAAAAAAATTACTAACTTACTTTAAAAGGTTCAAAGTGTTGGTGGAAAATGAAACAGGACAGAAAACCCAGGTGTTCCGCACCGACCGTGGAGGCGAATTCTGTTCCAATATATTCGAGTCATTCTGTGCAGAAGCGGGCATCTTGAGACACTACACCGTGCCCTACACACCACATCAAAATGGTGTGGTAGAACGCCGGAATCGCACAATCGTTGTCATGGCTCGCAGCTTGTTAAAAGAACGGGAAGTTCCTACCAAGTTCTGGGGAGAGGCTGTCAGGCACGCAGTCCATATCTTGAATAAAATGCCCACTCGAGCTCTATCCAATATCACTCCAAATCAGGCTTGGTTTGGTCAAAAACCATCCGTTGAGCATTTGAAGGTTTTTGGTTGCATCTCTTATATGAAAATACCAGCCGTTCTTACTCACAAGCTTGATGATCGAAGCAAACTTCTTGTACACTTTGGCTGTGAACCAGGTACCAAGGCTTACCGGCTATTCGATCCAGAGACAGGACGAGTTCATATAAGTCGCGACGTTACTTTCAACGAATCAAAGGGATGGACTTGGGATGCTTCAGTGTATCCATCTAGTCATGGACCAGTGCCAGGACACATTACATTCGATGATTACATTCCTGCCACAAAAGATGGCGAAGGACTCGAAGAAGCGCTTGAAGGTGCAATGACCCCTTCCACGCCTTTGTCTACTTCTCAACTATCAGATATTGTTGGAGACACCATCTCGACTCCATCCACCTCTGGTAGTGAGCCACAACGGTTCCGACGTCTCTCTGATATTTATACCACAACAGAAACCGTGGAACTCGAGGATGAACACCTCCTGTCAGGAGTAGATGAACCTGTTAATTTTGAGCAAGCAGTCCAAGATGACGCTTGGAAAGCAGCAATGCATACAGAAATCGACACCATTGAGAAGAATAATACTTGGCAATTGATTGACTTGCCAACAGGTCACAAAGCCATAGGTCTCAAGTGGGTCTTTAAGCTGAAAAAGGATTCAAACAGTGATGTGATAAAACATAAAGCCCGTCTTGTGGCAAAGGGCTACGTTTAGAAACTAGGCATTGACTACGACGAAGTCTTTGCTCCGGTGACTCGGTTGGAAACGGTACGCTTATTGTTGGCTCTTGCAGCTAAAAACGATTGGGAGGTTCACCACCTAGATGTTAAGTCTACTTTTCTAAATGGTGTTCTCATGGAAGAGGTCTATGTTTCGCAACCAAAAGGTTTTGTCCAACCAGGGAAAGAACACAAAGTTTATTGACTTCTCAAGGCCTTGTACGGCCTTCGTCAAGCACCCAGGGCCTAGTACACACAACTCAACAAATGTCTTCTCAAGCTGGGTTTTACAAAATGCCCTTATGAGCAAGCGGTTTATACCTGGAAGAATGGGCCTGACTCGCTTCTTTTCGGAGTTTATGTCAACGATCTAATCATCACTGGCTCCAACCTCTCCCACATTATCAAATTCAAGGGGGAGATGAATAGTGAATTTGATAAGACTGACCTCGGGAAACTTTCATACTACTTGGGCTTGGAGGTCAGTCAAGGTCATGGTTCTATCGAGATCAAGCAAACCACGTATGCAAAGAAAGCGCTTCAAAGAGCAGGTATGAGCGAGTGTAATGCAGTAAAGTATCCAATGGATTTTAAATTGCATATCGACGCTGACAAGAACGGCGAAGCAGTAAACTCAACTGACTACAAGATCTTGGTTGGGGGACTACGCTACTTGGTGTATACACATTCTGACATAGCATATGCGGTGGGAATTGTCAGCCGTTTTATGGAGAGACCCACGGAGTTGCATCTAAGTGTTGTTCGAAGAATTTGTCGTTATGTTAAAGGAACATTGCATTATGGTCTGACATACTCGAAGGGGCGTGGTAACTATATTCTGTCCGATTTTTCTGACAGTGATTTAGTCGGGAGTATCGAGGATAGAAAGAGTACTACTGGCATGGCATTCTATCTTGATGAGAGTTTAATTTCTGGGGTGTCACAGAAACAGAGATGTGTTGCTCTCTCGTCATGTGAAGCTGAGTTTATGGCGGCTACAACTGCTGCGTGTCAAGGCATTTGGCTTCAAAGGGTGCTTGGGCAAATTACTGAGATTAATCCAGGACCTGTTGTCTTATACATTGATAATAGGTGAGCCATCGATCTTGCTAAGAATCCGGTCTTTCATGGACGAAGCAAACATATTGATGTGCGATATCATTTTATCCGTGATTGTGTAGAGAAGGGGTTGATTGTGATCAAACATGTCAACACAACTGAACAACGCGCGGATATGTTAACTAAGGCATTGTCTGCATCAAGGTTTGAGAAAATGAGACGTTACTTGGAGTAAAGGATCTGGAACATGTTTAGACTAAGGGGGAGTATGTTGGGCTTTTGATAGTTTGTTTTAAGTTGAATAAATCAACCTGCACGTTAATGTATTAGTCGCATTCAACAAGAAGTTGTAGAAGAATAGGAAACTCAGTTTTGATCTCCTGGATTGTAGGAGTTTTACTACTGATTAGTTTTTATATTAAGCAAGTAATAAGGATCGTTTAATCAATCCCAGTTGTACTTTCCTTTTCATCAAAAAATCAGTTTATTAAGCAATCTCTGTATATCTCTTAATTTGATCAGTCCCATCAGTTAGAGCATACACTAAACAACTACATAGCTCATTATGGACAGGTTTTGATTTAGATTACAAGGTTATATTCTCCTGATATCTTTTCTCTTAACGAGGACTTAACTTCGATTCTGGTTCCCTTTATTACATTACAGTTCAAAATAACATTGCCCTTACAAAACATCAATATCAAAATTTCTACTTCAAGTTACTATCTATTTAGCGTTGGAATTGGAAATTTATGATAGTGAAAAACAAAAACAATATACAAACTGTAAGACCAAAAAATGGTTAGCATCATGATAAACAATTCAACATTCAACACTTTCTATGTGGCAATAGGTGAAGTGAGCTTTTTCCCTTTTCTGTATTATATATTAAAATAACTTAAAATTGGATGACAAACATTAGTATTTATAACCCTTATAGTACACCACCTGATAATTTTTTTTTTAAAAAAAAGCGCTTACATATAGAACTCAGAATAACTTGTTTTGTTAATTTGAGCCTCATTGAATAGCCAAGATCAAATGGAGAAAAACAAATGTTGATATTGAGAAAAAAATGTACCTTATAATAGGTTGTTTTTGTCCCCATGATGATCACAATGACATTACTTTTTGTAGTGGCAAATTCCAAACACTGAACAGCTTGGAAACCATATATATATTTAGCAAGTAAAATGTTACAAAATGAAATATTTTGTAAATTATGTTCTATCAAAATCAATATTTCTTTGATTTTTTTTAAAATTATATATAATTTGCAAGAAAAACATTAAAAAATATATTGTTCTGCAAAACATGTTCGGCTTTTCAAGATTTTCAATAAAATAATAATTTTTGTGGAACATGTTTTGCAAACTAATACCTTTTACAATTATTTGATTACAAAATATAATTCTCTTTGTAATATTTTTTATTGGAGTAGTCTTCAATGAAATAGTGGCTAAGAATGTTTTTGGTTTATTATCAAACAATCTATACCTTTATTAATAAGTGAAACCAAGGCTTATTTCCTACTCATATGTAGTAGGTTATGTGGTTGAGCCCAAATTTTGAATTTTTAGTTTGGGCCCCATTTTTTGAAATTTCGGAATGGTAGTTGGTTTTGAATTTTTCGTAAAATTGTGACCAATTTCCTACCAATACGCGGTATGTTATGAGTTTTGGCGAAAATTTTGAATTTATGTGTAAATGTTCTTTCATTATAAAATCATTGCAAATGAAGATAAAAAAATTATAATTGTTTGCGAACATGATAATTTGATATTATTATTGACATCCATCGAAATATAAATTTTAAAAAAAATATTTTATGTAACCCAAAGCTAACCCCTAAATTTAAAATTCTATTTAAAAATAAATTCAAAAAATAGTAGCTGGTAGGAATTATAAACACTGTTATAGCACAATCATTTCCCACCATTTGCGAAATTTTGGTTCTTATTGCAAGAAAAAAAGGTTGATTGGTTAGGAATTGAACCTTAGACGTCAAGATGAGAATTACACACCCCAAGCACTACACCAAAGATGTCTTTTGTGTAATATCTTATCTAAAATTTATGTCACCGTACTCTAAATTATTAAAACATATATTTTAATTATAAAATCATTACAAATGAAGCTGAAAAATTCTAATTTTTTGCATACATGATAATTTGAAGATGGTCTTGAAATCGGTTGAATCATGGAAAAAAATAATAATTTGTTTTTTCATTAAACCCTAATCTAACCCCTAAATTTCAACCACAAAACCTGAAACATCTTGTTTTCAATTTTGCAAAGAGTTATTTTTTTAAAACTTTTTTTTTGCCAAATATTTTTAGTCGTGTAGATTGGTTTGTTCGAAACATGACATTTGAAACATATTTATGATATTTAAATAAATTTTATTCATTTTTGTAATAATTTATAGTTTGTGTGTAAATGGTTTTTCATTATAAAATCATTTCAAATGAAGATAAAAAATTAAAATTGTTTGCATACATGATAATTTGATAATGAGCTAGACATCTGTATGGTTAGATAATTGAAACATAAATTTAAAAAAATTTTTGATGTAATCCTAAGCTAATCCCTAAATAAAAATCTGATTTAAAATTTAATTTTATAAATGGCAAGTGGTAAATGGTATTTCTTACCAGCTTTGGTAGGAAATGCTCACATGGCATCTCAACCAATAAGAAGGCGACACACAATCACTGATGTGCTGAATGGACCGGTCATCATTTCCTACAATCATGGACGGAGGGAAACGTCTTAACAAAAACCACCTTGTTTTGTTGTAGTCAGACACGCTGACAACAACGTGGCAAGTGGGGCCCGCTTGGATCATTTCTTCCTATCAACAGTTACTTGGAAATGGTCCATGCATTTCTACCAAGTAGTTTTGGTAGCAATTGCTATGGCAAAACGACATCGTTTTTATATTGTCAGACATGCTCACAAACAACGCCATGGAAAATCGGACCCATTAGAGTCATTTCCTGCCAATGTCGGTAGGAATTGGTCCTTGCATTTCCTATCATAATTATTTGGTAGGAAATAATATGGCAAACCCATGTCGTTTTTTTGTTGACGTTGCTAGGCGGGTCCCTCGTTGACCATTTCCTACCATTCTCGGTAGGAAATGAATAACATTTAGCATTTCCTACCAACTATGGTTTTTCCTACCATTTTTGAAGGATAAAGCTATTATATCTTAAACACATAAATTTTCTAACTTCTCCATCTTCGGCAAACGCAAAAATTATATCACAAAAGTAAAATATTAAAATATAAGGGTTAAGACAACAAATTATATTTATATTCTAATATAATAAGAGTAAAAAGAATATAAGAGAATAGGTAAAGAGATCCATACCACTAAAACATATTGAAATAATTTATATATGGAGATTTACAACTATACTAAATAATTTATAATAATAACGAGTATCAGAGATAATTTAAAAGTATTATCAAATGTCAAGATTCAAAACTCATTAAACAATGTTTCTCAATTTAATATTTCAAATTTCAAATATACTAATATCTAAATAATTAGGTTTGAGCACACCAAAATATTATAAATATTTAAAGTAATACGTGCATCGATTTAAAGCTAAAATATTGTTATTATACATATATATAAAAAAAAAATTAATTGTTACCCTAAATAAGATTTTAGTACATCTTACATTTCTATCTTACCGTAAAGTATTGCTTATTCCGTCTCTTCTTCTTTAGTGATTATTAGTGATTGTTGGGCCTCAGAATTAGTGATTATTAGACCTAATAATTTTGTTACCTAACTACTAGGTATGTTCACATGTGTTTCTGGTGTTTAATTACATTTAAGTTGATATGTATGTATATATTCATTCTTTTTTGTTTTAATTAAATGTTTAATACATAATAGGTAAAACAAATTGGATAAACTTCAATTTGAGATGTGTATACAGATGTGTATGGCAGTTTGACATATGTAGAAATGTGTGTTGGTAATATTATAGTTAGTGATTTTGCAAATTTATTGCTGTGTATTAAGCAATTTTATTCCCAACTGTAGTGTCTTGGATTAGATGCTAGAGTGTAGTGTACTCATGTTAGATAACGAACAGTTAAATAATAATAGAGAAAATTATCATAACAAGAAAAACATATAATAATGATTAATGATAGAGTTAGAGTATATAGATTTGCACCGTTTCTTGATTATTGATTAGAGTTAAAGTGTATAAATGTGTTGATTCCATCACTGTCTCCATCTACAAAGAGAATGATAGAAATATTATTGATTTAAATATCTGTCTTTATTAACTACAGTATGTAGAGTTTAGAGCTTAGATAAAACACAAATACAGAGAGAATAGATCGTAATATGTAAACTGAAAGCAAGAATAATTCTTATTAAAATAAACGAAAGGATTACAACCTAATATAAAGGAAACTAAAGATATGAGTTTCTAAAAACCTGCAACAAACTTGCAACAACTTTCCTAACTTATTTGCTCAATCTCAACGATCCTACAATTACTGAAATCTCTTCTAAAACTAGGACTCTACTACTCTCAAAGCCCATGGGCTCATGAGTTTATTCAAACTTAACAAATAACCCAAATTCAAATTACTTCCAACACACCCTCTTAATTTAAATTTGGGTCTGCAGACTTTTGATTCCCAGCAAAGCACGCAAACGCTCGAACTTCACTGTGGCCATGGCTTTGGTTAAAACATCCGCACGCTGTTCCCCAGTTCCAATGTGTTTGATCACAACTTCACCCCGTTCGACACACTCACGAATAAAGTGGTATCGAATATCAATATGTTTACTCCTGCCATGGAACACTGGGTTCTTAGCTAAGTCTATCGCTGACTTGTTGTCTACATAAAGAACCACAGGACCTATGCTTTCTTTAGTCAGTTTACTCAACAAATTCCGCAGCCATATCCCTTGACAGGCAGCTGCAGTGGCAGCCATAAACTCTGCTTCACAAGATGACAAGGCCACACAACGCTGCTTCTGTGAGACCCAAGTAATCAAGCTCTCGTTGAGGTAGAATGCCATCCCTCCTGTACTTCTCCTATCATCAATCTGTCCTGCCAGATCACTATCAGAATATCCTGAAAGAATATTATTATCACTTCCTTTCGAGTAAATCAAACCATAGCTCAGTGTTCCTTTCACATAGCGAAGAATACGCTTCACAGCATTCCAATGCATGACAGTAGGACGTTCCATATAACGGCTCACAATTCCAACAGCATATGATATATCTGGTCGTGTATGAACCAGATAACGTAGGCCTCCCACGACACTTTTGTACTCAGTTGAGTCTACTGCCTTCCCGTTTGTATCCTTGTGCAGTTGCAGGGTAGGTTCCATAGGATATTTTGTAGGCTTGCATTCTGCCATGCCACTTCTTTCAAGAACCTTCCTTGCGTATGACGTCTGCTTCAACTCAATACAGTCCCTGTCTTGAACCACCTCTATCCCAAGATAGTGAGAAAGCTTTCCAAGGTCACTCATGTCAAACTTCCTGCTCATCTGTTCCTTGAATTGCTGAACCAGTGCAATGCTTGTACCAGTGATTAACAAGTCGTCTACATACACTCCAATTATCAGTATCTCATTATTTTCACGTCTTGTATACACTGCATGCTCATATGGGCACTTAGCAAAACCCATATTTTCCAAACATTTATTCAATTTAGCATACCAGGCCCGTGGGGCTTGACGAAGCCCATACAACGCCTTATCCAGTTTGTACACCAACTGCTCCTGCCCTTTCTTTACAAATCCTTCCGGTTGCAATACATAAACCTCCTCCTGTAAATCACCATTTAGAAAGGCTGATTTAACATCTAAATGATGTACTTCCCAACTGTTTTTCGCTGCTAGAGCCAATAATAATCTCACAGTTTCCAAGCGTGTGACAGGTGCAAACACCTCCTCAAAGTCTACACCCTGTTTTTGTACGTAACCTTTTGCGACAAGTCTCGCTTTGTACTTCACAATATCACCCTCTGTATTCTTCTTCAATTTATAGACCCATTTCAAACCAATTGGCTTGTGACCTGCTGGTAGCTTTACAAGTTTCCAAGTGTTGTTTCTTTCGATGGCTTCTAGTTCATTTTCCATAGCATTTTTCCAAGCCTCTTCTTTTATTGCCTGACTGTACGTAACTGGCTCATCGACACCCAAAAGCAACAGCTCCTCCTCCAGTTCAATTTCCTCAGTATTTCTGTAAATGTCACTTAAACGCCTGTAACGTATTGGTGTGCTGTTTTGACTCGAATCTCCCTCACTGCTCTGGCTTGTCTGACTCAAATCTATTTCACTGCTCTGGCTTGATTCTCCATCACTGTCTCCACTGGATTGTGAATTATCAGAGTTGTCAATGGGTGATGTGATCTCCTCTGTGTCACTGTCATCCATATGTTCGACCGTGAACTGTATATGCGCCCTTTCTCCCCTGATTTCTGTGTCTCCAGAGTTGCTATTCCAAGCCCAAGACTTGGACTCCACAAACACCACGTCTCTGCTCACCCATACCTTATTTCCATCTGGATCATACAATCGATCTGCTTTTGTACCAGGCTCCCTTCCAAGATATACTACATATTTACTACGATCATCCAGTTTCGTTGTGTGAGTACTCGGCACTTTCATAAATGCACAACACCCAAATACTTTGATGTGACTGATGTCGGGCTTCGAACCAAACCATGCTTCATATGGTGTGCTGTTTGAAAGAGCTCGTGTTGGCAACCTGTTGAGCACATACACGGAGTGCCGTACAGCTTCACCCCAAAACTCCGGTGGTACATGTTTCTCCTTTAAAAAACTCCTTGCCATTGCCACGACTGTTCTGTTACGTCGTTCAACTACCCCATTCTGCTGCGGGGAGTAAGGGGCGGTAAAGTGTCTCACAATTCCAGCGTTCTCACAGTAATTTGTAAACTGAGAGGAACAAAACTCACCCCCTCTGTCAGTGCGAAGTGCTTTGATTCTCATCTCAGATCCATTCTCGACAAGTATTTTGAATTTTTTAAACGACTCAAACGCTTCGTCTTTAGTTGTCAAGAAATAAACCCACATCAAACGACTAAAGTCATCAACTAAAAGAAGGAAATACCTCTTCCCAGATGGTGTTGAAGGTGATATCGGGCCACATATATCAGCGTGCACCAGCTCCAGTAATTGTTTAGACACATAGTTTGACTTAGAAGGGAATGGTGTTCTTGTTTGCTTCGCCATCAGGCATCCCTTGCACGCTTCTTTAGGTTGTATCATCTTTGGTAAGCCTTCCACCATCTCATTTTTCTTCATGAGGTTCATTGCATTGAAGTTCACGTGCCCCAAGCGGGCGTGCCATAACCATGAATCTTCTTCTGTTTTTGTGAGTAAGCAACCACCATGAGTCTCCTCAAGAAAGATCTTGTACAAACGATTTGCTGATCTCTGTACTCTCATTAACAGCTTCCCAACTTTGTCATACACCCACAGGAATTCGCCCTGTAATATTACTTTATTCCCTTGTTCTGACATCTGCCCAAGACTTAGGATGTTATTGCATAAACTTGGAATGTAAAACACGTCGTTGAACACTCTTTCTTCACCCGTTTTGCACCTGAAAGAGACTGATCCCTTCCCCTTAATACAGACAGTTGATCCATCACCAAATTTTACCTCTCCTGTGATATTTTCATCTAGTTTCGAAAATTTTGCTTTATCCCCTGTCATGTGGTTACTTGCCCCATTGTCTAAGTACCACAATTGTGAGAATTTCTTCTCCATTTTTCCTCCCTCCAGCCTTGGCATAACATTCTCTTCATTCAACAGTACCATCTCAGTTTTCTTTTCGTCGAATTCAGTCAGCAATAATGCAGGTTCATCATCTTTAATTTGAACCAGGTTGGCCTCTGTCCTTTGACTCCTCTCTCGACGTGGCTTCTTGCACTCTCCAGCATAGTGTCCCAAATTGTTGCAGTTAAAGCACCTCACAGTGCTTCTGTCACGAGGATTCTGGTAACCTCGTCCCCGTCCTTTGAAACTTGATTGGCCATCTGAGTTATCTTTGTTTGATTTCTTCATCCATTCCTCCCGAGTGAATAACAACTTCTCCTCAGATTTCTCCCTCTTACACCATTCCTCCTCTGTCAGTAATAGTTTGCTGCCTCCAGCGTTTTCAGTCTGTCCCTTCAGTCTCTCCTCATGGGCTTGGAGAGATCCAATTGCTTCTTCTATCGACATATTTTCCAAGTCCCCAAACTGCTCCATCGTCGAGGTGATCTGAAGAAATCTCGAAGGAACCGCTCGAAGTAGTTTCTTAACAATATAGGCCTCACTCATTTCTTCACCTAACGATCGAATATTGGACACTAATCCATTCAGTTTCATGTAAAACTCATGGAGCTGATCACTCTCATTCATCTGTAGAGATTCAAACTCTGCTTTGAGTGTCTGAACTCTAGCCTTCTTCACACGATCTGCTCCTTGACACATCACCTTGAGGGCTTCCCAACCCTCCTTTGCAGTTTTCTTCTCAGAGATTGACAGTAACATTTCCTCTGGTATGCCCTGGTAAATCATGGCCAAAGCGACCTTGTCTGTTTTCTCGTCAACCACTGCCTTTGCATCGCTTGGTTCCACGGCGTTCCATACCCCCTGTGCCTGCATAAAGACTTTCATCTTTAACGCCCAGACCGTATAATTGCTCTTGGCCAGCATAGGGTATGTCAGCCCAAACGATCCCGCCTTGCTTTTTCCCACGTCCATCTCTTAGTCCCTTCGAGCTCTGATACCAAATGTAGAGTTTAGAGCTTAGATAAAACACAAATACAGAGAGAATAGATCGTAATATGTAAACTGAAAGCAAGAATAATTCTTATTAAAATAAACGAAAGGATTACAACCTAATATAAAGGAAACTAAAGATATGAGTTTCTAAAAACCTGCAACAAACTTGCAACAACTTTCCTAACTTATTTGCTCAATCTCAACGATCCTACAATTACTGAAATCTCTTCTAAAACTAGGACTCTACTACTCTCAAAGCCCATGGGCTCATGAGTTTATTCAAACTTAACAAATAACCCAAATTCAAATTACTTCCAACACAGTATACATCTATGTCACAGGTGCAATCGATTACTTTGGGAAAATTATTATGACAAAGAGAAAGAATATGGTTCGAGCAGCTGTGGGACAAAAATTAGTAAAGCTTCTGACTTTCTTAGCTCTCTTCCAGATAACGTGTTCACAGCCATTTTTTCTTTCTTGACAACGAAAGAAGCTTTTAGTACATGTATTTCATGCAAGAAGTTAAAGCATCTGATGACTGTCATACCAAATGTTGAATGTAAAGAAACCGGAAATGATTGTCTCACTAAAAAAAGAGAATTTATGGAATCTGTTTCAAGATTTCTTGAAAATCATGACAATTTGATAAAAAAAATTCACCTTTCATTCAATCCTCTTGGATACAGATACAGGAGTGATGTTTGTTACTGGCTCTCTTTCGTTCTGAAAAATGGTCTTGAAGAGCTCGATCTTGTGTTCGATGGAAGCAACAACTTAATGTTTCTTCCATCTCTTTTGACTGCTCCAAATCTAAAAGTGTTGAAGTTAAGTCATTGTGTTGTTAATCTACCGTCTATTATAGGTTTCAAGTCCCTGAAATCACTTCTTCTTGGATCCATGGACATCCCGAAGAGTGTGATCGGATTAATTTGTTGCCATTGTGAGTCGTTGCAGCACTTTACCCTTGAATATTGCTCAGGTTTTACAAAAATTGAAATATTGGATCCCAAGAGCAAGCTTGAAACATTGATACTGAATGACTGCCAAACAATGATACTAGATAATCTTTTTGCTCCTTTTGCGCTGAAAATTTCTAGTGTGAAGACACTATCCATTCGACAGAAGATCATAAACTTCTTCTTTTTGGGTTCGCCTCATATTAATAACCTGATCTTGTGTAGACAAGCAGAGGTTCCAGTTACACGGCAGGAATCTCGGAATATGAAGGACAGAATAATTGGTAGTCTTGGGAATGTGAGGACTTTGCAACTAGCTGGCTGGGCTTTTGAGGTACCCAATTGGTTCTTTTAATTTCTTTTTTATATGCTACCTCTAATCCCATCAGTTCATTTCATGCTGCATGTAGAGGCTGATTTCAGACGACCTGGGGCTTTAGCCTTTGTGAATGTTTCCAATTATTTACTTATTTTATGAAAATTTCTTATATAAGCATAATCTAACGTTATCTATACTATCTATCTATACTATACAAACCACCTCTATTTGGTTGGTAGTTTGGTCATACGTAGTTTCGTCATCTAAATAATAATTGTTAGATGTAAATATAGATAAATGAAAATAGTTGGATGTAATATTAAAAAAATATTATTTTCTTGATATCTAAAATGCTCCCACGGGGTTCAAGGTTCGAATCCCGTCAACAACATATTATTATTAAATATTTATATCATGTATTTTTCTAAGCTACATTCAAAAGTTCAAGATATTATTCCGTCAACAACATATTAAGAATTTTTAAGATCAAAATACAAATAAATGTTAATAAAATAAGATAAAAAATACTAAAAAACCATATAAAAAAATACTAAAATCAAAAATCAAAAATACTAAAATTTATCCGTGTATCGCACAGCTTATAGGCTAAAAAAAACTTAGAATAACGTCATACATATATTATTATATTTGATTACTTTTTAAAATCATATAAATCAAAATATAGATAATAAAATAAAAAATACTAAAATTCATCCTGCATAGCAGGCTTGTGTAACCTTAAAAATAGACTTGTGTTTTGGTTATTTGTAAACGGTTGATGTCAATGTTAGGGTTCTCTTTTTCTAAAAAAAAAATCAACAAAAACATGTTACTCTTTCTATTTTTTCTTATTAAAACCCTTCGTTTTCCAAAAATATCACGGGCAAACCTTACTTATTTATTTTAATACTTTTAATTACGGCAATTACCTTTTCAACTAAAACATGTTACTTTTTGTATTTTTTTTCATTTAAAAAAAACTATAACTTTTTACCTTTTCAACTAAAATACATTAACTTTTCAATATTTTCTAACAAAATCCGCTATTTTCTAAAAAAATCATGGACAATTACCTTTTTAAAATAGAACATTTTACTATTTCTATTTTTTCTTACTAAAACCCCACATTTTCCAAAAATATCACAAGCAAACTCTTACTTATTTTAAAACATATTTTAACACTTTTAATTACCGCCAATTATCTTTTCAGATAAAACATGTTATTTTTTAAATTTGTTCATTTTTTAAGAAAACTATTATTAAATAATAATATTATTTATAACCAATTAACTTTTTAGTTAAAATACATTATATCTATATTATACTATTATAAGCAAACCACTCCGTTGGTAGTTCGGTCATACGTAGTTTGATCATCTAAATAATAACCGTTAGATGTAAATATAGATAAATGAGAACCGTTGGATGTAATATTAAAAAAATATTATTTTCTTGATATCTAAAATGCTCCCACGGGTTCAAGGTTCGAATCCCGTCAACAACATATTATTATTAAATATTTATATCATCTATTTTTCTAAGCTACATTCAAAAGTTCAAGATATTATTCCGTCAACAACATATTAAGAATTTTTAAGATCAAAATACAAATAAATGTTAATAAAATAAGATAAAAAATACTAAAAAATCATATAAAAAATACTAAAATCAAAAATAAAAAATACTAAAATTTATCCGTGTATCGCACAGCTTATAGGCTAAAAAAAACTTAGAATAACGTCATACATATATTATTATATTTGATTACTTTTTAAAATCATATAAATCAAAATATAGATAATAAAATAAAAAATACTAAAATTCATCCTGCATGCTTGTGTAACTTTAAAAATAGACTTGTGTTTTTAAACAGTTGATGTGAATGTTAGGGCTCTTTTTTTCTAAAAAAAAAATAAACGAAAACATGTTACTCTTTCTATTTTTTCTTATTAAAACCCTTCGTTTTCCAAAAATATCACGGGCAAACCTTACTTATTTATTTTAATACTTTTAATTACGGCAATTACCTTTTCAACTAAAACATGTTACTTTTTGTATTTTTTTTCATTAAAAAAAAATATAACTTTTTACCTTTTCAACTAAAATACATTAACTTTTCAATATTTTCTAACAAAATCCGCTATTTTCTAAACAAATCATGGACAATTACCTTTTTAAAATAGAACATATTACTATTTCTATTTTTTCTTACTAAAACCCCACATTTTCCAAAAATATCACAAGCAAACTCTTACTTATTTTAAAACATATTTTAATACTTTTAATTACGGCCAATTACCTTTTCAGATAAAATATGTTATTTTTTAAATTTGTTCATTTTTTAAGAAAACTATTATTAAATAATAATATTATTTATAACCAATTAACTTTTTAGTTAAAATACATTATATTTTCTATTTTTCTAACAAAGTCCATTCGTTTTCTATAAAATCACAAACAGTCATCTTTTTCAACTAAGACATATGTTACTCTTTCTATTTTTCCTTACTACAACCCCTACTTTTTCAAAAATATCACGGGTAAACCCTTACTTATTTATTTTAAAACCTATTTTAATATTTTTAGTTATGGACAATTACCTTTTTAGCTAAAACATGTTGCTCTTTCTATTTTTTCTTAATAAAACCTCTTACTCCAAATATATCACGGGCAAATAGTTACTTATTTATTTTAAAACTTATTTTAATACATTTAATTATTGAAATTTATACTATACTATTATAAGCAAACCACCCTCTATTTGGTTGGTAGTTTGGTCATCTGTTGATAGTTTGGTCATCTAAATAATAACCGTTAGATGTAAATATAGATAAATGAGAACCGTTGGATGTAATATTAAAAAAATATTATTTTATTGATATCTAAAATGCTCCAACGGGTTCAAGGTTCGAATCCCGTCAACAATATAACCTAAGTTCAATTAAATAAAATGTCTTCTATCAAATGATACTCACACGTTTTGAGCGAAGTTCCAAAAATCTGTGATTTTATAGTTTAGCGATATAAAGACGTTTCAGTTAATAAATAAACTCAAGTTCAATTTCTACAAACAACTTTTTCTAATAAATAATAAACACAGGGGCAAGTTAGTCCGTTCAAATCATGTACAAAATATCTCATGGTTAAATTATCTCACGTATTATAAGATTATGTTAATCGATATAATAATGAATACCAAATAGGTCTCCACTCACGCGAGACACACACCTACATATAATATTGGAAGTAGAATAGGTGTTTGCAAAACATATTAAATTCTTATATACAATAAGCGTAACAGAAATCTTATCCAAAATTTTGGTCATGTACCGCCAAATCAATAAGGATTGTTGATTTTAAAATATATGAATGAGAACCATTAGATCTAATATTAAAAAAATAATAATAATATAAATTAAATTAGAGTAACCACCATCTATTTGGTTAGTAGTTTGGTCATATGTAGTTTGGTCATCTAAATAATAACCGTTAGATGTAAATATCGATAAATGAGAACCGTTGGATGTAATATTAAAAAAATATTATTTTCTTGATATCTAAAATGCTCCCACGGGTTCAATGTTCGAATGTCGTCAACAACATATTATTATTAAATATTTATATCATCTATTTTTCTAAGCTACATTCAAAAGTTCAAGATATTATTCCGCCAACAACATATTAAGAATTTTTAAGATCAAAATACAAATAAATGCTAATAAAATAAGATAAAAAATACTAAAAAATCATATAAAAAATACTAAAATAATAAATCAAAAATACTAAAATTCATCCGTGTATCGCACAACTTATAGGCTAAAAAACGTAGAATAACATCATACATATATTATTATATTTGATTACTTTTTAAAATCATATAAATCAAAATATATATAATAAAAAAAAATAAAAACTAAAATTCATCCGTGCATCGCACGGGTTACAGGCTTGTGTTTATTTATATGTACATAAATGTGACGTTTATTTAAATAATTTGTAGATTTTCTTTTTTATTTAATTAAAAATATAAATTTAATTAATATTGACATTTAATCACTACAAGAAGTTAGGGTTATTAATGACGGAAATCTAACAAAGAATCCGTCGCAATCTATTTAAATTATGACGGAATCGTTCTGTCGCAAATGCCTCGTCGTAAATTCACTATTCCGTCACAAGTTCATATTCTGTTGCAAATTAAACGGACCCACTTGTATCTTTGTGACTGAATGGCTGTCACAAATTGTGACGGAATTTTTCTGTCACAAAATACTCATATGACGGATCCATCCGTCACAAATATTATTGTGACGGAAGTATCCATCATAAATATTCATTTCATTATGACTGAATAGTCCGTCACAAATATACACTGTGGCAAAACCAGAACCATGCAATTATCGAAATAATTTTTAAAATTCCCGCTGCTATGCAAGACCGACAGTTGTATATTAGAAATAACACGTCTTATTCAAGTAAACACAAAAACTAGCAAAAACCACAATATTGATTTTCAAACTAGTGAAATCAAAGTCTTCATTCACCATAAAAAATTGCCGTAAGATAATAAGATAATAGAACTTGTCAAACCTGCAACATCATGATCCATTACAAACTTATATAAAATCAAGCAGTCACCAGGTGGTCTACAAACCAAACCACAATCTGGTCTAAACCCATCTGAAC
Source organism: Heracleum sosnowskyi (assembly GCA_030848705.1). Taxonomy (NCBI): domain Eukaryota; kingdom Viridiplantae; phylum Streptophyta; class Magnoliopsida; order Apiales; family Apiaceae; genus Heracleum; species Heracleum sosnowskyi. The sequence continues at coordinate 10,260,731 of CM061242.1, read as the reverse complement.
TACAACTACAACCAAGCTACTACTGCCTTGGCAAAGGCACCAGATAAATATCATAAAATCCAACATCCTAAAATTACAAAAGATAAGCTACTAGAGCTACTAAAAAAATCCAGCATGAATTCATAACATCTACCAAAATAAGCTACTAGAGCTGGCCCCTTGGTTAATTATACTAACTAATCTGTTGTATGACGACTTCCATGTCAATCCAGATGTGGAGAATGAGGCGAATGGAGAATATCCCTATCAAAGCTTGAATAATCACCCTCACGCATAACAGATTTACCATTGCCCTATAAAGTTAAAAGCAAACACAATCATTACACTAATATAACAAGTACTCCGCTCTAGAAAAATAAACGGATTAAACAAAGGTTAGAATTGTCTAAACTTAAATAATGACATCTTAATACAGTATAATGTCATAGGCCATATAATTTGAAATTCTTCTTTTAATATTTGTAATTGTCTTTTAGAAGTCTATCTTAATAGAACACAAATACGCACACACTCATAGAATTAAATCATTTAATGGATAACTTACATTGTTCCCATCATGTTTTTGACATGCTTGGATGTCAGCCAACACCGAAACCATCACCTGCACCAGTTCTGTCATAATCCCCATGCTCATAGGATGGTCTGCTGGAAGCTCACCATTTCCCTCCGCCACAGACACTGACTTTTCCAACATACAGACTTGCTCAGGTGCAAGACCGAATTCATTTGGATGTGCACGTGCATATGCTACAGTCTGGTCCACCGCCTGAATTACAAATTCATGTGCCATGTGAAGAGATCTGCCATCGGTAGAAGCACCAGATTCATCATCCTCGCGTCGACGACGCCTCTTACGAGATCGCTCAATTGCTGCAAATATACATATACACATCAAAAAAGTAAAATCCTAAATTGAAAATGAAATTGGAAAGATATAAATTCAATTGACAAATTAAAGATATTACTTAAAATTTGCAGAAATGAAAGCATGATCAAATTTGTGGGACATCATAACCAAGCAAGTCTTTACCATATTCAGTTTCTACGTAATCAGATTAAACAATTACTTGACTAAACATACTTTCTACATAATCAGATTATATCTACTGTAGAGTGAAGAATGATAAATTATATTATCTTTTCGAACCGATTGCAGATATAATCCTAACTTAACAATTGGGGAGGTATCTTTTAAACACTGAACCCTTTAAAAATCCATCATTAATTAATACATTAGCAGATATGTTATATTTGATTTATATACGTTCATATGTTGTACATATTATTATATTAACTGAAAGGCAGTATAATGCAATAAATGACTATCTATAAATTGCATAATGCAAGATTGATTTGTGGGTCTTGTGCCCTCATTTCCGTTTCAAAATCCCTAAAAATACATTAAGATATATGAGAATAAGATAGAATAAATTGTTCACGCTATTTATTAAATAACAAGTTTTCATATTCTTACAATCTATATGGTGTTACTTCTGGCATGTTAAAGAGCACATAATTAGCAGCAATTTGAAGTGACTTGTCATCTAAAAAGTAACCATTTGTTGCACCAAAAAGTCTTGTTGGATATGTGAAGACCTCAAGTTTTGTTGGATAGCGCATGCTATTGTTTACCATATTGCGTCCTATCCTGTTGTGCACTGTCTGAACTGAGGACTCGAGGAACAAGGAACAAAAATTCACAAGTTCTTCCTCAGCATAACGTTCTGCAATAGAACCCTCAACCTGTGCTTTGTTTCTCACTTTTACTTTCATCCGACGCATTTGTCTTTCAACCCAATACATCCATCGGTACGGGACACGACCACCAAGTCTACACTGTTCTACAAGATGAAGAAGAACATGCTCCATTGGATCAAAAAGGGCGCCTGGAAAAATATTTTCCAAAGAACACATGGTGTTTACTATATTTTTCTCCAAGATCGCCAAATCATCCAAAGCTATTGTTGTTGAGCATATTCCTTTAAAGTAGCTCGAGAGGTTGCAAAGTGCATCATGCACATGACTAGGTAAGATGTCACGAAAAGCAGAAGGCAATAACCTTTGCATAAATACATGACAGTCATGAGACTTCATGCCACTTAACTTCTTTTTTTCCACCTTGCTACAATTAATGATTTTAACTAATCAATTAATGAATAACAAGAGATAATGATTTTAACTAAAAGATGGAGGATTAAAAGGCCCACGTACATTTGCAGTGAATAAGTTCAAGCGGCTCACTTGCTTTTGTCATAGAATTCTTTGGAGAACTCATTCTTGATTAGTTTCCGAAGAGACATCTTTCAAAAAATTGATTTGGATGATTGATGTGAGGCAAACCATTCACCACGTGTTTCTTTGATAGGGAATTTAGTGCTTTAAAGTATAAAAACCCATATATAAGATTCCAAAGCCAAGAGATATCTCCAATAGAAGACTTCGACCATTGTGCAATATCATTTTGAATTTTGAGAATAAACATACATTTTTTGGGCATAGGTCCCTTAACAATTACATTATCACAAGAATCTCTTAGGTCCAGATATCCCTCTTTCATGAAGATGGTGTAGCATTTCTCCATTAGTTATGCCAACCTCAATATGTTATTTTTCATACTACGTACATAATAAACACTTGAAATAAAATTATGATCTCCATTTTGCAAGCGAATTAAGATGTTACGTTTCCCTTTGATGGGCACCCTCGGAGAGTCTCCAAAGGTGAATTTGTCATCCACATTTTCATCAAGATCCATGAACAATTTTTTATTTCCATAATTTGATAACTTGTGCCACTATCAAGATACCATAAATTTTATTTTCCTTTTTGTGCTAGAAGCAGAGTGTGCTCGTTGCCTTTGTCTACAACAAGATTGGATATCTCCCCCACTTGATTTTGTGAAGTGCAGCACTCAGAAGCATAGTGATCATATTTTTAACAATTATAACACTAAACATTTCATTTGTCATACCTAAAATGGATCTTCATCTTCCACGGCCTACTGAATTTCGTGTCTCATACAATCTTTCATCTTTTTAATTAGCCTCCCTTTGTTCGCTACCTCGTCCACACACTTTTATTATTTTATGTGTCAAAATTATATTTTATTTTTACTTCTAAACCGAACTTGCTCAATAAGAAGTACCAGGAATAACTTAGAATCACCACACACTTCTAATATTTATGTATCAAAATTATATAATTTTTAACATGAATAACGTTTAAACCGAACGTGCTCAATAAGAAGTACGAAGAATAACTTAGAATCACCACACACTTCTATTAATTTATGTGTCAAAATTATATAATTTTTAACATGAATAACTGTTAGACCAAACTTGCTCAATAAGAAGTCGAACAGTGACTTTTACAAAGCCTTGGTGAAAATGTCATCTAACCGCATCTTTTTTTTTTTGAAAACCAGCTAACTGCATCTTTGTTGTAACATATTATGGTCAAAAATTCCATCCATCTCTGATAGCATCTCGCACAAAATGATACACAACCTTAATATGGTGGGTTCTTTTGTGGAAAACCACTGTGCAACACATATTTAATGTCAAAATATTGTCTTATTCCTTTCTTATGATTAACTTATCTCCTGTCATTGTGCTATATTCCATTTCGGCCCGAGAAAGAAAAATATGCATGCTTTGTTTCAAGTCTTCAAAAAAACAAAACAACATCCAAGTACACTATATTTAAATAGAACTATTTATTCTTTATATGTACACTATACTTGTACTACTCCCTTGCTTAACAGCGTAGCCATACCCATATTTGTCATAATAATTGTACATTTGGACATGTTTGCATCATGAGAGTTTAACTTGATTAACGAAGATATGGGAGTAAAAAAATGACACCAATTATATGTCAAATTGGATGGCAATAGATGAAAATCAATATAAATATTTAAGAGGGTGTTTGGGTCGGTATTGGGAATGAGAATCGAGAAAGGGATTGAGAGGTATGGGAATAGAGGTTAATGAGAATGAGAATGATATGGTATTCATTTTTCATACTATAATTAAATCTGAGCGACCACTTGCGGTGACCACTTCTGACCAACACCTAAAAATCACCATTGTCAAAAAAATCACCACAGTCAATAAAAAATCACCACGGTACAATCACTTCCGGCCACTCTCCAAACACTACCTCCGACAACTATTTTCGTCGACCATCTCCGACCACCTAAAAAAATCGCCAACATTTTTACTAAAATTATCATAATTAAATAAATATCACCACAACCAAACCATCATAAATTAGCACAGCATGCCTCCGACCACTACTTTCAACCATCACCTATTAATCACCAACGTCATACTGAAAATTACTAGATTTAAACATAATTCACCACAACCACTACGCTACGGGCACTAATCACCACACTTGCCCCACTATCACCACCACCACGATCCCCAATATCTACATTATCAACCTCACTAATATATTAACATAGATCAGCAAGAAATAGAAAAATTACCAAAATTCATACAAAAATCAAACAAAATTAACAAAAATAATCACCATAACAAATCACCACTACCTCCACAATACATATGGTCACCATAACCGTCATCTCCAGCATAACTTCCCGTACTACACTAATCCCCACGACAAATTCATCATTTTTCAGATGTATCATCATATAAGATTGTAGTTGTTGAATCAACGTCGTGGTGGTTAGTTGGAGTAGGACAAAAATGGAAGAAATAACATGGTGACTGAGAAGATCGCAGATGACTCAAAAGAGATGAGAGATGAAGAAAAATGGTGGAGAAGAGGTAGAGATGTAGAACATAAGAGATGAATAATGGAGAAGAAGGTTAGGGTTGCTGATGGTTGATTTAAAAATTCATATATATATAAATATATATATATATATATATATATATATATATATATATATATACATATAGTCGCGCTCCATTGAGAACCCCAATTAGTGTGAGATATGAGATCCAATCCTAGCCACTCATTTTATATCTATCAATAAATCTTAACCACTCATTTTAATTTTAATTTCATTTTTATTTTATAGCATCAATTAATTTTACAAACCATTACAATATCTAATCACAACTACTATCTACTCACCACAATCGACTAGAAAATCACCACTTATTCCGGCGACCATCTCCAGTCACCACCAGAAAATCATCACAATCGACCAGAAAATCACCATTAATTCCGGCCACCATCTCCGTTCATTACTAGAAAATCACCACTAATTCCGGTCACCATATGAAAATCGCCATAATTGCCAGAAAATCACCACTAAATAAACAATTATACTATAATTCTGTCATCATCAAAACACTACCATCATTAATGACCACAAAACTACCACAAAACCAACCTGAGTACCATAACACCAGTATCGGGACAACCATCACACCACCACAACGTCACCGTCACCATGCCGCATCACCATCATAGTATCGCCATCACCGTCACCAGAATCACCAAAATCAAACGCGAAATCATTAAAAATCACCACAACATTAAAATCGAAATGAAATCAGTGAAATTTATATTATCACTACCTCCACCACAGTTCGCAAAACACTACTATTTATAGAAACATCAAGTTCAAGTCCAAATCACCAAAAATTAAACAATAATCTCCAATTTTTTTTGCACAAATCAACAGAATTTTAAAAAAATCACCGGTTTATATATCTAGGAACTGATTTCATTGTTTTAAGTATTAGATCATCAACAACTGTGGCATCGCTGGAAAACATCGCCGGTAGCGGTGGCATCATCGCAATCTGCATTTGATTGGTACAATTTTTGGATGATTTCCATCATCTTCATCACTGATTACAGATCTTGAGGACAAAGGATGAAAGGACGTCGCCGAAGACGGAGGTCGATTTGATTTCACATCTGGTTTTATGAGAGAGAGAAACAAAGAGAGAATATGTATGAAGAGAGAGATCTATATTTATTGAAGAGCGTGAAGGTTGAGCCCTAGGATGGTGATCAGAAAACTTACAGAAAATGGGGATGGAAGGACCTATGGGGGAAGAGGGATGATAGATATGTGGTGGAGATTAAACATTTTAATTAGAAATAAAGGGCTAATTTTAAAGTGGGTTCTCACTTGAGCACAAACCTATATATTATATATATAGGCTAGTGATCAAATAGAAATTAAAATTAAAATAAAAACTAGAAACTAATCTAAGCCGTTAGATCAATCTAATCTAATGGCCCATAGAGGCACAACACACAATTAAAATACACCCTCCCACACACAACCCCACCTAATCCCTCCGTTTTTAATTTGATTTTTTCCATCAATCGGTGAGCTTTTTTTGAAATACAACTTCACTGTATTTTTCTTCATCTCTCAACGATCAATTTGCATATCATAAGTGATATATTTTGACGCAATTTAAAAAAAAAAATTTAGTTTTTAGTTTCTAGTTTAAGAGGGGTTTCTATTTGAGGAAGACCCTATATATATATGGGTCCCCTTCCACAACCACAGTTGGTTGGAAGGGGAATTCAGCCACCAAATCCTAGCCATTTATTTCAAAAATAAACGGTCAGGATTAAACACTCCCGCAATGTTTCATTGCGGGATGTATGGGACATGTGAAATTACTTTTATGCCCTTAAACACTCTCGCAATGATTCAATGCGAGAGTGGTGACCCCCCGCAATGATTCATTGCGGGAGTTGTGACCCGAATTAGACCTGGTTCTTCTTCGTTCAGATTATTCTACATCCAAACACATTAAAAATTATTTCTAAGGCGATTTAGGTCGTTTATAAGGCGATTTTCAGGCGATTTCTTCACAATTGTCATCATCATCATCATCTCTTCTCATCCAGGTATCGATTTTCAGGCGATTTAATTTGTACTTACACACATATACATACTTATGCACACACATTATCATATATACTCGTGTTTTTGTTCGATTTGCTGTGGATTTGAATGTTATGCTTCATTTTGTATCTGATTTTAGCCGTGGATTGGATAATTGATTCATTTTTTGTTGCAATTCAGTTGAAATCAGGGTTTTAATCCCAAATTTAGTTGAAAATAGGGTTTTAATCCCCAATTTAGTTGAAATTAGGGATTTTCATCCCTAAAAAAAGAGAGAAAAAAAAAACACTTCCGGATCACCCATCCTAGTAGTGCTCCATTTCGAGCACGCTTAACTTTAAAGTTTCGATCGATATATTACCACTCGGCCACGAATGCCACATTTATCCTTTATGAAAACGTTAAGTATATTATTCTAAAATCGTAACTCAATTTAATAATATTAAATTCCATTTTTAATCAATTGTTTCGAATTTTACTTTAAAAATTATTTATTTTCATATTTTTTATTTAAAAAAATAATAAATTAATATAATAATTAGTTTTCTTAATTTTTTAATTTTTATATTCTTATTATTATGTTCTAATGATTTTTTAAATTTATTTTTTAATCAATTTTACGATATAATATTTTTTTTTTCAAAAACAAAATAATAACTGGTAGAGGTGTGCACTTCTGCTAGTCACAAGCCCCGCAATGACTCATTGAAGTCAAGTAAACAGTTTTTTTACTTCCTTTTTAATTCAAAAAAAAGAATATTATATAGTAAAATTAATAAAATATTATTTGAAGCTGAAAAATGTGGAATAGTGGCAATATCAAGTGAAATATTTGAACAACTATTGACTAAAAATATTATATTTTATTTTTTGTTTTTTTCTATTTTTTGTGAAAAAAAATATTAAGTTAAAAAATATTTCAAGATGAAAAATGTGGAATAGTATCAATATAAAATGAAATATTCGAAAAAAATATTGACTATAAATATTATTTTTAATTTTTTAATTCGAAAAAAGGAATAATGTATCATAAAATTTATTAAAAAATAAATTTAAAGATTATTTAAACATAATAATAAGAATATAAAAATAATAAAATTAAGAAAACTAATTTTTAGATTAATTTTATATTTTTTAATTGAAAAATATGAAAAAAGTAATATTATATCATAAAAACACAAGAGAAACACGGGAAATCTACTTGATTTAACCATGAGTCAGCTAAATGCTGTAATGATGCATTGCTCGGGCTACTGTGTAGTAGGTTTCCTATATTTTCCCGTATTTTGAAGGCAGTTTATTGTTTTTTAAAACGAAAATAAAAATGTAATATTTTGACGCGTAATATTCACTATCTTTTAGTTTTATTTTATTCATTATTTTTCAATTATAATTACTATTTTTTGGGAATATTTACATGAATTAAATTTATCTTTAATACGAAATTGTACTCTATAATATTGAATATTTAAAATTAGGTTCAAATATTACATAATAAAATTTGGTCTACTTAAATTGACCACGTTCAAAAGTATAATTTCTTCTATCATGGTTTCCTCATATCAACCCACAATTTCCGCACTTTCTTTTCTTGGTATTTGAAGTTGACGTTTCAATACCACTTTTATATCTTGATTGCTTCTTTCGTCCCTTAGTTTGTGACATTGGAGGATCGAAAATCAGATCATGTTGGTAGTCTTTTTGACGAAACGACTCATGCGCTCTTTCGTTATGTTCTTCTTGCGGAAAAATATTGTTCACGTTACACTTCTCTCTTAATCACATTCATTACATACTTGAAGCGCTGGACAGAACAACTACCAATAGCACCTAAACTTTGAAAATATTTACACAATGCACTATACCTTGATGTTTGTGTTTTACCAACATTAGCAAGAATGGGAGGGGTGTACGGTAAAGGTCCCACAATATTCAAATTTCTTACAAGCACATTCAATCGTTGCTTCACTAGAAACCAATATCTGATACCTTCTTCTATAATTCTCCGGCAATGTAGATTTCACAACTAAGTACATTTTTAACCAAATTCCACTATCTTGAGCCCTTTCATAATATAAGATGCGCTTTTTACCAACTCATTTTGAAAATGATTAAATATCTCTTTCGTGTAAATTTTGGATGCATCAATTTCCAAGGATGACCGCAATACTAATCTCCTTGCCATTTCTTCGGTATCGTAGTCGCCTTTAACATCTCTAAGATATTGTGCCTCCAAAGCCTTCCGTGAGTTCTCAATGAATTCTTTCAACCGGTAGATGCTTGCACATATTCATCAAAAAAAAGTATTCATAGATTCGCTCCTTGAGGTAGTGGTCATACCGGCGACAAAATATTGTTTTGTATAAGCACCAATCCATTGATCTCATCTAATACGAAAAATTTGGTTTAGCCAAACATGATCTTGAATTTGGTATTTCACGACCAAATCTTACCACCTACCTTCGAATTTCGTGGGTGTCAACGACTTGTACACACATGCATTAAAATCCGTTTTGAATTTCGGATAATTGGTGTATAAAGTAGATAACTTCTGCGGAATTTTACTACTTATATGTCATGTACAATATGTATGTTTTGTTTGTGGCATAACCTCGGCAATAACATTCCCCAAAAAAACGTCTTAATGGGTAATAATTGTTTCGGACGTTTGTTGTCTACGGCTTCCATGTTTCTAAAACCTATTTATAAGATTCCTTTTTCATATCCATTACGAGTGCAAATCCAAACAAGATATTTTGATAGTGGTGGTTCACCCATTGGTGGTTCGTCTACTTATTTCACAAAATTATTTTTAAGAGTTTAATTATTAAAAAGAACTTATTTTCACTAACCTAAAAACCTATCATAAGCCAACATATTTTGAAAATTATCCTAAGGGATGTAATTATTTTAAAACTATTATAAATATTTTTGAAGGATAAAGCTATTATATCTTAAACACATAAATTTTCTAACTTCTCCATCTTCGGCAAACGCAAAAATTATATCAGAAAAGTAAAATATTAAAATATAAGGGTTAAGACAACAAATTATATTTATATTCTAATATAATAAGAGTAAAAAGAAAATAAGAGAATAGGTAAAGAGATCCATACCACTAAAACATATTGAAATAATTTATATATGGAGATTTACAACTATAGTAAATAATTTATAATAATAACTAGTATGAGAGATAATTTAAAAGTATTATCAAATGTCAAGATTCAAAACTCATTAAACAATGTTTCTAAATTTAATATTTCAAATTTCAAATATACTAATATCTAAATAATTAGGTTTGAGCACACCAAAATATTATAAATATTTAAAGTAATACGTGCATCGATTTAAAGCTAAAATATTGTTATTCTACATATATATAAAAAAATTTGTAATTGTTACCGTAAATAAGATTTTAGTACATCTTACATTTCTATCTATCCCTAGCCGCTATTTATAGGTGGCACTCACCTACATGAAACAATTGGGCGGCCGCATCAATTTTAGGGTTTCAGGGTTTATTTCACATTACAAGGTTTGGTAAGCATGCTTATTCTGTCTCTTCTTCTTTAGTGATTATTACTGATTGTTGGGCCTCAGAATTACTGATTATTGTTGGGTTATTTATTTAATCTAAAAGTGATTATTTACTTAGGTGTTTACGTGTGTTTAATAAATCAGCTGTGTATAAGTATTTGTACGTGGCTAGACTAGGTCTTTGTGGTTGAGTTTATTTAGGAGAGTCGTGGAGATAAACCATGTATATAGTTCCTGGTTTATAGCAGTTAGCTTTCCACCTTTATATTTAGTTGTGCTGTTGGGCTAATCTAAACTTAATGTTTGGGCTAGGCTAATCTCAGTGTTGGGCCTATCTAAACATAAGTCTGGAGTGTTTATTTGTTTCCGTTTGTTTCCAGTTTTAGTCGTGTGTCATGACTTGTTCCACCACGTCTCTGAGTATTTGTAGGATCCATTTTGAAGTAGTCGTTCCTGGTTTGTAGGTATAGCTGTTGATTGCTTTCTATATATCTCTTTGTAATCCACTTATGGAAATAAGAAGAACATGAGTTTACGTTCTTAATCCTTGCTTGTCTGTTTTACATACAAACACCTATATTAATACTAATCTATACTTATATTTGGTATCAGAGCGAGGTTAACATATCGGTGTTCTATAAGTAGGAGCTATGGAAACAAGAAGCAAGCTGAAAGGAGGTGGTGTTGGTCTCACTTACCCAATATTGTCAAGAAGTAACTACACAGCCTGGTCTATCAAGATGCAAGTCTACATGCAGGCCCAGGGTGTGTGGGAGGCGATTGAGCCCGCAGATAAAAACACTAAGGTGGAAGACAAGAAGGACAAGTGTGCACTGGCTGTTATATATCAAGGTTTGTCTGAGGACATACTCCTGGCGGTGGCAGACAAGAAAACATCTAAGGAAGTCTGGGCGGCTTTGAAGACGATGTGCCTTGGTGCAGACCGTGTCAAGAAGGCTAAAGTGCAGACACTCAAAGGAGATTTTGAGGCTTTGCAGATGAAAGACAACGAGCAGTTGGACGATTTTTGCTTAAAATTAAGTGGAATCGTGACAAACATCAGAACCCTAGGAGAAGAGATTCAGGAGTCATATGTGGTGAAGAAGTTGCTAAGGGCCGTTCCTCAGAAGTTTCTCCAAATTGCTTCAACAATCGAACAATTTGGGGATTTAGAGACTATGACAGTAGAAGAAGCAGTGGGTTCGCTCAAGGCGCATGAGGAGCGACTACGTGGAAAAACTGAACCTAGTAATGGACAGCTTTTACTCACAGAGGATGAATGGTTGAAGAGAGAGACCGAAGGAAAATTGTTACTTACTAGAGCAGAATGGGAGAAACGAGCAAGTCAAAGAAATCGGAGTGGTGGAAATAAAGGACGAGGTGGAGGCCAAGATAAGAGCCAAATAAAATGCTTTAATTGTAACATTTACGGCCACTACGCAAACGAATGTAAGAAGCCATCACGACGTGAAAAAGGAAACAGATCTGAAGAGGCAAACTTAACACTAACACATGATGAGGAGCCAGCACTCTTGATGGCGAAATGTGAAGAGAACAGAGACGGTGTCATATTGCTTAATGAAACAACCACTGTGGCGAAACTAAGCTTAAGCGACGAACAGACGGACTCTAATGTTTGGTACTTGGATAACGGAGCAAGTAATCATATGACTGGGCTACGTTCGAAATTTAAGCAGCTCGATGAAAAGGTGACAGGGCGTGTCCGTTTTGGTGATGGGTCGTTTGTGGATATTCGAGGAAAGGGAACTATATCTTTCAAATGCAAAGACGGAGGAGAAAAGCTTCTGAAAGAGGTATATTATATCCCAAATCTTTGCAACAATATTATAAGTCTGGGTCAATTATCTGAAGAGGGAAATCGAGTCGTATTACATGGTGTTTATCTGTGGGTATATGATGAATGTGAAAAGCTTGTCATGAAAGTAAAAAGGTCTGGAAATAGATTGTATAAAATACTTCTTGAAAACAACAACGATGCCTGTTTATTAACTAAAGTAGATGAAGAAGCTTGGTTGTGGCATTCACGCCTAGGACACGTTAATTTTCCTGCAATGGTCTTAATGTCTAAGAAGAAAATGGCAAACGAATTCCCAGCCATTGTTCAACCAAAGGAAATATGCACAGGGTGCTTGATGTCAAAGCAACTGAGAAAGTCATTTCCTGCCAAGACAGACTACAGAGCAGAGCGAGCTTTGGAATTGATCCATGGCGACTTATGTGGACCTATAGCACCTGAGACACCAGGGGGGAATAAATATTTTTTCCTTCTGGTAGATGATTATAGCAGGGCCATGTGGGTGTATTTTTTGAAAACTAAAGATGAGGCTCTCGGTGCGTTCAAGAAGTTTCGTGCCCAGGTTGAGAAAGGACCAGAAAAGAAAGTGAGAACCCTGCGTACGGACAACGGGGGTGAGTTTTGCTCGAACCAGTTCAAGTCTTACTTTGAATCTGCAGGAATAAACCGTCATTACACAGCCCCATACACACCCCAACAAAATGGGGTGGTGGAAAGACGAAATCGCACTGTGGTTGCCATGGCCAGAAGCATGTTGAAGGAAATGCAACTTCCATCGTTCTTATGGGGAGAGGCAGTCAGGCACTCAATTTATTTGTTAAATCGCCTACCAACTCGTGCTTTATCTGAGCTGACTCCATATGAGGCATGGACAGGTATGAAGCCTAGCCTGGGACACATACGGGTTTTCGGTTGTATTGCATACATGAAAAACCTAAGTACTCAGGTGAAGAAACTGGATGACCGTAGTAAACCCGTCATCAACCTTGGAAAGGAGCCTGGCACTAAGGCTTATCGTTTGTATGATCCTATTTTGAAACAAGTACATGTTAGTCGCGATGTTGTGTTTGAGGAAAAGAAAACTTGGCTTTGGGATCAGACAAACGAGGGAGGCACAGTGGCACAACAAGGCTACTTTACAATCCCGGGTTTTGAAGACAAGGAGCTGAATGACGAGACAGATGAGCCTGTGACTCCAAGTAGTGCGAGTACAAGCACAATTAGTGACTCAAGCGCACAAAGTTCAAGTGGTACCGTGTCGACAACAGGGACGTCAACAACAGAGGCGTCAACTGAGAGTCCACCTCGAAAGTTCAGGTTGCTAGGTGAAATATATGACGTTACTGAAGAAATAGAGCTTGAGGACGAATTGCTTCTAATGGGGATTGATGAACCAGTCAACTATGATCAGGCATGCAAAGAAAAGGAATGGAGAAGTGCAATGGAGAGTGAGATACAGTCGATAGAGAAAAATAATACATGGGTATTGACGAACTTACCTCCAGGTAACAAAGCCATCGATCTGAAGTGGGTTTACAAGCTAAAGAAGGACACTAGTGGAAACATCGTGAAACATAAAGCTAGGATTGTGGCAAAGGGGTATGTTCAAAAGCATGGAGTAGATTTTGAGGAGATTTTTGCTCCAGTTACACGTTTGGAAACTGTTCGTTTGCTCTTAGCCTTGTCAGCCAAACATGGATGGGAGGTGCATCACATGGACGTCAAGTCGGCGTTTCTAAACGGCGAGCTAGATGAGGTTGTATATATATCACAGCCTGAAGGGTTCGTTAAACAAGGACAGGAACACTTGGTGTATCGACTGTATAAAGCCTTATATGGTCTACGACAGGCCCCTCGGGCATGGTACGCAAAATTGAGTCGGTGTCTTGAAGAGATGGGTTTGTCAAGATGCCCATATGAACATGCTGTCTACATAAAGAAAGAAGGAGAGGAGTCATTGATTGTTGCTGTGTACGTCGATGACCTACTGATAACAAGCACAAGTGTTGGTATCATCGAACGCTTTAAGAAAGAAATGAGTAGTCACTTCGACATGAGTGATCTGGGAAGACTCTCGTATTATCTGGGCATTGAAGTATACCAAGGTGAAGGTTACATTAAGCTGAAGCAAACATCATATGCCAAGAAGGTGTTGGAGAAGGCAGGTTTGAGTGACTGCAACCCTACTAAATATCCAATGGACCCAAAGCTGTTAATCACAAAAGACGGGGAGGGGAAAGCTGTGAATCCTACTGAGTTTAAAAGCCTAGTAGGAGTTCTACGTTATCTTGTGCATACTCGCCCAGATTTGGCGTACTCTGTGGGGATTGTAAGTCGGTTTATGGAGAGGCCTACGCTAATGCATCTGAATGCAGCTAAACGTATTTTACGATATGTCAAAGGCACGATGAACTATGGCCTGGTCTACTCGAAGGACAGTAGAAATAATATGATTTCTGGATATTCTGACAGTGACTTAGGTGGGAATTTAGATGACAGGAAAAGCACTGGAGGAATGGTTTATTACTTGAATGAAAGTGTAATATCATGGGTCTCTCAAAAGCAGAAATGTGTTGCTTTGTCCTCGTGCGAAGCAGAATTTATGGCTGCAACCGCAGCAGCTTGCCAAGGAGTGTGGCTTCGAAATTTGCTGGGAAAGATCACAGACGGGGAGATTGGTCCGGTGGTTCTATACATAGACAACAAATCTGCTATAGATTTAGCAAAGAATCCGGTGTTCCATGGTCGTTCTAAACACATTGACATACGCTACCATTTTATTAGGGAGTGTGTTGAAAGAGGTGAAATCATTGTGAAGCATGTGTGTACTGAGGAGCAAAGAGCAGATGTGCTTACCAAAGCGTTATCCATTGTCAAGTTTGAGAAGATGTGTCGTTTGCTGGGGATTAAAGACTTGTCTCATGAAGTTTAGATTACGGGGGTGTACTGTTGGGCTAATCTAAACTTAATGTTTGGGCTAGGCTAATCTCAGTGTTGGGCCTATCTAAACATAAGTCTGGAGTGTTTATTTGTTTCCGTTTGTTTCCAGTTTTAGTCGTGTGTCATGACTTGTTCCACCACGTCTCTGAGTATTTGTAGGATCCATTTTGAAGTAGTCGTTCCTGGTTTGTAGGTATAGCTGTTGATTGCTTTCTATATATCTCTTTGTAATCCACTTATGGAAATAAGAAGAACATGAGTTTACGTTCTTAATCCTTGCTTGTCTGTTTTACATACAAACACCTATATTAATACTAATCTATACTTATATGTGCAAGTAGTCTCTTGGTTATCTCTTCAGTTTGAATAATACAACGTTAATTCAGAAAACATCATTACCAGTGCAATTCTTATCACTACTACAAATTTCAACTTGCATAGCATTTTTTTTCGCACTTGCATAGCGCTTTTAAGCGCTATGTAAGACAGTGCTATGCAAGTGCATGTGGCTTGTATAGTGTTTTTATTGCAGCTATGTAAGTGTTGTACTTGAATAGCGTTTTTGTAAGTGCTATCTAAGTAGGCGTTATGCAAGTGCGGGATCCAGTATAGTACATTCAGAAACGCTGTGCAAGTCTTTTTAATCATCCATACCATCACTTACATACCTTTTCTTGAAGCGTTATCCAACTGATTCATTTTTTTTAATTTTTTCATTGTAATGTATTTCTTCCTTTTTTCACATAAAATATCCTTGAAAATTCATAAATTCAATTAAAATAGACAAATGTCCAATCCAAAACATAGCTTACAACTGGAAAACAATAACCAACACGAGTAAAACCCACAGACTAAAGATAACAACCCTTTTTATAAAACAATCCATTCAACATTGTTGTAGTACATCACATTCATGAGTAAGATTTATGCCAAGGAATCAGAAGAAACACAGAGACTGCATAAAAAAATTGTGAATTGCATTACTAGCAGTATTATATATCCATACAATAATCTATATTAAACTAGAACCTTCCTTCAACAACGTTCATATCCGCATCAACTGACAAGGAACTTAACAACTTGCCACATATTGTAGAAGACATATATGTTCAAATGAATCACCAAGGCATTAACCCTTTCTCGGACCCATGAACTGCTGGCATAATCGAATATTTCAAAAGGCTGGAACAGATGTTGAAATCAAAAAGAAAAACTTTACAAGAGCTTGGAGATGCTCATAGTCAAAAATATCAAACTTAGATTGCAGCAAAAAGACGAGTGAAAGCTTACACAGAGTCCGAGAGGATGTATGTCACTGCACAAGTTTCCTTTGCTAGCAATTTATTTTCAAAATTTATTGCGCCATTGCTTATGGTTGGCTATGCTTCACAAAAAAATCATGCTTCTTTCAAAAAACCTGCAGAAGTATAACAACAGTACTGAGAATGAGATTAGAGAATACAAAATATCTTTCAGTTGTATAACTTAAACTACAAATTAGTATAAATTTAAGTAATAATCATGCATGTCTCCGAAAATCTGCTAAGGCGAGATAACTAAAGAAAGGGTCTCTGACCATCGTACCAACATTTTTGTAGCTACCTTTGCTAATTAGAGAAAATGCATGGAGAAAAACTTTTGATCCTGGATAGCCCAAAGGTGTCAATCTGTTGTATTTCAACTTCTTGACCTATATTTATAAAAAAAAACAAGAGAAATATCTCTTCAAGAAAACATGTCAACCTAAAATCAGAAACACGTAATCTTAGTAAGTTACCGTTAAGTGTCCCACAAACTGAGGTTGATTGTTCTCACATCTTGGCTTTCTTCTTTTTCTATGTCCAGTAATTTAGAAATCATCAAGATCTTCGATGTAGAACCAAATTGCCTTGTCTACTGAAATTTTCAATAAATATCAGAGTCCTTTTAATATAAATCTTGAAAGCACTTACAAATCCACATAATAAAACACCCTACTCTGTACTTGAATGATTCTAAACCAGTAAGTAACTATATAGATTTAATAAAAAATGGTGAGCATAAGGTTGATAATCTCAAGAAAAACGCGAGGATGAGGAAGTTTGATACAGATTAGCAATGATGAAATACAAGATCATATACTTTTAATGTAAAGTCACTACTGGTAACTTTCAAATTATTCAACAAATCATAATTATTCAACAAAAGTACCTTTATTTAATTCAAAACCCAATTTAAAATTAGAAGAAGAGATAAGGTAAAACAATGAATTAATTTGAAATACCTGAGGGCTCGGTAGAACAGAACCCTGAAGTTGCAGAGGGAGTAGCAGGGAGCTCGATTCCCAAAATTGCAGAACCCTAACATCATTTGTAGAACAATAGAGAAGTGAGAGGCTCGAAGATGAACAACAGTAGTGGCTATGTACGTACAGGCTCGATTATAATCGATTACCAATTATGTTGATAACTTAAATCGATTGTATCGGAGGCCCGATTGTGTCTCGATTAAAATCGCCGAGAATACAACTCTAATTTGCTAAAAAGATGAATATATCGATTAAGGCTCGATTGTGTATATTTATAAATGCGTCATGAAGATGAACCCTAAAATCACAGTGAAAAGTGGAGACGATTGTTTGTTTGTATTCAATTCAGTATCATAGATGTCGTATGATTATCATAAATAAATAAATAAATAATACTTATAATACATTAACTAAGAAAGCTCTTTCCAAAACGCTATTCAACAATTAAAAACCATATAAAAAATAAATTAATATTTCTTAAATTACGTTAGCTTCTACAGCGTTTCCCAAAAATGTTATCGAAGTTCACACTAACATAGCGTTTATTAAAAACACGCTATAGTAGTAATTTTTCTTTTTCTTTTTCTTTATTTAATTCCTTTAGATAATTACTTGTATAACGTTTCTTGTGAAAGCGTTGCGGAAGTAATAAACTTACATGGCGTTTGTAGAAAAGGGCTATGTAAGTGATGTCTCCTAAGATCATTTTTGTAGTAGTGTATTTACTTATCCAATATCTGGTATCAGAGCTGTTCTCAACACTGACCGTCGATGGAAGCTAGCAAAGGGAAAGAAGGTTTCAGTTTGAGCTATCCATTGCTCACGAAAACCAACTATACGGCTTGGGAAATGAAAATGCGGGTGTTTATGCAGGCTCATGGCGTATGGGAAGCCATAGAATCAAAGGATCCCAAGGTGGCTGTGGCTGTTGAAGAAAAAGTAGACAAGCGAGCGATGGCTATCATTTATCAGGGTATTGCAGAAGACCTGATGCTATCAATCGCCGAGAAGAAGATCGCAAAAGAGGCGTGGGAGGCTATTAAGACGGTGCATTTGGGAGCAGATAAAGTGAAGAAAGCAAAAGCACAGACCCTCAAATCTGAATTCGAGACTCTCTTGATGAAGGATACTGAGCCGCTGGATGATTTTTGTATGAGGTTGAATGGCTTGGTTACTAATATCCGAGCCCTGGGTGAGAAAATTGAAGAAGCTTATGTGGTCAAGAAACTTCTCCGAGCTGTACCCACAAAATTCTTACAGATTGCCTCTGCTATTGAGCAGTTTGGTAACTTGGAACAAATGTCTGTTGAAGAAGTTATTGGATCCCTGAAGGCCCATGAAGAGCGACTCTGTGGGCACATGGAGAGTGGTGAGCAGCAGCTTCTTCTTACCGAAGAAGAATGGACGAAGCGGGATAATCGTGACGCTGTCATGCAGAAGGATGGCCAACTGTTGTTTACACGGGAAGAATGGTTAAGACGAGCCAATAAGGGAAGCAGCTCTCGTGGGACTGAGACCAGAGGTGGTAGAGAATTTGGACGAGGGGGTCGAGATCGTTCTAAAGTTCGTTGTTTTAATTGTAGTGTCTTTGGACACTATGCCGCTGAATGTCGTAAGCCTAGACGTGATCGAGAGCAAAAGAATGAAGCAAACCTGACTCAAATCACAGACGACGAACCTACACTTCTCCTTGCAAAATGTCATGACGTCAAAAGTGATGTTATCTTGCTAAACGAAGGAGGGGTGAATCCAAGGCTCAACGTCACGGGACAAAACATAAATGGAACCTCTAATGTATGGTATCTTGACAACGGTGCCAGCAATCATATGACTGGGCAACGTTCAAAATTCACAGAATTGGATGAAAGTGTTGTCGGAGAGGTCAAATTTGGTGATGGGTCTACTGTGAAGATACAAGGCAAATGGTCTGTGGCATTCGAGGTTCATGACGGACGGAAATGTATTCTCCAGGAGGTATATTTCATTCCTAGCTTGTGTAATAACATAGTTTCCTTTTGGGACAACTATCAGAAGGTGGAAGTCGAGTGATTATTAAAGGGGATCACTTATGGGTATATGATGAGGATAATACTTTGTTGATGAAAGTAAAGCGTTCTGCTAACAGATTGTATAAAGTAATAATTGAAGGTGTAAAGGGCTCGTGTTTGTTAACAAAAGCAGAAGAAAGTACGTGGTTGTGGCACTAAGGCTCGGCCACGTTAACTTTCAAGCAATGATACAGATGTCCAGGCATCGAATGGTAGATGGAATACCCGTTTTCCGACATCCAAGGAATGTGTGTGAAGGATGCTTAATGTCTAAGCAGGCCAGGAGACCATTTCCAGCACAGACTCAGTTTAATGCAAAAGACCGTTTGGAACTAGTACATGGGGACATTTGCGGCCCAATCTCGCCACCTACAAAGTCTGGAAACAGGTATTTCTTACTCCTTGTTGATGATTATAGTCGCGCCATGTGGGTTTATATGCAGAAGACGAAAGATGAAGCTCTCACCAACTTTAAAAGGTTCAAGGCACTGGTTGAGAAGGAGTCAAATCGATGTATTAAAGTTTTTCGAACAGACAATGGAGGTGAATTTTGCTCGGTTGCCTTCACAAAATTCTGCGATGACCATGGTATTGCACGGCACTTCACAGCACCGTATACTCCACAACAAAATGGTGTTGTGGAGCGTCGGAATCGAACAGTGGTTGCTATGGGGAGAAGTTTACTAAAGGAGAAAAACATGCCATTGTATATGTGGGGAGAGGCGATTCGTCATGCTGTGTATTTGCTTAATCGATTGCCAACTAAGTCAGATGAGGGAGCAACACCGTATGAATCCTGGTTGGGAAAAAGGCCACAAATTGACTATCTCAGGGTGTTCGGCTGCATCGCCTATATGAAGGTTCCAGGTGTGCACACACAAAAATTGGATAATCGCAGCACGTGTGTCGTGCATCTAGGCCGAGACGTAGTGTTCGATGAGACCAATGGTTGGAACTGGAATGCCACAATGGAGACAGTTGCTGCAGAATCGTTGGCTGTATCATTCGTGGTGGCAGGTGAACACTGCTCAGAAACTCAAATAGACGGGGACAATAATGTGTCTGATACATCCCATTCTGGAGCCAGCTCAAATACAACAGACACGACAGATCAGAGTCAACTGTCATCACCTTCAACTGGGTCCTCTACTCGTTCATTCTCTGTTCAAACGAGCTCTGCCCATATGACAACACCACAAATTGTTGGTGATAGTTCAACTAATTCTAGTCTTGATGATTCTTCGGGATCGAGCATAAGTCGAGGCCAACACTTTACACTCGAAGATACAAATGATGGGAGTGAACCATCAAGGCGTGTCAGACGCATGAGTGATGTTCAAAAAGAAGCTGCACGAGTAGAACGTGACGAAGAATTGGCTGATGAACTTCTTTTTGCTGGAATCGATGAACCAGTTACCTACAGACAGGCAGCAAGGGAAGGCTGTTGGCGACAAGCCATGGACTGCGAAATCAATTCCATTGAGCGAAACAAAACATGGGAGCTAACAGATTTACCTCCAGGACACAAAGCCATTGATTTGAAGTGGGTCTACAAGGTGAAAAGAGACATAGACGGCAAAATCTTGAAGCATAAAGCGAGGTTGGTAGCGAAAGGCTACGTGCAGAAGCATGGAGTCGATTTCGAAGAAGTATTCGCCCCGGTAACAAGAATGGAAACTGTACGGTTGTTATTAGCCTTAGCAACAAAAAACTCATGGGCAGTGCATCATTTAGATGTAAAGTCTGCGTTTCTGAATGGGAAATTGTATGAAGAGGTGTATGTGAATCAGCCGGAAGGATATGTGCAGGAAGGACAGGAGCGAAAAGTCTACAGATTGTTTAAAGCTCTTTACGGATTGCGAGAAGCTCCACGCGCATGGTATACTCAGTTGAATAAGTGCCTTGAGAAGCTGGGTTTTGTTAAGTGTCCATTGGAACATGCTGTATACACAAAGAGGGAAGGAAGTGAGTCATTGATAATAGGTGTGTATGTTGACGATCTCATCATTACGGGTACAAGTGTTCAAAGCATTGAAGTGTTCAAAAATCAAATGGGCAGCGAATTCGAAATGTCATGGGAAGACTAAGCTACTATCTCGGCATTGAAGTTGATCAACAGCAAGATGGAATTGAGTTGAAGCAAGTGGCCTATGCAAAGAAGGTGCTGGAGAAAGCCAATTTGTTGGACTGTAACCCAGTTAAATTTCCAATGGAGCCTAAAATTCTGTTGTACAAAGACGAAAGTGGTAAGCCAGTGGATTCAACAGTGTTCAAATCGATGGTGGGAGGCTTAAGATATCTGGTGCATACGCGCCCAGATATAGCATATGCAGTCGGGGTGGTGAGTAGATTTATGGAACGTCCTACGACTTTGCATCTAAATGCTGTGAAACGAATCATGAGGTACGTTAAAGGCACATTGAACTACGGCTTGTTCTTTGGAAAAGGTCACGGTGATTATATGATTTCGGGATTTTCGGACAGTGATTTAGCAGGGGACGTAGGGGATAGGAAAAGCATAGGTGGTATGGTGTTTTACTTGGATGAATCGTTGATTACGTGGGTGTCCCAAAAACAAAGATGTGTGGCGTTATCATCCTGTGAGGCAGAGTTTATGGCTGCCACTGCTCCAGCATGTCAAGGGATTTGGTTACAAAGTTTGTTGAGTCAAATAACAGATATTAAGGCTGGTCCAGTGGTGATTTATATAGACAACCGTTCAGCGATTGACCTTGCCAAGAATCCAGTATTTCACGGACGCAGCAAACACATAGAATAATACAGTATTTGTACGTGGCTAGACTAGGTCTTTGTGGTTGAGTTTATTTAGGAGAGTCGTGGAGATAAACCAGGTATATAGTTCCTGGTTTATAGCAGTTAGCTTTCCACCTTTATATTCAGTTGTACAAGTAGTGTCTTGGTTATCTCTTCAGTTTGAATAATACAACGTTAATTCAGAAAACATCATTACAAGTGCAATTCTTATTTACTTATCCAATAATTATTAGACCTAATAATTTTGTTACCTAACTACTAGGTATTTTCACATGTGTTTCTGGTGTTTAATTACATTGAAGTTGATATGTATGTATATATTCATTCTTTTTTGTTTTAATTAAATGTTTAATACATAATAGGTAAAACAAATTGGATAAACTTCAATTTCAGATGTGTATACATCAGTAGATGTGTATGGCAGTTTGACATATGTAGAAATGTGTGTTGGTAATATTATAGTTAGTGATTTTGCAAATTTATTGATGTGTATCAAGCAATTTTATTCCCAAGTGTAGTGTCTTGGATTAGATGCTAGAGTGTAGTGTACTCATGTTAGATAACGAACAGTTAAATAATAATAGAGAAAATTATCATAACAAGAAAAACATATAATAATGATTAATGATAGAGTTAGAGTATATAGATTTGCACCGTTTCTTGATTATTGATTAGAGTTAGAGTGTATAAATGTGTTGATTCCATCAGTGTCTCCATCTACAAAGAGAATGATAGAAATATTATTGATTTAAATATCTGTCTTTATTAACTACAGTTTACATCTATGTCACAGGTGCAATCGATTATTTTGGGAAAATTATTATGACAAAGAGAAAGAATATGGCTGGTTCGAGCAGCTGTGGGACAAAAATTAGTAAAGCTGCTGACTTTCTTAGCTCTCTTCCAGATAACGTGTTCACCGTCATTTTTTCTTTCTTGACAACGAAAGAAGCTTTTAGTACATGTATTTCATGCAAGAAGTTAAAGCATCTGATGACTGTCATACCAAATGTTGAATGTTAAGAAACCGGAAATGATTGTCTCACTAAAAAAAGAGAATTTATGGAATCTGTTTCAAGATTTCTTGAAAATCATGACAGTTTGATAAAAAAAATTCACCTTTCATTCAATCCTCTTGGATACAGATACAGGAGTGATGTTTGTTACTGGCTCTCTTTCGTTCTGAAAAATGGTCTTGAAGAGCTCGATCTTGTGTTCGATGGAAGCAACAACTTAATGTTTCTTCCATCTCTTTTGACTGCTCCAAATCTAAAAGTGTTGAAGTTAAGTCATTGTGTTGTTAATCTACCGTCTATTATAGGTTTCAAGTCCCTGAAATCACTTCTTCTTGGATCCATGGACATCCCGGAGAGTGTGATCGGATTAATTTGTTGCCATTGTGAGTCGTTGCAGCACTTTACCCTTGAATATTGCTCAGGTTTTACAAAAATTGAAATATTGGATCCCAAGAGCAAGCTTGAAGTTAACATTGATACTGAATGACTGCCAAACAATGATACTAGATAATCTTTTTGCTCCTTTTGCGCTGAAAATTTCTAGTCTGAAGACACTATCCATTCGACAGAAGATCATAAACTTCTTCTTTGTGGGTTCGCCTCATATTAATAACCTGATCTTGTGTAGACAAGCAGAGGTTCCAGTTACACGGCAGGAATCTCGGAATATGAAGGACAGAATAATTGGTAGTCTTGGGAATGTTAGGACTTTGCAACTAGCTGGCTGGGCTTTTGAGGTACCAATTGGTTCTTTTAATTTCTTTTTTATATGCTACCTCTAATCCCATCAGTTCATTTCATGCTGCATGTAGAGGCTGATTTCAGACGACCTGGGGCTTTAGCCTTTGTGAATGTTTCCAATTATTTACTTATTTTATGAAAATTTCATATATAAGCATAATCTACCCTTATGTTTATTTATATGTACATAAATGTGACGTTTATTTAAATAATTTGTAGATTTTCTTTTTAATTTAATTAAAAATATAAATTTAATTAATATTGACATTTAATGTAACTTCATTCAATTTCATTTTTATTAAAATAAATAATAGAGTTTAATTAGCCTTTGAACAACTAATAAATCAAACATGTTTAGTGTACATGCTCCAGGATGCATGTGATTATACAAAAACACTTCAGTGTGGATGATTATATTAACATAGAACATGAACTATATGTGCCGAATTTCTGAATTTAAGATGCATGTTTATTGTTTACTATATTTGCAGTATCTTGGTACAAATTGAGTGTGATATCTTAAATAAAGGTTTTGATGTCTTTCACCTTCTCTACTTCTCAATTGAAACCAAAGCAAATCAAATATTAACAAATTTATAGTGCTTGTAGTTTGTACTTTGAAGATATTAGTTATTGGTTCTTCATTCCTAGGCACTCCCTAGCTAAATCCCCCTAATGATATTACACATAGAACAATTATTTTAACCATTGTCAAGTTTCATGAATATCATTATCAAATTTGAGACCTCGGAAACTATACATGTTCAACAAGTAAAATATTTTATTAGCTTTCAAATGATAATAGCATAAATAAGTGTGCCACAATTCTCTTTTCTATTTCTCTAATATTACAAGTTGAAATTAATGAAAGTCCAGCAGAAAGTCTGGTCTTGAATAATTCTGTTACTGTTATTAATTGTAATTGCTGAAAACATTTAAATAATTTCAATTTGTTTCTTTTGTGCAATTGAAGTGCTTTACTGCATATCGGTTGAACCATCAATTGTCAAAGCTAGAGAAAATTCTGCTTCTGGATTTCAATGTCTGCTTAAAGAATATGGAGGGGCTTACTAATCTGATCGGCCACGCTGATGGTGTGAAAAAATTGCATATATCGGTGAGTTTGAATTAGCTTAAATATTTCTTTAGAGTACGTAGCATAAGAATAGCTAAATTTAATGACAACGAGGATGTAGAAAGAGAACCGAAATGAGTAAGAAAATTAGGATGCACGCACTTATAAAATGATAAATCTGTTATGCATAAAGTGATCTCAATGAAATAATTTTCATCATCCGCACAGCCTTTTCTCGGAAACTTGTGGGCTAACATGTACCACATGTATATGTTAAGTAATGTTTGCATGTTAATCCTCCTTCTTATCTTCAATCCAGGTGCAGGATATTTGTGAATAAATTCCCATCGAATCATTTTCAGTTGATAGTTTTTCTTTTGCGCATGCATGCCTTGATTTAAATATGCATAATGTCAACTTATGTTTTCACATTCTTTTGTTTGTGTTATATGGTTTCCAGATAAATGAAAACACTTCTGAAAATATTGATTCCGATTTTGAGAGGGTCCTTGAACATTTCTCGGGTGATGATTACAGATTGCCGCCTGTTGGGTTTTAATCCAAACTTGTCTCTAAGTTTATTAGTTCAGCTGTTAGCTTAATGTGTGGAATCAAAGCTCCGCGCGAGTCTTCAGTTTCTGGTGGACGTGGCATCACAAAGTGGAGATAATGTAGGAGTGTCACAAATAAAATTTGAGTTTATTTAGGACTTTCAGTTTCCAGATTCTAGTTTGTAGGAACCATTTCCATTATGTTGTCTTTATATATTGTACTTCGTTTACATCAATAAAAGCAAGCAGTTCAGTAAACTTTGTTTTCTCCAGTTTATATAAACACATATATAGCTATTTTGTGCCAATAATCTGGTATCAGAGCTTGGCAAACCAGTTGATGCCCAAGTACATGCCTAAGGCGCAATCGATGGAGACAGATAAGAACAAAGAAGGGACGATCCGCTTGAGCTATCCTATGCTGACTAGGGCGAATTATGCAGCATGAGCGATGAAGATGAAAGTGTATATGCAGGCTCACGGTGTGTGGGAGGCTGTATCACCCAAGGATCCAAAAACAGACGTGGTCGATTTAAAGAAAGATAAAGTGGCTCTGGCAGTGATATACCAGGGCATTCCAGAAGATATGCTCCTTTCACTTGCAGACAAGGGAACAGCTAAGGAAGCATGGGAGGCAATTCAGACATTGTGTCAAGGCGCAGAGCGAGTCAAGGCTGCAAAGGTGCAGACCCTCAAGGCAGAATTCGAGTCCATGGTGATGAAAGACACAGATTCGGTGGATGATTTTTCTATGAAACTAAATAACTTGGTTACTAATATACGTGCACTAGGAGAAAAAGTGGAAGAAAGTTATGTGGTGAAGAAACTATTGCGCGCGGTTCCATCCAAGTTTCTGCAAATTGCATCAACTATGGAGCAATTTGGTGATCTTAAGACAATGACAATTGAAGAAACGGTAGGCTCCTTGAAGGCTCACGAGGAGAGAATTAAGGGACAAACTGAGATAGGGGGAGGAAAGTTATTGCTCACTAGAGAGGAATGGATTGAACGTGAAAAACAAGACGAAAGCAAATTATTGCTCACAAAGGAGGAGTGGATGAGGCGATCAAACAGATGTGGCACTGAGACATCACAGAAATACAAGGGGAAGGAATACAACCGAGATGGTCGTGACAAAAGCAGAGTTCGTTGCTTCAATTGTGGTGCCTTCGGTCATTATGCAGTGGAATGTAAGAAGCCTAGGCGTGCCAGAGAGGTCAAAGAGGAGGCAAATATGGTGCAGATTCCGGACGACGAACCTGCATTGTTAATGGTTGAAGAATCGAAAGATGAAAGAAAATCACTATTTATAAATGAGGAGCAGGTTTCGCCTAAACTGAACCAGGGTAAAAATGTGAAGGAGGTGGAATCCAATCTGTGGTACTTGGACAATGGTGCCAGTAACCACATGACTGGACAATTTTCTAAATTCCACGAGATTGACATGAAGGTGACAGGTCAAGTTAAGTTTGGCGATGGCTCGATGGTTCAAATTAAAGGCAATGGATCAATAATCTTAAGGTGCAAAAACGGAGAAAGCAGGACTCTAAACGAGGTATATTATATCCCTTCCCTTCGAAACAACATTATTAGTCTCGGACAACTTTCAGAAAGTGGTTACAGGATAGTTCTAAAGGGCGAAAATATCTGGGTTCATGAGAGTGAAGGTGATTTGTTAATGAAAGTAAAACGATCTCCTAATAGACTGTACAAGATCATCATTTACAGTGGTGAGTCCAAGTGCTTAATGGCGAGATGTGATAATGAAGATTGGCTTTGGCACTCTCGCCTGGGCCATGTCAATTTTAGGGCCTTGAAACTCATGTCTACCCAGGATATGGTGTATGGGATGCCTAAGATCAATCGGCCAGATGAGGTATGTACCGGGTGTTTGATGTCAAAACAAGTCAGGAAAGCATTCCCTCAACACTCAAACTTCACAGCTAAAAGGGCCCTCGAACTAGTCCATGGGGATTTGTGTGGACCCATTACGCCAAGCACCCCTAGAGGTAACAAATATATTCTTGTTTTGATTGATGATTATAGCCGGGTAATGTGGACTTATCTTCTTAAAAACAAAAGTGACACGTTTGAAGCTTTCAAGCGCTTTCGAGCTCTAGTTGAAAACAGTCCAGGGAGAAAGATTATGACTTTCAGGTCAGACAACGGGGGAGAATTCACATCGAAGGAATTCACTCAATACTGTGAAGAGGCAGGCATCATCAGACACTTCTCTGCTCCTTACTCGCCGCAGCAGAACGGAGTGGTTGAAAGGCGCAATAGAACTTTGATTGAAATGGCGTGGAGCTTATTGAAAGAAATGAATATGCCAAATTACTTCTGGGGTGAAGCTGTTCGACACGCTACATATCTGATCAATAGGCTTCCCACTCGTGTTGTGACTGGGGTCACTCCCTATGAGGCTTGGTCGAAGAAGAAGCCTCATGTAGAGCATATCAGAGTCTTCGTATGTGTGGCTCATATGAAAACACTTCGTACAAACTTAAGGAAGCTGAACAACCGAAGTAAAAGTGTGGTCTATCTCGGAAAAGAGGCTGGCACTAAAGCATTTAGACTGTATGATCCAGAAACAAAAACTATATGTGTTAGTCGAGATGTCGTATTTGCAGAAAGAAAAGCTTGGGATTGGTCTAAAAAAATTGAAGAAACGACAACACACTTGGGGTCATTCACTGTGGCTTCAAACGCGCTTGGAGAATCAAGTGAGAGTAATCAAGGTTGGGAAGCTGATACTAATTCTGGGTCAAGCTCGTCGACTTCAAGTGACAACTACAGTGGTTCTACTGCCACCGACACGCAAAGTTCAGGTGTTCTCAGCATAACCTCTGACAGAGAAGTGTCAATGGGAGGAACTCCAGAATCCGTCAGGACTGTCTCGAGCTCAGAGTCAAGTGATGGGTCTCAACGATACAGACATGTGAGCGAAATCTATGATAAAACTGAACCCGTAGAACTCGAAGACGAAGAATTGTATCTGATGGGGTTAGACGAGCCAGCAAACTATTCACAAGCCATACAAGGGAATGAATGGAAGAGAGCTATGAAGTTAGAAATGGATGCTGTTGAAAGGAACGAAACCTGGGAACTGACAGAACTTCCTCAAGGTCGTAAGGCTATTGATTTAAAATGGATCTGTAAGATAAAGCGAGATGAAAATGGGAACATTGTTAAACACAAGGCGAGGATTTTAGCAAAGGGATACGTACAAAAACAAGGGATAGACTTTGATGAAGTCTTCGCTCCAGTCACTCGAATTGAGACAATCCGCCTATTACTTGCTCTTGTTGCTAAAGAAAATTGGGAGGTACACCACCTGGACGTTAAGACAGCGTTTTTGAACGGAGAAATCAAGGAAGAGGTGTATGTTAGACAGCCCGAAGGATTCATAAAGAAAGGGAAAGAGCACATGGTTTACAGACTTATAAAAGCACTATACGGTCTTCGTCAAGCCCCGAGGGCCTGGTATTCGAAGTTAAACAAGCATTTGGAACAACTGGGATTCAACAGATGTGCCTATGATCAAGCAGTGTACACAAAGAATGTGGGAAAAGGAGTATTGATAATTGGCGTCTATGTCGATGACATTCTCGTAACGGGAACCAGTGCAGAAAATATCAAGGAGTTTAAGGAACAAATGGCAAGTAAGTTTGATATGAGTGATTTGGTCAAGCTGACTTACTATCTTGGTATTGAAGTTAATCAAGGCGATGGGTTTATTCTGCTGCAACAGAAAGGGTACGCGAAAAAAATTCTCAACAAGGCGGGCATGCTACATTGTAACCCGACCAAAGTACCAATGCATCCTAAGGATGTTATGAACAAAGATGAAGGCGGAACAGAAGTTAATCCTACAGAGTTTAAAAGTATAGTTGGAGGCCTAAGATATCTTGTCAACACTAGACCTGATATAGCTTACTCTGTGGGCATTGTAAGCAGATTTATGGAAAGGCCAACCCTGTTACATCAGGCTGCAGCGAAACGCAGACTGCGATATGTACAAGGGACTCTCGACTTTGGTTTAACATACTCCAGGGATGGTGACAACAAAGTATTGATTGGATACTCTGACAGCGACTTAGCATGCAATATAGAGGACAGGAAAAGCACGGGAGGTATGGTTTTTTATCTCAATAAGAGTCTAACAACTTGGGCTTCTCAGAAACAAAGATGTGTCGCACTCTCATCTTGCGAGGCCGAGTTCATGGCGGCTACTGCGGCGGCATGCCAAGCTGTGTGGTTGAGAAAATTACTGTCTCAAATAATTGTGTATGATATTGGTCCTGTTACACTCTTTATCGATAATAAGTCCGCAATTGACTTAGCCAAGAATCCGGTATTCCATGGTAGAAGCAAACACATAGACGTTCGGTATCACCTTATACGCGAATGTGTGGAGAATGGGGAAATAATTGTGAAACATGTGTCTACTGAAGAGCAACGTGCAGACTCTCTCACCAAAGCTCTTACTTCTGTTAAATTCGAAATCATGAGAGACCTACTTGGAGTCAAGAAATGCATTCAGACAAGTTCAGATTAAGGGGGAGTTTGTTGGGTTTTATTCCAAACTTGTCTCTAAGTTTATTAGTTCAGCTGTTAGCTTGATGTGTGGAATCAAAGCTCCGCGCGAGTCTTCAGTTTCTGGTGGACGTGGCATCACAAAGTGGAGATAATGTAGGAGTGTCACAAATAAAATTTGAGTTTATTTAGGACTTTCAGTTTCCAGATCCTAGTTTGTAGGAACCATTTCCATTATGCTGTCTTTATATATTGTACTTCGTTTACATCAATAAAAGCAAACAGTTCAGTAAACTTTGTTTTCTCCAGTTTATATAAACACATATATAGCTATTTTGTGCCAATACCGCCGACAGTTGCCGCCGACAGTTGCCTTCAGAAACAGCTCTGTCCATATCATCAACATCCAAGGTTTCACTGGTACGCTTTATGAAATGAGTCACATCAAGTTTATAATGGCACACTTTCCGCGCCTGAGGCACTTAGAAGTGACTCCGATCAAGGAAATGGATGAAGCCCAAAGCGGTGCCTATGTAGATCTTATTTCAGATTTTCCTATGCTTTCTGCGTCTGTGGAAATTGTAATGGGATCTGAGGAACATTTTATTTGTAAAAATATAGAAGCTTGATAAGTATGTCTGCTTCTATACATTCCATGAAATATAAAATGGTATGAGTTTCCTTTGTAATTCTGCTAGTAGGACAAAGTATACTTTTAAAGTGACGGAAACATATAGTCGAAGAGCCTTTCTGTATTCTGCAATTCTGCTATTTCTAGATGAATTAGGTACAGTAATACATTTTTAGTGATCTGTTGTAATGCATCAGTCTGATGGCTGGAAGATTTATGTATCAGCCCTGTGTGAATTACAATTTTAGCTCTCACTTAAGAGAACAAATTATCCCTTCAATGTCTGAATGACGGAGAAATCTTAAGGAAAATTTTCTCTGCATTGATCCTTTTCCTGCTACTCATTTCCACACTCAAGTCCTCCAACTAATAGTACAGGCTTGCCTGATTTATATTAGGGCCTGTTTGGCAAAGGAAAAATAAGTTGACTTATGGCTTATAAGTCCATAATAACTTATGAGGGTGTTAATCAACCCAACTTATGAACTCGACTTATAACTTATATAATCATAAGTTATTCTTCCCAAATATTATTTCTTATTGCTTGATTTATTTTGCTTAGTAATTTATATTTTTTTACATTTGCGGTTTTGAATATATTTTCAATTTAAATTGCATGTATTGAAATTTTTATCTTAAATTATTATTTTTTTTAATAAAATTTACAAAACATTTCACTAACTTTTAAGTTAATTTATCCAAACACATGTATAACTTATAAGTATTCATCTACTGATAGTTAACCTCTTTAAGGTATCCCAAACACCCATTAAGTCTTCACCTTATGCAGTGTAAACCGTGTTGACAATTGACCCAGCCATATCGTTTCTTTTACCAATCTTTTAATACTTTATTGATCTCAATTGTTTCAAAGGAGAGAAATGTGGGACAATGACCAAAATAGTACAAAGACAAGGGAATTGTTCATAGTGCCCAACCTGAAAATGTTGGTCCTTGGCAGCACCGAGTTGGTGAATTTTTATTTATAAAGTGTGGCAAGAAGATTGAGTTAGTGTTGGGCTTTTGTCTAAACATGTTGGGCTTTTGATAGTTTGTTTTAAGTTGAATAAATCAACGTGCACGTTAATGTATTAGACGCATTCAACAAGAGGTTGTAGAAGAATAGGAAACTCAGTTTTGATCTCCTGGATTGTAGAAGTTTTACTACTGATTAGTTTTTATATTAACACTACAATAAATCTGGCCAATTATGACGGAAAACTTATGAAGGAACCACTGGGCGCGCCAAACTTATGACGAAATTACAAATCTGTCGTAAATGTGACCATTTACGACGAAAAACTTATGACGAAATTTCTGGGTGCGCCAAACTTATGACAGAATTACAAATCCGTCGTTAATCTGACCACTTACGACGAAAAATTTACGACGGAATTTTTGGTTGTGCCGAACTTATGACTGAATTACAAATGAAAAACATTTCTGTTGTAAGTTAATTTAAGTGAAAAGTAAATTAACATTTTTTAAGCAAAAACGTTGTCGTTCTTAACTTGCGA
Organism: Heracleum sosnowskyi; assembly: GCA_030848705.1. Taxonomy (NCBI): domain Eukaryota; kingdom Viridiplantae; phylum Streptophyta; class Magnoliopsida; order Apiales; family Apiaceae; genus Heracleum; species Heracleum sosnowskyi. The sequence goes on along the minus strand of CM061242.1, from coordinate 10,228,405 downwards.
CGGATATGTATTCCGTCGCAAGTTCAATATTTTAATATAATCTCTTTACAAATAATTGTAATTGAAATAAAAATACTTTTATATCTTGAAAAGACATAGTTTTAAAATAAATATGCGACGATTTTTTCGTCATAAAAGAGTTGTTGGGTTGGTAAATTCAAATTTTTCCCAAAAATATTTGGCGGTAAATTAAAAAATTTCCCAAAAAAATGGGCGGGAAATTCAAATTTTTGGAGTCCAATAACTTATGACGGATTCCGTCGTAAGTTAGCACATGTTTTTTTCGTGTTTCAATTTTCTTAAAAATATTTCCCGATGATCTAACTGTATGGATATCAAGATTTATATGTTTGGGTGATATTCCAAAAATATTAGAAAATAAATAAATTTATTTGTTTCGAGATTATAGTAGTCAACTAGTGATTTGACTATTACTTCTAACTAGTGTTTAGTCTCGGATTGGTGTTTTGATTTTTTTAAAAATATTTCCCGAAGATCTAACCATGTGGATATCAAGATTTATATGTTTGAGCGATATTCCAAAAATATTAGAAAAAAATAAATTTATTTGGTTTGAGATGATAATAGTCACTAATTATTTGAGTAGTACTTCTAATAAGTGTTTAGTCCCATATTTGTATTTTGATTTTTTAAAAATTATTTACTGATGATCCAACCGTATGGATGTCAAGATTAATATATTTGAGTGGTATTCCAAAAATATGAAAAATAAATAAATTTATTTGTTTCGAGATTATAGTAGTCAACTTGTGATTTGACTATTACTTCTAACTAGTGTTTAGTCCCGGATTGATGTTTTAATTTTTTTTTGAATACATTTTTCAATGATTCAACTATATGGATGTCAAGATCCCCCGGTTTAATTAAAAAATAATATTAAAAAAGGTGGACCCCGCACAAAAAAGTGGGCCCCACTAGTTTTTCTAATTTTTAACCCTAAACCCTAAACTTGAATAAATTTTTAATTGATTTATTCGACGATCCAACCATACGGATGTCAAGATTTATATGTTTGAGTGGTATTCCAAAAATATTAGAAAAAAATAAATTTATTTGTTTCGACATTATAGTAGTCAACTAGTGATTTGACCATTACTAAATCTTAAACCCTGAACACTAAACCTCAACACTAAATCCGAATAATTTTTTAATTGATTTATTTGACGATCCATCCGTACGGATTTTAATCGGTACTCGTTCTAGTATTGAGAAAAAATAATAAAAAATATAAAGACTCTATTGTGTCGCATCTTCACAAAAACGTTGTAAAATTTAACAATAATGTATTTTAAATTAATATATAGTTTAATACAAATTTTAAATTATTAATTATATATAAATAATTTATTATAAATTAATTTTGTAAAATTATATTACATATAAACATGTAAATGCACATGGTATTTATTTAATTTTAAGTTAACTTAATAATTTTAAAAAATAAATTAAAAAATTAAGTTAATTTTTTTCAATAAAAAACAAAGGCGGCAGCTTTCCCCCCATTACCCGAAAATGTTTCCGCCGGTCTCCGACTCTAATCTCGCTCCCCCCATCTCTCTCTCTATCTCTCTCTTTCACACACACACACACCATCCTCCTTTCCCGTCTCTCTCTCAAAACCTATCTCAACCCCTAATTTACATGATCTGTTACAACCCATTTCAAAACACAAATTAATACACACATAGAAGGATAAACTTCATTTTTCAATTTCTCCTCGACTACTCTTTGCATAGCTCGAGACATATGGTTGATTACTTAATTAAATGGTGATTTTTTTGAGTTATAGAGATGAAGAGAGGCTAGGGTTTACGCAGAAAATTTGGGGAAAATATTGTTATTAAGCTTGTTTGATATTGGTTTGAATTGAGTGAAGCTTCTAGCAAGTTTTGAGGTATAATCCTTAAACTTTTATCCTTGTTTCTTTATGTTAAGGATAGTTCTTGATATTTTATTTTGGTTAAGTATTTCTTTAAAAGAATCCGATTTAAATGGTGTAATTGAGTTATAAATTGAATGAAAATGGTTGATAAGAATTGATAATTGTAAAAGGATGATATGGTTAGTTGTTTTGACGAAAGTGATTTTCGTTGTAAAATTATCATGTTTCTGCCCTATTCTGTGCTTCTGTTCTGGGGCAATTAACAGCTGTTCTGGACAGTAGCATTGTGCTAGAATTGTTCTGTATGTTTTCTAGTTTAGTTACGCGCTGACCTTGCATAATTTAAGTATACCAGCAAGGAGTTGTGGAAGTTTTAGTGAAAGTCGCACATAACAGAATTTTTTTGTGTCTTGACTTGAGTTTTGAGATTCTTTCTCTATGTTAATGAATTGGTTTTGACTTCAAATTATAATAGCACATGTATTTTCTATTCAGAAGGTACTCATCAAAATTTAGTGTTAAAAGGATTATACTTCGAATTACTAAAAATGTTTAAGTAGAGTGCACGCACTTGCATTTCGTATTTCAATTTGGTATGTCCTGTTTTGTATATTGAATTTGAAGAGGTTAAAGGCCAAATTTTAAGCTGATCAAAGAGTGAAAGTTGTAGGTATATAGATGAATAAGATTTCTGTAAAGTTTGGTGATTGTTACACTTGAATTTTATGAGTTATGAATTAAATGGTGAATATAACTCTGAAATTCTGGTACTTCTAATTGGTAATTTTGGGCTTCGCTTTTCTACTTAATATTTCATTTGCTGTTCTAATTGGTAAGGTAATTCTTCCATCTACCTTTTTTTTTGTTCAAGATACATAATTAATTTTCATACTAAGTGTGTTAACTTGAAGAATGATATTGGTTAAGGTACGTAGGCATATATTAGGTAGTCAAATGTGTCGTTAAACCTTTATCATCTGGTTCATCATTTTGTTATAGTAACTTTAGTATCTTAGTAGGATTGCGGCTAAGTAGGTAAAGTTCCTTGGATGATCAGTCTTGGGATGTGTAGGTACAAAATCTCCATGAATTTTACAATTGTTGGCTTCTCCAGTAATACTGTGAAATGTAAAATTGGTCTAATCTGCAATCAAATGCAAAATAAATGAAATTACTATTAAAAAGATCGGTCACCCTTTTCTTTTATACTATTGTCAAAGCCAACTGCATAATAACGTTGTTTCATTCTTGTTTTTAATTACAAGTTTTAGTTGTTACGATTAACATGTCTTGTGTTAATGAGTGTCATTTTAATAACCTTCTGCGTGATTAGGATAATTATATCTTCCAGATGCTTTATCTTGCTCTTGTTCTTATTGATATCTAGATCCCAAAAGCACTTCGCTGCAAAAATAATCCATTGGCTTTTGATATAACCGCTGCTTTGTAGTGGATTCATCTTAGGTCTTGTATCGGGGTCTTCTAATATTCGAGGTAAGAATTTATTTATAGTTGCTAAAGGTTTTTGCAATGGTAACATTGTCACATTTTTAATTCACAGAAATTAGTTTTCCTAATAAATGAACTTGCAATGCATAAGCATGATCTGGCCTTAAAAATGTCCTTGTAATTGGGGCTGGTGCACTTTACCCAATTACAAGAACATTTTTGTAATTGGGGCCAATTTTTGGACAAGGTCTCCTAGCAAAGCTGGTGGAATGTTTTCCGGGACACAAGACAAATGTGCAACTTGTCGTGAAACAGCATATTCATGTGAGAAGGTATTCAGCTATACTATACTGAAAAATGAAAACAATATATATTCATAGTACAATTTTTATGGTACTAGGCTCACATATCCTAGTGTAGTAGTGGTCAATTGATACATGCAGTATACGCAGTCTTTAGGACATAACTGTTATTGAAATACATTCCTTTAAAAATAGCTGCAGAAAAGCTACCGCAACCCGGATCTTTTGACCTATGAACCTAACCTCATTTCTTGTAGGAACAACAAAATTAGTTCTGGTAGGAACAATACACGATTTAGATCAAGAGCTAGTTATTTTGAAGTTAAAAAATGTGTACATAATTTGAATAAAAGAGCCACGAGCAGAAGGTATTTTGAATAAAATTTTGAACTACCACAAGGAATTTCTACCCTGTATTACCACTTACCAACCTGCAGCAATTCATAAATGGTACATAGCAAAAAGTATTAGGTACATTACGAGTGCAAAACCACTATAAACTAAATCAATTTGTCATTTCCCCAATATAAGTAACAGTACTAGAAATAGCGAGTAACAGTCTGAATTCTACAAAAAAAATAAATGATCCTGTAAAGTATTACAAGGAGATTCTTTGTTTTTGATCAAACAAAAATCTGGCCCTACGCAAATATCAACATATATAACAGTTCTTACCAAGCATATCAAAGCTAGTCAAATGTAGTTAATATCTAGGGAATATAAATATCTATACTAAAGCGGACTACTAAGAACTATCAACATATATATATAACAGTTCTTACCAAGCATATCAAAGCTAGTCAAATGTAGTTAATATCTAGGGAATATAAATATCTATACTAACAAAGCTGACTACTAAGAACTGATAAGAAGAAAAATAAAAGTGTGGATTACATGTCTCTAACTTTTTTATAGTCCTGCATAAAAGTGACCAAGTCAGTTTGAGATGCCTGAATACATGATGCAATATATATGTAGAATTTCAAAATCAGTGGTAAGGAGCCTGAATTGAATGCAGAGAAAATGTCATGCTCACTCAAATTGAGAGACGCACTCTTAGTAAAGATCTCAAAGTAAAGAGTAATTAATTTTTTTAAAGGTAGGCACATATTGATATAATATTTAGATCAAGGGATAACAGACAGCGCATATTCTGGGCTAAGAGTTCAAAAGGCAAGACCAGCCAAACCATAATGCCATCATTTCATAGTTTAATTTTTGTGCAGATAAGGTGTATTGCATTGATAAAAGATGAATGGCTTATGAAGAGTTGTAGAAGAGACCCCATTGTGCTTCTAAGGTACCTTGATGTTGAAACTTATGAGCTGGAGTCTGTCATGGAAGCCATACTGAATATCAATATAAGGGAGTCTGTACCTTGATGTTATTTTCTGCACATTATAGGGGAAGGCCCCGACCGATGATGATGTTGACGTTGGCGACCTTGGGGGTTGAGTATTTATGTTTGAATTTAATTTAGACTATGAATGTTTGTAAGATAATCTAAGTTATGTTGTGAACTAAAGTTGGCTTGTAGAAGTATGAAAACTTTTGTGTGGTCGGATATGGATTTATGATAATATTTATGTAACTTTGGTACTTTTATATTTATGTTTGATTGTGGCGTTGTATTGCATATAGATTGTGTGGTGTTGGATTGTATGTCGATTGGAATTTAATTTGAAAGCAGAAAATGGCTGGAATGGAATCTGAAAAAGCAGCATAATGTTGCTTCTGGTCAGTCCAACTTATGACGAATATCTAGGTAACTTCCGACGGATGTTCATCTTTTTTATATTAATTTTTATTTTTTCTGCGATTAAAAAATTGGTTACAGGTGGGCCCCATTCTTTAACTTCCAACAGATTTTCCGTCGTTACATATGAATTTATGGCAGTATATTTCGTCGTAAGTTCATTTATTAATTGATTGAAAAAGATGGGTCCCACACAGGAACTTATGACGAAAAGGTATACTTGTGACGACTCAACCAGGACCGTTGTCTATTACCCCTGAAAACCGATGACTATTGAGATGCCGTCAGATGGACCTCAGACAACGGTTAAAAAATGTTGTGCAAAATAACTGAAACGACAGTCACCCATTAACAAAGTGTTGTATAATAGCCAGAAACAACAACAGTTTCTTACCATACAGACCGTTGTATAAGTTGATTATCACAACATTCTGGTAAATATAAAGTGTTGTATAACAGCTAGAAACAACAACGGTTTGCTTCTTAATAAAGCCTTGTTTATATTTCTTTTGCACAATGGTTTAAGTTTTATCTACAACGGTTTTATCCTCAGTATCTGCATTTACTCAACGGTTTTTATCTCTAAGTGTGTAGTAACAAAGCTTTTGAACAACACTTCACATGTATTTACCTATTGTGCTTTGTTTTGTTAGACAACAGTTTTATTTTAAGAATGCGTTGTAAGAGATTATTTTTACAACGTTTTTGTTTGGTCAATCTTTTGTATTTAGGCTCTGTTTGGGATTGCTGTTAAAAATTGCTGTGCTGTTGAAAAAAGTGCTGTTAAAATAAGTGCTGTTGTGAAAATCAGATAACTGTTTGGTAATATTTTTGATATATGCATGTTTTGGTGTATAATATAAAAAAATAATGTTTTGGTGAGTTTTGATGTTGAAACCAGTAGCTGCTTCCCGCAAAAGCTGAAAAACAGCTTTTTTCAAAAGCATGGGGGGACCTGCTTTCTCTAAAAGCAGCTTTTGAGCCAAAAGCGCTTTTCAGAAAAGCAGCTTTTAAATTTTACCAAACACTTTTTTAGCTGCTTTTCAGAAAAAAGCTGATGTTGCTGTCTGCAACAGCAATGCCAAACGGACCCTTAGTCTAAATAGACAACATGTTTCTTTTATGAGTATGTTGTACGAAAAACATTTGCACGACAGTCTAAATAGACAGTGACCATTGTTTGATACATATAATAACAATAGTTCTTATAGATGTCACACTAAGCTAAAAACATAAGAGACAATGGTTTTATAACCAAATGAAACAATGGTAGACATTGTAATTACAAGCCAACAAAAATACCAAACTAAATACTTCACATATTACCAACTAAAATTCACCATTACAACCACTATACACCAAATTCACAAACTAATGCTCCAATCGAATGATTATTTTTGTTGTGGTAAAATCATCATCTATTGTACCTAACGTGAAGTCGAAAGTTAAACAGATGATGACTTTTCGACCCCCGAAGTCAGATGCATCATTGTCCAATGAAACATACTCTGGACTACTTGTTGATGTCTGAAGCATCGAAAAATTATCAGAATTTTCAGGACTAACATCAAAATTTGTAGCCTTCTCATCACCGACAGCAAATGAGTTAAATCTTCTCGCTGCACGTGCAAAGGGATATAAACAAATGTTAGACACTGCACCTACAATGCTTACAAATGTCCAATTATAAAACACCACAAGATGAGTGTTTAGAATAACTTTACCACGAGTATGGGCACGATCTTGATCTCTTACGACAGCATGGCCAGAAACACGATATTTCTTCTGCGATCTATACTTCAGGCCCTTATTAGGCACTTCCAGACCACGTGGCTTTAGACAGAAAGCAAACATGATTGGCTTCTCCACAGGTGGTGCCTTCCTCTTGCTTCCACAGGAGGTGATACTGTTGCCTTTGGCCATCAACTGATTCCACTCTTGAACTTTCTGCTGGTACCTTTCCCATGATGGAGGCTGATAAAGCACGACAACTTCAGTGAATTTTGCTAAAGAACAGCCTCACTCAATGTATAAATAGAAAGAAATAAAACATTATGTGCAAATAACAATAAACACAAAGCAGGATTTCATATAAGAAGGTACACACACTTTTTAAAATCATAAAACCTAATAGCCACTTGACAGTAACTAATATGCAAATTGTTTTTAAAACTAGTCATAAATTTATGTCACTTGACCTAAGAAGTGACAGGGACAAAGATTGAGGGATTGGTGGTTCGTACTCAAGAGCCTCCAAGACACAAAAACAATTATATGTTTCAATATATTTCTCAATCTCTGATAATTAAGGATTATAACTATTTTAATAGTATACCTAAAACTTGGGATTTTGCATAAATTTAGTAAAACACAAAATTAATCGTACTTGGTATCTACTTCCTATTAATAATGAATTAGTTAAAAAAATAATGAAGACGGGACAAGGAAACAAAACCATGTATAACCCTTCTACCACGATATATAATAAAATTTATAAATGCCTCAGTAGCAATTTAGATTCCATTTTCTGATCTATTACATCAATTTCCTCAGTGCTGCAGCTGGTAGAATATGTAGACAACATGATACTGTAAGTAAACTTGTCCCACTTGATGCCTTTTTCGTTTATTTCAAGCAACAGAGGCTTCAATTTATCAAAGTTGCCTATCTTGCAGTAGAGACAAAGCATGTTATTATTTCTTATTTATTCTTATTTATTCTGGTATTCTACTCTAGATACTGATAGTTAGGAAATCTTGTGGGTTCGGCTTGACTTATTTCTTTCTTATCTTATCCTTTTACATACCATATTGTTTGGGTATGTAGGTGCCTGCAGGCTGCAGCCACAACACCTTGAACACACGCTGGTTAAACTTTAAGTGAACTAAATACACTGAAGCGACCAAGCATATACATACGCAACCTATCTGGCTGCAGCAAAGATGATCTTTTTGTGACCTTATCAATTGGCTTACTAGTTCCTATTTCCAGACACTTAACCTTACCAATTAGTCACATTAAGCTAAAGGACTCCTTTCTAAACCTAGAAACAGATCACAGCCATTTATATTCTTTTGGTTCATTGAGGGTATTTACCTGTGACAAATCTTCTCACACTTTGTGACAAATCTCCCCGCTTTTCACAATGTTTTAGTTTTTGTCTGTGTAAAGTCTGTTCCAGTACCATTTGTGTCACCCGAGGAACGATTTCTCATTGGCCGTATCTGTCCAAGACCATACGTATGCATCTCAGAACAAGACAGGGAAGGGTAGAAGACAAGAAATTGGGATTATCTTCTTTTTTTCAGCTGATTGAAACTTGGATTTTTCAAGGAACCTGTCTAGGGAAATTATTTACTTTTGCTAAAACATAAGAATTATTAGCAACATGAGTAATGCTAGAAAGTAGCACATATCAATAATGCTTTGAACTGCTTGTTAGCTCGCATACCTCTTGTGTTCCTTAGGTTGCTGTTTGTCAGACTTCTTAACTGTTGGATCTGCACGGATCCCTGCATGAACTTTCTTGTAAAGCTCCTCAATATTATCTGCATCAATTCCTTTCTTAGCATATAATGAAAAGTGAGTTTGATACTTCTCTGGCTCATCTTCAATCAGTGTCTGCAAGGAAAATAAACAAGATAAATTCACCAACGACGAGGATAAATAGTCTTAACAAAGCAAGTAGGATTAAAATGGACAAGAATGTATGACCCTCGCCCTCATGTATGCAGCAACATAGCCACCATAGATATACTTGTGGTGAACCTCAGCATCAAGCTGTTTAGAATCCTTTGAGAAACCAGTTTCTCACTGTGAGGAATGTCAAGGCCACCATCCAAAGCACCCTACAATTAACAACTGAATAAGAACTCCTATAATTACACAAACACAAGAAATTAACATGCTAAAGCAATACCATATTACTTGTACACCAGTTGTACACTTTCTAATTGAGACATCAGTTACACACAATAATACATGCTGGCATTTAGTACATACAAGCATATGGTAACTAGGACTCCTTCAGTCATGAGTCAAGACAATGATATAGTTATACAGAGTATAGCAGAATTTATTCAGATGGAAGCGGTTGAACCACAGCTCTCGAGTTCTGATAATACATCACTTGATGGGAGGATGGCAGTCATAAGCACGAGGACAGCTCAACCAGGCTCAAGCTTGATAGTATCTTCCCAAGAGAGTTCCAGTTCTAGTAATTCCATCAAGAGCAGCAAATCTTTAACCTTGCAGAGTTTGAGATCTGCTTATGTGGATGAGAACCCACGGTCAAAAAACATCAAGTCAGGTTTCAGCTTCCGTCAACTCCTGGACTAAACCCGTTAGTTGGGGAAGAATAACACATTACATATTGGGAAGTGTAAATGTAGGAAAAAAGAAGAAACAAATACGAATGTGAAAGGATTTCAGACGAAAGAAGTGTCTTTCAGTCAATATACATATTCATTCCAAAAGGATTTCAATATAGATAGGTAAAAGGTGATAAACTTCAAGTACCTCTTCTAATCGATTGGCAATGAAAACATTATAACACATCGAAGAAGCCCTTAACCGAAGAAGCCATCTTCAAAACTTGAACCAGCCCCAACTTGAACCAGGCCCATATCGAAGAAGCCCTTAATCCAAATTCGTTCCGCTGGAAACCTAAATCGAACACCTGCAACAAAAAGTGACTAATTAAACCAATAATTGAAACCTTAAAACTGAAGAAGATCTAAAATTGAACCCCAAATTGAAGAAGCCCTAAATCGAAAAATTCCAAACCAAAGAGGCCCTCAATTGTAGAAGTCATAAATCAAATAAACCAAAAAATAGAAGAGAGAGAGAGAGAGAGAAAGAGCAGGTCGGGGGAGAGAGATATGAGACACTGATAGTGTGTGGTGAAAAATGTCTGCGTTTGGAGTTTGTTTGTTAAGAATGGGGGAAGGCGGAAGGGGGGAATTTTCGTTAAAGAGGGAAATGAATTATTGGTTAAGGGGGGGAAAGACTACGAAAATTTTAACAAAATTTGAGTTTGGTGATGAAGTGAGGGACAAAAATAAAATTAAAATTTTTTTGTGTTGTAAAAACTTAAAGTTAAATATAAATAAATAAATTTAATTTTTTAAACATCCAATTGCACCAATAATAATATTTAATTATTTTAGTGATATACAAATATAATTAAAAAATTAGACAAATATAATTAAAAATATAATTGCACCAATGTTAGTTGCGGTTCGAATATAATAGTATGGTTATTATATAATGTTCGTTTAAGTTCAGAATTAGTAATGTTACAATTATTAACGTTTGCCTAGCTAATATTTCCTTGTAAACAAATATCAAGGATCGTAAATCATACAATATATGATGTCCACATCTACAACGTGTATAACAAAATATCTGAAGTATGATCGTATTCTATCTATCAACGATATTATTATTATTATCATTAACCTTTATTTAAGTGTTTTTATATATTTAACAATTTTTTATACAATAACATTGTATGAAGTGTGTAACACTTATGTATGTATTAAGGACAACAAATAAAGTACTTTTTTAAAAATCAATGCTTTTGATATAGACAACGGTTTAGCTAAACAAAACGTTGTAACGTAAATAATCACTCAAGGATTTTATAAAACGAAACCATTGTCTATATCATACAACGGTTTAACAACATAAACAATTGTTACAGAGATTATTCAACAACGAACGGATCAAAACGAAAACCCTTGTGTATATTATACAACGTTTTTTGGACCAAAACCATTGTTACGTCTTACAACTTACAACACTTTGTTAAACAAAAACCATTGTCTTATACTTTTGTAAAATCGAATAAACAAAACATAGGTGAGTCCCGACTCGCATATATAAAATTAATACAAGACAACTTAATGACGACTTTATAATTAAATTATGTCATACCGATATGTAAAATGAGTTATTTGAATATGTCAACATTGTTGTTAATAGTATTGGTATGTCACTTATTCTCTAATAGTATAGTTATTATATAATGTTCGTTTAACTTCGGAATTAGTAATGTTATAAGTATTAACATTTTCCTAGCTAGCTAATATTTCCTTGTAAACAAATATCAAGGATCGTAAATCATACAATATATGATGTCCACATCTACAACGTGTATAACAAAATATCTAAAGTATGATCGTATTCTATCTATCAATAATATTATTATTATCATTAACCTTTATTTAAGTGTTTTTATATATTTAACAATTTTTTATACTAAATATCCAAATAAGAGATTTATACAATAACATTGTATGAAGTGTGTAACACTTATGTATGTATTATGGACAACAAATAAAGTACTTTTTTAAAAATCAATGCTTTTGATATAGACAACGGTTTAGCTAAACAAAACGTTGTAACGTAAATAATCACTCAAGGATTTTATAAAACGAAACCATTGTCTATATCATACAACGGTTTAACAACATAAACAATTGTTACAGAGATTATTCAACAACGAACGGATCAAAACGAAAACCCTTGTGTATATTATACAACGTTTTTTGGACCAAAACCATTGTTACGTCTTACAACTTACAACACTTTGTTAAACAAAAACCATTGTCTTATACTTTTGTAAAATTGAATAAACAAAACATAGGTGAGTCCCGACTCGCATATATAAAATTAATACAAGACAACTTAATGACAAGTTTATAATTAAATTATGTCATACCGATATGTAAAATGAGTTATTTGAATATGTCAACATTGTTGTTAATAGTATTGGTATGTCACTTATTCGCTAATAGTATAGTTATTATATAATGTTCGTTTAACTTCGGAATTAGTAATGTTATAAGTATTAACATTTTCCTAGTTAGCTAATATTTCCTTGTAAACAAATATCAAGGATCGTAAATCATACAATATATGATGTCCACATCTACAACGTGTATAACAAAATATCTAAAGTATGATCGTATTCTATCTATCAATAATATTATTATTATCATTAACCTTTATTTAAGTGTTTTTATATATTTAACAATTTTTATACTAAATATCCAAATAAGAGATTTATACAATAACATTGTATGAAGTGTGTAACACTTATGTATGTATTATGGACAACAAATAAAGTACTTTTTTAAAAATCAATGCTTTTGATATAGACAACGGTTTAGCTATACAAAACGTTGTAACGTAAATAATCACTCAAGGATTTTATAAAACGAAACTATTGTCTATATCATACAACGGTTTAACAACATAAACAATTGTTACAGAGATTATTCAACAACGAACGGATCAAAACGAAAACCCTTGTGTATATTATACAACGTTTTTTGGACCAAAACCATTGTTACGTCTTACAACTTACAACACTTTGTTAAACAAAAACCATTGTCTTATACTTTTGTAAAATCGAATAAACAAAACATAGGTGAGTCCCGACTCGCATATATAAAATTAATACAAGACAACTTAATGACGACTTTATAATTAAATTATGTCATACCGATATGTAAAATGAGTTATTTGAATATGTCAACATTGTTGTTAATAGTATTGGTATGTCACTTATTCTCTAATAGTATAGTTATTATATAATGTTCGTTTAACTTCGGAATTAGTAATGTTATAAGTATTAACATTTTCCTAGCTAGCTAATATTTCCTTGTAAACAAATATCAAGGATCGTAAATCATACAATATATGATGTCCACATCTACAACGTGTATAACAAAATATCTAAAGTATGATCGTATTCTATCTATCAATAATATTATTATTATCATTAACCTTTATTTAAGTGTTTTTATATATTTAACAATTTTTTATACTAAATATCCAAATAAGAGATTTATACAATAACATTGTATGAAGTGTGTAACACTTATGTATGTATTATGGACAACAAATAAAGTACTTTTTTAAAAATCAATGCTTTTGATATAGACAACGGTTTAGCTAAACAAAACGTTGTAACGTAAATAATCACTCAAGGATTTTATAAAACGAAACCATTGTCTATATCATACAACGGTTTAACAACATAAACAATTGTTACAGAGATTATTCAACAACGAACGGATCAAAACGAAAACCCTTGTGTATATTATACAACGTTTTTTGGACCAAAACCATTGTTACGTCTTACAACTTACAACACTTTGTTAAACAAAAACCATTGTCTTATACTTTTGTAAAATTGAATAAACAAAACATAGGTGAGTCCCGACTCGCATATATAAAATTAATACAAGACAACTTAATGACGAGTTTATAATTAAATTATGTCATACCGATATGTAAAATGAGTTATTTGAATATGTCAACATTGTTGTTAATAGTATTGGTATGTCACTTATTCTCTAATAGTATAGTTATTATATAATGTTCGTTTAACTTCGGAATTAGTAATGTTATAAGTATTAACATTTTCCTAGCTAGCTAATATTTCCTTGTAAACAAATATCAAGGATCGTAAATCATACAATATATGATGTCCACATCTACAACGTGTATAACAAAATATCTAAAGTATGATCGTATTCTATCTATCAATAATATTATTATTATCATTAACCTTTATTTAAGTGTTTTTATATATTTAACAATTTTTTATACTAAATATCCAAATAAGAGATTTATACAATAACATTGTATGAAGTGTGTAACACTTATGTATGTATTATGGACAACAAATAAAGTACTTTTTTAAAAATCAATGCTTTTGATATAGACAACGGTTTAGCTAAACAAAACGTTGTAACGTAAATAATCACTCAAGGATTTTATAAAACGAAACCATTGTCTATATCATACAACGGTTTAACAACATAAACAATTGTTACAGAGATTATTCAACAACGAACGGATCAAAACGAAAACCCTTGTGTATATTATACAACGTTTTTTGGACCAAAACCATTGTTACGTCTTACAACTTACAACACTTTGTTAAACAAAAACCATTGTCTTATACTTTTGTAAAATTGAATAAACAAAACATAGGTGAGTCCCGACTCGCATATATAAAATTAATACAAGACAACTTAATGACGAGTTTATAATTAAATTATGTCATACCGATATGTAAAATGAGTTATTTGAATATGTCAACATTGTTGTTAATAGTATTGGTATGTCACTTATTCGCTAATAGTATAGTTATTATATAATGTTCGTTTAACTTCGGAATTAGTAATGTTATAAGTATTAACATTTTCCTAGTTAGCTAATATTTCCTTGTAAACAAATATCAAGGATCGTAAATCATACAATATATGATGTCCACATCTACAACGTGTATAACAAAATATCTAAAGTATGATCGTATTCTATCTATCAATAATATTATTATTATCATTAACCTTTATTTAAGTGTTTTTATATATTTAACAATTTTTATACTAAATATCCAAATAAGAGATTTATACAATAACATTGTATGAAGTGTGTAACACTTATGTATGTATTATGGACAACAAATAAAGTACTTTTTTAAAAATCAATGCTTTTGATATAGACAACGGTTTAGCTATACAAAACGTTGTAACGTAAATAATCACTCAAGGATTTTATAAAACGAAACTATTGTCTATATCATACAACGGTTTAACAACATAAACAATTGTTACAGAGATTATTCAACAACGAACGGATCAAAACGAAAACCCTTGTGTATATTATACAACGTTTTTTGGACCAAAACCATTGTTACGTCTTACAACTTACAACACTTTGTTAAACAAAAACCATTGTCTTATACTTTTGTAAAATCGAATAAACAAAACATAGGTGAGTCCCGACTCGCATATATAAAATTAATATAAGACAACTTAATGACGACTTTATAATTAAATTATGTCATACTGATATGTAAAATGAGTTATTTGAATATGACAACATTGTTGTTAATAGTATTGATATGTCACTTATTCGCTAATAGTATAGTTATTATATAATGTTCGTTTAACTTCGGAATTAGTAATGTTATAAGTATTAACATTTTCCTAGCTAGCTAATATTTCCTTGTAAACAAATATCAAGGATCGTAAATCATACAATATATGATGTCCACATCTACAACGTGTATAACAAAATATCTGAAGAATGATCGTATTCTATCTATCAATGATATTATTATTATCATTAACCTTTATTTAAGTGTTTTTATATATTTAACAATTTTTTATACTAAATATCCAAATAAGAGATTTATACAATAACATTGTATGAAGTATGTAACACTTATATCATACAACGGTTTAACAACATAAACAATTGTTACAGAGATTATATAACAACGAACGGATCAAAACGAAAACCCTTGTGTATATTATACAAATATACAACGGGTTTTTGGAACAAAACCATTGTTAAGTCTTACAACTTACAACACTTTGTTAAACAAAAACCATTGTTTTATACTTTTATAAATTGAATAAATAAAACAAAGTTAGTCAACATCCTAATATATAAAAATTATTATCCAATAATTTACTCACAATTTTATAATAAAATTATATCAAATTTACACAACGGTTTTTTTGCAACATTGTCTTACGTTTATTCACACAATACGACTAAGACAACCGTTGTCTCAATCCAACAACGGTTAAATTAAAACATTGTCTTAATATTATTTAGACAAGAGTTAAAAAAACTGTTGTCTAAACCCATTCATTTGCGTCGTCTATATCCACTATTTTTCACTTTATTAGACAACGGTTCGTAAACCGTTGTAATGTAGTGGATTAGACAATACTTTTTTGAGCCAAAAAATAACCTGTCGTCTGTTAATTTTAGGCAACACTTTTTCGGCCGTCCGTTGTCTGAAAGGTGTCGTCTGATTGAGTTTTTCTTGTAGTGACGGAACTCCAGAGGAAGCAATTGAATACGAATCAGAGGAAGATGGATCTTCACGAACCTAAGATAGTAATAATTGTGAAGATGAATATAATGATTTCTCTGATTGATGCCTTAATGTAGGTAATTTTATCTTGGTAAATATTTATATTTATTGTAATATTACAAATATAAGGCTGTTTTTGGAAACATAATAATATATTACTTTCTTATTACTTTTTGAAAAATATAAATACAGAGACACAACTAGCTGGTTGGGGTCAAAGACAGAAATTAGGGTTTATTTCTCTCCATGAGGGGCGGCGAATTGAAGTCTTATTCAATTTAGATTTTAATGGATTGATAATAATCTGTAGATTTTAACGGATTGTTGTTGATTTTAATTTTACGTAGATTTTGGCAGAGTTTGTGTAAAATCTCGTAGAGTCTTGCTGATTTAAAGTGGAGTTTTCGACAAATCCTTCAAAATCTCATGGATTTTAACAAGATTTCAAGACATGCAAAATACACTAGCAAATCCTTGAAAATCCACAACTTTATCAAATAAAAAAAAGTCCATGGACTTTTGAATACCACAGGATTTTAATGTATTCTTTAAAATCCATATTGAATACCACTAGATTTTAAAGTACTTTTTAAAATCTAAATTGAATACACCTAGATTTTAAAAGACTTTTTGAAATCTTTATTGAATAGCACCAAATTTTAAAGCGTTTTTTAAAATCTAGAATGAATACACCAAGATTGCAGAAATTCATAAAAATCCTTTAAAATCCCAATTGAATACACCCCCTAAATGAAGACCAAGACACTGGCATCTAATATAAACGTATGTATATTAATTTCCCCTTTCCTTGTATGTGTATTTTAGGGTTTTACTAATACTAATCGCATCCAGACCAGAGTGTATGTATCTTTTCATTTCCCCTTTTCTTTGTATGTGTTTGTATGTGTATTATGTTTCTGGGCAGTGTTGTGAATGCTTAATGTGTATATGGTGATAAAGTCCAGTAACTAAACAAATATTTGTACAAGTCCAGTAACTAATACCACTTAATATCTATTTTAGTAAGATTAACAATGTGTAAACACTGTGAATTATTACTCTTTTAATATGTATATATCATGTTTGTCCACATTTTGTTTTTGTCTGTTTGAATATGTATACATCATGATTGTAGAAGGTCGTAATAACAGTAATCAAATTTATATGCATATATCAGTGATGCCCTTACGGGTGGGATGATATATTTCCATTGTCATTTGCTTTGTGTTCATCCTCTATTGGACGCCTCAAATAGACCAGCCATTGTATTTTACCGTTTAAGACCTTTCTCTCTCGCTGTCTTCCCTGCATAAAGTTTTTATTGTAATAAAATGGTTAATAACTATAATAATTGAAGCCTACTATAAAGATCAAATAAATTCTAGTTATTTCTTTTATGAGGTCTTTCCCTTTTTCCTTTTTTCATAAATAACTTTGATTACTTGTACAGAGAAAGTTCTTATTTCGCTGGACTTTGTGATAAAGTAAGAAAGCAAATCATTGGGGTTATAACCCCAATGTTCAATTTTACTAATGGATTTTTTGAGAGCATCTGCTGAAAGTATACCTTTTTTAGAATAGTATGAATCTCTTTTGCGGTTGTAAGGGAAGAAAGAGCTGGGTTCTCGAACATGTTGTCCTTAACAAGCTCTTTCCGCAAAAGCTCCATAAAGCTATTTTTTCCTATTTTTGCATTGGGAAACTTGAAGCTTCTTTCTTTTTCAAAGTTTATCAGTTGTAGAAAGATCAAAACTACTTAATATCGAAATTGGAATTTAGGATGTATAATGATTAACAGATGGCAATATTTGTTTAGTTACTGGACTTTAGTTTCTGGGCACTGTTGTTTAGTTACTAATACTACTTAATATCTATTTTACCAGCGGCATACTATTGGTGATAAAGTTGTTGGCTTTGCTCATTATGCGAGTCCAAAGAAACGCAAGTTGTTGGCTTTGCTCATTATGCGAGTCCAAAGAAACGCAGCGGGAATGCCAGTGCTGGTACTATGGCTTTGCTCAGGTGAACTTCAAAATTACAATTTGTATTTGACTTAATACTTTATTTCAAGTGAGTAATTTGTAACCAGAAGGCACTGGAATACTTAAAAATAAAATAACAAGCATCCAAAATAAAGGTCCTCATCAGTTTGAGCAATAGTTTACGAAAAAGGGTTGAATAGCCAAATAACAAATCTGATCATCACCTTGTTGTCTCTCTTCATCTTAAACCTTTAATATTTTTATAAATATTACACATTATTAATGTTATACAAGTTTTATATTCACTATGTTTGCAGCGTATGAGTAAAGCAAAATCCATTCAAGATGCAAGTCCTGATGCTGAGGGTATTGGTGGTGAGGCTGATGGTTTTGCTCGGTTGGCGAGTTTAAAGAAACGCAGTGGGAATGCAAGTGCTGGTACTGATAGCTTTGTTCAGGTGAACTTCAAAATTACAATTTGGATTTGAATTAATACTTTATTTCAAGTTGTTTCTATGCATAGATGTAGATTACTAATTATGGTGCATTCTTATTCTTTTATCGATTGTAGATTGTGAATGAAAAGAAACATATTCGGAGTGCAAACGTTGGCAAACATGATGGCTTTGCTCCTAACACTCAGGTCACTGGGCCAACCATTGAGATATCCGACCAAGTAAGCCCCCTATTTGCTTTCTTGAATAGCCAAATGACAAGTCAGATTATCACCTTGCTTAATATTTTTATAAATCTTACACATTGTTAATGTTATATTCACTATGTTTACAGCGTATGAGTAAAGTAAGATCCCTTCAAGCTGCAAGTCCTAATGCTGAGGGTATTAGTGATAAGGCTGCTGGCTTGAATCAAATTGCGAGTTCAAAGAAACGCAGTAGGGATGCAAATGCTGGTACTGATGGCTTTGCTCAGGTCAACTTCAAAATTATAATTTGGATTTAAATTAATACTTTATTTCAAGTTATTTATATGTTTAGCTGTAGATTACTAAGTATGGTGCATTCTTATTCTTTTATCACTTGCAGATCGTGAATCAAAAGAAACAAAATCGGAGTGCAAATGTTAGCAAACATGGTGTCTTTGCTCCTAACAGTCTGGTCACTAAGCTGAGCATTGGGAAAGCTGACCAAGTAAGCCCGTTGTTTGTCATAAATGTTGCACATTGTTAATGTTGTACATTGGTATAAGTTTTATATTCACTCTGTTTGTAGAATATAAGTAAAGCAAGATCCCTTCAAGATGCAAGTCCTGATGCTCTATGTATTGGTGATGAGGCTGCTGACTTGGCTCAGTTGGCGAGTTTGAAGAAACACAGCGGGAATGCAAGTGCTGGTAGTGATGGCTTTGCTCAGGTGAATAATGAGCCGTTACTTTGAAAAAGGAATGTTTTGGCATAATGACCATTGTAATTAGTACTATTACATCATGTACTAAACAAAAAAAATTGTTTTTAATTTCTATTCTTGTATATTACATGCAAGAATGAGGAGGTTGAGGAGCTATGTTGAAAATGCATCGGCTCATTCTGAACACGACGTACCAGCCCATTCTGGACAGCACGTTCAAGCACAATCTGGACAACACGTTCGTGCTCATTCTGAACAGGGTAGAGGACAACGCGTACAAGCTCATAGTGGACAGAGTTTTCCTGCTCGATCTCAGTCGAGACCAGATAAACAAATACGTTTACCATCTCAGTCAAGACTTCACTCACCGACGCAATCAGGAGAAAGCACACGTAATGAACCACTACAACTCAGTGCTCAATCACGCCAACACACACCTGAAGCTCAATCACATCCGAGCACACTTAATGTGTCCTCTACAGCTGCTAATGATGATGTATGTTGGAATCTTGGCTCCACACAAAGGGATGGAAGGCTGCGAGTAGAAGTCATCAAAAAAATGTAAGTTTCATGTACTTAAATAAATATATCTACATAGTGAATTTTCTGTTTTTGTAGTGATATTAAATTGCCTTGCAATAATTTTCTATGTTTTTTATATTGGAACCTTCATTTTATTGCTCTGCAAAAATTTGAGAAATCATGTTTGAGAACCTTGAGCCTACTGGATACAATTGGAAGTCAGTTTCAATAGGAACTAAACGTTTCTATTTTGAAGAATTCAAGGTAATAATATACCTTTTTAATCTGTTGTGTAAGTCGTATATGAGTCATATTTAGTATAAACTGTTCCTTCACTTACATTTACTGAGGTCGTCAATTTATTTAGTAGATACTATTGCTTAATATATAAACAGATGTATAAATAAATAACGAAGAGCAAAAACTGAATAGCTAAAAAACATAAAAATGACGTGCAGACTCCTGAAAACTGGAAATTAATCTTAGCTAGGGTTTAAGTATGGAAATCTTTATCTTAAATTTATTCGTGGAAGGCTTTGTAATTTGTTTTCTTTTTTATAAAAGAAATATTTTGTGTGGAGGCAATCAGATGCTATTATTTATAAAGGTTGGCTAAGAAATGCAAGGAGGAAGTATTCCGACGAGGTAATAGAATTGGCTTGAATGTTTATTTGAGTTGGGTTGAGTTTTGGAAAACTGAGGATTTTCAAAAGAAGTCTTTGATTCAGAGAGGTAATCGTCGTAGCCGGGTTGATGGACCTTTGAGACATACGAGTGGTTCTGCTTCTCATGGGCTAGTTGCACCTCGTTTGATAGGCTTTATAATCCCGTTTTGATAGAATTATCATTCAATTTCTCGGAAAGGATTTTTTGTGCTCTAAAATTTTATATTAATTTTATCATTCTATTAATTATCAGTCTGATGGCTGGACGATTTATGTATGAGCCCTGTGTGAATTACAATTTTATCTCTCACTTAAGAGAACAAATTATCCCTTCAATGTCTGAATGACCGAGAAATCTTAAGGAAAATTTTCTCCATTGATCCTTTTCGTGCTACTCCTTTCCACACTCAAGTCCTCCAACTAATAGTACATGCATGTTTGGCAAATGAAAAATAATAAGCTGACTTATGGCTTATAAGCCCATAATAACTTATGAGGGGTGTTAATCAAAACAACTTATGAACTCGACTTATAACTTATATAATCATAAGTTCAATGTTAGTAACAAGGTACATTCTTCCCAACTTATTTCTTATTGCTTGATTTATTTTGCTTAGTAATTTATATTTTTTTACATTTGCGGTTTTGAATATATTTTCAATTTAAATTGCATGTATTGAAATTATTATCTTAAATAATTATTTTTTTTAATAAAATTTACAAAACATTTCACTAACTTTTAAGTTAATTTATCCAAACACATGTATAATTTATAAGTATTCATCTAGTGATAGTTAACGGCTTTGAGGTACCCAAACACCCACTAAGTCTTCACCTTCTGCAGTGTAAACCGTGTTGACAATTGACCCAGCCATATCGTTTCTTTTACCAATCTTTTAATACTTTATTGATCTCAATTGTTTCAAAGGAGAGAAATGTGGGACAATGACCAAAATAGTACAAAGACAAGGGAATTGTTCATAGTGCCCAACCTGAAAATGTTGGTCCTTGGCAGCACCCAGTTTAAAATGAGACTTCTCCTTTGCTCTCAGTTGGTGAATTTTTATTTATAAAGTGTGGCAAGAAGATTGAGTTAGAGCATACACTAAACAACTACATAGCAGCTGATCAAGGACAGGTTTTGATTTAGATTACAAGGTTATATTCTCCTGATATCTTTTTTCTTAACGAGGACTTAACTTCGATTCTGGTTCCCTTTATTACATTACAGTTCAAAATAACATTGCCCTTACAAAACATCAATATCAAAATTTCTACTTCAAGTTACTATCTATTTAGCGTTGCAGTTGGAAATTTATGATAGTGAAAAACAGAAGCAATATACAAACTGTAAGACCAAAAAACGGTTAGCATCATGATAAACAATTAAACATTCAACACTTTCTATGTGGCAACATACAGTTCTCAATCATAGTACACAACATCATGATTTGCCAATAGGTGAAGTGAGCTTTTCCCTTTTCTGTATTATACATTAAAATAACTTAAAATTGGATGACAAACATTAGTATTTATAACCCTTATAGTACACCACCTGATAATTTTTTTTTTTAAAAAGCGCTTACACATATATAGAACTCAGAATAACTTGTTTTGTTAATTCGAGCCTCATTGAATAGCCAAGATCAAATGGAGAAAAACAAATGTTGATATTGAGAAATTTTTTTACCTTATAATAGGTTGTTTTTGTCCCCATGATGATCACAATGATGTTACATTTTGTAGGGGCAAATTCCAAACACTCAACACCTTGGAGACCATATATTTAGCAAGTAAATGTTCTATCAAAATCAATATTTCATTGAATTTTTTTAAAATTATATATAATTTGCAAGAAAAACAATAAAAAAAAAACATATTGTTCTGCAAAACATGTTCGGTTTTTCAAGATTTTTAATAAAATAATGATTTTTGTGGAACATGATTTGAAAACTAATACCTTTTACAATTTTTTAATTACAAAATAAAATTCTTTTTGTAATATTTTTGATTGGAGAAGTCTTCAATGAAATAGTAGCGTAGAACGTTTTTTGGTTTATTATCAAAAAATCTATACCTTTATTACGAAATTTAGTTCGCACTTTTTTTGGTTCGCACCTTTTTTGGTTTAACCTATAATTTATTTTTTTAATTTATTTTTCTAAAAAAATATAATTATATAATCCAAAATAGATTATATTATAACCTAAACTCCTATTTGCATGTAGTAGAATTATTATACCTAAACTCGTACTTCACCTAATAGAATTTTATGTTGTTTTTTTATTAATAAGTGAAGCACATTTTTAAAATTGTATCAAATTTGGTGCTGACTTTTTTTGGTTCCCACCTTTTTTTGGTTTCACCCCTAATTTGTTTTTCTTAAAAATATAATTATCTAATCTAAAATATATTATAATATAACCTAACCTCCTATTTAATTTAATGTAGTAGAATTATAATAAGGTAAACTCGTATTTCACGTAATAGAATTTTATGTTGTTTTTAAATTACTTGTGTTTGTTGAATGCTATATAGATCTTCTAACAATTCTACTATTATTTTTAACTTTTTCATCTTATCCAAACAATTTTATTATTTTTTTGAGTTTTTCCTCTTTTGTAAATACAATCAATTAAATCATTAACACTCACATGTGGATACTGAAAGGTTATTTTTCTTCTTTGTCTCTTTGTCATAACACTGAGATGCATGTGACAATGTTATATGTGCCTAAAATCACATGTCATGAAGTCATATCTCACATAAAATTTTATTTAAAAAAAATTATATCTCACATAGAAATCCAATCTAGTCTCACATAGAATTATAACTAAAAAAAATATTAATCTAAGTGAAACAACTTTTAAATATTATACACACACAAGAACAATTAATCAATAACTATTTAAAACATGAACATGTACGAAACTATATAAATATACACATATTACATGTAAATCAAACTCACAAATATATAAGAGGGAATAGATCTGTACCAAAATAATTGAGATGATTATATATTAGGAGATGAATGTATATGAGAATGAAATTAGTGAAGTAGATGGAGAGATAAAGATAAAAATGAAAGTTAAAAGGGAGAAATATTTGGTGAAGTAAATATTTGGTGAAGTAATTAGAGAGATAAAGATAAAATTTGGTCAAGTACTTGGAGATATAGATATGAGGCCCGAAACCTAATTATTTATTAATTTCGTAATTAATAAAAGGGCAAACTCTACAATACATTAAAATTGTCCAAACCAGAGCCAACTCCTTTTACAAGTAGCCTCGAAGGCACCCAAACCTAATAGGAGTCTTCCTTCTACAAAGAAGCATCTAGAATCTCAATCAAAGGAGAAGGAGACTTGTCCACCAAGTCTCCCAAACCTACTCTAAATACAAGGCTCTCTACGCCTATATAAAGGGTCTGATCCTTCAATCAGAACTACGTTTTTGGCTTGATTCTCAATTACGAATTGAGATACGTAGGCATCTTGTGAGGACCAATTCAGTCACGAAACACGAGAACAACCACTCGAAAGCTCTCAAACCCTAAGCATTAATTACACCCTTAGTTTTTATTCCACAACATTTGGCGCTGTCTGTGGGACACTCGAACATCAACCATGGCGAATACACAGAAAACAAGTCGAAAAACTCAAACCTCTGAGGGGCTACCCTTAACTTCTAAAGCAGCGACCCATAGTTCGGGATCTCAACCTCCTCACACCACTGGAGAAGAAGGGGCGAATATCCCCCTCACCACTAGTCTAGGACCAGAAATCCCAATCTCAGTTCAAGGGACGAATCCCCTAGTGATGGTGGTTCATGGATCGCATCCTCATACTCAAGAGACTACTCTCCAGGTGCCAATCACAACCTCTTCACTGCTTCTGAATGCACCACGTGGTCTTGAACTCCATACCACGGATCTTCCCCAATATGCAAACCAAACTCTTGGAATGCCTACTATGGTGTGCCACCTCGGCCTACAGTTGGGGGTAGTGGTGCCAATCCAACATACCACGAAGCATACGTGCCTCCATACATTCAAGGCCTAGGGCCCGTAAACCCACAAGTTCAAACTCGAACTCAACAAACTCCTTTGATTCAAGACTTCTCTGGCCCCTATACCGAGGATGAGAATTATACAACTGAAGATGAGAGGGATGTCGCCCCAAGAAGGAGACGTTCCTCCCAAGGAAATCAGGAACAACTCTAGACTACCAAGGATAAAATACTAAATTAAAGAAGACTTACCTCTTGTGTTTCATTACAAATACTTGTAAAAATTGTGGTGACAATGTTCACCACCTCTCGAAAGAAAAGTTGGTTAAAGATTCCTCTACTAGCAGGATCTGACACCTCAATAATATTCCTTGCAACTTCTTCCATTTCAAAAATGTTTAAATTTTCAAACTGGTCAGGGTTGGCTTGAGCATTTGTTATAGCAGTTCCAACAATTTGCAGAAATACCTGATTTGGAATGATAGGGCGGTTAATGCTTGAAGAAGAGAAGCTAGCACCGCCTCTTGTCCTTTCTCAAAAGCGGTGAGCCAAGTTTGACAGAAGTTGACTTGCTAGGATAGTGGGGAAGCCAACGATTCTATTCCTTTGTGGCCTCTCGGTTGAGCCGGTAGTTGCAGCCAACACTACTAGAAAAAGTTGAATAGATATCACCCTTTCAACATCGGGTGGGAAAACCACCGATGTTAAAGACATTTGTAACATTAGAAAATATATAAACGACGTAAAATGTTTTTTAGACAACATATATTAAAACAACCGATGTCCCTCAAACTTTTTAAAAATCAAATACAACGGCCTTTTAGGTGAACCGATGTCTCAACCTCTGTTTAAAAAACAAACACAACGGTTGTTAATGCAACTGATGCCTAAAAAACACTCACCCCAAACATTTCACTCACTCTCTCTCTCAGCCACTTCTCTCTCTCTCTGCCCTAAATCGTAACCCCCCCCCCCCTCCCTCTACCTCTCTCAGCCACCTCTCAAAATACACTTCCAATCCAAAACCAAAACCGTAAATCAAAAAAGGTAAACTCGATTTTCAGTTTAGTTGAAGCTCTAAATCGAGAAAGGTGAACAAATTAGGCGAATGAAAGATTAAATTAGTCGATTATCTCCGATTAGTAGCTAAATTAGGCGGTTTAGTAAGTGTTCTTTCAATTTCTTTTCAAATGCATATTTTGATTTTAATTCAACATTTTTTAACAGATTGGTTTGCTTGGTTCATTTTTTAGCATGGTGATCTACAATTAGTAAGTGATTCTTCGGTTTTTTCATGCGTGTAGATGTGTATCTTTTGTTTGTATTTATGTGTTCTGTTTTGATATGCATATTTGGATTTGTATCTCAATAAGAATATTTGTATTTTTATAATTAAGTACCAAGGTTTTTGTGTGCGTGAACACTTTGACCATATAGACCATTTCGCGAACAAGATGTCATTACAAATGTAAAAGTATACTTGTTTGAACAACAGAACCCCAACACCATCTTCTTAAATAAAAAAGTGGATTATGAATAATCGATAAGTTCTGATTAAGCCCTTATCATCAAATTTCTTAATGAAGTTGGTGATCAAAAAATAAGAATAACAACAATCAAACAAGTATCTTGCAGTTATAATGTTATTACAAGAGAGATAACAATGGATGAGAAAGTGATTTAAATTTAAGTTTGATGTGAATGACTGAGTGATTGTCAAAGCAGGAAGTTGATTCAAAGGTATCACATATGGCTTTAACTTTATTAACTAGGATAAATTTTTTCGATTTGGTACGATGAAATGTGACTTGTTTAATACTAGTATGCATGATGATGCCGAAGAAAAACATGTTCTTATAGAATTAAATAGTTTAACAAAAGGTTTTATTTGTCCTGATGATTTATTTTTGTCTACACTATAATTAAGTTGCTAGTTTAGCTAGTTTTGTGATTGACCTATGGACAAGTATTATGCCATGTTGCTGAGTATTTTTTTCAACTCTTTGGAGCAGCATTCTCTTGTGTGCGTACAGTTAACATCTTCTCTTTTTTAGTTTTTCCCGAGTTTAGTAACTGCTAACTTTTTAATGTTTTCGCGTCCCCTTGTGTTTTGGCATAATTGTTTGTTTATTTATTACACCTTAGATACATGTGCTAGTTTTATGATTCCTGTGAAAAACTCCAACAACAGAATTCCTAAGCTGTAAATCTCAATTTAGGTAGGCACTTCAGCACCCATGCTATATCCTGGATTTTGATGCAATGTATCCAATCTTGTAAACACTAGAATAACATGCAATTAAATGATTAATAAAGATCCACATCTCGTGAACATTTACTCTATGAGAAAGATATGTTATTTATATGCTTACAAAAAAACTTTTTACTTGTGTAGGATGTATTATGTCATACCATCTTTGTTAAATAATATGAATGATGGAGAAGAATGGCATAAAGGTGGACAACTGGGAAACAAGCAGACTTGCTTTGACGACTTAATTTCTGCTGCTTAGTACCTTGTATCTGGTGATTATACTCAGCCCAAAAGAATTTGGGTGTTCTGATAAGGAAGAAGAATTCCACTGGCTAATCAAGTAAGTTTTAACGTCATTTCAGTATATGGAGGTTTTATCCTCCTACATTTTTGTTTTTTGGTCTTTATATTGTATACAATCTTCTGGAAAAAGTAATATTTGTTTCATAGTCGTGGTCTGAGTTCAAATATGCACATTTTTGTGATTTAGTTGCCGGCTTTAAAAATGATCTTTAATTCCTTATTAAGTCGATGAATTTCCTATCGTGCCTTGTCCAATTTTGTTATATCTTTTTGCATCACTTATTGCTCACTTGTTCTTTAGGTACTCACCATTGCACAATGTCAGTCGACCATGGGAACGTTCTAATCATCAAGCTTTCCAGTACCCACCTACAATGTTATTGACGGTTGATCATGATGATCGAGTTGTGCCTTTACATACGTTGAAGGAGAAGCGCAGGAGTGTGAGTTTGGAGGCTCTCCATATAATTTGAATTGCACCCAAGCCTTTTGTTTGTTAATCTTGAATTGAATTTTTGTAATGATATATAGTTGTTGAGCTTTGCCATTTAATTTTTGTCAATTTTTTGGTTAATATATTGAGATATAGTGTTGTTTTGGTTCAGGATCCAAGTTTTATTATTTCAGTTTTTTAGTATCTAGTGGGTTTGGTTCATATGAATACACATGAGGAACAATACAACCAAATAAAATTAACATCACATGGAAGTGAAAAATGATATAAACATGCAAGAATAACATCATAGTGATTCTAAAACCGATGTGAAAAAGCAGATGTGACAACAGTTTAATAAAAAAACCTAATATTTAAATGCACCAAAGACATCAGCTACTAACTATAAAACTGATGTCTAAAGAGATATATTACATCGCTTCTTCTTGAAAACCAATGTATAATAGTTCATATAACATTGCACTGCTTTAAAATACCGATGTTAAAAGTAACATTTGACATCGTTCAGTTTAATAGAACTTGTCTTTAACATTGTCTTACATCATTTCTTTTAAGTAAACTGATGTTGAAAAGGGTATTTAACAATGACAAACTTAAGGTAACCGATGTGTAAATATTCAAGAGACATCGGTGAAAAACCGATGTCTAAAATTCAGACTTTTAACATCACAGGTCAAAATTTAGAAAGACATCGATTTTTAGCCGATGTCTATTGCTATATTTCTAGTAGTGCAACCACAACAATATAGGCTCATCCAATTCTGAGGCGCGAGTGAGTTCACTGAGGTTAACCCCTCGAGCCTCTAGGATAGCCCCATACCTTGACTACACACAACCAAAGAAATGTCAAAAAAATGAAATATTAAACCACTATAAAAAAGAAATACCTCTAGGTTTAATATCAAATTACCCAATATTAAACCACTAGTAAGAAATGAATTCTACAAAAGACATGTGGTCAAATACAGAAAGTATCAGAATTTGTACTTGACATGCCAAGAAGAACAGACCACATAACTATTATAGCGAACAGAGGAAACTCACTCTAAATGCATTTCCCACAATTTCATTTGTCAAGTCAAGAATCTTATAAAGACCATTTTAATTCCTTATTTAACACAAGTAGATAAAATTTTGGAGATGCAAGATGTTAACATGCTGCCCACAATACCATTCAGCAACTAAAGACTCATATTAGATTGAGTTCTCCTCTACTACATTAAACCATACTGGTTGCTACAAAAAATAATTATTTTAGGCTACAAATTGTCTACATTTTGAGCGTAATCCCGAAAATCGAAACTAAAATAGGAACTGTGGAAATATAGAAAACAACTCAACAAATCCAAACACAAGGACAACTAACAATAAAAGTGGTAATCAACATAAACATACAAAATCACATACCCGAACATGAACCCACTAACATATTGACCATTAATTCAAAAGGGGAAGAAGAACTCTATCATCTTGTTACAATAACTTAACTATTTGATAAACCACATAAACTTCATCAGGTTCGAGATTAACAGTAAAAAAGAATAATATATATTGTTAATAAATAAAGTAAGAATAAATATCCATTAGTAATTTATATACAAAATCAATTCAATCTCCTTGCAGCTCATTTGTCAACATATTAAATAAGCAAATAATCGAGTAGTAATTTATATACAACATCAATTTCAAGAATAGAATAGAACAAAATCAAGCATATATTTTAAGCATACAAACATAACTCCTCTGTAATTACATAGATCCTTGAACTAATTCTTAATTACAAAACCTTGAACATAATTTCACACAACCTTGAACTAATTA
This sequence comes from Heracleum sosnowskyi, assembly GCA_030848705.1. Lineage (NCBI taxonomy): Eukaryota > Viridiplantae > Streptophyta > Magnoliopsida > Apiales > Apiaceae > Heracleum > Heracleum sosnowskyi. The sequence goes on along the minus strand of CM061242.1, from coordinate 10,198,707 downwards.
CAAAACAAAATCATAATTTCACACAACCTTGACCTAATTCATATACTTATATAAACAACTATATATACAATTAACACCGAAAAATCGAGAAAGAAAAATAAGATCAAAGATAAGAAGAGAGATTAACCGAGTCTAAGCAAACGATACAAAGCTCAAGAGTTTGGAACGATACAGAGCTTTCAAGGTGAGAGCCGCGTGAAATAGGGTTTTGAAGGTAAGAGATGTGGCAATATGCTCAAATGATGTGTCTGGTCATATTGACCAACAATTATGTCCCAAATTTGGAGAAAATCCTATATAAAATTTGAAGTTTTTGAGGAATTTACGAGAATGATGTGAAAATTAAAACTAAAGAAACGTTTTTAATTAAAAATAAATATTTTATTATATTAGGGGGTCAATTTTCATTATAATAGGCCGGTGATTCAAAATTTTCGCAAAAATTTTAAATTCCCGATAAATTAAAAACGACTGAAATTGGTCGCTTATGCAACAAAATATTTTAATCATATATTTATATTAATAACAAAATTAATAATTTTACCATTTAATTAATATTACTAAAGTTATTATTATTATGACTAACTATGACACAAGCTCACTACAAAATTATTTTATTTATATTTACAAAATTATTTGGTCGTAAATGAGTTCAAAACTGATCAATGTACAACCCTTGTTAGTCGTTTAAGTCATGAGTATGGTCAATTTTCTGGAATTTTGGTATTCAATTCCACTAAATTCTTTCAATACCAATCATAATTTTAGTGAACTACAATATCAAATCACTAACAAAATTAATACCATTTCATATCGATAGTCACAACTCCATTACCATTTTCGGTGGAGTCAAACCAATGGCATTTAAACAAATACACACGATGACCTCCTTGATAATTAAGTCTAATAATTAATTCTAATTATCCATAATTATTTTCAAGGATATTGTCATGTGACATACCTTTGACAAGAATCCCGAAATTATCAAAAGGGACCAAAATCGGTTGCTTTTGTAAAATCATGTGCCAGCTCATATCACGGACCAATCACATTGTGACACTACACTAAAATGTTGTTGAGTGCATTAAATGCATGTAGTAGGCATTTTCGACCAACATCGGTTGGTATTATTCGGTCACTTTTGCAGTTGACGTGGAATGCCACATGACTTAGTGCTTATAAAATGGGGCCTACTACTTGCATAACCAACCGAGAATTGGTTGGTTTTGACATCATTTCTGACCAATACGTTGGTTGCTTATATTCGGTTGGAAATGACTGCATAACCAACCGGTAGTTAGTCGGTAGGTGGTCGGTTTTGATCTATTTCCAACCAAAGTTGTTCGGTCGGAAATAGGCATTTCCGACCAACTCTTGACGGTCACTTTTATAATTGTCGCTTATGAACCATGTTTCTTGTAGTGTAATCAGCCTCTAAGAAACATTTTGCATAGTCCTAAGGTCAACGGGAGATTGATCAAGTGGGCGATTGAGTTGGGAGAATTTGACATCAAGTATAAGCCTCGCACGACAATAAAAGCTCAGGCACTTACTGAATTCATGGTTGAATGTACTATCGACAACCAAGAAGTCGGGGGGCAGGAAGCAGTATGGGAAGGAAAAGAAGCTGAGAAGTAAGATGAAGACATGGTGTTCAAGGAATATTGGGTGCTCTATTTTGATGGGGCATCAAAAACAAAATCAAGTGGAGCAAGTTTGGTGCTACAAAGTCCCGATGGATTTCTCATAGAGTATGAACTCAAGCTGGATTTCCCAACAACAAACAATGAAACTGAGTATGAATCCCTAATAGCTGGTTTGGGGCTGGCTGGAGCCTTGAGAGTTAAGACTCTCAAAGTATGTGGAGATTCAAGGCTGGTAGTTTCCCAAGTAAATGGAGAATTTGAGGGTAGAGATGAAGTCATGGCTATGTATCAGAAACTTGTCAAAGCCATCATGACTCAATTTGATGAGTGTTATGTGGAACACATTCGTAGAGAAGAAAACATGAAGGCTGATGCCTTGTCCAAGTTTGCTTCTTCTGAAATAGAGAACTATGCAGGAAATGTATACTTCCAAGTCTTGTGGACCCCGAACATCAATGGAAAATTAATAGCACATATTGATGTTGCTAGCTGTTGGATGGATCCCATCAAGGCTCATCTAGAAACTGGTTGGCTACCTGACAATACTTCAGAGGCACGAAAATTATATGTGAGAGCACTAAGTTACACCTTAATTGAGGGAATCTTGTATAAAAAATCTTTCGTTGTCCCCTACTTGAAGTGTTTGAGACCCAGGAGGCGGAGTTAGCCCTAAAGGAAGTACATGAGTGGATTTGTGGGCAGCACTTGTGGGCAGCACTTGGGGGCAGGGTCCTTGCTCATAAAATCACTCGTCTAGGATTCTATTGGCCACATATGCTTGCAAACGCAAAGGACTATGTAAAGAAGTGTGAACGATTCCAAAAGCATGCACTAGTGGTTACACAACCACCTGAGATGTTAACATCTATAAATTCACCTATTCCATTTGCCATGTGGGGAATGGATATACTTGGTCCATTTCCAATGGCAAGTGCACAAAGGAAATTTTTGATAATGGCAATTGACTACTTCACTAAATGGATTGAGGCTAAACCCCTAGCCAAGATAACCACTAAGAAAGTAATACAATTCTTGTGGGGAACTATAATATGCAGGTATGGAATTCCACGAATCTTGGTCACGGATAATGGAACTCAATTTAACAATGAAGATTTCAAGAAGTATTGTGGAGAGAATGATATTGAACTACGTTTCACTTCTGTTGCTCATCCACAAGCAAATGGGCAAGCTGAAGTAGCAAATCGAATTATTCTAGATGGACTGAAGAAGAGAGTTGAACGCTCTAGGAATACTTGGGTGGATGAATTGATCCCCATACTTCTAGTAGCAAATGCTAAGATAGTTGAACGTCAGAAACGAGCATCTTTCTATTACAACCTAAGGGTTAAAGAGAGATTCTTTCATCAAGGAGATTTAGTTCTCCGAAAGATTGATGAAGTCAGAGATGAAGCAAATGCTAAGATAGTTGAACATCAGAAACGAGCATCTTTCTATTACAACCTAAGGGTTAAAGAGAGATTCTTTCATCAAGGAGATTTAGTTCTCCGAACGATTGAAGCATCTGCGGTTGGACAGAAAGGAAAATTGGCTCCAAAATGGGAAGGACCATACCGGGTCAAGAACGTGTTTGGGTGAGGTTCATACAAGTTGGAAACCCTTGAATGAATTGAGGTGCCAAGAACTTGGCATGCTGCGAATTTGAAAATTTATTATATTAGGAAGTAGAAATAAGGTCGACGAAACCTTTTCCGAGCTTTCAATCTCTTAGTAGGAAGTAGAGTATTATGTAAGGGTTGAACCCACATTCAGATTATTCATTTATGCAAAGGATGTTTTCATTCCATATTTTCTTGTCTTGTAAAAAAATTAATTCATGTACCAAGCATTGATAAAGTGCAAGCTAAGAAAAATCCAAGTACATAATTAATTGAAAACCAACATGCATAAATAGTTTAAGTCAAAAAGACTTCAAGCATAGAGTTAAGCCCGAGGGCTGAAGTTCAACATCATACATAAATAAAGCCCGAAATGAGATGAGATTGAGGGCTTACAAAGTCTTTGAGAATGAACATCCCCTCAAATTTGCCAGAAATGGCCTTTACAGCATCATTGCACCCACTAATATAGTATGAAGGGTATAGAAGTTTGTCATATTTTTCCATGATCTCAAAAAACTCGGGAGAATCCATATAAGAGTCGATGACCTTGTCGTTCTGATCTTTAAGCTCCATTAGCTCGGCACGGGCCTCCAGTAGCTCCATCACCTTCAAGGCATGTTTTTCAGAAAGGGTTTTTTCCTTAGCATCCTGAATTCTCCAGTTTTTCTCATGAACCCCGGCTTGGGTCTTCCAAAGTTTGCCTTTCTCTAAGGAAGCTTGAAAATAGGCATTGGTCTAGTAAAAAAAAATCAAAGAAATGTTAAAGTTAAGCCCATACATAAAAGAGTAAATAAAAAGAAAGAGTAAAGTGCCTTACTACAACAACAGCTTGGGAACCCATCTTCTCTATAGCCTCTATGTCACGAGAACCGACAATAACAGCAAAATCCACAAGAGGAATGGAGTGATACGACCAGTCATAGCCATTTTTCGGATCGCCTATTATTGTGTCCCGCCTATGGATTCCCCAGGCCGGGCATAAAACAGCGGATGAAGGGCCCGAGGTTGCTCTCGTCTCGACTGAGGTATTACTCTCTCCCTCATGGCCACGGAGGAAATCAGGTAGTTAAGGAGGGATCCTAGCATCTTTGCTCAACTGAGCCCTTTTCATCCTTTGAGTTTCACCTTCCTTAGGAATCTGGGCTTTGACAATTGGATGAGAAGCTACCAAAATTAAAAAATGAAGCGATTAGATCACCATAGTAAAAAAAATGTAAATAAAGTAAAGCCAATGAAGGGAAAGTAGATTACCCTTTTCAGTTACGTTAGAGAGGCCTACTAATTACAAGACAAGTTCATCTAGCAAAGTACGGGCATGCAATGTCCCATCGGCAAATCGAAAAAAGCAACCTCCTATTCAGGAGAAAGTCTGATGGTAGCCGGATTCCTATCGGCTACCCTACCGAATGAAGACCTAAAAAGGGTGCCCCAATCACCCCCTTCCCAGTGAAGATACATAAACTCTTTCTTCCAGTTTGGATTATTCTCAGGAACTGATAAGCCATTAACCATATAAGGAATATTGGGTCTTTGGTTCAATTGAACCCAGCCCAGATTCTGGTTTGAACTATTTTTGAATTGAAAAATTCTTCTAAACAAATCAACAAAAAGAGGATGATTCTTTTGCAAACATAAAATCATAAAACAAAGGATCAACCTCCATGCATTGGGAACTATTTGACAAGGACTAACTTGTATGTCGGCTAGCTATTGAGAAATGAACGGATAAAATAGGAGTCTAACCCCCACACAAAGCATATCTCTATAAACACATAAAGAATCTGATTTCCAATGACAAGTACGAGTACCTAGATCTACTGGGATTAACTTAAGATGACTGGGAAGGTTAAATAATTTGTTATACTTCGTAATTTTATCTTCATCATAGAGGGATACTCATCCCCACGCTCGTTGATCATGCTAATAAGATTCATGTACGATGAGCAGATAGGTATGGGATTACCTTTTTTAGAAGCCGAATTCATTTTAGATAGCCTTTGAGAAGCTTTGTCAACCATTAGTCCCTTGAAAACTTGTGTATCTTCAAGACAAAAACTCAGAAAAGAAGAACTCAACCAAAAAATCCCATAAAAATGAAAACATCCCAAAAATTCTTCAAAACAAACCCAGAATTGTTGAAGGAGTGGTGGTGCCACCGCCGGAAAACACTTCCTATAGAGGATTTTTGAGAAAGAAATTTTGGGAGAGAAAAGTTAGAAAAGTTTTGAGATTGAGAATGATGTGAAATAAGAAATTTCACACCTTTTATAATTAAGGAAATCGGCTGAAGGTGTTAGTGGGCTAAGCAGGTTATATGGGCCAAAAGTAAAAATCCTTGGGCTTGAAGCCCAAATCTCAACTGAATAAAGCCATCCAATTAAAAAGGCTTTCGAGCCCAAGAATAAGTTTTCGAAATAAATAAAGAAAAATGAAAAAGGCTTGAGCCCATTAACATAAAAAGGCTGAAGAATCCAAAGGCAAAAATTAATTTTGGGATAATTAACAATTCAGGAAAGAATATTTCGAAAAAGTTTTGAGTAAAATCAAGACTTCAAAATAAATAATAATAATATTTGAAGCATGATTCGACGTCGTTTTTAATTATTCGACTACAATCCTATTCGAAAATGGCTCCGACTTCGGCAAACGTTTTTACGTTTGTTCAACTAGAAGTTAGGTCAAGCGAAAAGATCAACCTCGCTTCGACTCCAGTGAAGAAAGTGAAGTTTGTTCAACTAGGATCGACGTCCTCGTCGAAGTCGACTAAGATCCTGAGTTAAAAGTACGTCAAACTCACAATATAAGAATTCAAATTGAAAATAAGTTCGACTCTAGCGAAAGTTTTCTTGTTTGTTCGACCAGAAATCAAGTTTAAGGAAAAATCGACCTGAGCTCAAGTCGAAACCAAATTCGACTTCAGCTAGTGTTTTAAGGTTTTGTCGACCAGAATCCACGTCCGAATTAAAATCGGTTTGGTCTAAATATTTTTTCAAAGTACTGAAATTCTAATCGAAAATGGTTTCGACTTCAACGTACGTTTTCTTGTTTGTTCGACCAGGAATCAACTCAAACAAAAAATTGACTTCAATTCAGGATTCTACTCGATTGGCGTTCGACCTCACTGTTAGAATTCTTGTTTATTCGACTAGACTTCTCGTCGAAATTTGCTTCGACCTCGGTTGGCATTTTGACGTTTATTCGACTAGGATCCACGTCCAGGTCGAAATCGACCAAGATCCACGTCCAAGTCGAAATCGACTAGGATCCTGGGTAAAAAAAACGTACAAAATACCTGAAGGTACAACAAAAATTCCTGGAAAATATAGAAAAATATGAAGAAAATGGAATTATTTTCTCGAAAGAAAATAGACCCCGAATCTCGAAAAAGTTTAATTTAACATCAACAAAAACTTTAAAAGTTTTCCTAGAAGTTGGGGGGTAAATGATATGCGCTGAAAATAACCCTAAAAGACATCATTAATGATATGTTAATTAGACCTAAAATGGTCTGAGAATTAAGCCCAATTAATGAGGCCCGAAACCCTAATTATTTATTAATTTCATAATTAATAAAAAGGGAAAATATACAGCTCATAAAAATAGTCCGAAGTATGCCAACTGCATGAAGGATTAGCCACCAAGGTATACAAACCTAATAGGAGTCAGCCTCGTACAAAGAAAGATTTACAATCCTCATCTAAGAAGGTGACTTGACCCCAAGTCACCCAATTCTACCATAAATGCATGGTTCCTAACGCCTATATAAACGACGCATGTATAAAGGACCTGATCCTTCAATAGGAACTAAGTTTTTTGTCTTGATTGTCAGCAATAGTTGAGATACGCAGACATCTTGTTAGGGCATATTTAGCCACGAAACACGAGACCAGCCATTAAAACTCGAAATCTCTCAAACCCTAGCATTAAATTCGAAAGTACATTTTTTATTCCACAATAGTATTATTCTAATTTAATCTATATCCCTCAAATATCTTGCTAGTATATTTTATCATCTACTATTGTAATCAGTCTCAGAACACCGCACACCTATATAACATCTAAATAAAAAGTATGACCGGATGGGAGTTTAACTTTACAATTAATGTCCCTTTTGATTATTCTCTTAGTAATCATGTTGTAATCTTGTATTAAATATTTTATTAGCTTTCAAATGATAATAGTATAAATAAGTGTGCCACAATTCTGTTTTCTATTTCTCTAATATTACAAGTTGAAATTAATGAAAGTCCTGCAGAAAGTCTGGTCTTGAATAATTCTGTTACTGTTATTAATTGCTGAAAACATTTAAATAATTTCAATTTGTTTCTTTTGTGCAATTGAAATGCTTTACTGTATATTGGTTGAACCATCAATTTGTTTCAATGTCTGCTTAAAGAATATGGAGGGGCTTACTAATCTGATCGGCCACACTGATGGTGTGAAAAAATTGCATAAATCGGTGAGTTTGCATTAGCTTAAATATTTTTTTAGAGTACGTAGCTTAAGAATAGCTAAGTTTAATGACAACGAGGATGTAGAAAGAGAACTGAAATGAGTAAGAAAATTAGGATGCAGACACTTATAAAATGATAAATCTGTTATGCATAAAGTGATCTCGATGAAATAATTTTGATCATCCGCACAGCCTTTTCTCGGAAACTTGTGGGCTAACATGTACCACATGCCAACATAAATAATGAAATATCAATTGAAGATACTAGGAATTACAAAGGGTTAGTGGTTAGCTGACCTTTTTTCCTCTTTCCACCAAGTGAATCCTTAACCTCTATAAATAAAGATATAATAGATAACTTAACAAACAAAAAATTAAAAATAAATCATTTTGAAGAGAATATCATAATAAAATTAACGTAAAATTTAAAATCAAGATAAGGTTTGTCAAAATATGTAAAATTACTCTGGTCTCGTGTTTCCCAACAGATCTTCAAGTTGTGCTAGAAGAAAGAAACAAGAGGTGTGGAATGAAATTAATCATCTTTCAGGTCCTTGGACAACTACCTCACAGTGGAATGAAAGTAATCATATTTCGAGTCCTTGGACAACTACCTCATACAAACAGGAAACAGCTTCTACAGATAGTAATAAAGAGTCATCCCAAACTATATATGTCTACGTAACATGATAACCAAGTCAGTAATTTCTGTAGAAACTATGTACAGAGATAGTGTGATCAAATCAAGCATAAACATTCTCCACCCACACTACGTGTGGTATCTCCTAGGTAATTTGATACTTCAGAATGTTATGAAATTGCAATCACAAAAATACTATAAAAGTTTGCGAATATCAAACAATTTTACAATTCACAATTAAACATATACTATCACAATACCAATCATCAATTAAACATATACCCATACAAATTAAACAAATGAAGCACACATATATCTATAAAAACATATGATGATGATAATAACAGCTATATACACCATTACCTTTTTTCTTTAACGATGGATGAAGACTAGAAAGATGACGGTGACAGCTATTGTAACCCACGATGATGATGGTGATAGCCGCCGTAACCCCCACGATTAGAAGGAAGAAAGACGATGAACAAAAACCCTTTCTCTTTTATTTTTTTCCCCCTTTTTGTGTTTCTTAAAAAATCAGTAATGTCTAAAAAGGATATACAATATACTAACAAAAACACTTTTTTTAATTACCTTCTTTTTTTGTTTTTTTTTTTTAAATTTGTAATATCTAAAAAAATCACAAACTATATAATACCACAAGTTTTATCCTCACTAATAACAAATTTTTAACTTTTCTTTTTACATAAAAACAAATATTAAAATTTTTGTTTTGACAAGAATAAAATTTTAAATTTAATATCTAATTATATATAACCAATATTGTTCTAGAAATTCGATTTAACCGGTCGAGTAATCGGAAATTGATCAGTTGACTCAAATATTGGCAAGTACTCCGATGATAGAGAATTGGATGTTCAACGTGCTCAAAATATGCACCGATAACTCAAATTTTGAAGACACGGAATTCCTAGATTAATTGTCGAGTTGAACCTAAATTATATATATACAATACTATAACAAATTATACAATACCCCTTTCATCTCATTCAAACTAGCTTGTTTGACTTTTTTCGGTCAAATTAGCTAATCCATATGAATTATATATATATATATATATATATATATATATATATATATATATCCTACAATATGTCTAATTAGTGAGAAATATATAAATAATCTATTATAACATATTAATTTTAGATTTATAAAACTAAATGTCAATTTTTTTGAAAAAACTTAGTCAAAGTGTAGTCGGTTTTTTAACCAAAATATCCAAAACCAAACAACTTTTGTATGTAGTACAAACAAAAATTTAATGGTTCGATACATATTAATAACATTTTCTGTATAATATATATAACAAACTAACATAAGTTTAAGTTTCAAATCATGTTATAAATATCATACAAAATTAAAATAGAAATTGATATCATCAATTTTAGCTTTACAAAATTAAAATACAAACTAACAACTACCTGCGACCGATTCAGGAGCTGCAAACCAATGTGGCACTTTCTGCTACCGAAGTCGGTAGCGGATACTATAGGGTCGCTAACATTTACCGCGCAATTTTCGCAGAAAAAATTTGAGGGGGAAATTTTACAATAGCAACGGATTAGCTACCGCTTTCGGTCGCTGATGTTTTGCTCACGTGGCATTATCGGCAACAGAATGCGGTCGCAGATACAAACCCGTCGCTAAGAAGGAAGCGCCAATTTTTCCCGATGATTATTTTGGCGGGAAATGAACCTTAGCGACGGAATAGCGACGGATTGTGGTCGCTGGATTGTGGTCGCTGAAGTTCTTTAGCTACGGATATATTTCTCGTCGCTGACATCGGTCGCTACTACTAGATAATAGCGACGGAAGTCTCGGTCGCTAATAAATGTGGTAGCTGATAGGCGTTTTTCTTGTAGTGACATGGACAACACACGCAACAACATGACTTTTATATAGGGTCAACATCTTTTTTTTCCAACCTAAATTATTTTATAGGGTGATTGAAATATTATCTAGAAGCTTCTACATTTTGAGTGAGTTAGTAAAAGACCATTTAAAATCAGATTAAATTCGTTTGGTAAATAAAATCAAACTAAGAGCCATATGAAAATGTAGGCCCTAATGATCCATATAAATCAAACTAAGATTATTTGAAACATGTGGGCCTTGTATCATTAGTGCCACATAAAATGTAGCCCCCTATAATCCACATAAAAAGTCAAACTAAGATAACTAAGATAATTTAGAATATTTGGGCATACTATTTACATCATATTACCCTGCATTTTTATGTGGCTCTAATTAGTTTGATTTTATTTGGCAAACCATCTTAATTTAATTTTAAACGGCCTTTTATCAACCCACAATCAAGAAGCTTCTAGATAATATTTTAATCACCTTATAAATCAAGAGTTTAATTCTAGTATTTAGCTTGGGCCTAGAATAATGAGAGCATATGATCTTCATCTAGGTCAGTTTTCTTTACTTTTTTCTCATTGAAATTTTATCATTCTAACATACGTATCTAACATATAAATCTCATACAGTATGAAACATTTAGGTTGGAGGAAAAAATATGTGAAACCTATATAAAAGTCATGTTGCTGCATATCTGGTAAGTCAATGTTGCCCATCTGATAGGTTATTTGTTATTAGAGGTTTTTCATAATTCTAGCTATATTAAAAAAAGATTAGTTGTATTTTCATTTATTAGTTAAAGATCTTGTAGATGATGTTATAATTTTGACTTAGTCAAAATATTTGAAATTATTTAATAGAGTAAATTGCAAAATGGTGGCTGGACTTTACTCGCATTAGCATTTTGGTGGCCACACTTTCAAATTTGCAATTTGGTGGCCAGATATTGCTTTTAGTCTTCAAAAAGGTGGCTAACAGCCACTTTTTTTAAAACTTTTTTTCCAAAAAAGTGGCCCTTAGCCATCTTTTCAAAAAATAAAAGTAATGTCTGGCCACTATATTGCAAATTTGAAAATCTGGCCACCAAAATGCAAAATGAGGTTAAGTTCAGCCACAAATTTGCAATTTACTCTATTTAATAAGAATGATGAAAGAAGAACACGCCCCAGTTGCATTAAAAATATTTTGACAAACCTTATCTTGATTTTAAATTTTACGTTAATTTTATTATGATATTCTCTTCAAAATGATTTATTTTTAATTTTTTGTTTGTTAAGTTATCTATTATATCTTTATTTATAGAGGTTAAGTTATCTATTATATCTTTATTTTGCAATCATAGGGATTTTATTATCTCATGGAAAATTTTGGGTATATGTACCATGCAAATGATATTGTAAGACAAGCACGCTAAGACGAAATCGAGAACGAGATTTACCACCCTCAGGAAACCAGGAAGGAATTATGAGGATAGAACAGAAAGGTCGGAAATCAGATCCGAGTACTACTAGTGGCTAAATAGATTGATCAAGTTTCCCTGATTTTGGAAAGAAATTCAGCAGATTTTGGAAAACCTTTTCTTTCTGATTACCAGAGGATGTCACCAAAGAGAGTGGAAATTAGAGCGAACCTTGTGGATTGGGTAAGATAGCCGTTATATGGGTGGTGGACAGACCCTGATTGCTACAATTGGTTGTAGAGATAAAATGATGAAGTTGAGATTGGACGGTAAAGGCGAAATATATTTAAGGACCAAGACGGACTGAGAAATTCCGGGATTGACTTAAATGAAAAGGCTATTGTGCCAAAAGTGTTAAGCTTATGTAGCACACGGGATTGATATGGGAGAAGGAATATTGGGTATAAGGATGATTGAAATAGAAACCGGATTTAAGCTGGTAGTTTCTAACGATCTTCCGAAGTACCACCTAGTCGACATGAGGAATTGTCATTGCTATGGGCGACAACGATATCGAAGTCCTCTTACGATAGAACGCTTGCTTGAGATGCTTGCGCCGAATCGAATAGAATTCCCTGCAGTTGCAAAGGTCGATGGTTGAATCCTTAGCGACTATTATGAGTCGGCAATAACGTAAGTATCGAGCACCTTAGGGTGTGCATGGAGAAGAAAAGCTTTGGAATTGAACGATTATCCATTAGAGGAGCCGACATAAAAGGCATCCGCAGAGACCTTGGTAGTACCCTCCCCATTTGCAAATTATGTGGGATATTTCCCCAATCTATGATCTATCTTGACCTCTTTCCAAGAAAGAATTTTGATAAAGGGTATATTCCCTCTTCGAAGTTGTTTTATAACACTTGTGATAAACCATATTCAGTTTCACTTGTGCCAGAGGCTGTCACAATGCCTACTTTCAGGTTTTCGAAGCCCTGTCAAATGATGTTTTTTAAGCTTTGACTTTTCTTCAAATAATGAATGACCCTATGGTGATACCTCACCACTTGTTTGTTAAGTACCAGAATCTTTTTGGTTATTCTTTTCTTTGTATTTTCTTTGGAAACCGCACCTTTGGAATCTGTTCAATTTTTAATCCAAGGTGTTCCTTTAAGAAATATTATCGAAAGACGATAATCATTAAATTGATATCGAATTGCTTTCATACTTTTTAACTTCCACTGAGACGAACAACCCTATACTTATAGGGGCTACAAGGACTATCTGTCTGTGTGATAGAAGTCTGATGGGACGCCATCACTTGTAAGTTGTGAAATACAAGAAGGCTAATTACCTTTAGTAATGTCTCAATCGAGGCACACAACGTTGAGTTCTTATGATCATGTTGATCTCTCGGTAAATTCTCTTACCTCCAATAAGGTTACCTTAAAACTCATAACCTTATGATCACCAGTGTGTGACATTTTCTTTGATATGGGAGCTATCTTTCAAGGCCCCATAATTTTTGTAAAATCAAGACTTCAAAATAAATAATAATAATATTTGAAGCATGATTCGACGTCGTTTTTAATTATTCGACTACAATCCTATTCGAAAATGGCTCCGACTTCGGCAAACGTTTTTACGTTTGTTCGACTAGAAGTTAGGTCAAGCGAAAAGATCAACCTCGCTTCGACTCCAGTGAAGAAAGTGAAGTTTGTTCAACCAGGATCGACGTCCTCGTCGAAGTCGACTAAGATCCTGAGTTAAAAGTACGTCAAACTCACAATATAAGAATTCCAATTGAAAATAAGTTCGACTCTAGCGAAAGTTTTCTTGTTTGTTCGACCAGAAATCAAGTTTAAGGAAAAATCGACCTGAGCTCAAGTCGAAACCAAATTCGACTTCAGCTAGTGTTTTAAGGTTTTGTCGACCAGAATCCACGTCCGAATTAAAATCGGTTTGGTCTAAATATTTTTTCAAAGTACTGAAATTCTAATCGAAAATGGTTTCGACTTCAACGTACGTTTTCTTGTTTGTTCGACCAGGAATCAACTCAAACAAAAAATTGACTTCAATTCAGGATTCTACTCAATTGGCGTTCGACCTCACTGTTAGAATTCTTGTTTATTCGACTAGACTTCTCGTCGAAATTTGCTTCGACCTCGGTTGGCATTCTGACGTTTATTCGACTAGGATCCACGTCCAGGTCGAAATCGACCAAGATCCACGTCCAAGTCGAAATCGACTAGGATCCTGGGTAAAAAAAACGTACAAAATACCTGAAGGTACAACAAAAATTCCTGGAAAATATAGAAAAATATGAAGAAAATGGAATTATTTTCTCGAAAGAAAATAGACCCCGAATCTCGAAAAAGTTTAATTTAACATCAACAAAAACTTTAAAAGTTTTCCTAGAAGTTGGGGGGTAAATGATATGGGCTGAAAATAACCCTAAAAGACATAATTAATGATATGTTAATTAGACCTAAAATGGTCTGAGAATTAAGCCCAATTAATGAGGCCTGAAACCCTAATTATTTATTAATTTCATAATTAATAAAAAGGGAAAATATACAGCTCATAAAAATAGTCCGAAGTATGCCAACTGCATGAAGGATTAGCCACCAAGGTATACAAACCTAATAGGAGTCAGCCTCGTACAAAGAAAGATTTACAATCCTCATCTAAGAAGGTGACTTGACCCCAAGTCACCCAATTCTACCATAAATGCAGGGTTCCTGACGCCTATATAAACGACGCATGTATAAAGGACCTGATCCTTCAATAGGAACTAAGTTTTTTGGCTTGATTGTCAGCAATAGTTGAGATACGTAGGCATCTTGTTAGGGCAGATTTAGCCACGAAACAGGAGACCAACCATTAAAACTCGAAATCTCTCAAACCCTAGCATTAAATTCGAAAGTACATTTTTTATTCCACAATAGTATTATTCTAATTTAATCTATATCCCTCAAATATCTTGCTAGTATATTTTATCATCTACTGTTGTAATCAGTCTCAGAACACCCGCACACCTATATAACATCTAAATAAAAAGTATGACCGGATGAGAGTTTAACTTTACAATTAATGTCCCTTTTCATTATTCTCTTACTAATCATGTTGTAATCTTGTATTAAATATTTTATTAGCTTTCAAATGATAATAGTATAAATAAGTGTGCCTCGATTCTGTTTTCTATTTCTCTAATATTACAAGTTGAAATTAATGAAAGTTCTGCAGAAAGTCTGGTCTTGAATAATTCTGTTACTGTTATTAATTGCTGAAAACATTTACATAATTTCAATTTGTTTCTTTTGTGCAATTGAAATGCTTTACTGTATATTGGTTGAACCATCAATTTGTTTCAATGTCTGCTTAAAGAATATGGAGGGGCTTACTAATCTGATCGGCCACACTGATGGTGTGAAAAAATTGCATAAATCGGTGAGTTTGCATTAGCTTAAATATTTTTTTAGAGTACGTAGCTTAAGAATAGCTAAGTTTAATGACAACGAGGATGTAGAAAGAGAACTGAAATGAGTAAGAAAATTAGGATGCAGGCACTTATAAAATGATAAATCTGTTATGCATAAAGTGATCTCGATGAAATAATTTTGATCATCCGCACAGCCTTTTCTCGGAAACTTGTGGGCTAACATGTACCACATGCCAACATAAATAATGAAATATCAATTGAAGATACTAGGAATTACAAAGGGTTAGTGGTTAGCTGACCTTTTTTCCTCTTTCCACCAAGTGAATCTTTAACCTCTATAAATAAAGATATAATAGATAACTTAACAAACAAAAAATTAAAAATAAATCATTTTGAAGAGAATATCATAATAAAATTAACCTAAAATTTAAAATCAAGATAAGGTTTGTCAAAATATTTTTAATGCAACTGGGGCGTGTTCTTCTTTCATCATTCTTATTAAGTAATTTCAAATATTTTGACTAAGTCAAAATTATAACATCATCTACAAGATCTTTAACTAATAAATGAAAATACAACTAATCTTTTTTTAATATAGCTAGAATTATGAAAAACGTCTAATAACAAATAACCTATCAGATGGGCAACATTGACTTACCAGATATGCAGCAACATGACTTTTATAGAGGTTTCACATATTTTTTCCTCCAACCTAAATGTTTCATACTGTATGAGATTTATATGTTAGATACATATGTTAGAATGATAAAATTTCAATGAGAAAAAAGTAAAGAAAACTGACCTAGATGAAGATCATATGCTCTCATTATTCTAGGCCCAAGCTAAATACTAGAATTAAACTCTTGATTTATAAGGTGATTAAAATATTATCTAGAAGCTTCTTGATTGTGGGTTGATAAAAGGCCGTTTAAAATTAAATTAAGATTGTTTGCCAAATAAAATCAAACTAATTAGAGCCACATAAAAATGCAGGGTAATATGATGTAAATAGTATGCCCAAATATTCTAAATTATCTTAGTTATCTTAGTTTGACTTTTTATGTGGATTATAGGGGCTACATTTTATGTGGCACTAATGATACAAGGCCCACATGTTTCAAATAATCTTAGTTTGATTTATATGGATCATTAGGGCCTACATTTTCATATGGCTCTTAGTTTGATTTTATTTACCAAACGAATTTAATCTGATTTTAAATGGTCTTTTACTAACTCACTGAAAAATGTAGAAGCTTCTAGATAATATTTCAATCACCCTATAAAATCAAGAGGATAATTGTAGCAATTAGCTTGAGCCTAACGAGGCACATGGTCTTCATCTAGGTCCATTTTCTTTATTTTTTTCTGATTGAAACTTTATTATTTTGATATATGAATCTAACATATAAATCGTATACACTATAAAATAATTTAGGTTGGAAAAAAAAGATGTTGACCCTATATAAAAGTCATGTTGTTGCGTGTGTTGTCCATGTCACTACAAGAAAAACGCCTATCAGCTACCACATTTATTAGCGACCGAGACTTCCGTCGCTATTATCTAGTAGTAGCGACCGATGTCAATGACGAGAAATATATCCGTAGCTAAAGAACTTCAGCGACCACAATCCGTCGCTATTCCGTCGCTAAGGTTCATTTCCCGCCAAAATAATCACCGGGAAAAATTGGCGCTTCCTTCTTAGAGACGGGTTTGTATCTGCGACCGCATTCTGTTGCCGATAATGCCACGTGAGCAAAACATCAGCGACCGAAAGCGGTAGCTAATCCGTTGCTATTGTAAAATTTCCCCCTAAAATTTTTTCTGCGAAAATTGCGCGGTAAATGTTAGCGACCCTATATTATCCGCTACCGACTTCGGTAGCAGAAAGTGCCACATTGGTTTGCAGCTCCTGAATCAGTCGCAGGTAGCTGTTAGTTTGTATTTTAATTTTGTAAAGCTAAAATTGATGATATCAATTTCTATTTTAATTTTGTATGATATTTATAACATGATTTGAAACTCAAACTTATGTTAGTTTGTTATATATATTATACAGAAAAGTTATTAATATGTATCGAACCATTAAATTTTTGTTTGTACTACATACTTTCATCCAATCCTAATTAAAAGTTGTTTGGTTTTGGATATTTTGGTTAAAAAACCGACTACACTTTGACTAAGTTTTTTCAAAAAAATTGACATTTAGTTTTATAAATCTAAAATTAATATGTTATAATAGATTATTTATATATTTCTCACTAATTAGACATATTGTAGGATATATATATATATATATATATATATATATATATAATTCATATGGATTAGCTAATTTGACCGAAAAAAGTCAAACAAGCTAGTTTGAATGAGATGAAAGGGGTATTGTATAATTTGTTATAGTATTGTATATATATAATTTAGGTTCAACTCGACAATTAATCTAGGAATTCCGTGTCTTCAAAATTTGAGTTATCGGTGCATATTTTGAGCACGTTGAACATCCAATTCTCTATCATCGGAGTACTTGCCAATATTTGAGTCAACTGATCAATTTCCGATTACTCGACCGGTTAAATCGAATTTCTAGAACAATATTGGTTATATATAATTAGATATTAAATTTAAAAATTTATTCTTGTCAAAACAAAAATTTTAATATTTGTTTTTATGTAAAAAGAAAAGTTAAAAATTTGTTATTAGTGAGGATAAAACTTGTGGTATTATATAGTTTGTGATTTTTTTAGATATTACAAATTTAAAAAAAAACAAAAAAAGAAGGTAATTAAAAAAAGTGTTTTTGTTAGTATATTTTATATCCTTTTTAGACATTACTGATTTTTTAAGAAACACAAAAAGGGGGAAAAATAAAAGAGAAAGGGTTTTTGTTCATCGTCTTTCTTCCTTCTAATCGTGGGGGTTACAGCGGCTATCACCATCATCATCGTGGGTTGCAATAGCTGTCACCGTCATCTTTCTAGTCTTCATCCATCGCTAAAGAAAAAAAGGTAATGGTGTATATAGCTATTATTATCATCATCATATGTTTTTATAGATATATGTGTGCTTCATTTGTTTAATTTGTATGGGTATATGTTTAATTGATGATTGGTATTGTGATAGTATATGTTTAATTGTGAATTGTAAAATTGTTTGATATTCGCAAACTTTTATAGTATTTTTGTGATTGCAATTTCATAACATTCTGAAGTATCAAATTACCTAGGAGATACGACACGTAGTGTGGGTGGAGAATGTTTATGCTTGATTTGATCACACTATCTCTGTACATAGTTTCTACAGAAATTACTGACTTATTTATCATGTTACGTAGACATATATAGTTTGGGGTGACTCTTTATTACTATCTGTAGAAGCTGTTTCCTGTTTGTATGAGGTAGTTGTCCAAGGACTCGAAATATGATTACTTTCATTCCACTGTGAGGTAGTTGTCCAATGACCTGAAAGATGATTAATTTCATTCCACACCTCTTGTTTCTTTCTTCTAGCACAACTTGAAGATCTGTTGGGAATTTTGTTTGATTTCTTCAGGGTATTGAAAAGAATCAAGGAGAGGTAGAGATTTGGGACGTTGGGTTGTCTTGTAGGGTGGTTTATTAGCTGTGTTTTATTAGGGTTTACATGTAAGAATGAGCAGATGGTGACTAGTATTTTGGTTCTTATGTGTTGGTATTATATATTTTACTCATATGTTACTTCTTTCGGTTTCATCTATTTGTTCAATCTGATTATGATCATTCTTCTTAAACTGTTTTTCATTTTTACGAGTTTTTGAGGTTTCTCTGAATCTAGAATGTGTGTGTATGTGTGTGTGTTTAACTTAAATCTAGAATGTATAAACAATAAAAAGATATAAATTTAAATGTATTTTCTTTGAGTATACTTCGCACGTATAGGATGTGTGTGTGCAAATAATATCTGTATGTATATATATTTGGTAATCATACATGCCTGGTATTCCTGTTGTCCGATTCTTTCTGGATACTCCCCTTTCATCCTTGCAGTGGCAAAAGCCTGAACCAATGATATGGAAATAAACTAAATGAATTATACCAACTACCTTGAGAGGTTATAATAAGATTAAGGAATAAATTCCTCCAAACTAAGAAAGCAACACAATCAGAAAATTACTAAAAAAATTTACAAAGGTGTAGTACAATTTGAAGTAGGAGACTGAAAAGCTTCGCTGCAAGATGGTTTGAAAAGTGTCTTGTAAATATGCATCAGAAGCATGTACTGTTCTCTGGGTCATATATCAGACATCTTTGCTAGATGAGTACAGAAGCAGAATACAAGGAAATAAACCGACACGAATAACCAGCCTAAAAATTTGTTTAGCGAAAAACAGAATAGTTTGGAACACATTAAAGGCACATCATTCCCATCCCCCCGCTGATTAAATGCACGCCTCCCCACTCAGCTTCAAAGTTCCACACTTTCATATGTACAATGTTCCTTCCTTCTGATAATTGTAAAATACTAAACTTGATAAAATTTGGACAACAACAGCCCAACTTATCGTAAAGTAGGGGTTGAGGCTGTGTATAAATACTTCCTTAGATTTACTAAATTCTTTTAAGTTTTGTGGATGAACTATCAGTTCAATTTTGTCAGTAGAGTTATATACATCACATCAGTATGTGCATAGCTGTATATGTCTTTCTCTTGACATGCTGACAGTACTCTTGTTCAGTCTGCACTTTGAAGATTAGTCTAGTCATCACCTTTCTGTTTTAACTTTTAAAAGAGGGGTGTCTAATGATGACCTTGCTATATTTTTCCAAAGCATTTGTAACAGATAAGTGTACATTTTGTAGGAAGAGAATAACATGTCCTTCTAATACTTCATTTTATAAATTAAAATACTATATGAATTAACATGTTTAATTTTTGAATTCTAAATTGCAATTTAGGTATCAACGATATCATGAATCTCTTGACAGACCGTAGTTGGATGGCACGACGAAAGTCAAGTAGTGAGATAGGCGCTACTACTGAATTTAGAGCCGGTTTTCAAGTATTTTTGGATTACGCGTATAGTAACCGTGAATGTGTGAATGATAAGAACCAGATACGGTGTCCATGTTGGAAGTGTAAGAATGTTAATTATCAGGACAGAGACATAGTAAATTTTCATTTACTCGTGAACGGTTTTATGAGAAATTATGAAGAATATTGGTGGGCACATGGGCAGAAAAGAGATGGTGGCATCACAATAAACAATGCGGGCAGTAGTACTTCTCGTATGAATGAGATGGTTCATGATTTTGCAGGGCCTGATTTTAATTGAGACCAAGCCAGGGAGCAACCTATAAATGCTGATGCCAAAGACTTTTTTAAATTATTAGACGAGGGTAGCGAGCCATTATGGGACGGTTGCACCAAACAAAGTAAATTTTCTGCAGTTGCGACATTACTTAATATCAAGTCTGATCACAACATGAGCCATGAGTGTTTTGAGTCACTCTTGAAGGCCATTAAGAGTATGTTGCCCGACAGCGAGAAATTACCTGATAATTATTACTATTGCAAGAAAATGGTGAAGAAGTTAGGTCTTGGATACCAAAAGATCGATGCATGTCCCAATGACTGCATGTTATTTTATAAGGAAAATGAAAAAAAAAACAAAGTGCACAGTTTGTGGTCATGATCGGTTTAGACCTAATAAGGAGGGGTTGATTACAAAAAAATCAACTATACCGTTCAAGATTCTGAGGTATTTTCCATTAACAGATCGGCTAAAAAGATTATACATGTCTTCAAGAACAGCTGAACATATGACTTGGCATGCAAAATCTCCCGCTAAAGATGGAGAACTAAATCATCCTGCAGATGGAAAGGCTTGGAAAGATTTCAACTTAGCACATCCCGCGTTTGCATTGGAACCTAGAAATGTGAGGCTTGGACTGTCCACTGATGGATTCAACCCTTTTGGCCACTCTGCTATTCCGTACTCGTGTTGGCCTGTGATTGTTACTCTGTATAACTTACCTCCTTGGATGTGTATGAAACAACCATACTTATTTCTTTCACTCATGATTCCTGGTCCTAAGAGTCCTAGAAAGAACTTAGATGTCTACTTGAGACCTCTTGTAGATGAGTTGAAGGTACTGTGGAAAGATGGAGTACAAACTTGGGATGTTGCTACAAAAACAAATTTCAACCTTAGGGCAGCACTTATGTGGACTATAAGCGACTTCCCAGCATATGGTATGTTATCTGGATGGAGTACGCACGGGAAGTTGGCTTGTCCGCATTGTATGGAACGTACAAAGTCTTTCACTCTATCAAAAGGTCGAAAGCCTTGCTGGTTTGACTGTCATCGACGGTTCCTACCCGTAGATCACCCATTTCGAAGAAATAGAGAAAACTTCAGGAAAGGTAAAGTGGAAAATGATATGTCTGCACCAAGGTTATCGGGAACGGAGATAAGATCCCGTGTGATGAGACTTCCGGCAGTCCCATTTGGTAAGAATGATAAGAAAATTCGGTCGCTGATATCCATTAGCTACGGCATACGGTCGCTGTTGGGCGGTCGCTGAAAAACGTTTTTCTTGTAGTGTGTGATTGGTTATTTGTTATTAGAGGTCTTTTATAATTCTAGCTATATTAGAAATATATTAGATGTTTTTTTATTCGTTAGTTAAGGATCTTGTAGATGATGTTATATGATTTTGAATTAGTCAAAATATTTGAAGTTGTTTAATAAGATCGATGAAAGAAGAACACACCCCAGTTGTATTAATATTTGATGACAATCCTTATTTTGATTCGAAATTCGAAGTTAATTAATTATCATATTCTCTTCAAAGTGATTTGTTTTTAATTTTTGGTATCTAAAGTCATCTATTATATGTTTATTTAGAGGAAACAATGAAGATTGTGCAAAAGAGGTTAGGAACTACTAACCCTATGTAATTCTTGAATTGTTATTTCATTATTTATGTTTGTTCCCATTTAATTTTCTAATATCTTAAATTGTTATTTAATTATTGTATTGGTAATTTTGTAGATTTTAATTGATATGCTTAATTCTTTTTTGTAATTTTTTAATATACTTTTATATTTTGTAAACTAATTAAAACTTATGTATTTAACCTTTTTAATTAATTTGTTTATGTATTTATTTCAAGTAATTTTCATGTATTTTCATGTTAATTTGACATCACAATACAAGTATGTAGGAATATACAGGAGTAGGGCTGAGCAGAACCGAACCAGAACCGAAAAACCGAACCGAACCGTGTAATTTCGGTTCGGTTCGGTTCCCATTTTCTGAAATTTCGGTTTTTTCGGTCCGAACCGAATGGACCGAAATTAATTTCGGTTCGGTCCGGTTCCTTTGAAAACAATTCGGTTAGAACCGAACAAACCGAACTATTTTTATTATATATATTTTATAATTTTATATATATAGAGTATATAATATATTGTATATAGAGCAGAGTAGCCACGCACGCAGAGCAGAGTATTACACACTATTAGTCTATTACTGTAAGTCTGTATACTGTATAGACTCAGTTTAATTACACGAGTACACTGTAGTCTGTACACGACTAAAAACCCTAGGGCCTAGCCGCTGCTATATTCAAGATTCAAGAATCAGTGATTCAAGAATCAGAGATTCAAGTTCAACAATCAACAATCAGACTATCAGAGAATCAAGAATCAGAGATTCGAAAATCAAGTTCAGAGATTCAAGGAAAGGTGCGTAAATTGAAATTTGTCATTCTGTTAATTTTCTCCTATGGTTTGCAACGCAACGATTATGTGTTCTGTACTTATGTTAATTATTAATTTGCTGCTAATTAAACTAGATTATTCTTTTATTGTTCTTCCCTAATTAAACTAGGCAGTACAGTACTTAGTTAGTAGCTTCCTAATTAGCTTTCCTAATTTCAGTTAGTACTCAGGTCTCAGTAGATTACCTTTTATTGTTCTTCCTAATTAAACTAGATTGTGTTTTTTAATTTTGTTTCAGTTGAAAATTTGGAACAATGTCAAATCCAAATTCACAACCCGACACGGGGATGGGGGATTCTAATGATCCTAATATTCAAACTACTCAAACACAAGCAAGCTCGAAACGAAAAAGAAAGAAAACAAACGAGAGGTCGGAAGTGTGGGATCATTTCATCAAATTCACGGATGCGGAAGGGTTCTTGAGAGCTAGATGCAAATATTGTGAAAAGGTATATTATTCTGACCCTACTACAAATGGAACTAGTTCACTTGCAAAGCATCTTAAAGTTTGTAAGAAACTCCCACTTAGTGGTGAATCAAAACAAACACAATTGTCCTTGCAAACCATAGGAGAAAATGAGAGCATTCTCAAAAAATGGCATTTTGACCAAAAATCTTCTAGACACAAGTTAGCCGCCATGATCATTATGGATGAACTACCATTTAGATTTGTCGAGGGTGAGGGATTTAAAGATTTCATGTATACCACCCAACCACTTTTTAAGGTGCCATCTCGTTTCACCGTCGCACGAGATTGTTACCAAATCTTTTTAGATGAAAAGAAAAAGTTGACTACATATTTTAAGATGTCGGGTCAAAGAGTTTGTATTACCACGGACACTTGGACTTCAATACAAAAGATTAATTATATGTGCATCACGGCTCACTACATTGATAAAAATTGGATGTTGCATAAAAAGATAATTAACTTTTGCCCTATTGAGGGTCATAAGGGTGAGCTCTTAGCTAGGGACCTTGATATGTACTTGAAGGAATGGGGAATTTCAAAATTGTTTGCAATTACGGTTGATAATGCAAGTTCAAATTATACTTGTATTGAATTATTGAAAGATAGGTTGTCTTCTAGGGGGGCTGATTTTTTGAATGGAAAGTATATGCACATGAGATGTATTGCACACATAATTAATTTGATTGTGAATGATGGACTTAAAGATATGAAAGCATCGATTAAAAGAGTGAGAAAGGCGGTTAGATTTGTTAATCAATCTCCGGCTAGACTAGCCAAATTCAAGGAGTGTGTTGAGTTACAAAATATTGCTTGCAAGTCTATGTTATGCTTGGATGTAAGTACAAGATGGAACTCCACCTATTTAATGCTAAATGTTGCCCAAAAACTTGAAAAAGCATTTGAATTGTTTGAACGCATGGATCCATACTTTGTAATTGAACTTAATGAACAAGGGGGGGTGCCTACATCTTGGGATTGGGGTAATGTTAGAAGATTGGTTGAAATGCTTGTTCATTTTTATGAACTAACTTTGAGGATATCGGGTTCTTTGTATGTTACATCTAATATATTCTACCATGAGATTAGCACGGTTAATTTGTTATTGAAGGAGTGGATGAAGAGTGATGATGTTGATGTGAGATTTATGGGTGGGAAAATGAAAGAGAAATATGACAAATATTGGGGTGATGTAAATAAAATGAACAAACTCATTTATGTGGCGGTTGTTGTTGATCCTAGATACAAATTAGAGTTTCTTGAGTTTGCACTTGTTGAAGAATATGGAAATGAAATTGGTTGGAAGTTGGCAAATGACACAAGAGTAGTGGTTAAAGAGTTGTTTGAAGAGTATAAAAAGACTTTCCAATCAAAAAATACTCAAGCTCAAGCGAGTCAAGGTGAATCTTCAAAAAAATCTTCAAGTACAACTTCAAGAACACAATCGGCATTAGGTGAGAGATTTATGAGACAAAAAATGGAGAGTGGAGAAGAAGAATCCAAGTGTGAATTGGATATTTATTTTAAAGAGAGTGTCTTTGTTACAAAAAATAATGAGTTTGATATCTTGAAATGGTGGAAAGTTAATTCAAGTAGGTATCCAATCCTCTCACAACTTGCACGTGATGTGCTAGCAATCCCTATCTCCACCGTAGCATCGGAATCCGCTTTTAGTGCGGGGGGAAGAGTCCTTGATCCTTATAGAAGTTCTTTGTCGCCTAAAGTTGTGGAAGGTTTACTTTGCGCTCAAGATTGGTTGCGTTCATATAACCGTCCAAAGACAATTGAAGAAGATATTGATGATCTAGAAAAATTTACGGAAGGTATATTATTGTTTATGCATTATATTATACTATTTGAATTAGTAAATGTATTTTGATGCGATTGACGTGTTCTTTTATTTTACAGTTTTTTCAGCTCTTGGTCTTAGTGTGAACAAGGATGGTGATGCAGCTATAATCCTGGACAGCAATTGAATAGGTATGGTAACTGCCACTGGTAGTGGTAGGTCAGGTTCCAGAGCTCTGTACTGTGATCTGTATTACCTTATTCTGTTTATTCTGTTTATCGTACCTGTACCTACAAAGGATCCCATATAAGCTTTTTTGTTTACATTTAATCCTTTACTAGAGATTAGCTAGAGACTATGTATGCTTATTTACAGGCAGTGTGATGTCTGTACATGCCCATTGAGGTTGTGGCATAACTGATGAGCTGCAACTGCAGTGTTATCAAAATTGAGTTTTCTAATGCATAATTTAAATGCTCTTATGTAATGTCTAGTTTAAGTAGGTGTTTTCTTTGCTTTTTGTTTATATTTTTGTTTCTTCAAATAGTTTATGCAGATGGAAGCATCTGCTTGGATATATTGCAAAATCAGTGGATATATTTCTAATGCAATTACAGTTATTTTTGTCAGAGATGAAGCACTTGTTAGTACTATTTCATGTCTCAATAACTAGCTGGTGTGCTTATGTTTTCCTATATTAGCAAGAATATTGAGTATGTCATGCATTAACTATTGAAGTTATTGACAATACTGGGCCATAGAAAAAATACTCTCTTCTGTTTCTGTGTTTATTTTAAATTATCTTGTTTCTGTGTTGCATGTTGTCCATCTTCCTGTGTTTACCACCTGCATATCTGCAAAGTATCTGCATTAACATTTTGGCATTATTTTCTTTTTGGCAGAGTATCTGCAAAGTGGAATGGTGAGGACTGAGGTACTGAGGTGACTGAGAAGTCTGGAAGGGAAGCTTGTAACTGGAAGGGAAGGAGACCTACTGATCCCTGAGTCCTGAATCCTCCTGATTGCCAACAGCCCAACATTATTTTGTATTCGATTTATTTGCAAACATTATTTGCTTGTAACTGCTTCGAGTTGAATATTTGATGTAACTTTTAAGTTATAACTTAAGTTTGTCCTTTATTTTGTATTCATGTGAGAATTTAAATTATATGCAAAATTGTTTTTTAAACTGATTTCGGTTCTCAGAACCGAACCGAAAGAACCGAATTATTTTGGTTCGGTTCTGGTTCGGTCCAGGATAGATTTTTGGTCCGGTTCGGTTCCAAAAAATTATAAAATTCGGTTTTCGGTTCCCTTGGTTCGGTTCGGTTCTGGACCGAACCGACCGAATGCTCAGCCCTATACAGGAGATTGCACATGTATAAATACTATAGATGAAGTTAATTTAACCTTGTTTTGGATAAGCCTTTATATTTATGATACATAAATTGTCCCTATGGACACATGTAGTGGATCCACTTTTTGTAACTTGCTAACTCACATTACCAACTCTTTACTATAATTTAATGATTGTTTCATTGCTTGCTCTCATATCCATGAAAAACTTCTCAATATAAGTGTTTTTAAATGATAACAATATGGTTGCCCACCTTTTCGTCAAAAAAAAATGATAACAAACTTGATTGGCAAGAATAAAATTATATTAACTTTCTTAACAATTAAAATATCTAATATTTCTAAATAATATAGTAATATATTCATCATGGACAATATCACACCTTAATATTACTCAGGAGTTTTTTACTTTATTTTTTAGGTCCTTCTTTACATCAAACTGTATCACATAGTGATATGGGTTAAAATAAAGCCTAAGGACACATTTAATGCAGCATTAAATATACTTAAGATGGTCCAAATTCGAGGCTCATTAATGAAGCCTACAACCATGGCTATGATATTAAATTCGTAGTCCACAATTGGGCCAAGGTCCAACCCATGTTTTAAACCATTAAGACGTGGGCTTGGTTCATATACAGTCCAGTGGTTGGAAACCACTAGGAAGCTTCATATACCACATCCAACATGGAAACCAACTCCAACATGGAAACTAATTCTGATAAGAGTTATCCACTATTCAAAGGCGGTACTTGGCCATCAAGTAACCTAATTCTACCACGATTTTAGGGCTCCAGACGCCTATATAAGGACCTAACCCCTCAACATTAGAACTACATTTTCTTGGCTTGATTCTCACATTTAATTGAGATACGTAGGCATCTTGTGAGGACCTGTGTAGTCACGAACCACGAGAGCAGCCATTAAGACACGCTTGTCCACTACCTTACATTAAATACCGTCGTCAATATCTAAACCTACTTTTCGTTCCACAACATTTGGTGCCGTCTGTGGGAATACAACAACAACCATGGATATAACACGAAGAACAGCAACCGCTACTAGATCAACTGTCACCACCATTGTTCCGATCACCACGGAGCCAGGATCGTTACCCCTCACCACAGAGGTGGTTTCTCAACCACTAAGGACGTTGCCCATCACCACAGAGGTGGTTTCTCAACCACAAGGGACGAATCCCCAAGCTTCCATACCTCAGAACGAGACGAACCCTCTTCAGATGGTTGTCTCACCCCTCGACCATAACCTTCCCCATGGAGCACAGATCTCCACAACCGTGCTTCCTATAAGCACCAATCCAGCATACGGATTGCCCAACTATCCCCCTGAAGCCGGAGGGAGTGGCCATGCCCCAATAATTCATGAACCATACGAACCACCCTACATTCGAGGATTGGGACATGTCCCTGAAGGAAGATACTTGGATTATTCTGGGCCCTACTCTGATGACTACTCGTCTGATGAAGGACGAGATCGAGCACCCAGAAGAAGAAGAAGAGCCAGCAAAGAGCCCCTTGGAAGAAGGAATCGGGGGCCAACTACAAGGGCACCTATGACTGCCATGGAAAGGATAAGGGCTCATGAGGCCGAGATCCAGAAACTAAAGAAAAACATAGAGATAGAACAACAAAGGAGGCAGACTCAGCCTTCGAACCAAGGGGCAGGAGATGTCCCCATAATTGATTTAGGAACACCTTCGAGGAGGCAAGAAGGAGCTAGGGCTCCAAGGACGGAGATTCCCAAGTCAGATCCCCGTGTTTTAACACAGCTGGGTGACCCAGACGATCCTATTCCACCCTTCACTGAAGAAGTAATGGACGCTCACGTATCAAGGAAATTCAAGATGCCTACTATCAAGGCATATGATGGAACGGGTGATCCCGCAACCCACGTGAGGACTTTTTCGAATGCACTGTTGCTGCAACCAGTTACCGATGCCCTTAAATGTAGGGAATTTCCTCAAACCCTGGCTGGCATGGCCCAAAGATGGTATAGTCATTTGCCACCCAACTCTATCAGTTGCTTTAGAGATCTGAGCACGGCTTTCATCAATCAGTTCATCAGTGGACGGGTACATGAAAAAAGCTCTGCTTCACTCATGAATCTGATCCAAGGAAAGAATGAGACGTTGAGAGACTATCTCAAACGTTTCACCAAAGAGACATTGAATATACCTGATCTAGATAACAAGGTAGCTATGATAGCCCTTCAACAAGGAACCACGGATGTCTTTTTCAAGATGTCACTGGCGAAACACCCCCCTGAGAGCATGGCTGAGCTCCAACAAAGGGCTGGGAAATATATCAAAGCTGAAGAAATCATGAAGAAGGTTGACACACCCGCTATAGGTGGTGGAAACAATGGAGGCTCGAAGAAGCGAAAGACGGAGCAAGAGTATGATGTCAAGGACAAATATCCTCGTATGACTGGAGACTCTGATTCAGCTCCAAGAAAAAACAATCCCGGCACGAAATTTTCTGAATATGCAAGGTTGAATGCTCCAAGGAGTCAAATCCTTTATGACATTGAGAAAGATAGGGACTTCCGATGGCTGAAGCCACTAAGGGGAGATCCTGAGAAGAGAGACAAGAACAAGTATTGTAGGTACCATAAAGATTCGGGCCATGATACTGATGATTGTAGACAACTCAAGGACGAGATTGAATTCCTGATTCGAAAAGGAAAGTTAAATAAATTCACCAAAGATGGGGACAGGAACCCCCCTAGGAGAGAACATGATGGAAGGGATGGGAACCGAGATCAGGGTCGTAACCCACAGTCCCGAGGACCAGTGATCAACATGATTTCAGGAGGACCAACCGCCGCAGGAACCACTAGGAACTCTCGGAAGGCT
The DNA here is from genome assembly GCA_030848705.1 of Heracleum sosnowskyi. Lineage (NCBI taxonomy): Eukaryota > Viridiplantae > Streptophyta > Magnoliopsida > Apiales > Apiaceae > Heracleum > Heracleum sosnowskyi. Next base: position 10,169,382 of record CM061242.1, on the reverse strand, counting down.
TATGCCCGAGAAGTAATGCATATTGTTGGAGAAGCGGCCAAGCGTGCAAAAACTGAGATGTCAATTGGATTTGATGATTCGGACCTCGAAGGGGTGAAGTTCCCCCATGATGATCCTTTAGTGATAGCTCCCATGATTGGAAACAATGAGGTAAAACGAGTCCTGGTGGACAATGGAGCCTCTGTTGATGTCCCTTTTCATGACACGTTCTTGAAAATGGGGTATAATGATTCCCAACTGATCCCCACGAACATGCCCATTTACGGGTTTAACGGGGTTGAATCTAAGGTTGAAGGCACAATTCAGTTGCCTATGACTATTGGTAAGGAACCAAAAGAAGTAACTCAAATGTTGAATTTTGTGGTAATCAAAGCATCATCGACTTACAACGCCATCCTTGGGAGAACTGGACTCCATGCTTTTAAGGCTGTCGCCTCAACTTACCATCTGAAAGTCAAGTTTCCAACCAGGAGTGGTGTTGGAGAAGAAAGGGGTGATCAAAAGACGGCCAGGAGCTGTTATGTAGCCGCATTAAGGCCAGACGGAGTCGGGGGGCAGGTTCTCCCTATCGAAGATATGGATGTTAGAAAAGATGAGGATCATAGAGGGAAGCCAGCTGAGGATTTGGTTCCTATTCCATTGGATCCCCTCGAACCTGAAAAGGTGACTTACATTGGAGCACTACTAAAAGAACCTTTGAAGGGCGAATTGATCACGTTCCTACAAGGGAACAGTAACGTATTTGCATGGACGGCTGCTGACATGCCAGGGATTGATCCCCAACTAATAACTCACAAGCTCAATGTAGATCCAAAAAGAAAGACAATACAGCAGAAGAAGAGGAACTTTGCACCAGAGAGGCAAGAAGCCATTAAACAAGAAGTTGATAAGCTTCTAGAAGCTGGATTCATCGAAGAAATCCAATTTCCAGAATGGTTGGCAAACCCGGTTATGGTTAAGAAAGCCAATGGGAAGTGGAGGATGTGCATAAACTTCACTGATTTGAATGATGCTTGTCCCAAGGATTGCTTCCCGTTACCAAGGATTGACACCTTGATAGATGCTACTGCAGGGCATGAAATGCTGAGCTTCATGGATGGTTTCAGTGGGTACAACCAAATCAAGATGCACAAGGACGACACAGCCAAGGTATCGTTTATTACTGATTTTGGAGTTTTTTGTTACCTTGTCATGGCTTTTGGGTTAAAGAATGCAGGGGCAACCTATCAACGCCTAGTTAACAAGATCTTTGCCCACTTAATTGGGAAAACCATGGAGGTCTACGTCGATGACATGCTCGTTAAAAGTTTGTTTAAAGACGACCACATCCAGCATCTTAAGGAGGCATTTGAAGTGCTGAGGCACCATAAGATGATGCTAAATCCTGCCAAGTGCGCTTTTGGAGTGGGATCGGGAAAGTTCTTGGGTCTCATGGTTTCTAAGAGGGGCATTGAAGCTAACCCCGACAAGATAAAAGCTATTCTTGAAATGGAACCACCTCGTTCTGTTAAAGACGTTCAGAGGTTGACCGGAAGAGTCGCTGCCTTAGGGAGATTTATCTCAAAGTCTGGGGACAAATGCTTATCGTTCTTCAAAGCCCTAAAGAAGTTCAAGGATTTTGAATGGACAACAGAAAGTCAAGAGTCCTTTGAAAAGCTCAAGAAGTACATGGCTGAGGCACCGTTGCTGGCCAAACCAAGCCCGGAAGATACTCTTTATCTCTACTTGGCAGCCTCCGATCAAGCCCTCGGTGTTGTCCTTGTAAAGGAGGAACGAAAGGTTCAGAAACCGGTCTACTATGTAAGCAAAATTTTGCATGGAGCAAAATTAAATTATTCTGTTATTGAGAAGTTCTCTTTGGCACTAATCACGACCTCAAGGAAGCTACGCCCTTACTTTCAGGCGCACAAAATTGAAGTCCTGACGGACCAACCCTTGAGGAGCATTCTACATAGTCCAAAGGCCAGTGGAAGGCTGATTAAATGGGCAATTGAGCTAGGAGAATTCGACATCAAATATAAGCCTCGAACGGCCATCAAGGCTCAGGCATTGGCTGATTTCATGGTTGAATGTACCATTGACAACCAAGAAATCGGAGGGCAAGAGATAGTACCCCATGAGGCACTTGAAGTTGAAAACAAGGATGATGAGCTTGACTTGAAAGATCGCTGGATACTCTATTTTGATGGAGCATCAAAAACAAAGTCAAGTGGTGCAGGCTTAGTTTTGCAAAGCCCTGATGGGTTTACAATCGAGTACGCTTTGAAGTTGGATTTCCCTACAACCAACAACGAAGCTGAATATGAAGCTTTGATAGATGGTTTAGGCTTGGCCAGAATTTTGAGGGTTAAGAACCTGAAGGTATGTGGAGATTCAAGGTTGGTTATCTCGCAAGTTAATGGCGAGTTTGAAACCAGGGATGAAACTATGGCCAAGTATCGGAGAGTTGTGAAAGCTGTTATGACTCAGTTTGATGAGTGCTATGTAGAACACATCCCCAGAGAGGAGAATATGAAGGCTGATGCCTTGTCTAAATTTGCTTCTTCTGAAATCGAGAATTATTCGGGAAGTGTTTACTTTCAGGTCTTGAAGGCCCCTACTATTGATTCAAAACTTGTGGCTCCTATTGATATAGGAGGATGTTGGATTGATCCGATCAAGGCTTATCTTGAAACGGGATGGCTCCCTGATAACACCCAAGAGGCACGCAAGTTGTCAGTGAGAGCATTGAGGTATACTTTGATTGAAGGGATACTTTATAAGAGGTCTTTTGTGATCCCTTACCTAAAATGTCTAAGGCCCCAAGAGGCACGAGAAGCACTTGAAGAAGTCCATGGAGGAATTTGTGGACAACACTTGGGGGGCAGAGCCCTTGCTCACAAGATAACCAGGCTAGGCTTTTATTGGCCCGAAATGCTGAATGATGCCAAAGATTTTGTTAAAAAGTGTGATCGTTCTCAAAAACATGCACCAATGGTTAGGCAACCACCTGAGATGCTGACCTCAATCAACTCTCCAATTCTGTTTGCTATGTGGGGAATGGATATACTTGGTCCCTTTCCTATGGCTACAGCACAACGAAAGTTTCTGATAGTGGTGATTGACTACTTCACCAAGTGGGTTGAGGCCAAACCTTTGGCTAAGATAACCACCAAGCAAGTTGCTCAGTTCTTGTCGGAAAGCATCATGTGTAGGTATGGGATACCTCGAATCCTTGTTACAGATAATGGAACACAATTCAATAATGAGGAATTCAGGAAGTATTGTGAAGAGAACGCAATTGAGCTTAGATTCACCTCGGTTGCCCACCCTCAAGCAAATGGGCAAGCAGAGGTCGCGAATCGAATCATACTGGATGGGTTGAAGAAAAGGATCGAACGCTCCAGGAACACTTGGGTGGATGAGATATTGCCTATACTTTGGGCTTATCGTACCACTTGCAAAGTCACCATTGGAACAACTCCGTTCATGCTTGCATATGGAGCAGAAGCTGTTGTACCTTTAGAGATCTCACATGTATCTCCAAGGATTAAGGCTTTTGAACAAGAGACTAATGAAGAAGGAATGAGGTTGGCACTCGACTTAATTGATGAAGTTAGGGATGAAGCACATGCTCGAAATGTAGAGTATCAGAAACGAACCTCCTTCCATTACAGCCGAAGGGTTAAGGAAAGGTTCTTCCGAGAAGGAGATTTAGTTCTCAGGAAAATAGAAGCATCGGGAGTAGGAGAGAAAGGAAAGCTGGCACCCAATTGGGAAGGGCCGTATCGAGTCAAAAAGATCCTCGGGCGAGGAGCTTACAAGCTCGAAACTTTGAGTGAGATAGAGGTGCCCCGCACTTGGCATGCCTCGAATCTCAAGATTTATCATGTGTAACTATCCTTTCAGGATATAACTTAGGGTTCAGTAGGAAGAATAGACCTAAGGTTCATTGAAACCATTCCCGGGCATGTAGCCCATATTTATAGCTTATTATTAATAAGAGGGTTGAACCCGCCTTTGTTTTGTTTTCCAATGCATGTTTATTTTCTTATGTCTTGCTTTATGTACCAACACTCGATATGTGCAACCATCAGTACCGAAAATAAGTAAACAAAATAAGAGATAAACCATGAAAACAAAACAAGGAGTAAAGATAATAGAGGCCCCAAAGGATCCTCAAGTTAAGGTTAGAAATGATTAAAAGCAAGTTTGAAAAGCCAACGAAGGGCCATGAACGGAAATAATAAAGCCACAGGCGGCTGCAAGCCTTGCAAGGCTAGAAACACGAGTGAGAACCTACTGCCCTCCTCAACCAGATGACGAGCTACCGCTCGAACCAGAGGAAGACTCTTTTTCTTCACGAATCACTCCTCTACGCTTCCCCTCGGTAGGGCGAGCCACACCTTTCCCTTTTCCAACAGTAGGGCTGGCAGAGTGCCCCCCTTAGATTGGGATGATTGGGACTCTTCCCCCTCTTCCTTTTCCTCTTCCTCCTCATCCCCTTCTGCTTCTTCCTCCCCCGAATCAGAAGGTGGATCATTGCCCGCCTCAACGGCAGGAACCCAAGGATTGGGGAACCGGGAGGATTTGATTAATCCTGGATAAGATTCTTGGACAGCCAAAATCGCCTGTTTCCAACCAACTGAAAGAATAGAGGGTCGAACTTCGTTGTCATGTTGGTCCATGAATTCAAGAAAACCATCGGAGTTCAGGTAGTTATCAACCACCTGTTGGTCCCCCTGATGAGACTTACTCTCCAAAGCCTCGTACATTCCCTTGTATGAAGAAGCATCCTCCTTGGCAGCACGAGCTTTTGCTTCCCATTCCCTCGCCTCTTTGGATGCTCGACTTCTATCTTTATTAGAAGCCCTTAAATCATCACTTAAAGTCTTCCCTAGATGAAGGGAGGTCTGGAAGTAGGAATTCATCTATGACAAAAGATAAAAACTAGTTAATAAATGAGGAATGGGGTAAGACAAGTAGCTACGTTGAAAGGAGTAATGTTAACCTGATACATAGCTTGGCACCCCAGTTGTTCGGTCTCTTCAAACCCAGAACGCGCAAGTAAGTTCACCATGTCAGGGGGAGTAATTGAGAACTTAGACCAATCCATGGCCAACGAAGAACTCCCAGCAATCGAGTCCTGCTCACATATCCCCCATGAGGGTTGAAAGGCGGTTTTGACATTCCCCTCCAAGTTCCTAGATCTCTTCCCAGCCTTCTGAGAAAGAGTAAGGAACTCGGGAACCTTGGAAGGTGGAGGATTGGCAGCAAGCTCAGCTTTCTTAGCCATCCTCTTGGTAACTTGCCCACTATTTACCGGCTCCTTGTCAATGTTATCAGCAGCTGAAAAATACAAGGCATAAACATTGGAATAAGAATAAGTGTGTTTCAAAACAAGGAATAACAATAATAGTTACCCTCTAGAGACAATTTACTCATTCCAACTTCGACCATGATCCTCTCGGTCAGGAAAGAGCGATAATGAACATTTTCGTGACCCGTAATAAGCCAATCCCTGTCAGGGAACTCATGGGACTTGATCTCACCAATATGACTTCCAAAATCCACCACGTGGTTGAAACTAGGCCTAAAATATTGGCCCCAATCTCCCCCCTTCCAATAAAGCACAATGAAGTGATGCCTCCATTCATGGGTGGAATCGGGGAGAGAGGCGTTGTTACAAATGTGGTTGACATTCGAACGATGTTGAATTGAAACCCACCCTTTCCGGGTGGCTGGGCTGTTTTTGAGCACAAAAATACTTCTGAAGATAGGAACACTTAATGGAATTCCTTCTTTTAAACACCTGGCCATGAAAATGAAAATGAACTTCCAAGAATTGGGATACAGTTGACAGGGGTTGATCATCAACTCGCCTAACAAGGTCACCACGAAGGGATGAAGGGGGAACCTAAGCCCGGCCGCTATAGCACCTCTATAGACAAACAGCCTTTCTGGATGCCAATTACAGGTTCTATCACCTGGCCCGGGAACCTCTATCTTAAGATGAGAGGGGAAGGAATACCTCTTCTTGAGTTTCTTCACATCATCCATCCCCAGGGTGCTTGGAAACTTGAACGAATCTAACTCAGCATTGTTTGGAAACGCATCTCCCATTTGGTTTGTTAACTCAAACAAAGTAGGTAATGATTCATCTATAACAAGTGGAACACATGAAAGATGATTACCTTATCTAGCTCTTGCAGCCAGCTTCTGAGCAACAGCGGACGAGGGACCAGATATTCGCTGATCAGCCATGGTTGAAAGGTGGGGACTTGACTCAAAGAAAATCTCCTGGTTGGAAACCACACTAAAATCAAAGGAAATACTAGAGAGAAAAAATATGATGAAGAAGTTTACAAATGAAGGTGTGAGTAAAATGAACTCACTCACCACTCTTTTATAGAAAATGGTCACCTGTGGCAGCAAGTCACTTTTTAAGATGACCCGCATCTACAGGTTTAATTGTCACAATCGGTGATAAAATGAATGAGGAAGTTCGTATACTCGAACCAAAATCTCTACTCTTTTAAATAAGAATGAAGGGAACGAATGAAAATGCATCCCGGAGCTGTAAAAGCTACCAGTTGAAGGATTTAAATCCAAATTTAAGTCCTAATTAAGGATTAAGTACAATAGTTTGCCTAACTTACTTGGGTAACTTGTTTTTAAGGTCCCGGATGACTAGAAGTGTTATGGTGACTAAAACCACTCTTTTATAACTTAGCCAAAATGGCCAACATGTTGTTAAGCACCAACCAGGAACCATGTTTAAATTTTGGTTTTATGCTTAAATGGTTGAAATCACGCCAAACAACCAAAAATATAGTAAAGGGAACAAAGACTTTGTTTCTGTTCCAGGCCGATCGGAGCCCCAACCGATCAGCGCCCGAGCGCGCGCGCCCAGCCGACCAGGCCCCCGGCCGACCAACGCCCGCGTGCCAGCCGACCAGGTCCCGGCCGACCAGGCACCCGGACGACCAGCGCCCGCGCGCCCGCGCCCGCACCCGCACGCCCGCGCGCCCGGCCGACCAGGCCCCCGGCCGACCAGCGCCCGCGCGCCCGCGCGCCCGCTGACTTGCTTGACCCTTGGAGGGCCACCGTCTAAATTGATAATTTTCATCAAAATGACACCGTTTAGTGCCATCGTTTGATGTTACTTAAAACTGTTTAAATACCCCGCTTAGGGTAATATCCAGTGATCGTTTTACAGAGTTAGCCAAATTTTGGTAAAACTCAAACTTTCACTAATAAAAATCGGCTATACTTGATAACTTGTTTATCATGTATACTCAGCCAATAAAAGAGAAGCCTCGGATAAGGCTGAATCGTAGTGAATGTGTAGGTCGCTCCACACTTTGCGCTAAGAAACGATACTTGTGAAACACTAGTGTACCTTAAGCCGCAAAAGGCCATACCCGAGGGGGGCCATTGAAAATTGGTCAACTTAACTTCAAGAAAAACCTGATCAGTTTTTCTTAAAGTTAGGGGGGCAAATGATATGGGTTAAAATAAAGCCCTAAGGACACATTTAATGCAGCATTAAATATACTTAAGATGGTCCAAATTCGAGGCCCATTAATGAAGCCTACAACCATGGCTATGATATTAAATTCGTAGTCCACAATTGGGCCAAGGTCCAACCCATGTTTTAAACCATTAAGACGTGGGCTTGGTTCATATACAGTCCAGTGGTTGGAAACCACTAGGAAGCTTCATATACCACATCCAACATGGAAACCAACTCCAACATGGAAACTAATTCTGATAAGAGTTATCCACTATTCAAAGGCGGTTACTTGGCCATCAAGTAACCTAATTCTACCACGATTTTAGGGCTCCAGACGCCTATATAAGGGCCTAACCCCTCAACATTAGAACTACGTTTTCTTGGCTTGATTCTCACATTTAATTGAGATACGTAGGCATCTTGTGAGGACCTGTGCAGTCACGGACCACGAGAGCAGCCATTAAGACACGCTTGTCCACTACCTTACATTAAATACCGCCGTCAATATCTAAACCTACTTTTCGTTCCACAACACATAGATCATTCTGGTACTAATTACATTGCAACCTTGTGTTAAATATTTTATTAGATCTCAAATGATAATAGCATAGATGCAATTTTTCTAATAGAAATTTTTTGTATTATAAATCATAGGGTGAATGAACAAGCCTCTGTTATTGCTTCAATCTGTTATTATTGCTTCAATCTGTAACTACTAATAGTGTACGAAAACTTATCTAGCTAAATTCTTATAAATTGTTTGTTTGGTGCAATTGAAGTGTTTCTCAGCATGCTGGTTGATAGAAAATCACCAATTGACAAACCTAGAGGTTCTGGAATTGGATTTCGTTGTCTGCCCACATAATCAAAAGGAGCTTGCTAATTTGATCAGATATGCTAAGAGTCTGAAAACATTGCTCCTATGGGTGAGTTTCCTTTTCCTTTTATTTTAGCATAAGCTTGATTTTGCTTTTGTTAACCATAAATACATAAACGTGCTTGTAAAGTTACTTATTATGAGAAGTTTTTTACTTAATTTAAGATATTTTATATTTTTTCAAGTTGTATAGAGAGTAATCAGTCACTACAACAAATAAGGGATATTACGACGGAATTTTTGCATTGAATTCGTCGTAAATGCCACCATTTATGACGAATTTGTTTCGTCGCTTTTGCTCAAATAGAAAGTTCAGATTTCGTCACAAAGTAACATTTCGTCGTAAGTTTGAGCGCGGGCCCACAATCTGTAATAAAAAATTAATGTAATTTACGACGGAACATTTCGTCGTTTGATTTGTTCTTGCGACAGAAAGTACGTCGTAAATTAGAATGTGGGACCCGCCAACAAGAAAACCTCATCCAACTTGTGACGGTATTATACGTCGTATGTTTATTATTTACGACAAAATTTTGCGTCGCAAGATAGTCACCGGGACCCACCTGCTTTCAAAAACCAAATTTAAAAAATGTATTTTAAAAAATGAATTCATGCTACATTACGACGGAATATAAAGGATGAACATTCGTTGTAAGTTCATTATTTCAGGAAAAAAAAACGGATTTGCTGATTTTTGAATTCCCAGCCATTTTCGGCTTCCAAAACAAAATCCTAAACCTGCATTGCCCAATCATGTGTAGCGCAAGCCAACACTCTAATCTCAATATGCAAGCAACCACATTACTAAACATAATAAAATATAGAAAACTACATAATCAAAATACTCCATAATTTACATAAATTAAGTCACAAATTTATAGTTGTTCACATCAAATGTTAAACCATCTTACAGAAACTTAGATCGTCATACAAACATTCAAAAGTAACTGCCACTAATATCAGCCCCTATAACAGGACCTCCTTGAGAGACAACATCATAAGACGGAGCACTCATATCACGATCATCATCGGAGTAGGTACTCTCACCATTGCCCAAACCATCATCAGAACCATCATTTTCAGCTGCTGGAGCCTTCCCCTACAATATAAACATAGAAAATTAGCTATAAATATCGAAAAGACAAATCTAAACCATATGTATATGAACATGCGTTAATGAGCTATAAACATATCCTAGTAAACGCCTTCAACTGTTAAACAATTAATTAATTGTCATACGAGCATCTTTAAACCCTTAATAGTCTGCAGTCTTTGACGGTGAAGGCCAACATTTTTAATTCATAACGAAAGCTGTAACATTGAAATTTTTTTAAGTTATATATAATACCTTGACACCACCACGAGCCTAAAACTTGAAAATTAACTCTGAAATTCACAGGACTATTCTGGCAGCCTCAACAGATTTTGGTCAACAGAAGATTTGAATACTAAAACTTTTAAACATTGAGGTAAACCAAGTAGGTACATTTAAGGAGTAAATTGCATTTTAATGGCATATAATATAATATTTTAGCAGTTTGATGGCTGAATTTTAAAATTGACAGATTGATGGCCTCAACTTTTTATTTCATACCAATTTAAGGACTTCCGTCGAATTTTAAAAAACGGTATTATTTTGCAAGGTGTAATCTCTTTAAAACTTTAAACACAAGTTCTTAGATAACTAGGTTTTACCTTAGATGCTCCTAGTCCATCTGTCTTGTATATATTGTTTAGCACATCGACCGCAACTTGGATAATGGCATGTCGCGTCTTTCTAGTAATAGGATGGTCTGCAGGTAGCGAGGAGTCTCCTTCCACCACATCTCGTGCTAAGACACGGATTTGCTCGGGTGTCAACATGTACTCCTCCGGATTGGCTCGGGCCAGAGTTAGGGTCTCATCCACGACTCGCATGAACATGTCATCCTGTAAGAGAGCCAATGCAGATCTGCCGGAGCTTCCTTCTCCTTTTCGAGGCCGCGGGGGACGTCCATCAGACTCTGTGACAATATATATAACATAGATTTCTTATTACTATGAACAAAAGACAAAAGACATGGGAGAATTAGGGCATGTGAAACATTTCAAGTAATATAACATATCGAATTATACCATAAATATCAGAGACACGAAGCTGCGGATGTCCAATAATCATGTTCTTTCGAACACCTCCTACCGCTTCTATCCAACACTGGATATGGGTTTTCGTGGGATCAAGGCCTTTCTTTAGACAAATGCTAATGTACCGCTCCTGAAACACAATTAACATTATATAGATAAATGATATAGAAATGTAATTTGTAAATATATCAGATTAAGGAATTCTGGTAAAGGTTGAATGTATGAATGTATTTGCAAATTATGACTAGACTAAATGAATATAAAGTTAGTCGTTAGGTCGAAATATAATCTTCAAACACTTACAGAAATTGTAAAGGCTGGGATATCCATGGATATATTGCAAATTGTAAAGTCATTGAAAAATTGAAAACTATTGAGAAATGCTGAAAATCGGGAAAATAATACACACTGCATGTAATATAATTCAGATGCATTTTTGAAATTACTTTCTTAATAATGTATAGCTACACTAAGGGGTCATTTGAAAAATCTGAATAAAACTTATCTGAATGATTAAAACTCTGAATAACTAAGATTTCTGAATAATCTGAATGTTGAATAAATACAAAATTATTCCAAATCATTTTAATACAAAATTAAAGTTCAAACTTACTTTTTTTATCAAGGGTTAAGATAAGAAATTAGAAAAATAACGTATTGTAAAATTAAAACAATAAAATTGACAAGTAGATAAATGAAATAAGCAAATAAATATCAAAAATCTGCACCTGCCAATGATAACAAGGTAAAGGCAAAGCGTACAAGTAAATGATTTTCTTAATCGTTAGGCTAGCATTTTGAATCTGAGTGATTAAGAAGTTTTTAATCATTAAAAAGCCACAAAAAACCAGCCAAACAGTTTTAATGTCTTAAGCGATAAGATTATGTCCATTAAGTCATATTAAGGAGAAAACAAATGACCCCTAAGACCTATAAGTTTTTTTATTAAAATAAATTCATAATTCTTTCTTAAAATATGTATGTCTTAAAACAGACCAGCGAGCTGATCAGTTCTACAAGCCTCGTACAATTTAGGGCATGACCATTTTATTACAATTTAATTAGTGCATTTCAATATTTTGTGACCTCCAAGTAGAAGGGATGAAAACAAAGCTAGTGATTCATTTCTTCTTCCTAAATTTATATTAGACCGCAAAAAAGAAGTTCCTGGATAACTAGGTTGCATATTTAAATATAGCTAAAATTATATACTCTTGCATATTTAAATTTCTGCACTAAATTATTAAAAAAAAGGTAAAGGGCAAACAAATCATAGCCGGGAAGCCGCTTAAACAAGAGAAGAATCTCATGCAAAAGTCAATCCCCAAATTTTAACCGCCAAACCTTACGACGGTTTTCGTCGTATATTAATGTTTTATTTAAAAAAACGTTACTAGGACTCGAACCAGGGTCTCCTGAGTACAACGAAGGCTTACAAACCACCTGCGACAAATATTCATTGTGTAGCTTTCCTGATTATTTAGACAATAGCTTAATGGTTTATTTTTCTAATTATTTATAATTATACAATTTACTAAAATTTAAAAAATCATTCATAAGCTTGTATATAATATTTCTTATATTTTGTATATACTTCACCAACATATGTAATTTAGAAATTAATTTAAAATTTTATGTAATATATTTAAGTTGGAATTGTGTTTATAGTTTAAATTGTAAGTAGAACGACAATAAAAACAAACATACAATGGTTAATATTGTTATTATGTGATGTTAGATGATATGTAATTAAAATAATAACACAAATCTTGAATGCTAAGAATCTCAACGACGGGGTATTGTCATTCACGTAGCACTACATGTAACGAATTTTGATATTTGGTCCTCGGTGTTCCACTGATATATATGAGCATACAATACTTACCATTGTTGTTGTGATTTGTTAATTGATACTAACTAAAATATGTAAATTAAAATAATAACACAATTGATCTTGTTTGTTTAATAGACTTTTAACGATACAAGATGTAAATAAGTAAGAACTCTAAAGAACCTTAAAGAAACTTACGACGGAAAAAACAAAGAACTTTCGTCGTAAGTTACCCAGAATTACGACGAAATTCAAGAACTTTCGTCGTAAGTTACCCAGAATTACAACGAAATTCAAGTTCCGTCGTAACATATGAAGAACATCTGTCGTACGTTACCCAGAATTACGACGAAAATCAAGATTCGTCGTAAGTTACCCAGAATTACGACGGCGGTTTTCGTCGTATATTAATGTTTTATTTAAAAAAAACGTTACTAGGACTCGAACCAGGGTCTCCTGAGTACAATGAAGGCTTACAAACCACCTGCGACAAATATTCCTTGTGTAGCTTTCCTGATTATTTAGACAATAGCTTAATAGTTTATTTTTCTAATTATTTATAATTATACAATTTACTAAAATTTTAAAAATCATTCATAAGCTTGTATATAATATTTCTTATATTTTGTATATACTTCACCAACATATGTAATTTAGAAATTAATTTAAAATTTTATGCAATATATTTAAGTTGGAATTGTGTTTATAGTTTAAATTGTAAGTAGAACGACAATAAAAACAAACATACAATGGTTAATATTGTTATTATGTGATGTTAGATGATATGTAATTAAAATAATAACACAAATCTTGAATGCTAAGAATCTCAACGACGGGGGTATTGTCATTCACGTAGCACTACATGTAACGAATTTTGATATTTGGTCCTCGGTGTTCCACTGATATATATGAGCATACAATACTTACCATTGTTGTTGTGATTTGTTAATTGATACTAACTAAAATATGTAAATTAAAATAATAACACAATTGATCTTGTTTGCTTAATAGACTTTTAACGATACAAGATGTAAATAAGTAAGAACTCTAAAGAACCCTAAATAAACTTACGACGGAAAAAACAAAGAACTTTCGTCGTAAGTTACCCATAATTACGACGAAATTCAAGAACTTTCGTCGTAAGTTACCCAGAATTACAACGAAATTCAAGTTCCGTCGTAACATATGAAGAACATCTGTCGTACGTTACCCAGAATTACGAAGAAAATCAAGATTCGTCGTAACATATGAAGAACATACGTCGTAAGTTACCCAGAATTACGAAGAAATTCAAGATCCGTCGTAATTTACCCAGAAAAAACATTGTAGCCTGCAGTTTTTTTCTCATGCTCTTTATTATCATCAATTTCTGTAACACTAAACTAACCATTTTAAGATAAATTACAGAATGCAATCAAATAAATGACAAAAGAAATATCTCGACAAACCAAAACAATCATTAGTTCGAAATTGAGTTAGTATTCCGAAAATCCATTTAATTCATATAAAATTATAAATACGCCTAGATTGATATTACATTACAATTTTTCTACACCAACACATCACATTATATATTTGTAAGATTTCCTAGCCTTTAAATCGGTTAAAAAGTTTTAATCGTGAAAAAAGTTAGTTTGAAATAGAGTAAGTGAGTCGAAAATCCATTTAATTCATTTAAAATTAGAAATACGCCTAGATTGATATTACATTACAATTTTTCTACACCAACACATCAAATTATATATTTGTAAGATTTCCTAGCCTTTAAATCGGTTAAAAAGTTTTAATCGTGAAAAAAGTTAGTTTGAAATAGAGTTAGTGAGCCGAAAATCCATTTAATTCATTTAAAATTAGAAATACGCCTAGATTGATATTACATTACAATTTTTCTACACCAACACATCACATTATATATTTGGAAGATTTCCTAGCCTTTAAATCGGTTAAAAAAATTTAATCGTGAAAAAAGTTAATTTGAAATAGAGTCAGTGAGCCGAAAATCCATTTAATTCATTTAAAATTAGAAATACGCCTAGAATGATATTGCAATCCAATTTTTCTGCACCAACACATCACATTATACATTTGTAAGATTTCCTAGCCTTTAAATCGGTTAAAAAGTTTGAATCGTGAAAAAAGTTAGTTCGAAATAGAGTTAGTGAGCCGAAAATCCATTTAATTCATTTAAAATTAGAAATACGCCTAGATTGATATTACATTACAATTCTACACCAACACATCACAATATATATTTGTAAGATTTCCTAGCCTTTAAATCGGTTAAAAAGTTTTAATCGTGAAAAAAGTTAATTTGAAATAGAGTCAGTGAGCCGAAAATCCATTTAATTCATTTAAAATTGGAAATTGGCCTAGAATGATTAAATACATTTCTTACTCATCTTCTACTTCAATGCTATCATAACCATCTTCTTCTTCTTCTTCTTCTTCTTCTTCTTCTTCTTCTTCTTCACTTTCCCTTGCATTGTCTTCATCTTCTTCACTTTCCACTTCATTTTGTTGCATTTGTTCTTCTTCTGGATCTTCTTCCATTTCGTATTGCGAAAAGTCAACGAATAATGACCTCGAGGGAAAATCTAGTGCAATGGTATTTGAGACTTCTTCTTGAAGAGGTTCCACATCAACATCTTTTGTTCTTCCACTCAACAATTGAGGTCTACATGTGATGATTGTGTGAATATTACTGTCGGGATTCTTCACACTTGGAGCATAGTACACTTGAGTGGCTTGACTTGCTAGAATGTAAACATCATCCCCTTTTAGTTTTGAATTAAGATCAATTAGGAGCACTCCATTCTTGTCTTTCTTTACTCCCCTAACATGATCATACCAATGACATTTAAATAAAATCACTTGATTTCCACCACCGTATGTTATTTTGAGAATCTCTTGCAAAGTCCCATAGTAATTGCTTCCACTATCACCATAACAACTGCCTTTCACAAGTACCCCAGAGCTTGATCTTCCTAGGTTGAATGAGTATCCATTGACTTTGCATCTTTTAAAAGAAAGCACATAGGAAGTTGGGCCTTGCAACAAATATTGAAATCGTTCATAGTGATGTTGTACCTGAAATGAAATAGTTTCGTCAAACACGTTTATATGAACAAATTTAAAAATTACTCAAGTTGTTGTCTATAATAAAATACCGTGTTTTGCAACCATGTAGCTAAATGAGCCTTTAACATTGTATCCATCTCAGTATCACTCAATATATGTGAACTCTGATTGCAGACCTCTTCTTCGAACATACTGAAAAAGTAATCATTTCATGTTAGTGCAATATATTTAAACGTGTTAAAAATGAAAGAAAATATTTGAATGCTTACGTGATATAAGGTGCTAGTTCATGCATGTTAGTGAGAATGTAATGTGCTGCAACCTTTAGGGAATTTTCATCTAAATTGTAACCGACACATGCTCCCAAAAGCTCTACTGGATATGTGAATGCCTCTAGTTTATTAGGATCCCTTGAATGATCATCCACCACATTACGACCTAGCAGGTTGTGTGCTGTCTCAACTCCAGACTCGAAGTACATGGAACAAAAATGTGTCAACTCTTCATGTACATACTTTTCTGCAATTGAACCTTCAACTCGTGCGTTGTTCCCCACTTTCTGTTTCATTTTGCGTTGTAGGCTTTCAATATTATACATCCACCGTGTTAGGACAGGGCCAGCGAGTCTGCACTCCTCAGGTAAATGAACGGGAAGATGCTCCATTGGATCAAACATGGCTGGAAAGAATTTATTCTCTAAAGTACAAATGATCCCAGCTATGTTTTTTTCCATTTGCCTCAAATTTGATTCGAGTAGTGTAGTTGAGCACAAGTCTTTAAAAAAATTTGAAAGATCACAAATTACTTTGTTTATATCATCCGGAAGAAGTTCACGAAATATAGAAGGCAACAACTTTTGCATAAATACGTGACAGTCATGGGACTTCATGCCTTGGAATTTCAGCTGAGCTATCTTACAACATCTCTTCAAGCAGAGGAATTTATATATAAATCACATATATGTATATATAGTTGCATTAAAATAAAGCAGAGGAATTTAAAATTGAATCCTTACATTGATGATTGTTGTGATTGTGGTTGGTATGTCATTTTATGAACTAAATGATATAAATATGTGTTTTTATTAAAAAGAAAGAGGGGGAGTTAAGAAAAATGGACAGGAGGAAAGCTACTGGTGAATTTTACGCAGGCTAACTTACGACAGCACAAAGGATTCCGTCGTAAGTTTATTAAAAAATATTTTTTGAACGGCTACTTTTGCAAGGTGACAGTAGGATAAGAAGTTAGTGGTTAATTTTGGACATGCTATTTTACGACGGAAAATATGATTCCGTCGTAAGTTAATATTACGACGGAAAGATCGTCGTATATTTAGCCTTAAACGACATCGTTTTCTTCTAGGAAAAAAAATGTATTTTACAATTAAATATAATTTCTAAAACATTGTAAAATATTTAACTTACGACGGAAATGAAAATTCGTCGTAAAATAATACGGCGTCGTTTTATTTCGCGCGCTGATTTCCCTCTCTTTTATTTGGTTGGTGCCAAATTTTATCAATAAAATAATAAACTTGCGACGAAATTGTTTTCGGTCGTAAATAGTTACGACGGAATGTTCTTTTCCGTCGTAAGTAGGGCGCGCCCAACATTCCGTCGTAATTGCCCTGATTTCTTGTAGTGAGTTATTCTGTTGAAGTAACTTCTGACTCAATAAACATGTTATTCAGTTGTTAAAAGGCCTAATTAAATCTTCAAAATATGGGTGGTTTTGATTTCGGGCTCTTTTTACTTGGTGAATATTACGTCGGTGAACATAAGAACATTGCCTTATGAACAGTGATCGATATGCACCTATTGAGATAGCTATGACAAAATGACGATGGTGCCTTTTTCATGTAGTACTGAACAAAAACAAACCGTATATGTATATGTATATGTATATATATTGTCAATTGTATCCATGTCGCTTGTTCCAAGACCCAGAGCTTTTTGGCTCCAATCCCCGCAAGTAAAATAAATCTGGACAGTGCAGCTTTGATTTCTGCTATTTTTTTAGCATGCTCTAAGTTCTTCTGTGATACTTGTAATTAGTGCACTGGTAAATTATTCACATTGTTGCAATCAGTAACTATTATTTTCTATGTAGTGTCAACTGATATTTGACATTTAAACTTGTTCTCGTGTTTTCATGGGTTTCAGTTAAAACGAAATTACTGCTCGGGAGATTCTTCAATTTATACTGAAAGCAAATTTGAGAGAATGTTTGCAAATTTATTGGACAATAAATATGAGGTGAAGCCAGTTGGCTTTGGGAACAATGTCGGTGGCAGCAGCAACACTCTCCAGAATATTGACACATCAAAGATTTCTTAGGAACCATATACGAAGTAAATTATATTAAGTTTCTTCTGGCACACTTTCAGTGCCTGAGGGTAATTAAACTGACTCCTGTAGAGGGAATGGATAAAGAGCAAAGTCATGCCTATGCAAAGCTATTCTCAAGGTTTCCTAGGGTTTCTACAGATGTATCCGTGCTAGTAGGATCCGAAGAAGTACTATGAAAAGCTAAAGAAGCTTTATATTTTGTAACAGTACTTTCTCCTGTCTAATCCATGAGGTTGCAGAATGGTATCAGTTTTGAAACCAGAAGAATTAAAGAAAATTTGTAGTGAGTAAGAAAATGTGGATGCAAGGCAAACATTTTTGTATTTTTCAGCTTTGTTGTTTTTATGTGAATTCCATACAGTAATGGTTTTTTTATCGCTTTTGAATTATTTTGCTTGATGATTGTAATGATTTGGCATTTACCCGAGTAGCATGCATGGCATTTACCTGAGAGGCATGAAATGTTTGGTGTTTCCGTATAAGTGCAGATTTTGGTATGAGTTCTATATATATGAAAAAATATGTCATCAGCCAGCCGTTGGTGTTTCTGTGGTATCAAAATAATCGGCAGTGGATGGCTTTCAACAAACGTTTCTCGAATTTATATATTGTTTTGTAAATATGGTTGTTGGGTTCAAATAATTAATGCTTTATTCGTCATTTATATTATAATTTACGTACAATATTAAACTTAGTGCTAAAAGTGTTGAACCTTAGTATAGTGGCATTTAGTTGATTTGTAAGCGAACCTGATCAAATCATTTTGGATATACGTCACATACTTGTTCCAAAATTTTCATATTTATTAAAACATGTGAGTCTTTAATGGAACTTGTCTCATGCTAACTTAACTAGAAAACATATGAGAATAGAGGATGTTTTATATTACAATAATATAGGTAAGAAGTAGATGAAACATTTACAGAGATTGTATGTTGTTTTGCATTTGGAGGCATGAGGTGGATAGGGATGGCAAACAGGTCCGTGGATTTGGGTTTTGTGAAAATCAGACCTGTACCCAAACATATATGTTGGACCCCGGATCCTATTGAACTACAAATGCTTACATCCACATCCGACCTATTGGGTTCGGTTCGGTTAGGGTTTTACCGGGTCTCGATTTATTTATACAATTATATATCAACTACAATAATCCATGTAATTAAATGTCAAGCGAACTTTTAAGAAAAACTACATAATTTATATTCTAAATAAACGCGGACATCATCCAAAAATATATAACTAGAAGATCAATAGTAACAATATGTCTATCGTGTGCAACTTTCATACCTCAAAACTGACTTTAACATTTTATAAGATGAGCCTTTTATAATTTATGAATGAACAATGATAAAAGTAATACT
The DNA here is from genome assembly GCA_030848705.1 of Heracleum sosnowskyi. Classification (NCBI taxonomy): domain Eukaryota; kingdom Viridiplantae; phylum Streptophyta; class Magnoliopsida; order Apiales; family Apiaceae; genus Heracleum; species Heracleum sosnowskyi. The sequence goes on along the minus strand of CM061242.1, from coordinate 10,150,265 downwards.
GTTGACGAGATTACAGGAAACTACCTAGTGACTTCAAGTTGAATGAAACTTAGAGTAATAGCACAACAGAGGAGATGTTAAGAAATAGGACAATTGCTTTAGTAAAATTTTTGTGGAGGAATTCTAAAGTTAAAGAGTAACCTGGGTACTTGAAAGCGAAATGCTTGAAAAGTATGCTTACGTATTTAGATAGGCTTATTCTGAGGACAAATGGGAAATAATGTAACAATTGTGAATTTTGAGGTATAAATATTTTATGCTTAATATAAATTAGTAGACGTTATTTCACTTTGGTACATTTCTGTCTTTATGTATTAAAATGGTTCATTTGGTGGTGTCATGTGATCATACCACCTATTTTATTCATTAGTTATTTTTAAAAATTGATGTTTTATCGATATTATCAAGCTGAGTTCGTTTTATGATTTTATGGATCGATACAGTATTTTATCCGTGTCAATTTTATTTGTACAAATTACAAAAAAAATCCAGAATATTGTATTCTCACAATTTAAATTAATTTTAGATTTTTAAAAATATTTGAGAATACTTATTTTAAATATTTGCAAACTAAAAATTTATTATTTTTACTGCTAGTTATTTAATTGGTGATTTTGGAGCTAATTAAGTAAGATAGGTGCCAAAAAGATTTTGGGGTATTTATTTTAAAATATGATGACTTTGTTTTTTTAGAAAAGAGGAGTTTATTTTATAATTATCTTAGCATCATTTTCGGGTAAAAAGTTTTATTATTTTAGGAAATAGATTTAAGAATTATAATTCCTAGAAAATAGAAAATAGAAATAGAATTATTAGAATTAGAATAATATTAGAAAAGTCAAAAAAAAGGGTCAAAGCTTACATAGAAAGCTTGGTTGATATTTTGTTAAGTTGTATTATTATGCCAATTATTAATTAAAGAAAGTGATAAAACAAATCACATACATTCCCTTTTCTTCTTGTTCATCCGTGAGCAACAAACAGACAAAAGTAGTAGGAAAAATTTCCATTTTGCTTGGTTAGAAATCGTGCAAAAATTCTAAAAATTATTTAGATTATAAACCCATTAGTTGTTATTAGTTTCATCCATAAAAACCCACAAAACACAATTTTCTAGCCATAAAACCTTGGAGAGGAAAGTATGTCCTTGAGTAAATAATCTAGTTTTGGGTTGTATAGGTTTTGTAGAGGAGTTGTGGTGGTGAAATGAAGCTCGGATCGTCGGAGAAATCACGTTAAAGTGAATAGTTGGGCGAGCACGATCTCGGTAGTGGAGACTCGTAGTAACCGCATATGCGCTGGACCAACGAGTTATCAAAATAGAAGATTGTGATGTCGTGGGACGGAAGAAGAAGAGAGTCGTATTACTTTAGCATTACGTAATAGCTAAGGACCAAAGGCAAGTTTACTAACTCATACTCTTTTGTTCGGAGTATCATAACAAATTCTATACCTTTCACTTATTGTTCAAGTGACATGTTTCTTCAACTATTTTGCCAATATTACTCTCAACTCATATTGAAAGTTTTATCTCTCTCACTTATTATTCAAGTGATATGATTCTGCACTATTATGCAAGTATTACTTTCAAATCATATAGCAAGTGACAATTGCTACTATATTGTTATTAAACAAATGTTTTATCATACAAACCGTATATTATGCTGCATTTCCGTATTTTACGGGAAACATGAATTATGATTATTATGTTGTTACGAAATGAAATGTTTTACCCTGATAATATATTTCACGGTAATTAGGCCCATTCCCTTGGAAAATTACTTGTTAGTATAAAACAAGTTTGGAAATGATTTATTTCATTGAAAGATATAAGCTAATGGCAACAGGTTAATTTAAAACTTGTGCTATTGTTTTTGGAAAAATAAAGTGGGTTTGGGATTGCATAAGAGAACCACTTGACACGCGGTTCCAGCCTGAATAAAGCCAATGGCAATAAGTGCTACCGGATCCAAATTTTGTTATAAACACTTTGTTATATTAACATTGTGTATGGAGGTTAAGCATGAATGATCATCATCTTAACCTGTGTCATTTGATACTCACTTTATATAATAAAAAGGGCCAATGATTTGATAAGAAAATAAGTATATTCAACAATTATATTCTGTTTAGAAAAGAGACATATGATTTTAGAAAGAATGCATTATATTCCATTCTTGATTTCAAATCAAAATATATATAAATTACTACCATGATTGTTGGTTTACAAATGTGAAATGGACATTCTACTCAAAAGTTATTTGCATCAAACACTTGTTAAATTTCTAAAAGTGGACATTGTTCATCATTAAAGTATCTTTCTTATTGTATCTTAGTATTATCTTGCTGAGCATTTTTTTGGCTCATACTTGTTTATTTCACTTTTTAACCCTCCAGTGAAAGATAAAGTGACATGATTACATCGTATAAACTTGGAATGCCAAGAGACGGGCTGTTATGAAGATGAATTGATGTAGAGTATCTGGATCTAATGTAAGGCTATTTGTATAAAGTTCATTTCTATTAAATATTATTATGTATATAATTAGTTTGGCCTGGTATACTTTTCATCGAAGTTATACTAGGGATTTATGCAAAGAGATTATTGTAGAGATGAACATTTTTATTTATTGGGATTTTGGATTTTTGTTTCTAGCACTATAACCTAAAAAGATCTTGGTATAGTTGGGGTCGCAGATGTTATATTTGAATTCGTTTAATATTTAACAGGTGATTTATATTGAGATTTTAGCGTGACGACCAAATCACCCCGGATTTGGGGGTGTTACACTATCAATACTATCTATCTATACTATATTATTAAAGACGAAACATTAAAAGTTTGGTCGGTACAATACCTGTTTTTTGGTACTTCGTGATTTTACTTAATTTTAAAAAAAACTAATATTATATAATAAGACATATTTATATTCCATTACCTTTTTCAGCTAAAACATATTACCTTTTCTATTTTTTCTAAAAAAAATTCCTCATTTTCCAAAAATATCACGGGCAATTACCATTTTTAACTAAAACATGCTACATTTTCTATTTTTACTTACTAAAACTCTACATTTTCCAAAAATATCACGGATAAACCCTTAATTGTTAATTTTAAAAACCTATTTTAATTCTATTTTTACTTACTAAAACCCCTCATTTTCCAAAAATATCACGGACAATTAACTTTTTAACTAAAACATGTTACCTTTTCTATTTTTTACTTACTAAAACCCCTCATTTTCCAAAAATATCACGGATAAATCTTTAATTATTTATTTTAAAACCTATTTAATTCTATTTTTACGTACTAAAACCCCTCTTTTTCCAAAAATAACACGGGTAAACCTTTAATTATTTATTTTAAAACCTATTTTAATACTTTTAATTTTTTATAAAAAGTTTACCTATTTTAACATATTTACTTATTTTTTTTTAAAAATACAATTAATTAAATATTATAACATAAATAATCAAATAAAAACTATTAAAAAAATAATTCGTGCATCGCACGGGTTTTAAGCTAGTATATTATTATAAGCGAAATAGATATTTTTTAATCTATACTATTATATTAAAAATGAAACATTGTAACCTTGAATTATATTTTTCTTTTTCTTCAATTGTTATTTTTCAATAGAATAATAGGAATACAGCTGGTCTTTTCTTAAATTTAACTTTTTTCCAATTTGCCACACTTCAAAATTTAGGTCTCTTTAAATTGTTTTGATTTCTAGCACATCATATCCTTGGTGTGTTTTTGACAATTTTCGCTATAAAACAGTTGTGTTATTTTGACTTTCTAACCGTTGAACACTCCGTGTTTGTTTTTTTATTCACATAAATCTTTGTTATTTTTCTATCGGTGTCTTACATTTTTGACATCAGACTCTTGGTAATATTATTATATTTGACTTTTTTATCACCCAATTTTAGGTCTTATATTTTCCATCTCCCCGTAATAGTTGAGATACAAAAGGATTTTAAACTCTTAACAAGTTTGAAAAGGTTCTTAGTAATCTTTGAGTTGATGTTGACAATGTTATAGAACAAGAATATCTCATGTTTTTTTGGGTTGTTTATTAGTTTATTTGAATTTGTTGCTAATATGAGAAAAGAGAAATTTTGCAACTTCATTTACAACAAATAAGTTGGTTACTGGAGTTAGCTAGTCATGTTTGGTTGTAGCCTAAGCACATGATTCTAATATATTTCTAGTATATCTCAGCATTAGTTTCTTTGGTTGTCAAGAAAAGAAAAGATACCAGTTAGTAAAATCTATTATTGTGCCCACTTTTCTGATTAGTGATGATCAACTCAAATATGCATTTTTAATATGATGTTATCTTTTCTATTCTAAATTCAAATTGATTTTTTATCACTATTGTTTCTACGTATTACTCATAAAAAAGATTATGATTACTATTTGAGTAAAAACACTTATTAGAGTTAAAATTTAACATAGATATATATAGGGCACAATTTCTAACTTAGCCTAGGGCATCCAAATCCCTAGGACAGACCGTGTTGCAAATGATAATATAGATGCAATTTTCTGAAATAAGTTTTACGTCATATCAACCACATGGTGAATAAATAAGGGTGCCATAATTCTGTTTTTCTATTTCTCTACAATTATAAGTTGAAATTTAAAGAAATTCCTGAAGAATGTTTGGACCTCTGTTCTTGCTTCAATCTGTTACTACAAATAGTTTACAGAGACATATCTAGCTAAATTCTTATCAATTGTTTGTTTGTGGACATTGAAGTGTATTTCAGCATATTGGTCGGCAGAGACTCACCAACTGACAGACTTAGAGGTTTTGGAATTGGATTTCGTTGTCTGCCTACATAATCAAAAGGAGCTTCATAAATTGATCAGATATGCTAAGAGTCTGAAAACATTGCTCATATGGGTGAGTTTCCTTTTTCTTCTTCTTTTTTTCGTAAGCTTGATTTTACTTGTGTTAACAACAAACACATAAACGTACTCTCCAGAATATTGACATCAAGGATTTCTTTGGAACCAGAAACGAAGTAAATTATATTAAGTTTGTTCTGGCACACTTTCAGCACCTGAGGGTGATATCCAGAGAACCAGACCAAATCATTTTGGAGTGCATCAGTGATCACGAGTCAGTGACAGGCTCCAGTCAAACAATAACTAGAAAACGTATGATGAGAATACAGGATGTTTTGTATTAGAATATAGGTAAGACGAACAATTAGATGACACAATTTCATGTTCTGCCAACAATAGAATGAGAACAGAAATGAGTAAGAACATTTTGCTGTCCGTACTATTAACATCAAAGGTTTCACAGCTGGTACGTTTTACGAACTGAGTCATCTTAAGTTTATGCTGGCAACTTTCCGCGCCTGGGGCTCTGGCAAGTGACTCTGTTCAAAGGAAATGGATGAAGACCAAAACAGCGCCTTCCCAGAAGTTTGATATTTTCTTCTGCAATTCTGCTAGTTGATAGTTTATGTATCAGTCCTGTGTGAATTACATTTCATTTATCACTTGAGAGAAAAATTATCCCTACAACATCTAAAAGATGTGGAAAACGGAGAAATGTTGAGGGAAAATTTCTCTTTATTGATCCTTTCCGTGCTACTCCTTTCCACACTCAAGTCCTCCAACAAATAGTACAGGCGTTTGTGATTTATGGTAATTCTTAACACTCTGTAGTGTAAACTGTTTTGACAATTGAACCAGCCATATCGTTTCTTTTACCGATCTTTTAATAGTCTGATGATCTTGGTCAATTTTTAGGAGAGAAATGTTCAAAGTGACACCTGAAAATGTTGGTCCTTTGCAGCACCCGGTTTAAAATGTGAATTGTCCTCTGCTCTGAGATGGTGATAATTTCTTTTAAAGGCGTGGCAAGAAGATTCAGTTTGAGCATCCACTAACCAACTATAGCTGACTAAGGACAGCTTTTGATTAGATTACAAGGTTATATTCTCAGACAATATCTTTTCTTACTGAGGACTTAACTTCGACTCTCTCTCTCTCTCTCATCAAGGTTATATTTTCGGACAATATCTTTTCTTACTGAGGAATTAACTTCGACTCTCTCTCTCTCTCATCAAGGTTATATTTTCGGACAATATCTTTTCTTACTGAGGACTTAACTTCGACTCTCTCTCTCTCTCTCGTCCTCATCTCCTATTGGTTGCTAGTCCCGACTCCCGCGCACATATGCTAGCGTTTTATTACTTGAATTGAGTTGATAAACCATCTAAACTTGACAGGAGCACACCAGTGTCGAAGAAAAGCTAGAATTGAAACACAGGGAAATATACAGTTCTCAATCATCATATGCAACATCATGATTTGCCAATGGGTGAAGTGAGCATTTTTCCTGTTCTTTATTATATATTAAAGTAACTCACAAATAGGATGACATACAACTTAATGTTCGATGGAAGCAACAACTTAATGTTTCTTCCATCTCTTTTGACTGCTCCAAATCTAAAAGTGTTGAAGTTAAGTCATTGTGTTGTTAATCTACCGTCTATTATAGGTTTCAAGTCCCTGAAATCACTTCTTCTTGGATCCATGGACATCCCGGAGAGTGTGATCGGATTAATTTGTTGCCATTGTGAGTCGTTGCAGCACTTTACCCTTGAATATTGCTCAGGTTTTACAAAAATTGAAATATTGGATCCCAAGAGCAAGCTTGAAGTTAACATTGATACTGAATGACTGCCAAACAATGATACTAGATAATCTTTTTGCTCCTTTTGCGCTGAAAATTTCTAGTCTGAAGACACTATCCATTCGACAGAAGATCATAAACTTCTTCTTTGTGGGTTCGCCTCATATTAATAACCTGATCTTGTGTAGACAAGCAGAGGTTCCAGTTACACGGCAGGAATCTCGGAATATGAAGGACAGAATAATTGGTAGTCTTGGGAATGTTAGGACTTTGCAACTAGCTGGCTGGGCTTTTGAGGTACCAATTGGTTCTTTTAATTTCTTTTTTATATGCTACCTCAAATCCCATCAGTTCATTTCATGCTGCATGTAGAGGCTGATTTCAGACGACCTGGGGCTTTAGCCTTTGTGAATGTTTCCAATTATTTACTTATTTTATGAAAATTTCATATATAAGCATAATCTACCCTTATGTTTATTTATATGTACATAAATGTGACGTTTATTTAAATAATTTGTAGATTTTCTTTTTTATTTAATTAAAAATATAAATTTAATTAATATTGACATTTAATGTAACTTCATTCAATTTCATTTTTATTAAAATAAATAATAGAGTTTAATTAGCCTTTGAACAACTAATAAATCAAACATGTTTAGTGTACATGCTCCAGGATGCATGTGATTATACAAAAACACTTCAATGTGGATGATTATATTAACATAGAACATGAACTATATGTGCCGAATTTTTGAATTTAAGGTGCATGTTTATTGTTTACTATATTTGCAGTATCCTGGTACAAATTGAGTGTGATATCTTAAATAAAGGTTTTGATGTCTTTCACCTTCTCTACTTCTCAATTGAAACCAAAGCAAATCAAATATTAACAAATTTATAGTGCTCGTAGTTTGTACTTTGAAGATATTAGTTATTGGTTCTTCATTCCTAGGCACTCCCTAGCTAAATCCCCCTAATGATATTACACATAGAACAATTATTTTAACAATTGTCAAGTTTCATGAATATCATTATCAAATTTGAGACCTCGGAAACTATACATGTTCAACAAGTAAAATATTTTATTAGCTTTCAAATGATAATAGCATAAATAAGTGTGCCACAATTCTCTTTTCTATTTCTCTAATATTACAAGTTGAAATTAATGAAAGTCCAGCAGAAAGTCTGGTCTTGAATAATTCTGTTACTGTTATTAATTGTAATTGCTGAAAACATTTAAATAATTTCAATTTGTTTCTTTTGTGCAATTGAAGTGCTTTACTGCATATCGGTTGAACCATCAATTGTCAAAGCTAGAGAAAATTCTGCTTCTGGATTTCAATGTCTGCTTAAAGAATATGGAGGGGCTTACTAATCTGATCGGCCACGCTGATGGTGTGAAAAAATTGCATATATCGGTGAGTTTGAATTAGCTTAAATATTTCTTTAGAGTACGTAGCATAAGAATAGCTAAATTTAATGACAACGAGGATGTAGAAAGAGAACCGAAATGAGTAAGAAAATTAGGATGCACGCACTTATAAAATGATAAATCTGTTATGCATAAAGTGATCTCAATGAAATAATTTTCATCATCCGCACAGCCTTTTCTCGGAAACTTGTGGGCTAACATGTACCACATGTATATGTTAAGTAATGTTTGCATGTTAATCCTCCTTCTTATCTTCAATCCAGGTGCAGGATATTTGTGAATAAATTCCCATCGAATCAATTTCAGTTGATAGTTTTTCTTTTGCGCATGCATGCCTTGATTTAAATATGCATAATGTCAACTTATTTTTTCACATTCTTTTGTTTGTGTTATATGGTTTCCAGATAAATGAAAACACTTCTGAAAATATTGATTCCGATTTTGAGAGGGTCCTTGAACATTTCTCGGGTGATGATTACAGATTGCCGCCTGTTGGGTTTTAATCCAAACTTGTCTCTAAGTTTATTAGTTCAGCTGTTAGCTTGATGTGTGGAATCAAAGCTCCGCGCGAGTCTTCAGTTTCTGGTGGACATGGCATCACAAAGTGGAGATAATGTAGGAGTGTCACAAATAAAATTTGAGTTTATTTAGGACTTTCAGTTTCCAGATCCTAGTTTGTAGGAACCATTTCCATTATGTTGTCTTTATATATTGTACTTCGTTTACATCAATAAAAGCAAGCAGTTCAGTAAACTTTGTTTTCTCCAGTTTATATAAACACATATATAGCTATTTTGTGCCAATAATCTGGTATCAGAGCTTGGCAAACCAGTTGATGCCCAAGTACATGCCTAAGGCGCAATCGATGCAGACAGATAAGAACAAAGAAGGGACGATCCGCTTGAGCTATCCTATGCTGACTAGGGCGAATTATACAGCATGGGCGATGAAGATGAAAGTGTATATGCAGGCTCACGGTGTGTGGGAGGCTGTATCACCCAAGGATCCAAAAACAGACGTGGTCGATTTAAAGAAAGATAAAGTGGCTCTGGCAGTGATATACCAGGGCATTCCAGAAGATATGCTCCTTTCACTTGCAGACAAGGGAACAGCTAAGGAAGCATGGGAGGCAATTCAGACATTGTGTCAAGGCGTAGAGCGAGTCAAGGCTGCAAAGGTGCAGACCCTCAAGGCAGAATTCGAGTCCATGGTGATGAAAGACACAGATTCGGTGGATGATTTTTCTATGAAACTAAATAACTTGGTTACTAATATACGTGCACTAGGAGAAAAAGTGGAAGAAAGTTATGTGGTGAAGAAACTATTGCGCGCGGTTCCATCCAAGTTTCTGCAAATTGCATCAACTATGGAGCAATTTGGTGATCTTAAGACAATGACAATTGAAGAAACGGTAGGCTCCTTGAAGGCTCACGAGGAGAGAATTAAGGGACAAACTGAGATAGGGGGAGGAAAGTTATTGCTCACTAGAGAGGAATGGATTGAACGTGAAAAACAAGACGAAAGCAAATTATTGCTCACAAAGGAGGAGTGGATGAGGCGATCAAACAGATGTGGCACTGAGACATCACAGAAATACAAGGGGAAGGAATACAACCGAGACGGTCGTGACAAAAGCAGAGTTCGTTGCTTCAATTGTGGTGCCTTCGGTCATTATGCAGTGGAATGTAAGAAGCCTAGGCGTGGCAGAGAGGTCAAAGAGGAGGCAAATATGGTGCAGATTCCGGATGACGAACCTGCATTGTTAATGGTTGAAGAATCGAATGATGAAAGAAAATCACTATTTATAAATGAGAAGCAGGTTTCGCCTAAACTGAACCAGGGTAAAAATGTGAAGGAGGTGGAATCCAATATGTGGTACTTGGACAATGGTGCCAGTAACCACATGACTGGACAATTTTCTAAATTCCACGAGATTGACATGAAGGTGACAGGTCAAGTTAAGTTTGGCGATGGCTCGATGGTTCAAATTAAAGGCAAGGGATCAATAATCTTAAGGTGCAAAAACGGAGAAAGCAGGACTCTAAACGAGGTATATTATATCCCTTCCCTTCGAAACAACATTATTAGTCTCGGACAACTTTCAGAAAGTGGTTACAGGATAGTTTTAAAGGGCGAAAATCTCTGGGTTCATGAGAGTGAAGGTAATTCGTTAATGAAAGTAAAACGATCTCCTAATAGACTGTACAAGATCATCATTTACAGTGGTGAGTCCAAGTGCTTAATGGCGAGATGTGATAATAAAGATTGGCTTTGGCACTCTCGCCTGGGCCATGTCAATTTTAGGGCCTTGAAACTCATGTCTACCCAGGATATGGTGTATGGGATGCCTAAGATCAATCGGCCAGATGAGGTATGTACCGGTGTTTGATGTCAAAACAAGTCAGGAAAGCATTCCCTCAACACTCGAACTTCACAGCTAAAAGGGCCCTCGAACTAGTCCATGGGGATTTGTGTGGACCCATTACGCCAAGCACCCCTAGAGGTAACAAATATATTCTTGTTTTGATTGATGATTATAGTCGGGTAATGTGGACTTATCTTCTTAAAAACAAAAGTGACACGTTTGAAGCTTTCAAGCGCTTTCGAGCTCTAGTTGAAAACAGTCCAGAGAGAAAGATTATGACTTTCAGGTCAGACAACGGGGGAGAATTCACATCGAAGGAATTCACTCAATACTGTGAAGAGGCAGGCATCATCAGACACTTTTCTGCTCCTTACTCGCCGCAGCAGAACGGAGTGGTTGAAAGGCGCAATAGAACTTTGATTGAAATGGCGCGGAGCTTATTGAAAGAAATGAATATGCCAAATTACTTCTGGGGTGAAGCTGTTCGACACGCTACATATCTGATCAATAGGCTTCCCACTCGTGTTGTGACTAGGGTCACTCCCTATGAGGCTTGGTCGAAGAAGAAGCCTCATGTAGAGCATATCAGAGTCTTCGGATATGTGGCTCATATGAAAACACTTGGTACAAACTTAAGGAAGCTGAACAACCGAAGTAAAAGTGTGGTCTGCAGGTAGCGAGGAGTCTCCTTCCACCACATCTCGTGCTAAGACACGGATTTGCTCGGGTGTCAACATGTACTCCTCCAGATTGGCTCGGGCCAGAGTTAGGGTCTCATCCACGACTCGCATGAACATGTCATCCTGTAAGAGAGCCAATGCAGATCTGCCGGAGCTTCCTTCTCCTTTTCGAGGCCGCGGGGGACGTCCATCAGACTCTGTGACAATATATATAACATAGATTTCTTATTACTATGAACAAAAGACAAAAGACATGGGAGAATTAGGGCATGTGAAACATTTCAAGTAATATAACATATCGAATTATACCATAAATATCAGAGACACGAAGCTGCGGATGTCCAATAATCATGTTCTTTCGAACACCTCCTACCGCTTCTATCCAACACTGGATATGGGTTTTCGTGGGATCAAGGCCTTTCTTTAGACAAATGCTAATGTACCGCTCCTGAAACACAATTAACATTATATAGATAAATGATATAGAAATGTAATTTGTAAATATATCAGATTAAGGAATTCTGGTAAAGGTTGAATGTATGAATGTATTTGCAAATTATGACTAGACTAAATGAATATAAAGTTAGTCGTTAGGTCGAAATATAATCTTCAAACACTTACAGAAATTGTAAAGGCTGGGATATCCATGGATATATTGCAAATTGTAAAGTCATTGAAAAATTGAAAACTATTGAGAAATGCTGAAAATCGGGAAAATAATACACACTGCATGTAATATAATTCAGATGCATTTTTGAAATTACTTTCTTAATAATGTATAGCTACACTAAGGGGTCATTTGAAAAATCTGAATAAAACTTATCTGAATGATTAAAACTCTGAATAACTAAGATTTCTGAATAATCTGAATGTTGAATAAATACAAAATTATTCCAAATCATTTTAATACAAAATTAAAGTTCAAACTTACTTTTTTTATCAAGGGTTAAGATAAGAAATTAGAAAAATAACGTATTGTAAAATTAAAACAATAAAATTGACAAGTAGATAAATGAAATAAGCAAATAAATATCAAAAATCTGCACCTGCCAATGATAACAAGGTAAAGGCAAAGCGTACAAGTAAATGATTTTCTTAATCGTTAGGCTAGCATTTTGAATCTGAGTGATTAAGAAGTTTTTAATCATTAAAAAGCCACAAAAAACCAGCCAAACAGTTTTAATGTCTTAAGCGATAAGATTATGTCCATTAAGTCATATTAAGGAGAAAACAAATGACCCCTAAGACCTATAAGTTTTTTTATTAAAATAAATTCATAATTCTTTCTTAAAATATGTATGTCTTAAAACAGACCAGCGAGCTGATCAGTTCTACAAGCCTCGTACAATTTAGGGCATGACCATTTTATTACAATTTAATTAGTGCATTTCAATATTTTGTGACCTCCAAGTAGAAGGGATGAAAACAAAGCTAGTGATTCATTTCTTCTTCCTAAATTTATATTAGACCGCAAAAAAGAAGTTCCTGGATAACTAGGTTGCATATTTAAATATAGCTAAAATTATATACTCTTGCATATTTAAATTTCTGCACTAAATTATTAAAAAAAAGGTAAAGGGCAAACAAATCATAGCCGGGAAGCCGCTTAAACAAGAGAAGAATCTCATGCAAAAGTCAATCCCCAAATTTTAACCGCCAAACCTTACGACGGTTTTCGTCGTATATTAATGTTTTATTTAAAAAAACGTTACTAGGACTCGAACCAGGGTCTCCTGAGTACAACGAAGGCTTACAAACCACCTGCGACAAATATTCATTGTGTAGCTTTCCTGATTATTTAGACAATAGCTTAATGGTTTATTTTTCTAATTATTTATAATTATACAATTTACTAAAATTTAAAAAATCATTCATAAGCTTGTATATAATATTTCTTATATTTTGTATATACTTCACCAACATATGTAATTTAGAAATTAATTTAAAATTTTATGTAATATATTTAAGTTGGAATTGTGTTTATAGTTTAAATTGTAAGTAGAACGACAATAAAAACAAACATACAATGGTTAATATTGTTATTATGTGATGTTAGATGATATGTAATTAAAATAATAACACAAATCTTGAATGCTAAGAATCTCAACGACGGGGTATTGTCATTCACGTAGCACTACATGTAACGAATTTTGATATTTGGTCCTCGGTGTTCCACTGATATATATGAGCATACAATACTTACCATTGTTGTTGTGATTTGTTAATTGATACTAACTAAAATATGTAAATTAAAATAATAACACAATTGATCTTGTTTGTTTAATAGACTTTTAACGATACAAGATGTAAATAAGTAAGAACTCTAAAGAACCTTAAAGAAACTTACGACGGAAAAAACAAAGAACTTTCGTCGTAAGTTACCCAGAATTACGACGAAATTCAAGAACTTTCGTCGTAAGTTACCCAGAATTACAACGAAATTCAAGTTCCGTCGTAACATATGAAGAACATCTGTCGTACGTTACCCAGAATTACGACGAAAATCAAGATTCGTCGTAAGTTACCCAGAATTATGACGGCGGTTTTCGTCGTATATTAATGTTTTATTTAAAAAAAACGTTACTAGGACTCGAACCAGGGTCTCCTGAGTACAATGAAGGCTTACAAACCACCTGCGACAAATATTCCTTGTGTAGCTTTCCTGATTATTTAGACAATAGCTTAATAGTTTATTTTTCTAATTATTTATAATTATACAATTTACTAAAATTTTAAAAATCATTCATAAGCTTGTATATAATATTTCTTATGTTTTGTATATACTTCACCAACATATGTAATTTAGAAATTAATTTAAAATTTTATGTAATATATTTAAGTTGGAATTCTGTTTATAGTTTAAATTGTAAGTAGAACGACAATAAAAACAAACATACAATGGTTAATATTGTTATTATGTGATGTTAGATGATATGTAATTAAAATAATAACACAAATCTTGAATGCTAAGAATCTCAACGACGGGGGTATTGTCATTCACGTAGCACTACATGTAACGAATTTTGATATTTGGTCCTCGGTGTTCCACTGATATATATGAGCATACAATACTTACCATTGTTGTTGTGATTTGTTAATTGATACTAACTAAAATATGTAAATTAAAATAATAACACAATTGATCTTGTTTGCTTAATAGACTTTTAACGATACAAGATGTAAATAAGTAAGAACTCTAAAGAACCCTAAATAAACTTACGACGGAAAAAACAAAGAACTTTCGTCGTAAGTTACCCATAATTACGACGAAATTCAAGAACTTTCGTCGTAAGTTACCCAGAATTACAACGAAATTCAAGTTCCGTCATAACATATGAAGAACATCTGTCGTACGTTACCCAGAATTACGAAGAAAATCAAGATTCGTCGTAACATATGAAGAACATACGTCGTAAGTTACCCAGAATTACGAAGAAATTCAAGATCCGTCGTAATTTACCCAGAAAAAACATTGTAGCCTGCAGTTTTTTTCTCATGCTCTTTATTATCATCAATTTCTGTAACACTAAACTAACCATTTTAAGATAAATTACAGAATGCAATCAAATAAATGACAAAAGAAATATCTCGACAAACCAAAACAATCATTAGTTCGAAATTGAGTTAGTATTCCGAAAATCCATTTAATTCATATAAAATTATAAATACGCCTAGATTGATATTACATTACAATTTTTCTACACCAACACATCACATTATATATTTGTAAGATTTCCTAGCCTTTAAATCGGTTAAAAAGTTTTAATCGTGAAAAAAGTTAGTTTGAAATAGAGTAAGTGAGTCGAAAATCCATTTAATTCATTTAAAATTAGAAATACGCCTAGATTGATATTACATTACAATTTTTCTACACCAACACATCAAATTATATATTTGTAAGATTTCCTAGCCTTTAAATCGGTTAAAAAGTTTTAATCGTGAAAAAAGTTAGTTTGAAATAGAGTTAGTGAGCCGAAAATCCATTTAATTCATTTAAAATTAGAAATACGCCTAGATTGATATTACATTACAATTTTTCTACACCAACACATCACATTATATATTTGGAAGATTTCCTAGCCTTTAAATCGGTTAAAAAAATTTAATCGTGAAAAAAGTTAATTTGAAATAGAGTCAGTGAGCCGAAAATCCATTTAATTCATTTAAAATTAGAAATACGCCTAGAATGATATTGCAATCCAATTTTTCTGCACCAACACATCACATTATACATTTGTAAGATTTCCTAGCCTTTA
This sequence comes from Heracleum sosnowskyi, assembly GCA_030848705.1. Classification (NCBI taxonomy): domain Eukaryota; kingdom Viridiplantae; phylum Streptophyta; class Magnoliopsida; order Apiales; family Apiaceae; genus Heracleum; species Heracleum sosnowskyi. The sequence continues at coordinate 10,134,867 of CM061242.1, read as the reverse complement.
AATCGGTTAAAAAGTTTGAATCGTGAAAAAAGTTAGTTCGAAATAGAGTTAGTGAGCCGAAAATCCATTTAATTCATTTAAAATTAGAAATACGCCTAGATTGATATTACATTACAATTCTACACCAACACATCACAATATATATTTGTAAGATTTCCTAGCCTTTAAATCGGTTAAAAAGTTTTAATCGTGAAAAAAGTTAATTTGAAATAGAGTCAGTGAGCCGAAAATCCATTTAATTCATTTAAAATTGGAAATTGGCCTAGAATGATTAAATACATTTCTTACTCATCTTCTACTTCAATGCTATCATAACCATCTTCTTCTTCTTCTTCTTCTTCTTCTTCTTCTTCTTCTTCACTTTCCCTTGCATTGTCTTCATCTTCTTCACTTTCCACTTCATTTTGTTGCATTTGTTCTTCTTCTGGATCTTCTTCCATTTCGTATTGCGAAAAGTCAACGAATAATGACCTCGAGGGAAAATCTAGTGCAATGGTATTTGAGACTTCTTCTTGAAGAGGTTCCACATCAACATCTTTTGTTCTTCCACTCAACAATTGAGGTCTACATGTGATGATTGTGTGAATATTACTGTCGGGATTCTTCACACTTGGAGCATAGTACACTTGAGTGGCTTGACTTGCTAGAATGTAAACATCATCCCCTTTTAGTTTTGAATTAAGATCAATTAGGAGCACTCCATTCTTGTCTTTCTTTACTCCCCTAACATGATCATACCAATGACATTTAAATAAAATCACTTGATTTCCACCACCGTATGTTATTTTGAGAATCTCTTGCAAAGTCCCATAGTAATTGCTTCCACTATCACCATAACAACTGCCTTTCACAAGTACCCCAGAGCTTGATCTTCCTAGGTTGAATGAGTATCCATTGACTTTGCATCTTTTAAAAGAAAGCACATAGGAAGTTGGGCCTTGCAACAAATATTGAAATCGTTCATAGTGATGTTGTACCTGAAATGAAATAGTTTCGTCAAACACGTTTATATGAACAAATTTAAAAATTACTCAAGTTGTTGTCTATAATAAAATACCGTGTTTTGCAACCATGTAGCTAAATGAGCCTTTAACATTGTATCCATCTCAGTATCACTCAATATATGTGAACTCTGATTGCAGACCTCTTCTTCGAACATACTGAAAAAGTAATCATTTCATGTTAGTGCAATATATTTAAACGTGTTAAAAATGAAAGAAAATATTTGAATGCTTACGTGATATAAGGTGCTAGTTCATGCATGTTAGTGAGAATGTAATGTGCTGCAACCTTTAGGGAATTTTCATCTAAATTGTAACCGACACATGCTCCCAAAAGCTCTACTGGATATGTGAATGCCTCTAGTTTATTAGGATCCCTTGAATGATCATCCACCACATTACGACCTAGCAGGTTGTGTGCTGTCTCAACTCCAGACTCGAAGTACATGGAACAAAAATGTGTCAACTCTTCATGTACATACTTTTCTGCAATTGAACCTTCAACTCGTGCGTTGTTCCCCACTTTCTGTTTCATTTTGCGTTGTAGGCTTTCAATATTATACATCCACCGTGTTAGGACAGGGCCAGCGAGTCTGCACTCCTCAGGTAAATGAACGGGAAGATGCTCCATTGGATCAAACATGGCTGGAAAGAATTTATTCTCTAAAGTACAAATGATCCCAGCTATGTTTTTTTCCATTTGCCTCAAATTTGATTCGAGTAGTGTAGTTGAGCACAAGTCTTTAAAAAAATTTGAAAGATCACAAATTACTTTGTTTATATCATCCGGAAGAAGTTCACGAAATATAGAAGGCAACAACTTTTGCATAAATACGTGACAGTCATGGGACTTCATGCCTTGGAATTTCAGCTGAGCTATCTTACAACATCTCTTCAAGCAGAGGAATTTATATATAAATCACATATATGTATATATAGTTGCATTAAAATAAAGCAGAGGAATTTAAAATTGAATCCTTACATTGATGATTGTTGTGATTGTGGTTGGTATGTCATTTTATGAACTAAATGATATAAATATGTGTTTTTATTAAAAAGAAAGAGGGGGAGTTAAGAAAAATGGACAGGAGGAAAGCTACTGGTGAATTTTACGCAGGCTAACTTACGACAGCACAAAGGATTCCGTCGTAAGTTTATTAAAAAATATTTTTTGAACGGCTACTTTTGCAAGGTGACAGTAGGATAAGAAGTTAGTGGTTAATTTTGGACATGCTATTTTACGACGGAAAATATGATTCCGTCGTAAGTTAATATTACGACGGAAAGATCGTCGTATATTTAGCCTTAAACGACATCGTTTTCTTCTAGGAAAAAAAATTGTATTTTACAATTAAATATAATTTCTAAAACATTGTAAAATATTTAACTTACGACGGAAATGAAAATTCGTCGTAAAATAATACGGCGTCGTTTTATTTCGCGCGCTGATTTCCCTCTCTTTTATTTGGTTGGTGCCAAATTTTATCAATAAAATAATAAACTTGCGACGAAATTGTTTTCGGTCGTAAATAGTTACGACGGAATGTTCTTTTCCGTCGTAAGTAGGGCGCGCCCAACATTCCGTCGTAATTGCCCTGATTTCTTGTAGTGAGTTATTCTGTTGAAGTAACTTCTGACTCAATAAACATGTTATTCAGTTGTTAAAAGGCCTAATTAAATCTTCAAAATATGGGTGGTTTTGATTTCGGGCTCTTTTTACTTGGTGAATATTACGTCGGTGAACATAAGAACATTGCCTTATGAACAGTGATCGATATGCACCTATTGAGATAGCTATGACAAAATGACGATGGTGCCTTTTTCATGTAGTACTGAACAAAAACAAACCGTATATGTATATGTATATGTATATATATTGTCAATTGTATCCATGTCGCTTGTTCCAAGACCCAGAGCTTTTTGGCTCCAATCCCCGCAAGTAAAATAAATCTGGACAGTGCAGCTTTGATTTCTGCTATTTTTTTAGCATGCTCTAAGTTCTTCTGTGATACTTGTAATTAGTGCACTGGTAAATTATTCACATTGTTGCAATCAGTAACTATTATTTTCTATGTAGTGTCAACTGATATTTGACATTTAAACTTGTTCTCGTGTTTTCATGGGTTTCAGTTAAAACGAAATTACTGCTCGGGAGATTCTTCAATTTATACTGAAAGCAAATTTGAGAGAATGTTTGCAAATTTATTGGACAATAAATATGAGGTGAAGCAGTTGGCTTTGGGAACAATGTCGGTGGCAGCAGCAACACTCTCCAGAATATTGACACATCAAAGATTTCTTAGGAACCATATACGAAGTAAATTATATTAAGTTTCTTCTGGCACACTTTCAGTGCCTGAGGGTAATTAAACTGACTCCTGTAGAGGGAATGGATAAAGAGCAAAGTCATGCCTATGCAAAGCTATTCTCAAGGTTTCCTAGGGTTTCTACAGATGTATCCGTGCTAGTAGGATCCGAAGAAGTACTATGAAAAGCTAAAGAAGCTTTATATTTTGTAACAGTACTTTCTCCTGTCTAATCCATGAGGTTGCAGAATGGTATCAGTTTTGAAACCAGAAGAATTAAAGAAAATTTGTAGTGAGTAAGAAAATGTGGATGCAAGGCAAACATTTTTGTATTTTTCAGCTTTGTTGTTTTTATGTGAATTCCATACAGTAATGGTTTTTTTATCGCTTTTGAATTATTTTGCTTGATGATTGTAATGATTTGGCATTTACCCGAGTAGCATGCATGGCATTTACCTGAGAGGCATGAAATGTTTGGTGTTTCCGTATAAGTGCAGATTTTGGTATGAGTTCTATATATATGAAAAAATATGTCATCAGCCAGCCGTTGGTGTTTCTGTGGTATCAAAATAATCGGCAGTGGATGGCTTTCAACAAACGTTTCTCGAATTTATATATTGTTTTGTAAATATGGTTGTTGGGTTCAAATAATTAATGCTTTATTCGTCATTTATATTATAATTTACGTACAATATTAAACTTAGTGCTAAAAGTGTTGAACCTTAGTATAGTGGCATTTAGTTGATTTGTAAGCGAACCTGATCAAATCATTTTGGATATACGTCACATACTTGTTCCAAAATTTTCATATTTATTAAAACATGTGAGTCTTTAATGGAACTTGTCTCATGCTAACTTAACTAGAAAACATATGAGAATAGAGGATGTTTTATATTACAATAATATAGGTAAGAAGTAGATGAAACATTTACAGAGATTGTATGTTGTTTTGCATTTGGAGGCATGAGGTGGATAGGGATGGCAAACAGGTCCGTGGATTTGGGTTTTGTGAAAATCAGACCTGTACCCAAACATATATGTTGGACCCCGGATCCTATTGAACTACAAATGCTTACATCCACATCCGACCTATTGGGTTCGGTTCGGTTAGGGTTTTACCGGGTCTCGATTTATTTATACAATTATATATCAACTACAATAATCCATGTAATTAAATGTCAAGCGAACTTTTAAGAAAAACTACATAATTTATATTCTAAATAAACGCGGACATCATCCAAAAATATATAACTAGAAGATCAATAGTAACAATATGTCTATCGTGTGCAACTTTCATACCTCAAAACTGACTTTAACATTTTATAAGATGAGCCTTTTATAATTTATGAATGAACAATGATAAAAGTAATACTGTTGACGAGATTACAGGAAACTACCTAGTGACTTCAAGTTGAATGAAACTTAGAGTAATAGCACAACAGAGGAGATGTTAAGAAATAGGACAATTGCTTTAGTAAAATTTTTGTGGAGGAATTCTAAAGTTAAAGAGTAACCTGGGTACTTGAAAGCGAAATGCTTGAAAAGTATGCTTACGTATTTAGATAGGCTTATTCTGAGGACAAATGGGAAATAATGTAACAATTGTGAATTTTGAGGTATAAATATTTTATGCTTAATATAAATTAGTAGACGTTATTTCACTTTGGTACATTTCTGTCTTTATGTATTAAAATGGTTCATTTGGTGGTGTCATGTGATCATACCACCTATTTTATTCATTAGTTATTTTTAAAAATTGATGTTTTATCGATATTATCAAGCTGAGTTCGTTTTATGATTTTATGGATCGATACAGTATTTTATCCGTGTCAATTTTATTTGTACAAATTACAAAAAAAATCCAGAATATTGTATTCTCACAATTTAAATTAATTTTAGATTTTTAAAAATATTTGAGAATACTTATTTTAAATATTTGCAAACTAAAAATTTATTATTTTTACTGCTAGTTATTTAATTGGTGATTTTGGGGCTAATTAAGTAAGATAGGTGCCAAAAAGATTTTGGGGTATTTATTTTAAAATATGATGACTTTGTTTTTTTAGAAAAGAGGAGTTTATTTTATAATTATCTTAGCATCATTTTCGGGTAAAAAGTTTTATTATTTTAGGAAATAGATTTAAGAATTATAATTCCTAGAAAATAGAAAATAGAAATAGAATTATTAGAATTAGAATAATATTAGAAAAGTCAAAAAAAAGGGTCAAAGCTTACATAGAAAGCTTGGTTGATATTTTGTTAAGTTGTATTATTATGCCAATTATTAATTAAAGAAAGTGATAAAACAAATCACATACATTCCCTTTTCTTCTTGTTCATCCGTGAGCAACAAACAGACAAAAGTAGTAGGAAAAATTTCCATTTTGCTTGGTTAGAAATCGTGCAAAAATTCTAAAAATTATTTAGATTATAAACCCATTAGTTGTTATTAGTTTCATCCATAAAAACCCACAAAACACAATTTTCTAGCCATAAAACCTTGGAGAGGAAAGTATGTCCTTGAGTAAATAATCTAGTTTTGGGTTGTATAGGTTTTGTAGAGGAGTTGTGGTGGTGAAATGAAGCTCGGATCGTCGGAGAAATCACGTTAAAGTGAATAGTTGGGCGAGCATGATCTCGGTAGTGGAGACTCGTAGTAACCGCATATGCGCTGGACCAACGAGTTATCAAAATAGAAGATTGTGATGTCGTGGGACGGAAGAAGAAGAGAGTCGTATTACTTTAGCATTACGTAATAGCTAAGGACCAAAGGCAAGTTTACTAACTCATACTCTTTTGTTCGGAGTATCATAACAAATTCTATACCTTTCACTTATTGTTCAAGTGACATGTTTCTTCAACTATTTTGCCAATATTACTCTCAACTCATATTGAAAGTTTTATCTCTCTCACTTATTATTCAAGTGATATGATTCTGCACTATTATGCAAGTATTACTTTCAAATCATATAGCAAGTGACAATTGCTACTATATTGTTATTAAACAAATGTTTTATCATACAAACCGTATATTATGCTGCATTTCCGTATTTTACGGGAAACATGAATTATGATTATTATGTTGTTACGAAATGAAATGTTTTACCCTGATAATATATTTCACGGTAATTAGGCCCATTCCCTTGGAAAATTACTTGTTAGTATAAAACAAGTTTGGAAATGATTTATTTCATTGAAAGATATAAGCTAATGGCAACAGGTTAATTTAAAACTTGTGCTATTGTTTTTGGAAAAATAAAGTGGGTTTGGGATTGCATAAGAGAACCACTTGACACGCGGTTCCAGCCTGAATAAAGCCAATGGCAATAAGTGCTACCGGATCCAAATTTTGTTATAAACACTTTGTTATATTAACATTGTGTATGGAGGTTAAGCATGAATGATCATCATCTTAACCTGTGTCATTTGATACTCACTTTATATAATAAAAAGGGCCAATGATTTGATAAGAAAATAAGTATATTCAACAATTATATTCTGTTTAGAAAAGAGACATATGATTTTAGAAAGAATGCATTATATTCCATTCTTGATTTCAAATCAAAATATATATAAATTACTACCATGATTGTTGGTTTACAAATGTGAAATGGACATTCTACTCAAAAGTTATTTGCATCAAACACTTGTTAAATTTCTAAAAGTGGACATTGTTCATCATTAAAGTATCTTTCTTATTGTATCTTAGTATTATCTTGCTGAGCATTTTTTTGGCTCATACTTGTTTATTTCACTTTTTAACCCTCCAGTGAAAGATAAAGTGACATGATTACATCGTATAAACTTGGAATGCCAAGAGACGGGCTGTTATGAAGATGAATTGATGTAGAGTATCTGGATCTAATGTAAGGCTATTTGTATAAAGTTCATTTCTATTAAATATTATTATGTATATAATTAGTTTGGTCTGGTATACTTTTCATCGAAGTTATACTAGGGATTTATGCAAAGAGATTATTGTAGAGATGAACATTTTTATTTATTGGGATTTTGGATTTTTGTTTCTAGCACTATAACCTAAAAAGATCTTGGTATAGTTGGGGTCGCAGATGTTATATTTGAATTCGTTTAATATTTAACAGGTGATTTATATTGAGATTTTAGCGTGACGACCAAATCACCCCGGATTTGGGGGTGTTACACTATCAATACTATCTATCTATACTATATTATTAAAGACGAAACATTAAAAGTTTGGTGGGTACAATACCTGTTTTTTGGTACTTCGTGATTTTACTTAATTTTAAAAAAAACTAATATTATATAATAAGACATATTTATATTCCATTACCTTTTTCAGCTAAAACATATTACCTTTTCTATTTTTTCTAAAAAAAATTCCTCATTTTCCAAAAATATCACGGGCAATTACCATTTTTAACTAAAACATGCTACATTTTCTATTTTTACTTACTAAAACTCTACATTTTCCAAAAATATCACGGATAAACCCTTAATTGTTAATTTTAAAAACCTATTTTAATTCTATTTTTACTTACTAAAACCCCTCATTTTCCAAAAATATCACGGACAATTAACTTTTTAACTAAAACATGTTACCTTTTCTATTTTTTACTTACTAAAACCCCTCATTTTCCAAAAATATCACGGATAAATCTTTAATTATTTATTTTAAAACCTATTTAATTCTATTTTTACGTACTAAAACCCCTCTTTTTCCAAAAATAACACGGGTAAACCTTTAATTATTTATTTTAAAACCTATTTTAATACTTTTAATTTTTTATAAAAAGTTTACCTATTTTAACATATTTACTTATTTTTTTTTAAAAATACAATTAATTAAATATTATAACATAAATAATCAAATAAAAACTATTAAAAAAATAATTCGTGCATCGCACGGGTTTTAAGCTAGTATATTATTATAAGCGAAATAGATATTTTTTAATCTATACTATTATATTAAAAATGAAACATTGTAACCTTGAATTATATTTTTCTTTTTCTTCAATTGTTATTTTTCAATAGAATAATAGGAATACAGCTGGTCTTTTCTTAAATTTAACTTTTTTCCAATTTGCCACACTTCAAAATTTAGGTCTCTTTAAATTGTTTTGATTTCTAGCACATCATATCCTTGGTGTGTTTTTGACAATTTTCGCTATAAAACAGTTGTGTTATTTTGACTTTCTAACCGTTGAACACTCCGTGTTTGTTTTTTTATTCACATAAATCTTTGTTATTTTTCTATCGGTGTCTTACATTTTTGACATCAGACTCTTGGTAATATTATTATATTTGACTTTTTTATCACCCAATTTTAGGTCTTATATTTTCCATCTCCCCGTAATAGTTGAGATACAAAAGGATTTTAAACTCTTAACAAGTTTGAAAAGGTTCTTAGTAATCTTTGAGTTGATGTTGACAATGTTATAGAACAAGAATATCTCATGTTTTTTTGGGTTGTTTATTAGTTTATTTGAATTTGTTGCTAATATGAGAAAAGAGAAATTTTGCAACTTCATTTACAACAAATAAGTTGGTTACTGGAGTTAGCTAGTCATGTTTGGTTGTAGCCTAAGCACATGATTCTAATATATTTCTAGTATATCTCAGCATTAGTTTCTTTGGTTGTCAAGAAAAGAAAAGATACCAGTTAGTAAAATCTATTATTGTGCCCACTTTTCTGATTAGTGATGATCAACTCAAATATGCATTTTTAATATGATGTTATCTTTTCTATTCTAAATTCAAATTGATTTTTTATCACTATTGTTTCTACGTATTACTCATAAAAAAGATTATGATTACTATTTGAGTAAAAACACTTATTAGAGTTAAAATTTAACATAGATATATATAGGGCACAATTTCTAACTTAGCCTAGGGCATCCAAATCCCTAGGACAGACCGTGTTGCAAATGATAATATAGATGCAATTTTCTGAAATAAGTTTTACGTCATATCAACCACATGGTGAATAAATAAGGGTGCCATAATTCTGTTTTTCTATTTCTCTACAATTATAAGTTGAAATTTAAAGAAATTCCTGAAGAATGTTTGGACCTCTGTTCTTGCTTCAATCTGTTACTACAAATAGTTTACAGAGACATATCTAGCTAAATTCTTATCAATTGTTTGTTTGTGGACATTGAAGTGTATTTCAGCATATTGGTCGGCAGAGACTCACCAACTGACAGACTTAGAGGTTTTGGAATTGGATTTCGTTGTCTGCCTACATAATCAAAAGGAGCTTCATAAATTGATCAGATATGCTAAGAGTCTGAAAACATTGCTCATATGGGTGAGTTTCCTTTTTCTTCTTCTTTTTTTCGTAAGCTTGATTTTACTTGTGTTAACAACAAACACATAAACGTACTCTCCAGAATATTGACATCAAGGATTTCTTTGGAACCAGAAACGAAGTAAATTATATTAAGTTTGTTCTGGCACACTTTCAGCACCTGAGGGTGATATCCAGAGAACCAGACCAAATCATTTTGGAGTGCATCAGTGATCACGAGTCAGTGACAGGCTCCAGTCAAACAATAACTAGAAAACGTATGATGAGAATACAGGATGTTTTGTATTAGAATATAGGTAAGACGAACAATTAGATGACACAATTTCATGTTCTGCCAACAATAGAATGAGAACAGAAATGAGTAAGAACATTTTGCTGTCCGTACTATTAACATCAAAGGTTTCACAGCTGGTACGTTTTACGAACTGAGTCATCTTAAGTTTATGCTGGCAACTTTCCGCGCCTGGGGCTCTGGCAAGTGACTCTGTTCAAAGGAAATGGATGAAGACCAAAACAGCGCCTTCCCAGAAGTTTGATATTTTCTTCTGCAATTCTGCTAGTTGATAGTTTATGTATCAGTCCTGTGTGAATTACATTTCATTTATCACTTGAGAGAAAAATTATCCCTACAACATCTAAAAGATGTGGAAAACGGAGAAATGTTGAGGGAAAATTTCTCTTTATTGATCCTTTCCGTGCTACTCCTTTCCACACTCAAGTCCTCCAACAAATAGTACAGGCGTTTGTGATTTATGGTAATTCTTAACACTCTGTAGTGTAAACTGTTTTGACAATTGAACCAGCCATATCGTTTCTTTTACCGATCTTTTAATAGTCTGATGATCTTGGTCAATTTTTAGGAGAGAAATGTTCAAAGTGACACCTGAAAATGTTGGTCCTTTGCAGCACCCGGTTTAAAATGTGAATTGTCCTCTGCTCTGAGATGGTGATAATTTCTTTTAAAGGCGTGGCAAGAAGATTCAGTTTGAGCATCCACTAACCAACTATAGCTGACTAAGGACAGCTTTTGATTAGATTACAAGGTTATATTCTCAGACAATATCTTTTCTTACTGAGGACTTAACTTCGACTCTCTCTCTCTCTCTCATCAAGGTTATATTTTCGGACAATATCTTTTCTTACTGAGGAATTAACTTCGACTCTCTCTCTCTCTCATCAAGGTTATATTTTCGGACAATATCTTTTCTTACTGAGGACTTAACTTCGACTCTCTCTCTCTCTCTCGTCCTCATCTCCTATTGGTTGCTAGTCCCGACTCCCGCGCACATATGCTAGCGTTTTATTACTTGAATTGAGTTGATAAACCATCTAAACTTGACAGGAGCACACCAGTGTCGAAGAAAAGCTAGAATTGAAACACAGGGAAATATACAGTTCTCAATCATCATATGCAACATCATGATTTGCCAATGGGTGAAGTGAGCATTTTTCCTGTTCTTTATTATATATTAAAGTAACTCACAAATAGGATGACATACAACTTAATGTTCGATGGAAGCAACAACTTAATGTTTCTTCCATCTCTTTTGACTGCTCCAAATCTAAAAGTGTTGAAGTTAAGTCATTGTGTTGTTAATCTACCGTCTATTATAGGTTTCAAGTCCCTGAAATCACTTCTTCTTGGATCCATGGACATCCCGGAGAGTGTGATCGGATTAATTTGTTGCCATTGTGAGTCGTTGCAGCACTTTACCCTTGAATATTGCTCAGGTTTTACAAAAATTGAAATATTGGATCCCAAGAGCAAGCTTGAAGTTAACATTGATACTGAATGACTGCCAAACAATGATACTAGATAATCTTTTTGCTCCTTTTGCGCTGAAAATTTCTAGTCTGAAGACACTATCCATTCGACAGAAGATCATAAACTTCTTCTTTGTGGGTTCGCCTCATATTAATAACCTGATCTTGTGTAGACAAGCAGAGGTTCCAGTTACACGGCAGGAATCTCGGAATATGAAGGACAGAATAATTGGTAGTCTTGGGAATGTTAGGACTTTGCAACTAGCTGGCTGGGCTTTTGAGGTACCAATTGGTTCTTTTAATTTCTTTTTTATATGCTACCTCAAATCCCATCAGTTCATTTCATGCTGCATGTAGAGGCTGATTTCAGACGACCTGGGGCTTTAGCCTTTGTGAATGTTTCCAATTATTTACTTATTTTATGAAAATTTCATATATAAGCATAATCTACCCTTATGTTTATTTATATGTACATAAATGTGACGTTTATTTAAATAATTTGTAGATTTTCTTTTTTATTTAATTAAAAATATAAATTTAATTAATATTGACATTTAATGTAACTTCATTCAATTTCATTTTTATTAAAATAAATAATAGAGTTTAATTAGCCTTTGAACAACTAATAAATCAAACATGTTTAGTGTACATGCTCCAGGATGCATGTGATTATACAAAAACACTTCAATGTGGATGATTATATTAACATAGAACATGAACTATATGTGCCGAATTTTTGAATTTAAGGTGCATGTTTATTGTTTACTATATTTGCAGTATCCTGGTACAAATTGAGTGTGATATCTTAAATAAAGGTTTTGATGTCTTTCACCTTCTCTACTTCTCAATTGAAACCAAAGCAAATCAAATATTAACAAATTTATAGTGCTCGTAGTTTGTACTTTGAAGATATTAGTTATTGGTTCTTCATTCCTAGGCACTCCCTAGCTAAATCCCCCTAATGATATTACACATAGAACAATTATTTTAACAATTGTCAAGTTTCATGAATATCATTATCAAATTTGAGACCTCGGAAACTATACATGTTCAACAAGTAAAATATTTTATTAGCTTTCAAATGATAATAGCATAAATAAGTGTGCCACAATTCTCTTTTCTATTTCTCTAATATTACAAGTTGAAATTAATGAAAGTCCAGCAGAAAGTCTGGTCTTGAATAATTCTGTTACTGTTATTAATTGTAATTGCTGAAAACATTTAAATAATTTCAATTTGTTTCTTTTGTGCAATTGAAGTGCTTTACTGCATATCGGTTGAACCATCAATTGTCAAAGCTAGAGAAAATTCTGCTTCTGGATTTCAATGTCTGCTTAAAGAATATGGAGGGGCTTACTAATCTGATCGGCCACGCTGATGGTGTGAAAAAATTGCATATATCGGTGAGTTTGAATTAGCTTAAATATTTCTTTAGAGTACGTAGCATAAGAATAGCTAAATTTAATGACAACGAGGATGTAGAAAGAGAACCGAAATGAGTAAGAAAATTAGGATGCACGCACTTATAAAATGATAAATCTGTTATGCATAAAGTGATCTCAATGAAATAATTTTCATCATCCGCACAGCCTTTTCTCGGAAACTTGTGGGCTAACATGTACCACATGTATATGTTAAGTAATGTTTGCATGTTAATCCTCCTTCTTATCTTCAATCCAGGTGCAGGATATTTGTGAATAAATTCCCATCGAATCAATTTCAGTTGATAGTTTTTCTTTTGCGCATGCATGCCTTGATTTAAATATGCATAATGTCAACTTATTTTTTCACATTCTTTTGTTTGTGTTATATGGTTTCCAGATAAATGAAAACACTTCTGAAAATATTGATTCCGATTTTGAGAGGGTCCTTGAACATTTCTCGGGTGATGATTACAGATTGCCGCCTGTTGGGTTTTAATCCAAACTTGTCTCTAAGTTTATTAGTTCAGCTGTTAGCTTGATGTGTGGAATCAAAGCTCCGCGCGAGTCTTCAGTTTCTGGTGGACATGGCATCACAAAGTGGAGATAATGTAGGAGTGTCACAAATAAAATTTGAGTTTATTTAGGACTTTCAGTTTCCAGATCCTAGTTTGTAGGAACCATTTCCATTATGTTGTCTTTATATATTGTACTTCGTTTACATCAATAAAAGCAAGCAGTTCAGTAAACTTTGTTTTCTCCAGTTTATATAAACACATATATAGCTATTTTGTGCCAATAATCTGGTATCAGAGCTTGGCAAACCAGTTGATGCCCAAGTACATGCCTAAGGCGCAATCGATGCAGACAGATAAGAACAAAGAAGGGACGATCCGCTTGAGCTATCCTATGCTGACTAGGGCGAATTATACAGCATGGGCGATGAAGATGAAAGTGTATATGCAGGCTCACGGTGTGTGGGAGGCTGTATCACCCAAGGATCCAAAAACAGACGTGGTCGATTTAAAGAAAGATAAAGTGGCTCTGGCAGTGATATACCAGGGCATTCCAGAAGATATGCTCCTTTCACTTGCAGACAAGGGAACAGCTAAGGAAGCATGGGAGGCAATTCAGACATTGTGTCAAGGCGTAGAGCGAGTCAAGGCTGCAAAGGTGCAGACCCTCAAGGCAGAATTCGAGTCCATGGTGATGAAAGACACAGATTCGGTGGATGATTTTTCTATGAAACTAAATAACTTGGTTACTAATATACGTGCACTAGGAGAAAAAGTGGAAGAAAGTTATGTGGTGAAGAAACTATTGCGCGCGGTTCCATCCAAGTTTCTGCAAATTGCATCAACTATGGAGCAATTTGGTGATCTTAAGACAATGACAATTGAAGAAACGGTAGGCTCCTTGAAGGCTCACGAGGAGAGAATTAAGGGACAAACTGAGATAGGGGGAGGAAAGTTATTGCTCACTAGAGAGGAATGGATTGAACGTGAAAAACAAGACGAAAGCAAATTATTGCTCACAAAGGAGGAGTGGATGAGGCGATCAAACAGATGTGGCACTGAGACATCACAGAAATACAAGGGGAAGGAATACAACCGAGACGGTCGTGACAAAAGCAGAGTTCGTTGCTTCAATTGTGGTGCCTTCGGTCATTATGCAGTGGAATGTAAGAAGCCTAGGCGTGGCAGAGAGGTCAAAGAGGAGGCAAATATGGTGCAGATTCCGGATGACGAACCTGCATTGTTAATGGTTGAAGAATCGAATGATGAAAGAAAATCACTATTTATAAATGAGAAGCAGGTTTCGCCTAAACTGAACCAGGGTAAAAATGTGAAGGAGGTGGAATCCAATATGTGGTACTTGGACAATGGTGCCAGTAACCACATGACTGGACAATTTTCTAAATTCCACGAGATTGACATGAAGGTGACAGGTCAAGTTAAGTTTGGCGATGGCTCGATGGTTCAAATTAAAGGCAAGGGATCAATAATCTTAAGGTGCAAAAACGGAGAAAGCAGGACTCTAAACGAGGTATATTATATCCCTTCCCTTCGAAACAACATTATTAGTCTCGGACAACTTTCAGAAAGTGGTTACAGGATAGTTCTAAAGGGCGAAAATCTCTGGGTTCATGAGAGTGAAGGTAATTCGTTAATGAAAGTAAAACGATCTCCTAATAGACTGTACAAGATCATCATTTACAGTGGTGAGTCCAAGTGCTTAATGGCGAGATGTGATAATAAAGATTGGCTTTGGCACTCTCGCCTGGGCCATGTCAATTTTAGGGCCTTGAAACTCATGTCTACCCAGGATATGGTGTATGGGATGCCTAAGATCAATCGGCCAGATGAGGTATGTACCGGTGTTTGATGTCAAAACAAGTCAGGAAAGCATTCCCTCAACACTCGAACTTCACAGCTAAAAGGGCCCTCGAACTAGTCCATGGGGATTTGTGTGGACCCATTACGCCAAGCACCCCTAGAGGTAACAAATATATTCTTGTTTTGATTGATGATTATAGTCGGGTAATGTGGACTTATCTTCTTAAAAACAAAAGTGACACGTTTGAAGCTTTCAAGCGCTTTCGAGCTCTAGTTGAAAACAGTCCAGAGAGAAAGATTATGACTTTCAGGTCAGACAACGGGGGAGAATTCACATCGAAGGAATTCACTCAATACTGTGAAGAGGCAGGCATCATCAGACACTTTTCTGCTCCTTACTCGCCGCAGCAGAACGGAGTGGTTGAAAGGCGCAATAGAACTTTGATTGAAATGGCGCGGAGCTTATTGAAAGAAATGAATATGCCAAATTACTTCTGGGGTGAAGCTGTTCGACACGCTACATATCTGATCAATAGGCTTCCCACTCGTGTTGTGACTAGGGTCACTCCCTATGAGGCTTGGTCGAAGAAGAAGCCTCATGTAGAGCATATCAGAGTCTTCGGATATGTGGCTCATATGAAAACACTTGGTACAAACTTAAGGAAGCTGAACAACCGAAGTAAAAGTGTGGTCTGCAGGTAGCGAGGAGTCTCCTTCCACCACATCTCGTGCTAAGACACGGATTTGCTCGGGTGTCAACATGTACTCCTCCAGATTGGCTCGGGCCAGAGTTAGGGTCTCATCCACGACTCGCATGAACATGTCATCCTGTAAGAGAGCCAATGCAGATCTGCCGGAGCTTCCTTCTCCTTTTCGAGGCCGCGGGGGACGTCCATCAGACTCTGTGACAATATATATAACATAGATTTCTTATTACTATGAACAAAAGACAAAAGACATGGGAGAATTAGGGCATGTGAAACATTTCAAGTAATATAACATATCGAATTATACCATAAATATCAGAGACACGAAGCTGCGGATGTCCAATAATCATGTTCTTTCGAACACCTCCTACCGCTTCTATCCAACACTGGATATGGGTTTTCGTGGGATCAAGGCCTTTCTTTAGACAAATGCTAATGTACCGCTCCTGAAACACAATTAACATTATATAGATAAATGATATAGAAATGTAATTTGTAAATATATCAGATTAAGGAATTCTGGTAAAGGTTGAATGTATGAATGTATTTGCAAATTATGACTAGACTAAATGAATATAAAGTTAGTCGTTAGGTCGAAATATAATCTTCAAACACTTACAGAAATTGTAAAGGCTGGGATATCCATGGATATATTGCAAATTGTAAAGTCATTGAAAAATTGAAAACTATTGAGAAATGCTGAAAATCGGGAAAATAATACACACTGCATGTAATATAATTCAGATGCATTTTTGAAATTACTTTCTTAATAATGTATAGCTACACTAAGGGGTCATTTGAAAAATCTGAATAAAACTTATCTGAATGATTAAAACTCTGAATAACTAAGATTTCTGAATAATCTGAATGTTGAATAAATACAAAATTATTCCAAATCATTTTAATACAAAATTAAAGTTCAAACTTACTTTTTTTATCAAGGGTTAAGATAAGAAATTAGAAAAATAACGTATTGTAAAATTAAAACAATAAAATTGACAAGTAGATAAATGAAATAAGCAAATAAATATCAAAAATCTGCACCTGCCAATGATAACAAGGTAAAGGCAAAGCGTACAAGTAAATGATTTTCTTAATCGTTAGGCTAGCATTTTGAATCTGAGTGATTAAGAAGTTTTTAATCATTAAAAAGCCACAAAAAACCAGCCAAACAGTTTTAATGTCTTAAGCGATAAGATTATGTCCATTAAGTCATATTAAGGAGAAAACAAATGACCCCTAAGACCTATAAGTTTTTTTATTAAAATAAATTCATAATTCTTTCTTAAAATATGTATGTCTTAAAACAGACCAGCGAGCTGATCAGTTCTACAAGCCTCGTACAATTTAGGGCATGACCATTTTATTACAATTTAATTAGTGCATTTCAATATTTTGTGACCTCCAAGTAGAAGGGATGAAAACAAAGCTAGTGATTCATTTCTTCTTCCTAAATTTATATTAGACCGCAAAAAAGAAGTTCCTGGATAACTAGGTTGCATATTTAAATATAGCTAAAATTATATACTCTTGCATATTTAAATTTCTGCACTAAATTATTAAAAAAAAGGTAAAGGGCAAACAAATCATAGCCGGGAAGCCGCTTAAACAAGAGAAGAATCTCATGCAAAAGTCAATCCCCAAATTTTAACCGCCAAACCTTACGACGGTTTTCGTCGTATATTAATGTTTTATTTAAAAAAACGTTACTAGGACTCGAACCAGGGTCTCCTGAGTACAACGAAGGCTTACAAACCACCTGCGACAAATATTCATTGTGTAGCTTTCCTGATTATTTAGACAATAGCTTAATGGTTTATTTTTCTAATTATTTATAATTATACAATTTACTAAAATTTAAAAAATCATTCATAAGCTTGTATATAATATTTCTTATATTTTGTATATACTTCACCAACATATGTAATTTAGAAATTAATTTAAAATTTTATGTAATATATTTAAGTTGGAATTGTGTTTATAGTTTAAATTGTAAGTAGAACGACAATAAAAACAAACATACAATGGTTAATATTGTTATTATGTGATGTTAGATGATATGTAATTAAAATAATAACACAAATCTTGAATGCTAAGAATCTCAACGACGGGGTATTGTCATTCACGTAGCACTACATGTAACGAATTTTGATATTTGGTCCTCGGTGTTCCACTGATATATATGAGCATACAATACTTACCATTGTTGTTGTGATTTGTTAATTGATACTAACTAAAATATGTAAATTAAAATAATAACACAATTGATCTTGTTTGTTTAATAGACTTTTAACGATACAAGATGTAAATAAGTAAGAACTCTAAAGAACCTTAAAGAAACTTACGACGGAAAAAACAAAGAACTTTCGTCGTAAGTTACCCAGAATTACGACGAAATTCAAGAACTTTCGTCGTAAGTTACCCAGAATTACAACGAAATTCAAGTTCCGTCGTAACATATGAAGAACATCTGTCGTACGTTACCCAGAATTACGACGAAAATCAAGATTCGTCGTAAGTTACCCAGAATTATGACGGCGGTTTTCGTCGTATATTAATGTTTTATTTAAAAAAAACGTTACTAGGACTCGAACCAGGGTCTCCTGAGTACAATGAAGGCTTACAAACCACCTGCGACAAATATTCCTTGTGTAGCTTTCCTGATTATTTAGACAATAGCTTAATAGTTTATTTTTCTAATTATTTATAATTATACAATTTACTAAAATTTTAAAAATCATTCATAAGCTTGTATATAATATTTCTTATGTTTTGTATATACTTCACCAACATATGTAATTTAGAAATTAATTTAAAATTTTATGTAATATATTTAAGTTGGAATTCTGTTTATAGTTTAAATTGTAAGTAGAACGACAATAAAAACAAACATACAATGGTTAATATTGTTATTATGTGATGTTAGATGATATGTAATTAAAATAATAACACAAATCTTGAATGCTAAGAATCTCAACGACGGGGGTATTGTCATTCACGTAGCACTACATGTAACGAATTTTGATATTTGGTCCTCGGTGTTCCACTGATATATATGAGCATACAATACTTACCATTGTTGTTGTGATTTGTTAATTGATACTAACTAAAATATGTAAATTAAAATAATAACACAATTGATCTTGTTTGCTTAATAGACTTTTAACGATACAAGATGTAAATAAGTAAGAACTCTAAAGAACCCTAAATAAACTTACGACGGAAAAAACAAAGAACTTTCGTCGTAAGTTACCCATAATTACGACGAAATTCAAGAACTTTCGTCGTAAGTTACCCAGAATTACAACGAAATTCAAGTTCCGTCATAACATATGAAGAACATCTGTCGTACGTTACCCAGAATTACGAAGAAAATCAAGATTCGTCGTAACATATGAAGAACATACGTCGTAAGTTACCCAGAATTACGAAGAAATTCAAGATCCGTCGTAATTTACCCAGAAAAAACATTGTAGCCTGCAGTTTTTTTCTCATGCTCTTTATTATCATCAATTTCTGTAACACTAAACTAACCATTTTAAGATAAATTACAGAATGCAATCAAATAAATGACAAAAGAAATATCTCGACAAACCAAAACAATCATTAGTTCGAAATTGAGTTAGTATTCCGAAAATCCATTTAATTCATATAAAATTATAAATACGCCTAGATTGATATTACATTACAATTTTTCTACACCAACACATCACATTATATATTTGTAAGATTTCCTAGCCTTTAAATCGGTTAAAAAGTTTTAATCGTGAAAAAAGTTAGTTTGAAATAGAGTAAGTGAGTCGAAAATCCATTTAATTCATTTAAAATTAGAAATACGCCTAGATTGATATTACATTACAATTTTTCTACACCAACACATCAAATTATATATTTGTAAGATTTCCTAGCCTTTAAATCGGTTAAAAAGTTTTAATCGTGAAAAAAGTTAGTTTGAAATAGAGTTAGTGAGCCGAAAATCCATTTAATTCATTTAAAATTAGAAATACGCCTAGATTGATATTACATTACAATTTTTCTACACCAACACATCACATTATATATTTGGAAGATTTCCTAGCCTTTAAATCGGTTAAAAAAATTTAATCGTGAAAAAAGTTAATTTGAAATAGAGTCAGTGAGCCGAAAATCCATTTAATTCATTTAAAATTAGAAATACGCCTAGAATGATATTGCAATCCAATTTTTCTGCACCAACACATCACATTATACATTTGTAAGATTTCCTAGCCTTTAAATCGGTTAAAAAGTTTGAATCGTGAAAAAAGTTAGTTCGAAATAGAGTTAGTGAGCCGAAAATCCATTTAATTCATTTAAAATTAGAAATACGCCTAGATTGATATTACATTACAATTCTACACCAACACATCACAATATATATTTGTAAGATTTCCTAGCCTTTAAATCGGTTAAAAAGTTTTAATCGTGAAAAAAGTTAATTTGAAATAGAGTCAGTGAGCCGAAAATCCATTTAATTCATTTAAAATTGGAAATTGGCCTAGAATGATTAAATACATTTCTTACTCATCTTCTACTTCAATGCTATCATAACCATCTTCTTCTTCTTCTTCTTCTTCTTCTTCTTCTTCTTCTTCTTCTTCTTCTTCACTTTCCCTTGCATTGTCTTCATCTTCTTCACTTTCCACTTCATTTTGTTGCATTTGTTCTTCTTCTGGATCTTCTTCCATTTCGTATTGCGAAAAGTCAACGAATAATGACCTCGAGGGAAAATCTAGTGCAATGGTATTTGAGACTTCTTCTTGAAGAGGTTCCACATCAACATCTTTTGTTCTTCCACTCAACAATTGAGGTCTACATGTGATGATTGTGTGAATATTACTGTCGAGATTCTTCACACTTGGAGCATAGTACACTTGAGTGGCTTGACTTGCTAGAATGTAAACATCATCCCCTTTTAGTTTTGAATTAAGATCAATTAGGAGCACTCCATTCTTGTCTTTCTTTACTCCCCTAACATGATCATACCAATGACATTTAAATAAAATCACTTGATTTCCACCACCGTATGTTATTTTGAGAATCTCTTGCAAAGTCCCATAGTAATTGCTTCCACTATCACCATAACAACTGCCTTTCACAAGTACCCCAGAGCTTGATCTTCCTAGGTTGAATGAGTATCCATTGACTTTGCATCTTTTAAAAGAAAGCACATAGGAAGTTGGGCCTTGCAACAAATATTGAAATCGTTCATAGTGATGTTGTACCTGAAATGAAATAGTTTCGTCAAACACGTTTATATGAACAAATTTAAAAATTACTCAAGTTGTTGTCTATAATAAAATACCGTGTTTTGCAACCATGTAGCTAAATGAGCCTTTAACATTGTATCCATCTCAGTATCACTCAATATATGTGAACTCTGATTGCAGACCTCTTCTTCGAACATACTGAAAAAGTAATCATTTCATGTTAGTGCAATATATTTAAACGTGTTAAAAATGAAAGAAAATATTTGAATGCTTACGTGATATAAGGTGCCAGTTCATGCATGTTAGTGAGAATGTAATGTGCTGCAACCTTTAGGGAATTTTCATCTAAATTGTAACCGACACATGCTCCCAAAAGCTCTACTGGATATGTGAATGCCTCTAGTTTATTAGGATCCCTTGAATGATCATCCACCACATTACGACCTAGCAGGTTGTGTGCTGTCTCAACTCCAGACTCGAAGTACATGGAACAAAAATGTGTCAACTCTTCATGTACATACTTTTCTGCAATTGAACCTTCAACTCGTGCGTTGTTCCCCACTTTCTGTTTCATTTTGCGTTGTAGGCTTTCAATATTATACATCCACCGTGTTAGGACAGGGCCAGCGAGTCTGCACTCCTCAGGTAAATGAACGGGAAGATGCTCCATTGGATCAAACATGGCTGGAAAGAATTTATTCTCTAAAGTACAAATGATCCCAGCTATGTTTTTTTCCATTTGCCTCAAATTTGATTCGAGTAGTGTAGTTGAGCACAAGTCTTTAAAAAAATTTGAAAGATCACAAATTACTTTGTTTATATCATCCGGAAGAAGTTCACGAAATATAGAAGGCAACAACTTTTGCATAAATACGTGACAGTCATGGGACTTCATGCCTTGGAATTTCAGCTGAGCTATCTTACAACATCTCTTCAAGCAGAGGAATTTATATGTAAATCACATATATGTATATATAGTTGCATTAAAATAAAGCAGAGGAATTTAAAATTGAATCCTTACATTGATGATTGTTGTGATTGTGGTTGGTATGTCATTTTATGAACTAAATGATATAAATATGTGTTTTTATTAAAAAGAAAGAGGGGGAGTTAAGAAAAATGGACAGGAGGAAAGCTACTGGTGAATTTTACGCAGGCTAACTTACGACAGCACAAAGGATTCCGTCGTAAGTTTATTAAAAAATATTTTTTGAACGGCTACTTTTGCATGGTGACAGTAGGATAAGAAGTTAGTGGTTAATTTTGGACATGCTATTTTACGACGGAAAATATGATTCCGTCGTAAGTTAATATTACGACGGAAAGATCGTCGTATATTTAGCCTTAAACGACATCGTTTTCTTCTAGGAAAAAAAATTGTATTTTACAATTAAATATAATTTCTAAAACATTGTAAAATATTTAACTTACGACGGAAATGAAAATTCGTCGTAAAATAATACGGCGTCGTTTTATTTCGCGCGCTGATTTCCCTCTCTTTTATTTGGTTGGTGCCAAATTTTATCAATAAAATAATAAACTTGCGACGAAATTGTTTTCGGTCGTAAATAGTTACGACGGAATGTTCTTTTCCGTCGTAAGTAGGGCGCGCCCAACATTCCGTCGTAATTGCCCTGATTTCTTGTAGTGAGTTATTCTGTTGAAGTAACTTCTGACTCAATAAACATGTTATTCAGTTGTTAAAAGGCCTAATTAAATCTTCAAAATATGGGTGGTTTTGATTTCGGGCTCTTTTTACTTGGTGAATATTACGTCGGTGAACATAAGAACATTGCCTTATGAACAGTGATCGATATGCACCTATTGAGATAGCTATGACAAAATGACGATGGTGCCTTTTTCATGTAGTACTGAACAAAAACAAACCGTATATGTATATGTATATGTATATATATTGTCAATTGTATCCATGTCGCTTGTTCCAAGACCCAGAGCTTTTTGGCTCCAATCCCCGCAAGTAAAATAAATCTGGACAGTGCAGCTTTGATTTCTGCTATTTTTTTAGCATGCTCTAAGTTCTTCTGTGATACTTGTAATTAGTGCACTGGTAAATTATTCACATTGTTGCAATCAGTAACTATTATTTTCTATGTAGTGTCAACTGATATTTGACATTTAAACTTGTTCTCGTGTTTTCATGGGTTTCAGTTAAAACGAAATTACTGCTCGGGAGATTCTTCAATTTATACTGAAAGCAAATTTGAGAGAATGTTTGCAAATTTATTGGACAATAAATATGAGGTGAAGCCAGTTGGCTTTGGGAACAATGTCGGTGGCAGCAGCAACACTCTCCAGAATATTGACACATCAAAGATTTCTTAGGAACCATATACGAAGTAAATTATATTAAGTTTCTTCTGGCACACTTTCAGTGCCTGAGGGTAATTAAACTGACTCCTGTAGAGGGAATGGATAAAGAGCAAAGTCATGCCTATGCAAAGCTATTCTCAAGGTTTCCTAGGGTTTCTACAGATGTATCCGTGCTAGTAGGATCCGAAGAAGTACTATGAAAAGCTAAAGAAGCTTTATATTTTGTAACAGTACTTTCTCCTGTCTAATCCATGAGGTTGCAGAATGGTATCAGTTTTGAAACCAGAAGAATTAAAGAAAATTTGTAGTGAGTAAGAAAATGTGGATGCAAGGCAAACATTTTTGTATTTTTCAGCTTTGTTGTTTTTATGTGAATTCCATACAGTAATGGTTTTTTTATCGCTTTTGAATTATTTTGCTTGATGATTGTAATGATTTGGCATTTACCCGAGTAGCATGCATGGCATTTACCTGAGAGGCATGAAATGTTTGGTGTTTCCGTATAAGTGCAGATTTTGGTATGAGTTCTATATATATGAAAAAATATGTCATCAGCCAGCCGTTGGTGTTTCTGTGGTATCAAAATAATCGGCAGTGGATGGCTTTCAACAAACGTTTCTCGAATTTATATATTGTTTTGTAAATATGGTTGTTGGGTTCAAATAATTAATGCTTTATTCGTCATTTATATTATAATTTACGTACAATATTAAACTTAGTGCTAAAAGTGTTGAACCTTAGTATAGTGGCATTTAGTTGATTTGTAAGCGAACCTGATCAAATCATTTTGGATATACGTCACATACTTGTTCCAAAATTTTCATATTTATTAAAACATGTGAGTCTTTAATGGAACTTGTCTCATGCTAACTTAACTAGAAAACATATGAGAATAGAGGATGTTTTGTATTAGAATAATATAGGTAAGAAGTAGATATGAAACATTTACAGAGATTGTATGTTGTTTTGCATTTGGAGGCATGAGGTGGATAGGGATGGCAAACAAGTCCGTGGATTTGGGTTTTGTGAAAATCAGACCCTGTACCCAAACATATATGTTGGACCCCGGATCCTATTGAACTACAAATGCTTACATCCACATCCGACCTATTGGGTTCGGTTCGGTTAGGGTTTTACCGGGTCTCGATTTATTTATACAATTATATATCAACTACAATAATCCATGTAATTAAATGTCAAGCGAACTTTTAAGAAAAACTACATAATTTATATTCTAAATAAACGCGGACATCATCCAAAAATATATAACTAGAAGATCAATAGTAACAATATGTCTATCGTGTGCAACTTTCATACCTCAAAACTGACTTTAATATTTTATAAGATGAGCCTTTTATAATTTATGAATGAACAATGATAAAAGTAATACTGTTGACGAGATTACAGGAAACTACCTAGTGACTTCAAGTTGAATGAAACTTAGAGTAATAGCACAACAGAGGAGATGTTAAGAAATAGGACAATTGCTTTAGTAAAATTTTTGTGAAGGAATTCTAAAGTTAAAGAGTAACCTGGGTACTTGAAAGCGAAATGCTTGAAAAGTATGCTTACGTATTTAGATAGGCTTATTCTGAGGACAAATGGGAAATAATGTAACAATTGTGAATTTTGAGCTATAAATATTTTATGCTTAATATAAATTAGTAACGTTATTTCACTTTTGTACATTTCTGTCTTTATGTATTAAAATGGTTCATTTGGTGGTGTCATGTGATCATACCACCTATTTTATTCATTAGTTATTTTTAAAAATTGATGTTTTATCGATATTATCAAGCTGAGTTCGTTTTATGATTTTATGGATCGATACAGTATTTTATCCGTGTCAAATTTTATTTGTACAAATTACAAAAAAAATCCAGAATATTGTATTCTCACAATTTAAATTAATTTTAGATTTTTAAAAATATTTGAGAATACTTATTTTAAATATTTGCAAACTAAAAATTTATTATTTTTACTGCTAGTTATTTAATTGGTGATTTTGGAGCTAATTAAGTAAGATAGGTGCCAAAAAGATTTTGGGGTATTTATTTTAAAATATGATGACTTTATTTTTTTAGAAAAGAGGAGTTTATTTTATAATTATCTTAGCATCATTTTCGGGTAAAAAGTTTTATTATTTTAGGAAATAGATTTAAGAATTATAATTCCTAGAAAATAGAAAATAGAAATAGAATTATTAGAATTAGAATAATATTAGAAAAGTCAAAAAAAAGGGTCAAAGCTTACAAAGAAAGCTTGGTTGATATTTTGTTAAGTTGTATTATTATGCCAATTATTAATTAAAGAAAGTGATAAAACAAATCACATACATTCCCTTTTCTTCTTGTTCATCCGTGAGCAACAAACAGACAAAAGTAGTAGGAAAAATTTCCATTTTGCTTGGTTAGAAATCGTGCAAAAATTCTAAAAATTATTTAGATTATAAACCCATTAGTTGTTATTAGTTTCATCCATAAAAACCCACAAAACACAATTTTCTAGCCATAAAACCTTGGAGAGGAAAGTATGTCCTTGAGTAAATAATCTAGTTTTGGGTTGTATAGGTTTTGTAGAGGAGTTGTGGTGGTGAAACGAAGCTCGGATCGTCGGAGAAATCACGTTAAAGTGAATAGTTGGGCGAGCACGATCTCGGTAGTGCAGACTCGTAGTAACCGCATATGCGCTGGACCAACGAGTTATCAAAATAGAAGATTGTGATGTCGTGGGACGGAAGAAGAAGAGAGTCGTATTACTTTAGCATTACGTAATAGCTAAGGACCAAAGGCAAGTTTACTAACTCATACTCTTTTGTTCGGAGTATCATAACAAATTCTATACCTTTCACTTATTGTTCAAGTGACATGTTTCTTCAACTATTTTGCCAATATTACTCTCAACTCATATTGAAAGTTTTATCTCTCTCACTTATTATTCAAGTGATATGATTCTGCACTATTATGCAAGTATTACTTTCAAATCATATAGCAAGTGACAATTGCTACTATATTGTTATTAAACAAATGTTTTATCATACAAACCGTATATTATGCTGCATTTCCGTATTTTACGGGAAACATGAATTATGATTATTATGTTGTTACGAAATGAAATGTTTTACCCTGATAATATATTTCACGGTAATTAGGCCCATTCCCTTGGAAAATTACTTGTTAGTATAAAACAAGTTTGGAAATGATTTATTTCATTGAAAGATATAAGCTAATGGCAACAGGTTAATTTAAAACTTGTGCTATTGTTTTTGGAAAAATAAAGTGGGTTTGGGATTGCATAAGAGAACCACTTGACACGCGGTTCCAGCCTGAATAAAGCCAATGGCAATAAGTGCTACCGGATCCAAATTTTGTTATAAACACTTTGTTATATTAACATTGTGTATGGAGGTTAAGCATGAATGATCATCATCTTAACCTGTGTCATTTGATACTCACTTTATATAATAAAAAGGGCCAATGATTTGATAAGAAAATAAGTATATTCAACAATTATATTCTGTTTAGAAAAGAGACATATGATTTTAGAAAGAATGCATTATATTCCATTCTTGATTTCAAATCAAAATATATATAAATTACTACCATGATTGTTGGTTTACAAATGTGAAATGGACATTCTACTCAAAAGTTATTTGCATCAAACACTTGTTAAATTTCTAAAAGTGGACATTGTTCATCATTAAAGTATCTTTCTTATTGTATCTTAGTATTATCTTGCTGAGCATTTTTTTGGCTCATACTTGTTTATTTCACTTTTTAACCCTCCAGTGAAAGATAAAGTGACATGATTACATCGTATAAACTTGGAATGCGAAGAGACGGGCTGTTATGAAGATGAATTGATGTAGAGTATCTGGATCTAATGTAAGGCTATTTGTATAAAGTTCATTTCTATTAAATATTATTATGTATATAATTAGTTTGGCCTGGTATACTTTTCATCGAAGTTATACTAGCGTTATAGGATTTATGCAAAGAGATTATTGTAGAGATGAACATTTTTATTTATTGGGATTTTGGATTTTTGTTTCTAGCACTATAACCTAAAAAGATCTTGGTATAGTTGGGGTCGCAGATGTTATATTTGAATTGGTTTAATATTTAACAGGTGATTTATATTGAGATTTTAGCGTGACGACCAAATCACCCCGGATTTGGGGGTGTTACACTATCAATACTATCTATCTATACTATATTATTAAAACGAAACATTAAAAGTTTGGTCGGTACAATATCTGTTTTTTGGTACTTCGTGATTTTACTTAATTTTAAAAAAAACTAATATTATATAATAAGACATATTTATATTCCATTACCTTTTTCAGCTAAAACATATTACCTTTTCTATTTTTTCTAAAAAAAATTCCTCATTTTCCAAAAATATCACGGGCAATTACCATTTTTAACTAAAACATGCTACATTTTCTATTTTTACTTACTAAAACTCCACATTTTCCAAAAATATCACGGATAAACCCTTAATTGTTAATTTTAAAAACCTATTTTAATTCTATTTTTACTTACTAAAACCCCTCATTTTCCAAAAATATCACGGACAATTAACTTTTTAACTAAAACATGTTACATTTTCTATTTTTTACTTACTAAAACCCCTCATTTTCCAAAAATATCACGGATAAATCTTTAATTATTTATTTTAAAACCTATTTAATTCTATTTTTACGTACTAAAACCCCTCTTTTTTCAAAAATAACACGGGTAAACCTTTAATTATTTATTTTAAAACCTATTTTAATACTTTTAATTTTTTATAAAAAGTTTACCTATTTTAACATATTTACTTATTTTTTTTTAAAAATACAATTAATTAAATATTATAACATAAATAATCAAATAAAAACTATTAAAAAAATAATTCGTGCATCGCACGGGTTTTAAGCTAGTATATTATTATAAGCGAAATAGATATTTTTTAATCTATACTATTATATTAAAAATGAAACATTGTAACCTTGAATTATATTTTTCTTTTTCTTCAATTGTTATTTTTCAATAGAATAATAGGAATACAGCTGGTCTTTTCTTAAATTTAACTTTTTTCCAATTTGCCACACTTCAAAATTTAGGTCTCTTTAAATTGTTTTGATTTCTAGCACATCATATCCTTGGTGTGTTTTTGACAATTTTCGCTATAAAACAGTTGTGTTATTTTGACTTTCTAACCGTTGAACACTCCGTGTTTGTTTTTTTATTCACATAAATCTTTGTTATTTTTCTATCGGTGTCTTACATTTTTGACATCAGACTCTTGGTAATATTATTATATTTGACTTTTTTATCACCCAATTTTAGGTCTTATATTTTCCATCTCCCCGTAATAGTTGAGATACAAAAGGATTTTAAACTCTTAACAAGTTTGAAAAGGTTCTTAGTAATCTTTGAGTTGATGTTGACAATGTTATAGAACAAGAATATCTCATGTTTTTTTGGGTTGTTTATTAGTTTATTTGAATTTGTTGCTAATATGAGAAAAGAGAAATTTTGCAACTTCATTTACAACAAATAAGTTGGTTACTGGAGTTAGCTAGTCATGTTTGGTTGTAGCCTAAGCACATGATTCTAATATATTTCTAGTATATCTCAGCATTAGTTTCTTTGGTTGTCAAGAAAAGAAAAGATACCAGTTAGTAAAATCTATTATTGTGCCCACTTTTCTGATTAGTGATGATCAACTCAAATATGCATTTTTAATATGATGTTATCTTTTCTATTCTAAATTCAAATTGATTTTTTATCACTATTGTTTCTACGTATTACTCATAAAAAAGATTATGATTACTATTTGAGTAAAAACACTTATTAGAGTTAAAATTTAACATAGATATATATAGGGCACAATTTCTAACTTAGCCTAGGGCATCCAAATCCCTAGGACAGACCGTGTTGCAAATGATAATATAGATGCAATTTTCTGAAATAAGTTTTACGTCATATCAACCACATGGTGAATAAATAAGGGTGCC
The DNA here is from genome assembly GCA_030848705.1 of Heracleum sosnowskyi. Classification (NCBI taxonomy): domain Eukaryota; kingdom Viridiplantae; phylum Streptophyta; class Magnoliopsida; order Apiales; family Apiaceae; genus Heracleum; species Heracleum sosnowskyi. The sequence continues at coordinate 10,105,480 of CM061242.1, read as the reverse complement.
ATAATTCTGTTTTTCTATTTCTCTACAATTATAAGTTGAAATTTAAAGAAATTCCTGAAGAATGTTTGGACCTCTGTTCTTGCTTCAATCTGTTACTACAAATAGTTTACAGAGACATATCTAGCTAAATTCTTATCAATTGTTTGTTTGTGGACATTGAAGTGTATTTCAGCATATTGGTCGGCAGAGACTCACCAACTGACAGACTTAGAGGTTTTGGAATTGGATTTCGTTGTCTGCCTACATAATCAAAAGGAGCTTCATAAATTGATCAGATATGCTAAGAGTCTGAAAACATTGCTCATATGGGTGAGTTTCCTTTTTCTTCTTCTTTTTTTCGTAAGCTTGATTTTACTTGTGTTAACAACAAACACATAAACGTACTCTCCAGAATATTGACATCAAGGATTTCTTTGGAACCAGAAACGAAGTAAATTATATTAAGTTTGTTCTGGCACACTTTCAGCACCTGAGGGTGATATCAAGAGAACCAGACCAAATCATTTTGGAGTGCATCAGTGATCACGAGTCAGTGACAGGCTCCAGTCAAACAATAACTAGAAAACGTATGATGAGAATACAGGATGTTTTGTATTAGAATATAGGTAAGACGAACAATTAGATGACACAATTTCATGTTCTGCCAACAATAGAATGAGAACAGAAATGAGTAAGAACATTTTGCTGTCCGTACTATTAACATCAAAGGTTTCACAGCTGGTACGTTTTACGAACTGAGTCATCTTAAGTTTATGCTGGCAACTTTCCGCGCCTGGGGCTCTGGCAAGTGACTCTGTTCAAAGGAAATGGATGAAGACCAAAACAGCGCCTTCCCAGAAGTTTGATATTTTCTTCTGCAATTCTGCTAGTTGATAGTTTATGTATCAGTCCTGTGTGAATTACATTTCATTTATCACTTGAGAGAAAAATTATCCCTACAACATCTAAAAGATGTGGAAAACGGAGAAATGTTGAGGGAAAATTTCTCTTTATTGATCCTTTCCGTGCTACTCCTTTCCACACTCAAGTCCTCCAACAAATAGTACAGGCGTTTGTGATTTATGGTAATTCTTAACACTCTGTAGTGTAAACTGTTTTGACAATTGAACCAGCCATATCGTTTCTTTTACCGATCTTTTAATAGTCTGATGATCTTGGTCAATTTTTAGGAGAGAAATGTTCAAAGTGACACCTGAAAATGTTGGTCCTTTGCAGCACCCGGTTTAAAATGTGAATTGTCCTCTGCTCTGAGATGGTGATAATTTCTTTTAAAGGCGTGGCAAGAAGATTCAGTTTGAGCATCCACTAACCAACTATAGCTGACTAAGGACAGCTTTTGATTAGATTACAAGGTTATATTCTCAGACAATATCTTTTCTTACTGAGGACTTAACTTCGACTCTCTCTCTCTCTCTCATCAAGGTTATATTTTCGGACAATATCTTTTCTTACTGAGGAATTAACTTGGACTCTCTCTCTCTCTCATCAAGGTTATATTTTCGGACAATATCTTTTCTTACTGAGGACTTAACTTCGACTCTCTCTCTCTCTCGTCCTCATCTCCTATTGGTTGCTAGTCCCGACTCCCGCGCACATATGCTAGCGTTTTATTACTTGAATTGAGTTGATAAACCATCTAAACTTGACAGGAGCACACCAGTGTCGAAGAAAAGCTAGAATTGAAACACAGGGAAATATACAGTTCTCAATCATCATATGCAACATCATGATTTGCCAATGGGTGAAGTGAGCATTTTTCCTGTTCTTTATTATATATTAAAGTAACTCACAAATAGGATGACATACAACTTAATGTTCGATGGAAGCAACAACTTAATGTTTCTTCCATCTCTTTTGACTGCTCCAAATCTAAAAGTGTTGAAGTTAAGTCATTGTGTTGTTAATCTACCGTCTATTATAGGTTTCAAGTCCCTGAAATCACTTCTTCTTGGATCCATGGACATCCCGGAGAGTGTGATCGGATTAATTTGTTGCCATTGTGAGTCGTTGCAGCACTTTACCCTTGAATATTGCTCAGGTTTTACAAAAATTGAAATATTGGATCCCAAGAGCAAGCTTGAAGTTAACATTGATACTGAATGACTGCCAAACAATGATACTAGATAATCTTTTTGCTCCTTTTGCGCTGAAAATTTCTAGTCTGAAGACACTATCCATTCGACAGAAGATCATAAACTTCTTCTTTGTGGGTTCGCCTCATATTAATAACCTGATCTTGTGTAGACAAGCAGAGGTTCCAGTTACACGGCAGGAATCTCGGAATATGAAGGACAGAATAATTGGTAGTCTTGGGAATGTTAGGACTTTGCAACTAGCTGGCTGGGCTTTTGAGGTACCAATTGGTTCTTTTAATTTCTTTTTTATATGCTACCTCAAATCCCATCAGTTCATTTCATGCTGCATGTAGAGGCTGATTTCAGACGACCTGGGGCTTTAGCCTTTGTGAATGTTTCCAATTATTTACTTATTTTATGAAAATTTCATATATAAGCATAATCTACCCTTATGTTTATTTATATGTACATAAATGTGACGTTTATTTAAATAATTTGTAGATTTTCTTTTTTATTTAATTAAAAATATAAATTTAATTAATATTGACATTTAATGTAACTTCATTCAATTTCATTTTTATTAAAATAAATAATAGAGTTTAATTAGCCTTTGAACAACTAATAAATCAAACATGTTTAGTGTACATGCTCCAGGATGCATGTGATTATACAAAAACACTTCAATGTGGATGATTATATTAACATAGAACATGAACTATATGTGCCGAATTTTTGAATTTAAGGTGCATGTTTATTGTTTACTATATTTGCAGTATCCTGGTACAAATTGAGTGTGATATCTTAAATAAAGGTTTTGATGTCTTTCACCTTCTCTACTTCTCAATTGAAACCAAAGCAAATCAAATATTAACAAATTTATAGTGCTCGTAGTTTGTACTTTGAAGATATTAGTTATTGGTTCTTCATTCCTAGGCACTCCCTAGCTAAATCCCCCTAATGATATTACACATAGAACAATTATTTTAACAATTGTCAAGTTTCATGAATATCATTATCAAATTTGAGACCTCGGAAACTATACATGTTCAACAAGTAAAATATTTTATTAGCTTTCAAATGATAATAGCATAAATAAGTGTGCCACAATTCTCTTTTCTATTTCTCTAATATTACAAGTTGAAATTAATGAAAGTCCAGCAGAAAGTCTGGTCTTGAATAATTCTGTTACTGTTATTAATTGTAATTGCTGAAAACATTTAAATAATTTCAATTTGTTTCTTTTGTGCAATTGAAGTGCTTTACTGCATATCGGTTGAACCATCAATTGTCAAAGCTAGAGAAAATTCTGCTTCTGGATTTCAATGTCTGCTTAAAGAATATGGAGGGGCTTACTAATCTGATCGGCCACGCTGATGGTGTGAAAAAATTGCATATATCGGTGAGTTTGAATTAGCTTAAATATTTCTTTAGAGTACGTAGCATAAGAATAGCTAAATTTAATGACAACGAGGATGTAGAAAGAGAACCGAAATGAGTAAGAAAATTAGGATGCACGCACTTATAAAATGATAAATCTGTTATGCATAAAGTGATCTCAATGAAATAATTTTCATCATCCGCACAGCCTTTTCTCGGAAACTTGTGGGCTAACATGTACCACATGTATATGTTAAGTAATGTTTGCATGTTAATCCTCCTTCTTATCTTCAATCCAGGTGCAGGATATTTGTGAATAAATTCCCATCGAATCAATTTCAGTTGATAGTTTTTCTTTTGCGCATGCATGCCTTGATTTAAATATGCATAATGTCAACTTATTTTTTCACATTCTTTTGTTTGTGTTATATGGTTTCCAGATAAATGAAAACACTTCTGAAAATATTGATTCCGATTTTGAGAGGGTCCTTGAACATTTCTCGGGTGATGATTACAGATTGCCGCCTGTTGGGTTTTAATCCAAACTTGTCTCTAAGTTTATTAGTTCAGCTGTTAGCTTGATGTGTGGAATCAAAGCTCCGCGCGAGTCTTCAGTTTCTGGTGGACGTGGCATCACAAAGTGGAGATAATGTAGGAGTGTCACAAATAAAATTTGAGTTTATTTAGGACTTTCAGTTTCCAGATCCTAGTTTGTAGGAACCATTTCCATTATGTTGTCTTTATATATTGTACTTCGTTTACATCAATAAAAGCAAGCAGTTCAGTAAACTTTGTTTTCTCCAGTTTATATAAACACATATATAGCTATTTTGTGCCAATAATCTGGTATCAGAGCTTGGCAAACCAGTTGATGCCCAAGTACATGCCTAAGGCGCAATCGATGCAGACAGATAAGAACAAAGAAGGGACGATCCGCTTGAGCTATCCTATGCTGACTAGGGCGAATTATACAGCATGGGCGATGAAGATGAAAGTGTATATGCAGGCTCACGGTGTGTGGGAGGCTGTATCACCCAAGGATCCAAAAACAGACGTGGTCGATTTAAAGAAAGATAAAGTGGCTCTGGCAGTGATATACCAGGGCATTCCAGAAGATATGCTCCTTTCACTTGCAGACAAGGGAACAGCTAAGGAAGCATGGGAGGCAATTCAGACATTGTGTCAAGGCGTAGAGCGAGTCAAGGCTGCAAAGGTGCAGACCCTCAAGGCAGAATTCGAGTCCATGGTGATGAAAGACACAGATTCGGTGGATGATTTTTCTATGAAACTAAATAACTTGGTTACTAATATACGTGCACTAGGAGAAAAAGTGGAAGAAAGTTATGTGGTGAAGAAACTATTGCGCGCGGTTCCATCCAAGTTTCTGCAAATTGCATCAACTATGGAGCAATTTGGTGATCTTAAGACAATGACAATTGAAGAAACGGTAGGCTCCTTGAAGGCTCACGAGGAGAGAATTAAGGGACAAACTGAGATAGGGGGAGGAAAGTTATTGCTCACTAGAGAGGAATGGATTGAACGTGAAAAACAAGACGAAAGCAAATTATTGCTCACAAAGGAGGAGTGGATGAGGCGATCAAACAGATGTGGCACTGAGACATCACAGAAATACAAGGGGAAGGAATACAACCGAGACGGTCGTGACAAAAGCAGAGTTCGTTGCTTCAATTGTGGTGCCTTCGGTCATTATGCAGTGGAATGTAAGAAGCCTAGGCGTGGCAGAGAGGTCAAAGAGGAGGCAAATATGGTGCAGATTCCGGATGACGAACCTGCATTGTTAATGGTTGAAGAATCGAATGATGAAAGAAAATCACTATTTATAAATGAGAAGCAGGTTTCGCCTAAACTGAACCAGGGTAAAAATGTGAAGGAGGTGGAATCCAATATGTGGTACTTGGACAATGGTGCCAGTAACCACATGACTGGACAATTTTCTAAATTCCACGAGATTGACATGAAGGTGACAGGTCAAGTTAAGTTTGGCGATGGCTCGATGGTTCAAATTAAAGGCAAGGGATCAATAATCTTAAGGTGCAAAAACGGAGAAAGCAGGACTCTAAACGAGGTATATTATATCCCTTCCCTTCGAAACAACATTATTAGTCTCGGACAACTTTCAAAAAGTGGTTACAGGATAGTTCTAAAGGGCGAAAATCTCTGGGTTCATGAGAGTGAAGGTAATTCGTTAATGAAAGTAAAACGATCTCCTAATAGACTGTACAAGATCATCATTTACAGTGGTGAGTCCAAGTGCTTAATGGCGAGATGTGATAATGAAGATTGGCTTTGGCACTCTCGCCTGGGCCATGTCAATTTTAGGGCCTTGAAACTCATGTCTACCCAGGATATGGTGTATGGGATGCCTAAGATCAATCGGCCAGATGAGGTATGTACCGGTGTTTGATGTCAAAACAAGTCAGGAAAGCATTCCCTCAACACTCGAACTTCACAGCTAAAAGGGCCCTCGAACTAGTCCATGGGGATTTGTGTGGACCCATTACGCCAAGCACCACTAGAGGTAACAAATATATTCTTGTTTTGATTGATGATTATAGTCGGGTAATGTGGACTTATCTTCTTAAAAACAAAAGTGACACGTTTGAAGCTTTCAAGCGCTTTCGAGCTCTAGTTGAAAACAGTCCAGAGAGAAAGATTATGACTTTCAGGTCAGACAACGGGGGAGAATTCACATCGAAGGAATTCACTCAATACTGTGAAGAGGCAGGCATCATCAGACACTTTTCTGCTCCTTACTCGCCGCAGCAGAACGGAGTGGTTGAAAGGCGCAATAGAACTTTGATTGAAATGGCGCGGAGCTTATTGAAAGAAATGAATATGCCAAATTACTTCTGGGGTGAAGCTGTTCGACACGCTACATATCTGATCAATAGGCTTCCCACTCGTGTTGTGACTAGGGTCACTCCCTATGAGGCTTGGTCGAAGAAGAAGCCTCATGTAGAGCATATCAGAGTCTTCGGATGTGTGGCTCATATGAAAACACTTGGTACAAACTTAAGGAAGCTGAACAACCGAAGTAAAAGTGTGGTCTATCTCGGAAAAGAGGCTGGCACTAAAGCATTTAGACTGTATGATCCAGAAACAAAAACTATATGTGTTAGTCGAGATGTCGTATTTGCAGAAAGAAAAGCTTGGGATTGGTCTAAAAAAATTGAAGAAACGACAACACACTTGGGGTCATTCACTGTGGCTTCAAACGCGCTTGGAGAATCAAGTGAGAGTAATCAAGGTTGGGAAGCTGATACTAATTCTGGGTCAAGCTCGTCGACTTCAAGTGACAACTGCAGTGGTTCTACTGCCACCGACACGCAAAGTTCAGGTGTTCTCAGCATAACCTCTGACAGAGAAGTGTCAATGGGAGGAACTCCAGAATCTGTCAGGACTGTCTCGAGCTCAGAGTCAAGTGATGGGTCTCAACGATACAGACATGTGAGCGAAATCTATGATAAAACTGAACCCGTAGAACTCGAAGACGAAGAATTGTATCTGATGGGGTTAGACGAGCCAACAAACTATTCAAAAGCCATACAAGGGAATGAATGGAAGAGAGCTATGAAGTTAGAAATGGATGCTGTTGAAAGGAACGAAACCTGGGAACTGACAGAACTTCCTCAAGGTCGTAAGGCTATTGATTTAAAATGGATCTATAAGATAAAGCGAGATGAAAATGGGAACATTGTTAAACACAAGGCGAGGATTTTAGCAAAGGGATACGTACAAAAACAAGGGATAGACTTTGATGAAGTCTTCGCTCCAGTCACTCGAATTGAGACAATCCGCCTATTACTTGCTCTTGCTGCTAAAGAAAATTGGGAGGTACACCACCTGGACGTTAAGACAGCGTTTTTGAACGGAGAAATCAAGGAAGAGGTGTATGTTAGACAGCCCGAAGGATTCATAAAGAAAGGGAAAGAGCACATGGTTTACAGACTTATAAAAGCACTGTACGGTCTTCGTCAAGCCCCGAGGGGCTGGTATTCGAAGTTAAACAAGCATCTGGAACAGCTGGGATTCAACAGATGTGCCTATGATCAAGCAGTGTACACAAAGAACGTGGGAAAAGGAGTATTGATAATTGGCGTCTATGTCGATGACATTCTCGTAACGGGAACCAGTGCAGAAAATATCAAGGAGTTTAAGGAACAAATGGCAAGTAAGTTTGATATGAGTGATTTGGTCAAGCTGACTTACTATCTTGGTATTGAAGTTAATCAAGGCGATGGGTTTATTCTGCTGAAACAGAAAGGGTACGCGAAAAAAATTCTCAACAAGGCGGGCATGCTACATTGTAACCCGACCAAAGTACCAATGCATCCTAAGGATGTTATGAACAAAGATGAAGGCGGAACAGAAGTTAATCCTACAGAGTTTAAAAGTATAATTTGAGGCCTAAGATATCTTGTCAACACTAGACCTGATATAGCTTACTCCGTGGGCATTGTAAGCAGATTTATGGAAAGGCCAACCCTGTTACATCAGGCTGCAGCGAAACGCAGACTGCGATATGTACAAGGGACTCTCGACTTTGGTTTAACATACTCCAGGGATGGTGACAACAAAGTATTGATTGGATACTCTGACAGCGACTTAGCATGCAATATAGAGGACATGAAAAGCACGGGAGGTATGGTTTTTTATCTCAATAAGAGTCTAACAACTTGGGCTTCTCAGAAACAAAGATGTGTCGCACTCTCATCTTGCGAGGCCGAGTTCATGGCGGCTACTGCGGCGGCATGCCAAGCTGTGTGGTTGAGAAAATTACTGTCTCAAATAATTGTGTATGATATTGGTCCTGTTACACTCTTTATCGATAATAAGTCCGCAATTGACTTAGCCAAGAATCCAGTATTCCATGGTAGAAGCAAACACATAGACGTTCGGTATCACCTTATACGCGAATGTGTGGAGAATGGGGAAATAATTGTGAAACATGTGTCTACTGAAGAGCAACGTGTAGACTCTCTCACCAAAGCTCTTACTTCTGTTAAATTCGAAATCATGAGAGACCTACTTGGAGTCAAGAAATGCATTCAGACAAGTTCGGATTAAGGGGGAGTTTGTTGGGTTTTATTCCAAACTTGTCTCTAAGTTTATTAGTTCAGCTGTTAGCTTGATGTGTGGAATCAAAGCTCCGCGCGAGTCTTCAGTTTCTGGTGGACGTGGCATCACAAACTGGAGATAATGTAGGAGTGTCACAAATAAAATTTGAGTTTATTTAGGACTTTCAGTTTCCAGATCCTAGTTTGTAGGAACCATTTCCATTATGCTGTCTTTATATATTGTACTTCGTTTACATCAATAAAAGAAACAGTTCAGTAAACTTTGTTTTCTCCAGTTTATATAAACACATATATAGCTATTTTGTGCCAATACCACCGACAGTTGCCGCCGACAGTTGCCTTCAGAAACAGCGCTGTCCATATCATCAACATCCAAGGTTTCACTGGAAAGCTTTATGAAATGAGTCACATCAAGTTTATGATGGCACACTTTCCGCGCCTGAGGCACTTAGAAGTGACTCTGATCAGGGAAATGGATGAAGCCCAAAGCGGTGCCTATGCAGATCTTATTTCAGATTTTCCTATGCTTTCTGCGTCTGTGGAAATTGTAATGGGATCTGAGGAACATTTTATTTGTAAAAATATAGAAGCTTGATAAGTATGTCTGCTTCTATACATTCCATGAAATATAAAATGGTATGAATTTCCTTTGTAATTCTGCTAGTAGGACAAAGTATACTTTTAAAGTGACGGAAACATATGTTCGAAGAGCCTTTCTGTATTCTGCAATTCTGCTATTTCTAGATGAATTAGGTACAGTAATACATTTTTAGTGATCTGTTGTAATGCATCAGTCTGATGGCTGGAAGTTTTATGTATCAGCCCTGTGTGAATTACAATTTTAGCTCTCACTTAAGAGAACAAATTATCCCTTCAATGTCTGAATGACGGAGAAATCTTAAGGAAAATTTTCTTTGCATTGATCCTTTTCCTGCTACTCATTTCCACACTCAAGTCCTCCAACTAATAGTACAGGCTTGCCTGATTTATATTAGGGCCTGTTTGGCAAAGGAAAAATAAGTTGACTTATGGCTTATAAGTGAGGGTGTTAATCAACCCAACTTGTGAACTCAACTTATAACTTATATAATCATAAGTTATTCTTCCCAAATATTATTTCTTATTGCTTGATTTATTTTGCTTAGTAATTTATATTTTTTTACATTTGCGGTTTTGAATATATTTTCAATTTAAATTGCATGTATTGAAATTTTTATCTTAAATAATTATTTTTTTTTAATAAAATTTACAAAACATTTCACTAACTTTTAAGTTAATTTATCCAAACACATGTATAACTTATAAGTATTCATCTACTGATAGTTAACCTCTTTAAGGTATCCCAAACACCCATTAAGTCTTCACCTTATGCAGTGTAAACCGTGTTGACAATTGACCCAGCCATATCGTTTCTTTTACCAATCTTTTAATACTTTATTGATCTCAATTGTTTCAAAGGAGAGAAATGTGGGACAATGACCAAAATAGTACAAAGACAAGGGAATTGTTCATAGTGCCCAACCTGAAAATGTTGGTCCTTGGCAGCACCGAGTTGGTGAATTTTTATTTATAAAGTGTGGCAAGAAGATTGAGTTAGTGTTGGGCTTTTGTCTAAACATGTTGGGCTTTTGATAGTTTGTTTTAAGTTGAATAAATCAACGTGCACGTTAATGTATTAGACGCATTCAACAAGAGGTTGTAGAAGAATAGGAAACTCAGTTTTGATCTCCTGGATTGTAGAAGTTTTACTACTAATTAGTTTTTATATTAACACTACAATAAATCTGGCCAATTATGACGGAAAACTTATGACGGAACCACTGGGCGCGCCAAACTTATGACGAAATTACAAATCTGTCGTAAATGTGACCATTTACGACGAAAAACTTATGACGAAATTTCTGGGTGCGCCAAACTTATGACGGAATTACAAATCCGTCGTTAATCTGACCACTTACGACGAAAAATTTACGACGGAATTTTTGGTTGTGCCGAACTTATGACAGAATTACAAATGAAAAACATTTCTGTTGTAAGTTAATTTAAGTGAAAAGTAAATTAACATTTTTTAAGCAAAAACGTTGTCGTTCTTAACTTGCGACGGATATGTATTCCGTCGCAAGTTCAATATTTTAATATAATCTCTTTACAACTAATTGTAATTGAAATAAAAATACTTTTATATCTCGAAAAGACATAGTTTTAAAATAAATATGCGACGATTTTTTCGTCATAAAAGAGTTGTTGGGTTGGTAAATTCAAATTTTTCCCAAAAATATTTGGCGGTAAATTAAAAAAATTCCCAAAAAAATGGGCGGGAAATTCAAATTTTTGGAGTCCAATAACTTATGACGGATTCCGTCGTAAGTTAGCACATGTTTTTTTCGTGTTTCAATTTTCTTAAAAATATTTCCCGATGATCTAACTGTATGGATATCAAGATTTATATGTTTGGGTGATATTCCAAAATTATTAGAAAAAAAATAAATTTATTTGTTTCGAGATTATTGTAGTCAACTAGTGATTTGACTATTACTTCTAACTAGTGTTTAGTCTCGGATTGGTGTTTTGATTTTTTTAAAAATATTTCCCGAAGATCTAACCATGTGGATATCAAGATTTATATGTTTGAGCGATATTCCAAAAATATTAGAAAAAAATAAATTTATTTGGTTTGAGATGATAATAGTCACTAATTATTTGAGTAGTACTTCTAATAAGTGTTTAGTCCCGTATTTTTATTTTGATTTTTTAAAAATTATTTACTGATGATCCAACCGTATGGATGTCAAGATTAATATATTTGAGTGGTATTCCAAAAATATGAAAAATAAATAAATTTATTTGTTTCGAGATTATAGTGGTCAACTTGTGATTTGACTATTACTTCTAACTAGTGTTTAGTCCCGGATTGATGTTTTAATTTTTTTTTGAAAACATTTTTCAATGATTCAACTATATGGATGTCAAGATCCCCCGGTTTAATTAAAAATTAATATTAAAAAAGGTGGACCCCGCACAAAAAAGTGGGCCCCACTAATTTTTCTAATTTTTAACCCTAAACCCTAAACTCGAATAAATTTTTAATTGATTTATTCGACGATCCAACCGTACGGATGTCAAGATTTATATGTTTGAGTGGTATTCCAAAAATATTAGAAAAAAATAAATTTATTTGTTTCGACATTATAGTAGTCAACTAGTGATTTGACCATTACTAAATCTTAAACCCTGAACACTAAACCTCAACACTAAATCCGAATAATTTTTTAATTGATTTATTTGACGATCCATCCGTACGGATTTTAATCGGTACTCGTTCTAGTATTGAGAAAAAATAATAAAAAATATAAAGACTCTATTGTGTCGCATCTTCACAAAAACGTTGTAAAATTTAACAATAATGTATTTTAAATTAATATATAGTTTAATACAAATTTTAAATTATTAATTATATATAAATAATTTATTATAAATTAATTTTGTAAAATTATATTACATATAAACATGTAAATGCACATGGTATTTATTTAATTTTAAGTTAACTTAATAATTTTAAAAAATAAATTAAAAAATTAAGTTAATTTTTTTCAATAAAAAACAAAGGCGGCAGCTTTCCCCCCATTACCCGAAAATGTTTCCCCCCTTTAACAAAAAAAATTATTTTCCCCCTTCAACAAAAATTCTATCGCCCGGTTTTTCCCCCTTTCCCCTCTGTCTCTGGCTCTCCCGCCGGTCTCCGACTCTAATCTCGCTCCCCCCATCTCTCTCTCTATCTCTCTCTTTCACACACACACACACCATCCTCCTTTCCCGTCTCTCTCTCTCAAAACCTATCTCAACCCCTAATTTACATGATCTCTTACAACCCATTTCAAAACACAAATTAATACACACATAGAAGGATAAACTTCATTTTTCAATTTCTACTCGACTACTCTTTGCATAGCTCGAGACATATGGTTGATTACTTAATTAAATGGTGATTTTTTTGAGTTATAGAGATGAAGAGAGGCTAGGGTTTATGCAGAAAATTTGGGGAAAATATTGTTAATAAGCTTGTTTGATATTGGTTTGAATTGAGTGAAGCTTCTAGCAAGTTTTGAGGTATAATCCTTAAACTTTTATCCTTGTTTCTTTATGTTAAGGATAGTTCTTGATATTTTATTTTGGTTAAGTATTTCTTTAAAAGGATCCGATTTAAATGGTGTAATTGAGTTATAAATTGAATGAAAATGGTTGATAAGAATTGATAAGTGTAAAAGGATGATATGGTTAGTTGTTTTGACGAAAGTGATTTTCGTTGTAAAATTATCATGTTTCTGCCCTATTCTGTGCTTCTGTTCTAGGGCAATTAACAGCTGTTCTGGACAGTAGCATTGTGCTAGAATTGTTCTGTATGTTTTCTAGTTTAGTTACGCGCTGACCTTGCGTAATTTAAGTATACCAGCAAGGAGTTGTGGAAGTTTTAGTGAAAGTCGCACATAGCAGAATTTTTTTGTGTCTTGACTTGAGTTTTGAGATTCTTTCTCTATGTTAATGAATTGGTTTTGACTTCAAATTTTAATAGCAGATGTATTTTCTATTCAGAAGGTACTCATCAAAATTTAGTGTTAAAAGGATTATACTTCGAATTACTAAAAATGTTTAAGTAGAGTGCACGCACTTGCATTTCGTATTTCAATTTGGTATGTCCTGTTTTGTATATTGAATTTGAAGAGGTTAAAGGCCAAATTTTAAGCTGATCAAAGAGTGAAAGTTGTAGGTATATAGATGAATAAGATTTCTGTAAAGTTTGGTGATTGTTACACTTGAATTTTATGAGTTATGAATTAAATGGTGAATATAACTCTGAAATTCTGGTACTTCTAATTGGTAATTTTGGGCTTCGCTTTTCTACTTAATATTTCATTTGCTGTTCTAATTGGTAAGGTAATTCTTCCATCTACCTTTTTTTTGTTCAAGATACATAATTAATTTTCATACTAAGTGTGTTAACTTGAAGAATGATATTGGTTAAGGTACGTAGGCATATATATTAGGTAGTCAAATGTGTCGTTAAACCTTTATCATCTGGTTCATCATTTTGTTATAGTAACTTTAGTATCTTAGTAGGATTGCGGCTAAGTAGGTAAAGTTCCTTGGATGATTAGTCTTGGGATGTGTAGGTACAAAATCTTCATGAATTTTACAATTGTTGGCTTCTCCAGTAATACTGTGAAATGTAAAATTGGTCTAATCTGCAATCAAATGCAAAATAAATGAAATTACTATTAAAAAGATCGGTCACCCTTTTCTTTTATACTATTGTCAAAGCCAACTGCATAATAAGGTTGTTTCATTCTTGTTTTTAATTACAAGTTTTAGTTGTTACGATTAACATGTCTTGTGTTAATGAGTGTCATTTTAATAACCTTCTGCGTGATTAGGATAATTATATCTTCCAGATGCTTTATCTTGCTCTTGTTCTTATTGATATCTAGATCCCAAAAGCACTTGGCTGCAAAAATAATCCATTGGCTTTTGATATAACCGCTGCTTTGTAGTGGATTCATCTTAGGTCTTGTATCGGGGTCTTCTAATATTCGAGGTAAGAATTTATTTATAGTTGCTAAAGGTTTTTGCAATGGTAACATTGTCACATTTTTAATTCACAGAAATTAGTTTTCCTAATAAATGAACTTGCAATGCATAAGCATGATCTGGCCTTAAAAATGTCCTTGTAATTGGGGCTGGTGCACTTTACCCAATTACAAGAACATTTTTGTAATTGGGGCCAATTTTTGGACAAGGTCTCCTAGCAAAGCTGGTGGAATGTTTTCCGGGACACAAGACAAATGTGCAACTTGTCGTAAAACAGCATATTCATGTGAGAAGGTATTCATCTATACTATACTGAAAAATGAAAACAATATATATTCATAGTACAATTTTTATGGTACTAGGCTCACATATCCTAGTGTAGTAGTGGTCAATTGATACATGCAGTATACGCAGTCTTTAGGACATAACTGTTATTGAAATACATTCCTTTAAAAATAGCTGCAGAAAAGCTACCGCAACCCGGATCTTTTGACCTATGAACCTAACCTCATTTCTTGTAGGAACAACAAAATTAGTTCTGGTAGGAACAATACACGATTTAGATCAAGAGCTAGTTATTTTGAAGTTAAAAAATGTGTACATAATTTGAATAAAAGAGCCACGAGCAGAAGGTATTTTGAATAAAATTTTGAACTACCACAAGGAATTTCTACCCTGTATTACCACTTACCAACCTGCAGCAATTCATAATTGGTACATAGCAAAAAGTATTAGGTACATTACTAGTGCAAAACCACTATAAACTAAATCAATTTGTCATTTCCCCAATATAAGTAACAGTACTAGAAATAGCAGAGTAACAGTCTGAATTCTACAAAAAAAATAAATGATCCTGTAAAGTATTACAAGGAGATTCTTTGTTTTTGATCAAACAAAAATCTGGCCCTACGCAAATATCAACATATATAACAGTTCTTACCAAGCATATCAAAGCTAGTCAAATGTAGTTAATATCTAGGGAACATAAATATCTATACTAACAAAGCTGACTACTAAGAACTATCAACATATATATATAACAGTTCTTACCAAGCATATCAAAGCTAGTCAAATGTAGTTAATATCTAGGGAATATAAATATCTATACTAACAAAGCTGACTACT
Organism: Heracleum sosnowskyi; assembly: GCA_030848705.1. Lineage (NCBI taxonomy): Eukaryota > Viridiplantae > Streptophyta > Magnoliopsida > Apiales > Apiaceae > Heracleum > Heracleum sosnowskyi. Next base: position 10,090,221 of record CM061242.1, on the reverse strand, counting down.
AAGAACTGATAAGAAGAAAAATAAAAGTGTGGATTACATGTCTCTAACTTTTTTATAGTCCTGCATAAAAGTGACCAAGTCAGTTTGAGATGCCTGAATACATGATGCAATATATATGTAGAATTTCAAAATCAGTGGTAAGGAGCCTGAATTGAATGCAGAGAAAATGTCATGCTCACTCAAATTGAGAGACGCACTCTTAGTAAAGATCTCAAAGTAAAGAGTAATTAATTTTTTTAAAGCTAGGCACATATTGATATAATATTTAGATCAAGGGATAACAGACAGTGCATATTCTGGGCTTAAGAGTTCAAAAAGCAAGACCAGCCAAACCATAATGCCATCATTTCACAGTTTAATTTTTGTGCAGATAAGGTGTATTGCATTGATAAAAGATGAATGGCTTATGAAGAGTTGTAGAAGAGACCCCATTGTGCTTCTAAGGTACCTTGATGTTGAAACTTATGAGCTGGAGTCAGTCATGGAAGCCATACTGAATATCAATATAAGGGAGTCTGTACCTTGATGTTATTTTCTGCACATTATAGGGGAAGGCCCCGACCGATGATGATGTTGACGTTGGCGACCTTGGGGGTTGAGTATTTATGTTTGAATTTAATTTAGACTATGAATGTTTGTAAGATAATCTAAGTTATGTTGTGAACTAAAGTTGGCTTGTAGAAGTATGAAAACTTTTGTGTGGTCGGATATGGATTTATGATAATATTTATGTAACTTTGGTAATTTTATATTTATGTTTGATTGTGGCGTTGTATTGCATATAGATTGTGTGGTGTTGGATTGTATGTCGATTGGAATTTAATTTGGAAGCAGAAAATGGCTGGAATGGAATCTGAAAAAGCAGCATAATGTTGCTTCTGGTCAGTCCAACTTATGACGAATATCTAGGTAACTTCCGACGGATGTTCATCTTTTTTATATTAATTTTTATTTTTTCTGCGAATAAAATATTGGTTACAGGTGGGCCCCATTCTTTAACTTCCAACAGATTTTCCGTCGTTACATATGAATTTATGACAGTATATTTCGTCGTAAGTTCATTTATTAATTGATTGAAAAAGATGGGTCCCACACAGGAACTTATGACGAAAAGGTATACTTGTGACGAAAACTATACTTATGATGAAAACGATTCTTGTGACAAAACTTCTACTTATGACGAAAAACAAACTTGTGACGAGAATGGCATTTGTGACAAAAATGCGAACTTAAGACTTGAGCAAAAATGACGAAAAATTTTCGTCGTAATTGGACCAATTGCGACGATTTCAGTGTAAAGTTTTCGTCATAATTGCCCAGATTTGTTGTAGTGTAAGCAAGTAATAAGGATCGTTTAATCAATCCCAGTTGTACTTTCCTTTTCATCAAGAAATCAGTTTATTAAGCAATCTATGTATATCTCTTAATTTGATCAGTCCTATCATCTGGTATGAGAGCCCGTTGTTTCTTTTCGACTAACATCGCATCAGCAAGTAAAGCAAAATGACAGAGTTGAGTAAAAACAAAGATGGACAAATCGGTCTGAGTTTTCCTATGTTAACAAAGACTAACTACACTGCTTGGGCTATGAAAATGCGAGTCTTCATGCAAGCCTATGGAGTGTGGGAAACAGTAGAACTGAAAGATCCGAAAGCCACTGCAGAAGATAAGATGGATAAGCGTGCTTTGGCTATGATCTATCAAGGCATTTCGGAAGATTTGCTGTTAACACTCGCAGAACGGAAGACTGCTAAAGATGCGTGGGACGCAATTAAAACGGTGTCTTTGGGGGCTGAAAAAGTTAAGAAAGCCAAGGCTCAAACTCTTAAAGCCGAGTTTGAGAGCTTAAAAATGAAGGACTCGGAACAACTGGACAACTTCTGTATGAAGTTAAACGGCTTGGTTGCGAAAATCAGGGCGCTTCTTGAGACAATCGGAGAGGAGTATGTTGTTAAGAAGTTGCTAAGGGATGTGCCAAATAAATTCCTGCAAATTGCTTCAGCCATCGAGCAATTCGGGAATATGGAGACAATGTCAGTTGAGAAGGTAATCGGATCCTTAAAGGCTCATGAGGAGAGGTTATCAGGTCAAGAAGATAGCAAAGAAGGACAACAACTCCTATTGACCGAAGAGGAATGGTCAAAACGAGAAGCCGATGCTGGGAAACTTTTTCTTACACGCGAAGAATGGTTGCAGAGGTTGAGCCGCGCGATGAGGTTCACAGCCTGGTTATAACCACCGAGAAAGAGACAGCCAAGGTGGTCGGGGCAGAGTTGACAGGGGAAAAATAAATTGTTTTAACTGCGGAGCTTACGGTCATTTCGTAGCTGAGTGCAGGAAGCCAATAAAGGACAGAATGCAGCGAGGAGAAGCAAATTTAACCTAGACAAACGACGATGAACTTGCTCTTTTGATGGCCATGGACGAGATAAGTACAGATGATGTAATATTGTTGTCTGAAGGTGCAAATATGAATGCAGGTGCAACCGAGGAAAATATATGGTACTTGGATAATGGGGCTAGCAATCATATGACTGGGCGTCGGGAAAAGTTTGAGACTTTGGACAAGTCAATGAAAGGGCATGTAAAATTCGGCGATGGATCTTTGGTTAAGATTGAGGGCAAAGGTTCAATCAGAATTGATGTGAGGCAAAACATTCACCACGTGCTTCTTTGATAGAGAATGTAGTGCTTTAAAGTATAAAAACCGATATATAAGATGCCAAAGCCAAGAAGTATCTCCAGTAGAAGAGTTCGACCATTTTGCAACATCATTTTGAATTTTGAGAATAAACATACGTTTTTTGGTCATAGGTCCCTTAACAATTACATTAACACAAGAATCTCTTAGGTTCAGATATCCCTCTTTCATGAAGATGGTGTAGCCTTTCTCCATTAGTTATCCCAAACTCAGTATGTTATTTTTCATACTACGTGCATAATAAATACTTGAAATAAAATTATGATCTCCATTTTGCAAGCGAATAAAGATGTTACCTTTCTCTTTGATGGGCACCCCTGGAGAGTCTCCAAAAGTGAATTTGTCATCCACATTTTCATCAAGATCCATGAACAATTTTTTATTTCCACAATGTGATAACTTGTGCCACTATCAAGATACCATAAATTTTATTCTCCTTTTTGTGCTAGAAGCATAGTGGGCTCGTTGCCTTTGTCTACCACAAGATTAGATATCTCCTCAACTTGATTTTTTGAAGTGCGGCACTCAGAAGCATAGTGATCATATTTTTAACAATTATAACACTTAAAATTTCATTTGTCATACCTAAAATGGATCTTCATCTTCCACGGCCTACTGAATTTCGTGTCTCATACAATCTTTCATCTTTTTAATTAGCCTCCCTTTGTTCTCTACCTCGTCCACACACTTTTATTATTTTATGTGTCAAAATTATATTTTATTTTTAACATGAATAACTTTTAAACCGAACTTGCTCAATAAGAAGTACCAAGAATAACTTAGAATCACCACACACTTCTAATATTTTATGTGTCAAAATTATATATAATTTTTAACATGAATAATGTTTAAACTGAACGTGCTCAATAAGAAGTACGGAGAATAACTTAGAATCACCACACACTTCTATTATTTTATGTGTCAAAATTATATAATTTTTAACATGAATAACTTTTAGACCAAACTTGCTCAATAAGAAGTCTAACAGTGACTTTTACAAAGCCTTGGTGAAAATGTCAGCTAACTGCATCTTTTTTTTTTGAAAACCAGCTAATTGCATCTTTGTTGTAACGTATTATGGTAAAAAATTCCATCCATCTTTGATAGCATCTCGAACAAAATGATACACAACCTTATTATGGTGGGTTCTTTTGTGGAAAACCACTGTGCAACACATATTTAATGTCAAAATATTGTCTTATTCCTTTCTTATGATTCACTTATCTCCTGTCATTGTGCGATATTCCATTTCGGCCCGAGGAAGAAAAATATGCATGCTTTGTTTCTAGTCTTCAAAAAAACAAAACAACATCCAAGTACACTATATTTAAATAGAACTATTTATTCTTTATATGTACACTATACTTGTACTACTCCCTTACTTAGCAGCGTAGCCATACCCATATTTGTCATAATAATTGTACATTTGGACGTGTTTGCATCATGAGAGTTTAACTTGATTAACGAAGATATGGGAGTGAAAAAATGACACCAATTATATGTCAAATTGGATGGCAATAGAAGAAAATCAATATAAATATTTAAGAGGGTGTTTGGGTCGGTATTGGGAATGAGAATCGAGAAAGGGAATGAGAGGTATGGGAATTGAGGTTAATTAGAATGAGAATGATATGGTACTCATTTTTTATACTATAATTAAATTTGAGCGACCACTTGCGGTGACCACTTGCGGTGACCACTTCTGACCACAACCTAAAAATCACCATTGTCAAAAAAATCACCACCGTCAATAAAAAAATCACCACGGTACAATCATTTCCGGCCACTCTCCAAACACTACCTCCGACAACTATTTTCGTCGACCATCTCCGACCACCTCAAAAAATCGTCAACATTTTACTAAAATTACCAGAATTAAATAAATATCACCACAACCAAACCATCATAAATTACCACAGCATGCCTCTGACCACTACTTTCAATCATCACCTACTAATCACCAACGTCATACTAAAAATTACTAGATTTAAAGATAATTCACCACAATCACTACGCTACGGGCACTAATCACCACACTTGCCCCACTATCACTACCACCACCATCCCCAATATCTACATTATCAACCTCACTAACATAATAATATAGATCAGCAAGAAATAGAAAATTTACCAAAATTCATACAAAAATCAAACAAAATTAACAAAAAAAATCACCACTACTTCCACAATACATATGGTCACCATAACCGTCATCTCCACCATAACATCCTGTACTACACTAATCCCCACGACAAATTCATCATTTTTCAGATGTATCATCATATAAGATTGTAGTTATTGAATCAACATCGTGGTGGTTAGTTGGAGTAGGACAAAAATGGAAGAAAGAACATGGTAACTGAGAAGATCGCAGATGATTCAAATGAGATGAGAGATGAAGAAAAATAGAAGAGGTAGAGATGTAGAACATAAGAGATGAATAATGGAGAAGAAGGTTAGGGGTGCTGATGGTTGATTTAAAAATTCATATATATATATATATATATATATAGTCGCGCTCCATTGAGAACCCCAATTAGTGTGAGATATGAGATCCATTCCTAGCCACTCATTTTATATCCATCAATAAATCTTAGCCACTCATTTTAATTTTAATTTAATTTTTATTTTATAGCATCAATTAATTTTACAAACCATTACAATATCTGATCACAACTACTATCTACTCACCACAATCGACTGGAAAATCACCACTAATTCCGGCGAACATCTACGGTCACCACTATAAAATCACCACAATCGACTAGAAAATCACCATTAATTCCGGCCACCATCTCCATTCATCACTAGAAAATCACCACAATCGACTAGAAAATCACCACTAATTCCGGTCACCATATGAAAATCGCCACAATCGCCAGAAAATCATCACTTAATAAACAATTATACTATAATTCTGTCATCATCAAAACACTACCATCATTAATCACCACAAAACTACCACATAACCAACCTGAGTACCATAACACCATTATCGGGACAACCATCACACCACCACAACGTCACCGTCACCATGCCGCATCACCGTCACAGTATCGCCATCACCGTCACTAGAATCACCAAAATCAAACGCGAAATCATTAAAAATCACCACAACATTAAAATCGAAATGAAATCACAGAAATTTATATTATCACTACCTCCACCACAGTTCACAAAACACTACTATTTATAGAAACATCAAGTTCAAGTCCAAATCACCAAAAATTAAACAATAATCTCCGATTTTTTTTGCACAAATCAATAGAATTTTAAAAAAATCACCAGTTTATATATCTAGGAACTGATTTCATTGTTTTAAGTATTAGATCATCAACAACTATGGCATCATTGGAAAACATCGCCGGTAGCGGTGGCATCATCGCAATCTGCATTTGATTGGTACAATTTTTGGATGATTTCTATCATCTTCATCACTGATTACAGATCTTGAGGACGAAGGATGAAAGGACGTCGTCGAAGATGGAGGTCAATTTCATTTCAGATCTGGTTTTATGAGAGAGAGAGAAAAAAAAGAGAGAATATGTATGAAGAGAGAGATCTATATTTACTGAAGAGCGTGAAGGTTGAGCCCTAGGATAGTGATCCGAAAACTTACAGAAAATGAGGATGGAAGGAGCTATCGGGGAAGAGGGATGATAGATATGTGGTGGAGATCAAATATTTTAATTAGAATTAAAGTGCTAATTTTAAAGTGGGTTCTCCCTTGAGCACAAACCTATATATATATAGGCTAGTGATCAAATAGAAACTAAAATTAAAATAAAAAATTAGAAACTAATCTAAGCCCTTAGATCAATGTAATATAATGGCCTCTAGAGGCACAACACACAATTAAAATACACCCTCCCACACACAACCCCACATAATCCCTCCGTTTTTAATTTGATTTTTTCCATCAATCGGTGAGCTTTTTTTGAAATCCGACTTCACTATATTTTTCTCCATCTCTCAACGATCAATTTGCATATCATATGTGATATATTTCGACGCAATTTTAAAAAAAATTATTTAGTTTTTAGTTTCTAGTTTAAGAGGGGTTTCTATTTGAGTAAGACCCTATATATATATATATATATATATGGATCCCCTTCCACAACCACAGTTGGTTGGAAGGGGAATTCAGCCACCAAATCCTAGCCATTTATTTAAAAAATAAACGGTCAGGATTAAACACTCCCGCAATGTTTCATTGCGGGATGTATGGGACATGTGAAATTACTTTTTTGCCCTTAAACACTCTCACAATGATTCAATGCGGGAGTCGTGACCCCCCGCAATGATTCATTGCGGGAGTTGTAACCCGAATTAGACCCGCGGTTCTTCTTCGTTCGGATTATTCTACATCCAAACACATCAAAAATTATTTCTCAGGCGATTTAGGTCGTTTATAAGGCGATTTTCAGGCGATTTAGGTCGATTTTCAGACGATTTCTTCACAGTTGTCATCATCATCATCATCATCATCATCTCTTCTCGTCCAGGTATCGATTTTCAAGCGATTTAATTCATACTTACACACATATACATACATATGCACACACATTATCAAATATACTCGTGTTTTTGTTCGATTTGCTCTGGATTGGAATGATATGCTTCATTTTGTATCTGATTTTAGCTGTGGATTAGATGATTAATTCATTTTTGGTTGCTATTAGGTTGAAATTAGGGTTTTAATTCCCAATTCAGTTGAAATTAAGGTTTTAATCCCCAATTCAGTTGAAATTAGGGTTTTAATCCCCAATTTAGTTGAAATTAGGGATTTTCATTCCTAAATAGATAAGCTAATTCTTGGTGTGAATTTTTGAATTTTTAATTCGAATTTGGGAATTATTAATTCAAAATTTTGAATTATTAATTCGAATTTGGGTTGATTTGATTCGAATTTGTCCTAATTAGTTAAATTTTGATTCGTACTCATCTAATCATATATACTACGAACAAGTTATGATCACTTACCAGATCATTTTTATGTATTAGAATTTCTAGTGAAGTGCTATTAAGTCTCGTTGAAATTAGGGTTTTTATCCCCGATTGGGTTGAAATTAGGACTTTTCATCCTTAAATAAATTCCTAATTCAAATTTTAGGATCATTATTCAAATTTTAGAATTATGATTCGGATTTTTAAATTAGTATTCGAGTTACTATTCAAAATTTTCAATTTTAGAATTATTAATCGAATTTTAGCATGTACTGAATTTGTATTTGTAGTATGTACTGAATTTCGAGAACTTTTATCCAGAGTTTTTTTATTTAAAAGGGATGAAAGTAAAGGTACAAGCTACGAAATATAATACTAGTATTTGATAAATCTTAAAAGAAAATGGTATACTTAACAAGATGTTTAATTAGAATAATTAGCAATCACAAAAATGGTGGCGATGTGACCTATAACGCGGATGTCGCACGTTCTCCCATCCATGGTTGTGAAACTGAAAATGTAGCTACATTCTTGTGAATTATATCAAGTAGCCACAAGGAAAACTGAAAATGACTCATTGAGAGCAATATAATGAACTTTACAAGTTCAAAAAAGCAAAATTAAGTTATACAATTCTTTATTCATTAATATGTCCTATATTAGTTTACTATACATTGGTTTTCATTTTCTTTTCTATTTTTCTACACTATAGCACTACACTACATTTGTCTGCACTACATACAAGTTGATTGTTCCTTAATTTGTTATTATTCAAAATTTTGAATTTTTGCATCATTAATTGAATTTATCAGAACTTGGTACTCTTAGTTCATTAAAAAGGTCAGAACTTTAGCTTTTTTTATTTGTCAAGATTGTTGTAATTGCCATGCTTATTGTTACTTGCTTTTGTTTTGTTTTTCTAAACTAGTTAGATAATTGGATGTTAAATTATGTATGTTTGTATCCATGTTTATGAAATGTTTCTAATTTCTTGATTTTGCACGTTGAAGATAATATGGATATGTAGTGCGCGCCTCTCGATAGACCGCTTTTGACCATGCATGACGATCATATTAGCAGTTTGATATTTGTCTGATTCGGGTTATTGAGATGTATTTACAGAGGGAGACAAACGAAGATATATACAAGGACATGCAGAGGCGGGGTGGTGTTAGTGGTGATCTGACGAGACCACTGAAAAATCGGAAAATTGACTTGTTGTATAAGGTTTGGTGGAGTGAGAAGCACAATTATGTTTGGTTGGACCATGAGATGACTTTTAGACTTGCTTGCGAGAATGTCCAATGCCTAAAACGCGATCTGCAGAGCAATGTTGTGGATTGTTATGTTCAGGTGTTGAAGCGTAGGGAGTACGACTACACTCTTAGTAGAACGCTAGTCCCTCCATGCAAGAAGTTTTTCTTTTCCTTCAGCTATTTCATGTGTGTAGCTGGCACTCACATTAAAGACATGGAAGTAAATTTCTCAAATTTATGCCTTAACATTTATATTTCTTGGTTTTCAATTAAAATTCACATTAATTGCATTTTCCCCTTAATTGCATTTTCCCCTTAATTCCTCAAATTTATCCTTAAAATTCACATTAACTGCATTTTCCCCTTAATTTGTTTAATTCTTGATAATATCCCCATATTTCCTCAATTTTATGTTTTAAAATTCACATTAATTGTATTTTATCCTCAATTTATTTAATTCTTGATAATATCGCTTAATTCCTGAATTTTATGCTTTAAAATTCACATTAATTGCATTTTATTCTCAATTTATTTAATTCCTGATAATATCCCTTAATTCCTCAATTTTATCCTTAAAATTCACATTAATTGCATTTTCCCTTTAATTTGTTTAATTCTTTATAATATATATCCCCTTAATTCTTCAATTTTATGCTTTAAAATTCACATTAATTGCATTTTATCTTGAATTTATTTAATTTTTTATAATTTCGCCTTAATTCCTCAATTTTATGCTTAAAATTCACATTAATTGCATTTTCCCCTTAATTTGTTTAATTATTGATAATATCCCCTTAATTCCTTAATTTTATGCTTTAAAATTCACATTAATTGCATTTTATCCTCAATTTATTTACTGATAATATCCCTTAATTTTTGCAGATGCATCCGTCATGTAGAACACCTAAGGAGTTGGCTACACTGGAACATTTCTATACTACTTATGGAAAACAAAATTATCGGCCATACATGGTAGATTGTGATTATGCTGTCTTCCCCATGTACACATGATCTCATTGGATTTTGTTTATTGTGGACCTTAAAAAAATGAAAGTCAATTTAATCGATCCTCTACGTGATGAGATTAATTGTAACGTTCCGGTGACATACTCAAAAAAGTTTTATATCATGGTAACCTATTCTTTTTAGTTTAACAAAGTTAGTTTTATTCATAATGTGTTGTTACTAATTGTATGTAAATTTTGTAGGAAAAATTGTTTTCGTGTATGCTTCATTACTTGGATAAGCAGCGATTTATGGAAGACAATTTCATGCTTGTTAAGTATGTTAAAGAGCGACCGAAGCAAGTAGGCGGCTCTGATTGTGACGTGTACGTTTGCAAGTATATGGATGCTATACTTAACGGCATACCATTGCACTTGGCGGTTTGGACCCCATCAGATGATATCATTACCTTCCGGTATCGCATTGCTTGAGAGATTTTTAAAGGAAAAGCTCGAAAGATTGCTGAGGATGGGATTAATCGGAGGAACGAGGGCCATTAACATAGTTTGGATATTTGATTTGATTGTATTTGGTTTTATGCTAATTACTTGTCGTGTTGTTGATTTTTAATTTGATTTGTTTGTATTGGTTTTGAATTAGTTTATTATCGTTTAAGCGTTTAGATTATTGGTTTTTATTTGGTTGAAGCAAAACAGGTTTTTATTGGTTAAACAGGTTTGTAGTTGTTAAACATTCTGGAAAGCAGGAAAACAGAAAGTTGCTACACAGTTTTTTTCCTGGCACCCCGCAATGACTAATTGCGACAGTCACAAGCCCCACAATGACTCATTGCGGAGGGCAAGTAGTTTTTTTTACTTTGTTTTTAATTTGAAAAGAGCAATATTATATCATAAAATCAATCAAAAATTAATTCAAGCTGAAAAATGTGGAATAGTAGCAATATAAAATGAAATATTTGAACAAATATTGACTAAAAATATTATTTTTTTTAATTTTTTAATTCAAAAAAAGAATATTATATTGTAAAATTGATTAAAAAATAAATTTCAAAATAATTAGAACATAATAATAAGAATATAAAAAAATATTGTTTTGTATAAGCACCAATCCATTGATATCTAATACGAAATATTTGGTTTAGCCAAACATGATCTTGAAGTTGGTATTTCACGACCAAATCTTACCACCTACCTTCTAATTCCGTGGGTGTCAACGACTTGTACACACATGAATTAAAATCCGTTTTGAATTTTGGATAATTGGTGTATAAAGTAGATAACTTCTCCGGAAATTTACTACTTATATGCCATGTACAATATGTATGTTTTGTTTGTGGCATAACCTCGGAAATAGCATTCCCCAAAGAAACGTCTTGATCGGTAATAATTGTAGTGTCGATTTACTATGTGAATGGGTACAAATTTCACACTCGAGAATATGGAGTTGATAGGTCAACGTTCAATAGTGGGGTATGTATAAAGGGGTCAAATTATAATGAGACATCCAATGACTACTTTGGAATAATTGAAGAGATTTTAATTGTGGAGTATCCTCGTTTTCCAGCCAAGAAAACAGTTTTCTTTAAGTGTGAATGGTTCAATCCTCGTGTTAATGTTGGAACAAGAATTCATCCACGTTATAACATAGTTGAGGTCAATAAAAAAAAGAGATTGAGCGTGTACGAGCCATTTGTACTAGAAATGCAGGTCATGCAAGTGTACTTTTGCACTTATCCAAGTCTTAAACGAGACAAAGTTGATTGGTTAGTTGTATGCAAAGTAAAGGCTCGATCACTTGTTGAACTTCCTCAAATCCCGAAATCACATCAAGAACCCTTTCAAGATGACATACCTATGCATCTAAATGATATTAGTACGGATGATATTCCCACACATTTAGATGATGAAAGTGGAGTTGAAGTAGATTTAGATGATGATGACGGAACTCCAGAGGAAGAAATTGAATACGAATCAGAGGAAGATGGATCTTCACGAACCTAAGATAGTAATAATTGTTGGACTAAACCAAACTTCTTGTCTGAATGTTGCAGAGTTGATTTGGTCTTCAACGTCTCTGAGTAGTTGTAGGAGTCTATTTCTGTTTTGAATAAGTCGCACGAGGTAGTGTAGGTTTTGTAGGAGAGTTTGCTGAGTTTACTTCCAGCTTTCCTTGTTATTAGGAGTTAGTTTATTTCCTGTTTATTTCCTTTGTATTTAGTCTCTTGTTTGCAGTTGAATAAAATTATAACCAGCAGTTATACCACTTTGTTTTTCCTCAGTTTTAAACATACATATATATATATATCTCAGTTGAGTATCTTGTACGATCATCACTCTGGTATCAGAGCCTACAAATATATATATAGCGTATGCCCAAGTATATGCCCAGAAAAGAATCAATGGCAGCAGACAAGGTCAAGACAAAGGAGGGGGTTGGTCTCAGTTATCCGATGTTGGCACGAGGAAACTACACAGCGTGGGCAATCAAAATGAAAGTTTTTATGCAGGCTCACGGAGTGTGGGAGGCCGTCGAAACCAAGGATCCAGTGTCAAAGGTGGAAGAGAGGACAGACAAAATTGCAATGGCAGCGATTTACCAAGGAATACCTGAGGATATACTTCTCTCGATCTCGGAAAAAGTTACGGCAAAGGAAGCATGGGGGGCCATAAAAACAATGTGTCTTGGAGCCGATCGAGTGAAGAAGGCTAAAATCCAGACCCTGAAGGCCGATTTTGAGTCATTGAGAATGAAAGAAAATGAAAAACTCGATGATTTCTGTATCAAACTGATTAGTCTGGTGGCTAATATACGTGTTTTGGGTGAGACACTAGACGAAGGATATGTGGTAAAGAAACTCCTTAGAGCTATGCCTACAAAATTTTTGCAGATTGCGTCCACCATAGAACAGTTTGGAGACTTGGAAACAATGTCCATCGAAGAAGCGGTTGGGTCGCTGAAAGCCCATGAAGAGCGTTTGAAAGGTCAAGGTGAACCTGTTGGAGGACAACAACTGTTGTTTACTGAGGAGGAATGGTTGAAAAAAGAAAAGGAAGAAGGACAACTATTGCTCACGAAAGAGGAGTGGCAAAGAAGGTCAAACTCGAAGAACAGAGGACAGTTTAATGACTACCATACGAAAGAAATCAATCGTAGCGGAAGAGATAAGAGTAAGGTACGCTGTTTCAATTGCTTAGCCTACGGACATTACGCAGCTGAATGCCGAAAACCAAAGAAAGAAAGGGAACAACGGTTAGAGGCTAACATGGCACAAGCACTAGATGAGGAGCCAGCTTTGTTGATGGTGAAAGTCCCAAGCTTGTTGATGGTGGAAGGACGAAATGAAAAGGTTTTGTTAAATGAAGAGAACGTAAAACCAAAGTTGAAGGAGGAAGTTGAAAATCGAAGTGGTGTTAAAACTTTGAATGTGTGGTACTTGGATAACGGGGCAAGCAATCACATGACGGGAGAAAAATCTAAGTTCAAGGATTTGGATGAAACGGTAACGGGACAAGTACGATTCGGGGATGGATCAAATGTCGACATAAAAGGAAAGGGATCGATCGTTTTCAAATGCAAAACCGGAGAAGAGAAAATATTTCGCCAGGTATATTATATCCCTAGCTTATGTAATAATATTTTGAGTCTTGGTCAATTATCTGAGGAAGGAAATTGAGTCATTATGCATGGTGAATTCTTGTGGGTCTATGACACAAATGATAAGTTGTTATTGAAAGTAAAAAGATCCTATAACAGATTGTATAAGTTCCTTGCTGAAACGCCTAGAGAGAGCTATATGTTATCAAAATTAGATGAGGAGGCGTGGCTATGGCACAAACGCCTTGGCCATGTTAACTTTCAGGCATTAAACCTGATGACAAGAAATAGTATGGCTGAGGGCTTGCCAAGAATCATTCACCCAAAAGAAATATGCTCGGGATGCATGATGTCAAAGCAGAACAGAAAGTCCTTTCCTATGCAGTCAAGTTTTCGAGCCAAGAAGCCTCTGGAGTTGGTCCATGGAGACTTGTGTGGACCGATATCCCCAGAAACACCAAGCGGGAACAAATATTTCTTCCTCCTGGTAGATGATTACAGCAGGGCGATGTGGGTATTCATGTTAAAATCAAAGGATGAAGCTTTCGATGCATTTAAGAGATTCAGAGTCCTAGTCGAGAAAAATTCAGAGATCACGGTGAAAGCATTCCGTACAGATAGGGGAGGAGAATTTTGCTCACAACAGTTTAACTCTTATTGCGAGCAGGCTGGCATTTATAGACAGTTTACAGTCCCATATACACCGCAACAGAACGGAGTAGTAGAAAGGCGTAATCGCACAATTGTGGCCATGGTTAGGAGTCTCCTGAAAACCATGGACTTGCCGTTGTATCTATGGGGGGAAGCTGTAAGACATTCTATCTACGTCTTGAACCGGTTGCCAACACGAGCCTTGACGGAGAAGACCCCTTTTGAAGCCTGGACGGGAAACAAACCTAATCTGGATTATCTAAAAGTATTTGGATGTGTTTCTTACATGAAAGTTCCTGTTGGCCAGACTACAAAGTTGGATGACCGAAGCAGGAGAGTCATAAATCTCGGGAAAGAACCAGGTTCTAAAGCTTATCGACTATATGATCCGATGTTAAAGAAAGTTTGTGTAAGTCGTGATGTCGTATTCGATGAAAACAAGGCATGGAGTTGGGATTTTGATCACGGACAGAGGGATGAAACAAGCAGTGAAAGTAAACAGCTGACAGTATTTGGCTTCGATACAAATGACACTGACATTGGATCAGATACAGAGAATGAAGGGGAAAACTTTTCAACAATGAATTCAGCCAGCAATCAGGGAGAAGCACATACTCCAATGCAGACACAAAGCTCATCTGCTGAAAGTGACTCAAATACCGAAACCTCTGTTGACAGTGAACCAGGAAGATTTAGACCGTTGAGTGCAATCTACAACGACACAGAAGTAATAGAAATATCGGACGAGTTAATGTTTATAGGGGTGGATGAACCTACAAACTACGCTCAAGCTTCACAGAAGAAGGAATGGAAGAGGGCCATGGAACAAGAATTGGAGGCTATAGAAAGAAACGGGACATGGAGTTTGACACAGTTACCATCAGGAAAGAAAGCCATAGGTTTGAAATGGGTGTTTAAACTAAAGAAGGACACTAAAGGGGAAATCATCAAACACAAAGCAAGAATCGTTGCAAAAGGTTACGTTCAACAACACGGAGTAGACTTTGAAGACATCTTTGCACCAGTAACTCGATTAGAAACTGTGCGTCTTCTTTTGGCACTATCAGCTAAAAATGGTTGGATCGTGCATCACTTGGATGTGAAGTCCGCTTTTCTGAATGGAGATCTAAAGGAGGAAGTTTATGTATCACAGCCGGAAGGGTACGAAAAGCCAGGTCAGGAGCATTTTGTTTACAAATTACACAAAGCATTGTACGGTTTGCGACAAGCTCCCAGAGCTTGGTATGCGAAGTTGAGGAAATGTTTAGAGAGCATGGTCCTGGTTCGTTGCCCTTACGAGCATGCAGTTTATACAAAGAGGGAAGCAGGCGAAGCACTCATAGTGGCAGTTTATGTAGATGACCTTCTTGTGACTGGAACTAAAGAGAGTGTTATTAAAACATTCAAAGAGCAGATGGCTAAACACTTTGAAATGAGCGACTTGGGGCAGCTTTCTTATTATCTGGGACTCGAAGTAAACCAGCAGAAGGATTTTGTTGAATTAAAACAGGAAGCGTATGCAAAAAAGGTCTTGGAAAAGGTAGGAATGGGAAGTTGTAATTCAACAAAGTTCCCCATGGAACCCAAGGCTGTGATCACTAGAGATGAAGGAGGGGTTGCAGTAAATTCGACAGAATATAAGAGCATTGTGGGAGGATTGCGTTATCTAGTACATACACGTCCAGACATTTCATACGCAGTGGGGATTATAAGCCGTTATATGGAAAGGCCAACAGAAATGCATATGAATGCTGCAAAGAAGATAATGAGATACATCAAAGGTACTTTAAATCATGGTTTGATATACTCAAGGAGCAGTGCAAATAGTGCTATCACTGGCTTCTCTGACAGCGATTTAGCTGGGAACATCGAAGACAGGAAAAGTACTAGTGGGATTGTGTTCTATCTGAATGAAAGTATAATAACGTGGGTCTCTCAGAAACAGAAATGTGTTGCCTTGTCTTCTTGCGAGGCAGAGTTCATGGCAGCTACAGCTGCAGCTTGCCAGGGAATTTGGTTAAGAAACCTACTAAGTGAAGTTACAGGAAGTCGCATTGGACCTGTGATCTTGTACGTTGATAATAAATCGGCTATAGACTTGGCAAAGAATTCTGTTTTTTATGGGAGGTCGAAACACATCGACATTCGCTATCATTTCATAAGGGAATGCGTGGAGCGTGGCGAGATCATTATAAAACATGTGAAGACTGAAGAACAGCGTGCTGATATGTTAACCAAAGCATTGTCCATTGTTAAGTTTGAGCGAATGCGTCAGTTGCTTGGAGTTAAAAATTTAAGTAAAGAAGTTTAGTTTAAGGGGGTGTCTGTTGGACTAAACCAAACTTCTTGTCTGAATGTTGCAGAGTTGATTTGGTCTTCAACGTCTCTGAGTAGTTGTAGGAGTCTATTTCTGTTTTGAATAAGTTGCACGAGGTAGTGCAAGTTTTGTAGGAGAGTTTGCTGAGTTTACTTCCAGCTTTCCTTGTTATTAGGAGTTAGTTTATTTCCTGTTTATTTCCTTTGTATTTAGTCTCTTGTTTGCAGTTGAATAAAATTATAACCAGCAGTTATACCACTTGGTTTTTCCTCAGTTTTAAACATACATATATATATATATATCTCAGTTGAGTATCTTGTATGATCATCAATAATTGTGAAGATGAATATAATGATTTCTCTGATTGATGCCTTAATGTAGGTAATTTTATCTTGGTAAATATTTATATTTATTGTAATATTACAAATATAAGGCTGTTTTTGGAAACATAATAATATATTACTTTCTTATTACTTTTTGAAAAATATAAATACAGAGACACAACTAGCTGGTTGGGGTCAAAGACAGAAATTAGGGTTTATTTCTCTCCATGAGCGGCGGCGAATTGAAGTCTTAATCAAGCAGCGACAAAGTTAGTATTCAATTTAGATTTTAATGGATTAATAATAATCGGTAGATTTTAACAAATTGTTGTTGATTTTAATTTTACGTAGATTTTGGCAGAGTTTGTGTAAAATCTCGTAGAGTCTTACTGATTTAAAGTGGAGTTTTCGACAAATCCTTCAAAATCTCATGGATTTTAACAAGATTTCAAGACATGCAAAATACACTAGCAAATCCTTGAAAATCCACAACTTTATCAAATAATAAAAAGTCCATGGACTTTTGAATACCACAGGATTTTAATGTATTCTTTAAAATCCATATTGAATACCACTAGATTTTAAAGTACTTTTTAAAATCTAAATTGAATACACCCAGATTTTAAAAGACTTTTTGAAATCTTTATTGAATACCACCAAATTTTAAAGCGTTTTTTAAAATCTAGAATGAATACACCAAGATTGCAGAAATTCATAAAAATCCTTTAAAATCCCAATTGAATACACCTCCTAAATGAAGACGAAGACACTGGCATCTATTATAAACGTATGTATATTAATTTCCCCTTTCCTTGTATGTGTATTTTAGGGTTTTACTAATACTAATCGCATCCAGACCAGAGTGTATGTATCTTTTCATTTCCCCTTTTCTTTGTATGTGTTTGTATGTGTATTATGTTTCTGGGCAGTGTTGTGAATGCTTAATGTGTATATGGTGATAAAGTCCAGTAACTAAACAAATATTTGTACAAGTCCAGTAACTAATACCACTTAATATCTATTTTAGTAAGATTAACAATGTGTAAACACTGTGAATTATTACTCTTTTAATATGTATATATCATGTTTGTCCACATTTTGTTTTTGTCTGTTTGAATATGTATACATCATGATTGTAGAAGGTCGTAATAACAGTAATCAAATTTATATGCATATATCAGTGATGCCCTTACGGGTGGGATGATATATTTCCATTGTCATTTGCTTTGTGTTCATCCTCTATTGGACGCCTCAAATAGACCAGCCATTGTATTTTACCGTTTAAGACCTTTCTCTCTCGCTGTCTTCCCTGCATAAAGTTTTTATTGTAATAAAATGGTTAATAACTATAATAATTGAAGCCTACTATAAAGATCAAATAAATTCTAGTTATTTCTTTTATGAGGTCTTTCCCTTTTTCCTTTTTTCATAAATAACTTTGATTACTTGTACAGAGAAAGTTCTTATTTCGCTGGACTTTGTGATAAAGTAAGAAAGCAAATCATTGGGGTTATAACCCCAATGTTCAATTTTACTAATGGATTTTTTGAGAGCATCTGCTGAAAGTATACCTTTTTTAGAATAGTATGAATCTCTTTTGCGGTTGTAAGGGAAGAAAGAGCTGGGTTCTCGAACATGTTGTCCTTAACAAGCTCTTTCCGCAAAAGCTCCATAAAGCTATTTTTTCCTATTTTTGCATTGGGAAACTTGAAGCTTCTTTCTTTTTCAAAGTTTATCAGTTGTAGAAAGATCAAAACTACTTAATATCGAAATTGGAATTTAGGATGTATAATGATTAACAGATGGCAATATTTGTTTAGTTACTGGACTTTAGTTTCTGGGCACTGTTGTTTAGTTACTAATACTACTTAATATCTATTTTACCAGCGGCATACTATTGGTGATAAAGTTGTTGGCTTTGCTCATTATGCGAGTCCAAAGAAACGCAAGTTGTTGGCTTTGCTCATTATGCGAGTCCAAAGAAACGCAGCGGGAATGCAAGTGCTGGTACTATGGCTTTGCTCAGGTGAACTTCAAAATTACAATTTGTATTTGACTTAATACTTTATTTCAAGTGAGTAATTTGTAACCAGAAGGCACTGGAATACTTAAAAATAAAATAACAAGCATCCAAAATAAAGGTCCTCATCAGTTTGAGCAATAGTTTACGAAAAAGGGTTGAATAGCCAAATAACAAATCTGATCATCACCTTGTTGTCTCTCTTCATCTTAAACCTTTAATATTTTTATAAATATTACACATTATTAATGTTATACAAGTTTTATATTCACTATGTTTGCAGCGTATGAGTAAAGCAAAATCCATTCAAGATGCAAGTCCTGATGCTGAGGGTATTGGTGGTGAGGCTGATGGTTTTGCTCGGTTGGCGAGTTTAAAGAAACGCAGTGGGAATGCAAGTGCTGGTACTGATAGCTTTGTTCAGGTGAACTTCAAAATTACAATTTGGATTTGAATTAATACTTTATTTCAAGTTGTTTCTATGCATAGATGTAGATTACTAATTATGGTGCATTCTTATTCTTTTATCGATTGTAGATTGTGAATGAAAAGAAACATATTCGGAGTGCAAACGTTGGCAAACATGATGGCTTTGCTCCTAACACTCAGGTCACTGGGCCAACCATTGAGATATCCGACCAAGTAAGCCCCCTATTTGCTTTCTTGAATAGCCAAATGACAAGTCAGATTATCACCTTGCTTAATATTTTTATAAATCTTACACATTGTTAATGTTATATTCACTATGTTTACAGCGTATGAGTAAAGTAAGATCCCTTCAAGCTGCAAGTCCTAATGCTGAGGGTATTAGTGATAAGGCTGCTGGCTTGAATCAAATTGCGAGTTCAAAGAAACGCAGTAGGGATGCAAATGCTGGTACTGATGGCTTTGCTCAGGTCAACTTCAAAATTATAATTTGGATTTAAATTAATACTTTATTTCAAGTTATTTATATGTTTAGCTGTAGATTACTAAGTATGGTGCATTCTTATTCTTTTATCACTTGCAGATCGTGAATCAAAAGAAACAAAATCGGAGTGCAAATGTTAGCAAACATGGTGTCTTTGCTCCTAACAGTCTGGTCACTAAGCTGACCATTGGGAAAGCTGACCAAGTAAGCCCGTTGTTTGTCATAAATGTTGCACATTGTTAATGTTGTACATTGGTATAAGTTTTATATTCACTCTGTTTGTAGAATATAAGTAAAGCAAGATCCCTTCAAGATGCAAGTCCTGATGCTCTATGTATTGGTGATGAGGCTGCTGACTTGGCTCAGTTGGCGAGTTTGAAGAAACACAGCGGGAATGCAAGTGCTGGTAGTGATGGCTTTGCTCAGGTGAATAATGAGCCGTTACTTTGAAAAAGGAATGTTTTGGCATAATGACCATTGTAATTAGTACTATTACATCATGTACTAAACAAAAAAAATTGTTTTTAATTTCTATTCTTGTATATTACATGCAAGAATGAGGAGGTTGGGGAGCTATGTTGAAAATGCATCGGCTCATTCTGAACACGACGTACCAGCCCATTCTGGACAGCACGTTCAAGCACAATCTGGACAACACGTTCGTGCTCATTCTGAACAGGGTAGTGGACAACGCGTACAAGCTCATAGTGGACAGAGTTTTCCTGCTCGATCTCAGTCGAGACCAGATAAACAAATACGTTTACCATCTCAGTCAAGACTTCACTCACCGACGCAATCAGGAGAAAGCACACGTAATGAACCACTACAACTCAGTGCTCAATCACGCCAACACACACCTGAAGCTCAATCACATCCGAGCACACTTAATGTGTCCTCTACAGCTGCTAATGATGATGTATGTTGGAATCTTGGCTCCACACAAAGGGATGGAAGGCTGCGAGTAGAAGTCATCAAAAAAATGTAAGTTTCATGTACTTAAATAAATATATCTACATAGTGAATTTTCTGTTTTTGTAGTGATATTAAATTGCCTTGCAATAATTTTCTATGTTTTTTATATTGGAACCTTCATTTTATTGCTCTGCAAAAATTTGAGAAATCATGTTTGAGAACCTTGAGCCTACTGGATACAATTGGAAGTCAGTTTCAATAGGAACTAAACGTTTCTATTTTGAAGAATTCAAGGTAATAATATACCTTTTTAATCTGTTGTGTAAGTCGTATATGAGTCATATTTAGTATAAACTGTTCCTTCACTTACATTTACTGAGGTCGTCAATTTATTTAGTAGATACTATTGCTTAATATATAAACAGATGTATAAATAAATAACGAAGAGCAAAAACTGAATAGCTAAAAAACATAAAAATGACGTGCAGACTCCTGAAAACTGGAAATTAATCTTAGCTAGGGTTTAAGTATGGAAATCTTTATCTTAAATTTATTCGTGGAAGGCTTTGTAATTTGTTTTCTTTTTTATAAAAGAAATATTTTGTGTGGAGGCAATCAGATGCTATTATTTATAAAGGTTGGCTAAGAAATGCAAGGAGGAAGTATTCCGAACTTGTTTTTGTAGCTCGTATTAACTGGGAGAATTTAAACAGACGAGGTAATAGAATTGGCTTGAATGTTTATTTGAGTTGGGTTGAGTTTTGGAAAACTGAGGATTTTCAAAAGAAGTCTTTGATTCAGAGAGGTAATCGTCGTAGCCGGGTTGATGGACCTTTGAGACATACGAGTGGTTCTGCTTCTCATGGGCTAGTTGCACCTCGTTTGATAGGCTTTATAATCCCGTTTTGATAGAATTATCATTCAATTTCTCGGAAAGGATTTTTTGTGCTCTAAAATTTTATATTAATTTTATCATTCTATTAATTATCAGTCTGATGGCTGGACGATTTATGTATGAGCCCTGTGTGAATTACAATTTTATCTCTCACTTAAGAGAACAAATTATCCGTTCAATGTCTGAATGACCGAGAAATCTTAAGGAAAATTTTCTCCATTGATCCTTTTCATGCTACTCCTTTCCACACTCAAGTCCTCCAACTAATAGTACATGCATGTTTGGCAAATGAAAAATAATAAGCTGACTTATGGCTTATAAGCCCATAATAACTTATGAGGGGTGTTAATCAAAACAACTTATGAACTCGACTTATAACTTATATAATCATAAGTTCAATGTTAGTAACAAGGTACATTCTTCCCAACTTATTTCTTATTGCTTGATTTATTTTGCTTAGTAATTTATATTTTTTTACATTTGCGGTTTTGAATATATTTTCAATTTAAATTGCATGTATTGAAATTATTATCTTAAATAATTATTTTTTTTAATAAAATTTACAAAACATTTCACTAACTTTTAAGTTAATTTATCCAAACACATGTATAATTTATAAGTATTCATCTAGTGATAGTTAACGGCTTTGAGGTACCCAAACACCCACTAAGTCTTCACCTTCTGCAGTGTAAACCGTGTTGACAATTGACCCAGCCATATCGTTTCTTTTACCAATCTTTTAATACTTTATTGATCTCAATTGTTTCAAAGGAGAGAAATGTGGGACAATGACCAAAATAGTACAAAGACAAGGGAATTGTTCATAGTGCCCAACCTGAAAATGTTGGTCCTTGGCAGCACCCAGTTTAAAATGAGACTTCTCCTTTGCTCTCAGTTGGTGAATTTTTATTTATAAAGTGTGGCAAGAAGATTGAGTTAGAGCATACACTAAACAACTACATAGCAGCTGATCAAGGACAGGTTTTGATTTAGATTACAAGGTTATATTCTCCTGATATCTTTTTTCTTAACGAGGACTTAACTTCGATTCTGGTTCCCTTTATTACATTACAGTTCAAAATAACATTGCCCTTACAAAACATCAATATCAAAATTTCTACTTCAAGTTACTATCTATTTAGCGTTGCAGTTGGAAATTTATGATAGTGAAAAACAGAAGCAATATACAAACTGTAAGACCAAAAAACGGTTAGCATCATGATAAACAATTAAACATTCAACACTTTCTATGTGGCAACATACAGTTCTCAATCATAGTACACAACATCATGATTTGCCAATAGGTGAAGTGAGCTTTTCCCTTTTCTGTATTATACATTAAAATAACTTAAAATTGGATGACAAACATTAGTATTTATAACCCTTATAGTACACCACCTGATAATTTTTTTTTTTAAAAAGCGCTTACACATATATAGAACTCAGAATAACTTGTTTTGTTAATTCGAGCCTCATTGAATAGCCAAGATCAAATGGAGAAAAACAAATGTTGATATTGAGAAATTTTTTTACCTTATAATAGGTTGTTTTTGTCCCCATGATGATCACAATGATGTTACATTTTGTAGGGGCAAATTCCAAACACTCAACACCTTGGAGACCATATATTTAGCAAGTAAAATGTTACAAATTGAAATATTTTGTAAATTATGTTCTATCAAAATCAATATTTCATTGAATTTTTTTAAAATTATATATAATTTGCAAGAAAAACAATAAAAAAAAACATATTGTTCTGCAAAACATGTTCGGTTTTTCAAGATTTTTAATAAAATAATGATTTTTGTGGAACATGATTTGAAAACTAATACCTTTTACAATTTTTTAATTACAAAATAAAATTCTTTTTGTAATATTTTTGATTGGAGAAGTCTTCAATGAAATAGTAGCGTAGAACGTTTTTTGGTTTATTATCAAAAAATCTATACCTTTATTACGAAATTTAGTTCGCACTTTTTTTGGTTCGCACCTTTTTTGGTTTAACCTATAATTTATTTTTTTAATTTATTTTTCTAAAAAAATATAATTATATAATCCAAAATAGATTATATTATAACCTAAACTCCTATTTGCATGTAGTAGAATTATTATACCTAAACTCGTACTTCACCTAATAGAATTTTATGTTGTTTTTTTATTAATAAGTGAAGCTCATTTTTAAAATTGTATCAAATTTGGTGCTCACTTTTTTTGGTTCCCACCTTTTTTTGGTTTCACCCCTAATTTGTTTTTCTTAAAAATATAATTATCTAATCTAAAATATATTATAATATAACCTAACCTCCTATTTAATTTAATGTAGTAGAATTATAATAAGGTAAACTCGTATTTCACGTAATAGAATTTTATGTTGTTTTTAAATTACTTGTGTTTGTTGAATGCTATATCGATCTTCTAACAATTCTACTATTATTTTTAACTTTTTCATCTTATCCAAACAATTTTATTATTTTTTTGACTTTTTCGTCTTTTGTAAATACAATCAATTAAATCATTAACACTCACATGTGGATACTGAAAGGTTATTTTTCTTCTTTGTCTCTTTGTCATAACACTGAGATGCATGTGACAATGTTATATGTGCCTAAAATCACATGTCATGAAGTCATATCTCACATAAAAGTTTATTTAAAAAAAATTATATCTCACATAGAAATCCAATCTAGTCTCACATAGAATTATAACTAAAAAAAATATTAATCTAAGTGAAACAACTTTTAAATATTATACACACACAAGAACAATTAATCAATAACTATTTAAAACATGAACATGTACGAAACTATATAAATATACACATATTACATGTAAATCAAACTCACAAATATATAAGAGGGAATAGATCTGTACCAAAATAATTGAGATGATTATATATTAGGAGATGAATGTATATGAGAATGAAATTAGTGAAGTAGATGGAGAGATAAAGATAAAAATGAAAGTTAAAAGGGAGAAATATTTGGTGAAGTAATTAGAGAGATAAAGATAAAATTTGGTCAAGTACTTGGAGATATAGATATGAGGCCCGAAACCTAATTATTTATTAATTTCGTAATTAATAAAAGGGCAAACTCTACAATACATTAAAATTGTCCAAACCAGAGCCAACTCCTTTACAAGTAGCCTCGAAGGCACCCAAACCTAATAGGAGTCTTCCTTCTACAAAGAAGCATCTAGAATCTCAATCAAAGGAGAAGGAGACTTGTCCACCAAGTCTCCCAAACCTACTCTAAATACAAGGCTCTCTACGCCTATATAAAGGGTCTGATCCTTCAATCAGAACTACGTTTTTGGCTTGATTCTCAATTACGAATTGAGATACGTAGGCATCTTGTGAGGACCAATTCAGTCACGAAACACGAGAACAACCACTCGAAAGCTCTCAAACCCTAAGCATTAATTACACCCTTAGTTTTTATTCCACAACATTTGGCGCTGTCTGTGGGACACTCGAACATCAACCATGGCGAATACACAGAAAACAAGTCGAAAAACTCAAACCTCTGAGGGGCTACCCTTAACTTCTGAAGCAGCGACCCATAGTTCGGGATCTCAACCTCCTCACACCACTGGAGAAGAAGGGGCGAATATCCCCCTCACCACTAGTCTAGGACCAGAAATCCCAATCTCAGTTCAAGGGACGAATCCCCTAGTGATGGTGGTTCATGGATCGCATCCTCATACTCAAGAGACTACTCTCCAGGTGCCAATCACAACCTCTTCACTGCTTCTGAATGCACCACGTGGTCTTGAACTCCATACCACGGATCTTCCCCAATATGCAAACCAAACTCTTGGAATGCCTACTATGGTGTGCCACCTCGGCCTACAGTTGGGGGTAGTGGTGCCAATCCAACATACCACGAAGCATACGTGCCTCCATACATTCAAGGCCTAGGGCCCGTAAACCCACAAGTTCAAACTCGAACTCAACAAACTCCTTTGATTCAAGACTTCTCTGGCCCCTATACCGAGGATGAGAATTATACAACTGAAGATGAGAGGGATGTCGCCCCAAGAAGGAGACGTTCCTCCCAAGGAAATCAGGAACAACTCTAGACTACCAAGGATAAAATACTAAATTAAAGAAGACTTACCTCTTGTGTTTCATTACAAATACTTGTAAAAATTGTGGTGACAATGTTCACCACCTCTCGAAAGAAAAGTTGGTTAAAGATTCCTCTACTAGCAGGATCTGACACCTCAATAATATTCCTTGCAACTTCTTCCATTTCAAAAATGTTTAAATTTTCAAACTGGTCAGGGTTGGCTTGAGCATTTGTTATAGCAGTTCCAACAATTTGCAGAAATACCTGATTTGGAATGATAGGGCGGTTAATGCTTGAAGAAGAGAAGCTAGCACCGCCTCTTGTCCTTTCTCAAAAGCGGTGAGCCAAGTTTGACAGAAGTTGACTTGCTAGGATAGTGGGGAAGCCAACGATTCTATTCCTTTGTGGCCTCTCGGTTGAGCCGGTAGTTGCAGCCAACACTACTAGAAAAAGTTGAATAGATATCACCCTTTCAACATCGGGTGGGAAAACCACCGATGTTAAAGACATTTGTAACATTAGAAAATATATAAACGACGTAAAATGTTTTTTAGACAACATATATTAAAACAACCGATGTCCCTCAAACTTTTTAAAAATCAAATACAACGGCCTTTTAGGTGAACCGATGTCTCAACCTCTGTTTAAAAAACAAACACAACGGTTGTTAATGCAACTGATGCCTAAAAAACACTCACCCCAAACATTTCACTCACTCTCTCTCTCAGCCACTTCTCTCTCTCTCTGCCCTAAATCGTAACCCCCCCCCCCTCCCTCTACCTCTCTCAGCCACCTCTCAAAATACACTTCCAATCCAAAACCAAAACCGTAAATCAAAAAAGGTAAACTCGATTTTCAGTTTAGTTGAAGCTCTAAATCGAGAAAGGTGAACAAATTAGGCGAATGAAAGATTAAATTAGTCGATTATCTCCGATTAGTAGCTAAATTAGGCGGTTTAGTAAGTGTTCTTTCAATTTCTTTTCAAATGCATATTTTGATTTTAATTCAACTTTTTTTAACAGATTGGTTTGCTTGGTTCATTTTTTAGCATGGTGATCTACAATTAGTAAGTGATTCTTCGGTTTTTTCATGCATGTAGATGTGTATCTTTTGTTTGTATTTATGTGTTCTGTTTTGATATGCATATTTGGATTTGTATCTCAATAAGAATATTTGTATTTTTATAATTAAGTACCAAGGTTTTTGTGTGCCTGAACACTTTGACCATATAGACCATTTCGCGAACAAGATGTCATTACAAATGTAAAAGTATACTTGTTTGAACAACAGAACCCCAACACCATCTTCTTAAATAAAAAAGTGGATTATGAAGAATCGATAAGTTCTGATTAAGCCCTTATCATCAAATTTCTTAATGAAGTTGGTGATCAAAAAATAAGAATAACAACAATCAAACAAGTATCTTGCAGTTATAATGTTATTACAAGAGAGATAACAATGGATGAGAAAGTGATTTAAATTTAAGTTTGATGTGAATGACTGAGTGATTGTCAAAGCAGGAAGTTGATTCAAAGGTATCACATATGGCTTTAACTTTATTAACTAGGATAAATTTTTTCGATTTGGTACGATGAAATGTGACTTGTTTAATACTAGTATGCATGATGATGCCGAAGAAAAACATGTTCTTATAGAATTAAGTAGTTTAACAAAAGGTTTTATTTGTCCTGATGATTTATTTTTGCCTACATTATAATTAAGTTGCTAGTTTAGCTAGTTTTGTGATTGACCTATGGACAAGTATTATGCCATGTTGCTGAGTATTTTTTTCAACTCTTTGGAGCAGCATTCTCTTGTGTGTGTACAGTTAACATCTTCTCTTTTTTAGTTTTTCCCGAGTTTAGTAACTGCTAACTTTTTAATGTTTTCGCGTCCCCTTGTGTTTTGGCATAATTGTTTGTTTATTTATTACACCTTAGATACATGTGCTAGTTTTATGATTCCTGTGAAAAACTCCAACAATAGAATTCCTAAGCTGTAAATCTCAATTTAGGTAGGCACTTCAGCACCCATGCTATATCCTGGATTTTGATGCAATGTATCCAATCTTGTAAACACTAGAATAACATGCAATTAAATGATTAATAAAGATCCACATCTCGTGAACATTTACTCTATGAGAAAGATATGTTATTTATATGCTTACAAAAAAACTTTTTACTTGTGTAGGATGTATTATGTCATACCATCTTTGTTAAATAATATGAATGATGGAGAAGAATGGCATAAAGGTGGACAACTGGGAAACAAGCAGACTTGCTTTGACGACTTAATTTCTGCTGCTTAGTACCTTGTATCTGGTGGTTATACTCAGCCCAAAAGAATTTGGGTGTTCTGATAAGGAAGAAGAATTCCACTGGCTAATCAAGTAAGTTTTAACGTCATTTCAGTATATGGAGGTTTTATCCTCCTACATTTTTGTTTTTTGGTCTTTATATTGTATACAATCTTCTGGAAAAAGTAATATTTGTTTCATAGTCGTGGTCTGAGTTCAAATATGCACATTTTTGTGATTTAGTTGCCGGCTTTAAAAATGATCTTTAATTCCTTATTAAGTCAATGAATTTCCTATTGTGCCTTGTCCAATTTTGTTATATCTTTTTGCATCACTTATTGCTCACTTGTTCTTTAGGTACTCACCATTGCACAATGTCAGTCGACCATGGGAACGTTCTAATCATCAAGCTTTCCAGTACCCACCTACAATGTTATTGACGGTTGATCATGATGATCGAGTTGTGCCTTTACATACGTCGAAGGAGAAGCGCAGGAGTGTGAGTTTGGAGGCTCTCCATATAATTTGAATTGCACCCAAGCCTTTTGTTTGTTAATCTTGAATTGAATTTTTGTAATGATATATAGTTGTTGAGCTTTGCCATTTAATTTTTGTCAATTTTTTGGTTAATATATTGAGATATAGTGTTGTTTTGGTTCAGGATCCAAGTTTTATTATTTCAGTTTTTTAGTATCTAGTGGGTTTGGTTCATATGAATACACATGAGGAACAATACAACCAAATAAAATTAACAGCACATGGAAGTGAAAAATGATATAAACATGCAAGAATAACATCATAGTGATTCTAAAACCGATGTGAAAAAGCAGATGTGACAACAGTTTAATAAAAAAACCTAATATTTAAATGCACCAAAGACATCAGCTACTAACTATAAAACTGATGTCTAAAGAGATATATTACATCGCTTCTTCTTGAAAACCAATGTATAATAGTTCATATAACATTGCACTGCTTTAAAATACCGATGTTAAAAGTAACATTTGACATCGTTCAGTTTAATAGAACTTGTCTTTAACATTGTCTTACATCATTTCTTTTAAGTAAACTGATGTTGAAAAGGGTATTTAACAATGACAAACTTAAGGTAACCGATGTGTAAATATTCAAGAGACATCGGTGAAAAACCGATGTCTAAAATTCAGACTTTTAACATCACAGGTCAAAATTTAGAAAGACATCGATTTTTAGCCGATGTCTATTGCTATATTTCTAGTAGTGCAACCACAACAATATAGGCTCATCCAATTCTGAGGCGCGAGTGAGTTCACTGAGGTTAACCCCTCGAGCCTCTAGGATAGCCCCATACCTTGACTACACACAACCAAAGAAATGTCAAAAAAATGAAATATTAAACCACTATAAAAAAGAAATACCTCTAGGTTTAATATCAAATTACCCAATATTAAACCACTAGTAAGAAATGAATTCTACAAAAGACATGTGGTCAAATACAGAAAGTATCAGAATTTGTACTTGACATGCCAAGAAGAACAGACCACATAACTATTATAGCGAACAGAGGAAACTCACTCTAAATGCATTTCCCACAATTTCATTTGTCAAGTCAAGAATCTTATAAAGACCATTTTAATTCCTTATTTAACACAAGTAGATAAAATTTTGGAGATGCAAGATGTTAACATGCTGCCCACAATACCATTCAGCAACTAAAGACTCATATTAGATTGAGTTCTCCTCTACTACATTAAACCATACTGGTTGCTACAAAAAATAATTATTTTAGGCTACAAATTGTCTACATTTTGAGCGTAATCCCGAAAATCGAAACTAAAATAGGAACTGTGGAAATATAGAAAACAACTCAACAAATCCAAACACAAGGACAACTAACAATAAAAGTGGTAATCAACATAAACATACAAAATCACATACCCGAACATGAACCCACTAACATATTGACCATTAATTCAAAAGGGGAAGAAGAACTCTATCATCTTGTTACAATAACTTAACTATTTGATAAACCACATAAACTTCATCAGGTTCGAGATTAACACTAAAAAAGAATAATATATATTGTTAATAAATAAAGTAAGAATAAATATCCATTAGTAATTTATATACAAAATCAATTCAATCTCCTTGCAGCTCATTTGTCAACATATTAAATAAGCAAATAATCGAGTAGTAATTTATATACAACATCAATTTCAAGAATAGAATAGAACAAAATCAAGCATATATTTTAAGCATACAAACATAACTCCTCTGTAATTACACAGATCCTTGAACTAATTCTTAATTACAAAACCTTGAACATAATTTCACACAACCTTGAACTAATTACAAAACAAAATCATAATTTCACACAACCTTGACCTAATTCATATACTTATATAAACAACTATATATACAATTAACACCGAAAAATCGAGAAAGAAAAATAAGATGAAAGATAAGAAGAGAGATTAACCGAGTCTAAGCAAAGGATACAAAGCTCAAGAGTTTGGAACGATACAGAGCTTTCAAGGTGAGAGCCGCGTGAAATAGGGTTTTGAAGGTAAGAGATGTGGCAATATGCTCAAATGATGTGTCTGGTCATATTGACCAACAATTATGTCCCAAATTTGGAGAAAATCCTATATAAAATTTGAAGTTTTTGAGGAATTTACGAGAATGATGTGAAAATTAAAACTAAAGAAACGTTTTTAATTAAAAATAAATATTTTATTATATTAGGGGGTCAATTTTCATTATAATAGGCCGGTGATTCAAAATTTTCGCAAAAATTTTAAATTCCCGATAAATTAAAAACGACTGAAATTGGTCGCTTATGCAACAAAATATTTTAATCATATATTTATATTAATAACAAAATTAATAATTTTACCATTTAATTAATATTACTAAAGTTATTATTATTATGACTAACTATGACACAAGCTCACTACAAAATTATTTTATTTATATTTACAAAATTATTTGGTCGTAAATGAGTTCAAAACTGATCAATGTACAACCCTTGTTAGTCATTTAAGTCATGAGTATGGTCAATTTTCTGGAATTTTGGTATTCAATTCCACTAAATTCTTTCAATACCAATCATAATTTTAGTGAACTACAATATCAAATCACTAACAAAATTAATACCATTTCATATCGATAGTCACAACTCCATTACCATTTTTGGTGGAGTCAAACCAATGACATTTAAACAAATACACATGATGACCTCCTTGATAATTAAGTCTAATAATTTATTCTAATTATCCATAATTATTTTCAAGGATATTGTCATGTGACATACCTTTGACAAGAATCCCGAAATTATCAAAAGGGACCAAAATCGGTTGCTTTTGTAAAATCATGTGCCAGCTCATATCACGGACCAATCACATTGTGACACTACACTAAAATGTTGTTGAGTGCATTAAATGCATGTAGTAGGCATTTTCGACCAACATCGGTTGGTATTATTCGGTCACTTTTGCAGTTGACGTGGAATGCCACATGACTTAGTGCTTATAAAATGGGGCCTACTACTTGCATAACCAACCGAGAATTGGTTGGTTTTGACATCATTTCTGACCAATACGTTGGTTGCTTATATTCGGTTGGAAATGACTGCATAACCAACCGGTAGTTAGTCGGTAGGTGGTCGGTTTTGATCTATTTCCAACCAAAGTTGTTCGGTCGGAAATAGGCATTTCCGACCAACTCTTGACGGTCACTTTTATAATTGTCGCTTATGAACCATGTTTCTTGTAGTGTAATCAGCCTCTAAGAAACATTTTGCATAGTCCTAAGGTCAACGGGAGATTGATCAAGTGAGTGATTGAGTTGGAAGAATTTGACATCAAGTATAAGCCTCGCACGACAATAAAAGCTCAGGCACTTACTGAATTCATGGTTGAATGTACTATTGACAACCAAGAAGTCGGGGGGCAGGAAGCAGTATGGGAAGGAAAAGAAGCTGAGAAGTAAGATGAAGACATGGTGTTCAAGGAATATTGGGTGCTCTATTTTGATGGGGCATCAAAAACAAAATCAAGTGGAGCAGGTTTGGTGCTACAAAGTCCCGATGGATTTCTCATAGAGTATGAACTCAAGCTGGATTTCCCAACAACAAACAATGAAACTGAGTATGAATCCCTAATAGCTGGTTTGGGGCTGGCTGGAGCCTTGAGAGTTAAGACTCTCAAAGTATGTGGAGATTCAAGGCTGGTAGTTTCCCAAGTAAATGGAGAATTTGAGGGTAGAGATGAAGTCATGGCTAAGTATCAGAAACTTGTCAAAGCCATCATGACTCAATTTGATGAGTGTTATGTGGAACACATTCGTAGAGAAGAAAACATGAAGGCTGATGCCTTGTCCAAGTTTGCTTCTTCTGAAATAGAGAACTATGCAGGAAATGTATACTTCCAAGTCTTGTGGACCCCGAACATCAATGGAAAATTAATAGCACATATTGATGTTGCTAGCTGTTGGATGGATCCCATCAAGGCTCATCTAGAAACTGGTTGGCTACCTGACAATACTTCAGAGGCACGAAAATTATATGTGAGAGCACTAAGTTACACCTTAATTGAGGGAATCTTGTATAAAAAATCTTTCGTTGTCCCCTACTTGAAGTGTTTGAGACCCAGGAGGCGGAGTTAGCCCTAAAGGAAGTACATGAGTGGATTTGTGGGCAGCACTTGTGGGCAGCACTTGGGGGCAGGGTCCTTGCTCATAAAATCACTCGTCTAGGATTCTATTGGCCACATATGCTTGCAAACGCAAAGGACTATGTAAAGAAGTGTGAACGATTCCAAAAGCATGCACTAGTGGTTACACAACCACCTGAGATGTTAACATCTATAAATTCACCTATTCCATTTGCCATGTGGGGAATGGATATACTTGGTCCATTTCCAATGGCAAGTGCACAAAGGAAATTTTTGATAATGGCAATTGACTACTTCACTAAATGGATTGAGGCTAAACCCCTAGCCAAGATAACCACTAAGAAAGTAATACAATTCTTGTGGGGAACTATAATATGCAGGTATGGAATTCCACGAATCTTGGTCACGGATAATGGAACTCAATTTAACAATGAAGATTTCAAGAAGTATTGTGGAGAGAATGATATTGAACTACGTTTCACTTCTGTTGCTCATCCACAAGCAAATGGGCAAGCTGAAGTAGCAAATCGAATTATTCTAGATGGACTGAAGAAGAGAGTTGAACGCTCTAGGAATACTTGGGTGGATGAATTGATCCCCATACTTCTAGTAGCAAATGCTAAGATAGTTGAACGTCAGAAATGAGCATCTTTCTATTACAACCTAAGGGTTAAAGAGAGATTCTTTCATCAAGGAGATTTAGTTCTCCGAAAGATTGATGAAGTCAGAGATGAAGCAAATGCTAAGATAGTTGAACATCAGAAACGAGCATCTTTCTATTACAACCTAAGGGTTAAAGAGAGATTCTTTCATCAAGGAGATTTAGTTCTCCGAACGATTGAAGCATCTGCGGTTGGACAGAAAGGAAAATTGGCTCCAAAATGGGAAGGACCATACCGGGTCAAGAACGTGTTTGGGTGAGGTTCATACAAGTTGGAAACCCTTGAATGAATTGAGGTGCCAAGAACTTGGCATGCTGCGAATTTGAAAATTTATTATATTAGGAAGTAGAAATAAGGTCGACGAAACCTTTTCTGAGCTTTCAATCTCTTAGTAGGAAGTAGAGTATTATGTAAGGGTTGAACCCACATTCAGATTATTCATTTATGCAAAGGATGTTTTCATTCCATATTTTCTTGTCTTGTAAAAAAATTAATTCATGTACCAAGCATTGATAAAGTGCAAGCTAAGAAAAATCCAAGTACATAATTAATTGAAAACCAACATGCATAAATAGTTTAAGTCAAAAAGACTTCAAGCATAGAGTTAAGCCCGAGGGCTGAAGTTCAACATCATACATAAATAAAGCCCGAAATGAGATGAGATTGAGGGCTTACAAAGTCTTTGAGAATGAACATCCCCTCAAATTTGTCAGAAATGGCCTTTACAGCATCATTGCACCCACTAATATAGTATGAAGGGTATAGAAGTTTGTCATATTTTTCCATGATCTCAAAAAACTCGGGAGAATCCATATAAGAGTCGATGACCTTGTCGTTCTGATCTTTAAGCTCCATTAGCTCGGCACGGGCCTCTAGTAGCTCCATCACCTTCAAGGCATGTTTTTCAGAAAGGGTTTTTTCCTTAGCATCCTGAATTCTCCAGTTTTTCTCATGAACCCCGGCTTGGGTCTTCCAAAGTTTGCCTTTCTCTAAGGAAGCTTGAAAATAGGCATTGGTCTAGTAAAAAAAAATCAAAGAAATGTTAAAGTTAAGCCCATACATAAAAGAGTAAATAAAAAGAAAGAGTAAAGTGCCTTACTACAACAACAGCTTGGGAACCCATCCTCTCTATAGCCTCTATGTCACGAGAACCGACAATAACAGCAAAATCCACAAGAGGAATGGAGTGATACGACCAGTCATAGCCATTTTTCGGATCGCCTATTATTGTGTCCCGCCTATGGATTCCCCAGGCCGGGCATAAAACAGCGGATGAAGGGCCCGAGGTTGCTCTCGTCTCGACTGAGGTATTACTCTCTCCCTCATGGCCACGGAGGAAATCAGGTAGTTAAGGAGGGATCCTAGCATCTTTGCTCAACCGAGCCCTTTTCATCCTTTGAGTTTCACCTTCCTTAGGAATCTGGGCTTTGACAATTGGATGAGCAGCTACCAAAATTAAAAAATGAAGCGATTAGATCACCATAGTAAAAAAAATGTAAATAAAGTAAAGCCAATGAAGGGAAAGTAGATTACCCTTTTCAGTTACGTTAGAGAGGCCTATTAATTACAAGACAAGTTCATCTAGCAAAGTACGGGCATGCAATGTCCCATCGGCAAATCGAAAAAAGCAACCTCCTATTCAGGAGAAAGTCTGATGGTAGCCGGATTCCTATCGGCTACCCTACCGAATGAAGACCTAAAAAGGGTGCCCCAATCACCCCCTTCCCAGTGAAGATACATAAACTCTTTCTTCCAGTTTGGATTATTCTCAGGAACTGATAAGCCATTAACCATATAAGGAATATTGGGTCTTTGGTTCAATTGAACCCAGCCCAGATTCTGGTTTGAACTATTTTTGAATTGAAAAATTCTTCTAAACAAATCAACAAAAAGAGGATGATTCTTTTGCAAACATAAAATCATAAAACAAAGGATCAACCTCCATGCATTGGGAACTATTTGACAAGGACTAACTTGTATGTCGGCTAGCTATTGAGAAATGAACGGATAAAATAGGAGTCAAACCCCCACACAAAGCATATCTCTATAAACACATAAAGAATCTGATTTCCAATGACAAGTACGAGTACCTAGATCTACTGGGATTAACTTAAGATGACTGGGAAGGTTAAATAATTTGTTATACTTCGTAATTTTATCTTCATCATAGAGGGATACTCATCCCCACGCTCGTTGATCATGCTAATAAGATTCATGTACGATGAGCAGATAGGTATGGGATTACCTTTTTTAGAAGCCGAATTCATTTTAGATAGCCTTTGAGAAGCTTTGTCAACCATTAGTCCCTTGAAAACTTGTGTATCTTCAAGACAAAAACTCAGAAAAGAAGAACTCAACCAAAAAATCCCATAAAAATGAAAACATCCCAAAAATTCTTCAAAACAAACCCAGAATTGTTGAAGGAGTGGTGGTGCCACCGCCGGAAAACACTTCCTATAGAGGATTTTTGAGAAAGAAATTTTGGGAGAGAAAAGTTAGAAAAGTTTTGAGATTGAGAATGATGTGAAATAAGAAATTTCACACCTTTTATAATTAAGGAAATCGGCTGAAGGTGTTAGTGGGCTAAGCAGGTTATATGGGCCAAAAGTAAAAATCCTTGGGCTTGAAGCCCAAATCTCAACTGAATAAAGCCATCCAATTAAAAAGGCTTTCGAGCCCAAGAATAAGTTTTCGAAATAAATAAAGAAAAATGAAAAAGGCTTGAGCCCATTAACATAAAAAGGCTGAAGAATCCAAAGGCAAAAATTAATTTTGGGATAATTAACAATTCAGGAAAGAATATTTCGAAAAAGTTTTGAGTAAAATCAAGACTTCAAAATAAATAATAATAATATTTGAAGCATGATTCGACGTCGTTTTTAATTATTCGACTACAATCCTATTCGAAAATGGCTCCGACTTCGGCAAACGTTTTTACGTTTGTTCGACTAGAAGTTAGGTCAAGCGAAAAGATCAACCTCGCTTCGACTCCAGTGAAGAAAGTGAAGTTTGTTCAACCAGGATCGACGTCCTCGTCGAAGTCGACTAAGATCCTGAGTTAAAAGTACGTCAAACTCACAATATAAGAATTCCAATTGAAAATAAGTTCGACTCTAGCGAAAGTTTTCTTGTTTGTTCGACCAGAAATCAAGTTTAAGGAAAAATCGACCTGAGCTCAAGTCGAAACCAAATTCGACTTCAGCTAGTGTTTTAAGGTTTTGTCGACCAGAATCCACGTCCGAATTAAAATCGGTTTGGTCTAAATATTTTTTCAAAGTACTGAAATTCTAATCGAAAATGGTTTCGACTTCAACGTACGTTTTCTTGTTTGTTCGACCAGGAATCAACTCAAACAAAAAATTGACTTCAATTCAGGATTCTACTCGATTGGCGTTCGACCTCACTGTTAGAATTCTTGTTTATTCGACTAGACTTCTCGTCGAAATTTGCTTCGACCTCGGTTGGCATTTTGACGTTTATTCGACTAGGATCCACGTCCAGGTCGAAATCGACCAAGATCCACGTCCAAGTCGAAATCGACTAGGATCCTGGGTAAAAAAAACGTACAAAATACCTGAAGGTACAACAAAAATTCCTGGAAAATATAGAAAAATATGAAGAAAATGGAATTATTTTCTCGAAAGAAAATAGACCCCGAATCTCGAAAAAGGTTAATTTAACATCAACAAAAACTTTAAAAGTTTTCCTAGAAGTTGGGGGGTAAATGATATGGGCTGAAAATAACCCTAAAAGACATAATTAATGATATGTTAATTAGACCTAAAATGGTCTGAGAATTAAGCCCAATTAATGAGGCCCGAAACCCTAATTATTTATTAAATTCATAATTAATAAAAAGGGAAAATATACAGCTCTTAAAAATAGTCCGAAGTATGCCAACTGCATGAAGGATTAGCCACCAAGGTATACAAACCTAATAGGAGTCAGCCTCGTACAAAGAAAGATTTACAATCCTCATCTAAGAAGGTGACTTGACCCCAAGTCACCCAATTCTACCATAAATGCAGGGTTCCTGACGCCTATATAAACGACGCATGTATAAAGGACCTGATCCTTCAATAGGAACTAAGTTTTTTGGCTTGATTGTCAGCAATAGTTGAGATACGTAGGCATCTTGTTAGGGCAGATTTAGCCACGAAACACGAGACCAGCCATTAAAACTCGAAATCTCTCAAACCCTAGCATTAAATTCGAAAGTACATTTTTTATTCCACAATAGTATTATTCTAATTTAATCTATATCCCTCAAATATCTTGCTAGTATATTTTATCATCTACTATTGTAATCAGTCTCAGAACACCCGCACACCTATATAACATCTAAATAAAAAGTATGACCGGATGAGAGTTTAACTTTACAATTAATTGTTGGGTTTTATTAATTCAAACATGTTATTATTATTATTTATTTAATAAGTGGTAGTAGCCGTTATAGTATCAGAGACTTAGTCTGGTGCATTAGCGATAGAATAGGAGTAATAACAGTAGTGGAGGATTAGTAGGAGTTTGTTTGTAGTGGATCCTATTTTCTAGCATTTCAAGTTGTAGCTCCTTATATACTCTGTAAGCAGTACTTTAACGTTTAATAAGATCAAGCATTTTGTTTCTTACTGTTCTATACATATAAGTAGTGCATGTGTAACCTGAACTCTACATTTGGTATCAGAGCGGTTCATAATTAATAGATGGAGTCAAGCAAGACTAAAGAGAACTCATTCGGGCTAAGCTACCCTATGCTGACAAG
Source organism: Heracleum sosnowskyi (assembly GCA_030848705.1). Taxonomy (NCBI): domain Eukaryota; kingdom Viridiplantae; phylum Streptophyta; class Magnoliopsida; order Apiales; family Apiaceae; genus Heracleum; species Heracleum sosnowskyi. The sequence continues at coordinate 10,052,284 of CM061242.1, read as the reverse complement.
AACAAACTACACTGCATGGGCTCTCAAAATGCGAGTATTCATGCAAGCCCATGGTGTTTGGGAAGCGATCGAGCCTAAGGATCCCAAGGCGAGTACTGCAGTAGACGAGAAGATGGACAAACGAGCTATCACAGTAATCTACCAGGGAGTCCCAGAAGATGTGTTGTTGTCAATTGCTGAGAAGAAAACGTCCAAGGACGCTTGGAAGGCTGTCAAAACTATGTTCCTGGGAGCTGACAAAGTAAAGACAGCGAAGGCACAAACGCTTAAGAGCGAATTCGAGGCACTGGGAATGAAGGAGAATGAATTATTAGATGATTTTTATCTACGGTTGAACAGCCTAGTTACTAACATAAGAGCTTTGGGGGAGACAGTTGAAGAAGCGTATGTGGTTAAGAAAATACTTAGAGCAGTTCCTTCCAAATTCTTGCAGATTGCGTCTGCCATCGAACAGTTCGGAAATTTGGAAGAGATGTCAGTGGAGGAGGTCGTCGGGTCTTTGAAAGCACATGAAGAAAGACTGAAGGGTGCACCTGAGAAAAGCCATGGACAGTTGTTGCTGACTGAGGACGAATGGAAGAAGAGAGAAAACCACGAGAATCAGTTACTCTTGACTCGTGAGGAATGGCAAAAGAAGTCCAACAGAGAGGGGACTCGAGGAAGCAGTGGCATTCGAGGGGTTCGTGACAGAAGCCGAGTGCGGTGCTTCAATTGTCAAGGACATGGTCATTTTACAGCCGAGTGTCGCAAGCCACGTAGAGAGAGAGATATTCAAAGGGAATCGAATCTATCACAGATTCAAGAGGATGAGCCTGCTCTCCTGATTGCAGAAGTGGGAGAAGCAGAGGTACAAGCGATGTTTTTGAAGGAAGATGCAATGGTGCCAGAATTGCGAGACAAGGTCGAGGGTCAAAGAGAGTCTCAGGTGTGGTATCTGGACAACGGGGCCAGTAATCATATGACTGGCCAACGCGGAAAATTCAAGGAGCTGGACGAGCGTGTTACTGGAAGTGTCAAGTTTGGGGACGGCTCAACGGTAAGCATAAAAGGAAAGGGAACGGTCTCGTTTCAATGCAAAAACGGAGAAGAAAGAACTCTCAGGGAAGTGTACTATATTCCTAACTTATGTAACAATATCATAAGTTTAGGACAACTTTCTGAAGCTGGAAACAAGGTAGTGCTCGAAGGGGAGTATTTGTGGGTATTTGAAGCGGATGGTAAAGTACTGATGAAAGTCAGAAGATCGGAGAATCGGCTCTACAAGATTAGCTTAGAGGAAAGTAAGGAAAGCTGTTTACTCACAAAGCTGGAGGAAGACACTTGGCTATGGCATTCTAGGCTCGACCATGTAAACTTTCAGGCGCTCGAGTTGATGTCCAGGGAAAAGATGGCGCATGGATTACCAGTACTAGCTCCACCTCTCAAAAGGTGCGAAGGGTGCTTAATGTCAAAGCAGTCGAGAAAACCCTTCCCACAGCAAACTAGTCAATCTGCGAGGAAAGTTCTAGAAATAGTCCATGCTGATATATGCGGACCCATCACGCCTGCAACGTCTGGAGGTAATCGATATTTCATACTATTTGTTGATGATTTTAGTAAGAAAATGTGGGTCTACATGATAAAAGAAAAGGGAAGTGCATTTGAAATGTTTAAAAGGTTCAAGGCATTAGTCAAGAAGGGAACCGAAAGAAGTATAAAAATCTTAAGAACGGATCGAGGAGGGGAATTTTGTTCGAAAGAATTTAATTCATTCTGTGAGAAGGCTGGGATATTAAGGCATTACACGGCTCCGTACACCCCGCAACAAAACGGGGTGGTTGAACGAAGAAACCGAACCGTAGCTGCAATGACGAGAAGCTTCCTGAAAGGCTCAAGGCTGCCTGCTTATCTATGGGGGAGGCTGTAAGGCATTCAATCTTTGTGCTAAATCGATTGCCCACTCGGAGTTTGAATGGTAGAACACCATACGAAGCTTGGAATGGACATAAGCCGGACCTGACACATCTGAGAATTTTTGGCTGCACAGCCTACATGAAGGTGCCTTCAATACACATAAAAAAGCTCGATGATAGGAGCAAGCGGGTCGTGTACCTCGGAAAAGAACCTGGAACCAAAGGGAGCCGTCTGTATGATCCAAAAACTGGTGCAGTTCATGTAAGCAGGGATGTAGTGTTTCAAGAAACAGAGTTTTGGTCATGGGAGAATGAAGACACGATGGAAGTAGCGTTTCCTGGGAATTATGTTGAAATGCATGAGGTAGTCGAGAATAATGCAGAGACGGAGGATGAACCGTCGACTCCATCTCAAGTGTTATCTTCTGAGCAAGGGACGCATACAGACGTGAGGTCTGGACAGTCCATTTCGCAACAGACTCAGAATTATGGTGAAGGAGAGACATCTGCAGAGGCTTCTACAGGAACCGTAGGTGAAAGGTCTGGAGCCAGTACTGAACCAAGGAGGTTCAGGTCGTTGGCAGATATATATGATAACACTGAGATCGTTGATTTGATCGACGAGCTGATGCTGCTAAAGGTGGAGGGACCGGTTACGTTTCAAGAAGCGAATGAAGAGAGGGAGTGGCAGGAGGCAATGAAATCTGAGTTTGAAACCATCGAAAAAAATCAAACTTGGACACTCACAACCTTGCCACCAGGGAAGAAACCGATTGGGTTAAAGTGGGTTTACAAATTGAAGAAGGATTCGGAAGGAAACGTAGTAAAGCACAAGGCTCGTCTCGTCGCAAAAGGTTATGTACAACGAAAAGGAATAGACTATGACGAGGTGTTTGCACCGGTGGCTCGTCTTGATACAGTTCGCATGTTGTTAGCTCTGTCGGCTAAGGAAGGCTGGGAGGTTCACCATCTCGACGTGAAATCAGCTTTCCTGAATGGTGAACTTCTCGAAGAAGTATATGTGGTTCAGCCTGAAGGCTTCGTGAAGAAAGGTCGGGAAAATCTGGTATACAAACTGGTGAAGGCGTTATACGGGTTGAGACAAGCTCCTCGAGCTTGGAACGCCAAACTGGATAAATGTCTGAAAGGCTTGGGTTTTAGCAAGTGTCTGCACGAACAGGCAGTCTATACAAGGCGTAGAAATGAAGATGTTCTGGTGGTCGGAGTTTACGTCGACGATCTTTTGGTGACAGGGTCTAACAAATTTGATATTGATGTCTTTAAGAAGCAGATGAACGACCAATTTGAAATGAGTGATCTGGGTTTACTATCATTCTACCTTGGAATAGAAGTGAACCAGGGAAGGAATTGCACGATGTTGAAACAATCAGCCTATGCGAAGAAATTGCTGGAGAGGTCTGGTATGCTGAAGTGTAACTCGACAAAATGTCCTATGGAGCATAAACTGCAGTTGGATAAGGACGAAGGAGGAGAAAGGGTTGATGCTACGGAGTATAGATGTATTGTCGGGAGTCTACGTTATTTGACCCACACTCGCCCCGATATTTCTTTCTCGGTGGGGGTAGTGAGTCGATTCATGGAGAACCCTACGGTTAAACATCAGATGGCTGTAAAACAGATTCTGCGGTACATCAAAGGAACGATAAACTATGGGCTGATTTATGAGAGGGAAGCAAATGAACGTGTCTTAAATGGGTTTACGGACAGTGACTTAGCTGGAGATGTCATCGATAGAAGAAGCACTGGTGGGATGTGTTTCTATCTCAACAGCAGTTTGATTTCATGGACGTCACAGAAGCAGAGAGTGGTCGCCTTATCCTCGTGTGAAGCTGAGTACATGGCAGCAACTACAGCAGCCTGCCAGAGTATATGGCTTCGGGGGTTGCTAAAAGAAATCTCATTGCAGTCAATCGGTCCAGTAGTGCTTCATGTGGATAATAAGTCGGCTATAGACTTGATAAAGAATCCGGTTCTACATGGGAGGTGCAAGCATATTGACGTTCGGTTTCACTTCATTCGGGAATGCCTGGAACGAGGAGAGTTGATAATCAAACATGTCGTGTCTCAAGATCAAAGGGCCGATATTCTGACCAAAGCGCTTGGGCGTGTTAAGTTCGAAGAGATGAGAAAGAAGGTGGGAGCTGAGAACATGTCTGAATTAGGAGGGAATGTGTTGGGTTTTATTAATTCAAACATGTTATTATTATTATTTATTTAATAAGTGGTAGTAGCCGTTATAGTATCAGAGACTTAGTCTGGTGCATTAGCGATAGAATAGGAGTAATAACAGTAGTGGAGGATTAGTAGGAGTTTGTTTGTAGTGGATCCTATTTTCTAGCATTTCAAGTTGTAGCTCCTTATATACTCTGTAAGCAGTACTTTAACGTTTAATAAGATCAAGCATTTTGTTTCTTACTGTTCTATACATATAAGTAGTGCATGTGTAACCTGAACTCTACATTAATGTCCCTTTTCATTATTCTCTTACTAATCATGTTGTAATCTTGTATTAAATATTTTATTAGCTTTCAAATGATAATAGTATAAATAAGTGTGCCACGATTCTGTTTTCTATTTCTCTAATATTACAAGTTGAAATTAATGAAAGTCCTGCAGAAAGTCTGGTCTTGAATAATTCTGTTACTGTTATTAATTGCTGAAAACATTTACATAATTTCAATTTGTTTCTTTTGTGCAATTGAAATGCTTTACTGTATATTGGTTGAACCATCAATTTGTTTCAATGTCTGCTTAAAGAATATGGAGGGGCTTACTAATCTGATCGGCCACACTGATGGTGTGAAAAAATTGCATAAATCGGTGAGTTTGCATTAGCTTAAATATTTTTTTAGAGTACGTAGCTTAAGAATAGCTAAGGTTAATGACAACGAGGATGTAGAAAGAGAACTGAAATGAGTAAGAAAATTAGGATGCAGGCACTTATAAAATGATAAATCTGTTATGCATAAAGTGATCTCGATGAAATAATTTTGATCATCCGCACAGCCTTTTCTCGGAAACTTGTGGGCTAACATGTACCACATGCCAACATAAATAATGAAATATCAATTGAAGATACTAGGAATTACAAAGGGTTAGTGGTTAGCTGACCTTTTTTCCTCTTTCCACCAAGTGAATCTTTAACCTCTATAAATAAAGATATAATAGATAACTTAACAAACAAAAAATTAAAAATAAATCATTTTGAAGAGAATATCATAATAAAATTAACGTAAAATTTAAAATCAAGATAAGGTTTGTCAAAATATTTTTAATGCAACTGGGGCGTGTTCTTCTTTCATCATTCTTATTAAGTAATTTCAAATATTTTGACTAAGTCAAAATTATAACATCATCTACAAGATCTTTAACTAATAAATGAAAATACAACTAATCTTTTTTTAATATAGCTAGAATTATGAAAAACCTCTAATAACAAATAACCTATCAGATGGGCAACATTGACTTACCAGATATGCAGCAACATGACTTTTATATAGGTTTCACATATTTTTTCCTCCAACCTAAATGTTTCATACTGTATGAGATTTATATGTTAGATACATATGTTAGAATGATAAAATTTCAATGAGAAAAAAGTAAAGAAAACTGACCTAGATGAAGATCATATGCTGGATAACTAGGTTGCATATTTAAATATAGCTAAAATTATATACTCTTGCATATTTCTTCTTCCTAAATTTATATTACACCGCAAAAAAGAAGTTCCTGGATAACTAGGTTGCATATTTAAATATAGCTAAAATTATATACTCTTGCATATTTAAATTTCTGCACTAAATTATTAAAAAAAAGGTAAAGGGCAAACAAATCATAGCCGGGAAGCCGCTTAAACAAGAGAAGAATCTCATGCAAAAGTCAATCCCCAAATTTTAACCGCCAAACCTTACGACGGTTTTCGTCGTATATTAATGTTTTATTTAAAAAAAACGTTACTAGGACTCGAACCAGGGTCTCCTGAGTACAACGAAGGCTTACAAACCACCTGCGACAAATATTCATTGTGTAGCTTTCCTGATTATTTAGACAATAGCTTAATGGTTTATTTTTCTAATTATTTATAATTATACAATTTACTAAAATTTAAAAAATCATTCATAAGCTTGTATATAATATTTCTTATATTTTGTATATACTTCACCAACATATGTAATTTAGAAATTAATTTAAAATTTTATGTAATATATTTAAGTTGGAATTGTGTTTATAGTTTAAATTGTAAGTAGAACGACAATAAAAACAAACATACAATGGTTAATATTGTTATTATGTGATGTTAGATGATATGTAATTAAAATAATAACACAAATCTTGAATGCTAAGAATCTCAACGACGGGGTATTGTCATTCACGTAGCACTACATGTAACTGTTAGGAATATGTTGTTCTTGATGATAATTGTAAAAACACTTAGTAGATTTTGTATTAAGTTATTTTGTAACTGTCAACGAAATGGCATGCTTTGCAGTGTTTCGTTGACAGGAAGCTCATCAACGGAATGAGTGTTGTAGCAATTGCACTGTACAATACTTCACAGTTTGATATGCATTTGATGTATGTATTAGATAGGTTTCCTAAGTCATGTTGACTAAGTACTAGATAGGCAAAATAGGTTGGTTAATTGTAAGTATATCATGCCTTGTAATTTTGCCTAAGTGAAGACATGTCAACGGTATGAGGATTACTCTATCAACGAAACGAGAGAAACACCATCAACGGAATGAAGAATAAAGCTATCAACGAAACACATCTCCCTGCTATCAACGAATCATTATTGCTTTTCTGAATAGTTGACAAAGTGATAGTGACAGGTTACTGAACAGATCTAAAGGAGATGTGGAAGTGTACTTTGCATTGGAAACCATTAAAATGGACATGGGGAATAAGGAAACATCCCAGTTTCCAATTGGGCTCTTGGGAGTGATCATAATAAGCATGAAGACAAAAGCAAGGATCTCCAAGGACCACTGGACAAAGGGATGAAAAGCAAACTATTGGCGGTTATCTTTAGTGTACTTTAGAGTAGCCAAAAATAGTATTGTAAACTTGGGAATATATAACCAAGTGTAGCAGTTAGAAAGAAGTAAGAGAAGAAAAACAAATAGTTTGTATTAGCTATCTTTGAGAGCATTCTTCTCTACAACTCTGTAACTGAGCAGCTGTGTACTTTTGTATCACAGATTATTTCCGCAATAAAAACACTTCAGTTGGATCATCAAACAATCCAACTGAATTATTTATATCTTGTGTTTTTGTTTATTCAGTTAAGTTTTATTTTATCAGTGTTTTAAGTTTAAGAAAATATCAAGAATTGTATTCAACCCCCCCTTCTACAATTCTGTTAGGTCATTTGGGAATAACAATTGGTATCAGAGCGAGCTTCTAACATACAAGAAGTTTAAAGATCAAGACCAAAACAGAAACCATGGTGAAGAAGGATGCAGGTGTGAAGATACCAGTTCTTGATAAGGACAATTACTTTCACTGGAAAGTAAAGATGCATTTACATCTCATGTCTATGGACGAGAGGTATGTAGACTGCATTGAGAAAGGTCCACACGTTCCCATGAAGTTTGCATCTAGAGTTGGACTGCCAGATGATGCTCCTGATGTGGAAATTCCAAAACTTGTCTCAGAATGGACTATTGAAGATGTTGCAGAAGTCCATAAAGATAAAAGAACCATGAACATTCTGTTTAATGGTTTGGAGCAAGAGATGTTTGACAATGTCATAAACTGTACAACCTCCAAAGAAGTATGGGACACTGTCAGAACACTATGTGAAGGAACTGAGCAAGTAAGGGAGAACAAAATGCAACTCCTTATACAACAATATGAGCACTTTCACTTTAAAGCTGGTGAAACCCTAAATGACACGTTTAGTAGGTTTCAAAAGCTTCTGAATGGATTAAAGTTGTATGGGAGAATCTACCAAACTAAGGACTCAAACCTTAAATTTCTAAGAGCTCTTCCAAAAGAATGGAAGCCTATGACTGTTTCTCTAAGAAACACTCAAGAGTACAAAGATTACACTCTTGAAAGGCTGTATGGAACATTGAAGACTTATGAGCTGGAAATGGAGCAAGATGAGGAAATTGAAAAGGTACAGAAGAAGGGTGGATCCATTGCATTGATTGCATCTGTGAACCAACTGGAAGATGACACTGAAGAAGCTGCAAAGGCCACAACTAGTCGAGCTAGTTGTAGAAGTGATGTTAGCAAGGGTAAAGGTAAGATGACAGAAGAAGAAGAACTAGAACCAGCCAACTTGGATGACTTAGATGAGATTGATGAACACATTGCCTTTCTGTCAAGAAAATTCTCTAAGTTCAAGTTCAAGAGAAACTCAGAAGCAAGGCCACCAAGGAGAGACTTTCAACCTAACAAAAGTAACTGGATTGAAAAGTCTAAATCTAAATGTTTCAATTGTGGAATGCTTGGTCACTTTGCTGGAGACTGCAGAAAACCCAAGATTGAGAAGAGCAACAGGAAATTTGAGCCTGTTGATTATAAAAAGAAATACTTTGAGCTTCTCAAGCAAAAAGAAAAGGCTTTCATGTCTCAGGAGTATGATTGGGCTGGTAATGGTGAAGATTCTGATGATGATGTTGAATATGTCAACTTGGCTCTTATGGCTAACAATCATGAGCAGGAAGCAAGCTCCTCAAGCAACCAGGTAACAATTACTAATCTTTCTGAGCTTTCTAAAGAGGAATGCGATAGTGCAGTAAATGAAATGTCTACTGTATTATATAATTTGCGTGTTACTCTTAAATCACTTACCAAAGAGAATTCAAGAATTAAAGAGACTAATTTGCTCTTAAGTGATAGGAATGCAATGTTAGAAGCACAGCTCATTGAATTTGAGAAAATGAGATGTGTTAGTAGGGATGCTAAGAAGGAACTTGAGAACGTGTTACAAAGGGAAGAAATTCTTAAGACACAACTAGAAATAGAACAGAGTGTGATTGCTAAATGGAAAGATGCCAGGAATGTTGCTACCAACATCATTAATGTTCAAGGTATGGAATCTTTCTGTGAACAATCATGGAAAAAGAACAAAGAGAAACTAGGGTATGCTTGTGAAGCCTTAGATTCAGAAACAGAGTCAACAAACAACAATGATCATTTGTTGAAGGTTGATATGTCAACGGAATGCGATGTTCCGTTGACACATGAACCATCAACCGATCAGGGTGTTTCGTTGACAGAGAAAAGAAAAGATGAACTCACTAGACTTAATAATAAGTATGGTCCTGTCACCAAGAACTTTGTTCAAGGTGAGTCTAGTAAATCAAAGAAAGTTGAGAAGCCTGTTGAGAGAGCTAATGTAGGTCACTTGTCCAACAAGCAATTGAAAGATAAGATAGAGAATGTTCAAATTGAGGCTAAGGGAAATAAAAGGAATAACAGGAATGGCAAAGTAGGAATTAACAAACACAACAATTACACACCTGATAAATATGCTCCTAGAAAGACTTGTGTCAATTGTGGAAGTGTTAGTCATCTATCTACTAACTGCAAATCTGTTAAGAAAACTGCTAATGTGAAAATTCCCAAGCCTGCAATGAATAATCTTATGCCTACAATGCCTGTTATGCCTAACATGTTTGCTCCATGTGCACAATTTCAGAATCCATATGCTAACATATCATTTGTGCCTAATCCATACATGAATATGTTTAGTATGCCACAAATGCCATGGAATATGAATAATATGTGTGTTCCTTCAAATATGCATGCTGTAAATGAAAATGTGAGCAACAATCAGAAATCAACACCAAGAGTAAAAGTTGATTTAAATCAATCTGAGCCCAAGGTGAAAAATGATATAAAAGGAAAAGCAAAAGCTAACAAAACAGGACCCAAGGAAACTTGGGTACCAAAATCAACTTGATTTGGTTTCATTGTGTGCAGGGAGACAAAAGGAATCTTTGGTACTTGGATAGTGGTTGTTCAAGACACATGACTGGTGATTCTACCCTGCTCACAGAGTTTCAGGAAAGAGCTGGCCCTTGTATTGCTTTTGGAGATGACAGCAAAGGCTACACAAAGGGATATGGCTTGATTTCAAAAGAGAATGTCATCATAGATGAGGTTGCATTGGTGGATGGTCTTAAGCACAATTTGCTTAGTATCAGTCAACTTTGTGACAAAGGATTTTTAGTTACTTTTTCAAAAGAAGCCTGTGTTGTTTCTAAAGGAGGAAACAACAATGTGGTAATGACTGGATTCAGAAGAGGGAATGTGTACATAGCTGACTTTAGTAGCACAAGTCCAGACACCATCACTTGTCTTTTCAGCAAAGCAAGCAAGGATGAAAGTTGGCTATGGCACAAGAAATTATCTCATCTGAATTTCAAGGTTATGAATGATTTGGTAAGGAAGGATCTTGCTAGAGGAATTCCACAGCTGGAGTTTTCCAAGGATGGTTTGTGTGATGCCTGTCAAAAAGGGAAACAAAAGAAGGCATCATTCAAAAGCAAGACAGAGTCATCAATTGTCCATCAGCTTGAGTTACTTCATATGGATCTGTTTGGCCCTGTAAATGTCATGTCTATTTCAAAGAAGAAATATTGTGTTGTGATTGTTGATGATTTTTCTAGATTTACTTGGACCTTCTTTTTACATTCTAAAGATGAGGCAAGTGAAATCATTATCAATCACATCAAGATGGTAAACAATCATCCTGACTTGAAAGTAAGAAGGATCAGGAGTGTCAATGGGACAGAATTCAAGAATTCAAGCATGAAGATGTTCTGTGAAGAAAATGGTATTATGCATGAGTTTTCAGCAGCAAGGACACCACAGCAAAATGGTGTAGTTGAAAGGAAAAACAGAACACTTATTGAAGCTGCCAGGACAATGCTAGATGAATCAAAGTTACCAACTTATTTTTGGGCTGAGGCAGTTAACACAGCTTGCTTCACTCAGAATATTTCTTTGATTAATCAGGCCAAGGGAATGACCCATTATCAACTACTCAAAAGAAAGAAGCCACTATTGGATTTTCTTCATGTCTTTGGATGCAAGTGTTTTGTTCTGAGAAATCAAGCTGAGCATTTGGGGAAATTTGAAGCAAAGGCAGATGAAGCAATATTTGTGGGATATGCAGTAGGGAAAGCTTACAGAGTCTATAATCTCAGAACCAACATTGTTATGGAATCTGTACATGTTGTTTTTGATGATCTCAAAATTCAAGGTCTCTGTGATGAAGGTTTCCATGAAAGTCTCTCTTTTGAGAATGAGGAAGGAGATCGAATGAATCATGTTAAGACTACTGAGAAACAGCCTAAAGTTGTTGTATCTAGCACAGATGAGAGCAGCAGTGAAGATGAAATTGCTGCATTAAGATTGAAAAGAATAGCTGCTAGTAGACCAAATGGTCATTTCGTTGACAGTCAAGATGGTGGTTTCGTTGACAGTCAAAATGAGCGTTTCGTTGACAGCCACAACAGTCATACCGTTGAAGGTCATAGAAATGTCTCAAGAAGTGATCATTTAGGGACAACAAACTCAGGGGGAGTTTCTCAAGGACAAATATCCAATCAAGGCAATCATGATCATGAAGCTACCTCGTCTAGAGCAAATCTACCTCCCTCAAGAAAATGGACTAAAGATCATCCCTTTGAACTTATTATAGGTGATGTTTCTTCAAAAGTCCAAACTAGAAGAGCAACTCAAGAAGAATGTCTATATAGCAGCTTTCTGTCTCAAGATGAGCCAAAGAAAGTTGAGGATGCACTTCTAGATCCAGATTGGGTTTTGGCTATGCAAGAAGAGCTAAACCAATTTGAAAGGAACAATGTTTGGAAGCTGGTGCCCAAGCCTAAGGACAGGAGTGTAATAGGCACAAAATGGGTGTTCAGAAACAAGATGGATGAAAATGGCATAGTCACAAGGAACAAAGCAAGACTAGTTGCAAAAGGCTACTCATAGGAAGAAGGAATTGATTTTGATGAAACATTTGCTCCTGTTGCAAGACTAGAAGCAATAAGGATTTTCCTAGCCTATGCAGCCCATGCCAATTTCAAAGTCTATCAAATGGATGTGAAAAGTGCTTTTCTGAATGGGGAATTGGAAGAGGAGGTCTATGTAAGTCAACCTCCTGGTTTTGAAGATGATGATTTTCCAGAATATGTATACTTCCTCCTCAAAGCACTCTATGGTTTGAAACAAGCACCTAGAGCCTGGTATGACACACTCTCACAGTTTCTTCTTGAGAATCACTTCACTAGAGGTACTGTAGATAAAACTCTTTTTCACAGGATTGTGAATGGCTCTACTATACTTGTTCAAATTTATGTAGATGACATAATCTTTGGGTCTACAGATGTGAAACTTTGTCAAAAGTTTGCCAAGCTTATGCAAAGTAAATATGAAATGAGCATGATGGAAGAATTAACTTACTTTCTTGGTCTTCAAGTGAAGCAAGTTAATGAAGGCATTTTCATTAGTCAAACAAAATATATTCATGATTTATTAAAGAAATTTAACTTAATGGAATGCTCTCCTGCCAAAACTCCCATGCCCACTGCCACCAAACTTGAATTGAATACTAAGGAAAAATCTGTGGACATTTCAAGTTACAGAGGCATGGTAGGCTCACTTTTGTATTTAATAGCTAGTAGACCTGATATTATGTTTGCTACATGTCTATGTGCTAGATTTCAGGCTGATCCTAGGGAATCCCATTTAGTTGCTATTAAAAGGATTTTCAGATATCTCAAGGGAACACCAAACCTTGGCATTTGGTATCCTAGAGAATCTGGTTTTGAACTAATTGGTTATTCAGATGCAGATTATGCAGGATGTAAAATTGACAGGAAAAGCACAACAGGCACCTGTCAATTCTTAGGAAACAAGCTTGTGTCATGGTTCAGCAAGAAACAAAACTCAGTTTCCACCTCCACAGCTGAGGCTGAGTATATTGCAGCTGGAAGTTGTTGTGCACAGATTTTATGGATGAAAAATCAATTACTTGATTATGGATTAAGAGTTGAGAAAATTCCTATTTTCTGTGACAACACTAGTGCCATTGCCATTACTGAGAATCCAGTGCAGCATTCAAGAACCAAGCACATTGACATCAAGTACCATTTCATTAGAGAACATGTTATGAATGGTACTGTGGAGTTACATTTTGTTCCAAGTGAACAACAACTTGCAGACATCTTTACCAAGCCACTTGATGAATCAACATTCTCAAGATTAGTAAGTGAGCTAGGTATGCTAAATTTCTCTTAATTATTTTTGAGATATTTGCAAGTCATAATGCAGCCAGAAATTTGCTATGATTTTCTGTGATTTAATTTTCTCAGGAAAAAGTAAAATTTTGTCTAAGTCAAAATAACTATGCCAACGAAACAAACCATTTCGTTGACAATCTTAGCATTTTTCTGGGTGTTTCGTTGATAGCTCTTTTATGTCAACGAAACACAGCTGTATCAACGAAACAGACGGGACTTTAAACGCCCAATTCTGATTCGTTGATTTGGCGCTTTTAATCTGAACCGTTGAAAACTGACACGTCTTTTACCACGATCTATGCATACATCCCTGTAAGTATAAATCATGGTAATACTTTAAGAGTAACGGTTATATTTTTAAGCCAATCCAGTAATTTACTTTTATTATTGGACTCATTTTCTGAGAATTTTTGGGGGAGTATTTAAGAAATTCTATTTTTCTTTAATTTTTTTTTACCTGCTCTCAAAAATTCCAAAGGCTTTTCTCTCTCTTTCTCTCTCTAACAAGCAACTCAGTTCGAAGTTTTATCTCACTCAACAATGGCACCCATAGTCAAGCTTATGTCTGCTGGAGGGTTCATCTATGAGAAGAACAACTCCATCCCTTTTGTTGCAAAGGAAAACCCGAACAGACTTTTCTTCAAAATGATGGATTTCATGAAGAATTGCAAGTTGAGCTATGCAATGTTCCACTCTACACCAATCTACAATGAAATAATTGAGGAAATTTGGACCTCATGTGAATATAGTGGAACAAATTGCACTCTGCAATTCACTCTCCAAGGTAATGAGTACATAGTTAATTCTGATGTTTTGCAAGCATGTTTACATATTCCTGATAATAACTGTGATGCTTTGCCTACTAACACTGAAATAACTACCATGCTAAATTCTATAAACTACTCTTTTCCTACTGATAATCTGGGTAGAATAATTAGGAGAGGTTTGGTTAGAGAATACAGTTATTTAGCTGATGCATTCATTAAGGTCTTTTCTGGAAAGATTAGTAATTTTGATGCATTAACTAACTCTATGTTAATTCTCCTAACCATGCTTCTAAATGATAGATATTACAACTTTAGCACCCAACTTATTTATGAAATTGGTGCTAAGTTGGGTGATAAGGCAAATAGGAAGAAAAATATCTATTATGCAAGGTTTCTGATGATGCTGGCTAATCATGTTAGTCCAGCACCATTAGTTATCTCTAACCCTAATGCCAGGTTTGAGTGCTTTGTACAAGAAAAGAGAGTATTGACAGACATACTGAGGCTGAACTACAATGGTGATGTTCCAGTGGTGTATCTGCCAATCATTGAGGTAACTACTACTATCCCTATTAGTATAGCTGTTACTTCTATTGTCTCCTCCAACCTTGTTGCTATGGAGTCTGTAGCTGTGACCCAACAGGCTCCTGCCCCAGCAACTAAATCAAAATCAAAGAAATCCTCCAAGCCAACCTCAGGTGCTTCTCAAAAGGCACCTGTTGTAAAAACTACCACACAACCTAAGGGGAGTGAGTCTGGAGTTGTGAGAGGTGAGGGAAGGGGTGAAAATCAAAGAAACCCCAAGAATAAGGAAGGTGAGGTAAGTGTTTCCCAGCCTAGCCCCATTGTGTCTTCCCAACAAGGCACAATGAGTAAAATGGATTTAAACACAAGTCTAATTGCATCCTCCCAAAAGGATGTGATTATTGAAACAAGCTCTCCACGTAGAGCACCGTCCAAAGGGGTACGGGACACTTCAAGCCCACAGTCTACATTTTCCCAATACCAAAGGAGAGTGAAGCAAAAGACCAAGGGTTCACAGGGTGCACACACACTGGAAGCAACACTTCCAGTTTCTCAAATTCAGGTTGATGTAACCCCTATTATTACTCTGGGGTTACAGTCCCACTCTCTAAACATTAATCTTGATTTATCTCCATCCAATTCACCAACTCAATCTTTAGATGTGGACATGATCCATACATCTTTTCCTGATTCTCCAACTCTAATCTTGGAGAAGCCCCACTCTGAAGCTGATGGTCATCACTTATTAAGTGATTTGTTGGGCCATCAACCAAGTTTTTCTGAAACTGCAAGAGAATCTGTGGACCCCAATCTCAAATCAATCACCACAGATTCTACTGTAATTTCACTTTCTCAAAATGCTTTATTAACTTCATCAACGAAACAGCCTCTTTCGTTGACAAGTGTTTCTCCATCAACGGTACCTATACCGTTGACAGTTCAAACTACCATTTCGTTGATAGGTCATTCTACACCTTTTACTGAAAATCAAGTTGTTTCCACAACTAGTGTAGATGACCTGGTGGTAGTTGAGACACTTTTAGGTTTGAAAGGGAGTGAAATTGAGAGGCTGGCTTGCAGCCAGGCAAAAGGAGAGAATGAGAGTGAGAGGCTGGCTATTTCTTCCAGCCAGGCAAAAGGAGAGATTGAGAGTACCACCTTAGTAGGTGAAGGTGAGGGTGTGAGAGGTGTGAGCCATGGGGAGCCCATGATGCAAGAAAAGAGTGGAGAGAGAGAAGGGACTACAGGAGAAATAAGGGTGGAAGCAGCCATTGCTAATGAGTTAATGGAGGTCAGTGAGGGAGAAAGGGAACTTACTTTCCAAGAGCATTATCAACAAACTCTGGATAGTATTTCCCTGGATCCTGAGACCTTTACTCATCATGTGCCAGCCTATCAAGTTATGGCTCAACAGGGCAATGTGGAGGCAGAAAGGTCACTCAACTTAATTCATACTACTGCATCAATGCAAAGAGCAAAGGATGCCTTGACCAATCTACCTCCAGGCGCTGCAGCAAGTGGAGACTTTGAGTTTTCTGATGATGAGGATAGCTATGGTGATAATCTACAGGTGGCCACCACTTCACAGACTGGGACTTCTGTGGTGCCTCCTACACCAGACTGGCTTTCTCAGGGTATGCATGGAAGAGTCACTCTAGATGCTGCTATCTTAAGGCAGTACAATGAGGCCTATCTAGCTCATGAGTCTGCAAATGCAAGGGACAAGAAATTCTACAAGGCCATCATGGATTCTCTGGAAATTCAAAGGCTACAAATGATGCAGACAAGGATTGAGGCTACAGAAATCAAGGACTCCATTAGCAATCTCAGGGATGCTAACTACAGGATGTTGGATGAAAAGCTCCCTCTTCTCACTGTGTCCAAGATGACCAGGTTTTTCTCTAAGGAACCTGAGGTGGCTACATCCTTGAAAACTCTCTCTACAAGAGTGGACAAGGTGGAAGCTACACTTTCTCAAATGCAGAAGGAACAGGAGAAGCAAACTCAGCTACTCACTCAGCTAGTGGCAGCTCAAGGACTCCCAGTCATCTCTCTTGATGCTAACAAAAAGGGGGAGAAATCTAAGGAGCTCAACATTCAAATCACAAAGGTGTTGGTCCCAGCCATTTCACTGCCACAGGAGCCACTAGCAATGGGGGAGTTTGGAAAGAAGAATAAGGATAGTATTGACCTGATCCAGGAAGCTTCTATGAGGATGAAACTTGCAGAACAAATCAAAGATCACTGGTCCAACATAGAAGCAAGGTTCAAGAACATTACTGAATCTTCAAAGACAGATCAGCCATCAACAAATGCAATGGTGATTGTACAAATGGAGCCACAGTTCAAGAGCTCTTATGCTATAGAGCCCCTTCAGCATGGAATCTTTCAAGATTCAAGAAATGAGAAGGGTCAATCTTCATGCTTTAAGAATGCGGATGCAAGAGGGATGTCTCCAATATCACCTGCCAAACCCAAAGGCAAGAACATTGAAAGGATATTTTATCCTGCTCCAAAGCCAGATGAGTTCAAAGTCCTAGGGAAGCTGATCATTGAGAGCAAGGAAAGCAATCATCCAAGCATAAGGAATCAAAGGGCCATCATCTACAGGGACAGCAAGGAAATCTGCATTTGGGTTGGTCACCCAAATTTTGCAAAGGCCAAGGCTGAAGAATCTGAAAGGGCAGCAATGCAAGCATTGGCAGTTGCTCAAGCACTTGAAGATGAAGAGACCTTTCAGGAAGAAAAAGCCAAGGATGGAGCTAATGAAGCTGAACCAGCAAGGAAAAGTGTAAGGCAACCAAAGGCTAGAGCTAAGAGGAATCTGAACTTTGAAAAAGAGGACTCTCTGGACACTGCTCAAGCCCCTTCCACAACAAGTGCACATCAAATTCCTATTGATCTACCTACTGGAGGAAAGTTGGCCTGTGACCCTGCACACCCTGTCAACTTTCATGATCAACCAATCATGCCAAAGGAGGAGCCTATTGAATTTGATGAAGCCTATTTTCCAAAGTTCCTATTTGAAAAGGATCAACCAATGAAGACAAAGAAAAGGGTTGTCAAGGCAAAGCCAGTATTTGTGAGGAAGCCACAATCTCAGAAACCCCCTACAAATCCAGAGGAATGCATGTACATTGCTGACATCAGGGAAGAATCCAGCTTACATCTTGATTTAGACAACCTGGTGGAAGTAAGGGGCATTGCAGCTTCTCAAAAATTACCTGAAAGATTGGTTTTCACATACAAGGGTGGTAGAGAACAAATATGGCCTCTCTACAGAATTTTAGGAGAAGACTACCAAACACTACTCACAGTGTTTAGATGCTTGAAGAAAGACTTTGGCTTCACCAAAACAGCCAAGTCTGAGGTGGTCTCCAAGATATGTCAAATAAAGGCTAGCTGGAACAAGCCTGAGGCTCTTCCCAGGATGCTAAGAGTGCCCTCAACAGGAAAGAAGATCCATCTTCAACCTTACTGGATGATGGAATTTAAGGACAAGGACAACTGCAGAAGGTTCTTCAGGATGGAAGACCAGCTGGATAAGGCATCTAATCAAACTCTAAGGTTCATGCAATCCAAGCTTGGTGATCAAGATGAAGAAGAGAAGATCTTTTACAGAAGGCTACAGGTCCAGATTGAGGAGAACAACTCTAGGAGAGGGAAGAAGACTATGCCTCAAAGAAGACCAAGATGAATCATTTGCTCAGTCTAGAGGAGCACATTTGGGCATTAGTCTTGTAAGTCTTGTTTTATGTCTAAAACTTTATGAAGCTCAATGCAATTTTTACTTTTATCATGGGTAATATGTCTGAGTGTTTTTGTTATCATCAAGGCTCTTGATTTATGGTTGTTATTCTATCAGTCATAAATTGGGGGAGATTGTTAGGAATATGTTGTTCTTGATGATAATTGTAAAAACACTTAGTAGATTTTGTATTAAGTTATTTTGTAACTGTCAACGAAATGGCATGCTTTGCAGTGTTTCGTTGACAGGAAGCTCATCAACGGAATGAGTGTTGTAGCAATTGCACTGTACAATACTTCACAGTTTGATATGCATTTGATGTATGTATTAGATAGGTTTCCTAAGTCATGTTGACTAAGTACTAGATAGGCAAAATAGGTTGGTTAATTGTAAGTATATCATGCCTTGTAATTTTACCTAAGTGAAGACATGTCAACGGTATGAGGATTACTCTATCAACGAAACGAGAGAAACACCATCAACGGAATGAAGAATAAAGCTATCAACGAAACACATCTCCCTGCTATCAACGAATCATTATTGCTTTTCTGAATAGTTGACAAAGTGATAGTGACAGGTTACTGAACAGATCTAAAGGAGATGTGGAAGTGTACTTTGCATTGGAAACCATTAAAATGGACATGGGGAATAAGGAAACATCCCAGTTTCCAATTGGGCTCTTGGGAGTGATCATAATAAGCATGAAGACAAAAGCAAGGATCTCCAAGGACCACTGGACAAAGGGATGAAAAGCAAACTATTGGCGGTTATCTTTAGTGTACTTTAGAGTAGCCAAAAATAGTATTGTAAACTTGGGAATATATAACCAAGTGTAGCAGTTAGAAAGAAGTAAGAGAAGAAAAACAAATAGTTTGTATTAGCTATCTTTGAGAGCATTCTTCTCTACAACTCTGTAACTGAGCAGCTGTGTACTTTTGTATCACAGATTATTTCCGCAATAAAAACACTTCAGTTGGATCATCAAACAATCCAACTGAATTATTTATATCTTGTGTTTTTGTTTATTCAGTTAAGTTTTATTTTATCAGTGTTTTAAGTTTAAGAAAATATCAAGAATTGTATTCAACCCCCCCTTCTACAATTCTGTTAGGTCATTTGGGAATAACAGTAACGAATTTTGATATTTGGTCCTCGGTGTTCCACTGATATATATGAGCATACAATACTTACCATTGTTGTTGTGATTTGTTAATTGATACTAACTAAAATATGTAAATTAAAATAATAACACAATTGATCTTGTTTGTTTAATAGACTTTTAACGATACAAGATGTAAATAAGTAAGAACTCTAAAGAACCCTAAAGAAACTTACGACGGAAAAAACAAAGAACTTTCGTCGTAAGTTACCCAGAATTACGACGAAATTCAAGAACTTTCGTCGTAAGTTACCCAGAATTACAACGAAATTCAAGTTCCGTCGTAACATATGAAGAACATCTGTCGTACGTTACCCAGAATTACGACGAAAATCAAGATTCGTCGTAAGTTACCCAGAATTATGACGGCGGTTTTCGTCGTATATTAATGTTTTATTTAAAAAAAAACGTTACTAGGACTCGAACCAGGGTCTCCTGAGTACAATGAAGGCTTACAAACCACCTGCGACAAATATTCCTTGTGTAGCTTTCCTGATTATTTAGACAATAGCTTAATAGTTTATTTTTCTAATTATTTATAATTATACAATTTACTAAAATTTTAAAAATCATTCATAAGCTTGTATATAATATTTCTTATATTTTGTATATACTTCACCAACATATGTAATTTAGAAATTAATTTAAAATTTTATGTAATATATTTAAGTTGGAATTGTGTTTATAGTTTAAATTGTAAGTAGAACGACAATAAAAACAAACATACAATGGTTAATATTGTTATTATGTGATGTTAGATGATATGTAATTAAAATAATAACACAAATCTTCAATGCTAAGAATCTCAACGACGGGGGTATTGTCATTCACGTAGCACTACATGTAACGAATTTTGATATTTGGTCCTCGGTGTTCCACTGATATATATGAGCATACAATACTTACCATTGTTGTTGTGATTTGTTAATTGATACTAACTAAAATATGTAAATTAAAATAATAACACAATTGATCTTGTTTTCTTAATAGACTTTTAACGATACAAGATGTAAATAAGTAAGAACCCTAAAGAACCCTAAATAAACTTACGACGGAAAAAACAAAGAACTTTCGTCGTAAGTTACCCATAATTACGACGAAATTCAAGAACTTTCGTCGTAAGTTACCCAGAATTACAACGAAATTCAAGTTCCGTCGTAACATATGAAGAACATCTGTCGTACGTTACCCAGAATTACGAAGAAAATCAAGATTCGTCGTAACATATGAAGAACATACGTCGTAAGTTACCCAGAATTACGAAGAAATTCAAGATCCGTCGTAATTTACCCAGAAAAAACATTGTAGCCTGCAGTTTTTTTCTCATGCTCTTTATTATCATCAATTTCTGTAACACTAAACTAACCATTTTAAGATAAATTACAGAATGCAATCAAATAAATGACAAAAGAAATATCTCGACAAACAAAAACAATCATTAGTTCGAAATTGAGTTAGTATTCCGAAAATCCATTTAATTCATATAAAATTATAAATACGCCTAGATTGATATTACATTACAATTTTTCTACACCAACACATCACATTATATATTTGTAAGATTTCCTAGCCTTTAAATCGGTTAAAAAGTTTTAATCGTGAAAAAAGTTAGTTTGAAATAGAGTAAGTGAGTCGAAAATCCATTTAATTCATTTAAAATTAGAAATACGCCTAGATTGATATTACATTACAATTTTTCTACACCAACACATCAAATTATATATTTGTAAGATTTCCTAGCCTTTAAATCGGTTAAAAAGTTTTAATCGTGAAAAAAGTTAGTTTGAAATAGAGTTAGTGAGCCGAAAATCCATTTAATTCATTTAAAATTAGAAATACGCCTAGATTGATATTACATTACAATTTTTCTACACCAACACATCACATTATATATTTGGAAGATTTCCTAGCCTTTAAATCGGTTAAAAAAATTTGTTAGGCTCAAGACATGTCTGAATACCACTATTAACAAGCCTACACTATGTGACTATGTCACACTACATGACCTAGTGATTTCTATCACTGGGATAGAGTATAGGTCTCTAAATGTACTTGTCTTGTTCTCATGAACAATAGCTTTATCATGTATGCTCAGATTTATAATGAGCTTAGTAAAGTTTCTTGCATCTAGATTGTATATATAGGCCATTGAATAATTATCCTGGTAGAAGTTCAGAAGTGTTCATGCAGCAGGATAGAGTTGAATAAGGCTATGAAGAAATAAGTTGCAGGAATTTGTCTAAGGCATTATATAGCAAAGTCAAAAGAAAGCTATGTCGTGAAGTCACCAATATCCATGTCGTGAAGTACTATATCGCATAGTCCATTTTGTACTATGTCGAGAAGTCCTCAAGACACATGTCGTGAAGTGTTGAAGTCAGCAAAGTCAAAAGAGCCTAGATCGTGAAGTCCTCAGAAGCCTTATGTCGCATAGTCATCAAATGACCTATGTCGCATAGTCATCAAATGACCTATGTCGCATAGTCATCAAATGACCTATGTCGCATAGTCATCAAATGACCTATGTCGCATAGTCATCAAATGACCTATGTCGCAAAGTCTTCAAAGGCTATATCGCGTAGTCCTCACAAGGGAGATCGTGAAGTCAGGGATAAAGTGGAGTTCACGATATCAACACTTAGCCGTTTATAACAAGACAAATCAAGGTACAGAACCAAGAATCAAAGGAGACAAATACTGAAGCATTTGTTCTGGCAAGGTGGTCCAAAGAACAGATGGCAAATCTACAGCTAAACTTGGAGAGAAAGATAAGAGACAAGCAGCTACAGAAACGGGAAAGACTCCGAAAAGCAGGTGGTCCTTCCTGACATAGTGAACTTCTTATGGCAGGACAAGTTGGACTTTCAGAAGGGGTAGCTGTGTAATATTGTGTGTGCCTAGTTTGTATAGGTGAATATATATATCGTGCACACACAACTGTAAGCTGTAAGAGAGATACACATAGTTATTTGCTAAGCTCTTTTCTCTGTAAGCAAGCAAGTTCAAACTGTTCTTGTTTAGAAGCCAGAAATTCGATTGTGAATTTCCTGGAAAGCTGTAGTATTTAATTTGCTTATACAAAGTAGATTAAAGTGATTGTGTATGTTATTTACTTTCTGCATATTACATATCATAATCACATACAGTTGTTTACTTAGGTTTCAAGAATCGAAAAATATATCAAACTATCCATTCACCCCCCCCCTCTGTCTAGTTTCTAGTAGTATTCATTTCTAACAAGTGGTATCAGAGCGTAGGCTGTTAACGTACAAACAGGAAAAGATCAAGAATGAGTTCACAGAAACTAAGCAGTATCAAGATTCCTCCTTTTAACAAGGAGCACTACAGTTTATGGAAGAAGAAGATGTTGCTTTTCATCAAAGCTTCTAACCCCATGTATTTAGATATTCTAAAGCATGGTCCCTTCATTCCAATGATCGAGATTGGTGAAACAACCAATGGCACTGAGATTGTACCAGCAAAACATGTGCCCAAAGATCCCTTAAAATACACTGATCCTGAAAAGGAAAAAGTGGCATTGGATGGACATCTTCAACTTATCATTTGTGAATCTATGGACTTCAACATGTATGGCACTGTTGCTCATTGTACTAGTGCCAAGAAGATGTGGGATCTTATAGAAGTGCTCTGTGAAGGAACTACTGAAGTAAGAAAGAACAAGAAGCAGATTCTTGTTTCGCAATATGAAGCCTTCATGGCTCAGCCAAAAGAGGGAATCACAGAAGTGTTTGAGAGATTCAACAAGCTGATAAACGAGCTCAAACTCTATGACAAACACTATGAAACAGAAGAGCTAAATATGAAGTTTCTACTAACTCTGCCAGATCACTTGGAACCAAGAATCTCTTCCCTTAAAGAAAGAGATCTGACAAAGATTGGTTTTGATGTGTTGTATGGTGTTTTAAAGACATATGAGTTAGAGCTGTTTCAAAAGAGATCTATTCAAGCAAAGCAAGGATTAGTGGCTAATACCTCCTGTGCACTTATTGCTGACAACCTAAGTCAAAGAATGGACTCTCTTAAAATCAGTCAGGTCAAGATTGAGGAACTGGAAGTTGAAGACACTGGTGATGAAACTCAGGTTGTGTATGATTTACCTGAAGAGGATGAGTTCTACAGTATAGATGAGCTGGACAAAATGGAAAACAAATCTTTTGCTTATATGGCTAGGAGGTATCCTAACATAAGGTTTAAAAGAAAGCAGCCATTTAGGTCCAAGTTCAATAATGGAAACACTGGTGGATCTAGTGGCTCAAACACCTTCAATAAAGGAAAAGGGATTGCTGGTGCTGCTAAAGGTGGATACAAGACAGGAAGTGTGGATAGGACCAAAATAAGGTGCTATAACTGCAATGAACTTGGGCATTTTGCCACTGAGTGCAAAAAGCCTAAACAAGTCAAGAAGGACAAAGCATACTTAGAGCTTGAAGCTAAGTATGAGGCTCTACTCAAGAAACAACAGGGCAAAACTTTTATTGCTGAGGGAAAATGCTGGGATGACTCTGATGAAGAAGAAGAACAATAATACTCAAACTATGCCCTGATGGCATTTTCTGATGAAGGTGATTCAAGTCAGGTACCTATTCTTACTTCTCTTGATATGACTCCCCTTCAATATAAGCAAACTGTTGAAGATATGAGCACTGAGATGTTTAATATTCATACTAGCATGTTAGTAGCTAATGAAGAAATTGACAGACTAACTGCTAAGAATGTTGAGCTTACAGAAAAGAATGAGCAACTTGAGTTAATGGTTGTGAACCTGGATGGTTTGAAAAAGGAGGTTGAGTATCTTAAAAACAAAGTGATTTGTGCTGAGCAGATAGAGAATGCCCTTAGAGAACAAATTGCTGAAACTGAACTGAAACTAAGAAGCTTCAAAAACTCCTCTGAACTTATTCAAACCTACCACAAGGAACACACTGAAGACTGCAAGGTTGGAGTTGGTTTTGACTATGATAATGACAAGGGAAGGAAGAAGGTCAAGGGCAAAGGAAAGGAAACTTTTACAAACAAAAATGCCCCAACCATACTGTCAAGTGTTGAACTGCCCATCTTCAGAAAGAGTGTTGTTGAGTTTGATGAGGAACTACTGATCATCAAGCAACAGCTACTTGAAGAAGATGAGGCTGCTAAGAACACTTCTTCCTTTCCTGAACTTGTTAATCAGAAAGAGACCAAAGACAATCTTGTCAAGAGTCCTAAAGCAAAGAAAGAAGTTGTTAAGAAAAGGAAACAAAACAGAAACGGTAAAGTTGGTGTTAACAAAGGAAACAACTATGCTTATGTGCCAAATGCTCCCAGGAAACAATGTCAAAAATGCCTATCTGTTAATCATTTGACTCATAAGTGTAGTAAGCCTGAAATTGTTGAAGTTGACAACCTAAGTAACCTTTCTATAAGCATAAATTCTAGTCATGATTCCTTCTGTGGTAAGCCAAACTGCATGACATGCTATGTGACTGTGATTGCTAACTGTTTATCTCTTAAACATAAACTTGACTCTGCACAATCTGGTGAATCACACACACACATACATTCTCATAGGACAGGGTCCCCAATCAGGGTTGAGAGGGTGAAAACTTCATGTGAGCCTAAGAGTGTAAACTCCAAAGCCACAGAAAAAGTGAAGTCTCCTACTATGAGAAATGCAATTTATGACAGAAGAATTATTAATCAAAATGTTTCTAAATCATCTGGACCCTACCAAGTGTGGGTACCAAAAACAACTTAGTCACTTTGTGAATGCAGGGCAACAGGAATAAAAGAGTCATATGGATCTTGGACAGTGGATGCTCAAGTCACATGACTGGTGATATGGCCCTGCTATCACATTTTGAGGAAAAGGCTGGCCCATCAGTAACCTTTGGAAATGACAACATTGGTTATACAATGGGATATGGCAGTGTTAAATCTGGAAATGTCATTATTGAAGATGTAGCATTTGTTGAAGGACTGAAGCATAATCTCTTGAGTATTGGAC
The DNA here is from genome assembly GCA_030848705.1 of Heracleum sosnowskyi. Classification (NCBI taxonomy): domain Eukaryota; kingdom Viridiplantae; phylum Streptophyta; class Magnoliopsida; order Apiales; family Apiaceae; genus Heracleum; species Heracleum sosnowskyi. The sequence goes on along the minus strand of CM061242.1, from coordinate 10,026,898 downwards.
AGTTTACCAACAGAGGCTTCAAAGTGGAATTTGATGAAGATCTTTGTTCAATCTCAAAAAGGGAAAGTGGTGAAGTTGTTCTAACTGGTGTGAAGAAAGGAAGCTTGTTTGTAGCTAATCTCAAGGCTGCAGATAAGGGAGAAATTTGTTGTTTCTACACAAAAGCCACAAATGAGGAATTCTGGCTGTGGCACAAGAAACTGTCTCACTTGAATGTTCAGGCAATGAACTCTCTAACCAAGAGAGAACTCATCAGGGATTTGCCTGCCTTGGAGTTTGTGCAAGATGGAGCATGTGAAGCTTGTCAGAAAGGGAAGATTAAAAGATCAAGTCACAAGAACAAGTTGCTCAATACAAACTCAAAACCTCTGCAACTAATTCACATGGACTTATTTGGCCCTGTGAATGTAATGTCCCTCTCCAAAAAGAAATATGCTCTAGTGATGGTAGATGACTATTCAAGATATACTTGGGTGGAATTCCTATTCTCCAAGGATGAAGCACCCCAAGTCATAATAGAGCATATCAAGAGAGTTGATAAAGAAGCACAAAGCACTGGTTCCTCTGTAGTTGCTTTGAGAAGTGATAATGGGACTGAGTTCAGAAATTCAACATTGTATGAGTTTTGCAAAGATAAAGGAATTTCTCAACAATTCTCAGCTCCTAGAACACCTCAACAAAATGGAGTAGTTGAGAGAAAGAATAGAACTCTCATTGAAGCTGCAAGGACAATGCTGCTGGATGCAAAGCTACCCACTAGCTTTTGGGCTGATGCTGTTAACACAGCATGCTATGTGCAAAATAGAACATTAATCAATAAGAAGTCTGGCAAAACTCCTTACTCATTAATGACTGGAAAAAGAGCATCCTTCAAGCACCTGCATGTGTTTGGAAGCAAGTGCTTTGTGATGAAAGATACCTCTGAGCATGTTGGAAAATTTGATGCTAAGGCATTTGAAGGTATCTTCATTGGATACTCTCTGGAAAGGACATCATACAGAGTGTTTGTACCTGAGCAACACAAAGTCATGGAAAGCATGGATGTTACCTTTGATGACAAGAAAACTCCAGGACTGAAAACAAGTGATCAAGACAGTGTGCTATTGAGATTTGAGAATCAAGGTTATCTTGAGGATTCTGAAAGTGAAGATGAACCCCCTGTTCAAACTGTTCTAGAAAATGAAATTCTTGAAGTTGACAATCTTCTTCAAACACCTGTGCAAGGATTCACAAACACAGGGGGAGAAGAAGAGAATGCAACTGTCAACCAAAATGAGATTGGAACAGATCAAGGAAATGAACAGGGGCACACAAGGAAATGGGACAGAGCCCACACTAGGGATCAAATCATTGGAGATCCTAGTGAGGGAGTTAGAACTAGAAGGGCAACATTAAATACATGTCTGTATAGCTGCTTTCTGTCACAAGAGGAACCTAAATTAATTGAAGAAGCTTTGAAGAATTCTGATTGGATTGTTGCCATGCAAGAAGAGTTGAATCAATTTGAGAAAAACAAAGTATGGGAACTAGTGCCACCTCCAAAAGGAAAGAATGTTATTGACACCAAATGGGTGTTCAGAAACAAGATGGATGAAGAAGGAGTGGTAGTAAGAAACAAAGCAAGGCTGGTTGCCAAAGGATATTGTCAGCAAGAAGGCATTGACTATGATGAGACATTTGCACCTGTAGCTAGACTGGAAGCCATAAGAATCTTCCTGGCTTTTGCAGCTCACTCAGATTTTAAGGTGTATCAAATGGATGTGAAAAGTGCATTTCTCAATGGTGATCTTGCTGAAGAAGTCTATGTGTCTCAACCACCTGGCTTTGAAAGTGAAGACTTCCCAAACTTTGTGTATAGACTGCTCAAGGCGCTCTATGGACTCAAACAGGCACCAAGAGCCTGGTATGAAACTCTATCTCAATTCCTTCTTGAGCATCAATTTACTAGGGGTACAATTGACAAAACCCTATTCTTCAAGAAGCATGGAAATGATATCATTCTTGTTCAAATCTATGTGGATGATATCATCTTTGGCTCTTCAAATGAAAAACTCTGTGAAAGGTTCTCTAAGTTGATGCAAAGTAAATATGAGATGAGTATGATGGGAGAGTTAACTTACTTCCTAGGCCTGCAAGTACATCAAAGGGAGGATGGCATCTTTATAAACCAATCTAAGTATGTCAAGGATCTTTTAAAGAAATATGGTTTAGAAGAGTCATCCCCAGCTAAAACTCCTATGTCTACTGCAATCAAGCTGGATGAAGACAAGAAAGGCAAGAGAGTTGATATCAAGGTCTATAGAGGAATGGTTGGATCCCTACTCTATCTCACAGCTAGCAGGCCAGACATCATGTTTGCCACATGCCTTTGTGCAAGGTTCCAGTCTGATCCCAAGGAATCTCACATGATGGCCATCAAAAGAATTTTCAAATATCTGAAGGGGACTCCTAATCTTGGGCTATGGTATCCAAAGGGCACTGGGTTCAACCTGGTTGGTTACACAGATTCTGATTATGCTGGATGCAGAATTGACAGGAAGAGCACCTCTGGAAGCTGTCAATTCCTAGGTCAAAGGTTAGTGTCCTGGTTTAGTAAGAAACAACAGTCCACAGCAACATCCACAGCTGAGGCTGAATATATTGCTGCTGGAAGTTGCTGTGCTCAATTGCTTTGGATTAGAAATCAACTCATGGATTATGGGCTAGTGTTAGAACACATTCCTCTAATGTGTGATAATACTAGTGCAATATCCATAGTTGCCAATCCTGTTAATCATTCTACTACAAAGCACATTGAGATCAGGTACCATTTCATTAGGGAACATGCTGCAAATGGTACCATAGAAGTCTCTTATGTTCCAACTGAGAAACAACTAGCTGACATATTTACTAAACCTCTGAATGAAGCAGTCTTCAACAGACTTGTGAGTGAAATTGGAATGCTCAATCCTTCATTCAGTTGTTCTAAGTAAATATGCTGGTTAATAGTTGCAGCAGTAAATTTTCATTGTATTTAAATGATCTATTTGTTTGGAGTGAAAATTAGCTGAGATATGATTTATAAATATTTCAGTATTTTACTGCATATTTTTCAAAATCATATTTGTTAGTGGAGTTGTGAGCTTTTGAGACATCTCGATATAGATGATTTTCAGAGTTCACGACATAGTTCAAATTAAACAGACTTATATCGCAAACTGTTGAGATTGTGAGACTTCGCGACATAGTTCATTTCATGAGTTTGCGACATAGTTATTTTATGACTTCGCGACTTAGAATAACTATATCGACAAGTCTCCATAGTTGACAGAATTTTGATTTAAATTAATTTTATTTCAAAATTTGATAAAAGTCTGACAAATTGCTTAAAATTCCTAAAAGAGAGCTTTAGACAGGGTATTTCTACTATATCGCAAAGTCTCCCCGATCCTTTCATTTTGAAGACTTTGCGACATAGTTCATTGTTGAGACTATGCGATATATTTTGCAAGACTTTGCGGTACAGGCTATTATTGACTTCGCGACATACATATAGACTGTACATATTCATAACTCCATATCGCAGTGTCTCTATCATATAAATACCTTTTCTAACCGTTCACAACTTTTCATCTTGTCTATTGCTCTCAAACTCTCAAACCTAAGCACAAATTCTCTACTCTAATTTTCACTCTCTCTCTCTCGAAATGGCACCCAAATCTCAAACTGTATCTTCCCCTATCCCTTTAACAATTCCCAAAGAAACCAATCTTCTCACCATTCCCTCTGAGGCTGAGGCTAACCCAAGGTACAAGTGTTTTGTACGGTTCTTGAACACTTCCTACCTACGCCAAGCCCTAACCCTGAACCCTACCTTGTATGTCGATGTGTTGGAAGGATTCTGGAGAACGGCGTTGGTATCAACAATGGCTAGGGAAGATGGAACCTCATTCCAGGAGGTTAGCTGTTCAATTGGAGGCAAACACTTTCAATTTGGTGAAAGGGAAATCAATGAAGCTTTGGGGTTCAAGGTGGAAGGTCATGACCAAGAAGCTACAGATGCTCAAATCATAGAATTCATGACCTTCATTCAGTATGCTGATGAGATAGATACTGGAAAGCTGAATAAGAAGTTTGTGAGAAGGGAGTGGTCATTTCTGTTTGACGCACTCCAGAAGGTGTTTCTCTGCAGGAAGACAGGATGGGACCATATCAGTCACATTGCTGTGAAGCTAGCCTACTCCTTGGCCAACAACTAGGAGATCAATGTGGGAGCCATAATCCTCAAAGAATTGACTCAGAGGCTAGGCAGGACCGTTCGTGGTAGAGGTAATGACATCTTTTACCCTCGTTTCCTTCAAGTTATTTTAAATTTTCTTGATGCAAATGTCCATCTATTGGAGGGTATAGATAACACTAAAATGGCTTATTCCAAGTCCATGTCCAAAGTACTATTTGGTTCATTGGACACAAGGAATCAAGTGGATGTGATTCTAAGTGTGACCAAGCATATGCAGGACACATTTGAGTCTTATCCACTTGATAAGCCCATATATCATGAACTTTCCTGGACAGGGAAGGCTAAGACTGAAGGAGCTGCACAGTCTATCCCCAGCCTTCCTATCCCATCCAGCAATCCTACTGAAAACACCACTGTAGAGGATAGGCAACCAAGTGCATCAATCTCTCAAAAGGTTGATGTTACTAAAAAGAAGTCAAAGAAGAGAGCCCTAGCAGTGATAAATGACTCTGTAGAGATAGAAAGTGAGGATCCTGAGTCACCCCTTACCAGACAAAGGAAGAAGTCAAAATCTAAACCTACCACTGAATCCTCCCAACAGGATTCAGATGTGGAAAAAGGGGTACACCTACTACTGTCAATGGCCTCCCAACAGGTTATTGGCATTGAAAAGAGTAGTCTCCCCACTACAACCTGTACTGAGTCTGCACAGGATCAAGAACTCACTCTTGACCCTAGGAGTGATAAGGCTGATGACACACAGAGTGGAGAGCACATCACTGTTGAAACTCCTCCTATTTCTCAGGGGGGGTTGCCAAAATCTAGTCTAAACCCCACTTCTCTCTCAGATTCTTCCATAAAAATTTCTTCTGAACAAGAAAGTCATTCCAATGACAATCTTGCCTTTGATCAATCATAATTCTCTCCTGTGATTGAGCCAATTTCAAGTGACATGGTGCATGACACTATGCTCACCACCCAGGAACCACATCTAGTTGGTCAGGGAATGCATGCTGGGGCATATCCTAATGACACCAACACAAACATAGAGGATTCACCAGTTTTCACTGGAGACTCTGTGCCAAATTCTCCCATCCCTAGGGATGTGGAAATGTCTTCACAGACAAATAGGGCTGATGTTGTAACACATCCCATTTCAATGGAGACATCATCAGACCCTACAGCCATTCCAAGGCTGGAGGAGACTCCAATTCTTACATCTCATGAAGTGCCTAGCACTAGCTCTCACTTGGCTCAGGCCACTATGTCAGAATGGCTGAAGCCTGTGCACCATGACAGGCCTTCAGGATCATCATCTGTGCCTTCCAAAATGACAGAAGAAGCCATACAAGATCTCCATGTGGCACAGATTGATGAGTTCTCCAAAATAGCTCAACATCTCCTCACCTCAAATCTTCCCAATGCTGATTATGAAGCTATCTTACTTTGCCACAAGGAGGATGTTGAAGCTCAGCAGGAGAAGATTGTGGATGCAGCTGAACCAGAGGGAAATGTGGATGCCTGGTTGGATGCTAAGAGGACTCTCAAGCTCAAGGATGCCCTAGCTTTTCTAAGAGAAGAATTCCTAACTTCTCTGGGCTCCAATGCAAAGGATCTCTCTCCTGCTGCCATCTATGATGCTGTGAATGATGTGTACAAGAACCAGCTGAAGGCTCTGCACTATCTTGGGAATGGGCTTCAATCAGAGATTTCTTCAATCCAGGAGGAGACAGACAGATCCCTCACTAAGCTCAGGAACTCTTATCTCTCTGATTTTCCCAAGGTGGATGGTATTCTCAAAGAAGTCCAGAAAACCTCCACAAATGTATCCATGATGGATGTGACTCTTGCCATGGTCACAGACAACATCAAGAAACTGGCTTCGTCACTGGAAACTCAAGCAAAAGCCACCATCACCTCAAATGCTATGATAAATGTCATGTGGAAAAATCAGTATGGTGATAAGTTGGTGGATGAAGTCCCTCTGTCAGACATCTCCAAATATGACTTTGCCAGGGTCAAAGATCAATCCCTCAACTCATTTAGGTCTCAACAATTATTCTCTAAGGTGGATGGCTTAGAAAAAGAAGTGGCCTCTCTCAAGGATGAAAACAGAATGCTATCTACATCCTTAAGCCAACTCAATGACAAGCTGGATGACCAAGGCAACAACACCTCTAACATCTTACTGGTGCAGCAACAAATGATGACTTCAATGATGCGATCCATGAACCTGCCTATCCCTGGTGAAGCTCAAGACTTTTTGTCTGATCCCAAGCCTAAGGGGGAGAAAGTTAAGGAGGTCATTGTGAAAAAGAAAGGGGGAGTACCTGCCAAGCAGTCAAAACTTAAGGGCAAGCTCATTGAAGAGACAATAAAGCCAATCAATCTTCCCCCTGTAGAGGTCATAAATGCACAAGGCCAGAAAAGCACAGTCACCACTACCTACTATCCCTCCACAATGCCAAAAGAAATCTCCACTTCTCAACCTGCTCAACCTACTTCCAATGCTCAACCTGCCAAAGCAACAACAATCACAGAGGCCAAGCTACAGGAAGTTGCCAATTCTCACATCTATCATGATGAGGCCTTCCTGGAGTTTCTGAAATCCACCTACAGAGATGCACAAGAAGATGCAAGGACTTACAGAATGAAGCTCAAGGAAAACATTAAGTACTTCACAGTTGCAGTAAGGAAAATCAAGGATGTCCATCTAAGAGAGATAATCATGGTGTGCAAGGACAACTGCTTGTGGCACCTAGCTTTTCAAACTCTAGAGAAACTGAGATTCACTGAGCTGTCAACAATAATGGACTTAATAGAAAAAGGTGGGGCTAACAACAAGAGACTGTTTGATGACTTGAAGATGGATCAAGATCAAAGACTGCCTGAGGTTATCTCAAAGCCAAAGACAATAATCTTCCAAAGTCTATCTCAAGACAGCAGCATTGACCAGTTGGTGATCCCTTCAGATTTGACAAGAAAGAATAATGCAAAGATCAACCAGGTGCTGCAAATGCTAAGAGCCAAGAGGGGAGTCAGGACAGCTGAGGAACTAGAGATGATTCACACTCTACAATCTTTTCTGATTCATGGAGTCATTCCTGAATCTGTCAAAGAAAAGAACAAAAAGAAGGATGGAGATGATGATGATGATAAGGAGAAAACCTATGAAAGGAGATCTCAGTCAAGGAGAGATAAGGAAAGGAGCAAATATTCAAAGAAATCAAAGGATGCTGATGATAGCAAGAGGGATGACAAGGGGGCAAAGGAATCAGTTAAGAAAACAAGAAGTGGAATTCAGCAAGTCAAGGACATTGCTAGTAGTACTTTAACCACAACACAAGACTCTAAGTCTAGGGTGGGTACTGTTAGCAATGATCCTCCAAAATCATTATCCATGACTTCTGAACCTGAATTGCCATAGAAGAAAGATGAAGCCACTAAAGTAATTTCAAGAAAACACTTCCACAAAGTCACAGCTAGTGGAGTGTTACAGTGGATGAAGGGGAAAGGAATGAAGCTACTTCCAAGTGATGTGGCACTGAAGACTAATTCTCCTTGTTCCAGAAAGGTATCTCTTGTGAAGCATTTGAAGATCAAGAGTGTACCCAAAAGGATGAGGATAACAAAGAAGACTGGAAAACTCACAAATGTTATTGGCATCAATGTGCTTCCACTAGATGAGGACTATGATGAAGATGCCCTAGCATTTTTGAGGGCTCAAAGGATCTTTGAAGTCAAAGTGAAGTTGGATCATCTAGAGATCAAGTACACTGATGGAAGAGAAAGGATAATGAAGCAAGGAAGCTGGCAATATTTCTATAAGTATGAGCTTGAAAGGATAAATGCCTTACTGAATTTTGAAGAAAAAGATGAAAGGACATGGAAGATAGATATTGCCAGGTACTTGAAGATGCATGCTGATTATGAAGAAAACATGAGGAAAGAGAATGAAGAGAAAAACATACAGAGAGAGAAAGAAATGGCTGAGATGGAGGAGAGGGCTAAGGAGCTAAGGCAGAAAGGGATGTGCAGGGTCAAACAAAATCCTTACATTGTGGAGTACAAAAACTCACATGGAGGTCAAAGCAAAATAAGGATGGAGTTTCTTGATTCCTATGTAGAAAGTGCACTCAAGGCTGCAATTGATGACTTGAAAGGCTCACCTCTCATTGAAGAACTGATTGCAAGAGAAGAACTTCAAGAAGCCATCATAGACATGAAGAGAAAAGAAGAGATAAGGAAAAAGAAGATATATGATGATTTGCTAGAGAAGCAATTGGAAGCTGAAGCTGCTAAGCAACAAAAGTAAACTGTAAGCTTTCAATTTTTCTATGTAATCAAATCTCTGATCTCAATGTTCATGAATTATCCTCTCTGTTACTAAATTTCCTTTTATGTAAGTTAGGCTTGTTATCAGACATGAAATTGTGCCTAAGGATCTTACTCACAATTTGGGGGAGATTGTTAGGCTCAAGACATGTCTGAATACCACTATTAACAAGCCTACACTATGTGACTATGTCACACTACATGACCTAGTGATTTCTATCACTGGGATAGAGTATAGGTCTCTAAATGTACTTGTCTTGTTCTCATGAACAATAGCTTTATCATGTATGCTCAGATTTATAATGAGCTTAGTAAAGTTTCTTGCATCTAGATTGTATATATAGGCCATTGAATAATTATCCTGGTAGAAGTTCAGAAGTGTTCATGCAGCAGGATAGAGTTGAATAAGGCTATGAAGAAATAAGTTGCAGGAATTTGTCTAAGGCATTATATAGCAAAGTCAAAAGAAAGCTATGTCGTGAAGTCACCAATATCCATGTCGTGAAGTACTATATCGCATAGTCCATTTTGTACTATGTCGAGAAGTCCTCAAGACACATGTCGTGAAGTGTTGAAGTCAGCAAAGTCAAAAGAGCCTAGATCGTGAAGTCCTCAGAAGCCTTATGTCGCATAGTCATCAAATGACCTATATCGCATAGTCATCAAATGACCTATGTCGCATAGTCATCAAATGACCTATGTCGCATAGTCATCAAATGACCTATGTCGCATAGTCATCAAATGACCTATGTCGCAAAGTCTTCAAAGGCTATATCGCGTAGTCCTCACAAGGGAGATCGTGAAGTCAGGGATAAAGTGGAGTTCACGATATCAACACTTAGCCGTTTATAACAAGACAAATCAAGGTACAGAACCAAGAATCAAAGGAGACAAATACTGAAGCATTTGTTCTGGCAAGGTGGTCCAAAGAACAGATGGCAAATCTACAGCTAAACTTGGAGAGAAAGATAAGAGACAAGCAGCTACAGAAACGGGAAAGACTCCGAAAAGCAGGTGGTCCTTCCTGACACAGTGAACTTCTTATGGCAGGACAAGTTGGACTTTCAGAAGGGGTAGCTGTGTAATATTGTGTGTGCCTAGTTTGTATAGGTGAATATATATATCGTGCACACACAACTGTAAGCTGTAAGAGAGATACACATAGTTATTTGCTAAGCTCTTTTCTCTGTAAGCAAGCAAGTTCAAACTGTTCTTGTTTAGAAGCCAGAAATTCGATTGTGAATTTCCTGGAAAGCTGTAGTATTTAATTTGCTTATACAAAGTAGATTAAAGTGATTGTGTGTGTTATTTACTTTCTGCATATTACATATCATAATCACATACAGTTGTTTACTTAGGTTTCAAGAATCGAAAAATATATCAAACTATCCATTCACCCCCCCTCTGTCTAGTTTCTAGTAGTATTCATTTCTAACAAAATTTAATCGTGAAAAAAGTTAATTTGAAATAGAGTCAGTGAGCCGAAAATCCATTTAATTCATTTAAAATTAGAAATACGCCTAGAATGATATTGCAATCCAATTTTTCTGCACCAACACATCACATTATACATTTGTAAGATTTCCTAGCCTTTAAATCGGTTAAAAAGTTTGAATCGTGAAAAAAGTTAGTTCGAAATAGAGTTAGTGAGCCGAAAATCCATTTAATTCATTTAAAATTAGAAATACGCCTAGATTGATATTACATTACAATTCTACACCAACACATCACAGTATATATTTGTAAGATTTCCTAGCCTTTAAATCGGTTAAAAAGTTTTAATCGTGAAAAAAGTTAATTTGAAATAGAGTTAGTGAGCCGAAAATCCATTTAATTCATTTAAAATTGGAAATTGGCCTAGAATGATTAAATACATTTCTTACTCATCTTCTACTTCAATGCTATCATAACCATCTTCTTCTTCTTCTTCTTCTTCTTCTTCTTCTTCACTTTCCCTTGCATTGTCTTCATCTTCTTCACTTTCCACTTCATTTTGTTGCATTTGTTCTTCTTCTGGATCTTCTTCCATTTCGTATTGCGAAAAGTCAACGAATAATGACCTCGAGGGAAAATCTAGTACAATGGTATTTGAGACTTCTTCTTGAAGAGGTTCCACATCAACATCTTTTGTTCTTCCACTCAACAATTGAGGTCTACATGTGATGATTGTGTGAATATTACTGTCGGGATTCTTCACACTTGGAGCATAGTACACTTGAGTGGCTTGACTTGCTAGAATGTAAACATCATCCCCTTTTAGTTTTGAATTAAGATCAATTAGGAGCACTCCATTCTTGTCTTTCTTTACTCCCCTAACATGATCATACCAATGACATTTAAATAAAATCACTTGATTTCCACCACCGTATGTTATTTTGAGAATCTCTTGCAAAGTCCCATAGTAATTGCTTCCACTATCACCATAACAACTGCCTTTCACAAGTACCCCAGAGCTTGATCTTCCTAGGTTGAATGAGTATCCATTGACTTTGCATCTTTTAAAAGAAAGCACATAGGAAGTTGGGCCTTGCAACAAATATTGAAATCGTTCATAGTGATGTTGTACCTGAAATGAAATAGTTTCGTCAAACACGTTTATATGAACAAATTTAAAAATTACTCAAGTTGTTGTCTATAATAAAATACCTTGTTTTGCAACCATGTAGCTAAATGAGCCTTTAACATTGTATCCATCTCAGTATCACTCAATATATGTGAACTCTGATTGCAGACCTCTTCTTCGAACATACTGAAAAAGTAATCATTTCATGTTAGTGCAATATATTTAAACGTGTTAAAAATGAAAGAAAATATTTGAATGCTTACGTGATATAAGGTGCCAGTTCATGCATGTTAGTGAGAATGTAATGTGCTGCAACCTTTAGGGAATTTTCATCTAAATTGTAACCGACACATGCTCCCAAAAGCTCTACTGGATATGTGAATTCCTCTAGTTTATTAGGATCCCTTGAATGATCATCCACCACATTACGACCTAGCAGGTTGTGTGCTGTCTCAACTCCAGACTCGAAGTACATGGAACAAAAATGTGTCAACTCTTCATGTACATACTTTTCTGCAATTGAACCTTCAACTCGTGCGTTGTTCCCCACTTTCTGTTTCATTTTGCGTTGTAGGCTTTCAATATTATACATCCACCGTGTTAGGACAGGGCCAGCGAGTCTGCACTCCTCAGGTAAATGAACGGGAAGATGCTCCATTGGATCAAACATGGCTGGAAAGAATTTATTCTCTAAAGTACAAATGATCCCAGCTATGTTTTTTTCCATTTGCCTCAAATTTGATTCGAGTAGTGTAGTTGAGCACAAGTCTTTAAAAAAATTTGAAAGATCACAAATTACTTTGTTTATATCATCCGGAAGAAGTTCACGAAATATAGAAGGCAACAACTTTTGCATAAATACGTGACAGTCATGGGACTTCATGCCTTGGAATTTCAGCTGAGCTATCTTACAACATCTCTTCAAGTTTGACGAACAACCATCGGGGAGTTTCAATCGATGCACCCATTTACATAACAATTTCAGCTGATCTCGGGTGAGTTTGTACCTAGCTCTAGGCCTGTGTTTACCATTCATCCATAGCTCTTGCTTGATGCCCATTGCTTTCAAATCACCTCTTGAGTTTGTGGTATCCTTTGTTTTGGCACTACAGATAATAGTATGAAAAATATTTTCAAACACATTTTTCTCAGTATGCATGACATCAATGCAGTGACGCGGGCGCAATGAATCCCAATATGGCAGGTCAAATAATCTAGTGACATGTGTCCAGTTGTGTGAATCCCCAAATCCAATTTCCCTTTATTTGCTGTGTGGTTTCCCAGGTGGTGGAAAAGTGATACCGACAATCATGATACGAACAGTCCGACCTTCTCGTCGAATGTTTCGGCGTTTGTCTAGGAATCCCTTATGTAACCCATAAAAACTGGACTTCTTGTTGTGTGGTAGTTGCTTAGCTTTGACATCACCCATACAAACATGACAGGCCATCTTCCCATGGGTTGACCACCCACTGACCATACCCAGTCCGGGAAAGTCACTAATAGTCCATAGCAAAGCTGCACGTATCATGAAATTAGTCTTCGTAGAAGTATCAAATGTTTGTACCCCAACTTGCCATAAATTAAACAGCTCGTCAATCAAAGGCCTAAGATAGACATTCAGATTCCTCACAGGATCATTTGGCTCCTTCATGGACATGGTATGTGGAAGGTTGTATACAAGTAGTACAATAGGCCAAACTGAGTATACAGTAGAAGTAACATTGCTGTACGGGGGGAATCCATCAGTTGCAAGACCAAGTCTAACATTACGAATATCTGCTGCAAAATCTGGATAGTTCTTGTCAAATTCCTTCCATTCTTCTCCATCAGCAGGGTGACTAAGAACCCCTTCAGTCAATGTTCTGTTCTTGTGATACTTCATATGGTTAGCTGTGTGGGTACACATGTACAAACGCTGTAGACGAGGAGTGATTTTGAAGTATCTTAAGATCTTTCTCGGAATGGTGACACTCCCGCCATTAGTTGCAACTTTGCATCGGCTCAACTCACAATACTTGCAATTTTCCAAATCTTTATCATCACCATAGAACAACATGCAGTCATTCTCACATGCATGTATTTTTTTGTATCCCAAGTTCAGCTTCTTGACCATCTTCTTCACAGCATAATAATTAAAAGGAAGTTTATGCCCCTTCGGAAACACATCTCCAAGTAAAAGGAGCAGCTCGTCAAATGCCTTATCACTACATTTATTATGATTCTTCCAATGTAGTAATCTCGTAACAAACTTCAGTTGCGAGTACTTGGTATTGCATGGATATATTGGTTCCCCGACGCTATTCACATTGTCTAAAAATTTAGCCGCTTGCTCATTCGGGTCCTCGTGAGTGTTATATTCCTCCCCAAAATCATCCCCTTTAAAGGCATCTCTCAACATTTCTAATTCATCAAACACATCTTCACGATCAACCATTTCTTCATCTCCTGGCCCACTTTCTTTTTCATGATAATGCCATACGGTGTAACTCTCAAGAAAACCGGTTGCAAATAAGTGGAACTCGACATCTTGAATGAGTTGAATGAGTTGATTCATACATGTATTACATGGACAATTAATTAAAAGGTTCGGATTATCCGGTTCCTTACTATTTTTTCTTGCAAATGCCAAGAAATCTTGAACCCCTTTAGTATATTCTTCGGTGAAACCATAACCACCGGGTATAATTCGTTTAGAGATCCAACTACTATCATAAGACATCTACAAATATAAAAAGAATATACAAATCAATAACACAAGTGCACACACATATATGTTTAACATGTAATGAACTTAAAAGTAAATCACATATATGTATATATAGTTGCATTAAAATAAAGCAGAGGAATTTAAAATTGAATCCTTACATTGATGATTGTTGTGATTGTGGTTGCTATGTCATTTTATGAACTAAATGATATAAATATGTGTTTTTATTAAAAAGAAAGAGGGGGAGTTAAGAAAAATGGACAGGAGGAAAGCTACTGGTGAATTTTACGCAGGCTAACTTACGACAGCACAAAGGATTCCGTCGTAAGTTTATTAAAAAATATTTTTTGAACGGCTACTTTTGCAAGGTGACAGTAGGATAAGAAGTTAGTGGTTAATTTTGGACATGCTATTTTACGACGGAAAATATGATTTCGTCGTAAGTTAATATTACGACGGAAAGATCGTCGTATATTTAGCCTTAAACGACATCGTTTTCTTCTAGGAAAAAAAATGTATTTTACAATTAAATATAATTTCTAAAACATTGTAAAATATTTAACTTACGACGGAAATGAAAATTCGTCGTAAAATAATACGGCGTCGTTTTATTTCGCGCGCTGATTTCCCTCTCTTTTATTTGGTTGGTGCCAAATTTTATCAATAAAATAATAAACTTGCGACGAAATTGTTTTCGGTCGTAAATAGTTACGACGGAATGTTTTTTTCCGTCGTAAGTAGGGCGCGCCCAACATTCCGTCGTAATTGCCCTGATTTCTTGTAGTGAGTTATTCTGTTGAAGTAACTTCTGACTCAATGAACATGTTATTCAGTTGTTAAAAGGCCTAATTAAATCTTCAAAATATGGGTGGTTTTGATTTCGGGCTCTTTTTACTTGGTGAATATTACGTCGGTGAACATAAGAACATTGCCTTATGAACAGTGATCGATATGCACCTATTGAGATAGCTATGACAAAATGACGATGGTGCCTTTTTCATGTAGTACTGAACAAAAACAAACCGTATATGTATATGTATATGTATATATATTGTCAATTGTATCCATGTCGCTTGTTCCAAGACCCAGAGCTTTTTGGCTCCAATCCCCGCAAGTAAAATAAATCTGGACAGTGCAGCTTTGATTTCTGCTATTTTTTTAGCATGCTCTAAGTTCTTCTGTGATACTTGTAATTAGTGCACTGGTAAATTATTCACATTGTTGCAATCAGTAACTATTATTTTCTATGTAGTGTCAACTGATATTTGACATTTAAACTTGTTCTCGTGTTTTCATGGGTTTCAGTTAAAACGAAATTACTGCTCGGGAGATTCTTCAATTTATACTGAAAGCAAATTTGAGAGAATGTTTGCAAATTTATTGGACAATAAATATGAGGTGAAGCCAGTTGGCTTTGGGAACAATGTCGGTGGCAGCAGCAACACTCTCCAGAATATTGACACATCAAAGATTTCTTAGGAACCATATACGAAGTAAATTATATTAAGTTTCTTCTGGCACACTTTCAGTGCCTGAGGGTAATTAAACTGACTCCTGTAGAGGGAATGGATAAAGAGCAAAGTCATGCCTATGCAAAGCTATTCTCAAGGTTTCCTAGGGTTTCTACAGATGTATCCGTGCTAGTAGGATCCGAAGAAGTACTATGAAAAGCTAAAGAAGCTTTATATTTTGTAACAGTACTTTCTCCTGTCTAATCCATGAGGTTGCAGAATGGTATCAGTTTTGAAACCAGAAGAATTAAAGAAAATTTGTAGTGAGTAAGAAAATGTGGATGCAAGGCAAACATTTTTGTATTTTTCAGCTTTGTTGTTTTTATGTGAATTCCATACAGTAATGGTTTTTTTATCGCTTTTGAATTATTTTGCTTGATGATTGTAATGATTTGGCATTTACCCGAGTAGCATGCATGGCATTTACCTGAGAGGCATGAAATGTTTGGTGTTTCCGTATAAGTGCAGATTTTGGTATGAGTTCTATATATATGAAAAAATATGTCATCAGCCAGCCGTTGGTGTTTCTGTGGTATCAAAATAATCGGCAGTGGATGGCTTTCAACAAACGTTTCTCGAATTTATATATTGTTTTGTAAATATGGTTGTTGGGTTCAAATAATTAATGCTTTATTCGTCATTTATATTATAATTTACGTACAATATTAAACTTAGTGCTAAAAGTGTTGAACCTTAGTATAGTGGCATTTAGTTGATTTGTAAGCGAACCTGATCAAATCATTTTGGATATACGTCACATACTTGTTCCAAAATTTTCATATTTATTAAAACATGTGAGTCTTTAATGGAACTTGTCTCATGCTAACTTAACTAGAAAACATATGAGAATAGAGGATGTTTTATATTAGAATAATATAGGTAAGAAGTAGATGAAACATTTACAGAGATTGTATGTTGTTTTGCATTTGGAGGCATGAGGTGGATAGGGATGGCAAACAGGTCCGTGGATTTGGGTTTTGTGAAAATCAGACCTGTACCCAAACATATATGTTGGACCCCGGATCCTATTGAACTACAAATGCTTACATCCACATCCGACCTATTGGGTTCGGTTCGGTTAGGGTTTTACCGGGTCTCGATTTATTTATACAATTATATATCAACTACAATAATCCATGTAATTAAATGTCAAGCGAACTTTTAAGAAAAACTACATAATTTATATTCTAAATAAACGCGGACATCATCCAAAAATATATAACTAGAAGATCAATAGTAACAATATGTCTATCGTGTGCAACTTTCATACCTCAAAACTGACTTTAACATTTTATAAGATGAGCCTTTTATAATTTATGAATGAACAATGATAAAAGTAATACTGTTGACGAGATTACAGGAAACTACCTAGTGACTTCAAGTTGAATGAAACTTAGAGTAATAGCACAACAGAGGAGATGTTAAGAAATAGGACAATTGCTTTAGTAAAATTTTTGTGGAGGAATTCTAAAGTTAAAGAGTAACCTGGGTACTTGAAAGCGAAATGCTTGAAAAGTATGCTTACGTATTTAGATAGGCTTATTTTGAGGACAAATGGGAAATAATGTAACAATTGTGAATTTTGAGGTATAAATATTTTATGCTTAATATAAATTAGTAGACGTTATTTCACTTTGGTACATTTCTGTCTTTATGTATTAAAATGGTTCATTTGGTGGTGTCATGTGATCATACCACCTATTTTATTCATTAGTTATTTTTAAAAATTGATGTTTTATCGATATTATCAAGCTGAGTTCGTTTTATGATTTTATGGATCGATACAGTATTTTATCCGTGTCAATTTTATTTGTACAAATTACAAAAAAAATCCAGAATATTGTATTCTCACAATTTAAATTAATTTTAGATTTTTAAAAATATTTGAGAATACTTATTTTAAATATTTGCAAACTAAAAATTTATTATTTTTACTGCTAGTTATTTAATTGGTGATTTTGGAGCTAATTAAGTAAGATAGGTGCCAAAAAGATTTTGGGGTATTTATTTTAAAATATGATGACTTTGTTTTTTTAGAAAAGAGGAGTTTATTTTATAATTATCTTAGCATCATTTTCGGGTAAAAAGTTTTATTATTTTAGGAAATAGATTTAAGAATTATAATTCCTAGAAAATAGAAAATAGAAATAGAATTATTAGAATTAGAATAATATTAGAAAAGTCAAAAAAAAGGGTCAAAGCTTACATAGAAAGCTTGGTTGATATTTTGTTAAGTTGTATTATTATGCCAATTATTAATTAAAGAAAGTGATAAAACAAATCACATACATTCCCTTTTCTTCTTGTTCATCCGTGAGCAACAAACAGACAAAAGTAGTAGGAAAAATTTCCATTTTGCTTGGTTAGAAATCGTGCAAAAATTCTAAAAATTATTTAGATTATAAACCCATTAGTTGTTATTAGTTTCATCCATAAAAACCCACAAAACACAATTTTCTAGCCATAAAACCTTGGAGAGGAAAGTATGTCCTTGAGTAAATAATCTAGTTTTGGGTTGTATAGGTTTTGTAGAGGAGTTGTGGTGGTGAAACGAAGCTCGGATCGTCGGAGAAATCACGTTAAAGTGAATAGTTGGGCGAGCACGATCTCGGTAGTGCAGACTCGTAGTAACCGCATATGCGCTGGACCAACGAGTTATCAAAATAGAAGATTGTGATGTCGTGGGACGGAAGAAGAAGAGAGTCGTATTACTTTAGCATTACGTAATAGCTAAGGACCAAAGGCAAGTTTACTAACTCATACTCTTTTGTTCGGAGTATCATAACAAATTCTATACCTTTCACTTATTGTTCAAGTGACATGTTTCTTCAACTATTTTGCCAATATTACTCTCAACTCATATTGAAAGTTTTATCTCTCTCACTTATTATTCAAGTGATATGATTCTGCACTATTATGCAAGTATTACTTTCAAATCATATAGCAAGTGACAATTGCTACTATATTGTTATTAAACAAATGTTTTATCATACAAACCGTATATTATGCTGCATTTCCGTATTTTACGGGAAACATGAATTATGATTATTATGTTGTTACGAAATGAAATGTTTTACCCTGATAATATATTTCACGGTAATTAGGCCCATTCCCTTGGAAAATTACTTGTTAGTATAAAACAAGTTTGGAAATGATTTATTTCATTGAAAGATATAAGCTAATGGCAACAGGTTAATTTAAAACTTGTGCTATTGTTTTTGGAAAAATAAAGTGGGTTTGGGATTGCATAAGAGAACCACTTGACACGCGGTTCCAGCCTGAATAAAGCCAATGGCAATAAGTGCTACCGGATCCAAATTTTGTTATAAACACTTTGTTATATTAACATTGTGTATGGAGGTTAAGCATGAATGATCATCATCTTAACCTGTGTCATTTGATACTCACTTTATATAATAAAAAGGGCCAATGATTTGATAAGAAAATAAGTATATTTAACAATTATATTCTGTTTAGAAAAGAGACATATGATTTTAGAAAGAATGCATTATATTCCATTCTTGATTTCAAATCAAAATATATATAAATTACTACCATGATTGTTGGTTTACAAATGTGAAATGGACATTCTACTCAAAAGTTATTTGCATCAAACACTTGTTAAATTTCTAAAAGTGGACATTGTTCATCATTAAAGTATCTTTCTTATTGTATCTTAGTATTATCTTGCTGAGCATTTTTTTGGCTCATACTTGTTTATTTCACTTTTTAACCCTCCAGTGAAAGATAAAGTGACATGATTACATCGTATAAACTTGGAATGCGAAGAGACGGGCTGTTATGAAGATGAATTGATGTAGAGTATCTGGATCTAATGTAAGGCTATTTGTATAAAGTTCATTTCTATTAAATATTATTATGTATATAATTAGTTTGGCCTGGTATACTTTTCATCGAAGTTATACTAGCGTTATAGGATTTATGCAAAGAGATTATTGTAGAGATGAACATTTTTATTTATTGGGATTTTGGATTTTTGTTTCTAGCACTATAACCTAAAAAGATCTTGGTATAGTTGGGGTCGCAGATGTTATATTTGAATTGGTTTAATATTTAACAGGTGATTTATATTGAGATTTTAGCGTGACGACCAAATCACCCCGGATTTGGGGGTGTTACACTATCAATACTATCTATCTATACTATATTATTAAAGACGAAACATTAAAAGTTTGGTCGGTACAATACCTGTTTTTTGGTACTTCGTGATTTTACTTAATTTTAAAAAAAACTAATATTATATAATAAGACATATTTATATTCCATTACCTTTTTCAGCTAAAACATATTACCTTTTCTATTTTTTCTAAAAAAAATTCCTCATTTTCCAAAAATATCACGGGCAATTACCATTTTTAACTAAAACATGCTACATTTTCTATTTTTACTTACTAAAACTCCACATTTTCCAAAAATATCACGGATAAACCCTTAATTGTTAATTTTAAAAACCTATTTTAATTCTATTTTTACTTACTAAAACCCCTCATTTTCCAAAAATATCACGGACAATTAACTTTTTAACTAAAACATGTTACCTTTTCTATTTTTTACTTACTAAAACCCCTCATTTTCCAAAAATATCACGGATAAATCTTTAATTATTTATTTTAAAACCTATTTAATTCTATTTTTACGTACTAAAACCCCTCTTTTTCCAAAAATAACACGGGTAAACCTTTAATTATTTATTTTAAAACCTATTTTAATACTTTTAATTTTTTATAAAAAGTTTACCTATTTTAACATATTTACTTATTTTTTTTAAAAAATACAATTAATTAAATATTATAACATAAATAATCAAATAAAAACTATTAAAAAAACAATTCGTGCATCGCACGGGTTTTAAGCTAGTATATTATTATAAGCGAAATAGATATTTTTTAATCTATACTATTATATTAAAAATGAAACATTGTAACCTTGAATTATATTTTTCTTTTTCTTCAATTGTTATTTTTCAATAGAATAATAGGAATACAGCTGGTCTTTTCTTAAATTTAACTTTTTTCCAATTTGCCACACTTCAAAATTTAGGTCTCTTTAAATTGTTTTGATTTCTAGCGCATCATATCCTTGGTGTGTTTTTGACAATTTTCGCTATAAAACAGTTGTGTTATTTTGACTTTCTAACCGTTGAACACTCCGTGTTTGTTTTTTTATTCACATAAATCTTTGTTATTTTTCTATCGGTGTCTTACATTTTTGACATCAGACTCTTGGTAATATTATTATATTTGACTTTTTTATCACCCAATTTTAGGTCTTATATTTTCCATCTCCCCGTAATAGTTGAGATACAAAAGGATTTTAAACTCTTAACAAGTTTGAAAAGGTTCTTAGTAGTCTTTGAGTTGATGTTGACAATGTTATAGAACAAGAATATCTCATGTTTTTTTGGGTTGTTTGTTAGTTTATTTGAATTTGTTGCTAATATGAGAAAAGAGAAATTTTGCAACTTCATTTACAACAAATAAGTTGGTTACTGGAGTTAGCTAGTCATGTTTGGTTGTAGCCTAAGCACATGATTCTAATATATTTCTAGTATATCTCAGCATTAGTTTCTTTGGTTGTCAAGAAAAGAAAAGATACCAGTTAGTAAAATCTATTATTGTGCCCACTTTTCTGATTAGTGATGATCAACTCAAATATGCATTTTTAATATGATGTTATCTTTTCTATTCTAAATTCAAATTGATTTTTTATTACTATTGTTTCTACGTATTACTCATAAAAAAGATTATGATTACTATTTGAGTAAAAACACTTATTAGAGTTAAAATTTAACATAGATATATATAGGGCACAATTTCTAACTTAGCCTAGGGCATCCAAATCCCTAGGACAGACCGTGTTGCAAATGATAATATAGATGCAATTTTCTGAAATAAGTTTTACGTCATATCAACCACATGGTGAATAAATAAGGGTGCCATAATTCTGTTTTTCTATTTCTCTACAATTATAAGTTGAAATTTAAAGAAATTCCTGAAGAATGTTTGGACCTCTGTTCTTGCTTCAATCTGTTACTACAAATAGTTTACAGAGACATATCTAGCTAAATTCTTATCAATTGTTTGTTTGTGGACATTGAAGTGTATTTCAGCATATTGGTCGGCAGAGACTCACCAACTGACAGACTTAGAGGTTTTGGAATTGGATTTCGTTGTCTGCCTACATAATCAAAAGGAGCTTCATAAATTGATCAGATATGCTAAGAGTCTGAAAACATTGCTCATATGGGTGAGTTTCCTTTTTCTTCTTCTTTTTTTCGTAAGCTTGATTTTACTTGTGTTAACAACAAACACATAAACGTACTCTCCAGAATATTGACATCAAGGATTTCTTTGGAACCAGAAACGAAGTAAATTATATTAAGTTTGTTCTGGCACACTTTCAGCACCTGAGGGTGATATCAAGAGAACCAGACCAAATCATTTTGGAGTGCATCAGTGATCACGAGTCAGTGACAGGCTCCAGTCAAACAATAACTAGAAAACGTATGATGAGAATACAGGATGTTTTGTATTAGAATATAGGTAAGACGAACAATTAGATGACACAATTTCATGTTCTGCCAACAATAGAATGAGAACAGAAATGAGTAAGAACATTTTGCTGTCCGTACTATTAACATCGAAGGTTTCACAGCTGGTACGTTTTACGAACTGAGTCATCTTAAGTTTATGCTGGCAACTTTCCGCGCCTGGGGCTCTGGCAAGTGACTCCGTTCAAAGGAAATGGATGAAGACCAAAACAGCGCCTTCCCAGAAGTTTGATATTTTCTTCTGCAATTCTGCTAGTTGATAGTTTATGTATCAGTCCTGTGTGAATTACATTTCATTTATCACTTGAGAGAAAAATTATCCCTACAACATCTAAAAGATGTGGAAAACGGAGAAATGTTGAGGGAAAATTTCTCTTTATTGATCCTTTCCGTGCTACTCCTTTCCACACTCAAGTCCTCCAACAAATAGTACAGGCGTTTGTGATTTATGGTAATTCTTAACACTCTGTAGTGTAAACTGTTTTGACAATTGAACCAGCCATATCGTTTCTTTTACCGATCTTTTAATAGTCTGATGATCTTGGTCAATTTTTAGGAGAGAAATGTTCAAAGTGACACCTGAAAATGTTGGTCCTTTGCAGCACCCGGTTTAAAATGTGAATTGTCCTCTGCTCTGAGATGGTGATA
This sequence comes from Heracleum sosnowskyi, assembly GCA_030848705.1. NCBI lineage: Eukaryota > Viridiplantae > Streptophyta > Magnoliopsida > Apiales > Apiaceae > Heracleum > Heracleum sosnowskyi. Next base: position 10,004,341 of record CM061242.1, on the reverse strand, counting down.
ATTTCTTTTAAAGGCGTGGCAAGAAGATTTAGTTTGAGCATCCACTAACCAACTATAGCTGACTAAGGACAGCTTTTGATTAGATTACAAGGTTATATTCTCAGACAATATCTTTTCTTACTGAGGACTTAACTTCGACTCTCTCTCTCTCTCTCATCAAGGTTATATTTTCGGACAATATCTTTTCTTACTGAGGAATTAACTTCGACTCTCTCTCTCTCTCATCAAGGTTATATTTTCGGACAATATTTTTTCTTACTGAGGACTTAACTTCGACTCTCTCTCTCTCTCGTCCTCATCTCCAATTGGTTGCTAGTCCCGACTCCCGCGCACATATGCTAGCGTTTTATTACTTGAATTGAGTTGATAAGCCATCTAAACTTGACAGGAGCACACCAGTGTCGAAGAAAAGCTAGAATTGAAACACAGGGAAATATACAGTTCTCAATCATCATATGCAACATCATGATTTGCCAATGGGTGAAGTGAGCATTTTTCCTGTTCTTTATTATATATTAAAGTAACTCACAAATAGGATGACATACAAAACCCTTACAGAATACTCTTATATTAGATTGTACTCAAAATAACTCAGTTTTGTTAATTGGAGCATGAATGAATATTCAAGTTGGTTTTGTTCATCCTCTGTTGTATTGATCCGTATTCGATTCTTGCTCATCCCAAATTTATCGCTCAAGAAAAAACATAAAAACAAATGAATTCAAATGTATTGTGGCCCATGCAAAACACCAAGATCAATCTTTAGTTTTCTGTTGTTACTCAGTTAGCTTCCTAGCTTGTAAGTGAAAAAACAGAAATGGACAAATTGAAAGTCATAAAGCTGCTTACTTTTATACTAAATTTTCTGTTCAATATTTTTTCAGTTTTGTCAAACAAAGTAGAAGATCAATTTCACCATCTAGCTACTGAACGCAGCAAAAATATTGAAAATATCACTAATCCTGTTGATATCATCGAACATTAACGAAAATAGCGTTTTTAATTAGATAGATATATCTCGAAACAAAACACATAATCATTCAATTGGACCATGAGCCTAATTTTTTAAGATGAGATTTTAATAATAGTCTAATTTTTAATCTAAAAAATTGTTATAGTATACAAGCCCGTGTCACGGGCTTAATGCTTGTATGCATGTATACTACTTCCTATGCATGTGAAGTTCTCAGACACGGTAATAGACATCATGATTCGTCAATGGTGAGAATTTTCCGTCGCTCAAGTTCATACAGCATCAGAAGGCAAGCAGAGTCTAAAGAACTTTTCTTGTCTGCTCGTGGATGTCCATCAAGTACAACAACCAAGCGGTCTGGAATGGTCAAGGTGATTTGTGACACGAAACTACTAAACCCTTCCCTCTTTTCAGGGCCATCAGTAAATACAATCGGAGATCTGCAATAGAAGTGGCCACATAGTTGAGATGCCTGAACATATACTTTCAAAGCACAAAAGTACTATGGAACTGTGAAATAGGACATAATTTGTTGTTATATAACTATCACTGACCTTGACTTCTTCTCAGTTGTCTCAAATTCAGGCAACGGCCACTGTTTTTTCTTGCAAACATCATAAAGGGCGACTCGCGGCCCACCTTTCTTTGTATTAATTGATTTGAGTGCTGCCCGAAAGGATTTGACAAGAACAGACATATTAGAGGTCAATTGGTGTGTACAAAGAAGTGGAGTGTTCTAAATTAGAGTGTCCAGCTCAGGACACACATTTGTGTTTTTTAATTTATTTTTTTTATTTTACATGTGAATATTTTCAACACAAATATTAGAAGAGAAGCACAAACTACCCTGATCAGTAATCCTAAATCCTTGATGTGAGCTGCAACAAACTCCATCCATTCCTCAAAATAGCCACCTTAATTTTTTTGGGTCATGTCCCAAGCTAGTTATCTTAATTTACTATGTTTCTTCCATAGCCAAGTTAATGCAAATGGTTTGACTGGCTTACCGAATTGCATAATGAGATATTAATTATGGAAAGTGTAATGATGTTAACCAGAGTTTGACCATCAATTACTTGTACAAATGAGATAGATATAAATAGTTTAAGTCCCAGTTTTTATTTCAAGAATTATTAAGCAAGCCTTCACATCTACCTAGGATTTGCACGGGTAACTAAATACCTATGTTCACAAAGACCTCATGATATTGCTAATGCTTATCAAGGGCTCAAACTACACGAGTAAAGGTACTATTCTTTTTCTTATGAATATTCAGTTAAGCCAACTAGCCAAGTCACATAAAAGGTAAAGGAGTCTCCGTAGAATATATTGCACAGGTTAACAATTAATGGGTAAAATAACATTTAAATGACCCATACCAAGTATGTTATGTTCAGAACCACCATTTACGGCAGTAGTGATGGTTGTGGTTTGAAAATCGCATGTCTTTTGCTTTTTTGGTGATGGAAAATTGGACGAAGCTACAGGGCATGCTTGGCTGCAGCTCTTTAGTACTGAATCCATTGAAGATGAGGCAACAGCAGGTTTCTCATTTTGTTTTCGCAGTGAATATCCTCTACCCTGTGTGATAGAAATACTCAAATATATGAGTGATGAAACGTCATAAAGCTCAATTCACAACATTTCATATGTAGCAAATGTTATGGTCGTAATCAATTATGTTAGAAATTACAATATTTTAATATTATCTGGTACAATCAGACAATCCACACAAGTACATAGATCAACCATAAGACTGGGTCATTAATATTGAATCCCTAGGGAAGTAAAGACCAAGCACCACACAGGAAGTCCATTGAGTTTCCTTCAACAATGTTTAGTGATAAATTGCAGGAATGCAAAAAATTATTTCAGGAATAAACAGTGAAAAAAGGGAAATTTAAAAAGATTTGAATATGTATCCTGAATAAATAGACATACAGGTAAGTAGGGTAAGGCATACCTCTAGTTTTTTAAGCAATTGAAGAGCTGCGTTTCCCTTCGCAGATTTCTTGTTTTGCCCATACCCCTCTCCGCTCAACAGTGTATCTTTAAGCTGTACACTAAGCTCGGCAAAAACAGTTTCTCCTTTAGTAAGACAATTTTCCTTGATGAAAAATCCAAGAGAATCGCACAATTCAATCAATCCACGAAGTGGGGGTAGTTCAAATTTATCAGGGGTGACAATCGGTGATAATATCGGCTTAAAGACTCTCCACACCTCATCCACATTAAGCCTGCTATCAATTAATATTGCCCCCGCAATACTTTCCACCAAGTCGCCGAGTGCCTGTAACAGACATACAGTTTGTAAACTGTAAGACAAGGAAGATAGAAGAAAACTTAATGGACCAAATGAAAAGAATAGAGGTGTGTCATCCATTATTGTTAGATGAGTAGGAGTACACATCTGTACTTTATCAATCTTTATTTCCCTAGTTTAAGAACTTGTGATCTTACTTGGCTAGAACCTACTCCATTTTCATTGGTTAAATTCTTTGATTAAAACATTATATTCAGCTCTGTGTTGACAGCCTACTTGCTAGATTTTGTTTTTAACTTTATTCTTGCTTATTTTTCATTGTATTAGAATTCAAGATCTCCTCCATTGCTTGGGGACAATCTCCATATAAAATTTAGATTTAGTTTTTATCTTTCTAAAACATTTTGAATATATATATATATATATTATGAGTAAGGTTTCAGAGAGAACCCTCTTAATATATACATAAGGTCAGTGTACATTATGCCCTCCTGCTCTGGGTATGTTCAGTTTTGTTGTTTGATGTAATAGGGGATACTTGTTGATAAAAACACTAGAATTCAGTAAGGAATTAACTTCTACAACTAATTTAGTCGATACCAATGTGCAGGAACTAGAGACATAAATTAAGGCTACAGTAATAACATGAAATCAGTAGAGAACTACAACGATCATCAAAGCTTGAACAAAATGCTTCACAAAATGACAATGACAAAATTCATTAAATTCTAAACAAAAATGCTTCACTATGACAATGACAAATAGTTGGGAGGGTGAGAAAAGCGTCTGACCATATGAGTGGAACCTTGAGTTCTACCATCAGTCCGTAAAATCTATCAACAAGTACTTCATATTTTTTAGCCAAAATATATATATATATATATATATATATTTATATATATATAATATATATATATATATGTTATATTGTTATCCTTAAAAATGTTTCAAGTTCAATGGTATGGGAGTACCTCTAAAAGTTTAATCGAATGATCCAAATCGGCGTGCCATGAACGGCATTCATATAATCCTCCCGTTCAACATCCACACAGATAGCATCAGCTTCATCCCAAACACCAAACCATCAAGGCGCCTTCAATAGATCCAAATTAATTCCACTTCAACGGTGTATTTCTGTAGTTGTTTTTCTTAAATTTCCTAGTTGAGTTTGAACACATTTCCAACACTGGATTTCAATTTTAATTTTCAATAACAGCACCTCTTATCCACAATCCGAAACTCCCCATCTTCTTTTGATAAGACTACCCCTACGTGATAAGACTAACCCTACTTGGGTACATTTATCACATCGCCATTTGACTTCAACAATATATATTGTTCTCCATTTTCATCTATGCTACTCGTGTCAATGATTCGAGATAATTCCGTATCTTCAACAAATGTATTACAATCTTATAAAGACTACTTTCATTTGTCAAAAACAAGTTCTAAATAAATCAAGTATTCAACCAGATGCTCATTGAAGACGCAAAATACTCTAGAAGTCTACAACACTTTAAAGGTAGATGGAAATGGTGATCAATATTAACTGATAAATCCAAATGCCGATGTGATTAAGTGTACCCAAAATAGAGTTGGTCTCAGCAAATGAAGATGGTGAGTTGCAGATTTTAAGTAACAGGCGTTGTTACTAAGAACTTAAATCTGTGAAATTCAGTGTTACCTTACGACAAATGTAAGACAGATTTACATACCGAGGAAAGCTTTCAAAACACACCGTTCTAGTGGAAATAATTTGGAACTACTCTAGGGGAGAGCAGCCTAGATGGTTCTAGTTTAGGAGGAAGATGATGGAATGTGGGTTGATAATGAACGAGAGAATTGCATGGATAACATTCCACGGTGCGTTGGATTAGATTTAGTTAATTAGAAAAAAAAGGCACGCATTAGGGAGCTTTAGTGATTATTTTGGATATAAAATTTATAATGTCAAGTACTTGTTTCTGTCCTGTAAATCTCTTTTTTTTTTTGGAAGCCTTGATAGTATTTCCAAACTACAGGTCGAATGCAAAGGTTCCTTACACATGGCCACAGCCAATTCAGATGCTTTCTCACCCTTAAACCCTCTTTTTCTCATACTGAAGGACATTTTGTTTGAAATCTACTATCATTCTTACAAATTCTTTGATTTCTAATGAAGGTGTCTATGCTTTGATAACCTTGTTAACTGTTGTAGTTCTTTCTTCACTTCAATTTATGGTTATAGCTACTTAATTTATGTCTCTAGTTCCTATTTGTTGGTATTGACTGTATGTAGAAGTTAACCCCCTATTGAACTCCATTTTTTGTAATCAACATTTACCCCTTGTTTACATTTTAATTGAATGTACTTTGATGCTAGTTACACAAGAAGTTAACTTTAGGCTTGTAAATAACAAAATTACCTTGGGACATTTTGTAGCTGGGGGAGTATTGGTGTTGCTGCACAAACCTGACACAAAACTTGCGTACTCAGTTATTTGATTTGAGAGAAGACCAGAGCAGCGTTTGAGATGAAGATGAAGTTTTCTTCTGACAGCAGCTTGTGCAAAATTTTCATTATTGACAGAGGCTGATCTCAAGTCTGTTAACTCTCCGGGATCGATATCGGAGTGGCTTTGGTACAGGTACACTGTAATAAGTATATCCAACACAGAGTCCCCCAAAAATTCAAGTCTCTGTGTAAATTCAAAAGAAACATGTCAATTTGTACATCACTTCTCCATCAATTATATATATGAAAATTTAAAAAGCTAACATTGATAGTGATACATTATGTACCTCATAACTATAGCCACGGTCTACCACTTGCTCTTCAGAAGTGTGTGTAATGGCCTCTACTAACAAACCCTTGACCAAGAATTCATACTCCAATTTCGCCTCCAGGATGTCGATCTCTAACTCTTTTGGGTTGTAAGAATGGAGAGATGCTTTTTTAATGGCTTCATCAAGCAGCAAGGGCAGAACTTCAACATCCATACCAAGCCATTTCATCAATTGTACTGAAGCAACCAATCCACCGCCAATGTAGTAGGCCCCTATAAGGGCCTCTACACAATCAGATATAGTCTTGGAGCCCATCCACCTATGACCCCAATCACAATATTTGCCAGTTTTAAATTTTGAATCTTCAGTTACAAATTTACTATCTAGAGGCACTTCTGGTGTATCCAACCCATGTTCACATGGAAAAAGTTGTATAGATCGTTGTCCAGGAGCAGTCCATCTCAGCGGATCAAAAGGACTATCTCGGATATACCCCTGTCAAAGTGCCAATAACTATAGTGAAGATAAATTTCTAGAACAGTTATTTGCGTTAAAGATGCATAAATAATTTATAAATTTTAGTTTCAATTATACATCATTAACCTACTAAATTTGTAGTTTCATAATTGGATTTCCTAAAAAACTGAATCCTAAAGTATAAAAGCCTTAATTATCACTAAAGGCAAAGAAACTTTGAAATCAGCTGAGTATCTCACTATGATCTTAACACTAGACATGAAAAGAGTCTAAATGACAAACAGGACTAACATCTGTGTATAGAGTAAAGTAAACACAATACCTGTATCTTTTTAGCAGTCCCAAACTTATGCAAAGTGGAGTTACGAACAGCATGTGTGCGATGGTCGGATAATTGTCCTTCATGTTTGTCAGGATATTTTAAAAAAAGATGGCAACTTAAAACATATTTCAAAACTGAATCTCCAAGTAGCTCTAATCGCTCCATAGAAAAGCTTGCGTTACATTTCATAGTTGTCAGAGCTTCCAAAATCTAAAAATTACAAAATAATAGTTACACAAAGTGGGTTAAAACAATTTAAATAAAAAAAAGTAACCCAATTAAGAACAGACCAGTGAACTTGGTATCTGAAAATTTCTGCAGTCACTTTTAATCTCGTCTCGTAGCTGGCTGGCCAACATTAAGGACTCTAAACGGTGTACTACCGAAGGTAGCAAGTACATCGACTTTAAAACACTTAGTCTTACGTCAACAGCAACCAGAAGTTCTGGTGGCATGCGAACAAGGTCATATGGCTTCCTGTCGACCTTTTTACTGCTCGTTCCTTTTTTCTTTTTATTTGAAAAGCCTAATATTTGGATTAGAAAATAATGTCAATCAAAATAATGGAACTCAATATTATGCGCATCCAGATGTCAACTTAAATGGAGCAGTAATGCAATATTTTATACAACTTATTACTTTGTGCTGAGTTCATAGAATTCAGTAAATAACAAACAGATTACAAACCTTCTTTGAAATTGACAAGAAGATTGTGGGCTTTATGGCTTTGTTTCATTAGCAGTAGCGGCTGTCCAGGATGTACAAGAGATATTCGGTACCTTATCAAGGGGAATGAGTTAGATAATAAGTTTAGTGAGGTCAAGACTGTACACAAAAAAAACATCAAATTCGTAATGCATAGGATTCACCAACTTTTTCTGAAAGTAATCAATGAAGGACGAGTAGGCTTTATCAGAATCTGCTTCAAAACTACATTCAGCAGAAGTGTCCAAAAGGACTTCAAGAACAGTGTAAAATCTTCCAGTATGGATGGACATAACAACCATATCTTTGGTGTTGCTAATAGGAACTGATCTATTTGCAAAGTATATATTGCCCACACAGTTAAGATCACTCCTTGCACCATTATTCTTTGAACTCTCAATAACATTGCCTGATTGTTCAGCACTCAACCAGGCATTTTTTTTGAAAAACTCGACCTCGGACACGCAAGAATCAATACCCGCCCAATCAATTTCCCACAGTTCCTGGCTAGGATTGTTTGCAAACTCCAACGGTAAAAGCAAGTACATATTGGATGGGTTCCATAGTGAGACATCTGCCTGAAGCAAAAACTCTCTTCCTTTCTTTGAATCGGAGCGGAAAAACAACTTTCCGAATAGTCCATTAAAGAAAAATTCTTGGAAGCACATTGATTTTCTCACCTGGGACGATATAAAAAAGAATGTATATAATTATGTATAGTTGAGGTGATTATTTCTGAAACATACAGATTAGGACAAACTTATGTGTGTACCTGCTCGGCGTTCAAATGTACTTGTCCACATGAAGAAACTGAAGACTTAACAAACTTTTCGACCAAGTATAAATCCACTTCGAAGTTTGCCACATCATCTTCAAGCTTCGACTCAATTAGAAAAATAAAACTTGAATACCGTTGATTAGGAATGTTACAAACAAAATCCAATTTGTAGGCAAAAAAAGCCACGTTGTCAATCCCTTTGCCCCAGGTCCCAGAAAGAGCTCGAATGCAGGTTGTTCCATGTAGTTCTTTCCTCTTTGTTGTTCCATGTAGTTCTTTCCTCTTTGTTGTTCCTACAGACCGGGAAAAGTAACACCGAAATGATAATCATAAACAAAGATGAGCGACCTAGTCTAATTAAAGATATCATAAACAAAGATGAGTGACCTAGTCTAATTAAAGATATTATCAATCATATGAATCTTGACCTATATGCCACTAATATGATATTACTAGCTAGATTATCTCTACACTAAAAGTTACTAAAGGAAACAAGGTAACAAATGTTTACATGATAACATGTTATAGGCGTTCGGCTTAAAATATCAAGTGTAAGATCCCAGATAGATCGAAGTAATGCAAAAAGTAATCAGACAATCCAAAACGAGCATAACATTGTCATGTCAATGCCATAAAAGATCAAGTTGCAGATTAGAAAAAAAACAATATCCTGAAACCCAACTAGATAAATGATTGAACATTTCCTTTTAGATTAAACACCAAGTACATCATACAAGCATCATTTTAACATCTTTTGAGATATATCCTTCATGTAGTAAAAGTTTACAGGTATACGAACCTGCACTTGAAACTTCGCTTTTCTTAGTGGAGTCCTCTTCCCTTACTGATGCTCCAGTAACTTCCACAGCATTTGCATTCATGTCCTTATTACAAGGTTTTAAAAATGAGGTGTCCTCTGCCCTGACTGATGCTCCAGCAACATCCACAGCATATGCATTAATGTCTTTCCTACAAGCTTTTAGGACAGAAGCATCCTCTTCTCTACATGATTCTTCAGAAACATCCACAGAATATGACTTCAAGTCTTTATTACAAGTTCTTAAAATTGAGACATCCTCTTCTCTAACTGATTCTTTAGTAACATCCACAGCATGTGCATTCATGTCTTCGTTACAAGGTTCTAAGATTGAGGCATCCTCTTGTTTGACTGATGCTCTGGTGGCATCCACAGCAATCGCATCCTTATCTTTGTAATTACAAGGTTTGAAGATTGAGGCATCCTCTTCTTTATTTGGAACAGTATTCGACATACAATACTCCCTTTGTATGATATTAAACACCTGAGCTCTTTGCTTTAAATTTCCCCTGCAAAAATATACATTTTGAGGAAAAGAAGAGCAGTTTCCAAATTAGGTGAAACTCCTGAGTGCCTATTCTGTAAGCAGTATTACAGTTCATTGTTTGGTTTTCTTAAGTAACCAACTCATCTAAAAGTAAAATCTTAAGGTATTAGAGAAAGGTCTTAAACAAATAATATATTAGAATGTGCACCAATGTGAATTAGATACGATATCACAAGTATTATTATTAGTGACCCAGTTTTATAAATCCTGCTTGGGGTAGAAATAAATACCTCTCTAGCATCATCACATACTGGGAATTATTTTGACGCGCTTGCCCTTGAGATTGAACATAACTACAGAATGTAGTTGGCAGGTCAAAGTATATCACGGTGGAACAGTTAGGCACATGAATTCCCTCAATGTCAGTAGTAAATAAAAGGTTGACCTGATACAAAATATAGATGATACAAGTGAACTTTCTGCTAATTCAGTTTCGGGAATGCCAAAAATAATTAGCAAATTTAAATTCAAAACAAACTGAAATTATGAAAGTTTAAAAGAAAAAATTGTGGTGGATATACCTTTCCGGTGCAAAATGGCTCTAATGTTTCTTTCTGCAATTTGGGTGTCAGACCATTGACTGAGCTATTGGTCCCAGTCAGATATGAAACTGATATATGAGAAAAATAGGTCATTTTTTTTAAAACTCTTTCAATAACTTTAGCTTTTATGATTTGATCAACAAAAACTAGGCAAAGTACTGGTTGAGCTTCCCTGCAATGACAGCAAACAAGGAAAAGTTTGAGAATGACTGAACTTGTGAATCATATGTGAAAACTTTGACAATGTTTGTTTACCCAAATGACTTGAAAATTTGAAGGAGTTCATTAAGCTTTGGAGATATAATGCCAGTAGACAACGTCTTCGAATAATCGCATCCCTCATCTAACAGATTTTGGTGGCCTGGGAATTTGCAATGTTTACATAATTATCAATTATCAATTGGAATTAATAAATAGCTGAACAATATTCAATATTGATGACCAGTTTGAGACAATCAAACTTAACAATAAAAACACAAAACTATTAAACCACTTTGAAATTAGGTCTTTGAGTAAATTTACGAGGCAACAGTCTGCCAACAAAGAACAATGCCACATTTTCCAACAAATTATTTAAAAAATTCAAACAAACTTGCGCAGCAATGAAAGTAATAAAAATACAAGCTAGTATCAACAAAAAGTAAAGACACGTGACAGTTTGGAGTCCATAAATTGTCAAGGACAGGTTGCGCTAAGAACATCTCCAACCCAAAACACCACTCACAACCCGTCAGTCTGTCACATTGGTAAACTAATACTTATATTCCATGTATGAAAAAGAATAAGTTATCTCTCTTTCAAATTTTTACACCAACAATAAAATATTAATTATTATACTTCTATCACTAAAATGAGTTTTATATCCTCCGTAGCTCCGATTTTGACCGGTTTTTTACCCGATCTGTAGAAAAACATATAATCCATCTATTCTAGCATATAACATCGACAGCTTGCCAATTTCCGATATATCGGCCAATTAATCGCCTGATCTGAAGATTTTTATAACACTGGTAACACTGATGAATTACTAAATTTATTATTAATTAAAATTTTAAGTTAATAAATTCAGTCGGATACAATACAGATTATTTATTAATATCTAACAAGTACAAGGGTATAATTAGGATTTTGGAAAATTGCTTATATTACACCAAATGAGCTTGCGCCGAAATGATGCAAGTTGTACTGTTTTAGAGGAGGGCCAGAGTAGTTATTCGCACTAAACTGGTGCAAAAGGACAGTAATAGTATTACGCTAGAAACGGTCTAACTCAATTATTTGGTAGGTAAGTTGCAATGTCCCTCTAGGACAGACTTTACAAGATTTTATTACATGGAGTTCTTCAACTACAACAATAAAGCAACACAAACTGCTGCATCGGTTGATATTGGAGACCCAACAAAAGTGAAGGGAGCATCAAAAACATAATGCAGTTGCAAATTATTGTCAATATAAAGTTTCACAATCTGCTTGCTTACCAATTTTTTTTAAATACCAACTCTTTCTCATAATTTTATAATGTTCATCATTTCTCACTACTCAGGCCAGTTCTAACTCCTACATATTTTCCACTTGAATTCTATATTAATCTGAATCTTTATAAAGTGTAAACAACTAAGTAACTTTAAACTGTATACTGTCTACAGGATGCTTCAGCAATGTTTTCCTGTTTGGCTATTATGGAGAACTAGCGAAGAGGTAGACAACATTGCTGAAATATATTTTAAGAAATGGTGGTGATCAAAACTATGTAATAATATATAAATATATTCTTTATCAGGAAATACTAGGGAAATGGACTGGTTGAAAAAATTTAGCAATGATACAAGAAACAAAAAGCATGTAAAAATGTGTATAGTAATAGATTTTGAAAGAATGGAAGCAAACAACATACCTTGGGGTAAGTGTTCTTCAACAAGATGCAACACCTCTTCAAGATAATATTTCAATTGAGGAGAATTTTCGATATTAAATTCACAATCTTTATTGATATCAGGCGACTTCTCTGTAAAGTTTTTAACAGCCTGTATAACAAGAAACTTAAACTAAACGCCAAAAGTAAAACAAAAGTTAAGCAGCATCTACAAAATCCATGGAACCTAAGGGAATTGATAAAGGTGGTGTATCAGTTTAATAAGAATGAAAAGGTATAAATTAACAAAGAATTTTAACCTGTAAGTGTAAACATTACTTTTAATTCAATGTAATTTCCACTATGATCATCCAAGGAAGACAGAAATAATTAAAAATGTTCAAGGTAACAGGTTCTCAAAAAGTCCTCTTCCTAAATTTTTTTATAACCCCTCTTTGAATCTTTAAGTTGACTACAACTAAAATATTCATACCTCAAGAGCACATATGAGACCAAGATCGTCGATAAAATACAAAATCTGTTGGTGAATGCTAGACATCCTGCTGCTAAGTGGCGCATGTTTATCATCCGTATCCCTGAAGCTTTCAGAAAGTGACGCTTCCAATGCGAGCAAAGAGTCATTACACTGTACCAAGAAGATTGAATATAATTGCATCAAATTTACTGCAAGTGAAATAAGAGTAGCCATATGACATTACAGACAGTTGCACCCTTCAAGTCCACAGAGAGTCCCAATTCAAAAATAATCTTTGTACTTTGGTTTTATTTTATTAATACAAGTATCTGTAACAATAACAATCGGAAAAACGTAAATTTAAGAGCAAAACTAGATTAAAAGTTCACATTCACATCACAGATTATACTTTAGGAATCACAAATCGACTAGTTCAAAACCTGCTAACTATTTTCTTCCTGTGGAACAAATGGAGTGTGTAATACTAATATCTATGTTGGCTATGGGTGCTACAGCTTATAACAAGGTGAAAACAAGTTACTGGTCTATGAAAAGCTTGGGTCATAACCTTTAACCACGTGGACTCCAATTTCACTTTTAAATCAGAATTGGAGCACACAGCTGGGTCATAAAATCTATGAAGTTCTGCTGCAGAGGGGATGACTGACTCCTGTTCTGCCCTGATCTTAGTCGAGTATATCTGCATTTGTAAAATAAAATTACGGCGCGGGGAACCGACAAGTAACAACTAACAAATATTCAAGCACAACTTTAAGGCTTATAGATATAACCATTATAAGAAAGTAAGAAACAAATTGTACCTGGGAATGTAATATGTCTTCAAGTTCTGAAATATGACGATCAGAGTCACTAACAGAAGACACGCCTGCTAACAAAAAGTATATTAGGAGATGAGACGAATTCTAAATGTTATAAATTTAAGCAATGAGATGAATTTAATTGTCTACTGACACTCCTGCTAACGCATGTAAGATGTAGCCATACTACAGACTCCCATTTATAGTCAATTTGTTCTATAATCTTTCATATAAGTTTTAGCCAGTTCTTTAAAAGCAATAGCTTCTACAAAATACTTGTGTTGTTGTGTACAGAAAATACAAAATCTTACCTTTTTTAATTAGAGGGGATGCAGTCATACCAAAAACCTTTGGCTTCTCTCCAGAATTGTGATAAAATTCCTTAAAAACCATTCATCATTAACAGTCTCAGTAATGTAAGGTTAGAGACTACATCAAAATATAACCATTTACAAAACTATAATTATTATATCATGACTACATGAAAAACTGTAAAGGACAATTTGCCTGGATAGTGGATACTATTCTTACATTATAAAGGTTAAGCCTTTTTGACAGAATGTAATTTTACCTTCATTAATTTCGCATAAGGGTGGTTACCCGTGGTATGGTGGCATTCATCAAGCACCAATAAGCATATCATTTCAAATTTTAAGAACGATTTCCTTAATGCATCTAGCAAGATTTGAGGGGTCATAACCATAACCTGAAGGTAAACAGAAAGAAACAAGAATATGTAAAACAACTAATATTCTTATGTAGTATGAAAACATTAATATTCTGTCAAGGTATGAAGATTCAAGGCACACGCAGTATGAGGATTCTATACACGTGCGGTATGAAGATTCTACACACATGCGCAAAAAAAGAATGAACATGATTAGAAACTCGAATGCTTACTGATTCTTTCATATTAAAACTGTTTAAAGAATAACAGCCAGATAAACCTATTCTTTAGAGTTTAGACTACTGGAAAATAAATTTTCTTTATTTATATATATATTATAAAGAGAGAGAATCTAACCGATTCAAGATTAAGCCGAGGATATTAAATTACAAACATGACAACATCCACAACAGTAAGAAGGATTCTTTGAACCAAAAAGAACAATTGTAAATTACAAGCTTTAGCATTTATGTAGTAACTAAACAATATGTTTAATTTAATGCAATGCTAATGCTGATATCAGTACTTTAATAAGGTGAGACAAAGAAAATAAGAAGCAACTCACATCATTTTGATTAATTTCTTTTTCCCATGATGTACCATTCCAAAAATCAATCCCTCTCGCACCATAATATTCATCAACTTCAAGCTCAGTATAGTCCTTTATAACCTTAAATTTCTGTAATATACAAACGGAGAATTCACAATATCTGAGAGAACATTCGAAAGTAATAACCGAAAGATTGAGACCACCTTGACCTAGATTAATACTTCGAGGATCGATAGGTGACTAACAATATGCATTAACTACATACAGAAAACAGAATCTATCTAGATAGATATCTCATGAAGACATAACTGATGGAAGAAATCTCAAAGTCGACTCATGAAATCTCACTGGGTAAAAAAAAGATATGCTTTTAATTAGCCAAAGTTATCAACATTACAACATTAAAAACATGCCTGGTGAACAAGCCCTACAGTGGGTGCCAAGAAAATGATCAATCTTTTTTGACCACTCAACTTAACAGATTCAGCAATTTCTTTAATAAGCATCACAGCAATCATTGAATCATCAGACCCTGTTTCCATATAGGCAATTGTGTTTCTCTTCTTAGCAACTTCGAAAACCTCCATTTGATACCTAAAACAAATTTCAACAATTAATCAACATCTTAAAATCAACCCACATCAAATAAATACAACATATACACAAACAAAAGTCATCATATAAATAAGTACACAAACATCAACTTTCCCAAGAAAGAAGCCAACATCTTTACTAAATAACACACCACAAACAAACAATATCTTTACACAACTACATTCACATAAAGAAACAATCATACATACACACATAATTAACTACACATACATCAATGTACTCAAAAGAATTAAAGAAAAGGGCCTTACTTTGTAGGCTTGAAGTTGAGAACAGGAGAAGCATCAATCTCCATTGAATCATCAGGTGGGCTGTATTTATAATCATCAAACTTTCTTTTCTTCAAAATCCTGATAGCTTCTTGAGAATGCATGATTGATGATGAGTCTAACACAACAAAGATGTGTTCTTTATATTAAAGTTTCAATTTTTATTTAACTTTCAAGAATCTTTTAATTATCCCACAAAGGGCTAAGATCATCAAGAATGAGACATCAAACAGTCATGCTAAATATACATGTATAGATACAAACACATGTATGTATATATTGGAATGAGAGAAGATTTGGGGACAGACCCTTGTGTGTTTTTCATAAGTATTCAGTTTTTTAAGGTTTTAGAAGAGTTTGAGAGACAATAATGGGGGGTTTGGTTTTGGGACAAAGCTGACGTGGCAGGGACTTTGTAACTTAGAATAATTGTACTTTGTGAAAAAGGTCTCATGCAATTACTTCAGCTTTGTACGTTTCAGCTGTTACTTTTCTATTAATGGGCATGGTATTGATTATCTATGGTGTATCTTTGGTATATTGGATTATATTTTTTTGATTTATTTTAACAAAAGGTTATCTTATCTATAGGGTATCTTTTTGTATTTGGATGGTATTATTTTATTTACGATATTTACAGTTAAAGAAAAAGGAGAAAAATATGAAATTCCAAGAGATATAATAGGGTGCAAACGGGTGATTTACAAATACTCTATTTTTTAATTTATATAATTAAATCTATCTATTATATATATATATCTATACTATCTATATTATAATATTATAAGCAAACCACTCTCTATTTGGTTGATAGTTTGGTCATTTGGTTTGGTCCTCTAAATAATAACTGTTACATTTAAATATAGGTAAATGAGAACCGTTGGATGTAATATTAAATTTGGTTGGTAGTTTGGTCATTTAGTTTGGTCTTCTAAATAATAACCGTTAGATGTAAATATAGCTAAATGAGAACCGTTTGATGTAATATTAAAAGAATATTCTTTTTTTGATATCTAAAATGCTTCCACGGGTTCAAGGTTCGAATCCCGTCAACAACATATTAAAATTTTTTAAGATCAAAATACAAATAAATGCTAATAAAATAAGATAAAAAATACTAAAAAATCATATAAAAAATATTATTATAAGCAAACTACCATCTATTTGGTTGGTTGGTAGTTTGGTTCTCTAAATAATAACTGTTAGATATAAATATAAATAAATGAGAACTGTTTGATGTAATATTAAAAGAATATTATTTTCTTGATATCTAAAATACTCCCACGGGTTCAAGATTCGAATCTTGTCAACAACATATTATTATTATTAAATATTTATATCATCTATTTTTCTAAGCTACATTCAAAAGTTCAAGATATAATTCCGTCGACAACATATTAAAAAATTTTAAGATCAAAATACAAATAAATGCTAATAAAATAAGATAAAAATAATAGTAAATCATATAAAAATACTAAAATAATAAATTAAAAATACTAAAATTTATCCGTGCATCGCACGGGTTATAGGCTTGTATATATAATAAAGCAACTAGGGGTTGCTTGAGACAAATAAATCGGTGTAAAATTACTATATTACCCCTACTTATTATATAATAATAATAATTCTATAATTAATGCATATATTAAATACATCTAATTCATTAATCATCATTAATACATCTATATTTATTACTCTGTTGTTATTAAATATAGGAATTTACAATTATATCTCTGCTACTACTTAAATGATTAGATAATTAATATCTATAATTATATTTAATTCCAGAAATATTAAAAAATTATCAATCATGTCGGACTTTTAGTTTTCGAATGTATCGTCTATCAAACTTTTAATATTGCATTTATAACAAAAATGGATTTAAATTTGCACATAAACAAATAAAAACAAACATTTACTTAAATTATAACACTTCAACAAATTAACTGATGAGAACACATACATACTTTTGGCAACATTCGAATAAATCATTATCACACTTTTAACACGCAAAGCAATAAAAAATTTCAGAAAATCTAATAAAATTTGCAAATTTAGAGTATGTTTCATGTTTTTGGTTACTGAAATTAACAAATTTTTTAATTAGCTAAATGAAGTTGAGGACTTTGATCGGTTGATGCTGAAAAGAGTATTATGTTATTGTGTGAAAAGAAAGAAAAAGACACTTCAGATATCAGCTGAGTGCATGTCGGATGACCTAAATAAATTAGGTATTCAAAAATTAAGTGAAAATGGAACAAAATACAAACATTATATTCGGCATACCATCTGAACTACATGCGTACTTTAAGTAGGACAACTGTAGGCATGAAAAATAACAACTTTCACTCTTTTCAAGAAGAAAGTTGAGCGATTTGTAGGTGTCCCAATTGAAAGAATCATATTTTAAGTCGGTCAGGTCTTACTATTATATAGTTGCATTAACACTCAAGGGAAATAATGTACTACACTCAATAATATTTTGAACATGATGATTAAACTAATAAACACATGTCCACACGTAAAAAAAAATCACCGAGGATATTACTCAAATAGTCAACAACATTGTACACAAGAATTATTCGAAATATAAATTACCTCATACAATCAAGATGGACATGACATATACACTATAATGCACATAAACTCAACATATACAACGCCAGTTCCTGCCCTCAATGATGAGGCAGGTTCGAGAAAAAAACAATAAATCGCTTGAAACGAAAAGTAACACGCAACCAATATAGTCGATGGACAACAATTACGAAATTGATCTCAAAAAGAAAATTTTAAGACATTGTCTAAATTAACAACTTTGGTTCATCGTTTGTAACCATGATTATCAGATTAAGCGTGTGGTCATGTGTTCATGCCCAACATCTATATACACTTGTCATGTACATATACTTTGGTCCTTCGTTACACCTTATTTACGTTAAAACCAAAAAAAATATGTTGAACAATGTAGCTGACTCTCAAGCATTTGATGAAATTAATGAAAAAGACAGCTACTAGCGTGTATATCACAGACACAACATATAAAATTAAGGCAACTGATGCAAATTAACTCAATTTCTTCTTAATCCATTAATTATCTATTCCAAAACAATGAACATCCATAATTAATCATGACTACTGCAAAATTCAAAAAATCAAAATTCTTCCATTTTACATTTTTTTTATGAACAAGGGTAGGTCCTATTACAAATCGAAACAAAAAAAAAAAAGAAAAATCTAAAATGATAACTAATTCATTTTTTAAACGTGTAAAAAGTTCAACAAAATATAAATTTAGATCATACTCGTGCCTCGCACGGGTTATAAAACTAGTTAAATATAATATAATAGCATGTGATTGGTGTACTTTTAATTTTATTTATATTCTTGAACTAATATTATAAATATTAATTTTAATATGTTGTTGTTGATATTTGAATCTCAGACTTCTACATAGAATAACTTTTAAAATTATATTTGACGATTCTAATAAATTTAGTTTGAAAGATTAATAGTTGTGGTTAAAAGAAATAACTAAAATGGGGTGTAAACTATACTGCTACTGATACCCTTTTACCTTAATATCTTGTTTAACATGTTTAAAACGAATAATATAACTATTAAATTTTAATATGTTACCAATATAATTTAAACTTTAAATTTTATTTGTGACTCGTAATTATTATCACAAATTTTTTAAATTGTTCATAAGGTCTGAATCATAAAATTATGATATGGTATATTTCAAGTAACATATATTAAATTTAAATGTATTGACATAAATTATAGAATGCCTAATCTTTGATCGCATGAGATCCGCTTGCTAATGATGATCAAATCCTTAATTTTCATAATATTATAAATAAGATTTTTTCGAGCGTTAATTACATGTAGAATATAATTTATATTCATTACATATTTTATTTTATTTTCTCTAATTAGTTAATAAATATCCTTCTTTATTTATAATTAAGAATAAAGATAAACTCCCGATAAAAAAATAAAAATAAAGATAGATTATTTTCGCATTGAAAATTTTTGTTGTTTAAAATTATGAGAGTGTATGGGTGAAAGGCATATGTATAGGCCTATTTGTAAACACCGGGGATTCTACTCAACCTAAACAAGTATGTAATAAGTAAATAATAAATTCATATGTCACAGGAATCTCAGAAGATAATATCTGTCAAGAGAATGAAGATTAATGTCATCTACAAACTTAAAGTAATTCTACATTGAAAGAAGTTCAATTCATTGATCAAGCCTCAGTGAAGTATTCAAGAAGGTGGACTTATTAAACTGACATGGATTTCAAGAGTGTGACAGCAAATGTACAGGTTACAGTATTTGAGAAAGGGAAAAGAAAATGGACCACAGCTTAAAGTCAAACAAATAAAGAATAGACATTGCAATTAGTCACTCATGAACCAGACAGTACATCGAGTGTCAACATTCTACAGTGTTAGCTCTTCTTCTAATTTCAGTGGTTAAAGGATTAATTCTACAGTCAAGGAATTGTATTTATTCTCTTTTAAATAATTAAATCAGTTAAGTAATTTATTTATTAAATTGATTCTATTTAGAATTAATTTATTACTTAAATTATTTAAAAGGTTATTTAAATTAGAATTAATACATAACTAGGAAGACTGAGAAAAATATTAGGAAGATTGTCATTGGGTAATCTTCCTGAGAGTCTTCCTAGGTCTTTTTCTCAGTCTTGCCAGTTATTAAGCTAACTCTTCCCGAAAGTCTTCCCTTTGTATTGGCAGTCTTCCTGACAGTCTTCTTAAGCATATTTGTTTAAGTCTTCATAGTACAAGTGGAAGTGTACTTGAAAAAGTAAGTGGACAGCAACTTTATAAAAAAAAGACAAAAGAAAAGAAAGATGCAATACAGTTGAAAGAACAAAAAGCTCACGGCCATTAACTGTCAAAACCAACCAAGCTTTTAATTCTTTGATTGACATAAATTCTAGCACTTATTGTATAATCCAAACCACTAGAATTTACTCTCTTGTATTGCTTTGACAATCTAGCGGATCATAATCCCTAGAATTTATATCGAACTACTTTTTAGTATTCGATCCTTTTATTATAAAAATAGATAAATTCATGTCGAATTTATTCTTGATTTGTTTTAACAAGAACTCTGTAATCTATACTCAGAATTGTAACACCCTTCAAGTTTAATATAAGTTATATTTAACTTGAATCTTGTTTCATTTTATTCTGCAGTAATTTGTTATTGAAATTGTTAAATCAAGAACAATACAAATTCGATTAAACGGTAAAGTTTGTATTCAACCCCCCTTCTACAAACATATCGGGACCTAACAATTGGCATTATAGCCTTTTGATTGATACACTAATCAAGATCCAATTTTTGTGATTTTTTTCTAGAACTTTCATATTTTTATTCTTCTACAAAAATCTCAAAATGACTACACAAAAAGTTGGGACAGTTAAAATCCCCATGTTCAGCAAGGAG
This sequence comes from Heracleum sosnowskyi, assembly GCA_030848705.1. Taxonomy (NCBI): domain Eukaryota; kingdom Viridiplantae; phylum Streptophyta; class Magnoliopsida; order Apiales; family Apiaceae; genus Heracleum; species Heracleum sosnowskyi. The sequence goes on along the minus strand of CM061242.1, from coordinate 9,983,421 downwards.
CACTATCCAATGTGGAAGAAGAAGATGCTCCTGTTTCTTCAAGTGACAAATGTTAAATATCTTGGTGTACTGAAGAATGGACCTAAACTTCCTATGATTGTTGAGGAAGAGCAGATTGTGAATAACATTGTTACTCAAGCTGCTAGGATGTACCCCAAGGATCCCAAGGACTACACAGCTGATGAAAAAGAGGATGCTTCTCTGGATGCCTGCCTACAATTAATTCTGGTTGATTGCCTTGATCCAGTCATGCATAATCATGTTTTAAATTGTGTTACTGCCAAACACATTTGGGACACGATTGAGATTATCAATGAAGGGACAGAGGAAATTAGAGAGAATAAGATGGAAATTCTCACCTCCTCATATGAACACTTCAGATCAAACACTGGTGAAATTATCTCTGATGTTTTTGAGAGATATAATAAATTGATTAATGATCTGAATCTCCATGGAAAGCACTACACTATCAAGGAGATTAACAAGAAGTTCCTTCTGACACTTCCATCTCATCTGGAGCACAGAATATCAGTTATTAGATAAGCAAGAGATCTAGGTGAGATTTCTTTGGAAAGACTCTATGGTGTTCTGAAGACTTATGAGTTGGAACATATTCATCAAAAGGAAATATATGGAACATGAAAGATAGTCAGTACTTCTACTGCACTGGTGGTAGAAGTCCCACGGCAACTAGAAGTGAAGGTTGTTCAACCTTCCAGTTCTGACAAGAATGTTATTGTAGTTGAATATGGCTTAACATCTACAAGTCAATCTGGTGGTGACTTCCATTCCATGGAAGAACTTGAACAGTTGGAGGATGAGTCAATGACAATGATAGTGAAGAAGTTTGGGAACTTCAAATTCAAAAGGAATCCTAATCTTAAGTTTAAGCCCAGGTTCCAGAGAGGTAGCTCTTCTTCCTCAAATAGCACAATGGGTGGCTATAAAACCGGAACAGTGGACAGGATTACAATTAGATGCTATAATTGTAATGAGTTGGGACATTTTGCTATAGAATGCAAAAAGCCAAAGCAAGTGAGGAGGAACTCATATGATTCTAGCAAGAAGAACAAGATTAGGAAAGCTTATCTTACCGAGGGAAAAAGTTGGGATGATACGGATAGTGATGAAGAAGATGGTGAAGTTGGAAATCTAGCACTAATGGTTAATAAAGGCAACACTTCATCTTTCATGTCAGAGGTAAAGTTCACTGACTCTGAAATGATTTATCATCTTAGTAGTACTGTATCTTGTGCACGTAGTGAAAATGATAGAATAATTCTTCTGAACACTGCTCTTGAAAAGGAGGTTAAAGAATCCATCTTCAAAGCTGTGACTACTTCTCAAATACCCTCATTGTCAGTATCCTTAGAACCAGCACCCATCCATACCACAATTTTTAAAAGTGATCACTCCCGAGATAGTGTGCCCTGATAGGCTTTTTGATGCTGAACCCTCTTGTCTCAAGGAGTTTGAATCAATTCTAAGTGGAAGGACTAGTTCTCCATCTAAACATCATGGCAAGAACAAGTTAGAACTGGATTATCCATTCTCCAAGCCTGATGAAAACAAGGTGATGGGAAAACTGATTAAGCTGTTTAAAGGGACTTCTAATGTGAAAGCTAAAGAAGCTATGGCGGTAATCTACAGGAATGGAAAAGAATTACACATCACAAATAACCATCCTAGATTCACTGAAGCCAAGAGAGAAGAAACCTCAAGACTTTTGAGGGAAGCTCATCCTGATTCCTTTGAATCTACACCTGAAAAGCAAGCAAGACTGGCAAAGGAATTATGGAATGAGTTATAAAATGAGGAGAGTGAGGCTGGAGTAGCCCCTCCTCATAAAAAGAGGAACAAGGGAAAGACAGTGCCCAAAACAAATCCAATCAAGAGGAAAAAGAGAAGATCCAATAGGCATGTCTCCCCTGAAGAACAAGAAGCTATGAAGAAAACAGAGGCTAAATCAATCACCTTTGAAGACATAATTCAACCTGCAACTCAATCAGACAGTACATTCCATGGGACTCCAGTTGAGCTTAAAGATGAGCCCATAGAATTTGACAACTTGGTATTCCCTAAGATTATACCGGAAGATGAAAAGAAGAAGAAGAACGGGGAGCCAAGGAAGAAAGTTCTTAAGGGACCAATCAAACTCTATTATGTACCTCAAATAGTCAAGCCAATAGATAACAAGGATGATTATCTATACAAAGCTGATATTCAAGAATATTCAGACTTGGATCTCTTTCTGGATGAACTTATTGAAGTGAGAGGCATTGACAAATTCAAGAATCTGCCTGAAAGACTCATGTTTGTCTACAAAGGTGGAGTGGAGAGACCATGGCCCTTGCAAAGAATTCTAGGGGAAGGATACCCAACCTTGGTCAAGGTATTCTCAATCTTTAAGAGTACAAGAGGATTCTCTCAAGTTGCAAAGGGGTTAGTGATGAAACAGATTGAGAAAATCAGGGCTAGTTGGAACTCACCAGAGAGTTTGCCTATGAAGTTAAAGATCCCATACAATGGACAGAAGATTCATCTCCAACCCTTTTGGGTGATGGAATTCAGGGATGAAGATGGTTGTAAAAGGTTTTTCAGACTGGAGGACCAACTATCTAAGGCAAGCACTAAGTACCTGAGATGATTGCAATCCAATCTAGACCCTAAAATTGTTAAGGAAGACAACTTCTACAGACAATTTCAGCAACAAATTGAGGCCAGCTATGCAAGACAAGGAAATACAAAGATTCAGCATCCCAGAGAGAAGCAAAGGAACTAAAACTGCTCAGACTAGAGGAGCACTCTCTCTGTAATGTACTTCACCCTTCAAGTTTTTCACATTTTTATGATATTGTAGCTTAATACAAATTTTGCATCTTTTTGTATATTCTTAAGGAGTGTTTTGTTATCATCAAGCCCTGAATTTATGTCTGATTCTCAACCAGGCATAAATTGAGGGAGATTGTTAGGAATTGTGTTGATTCTTGATGATAACCAAATGAACTCAGTAAAATTTGTACAAGTAAAAATGTAGCCTTCAACGTTTATCATGTGTATATAGTATTCGTTGAATGGTAGCTTATCAATTGATAAAACTCTTTGTAACATATTCCTTTAGTTTCAATACCAGTTGAAAGTATAAGTGTTAGAGTTGAATAAGTCATGTTGGCTATCCATTGATATGTAGAATAGGAAGGCTAATTGTAAATATTTGATGTCTTGTAATTTTACATAAGTGAAATATACTTCAACGGATACAATTCAGCCTTCAACGGATGCATCCAATACACCTTCAATGGATGCAACCAAGATACTTTCAACGGATGCTGGACAAATCAACCTCAACCGATACAAGGCCAATAATTAGTAGTTGAAAGTGTGATAGGGAAAATTCTGAAAAGTCACATTGGTTGATGAAACAAAAAGGAGCATGGAAACCAACATTTTGGGAAACCCTGAATAAAAAGGAAGCATTCTATTTTCATCTGGTCAATAGAGATGATTGAAGAAGGATATTCTACTAAAAGGCAAATCATTTCAAGGACCACTAGATTTAGAGTGGAAAAGCAAGCTTTTGGACTTTACCTACTGAATATTTTATATAGTTCAATTAGGCTTGTAAAGTTGGAGTATATAACCAAGTTTAGCAATGTTTTTGTAAGTAGGAAATCAGTTTAGTTTTCAAAAGCTTAAGCAATACTCTCTTGTAAATTGTTGAAGCAAAAACATTGTAACTACAGTTGTGTGTTTGTTCTAAACATCACAGAGATTTCTTCAAATAAAACCTCTCAGGTAGAACAATCAATTCACCTGAATTTTTAATTCTTGAATTTTTATTAACTGCAATTTTAATTTCTGTTCTAAAGTCCTTTTTCTGCAAAAGAATTGGAAATTTTAAAGGATTGTATCCAACCCCCCCCCCCCCCCCCCCTCTACAATCATGTGATTACATTGATTGGGAATAACACAAGTTTCTATATCACATATTGGAACTGTGAAACTGAGGAACAATATTAATTGAGGGATGTTTTATATGTTCCAGAATTCAAGTTTAACTTGATATCTATTCCAAAGTTGTGCAAAAATTTGCAAAGTGTTGTCACTTTTACTGATAATAATATTTTTCTCCAGAATTCTCAGACCCCTTCAGTGAGTCCACTGCTTATTGGTAATCTCAGAAATGGACTTTATTACTTGAATGAAGATGCAGAATTCCAGGTCACTCAAGATTCTATTGATGTTCATGTTGCTTCAGCAACCAAAAAAATTTAAGAAAAAATCAAATTATGGCATCTGAGAATGGGGTATCTCCCAGTAGCTTTACTACATCATTTACCAGAATTGTTTGATACACCATGTAAACTTTCCCATATCTGTCAAATTTGTTCCGCTGCAAAGCAATCTCGATTACCATTTTCACACAGTACTACATCTAGTTCAGTTAGATTTGAAATGTTACATTTGGACATCTGACCTACCTACAATAAGTGTAGATACTTTGCTACAATTGTGGATGATTTTTCAAGGATGTGTTGGGTGTTTTTGCTACAATTTAAGTCTGAAATTTACAAAGTCTTCAGTACTTTTATTACTTTTATTGAGACACGGTATCATTCAACTGTAAAGATTGTGAGAACAGAAAATGCTCAAGAATTATGCTGCTAGTAAAAATTGGCAATTACATCAGTTGGATGTCAATAATGCCTTTTTGCATGGAGATTTGTTTGAAGAAGTGTATATGTTACCACCTCCTGGTTTTCATAATCCTCATAACAAGGTTTGCAAACTTATCAAATCACTGTATGGATTAAAACAAGCATCCATACAGTGGTTTGCTAAGTTGGTGGGGGAATTGCAGACTAAGGGTTTTATACAGTCAAAACATGATTATTCACTGTTTATTAAAAAGCAAAATGGTCATATGATTGTTGTCGGAGTTTATGTAGATGATATAATCCTAACATGTGATGATATATATACAGGAGATACGGGAATTAAAATTCCATCTAGATAAGACTTTCAGCATCAAGGACTTGGGAAGACTCGGCTATTTCCTTGGTACTGAGATTGATTATTTGGATTCTGGTATTTTAATGTCCTAGAGAAAATTCACCATAGAATTATTGAAAGATTCTGGAATTTCTGAATTCAAACCAGTAGTCACACCACTTCCTGTAAATTTGAAGCTAAGTGCAGAAGAAGGTGATTTGTTTCATGATCCAAGTATCTATAGGTGTTTGGTTGGAAAGCTAAATTTTTTGGCACATACCAGGCCTGACTTATCCTTTACAGTGCAACACCTCAGTCAATTCTTACATAATCCTAGAGTGTCACACTATAATTCATTATTGCATACACTAAACTATGTGGCAGGAACAGCAGGGCAAGGGATCATTTTGAATGCCAGTTCATAACTTACTCTTCAGACATTTTTAGACTCTGACTGGGGAGCCTGTATGGATACCAGAAGGTCTATTTCAGGATATTTGATGAAGCTTGGGAATTCTCCAATCAATTGGAAATCTAAGAAGCAGAATGTAGTTTCTAAAAGTTCACCAGAGGCAGAATACATATCAATGTCTGCAGTAGCCTCAGAGATAACATGGCTTGTCAGGTTACTGAAAGAGTTAGAGGTCACAAACTTAGAGCTTGTGGTGCTACATTGTGACAATCAGAGTGCAATACACATTGCTAAAAATCATGTACAACATGAGAGGACCAAGCATATAGAGATAGATGTGCATTTCACTAGAGATAAGGTGTTGGAAGGTTTGATTCAGCTCACATACTTGTTTACTTCTAGTCAAATAGCTGATGTATTCACAAAGATACTTCCTTCTGCACAATTCACACAATTCAGAGAACTCTTAACAAACTAGGAATGTCTCAATGTCATTCTAGTTTGAGGGGGACTGTTACGAATATAAAAGGAAGTGAGAATGCCAGCTCAGATAATGAAGAATGACACATCACAACATTGACAGCTCAACAAAAGTTTGTTACAACTGAATGTTACGAGTTCTAGTAGTATCCATCATAGTTATTTAGTTGATATGTTTTACTCTTTTTACACGCACTACTATGTGTCTTCTTCTTCTTCAACAATGCAATGTAGGTACATACAGTAGCTAGTATATGTTCAAGTAAGCTTCATATTATGATTTACAGAGTTTGTAATAGTATGATCAACTATTTGTTTGAATCATTAATACAATTTGTTACTTTTATTTTTATTTTATGTATCACTACATTGCAGCCTGCCACTGCAGACTAATGTGCACAAAAGGTTAAACTTCTCAAGGTGCTTGATTGTCTTACTTAACAACACACTATGTTTGGACAGAATAAAGTATGTGCTTGATTGTCTTACTTAACAACACACTATGTTTGGACAGAATAAAGTCTGAGGTTAAGTAAATTAATAAGTCATCCACTGAGTCGCGAGTGAGGTGGTCGGCTGGCTGACTGATGATAATAATAATATTTGTGTTTGTGTTCATAATAAATAGTGATTGTAGACGATACTATGATCTCATAAGGTGGCTAGTCGATAGTAAGAACTGTGTTCTCATTCATAACAATAGTACGAACGAGATATCCAGCAATAAGAAAAAAGAAAAGGATTGTAATACTTAAGCAAAATTTAAAATTTAGCAAAAAAATAATATGTTGTCAATCTTGTTTGCCCTGTTTCGTATGTAAATCAAATATTTTATTCATAATATAAGTATTCTAAAAGTCGGCAATTAATCGAGATTAATCTCTAAATGGCGGGCCCGCCATTGTAGTGATTAAGTAAAAATTAGTCAAAAAATCATTTTTTTAAAAGGGTCAAAAATCGGCTAAAACAATAAAAATTTGATTAATAGATCAAAAATCGGGTTATTTAGTAAAAATTAGTTAAATTTTAAAAAAATAATTAAAAATTGAAAAAGTAGAAACTTGATTAAAAAATAAGAAAACTTTATTTTTGTATATAATTATTATTTTAGATGCCTAAATCATAAACTCTCTTAATTTTCCCTGTCAAAATGATCTCTAATTCAAAAGTTAATCTTGAAATTTTTATTTATTACAATTATACAATAAGTTTAATATATTTTCATAAATATATGATAATAATATAAGTTTAGTTGAAATAACAAAACAATTATATATATATAATTACATAATAATAATATAGTTGTATGTAAAAATATTATTAAATTTATTTCAATTAATGATCAAATTAATCACCGATTATCCAATTAATCGCGTTCATTCACCAATTAACTCTAATTCATTTTTTTTTACAGCAATGCATAATACTCATTAGTGTAGTTAGAAAAACCCTTGTTCGGCTCTCACCGAAAAATTTGAAAATGAATATATTACTAATATACCCTCAATGCTTTAAACATAAGTTTGGAAAAAATATTAAAGTTGTAATTCAACTGACAACTAATTGAATAGAAGTAGTTTCGCTCTTTAATTTTTAAACTCCGGAGCAAATGATTGAAACTTGTTACACTCCATATCACTTGCTCTTGCATTCCTTTTCAAAACTCAGGAGCAGTGTGTAAGACTAAGAAAAAAGGATGACAAATGATTGGCAAATTGAGCTATAGTGTTAACAAATTCTATCAGTTACATCTCATTAAAGGACAAGGAACAAAAAATTAAAAAATAAAGTTACAGGATCATCAACAGAACCGCAAGTACTGAGACTACCCAGATCTAGGGCTCATAATATCTACCAAAATGTAGTTGTTGACTGATAACTGATTACAACTAAATGATACAAGTTTCTGCTGCTTCCTTTTTTTTACCTTTCCTTTTACTCGTATATGCAGACGGGTTTTGCTGATGTACCAAAAAACTCCGCTACTTCCTGAATCAGTATATCACAACTCGAAGTAACCCTGGCTGAGGTTCAGAGAAATCGAGGCCTTCTTCCTCGAGCAGATAACGCTGCACAGCTGTTGGAAGTCTTGCTGGCGTACGAGAACCTCTGGTATGGTGGCCAGTACCAACACATATATAAACCTGCAAACGTTGGTCTGCTGATCTTGCTGCACTTCTCAGCATTGTCAGATCCCGCTTCAGTACATGGATGGCTTCATTCACATGGAGCCCATGCAGATCTATTATTCTCTCTTGTCCTCTTCCATTTCCTTGCATCCCCGAGTAATGTGGATTTCTGCAATTTAAGATGTCCAATTACACAGTTAACAGATACACTGCAAAATTTTACATGGGAGGCCAAATAGCAACTTAATAAATCACCCCAACTGTTAAAAATTTACAGTATATCGACTCCGAGTACAAGTCTGTGGGACTGGTGCACTTGCAATAAATCCAATGCATTGATTGAGGAGAAAGGTTAAAGGGGCTTGAGTTGGAAAAATCCTGAAAATTTTAATTCAATGTAGTGGCCCTGTAGAGCAGAAGACTGTAGTGCTTGTGGAGTGCTGCTTAATGCTAGATATTGAAAATGGCCACTCAATACAAAAGTTCATATATCAACATAAGCACCCCGAGAAGCATGGACAAACTATGAGGTGCCAACCAACCTCCTTCCTGAACCTCCGGCCACGAAGAGAAAAATGCATTAAGAGCAGCTATGAGATAACAAACCTCTGTCGATAAATGGATTCTTGAGCCTTGGCATGGGCTGCTTTCATCTGCATGTTGTGCAGCTGTCCTTTCACGCTCAGCTCTTTAGCAAGTGCTTTGTTACCAACAAGGTATGCCTGACGAGCCTGTTTAGATACAATTACGGTGGTTAGTAGATACAAAAAATGCAAATTGATACGATGGAGGGAAGAATGCAAATTGATTTGATGGTTAGTAGATACAGAGCAAAATGCAATTTTCAAGGAATCAAACAGCACAATGTGAATAATACAATGGAAAGAGTAACAAAGGCTTAACTTCATACAGTACTGGGCAGCTATAAGTATACGTAATGGTAAACATTATTACCCTTAATGGGAATATTAATATATATGATATAATAGATAAAAGAACAAATTAACAGAACTACTTTCATTACTAATCAAAGTACCAGCCCCCAACAGAAATGCAGGCAAGATACTAAATTTAGAAATACAGAAGGTGACCCATCCTAGAATCGTTACCACAAATACAATAACCAGCAATCCAATATTCCTATTATTTCAAGGGATGATTGAGCTCTTGGTAACCAATTATTTCTTCATCAAGTAAAAAAGAAGTTGGTTACTTGGTAAAATAGAAAAAATAAAAGTTGGTTCCTAGGAACTAGTCCATACTGGACCAAGCTTGAAAGAAAACTATCCTATTAACAGAAATCCTAGATGTTCATATTTTGAAAGAAGAACAGAAATTTCTATAACTTTCACTCATTCCACTATAATTCGATTATGTTATAACATGAGCTACCCCTTTCCTTCCCGCAGTTCTGTTAACATTAATTCCTGTTCAGCTCAACTAACCCTGACCTACAGACGTATTAATATCAGACCTGCAAATCCTTTGTCAATATACAACTCTTCTGGGAACATGGGTTGTGAGACAATCACACCTTGTCACTCCTCAACTGAACAAAAGTCGAATTTTAAACAAAAGTAGGATCGTCAATTATGTAGAATGTTTGGAGAAATGAATACCAACAGAATAAACAAATTTTGCAAGCATTTCTTCTGAACTATAATTGCGTTTCTACAATTTGGATTTTGAAATTTAACGAGAGTAGAAGAAAAAAATAATATGCAAATCATTATACGTTGACAAACACAACTCAGTCATGCTTTACATGTCTTTCGATGTGGTCACGCCAAAGTAACTAAGAAGATTTGACAACAGAACTAATACAAATAGATTAACCAGAGCACACCAGACAACTATCTCTGTACCACTGAAACCTTTGCTTTAAATGAAACGAACCAATAGTCTAGTACCAAATTAAAGAGAGAGAAAGGTGCAACACAGGGAATATAACAAAACTAAATATGGCAGCAGAAAAAACGAAAACAGAACAGTCACACACCTGTTCAAAGTACACATTACGCAAACGAGCATAGTCGCGAGCTTCCTCGCGTGATTCAGAATACATATTTGCTGCCATATCAACAAAGTTAAAGCATATATAGTGCGAAAGGTACTCCAGACAGTAATAGTAAAATAAAGGAATTTTTGCCTCTTGAAAATATTACCCACGGCGTCTCCTGTTTCAAGCCAAGCAGGAACTGCACGAGCTGGAGTTCGACCTTGTACCCTATCACCATACATGCCCCTCCCTTGCCCGCCAATGTAAGAACCAGCTGAAGTATGAGATGTTCTACTAGAGCCAACACTCACATCTGCAGAACCATTTCCATCATACTTCCATATACCAGAATCCTGGGATGCCATTTTTCTCACAGCTGAAGCAAAATCTATGGCCCCTCTGGATGGTATGGATGAACTAGATCTGAATAAAAGCAAGTTATCCTTATCGGAAGCTCGATAAGGACTACCATTTGGTTGGAGTTCGTCTTCATGGTATTTTCGTATGCCATTTTGACCATCTCCAGCGGAGAGTGCAGGAAAATCAAGGGCGGTGAGATTTGGAGCCGACAATGCCTTTGAGTTGTGGCTCTGATTTATACCACCCTCGACTTGAAGCTGCAAGGAATATATAATGTATTGTAAAAACTCTAAACAGGAAAACAATGAATGTTACTGAAGCAACTGAATACAGTAGGTTCAGAAGACAAGTGCAGGTTATCACAGATCAAGAGAAAGGATAGGACTCGGAACATATGCAATTATGCATCCAGAAAGAAGATCAGTGCAGAAAATATTGTCAACATGTAGAATAGAAAATAGTACGAACTCACTAAACAGCAAATGATTACAAGTTGATCACTTTCATCTTATAACCAACTTGGATTGTAAAACAGATGACCAGGAGAAAAATAGCAAACATTCAAAACCAGAGAAGGTACAAAACTCTAAATCTGGGCATACCTCCAGCTGAGTGAGCATCTCAATGGTCAGGTTCAAGTCACCACCATTAGCATAGTACACCTCTGCAAGGCTTTCAGCAGCAAAACCAGGAAACTGTGAAGCTAAAAACTCAAGATGGTACATGTCTGTACTCTCCAGCAGCTGCTGTTCACTTAACATGTCAGAATTCCCATTGAAAGATGTGCCCTCCCTAATACCGTTCAAAAGATTATCACTGCTCAAATTTTTGTCCCAAGGTTTAGCATGCACGTTAAGATAACTGGCTGAGAGCGGATCTTCAACATATGGTGCAACAGAAAATGCCATCTTTTGAGCAAAGCTACCACCATCAATTCGATGTGGAGACAATTCCTGCTGTTCCTTCAACATCAAGGCACTGCCATGTGAAGCAGGGAACCTTGACATATCATTACCATCAACTAAAGACAAGCTTGAGAAGGGAAGGCCATCAACTGCCGGGGTCTCATCCTTCTCCATGACCTTAAAGTCCGGAGTGATATCATCAGGGAGTTGGCAGCGCCAGTACTGGTGGGCCTCGTCATCAGAGTTATTTGAAACAGATGACTCTGTTCTATCTAATACTGTTTTTCCTGGTGCTTTATTACCACTGCTGGAAAATCTAGATGACGAATCCGCTGCACTAGGGCTTACTGGGGATGATCTAAGAGCAGAGGGAACGAATTCACTGGCATTAGGATTTAAAGTTGTTAATTTGGAAACAATACTTGGCTTTTTGTCAGCGGTAAGAACTCCTTTGTTGTACAAGCTCATTCTTATTCTTTTTTATATTGAAACTATGTTACATGCATACAGAGAAAGGAAACTGAAAAAATCTGCAATTTGTAGCAGATGTTACCCAAGTCCTGCAAAAGAGAGCACATATATAGAAAGATGGTTAGTGAAATACACTCAAATCCTAAGAGATTTCCGTAATGCACCTAAACAAGGCTTTACCACACACCAAATCAAGAAAGTCCAAAGTTCCACACACCAGTACTGTAACTTAAAAAACACAAACTCAGGAGAAGTTGCACTCAGGTGGTCCTACATAACACAATAACAAAATGCCTGCAATCATTCGTGTAGGAGAACATGATCTAAAATACACACAAGTGTTAACGGAACTAGCTTGTAACACTAAACTGATAAGCAAACACAAAGTTATGACCAAAACACACAAAATTAAGTCCCTTCAATGCAGAAAAAGTAAGAAGGTTATGGCAAATGCTTTAATGAGCACACAATAATCTCACTTGAATGTTCATGCACAACCATCATACCAAATTCATTCCCACTTCAAGATTCTAATAAAACATCAAAAGTAACTCCACATATCCCATACATACACAAAACTACAAAATCTCATTAATTAAAGCATTAACACACCATAACAACTCATCAACCACAACAATCTCAATCTTAACTCACCAACATAATCTAAATCCACATAAACTCATTACACCACAACATTTAGCAGCTTTAAATAAAGTAAATACTTATCTCAACCAAATCTTTCATTTACCAAACACATAAATACTCAACTAAAAACAAACACACAAAATTTAACCAAAAAAGCAAATAAAAATCAAGTAAAATTCACATAAAGTTCACACCTTTACACCCCAAATCCAACTAAAAACACATAAAAATTCACACAATCAACTCCACACACAATCATCAAACACCCAACATAAAATTCACTAAATTAAACATACCCAAAAAAAATAAAACCAACCCAAATGAACAAACACAACAAATAGTCAAACACAACCAACTAAACACAAAAAGACTCAAACTTTACAGAGATCTGAGGCAAGAAAACACAAGAAGCAAGAAACAAGAAGCAAATAGATCTGGGTCAGCAAAAAGATTGAAACTTGATACCTTTACGAAGCTGAATGATTGAAGAAACCATAGCAAATCGATTCATCAAGTGGGTGAAGATGAAAAGAATACTTACAGGAATATGTGTGTAAGAAAGATGAGATTTCTGTAGGATGTTGGAGCTCTAGCCTCTGCTGTATGTATAGGTGTGTGTATGTATGTAAGTATGTATGTGTTTATGTTATGTACTTGTGTTTATGTCAATGTATGTAGAGTTTGTATCTATCCTTTTAGTTTCTACAGGTTCTTTTTCTTTGTGTGTTTTTTTTTAAGTGTGTGTGTGTGTGTTTTGGTGATTTAATTATTTTTGCTGACAACCACAAAATAAAAGAGAGCAGGAACTTAACCCTTCGCCACTCGAATTGACAAATTAAACCTTGGCCATGTATTGACTATCTTGTAATTTTAACTAAATTTTAGTTCAAGAAAGAATTTATATTTAACAATAGGTATTTCATACACAGATAAACTTCTTCAAAGTATAAATTTTAGAATCGAGAAAATAAAATATACCTTTCATTATATATGGGATAAAAAAAATATATTAGCTTAATGAATTTATTTATTTCATAAATTATCACTTAATTGTTTTTTACAATAATATTTTTTTTTAAGTATGGAATTTGTAATTTGTAACGTAGTAACAATTTGGGAACGTATAAATATCATTTTTTTCATTATATGAAATACAAATTTTATTATTTACTTTACACTTTTGATCTCAATTATTTCATTATTTTACTATCTACTAATTTAGATCATTCAAATGTGATAAGTGTTAATATTTGATCGATATAAATGATTAAAATGTTAAAAAAAATCTATATATAAATTCTATTGGTCTGGATCATTTTAGGGTCTGGACCGATACCGAACACCAAATTTTTTTTGATTTTTGACTAGGAAATCAATCCCGTTATATTTCATTCGGTCTGGATCTTGTAACGATAAATCCGGTCTAATTTATCGATCCAGATTAGAATATTCAGATTAGAATATTGTGCATCCCTGACGATTAATACCTGTAAATTGTTAATTTAAAAAGTATAATTGTAAAAAATATTGTATTAAAATTTATTAGAATAAATTTTAATTTTCTTCATAATTCTAAACTAAGTTATTTGTTTAGTTCCCGCATTTTGTAAACAAACAGAGTTTTAAGTGCAAGAAATTATCTATCTATCTATGTATTTATGTATATAATAATTCTTGAACCATTTTTTTATGGGTATAACAGTAAGTTTACATGAAAAAAATAATTTAAATAAATCCGTGTATATAATAATTCCTGAACGATTTTTTATGGGTATAACAGTAATTTCACATGAAAAAATAATTAAAGATAGTGGTGCCTTATTTGCAATAATAACAATAATTCTATCAATATTCTATTTTTGGCAAGAATGAAAATAAATTTCATCATATTCTCATCAAATATTACTAAGAGCATTTCCAATGAGTTTTACTAAAATGATTGGCTAAAATAATATAAAATACTGATTATGTAAAATTTGCTGAACCTGTAAGGTGTTTTGCTCCAATAGTGTTGGCTATACTCATTAGCTATATTTTATAAATAGCATGTTATTATTATTATTTCAAGTTGTTATAAATAGAATTTATTATTTCAGTATGTTAATAAATGACGTGAAATTTTGCTACATGTCCTAAAAGTTGGCCAAATATAACCAATATGAAGAGGTTGGCTAAATTTTTTGTTATACCCATTGGAGAGCCAATATTTTTACATAATTTATATATATTTCATTTAAGGTATGTCGTATAAGATTTTAGCTAAGGGATTCTCACGATTGAAGATGCTCTAAACCCCATATTTATCAAGATTCATATTTTTTGTGATGCACAATTATAAACATATACATGTTTTTGTTTTTATGTGGAGAGAACAATGATTGATACATATTTACATAACTCCAACGTACTATAAAAGATTATTGACAAAAAATCTAAAATGTACTTCCTCAGTTTCATCCATTTTTTTACATTTTTTTGTGATGTTCCATCCAAATCTTTACATTTCAAAACTTTCTCAAAATAGTAAAACTTTTATAATATAAAAATTAACTATTTCCCCTACTTTCCTCCACTTTACTTACTTTATACCTTAAATATTGATGGTTCCTACCACTTTACTCATTCTTCTTAATTTTTCCACTACTTTACTTATTTTCCTTAACCTCCGTGCTCAACCCAAATATTAAATAATTGACCGGAACGGAGGGAGTACAATTTTATTGGCACTCAAAATTTCTACATACATTATCATATCTGCATCATCATTTATAATTAATATATTATAATATATATAATTTAATATTAATATTAATAATAGAAATTCATAAAAAAATGAATACAATTTTATTTAATATGTATTAATTATTTATTTATTTTTAAATTATAAAATTTATATATTAACATTTATTTATTTCATTTCGCGTACATTTGTTTACTTTTCGGGTCCTTGAAAAATTTAGATACTTTTGTGGTGTTGTTTGCTATTTTGATTATTTTCTATGAAGTTCATTTCAAATACACAAATTCATTGCATTTTGTGTTTGCTTTTGAATTTCATGCGAGAAACGCGGGCATGAAATATAGCAAGTCCAAAGAAGTTTGGCAAAAAGTAAATATTTGATGTTACACAAATTAATTTTTAATTGTTATAATATGTTTTGAATAAGTAATTGTCCGTTATCACATGAAAATAATTCTTACAAGGAAGTATTTAGAATTAAATTTTATCCACCGTCAAGGATAAGACTTATCCTCAGGATAAGACTTATCCTCCAAAGAAGTGATAATACTTATCCGCCTAAAGAGTGTTATATAAACTCTTTAGGGCATAACATATCTGTATGCTGTAATCTGTATCATCGAGATCAATAAAAAATTTATCTTCTACCCATCTGTGTTTGTTCTTTACGTTTATTATAATCTTTATTGCTTCCGTTATAACAAACTAGTATCAGTGCCTGGTTCTATTTCTAGGGTTTGAGTTTCGGTGAGAAAGATGCAGTCTGGTGGTATTAACGTGAAGGTTGACAAATTTACTGGGAGGAATAGTTTCAGTCTATGGCAAATCAAGATGCGTGCATTGTTAAAGCAACAAGGGCTCTGGGTGCCGTTGAAAAAGAAATCGACGGATCCGCAAAGCGCTGAGATGGCCAGTCTAGAAGAAAAGGCACACTCAACAATTTTATTGTGCCTTGCAGATGATATTATTACTGAAATCGCGGAGGAGGATACCGCGTCTGGTTTATGGTTGAAGCTTGAAGGTCTCTACATGACAAAGTCTTTAACAAATAAGTTGCTTCTGAAGCAACGTCTGTTTAGTCTGCGAATACAAGAAGGTATGCCTCTTCGAGATCACTTAGATCAGTTAAACACAATTTTATTAGAATTGCGTAATATTGATGTTAAAGTTGAAGATGAGGATGCTACTTTAATTTTGTTAGTTTCTTTACCATTATCGTATGAGAATTTTGTGCAATCGTTTATTGTTGGTAAAGATACTATTTCTCTAGAGGAGGTTAGATCTGCTCTTCATTCTAGAGAGCTGCGCCATAAGGCGGCTGGTACAGGTGCAGATAATCAGGCTGTTGGGTTAGTATCCATCGGGAGTAATGGACATGGAAAGCCGGGGAAGAATAAATTCAAGAAACCAGCTTCTAAGGGTCCGAAATCTAATGATGTCTGTAATTACTGTAAAGAGAAGGGACACTGCAAATCTGACTGTTCCAAGAAAAAGAAGCAAAATTGACAGGTACTGCTGCTGTAGCTGGTACCAACTCTGAAGAAGATATTGCTCTAGTTGTTGTTGAGCACACACATCACTCTGATGTGTGGATCCTTGGCTTTGGAGCGTCTTACCATGTATGTCCGCGCAGGGAGTGGTTTACAACCTACGAGCAAGTAGACGGTGGCAAAATTTCTATGGCTAACAGTTTTGTTTGTGAGACGGTTGGAATAGGCTCGATTAAAATTCGGACACATGATGGTAAATTCTGCACATTGAATGATGTTAGGCATGTTTCACTTATGACGAAGAATCTGATATCTCTGAGTATGTTAGACAACAAGGGTTTCAGTTTTCAAGGTGAAGGTGGAGTTCTACATGTCTGCAAGGGTTCTGATGTGGTTTTAAAAGGTGTTAAATGTGGTACCTTGTATCTTCTTCAAGGTTCTACATTATCAGGTTCTGTTGATGCCGCGTCCTCGGAGATTGATAAGGAAAACATGATCAGGTTGTGGCACATGAGGCTTGGTCACATGAGTGCAAGAGGGATGCAAATTCTGTCAAAAACTGATCTTCTTTGTGGTCATAAGGTCACAGGTCTTGAGTTTTGTGAACATTGTGTTTTTGTAAAGTTACATCGTAGCAAGTTTCCTAAAGCAACACACAGAACAAAAGGCACACTTGATTACATCCATTCTGATTGTTGGGGTCCTTCCCGGGTGGAGTCTTTAGGGGGTCACAAATATTTTGTGTCAATGATTGATGATTTCTCAAGAATGACTTGGTTGTTCATCATGAAGCATAAAAGTGAAGTCTTTAAGATTTTCAAGCAATGGAAGGCACTATTGGAGAATCAAACAGGGAAGAAGATTAAGAGGCTGCGAACTGATAATGGTCTGGAATTTTGCTCGTCTGAGTTTGATGAGTTCTGCAAGAATGAAGGGATTGCTAGGCATCATACAGTCAGGGATACACCACAGCATAATGGTGTAGCAGAACGTATGAATCAAACACTTCTAGAGAGAGCTAGGTGCATGCTCTCTAATGTTGGACTAACTAGAAGATTCTGGGCAGAAGCAGTTACTACAGCATGTTATCTGATAAATCGTGGACCTCACACAAGTATTCATCTCAAAACTCCTATTGAGAAATGGTCTGGTAAGCCTGCTGATTACTCTGATTTAATAGTTTTTGGTTGTACGGTTTATTATCATGTAAATGAGGGTAAATTGGAGCCACGAGCTAAAAAAGGAGTACTTTTAGGCTATGGGGATGGGGTTAAAGGTTATAGAATCTGGTCTCCATCTGAAAACAGGGTTATACTGAGTAGAAATGTAGTTTTTGATGAAAATTTTATGTTTAACCCTACTGTTAAGTCTACTATTGTGTCAGAAAGTGGTAGTGTTGAAAAACAGGTGAAGCAGCAAGTCACTCAAGATGAGAGTGAACCACAACATGAAGTTCAACAACCACAGTCAGAATCAGAATCATCAGTTTCATCATTACCAGTAGTGAATCAGCATAGTTTGTCTCTTGATCGATCAAGAAGAGCTAATTATGGGGTGCCTCCAAAGAGATATGGGTTTGAAGATATGGTGGTCTATGCACTACAGGTTGCTGAAGAGGTGGATCCTAACTCTGATGAGCCATCCACCTACAAAGAAGCAGTTACATGTACTGAGTCTACCAAATGGTTTGCTGCAATGGGAGATGAAATGGAGTCACTTCATAAGAATCATACTTGGGAATTAGTCAAGCGGCCTCGAGACAGAAAGATCGTCACTTGTAAATGGGTCTATCATAAGAAGGAAGGAGAAACATCTGTTGAGGGTATCAAGTATAAAGCTCGATTAGTAGCTAGAGGGTTCACTCAGAAAGAGGGAGTAGACTGTAATGAGATTTTTTCGTCAGTGGTCAGACATACTTCCATCAGGGTGCTACTAGCAATAGTTGCACATCAGAATCTGGAGCTTGAACAACTAGATGTGAAGACAGCTTTTCTGCATGGAGATCTGAAAGAGGAGATATACATGACTCGGCAAGATGGTTTTCAGGTTCCTGGTAAGGAAGACTATGTTTGCAAGTTATTGAAGTCCTTGTATGTACTAAAGCAGTCTCCGAGGCAATGGTACAAGAAATTCGACATCTATATGATAAGTATTGGCTACACCAGGAGTCCGTATGATTGTTGTGTTTATTATAGTAAGGCAACAAATGGTTCTTTGATTTATCTGGTCCTATATGTAGATGATATGTTGATAGCTACAGAGAACAAGTTTGATGTTCAGAAGTTGAAGGGTCTCCTTAGTGCTGAGTTTGAAATGAAAAATTTGGGTGCGGCTCGAAAAACTCTAGGAATGGAGATATATAGGGATAGAATTAAAAGAAAACTCTTCTTATCACAGAAGGGATACCTTCAGAAGATTTTGTCAAGTTTGTCATGTCTACAGCAAAGCCCATAGACACTCCTAGTGCTGTAAATGCACATATGTCTGTTGCTTTTGCACCTAAGTCTGCTGAGGAAAATGAGTACATGTCTCGAGTTCCCTATGCTAGTGCAGTGGGAAGATTGATGTATGCAATGGTCTACACTAGACCTGATATTGCATAGTCTGTCAGTGTTGTTAGTAGGTTTATGGGTGAACCAGGCAAGGAGCATTGGCAAGCTGTGAAGAGGGTTTTTCGGTACTTAAAAGGTACGTCTGATGTTGGTCTCATTTATGGAGGTGATACAGAGTGTTTGGTGACAGGGTTTTCAGACTCTGATTATGCTAGAGATGTTGACAGTAGAAGATCTATGACTGGTTATGCTTTCACTCTGGGTGGTTCAATTGTCAGTTGGAAAGCTACTCTGCAATCTACGGTGACTTTGTCTACTACAGAAGCAGAGTACATGGCATTGACAGAAGCAACAAAAGAAGGAATCTGGTTGAAAGGATTAGTCAGTGATTTGGTTCTACATCATGATCAGGCTATAGTGTATTTTGACCGTCTCAGTGCAATCTGTTTAGCTAAGGATCAAGTCCAACATGAGAGGACTAAGAACATAGATGTAAGATATCATTTTCTAAGAAACAAGAAAGATTATAATAAACGTAAAGAACAAACATAGATAGACAGAAGAGAAAAGTTTTATTGATCTCGAGGATACAAGTTACATCATACAGATACGTTATGCCCTAAAGAGTTTATATAGCACTCTCTAGGCGGATAAGTATTATCACTTCCTTGGAGAATAAGTCTTATTCTGAGGATAAGTCTTATCCTGAGGATAAGTCTTATCCTTGACGGTGGATAAGATTAATTCTAGACTGTTAGGTCCTGATAAGTTTGTAGAAGGGGGGTTGAATACAAACTATACCGTTTTATCGAATTTGTCCTTTAAAAGATTTAACTGTTTAGAACAAATTAGTGCGGAATAAAAACTGAAACAATATTCAAGTTAAATAGAAACTCTATTAAACTTGAGGGGTGTTACAATTTTGATCACTGATTACAAGGAACTTGATAAAACAAATCTAGAATAAATTCGACATGAATTTATCTATTTTTGTAATAAAAAGGATCGAATACTAAAAAGTAGTTCGATATAAAATCTAGGGATTATGATCCGCTAGAAAGCTAAAGCAGTACAAGAGAATCAGTTCCTATGAATTAAATGTTATGAACCAAACAAGAATTAATTCTCCTGAAGAAAGTTAATGCTTTGCAGTTGAGGAAGAAGTAAAGACAGAGAAATGAAAATATTTGTTGTTGTGCCTTTTTGCTTCTGTATGAATGTAATGATCTGTGTTTTTCTTTAAGTCCACTGCCTTGTATTTATATCACTTGCATTTCTTTTTAAATCCGTCACGTGCCATCCACTTTCAACAGAAATGAATTAAACCTTGGAAGACTTGCAGAAATACAATGATTTTGGCCTTGGAAGACTATCGGGAAAACAACCATTGTACATGGAAGACAATCGGGTAAACTGAGATTTGCTCTAGGAAGACAATCGGGAAGACTCACTTGTGAGTCTTCCTAGTTTAATAAACTAAGTCTTCCTAGTACAAAATCTAAGTCTTCCTAGTTCAAATATATTCTAATTTAAATAATTAACTAAATAAATTATGTATTAAATTAATTCTTTGCAGAATTAATTTAATAAATAATATACTTAATAATATTAATTATTTATAAGAGAATAAATAGAATTAGTTGCCTTCACAATTAATTCCAGAATCACTTAAAACTTAGATAAATAACAAACACAATAGTACGTTGACACTCGATGTACTGTCTGGTTCATGAGTGACTAACGACAATGTCTGTTCTTTATCTATTTAACTTTAAGCAGTGATTCACTTCCTTCTCATTCAAGAACTCCATAATCAGTATCTTTTTCTGTCACCACTTGAAATCTCTGTCACTTTAATAAATCCACTGAGCTTGAATACTTCATTGAGGCTTGATCAATAAATTGAGCTTATTTCAATGTAGAATCACTTCAAGTCTGTAGATGACTTTAATCCTCATTCTTTGACAGATATAACCTTCTGAGATTCCTGTGACATTTGATTTTTATTATTTACTTATTACATCTTAATTAAAGTTGAGTAGAATCCTCGGTGTTTACAAATAGGACTAGACATATGCCTTTCATAGACCCTTCCTTGTAGGATTTTATTTCCACATCATAACGGGCAATTACTGATTCAAGACATATTCTAAAAAATCTCCACCTTGACTTGAATCCTCTCACAAAAAAACAGATGTACCAGATGCACCATAATAATGCCAGATGTACAAAAAAAAACTCTTCTGCCTCAGATTTTTTCAACGGCGCCCAGAGTCCCTGTTGCTTTAACAAGGCACGCATCTTGATTTTCCATAAACTGAAACTATTCCTCCCAGTAAATTTGTCAACCTTCACATTAATCATGGATAAATTGTGTTTGAAGTTTGCCATTTACATGTCCAGGACCTAATCTTTTTGTCTGTTAATAAAATTAGGACAAATTTTGAGTTATAACCATGTTGGCTACACTTTCATATATGTACAAAGTTTCATACAATTTGATAGATCACAGATGTAGCGTAGCAGCAGAGCAACTTATACGTCTATCTGTTTATCAATCTAGCTATATGTTATCAAGGAAGATATAAACACTAATAAGTTGTGAAGCATTTTGAGCTACTCCGAAATCATCAGTGAATGAAATTCGAAAGAGCTCTAAAATGCTTATGATCTTCTTCGAGTTCTTGTTGATTTCCGGTGAATTTGTTCAAGGCACAGAACGCTAAACAACACAAGTAAGATTTTTTTCAATTAGTTTAGATGTTTGCTCAATATATTTTTGTGTTGTGTAATATATGTTTTAGCAATGACAGAGGCAACAATGGATGATACAGCTGCACTTACAAGTGGCGAAATTAAGTTAGTCAAGTGCGAGTGCTGCAAACTGACAGAAGAGTGCACGGAAGAGTATATGGCACGAGTACGTGAATGGTATCAAGGCCATTGGATTTGCGGACTCTGCATTGAGGCTGTGAAAGACGAGCTCGAGAGATCAGAACATCAGCTTACTACAGAGGATGCATTGAATCGACACTCTAGTTTTTACGAAAAGTTTAGAAGTTGTACACCAACGGACGAGGTGATTGCCACCGTGAAAGATTTGCTAAAACGAAGCTTCGATTTGTCTTCTAGTAGTCCGATAGGGAATGATGGATCAGCTACTTCCCAGTCCAGGTTAAGGAGGTCGCAGAGCTATTTCTCTAGTCTTTATACTTAAAATTCTTACATATCATCTCATATAAATAAGTGAAAATAAATTGTTGAATATTAGACTGAATAACTAAAAGATGTTAAGATGTTTATAGAATAGATTCTTATGAGTCTTGCATCTGATCTGTTTAGTTTAGTGTCTAACGTGTTGTAGTAATGTGGTGAATTATGATGTAGTGTATTTTTGGGCTCCTTTACTTTTCTGGTACAGCAGAATAGAGTTTATGCAAAAATGGTATAGTTGGACGAAGGTATGCAAAAATGGTATAGGGTGCCACTGGCGACCCCTGCTAGAAGCGCCACATGAAATGGCGACCCCCTATATATATATTCCCTTTTTTTCTTTGTTTTTGTCAATTGTGCAGTTTTTGTTACTTAGTAAAAAGTGAATGGTGATTAGTAAAAAAAATTCCAACAATCGAATTCGACATTTAAAAAATGTAGTTGCAAAATTTAAAATTTCATTTTTTCTTTTCTATATTGAACTTGAAATGTTCTACTTTGCTACTAACCAAAAATTGAAAAAAAATATTATGTGTAACTATGTAAAATTTTTCTCCAAAAATGAGGTCTACACATAATTATAATTTATGTTGGCACTTTTAGGAGTATAAAAACATTCTTCTACATAATATTTTTTTTATTTTTCTGGGTTCTGCATTAAACTTCAAACCTTGTACTTCTATAGAAGCCAAAAGGTTTAAAAAAAAATTATGTCGAACAATGGTATTTTTAGGTTCGAAAATGACTAGAACAAAACTTTTATTCAAGCAACAATGACGATGCATTTTATTACTTTGATTTAACCACTCAACATCTGCAAGCATGATAATAATGCAACCTTTATGTTGATGTGACTACATCACTTTTACATTTGCAGAGCAATAATAATGTCAACAGTTGTATTCTGATAGCATGACAATTAATACAAAGTTTTAATTTTCTGGAAAAGGTGAGTGGTCACTTCAAGACCTGCATAACCAATAAAACATGATAACTCCACTTTCAAGTAGGTTATATACTTGATGATTATAGCTTCAAACTGTATTGTTAAATTTGGAATACAAAAAAAAAGTGAGAACGAGTGTCGTGTTTGGTTACTTGTTGAAAGAGATGACGATTACCGTAAGTTAAAACGAAGCGATCCAAAAGAGTATTTTGTAGGCGTTCGTCGAGAATGGGCCTATAGGCGTGAAGAATCTGAACAATTGAGAAATGATCTCATTCGTATTGGTGCAAGGTTCCACTCGTGATTCACTTATCATGTATCCTGATCCCGAGGAATGTGGCAATCGGAATAAGTATAGGAAAAGAGTGATTGGTGTTGTGTCACATATATGGTTTGAAAATAATCTAATGTTGGTGCGTAGAGGTTGTCAGTATATGTATCAACTTGCCACAGATTCTGTTCATGCTATGGAGGATTGTGTCAATGCGAATTTCTTTTGGGGTGGAAACATAATTAGGCAAGATGATGATATAACATATTCCACATATCCAAAATGCATGCGTTATGTTATGTCCGGAACAAGTTTTGAAGATTTCAAGGGAATTGTTTATGAGGTTTTGAACATAAGTCGAAGTCATTGGAATGTGAAAATAAGTTATAAACATCCAGAATTCGGTATCGGTAATGTCGTTAAGCGATATTTCTTGGGTGTTATTAATTCTGACGGGGATGTCGGTAGGTTGTTGAGTATCCTTCGGACCATGCAGATGGGCTGGGGTGATGTTTCCGTGTTCATCGAGGCCGAACAAATTCAAGCGGAGGACCCGTATTCATATGCTTATGGTACTCATTCTCGACCTACCCAACGAAGTTACCAACAAGACTATGGGATGAGCAGCCAGTTCCCCGAATTCGGAACAACAGGATGGTCAAACTCTTTTTCCAGTGGAGGTTCCAACAGTGAAGAAATGTTTCATGGATATGCGGGCGGTTCTAGTAGCGAAGCAGTCCAACAAAGCCATCATGGCGATGATTCTCAGATGCATGAATTTTATAACCGTACAGATTATGTGGAATCGTCTCCACCACAACATACAATGACGGGTAGAGAGTTGGTCCTCATAGATGAGAATCCTCTTGAATTTAATGTTGAAGGTTCAAGCAGTGACGAGTCCGACGATTTATACGAGGACGATGATGAAGAAGATGTATCGGATGAGGATGACGAAGAGATATTGAGGAGCCATGTCCCCATAGAAACGTGGTTTCAGATGGAGGAATATTCACCGGTTGTATTAAACAACCAAGCTGGAAACTACCTTGCTCTAACTGAAGATACAGAAGATCTTTATGTTGGTCAAACGTTTATTAACAAAGAAATGTTAATTGATGTTGTGCGACAGATCCACATTCGTACCAATCGGATGTACATCGTCTATAGGAGCAATCCAACACAGTTTATTGCAAAGTGTCAAGTGGAAAATTGTCCTTGAAGAATGAGAGCCGCGAAGAAAAGAATCCATGGATTGTTCGAAATCACAAAGTGCACTGAGCACACTTGTTTGGTTGATCTACCTACGCAGGATCATAGAAAAATCTCTGCAAAATTCATTGCAAATCTTATTAAACCACATGTAAGTTACTTACGTGCAACCATTTTCTACAATTGTGCAATTCATATATTATAAAAATCCAATTAACTTGTTTTTATGAATGTGGTACAGGTCAGGGAATCACCAAATATAAAAGTGAATACCATTATAACAATGGTTAATGACGAATATAACCACAATGTATGTTACAGTAAAGCATGAAGAGGCAATCAATTGGCTATTGAGGATGTTTACGGTAACTGGACTACGACATATGATGCACTACCACAGGTTTTCATGGCCATGGTACATGCCAATCCTGGGAGTGTCGTTGTGATCGATGTCGTTCCTCACGAAACTGTTAGAAACAGTTCTGTTTGCAAGCGTGTGTTCTGGTGCCTTCACGCAATGATGGATGGTTGGAAATATGTCCACCAAATACTTTCGATTGATGGTACCTTCCTCAACGGAAAATTACTCGTTGCCATGGGTGTGGATTCTAATAATCATCAGTATCCAATTTGTTATGCCCTGGTGGACGGGGAATCCGAGAGAAACTGGTCTTGGTTTCTTAAACTTCTACGTAAACATGTATGCAAGAAAAGGTTGAATGTCTGCATAATTTCTGATCGTGTTACTGGCATTCTTGCAGCAATGAGGAATCCGACTAATGAATTCACACCCCCTTACGAGATTCATAGGTTTTGTTTATTCCACGTCAGAAGTAACTTTTCCAGTAAACATCCCGGTGGAGAGTTGAAACTATTGATGTGGAAAGCTAGAACGACCCCCCAATACTTGAAACACCAAGCCTACATGAAGAGGATATGAGAGATATCACCCCCTGCTTTGAAGTACCTGACAAACATTAATCCTGAATTATGGACCTTATGTTGCGATCTTGGTGGTGCTCGTTACCGACAAGCCACAACCAACGTTATGAAAGGCTTCAATGGTAGTATAAGAATGGCACGCGTTCTTTCTACTACAGAAATGATGGAGTATATCTTCTACAAAACTGTGAGAATTGTGAATACCCAACGAAACCAAATCGTCGATGCAATGCAACGGGATCAACAATTATGCCAAAGGACAGACAATATGATAAACAAATATATGGAGAAGGCTAAATCACATAAGGTCCAAACATTCAGTAAACAACGAGGCATTTTCAAAGTTATTACATAACGGTATCGGGTCAAAGGAGTCACAAAGGAGGGGCGCCAAAAAAATGTGGACATGACTAAAAATTCTGCACTTGTGGGAAATGGATCACCCACCATTTGCCTTGTTCTCATGTATTGGCTGGTTGTTTGGCAGATAATCTTGATTGGAAAAAGTTGATAGAACCTTTCCACTACACGTCCGAATTGCATAAGTTATGGGAATTGGGAGCCAATGATATTTCCATTGCAACCTACAGAGTGTTGGAACTACGTCTTACCGGTCTAGTGGCAAAGGGTATGGTAAGCTGGTACCCGATGAAGCTTGCAAAAAAATGAAGAAAAAACGTGGCAACAAGGGGGAGTCTATAAGAATACGTATTGAGATGGACCAATCACGTTCGGGGATAAAGTGTAGTCGCTGCAACCAAGAAGGACATATGAAACAGAGCAAACTTTGCCCACA
This sequence comes from Heracleum sosnowskyi, assembly GCA_030848705.1. Taxonomy (NCBI): domain Eukaryota; kingdom Viridiplantae; phylum Streptophyta; class Magnoliopsida; order Apiales; family Apiaceae; genus Heracleum; species Heracleum sosnowskyi. Next base: position 9,956,866 of record CM061242.1, on the reverse strand, counting down.
TCGTCCCGATAGGGTTTGATGTTGCTACATTTACTTTGCAGTTTTTTTACTGACTTGTACTACTTGGTTTGTGTGATTTAATTTCCTACATGTACTTCTGTTATGTTATTTGTCATTTCAATTCGTGTGCTTCTAATATCAAGTGTTTGAAACTTAATGACATACAAATTTAAGAACAATGGAAAACTAGTCATAAATTGAACTATTATTCATACTTGAAATAAAAAAGTACAATAGTTTAGTCCTCGTCGGTTATGAAGCTGTCTGAGTCATTATCAACACTTATGCTCAATTGATGATACTATCTTGCACGGAGCACGTCTCCGTCCTCTGCAAACATCCTTGCATCTGCTGCTAGACTGTGTCGATGTATGCGCAATCGCATTCGGTTCTCTTCCTCTCGTGCACGGAACAATGCAGCTTCAAGTTGTTGTGGAGTATTGTGTTGCATCATTATAGCGCTTTGTTTCGGTATTCTAAGTCGTAGCAGCCGACATTACTCAATACAACAAGAAATGCATTGCGTACGTCATTCACACTCCCTCTGCATTGTTGTTATTGATTGACTTGAGTAACGATTATTAGGATTCATCGAGTACACGAAATCATCGTCACATAACAATTTTCTACCCATGGCTCTAAAAATATCACCGGTACTATAACTATTTACCATATTTTCAAATTTTGATAATAATGACCATAAGCAAGTGCACATGCATGGGGGTATTTATAGCATAGATGAGCATTAAAATTCGTAATAGTTCAAGCAGATAATTTTGATCACGGGACAATTTCATGTGTATTCACGGATCCAATTATACAATAAAACAACAGAATTGCATAAAAACTTTAACTGCCTTTTCATATGGATTCACAAGACAACTTAACAAAAACTTGAAATTTGTGTCTTCTTGTCATTTTCAGACCAATAATTATCATATAACAACAACTTGTGTGTTTTTTGTATTTTCAGGGTCTCATGTTCAGTCGGAAAAAAGTCATAGTAATGCTTGATATTTTTTCTCAATTTTTTACTTTTTATAAAGTTGAACGGTTCAGCTTTGATACGGAACAAAAAAAATTAATCAATAAATTTTATAATTATATTTTTTAAACCCTCAAACTTGATGGTTAGCCAATTTTACTAAAAGCCAAGTTTACTAATTACCAAACTTTTACTAAGTTAACAGACGGGATGAAGAAAGAAAGTGAAAAAAAAAAATTTAAAACAGGGTCGCCACTTCAAGTGGCGAAATTTGGCAGGGGTCTCCACTTCAAGTGGTGCCCTGTACCATTTTTACACGCTCGTTCGTAGATGTACCATTTCTGCACAAAAAAACGTTCTACTATACCAGAAAACTAAAGGAGCCTATATTTTTTGGATGTCTTCATTCACATAAGGAAGTTAAGTGTTAAACACTTAAACTTGTCTACAATAAATAATTTGTTATTAGACAAAGAGCCGAAGATTTTAGATCCTTTTTATAATTTAGACAATAAGATGATTTTTTTCTTAATAAGATGAATGTTATAAATTTTAAAAACAAAATATTAAAGGGCTAATTTTATAACTACCTAACATAATTATTGGGCTTTTAAATATACTTCTAACCTTTCTAAACTTACAAAAATACGGCTCATACTTTAACTTTTTTTAAAATACGTATCTGTGTTAAAAGAGAGGTTGTATCTCTCATTCACGCGTCAACGCAACCTCGACCATAACCCCCCCTTATCTCTCTCTCTCTCTCTCTCTCTCTCTCTCTCTCTCTCTCTCTCTCTCTCTCTCTCTCTCTCTCTCTCTCTCTCTCTCTCTCTCTCTCTCTCTCTCAGGCCGATGATTTGTTTCACGGAGGCGTTGCAATTTCACGGCTGTTTTGAATCAATCTTTGACCACCGTATCTCTCATTCACGCAGCTTCGAGCTTCAGTGACGATTTAGTTCTTCTCCTTTATTTAATCGGCCCCGCGGGGGCAGTTTCACGGCATCTTTGAGTTCAATCGGAGCGGCGACGAGAGTTTCGCGACGGTGAATGAGATTTGTAAGTATATTTATATGCATTATGTATGTATATATGCATAATTGGCAGTGATATAGAGATAAAGATCAAATTGGAAGGAGAGATTTTGTGTTAGAATGAGAAAGTATGTATGTGTCTATTTGTGTGTTTTATGTATGTATATGTGCAGAATTATAGTATGGAATGATTGTTTGTGTGTGATTTGAATTGAAATTTGTGACGAGATCGACAACAAATTTGTGATGAAATTCTATTCTGTATCAATTTGATGCACTCCCTAACTGTTTGTTTTATGTATGTATATATGAAGAATTGACAGGATATATAGATATAGATCAAATTGAGAGGAGAGATTTTGTTATAATATGTATGTATGTAATTGCAACCTTTTTTGCAACCTTTGCATCTGTGGTTGTAGAAGTTGCAACTATTATTTATACATCAATATTAATTTGAATCGTAGTATAAAATGATTATTTGTGTGTGATTTGAATTGAATATATATATCAAAGAGTTAAGTATGAGATCAGGAACAAATATAGATGAAATTCAGTTGTGTATTTATCTAATGCACTCCCCAGTTGCTTGTTCGAGTGTAGTTTTGTATTTTTTATCAATTTCCTGCGTATTTATGACATGAGTCTAGGTTCTTGCACACATATTACCATTATGAAATGGGTGAATCATATGTTGAGGATCATTAGTCAATCGGTATATAAAAGTCTTTATACATTGCAGGGCTCTTTGAAACAATGGATGAAAGAACCGGGGAAAAGTTGACTCTCTCAGAGTGCATTAGTGGAAAAGGCCTATATATTTCACGGTAGTAAGGCATCTACAAAGATCATTTATAATGAATCTGGCCAGATTCATTTTCACAAGAACCTCCGAAGATCTCTAAAAATTCACAAATGCTGGATAAATTTCACATTCTAGACGAGTTTGACACCATCGACTGATGGTTTTATATCTAGATTTAGGTTTCATGTAATGGGTTATCTAGATCAATTAGGACTAATTTCAATTAACAATGTAATACAATATCATTTATATCAATAGAATATCATTTGTTCATTTATTGAATCACTATGAATGGAACTGATCTGACATTTATCGATTTGTTCATTTATTGATTTTATGTGGAACGGCCCCCATAGGGGTACCCATCTTAATACCCAGACTCATAAATTCCTATCAATTGCAACCTTCTTTGAAACAGTTGCAACCTTGTTTGTAACCTTTGCAACCATGGTTGCATAAGTTGCAAACATGGTTGCAATCATGTGTGTAGAAGTTGTAACCATGGTTGTAGAAGTTGCAAACATGGTTGCAAAAGTTGCAAACATGGTCGCAATCATGTATGTAAAAGTTGCAATCATGGCTGTAGAAGTAAAACAGGTTTTAGATGGATCAACTTCCTTGAGCACATGCAATTGCTGTTTTGCAGAAAGTAAATCATGATCCTTATGATTATTCTTTATCATATCACAAAAAAGAATCAATGATTGTTGCTTAAAAAGAATTAGTACATCATGTTGGCAGGAAAGACACATGGAAAGTACTAGAAGTTATCAAAAGGAGGAAAATGTATCCCCCTAAGAGGCAGAATCAGAATAGGAAGACCAAAAAAGAGAAGGCGCAAAGGTTAAATGATATTGTATAACATGATATTTTGTATAAGTTGTAAATGTTGTTGTATAAGTTGTAAATGTTGTAAATGATATTTTTAAAAAAGACCAATTGTATTTTGTATAAGTTGTAAATATTGTTGCATAAGTTGCAAAATTGCTACAACCATATTGAAACCTTGTTTACAACAATTGCAACCTTTTTTGCAACTTATGCAACCTTGTTTGCAAAGGTTGCAACATGTTTGCAACTTCTGCAACCATGGTTGCAAACAAGGTTGCAATTGTTGCAACTGATAGAGATAATTGAATCTTACTATCAAGATGGGTGTCCCCGCGGGGCCTATTTCACATAAATTCAAATTTTACTCATATTACCAGTAGAGGACCATAAATTATTGTACTACGTACAAAATCATAAAATCTCAAAACGATGAACCATTACCAAACATTAATAAGTGTATAAAATATCAAAACAATAAAACATTACCAAATATATATGCAAAACAAAGTTTCTATTAAACTTTGAACCATTAGTTATCAAATTTCTCGAACCAAAAGTACTACATAGTTATGTTAGCAACATTGTTTTTTCTACTACTTAATGTCATAAAATAAAAAAACACAACTCATTTCTTCACATCTCTCACCTTTATCTTTCTGTCTTATGCCTTTGTTGATGGAACCTTTGTTGTTGGAGCCTTTGCAATGTTATCTGACTCACTCTCATAGCGGTATATTTGTTTTTCCATTCCAAAGGAATTAAATTAGAAGGCAAACCTGCTTCTGTGAGCACCAATATCTAGTTCACCTTGCAGAAAATGTGGCATAGTAGCATAATACTCTGCATATGACAACATGTACATCCCACTGTCACCTTGTTTGCATTGTGACCAAGGATCCCAATTACCAACATTGGCTGCAACTTGATTTAAATGCGGCCAAAGATCCAAAGTGCTTCAATTCTGAAATCAGTGGAACAGAGATTATTACAAATATTAGTCAATGAAACAAATCACAAATAATTAGAATCGATCTCAACTTTAATGTTTAAATAATGTAAATCACATAATGTAAGGGTTGCAACTTCTACAACCATGGTTGCAAAGGTTGCAATAGTTGCAAACAAGGTTGCAAACAAGGTTGCAAAAGTTGTAACTTATAGAAATAGTTGAAGGTGACTATTAAGATGTGTGCCCATACGGGGCCTGTTCCACACAAATCAAAACGAATAAAATAGAAAGAAAAAAAACCTCAACTAGTGAATAATACATGTGTGAATAATATATGGAATTCCTTAATACACGTACTTGTTTATCGACAATGGCACCCAACTTACAAAAATCCAAATCAAAGTGCGACCGCATCTCAAATATGATCTTCTTTAAACCAACTATCTTAGAAGTCAATAATGTAATCTTATTTTCCATTTCCAGCTATGCCATACGAGATTTAGGTTGATCAGAAGTTTTAGAAGCACCCCTAAGTGATGGGGGAGGACGACCAACATTATCAGCATCAATATCAACATCTGATGCAACTACAAAAATAATATATACCTCTGATTTAGTCAATGACAACGTCTGATACGTTTCTTCGACCTTACAAGCATATTCACCGGACCATATCAGCATACGGGGGATACAACCAGTAGCTTTCATATCACAGTATCTCCCATTTAGGTACAAACATCACTCATAAAACCAAAGTTAAAACGTATACAATAAACCAACAAACCTATAATAGTTGTCTTTGGATGTTGTATTCGCGGCATTTTTCAATGATTCTAAAGTGCACGTAAACACTTCCTTACTCCAAGAAAACAGATCAAAATCTCCACTATCTATCATGTCCAGATCACCTTTAGGGACATGAGAATCATAAGTCGAGCTAATAGAAAATTTTACAAGAAATACAGTTTTGCAAGCTTCACGGCATCCTCATCTGTTTCCCAACCTCGAGAGTCAAAAATTTTCTTCACACTGCTCTTATATACACGGTCAATGTTTGGAAAATATAATCCATCCCCTGAAGTATTATGCATGACATGTGTTAGCCATTTGTGACCCTTTATAAATGTATAATTAGTAGCAGCCATGGTTGCAAATCATGGTTGCAGGTTGCAACCATGACTGCTGAGTTATCCACAACTTTTGATTTCTTTTTACAATTTATGCGAGGCCTGTACTGTTATCACACACAAGGAGAAATGGGAATCAGGAAATACCTCATCAACAAAACTAAATGAGGCAGAAATTTCACTTTATTCGACTCATCAACATGCATACCCTCGAAAACTTAATCAAAAGTCTACACAATTATTTTGTGCAATAATCACATCAACAAAATCAAATAAACCCAAAATCAAATAAACCCAAAATATTAGGGCTATAATCACATTTGCAGTTAGTTACACAAAGCAATTAGCAACTAATTTATTTACTTAAATCACAAAAAACAAGTTGTATACACATAACAAGCCTTGAATAAACAGAAAATCACTCTGATACCCAATCAATAAACTGTGTGTGTGTGTGTGTATGAGAGAGAGAGAGAGAGAGAGAGAGAGAGAGGGAGAAAGAGTACAGATTGAGATAATCGAAACTTACAAATAAGATGATAGCCAGAGAAGTTTCGAGGTCGCGTGATAACGTCAAGCTTTCGTTAATGAAGGAGAAGGACGGTTCTAGCGAAGGAGAAGAACAATTCGAGAAGAAGATGAAGACAGTTGGTGTTCGAAAATGAGAAGAAGGTCGGTTATATGTTGTGGGCGTATTTTTAAAAACAAACAATTAGAATAGTGAAGGCAACCGTAAAATTAAAAAAAAATAGTAATATAGAATTGAAAGAGTAAATTAGTAACCGTAAAAGTAAAAACAAAAGTTAAAAACACACATATTTTTGTAAATTTTCCAATATTAAATATAAACAGATTGATGTGATCCTGTATTCACATCAATTTTTAGAGAGGGAAAATTTCCTAAGGACCTTCGAAGGAAACAAGATCAACAAAGATCTGCGTTGTTTATTATTTACACTTCAACTATTGAATAATCTCAATGCATTTTGAAAAAGTATTTTGGGTTTTTTTATTATATAATAGATTTAACTTAAAAAAAACAAATCAAACTACACAAAACTGAGATTAGAAAATGTCATGCTAATTACGTGCGTGTGTGGAGTATCATTGTATTTATTAAATACAATGATTTCAACACTTCCATTTTAAATTAAAAAAATATTTAAAAACACAAAGGTAAAAATATAAAGTATTAAAAAACAAAAAAATTAAGTCAATAAGTTCAGGAAAATGTACGTCATTATTAACATTCAACTGATCAACATCTATACTATCAATACTATTATATAATAGACGAAATATTAAAAGTTTGGTTGGTGGGTATGGTACGTTGTGATTTTACTTAATTGACCTTAACTATATTTCATGTTTTTACTTAATTAACCTTACTTATTTATAGAAATATATTATTAAATAATAATATTACCTATTTATAACCAATTACCTTTTTTTCCCTAAAATACATTATTTTTTCTAACAAATTCTTCTACTTTTTCAAACATGACAATTACCTTTTTAACTAAAACATGTTAGTTTTTTCTATTTTTCCTTACTAAAACCCCTCATTTTCCAAAAATATCATGGACAAACCTTTAGTTATTTATTTTTAAACCTATAATATTATAATTATTTTTTAAAAGTTTACTTATTTTAACATGTCTACTTATTTTTCTTAATAAATGCAATCACTAAGAATATTAAAATATAAATAATCAAATAACTATTTATAACCAATTACTCTAAAACACATTATAGATTTTTTCTAACAAAATCCATTTTTTTCTAAATATATCACGGGAAATTGTCTTTTTCAATTTACTTTTTCTATTTTTCTCACTAAAATTCATTCCCCCCCCCCCCAAAAATATCATAGGAAACCCTTTACTTATTTATTTTAAAACGAATTTAAATACTTTTAATTATTAAATTTTAAAACCTCATTTTCCAAAAATATCACGGGCATTTACCTTTTTAAACTAAATATATGTTACATTTTTTATTTTTTTCTTACTAAAATCCTTGATTTTCCAAAAATATAACGGGCAAACCCTTACTTATTTATTTAAAAAAAATTAAAAGTATTTATCTATTTTAACATGCCTACTTATTTTTTTAACAAATACAATTAATAAAATATTAAAAATATAATAATAAAATAACAATTAACAATCCGTGCATCGCACGGGTTTTAAGCTAGTATTATATAATAGACGAAACATTAAAATTATTTTAGTTAATTGTCCTTAACTATATTTCGTGTTTTTACTTAATTAACCTTACTTATTTATAGAAATATATTATTAAATAATAATATTATCTATTTATAACCAATTACATTTTTTCCCTAAAATACATTATTTTTTCTAACAAATTCCCCTACTTTTTCAAACATGGCAATTACCTTTTTTAACTGTTAGTTTTTCTAATTTTCCTCACTAAAATCCTTTATTTTCCAAAAATATCACGGACAACCTTTAGTTATTTATTATTAAATCTATAATATTATAATTATTTTTTAAAAGTTTACCTATTTTAACATGTCTACTTATTTTTGTTAACAAATGCAATCACTAAGAATATTAAAATATAAATAATCAAATACCTATTTATAACCAATTGCTCTAAAACACATTATAGATTTTTTCTAACAAAGTCCCTTGTTTTCTAAATATATCACGGAAAATTGTCTTTTTCAATTTACTTTTTCTATTTTTCTCACTAAAATTCAATTTTTTCCAAAAATATCATAGCAACCATTTACTTATTTATTTTTAAACGAATTTAAATACTTTTAATTATTAAATTTTAAAACCTCATTTTCCAAAAATATCACGGACATTTACTTTTTTAAACTAAATATATGTTACATTTTTTATTTTTTCTTACTAAAACCCCTAATTTTCCAAAAATATAACGGGCAAAACCTTACTTATTTATTTTAAAATATGTTTTAATGTTTTTAATTAATTAAAAGTATTTAGCTATTTTAACATGCCTACTTATTTTTTTAACAAATACAATTAATAAAATATTAAAAATATAATAATAAAATAACAATTAACAATCCGTGCATCGCACGGGTTTTAAACTAGTATTATTAAAGACGAAACATTAAAAGTTTTGGTCGGTCGTCGGTCGGTCGGTCGGTATTTGGGCCGATTCACGGGCCTATCTATAATCAATTTATTAATAACCAATTACTTTTTTTCACTACATTACCTATTTTATTTTATTTTTTTAAACCAAACCAACTCTTCTTCTAAAAATAAAACGGGAAACATATATTTAATATGGTAATATTATTATATATTTATAACTGATTACCTTTTTCAGCTAAAACACATTATTTTTATATTTTTTTACCTAAAACAACTTATCTTATAGATAGGACACATATATTGAAACCAAGTTATTCATAACCAATTACCTTTTTCAGCTAAATTATATTACCTATTTCATATATCTATTTAACTAAAACAAATCATTTTCTAAAAATAAGACGGGCAATATATATATATATATATAATGGTAATATTATTATATATTTATAACCGACAGCTAAAACACATTATGTGTTTTATATTTTCTAACTAAAACAACTTATCTTCTAAATATAATTCATGCAAAATAAATATACAATGGTAATATTGTTTTATATAAATATTAATAAATAACAAGTTATTCTTTTCAGCTAAAACAAATTACCTCTTTTATATTTTCTAACTTAAACAACTAATTTTCTAAAAGTAATGCAGACGTATATATAAAAAAAATTAATATAATTTTATATAATTGTTAATAAGTAACTAATTGTATTTTTAAGGATATTACCTGTTTATATTTTTTAACGGAAACAACTCATGTTCAAATTAAAAATAACACGGGCAAAAGATAGATATATTGGTAATATTATTATATTAAACTTATGAAATTCATGTTTATTATAATTTTTTTAACATTCAATTTAAACGAGATAATTAATTAAAATAAAAGTAATAGTATATTCAAATAAACTCGGTATATTGAACAAGCACATATTTTGATATTTGCACTTGAGTCCCTTTTTAGATTTTTAAAAGTAAAAAAATACGAATCATTAGATATTTTATTTTAAAATATTTTATATTTTAATATCTAAAATACTACTATTGATTACGTCAATAATATATTAAATTTAAATATTATATTGTTAGATTTATAAATCTAATATATATAAATATTAAAATTTTATCAAATTATATATAATAACTAAAATCTAAATAAAAAATAAGAAAATATTAAGCTTATAAGTTGAGGTCATAATGACAAACTTTTATTAACTTATAATGTATAAATCAGGCTACCCAAACATGCCCTACAATATATAATTTAAAAGTAACTTCCGCGTTCACCAAGTCAAATTGTAATTTTAATCAAGTCATCTACAGACTACACAATCTCTCTGAGATTAACTTCCGCGTTCACCAAGTCAAATTGTAATTTTAATCAAGTCATCTACAGACTACACAATCTCTCTGTATTGATCTCAGAATACCTCCCCAGGCTAACACCTACAATCCTCCAGGTACATTCTCCTTCAACTTGGACGCAGTCAGAAATTCGAATTACTGGAATAAAAAATATATAATTTTAGTGAGGCCGCCTTAATCCCTAGTACTTAAACACTAACTAATCCCCTGCATAACCACACCTTCTAAACTCAATTCTTTCCGTAAAAAGTCTAAGTCTAAACCAAAACGAAGATGATGAACATGAACATGACATTGTACTGGGCCGAATACGTTGCCTTATGGGGTTCATGGAAGACTAATCCATTAATTTCAATGGCCATCATTTTGCTCTTTTCTTCGCTAGTTGGCATTGTTTACAAGTTCGTGACGGATTTCTTGATCAAATTCAGGCTTCTTGATCCTGAGCTGCAATCTAAACTCGCTAATGGTGGGAAATTGTCGAAATTTTTCGGGATCATATTGTTCATAATCAGTTCGGCTGTTGCATGCATGATAGGCTTTGCTTTCGGATATTTTGTGTACAAAACTTGAGTTGACGATCAAGTTGCTGATCCCAGGTGCTTGATTATTGTATCCGATAAGATTTTATATCATCTTCTATGTTTAACCTGTTGTACACACCTCAGTGCTTGTAGTTTGTTTCAGTAGACTTTCACATTTACCTTGTACAGTATTTTTATGCATGGCAGTTGTTTTCCCGGTGGTAATTGGTAAATTGTTTTCATAATCGGCTTGGTTTGTTGAAAATCTTGTACAACATTTGAGCGTAGGTACCTCGAAAATATCGAGCCATCTTTTATGTTATATAATATTTTTTGAAAAATGCTAGCTACTCAAAATTATATTTCAAATATTAAGTGTATTAATTTAATTGCCTATAATAACATCTATCCTTGCATATACACCAACTATTTTAATATACCACGTCATCTTTCAAAAGAAATTTTGAGAACAAAATTGGAGTATGTAGCATTACTATTTTCTTTTTCACCCGATGACTTTTTCATCTTTCATGTTGTATAAAAAAATACTTGTACAAATTAATTTCCTCATTATACATTTTAAAAAGGTAACTGATATTTGCATCATCTATTATATATCTTATACCGCAACAAGAACTTTGTGAAACATTTTATTCAACAACTTGAAATTACATAACTGCCCCTCCAAAGTCAAATGTTATAAAAATGTAAGAAAATTTTCATCTTGATGGGAATCGAACCTAAGACACTTCAATACTAATTACTTAGAATTTCAAGTCACCAATTTAACAATTGAGTCACTTGGGCTTTTTTGTTGTGGTATAAAACCCATTAGTATGGTAATGTCTTTCACAAATATTATTTTACACTTTAGTTTTTATTCAAGATTCTTTCATGATAATTTCATTTGTCTGATTATTAATAAAAGTGGCTATTGGTATAAAGTATATCCAATAGACACGTATCTCTTTAATTAAATTTAATTATGTTTCTTCCTTTGTATTCACAATTTTAAGACAAAGTACAAATGCATTTTTAGTCACATAATATCACTTTTTAGTCCGAGCATCCAATAATACAAAATAATACAAAATAGTAATCATTTTGTCTCAACTATGTTCATACATATCAGATAATATAAGTAATAATATAAGCACCTCTATAGTTGTTATCCTGAATAGAGATGAACGTAATCCGGATTCAGGTCGGATTTTTCGATATCCGATAGGGCCGGGCTTTTTTAAATCGAGACAAATTTCCTCTAAAATATTTATACCTGTAGATAGGGTCGGGTCAGGAGGGGCCAAATCGGATTTTTACAAATTATTTTAGATATTGATAACTTTAACTTTAACTTTAACTTTTTTTTTATTTTTTCGGATTTAATTAAAAAATTTAAGCTTTTATCCGAGATTTAATTGAAAATTCTAACTTTTTGGATTGGACTTTTATCCTAATCAAGACTACGTCCAAATCGAGATTAAATTTGGGTTTATTCGGCTCGAATCGGATCGGGGTTTTGTGAAAAATATGCTATTCGTTTAAGCCTGCGGACTGGATCCAATTGAGGTGGACTTTTTTTTAATCAGATTTTTTCCGATTTTTTTAACCAGTTCAAACAGTTTTTTTCGAATACGAATTTGTGTGCATCTCAATCCCGCCACCTCATGCATTAAGGACAAGTATACTACTCCGGCCGCTTATAGAGAATTATGGAGCCCGGAGAGTATTGATACTTTCGAAATGGAGCCTTTATTTGACACCTTTAACTAATTCCTATCTGATTATTAATTAGCTTACAAAACTAATCATCAAATACATTCAACTAAGAACAAAATCTTCTTCGGACTAATACCAAACCGATCTTCCTTGCAAATCTTCTCAATCATGTCACATAGTGTCACCAACAAGTTCAAACTGGTGGCAGGATCACCACAACAAACTGAAGAATACTTATCATCGCAAAATTAAACTGACGTGAACTAGAAAATATCGACACAAAATAACATCAAGTTCTGTCGGTTAGAGCAATCCCGTGCCTTGCACGGGAGGTTCGTGAGATAATTTATTCATCATAAAATTACTAAATTACCCCTATATAATAGCACAACAAAAAAATTGTTTCTGATGGGAATTAAACCCTTGACATCTAAATTAGAAGTAACATACCTTACCACTATTTTTGACATCTATTTTAATTGTATTTTGAAACTTTTTATTAATATGCGCAAATACTCAATATTTTATACTCTATTTTAGTACAAAAAAATTGTTTCTGATGGGAATTGAACCCTTAATCTCTAAATTAAAAGTAACATTCCTTACCACTATTGTAATATCCGTGAATTTTATTATTTGATTAAATGATAAATTTAATATAAAAATATTTATTGTGGAGTATTGGAATATTATTAAATGATAATTATTGTGTGATTATGTGCTAAATGGTGAGTCGAAAGCCCCTTTCAAATATTTTGTCATTTGGAATTTTCTTCAAATCTGAGCCCCGTTTTGATAATTCAAGGGCCCCGTTGGAATTTCATACATTAATTATTATCTCTTCGTCTTTCGTATTCGAATCATTATCGGGAGAGATATTCGTATCATTTCATTCCTACCTATTTGATTCTGCAAGAATAATTCGTTTTGTTCAAAAATGGAAAAAATTGTTCTGAACCCTAATTGCTTGAGGGGACGGATATATCGTTTTATAGCAATATTACATTTGTTATAGCCCCAATATTCTTGAGCATTAGTTATATAATGATATGTATTGATTTGGATAATTATCAATCCTTGTAGATAATTATCTTCTCGTAAAACGTGTTTTTAACCTAATTAGGGTTTTTAAACGAAACAGTGGATCTATATCGATCCAAAAATGTTGTTTGGGGTATTATTTTTCCAAAAATATAAAAAGACGAATCGAACCTTAAACCTATCATAATATGCAGCCCTAATTCTCGAAATAATAAAAATCCCCGAACCGTGTTCTTCGTGTTCTTGAAGATTAATCCATTCGTTCAAGGTGTTATTGAAATCCAAATCTGAAGTTCTTGTACTCAAATCAAAGCTCTTGACTTCTAGTTTCATAATCTTCCAACCTCATCATCATCTGGTAAGTTTTTTATTTTATATGGATTTTTCAGTATTCGAATTTAAATTAGGGTTCTTGGTCGATTTGGGGATTTTCAATCTGTTGATTCTCCGTTGAATTGGTTGCTTCTAACTTGTTCCTAGGGTTCTAAATAGCAAGAATCCATGATTTAATTTAATGTTCAAGTTCAATTTTGATGGGTTTGATTTTCGGGTTTTCGACCCGAAATTTTCTTTTACTTCGTTCGTTCTTTCTGTTGATCTGACATTAGTTATGATATGGGGCTTTGATTGTATGAGTTATAAGATTCGTTTTGGTATATTAATCGTAGAGTTTCATGTAGAAATTAAGTAGATCGGGTTTCCGGCCGAAGTCGTCGCCGACGAGTTCTTTGAACGAATTCTGGGCACGATTCCGGCATGGGACAGTCGATATGGTGTGTTGGTTGTGATTGTATTGAGAAGGCGAACAAAAGCCCTCTGAGTTTGTTTATGTTTGGACGGAATCGAAGAATTCCGGCCGCCGGACACCGGCCGGATTCTGGAAAACCCAGAATTCGGTGGGTTGTTCTTGGCGACCCGAATTCGTTCTTCCCGACCCGTTTACCCGTTATTTTGACCCGGTTTCAATCTTCAAAACCCTAATTCGATTTCTGAAAACTGTTTTTGAATTTTATTTTTAAAATTAATTCGAAAATAGTTTAAAAACTTTAAAAATTCATATTTTTATTTTAAAAATATATTTTAATATCAGAAAAATTCTGATAAATTATATTTATTATTTTAAATCCGAAAATTGATTAAACTTAATTATTTTAATTATTTTAATTAAAAATTAATTTATTAATTGGTTATTTCTTTTAATCAATTAATTCTTAAAAATTAATTATTAATTAGATTTAATTAATTTAAAATTCAGTTTAATTATTTTCAAGCCTATTTATTTATTTAAAAATAGTTTGAGCATTTAAAAAGTGTCAATTAATTTTATTAATTGATTTATTTGCATTTAAATGTTTATATTGGATTTAAAAATTAGTAATGACTTATTTAAAATTCAAATAAGTTTCGTTTGATGTTTTAAAAATGTTTATAAGTGCTATATGGTTCATATTAATTGTGTGATGTGTTTTATAGTCCGTATATGCCCGTACTAGGGCAAATATTTGAGTTTTAAATATCGTAAATCATACCGGACGTCCGATACGTAACTGGTTACTTGTTTAAATGTGATTATTGATTGAATAAGTGTCGAGAGTAGAACGAGAATAGTTAGACTTACTGTGATGAGTTGTTTAATTATAGAATCGAGTTCCCGGAGCAAGGGAAAGGGAAAGGTAGAGTGAGCAGAGTCGATCCGACAGCAGCTTAGACTAGACAAGTATCTGTGCCTTTACTTGTGATAAAATTTATTATTGTCTTGATTACTTGAATACCGTTATCCCCAGAACAATTCAAATTATCAATCTTTTAACCGCATTTGGACAACTGATTCCATTTTCTTAGAGATTCTTGATTCTTTGATTTGATCTACATCGAAAACCCTTATTTCCGATTCACTTGATTATTGTTTACCACCATTTATTATTGATTATCATCCTTTGATTATTATTGACAACCATTGATTATTTGACTTCCATCTTGACTATTGATTACGGTCATTGATTATCGATTACCAATCTTGATTTCCTTATTGAATGAGTACACGGTACCATTGAAATTATTCCATGATTCTTTCTCGATCTTCATTTGATACTGAGCAGTTGAAGCTCTTTTGCAATTACCATACATTGAGTTTATCTTATTGAACATGTTATTGTTTAGACCCTATGATAGATTTGGCATGTTTTTAAAATGGACCAGTAATTGGTCGGGCCATATTTATGGTCGGAATAACTTAAGGCCCAGTTTGGCCTAGGATCCAGTAGAGGACTATGCTGTGAGCTAGTCCGGGGTTGATGCGTGGCTGGCCAGCAGCACAACCTTTGATTTGAATAAAATGTATAAGCCAAATTCTAATTCTTTTTCTTCAATTGTTATTGATACAAAGCATGTGTTAGTTAAATATTGTTGATTCTGATATCATAAATTCATATCCTTACAAATGTGATAGAAATGATTCATATGATGTTTGCTGAGCAATTTTGGCTCACTCTTGCTTGTTTTTTTCTAACCCTATTCCAGTGAAGCGAGAGTATGAGTCGGCATAGCGTGACCGATAGTTCACCAGCAGCCAGGAGAGCCCCTCGAGTCATTGTCATTGGCAGGGTAGTTGTTGTTTTGCTTTTCTAGATTAGATGTCTAGATTTGAACTTTAGTTGTGATGTAATAACTCTGATAAAACTGGTATTGTATTAATAAAAGATTGTAGTAGCTTGTGTTCATTGCCATAATCTGGATGCGGTCTTGGTTAAGGGGTATTTGTGTCTTTATATATTATGCATGTGTTAAATAGTGTTCCGTTGGTCGGATGACTCCTCAAATCTGTACCCCGGGTTTGGAGGGCGTCACAACTATGATAGACATCTATTTAGATTGTATTATGAAGCTTTTTATTAATATGCGCAAACACTCAATATGTTATACTCTATTTTGGTCTCTTTTTGTAATCTACTTGGTAAGGTGGATAATTTATTTTCACAAGTGCCTTAAAATAATATTTCTAACCATATTTGAGAAAAACTCGCGCAAAATGTTATAAAATTGTATTTTAAAAAATGTTATAAAATTGGAATTGATCCATAAAAAAAGATTATATTAATATTTTTATATTATAAATCATGTTTATTTGCATTAAGTACATAATGGCTCATATTATTTATACTATTAGATTACAAATTCTATATACTATCAGATTATATATATATATTAGATTACTAAATTACCCTTTCAATATTATATTGATGATATTAGATTAATAAATTATCCCTCCAATTGTATATTGATGATAAAAAATTTTTTTTATGTGAATTGAACCATGACCTAGGTGATAGTGTGACAAATGTTGACATCTATATCCAATATCACTTATTATATATATATTTTTTGTTTTTAAATTTAAAACTATCAACATATTTACTTCTTTTCAATTATATCCTTATATATAATAAGCGTAAAAATGGATTTTATCACTATTTTACACTTATTATTGTTTCATTATAAGATATTAACAACTTATAATAATATATGCATTTTTGAAATTTTAGCTATTAATAAGATTAAAACTGTAGTTTTATTATGATGCAATACATTATAAATCTCGTCTTCAATAGATAAATTTTATACGTTGATCATTTTCGAAAAATGCACTATAGTATATAAAGTATTGAACCCGAAAAATGCAAAAGAGTTTTATATTTGTAAATTAATAAAAAAGTTTGTGTTGGAGATTTTTACAAGAAAGTTGAAGTTGTCATCGTACGACTAAATCAAATCTAAACTAAATCGGTTTAATTTTTTTTGAATATCTATGATAAAATATTAAAAGTACTAAATGTTAAATTATTTGTGTCAAGTGACAATTGTAAGGTGAAACGAGTAACTTATCACGAATCAGTTTAGCATTATCTTGAAAGGTATAAGTAATAGTTTTCTAAAATAAATTATATCCACAACTGTACAATTATTGTATTCAACGTGTCTGCAAGGAGACCCTTTTTAAAACGGGCAAAGTGGTATGCATTCGTTTAAATAGTGTATCCACACATACTAATACAACTTGTACTTCTACATTTTTACTCTATTATGCACACCGATCAAATTTTACAACACCCACTTAACGACTACCCCATGAACTACAAACAGGTAAATTGAGTGTCAACCTTCCCTCATGCAATGAAAATGATAAAAGGCGCCCAATTCTCTTTCAAAGTGACACTAAAACCATCTTCTCATTCAAATACAATTGGAAAAATTATAATCGGCGAAATCTTGCAGTACACAAGGTCACGACTACCCCATGAACTACAAACAGGTAAATGGAGTGTCAACGTTCCCCCAGGCAATGGAAATGGTAAAAGACGCCTGATACTCTTTCAAAGTGACACTAAAACCATCTTATCATTCAAATACGATTGAAAAAATTATAACCGACGAAATCTTGCAGTACAGAATGGTCGTGCGTGCCAACAAAACATGTTAATTAGTCAAAATATTTGCGTCTACTCAAGTCATAATTACAACCTTATAGACTGAAATTTTGTAAAACATGTATCATCAAACCTTCGACATATTTCATACTGATATACCGTTACATGCTTATGTCTTTTCTTCTACATGCATTCCACCAAACGATGAGACCAACATAACCAAAAATAATTAGAGCATGCCCGTGACTCGCACGGGCTATAAAGTTAGTTAATTTATAGATGCACATCCTTTTGTTGAGATCATAATTAAAATACCTTCATGTACATATTAAATTCCAAATTTAATTTTAGATATGATAAAGATAATTTAATTTCAATTCTAATAAAAAAATATGCATCTACCTGACTACCTTAAGGTTATGCACATATTAGCTCATTTTAAAATTTATACATCGAGAAGTTTTAAAAGTAAAAGTCTAGTCAACGTACGAACCTAAATATTCCGAGTCCGATAGGCAATAGTAGTACAAAAATAAAATACAAGTACCGGATTCTACCAAGTTGAACACGTTGTCATAACTTGTAAGCATCTCCCACCTTTCCATACCCTCATCTTTATTCATCAACGTCAACATCCTTCCCTAACCACCATATTCCAATTCACAACCCTCCATTCCATCCTCAAAAATCTCTCTCTCTCTCTCTCTCTCTCTCTCTCTCTCTCTCTCTCTCTCTCTCTCTCTCTCTCTCTCTCTCTCTCTCTCTCTCTCTCTCTCTCTCTCTCTCTCTCTCTCTCTCTCTCTCTCTCTCTCCTCTCCCTCTCTCCCTCTCTCCCTCTCTCCCTCTCTCCCTCTCTCCCTCTCTCCCTCTCTCCCTCTCTCTCTCTCTCCCCTCTCCCTCCCTCTCTCCCCCCCCTCTCTCTCGCTCTCTCCCTCTCTCTCTCTCTCGCTCTCTCGCAAAGATGATGCACATGACATTCTACTGGGGTACAAAAGTTACCATACTATTTGATGCATGGACTACAAACTCGTACACTTCATACGCAATCTCTCTACTTGCTTGCTTTCTCATCGCAGTCTTCTACCAGTTCATCGAAGGCTGGCGGATTAAACTCAAGCTCCTTGCTTCATCTAACCCTCAGTCTAGTTTAGAAGCTCCTTTGATTCAATCTAAGCTTGTTGGTGCCGGAAAGTCTTCGTCGAAAATTGCTGGTTCTATAGTGTTTGGAATTAATTCGGCTATAGGGTACATGTTAATGCTTGCGATTATGTCGTTTAATGCAGGTGTTTTTGTTGCGATTGTCGTAGGGATTGCTGTTGGATTTTTTGTGTTTCGGAGTGGTGATGATGATGATCAGGTTGTTGTTGATAATCCTTGTGCTTGTGCTTGATTAATTAGATTGTATGATCATTGATCATTTACATAATAAAATTTGTGTTACCGGATTTAATTTCCTTCACCTATGTTTAATCACCGTGATTATTCGCGTGTTTATATGTTCGTACTTAAAATTTTACCGTTTTATGAAAATCGAAGAATTTCTAGAACAGAGAAAGTGCAAAATAATTGTTTTCACGTCGGATTGTACGTGTACAGATTTAATGGGAAAGGAATATAATTTGTTAAAGGTAGATTGAGTTATCTGTAATGTGGATTCCATTGTTGTATGGGGAATTTAAAAAATGATATCGTTGACGAACAATAGTTGGCTGTTGGCGTTATGGATGGAGTAGCTGATTGTGTCAGTGGAATTTACTATGTTCTCGTGGCCTAAACGTTACCGGGACGTTTTGGCAGTTCTTGACTTCTTGCCAATTAAACTCTGCAAAAAACTAAACTGTCCTTGATCAATCCTCCTTCAAAAAGGTCTGATAGATAAGCTACATAAGCATTAGGCGATATTTCCCTGAGCTTTTCGTTCTTGTCATAGAAGTCAATGTCGAAAACTAATTAGTGAGCAAGTGATCAAATACAGTCCTGGTAATTACTTCTGGTTGGCTTCTTGGCACCGGAAGTATTACTCCTAATTAGACCTGACAAATCGGATAATCGATTCGGTTTTGGATCGGATCAACTCTAGATCGGCTCAATTTTCAGTTATGATATATTTGAATATAGTTCGATAATGGCAAGATGCGAACGAATTTATAATTTTTTGTGATTGATCAAATATCAAAACCAAAAAAAAACAGGGGTCCATAACAGAGTCCTACAACTAATTCATCAATCAATTTATCATGCTCTCCCAAACACAAGTGTGCTACTACAAATTTGCCCAAACAAAAGTGTAAAATACAAAGCTTAAAGTTAAAAAGGAAACACGAAACATAGAATTAGCCACAGCCTTCAACTACCTCCAAGTCATGCGCCTTATTCATTTTCATCACTCTATTATAAATGACATGAAATTTTCACAAAAACTGAAAATAATCTAATAAAATGTCGATGGCTCAATTAATCGTAAAGAAATAATTGCAGCAAATATAGGGGGTAAAAATTCGGCCTCCAATGAAAAGGAAAATAAAAATTTAGCATGGTGAATAAAAGGTTAAATTCAGTATCGTGTTGTTATTAAAGTTATGCAATTATTTTTAGTTGAGATAATCTGAAAATACGTTTAATTATGTTGTGTAAAAGATACAATTTTTTTTTTAATTTTTTGGTGAAAAATACGACTGTTTAACTAAATAAAATAAAATTAAATACAATCTAAACTAATCTTAAGAGTAAAAAAAAATTGCCGCATTTTTAAGGAAAAACGTAAAACAACGTAATAACTGGTTGTAAAATCGTATTAAATAGTTATATTTAATTAGTTACAATTACAAATTATATTTTAGAAAAAAAATTTAAAATACAACACAGACGTAAATAAATTTAGAAAAAAGAAATAATATTTGATTTCTCAAAAAGCGAAAGTCATTAGCAATTATTCAAGGTTGCTTGTAAAACTATAAAGTTCAGATTACATGTTCCAAACATCTGACGCTTTGGCCGAGTGGTTAAGGCGTGTGCCTGCTAAGTACATGGGGTTTCCCCGCGAGAGTTCGAATCTCTCAGGCGTCGATCGTTTTTTTTTCACTTCAACACACATTTTAAAATAATCCATGCGTGGTAGGCTTGACCCAAAACGACAGGACAGGAAATGAATTTACACAATACCAGTAAGCTTGACCCCACAGTGACAGACAAGTAGCCCACCTCAAGTAAATACTCCCTCCGTCCCTCTCATTTCTTTACACTTTATTTTTTGAATTGAGGGACATTGAGGGGGGACGGAGGGAGTATATAAATAAAAACTTATGTAACGTTTTCTACTTTCACAAGTCAAGCATGATCTAGCACTTGTAAGAACATTAACAAAACTCCAGTTTACTCAACTCTCAACCCCTGCCATGGCAATCAGCTTGGTAACCTTATTCGGCGGAATTATTCGTCGTACTCTCTCCGCTGCCAGCCTCGCCTCGCAAACCATAGCGATCGACGACGAAACCACCATCCATTTTTGGTCACCTAAACAAACGAACACTAGCAGCTCAACCACTAAACCACCACTTCTTTTAATACATGGTTTTGGACCACATGGCGTGTGGCAATGGCAACAACAAATAATTTTTTTCGCAAAGTCGTATAGGCTTTATATTCCGAATTTAGTGTTTTTTGGTGGCTCGTACACCATGTCTCCAGAGCGATCAGAGATTTTTCAAGCTAGGGCTATGGGGAAATTGATGGAGAAGTTGGGAGTGGAGAAGTATCATGTTGTTGGAACTAGTTACGGTGGTTTTGTTGCGTTTCGGATGGCAGAGATGTGGCAGGACAGGGTGATGAAAGTTGTGATTGCAAATTCTGCAGTTAATGGTTTATTGAGTGATAGTATTGAATTGGTTAAGAGAGGTCAGGTGGAGAAGATTGAGGATTTGATAATGCCCGAGAAGGCATCCGAGCTCAGGAAGTTGATGAACTTGTCTGTTTTCCGACGAGCTTATGTGCCTGATTTCATTTTAAATGATTTTATCAACGTAAGTTTTTTCTTTGCTAATGATCGTCAAAATCTAAATAGTCTGCATTTTGCATAAAAATCATCATATCTAAGAATCGGGGATTCAATCTAAATAGTCTCACGATCGAATTCATCGATAATTTCTGTGGAAGATCAACTTGTAAACAAGAGTGTTATTTTACTGAATCTTCAGTACCTTTTTTTAGTGTTGTTATGATGATAGTAGTCTGATTGAATAAGGTAGGACAAGTTTGAATGCTGTTGCTTATTAAATTTACCAACAAGATAGGAGGATTTGTATAAAGACAGAAGATAATTTGATGCAATAAGTCTACATTGGTAGGCTCATTTGTCAATTATATACTTTCTTTTAGAACTTTCATCCACGTTTTCAATATTGCATTAGTAGTTTTAACTTTTAAGTTTCAGTTATATGAAATGTCTCTGTTGGAGCAATAGCGATTACTTCTGCTCAGTGTTCTAAAAATCGTTCGATTTTTTAAAAATCACCGATAAATCCTTGATTTATCGTTTAAAAATATTTGATCGATTTGATTTTTGAATATATCGCTATGAATTATTTTTAAATGGTTTATTATATTATATATAAGGCTAATATATTAAATATATTTAAAATATTAAAATTTATCCGATTTTTGTTCCGATTTATCATTCCGATAAATCCCTGATTTTTCGATAAATCGCTATACGGTAACTCAAACAATTTATTCCGATTTCCGAAATCTAGAACCATGATTATGCTTCTACTAGACAAGAGGGGGACAACAAAATAAATGGAGCAATAGTGGTTACTTATAAGATATACTAGCTAACATACTTAAATACCCATGTGGCTAGCCAACATGTTACTATTGTGAATTTGCGAAGTCAAATCTTGTTTTGTGCAGTGAGTTATTATTTCCGTCCCACCCATTTGTTTATATTTGGGTTTGAGCACAAAAGTTAAAAAAAAGTAATAGAATAGTAAAAAAAGTAAAAAAAAATGAGTTAAGTGGTGGATTCAATCAATTTTTAATATATAAAGTGAAGATAATGGAGGAGAGTAATGGAAGTAGTTGATTTTAATATTATTAAAAAATTACTACTTTTGGAAAATTTAGAAAGGTAAATAATTAAATGTAACATCCCAAAAAGAAAAGTGAAAATAAATGATTGGAACGAATAGAGTAAATTTATGTAGTAAATATATTCGGTATATCCCGCGTGGAGTTAAATATCCTACAAGTTCGGATTTAAGATTGGGTGCAATTTAAACAAACTTTATAGCTTTAGTCGTAAGAGGCACACATTGTCTTAGTTGTGGAGGAGGGAATGTTTATAATACTAGTGTATATAATTGAGGAGCAGATTGACAGACAAGGCATGTCAAATGAACTTGAAACAGAGGTTGTACAGCAAAAACAGGAAGGAAAAGCTGGAACTCTTGCGGGGGCTGACAATCGGATGGGATGATATCATGAAAGCATCTCCTCTTCAACAGGTCCAATCTTCATTAGCTTTGATCACACACATAAGATATTTGTCGTTTAAGTCCACTTTAAATTATTTGTCGTTTTAAAACTGCATGTGTAGGAGGTGTTGCTGGTATGGGGAGAACATGACAAGATATTTCTATTGGACCTAGCAATGGAGCTCAAGAAGTATGTCGTTCTCACTCTCGCCACTCTCCTCTTACGGTCTCTGTATATGTCTTGGCGGAGACATGAATGTGTGAGTATTTAACGTAAAAGTAATGGTCACTGAAAAATGATTGTGTGCAGGGTTCTGGGGAAGAATGTAAAGTTACAAGTGATTAAGAATTCATCACATATTCCACAAGTTGAGAATGCATGGCAGTTCAACAACATTATCGATACTTTCTTAAGGGACTCTCCAGACCAAGGCTTACCTTTCATGGCCAGACTTTAGCTAAGAGTCATACCTGTGACTAGTGTTGTTTCTCTCGTGTTGGACTGGATCTATACCGGATCATGCTTAATTCATATTCGAATTTGGACTAGATTAACCATTAGGTCTATCAGTATCCGATTCGATTAGAATTTCGATTGATCCGATTATCTAATATGTACATCTGCTCGAACTATAAGCATGATATATGGGATAAAACCTTGTGCACAAACATAAATAAACATTTTGTTAGCACGTCACATATCTTTACAGGGACATTGCGGTCTATTCATAAACCCGAAAGTATTTGTATTTTAAATATAACGACCTGAAAATCGAAATTCAATAAAAAACCCGATCATAACTCGAAATCCGAAAAATACCTGATATATATATATAGGGAGGTGCTCAAATTAGACCCTATCTTAAAATGAGAACCGAGACTCAATCCTAATCTCACATTTTTTATACAAGTATTAAATCCTGACCATACAAATATAAATATAAAATTTATTCTCTCATCATGTATATCATCGAGCCCCATTTCTATTGTTCTTCCCTTTCCCTCCAGCCACCCATTTCAGTCTCACCATCGCGGTTGTCGGAGTAACATCATCACCGGAAAAACGCCGTCATCGAGAAGTCATCACCGTCGTCACAACCACTGTAGATCTGTAATCACTACGTCTCATTCCATCGTTGCTCCACATTTCAATTTCTAGTCGATGTAGCCTAATGAGAAACGCATAAACGCATATCAGGTCTGACTTGTACTTGTTTCAGATTCATAATATCTAAGATATTATGGTTTTCGTAAAGAAGGTGGTTATGGTGGTGGTATAAGTGTGTAGACGAAGGTTGGGACAGAGATGGTAGTAATGGTAGTAATGGTGGTAGAGTTGACGTCTTTTTGGTGATTTGTTTTATAAAAATTTGGTGATTTGTGATGAAATTTTGGTGATTTGCGATGAAATTTTGATGATTTATGCATAATTAGAAGCAAATCACCAAAATTTACACATAATTACCAAAAAAATCTGAACCTAAAAATATTTTAAAAA
Organism: Heracleum sosnowskyi; assembly: GCA_030848705.1. Lineage (NCBI taxonomy): Eukaryota > Viridiplantae > Streptophyta > Magnoliopsida > Apiales > Apiaceae > Heracleum > Heracleum sosnowskyi. Next base: position 9,931,992 of record CM061242.1, on the reverse strand, counting down.
ATAATTAGGTACGAGTAGGTGGTTTTGTGGTGGTGTCCAACATCGTTCTCGACTGCGATATATGATTTAGGTGAATGTTAGATCGAAAATCAACACCATCGTTGAAATATTCAACAATCATAGTTGATTGGAGATGAGATGAAAGCGGAAGTAAGATGCAATTAGAGATGAAGAAAGACGTTCAGATCTAGAGTTTTGTATATTCATGGAGGTTGGTTGTGACCGGAAAGAGGCAGCGGAATAAGGTGGAGATGGAGGCGAGAGAGAGAAATGGAGGAGAGAGGGAAATGAAGGGGATGAGTTTATTCAGATCTCAAAATTTCTATGATTTATGGAGGTTGGTGGTTGCCGGAAAGAGGGGGTGATGGAGATTAAGTAGAAAGGGTAAGTGAAGGATGAGGGAGATACATACATGTGTGTATCTATGTTATTTAATTGAGTGGTTCAGATTAAAAGAAATAAATGGATGAGATTGAGTCTCATTTCTCATTTTAAGATGGGTTCTCATTTGATCATCTCCATATATATATATATATATATATATATATATATATATATATATATATATATATATAGTGCACTCTAGGAAGAACAACTTATATAAAAATAATAAAAAACATCATCATAAATACTTTATTTTTTAATAAAAATTGATTTTTTTAAATTAGAATCATAAAATTGAACAACAATTAAGTCTGACATATCAAATTTAACGTAAAATCTCATCTAAATTTAAAAATTAAACATTACATATAATCCGGTATAGAATCCAGCACAAAATCTTGTATATATATTTATCATAATGAAATTACATGTAATCATGTTTTATTTGATTCTAATTTTTTGTTAGATTCTATTTTTATTCGTAATAAACCTTTTTTGGCGAGAAAATTAGAATCAACATGCAATTTATGTAAGATTCTATAGTGTTATTTATTGTTCTTTATATAACAATGTTTTTCATGGAGCAATGATCAATTATATATATATATATATATATATATATATATATATTACGTATTTTACATTACAATATATATTTTACGTAATTATACAATACTGTTATAAACAAAACATAGAATAATTAGTCGATTGTCAATTTTGAATGCAATTGTTCTTTAATATAATTAATAAATTTATCAAATAAAAATAATTTAAACAACTTTGACCCACTGTCTCTATAATTTGGAGAAGTCTTTCTCTAAATTCAAGTACAAGCACATTTTATATTAAATTTATTATAACTGGTAAGTTGAATGATCATCAATAATGAAATTTAGTATGTTTTAGTTTTACGCTTAATTTGTGTTAGATTAAACATATGAAACCTTAACTTATATTCCTAATTTTGAAAAAAATACTTTAATTATCATATTTTGGATGGGCATATAAATTTATTTAATTTTAATTTATTACTTTTTAGGTATCCGATTGAAACCCGAACCAAAACTCCAAAAAATCCAACGAATCGGATTTGGATTTGCATTTTACATATCCGAACCCGAATCGATCCGACCCGATAGCCATCCCAAACAGAATCTGGTTTTTGAGAAAGTTCAGACACAACTATGCCTCTGTTTGGAATTGCTTAAACTACTGTGTCAGTTGAAAGAAGTGCTACTAAGAGCATCTCCAACGGTGTTGGCTAAAATCATTGACTAAAATAGTATAAAATGCCGATTATGTAAAATTTGATGTAAGGTACTGTGTTTCAATGGAGTTGGCTATAATGGTTAGATATAATTTTAAGTTATTATAAATAGAATATATTATTTCAATACGATAACCGATGATATGTAGTTTTGCTACAGGGCTCTAGATGTTCAACAAATTTGGCCAACATGACGAGGTTGGCTAAAAGTTTAGCTAACAAGAATGTAACATTGGAGTGCATATTTTTTTTACACATTCTCTATAATTTTAGATATGACATGTCGCATGAATTTTTAGCTAAGGGGTTTCTCTCGTTAGAGTTGCTCTAAGATAAATCTATACTCTTTATTAATAAGGAAAACAATGTGAAAATGACGCGCGGTACCAAAAGTATCAAATTATCAAATTTGGTTATCACGAAACCTGGGTTCAATTACTCGCAACTACGTACAAGATTTATTAATTTAAATTCTTTAGCTTAATTCAGGGTTCGATTACTTATAACTACGTTATTATACAAGATTGATTTATTTACTTTAATTTCATTAATTTCATTCAAAATTCAATTGTCTATAACTTCTATACTCTTTATTAATAAAAAAATAATGTTCAAATATCGCGCGGTACCAAATTCAAGATTAATTGTCTATAATCACATAATTAAACAATATTTATTTATTATATATTCCTATCATTCAAATATCTATAAGTACTTTTTTATTAATTAAAATTAATATTAATAAGCAAAACAATGTGAAAATGGCGCGGGGTACCAAAGTATCAAATTTGATTATCACGAAATCCGGGTTCGATTCTTTGCAACTACGTAATTATACAAGATTTATTTACTTTAACTTCTTTAACTTCATCTAGGTTTCGATTCGTTGGAATTACATAATTATACAATATTTATTTATTTACTTTAAATTTATTAGCAACATCGAGGGTTCGATTCTTAGTAGCTACGTAATCATACAAGATTTATTTATTTACTTTAATTTCTTTAGTTTTATAAACGGTTCGATTGTCTATAACTACATAATTAAATAGTGGTTTATTTATTATTTTATCATTCAATTCTCGACAAATACATTTTTAAATATATTTATTAATATTTAATAATATTAATATGTTGATATCGACTCATGCTCGGCCCGTGCTTGCGGGTTATCAACTAGTAATATATGAAAATCAGAAAACTGTTTTATTTTTTATATGTATATATATTTTTTTTGACAAGATTTGATATTGAGACGATCAGCAGCTGCTTTCTACAAATTTGAACATCAATTTTTTTTTATTTGAAATATATGAAGAACCTGCTTCTTCTAAAAAACACTTTTGGCGGATCAAAACACAGACACATGAGCTACATTTTTGTTGTGGATTAAAAAACGTGCTTGCGTAATTACTGCTAAGGTTTAATGAGCTTCGAGCTTTAATGGCTGCCCTCGTGTATCCGGACTAAATCGGTCCTCACAAGATGCCTACGTATCTCAAATCGTTATTGAGAATCAAGCCAAAGACGTAGTTCTGATTGTAGGATCAGGGACCTTATATAGGCGTCTGGAGCCTAGTATTTATGGTATGTTTGGGAGACTTAACGGATAAGTCTTCTTTTTGATATTGGATAAGTATTGTATTTCTTGCTGAAGAATTCGTTTCCTTGTTGATAAAGGTTATGACTCATTGATTGCCTTTAATTGGGATTCCAGGTCCTTCTTTGACTAATTTTCCATAATCAAGGCTCTTTTCATGAGCTGTATATTTTCCCTACTCATTAATTACGAAATTAATGAATAATTAGGGTGTCGGGCCTTAAATATCGACCTTTTGTTTGACCAGTCAATTATATTTCTATAATTACTTTTCTGACCATATCATTTGCCCCCCAACTTCTGGGAAAATATCCTTGGGGTTTTCGTAGAAGTTACATCGTGTTTTTCCCAAAATTTTCCATTTTTTAGGGCATTTTCGACCTCAAATTAGGTCATTTTCGACCAGGAATTCAGTGTAAAATTGACCAGGAATTCAGTGTAAAATCGACCAGGAATTCGAGCTCAAACAGGTGTGAGGTCGAAGCTCTCGACCTGGATTTCTAGGTCTTTTTCGACCTCACCTGTTCGACCTCGACTCAGTATTTTTTCGAACAGGAACAGCTGTGAGGTCGAAGCTCCCGACCTGGTTTTACAAGTCATTTTCGACCTCAAGTGTTCGAACAGGAAGCCAGTGTAACTTCGACCTGGAATTGTTGATTTCAATTCATAGGCTATTATCGACCTCATTTGACGACCTCGTCTCTAATATACCTTCGACCTCGATTGGTTGCGAGGTCGAGGCTCTCGACCTGGATTCAAAGGCTATTTTCGACCTCGATTGGCCGACCAGGAATTACATGTGTTTTCGACCAGGATTCCAAGTCTTTTTCGACTAGAATTTCATGTTTTTTCTAGCTTTATTTTGGAGCGAAGTCGAACAATACGACCTCAATTCCCCATGTATTTTCGATCTCGTTTGTTCGATCTCGATCCCATGTCTTTTCGACCTCGTTTTGCCAATTTTTTGACTTATTTTTGGTGTGAAATCGACGGACACGACCTCAATTTCGTGTGTATTTTCGACTAGGGTCATACGACCTCGATTCAGGGTCTTTTCGACCTCAAACCTTTAATTGTTTCGCTTTATTTGGAAGTGAGGTCGTTTGATACGACCTCGTTTTCTCGTATATTTTCGACCAGGGTCGTGCGATCTTGATTTAGAGTTTTTTCGACCTTGGATTTTTGATTTTTTCGCCTTGGTTTTATTCCAGGCTTTATTTTTGGATTTTCATTCTTTTCTTGGGCCTCAACTAACCCAATTTTTGATTGGATTTAAGTTATTTCGGCCTTGGGCCTAATTGGGCCTTATTTGTTTGGGCTTCGAAATTGCCTGAGTTTTAATTTATTTGGGCCTTTGCCTTTGTAATCCATAAATGGATTTATGGGCCTTACTGGCTATAGACGGTTGCTCTTCCTTAGCCGGTTGAGTTCCCGGTTACCTCGGTTATAAAAGAGTGAGATTTCTCATTTCACTCTCACTTCTCACTTTTCACTTTCCAAAATTTCTCTCTAGTTATCATAGTTTTTTCTCTCTTTTATTCCGTGGAGAGGCGATTTCCGGCGAGCTTTTTACGGTGGTGTTCTTGTTTTTCCGGGATTGATCTTCATCCTTTGAAGATTTCTGGGTTTTCAATCTTCATCACTTGAAGATTTCTGGGTTTTTTGAAGATTTTCTGAGAATTTTCTTGAACGTTTGAAGATGTCTGACAAAGCTGCTCAACGCCTTCAAAGAATGAACAAAGCTTCTAAGAGAGGTATTATCATCCGTTCTTCTCATATGTCACTTCAAGATATGATCTTAGAGCGTAGTGATGAGTATCCCTCTGTGTCTCACTTAGATTCTTTCGACTGTAGTAATAAGTTCCATGAAATCGACTTAATTAGGGACTATAATAAAATGTATAGGATTAGGTCTCCCTATAGATTAGTCCCAGCTGGCCCAGGGGACCGTTCTTGCCATTGGCGTCCTGATGCACTCTGCATTTACAAGGATGCCATTGTTGCAGGACTCAGGTTTCCCTTTCATGAGTTCATTCCCAGGCTTTTGGCTGATGTTGGGATTAATCCTTGCCAACTTCCTCCAAACGCCTGGAGAATCATTCTGTGTTTCATTGTTCTTTGTTTAAAGAACAATTTCCCTTTATCTGTAGCTTTGTTTAGGAGAATTTTTCAATTTAAGAATAGTTCATCCACGTCTTTGGGTTGGGTTTATATCAACCACCGTCCTTCCACTCCCCCCATATTTCACCCTAAATCCATTCCAGACAATAACCTCAAATGGAAGGAAGAGTTCATGTACTTGATTTGGGAAGGAGGGGATTGGGGCACCCTTTTTCGTAGTTCCTTTAGTAGGGTTTCGGATGGTAGCCCTAGTGATATCATCCTAACTGATGAAGAGGCCCATGCATATGCTGAGCTCACAAAGGATAATTATGCCACAATGGCTTGGGTGCTCCTGGATGAGTTTCAGCTTAGGTCCTTGGGACTTTCCAACGTTTCTGATAAGGGTAATTCTCACCTCATATCTTTCTTTATTTATTTGAGATTAACTTATACCAACTGTTTCTTTCCTTATATCTTTTGCAGCTGCGGTCTTTATCAATAAGACCAACGAGCCTGAAGAGGGGGAAACAGCCAGGATGAAGAGGGCACGTTTGGCAGGGAAAGACCCTCGTGCTTCTAGTATTCCAGCTTTCATAAGGCCACATGTGGACCTTACTGAGGATGCTGAAGGCCCTCCTTCGGGCAAGAGTGCAGTTTGGCGCCCCAACTGGGGTCTTAGGAAGAAGGACACCGTGGTGGGAGTGTCCAAACATGCTGTTGAGTGGTCTTATCACTCTCTGACTCCTTGTGACTACAAGGATTTTGTTTCTAACTCCACCATCGAGGGGGTGGAGCATGCTGGATCTCAGGCTATGGCTGCTGTAAGTATTTTTCTCCTTCTTTTCTTTGTAGTCTTTGATTTATTTCAAGTTTAAGTATTTAACCTATAACTTGCTTGCAGATGAATGCCAACTACCAAGGGGCTCTCTTTCAAGCTAAGTCTTGGCGCTCATCTTCTGAGGCCAACCAAGGCAAGTTTGAGAAGTCCCAGGAGGAAATGGCTTCAGTGAAGGCCACCCTGGCTAGGAAGGAGAAAGAGTTGGCTGACTCCCAGGCTGAATTGGTATCTTTGAGGAAGGCCAAAGATGATTTTATTGACGAGTACCTTGACTCTGAGGAGTACGGGGACTTGATTGATAAGCATGATGAGCTCCTCTTCCCCGTTCAGTACACTAAGGGATGGGATGACGCTCTTGTTGCTGTTTTGGAGAGGATGCCTGGATCCCTCACTATTTCCGATTTTCCAAGCCCTCACCTTCCTACTTCTTTGGAGATGGCTTTGGCTGGAGAGGACGAGATGGAGGAGGATGATAGGATCTTAGACCTGGATCACACTTCCCCACCTGGTCAGACTGCTGGAGCTGATGATGCTGTCTTTTCCTCTAGAGAGGAAGAGGAGGAGGACGTAGACAAGGAAGATTAGGTGTATTTTCACTTTTGGCCATCATGGCTTGTACTTTTGTTTATGTACTTTTGGCCTACGGGCTTAACTTAACTCTTGTTTAAGTTTTTATTTATGTCTGGTGGCCATTCATGGCTTGTGTTGCTTTTCTTGCTTTTTGAATGTTTATGAAGACTCATTATAGATAAGCTTTAAAACATGAAAATGCTGAATTCATTTATAATTTGAAGATGGGATCAACCCTTACATAGTATCCCAGTTTAAAACTTGGGTTGGTTTCATCGAACCTTATTTATAGTAGTGAGTCCACTTGGGAGACACCTTAAACATAATAAACTTTCAAATTGGAGGCGTGCCAAGTCCTTGGCACCTCATGCCCTTCAAGGGTTTCTAGCTTGTATGAGCCTCGACCAAATACGTTCTTGACGCGATATGGTCCTTCCCAATTTGGGGCTAACTTCCCTTTTTGTCCAACTCCGGATGCTTCAATCTTTCTGAGAACCAAGTCTCCTTGACGAAAGAACCTTTCTTTAACCCTTAGGTTGTAGTAGAAGGATGCTTTCTTTTGATGTTCAACTATCTTGGCGTTTGCTTCATCTCTAACTTCATCAATTAGATCCAAAGCTAGCCTCAAGCCTTCTTCATTTTCTCCTGGTTCATAAGCCTCAACTCTTGGGGAGGTGTGAGTAATCTCCACCGGGACCACTGCCTCTGCTCCATAAGCCAATAGAAATGGAGTTGCTCCAGTGGTGACCTTGCAAGTAGTACGATATGCCCAAAGTATAGGGAGTAATTCGTCTACCCAAGTGTTTCTGGAGCGTTCAACTCTTTTCTTTAGTCCATCAAGGATGATTCGATTTGCAACCTCAGCTTGCCCATTTGCTTAAGGATGGGCGACAGAAGTGAAGCGCAACTTGATATCGTTTTCATCACAATACTTCTTGAACTCATCGTTGTTAAACTGAGTTCCATTGTCCGTGACCAGGACTCGTGGAATTCCATATCTGCATATCACATTTTCCCAGAAGAATTGCATCACTTGCTTGGTGGTTATCTTGGCTAATGGCTTAGCCTCAATCCACTTGGTGAAATAATCAATTGCTACTATCAAGAACTTTCTTTGAGCACTTGCCATAGGAAATGGCCCGAGTATATCCATTCCCCACATAGCAAAGGGGATAGGTGAGTTAATGGATGTCATCATCTCTGGTGGTTGCCTAACCACTGGTGCATGTTTCTGGCACCGTTCACATTTCTTGACGTAGCTTTTAGCATCAGCAAGTATGCTTGGCCAATAGAAACCTAGACGAGTGACTTTATGAGCAAGGGCTCTGCCCCCCAAATGTTGCCCACAAATCCCTTCATGCACTTCCTTTAGGGCCAATTCTGCCTCTTGAGGTCTCAAGCACTTTATGTATGGAACAACAAAAGATTTCTTGTATATGATTCCCTCAATTAGGGCATACCTTAATGCTCTGACGTATAGCTTTCGTGCCTCTGAAGTGTCGTTTGACAGCCACCCAGTTTCCAGATGAGCTTTGATGGGATCAATCCAACAACTGGTGATACCAATGGGGGCTACCAACTTTCCATTGATGCTTGGGGTCTTCAAGACTTGGAAGTATACACTCCCGGCATAGTTTTCAATTTCAGAAGAGGCAAACTTAGACAAGGCATCAGCCTTCACATTTTCCTCCCTCGGAATGTGCTCCACATAGCATTCATCGAACTGAGTCATAATGGCCTTGACAAGTTTTAAGTACTTGGCCATGACTTCATCTCTGGCTTCAAACTCCCCATTTACTTGGGAAACCACTAGCCTTGAGTCTCCACATACTTTCAGAGTTTTAACTCTCAAGGCTCCAGCCAGCCCTAAGCCAGCTATCAGAGCTTCATACTCAGCCTCATTGTTTGTCGTCGGGAAGTCAAGTTTTAGTGCATACTCTATTAGGAATCCGTCAGGACTTTGTAGCACTAAACCAGCTCCACTTGATTTTGTTTTTGATGCTCCATCAAAATAGAGCACCCAACATTCTTTGAAGTTCATTTCCTCATCTTTCTTATCTTCCATAGTCACTTCCTGCCCCCCGACTTCTTGGTTGTTAATGGTGCATTCAACCATGAAGTCAACAAGTGCTTGAGCTTTTATGGCCGTTCGAGGCTTATACTTGATATCAAATTCTCCCAATTCAATGGCCCATTTGATTAATCTTCCACTAACTTGAGGGCTATGTGTTACGACCAAACTCAACACGCAAGTGCACGTGGTCACAAGTAATATAGAGATAAGTAGAGTTCGTTCCCACAGAGACTGCTTGGTTATTATAGTTTTGTACCTATGCAACAATGTATGGTTTTTATTCACTGCTAAGACAATTAACAAAATAGGGTTTTGAATAACTAAGATTAACTATGAAGCAATTTAATAAACTAAGAATTAATTAACTAACAAGATTTGGAATCGAATTACTTATGCAGAGAAAACATGGGATCCTAACTTCATTAAACAATCCATCTATAGTTTCCAATTCTCTAGCCTTTTCATGTGATTTATTAATACCTGATTGAACACACAAAACTGATATAAGCCAACTTTCGTTGTACCAATACCATCCTAAATAATATCCACAATTAAGATAGAAATCACTTAGTCTCCCAATTATGCTTAGTCCTTATATGTCTATAAAGATTGAAAACATAATGGTTGAAGTACAAGCATTCAATTGATCACATAGTCGTCATAAAACGGTTAGAGTTACGACACTAATTACGAATGATATTCTCACGCATAAACCTATGCTAGCATGGCAAGTTCTAAACTCTTAGATCCACTTTCGCTTCAATAAGAATTAACACACAATTACAGGAGTTAGCTACTCTCCTATAACGAATTAAAACAACCATGATAGGATATCGCATCAATCACACTATAGGCATCGAGAAAATTCAACACATAAACTTCATGAATAAATCCGCTAAAACCCCATGACAACGAGTTAGTTCATAATCAAACTAATCGTCACCATGGGTTCTAATGTAAACATGATTGAAGAAAACGAATTATATTGAATAAATATCAAGGTTCTAAAGACTACACCCAAACCAAGCATCCACAAGTTAGAAGAATACAAGAATAAATTGAAAACTATCTTCTTCCTTGCTTCTTCGTGCTTTACAACTCCGTATATAATATGTGGTATGTGTCTCTCCTCTTCTCTAGGGTTTTTTTCTCTTTATATATGCCTCCAGGTATCCACAAGTCGTACTGAATTGTAATTTTAACTCCCACTCGAAAAATCAGCAAATCGGGTTTAAAACAGGAATTTTCGCCAGACATCCCGGCGCTGCCGCGCCACAAATACACAGGAAAGCGGCGCTGCCGCGCCAGACAAATTCTGCTCCTTTTTCCACGGCGCTGCCGCGCCATAAGCAAGCACAAACACGGCGCTGCCGCGCCGTACCTTCTGTCCAGAATTATAGAAAATGTTGTCCTCTTCGCGTGAGCTGTAAGATCGTCAGAATCGGACTTGTAGAACTCCAGATATGGCCAAAACCGTGAGAGCTTCGCACCTTACCCGGAAAATCCGAATTTTAATCACATTAACCTCCAACTCTTGATTCTGCAAAACTTAATGAAAACACATTAAACACACCACATACTTGAGTTCAAGTCATCAATTTAAGACGATATGAAGCATTCCAAGTGGATAAAAATCCACTTATCACACCCCCAAACTTAAACCGATGCTTGTCCTCAAGCATAAATAATATAACTATATACAACTAACTAGTACCACTTCCGTAGGTGATCACAGTTGCATTTGGCATATGCAACAAGCCCTTTAAACCCCTAGGCAGCCCTAGTGGACGAGTAAGGTCTCGTGAGGGCCTATAGCGAATGTACCCACAAAATCCATCTACTCATGCAACTAACAATCCAATGCATGTATGCAACTAATATGAAAATGCAACGATCCCTTCAAACCAACCAAAACCAATCAACAAGCCAACATCTCAAAGAACACAGTCTTCCAAACAGAGTTCGACCAAATTCCCATCGACCAACGAGACAAACACAGAAACGTGCGTGTGTGCAATGCTCACCAATATACTCCCAAACTAAATCAAGACCATATCCTATTCTTCACCAAAACAACCACAAGCTTATAAACAAAATGTACTCTAGCCACAAGAAACCACTTAAAGACACCTCAAATATCCACTTGAGTTAGACAGGAATTCATGCTTTTATAACAAAACAACATACTAAACACAATACGCATGCTTAATTGACCGTGCAATGGCTGAGACCCCTAAAGGCTTATACAATAATACCCATGTAGCGAGCGTTAGGTTAGCGGATCCCAGACCGGCAAAGTCTTAGGTCACTAGGCACAAAGTCCCCTAGAACTTAATTGCTCGAGTATTAAAGAGCTCAACCTGATCAATTCTGCATAAACACAAAACAAACACAATTTTTTTTTTTTCCTTCTTTTTTTTATTTCAATTTCGGAATGAGTGCGCTTTGCCTTTTTCTCATCCCACCCTAGACTACTCATCTTTTCAATGAGCCGGCTACTAGCCATTTGACGCCTAGCCTTTATTACAACTAGCATGAAATCCCTGTTTTCCCCCAAACTTAGACTTAAGTGCTTCTTTCAATTTCAAGAGAATAGAAAACATTCTAAATATAAGCAAGTGGTTAAATTCTAACATCCAAACAAATATGATCTGATCAAATTCAAAAAAAGCAACCAATGAGACTTGTGAATTTACAATTGTTTCTGGCATGCAAGTCAATACTTAAAAACTTAATCAACCCTCTATTCATCACAACCACACTCCAATCAACATCGACTCACCAACGGAAATAGTCAAGTCCTAAGGGATCATGAAATATGCATGCCATGCAACTAAAATGACACATATAATAAAAACATAAACAAAATGTCCTACATGAAACAAACATGCAAAATACAAACAAAACATGAATGAATTACCACAATATGCAAAATATGATTTCCTACATGAACACATAACACCACAACAGGTTGCCTCCCACGAAGCGCTGTCGTTAACGTCATTTAGCCGGACTCGACTAACCAGAATCACATTATACTGCCACCCTGAGTGGTTGGTGGCCCAAACGGAGGATCCTGATGGTGCTCTCCAAATTCACTTCCTGACAAATTGTTAGCAACAATAACAGGAAAAATAGATGACTGTCCAAAATATGCATACCTCAGATGATTTGATGAAGATTTAAGAACGAGATTAGTAGTTTTTTTAAATGACGGCTTAAGCCGCACCTGAGAGTTCAAGAGCTCTGTCAAACCAAGCGACTCGTTTGGCGTATCAAATTTCCTCTTCCAAGGAACTGAATTTAACATCTGAACATGCTCTGCTTTTACCTCCTCACTACGAGGCTTGCTTAATACACAAACATCGAATGTATCCGACTTCAACAACTGATCAAACGGTTTATTCTGACCAGTATCAACCCCTTCCACTCTAAAACACTTTTCATTATCCTCCGGAACATTGATGGCCTTAAACACATTAAAGGAGACAGTCTGATCTTGCACTCTCATTGTGAGCTCTCCTTTTTGGACATCGATCATCGTTTTGCCCGTGGCTAAAAATGGTCTTCCCAAGATGATGGGAATCCTCTTGTCTTCCTCAAAGTCGAGAATAACAAAATCAGCAGGAAAGATGAGCTTACCCACTTTTACTAGGACATCTTCCACCACACCTCTTGGATATGTAATTGAACGATCAGCCAGCTGCAATGTCATGTTCGTTGGTTTCGGATCAGGCAGACCAAGCTGCTCAAAAACAGACAATGGCATCAAGTTAATACTAGCTCCCAAGTCACATAAGCATTTGTCAAAAGACAATTTCCCGATAGTGCAAGGTATTGTAAAGCTCCCAGGATCCTTGAGTTTCGGAGGCAATTTCTGTTGCAGCACAGCACTGCATTCCTCAGTCAACGCCACAGTTTCCAAATCCTCAAGCTTCAATTTCCTGGATAAAATACCTTTCATGAACTTGGCATAGCTCGGCATCTGTTCTAGAGCTTCTGCAAAAGGTATATTAATTTGTAACTTCCTGAACACCTCCAGAAACCTGTCCAATTTCTTGTCGATCGCTTGCCTGTAGGCTTTTCTTGGATATGGGGGAGGTGGAAAAATTTGTTCGCTCTCTCTAGTCTGCTCCTGAGAAGATTTCTCAACAGACCTCTTGTTATTGTCCCCTTCTTCAACCAACTGCTCAGCTACCAGCTTAGGAATTACCTCTTCTTTTTCTGGGGAGGGCACAAGTAGTTGTTCCTGGAAATCTTCGTCTTCCTTGGCTGCTAATGTTGGATTGCTTGTGACTCTACCAGACCTGAGTGTTATGGCATTCACCTGCTCTTTAACTTCCCTCTTGCCTGGATTAACTTCTGGTTCATTAGAAAGAATTCCCTGAGATATTTTCAGCATCGCACTGGTAAGTTGTCCCATCTGATTCTCCACGGTCTTGAGTGAGACCGCCTGACTTTTAACCATCAACCTCAACTCTTCCAATTCAGATTGTTCTTTAAAAGTTTGACCAGAATTTCCATGAGCTTGTTGAAATCCTGGTGGCTGAAACTGCTGCTGAAAATTCTGCCCTTGCTGCTGAAAACCTGCAGAGTTGTATGGCCTAGCTTGAAATTGTTGATGCGGTTGTTGTGATTGCTGTATGCCACCCTGATTATTGCTCCAACTGAAATTAGGATGATTCCTGTTGCTCGGATGATAAGTATTCGGGGCTGGCTGTTGCTGATTCGGGAAGTTGCTCACAAACTGCACTGATTCATTAGAAATGGCACACTGCTTCGTCTCATGTGCACCTGCACATAGCTCACAAACACTAGCTACCTGACGAATCCCATGATTTGCCAAAGAATCAATCTTCATATTCAATGCCTCTAGCTGAGCCGCTAAAGCTGTAGCTGCACTAACATCAAGAATTCCCGCCACCTTTTGCTGTGGCATTCTCTGCGTTGGACTCTGATATTCATTTTCTGCCATCATCTCAATCAGATCATATGCTTCCTCGTAGCTTTTAGCCCATAGAGCTCCACCTGATGCTGCATCCACCATCGGTCTCGACTGCCACCCCAATCCATTATAAAAACAGTTAATGATCATCCAGTCCGGCATTCCATGATGGGGGCATTTTCTGAGCATCTCTTTATAACGCTCCCAAGCTTCACACAATGACTCTCCCTGTGCCTGGGCAAACTGAGCAATAGCATTCCTTATGGCAGCTGTTTTCGCCATAGGAAAGAATTTGGAGAGAAATTTTTGTGCAAACTCTTCCCAAGTAGTGATAGACCCAGCCGGTAAAGAATGTAACCAGCCCTTAGCCTTGTCCCTCAAAGAGAATGGAAATAGCCTCAACTTGATAGCATCATCCGACACACCGTTGAACTTGAAAGTATCGCAAATCTCCATGAAGCTCCGAATGTGCATGTTAGGATCCTCTGTAGCAGCACCCCCAAACTGAACTGAGTTTTGTACCATCTGAATCGTGCTAGGCTTGATTTCAAAGGTATTGGCTGCAATGGCAGGTCTGACAATGCTCGACTGGATATCATTGATCTTTGGCTGAGAATAGTCTTTCAAAGCCTTAGCTGCAGGTGCTACTCCTTCTGGTACGTCTCCCATCTTTACTAACTTTAATCTTTCTTCTTCCAATTTACGAGTCTGAGAACGTGTTCGCATACACGTTCAAGTACCTGAAACACACAGAACAAACAACTACAATCCGAGTCAGTGAACTCTAACGACCACTGATGACAAGCACATAAACTATATAAATAACACCGAGTCCCCGGCAGCGGCGCCAAAAACTTGTTACGACCAAACTCAACACGCAAGTGCACGTGGTCACAAGTAATATAGAGATAAGTAGAGTTCGTTCCCACAGAGACTGCTTGGTTATTATAGTTTTGTACCTATGCAACAATGTATGGTTTTTATTCACTGCTAAGACAATTAACAAAATAGGGTTTTGAATAACTAAGATTAACTATGAAGCAATTTAATAAACTAAGAATTAATTAACTAACAAGATTTGGAATCGAATTACTTATGCAGAGAAAACATGGGATCCTAACTTCATTAAACAATCCATCTATAGTTTCCAATTCTCTAGCCTTTTCATGTGATTTATTAATACCTGATTGAACACACAAAACTGATATAAGCCAACTTTCGTTGTACCAATACCATCCTAAATAATATCCACAATTAAGATAGAAATCACTTAGTCTCCCAATTATGCTTAGTCCTTATATGTCTATAAAGATTGAAAACATAATGGTTGAAGTACAAGCATTCAATTGATCACATAGTCGTCATAAAACGGTTAGAGTTACGACACTAATTACGAATGATATTCTCACGCATAAACCTATGCTAGCATGGCAAGTTCTAAACTCTTAGATCCACTTTCGCTTCAATAAGAATTAACACACAATTACAGGAGTTAGCTACTCTCCTATAACGAATTAAAACAACCATGATAGGATATCGCATCAATCACACTATAGGCATCGAGAAAATTCAACACATAAACTTCATGAATAAATCCGCTAAAACCCCATGACAACGAGTTAGTTCATAATCAAACTAATCGTCACCATGGGTTCTAATGTAAACATGATTGAAGAAAACGAATTATATTGAATAAATATCAAGGTTCTAAAGACTACACCCAAACCAAGCATCCACAAGTTAGAAGAATACAAGAATAAATTGAAAACTATCTTCTTCCTTGCTTCTTCGTGCTTTACAACTCCGTATATAATATGTGGTATGTGTCTCTCCTCTTCTCTAGGGTTTTTTTCTCTTTATATATGCCTCCAGGTATCCACAAGTCGTACTGAATTGTAATTTTAACTCCCACTCGAAAAATCAGCAAATCGGGTTTAAAACAGGAATTTTCGCCAGACATCCCGGCGCTGCCGCGCCACAAATACACAGGAAAGCGGCGCTGCCGCGCCAGACAAATTCTGCTCCTTTTTCCACGGCGCTGCCGCGCCATAAGCAAGCACAAACACGGCGCTGCCGCGCCGTACCTTCTGTCCAGAATTATAGAAAATGTTGTCCTCTTCGCGTGAGCTGTAAGATCGTCAGAATCGGACTTGTAGAACTCCAGATATGGCCAAAACCGTGAGAGCTTCGCACCTTACCCGGAAAATCCGAATTTTAATCACATTAACCTCCAACTCTTGATTCTGCAAAACTTAATGAAAACACATTAAACACACCACATACTTGAGTTCAAGTCATCAATTTAAGCCGATATGAAGCATTCCAAGTGGATAAAAATCCACTTATCACTATGCAAGATGTTTCTTAGAGGTTGGTCAGTCAAGACCTCTATCTTGTGTGCCTGGAAGTAGGGGCGTAGCTTTCTTGAGGCCATTATCAAGGCTAAGGCAAATTTCTCAACCATTGAGTAGTTTATTTCTGCCCCATGTAGGATCTTGCTCACATAATAGATGGGCTTCTGAACCTTCACTTCTTCCTTCACCAAAACAGCTCCAAGGGCTGTGTTAGAAACCGCCAAGTATAAATAGAGAATTTCTCCTGGCTTGGGTTTTGCCAACAGTGGTGCTTCAGCCATATATTTCTTCAGGGCCTCAAAGGCCTCTTGACTTTCAGTTGTCCATTCAAAATTCTTCACTTTTTTGAGTGCTTTGAAGAAGGGTAAACACTTCTCTCCAGACTTGGAGATGAATCTTCCCAAAGCAGCCACTCTTCCCGTTAGTTTCTGGACATCCTTGACAGTCTTTGGTGGCTCCATGTCTAGAATCGCTTTGATTTTGTCGGGATTAGCCTCGATTCCTCTCTTGGAAACCATCAGGCCTAAAAACTTTCCCGAGCCTACACCAAAGGCACACTTAGCTGGATTCAGCATCATTTTGTGGTGTCTTAGCACTTCAAAAGCCTCTCGGAGGTGCTCAATGTGATCGGCCTTATCAAGGCTCTTGACTAACATGTCATCTACGTAGACCTCCATGTTTTTTCCAATCAGATGCTCAAAGATTTTGTTCACCAACCTTTGATAGGTTGCTCCAGCATTCTTAAGCCCAAAAGCCATGACTAAGAAACAGAAGACACCAAAGTCAGTGATGAACGACACTTTGGCTATGTCATCTTTGTGCATCTTAATTTGATTATATCCGTTGAAGCCATCCATGAAACTTAGCATCTCGTGCCCAGCAGTGGCATCTATCAGAGCATCAATCCTTGGTAAGGGAAAACAATCCTTAGGACATGCATCATTCAAGTCGGTGAAGTCGACGCACATTCTCCACTTCCCGTTAGCTTTTTTGACCATCACAGGGTTAGCTAACCATTCCGGGAATTGGATTTCTTCAATAAACCCAGCTTCTAAAAGCTTATTCACTTCTTGCTTAATGGCTTCAAGCCTCTCTGGAGCAAAGCTTCTTTTCTTTTGTTTCACTGCCTTCCTTTCTGGATCCACATTCAATCTGTGAGATATTAGTTGGGGATCAATCCCTGGCATGTCAGCCGCTGTCCAAGCAAAAACGTCATTGTTCTCTTGAAGAAAAGATGCGAGTTTGCCTTTCAATGGTTCGGGCAGTAGTGCCCCAACATAAGTCACCTTCTCTGGTTCATCCGGGACTAAGGGAATTGGGATTAAATCCTCAGCTGGTTTCCCTCTTCGGTCCTCATTGTCACTAGTGTCCATATCTTCAATGGGGAGAACCTGCCCCCCAACTCCATCAGGCCTCAACGCGGCTACATAACAGCTTCTAGCCATCTTTTGGTCTCCCCGTTCTTCACCAATCCCATTCCGAGTGGGGAATTTGAGTTTCAGGTGGTAAGATGAGGCAACAGCCTTAAACGCATGAAGACCCGTCCTCCCAAGGATCGCATTGTAGGTTGAGGTTGCCTTTATAACTATGAAGTTCAGCATCTGAGTGGATGTATTCGTTCCTTGTCCCATGGTCATTGGGAGTTGGATAGTGCCTTCCACCTTTGATTCCACTCCATTGAACCCATATATGGGCATATTAGAGGGTGTCAACTGAGAATCAGTGTAACCCATCTTGATAAAGGCATCGTGGAACAAGATATCTACTGAGGCTCCATTGTCGACTAGGACTCTCTTTGTTTCGGAGTTGCCTATCACAGGTACTATGACAAGAGGATCATCGTGGGGGAACTTCACCCCTTCCAAGTCTAAATCATCAAAACCTATTGACACTTCTGTTCTTGCACGCTTCGGTGCTTCTCCAACGACGGTCAGTACCTCTCGGGCATAAGCTTTTCTTGAGTTTCGGGAGGACCCAGCAGCAGTTGGCCCTCCGAATATCATGTTGATCACTGGCCCTCGAGGCTTGGGATTCCGATCTTGATCGTTGTCCCTTCTATCATAATCCTTTCTTTCATAGTTTCCCCTTTGGCTACCTTGGCTTCCATCCTTAGTGAACTTGCTGAGTTTTCCTCTTCGTATCAGAAACTCAATCTCATCTTTCAATTGCCTACAATCGTCGGTGTCATGGCCAACTTCTTTGTGGAACCGACAAAATTGATTTTGATTCCGTTTGGACAAGTCAGCCCTCATTGGCTTTGGCCACTTGAGATCTTCTTCCTTGCCTATCTCCATCAGAATTTGACTCCTGGGAGTATTCAATCTTGCATATTCCGTGAATTTTGGCCCAAAGTTATTTCTCTTGGGTGGAGAGTCAGAATTCTTTGATGTTCTGGGAAACTTTTCCTTGACGTCATATTCCTGAGTTTCTTTCCTTTTCTTTGAGTTTCCACTACCACTAGCAGGGGGCTCATACTTTCTCATGCTTTCTTCAGCCTTGATATATTTCCCAGCCCTATCTTGGAGCTTCAGCATGCTCTCGGGTGGATGTTTAGCTAACGACCGTTTGAAGTGGTCATCAGTGGTTCCTTGTTGCAGGGCTATCATAGCCACTCTGTCTTCCAAGTCTGGGACTTTTAAAGCCTCTCGAGTAAATCGATTGATGTAGTCCCTCAGGGCTTCATTCTGTCCCTGCCGGATTGACATGAGTGAGGCCGAGCTTTTCTCATGCACCCTTCCACTTATGAATTGATTGATGAAAGCTTTACTCAATTCTTTGAAGGATCCAATGGAGTTGGGAGGTAGACGGCTGTACCAACGTTGAGCCATACCTGCAAGAGTTTGGGGAAACGCCCTACACTTGACTGCATCATTGGCGGGCTGCAACAGCAGTGCATTGGAGAATGTCCTTACATGATTTGCGGGATCTCCCGTTCCATCATAGGCTTTGATCGAAGGCATCTTGAACTTTCTGGATATAGCCGTTTTCATGATGTCTTGAGTAAACGGTGGTGTAGGATCATCAGGATCTCCTAGGGGCAACAGATTACTAGGATCACCCTTGGGGGCTTCAGCCCTCTTGGTCCTTCTTGGTGGATCCAAGTTGATTATCGGGATTCCTTCAGTCGTTCGGCCCCGAGTTTGAGCGGCCTCTTCTTCAGCAAGGAGTTTTTTGAGCCTTGCAGTCTCTGCCTCATGGGCTGCAAGCTTCTCCCTAGTAGTTTGAGGTGGCTCCCGATTTGTCTGTGAAGAACGTCTCCTCCTTGGGGCGACATCCTCCCCAGTTGTATAACCCTCATCCTCAGTGTATGGGCCAGAGTAATCTTGAATGAGAGGGGTCTGACGAGTTTGTTGATTTTGGGGTCCCAGACCTTGAATATAAGGGGGCACATATGCCTCATGGTAGATTGGATTAGTTCCACTACCGCCCGCCATGGGTCGATGGGGCATGCCATAGCTTGGCATCCCCAAAGTCTGATTCGCGTATTGAGGGAGATCAGTAGTATGGAGTTGAAGGCTCCTCGGTGCATTCATGAGCAGCGAGGAGGTCGTGATCGGTTGCTGGTGAACGGTCTCTTGTGGATTAGATCCATGAATGACCATCTGCAGGGGATTCGTCCCTTCAACCGAAATCGGGATTTCCGGTCCTTGAGTGTTAGTGGGGATATTCGCCCCTTGTGTGCCGGTAGTCGGCGGTGGCTGATCAGCCTCAGAGGTGAGGGGGCGATCATCGGGAGTTTGAGTATCCCGAGCTGTTCTTCGTGTGTTTGCCATGGTTGATGTTGTCTTCCCACAGACGGCGCCAAATGTTGTGGATTAAAAAACGTGCTTGCGTAATTAATGCTAAGGTTTAATGAGCTTCGAGCTTTAATGGCTGCCCTCGTGTATCCGGACTAAATCGGTCCTCACAAGATGCCTACGTATCTCAAATCGTTATTGAGAATCAAGCCAAAGACTTAGTTCTGATTGTAGGATCAGGGACCTTATATAGGCGTCTGGAGCCTAGTATTTATGGTATGTTTGGGAGACTTAACGGATAAGTCTTCTTTTTGATATTGGATAAGTATTGTATTTCTTGCTGAAGAATTCGTTTCCTTGTTGATAAAGGTTATGACTCATTGATTGCCTTTAATTGGGATTCCAGGTCCTTCTTTGACTAATTTTCCATAATCAAGGCTCTTTTCATGAGCTGTATATTTTCCCTACTCATTAATTACGAAATTAATGAATAATTAGGGTGTCGGGCCTTAAATATCGACCTTTTGTTTGACCGGTCAATTATATTTCTATAATTACTTTTCTGACCATATCAATTTTGTAGTACAAACAAATATCGACCCTTTGAGCATCTTTAATGATGCCGGTTAAAATGGGCTAAAATAAGATAAAATATTGAGAACCAGTAAATTATTGTGTTTCAATGGAGCTGATTATAATAAATGACTATATTTTAAATATAGTATCTTATTATTATTTTTAGATTGTTATAAATAAAATATATTATTTTGATATGATAATAAATGATATGAAATATTACTATAAGTCCCTAGTGGTTAGTTAACTAAATTTTTTGCTAAAATGTATGAGCATTGGAGCCTAAATTTTTTACTTAATCTCTATAACTTATATTTATGCCATGTACTCTCTATAACTTATATTTATGCCATGTACTCTTAGTGCTTGTTTGGTATACAAAAGAAATTAACTTTCTAAATTAATTTTAATTTCTCATCTATTTAAAGTAACTAGGAAGTATAAAATATTGTTTGGTTTACATGCAACAACTTATTTGTAATAATATATACACACATATAGATATAGTCATATAGGTGTACATATATGTGTCTATATCTATTTTTTAGGAGGCCAAGTGTGGATAATTTAGGTGGAGGTGGGTAAGGAATTTCTCATATTTTATAGGTATTTATACTTTCTAAGTAATTTTTAATACCCATGAATTATGTAATCAAACAACTTTGCAATTTCTAATTTTTCAGATATTTCAAATACCTAGATATATGTCAACCAATCGACCTCTTAATCAGTTAGAATCAGCTATCAGCGCGATCTTAGATCGAAGGGCAACGCAGGAGGGAAATCATCTGAGCGGTAAGGGAGGAGTTCTTCTATCAGCCTTCGTTTTCCTCCATTAAATTTATGCGAAGCATCAAATTAATATTAAAATATGAATCTGAAATTATATAATAGCATACGATAAATAAATATTATTTAATTATACAGTTATAAGATATGGATCCCGGTGAAAGCAAATAAAATTTATATAAATAAACCATGTTTAATTATATAGTTTTAAGAAATTAAACTCCAATTTAATAGTAATAGACAAATTTGATACAATGAAACATATTTTTCTTATTAATAAAAAGTACAAACGGTATAAATCGAGGGTTATCGACTTATTTGCATTCGAGGTTAAAGTAATTGAAAATGAAATTTGTCGAATAAATATACAAGAACCTTTTTGATACCTCCAGTTTTTTTCTTTTTAGAAATAATATTTTTCTTCCGAACAATATTCTTTGTATCATCATTATATAAGCCACCCATGAGTTGTCTTTTCAGACAGTACAAAAGTTACTGAAAAAGTAACAACTCTCATCACTTACCTCAGACCAGGACAATAATAACTCTCAATTATTCAGACAAAGGTAGGTCTTGCTATTATTTTGAAACCAACCCTCCTGCTGTTTCATTTCTTCAAACACAAATCCCCGCAGCCAACAAAAACCCTAGACAGATCTTCACTGAGCTCACTCAAAAAATGGTGAAAAATGGTAAAACAAAGAAGAAATATCACAAGCCCAGTAAAACAGCAGGCCCCTCAAACCCACCAGCAGCTGAAGAAAAAAAGCCCATCACTGTAAAGACTCTTCCAGCTGATCTTGTACTTGAAATACTCTACAGGGCTCCTGTTGAGTCCCTGGTAAGATGCAAATGTGTTTGTAAGTCCTGGTTAGCTCTTTTACAGCACCCTGTTTTTATAAGAATGCACATTAAGTTTAACACTTCAAGAAACAATGAGCAGCTTTTATGCAACAGCATGTGTGATAAATTTAAGCAGAGTCAAAAACTTATCGGGTTTTTACGCCCCTCAGGCCCTCCTGTTCCTGTACTACAGATTGATACACAGTACACTGTTAGGCCTAATTACCCTAGGATTATCAACTTTCCTGATTTCTCCAAGAATATGTTTCTTGCGGGTTCGATTAATGGCATTGTCTGTTTAGGTCATTATAATGAAATGTTTGGGCGTTTTGTTGCTTTATGGAACCCTGCTATTAATTACTGGAATCCTATTGAACTTTCGGGAACCAAGACTAAGTATGATATGTCGGATAATATGTCGGTTGGGTTGGGCTTTGATGCTGTGGTGGATGATTTTAGGATTATACGTATTGTTCCTGTTGCCCTTCCACCTCGTTATGAGCATTTTCGTTGGTCTCGAGTTGAAATTTACTCTGCTAATCGGGATGTTTGGGAAGATGTTGATAAGGGGGGAGTTATTCCCTTCTGGCCCAAATTAAGACATTGTAATTTTATTATCAAGGGTGTTCCGTATTGGGTAGGAATTGATGCACAGCCGGGAGAATTGGTGTCATTTACTCCTGATCAGCTAGAGATTTTGGGAAGAATTGATCCTTATACGGGGCTGTTTAAGAGGGTCCTGTATCCAAAACATATCAAGAATCAGAGTACTTTGGTGCATCCACTGAACTTTAGGGATTCAGTTGCTGCTCTAATTCAATCACCTGGTGAGCATCCAAATGAAATGGTTGATTTGTATGTGAGGGATGAGAACACTGCTAGTTGGACAAAGATGTATAGTTTTGGCCCACTTGGTTTTGAAAGAATGCGGATTCCTCAGTGCTTTAGCACTGGTGAGATTGTAATTGAGGCGTGGACAGGGAACAATATTCATGCTTCTCCAGACCAGGTCACTTATATCTATGACCCTGAACATAGTATCGTGCTTCGTTTCAAAGAGATTGACACGTTAAATCCATTTTGGTATGAGTCCTACAGTCATGTGGAGAGTCTTGTATGTGTTAAGGGAATGGTACAGATTGGGAAGGAGCGCAGAGACAAGAAGACCAACCCTAAGATGAAGGACTGGTATTTGCATTCATGAACTTGATTATTTTTATTTTTGCTAAGTGAACTTTGATTTGTTATTATTTTCATGTGCTCATAATATGCTTTATAATTGTTTATGAAATTTGTATGTGATGAGCTTGCTCATAGGTTTTAGATAAAGATCATAATTAATCCCTGTACAATACGACATCAAAGTAATCCACTTAATCATTTGGTCTATAGATAATATTGTTAAGCTGTGTGTAGCCTATGAAGAATATGAATTTAGACTGTTGCACTAGGTATGACTTTAGAAGTTCATAAATTCAGCCTTAAGAGCCAGGCCACTAGCTGTAATTTTGTAGTTGTATTCAGAGTGGCGCATTAATAAGCATCCTGTAGCTAAGGAATTGGGAATCATGCAATGCAGGTAAGTTTTATTTAAGTAGCATTTGGGGTGCTTCAATATACAGAAATTTGACACCCACATTGTAGTGTAATGCTACGTGCAGCACTACAATTTTCCAAAAACTGGTTTCTCCTGTTAGGAACATATTATAATACCTAGCCTATTTTACCTTTAAAAAATTAGTTTAGCTACTATTTCAATTTGACATTACTGAAATAGTAGGTCGTAACTAGCTGTTCTCAGGGGCGTAGCAATGGAGATTAGTTAATGGGGGTCAATATCCAAAAGATGTAGAGTCTAAATTTGAGTAAGCTAAAAGTTTTAGTTTTAGGTATTTAAAGTCATGTACATTAAATATATAGATGAGTCCAATATCCAAAAATGTAGAGTCTAAATTTAGCTTAAGCAAGGTGAAAGTTTTAGTTTCTGGTATTATAAGTCATGTACATAATATATATATAGACGATTACTCATCACTACCCAAAAAAAGCCTATAGTGCAGGTGCATACAAATTGTGCATATGTCTAAGTGTTTTATATTTGTATTGATCAGGTTTCTTGTCCATCCTTTACATTTTGATATGATCTACTACGCTACTTCATTTATAATTATAGCCTAATTTAGAGCGATTTTGCTTGACTGATGGGGTGCTACTTCTCCAGAACAGGCTTCTTATTTTCAAATTTCAGTAACTGAATATTGATGAAATTATCGAGTACTGAAATGCATAACTATTTTGCCCTATGAAATGATTATATTATAAAGATTGATTAATTGCCGCTTTGCAACATATGTCACTAAAAGTAAATGGATACCATCTATGTTCTAAATGCTAGTCCTACTGTTCTGTGCTATGGTTCATTAAGTAACTAAATTTCTGTTGAAATTTCCTGAAATGACGTGTGCATTCTACCATGTCTACAACTTTTGTCGGTCTTTCCTGTGTAATATTTATAGATTTTGATTTCCACTTGCAGGACTGAATTCTTGTCTAAAGATTTTGAATCAGTGTTGCATCTTTAACTGAATCTGCTGCTAGATGGGTGGTGCTGGCAGGAGTAAAGCCAGACTGTTAAACATTTTATGTGTAATGCTTCTTAATGACGTTACCTGAGTCCCTTGTGTAATGACATTGAAGATGAACTCTTGTTTAAATTTCAGTTTTAGTGTCAACTCTTAGCTTCATATGTAACTCTTAGCTTCATATGGAGGGGATCATTTGGCTTATTATGCATAAATGTCGGATCACTGTTAACGTATACACTGTTGTTGCTTTATTTGCCTTATCTTTACCCTTATTCAAGTTTCTCTTTTAAACCAATTATTTACAGATATGTCATATGTTGCATTCATGACTCTGGAGCTCACACGGTAGTAAGGATAAAATTATGTTCTACTGAAATTAGAAAACACAGACACTAAAAAGTAAAAACCATAGATAACTAAGGCAACTCATACTAGACCATCTCATGTTATTGTTTTCCTTCATATTTTTCTTTGCACCTGTAATACACAAGCGCACAACAAAGAATGTTGCCCTAAAACTGTAACAGACGTGAAACTCGTACCAACCAGTATATAACAAACTAATCAGTAATCACCCACTTAAGAAATTCCAGGCATCTACATGACTACAACCAATACAACAAAATTCAAGTAATGTCATTACGAGGAGATGGAAGTGCTGATGGTTGTATGTTATATGCAGTGGCAGATGCAGTTATTACTAGTAGAGGGGAGTGGCCATGCTTGTAATGGAGGGATTAATGGAGAACTATGTCTTGGTTGGCCTTCGAAAATAATTGTTTCCCCGCTTGACATTGGAACTGTTTTGGAGATCGATTCACTTGCTACGAGTAGAGGGAAGTGGCAATGCTTGTAATGGAGGGATAATCAAGTAAGTCTTGGTTGGCCTCTGAAAATAGTATAATTTTTTCCGCACTTGACAGACATTGGAACTAGTATTGGAGATGAGAAAAAATCAAAAAAAATATATGGAGAAGCGAGGATTTGAACCTCGAACCTTCTTTCTACATGAAAGAAACCATTTTTCAAGAGACAATGAATTTGGTTTTTTATGCTCTACCAGTTGAGCTACTTCCCCGTTGATAGTTTAGCATTGTTTATAATTTGTTTATTGATAACTATATAATGATATATCTCAAGGTTTTTTTTTTTTTGAGGGAAAGATCAAAACTTTCATGAATACCCATAACCTCAGCCACTTCAGGAGCCAAAATACCTTCGTTACACACCATCCTTGCTTCTCTGACCTGCCTCAAATGGTCTCGAGCTACTAAGCCAAAACCATATTGATAACTTTCAGCAAATAAAGAGGCATCTACATTGACCTTGACTTCAGGCTCTAAAGGTTTTACCCAAGCTCTCGCACCATCTTGAACCAAATCAGTTGGCCTAGGTGTTAAAACATCACTAGCTTGAGCGTTCTTGATTCTTCCATTGTGCAAGGTACAGCTTTGCAGTAGAAACCACTTCATTCACACCAGATATCTTTTTACGCCACACAATCGTTACAAGCTCGCCATACGGCCCAGCACAACACTGCTATCTCTTCTTGCTACGAGTAGAGGGAAGTGGCAATGCTTGTAATGGAGGGATAATCAAGTAAGTCTTGGTTGGCCTCTGAAAATACTACTATAATATTTCCGCACTTGACAGACATTGGAACTAGTATTTGGAGATGAGGAAAAATCAAAAAAAATATATGGAGAAGCGAGGATTTGAACCTCGAACCTTCTTTCTACACGAAAGAAACCATTTTTCAAGAGACAATGAATTTGGTTTTTTTGCTCTACCAATTGAGCTACTTCCCCATCGATAGTTTAGCATTGTTTATAATTTGTTTATTGATAACTATATAATGATATATCTCAAGGTTTTTTTTTTTTTGAGGGAAAGATCAAAACTTTCATTAATAAGATAAATCATCTAACAACGTAGACACTCAGCAGGAATATTACTCCCACTGAATATCTGCTCTGGAGAAGAATAAGCAGCTCTAGCTAAACTATGAGGCAACCTATTAGCAGATGTTTATGTTATTTATGTTGAAGAATATCTGCTGTTTATGTTAGGAAGGCAAGTTGCATGTCACACAACTATGATATTTGCCAACAGTGTTCATCTAACCCCTGATTTTTAGGTGTTAATTCGACATGTTGCCCCTGGTAGCCTGCATAACTGATTTACTGCATTGTTTCATATACTGAAATTTTGCTGTTCATTTTCTTGGCTGCGGAAGGACTCCAAAGTCTATGATTTTGATCTGTTGTAAAGGTGTGACAATATCCAGTAAAAGAGCTCACTTTCATGTGCTTAAAATGAAGCAGCATGTGTTGTACTCTGGAAACCATGTCAATTTGATATTTTCAACAAAAAATTGCTTTTTTTGTAAAATTTACATTTGAAAGTTTTTTTACATGGATTAGAACTTCTTATAAACAAAACTTAACTATTATCTTCCGCTTTGAATCTAGATGGAATACTCTAAAATGAACAAATCGTCAATTTTTCTTTTTCTTTTTTTGCATGAAAGCGGATAACTAAACGATCAAATTTTAAATAAATTAAGATATTAATTTAGACCAAAATTTAAAAAAACACAATTAAAATTACTAAATTCGGATATTCTCATTTTTAGACAGAAACTCAAACATTTATTTAGTTATTTAGACAGAAACTCAAACGACAGAGTGTTTTTAGCATTGTCACTGAAAAAGTGAACCCCTCTCTCAACACTTCCAACCCAGAAAAAACCCTAAAACCCTAAAGCTCAACTGACCTCAAAATGGTGAAAAATGGCAAAACAAAGAAGAAATATCACAAACCCACTAAACCCCATCATCACTCAAGCCCACCAGCAGCTCAGGAAAACAAACCCATCACTGTAAAGACTCTTCCAGCTCATCTCATTCTTGAAATATTCTACAGGACCCCTGTTAAGTCCCTGGTAAGATGCAAATGTGTTTGTAAGTCTTGGTTTGCTCTTATTAATCATGCTACATTTATTAAAATGCATCTTGATTTTAATACTTCAAGAAATAAGTTGCTGTTGGGTAATAGTAGAAGGGGTGTTGCTTTATTAGGCCTTGATCAGTCTCCTGTAACTGTATTCAACATTGATAGGAATTTTACCACTAGGCCTAATTACCCGAGAAAGATCAACTTTACTGATTTTTCCAAGAATATGGTTGTTGCTGGTTCGATTAATGGGATTGTTTGTTTAGCTCATTTTAAAGAAATGTTGGGGCGTTATGTTGCGTTATGGAACCCGGGTGTTAATTGTTGGAGTCCTATTGAGCTGGTGGAGGATAAGTCTTTTACGGATGGTATGTCGGTGGGGTTTGGGTATGATGCGGTGAGTGATGATTATAAGATTATTTGCATTGTTCCTGCTCTCGGGGATTTTGGGTGGTCGTTTCTTCAGGTTTATTCTGCGAATAGGGGTTGTTGGGTGGATGTTGGTAGAGGGGGTATTCTTCCTTTTTGTGCCGATAAGGGTTTAAGGCATTGTAATTTTATTATCAGAGGTGTTCCGTATTGGGTAGGAATTGATGAAGGGGATGAAGCGACTCCTGACCCGGTAGAGCTTTTGGGAAAAATTGATCCTTGTACGAATTCCTATTTCAAGATATTGTATCCACGACATGTGAAGAATAAGTGTACTAAGGTTTATCCAGTGAATTTGAGGGATTCTGTTGCTGCTTTAATTCACTCTCCTGGTGAGTGTCCGAACGAGATGGTTGATTTGTATGTTCTAGATGAGAACACTGCTAAATGGACAAAGATGTACAGTATTGGGCCATTTGCGTTTGAAGGACTGTGGATTCCTCAGTGCTTTAGCACTGGTGAGATTGTACTTGAGACATGGACAGGGAACAAGAATCCTGCTTCCAGCCTGGTTACTTATTTCTGTGACCCTAAAACAAACCTTGTGGTTCCTAACACCGAAATTGAGGCGTTAGGTCCATTATGGTATGAGTCGTTCAGTCACGTAGAGAGCCTAGTACGTATCAAGGGAATGGTACAGATCGGGAAGGAGCACAAAGACAGAAAGAAGACCAACTCCAAGATTAAGAACCGGTACTTGCATTCATTAACTTAATTTTGTTATGTGTTCATCCTGTGCTTTGTGCTTTAAGTTTGTTATAAAATCTGTAGATGATCAATTTGCTGAATGATTTTAGATGTAGAGCATCAAAAGTATTACTACTCAAAATGTTGGTCTAGAGATTAGAATGTTAAGTTCTGTATAGGTTATGAATAACATAACTTAGACTGCTGTTGCACTAGCCATTTCTTTAATGGTTCACCAATCCAGCCTTGAAAGGCATGTTCCTTCAATGCTGTACCAGTGTATCCAGGGACGGAAACAGGATATATTTTGGAGGGGCCAAACTTAAATCAACAATTCCATAACATGATAATTACTTCAAAAAATGCCTAAAAATTATACAGATATATGTCATTTTAACTGAGATGGATGCTACTGTAAATATGTGGAGGTGGAGGGACCAGTTGCTAGTGTAAATAAATGGAAGTGGGACTAAAAAATAATCTTGCAGTACTATATGTATAAAAAGATAATATGTATAACTTTTGGTGGCAGAAAAGCCAACCCCTGCCCCCCTTCAGTTCCGTCAATGAGTGTAGCTCTAATTTGAAAATTACTTTTAAAGTGTCATGTTAGAGTAAGCATGTTGTGGCTAAGGAGTAAGAGATTCTGACGTGAGGGATAAGTTTCATCGAAAATGTGCAGCACTACAATGATATACAATGTTCTAAATTCTACTCTGTTCCACTGGCTTATTGACCAGTGAAAATATAGCATGGCTACTATTTCAATCTGGTATTACAATTTTAAAAAGTTTGTAAATATCCATGAGATAATCTGGATAATATGGGTTTCTGAGTTGTTTGATTGTAACTTGCTGATATAAAAACAGTTACTAGTAGTACACTTGTTATGGTCCAGTATTGCACTTCTCGAGCTCGCTTAAGTAGTAGATTTCCAGAAGTGACAAATTTGACTCCCATAATATATCATTAAAAGATACATATGAAAGCTAAAGGGCATAAGAAGTGTTGTGGGAATATTTGTTTATGACTTGTAAACATTATTGGTCCAAGCTGTGTGCTGCCCTGCATCCACATGTGTATATATCTAGCCTGTCTTGTATTTTTATTGATCATGTGCCTTTTAATCCTTTTC
This sequence comes from Heracleum sosnowskyi, assembly GCA_030848705.1. NCBI lineage: Eukaryota > Viridiplantae > Streptophyta > Magnoliopsida > Apiales > Apiaceae > Heracleum > Heracleum sosnowskyi. The sequence continues at coordinate 9,902,121 of CM061242.1, read as the reverse complement.
ATATTGATGTGATTTATTTTGTTGCTTCTTCTATTAGTAACAGCCAAACTAATAGCCCTTTTACTAGACTAGTTGACCGCAGGACAAAACTCTTGTATTATACTTTCAGTGACAATGCCGATGCTACTATAAAAATACCTAATATCTTGTTTCATGATATGCTTATAATAATAGCTGAGGTTATAGCTCCCTTGCTACTAGATGTGGAGCAGTGGAGGCACGTAGCGCCTTGGGGTACCTATGGAGTACTCTTATATTTTGGGTGCACATTCATATGTAGAATTCATTTGAGGATGTAGAAGTAGCGCAGTTGGTAAAGATGCCATTTTTAGTTCAAACAGTCTGGGGTCAAATCCTTTTCACCGACTTCTTTTTCCGGAGTACCCTCAGATATCATGATTAGTAGCTCTTATATAGAGTATAATTACAAAATTTTGATAGCTAAGTTGGTCCTGTTGAGCAAAGCTAAGTTTAAGGCCTGGGATCATTTTTTTGACATAGCCTCAATGTAAATTCTCCCTCCATCACTGCTCGTGACATTTTCCGTTATTAGTAAATGTACACCATCTTTTCTTTTCTAATAGCCTTGCCGTTTGTCATTTTGTACTATGGTTCAGAGTTACATATATTGTTAGTAACAATAATCCTGCTAACTTATCCTTAGGTAGCGTGTCATTCTATTGTATGTTCAACCGTTATCAGTCTTTCCGGTGTAATGCTAATGCCTATATATATTAATTTTCTCTTGCAGGACTGAGTTCTTGTCCAAAGAATTTGATTCAGTGTTGCATCTTTAACAATAGCTTCTGTTGGATAGTGGTGCAGGCAGGAGTGAAGCAATTAGAGGACTGTTTAGTATTGTGTAGTGTTTTTCTATATTACTTGAGAACCGTTTGTACTGCTAATCTGCTAATCTGCAGCTATTACTAGTAGAAAAAAAAGACTGATGCTTCTATGGCTTTGCCAAGACTTCTGGGGAAGTGGATGATCAAGATATGGTATTATTCTTGGTTGTATACTTAACAGTTGCACTACAATACAGTACCCCTTTTACAACAACATTATTCCCAGCGTATACAATGTATACAAGTAAATTTAGAAACCATACATACAACAAATGCATTACAAAAGCTCACATCAAGCCTCAATCAGTTTCAAAACTCTTGAAATTAACCATATTATCCTTAATCCGATTCAATAAAACACAAATCAGCTGGACTATCCCAATTAATTCCTCTCCTCTTAATTCAATATACAAGTTTGAACAAGACAATAAGCAATGCGGGCTAGCGCATTGACATAAGAATTCGCATCTTTCTATCCCACTCGGCCTTTTTAGCAGACGGATTATTCCTCATCCTCCTAATTCTCTCCGTCACAATTTTCTGAATCCTTTCAATGGAGTTGAGGAGCTTCATTGCTGCAGGGTTAATTCGCACTTTAGGAGATATTACCATCGACGGTGTAACAAACACATGAGTATCTTGTTGTATGTCATCAGCAACATCATCAAGATCATCAAGCAATGTTCTTCGCACTTTAGGAGAAATTGCGATCGACGGTGTAACAAACACATGAGTATCTTGTTGTATGTCATCAGCAACATCATCAAGATCATCAAGCACTGTTCTTTGCATTTTAGGAGAAATTGCGATCGACGGTGTAACAAACACATGAGTATCTTGTTGTACGTCATCAGCAACATCATCAAAATCATGAAGCAATGTTCTTCGCACTTTGCCAACAGCAGATTGTATGCAATTTCGCCTGGTAGTAATTGTTGAGGGAGGAGTAAGTGAACTCATGGTTACCAGAAGAAGATTTCTAGGGTTTTTTTTATCGATTATGTGATAGCTTTAATCAGGGGAGAGTCGCGTAAACTTGCAGCAAGATGAGTTGTATGTATTGAATCCACAGGGATATATATAGATACAGAGTGCTGTCAAACGCGTTTTATACGCGGCGGCGGGGAGATGTCAGTTACATTAAATTTTTTACTCTTTTCCTTTTTATCTGTTTCGTTTAATACCCGTTTTGGTATCGTCAACGATTAATCGGATAATCGCGGATTAATCGGATCATTAATCGAAATGAATTTAATAATAATTTTTATAGTCAATTATATTTTATAGTATATAATTATTTTTTTATTTTAACTAAACATATATAATTATCATATATTTATGCAAATATATTAAAAAATATTGTATAATTGTAATAAATAAAATTTTCAAGATCTAACTTTTTAATTAGAGATCAATTTGAGAGGAAAATAAAGAGAATTTAAAATTTAGGTATCTAAAATAAAAATTATATGTACAAAAATAATATTTTTTTTCTTATTTTTAATCAAGTTTCTACTTTTAAATTTTTAATTATTCTTTTTTAATTATAATTAATTTTTACTGTTTTTTACCAATTAGTTTGATTTTTGACCGATTAATCCGATTTTTGACCGCTTTTGCTGGTTTTTGACCGTCTTTTTCCAAAAAAAATGATCTTTTAAACGATTTTCGCTTAATCAGTACGATGGTCAGCCGTCTAGCGATTAATCTGTGATTAATCTCGTCTTTTAGAACACTATAATATAACATTTTGGACAAATTTTGGAGAATATTTTTGGGTTCCTTTTACCCATCTTCAAATCAGTGGATTATTTTTAATCATTTAAAATCAATAACAATCATATATATTACATAACTACAAACTCTTTCATTGTATTTTAGTTAGAATTCAAAAACCCGATTTCTTTTTAGAAACAATTTTATTTATATTTATAGTATTATCATAAAATATATTGATAATTTGGACGGTTACATTAACTAACATGCTTACTAAGCTACTAAACTGCTATAAAAATTTATAAGTCATGCCATTTTACCATTTTACCCTTACATGTTACAAAATTACATGTCATGCCACCACTCTCTTATCTAAGGAAAAAATTTAAGTAAATAATGTTTTAGTCAAGGATCGAACCCTTGACATTCGATAAAGAAGCCATCCTTATAACCATTGAGCTACAAGACTCTTTTTTATTTTAATTTAAAAATCATATGACATAAACCTCACATCTTTCTTATCCTATATTTATTATTATTTAAATTTTTGAGTGAAAATAAGGTGATTTATAATATTTATTAAACTTTATTTTTTTAATACTTAAAATATTATACAGAATCATATATACTACCAGTCTTATAAAATATTAATATTAAGTTTTAAAAACAATATTATGTGTGGTGTTTTTTTATTTTTATTTTAACTAGACAAATATTTTGTATATGTATCGATAAAAAACAATATTATGTGTGGTGCTTTTTATTTTTCTTTTAACTAGACAAATATTTTGTATATGTATCGATAACTATAATATATTCTATTTTCTTGCATCAGAGTCGAACTTTTCTTGTACTACGCAATATATTTGAATTATTCATATATTTAATATATAAAATGTATTATTAAATGTTGATATAACATAAATAACATATTACAAGTAGTTTATTTACATATTTACGACTTGTTTATTTTTAAATTAATGAAATTAGTGTTAAAACATGTGTAAAAATTAGACAATAATTTAGGTATGGACGATCGGTCACTTCGGGGTCGGGGAGACTCCGAACATGAACTCATTCGTCGAACCCGCCTCAATGCTCGAATGAGGATTACTTTATTTATCGCACAATAATCATTGTTAAAAAGCACATATTGATAACATGTATACATGATATTTATAATTATTTGTTCTTATCTATACTATAAGTATAGAGTCAGTGTGATGCATACAACATTCATATTCTTCTTATTTTACATTTATATTTACTTTGTTTGAAGTTCATTTTAAATTTGAAAAGTTTTATGTGATTGTTGAACTTAATGTTGAATTGACGTGTGTATTCATGTCTGAACTTAATATTGTTGTTTTTAATAAATTAAGGTCAAATTGCAAAAGAAAAGGGACTAAAGTGCAAATATCAAAATATGAATGTCGTATTGACCGACCGACTACCAAACTATATTTTGAATAAAATTATTATTTTTAATAAATTAAATAAAGTAGTAAAAATAAAAGAACTAAAGTACAAATATCAAAATATGAGAACCGTATCGACCGACTATCAAACGTTCAATGTTTCGGTTTTAATAATACAGTATATATATATATAATAACTAAAAAAACATAAATAAAACATATGAAAAACTATTTGTTTTGAGTTAAAATATTGTAAAAGATGAGATAATAAAAATAAATAGATAGTACAACAAAACAATTAAATGAATTATATATTCTAAAATTTTGATAATAATTTGTGTAAACAATAAACAGATTAAAATATATAGTCTATAACAAATTTAAAAAATTAGATCAAATCACATTATACAGCCCGGGTTATTTAAAATTATAGTCCCCGATCAATCAAATTATCTATATAAATAAAAGGAAGTACATTGTAACAGACGAAAAAAAATGTGCAACCATACCTAGAAAAAAAAATTAACCGCAAAAAATAGAAATTTATGTTAATTGCTAGAAAAATGACCGGTGTTTTAATTAGTAAAGATATTTTCCTGGATGAAGTTGTATTTTGAAAAAAATAAAGGATAATTTCATTGTCAAAACACGGTCATAACTCAGAAGACATATGAGCAATTTTAACTTACGATGATATAAGCAAAAAATATTTATCTAGCCATAATTGATCAATTCTCAAGTTCAGAGTTAAAAAAAAGTCTGTTTGTTTGGAACAATTGAAACACATCGAAATGGTACCAAACGTACTTAATAATAGAATGATTTGGCACAAGGTAGTTCCACTTAAGTCAATTAGCTACATTGTCCTATGTTTTGAAAGTTAGATAGACAGGGGAAGAGAAATAAATGTAAAAAATGCTTAAAATTAAGAGGTCAGAAGAAAAGACATAAAAGAGTTACAAAGAAAGTTTTAAGAACTGAAAACTCAAGGCCTAAGTAGAGTATTAGAAGATTTAGGAATGCTTTTGAGTAAAATCAGTACTAAAACCTACAATCTCATATTGCAACATCTTGAAGGCTATTTAGTTTCTACCTTGAATATTATCGGAGATGAACTAAATGAATGCATCATTTTTGAAGAACTGGAAAAATTTTAGGATTATAATTTTAAAAATGTCGTCTTAATTAGAAAACATTCATAGAACAATCTAATTTTATTCTATGATCCACGACAAAAATTAAAAACAAATATATTTATCAAAACTACTCGTATTAGTTTTAAAATTATAAACTTCAACATATTTAAGCAAGTACAGCATAATCATAACATTAACAATAAAAACTCTATGAACATCAAAAATATACAATCATATATGTCAAATGACATTGATAATGTGTAGTTTAGTTTAAAATCACAATCTAAGCTAGCGGCCCGTGCCTTGCACGGGTTTTTATGCTAGTTTTAATTAGAATTCAAAACCATATTTTCATTTTAGAAACGCTTTTATTTATATTTATATTTACAATTATAACATATATTAATAATGTACATTAACTGATATGCATACTAAGTTAATAAACTTTTAATAAAATTTATAAGTTCTTTTAAATTTGAAGTATTAAAGTAGTAATTTTTGATATTTTTTTTAAAAAAGTCGCATTTTCACAAGTACTAAAATCTCAAGATTTACTATTATTAACTAAACCTGGTTTATTTGGTTGGTTGATTTTCCTAAAACGTTTGTTAACTCCTTCCAAAAAAGCAAAAATCAAAAAATAAATTAAAATTCATATGATTTAATCAAAAAAAGTTAAATGAAATCACACTATTACATAACTACAAACTCTTTCAATTAGATTTTAGTTAGAATTCAAAAAAATTTAGAAACACTTTTATTTCTATTTATATTATTATCATAAAAGATATTGATATGAAGATCATTAAAGACGTCTATATCTATACTAATACTAAAACAGAGACCAGTTTACATCAGCATCTACAGATGACAACTTATCCTTAATTTGATGACATCATCTTCCACTAACTCTTTCTCCTAATTTATTTTACTTTCTCTTTCTTCTTAATTACAACCTCCACTTCTGTCAAAAAAAATAAAATTACAACCTCCACTAATTCTCTCTTTTACTCATTTCTTATCTATTCTAAACGATGGTTTGGTGGTAGTAGATTAGGTCGGCAATGGTACCTATCGAAGGAGAATTAGTGCGGCGATGTCATGATTAAAAGGGGGGCAGTATATATACTGAAAATGTATGGGTGATCGGAGAAGAAGAAGGAAGGTTGGCCGGAGGTTGGTGGCGAAGCATCACTAGAGGCACTAATCGGAAAAGAAATGGGGTGATTAGAGTAGGTGGTGAGGGTGATACATACATAGGTGTTTGTATATATTTTAAATCAGTGGTTAGGATTAGAAGAAAATGAAGGGCTTAGATTAGACAACAGTTCTCATTTTAATTGGGGTTCTCACTTGAGAAAAAACCTATATATATGAAATATTGTATGAATTAATAAATTTTAATTTACCGATAAAATAATAAAATATTCATTAATCGATAAACTAATAACTTTGATAAAATAATAAATTTTTTCGGGACCAAGGTTACTAATTTATAGAGGTGTTACTTTACGTTAAAAAATTTATAGGATATATTTTTAATATTTATATGATTTTATTTATATTAACCATTCATACAATACGCTTTTAAAAAAAAAACTATTCGTACAATACTTTTCTATTAGAAGTTTGTTGATTTGATTTTCAATCGATCATTCTTTTTTAATAAATAATAAAATGATATTAATAATTTATGACCTTTTTTAAGTAAAATCTGTATCCTAAAAACCATGTCAAGTATTCAAACTTGAACACATTCTCGAGCTGATTTTTCGTTACTCGAATAATAGTCTCATTTGGAGCCTAACTGGAGTCAATCTCCACGTAACTCAAGTCGTACTAAGTCCAACCCAGTTCAGACATTAAAAGCCTAAAAAAATGGAAAAAGGTGAAAATAAATTTAAAAAAATTGAAGCAACATAATAGCATAATCATTTAAGAAAGAGTCTTTTAAAATTCACTCATTCATTTCACCTCTACGAGTTTAAAACTAATCTTATCCTCGGGTTCGACTATCGGGTATGAATTAGAATTAATGATTTTTTTCGTTCTTTTGGTGAATATATATATTGACAATAATAAGTGTAATATGAATTAATCCGATGTAACAATCTATGTCAAACCCCAAATATTTTTCGAAAATCGGATCAAGTTTCAATTTCGAATTCGAAATTAGACGAATTGTACTTGTCCAAATGCAATCAATTTGGTAGTTTACAAGCCCACCAGTATTAGGGGATGTGCATTCCACTGAACTCGATATGAGCCTCTCCCCTTATCTTCAGTAAAAATAATAATTTTTTATATGTTTATAATATAAAATAATTATCAAGAATATGTATATGTAATATCATATATTTTTTTATGTTTAATCCACTCATTGATTTAAAGTTTACACATTATGATATTATTTATTTATAATAATTTTATTTTTATTTATTATCGATACTATAAATAATAAATGGAACTAAATTTTCAAATTTACTCGATGTAGGACCGAGTTGTTACACACGAGTACTCAGACTCCAATCCCGGATTGCCACTGTTTGGGATTGGGGTTCCAAACTACACCCATTTGTTCAATCATTCCCAAACTACACCCTTTTACTGTTCATTTGTATTTTTATTTTATTTCCAAAATTCATTTTGATCCCCTATGTTTAATATTTCTTGCATATTGATACTTATGTTTCAATATAAATCTTATAATAACTAATATTTTCATTTTGTTTTTATATTTATGCATGCGCTTAATAATTAATAAGATAATTATTTTATCTTATTTAATATTTAAAATTTTCACAAATATTTGTTCAAAATGCAATATGACAATTAATTATAAAATAATATGATAATTATAATGAAAATATTACATTATTTTTTAACTACTAATGACTCTTTTGAGGACATCGTTTGCTACGTCTCGTATGGCCTTCCTGGCTACACATCCCACAAATTATCGATATGCGCGAGTTGTTCATTTCAGTTCGAATACGTTGACTTTGACCTTTTTTACCACGTTTATTTTTCTTCTTCCATTTATTTTCGGCGGGTACGAGATTACCATAATTCTCCTATCCGTTTGCTAATGAAACATCCAATATGCTTTGTTAGGTCCAAAGTATCGTAGAAGGGGGGGGGGGGGGGTTGAATACGATACTCACAAATTATTCAATTTCGTTCGCGGATAATTATTTGTGTTCTTGTCCAAAATCAAATATACCAAATCAAAACACGAGTCGGGGAATATATCGTTTTATAAATATAAACCACGAAGGGTGCTACAATTTCTAATCCATAGGATTAGCTTCAATGACTTTATGTTACACAAAATCAATACAATGATAGAATTCAAAGCACTATTAATTTCTCTGTCAATTTCAAGCTCAAAACTCTCTCTTCGTAAATGATGTTCTGTGAAAACACTAACTGAAGAAGACACTGTCTTCACTCTCCAATTGTAGTCTTGAAAACTATCGAAGGCTTTTTGGAAGAATCCTGGCCGTCCAAGTTTTCCATCAACCTGACAAATAGTACAAAACTTCACCTGCTCCTTATATAAAAAACTATCGAATGAACAAATTTTCTTTCCTTCGATAATTGAAATCTATCGAATGGAAAACTAGTTCCTTTTCAAAGTTATTCGATGGTTTTTCATTCAAATCTCCTTCATCATTTTCGATAGTTTTTCTTAAAAGAAAACTATCGAAGTCTTCTAATTGCATTTTGATCCTTGAAGGTTCTCTCTTTTTGCAGCAAGCATATTGTACTTCCAATTAACCTAAACATACCTTATAATATTCTTTTCACTTCCAGGATGTCTCAGGTTTGACTTAAATCAATTCCTTCTGAGACGATAAACATCTTGATCTTTTTAGTGCTGACAGCTAGTGCAACTGGTCTGGTTCACAGATGACTAACACTTGATCAAAACATCTATGTCTTCAATTCAATGTTGTTGATAAGTCCTTTGTCTTTCTGGTTGCTTCATTAAAATCACTGAAATCCTCTAGTACTAACTCTTTATCATTCAAATACTTCTTTAGTCTTGAAAGTCTTGTTTCTTTATTTTTCACTGAGGTTTGAACATATTAATGAACTTATTTTCGTGACATGTTTATGGACTTCAAGAATACATACCGTATTTTGATTTTTTGAGTTTACCTTTTCTTCTTTATGTTAGATCAGAATTCAATGATCGTCAGAAGCTAGACTCAACTGATCAGGATTGTTGACGTCATCAGTATTGCATGGTCATCAGTATTTGATCAAGCGTCAGTATCTTATTGATCATCAGGATTCCTACTCAGACTATGATCAGGTTTGATCATCAGGACTTGAAGCTGATCAGGATTCCTACTTCGAGTTATATTTGGAGTCTAGATAAACATGGAAGTTTGTTCCTGGTTTGTAGAATGCAGCTATCGATTAAAGATATGTTTCTATCTTTATTATGATTAGGACTTATCTTGTTATTGATAGAGAAGCTGTGTGCACTATATAAACACAGTTTTGGTTTCGATTTATGTACTCATCAGAGAGAGAGAATTATTCATTAGAGAGAGAACATAATCGAAGAGAAGCTCTTAAGAACAGAATTTCTTGAGAGAGTTTTTGTAAGCTAGCAGCTCTTAAGAACATCAGAATTTCTTAAGAGAGTTTGTAACAGTTTTATATCAAAGTTAATAAAGCTGTTATTGTTATTGTTATTGATCTTTCATATTTGTGTTATATAAAGTCGAGAATCTTATACAATTGTATTCAACCCCCTTCTACAATTGTTATTTACTGGGCAACAATTGGTATCAGAGCAAACTGATTTAATTCTGAATCAGATACGATCTAAAGATGTCGACAACCAAGTATGAAAGCATGAAGATTCCCATCTTGAAGATATCAGAATATCCTACATGGAGGGTAAAGATGTTGATGTACCTGGAGGCTATGGATCCCGACTACTTGGACAGGATTCGTGATGGACCATATATACCAACAAAGTTCATAGAACGAACAGATACAGTACCAGAACATTATGTGGTCAAAGCTAAAGCTGAATGGACTCCAGAAGAAAAAGCTCATGTACTCAGGGAACCAAAGATAAAGAATATCTTGCATAATAGCCTTGATGCTGTTATGTCAAACAGAGTGATTGCATGCAAGTCTTCAAAAGAAATCTGGGATACTTTGGAAACTCAGTGCCAGGGATCTGCATCTGTTAAGAAAAACAGAAGGGCTCTTTTGATTCAAGAATATGAACAATTCGATGCAAGACCTGAAGAGAGCCTTACTGATCTATATGACAGATTCCTGACACTATTGAACAGCTTATCCTTAGTTGACAAAGTATATGAAACTGAAGATTCAAACACCAAATTTCTTAGAGCTTTACCTGAAGAATGGGATACTCAGACCTCAATCATTAGACACCAGTATGATCTGAACATTGTGTCTCTTGATGAGATCTATGGGATGCTAAGAACTCATGATCTTGAAGTTCAACAGAGGAAGAACAAGAAAAGCAGCGAGGCAAAGTCAATTGCTTTGAATGTAGAAGCAAAATCAAAAGGGAAAGCTATGGAGGTCTCTAGAAGGAAAGCAAGAGTAGCTGAGTCAGATCCTGACGACTCTTCATCAGATACTGATGGCAATCCTGATGCCAATACTGGTGATGAATCTTCTGATTCAGACATGGAAGAGATGGTTGCTATGATTGTCAGAAACTTCAGAAGGATGAAGTTCAGGAAGAATAGAAGACAAGGCAACTTTCAGAAAAAGACCTTCAAAGCAGACAAAGACAAGTATATCAAGAAGGACAGCAAGAGTAGCAAATTTGACAAGTCAAAGGTTAGATGCTACAAGTGTAATGGTATGGGTCACTTTGCTTCTGAATGTAACAAGACAAAGGCACTCATCACATCAAGCAAGGATTGGATGGACTCTTCCTCAGAATCTGATACTGAGGTAGTCAACTATGCGTTAATGGCCAATGCTGATGTAACTGCTGCTCCTGATGATAAGGTACTAAATACTATCTTTGATTTTGATACTGATAATGCTTCTGAGTTAAGACGTTTTCTAAAGTCATTACATATTAGCTTTAGAAGTCAAACTGCTGAGAATACTAGAATCTTATCTGAGATGTCTGACCTTAGAAAAAGGAATGAGATATTAGAAGCTGAATTTTCTCGTATGCAAGAAGTACAAAAAGAATGTGATAATGCTAAACACATGCACCTAGAGATGACATCTAAATGTACTTCACTTGAAAAAGAACTTGAATTTGCTAATGAGAAAATCAGAACCTGGACAGACTCTGGTAGGAAATTTCATGAGATTAATACCTTTAAGAATTGGAAAGAGTGTCTAGGATATAAGTCAGATGAGGATAAGAAATTGAAAGAGAAAATTGTCATTGATGAGACAGTCAGTCCAAAGACCTATAGACATGTTATAGACTCAACCAAATCTAAGATTACTCCTGTTAATTTTGTTTTTGGTAAGGATTCCAATTCTACTTTTGAAAAGGGATCTTCTTCTAGTCAAGGAATTAAAATTATAAAGTCTAAACCTGTCATGAACAAAGTCACTAAGAATGTAGGTCTATTGTCTCAGAAACAGCTTAAGGAGAAAATCTGTGAGGTTACAGATAAGAAAAAGGAAGCTACTGTTAAGAGAAACAGGAATGGTAAAATTGGGATCAATAAAGAGAATGGTTATAAGTATATCCCAAATGCACCTAGAAAGTGTTGTTTTAACTGTGGTAACTCTAATCATCTTGCTATTGATTGTAAGAAGAGTAAGAAGAAGATTACTGATATTCCTAAGTCTGATGTTAGGAATAGATCAGTACTCTATAAACCGCAGAAGTCCTGTTTTCATTGTGGTAGTCTATGGCATTCTATTTGTTAGGCCGAATACACAATATAATCAAGTATGTATGAGAATAACAATAATTAATAACACTGTTTATGAATCAATAAAACTGTAATCTTATTAACAGCTTCTCTCTTTATGATGTTAATGAATCATAAAGAGCTTCTAGGTTACAAGAATAATATCTCAATGATCGCGTCCCTTCTAGGGATAACCTATCTGTGTTTATATAGTACACAGCTACATACAATCCTTCTCTAATTGATATTCCTACAAGTTAGCTATACAATTCATATCAATTAAGGATTGCTTCTTATCTTCTATCCTGTTTCCTTAGCTGTATCAATATATTCTGCTTCTTTCCATCTTCAGAATGTATTGCTTCTAGAATCTTCAATTCTGCACCGACAGCTAATTCAACTATCACCTTGTCAGACTTTAAATAAACTCTGACTAGCTTCCTTTAAACTCTTCACCCTATCAGAGTTTAACTAAACTCTGATCGGCTTCTGATAAACTCTTGTCAGTACCTGTTGCTTAAACACTGATAAATAAACATTAGCAATTATATCTAACAATCTCCCCCAACTTGTTCATAATAAAATGTACAAGTTAAACATATAATTGATGATGTCAAAACCTTTTAACAAATGCAGTGTTTAACATATAACAGAGTTTAATTTAAAACAGAGTTTAAATTTGACTTAGAATAGAAAATATTAAAAACTTACAGTCAGACTTTATTTGATTTCTTGAAAATCAGGCACTGTCCTGAGATAATCAATTAGAAGTCTTCTTTCAGCCTTTTCCAGCTCTTCAACCATGATTTCTTTCAGTTCCTTGAGTTCTGGATCAGATTCACCAGTCTGATAACTAGCAGCTCTCAGAGAATAGATGGAATTCTTCCTCATCTCATTCCCTAGCCTAATAAAATGTGCTTTATCAGATTCTAGATTGAATTCTAAGACTTTAACTCCCAGATCAGTCCTTAGTCTTGCACTGTTTCTCTTCATTTCTATAACATTTCCATAAGCATCTCTATACTTAGGAATGTATACCTTTGAAACTCCTCCTCCAAGCATCACCTTAGATCTTTGCATCTTTTGTCTGATAAATGTAGCAACATTGTGAGTGTTTCTGTTTTTGACTTTTAACAAGTACAGAACATACTCCAATTCTTGATAAGACTTAAGATCTATATCAGACTCTGCAATTCTATAGACTCTTCCATCATTCATAAAATACAACAGAAAATCTTTCTTCAAACCCTTGTGAAATATCAACTGAACAGAGTCTAGCATATCAAGATTCTCTTGAGTAATAATGCCAGATACTGCCAATGATGATTGATCTCCAGATCTGTTGTTTATTCTCTTCTCCCTTTGTGAACCTAAACCAGCTTTATCAAAAGTTTCTTTTCCAAGTACAGTCCTGGTTTGAGAAAAATCCACAGGTTGAAGTGTCAGAGCTTCAGATAGTACAGGTCTTCTAAAAGTACCTTGGAGTTGTGGAGCTAGCTGAGTTTGCACAACTTGAGCATTGTCAGTGGTTGGCTTAACTTCAATAATATCATCAACTTGAGCAGCGTCAGAGGTTGATTTTGCTAATATTGTTTCAACTTGAGCAATGTCAGAGGTTGAATATTCTTTCTCCTTCAGGTTAGGCTCTTCAATCATTTTGCCTTTACCCTTATCAGAGTTTCTAATCATAGGCCTCCTGGTGTATTGTATACTCTGTTGAGTATTTTCTTTAATGATAATTCCAGTTTCTTTCTTCCTAGGAGCCTTGATTTCTTTCTTTTTGTATATCCCAGCTTCAAGATTCTTCCTGTGTTCTTCAACAAGCATTTGCTCTTCAGCTTGGATATCTTCAATTGTAACATCTTTTCCATGTTCTGCTATAAATACTTTAGCAGCAACTTCTTCATCAGTGCTAGGCTTATCAGTGTTTATCAAACTTTTGAGCCTTGAACCACTGGCAGAAATTACTTTTCCCTTACCAGAGTTTGATCTTCTCTCAGAGTTTGATCTTGATCTTGGTCTTAAGCCTAAACTCTTTTCAGATTCACCTCCCTTGCTTCCACCATCATTACCATCATCCCTCCGTCTCAGAGCTTGAGTGTCTTTGCATTTGTCACTTGGTACACTCTCCCCCTTTTTGACATCATCAGAAAGAAGTACTGATGTCAGCAATGCCAGAGCATTAGAAATTGAAGTTAGTTGAGCAGACATAGCAGTCTGATTCTCCTCAACTTTCGACAATCTAGAATTGAAAGTCTTTTGCTCTTTACACAAAGAGATGTATAGAGATTTGTCCCTTTGCTGTGTAAGCTCTCTTGTAGCTATATCATTCCTTAACCCTTCAATCACCTTATCAGAAGCATCAAAACGATTGTTTAATGATTTGATTTGAACAACAGTTGCTTTGAGATGACTGAGAAGTTCAGGATTTGTAATCTCTTTAACAGAGTTAGCAGTTAAATCAGCAGCTCTTTGTGAAGTAAAAATACAATCTGCTTCTGTCCAGTTCTTGAAGTACATATCTTGAAAATGTTTTTCAGTAGCCCGATTGAACTCTCTTTCTTCATCAGAGTTGGCTTGAATGTCAGATATATGTGAAGGTGAATGAGCAGGAGTAGCATTAACATTGTCAACCTCTCTTGCAATCTCTTCAGGAACATGTTCAGCAGTGATTTCATGTTCTAACTGTGCAGCTTCATCATTAACATTCTCTGCAACAGTTTCAGGAATATCAGAGTTTGCTTTAGCAATTACCTCTGCTTCTCGCTGAACAATCTCAACAACTGATTGTTGTAGAGCTTCAAGAACAAGAGCATCTTCAGAGTTTGCAACAAACTCTGCTGCTACAGGAACATTCTCTGTTGCATCAGCAGGTACAGCAACAGCTTCTGTAGGATGATCAATTCTAATCTGATCAACTTCCTCACCTTTCTCAAAATCAAGAGAAATGATTTCTGTGTGGGAAGCAATAGTTTCTACCAATTCTGTAGTAGCTTGATCAGCTTCTCTTACATTTTCTTCAAGATCAAAAATTTTGCTGTCAGAATGAGCAGCAGCTTCCTCAACTACAGCATTAGCCTTTGATGTAGGAGCTTCTCTATCAAAATCCATTTCAATATCATCAGTATTTAGCCTGTCTTGATTGACAGCTTCTGGATTTGCAGCTTCCTCCTGAACAAAAGCTTCAGGAGCTTCAGTTTCCTCAGGAACTTTGTCCATATTGGCAATGATATCAGCAAAAAGATATTCAGCAACTTGTCTTCTCTTTCTCTGATGAGGATTTTCTTCATCAGTTTCAGTTTCTGATTCTGCAACAGAATCAGCAGTAACAGACTTTGCTCTTTGAGCTCTCTTTTTCTTCATTCTTTTTGGCAGCAACAAGAAAACTATCTTATCGATGAGTTTCTTGTTCTTTCATTCTTGAATGATGAAGGCCTTATCGTAGATGATGAAATAGCCGAAAGACCTTTCTCCAACCCTCATGTATACATCTTCCGTCCAGGACCATATGATGCACCAATCCTCGCAGATGAAGATGCCATGGAGATCTGCTTGATGCTTTTTCAACTGAGTTTCTTGTCGGGTTCAAAAGAAAACCTCTTCTTACAATCCTGCAAGCTGCAAAGCAGAAAGAGATCCCGAGAAGATGATGATGATGATTCATCATTAGGAGGATTTCAAGCTATCCCAAATGGTATAATGACCAGATGAGCAACTGGGTAGCTATCATCAGAAGTAGTAGAGCACAATAGCTTCTGGCTCTAGCTCTTCTGCTTCGATGTTGGATAGCATTCAAATACTTATCCTGGTTAAATAGATCTTCACTTTTGTAACCATAGAAATTAATATTTACCAGAAAGAGTAGCTAAGCATGAGTATGTAATTGACTGAATGTAAACAGAGTTTGAATCATTTAATGAAAAAGACTCATTTTATTGCTTTACTTTCAGTATTATCAATTCTACCTAGTAATTGTAAAGTGAAAAACATGATATCACTTAAAACAATAAACTAACATACTCATCAGTACTACTGATCACTATCAGTACTTATCAAACAAACTCTTTCTTTTCTCTGTTCAATCATACTTTGCCTAAGAACAAATGACTAAACCCAAAATCATAAACTGTCTGAGACAAGAAAATTATTTTAACCATCAGAGATTAAAATAAAGTAACCTCGGCGTATTTCACACAAAACATCAGTGTTTACCATTTGTCCTTCTTTGTCAATAAACTCTTTTCTCAATCTGTACAGTTGTGAAAATATGTGTGTGTAGTAGCAGAGTTTACCGAAATCAGTATTGAGACCATCTCAAAGTGCATAAAATCCACAATCTAAAGTAGTAAAAACTGGTTGCCTAAACTCTCATGTATAACATAAAATCTGATTTTATATCTAAACTCTGTATTACTGATATCCTTTCATTTGGATATGTCTTTTATTTTTCACCCCCTTTATTAATTTTTTATTTTTCAATATATATTTTTTTATTTATTTTTCCAGTAATCAGTGGTTGGCACTAGTCACCAAAAATCAAAGATTTTAGCCCTTATTTCATACAATAAGTTCCTGGATCTTCCTAGGCACAACATGATCTCAAAGGAATTTGTGCTCTGTTTGGCATCTTTTGAATTTGAGGGTGAATTATTTGAAATTAATAATCAGAGTTTAGACTTTTCATCAGTAAATATAATTAACTTATGAGAGAAAATGCAAACAGCTAATACAGACTCAGTGTATAGGATCAATAAACTAAGAGATGCTATAAATATTGAGACAGTATCATGCTGTGTTAGCTTACTGCACATTTTTGAGATCAGAATCTATACAACTCTTAAGGATTCACAGTTACTTACTGAGAATTATGCTTCATACAAATTTCTTCATTGGTCCTTATGTTCCAGACAAAATTACAATCAGAGAATAGCATTAATCTGTAACATTCAAAGTATGACCAACAGTTTATGACTAACAGAGACTAACATCAGAATTTAACCAACAGAGTTTATCACACTGGTACTCATAACAGTTAACACATGCAAGGAATCATGAGCAACAAGAATTAAACATGTATAAATTTTGAGTCTAACCCGTATCTCTAGTCAGAACCAGAGATCATTCCAAGTTCATTTACCAATCTTGTAAAAGTAGCTTCACTCAAAGGTTTGGTGAAGATATCTGCAAGTTGTTGGTCTGTAGACACAAAATGAAGCTCAATATTCCCTTCTTCCACATGTTCTCTGATAAAATGATATCTTATGCTGATGTGCTTGGTCATGGAATGCTGTACTGGATTTCCTGTCATAGCAATAGCACTTTGGTTATCACAGAAAATAGGAATTTTAGAGTACCTTAACCCATAATCCAGCAATTGATTCTTCATCCATAAAATCTGTGCACAACAGCTACCAGCTGCTATATACTCTGCTTCAGCTGTGGATGTGGAAATCGACTTCTGTTTCTTGCTATACCAAGAAACTAATCTGTCACCTAAAAATTGACAGCTTCCACTTGTACTTTTTCTGTCTATCTTACAGCCTGCAAAATCTGCATCAGAGTAACCAATCAACTTAAACTCTGATTCTCTAGGATACCACAAACCCAAGGTTATGGTGCCTTTGAGATATTTGAAAATCCTTTTTACAGCTGTTAGATGAGGCTCTCTAGGATCTGCTTGAAATCTTGCACAAAGACATGTTGCATACATGATATCAGGTCTACTTGCTGTAAGATACAGTAAAGACCCTATCATTCCTCTGTAGTTTGTCATATCTACTGAGGCTCCTGTGTCTTTGTCTAGCTTTGTTGCAGTAGCCATGGGAGTAGTAGCAGATGAACTATCAAGCATACCAAATTTCTTGAGAAGATTTCTGGTATATTTTGCTTGATTTATGAAAATACCATCATCTGTTTGCTTGACCTGTAAGCCTAGAAAATAACTAAGCTCTCCCATCATGCTCATTTGATACCTGGATTGCATAAGCTTTGCAAACTTCTTACAAAGTTTGTCATTAGTAGATCCAAAAATAATATCATCTACATAAATTTGAACTAACAGCAAATTATCACCAGAATTGAAATAAAACAAAGTTTTATCAATTGTACCTCTTGTGAACCCACTTTCTAAAAGAAATTGAGCAAGAGTTTCATACCATGCTCTTGGTGCTTGCTTTAGTCCATATAATGCCTTGTCAAGCCTGTAGACATAATCTGGATGCTTGGGATCTACAAATCCTGGTGGTTGTTCAACAAATACCTCTTCTTCAAGCTTCCCATTGAGAAAAGCACTTTTCACATCCATCTGAAAGACTTTAAACTTCTTGTGTGCAGCATAGGCCAGAAAAATCCTTATGGCCTCCAGTCTTGCAACTGGAGCAAAGGTTTCATCATAGTCAATTCCTTCCTGTTGTGAATAACCTTTTGCCACAAGTCTAGCCTTATTCCTTGTAATCACACCATCACTGTCAGTCTTGTTTCTGAAAACCCACTTTGTACCTACAATTGATCTGTTCTTTGGTCTAGGTACAAGTGTCCAGACTTCATTTCTTTCAAATTCATTTAACTCTTCTTGCATTGCTGTAATCCAATTAGCATCTTGAAGAGCTTCCTCCACTTTCTTTGGTTCAGTTTGAGACAAGAAAGCATGATACAGACACTCATTATTTGTTGCACTTCTGGTTCTTACACCAGCATCAGGATCTCCAATTATGAGATCAGGTGTGTGTGCCTGTGTCCACTTTCTTGCTGATGGTAAGTGGTTTCTTGCATCATTGTTGGATCCTCCCCCTTGATCCATGCTCTCCTGATTCATATGTTGACTTTCTACATTCTCTGAGGCTCCCCCTGAATTTGATGACTCAGAGTTTGAATTGTCAGAGTTTGAATCAGTTTCCTCAACTGACTCACTTGCTGTGTCATGTTGAGCTTCTTCACGCTCCCCCTCAACTGGTTCTCTATTTTGTTCAATTTGAGAATTATCAGTTTCTCCAGTATTTACCAGTAGAGGTTCAGAGTATGCTTCGTCAGAGTTTGTCAACCCTGCTTCATCAGAGTTTATATCATCAGAGAGTAGATCTTCATTTTCAAAACGTAGTTGATCATATCCATCCTTGTCTTCAAGTCCAATTATTTTCTTGTCATCAAATGACACATGTATGGATTCCATGATCACTTTAGTTCTTAGATTGTAAACTCTGAATGCTTTTGTTGACAGTGGATAGCCAACAAAAATTCCTTCATCAGCTTTTAACTCGAACTTTGTCAACTGTTCAGGATGAGTCTTCAACACAAAGCATTTGCATCCAAATATATGAAAATATTTCAAATTTGGCTTCTTATTTTTCACCATCTCATATGGTGTTTTCCCATGCTTGTTGATCAGTGTAGCATTTTGAGTAAAACAAGCAGTTTGAACAGCTTCTGCCCAGAAATAAGTTGGTAATTTTGCTTCTTCAAGCATAGTTCTGGCTGCTTCAATTAAAGTTCTGTTCTTTCTTTCAACTACACCATTTTGCTGTGGAGTGCCAGGTGCAGAAAATTCTTGTTTCACCCCTCTTTCCTTGCAGAAAGCTTCCATGAATGAATTTCTGAATTCAGTTCCATTATCACTCCTTATTATTTTGACTTTGTGCTGTGATCCTTTGTCCAGTAGATTTACATGATCCATTAGAATTTGAGCAGTTTCATCCTTCTTTGACAAGAAATACACCCATGTATATCTAGTATATTCATCAACAATTACTAGAGCATATTTCTTTCTGCCCATTGACATTATATTCACTGGTCCAAAAAGATCAACATGTAGAAGATGATAAGGTTCCACTACTGAAGATTCAGTTTTGCTCTTGAAAGATGACTTCCTTTGTTTGGCCTTTTGACAGGAATCACATAGGCCATTTAGACTGAGTGTTGATTTTGGGAGTCCTCTTACAAGATCCTTTCTTATCAGCTCATTAATGTTGTTCAAATTGAGATGAGAGAGCTTTTTATGCCAATTCCAACTCTCTTCATTTGACATTCTTGCAGTCAGACACACTGTTTTTCCATCAGAGTTTGTTACCAAACTTGCTTCATAAATATTGTTGCGCCTGTGTCCAACTAGAACAACTTTTCCAGTAGATTTACTGATAACTTCACAGTATTCACTATGAAAATCTACATGGTTTCCTCTGTCACAGATTTGACTCACAGATAACAGATTGTGCTTGAGTCCTGAGACTAGAGCTACATTAGTGATGATGACACCTCCAAGATTAATGTTGCCATATCCCAGAGTATGTCCTACGTTGCCATCTCCATAGGAAACTTTTGGGCCATCCTTCTCCACAAAGTCTGATAGCAGGGCTTTATTTCCAGTCATATGTCCTGAGCATCCACTGTCCAAGATAAGTGTGCTCTCTATTATACCCTGCAATCACAAACAAACACTAAGTGTTAGTTTTAAGGATCCAGACTTGCTTGGATCCTTTGCCTTTCTTAACAGTGTTAGCTTTTGCAGCGGAATCAACTTTCTCAGAGTTTAAACTAACATTGTCAGATTTTACACTAGCAGAGTTTGCTCTAACCCACTTCAATTTGGGTTTTAGCTCATAGTAATTATGATAAATTGCATGATAACTCTTACATGTGTAAATAGAATGCCAAGTGCTCCCACAATGTTTGCATAAGGTCTGTGGTTTTACTCTAACATAATCATTCTTTACTTCTGAAGTAGAAGGTAAAGAATTAATATGCTTGTTCTTAGTGCAAAATCTAGCAAGATGATTAGAACTACCACAACTGTAACATGTTTTCCTTAAAGCACCAGCATTAGGCAAATGATTATTTCTATTGTTTATGCCTATTTTTCCATTCCTATTTCTCTTGGACCCTTTAGGTTTCATGGCAGACTTAACCTCTTTGAGCTTATGTTTAAACTGTTTTCCTGTCATTAAACCAACATTAACCTGTTTCTCACAGACTCTTATTGGTTCTTTAACAGCTTCTATCTCAACAGGCTTCTCTGTTTTAGATTCAGTATCTACTTGTTCAACACAAGTTTCAACTGGCTCCATAACAGTTTCTTTCACAACTGCAGATTTTAACTTTCCAGATTCAGGAACAAATGTTACAGGAGTTGAATATGAACTTGTGAAAGCTCTAAACTTAATTTTATCTTGAAACCTAAGTTCATCTTCCTCACTGTATCCTAAACCTAAAGCATCTGTTTGAAAAACTTGATGTGTATCTCTGCCAGAATTAGTCCAAGTTTTAATTATTTTTCTTTCCTTCTCTAAATCAGATTCTAGTTGCCTATACCTTTTAAGCAACTCCTGTTCCACATAAACAGCATCATCTCTTTCTTTTTGAGTCTGCTTCATATTCTCAAGTTCTCTTTCAAGAAACTTGTTTCTTTCTTTAAGACTAAGATTCTCAGATTTAATCCTTTCATTCTCTAAAGTCTGATCCCTATAACTAACATGTATGTTCTTAAGATAAATTCTTAATTCAGAAATATTATCAGTATCATACGCATAAGTAGTTAGGGGTACCTTATTTTCTGATGATTCAGTCTCATCTTTGACAGTTGCCATAAGAGCATAATTTTCTCCATCATCAGAATCTGAAGTATCTGCCCAGTCTTTGCCTTTAGAGACGAGTGCTTTTCCAGTTTTTCCTTTCTTGCACTCTGGAGCATAGTGACCCATCTCTTTGCACTTGTAGCACTGGATCTCAGATTTGTCCTTCTTTCCAGACTTGGTATCTTTTCCATCAGACTTTCTGAAATTCTTCTTCTCAGAATTTGAATCTCTCCTTGAGAATCTCTTTCCTTTCTTGGAGTTCTTGAATCCCATCTTCTTGAAGGTCTTCACCATCAATGCCGCCATTTGCATCAACCGTTCTTCATCATCCTCAGAGTCAGAAGCTTCATCAGAGTTTGAGTCATCATCAGAGTTTGATGACTCACTTTCAGATTTAATGACTAAAGCCTTTCCCTTGGCTTTCTTCTTTGATGATTCCTTCTTTTCAATGGGCTTCTCCTCAACTTTGAGAGCAACAGATTTTGTCTTCTTGCTTGATCTTCTGTTTCTTTGATCTATCTCAAGTTCGTGAGTCTTTAACAAGCCATAAATCTCATCAAGATCTGTATCATCAAGATCATAATTATCTCTGATTGAGGTTGTCTTCAGATCCCATTTTTCAGGTAGAGATAAGAGAAACTTGAGATTTGACTCTTCAAGATTATATTCTTTGTCAACCAGAGACAGATCATTCAGTAATTTACAAAACCTGTCATAAGTCTCAGTCAAGGTTTCATTAGATCTTGAATCAAAGTGCTCATACTCCTGTGTGAGTATTGTCTTCCTGTTCTTCTTTATAGCAGTGGTTCCTTGACACCTTACTTCCAAAGCATCCCAGATTTCCTTTGCCGTTTTGCAGCCAATTACTCTGTTAGACATAACATTATCTAAAGCACTGTGGAGTAGATGTCTAACCTTTGCATCCTTTGCAATTGATGAGATGTCTTCAGGAGTATAATCTTTCTTTTCCTTTGGAATCAGTGTCTGTTCTTTATCACCAACAGCAGGAGATAATTTAGTTGGCTTATGAGGACCATTATTGATTCTGTCAAGATATTCTGGATCTGTAGCCTCCAGAAACATGGTCATCTTCACCTTCCATATCGGATACTCTATTGGCCTGAGAATTGGAACCCTGATAGTTTCATATCGACTCACAGAATTTGGCTTAACCTGTTCAGCCGCAGGAGGAACTTGATTTTGATTTTCTTCAGACATGATTATTACTGTGTTTTAATCGTAAAACTGTATATATTAAACAGCCTTGGCTCTGATACCAATTGTTAGGCCGAATACACAATATAATCAAGTATGTATGAGAATAACAATAATTAATAACACTGTTTATGAATCAATAAAACTGTAATCTTATTAACAGCTTCTCTCTTTATGATGTTAATGAATCATAAAGAGCTTCTAGGTTACAAGAATAATATCTCAATGATCGCGTCCCTTCTAGGGATAACCTATCTGTGTTTATATAGTACACAGCTACATACAATCCTTCTCTAATTGATATTCCTACAAGTTAGCTATACAATTCATATCAATTAAGGATTGCTTCTTATCTTCTATCCTGTTTCCTTAGCTGTATCAATATATTCTGCTTCTTTCCATCTTCAGAATGTATTGCTTCTAGAATCTTCAATTCTGCACCGACAGCTAATTCAACTATCACCTTGTCAGACTTTAAATAAACTCTGACTAGCTTCCTTTAAACTCTTCACCCTATCAGAGTTTAACTAAACTCTGATCGGCTTCTGATAAACTCTTGTCAGTACCTGTTGCTTAAACACTGATAAATAAACATTAGCAATTATATCTAACACTATTTATACATGTAAAGAGTATCATGATTTGTACTATAACTTCTATGATCCATTGCCTAAGTTTGAAAGTAGTACAAAGTCTGATAGAACTGAAAATGTCATAATGAAGCATGCTTTTGTTAATACTGATACTGACAAAGCAAATCCTGATGGAGTAAATCCTGTCAGGACTGCTAAAGTCAAAAAGTCTTCTGCTGTTAAAATTAATAAATTGCATGAGAAAGGAACCCAACATGTATGGGTTCCTAAGTGTTCTAACTAGTGTGTTACTATTCTGATGTAGGGTAAAAAGAAAAATGTGTTAGTCATGGATAGTGGATGTTCTGTGCACATGACTGGAAACAAAGCCCTGTTATCAGAATATGAGGAAAAAGCTGGCCCAACTGTGTCTTATGGAGATGGCAACATTGGACAAACCTTGGGATATGGCAATATAATCATTGGAAATGTCATCATTGAAAAAGTAGCTCTAGTGAAGGGACTAAAACACAACTTGTTGAGTATTAGTCAAATCACTGACAGAGGTTATCATGTCAATTTCTATTCCTCACATTGTGAAGTAGTCAGTAAAGCAACAGGGAAGATAGCACTAACTGGCTACAGGCATGGTAACATATATGAAGCCAACATTCTCTCAGATACTGATGGCTCCCCTACATGTTTCATCAGTAAAGCTTCAGTAGATGAAAGTTGGAATTGGCACAAGAAGCTTTCTCATCTCAACTTCAGCAACATCAATGAGTTGGTTAAGAAAGAGTTAGTAAGAGGATTACCTAATGTCTTATATACACCTGATGGACTCTGTGATGCATGCCAAAAAAGCAAAACAAAGAAGGACATCATTCCAGAGTAAATCAGAATCCTCTATTGAAGAACCATATCACATGCTACATCTTGATCTGTTTGGTCCAGTCAACATCATGTCCATCAGTAAGAAAAGGTACACTCTTGTAATTGTTGATGAATATTCTAGATTCACCTGGGTGTATTTTCTGCATAGAAAAGATGAAACTCCTGAAGTTCTGTTGGATCATGTGAGGATGATTGAGACAACCACAAAGTACAAAGTCAAGATTCTGAGAAGTGATAATGGTACTGAATTTAAGAATTCAAAGATGGAAGAGTTCTGCAAATACAAAGGAATCATTCAACAATTCTCTGCTCCTGGCACACCTCAGCAAAATGGAGTAGTAGAAAGGAAGAATAGAACTCTTATTGAAGCTGGCAGAACTATGTTGGAAGAAGCTAAATTACCTACATATTTCTGGGCAGAAGCAGTCAACACAGCATGCTATACACAAAATCTCACATTGATAAACATGCATGGTGTGACTCCTTATCAGTCTCTCAAAGAGAAGAAACCAAGTCTGAAGCATTTGCATGTGTTTGGCTGTAAATGTTTTGTTCTCAGAACTCATCCTGAACAGCTAGGGAAATTTGAAACAAAGGCTGATGAAGGAATATTCATAGGTTATCCTACATCAAGAGCCTTCAGAGTTTTTAATTTGAGAACAAGAACTGTCATGGAGTCAATACATGTATCTTTTGATGATAAGAAGATAACTGGAATCATTGAAGACTCGCATGATAGATTGTTATTTGAAAATGAAGCTTCCAAGGAACCTGAAGAAAGTGAATCAGAAGCTGTCCATTCATCCAGTACTGACGGGTCACCAAATCCTGATGACTCACCAGGTACTGATGGTGCTAATACTGATGATGCAAACAACAGTGATACAACTAGTAGTGCTAATGTTGAGGGGGAGCAACGGCATTCAACTACAAGTTCAGAGTCAACTCAATCATCAGGACAGAATTCTTCAGATACTGATTCAAGTGAAGATCCTGATAACACATCAGGAGGGCATAGAAATAATTCAGGGAGAGCTTCAAATCAATCAAATTCTTTCAATCAAGATAACACCAATCCAGGGGGAGCATCTACTTCAAGAAACAATTTGACACCAGCAAGGAAATGGACTAAAGATCATACTCCTGATTTGATAATTGGAGATCCTGATGCAGGTGTTCAAACAAGAAGTGCAACTCAGAATGAATGTTTATATAATAACTTTCTATCCAAGGAGGAGCCTAAGAAAGTTGAAGATGCACTTAAAGATGCTGATTGGGTTACTGCAATGCAAGAAGAACTGAATGAATTTGAAAGGAATGAAGTCTGGAAACTGGTACCAAGACCAAAGAATAGATCAATTGTTGGTACAAAGTGGATTTTCAAGAACAAGACTGATTCTGATGGTGTCATAATCAGAAACAAAGCAAGACTAGTTGCAAAGGGGTATTCCCAACAAGAGGGAATTGACTATGATGAAACTTTTGCTCCTGTTGCAAGACTAGAAGCCATCAGGATATTTCTTGCTTATGCAGCACATAAGAAATTCAAGGTTTTCCAGATGGATGTTAAAAGTGCTTTCTTAAATGGTGAACTGGAGGAAGAAGTTTATGTTGAACAACCTCCTGGTTTCATTGATCCTAAATATCCAGATTATGTCTACAGACTGGATAAGGCACTTTATGGACTAAAGCAAGCTCCAAGAGCATGGTATGAAACCTTAGCTCAATTCTTACTGGAAAGTGGATTCAAAAGAGGTGCAATTGATAAAACTCTATTTTATTTGAATCATGGTAAGGAGTTGCTGTTAGTTCAGATTTATGTTGATGATATCATTTTTGGGTCAACAAACAATAAGCTGTGTGAAAAGTTTTCCAAGCTTATGCAGTCAAGATATCAAATGAGCATGATGGGAGAAATGAGTTACTTTCTGGGTCTTCAAGTTAAACAGACTGATGAAGGGATTTTTATTAATCAGTCTAAATACACAAGGAATTTACTAACAAGGTTTAACATGCAAGACAGTACTCCTGCTTCAACTCCCATAGCTACAGCTACCAAACTTGATCCTGATCAAGGTGAAGAGGTAGATGTAACTCACTACAGAGGAATGATTGGCTCTTTATTGTATCTCACTGCCAGTAGACCAGATATCATGTTTGCAACCTGTCTATGTGCAAGATTTCAAGCAAAACCTAGAGAACCACATCTGATTGCAGTCAAAAGAATTTTCAGATATCTCAAAGGCACTCCTTCACTTGGCCTTTGGTATGCAAGGGAATCAGATTTTGGGTTGTGTGGTTATTCAGATGCTGATTTTGCAGGATGCAAAATAGACAGGAAAAGTACTTCAGGAAGTTGTCAGTTTTTGGGTGGAAGACTAGTTTCATGGTTCAGTAAAAAGCAGAAATCTATTTCCACTTCAACTGCAGAAGCTGAGTACATTGCTGCAGGAAGTTGTTGTGCTCAGATAATGTGGATGAGAAATCAGTTGTTAGATTATGGCCTGTCATACTCAAAAATCCCTATTTATTGTGATAACCAAAGTGCTATTGCAATGACAGGAAATCCAGTTCAGCATTCTCTTACTAAACACATAAGTATCAGATATCACTTTATAAGAGAACAGGTTCTGGAAGGAACAATTGAACTTCACTTTGTTCCTACTGATCAACAACTAGCTGATATATTCACCAAGCCACTACCTGAAGCTACTTTCAATAAGTTGGTGAATGAACTTGGAA
Source organism: Heracleum sosnowskyi (assembly GCA_030848705.1). Taxonomy (NCBI): domain Eukaryota; kingdom Viridiplantae; phylum Streptophyta; class Magnoliopsida; order Apiales; family Apiaceae; genus Heracleum; species Heracleum sosnowskyi. Next base: position 9,875,127 of record CM061242.1, on the reverse strand, counting down.
TGATGAATTTTGAGAATTTCTGAGGAAAAGCTACAGAGAGGAAATCCTGATAACTGTCAAATCCTGATGGTTATTCAGAAAGGTATTTTTTTTTTGATCAAATCCTGATAGGATGGAATCCTGACAGGAAGTCCACTGGTCAAATCCTGATGCTCAGATGATTGAAGCTGGTATGAAAACCAGAGGTTCAATGCTAATTTGTCATCAACACTCCTGATAAGCATGAACACGTGCCCTGCAAATTAGCATGAATGCTCCTGAGCAGCTTCACAGTTCATCAGAACTGGAAGGTCTCTTGTTCCATCCTTAAGAGACAAAAAGAGGAGCTGATGCACTTGAAGGCGGATCGTCACCGTGACCACCGGGACGCCTCCGTGCCTCCAACTTGCATGACGTACAAGCATCACGGATTCTCTTCTTACGTTTCTCAAGCTCTCGGACGAGCTCTTCATCATCTTCATCCTCATCCTCTTCATCATCCTCATCGTCTTCATCCTCTTCATAGATGAGATTCTCAAGAGGATTCCAACCAGGATTGGCTTGCACAAAGTCGTGCCACACCACATCAACCATAGCGTTTATAAACGCTTCATGTTCCTGAGGGTCAGGAACTGGTTGTGGCTCCATCTCTGCTAGAGCCTCATCCATTTGTTGCCAAATTCTATCAATTTCTTCATCAGGTATGTTGTTTTGATTGTTGGCAGCCATTGAAAAACAAAGAAGGTGAAAGGTTTTTCGTAAGTTTTTCTCTGGAGAGGGTTTGTGTTTTAATAGATATATGATGATTATGCTTAACAGTTCTCTTTTATAGAGAATGTGTATTAAGGGTGCAGGTCATTTCTACAATCTCAAGGAGACGGTTCGGTTTTCCATAAATATTTTTGCCTCGTTTGCTGGTAAGCGTGTTTTAATTCTATGACCATTAATTTGGTTATTTTTCTTAAACCAAAACGCTATTCAGGATTGTTAAAATAAATTTTGTTTTCTTAAATAAATTTTATTTTAATCTTATTGAATATTTTTTTTCAATCCTGATATGGCAAAATATTTTGTGCGGAAATGCTTTTATTCCTGATGAGGTTAGGTTTTTCTTACATCAGAAAATGCCTACTCGTTATGGACTACTTTCTAATGCTATGGTACAAGGACCAACCCACCTTGTTCCTGACACAAGCATGCAACCTAAACAGTCTAAACAGTTAACAACCACCTCTACTGTCTCTCAAAAGACTTTAGTTGTAAAATCAAAGAAATCAGCTAGAACTGATGTGTCTGGAAGGCAATCAGGTTCAAAGGATTTTTCCTCTACACCACTCACTAAAAAGAAGATACAAGGGGGTGTACAAGGGGTCCTGGTCAAGAAAGCTGATAAGGTTGTTAAGAATGTTCCTGTGAAAAGGAAGTTAAGGTTGATTGATGAAAGTGATTCAGAGGATGACTTACCTATATCCTCTGTGATGAATGTGAACAAGGAAGTTGCTGATACTGCTACCAAAGCTGTGGTACCTTTATCAAAACCACAAAAGACAAGGAAATTATCAAAGAGCAGGTATCATATTCCTTTGACAGTGCAAATGAAGGATACTGATATTCAGACATCAAATCCTGATGTTAGTATTCCTGATGCAACAACAAAAGTTGTCTCTATATCAGACTCTCCAGCCTCTCCATCTCAGATTCGAGGACATTCTTGGGAGAAGGTTTCTACAACTGCTTCCTTGGTTGGTCTTACACCTACATCAAAGAAAAAGAGGAATGCAGAAGAGTTAGTCTATCAGAGACAGAAGAAGCTGAAAGGATCAAGCCCACAAGAACCTGAATTTCAGAGTAATTCAGCAGCTACTGTTGATCCTGCCACACAAGAACCACTCAATCAAAGTTTGGGTGAAGGCTTAGCTAGTGGAATGGTCACACAAGAACCATTTTCTCAAAGGGAGAATGAAGACATCAACATTCCAGCTACACAAGAACCATCTTCTCAAAGTGAAGATGCAGGCAAAGCTACAGCTTCTGTTGAAAGATTGGTCGAGAACATTGTCAATGAGGGAAGCACACAAGAACCTTTAGCTCAAAGTGTTGAAGAAGCTTCTGAACCTCAAGCTCCACAAGAACCATTGGTAGAAAATACTGATGCACGCATATCAAATCCTGACGATGTTCATCCTGACGCTAGTGGTGCTCCTGATAATGAACCTATTTTGATACAGCCACTTCGTTCAAGACCAATGGATCATCCTATCTCAGAACCACAGGATAAACTGAAAGGTATTGCTATTCCTGATCCTGATATTACTCCTGATACTGATGATGATAGTTCTGATGATGATAGTGATGATGATAATGAGAATAGAAAAGAGAAGGAACAGCTTGCTACAGCACTCAAAATTAGTCTTGGAACTAATTTTGGTTCATCAAGTACGTATATGGCTAGCAATGCTTTCACTGGGAAAGATCAGAGACAAGATTTTTCTACTCCTTCCTTTGATCCTGCAGAGGCATTTAGACAGAATGAATGGAACAATTCATGGCACCAATCTGATGAATCTATCAGTTTTTCTTCTGCTATTGAACATGCCTATAATGCAGTGAAGTCTATAGAGAATCAAGACTTGAAGAATCATCTGAAGGCTACTACTCTGTTATCCAAAAGCCTGAAAAGTGAGATTGATTCTATCAAGGGCTCAACTGAAAAAGTGAGGACTGATATCTTTAATAATTTTACAAAGGTGCCTACTACTTTTCAACTAAGGGTAGTGGAATCCCAAGTGAAATCTGTTGTTTCAGAACAAACCTCAATCAATCAAAGAATTGATTCTCTGGATACTAAGGTAACTGAAATTCAAGCCTCTCTTTCCTTAATTTTGCAATTATTGTCAAATCCTGATGTCAAAAAGGGGGAGAAGGTTATTCAGACAAAATGTACACCTGATCTAGTATTAAGAAATAATGATGATGATACTGGAGATGATGGTGGTGACAAAGCGATACAAGGAGAAACCTCTGATGCTGTTGTTATGAAGACAATCCAAACTTCTCAAAGTCAAACAACGCAGTCAACTCATGTTTCTGATTCTGGAGTTAAGACAGTAAGAACATTGGTGCAATCTCAGATCCTGACGGAAGATCAAATCCTGACACCTGGTCATGGACAAATTCTTGCTACAATTCCTGAAGGTGATGAAGATGTGATTATTGATAATCCTGAAGATGCATCAAATTTATTCCAGAAGTTTTCTACAAAAGACGGTAGAATTGTTACTCTATATCACACTGATAAAAGAGTTCAACAATTATTTGCAAGAAAAGCACTCTCTACAGCAAGTGAAGAATATCCAGATCTCTCACATGAAGAATTTTTGAGACTACAAAGAGAGACAATGGAAAGCTATACTGCTCCTGCTAGAGGTAGAGGAAGCAGAGGTAGGAGAGGTGCTAGAAGAAGTAAAAGAGGTTCTTCAACTCAAACAGTACCTAGACAGACAAGGTCTAGAGGGTTAAGAATTGAAGAAATTCCTGAACCTATTCAAACTCTAGTAGTTCCTGACAGATCTACTTTTGGTGATGATGGAATTGTTGAAGAAGAACCAGAATTTAAAAGAAAATCAAGAAAATCAACTCTCAGCAATACAAATCAAATTGAAGATTCTAATCCTGACAATATTCAAGATCCTGACGAATCTGAAATTCTGCAAGAGGTTGATTTGATAATCTTATCTACTGTTGTTGATTGTCACAACAAAGAAGTAGATGAAGAAGAAGAAGCCAGAAGAAGAGATATTACAAGAAGAACAAATAAAGATTTCAATCTCTATCTACAAAGGCTTAAAGTTTCAAATGAAAGAAAATGGAGAAATTCAAGCAGACAAGAATCTTTACTTGAAAGAAGCTACGCTCATGAAAAGGAGAAATACAAGAAGTGGAAACATATTAGCACATTAAGTTGTGATACACCTATCAATTTTCAGTCTGGTGGAATTATTACAAGCGCTTCAAGTGTTGTTGATTTGTCTGATATGGCTAGATCAAAAACACTCTGGTTAAAGATGTTTTCAAATCTGAAGCAATTGTCAAGTAATTCAAGAGGAGGTATTGGACACAGAGATGGTGAATATCTGAATATGTCATATGTTGATCCTTACTCCTTGACAGAAATTGGAGGTACTTTAACTTCTGAAAACCTGAATAATTTATTAGCTGTTGATATAGTTATAGATTGTCATGATGGTTTTGAAAAGAAAGAAAAGCTTCTGTACTTCATGAAAGATGGTAGTGTGAAGATTCTATCTATTCAAGATCTGCTGATGAAAACTACACAGGAACTGAAATATGTTCACTATCTGTTAAGATGGAAGAACCAAGTGTACAAAGAATGGAGTGACATGATTTTGTCAAATATAAGAAGAAGACTGGATGGAAACAGTAATTTCAATGGTAATTATACTCCCATGTACTTAAATCAAAGAGGTCAGGATGTGAAAATGCAAAGGGGTACTGCTGTTAAAGAAGTAAATTTTGGCATGACTCATCTTTTTCTCAATCCTGATGGGAAGGAAATTGCTTATCTTTTGCTTGAAGAGCACAGTCTACAGAGAAACTCCATACAGAATCTCAGAGCAGCTATCTACCAGATTAATGAGGAAGATGAAGAACTCAGAAATCTTAAGGAAAGACTGATTCAAATTCTTGAAGAAAAAGAAGAAAGTTTATTATCCAACTTCTTGAAGATGAATCTGTTCTATCACAAAGCTTGAACAGATAAGTTGTTTCTGAAGATACTCGTACATTTTGATACATGTTTTTGACATCATTGAATATTTGGAATCTATACTTTATTTCACAAAGTATGAGATTGGGGGAGATTGTTAGATCAGAATTCAATGATCGTCAGAAGCTAGACTCAACTGATCAGGATTGCTGATGTCATCAATATTGCATGGTCATCAGTATTTGATCAAGCGTCAGTATCTTATTGATCATCAGGATTCCTACTCAGACTATGATCAGGTTTGATCATCAGGACTTGAAGCTGATCAGGATTCCTACTTCGAGTTATATTTGGAGTCTAGATAAACATGGAAGTTTGTTCCTGGTTTGTAGAATGCAGCTATCGATTAAAGACATGTTTCTATCTTTATTATGATTAGGACTTATCTTGTTATTGATAGAGAAGCTGTGTGCACTATATAAACACAGTTTTGGTTTCGATTTATGTACTCATCAGAGAGAGAGAATTATTCATTAGAGAGAGAACATAATCGAAGAGAAGCTCTTAAGAACAGAATTTCTTGAGAGAGTTTTTGTAAGCTAACAGCTCTTAAGAACATCAGAATTTCTTAAGAGAGTTTGTAACAGTTTTATATCAAAGTTAATAAAGCTGTTATTGTTATTGTTATTGATCTTTCATATTTGTGTTATATAAAGTCGAGAATCTTATACAATTGTATTCAACCCCCTTCTACAATTGTTATTTACTGGGCAACACTTTACTTCTGGATTCCTATGCTTCTGTTAATATTATAGTATGTCTTGTTCTTTGTTGAGTTGTAGTTATCTCTGTTACATCTTATGTTACATTTTGCTTTACAATCTCCCCCTATTTGATTGTTAGAGTTCGACAAGCAAATACCTCGAGGATAACTCAACTAACTAAGGAAACATGAAACTAATTAAAGTAAGACATATTGATAATATTAAATGCATTCTGGATTAAATATTTACATTTCCAGATTTCTAATTTAAAACTAACAGTAAAAAGTTTTACAATGAAGTTGCTCCTCTAGCCTGAGCAGATTGTTCTTTGCTTCATTTTTAGTCCAATTCGATCTCACCTTCTTCAGCTACAGGATCAGAATTTGCAACTTGATAATCAATCACTGATGGATAATGCAGTGGTTCTCCAGGTTTAAGGATTGCTCCTATGACGTGTCTTCCAATGTATTCAACCTGTTGACCCACTCCAGTCCACACCCATGCAATGCTAACATCTTTCTGATTTTGCTTTGGCATGTTGGGTAGTCTGGGATGCACTTCCAATCATCTTTCCACTCTTTTCTTATAGTAGGGCATATTCTCCATAAGATATCTTCTCAGAGTGTCTGCTGCTTTATCCTTCTCAGTAGACATGAATCCAGTGGATCTCAGATACTTCTCAACTGATATTAGATAGTTGTTTGGATAATCTTTCAGTTTGTCCTCTGTCAGATAGCAGATTCTGAACAAATCATTTTTCATGAATCTTACCATAGGAGGATCTTCAGTTATCTCTTGACTGACTTTCATTAAGATCTCATTAACATGCTCACGGAGCAGTTCATTTAACTTTGTAGTTCTCTGGATCTTAATGAGCATCACCTGCAATTCAGTGTAAGTTCTCTGTTTGAAAAACTTTGTGGATATCACAAATGTACCTTTGTCCATGAAATTGATTATAATGTTCCAGGCACCATTTAATTTGACTCCAGCCTTTAGGTAGATAAGAGATTATCTCAATGCAGTGAAATAAGTCCGATCTTCTAGATTTGTACTTCTGATGTCCTGAATGATCACTTCCACATCAGCACTGTCGTTGACTTCTAATCCTTCTTCAACTCCGCAAAATGTTTTGTAAGCCATCTCCCAATCTTTTCCTTGTTTCTGTGCCAAATCTATCAGCTTTTTCTTCCTTAACTCACTATACAGTTTAAACCTTTTCAGCTTCTCGCTTCTCTGAATTGCTTGGTGAGTTTCCTTCTCAGCTTGCCTGACATCTCTTTCTGCTTTCTTAACTTTTAATCTTTCTGAAAGGCATATGCAATAGCCTATTTGTAATTCGAGGATTCTACTCAACTTAAACAAGAATGTAATAGGTAAATATTAGATTAAAGGTCACAGGAATCTCAGAGAGTTTTATCTGTCAAGAGAATGGAGAATTAAAGTCATCTACAGACTTGAAGATATTCTACATTGAAAGAAGTTCAATTTATTGTTCAAGCCTCAGTGAAGTATTCAAGAAAGTGGATTTATTACAGTGACAGAGATTTCCAGTTGGTGACAGAAGAAGTACAGGATACAGAGTTTATTCAGAGCTAAAGAAAAGAAGCCACAACTTTATATGTTTTAAAGATGAAGAATTATCATTGAAGTCAGTTATTCATGAACCAGACAGTGCATCGAATGACGACATCAATCAGTGGAATTAAATCATCTATATTCAGTGGTTTTCAGAAGATAAAGGAATGCAATGATTTTAAGTTAACTTCTCTTAATTAATTAAATTATTAATTAAATTAATTAATTTAGTTGTTTAAATTATTTATTAAATTAATTCTAGAAAAGAATTAATTTAATTTAGAATTTAAATTAACTAATTTGATTAAAGGAAATTAATTTAACCCTGTATGACCTGGCCTGAAGAAATTCTTTGTATGACCTAATTCTCTGTATGACCTCTGCTAGGTCATACCGAGTTCTCTCTATATGACCTAATTCTCTGTATGACCTCTGCTACGTCATACCGAGCTCTGCTAGGTCATACCGAGTTCTCTATGTATGACCTCTGCTAGGTCATACCGAGCTCTGCTAGGTTCTACAGAGGCTTTTAACGGCAGGTCATACCGGTTCTTTTCTAAGGTTCTACCGAAAGTTGGTAGAAGTACAGCAGGTCATACCGGACACATTTCTGAGGTCATATTGATGAAACATGGTTCTACTGAGCTTAATTCCTCAGGTCATACAAGTGTATTGATTGATTTATTAGGTCATTTTGATTTAACTAAAAGGTCATACAGGCTAATCAGATTGCATATTAACCCGGGGCTGGACAGAAGAGAAAAGGGACAGAAATATTAAACACACAGACATTTTCTCTCAAGAACAAGAAGAAAGCTTTTGATCTCATTTCTTCTCAAGCAATTAATTCTAGGTTGTATTGTTAAATCCAAACCACTAGAAGTTGATTACTTGTATTGCTTTGATTATCTAGCGGATTTTTATCCCTAGAATTTATCTCGAACTTGCTTTTAGCATTCGATCTTTTTATTACAAATATTAGAAAAGTTCATGTCGAATTTATTCTAAATTTGTATTAATTAGTTTGAGATAAATACTTTGTAATCCGTATTGTATTTGCAACACCCTTCAAGTTTAATATAAGTTATATTTAACTTGAATCTTGTTTCATTTATATTCCGCATTAATTTGTTCTTAATTGTTAAATTATTCAAAGGACAAATTCGATAAAACAATATAGTTTGTATTCAACCCCCCTTCTACAAACTTATCAGGACCTAACAATTGACATCAGAGCCTTTTGATTGATATACAAATCAAAGATCCAATTGTTTGAGATTTTTTTTTAACTCTGAAATTTTTATTTTTCTAAAAAATCTCAAAAATGTCTACAACTCAGAAAGCTGTTACAGTCAAAATCCCAATGTTCAGCAAGGATCATTATCCTATGTGGAAGAAGAAGATGCTCCTGGTTCTTCAAGTGGTTAATGTTGAATATCTTGATGTGCTGAAGAATGGACCAAGAATTCCTATGTTTGTTGAGGAAGAGCTAATAGAGAATGATGTTGTTACTAGGGCTGCTAGGATATACCCTAAGGATCCCAAGGACTACACTCCTGAAGAAAAAGAAGATGTTTCCTTGGATGTCTGTCTACAGTTGATACTGGTTGATTGTCTTGATCCAATCATGCATAATCATATTTTAAAATGTGTTTCTGCCAAACACATTTGGGATACGATTGAAATAATCAATGAAGGGACAGAGGAAGTCAGAGAGAATAAGATGGAAATTCTCACCTCTTCATATGAGCACTTCAGATCAAATCCAAGGGAAGGAAGAGTGGTTAGTATGTCTACTTCACTGGTAGCTGGAGTCCCACAGAAACAGGAAGCGAAGGTTGTTCTACCTTCCAGTCCTAACAAGGATGTAATTGTAGCTGAATATGGTGTTACATCTACAAGTCAATATGATGGTGATTTTTATTCTATGGAGGAGCTTGAACAGTTGGAAGATGAGTCTATGGCCTGGGTAGTGAAGAAGTTTGGAAACTTCAGGTTCAGGAGAAATCCTAGTTTCAAGTTCAAGACATATGCTGACGAATACCAGACAGGTGGTTCTTCATCCTCAAATAGCACAAGGGGTGGTTATAAAACAGGGATGGTTGAGAAGAACAAGTCTAAAGAAAAGAGCTGGGATGATACAGACAGTGAAGATGAAGAAGTTGGAAATCTTGCACTCATGGCAATATGAGACAAACTCTTTGATTCCATGTTATCTTCACCCAACATGTCTGAGGTAAAATTCACTGACACTGAAATGATTCGTAATCTTGGTGATACTTTAAGTTGTGCACGCACTGAAAATGATAGAATAGTTCTTTTAAACACAAATCTTGAAAATGAGATAAAAGAATTAAAACTAGTGCATGTTAATCAGGATGAACTTACTGAAAAAATAGCATTTCTTGAGAATAGGGTTAAATGTTATATTCAACTGGAAACCATTCTCAAGAAAGAGAATAATGAGCTTAAGACTAAAGCTAATGCCTATTTCAACTCTTGTAAGACGGCTAAAGAGATTCTCAATAAACAAGCTATTGGTAATCATGTCAGTATAGGTTATGATTATAATGAGGCTATTGGATTTCTTGGAATTAATTCCCCTTGTAGAGTCAGATCTGAAGGAAGGGGTGTTCCATATGTGCTTAAGGGTATTGAAACACCCTTCTGTAAGGAGTCTGAGGCAGATCCTCTGAATGAATACTCTATCATTATTGCTGAGGAGATTCGTGAAGAAGATATTGCTTTGGAAGTCGCACAGTCCAAAAAGTGTATATCTGATATTCCAGTCAAAGGTTCTTCAACTAAAAAGACTAAATCAGATATCCATAAGTTGGATCAAAACAACTGTAGAACTAACATGCCTGTTGTTAATTCTTCTCATAAAGCATGTGGTGTGATTAATTGCATGTCTTGTGCTTTCAATGTTATGTATGCTTATTTTAATAGTAAGCATGTATCTAGTGATAAGACTGCTCCACGTCAACATGTTAATAATAAGAAGCATGTTAAAGTAAAGACTACTAGTCCTCCTCAGACTAGAGTGGATTCATTTATCCCTAAGCCTACTCAAAAATGTGTTAAGGCTGGCTATAAATGGAAACGCTCTTATGTGAAAGAGGTTGAAGTAGTTTTAGTTAAAAATGTTGTTTTGCCTGACAAAGGCCAATTCTTTAAGTATGCCGGACCCAATCAAGTGTGGGTTCCGAGGAAGGACTAATCAATCTGGTATTGCAGGGAGTTAAACAGGTAAACCGTGTTATGTGGATTCTTGACAGTGGTTGTTCAAGGCATATGACCGGAGATAGAGCCCTGCTATCAGATGTGGTTGTGAAAGCTGGCCCAGTAGTTACCTTTGGAGATAACATCAAGGGTATTACGAAAGGATATGGCTGTTTGAAGTACGGAAATGTTATCATTGAAGATGTTTCATTTGTGGAAGGTTTGAAGTTCAATCTTCTCAGCATCAGTCATTTCTGTGACAGAGGATATGCTGTTTCCTTTGAAAGAGAGAAGTGTCAGATCCTTCATAAGAAGAATGGAAAGCCTGCTCTTCAAGGAGTAAGGAAAGGTGACTTGTTCATAGATGATCTGAACTCGGGATTCAAAGATGAAGTTAATTGTTTTTATGCTAAAGCTTCATCAGATGATAGTTGTCTATGGCACAAGAAGATGTCTCACCTTAACTTCAAAACCATGAACTCTTTAGTCAAGAGGGAATTGGTTAGAGGTTTGCCTCAGATGGAATTTACACAGGAAGGACTGTGTGAGGCATGTCAGAAAGGAAAGTCAAAGAAAGCTTCTCACAAGGGAACTGACACGTCATCAATAACTGAACCACTTCAGCTACTGCACATGGATTTGTTTGGTCTAGTTAATGTGATGTCCATGTCAAAGAAACAATATGCACTTGTGATTGTTGATGACTTTTCAAAATATATATGGGTTTTATTCCTACATTCCAAGGATGAGACCCCATACCTGGTGATTGGCCATATAAAGTTGATTGAGCTGGATTCTAGATTCCCTGTTAGAGCCATAAGGTCAGATAATGGTACTGAATTCAAGAATGCCATTCTAAATGACTTTTGTGCTGATAAAGGAATAACAAGACAATATTCTGCCCCTAGAACTCCTCAACAAAATGGAGTAGTGGAAAGAAAGAATCGTACATTGATTGAAGCTGCTAGGACTATGTTAAGTGAGTCCAAACTTCCAACGTACTTTTGGGCTGAAGCAGCGAATACAGCTTGTTATACTCAGAATCGAACTTTAATCAACAAGGACTTAATGAAGACTCCGTATGAGATCATGAACAACAAGAAACCAACTGTCAAGTACTTTCATGTATTTGGAGCAAAATGCTTTGTGATTATAGATGACAATGTGAAACGTGGCAAGTTTGATGCAAAGGCACAAGAAGCTATTTTTGTTGGTTATTCCAGAAGATCTTACAGGGTCTACTTGGTTGGCAGTCACACAGTAAAGGAAAGTGTCAATGTTACTTTTGATGACACTAAGTTCCCTAATATCCAAAAAGAAGACTCATCTGAAAAGCCGAAGTTTGATAACTTGCCAGACTCAGAATCAGATGATGCAGCCCCACATGAAGTTATTGCTGGTAATGATAATAACAATGATGATAATGATCATGGTGGTGATGGTGGAAACACTGGTAACAATGGAGATACCACCAACACTGGAGAAGAATCATCAAGGCAATCAAGCAACAACTCAGGGGGAGCAAATGAAGGATCAACTAGTCACTCACAACATCAAAGTGAATTTCAAGGCGAATCATCAAGATCAAATCTTCCAAGACAGACTGTATGGAATAGAGCTCATCCTTTTGAGCTGATCATTGGTGATCCAGATGTTGGAGTTAAAACTAGAAGTGCAACTCAGAATGAATGTCATTATTTAGCATTTCTATCTGAAATGGAGCCAAAGAAAACTGAGGAAGCACTGACTGATCCAGATTGGGTGATTGCCATGCAAGATGAACTCAATCAGTTTGAACAACAGCAAGTCTGGAAGCTGGTACCCAGGCCAAAGAACAAGAAAGTAGTTGGTACAAGATGGGTATACAGGAACAAGCTAGATGAGGATGGCATTGTTACAAGGAACAAGGCAAGACTGGTTGCACAAGGGTATTCACAAGCTGAAGGCATTGATTATGATGAAACCTATGCACCAGTGGCTAGACTTGAGGCCATCAGGATGTTCTTAGCATTTGCAGCTTATTCCAATTTCAAAGTCTATCAAATGGATGTTAAGAGTGCATTCCTGACTGGTGAGCTTGATGAAGAAGTGTATGTGGAACAGCCCCCTGGCTTTGAAAATCAGGAGCTGCTGGACTTTGTGTACTTTCTCTTCAAGGCTATCTATGGTCTCAAACAAGCCCCAAGAAAATGGTATGACACTCTCTCTGGTTTTCTTTTAGAAAATGGTTTTGTTAGAGGTATCATAGACAAAACTCTTTTTTCAAAGAAACACAAAAGTGATATGATATTAGTCCAAGTCTATGTGGATGACATCATATTTGGGTCTACTAATGATAATCTCTGTAAGAGATTTGCTGAGCTAATGCAGAGTAAGTTTGAAATGAGTATGATGGGTGAGCTGAAGTTCTTTCTTGGATTGCAAGTAAGTCAAAGGTCAAATGGTATATTTATTTGTCAATCCAAGTATCTCAAAGAACTCCTCAAGAAGTATCACATGGAGGATTCAACATCAGCAAGGACTCCATCTTCAACAGCCGTCAAACTTGGAGCTTCTGACAATTCTATCAAGGTAGATGTTACAAGCTACAGAGGTATGATTGGCTCCTTACTCTATCTTACTGCTAGTAGACCAGATATTATGTATGTTACATGCTTGTGTGCAAGGTTCCAAGCGGACCCTAGAGATGTACATCTCGTTGCTGTTAAAAGAATCTTGAGATATCTTAAGGGTACACCTAATTTAGGTATCTGGTACCCTAAAGATTCTGGTTTTAATCTTGTTGGATATACAGATTCTGATTATGCAGGTAGTGTTGTGGATATAAAGAGTACCTCTGGGAGTTGTCAATTCCTAGGAGGTAGGTTGATTTCCTGGTATAGCAAGAAACAGCAAACAGTTTCCAATTCAACAGCAGAAGCTGAATATATTGCTGCTGGAAGCTGTTGTGCTCAGATCTTATGGATTAGGAATCAATTAAAGGACTATGGCTTTGCATTAGACAAAATTCCTATTTTGTGTGATAATACAAGTGCCATAGCAATCTCCAACAACCCTGTGCAGCACTCGAGAACGAAGCACATTGATATCAGGTATCATTTTATCAGAGAGCATGTCATGAATGGAACTGTGGAGTTACACTTTGTACCCACAGAAGAACAGACTGCAGATATATTCACTAAATCTGTTGACGAATCCACATTTATCAAGTTAGTTGGTAAATTGGGTATGTTAAACAGTCTTAGTGATTAACAATATCTCTGTCATGTTTGTTCTTTCAAAAAGGTCATTTTCTCTTGCTGATATTGAATGATATATTTTGCCAATTCTTGTTTAGAGTATAAAGCTTGTTAATTTAAATATTCTGAATAATTTATTTTCTTTAAAAATACTTTTCTCATATTTTTTTGTGGAGAAACTTATTTTTATTGAAAATTTATTTTCTTTAAGAATCATTTAAGTTAGTTTCAGATTGTAAATATTGTTGTTTAAATATTTCTGCAAGTTTATATTATTTTTTATGCACTTCTATAATATTCTGCATTTTTCTAATGTTTGTGCATAAGTTTCCTGTAAATAGTTTTGTTTGTATATATTATTTTATATTATATTATTGTATTTATATTATTTATTATCTTTTATTTTCTATTTGTCTTAGTTGTTTTTGTAAATATATTGTATATATTATTTCTGATCTAACTCTTGCTTAGCTGGAAATTCAGTGCCAAATCCAATTCAGGTATTACTTTCTATCTCTCAATCCACTTCTTTTACTGTTGCTGAACCCAAGTGGTTGTTAGGGCTGACCAAGGGATTGTAGATCCACAATCTCTATCCCAGGTCTTAGAGCCAAATAATGAGTCTACAACTTAATTACTTGACCTCTCAGCCTAAACAGAAATCAAATGTTAAATAAAGAAGTATTTTGATTGAAACAATGAGCGATCCCACAGATCTGCCTCCTCTAAATAAATTCAACATATACTGAGGCATCTGTCAGCCCATCTGTATCCTCTCAATAGGATATGGACTTTGAAATGGCCAATGAACTGTTTCTAGAGACATTCTCTCAACAGGGTGAATCTATTGAAATTCGCCATAGGGCCATGGCACTTTGTACTGAGTCAAGCACACTCTCATTACTCACAATGGGAGAAAACAATTCTATTAGATGAAACTCAGGACACAGTGAAAGCAGAGCACCTGCAACTGGTTACAGTGCCTACCATTGTCACGGTAGAAGTGCCTTCATAGGCATCTGAGTGAAAATTTGATTCTTTGCCAAATTAAATAGAATCATTTTCTCCCCTCAACTCCTACTGGCTTCAGAAACTCAAAATGTTATATCTGTAGAGAATTCCTCAACTAAGGAGCTAGGCAATGACCCTTTAGATTTTGCATTTAGGTCAGAGCCTTCTCTCGACGTCTGTGAAGACTCTTGGTTCATTAAAGAACCTTCAACCAGTGGTCCTGACCGTAATATGGTCGGAGAACTAGTTTCTTCCGTCAATTCTTCCTTGTTTGATTGGGCTAGGGGTTCAGATATGTCTTTGGTAAGAGTTGCCCAATCAACATCAGAAAAATCAGTAAAGGGCTCTTTGGTTGATTGAAATAAAGTATCAACAGTTGCCTCAGTTTCTATTCTTCTCCTTTTAGAGGAAGGCAGAGCTGTTGTTGAAGGGCGTATCTCCTTATGTGGTGCTGCTATGACACTGTCTCCCTCTACACTCACGAATGTTTGAATGTTTGGTATAGTAGGGGTATGAGCTTCAGTA
Source organism: Heracleum sosnowskyi (assembly GCA_030848705.1). Taxonomy (NCBI): domain Eukaryota; kingdom Viridiplantae; phylum Streptophyta; class Magnoliopsida; order Apiales; family Apiaceae; genus Heracleum; species Heracleum sosnowskyi. The sequence continues at coordinate 9,860,083 of CM061242.1, read as the reverse complement.
ATTGTTTCATTTGGCTCGACCAAAGGCTTTGTGACCGTGGTTAGAGGTTGTTGGTTTTCAACCTCTTGGTCAAGAATGGCCACTGAGGGCTCTGGATCAACATCCATTGGTTCAGGTTGAGGAGCAATTACAGGTTCAGGAATTATACCTTGATTTACTTGTTCCCCTGGGGGTAGAAGTGGTAGGGGTACCGTTCTAAGATAGTTTGTGAGAACAGTAGGCACCCCTGGAAGATGATTCTTCTTTATCAAAGTCGTTATTGCATTGTTTTTCATCTTCATACACTCCATGGTCTCCTCATCAGCAAAGATGTCTCTTTCCTCATCTGCTAACACATCATTCAGAATTAGCTGTAGGAACCTTGGATAGAAACAAATCACATCATCTATGCCTGTTCTTTCTTCCAAAGGTCCTATGCACATAATGATTTGTTCAATCACAAGTCTTCCTATGTTTATATGCCTATTATTAGCAATAGCAAACCCTAGTTTCTGAAGAAACAAAGGAATACCATGCAGATTTGTCAGCTTAGCAGTAAAAACATGGATTAGTGTGTGAAAAAAGAAATTCCATGGCTTGGTTAGGTAATTCTTTAGAAACTCTCCCACAAAGAAGTTAGATTGTGTTGACTTCTAATGAGAGTGAAGAAAGCATGTATCTCCTCAGTCGTGGGATCCGGAACAAGATTTTCTGTTGGAAAATGTAAAATTATGTTCAAATCATGTTCTGTCACCCTTATTGTTCTTCCCCCTGGCAAAACAAAACTGAAGGATAAGATGTTGTTCTCAGATGTGTTAGTGGTTGTAGTGTACAGTGCAGTCAATTGATCAACACAAAGGACCGCAGGAGTACTTCAAGCATGTGCCACTAAGGAATGTGTGTTCAAAAATTGTGCCCATGCACGAAACTGAAGGTTCGCAATAGATTGCACATTTTGAAACGAGACGTGGTTTGTTTTGGTAATAATAAATTCTCCGGCCATTATATTTTCAAAAATTCCAGAAAATTAGAATTAAAACCAAAATTTTCTTAAGTAATTATTTCTAATTCATTAACTTAAAAAAATATCCATTTTTCTAATTTAAACAACTCGAACCAAACACAAATTAACTTAAGAACCCTAAATTGTTTAACTTCAAATATTCACTTAAAACTAAAGAAATCAATTGTTTATGAATTAATTTCTAAAGATGAACAGGGTTAACCAAACTTAAGATTCAAAAGTGTCACTGTCGATTGTTTTCTTGTAAAACCGAGATCAAAATTCAACCTAATCACAAACACACAATAGTTTCACTGTAAAATGAATTTACTGTGGTAAATAATCGATTTTCACGGTTAAAAACTAGAGAATCTGTCGAGGTTTGAGTTCTTGTCGTTGTGTGTATATGTAAGTATATAGCCAAAACTTAGATCTGAAAATAATGAAAGAAAAACGTCTAAGGAACTGTTATATACTCTCTGAAATGCAGGGGTATTTTTGTAATTTCACTTTCGATAGTTTTTAAAAATGTATTATCGATAGTTTTTCTGAGGGGCATAAAAGTCCAATTACACTTCAATAGTTTTTTGAAAAACTATTGAAGTTGATAAAATATGAATTTGAACAGACTTCTATGAAAAACTATCGAGGGTTTTTAAAGATTTAAAACTAAAAACTATCGAGAATTGTAGTGTCTGAAAACCATCGAGAAATTCAAATATTAAGAATTAAATTCTTTCGATAGATTTCATTTCTAATTTCAAAAACCATCGAGATATTTCTTCGATAGTTTTTCTTTTCTTTAACAAAAACCATCGAAAATACCCTTCTATACTTTTTGTCAAATACCCAGAAAAACCATCGAAAATCCTTTTCATAGATTTTGCTGCACAGTTCATTTTCAAACCTGTTCTTTGTTAAACTGAACTTCTTATTTTCTTGTTTTCTGTTAAGCCTTGAATCTGTTTTAGATCAATAATTTCACCAAAATTCACAGCCAACAGAAAAATTCAAAATTTCTAACTTGGATAAAATCGATTAAATACCATCAACTGATATAAACCAATTAAAATCCAATAAATCATGCTGCATTATTTTACAATGTTCAAGACAAAGTAAAATAATTCGAATTAAATAAATGCTTAAATATTTAGAACAAATATTAGCACTTAAATAATTTTAGAATTATTAACTAATTAAATGCCAGAAGATGTATCATCCATAAATATGACATAAAATTAGTACAATAATTCTAACTTACGAGAATTGCTCCTGAAAATAAATTCACAAGTCCTAAGGATATAGAAATTCTTAAACTCATGGATTTACTACGACTATTTTGCAGTTACTGACTTCTAATTAAAATCAATTAGAAAGATTTAACATCCCAAGTTCACCAACCAGCTTAGAGAAAGTGGATTCATCAAGCGGTTTAGTAAAGATGTCTGCAATTTGTTCCTCCGTGGGTACAAAGTGTAACTCCACAGTTCCATTCATGACATGCTCTCGGATAAAATGATACCTGATATCGATGTCCTTGGTCCTCGAGTGCTGAACTGGGTTGTTGGAGATTGCTATGACACTTGTATTATCGCAGAATATTGGAATCTTAGTCAACAAAAGCCCATAGTCACGGAGTTGGTTTCTCATCCACAAGATTTGAGCACAACAGCTACCAGCAGCTATGTATTTAGCTTCAACCGTTGATGTGGATACTGAGTTCTGCTTCTTGCTATACCAAGAAACTAACCTTCTTCCAAGAAACTGACAACTTCCTGAAGTACTCTTCCGATCAATCTTACAACCTGCAAAATCTGAGTCTGTATATCCAATAAGATCAAATCCTGTATCTTTAGGGTATCATATTCCAATATTTGGGGTTCACTTAAGATATCTAAATATCCGCTTAGCAGCTATTAGATGAGATTCTTTGGGATCAGACTGGAACCTAGCACACAAGCATGTTGCAAACATCATATCTGGTCTACTTGCAGTGAGATATAGTAAGGAGCCTATTATACCTCTGTAGCTTGTGATGTCAACCTTCTTACCAGTTTCATCCTTATCAAGCTTAGTGGCAGTTGGCATTGGAGTCTTTGCTGTAGATGAGTCTTCCATTTGATACTTCTTCAGAAGATCCTTGATGTACTTGGACTGGAAAATGAATATTCCATCTTGCCTTTGATACACTTGTAGTCCAAGAAAGAATGACAATTCACCCATCATGCTCATTTCATATTGACTCTGCATTAACTTAGAAAATCTCTTGCATAGATCATCATTAGTAGAACCAAATATTATGTCATCAACATATACTTGCACCAATATCAAATCATTTTTGTGCATCTTGTAAAAGAGAGTTTTATCTACGACACCTCTAGTAAAGTTATTTTCAAGTAAAAATTCAGATAGAGTGTCATACCATGTCCTTGGAGCTTGTTTGAGTCCATGGTGAGCTTTGAACAGAAAATATACAAAGTCCACAAGATTTGAATCCTCAAAGCCTGGAGGTTGTTCCACATAAACTTCTTCTTCTAGCTCCCCATTCAGAAATGCACTCTTCACATCCATTTGATATACCTTGTAATTGGAATGTGCTGCGAATGCCAGAAACATCCTGATGTCCTCAAGTCTTGTTACTGGTGCATAGGTTTCATCATAATCTATACCCTCTTCTTGAGAGTAACCTTTAGCAACCAGTCTGGCTTTGTTTCTCGTCACAATGCCATCTTCATCCAGTTTATTTATGAATACCCGCCTTGTTCCTATAACAGATTTTCCTTTAGGCCTGGGTACCAGCTTCCAAACTTTCTACCTTTCAAATTGATTGAGTTCATCTTGCATTACAATCACCCAATCTGGATCTTCCAGGGCATCTTCAACTTTCTTAGGTTCTGTTTCTGAAAGAAACCCAGAATAGTGGCATTCATTTTGTGATGTCTTTCTAGTTCTCACTCTTGTGTCTGGATCACCAATGATCAAGTGAAAGGGATGATCTCTACTCCATACCCTTTGTCTTGGCAGATAAGATCTTGATGATTCTCCTTGTTCAAAGCTTTGTTGAGTGTGACTAGTTGATCCTTCTCCTTCTCCCCCTGAGTTGTTGTCAGTGTGATCTGTTGACCCTGTCATTTGACTAGTGGATCCAGTAGTAGTTTGAGGATCTCCACCATTGTCACCACTTGGTCCAGAATTATTATCATTATCATTATTATTATCACTAGGAACAACTTCAGGTTCTTCTTCATTATCAGAGAGATCTCCTGATAGATTTTCAAATACCAAGGATTCAGAGTTCTCTCCTATTTGCAGGCTTGGTCTTTTGGTGTCATCAAATGTTACATTAAGGCTTTCCAACACCTTCTTATCTTCAATCACATAAACCCTGTAAGCTTTAGATTCCAGAGAATAGCCTAGAAAAATGCCTTCATCTGCTTTGGCATCAAACTTGCCTAGATGTTCTCCATCTTTCAATACAAAGCACTTTGCACCAAACACATAAAAATACTTCAGTGATGGTTTCTTGTTGGCAATTAACTCATACGGAGTCTTTTCATGATCTTTATTAATCAGGGTTCGATTCTGAGTGTAGCAAGCTGTATTCACTGCTTCAGCCCAAAAGTAAGTGGGAAGTTTTGATTCACTTAGCATTGTCCTTGCTACTTCAACCAAGGTTCTGTTCTTCCTTTCCACTACTCCATTCTGTTGAGGAGTTCTTGGTGCTGAATAATGTCTTGATATTCCTTTCTTTGAGCAGTAATCATTTAGAACTGCATTCTTGAATTCAGTTCCATTGTATGATCTGATTGTCCTCACAGGTAGCTTAGCTTCCACTTCTATCTTTTTAATGTGATTAATGATTAGTTGTGTTGCTTCGTCCTTTGACTGTAAGAATAACACCCACGTGTACTTGGAGTAGTCGTCAACCATCACTAATGCATATCTTTTTCTTGATACTGACATGACATTCACTGGACCAAATAAATCCATATGAATCAGCTGAAGAGGTTCAGAAATTCTTGTCAGTTCTCTGCTTCTGTGTGATGCTTTCTTAGACTTCCCTTTTTCACATGCTTCACATAGTCCCTCATGATAAAATTTCATCAGGGGCAACCCTCTCACCAACTCTCTCTTTACCAAAGAGTTCATAGTTTTGAAGTTCAAGTGTGAGAGCTTCTTATGCCATAACCAACTTTGTTCTGATGAAGCCTTGCTGTAGAAACATTTAACTTCTCCATCACTGGTAGAACTTAAGTCAGCTATAAACAAATTTCCTTTTCTTACTCCCAGTAGAGCAAGCTTCTCATCTTTCTTGTTTGTGATCAAGCATTTGTCTTTTCTGAAGTCTACATTGTATCCTTTGTCACATAATTGACTGATACTTAGAAGATTGTGCATTAATCCTTCAACAAGAGAGATGTTTTCAATGATGACATTCCCAATTCTCAAATTACCATATCCCGTAGTGAATCCCTTGTTGTCATCTCCAAAGGTTATTGTTGCCCAGTAATTAACAATTGTAGAAGGGGGGTTGAATACAATTGTATAAGATTCTCGACTTTAATAAACACAAATATGAATAATAACAGCTTTATTAAATCTGATATAAAACTGTTACAAAACTCTCTCAAGAAATACTTATGTTCTTGAAAGCTTCTAGGTACAATAATACTCGTGTATGCGATTGATTACAAATCAAAACCTAAACTGATACTACACACAGCTGCTCTATCGATTACAAGATAAGACCAAATCAATTACAAATAATATTGATACATATCTAACCGACAGCTTCATTCCATAAACTAAAAACTGATAAATCATCTTTCCTTATTCTCTGAACTTGATAGTTATCCTGAAGTAGTAATCCTGATCAGCTTCCAGTCCTGATAATAAATCCTGATCACAGTCCTGATAGTAATCCTGATATTGACGCTTGTGCAATACTGATGACGTCAGCAATCCTGATCAGTAGTTCAGATCCTGATGATCATTGAATCATGATATAACAATCTCCCCCAATCTCATACTTTGTAAAATAAAGTATAGATTCCTAGATGCAATGATACCAAAAACATATATACAAAATGTACAAGAAACATCATAAGTAACTTATCTTTTTAGATTCTTTGGTAGAACAAATTCATCTTCAAGAAGTCTGATAAAAGCTTTTCTTCTTTTCTTCAAGAATTTGAATAAGTATGTCCTTTAGATTTCCGAGTTCTTCATCTTCCTCATTAATCTGGTAGATAGCTGCTCTGAGATTCTGAATGGAACTTCTTTGTAGATTATGTTCTTCAACCAGGAGATAAGCAATTTCCTTCCCATCAGGATTAAGAGTCAATTGTTTCATACCAAAAGACATTTCTTTAACAGTAGTGCCTCTTTGCATTTCAACATCTTGATCTCTCAGATTTAGATACATGGGAGTATAATTACCATTATAATTCTTTACTTCATCAAATCTTCTCCTTATGGTTCACAGAATCATATCAGACCATTCCTTGCACACTTCATTCTTCCATTTGAGCAGATAATGAACATATTTCAGTTCTTTTGTTGTTTTAACCAACAGCTCCTGAATGGACATTATCTTCACACTTCCATCTTTCATAAAGTATAGAAGCTTCTCTTTCTTTTCAATACCATCATGACAATCTAACACAATGTCCACAGATTGTAAACTGTTCAAGTGTTCAGAAGTTAAGTTACCTCCAATTTCAGTCAAAGCATGAGGATCAACATAATGCATCCTTAAGAATTCAGCATCCCTGTGACCTATAACTCCTCTTGAATTGTGTGGCATTTGATTTAAGCTTGAGAACATTTGTAACCAGAGTGCTTTAGATTTTTGTGAACCAGAAAAGTCTGCAATATTGGTAACATTTGTTATAATACCACCTGACTGAAAATTGACAGGTCTATCACACCTTACAGTGTCAATATGCTTCCACTTCTTATCTTTTTCTTTCTCAAGAACATAGCTCTTCTATAGCTTGTGTTGTTGTCTTCTTGATTTTCTCCACAACAATCTGTTTGAACTTTTAAGCTTTTGCACATAGAGATTGAAATCTCTATTTGTTGTTCTTGTGACTTCTCTTCTTCTAACTTCTTCTTCTTCATCCACTTATTTGTTATGAGAATTAACCACAGTAGTAAGTATTAACAAATCAACCTATTGTAGAATATCAGATTCATCAGGATCTTGAACAGTGTTAGGATTAGAATCTTCAATTTGAGTTGTATTACTGATGAGAGTTGATTGTCTTGGTCTTCTCCTCAAAAGTGGTTCATCATCTTCATCTATTCCTACATCATTAAATGTAGTCCTGACAAGTTGAGTATCAGGAACTATTGGAGTTTGAGTATCAGTAGGAATTTCTTCAATTCTTAACCCTCTAGACCTTGTCTGTCTAGGCATAGTTTGATTTGTTCTTCTTCCTCTTCTTGCACCTCTCCTACCTCTGCCTCCTCTTCCTCTAACAGGAGCAGGGTTATTAAAACTTTCCATAATTTCTCTTTGTTGAATCAAAAATTCTTCATGTGAGAGATCAAGAAATTCATCAGTAGCAGTAGAGAGTGCCTTTCTTGCAAACAATTGTTGAACTCTCTTATCAGTGTGATAAAGAGTAACAACATCACCAGCTTTTGTCTTGAACTTCTGGAATAGATTAGAAGCATCCTCAGGATTTTCAATAAGAACATCTTCATCACCTTCAGGAATTGTAGATAAGGTTCCATGACTAGGCGTCAGGATTTGATCACCTGTCAGGATTTGCTCTTCCATCAGGATCTTAGATTTCACTAAGGTTCTAACTGTTCTAACTCCAGAATCAGAAACATGAGTTGACTGCATTGATTGACTTTGAGAAGTTTGTCTTGTAGACTTCATCATAGCAGCATCAAAGGTTTCTCCTTGTCTTACCATGTCATCACCATCATTTCCAGAATTATCATCATCTTTTCTTAAGACTAGACCAGGTGTGCATTTTGTCTGACTTACCTTCTCCCCCCTTTTTGGCATCAGGATTTGATAACAAATTTAAAATCAAGGAAAGAGAGGCTTGAATATCAGTTACCTTGGAATCCAAAGAATCAATTCTGTTGTTTATTGAAGACTGTGCAATAATAAGATCTTTGACGTTAGAATCCATTACTCTGAGTTGAAGAGCAGTAGGTGCCTTGGCCAAACTTTGAGAGATGTCAGCCCTCACTAAGATATTAGCAGCCTTCACAGAATCAATCTCAACCTTGAGGCTCTTGCTTAAAAGAGTTGTAGCCTTCAAGTGATTCCTTATATCATCATTCTCAATTAAACTTGCAGCATAAGAAGCATGTTCCAAAGCACATGGATAACTGACAGGATCATCAGACATGCACCATTCATTTTCCCATTCATGTCTTCTTAGCTGTTCAGCAGGATCAATTGCAGAAGGACCAGAAAAGTCTTGTCTAGAATCTTTTCCTGTAGTAGCCTTGCTAGCCATGTAAGTGTTTGAAGAACCAAAATTAGTTCCAAGACTAGATTTTATTGTTGTAACAAGCCGATCCTTCTCAATATCATCATCATCATCATCATCAACAACATCACTATCATCATCAGCAGAGTCATCAGAATTATGAGAATCAGGAATAACACCTTTGAGCTTATCCTGATGATCTGTGATAGGTGCTTTCATTGGCCTTGAGCTTAGTGGTTGTATCAGGATTGTCTCAGCATCAGGAGCACCACTAGCATCAGGAGCAACACTGTCAAGATTGGAAATGCTCGCATCACTATTTTGTACTAATGGTTCTTGTGTAGCTTGAGGTTCAGAAGCTGCTTCAACACTTTGAGCTGAAGGTTCTTGTGTACTTCCCTCATTGACAGTGTCCTCGACCAATCTCGTTATAAAATTAGCACCAGAAACCCCTTGAGCATTGTCAGGAAATTCCTTAGAAACTGTAGCTGATTTGCCTGCATCCTCACTTTGAGAGGATGGTTCTTGTGGGGCAGGAATGTGAATGTCTTCATTCTCCCTTTGAGAAAATGGTTCTTGTGTGACCATTCCTTCAGTTGTGCCTTCACTCACACTTTGAGTAAGTGGTTCTTGTGTGGCTGGATCTTCAGTAGCTGCTGAACCACTTTGAGGTTCAGGTTCTTGTGGGCTAGATCCTTTCAGTTTCTTTTGTCTTGTAAAAACAAACTCATCTACCTTCCTTTTCTTTTTCATTGGATGAGTAAACCCAAGTTTGGAAGCAGTTTCACCAACCTTCTCCCATGATATTTCTAGAACTCTTGAAGTTGGAGAGGCTTTGGCTGGAGAGTCTGAGATAGAGACAATTTTGTTTGGTGTTGCATCAGGACTACCAACGTCAGGATTTGCTTGAGCATCAGGATTTGATGGCTCATCAGGAATTGAAGTAGTCTGAACATTAGTATCCTGCTTCTGTAAAGGAATATGCTACCTGCTTTTAACCAACTTTCTTTTCGTTTGTGGCTTAACAAATGGTGCCACAGCTTCACTAGCAGTATCAACAACTTCTTTGTTCATCCTAAACTTAGAGGATAGTGGCATAGCATCCTCATAATCAGAATCATCCCTCAATACCAACTTTCTTTTAACATCAACCTCATCAACCTTATCAGCCTTCTTTACCAGAACCCCTTGTACACCCCCTTGTTTCTTCTGTTTAGTGAGTGGTGTAGTGGAGAAATCCTTTGATCCTGATTGTCTTCCAGACACATCAGATCTAGCTGATTTCTTAGTTTTTACAACTAAAGTCTTTTGAGAGACATTAGAGGTGGCTGTAGACTGTATAGAGTGTTTGGGTTGGATGCTTGGGTCAGTAACAAGGTGTTAAATCCATTTTGGTACGAGTCCTACAGTCATGTGGAGAGTCTTGTATGTGTTAAGGGAATGGTACAGACTCGGAAGGAGCGCAGAGACAAGAAGACCAACCCTAAGATGAAGGACTGGTATTTGCATTCATGAACTTGATTATTTTTATTTTTGCTAAGTGAACTTTGATTTGTTATTATTTTCATGTGCTCATAATATGCTTTATAATTGTTTATGAAATTTGTATGTGATGAGCTTGCTCATAGGTTTTAGATAAAGATCATAATTAATCCCTGTACAATACGACATCAAAGTAATCCACTTAATCATTTGGTCTATAGATAATATTGTTAAGCTGTGTGTAGCCTATGAAGAATATGAATTTAGACTGTTGCACTAGGTATGACTTTAGAAGTTCATCAATTCAGCCTTAAGAGCCAGGCCACTAGCTGTAATTTTGTAGTTGTATTCAGAGTGGCGCATTAATAAGCATCCTGTAGCTAAGGAATTGGGAATCATGCAATGCAGGTAAGTTTTATTTAAGTAGCATTTGGGGTGCTTCAATATACAGAAATTTGACACCCACATTGTAGTGTAATGCTATGTGCAGCACTACAATTTTCCAAAAACTGGTTTCTCCTGTTAGGAACATATTATAATACCTAGCCTATTTTACCTTTAAAAAATTAGTTTAGCTACTATTTCAATTTGACATTACTGAAATAGTAGGTCGTAACTAGCTGTTCTCAGGGGCGTAGCAATGGAGATTAGTTAATGGGGTCAATATCCAAAAGATGTAGAGTCTAAATTTGAGTAAGCTAAAAGTTTTAGTTTTAGGTATTTAAAGTCATGTACATTAAATATATAGATGAGTCCAATATCCAAAAATGTAGAGTCTAAATTTAGCTTAAGCAAGGTGAAAGTTTTAGTTTATGGTATTATAAGTCATGTACATAATATATATATAGACGATTACTCATCACTACCCAAAAAAAGCCTATAGTGCAGGTGCATACAAATTGTGCATATGTCTAAGTGTTTTATATTTGTATTGATCAGGTTTCTTGTCCATCCTTTACATTTTGATATGATCTACTACGCTACTTCATTTATAATTATAGCCTAATTTAGAGCGATTTTGCTTGACTGATGGGGTGCTACTTCTCCAGAACAGGCTTCTTATTTTCAAATTTCAGTAACTGAATATTGATGAAATTATCGAGTACTGAAATGCATAACTATTTTGCCCTATGAAATGATTATATTATAAAGATTGATTAATTGCCGCTTTGCAACATATGTCACTAAAAGTAAATGGATACCATCTATGTTCTAAATGCTAGTCCTACTGTTCTGTGCTATGGTTCATTAAGTAACTAAATTTCTGTTGAAATTTCCTGAAATGACGTGTGCATTCTACCATGTCTACAACTTTTGTCGGTCTTTCCTGTGTAATATTTATAGATTTTGATTTCCACTTGCAGGACTGAATTCTTGTCTAAAGATTTTGAATCAGTGTTGCATCTTTAACTGAATCTGCTGCTAGATGGGTGGTGCTGGCAGGAGTAAAGCCAGACTGTTAAACATTTTATGTGTAATGCTTCTTAATGACGTTACATGAGTCCCTTGTGTAATGACATTGAAGATGAACTCTTGTTTAAATTTCAGTTTTAGTGTCAACTCTTAGCTTCATATGTAACTCTTAGCTTCATATGGAGGGGATCATTTGGCTTATTATGCATAAATGTCGGATCACTGTTAACGTATACACTGTTGTTGCTTTATTTGCCTTATCTTTACCCTTATTCAAGTTTCTCTTTTAAACCAATTATTTACAGATATGTCATATGTTGCATTCATGACTCTGGAGCTCACACGGTAGTAAGGATAAAATTATGTTCTACTGAAATTAGAAAACACAGACACTAAAAAGTAAAAACCATAGATAACTAAGGCAACTCATACTAGACCATCTCATGTTATTGTTTTCCTTCATATTTTTCTTTGCACCTGTAATACACAAGCGCACAACAAAGAATGTTGCCCTAAAACTGTAACAGACGTGAAACTCGTACCAACCAGTATATAACAAACTAATCAGTAATCACCCACTTAAGAAATTCCAGGCATCTACATGACTACAACCAATACAACAAAATTCAAGTAATGTCATTACGAGGAGATGGAAGTGCTGATGGTTGTATGTTATATGCAGTGGCAGATGCAGTTATTACGAGTAGAGGGAAGTGGCCATGCTTGTAATGGAGGGATTAATGGAGAACTATGTCTTGGTTGGCCTTCGAAAATAATTGTTTCCCCGCTTGACATTGGAACTGTTTTGGAGATCGATTCACTTGCTACGAGTAGAGGGAAGTGGCAATGCTTGTAATGGAGGGATAATCAAGTAAGTCTTGGTTGGCCTCTGAAAATAGTATAATTTTTTCCGCACTTGACAGACATTGGAACTAGTATTGGAGATGAGAAAAAATCAAAAAAAATATATGGAGAAGCGAGGATTTGAACCTTGGACCTTCTTTCTGCACGAAAGAAACCATTTTTCAAGAGACAATGAATTTGGTTTTTTGCTCTACCAATTGAGCTACTTCCCCATCAATAGTTTAGCATTGTTTATAATTTGTTTATTGATAACTATATAATGATATATCTCAAGGTTTTTTTTTTTGAGGGAAAGATCAAAACTTTCATTAATAAGATAAATCATCTAACAACGTAGACACTCAGGAATATTACTCCCACTGAATATCTGCTCTGGAGAAGAATAAGCAGCTCTAGCTAAACTATGAGGCAACCTATTAGCAGAGAATTCATATGTGTTGGAACCAGTTTTCGTCACCCACGTCCGGTCGGATCTGCAAAGAAGAACACATGACCATTGGTTTTACATTAGTGGCCACAAAATGTCTAAGTACTCTGTATGGCGGGAGATCGACCCATCGCTCATTACTGCTCCCGAGTTGAGCAATGAGGATCGGGCGGATTATTCCCGTCTCTACATTCCCCAAGAACTGAACCGCATCCCCTTAGCCGTCAGTAGGGATAGGACGTGGCTTCGAGCTCTATGGGGTACCGGTAACACATAATTGCCCTTATATTTTGTTTTCCAATTTTTTATTAACTGGTTCTGTTTGCTGATTTTATCTTCCTCTCCTTTGCAGTGTCTACCCGTGCCGACATGGTTAAGAGGCAGCAGGCCAAGCAAGCCCAAAGACTGGCTGAACTAGCAGCTAGGCAGGCCGCCGAGGTTACTTCAGGATGCAGAGGCCTCAGAATCACGACCGGAGCCTCAATCCTCGCCGCCTGCTGTTGAGGTGGAGATCATAGATTTCACAGTTTCTGAGCCCGATCATGCTCTCCTGACCGATTCCAGGTCTCATTCTCTCTCAAAGCGCCCTAGGGGGGCCAGTGGCGAGTCGGTAGTGACTTACCAGCCTGATTGGTCGGTAGTGACGACTGATCGATTCGTTGCTGAGGCTCCTTTGGCTGCTAAGGAGGTGGGGATGGACTTGTGTCGTGCCTTCATCCTTCCGAGGGATCGGCCTGTGTATGACCAGGTCCCAGCTTCATCGGCCTGTGCTGAGCTGTTAGGGCACCTCACAATGGTAGGTGTCTTATATCTATCTTCGTCTTTTGTCATTTCTTTTACTTGTACATGATTTCCTTTTGACGTGTTTTCAGGCTGTCCCTTGGGCTGCTTCCCTAGAGCAGAAAGTCAAAGATCTTGATCTGCAAATGAGGGGGCTCAGGCTGACTGAGGAGCGAGCGGAGGCTGCCGAGGGTCGGCTGGACGCTATGCAGAAGGAAGTGTCCTCGCTGCAGCAAAGATTGGCTCAGGTGGTGACTGATCGCGATAATGTCAAGAGCGATCTTGAAGCTTCGTTCGCTCGTCTGGATCGGGTCAAGTCAAGGCTGAGGGCTTCCAGGAGAGCAGAGAAGAAGGCCCAGAAGCTGGTCTTGATTTCCGAAGATAGAGGTTTTACGGCCGGCTTCGAGGAGGTGATCCGCAAGGCTCACGCTGCTGGGGTAGACCATAAGCTTCTCTTGGAGGAGGGTATGGAAGATCCCATCGGGCGTCCTGAGGAGCCTGATGTTCCTCCCGTCGTTAGCTCGGATCCTGAGTCGGAGATGTCCGATTAGCCTTAGCCCATTTCTTATTATTCTTGTAATTTAACATTTGGCCTTCGGGTCAGTCTCAACTTATGCCTTCGGGCTTATATTTATTTAAATTTTGCGATCGATATTGCCCTTGCGTAAATTTTAATTCACGTGCTGTAGTTGGCGTTCGCTCATAATTGCTTTAGGTCTTATTTGATTGCCTTAGCTTTTTCTTTATAATACCTCTTCGGCTTAATGATTTGCCTTGGTATTTTTCTTTGTAACACGTCTTCGGCTTAATCATTTGCCTGGGTGGTTTTTATTTGTAACACCTCTTCGGCTTGATCCTTTGCCTTGGTGTTTTCTATTTGTAACACCTCTTCGGCTTTGTGTTTTGCCTTAGTGTTTTTTGTTTAGGTTTACCCTTGGTATGAACGTCGATTCGTCCTACCTCCTCGGTCAGTTTGTCCCTTTAATATTTTGAGGGAGTGGACATATATCTGAAAATATTAACAGTATAGGGCTGACGAAAATATTAAACAAGAATTGCAAGCTCATCATTTCCTTTCGAATGCCCTGAAGTATGGGCTTGGAATTTCTATGCTAGCATAGTTCTTTCGTTTACCCTATCCATTTTTGCATTTACTATTCATTGTACTTAAAACAAATATGCTGAAGTAAATATGCTCAAGTTGACATAGAGGAATTCGAGTAAACTATATTGGAAATAAACCTTCTGTTTTCATTCATACTGAAGTAAAATATGCTGAATCAAGGTTGTTGAAAGCAAAACAATAAAAGAACGAGGATTTTCGATAGGCTTACTGGTAGAACCTACGAAGGCGTGAAGCATGCCAAGTGTTTTTTATCCTGGAGCCGTCCATTGTGGATAGTTTGTATGTCCCTGGTCGAACTGCTTCAACCACTGTGTAAGGGCCCTCCCAATTGGGCATCAGCTTCCCCTGCTTGGTCGGCATGGATGTTGCTAGCTCTCTGAGAACGAGATCTCCAACTTGGAAGGATCTTTTCTTTACGCCAGCGTCGTAGTACTGAGCCGCCTGAAGCTGGTATCGGACGTTCCGCTGATGGGCTGCTTCTCTTTCTTCAACCACCATATCAACATTAGCTCGTAGACCGAATTCGTTGCTTTCCACGTTGAACACCTGTGTTCGGTAGGACTCCATTCTGACTTCGGCTGACATCAATACATCTGTCCCAAATGCCAATCTGAATGGGGTTTCCCCGGTCGAGGACTTGGGAGTTTTCGGTAAGCCCAAAGAACGTAGGGTAATTCTTCTGCCCACATATCTTTAGCATCCCCTAGCCGCTTCTTTATACCATCGAAGATAATCTTATTTGCTGCTTCAATAGCTCCGTTTCCTTGTGGATGTCCGACTGAACTAAACTTCTGCTGTATTCCAAATTTAGCCAGAAACTTCCTGAACTTACTGCCGACGAATTGAGTTCCATTATCAGACACGCAGATCATCGGAATGCCAAACCTTAGGATTATCTGTTCCAACATGAACTTTTTGGCTGCCTCTTCAGTTATTGCTGACAACGGTCGGGCTTCCACCCATTTGGTCATGTAGTCAACGGCTACAATGCAATACTTAGCCTACTTGGTACTGGTGGGTAGAATTCCTACAATGTCCACAGCCCACATTGCAAAAGGAATGGGATTGAGGACCGATGACATTTCTTCCGGGGGTTGCTTCGGTACAGTGCTGAACAGCTGGCATTGTCTGCATTTCTTCGAGTAAAGTTTGGCGTCTTCCCTTACGGTCGGCCAAAAGAACCCTTGTCTGAGGATTTTGAAGGCTAGTGATCGTCCTGCCAAATGCTCCCCACAAATTCCTTCGTGTACTGTTTCCAACACTAACCTTTGATCTTCGGGGGCCAGACATTTGAGGAGAGGTTGTGTAGCCGATCGTCTGAACAATTGTCCCCCTACTAAGGTGTAGCTGGCTGAACGATATTTCACCTTTTGTGCTTCCTTTTTGTCTAATGGCAATACCCCTCTCTCCAGGAAGGCCCTGATGGGGGTCATCCAATTGATTCCCTGATGTATTTCCAGACATTGTCTTTTGTCTATCGAGGGAACTTTCACTTCGGTCAGGTATATTGACCCCATTAGACTTTGGGTTTCCGCTGAGGCAAGCCTAGACAACGTATATGCCCTGTTGTTGTTTTCTCTGGCTACTGGCTTAATTCAAATGACTCAAAATGAAGTGAAGCTTCACGTACCTTGGCTGTGTATGCCTTCATTCGGGGGTCTTTTTGGCCATACTCCCCGGAGAATTGCTTCTCCACTAGCAAGGAATCGCTAAATACCCTTACATGTTTTACCTCTAGACTCCGTGCCAAGGAGAGTCCTGCTAGTAATGCTTCATATTCAGCCTCATTGTTAGTCAAGGGGAAGGTGAACCTGATAGCCTGACAAATCTCAAAACCATCGGGGCTGATGAGGATCATACCGGCCCCATACTTCGTTTTTGTGACCGAGCCATCCACGAAAAGTTTCCATTTCCCCGGTGACTGAATGATCTGTTCCTCCGGTGCCAAGTCCTTCGGTCCTGAGAAAGAACATTCTACCAAGAAGTCGGCCAGTGTTTGGGCTTTGATGGCGGTTCTGGGCACAAATTCCAAGTCATACTCTCCCAGCTCTACCGACCAAGCCACAACTCTGCCCGAAGCTTCCGGTCTTTGAAGGATCTTTTTCAGGGGTTGATCGGTAACCACTTGCACAGTTCTTCGTTGAAAATAATGGCGTAGTTTCCTTGATGCTACCACTAATCCAAAGGCGAACTTTTCGACATTGGGGTATCTTGTTTCCGCGTCCTTGAGTATGTGTGAGACATAGAACACTGGGTGTTGATTCTTTTCGTATTCCTTGACTAACACAGCCCCTAGTGTTCGATCACTCACTGCTAAGTAGAGTTGCAGTGTTTCTTTGGGGTCGGGCCTCATCAGGAGTGGTGCCTTGACCAGATATTCTTTAACTTCTTCAAATGCCTTCTGGCAGTCCGATCCCCATTCAAAATTTTTTGACCCCCGGAGTACTTCGAAGAACGGTAGGGCTTTCTCGGCCGATCGGGAAATGAACCTTCTCAGGGCAGCCAATCACTCAGTTAGTTTCTGAATGTCCCTGATCGTCTTCGGCGCCTCCATATCAATCACTGCCTTGATCTTCTCAGGATTGGCTTCTATCCCTCTGGCACTTACCGTGTACCCCAGAAACTTGCCACTGGCAACTCCGAACGTGCACTTGCTTGGATTAATTTTCATATTATTTCTCCTGAGTGTTTCAAAACACTCTTTCAGGTCCTCTGCATGGTCTTTAAACATGGATTTCACGATCATATCGTCCACATAGCATTCCATGTTCCGACCGATCTGTTGCTTGAAAACTTTGTTGATCATTTTCTGGAAGGTTGCCCCTGCAGCCCGAAGGGCATCTTGATGTATGCATATGTACCTTTGGGGGTGATGAATGCTGTCTTTGGAATATCCTCGGCATTCACTGCAATTTGATGATATCCAGAAAAAGAATCTAAAAAGCTAAGTACCTGGTGTCCTGAGGTTGCATCTATTAACTGGTCAATGTTTGGTAGGGGGTAATGATCCTTCGGACAGGCTTTGTTCAGGTCGGTGTAGTCGACGCACATTCTCCATTTGTTGTTCGACTTCTTGACTACCACCACATTTGCCAGCCAGTCTGGATACTCAATCTCCTCAATGAACTTTGCCTCCAGCAATTTTTCCACTTCGGCCTGGATGACTTGTTGCCTTTCCATAGCGAAATTCCTCTTCTTCTGCTTAACCGGCTTTGCATCGGGGTTAACGCTAAGACAATGTTTTGCAACCGAAGGGTCTAAGCCCGGCATGTCCTCCGGTCCCCATGCGAACACATCGTGGTACTGCCTGATCACTTCAATAACTCTTGCCCTTAACTCAGGCTCCATGTTCTTGCCTATTTGGATCATTTTCCCCGACTGCCCGACATACAGTTCGACCTCTTCTGTCTCAGTTGTCGGTTCGGCTATAGGGTTGGACAAATCGGCTCCAAATTTTTCTAACTCGATGTTCATCATCTGACGACTGCTTCCTTCATCTTCATTTCTCTTCCTTTTCCCCCCTTCAGTCATCTCGACATCTCTGTCTTTCTCAATATCTTCCAACATGATGATTCGGGCAGCTTTTCTGATCTCCTCTCATTTCTCCCACACCATTTTCGGTCGGAAATTTCAACTTCAGATGGGGGACAGAAGCTACCGCCTGAAAAGCGCTAAGGATCGGCCTTCCCAGGATTCCGTTGTACGGACTATCCACCTTTACTACATAGAACTTGGCTTCTTTCTCCATGGTGTAAGGGGCTTTGCCCAGCACGATGGGGAGGTTAATCGTTCCTTCGATCGGTACGGGCTGATTCCCGAAACCGTACAGGGGCGCCTCATGACATGGCTCCAACTGCTCGCCCCCTAAGTTCATCTTGCAGTATGTTCTGTGATACAGGATATTGACCGAACTACCACCATCAACTAGAACTCTCCAAATTTTGTTTTCCCCTATTATGGGATTTATGATGAGTGGATCTTCGTGCGGCCATATCACGTCCTCAAAATCATCCTCTGTGAAGGTGATAGGCAGGGGCTGTCTGGCCGGATTGGTCTGATACAAGTTGTAGACCTGTCTGGCATATTTCTTTCGGGCGGTCTTAGTGCACCGCTCCAGCACCGTGCCCCCTGAAATCGTTCGAACTTCATCTCTGTATTTTTCTTCCCTTTCAGGCCCCTTCTCTCTTCTGGGCTCCTTGGGTTCCAGCTTGTCCCTCAGGTCGCCCTTGTACTGTTCTAAATCTCCTTTCTTCACCATTTTTTCAATTAGCTTCTTCAAATGGTAGCATTCATCTGTATTATGCCCCTTATCCTTATGGTCCTCGCAATACTTATCCCCGTTTTTCTTGTAATCTGGGGTTTTCATTCTGGTTGGCCGAACGAATCCCGGCTTCCCCTTTATTTCGTGGAGAATCTTTGAGATAGGTGCATTCAAAGGGGTGAACACCGTACTATCTCTATCTCGTCTTCTGTCTTCTCCTCGGTCGGGTCTATTGTCCGTCAGTCTACTTTTGATGTCTCCACGACCCCTTCGGTCGTCTCTTCCAGAACCTTCATTTCTGCGACTTTCTTTATACCCTCCAATAGATTCAAGTTTCCTTCGGATGGCTTCTCTTCTCACATATATATCATTCAAAGATTTAGGAGGAATATCATAAAGAGAAGAGCGGAGTTTTTTACCTTTCACAGGGTCTAATCCGGCGGCTAAAAACCCTGCAGCCTTTACTTTGTCCAAGTTGGTGACCATCCCTGCTTCTTCCTTAAACCGGGCTAGGTAATCCCCTAACTCTTCGTTCGATCTCTGACGGCAATGAATCAATGCTTCAGTATCCTTCTCCCTTCGGCACAAGTGAGAGTAGTGCCTCAAGAACCTCCTCTTTAATTGGTCGTATGAATGTATAGATCGGGGTTTTTGCGAACGATACCACATCGTTGCTGGTCCCTTCAAATATGTCTTGAACATCTTGCACAACATGATATCACAGTGTCCCATACCCGTCATTAGAGACTCATATTTTTCACAGTGGTCTTCCGGGTCTCCTTTCCCACTGAACTCGTTCATTTTTGGGAACTGTCCCCCCGAAGGAGGTCGATACTGTTCAATCTCTTCAGAGACAATAGGTTCATGGCTCACCTTCCGTTCTCCGAACATGGCCTTTTCCATCCTCTTTAAACGATCCCGAACGTGCGAGTCATCCTCTTCATCAGAATCGGTCAGAGTGGTTCTGGAACGTGTCTTTCGCGGATGCGATTCGGAGTCCGAAGACCCGTCTTCATCGTCATACGGCCTTTTATCCCTTCGGTGTTCGGACGACACCTGCGTCACCTCATCGGCCTCAATCGACTCTCTTAATGCCCTTTCTTCTAATTCATATTCTTCCCTACGGAGTTTGATGGCTTTGAGTCTGAGCATGTCCGCTTCTTTCTTTTTAGCCTGTATCTGGGCTTCCTTATCGGCCTGTTCGGTTACTTTCTGTTTTCCCTTCTTGGTGGCCTGCTCTTCTCTCCATTTGAGAATCAATTCTCTCTGTTCTTCGGGGGTCGGTAAAGGACCCTCGTCCCCCTCAGAGTCAAAATTCAATTGCCGATTTATCGGCGGCGTGATGGTCGAACCTCCAGGGTGTGGAGTTCCATCGGTGGTCATAATCTCAGTAAATCACAACGCACAATCGATCTATACGTTCCCACAGACGGCGCCAAATGTTGGAACCAGTTTTCGTCACCCACGTCCGGTCGGATCTGCAAAGAAGAAGAATGCGAGGGTTGGGCCCCCCGATTCACCTCCGGTGTGAGAATCAGTAACTGGTAGCCTAGGTAGGTAAATTGAACGTACAGAGAATATGTGTGTATTGTGAATTCTGTATGAATGAAGAATGAACCTGACTTATTCCTTTTACCAGTTAGTTCCGATCCCCCACGTTCCGAACGTGTATTTCGTGGTATTCCCCATGACTTGGTCTTTGTACCGTTGATTGGCCCAACCCACTAAAGGGATCGGTACGAGCTTCTTCGGTCTTCATAATATACTGGGCCTTTTCATACAGGCTATATAAAGTGGGCTGCTTCGATCGGCCCAACAACTATCAGTCTTAGGCCTCTAACAATATGAGCACATTTTTAATTTTTTAATTTACGCGAGAATTCATTCCCAGCAGAGAAGCCTGATATATAAACAGAACAAATTTAAGAAAGTTAGATTTTGTACAAAAACAACAGAAGTACCACTTAATATAAACTCATTTAAGAAGACATTATACTCTAATGGAAACACCCCTACTATTAGAATTAAGAACCAACCCGATTTAGGCTATAGTTTGAAATACATGACTACAACCAGACAACAAAATTCAAGTAATGTCATTACGAGGAGATGGAAGTGCTGATGGTTGTATGTTATATGCAGTGGCAGATGCAGTTATTACGAGTAGAGGGAAGTGGCCATGCTTGTAATGGAGGGATTAATGGAGAACTATGTCTTGGTTGGCCTTCGAAAATAATTGTTTCCCCGCTTGACATTGGAACTGTTTTGGAGATCGATTCACTTGCTACGAGTAGAGGGAAGTGGCAATGCTTGTAATGGAGGGATAATCAAGTAAGTCTTGGTTGGCCTCTGAAAATAGTATAATTTTTTCCGCACTTGACAGACATTGGAACTAGTATTGGAGATGAGAAAAAATCAAAAAAAATATATGGAGAAGCGAGGATTTGAACCTCGAACCTTCTTTCTACATGAAAGAAACCATTTTTCAAGAGACAATGAATTTGGTTTTTTTTGCTCTACCAATTGAGCTACTTCCCCATTGATGGTTTAGCATTGTTTATAATTTGTTTATTGATAACTATATAATGATATATCTCAAGGTTTTTTTTTTTTTGAGGGAAAGATCAAAACTTTCATTAATAAGATAAATCATCTAACAACGTAGACACTCAGCAGGAATATTACTCCCACTGAATATCTGCTCTGGAGAAGAATAAGCAGCTCTAGCTAAACTATGAGGCAACCTATTAGCAGATGTTTATGTTATTTATGTTGAAGAATATCTGCTGTTTATGTTAGGAAGGCAAGTTGCATGTCACACAACTATGATATTTGCCAACAGTGTTCATCTAACCCCTGATTTTTAGGTGTTAATTCGACATGTTGCCCCTGGTAGCCTGCATAACTGATTTACTGCATTGTTTCATATACTGAAATTTTGCTGTTCATTTTCTTGGCTGCGGAAGGACTCCAAAGTCTATGATTTTGATCTGTTGTAAAGGTGTGACAATATCCAGTAAAAGAGCTCACTTTCATGTGCTTAAAATGAAGCAGCATGTGTTGTACTCTGGAAACCATGTCAATTTGATATTTTCAACAAAAAATTGCTTTTTTTGTAAAATTTACATTTGAAAGTTTTTTTACATGGATTAGAACTTCTTATAAACAAAACTTAACTATTATCTTCCGCTTTGAATCTAGATGGAATACTCTAAAATGAACAAATCGTCAATTTTTCTTTTTCTTTTTTTGCATGAAAGCGGATAACTAAACGATCAAATTTTAAATAAATTAAGATATTAATTTAGACCAAAATTTAAAAAAACACAATTAAAATTACTAAATTCGGATATTCTCATTTTTAGACAGAAACTCAAACATTTATTTAGTTATTTAGACAGAAACTCAAACGACAGAGTGTTTTTAGCATTGTCACTGAAAAAGTGAACCCCTCTCTCAACACTTCCAACCCAGAAAAAACCCTAAAACCCTAAAGCTCAACTGACCTCAAAATGGTGAAAAATGGCAAAACAAAGAAGAAATATCACAAACCCACTAAACCCCATCATCACTCAAGCCCACCAGCAGCTCAGGAAAACAAACCCATCACTGTAAAGACTCTTCCAGCTCATCTCATTCTTGAAATATTCTACAGGACCCCTGTTAAGTCCCTGGTAAGATGCAAATGTGTTTGTAAGTCTTGGTTTGCTCTTATTAATCATGCTACATTTATTAAAATGCATCTTGATTTTAATACTTCAAGAAATAAGTTGCTGTTGGGTAATAGTAGAAGGGGTGTTGCTTTATTAGGCCTTGATCAGTCTCCTGTAACTGTATTCAACATTGATAGGAATTTTACGACTAGGCCTAATTACCCGAGAAAGATCAACTTTACTGATTTTTCCAAGAATATGGTTGTTGCTGGTTCGATTAATGGGATTGTTTGTTTAGCTCATTTTAAAGAAATGTTGGGGCGTTATGTTGCATTATGGAACCCGGGTGTTAATTGTTGGAGTCCTATTGAGCTGGTGGAAGATAAGTCTTTTACGGATGGTATGTCGGTGGGGTTTGGGTATGATGCGGTGAGTGATGATTATAAGATTATTTGCATTGTTCCTGCTCTCGGGGATTTTGGGTGGTCGTTTCTTCAGGTTTATTCTGCGAATAGGGGTTGTTGGGTGGATGTTGGTAGAGGGGGTATTCTTCCTTTTTGTGCCGATAAGGGTTTAAGGCATTGTAATTTTATTATCAGAGGTGTTCCGTATTGGGTAGGAATTGATGAAGGGGATGAAGCGACTCCTGACCCGGTAGAGCTTTTGGGAAAAATTGATCCTTGTACGAATTCCTATTTCAAGATATTGTATCCACGACATGTGAAGAATAAGTGTACTAAGGTTTATCCAGTGAATTTGAGGGATTCTGTTGCTGCTTTAATTCACTCTCCTGGTGAGTGTCCGAACGAGATGGTTGATTTGTATGTTCTAGATGAGAACACTGCTAAATGGACAAAGATGTACAGTATTGGGCCATTTGCGTTCGAAGGACTGTGGATTCCTCAGTGCTTTAGCACTGGTGAGATTGTACTTGAGACATGGACAGGGAACAAGAATCCTGCTTCCAGCCTGGTTACTTATTTCTGTGACCCTAAAACAAATCTTGTGGTTCCTAACACCGAAATTGAGGCGTTGGGTCCATTATGGTATGAGTCGTTCAGTCACGTAGAGAGCCTAGCACGTATCAAGGGAATGGTACAGATCGGGAAGGAGCACAAAGAAAGAAAGAAGACCAACTCCAAGATTAAGAACTGGTACTTGCATTCATTAACTTAATTTTGTTATGTATTCATCCTGTGCTTTGTGCTTTAAGTTTGTTATAAAATCTGTAGATGATCAATGTGCTGAATGATTTTAGATGTATAGCATCAAAAGTATTACTACTCAAAATGTTGGTCTAGAGATTAGAATGTTAAGTTCTGTATAGGTTATGATTAACATAACTTAGACTGCTGTTGCACTAGCTATTTCTTTAATGGTTCACCAATCCAGCCTTGAAAGGCCTGTTCCTTCAATGCTGTACGTGTATCCAGGGACGGAAGCAGGATATATTTTGGAGGGGCCAAACTTAAATCAACAATTCCATAACATGATAATTACTTCAAAAAATGCCTAAAAATTATACAGATATATGTCATTTTAACTGAGATGGATGCTACTGTAAATATGTGGAGGTGGAGGGACCAGTTGCTAGTGTAAATAAATGGAAGTGGGACTAAAAAATAATCTTGCAGTACTATATGTATAAAAAGATAATATGTATAACTTTTGGTGGCAGAAAAGCCAACCCCTGCCCCCCTTCAGTTCCGTCAATGAGTGTAGCTCTAATTTGAAAATTACTTTTAAAGTGTCATGTTAGAGTAAGCATGTTGTGGCTAAGGAGTAAGAGATTCTGATGTGAGGGATAAGTTTCATCGAAAATGTGCAACACTACAATGATATACAATGTTCTAAATTCTACTCTGTTCCACTGGCTTATTGACCAGTGAAAATATAGCATGGCTACTATTTCAATCTGGTATTACAATTTTAAAAAGTTTGTAAATATCCATGAGATAATCTGGATAATATGGGTTTCTGAGTTGTTTGATTGTAACTTGCTGATATAAAAACAGTTACTAGTAGTACACTTGTTATGGTCTAGTATTGCACTTCTTAAACTCGCTTAAGCAGTAGATTTACAGAAGTGACAAATTTGACTCCCATAATATATCATTAAAAGATACATATGAAAGCTAAAGGGCATAAGAAGTGTTGTGGGAATATTTGTTTATGACTTGTAAACATTATTGGTCCAAGCTGTGTGCTGCCCTGCATCCACATGTGTATATATCTAGCCTTTCTCGTATTTTTATTGATCATGTGCCTTTTTAATCCTTTTCATATTGATGTGATTTATTTTGTTGCTGCTTCTATTAGTAACAGCCAAACTAATAGCCCCTTTACTAGACTAGTTGACCGCAGGACAAAACTCTTGTATTATACTTTCAGTGACAATGCCGATGCTACTATAAAAATACCTAATATCTTGTTTCATGATATGCTTATAATAATAGCTGAGGTTATAGCTCCCTTGCAACTAGATGTGGAGCAGTGGAGGCACGTAGCGCCTTGGGGTACCTATGGAGTACTCTGATATTTTGGGTGCACATTCATATGTAGAATTCATTTGAGGATGTAGAAGTAGTGCAGTTGGTAAAGATGCCATTTTTAGTTCAAACAGTCTGGTGTCAAATCCTCTTTATTGACTTCTTTTTCCCCGAGTACCCTCAAATATCATGATTAGTAGCTCTTATATAGGGTACAATTACAAAATTTTGATAGTCAAGTTGGTCCTGTTGAGCAAAGCTAAGTTTAAGGCCTGGGATCATTTTTTTGGCATAGCCTCAATGTAAATTCTCCCTCCATCACTGCTCGTGACATTTTCCGTTATTAGTAAATGTACACCATCTTTTCTTTTCTAATAGCCTTGCCGTTTGTCATTTTGTACTATGGTTCAGAGTTACATATATTGTTAGTAACAATAATCCTGCTAACTTATCCTTAGGTAGCGTGTCATTCTATTGTATGTTCAACCGTTATCAGTCTTTCCGGTGTAATGCTAATGCCTATATATATTAATTTTCTCTTGCAGGACGGAGTTCTTGTCCAAAGAATTTGAATCGGTGTTGCATCTTTAACAATAGCTGTTGTTGGATAGTGGTGCAGGCAGGAGTGAAGCAATTAGAGGACTGTTAATTTTCTGTGTAGTGCTTTTCTATATTACTTGAGAACCGTTTTTAGTGACATTAAAGCTGCACTCTCGAGTGAATTTCAGTTACCTGGATTTATTTAGCTTTATATGCAACTTTTGTCGGGTGGAGGATATCATATGACTTGTGATGGATAAATGTTGGATTTATTTAGATTTATTCAGTGATGCTACTTTCTTTGCATGTGTCTATTCTTAATCTAGCCCGTCTCTTGAACCCCTTAATTATGCATGTGTCTTTCTTTATTCTTGTTCTATCTTTTGAACCCTTGATTATGGATATGTCATATGCTTGACTAAAGAATTTAGTGACATGTTCATCAAGTAATGTGATAATTGCATGTTTAGACTGCTGCAGTTGAGGAAAGAGTTGATGCTTGTGTGAATGTGATGGCTTATAATTAGATGAATAAACAAGGATGTGATTTTTAAATAGGTGAACATCATAAAATAATCAGTGTTATTTTATTTTATATAAAACTGTGTAGTCGTCTCCATTTATCAGAAACTCTCAATTACACATTGATTATTTTAATTCAATAATCAAACAATTTGTTAAAGTTGATATATGTACATGTACCCGTTTCCGCTTTCCCACAACCACTTTGAGTTATGTTAGGTTGTAAAATTGATATAGTTACTAGAAGAGGAGTTGTTAATCATAGTATTGCTCTGCTCTAGTTTGCTTGAAACACTAATCTGGAAGTAGAAAACTCGACTCTTAGTCTCCCATAAAGCACTGATGAAGAAAAGATCGATTGAAAAGCTAAAGGGCACAACATGTCGGAGCATACATGATGTACAAATCGTTTTCAGTCCAGTCCTGTCTGCATGCATACTGTGTGGCTCAAATATATTTTTGGTCATGTGTTATTCCCAGTCTCCTTAGTTTGTGTTCTGGTCCGGTGGTAAGTAGTAAAGATCAGTAATGTTCTTATGGATTGGTTCCAAAGTTTAAGAAGGCAGACAAAAATAATTAATTTTTAATTTGATAAAATTGACAAAAGTAATTATTTTAAAATACAGGATTAATTTTGACCTTGAGGTTAAGTATTTATTAAATGGATATTACATAATCCATGAAATAGGTCAAATTTTCAATCGGAAAAATTTTAAAAAGTTGGAATATTTCTTAAGGATTCCCCTTCGTTGGATACATAGATGTGTATTCAATATAAAAATTAAAGAAATTTGGGATATTTATTTGCCAAATATGTATGCAAGACACTCATTTGGGCCACATGTTAAAATTGATCAAAAAACAGTTAAGATAATAATTTTTTTATTAATTTTATTCAAAAATATTAATTATTTTTTATTTTTAACCCTGTTTTGATAACTCATTTTCAGAAAAAAAATTATATACTTAAATTTATATTTGATGTTAAGCAAATCCATCCTAAGTTTCAAAGTAATTCTTTAAAAAAAAACTGTACGCAAATTTGTGTTTTTTCTCGAAATAAAAAATTAATTTTTAATATTTAAGACAAGACAAATGGGTTAAGATCAGGACAAGAACTCACATATCTTGAAGAACTGAGTAGTTGTCCGAAACAAAACCCTTAATCTCCCCTGCACTAAAAAATGGTGAAAAATGGTAAAACAAAGAAGAAATATCACAAACCCACTAAACCTCAACATCACTCAAGCCCACCAGCAGCTCAAGAAGACAAACCCATCACTGTAAAGACTCTTCCAGCAGATCTTGTTCTTGAAATACTCTTCAGGACTCCTGTTAAGTCCCTGGTAAGATGCAACTGTGTTTGTAAGTCTTGGTTTGCTCTTATTCATCACCCTACATTTGTTAAAATGCATCTTGATTTTAACTCTTCAAGAAAAGATAAACAACTTATATGTAGGAGTCCTGAGCAGACACTTATTTCTTTGATAAGCCTGGTTAAGCCCCCTGTAATTTTACTCAACATTAATAAGTATTTCACTGATAGGCCTAATT
The DNA here is from genome assembly GCA_030848705.1 of Heracleum sosnowskyi. Classification (NCBI taxonomy): domain Eukaryota; kingdom Viridiplantae; phylum Streptophyta; class Magnoliopsida; order Apiales; family Apiaceae; genus Heracleum; species Heracleum sosnowskyi. Next base: position 9,832,530 of record CM061242.1, on the reverse strand, counting down.
ACCCGAGAAAAATTAACTTCACTGATTTTTCCAAGAATATGGTTCTTGCTGGTTCGGTTAATGGAATTGTGTGCTTGTCTCATTATGAAGAGATGTCGGAGCGTTTTGTTGCTTTATGGAACCCGAGTATTCGTTATTGGAAACCGGTTGGTCTTGTAGGACCTAAGTCTTGGAAGAATATGTCGGTTGGCTTAGGTTTTGATGCTGTGAGGAAGGATTATAAAATTATATGTATTGTTCCTGAAACTCGCCGTGAGAATGTTGTATGGTCTAGGATCGAGATTTACTCTGCAAACAAAGGTTCGTGGGAAAATGTTGATGAGAAGGGCATTATTCCCTTTTGGCCCCGTCCCGATTTACGACATTGTAATTTTATTGTTAAAGGTGTTCCGTACTGGGTTGGGATTGATGTAGGACCAGGAAATGAGATTTCGTCTATATTGGGGAAGATTGATCCATGTACTGGGTTGTATAAGAAGGTAATGTATCCACATCATGTCAAGAATAAGAGTACTTGGGTGCATCCTGTGAACATGAGAGATTCAGTTGCTGCTGTAATTCAATTCCCTGGAGAGTATCCTAGCGGGATGATTGATTTGTATTTGCTAGATGAGAACAATAATAAATGGACAAAGATGTATAGTATTTGGCCACTCAGTTCTGGACATGTTTTTGAAAGACTGCGGATTCCTCAGTGCTTTAGCACAGGTGAAATAGTAATTGAGACGTGGATCGGAAATGAAAATAATTCTTCAGACCTGTTTCTTGGTATCTGTGACCCTAGAACCAATGTTGTGCATCATAACAATGAAATTGAGGAGTTAAATCCATATTGGTATGAGTCATATAGTCACGTAGAGAGCCTAGTATGTGTCAAGGGAATGGTACAGATTGGCAAGGAACACAAAGACAAGAGGGATAACCTTAAGACGAAGAACTGGTAATTACATTCTTGAGTACTTTTGTTATGCGCTCAAACTGTGGTTTATGATTGTCAGACATTTGAATGTGCTATGTGTTCATCATGCTGAATAGTTTTGAATGTAGAACATAATAAGCTCAGTAACTGAAATAGAACATGACATTAAAAGTAGTACTACTAAATAAGTTGGACTAATGCTGTACATTATAAAGAATTTGATTGTTGTTGCAGTAGCCATAGAAGACAATTACTTTAATGCTCTACCAGTGTATCTATAATTTTGTAGTTACTTTATAAGTGGTAAATGGAAGTAAGCAAAACAAGGCTATGGAGTCGGACATTAGTTGTCTAGGATAGTTTATATTGATTTAGCATTTCGATAGGAAAAAATAAGAGTAAATTGCATAATTGTGGCCGTACTTTACACCGATTTTCAAAAAAGTGGCTCAACTTTCAAATTCTCATTTTAATGGCCAGAGTTTGATTCCGCTTTTTATAAAAGTGGCTCCCGTTAACTACCTACTAACAGGGTTAACAGAATAGGGGTAAAATCGGTTTTTTTTAATCAGTCATAATATAAGGCACATATACACATTCACATACAACACCACACTATGTGCTTGTAAATTGTAATCCAGGTTACTTATACAACACAACTTCAAAAACATGTTCACTATTTCAATCTGATGATACTGATTGGACTCGAATAGATTCCGGGTGTTTTCGTTGAATGCGATTACTAAATTCAGTGAGGGTTTGGACTGTAAGAGTTGAGGACGGGAGGTTAGCACTTGAGTTGGGCAGTAAGGCCCATGTCAGTAATTCTTCCCCACAGAAATCGCCAGGTTTAAGGGTGATCGAATTGAAGAATCCTGACCTTCCACCATTAGTTGTGGAGCTCTCTAGTTGTCCCCTGATAATAAACAACATTTCATTTACTGGATCACCTTCTTGAAAAATGCAACTGTCTTGGGTACTCAAGGATGAGACTAGTCTTTCACATATGGCATCTAGAAGCTGGACATCCATTTGTGAGAAAAAAGGAACCTGTACGATATTAAACGAATAAGAGGTGATGAGTTCTCATATAAAATCAATAATCATATGCTAATTAATATACACTCTCAGTTATTATAAGTTAAAGTTTGTGTATATGAAGGATGGATCCGCTGGTTTGCACGGTGAAGCAAGGTCTTTCGGTGAAGAACCGAAACCCATAGCTATCTTGCAAGCCTAATACCTTACCTGAATCATGTCAACTTAATTATAAGATTAATACAACAGATTAACAAGAAGTACATACACGTTGGACAAGTTTGAGACATAGATGTCGTTGGATATCACGCCGAAGGTCAAGTGGCAAGGATTTTAGGATAGCTTCTTCATTAACTCCTCTAGTAGCAACCCATCTATATTGAACAAACCGACGAACACAGTCTTGAAGCACAGGAGGCAATTGTCGATGTCTCATCCACTCCTCAGTATCTCTCTTTTTGACTCGCCACTCTTCAAGCCTCACAGACATGGATTGCAAGTATTGCTATATAAATAAAATAAAGTGATTAGATGGATTGCAAGAATTACTGACATAGTGTGGTGTTGTATGTGAATGTGTATATGTGCCTTATATTATGACTATGATTAAAAAAAACCGATTTTACCCCTGTTTTGTTAACCCTGTTAGTGAGGAGTTAACGGGAGCCACTTTTATAAAAGGCGGAATCAAACTCTGGCCATTAAAATGAGAATTTGAAAGTTGAGCCACTTTTTTGAAAATCGGTGTAAAGTACGGCCACAATTATGCAATTTACTCAAAAAATAACTATACCCCTCTTGTGTTGCAAATTTGCAATGTGCAGCACTAGTGCACTACAGTGTTCCAAAAGCTTGTTTATTTTATTAGGCAAGTATACCTTCCATGTTTGTATCAGTGCCCTGTGGTAAAATAATGTGGCTCCTTTTTCAGTTTGATATTATAATCAGGGAAGTGCTATAGATATCTACACGACATGCTATGTTTGTAAAATTGATGTAGTTTCTGGTAGAGGAGTTGTTATTTATAGTAATGCTCTGATCTAGTTTGCTTTAAACATTTATCTGGCATAACAAACTTGACTCCCAGTCTCCCATAAGTCAACAATAAAAAAAAGATCGATTGAAAGCTAAAGAGGCACAACATTTTTTAGCATACTTGTATTACAAAACGTTATCAGTCAGTCTAGTCCTGTCTGCATACATATCGTGTATATTATATATATAGGCTCTAATGTATTCATTGAACATGTGACGATTTTTATTTTATTTTTGTTAACTCTCTCTATCCTTTTCATACTGATGTAACATATTTCGCTGCCTGTGTTAATGATAGCCTGATTAAGAGCCCCTTTTACTTGGCCAAGGTGATACTACTTTCCAGAACAAGATTCTTACTTTCACCGATTGAATACTCATTTTACTATATAAGTACCTTGATATTTTGTTTCATATAACGCTTTTGTTTGGTTGCTAGGTAACCCTTGGCTGCTAGGCAGCCGGTGAAAAAATTGTTTTAGTCAGGAAAGGAACTAGGAATTAAAATGGGGTGGGCTCAACATATCACTAGCCAAGTTTCACGCGCCAAATTAGGTATTTCAGATAGATTTTCGAGAGAATGTATATATGGTAAATAGCAGTAGCTGTGGATTAGCAATTGGATAAAACTTGGTTTGGATAGATTGGATAACTTAGTTGGGCTAAGAAAACACAAAATATGTGCAAGTAGTAACTTTTTTTTTTTTTGAAAATTATCCTGGGCTTAAGCCCAGGTAAGCCCTTGTTTAGTTCCATCTCTGGTTTTAGTACAGTTGTTACATCAGAATGAATGAATTAGTTAGTTGGGCAAATCTGGTCTGTACTTTATAGAACATCTTCTTAGTATGGTTGTAAAACTTTTTCTTGTTTTATTGCTCCCTTGCAACATTTGATATCACAAGTAATCATATAACAGTTTCTTTCTTGCGGTTAGTCTTCAGTTTCTGTGATTTGGTTCAGAGGTATAGATTGTTGGTAACAATAATCTTATTAACTTCTCCTAAACTGCTAAACAACATTCCATTATACTGTGAGTACAACTGGTGTCGGTCCTTCGGGTGTAACTAGTTTGATTTTAATTTGCAGGGCTGAATACTTGTGCGAAGATTTTGAAATGGTGTTGCATCTTAGCTAAGTCTGCTGCTTGGTGGGTGGAGCAGGGCCGCAGGCAGTCATTAAGCCATCAGTAGACTTTTAACAATTTAGGATAATGCTTTATATTATGTTACTCCAGTACTTTGTGTAGTGATTACATTGTAATTGAACTCTTGTTGTTTATATTTCAACTTAATCGGATTTTAGCTTTAAATGCAACTTTTGTCAGTACGAGGGGATAATTTGACCTGTGATGGAGAATTGTTGGATCAATGTAAACTTGTTGAAGAGATAGAATGCTGTGGATGCTGTGGCATATCAAAAATTTAGTATTTCGGTCATTAACTGATGTCATGTTTAGACTACTGCTAATCTGCAGCTATTACTAGTAGAAAAAAAAAACTGATGCTTCTATGGCTTTGCTAAGACTTCTGGGGAAGTGGATGATCAAGATATGGTATTATTCTTGGTTGTATACTTAACAGTTGCACTACAATACAGTACCCCTTTTACAACAACATTATTCCCAGCGTATACAATGTAAAAACCCACAAAAATTAACATTCTGAAAACAAAAAATTATTTAAGAAACCATAAACTAGAATTTTAAAAAAGTAGTAAATTTAGAAACCATACATACAACAAATGCATTACAAAAGCTCACATCAAGCCTCAATCAGTTTCAAAACTCTTGAAATTAACCATATTATCCTTAATCCGATTCAATAAAACACAAATCAGGACTATCCCAATCAATTCTTCTCCTCTTAATTCTATCTCCCACTCTTTCATACTCCTCTTTCACCAAATCAGCAAACACCGCAACAAGCATTTGGTGGATCCTATGTCAAAATGTTACATATTTTCTTATCAAACTCATAATATATATATGTACCTCTTAAACATGCGAATGACATATAACATTTCAACCACATCAAATATATATAGTGCTTCAATATGTATATTTCAAATCTCGATACCATATGAACATGTTATAGAGTTCTCATGAAATTAGTAACTACACTTTTTTAAATATATTTTCAATACGTATAATTATTTCACATTTTAAATATATAGAAGTACTTCTTAAATATGCAAATGATATATGTACACTGTGTAATCAAAATAATGTACTGTATATGTACCTTATTTTGCAATCCCACAAAATAATTTATAAAAATCATGTCTCATATACCTCTATTTGTGATGCAGATTATTGTAAAATCGATTAATTTACCATATAACTATATTTGTGATAAAAATTATTGTACAAATCATCCATTTTCTACATTATCGCCGATTAGAAGAAATATTCCAAAAAATTTATAAATTTTTGTTAAATCAAAAGTGACGTTTTTTACGTACATAGTCATTTCTACATAAGTACGTATATGTAAACATTGATATAGCTACTATATCTCGATTTACGATATATTAAAGTTTTTTTTTATTTATTACTCAACAGGCAATGCCCAATTGAAGACGTGGAGTGATCGAATAGTTTTTTTGTCTTGGGCAGCTAAATCATCACGCCTTATTAATCAAGCTTTATACAAACACATTGTACTTACCTCACATCTCACTTTTCTTTAACTCCTAAATCAGAACAAACCTAAAACAACTTATCAAAATGGCCAGTACTTGGAACATGCCAACAAACGGTTCGATCAAGATTAACGTCCATGCAATCAACTACAACGCTCTTTTACCAAACGGTAATAACTCGGGGATATGTGTAGTTTTGAGAGATGATAACGGCGAGATCATCTTGATGGTTTATGGGGTGTATAAGGAATCTTACTCCAATGGCAAATCAACTCTGGGCGATGTTAGTCGGACTCCAGTGTGCTTTTTATGAAGATGAGAACAACGTCATTCTGGAAACTGAGAGTGCAGACGCAGTGAAGGAATATGAAGAGTGGCGTTGGTTTCATGATCCAAATCACAAAAATGTAATTGAACAGCTACATAAGCGTAAGGAAGACAAGAAATTGAAGCTTGATGTTAAAGTCATCGAAGAGAGCCAGAATCGTTTAGCGAGGTTTCTTGCCGAAGATGGGGTATTGAACCGTACTCGCTTAGTTGTATTTAGAAGACCTTTCGGTCGGGTAAGAGAACTTTGGCATCTTGACATGGGTTTGGGTTTGGTTGAGGACCGTTTCGATTTGATCGAGGAGGATGAGTATAATGCAGCACAACCAGTTGAGATGGGAGATGAGGTTCAAGGGGTTGGCGATTGGTTGCTGCAGGACGGTGAATCGGCCAATGTGCAGAATGTCGTCTAAAGGAACTTATATGGACATGCATGTAACATATATGTCAGGTCCTCAAATAAATAATATTTTATTATTCCGTTTTATTCTTCTTCTTAAGAATGTTGACCTTTTAGATTTCTTTAATAGTTTATATTTTCAGATTCCAGTATGCATGTATTGACAAATATGATGTTTAAAACTATGATTTGGATTGGTGACAAAAATCAATCTAAATTTAGGCCTACGTTTAATTTTGGCCATTTCTATCATTCTATTTATTGTTCTTTAAACTTTATTTGTTTTTACACTATATATTCGACAAAAAAATTGTGGGGATTTGGACACCGATATGAAAAAGTACCAAATCAATTGTTCGATTTAGATCATCTCACAACTAAAATATTCATTTCTTCAAAATAATTAGATTGGAACTAAGAATATTTAATTTTTTGAATTTTTTTTTCATTATCGACTATTTTTTTTTACATCATTCACACAAATTATAAGTAAATAAGAATTATTTTATTTTTTCTTGCAAAGAAAAAGATGAATTTGTCGACATTTGTTATGAACATGTATGGTTTTCACAGATAGTTTTTACAAATATACCTATGAAGAACAAGTATGACACTTATGAATAAAATTCACAAGCAAATATATTATTTAATATTACAATCTCACACTAAACAAGGCATGTGAGAAGTTTATAAAAACCGTACACGTGTTCGGAAGCTGTAATAACAAAAAAAAACTTCTTCAGAGCAATCAAAACACCCTAAAAATATAGATCTGAAATTGAGTTAAGACAGGTGAAGGAACTAACAACTACCCAATTAATTATCAGGTCTGAAGATTCAAAGAGGTAAGTGAAACTATCACTCATCTTCACTCAAGTACAAAGCACACAAGTTTGTAAGAGTATTCAATTTATACTTTCATTCTTGACACAATATAACTTCTATTTAATTGCGAACAATAATGGAACTCAACAAATATGAAAGATTGAATAACATAGATACGGCCACTTACGACTGGAAATGTAGGGTAAGATTACAGAATTTCTGGAAAGGAATAAAAAGAGAGACACACGAATATTATGGCCTCAATATGATTTTTATTGATGATTCGGTAAACATTTAACTCTCTATTCTTTTTACAGTCAATATTTAGTTCTAACAAATTTCTAATTAATTCCAAATTTGTTGCAAATTCCTAAATTAGAACTCAAGAATTCATGTCTTTGCAAGTTCTAAATATTGTGGAGACCTACCGGAGAAATTAGTCAAAGGAAGAATTTACATTTTGTCAAACTTTAAGGTAAAGGACTATTTAGGAGATGAAATTTACAGACCAGTACGGAATCCAAAACATATCTATTTCACACCACACACAAAACTAGAGAAAGATGAAAATGGTGGATTGGAAATTGAAGACTATGCTTTTGATCTCTTTCATATGGAAGATATATAGAAGTTAGCAGATGACAATAGATTCTTGATAGGTAAATTATAATAAATGAATTAACTTTATTGCAATATTTGAAAGTGCATTTACTAACAAATTACACTTATATTATTAGATATCGTTGGGAAGGTGCAGAATTTGCAGGAAGTAATAAAAACTACCAAAAATGAACATGAAACAACCATGCTAAAGTTTGACATATCAGATGGTAGGTTTGTGAAGTTTATATTAATGTCAAAAAATTTAAAGTGTGTTTAAGAAAACAAGCACACAGAAGTTTATATTTGTACAGATTTAGGATCAAAGTGACTTTGTTTGATAACTTTGCAACCATGGTACAAGAAGAATTTAGAAAAAGTGCAGAGAAAGATATTTTTGTTGTTGTAGCATCAGCAAGAGTTGGGAGGTATGAAGGTAATGACAATTCAAAACCCGGGTTGACTACTTTTTATTCATTTGTAATATTAACAAACTATATTTCTAATTTTTGAAGGAGCTCCTAACCTCACAAATTATCCTGCAACAAGGATATACATTGAACCTAATCATTACAGTGTTAAAGAGCTCAAAAAAATGTAAAACTCTATATCTTACTTTATTAAACAATATTAACATTTTAAAAGCTAAAATTTAATATACGGTGCAGGTTCAAGGAAAACCGTGCTTCTGAAGTAGCCACAGATGAGGATAGTTTAAGCAGTAAAACTTTGACAGTGAAAGAAATAAGAAAACTAACTGCTGAATTTGCCAATGTAAGTTTTCTTAACAAAATTAACACAATTTTAGATTATATTGAAAAAAAGTAGTCATGGATCAATTCAAAACAGAAAAGGGTTCAATGTCAAGTTTTGGTCAAAAAGATTGATGAAAAAGCGAGTTGGTACTACGCAAGATGTACTGATTGTGAAATTGAAATTTACCGCAAAGATGGAATTTTCAAATGTACCAGATGCCCAAGGAGTTTCCCTTATCCAGACAAAAGGTATAAATCACCATTTATTCTTGCATTTGTATCCCACCAAATTTTTTCAAATCTGCGGATGATTCTTACAAATTCAGAGTTTATGCAATATGCTCCGACAACACAGGATCAATGGTAATTTTGTTTCCTGATTCAAAAGTTACTCGAATTACAGATACAACCATTTTTGACATTCATTCAGATTGTTTGGAGGTTTGTTCAACTATTACTCTTTTCAAATCAAAACGTTGAAAACTTAATTTTCCAGGGTTTATTAATATTTTCAATCATTAGGAAGAAGATGAAGAAAAGTTTCCACAAGTGCTCAGGATTTTAATGAACCAAAAATATAAAATAACTGTTGAAATTAAAGATGACAATGTTCTTAAAGGTTCTACGATTTATGAATCAATAGAAATGGTGGAAAGTATGGAAGAATTAGATAGCTTTGATCCCAACACCAAAACTATCATGGAAGAACAGGAAAACACTGATATACAAGTAAGTTCATTACTTCTAAACAAAACTATAAATAATTTTCTTACTATATTAAACTATGTATGTGTTCATGTTAGGCTATCGAAGAGAACAACAATCTAACTCCTAATACAGGAAACTCATCAAACGCTAAGACTCGAACCAGAAAACTCGTGGAACCAGTTCAATATGATCCAAAGGATGAGCCTGAAATACAACCATTAAAATTGGTGAAAAAGGAAGAGGTGATTTCAAACCACTAAAATTTTGAATTAAATAAAATCCTATTATTACTAAGATTATATTTTATCTATCTATATTGCAGAAGTAAAGTTTCAAACAGCCACAAACCTTTCTTTGGGATTTTAAGGAGGGAAGTGCCAAAATATATTGAATGGGTCCGTTCAAATTTGTTTAGTTCAGATTGTAATGAATTCTGTTTTGGCGAATACTAACTCTGCATTATTTTCTATAATTTCTGATGTTGTAAAAGTAGTAACTCAACTTTTAAATTGTACTTTAATATTTAATAGTAACTCAACTACTACTATCACATCAAATTACATTTAAGATGAAACCATTATATCTGATTTCAATTAACCCAACTATAAGTTAACATAACAGTATGCAACACTTTACCATTAATGGACTAAACTAAACTTTTCATCAAAACTTTACCAAAGAATGTCTGCTAAACGTGTTGATCCAATTACAAGCCTCAAACCGGGAAGATATGACTACAGAATCAAGGTTAGAGTAATAAGAAAATGGAGAGGATCAACAAAAGAAGGAGAAGTATTCAAAGCTTTCAACATTGTACTACTTGATAATATGGTAAAAAACTTACTTATCATACCTTAATGTCACATTCTTTGTACTAGCTTTAATATGTTCACTGTGCAAAACTATAAAGCTACTGATATATTCAGATGTGTCCGAAATGATCGGCAACTCATCTTTTCAAAGGAAACTCATATAGAAGATGTGGAAGAGAATGGAAGCAAAATACAGGTACAGGATTCGACTTCTATGAACATAGCCAACTAAGAACTTTAGCACAACAAAAGACTTACTTAACGGGTAAATAATATTAATATAAACTTCTTTTGGTAACATTTACCAGATTAAGTGATTATGTCAAAAAATAATGAATTTCTCATTGAAGCAGATGTTGTTGGAATAGTGAAGAAGTATGAATTCCTAGATCTGACAAACAAGCTGGGAAAGGATAAAAAACAGGCTAAGTTTATAATAACAGATGGAAGGTTAATACAATATATTACGAAAATATATGCAATCATATTGAATTCAAACAAAATATTTAACTATTTACTGGAACAGTTCTAATGTTAAGGTCATTTTCTGGGACAAATATAGCGAAAACTTTGATAAAGCAATGAATGAGCAGGTGGAAAAACCAGTTATTGTAATTCTATCAGCTTGCAAAGCCGGTTTATGGAATGGTAAACAATTTACGCCATTGAACTCATTCATGTTTTACCAACATGATGCTTAATTTTTTTTTAATTATGGATTGTTGCAGATGAAGTAGAGCTATCTAACGTATCAGCAACCAAATATTACCTGAATTACAACCATCACAGTGTTCTACAGCTACGGAAGAGGTAAATTTCTCAGCACTATACTCATTTCAAGTATAACGTATGAGGACAACAAATATGGAAGTAATCATCATCTTCAAAATAAATACAGGATGAACCAACCAAAATTTGTGGATATCGCAATGGCGACAACAGAAACAAGAAAAATTGAACAACTCAAAATCAATCAAATTACAAAACTGGGAAAAGAATATATTAAGGTACACATTTTTTTCAAAACTCAAATTCCATAATATTAAGTTCCGTCGATGACAGGTTTAACGCAGTAATAATATTGTAATGCAGAGTCAAGTAATGCTCTTGGTCCAAATTAAATCCGTTGTTGATACACAATCTTGGTTTATGCACACTTGCACCACTTGTGACCATGAAACTGAATTGAACAATGGTATTTTCATCTGCAAGAATTGCCCAAGAACGGTTCCACATCCTGATACAAAGTAATAACAAATCCTGCAACTTCAAATGTTATTACAATCAGACAATCTAACAAATAAATCATTTCTTCAAATATAGGTACAAAATACATGTAATTGCATCAGATGACACAAGTGACCTGGAAGTTATAATGCATGACAGGGAAGTAAGAACTTTGATTGGAAGAAGAGCTAGAGATGTGTTTGATGAGGTAAGTAACATATCTTTAATTTCAGTTTCAATTTTAAAAACTTTATACATTATTTACACTAAGGAAGCTGATTAAATGCAGCAAAGTAACATTCATGCATTACCAACATGTTTGAAAAATTTAGCCAAAAAAAATTATACGGTAATGTTAAGAATTAGAGAGGAAAACGTGGTGGATCACTTTCAAGTTTACTGGACAACCAACATATGCAATGGATTTACAAGTGAGCAACAACAAACAATGGAAAACAACAATGATAGGCCACAATCAAGTTCACAGGTAACAAATCATTTTGTTTTATAACATTGCATTCATAATTTGTTATATAGCATATAAAACTAATTTCAAACAATCACAACAGGCTACATATTCAACATATCAAGAACAACGAGCGTCCTCCGGAAACATGTAGCAAAACAAATCAACCGACAACTTCATATTAGGGGAATTTTGGCAGCAAAGTTTATGTATTTGTAACCTGTATCAACAATTACAGCTTCATATTATTATGTATCAATCAACAACAATGTTTCCAAATTTTTAATATCACTAAACTTCGGTTCCTAAAAAAGAAAATCAAAATAAATAATATAGTTTAAATTTAATAGGCCCGACATGGCGGACATAAATACTAGTTAACCATATTATCCTTAATCCGATTCAATAAAACACAAATCAGGACTATCCCAATCAATTCCTCTCCTCTTAATTCTATCTCCCACTCTTTCATACTCCTCTTTCACCAAATCAGCAAACACCGCAACAGGCATTTGGTGGATCCACAACTCGCATTGTCACACAATCACTATTACAAGCCCTCTTGCTTGCTCTGTCTTTGATTAGCTGAAGACATTACCTAATTTCAAAAAACAAAAAAAACAAACATCAATCACTTATGTAATATAGATTAAAGATGATGAAGAAAATATACAAGTTTGAACAAGACAATAAGCAATGCGGGCTAGCGCATTGACATAAGAATTCGCATCTTCCTATCCCACTCGGCCTTTTTAGCAGACGGATTATTTCTCAACCTCCTAATTCTCTCCGTCACAATTTTCTGAATCCTTTCAATGGAGTTGAGGAGCTCCATTGCTACAGGGTTAATTCGCACTTTAGGAGATATTACCATCGACGGTGTAACAAACACATGAGTATCTTGTTTTATGTCATCAGCAACATCATCAAGATCATGAAGCAATGTTCTTCGCACTTTAGGAGAAATTACGATCGACGGTGTAACAAACACATGAGTATCTTGTTGTATGTCATCAGCAACATCATCAAGATCATGAAGCACTGTTCTTCGCACTTTAGGAGAAATTACGATCGACGGTATAACAAACACATGAGTATCTTGTTGTATGTCATCATCAACATCATCAAGATCATTAAGCACTGTTCTTCGCACTTTAGGAGAAATTACGATCGACGGTGTAACAAACACATGAGTATCTTGTTGTATGTCATCGGCAACATCATCAAGATCATGAAGCACTGTTCTTCGCACTTTAGGAGAAATTACGATCGACGGTGTAACAAACACATGAGTATCTTGTTGTATGTCATCAGCAACATCATCAAGATCATGAAGCACTGTTCTTCGCACTTTAGGAGAAATTACGATCGACGGTGTATCAAACACATGAGTATCTTGTTGTACGTCATCAGCAACATCATCAAGATCATGAAGCAATGTTCTTCGCACTTTGCCAACAGCAGATTGTGTTGTATTTTAATATGAATTATTTTAAAAAATTAATAATTAGCCTCTTGGGGAGTTTTTGCAACGTACGCTCTAATAGTAAAGAGCTACATTATTAGAGGAATATTTGGGTTAATTATTTTTGAAATTTTCATTATAATTTTGTGTCCAGATTCTATGTATAACGGACCTTGTTTGTTTAATGAAAAGTAACGTGCCCATATATTCAGCTTTTGTACGTGATTCTTGCTCAAACTTTATTACTATTTTGGCCATAAAATGATGGTGATTTTCATTGTAGTGGTACACCACCATCTGATATCTATCTATACATGCAAAGTCTATACACTTTTTTCTTTCTGTTAAAATCTATGTCTCATTTTTAAGTCATGTTAGTCATCTAGACTTTCACATGATTCATATATTTTATACTTATAGCATTTTTATTGAGTCATCTCCTGTTTTCATCACCAGAAATATACATACACATATTCTCCGATTAGTTAGTCAATCTCTACTCTGTTGTTCTCCCATTCTTGTTGGGTTTGATAGCTACAAGTGCAACACTGGTACAAGTTTTTTGAGCAGTTTATTTTAAAGTGTGGATTGACCGAAAAATCTTTTGGTGCGAAGGTTTTTTGTACGGAAAATTTTTTGGGCTGTTTTATCCTAGGGACGACTTGGCAAAAGTGATTGTCTTGCACTTTCGGGCATAGCCACGAAACGTCTTAAAGAGAGCGTGATCCGTGACTCATCCCAGAAAAACCGGTAAACTCGTATTTTTCAGATTTTAATAATCGTAAAATATTTTTTGTGAAAATCTTTTTTCGGCTTTTATTTTATTTTCGCAAATTCTTTTACAACACTTTTAAGACGTTTCGGAATTTTACGATTATTATATATCTGCTTGCCATGTCTACCATTGATTTTTCTGGTAATATAGCTTTTGATATTAATAAGCCTTTCCGTTTTGAGGGTGTGCACTTTAAGCGTTGGAAACAAAAAATGTTATTCTTTCTTACCATGCGTAAAGTAGCTTATGTTTTGTCGACCCCAAAACCTGTTATGTCTGCTCCCCCTTCTAGTACTGAATCCTCTGAAACTGTAGCACCCGCTAATCCAGAACTTGCTAAGGAGATAGATTTATGGGTTGAAAATGACTTTCTTTGTAAGAATTTCATTTTGAATGGCTTATCCGATAATCTGTATGACTACTATAATTCTGATAAGTCGGCCAAAGAAATTTTGGAAGCACTACAAAAGAAATATGATACAGAGGAGGCTGGCGCCAAGAAGTATGCGGTAAGCCGCTATCTCAAATTCCAAATGACCGATAACAAGTCTGTGGAGGAACAGTCACATGAGCTGCAGAAAATTGCACACGAGATCATCACCGAATATAATAACCCGAATTTTGGAAAAATTTAAAACTTTTCTTATTATGGTTAAGTGCAGCAGTGAATAGTGATTTGGTGGATGAATAGTGATTTTGAGGATTAACAAAATTTTTCATGCCACCTATGTACGAGACGTAGTGTGGATATTCCGAAATCATATTAGTGATCTACGGAGTAAATAAGTGAATGCAAAGACGATCGGAATTCAGAAATTCCAAATTTTATTTTGGTGTAGTATTTGACCGGGCAGTGAATTATATATTATTATATTCAAGAGATGAGATATTAAAATTGAGGATTTGAGGATTTAATATTTTGGAATTTTATTATTTTATTAAAGTCGATTTAAGGATTCGATTGTTGAAGTGAATAGTGAATAGTTACTATTCACTGCGAGAACCGCGTAGAGTTTTATTCGCTCATTAGGAAATATTTCGAATCGTTTCAAGAGGAACCAGGCAACAATTACAAGATTAAATATAGACATGGAAGTAACATGTAACAAGATTAATTCGAGTAATGCAACATTTGGATCATACATGTGAAAGGAATCGAACCAGTAAAGTTACTTTATCTAAGCCAGTGCATGTTTGCCAAGTGTCAAAAGATGAGACAAGAAGGTGATGACTCACCCCCTTAACCAATAAATATCAGCACTTTTATTAAATTAAACAAGATAAGAAGAAAAAGAAAGGAAGCGAAACTCTCCCCCATTTTCCAGATTTTCTGCACAGCTTGAGCAAGGAGAAGAGAAAAATCCATAACTCCATTTCTATCCATCCTTAAATCACCAAAGTTTAACCATAGCTTCTACACTCCATGGGCAACATTTTTTCAAAATTTCATGGCCGACAAGGGAGAGTAGCCTAGTCAAATCGCTTCCCCAAGTCGGAGAACAGAAACTGTCCTGCTTTTCCAGTTTCGACCACTCACCTTAGAAAGCCAATAAGTCGAGATTCAAGCATCCCCTGGTGATGAGGTAGGACTCAAAAGAAAACCCTTGAAGAGTAGAAGGTGTGGTAAAAAGTTGAGAACCAAACTCTTGTGTTTCGATTTTATATGGATTTTACAAAGTAATGATGAATAGTAACTTGTATTTTGTTTTGTTTTTGGATATTGAGTTTGTGGCTTCCAAAGGTTGTATTAAGCAAGGATCTAAGGTTACATAAGGAATATAGCAGCAAGAAATCTTGGAGAAGGTATAAATCTTGAAACCCTTGAAGTATTATGGGGATTATGGATGATTAAGTATAACTTAGATTTGAGGATGGATTTCGAACCAAACTTATGATATAAGTATTTGACGAATAACATGGACTTAGTGTGACGCTAGAGCGAGCAAGTAATGCCTTGGTTGTGTTTCGCTTACGTGTTTAAGCATTGAGTTATAAGTGGTTTATCGAGGGGATTAACCGTGTGTTTTCGTTTGACTTTGTCTAGATTGTCCGGCATCGTCGCGAACCCCTATCACTTCTCGAGCATCAGGCAAGTTTCTAAAACCATATTTTGAAGTATGCATATACTAGATGCAAGTTTTCTTATTCCATGCTATGTTTTCCATTAATTATACTAATGATGCATACAATATGATATGATGCATGCTTTCAAACCTCACGTCGTATATGGATGTGATGGTATAAAAGATATTGAGATTATAGTATATGCATGTGATAGAGGCAAGTTTTCAAACCTATGCCTCTATAAACTGTTGTTGTGATAAACAAAAGGTTTTGAGATATATGCTATCTGTTCATAATTTCAAAATGATACTTATGATGCTAAGTAGAAATTATTTGTATCAGTTGTATCTAGAGTTATATTATATATACTCTGTATTTATACTACGTACCGAGAATGGTATCAGTTGCTATCTAGGGTTATTTTATTATATTATTATAATTAATCTGGTTAAATGATTTATAAACTGAGGATTATTTGGGGTTTAACTGCTAAGAATGTACCTAAGTATAAGGTGATTAATTTATTATTAATTCTTTTGTTAAGAAAGTATTTGGAAATTACTTCTAAATAAATATTCTTTATTAAATATAGTTTTCATTAATTATTTAAAGCCCTACTTCTTAAGGAAGTATTTTGTGAAAACTATCCTTTAACCCTAGATAGCTAATAAAGTTTTATTCAGTCAATTATAAATATAATTAGAGAAGGTTCCCAAATCTATTTCCCTTTTAAGTCTATATTCAGAAAGACTTAAATGTTCGCTCAAACTACAAAGATGCATGGAACCTTTCTCAAGATTTTATGTTGTTTCAAGTGGACTGCCCGGTCCTAAATCTTTTTGAAACTATTAATTTAACAGCTTCGTATGCTACCATCAAAATGATTTTGATTACTTCCTCAAGACTCGAGGAGTAAGATCAGTGGAATCAGTTGTATCCATTAACAAGCGTCAGCTTGGGAAATATGGGTGAATTTTCCTTTCCAACCAGATATGACTACTTGGTGGAGTTGTATACTTGGGGAAAAAGGGAAAGGAACTTTATGTTTCAGTGTTATGGATTGACTCGAACTTGGAGAATATGTAAGGGACTGAGTAGCGCCGGTCCCCTAAGGGAATTACAATAAGGCCGATGGACTATTGCAACGGGTCTGTTCTTCCCTTAGTTTATCAGTAAGTGCCCGACCGTAGGATAAGAGGAGAGTAACAGACTGACGGACTATTGCAACGGGTCTGTTCTTCCTACCTATAACCGATTGGCGGGGAGGTAAGTCGGTGTGAGACTGATTATCTTCCCTTCTACGTAGAAAAACAGCATGGGGATTCGCCTTACGACTGATCATCGTAGGGGTATCCTCGGCGCCCAGAATCTCCATGTACAGTTCATCATCCATGAAAGAGCATGTGTTATGCAAGTTTCAGAAAAAGAAAGTTTACTCAAGTTATTCAGTGTTATGCAAGTTTTCAGAGAAAGAAAGTTTACTCAAGAGTATTCAAGTTTATTCCAGTATGTGAGTTTATCAGAAAGCATATGAAATTACGAAAAGGTATTTGATTTTATGAAAAAGATATATGGAATCAGATGAGTTTAGAAAATGGATTGGAAATATTTTACATTGCCTTTATTTCCAAATTATGATATGAGGTAAATGTTTGATATGAAAGATGATATTGAATTTTCCTTATAACTTCATCTTTCAAGTATATGTTGATAGTCTGCTTATATTTTATATAGCAGATATTTTACGGAAAGGATATACTGAGTTATCTTGTTATTTCAGCTTTTATACTATACTAGAACTTTGTTCATAGTATGAATATCGAAAGTTGCAGAGTATTCTGAAATGATATTTGAAGTACAGTAATGGTACTATTTTTGGAATACATTCCGATAAGGAAATGATTTCAGTATCGAGATATTTTGACAAATTATTGTCGTATACCCGCTTTATTTCTGGGTTGAATTAAGGGCAGAATTATGCCATACTTTCATTACCTTGCTGAGCTATCGCTCACTCTTGCTATTATTTTATATATATTATATAGCAGCGAAACAGGATGCCAATGGGACGGCACATACCTCGCAAGGCGTTTCCATAAACAGTTTCTAGTAGTGATCCCGGGAATAGTACAAACCAATCGAATCAGGCTACGGCTTTTGGCATTCAGCTTATGTATAGACATGAATGGTATTAGAGGATTGTGAGCATCAGAAGGCTAAGTTGGTAATGTAACAATACTTAGAAATTGTATCAGTAACAGATTCAAAAGACATTTGGGTATTGTAATAAAAATTATTTATTCCGCAGCTGTTGTATTGTGTCGTTTCTGAGACTCTAACCTGTGTGTGTGTGTGTGAGACATATGTTGTGGGGTCATGAGCAGGCGAATTATGAATGGTGTGATTAATACATGTAAGGCAAGGAGTACATGGATTGTGACAACCCTAAATCCCTGACCCCGGATTTGGGGCTGTTACAGAGATGGTATCAGAGCGTTAGGTTACAGTCCTCAGAAACGATAGGAGATCGAGTCTTACAATACCCTTAAGAATGATAAGAACATCTAGAGCTCAAATTGAGTTCGTAGTCGGGTTAGAGGACATGACCCTGACTGTTTAAGATGAAGCCCGAGAGGGGACTTCTTTTGGGAAACCGTACTTAGGACTTCATGGTTAGTCACCTCGATTCGTATGAGTTATAGATAGATGGGATTCTGAGATACCAGATCCCGAGGCCTTCGAGTAGGCATTTGATGATGCGTTCCTTGAAATGGACGGAGACCCGATAAAGGAAGATCCATAGGAGGATCTAGAGGAAGACCCCATAGTGGGTCAAGGAAAGAATCTTGTAGAGGACGTGTTGATTGATAAAGATGTGGTGTGTTACTTGAGGTCTAATAATAAGACCGGACGAACCTTCAAGGGATAAATAAGGGACGAGACGAGAGTTTAAGGATCGTTCATGATTCATCAAGAGGTATGACAAAGAAAATGGAGTAGAGTCTCCAAGGCAGAAGAGGTAGAGGCAGTATAGCCAGTATCAGTGGATTGATTGGACTTGAACGAAACCTGTTACTCGTAGTCAGTTATAGTTGCCCATAAGGAGGCGGCATACGTAAGAACCAAGATGTTCAGATTTTCACGAACGATCAAGGGTACTTAGTTGCCTAGTATAGTGTAAGGAATTGCTTGGGCTATGAGGTTTCAATCCCCCACGACCAGTGATTCCACTGGAAAGAGTGTCTATTACATCATTGAGGGATTTTATTATCTCAAGGAGAATCTTGGGTATATGTACCATGTAAATGTTATTGTAAGACAAGCACGCTAGGACGGAATCGAGAACGAGATTTACCACCCTCAGGAAACCAGGAAGGAATTATGAGGATAGAACAGAAAGGTCGGAAATCAGATCCGAGCATTACTAGTAGGTAAATAGATCGATCAAATTTCCCTGATTTTGGAAAGAAATTCAGCAAATTTTGGTAAACCTTGTCTTTCTGATTACCAGAGGATGTCACCAAAGAGAGTGGAAATCAGAGCGAACCCTGTGGATTGGGTAAGATAGTCGTTATATGGGTTGGTGGACAGACCCTGATTGCTATAATTGATTGTAGAGATAAAATGATGAAGTTGAGATTGGACGGTAAAGGCGAAATATATTTAAGGACCAAGACGGACTGAGAAGTTCCGGGATTGACTTAAATGAAAAGGCTATTGTGCCAAAAGTGTTAAGCTTATGTAGCGCACGGGATTGATATGGGAGAAGGAATATTGGATATAAGGATGATTGAAATAGAGACCGGATTTAAGCCTGTAGATTCTAACGATCTTCCAGTCGATATGTGGACTTGTCATTGCTACGGGCGACAACAGTATCGAAGTCTTCTTATAGAACAGAACGCTTACTTGAGATGTTTGCGCCTAGTCGAATAAAATTCCCTGCGATTGCAAATGTTGATGGTTGAATTCTTAGCGACTGTTATAAGTCGGCAATGACATAAGTATCGAACAACTTAAGGTGCGTGGAAAGGAAAAGCTTTAGAATTGAACGATTATTCATCAGAGGAGCCGACATAAAAGGCATCCGTAGAGACCTTGGTAGTACCCTCCCCATTTGCAAATTATGTGGGATATTTCCCCAATCTATGATCTATCTTGACCTCTCTCCAGGAAAGAATTCTGATAAAGGGTATATTCCCTTTTCGAAGTTATTTTATAACACTTGTGCTAAACCATATTCAGTTTCACTTGTGCTAGAGGCTGTCACAATGCCTACTTTCAGGCTTTCGAAGCCCTGTCAAATGATGTTATTTAAGCTTTCACTTTTCTTCAAATAATGAATGACCCTATGGTGATACATCACCACTTGTTTGTTAAGTACCAGTATCTTTTTGGTTATTCTTTTCTTTGTATTTTCTTTGGAAAACCGCACCTTTGGAATCTGTTCAATTTTAATCCAAGGTGTTCCTTTGAGAAATATTGTCGAAAGGCGATAATCATTAAATTGATCTCGAATTGCTTTCATACTTTTCAACTTCCACTGAGACGAACAACCCTATACTTATAGGGGCTACAAGGACTATCTGTCTGTGTGATAGAAGTCGGATGGGATGCCATCACTTCTAAGTTATGAAATACAAGAAGGCTAATTACCTTTAGTAATGTCTCAATTGAGGCACACAACGTTGAGTTCTTATGATCATATTGATCTCTCGGTAAAATTCTCTTACCTCCAATAAGGTTACCTTAAAACTCATAACCTTATGATCACCAGTGTGTGACATTTTCTTTGATATGGGAGCTATCTTTCAAAGCCCCATAAATTTTGTTATCCTTATTGAATTTCAAGGGGAGGCCAACCAGGTCAAATAAGTCAAAAATTCGCTGATAGGAATTAGATTCGCAACAAAATCGCCTATGACAGGAGCGAATCCCTAAGACGAATAGAATGTTAGTGACATATCGATGAAATTGGTTTATTCTCCCAAGGATATTATGATAATGGAAAGCGTGTCAATCGATATATGTGAAAAGAATAGCGATGTGCCGTGAACTCCAGTGACAACGGTGTTAGACAGATGCCCTATAGTGGAATTGAGATTTTGGAGGAGTTGTTTACGAATGTACACTACCTCTGGGTTAGCAAGATAAGTACTGACGATGGAGTCAGAGGGAGCTGGTATTGTGACTTGGGAGAGGTGCAGCGTGTGTTGTTTTAGAGGAATAATTTTCGGAAATATATGGAGACCCGGATGAAAATGAAAGTTAAAGAGTTAAAACAAGAAACCATGAATGTGACCAAGTATGAGGCCAAGTTTTCCGAATTATTGAGGTTTGTTCCGGAGTTTGTGAACACAGAGTAAAAGAAAGCCAGTAGGTTTCAACCAGGGCTACCTCCAACCAGCAGCCCACTATCAGGACCTTTAAATATCATGTGCCCTTCTATACTATTTAGACAGAGCTAATGTATCGTTGTATATCAAGAAGTTGCATGATAATTAAACCTTAAGGCCGAGCCACTAAGGGAATAATTACAAGTAGAAATAGCCATTCGAGGGATTTTCCCATAAGACTGGTACATCCAGGTTGTGAACTAGAAATATGAGGTCGACACTTTTGATAGACCTGATTCTTTTCAAGTTGGGAGAAGTTGATATTATAATAAGAATGGGTTGGTTGACACCCAATGGAGCCCAGACTGATTGTAAGGGAGAGAGAGTAATAAATAAAGAATGGAGACAGATTCAGAGATTCTTGAATATAGTTCAGACTTAGAAACTATTACGCCAGAGATATGAGGCTTAATTAGCTCTTATGGTTGATGCCAAGAAAAGAGATACCAAGTATAAAGGGAACTACAATGGTTTTGGGAGATTGTACAAGGTTTTAATGAGCTACCAGATATCGATTTGGATGACATGAGAATGAATACCGAGTATTCAGGGTATAGTGGGAATGAAAGAGTTAGTGACTCAGTTACAAGAGTTGTTGTATAAGGGTATGATAAGACCCAGTGTACCACCGTGGAGATCCCGGTGTTGTTGTAAGAGAGAAAGATGTTAGCACAAGATTATGTATCGAACCTCGAAAGTTGTATGAGTTCGACATGGAGAATAGGTACCCTTGTAAATGATTGTTTGATCAGCGGAAGAACGCTGTGTATTTCCAAATTTATTTAAGAACTGGGTATCACCAGTTGGAAGTTAAATCCGAGGATATACCCGAGACTGCGATTCGTACTAGGAATAGACACTTCGAGTTTTTAGCGAAGATATTTTGGGTTGACTAATGCACCCACAAATTTTATGGAATGTAATGAATTGGCTTTGAGTTACCCGTGATAGTAGATAACACAAAATGGAGAAATGGCTAGAATTGACCTAGAATTATGACTGTGAGATACACTACCATCCGGGGAAGGCCAATGTGGTGGCCGATATCCTTAATTAAAATGAGACAGAGATGGATTCCGAATGATCGGGAATTAAAGGATGAGATTTTACACCAAACCCAAGTTAGTCCAACAAACTAGAAAGACAAAAGATTTCACCAACAAGCGGCTAGTGACAACCAAGATAGACAGAGAAAGTATGCGGACTAAGCCCGCGAGTATAGGGATAGTACTGCTATTGATAAGCTAAATGGCATGTTGATGGATGACAAGCAAGTTTATGTTGGTGTATTTTCTGTACAAACAAGATGGGGAATATGAGGTTAGAGATTCGTGATGCTAAAAGATATCCATGGAAAGAATTAATGAGATTTGGAAAGAAAGGGAAGTGAGCCCAAGATTCATTGGGCCATCTGAGATTTTAAAACGCGTCAGGAAGGTGGCCTACGAGCCAGCCTTACCCCCCCCCCCCCAAACTTGTAGAATGGTCATAACAGGGTTCATGTGTCAATGCTACGTAAGTATACTATAGATGCTCGGCATATGTAGAGTACGAGCAGGTATCAAGAGGTGGAAGAATCCACCTGGGAGTTAGAAAGTGCAATGGAAGAGAAGTACCCCCAGTTATTCCTAAGTTGATTCCGGGACGGAATCCTTTTAAGGAGGGGAGACTATAATAACCCGAATTTTGGAAAAATTTAAAACTTTTCTTATTATGGTTAAGTGCAGCAGTGAATAGTGATTTGGTGGATGAATAGTGATTTTGAGGATTAACAAAATTTTTCATGCCACCTATGTACGAGATGTAGTGTGGATATTCCGAAATCATATTAGTGATCTACGGAGTAAATAAGTGAATGCAAAGACGATCGGAATTCAGAAATTCCAAATTTTATTTTGGTGTAGTATTTGACCGGGCAGTGAATTATATATTATTATATTCAAGAGATGAGATATTAAAATTGAGGATTTGAGGATTTAATATTTTGGAATTTTATTATTTTATTAAAGTCGATTTAAGGATTCGATTGTTGAAGTGAATAGTGAATAGTTACTATTCACTGCGAGAACCGCGTAGAGTTTTATTCGCTCATTAGGAAATATTTCGAATCCTTTCAAGAGGAACCAGGCAACAATTACAAGATTAAATATAGACATGGAAGTAACATGTAACAAGATTAATTCGAGTAATGCAACATTTGGATCATACTACATGTGAAAGGAATCGAACCAGTAAAGTTACTTTATCTAAGCCAGTGCATGTTTGCCAAGTGTCAAAAGATGAGACAAGAAGGTGATGACTCACCCCCTTAACCAATAAATATCAGCACTTTTATTAAATTAAACAAGATAAGAAGAAAAAGAAAGGAAGAGAAACTCTCCCCCATTTTCCAGATTTTCTGCACAGCTTGAGGAAGGAGAAGAGAAAAATCCATAACTCCATTTCTATCCATCCTTAAATCACCAAAGTTTAACCATAGCTTCTACACTCCATGGGCAACATTTGTTCAAAATTTCATGGCCAACAAAGGAGAGTAGCCTAGTCAAATCGCTTCCCCAAATCGGAGAACAGAAACTGTCCTGCTTTTCCAGTTTCGACCACTCACCTTAGAAAGCCAATAAGTCGAGATTCAAGCATCCCCTGGTGATGAGGTAGGACTCAAAAGAAAACCCTTGAAGAGTAGAAGGTGTGGTAAAAAGTTGAGAACCAAACTCTTGTGTTTCGATTTTATATGGATTTTACAAAGTAATGATGAATAGTAACTTGTATTTTGTTTTGTTTTTGGATATTGAGTTTGTGGCTTCCAAAGGTTGTATTAAGTAAGGATCTAAGGTTACATAAGGAATATAGCAGCAAGAAATCTTGGAGAAGGTATAAATCTTGAAACCCTTGAAGTATTATGGGGATTATGGATGATTAAGTATAACTTAGATTTGAGGATGGATTTCGAACCAAACTTATGATATAAGTATTTGACGAATAACATGGACTTAGTGTCACGCTAGAGCGAGCAAGTAATGCCTTGGTTGTGTTTCGCTTACGTGTTTAAGCATTGAGTTATAAGTGGTTTATCGAGGGGATTAACCGTGTGTTTTCGTTTGACTTTGTCTAGATTGTCCGGCATCGTCGCGAACCCCTATCACTTCTCGAGCATCAGGCAAGTTTCTAAAACCATATTTTGAAGTATGCATATACTAGATGCAAGTTTTCTTATTCCATGCTATGTTTTCCATTAATTATACTAATGATGCATACGATATGATATGATGCATGCTTTCAAACCTCACGTCGTATATGGATGTGATGGTATAAAAGATATTGAGATTATAGTATATGCATGTGATAGAGGCAAGTTTTCAAACCTATGCCTCTATAAACTGTTGTTGTGATAAACAAAAGGTTTTCAGATATATGCTATCTGTTCATAATTTCAAAATGATACTTATGATGCTAAGTAGAAATTATTTGTATCAGTTGTATCTAGAGTTATATTATATATACTCTGTATTTATACTACGTACCGAGAATGGTATCAGTTGCTATCTAGGGTTATTTTATTATATTATTATAATTAATCTGGTTAAATGATTTATAAACTGAGGATTATTTGGGGTTTAACTGCTAAGAATGTACCTAAGTATAAGGTGATTAATTTATTATCAATTCTTTTGTTAAGAAAGTATTTGGAAATTACTTCTAAATAAATATTCTTTATTAAATATAGTTTTCATTAATTATTTAAAGCCCTACTTCTTAAGGAAGTATTTTGTGAGAACTATCCTTTAACCCTAGATAGCTAATAAAGTTTTATTCAGTCAATTATAAATATAATTAGAGAAGGTTCCCAAATCTATTTCCCTTTTAAGTCTATATTCAGAAAGACTTAAATGTTCGCTCAAACTACAAAGATGCATGGAACCTTTCTCAAGATTTTATGTTGTTTCAAGTGGACTGCCCGGTCCTAAATCTTTTTGAAACTATTAATTTAACAGCTTCGTATGCTACCATCAAAATGATTTTGATTACTTCCTCAAGACTCGAGGAGTAAGATCAGTGGAATCAGTTGTATCCATTAACAAGCGTCAGCTTGGGAAATATGGGTGAATTTTCCTTTCCAACCAGATATGACTACTTTGTGGAGTTGTATACTTGGGGAAAAAGGGAAAGGAACTTTATGTTTCAGTGTTATGGATTTACTCGAACTTGGAGAATATGTAAGGGACTGAGTAGCGCCGGTCCCCTAAGGGAATTACAATAAGGCCGACGGACTATTGCAACGGGTCTGTTCTTCCCTTAGTTTATCAGTAAGTGCCCGGCCGTAGGATAAGAGGAGAGTAACAGACTGACGGACTATTGCAACGGGTCTGTTCTTCCTACCTACAACCGATTGGCGGGGAGGTAAGTCGGTGTGAGACTGATTATCTTCCCTTCTACGTAGAAAAACAGCAGGGGGATTCGCCTTACGACTGATCATCGTAGGGGTATCCTCGGCGCCCAGAATCTCCATGTACAGTTCATCATCCATGAAAGAGCATGTGTTATGCAAGTTTCAGAAAAAGAAAGTTTACTCAAGTTATTCAGTGTTATGCAAGTTTTCAGAGAAAGAAAGTTTACTCAAGAGTAATCAAGTTTATTCCAGTATGTGAGTTTATCAGAAAGCATATGAAATTACGAAAAGGTATTTGATTTTATGAAAAAGATATATGGAATCAGATGAGTTTAGAAAATGGATTGGAAATATTTTACATTGCCTTTATTTCCAAATTATGATATGAGGTAAATGTTTGATATGAAAGATGATATTTGAATTTTCCTTATAACTTCATCTTTCAAGTATATGTTGATAGTCTGCTTATATTTTATATAGCAGATATTTTACGGAAAGGATATACTGAGTTATCTTGTTATTTCAGCTTTTATACTATACTAGAACTTTGTTCATAGTATGAATATCGAAAGTTGC
Source organism: Heracleum sosnowskyi (assembly GCA_030848705.1). Lineage (NCBI taxonomy): Eukaryota > Viridiplantae > Streptophyta > Magnoliopsida > Apiales > Apiaceae > Heracleum > Heracleum sosnowskyi. The sequence goes on along the minus strand of CM061242.1, from coordinate 9,806,115 downwards.
AGAGTATTCTGAAATGATATTTGAAGTACAGTAATGGTACTATTTTTGGAATACATTCCGATAAGGAAATGATTTCAGTATCGAGATATTTTGACAAATTATTGTCGTATACCCGCTTTATTTTTGGGTTGAATTAAGGGCAGAATTATGCCATACTTTCATTACCTTGCTGAGCTATCGCTCACTCTTGCTATTATTTTATATATATTATATAGCAGCGAAGCAGGATGCCAATGGGACGGCACATACCTCGCAAGGCGTTTCCATAAACAGTTTCTAGCAGTGATCCCGGGAATAGTACAAACCAATCGAATCAGGCTACGGCTTTTGGCATTCAGCTTATGTATAGACATGAATGGTATTAGAGGATTGTGAGCATCAGAAGGCTAAGTTAGTAATGTAACAATACTTAGAAATTGTATCAGTAACAGATTCAAAAGACATTTGGGTATTGTAATAAAAATTATTTATTCCGCAGCTGTTGTATTGTGTCGTTTCTGAGACTCTAACCTGTGTGTGTGTGTGAGACATATGTTGTGGGGTCATGAGCAGGCGAATTATGAATGGTGTGAGTAATACATGTAAGGCAAGGAGTACATGGATTGTGACAACCCTAAATCCCTGACCCCGGATTTGGGGCTGTTACACCGAAGGGATGCCTCTAGATGAGAAATTTCAAGTAGCTGTGATAATAGACAAGTTGCCGCCAAGCTGGAAGGACTTCAAGAATATCCTAAGGCATAAGACTAAGGAATTTTCCTTAGAGAGTCTTATCACTTGCCTCAGGATTGAAGTGGAAGCAAGGAAGCAAGATCGGAAGGAAGAGGTGCTGGTTGTCTCCAACAACAAGCAAAAGAAGAACTCTGGTGCAAGTTTTAAGCCAAAGGGAAAGAATTTCAAGAAGATGAACCGCAACCCGCAAGGAAACTCTCAACCTCCGAAGAATCAGACAGCGCAACAACCACCCAAGAATACCGCTGGAACCTTCCACTGTTTCAATTGTGGAAAGCCAGGACATATGGCGAAGAAGTGTAGACTCAAGCGCCAAGCTCAAACATAAGCAAACAACATTGAAGAAGCCTTCGTAGCTATGATCACGGAGGTTAACTTTGTTGGTGGAGCTGATGGGTGGTGGGTAGACACCGGCGCCTCCCGCCATGTCTGCTATGACCATACCATGTTCAAGACATATGCGGATGCTGAAGATAAGAAGGTGCTGCTAGGAGACTCCCACACCACCAATGTTGCTGGAATTGGAAATGTGGAGCCCAAGTTTACCTCTGGAAAGACCCTACTTCTGAAGGATGTCTTGCACACTCCAGAGATGCGAAAGAATTTGGTGTCTGGGTTTTTACTTAATAAAGGAGGGTTTACCCAGACTATAGGTTCGGATTTGTACACCATCACTAAGAATGGTACTTTTGTGGGAAAAGGGTATGCCGTAGATGGAATGTTTAAGTTGAATGCTGAAGTTAATAAAATTTCCATTTCCTCTTACATGTTGACTCATTTCAATACTTGGCATACTAGACTCTGTCACATTAATAAACGAAGCATAATAAATATGAGCAACTTAGGATTAATTCCCAAGTTATCTCTCTCTGATTTAGATAAATGTGAATATTATAGTCAAGCGAAAATCACTAAGACTCCCCACAAGTCAGTAGTGATTAAAGAAACTGAACCATTAGATCTAATTCATTCTGATATATGTGAATTAGATGGAGTTTTAACTCGAAATGGTGAGAGATACTTTATCACATTTATCGATGATTGTTCAGATTATACTTTTGTTTATCTTATGAAAAACAAAAGTGATGCATTTGACATGTTTAAGTTATTTGCGAATAGAGTTGAAAATCAGTACAAGAAGAAAATCAAGAGACTTCGTAGTGATAGAGGAGCAGAGTACGAATCAAACCTATTTACCAAATATTACGACTCTCATGGGATTATACATGAGAGAACTGCTCCTTATTCACCAGAAATGAATGGAAAAGCCGAGAGAAAAAATAGAACTCTGACGGAACTAGTAGTTTCCATTATGCTTGGTTCTGGTGCTGCATCTCACTGGTGGGGAGAAATCATACTAACGGTTTGTCATGTACTCAATAGAGTACCAAAATCTAGAAGTATGATAACTCCTTATGAGACGCTTAAGCGTAGACAACCTGATACGTCCTACTTTAGGACTTGGGGTTGCCTAGCTTACGTTCGGATTCCTGCTCCTCAAAGGCTTAAACTTGCGAGTAGAGCTTATGAGTGTGTATTTGTTGGATATGGCATTGATAGCATAACCTAAAGATTCTTTGATTTAAATGCTCGAGTTATAGTAGAATCAGTCGATGTTGTTTTCTATGAAGATAAGTTTCCATTTAAATTGAGGAATAGTGGGGGCGCGTCAACGAGTATTACTCCTCGTTTAAAGGAGAAAGAACACACCGAGGATTTAGAAATCGAACCTAGGAGGAGCAAGAGAGCTAGAGTCGCCAAAGATTTTGGCCCTGACTTCTACGCTTATAATCTTGAGGAAGATCCTACCAATTTTAAAGAAGCAATGTCTTCTTTAGATGCCGATCTTTGGCAAGAAGCCATTGGTGATGAGATGGATTCTTTGGAATCCAATAAGACTTGGCATTTGGTTGATTTACCTCCCGGCTGTAAGTCAATAGGATGTAAATGGATCTTTAAGAAGAAGTTAAGACTCGATGGTACTGCTGAAAGGTATAAGGTTCGACTAGTGGCCAAAGGCTTTAAACAGAGGGAAAATGTTGATTTCTTTGACACATTTTCACCAGTCTCTAGGATGACGTCCATCAGAGTTTTGATTTCGATAGCTGTCATCCATAATCTAGTGATTCACCAAATGGATGTGAAGATTGCCTTCTTAAACGGTGAACTAGAGGAGGAAATTTACATGGATCAACCCGAGGGTTTCGTGATCCATGGGCAGGAAAAGAAAGTGCGCAAGCTAGATAAGACCATATATGGTCTTAAGCAATCACCTACTTTGTGGCATGAAAATTTTGATAAACTTATCATGTCGGATGACTTTAGAGTCAATGAAAGTGACAAATGCATTTACTACAAATTCAAAAATAGCATTTGCACTATTATCTGTGTATATGTGGATGACCTGCTGATATTTGGTTCAAATATTCATGCAGTAAATAAAGTGAAGTCATTGTTGAACGCCAACTTTGATATGAAAGATCTTAGAGAAGCAAGTGTAATCCTTGGTATCAAGATTACTAGGTCAGAAAAGGGACTTTCTTTAGATCAATCTCGATACATAGAGAAGATATTAAAGAAATACAATTACTTTGACTATAATCCTGCTAGTACACCATATGACCCTAGTGTTAAACTGTTTAAAAATGAAGGTCATGGTGTAAGACAACAAGAATATGCAAGTATCATCGGCAGCCTTAGGTATGCTGCTGATGGCACTAGACCCAACATAGCTTATGTTGTGGGGTTGTTGGGCAGGTTTACTAGTAGACCTAGTATGGAGCATTGGCATGCTATTGAGAGGGTCATGAGATACCTTAAGAAAACTATGAACCTTGGGTTACACTACGGTAAGTTTCCCGTTGTCCTTGAAGGATACAGTGATGCTGACTGGAATACCCTGTCAGAAGACTCCAATGCAACAAGTAGCTATATATTTAATATAGCCGGTGGTGCTGTTTCTTGGAAATCAAAGAAACAGACTATCTTAGCTGAGTCCACTATGGAAGCAGAATTGATTGCACTAGCCATAGCTAGTGAAGAGGCAAGTTGGTTAAGAAACTTGATAGCTGAGATCCCTTTATGGGAAATACCGGTTCCTTCTATATTGATCCATTGCGATAGTACCGCGGCTATCGATAAGGTTCAGAACCGTTATTTTAAAGGTAAGAAACGACACATACGTCGTAAGCACAGCACTGTTAGAGAGTATCTCTCTAAAGGTGATGTTAGAGTTGATCACATAAGGTCAGATGATAATTTGGCAGATCCTTTGACGAAAGGTTTAGCAAGAGAGAAAGTCCATAAAACTTCGGTGAATATGGGACTATTGCCCGTAGAGAATAGTCACTCATGATGGGAACCCAACCTAATTGACTGGAGATCCCAAGAAATAGGTTCAATGTGGTAATAACAAGTTATGAAGTGATATGCGAAGAACATGCAATTTGATATTATTAAGGCATGTTTCCTGAAATGATAAGAGGTTGAGTTATTTAATACTCTTAATGAAGTCTATACTCTATTTGAAGGGAGTACCAAACTTCAGGAGTACTCTTGATAGACTCACCGATGTGAATATAGAAGTGGAGGCCGCTTCTTATGAAATTTCGGGCATAAATTTCTAGAGCGTTCACATACTGGGATAGACGTGCATGGCCTATAATACACGGGCTAATTGACTACACCTTGAAAGGTTGTGCGTGGTTTGATGGGATAGAGTTCAAGACTACGAGTCACTCTTGTTTAACTCATGATCTTGCACACTACGTAAAGGTTCAAGTCTGAAGACACCTTTGTTTATGTGCAACCTTAATTTTTTGAAAAACTGCTCAAAATACACTTTTATATTTTTAAATATTCAAGTGGGGGATTGTTGTATTTTATTATGAATTATTTTAAAAAATTAATAATTAGCCTTGAAAGGCATATGTCTAGTCCTATTTGTAAACACCGAGGATACTACTCAACTTTAATCAAGATGTAATAAGTAAATAAAAAAAATCAAATGTCACAGGAATCTCAGAAGGTTATATCTGTCAAAGAATGAAGATTAAAGTCATCTACAGACTTGAAGTGAGTCTACATTGAAAGAAGCTCAATTTATTGATCAAGCCTCAATGAAGTATTCAAGCTCAGTGGATTTATTAAAGTGACGGAGATTTCAAGTGGTGACAGAAAAAGATACTGGTTACAGAGTTCTTGAATGAGAAGGAAGTGAATCACTGCTTAAAGTCAAATAGATAAAGAACAAACATTGTCGTTAGTCACTCATGAACCAGACAGTGCATCGAGTGTCAACGTACTATTTTGTTTGTTATTTATCTAAGTTTTAAGTGATTCTGGAATTAATTGAGAAGGCAACTAATTCTATTTATTCTCTTATAAATAATTAATATTATTAAGTATATTATTTATTAAATTAATTCTGCAAAGAATTAATTTAATACATAATTTATTTAGTTGATTATTTAAATTAGAATAAAAATGAACTAGGAAGACTTAGGTTTGAACTAGGAAGACTTAGTTTATTGAACTAGGAAGACTCACAAGTGAGTCTTCCCGATTGTCTTCCTAGAGCAAATCTCAGTCTTCCCGAATGTCTTCTATGTACAAAGCTTGTCTTCCCGATTGTCTTCCAAGGCAAAAAGGATAGTTTTCCAGCAAGTCTTCTTAATACATTCTGCTAAGTGGATTGGCGCGTGGAAAAATATACAAGTGATTTGTATAAAAGAAAAAGGCAGTTGACATTCATTCACATTCCAAGAGAAGTAAAGACACAGAAGCTTATTATCAAATACCTCTGTCTTCATAACTTCAACTGCACTGCTCTAAATTTCTGCAGGAGTATTAATTCTTGATTGTTCTTAACATTTAATCCATAAGAATTGTATCTCTTGTACTGCTTTGACTTTCTAGCGGATCATAATCCCTAGATTTTATATCGAACTACTTTTTAGTATTCGATCCTTTTTATTACAAAAATAGATAAATTCATGTCGAATTTATTCTAGATTTGTTTTATCAAGTTCTTTGTAATTAGTGATCAAAATTGTAACACCCCTCAAGTTTAATAGAGTTTCTATTTAACTTGAATATTGTTTCAGTTTTTATTCCGCATTAATTTGTTCTAAATTGTTAAATCTTAAAAGGACAAATTTCGATAAAACGGTATAGTTTGTATTCAACCCCCCTTCTACAAACTTATCAGGACCTAACAATTGGCATCAGAGCCTTTTGATTGATATACAAATCAAAGATCCAATTGTTTTGAGATTTTTCTTAAACTCTGATTTTTTATTTTTCCTAAAAATCTCAAAAGATGTCTACTACACAGAAAGTGGGTACAGTCAAAATCCCAATGTTCAGCAAGGAGCATTATCCAATGTGGAAGAAGAAAATGCTTCTATTTCTTAAGGTTGCAAATCCTAAATACATTGATGTGCTGAAGAACGGTCCCAAAGTCCCTATGATTATTGAGGGAGAACTCATTGAGAATAATATTGTTACTAGGGCTGCTAGAATGTACCCTAAAGATGCCAAGGATTACACTCCTGATGAGAAAGAGGATGTTACCTTGGATTCCTGTCTTCAGTTGATCCTTATTGATTGTCTTGATCCTATCATGCATAATCATGTCCTAAATTGTGATACTGCCAAACACATTTGGGGAACCATAGAGATAATCAATGAGGGGACAGAGGAAGTTAGGGAGAATATGCTGGAAATTCTCACCTCACAATATGAGCATTTCAGATCAAACCCTGGTGAAGGTATCTCTCAGGTTTTTGAGAGATACAACAAATTAATCAATGATCTGAATCTCAATGGGAAGCACTACACCAACAAGGAGATTAACAAGAAGTTCCTTCTTACACTTCCACCTCATTTGGAGCACAAAATATCTGCCATTAGAGAAGCAAGAGATATGAATGAGATTGCTTTGGAGAGATTGTATGGTGTTCTGAAGACCTATGAGCTGGAGCAGATTCAACAAAGGGAGCTGTATGGAACTGGGAAGATTGTTAGTACTTCTACTGCACTGGCTGCTGAAGTCCCACAGAAACTGGAAGTGAAGACTGTTCAACCTTCCAGTTCTAACATGAATGTCATTGATGCTGAATATGGATTAACATCCATTGATCAATCTGGTGGTGACTTCTATTCTTTAGAAGAACTTGATCAGCTGGAGGATGGTGATTTGGCTTTGATAGTCAGGAAGTTTGGGAAGTTCAGATTCAAGAGGAATCCCAATCTTAAGTTCATGCCCAGATTTCAGAGAGGTGGATCTTCCTCTTCAAGTGGCACAAGGGGTGGCTACAAAACTGGAACTGTGGAAAGGAGCACAATCAGATGCTACAATTGCAATGAGTTGGGTCACTTTGCTACTGAATGCAGAAAGCCAAAGCAAGTGACTAGAAACACATTTGATTCTAGCAAGAAGAACAAGATTGGGAAAGCCTATGTTGCTGAGGGAAAGAGTTGGGATGACACTGACAGTGATGAAGAAGCAGGTGAGATTGGGAACCTTGCTTTAGTGGCTAAAGAGGCAAGCACTTCATCTGCATACATGTCAGAGGTAAAGTTTACTGATACTGAAATGATTCGTCATCTTGGTGGCACCTTAGATTGTGCACGCACTGAAAATGATAGAATAATTCTTTTAAACACAAATCTTGAAAATGAGATAAAAGAATTAAAACTAGTGCATGTTAATCAGGATGAACTTGTTGATAAAATAGCTTTTCTTGAGAATAGGGTTAAATGTTATATTCAACTGGAAACCATTCTTAAGAAAGAGATTAGTGAGCTGAAGACTAAAGCCAATGCTTACTTTAATTCTTGAAAGACTGCTAAAGAGATTCTCAATAAACAAGCTATGGGTAATCATGTCAGTATAGGTTATGATTATAATGAGGCCATTGGATTACTTGGAATTAATTCCCCTTGTAGAGTCAGATCTGAAGGAAGGGGTGTTCCATTTGTGCTTAAGGGTATTGAAACACCCTTATGTAAGGAGTCCGAAGCAGAACCTCTGAATGAAGACTCTATCATCATTGCAGAGGAGATTCGTGAAGAAGATATTGCTTTGGAAGTTGCACAGTCCAAAAAGTGTATATCTGATATTCCAGTCAAAGTTGCTACAACTAAAAAGACTAAATCAGATGTCCATAAGTTGGATCAAAACAACTGTAGTACTAACATGCCTGCTGTTAATTCTTCTCATAAAGCATGTGGTGTGATTAATTGCATGTCTTGTGCTTTTAATGTTATGTATGCTTACTTTAATAAAAAACATGTATCAAAGATAAGACTGCTCCACGCCAACATGTTAATAATAAGAAGCATGTTAAAGCTAAGACTACTAGTCCTCCTAAGACTAGAGTGGATTCATTTATCCCTAAGCCTACTCAGAAATGTGTTAAGGCTGGCTATAAATGGAAACGCTCTTTTGTGAAAGAGGATGAAGTAGTTGTAGCTAAAAAGGTTGTTTTGCCTGACAAAGGCCAGTTCTTTAAGTATGCCGGACCCAATCAATTTTGGGCTCCGAAGAAGGTCTAATCAATTTGATATTGCAGGGAGTTAAATAGGTAAACCGTGTTATATGGATTCTTGACAGTGGCTGTTCAAGGCATATGACCGGAGATAGAGCCCTGCTATCAGATTTGGTTGAGAAAGCTGGCCCAGTAGTTACCTTTGGAGATAACAGCAAGGGTATTACGAAAGGATATGGCTGTTTGAAGTTTGGAAATGTTATCATTGAAGATATATCATTTGTGGAAGGTCTGAGATTCAATCTTCTCGGCATCAGTCATTTCTGTGACAGAGGATATGCTGTTTCCTTTGAAAGAGAGAAATGTCAGATCCTTCACAAGAAGAATGGAAAGCCTACTCTTCAAGGAGTAAGGAAAGGTGACTTGTTCATAGATGATCTGCACTCTGAATCTCAAGATGAAGTTAGATGTTTCTATGCTAAATCTTCATCAGATGAGAGTTGGCTATGGCACAAGAAGATGTCTCACCTTAACTTCAAAACCATGAACTCTTTAGTCAAGAGGGAATTGGTTAGAGGTTTGCCTCAGATGGAATTTACACAGGAAGGACTGTGTGAGGCATGTCAGAAAGGAAAGTCAAAGAAAACTTCTCACAAGGGCACTGACACATCATCAATAACTGAACCACTTCAGCTACTGCACATGGATTTGTTTGGTCCAGTTAATGTGATGTCCATGTCAAAGAAACAATATGCACTTGTGATTGTTGATGACTATTCAAAATATACATGGGTTTTATTCCTACATTCCAAGGATGAGACCCCATACCTGGTGATTGACCATATAAAGTTGATTGAGCTGGATTCTAGATTCCCTGTGAGAGCCATAAGGTCAGATAATGGTACTGAATTCAAGAATGCAGTCCTAAATGACTTTTGTGCTGATAAAGGAATAACAAGACAGTATTCTGCCCCTAGGACTCCTCAACAAAATGGAGTAGTGGAAAGAAAGAATCGTACATTGATTGAAGCTGCAAGGACTATGTTAAGTGAGTCTAAACTTCCGATGTACTTTTGGGCTGAAGCAGCGAATACAGCTTGTTATACTCAGAATCGAACTTTAATCAACAAGGACTTAATGAAGACTCCGTATGAGATCATGAACAACAAGAAACCAACTGTCAAGTACTTTCATGTATTTGGAGCAAAATGCTTTGTGCTTTTAGATGACAATGTTAAACGTGGCAAGTTTGAGGCCAAGGCACAAGAAGCTATTTTTGTTGGTTATTCCAGAAGATCTTACAGAGTCTACTTGGTTGGTAGTCACACAGTAAAGGAAAGTGTCAATGTTACTTTTGATGACACTAAATTCCCTAATATCCAAACAGCAGATTCATCTGAGAAAATGAAGTTTGATAACTTGCCAGACTCAGATTCAGATGATGAAGCCCCACCTGAAGTTATTGCTGGTAATGATAATAACAATGATGATAATGATCATGGTGATGGTGGTGGAAACACTGGTAACAATGGAGATACCACCAACACTGGAGAAGAATCATCAAGGCAATCAAGCAACAACTCAGGGGGAGCAAATGAAGGATCAACTAGTCACTCACAACATCAAAGTGAAATTCAAGGCGAATCATCAAGATCAAATCTTCCAAGACAGACTGTATGGAATAGAGCTCATCCCTTTGAGCTGATCATTGGTGATCCAGATGTTGGAGTTAAAACTAGAAGTGCAACTCAGAATGAATGTCATTATTCAGCATTTTTATCTAAAATGGAGCCAAAGAAAACTGAGGAGGCACTGACTGATCCAGATTGGGTGATTGCTATGCAAGATGAACTCAATCAGTTTGAACAACAACAAGTCTGGAAGCTGGTACCCAGGCCAAAGAACAAGAAAGTAGTTGGTACAAGATGGGTATACAGGAACAAGCTAGATGAGGATGGCATTGTTACAAGGAACAAGGCAAGACTGGTTGCACAAGGGTATTCACAAGCTGAAGGCATTGATTATGATGAAACCTATGCACCAGTGGCTAGACTTGAGGCCATCAGGATGTTCTTAGCATTTGCTGCTTATTCCAATTTTAAAGTCTATCAAATGGATGTTAAGAGTGCATTCCTGAATGGTGAGCTTGATGAAGAAGTGTATGTGGAACAGCCCCCTGGCTTTGAAAATCAGGAGCTGCTGGACTTTGTGTACTTTCTCTTCAAGGCTATCTATGGTCTCAAACAAGCCCCAAGAAAATGGTATGACACTCTCTCTGGTTTTCTTTTAGAAAATGGTTTTGTTAGAGGTATCATAGACAAAACTCTTTTTTCAAAGAAACACAAAAGTGATATGATATTAGTCCAAGTCTATGTGGATGCATCATATTTGGGTCTACTAATGATAATCTCTGTAAGAGATTTGCTGAGCTTATGCAGAGTAAGTTTGAGATGAGTATGATGGGTGAGCTAAAGTTCTTTCTTGGATTGCAAGTAAGTCAAAGGACAAATGGTATATTTATTTGTCAATCCAAGTATCTTAAAGAACTCCTCAAGAAGTATCACTTGGAGGATTCAGCATCAGCAAGGACTCCATCTTCAACAGCAATCAAACTTGGAGCTTCTGACAAGTCTATCAAGGTAGATGTTACAAGCTACAGAGGTATGATTGGCTCCTTACTCTATCTTACTGCAAGTAGACCAGATATTATGTATGCTACATGCTTGTGTGCAAGGTTCCAAGCGGACCCTAGAGATGTACATCTCGTTGCTGTGAAAAGAATCTTGAGATATCTTAAGGGTACACCTAATCTAGGTATCTGGTACCCTAAAGATTCTGATTTTAATCTTATTGGATATACAGATTCTGACTATGCAGGTAGTGTTGTTGATAGAAAGAGCACCTCCGGGAGTTGTCAATTCCTAGGAGGTAGGTTGATTTCCTGGTATAGCAAGAAACAGCAAACAGTTTCCAATTCAACAGCAGAAGCTGAATATATTGCTGCTGGAAGCTGTTGTGCTCAGATCCTATGGATAAGGAATCAATTGAAGGACTATGGCTGTGTATTAAACAAAATCCCTATTTTATGTGATAATACAAGTGCCATAGCAATCTCCAACAACCCTGTACAGCACTCGAGAACAAAGCACATTGATATCAGGTATCATTTCATCAGAGAACATGTCATGAATGGAACTGTGGAGTTACATTTTATACCCACGGAAGAACAAACTGCAGATATATTCACTAAATCTCTTGATGAATCCACTTTTACTAAGTTAGTTAGTAAGTTGGGTATGTTGAACAGTCTTAGTGATTGAAAATATCTATGTCTGTTTGTTCTTATCTAAAAATCATTTTTCTCTTGTGGTTGTTTAGTGATTTTACTATTTATTCTTGTTAAATAATTGCATGCTTGTTGATTTAAATGGTTCTGAATATTTTATTTTCTTTAAAAATATTTTTCTCATATTTTTTAAGTGGAGAAATGTATTTTTATTGAAAATATATTTATTTAGAATTATTTAGAAATTTTTCAGATTGTAAAAATTGTTGTTTAAATATTTCTGCAAGTTTATATTAATTTTATGCATTTCTATAATATTCTGCATATTTTTCTAGGATTTATGGAATTTTCTGTGAATTTTTCTAGGTTTTTAAGTATTTTTCATGCATTTTTATATTAATTCTGCACTTTTCTGTAGTTATTTTAATTAATTCTGAGTTTTTCCTAAGTCTTCCCAGTTTAATACTAGGAAGACTACCGGGAAAACAATGAATTTTTCATTTTATTTCTTTTTGTTTTTTGTTTTTTTTCTATTTAATTTTAAGTCTTTTCCTAAGTCTTCCCAGTTTTTGAACTTGGAAGACTATCGGGAAGACTTAGAATTAATTAGTTTTATTTTCTGATTTTTCTTTTATTTATTTTCAGAAGTCTTTCTAAGTTGTATTAGGAAGACTACCGGGAAGACTATCCTAAGTCTTCCCGATTGTCTTCCTATTACAATTTTAAAAAAACCGTTCAGTCTTCTATTTTTTTCAGTTTATTTTTTTTAATATATATACATATACATACACTGCTTACACGCATTCTTGTCATTTTGCCTTATCAGTTTTTTTTTCTTGTTTTCAAACCCCCTCTTCGAATTCTCTCATATTTTTTGCAGAAATCTTTGATCTCAATCATTCTTGCTCAAGTATTTACTTAGCAATTTAGTTCTGTTCTTTCAAAAACAGCATATTAAGTCGAATTGCTGTCCAAATTCTGTTTTTTATTTCCATTCGACTTGATTGTTTTTGAATTGCTAAGTGATTCCTTTATGTTAAAGTAATCTTAGAAGTTTCTGTAAGTGTGGTTAACTGTGTGTGTGTGTTTGAAAACCATTTGCCCAATTAATTTCTGTTTTTCAAAAGTATAAGTTCGAATATTTGGGATTAAAAATTTAAATTTAGTTAATTTTAATAGAATTGTGATTTTGTGGATTTTAAGTAATTTTGATTAATTCTAAAAATCCCTAAAATACTAATTTTATTTTAAGTTAATTAAAATTTTCTTGTTTTATTAAAATGGATCCTAATTTTGAACTTGTGTTAAATAATTATGTTGGGTATTTTGATCCGTTAAAATGCAAGGTGGAACGTTTTAGACCGTGGATTCAATTTTTAAATAGCGAGACTTGTGTCAGTCATGCTATTTGTGCCAATGCACTTCTTAAGATTGATCCATTAAGGTTTTTGTGTTCAAGTGCTGTTATTGCTGAAGATTCAAAATCTTTTACTTTCAATATTTTAAATCAGCAATATACAGTTACTTTTGATTTATTCTGTGATGTGTTGCATTTTCCAAAGGACAGGTTTGATCCCTTACCCACTGATGATGAGTTATCACAGTTCTTTGTGAATATTCATTATCAGGGTCCCTTTCAAATGGTTAAATTGTCCAAAAGTTTTGTTGTAAGGGAATGGGATCTGTTCTTTGATACTATAGCTAGGGTATTTGGTAATTGCACAAAAACAAACTTTCATTGCATTACCAGTCTTAATCAATATATTGCCTATGCTATAGTATTTGGTCGTAGATTGAACTTCGCTGAGATTCTGTGGAACCTATTGCTCAACAGGCTTGCTCACTCTAGGAGAGATTCTGATAATGGTGTGAAAGTAAAGTGTTGGTACCCTAGCTTTCTAACTCTTATCATTAATCATCTTCTCACTGCTGAGCAGGTAGAACTGTTTCGAGAAGCAAGATTTGAAACCTCTCCAACCACAGACACCAAATTCTACACCAGACTTGATGTCTCATCCAAATTCCTCAATATACCTGTTCTTGTTTCACCATTAATGAGTCGATTCATTAATCTTCCTATCTTTGGTGAACAAGTTCCTGAACCACATCCAGTACCACTACAGGTAGTTATTCCTAACCCTGCATCTTCTTCTGGTTCTTTAATTCAGACCCAAGTGGTTGTTAGGGCTGACCCAGAGATTGTAGAACCACAGTCTCTGACCCAGGTCATAGAGCCAAACAGAGAGTCAAACACTCCTGATACACAACCTGAGCTTAATATTCAAACCAGTTCAAGAAGTGTTAGAGAAATAACTGCAATGAGTGTTCCCACAGCTCTGTCTCCACCCTTAAAGAAAAGAAGAACCTATAGGGAGACAACTGTAAGCCCATCTGTATCCTCTCAAAAGGATATGGACATTGATATGGCCACTACACAGTCTCTAGAGACATCCTCTCAATAGGGTGGATCTATTGAAGTTCGCCATAGGGCCATGGCATCTTGTACTGAGTCAAGCACACTCCCATTACTCACAATGGGAGAAGATATCCATATAGATGACACTCAGGACACCATGTCAGGAGAGCACTTTACTTTTGATTTTGATACAGTGCCTACCATAGTTACGGTAGAAGTGCCTTCACAGGCATCTGAGGGAAAATCTGATTCTTCGCCAACTCAAATAGAATCATTTTGTCCCCTCCCAGAGGGAACATATCTGGCTCCCCTAAGGGATTTTCCACTCGCAGTTTTTACTGGAGAAAGTGGAAGGCAACCTGATGAGTCTGTCCCTGAAGCAATTCAGTATACAATGTCAAATATTTTGACAGACTCATTCAGGGATCGGGAATTGCGAACTCCCATTGCACCACCACTGACCTCTCTTGAAGGGGCTAGGGTGATTTTTAATGCAGGTACATCTAGTGAAAATCTTGAAAGACAGTTAGTGGTGAGAGATATGAATCAAACACCGAGTGAAACACAAGCACGTGAGTTGAGTGAAACACCACTGAGAGCAATTGAAGTGAATGCACACACTGACACAAACACTGCTTTGTTGAAACAGCTAGCTGATCTACAAAAGAAGTTACAAGAAACCCAGGCTGAGAATAATCTTCTAAAAGCACAAGTGGTCTCTCAATCTACCACCTCTGTATCAAATCAGCTGAGTACTGTGAAAGATGACCTCGAAGGATTGAAGAATACTCTGGTCCCGAAGCTGAATTCCATCCAACAATCTCAAGTACTAGTGGCTTCGGACATTTCTGAATTAACCATGTCAAATGCTCAGATTTCAGAAAGTGTCAAGGAGATTGCTGCCATTTCTACCAAGGTGGACTTTATTCTGCAAACAGCTGATGAAAATCAAAAGTTTAATGAGAAAAGGATTTTCAGGATAGAAGGAGGAATGGAGCATCTGAATGAAGGTATGAAGCACTTGTATAATATGATAAAGGAGTCTCATCAACCTACTGAAGAGCAAAGAATATTCTTTGAGGGAGATGATGGTGATGATGATGAGGATGATGATGCTGATGAAGGAAGAGATAGGAGAGCACAAGGGGATATACGGAGAACATCTGAGGTGAATCCTAGGGCTTTCACTGCTAAATCTGTAGAGGATTCCTCAACTAAGGGGGAAAAGAAAGGAGGAGAAAGAGAAAGAGAAGCTGGAGGAGTTTCTGGAGTTGGAAGAGATAAAGGGAAAGGGAAACAGTCATTGGAGGAGACTGTCCTTGATGATGCCTACTACTACCACGGTGAACAGGATGACTTCCAATTCGACACATCTGGTGATCTGGGGAAGACCATACCTGAAGAAGCTTTTGGTGAGGAGGAGGTGGAAGAGGCGGCCAACTTTGATGATTGGGAAGATGAAGCAGATCTATACACACCTGACCCTTTGTTTCAGAAGGAGTTGAAGAAGCAACAGGCAGATCTAAGGAGAAAGGAGGATGAGAATGCCAAGGTCTCCGACATCATTTCTCAGAAGCTGAAAATTCAAAAGGCTGAACATGAAGACAAACAACGTCTTCATAGTATTCATGTCAAAGAAAGGCGATTGGATGTTAGGATGAAGCAAGGAAGCAATTGGGATAAAGCAAGAGAGATGTTTGATATCCCTCAGAGAGGCACAAACAATGATGCTACTTTTCTGAAGCTGCTTGAGAAGATCAGAATTGTTAATCCAGACAACTCATTATATATGAAGGCATTGAAGCAAGATATATTAAGGATAACGTCTGCATTTGATCAAGTAAGACAAGAACTGTTCATCTATGTCTCAAGTGCTCTTGAAGGGTCATTCACTATTTCTCTTGAATTACTCCAAAGAAGATCTCTCTCTGAATTGTGGATTCTGATGAGTAAAGTAAAGAGATCTTCTTGCTTGAACGAGCTTCTGTATGACCGGCTGAGAGATTCTGCTATGAAGGCCAGCCCTCAAGTTGTACATTTTCCTTATGAAGTCAAAATCTATAGAGGTACAACTTTGGAGACTGTAAGGCTGGATCCTGATTCGTTGAAGCTACAGACTGCAATGCAACTGGTGAAGTTGGAGAATCTTCTGAGAACATCTGGGTTTGCTACTGTAGAAAAGTCTGAAGTTGCTGATATGATTTCAGACTACTGCACGGAGAAAGTACCAAGGTATGCTCAGATGAAGAACAGATTGAAGAAGATCACCAATCAACCAGTAATGCCAAGTGGTGTGGTTTCTGAAAGTGATCGTGTCCTTGACAAAGATCTTCTAGTCACCTTGGCAGAAGCTGAAGAAGGTGAAATTAGAGACTAAAGGCATGATGTAGTTAGCTCAAGTTGTAAATTTTATATGTTTAGAGCTAGGTAAATCAAGATAGGGAAATGTATTCATATGTTCAGGCTAGAGGAACATCTATCTTGTATTTATCTTTATTGTTTGAATCTGGAAATTGTTATATTTAATCCAGAACTTTTTATTATTTGCTTGGCTCTTAAAAGTCTTATCTTTTCTTGTTTTAGTTGAGTTATCCTCTAGAGTATTTGGTTGTTATTGTCTAACAAACAAATAGGGGGAGATTGAAAGGCATATGTCTAGTCCTATTTGTAAACACCGAGGATACTACTCAACTTTAATCAAGATGTAATAAGTAAATAAAAAAAATCAAATGTCACAGGAATCTCAGAAGGTTATATCTGTCAAAGAATGAAGATTAAAGTCATCTACAGACTTGAAGTGAGTCTACATTGAAAGAAGCTCAATTTATTGATCAAGCCTCAATGAAATATTCAAGCTCAGTGGATTTATTAAAGTGACGGAGATTTCAAGTGGTGACAGAAAAAGATACTGGTTACAGAGTTCTTGAATGAGAAGGAAGTGAATCACTGCTTAAAGTCAAATAGATAAAGAACAAACATTGTCGTTAGTCACTCATGAACCAGACAGTGCATCGAGTGTCAACGTACTATTTTGTTTGTTATTTATCTAAGTTTTAAGTGATTCTGGAATTAATTGAGAAGGCAACTAATTCTATTTATTCTCTTATAAATAATTAATATTATTAAGTATATTATTTATTAAATTAATTCTGCAAAGAATTAATTTAATACATAATTTATTTAGTTGATTATTTAAATTAGAATAAAAATGAACTAGGAAGACTTAGGTTTGAACTAGGAAGACTTAGTTTATTGAACTAGGAAGACTCACAAGTGAGTCTTCCCGATTGTCTTCCTAGAGCAAATCTCAGTCTTCCCGAATGTCTTCTATGTACAAAGCTTGTCTTCCCGATTGTCTTCCAAGGCAAAAAGGATAGTTTTCCAGCAAGTCTTCTTAATACATTCTGCTAAGTGGATTGGCGCGTGGAAAAATATACAAGTGATTTGTATAAAAGAAAAAGGTAGTTGACATTCATTCACATTCCAAGAGAAGTAAAGACACAGCAGCTTATTATCAAATACCTCTGTCTTCATAACTTCAACTGCACAGCTCTAAATTTCTGCAGGAGTATTAATTCTTGATTGTTCTTAACATTTAATCCATAAGAATTGTATCTCTTGTACTGCTTTGACTTTCTAGCGGATCATAATCCCTAGATTTTATATCGAACTACTTTTTAGTATTCGATCCTTTTTATTACAAAAATAGATAAATTCATGTCGAATTTATTCTAAATTTGTTTTATCAAGTTCTTTGTAATCAGTGATCAAAATTGTAACACCCCTCAAGTTTAATAGAGTTTCTATTTAACTTGAATATTGTTTCAGTTTTTATTCCGCATTAATTTGTTCTAAATTGTTAAATCTTAAAAGGACAAATTTCGATAAAACAGTATAGTTTGTATTCAACCCCCCTTCTACAAACTTATCAGGACCTAACAAGCCTCTTGGGGAGTTTTTGCAACGTACGCTCTAATAGTAAAGAGCTACATTTTTGCAACTCTTTAGTATATATTTATTAGAGGAATATTTGGGTCAATTATTTTTGAAATTTTCATTATAATTTTGTGTCCATATTCTATGTATAACGGACCTTGTTTGTTTAATGAAAAGTAACGTGCCCATATATTCAGCTTTTGTACGTGATTCTTGCTCAAACTTTATTACTCTTTTGGCTATAAAATGATGGTGATTTTCATTGCAGTGGTACACCACCATCTGATATCTCTATACATGCAAAGTCTATACACTTTTTTCTTTCTGTTAAAACCTATGTCTCATTTTTAAGTCATGTTAGTCATCTAGACTTTCACATGATTCATATATTTTATACTTATAGCATTTTTATTGAGTCATCTCCTGTTTTCATCACCAGAAATATACATACACATATTCTCCGATTAGTTAGTCAATCTCTACTCTGTTGTTCTCCCATTCTTGTTGGGTTTGATAGCTACAAGTGCAACACTGGTACAAGTTTTTTGAGCAGTTTATTTTTAGGTGTGGATTGACCGAAAAATCTTTTGGTGCGAAGATTTTTTGTACGGAAAATTTTTTGGGCTGTTTTATCCTAGGGACGACGTGGCAAAAGTGATTGTCTTGCACTTTCGGGCATAGCCACGAAACGTCTTAAAGAGAGCGTGATCCGTGACTCATCCCAGAAAAACCGGTAAACTCGTATTTTTTAGATTTTAATAATCGTAAAATATTTTTTGTGAAAATCTTTTTTCAGCTTTTATTTTATTTTCGCAAATTCTTTTAATCCGATTTTTGACCGCTTTTGCTGGTTTTTGACCGTCTTTTTCAAAAAAAAAAGATCTTTTAAACGATTTTCGCTTAATCAGTACGATGGTCAGCCGTCTAGCGATTAATCTGCGATTAATCTCGTCTTTTAGAACACTATAATATAACATTTTGGACAAATTTTGGAGAATATTTTTGGGTTCCTTTTACTCATCTTCAAATCAGTGGATTATTTTTAATCATTTAAAATCAATAACAATCATATATATTACATAACTACAAACTCTTTCATTGTATTTTAGTTAGAATTCAAAAACCCGATTTCTTTTTAGAAACAATTTTATTTATATTTATAGTATTATCATAAAATATATTGATAATTTGGACGGTTACATTAACTAACATGCTTACTAAGCTACTAAACTGCTATAAAAATTTATAAGTTTGTTCTAAATTTGAAAAATTCATGTAATTTAATTAAAAAAATTAAATTAAATCACATTATCACATAACCACAAACTCTTTTAGTTATATTTTAATTAGAATTCAAAACCCGATTTTCATTTTAGAAACGCTTTTATTTATATTTATATTTACAATCATAACATATATTGATGATGTACATTAACTGATATGCATACTAAGTTAATAAAATTTTAATAAAATTTATAAGTTCTTTTAAATTTGAAGTATTAAAGTAGTAATTTTTGATATTTTTTTCAAAAAAGTCGCATTTTCACAAGTACTAAAATCTCAAGATTTACTATTATTAACTAAACGTGGTTTATTTGGTTGGTTGATTTTCCTAAAACGTTTGTTAACTCCTTCCAAAAAAGCAAAAATCAAAAATTAAATTAAAATTCATATAATTTAATCAAAAAAAGTTAAATTAAATCACACTATTACATAACTACAAAATCTTTCAATTATATTTTAGTTAGAATTCAAAAAAAAATAAAAACACTTTTATTTCTATTTATATTATTATCATAAAAGATATTGATATGAAAATCATTAACGACATCTATATCTATACTAATACTAAAACAAAGATCGGCTTACATCAGCATCTACACATGACAACTTATCCTTAATTTGATGACATCATCTTCCACTAACTCTTTTTCCTAATTTATTTTACTTTCTCTTTCTTTTTTATTACAACCTCCACTTCTGTCAAAAAAAAAAAAAAAAATTACAACCTCCACTAACTAAAAATATTGATGACACATAAATATTTTTTAGAAACTTAAAAAGGATAATGATTTCGAGTTAAATATGAGTAACAGTAAGCCTCTGTTTCGAATCGAGCACTCGATTTGACAAACAAACTCAAACTCTAATGCTCGATTAGAACACAAAACAAATTTTTAGACTCGATTTTGAAATTTATATTAATATTAATATGTCTATATGTGATTAAAGTTATTTTTTAATTATTTATTTACAATCTCTCCCCTATAATTGTTACTATCTTTTACATTTGTAATTGTTAAGGTTTAATTATTTTTTAAAATTCGGTTTAAACAATTACTATCGATTTGTTAACGTCTATCAATTTTAAATATTAAAACGTAGACACTTTTTTAATAATCGATTTTAAATCTTAAAATGCAAACTCTTTTTGAAATGTAGTAAAGAATCAATATTGAATCTTGGAAAAAAAAAAATTTGCTAAATGGGAAAAATAAAATAAAATCAAGAGTGCCCTTTTAAGTAACGTTACTCTGACTTGAGAACAAGAACTTCCCATTTCTTGAAAACCCCCCTTAAACCCTAGACCTCCACTGAAACTGATTCAACTGGAAATGGTGAAAAATGGCAAAACAAAGAAAAAATATCACAAACCCACTAAACCCCATCATCAATCAAGCCCACCACCACCTCAAGAAAACAAACCCATCACTGTAAAGACTCTTCCGGCTCATCTCATTCTTGAAATACTCTACAGGACCCCTGTTAAGTCCCTGGTAAGATGCAAATGTGTTTGTAAGTCTTGGTTTGCTCTTATTAATCATGCTACATTTATTAAAATGCATCTTGATTTTAACATTTCAAGAAATGATAAGCAGCTTATATGTAGCTGTGGTTATAGTACTTTTGTTGATATTGCTTTGTTAAGTCTCAGTCAAGACCCTGAAGTTGTACTTCACATTGATAGAGATTTTACGGATAGGCCTAATTACCCGAGAAAGATTAATTTCCGTGATTTTTCCAAGAATATGGTTGTTGCTGGTTCGGTTAATGGGATTGTTTGTCTTTCTCATTCCGAGGAAATGTCTGAGCGTTTTGTTGTGTTGTGGAACCCGAGTATTCGTTGTTGGAATCCTGTTGCTCTTGTGGAATCTAAGTGTTGGGGAAATGTGTCGGTTGGGTTGGGTTTTGATGCAGTGACGAGTGATTATAAGATTATATGTGTTGTTCCTGAGCCTCACTTTGAGGATAATGGATGGTCTAGGATTGAGGTTTACTTGACAAACCAGGGTTCTTGGGAAGATGTTGATAAGAAAGGAATTATTCATTTCCGGCCCAATGCTGATTTACATCATTGTAATTTTATTGTTAATGGTGTTCCTTATTGGGCAGGGGTTGATGTACGGCCTGGATATGATGATGTTTTGGGCAGAATTGATCCTTGTACGGGATTGTACAAGAAGATAGAGCATCCAAAGCATGTCAGGAATGAGTGGACTGGGGTGAATCCTGTGAAGTTGAGAGATTCTGTTGCTGCTTTAATTCAATTCCCTGGCGAGTATCCGAACAACGTGATTGATTTGTATCTGCTGGATGAGAACACAGCTAAATGGACAAAAATGTATAGTATTGGGCCACTCGTTTTTGGCCAAGTATTTGATTATGTGCGGATCCCTCAATGCTTTGGCACGGGTGAGATTATAATTGAGACATGGACATGGGGTATGGATCAGGATCATGTTACAGACCTGGTTCAAAATATCTATGACCCTAAAACTAAGCTTGTGCTTCGTAACAATCAAATTCAGGCAGTGCATCCCTGTTGGTACGACTCCTACAGCCATGTAGAGAGCTTAGTATGCATTAAGGGAATGGTACAAATTGGGAAGGAGCACAGAGACAAGAAGACTAACCCTAAGATGAAGAACTGGTATTTGCATTTATGAGCTTTGATTTTGTTATGTGTTCATATCGTGCTATATGAATGTTATTAATAGCGTGCTGAATGGTTTTAGTCACTTTTAGATGTATAGGGCATATTTACAACTCCAGTAATTGAACTAGAATTATATACTAAAGTTCATGTTAGAATGTTTAGTTGTATATAGAATATGAAGAAAATGAGTTTAGACTGTCGTTGCCCTAGGCATGAGCATGACTTTGATGGTTCACAAATCCAACCTTCAAAGGCATGTTCATTTACTGCTCTACCAATATAGCTGTTGTTTTGTAGTTATTTTCAAAGTGGCCCATGAAAGTAAGCATAAAATAGCTAAGAAAGCAGACATTATGCGTTGTAGGATAACTTTATCGACTGCATAGAAATACGATACCTCATTGTAATGTATGTGCAGCATTGCACTGGTCTAAAGTCTAGTTTCTCGAGTTTCTTGCGTTGGGCACATATTGTTACCTTGGCATACTCCAGCTGTGGAAAAAGAATATGGCTACAATTTCAGTTTGATAATACAACCGGGACAAGACCATAAATATCTATGAGATGTCCTATATTTCTAAATTTGTAGGCCATAACTTACTAAAAATTGATACAGTTACTGGTGGAGGACTTGTTATTTATTGTATTGCATTGCTCTAGTTTACTTAAGTTGTACATTATTTCTGCAGTGACATATTTGACTCCTATAAAATAATTAAGAAAAGATACATTTAGAAGCTAAGGATCATAAAAAGTGTCTGGGGCATACTTGCGTTATTGAAACAATATCAGTCCAATATGTGCGCTGGCTGCTGTTTGCATACTTATCGTGTTATAGCTAGGCTATCTCGTAGTTCATATTAATTTTGTGTCTATGTATCCTTATCATATTGATTTCATCTATTTTGTTGCTTTTTTATTATAAACAGCTTAACTTGGAGCCCTTTTACTTGACTATCTGACTGGGGGATACTACTTCTCCTGAACTGAACAAAATTCTTACTTCTAAAAACCGACTTATTGATGCTACTATAGAAGTACCTAATTATCTTGTTCTCTGTTATGCTTATATGTATGACTGTCTACCGAGGTTGTTTTACTGCTCCATTGCAACAATTACCATCATAAGTAATTTGCCATCTTCTTCTTTCTAGTTGTCTTTCCATTTTGAGATTATTATTATTTTTTTATAGTCCTAGGTACATATATGATCCAACTTTTGCTTAGTCGGTGTGTCATACTACTTTGTATACAACTGTGGTCGAGTTCTCGTGTAATGTCTATTTATATGAATTTTCACCTGCAGGACTGAATTCTTGTCCAAAGAATTTGATTCAGTGTTGCATCTTTAGCTAAATCTGCTACTGGATGGTGGTGTAGGCAGGAATGTTGCAGTTAGCAGACTGTTCACTTTTTGTGTGTAATGCTTTGTATGCAACTTTTGTGAGTTGGGGTCATTTGACTTGTAATGGAAAAATGTTGGATTAGTGTAAAGTTCTTGGATCAGACACAACGATGCCACTTCCATTGATGTGTGTTAATCTTATTCTAGTTCCTCTTTTGAACCCTTTAATTATGGATGTCTTATACTTGACAAGAATTTAGTGATTTGTTCATCAAGGTCGTGTTTTGGCTTGTACAAATGCTATGACTTGTTCAGTGTGGCGTCCCATCCAGGTGGATGCATTCATGTGATAGTATTGAGATACTGTTCATCTTCTTCGCAAACCCGTTACTCATTACTGAATACTAGGCTGCTAGGAATTGGTGGCAGAGATTTAAATTCAAATGAGCTTCGTTTCAAGTTATGGTTGAACCTTGATAAATGAATATCCTTGGGACCGTAGAATTTTATTCATTTATCGAGATTATTCATTTATCGAACTTAAAAATACACTGTTTCTATTATGTTAAGACCGGAAAAAATTATTCATTTGACGAGGTTATTCGTTTATCGAATATTCATTTATCGAGGATCTACTTTGTGTCCTAATTTACTTGTAATGACAATAGATAAGCCATCCACTCGAAAATTTTAAATGCATAAAATACCGTTCAGGTTAGGATGAACTATAAACCAATATGATAAGTCATAAAATATAATTTCTTTATCCTATACAAAACACAATTTTTTTCGTAAAATAATTTGTTTATTTCTTCGGTAAAAACACAATTTGAAAGAAAATGAAATGTTAGATAAAATACTATATTTGCACAGTTTAATTGTGTGTTGAACTAATTTACTTTCATCTTTTGTTATAGATATTATCTTTTGGGAAAATTTATCCCTAATAAGGAATGCTATATGGCATTTGTTTGTTGCTAATTTTTGTAATTAAGGGATAACACAGAAATAATAATGTGTTTGTTAAGATAACTAACTACCAACTAACTAACAGTGTTTCAAGTCATTGCATTTCATTTTACGTTTATCATTCCATTTAATTGTTATCTACACTAACAACCCTACCACTATAAATAAATCCATGCACTAATCAAAATACCACAAACCACTCTACACATTCTCTTGTGCATTTTCCAAAACATGAAGCTTTCAGTTTCAGCTCTTCTTCTTGTTCTGTTTTGTTTGACAGGGCTGGTCTTTCAAGGCGAATCCCAATCCGAAGACGAAAATCTGGCACTGGAGTACAAATGGCCCTGGTTCTCATTCCCGATTCCGCGTTATCATCAACTGCCTCAGTATCCCAAGACAACCAAGAAGCCACTCATCACCCCTGAATGCATTGAGGCTAAGTTGGCTTTATCCAGTTGTGTGAAAGAAAAGCTGGTTTCTACCTGGTTTTCGAAACCGTTTGTCAAAGACTGTTGTGATCCGATTGCCAACCATAAGAAGAGCTGCCCTGATTTTATTTTTAAGATTGATGAGCTTTTGATCCCACATTACATCAAGGATGCTTGTCATGCTTTTGTTCCTAAAGATAAACATGCCACTGGTCCGTCCGCTGGCCCTTCCTCTGGTCCATCCGCTGGCCCTTCCTCTGGTCCTTCCGGTTTCAACACGTATCCGAAGTAATTTATTTAAATTACTGGAGTAGAGTTATTTATTATTAGAGTTGTTTTAGTAGCAGTTAGGAGATCAGTAGTAGTGATGGTAGGTTGGTTTCTTAGATTTTTATCTAAAAGTTTCAGTAGATTTAGTGCATGAAGTTTTCGAATAGGAGTAGATTATTGTATGGTATTTCAGTTTTTAGGCAATAAAACCAAGTTCAAAATTTTCTTTCTTCTAATGTAGTTTTGTTTTAGATTCATTTTATGTCATGTTTGTTTAACTTCTTAACCTAATTCATTCATTTTATTGTATGTTATTTGTTTTTACTACTTTTTAGGTAAGCGGAACATGACAACCTGATCAAATTATTATTACGAGACTTCCAATTTTTACATAAAAAATACATCGGTTAATTGCCTTTTTTGCATCGACTGAGTTAACACCGATCCTAAAACACAAATTATATGCGGTTGTCTTTCTGTTCTTTCTGCATTGGCTTTTCTGAATTTTTCCGAAAAATAACTCTCGTGTTATGGTCGAGGTTGGAGAACATTTGATCTCTGATTATATCAAGAATGTTTGTTCTGGTCATCCTTTAACTGCAGCGTAGCATGAGATTTTAATTTGAGTTCAGTATTTTGATTTCATTTACTATTAGTTTTGGCTTATTGGTGGTGTTTACACAGAGCAATTTATGAAATGAGATAGTTAGAGTTAAGAGTTATGTTTAAATTCTACTAACCAGTACATGACCCAAGCTTGCACTCTTGCACCACTACATTTACAACTATATTTATAAATGATTAAACTTAAATTTATCACTAAAATTAACTTCTCGAAAATTGAATTAAAATAAAAATTTGCAAACAGTTAAACCTGTACCTAAAAAATATGTTTCTCGAAAATTTATCAAATTCAATTTGACCCGAAAAAATAAACTCGGTCAAATTAATTCTGACATCACTTTACTTGAACAGAACATAAACTCCCATTTCTTCTGTCTGAAATAAACAAACAAACCCCCTTAAACCCTTAAGCTTCCCTGAACTAAAAATGGTGAAAAATGGAAAAACAAAGAAGAAATATCATAAACCCACTAAACCCCATCATCAATCAAGCCCACCAGCAGCTGAAGAGAACAAACCCATCACCGTAAAGACTCTTCCAGCTCATCTTGTTCTTGAAATACTCTTCCGGACCCCTGTTAAGTCCCTGGTAAGATGTAAATGTGTTTCGAAATCTTGGTTTGCTCTTATACATGATTCTACATTTATACAAATGCATCTTGAGTTCCACACTTCAAGAAACAAACTACTTATATGTGATATTTGCTATGATGACAAGTCAGTACTGAAAAATGCTTGTGGTGATTATAGTCATAAACTCATTGCTTTGTTAGGCGTAATTGGTCCTCCTATTCCGCTTCTTCGAGTTGATATACATTTCACTGATAGGCCTAATTACCCTAAGAAAATTAATTTCCCTGATTTTTCGAAGAGGATGATTCTTGCTGGTTCGATTAATGGCATTGTTTGTTTAGCTCATTGTGAAGAAATGTCGGAGCGTTTTGTTGTTTTATGGAACCCGGGTATTAATTATTGGAATCCGATTGGTCTTGTAGAAAGTAAGTCTTGGGAATTTATGTCAGTTGGGTTTGGTTTTGATGTGGTGGCAAGTGATTACAGAGTTATATGCATTGTTCCTGAATATCGAGGGTCTCGGGTTGAGATTTACTCTTCAAACCAGGGTTCTTGGGAAGAAAAGGGCATTATTCCATTTTGGCCCGAACCTGATTTGCAACATTGTAATTTTGTAATTAATGGTGTTCCGTATTGGATGGGGGTTGATATACAAGCTGTGGAGTCAAGTATATTAGGGAGAATTGATCCGCGTACGGGGTTGTATAAGAAAGTGATGTATCCTTGCCATGTCGAGAATACGAGTACTAGGGTGGATCCTGTGAAATGGAAAGATTCAGTTGCTGTTCTAATTCACTCCCCTAGTGAGTATCCAAATCCGATGGTTGATTTGTATGTTCTGCTGGATGAGAACACTTCTCAATGGACAAAGATGTATAGTATTGGGCCACTCCGTTTTGGACATGTTTTTGAACATTTACGGGTTCCTCAGTGCTTTTGCACGGGCGAGATTGTACTTGAGACGTGGACACAGAACGTGGATATTGTTCAAAATGTTAATCGTTATATGTGTGACCTTAAAACTGGTCTTCTGTTCCGTAACAAAGAAATTGAGGCGTTATATCCATTGTGGTACAACTCCTACAGTCATGTGGAGAGCCTAGTATGTGTTAAGGGAATGATACAGATTGGGAAGGAGCACAAAGACAAAAAGACTAACCCTAAGATGAAGAATTGGTATTTGCATTCATTGAGCTTTAATTTTTGTTTTGTGTTCATATTGTGCTATATGATTGTCATAAATCTCTATGTGCTCAGCGTGCTAAATGGTTTTAGATTTAGAGCATAGTAAAACTCTGTAACTGAACTGCAAAAGATAGTAAAATGTTAAGTTTTGTATAGGTCATATGAAGAATGTAACTTTAAACTCTTGTTGCACTAGGCATGACTTCATGTTTCACTAATCCAAGGGCATGTGCTCTGCCAAATTAGCTGTAGTTTTTAAAGTGGTCCATTAATGTAAGCATAATATAGCAGGGGAATTAGAAATTAGGCCATGTAAGATTAGGATTGAGCTGCACAAAATATAATCCCTCATTGTTGTGCCATGTGCAGCACTAGTACAATGTTCTAGAATCTAGTTTCTTTGTTGGGCGCATATTGATACCCTGACATCCTCTAATGCTGGAGAAATAATAGGGCTACTACTTTAATCTGATATTACGATCAGGGAAATACGAAAAATATATGTTGGATATTCTGTGTTTCTGAAGTAATAGGTCGGAACTTATTGATACAGCTACTACTGGTGGATTTGTTATATATAGTATTGCCCTGCTCTGGTTTGAGATAGTCGTAGGTTATTCTGGCAGTAATAAATTTGATTCTCGTAAACTATTAATCACATTGTGTTCTATCTAGCGTCTGTCATATATATAAAACATTGTGTTCTATGCTTTTGCAGCATAAAAATTGGTTGTATCTATCTATCCTTGTCAAATGACGTGATCGATAGTGTTGCTGCTTCTTCTTTTTTTTAGCTAGTTACATATGTTTTCTACAGGGGTTGGAGTTGGTACCGTAGAAGTACCTAGTTATCTTGTCTATGAATACATGACTAAGGTTGTTTTATTGCTCCCTTGCAACATTTGTCATCTTACATACATGTAACTGTCTTACCTTTTTTTTGTGCTACGACTAATAGGTACATCTATTTTTCATAACAATATTCCTAATTACTTATCCTTAGATGGCATGTCATTTTACTGTCTGTGCACACAGCTCTTGTCAGACCTTCGGCATAACGCCTATATATTGATTATCACTTGCAGGACCGAATTCTTGTCCGAAGAGTTTGAATTGGCGTTAAATCTTTAACTAATCTGCTGCTGGATGGGTGATGCAGGCAGGAGTGAAGCCAGTACAGAACCGTCAACTTTTGTTGTGAAATGCTTCTTTTTATGACATTACTTGAGGTCCATGTGTAATGACATTGAAGTTGATCTCTAGTTTGCATATCAGTTTACATCAAAATTTGAACATTAATCTTATCTGATATTGTCTACTCCATGGTGAGATTTTGTTCGAACTTTTACGTTTTGCTCGTGTTTAATTTGAAAGTTGGTTCATGACATCTTCTGCCGGTGCTGGAATTTGATTTTTTAGGTTTATTTTTGTAAAACGCATGTGAAAATCGCACACTTGTGTAGGAAGATTTAAATGATAAAAATTATATCGACTTCATTAGCATTGTTTGTTATGAAATTTATATGATTTCCATTCCGCTTAATTGATTAAAAAAAAAATTACTCACTCCGTCTCACTGAATTGTATACATTGGGGGACGGGATTCAGCACACATTTTAAGAATCCTATAAAGAATACTTTCATAAATTATTTGTATAAAAATGATTGATAATTTATTTGATCAACGTACCATCCTGGTGACTGTTATTCAAATCTTTCTTTTTTGTCCTTTTCTCTCTTTTCCTTTGTTTTCACATTTCATCATAGTTCGATACTTTGATCCTAAGTCTGTTTTTTATTTGACCAAGATCGCAAGATCTCAAGTCAGTTCAGAGGGCTAGTTAGATGTGCAAATGGATGATGCCGTGATGGTACAGGGCCCACCCCCAAAAATTTAAAGGTAAATATTTTTCATTCAAGAAAAAGTACGTAATATATTCTTTAAGAAAATAAATGTAAACTTAGGTTTTATTTTTTGATCTTAATTATGAAATTTATATTATATTTTATGCAAGAATTCTAAATAAAGATTAGTTTTTATGTATATTAGCATTTTTGTGGCCTTTAATATTTTATCTTTATATTTCATATAATCATTATTATATTTATTTTCATACAAAAATTTGTTCATGTCAAATTTAATCTTTTGTATGAACTCTGAATTTCGTCTAGTTGATGAAATTTAAATAATTTTGAATTAATAAGACACAAAATTTGCTTAAACAATATATATATATATATATATATATATATATATATATTTAAATGCATACAATAGAACCCCGATAAATTATTAATCTCAATAAATTAATAAAAATTTACAATCCCGCCATAATGGAGTTAGTATATATTTAACCTCGATAAATTAATAAAATTCACTAGTCCCAAGGCTATTAATTTATTGAAATTTTACTGTATTATCATAAATAATAATATATTTTATATTATCCAAACTTTCGAAGTCCGTTATTTTAATCCTCTAAATGCCAAGTAATCAGAAATTGAATATGTAAATTTGTGTCGTATATAAAATTATTTTTATAATTAACTGGGCCCTCCCCGGAGCGATCGAGTCAATTGAGTGCACGAATGAATGAACAAATAGAATGTGAGACGCGACAATAGCCCATAAAACAAGAACATAGTATGTCCATAATCCATATGGGCTTAAAAAATCTAAACTGCTTATATTGCGGTTGTGCAAGTTAGTTCTAGAACACGTCATGCAACTCTTTTTTTTCATTTCTTATAATTATGCATACGCAAACATCTGCTTTAGTTAATTAGTTAAGCTCAAATTCTCGATATCTCGTAAAGGAAGATAGATTTAAAAACTAATCTAGAGAAGATGGATAAAACAAAAAAAGTTGAGTACAGTTTACATCGCACTAGACTGTTACTTCCAAAACTTCCATAACAAACGTCATATCACTAGAAATGCGTCTTTTCCTTACTAGACGTGTTTAGCAATCTTTACAAATTACTATAAGTAGTACTCCCTCCGTCCCTCTGTACATAGAATTTGGGCACGGAGATTAAGAAAAGATATAAAAAATGAGTAAAATTAGATGAAAAGTGAGTAAAGTGGTGGGACCTATCAATATTTAATAATAGATTTGAGATAGTGGAGGAAGTAGTGGATGTAATAGTAATTTATATTGTTATAGAATAGAGATAGTGGAGAAAGTAGTGGTGTAATAGTATTTTATATTATTAAAAGTTACTATTTTTGGAATGTATAGAAATGAATGGAACGTCCCAAAATGGAAAGTGTATAGAAATGACTGGGACGGAGGGAGTAAAATATATAAAATCTTCAAATTAATATTTTAGTCACTAGAAATATGCCAATATGTTACTTAAACAAAGTGGTCACTGAGTTTAAAAGTTATGTATCAAAAGATTCATAACAAGTTGGGTACTGAGTTCTGTCTCTTTTCCTGCAGGGCAACTAGTTCTGACAAATCATCCGTTCGCGAAAATTGTTTGCACATAGGTAAAATTATTAGGAGGGATAGATTCACGTTAATTTTCAGTGTTAAAATTATTTGCAAAATTTTTTAGCGAATAAATGATTATCGTTATTTATTGCGGGGAATCCGGACCTTTCTTATAGATATCAGATTACTTTTCTATCATCCCCATACCAGATATAGATTGAGAGACAAGACAATCGTACTTGTTAACAAATGGTCCCACTTACAACGCGTGTGTTGCCTTACTTTGGTTGAGAGTATAAAAAGATGAAGGGGAAGTAAAGAAACTTATACTACTAGTCTTATCATTTAAGGTTAGTTTCCCAAGAAAACGAGGTTGATAGTACAGTTGCATATGGCATTGGCTGGTGATAATGGCGAGGGAATCAAGTATTTGATTGTTAGGCCTGAAAATGGTGGGATTCTTGATCTTTTTCGGTTCTTGGTTTCGAATAACAGGACTTCTGCATCCAAATTTTTTCAAAGTTCGGATGATGATGATGGTGGTGAGTTGTTTCCAGCTGACCACAGATGGGTTATAATCGTATCGATCGTAATGAGGAAGCTGATTGCTGTTCTTGGAAAACCTATGGAATGGACTGGTTATGTTTTCGAGTTCTTTCTCAATCTACTCTCCCTCAATGGCAACAATGTTTTTGCTTTGATTTCCAACTTCTTTCGAGGTACTGCAGTTTCTACTACTGTATCAATAAGTATATGACAATTTTATTTAATGTTGAGTTGTTAAGATTAGTAGACATATTATCGAAATTGTAGATTATGCTATACAGATGTTGAATCATCATTTGTTTTAGTACTTTTCACTAGTAAAAATACATAATTTTGGGCTGGTAGCATTACATTTATGTGCTGTAGATTCTTGAAAGAATTATTATAAGTGAGGTACTTCTGAGTTGGCGATACTTTCATGTTATGCTATTGTGTTGAGGATACAGGAAAGATGGTGATGCCACGAAGAGGTTCAGAGACGTTCATAAGCGTGATAGGGCATTTAGATGGGCGAATAGACCTAGACAAGAATGACTTGTTTGGAAAAGGAGATGATGAACATGCGTCCAAAGAGAAGATAGGTATAAGTATGGATGTTGGGAACCGGGCGCTTGTTGACCTCTCTATGATGGCCGCTAAGTTGGCCTATGAAAATGCTAAAGTTGTTAAAAATGTTGTAAACCAGCACTGGAAGGTATTGTCCCTCCCCCCTTAAAATCTGAAATGGTAATAATCTGTACCTTTGAGCTAGTCCTGTCCGCGTAACAAATTCTAACTGTTATAATTTTGTTGTTGCACAAGCAGATGCACTTTGTTGATTTCTACAACTGTTGGAATGGTGAGAACAATTATTCTACAAAGAATCATACACAATGAGTACTTTTAGATATTGTTTGTGTCTCTCATTTGCTGTCAAGTCAATATAATTAGGCATCTCTCCTCTTGGTAAGTTCTTGTTTTTATAACATCTCCTATTTGATTGTGAATGTTGTTATTAATAGAATTTCAGAAGGAAAGATCAACCCAAGTTTTCATACTATGTGACAAGCCAAAAGATGCCAACTTGATTCTGATCAGCTTTAGGGGAACAGAACCATTTGATGCAGATGACTGGATTACTGATTTCGACTACTCTTGGTATGAATTTCCAAAATTGGGAAAAGTCCATATGGGATTTTTAGAGGCCTTAGGTTTAGGCAGCAGGGGTAATACTGCCACCTTCAGTACTGAACTTCTTCAGATGAAAAGCACAAAATTTACTTCCTCAAATGGAGAGCAGGATCAGTCTTCTCGCTCTGTAGACACACCCAAGAAGCTCATACCAGATATGGCGGAGATGACTGCATACTTCACTGTAAAGAGTAAACTCAAACAACTGCTTAGAAAGCATAAGGCTGCAAAATTTTTGGTCACTGGACATAGCTTAGGAGGTGCTCTTGCCATATTGTTCCCGACAGTGCTGGTGCTGCATGAAGAGGAGGAACTTATGCAAAGGTTGTTGGGTGTTCACACATTTGGACAGCCAAGAATAGGAGATAGGCAGTTGGGGATATACATGGAAGCCCGTCTAGAATATCCGGAGCCAAAGTACTTTAGAGTAGTTTACTGCAATGACCTTGTTCCAAGGTTGCCGTACGACAACAAAACCTGGCTCTATAAGCATTTCGGGGTGTGCATGTACTTCAACAGCTTGTTCATTGAACAGGTAAGTTTCTTGCAGATTATTTCACTTGAATTTTTTGGGGCAATATTTGACTACTTTGTATCTGTACTCTGAAAAGTTTTCCTATCATTTATTGACATGCGCTGTTCCACGATGTTGAATTTATCATTCACACATCTGATCTCTTCTATATTGGTTTCGTCGTAAAGAAAGTGGACGAGGAGCCGAACAAAAATTACTTTGGATTGCGGTACTTGATTCCAGCTTATGTGAATGCTGGGTGGGAATTAATTAGAAGTTTCATCATGGATTCCATGTACGGTCCGGAGTTTAGGGAGGGCTGGTTATCGATTGCACTAAGGGTTGTTGGATTGATTCTTCCGGGCTTATCAGCACACAGCCCCGCAAATTATGTAAATTCTATAAGGCTTGGGAGAATGAATACCAGTGAGATGTCTGCCTTATAAGCAGAAGCAAGATGCTGCTCCTACAAATACTGCTTGGTTCGCCCAGACTCTGATTTATGCAACTTGCGAGTTCAAATCTATGGAGCTTTTGCTCATGAGAAAAATAAAATGATTTAGTTCTTTGTGTGTTGTGTGTTGTTTTCCTCTCAGTGTCATGTATCGTATGCATAAAATTAATTTTATTGTTTTTTCGATTGAAGTAAAGTCTTATCTGAACTTATGATAGTTCTTCAGACCAAATGGCATCGGAGTTAAGTAAACTTGACGAACTATAGTTTGTGAAATCTTGATTATTGTGTCCCTTTTAATCTAGGTTTTCTTATAGTTTTATTTTACTCATGCAAGTTTTAAACAACTATCTTTGAGCTTTCATGAAAAGTTTTTTTCTCTTGCTTATTTTTCATATTATAACTAAAATAAATAGGCTTTTTGTCTGGGATGCATCAATGTTGCATCCTTCAGAAAATGAGGAATTACATGGGATTACATGATATGCTTGGAAGTACACAGGCAATAGCAAAGAAAACTCTCAATTCCAAGTTAAAAGTCCTATTCGCTATAAGATGTGGTTACATGCATTGTTCCGGAAACTCTCGACTTGGGAATTTTGGATGGTCTCGGAGTTGAGATTTACTCTACAAGCCAAGGTTCTTGGGAAAATGTTGATGGAAAGGGCATGATACAGATTGGGAAGGAGCACAAAGACAAAAAGACTAACCCTAAGATGAAGAACTGGTATTTGCATTCATGAGCTTTAATTTTTGTTTTGTGTTCATATCGTGCTATATGATTGTCGTAAATCTTTATGTGCTCGGCTTGCTAAATGGTTTCAGATTTAGAGCATAATAAAACACAGTCACTGAATCACAATAAGTTGGTCTAGAGAGTAAAATGTTAAGTTTTGAATAGGTTATGAAGAATGTAATTTTAAACTCTCGGTATGACTTCATGGTTCACTTCCGACCTTGAAGGGCATGTTCTACTAATAACCAATGTAGCTCTAGTTTTGTAGTTCTTAAAGTGGTCCATTGATGGTAAGCATAAAATAACTGGGGAATCAGAAATAAGGCCATGTAGGATCAGTATTGAGATGCACAAAAACAACAGACCTCATGGTAGTGCCTTCTGCAGCACTACAAATCTACTTTAGCTTTGTATGTATCTTTTGGCGTTTAGAGGGTATCAGGTGACTCGTGATGGATAAATGTTGGATCAAACATAATCATGCCCAGTTCCTCTTCCGAACCCTGATTTTTTATTGTCGAATGTTTGTTGAAAGATTTTTGCGATCAGGTCAGCAAGTAATGTTAAGTTTTGAGAAGTTACTAGGGAGACGGGAAATAGTTGTCTGGTTAATACTCGTCTGACTTGACAAGAAGATGATATTTTTACAGTTCATTCAGATCTTACGACAAAGAAAACTCTAAACCAGTGCTTACATTTAGTTTGAGTGATGGGGAACTTGAGTTGATTGATATAACCTGATATTGTAGAAACAAATTACAAATCTTTGAGCTTTAATCTTCACAGAAAGGAGAAAGCTGGATTCATATTGTTTAGTCGCTTCTACTTGCTAATTAGTTGTAAACTTGTTGTATCTTTGTTACGCATAACCGTCTTGTGGTGATGGAAGCAAAATATTGTGTGCTTCACTTCTGGTTTTTTTTTTCATTCCGAAAGACATTTTACCTGGTGAAGAAGGAACTATCACCTCAGGACGCTGAACCTGTGACTCAATCATACGTTGTAAACATTAAAATAAAGAATCTATGAACAAGTTTATCCACGGCAAACTGAACCCCAAGTACAAACCAAATTCGAAAAATTCTAACAAATAGTTATAAAAACTATTAAATATACATTAAATTTGGTGGTTATGTAGATACTAAATACTAATGTCCTGGCCAGAACAGTATTGCACCTAGAAGGAAATGGGTGCGAACATTGGCCAAGGAACCTACCTATGTGGAACCTACACTGAAATTTACAACATCAAAGACATGGATTTACACCTACTTAAAAATATGGCCTAAAGTGAGGAGCTTTACGTGACACTTGTTACCTGCAGCTACTTGATATATACAACATTTGCCAGATATCACAATCTTTAGCTTCATCGGATTTCCCAGCATGCATCTGATTCCCAAGTACAAATTACGCATTTTACTGGATTGTGGATGTGCATGATGATATGTCGTCATTTGTGCACTTAATCATATACCGCCATTCAAAGACAGGCATTTCGTATATATTAATTATGCATTGTTGGGACAAGAAAGGTCGTCTGTGCATGGTTTGAAAAACATACATCCAAATAAACCAAGGATGCTGCACACCACTACTCTACTTGCTCAGCAAAAACTGTACAGACGGATTTTCAGACAAGACTGGGGGAACTTCTATATCAGAAGGATCTATTGGAGGAATCGCCATATATATGTCTTCAGTTGAAAATGGTATACTGCAAGAAAAGGCAAAATGAAAACATCTATAAAAAAATCTAATGACAAAATACTTTATCCTGTCGTGATAGCAAGCTTTAACATATAGAAGGAACCATACGAATTATGATAGGCTACATCCATGTTAAAATAACAACATGCCACATAATCTAAGGAGTTCATGCATTCACCTCAGATCATCGTCCAGTAGAAACGAATTTGATGTTAGATTCTGCGAATCTTTGTTCAAAATCTCTCTCATTTCACTGACTACCTGAAACATCATATAAATTACTTGACATACAGGGATAATGACCTTATTCACACTCAATAAAGAAACAATCAATGAACTTGCCTCATTTGAGACACTCTGAGTTCCATACTTGTCATCCCAGTACATAGTACTTATCCGATAAATTTGTCTCACAGTCAATGCCTGCGAAAGTCCCAAACAAGATAATTGAGCATTAATAATCTTAATCTAAATAAAATACTCGCCTGAAAAAATGAAAGTGAGCACAAGGGAGATGATCATGATGATTCAAATTGAACTTGACACAGAAGGTCATACCGGACAAAGATCTTGCCTTATCTCTTCAAGCGATTTCTTTCTCTTTTGGTGGATTACCTAAACAATATTACAGATGAATAAATTGAAACATGCCACAACACAAGCAAATACGCATAATTATAACAGCTGAGGCTCAGTTAGCCATACCAGAAAACCCACAGCTTGCCGTATATAATTTAGTTCATGCCAGGAGGTTCCTGCAAACTACAATTGGCAATAGTTTAGTGCCCGGTCTATCAAAAATAATTCCATAAAACAAGAAGCACAAAGTAAAAAATAAAAATACACCTCATCTTTTGCATTGACAATCCATTTTTCTAATTCTGCCAGGCCAGATTTCACATATTCCCCATTTGTAAAAGTGCAACACTCTCTCCGCAATAGAAGACTAGCAATGAAGTCTCAATCAGATTAAGCCAGAAAATCATCCAACGACAGAGTGAAAAGAAAAACTAGCATAGGAATACCTATTAAAGAGTGAAATGTTGATGAACGAGAAAACCTGGGTCGCCAATTTACGAATGAAGAATGAGGGAACCTGCAAAAGAGAAGCATAAGTTTTACATGTACATGAAGCGTAGTAGAAATGCACAATCTAAGTGTAAAATATTTTTGATTTGAAAAATTTTAACATACATGATTTGAACGTAGACGATTCATAAGAGAATCCAGAAACTTGATAATGCTATCCCATTGACTACCAGGTGACTGTTGATGAGCATTTCCGGGAGATCTCGAGGACTTTACACCATGAACCCTTTGAATCTTGGGTGCCTTGACAAGCCATAAAATAACATGAATCAAGGACTTGATGCACACCAATTGCAAAATAAAAACTTGTCAACAAAAATAACTGGAAAACATAATCCTATCAAAAGCATAAGAGGGTTTAAGAAAAAGCCTCAAGGATATTTTAAAAATGGTAACCTCTGATTCAAGGATCTATAAAGCCTTTTCTAGTAAAAAGCTTAGCTACAAGGGTTAAATATTAGACAATTAAAAAGATTATATATATTGAGTTTCAAAAACTTGGTTAGGCAAAAAGTCCATAGTAATATATTTCCTTTCAGTTTTAGTCAATTCATTAAAAAATAATATCATATTGCAAACTTTTGTTACTGTAGATTTTAAGATCAAATTTCTAATTACGAATTTGAAGATAATGAAAGGGATTCGAAGTACAATCAGATCCATAAAACTTTATAACAAGAACATTAGGCCCCATCTTGGGGGATCATGCTTGAGAACACGAGAGCTACTGTTCACTTTGTAAGTTTTTTGTACGTCATGCAAAGTCTGTATTAAAGCAGCTCACTGATAAACAGCAGCCAGATGGCTTTCAAAATTGTTTTCACTTTCCTACACATGGTGACTTCACAGAAACTTGAAACATCTACAAATAATTCATCAAAACATAGGGCAAGTGCAAAATTGTTTATATTATTAAAAAATTAATAAAAACCTGGATGCAGAGACCCAACAATGGTGATATTTCCTTCTTCAGATTATCACGAATCAAGCCAAAAATCTTCTCCACACAGGCAGTCAACTGTTGTTTAAATAAAATAGCAGGATATCTTGCCTCCGTATGCGATAAGCCATCCTCATAACCAATATATTTGAAAGGAGATTTTAAGCCCTAAAAAAAGCAAAGAGAAAAGTACATAACACGTCTTTCAGTAGAAAAAAATGTAATTATAATTACTGACAGCAGAAACAGAGTTAAGAACTTACTCTAAGCTTAGTACCTTTTGAATTACAAAATACTAACGTCCATTTAAGTTTAATATGTGTATAATAGTGGTACCTACGTCTGGGCTTTGCTGAAGGATTATAAAGGTACTTCGGGAGAAAACGTGCAATAAACATGAAAGTCAGAAATTTAAGGACTAGTGATGCAGAGCTATGGTGTTGGAACATCGACCAATAATTAGGCATCAGTATTATATTTATGTAACTGATAACATAGTTTAATATAACTATGAAGTATATTATCACAAATCATTTTAACCATGATAGTTCTTTTTGTAAGAAAATACAGACATATATATATATATAAGGAACATTTTTATTATCCATAAATTTTCTTATTCATATTACATAATTAGTACCGTAATAAGTTGCTAATTGGATGGTTGTGCAACCCAGTTTAATCAGCAATTCATTTTAACCTTCAGACACTTCTCCTCATCTCCCGTAACATGTTATATGCTTTTAAGACCTACAGGCTAAAACATTCCAAAAGTTTGCATGATTCCTTGATATTAAGGTAGAGGGTTAGTTAATTGCCGGGCAACAAGGCTTGTGGGTCCATTCGCCCCTCAGAGCTGAGTGCAGCTCCATCACTGTCTATGAAGAAGCCGGAATCATGGTGTGATGGACAAACTTACAGAAGCAAGAAAAGAAGTCAGAACATGGTGCATTTAGAAGTGATGACAGAACAGAGTTGGGAACACAACTAATGCTCTTGAAACATATATCAGCTGAGTTATTGTGTCTTCTAGCTAGACAAACAACACTCTGGTGGCTCTGTCAAATATTGCAATTGGTATAGAGTTCTACACAAGAAAATTGTGCGCAAGGAGTGTGCCTTCGCAGACTTAATTGAGTCACTGCTATGCCATGACTTTTCTTCACCAACCAGAAACTAGGTCTCCAAGCAACATGACAACTATGCTTCAACGCCTCATTATGCATGTATGATTGCTAGTGTAAGCAAAGCTTTTATAGAAATGAAGCAGAGAAACAGCAAAACTTACTTGTGCAATCCTCCCATTTAGCCCAGTGGAACCAGCAGAACGCTTGGAACTTGCAGACAAGAACCCATTAGAACGTATATTTCTCTGTAGGAGGCATAGAAGCGCCGACGCATTAGACAGCCAGTACGGCAATATAGAATTCTCGTCCTCTACCTGAAAAACACCGAAAAAAACATATCAAATGATCAACTGAACATAATGTCACAGTGGGCATACCAATCCATAAATGGGACGTCCCAACCCTCTTAATTTGATAAATGTCTCAACTCTTGTTTGACCCTTCTCCGGCCAAATAGAGCTAGAAACATATGACCGATTAGTGTATAACGGGTATAACATGCTTCAAGAAAGGGAAATTTGACCATCATTCTGCACACCTCCAACTTTGTTTTTATGCTGTTTCACTGAATATTGCAGAGCTTTTCATGTGTTGCCTACACTGTGTTTCCACATCTTTTGGCAGAAGAAGGGTCACAATTGAAACATTTGCGGAACTTATAGGGTCGGTATGTCCATATTATTTTTCTATGTTTCGGTGTTCATACACCTATTTATTGAGGGACATGCAATGCATCAGCACCTAAATGTAATTTTATCGCATAATCTCAGATACATATCTATTACAATAAACTGAAAGCCAATAAGCTAAATGGCTTGCAACAAAAAGGTAAAACCAAATTGGCAAGGAGAAAGATAACATGTAATAAAATTAGTTATTTGGTTTATCACCTTTAGAGCAGTATTGATTTCCTCAATAATATGGTCAAAGATAGCAGTTCTCTCTGTCTCAAAGGCATGCCAATGTAGAAGGCATTTATAAATAACACATGCAGCGATTGGTTTACCATCTTTGAATCCCAAATTCTCCCGTATGCATCGTGAGAGGATTTCGTAATTTTCCTGCAACAATTGTATTAACAATATGTAATATGAACCCTTCATTTTACAAGGAAAACAAAATTGCCAAAACTCAAAGAAGTCACTTGTAAATAGCAACTCCCTGATCAAAAAGGTGCACAATCTATCATCACATTAAGACAATAACCTGATGCTTCTCCAAAGTTAGCTTTGCACGCCGTGAATCAGATTGACCTTGTGAAGGTGGTTGAATAATTTTTGTGGGTGTAGGTGATTCCTTTGACAAACAATGAAATGCATTACTAAAGATAAGGCAACCAAAATTTCCAATCTTGTAAAGATATAGAATGGTTAGAAACTTACAAATGCAGATTTCTGATCAATGAACGGAAGAGAAAGTGCACCTGAGAACTTCTGTTTCAATATTTACAATTATTAACAAGCATTCAGAAATAAGTAATTAACAAATTTGACAAGAATACAAATTATTTGAATTTCTTTTACAAAATTATTAGTTATTACCAAGAGCCAGGTAGGCTTACTTACATCCATAAATGGCTTTGGAAAGCCAGGCAAGTTTCTTTTTGGAGTTGAAAATGTTTTTTGCCGGAGAACAAGATTCTCACCGTCTAAGTTTGAGAGCTTCTCCTCCAAACTGTTACCGCAAAACATACATATAAAATCAAAGCAAAAGTTTGATATTAATAATACCACAACCTTGCATGTACAGAAAACTCAAGTAAGATGCACTATTTCGACAGAATTGAAGAAAACTATTGATAGATAAAACTGTGAGAAACTAAGAATTAGCTAGAAAACAGAATCCACAAAATACCACAAGCATTGATCTCTTATTAAAAGATACAACATGTTGGAAGACGAGATAGATTAAATAGAATTTATCATAAAATTGAAGTGTACAATGATATCCTCAATTCTCGTTGCTCACTCGGATTTGTTTATAGGTTCATAATGACAATTATAAACCTAAATGTTAATTATAAAATTTTAAGTTTATTATAATTATTATAACTTTAAATGGTCATCAAGGTTGTTACAGCGCCGTGGCGAATCGCTACAGCGCCGTGGCAAGTCGCGGCGCCCGAGGACCTTCACAACAATATAGCGTCGTGGCGTCCATAGTGGCGTCCGTATGGCGTCCAAAACATGTATACTATAAATAAACACTATATCAAGAGAACCATTATATCAAGAGAACCGAGAGAACCCTTCTAATACCGTTGATATACTATAATATAATTAATGAATCTTAATAAAACACTAAAAAATATCTTAATTATCAATTAAATTTATTTTAAATAAATTTTATGTTGAAATATATTATAAAACACTTTATAGAATACTTAACAGAATCCTAATTTTAATATAATTATTAAAACACTTAAAAGAATCTTATAAAATTATTAAAACACTTAAAAGAGTCTTAAAATACTAATAAAAGTATAATATAAAATTTTTAAAACATATCAGCCGTTGGATGTTGTGGTAAATCAAGGGTGATTGGTTAGTTCTCTCGGTTCTCTCAGAAAGATAGGTTCTCTCTGGATCTTTCTATATATATATATATATATATATCATAATAATAACACGGACACTACAAAGTGTAGACTTAAGTACTTAAACTACCAAAAAATCACAAGTCAGGTCCTAAAAATTGAAGCATACACTTTCATGTTCAACTAGGTGGGGCCATAGCAAGATAATTTAAAATAATACTCCATCCGTCCCCCTCAATTCTTTACATTGGGGGACGGGTGCTCGGCACACATTCTAAGGCTCCTTTAATATATACTTCGATAAATTATTTTAAATTTTTTTTTCTTCTGAATAAAAATATAATGCTTAAATTTTTATTTAGAAAAAGAAAGTTTTAAAAATAAGTTGTAGAGCTATACTTTATAGGAGCCTTAAAATGCGTGTCAAACAGTGTAAAAAACTGTAAAGAAATGAGAGAACGGAGGGAGTAACTAGCAAAGTCAACAACTAGGCAGTGGCTAGTCAGATGCTTTTATCAAGCACCTTAAGTGTCTCGTAGATTATTATGGTATGTTATTAGGGTTTCTTACCTTTATATATTGTACCTTAGTGGGTCTGATCACAGGATCAGGTAAACTGCAACATATCAGTCTTTAATTTCTTTTTCTTTTTAAATTTTTTGTGGCGTCTCGAGGCGTCCTGTGGCGTCCTGTGGCGTCCGAGGCGACCGCCTTATTGCATGTACGTTAGTCGAGGAGGACGTTTTATGCTTTTTACATGCCACAACGCCATATGGACGCCACAAGGACGTCGTGACAACCCTGGTGGTCATGCTTAGCAGAAGAAAAGATGAAATAAAAGTCATTGTGACAGTAGAGTACGTTAAAAGAACAATCAAATGATGGGATAGACCTTCGCAAATCCTTCTGCAGTTGAGAGCATGTTTGTTCAACTTCCCTCAACTTCTTAACAGTATCATCAGTATCTTGTTTAGCTTTGGCAAGATCTCGTTCTAGTGCCAAATTCTTTGCTTGAAAGGTGTTTAAGGAATTCTGCAAGCAAAATTTAGACAATCTTATTCCTAAATCATAGAATAGTTACAAAATTGTCCATCTCAAAATTCAGATATACATGTTCTAGGGAATTACTATAATATATGTGAACGTAGCTACCTTTAAAACTGCATTTTCATTTCTTAGATCAACCAATGTAGTCAGTTCTCTTTCCAAAGATGATTTTTCCTTCCTTGACAACATCAGCTGATTTTGCAGCACAGCGTTCTTATTGCATTCATTAACTGTGGCCAACTTGGCAGCATCCAATTCAAGACTTAGAGATTCCACTGTCTTCTGAAGTTTTGTGATTTCCACTCCCTTTACTTCTTCATTTGACACCTGTGATCAAAATGATCAAGATTGTTAACACTGAAGTGGATACTGATAATTCTTTTCTCAAGCGGACAACAAGGCGACACAACAATACATGAGACAAGCTTATTATTGTGTGAGGTGATAAAAAGGGCTACATCTCCAAAATTTTAAATGACTCTTTATCTGATTGCTCCATCGAAAAATTAACACAATGATGTGCAGTGTCTAAATGTGCTATTTATCTGCATTTAGTACTTGATAGATGATTTGACTGGGATGCATGGGTGGCAATTTGTATTCCTTCTCAAAGTAAAACACAGGAATTTATTAGCCTCTTAATTTACTAGCATGTTAGATGTTAAATTTATACAATTGTCAAAGATATACTTGAAAAATATTATCTCTGCAGATTCATCTTACCCCCAGGTGTGTCCTAGATGATAACAGAACAAGTGTAAATGTATATATTATCTCTGCAATTTTACATTTTTGCTACATGAAGATTGCTTATTGCTCAGACAAGGGACGGGATATGTCCTGAATCCAAGGCGATCCGAGGACAAGATCATGGACTGTGGTATAATTAAGAGCAGAAAATTCCGGGTATAAAAACTTTTAGGGGTAGTGTTCTCAAAACATCAAGTATAGAATGAAAAACAGGAAAACCTACCCGCAATCTTTTTTCCAATTGCAACCGCCATGTAAGATCATCCAATTGCCTCTCAAGCTTTGTTTTTGCAAGGCGAAGAGCACCAGCCTCATTAGCCTCCTGTTAAGAAAGATTTTTTGTTACTTAACATGCCACCAAAGAAACAATAGCAATGTAATCAAGAAAGGGGGTGAGAGAGAGAGAGAGAGAGAGAGAGAGAGAGAGTAGGTGTTCTGCAAAAACAAGATACCAAAACACCTTTTAAACAACTTGTAACAACACATGGGGATATTATAAGGACAAGTTCATATATTCGCAACCGAAGTTGGTTATAAAACAAAACCATTCAACTTAATGTCACATAGAACAAAAGTAATAAGATTACAAAACCAAACATAAAACTCCAAGAGTTGATGAGATGATCAATATTCAATTGAAATTAAAAAACTAGTGAAAATGTCAATGGTATCGTCTAATATTGAGGAAAGACAGAAACAAGTACAATTTTGCAAGGTACGAAGAGATGGGACATTCCATTTGCATCAAGAAGACAAGAATCCATCAACTTAAAAAAATGAAAGCATCATTTACATTCAAAAAAATTGTTCACCTTTTTCAGTTTCCGAAGCTCTCTTCTTGCCACCTTTCGCCTCCATAGGCACTGAATTGCTATTATGTTAGATTGTCGATGACTATAAGCAACACGCACCTTGTGCATCCTCCAATGAGCCTGTAAATTTTAGAAGCAAATGGGGACATGTATGAATAACTGTGGCCATCAAAAAGAAAATATATAGTAAGAGTGAAGAGAGTAAGATAGCAGTTGAAGGAAATTGGCAACGGGATACAGGTAGGTCCTGAATTGTATTTTGATAGACAGATCAATGTGTCTTCGTGTAACAAGTAAACAGTATGTGCAGTGAATGTAGATGTGTTACCAATGGTAAGCAGCTGACTATCTAAATCGGTATACCTCATACCATTTGAAATACTACCAGTTCCCGATTCCAGTATTTGTAGCTACCATATATAGTACATAGCTATATGACCATGCGATAACATACAGCTTAGAATTGCATATGGTATTTGGAGCTAGATTTTAGTTCAGCTTACAATTTTGAACTTCAGTTGAGAAAC
Organism: Heracleum sosnowskyi; assembly: GCA_030848705.1. NCBI lineage: Eukaryota > Viridiplantae > Streptophyta > Magnoliopsida > Apiales > Apiaceae > Heracleum > Heracleum sosnowskyi. The sequence goes on along the minus strand of CM061242.1, from coordinate 9,761,523 downwards.
TACAAAACTGACAATCCTTGAATCATAAGACATAATATCAATTGAACGAAAAAAATGTACATAGGCCAAGAGGAACATGCATGGAGAGGAGGCGTAGCTAAATGCATCTCATTAGTACAAATAATCACTAATGTATAACTCTTCCATAAAACGGATGTATATGTTGATATCTTTTTTTTGGCATCTGCACGTCAATTACCGGGATATGTTAAACTAGACAAGAAGCACATTAGGATAATATGCCATGAGCACTATCACAAACATAAAAAGAACATGTAAACCCTCTACATGCTCATACTACAGGTAGAACATGCACAGCAACATTCGAAATGTAGAACAGAATTTAATGGAAACTTCTGTTGGTTCTATAACAATGTAGAACAGAATGCTGTATTTAATATACCACTAAACCACTAAAGCAGCTTCTACTAATTAAGTAACCTATTTGGGGGGTTCGGAAGTCACCAAACTGTCTCTATGTGTCTTTACATGACAGTATCTGCTACTTAGTGAAGTGTTGTTATATCTGAGAAAAGAAAATTCTACATACAAAAGAAATGAGATTATTCACCTGAATAATGGTAGCAGCCTTGTGCCTTTTCCTACACAAAAATCTCTGCCGAGTCAAGAAACCATGTATGCATGCTTGCATAAGGATGGCCGAGGAAGAGAGCTGCACATAAGCATTCCTGAGTAGCCATCTCCTGACATATTTCTGAATTGAAATGGCAGCTGCTGCCTCTCTTATTGCAGTATATGTTTTACGAGCAAGATGACCTGCAGAGTGACATTACTTGTAGCTTAGACCGCAAATGACATAGCCAGAAGAACATAGATGAGTAGAAATGCATTAGATCTGATGTTGAGTAGAAAGTAATATGGACCCAATGAATTGCTCAACAGCCTCGACCATCAAACAAGAAATATGTACAATGTAGGACTGTTGCTTGTTCAGGCTGATAAACTTGTGAATAGCGATTTGCAATCAATATGTTCTCTCAGATGGATTAATAGATATTAGTCCATACCAGAAAGTACTAAACAACAATAATCAATGCAGTGAAATTTCCTATCAAAATTTTCAAGCATTAGACTATAAATTTTAGTATGACACCACCTTGAAATTGAAAAAAAAGGTTACTGCTGTCAAGCTTAGATTTTCAGGGTCTAGTAGATTTTGCTTCAATAATGATATAAGATTCTCGGGATTGTCATATCAACATGTGCTTGTTCAAACCAGGCATCATAGAAGCTACACCAAAAAATAATTTTTTTTGTATTTTTCTTTTGACAAACAAGAAACTATTTTAGAATGGGTTTTATATCAAAATGCCCACCGTTCTCGTCAAAAAATCTCACCTAGCTACCCGATCTCCACGGGGACTCATTTAAAGCACTGAAATCACTATATATATCACTTCAATAAATTTAGAAAAAAATACGGACAGAAAACTTAACGGAATGCTAGTTATATGATGAAGTGTATTACACATGACTCATGTAACAAAAATTAATCACGATTACATATACAGAGACACGTTAAAACATGTATATGAACATAGATTCATATGTTTTTTAAATTTTCTCTTAACACCTTGAACCTTAATTTGTTCATGTACTTGATTTACTGAACATCAAACCAAAAATTCTCAATCAGATATGTCTAAAATTAACTTATCAAGAAAAAATCCACAATTTTTTTTCTGAAATTTAACAAAGTGATATATATATTGATTTGAGTGTTTCAAATGAGTTCCCGTGGAGATCGGGTAGCTAGGTGAGATATTTTGACAAGAACGGTGGCCACTTTGATATAAAACCCATTTTAGAATACACACCGGAGGGACATCTACACACAAAAGAGGACACGCGCACTAGATTTTACAGTGCCTATAAGTTGCAACCTTTGCCACTCATCACATGCAATGGAAACCACTAGCATTGTATCTGATACAACAATTTCACTAAAATAACATTATACTTTTCATGCATCTTTCATACGCTTTATATTCGCTAATTATTTCATAAGCTTTATATTTCTATTATTCAGTGACTTATTAAGTTTCAAATTTACGACATGAATGACAGCATAATAATAATTAAACAATGTAGACAGCAGTCGAACAATATGATTAACACTTAATATTAAGAAAAGAAAAAATTAGAAACCTCTGCAATATGCTTGTAGAGAAATTGCAGAAGTCCGATTCACAATATATTCCCTCCGTGCAATAAATGTCTTTAATCGGCCTTGAATACGCTTTGCAGCAACATCCAAGACCTCTGCGCGTTGTGAGTCTAAAATACCAATCTGGCCAGCCCTGAGAAAGACTTTGGTCTTCCCCAACTGAAAATGGAAAAGAAGTAAACCAAGTTTCAAAATATTAAAATAAAATTTCACCAGAGTATGATCAGGGAAGGAATCTTCTAAATATACAAGAGGTCATATTAACTAAGCTAAATTTTTTAACTGTTCAGCAGATAACGTGCAGTGCGTATACCTGGAAATTCTCAAGCTTCAACTTCCTTAATATTTTCTCAGTCATGGATTTTTCATCATAGCTGCAACAGTTTTTAAGAAAACTTGAGAATTTACGAACTGCCTACATAGAACCTTATAGATGAACTGACTGCACAAACAACTAAAACTCCAAACAAGCATATATAACCAGACTGCATAGTGTGCACATAAACGTCATTTAGTAAACAAATGAAGCAGCCATGCCATTACTGCATAAAAACACTACTTAGCTTCTTACTCCGACACTAATACTTTGACACTATCATCCACAGGCCATTAATACTTTGACGTTGTCATCTACAGGCTTCAAATATGATTAGTACTGTTGTTGTACACTATTTATATAAGTTAGAACTGACAATGACTGACAGGTACAACCTACTCTATTTCCATTAAACTGAATCTCAAGATTCAGGAAAGCTGACGTCAACTGAAACCCCAACTATTTCAGGAAAATGTTATCAAGACAACATATCCTGCATCAATTGATTGTTTGATATCATGAGGAAAAAGTGGTAACTTATACATAAGTAAGTAGTTCTTAAAATCATATCCGCCAAGTTCTTTCAGAAAACAGCCTAGAAATTTCAAATCTGCAAACAACTGCTAAAGCAAACAGCACAATTTTCCTGAAAGTATGAACTAATATTTTAAGTGGAACACATCGAGTCTAGTAGAAATACTTAATAAATTGGTAGTATAGTCAATATGACTGACTCACCAGATAAGATATTACATAATGAAAGCAAAATTGTGAACGATCATTCTAAACATATACATGCTAGCATAGCCGGAGGTGCAGTACCGCAAACATCAGCTGTAGCATACCCTCAAATCTGAAAAGCGTGTTTTTTTGTCAAGTTCAGCAGCCCAGCCCAGTAACCCATCAACATTAAAGCCCGAGAAATAAGGATTACCGTTTATCAGCTCCCTCCTTTAAATCTCCAAATCACAATAATTATAACAAATTTTCTAGTAAGTAATTTATTTCATTTTATTCTTCCTGTTGGCATTCTACCAAAATCAAATTAGAAATCTAAAATTTAATTTACTTTGTTTGTTATAGGCCTGATATCATTAGTTGAATTTTGTACTAGCCTTTCGGTTGTAGTTGTTTGAGCTTTGCTCTTGTTTGAGCTGGCCCAGTTGCTAGGCTTGTACATTCTTACTCTCTTTATAATATTATATCAATTTAGAAAGAGGAAAAAACATATCATAGTGCTACTGAAATAATGACCTAGACCCCGGGTGTGTCATGGTAAACATTTCATAGTAAAGAGCATCGGCAAGAATTATTCATTCTTCATAAACATTTTATAACTTGCATAAAAAAGAACACATCAGCTTAATTGGGGGAAAGACAAAATCATTTGGGTATTAGCAGAGTATTGGACAACAATTAGTACCACAAGCAGAAAAATAAGAAACTAACCTTCCCTCCATTACATCCATAGCAAGTAACCCAAAACGATCTACAAATTCATGATAAGTCTTCCGAGTGGGATAACCTGCTAGACTTATCCGAACAGCCTCTAAAACTCCCTGTTCAATGTCATAATTCACCATAGTACCATTAATACTTGCTTTGAGTGAGCAACACATATGAGATTTACTTAACATCATTAGAGCAAGCTAAGTTAAGTGCAAAGGAAATCAGTTTAACAACTTGTACTGAAAATAATAGAAATGAAAGAAGATGAAGGCTTCACATGCCCCAGTACGAGAGTAGCAAGAGGATATTAGTGATGCTAACTTGCTAACGGTATACGATAAACACAAACAGAGAAATATTGGTGAACTAGAAGTTGAGTAATCGATGTCGGGAAGCTCAGAGCTACCATATAAATAACATTTACCGTGCAGGTTGCTGATACTATGTAATTATGCCTATTGTAATTAACTAAGCACAGGTATTCCAAACTGGATCTCAGAAAATACTAAGTTTATTTAGTAGTTACATGGTTCGCGGGTCAACCCATGGAACCGCGAACTGGTTCACTCGACCCGGAACGCGGGTCAACTTCGACCCGGATCGCTAAGGGTCGCGTACCAGTTCGCCATTTCCGGCGAACCCATTTGATCTGTTCCGGCAGCTATAGAAAGAGACGAAAATCGAAGATTCTCTGCCTTGTTTGTGTTTTATACGGGTGACCAGTGTTGTTTAAGGCGCAAGCTATAAAAAAGCGCAAGACCCAAATTTGAAGCGTGAATTGCGAAGCGCCATTAATCGCGCGCCTTTTTACCAAAAAAATAATTAATCACATATTTACAAGAAACTAATACTTAACATGATCTTAACATTCAAATATAAAAAAGAGCATAATTAACATGATAATTATGACAATAATGAAGCCTTATCTTTAAAGTTCTCTAATTTCAAACGCTTTGGTGTCATCTAACTCAATCTCCGGTCCCTCAAATTCTCGCTAGAGACTATTGAGAGACTTGATATGGAACTCTAGGGTTTTTTTTCCTTTGACCCTTCTTTTTAAGGGTATTATTGTCTTTTACTGTCATGAGCGCCTTTTTGCGCTTCTTAGTGCCTTTTTGCGCTTTTTAGCGCGCTTCACGGGCGCCTTTTGGACGATTTCAAAATCGCGCTAAATCGCACATTTTTGAATCGCACACCTTGCGCCTAAGTGCGAAGCGCCATTAATCGCGCAATTAATCGCACCTTTAACAACACTGCGGGTGACAAATTACTAATATATATTATATATATGTATGTAGCTATGTATGTATATGTTTTGCAGTTAAGGAAGAAGAAGAAATTGGGGCGTTATTATTCTATTACTGAGAAGAGTAGCCTCGATATTTGGAATCTGAGTGGAACTCTACACTTGTACTATAAAATATTATAATGGTGTTGTATTACCTTGATATTCAATATGCCAGATGCTAGTTTAATTTAATCATTTGTATATGTCGATAAAAATTTCATCTTATTTCATATACTATTTTCTGAAATAATTTTTATATTTGTATTTTAAAAAATATATTATAGTTCAAAATATATTTTGAAGATCTGGATTGTAAGTATTTTTTTGCTTTGATGATAGAATTAGTAACATGTAATATATATTATTTTTATGAAAAAGAGTATACTTTTAAAAAAGGGATCCTCATGTCGATCCGCGAACCCGATTCTTGACTCATCGTACCCGATTCACTCAAACTAACGTTCTACGTACCGATAATCGTACCACGTACTCAGTCAACCCGTGACCCGTGCAACTACTTTAGCCTTATAAATACATAAACACAGATAACTATAACTATAACTATAACTATATATATATATATATAGAGAGAGAGAGAGAGAGAGAGAGATTGAGAGAGAGAGACTTTATTCAACACAATCATGCTCTTGTTTAGTGTAGATTTGACTCTCACGTAAACATGTAGAGATAGGTGATACTTAAAAGGTATCTATAAATATTACAGCTCCGTTTGTTCCGCAGAAAAAAATCCCAGAATATTCTTTAGCTTGGGGGGAAATCCTGATTATTATTTTTTTGAATTTTCTGGTGTTAGCTTAGTTTAGAGAAAGTATTCTCTTAATTCTTTGGTGTCTGTTTATATTTAGGAAAGCAGAATACCTTCTTGTTTAAAAAAAAATAGATTAAAAACATGAGAAAGGAAAATAAATTATTCTCTGGTAAAACGTTACAAAGAGAAAAATATTTTATAAAAAAATAATAATAATTTTCAGCAAACAAATATAGCCTAGGAGGCTAGGACACTATAAATTTCACAAGTATTTAAAACAACGGAGTTTCGAATTCACGCCAAACCAACACGCATTTAGCATTTAGTTCGCGATATATGTATTCATCCATGCAAAAACAAGTATATACTTACCAAAAAAAGACAAGTACAAACTTAAACAACATAAAATTGGAACCAGCGAATTCTATTAATTTATCGAGGTTATTAATTAATCGAGGTTAAATTTATACTATCATTATTACATTGGGACCAAAAATCTACATTGAAAATACAAATTTATCGTGGTATCGAGTATTAATTTAACGAGGTTTTACTGTAGTGATCTTGTCAACGGCATAATTGGGTAGTGTGTATTAGGTCATCTCAATACTAATAATTAAGATGCTAAATACAACTTCTCATCAGAAAGTCTCATTCTCTGTTCTTTTCCTTAGCAGTTTGTCAAAATTTCTTTGATAAAATTGTATCACTATAACTCTTATTACATTTCACTTTATGAGAACACCAATCTTATGAGCTTAAGCTGATTATGTTCTAAAATTGTTCTTCACAAACAAAATTAATAAAACATCAAGAAACAAAGGTGTCAAAAGCATTTGTGAATTTAGAAGATGACTGTCCACGTGTTTTAGGAAGATAACTAACTGAAGTACCAACAACTAGGGAAGAATAAAGACAACAAAATCAACTGATCAGAAAATTAAATTTTAACAGAGTTACAGAGTATTACTAGCAAAAAAAAAATGTTCACTTCAAAAAGGGAAAATGGATACTAACCCCACAGCGTAACTGATGTAAAATACTTTGACTTTCAAACTTTTGAGGCCTGTTCAAAGAGTTTGGCTTCACACATCGAACATAGTGAGGCTCCGTAGCACTGAGGGTCTCCATGAGAGATTGAAGTTGTTGCTACAATTAATAAGGTACGATTAGTCACATCTGATATATGTTTTTGAAGCATAATTGAATGTTCCCAAACATGAACAACCAAAAACCTTAACACAAACAAAGAAAGGAAGGCTTAACAATTAGCCAACACAAGAGAGTGTCTATGCAAGAATTTAATCCCAAGTAAATGCTACCTAATGAAAGTACTCATGCGCACATAACAGTCTATTGCATTTGTTTTACATATTTTTTCGCATAACCACCCATGTAGTTGAAGTCGACAAAACTAAGTGAAAGTTATATAACTGCATTTACCTTGAATCGAGACGCCACTGAAGAGAACTTGTATGAAGATCGTGACGTCTCCTCAGCTACAGAAGGAAAAAGACCAGAAACAAAGGAGCATTTGGAGGAAGATAAAAGATTGCGGTGTTCAACCACAATATAGTCACGGTTTTTGTCCAGAAATGTATCCGTCTGATATGTGACCTTCAGAACCATAAATAATTTGGTATGATGATTAATGTTCTTCAAATAAATCACATCCTTTTGTGCATTGTGCAATATTATGGTACCTTGCCCGCATAATGGGAGAGAGTGAAATCTGTTTCACAAAATTTTGCCTTGTCCAATCTAGGGTGGCTACCACAATTGCGGAAGAGCTTGTTTGAAAATGTTTCATGAGTTGATTTAGGAAACATGCTGCATAATCAGGAAATCAGGATAAGAAAAGACTGTAAACAACCATTTCAGAAAATTAACACACACCACTTCATAGAAGAGAACTAATATTGTACCAAGCTTCATCCAGAAGAGCAATTATCCCTATAGGCTTCTGCAAAACACGTTGAAAGCACACTTTAGATTGTAAATAACATGAGACTTAAAATCAACAAAAATTGGAAAAATATGCAGTTTGGCATTGAGCAATATGACAAGTACAGAAATATAGAAAGCAAAGTGTGTCAAAGAGTTTCAATATTATTTGTTGACTGGAGCAAGACTCAACCTTTAAAAAATATGACATGGCAACTCCAAAACAAAATTACATGATCACATCTATCATATCAATTATAAATAAGAAAACAAGAAATATGTTTCCTGCAGACGGGTAGGCTCTACTAGTCCTAAATACACCAATAAAGAGATACAAGTTTATTTCACAAAAGCTACAATAATCGCATTTAATAGTACAAACATGGTATTACAAATATATAAATACATATAAATCAGCAGTCTGAAACTGATCAAACTTAAGGGGAAACCTTCTCTATCAGATCCAGGACATCTTGGTTATCAATAAATTCAATATAGCTCCAATTGATTTCTTCCTTGCGATATTCTTCCTGCTCCATCTTGAATACATGCTGAAAGATCCAAAAAATACACAGCATAAACAAGTCAAACCTTGTTTCACTTTTTGCAAACAGCATGATATGATTCAAATGATGGTGGATTAAGAACAATGAACAGTTGGTATGGACCTCATTGAAATGCTGCTGAAGCTTCTCATTTGCAAAATTTATGCAGAACTGCTCAAAACTGTAGAATAAAAACTCACAGATTAATAGCAAGAGGGATATGTACCAAATGAATATTTTTTTCTTCGTGAATATTTAAAACTCCGTCGATCCTACAACCAGAAAACACAAGGACAGTAGACATATATGTTATGTGTTTTAGATTATGTTTTGCATTTAAGTTCTTGGGTAGATAGGAACAACCTTCGCCTTCAATATTTTTTTTCATATGTGAGTGTGTGGGTCTTCGTGGGTGGAGGCTACAGGAAGGAATAAAATTAGGCTATAACTTGATATGGTGGCAACGATAATCATATTAACTTAAAACATAATCCTCTAATGTGGATTTCCAATAAAAAGGCTTTCGTAAAAATGGATGAATATGTTAGAAAGTCCAGCTGTCAAACATATATCTAGTATATCACTTGTGCACGTTTGTTCCTGTCTCACAATGTATAAAAGTTCTTGATTACATAACTTTAAAGTTAGTTTGTACTTGTAGGATGGCTTTGGTGCATTCGGGAGTACCATTTGAAGTCTCATCAAAACAGATGACGTCATGTGTGGAGCATACATTTTCATTGTGGTCATCCAATATAGGTTGCATTATTGCAATGCAGAGTATAGAAATTCATGAGTTTTAGTAGCATTGCGAAACATAAATATTTATGTCAACAAGCTGGGATCAAATTTAATGTAAGTTGTATTATCCAAGATGTCCCACAACTAATTGGAGGGTGTATGTTACCTTCTGTGTGGTGCCTTTGGACTTTGGAGCATTTAGATTTTAGAAGTACCAAGACAGACAGGTACCAAGTACCAACACAACTTCATCAATTGAGAACAAAAAATATTGTCGTGGTAAAATCAAATATAAGCTACATTACAAAATTCATTTACAAATGAACATAATTCATTACATGTTTTTGGCTTCACTGCTGACTGCACATGTTCATAACCTACATAAGAATTTCTATATTTCACTGGTATTGTTCAATACTGACTTGACTGTAAACTGAATTTTTCACATCTATCATCTCAACTTAAAAATACAAGTTACCTTTCTTCATTTTCATACAAAAAGTGTCCACCGGTTATCGAAAACATATCAAGTTTATGTTATATGTCATAAAACTATTTACTGATAATGTTATATGTCATAAAACTATTTACTGATTAAAAACATATGAAGAGAAAATAAACACTTCTAAAGTGAGAAGACCTGTTATGTTTAAAGCATTCAAATCCATATATGTCCAAGACCCCTATTTGCATCCGAGAATTAAGATCTTGCCCAACTGATCTATTGATCTTCTCAACCAGCCTGCAGCAACGCATTATTAGAAGACAAATTTACTATCACAAAAGACATTCATCCCAAAATATATGTAATATAAGTCATTTTGGCAGTAGCCATCTTACCAATCAAACAGCCTAGCATAAACTGTCTTTGCCAAAGCATCACGGCTTGCAACAGCAGCATTACAGTCAAGAGCCTTAACAATATTTCCTTCACGGGTCTGAATTGAACGGGTGGAGAGTGTTGCAATCAAAAGATTCAAGTCACACCTACAAAATATGCAAATTTATAACATTGAGGACTTTCACAAAATCAACCTCAATGATTTCATCAAGAACGGTTTCTGTGCTGCATACGAATTCAAGCTCTCAAAATTTTAAAAAAGTATGTCATTCAGTATGTGCACAGAAATATGTGTGAAAAAAATTACAATGAGCCAAATTTGAGGTCACTGATAAATTTAACTAAACTGAAAACGTTGAAAGAAATAAGCATAACATGTATCCAGGAAAACGCACAACAATGACATAATCTTACTTGCTTGCAGATGATGATTAGCAATGTAAAATGGTTATTATTTTCGGAAACAGAATAAGGTTTTTTAACAACTGATGTAAACAGACACCCTTGGTTTTCCATGGCCTTACTAATTGTTTTTATGCCATCTATGACTGCATATTGCCATAAAAATTAAAAAAACAAAAGTTCCTATTCTGACTACACGGTGTTTGGCAAAAACTTATTTCCCCCAAACATATACTCCCTCCGTCCCTCTGGGTTCTATACATAGAATTTGGGCACGGAGACTAAGAAAAGATATAAAAAATGAGTAAAATTAGATGAAAAGTGAGTAAAGTGGTGGGACCTATCAATATTTAATAATAGATTTGAGATAGTGGAGGAAGTAGTGGGTGTAATAGTGATTTATATTGTTATAGAATAGAGATAGTGGAGAAAGTAGTGGGTGTAATAGTGTTTTATATTATTAAAAGTTACTATTTTTGGAATGTATAGAAATGAATGGGACGTCCCAAAATGGAAAGTGTATAGAAATGACTGGGACGGAGGGAGTAAATCCTGTTTAGTTCGAACAATTTCACAACTTTATTCAAATTTACCTATTAAGTGCATGGGTTTGATCAGGAAACAATTATGACCATCTATTTTATTTTAAATTACTTAACTTGCTAATGTTGTAATCTTCCTGTTACCTTTTAAGCATTCCTGGAGTAGACTTTATTTTAATACGTTACAGAGATTCGTTTGTAATACTTTTTCTTCATAAGAAGATTACAAGACAATCTGAACACAAGATCATTTTGACAAGAGACAGAAACACATTAATTTACATGACATAAAATAATAATAAAAGGCATGAAACATGTGTTCTACAGAATATATATAAATATACATTTTACTTGCCACGACATTATGAATTTAATATAAATCCCTGAGAATAAGTTTGGGGAATTAATTGTTTGGATAGCCGAGAACCATAATCGAGTAAAAGGAAGAATAAGGGTACTAAAAGAAGGGAAAAACAAGGTCTAATCTATACCCTATACCTCTCCATTTCTTCTATGATTACAAATTTTTTAAGAAATATTTGTTAAGATTCATTGAAATCAACTGGATTGCATACATCATAAACACAGACTTTTAGTTTACCGTGCATGTACTAATTTCTTTTAGTGCCTTCTTACATTAGTCAATCATTTTATATTTTTAACAATTCCACATCTCATTAGTTATTGTATCTCCAAAAACTTCACAGCTTTGTTTCTATTTGAATTTGTTTTTGCTTACGCTGGTCTGGGTCATTTAGACCATTTGGTGAAATGGTCACATGTGTTAATTACATAGATTTTAAATGACATTTATTCTGTAGTGTTTGATACAACAATTCAGTTCTTACTTTAGTAGGTTCATTAGTTGTTCATATTGCAATTAAAAGATATAAGATACAATTACCACTGAAACATGACTTTTGGGAACCACATTACACAAAGGCTCTTATGTGGGATGAATACTAGAATCTTTTTTAGAATTAGATGTAGTCCACCTGATCTAGGGACTAGGATTCCTGAAGTTGAGACAAGCACATATCGCAAAGTCATATACATCAGTTTACTTTTTATTTGACAAAAGAAGAAATCCGCAGGAATTATTAGGTAAAAAGGGACAGGCTCACACGCATTAAGAAAATCCTCCACATAAAGTCATAAAAACAAAAAAGAAAGAGTCCTAATACAGTAGAACACCATGCTAAACGTTTTGATATCAAATTGTACAGGAAAAAACATACAAAAAGTTTTACTTTGTATAGATCACCCTACCAAGGAAAAACAATATTGTAACAGATTCACCTACATGAAAAGATTAGCAGCCATCTGCATGTGGAAATTGGAATTCTGATCTTTAACAACTGATGAGTCATGCTCTTTGCCTGGAGCAAACTCAACGTTTCCAAGATGCAGTATTGCAGCTAGAGTCCGAAATATTGCTTCCTAAGAAAAGAAAATCAAAGTAAAGACCAGGATACAATAGCCAAAAAAAAGTCTAGTTAATGCATGCCTAATGCTTTACAAATGCTTGAAAATTGAAACCTGTTCTTCTTGGCTTATACCGACAATATCCATAGCCCTTCTCGTCCGCATGTATTCCTCGGCACTACTTATTCCATCAAGCTCATAAACACTACTCTGATTTAAGTAGTGGAAGTTGCTTGGATGGGCTAGCTTGTATGAATCTGCAACCTATTACAGGAGACAGGCACAAAAAATAGGCAAGTTGATTTGGAACAGTCCACAAAACAATAGAAAAATAAAAATACGAATCGAGATGAGTTTCTAAAAATATTATATGAATGCATCAATTATTCAACTGAAATTTTAAATAAAAAAAAACTACACATGCTCCTCACTTCGTAATTTGAATCTATAGTACAGTCCCATATATTGTTGGGAAAACAAACTCAACTTTCTTTTCTTGCCCTTCTATTTTGTGTTCAAAAGAAGCATTATGAATTTTTATTTTTATTTTAAAAACTCCTTACACAATTACCTATCCTGAAAAAGGTTCAACTCTCTAGGCTAAGATGGATATTTAACAACATTAAGTAAACTTTACATATAGGTCGTTATCCGCTTGGAAAACATAATTGATAATGTACAGTACCAATAGGGCAATTAATACAGGACAAAGAAGTGCGAGAAGTTTGATGGAATGAAAATCTTATTGATTTGTATCAAGTCAAACTACAAACTTAAGAATGTAGCACCATCTCTACTTTCAGTAACTTATAAGTTTTAAAAAAGTTGCTTTGACTTATTTGCCAAACAGAAGGTTTGAGGGTTTCAAGTCAAATTGCCACTTCTAAGCAAAAACAAACACCCTCTAGAGCAGATCCTAGATGTCTAGATTTGTTGTGCTTAGCTTTGTTTTTTCATTCCTTCTAGATGTATAAGCGGAAATCCAATCATAGTCAATCTATTAGATTTTTCTTTTTGATTGAGTAAAATTTTGGGGGAAAGACCACTCTTCGTTTCTCAAATATTTTAGTTTTAGAGCCTCAATAAGAGATGTTGCTTCACTGTACAGGAAATTTTTCTTGCCATAACCACGGTTTCACGCTCTACTTTTACTTGCATACCATTACCATGACGGTGCACTTTCCGCCATTGTCATGTACACTATATTACTATTCTTAAAAAACAAACACCTAGAGCCAACATTTGATGTTTTACCATAAACTTAGAATTATAAATAACCTTTTTCACTGTAGCAGCTTAAACCCAATGATTTTAACATCGCAAAGACAAGTCTCGACATAACAGCTGATAATAGAAAAGATTACCCTTCCAGAAGCACAAAGCTGGTAAAAGCAATGGTAATTCCTTTCTGGGTCAGTTATTTGAACAACACGAGATCTTTCCAGAAGATAGGTTCTAATTGCAGCTCCCGATATTCTACCATTTTTATCAAATTGAATCTCCACAAATTTTCCAAAACGACTGCAACGAATGAGAAACAGAATGACTTGCTAGAATTTGAAAAATACAATTCCTTTGAAACAATCAATCATGTTCACCAAATTCAGGAAGAAAGAAAAAATATTTCAAAGAAACTTTGGAACATGTCTTCTTCTTGAGATAGAAGGGGCAACAAAGCAGCTAACATATATATACCAAAGTCCAATTTCAGGCAAACCATGAAGATCACAATTTACATTTTGACAAAGAGAACACTATTCTGTTAACATCCATAGCATAAAGCAGTAACCAAAAAAAACCACAAGTAAAACCTAACACCATCCAGACTAACCTTGAATTATCATTTCTAGAGGTTCGAGCATTACCAAATGCCTCCAAGAGTGGGTTCGACTGAATCAAGTGGAAATTAACAAGGTCAGTGGATCTGTCTAACACATAAGCCCACTAAATGAAGAAAACAAAGTCGCTAAAAGAACAGTTTAGGTGCCTAATAAAGATGGATATTAATCTACAATAAGACCACAGGAAGACAGTTCCAAGAAGGCTACAAATTATGCTTATTATTTATGTACTAGACAGACTACGGATATACATAAAAATTTAAAGGAACAGATTGAATTACTTCTAGGACTTGCTGTTCAACTGTCCTGTCATCACTGGCAGCACGACCACCAACAAAAGTTAGATACTGCATTATTAATTTTGTTGTCTCAGTTTTCCCAGCTCCGCTTTCTCCACTAACTAATATTGACTGGCTCTGAGACTCACTCATCATTGCTCTAACACAATAAAAACAACCCAATCAAAACACATTTAACATTAAGCATAACAAGGAGGAAAAAAACAATGAGTTTCGAAAAACCTGTAAGATGCATCAGCAACGGCAAAAACATGGGGACTTAACTCACCAAAAGGGGCCCCTCTATATTGCTCCATCATGTGCACATTATATAGATGTGGAAGCTTGGTAAATGGATTTACAGCAATTAAAATGCTTCCCGTATAAGTCTGTTACCGAAAATAAAGTAGGAACCAACTTGTCAATAATTATAGTGTGATGCGAAAGAGAAAAAGAATCAACAAAGAGCAAGGACATTAGCACTAAGACAAGTAAAGCTATTCCTACTTCCATGTTTCTGCTGTATACATCCGATTGCACGTGTGAACACTAATTTAAGTACCTGTCTAGCAAAACACGAGCCTTTCTATATATGATATATCATGTACGAATAAAACTATATTATGCATCCCTGTTTGTCCTCTCATTCTTAGGTATGAATTAACGTAATTGAAAGCACGTAGATCCAACAATTAGGTGCTATTTAAGCTAAATATCACTAAGATAGATATTGTGTAATAAATATAACTATGAAGACCTGTGAATTGACAATAAGACATATCTTGAACACTATAGGAGCAGTCTTCCTGCCTTATTATTGCAAGATTATAAAATTAAGGCTCCTCACAAGGTACATGGGACGTTTCAAGGTTTTTAAATTTTAGCACATCCGGAAACTATTAAGTTTCAAGTTAACAGTACACACATTTATACACAATGTACTGTGGTGAATATAATTGCAACTTGGTTTCCTTTTGGACCTAACGTTAAATTTGCATTCTTATCTTCCTTGTACAATTATAAAAATTTAAGTCAAAGCTCATCAGAATTTTTATGAGCTTAGTTTGGTATAACTGTGACCTTTAACATTTTTTCTCTGCCTTTCTTAATCATCCATGAAATAATCCATACACAATGAATATCAGAAGTTATGTAACACAGTTTTTTTACTATGTTGTCTTATCACTACTCAAAACAACAATAGGTTGTCTTTTCCACAGGACATATAATTGTATGCATAAGTATGCAGGAGAACAATCAACCATTAAAGAAAATATGCGTACTAAAGAGTGGAAACTCGCTATTAAACAAATCCAGACAAAGAGATGCAAGGAAGATACAATTTTCAAAAAAGATAACCAATGGATCTTGTCTAAGGAAGAGACAGAAGAAGAAAGGTTAAGGGTTTCTAGATAATGGATAAGCAATTGCTTTCGTAAATTTTTGATTGCAATGCCTTCCCAAGGATGTATAATCTATACTACCAGAGGATTTAAGGACCTAAGATACCTGCACGATCCACGCTGCCATCTACCAGCAGCACGCAACATGCAACTGAATTAAGGCAGAACTATCATTAATGAAAATACTGGGATTCTTACTACAAAGATAGCAAGGAACAAATTTGTACGTGCTACTACTACTGTTGCCCAGCACTTTCCAGGTCATCCAAAAGCAAGAACCTTATCAATCATGTATTTATGGATGCATCTATTTCACTCTACTTGTTTTGAGAAATGCACATAGCCAAATGTTGCCATAGATTGAGATACACGTAGCACAGATTAGGGAGAAATAATGATTGTAATACTGTAGACAGTGCCATTTTCTAAACAAGAAAATATGGTGGGTTATCTATTTTTTCCTTATAACTCTCAAACATATATTATCTATACTAATACTAAACTATAATAAGCAAACATGGATATAATCATTGGTAGTTTGGTTCAACTATAAAAGCATATTAACCGTTAGATCTTTAGTAAATACACGAGAGTCGTTGGATCCATACTAAAGCAGATTCTATATTTAAGTTACCCTACTAAAGGTCTAAGGTTTGAATCCTCGTATCAACATATTAAAATTAAGAATTTAGATGATTAGTTCTAAACAATAGATGTCATTAATTAAATAACTATGATTATTATTTCTAATATTATATTATAAAACAATTATTTAAAAAGCAATCACACAAAAATTATAATATAAAAAAATGATATAAAAAGAAACTTGTGCATCGCACGGGTTATAAGCTAGTGTATATAAACAGCAAGAAATACATAAGCCTCCTGTGTAAAAATTTAGAAGTCCGGTAAGCTAAACTGTAGAAATAAAGTATATTAAAGGCTAGAGGCGCACAGAAACGCAAAAAGTATCATTTAAAGCATTTTATCAACTTATTCATGAACCAAATACTAGTCAAATAATAAAATAAATCTTACATACATATTTGAACATATTGAATTAAGAAACTTATTGTTGTTAATCATCATCGTAATCATAATAATAGATTTAGTGTTCCAAAAAAATAATAACGGTGAGAACCAAAGTAAAAAACCAAAATAATCTGAACAAATCACCAAAATTTCATAATAATATATAATAATCTTATTACTTGTGTATAATTTGTTGATTTGCTTTGTTTCTCACAATCCTCTCATCTGAGCACATACAACATAAACACCGGACCTGGAAATCCGTGTCGTGTACCTGAAACATAAACACGAACAAGACACGAAAAAACGAAATAACACAAATACACAACACAAAGTGCACAAAAAATACACAACATGTACACGGAACGTAAAAAATAAAGTACTCCCTTTGTCCCCTAGGTTCTTTACATTGGGGGACGGAGGCTCGGCACGTATTTTAAGGCTCCTATAAAGTATAGTTCTATATATTATTTTAATGTTTTTATTTTGAATAAAAATTTAATGTTTGAATTTTAATTCAAAAAAAAAAAAAAAAAGTTGTGGAACTATACTTTATACGAGCCTTAAAATGCATGCCAGGCAGTGAAAAAAACTGTAAAGAAATGAGAGGGACAGAGGGAGTAATAATTAAGATTTTTATTATTAATTATTTAATTTATACAATTTAATCAATATCATATATATATTATTTATAAATTTTACTATTGACATCAAAATGCATATACTATAATTATTTTATCATAATATATTAACATATATTAAAAAAAAATATTTAATTAATTATGTCGTGTACTTACATGTCGTATCATGTACCCAAAGGGTAAACAAAAATACAACACTAAATCCACGTTGTGCACTTTGATGTTTGTGTACTTTCGTTTCGTGTACTCAAAATGTAAACACAAACACTAAATTCTCATTCGTGTACTCAAAAATCAAAATGTAAACACGAACATTACATTTTCGTGTCGTGTACTAAATTGTCGGGTCTAATGAACACATAATGAAGGTCCAAAACAACAACACATAGTTTCTATTCAATTTAATTAATAGTATGTATGGATATTGCTTTATTGGTATATTTTATCTGATTAGAGATATATTATTAACAAAACATTTTGGGGTTACTATGTATTGTGCGAGTATGTAAATAGTAGGCTTGCAATTATAGAAACTAACTTATAAGACTTGTTTATAACATACATTTTCTTATAAATTCTTGTAATCAAAGATCTCATCCACACACAACAAGAGATCCAAATTTTTTTTAAAAAAATACTATAGCCTAAAGAAAAAGAAAAGGAGAAGGCTATCGCAATAATTGCATGATTTTAAGAATTGGGTTGCCCACAAATTGTATCTATAATAGGTTGAAATGGGCCTCGTGCCTTTTCAAGTTGTCCCTTAAGGGCACGCACATTTGTGCAATTAATTTGTCGAACTAAGTATCTAAACTCACAATCACTAGTAAAGAAGTTACCCGTAATGACTTTAGGAATTTATGAAGTGACCATTTAAACAAATATAATACAACATAGTACAAACATTTAAAAGACATGAGTTTATATACACAAACAATATATTACGAACAAAGAAGTAATAACAAACTCGAGCCTATCCTTATATAAATCATCCATTCTCTTAAGCAGACACAATTAGGAACTTTTTCATCCATAAACAAACAAATGCAAGAGAACTCACATAAATTTCATTCAGAGCGTATCTCCTCTTCAAATTGTCAAGCACTCCAGGCTCATTCAAATACGTCAATTTAGTCATATCATCAACTCCTCCAAGATCCGCCTCTTCATCTCTTAAAAACAACTTTTCCGGCAAAATCAATACCTAAATTATCAAAATTTCATCAATATTCCACTTTATCAAAAGACTTCACAACTAATCTCAACAAATCAGTTCGATAAATGCCAATCCGATAGATTATAAATATATATAGTTATACAATTTCAATTTTCATAAGTCCTCCACTTCGACAATTTGTTACACGCTGAATATCATCATATCAGTTCTGTAAACACTAATTCCATACATTTTAAATATTTTGTAATATAAGTTATGTATAGCTATCCACGGAGATTGGTTTATCAAAGTTTATAAAACATCGACATCAATTGGTATACCACTTCATTAATTTGTTTTGCATCTACAACTTTCATATCAGTTCAATAAACACCAAGTCAACACATCATAAATATTTCTACAATATATATATATATACGAAAATTTGTTAATAAAACATAAACTTCCGTATGTATTCCACTTCGTTAATTCATTTCGCATCAAAAAAATATCAAATCAGTTCCGTTCAATAAACACTCAATTAATACATCACAAATGCACACACATAAATACATAAAGTCAAACGCATAGATTAACTATAAAATTAATAAAGCATCAAATTCCGCCAGTATTCCATTTCATCAATTCCCTCCGCAACAAACCGATCAAATCAAATCAATCCACTACACACCAATTCAATCCATCATAACTACATATACATACTCATACACAGAGATCATTTCATAAACATTGTAAAACATCAAATTCCACCAGTATTCCGGTTCATCAATTACTCCGCAACAACACCAGTTAAACAAACACTACTTCAATACATTTTACACATATATACATAGTTACAGACAGAAAACAGTTTAAAAACTTCATTAAATTCATCAAATTCAATCAGTATCACACTTTACACATAACTCACTAAACACTAATTCAATACACACATACACATATGCACGGGGAGAGAGAGAGAGAGAGAGAGAGAGAGAGAGAGAGAGAGAGAGAGAGAGAGAGAGAGAGAGAGAGAGAGAGAGAGAGAGAGAGAGAGAGAGAGAGAGAGAGAGAGAGAGAGAGAGAGTTATTAGCATACTTTTTTGTTAAATTCAGTGAGAAGTTGAACTTGTTTGCCGATAAAATCTGTGACCTCAGCAGCAAGCCAAGCGGAGTCTCTATCCTGGACCCACACTTTGGAACCTTTACGTAGACTCATCTTCTCTGTATCTCGCTCTTCAATTTTGCATCACGAGATTTGAAACGCCTAAATTTGAATTTGCAGAAACCCTAGAGAGAGAGAAATAAGGGGGGGAGAGAGATAAGAGAGAGAGAGAGAGAGAGAGAGAGAGAGAGAGAGAGAGAGATTTGTATTTTTTCGTGTAAGTATTTGTTTTTGTCTCACACACGAAATCAAAAAATAGAATTCATTTCGGGGGTGTCGTATTCCCGCCCTAGCTAAAATTGGGTTTCGTATTTGGAGTCAAGATTTGTGTTTGTATCATTTATGTCGGTCTGGGTCGTGGATGTTAATCGGGTCATTTTGAGATATCGGGTACTGTTCGAAATCAATTTCTCAACTTGCTTAATTTTTGTTTCGATTATTTTTTTCTTTAAGGATTGCTAATATTTGGAAATTACATTTTTCTATATGATATAAATTTAAAATGATAAATTCTCAAAATAATATTATATATTATATTATATCATGAAGGTTTTAAAAATAAAATATTTAATAGAATTTAGAATTTGCAATACATATATAGAAATCTTCACCTACTACAAAAAATCGTACGATGTATCACCCTAAGACGGTATTTATTATTATGTAAGTTGGATTGTATTCTTAATCCTAGTATTTATTCTATCAATCTTACCTACAATTCGATGTATTATGTTAGATTGATTCATGACATGTATTCTATCCATCGTGCCCATGTATGGATGCAAGACTACACCTCTGAAGAAAAGCATTCTGATGAAGATGTTGAGATTAATTTGGCATTATCTATCAGCTCAGATCCAACAAGTTATGAGGAAGCAGCAATTGATTCAAAATGAAGAGATGCCATGAATGCGGAGATAAAATCAATTGAGAAAAACAATACATGGTATTTGACTAAAATGCGGGCAGGTGCAAAAATGATCGGAGTTAAATAGGTCTACAAGACAAAGTTTAATGAAAATGGTAAATTAGACAAATACAAAGTTCGCTTAGTTGCAAAGGGGTATGCACAAGAGTACGAAATTGACTATGAAGAGGTGTATGCTCATGTGTCACGTATGGATACTGTTCGTATGTTTCTTGTTCTAGCTACACAAAGAGGATGGACTGTTTATCAAATTGACGTTAAGTCAGCCTTTCTACATGGAAGCTTGAAGGAAGATGTTTATGTTTAACAACCAAGAGGCTACGAGGTGAAAAATGAATTACACAAAGTCTACCAGCTCATAAAAACACTATATGGGCTTAGACAATCATCAAGGAAATGGTTCATTCGCCTTGAAGAATATTTCACCAAAGAAGGTTTTGAGAAATGCAACAATGAACACACGCTCTTTACCAAGGTCAGCGAAACAGGTAAATTATTGGCGGTTAGTGTGTATACTGATGATTTAATTTATGTTGGAGATGATGAAAATATGGTTGTTGAGTTTAAAAGGTCAATGATGAATGAATTTGATATGTCTGATCATGGGAAAATGAGATTATTTCTTGGAATAGAAGTCTCTCAACTTACTAATGGGATTTTTACTAGTCAAAAAAAGTATGTGTTGGATGTTTTAAAAAAGTTCGGAATGGAGCACTGTAATTCTGTTCAAAATCCAATTGTTCCGGGCTATAAACTTTTTCGTGATGAAAATGGCGTAGAGGTGAATGGGACTTATTACAGGCAATTAGTGGGTAGCATGAGGTATATCACAGCCACAAGACCAGATATTGCTTATGCAGTCAGCTTGGTCAGTAGATATATGTCGAGACCAACAAAGCTTCATTTATTGGCTGCGAAAATAATTCTACGTTATCTACAAGGGACTCCTGGTTTTGGTTTATTTTATAAAAATGATGGAAATATGGAGCTGATCGGATTCACTGATAGTGATTATGTTGGAGATATTAAAGATATGAAAAGTACTTCTGGTTATGCATTTATCTTAAGCTCAGTTGCAATAGCTTGGTCCTCACGCAAGCAACTGATTGTTACTTTAAGCACAACTGAAGCAGAGTTTGTAGTTGCTGCAGAATGTTCAACTCAAGCCAGGTGGATGAAAAGAATACTGGGAACTCTTGGTTATGAAGGAAATGTAAGTACTGTCATCTTTTGTGATAATAGTTCAACTATTAAGCTGGCCAGAAATCCTGTATTTCATGGTAAATGCAAGCATATGGAGGTGCGATATCACTTTCTACGCATCCTGGAAAATGCAGGAGTTATCCAGTTGATTTATTGCAGTACACATGATCAAATTGTTGATGTGTCAACTAAGCCTTTGAAATTGGAGTCTTTTCGAAGAATGAGAGAACAACTGGGAGTTTGCGAAGCACCTGAAGTAAATTAACTATGACATATACATTTTAGTTTAAGGGAGGAAATGAAGTAATTAATGTTTGTTTGAATAAATATGTTGTCCTGTTATTTCGGCAGTTGTTAGTCATGAGTTAGTCAAGACTTATATGAATACGTAGTAGGTTAAGTTGTTGCTGGTTTGTAGGCATGATCTACAGGCAATTTCAATCACGTTTATGTTTCCTGTTTTGTAAGGCTCTATATAAGCCATTGAATTTCTCTAATAAATGCAAGAGAGTTCAGATTATTATTGCTTTGATTACAACAATAACAATGTTTTAGATGTTGTTAGCTAAAATCTAAAGTGGTATCGATTACGTTTTAAGAAATGATGTGAGAATCCATTTTTTCCCTATATTTGTCAATTTGTAAGATTATCTCATACAAATTGCACGCGTGCTTTATTTATAAATATTAAGACTCGTGCACTATTTAAGGAAGAAGTTATTTAACTGACTTAAGGTTTTTGAAGACCACATAACACAAATTCATTCACAAATAAGATCATGATATTTAAAGTTAAAAATTTTGCTATCATATCAACCTCCTGCATTCTTGTACTGTATTTATGTTGTCTCTTGAAATACAAGGACATTTCTTAGCATCCTGAAATTATAAGATGTATTCTCTTTGATCCAACCATTTTTTTACTTTCTTTTTTTGGAACGTCCCTTTCAATTCTTTATATTTTTAAACTTTTCAAAAATAGTAAATTTTTAATAATATTAAAATCAACTATTTCCACTACTTTTCTCCACTATCCTCATTTTATATATTGAAAATTGATTTAGTCACTACTACTTTATTATTTTTTCTTAACCTTCGTGTTCAATTCAAATATAAACAAATGGGTAAGACGGAGATAATATCTGTTATGTGGGACTTCATCTTATATTAACATAGATTATGTAATCCTCACAAAATCTTCCATCGATCTAATTTACATAATTCAAATGTGGTGAATTTTGTTCACCTCCAAGTTTCTATTTGCAATGCAAGTTGATTTTGGACTATTTCCCATGTTAGATCCATATAGCTAAGTTAAGTATGTTGTATTAACAACATTATCCATGACATGGTGCAAACCATCATCGCTTCTCTTCTAAATTTTCAATTCGGGCATCGTTTGCTTTTCTTATACAATGTAAATCAGGGTTCGTATATTCTTTAACTTTCATCAACTCGACACAAATATTACTAACGATGTGTTCCCAAATTATTTAAGAAAAAAAATAGAAGTGAAAAGTAGTTGCGAGAAAAGAAATAATAAAAGTGTAAAAGTAACTCCAACCATGTAAAGTCTTTAACTAAAAATCAAGATAAAATATCTTAAATAAGAAACTCTCGTGTAAAAATTTAGATAATTCAATAGATTGACTATATTTGTCGAACTTCTAGCAACCTCCTCTAATGAAATTACACAGTATCTATTACCATATTAAATAAAATATTTTATTTATAACAATTTAAAATCATCGTAACATACTATTTTTAGAATATAGCCAACTATTATAACCAACTCCATTGAAATACAACTTACGAATTCAATAAATTTCACATAATCAATATTTTATACCATTTTATCCAACATCATTTGAGATACTCTATTTTGGGAGTATATCGCTTCCAAGTTTAATTTAGTAAGAAAAGAAAAATGTTAAAGTAAGGGCATATATGAAACTATGGAAAAATTTATGTTAGATGGTCATTCACCATCTTCCCACAAATGAGGAGAAAATTTTAAATTTCTTCTAAAAAATATGTTCTATATATTTCATTTCTCTTTATCTCCAGAAAAAATTTGGAAGCACCGATTACAAAAGATTATTTTATTTTTTATTTCTTTGATTCTAAATTTTATTATCTTCATTTAAAGCTGTGGAACACACCCTAATTCGTTAAGTATGTTTATTGTTTAG
Source organism: Heracleum sosnowskyi (assembly GCA_030848705.1). NCBI lineage: Eukaryota > Viridiplantae > Streptophyta > Magnoliopsida > Apiales > Apiaceae > Heracleum > Heracleum sosnowskyi. The sequence goes on along the minus strand of CM061242.1, from coordinate 9,737,234 downwards.
TTTATGTCTATTTTCGGGAATAAACAACTAGTACTAAAGGAAACTATTTCGGTAGACTAATAGAATAATAAATTATAAACAGTACTGTTTATTTTGAAATTAAAGAATACGTATATAACTAAAAAGTATGTATGAGTTGAGTTCAATTCTTCCAAAAAATCAGTGAAAAACTCGTGTAAAACAAAATTGTGTGGGTATTGTTCATTGAAACACTTATTAAATAAAATAAAAGTACATGTTGAAAATATCATGATAGTTGTATATTTTGCTTGGTTTTTGATGGATTGACTGTACTTCGAAGGATTGTTTCGATATAAAAAGAAGATCTTAAATTACTTTAAACATTTGTCAGCCTTAATGCCTTATCGATTTTTCTTTCAAAATAGAAGATTTCATTTCTCCAAGTTTGGTATTTTTCAAGTAAAGAATATACAGGAGGGTAGCCTAGTAGGTGAGGCCGTGAGGCAACTCTAAATAGTGAAAAGTACCGGTAAACTCTTGATCTAGTGGTATTACCCGCGCTTTTACGGATGTTTAGAGTTTGAATTTTTGTCTTTAACAAAGTCTATGTATGAATGTGTTAATTATTTAAAAAAAAGGGTGAAAAGTAAATATGGCGTCTAATAATTGTAATCTCATTTCAAAAATAAAATAAAACTGTCTCCTATTAAAATATAGGACGTGCGTCTAAACTCAAAAGCTTCAAATCTTCCATTCCTCAAAATTAGCTAAATCGGAGAACGGGGATATATATAGCGTAGTGCATTAACTTAGACCATAATGTTGGAATTCATGAAAAAATCATGGAATAGTTCGAGTAACGGTAGATGTATTTAAGTAACTCATGTTTTACCAACTCGTATACAAGTATTTTCGAATTACTTTCATGCTAAATGATAGTATCAATTTGGTGTGAATTTTAGGGTTAAATATCAAAGTGGTCACTGAAGTGAAGATCATATATCATTTTCATCACTGATCTCAACGGGGTATCGTTTCAATCACTAAAGTCATCATAAACATCAAACAAATAACTCTAAATATGTGTTCGAAAAGTAAAAATAACTTTTCTCGAGTTCTACACATATTTGTTCAATACTACTGCAACCAAATGAAAGTTATGAATTCTAGTATTTCAGATAATTTATTTAGATTTTAAAAAATTCATTTACTATTTATTTTTTATTAAATCAAAGTAAATAACTATAAAATTAAAAATAAATAGTAAATAATTTTTTTAAAATCTAAATATAATATCATAATTACTAGAGTTCATAACTTTTCATTTGGTTGCGTTAGCATTCAAGAAATATGTATAGAACTCGATATAAATTATTTTAACTTTTCGAACACATATATAGAGGTATCCGTTTGATATTTATGACGACTTTAGTGATTAAAGTGATACCTCGTTGAGATAAGTGATGAAAGTGACATCTGGTCTTCACTTCAGTGACCACTTTGATATTCAAATTACACTACATCTAAAAATCACTCCAACCCCTTGTACTACATGGATCATTTCAATTTTTGTACAAATTTGACATAATTTTTTATCCGAAATGGCATAATTTTTAGAGTTGGATTGGAGCGTATTGTTTCATTAAAAAACAGCGTCACTCCATTTGATGGGGGGAGTATGATGCAGTGACCTCATGGATTATACCATGTTGTGAACATAATTCCCCAAAGGGTTCAACATATTCACCTCCACGATCACTTCATATCATTTTGATTTTCTCTGTCTATTGTGTCTCAACTCCTTCCTTATAGATTTTAAATTTATCTATAGCTTCGTCTTTGCTTTTAAGCAAGTATACATAACAGTATTTCATATAATCATCTACGAATGTAATAAAATACTTATTTCCTCCTCTAGTTGGAGCAAATTTTAAATCACATATGTCGCTATGTATTAGGTCTAGCACTTTGATGTTTCTTTCAACTTGTTTAAACGATGATCTCGTTAATTTTGCCTCAACACAAGTTTCACACTTATGTTTTGAGTCGATACTCAGTTTTGGTATGTGTTCTTTTACACTTAACCTTCGTAAAGTGTCATAATTTACATGTCCTAATCTAGCATGCCATAAATCAAGAGACTCAAATAAGTAAGCAGAAGAATTCTTCAATCCATTATCATCCTTAACGGACATACATTGAGCTTAAACAACCGATAAGCTAAATAGCCCTTGCCTACAAACATTACCATTCTTAGACAAAATAACCTTATCTGACTCTATTACAATGTTAAAGCCATGCTTATTCAACAAGGAACCAGACACAAGGTTCTTGCGAATATCAGGCACAAAAAGTACATTCTTCAAAGTCAGATCTTTTCCAGATGTCATCTTCAGAATCACCGTGCCTTCCCCCTCAATGGTTGAAGTCGCTGAATTCCCCATGTAGAGATTCTCACCAGCATTGGAAGCTATGAGGCTAGAGAAAATCACCTTGTCTGAGCAAACATGCCTTGTAGCACCAGTATCAATCCATCATTCTCTTGGATTAGATCCAACCAGTTTCACTTCAGAGACCGTAGCACATAGGTCTATGTCACCCATCTCCTTGGAGATATCATCCACCGTGTTTGCTTCCTTCTTTTTGTTGGGCTTCTTGGGCTTCCTGTAATCAGAAGACCTATGACCCACTTTGTCACAGTTGTAGCACTTTTCTTAAAACTTCGAAGACTTCGAAATTCCTCCATTGGGTGCCAGATTTGACCCTTTACCAGAATTGTTCTTCTTGGGCTTATGTTCCACCATGTTTGCCTTTTCAGTGGCAACATTCATCTTCTTCTCGGATCCTGTTGGTCCTTGACTATTGCAAAAGGGGGGGGGGGTTGAATGCAATATTGATAAATCTCAATCTACGCTTCAACAACAAAGACTAAGATTAACGTTTATCAGTTTATGAATTACAAACACAAGTAGACACAAAAGTATTTCACACAAAATAAATATTTTATTTATTTTGCAATGGGTTGCTACAACCTCAAGAAAATGTTCGTTTTCTTGAGCTTCAGTTTCTCGAGTGATACATAGAATGAATTGAGAGACATTCTAAGTAACCTGATCCTATCTCTATCATCACGGGTTTGTGAAGCTGCTGTCATTTTCATGTGGCAGCTTCTTACAAATTGTCTACCCGTGAACATTACCTAAATTGCATACAAACAAGATTAACATTATTGGACAAAACAAACTAGATACATTCTATATTTAGCTAACACAATTCAGTAGATGTTGATTTGACATACTCTCGAATTGGTGAGCTTTGTCATGTGATCTCTCAAGCTTCGGTCGTAGTCTTGCAGACCTGATGCAGTGTTGGGATACTGCAACACGCCTGTTTCTTGAACATCCAAACTGTCACATGTTTGACTGGGTAGAACCCCAATATCAGTATTGTCCCTTCATGACAGTATCCTGATGGCTAAGCTTACTGTCACAGGAATGCGCTTTTGGTGACAGTAAGAAATCCCTGCATAAGGTACTGTCAGGATTTCCAAGCTTGCTGTCAGGCTAAGGTAAAGTTGCTGTCAGAGGGCTTCCGCCAATGTTGATGTCAGATTGAATGTACTGTCGTGACTTGCAACATGTTGTCTTCTTGTAACCTTACTGTCAATGCTGTGACAGTAACATTTATTCTTGTAGTCCATCTTGAGCACTTCTTGAGCCTTGAACAAATAAATGAACTTCTACCAAGATGTACTAGAATCTTATTTGCAATAAACAAAATAGTTACAAAGACATACTCTGGCTGTGACAATATGTTCATACTTAATAAAATTAAGCATTTAAAGTATCTAGTTAAGTTGTCTTATAGCTATCACCCATAAATCCTAACAGATCCCGTGTTGTCTTATTCAATGCAAAGTCTAACGATCAGATCCTCCATAGACATCTCCTTTCGTTTGTGCTTAAGGTAGTTCTTGAAATCTTTCCAACCAGGTGGCAGCTTCTCAATCACAACAACAACTTGGAAAGACTCACTTATGACCATCCCTTCAACATGAATATCATGGATAATCACTTGCAATTCTTGCACCTGACTGACCACAGTCTTGGAATCCACCATCTTATAGTCAAGAAAGCGGCCAACAATCCACTTCGTTGCCCCAACGTCCTCGGTTTTATACTTATGGTCAAGTGATTCTCATAAGACCTTAACCATTGGCTTCGAGCTATACTCGTTATATAACGAGTCAACCAAACCATTAAGCACATAGTTCCGACAGATATAGTCGACGTGTTTCCAAGCATCAGCTGCATACACAGCCTGCACGTTACTCTCAGCAGTGAGCAACGGTACATCCTCTTTCAGATATCGATCAAGAAGTAACGTGGTCAGATAGAACATCATCTTTTTCTACCAGCGTTTGAAGTTCATACCATTGAACTTCTCAGGTTTCTCAGCATGTGCAGCAGGCACATCAGGAACCGTCGGCACAACAAGTGCAGTAGCCATCAGAGGCACAACAGGCATTTGTACTACAAATGTTTGCGCACCAATAGAACCGAAACCTCCCATAGTCTGTCCAAACGGAACACTAAATTGTCCAATGACAATGTGTCCCAAAGGCACATGTGTCGTAGGCACATATCCAGCCGATGTCTGACCCCCATCAGGTATAACCTGTGTGTTAGGGTTAGGCAGCAACTGGTGACCCCCATCAGGTATAACCTATGTGTTGGAATCAACCGAGCTTCCATTGTTTATAGTTTCGGTCTCTATAGATCTGTTACTCAAAAAACCAAACAGAGGCAGATGTATAAGTCACAGATATAAATTAATAATACATTTTAAGATTGTTAGACAATCTGTGATATTAGTACATAAAACAACGTGGACGTGTGTGAATAACATATAAGGTGTATGTAAATAGTAAACAAATTAAACAAATAAAAGAAGGAGACAATGAACAAAACCAAGTCAAGTGCGTGACTGTCTCCTTAAAGCGTATTAGCCCTCATTGTATGCGCGAGCGAATTGCTTCTCAGGATAAAACGGTTTGCAGCCAGACTGTTGAATAACGTCACTCTCAGCGAGTTTGAGACGAACAAGAAACTATCACCGAAGGAAGAGAATAGAGATGTGTACGAGGAAAATGATGTGTTTTGAATGAATAATCATAATGATCTACACGAGTATATATAGGCTAGGAAAACTTGTGCGCTACACAATTGACATAATTAATTAACCGCGTTAATCAATTATATCGGTGACAATTTTCTTAATTAATTAGTCAAACTAATCAATTGCGTTTGTGACAATTATGTTGGTGACAATTTCCTTAATTAATTAGTCAAGCTAATTAATCGCGTCATTGACAAAAGATCCGAATTTAAAACCGGAATTGATTTTACCAAATCAATAAATTCACCCATAATTTACCCATATTTTCCAACACGCTCATAGCTAAATCGTTTAGACAGGACTCTTCTGGTTAGATAAGCTTCCACTATCCAAGCCTTGTGCTGAAGCTCTTGTGTAAAAAACCGAAAAAGTCTTCGAATTGCGAGCCCTAGAGCAATAAATTTTATTGACTAATTTTTCTAATTATACTCTAGAAACAGAGACTTCACCTGCCTTGGCATCATCTTAAATTACTGTTGGCCTTGTATCAAATAAAAAAGATAAAACACCACCATACACAGAGAAAAAAAACATTTTTAATTTATGAATCCACATAGTTGCAAAGATAATCCAGGCAGCGATGAAATCTCTTTCATTTGCTTAATACACACAATTTCAAATATTTATGGTTACCTTGCTCTAGTTTCTTGCGTAAGATATTAATTAATACTTATAATGTGCGAAATTGAAATTATGTCTATTAATTTATTTTTTGAATGTCTCATTGAAATGTAAAATTAAGTTGTTAAATATTATCATTAATATTTTCAATGAATATGTCTTTTTTTATTCATTTGTATTAACAATAAAATATTAATCTATTTATAACAATAAAATAACACAAATAATTTATCAAATTACAATATGTGCCTCGCATTGTAATTAGATTTCATAAATAGTATAATTCATTTTTGCATACTATTAGTTTTGAGATTATATTTTAGTCATTCAGATTTATCAAATAGTTTATTAAATATTTATTCTAACTGTTCAGAAATTAATCGGTTCAGAAGTTTTAATCATCCAGAAAATGTGGTTCAGATTTAACAATATATCAATATATCGGTACATCAATGGGCCTGTTTGGGGAATGATTTATAAGTCAGCTTATGACTTATAAACCCATTTCAGCTTATGGTGTGTTTGTGTACTCAGCTTATTTGATAACTTATAACTTATAAATTGATAAGTTGAATGTTAGAAATCACCAACATTTTACTTAACTTATCAACTTATTATTTGATTTCTTTATTTTTTTAATACTTTATATTTTTACCTTTGTATTTTTAAATATTTTTTTAATTTAAAATGCAAGTGTTGAAATTATTGTATATAATGATTATTTTTTCAAATTTAATTTAGCAAATTTTTAACTAACTTATAAGTAAATTTATCCAAACACCCGAATAACTTATAAGAATCCATCAACTTATCACACTTGCTCATTTTAAGATAATTCCAAACACGCACAGTATTGTCCGGAAACTTCAAAATCAGTTCTTACGCTAATATGTAGGCATGTAGTTGTAAACGTTGTTTGACGGTAGACATAAAGTCAAAAACAGTGTAACAGGGTATAAAGAGAGATTGCAATAGAAGTAATATAAAGAAATTCTGACTAATCTGACCAGGATAGATTGATCTTCTTCTATGGATGAGGCTAATTTGAACGCTCTTTCACCCTTGAAGCTTGTTAGGATTCACGATACACATAGACAGAAAGATGCTTCAATAGAAGGAAATCACATCAATCGGAATTCAACTATATATGATAACCTCAAACAATTTCTTTAACATATACATTACCATGCTATTTAACTTTTCCTAAATAGAGCAACACACAAATTACCCTTCTGTCCAAAGGATTCACTCTTATGTAATACTAGTCGATAAACCGTGTCAAGCACGGGCCGAATATGAGTCAATATTAATATTGATAAATTATTAATAAATATTATTAAAAAATGTATTTATCGAGAATTAAATGATAAAAATAATATAATAAATAACCACTATTTAATTATTTAGTTATAGACAATTGACTTGTGGATAAAACTAAAGAAATTAAGGTAAATAAATAAATCTTGTATAGTTGCGTAGCTGCAGAACCCGAGTTAAGTGATAACCAAATTTGTTATTTTGGTACTTTAGTACCGCGTCATTTTCACATTGTTTTGCTTATTAATAAAGAGTGATGTAAATTGCCCGAGTTTTTGTATATGTTGAAAGGTGTCTAACTTAATTATTTAATTTAGGAACCACGTGAACTTGTTTGAGTTTTACATATTACTCCCATGCACTTAAAGATAATACAATATGCATCATAATGTTCGTTCTTGTAATCTGACAAGATAATGTGCTTGTAATTTTGTGATGCAGGATTGCACTATAGAGAAATAGGGAGTTCTAGATTGTGTTTGGAAAAGTAGACTGTTTGCTGTTTGTATGAGGATCGAGATGCAACTGCAGATGCTATGACTCTATGACAAAGACGTAGTTATTGTCTTATTGGCTGTTTAATTTATTTGATAACTGTCTTTTGTATATACGTTGAATGTGGATATATAGAGAGCTGCATCTGTTTTTAGGTTATTTCTGCATGTGTTGCTCTACTTGGGCAAAGTTCTACAAACCAGCTAATGACTTATATAATTCATTGCACTAACAAGCTAGTGAATACACACTAGAAGAAATCCACAGACAAATTGAGTATCTTTATTCTTTATTCTTGGCATTTTTCATTATAACTAATTGGCTCCACCAAAATTAAATTTAGTATCTGCTGGGTTAAAAGTGTACAACCAGTTATCGGATATGTTATAAGATCGAGAAGTCCTCTGTTTTTTAATCAGATATTCAAAAACCTCAAGCTGGTTCCCAGGTGATTCACTACTTTGTGCATATCATTGAACTCAAACTTTACATTATTTGCATTTTTGATGATTAATTAACGTTGTTAAAACTGTTATGATCGAAATTATAACCTCGCCTTATTTAATGGCATTTCCTTATAGAAAGGTTACAATGGAAACCTAGTCTATTGGGCTCGGCCCATAGCCCTGGCAATACTGGTCCAGAGTGTTTCATCAGATAACCTCGCCCATGTATAGGCAGATAACCTCGCCTATGTATCTGGCAGATAACCTCGCCCATGTACTCATCAGAGAACCTCGCCCAAGCAGGTTAGAAGACAACTTCGCCTAGAAGGTTCGAAGATAACTTCGCCTGGAGGGCTGGAAGGTAACCTCGCCCAGAAGGAATGAACAATTAATATTTTGTCAGTTTAAAACTTTATCCAGGTTGAGGAACTTCGCTTTGCTGAAAGATTGAGAAGCCTCGCCCCTTTGATTCATAAGAGCCTGTCTTTCCTTATTTTTTATGGATCAGGATAAGCTTTGACTCCGATAAATCCGGGTCAATAATTTATCTGATAAGTTCCGAAAAGATAGTAAGATCATGACAGCTCATAATGACGCATCAAAGGCGGTGACCCTGGTCTTTTTGCTGTTAAAGAAGGAAACTCGGCCCATGGGTTACTTGCTCCCCAAGAACTACGTTTGGCTTGATCCCTATAAATAGGGTACGTAGGCACATTGTATGGTACGATGCAAACTTGCAAACAAGAGAGAATTCAATATTCAATCTCAATTGCGACCTATTCTCACATACAATCTCAGCCATCCCCAAATTATAAACCCTAATCCCCATAACCTACACTACATATCATCCTCAGTTTCTACCACAATTCCAGCAACCCTCCCCGAATTGGTTATCACCAAATTCCTCCGTTAACAATTGGCGCTAGAAGGAGGGGCACTTGACATCTCTGGAGGAAGGATGTCGCATCATACCGAAGAACCAGCTAATGTAGGCAACGACGCAAGAGAGGTTGAGATCCATACAACAGATCTACCACCACCACCACCACGACCATCAAATCAAAGGGAGACTTCCACACCAAACTAGGCAAACCCGACTCCTCGCCTCGGAGGGGATCCTCCTGTCTTGATGAGTAATACTGAGTTGTTGAGCCAGATTGCTCACATGGGAAACACGGTGAATAGAATGGCAGAACGTATGGAGTCACTTGAAAGAGAAAGAAGGTTACCTGAGCGGACCCGTCGAAGCCCAGATAGGCGACGTACCTCTGTTAGGGACAGGCGTCCCCCACGTACCAACAACCGACATCAGTATACAGCCAGAAGGCTTCATCGCCCCGGAAAAGAACCTATCACCGATCATAGGCGATCTTTGAGGAAGGATACTCCTCCCGAGAGAGAAATCCGCACAGTTGAGGAAACCCGTCAGAACCGAAGATTTCAAGCTGTGACCCCAAGGGAATTGACCTATGAAGATAATCTCACCCCTTACGTGGAATTCCCCCCTGATCGTCCCAGAAACCCCTCAAGACCTCCTACCCCAAGAAGTCAAAATCCGGGTGAATTAAGAATCGAACCGTACAGGCGACGCTCTAGACCGGTTTCACCTGATGACCCACATAGGAGGATAGAGATCTACCGAGCAAGATATGGTGGAGAGCGACACTCTCCACCGTGGGTGAGAACAGACAATCAAGTGAGAGATCGTCCTGGAAATTCCCAGTCTGATGACGATGTTATGATAATAGATCCGATCCAAACTATCTATAGGGACGAACGTGCAAATCAGAGAACACAGGATTCCAGGAGACCTCGCCCTCAGGAAAATCAAGCTATAAATCAAAGGAGAGTAGGCGAGCGTGGTTCCTCGTATGAAAGAATGGAAGACAGAGGTATAATCTTTTCCCAGCACAATCATGGCGGACATCACGGTAATCATGGTAGTGACCAGCGACATCAGAGGGAAGCTACACCCCAAGAACCAACCTATCATCAGAGGGAACCTACACCCCGAAGACCTATACCTCAGCAAGGACAGAACCTTTACTTACCAGTACCCAGTGTCTTGCAACGGGAACCTACACCCCATGCGGAACTAGGAGGTAGAACTCAAACAATCCCAGGTTTGGAAGGCATCAATGTGAATGCACTACGAAGGCTTATTGCTCAGTCGGAAGGTCAGGGAGGGGCGATACCTGATGCAGCACCTTCTCCTTTTTCTGCAGCTGTACGAGAGGCTCCTCTTCCACTGGCATTTAGAGGTACAGGAGATCTTCGCTTTAATGGAAGCACAGACCCCGCAGAGTATATAGGTAGGTTCAATACAGAAATGGAACTCTATCAAGTGGAGGACTTAACGAAGTGTAGACTCCTTGCCTCAACATTGAGAGGAAATGCTCACCAATGGTTTCAAAAGCTAGGACCAGCATCAATCACATCCTGGGAACAAATGCGTAAGATGTTTTTAATTCAATTCCAGTCTTCAATTCATTATGCTCCACCTGTTACAACTCTAGCTAACATCAAACAACGAGATGGAGAGACTCTCCAAGAATACTTCAAACGCTTCAATGCAGAGGTCCCTACTGTGCGAGGAGCATCCGAGGAAACCATTAAGAACTTTTTGATTGCTGGGGTTCGTGTGGGAACTGATTTTTGGAAAAATCTGCAAAGGGAAGAACCTCCAACGTTGGCAGCCTTGTACTTACAGGCAGAGCCTTTCAAAAGAGAGGAAGAGGCTTTGAAGAGGAGTGACTATGGAGATGCACCACGACGGAATAAACGGAAAGAAAGATCTCCTAGCCCCAAAACAGAAAAGAAGAACGGAAGAGGAGATGTTAATCTAGTTGAGGATAGTGGACCGACCCGCTCGAAGTCCCTTAGTTCAAAGGAGAACAAAGGAAAGGATAAATTTGTCAGATCTCGATCACCTAGCCCCCCAAGATGTCCACCTCCGCCTCCAAATCGGCGAGAAAATCAGGCTATGCCTAACAAGTATTACACTCCTCTCACAGCATCTATTGATTATATCTATGAGATCACCAAGAGTCAAGGCCTATATAAGAAGCCTGCACCATTGTCAAGGGCCGCTATGAAAGATAAAGGTAGGTACTGCGCATATCATGAGTCTCATGGACATCACACCTATGCTTGCAGGCAGCTGAAAGAAGAAATTGAAAAGTTAATAATGAAAAGTTAATAAAGGACGGAAAGCTTACTGACTGGGTAGTCAAGGAAGTAAAGAAATACAAAGAAGAGGCCCCCGTTAAAGTAACCGAAGTGATTGAAGGCTCTACGGAAGGAAAGGAACTTGAGAAGCCTGTGTTCGTAAGAGAGGAAAGCATACATACTATCTTTGGAGGACCTCACATTGGGGGAAACGGGAGAAATGCAATGGAGAGATACGTTCGGGAAGCTCAACATCCGCCTCTGACCAATGTTAACCATCTATCAGAAAGACCTCCCAAGTTATTTAAGGGAGAAGACATTCAGATAATTTTCTCTGAAGAAGATGCTAGGTGGGTGCATCATCCTCACAGCGATGCTCTGGTAGTTAATGTTAGAATTGGATCTAGGAATGTCCATCGTGTGTTCGTGGATACAGGAAGTTCTGTAAACATTCTCTATTATGGAACGTATAAGAAGATGGGATTGCTAGATAAAGAGCTGACTCAAGGAACAACTCATATCTATGGCTTTACAGGGGACTCCGTTCGAGTTAAAGGAACAATCAGGCTACCACTTACCCTGGGGGAAGGTCCTCTCTCAGCCACACAAGTCTTTGACTTCTTGGTTGTCGATCAACCAACGCATTATAATGCCCTGGTAGGGCGACCAGTCCTAAAGGAGATACGGATCGTCACCTCAATTTATCACCTGTCCATGAAGTTCCCAACTCCAAATGGTGTAGGTTGCATTAAGGGATGCCAATACGATTCTCGTGACTGCTACAGTAGAATGATCAGATCATCTCGCAAAGGAAGTAAGGGAGTAGGGGAGGACTCCGATATGGCTGACTTTGATCAAGAAGATATGCAAGAAACCCAAGCATCTTTCCAACCCCCTTATGCTAGCACTAATATGGTCTATACAATCGAGTTTCTGGAAGAGGATAGGCTTCAGGATTATGAAGCTTTGGCAAGAGATGGAATTCCAATTTTCTTTTTGGAAGCCCCACCACCTGTGGGTGGAACTGCTGACACGTTGAAGGCAAAAGAGGTTGTGCAAGAAGACGAGGCTCCCTTGAACCAGAAACATGGGGTGCTAATGATCGAAGCTCCCCCACCAAACCCTTTCTATGAGGGAATTGTAGAAGATGCCAGTGATGATGAATCAGATCAGCGTAGTCTACGAGCAAAGAAAGGTAAAATGATCATGGAAGATAGCTTGAAACCTTTGATAGAATTCCCTGCAGAAGTATCGGAAGCATTGTCCTCTCAGCTACCTAGGAAGGGCGAGGTAGTATCCGTCCAAGAAATAGGAGAATCAAGTGGCACAGCAGACGTCGAAGTTGATCTAGATCCCCGTCTTCCTGAGGATGACAAAAAGCTAGCACCAGCAGAAGATACCCTCTCAATTTTGATGGAGGAAACGGCCCCCTCAAAGGTGCTTCAGATAGGGGCTAGGCTTGAGCCAGGCTTGAGGGCGAGGTTGATTGAGTTTCTGAAGAAAAATTTGGACGTTTTCGCCTGGAGTCACGCTGATATGGTAGGAATCGATCCAGAAGTTATGTGCCATCATCTCAACATCGACCCCTTACGGAAGAAAGGATTCAGGCAAAAGAGGCGCCCGATTAGTGGAGAAAGAGCAACAGCTTTGAAAGAAGAGGTTGATCGACTTATGCAAGTCGGCCTGGTTAAAGAGTCTTTCTATCCTAACTGGCTGGCAAACCCTGTTTTAGTGAAGAAGCCAAATGGAAAGTGGAGAGTTTGCATAGACTTCACAGATTTAAACAAAGCATGCCCGAAGGATAGCTTCCCTTTGCCCAGAATAGATCAAATGGTAGATGCCACCGCTGGGCACGCTCTTCTCAGTTTTATGGATGCTTATTCAGGGTATAATCAGATTCCCATGTATGAGCCTGATCAAGAGGATACCTCGTTCATCACAGATAGGGGATTGTACTGTTACGTAGGAATGCCCTTTGGCTTGATTAACGCAGGAGCTACGTACCAAAGACTGGTCAACATGATGTTCAAAGATCAGATCGGCAAGACAATGGAGGTTTATGTGGACGATATGCTTGTAAAATCTAAGCGGGCAGAGGATCACATAAGTCACCTGGATGAAACATTTCAGATATTAAGAAAGTATAGAATGAAGCTTAACCCTCATAAATGCGTGTTTGGGGTTGAATCCGGAAATTTTTTGGGATTCATGGTGAATTACAGAGGAATAGAAGCAAACCCAGCAAAGATACAGGCTCTTCTTGATATGAAGTCACCCAGAACAGTGAAGGAGGTTCAGAGTTTAACTGGCAGAGTTGCGGCCTTGAATCGTTTTGTTTCCAAATCTTCTGATAAGTGCCGGGAATTCTTCAAAGTTATCAAAGGTGCAGGAAAGAGGTTCGAATGGACAGTTGAATGTGAGGAGGCTTTTCAACAGTTGAAAGATCACATGGGGTCTCCTCCTCTCTTATCAAAACCTTTGGAAGGCGAGACCCTTATTTTGTATCTGGCTGTCTCAGAATATTCGGTAAGCGGGGTCCTGGTTAGAGAGGAAGGCGAGGTTCAATTCCCAGTCTACTATGTGAGTAAAAGACTATTGGATGCGGAGACCAGATATAACAACATGGAGAAACTAGTTTATGCCTTAATCTTAGCTTCCAGAAAATTGAGGCCTTATTTCCAGGCACACAAGGTAGAGGTCCGAACAGCGTATCCTCTGCGGCAGGTGTTGCATAAGCCAGAAACTTCTGGACGCATGCTCTGGTGGGCTATTGAGTTAGGACAGTTTGATGTGGAATACAAACCTCGGAATTCTATCAAAGGCCAAGCCTTGGCTGATTTCATTCTAGAGTTCCCTCTTGAGAGAAGGTGACAACCTCGCTGTAGTCCCAATCCCTGCGACTGAAGCTGAAGTTGAACATGAGAACTCGTCCCCATGGTGGACTTTATATGTTGATGGTGCTGTCAATAATGAAGGAGCTGGAGGAGGAATAGTCTTGGTCAGTCCAGAAGGACATCACTTACAAAGCGCCATCCACTTCATGTTTTATGCTACAAATAATGATGCTGAGTATGAAGCTTTGATTTCTGGCTTGAAACTTGCACTCGAGATGAAAGTGGAGAATATAAATATCTGGAGTGATTCTATGCTGGTTGTACACCAAGTTAATGGGGGGTTCCAGGCAAGAGGACCTCGTACAGAGTTATATATGAGATGCACTCAACGGTTGATGAACTTGTTTAAGGAAGCTAGGTTGGAACAGCTTCCTAGAGACGCTAATGCGGAGGCGGATGCTTTGGCTAAGCTAGGATCTCAAAAAGGTGCTGCGCTTTTGGGGGTCATTCCTTTGGAAATAAGAAGACAACCTAGTGTGCCAGAAGCCGATGTAATGCACGTGGAGGAACCTGTCCTTCTCACCTGGAAAACCCCGATTTGGGAATATCTGACGAAAGGAACCCTTCCCAAAGATAAAGGGGAGGCTCGAAGGTTACGTTACAAAGCAGCCCGATATGTTAACTATGAAGGGATTCTTTATAGGCGAGGCTTCAATCAACCTCTACTTAAGTGTCTGGACGGTGATGATTGTACCTACGTCCTTCGAGAGGTTCATGAGGGTATTTGTGGCAATCACTCGGGGGTGGATCTTTAGCCCAGAAGGTATTGCGGCAAGGGTACTTCTGGCCTACGTTAAAGGAGGATGCGTCTCAGTTTGTTCAAGCTTGTGACAAGTGCCAAAGATATGCCAATTATATTCATAATCCCGCTGCTCCGCTTACTTCTATCACTAGTCCTTGGCCTTTCTCTATGTGGGGGATTGACTTGATTGGAGAGTTACCTAAAGGGAAGGGAGGTGTTAAGTATGCTGTGGTTGCTGTGGATTACTTTACCAAGTGGGCAGAGGCTGAACCCCTAGCTACGATTACTGCCAAGAAGTTAGTAGATTTTGTGTATCGTTCTATTGTTTGCCGGTTTGGAATTCCTTATAAGCTCATATCTGACAATGGAAAACAATTTGATAGTAAAGAGATGCGTGAGCTATGTGATAACCTTGGCATTGTGAAAAGTTTCTCTGCTGTTAGTCATCCTCAAACAAATGGCCAAACAGAAGCCGTCAATAAAATCATCAAACATACTTTAAAGGCAAAGTTGGAAGATAGCAAGGGTAGCTGGCCTGAGGAACTGCCTAATGTACTTTGGAGTTATAATACCACTCCTAGAACCACAACTGGAGAAACTCCTTTCGTTTTGACTTATGGATGTGAGGCCATGGTTCCAGTCGAGCTTGGGGCAGGATCGTTTAGGAGGGATAATTTTCAACCAGAGGTTAACGAGGTAAATCATCGTCTCTATTTGGATATGGTGGAAGAACTTAGGACTACCTCTCAGACTAGGTTGGCAGCTTATCATCGAAGGGTGGCTAGGCATTACAATACCAAAGTAAAGGCGAGGCCTCTTAAGATCGGTGATTATGTCCTGCGACGGGTTATGCCTAACACCAAAGTTCACAATCATGGAGTCTTTGGAGCCAACTGGGAAGGACCTTACCGAGTCCGGGCTGTGCTATGGAGTGGAACCTACTATCTTGCTGATCTCAATGGAAAGGATATCCCTCGTGCTTGGAACATGGAGCATCTCAAGAAACTCTGCTCAGCATAGAGTATAAAAGAAGGCGAGGTTACTCTTCCTTCTTAAAACTCTGCTCAGCATAGAGTATAAAAGAAGGCGAGGTTACTCTTCCTTCTTAAAACTCTGCTCAGCATAGAGTATAAAAGAAGGCGAGGTTACTCTTCCTTCTTAAAACTCTGCTCAGCATAGAGTATAAAAGAAGGCGAGGTTACTCTTCCTTCTTAAAACTCTGCTCAGCATAGAGTATAAAAGAAGGCGAGGTTACTCTTCCTTCTTAAAACTCTGCTCAGCATAGAGTATAAAAGAATGCGAGGTTACTCTTCCTTCTTAAAACTCTGCTCAGCATAGAGTATAAAAGAAGGCGAGGTTACTCTTCCTTCTTAAAACTCTGCTCAGCATAGAGTATAAAAGAAGGCGAGGTTACTCTTCCTTCTTAAAACTCTGCTCAGCATAGAGTATAAAAGAAGGCGAGGTTACTCTTCCTTCTTAAAACTCTACTTTTGTATTGAGTGTGATAGTAGGCGAGATTATTGAGGTCTACTGAATTTGTTTTTATTAAGGTGGGCGAAGTTATCATTTGTTGCTACAGAAATCTATGAAATACTCAAGGGCGAGGCAGATAAAAAGCAATAGCAGATATAAATAAAAAGCAAGTTTTTACAATGGCAACGCCATTAAAAGGAGGGCGTGCATCTCCAACAAGTTAAACATAATATTGAAAGTTTAGCGGGCAAAGTTATCCAAATGTTTTGGCAATGATTGAAAGTTCATATAGTCAAGTAACTGTGGTTTCAGAAGGCGAGGCATTCCGGGCGTCAGCATGCTCCTGGTCATCTGCAGTATTCTTCCTCGCCCCATTAGCAGTTTTAACTTCTTTCTCGGAGGCAATCTTCTTGCGAAGCTCTTCCTTGGCCTCCTCGATAGCTTGAGCGTTGCTAGTCTTGAAAGAAATCATGTACTCCGAGGTTGAGGGGGCGAAGTTCTTTGACCAGTCGTAATCAGGGTCGGCAGCAAGAAAATTTTGCAGATAGCCCAGGAATCCGAGGTTATAAGCATCGCTCAGTTGCTTGTCCATCCCGGCCTTTAGCTCGCTCAATTCCTTCTGGATCTTCCTATTCTCCACCATCAAAGCCTCGCCCGTGGCTTTGGAGTCCGCAGCAATCTTACTAAGCTCATTTTGATTTTTCTCAAGCTCGCCTTGCTTTGCCTTGGATTCTTCAAGCTTTTTCTGAGTATCAGATAGTTGAGCTTTGAGTGAAGAAGCCTCGCCTTTCCAGTTTTTCAAGGACTTTTCTTGATCATGAATAATCTTGTTCTTTTCAGAAATGAGACTAAGGCCATGATAGAAAGCCTCGCCCAGCCCCATCTTAAAAGCAAACTCGGCATCAGTACTATCTCTTCTCATAAATAACTTGGCATCATCATCGGAAAAATGAGTTGCTGCCAAGGAACCAAAGGTAGCCGACACTAGCTGAACCGGAGGCTCGCCATCTGTGGCCCCAGTTTTGTTTTTCTTGTTTGCCCCTTTGAGAGCCTCGTCTTTTTCTTTCCTTTTCTCTCCCTTCTCTTTCTCTGTTCTGGAAGGAGGAGGAGCTGTTGAGATAGTTGGAACAACTGTAAGGGGGCGAGGAGTCGTAGCTACAGGGGCTGAGGGGTTGGAACCTCGCCTAGCAAATGGATTCTTGCCGAATGGAAGTTGCGCCATTTTACCTGCGAAGTATATTAAAAGGTTAGAAACAGAATTATAAACATAAGGCGAGGTAGTGAGAGTTGTAGAAGTTACAAGGCGAAGTTACCTCTTCCAGTTAGATTTTTTGTTAGTTTCCTTAGAATTTTCTTAGAAGAATTTCTAATAAATTTTACGGGGGCGATCTCCCCAAAACCATTGTTGTAAAAACCATGCGCTTGAAAGGTTTCAGGAGTGACGAGCTTATCTAAATCTTTATCTTCCGAGGAAAGTTTTAATATTTCCTTAGCTCTCTCCAGAGCCTCGCCTTGCAATTCCGATTGTGTAGGTTGGTCTAAATACAAAAAATACGGTAAACAAAATGAGGGGATTAAAGTGAAGAATTATATAGAGGCGACGCTTGGGAAACACTTACATGCTTTCATGTTAAATTGAGTTCTAACGCGAGGAACGTCGTACAGATAGAAGTAGTCTCTCTTCCATACTTTCATATTGCTTGGATTTCCCGAATAAAAACCCTTCTTATTGTGGCTCGCGAAGAAGGCGAGGTAGTAGAAGCCCAAGTCTTTTCCGCTTTTCCTCAGGGAAAGGAAGTAGTTAATCTCCTCCATGGTGGGGGCTTCGTAACCCTTATTTTTGTACATCATATACAAACCGATGGCGAGCCTATAACTGTTGGGCGATAACTGTATGGGGGCGATCTTATAAAATTCGATAATAGAGTGAAGAAAAGTATGCATTGGATATCCGAATCCTAGCTCCGCCAGTTTGTTGGTTATCACCATCCTCGGAATTGGGAGATCGTCAACATCAAACCAATGCATTCTCATTGACAGGCGAGGTCTCAGCCATTTTCCTTGTAAATTATAGTACTCCATTATATACATGATTTCTTCGTTGCTAATCTCAGAGGCGAGTCCGGCACATGAAACCACGCCTTCTACCTTCCTGTGATTAGCTTTGTCATTCTCAGTAAAATTTTCTGGAAATTCATAGTCGACCTCGTAATCATAGACGTCGGGGCTGTATGGTTCATTTACAGGGGAAGGGAATTCAAAGGCGTATCGAATAGGTGATACTGAAAGAACTTCGTCTTCCTCTTCCTCAGAAGCATAAGCGTCGCCTTCATAAACGTTCAGCTCGCCTTCTTTATTTTCCTCGTCAGCCTCGCCCTCGCTCTCTTCATCTAGTGGATTCATGTCATCTTGGAAAATTTTGGCGCATTGAGCCAAATCCTTGCCTCGCCCTCTACCCAACCTCGAAGTTCCGGGATTTTCATCATCTAGGGAGGTAAAAAGATCATAGAGATCTTCCTCATCCTCGTCTATATTCACGGCGTGAAAGGAACTGCCCTGGTCATCAATTTTGGGTGGATTTTGAACATCATATTTTTCAGAAAGAGAATCCTCTGACAGGGCGACGATATCATTTGGGTTGGAGGAAATTTTGTGCGAATTTAAATTTCTTTTGTGCGCCCGCAGCCATCCTGAATTCATTATGACGTCAAGGTTGCCTTCTACTTGAATACGAGGAGGAGAAAATTTAGATGTAGACGAAGCTTCATCTTTGTTTTCCGCAGAGTTGTGAGACATCTGAAAAGGAGGGCGAGGATAGTGTCATTGTGTGGTTGAATAAAAAAAAATAGAGGTATTGGGTTGATAAAAAGGGGGGGAATCCTCATCCTTGCGAGAAGACGCGCCTAGTTCTAAATGAAAAGTAGCGAAGAAGGCGAGGTATTCTATTCCTAAACGCTATTTCAGTCCTAAAAAACAAAATATATAAAATAAATGCGATATTCACGAAAGAAAAGGATAAAGATGTACCTTTTGAGAAGATTTCTGGAAGTGTCGTCTGAATAATGAAACGCCACGCCTCGGTATTAAAGACCTCGCCTTTCTAATTTGTAGCCTCGCCTTGATAAATTTTCAAACCTCGCCTGATGATTGCAGAGAAAAAATGTGCAGCACTTTGAGAGATTTTGGAAAAAGTTGGTAAAATGAGGAAAAATCCAAGGGTTTTTATAGGCAACGTGTAATTGCCACGTGGCGACTCGTGATTGGATTTTTTATGAACGATAATCGAGGCGGGACAGTTGGAACGGTCGCTTATAGCCTTTTCGAAAAATATCATTCATATTCAGAAGAACTTCGCCTACCGTGAAAGATGGGTTAATGCTCGTTGTAATTACGATAATCGATTGCGAATGAATTTCTTTCACATATTTGTTTCAAGAAACTGGGGGGTAGTTGTTATGATCGAAATTATAACCTCGCCTTATTTAATGGCATTTCCTTATAGAAAGGTTACAATGGAAACCTAGTCTATTGGGCTCGGCCCATAGCCCTGGCAATACTGGTCCAGAGTGTTTCATCAGATAACCTCGCCCATGTATAGGCAGATAACCTCGCCTATGTATCTGGCAGATAACCTCGCCCATGTACTCATCAGAGAACCTCGCCCAAGCAGGTTAGAAGACAACTTCGCCTAGAAGGTTCGAAGATAACTTCGCCTGGAGGGCTGGAAGGTAACCTCGCCCAGAAGGAATGAACAATTAATATTTTGTCAGTTTAAAACTTTATCCAGGTTGAGGAACTTCGCTTTGCTGAAAGATTGAGAAGCCTCGCCCCTTTGATTCATAAGAGCCTGTCTTTCCTTATTTTTTATGGATCAGGATAAGCTTTGACTCCGATAAATCCGGGTCAATAATTTATCTGATAAGTTCCGAAAAGATAGTAAGATCATGACAGCTCATAATGACGCATCAAAGGCGGTGACCCCGGTCTTTTTGCTGTTAAAGAAGGAAACTCGGCCCATGGGTTACTTGCTCCCCAAGAACTACGTCTGGCTTGATCCCTATAAATAGGGTACGTAGGCACATTGTATGGTACGATGCAAACTTGCAAACAAGAGAGAATTCAATATTCAATCTCAATTGCGACCTATTCTCACATACAATCTCAGCCATCCCCAAATTATAAACCCTAATCCCCATAACCTACACTACATATCATCCTCGGTTTCTACCACAATTCCAGCAACCCTCCCCGAATTGGTTATCACCAAATTCCTCCGTTAACAAAAACCATGTGAATTAGTATATAAATAGGGGTCCGGTTTCCACTTACCAACGGACACAGAATTGGCTTGGAGCCAATCCTCTACAATTTTGGGTATATTTTCATTACAGAGCATGTGAAGAAGGGTTGACTTAAAATCAGAAGTTAAACAGAATAGTTTTCATCATCAACTGAGTTCAGTGTAGGTTGTACATTGTAATATACTCAGTACTTAGTATCAACTTAGTATCAGAAGTTGCAACAGTCTCACAATACTTGTAGTTGATATGCATATACATGCAAATGAAACTGAAACTGAAAATATCACCTCAGAATCAAGACCACTGACGCCAACCGGAAAATGGGAAGTTTCACAAGTCCTCCACGGCAAAGCACCCACTTTCCCTGGTAAACAACTGGAGAAAACTAAGATCACTGACACCTACAACCAGAGACACAACAAGTTACTTACCCCTTTCCCCTTTGCACGTGGGATAAGCTATTCACAGTCCTTCATGCCAATATCAGAGAATGCATGTACAAGCAGTTTAATGTGCAGAGGCAAAGTTCCCATAATAGACCTTGAGCAACTCTTGTCACCTTCATCGATGTCCTGGAATATAATACCATCTTGGACGAGACTCTCATATCGACCCAACTTGCACATAGAACAAGCTTGGGTCAAACATGGTAAGAGCCATTTGTCACTGTATGCATTATCTAAGAGTGTAAGAGTGAGATTCTTTTCATTACCATTGGTTGCTTCTGCAAAGTAGAAACCATACTTTTCAGAGAGAGGGTACAAGTGTTTTCAGCCGCGGGCTCCTTTCGCATACCCGACAGAGTAGTGTAGTAACTACTCTAGTATATTCAACATGGTTTCTCTTCTTAATACAATGTGTATGTATATATCTATATTAATCTTTGCAGTAGCTATACAATATTCTACTTGTTATAATGTACTTGCCCACTATGCTTTCTCTGTTATAACTTATAATTAGTAGTTCCTAAAATCCTAGATAAATAATTTGAAGATGGCACTTCCTTGTGAAATGCTGGATGAAATACTCTGCTGCCTTCCTGTCAAGTATCTTCTTCGGTTTAGATCCTTGTCTAAAGGATGGTGCTCTCTAGTCTTATCGATAGCAACCCGTTTGTTAAAAAGCATCTTTAAAAAGCCCTCGAGTGCAATGTTGGTGGTCTCATTATCAATGAACGCGGAAAGTTTTACTTAATGGAGGATATCAAGTCTAATTTGGATGGTGGTGACGATGATGATGATGATGATGATGATGCTGTTGCTGTAGAAATGATGGAACCACTCAAGACTCTTATCTCTGGTGCTGATTTTGTGGGTGCTGCTAATGGTTTAGTTTGTGTGTCCAAGAATCAGATGAATGAGTTTCTGGTATTCAATCCATCTACTAGGAAGTCGAGAAAGATACCGAGTGCCCCTGCTGAGTTTCTGCGTTATTTTCATATGATGGAGACTTCCCTCTGTGGCTTTGGATATGATCATGTAAATGATGATTACAAGGTTGTCAAGATTGCCGAGTGTTATCTTCAGTTACGAGGAATAATGGCCATTGCCTACAGCCTTAAAACCAATTCTTGGAAACGTATTCAGAATGTTCCAGTTCATAATAGAATCGTTTCTCCGGTAATTGGGGAATGTTTGGAAGTGAAGCTTTGCATTGGTTGGCACTCATGAATACAAGAAAATGCTATGATATCATTGTAAGTTTTGACATTTTTAGACCTGAGATTATGGACGATGTAACAATGGTGTGGGTCTACTTGTTCCTCAGTGCATTGTTGTAATGGTAGCTGAATTGTTCAACTGCTCTTCACCTAAACAAGCTGAAAGTACTTTAGGCTTTAGTTGTTGTTCCTAGAGTAGGTTCCAAGGTGAAGAGTCCAAGTAATACATCTGGTTTCATGTTTAGCATGCTATTACGATATAGAAGCATATTTGCCTTATATTTTTTCGTTTTATATAGAAGTGATCATTGTTCATATTGAAATATTTCAAAGAAAAGGCCCTCTATAGCACGATTTTAAATAAAAATGCCTTAAACGACACAATTCAAAAAAATGATCCCTGTTAACACTCTAAAACGCCGAGGCTCGTAGCGTTATCAATTTCAAACAACTCTGTGCTCCTCTGGTCACTGATTTCGTGTTTTTCTGATACAAAAGTCACATGGTGTCTACTGTACTCCCTTCCAAATGTGGTAGGGTCAAATTATTCAATTTGGTTTTTGCATTTCATTTTTAAAGGTATAATTATAATATTATATTAAAGATGCTCAAGTTAATCTGTATATCGCACGATATATAAGCTAGAGATAAAGCTCAAATGAGAACTATTTTAAGGGGGAGAAATGGGGAACTTGTGCCAAAGTGGTAGGACAATTATGAAAATTAGAGGATCTAGATTTGCATTGTCTTTTTTCAATGAATTGATTTAATTACCCAAACAAAAAATGAAAAATAAAATTTAACATAATCGTTTCAGCAACGCACCTAGTTGGGGGGGGGGGGGGGGGGGGGGGGGGGTGGTGGGGTGGGGTGGGGGGGGGGGGATTGGTCCTCCTAAACTTACATAACGTTTGTTTTAGTTAACAAATATAAAAATAATGTGTTTTAGCTAAAAAAAAGGTAATCGGTTATAAATATATAATAATATTATCATATTATATATATGTTGCCCGTTTTATTTTTAGAAGATTAGTTGGCGTAGTTTAAAAAATATATACAATCGGTAATGTACTGAAAAAGTTAATTGGTTATTAATAAATTGTTTATAGATAGGCCCGTGAAATTGAAGTGAGTTCACGATGCATTTTATATGCAGTGAATTGTGATGATGAAATTTCCAAATGATAATTGATTGAGACCTCATCCATTCGACGAGAATTCTTACAAAGATTTTATAAAACATTATGTTGCTTGAAGTATTCTTATGCAAGTATTTTTCTTAGTATTTGGAGAAAGAGGGTGTTGAAGCTGAGAGCTAAGATAAATGAGTATGACAAATTAGGGGAAATTGACTTTTACAATTGACTTTTTCTATTTTTCTCACTAAAATCCATTCTTTTTCCAAAAATATCAGAAACTCTTTACTTCTTTATTTTAAAACGTATTTAAATACTTTTAATTATTAAATTTTAAAACCTCATTTTCCAAAAATATCACGGACATTTACCTTTTTAAACTAAATATATGTTACATTTTTTATTTTTTCTTACTAAAACCCCTCATTTCCAAAAATATAACGGACAAACTCATACTTATTTATTTTAAAATATGTTTTAATGTTTTTAATTAATTAAAAGTGTTTAGCTATTTTAACATGTCTACTTATTTTTTGCACAATTATAATTAATAAAATAATAATAAAATAACAATTAACAATCTGTGCATCGCACGAGTTTTAAGCTAATATTATAATTATTTTTTAAAAATTAAAAGTTTGGTTGGTCGGTATGGTACGTTGTGATTTTACTTAATTGCCCTTAACTATATTTCGTGTTTTTACTTAATTAACCTTACTTATTTATAGAAATATATTATTAAATAATAATATTACCTATTTATAACCAATTACCTTTTTACCTAAAATACATTATTTTTTCTAACAAATTCCCCTACTTTTTCAAACATGACAATTACCTTTTTTAACTAAAGTATTTTAGTTTTTCTATTTTTCCTTACAAAACCCCCTCATTTTCAAAAAATATCACGGACAAACCTTTAGTTATTTGTTTTTAAACCTATAATATTATAATTATTTTTTAAAAGTTTACATGTCTACTTATTTTTCTTAATAAATGCAATCACTAAGAATATTAAAATATAGATAATCAAATACCTATTTATAACCAATTACTCTAAAACACATTATAGATTTTTTCTAACAAAGTCTCTTCTTTTCTAAATATATCACGGGAAATTGTCTTTTTCAATTTACTTTTTCAATTTTTCTCACTAAAATTCATTTTTTTTCCAAAAATATCATAGGAAAGCCTTTACTTATTTATTTTAGAACGAATTTAAATGCTTTTAATTATTAAATTTTAAAACCTCATTTTCCAAAGTAATTGGTTATAAATAGATATTTGATTATTTATATTTTAATATTTTTAGTAATTGCATTTGTTAAGAAACATAAGTAGACATGTTAAAATAGGTAAACTTTTAAAAAATAATTATAATATTAAAATAGGTTTAAAAATAAATATCTAAATGTTTGTTCGTGATATTTTTGGAAAATGAGGGGTTTTAGTAAGGAAAAATAGAAAAACTAACATATTTTAGTTAAAAAAGATAATTGCCCGTGATATATTTGAAAAAGTAAGGGAATTTGTTAGAAAAAAAAATGTATTTTAGGTGAAAAAGGTAATTGGTTATAAATAGGTAATATTATTATTTAATAATATATTTCTATAAATAAGTAAGGTTAATTAAGTAAAAATACGAAGTACAGTTAATTAAGAGCAATTAAGTAAAATCACAACGTATCATACCGACCAACCAAACTTTTAATGTTTCGTCTATTATATAATAGTATTGATAGTATAGATTATTATTTTATTTTATTAAATAGAATTGTTCGTGATATTTTTGGAAAAGCAGAGGTTTTATTTAGGAAAAATTGAAAAGTAGAAATTTTAGTTAGAAAATATAAAAAAGAATATACAATTTGTCTAAAAAAGGTAATGAGTTAGTTATTATCAATTATAACCTTATTATGTTATTTTATTAAATGAAACTGGGTGCGATATTTTTGGAAAATGAAATATTTTAGTTAGAAAAAATAGAAAAGATATTTTATATAATAATTTTAATATTTTATCTAACGGTTCTCATCGATTTGATCAGAAATATCTAACGGTTATGAATAGAGTGAGCAGACTAGAAAAACTTTCAAGACCAGACTACAAAACTTTCAATGTTTCGTCTTTAATATAATAACTAGCTTAAAACCCGTGCGATGCACGGATTGTTATTAATAATTATTATTTTTATTATTTATGTTTTAATATTTTATTAATTTGCATTTGCTAAAAAAATAAGTATGTGTGTTAAACTTTTTTAAATAATTAAAAGTATTAAAATAAATTAATAACTGTTTATCCATGATATTTTTGGAAAAGTAGGGGTCTTAGTAAGGAAAAATAGAAAAAGTAACATGTTTTATGTGAAAAGGTAAGTGCATGTAATTAAAAGTATTTAAATAGGTTTCAAAATAAATAAATAGGGATTTGCCCGGGATATTTTTGGAAAATGAGGGTTTTTTAGTAAGGAAAAATAGAAAGAGTAACATATTTTAGTTGAAAATGATAATTGTCGGTGATTGTTTTTAGAAAAATAGAGGATTTTGTTAGAAAAAAATAGAAAAAGTAATGTATTTTAGCTGAAAAGGTAGTTGGTTATAAAAATGTTATTATTTAATAATAATTTCTTTAGAAAATGAAAAAATTGAAAAATTAACATGTTTCAGCGGAAAAAGTGCTCATAATTAAAAGTATTAAAATAGATTTTAATACTTTAAATTATTAAAATAAAAAATAGATTTTTAAAATAAATAAGTAAGGGTTTGCCCGTGATATTTTTGGAAAATGGGGGGTTTTAGTAAGAAAAAATAGAAAGAGTAACATGTTTTTGTTAAAAAAGATAATCGCCCGTGTTTTTTTTAGAAAAAGAGAAGATTTTGTTAGAAAAAAAATAAAAAAGGTAATGTATTTTAGCTGAAAAGATAATTGGTTGTAAATAATGTTTTTATTTAGTGATAGTTTTTAAAAAAATAAGTAAGGGCAATTAAATAAAATCACTAAGTACCGACAGTCCGTCCATCCGACTACCAAACTTTTAATGTTTCGTCTTTAATAATATAGCTTAAAACCCGTGTGATGCACGAATTGTTTTTAATAATTTTTATAATTTATATTTTATATTTTATTAATTGCATTTGTTTAAAAAAATAAGTAGGCGTGTTAAATATTTTTAAATAATTAAAAGTATTAAAATAGATTTTAAAATAAATAAGTAACGGTTTGCCCGTGATATTTTGAAAAAAGAGGGGTTTTAGTAAGAAAAATAGAAAGTAACATGTTTTCGTTGAATTTTAAAATATAAAAGTAACGATTTGCCCGTGATATTTTTGAAAAAAAGAGGGGTTTTAGTAAGAAAAATACAAAAGGTGACATGTTTTAGTTGAAAAAGATAATTGTCAATTAAAATTATTAAAATAGATTTTAAAGTAAATAAGCAAGGGTTTGCCCGTGATTTAATTGGAAAAGTAGAGATTTTAGTAAGGAAAATAGAAAATATAACATGTTTTAGCCGAAAAAGGTAATTGCCCGTGATTTTTCTAGAAAAAGAGGGGAAATGTAATTACCTAATAAAAATATTAAAATATGTTTTAAAATAAATAAGTAAAGGTTTGCTCGTAGTATATTTGGTAAATGAGGGATTTTAGTAAAGTAAATAGAAAAAGTAACATGTTTTAGCTTGAAAAGGAAATTGCTCGTGATTTTTTTAGAAAAAAATGGTAATGCATTTTAACTGAAAGGGTAACTGATTATAATAATTTTTATAATAATTAAATAAACAATTAAATAAGGCAAGTACCGTACCAAAAAAACAGGTCCCAAAATTTTCAATGTTTCGTCTTTAATAATATAGTATAGATAGATAGATTTATAATATTAGTATTTTATGTTACTAAATGGAATATTCCGTGATATTTTTGAGATTTTAGTTAAGAGAAATATTAGTTATGAAATATAAATATGAATATACGTGTTGGGAAAAAAAACTAATCGGTTAGTCATTAATAATTATAATATTTTTATTTTATTTTATTAAATAGATATGTTCGTGATATTTTTGGAAAATGAGAGATTTAGTTAGGAAAAATAGAAAAGTAGAAATTTTAGTTAGAAAATATAAAAAAGAATATACAATTTGGTATCTGTTCATGATATTTTTGGAAAATGAGAGGTTTTAGTTAGGAAAAATAGAAAAGTAGAAATTTTAGTTAGAAAATATAAAAAAGAAGATACAATTTGGTTAAAAAAGGTAATGAGTTAGTTATTAGCAATTATAACTTTATTATTTTATTTTAGTAAATGAAATTGTTTGCAATATTTTTGGAAAATGAGATGTTTTAGTTAGGAAAAATAGAAAAGATATTCTATATAATAATTTTAATATTTTATCTAACGGTTCTCATCGATTTGATCAAAAATATCTAACGGCTATGAATTGAGTGACCAGACTACAAAAATTTTGATGACCAGACTACAAAACTTTCAATGTTTCGTCTTTAGTATATATACTAGCTTATATCCCGTGCGATGCACGGTCTTCTTTAATATTTTCTTATTTTTTATTTAGATTTTAGTTATTATATATAATTTGATAAAATTTTAATATATATATATATATATATATATATATTGGATTTATAAATCTAACAATATAATATTTAAATTTAATATATTATTGACGTAATCAATAGTAGTATTTTAGATATTAAAATATAAAATATTTTAAAATAACATATCTAATGATTCGTATTTTTTTACTCTTAAAAATCTAAAAAAGGGACTCAAGTGCAAATATCAAAATATGTGCTTGTTCAATATACCGAGTTTATTTGAATATACTATTACTTTAATTTTAATTAATTATCTCATTTAAATTGAATGTTAAAAAAATTATAATAAACATGAATTTCATAAGTTTAATATAATAATATTACCAATATATCTATCTTTTTCCCGTGTTATTTTTAATTTGAACATGAGTTGTTTCAGTTAAAAAATATAAACAGGTAATATCCTTAAAAAGATAATTAGTTACATATTAACAATTATATAAAATTATATTAATTTTTTTATATATACGTCTGCATTACTTTTAGAAAATTAGTTGTTTAAGTTAGAAAATATAAAAGAGGTAATTTGTTTTAGCTGAAAAGAATAACTTGTTATTTATTAATATTTATATAAAACAATATTACCATTGTATATTTATTTTGCATGTATTATATTTAGAAGATAAGTTGTTTTAGTTAGAAAATATAAAACACAGTGTTTTAGCTGTCGTTATAAATATATAATAATATTACCATTTTATATATATATTGCCCGTCTTATTTTTAGAAAATGATTTGTTTTAGTTAAATAGATATACAAAATAGGTAATATAATTTAGCTGAAAAAGGTAATTGGTTATCAATAATTTGGTTTCCATATATGTCCTGTTTATAAGATGAGTTGTTTTAGGTAAAAAATATAAAAATAATGCGTTTTAGCTGAAAAAGGTAATCAGTTATAAATGTATAATAATATTACCATATTATATATATATTGCCCGTTTTATTTTTAGAAGATGAGTTGGTTTGGTTTAAAAAATAAATATAAAATAGGTAATGTAGTGAAAAAAGGTAATTGGTTATTAATAAATTGATTATAGATAGGCCCGTGAATCGGCCCAAATACCGACCGACCGACCGACGACCGACCAAAACTTTTAATGTTTCGTCTTTTAATATAGTATTGATATCGGTATTTGGGCCGGACCTATCTATAATTTGGGTCGGACCTATATATAACCAATTTATTTATAATCAATTGCTTTTTTCAGTTAAAATACATTACCTATTTTATCTATTTTTCTAACCAAAACAACTCATCTTCTAAAAATAAAATAGGTAACATATATATATAATGGTAATATTATTACATATTTATAACTTATTACCTTTTTCAGCTAAAACACATTATATGTTTTACATTTTCTAACTAAAACAACTATGTTCTAAACATAACACATGCAAAATAAATATGTAATGTTAATATTGTTATATATAATTATTAATAAATAACCACTTACCATTTTCAGCTAAACACATAACTTTTTTTTTTCTAACTTAAACAACTAATTTTTCTAAAAGTAACATGAGCAACATATACATAGAAAGGTAATATAATTTTCTATTTTCTAATTTAAACAACTAATTTTCTAAAAGTAACACGGGCAACATATATATATATATATATATATATATATAAATGTAATATAATTTTATATAATTATTAATAAGTAACTAACTGTTTTTTTAAGAACATTGTCTGTTTTATATTTTTTAATTAAAATAACTCATATTCGAATTAAAAATAACACGGGAAAAAATATAGAAATAATGACAATATTATTATATTAAACTTATAAAATCCATGTTTAATATAATTTTTTTATAATATTCAATTTAAATAAGATAATTAATAAAAAAAGAAAAGTAATAGCATATGTTAAAAGAAATTCGGCAAATTATATGGCACATATTTTGTTATTTGCACTTTAGTCACTCTTAGATTTTTTAAGAGCAAATAAATACGAACCATTAGATTTATTATTTAAAAATATTTTTCTATTTTAATATCTAAAATACTATTAAAGATTACGTCAACAATTTATTAAATTAAAATACTTATATTGTTTGATATATAAATTCAATTTATTATATACGCATATAAATATATATATTAAAATTTCATAAAAAATATATATAATTACAAAAATTTAAATAAAAATAATAAAATATTAAACAAAACCGTGCATCGCACGGGATATAAGCTAGTATATATATATATATATACTAGCTTAAAACTCGTGCGATGCACATATTGTTATTAATAATAATAATAATTATTATTATTTATGTTTTAATATTCTATTAATTTGCATTTGCTAAAAAATAAGTAGGCGTGTTAAACTTTTTAAAATAATTAAAAGTATTAAAATAGATTTTAAAATAAATTAATAACTGTTTGCCCGTGATATTTTTGAAAAATAGAAAGAGTAACATGTTTTAGTTGAAAAAGGTAATTGCCCGTGAATTTTTTAGAAAAAAAAGAAGATTTTGTTATAAAAAATAGAAAAGGTAATGCATTTTAGCTGAAAAGATAGTTGGTTATAAAAATATTATTATTTAATAATAATTTCTTTAGAAAATGAAAAAATAGAAAAAGTAATACGTTTCAGCTGAAAAAGTGCTCATAATTAAAAGTATTAAAACATATTTTAAAATAAATAAGTAAGAGTTTGCCCATTATATTTTTGGAAAATGAGGGGTTTTAGTAAGAAAAAATAGAAAGAGTAACATGTTTTTGTTAAAAAGGATAATTGTCCGTGTTTTTTTTAGAAAAAGAGAGAATTTTGTTAGAAAAAAATAAAAAAAAAGTAATGTATTTTAACTGAAAAGGTAATTGGTTATAAATAATGTTATTATTTAGTGATAGTTTTTTTAAAAAAATAAGTAAGGATAATTAAGTAAAATCACTAAGTATCGACTGTCCGTCCGTCCGACTACCAAACTTTTAATGTTTCGTCTTTAATGATATAGTTTAAAACTCGTGCGATGCACATATTATTTTTAATAATTGTTAATTTTATTATTTATATTTTTACATTTTATTAATTGCATTTATTAAAACAAAGGCGTGTTAAACATTTTTAAATAATTAAAATTATTAAAATAGATTTTAAAATAAATAAGTAACGGTTTGCTCGTGATATTTTGGAAAAAGAGGGGTTTTAGTAAGAAAAATAGAAAGTAACATATTTTCGTTGAATTTTAAAATATAAAAGTAACGATTTGCCCGTGATATTTTTGAAAAAAGAGGGGTTTTAGTAAGAAAAAGAGAAAATGTGATATGTTTTAGTTGAAAGAGGTAATTATCAATTAAAAGTATTAGAATAGATTTTAAAGTAAATAAATAAGGGGTTGTCCGTGATATATTTGGAAAATGAGGGATTTTAGTAAGGAAATAGAAAATATAACATATTTTAACTGAAAAATGTAATTGACCATGATTTTTCTAGAAAAAAAAACGGAAAGGTAATTGACAATTAAAAGTATTAAAATAGGTTTTAAAATAAATAAGTAAGGGTTTGCTCGTGATATATTTGAAAAATGAAGGATTTTTGTAAGAGAAATAGAAAAAGTAACATGTTTTAGCTGAAAAGAAATTGCCCGTAATTTTTTTAGAAAAAAATGATAATGTATTTTAACTAAAAGGGTAACTGATTATAATAATTAAATAAATAATTAAATAAAGCAAGTACCGTACCAAAAAACAGATACCAAAACTTTCAATATTTCGTCTATAATAATATAGTATAGATATATAGATAGATTTATAATATTAGTATTTTATGCTACTAAATGGAATAACCCGTGATATTTTTGAGATTTTAGTTAGGAGAAATATTAGTTAGAAAATATAAAAAAGAATATACGTTTTGGAAAAAAAGCTAATCGGTTAGTAATTAATAATTATAATATTATTATATTATTAAATAGAACTGTTCGTGATATTTTTGGAAAATAAGAGGTTTTATTTACGAAAAATAGAAAAGTATAAATTTTAGTTAGAAAATATAAAAAAGAATATATACTTTGGCTAAAAATGGTAATGAGTTAGTTATTAACAATTATAACCTTATTATGTTATTTATTAAATGAATGTGCCAATATTTTTGGAAAATGAGATGTATTAGCTAGGAAAAATAGAAAATATATTCTATATAATAATTTTAATATTTTATCTAACGGTTCTCATCAATTTGATCAGAAATATCTAACGGAATGGAGTGACCAGACTACAAAAACTTTGAGGACCGGACTACAAAATTTTTAATGTTTCGTCTTTAATATAATAGTACTAGCTTATAACCCGTGCAAGACACGGGCCTTAAAAAATAAACTAAAAAATTTAATGTGAACGGAAAATATTAAAATAAAAGTAAAAATTAATATGATAAATTATAAAATGAGAAACTTAAAATATTAATTGAAACATAAAAAAATATAAAAAAATACAGGTGGGGCTGAGGAAAATAAATGAGGTATTATTAATATCATTTTATAATAAAATAATATTAATAATAAGGACAGATAGAAAATCTAACATGTTTTAATTAAAAATAATAATTTCCCGTGATATTTTTTGAAGTGTTTTAATTATATTAATTGTATTTATTAAAAAAATACGTTGACATGTTAAAATAAGTAAGTTTTTTTAATAAGGAAAAATAGAAAAATTAACATGTTTTAATTAAAAAAAAGTAATTGCCCGGAATATTATTAGATGTATTTTAATTTTATTAATTGTATTTGTTAAAAAAATATGTTCACTTGTTAAAATAGGTAAGTTTTTTTAAATAATTAAAAGTATTAAAATATGTTTTAAAATATATAAGTAATGGTTGCCCTTGATATTTTTGGAAAATAGAGATTTTAGTGATAACGAATATAAATATAAAAGGTAATATATTTTAATTTAAAGGTAATTGCTCGTGATATTTTTGGAAAAGAAATAGATTTTATTAGAAAAAAATGTTTTAACTATAAAAGGCAATCATCTATTTTCTATTTTTCTATTATTTTATTATTTATTAAATAGAGTATTAAAATAGATTTTAAAATAAATAAGTAAGGATTGCCCCTCATATTTTTGGAAAATAGAGATTTTAGTGATAACAAAATCCCTTTAATTTAAATAATATTTAAAGATAATATGTTTAAATAATATTTTGGATAATATTAGGGATTTTAGGATTTTAGTGATGTGTGTTTAAATAATATATTTTAATTTAAAGATAATTGTGTTTGGTATAGTATATATATATATATTTTGATGATCGGTGATTCATGGGTCAAAATATAATTCAAAAATTTATCCAAATTTAAATATGGATACAAGAATGTTAATAGTACAAGAAAAGAGATAAGGGAAAGAAAAAAACCAGAGGCATTTATACAAGCTAGGGCTCAAGATATCTATCTTAATCAAAGGCGCGGCGAAGAAGAAGACATACGAATTTGAAATTTAGGTTAATTTAAAGGAGGATGGAGAAGGGTAAGGACGAATATGAGCACAACTCGACGATGTTGTATGTTCGTAATTTAGATGACAGTGTAACTGACGAGGAATTGTATGAGCATGTTAATCAATTCCCTGGTTTGGTGGTTTCATGTGAGCGTGCTAAGATTTCTCAAACCGACAAGTCTCCCGGTGATGGTTTTGTCAATTATAGCAATCCCGATCAAGGTACATTACTTCAACTAAGAAATCAAGTACATTAATCTTTCTGCTGATTTAATGTTTTATTGTTTGTTTACATATTAAGCTCCTAGTATTATCTAACTTTCTCTGCCTTTCAGCTGCAAATGCTATTAGGCTCCTTGATTCCACTCTCCTTAAGAATAAGCCCATTCGGGTTGCCTATTCTCCTTGCCATCGGAATAGAGACGAGTCTCTTCTTTCTATCACGGTACCACTTGATTCAACTATTTCTTCTTCTTCTCAGAATTTCGACAAATCACTTGACGAGTCCACCTTGTATCAACTTTTTTCCATGCATGGAGATATTCTTTCCTTCCTTGTCTCTACCGATGCTTCTGGCCTCCGCGCCTTCGTTCGCTATAAGAGTTTTGCATTTGCTCAGACTGCCATTGAGCAACTAGATGGCGTAATCATTAACAACAAGCCACTTCAAGTTCTCCCAATGCGGCGTAACTGTAGAAAGTTGCATCCCGAACTTCTATCCGTCACATTTACTTCTTACAACTCATCAGCATCCAAATCTTTTCTCCGGAATTTTTTTTCCATGTATGGACCCATTGCCAGTGTAGACGATTACACACATCATAAAGGAGACCGTTTTGGGCTTATCACCTTTGAGAATCCTGAAGATGCTGCTAGAGCTGCTCGTGATGCACCAAACCATAACCTTTTTAATCAATACTTTAAGGTGTCTGGACAATATGCGGATGCTGGGGAATTGTTAGATGAAGACATTAAACAACTGCATGTTACAAAATTACACAAAGCCATTACTGATTATTCTCTCAAGGCATTGTTCTTTTCATACGGGTGTTTATTGTCATGCAAGGTTAGTTAGTATTGTTCCCTCATTTTGTTGATACTCCTGCTTTTTTTTAAAAATAAAATAATAATAATCTAATAAAGTTCCTTGTTTTAGGTCTTGCGTGACCTTGATGGTACCAGCACTGGATCTGGACTTGTTACATTTGCAACTAATAAAGAAGCTGTTAGAGCTGTATGTTCATTGTCCGGAAATCTTTCTCAAACTACTTCAAAAACTTTTGATTAAGCTAAACTGTTTGTTTTCTCATAACTATAGCTTCGTGCGATGAACGGCAAAATGATCCTGGGCAAAAGACTTTGTATTATTCTTGAAAAAAAAACAAAATCAGGGCCCAAGGTAGATGTCTTTTCTGTTTTCCATATCCAGAAGCATGATGTTTTCGTTACTTGTACTTGTTTGATTAAGTCACTTTAACAAAATCCTATGCTTTTGGTCTGCATCAGATACTGACAATTCCAATGACTTCAATGACGCCCCAAACTCCACTTCCTCCCCCGGTGCTCCCTCCTCTCACGATGCCCCCTCCTCGTGGTTTTCTTTTAGATTTTGGACGACAAATGTTCACTCCCGGTGGTTTTGGACAACAAATGTTCTACGGACAAATGGCTCCTCCTTTATTTTCTCCGGAAGTAATCTCATTCCTTGTCTTCTCGTGTCATTTTTTGGTTTCTTAATAATGCTATAGTTCATGTGCTTTAACTAACTTTAAAAGTTTAATGTATTTAATAGACATCAAGTTAAACTCTGTTAATTTTGCTTCCACTTAGATGGACAGATCAAAGGGAAAAAGAAACAAACGATACTTGATTCCTCCTTTATCTTACTGTGCATTTTGATATTCTAACTTTGAGATAAATTGCATGACATGGATTAACATGTTTACTACACCTTCTTATGTTGGTAAAATATACATAACACATTAAAAAATTGAAGTTTCCCAGAAATCGGGCTGGTGTTGTGCAACATGCCAAAAAATGTAGCGAATCACTACAAAGAGAACCCACTAAACCTGATGATTTGTCCATCTGCTTTGCAAGACAGTTAGGCAGAGCGAGACTAAATGAAGTTGATCCTGGATATAATTGAGAAGATGAATAGCAGAAAGAAAAATAGGAGGGGTAGACAACAGTCTGTTCGACGATGAATCTGAAGTTATTATTACTTAGGAGATGAATGGCAACAAGAAAGATAAGAGGGGTAGATAGTAGTCTGTTTGACGATGAGTCTGAAGTTAATCGTTTTTTTCTGTTGAATCTGGTGATGGATTATTGAATATCAAATAAGATTGTACGAGTGTCTTTGAATCTACTAATTATGTTTGCAACTGACCAACTTTATATCTATGTTAAAGGAAAAACATTGATTTACCTGCCTACTTTTTCCTTAAAATGGATATTCTCTGTCTTTGAGTTTGTTCCTCCCACATATTAATGGTAAATACTGTTTTCTCTGTCTATGGACAATAGCCTGGTTATTGGTATCAGCAGCAAGCTATTCCTGGTGTGACACTGCCTGCTGGGGCTCCAATGCCAAATACTTTTGTTCCACAAGGCCCCCTACTTCTTCCTGGTATGAAGCTTGGTGCTGAGGCTTCAATGCCAAATTCTTGGTGCGAGGTACGACAAGTTTTTTTTTAATAATCACATCTACAAGCATGATGTTCTTCAGTTCATGGACAGTGTTACATGTTGAAATGTATTTGTAACCTGTATTGCTCGAACTCCAGTATGAAATGTCAGACTTGAGCGGTAAATTTGTACGTAAACATCATTAGTAACCGTAGGAGTAGAACAAGGATCGGTACTGTTTCATCAATTTTTAGGTTAAATTTGGGCTGATGAGACGGTGTGAAGCGCAGGATCTTTGTTCAGATGTTGGACACAACTTTATATTTTGTTAAGATTGTTTTGGTTAGAATTTCGGAGTAATGTAAGGTTTTGTGAAAATCTTAAGAAGCATAGCTGTTATTTCTAAATTGGTTACTATGACATATTTGTTTGGCGGCAGATACAAATGGAGAACCTCTACCCTCGTTTTACCCAGCTATAGCTTGATCAAGCAGCTAAGAAGTCAAATTTGATGAAGCCAGCTAAACAAGGGCAAAAAGGTGCATGGATTTAGCTAGACATGATTTTTGGAATTGGCAACCTTAATGTTACTAGCATATATTGCTATAATACGTTGGGATTTAAACAGAATGAAGTCTGAAAAATATGTTTTTTGAAGAATAGAAATCGGAGAGTAGTAACCTGCTGCTGAACCTGAAATATTTGTGTGACATAGAGCTTGTTTGACTAACTAGTATTGATTTCCTACTCATGTGATATATTCCTAGTTCGTGGTTGTTTCATGTTTGTTTCACCAACGAGGATTCATTTGTTACCCATACTTCGTTTTAGTGAAATATATTTCTATTTCATTTTGTCATTAATAATTTTATAATTTTTTTTAAATTATTGCATCTCATATTTGTATAAATTATTAAATTTAAAATTGGATTACAATCCTTTAAACTTTTATAATATTTTAAATTATTTTATCACATATCTATTATATCTATTACATATATATAGAGCAACTAGGGGGTTTGTGAGACAATTTAATCAAGATTGAAATGACAATTATAACCTCTGAATCACAAAATGACATTATTGCCCATTCCTTATTTATTTCATATTAACACTCTACTATTATTATTTATTAATACATTTACACATTAATTACTAATCTTCATTAAAGTATATTAATTGTTTTGTAATTAATACTTATTTTTTATATGCATGATATTTTTAAATGATATATATTATTAAAAAATAATAGGAGAAAATGCCCAAAATACCTACCAAACGGGGTGGACTGCCCAAAATACTCACCAGTGGAATGTTCCGCCCAAAATACCCGCTGAATACGCACGTCAGACATGCGTATTCAATTTTTATAAAGGATGCGCTGTCTGAGATGCGTATTCTTTGTTTTTTCAAAAAGTGTATACGCATGTCTGACATGCGTATTCCGTAAAACATTTACGAAGAATATGCATGTCTGAGATGCGCATTCTTTGTAAAAACAGTATACGCATGTCTGTAATGCGTATTCCGTGGGTATTTAGGGCGGAGCATCCCGCCGGTGGGTATTTTGGGCAAAAAAACTGATTTGGTGGGTATTTTGGGAGCTCACCCAAATAATAGCATATAATTTAAAAATATTAATGATATGGAAATAAATATCATGAATTTTTGATATCGAATGGTCAGTAATATGTCATGATTTCATGTTATCTTCATTCTGATTGACCTGATTTGCAAGAATGTTATTCATTGTTAACTAAGTAAAAATATGTATGTAAAATTATATCGAGTTTTCTAAAAACAAATTATGGAGTAAAGAAATATCAAATACTTACTTACTCGAAAATCAACAGCAACATATTCACATTCAAATTATAGACATGTATCAATAAGGAAGGGAATTCACTCTGTCACGTCCCGCCCAATCCCGATCCAATCCCCACTCCGAACAGGGCGGAGAATCAGGAATTTTTTCAGAAACGGGGCAGAAATCAGGGGCAAATATATGAAAATTTTGAGGATCGGGACGGGGTTGGAGATTAGGGTCTTCTCAACCCCATCTCCGACCCCCGAACCCTATTTATTTAAATATATATATATATATATATATATATATATATATATATATATATATATATATTATATATGTATATTAAATAAATTATTAAGAATATATTGATATAATGTTATAACTTTAATTTTTTATCCACTCAATAAAAAACTCTAAATTCTTAATAATACAGTATTTTCTTGAACTTGATTTCCATTTTCTGCAGAAACTCTAAATTAATATGTAATGATACAGTATTTTCGTCTCCAATTTATTTTAATGTTAGCTTACGACCGAGAAGGGTAAAAAAAAAATTCCCAGATCAAAGTTTAGTGTTTGATGCTTCATCACTTTTGTAGCATTACGGATATATTTTATGCCTTAGTAATTTGTTCCCTCTTGTTATATAACGCTGCATGCAAAATTCTAAATAAATATAGTGTTGATTTGAAAAGAATTAGTCTTCATGTGAAGCAAGTTGCAAGAAAATTTTATTATTTTTTTGTTGTGATTACATTATGTTGTTAACTTAGTTTATTTTAAAAAATTATTAGAATATCAAGAATTTGAAAAAAGTTTAAAATTCTTGACAAGTAAGCCTTTCTAAAATTAAAAAGAGTTTTATTTTGCTTAAATGTGCACAAGTATTATGAAAGCATAAATGCAATAGTATTAAAGTTTATATGAACTGTTGAGGGCATTTTGGTCCGTTTGCAAACATTTGGTGTGCACCTATAACTCTAGGATATGCACACATATCAACTCCCTGGAATCTGAGTATCCGTAAATTATGCTGATTTTCTGGGATTTCACAATGTGCAATAATAGTGGTATGGTTTTACAGGGCATGATAGCATTAAAAAGACACAACTGCTGTGCAGCAGATATGTACAGTGCATTATTGCTGGGCAAATATGCAGTTTTTGTTCCCACCTCAATATGTGAACCAAAAGTTACCCCCTAGCAGACTACTTTTACTGTGGTCCCTTGACCAAATGCCAAGCTAACTACTTCACACACACAAATAAATAACTTGGTACACATTTAAATTGTAACTGAAATTCTGTTCCAAGTCTTGCCTAACTAATACTATAATAATTGGCCCTAGAACCTTTTTACAAAATTTCCATTTTCTCATTGATTTTTACAATTCCCAGCACAATTCCAGAGTCATGGTTCACTGTTGTGAGATATTACCTCTCCGAATTTCAAGAAAAGTTGGGCATCTGAGGTACTCATGGAAGAGCAGTTTACCAAGTGAGGAGTCTTGAGATTTGCATACTCATCCATGTAACAGGGTACTTTAGCAGACGGAGCTGGAGCTAGAGTTGGCATTGATCCTTTCT
This sequence comes from Heracleum sosnowskyi, assembly GCA_030848705.1. Taxonomy (NCBI): domain Eukaryota; kingdom Viridiplantae; phylum Streptophyta; class Magnoliopsida; order Apiales; family Apiaceae; genus Heracleum; species Heracleum sosnowskyi. Next base: position 9,697,744 of record CM061242.1, on the reverse strand, counting down.
TTGGCGAGGTAGGTGGTAATAAGCTATTAAGGACGCGGACAACTTCGTGCATTGTAGGACGATCGGATGGTTGTTTTTTGCTACATAGAAGAGCGAGTTGGAACACCTTTTTAACATCTCCGAGATCATTGCATGTGTTGGATATTTCCGGATCAACAGTTTCCATGACAGTATTGTTAGCAGTCTTGGATAATATCTGATACACAAAGGATAAGGAATATCAGGAGATGGAAAGTAAAGATATCCAAAGACCAACAGAACACTTTGTGCATTAGTGTAAAAAACTTGAGCAACCTTTGTAGAAGATAGAGATATATAAATATACAAAAATCTTGCAGTCACTTTTGAAAATCTAGATGAGTGAAAAATTATCACCACTTTTTTATGCAAGGAATTTTACATTAAAGTTCTACCATTAAATATGTTCTAATTGGTGCTAGTTATAAAATCACCAACATGAAGTGGAGAAAGATTACTAACCAAGTGATGGAGGTTGGACTCATCATCCACAGCTTTCATTCCAGTCAACAACTCAAGTAGCACAATCCCAAAGCTATAGACATCGGACTTCTCGGTTAGTCGAGAAGTGCGAGCGTACTCTGGATCTATATAGCCAATGGTTCCCATAACGTAAGTAGACGTGTGAGATTTTGATGTGCACAAAAATTTGGCAATGCCAAAGTCCGTTAGGTGGGCCTCATAGTCCTTATCCAAGAGAATGTTTGACGATTTTACATCCCTATGAATAATGCGAGGGCTGCAATCATGATGCAGATATGAAAGCCCTTGGGCAGCTCCTAGTGCTATCCTTAGACGGGTCTCCCAGTCAAGCCTTTTGCTCTTCGTAGGGCCTGATAAATAAAGGGAAAAATAAGACAAAAAGGTATGTTTGTAAAGTGATTATCTCCAACATCTATATTGGGCACACATAAAAAGGAAACGTATACAGCTGGCAATACTCACCATGAAGAACATCCCAGAGACTACCATTTTCCATGTAGTCGTAAAAGAGAAGGTTCCCTAACGGAGATAGAGAGTATCCTTGCAGGCTGACTAGGTTCCGATGTTTGATGCTCCCAACTGTCTCAAGCTCCGTCTCAAATTCCTTTAGGTACTGTGGGTAGTGCGTATACAATTTCTTTACAGCCACAGGCCTGCAATTTTTTAGAACACATTTGTACACAGTGCTTGACGCACCATAACCAATCATGTATTTCTCACTGAGGCTCTCTGTCATCCTCATGATATCTTCATACTTGTGCAGTGCCATGTTCATGTGTAGTACAACAAGCTTTGGGGCTGAGTATTTAACTGTTCATCAAAGAAATTCGAAGTATAGTTAGCTGGGGAAATATTTAACCTGGACTATGTTCAAAATACCAGTCAAGTAAGCCTATCTAGAACAACTTGACCACCAAAAGCATTTATCTAATGAATCATGTTAAGTTGCTAACTGTATGTATTATTCATGTACAATAATCCCCGAAAGATTGAGGATAGATATGGTCCAAACCTCTGACCTTCAACAACTCTCCTTCTGAAGACATTTGTTAGTTTACTACTACTATTTTATCCATAGAATTAATCTACCAACTATTTCTCAGTCACCAAATAGTTTTAAATAATAAAACACCTGGTTTAACAAGCGTTCCATCCAGCGAAGGCGCTGGATAATGCGGCATGCACGCTGCAACCAGTATCATGAGAAGAACCACCAGGGCACCCAGAGCAATCCCCAAAATAGCTGCTTTAGAAATTGTCACTGCATTTTTTATGATAAATTATGAATTTAATGAGAAACTTGTACGTTCATCATATATTCACATATAGCAAATCCATAGGCATGTATTTAGCTATTTCATAACTTATCGTTCATTAAATCTAGGACTTACCCACATGAGACTGTTTATTCATATGTTTAGTCACAACCCCAAGCAATGTATCTGTCCTATTATTTCGTTTAGTGATCAAGTAAAATCTACTCTTCAGTTTATGGTCCGCAATTCATTCGGGTAAGCCACATTATCTTATTTTGGAAAAAATTGGAAAGAAATCATATATTTCTTGATACATAACAAGCTAAAAGGGAAAAGGGAGATCTAGGAATTCATTTTGCTTAAAACAGACAGATTATAATCCTATACTAAAGAACACAACAAGATTAACAAATAGATGAGCTATGCTTACCCCGCCCAGGAGGTCGAGATGCATGGCAAGGAGAAGTGATCCAATAGCCACAAATATGTGGATTTCCTAGGAAACTGCAAACAACATTACAAAAAGATGTTACCGTAAACTTAAATTTCCGCCTACGCGTTGAATGTTGATCATGTCTAACATGATGACCCTTTTGGGATACTGCTCATGTCTAGTGTGGAAACATAAATAAAACCATCAAACTTAACTAACCTATCTGGTGAAAACCCCGAGAAGTTACTTCCTTGAGAAATATCCCCAGCCAGGCTATTAAAAGAAACATTTCTGCAAAAATACTATTAGATCAGTTTAATCAGAAAATAATACCATTGATTCATTACATAAAATTTCCACTTACAAATTTGTGAGACTGAGACAGTTGACTAAAGACATTACATCTCCTGTTAGATTGTTGTATTCAAGTTTCCTGTCATTATCAGTAGGATAATGTGAATCAGATATGAATAGCAGCACAATGGTGCACTTTCGCTTTAAATAGTTAAAAGGTCTTGGCACTATCTAAAATCAAGGGTGTAAATGACAGAAAACATTTAGAAAAGTTATACTAAAAATTTAAACTTTAAAATTGCACTGGTCCTGAAATGTTAGCATAGACAGAATACACTTACAAACTAAATATATTCTGTAGCTGGCCAAGTTCTTTAGGAATGGGACCAGACAGGTTATTGTGTGAAAGATCTCTACAATAAAGAACACAATAAGTTAAAATTGAAATCTGAATTCTCAAGATATTTGATATTCACAATCATGCTATATAAAAATCTCTTACATCTCCATGACGCTTCTTAAATTACTGAACTCCACAGGAATCAGTCCAGTTAGATTGTTCTTACTCAAATTCCTATCAATTAGATAAGAGTGATTAGTGAAATATCTTGTTTTTGTTCAAGATAATTTAATAATTATGACCTGGCAAACTCACAGTTTCAGAAGATGTTCCAAATCACCTATTGGCGAAGGAATTGCACCAGTGATCTTATTATTTGAGAGGTCCCTACACAAAAGATCAGATACCAAGTATAAACAGTTGGAAGTACAACCACTGATGCATCAAGGATATTTGATCCCAGAAAAGAAGAAAACAGAGAAAACAGAGGAACAAGTATGAACTTTATACTCACAATGTATCCAAATTACCGATACGGGATAGCTCAATTGGAATCGGACCCTTAAGATTGTTGGACGAAAGATTCCTAGAGATGAAGGATAAATTGATTAGAGTTGATAACTGATGTAGACTGAAAAATAATTAATAATGACAAGGAACTAATAAAATTAAAGAAAGACTGCATTTTAGAAGTATCAACTCCATAATCAGGAACTATACACCGTGGAAGAGTTGAATCCTCTATCTATTACTTAACTACTAAAATACTTTTCAACAGACTCGGTTCATTTCTTTGGAGCGAATGGATGCAATGGGAAATAGGTCAAAAAGCATAGGGTAAGTTAGTAACTCACAGATATGTCATACTTTCGAGCCTTTCAAATGCAGAAGGTATGGTCCCATTTAGCTTGTTCCCGAATACATTGCTGCCATTAACTTAAAGAGATTAATATAGCCATGAAGCCATCATACATTACTTCCAGAAAAGGATAGATTATCTATAGCAGAGTATAGTAACAGGACTACAAGAGGATTCACTCACAGGCTATTAAGATTAGTGCAAGAGCTAAGATTATCAGGTATGGGCCCCTCAAGGTGGTTGTTGGCAACATTTCTGCATTCATGTAGTACAATCGTATTGAGTACGTTACTTGACCTAATAAACCAAATTTCCCAACTGACAATGTAAAATAACAACAGAAAGATTACAGGTCAAACAAATCAGTGAGCTGTCCAAGTGCTGGTGGAATATGGCCGGAGAGCTGATTATCATTCAATTCCCTGCATTGACATCAATTCAATACATTCAATCGAAAATTTGCTGTAATTTAGTTGAGTAAATGTTTTCAAAAACCAATAAACCAATTTCATTCATTGTAAAAAATCACTGATATCAATATTTGTATCAAGGCAATCCATACAGATAGTGGAGCTTTGTCATGTTTCCAAGCTCTGGGGGAATTGAACCATTAAGCTTGTTCCCATGCAGGTACCTACCATGAGAGACACAAAAAGTCTATTAAGAATAAAGATAGACGCATCACGCATGAAAAGTTACAGTGTGTAACTAAAGTTTTAAGGACAATCAGATTATTATTATTATTATTATTATAAAGATTGAATATTGACCACAGGAATATGTCCTCGTGTGTTGAATATATGTTATGAAGAAAGCTAATATCAACTCGTAATTAAGCTTACAGCTTCTCTGTGAAAGTCAAGTTCCCTAAAATGGAAGGTATTGGTCCACTCAACATGTTGCAGCTTAAATCCCTGATCAACAAAATTTATAGTTAGATTTGATGTGCATCTTTCCTCACCTACAAATAACACATATAACTGGTACACGAAACACCGACTCCAGAGGCCAAATCCTCAAATAACACATATAACTGGTACACGAAACACCGACTCCGGAGGCCAAATCCTCCAATTACACACATATTAGGTCATATTAAATTATAGAAATGATTTGCATTAAAAATTGGATTCCTACAACAATATTTAATTGTTAAAGTATAATGTGGAATCACTTACAAAACTGCAAGTGCCTGCATCAAGCCAATCACTGATGGAATACTTCCAGTTAGTTGATTCCCTTGCAAAGATCTGGTATGCGCCAAGAATGCAATTAGCAAGAATTTGACTAGAATGTACATAAATTAACACCAGTGAATAATTTAAAGTTGAAACTTACAACGTAGCTACTTGCAGAAACCCAATGTTGAATGGAATTTCCCCGGTCAATTTGTTATAAGAAAGATCTCTAGAAAAATAAACAGAATACACATGTTTCAGTTTACCATGTAATACATCATTTCTTATTGGAAAGTAGTTAGTTACTCGAAGGGGAGGTACATACAAGACCTGGAAGGCAGTGCAATTCCCTATGCTTAGAGGAATGCTACCACTCAAAGTATTGTTTCTTACATCACTGTACATAATGATACACAGAAAATTAGATACTAAAATAAGAAAGGATGCTGCACCAACTCCATATAACCAAATCACAAGTTACTTACAAATACCACAAGCTTGTGAGCTGGCATATGTCAGGAGAGATTGATCCAACCAAATTGTTACCTCTCAGACCTCTATGTATTGTAACATCCAAAAAAAAAACTCAGTTTGATTTCAAAATTAAAGAAGTACAGGAAAATCACATATCATTTTAACTTACAAATACTGTAGAACTTCATTCCAGTATATCAGTCTTGGTATTTCTCCACTCAACTTATTTTGTGCCAGGTCCCTAGTTTGAAAATAAGGCACATCAGGGATTGTGACGACAAGGATATCATAGAGTATATACAAGATATCAATTGACTTACAGAATTTTTAGGTTTGGAATCTGAGACAAAGTTGAAGGAATTGGTCCAATCAAATTATTGTTTTTCAGAACCCTGAATTTTCATTCGAAAACCAATAAGACTCAAAATATTAACAGTTGCTTTCAATATAGAGCAAAAGCTATAGGAACTTAGGAAGTGTTTTAGGTGAAAAAACGTACAGGCTTTCCAGTTGCTTCAGCTTTGATATTGAAAATGGAATGTCACCATATAACTCATTGAAGGACAAATCCCTAGTACAACGTGGATAAAGTTGGAATTTAGCAAAACAACCAATACATGAAGAATACATGAAGAAAGAATAATAAGAGAAAAAGTCATGGATGGAGTCAACATTATATCCTATCCTACAACCCGAAACATGTTTCACATGTATCAAGCAGCTATAAGTGAATCATTCTAGTAGCAGTAATTACTAAGCAGAGGACCTCCCATGTATAACTTACAAATTTTGCAAGGCCACACAATCACCAATCTCATCGGGGATTTGCCCGGAGATACGATTTCCCCTCATATCACTGTCCACATGTTAATACAGGAATTAATGTCTAACTTAACATATGTACAAAACATATAAACAGTATTTTAACAAGCAACAAAAGTAGTTACATGGAGAGCAAGCCTGTAAGATCTCCAATAGCAGTTGAAATTTCCCCATCAAGATTCAAGCTGGAGAGATTACTACATGGTTTCAACACAATCAATGAAAAAAGTCAGAATATTTACCACATAAAGAATCAAAAGAGGTGTTTCCCAAAAGAAAGAGAATCACTAAAGCATGCAAGTTTTATAAGTTAGGCAAGTACATAAATATAGATGAAAAAATACATACATAAAGCAAGATAAGAGTGTTGGAAAAGAAAAGACATACAGTGCAACAACATTGAAGGTGACATTGTCACAAGTAACTCCTCTCCACCCACAATAATCTGAAGATGGTGAATCTCTCCAGTCATACAATACATTATCCACATCTCTAAATGACTTCTTTATTTCCAACAATGTTGCCCCTTTATAAAACATCACATATTTAAACAAATAAGTACTAAAATCACATGAAAAACATTTCTATGGACTTAAAATCAAGAATAAAAACAAGAACTTTAGAACAAATTGTCACCTTGGTCTGAGTCTGAAGAAGCTAATGCAAACCAAAAGAATGGAAGCACAAGAACAAACAAGGGCATAATCAAGAACTGATTTTTCCTTGTTTTTGAGCTTACCCAGATGAAAAATGCCATGGCTAGAGCTGAAAAACACTAGATTTTTTTAAAGATTCTTTAAAAATCCAAACTTTGGATAGAAGCTTTAATGTAGCATAGTTGTATAGTTATATATCAGTGTGTTGTTCTAAAGGGTGTTCTTAAAATAGGTAAATTTAGTCAATGACATAGAAAGATTGAAATAATGGTAGCTAAATTTAGAGGGGTTTTGAGTGTATCTTTTTTCACCTTGAGAGAAGTGTAGTTATGTAAAGTTACAGAGAATGGGTAATGGTGAAAGGGATAGAAGAGAGAAAGAACCAGGGAGAGAGAGAGTACAGAGAGAGATATGGGAAAGAAATAGAGAGAGAGGGAGAGAGTACAGAGAGAGAGGGAGAGGGACAGAGTACACACAGAGAGTGAGAGGGAGAGTACAGAGAGAGAGAGGGGGGAGAGGGGGGAGAGGGGGGGGAGAGAGAGAGGAGGATCGGTAGTGTGTACTGTGTATTATTCCATGAAGAAAAAGAGGAAAGATGTTAACAGGGCTAGCTTGTTCTGAGCAGAAACAGATGTAGTTATGCAGAAGTAGGCAGTGCTTTTACACAGCTATTATTATGTATGTATATATGTGTATCAGTGTGTGTATATGAAATGTCCTTTTACAGAACTTTGAAACTAATGCATATATATCTCATTATTTACTACCTGCATGTCTCTTTATCACAGAGAGAGAAAAATATAGACAGGAGAGAGAGAGAGAGATAACACTGAAGTATTTAGCAAAAAAAAAAAGAGATAACACTGAAGCAGAGACTTAATGGACTGTTTGGATTAACTTTCAAGTTTTTCAAGACACTCCCTAACTTCTCATTCCCAATTATAATACTCCCTCATTAAAATGCGTGTCGTAAAAAAACTGTAAAAAAATGAGAGGGGCGGAGGAAGTATTGTTTTACATATAAAATATCTGGTAATTTTTTAAGTGTACATGATTTCAATAAAATTTTGGCACAGATGAATTTTATTTTTTTCGAATTTGTAATGTTTTTCATATGTTGAGATTGAAAATGTGCCACTGTAGCCTGTATGTATTGAAGTTATTCTCACTCAAATGATACAGTAATAAAATAATTCCTTTATGTAGAAGATCGAAATGCTGGAGTTTTTATGGAAAGAGGAGCAATGTCATGACAAGAATATCCAACTAACTTCTAGAGATAAATTAATGTATAAAAACCTCAAGTTCAATGTTGGAACTAACAGGAAAATCTATGTCCACATAGTCTTTGGTTCAAACGAGAACCAGAACATGGTGAAAATAAAAGGCTTACTGGTCACATGAGAGAAGTACTAGGATTTTAGATTTTGTTGAGTAAACATTTGGATATATCCGTTTAACGGGAATTGGAACCATAATTTTCGTTTTTTCGACATTAAACATCTTGAAATCAGCCAAGATTTCGAACTCCCTGATACCCTCGCAATAGTCCTAATGGCTAATATGTACTAACGTCTTTCAGAAAAGATAATTTAAAGGTATGTGAAATATTTTTTGTAAAAAAGAAAAGGGTATTTGAATTTTTTTTACTTTTAACTTCCACAACTCAAATCTAACAGAGCAAGATTTTGGATTCTTGTGTTTGTTCCATATAATTATACTGTGTGAAATGTGTACGATAAAAACGCAGAAAATTCACATGTTGTTGCTCCCCTTATGGAGAATTGTCTGACTAAATGCATGCTGTGGAACTGCAACCTTACCAGAGTTTTGTTTTGGTTACACTTTTGTTTTAAAATGCTAATAACCGTTCTTTACCATCACTTGTAAAAAAAACAACATGCATCAAACAAGTACTCACATGTATTCATGCGCGAAATCATGATTTCAAAATAATCGGGGCTAAAAATAACTATAGCTAATTTCCGTCTACATGAATTTTCACGTTCAATCGAAATCGGGGCCTTGGTTCCGTTCCACCTCCCTGTTTCTGCCCCGGGCACCTTAGTACTATTGTCGATCACTATTTTATACTACTAGACATGCTTGTTCACCGGAGATTTAAAATCTCATGAGAATGGAGGATTTTTTTTGTGGTGGGGGGTTAAGGGTGGAGGGGGATAATAAGATAGGACTGGTAAATCACATGCAGGGCGTTTTTACAAGAAAGAAGAAAATGGGTCCAGAAGTGATGCAAATATGCAAGTACCTCCTGGCTCACCCCCACTGCTCCTAATCAATATTGCCGTATTTATGAAATGGTGAGCCCCAACCCAACTGGCCAGCTCCCATTCATTTTCTGATCATATCATTTCTATCAGCTTTTATCTATCAACACAAAAGATCTACTGGATTCTCATTTCCAAATTCTGAGTTTTGTAGTCACTGCCTAATAATTAACCAACATTATTCAAGTTCAAATGTTTCTATATTTTTACCTTATGAGACTATGAAGTATGAACCAAAACTGATGTCACTTTCAACAACATAAATAAATTACAGTAGTAAAATATAACTCTATCCTTTTGTTGTTCATTTGCCAACATCCACTTAATCTAGTGTGACCCAGACTTAAAGTACAAGCTGATGTAACTCATATCTGCAGAATATAATGAGAATGTTATTGGGCTCAACATCAGTTGATCAGAAATAACACTAATAACTTACCCATAGAAGACTTAAGTTTGTCATACTCCAGATTATGTTAGAAAATGGCTTATTTACTTGAACTCGAAAAATCAAGTTCAGAAAATGACTGTTCTATATGGACCATGAACAAGGAGCTACAGACCCCGGAGCCACGAGCATTGATCATCGGAGAAGTTAGTTCTTGAAAACTTGTCATTTCTTTCTGTTGTTTCACCATTGACGGTTTACAAACAGGAGGCAATTGGGTCAGAGCCGGATGAACTCATGGCCATTGCTTACTGATGGTTCTGATAATTGCAGTGATTGTATATTATGCTGGTATGCAACTGGGAAATAGCTTAAATGTTAGATTTGCAACTGCGAGAGCTTTCACATCTCTACCGTTATTAAGAAGTGGATATATAATGTAGTGGTGTAGTGGCTTTACATCTGCCAACAACCATCATACAGTCACTACTTGATAAAAACAATTAGAATGTGATGCTTGAAAAGGAAAGGGTGCGATTAATTTCAGTTTCTTCTGTGTTGGCACAGGGACAAACAGAAAACAGACGAGAAACTACAGAAATGGGTAATCTGAGTCTTAATGTTATTGCCTATTGCTGATATTATTCATATGCAGTCAAGGAACAAAAAGAAAAAAAAAACTATATGTATCATATGAGTTGAAACTTATATTGGCATAATCAGCCAGTAAAAAACAAAAAAATCTACCCTATTAAGGGATGTATACTAAATTCAGAAGGATAAGAAAAAGGTTGTGAATGACTACATATGGTTGTAAGCTATTGATTTTCTATCTGAGACCTGCCAATGAGGCTGCTCTGTATAAAATTGTTAGCTGTAGATGACAAGTTCCAGATTATGAAGACATCAAACATCTTGGTGATTCAAGTTTTCAGATCCAGGAATAGGAAGAGGTGAATACCGCAAGTATACTTCTTCAGCATCAAGCATGCCGACATGTTCTACTAAAGAAGTCATGTTCAGCCCAATAATCCTCACCAGCGAATTTGAGTGGCCATCCAGAAATACATTAGTAATCTGTTAAAACAATTAAAAAACCGGCTTTCAACATGCTTTGAATATACTATAATCGAAGAAGTGTAGATCATGACTACTGAATTCTCAACAAGAAAGGATTTGGACAAGACAACAAAACACATTAATGCAGATTTGTATTGATATGAATATCAGTTCTTCTGGAAACATGAAACTTTCAAATGTAGTAGCTATCTTCTGTTGAAATTTCCATCATCTCAAAATAGAAGTCGGGGCAGGAAGTGACGACTTGTTTTAATGGTAAGTTCTTTAGATCCCTCTTCTTGTCTGTAAGATATAATGAAAATGGAAAATTGGACGTAGAATTAAGTTTTCCATCTTCTTTTGCATCAAATTCAAAATTGAGCTCACAATTGCAATGTGAATGAATATCCAATTTATTCTGAAATCTCTCTTTTCATCTATATCTTCCACACCATATTTTTGTCAATACAGCAACTAAACCAATCAAAAATGTCTGCAATATTCTATATATAATAAAATTGAGCATGCATTCTAGTGATTAACATATCAATTATCAACGTATGTTGTAATCCAAGATCACAAGCGAAGATCTGCCTCCTTCCACTTATATGTCACTCTTATTAAGGACAACTTAAGGTAAATGTAGTAAGTTTTTCAGTGCAGGATTTGTCGGAGGAAATGGAGAATAATTATTTTTTCTTAGATTATGGTGCAGCTATAACTGAAGCAAGAACTTATTACATATGGAAGTTGCTAAGGTATTTAATCAAAACCTGAATAACATGCAGATGCCATATAGTATAACAAGGGGGATAAGCCATCAAATATATAGCATTTGCGTTGAACAAGGTTACCTGTGTACATCCAAATAGTTTGAGCAGCTTCAGTGACCAGCAGCTGTCCACAAGCAATCCCAGTGCCTCATCTGTTACTTTTCGACACCATGAGAGATCCAAACTCATTAAATTTCTTGAGAATGTGGCAAGTGACAAAGCAGTGGAGGAGCCAACCTGTCAACAGTTGGCTAATGCATGAGATCTAGCAGATGTGTAAAACACCAGGTACGTGATTGGTGAGAGTATGGTTCCAAATAGTACATTTATCATTTAGGACAACATTTCAAGAAGTGGCCGTTTGTAGTTAATGCGAAAGATTCTTGATATACTGCAGAGCCAAATTTTCTTGACAGATTCATTATATATATATATATATATATATATATATATATATATATATATATGATGCTTTTCTGCATTAGGTTAATTCATTCCATGTTACACTTTATAAGTTTATATCCTACAACCAGGATCAGAGTGAACCACCTAAGGTACTTCCGATAGATATAAATTACATCATTACATAAGTTCTTTCTTCCACAAGTGGTTTCAAGGATTATGGTGGACTTCAGAGTACTTAACTAGTTTAAAAGCATCCGTGCCAGAAAAATATTTGACCTACTCTTGCTCCTGTCTTTGGTCCTGCAACAAATTCTATGTAGGTCAAAAAATGATTGGCCTACACTCCTTGCTCTATTTTAATTTTTCTTCCCAACATCTTTCTTTTGTTCTTTAGATATCTTCTTTTCTTAGGACTTCACAATCTCTTAATGAACTTTGGTTCTTGTTCACATTTCTTCCTTTAAATCTATGTACGAAAAGAATGTTCACATGAAACAACCATTGCTTCTAATTATAACCAATTGGAGATGAATCAATTAATCCACTTTCATTGGCATAATCTCGTATGCTAGTACAACTTTAGAGTCGCCTTCATATAGAAGCGTAACAACACTATGCATATTTCAGACATCATTTAAAATGCCGAGTTATCGAGAAATAAATTTAGTAATTTATACTAAAACATACCTGCTTAACATGATTTAGTGATAGCTCCTCTAAGGACCTTCCAGCTACTTCAATGAATGCAGCGATCGCTTCATCGCTATCATGTATAAATTGGATCATCAGATTACAGATAGAAGAGAAGCAACACTAAATTATCATAAAGATACTATATCACTTTAAACAGACTGAGATATAATTTTATATATAACCTTGCAAAAATAACGATTCCTACATCTTACATGACCTTAAAAATTTATGTAAAGGCACATCAAGATAAAATCCTAAAGGAGCACTTCAATGGTTAGAGTACATTGAAGAGTTCTGTGACTACAAAGCCTTCTAAGATTACTTGATTTATAATTTAGGACTTGAAAAAATGATGCACTGCATAAGCCAGTATACGATATGATATTGTAATATAGATGATGTTACTGCTTGCATCAAAGCTAGTATATATCAGGTCCGACAAAAAGTAATTGCAGGGAACCAAATTACATAGTACTGTAAACAAAAACTTATTAAGACACAAATTTTATGTAAAAGAAGCCGGAATTTGACAGTAACATGTGCAGAAACCTGAATCCATTGCGACAGAGTTTGAGGCTTCGAATTGATTTACAGCCATTGGCAAGATTAGATAATCCCACATCAGTCAAGTTGTACAAGTTTACAATGTTGAGGGCACGCAAGTCAGAACAAGTCTGACCAATGACATTCAAAGAAGAGTCAGTCAACCTCCTGCATCAGAGTGAAAAAAAATCTATTATATTGCTGAAAAGAACATTTTTAATTATCAGTACCTAGAAGACGAGGTCGAATAACTTACTCACAATCGGCCAGATCAAGATCCTTGATATTTCTTCCACATGCGGTGATAATGTCACTAACAACTCTATCACATACATTAGAAAGTCCCGCTACTGACAAAACTTCCAAATGTTCAAACTTCTTTAGTGCTGATGCTATATGTCTAGCATCTATTCTGCTGCAATTATCTATAAAGAGCTCTCTCAAACTGGTTCCTAAAGCATTTGCTAGGTAATGGATGCCAACATGGGTGAGGAGGGCATTCTCACCCAAATTTATAGAACAAAGTGCAGGTGCCAACTTAACAAGTACTTTTAAGGCCTCATCTGACAAACGGCATGCTCCCCTCAGAGATATGATACCTAAACTAGGCAAGCTACTTGATGACCGAGCCAAGGTATCAGCTAGTATGTCATCAAATACACACTGCCCGCAAAGGTCGAATTGAAAAACCTACAAAACAGAAAGGCAATTATATCTTTGTTCTAATAGTAAAAACATATATTTTAGTAACAAAAAAAATCGAATAAAAAGGAGGTTTATTTTACATTTCCTAAAGCTTTTATGTCCAACAGTTAAACAGGAGGTTTATTTAACATTTCCTAAAGCTTTTATGGGCAACAGTTAAACAAGGCTGCTACGAGTAATACAATAGAACATATTAAAATTTACTGCAGAATCAGAAAGTATGCCTTGTTAATAGAAAAATATTGATCATCATAAACTGTGGGATAATACTGAGTGCAAAAGTACAGGTACATGTGGCTACATGAAGAAACAACTATTCCTGGTGGCAAATAGATTTTTGCAAAAAACAACTTAATTCAGTTATAGGATCTATATAGTCTTCCTAGCCGAGGGAAAATCATTAGCACCATAAACAATTGCTTCATTCGATGTATACAGTAACCCGTATGGTGAAAAACCTCGACTTTATTTTAATCTTTTTTGTTAAACATATAACACTAATGTAACACTTGTTTGGTCATTGTGAGGATAAAAAAGTTTGTCATAATGTTCTTAAACAGTCTGACATCACCTAAAAGTTACATGAGCAGTGGGAATCAACATTCACTACAAACACTATAAAGCAACATGCACTATCACAAGCACACATAGGATTAATATACACGAACAAAAATTCTTTATGCATGGTGTTAAGCTTCCTTTCGAATTAAATCAACCCTGAACCTCAATCATCATATGGAGTTTAGTTGCTCAATAGCTAAACACGGGAAACGAAAATTTTATAACACACTGAGCACATAATAGTAAGGCAACATTCCTAACACCGTTATTGCAGGAAGCTACAGAGAAAATGACAATCCACAAATGTAAAACATTTAATTTAGTTCAACATCGCGGATCTCACTTCAGATGACATCTATATTCTTATAGAAAATGTTATAGTTCTATATATACCAAAACAATTGAATAGTTGTACATACCCTCAAATTTTTTGGTTCAAAACTACCAAATGACGTTTTAAACTGGCTGTCTGTAATCCAAGAAGCGTTCTTTATACGTATCTCTTCTGGAGCACCTCTTACAAAGAGATCCAAAACCTTGACGTTCATTTTCCGGGAATCACAAAGTATGTTACTGAGTCTTCGCTTCAGGGAATCCGGGACTCCTTCAAGGGTAACAATGGCATCAGCATTATCAGCAAGGACTTTCAATGAAAGATCGAGCAATGAAGGAACAAAACACTTTGAAATAATTTTATCACGATCTTCAGAAGGTTTCCATCTTATCAGTTGTTGCTCATTGAGCTTCACTTTTTGCTCTCTATGTTTGTTTAGTGCATTAGATGGTAGTTTCTCCTCATTCTTTATATCCCCGTCCTTTTCTAAAGGACGTGCAAATCGACGACTAGTACGCTTCCTATCTTCAATTTCCCTTTGTCTAAGTCCCTCGGCTATCCTCGCATGATTTTCCCATCTCAATGCAATCTCTCTGGCTTCCTGTTCCCTCCTCAATTCAAATTCTCTAGCTTCCTGTTCCCTTCTTCGATCAAATTCAACATCTTGTCTACCATTAAGAAAAATAAACTCTATAACGTCCCCCTGCTGAAATATTTCAGGTAACCCAAAATCAAGATCCGGAATTGCAGGCTGCACCTGATTTTGCAATTCACTTGTCAAATCCAATTCCATTGAATTCCCTCCGAGAGATATCCAAGGTTCCACAACTTTTGCCTTCCCCTTTTCCTCTCTACTGTATCGCCTACCACAACCCGTACTTCCACCAATATCTAGGCCTACCTCATAATTTTTCTCTAAACCTAGACAAAAGTCAAGACCTAAATTACTTCCGGAGTCGCCTCCTTCCTCAATCACCTTCCCCTTCCCTTTGAAATCTTCCACCACAGCTAAACCCTTCCCTTCATCTCCACTTTCATCGGACGAAACATTAAAAACCTCCACACAATCCTCATCTACCACACCTCTCACTCTACCATTCTCTTCACCTCCCAACGGAAATCCTTCAAATTCCGCCTCATCAAAAACCGAAACGTTCAAATCCAAACCCAATTCCTTCCTCTCCTGCAACCCACCAGAACTCTCCCCATCTTTCCCCAATCTCATCACACCACCACCCTCCTCCACACCTCCAACCTCATTCCTCCCCATCTCCGAATCCCCCGAGCCAAGATTCGATCTTTCACCATCCCCCACCTTCTCCCCATCGCCAACCACTCCAATTCTCCTCTTCCCAGAAACCCCACCATCAAAATTCAATCTTTCAAAACCACCACCCTCCACACCTCCAACCTCTTTTCTCCCCATCTCCGAACCACCCGAGCCAAGGTTCAATCTTTCAAAAACCCCACCACCCTCCATACCTCCAACCTCATTCCTCCCCATCTCCAAACCACCCGAGCCAAGATTCGATCTTTCGCCATCCCTCACCTTCTCCCCATCACCAACCACTCCAATTCCACTCTTCCCGTAAACCCCACCATCAAAATGCAATCTTTCACAACCACCACCCTCCTCCACACCTCCAACCTCATTCTTCCCCATCTCCTCCACACCCAAACCAAGATTCGATCTTTCGAAACCCCCCACCACTCTAAATCTCCTCTTCCCAATCCCCCCGCCATCAAAATCAAATCTTTCACACACCCCACCATCCAAATCCCCCCCAATTTCATCAATCACCCTCTTCCCCCCACTCTTACCCCCCAAATTCAAATCCCCCATTTTAACCCTAATCAAGAAACCCCCAAATCCCAAATCTCAAACCCTAAAAAACCACACCCCCAAATTAAAAACCCACTTCCCAAACCCCTCAATAAAGAATCTTGTAAAGTTTTTAAAATAAAAAACCTTAAAAAATTCAAGAATTTGTTAATTTGGGCTTCAAATAAGCAAGAAAGTAGTAGTGAAATTAAAATGTTCATAGTGAAGAAATGGATGTGTGTTGGGTGTGTATTTATATAGTGAAAGCAGCCAAAGAAGCTTACCTACTGTCGTGTGTGTATAGATTTATATGATTATATATTTTTAGAACGAGAGAAAGGAGATTTGTTAGGATAGAGACCGTTTTGGAAGGAAGAAAGTGATGCTTTTCTTTTTCCGAAACTAAATTGCCTTTTGCCGCCAAAACATTATTTTTCACATTTTTTGTAAACCGATTTTTTTTTAATAAAATTTATCAAATTTTAAATCAGTCAAAATTCAATTTCAAAGCCAAAAAATCATCACATTTCATAGTTTTGTAAGTTTTTCTTCATTTTTTAAGTTTTTTTATTTATAATAATCTAAATTTTAAAATATGTGAGAGAGAAAAAAAACAAGTTATTGTGGAAGTACTCGTTTTTATTATTGGAAGAATCATGACACGTTATATTCATTAATTTAGATGAATAATATAGGTATTTGTATTATGTATTAAAAATAAAAAGTAAGAGTATCTTCTCAAGAAAAAAGAAATATAAAGAGATTGAGTATTAGCTATGCTAAAGTAGAAAGAAATTACACTTTTTCTTATTTCAATGAGATTGCTTTTTTTTTTTTTTTGCTAAATATTTCGGTGAGATTGTTGGTTGATGTTATTTTGTTAGATGATTGATATTCTTTTTAGATTATTGATATTTACAAGATACAACTTTGAACTACACCAAATTTATAATAAAATACATTTCTTTAGTAATAAAGTAATAATTTTGCTATATACTTCTTATATTCATATACAGAGCATTACAACATTAGAACATAGAAAGAATAGTTTGGGCTAAAATAGAAATTTGAATAAAAAAATCTAAACTAAATCAACTAACTTTAAACTAATCTATTCAACAAATATCTTGTACATGGCAAAATGGGTAAAGACGTGAAGAAGTAAACCGAAATATATTGAATGTCATATCTGATTTTATATCTAAATTAAAAAGTCCGATATTGATATAATGATTTATTTATTTTTTGAAAGTAAAAGGATATTTCATTAAGAAACTTCAGCAAATAACGTCTTCAACAAAACATTTGGAGGAGACTCAAATACATTATAGCAATTTGGAGGAGACTCAAATACATTGTAGCAATCAACCAGACACTCCACCCTAGCTAAAAGATGAGCGACACGATTTATATGCTTTTTTACATGACATAAAGAAAGATCAGGCCTATTCCTCAGCTTCATTTTGCAGGACTCTATGGTGTGTCCAACCTCCAGGTAGTACTCCAAGTGACTGTTAATAGCCTTCACCACAAGCTCAGTATCGCTTTCGATACTAACACCATGCAAGCTTAAGTTATCAATCCAATTTATTGCTTCTTGAACTCCTCGTGCTTCAGCCTCCATAACTGTCACCTCACCTGAGAAACGCATGTTCTTCCCCTTCACAAAGTATCCATGGTCATCTCGAAGCACCATACCTATAGAAAATGATGATTCCCCTTATTAAAAACAGAGGCATCCACATTCAGTTTGTAACAACCTGTTGGGGGAGGCTGCCAAGTAAGAGGCATTTGCATTACTGGTCTATTAGCCAAACTGTTAAGTCTTGCCCTTCGATACATAGCCTCCTGCCAGTATTTAAATTGTTTGACTCCAACTTCTACTGCAATTGCTGGTGTGACGACCTTCTATTGCAATTTTCTCTACCGTATCTGAGCTTTCCACCTTGATTCTCTCCAGCAACCAACTCGGCGCTGTTTCCACCATTTGCATATCAAACCAAAGCCCCATTTTTTCCCAGCAATCAGATGCAAACTTACAGTCAAAGAAAAATATATGCAGCTTGTGCTCTACATCTGTATTACACATCGGGCATATAATAGTCGTTTCAACTCCTTTACCTCTCAGTAGATTCCTAACATGAATATTATTATTACAAAACCTCCATAGAAAAGTTCTCATCTCATGAGGTAAGTTCAACTTCCATATTTTGTTCCAGCTACTCGAATTATCACTACCCACATTATTTACCGCACTTGTGTTCTGAGTGGACCAATACTGATACCCCGTTTTAACTGTATACGCACCTGTACTTGAAGCTGTCCAAGCTACTCTATCTCTTGCCATGATCTGAGGAATCCTTGTTTGTAAGATTAGTCGAATATCATCATCGTGAAAAGCTTGTTGCACCTTTTGCACATCCCAGTCTTTACTATTAGGACGGAAGTAACAACAAATCCTTACATTTCTTACTCCATTCACATGACTATCCTCCACACAGAAATCTCTCTTACCTTTTAGTCACGGATCTTTAAAAATCCTAATATCCTCACCATCCCCTACTATCCATCGAAAACCTTTCCTCAAATGTTCCTTTGCTTCCCAGATTCATGTCCAAACAAAACTCGAACCCGAACCTTTAGCAGCATTGAGAATATTATCCACTGGAAAATAACGAGCTTTAAAAAGCCTCGTTACCAGAGAATATGGGTTGTTACAAAATTTCCAAACATGTTTGCCCAATAACGCCAGATTGAACCTATATAGATCTCTGAATCCAAGACCACCTGCACTCTTTGGTCGAGCCATTCTCCCCCAGCCAAGCCACCTAATCCCCTTAGAATTATTAGAATTCCAGCCCCACCAATACCCATTCAACAATCTCTCCAGTTCTGAGCACATAGACTTTGGCAATAAGAAGCATGACATACTATAGGTTGGGATTGTTTGACCTACATTCTTCACCATCACTGTTTTCCCAGCCTTAGATAAATTCTTATGATTCCAATCTTGCACCTTACGCCAAACTCTCTCTTTTACAATGCTGAACACTGATTTCTTTGATCGACCAACAAACGATGGTAACCTAAGTACTTGCTGTCCTTCAGATCATTATTAACCTCCAAAATGTTCCTTACTTCTTGCTGCTTATCCAACCGAACATTGGCACTAAAGAAAATCCCAGACTTAAAATAGTTCACTACCTGACCAGAATTTGATTCATACCTGTTTAACAAGCTTTTGATTGATGACGCCTCAGCCTATGTAGCTTTAAAGAATAAAAAGCTATCGTCGGCAAAGAGTAATTGTGTCACTCTTGGTGCATCCATAGCTATCTGACAACCTGATATATGACCCTCCTCTGCAACTCTAGATATCGACTCTGACAATCCTTCCACACAAAATAGAAAAATGTAAGGAGACAAAGGATCTCCTTGCCTTAAACCACGACTCAGAAAAATAGGTCCTACTGTTGCGCCATTGAAATTAATCATGTAACTCACGGTCGTCACACATAACATAATCCATTTGATCCACTTCTCCGTGAAACCTATAGCTTTCATTCTATTCCTCAGAAAATTCCAATCCACCCTGTCATACGCTTTCGATATGTCCAATTTCAAATCCACTTCACCCTCTGAACCTCTGTTCTTCCTTTTCATAAAATGTAAAAGCTCAAATGCAACTAAAACATTGTCAGAGATATTCCTTCCTGGGATAAATGCCGACTGATTCTCCGAAATTAGATGTTAGGTCCAGATAAGTTTGTAGAAGGGGGGTTGAATACAAAGTATACCGTTTTATCGAAATTCGTTCTTTGAATAATTTAACAATTTAGAACAAATTAATGCGGAATATAAATGAAACAAGATTCAAGTTAAATATAACTTATATTAAACTTGAAGGGTGTTGCAAATACAATAAGGATTACAAAGTATTTATCTCAAACTAATTAATACAAATTTAGAATAAATTCGACATGAACTTTTCTAATATTTGTAATAAAAAGATCGAATGCTAAAAGCAAGTTCGAGATAAATTCTAGGGATAAAAATCCGCTAGTTAATCAAAGCAATACAAGTAATCAACTTCTAGTGGTTTGGATTTAACAATACAAACTAGAATTAATTGCTTGAGAAGAAATGAGATCAAATGCTTTCTTCTTGCTCTTGAGAGAAATGAGTCTGTTGCTTTTTCTTTTCTGTAAGATATGATGTTCAGTACTTTTTCTTTCTGCACTGCCTCGGGTCATATACAATTTAATTAAACCTGTATGACCTTTTAATTAAATCAAAATGATTTAATTAAACAATCAATACACTTGTATGACCAAGGAATTAAGCTCAGTAGAACCATGCTTCATCAATATGACCTGCACAGTAAGCTCGGTATGACCTCAAGTAATTCTAACAACTTTCGGTAGAACCTGGGAAAGTAATCTGTATGACCTGAGAAATCATTCTGTATGACCTACCAAAGTGCTGAGCAGTGATTCGGTATGACCTTATAAATGACTCGGTATGACCTCAAATTATTCGGTATGACCTTAAAATGATTCGGTATGACCTGTGTTTATACCATTAATTTAATTTCCTTTAATTAAATTAGTTAATTTAAATTCTGAATTAAATTAATTCTTTTCTAGAATTAATTTAATAAATAATTTAAACAACTAAATTAATTAATTTAATAAATTAATTAATTCTGAAGGAATCAATTTATTAATTAAATTGATTAATAATTTAATTAATTAAAAGAAGATAACTTAAAATCATTGCATTCCTCTATCTTCTGAAAACCACTGAATATAGATGATTTAATTCCACTGATTGATGTCGTCATTCGATGCACTGTCTGGTTTCATGAATAACTGACTTCAATGAAAATTCTTCATCTTTAAAACATTTAAAGTTGTGGCTTCTTTTCTTTAGCTTTGAATAAACTCTGTATCCTGTACTTCTTCTGTCACCAACTGGAAATCTCTGTCACTGTAGTAAATCCACTTTCTTGAATACTTCACTGAGGCTTGAACAATAAATTGAACTTCTTTCAATGTAGAATAACTTCAAGTCTGTAGATGACTTTAATACTCCATTCTCTTGACAGATAAAACTCTCTGAGATTCCTGTGACCTTTAACCTAATATTTACTTATTACATTCTGGTTTAAGTTGAGTAGAATCCTCGAATTACAAATAGGCTATAGCATATGCCTTTCATTAGATTTGGCAGAAATTCCTTAAGTCTATTTGTTAAGACCTTTGCTAAAATCTTGTACATTACATTGCATAATGCAATAGGCCTGAGATCAGTGAGTTTGTCAACATTATCTGTTTTTTGGGATCAACACCAGATTTGTATCGTTTAGACTAACCGGGAAGGACAGGTCTTTTAGTCAATTGTTACAACACTTAAATATTTCATGACCAAACAGCTCCTAGAAGTGTTGAAAGAACGCAGGACTAAACCCATCAGGGCCTTCAGATTTGTCTGGATGCATCTGTTTCACTGCCATAGAGAACTCCTCGAATTTTAACTCCGAGACTAACTTGTTATTCTGCTCACCTGTAATTATATTCCTGACAGCCTCTTCCTCCTGCACATCCACATTTGTGGTGCCTGTAAAAATTCCTTTAAAATACTCAACTGCCATTTGACCCATATCCTCAACATTATCTATCCTGGTCCCATTCTCATCCAACAGATAATTGATAGTATTTACCTTCCTCCTCTTTGTTGATGCTGCGTGGAAAAACTTAGAATTTGTATCTCCCTCTGTAAGCCAAAAAGATTTCGCTCGTTGACGCCAGTATAGCTCTTCATGGTATAAGAGTTCATCCAATTTACTTCGCTCTTCAAAATACTGTTTAATACAAATATCATCATGTCTATTAGTCAGAGCATTTAGAACTTCTTTCTGCTTTTTAACTTTGTCTCTGAACTTATGAAAAAGGTTTCTACCCCACTTTGCCATGAACGAAGAAACAGACAATAATTTAGGGAGCATGTGCATTGCAGGAATAGATTTCCAGAAATCTGATACTTGTTTCTTGAACGTTGGCTCATTCAACCAAGTATTCTCAAACTTAAATCTAAATTGTTTTCTAGAATGAGTAACACTCACAGGTTCTAAAATAATCGGGTCATGATCAGAAGTGATCGTATGAGTGACTGATAATTTACAAATCGTAAACTTCCTCCACCGGGCATCATTTGCAAAAGCTCTGTCTAAACGTTCTCTAACCCAGTTTGGAGACCCCTTGCTTTTCTCCCAAGTAAATTCGCCTCCAACGAGATCAATTTCTGTGAGACCACACTCTTCTATAGCCAACCAAAACCCATCCATAAGGTACTGGGGATGAGGGTGAGGTCCTCTTTTATCTGAGTCGTACAATAAGTCATTAAAATCGCCAAAAATACACCATGGTAGACTTACATTTTCTGAAAGTTTCCTCAGCATATCCCAAGCTTCCCTCCTACGACTTCTTTCTGGATAACCATAGTAACAAGTTAAACGCCAAACTATAACAAAATTTTCCATGACCTGCATATCAATGTGATTATGGGACGAGTCTATAACCTGGCATTCCACCTTTCGATTCCATAAAATAGCCATACCTCCACTTCTTCCAACTTTATCCACCGTAAACACATTATTAAAACCAAATTTATCTGCTATATTATTAATAACCATTCCTTCCACAAGAGTTTCATACAGAAAAATCAAATCAGGGTTTTGAGATTTAACTAAATCTCCTAAAATACGAATTGCACGAGGTGTCCCCAAACCTCGGCAATTCCAGCTTAAGTAATTCATAATGGACGGCTAGCTTGCATAGCAAGCGTAGCCAAAATAGAGTTGTTGGTTGCTAAGAAATCAGTTCCAGAAATCTCAGTTTCCTTTTGTGATATGTTACCATCTGTGAGTTCATTCCTTATTAAGCTATTCTCCACTTCCATTGTTGTCTTTGACTCAGGCCCACTTCTCAATCTCTTTCTATTTTCAATTTCCAGCCCATTTGTTTCCTCCACCTCAAGCCCATCCGATAAACATTTAAAAGGATTAGGCCCACTCCTAATATTCTCCCGCCCATATCTATTTTGATCTACAAGATTGGTTTGATTATTACCCTCATCACTCCGAATAATACTCATATCAGTTGGTACATTATCTTTACCTCCTGATTTTTCGCCCGGGAAAGTAGGGTAGTTGTTCCCTTTCCCAAATTTCGCCGCCCAATCTGCATCATCCTCGTTCCTCGGCCATTTGCTACCACCTTGCCCCGCCCCTCGCCTCGTTGGAGCTCGTAACCAAGAACCCCAATCTCTGACCCCTCATTCACCTATGCTATCTATAGTTCTTCTGCAGAAACGTTCCGTATGTGTGACCAGACCACAAGCAAAGCAAAAATCACCTAAACGTCCATACTTACAAGAAACCACAAATTCAATGTCATTCTTACGTTTGATTTTCTTCTTCCTCTTCAATGGTTTTCTTACATCCAATCTGATTTTCACCCTCATATATTCCCTCTATATGTTGCTATTGTTCTTGCTATCGTAAGAGATGAATGTTCCAAAGAAATTCCTCAGTTGAACTCCCACCGCTTCTTACATAAAACCACTTGGAAGATCATAGACTTGTATCCAGACATTTAAAAACCAGAGATGGACTTTCAAAGGTTCTTCTCCTTCAGGGATCTCCTCCAACAGCAGCATAGCATTACCAAAGTTCCAAGGACCACCATTTAACACTCAGGCTTTATCCTCCTTATGAAAGAATTGAAAGAGATAGATTCATGTTTCTAACTCCTTAATATTTATCCCCATCGTAGGCTTCCAAACATCAGTCATTTTCGATTTCATGGCTCTCGTATTGATGTTTTTTTCTGTCAAGAACCGCCCCACCAAGCATAAATCATACTTACCAATCTCCTCCTCTATATCTCCTTCAAATATCAGATCTGCATTCTCCTCTTAGTCTGTAACAAAATATCAGATTAATCAGATTAAATCGGCTTCATATCATTTTGTTAGAAGATCTTCATTCTCCTCTATATCTCCTTCAAATATCATATTAAATTTCGTCGCCCAATCTGCATCCTCCTCGTTCCTTGAAAGTTGTTACATTTTGTTTCGCTTAGTCCGTAAGTTTTGTACTAGTTTTACTGTAACAAAGAATTAGTTCATTTCTGAATCTTATCTTTACGTCTTCGATATGTTGATGAATATGCCAAGTTTAACATGGTATCAGAGCATAAAAGTTGATCGTATTCATCGTCAAAACATGTTATGTGTTCTATATCTTCACCTCTTTCATATCAATCGTCAAATCTGTTTTTTTGTTGATTTTGTGAGAACAATCTGTTTCGTCGTGTTAATCTTGTAGAATTTGTGCATTTGTTCCTCAATTTCGTTTATTTTGTCTTCCATTTAGATCGTATTATCTAGATCGTGTTTGAATCTCTAAATTTCTGCTAAATCTCTCTAAAATTTCTATAAACCTCTCTGCAATCTCTCTACTTCTTTCGTTATATTCTGAATGCATTGTGATTTTGATTCATCGTCATTTGTAATCATGACTGATAATACTGGACAAGTAGTGGAAATGCTTGGAATAGACCACTAATACAACCAAGTCAGGATCCAACAAGCGTTTATTATGTTCATCCTTCTGATGCTAACACATCACAACTTGTTTCTGTGAAGTTTAATGGTAGTGGTTATAGTAATTGGAAAAGATCTATGATGTTAAGTCTTTCTGCGAAGAACAAGTTAGGTTTTGTAAATGGAACCATTTCTAAACCAATTATTGTCTCAATTGAGTCTAAAGCCCGGGATAGATGCAATGATTTGGTTTGCTCTTGTGCAATCTGGACGAAAATATCTCAAAGTGTGTGTTGTTTTTCAAAACTGCAAGAGAAATTTGGGTTGATTTGGAGGATCGGTTTGGTTATGCTTCAATTACTCAAGTGTTTTCACTAAAACAACAACTTGTTGATTTACATCAAGGATCAAAGAGTGTGTCTGGTTTTCTTACTGAGATAAAAGTTGTCTGGGATGCAATGAGTGGTGTGAATCCTCTACCTTGTTGTACCTGCAATAAATGTACTTGCAATATAAATCAGAAGGTTCATCAGATGCAACAGGATCATCGTTTATGATGAAACTAAGTGACAAGTATGCAACTGTCAGAGGGAATATATTGATGCAGCAACCTTTACCAAATATGACTAATGCTTTCAGAATATTTTCTCATGAGAAACGGCATCAAGAGTTGTCACATTTGACAACTCACACTGGCTCATTAGCTTTTACAGCTGATAATAAGATGATTTCTTCCGATAATGCTTATAATAGGTCTTCTAAACCAATTTTTCAGAGACAAGGTTTTGGTACTGGTAAAGGAAACACTCAAATTTTTGTACTCATTACCAAATTTTTGGTCATAGCAATGAGAGGTTTTTTAAACTTCATGGTTATCCTTCCAATTTTAAAGGCTTTAAAGATAAGAAACTGGTTGCAATATCAGTTACCAATACTGATTCTTCTGATTCTATTATTTGTTTTACTTCTCCTCAGATTTCAGTTGCTCAATTCAATCAACTCGTGGATTTACTTAATAAGCAATCACAACCTTCCACTGGAATGAATTCTCAGGATCACTCTGAACATGTCATGCTAGCTGGTAAGTTTTGCTTATTGGCCAATTGTTTCTCAAAATCAGAGTGGTTGATTGATCGTGGTGCTACAGACCACATATGCTCAGATTTGAGTTTCTTTCTCTCATACAAACCAGTGTTAAATCCTAATGAATTCATTGTGGTACCTGATGGTAGACAGGTTCAAATACTCCATACTGGAACTGTTAAAGTTAATCAGCATTTGATTCTTCACAATGTATTGCATATTCCTAATTTTCAGTACACCTTGATCTCTGTTCCAAGGTTGTGTAAAGACTTGCAATCTTCGGTATTTTTCACTGTTAATGATTGTTTCATACATGACCTTTTGAAGAAAGGGCCTCCAATTCTTCTTGGTAAATTCAATGTTGGATTGTACAGTACTACTGGAGCACTTACAGATTCAATTTCAAAGAAGAGCTTACTTACTATTAAAGAAGACATTAGTGTGTGGCATTTTTGACAGGTTAAAGGTGGTTCCAGGACTTGCAGGCATTGCAAACTCTAGTTCAAACCTCATCTGTCAGATATGTCCATTGACAAAACAGACAAGACCTTTTTTTCCTCACAGTAGTATTAAAACAACTAGTCCTTTTTCAGTTACTACATTTTAATGTATGGGGACCTTACAAGGTCAAGTCTCATAATGGGTATAACCAGTTCATTACTCTAGTTGATGGTTTTAGTAGGTTGGGTGCATATGATCAAATACATAACAGATTGTGTACAAATTCTTATGGATTTTCTGCAGCATGTTGAAACTTTATACAAATCTCAGGTTGAGATTATTAGATTAGATAATGCTCCAGAATTGTGTCAGGGTCTGTTAGAAATGAATACCACTAGAAACTAGACAGAGGGGGGGTGAATGGATAGTTTGGTATATTTTTCGATTCTTGAAAACTAAGTAAGCAACTGTATATGATTATGATATGTAATATGCAGAAAGTAAATAACACACACAATCACTTTAATCTACTTTGTATAAGCAAATTAAATACTACAGCTTTCCAGGAAATTCACAATCGAATTTCTGGCTTCTAAACAAGAACAGTTTGAACTTGCTTGCTTACAGAGAAAAGAGCTTAGCAAATAACTATGTGTATCTCTCTTTTTGCTTACAGTTGTGTGTGCACGATATATATATTCCCCTATACAAACTAGGCACACACAATATTACACAGCTACCCCTTCTGAAAGTCCAACTTGTCCTGCCATAAGAAGTTCACTGTGTCAGGAAGGACCACCTGCTTTTCGGAGTCTTTCCCGTTTCTGTAGCTGCTTGTCTCTTATCTTTCTCTCCAAGTTTAGCTGTAGATTTGCCATCTGTTCTTTGGACCACCTTGCCAGAACAAATGCTTCAGTATTTGTCTCCTTTGATTCTTGGTTCTGTACCTTGATTTGTCTTGTTATAAACGGCTAAGTGTTGATATCGTGAACTCCACTTTATCACTGACTTCGCGATCTCCCTTGTGAGGACTACGCGATATAGCCTTTGAAGACTTTGCGACATAGGTCATTTGATGACTATGCGACATAGGTCATTTGATGACTATGCGACATAGGTCATTTGATGACTATGCGACATAAGGCTTCTGAGGACTTCACGATCTAGGCTCTTTTGACTTTGCTGACTTCAACACTTCACGACATGTGTCTTGAGGACTTCTCGACATAGTACAAAATGGACTATGCGATATAGTACTTCACGACATGGATATTGGTGACTTCACGACATAGCTTTCTTTTGACTTTGCTATATAATGCCTTAGACAAATTCCTGCAACTTATTTCTTCATAGCCTTATTCAACTCTATCCTGCTGCATGAACACTTCTGAACTTCTACCAGGATAATTATTCAATGGCCTATATACAATCTAGATGCAAGAAACCTTACTAAGCTCATTATAAGTCTGAGCATACATGATCAAACTAATGTTCATGAGAACAAGGCAAGTACATTTAAAGAGACCTATACTATATCCCAGTGATAGAAATCACTAGGTCATGTAATGTGACATAGTCACATAGTGTAGGCTTGTTAATAGTGGTATTCAGACATGTCTTGAGCCTAACAATCTCCCCCAAATTGTGAGTAAGATCCTTAGGCACAATTTCATGTCTGATAACAAGCCTAACTTACATAAAAGGAAATTTTAGTAACAGAAAGAACAATTCATGAACCTTGAGATCAGAAATTTGATTACATAGAAAAATTGAAAGCTTACAGATTACTTTTGTTGCTTAGCAGCTTCAGCTTCCAATTGCTTCTCTAGCAAGTCATCATATATCTTCTTTTTCCTTATTTCTTCTTTTCTCTTCATGTCTATGATGGCTTCTTGAAGTTCTTCTCTTGCAATCAGTTCTTCAATGAGAGGTGAGCCTTCCAAGTCATCAATTGCAGCCTTGAGTGCACTTTCTACATATGAGTCCAGAAACTCCATCCTTATTTTGCTTTGACCTCCATGTGAGTTTTTGTACTCCACAATGTAAGGATTTTGTTTGACCCTGCACATCCCTTTCTGCCTTAGCTCCTTAGCCCTCTCCTCCATCTCAGCCATTTCTTTTTCTCTCTGAATCTTCTTCTTTTCATTCTCTTTCCTCATGTTTTCTTCATAATCAGCATGCATCTTCAAGTACCTGGCAATATCTATCTTCCATGTCCTTTCTTCTCTTTCTTCAAAATTCAGTAAGGCATTTATCCTTTCAAGCTCATACTTATAGAAATATTGCCAGCTTCCTTGCTTCATTATCCTTTCTCTTCCATCAGTGTACTTGATCTCTAGATGATCCAACTTCACTTTGACTTCAAAGATCCTTTGAGCCCTCAAAAATGCTAGGGCATCTTCATCATAGTCCTCATCTAGTGGAAGCACATTGATGCCAGTAACATTTGTGAGTTTTCCAGTCTTCTTTGTTATCCTTATCCTTTTGGGTACACTCTTGATCTTCAAATGCTTCACAAGAGATACCTTTCTGGAACAAGGAGAATTAGTCTTCAGTGCCACATCACTTGGAAGTAGCTTCATTCCTTTCCCCTTCATCCACTGTAACACTCCACTAGCTGTGACTTTGTGGAAGTGTTTTCTTGAGATTATTTTAGTGGCTTCATTTTTCATCTGTGGTAATTCAGGTTCAGAAGTCATGGATAATGATTTTGGAGGATCATTGCTAACAGTACCCACCCTAGACTTAGAGTCTTGTGTTGTGGTTAAAGTACTACTAGCAATGTCCTTGACTTGCTGAATTCCACTCCTAGTTCTCTTCACAGTCTCCTTTGCCCCCTTTGTGTCATCACCAGCATCTTTAGATTTCTTGGAAGATTTGCTCCTGCTGCTGTCACTTGGTCCATCCTTATTACTCCTTGAATGAGATCTCCTCATGTAGGTTTTCTCCTCATCATCATCCTCCCCATCCTTCTTCTTGTTCTTTTCTGTGACAGATTCTGGCAAAACACCATGAATCAGAAAAGATTGTAGAATGTTAATCATCTCTAATTCCTCTGCTGTCTTGACTCCTTTCTTTGCTCTCAGCATTTGCAGCACCTGATTGATCTTTGTGTTATTCTTCATTTGCAGATCTTTGGGAATGACTAGTTGGTCAATACTTCTGACTTTGGATAGACTTTGAAAAATTACTGTCCTTGGCTTGGGTATGACCTCAGGCAGTCTTTGATTTTGGTCCATCTCCAAGTCATTATAAAGACTTTCATTGTTAGCCCCACTCTTTTCAATCAACTCCAGAATTATTGACACTTCAGTGAATTTCAGTTTCTCCAGAGTTTGAAATGCTAAGTGCCACAAGCAGTTGTCCTTGCATACCATGATTATTTCTCTCAGATAAACATCCCTGATTTTCCTTACTGCAACTGTGAAGTACTTGATGCTTTCCCTGAGCTTCTTTCTATATGCTTGTGCATCTCCTTGAGCATTCTTGTAGGTGGCTTTCAGAAACTCCAGGAATGCCTCATCATGATAGATGTTAGAGTTGGCAACTTCCTGTAGCTTGGCCTCAGTGATAAGTGTAGCTTGGGTAGGTTTAGCAATTGGAGTAGGTATAGCAGGTTGAGAGGTTGAGATGTCTTTAGGCATTGTGGATGGATAGAATGTTGTGGTGACTGTGCTTTTCTGACCTTGTGCATTGATGACCTCTACAGGGGGAAGATTGATTGGCTTTATTGTCTCTTCAATGAGCTTGCCCTTAAGTTTTGACTGCTTGGTAGGTGCTCCCCCTGTCTTTTTCACATTGACCTCCTTTCCTTTCTCCCCCTTAGGCTTGGGATCAGACAAAATGTCTTGAGTTTCCCCAGGAATAGGCAGGTTCATAGATCTCATCATTGAGGTCATCATTTGTTGCTGCACCAGCAAAATGTTTGTTGTGTTGGTGCCTTGATCATCTAGTTTGTCATTGAGTTGGCTTAGAGATGTAGATAGCATTCTGTTTTCATCCTTGAGAGAGGCCACTTCTCTTTCTAAGCTATCCACCTTGGAGAATAATTGTTGAGACCTAAATGAGTTGAGGGATTGATCTTTGACCCTGGCAAAGTCATATTTGGAGATGTCTGACAGAGGGACTTCATCCACCAGCTTATCACCATACTGGTTTTTCCACATGACATTCAACATAGCATTGGTGGTGATGGTAGATTTTGCTTGATTTTCCAGTGTAGAAGCCAGTTTCTTGATGTTGTCTGTGACCATGGCAAGAGTCACATCCATCATGGACACATTGGTGGAGGTTTTCTGGACTTCTTTGAGGATACCATCCACCTTGGGAAGATCAGAGAGATAAGAGTTTCTTAGCTTAGTGAGGGATCTGTCTGTCTCCTCCTGAATTGAAGAAATCTCTGATTGAAGCCCTTTCCCAAGATAATGCAGAGCCTTCAACTGGTTCTTGTACACATCATTCACAGCTTCATAGATGGCAACAGGAGAAAGATCCTTAGCATTTGAGCCCAGAGAGGTGAGGTATTCTTCTCTCACAAAAGCCAGGGCATCCTTGAGCTTGAGAGTCCTCTTAGCATCCAACCAGGCATCCACATTCCCCTCTGGTTCAGCTGTATCCACAATCTTCTCCTGTTGAGCTTCAACATCCTCCTTATGGCATAGCAGGATAGCTTCATAATCAGCATTTGGAAGATTGGAGGTGAGGAGATGTTGAGCTATCTTTGAGAACTCATCAATCTGTGCCACATGGAGATCCTGTATGGCTTCTTCTGTCATTTTGGAAGGCACAGATGATGATCCTGAAGGCCTGTCATGTTGCACAGGCTTCAGCCATTCTGACATTGTGGCCTGAGCCAAGTGAGAGCTAGTGCTAGGCACTTCATGAGATGTGGGAGTTTGAGTCTCCTCCAGCCTTGGAATGGCTGTAGGGTCTGATGTTGTCTCCATTGAAATGGGATGTGTTACAACATCAGCCCTATTTGTCTGTGAAGACATTTCCACATCCCTAAGGATGGGAGAATTTGGCACAGAGTCTCCAGTGAAAACTGGTGAATCCTCCATGTTTGTGTTGGTGTCATTAGGATATGCCTCAGCATGCATTCCCTGACCAACCAAATGTGGGTCCTGAGTGGTGAGCACAGTGTCAAGCACCATGTCACTTGAAGTTGGCTCAATCACAGGGCTGGATTGTGATTGATCAAGGGCAAGATTGTCATGAGAATGACTCTCTTGTTCAGAAGAAATTTTAGTGGAAGAATCTGAGAGAGAAGTGGGGTTCAGATTAGATTTTGGCAACTCCCCCTGAGAAATAGGAGGAGTTTCAACATTGATGTGCTCTCCACTTAGTGTTTGATCACCCTTATCACTCCTAGGGTCAAGAGTGAGGTCTTGACCCTGTGCAGACTCTTTACAACTTGCAGTGGGGAGGCTGCTCTTTTCAATGCCCATGACCTGTTGAGAGGCCATAGACAGTAGCAGGTGTACCCCTTTTTCCACATCTGAATCCTGTTGGGAGGATTCAGTGGTAGTTTTTGATTTTGATTTCTTCTTTGGTCTGGTGAGAGGTGACTCAGGAATCTCACTTTCTAGCTCTACAGATTCATGGATAATAGCTAGGGTTCTTTTCTTCTTCTTTTTAGGAACATCAACCTTTTGAGAGATTGATGCACTTGGCTGACTAGCCTCTATGGTGGTGTTTACAGTGGGGTTGCTGGATGGGATAGGGAGGCTTGGGTTAGACTGTGAAGCTCCTTCAGTCTCAGCCTCCCCTGTCCAGGAAAGAGCATGGTATATGGGCTTATCAAGTGGATAAGACTCGAATGTGTCCTGCATGTGCTTGGTCACACTCAAGATCACATCCACCTGATTCCTTGTGTCCAATGAACCAAACAGAATCTTGGACATGGACTTGGAATAAGCCAACTTTGATTTATCAATACCCTCCAAGTCATGGACATTAGCATCAAGATAATTTAAAATAACTTGAAGAAAGCGAGGGTAAAAGATGTCATTACCTCTTCCACGGACTGTCCTCCCTAGCCTTTGAGCCAATTCCTTGAGGATTATTGCTCCAACATTGATTTCCTGATTGTGGGCTAGGGAATAGGCCAGCTTCACAGCAATGTGACTGATATGGTCCCATCCTGTCTTTCTGCAAAGGAACACCTTCTGGAGTGCATCAAATAGGAATGACCACTCCCTTCTTACAAATTTCTTGTTCAGCTTTCCGGTATCTATCTCATCTGCATACCGAATGAAGGTCATGAAGTCTACAATTTGAGCATCTGTAGCTTCTTGGTCATGACCCTCCACCTTGAACCCTAAAGCTTCATTTATCTCCTTCTCCCCAAACTGGAAGTGTTTGCCTCCAATTGAACAAGCTATCTCCTGGAACGAAGTTCCATCTTCCCTGGCCATTGTAGAAACCAACGCCGTTCGCCAAAATCCTTCCAATACATCAACATACAACGTGGGGTTCAAGGTTAGGGTTTGGCTGAGGTAGGAATCATTCAGGAACCGTACAAAACACTTGTACCTGGGTTTAGCCTCAGCCTCAGAGGGAATGGTGAGAAGATTTGTTTCTTTGGGGATTGTTAAAGGAATAGGGGATGATACTGTTTGAGATTTGGGTGCCATTTCAAGAGAGAGAGTAAGAAAGAGAGTAGAGAATTTGTGCTTAGGTTAGAAAGTTTGAGAGCAATAGACAAGATGAAAAGTTGCAAACGGTTAGAAAAAGGTATTTATATGATAGAGACACTGCGATATGGAGTTATGAATGTGTACAGTCTATCTGTATGTCGCGAAGTCAGAAATGGCCTGTACCGCAAAGTCTTGCAAAGTATATCGCATAGTCTC
Source organism: Heracleum sosnowskyi (assembly GCA_030848705.1). Classification (NCBI taxonomy): domain Eukaryota; kingdom Viridiplantae; phylum Streptophyta; class Magnoliopsida; order Apiales; family Apiaceae; genus Heracleum; species Heracleum sosnowskyi. The sequence continues at coordinate 9,664,375 of CM061242.1, read as the reverse complement.
AAGAATGAACTAAGTCGCAAAGTCTTCAAAATGAAAGGGTTGGGGAGACTTTGCGATATAGTAGAAATACCTTGTCTAAAGCTCTCTTTTAGGAATTTTAAGCAATTTGTCAGACTTTTATCAAATTTTGAAATAAAATTAATTTAAATCAAAATTCTGTCAACTATGGAGACTTGTCGACATAGTTATTCTAAGTCGCGAAGTCATAAAATTAACTATGTCGCAAACTCATGAAATGAACTATGTCGCGAAGTCTCACAATCTCAACAGTTTGCGATATAAGTCTGTTTTATTTGAACTATGTCGTGAACTCTGAAAATCATCTATATCGAGATGTCTCAAAAGCTCACAACTCCACTCACAAATATGATTTTGAAAAATATACAGTAAAATACTGAAATATTTATAAATCATATCTCAGCTAATTTTCACTCCAAACAAATAGATCATTTAAATACAGTGAAAATTTACTGCTACAACTATTACCTAGCATACTTACTTGGAACAACTAAATGAAGGATTGAGCATTCCAATTTCACTCACAAGTCTGTTGAAGACTGCTTCATTCAGAGGTTTAGTAAATATGTCAGCTAGTTGTTTCTCAGTTGGAACATAAGAGACTTCTATGGTACCATTTGCAGCATGTTCCCTAATGAAATGGTACCTGATCTCAATGTGCTTTGTAGTAGAATGATTAACAGGATTGGCAACAATGGATATTGCACTAGTATTATCACACATCAGAGGAATGTGTTCTAACACTAGTCCATAATCCATGAGTTGATTTCTAATCCAAAGCAATTGAGCACAGCAACTTCCAGCAGCAATGTATTCAGCCTCAGTTGTGGATGTTGCTGTGGATTGTTGTTTCTTACTAAACCAGGACACTAACCTTTGACCTAGGAATTGACAGCTTCCAGAGGTGCTCTTCCTGTCAATTCTGCATCCAGCATAATCAGAATCTGTGTAACCAACCAGGTTGAACCCAGTGCCCTTTGGATACCATAGCCCAAGATTAGGAGTCCCCTTCAGATATTTGAAAATCCTTTTGATGGCCATCATGTGAGATTCCTTGGGATCAGACTGGAACCTTGCACAAAGGCATGTGGCAAACATGATGTCTGGCCTGCTAGCTGTGAGATAGAGTAGGGATCCAACCATTCCTCTATAGACCTTGATATCAACTCTCTTGCCTTTCTTGTCTTCATCCAGCTTGATTGCAGTAGACATAGGAGTTTTAGCTGGGGATGACTCTTCTAAACCATATTTCTTTAAAAGATCCTTGACATACTTAGATTGGTTTATAAAGATGCCATCCTCCCTTTGATGTACTTGCAGGCCTAGGAAGTAGGTTAACTCTCCCATCATACTCATCTCATATTTACTTTGCATCAACTTAGAGAACCTTTCACAGAGTTTTTCATTTGAAGAGCCAAAGATGATATCATCCACATAGATTTGAACAAGAATGATATCATTTCCATGCTTCTTGAAGAATAGGGTTTTGTCTATTGTACCCCTAGTGAATTGATGCTTAAGAAGGAATTGAGATAGAGTTTCATACCAGGCTCTTGGTGCCTGTTTGAGTCCATAGAGTGCCTTGAGCAGTCTATACACAAAGTTTGGGAAGTCTTCACTTTCAAAGCCAGGTGGTTGAGACACATAAACTTCCTCAGCAAGATCACCATTGAGAAATGCACTTTTCACATCCATTTGATACACCTTAAAATCTGAGTGAGCTGCAAAAGCCAGGAAGATTCTTATGGCTTCTAGTCTAGCTACAGGTGCAAATGTCTCATCATAGTCAATGCCTTCTTGCTGACTATATCCTTTGGCAACCAGCCTTGCTTTGTTTCTAACTACCACTCCTTCTTCATCCATCTTGTTTCTGAACACCCATTTGGTGTCAATAACATTCTTTCCTTTTGGAGGTGGCACTAGTTCCCATACTTTGTTTTTCTCAAATTGATTCAACTCTTCTTGCATGGCAACAATCCAATCAGAATTCTTCAAAGCTTCTTCAATTAGTTTAGGTTCCTCTTGTGACAGAAAGCAGCTATACAGACAAGTATTTAATGTTGCCCTTCTTGTTCTAACTCCCTCACTAGGATCTCCAATGATTTGATCCCTAGTGTGGGCTCTGTCCCATTTCCTTGTGTGCCCCTGTTCATTTCCTTGATCTGTTCCAATCTCATTTTGGTTGACAGTTGCATTCTCTTCTTCTCCCCCTGTGTTTGTGAATCCTTGCACAGGTGTTTGAAGAAGATTGTCAACTTCAAGAATTTCATTTTCTAGAACAGTTTGAACAGGGGGTTCATCTTCATTTTCAGAATCCTCAAGATAACCTTGATTCTCAAATCTCAATAGCACACTGTCTTGATCACTTGTTTTCAGTCCTGGAGTTTTCTTGTCATCAAAGGTAACATCCATGCTTTCCATGACTTTGTGTTGCTCAGGTACAAACACTCTGTATGCTGTCCTTTCCAGAGAGTATCCAATGAAGATACCTTCAAATGCTTTAGCATCAAACTTTCCAACATGCTCAGAGGTATCTTTCATCACAAAACACTTGCTTCCAAACACATGCAGGTGCTTGAAGGATGCTCTTTTTCCAGTCATTAATGAGTAAGGAGTTTTGCCAGACTTCTTATTGATTAATGTTCTATTTTGCACATAGCATGCTGTGTTAACAGCATCAGCCCAAAAGCTAGTGGGTAGCTTTGCATCCAGCAGCATTGTCCTTGCAGCTTCAATGAGAGTTCTATTCTTTCTCTCAACTACTCCATTTTGTTGAGGTGTCCTAGGAGCTGAGAATTGTTGAGAAATTCCTTTATCTTTGCAAAACTCATACAATGTTGAATTTCTGAACTCAGTCCCATTATCACTTCTCAAAGCAACTACAGAGGCACCAGTGCTTTGTGCTTCTTTATCAACTCTCTTGATATGCTCTATTATGACTTGGGGTGCTTCATCCTTGGAGAATAGGAATTCCACCCAAGTATATCTTGAATAGTCATCAACCATTACTAGAGCATATTTCTTTTTGGAAAGGGACATTACATTCACAGGGCCAAATAAGTCCATGTGAATTAGTTGCAGAGGTTTTGAGTTTGTATTGAGCAACTTGTTCTTGTGACTTGATCTTTTAATCTTCCCTTTCTGACAAGCTTCACATGCTCCATCTTGCACAAACTCCAAGGCATGCAAATCCCTGATGAGTTCTCTCTTGGTTAGAGAGTTCATTGCCTGAACATTCAAGTGAGACAGTTTCTTGTGCCACAGCCAGAATTCCTCATTTGTGGCTTTTGTGTAGAAACAACAAATTTCTCCCTTATCTGCAGCCTTAAGATTAGCTACAAACAAGCTTCCTTTCTTCACACCAGTTAGAACAACTTCACCACTTTCCCTTTTTGAGATTGAACAAAGGTCTTCATCAAATTCCACTTTGAAGCCTCTGTTGGTAAACTGTCCAATACTCAAGAGATTATGCTTCAGTCCTTCAACAAATGCTACATCTTCAATAATGACATTTCCAGATTTAACACTGCCATATCCCATTGTATAACCAATGTTGTCATTTCCAAAGGTTACTGATGAGCCAGCCTTTTCCTCAAAATGTGATAGCAGGGCCATATCACCAGTCATGTGACTTGAGCATCCACTGTCCAAGATCCATATGACTCTTTTATTCCTGTTGCCCTGCATTCACAAAGTGACTAAGTTGTTTTTGGTACCCACACTTGGTAGGGTCCATATGATTTAGAAACATTTTGATTAATAATTCTTCTGTCATAAATTGCATTTCTCATAGTAGGAGACTTCACTTTTTCTGTGGCTTTGGAGTTTACACTCTTAGGCTCACATGAAGTTTTCACCCTCTCAACCCTGATTGGGGACCCTGTCCTATGAGAATGTATGTGTGTGTGTGATTCACCAGATTGTGCAGAGTCAAGTTTATGTTTAAGAGATAAACAGTTAGCAATCACAGTCACATAGCATGTCATGCAGTTTGGCTTACCACAGAAAGAATCATGACTAGAATTTATGCTAGCAGAAAGGTTACTTAGGTTATCAACTTCAACAATTTCAGGCTTACTACACTTATGAGTCAAATGATTAACAGATAGGCATTTTTGACATTGTTTCCTGGGAGCATTTGGCACATAAGCATAGTTGTTTCCTTTGTTAATACCAACTTTACCATTTCTGTTTTGTTTCCTTTTCTTAACAACTTCTTTCTTTGCTTTAGAACTCTTGACAAGATTGTCTTTGGTCTCTTTCTGATTGACAAGTTCAGGAAAGGAAGAAGTGTTCTTAGCAGCCTCATCTTCTTCAAGTAGTTGTTGCTTGATGATCAGTAGTTCCTCATCAAACTCAACAACACTCTTCTTGAAGATGGGCTGTTCAACACTTGACAGTATGGTTGGGGCATTTTTGTTTGTAAGAGTTTCCTTTCCTTTGCCCTTGACTTTCTTCCTTCCCTTGTCATTATCATAGTCAAAACCAACTCCAACCTTGCAGTCTGCAGTGTGTTCCTTGTGGTAGGTTTGAATAAGTTCAGAGGAGTTTTTGAAGCTTCTAAGTTTCAGTTCAGTTTCAGCAATTTGTTCTCTAAGGGCATTCTCTATCTGCTCAGCACAAATCACTTTGTTTTTAAGATACTCAACCTCATTTTTCAAACCATCCAGGTTCACAACCATTAACTCAAGTTGCTCATTCTTTTCTGTAAGCTCAACATTCTTAGCAGTTAGTCTGTCAATTTCTTCATTAGCTACTAACATGCTAGTATGAATATTAAACATCTCAGTGCTCATATCTTCAACAGTTTGCTTATATTGAAGGGGAGTCATATCAAGAGAAGTAAGAATAGGTACCTGACTTGAATCACCTTCATCAGAGAATGCCATCAAGGCATAGTTTGAGTACTCTTGTTCTTCTTCTTCATCAGAGTCATCCCAGCATTTTCCCTCAGCAATAAAAGCTTTGCCCTGTTGTTTCTTGAGTAGAGCCTCATACTTAGCTTCAAGCTCTAAGTATGCTTTGTCCTTCTTGACTTGTTTAGGCTTTTTGCACTCAGTGGCAAAATGCCCAAGTTCATTGCAGTTATAGCACCTTATCTTGGTCCTATCCACACTTCCTGTCTTGTATCCACCTTTAGCAGCACCAGCAATCCCTTTTCCTTTATTGAAGGTGTTTGAGCCACTAGATCCACCAGTGTTTCCATTATTGAACTTGGACCTAAATGGCTGCTTTCTTTTAAACCTTATGTTAGGATACCTCCTAGCCATATAAGCAAAAGATTTGTTTTCCATTTTGTCCAGCTCATCTATACTGTAGAACTCATCCTCTTCAGGTAAATCATACACAACCTGAGTTTCATCACCAGTGTCTTCAACTTCTAGTTCCTCAATCTTGACCTGACTGATTTTAAGAGAGTCCATTCTTTGACTTAGGCTGTCAGCAATAAGTGCACAGGAGGTATTAGCCACTAACCCTTGCTTTGCTTGAATAGATCTCTTTTGAAACAGCTCTAACTCATATGTCTTTAAAACACCATACAACACATCAAAACCAATCTTTGTCAGATCTCTTTCTTTAAGAGAAGAGATTCTTGGTTCCAAGTGATCTGGCAGAGTTAGTAGAAACTTCATATTGAGCTCTTCTGTTTCATAGTGTTTGTCATAGAGTTTGAGCTCGTTTATCAGCTTGTTGAATCTCTCAAACACTTCTGTGATTCCCTCTTTTGGCTGAGCCATGAAGGCTTCATACTGTGAAACAAGAATCTGCTTCTTGTTCTTTCTTACCTCAGTAGTTCCTTCACAGAGCACTTCTATAAGATCCCACATCTTCTTGGCACTAGTACAATGAGCAACAGTGCCATACATGTTGAAGTCCATAGATTCACAAATGATAAGTTGAAGATGTCCATCCAATGCTACTTTTTCCTTTTCAGGATCAGTGTATTTTAAGGGATCTTTGGGCACATGTTTTGCTGGCACAATCTCAGTGCCACTGGTTGTTTCACCAATCTCGATCATTGGAATGAAGGGACCATGCTTTAGAATATCTAAATACATGGGGTTAGAAGCTTTGATGAAAAGCAACATCTTCTTCTTCCATAAACTGTAGTGCTCCTTGTTAAAGGGAGGAATCTTGATACTGCTTAGTTTCTGTGAACTCATTCTTGATCTTTTCCTGTTTGTACGTTAACAGCCTACGCTTTGATACCACTTGTTAGAAATGAATACCACTAGAAACTAGACAGAGGGGGTGAATGGATAGTTTGGTATATTTTTCGATTCTTGAAAACTAAGTAAACAACTGTATATGATTATGATATGTAATATGCAGAAAGTAAATAACACACACAATCACTTTAATCTACTTTGTATAAGCAAATTAAATACTACAGCTTTCCAGGAAATTCACAATCGAATTTCTGGCTTCTAAACAAGAACAGTTTGAACTTGCTTGCTTACAGAGAAAAGAGCTTAGCAAATAACTATGTGTATCTCTCTTACAGCTTACAGTTGTGTGTGCACGATATATATATTCCCCTATACAAACTAGGCACACACAATATTACACAGCTACCCCTTCTGAAAGTCCAACTTGTCCTGCCATAAGAAGTTCACTGTGTCAGGAAGGACCACCTGCTTTTCGGAGTCTTTCCCGTTTCTGTAGCTGCTTGTCTCTTATCTTTCTCTCCAAGTTTAGCTGTAGATTTGCCATCTGTTCTTTGGACCACCTTGCCAGAACAAATGCTTCAGTATTTGTCTCCTTTGATTCTTGGTTCTGTACCTTGATTTGTCTTGTTATAAACGGCTAAGTGTTGATATCGTGAACTCCACTTTATCACTGACTTCGCGATCTCCCTTGTGAGGACTACGCGATATAGCCTTTGAAGACTTTGCGACATAGGTCATTTGATGACTATGCGACATAGGTCATTTGATGACTATGCGACATAGGTCATTTGATGACTATGCGACATAAGGCTTCTGAGGACTTCACGATCTAGGCTCTTTTGACTTTGCTGACTTCAACACTTCACGACATGTGTCTTGAGGACTTCTCGACATAGTACAAAATGGACTATGCGATATAGTACTTCACGACATGGATATTGGTGACTTCACGACATAGCTTTCTTTTGACTTTGCTATATAATGCCTTAGACAAATTCCTGCAACTTATTTCTTCATAGCCTTATTCAACTCTATCCTGCTGCATGAACACTTCTGAACTTCTACCAGGATAATTATTCAATGGCCTATATACAATCTAGATGCAAGAAACCTTACTAAGCTCATTATAAGTCTGAGCATACATGATCAAACTAATGTTCATGAGAACAAGGCAAGTACATTTAAAGAGACCTATACTATATCCCAGTGATAGAAATCACTAGGTCATGTAATGTGACATAGTCACATAGTGTAGGCTTGTTAATAGTGGTATTCAGACATGTCTTGAGCCTAACAGGGTCCTATGAAAGATTTGTTTCTCCAAAAAGGTATCATCCATCAAACTTCTTGTAGTCATACTCCATAACAAAATGGTGTTATGGAGATAAAACATAGGCATCTCTTGAAATTTGCTAGATCCTTGTTGTTTCAGTCTAAAGTTCCTACAAGATTTTGGAGTGAGTGTATCTTGTGTGCTATATCTAATTAATAGAACTCCTCTATGAAGCATTGGAAATAATGCTCCTTATTTTAAATTGATGGGTACACTTCCTTCTCTAGAACACCTTAAAGTGTTTGGTTGCCTATACTATGCATCTACTAATGTTAATCGTAGATCTAAATTTGATCAAAGAGTAATTGTTTGTGATTTCATGGGATATTCAGTAGTTCAAAAAGGTTATAAAATTTTGAACCTTACTACCAATCATATTTTGTGTCTACAGATATTATCTTCCATGAATTTCAGTTTCCATTTCATGACCATTCTCAATCCACACTTTTTCCTATTGACATTTACTTGCCTTCTTTTAAATCTCCATTTTATACTGATTCACATAGCTCATATGATATTTCTCCCCATTTACATTCTGATAATTCTGCTCATACTACTGTTGTTGACTATTCAAATGTTGATTTCTCTGCTATTGTTACCGTGTCTCCTTCTTCTCCAGTTGATAATGTCAATAACTATACATTACCTACTTCTATTACTACTCTTTCACATACTCATTCTAAGCCACAACATGTCTCTACTAGACACTCTACTAGAGTACACAAACTTTCTTCTTATTTGTCTTCATATAAGTGCAATATTGTCACTGCAGCACCAATTACTAATCATTGGTGTAATTTAGTTCATACTTCTTCTGGTTTTTCTAAATGCACTATTACTGAGCCTCAATCTTATAAAGAGGCAGCTGCAAATTCTCTTTGGGTTAGTGCTATGCAGTCTAAAATTCAAGCATTTCATGACAATCATACATAGGATTTAGTCCATTTACCCCATGGAAAAAAACCTATAGGATCTAAATGGGTGTATAAAGTGAAGCTCAAATCTGATGGTAGTCTGGAGAGATGTAAAGCCAGACTTGTGGCCAAATGTTACAATCAAAAATTTGGAGTTGATTATGAAGAAAAAATTTCTCCAGTTGTGAAGATGGGGACTGTCAGAATTTTATCGTCCTTAGCTGCAAGTAAGCACTGGTCCATCCATCAACTAGATGTCAATAACGCTTTTCTACATAGGCATTTAAAAGAAGAAGTTTATACGAGGGTTCCTGAAGGTATTCCTAATCCTTTAAACTTGGTTTGTTTACTTAGGAAATCACTATATGGCTTGAAACAAGCTTCTAGAGAGTGGCATGCCAAATTAGTTAAGGAATTGATTTGTCAGGGTTTTGTGCAATCGAAAAACGATTATAGTTTGTTTATTAAGCATCACAATCACAAGATTTGTATTGTTGTTGTATATGTTGATGATGTGATACTAATTGGGGATGATAGTGAGGCTATTGTTGATCTTAAAACTCATTTAGACAAACAGTTTGGAATTAAAGATCTCGGGTTATTGCATTATTTTTTGGGTCTTGAAGTCAGTTATACTTCTACTGGGATTTTCATATGTCAACAAAAGTTTGCTAATGAACTGCTTCTCGAGTCTGGTTTTGATCTTTCCCATAGAGCTTGCACCCCTCTTCCAGTACATCTTAAGTTGTCACATTCTGAGGGTGACCTTATTTCGAATCATGAGCTTTATCGTTCGTTCGTTGGGAAATTAAACTATCTTACTAACACATGACTGGATCTCTCCTATACTGTTCAAACACTCAGTCATTATATGCATTCTCCTCGAACTTCTCATATGTCTGTTCTGCATCATACTCTCTGTTATTTAGCACATTCGGTCACACAAGGGATTCTTCTTCAAGCTTCTGATCATCTTCAGTTACAAGCATTTGCTGATGCTGATTGGGCCTCGTGCATTGATTCACGAAGGTCTATTACTTGCTACATTTTATTGTTTGGTCAATCTCCTATAACTTGGAAGTCGAAGAAACAAAACATTGTATTTAAATCTTCTATATAGGCAGAATATCGAGTTATGGTATATGCAGCCAGTGAAGTCACTTGGGTTGTTCGTTTGCTTGATGAACTTGGGGTGTCTAATCTGAAACCTGTTACATTGCATTATGATAATCAATCGACTTTACACATTGTGAAAAATCCGTTTTTTCATGAGCGAACCAAGCATATTGAACTTGATTGTCATTTTATTCGTGACAAAGTTCTTGAAGGCTTGATTCAGCTGACTTATTTTCCTACATGATCACAACTTGTTGATGTTTTTACAAAGATTTGTTTGTCTCCTCGGTTCAACTCTTTGTTGTCCAAGCTGTGAATGCTTTCTTCACCGTCTTCACCTCCCAATTTGAGGGAGGCTATTGAAAATACTAGTACTGAAAGTACTAGTTCTGAGTAGTGTCAATTTGTCCGACTGTGTCCAATTGTCATGTGTGTCGTGTCACCTCGTTAGTTAGATATTAGAGCTTACATATAGATTGAAAGCTGTTACATTTTGTTTCGCTTATTCTGTAAGTTTCGTACTGGTTTTACGGTTTTACTGTAACAAACAATGAGTTCATTTCTGAATCTTATCTTTACATCTTCAATTTGTTGATGAATATGCCAAGTTTAACAAATATGACGTGAAGTACGTGATCCAATATAAACTCAAGTTAGAAAAGTGGTGAATTAAGTTTTAATTTATTAATTATAATTTCAATAAATCATAGCTCATGATTCATATACACTAACCCACTTTTCATCCACTCAAATTAACTATTTATAAGCAAAATTCATATGAAATACTTATACGTGAAGACATATTTATATACTAAGATAATACATTTAATAATAATATAAACTCTTTTAAAGTTTCACTGATTAAAATTTGAACGAGTAACAATCGGGAATGATCGTAACTGAATTTAATCGAATTTTAATCTGAACTTCATTTGATTTTAATCCAAACTATATCTTAAATATACTATAATAAAAAGTTGATCTGATCTAAACCAGAATCGATTTTGTTTGCTCGAATTGCTAGATATATTCCAAGTCTCGTCCTATTCGGTAAGTCTCGTAGAAAGGAAATCATGTAATATTCTTAAAAGATTGAAGCGTCATGATTATGGTTATGGTTTTTGCTATGGTTTTGATAGAGAATGGTGATGTCGGTTTTAACAGTGAGACATAGTGATAAATGGATAAATCAGAGACACCTTTGTGACTTGCTCAATAGGAAATTGATCAGGTATTCAAGCGCCTGACTCCTAATTTGCAATTTTGATTATACGAATTCGAGAAAATATTATCTTGAACAATTAATATCAATTTAATATCAAAATTTATTTGACTTGTAAATAAATAGAATCCGAAATGAATAAGAGTACAAAACATGACTTTGTAATACTAAACATGATAATATGTATGTAAAAGGTGCCTAGATGAAGAAGTTTTAGCTATGTGAAAAGAAGATGCGATTCACTTTTGACTTGAGGTGCATATTGAAGCAAGCAAAATACACTAATCTATGTTGTTGGGAAATGACACCACAATTGTAGCAGTTAATTGTTGAAAATCAAGCACAAGTTCAATGTACAAGTGATTGGAGAATGAGCTGGTGAATTTTAAACAAAAATCTTTTATATCAGAGCCAGGTTTCGATCCTGGGACCTGTGGGTTATGGGCCCACCACGCTTCCGCTGCGCCACTCTGATTTACTGTTCATGTATGCGTCAAGCGGCTTATAATACTATTAAAATTAAAGACGCTACCTTTAATTCTAATGGACTTGCTCTGGCTCAGGATATGTCCACCAAAAATATTTAAGTTTCAATGTACAGATTTCATTAACTTTATAAAATTTAGTTAAATTTTTTTTTAATTATTGCTGTACAAATCATATAACTTTAAATTTTCAAAATTGTAAATACACAAATAATTTTCATTTTAGTCGATCAAAATTAGGTTGATTCGATTATACTGAAATAATGAGTGATTAACAATTCAATTCAATTCAACCAAATAAACTAAATATCCCATTTTTTTAATTTAACAAAACTACATGGTCTGCATGATTTAGTAGTCATGTTATAATTGCCCGAGTCGGACATCTAATTGCTTTTCTGATTTGAATTTAATCCTCGATGTAGGCATGTGGCAGCACAAAACATACCCCGTAACATACCAAAATATAAACTCATTCTTATTTAGGAATTCGGGACGGACCTTATGATAAAACTTAGCAAAAAAATATATCAACTCATTCAATATAATCCTCAGCTTAAATATATAATGCTAATTGGCTTTTGCAGGGAACCTACTTTCCTGAACTCAAGAAATATTCAAGACGAGTTCAAAAGTGACCATACGAAGCATAATTGAAGAAGCTACAGGCTACAAGTATTTGTGGTAAGGTTAAAAATTGGGACAAGACGACTCAATTAGAAGCGCAACCCACTAGGCAATTCATTTCACCATATTTCGACATTCCCAGGTACAACAACAAACAGATTTTATAACATAATCAACAATTTATTGTATTACATATTACATATGATGCACCTCATTCGTCCTATATAAATTTCACACACAAGGTCGTAGCAACTTTAAGATTACACACATTTACAACGTTACACAATGTAGACGATATACCAGCGAAAGGTACTTCATACTTCAAACAAAGCAAACAAGTACAAAGAAAATACATGAATATTCTTTATGCATCATATTGAAGCCAAGCTGCTGAAGAGGCGTTTCAGACTGGGGCATGCTGCACGCAACCTGCCCATACTCACTGGGTGTATCTGCCAATCAGCATTATAAAATTTGAACTTTGTCACTTTAGGCCATTCAGTGATTATGAAAAGGGAGTTTGGAAGTGAAAAAGTGTCATTCAAAAATATTAACTAAATAGATATAGATAGCTTTTATATTCCATCCCAGATCTTGAGAAACATCCTCACCTTTGGACAAAAACGGACGTCAAGTGTTTCTAGCATATGACACTGTTCTATGGCAACTTCAACAGCATCTTCACTGATATTGCATGACTGCAGAAATGACAAAAGTTGAAAAATAATCAGTTTAAGTCAAGTACACTTCAAACATGGTCTACCATTTAAGTATTTAGAACTAAAACATTTAAGTAATGTACTAGTGAACAAGAAGAAGCATTTAAAGGCGTCTTCCATATTAATGCAAAACATTTAGCAGAGTATATACCAAGTATAAATACTTAACAGAGTTGTAACATTTTTATCCTTATCCAGAATTTATGCCCATCAAACCTTTTTTTACATTGATGCAACAAATCGAAACTTAGCAAGTCCTCGGGAATGTAATTTATCCCTAATCCACAATAAAAGAAAGAAAATTGGATGGCAAAAACTCATACCTGAAGGAAAAGACTGGTCAATTTGGGGCAGTCAAGCTTTAAAATTTCCAAAGAGCAACAGTTGCTGATTAAAAGAATACAAGTGAACACATGCTACAAAGAAAACAGCATAATTTAATAATATGAACATTCCAACGGAACAAAGAATACCTGAGATTGAGAAAGCACAAGTTTAAACACGCAAGGTCAACTTCTTTCAGATTTGCTGATAGCGAAAGGTTCAATGATGACAAATGTAAACATCTTGCTGCTGAAGGAATGATAACCTTCTTGATATTTGCACAACCAACACAGTTAAGGTTTTGAAGCAAACGATTAGGCTGCTCAACTGACAGATCTATATCAATGACCAATTGGGCCATATCAGAACCCCAATTGAGGTCATGCATGTTCACACAACCATTCAAGCTGACATGAGTTAACTGTGTACAACAAGCAAGAAGTTTCTCAATGGCAGACTGGCACAGAGTTCCATAGGACAAGTCCAACTCGCACAGTGAGGGAAGAGCACCATTCTTGTAAAGAGGCTCCAGTGACGAGTCAGTTAGATACTTGCATGCTTGCAATTTTAGAACCTACAATCAAATAAAGAACAATGTGATTATTATCATGTAACCCGTCATAAAAACGAACAATATGTTATAATGCAATCATAGTCATATATTGTGAATTATTATTCATATTCTTTTCCAAAATTTCAGAGATGCGGGTTTATCTTGTTGGCATAACATGATGCACAGTGTCCATGAACCTCATGAAACTTTATTAAACAAACTAACACAAAGGTGAAACATTTGGTGACTGACAGTTCTTCGAACACATCTGAAGTTTGGCGATCATTAACAGTTGGTAAATTGTAGTTACTTGTTTCCTCATGAGTATTCATCGGCCTTGTACAAATTATTTGCCATTTTGCAGGAGTCAAACTCAATGACCAGACCTTTTCTCTACTCCGTATGTTGTCATTCAGGTAAATGGTTACGGGTGTACTGCTACATATCCTCGTTGAAACACAATGCATAAAGATCTCTTAGAAGTTGTAAAATGATTCAGTAGCAATGGCCATGTGATTCCCAATTTACAACACTACCAATGAATAAATCAAACATGTGTACATGTAGCCTCACATACATATTTCCATCATACAAACAATAGCAAACATCAAATTGAAAAGAACATTAATAATGTCAGATTAAAGCACTGTACAATGTACCTTCAACTGCACACAGGAGTCGAAAACTGGCTGCAAATCCATCAAGAAAGTGTACGACAGATCAAGTGAGGTCAAATGTGGAAGCCAGCGCAAAGATGAGAGTCCCTCAGGCCCAACTGAAGGGCATGACATTAAGATTAATGATTCAATGAGGGGACAAGAAGTTGTGGTTGCAGACAAGCAATCATCTCTGAGTTGACTGCAAAAGAAACGCATAAAAATCAGCTTCAACAGTCAACACGAACCAAATTTAAAGCAAGTAGGTCTCTGCTTAACGAAGGAAACTAAGCTAATAAGCAATGCTAAACACTAATACAAAAAGAATCAACATCACCTGCAAAATGAAGCATCCAGAGATGTCAATAGAGGGCAATTAATTGAAGCTTCAGATAATACACCACATCCTTTCAATTCGAGCAACACCATGTGTGCTGCTTCAATATGTAGAGAGTTCAATTTGGGACATATTCCTAGATTAAGTGAATGAAGACCAACCTGCAATGTACACAAACATTTTAAAGTTTCATAACATGAAAAAACATCTTCAAGCTTACTATGTAAGGTGTTGATTGCACTAGTGCTTTCATACTGCGACATGCTTGCTACGTATTCATATAAACCATCAACATAACAAAAAGCTTCAAGTAGATTAAGGCTGCCATGTCATTGAATAAGCACAGAACACTAAAACGGAAAATGGAAAAACACATTACACTAAAACCAAAATGTAAATAAAACACATACGGGGCGAAATGATGCTACTTCAAGATGATCACACCCATCCAGAGAGACATTCTCGAGATTAGGGCAATTGAGCTTGAGAGAGCTTAAAGCACGGCAACCAGCGAGAGACAAATTCACTAAGGTTGTACTGTGGAAACTCACAACTGTCAGGCTCTGGAAAAGAAAAATAAACAAATGAGATTCAGTTACAATACATATATTAAAAAACATTTGACTACATAGATATACACTGACATTCTGGAAAGAACATTTGACTACATAGATATACACTGACATTCTGGAAAGAATGAACAACCTCGGTCATAAGCAATAAATACATAGCCAACCCCTCAAAGATAAGCGAACTAAACCATGTCAATGGTGACTAGAGAACATAGTTTTTCTAGATGAAATAATGATAAGGTGTATAGGATGTATGGAATACATCTAATTGTGTCTTTACTGTTCGTAATGTATTTTCTAGTAATCAGTGACTATACAACTTCACTTAATACGAAAAACTGTGGATCTTACAGCTCTTTCTTTCTTCCTTGGTGCCTAAGAGGCGAATTTGGTGTGCTTAAAGTCTACACTCAACTTTTTTTTAGCGGCTTGCTGCTTGGTAAATGAAATTAACAAGAACCTAATAGAAAAAAAAGTAGATTGAAAGAATATGATAGATTTTAGATTCTGTATTAAAATAAAATTTACAATTGATGAGGGAGGTTGGTGTAAAATCGTAGATCGAATTTATTCATGAGAACTACATGTGATGGATGTTGGTAGCAGCATTAACTACCATCTTCGCTCTTAGAAATTTGAATTCTACGAAAAATGGTTTATACACAATAATGCTTTATGGGTTAGACAATCACAAACCTCACAATTATCGAGAATTAATGAACTAAGCATCGGACATCCACCGCCATCACTAAAAACTTCACAGATAGAATTTGTCAGTGATTCACAATCTGTAAGGTCCACCTCGCGCAAAGACTGACATTGAAGTGCTAATGAAGTCAGACTTTCTTGTTTTTGCAAGACTAATTTCTGCAATAAAGTAACAATATTTCTCAGTACAACCAAGTTTACAGAAGCTGTTAAGGATACAGGAACAAGTGAATCCATCAAACTCACTTGCAATGAATTTGATGTGAGACTTATTCGCTGGAGGGAAGGGCAATTGGAAACTTTGATGGATGAGAGCATTAAACTCCGCAAATTTAATTCAATGAATCTGGCAACAATAAGTAATATAAAGTATTACTATGTTGAAAAAGATGCTAACAAGTAGAAAGTTGGTTAGAAGAAAGAATATTAAGGTAGCAAATGATTACTTCCGACAATGTACAAGTCTTATGTTCTGCAAGCGAGGAAGATCCAACAAAACTGATGTCAATAAGCTACAATTATCAAGCTCCAATACCTGTTGCAAATTCAATAGATTGTTTAACTAAGAGCTGAAACAAATATACTATTGAAGACAAATACAAAAATGAAGTTTCCAACCTCCAACATATAGCTATAGGATATTGCAGCCATTGACGCTGAAGTTATTCCCTCACAACTGTGAAGCTTAAGAACTGTCAACATTGGCAGTCTTACAGACTTTCAAGATAAACCAAAAATGATGTTAACAATGATATCTCGGGAAAAATCAAAATCAAGATACACGATATAATCATAAAAAAATTTAAGAAGCAGAACATATATACATATACATATACATATACATACACACACACACACACACACACATATATATATATATATATATAGAGAGAGAGAGAGAGAGGCATCTTTTATATTACACCGAGTAACAGAGGTTCAGGAATGTGCAATGTGAAATGTGCAACTGACCTCAAGCGAGATGTTCTGACAGTATGAAGCATTCAGAACATGCAGATTGGCACATGAGAGAGCTATCTCACGTAAAGTCTCATCACTAACACAAGAGCAATTCGACACATCCAAAGACTCCAAAAGATGGCATGAAATCGCTGCTGAACGAATTGCAGCATCTGAAAGCTTGTGGCAGGAGGCTATATCAAGGTCACGCAAGAGAGGGCAGTTAAGTGCAACATGTGCCATACTACTCCTCTTTAAGGACAGGGTTTGAAGTTGAGGGCACCTGCAAACAACATATCATTACAACAGAGTTGAATGGTAAGTTAAATGAAAGTTGGGCTTGATATCTGAAATACATTCTCATACCTGACAGAAATTCGAAGCACCCGACATTTCACAATCTGAAGACTGCGTAATTGATCATGGTATATGGGTATCTCTTGAATACCATTTCCAAGAGCAGCGTCATTAACAATCAAATTTTTCAACTTATGGCACCCGGTCAACTCTTGAAAAAAGGTTTCTCCTAGTTGTCCTTTACCCAATATTAGAACCTCAAGATTTCTGAACAGAATCATATATGTCAGCAACTAAATATAGAAAACATTAACAAGTGTTGCACAAAGGGGATGAAATGAATGCCCACCTTAGTGAAGAAATGGCCTTCATTGCTAGCAAGTGAATAGCAGGTGTACCAGTAATATTTAGTTGAGTTGCTTTCGGATACCGACGACACATGTCCTCAACTAAAAAAAATCACAAAGTTGATGAGCATTATACGATTCATATGACAATTGTTCATAAATTAAAATTTAGTATGAAACAGTGTGCAGCTTGTAGCATTGGTAAGCAAGAAAGTGCAATAATTAAAAGATTAAGTTATCAACCATACTTTTACAGCAAGTTGCAACACAGATTTTGTAAAATAGTTATCTCAGCAATTATAAACCATTTAACAACAGTTCCAGTAGATCAAGAGAAAACACTAGTAGCTTATAAGATATAGATTGACGACCACACCACTAAAATAGATTAGCTAGGCAGTATTATAAGGTCCTAGAAAAGTTGTAAATAACTAGGAAACCAGTAAAACAGGAAGTAAAAAAAAAAATTAAGTTTAAAAAAAAATGTGTCCTATTAGCCCAGACAAAAAATATATGATCTAAAGTTCGTGATTTGATAAATAATTAAAACAATTCTCACATTGTACTAAAGTTATGCTCCGATTCTCAAAGTTCAAGATTCTCCAAAAGTCTTCATGAGCACTGGCAGTTCTCCACTGGCTGCATACCTTGGCTGCTCGACAAAGATTGATATGGTCCAAGAAAGAAAAGACCTACCAACATGCAGAACAGTGTCAGAGAAAGGTGGGGGCAATGGAGGGGAAGAAGGGAGGTGACAGGAAGTACATAACTATCCCCTAGATACTTAATCTACGTTAAAAAACAAGCCTAAAATCAATACCATATGCAACAAGTCGTCAGTAAGATCCATACGCACTTCCATATCATCCATTTGTGGAGTATTGCAACCATCTCTATTATCCCTTCCACTACTGGAAACAATTAAATTTTCAGGGTGGCCTTCAGCCAAAGCTGGAGAGGGGCAATGGAATTCATTTTTGAAGGAAATCTGATTGATGTTATAGCCCCTTTCAATAAAATCCGAAGATGCGGATTGGCAATCCCAATCACTGCAAATGCTTTAGAATTCAGTACCAGATACAACAACACAATATAAGAATCATGTCTGATATTATAACTATTGAATCCCATCACAAATTAACATCAAATATATATTACAAACTGAAACAAACAATTATATATAAATCACTATATTAAAATAATGTGTAAATTTTAAATACTATCAGAAATCAGATTATATATATGTGAGTAATCAAATTATGTGTGAACAATTATTTGTATTTAGATAAATTAGATTGCTTTTTATACATAAATAATGTAATAATCAGCTATATCATATATGTATTACTGTTTGTCTCATCAATTAATAATATTATATATATTACCACTAATCAAATATGGAAGCATGTAATAATATATTTATATTTAGTACATGTAATTACAATTCTACTAAAGAAAAACTTTTACACAATTGCCAGGTGGTGGAGCGGCAAGATCATGAGCAAATTGCTTATGCATTCTACTCTGATGGCTTCAAGGTTTTAAACAATCATTTTTTACGTAGTCAATTGCCATGCTCCTATTGTTGGTTGTTGTGGCTGCAAGGTTTTCTCTAAAAATTATAGTACTATTTTTGGTAAAAGTCGATTAAAGATATTAAAATACTCATACAATCATGCACACATGTCTCCACTGACGAGAGGGGTCTCCGCTAGGTTAAGCCTTGCACCTATAATCATAGAAGCTACAATGTAAAATATAGCTATGTGATCTTTGGCAATGTAGGCTACTCCAGGTAACATAGAAAAATCAACTATTATTGCCTTGGAGGAGAAAGGAGACCAAATTCTCATAACCCCTTGGCAGCATCCACTAATTCGGAACTTAATTTGAAAGCCATATTTCGAAATTTTGTTGTAATTTCTAAGTTACTATTTCTGTATTTTTTTTAATATCCAAAATTAACATAACATACAGCAGTACATTTTACACATGAGACCATATTAAGATTCCGCTTATATTGTCATAGTCAATTTTACATCATTTATTCCTTAAGGGAGGTAGTAACTTCTAATTGCTACGTAAAATGTTTCCAGACTCGGGCATGGGGCAGAAAAGCACTAACCTAGGAAGCCACATCCAACAACAAATCTGAATGGCAGAATATTGACTAGGTGCTGATTACCTAAATTTTTCTATAGCAGACTTGCTCAAATTGCACGTGGCTGTAGTAAAACAGATTACATGTTTGCAAGGACTTTGCTATTTCCTAACTATACGATAGTTGATGTTTCCCTGAATCCATGTGATATTGTTACAACAGGGATGTTCTTTCCCCAAGATATCAACCAACCCCTACATCTACATATAAGAGGAAAATTTAATATCTACTGTGTTTAGAATCGACTGTCAACATCAACAAGTACAGTAGAATAAAATACCATTAAATGTTGATCCTGCAGGGCCTACCCAAAGGGTCAGCAGAAGTTGCACTAATTCAATTTTTAAATAATAAAATGAACACAATCACATAATGCATTCAGGAAAAAATAAAGAGAAACTCACAGTGAAAACGAATGAACTTTCGGCCTCTTATTATGAGTATCATGATCAAGACTCTCCCTTTCCAATGCAACCGCTGAAGACGAGGAAGGCTCACCTCCGAGAACCGAATTCAAATTAGCTCCCATTGCCCTCTGGACAATTGTAGACGACTCACCCATGTGATGGAAACTCCTCAAACCACCAAGAACTTCATTCAGACTACCGCTTTCAGCTAAAAAACATTCCGTTAACCTCTCAAACTCCAAGTCCTCAACACTCTTACCTTCCTCTCCACTTCCCATTCCCCCAGAATTATTCTCCATTTTCCCCCAAAATCGAAAACTCTACCTTCTTTAACCACACACTTCTCGAAAAATCCTCAAGAATCACAACAAATCAACACCTGGAACCCAAAAGATAACACCTTTATATCAAAATCACTCACATTTCAAACCCAATTTCACCAAATTACAAAAAACACAAATTGCATAAACCCTAAAAATAACAAATTGAATTCAACAATTGAGCTAAGAGACAAAAAGGGTAGTTCATATTAATCATAAAAAGTGTAAAGATTGAATCTTTATGATTGTATCTGAGCATAAATTGATCAGAAATGAAAAAAATTACAATTTACACAGCAAGAAATAAAAAAAATGAAAACTTTACATTTACAGAGAGAATTGTAGAGAGAGAGAGAGAGAGAGAGTGTGGAGAGAGAGAGAGAGAGTGTGTGGAGAGAGAATTACATGGGGGTGGATCTGATCGGATCTTTGAATGTTGCTGTTCAAGTGTGTTTATTCGTCTCTGCTATAAAGATCGGCGGTGATAAAGATAAATATGTGTGTGTCTCTTTGTGTGTATGTACTATGTAACTGTAAGTGTGTGCAATTTATTTCTATTATATACAATATTACAATCAATTTATTTCAATGTTTCTTACAATGGGCGTGTTTGGACAATGTGCCTTTGTGGGGTATTTTAAAAAAGTTAGTTATGCTTTAAAATGAATAAGTGATAAGTAACTGGATGAATGAATTCTTATAAGTTATATTGGTTTTTGGATTAATTTAGTTATAAGTTAGTTACAAATTTTCTAATTTACATTTTAAAAGTAATTATTAAATACAATAAGCTAAATACATGCATTTTAAATTTAAAAAATATTTTAAATTACAAATGTAAATATATAAAGTATTAAAACACAAATAAATCAAGTAATAAGTCAATAAGTTAAGAAAATTGTACGTTGTTACTAATATTCAACTTAGGAACATATAAATTATAAATTGAATTATAATTTGGGTTGGCAAACCCCGTCCATAAGTTCTTAGACCATGTTTGTTTGGAGAGATTATAATCCCGATACATCAATTAAAATGTTAGGGATTATAATTCTTTAAATTATGTTATCACATGTTTGTTTTCAAGTATTAAGTTTAGAATTGAAATATAATCCTTTAAAATTTAATCTCTTTTTGTTTTGAATGATAATCATGGGATTGGACTACTATCCTTTAAATTTTCCAATCCTATGTTTGTTTTGCATAGGATTATAGTGTAGAGATTATAATTCTTTATAAAAATGACTTGTTATAGGGGATTAAATAATAACTCGTCCAACTAAGTATTAGACGGGATTATAATCATATCCCCTACTCCAACAAAACAAACATGAGATAGAAAAATTTAAATGATTATAATCCTTGGACTAATCCTAAATAAGTTTTTGAACAACAAACATGGGATACGAAAATTTAAAGGATTATTATCTTTTCTCATACTTAATACCATGAAACAAACATTACCTTAGGGTTTATAAGTCATAAGTTAGACTTATTTTTCGATTGTCAAACAGACCCAATTTTGAAATGATTTATATCACGGAACTTAATGTATTTTATATCAAATTCAATCGTTTTATATCAAAGAAAGAGTTTCGAATTTTCATACAATAAAGTATAAATTATTGGTATATAAAATATATTTATTTTGATAATTAATCTTTTATATTTGACTGAGATTGATCATGATATTTTCAAAGTAAACTTGAAAAATGATGATGCTTAACTAGGGGTCAGTGTGTAATTTCTATTTTTAAAGATCTTAGTCATTCTTAATTATTTTTTTATTTTTTTCATATAAGAATATGATTAAAATTTGTTGGTTCAAATGAAAGACAAACGTTATAATGAAAGAATAATTTTTGGAAACCGTAAAGTGTTATGTCATTCGTCAGTTACATTTTAGAAACGGTAGAGTTTTTCCTATTTATGCTTGATAGACTTGTAACTATTAGCCCGATGACTTTCTAAAGGGCCCTCTTTCAAATACTGAAATATCTATATATCTATATTTGAGAGGCGTTTCATAGCCCCCGTTAGATATCCTTTGCCCTCAATGTTTCATTGAGGGTGGTCTCAATGTTTCATTGAGGGCGGTCGTTTTTAAATAAATAATTAAAAATAGAATAATATTAGAAAAAAATATAACATTCAGCACAAAAATAGTGGGCATGTTTTTCTGGATATGTATAAATTTAAATTCAAAATTTGTACAATTTTCTATTTTTATTTAATTTTTCATGTAAATTTACAAATTATCTAAATCTTTGAATCCCGGCCCTTTGTAGTTGATAGTGTTTAGAGTGAGTATGAATTTAAATTCAACTTTTGTCTTTTTTTTAATTTTTCAAGTAAATTTACAAAGTAGTTAAAATGAGTGGGAAAAATTCAACAATTCGAAAATTAATGAAAATGAGGTAAATTCGTCACAAAAATGATAACTACGATTACTTGTGTGTGTATGAATTTTAAATTTAATTTAGGGTATAGGATTTAGGGTTTAGGGTTTAAGGTTTAGGGGTTAGGGTAACCCCTAAACTTTAAAATTTCTAATCTTTCTCTTATATAACTACAATATTTGAATCCTTTTGTAGTTGATAGTGTTTATAGTGAGTATGATTACTTGGGTGCGTATGAATTTAAATTCAAATTTTGTCTTTTTACAAATTTTTTTTAATTTTTCAAGTAAATCTACAAATTAGTTAAAATGAGTGAAAAAAATTCAACATTTAGAAAATTAATGAAAATGAGGTAAAATTCGTCAAAAAAATGATAACTACTATTACTTGTGTGTGTGTATAAATTTTAAATTTAATTTAGGGTATAGGATTTAGGGTTTAAGGTTTAGGGGTTAGGGTAACCCCTAAACTTTAAAATTTATAATATTTATCTTATATAACTAAAATCTTTGAATTCTTTTGTAGTTGGTAGTGTTTATAGTGAGTATGATTACTTTGGTGTGTATGAATTTAAATTCAAATTTTTCTTTTTCTTATATTTTTATTTAGTTTTTCAAAGTGACTGCCTGTAACGAAACATTGAGGTGTTGAACCCTGTTTATTCTCCTCCAATCATTACTTACATTGCTAGTACTACTACTATTTTTAGTTGTCTTATAATGTTAATAGTGAGTGAGTACGATTATTTGGGTATGTATAAATTTAGAGTATAAGGTATATGGTATAGAATTTAGGGTAAATGATTTAGGGTTTAGGGGTTAGGGTAACCCTAAACTTTAAAATTTCTAATATTTATATTATATAACTAAAATCTTTGAATCTTTTGTAGTTTATAGTGTTTATAGTGAGTATGATTACTTGGGTGCGTATGAATTTAAATTCAAATTTTGTCTTTTTACAATTTTTAATTAATTTTTCAAGTAAATCTACAAAGTAGTTGAAATTAGTGAAAAAAATTCAACAATTAGAAAATTAATGAAAATGAGGTAAAATTCGTCACAAAAATGTTAACTACTATTACTTGTGTGTGTATGAATGTTAAATTTAATTTAGGGTATAGGTTTTAGGGTTTAGGGTTTAAGGTTTAGGGGTTAGGGTAACCCCTAAACTTTAAAATTTCTAATCTTTCTCTTATATAACTAAAAATTTTGAATCCTTTTGTAGTTGATAGTGTTTACAGTGAGTATGATTACTTTGGTAGTTTGGTGTGTATGAATTTAAATTCAAAATTTTCCTTTTCTTATATTTTTATTTAGTTTTTCAAAGTGACTGTCCGTAACAAAACATTGAGGTGTTGAACCATGTTTATTCTCCTCGAATCATTACTTATATTGCTATTAGTACTACTATTTTTAGTTGTCTTATAATGTTAATAGTGAGTGAGTACGATTACTTGAGTATGTATAAATTTAGAGTATAAGGTATATGGTATAGGATTTAGGGTTTATGGGTTACGATAACCCCTAAACTTTAAATTTTCTAATATTTATCTTATATAACTAAAATCTTTGAATCTTTTATAATTAATAGTGTTTATAGTGAGTATGATTACTTGGTTGTATATGAATTTTAATTCAAAATTTTCCGTTTTACAATTTTTATTTAATTTTTCAAGTAAATCTACAAAGTAGTTAAAATGAGTGAAAAAAATTCAACAATTAGAAAATTAATGAAAATAAGGTAACATTCGTCAGAAAAATAGTTATTACGATTGCTTGGGTGTGTATGAATTTTAATTTTAATTTTGACTTTTTTTATATGTTTAAATTAATTTTTTTAAACGAACACCCTCAATGAAACATTGAGGGTAGGTGATATTTATTATTATTGTAAATTTACCTGAAAAATTAAATAAAAATAGAAAATTATGCAAAATTTCAATTTAAATTTATACATATCCAGAAAAATATGTCCACTATTTTTGTGATGAATTTTATATTTTTTTCTAGTATTATTCTATTTTTAATTATTTTTTTAAAAATAACCACCCTCAATGTTTCATTGAGGGCGCCCTTAATGAAACATTGAGGGGGCCCTCAATGAAACATTGAGGGCAGAGGGATATCCCCGGGGGATCTGGACCAATCCCCATATTCTATATTCTATATATTATAAAATACTGTATAACTCATAGGTTCGGTATCCATATTTAGGTTTGGGTAAAATTTTTAACTCTATTTTGATACATGAACTATCCAATTTTCAGGTTAGGTATCCATATTCTGGTTTGTATAAAATCCATATTCTTATTTGCCCCGTTTATAATTATAGAAAGTTTATATATATTTTTAAGTCTCATTAATATCATTTATAATATTTATAGTAGCCTAATTAACAAATAACTGAATCAATCTTTTAATTTTGGCAAATTAATTAATGCATATTATCACATAATCAAACATCTAAATTGAATGAATCTTTGAATGTATCTATTATTTAGAAAAAAAGTAGTATTTTACTTTATTAAAATGATTTCTTTCACTATTGTATTGTTTGATCATAAATTTATAATTATTCCATTTATTTAATTTATCCCTTTTATTACTATTTAAATAAATATTTATAAAATAATTTTTTGAAATCCCATATACGTAGCACGGGCTATAACCTAGGCTCGGTTTGACATTGATGTTGCAGACAACAACATCAGCTTTTTTCTGAAAAGCAGCTAAAAAAGTGTTTGGTAAAATTTAAAAGCTGCTTTTCTGAAAAGTGCTTTTGGCTGAAAAACTGCTGAGAAAGGAGGTTCCCACCATGCTTTTGAAAAAAACTGCTTTTCATTTTTTGCGGGAAACAACTATCGGTTTGAATATCAAAACTCACCAAAAACATTATTTTTTTTATATTAAACATCAAAACATGCACATATCAAAAATATTACCAAACAATTATCTGATTTTCACAACAACACTTATTTTAACAACACTTTTTTCAACAGCACAACAATTTTTAACATCAATCCCAAACAGAGCCCTAGTACCGTGGAATTAACTAATTTGTATTCTTATGGGTCAGGTCGGGAAATGTACATAATTATAGATAATTTATCTTGGACCTTGATGATTATTGGGCTCTTGAGTCTTACCCAAGAAGAAAAGTGTAACCCTCCTCCCTCTTACATTTTGGGCTTCTAGTGCATTTGGTATTAATTGGTTGTTTCTTTTCCATTTGTCCTAAATGTGACCCTTCTACCATTTTTTTTTACATATACTTCTTGAGTTTCTGTAATAACTAGCGTAACAGCCCGTGCAAGACACGGGCCTGCATAGAGATGTCAATAATTTTTATTGTGAAAAAGTTGGTCGTGATCGATTTATTAGCTTAAGGATTGTGTAGTCTTAAGTTTGAGAGCGTAAAATGAGAAGTATGGTTCATGCATAGTGAAGAGTAAAGAATTTTGTTGGCGAATAGTGTAATTACTTTGAATCACAAACGTAACTATGCCAAGGCTCTAAGACTTGTTTAAAGTGACTATTATTGATTTTGAGACCAGATTGAAATAGTGTAGAATTTGAAGCACGAGTGTACTATTGTTCTTCTTGCAATTATAATCAGGTTTACCTGAGTTTTGTGTGTCAGAGAAAAGATAATTTGTAGATTGGTAATTTGCGTTAGATAGCGGTTGTTATCTGTTTTTCGGGAATCGATTGGTTTTTTTTTTGCAATCTAGATTATGAATAGGTTATATGCATGCAATGTTGTTGTAATGTAATCGAACATGCATGAATGAGATAGAGGATTTTAAAACGAAGCTGAAGGCCGACGCATTTTTGCACACTCTCACATCACTCAAGTTTATGATAAACACTTTGGGATATGAACACCTATTACAGTTTGGAGTATTCATGTCACATATTTGTTTTTAGTTTTTTACTTAGGAACTGATTCTGAACTCCTCTCATGTGTTCGTTTTTATATTAAATTATATTAACACACTTAGTAAATGCATTAATAATGTGTTTGGAATATCGTTTTACAGTTACAAATTTTAATCCAATTTTTTACTATATATTAAACCTCAACACAAGGGCAAAAGTTTCTAATTAAATGGCCGTCACAAAAATGTCACTCATATATTATTATGCAAAAATATATTAATAGTTGTTATACAAAGAAACAAACCTCCAACCTCCTTCTAAGATGTTCATGGGTTTAACCACTATTCTACATGCCTGTTTCAGTTTACTTCAAAAAATTTATTAGATAATTCACGTCTTTCCTCTCTTATCTTATATTATTTTTACTTTGATTTTTAAATAAATAAAATATTGGTTTGTATTATTTATATAAATCAATTTTTCTTTTCATCTTTTCGTAATTTTGGTCAAAAAGTGTATTTTCCGGACACCTCAACCGGTATCACGCTAGACCCTAGAGTGCAGGAAGCTCACGCTCCCATGAATCGAACATTGAATGCTTTGGTCAATAACCAGTGCTTTCACCAACTCATCTACAGGCCCGGAGGCTTCTTTTTGTAATTTTATATACCTATATATTACAGTTGTATGTTTTCGATTAAATATATATTAATTATGTTGTTTAAAATTTATACTTTTATATTATATATCTTTATTATACTTTATTTGAATTAAATTAATTATTCATATATAAAATATACTATTGAAATCCGACCTAATATAAGAAATATTGTATATGTTGTAGAGGATGTCGTCAAGGACCCACAAACCCTATTTAGAATTTCATTTTATTAAAATGATTATATGACATTACGAATCAATTTAATGTATTCTATAAAGTTCTATTATTATTATGAAAGATTATGCGTTTTTTTAACATCGTACAATAATTTTTGGAATACAATTTGAAATTCTATTTTCAAAACTTGTAATTTTCAATTTTCCCAAACTTAATCGTCTACTAACAGTCTGACTGATCATTATGTAATTATATACTATGTAATATCATATATTTTAAAAACTCACCCCGATTTTTGACACGAACGTCATTGGGGTTAAGGGGGAGGGAGTTAGAAAGGTGGAAAAAATATAGATAAGTTAATAAAGAATGACATGTTACTTTAGAAAATGTTAACAAATGAATAATACATTCTGGAAAAGAAAATTGTTAAGAAATGGATGTGACGAACAAAGTAGGTAGACAAATTTTTTGTATAATTTGAATGCTAATGTTCTTAATTTAAAAATTATAGAAATAACTAATAATGAGAGATATAATGTGTATAATACTTCTTATATTATATCGAATTTTAATAGTATATTTTATGCATGAATAATTAATTTAATTCAAATAAAGTATAATATAAATATAAAATATAAATTATGAATTATAATCAACATAATTAATATATTTTAAATTGAAAACATACAACTGTAATAATATATAGTGATTGAATATATAGATATATAAAATTATGAAAAGGAAAAAAGAAAAACAAATTTATATAAATAATTCAAACCAATATTTTATTTATTCAAATATCAAAGTAAAAAAAATAATATAAGAGATAAAAGACGTGGGTTATCTAATAAGTTTTTTGAAATAAACTCAAAAAGGCATGTAGCATAGTGGTTAAGCCCATGGATATCTTGGAAGGAGGTTGGAGGTTCGATTGTTTGTAGTAACACATCTATTAAAACATTTTTGTATAATAATATACCAGTGGCAGTTTTGTTATTTTTCAAAAAAAAAGGTAAAACAGTAATTTCGCGACCATTTAATTGGCAACTTTTGTCCTTGTGTTGACATATTAACTCCTTATATATAATAAGCGTAAGGGAGATCTTATCCAAAATTTTGGTCGGTCACTGTAGTACCAAAAGTATATGATCCGTTGGATTATAAAACTATAAATATTCAAATTGATGAGAACCGTTAGATATAATATTAAAAATTGTATTTGATTAATAATAGAATAGTATTTAAATACTAAAATGTGTATTTTGATAATTTAAACCAATTATAAATAGGTTTTCTATATTGAATAGAAATCTTTATTTAAAAAATCGTAATTATATTTTCTATGTAGTTTATGGATAATTCCAGTTAGATAATAGATAGATAGATAGATTTTGAGTTACGTACTTTTATATTTACGAAGTCACTTAATTCATCGCAAATATGTGAAGCAACGGCGGAAAATGAAATCTAAAAAATTTGAAATCAAAATTTAGTAATGATTCTTTTTTATAAATTATTCGAAATTAGCCCAGCTATCCTGTCGACCATGTAAAGTCGACTTTATGCAGCATTTTTTGTTGTCGATTTTCTATGTCACGACTTATGCATGTTGTAGCTACTTAATTAGCTAGAAAAAGTTATGTATGTTATTGTAAGCTACACATAATTATCATTCTAGGAGTCTTAGTAAAATCATTTCACTCATTATTATTTAAGAATAATGTTAGAGGTACCGAATTTGGTAAAAAAAGATGTACCGAATTACATGTGTTAGAATCTGATTGGTTCTATGTTAAAAGACCCACATGTATTCACATTAATATCACCAATAAAAATATTTTCAAATGTCACATCACCATTGATACATCATTTTGTATCAATTTTGGTACTCAATTCGGTACCTCTAGCACTGTTCTTTTTTAAAATGGGAGATGAAGGGCAGCATCAGATGAGATTTGTCTAGTTTAAAAAATGATATGAATTTTGTATATACGTACGATTACATGAATTATCGCCAGAATCTGAATAAATGGAGAGATATTTGAGATTATATTTTCAGTTTACATGTTGAATTGAATAATTATATCTGAAAAACATTAATGCAATATATTTAATAAAAATTATTGGCTCAATGACATACAACTTAAACACACGCACTCGTATTGTGATCTTTTTTTTATACCCAGGTTCAACATCACTCAAGTAGGCAGTGACGGATTTATAAAGTGGGCTCAGGGGGCTTCAGCCCACCCCTGGCCATCTAAGTAGTTCAATTTCATTTATTAATTTTTCCTATATTGCAAATAAGCCCACCCCAATACAAGATAAGCCCACCTCTATTGTTCTATAATCTCAATGATAAAATAAGCTCAATCTAACTCTTCATTAATAATGAAAATAATGTTTAAATGGGTTAAAAAAAGAAAAAATAACAAAAAAAATCAATTTTTTGATAAAATAAACAAAAATAATCATTCTGAAAAAAAAAAAAAGTGGTCAACTTTAGACTTCAGGATACTCTACTGGTAGTTGGGTATCCCATATACAGGATACTCCACTGACAGTTGGATATCCCATGGGTCAAAATTAACCTCTTTTTTAATACAAAATTAACAAAAATAACCAATTTAATATAAATTTAAGTTTTTTATTAAATGTTAGATAAACGTGTGTTCTTAGTTTAGCGTTTTCTTGGGGTTCAACGGTTAACATTTTGGGTTCAATGGTTCCATTTTGGGTTTTAGAAATATTCAGAATGACGAATCTGTATACGGACTTGCAAAACGAATTACAGTAATACGCATATGCTAAATGCTTATTAAGTTCACGATACTCCAGTGAGACATGCGTATTCATCAGATACTCCAGCTTGAAATGTGTATTGAGTTCAAAAATCAATGAATACTCCATCGTTGAATGTGTAATCATGATACTCTTTTCCATAATGCGTATCCCATCAGCCATATATGTCAACAAACTTGAAATCGGTTAATATCGTCACTTTAGTTCTAAAAATAGGCCAAAGTTAGTTTCACCCTAAAAAAACAATGTTTAAATGGAGCACGGTATCAAAATAATAAAGTATCAGATTTGATTATTACTATATCCGAGTTCGATTACTCGCAACTAAATAATTATACAATATTTTATTTACTTTCAATTCTTTACCTTCATTCACGGTTCAATTCCCTGCAACTACATAATTATACATGATTTATATATTTACTTTAATTTCATTAGCTTCAACGATTGTACGATTTCTTGCATCTGCGTAATTATACAAGAATTATTTATTTATTTTAACTTTGTAGCTTTATCCATGATTCAATTGCCTATAACTTAATAATTAAATAGTAGTTTATTTATTATTTATTTATTAATAATTTATTAATATTAATATTTCAATGTCGATTAATGCTCGGTCCGTGCTTGGCACGGGTTATCAGTCAGTCCATAACTTAAATTGCAATTTGTATTAAACAAAAAAAAAAATGGGTAGCCATGGTTTGCTTCTGCTCTGATGCGCAGCTCGGATAGGCGATGATCAAACATTTTACATTCAACAGTTTTGACAATCACTCACGAAACAAAAATACTAAATCATTGACAATGAAATCAATTTTGAACCGTTTTTAAAAGTTGGAATCTTGTAGGAAAACAACTATCTTCTGGTGATACTGTTTAGCACTAGTTTTATGAATTAAGTGACAGTGTTTAACACTAGCTTCATGGTTGTAGATTTCGGAAATCGGAACAAATCGGTTGAGATACCGTATATCGATTTATCGGCAAATCGGAGATTTATCGGAATGATAAATCGGAGATTTATCGGAATGATAAATCGGAACAAAAATCGGATAAATTTTAATATTTTAAATATATTTAATATATTAGCCTTATATATAATATAATAAACCATTTAAAAATAATTCATAGAGATATATCGGATTTCAAAAATCGAATCGGTCAAATATTTTTAAACGATAAATCAACGATTTATCGGCGATTTTTGAAAAATCGGGCGATTTTTAGAACACTGACTAGCTTTAGTAATTATTATGTACGAACAGTGTTGCAGATTTCGGAAATCGGAACAAATCGGTTGAGGTACCGATTTACGATTTATCGGGTGATTCGGTTGAAAAATCGGCGAAAATCGGCGATTTTTGCCGATTTTTGCATAATCGGCCGAATCGGTTCCAAAATTTTAACCGATTTTTGGCCGATTTATCGGCGATTTTTCAGAAATCGGCCGATTTTTAGAACTATGTGTACGAAGAACTTTAAGACTTTTGTAAATTTATTTTTTTTTTACGTTCGGCCTAGAAGAATTTGGTTAATATGTGTTGACACGTGTCTTTGGGTTCTTCAACAATTTCCAAAAGATAAGAAAGTTCGTGAGGAAATATTGACATTACTGTGAGCTTTTCTAGTAGACAACTTTATATCTTGTGTGAAAAAATGTGTATATATTTAATAAATAAAATATTATTTAAATCAGAAATACTTAAAAGTTATAATTAGCTGTTGAACCCCATGTGATGAAAATTCATATTATAAATCATAATTTTAAATTTAACAATAAATTTTAAATATTTCATTATTTCCGCATGTGAACTAAATTATAACATTTTAAATATTTAACTTCTTTTATAGGATAACTTGAACTCATAACTATTTTATATATCCAAATACTGGTTTTCCCATCACACTCATTTATGCATATTCAATTATTCATGCACGATAGTCAATTAGTCCTAGAAGTTTTGCACCCATTTATTTGAATTTATATTTTTTAATTATTTTTCTTCATTAATTACTTATTAATTTATTTCATCTTTCTTCAACAAATATATATTTATTTAGATTAACATTTATATTTTCACTTCTAAAATCGTTTATCATGTTTTTTTCCAAATAAATCACAAACTTTTAAGTTAATAATCAAGATCGGTACCCGATAAAGTTTGTGGGATTACTTTTATAACGACTGATCTAAATCTACAAATTTGTTAAAAATAATTTTTATGAAAATATTGTTGTAAAATACAAAAATATAACTAAAATAAAGTTTAAATTTTTTAATTAATAAATAAGACATATTTATATCGGAAACATATACAAATACATGCATATCTTTATTATTTATTAGCCGATAACAACGTTAACATCACTATTGTGCTTTAATATAATGACAAAATAAACAAAGAACAAACAATATATGATCTACGAAAAAGCTTAATATACTAATCACAATTTTAATAATATATCTATACTAGCTTAAAACCCGTGCGATGCACAGATTATTATTAATAATTATTATTTTTATTATTTATGCTTTAATATTATATTAATTTGCATTTGCTAAAAAAATAAGTAGACGTATTAAACTTTTTTAAATAATTAAAAGTATTAAAATAGATTTATAACTGTTTGCCCGTGATATTTTTGGAAAAGGAGGGGTCTTAGTAAGGAAAAATAGAAAACATAACATGTTTTAGCTGAAAAGGTAAGTGCCCGTAATTAAAAGTATTTAAATAGGCTTCACAATAAATAAGTAAGGATTTGTCCAGAATATTTTTGGAAAATGAGGGGTTTAGTAAAGAAAAATCAGAAAAGTAACATGTTTTAGTTGAAAAGGGTAATTGCCCGTGAGTTTTTTTAGAAAAAGAGAAGATTTTGTTAGAAAAGAAAATGTATTTTAGCTAAAAAGGTAGTTGGTTATAAAAATGTTATTATTTAATAATATTTTTTTTAGAAAATGAAAAAATAGAAAAAGTAACATAATTAAAAGTATTAAAATAGATTTTAAAATAAATAAGTAAGGGTTTGCCCATGATATTTTTGGAAAATGAGGAGTTTTAGTAAGGAAAAATAGAAAGGGTAACATGTTTTTGATAAAAAATATAACCGTCCGTGTTTTTTTTAGAAAAAGAGAGGATTTTTTAAGAAAAAAAAATAAAAAAAAGGTAATGTATCTTAGCTGAAAAGGTAATTGGTTATAAATAATTTTATTATTTAGTGATAGTTTTTAAAAAAAAATAAGTAAGGGTAATTAAGTAAAATCACTAAATACCGACCGTCCGTCTATCCGACAACCAAACTTTTAATGCTTCGTCTTTAATTATATAGCCCGTACGATGCACGAGTTATTTTTAATAATTGTTAATATTATTATTAATATTTTATTAATTGAATTTATTAAAAAAAATAAGTAGGCGTGTTAAACATTTTAAAATAATTAAAATGAATTTTAAAATAAATAACGGTTTGTCCGTGATATTTTGGAAAAGGAGGGGTTTTAGTAATAAAAATAGAAAGTAACATGTTTTCATTGAATTTTAAAATATAAAAGTAACGATTTGCCCGTGATATTTTTGAAAAAAGAGGGGGTTTAGTAAGAAAAATAGAAAATGTGACATGTTTTAGTTGAAAAAGGTAATTGTCAATTAAAAGTATTAAAATAGATTTTAAAGTAAATATGTAAGGGTTTTCTCGTGATATATTTGAAAAATGAAGGATTTTAGCAAATGAAATAGAAAAAGTAACACGTTTTAGCTGAAAAGGAAATTGCCCCTGATTTTTTTAGAAAAAAATGGTAATATAATTTAATTTAAAGGGTAACTGATTATAATAATTAAATAAACAATTAAATAAGGCAAATATCGTATCAAAAAACAGGTACCAAAACTTACAATGTTTCGTCTTTGATAATATAGTATAGAGATATATTAATAAATTAGTATTTTATGCTACTAAATGGAATAGCTCGTGATATTTTTGAGATTTTAGTTAAGAGAAATATTAGTTAGAAAATATAAAAAAAATATACGTTTTGGAAAAAAAACTAATCGGTTATTCATTAATAATTATAATATTATTATTTTATTTTATTAAATAGAACTATTCGTGGTATTTTTGGAAAATTAGATGTTTTATTTAGGAAAAATAGAAAAGTAGAAATTTTAGTTAGAAAATATAAAAAAGAATATACACTTTGACTAAAAATGGTAATGAATTATTTTATTAGCAATTATAACATTATTATGTTATTTTATTAAATGAAACTGCCTCTGATATTTTTGGAAAATGAGATGTTTTATTTAGAAAAAATAGAAAAGATATTCTATATACTAATTTTAATATTTTATCTAACGGTTCTCAATGATTTGATCAAAAATATCTAACGGCTATGAATGGAGTGATCAGACTACAAAAACTTTCATGACCAGACTACAAAACTTTCAAATATTTCCGTCTTTAATATAATAGTATAGATATAAATACTAGTTTAAAACTCATGTGATGCACGGATTGTTATTAATAATAATTATTTTTATTTTAATATTCTATTAATTTGAATTTGCTAACAAAAATAAGTAGACGTGTTGAACTTTTTTAAATAATTAAAAGTATTAAAATAAATTTTAAAATAAATTAATAACTATTTGCCCGTAATATTTTTGAAAAATGAGGGGTCTTAGTTAGGAAAAATAGAAAACTCAACATGTTTTAGCTGAAAAGGTAGGTGCCCGTAATTAAAAGTATTTAAATAGGTTTCAAAATAAATAAGTAAGGATTTGTCCGAGATTGTTTTGGAAAATGAGGGGTTTTAGTAAGGACAAATAGAAAGAGTAACATGATTTAGTTGAAAAAGATAATTGTCTGTGATTTTTTTAGAAAAAAGAAGAAGATTTTCTTAGAAAAAATAGAAAAAGTAATGTATTTTAGCTGAAAATGTAGTTGGTTATAAAAATGTTATTATTTAATAATAATTTTTTTAGAAAATGAAAAAAATAGAAAAAGTAACACGTTTCACCTGAAAATGTGCTAATAATTAAAAGTATTAAAATAGATTTTTAAATAAATAAGTAAGGGTTTGCCCGTGATATTTTTGGAAAATGAGGGGTTTAAGTAAGGAAAAATAGAAAGAGTAACATGTTTTGTTAAAAAAGATAATCGCTCGTGTTTTTTTTTTAAAAAAAAGAGGATTTTGTTAGGAAAAAAAAAGTAATCTATTTTAGCTGAAAAGATAATTGGTTATAAATAATGTTATTATTTAGTGATAGTTTAAAAAAAAAAAGTAAGGGTGATTAAGTAAAAGCACTAAGTACCGACCGACCGTCCGACTACCAAACTTTTAATGTTTCGTCTTTAATAATACTAGCCTATAACCCGTGCGATGCACGAATGAATTTTAGAATTTTTTATCTTACTATCTGTATTTTGATTATATGATTTTATGAGAAAAAAATAAAATTTTAAAAATTAATAATGTATGTATGATGTTATTATAAGCATTTGTTTGTATTTTGATGATAATTTTTTTTAATATATTGTCAACGGGAATAATATCTTGAACTTTTGAATGTAGATTAGAAAAATAGGTAATATAATTTGTTGGTCCTTGAGTATTGCAGAAGAGGGGGTTGAATGCAATACTGATAAATTTCAATCTATGTTTCAATAACTAAAACTAAGATTAATGTTTATCAGTATAAGATATGCAAACACAAATAGATTACTCATAAAATAAATGTTTTATTTATTTTTCAAATTGTTGCTACAACCTTGAGAAAAGTATGTCTTTCTCAAGCTTCAATTTTCTCAAGATACACAACATAGAATGAGAGATAGTCTAAATATACTATACCTATCTCTATCATCACAGGTTTTTGGAGCTGCTGTCATAATCTTGTGGCAGCTCCTTACAATTTGTACACCCATATGACTTACCTAAATTGCTATACAATCAGAGTTATCATAACATAAAAAGCAATCTAGATACATTCTATATTTAGCTAACATAATTTCAGTAGATGTTGATTTGTCATACACTCGAATTAGTAAGCTTTGTCTTGTTGTCTCTTAAGATTTTGTCGTAGTCTTTGCATGCATGATGCAGTGTTGGGATACTGCAGCACACCTGTTTCTTGAACATCCAAACTGCGCTTTTGGTGATAGTATGAAATCCCCGCAATAGTTGCTGTCAGGAGTTCCAAACTTGTTGTCTCAAGGCTTCCGCCAAAGTTGCTGTCAAAGTGAATATAACCTTACTGTCAAAGATATGATAGTAACTTTTATTCTTGTTGTCGTCCTGATGTATTCCGTGAGGCTTAAACAAATGAATGAACTTCTTCCAAGATTTACAAACAATTATATTACAACAAATTAATTGGTTACAAGAACATAAACTGGTTGTGATAGTATGTTCTATTTAATAAAATTAAGTATTACTAAATATAAAGTTAAGTTGTCTCTAAATTATCACCCATAAATCCTAACATAATTATTTAATAATAATAATATGTTGTTGACGAGATTCGAACTTTGAACCTGTGGGAGCATTTTGAATATCAAGAGAGAAATATTCTTTTAACATTACATCCCACGGTTCTCATTTTATCTATTTTTCAATCTAACGGTTGTTATTTAAAGTACCAACGACCAACAACTAACGACCAACCAAATAGAGGCTAGTTTGCTTATAATAATATAGTATAAATAGCTCAAAACCCGTGCGATGCACATATTGTTTTTAATAATGGTTAATTTTATTATTTATATTTTATATTTTATTAATTGCATTTATTAAAAAAAACATGTGTGTTAAACATTTTTAAATGATTAAAAGTATTAAAAAGGATTTTAAAATAAATAAGTAACAGTTTGCCCGTGATATTTTGGAAAAAGAGGGGTTTTAGTAAGAAAAATAGAAAGTAACATGCTTTCGTTGAATTTTAAAATATTAAAGTAACGATTTACCCGAGCTATTTTTGAAAAAAGAGGGGGTTTAGTAAGAAAAATAGAAAATGTGACATGTTTTAGTTGAAAAAGATAATTGTCAATTAAAAGTATTAAATAGATTTTAAAGTAAATAAATAAGGGTTTGCTCGTGATATATTTGGAAAAGAATGTATTTTAGTAAGGAAAATAGAAAATATAACATGTTTTAGTGAAAATGTAATTGTCCGTTATTTTTTTAGAAAAAGAGGGGAAAAGTAGTTGCCAATTAAAAGTATTAAAATCGGTTTTAAAATAAATAAGTAAGAATTTTCTCGTGATATATTTGGAAAATGAGGGATTTTAGCAAGAGAAATAAAAAAAGTAACATGTTTTAGCTGAAAATGAAATTGCCCGTGATTGTTTTTTTAAAAAAATGGTAATGTATTTTAACTGAAAGAGTAACTGATTATAATAATTAAATAAACAATTAAATAAGGTAAGTACCGTATCAAAAAACAGGTACCAAAACTTTCAATGTTTCATCTTTAATAATATAGTATAGATAGAGAAATAGATTTATATTATTAGTATTTTATGCTACTAAATGGAATAACCCGTGATATTTTCGAGGTTTTAGTTAGGAGAAATATTAGTTAAAAAATATAAAAAAGAAAATATTTTTTGGGAAAAAAGCTAATCGGCTAGGCATTAATAATTACAATATTTTTATTTTATTTTATTAAATAGAACTGTTCGTGATATTTTTGGAAAATGAAAAGTTTTATTTAGGAAAAATAGAAAAGTAAAAATTTTAGTTAGAAAATATAAAAAAAGAATATACACTTTTGCTAAAAATGACAATGGGTTATTTATTAGCAATTATAACCTTATTATGTTATTTTATTAAATGAAACTGCATGCGATCTTTTTGGAAAATGAGATGTTTTAGTTAGGAAAAATAGAAAAGATATTCTATATAATAATTTTAATATTTTATCTAACAGTTTTAATCGATTTTATCAGAAATATCTAACGGCTATGAATCGAGTGACCAAACTACAAAAACTTTGAAGACCAAACTACAAAACTTTTAATGTTTCGTCTTTAATATAATAATAACTAGCTTAAAACTCGTGCGATACACAGATTATTATTAATAATTATTATTTTTATTATTTATGTTTTAATATTCTATTAATCTGCATTTGCTAAAAAATATAAGTAGGCGTGTTAAACTTTTTTAAATAATTAAAAGTATTAAAATAGATTTTAAAATAAATTAATAACTGTTTGCGAGTGATATTTTTGGAAAAGGAGGGGTCTTAGTAAGGAAAAATAGAAAAAATAACATGTTTTAGCTGAAAAGGTAAGTGTCCGTAATTAAAAGTATTTAAATATGCTTCACAATAAATAAGTAAGGATTTGTCCAGAATATTTTTGGAAAATGAGGGGTTTAGTAAAGAAATATCAGAAAGAGTAACATGTTTTAGTTGAAAAAGGTAATTGCCCATGATTTTTTATAGAAAAAAAGAAGATTTTGTTAGAAAAGATAATATATTTTAGCTAAAAAGTTAGTTGGTTATAAAAATGTTATTATTTAATAATATTTTTTTAGAAAATGAAAAAATAGAAAAAGTAACATAATTAAAAGTATTAAAATAGATTTTAAAATAAATAAGTAAGGGTTTGCCCGTGATATTTTTGGATGGAAAATGAGGGGTTTTAGTAAGGAAAAATAGAAAAAGTAGCATGTTTTTGTTAAAAAATATAACGGCCCGTGTTTTTTTTAGAAAAAGAGAGGATTTTGTAAGAAAAAAAATAAAAAAAAGTAATGTATTTTAGTTGAAAAGGTAATTAGTTATAAATAATGTTATTATTTAGTGATAGTTTTAAAAAAAAGTAATGGTAATTAAGTAAAATCACTAAGTACCGACCGTCCGTCTATCCGACTACCAAACTTTTAATGTTTCGTCTTTAATAATATAGTTTAAAACCCGTACGATGCACAAGTTGTTTTTAATAATTGTTAATTTTATTATTTATATTTTATATTTTATTAATTGAATTTATTAAAAAAAAAATAAGTAGGCGTGTTAAACATTTTAAAATAATTAAAAGTATTAAAATGAATTTTAAAATAAATAAGTAACGGTTTGTCCATGATATTTTGAAAAAAGAGGAGTTTTAGTAATAAAAATGGAAAGTAACATGTTTTCGTTGAATTTTAAAATATAAAAGTAACGATTTGCCCGTGATATTTTTGAAAAAAGAGGGGGTCTAGTAAGAAAAATAGAAAAGGTGACATGTTTTAGTTGAAAAGGTAATTGTCAATTAAAAGTATTAAAATAGATTTTAAAGTAAATATGTAAGGGCTTTCTCGTGATATATTTGAAAAATGAAGGATTTTAGCAAAGAAAATAGAAAAAGTAACATGTTTTAGCTGAAAAGGAAATTGCCCCTCATTTTTTTTGAAAAAAATGGTAATATAATTTGATTGAAAGGGTAACTGATTATAATAATTAAATAAATAATAAAATAAGACAAATATCGTATCAAAAAATAAGTACCAAAACTTTAAATGTTTCGTCTTTGATAATATAGTATAGATAGAGATATATATTCATAATATTAGTATTTTATACTACTAAATGGAATAGGCCGTGATATTTTTGAGATTTTAGTTAAGAGAAATATTAGTTATAAAATATAAAAAAGAATATACGTTTTGGAAAAAAAACTAATCGGTTAGTCATTAATAATTGTAATATTATTATTTTATTTTATTAAATAGAACTATTCGTGATATTTTTGGAAAATTAGAGGTTTTATTTAGAAAAAATAGAAAAGTAGAAATTTTAGTTAGAAAATATAAAAAAGAATATACACTTTGACTAAAAATGATAATGAGTTATTTATTAGCAATTATAACCTTATTATGTTATTTTATTAAATGAATCTGTCTGTTATATTTTTGGAAAATGAGATGTTTTATTTAGGAAAAATAGAAAAGATATTATATATACTAATTTTTATATTTTATCTAACGATTCTCAATGATTTGATCAAAAAGATCTAACGGCAAAAACTTTGATGACCGGACTACAAAATTTTCAATATTTCGTCTTTAATATAATAACAAGCCTATAACCCGTGCAACGCACATACGACTTTAATATTAATTTTGAAATTTACTTTTAAATTTTTTGAGATTTTAATACTTCTGAAAATGCTACCTTTTTAAAAAGAATTAAAAGTGGTACTTTAATACTTTAAATCTAAAAACATTTATAGATTTTATAATGGTTTATTAGCTTAGTAAGCATGTCAGTAAAGATAACCGTCAAATTATCAATATATTTTGTTGTAATATATATAAATATAAATATAAATATTTTCTAAAAAAAGGTCGTGTTTTTGAATTCTAAGTAAAGTATAATTAAAAGAGTTTGTAGTTATGTTATATATGTGAGAAAATCGAAAATCAAAACTTTCAATGTTTCGGCTATTATATAATAGTACATATAGATAGATGAAATAGAATAAATTACCGAAAATTGAAATCAAAACTTTCAATATTTCGGCTATTATATATAATAGTATAATATAGATAGATACCGTCTCCGATAATTTTAGAAAAGGAGAAATTTTAGTTAAAAAATATAAAAAAGAATATACATTTTGGCTAACAAAGATAATCGGTTAATTATTAGTATTTATAATATTACTATTTTATGTTACTAAATGAAATTGCATGTGATATTTTTGAAAAATTTGAGATTTTACTTGGGAAAAATTTTAGTTAGAAAATATAAAAAAGAATATACGCTTTGGGGAAAAAAGATAATTGGTTAGTTATTAGTAATTATAAATATTATTATTTTATTTCATTAAAAAGGACTGCTCGTGATATTTTTGGAAAATGAGAGGTTTTAGTTAGAAAAAATAGAAAAGTAAAAATTTTATTTAGAAAACATAAAAAAGAATATACACTTTGGCTAAAATAGGTAATTGGTTAGTTATAACAATTATTATTTTATTATTTTATTTTAATAAATGAAATTGTCTGTGATATTTTTGGTAAAGGGGAGATTTTAGTAAGCAAAAATAAAAAGCTTAAATGTTTTAGTTAAAAAAATAATTGCCCGTGATATTTTTGAAAAAGTAAGAGAATTTTTCAGAAAAAATAAAAAAAGTAATATATTTTAGGTGTTAAAGGTAATTGGTTATAAATAGGTAATATTATTATTTAATAATATTTTTTATAAATAAGTAAAGGTAATTAAGTAAAAACATGAAGTACAATTAAGTAAGGGCAATTAAGTAAAATCACAACATACCAAAAAATATTTAGTATTATATTCAATGTCTCTCATTAATTTAATTTAAAAGATTCAACGGTTAGAGATTAGATGACCAAACTATGGAGGACCGGACTACAAACCGACTACAAAAACTTTTAATGTTTCGTCTTTAATATAATAGTATTGATAGTATAGATGTCGTCTGTGATAATTTTAGAAAATGAGAAATTTTAGCTAGAAAATATATAAAAATATATACTATTTGGCTAATAAAGGTAATCGGTTAATTATTAGTATTTATAATATCAGTATTTTATACTACTAAATGGAATATCTTGTGATATTTTTAGAAAATGTAAGATTTTAGTTAGGAAAAATAAAAAAGTAGAAATTTTAGTTATAAAAAAAAATACGCTTTGACTAATAAATGTAATTGGTTAATTATTAGTATTTTATGTTACTAAATGAAATTGCCCCTGATATATTTGAGGTGTTATTTAAGAGAAATTTTAGTTAGAAAATATAAAAAAATATATACGTTTTGGAAAATAAAGCTAATCGGTTAGTCATTAGTAATTATAATATTATAATTTTATTTTATCATATAGACATGTCCGTGATATTTTTGGAAAATGAGAGGTTTTAGTTACGAAAAATAGAAATTTTGGTTAGAAAATATAAAAAAGAATATACACTTTGGCTAAAAGAGGTAACAGATTAGTTATTAGCAATTATAACTTTATTATGTTATTTTATTAAATGAAACTGCCTGCGATATTTTTGGAAAATAAGATGTATAAGTGAGGAAAAATAGAAAAGATATTTTATATAATAATTTTAATATTTTATCTAACGGTTCTCATCGATTTGATCAGAAATATCTAACGACTATGAATTGAGTTACCAAATTTTTGGACGACCAGACTACAAAAACTTTCACGACCAGACTATAAAACTTTTAATGTTTCGTCTTTAATATAATAGTATATATATTGATAATATAGATATATATTTATTTAGGAAAAAATAAATTATAAAGACTTTGAAGAGCACGTGACACAAGGAGAAAATGCACACAAAAAATAACACTACAATCAATACTTTTATCTACAATAATACTTTTATAACTGCAACTTGTGTCATAATTCATAACCAAGATACTTTATTTTAAAGATATTGTCTAAAGAAATCAAAGGCTTAATGAACTCAAAAACATACGTGGCACTCAAATAACATTTCACTCTTAAATACAAAAGTACGTTACAACTTACAAAACCCCCGATTTATCTCACCTTCCAGCTAATTTTGTAGCAGGTAGTTGGACGTTAGACAATTTGTAATGATTCAATTTTTTAAAGTGAATTAATATGTGTTATTAGCTATAAAAATTTAAATAACATATTTGATTTTAATTTTAGGATATAAATTAGTTTATTTGTTAAAAACTAAAATAATTTTAAAATAAAGTTATAAAATTAATCTTTTAATTTTAACGATCTGAAACAAGACTTAACACTAAAAATAAAGAGCTTTGAAAAATTACAAAAATAAATGAATATTTTCTACAAATTTTGAAAAATTGGAGAAACACTATAACTATAAATAGAGGCCGTGTCGTCAGCTTAAACTTTCTTTTTAATAAAACCCCAAAATCTCTTTCCTCCTCCCTTTGTATATACATATATGTATGTATAATCTGTATGTATATTTTTATACACACAACAAAGACATAAAAAACCAAAGCGAGTTGAATTTGCCGAGCTGACTCAGTGAGTTAACAAAACGATGTTTATACGATTCAAATTTCGGAGTGCCGTGAGCTTCGACGTAGTAGATATCGGCGATCGGACGGCGATCTCAGTCGGAGAACTCAAGTCGAAGGTCATCGCTCAGAAGAATCTCAAGTTGTGTGATGCCTTCGATCTCGTCTTCTCCGATCATCTCTCCGGTCAAGGTATAGATGCATACTCATGTAATTCGTCTGTGATTTGCTCTGATTTTGATGTGTTTTGTGTTAATTTGTTTATAAATGCGTTGAAATGTATGTGTGTGTGTGAGAGAGATAGACAGAGAGAGAGAGAGAGAGAGAGAGAGAGAGATGAGGGAGATTGAGAGAGAGAGTTTGTGTGTGTTTCAGTGTGTGTGTGTGTGTGTGTGTGAGAGAGAGAGAGAGAGAGAGAGAGAGACTTCTGAGGATGATTGTGTTACTAATCCTGTGTTTTTTGTTTTGGTTGATTTTGATGAACTCAGAGTATAATGACGAAAATTATCAAATTCCGAGCAATTCAAGTGTGATTATTAAGAGAGTACCTGCCGGATCAGTGCCTTCACCTTTGTAAGTTTTTTGGAAATCTTATTGTTGTTTAATTTTTAGCATTTCACGTTTCATGTTCTTATTAGTGAGATTATATTAGTTGATATTTGTTTTTTTTAATGTACATGTGATTAATTGTTATTATATTGCTAACGAGGAAATTTTTGTTATATAATGTATGATCAATTAGGTCTTAGATTAGGTTCATAGTGCTTGCATGGCTTTGTTAGTTTCTCGGAAGTGTTATTGTTTACTTGTAAGCATTTCGTTATTCATTTTCTTATCTGTGAGATTATTTTCCTTATTACTATTTATTTGATTACATATGACTTATAGTGATATTGTTAAGTGAGGGAAAATTGGGAAAATGTGGAGAAGTTGTTGGAATTAGAAATTTAGAGTTATAAAGCATTAATGTATGATCGACTAGGTTTTA
The DNA here is from genome assembly GCA_030848705.1 of Heracleum sosnowskyi. NCBI lineage: Eukaryota > Viridiplantae > Streptophyta > Magnoliopsida > Apiales > Apiaceae > Heracleum > Heracleum sosnowskyi. The sequence continues at coordinate 9,620,237 of CM061242.1, read as the reverse complement.
TGCTAGGTTTCTAATGCTTGCATGGGTTTTCTACGTTTACGTAGTTTGACCTAATAGAGCACGTCCCCAGCCCCAGTGAGTGAGCAAAGCAAGCAAGATAAAAACAAATATTATATGCACACGTGAGCACGTTAAATGTGATCTGATGGTATAATCACTGTATTCGGAAATTTGCATGTTTGCATTTAACGTGTACATGAGCGTGTGTGGTCATTTTCGGGGTTAAGTTGTAACTATCATCCTGCTTCGAGATTATCTTGTGTTTTTATCTATTTGTGCTGATTTAGTTGGAAAATTACCTGTCACGAAAGGATGTTTATCATAAATAATGTCCATATTTTATATTGTTTGTTGGCTGATTAAGAAACAAACTACCTAATTGATTTCTTTCCTTTTTCTCTCGTTCACCATTTCTTGGTTTTTCGTACTTGGGACTTGGGTTACTTGGACGGTCCTCTTAATATACTAAATCCATTACATGCTTCCGTTGTTCCACATTACAGCTAAATATGGCAATATGATTTCCTAAATTATAGACATTAAAGAATTCTAAGACCGGTGTGATCGAAACCATGTCTACGCGCAAGGCGCGGGGCACTACCCTCACATTGCAACTCAAAAAAGGCGCGCCTTTAACCTTTTTCATGCCTCATTTAAGTGAAGCCCAGTTTCATTTTTATATAAAAGGAAAAAGTTGTGGGCAGTACTATCAAACTCTCCGACCCTTTAGATCAAATTTCTCCAATTTTATGCGTCCTTTGTTTTTCTTCCTATGGGACCTGCGTTCTGCTTTTTTCTTTTCTTTATCTTTTTGGATAGTTTTTCTGCTTCAATGTTTATAATGTTGACTTTAGGTATATATAAAAAAAATACAAGATTAACATTATTTAAAAGTTGTTTTCATCTCTCTCTCTCTCTCTCTCTCTCTCTCTCTCTCTCTCTATATATATATATATATATATATATATATATATATATATATATATATATATATATATATATATATATATATATTTGCAATCATACATTTTTACATATTGATGTACTGGTAACCCTCAAAAGTTTTGCTGATAAGCTATGATTATTGAACAGAAACAGATATGTAAGCAGTTAGATTCTCTTTCTTGTTTATAATAATGTATTACTTTTGCAGGCCTTTTGATTCAACTGAAAATTTGGCGATGAAGAAGCTGGATGTTCTTCAGGAAAAGGTTCAGAATGCTACACACCTTTAATTTATAGCTGCTTTTTGTTTTTCTTATTATATATGATGTGACCTTTCCCCAAGAAAATGGCACAGTACAGGGCGTGTTTTTTCTTTTCACATTTAAGTGTTAAGATTTATCTTGCTAAAGTTGATTATATCTTTTCTTATCATATCAATACATTGCTTACGGTTCTATTCAGTAATTTTTCGTTATGCTTATAATTATCTTTAAGGATCTTGACACCCTTCATATTCGCAGGGTGGAGAAATGCATGACTTCGATGATTTTGGAACCGATTTGTGTCCAGTTCCTGAAAAAATCTTCCCATATACTGATCTAGAATGTAAAAGGAAGAATATCTGTGAGACTGAAAAGGCAAATATTGTAGTCCCAAGGTATTACTGTTCTCGTCCTCCTATATCTGCAGTTCACTGTTGCTTAAATGAATAGCTCATTGCATCATGTTCTCTATTTAGATCTTATATTCTGTTCTGAAGTATATGTGTATATAGATCTCTAATTATTCAAATATCTGTTTGATGCTTATGCGATACTTTCAGTTAATTTTGTAACATTCATATTTTCTTGAACCTGAGTGTCTTATTGTGTTTGTGTCGTATCTCTTATATATTTATATATCCTTGGATCTGATGTATGATCCTTCGTATAACTTACTATTAGTGAAAGTTAATGGGATTGATTGGATGGTTTCTGTACAGGTTAGGGGGGCAAAAGCTTCAAGCTGATGACCTTGTTGAGGTTATCCGCAAAGGTTGGTATTATGCCTCGTGATTCTTTTATCACTCTTTTTGTGCTAAACTTACCATGCTGCAATGCCACTGTAGATGCTGATCTTTATGGCACCAAAGGAAAATTACCACCAGAAATGCTGGAACCAAAAGTCCAAGAGCATGGGAAGCCGGGAAAGTAAAAGTTTATCCTTTTCATTTCCCTTGTTCTTTTTATGTCAATAATATTCAGAGTTCTGACTCTTTTTTTGTTTTTGAAAAATTATTAGAAAAGCGATGGACCCCTACGATTTAGCAGAAAAAAACGCTTGCTTACCATCGGAACTTAGATGTTCCATTTGCACGAAGTATTTGAAGCAGGCTGTGATGATACCTTGCTGCCACCACAGCTTTTGTGAAAGATGTGAGTTTCCGTATTAATCTATCTTCTTTCTTTGAGTTTGAACCCTCCGTACCGGACTTCTTTTGTGTTTCTTAATGGCAGAGGCAATGGGATCTTCACATGATTGAAAAACTGCAACTTTTTAATCCTTAATCTTGCTGCATTTAATGACTTATTAATATAATACATAGTAAACCATTAAGTCTAGGAACTCTTATTTCTTGCTACCGGTTTTTGCTTTCCGACATTGTGCAGGTATTCGTGAAGTTCTCAGTGAGAAGTCAAAGTGCCCTAGATGTTCTTCAGACAAATTTAAGGCTGAGGATTTACTTCCGAATCTATCACTGAGGGAAGCAATTGTGCATTTCCTTGAAACTCAAATCCAGTTCTCTATTTCGGAAACTGCGTTGCGGAGATATGCCCCAGGTAGAAAACATATTACTAACCAGTTTCCTGGTATTTCTCCTTCCGTTATGCTGGCAGTGAGGGAAAGTGGTGGTTTATATTTTTTTTGAAACAAGTAGATAACCTTTAAACACAAATAAATGCAGATGAAGAATCTGGTATCCAGGCTAACGATATCTCTACTGCTCTGCCTATTTTTCAAAAGAGGCAAAATAATATTCTTTACCCTTCTGCTACCGAGAAAGGATCAAACCACCTTCTAGGAGATTCTTTTCATGGTGACTCACTGATAAAGAGAGAAATTCATCATGCACGTCCCCCAAGTAAAATCGGATATCATCCAGGTTTTGCTGATTGCCAAGGAGAGAATAATCCCCTAGATTTGCCCCAAAGTTATGCGCAAGAGAAAGGTATGAACTTCAGTATGATATATTTCGTCTTTTAGAACCATTTTAGTGTCATAGTTTGCTCTATAATTGCTACAAGTCTCCTGTTTAGCTGTTTTACATTTCTCCACACAAAGATATATGGTCAGTTTTAACTTTACCTCGCATAAGTGTTATGTTGACACACACCTGGTCATTTTATTAACGACTTTAATTTTGACAGGTGAAGATCGAAAAGTTTCAGCTACTGCTATATATAAAAAGGTATGCATCAGGACTACAATTCTTCCATGTTGTCACATATTAACATTTTAGTTGATTAGTAAAGTAACCTTCATAATAGCATATACTGGCAGCTCCTGGCCTGCTGTGCTAGTCAGATGATGAGATAATGGTTCTTGGTTCTTTAAATACTGTAGTCACATAGTCTAATATCTTCAAAATATAGATACCCTCCCCCTCGATTTGACGGTACCCGTTAATTGAAGTAAAACAGTAAACCTTTTGTGAAAAGAAATAGGCACCAAGTTGTCTTCAAATATTTGCTTCACTACAATTTCGGCCACATTTTAGTTCCCATCATGTCAAAACATAGATCTTATGTCCTGGGCATTGTAAAACTGTTCTTTCTTTTCCCCTTGTCTCAACAAGTAAATATTTATTCAATATAAAGAAAAAATTATAACTTAAACCAATTGATACCAACATCCGACATGGCTCTTTCAGGGTGTACTCATTGTGATGTTGATTTTTTTTTTATTTGATGAAGAACAATTTTTCTTTTTTATTTATATAAAAGAGAGTTCTTCAATCACAAAACTGTAAAATAATAGCTGGGTATAAAAATGAATCAAGTGCATATACCGTCTCATATCTGCAGTTCTCTTTCTGGTCGGTAAACGATATGGACTCTGACACTAAGCTCAAAACAGCTTAGTCAAAATAATTGAACTGTTTTTACATATAGGTTCAAACTTTAGAGAGCAAAAGGTTGATGTTGAAATAATTTATTTAGCAACAAACTGCACTAATTAATTTACTGATGTTAATGCTGTAAACCTTAACATGCCGGAATGTAATTTAATTTATATTTTACATATCACACATTTTCTTTTCACCATTTCAAAACTAATTTATTTGAGATCAGGCGGACAAAACATGTTATATGTGTGATTCTCCAGACCATTTTATAAGAGACTGCCCCTTTGCTAACGGTCCACATCCTTTGCTACAGACAGGTAATATACTGCACCTCCTATTTGTTTGTTCACAGATTATAATTTCAAGCTTGCTGCAACTTACTTTTGTTCAAATTTCAGGTAACTCTATGTATGCAATGGGGGCTAGACCAGCTTTTGCGACACCATATTGGAACAACACTGCATTTGGTCCTATGAGGCCTTTCACTAATATTTATCCAAATCATGGCATGATGCCCTATAATGCATCTATGTTTCCTGTCTCACCTATTGGTGTTTCTCCCTACATGGCATCTATGTATGGTCACATGCCTGCCCATAGGTGAGTTGCTCTTGTGCTGTGTGCTTTCCGTTAAGAAAACCCTTTCATCTAAGTGCAGTTAGATTGACACTTGAAACATCTTTCAGCAGCTTTCCAAGGATGGCTGGTATGTCACCCCTAGCAGGAAACACAACTGAAAACCCCTTCACACATGAAGATTTTTCGGAAACTCAGAGATTCAAAATCAGAAGGAACCATTCTAAGGAATACATGATGAGGTAACTAATTACTCTGCATGAAGCAAAATAATTACTTGAAATTCATTTTTGTATCCTCTAAAAAAGGTACCAACTCATATCTCTTGCCTCTTTGTCCACTCATATGTTGTTTTGGGGTGTGTTGGTCAGTTGTCAATTATCATCAGAGAAATGTGATTTTCATATCCATTATCCTGATAGCTTCAATGAGTTTACTGTGAAACAAGCTAGCACTGTCCACTATCATTCTGAATAATAATTTATAGAACATGCATTTGCAGTGCACATAATTAGTCCTAAATGTCACAACTCAAAATTAAGGCCCTATATAGCATTCAGAAACGTCAAATCGTTTTGTGTTTTCAGTGATTAATATAAAATGAATTTCTAAGTGTTGTGATGCATAGTACTTTAGTAGGATCACCCCATATTGCCTTTATTTTATAAAGAAAGTGATACTGGAGGACACAAGCTACTGGAGCAAAGCACATGGGTTGGACCCATCGTCTGCAAGCTTTGTCTTAAATCTCAGAGAAAACGCAATATAAATCTACGTTGCAGAGAAAACGCTAGAAGAACTTACGTTTTTTGGCTTTAATAACGCTAAGCGAACTTGCGTTTTCCCTTTTTTAAACTGTATCCATAAGACTATAGGAGTGTGTGAACAGAAACGCTAGACGCAATTACGTTTTCAAGGAACATTAGTTTAAGTTGTGTTTTAGAGTGATAAAAAGGGCCATTTTTTCCAATTGTGATATTTGGAGCATTAATTTTTAAAATTGTGACATAAGAGGCCAACACCCAATAATTTGTAAAAGATACCAAAGCATGGGTTTCAAATATTTATTTTTAAACATGGAATTATGACTCTATCCATTCTCCTCAACGTGATTATAGAAAATTACTTGGACAAAAGTGCAAAAGAAAAATGAAAATTACCCGCATTTCTAAATTAATTTTGTTCAGATGCCAAAATTTTAAATTTATTGAGAAGTACAGGATAGCCTACATATGTTTAGTTGCTGAGATATAGAATTAGGGAGGGTTTTGATTATTTCTAAATTAATTTTAGTTTTATGTATTATATATATTTCGTTCTTTCATGAATTCTTGATAATTCATTAAAATATTTTTTAAATTGAAGCTTCATTTAGTTTATTCTAATTCTTCTTTTCAATCTGGATTTCTGATAGAGTTCCGCTTTCCAGGAGACAACCCAGTGATGATGATGACATACAGACAGGTCACCACAATCTGCCAAAAAGTTCACAATACTTATTTTATGCAGAGAGAGAAAACAGTGGGAGCTACTCGGGTGATAAGCACACTCAAAGATCGCGAGGTAAGGATCTTCGTGATGAACATTTTGACCGTAACGCACACTCTTTGCATGATGGACATGGGAAGAACTCTCGTTCATCAACTGGTACAAGGGATAAGAAAGCATATCATGCTCAGAGATCAAATTCTGGAGCGGAATATATGTCCAAAAGATCTGATAGATATGGTGATGAATGGCATAATGATCGTCATCATGAAATCACTAGGAACCATTATAAACGAAGGGGGCATTTTGGCAGCGATTCTAACCGGAATGAGCGTCGGGGCCAGAAAGATAAAAAGGTTTACTCTGATGAAAGAGCTATCAGTAAGAAGTATGGCAGCCACTTTGGATCTGGCGAGGAACCAAGTTTTTCTGGAGATCGGAAAAAGCGAAGAAGAGAGGGAGATCACAGAAGAAGTTCCAAGCATAGTAGAGATGGGACTGAAGACATTCGAAACGATTGTAGGTCTAAAAAGGTCAGGTGGGATGAGGACTGTGGAGAGGATAATTATCAACTAAAGCGGAAAAGAGTTCACTAAAAGGGAAAGATAATAAAAATGCATGGCTTGGAGGTAAATGTGTAAATGTAGTAACATATTAGGCCATGTGGTAGCTTGTATCCATTTGGGTATACTTAAAAATCTTAGTTATAAACCTTTGAAATTTAGGTAAAAAGTGGTCAATACAACTTGCTAGATGAACATAAGCAGAAATGCTAGGATCTGATTTGCAACCTTTTGTTGGTTTTGTTAAATACAGATCTTTGAGAGTGGTGGATCGTTGGACTAACATCAGAATTAACTTTTGTTAATGTGCCAACTTAACCCTTTTCACTTATTTAACTTGAGGTGTGGAAGCCAGTTAGAAATGTTTTTCCCAGATAAATGGGTTGTATAAAGGTAGGATTTTGATGTTCATCTGCTGTTCAACCATCTTTATTCCACGGAGATACTGTAGCTGTTTAAGGTATGTATTCTACTCGATAAACGCTGTCAGCTCCCCGTGTGTGTGAGATTCGTTAACAAAGAAAGATGAACAAAGAATTTAAAGTGGTCTTCCCCAAATTACTAATGCATGATTTTTATGGATAGAACAAAAGGGATGGCTGGATTTGAACCCAATTTACAAACAGAAGCAAAATCACTATTTTTTTTGATAACTTCAATAATGCCCTCAACTAAATAGTATGTAGTTGATTGTTTAGCAATGTGTTCCAAGTTCACAAACATAAGCTGCAAGACAAGGCCCTCTGTTTCTTATCCCAGAATTTTAAATTCATTTCCTTTCTGTTTTCAATCTCACTAACACGGTGGTAGTCTCAGTATTGCATTACTTATGTAGTAAATATTTATTATTTCTTGCATCTAACTAATTATATATCGAAATATAAGTGGGTATTTTTTGCCCATGTATACCTTTGAATACTTTTTTACTTGCACAAGTAGAAAGAAAGACGGGGATCAAATTTGAGTATTTGACTTTCTGATTGCCATGTTCAGATATCAGACCATTTCGAGAAAAAGGTATTGATTTCCATTGATTATAGCTATATGATTCACCTACATATTGTAAAATGTGGTGGGTTCATGTTTTGATATAGCCTAGTATATGTGGAGTAACTTTTCGAAGGAAAAATCAAAACAAAAAATCTTGTAAAACTCATCATATTGTTGGTATGTGTGTGGTATTTAAATTTGTACGAGTGAAGTCATTATTGTTAATTTAGAATAATTCGATTCTTTGTCACAAATTGTGAAGTGTATACACTTATGATGCCCTCTGCATGTTTACTCTTTTAACTAATCGAAGTCTATCTGCATCTATCTGATGTGCATATCCATAATATATGTCTGTAACTGTAAGACTGTAAGTTGTAACTGTATGCATGCGTGCGGTGATGTGAATGTTCACATTTGTTTATGTTATTGTACGGCAATAACGTCCTGAGTTACAATCTTATCTACTTTAGTTTATTTAGTTTGTAAATAAATGATATGCTCAGTTGCTTGGGCCTTTATTTAGTTTATTTTTGGGCAAAAACTGTACATGGGCCTTTGATCGTCGGGACTATAATTAACAAATCTATTATGCTCTTTGTTTCATTATGCTTAATTTTCTAATACATATCTTTCCGTCCTGTTAAAACATATATTTACGGTTCTCACTTTTGAAAGGTCTTTTAGATGTTATTGCCAATATAACCTATATCAATAATATTGATTTTTTATGCGGATAAGTATCATAAGTTAATCCCATTCATTGTATTAAATTTTTGGGATGCTTGGTTAACCATTTGTCCGCAAAATTATTTCACTTGCAGATTATAAAAATCCTAAAATCAAAAAATTAAGCGGGTATAGAGTGATACTAAATTTTTACTTTTGATACCATTATTTTGTTCGAGGATATAATTGCGGTTACTTAGAAGTTTAATGGTCATTACGTACTATTTTTTTTTAAAATTTTAATAAGGAGTAATACAACTGTTGTCATCAAGTCATTGTAGTATAGTGATAAATACCACTGTGGACAATCCGGGTTCGAATCCCGGCAATGACATCAACCTTTTCTTTTTATAAAGACACCTCTTTCTCTTTGGTATAATTTATTTTAGTGAAAATATCATCTAACAATGCTCATGAGTCGTGGGTTTTAAAATCACCTTTGGATTTTTTTAGGATATTTATCAAAAATACCACTTTTTTAAAGTTTTTTTGCGATTTTACCATCTTCTCAAAATATTTACAAAAATACATTCTTTTTAAAAATAATTTGCGAAAATACCATCTTTTAAAAAGATTTTTGCAAAAATACGTTCTGTAACTAAATACAACCTACGTAGGTTGCATCTGGTTGCATGTGTGATTGCAACTGGATGCAACTTTCTAAATACAACCTACGTAGTTTGCATCCAGTTGCATATGTGGTTGAAACTAGATGCAACCAGATGCAACTTTTTAAAAAATAATTGAAAAAACAGCTAAGAATTCAAAAAAAAATTAATAATAAAAGGGGTAAAGTTGTGGTCTTGGTTTACCCTGGGGTTCAATAGTTAACTTTTGGGGTTCAATGTTTCTATTTTGGATTTTAGAAATATTAAGAATGACGAATAATTCGTATACGGACTTAGGGTTTAGGGTTGCAACCCTAAACCCTAGACTCTAAACCCTAACCTACCCTGATTTTAGGGTTGTAAACAACCCTAAAATCAGGACGCCGGAAAAACACCATTATTAACAAGGTGCATCTGTGGTTGATTTTGGTTGCAGTTTGTAGAAGGTATTTTTGCAAATAAGATGGTATTTTCGCATTTTTTTTTTTGAAAATGTATTTTTGCAAAAATATTTCTGGAATGGGATATTTATGAAAAAAGCCTTTTTTTTAAAACATTTTTTGCATTTGATATGTAACCTTTGGATTTTTTAATCCTATTTTTTCGCTAATAATTACTTAAAATTTTTATTTAGCATTTTCAAATTCAACAATAAACAAAACATGAATTCTAATCATAGCAGAGAAGTTATATGTAATCAATCAATCAAATATAATAATAATCCAACAGAGGTATAATCGGTAGTCTGTCAGATAATAACGAATCGTACAGCGGTACAGGTGTCACCATGAGGATCGTCACTAAAGTACTGAGAAATGATCAATAAATTTAAAAGACAATTGTTGACATCTTGTCGTTGTAGTATAGTGGTAAGTATTCCCGCCTGTCACGCGGGTGACCCGGGTTCGATCCCCGGCAGCGGCGATTCTTTTTTCCTTTGGTTTTGTTTTGGCTGCTAGTTCTGTTCAGTGTAGTTTATACTCTCTATCTATGGGTGAACCAGTAGTTAAATTTTTTATAGCCCTGGTTGGTCTTCTAAAATAGTGGAACAGTTTTTGTAGTCTCGACTGAACATATACAATCAGTAGGCATGTACATGTCTATATTAGTAGTCATGTTACATAGATACTCCCTCTTGCCTCCCCAGGTTCTTTCCGTTTGGGGGACATACATTTTAACGCTGTATAGTTCTATAAATTATTTTAAAATTCTTTTTCTTCTGAATAAGACCTTAAACAATTTTTATTCAAAAAAAGAAAATTTCAAAAATAATCTATGGAACTATGTAGACTTTAAAATGCGCGTCAAACAGTGAAAAAAATCTGTAAAGAAATGAGGGGACGGAGGGAGTATATGATAGGAGGTAGATTTCCCTTATGAATTTGCAGGAGGTAGTTCATTTCTGCCGTAGACATTTGAGTGCAAACAAGGAAGATTTTCTCGGGCAGCTAGCTTGGATCAAAGGGTTGGAGTCAGTGACGGAGCCAGAAAAATGGAGTAGTGGGGGCTAAATTATGGTAAAAAAAGGTTAAAATTTATGGATGATAATTAGTTTTTTAAGGAGAATTTTATCCCGTTCTAAAACTAAATAACAACAATAGTTTCAAAATACACAAGAGTTTACATATATCAGAAAACAAAATTTTAAAATTATTAGACAACTTTTTTACGATACTAGAAATTACTCATAAAAGTTTTGGTGCCATCTATTGGATTCAAATTTATATTTTAACAGTTAAAAAATAATAACTAAAATAAGATAAACGTAATTTAAATGTCTGCATCAATATTAAAATAAGAGGAACATAATTTTGACATGACACTAAACAAATTGTAAGAGAATTTTTTGAATTATATAAAATATATGCACATTTAAGAAATTAAAAGATAAAAAATAAAATAAAAAAAATACAAATATTGACTAAGATAATTATATGTGACTTTTTTCTTAATTTTAATGGGGGCTGAAATATAAACTATACTATCTTATTCTAACCGCCGGGGACTAACTAGCCCCAATGTAGCTCGGCCACGGGTTGGATTAGAGTGAAGGCAAGAAATATTCGACATAATAGTGGGAGATTTAGCTGATCCGACTGAAGGAGAGCCTCGTTATCAAATTCTAGACAAAGTCATTCTATGATCAAATTCTGAAACCCAAGCTCAACCACAGTGGCATGTTTGTTACTCAGGTAACTAATGAAATCTTTAAACAATTAGCATCCACATAAATGTTATGTTAATCTACGACAAATCCAGGCATCGGATCAATCATTATGCTTTGATGCTTCCAACATAGACAAGAGAAGTGCTGAAAGATTGAGGGAGAACTAAACTAATTAATTGGAGCTTTCCTTTTTTCATCCATTATCCTGAAGAAGATAATTTCCCAAATACAAGCTTTGAAAATGTTTATATTTCTAATTCTAACATGTGTCATGTCTAAAGGAACCATGTTTTGAAATGATAGTCGTCTTTATCCATCACAGGTTAAAGAACGATTCTCATGTCTACACGGAGGAGATTGCAAGATTCATCCCTGGTCACGGAATGGCATACTGCAATCGAAAATCAGGAGTATGTTTTTCAGACAACTGATGCACTCATGCACAGGACCAAGAGTCCAAGACACAAGGATTTGGGGACAAGAACTAAACCTTCAATTTTTGTACGGCTGGTCATCAAAAACTTACTCAAGCATAATAATATTGAGAAGCATTTAGAAGTTTTATAGATCACGCATATAGTTAACACAATAGAGTAGTTTTACATAATCATCTATAGAAAGTTCTACAACATTTAATAAAAATGCACACAAGACATAACTGCAAATTAAGCCCTCTTGACAGGATCAAAGTTGGAGACACCAATAACAGCACCAAGAATGCCAAGGAGCACAACACCACCTGCACCAATGCTGAGCAAGAAGTTATTGAGAGATGGGGTGAGACTAGAAGCAGCTGAAGCAGCCTCTGGCATCACCATTGAAGCTGTCAATGCAGCTGCAGTTAGCCCTGTGATTGCCTTTTCTTTGAGAGAAGCTTGGACTTGAAGCCTTGTTTTTGAGTTTGAGTTCACAGACAGTACTGTCTTTTTAGACAGTTTCAAAGGATTCAAAAAGGGACCAGAAGTTGGTGATTGGAGGGTCTTCTGGCTAGCAGTTGTAAGTGGCATTGCCATTGAAACAGAAGCCATATTTTCTGCTGATTGTTGGTGCTTGTTCTTGTTTGTGAGTTCTGGTTGCTTGGTTGAGAAGAAGATTAGATATGAGGTGAATAGGTTATGAATAAAAATGAGTGGTGGAAGTTCGAAGTATTTTTCTGCTAATGTGTCATTTCTTGTGTCCTATGTGGAGAGATGTGGTTGGTCTCTGATAATGCTTTTTGGGATAAGGTTATCCATAGCTGTAGAAGAGTTGTTTCCTACTGTTTTGTTTTTCCTTTGTTTTTGTCCATATTTTTCGTTTAAGTATTGAATCCGAATTCTTGACCGATTTCACAGACTTACGTTGCAGCATACTTAGTTACTTACTATGTCTAATAAACGCAGTAAGACACGGTATTTGCTTTTTTACATGAATACTCATTGAGTTAAAATTTTAGCATTTTTGTCTTACCGCATTTAATAAACACGATAAGTATATTGTAACATACGTCTGCGTAACGTGACTACTTGCTTATTTATACTTGTATCATTTTTCTTTGTTACTTTTAATTGTATGCAACATTTGCTTTTGACAATTGACATATTCAGAACTATAGGGGATCAAAATCGAGCTCAAGAACTCTTCCAGCTCTACGAACATATCTCAAGGTTTCGTCTATTTTTCATCAAAAACAAAGTGGTTAACAAATACTTCTATGTGAATTGGAGCTGATATCTAGGTATATTAATACATGGTATTGGTACACAATAGTACATATGGCATATGAGTATTAGATATCATAATTATTTAATTTTGAAATCCTTCAATTCAAAGTTGCGTGAGTACGCAGTGAATATAAGAACACTGAGCAACTCTATACAATGTCAGAAAGTGCGTTATTTTTCAGGAATGGCAGGCAGTAGAGAATGTCTATAGCAGTCTTAAATCTAGTTAAACACACATACCTGTCTTAAAGAGTAATGAACACAAGTGAAGAAGCATAATTATTCTGAAAATAATACATTTCAAATTCGCCTGACAACAAAATGTCAGCAAAACAACCAAGTTTTACATCTTTTGTCCAAGTTGAGTAAACAGAAGGTAATTAACTTCCTCCAAGCAACCCTCCTATGAGTCAAGTGTTTGCAATCACCAGCCAAGACAACCTTAGGACCAGACTTCGGAAAACAGCGTTAAAGTCTGTGCAGCTTAACGGTGGCACCTAACACTCTCCAGAGAACTGTAGCAGGGCATTCAAATTTTATGGCAAATATTCATTATACCATACGAGGCTCAAGTTGCAAAGATGTAAAGGAATATAGTTTCAAGATATGTTATTTGTAGCCACTGTCTGCATTCATATAGCTTCCGGTGACAAGTATTAATGTAGAACTTCAATACTAACTACATAGCTTTCGCTCTAAACATTTATAGGGTTTCACCTTTCACATGATAAGAAATTACAGGGCCAACTCTGTTCATCTGATAGACCATGAACACCACAATCAGAAAAAAAAATAAAGTAATCCAAATTTTGCGTGAATAAGATTGCTTTTATATGATGAATTACTTAAATCTGACCATCAAGTTCCGATTTGAAAATTCTGCTCATTTTAAGTAACATTATAATTGGGTACAAGGGAACATACTTGAACACTATATGAGAAGAAATCATCTGGCCGCATCTGAATTCACAACTTGAACTTCCTGCGGAAGTAGATTGTATTTGATACCTAGCTCCTCAAATATTTTCTTCATTTCTATGACCAGTTCAGATCTTCGCCGGTTCTTCTCTCCAAATTCTTGAAAGTTCATTGTGTGATTGAAAAAGAGTGCCATCTTTATCTTGTTTACATTCTCAATCTCCTTCACCACCAGATTGTGGTTTGGATACCAGTACTGAGGAGTTCTTTCTAAATACCTGCACCCAATTGACAAAATACTGAGAACTGACAAGACATGGAGAACAATACTGATTTAAGACAAAATGTCAAAACCAGCCAAGTTCGAACACTGCTTTTCATTATTTATTAATTAAATAAAAAAAAGAACTTTCTCGTTTTATAAATATACTGAGACCAAGGAAACAATGTACTTCTTGATCTTCTCTCTTAGAGACCCGATTTTCTCTACTGGTGTTTTGAAGCAAATAGAGAACTCCAGTGAATCTCCCATATCTGGGCTTCTGTAGAAGTTGCTAATGGGCTTAGTAGCCAAGACTGAATTTGGATAGTATATCTTCTCCATATCATATCTCAAGAAGACTGTTGTTAAAATGTTCATTTCTTCAACTATCATCTGCCAAAATGCACACAGTTAATCAGTTATTCTATCACCATGACAAGATTCAATTAATAGTCTCAGGAAGTAATTACCTGTACACCATCAATGACACAACGATCACCGACATCAAATGGATGCATCACAAATACAAATATGATAGCTTCAAATATTGTTTTGCAAGTGTTTCCAAACAAAAAGGCTGCTGCAACAAGCTGTGATGAAAGGAAGAGGAGTACTTTGGTTGTCGCAATTTCCACCAGAAGTAGCCAGACTACCAAAATGATAACAATTAATATCACTGTAACAAGGGTATTCAGTTGCTTCACAGCTGTTTTGGTGTCATTTAATGCATGCGCTAGAGCTTTTCGACCATTATAAACTTTCACCTGCATCAGTGACAAGGATTTATATCATGAATTAAGAATTTATTCATTACCAATGGTACATCGGAGTTTGATTAGTAGTTAATCACACTCCAAACTGGAAAGACAAAAATGGTTTATTTCTTTTTAATTGATAATAGAAGTTCTTGTTTATTATTTAGCATAAAAAAGTTCTTATACTAGAGACTAGAATCCTGTAGTTATTTGCCCCTTGCATTATTGGCTCCCTCTCATTTCTAGTATAGAAATGAGTTCGGTTTGCAAATGTGGTATAACCTGATACAACTTAACAAAAACGGTATAACAAATATGTTGGAATATAATATAAAGATCAAGTTGGACTTGGGTTCGACTCCCTGCCACCCCCCCCCCCCCCCCTAATTCTCATAATTTATTATGGAAATGAAAAAGTAAACACTTATGCTACTCCAGGTTGAAGTACTCTATCGCAAGCAACCTAGTTACACACATTTTGAGAGTTTTCGGATGCTTATGTTATCCTAATCTTACTTCTAGAACCTCTCATAAGCTTCAACCACGTGATATTCGACTAGTCTTCTTTTCCATTCTCTCAACTCACAAATTTCATGCACTCCCAGTATAATTTCTTGGGTGAAGAGCCTTCTCCTCTCATCTCTCATATCATAGGGCAAGAACTAGAGGCTCAATCACCCTCTACAGGACAACAGTCCCCTTCCCCTGGTCATAACAATTGCAACTCCAGTCACGAGCTCCTAACACCTCACCTATTCTGACCACGCCTCAATCGCAGCGGCCTCCTAACTCAACAAACATTCAAATTGGCACTTCCGCAATCCACATCCCTTCTCCTTCTCCACAACAACAATAACTGACTCGTCATCCCATGGTCACTTGCTCATGACTTGGCATTCATAAGCCAAAACAATTGTTCGACCTTTATTTTTAAACACTAACCCCTTCTCCATTGCCACACTCTTATTTATTTAGCAGCTCTTCGTGACCCTCAACGGAAAATAGACATGGTTGACGAGTATGCTGCCCTTATTAAAAACAAAACTAATTTCGTTCTGATGGTTCTCTTGAGAGGCACGAAGCCCGTCATGTTGTTAATGGTAAATCACAACAAGCTGGTATTGATTGCAATGAGACTTTCAATCTAATGGCCAAACCTGCTACACACTAACCTCTTCTCCATTGCCACGCTCTTATTTAGCGGCTCTTCGTGACCCTCAACGGAAAATAGCCATGGCTGACGAGTATGCTACTCTTCTTAAAAACAAAACTTGGGATCTCATCCCTCGTCCCTCAAATGCTAATATTGTTCGCTGAATGTGACTTTATAAACATAAATTTCGTTCTGATGGTTCTGTTGAGAGGCACAAAGCCCATCATTTTGTTAATGGTAAATCACAAGAAGCTAGTATTGATTGCAATGAGACTTTCAGTTCACTGGTCAAACCTGCTACCATTCGCTTAGTCCTCGGTCTTGCTCTGTCTAAAAATTGGAGTGTACATCAGTTAGACGTCAAGAATGCATTTTTACACGGGAACCTTGAAGAAATAGTTTACATGCATCAACCCCTTGATTTTGTCTCTAGTGCTCTACCTACTTATGTATGTCGACTTCGAAAAACTTTGTATGGCCTCAAACAATCCTCACGTGGTTGACATCAACGGGTTTCTACATTTATTTCTAAAATGGGGTTCCTCTGCAGCAAGTCTAACAACTCTTTATTTAATTTCCGCAAAGGTAATGACATGGTTTATCTACTTGGGTATGTGGACGACATCGTTCTTTCTGCCTCCTCGGATCAACTTCGCTAGTCAATTATTTCCTAGCTTAGCTCTGAATTTTCCAATGACTAATTTAGGTCCTCTAAATTACTTCATTGGTATCTCCGTTAAACGACATTCTGGAGGCTTATTTCTCTCACAGTCTAATTATGCGGAAGAAATAATTTCTCGAGCACACATGTCATCTTGTTGACCCGTGGCTACGCCTGTTGACATTAAATCTAAGCTAAGTGCCTCATCTGGTCCGCTAGTTAATGATCCTTCATTAGACCGAAGTTTGGCATGAGGACTACAATATCTCACCTTTACGAGGCCCGAAATTTTGTATGCTATCTAGCAAGTTTGCTTATTTATGCATGACCAACAGAACAACATTTTCAGGCCTTGAAATGCATCATTTGTTATATATAGGGCACACTACACTTGGGTACGCATCTTACACCGTCCTCCATAAATAGACTTGTTTCTTATCTTTATCTTGATGTTGATTGGGGTAGTTGCCCCGACACCCGACACTCTACGTCACTTTCTTCCTCGATCATAATCTCATCTCATGAATTGCTAAATGACAACTTACATTGTCTCGCTCTAGTGCCGAGGGAGAATATCGTGGGGTAGCAAATGTCGTGTCGCTGAACCTTGTTGGCTTCACAACCTTCTTTTGGAATTACTTTGTCCTCTTCAAAAGACCACACTTGTCTACTGCAATAATGTAAGTGTTGTTTACCTCTCTAGCAATCAAGGTTGTTAAGTCGACAAGTCAAGCCTCGGCGTCCGAGTACCTTCAAATTAAAAAGTCGACAGGTCGCCCGACTAGTCGTAAAAAGTCGACATACATATATATTTAGAGTAATTATAATATATAATGTCGTGGGAAGATGAGATGAAGTCGGCGTTGTAAATATGAGATGAGACTTAGGTTTCAATCCAAAAAGCGAGTACATTTTAGTTAAAAACCCCTAATTTTCAACTCGGGTTGGTTTTTAAGTTGGGTTTCGGGCCGGGTTCCGGGTAAAACCCATGGACTTCAAACTCAACAAGTCGTGGGTCGACTTTTTCCCCTGTGTCGACTTGACAACCATGCTAGCAATCATGTTCAACATCAACGCATAAAACATGTAGAGATGGATCTTCACTTTGTGCGAGAAAAGCTAGCGCGTGGTAAGGTTTGCATTCTTCATATCCCTTCTCAGTATCAATACACTGACATATTCACTAAAGGATTGCCTCATGACCTTTTTCTTTATTTTAGAGATAGTCTTAGTGTTCGCAACCCTCTCGTTTCAACTACGAGGGTGTGATATAACCAGAATATATTTGGTTATTAATATGTAATATTCCGTAGGATCTTTAGGATACTTTCCTTATAATGTTGCGAACTATTCTCTAGTCCGTAACTCTGTATATATACACACCTTATGTAATGCAATGATACGGGCACGATATGCGGCTCTTTCTAACAAAATAAGTGGTCATTGTAGTTCAATTGAATCTTTTTTTCCCCTGTAAAAATCGCCACTTGAAGTGGCGATTATCAAAGGAAGCCAATCTTTTGGCCCACTTTGAAATCGTCATTCACCACTTCCAATGGCGATTTGTATAGGGATAAAAGCCACTTGAAGTGGCAATTTTCATAGAGGATTTTTTACTCTTTTTTTTTACCACATACTTGTCTATAAACTTATCCAAAAGAGGCTAGATTATTAGCTTCCGAGGATGGTAGGCAACATCTTCATTTTTATTTGTTCTGCTTTATATGCCATTTTCAGTTCTTGAGCTTCAACTCTTCGGCTTACATTATCTTGTTTTAACATCTCATTTGTTTATCATTTTGCTTATTGTCCCCCCTCTCTCTCTGATTAAAGGTACACATTACTTATTGATGTAATATTTTACGTAGTTTTTTTTTTGTTGCGAAATGTTAGATAATGCAAATTTAGTTAACGCAATGTTAGTTAAGGGTTAACTAATATGAATTTCAGTTAATATTTTCATAAATTTTACATATTTGTCTAGTTTACATGGATAATAATAGTTAAAAATTGATGGGTTGAACTGGGGAAATGGAAGGTTACGTCAATGTTATTTTCATTTGGGGCGGAAAAATTATTATACAAGATGATTAAATAAGATATTCAACAGATCCAAAATTTATGCAGTATATTACTTTGGAAATGACTTACGAAGAATTGAAGACTATTATTAATGAGGTAATGAAGATAGGTCTTTATCATTGGAATGTAAAAATGAGTTATAAATATCTCCAAATAGGTATCGGTAATATTGTTAATGGTTATTACTTGAATAATTATGCTTCTCACGTGGATGTGAGTAGCGGGCCATGTAGATAGGTTTGGGTGATGTTTCCATGTTTATCGAGGCCGAAAAAATTCAATTGGAGGATCCGTACGAGTACAATAAGCACTCTCAGCCTATCCAGTCAAGTTAAGAACAAGATTATGGGACGAGTAGTCAATTTCTCGATTTCGAAACAGTTGGGGGGTCAAACTATTATTTTGGTGGAGGTTGCAACAATGAGGCATTTGAGGGATATGCGAGCGGTTCGAGTAGCCAGGCACTCCAGCAGAGTCAACAAGGCGAGGATTCTTATATGCAACAATATTTAGGTCGTAATATTGGAGTGGAACTATCTCCACCACGAAATACAGTGACGGGTAGAGAGTTGACATGAAAATCCTGAATCTAATGATCATAGTTCAAGTAGTGAGGATTTGGACGAGTTCAAGTATGATGAAAAGGATCTATCAGAAGACAGATTTGAAGAGGTTCCAAGGACTTATATACTTCATGGGACCATTATGTTTAGAGGGCAACTTGGTTTATTGAACAACCAAGTTGGCAACTAACTTGCTTTTAATCCAGAATGTGAAAAGTTATCAGTTGGACAGATGTTTAAGGACAAACAAATGTTAATTGCTGTTGTGCAACAGGTTCACATTACCACTGATGGGGAGTAATCCTGAACAGTTTATTGCAAAGTGCATTGTAGAAAATTGTCCGCGGAGGTTGAGAACTGCCAAGAAAAAACACAGATTGTTTGAAATTACAAAATGTACATAGCACAATTGCATGGTAACGAGCCTATGCAATATCACAAAAAGATTTCTATAACATTTATTGCAATACTTGTTAAACCACATGTAAGTAATCTATTTAGATGTACTTCATATTTGTACAAGTCATACAATATAAACATTTGGTTTACCAAATTTCTAAAATATGTCACGGGTTATGGAAACACCAAATATCCCAATCAGGACTGTTATAGCTATAAAGAACGATGAATTCAATCATCCTGTGAGGTATATAAAAGCATGGAGAGAAAACATTTGGCCGTTGAGGAGGTCGATGGTAAGTGGAGTACGACATATGTCGCACTATCAAAGGTTTTGATGGCCATGGTACTATCTAATCCTGGAAGTGAGGTTGTGATTGATGTAGTTCCTCATGAAATGGTTATTTCAGCTTGCCACATCAACTATTTGAAATCTCCCCCTCGTGGTGTTTGGAATAGTTACAAACGTGGACCAAACAAAATCTATAAATGTCGTAGGTTGTGTGGATTGCCAGTTCCCTCATTGATGCAAAAATTGCCAGTAGCACGATCTGACATAGAAGTTGTTAAAATCAAGACAAGTTCAGCTATGATGTCTCGCCAACCAAACCATAACAAATGGGATATTGGTGATTGTTAGAATCCACCATAACAATAAGTAAATTTCCATTGTATTTTCTTTTCAAGAAGATACCTTTACTTGAAAGTACAAGCCGGGCATGTTGTCAACCATTCAGCATTGCTATTAGGACACCAAACCACACACTTACAAATGGATTTGCTTCCAAGGCTTTAACGAGGAACGATATCAATCACAAGTCACAACACTCCTAGGATAGGAATGTACCATGACCATCAGAACTTTGGTAGTGCAGCATATGTCGTACTTTACTTACCGTAGACCTCCTCAATGGCGAGTGACTCTCTCCATGCTTTTTGTACCTCACATGATGGTTGAACTCATTGTTCATCAAAGTTATAACGGTCTTGATTGGGAGATTTGGTTTTTCATAACATGTAACATATTTAGAAAATTATGTCAACTAAATGTTTATATTGTATGCCTTGTACAAAAATGAAGTACACCTAACATAGATAACTTACATGTGGTTTAACAAATTTTGCAGAAATCTCTTTGTGATCCTGCATAGGCTCGTTAACCATACAATTCTTCTCCGTGCACTTTGTAATTTCAAACAATCTGTGTTTTTCACTTGGTATCTCTCAACCTCCATGGACAACTTTCCACAACGCACTTTGCAATAAACTGTTCAGGATTAGCCACGATGTACGTTCGATCAGTGATAATATGAACCTGTCGCACAACAACAATTAGCGTTTATTTTCCCTTAAACATATGTCCAACTAATAGCTCTTCACTTCCTTGATTAAAAGCAAGGTAGTTGCCAGTTTGGTTGTTTAATATAATTGGTGTATAATCATCTATATGAAACCAAGTTACCCTCGGAACATGATGATCCCCATGAACTACATAAGTCCTTGGAACCTCTCCAGGCCCATCTTCCCATCTTCTAACAAATCACTTTACTCGTCCAAATCCTCACTACTTGAACTATGATCATCATATTCAGGATTTTCATCTATGAGGGCGAACTCTCAACTCGTCAATGTATTTTGTGGTGGAGACATTTTCACACCAATATTACGACCTAGATATTCTTGAATTTGAAAATGCTTGCCTTGTTGACTTTGTTGGAGTGCCTGACTACTCGAACCGCCCACATATCCCTCAAATGTCTCATTGTTGCAACCTCCACCGTAATAAGAGTTTGACCACCCAGCTGTTCTGATCGGGAAACTAGTTGCTCGTCCCATTATCTTGTTCGTAATTTGACTAGGTAGGGCTGAGACTGCCTATTTTACTCGTAAGAATATGGATCCTCCAATTGAATTTTTTCGGCCTCAATAAACATGAAAACATCACCCCAAATCCATTTGCATGGTCCGAGGGGCACTCAATATCCTACTCACATCCACGTCAGAAGTAATATTACCTAACTAATATATCTTAATAACATTACCGAATACCGATACCTATTCACGAATATTTGTAACTCATTTTTACATTCCAACGATAAGGACTTATCTTAATTACCTCATAAACAATAGCCTGAGTTCTTCATAAGTCATTACCAAAGTAATATACTACATAAATTTCGAATTTGTAAAATATCTTATTTCATCATCTCGTCTAATAATTTTTCCGTCCCAAAAGAAATTACATTGATGTAACTTTCCATTTCACTAATTTCAACACATCAATATTAAATTCAATATCCATCTAAACAAGACTAATATATATACCCTTTTCAAAGAGGGCCAAAAATTTGGCTTCCTTCGATAATCGCCACTTCAAATGGCGATTTCTATAAGGGAAAAAATTCATCTCGACTGCAATAGCCACTTATTTGCTATAAAGTAGAATCCTCTGAATCAATACTTTCTGAAGTGATAACCTCTCTAAATTAATAAAAAGTCTCGATCCCGAGTCGGGATCAGTGTTAAAATTTAATAACCCTCTATAGTGATAATTAATATTTTTTAAGAAAAGAATAGTGTTAAATTCGGTCCCAAATTTCACATAAAGTGATATATTTGATTGAATACATGTTTTTTATATATGTCATGAGTACAAAAAAAATGATGCAAATTGGGGATACAATTTCTTATCTGATACCTATTAAACTATTAATAAACATTTAGCAAAAAAAACTATTTATTAAGATCTGAATTGTCTTTTATTTGATTGTGATCTCGACTCTCCATCATGTTGTATTTAAGGAAAAAGTTCAAACCCAACTTATTATTGCTGAGTTGTGTTGGGCTAGCCTACAATTGCAAACCCAACTCATTCAATACTAGAAATGAGAGGGAGTCCTAGAAATGAGAGGGAGCCTTGCTCTGGCATTATTAGCAACTCCAACAGGAACAGGATTAAGTACAGCCTCCTTAAAAGACTAGGGGTTTTGTCTAAATTTAATAGCTAGAAAGTAGGTGTTACAACTATTTTTTGAATGCAAACCCATCTGCACTAGGACCCTTACATATGACGTCTGTCTTTCGTGCTAAAGGAAAAGGACCAAGTATAATTACAGCATCAGAAAGCAATTTTCTACCAAAATAGTCTGGTTTCTAAAACTCTGTATCTTTCATTCCATCTGCTAGATTAACAGTAGGAGTAAAGTTTCTGAATTGTTTAAGGGTTAAAGCCGAGAATGCAGTAGAATTGACAAAAAAGAAAGAAAGAGAAATAATACCACCCAGTTCTGATATATTAGATAAAGAGTAGAAGTTTACCACCCATTCCGTCAAAGCTTTCTTGTCTATTTGTCCTGTGTCAGCTATATCTATCAGAGGAAACACAAGATCGACCTCTTCCTTAAGCATGAATCTCCTCAGATCTATGTCATAAATGTACCTAAGAATCGTACACGTATAATTGAAAAAGATTAAGATTACTGCAGTCTGCAGATAGAAGTAGAGTAAGAAACAGTCTTAAGATAAATTTGCTTACTTGGAACCAGGCTGAGCCACATTGCTGTATATGTGATAAGCAGCTGCAATTGCTTCCATCTCATTAGTTATCTCCTTGTCAGTCTGTTCATTGTTACCATAATAATCAGTTTCATCTAGGGAACTGGAAATGGTGGACAACCCTGAATTAGATATTACATCAACCAATATTTTCATAGTCCAAGCAGAAACTTTTTCTTGTTTAATCTGGTGCAGTTTGTTTATGTCAATCACCGCCTTCTTCGTGTCCTCTTTCCCTGGCTTACTTTTTTTCGTACTTCGGAAACTAAACTGACTGGCACTGTTTGCTCTTCCCAGCATCCCAGCCGACTCTAGAACTGGTGGCCCTGATAGGACCTGGAGAACATATTGATGGAAGATTGATTCTTGAACTCTATCAAAGAATGTGTTTACATGGAAAGAAGAAGCCAACATCTTAAGAAGCAATGTCTTAAAGAGCCACAAAAATGAGCAAATGAGCACTGAAACAATAGTCCACGTAATATACTCCAGAACCCGTGTCGCAGTGGCTGATCGATGAACCCCATTGTTAAACAACGAAAGCCAAGTTATAAGAATCAATGTCCACCAAAGACAGACCTGGGCACTCTTCTTTAGGCCGTGAACGAAATACAATACCTTCTTTTTGAACAAATAGTTCATTTCAATCACCAACACCACAAAATGCATAAACCAAGTAGTGAATAACATACCAGAAAAAGTAACCATTACAAGAAAACACCATTTCCACAACTCCAAACCCCATATCCTTGTATGCTCCAATTTATCAATGGTCAAGCACGAAATCAAACTTCCCAAAATCACAAGAAACACTATCCATTCTATCAAAACCTTAATTTTCACCTTCTTGTACTTCAACTTGTTTCGGTTACTTACTTTTTTGTAAATCTCTTCATCCTCGTCCACTAGAACACCCCCAGGAGACGCCATCAAAGGTGTCCTAGGAGTATTCAACGAAACATTCCTATTCATATCTTTGAACGAATTATGAGCTGAAGCAGCTCTACTATTAGGCGATGCCTGAGTAGACATATTTCTAGCAGGCGAATTACCACTAGATTTTAAACAATCTTGCATAAAAGAACTATCTTCCTCAAGCATATACGACTCAACTGAAATAGGCTGTTCTCCAAATCTTGACTTAGGTTTCGAGTACACTGACCTGGCAAGTGCTTTCCGCGGGGCAGTCGTTTCCTTTGTCGGAATTTTAGGAGGCCTATTTGGACTAGGAGCAAACCTAGCATTTTCAGGGGAAGGAGTTCCCATTGGTGCAAACTTCACACCTTCGAAATGGGAATCACCCGAAAGCCTGCGTGGCGAGTTCTTAACATCTTTCTCTTGGCCAGAGATCATGACAACAACATCACCACTTTTCTTAGTCTCAAGCATACTAATTTCCCCATTTTTTGAATTACTCACATTTGCAGCCATTAAATCCCCTAACAAAACAAAGATCAAACAGATTCTATATCACAATTTATCATAATACAAACAGTGCTAAAAAGGAAAAATAACAAATTACAGCCTCATATCATACAAGAAGTAATTTTTTTTTAATTTAACACTTGCAGTAGACTAGTAAAATAAAATCTAAATCACATCTTGGACTACTTGAGCTGTCCATTGCAATTAAACACATGTATATATATATTACTCACAACACTGGAGTCTTCATACACAATAGCAGCAAGCAAACTAGAAACTCATTAATATATTACTGCATATACATACATATTTACATATATACACACAAACATTATTGTACTGGTCTGAAGGTTGAGTTATAAGAGTGACACCATAAGCAAACAAACTAAATAATACGAACTAATAAAACATTAAATAATGAAGTGGGCCAGCTTAAATATACTTACAAATAATGTTGTAAGTATAAGAGTTGTGGGTTCTTACCGGACGGTGAGTCTCCGGGCAGTGAAACTGAGAATGTCTTGAAGCAGAACTAGTAGACTTGTAGTAGTGTTACGGCTAGCCTCCCTCTCTCTCCTTTCATTTTTATACGGACTTTATCCGATTTTTATCTAATTTTACTTATTTTTTATAAATTTTCTTGATTTTCGTATCCGAACCCAATCTATATAATTCAACAGGACAGAGGAGTACAACTGGACATACACATGTACAATTGTTATATGTCTGATTTAAATGTAAATGTAGGTGAGAACGTGACAATATTTTACTATATAGATGTATGTAATTTTATTCTAATAAATCATATTTTTCCACAAAATAAGCAAAATCAAATGGCACGTGCTCACGGACGAAACGACGGAAAATTTACGATTTTTAGTTAAAAATCAGGAATCATTAATTATAAAAAACAAAAAACATTAATTGTTCATTACACTTTTGAAAAGTGGAAAACAAATATTTTGACCGTTCTGAGGTAAATAATTGGTGATAGTTAAGGGCACTAAGCATATTGCATTATTTGTTTGGTAATTCAACTTGAATAATTTTCTATTGTCAATTATAATAAAAAATAATAATTGAAAGGAAATTGACAAAAAAAAGGGTTAGAATTTTCTAGTCTAAATTGGTATTTTATGATTTGAAATAAAGAATTCCAGTGGGTTTTTTGTTTGCATTACTCTGTCCAGTTGTCCCCTTTTATATCACTCCAAAAGCATTGATTATGACTTATGAGTGTTGAAAAAATGTCATTTTCATGAATTATAACTTACCCGGGGAATTTTATTTATACACGTGATCATATAACTCCATGTCGACTTGTAAATAGTTTGTTAAATTCTTGTATTTATATGATATCGATGTCATATTTTAAATTTATTAAAATTTTGAGTCGTATTCCTAATTTTTTTTGTAAAGCTCTTATTCCTATTTTTTTCGTTCGTTCATAATCTGATTAAAAAAGTTCGAAAACTTGAATTGAGATCACGAAGGAAGGAATCCGAATTATGATTAAGGCAGGGTGTAGGGCTCATTCTGGTCCTTTCATTCGGCCCCGTGAGATACAAGCTGCACCCCTCAGCAAACTTTAGGTTGTATGACTATAGTCCAAGTTTCGTACCCGAAACTCGGAAATGAATTATACTCGGTTGCACTTTTAAAACTTTGAGTAATTATGTTAGAGACACAAAATTTGGTACAAAAATTTGTTACCAAATGACCTGGCATAGGTGATGTGGCAATTTGGAATGTTTTAATTGGTGTTGTTGGTGTGAATGCAAGGGTCCACTTATTATTACAACGAATTAGGAAATGCCATGTGTATTTGGGAAGAATTTTGGAAACAAATTTTGTGCCTCTAGCATTTTCCTTAAGTAAAAGACGTCATAAACAACTCCTAGAAAGGAGAAAATATCACAAAAATAAAGATGACTAAACAAGAATAGCCATCTTTTCGATTCACTAAACAAACAAATTAACTATCAACTACGACTATAACCATCTAAGCTATAGTTGCAAGAAGGAACGAAGAGATTGAGGCACACATGTAACTCTAAAAGAGAGCCAAGCCGGGGATCGGACTCTACTTCGAATGTCCATAGAGATGCAATGGAAAAGCTCTTCAGGCGATAGCAAATCACCATTATGTCTCCTTTGATTTCGCTGTCTCCAAGTGTGATAGCAATGAACCCGAAAAACTAAACCAATGATAGCGTGCATAAGTTTACTAAGGTTCAACGCCAGAAAGGAGTGAAGAAGAAGTATAACACTGACAAACATCTAAGCCACAAACAAGAAGGAGCTTTACCATAATAAACTCAGTGTAAGGACAAATGGGGAGAATGTTATCTTGTGACTACAGAAAGGGCATTGAACATTAATGTCACAACCAAATCGCATTAGTCGAGCTGCAGTAGGTAACCTATAATGATAGGCCAACCAATGGATGAAAGTAAATATGTGAATGACAAGTTTTCCCCACACAAGACTTGCCCAGGTCGTTGGAGTATCAAAGAACCGAATGGTTTCCCAAATAAATTTGGTTTTGATGCTGACAATCTTTCTATTGTTCCACATATACTGATCAGGTCTATCACTAAGACTGGGGAGAGCAGCAAACTCAGAACAAAGAAGTCATCGGATAACCTCTATGTGTGACCCATCCGAGATGTCAGGTAGCCTACCCCGAGCCACCATCTCATAAACAGTAGTGCGGAAATTCACTGCATGTGTGATGATACCTCTGTTTTCCCAAGGCTCATTCCATAATCTAGTATCCTCTTTATTTTCAACATTCACTCTAAGGTGCCTTGCAGCTTCCTATCGGAAAGACAAAAGTTTTTTCCAAGTCCAAGAACAATCACCAGTAGAGGATACAGTCCAGAAGCAATACGTACCCAAATGAAACCTCCTAACCAAGTTAGACCAAATTGAGTGAGAGCCTTTATCAAGAACGAGGCGGATAAGGGTTAGGAATTGCACTTTGTTCCAATCCTTGAAGTCCCGAATACCCAATTCACCCTCCTGCTTTGGCAGACAAAGAGTTTTTCAATTAACCTTAGCCCCTCCTTTATCTTCAGTATTTCCCTTTCAAAGAAATCTTGTAAATAACCTTCTCAGAATTTGAAGATTTCTCCCAGCATGACAAAGTGTTGTGTCCAAAAAGACAACGTAGAGCTCAGGACCGATTTAAGCAGTTGAAGTCTCCCAACATAAGATAAAAATTTAATCGACCATACATGAATCCTTTTTTGGATTTTCTCCACCAACGGGACACACACATGGATAGAGAGTCTGGAGGCAATAAGGGAACACCCAGAAACTTAACATGAAGATTGCCCCTAGCAACCCACCTCTCTATCGAACCAGTTTAGAACTGAGCTCTTGGCATTACGAAAGAATGAAGTGCTCTTGGTAGGATTAGGTTGTAATCCACTCCATGGATTACAGAATGTTATCAGTGATCTTACGTCCCGGAATGGAGGCATTTTGAAATTCATGGGCGATAGAGGACATAATACTTTTCATTCTGGCCGCTAGGATCTTAGCAATGCACTTGTAAGCAATATTCAAAGAGAGATTGACTTGAAGTCCTTCATTTCTGAGGGGACTTGAACCTTAGGGACAAGAGCAATCACTGTAGAGTTAATAGCCGTGTATAGAATATTGTCCGTGAAGAAAAACTTTTAGTAATTGATTAATTTTTCGAGTACTAATTCTCAACATTCGAGTATTTAGCTTAGTACTAAATTCTAAATTAGTTGATATTCAATTTCAAATACAAATAAGTACTCGATCGAGCCAATCGATTCTTAAAATACTACTCCCTATGTCCCTCTCATTTCTTTACACTTTTCTTTTTGGGATATCCCTCTCAATTCTTTACATTTCAAAAGTTTCCTAAAATAATAAAGTTTTAGGGTTAATTATCTTGTTGATCACTAAAGTTGGCCTAAAATATCAAGTTGGTCACCAAACTGAAAATAGTCTCAATCAGGTCACTAAAGTCGGCTACATGGTACACTCCGCTAAATAAATAATTTTTTTATACGAAAAATGATGATTTATTAAAAAATATTTAATGTGATATCTACATGGTAGGGTAACATACCCATTTTAGACCATAAAATCGAAGAAATTAGCATTAATATTATTGTTTTCTGTTCAGAAAAAAGTAAGTTATATAATAGAATGTACATGTAGCTGATTTTGGTGATCTGTTTGAGACCGTTTTCAGTTTGGTGACCAACTTGATACTTTAGACCCACTTTAGTGACCAACAAGATAATTAACCCTAAAGTTTTATAATATAAAAATTAACTACATTCACTACTCCCCCCACTATCTTCACTTTATACATTAAATATTGATTGATCCCACCATTTTACTAACTTTTCTTCATTAAATTACATTTTTTCTTAATTTTCGTGTCCAATCTCAATGTAAAAAATTGAGGGGGGCGGAGAGAGTACTACCTTAACATCGGGATTGAAAGCATATCATATGAAATAATTAATAGAAAAACATATCAGAGTGTGAAAGTCTTTTCATAATAAAATCCATGTATCGTAATGTGGATCTTTATATGAATTTTATGGTTTCGAGCAAAGTCCTTAATATACTCTTCCATTAAAATCGAACCTAAAACAGAGCGGTAAATTTCTAAAATCCCAATCTCAACTAAGTGAGCTACCTCCAAACCTCTAAAAAAATTAAATTTCAAGTAATATTCTTTTGAGTAAAATGCATTTTGTGTACTTGCAATTTGTGTGTCGGATCATTTGGAATACTCTATTTCAAAAACCACCACTTGCTATACTAAATTCCAGTTTCGTAACATTATGTGTATTTCAGTTAAAATAACATTAAAATGCAAGGGTAAAATAGTATTTCTATCATCATCTTCTTCATCAAACACATTTTTACTATTGCTGAAGCTTTTGAGAAATTAGAACTTGAATATTTGATTCATTTCTTAATGAAATCGAGTCATTTAAGTTGAAACAGAATGATCTCTTTCTCCTCTACAAATTGATATCGATTTTGGCTATGAAAGATTAACTTGAAGAAATTTTCATATTTAGATTCTAAATATAATAAAAATATATGAATTTCTTGAAATTATTCCTTCATAGTCAAAATCAATATCAATTTATAAAGAAGAAAGAGATCATTTTGTTGCAACTTAAATTACTCGATTTCGTTAAGAAATGATTGAGATATCCAAGTTTTAATTTCTCAAAAACTTTATCAATGGTAAAAATGGGTTTGATGAAGAAAATGATGACAGAAAGACTATTTTACCCCTACATTTTAATGTTATTTTAACTGAAATACACATAATGTTACGAAACTGAAATTTCAATATAGGAAGTGGTAGTTTTTAAAGTAGAGTATACCAAGTGGTCTGACACACAAACTGCAGATACACAAAGTACACTTTACTATTTTCTTTTTATAAAATCACTGTAAACGTTTTCCACGACATGGATGAGTATTACTCCCTCCGTCCCCTCAATTCTTTACATTGAGGGGACGACTCGGAGATTTAAAAAAAGTGTAAATTAATAGGGAAAAGTAAGAAAAATGAGTAAAGTGGTGGGAACAATCAATATTTAATGTATAAAATGAGTATAAAGTAGGTATAGTGGAGGGAAATAGTGAATGTGATTGAATTTTATATTATAAAATGTTACTATTTTTTGTATGTAAAAAAATGAGAGGGACATGCCAAAAATAAAAATGTAAAAAAATGAGGACCAGTAACAAAGTCTACGGTTGAGAAAAAAGTACAACCCCGCACTAACTTTATTCATAATTCAGAAACCCTGAACCCTAGACAACTAGTAGTAGTACACTCCACTGTGTCTTCCCTTTTTATGAATATCCACTACTTTTTACGTTTTTCACGAATATTAAAGTATATACGGGTATAAAGTAGGGTCGGGATTTTGACAATGAACTCCTATTATAATTGTTAATACGTTTTAAAATTTTACGAATAAATTTAATACTGATTTTTTTATATTTTTTTTCAAAACTAAGGATAACGTTTTAGTTGTGAGGTTTCAAAAGGCAAAACACCTTCCTTGAGTTAGTAGGAGTACTAGTTTTCTCCTCAGCGTGATTTCTTGAATTATTACACTTCCAAGATGGCGGCGATTAAGGATGTTTGTGTCAAAGAGAATTATTACATTTGAAGTTTTGGAACTTCAAATGTACGCGTATTTTGATTTTTTTTTTGTTTCACAATAAATGTTCATTTTCTATTTTTGTATATATATTTTAAAAATAGTTTTATAAATTATTTTTGTAATTTTTTTATTTAAAATTTAAATACCAAATTTTTATTCAAAAAATTTGAAAATTAATTTATATAAGAGTATCGTGTTCCGAGGTTACCTTAGGGAGTTACCCGAGACAATTAAAAAATTTCCATACAAATACGTGCAAGTATTATTGAAATTATTTTAGAAAGATTAACATATTTACAAAATTACTATCACTTTTTTGTACTTAAAAATAAGTTTATCTCAGGTAATTTTCCTGTCAGGATATTTTTTCTCTTTATATAATTATTCAGTCACTACACTTTAAAATACATGTCGGAAGTCAAAAGTAGGGCTGTCAAACGGATAATTCGGATACGGATCTGCCTGTATCCGAATTCGAAAATCTGAATTTGTATCCGGATCCGTATCCGAATCCGAAAATATTTAAATAAAAATATCTGAATCCGAATTCGCCAGATACTATCCGGATACAGATAATATTCGAATCCGAATTTCAGTCAAATTTTTTTAGTTTTTATATTAAATTTTAATTCAATAAAATTGAAAAAATAATATTTTTTTAAAGTAAACTAAACTAAAAATTAAATTTATTAAAGTCTATTTTATTTTTTTTCAAAAATTTACTTTTTAGTATAATTTTGTTTATTTTAAAATATTAAATTTGTAATATATATATATGTATATATATATATATATATTTATTTACAATTATCTACAACTTATATAAATATATTGTTTAATGATTAAATTATATATATATATATATATATATTCTGTAAACTTAAAATATAATTTCTAAATAATATGTAACTATATATATATAATAAATATATATTATTTATTTATCATATTTATTTAATTTCGAATTCGGATATTACCGGATACAGATGCGCCTATATCCATATTCGTATCCGCAACTACCGAATTCGAATACGGATAATATCCGCTTTATTTCGGATACGGATAAAATCTGTTTTATTCCGGATACGAATACAGATATTTCGAACATATATCGGATTTTTTGAATTTTTTTGACAATCATAATCAAAAGACAAATATTTTGAAATGGAGAAGTTAAATAATGTTTCTATAACATTCACAATCATAACAAAGCCAAATAGCCAATTCAGACTTCCAACATTCCCAGCTGAAATTTATAACATGATTTTCAACAGATTCACCGACTTTAAACTTTCGATGTGCTCGATATTCTAGCAAACTTAAATAAATTAGCAAAACCTCGGGACATGTTAGCATGGGTTACCATAGTAGTATAGTTACAACTTACACAGGGGTGATGTACTTCTAATAGAATTTTTTTTATTGTGATTTTTATTTTTAAAAAATTATTAAAATATGCATACAAATGGATGGGAAATACTTAGGATTTAATAAAAGAGAAT
Source organism: Heracleum sosnowskyi (assembly GCA_030848705.1). Taxonomy (NCBI): domain Eukaryota; kingdom Viridiplantae; phylum Streptophyta; class Magnoliopsida; order Apiales; family Apiaceae; genus Heracleum; species Heracleum sosnowskyi. Next base: position 9,587,893 of record CM061242.1, on the reverse strand, counting down.
GATCTGCTGCAAATGATTGTTGCCTGTAGATGAAAAAGTTTTCACGGTACGTGTATGTTAGGCTCAAGACATGTCTGAATACCACTATTAACAAGCCTACACTATGTGACTATGTCACATTACATGACCTAGTGAGTTCTATCACTGGGATATAGTATAGGTCTCTAAATATACTTGTCTTGTTCTCATGAACATTAGCTTGATCATGTATGCTCAAAGTTATAATGAGCTTAGTAAAGTTTCTTGCATCTAGATTGTATATAGGCCATTGAATAATTGTCCTGGTAGAAGTTCAGAAGTGTTCATGCAGCAGGATAGAGATAAATAAGGCTATGAAGAAATAAGTTGCAGAAATTTGTCTAAGGCATTATATAGCAAAGTCAGAAGAAAGCTATGTCGTGAAGTCACCAATATCCATGTCGTGAAGTACTATATCGCATAGTCCATTTTGTACTATGTCGAGAAGTCCTCAAGACACATGTCAGCAAAGTCAAAGAAGCCTAGATCGTGAAGTCCTCAAATGACCTATGTCGCATAGTCTTCAAATGACCTATGTCGCATAGTCTTCAAATGACCTATGTCGCAAAGTCTTCAAAGGCTATATCGCGAAGTCCTCACAAGTGAGATCGCGAAGTCAGGAATGAAGTGGAGTTCACGATATCAACACTTAGCCGTTTACAACAAGACAAATCAAGGTACAGAATCAAGAATCAAAAGAGACAAATACTGAAGCATTTGTTCTGGCAAGGTGGTCCAAAGAACAGATGGCAAATCTACAGCTAAACTTGGAGAGAAAGATAAGAGACAAGCAGCTACAGAAACGGGAAAGACTCCGAAAAGCAGGTGGTCCTTCCTGACACAGTTAACGTCTTATGGCAGGACAAGTTGGACTTTCAGCAAGGGGTAACTGTGTAAAAATAAGTGTGTGCACTAGTTTGTATAGGGCTTATATATATCATGCACATCCTATTGTTAGCTGCAAGAGAGATACACATAGTTATTTGCTAAGCTCTTTTCTCTGTAAGCAAGCAAGTTCAAACTGTTCTTGTTTAGAAGCCAGAAATTCTATTGTGAATTTCTTGGAAAGCTGTAGTATTTAATTTGCTTATACAAAGTAGATTAAAGTGATTGTGTGTTATTTACATTCTGCATATTACATATCATAATCATATACAGTCTGTTACTTAGTTTTCAAGAATCGAAAAATATATCAAACTATCCATTCACCCCCCCTCTGTCTAGTTTCTAGTAGTATTCATTTCTAACAAGTGGTATCAGAGCGTAGGTTGTTAACGTACAAACAGGAAAAGATCAAGAATGAGTTCACAGAAACTAAACAGTATCAAGATTCCTCCCTTTAACAAGGAGCACTACAGTTTATGGAAGAAGAAGATGTTGCTTTTCATCAAAGCTTCTAACCCCATGTATTTAGATATTCTAAAGCATGGTCCCTTCATTCCAATGATCGAGATTGGTGAAACAACCAATGGCACTGAGATTGTACCAGCTAAACATGTGCCCAAAGATCCCTCAAAATACACTGATCCTGAAAAAGAAAAAGTAGCACTGGATGGACATCTTCAACTTATCATTTGTGAATCTATGGACTTCAACATGTATGGCACTGTTGCTCATTGTACTAGTGCCAAGAAGATGTGGGATCTTATAGAAGTGCTCTGTGAAGGAACTACTGAAGTAAGAAAGAACAAGAAGCAGATTCTTGTTTCACAATATGAAGCCTTCATGGCTCAGCCAAAAGAGGGAATCACAGAAGTGTTTGAGAGATTCAACAAGCTGATAAACGAGCTCAAACTCTATGACAAACACTATGAAACAGAAGAGCTCAATATGAAGTTTCTACTAACCCTTCCAGATCACTCGGAACCAAGAATCTCTTCCCTAAAAGAAAGAGATCTAACAAAGATTGGTTTTGATGTGTTATATGGTGTTTTGAAGACATATGAGTTGGAGCTGTTTCAAAAGAGATCTATTCAAGCAAAGCAAGGATTAGTGGCTAATACCTCCTGTGCACTTATTGCTGACAACCTAAGTCAAAGAATGGACTCTCTTAAAATCAGTCAGGTCAAGATTAAGGAACTGGAAGTTGAAGACACTGGTGATGAGGTCCAGGTCGTCTATGATTTGCCTGAGGAAGATGAGTTTTACAGCATGAAGGAACTGGACAAAATGGAAAACAAATCTTTTGCTTATATGGCTAGGAGGTATCCTAACATAAGGTTTAAAAGAAAGCAGCCATTCAGGTCCAAGTTCAATACTGGAAACACTGGTGGATCTAGTGGCTCAAACACCTTCAATAAAGGAAAAGGGATTGCTGGTGCTGCTAAGGGTGGATACAAGACAGGAAGTGTGGATAGGACCAAAATAAGATGCTATAACTGCAATGAACTTGGGCATTTTGCCACTGAGTTTAAAAAGCCTAAACAAGTCAAGAATGACAAAGCATACTTAGAGCTTGAAGCTAAGTATGAGGCTCTACTCAAGAAACAACAGGGCAAAGCTTTTATTGCTGAGGGAAAATGCTGGGATGACTCTGATGAAGAAGAAGAACAAGAGTACTCAAACTATGCCTTGATGGCATTTTCTGATGATGGTGATTCAAGTCAGGTACCCATTCTTACTTCTCTTGATATGACTCCCCTTCAATATAAGCAAACTGTTGAAGATATGATCACTGAGATGTTTAATATTCATACTAGCATGTTAGTAGCTAATGAAGAAATTGATAGACTAACTGCTAAGAATGTTGAGCTTACAGAAAAGAATGAGAAACTTGAGTTAATGGCTGTGAACCTGGATGGTTTGAAAAAGGAGGTTGAGTATCTTAAAAACAAAGTGATTTGTGCTGAGCAGATAGAGAAAGCCCTTAGGGAACAAATTGCTGAAACTGAACTGAAACTAAGAAGCTTCAAAAACTCCTCTGAACTTATTCAAACCTATCACAAGGAACACACTGAAGACTGCAAGGTTGGAGTTGGTTTTGACTATGATAATGACAAGGGAAGGAAGAAGGTCAAGGGTAAAGGAAAGGAAACTTTTATAAACAAAAATGCCCCAACCATACTGTCAAGTGTTGAACAGCCCATCTTCAGAAAGAGTGCTGTTGAGTTTGATGAGGAACTACTGATCATCAAGCAACAGCTACTTGAAGAAGATGAGGCTGCTAAAAACACTTCTTCCTTTCCTGAACTTGTCAATCAGAAAGAGACCAAAAACAATCTTGTCAAGAGTCCTAAAGCAAATAAAGAAGTTGTTAAGAAAAAGAAACAAAACAGAAATGGTAAAGTTGGTGTTAACAAGGGAAACAACTATGCTTATGTGCCAAATGCTCCCAGGAAACAATGTCAAAAATGCCTATCTGTTAATCATTTGACTCATAAGTGTAGTAAGCCTGATATTGTTGAAGTTGACAACCTGAGTAACCATTCTACTAGCATAAATTCTAGTCATGATTCTTTCTGTGGTAAGCCAAACTGCATGACATGCTATGTGACTGTGATTGCTAACTGTTTATCTCTTAAACATAAACTTGACTCTGCACAATCTGGTGAATCACACACACATATGCATTCTCATAGGACAGGGTCCCCAATCAGGGTTGAGAGGGTGAAAACTTCATGTGAGCCTAAGAGTGTAAACTCCAAAGCCACAGAAAAAGTGAAGTCTCCTACTATGAGAAATGCAATTTATGACAGAAGAATTATTAATCAAAATGTTTCTAAATCAACTGGACCCTACCAAGTGTGGGTACCAAAAACAACTTAGTCATTTTGTGAATGCAGGGCAACAGGAATAAAAGAGTCATATGGATCTTGGACAGTGGATGCTCAAGTCACATGACTGGTGATATAGCCCTGCTATCACATTTTGAGGAAAAGGCTGGCCCATCAGTAACCTTTGGAAATGACAACATTGGTTATACAATGGGATATGGCAGTGTTAAATCTGGAAATGTCATTATTGAAGATGTAGCATTTGTTGAAGGACTGAAGCATAATCTCTTGAGTATTGGACAATTCACCAACAGAGGTTTCAAAGTGGAATTTGATGAAGACCTCTGTTCAATCTCAAAAAGGGAAAGTGGTGAAGTTGTTCTAACTGGTGTGAAGAAAGGAAGCTTGTTTGTAGCCAATCTCAAGGCTGCAGATAAGGGAGAAGTCTGCTGTTTCTACACTAAAGCCACAAATGAGGAATTCTGGCTATGGAACAAGAAGCTGTCTCACTTGAATGTTCAGGCAATGAACTCTCTAACCAAGAGAGAACTTATCAGGGATTTGCCTGCCTTGGAGTTTGTGCAAGATGGAGCATGTGAAGCTTGTCAAAAAGGAAAAATTAAAAGATCCAGTCACAAGAACAAGTTGCTCAATACAAACTCAAAACCTCTGCAGCTAATTCACATGGACTTATTTGGCCCTGTAAATGTAATGTCCCTCTCCAAAAAGAAATATGCTCTAGTGATGGTAGATGACTATTCAAGATATACTTGGGTGGAATTCCTATTCTCCAAGGATGAAGCACCCCAAGTCATAATAGAGCATATCAAGAGAGTTGACAAAGAAGCACAAAGCACTGGTTCCTCTGTAGTTGCTTTGAGAAGTGATAATGGGACTGAGTTCAGAAATTCAACATTGTATGAGTTTTGCAAAGATAAAGGAATTTCTCAACAATTCTCAGCTCCTAGAACACCTCAACAAAATGGAGTAGTTGAGAGAAAGAATAGAACTCTCATTGAAGCTGCAAGGACAATGCTGCTGGATGCAAAGCTACCCACTAGCTTTTGGGCTGATGTTGTTAACACAGCATGCTATGTGCAAAATAGAACATTAATCAATAAGAAGTCTGGCAAAACTCCTTACTCATTAATGACTGGAAAAAGAGCATCCTTCAAGCACCTGCATGTGTTTGGAAGCAAGTGCTTTGTGATGAAAGATACCTCTGAGCATGTTGGAAAATTTGATGCAAAAGCATTTGAAGGTATCTTCATTGGATACTCTCTGGAAAGGACAGCATACAGAGTATTTGTACCTGAGCAACACAAAGTCACGGAAAGCATGGATGTTACCTTTGATGACAAGAAAACTCCTGGACTGAAAACAAGTGATCAAGACAGTGTGCCATTGAGATTTGAGAATCAAGGTTATCTTGAGGATTCTGAAAGTGAAGATGAACCCCCTGTTCAAACTGTTCTAGAGAATGATATCCTTGAAGTTGACAATCTTCTTCAAACACCTGTGCAAGGGTTCACAAACACAGGGGGAGAAGAAGAGAATGCACCTATCAACCAAAATGAGCTTGGAACAGATCAAGGAAATGAACAGGGGCACACAAGGAAATGGGACAGAGCCCACACTAGGGATCAAATCATTGGAGATCCTAGTGAGGGAGTTAGAACAAGAAGGGCAACATTAAATACATGTCTGTATAGCTGCTTTCTGTCACAAGAGGAACCTAAATTAATTGAAGAAGCTTTGAAGAATTCTGATTGGATTGTTGCCATGCAAGAAGAGTTGAATCAATTTGAGAAAAACAAAGTATGGGAACTAGTACCTCCTCCAAAAGGAAAGAATGTTATTGACACCAAATGGGTGTTCAGAAACAAAATGGATGAAGAAGGAGTGGTAATAAGAAACAAAGCAAGACTGGTTGCCAAAGGATACTGTCAGCAGGAAGGCATTGACTATGATGAGACATTTGCACCTGTAGCTAGACTGGAAGCCATCGGAATCTTCCTGGCTTTTGCAGCTCACTCAGATTTTAAGGTGTATCAAATGGATGTGAAAAGTGCATTTCTCAATGGTGATCTTGCTGAAGAAGTTTATGTGTCTCAACCACCTGGCTTTGAAAGTGAAGACTTCCCAAACTTTGTGTATAGACTGCTCAAGGCACTCTATGGACTCAAACAGGCACCAAGAGCCTGGTATGAAACTCTATCTCAATTCCTTCTTGAGCATCAATTTACCAGGGGTACAATTGACAAAACCCTATTCTTCAAGAAGCATGGAAATGATATCATTCTTGTTCAAATCTATGTGGATGATATCATCTTTGGCTCTTCAAATGAAAAACTCTGTGAAAGGTTCTCTAAGTTGATGCAAAGTAAATATGAGATGAGTATGATGGGAGAGTTAACCTATTTCCTAGGCCTGCAAGTACATCAAAGGGAGGATGGCATCTTTATAAACCAATCCAAGTATGTCAAGGATCTTTTAAAGAAATATGGTTTAGAAGAGTCATCCCCAGCTAAAACTCCTATGTCTACTACAATCAAGCTGGATGAAGACAAGAAAGGCAAGAGAGTTGATATCAAGGTCTATAGAGGAATGGTTGGATCCTTACTCTATCTCACAGCTAGCAGGCCAGACATCATGTTTGTCACATGCCTTTGTGCAAGGTTCCAGTCTGATCCCAAGTAATCTCACATGATGGCTATCAAAAGAATCTTCAATTATCTGAAGGGGACTCCTAATCTTGGGCTATGGTATCCAAAGGGCACTGGGTTCAACCTGGTTGGTTACACAGATTCTGATTATGCTGGATGCAGAATTGACAGGAAGAGCACCTCTGGAAGCTGTCAATTCCTAGGTCAAAGGTTAGTGTCCTGGTTTAGTAAGAAACAACAGTCCACAGCAACATCCACAGCTGAGGCTGAATACATTGCTGCTGGAAGTTGTTGTGCTCAATTGCTTTGGATTAGAAATCAACTCATGGATTATGGGCTAGTGTTAGAACACATTCCACTAATGTGTGATAATACTAGTGCAATATCCATAGTTGCCAATCCGGTTAATCACTCTACTACAAAGCACATTGAGATCAGGTACCATTTCATTAGGGAACATGCTGCAAATGGTACCATAGAAGTCTCTTATGTTCCCACTGAGAAACAATTAGCTGACATATTTACTAAACCTCTGAATGAAGCAGTCTTCAACAGACTTGTGAGTGAAATTGGAATGCTCAATCCTTCATTTAGTTGCTCTAAGTAAGTATGCCAGTAAATTGTTGCAGCAGTAAATTTTCACTGTATTTAAATGCTCTATTTGTTTGGAGTGAAAATTAGCTGAGATATGATTTATAAATATTTCAGTATTTTACTGCATATTTTTCACAATCACATTTGTTGGTAAAGTTGTGAGTTTTTGAGACATCTCGATATAGATGATTTTCAGAGTTCACGACACAGTTCAAATCAAACAGACTTATATCGCAAACTGTTGAGATTGTGAGACTTCGTGACATAGTTCATTTCATGAGTTTGCGACATAGTTCATTTTATGACTTCGCGACTTAGAATAACTATATCGACAAGTCTCCACATTTGACAGAATTTTGATTTAAATTAATTTTATTTCAAAATTTGATAAAAGTTTGACAATTTGCTTAAAATTCTTAATAGAGAGCTTTAGACAGGGTATTTCTACTATATCGCAAAGTCTCCCCGATCCTTTCATCTTGAGGACTTTGCGACATAGTTCATTTGTGAGACTATGCGATATATTGTGCAAGACTTTGCGGTACAGGCCATTTTTGACTTCGCGACATACAGATAGAATGTACAAATTCATAACTCCATATCACAGTGTCTCTATCATATAAATACCCTTTTTCTAACCGTTCACAACTTTTCATCTTGTCTATTGCTCTCAAACTCTCAAACCTAAGCACAAATTCTCTACTCTCTCCTTCACTCTCTCTCTCGAAATGGCACCCAAATCTCAAACAGTATCATCTTCTATCCCTTTAACCATTCCCAAAGAAACCAATCTTCTCACCATTCCCTCTGAGGCTGAGGCTAACCCAAGGTACAAGTGTTTTGTCCGGTTCTTGAACACTTCCTACCTACGCCAAGCCCTAACCATGAACCCTACCTTGTATGTTGATGTGTTGGAAGGATTCTGGAGAACGGCGTTGGTTTCAACAATGGCTAGGGAAGATGGAACCTCATTCCAGGAGGTTAGTTGTTCAATTGGAGGCAAACACTTTCAGTTTGGTGAAAGGGAAATCAATGAAGCTTTGGGGTTCAAGGTTGAGGGTCATGACCAAGAAGCTACAAATGCTCAAATCGTAGATTTCATGACCTTCATTCGGTATGCTGAAGAGATAGATACTGGAAAGCTAAATAAGAAGTTTGTGAGAAGGGAGTGGTCATTTCTGTTTGACGCACTCCAGAAGGTGTTTCTCTGCAGGAAGACAGGATGGGACCATATCAGTCACATTGCTGTGAAGCTAGCCTACTCCTTGGCCAACAACCAGGAGATCAATGTGGGAGCCATAATTCTCAAAGAATTGGCTCAGAGGCTAGGCAGGACCATTCGTGGTAGAGGTAATGACATCTTTTACCCTCGTTTCCTTCAAGTTATTTTAAATTTTCTTGATGCAAATGTCCATCAATTGGAGGGTATAGATAACACTAAAATGGCTTATTCCAAGTCCATGTCCAAAGTACTATTTGGCTCATTGGACACAAGGAATCAAGTGGATGTGATTCTAAGTGTGACCAAGCATATGCAGGACACATTTGAGTCTTATCCACTTGATAAGCCCATATACCATGCACTTTCCTGGACAGGTGAGGCTGAGACTGAAGGAGCTACACAGTCTAACCCCAGCCTTCCCATCCCATCCAGCAACCCCACTGTAAACAGTACCATAGAAGTTAGGCAGCCAAGTGCATCAATCTCTCAAAAGATTGGTGTTACTAAAAAGAACTCAAAGAAGAGAGCCCTAGCAGTGATAAATGAATCTGTAGAGATAGCTAGTGAGAATCCTGAGTCACCTCTCACCAGACAAAGTAAGAAATCCAAATCCAAACCTACCACTGGATCCTCCCAACAGGATTCAGATGTGGAAAAAGGGGTACACCTGTTACTGTCCATGGCCTCTCAACAGGTCATTGGCATTGAAAAGAGCAGTCTCCCCACTGCACCCTGTACAGAGTCTGCACAGGGTCAAGAACTCACTCTTGACCCTAGGAGTGATAAGGCTGATCATACACAGAGTGGAGAGCACATCACTATTGAAACTCCTCCTATTTCTAAGGGGGAGTTGCCACAATCTAATCTAAACCCCACTTCTCTCTCAGATTCTTCCATAAAAATTTCTTCTGAACAAGAGAGTCATTCCAATGACAATCTTGCCTTTGATCAATCACAATTCTCTCCTGTGATTGAGCCAATTTCAAGTGACATGGTGCATGACACTATGCTCACCACCCAGGACCCACATCTAGTTGGTCAGGGAATGCATGCTGGGGCATATCCTAATGACACCAACAAAAACATGGAGGATTCACCAGTTTTCACTGGAGACTCTATGCCAAATTCTCCCATCCCTAGGGATGTGGAACTGTCTTCATAGACAAATAGGGCTGATGTTGTAACACATCCCATTTCAATGGAGACAACATCAGACCCTACAGCCATTCCAAGGCTGAAGGAGACTCAAAACCTTACATCTCATGAAGTGCCTAACACTAGCTCTCACTTGGCTCAGGCCACTATGTCAGAATGGCTGAAGCCTGTGCACCATGACAGGCCTTCAGGATCATCATCTGTGCCTTCCAAAATGACAGAAGAAGCCATACAAGATCTCCATGTGGCACAGATTGATGAGTTCTCAAAGATAGCTCAACATCTCCTCACCTCAAATCTCCCAAATGCTGATTATGAAGCCATTTTACTCTGCCACAAGGAGGATGTTGAAGCTCAGCAGGAGAAGATAGTGGATGCAGCTGAACCAGAGGGAAATGTGGATGCCTAGTTGGATGCTAAGAGGACTCTCAAGCTCAAGGATGCCCTAGCTTTTCTAAGAGAAGAGTACCTCACTTCTCTGGGCTCAAATGCAAAGGATCTTTCTCCTGCTGCCATCTATGATGCTGTTAATGAAGTCTACAGGAATCAATTAAAGGCTCTGCACTATCTTGGGAAAGGGATTCAATCAGAGATTTCTTCAATCCAAGAGGAGACAGACAGATCCCTCACTAAGCTCAGAAACTCATATCTCTCTGATTTTCCCAGGGTGGATGGCATCCTTAAAGAAATCCAGAAGACAAACTCTACTGTCAGCATGATGGACCTCTCTCTGGCCATGGTCACAGACAACATCAGGAAGCTGGCTACAACCCTGGAAAATCAAGTCAAGGCCAATATCAACTCCAATGCCATGCCCATGCTGAATGTAATTTGGAAAAATCAATATGGTGACAAATTGGTGGATGAGGTCCCTCTGTCAAACATCTCCAAATTTGAATTTACCAAACTCAAGGATCAATCTCTCAATTCTTTCAAGTCTCAACAGCTATTCTCAAAGGTGGATGGTCTTGAAAGAGAAGTAGCCTCTCTGACAGATGAAAACAAGCAGCTTGCCAACTCTCTAAAACAGCTAAATGACAAACTGGATGCCCAAGGCAACAACACCTCCAATATCCTGCTGGTGCAACAACAGATGCTGACTTCAATGATGAAACAAATGAACCTGCCTATCCCTGGGGAAGCTCAAGACATCTTGTCTGATCCCAAGCCTAAGGGGGAGAAACAAAAGGAGGTCATTCTGAAACAAAGAGGGGGAGTACCTGCCAAGCAGTCAAAGCATAAGGGCAAGGGCATACTCATTGAAGAAACCATAAAGCCAATCATTCTTCCCCCTGTAGAGGTCATAAGTGCAGAAGGTCAGAAGAGCACAATCTCAACCACCTACTATCCATCAACAATGCCTAAAGAAATCTCAACTCCTCAACCTACTCAACCTACTCCCAATGCTAAACCTCTCAAAGCTGCAATTATCACAGAGGCCAAGCTACAGGAAGTTGCCAATTCAAACATCTATCATGATGAGGCCTTCCTGGAGTTTCTGAAAGCCATCTATAGTAGTGCTCAAGGAGATGCAAGGATGTACAGACAGAAGATCAAGGAAAGCATCAAGTATTTCACAGTGGCAGTAAGGAAAATCAAGGATGTCCATCTAAGAGAGATAATCATGGTGTGCAAGGACAACTGCTTGTGGCACCTAGCTTTTCAAACTCTAGAGAAACTGAGATTTACTGAGCTGTCAATCATTCTGGATTTGATTGAAAAGCATGGGATGAACAATGAAAGTCTGTATAATGACTTGAAGATGGACCAGAATAAAAGATTGCCTGAGGTTATATCCAAGCCAAGGACAATAATTTACCAAAGCCTATCTCAAGACAGTAGTATTGACCAACTAGTAATTCCCTCAGACCTTTTAATGAAGAACAATGCAAAGATCAACCAGGTGCTGCAAATGCTGAGAGCTAAGAGAGGAGCTAGGACAGCTGAGGAACTAGAGATGATTCGAACTCTACAATCTTTTCTGATTCATGGAGTCATTCCTGAATCTGTCAAAGAAAAGAGCAAAAAGAAGGATGGGGAGGATGATGATGAGGAGAAAACCTATGAAAGGAGATCTCAGACAAGGAGAAATAAGGATGGATCTAGTGAGAGCAGCAGGAGCAAATATCAAAAGAAATCAAAAGATGCTGGTGATGACAAGAGGGACTCAAAAGGGACAAAGGAAACAACCAGGAAAACAAGAAGTGGAATTCAGCAAGTCAAGGACATTGCCAGCAGTACTTTAACCACAACACAAGACTCTAAGTCTAGGGTGGGTACTGTTAGCAATGATCCTCCAAAATCATTATCCATGACTTCTGAACCTGAATTGCCACAGAAGAAAGATGAAGCCACTAAAGTAATTTCAAGAAAACACTTCCACAAAGTTACAGCTAGTGGAGTGTTACAGTGGATGAAGGGGAAAGGAATGAAGCTACTTCCAAGTGATGTGGCACTGAAGACTAATTCTCCTTGTTCCAGAAAGGTATCTCTTGTGAAGCATTTGAAGATCAAGAGTGTACCCAAAAGGATAAGGATAACAAAGAAGACTGGAAAACTCACAAATGTTATTGGCATCAATGTGCTTCCACTAGAATGATGAAGATGCCCTAGCATTTTTGAGGGCTCAAAGTATCTTTGAAGTCAAAGTGAAGTTGGATCATCTAGAGATCAAGTACACTGATGGAAGAGAAAGGATAATGAAGCAAGGAAGCTGACAATATTTCTATAAGTATGAGCTTGAAAGGATAAATGCTTTACTGAATTTTGAAGAAAAAGAAGAAAGAACATGGAAGATAGATATTGCCAGGTACTTAAAGATGCATGCTGATTATGAAGAAAACATGAGGAAAGAGAATGAAGAGAAAAACATACAGAGAGAGAAAGAAATGGCTGAGATGGAGATGAGGGCTAAGGAGCTAAGGCAGAAAGGGATGTGCAGGGTCAAGCAAAATCCTTACATTGTGGAGTACAAAAACTCACATGGAGGTCAAAGCAAAATAAGGATGGAGTTTCTTGATTCCTATGTAGAGAGTGCACTCAAGGTTGCAATTGATGACTTGAAAGGCTCACCTCTCATTGAAGAACTGATGGCAAGAGAAGAACTTCAAGAAGCCATCATAGACATGAAGAGAAAAGAAGAGATAAGGAAAAAGAATATATATGATGATTTGCTAGAGAAGCAATTGGAAGCTGAAGCTGCTGAGCAACAAAAGTAATCTGTAAGCTTTCAATTTTTCTATGAAATCAAATTTCTGATCTCAATGTTCATGAATTGTTCTCTCTGTTACTAAATTTCCTTTTATGTAAGTTAGGTTTGTTATCAGACATGAAATTGTGCCTAAGGATCTTACTCACAATTTGGGGGAGATTGTTAGGCTCAAGACATGTCTGAATACCACTATTAACAAGCCTACACTACGTGACTATGTCACATTACATGACCTAGTGAGTTCTATCACTGGGATATAGTATAGGTCTCTAAATGTACTTGTCTTGTTCTCATGAACATTATCTTGATCATGTATGCTCAAAGTTATAATGAGCTTAGTAAAGTTTCTTGCATCTAGATTGTATATAGGCCATTGAATAATTGTCCTGGTAGAAGTTCAGAAGTGTTCATGCAGCAGGATAGAGATACATAAGGCTATGAAGAAATAAGTTGCAGAAATTTGTCTAAGGCATTATATAGCAAAGTCAAAAGAAAGCTATGTCGTGAAGTCACCAATATCCATGTCGTGAAGTACTATATCGCATAGTCCATTTTGTACTATGTCGAGAAGTCCTCAAGACACATGTCGTGAAGTGTTGAAGTCAGAAAAGTCAAAGAAGCCTAGATCGTGAAGTCCTCAAATGACCTATGTCGCATAGTCTTCAAATGACCTATGTCGCATAGTCTTCAAATGACCTATGTCGCAAAGTCTTCAAAGGCTATATCGCGAAGTCCTCACAAGTGAGATCGCGAAGTCAGGAATGAAGTGGAGTTCACGATATCAACACTTAGCCGTTTACAACAAGACAAATCAAGGTACAGAATCAAGAATCAAAAGAGACAAATACTGAAGCATTTGTTCTGGCAAGGTGGTCCAAAGAACAGATGGCAAATCTACAGCTAAAATTGGAGAGAAAGATAAGAGACAAGCAGCTACAGAAACGGGAAAGACTCCGAAAAGCAGGTGGTCCTTCCTGACACAGTTAACGTCTTATGGCAGGACAAGTTGGACTTTCAGCAAGGGGTAACTGTGTAAAAATAGGTGTGTGCACTAGTTTGTATAGGGCTTATATATATCATGCACATCCTATTGTTAGCTGCAAGAGAGATACACATAGTTATTTGCTAAGCTCTTTTCTCTGTAAGCAAGCAAGTTCAAACTGTTCTTGTTTAGAAGCCAGAAATTCTATTGTGAATTTCTTGGAAAGCTGTAGTATTTAATTTGCTTATACAAAGTAGATTAAAGTGATTGTGTGTGTTATTTACATTCTGCATATTACATATCATAATCATATACAGTCTGTTACTTAGTTTTCAAGAATCGAAAAATATATCAAACTATCCATTCACCCCCCCTCTGTCTAGTTTCTAGTAGTATTCATTTCTAACAGTGTATAATAGGGTTTTTGGTATGTATATATGGGCCCATCACGTACCTTTCACGGTACGTATTTTCACAATGTTGTTCGAGAAATTTGGTAACAACATGAATCAGAGGTGTGCTGGAATAATAAAGCGTAATTTGTGTATATATGGTTGTTTTTAGGGGTTTATGGTTTGTAAAAAATAAAGGAGCTGGATTTGGGAGATGTCTCAATTTATCTCGTATATCGGATTCTTTTTGCCAAGATATTTGCGTACCAATTTATATTGGATCAAGCCCACGCAGTTCTGTGAAATTGTGTCTATCCGTGAGAGACTTTAGGGATAAACTTCGTTAATGCGGACAATTACATATTTTATCTTGTATTATATTGACGTTGTGATTCTTTCCTGATTTGAAAAAATCACCTGGAGATATTTTCCCACTACAACAAATTTGACATTTACCTACAAATTTTAAGTGTAGGTAAAAGTTGTACTGTATATTGGTAGGCAAAAACTCTTTCATTGCCAATATCATATTGGTAGCGATTGGTAGGTAAAAGTTGGTAAAGAAAAAGTCTTTAACTACACAAATCTATATTGGTAGGAAAAAATAGTCATCAATCTATGTGGCACCTCGTAAGAAATCTATGTGACATCTTGTAAGAGGTTTACATGGCGCTTATGTGGTGCCTCATAAGTAATCTACATGGAACTCCTTAATTGGTCCACTTGGTGTTCCATGGTAACTCAATATTTGTCCAAATGATGCGTGGATTGGTAGATAAATGTTAATTGTTGCTAAATTAAATAAACATTATTTGTGTATGTTTTAAAATTTTAAAAAAAATTAAACTAAAAACTGAACTTAATAGTAACCATTTTGGTAAAAATGTCATACATACATAAGGCAAAAAAAGTGTTTCATTAATAAAAATACAAATCAACAATACATGTCACACAATTATACAATCACACAATAACTTTAATTATACATGAAAAAAATTGTTGGGTTTGCGGATGGAAAGTTTGATTCTCCACTCCTGATGGCTCCCGACTAGTAGAAATTTTCACTTCTCTTGTATAGATCAATGTCTCCTTGTGTATGTCCTTGCATTGCATCCTCTATCTCTCCCGTCTCCACTTAATAGTGTTGTACTGAAACGTAACATGCAGAAACATAGTTAAGAAGTCAGCAACATGTAATTTCAATCAAAAGAAAATTTTAATCACCGTTAAACTACAAATTAGATCAGATACATAAATTAACAAGTAACCTATTTTAATTTTAGTAGGAAAACAAATAAAGAAATAAACAATAAAAAAATGAATGTGATTGCTTACTCATGGAAAGTTAAGAGGAAAAAACCACAACTCATAGGAAGCATTTTAATAGCCACCAAAGATCGGCACGACTCAACATTCTAAGCATGAGAACCCAAAAACAGAGTAAAATTTGAAGAATAACTCCATCCAAACTTAAAAAAAGAACCTGTATCCATATTAGCTAATAGATTAGATATTGCAGAGGGTTTATATTATTGAAAGATGAAACCATGAGACTTAGAACTCAACTTAATGTAAGAGAAGCAAAAACAACATACCAAAACATTTGGCTTAATGCATTAATTATAAGCTTATCGTGCTGGAGTTGAGATAGATCAAATTTATGTAAACAAAAAAAAGTTAAGAGAGTTTTTAGTTGATTGAGAAGGTAGTGCTCAGATAAGTTTTTGTTCGTGGCTCTAAGGAATAGAAATATTGATTAAATTAAAATTAGGTGGTTAGATAATTTCTTAGATAAACTCAAAATACAAACCCACCTCTTGTAGCGGGATATCTTTTCACTCAAAAAATTAGGCGGGATAATATTTTCATCCTAGCGGGATTATGTTTGGCACTGTAGAGTTGTTCATGAAGTTGAGAGTCAGAGCTTATAATTAACGTGTACAAATGTACGCTTCTACAATCTACATGTATATTGATCTTTATTCTTTAATAAAAAAACCTAGGTAATAATAATTATAGCTTATTGAACCATAAAAAAGATAATGCGAATAATAAATAACTATCTTAAAACCCGTGCGATTCACGGATTGTTATTAATAATTTTTATTTTTATTATCTATGTTTTAATATTATAGTAATTGCATTTGTTAAAAAAATTAAGTAGATGTTTTAAAATTTTTTAAATAATTAAAAGTATTTACATAGGTTTTAATATCGAACAAATACATGAAAATAATCATACTGAAAATGAAGGGTTTGCCCGTGATATTTTTGAAAAATGAGAGATTTTAGTAAGAAAAAATAGAAAGAATAACATGTTTTAGTTCAAATGGTAATTCCCCATGATTTTTTTAGTATGAAAGAAGATTTTGTTAGAAAAAATAGAAAAAGTAACTTATTTTAACTGGAAAGGTAGTTGGTTATAAATAATGTTATTATTTAAAATAGTTCTTTTTAATTAAATATAAAAAAACAGTGTTGTAAAAAGCGGGAATCGAAGTTAATCGGTGAAGGCATCGTCCATGGATTAATCGGGTAATCAGGGATTAATCGGAATAATTAATCGGAATAAATTTAATAATATTTTTTATATACAATTATAAAATTATTTCGTTATTTCAACTAAAAATATGTTATTATCATATATTTATGCAAATATGTTAAAAATGATATATAATTGTAATAAATAAAATTTTGAAGGTTTAACTTTTCAATTAGAGATCAATTTAAGAGGAAAACTTAAGAGAATTTACGATTTAGGCATCTAAAATTATAATTATATGTACAAAAATAATGTTTTTCCTATTGTTTAATCAAGTTTCTACCTTTTAAATTATTATTTTTTTTTTTTTTTAATTTTAACCATTTTTTACTATTTTTTCATAATTAGCCCGATTTTTGACCGATTAGTCCGATTTTTGACCGTTTTTATGAAAAAACGATTAATTGACCGATTTTCGCTTAATCAGTTCGGTGCCCCGCCGTCTAGCGATTAATCCCGATTAATCGCCGATTTTTAGAACCCTGGAAAAAGTAACATATTTTAGCTGAAAAGGTAATTGATCGTAATTAAAACTATTAAAAATAAGTTTTAAAATAAATTAGTAAGGGTCTGCCAGTGATAGTTTTGGAAAATGAGGGGTTTTAGTAAGGAAAAATTGAAATAGTAACATGTTTTAGTTGAAAAAGTTAATTACCCACGATTTTTTTTAGAAAAAGAGAGAATTTTAGAAGAAAAAAAAATAGAAAAGGTAACGTATTTTAGCTGAAAATGTAATTTGGTTCTAAATAAAATTTTTATTTAATAATAGTTCTTTTAAAAATGAAAAAATAGAAAAAATAACATGTTTTAGCTGAAAAGATAATTGTCCGTAATTAAAAGTATGAAAATAGGTTTTAAAATAAGTAAGTAAGTGTTTATTCGTAATATTTTCGGAAAAGGAGGGGTTTTAGTAAGAAAAATAGAAAGAGTAACATATTTTAGTCAAAAAAAAAGGTAATTGCCCGTTTTTTTTAGAAAAAAAAAAGGATTTTGTTGGAAAAAATAGAAAAGGTGGTGTATTTTAGCCGAAAAGATAATTGATTATAAATAATTTTATTATTTAACAATAGTTTATTTTAAAAAATAAATAAGGATAATTAAGTAAAATTGACCGATCGATTAAAACTTTTATTCAGTAAAAAAAGGTAATTAAGTAAAATCACGGAGTATAAGATAATATAGATTTCAAATTTTATTTGTAGCTAACTATTGATACAACAAATCAGAAGATGCTCTGCTTCAGATAGAAAAAAAAAAAAGGAAAAAAGATGCTCTGCTTCAAGTGTATTAGAGAAAAGGAATATACGAGGATAATGTAAACAGAGAATTCTTCTATTTTTTTGGGGGAAATCCTTTGACCAAGGTTCAAAAATAATATAAATAAAAATACATATTTTTTTCTTAACGGACTTGAAAATACACAATTTTATTATAGATATGATGTGATAAACAATTAATGGAAATTAATTTTAAAAAATCGTGTAAGCTAATGGTTGACATATCAGCGTACATGTTTAAACAAAAAGTATAAAATTCAACGAAACTTTGGAGTGTATATCTAGTGCCGAAAATTTTGGACACTCTATCGTGTGTACACGAGTAGAAATCTGTTAACTACCTACTATGTTACTGGTGCTGTATTCACTAGACGACATTACAATTTACCCACCAATGACATTCACAAATAAGTATTAGTAGGTAAATATAACTTTTAGCTACTAATATATACAAGCTTGTAATCCGTGATTTTAGTTTTTTATTTTATTTTATTATCTATATTTTGATTTATATGATTTTAAAAAGTAATCAAATATAATATATGTATGATGTTATTCTACGTTTTTTAGCCTATAATTTGTGCGATACACGGATGAATTTTAGTATTTTTGATTTATTATTTTAGTATTTTTTATATGATTTTTAGTATTTTTTATCTTATTTTATTAGCATTTATTTGTATTTTGATCTTAAAAATTCTTAATATATTGTTGACGGAATAATATCTTGAACTTTTGAATGTAGCTTAGAAAAATAGATGATATAAATATTTAACAATAATATGTTGTTGACGGGATTCGAATCTTGAACCCGTGTCAGCATTTTAGATATCAAGAAAAGAATATTTTTTTAATATTACATCCAACGGTTCTCATTTATCGATATTTACATCTAACAGTTATTATTTAGATGACCAAACTACATATGACCAAACTACCAACCAAATTGGTGGTTACTCTAATTTAATTTATATTATTATTATTTTTTTAATATTAGATCTAATGGTTCTCATTCATCTATTTTAAAATCAACAATCCTTATTGATTTGGCGGTACATGACCAAAATTTTGGATAAAATTTCTCTAACACTTATTGTATATAAGGATTTAATATGTTTTGCAAACACCTATTCTACTTCCAATATTATATGTACGTGTGTGTCGCGTGAGTGGAGGCGTATTTGGTATTCATTATTATATCGATTAACATAATCTTATAATACGTGAGATAATTTAACCATGAGATATTTTGTACATGATTTGAACTGACTAACTTGCCCATGTGTTTATTATTTATTAGAAAAAGTTGTTTGTAGAAATTGAACTTGAGTTTATCTATTAAATGAAACGTCTTTATATCGCTAAACTATTAAATCACAGATTTTTTGAACTTCGCTCGAAACGTGTGAGTATCATTTGATAGAAGACATTTTATTTAACTTCAAAATATATAAAAATAATTATGTAGCTAAATTGAACTTAGGTTATATTGTTGACGGGATTCGAACCTTGAACCCGTTGGAGCATTTTAGATATCAATAAAATTATATTTTTTTAATATTACATCCAATTGTTCTCATTTATCTATATTAACATCTAACGGTTATTATTTAGATGACCAAACTATCAACATATGACCAAACTACCAACCAAATAGAAGGCGGTTTGCTTATAATAGTATAGTATAAATTTCAATAATTAAATGTATTAAAATAAGTTTTAAAATAAATAAGTAACTATTTGCCCGTGATATTTTTGGAGTGAGAGGTTTTATTAAGAAAAAATAGAAAGAACAACATGTTTTAGCTAAAAAGGTAATTGTCCATAATTAAAAATATTAAAATAGGTTTTAAAATAAATAAGTAAGGGTTTACCCGTGATATTTTTGAAAAAACAGGGGTTGTAGTAAGGAAAAATAGAAAGAGTAACATATGTCTTAGTTGAAAAAAGATGATTGTTTGTGATTTTATAGAAAAAGAATGGACTTTGTTAGAAAAATAGAAAATATAATGTATTTTAACTAAAAAGTTAATTGGTTATAAATAATATTATTATTTAATAATAGTTTTCTTAAAAAATGAACAAATTTAAAAAATAACATGTTTTATCTGAAAAGGTAATTGTCCGTAATTAAAAATATTAAAATATGTTTTAAAATAAGTAAGAGTTTGCTTGTGATATTTTTGGAAAATGTGGGGTTTTTAGTAAGAAAAAATAGAAATAGTAACATTTTCTATTTTAAAAAGGTAATTGTCCATGATATTTTTAGAAAATAGAGGATTTTGTTAGAAAATATTGAAAAGTTAATGTATTTTAGTTGAAAAGGTAATAAGTTATAGTTTTTTTTTAAAAGAAAAAAAATACAAAAAGTAACATGTTTTAGTTGAAAAGGTAATTGTCATAATTAAAAGTATTAAAATAAATAAGTAAGGTTTGCCCGTGATATTTTTGGAAAATGAAGGGTTTTAATAAGAAAAAATAGAAAGAGTAACATGTTTTCGTTGATTTTTTTTTTAGAAAAAGAGAACCCTAACATTGACATCAGTTACATAACCGTTTACAAATAACCAAAACACAAGTCTATTTTTAAAGTTACACAAGCGTGTAACCTGTGCGATGCAGGATGAATTTTAGTATTTTTTATTTTATTATCTATATTTTGATTTATATGATTTTAAAAAGTAATAAAATATAATAATATATGTATGACGTTATTCTAAGTTTTTTTTAGCCTATAAGCTGTGCGATACACGGATGAATTTTAGTATTTTTGATTTATTATTTTAGTATTTTTTATATGATTTTTTAGTATTTTTTATCTTATTTTATTAACATTTATTTGTATTTTGATCTTAAAAATTCTTAATATGTTGTTGACGGAATAATATCTTGAACTTTTGAATGTAGCTTAGAAAAATAGATGATATAAATATTTAATAATAATATGTTGTTGACGGGATTCGAACCTTGAACCCGTGGGAGCATTTTAGATATCAAGAAAATAATATTTTTTTAATATTACATCCAACGGTTCTCATTTATCTATATTTACATCTAATGGTTATTATTTAAATGACCAAACTACCAACCAAATAGAGGGTGGTTTGCTTATAATAGTATAGTATAGATTGGTAAGCAATTTATTGGTAGATAAATATTAAATTTCTTGTAGTGTCCGTTATTTTTTCGTTAAGATTGATTCTTTTCTCATTTCAGAAAGAGTATATTATTTGGTGATTAAATAATTAATTATTAATATGAATTAATAATTAATAAAAGGAGAAATTTGGACCATGCATACAAATAAAAATATGGTTAATGATTAATTGTTTGACCACTAGGTAATATACTCTCTCTAAAATGAGAAAATAATCAACCTCAATTAACGAATAACGAAAAATATCTCCAAACGATTCTTTCAAATTAGGAAAGAATCACAACGCCAAGATAATGCAAGATAAAATCTGTAATTGTCCGCATTAACGAAATTTATCCTTAAACTCTCTGAGGGATAGGCACAATTTTACAGAATTGCGTGAGCTTGATCCGATATAAATTGGTACGCATATATCTTCGCAAAAGAGATTCGATATATAAGATAAATCGAGACACTTTTCAAGCCTAGTCTCTCTAATTTTTACAAATCCAAAACCTCTACAAACAGTCATATATACATACAAAATCGCTCTATTATTTCAATAAACCTCTGAATCGTATTCGTATCGTTACCAAATTCATTCCTTAACACACAATAAACGCTAATAATTGTTTAATAATTGTTTACTAGTGACCTACCTTAATAGAAAAAGGAATATAATTATTGTAATAGTTTGAAGATTGTCATGTTTGAACATGCACCGGTCAGTTTGAAGATTGTCTACTCACTTCAATTTTCCATGGCTGCACGGCTAGCACGTTTTTCTATATATCATAATTATAATAATTTAATTATAATAAATATTTATAGTTATCGTTTTGTTTGTTCTTCTTGTTTGAAATGCACACTGCACAGAATGGATAAAAGTTATGGGTACAACTTCAACAAGCTGTTTTCTTGTTTGTTTTACTCTTTTGTTATTATATATGAGAATCTTCTCTCTACCCTAACATTATTATTTTTGGGATTTTTTTTTTTCTACATTGAATATGAGTCCATTTTCCCCCTCACATATATGAATAGGTTTAATACAGTAACTTGTTTTTCTCTGATAAATAAGAGCAGAATTTAGGAATTATATTACGATTTAAAGAGGGGACTGTTACATAAATAAGATACAATACAATAACTCTACACCAGCTTGTCAAAAAAAAAAAAAAAAACTCTACACCAGGATTTATATAAACTGTATTTACAAGTTAGAGACTTGAGAAAAAAATAAAAAAGTTGAACTAGTTAGAAATTTGTTTAAATGAATTCTCAGTTATTAGTGTAGGTAAATTGAAATAACAGTCTCCAATCCCCTAATTCTGAGAAAGCCATATGAATGAGTTTCTTTTTCAATTAGTGGTCTAGTTGGAATTTAAACAATTATGTATCAAACAGCTTCTTTCAAAATATTCATAATTTACTAGTTAAAATAACCAACTCCATCCACTAATTAAAACAATTTTCAATCTGCTACCGTTAAAATAATTGCAAAGAATATCTCTAATAAAGTACTAGCCTATAACTAGTGCAAGTCACGGAGATTAAAAAAAAGACAAACTAAAAATTTAATGGGAACAAAAAATATTAAGTAAAAAATAAAAATCAATATGATAAATTATAAAATGAGAAACTTAAATATCAATTAGAACATAAAAAAAATAAGGAATACAAATGGGGTCGGGGAAGATAAATGGGACATTATTAATATTATTTTATTATTTATTAAAATAATCTATACTATATTTATAAATTATAAGGACAAATGGAAAAGTTAATATGTTTTAATTAAAAAAAAAGTAATTGTCCGTGATATTTTTAGAAGTGTTTTAATTATATTGATTGTATTTGTTAAAAAACTATGTTGGCATGTTAAAATAGATAAGTTTTTTTAAATAATTAAAAACATTAAAATAAGTTTTAAAATAAATAAGTAAAGATTGCACATGATATTTTTGAAAAAAAGAAATTTAAGTGAGAAAAAATATAAAAGGTAATATGTTTTAATTAGATCAAATAAATAAGTAAGGGTTGCACATGATATTTTTGAAAAATGAGTGAATTTTGTTTAAAGAAAAGTGTTTTGATTATAAAATGCAATCCGCTAGTTACTATTTTTATATTATTTATTAAATAAAATAAATAATCGAAAACCAAAAACCAAAAATCGAAAACCGATTTAGGGTAGATGGTATAGATGTCAACAAAAAGTGTCGGTATTATCTCATCATAAAAATAATTATGTATTATTTTCTTTCTCTTTTGTTGTACTTTCACACTTTTCTTAATAATGTTTGGTTCAACAGTTGACACTCAGCTAATATACAAGTATAACTGCAGTTATGTAAAAAAATATAGGTATATTTTCTATTTTGAGAGAATGTCAAAAATTTGTAACTTTGGATACATTTATGTTATTAGAGCATCTCCAATCTCCAATCATGAGAAACACTTAGCTAAAATCCTATGTTGCATGCCTTAAATAAGAAATATAGAGATTATGTAAAAATATTGTTTCTCCAACGGGTCATAACTGTTAGCAAAAAATTTAGCCAACTTCTTCACTCACTATATTTGGCCAATCTCTAGTGAAATGTAGCAAAATTCCACGTCATCTATTACCGAAATAATAAATTATATTTATAACAACTTAAAATAATAGTAACATGTTATTTTTAAAATATAGTCAATCAGTGTAGCCAACCTCATTGGCCATTGGAGCAAAACACCGTAGATTCAACAAATTTTACATAATCAATATTTTATATCATTTTAACCAATTATTTTAACCAACTCCATTGGAGAATCTGTAGCTCATCTATTATCTATTACTATATATAATAGGCCAACACAAGGGCAAAAATTGCCAATTAAATGGTCGTGAAATTACCGTTTTACCCTTTTCTTTTGAAAAATAACAAAAATGTCACTTGTATATTATTATACAAAAAAAATTTAATAGATGTGTTACTACAGAGATTCGAACCTCAAACCTCCTTCCAAGATATCCATGGGCTCAATCACTATGCTACATGTCTTTTTGAGTTTATTTCAAAAAACTTATTAGATAACCCACGTCTTTTATCTCTTATATTATTTTTTTACTTTGATGATTGAATAAATAAAATGTTGGTTTGAATTATTTATATAAACTAGCGTAATAGCCCGTGCAAGGCACGGGCCTGCATAGAGATGTCAATAATTTTTATCGTGAAAAAGTTGGTCGTGATCAATTTATTAGATTAAGGATTGTGTAGTCTTAAGTTTGAGAGCGTAAAATGAGAAGTATGGTTCATGCATAGTGAGGAGTAAAGAATATTTTTGGCGAATAATGTAATTACTTTGAATCACAAACGTAACTATGCCAAGGCTCTAAGACTTGTTTATAGTGACTATTATTGATTTTGAGACCAGATTGAAATAATGTAGAATTTGAAACACGAATGTACTATTGTTCTTCTTGTGATTATAAGCAGGTTTACCTGTGTTTTGTGTGTCAGAGAAAGGATAGTTTGTAGATTGGTAATTTGCGTTAGAGAGCGGTTGTTATATGTTTTTCGGGAATTGATTGTTTTTTTTTTTTGCAATCTAGGTTATGAATAGGTTATATGCATGCAATGTTGATGTAATATAATCGAACATGCATGAATGAGATAGAGGATTTTAAAAAGAAGCTGAAGGCCGACGCATCTTTGCACACCCTCACATCACCCAAGTTTGTGATAAACACCTTGGGAGATGAACTCCTATTACAGTTTGGAGTATTCATGTCACCTATTTGTTTTTGGTTTTTTACTTGGGAACTGATTCTGCACTCCTCTCATGTGTTCATCTTTATATTAAATTATATTAACACACTTAGTAAATGCATTAAGAATGTGTTTGGAATATCGTTTTACAGTTACACATTTTAATCCAATTTATTACTATATATTAAACCTCAACACAAGGTCAAAAATTTCCAATTAAATGGTCGTCACAAAAATGTCACTCATATATTATTATGCAAAAATATATTAATAGTTGTTAGTACAAAGAAACAAACCTCCAACCTCCTTCTAAGATGTTCATGAGTTTAACCACTATTCTACATGTCTGTTTGAGTTTACTTCAAAAAATTTATTAGATAATCCACGTCTTTCTTCTCTTCTCTTATATTATTTTTACTTTGATGTTTAAATAAATAAAATATTGGTTTGTATTATTTATATAAATCAGTTTTTCTTTTCATCTTTTTGTAATTTTGGTCAAAAATTTTATTTTCGGGACACCCCAACCAGTATCACGCCAGACCCTAGAGTGCAGGAAGAATTCCCCACGCTCCCATGAATCAAACCTTGAATGTTTTGGTCAATAACCAGTGCTCTCACCAACTCATCTACAGGCCCGAAGACTTCTTTTTGTAATTTTATATACCTATATATTCAATCACTGAATTTTATTACAGTTGTATGTTTTCGATTAAATATATATTAATTATGTTGTTTAAAATTCATACTTTTATATTATATATCTTTACTATACTTTATTTGAATTAAACTAATTATTCATACATAAAATATACTATTGAAATTCGACCTAATATAAGAAATATTGTATATGTTGTAGAGGATGTAGTCAAGGACCCACAAACCCTATTTAGAATTTCATTTTATCAAAATGATTATATTACATTACGAATCAATTTAATGTATTCTATAAATTTCTATTATTATTATGAAAGATTATACTTTTTTTTAACATCGTACAATAATTTTTGGAATACAATTTGAAATTCTATTTTCAAAACTTGTAATTTTCAATTTTCCCAAATTTTATCGTCTACTAATAGTCTGACTGATCATTATGTAATTCTATACTATGTAATATCCTATATTTTAAAAACTCACCCCGATTTTTGACACGAACGTCACTGGGGTTGAAGGGGAGGGGGTTAGAAAGGTGAAAAAAAATATAGATAAGTTAATAAAGAATGATATGTTACTTTAGAAAATGTTAACAAATGAACAATACATTCTGGAAAAGAAAATTGTTAAGAAATGGATGCGACGAACAGAGTAGGTAGACGAATTTTTTGTATAATTTGAATGCTAATGTTCTTAATTTCAAAATTATAGAAATAACTAATAATGAGAGATATAATGTGTATAATATTTCTTATATTATATCGAATTTTAATAGTATATTTTATGCATGAATAATTAATTTAATTCAAATAAAGTATAATATAAATTATGAATTATAATCAACATAATTAATATATATTAAATGGAAAACATACAACTACAATAATATATAGTGATTGAATATATAGATATATAAAATTACGAAAAGGAAAAAAGAAAAACAAATTTATATAAATAATTCAAACCAACATTTTATTTATTCAAACATCAAAGCAAAAAAAAATAATATAAGAGATAAAAGACGTGGGTTATCTAATAAGTTTTTTGAAATAAACTCAAAAAGGCATGTAGCATAGTGGTTAAACCCATGGATATCTTGGAAGGAGGTTGGAGGTTCGAATCTTTGTAGTAACACATCTATTAAAAAACATTTGTATAAAAATATACGAGTGGCATGAAAAGGAAAAAAGAAAAACAAATTTATATAAATAATTCAAACCAACATTTTATTTATTCAAACATCAAAGTAAAAAAAAATAATATAAGAGATAAAAGACGTGGGTTATCTAATAAGTTTTTTGAAATAAACTCAAAAAGACATGTAGCATAGTGGTTAAGCCCATGGATATCTTTGAAGGAGGTTGGTGGTTCGAATCTCTGTTGTAACACATCTATTAAAAAAAATTTGTATAATAATAATCTATTAAAAAAAATTGTATAATAATATACGAGTGACATTTTTGTTATTTTTCAAAAAAAAAGAGGGTAAAAAGGTAATTTTGCTGAAAAGGAAAAAAGAAAAACAAATCTATTATTATATATATAATAGAGCAACTAGGGGGTTGCTTGAGACAATTTAATCGGTGTGAAATTACCAAATTACCCCTACTTATTATATTAATGATAAAAAAGTTGTTCTTAATGGGAGTCGAACCCTTGACCTTTAAATTATAAAGATGACACTTCTAACCACTATGCTATACATCAACTTTGATTATATCATAAAACTCTTTATTAATATGTGCAAATACTCAATATGTTATATTCTATTTTGGGCTCTTCTTGTAATCTATTTGGTAAGGTAGATAATCTATTTTCACAAGTGCCTTAAAATCATATATTTGACCATATTAAAGAAAAACTCATGCAAAATAGATATACAAAATGTTATAAATTGAAATTGGTCCATTGAAAAAAAGAATTATATTAATATTTTTATATTGTAAATCATGTTTATTTGCAATAAGTATATATTTGCTCAAATTATATATACTATTAGATTACAAATTCTATATACAATCAATATATATTAAATTACTAAATTACCCTTTTAATATTATATTTATGAAATCAAATTACTAAATTACCCCACCAATTGTATATTGATGATAAAAAAAACTATTTTCATAATTGCCTTAAAATCATATATTTGACCATATTAGAGAAAAACTCATGCAAAATAGATATACAAAATGTTATAAATTGAAATTGGTCCATAGAAAATGAATTATATTAATATTTTTATATAGTAAATCATGTTTATTTGCAATAAGTATATATTTTCTCAGATTATATAGACTATTAGATTACAAATTCTATATACTATCAATATATATTAAATTATTAAATTACACTTTCAATATTATATTGATGAAATCAAATTACTAAATTACCCCACCAATTGTATATTGATGATAAAAAAAATTGTTTTTAATGTGAACTAAACCATGACCGGTGATAGTGTGACAAATGTTGATATTTATAGTCACCACCACTTATTATTTTCTCTTTTAATATTTATTTTAAAATTTAAAACTATCGACATATTTTCACCTTTCCAATTATATCCTTATATGTAATAAGCGTAAAATGAATTTTATTGATGATATCAAATTACTAAATTACCCGACCAATTGTATATTGATGATAAAAAAATTGTTCTTAATGAGAACTGAACCATGACCGGTGATAGTGTGACAAATGTTGACATCTATAGTCACTATCACTTATTATTTTCTTTTTTAATATTTATTTAAAAATTTAAAACTATCAACATATTTATACCTTTCCAATTATATCCTTATATGTAATAAGCGTAAAACGAATTTTATTCATTATTTAACTTTTATTATTGCTTCATTATAAGATATTAACAACTTATAATTATATACGCATTTTTGACATTTTAGCTACTAATATAAATTGAAACTGTAGTTTTATTATGATACTATATATCATAAATCTCATCTTCAATAAATGAATTTTATACATTGATCATTTTCAGAAAAATACACTATTAGTATATAAAGTGTTGAAACCGAAAAATGCAAAAGAGTTTTCTCTTTGTATACTAATAAAATAATATGAAGTAAATAGAGTAAATTGTTGAAAATTCATTTTAAACATTGAGGGTATAATCGTCTTTTAACGGTGAACAAATTGGCTCAATGTACAACCAAAGAGATAATAAAAGAGGGATAAGAAGGATAAGAGAGGGGTCTCCAGAGAGTGACGTCGAAAATAGAAGGCAATCATCGTAGGAGGGGCATGAAAGGGGGAGAGAGAGAGAGATCAAAAAACAGATCCAAAACAAAAGTTGAGAAGAAAAAAGTGGATGAGACGGGGAAAAAGGAGAGAAAAAGCCAAAGAGATAGTAAAAGATGGATAAGAAGGATAAGAGAGGGGTCTCCAAAGAGTGACGCCGAAAATAGAAGGCAACCACCACTATAGGAGAAGGCATGAGAGAGAGAGGGGCAAATAACATAAATAAATTAACCCCAAAAAAAGTACAAACTCGACAATATCGACAAAGAACAATTTGTCACTGCCAGCTCAAACAACAACCCATGACAAATATTTACTTTAATGAGCAGACCAACTCCAAGTGCATTTACATGCACAAAGCCTACAAATTTGGTTCAAGCATTCCATCAAACACATAATACACACTCTAAATAAACACAAACTAAACAGTCAAAGAATGCATTTAAGTAAACAATTATGACGCACCCTAAATAAACGAAACATAACATGCATTTCAGTAAATGTGTTGTAATATATTACGTCTTCCCGATGATCATCACATGAGATAGGGGTCTCTAGAGAGTGACACCGAAAATAGAAGGCAACCACCATTGGAGGGGGCATGAAAGGGGAGAGAGAGCGATCAAAATACAGATCTTAAACAAAAGTTGAGAAGAAAAGGTGGAGGAGGCGGAGAGAAAGAAAATAAAATTCAAAGATACAGTAAAAGAGGGATAAGAAGGATAAGTGAGGGGTCTCCAAAGAGTGATGTCGAAAATAGAAAGCAGCCACCACCGTAGGAGGGGGCATGAGAGGGGGGGGGGGGATTTCAGGATGGGGTGGAGAATGCAATAATTTTTCAATGAACTAAAAATTTCAATGAGTCAATTTATTCAATGCGAAATGATAATTATACTCTCAAATTTCAAAATGACATTTTAATCTATATTATAATTATCTCATATCAATATATCGGTAACTCATAAAATACGTTGAAATTAAAGAAATTTACGCAATATTCAAGAACATGCCCGTGCCTCGCACGGGCTATAAAGCTAGTTTATATAAATAATTCAAACCAACATTTTATTTATTCAAACATCAAAGTAAAAAAAATAATATAAGAGATAAAAGATGTGGGTTATCTAATAAGTTTTTTGAAATAAACTCAAAAAGGTATGTGGCATAGTGGTTAAGCCCATGGATATCTTGGAAGGAGGTTGGAGGTTCGAATCTCTGTAGTAACACATCTATTAAAAAAATTTTGTATAGTAATATACGAGTGGCATTTTTGTTATTTTTCAAAATAAAAGGGTAAAATGGTAATTTCGCGGCCATTTAATTGGCAACTTTTGCCCTTGTGTTGGCGTATTATATATAGTAATAGAAGATTTGTTTTTCTTTTCTTTTTTTTTTTTGAAAAATAACAAAAATGTCAATCGTATATTATTATACAAAATTTTTTTAATAGATGTGTTACTACAGAGATTTGAACCTTCAACCTCCTTCCAAGATATCCATGGGTTTAACCACTATGCTACATGTCTTTTTGAGTTTATTTCAAAAAACTTATTAGATAACTCACGTCTTTTATCTCTTATATTATTTTTTTTTACTTTGATGTTTGAATAAATAAAATGTTGATTTGAATTATTTATATAAATTTGTTTTTCTTTTTTCCTTTTCATGTCACTCGTATATTTTTATACAAATTTCTTTTAATAGATGTGTTACTACAAAGATTCGAACCTCCAACCTCCTTCCAAGATATCCATGGGATTAACCACTATACTACATGATTTTTTGAGTTTATTTCAAAAAACTTATTAGATAACCCACGTCTTTTATCTCTTATATTTTTTTTTGCTTTGATGTTTGAATAAATAAAATGTTGGTTTGAATTATTTATATAAATTTGTTTTTCTTTTTTCCTTTTCGTAATTTTATATATCTATATATTCAATCACTATATATATCTATATATTCAATCACTATATATTAATTATGTTGATTATAATTCATAATTTATATTATACTTTATTTGAATTAAATTAATTATTCATGCATAAAATATACTATTAAAATTCGATCTAATATAAGAAATATTATACACATTATATCTCTCATTATTAGTTATTTGTATAATTTTTAAACTAATAACATTAGCATTCAAATTATACAAAAAATTCGTCTACCTACTCTGTTCGTCGCATCCATTTCTTAACAATTTTCTTTTCCAGAATGTATTGTTCATTTGTTAACATTTTCTAAAGTAACATGTCATTCTTTATTAACTTATCTATATTTTTTTTCACCTTTCTAACCCCCTCCCCTTCAACCCCAGTGACGTTCGTGTCAAAAATCGGGGTGAGTTTTTAAAATATAGGATACTACATAGTATATAATTACATAATGATCAGTCAGACTGTTAGTAGACGATAGAGTTTGGGAAAATTGAAAATTACAAGTTTTGAAAATAGAATTTCAAATTGTATTCCAAAAATTATTGTACGATGTTAAAAAAAAGTATAATCTTTCATAATAATAATAGAACTTTATAGAATACATTAAATTGATTCGTAATGTCATATAATCATTTTGATAAAATGAAATTCTAAATAGGGTTTGTGGGTCCTTGACGACATCCTCTACAACATATACAATCTATTACTATATATTATATGTGAACACAAGGGCAAAGTTTGCCATTTTAATACTTGTGAAGTTACGATTTTACCCCTATTTTTTGAAAAATAACAAAAATGCCACTGTTATATTAACATGTAAAAATATGTTAATATTTTTGTTAATGTAGAGGATCGAACTTTCAACCTCCTTCTAAGAAGTCCAAAGCATAACCACTAAGCCACATTGCTTTTTGAGTTTATTTTGAAGATTTTATTAGATAAGTCACATCATTTCCTCTAATTCTATATTCTTTTTTTATTTTGAACCTTTGAGTAAAAGAAATATTGGTCCATATTATTTATATAAATTTGTATTTTTTATTTACGTTATTATATATATAGGTAAATGATCGATCACCGTTATAAATTTTTATTATAGTTGTATATTTTTCATTAAATATACTTTAGTTATGTTGTTGATAATTCATATTTTTATAACATATTATATATCACTATTTTACATTATTAGAATTAATTAATTATACATAAAATATAGTAATGAACTTGATCTAATATAAGAACTATTTTATATGTTATGTATCTCATTATTTGTTAAGTTTATAATTTAAAATTAAGAAAATTAGCATAAAAAATGTGTAATGCTAATGCTTATACACTCTGTTCGTCACATTCATTTCTTAGCAAATTTCTTTTCAAAATGAACACTTCATTTGTTGATATTTACTAATATTACATGTCATTCTTTATTAACTTCGGTATATCTCTAATTTACTCATTTTTTCGTCAATTTTTTCACTTTTTCCACCATTTTAATCCCCCGGTTGATGTCCGAGTCAAAATCGGGGTGATGATTTAAAATGGAGAATATTACGGAGTATATAATTACAAAAAAGGTTTTCTTTCATTATAAATGATAAATGTAAAAAATAAAATCTTTACACTCTCTTTGTCATGATAAATGATGAGTATGTAAAATAAAATTTATATGATATAATTTCACATGTTACATATGAATGTAAATTATTCCGGATAAAAAAATATTTTCATTTTCATTTTTCTCTTTGTATATATATATAAATGTATTATATTATTTAAATAAAAATATATAAATTCTATATATAAAATCATACATAATATATAACTACATCAAATATGAACTATATATAATAATTTTAAGTTTATAAAATATCAAATATTTGAGTTAAATTAGAAATGTTTTATTGATCAAACATTTAGACTTTGAGGGGTTTAAATGTATAATTCGACTAAAAAGATAAATATTTGAAAATATAGAAGATACAATTGAATTGATTCCAAAAAGACGATAACTCAAAAACATGATCTATGTTTAAAATAAAAAATCAACATGATTAATATGCAATAGATGAAAATAAGATATGATTTTTCTCGATCATAAGAATTATAAAATTGTCTAACTATTAATGACGACCAGTTAGACTATAAGTTTTAACAATAAAAATTCAAATTGTATGTAAAAAATTATTGAATAATGTTAAAAAAAAAGTATAAGTCTTTAATAATAATTGAATTTTATATAATATATTAATTGGATGCGTAATATCATAAAATCATTTTGATAAATGAAATTTTAAATAGGGTTTGTGGGCTTTGAGGACGTCGTTGAATTACAACACTGAAGCTAATACACAATAAAATACAAGTAAAGTTTATTTTTTGTATATGAAAAGGTTGAGTTTATTATTACAAAAATGTCATTCAATATTTGTATTGAAAAAAATAATATAACCTCGTATAAGTCTTCAGGTCAAAATCATGGTCATTTTCACTTTTAAATAGATGAATAATCTCTGGACATTTATAAAGTTATCACATTTACATTACTTTTTTTAAAAAAAATTAGTCTTAAAAATGATATATTTATCAGTATATATTTTTTTATAACACGTGATGTTAGGTCCTGATAAGTTTGTAGAAGGGGGGTTGAATACAAACTATACCGTTTTATCGAAATTTGTTCTTTGAATAATTTAACAATTGAGAACAAATTAATGCGGAATATAAATGAAACAAGATTCAAGTTAAATATAACATATATTAAACTTGAAGGGTGTTGCAAATACAGTACGGATTACAAAGTTTTTATCTCAAACTAATTAATACAAATTTAGAATAAATTCGACATGAACTTTTCTAATATTTGTAATAAAAAGATCGAATGCTAAAAGCAAAGTTCGAGATAAATTCTAGGGATAAAAATCCGCTAGATAATCAAAGCAATACAAGTAATCAACTTCTAGTTGTTTGGATTTAACAATACAAACTAGAATTAATTGCTTGAGAAGAAATGAGATCAAATGCTTTCTTCTTGCTCTTGAGAGAAATGAGTATGTTTGACTTGATATTCTGTTCTACCTTCTTTTCTGAACAACCGTGTTGATTTATTACATTTCATAAGCCTTGTATGACCTTTTAATTAAATCAAAATGATTTAATCAAACAATCAAAACACTTGTATGACCTGTTAATTAAGCTCAGTAGAACCATGCTTCATCAATATGACCTCAGAAATGTGTCCGGTATGACCTAGCATACTTCTACCAACTTTCGGTATGACCTTAGAAAAGAACCAGTATGACAGAAATCATTCTATATGACCTACCAAAGTGCTGAGCAGTGATTCGGTATGACCTTATAAATGACTCGGTATGACCTCAAATTATTCGGTATGACCTTAAAATGATTCGGTATGACCTGTGTTTATACCATTAATTTAATTTCCTTTAATTAAATTAGTTAATTTAAATTCTGAATTAAATTAATTCTTTTCTAGAATTAATTTAATAAATAATTTAAACAACTAAATTAATTAATTTAATAAATTAATTAATTCTGAAGGAATCAATTTATTAATTAAATTGATTAATAATTTAATTAATTAAAAGAAGATAACTTAAAATCATTGCATTCCTCTATCTTCTGAAAACCACTGAATATAGATGATTTAATTCCACTGATTGATGTCGTCATTCGATGCACTGTCTGGTTCATGAATAACTGACTTCAATGATAATTCTTCATCTTTAAAACATTTAAAGCTGTGACTTTTTTTCTTTAGCTCTGATTAAACTCTGTATCCTGTACTTCTTCTGTCACCAACTGGAAATCTCTGTCACTGTAGTAAATCCACTTTCTTGAATACTTCACTGAGGCTTGAACAATAAATTGAACTTCTTTCAATGTAGAATAACTTCAAGTCTGTAGATGACTTTAATACTCCATTCTCTTGACAGATAAAACTCTCTGAGATTCCTATGACCTTTAACCTAATATTTACTTATTACATTCTGGTTTAAGTTGAGTAAAATCCTCGAATTACAAATAGGCTATATCATATGCCTTTCACGTGCAAAGCACGAGTTATTTTTTGTATTATTTTACTTTTTTATTTAAATTATTATAATCAAATTAAATATAGTAACAAGTGGTTCACATAATTTACCTTTATTTATGTTTTTAATTTTTGAGTTGTTCTGCCGGATTAGTCGCTCAGAGTAAATGTTAATTTTAACATATTTGTAATAAATGTTTATTTTAATATGTTGTTGATGAGATTTGAACTTTAAACTTCTATGTAGCATAACTTTTAGTAATACATCTAGATGTTCCAATCAATTTGACTTCAAAGACCTATCAGTATCGATTGTGATTGAAAAAGATAACCGATAGGAGTTGTGAACCAAATGATAAATTATACCCCATTTTGTTTATTATAGTTTAGTATAGATTGTAGTTGATTCAGAATTCATTAATTTGTACCATATATTTATAAAATTATATAACTAAGCAAAATACATGAATTTTGAGAAATATATATGATAATTCAATTTGAGTTATATATGAATTTTTAAAATTTAGGATTTGAATTATTTATGATGATTGAGTTGAAACATTTACTTATGTCATTATAACATGGACCCACTCTATATGAAGGGAAAAAAAAGATGAAACCAGAAAATAGTTGTTTGAAAATTATATATATGCACAAGTCATTAATGTTGTATAATCATTCTTACATCGATAAAAATAATCATGTGCCTTTTATCATATAGATATTAGTTGAATATTACGAAATCTAATCAAATTTACAAGTATTTGATTCATTAAAACGGTAAGCAATATTAAAAATTTACGATAAATTGCAAATATTATCATCTAATGTATTTTTAATTATAAAAATATTTCGATATATGAACAAATTCTGCGAGAAATTATTTAATTAATATATGAACAAGTCTCAAAACCTGACAGGGGTACGTTCGTCATTCAAAGTAGTTACATTATTCGCCAACAAAATTTCTTACTACTCTGCACAACTCACACTTCTCATCTTACACTATCAAACTTACGATTACACAAACCTCACGTTAATAAATCGACCTCCTCGTAAAAAAATTATTGACGTTTTTATGCAGGCCCGTGCCTTGCACGGGCTGTTACGCTAGTATTTCTTATATTAGGTCGAATTTCAATAGTATATTTTATGTATGAATAATTAGTTTAATTCAAATAAAGTATAATAAAGATATATAATATAAAAGTATGAATTTTAAACAACATAATTAATATATATTTAATCGAAAACATACAATTGTAATAAAATTCAGTGATTGAATATATAGGTATATAAAATTACAAAAAGAAGCCTCCGGGCCTGTAGATGAGTTGGTGAGAGCACTGGTTATTGACCAAAGCATTCAAGGTTTGATTCATGGGAGCGTGGGGAATTCTTCCTGCACTCTAGGGTCTGGTGTGATACCGGTTGGGGTGTCCGGAAAATAAAAATTTTGACCAAAATTACGAAAAGATGAAAAGAAAAACTGATTTATATAAATAATACAAACCAATATTTTATTTATTTAAACATCAAAGTAAAAATAATATAAGAGAAGAGAAGAAAGACGTGGATTATCTAAATTTTTTTTTGAAGTAAACTCAAACAGGCATGTAGAATGGTGGTTAAACCCATGAACATCTTAGAAGGAGGTTGGAAGTTTGTTTATTTGTACTAACAACTATTAATATATTTTTGCATAATATAATATATGAGTGACATTTTTGTGACGACCATTTGATTGGAAATTTTTGCCCTTGTGTTGAGGTTTAATATATAGTAATAAATTGGATTAAAATGTGTAACTGTAAAACGATATTCCAAACACATTCTTAATGATTTACTAAGTGTGTTAATATAATTTAATATAAAGATGAACACATGAGAGGAGTGCAGAATCAGTTCCCAAGTAAAAAACCAAAAACAAATAGGTGACATGAATACTCCAAACTGTAATAGGTGTTCATCTCCCAAGGTGTTTATCACAAACTTGGGTGATGTGAGGGTGTGCAAAGATGCGTCGGCCTTCAGCTTCTTTTTAAAATCCTCTATCTCATTCATGCATGTTCGATTATATTACAATAACATTACATGCATATAACCTATTCATTACCTAGATTGAAAAAAAAAAACCCCAATCAATTCCCGAAAAACATATAACAACCGCTCTCTAACGCAAATTACCAATCTACAAACTATCCTTTCTCTGACACACAAAACACAGGTAAACCTGCTTATAATCACAAGAAGAACAATAGTACATTCGTGCTTCAAATTCTACATTATTTCAATCTGGTCTCAAAATCAATAATAGTCACTATAAACAAGTCTTAGAGCCTTGGCATAGTTACGTTTGTGATTCAAAGTAATTACACTATTCGCCAAAAAAATTCTTTACTCCTCACTATGCATGAACCATACTTCTCATTTTACGCTCTCAAACTTAAGACTACACAATCCTTAATCTAATAAATCGATCACGATCAACTTTTTCACGATAAAAATTATTGACATCTCTATGCAGGCCCGTGCCTTGCACGGGCTGTTACGCTAGTTACAATGAAAAACCAACAAATTTGACAATCTTTTTTAGCACCCGAGGTTGCTCTAGTTGCCACAAGATAAGCTACCTGGCATACGTTGATGGGCCCTGAAGAAATCTGTCACGATTTGACTAATAACTACAACTGTTTGATTAAATGTCCAAGAGAACTTTACAAAGAAAGTAAATGAACAATAGAATTACAGAGTAGAGGAAGAAGAAGGGGAAGATTAGAATGAAACACTCCTTTCTAAAAATCTGATAACCCTCTCAACTGTAAAACTAACTGTTTATAGAGCTCCCAAGCTCCAGCTGTCATTCCAACTAATTCTACCCGTTTCCCGCCAAAACTCTTTTAAAGAGTTATTATTTATACAAATGGAAACATGACAAATGCCCTCCCATGAAGACAGGCTTGTCCTCAAGCCTGGAACTGCGGAAACTGCTTCTTGATAAATGCAGCATCCTCCCATGAAGCTTCATACTGCTCAAGTCCCTTCCACTGGATTAACCACTGTACTATAGTAACACTATTTCTGGTAATCTGCCTCCTTTGCACTACCTTTAAAGGTTCCAGAACCACCACATCATCTTGATTCATTTCTGGCAAATTCCCAACTATTATAGGTGTACTTCCAACATGTTTCTTCAACAAAGAAACATGAAAGACAGGATGTACTTTTGAATGAGCAGGTAACTTCAACCTATAAGCAACTGTACCAATTTTTTCCAAAACCTGAAAAGGACCAAAGAATTTGGAACATAATTTCAAGGAAGTTCTAATAGCCACTGATTGTTGTCTATAGGGCTGTAATTTCATATACACCCAATCACCCACATTAAAACTCCTTTCAGTCCTTTTTTGATCTGCAAAAAATTTCATCCTGTGTTGAGCTTTCAGTAAATTTTCTTTTACCACCTGTAGCACTAAATTTCTCTGCTTCAACATATCCTGGGCTACTGGAATCAGCATATCTTGTAGTCCTCCCAAATTCAAAGGTACTGGCTTAACACCATACAACACTTCAAAAGGAGAACATTCTAAACTACAGTGAAAAGAAGTGTTATACCAGTATTCTGCCATTGCCAACCATTTCCTCCAGCTGTTTGGTCTGTCACTTGAAAAACATCTGAGATAAGATTCTAAACACTGATTCAACCTCTCTGTCTGGCCATCTGATTATGGGTGATATGCAGAAGAAAAATGCATAGCTACTCCCAACTTATCAAAAAGTGTTGTCCAGAAGTTGCTAGTAAAAATTCTATCCCTATCACAGACTATGGAATCAGGAAGACCATGTAATTTGAAAATGTTATCCAGAAAAACTTCAGCCACTTCTAATGCAGAAAAAGGATGTTTGAGAGCAATAAAATGCCCATATTTTGAAAACCTGTCAACCACTACTAACACAGCATCCTTTCCATCAGAAATTGGCAATTGCTCCACAAAATCCATAGAAATGTGTTTCCAAGATTGACTTGGAATATCCAAAGGTTGCAGTAGTCCTGGATATGGAATGTGTTCACTCTTGTTTTTCTGGCATACCACACAACTTTTTATGACTTCTACCACATCTGACTTCATACCAGGCCAAACAAAAATTAACTTCAATCTTTGAAAACAAGCATTCTGTCCAGAATGTCCACCCAAAGCAGTCTTATGTAAAGAATCAATCAAATTCTTCCTGATATCATTAGATTTTCCCACATACAACTGTTTTCCTTTCTTCAGTATACCTTGCTCATACTGATATTCCTGTACAGATTCATCCTGAAGCAGGATTTTACTAATAAACTGCAAACTTTCCTCATCCTCTTCATAACTCAAAACTAACTGCTGTATCCACCTGGGTTGAATGGTAGTAATAGCTGTCAAATATTGCCCAGAATTTACAATTTCCTCATCCTCTCTTATTCTGGACAAAGAATCTGCAGCTATGTTTTCCACCCCTCTTTTATATTGGATTTCATAATCCAACCCCAATAGCTTTGAAATCCATTTATATTGCAATGAAGTGTGAAGCTGTTGTTCTAACAAATACTTCAAAGCTTGATGATTTGTTCTTATCACAAAATGACTCCCCACCAAATAGTGTCTCCATTTAGTCACAGCCATTACCAATGCTAACAGTTCCTTCTCATACACTGAAAAACCCATATTTGTAGTATTAAAGGATTTGCTCAAATAGGAAATAGGTCTCCCTTGTTGCATCAAAACTGCCCCCATTCCTTTAGCACATGCATTAGTTTCTAATATAAAAGATTGAGAAAAATCTGGCATAGCAAGAACTGGTGCAGTACTCAGAACTAATTTCAATGCCTTAAAGGCTTCCTCAGCATCTGCATTCCATACAAAACTATCTTTCCTAAGCAAATTTGTTAATGGCTTTGCAATTACCCCATATCCTTTAATAAACCTCCTGTAATATCCTGATATCCCTAGAAACCCTCTCAAAGTCTTCACTGAAGTAGGTGTTGGCCAGTTTACAATGCTATCTACCTTACTAGGATCCATACTAACCCCTTCACCAGAAATGAGATGTCCCAAATAATCCACAGAACTTGCAGCAAAAGTACACTTAGATCTTTTAGCAAACAACTGATTTTGTTTCAAAACCACTAACACCTTCTCTAAATGTTCAGCATGTATAGTTAAGTCAGGACTATACACCAATATATCATCAAAAAAAACCAAAACAAACTTCCTCATATAAGGTTGAAAAACCTGATTCATCAAAGCTTGAAATGTAGCAGGTGCATTTGTCAACCCAAAAGGCATCACCACAAACTCAAAATGTCCATGATGAGTTTGAAAAGCAGTTTTAGGTACATCTAAAGGTTTTACTAAGATTTGATGGTAACCAGCCCTAAGATCCAATTTAGAAAAAACTTTTGCTCCATGTAATTCATCTAACAACTCATCTATGTTAGGGATGGGAAACTTATCCTTGACAGTGATTTTATTCAAATGTCTATAGTCTACACAAAACCTCCAAGAATTATCCTTTTTTTTAACCAAAATAACTGGAGATGCAAAAGGACTATTACTAGGCCTGATTGTTCCACTATTCAACATTTCCTGAACTTGATTTTCTATTTCAGATTTCTGAGAATGAGGATATCTATAAGGTTTAAGTTTGAAAGGTTTTGCATCAGTTACCAAAGGAATCTCATGATCAACATTTCTGGCTGGAGGTAATGTAGTAGGAATAGCAAATACCTCAGGAAATTTATCTATCAATGAAGTGATCAAACCTGGTATGTCTCCTTCCTTATCCTTCTTTTCCTCCAGATCATTCCCTGCTAATAGTTCTCCTTGCTGAAGACTGGTTCTTATCAAGTCCTGATTATATTTCTTCAAGTTTTTTCCCCTTACCAAACTGATAGAAGCTTTCCTAACAGCTCCATGTAAAGTCATTTGATCATCCCCTTTGCCATCAGCATTCAATTTCAGATACAATTTCTTAAAATCAAATACCAGTGGGCTATATTGCTCCAACCAATCAATGCCAGCAATCATATCCCATCCACCTAGATTCAGCACCCTCATGTCACAACAGAATTTATGACCCTGTACCATCCATTTAACTTTTGGTACAGTATTAATACTTTCTACAGCACTCCCATCAGCCAATTTAACTCTGATTGTCTCATCTGGTTTTGTAACCAACCCACATTTTTCCACCAATTTAGAATCCAAAAAAGTCATAGTACTACCAGTATCTACCAGGATCATGACAGGCTGTCCTTGAATACTACCTTCTAATGTGATGGTCTTCCTCAACATATTATCAGAAAGTGCATTCAAGGAAACTTCAGTCACTGTCCCTTTTTCTTCAATATCCTCCATTTCTTCACAACCACTCAACACATCCATATCTCTAGCATCATCCATTAGCATAAAAATGTACTGATCATTCTTACATTGATGACCTTGCACATATTTTTCTCCACACTTATAACATAAATGGTTATTTCTTCTATACTGAAATTCCTCAGGAGAAATCTTCTTAAACATACCAGCAGTGTTGATTCCTGTTTTCTTCTCTAATCCCCCTGGATGTCTCTTATCATTTACCTCATTACTTTTAACCCCTGCAGAAGTATCTTTTCCCCCAGAATTAAAACCCACCCTTCCTTTATTATCATGCTTCTTGATGATTAAATCGACTGTCTGCTCCTGAAACTGTGCTACCTCCATAGCATCACTCAAGGTTACAGGTCTCATTAAACGTACCATTGGTTTCAATTCACCCTTTAACCTTGAAATAAAACTCGACACAAAATAAGGTTCATCCAAATGTGGATTCTTACACAGCAACAATGCTTTCAACTCCTCAAATTTATCAATATAATCCAACACAGATCCTCCTTGAACCAATTTATTAAACTCTTCTTGCTCATCCATGCCTCCTTTTTTATCAAATCTTTTAATCAAAGCATTACAGAATTCTTTCCAAGACATAGTTTCTTTAACAAACTTAAGACTCTGAAACCAAGAATCAGCTTTACCCTCCAAATACATTTCCACTAAATCACATTTGTAAGCATCACTAACCTGATGAAACAAGAAGAACTTGTCACATTTTCTGATCGAAGAACGTGGATCCTCCCCTTTGAAATGAGTCAATTCTACTTTAGGATGAGTAAATTTCATCCTGCCCTGATTTTCTTTATCATCACTCTTCTTGAATATGTTGGACAAGGGTGTCTGTAAAATGGGTGATTTGTTGATAAATGTCTCTCCATCTATACCCACTGTACGTTCTCTGTTCAAGCTTTTCAACAACCCTTGAAACTTGCCCTCAATCCTATCTTCCATCGTCGTCTTGAAAGCCTCCATCTTTGTTTCGCACCCAGAAACCAAATTCATCAACTGATCCATCTTACTTAACAACTTATCTTCAATGGCAG
The DNA here is from genome assembly GCA_030848705.1 of Heracleum sosnowskyi. NCBI lineage: Eukaryota > Viridiplantae > Streptophyta > Magnoliopsida > Apiales > Apiaceae > Heracleum > Heracleum sosnowskyi. The sequence continues at coordinate 9,545,850 of CM061242.1, read as the reverse complement.
CGTGACTGGTTTCTATCTGTCTGCAACAATTAAGATTCACTTCCTGAATCTTAATTTCCATATCTTTCCATTGATCATCAATACTCCGAGAACGAGTACTAGTAGCCATGCTAACGAAACCAAGGAACAGAGAGCTCTGATACCACTTGTCACGATTTGACTAATAACTAGAACTGTTTGATTAAATGTCCAAGAGAACTTTACAAAGAAAGTAAATGAACAATAGAATTACAGTAGAGGAAGAAGAAGGGGAAGATTAGAATGAAACACTCCTTTCTAAAAATCTGATAACCCTCTCAACTGTAAAACTAACTGTTTATAGAGCTCCCAAGCTCCAGCTGCCATTCCAACTAATTCTACCCGTTTCCCGCCAAAACTCTTTTAAAGAGTTATTATTTATACAAATGGAAACATGACAAAATCCCACCACATCCCTTGAGCGTACGAACTGGCCCAAAGATACAAAGACTCTATAAAATAACAATCAGAAGCCCATAACAAGCGATCCAAGTTCCAGAGACATATATTTTCGAAGTTAGTTACTTTTTGATCAAACACTGACAAATCATTTAAATTCGTAACTTATGTAATTTTTAAATTCCTCTATAATTTACACGATTTTAAAAAAATTGCCGAAAATAGTGAGAATTTTAATCAGTTACGAATTTTGAACGCTTAATAGTAAAATCAACAAATAAATCTTTTAAATTTATAATGACCATGAATTCATTAAATTGTTTTAAAAGCAAAATTAAATACAACCTTCTTAGTTTGTTTTATTTGATGTTATAAGGCAAATCCCCAGGAAAAGGGAAATGAATTAGATATTCCTGCTAATGAATAGAAAAGATATTTTTCGGATTCTTCATAAAGCTGAAAATATCATATGAGATATTATTATCTTAAATAATCTTATATCATAATTTCGGATCTCAAAATAATATAATGGCAAGTTATTAGTACTTATTACAGATATTGTTGGATAATATAATGGGGAAAATCGAGAAGAAAATTTCATATGAAATAATATTAAGAAACGATATGCATTACTTTTGTGAAAGAAAAATTGTGTAAAATATAGACCGAATAAATAAATATATTTACGTAACAACAACTTTTTCATGCAAGAAAAAAGAACACAGGATCATACGTTATGGCCGCAAATCGAATATCATAACTTCTAAAAATCTCGAAAAAATTAAATATACCGATTTTCTTTTTTATGGTCAATCAACACCATATATAAATAAATAGATAGCAACCATAACACATCCTATAGAAGTGAGGCCAACTTATATTTCTACACTTATATCATTTACATTTCAAAAACAATCAAATGGCATCTTCAAGATTTCTATTTTACACCATCATGATTTTCTTAGCCATCAATTCCATTACTATAGATGCCGCAGTTAGCCGAATTCCGGCCGCCATATATGCTGATAGCAGTGTAGCTCACATGGACGATTTCGTGATCGGTAAGTTTTATATTCAAATTTTCAAATACAATGTTCGTCAATATCTTTTCGTTACATCTATGAAATTATATTCGATAAATCTCCATTATATATATATATATATTTTAAATTCTTGATCGAATACTAATCTTTAAGTATGTGACGCAGGATGCAAAAATTGTCCCAGTGGAAAATGTTGTTTTTGCTCTGCTTATCGAGGCATCACAGTGTGTAATAGTTGCTGTTGAGAAATAAAAAGGGCAATCTCTGAAGATCAAAATCTTACAATTTTAATTTTACTGTATTGAAGCAATCTTTTGTACCGGATTATATATCCATCATCCATGATCATGTGTATCTTGAAATATTTACATGTTATCAATCAAGTGTGATAAGAAATAGAACCATGTTAGTATGGATGAAACTTTTTAACCACAATTCGATATTTTTCGTTATGGAAGTGTAAATATAACTCCCCTAGAGTTATTTAGGGGTCATTTGACAAATCTGAATATAAATTTCTTAATCATTAAAATATCTGAATGATTTATTAATCTAAATACTTAATGAATAATATTATTTGGTACATAACTTAACAAATATCTGAATGGTGTAAATTTTTCTCATGAATCAGTAATATTATACAAATTATTTAATTAAAACAATAATATATTAGCATCAATAGATTGCAAAGTTTTATCAATATCTAAAATTTGAATTAGGTGAAATTTACATAATTTTTAGATATTTATAATTTTATTTAATAGAAAATTTAAACAACTTCTATGCTAAAAAAATCATAATATTGCAATATTACATTTTAAAGAAAATATATTATACAATTCTTTTTATGGCAAAATCAAATAAGAAACATGTACGTATGTCTTGCTGTGTGTTTAGTGCTGAAGTAACTCGCAAAATGACTCAAAAGGAAGTTTTTTAATGGTTAGGCTAGATGTTTTTATCTCAGTCATTAAGAGGAATTTTAACGGTTAAGAAAGGAAAAAACAAAAACCAAACTATCTTAATTTCTTAATCATTAAAATAAGCACCATTAAGTTCAGTTAAGACATAAATAAATGACCCCTTAATCGGGTTTGAGTAGGTATGAGATTTGGATTTCATGTATCTTGTTATAATATCATATCACATGGTTATAATTGTTAGATTATATATATATATATATATATATATATATATATATAATTTTATAATGATTTTTATTGTATCATATTCTACTTATTTATTAAATAATTTTAACTAATAAAATATTCTAGTTTTGTTTACTTTTAAAAATATTATAGTTTGATTTTATAATACTTATTTTATTACTTCCTGATGTTTGTACAACAATATGCACGTTGAACTGCTTTTACTTGTTCTTCCACTTTTCAAGCCACGTTCATGTATGTTACAATATTTATGGGAGACCATCTTTATCGTTGTTTTACCATTGAAGTACTTACAACAATACAATATTTCTTTAACATTATTCTGGTTTACGCCTATACAAAATATACTATATACAAACATTTGGGTTAAATAGGTGAGTATATTTTGGAGGATCTCCGTTGACATTCTCTGGATGTTCGTGCACTAAAAGAGAACACTGACATTGGAAGTTATACCTTGAGGAACCACCATTTCAAACCTTGCACGCCAAGGGGTGTATGTTCCTTAGGGCAGTGTTTACACGCCTTTTCCACCACCATTGTTACCCACTACATCTTTTTTACTTTAGTCTTTATTATTTTATATATTTATTAGGTGTAATCTTAACATGTTTAGTTCATTTGTTATTAGTTTCTTATATGTGATTAATTTAAATATGTTTAGTTAATCTATTGTTTAATTGTAATTGTAATTGTTGTGTTTAGTTTATTTTCTTTATAAACTGCTTTTATACTTGTTTAATTGTTCATAAATCTTTAGTTACAAAAATTGTTTTCATTTATGCACAATGTTAGATTTTCTCGGATTAAAAATATAGTAAAATATGCTATATTTCCAAAAATATTATATTTCGTAATCCCATAAAAAAACAAACAAAACCATTTCAGAAATGTTTACGTAAAATATTTACGTAAAATCTATATAAATGTGATCAATAATTAACAATATCTGGTCTGGACATCCAACCAAATATTTATTTGCATATATTAGTTATAAATGATATCCAAATTCCAATTCACAATCTAAAAATTTCGAAAATAGCTCAAATTTAATACAAAATCCACAACTCTGTATAAAGAAAACAAGATTTGTCAAATCCGTAATAAATCTGTTCATCGAAAAAATCCGCAATAAATCCCATTTATGGTTGGTAAATTATAGATTATATATATATATATATATATATATATATATATATATATATATATTGTCTATCGAGAGAGAATACTAACAATAAGTTATTGCATTATTCGCTCCCCACCCCATATACCAAGCTTAATATATAATTATCGAATGACATTTTCAAAACTCCTAGTTTGCATCATCTTGTTCTTTTCAAATTTTTACCTCCAATCGGAGGCCGCAGTTAGTCGGATTCCGGCTCTCAATGATCTGGTCGGCCCCACTGATTTTATATGGGGTAATCTAGAAGATAACTAAATTTGTTAAAAGTTTCAGTTTAAATGTTTATAAAGATAATTATATACATGTTAATAGACGTAAAATTGATATATCTTCTTACGAGATTCGAATATTGCTAAAAATAATATGAATGTGTGTATAAATTATATTTAAAAAAGACAGACGTAATATTGATTAAATTCATGTTGCAGGATGTGACAAATGCCCTTCCGGGAAATGTTGTCTATGTACCAAGTACTGAACCCCCAACCGGTGTGCAATGAGTGTTGTGATGAAGAAATTGGACGTACCAAAAATGTTGCACCCTCTTTAAACCATCCGTGTTAAAAAAATGTAGAATGTTTAATAAATATTTTAGGGAAAATAAATTCTTTCGTCCTTAAACTATATTCCGTTTTTGGTTTAGGTCCTTGAACTATACGAAAAAAATATTAAGGTACCTAAACTTTCAAATTTTCTGATTCTCGTCCTTCCGTCCAAATTTGACTAACGGACGTTAGTCAACGCTGACGTGACAATTACGTGAAAATTGAAAATTCTTGGAATGGAGTGAAATTTTGATATGTTAATTTACTACTGCTTAAAAGAACCCGGGTGGTGAAAATTTTCAATTTTGAGTTCACTAACGTATAGACATATGGATATTATTTATACGTTAGTGAACTCGACATCCATATCCATATCCACGTACCTAATAATCTAAATCCAAAGATTATTATTTTAGGTACGTTTATTATTTATAAAGAACAATATCGACATCCATATCTACGTACCTAATAATCTAAATATGGATATTTTGAGGATTTTCGTTACTAATAAAATCTCCAAATTAGTATGTATGTTTATTATCTTTAAAAGGAATATATCGATATCCAAATCCACGTACCTAATAATCGAAATATGGATATTTTGGGAATCTTATAAAATCCACAAGAAAAACATTTCAAATCCATAACAAATCTGGTAGGGTGTAGATTGCCAGTGACATATATAAAGAAGTACTAACAACAAGTAGTATCACTATATATACCTCATTCAAGCTAAGTGTGCATACAAAATTTATCTATACAAATGACATTTTCAAGACTCCTTGTTTGCACCATTTTTTTAATGTTCTTGTCAAATTTTTATGTTCAATCGGAAGCTGCAGTTAACCGCGTTTCTGTTCTCAACCATCTAGCAGCCTCTACAAATGTATCTATAAGAATGACATTTTTAAGGCTCCTTGTTTGCATAATCTTTTTAATGTTCTATTCAACTTTTTATATTCAGTCCGAGGCTGCAGTTAGTCGCATTCCCAGTCTCAACAATTTAGCAGCCTCTACTAATTCTTTGCAAGGTAAGCAAGCTTATATGAAACACATACAATACATGGTCTTAAAATTCTTAAAATTTTATTAAATTTAATTTTTTTATTTACCAATTCCATGATGCATTTCAAGAACCTTGACATTGTTTACATTTATGGTGCAGGTTATTGCAATGCATGTCGTTTAGGAAAATGTTGTCTCAAGATATTGTGCTGCTGAAGAAAATGGACCTCGCAAAAATGTTCCTATCCCTATAAAGTTTAAACCGTCTTTGAGACGAATATTAAAATATCCCAATATTTTTAATATATCATGATCTGTCTATTGTAATTATGCATCAACTCCCTAAGAATAAATACAATTACTTTCATTTGCTTTGATTACATTTTCGGATTACAAATCCGAATTCATTACAAATCATACTAATAGTTTTATGGGATTATTTGATACTTTGATGGTGAATCTCGTTATACCATATAGAAGAAGTACTAGCAAAATTCCCGATGCAAGTATAAATAACTAATAAATTACAGACTACTAACTATTCTGAAAATAGTGAACAAGCAAAGGAAAAATGTGACTACGAATATGGGAAAATAAAACTACAAACATATTACATAGAAAGTTTAAGTCCTTGTTTAAAAGTCAGAGGTTTGAGGAAAAAAATTGGAGGACTGGACCAAATTGGAGGTTTGACTAGACGAGTCCTCTAATATTGGTGTTTGGTGATCATCGGATTGAAATAGTGGTTAGAACCCGATCAGTTGATTTTGAAAAAGCTACTTGGAGGTTATGGTGCATTGGTTTTTAATAGTTTATACTTTATAGTCATATAATGGTGGGGGAGAGTCTTAAGTAACTATCGCAATGTCTTCAGTACCATTGTGAACTATCAGATGTTTAAGATGCTTATTCTGGAGGTCCTCTGATGAGTACTTGATGTATCTCTCATTGTACCTTCTACGCTGTATGTGGCTACCGAATTTCTCTAAGAAGGATTTATAATCCGTAAGCAACTTATTCAGTGTCGATTATCGGGTTATGAAGGTGACCACCCAGTTGTGCATCCATCACAAATCTTGTGGATTGAGTCAGACAAAACTTTTTAAATGCGGTATAGAAAATCTTGAGCCTTTTCTTCACAGAATTCTTTGAAATACTTCTATAAAATAAAAACTTAATCCATCAGGTCTTAAACAATACAAATCCCGGTTCCAAATGGATAAAAAAATTGTCATGTTTTGTCTGCAAGACATTTTTACTCGTTGTCATAACATTAAGACTCTAGCTAAAATTATTCATACTGAATACATATAGCACAATGACAAATCTTTATATAAAGCAGATTTAGGCGACAAATTGATTTTCAAACTTATCATAATTCGAAGCATGTGCAGGTGCATTAAAGTAGTATCACTATATATAAAGAAGTACTAACAACAAGTAGTATCACTATATATACCTCATTCAAGCTAAGTGTGCATACAAAATTTATCTATAAAAATGACATTTTTAAGACTCCTTGCTTGCAACATTTTTTTTAATGTTCGTGTCAACTTTTTATGTTCAATCGAAAGCTGCAGTTAACCGCGTTTCTGTTCTCAACAATATAGCAGCCTCTACAAATGTATCTATAAGAATGAAATTTTCAAGGCTCCTTGTTTGCAACATCTTTTTAATGTTCTTTTCGACTTTTTATATTCAGTCTGAGGCTGCAGTTAGTCGCATTCCCAGTCTAAACAATCTAGCAGCCTCTACTAATTCTTTGCAAAGTAAGCAAGCTTATATGAAACACATACAATACATGGTGTTAGGTCCTGATAAGTTTGTAGAAGGGGGGGGGGGGGTTGAATACAAACGGTACTGTTTTCTCGAATTTTTTCGGTTCGTGATATAACAATTCAAGAACAAATTAGTGCGAAATTAAATGAAACAACATTCAAGGCAAGTATAACTTATATTAAACTTGAAGGGTGTTGCAAATATAGTACAAATTACAAGGTTTGCATCTCAAACTATTTAAAACAAATCTAGAATAAATTCAACATGAATTTATCTATTTTTGTAATAAAAAGATCGAATACTAAAAAGTAGTTCGAGATCAATTTTAGGGATAATGATCCGCTAGATAGTCAAACAAGTACAAGTAAATGAATTCTAGTGGCTTGAATATTATAATAAGAGCTAGAATTAATTCACTATAAGATTTAATGGTCGGCAGTTGGTTTTTGTATTGAAGAAGACAGAGAGAAGATATAACTTTTGTGTTATGTCTCTTTTTGTTAAATGTTGTACCACTCCCATTCTTCAACTGCCTCTTTTGTTTATATGTACGCCTTTTTCCATTTCAATAAGAAGTAATATCGATAGTACTTAGCCAAAGGCTTGGTAGTACTATCGGTAGTACTAGCCAAAGGCTTGGCAGTACTATCGGTAGTACTGTCCTTAGCCTTGGCAGTACTATCGGTAGTACTAGCCAATTGCTTTAGCAGGACAAATGGAAGTACTACTAGCATTATATTAATTCCAATTTAATTTATCTTTTAATTAATTTAAGGAATACATTAATTCTGATTGAATTAATTTACAGAATAAATTAATTAACTGATTTAATAAATTAAACGAGAATTAATACCATTTTTTGATAGCAGAATCAATCTGTGAACCACTAGAAATAATGGCGAACTTCCACTGTATGATGTTGAAACTCGATGTACTGTCTGGTTCATGAGTGACTAACTGCAATGACGGTTCTTCATCTTTTGACTTTAAGCTGTGGTCCATCTTCTTTTCCTTTTGACAAACTCTGTTACATGTAAGCTTCATGTCACTCTTCTGAAATCTCTGTCACTTTAAATAGATCCACTTTCTTGAATACTTCACTGAGGCTAGATCAAATAAATGAACTTCTTCCAGTGTAGAATTACTCCAAGTCAGTAGATGACTTTAAATCTTCATTCTATTTACTGATAAAACCCTATGAGATTCCTGTGATATCTAATCTAATATTTACTTATTAAATTCTTGTTTAAGTTGAGTCGAATCCTCGATCTTTATAAATAGGCTGGTGCATATGCCTTTCAATCTCCCCCTATTTGTTTGTTAGAGAATAACAACCAAATACCTAGAGGATCACTCAACTAAAACAAAGAAAAAGATGAGACTCTTAAGACTAAGTAAATAATAGAAAGTTCTGGATCAAATATGACATTTCCAGATTCCACCAGTAAAGATAAATACAAGACAGATGTTCCTCTAGACTGAACATATAATAACATTGATCCTGTCTTAATTTACCTCAGCTTCCTTTACTACCCTGAAACTCATCTTTTTCCTTTTATATCTTTTTCTGCTCCATCTTCCTAGCTTCTCCCCCTTAGTTGAGGAATTCTCTACAGATTTAACCTTTTGAGTCTCTGAAGCCAGTATGAGTTGAGATTGTTGATGGAGTTGAACTTGGGGAGTAAACTTGTCTTCAAATTTTCCTTGAGTAGTCCCAGCTGATTGTTGACAGAGGTGGAAGAAGAAGACCGTTCAACCACTTGTGTTTGCAAAAATTCGTTATCAGCCTGGGTTTTGAATAGATGTTCCTGTAGATCAACTATGTGAGCTAACTACCTTGTAGTGTATGTGTCTGTGTTTACATTCACTTGAATTTCTCTTGTAAGTATATCACTCAACTCACGTGCATGTGTTTGACTCAGTGTTTGACTCGCATCACTCAACATTAACTGTCTGTTTGCTCCTTTTTTGATCGGTACTTGCATTGAAAAACACCCTAGCCTCTTCAAGAGAGGTCAGTGTTGGTTCAATGGGAGTTCGCAAATTCCGATCCTCAATCATGTCTATCAAATCACTTGGAATTGAAATATGAATTGCTTCAGTGATAGACTGACCAAGTTGCTTTCCACTTTCTCCAGATAAATCTTCGAGTGGAAAATCCCTTAGGGAGCCAGAGATGTTCCCTCTGGGAGGGGAGAAAATGATTCTATTAAATGTGGCAAGAATCAAATTTTCCCTTTGATGCCTGTGAAGGCACTTCTACCGTAACAATGGTAGGCACTGTAACCAGTTGCAGGTGCTCTACTTTCACTGTGTCCTGAGTTTCATCTAATGGTATTGTCTTCTCCCATTGTGAGTAATGAGAATGTGCTTGACTCAGTACAAAGTGCCATGGCCCTATGGCGAATTTCAATAGATTCATCATGTTGAGAGAATGTCTTTAGAAACATTTCATTGGCCATTTCAAAGTCCATATCCTGTTGGGAGGATACATATGGGCCGACAGATGCCTCAGTATATGTTGAATTTCTTTAGAGGAGGCAGAGCTGTGGGATCACTCAATGTATCAATCATGCTACTTCTTTGTCTAAAAGTTAATTTCTGTTCAGGCTGAGAGGTCAAGAAAGTTGTAGACTCATTGTTTGGCTCTAAGACCTGGGATAGAGATTGTGGATCTACAATCCCTTGGTCTGCCCTAACAACCACTTGGGTTCAGCAACAGTAAAAGAAGTGGATTGAGAGATAGAAAGTAATACCTGAATTGGATTTGGCATTGAAGTTCCATCTAAGCAAGAGCTAGAGCGGAAATAATATATACAATATATTTACAAAAACAACTAAGACAAATAGAAAATATAAGATAATAAATAGTAAAAATAAAATAATATATACAGAAACTATTAGTAGAAAAATAAAGAAAGAAAATGAATTAAAATGCAGAAAATATTTACATGAAATATACAAGAATATTCGAATATATTAAAATAAATTTTTTTCAATAAAAATAGATTTCTCCACAATTTTAACTTGTAAAATTTGAGAAAAATATTTTTAGAGAAAATAATTCATCTTAACTTACTCAAACTAAGAAGCTTAACAATTAGACAAGACATGACAATAATCTACAATCAACATGCAAAAGAGAAAATGAGATGATAAAATAAATTTACAAGTGATTTTAAAATATATAAAACAAATGAACACTTGTAAATTTAATTAAGAACAAACATAAAAAAATAAACAGAGTTAATCACTAAAACTATTTAACATATCCAATTTACCAACCAATCTGGTAAATGTGGATTCATCAAGAGATTTAGTGAAAATACATAACTAGAAAGACTGAGAAAAACATTGTGAAGACAAGGAATTATATTTATTCTCTTATAAATAATTATTTCTACTAAGTAAATTATTTATTAGATTAATTCTGTAAAGAATTAATTTAATACATAATTTACTTTAATGATTATTTAAATTAGAATAAAAATGAACTAGGAAGACTTAGTTTTTTAACTAGGAAGACTTAGAATTAAGTCTTCCCGATTGTCTTCCTAGGCCAACAGGTTGTCTTCCCGATAGTCTTCCTAAGCCAATGATAGTCTTCCCAAGCCAAAAGATAGTCTTCCCGGTTGTCTTCCTAATGCAAATCAAAAGAAAAGTAATGGCGCGTGGAGATTAATCAAGGCAGTTTGTTAAATACAAGTGTGTGATCAAATTGAAGATACACAACACAAAACAAGACATAAACATTTTACATTACATCTCTCTCACTGTCTTCAACAAAAACCAACTGCCGGCATTCAATTCAAGCTCAAGGAATTAATTTCTAAATTGTATTGTTAAATCTAAACCAATATAAATTAGTTACTTGTTGTTGCTTGATTATCTAGCGGATCATTATCCCTAGAATTTGATCTCGAACTAGTTTTTACTATTCGATCTTTTTATTACAAAAATAGATAAATTCATGTCGAATTTATTCTAGATTTGTTTTAAATAGTTTGAGATTCAAACCTTGTAATCTGTACTGTATGTGCAACACCCTTCAAGTTTAATATATTTTATATTTAACTTGAATCTTGTTTCATTTCATTCCGCACTTATTTGTTCTTGAATTGTTAAATCACGAACCGAACAAATTCGATAAAATGGCACAATTTGTATTCAACCCCCCTTCTACAAACATATCAGGACCTAACAATTGGCATCAGAGTCTTTTGATTGATATACAAATCAAAGATCCAATTGTTTTGAGATTTTTTCTTAAACTCTGAAATTTTTATTCTTCATCAAAAATCTCAAAAATGTCTACTACACAGAAGGTTATTTTATATTTAACTTGAATCTTGTTTCATTTCATTCCGCACTTATTTGTTCTTGAATTGTTAAATCACGAACCGAACAAATTCGATAAAACGGCACAGTTTGTATTCAACCCCCCTTCTACAAACATATCAGGACCTAACAATTGGCATCAGAGTCTTTTGATTGATATACAAATCAAAGATCCAATTGTTTTGAGATTTTTTCTTAAACTCTGAAATTTTTATTCTTCATCAAAAATCTCAAAAATGTCTACTACACAGAAGGTTGGTACAGTAAAGATTCCCATGTTCAGTAAGGAACATTATCCTATGTGGAAGAAGAAGATGCTCCTGTTTCTTCAAGTGGCTAATGTTAAATATCTTGATGTGCTGAAGAATGGACCAAGACTTCCTCTGATTGTTGAGGAAGAGCAGATTTTGAATAACGTTGTTACTCAAGCTGCTAGGATGTACCCCAAGGATCCAAAAGACTACACAGCTGATGAAAAAGAGAATGCATCTCTCGATGTCTGCCTACAGTTAATTCTGGTTGATTGTCTTGATCCAATCATGCATAATCATGTTTTAAATTATGTTTCTGCCAAACAGATTTGGGATACGATTGAGATAATCAATGAAGGGACAGAGGAAGTCAGAGAGCATAAGATGGAAATTCTCACCTCTTCATATGAGCACTTCAGATCAAATCCAGGGGAAGGTATCTCTGAAGTTTTTGAGAGATACAACAAATTAATCAATGATCTGAACGTTCATGGTAAGTACTACACTGTCAAAGAAATAAACAAGAAATTTCTTTTGACACTTCCAACCCATCTAGAGCACATGATTTCAGCCATAAGAGAGGCAAGGGATTTGAGTGAGATTTCACTGAAAAGACTCTATGACATTCTGAAAACCTATGAACTAGAACAAATTCAGCAGCAGGAAATCTACGGGAAAGGAAGAGTGGTTAGTATGTCTACTTCACTGGTAGCTGGAGTCCCACAGAAACAGGAAGCGAAGGTTGTTCTACCTTCCAGTCCTAACAAGGATGTAATTGTAGCTGAATATGGTGTTACATCTACAAGTCAATCTGGTGGTGATTTTTATTCTATGGAGGAGCTTGAACAGTTGAAAGATGAATCTATGGCCTTGGTAGTGAAGAAGTTTGGAAACTTCAGGTTCAGGAGAAACCCTAGTTTCAAGTTCAAGACATATGTTGACAGATACCAGACAGGTGGTTCTTCATCCTCAAATAGCACAAGGGGTGGCTATAAAACAGGGATGGTTGATAGAAGCACGATTCGGTGCTTTAATTGTAATGAGTTGGGACACTTTGCAACCGAATGTAGAAATCAAAGGCAAGCAAAGAAACCTCTCATGATACATATAAGAAGAACCAGTATGAAGAAGCTTATCTTGCTTAAGGTAAAAGTTGGGATGACACAGACAGTGAAGATGAAGGAGTTGGAAATCTTTCACTCATGGCAATAGAAGACAAAGTCTCTACTTCTACTCCATCCTCATCCAACATGTCTGAGGTAAAGTTCACTGACACTGAAATGATTTATCATCTTAGTACTACGGTATCTTGTGCACGTAGGGAAAATGATAGAATAATTCTTAAGAACACATCTCTTAAAAAGGAGATAAAAGAATTAAAACTTGTGCATGTCAATCAGGATGAACTTACTAAGAAAATAACATTTCTTGAGAATAGGGCTAAATGTTATATTCAACTGGAAACCATTCTTAGGGATCAGATCAGTGAACTTAAAATCAAGGCTAATGCTTACTATAACTCTTGTAAGACTGCTAAAGAAATCATCAATAAACAAAGTATTGGTCATACTATAGGAATAGGGTATGACTATAATGAGTCTATTGGTGAATTAAGCATAAACACCCCTAATAAAGTCAGTGCTGAAGAAAGGGGTGTACCATATGTGCTTAAGGGTATTGAAACACCTTTCTTTAGAGAATCCTTGGCAGATCCTCTGAATGAATACTCTATCATTATTCAAGATGAGATATGTATGGAGGATCGTGCTTTTGATCTTGATCAGTCCAACAAGTGTATGTCTGAGAAACCAGTCAAAGTTGTTTTAGCAACGGAGACTAAGTCAGACATTCATAAAGTGGATCAAAACAACTGTAGAACCAACATGCCTAATGTTAATCCTTCTCATAAAGCATGTGGTGTGGTTAATTGCATGTCTTGTGCTTTCAATGTTATGTATGCTTATTTTAATAGTAAGCATGTATATGATAACAAGACTGCTCCACGTCAACATGTTAATAATAAGAAGCATGTTAGATCTAAGACTACTTGTCCTCCAAAGACTAGAGTGGATTCATTTATCCCTAAGCCTACTCAGAAATGTGTTAAGGCTGGCTATAAATGGAAACGCTCTTTTGTCAAAGAGGTTGAAGTAGTTAAGGTTAAAAATGTTGTTTTGCCTGACAAATGCCAGTTCTTTAAATATGCCGAACCCAACCAAGTTTGGGTTCCGAAGAAGGTCTAATCAATTTGATAGTGCATGGTATGAAACAGGTGAACCAGGTTGTGTGGATTCTGGACAGTGGATGTTCAAGGCATATGACCGGAGATAGAGCCCTGCTATCAAATGTGGTTGAGAAAGCTGGCCCAGTGCTTACCTTTGGAGATAACAGCAAGGGTATAACTGAGGATATGGCCTGTATGAAATCAAGAAATGTTATCAGTCAATAAGAACATCAATGTTACATTTGATGACACCAAACTCCCTAATATCCAAACAGAAAATCCATATGAGAAATTGAAGTTTGATGACATGTCAGATTCAGATGATGAGAATCCACCTGAGTTTGTTGTTGGTGATAACAATGACAATGATGATAGTGGTGATGGTGATGGTGGTGGAAACATTGGTAACAATGGAGATACCATTAACACTGGAGAAGAATCACCAAGACAATCTGCCAACAACTCAGGGGGAGGAAATGAAGGGTCATCTAGTCATTCACAACACCATAATGTAGAACAAGGAGAATCATCAAGATCAAATCTTCCAAGACAAACAGTTTGGAATAGAGCTCATTCTTTTGAGCTGATTATTGGTGATCCAGGTGTTGGAGTAAGAACTAGAAGTGCTACTCAAAACGAATGTTATTATTCAGGGTTTCTTTCTGAAATGGAACCAAAGAAAATTGAGGAAGCACTGACTGATCCTGATTGGGTGATTGCTATGCAAGATGAACTCAATCAAATTGAACAACAGCAAGTCTGGAAGTTGGTACCTAGACCAAAGAACAAGAAAGTAGTTGGTACTCGGTGGGTATTCAGAAATAAATTAGATGAAGATGGCATAATCACAAGAAACCAAGCACATTGACATCATGTATCATTTTATCCGAGAGCATGTCATGAATGGTACTGTGGAGTTACTCTTTGTACCCATAGAGGAACAAACAGAAGATATTTTCACTAAATCTCTTGATAAATAGTTTTAGTGATTAACTCTTCCCGATTGTCTTCCTAGGCCAACAGGTTGTCTTCCCGATAGTCTTCCTAAGCCAATGATAGTCTTCCCGCAAGTCTTCCCAAGCCAAAAGACAGTCTTCCCGGTTGTCTTCCTAATGCAAATCAAAAGAAAAGTAATGGCGCGTGGAGATTAATCAAGGCAGTTTGTTAAATACAAGTGTGTGATCAAATTGAAGATCCACAACACAAAACAAGACAGAAACATTTTACATTACATCCCTCTCATTGTCTTCAACAAAAACCAACTGCCGGCATTCAATTCAAGCTCAAGGAATTAATTTCTAAATTGTATTATTAAATCTAAACCAATAGAAATTAGTTACTTGTTGTTGCTTGATTATCTAGCGGATCATTATCCCTAGAATTTGATCTCGAACTAGTTTTTACTATTCGATCTTTTTATTACAAAAATAGATAAATTCATGTCGAATTTATTCTAGATTTGTTTTAAATAGTTTGAGATTCAAACCTTGTAATCTGTACTGTATGTGCAACACCCTTCAAGTTTAATATATTTTATATTTAACTTGAATCTTGTTTCATTTCATTCCACACTTATTTGTTCTTGAATTGTTAAATCACGAACCGAACAAATTCGATAAAATGGTACAGTTTGTATTCAACCCCCCCCCCTTCTACAAACATATCAGGACCTAACAACAGTGTGTAATAGTTACTGTTGATAAATATAAAGGGCAATCTCTAAAGAACAAAATATTACAGTAATAACTTTACTGTATTGAAGCAATCTTTTGTACCGGATTATATATCCATCATCCATGATCATGTGTATCTTGAAATATTTACATGTTATCAATCAGGTGTGATAAGAAATAGAATCATGTTAGTATGTATGAAATTTTTTAACCACAATTCGATATTATTCGTTATGGAAGTGTAAATATAACTCCCCTAGAGTTATTTAATCGGGTTTGAGTAGGTATGGGATTTGGATTTCATGTATCTTGTTGGGTGTCGAAATGAATATGTTTTATTTAAAAATTTATTAAATAAATCACCTTTTTATATTATATAAAAGATCGTTAATATTTTTTATTATTGCCAACAATTATTTGTAGATATAAATCTTTTCTATTATTATCAATATTTAATTTTTTAAGGAAATCATATCACATGGTTATAATTGTTAGATATTTTTAAATATATATATATATAATTTTATAATGATTTTTATTGTAACATATTCTACTTATTTATTAAATGATTTTAACTAATAAAATATTCTAGTTTTGTTTACTTTTAAAAATATTATAGTTTGATTTTATAATACTTATTTTATTACTTCCTGATGTTTGTACAACAATATGCACGTTGAACTGCTTTTACTTGTTCTTCCACTTTTCAAGCCACGTTCCTGTCTGTTACAATATTTATGGGAGACCATCTTTATCCTTGTTTTACCGTTGAAAGAAAAGCTCATATAATAAGCTCTAAATGCAGTCATGAAGAAGTACTTACAACAATACAATATCTCTTTAACATTAGTCTGGTTTACGCCTATACAAAATATACTATATACAAACATCTGGGTTAAATATGTGAGTATATTTTGGAGGATCTCCCTTGACATTCTCTGAATGTTCGTGCACTAAAAGAGAACACTGACATTGGAAGTTGTACCACTGAGGAACCACCATTTCAAACCTTGCACGTGAAGGGGTGTATGTTCCTTAGGGCAGTGTTTACACGCCTTTTCCACCACCATTGTTACATCTATACCATTGTTACACGCTACATCTTTTTTACTTTAGTCTTTATTATTTTATATATTTATTAGGTGTAATCTTAACATGTTTAGTTCATTTGTTATTAGTTTCTTATATGTGATTAGTTTAAATATGTTTAGTTAATCTATTGTTTAATTGTAATTGTAATTGTTGTGTTTAGTTTATTTTCTTTATAAACTGCTTTTATACTTGTGTAATTGTTCATAGATTTTTAGTTACAAAAATTGTTTTCATTTATGCACAATGTTAGATTTTCTCGGATTAAAAATATAGTAAAATATGCTATATTTCCAACGATAATATACTTCGTAATCCCACTCTCCTAACCACCCACACTTTTGGATTTGATAACCTTATCGATGCGAGTATATCATATTTCATATCTTTATTCTAAACTCATACCTAGTTTTAGGTATCTCCTGATTTCTTTAAAAAAAAGGGTATATCCTGAGTCAACCGAGTCGGCCATCTTTCTTACAGGATGATGTTACATTGATTTTTCGGAATATCGATGTGCCATAATTATAAAAAGGAGTTAGTACTCAAGCAATGTCTGCCAATATTTCGTGTATATAAGGAAAATGGTTGATGGATGTGACATAAGTCCTATAATAATAAAAAAGAAGAAAGAAAAATTCTCCTACTTATGTATTTACGAGTTTAAATACGTAATACATTTTAGTGACATGACCGTAAATATTTGATCAAATTTATATAATTATAAAAATATTCATCTCGTATGTAGAATAAAAATTCTTTATACTCACCTAATTTGGATGAGTATGTGTTTAGTAGAATTAATCCCATAAAAAAAATAAACAAAACCATTTCAGAAACGTTTACGTAGAATATTTACGTAAAATCTCTATAAATGTGATCCATAATTAACAATATCTGGTCTGGACATCCAGCCAAATATTTATTTTCATATATTAGTTATAAATGATATCCAAATTCCAATTCACAATCCAATTTTTTTGAAAATAGCTCAAATTTAATACAAAATCCACAACTCCGTATAAAGAAAACAAGATTTGTCAAATCCGTAATAAATCTGTTCATCGAAAAAATCCGTAATAAATCCCATTTATGGTTGGTAAATTATAGATCATGTATGTATATATATATATATACTTTTATTACACTGTTATTGACTGTATTAACCCTGATCCAGAATCCGATTACTATTAACCACCCTATTCTTCCGCACAACCCCCTTTTGGTATCAGAGCCACCCGGAGATTATTGAGTTATTGAGTCACTATTCCGACTGTTTTCTGTTCATCAATAGTGTTTTACAACTGTTCCGATTATCAATAGTTATTCTGATAAATTAGTCACCACTCTTACTGACCACCTAGTGTCGTTGCCAGGAATCCTTTTGTAAGTCTCAGGTTAGAGCAGTGTTGGATAAAGGCGTTAGACTTAGGTATGAGTGTGCTTAAGGTAAGAAGGTATGAACTAATAAACCCAGAATCACTGTAGGTAATAAAAACAGTTAAAAACAATATTAATGAATAGGCTCTTTAGGTCTAGTTCCTCAGTTAGCTCGAGGTCACCGATGACGTCGATCCCTGATATAGTTAACCAAGAAGAACATAGTTATGAAAACATTAGTCAAGATTTAGGAAATTGGAATATACCTAGTATAGATCCAAAACAAATCTATCAGTCAACTTTTACAGATAATTTTAAAACTAATTACAATGTTAAAACTATAGAAAAAATATATGTTATTAACAAAGAACATGAGAACTGTTCTCTATTAACCAATGAGATAATAAGAAAATATAAAAAGAAAAATTATAACTTTATTCACATAGGATTAATACAAGTAGCAGTAAAACCATTATCAGTAAAAGGAATTAATTCTAGCATTCTTTTATGTTTAAGAGATGCAAGGTATTTAAACTATGTTCCCAGTATATTAGGAATAATGGAATCTAGTCTCCATAATGGACCAGTCCATTTTAATTGTTTTCCAGACTTTACTTTGAGTCTAAATGACCCCAACCTATTAAAAGCATTAACTTTAAATATTAAAACAGCTGGTGAAATCACTCATATGATTGAGGGATCCCAACCACTTGCATTAATATATCGAATTTATTATAAAACAATGAAAACTAATCTAAATATTCATGCACTTAGTAAATGTCCAAAAGATAAAACTGTTTTAATTCAAAGTAGTACTAATGATGCTAATATCCAAGTTCCAAAAACAATACTTTGGAAAGATATTAACCTTCCTAGTCAATGGGTATTAGATAATGAAATACCCCAAACCCCATTAACAAGGGGTATAATGAATTTAGATAATATAAAACAATATTTAGACGGAACTGTTAGAATAAGTTTCGATAATTATAGGAAACCATTAATGTTAGAAGAAATTGGTAATCAATTAGTAATTTCATCTAGAAAAGATTCTGACTTACTTAGTAAAGTCATGTCACCCAGACAAGATACTGAACTACTCAGTAAAATAGATATTAAAAATATAAAATTAAAAGGTATCATTAATGAAGGTCAAACTAGTCATCCCTTTTATAACCAATCTAGTAACCAATCTGATGATGATAATGAACAATTATCACCAACTCAATCAGATTTTGAAACTAAACCAATTAATCATCAGTTAAGAACAATTAATAAAGAAATTAAAATCAATTGGAAATACTTAACAGAAGATTTTAATTCAATAGAAAATAAGTTAAAAAGACACCAGTTTAGAGAAAACCATAATCATGAAGACAGGGATAAGGTAGTTAAAAAATGGAAGATTTTCGTAACAAGAGAAAAAATTAATATTACTTTTTATTCTTGGTATGAAAAATACTATGGTAAATGTAATACAATTACTAAAACACAATGGATCAAAGAAGATAAATCGAAAATATCTTCTAGTCATCCTCCAATAGAAACTATAATAATCCCAGTAAAAGATACTTTAGTTATAGCTTCTCCATTTAAAGTGTCTGATGGACAAAATGACGAAAAGAAATTAATTGAACAAAGTAATTTCACTAATCAATATCTAGCCTCTCTAGGCAAACAGTTAGACAAGATCGAAGACAAGATTAAAGATCCTAATATTAAACAATATTTAAACCCAGACCTCATTAAAGAAAAAGATAAAGAGTTTGAAGAAAAACCCTTAATAAATTTACCTAGTAATAGAGAAAATTTAAGTTTACCTAATAAAGACAAAGAACTAATCAAAACATTAGATAAATTGTTTAAAAAATTAGATAAACCAGAGTCTAGTAAAACTGTAAAAGTCTTAGGTTATTATGAAAGCTCTAACGACAGTGATAGTTCTATTAATCAATTTAAAAAATTAAATTTAAACCAACCTAATCCTACAACCCTAACAAAGAATTGGTACCCTAGACCAACCCCCCCCCCAGATTTACAATTTGAGGAGAAAAATCTAGATAATCAATTTTCTGTTTCAGCTAAAAAGATTTACGAATGGAATATTGATGGTCTTAGTGAACAAGAAATATTAAACAAATTAAACCATATGTCAATGGTAGCTAATTGCTACATAACAACAAATAATCATTTAAACCAAAGTGAAATTGTTGAGATTTTAGCCAGTGGTTTCACAGGAACCTTAAGGTCTTGGTGGGAAAAACACCTCACTGAAGACACTAGACATAACATAATAACTTCTTATCAAAAAGATAATGATGGTCAACCAATACTTGATGAAACAGTAGGTTTCCAACCAGATGGAGTCAATACTCTAATATATACAATAATAAAACATTTTATTGGAACTCCCAGTAATATTACTGAAAGAATCCATGATCAACTTAGCAATTTAACTTGTCCAACTCTAAGTGACTTTAGATGGTATAAGACGTCTTTATGTCTAGAGTTATGATGAGAGAAGATAGTAACAAACCATTCTGGAAAGAAAAATTTGTTAATGGATTACCTAATTTATTTGCCCACAAAATTCGTGAAGAATTAAGCAAAGATTCAGGAGTCATAAATTATAACGAATTAACCTATGGTGAAATAATAAGTATTATACAAAAAATAGGATTAAAAATGTGTATTGACCATAAAATTACTAAACAAGTTAATCTAGATAAAAATAAAGCCAAATATGAATTAGGAACTTTCTGTGAACAATATGGTTTACCACCCATAGCCCCTTCCAGAAACAAACCTAAACATCATAAATTTAAAAAGTTTAATAAATATACTAAAAAAGAAAGTAAAGAAGAATATTACAAAAAACCCCAAAAGTTTAAAAATAAAACTTTTAACAATAAATTTACTAAAAAATTTGATAAAAGCAAAGTCACTTGTCACGGCTGTGGCAAGGCAGGCCATTATAAAAATGAATGTAGAGTAAAAGATAAACTTAACCAGTTACATATTTCTAATGAAGACACAGAATCTATACTTCAATTAATGAGAATTGAGAACGAATCTAGTGACCATTACACAGATAACCTTTCTCAAACATCTAGCTCTAGTAATACAGATAGTGATAAACCAAACATCACTTTAGGATGTACAGACAATTGTGACAAAAATTGTTGTACTAAAACAATAAATGTATTATCAAAAAGTCAAGAAGAAGAAACCCATTTACTAATAGAATTAATTAGTAAAATAACAGATCCACAACTAAAAACACAATATGTTAGTAAATTGAAAACTTTACTTACTCAAAATAGTAAAACCAAGATAGATAAGAAAAGTGAAAAACCAAAAATAAGCCTCAATAAAACACTTGAAAGATTTAAAAATCCAGTTAAAGAAATAACGTTAATAGATTTAAATCAAGAAGTTAATAATTTAAAGAAAGAAATTTCCAGTTTAAAACAAGAAATTCCAAAATTAAAAGAAGAAATCGAAAAGATTAAGACTGATTCAAAATTATTAATTCATGATTCTTCCGAAGAAGATAATTTAGAAGATGATGAAACCGAAGTTATTAAACAACAAGGACTTTCATTAAAAATGTTAAAGGATATCACTATTCAAAAATGGTATACTAACATTAAACTAGTTATTAATAAAACTTTTATTATTAAAACATCTGCCCTGATTGACACAGGAGCCGACTTAAATTGTATTCAAGAAGGACTAGTTCCAACAACCTATTACGAAAAAACTAATGAAAGACTAAGTTCAGCCAATGGTAGTCAAATGAATATAAAATACAAATTACCTAATGTTCATGTCTGTCAAGATAATATTTGCTTTAATACCTCTTTTGTATTAATAGCAAACATGACTGATAAAATTATATTAGGTCTACCCTTTATTTATTTACTCTATCCTTTTACAACTTCAACTAAAGGATTAGTTAGCAAACATTTAGGCCAAATAGTAACATTTAATTTTATCCTAGAACCCGAAGAAAAGGATTTAAAAACTATTCAAGAACAATCAGTTACTAAATCCCTTACAATATTAAATAATAAAAAGAATCATTTGAAGCATTTAAAAAATGAGATAAAATATAAAAGAATCGAAGATCAACTAACAGATAGTAAACTTCAAAATAAAATAGAACAATTTAATAAAACATTACTAAAAGAAGTATGCTCAGATGTTCCTCATGCTTTTTGGCATAGAAAGAAACATATAGTTAGTTTACCTTACGCAAAAGAATTTAAAGAACATTTAATCCCAACTAAAGCTAGACCCATTCAAATGAACCATGAACAACTAGAATATTGTAAAAAAGAAATTAATGAATTACTTAATAAAGGTTTAATCAGAAATAGTAAATCACCTTGGTCATGTGCAGCTTTTTATGTTAATAAAAACGCTGAGAAAGAAAGAGGAGCACCAAGATTAGTAATTAACTACAAACCACTAAATGAGGTACTCGAATGGATTAGATATCCATTACCCAACAAAAAAGATTTAATAAACAGATTAAACCAGTCAGTCGTATTCAGTAAATTTGATCTAAAGAGTGGATTTTGGCAAATCCAAATTAGTAATGAAGATAGGTATAAGACTGCCTTCACAACCCCCTTTGGTCATTATGAATGGAATGTTTTCCCTTTTGGTCTTAAGAATGGCCCTAGTGAATTTCAAAACATGATGAACGACATATTTAACCCATTTAGCCATTTCACAATTGTTTACATTGACGATGTTCTTGTTTATTCAAATTCAATTGAAGAACATTGGAAACATTTATATTCCTTCTTCAAAACAGTTAAGACTAATGGTTTAGTACTTTCTCCCAGTAAATGCTCATTATTCCAAACAAAAGTTAGATTCCTAGGACATACCATCCAGTATGGAAAAATCAAACCAATAGACAGAGCCATTGAATTTGCCAGTAAATTTCCCGATGAAATCCTTGACAAAACCCAACTCCAAAGGTTTCTAGGATCCCTTAATTACATAGGAGAATTCTATAAAGATCTTAGAAGACAATGTAAACCTTTGTTTGATCGATTACAGAATAATCCCCCACCTTGGACTTCTATACACACTTCAATCGTCCAAGACATTAAAAAATATGTCAAGACTCTTCCATGTCTCGGCATAGCCAATCCTTCTGCATTTAAAATTGTAGAAACTGATGCCTCCGAAATTGGATTTGGAGGAATCCTCAAACAAAAATTAAATCCTTCTTCACGTGAAGAAATTGTTTGTTTTCATTCAGGTGCTTGGGATCCTACCCAGCAAAACTATTCAACCATTAAAAAAGAGATTTTGAGCCTAGTTCTATGCATCAATAAATATCAGCATGAACTTTTAAATCAAAAGTTTTTAGTTAGGATTGATTGTCAGTCAGCAAAATTTATTTTAGAAAAAGATGTTCAAAACATTGCATCCAAACAAATTTTTGCTAGATGGCAAGCATTATTAAGCATATTTGATTTCGATATACAATATATTAAAGGAAGTGAAAATTCTATCCCTGATTTTCTAACCAGAGAGTTTCTACAAACAGGAGAGACAGAATGAGTATCAGGGGAGGTAACTCTAATAGAGGTAGAGGTGGAAGATGAAGCTCCTCTTCTATTAGTAATATTCCCAGGGGAACAATTATTTCTCACCCAGTTAATCGAGTCCAAGCTGTAGACATAGTAAACAGGTTCCAAGTTTTGGGTCAAATACCCAGACCATTTAATACTGTTCTAGCTAGTCCCCCTCCTTCTTTTGATCCATTTGGATCATCTGAAACCAGTAAAATAATCCCAAAATCTTATCCTTCTTATACCCAGTCAAATTCAGAATATATAGTCAATTATGAAGTAAATTTATTTTTTGTAGAATCATTTATGAATCCGAAAA
This sequence comes from Heracleum sosnowskyi, assembly GCA_030848705.1. Lineage (NCBI taxonomy): Eukaryota > Viridiplantae > Streptophyta > Magnoliopsida > Apiales > Apiaceae > Heracleum > Heracleum sosnowskyi. Next base: position 9,521,835 of record CM061242.1, on the reverse strand, counting down.
ATGACCCAGTAAAGCTTGCTACCCTTTTCTTTCCTTCGGGATGGCATTTTATTCCATTTGCCCCTTATAAATCTTTATCCTATTATAAAGATATCCTTATTCAAACAGGTTCCATAGTTATTAAACCAATTTATGATAGAAAAGATGATACCAAAGTTTTGTACCATTCTCTTTATATTAAACAATTAATTTCCCAGCAGGAATTTTCTGATCATCCTTCTGATCTTCATATAGTCAACACTAATCATTTTTGCTACTATGATTATATTGAAGCTTGGAATAAAATATTTCTACATCAAAACTTAAATTTTAGTCATTCCTGGTTTGTCCAGTTTGATCATAAGTTCAAAGGCCCAATTCCTTTATGGTTCACAGTTTGGTGGGCTAGATTTGGTGCCTCATTTGTAATTATTCCCGATCAACTCAAAAACCAAGTTACCCATTTTAGTAAACAAAAGCCCATTCCCAATTCAGATGGTATCCCAATCTTACTTCAATTTTGTTGTAAATATAAGATTCCTTGGATTCTAAAATGGCAATATAACCTTAGAACCCCAGTCCAGTCAACAGTTGTTTCTACCGGTTCAACAGAAGCAATTATTAGTCAACATAGTCAGGCTAGTCACGTTTCCAGGATTTTCTTTATCAAATGGTGGGATAAATTCGATATTGTCAGAATTATCGGCCAAGTCCAGAAAGAATTTCCCCCAGTTATCCATACTCAGGCATGTTCTAAAGATAAAGGGAAAATTGAAGGCCCTTCTCATTCATCCTTAAGCATTGCTTCAGTCAGCAAGTTATCAGCAACAGAATTAAAATCTTTAATGGCGGCCATTAATTCAAGAGTTACCGACCTAGAAGAAGCTTCAGAAGAAGCATCCAATGAAGAATCCAATAATTCCAGCCAGAATTCTGTATCTAATGCTGATCCTTACAATAGTCAACAATTTCAAGATGCTCAGGACCCTTTTGCCTAATTATTGCAAATCAAGAACAGTGAAGATTCTCCAATCAGTAAAAGATGCAGACAAGTCACTATGCATGAACAGTAAATGACTTTTACTATTCATCAGTCAATTCAACAGTCCACCGACAAGTTACCCGAGTAAATTACTTTTACTTTTACTTTAACCTAAGTAAACTGCTTTCACTTAAGTAAGATGTTTTTACTTTTACTTTGTAATAATTAAAAGACTATTCTTTTCCTGCATTCCGCTCTATATATATGAGCCTTCTTTGTATGTTTTAGATAGGTTAATATTGAGAGTTCAAAGAGTTATTTGAGAGTCATTTGAAAGAGTGTATGCTTGTAACCATCCAGCCGGAGTCCAGCCGGAGTTCAACCGGAGTTTACTTGAAGCCTACCAAGTTATATCTATATTTGTAAATTAAGTGAGAACCAGTATATGCAAGATATGCAGTGCTAATCTTGTAAGTAACTTCCAGTTATTATATCAAAGTATTTTCAAGTCATTCTAAACTGTTTTCATTACAAACATCCGCCTATATGGTTGGTTTTTATCATGCTATTTGAATATTATGTATATTGTTTAGCTTGCATTCAACTACTTTCTGATCTACTACTATTTAGCATCTACATCATATACTTTTATTACACTGTTATTGACTGTATTAACCCTGATCCAGAATCCGATTACTATTAACCACCCTATTCTTCCGCACAACCCCCTTTTGGTATCAGAGCCACCCGGAGATTATTGAGTTATTGAGTCACTATTCCGACTGTTTTCTGTTCATCAATAGTGTTTTACAAATATATATATATATATCGTCTATCGAGAGAGCATACTAACAATAAGTTATAGCATTATTCACTCCCCACCCCATATACCAAGCTTAATATATAATTATCGAATGGCATTTTCAAAACTCCTAGTTTGCATCATCTTGTTCTTTTCAACTTTTTACCTCCAATCGGAGGCCGCAGTTAGCCGGATTCCGGCTCTCAATGATCTGGTCGGCCCCACTGATTTTATATGGGGTAATATAGAAGATAACTAAATTTGTTAAAAGTTTCAGTTTAAATGTTTATAATGATAATTATATACATGTTAATAGACGTAAAATTGATATATCTTCTTACGGGATTCAAATATTGCTAAAAATAATATGAATGCGTGTATAAATTATATTAAAAAAAGACAAACGTAATATTGATTAAATTCATGTTGCAGGATGTGACAAATGCCCTTCCAGGAAATGTTGTCTGTGTACCAAGTACCGAACCCAACCGGTGTGCAATGAGTGTTGTGATGAAGAAATTGGACGTGCCAAAAATGTTGCACCCTCTTTAAACCATCCGTGATAAAAAAAAATGTAGAATGTTTAATAAATATTTTATGATATCTAGTGTCTTGTAATTCTACATCGAATATGAGCACATTTATCATTGCACCATCTATAATACATGATCCAATAAATTTGATTAATTTTGTCTGTGTTTTATGGATTAAGATAACTTAAGTTGTAACTATGTCAAAATTATATATATAAATATAGAGAAAATTTCCTTAAATACATGTTTAGAGGGCTTATCTAAATACGTAATAACATATTTTAATACTCTAAAACGTGTCATTATATGTAATACATTTTAAGATATTTACCTCTTCTTCGTAAAGAGTGAAAAAACATGTCATTATAATTTAATCGACTTGTTAAAAAATTGTGGAAGTACTTGTAAAAGAGTTAATCATTTTGTTTACAAAATTATCTATTGAAAAAGATAAGGTTATTTTGAAGGAAACCTCTTAGGTTCTGGTTGACTATGTTCATAATCAAGAATTTTAGATAAATACATCTTTTTTAAAGCAAAGTTCAATACCAAATATAAAATAATTATAATCATCAAAATTATAGGATATTAAAAAAAATTGGATATTAAAATAGAATTTGAACTCCAATATTATTAGCCATTTGCAATTAAATAATTCTAATTAATTTAACTAATTTTTTGTATCTGTCTCGTAACTTTCATTTAAGTTGCACCATACATTTTATTTATGCTTAGTTGATGGAGCGACTAGAAGTGTACACATTTTCATAATAAAATAGACATTTGTCGATAAGCTTATAGCTGTTTAAAAGGATCATCATAAATTATTAAAGTGTTCGTTTGCGGTACATTAAAAAATTTGTAAGAGTAGCGCGTATAAGGAACGAGATATTGTAATGTAACATGAGAACCATTTCAACTACCACAGTAGTGTATTCCGTCACTCCCCTTTCCCGGAAATTAGTCACTACCTGAGTCACAGAAAATGCTTTGTATGTATTTGTGTACATCCACATTATTGGTTTTAATTTGTTTTATTTGTGTATATTCGCATCCAAATGACACATAAGAGTCAAATTTGTAAGAAAATGGTTAAACACATGTAATCAATAATGTCATACAAGTAATTTAGATATAACAAAAAAAAGATGATTTTGATCTTATAAATTCTTCTTTTAAAATTTCATTATAATATATCTTTTTAATATTGAACCCGAATAAACATAGAAACTCATTGCTAATATGTTTAAGATTTATAATGAGGCTTACACTTATCTGAAAAACAAATATTTTGCCAAAGCATAATACTTTATACAAGTTTGCTTGAAGATTAGAATCATACCATTTAGTCTGCGGAAAAGCTTAAGCTTGATCAATTTAAAGTAAAAATGGCAATTCAAGTTCGGACCCAAAAAAAAATGCCTTCAACTCTACGAACTGCAGTCGATTTGAGAAAAGTATATCAAATTCAAAAGATAAATTCAAACATAAAAAATTTCCTTTTTTGATGGTCAAATACTAGTTTGATATCTTTCAAATATGATTCTTTTGTCTATCACATTTTTTTTTTTTAATGTTTTACACTATATTATCTACAAATTTGTTGTGGATTTTATTATTTTTACTTTTTGAAGAGAGAAGTGAAATTTATAAAAATTTCAGCAATATTTTAATTATATTTTATAATTTTATATATATATATATTGGAAATAATTTCAAGTGAATATGATTGTGAATACGATATTTATTATAAATAATAAACATACAAATTTCCCATTTCCCATTTTCACTTTAAGAGTGGAGAATCTTTGAATGATACTTTTAGTAGATTTCAAAAATTGTTGAATGGATTGAAGTTGTATGGGAGGGTGTGTCAAATCAAAGATTCAAATCTAAAATTTCTCAGAGCCTTGCCAAATGAGTGGAAACCTATGACTGTTTCCTTGAGAAACACTCAAGAGTATAAGGATTTTACTCTTGAAAGGCTGTATGGAACCCTGAAAACATATGAGCTGGAAATGGAGCAGGATGAGGAAATTGAGAAGGTCCAAAAGAAAACTGGATCTGTTGTCTTAGTAGCAAGTGTTAACAAGGCTGAAGACATGAAAGAAGAAACTGATGAAGCTACACCAAACACAAGTGCTTGTGAAGGTAGGACTGAATCAAGAAAGTGCAAATGAAAGATGATTGAAGAAAGTGAGCCCTCTAACCAGGAAGAAATGGATGAGCTAGATGAACATTTAGCTTTTCTGTCAAGAAAATTCTCAAAGCTCAAGTTCAAGAGAAACCCTGAGGTGTCCAAGCCATTCAGAAAGGACTTTCAATCAAACAAGAACTATGTTGAAAGGTCCAAGTTTAAATGCTTCAATTGTGGAATGGGATGACACTTTGCTAATGAATGCAAAAGACCAAAAGCTGAGAAGAGTGACAGGAAGTTTGAGCCTATTGATTACAAGAAGAAATACTTTGATCTTCTCAAGCAAAAGGGTAGAGCATTCATAACTCATGACTATGACTGGGCTGAAGATGGGAATGATTCTGAGGAGGACACTAAATTTTTGAACCTTGCACTGATGGCTGATTCAAGTGAGCAGGAGCCAGTTCATCATCCAATCAGGTAATCACCACCAACCTCTTTGAGCTTTCTACTGAGGAATGCAATAATGAAATTAATGACATGTCTACTGAATTGTATCATATGCGTATTTCTCATAAATCACTTACAAAATAAAACACCAGGATTAAAGATGCTAATCAATTTTTAAGTGATAGGAATGTTGTTCTGGAAACTTAATTTATTGAGTTTGAGAAAATGAGGTTAGAGTGTCAAGTTGCCAAGGATGATTTGCTAACTGTGCTAAAAAGAGAAGAAATTCTCAAAGCACAGTTAGCTAAAGAACAGGAAACAATTGCTAGATGGACTGATTCCAGGAATATTGCTACAAACATAATTAAGGCTCAAGGTGTGGATACATTCTACAAGGAATCAGTAGGAAAAGATAAAAGGAAACTAGATGTTGAGAATCTAGGAGATGACACCTCTACGGATAGTGATCATCCGTTGATGGGTAATACCTCTACGGATGAGACTTGTCCAAAGAAGTGTACATCTAGTGTTAGTATAGAAAAACTTGAGAAGCTGACCAAAAAGTCTGGTCCTACCAGCAAAAATTTTGTTCAGGGAGAATGCAACAAAACCAAAGCTAAGGATGTCAACATAGGTCACATGTCCATTAAGCAATTGAAGGGCAAGTTAGAAAACATAGAGGTCAAGGCTGAGGTGAAAAAGAAAAAGAACAGAAATGGTAAGGTAGGGATTAATAAGCATAACAACTACACACCTGACAAGTATGCTCCTAGGAAAACTTGTGTAAAGTGTGGTAGTGTTAATCATTTATCTACCAATTGCAAAACTGTTAAGAATTCATTTGTTCAAATGCCAATGCATGTACCCAATATGCCTATGCCTGTTATGCACAACATGTTTGCACATACTGATCATGCATCAAATTTGTATGCCAATATGCCATTTGTTTCAAATCCATATATGAATGCATTCACAATGCCACAAATGACATGGAGCATACCACACATGAACACTATGTATGCATATCATCCTTAAATGCCTGCATCAAACATGTATGCATATGAACATCCTCAAAATGTTGTCTCTCAGAGGTCAAAACCCAGGGTCAAGGTTGATTTAACTCAACCTGAGATTAAGGTGCAAAATGACAAGAAAGGCAAAGTTAAAGCTAACAAGAAAGGACCCAAGGAAACTTGGGTACCAAAATCAACTTGATTTGGTTTTGTTGTGTGCAGGGAAACATAAAGAATTTATGGTACCTAGATAGTGGCTGTTCTAGACACATGACTGGAGATTCTACCCTACTCACAGAGTTTGTGGAAAAAGCTGGCCCTAGCATTACCTTTGGAGATGACAGCAAAGGTTACACTAAGGGATATGGCTTGATTTCAAAGGAAAATGTCATCATTGATCAAATAGCACTAGTTGATGGACTGAAGCACAACTTGCTGAGTATCAGTCAACTATGTGATAAGGGTTTTTCAGTATCATTCAACCAAGGAGTCTGTGTTGTTTCAAAAAAAAAAAAACAACAATGTGATGTTGACAGGCCATAGAAAAGGAAATGTGTATATAGCTGACTTCAACTCAACAAGTTCAAATTCAATCACTTGTATTTTAAGTAATGCAAGTAAATATGAGAGTTGGCTATGGCACAAAAGGCTGTCACATTTGAACTTCAAATCAATGAATGATCTGGTAATAAGAGACCTAGTAAGAGGAATTCCACAGTTGGAATTTTCTAAGGATGGACTTTGTGATGCTTGTCAGAAAGGGAAGCAAAGGAAGATCTCTTTCATAAGCAAGCCAGATTCATGAATTGAGCAACCTCTATAGTTGTTACACATGTATTTATTTGGACTAGTAAATGTCATGTCAATTTCAAAGAAAATATACTGCCTTGTGATTGTGGATGATTTCTCAAAGTTTACATGGACATACTTCCTGCATTCTAAAGATGAGGCAAGTGGAATCATAATCAATCACATCAAGGCTGCTAACAACCATCCTGATCTCAAAGTGAGAAGAATCAGGAGTGACAATGACACTGAGTTCAAGAATTCAACAATGAGACTGTTTTGTGAGGAGAATGGAATCATTCATGAGTTATCTGCAACAAGAACACCACAACAAAATGGAGTGGTGGAAAGGAAAAATAGAACTCTAATTGAGGCTGCAAGGACAATGCTAGGAGAATCAAAGTTACCCACATATTTTTGGGCTGAAGCAGTTAACACTGCATGTTTCACTCAAAATATCTCTTTGATCAATCAAGCTAAAGGGATGACTCTATATCATTTGCTCAAAGGAAGGAAACCATCCTTGAATTTTCTACATGTCTTTGGATGCAAATGTTTTGTACTGAGAAATCAAGGTGAAAATCTTGGAAAATTTGAGTCAACGGAAGATGAAACCACTTTTATGGGATATACAGCTGGAAAAGCCTACAGGGTTTACAATCACAGAATCAACATTGTTATGGAATCTGTACATGTTGTTTTTGATGATGCCAGAATTCAAGGTCTCGCTGATGAGGGTTTTCATGAAACTCTCAAGTTTAAGAATGAGGTGGAAGGTCTGTATTATGATGATGAAGATGATGATTATGAGGATGAACCAGTCCCTCCAAGAATGATTATTTCAAACATGGACAACTCAAGTTCTATTGAGCCATCCATAGAAGGGACAAATGGAGCATCCATAGGAAGCCAAATTGGAGCATCCGTAGGAAGCCAAAATGAAGCATCCGTAGGAAGTCATTTTGAGGCATCCGTAGGTGGATCACATCACAAGATAACCACCCCAACAAACTCAGGGGGAGTTTCTCTGAGTCAAGGATCAACCTCAATTCCACATGATCATACTTATGACAATGATGCTACATCTTCAAGACCTACACATGCAACAAGGAGAAAATGGACAAGGGATCACCCATTTGAACTGATCATTGGTGATGCATCCTCAAATGTCCAAACTAGAAGAGCTACTCAAGATTAATACAGATTGGGTGTTATCTATGCAGGAAGAGCTCAACCAAATTGAGAGAAACAAAGTATGGAAGCTGGTACCCAAACCTAAAGACAGAAGTGTTATAGGAACAAAATGGGTATTCAAAAATAAGATGGATGAAAATGGCATTGTCACAAGGAACAAAGCTAGATTGGTTGCTAAGGGTTATTCTCAAGAAGAAGGAATAGATTATGATGAAACATTTGCCCATATTGCTAGATTGGAAGCAATAAGGATATTCCTAGCCTATGCAGCCCATGCCAATTTCAAGGTCTATCAAATGGATATCAAAAGTGCCTTCTTGAATGGGGAATTAGAAGAGGAGGTATATGTCAGTCAACCTCCTGGTTTTGAAGATCCAAATTATCCAGAATTTGTCTACTTCCTACTCAAGACACTTTATGGACTGAAGCAAGCACCTAGAGCCTGGTATGACACACTATCATAGTTTCTTTTAGAGAATCACTTCACTAGAGGTACTGTTGATAAAACTCTTTTCTTTAGAAATGTTAATGGCTCTAGTATACTTGTTCAAATTTATGTAGATGACATAATTTTTGGGTCTACAGATGAGAAGATTTGCAAAAGGTTTGCCAAACTTATGCAAAGTAAATATGAAATGAGCATGATGGGTGAACTTTCCTATTTTCTTGGCTTACAAGTTAAGCAAGTGAAAGAAGGAATCTTCATTAGTCAAACTAAATACATCTTTGATCTATTAAAGAAGTTTGATCTAATAGATTGTTCTCTTGCTAAAACATCCATGTCAACTGCCACTAAGCTTGAATTGAATACTAAGGAAAAATCTGTGGACATTTCAAGCTATAGAGGCATGGTAGGCTCACTTTTATATTTAACAGCTAGTAGACGTGATATTATGTTTGCTACATGTCTATGTGCTAGATTTCAGGCTGATCCTAGAGAGTCTCACTTAATTGCTATCAAAAGGATTTTCAGATATCTCAAGGGAACACCAAACCTTGGCATTTGGTACCCTAGAGAATCTGGTTTTGATCTAATTGGTTATTCAGATGCAGACTATGCAGGTTGCAAAATTGATAGAAAAAGTACAACGGGCACCTGTCAATTTCTAGGAAATAAGCTTGTCTCATGGTTCAGTAACAAGTAGAATTCTGTCTCTACTTCTACAGCTGAGGCAGAATATATTGCAGCTGGAAGTTGTTGTGCACAGATTCTTTGGATGAAAAATCAACTACTAGACTATGGTCTAACAGTTAATAAGATTCCATTTTTTTGTGACAACACTAGTGCAATTGCCATAACTGAGAATCCAGTACATCACTCAAGGACCAAGCACATTGACATAAAGTATCACTTCATCAGGGAACATGTGATGAATGGTACTATGGAACTTCATTTTGTTCCAAGTGAATAGCAAATTGTAGACATTTTTACCAAGCCACTTGCTGAATCAACATTCTCAAGGTTGGTAAGTGAGCTAGGTATGCTTACCTTCTCTTAATTTAGTTAAATGTCTGATAATTTGTAATGCAGCTAGTGTCAAAATGATTTTCATGAGAACTAAAACTCTTAGAAAAAGTAAAATTTTGTCTAAGTCAAAATTACTCCCTCTACGGATATCCTTATCCATTGATGGTCATTTTTGACACTGGATTGTTTTTTTCTACGTCTACGGATATTGCTTTTTATTCCTCTACGGATGTCGAATCTCAAAAGGTAAAATCCTATTCGTAGATAGTATAGTTCTAATCGTAACCGTTAAAAGACACAATCCTATCCGTAGTTACATGCGTACAGTGTATGTATGTAATTGCAGTAAATTCGTGGCTTTACTTTTTAAACTCATTACTTTTAATAATTTCTATCAATTATTCTGATTTTCTTAGTGAATTATTTTGGGGGAGTATACATTGATTTTTACTCTTAGTTAATCATTTTCTATCAATTTCCAAAATTCACTAAGGCAAAAGCTCATCTTTCTCTCTCAAAGCAAAAACCTCTCCCTGTAATTCAAAGCTCTGTATCAATGGCACCAACCAACAAAACTATGTCTCTTACTGGTTTCACATACGAGAAGAACAACTTCACTGCACTGGTGGACTTTGATGAGAAGAACGCATCATATCACACTATGATGAGGTTTTTTTCAAAATTGCAAGCTCTCTAAAGCAATGTTCGAAGCCCCCAAACTGTACTTTGAGGTGATTGAAGCCATTTGGGAATCAGCTGTGTTCGATTCTATCAATGCTACAATCACCTTCGTTCTTCAAGGTAATGAATATGTGATAAACAATGATGTCATTACAACATGCTTAAACTTGCTTGAAAATAATAGGTTAGAAAATCATAATGATTCTGATGTTGTTAACATGCTCAATTCTATTAATTATGCTTTACCTACTACTAATTTAAGCAAGATTCAGATAAGAGGTATAGTAAAAGAATGGAGCTTTTTCTTTGATGCTATACTTAAGGTTTCTCTGGTAAAATTAGCAATTATGATGTAGTTACATTTTCTATGCTAGACATTGCTTACATGTTTTTGACTGATAGCTATTATAACCTAGGGTCCTTGATTCTGTTTGAACTTGGTGCTAAACTAGGGAATAAAACATCTAGAAGTAAGAATGTATACTATGCTAGATTTTTCATGTTGCTAGCTAACCATGTAGAAAGTAACCTGGTGATCCAATTCCCTGCAAACTCCAAAGATTGTTGGGTTCAAAATAAGAGAGTCCTTGAGGACTTGAATAGGCTGAACCACAACAAGGAGGTACAATTGGTATATCCACCAATTTTTAATGAAGCTCAGGAGGAACAGGTAACTCAGGTAATTTCCTCAACTGTACCTTACTCCACTGTTATTTCTTTGATTTCAATTGCCACTATGGAGGCTGGAACTGTCCAACAGCCTCCTACCCAAGTGGCCACCTCTAAACTTCCAAATCCAAAAAGCTAGCCTCAGGCGCCTCTCAAAAGGCACCTATTGTAAAAAGTACCAAAACCCTTGAGGGGAGTGTGAAGGTGGTAGTAAGTGGTGAGGAAAGGGGTGAACATCAAAGAAACCCCAAGAACAAGGAGGGTGAGATTAGTTTATCCCAGCCTAGCCACCATGTATCTTCTCAAAAAGATACAGTGGTTGAAAAGGAATCAAACTTATCCCTAGTGACATCTTCCCAAAAGGATGTTGCTATTGAAAATAGTCCCCAACCAGGGACACAGTACAAGAAGGATATGGACACCAGAAGCCCTACAGATACATCTAAGGCCTATGAAAGAAAAAAGAGGTCTAAGACAACTGGGGTTGCACAGGGATCACACACAGTGCAAACCACAACTTCAAGTTGTGTTTCTGCACCTTCACAAATTCAGTTTGATGTGGCTCCAGTAAATGTGGAGTCACAGCCCCACTCTTTACACATTGAAACTGAAACAGAAATTCCTAGCTCACCTACTCTCTCTTTAGATGTGGACATGATTCATACATCTATTCCTGATTCTCTATCTTTAACCTTCTTGGAGAAGCCCCACTCTGAAATTGGTGGTCATCATCTCTTGATGATTTGTTGGACCACCAATCCATCATTTCTGAGACTTTGGCTTCATCTATGGCACAAAACTTAAAATCAATCTCCACAAATTCAGTCATAGTCTCAATTTCTAAAGCTACTTCTTTTTCTTCATCTACGGATATCTCTCATCCGTTGATAAGTGTTTGCTTGCCTACAGATATGCCTCAAAGCAGCTATCCGTTGACATATACTTCTATTACCTCTATGGATACTCCTTCCACACTTGCACTTCAAACTTCAAATATTACAACTTCAAGTATGGATGAGTTAGTAGTAGTTCAAACACTTCTACGATTGAGGGAAGGGAGTGACATTGCTGAGAGTGAGGGGCTGGTTTGCAACCAGGCAAAAGGAGAGGGAGAGAAAGAGGGACAAGTTATTTCTTCCAGTCTGGTAAGAGTGAGCAATGAGGGTTCCACCTTAGTAGGTGAAGGTGAGGGTGTGAGGGGTGTGAGCCAGGGGGAGCCAGGGAGAGGCTGTTCCAACTTGAATATCAAAATGAGTTGGATCAAGTCAACCTGAATGCTGAGACATTTACTCATCCTGATCCAGCCTATCAAGTCTTGGCTGGACAGGGCAATGTGGAGGCAGAACAGATGTTGAATTTGGTACACACCACTGAATCAATGTCTAGGGCAAAAGAAGCAATCCAAAATCTACCTCCAGGAGCTAGTGAAGACTTTTAATATGATGAAGACAGTGATGATTCTGAGAGTGGTGAAGGGGGAGAAGAAGGCCATTCCACTCTACAAGAGATGCCTCCTTGGTTGTTTTCAAACTCCTATGTTCACAATGACACCAAGGCAGTCATTCTCAAGAATTATCAGAGGGCACATGGTGAAGCTCAAACATCCAATCCTTTACATGCCACCACAGTCCAAAACTTTGTGGCATCCCTTCAGCTTCATCAGGCCCACATCCTCCAACAGAGAGCCAACACAGATGACATCAAGGGCCATCTTGATGGGGTAAAGGATGCTATAGAAAGGAGAGTTGATGTTGTTGTTCCTTCTACCTCTCAAAGATTCAAGCAAGACAAGCTGGTGAAGGATGTGTCTGCCCTTACTGTGAGGATGGAGAAGATGGAGAAGCAAATGGACACCTTCTTGGCCAACCAAAACTTACAGACTCAGCTTCTACAACAGTTCCTGCAGGCTACTGGTGTTACTCAAACCTTTGATGATAACAAAAAGGGGGAGAGTGCACTAGTGGCTTCTGAAACAGAAACCACTTCAGCCAAGGGTGTGTCATCAAGTCAGGGGGAGACACCTCAAATTATTGCAAATCCAAGTGAGTTTCAACTCACAAAGGTGGTCTCTCCTTCAGTCAAAGATGCTCCATCTAAGGATGCTCAAACCTTCCTCAATTATGAGAGGCTAATCAAGGAGTCCATCTTCAAGGCTGTGACTTCATCATCATCCAAGTCAGTGCCTGTCCACACAACCATCCTGAAAGTTCTCACTCCTGACACTATTATTCTGCAAAAAGAATATGATGCTGAACATTCAAGTGTCAAGGAGTTTGAACCAATCTTTAGTGGCAGGACTGGCTCTCCACCAAGACATCATGGCAAGAACAAATTAGAAGTGGACTATCCATTCCCCAAGCCTAATGATTCTAAGGTATTAGCAGCTCTAATCAGGAATCTCAAAACTTCTACAGATATAGAGCTCAGACAAGGGAAGGCTGTTATCTACAGAAATGGTAAAGAACTTCACATCATAAGCAGCCATCCCAGGTTCAATGAAGCCAAAAGAGAAGAGATTGCCAGATTAAGGAGAGAAGCCAATCCCCAGGGGTTTGAATCTACACCTGAGAAACAGGCTAGATTGGCCCAAGAACTAATGAGGGAGATGGAAGAAGAAAGTATTGAGGTTGTAGAGGAAGAGGCCTCTACTAAAGGAAAATTGAAGAAAAAGAAGACAGTGCCAAAGGCCAAGCCTATTAGATGGAAGCAAAGATCAAATAGGCATGTCTCTCCCGAGAAAGTGGATGAGAAGAGGGATACATGGAGAAGAATTGTCTTTGAAGACCCCATTCCAGCTTCAACTCAATTTCAAACCACCTACCATGAAACTCCTGTAGAGCCCAAAGAAGAGCCTGTTGAGTTTGAAAACTTGGTTTTCCCTAAGTTCATCATTGAAGCTGAAAAGAAGTCAAGGAAAAGGGAACCAATTAAAAGAGCTCAACAAGGACCAATCAAGCTGAATGTAGCACCAAAAGTTGCCAAGCCAGTTGAGAACAAGGCAGACTATATGTACATTGCAGAAATACAGGAGTACTCAACCATGGATCTCTTCCTTGATGAAGTTAGTGAGATAAGAGGCACAATGGGATTTTCTGAGGTTGGCCCCTTATGAGAGCATGGCCCTTGCAACAAGTGCTGAATGAAGGATATTCCATCTTGGTGAAGGTTTTCTCAAGCTTCAAGAACACAAGGGGATTTTCTGAGGTTGCAAGAGGTACAATTTTGAAGAAGATTGAAGAAATCAGGAATAGCTGGAATTCTCCTGATAGTTTGCCAAGAAAGATGAAGATCCCTTACAATGGACAAAGAATCCATCTCCAACCTTACTGGATGATGGAATTCAAGGATGACAAGGGATGTAGAAGATTCTTCAAGATTGAAGATCAACTGTCTAAGGCTAGCACTAAGTACCTTAGATGGTTGCAAGCTAAGCTGGATCCAAAAATTGCTGAAGAAGATGCATTCTACAGGAAGCTTCAAGAACAAATCAAGGCCAACTATGCTAAGGAATGGAGACAAAAGATTCAGCCTCCAAGAGAGAAGAAAATGAATTAAATCTGCTTAATTAGTCTAGAGGAGCACTCTATATGTAAATCTCTCAACTCTTCAGTATTTCAATAATGTGGTTTAATACAATTTTTAATGTTTACTGTTTATTTGTTAGAAGTGGTTTTGTTATCATCAAGACTCTTAATTTATGTCTGATTCTCAACCAGGCATAAATTATCAGACATAAATTGGGGGAGATTGTTAGGAACTATGTTGTTTCTTGATGATAACTAGACTAACTTAGTGAAAATTGTATAAGTAAAAATGTAGCCTTCAACGGATATCATGCATTTGCAGTATCCGTAGAAGGGTGTCTTATCTACGGATAAGACTCAATATAACATGCTTGTGTAATCCTGATGTACAATCCTGAGGTGCAATCCTGATGTACAATTCTGATATGCAATCCTGATGTGCAATCCTAATGTACAATCCTGATGTGCAGTCCTGATGTGTATTTCTGATTTGTAATCCTGATGTAGAAGTTGGAGTATTAATTTTTAGGCTGGATAAGTCATGTTGATTGTTAATGGATATGTAGAATATGGAGGCTAATTGTAAATAGTCTATGTCTTGTAATTTTACATAAGTGAAATTGACTGTCTACGGATGGCAACATTAGCCTTCTACGGATGTGAACAAAGTACTTTCTACAGATAGCAGTACTAGCCTTCTACGGAAGTGATCAAGATACTCTCAACGGATACAACTCAAATGGCTTCTACGGATACACTTTTTACTTTATGAAAAGGACAGTTCAGACAGAGCACATGGGTTGACATATTTCACAGAGCATGGAAACCTGCATTTCTGGTAAACTCACGAGAAGAAGAAGCATTCTGTTTTGTCTGGTCAAAAGTAGCATTTCCATAATAGACAATCAGTCAAGAAGGGCAAGCTACCAACACATGGACCACTACTCAGAATGGAGAAACAAGGATTTTGGACAGAGTTACTTTTTGTATTATTAGCTGTTTGAAATATCTTATAAACTTGGGATATATAACCAAGTGTAGCATTATTCTAGAACTCAAGAAATCAGTTAGGCAATTTAGAGAGCTCAAAGCAATATCCTTTGTAAATTGCTAAAGCTGGAATAATGTGTATGCAACTGTGTGTTTATTCATAAACATCACAGAGATTTCTTCTAATAAAAATCTCTCAGGTGGATCAATATAATCCACCTGAATTTTTAATTCTTGTGTTAGTTTTATTTGTTTGTTTTTCTGTTCTTGAATTTACTTTCATATCTCTTCTGTCAAGAACTAAAGAATTTTTAAAGATTGTATTCAAACCCCCCCCCCCCCACCCCCACCCCCACCCCCACCCCCCTTCTACAATCTTGGTTCATTGTCTGGGAATAACATAATATCAAATACCAACAAATAAATTCCACCCTAAACATACTTTTGGTACCATGTTAGATAACCAACTCATCTAAAATTTAAAGATATCTAAAATTTTAAGATATCGGAGAAATACCCCAACTCATCTAATGAGTGATGGTATTACACCATGTTGAGTAAGAAATGTATATATTAGTATATCACTATGTATAACTGACTAACTGTCGTGATGTATATATCATTAGAGTAATGCTAGGGAACTCAAAAAGATCTCCCAAAATTTGTACAAAATGACGTGTAAGACACATCGTCTGTTTTAATTCGTGGGCGCATATGTATGCACGCATGATCTCATATTTGTACTAAGAAAGTTACCAATTAATGGAGGACATATAAGCATTTGAGAGATTTTTTTGGACAACTTTTTGGGTTACCTAACATTTTTCATATCATTAAATGTCTAATCCTTTTTTTAAATTACTTACATTTATATTTCTCAAAAGCAATATTACATCCAATAAACTTTAGAGCGGTATACATCCACTCATGAATACCTGACATAGAATAAGCAGCTCTAGTTAACCTGTGAGCCACATTATTCGCAGACCTATAAGAAAACACAACTAACACTTATTCAAAGTGCTTAAGCAACTCTATACAATAAAATTGTATCAAAGGTTAATTCATGTGTCCATTCAAAGCATCAACCAGAACTTTAGCATCAAATCCGAAAATGCATTTACCAACTCTCAATTCCTTCACCCAAGATAATGTTTCCTTCAAATTCAGCGCCTCTGTTTCATGCTACTATTGTATTGTATTACATCTAGCTCGAAGAAACTCCTCACACTCATTTCGAAGTACACACCCTAAACCCATTAAATTTTGTCCACGTGTTGCATCAATATTGATTTTGACCCACCCCTCCGGAGGTTTAGTCCATGTTTGAACCCCATCTTTATTATAACATCCCACATCGATAAGAATTAGTGAGTTTCAGGCCTTTATAAGGACAAGCTTACAGCTAATGTAAATCAATTTGCTAGCACTTTTGGACTGACCTGTGGTGGGTTGTTGGGTCCGGTATACATTTGGTTGTGGGATTGGATGTTATACATAGTGTTAGAGCTTTACCCGGCCGGAAGTGTAGAGGCACTGCCCGGATTGCGTATGTGTGTTCGTGGGCTCGACGAGGACGTCGACCCAATAAGGTGGAGTGTTTGTAACATCCCACATCGATAAGAATTCCTGAGTTTCAAGCCTTTATAAGGACAAGCTTACAACTAATGTATACCAATTTGCTAGAAATTTTGAACTGACCTGTGGTGGGTTGTTGGGTGTGGTATGCAATTAGTTGTGGGTTTGGATGTTATAAATGGTACGAGAACTCTACCCGACCGGAAGTGTAGAACCACCGCCCGAATGGGTGTGGGGTGTTTGTAACATCCCACATCGATGCGCTTGGATGTTATATTTATGTTAAATGTTATACTTACATTCATCCTCCCTAGCTTGTTTCCAGTCAGCTAGGAGATTTAGAGATGCCATTATAATTCCGAAAACAGATATACTCACCCGTTCCCACATTCACTTATTTCTCGTATTCCAAATACTCCAACATAACAAACCCAGTAATGTACACTATTCTTTAGTCCCCCAGTGTCGCTGTAATGTCGCAAATACCGTCTCATTTAGACCTACTCTAACAAGCTCCCATAATCTAATATCTTCCCATATTTCCTGTGCAAATTTACATTTCCTCCTCACACATCTGGCACATTGGGCAAGTCACATCAATTCCCACTTCCTTCCCTGCTAACGCAATACACGTAGGTAAGCAAGCTTTACATGTATGCCATACAAAGTTAACAACCTTACCTGGCAATTGTAGTGACCACAAATTTTTCCAAAAACTCGATTCTAGGTATTCATTCCCCAAAACTCGATTCTCGGTATTCATTCCCCTACCTGCTAAAAACTAGAACCAAGTATCTTCTCGATTTCTCATTGGAATGGGGATTTGCAAATCAATCCGCTCCAACCGCAAATTCGTGATTAAAAATATTGTGATTAATCGCAACTGCATTTATGGTTGTGGTTAGAAATTTTGCAAAACCGCTACATGTAGTTTGGTGCGGTTTTCACCCTGAAACGCACCCATACTGAACCACGTACACCACTACTTCCAAAGATAAATATTATTAACAATAAAAATTCTATATAAAAAGTAAAATAAACTATGTAGCCTGTGTTATAGGTTAGTATCCATTATTTTCCGTTTACACCTTTTATTTTTTGATTTTTTTTTTTGTCGAAGTTTGATGGAGTCTTTGTCTCAGAAAAGGAAGCTAAAGTGAGTAAACGACACTCTAGTGGAAACTGACTGGCCTGGGGATCATAGGGATCAACAACAGTGTCCTATATGTATATGAGATAAAATGGTCCAAGCTTTAGCCCAGACAATTGCCCAAGTTTAAAGTGTTTTCTGGTATTAAATTGTGGTGTTACTTATGTAAATATATGTAATTTTCTGTAATTACAATAACACTCTTATGTACTGACCATTATTATTTCAGAAAAAATCATCTTATATAGAGTCTCGAGAAATAATATTTCACAAAAAACGGTAGTCATATAATCATATTATTGATTTGTCTCTCATCAAAAAGCAAAAGTAGGATAGAAGTAAAGTGGAAGAGCTGTTGCATCTCTATTGCAACAACAAAAACTGTCTTAATATGATGCTTTTGCAACTTTTCCAGGCAGGCATTCTTCTTCTTTTTCTACAATTTACTGCTATTGAACTCTGAGTTTTTCACCTCTCCTGTTAATTTTCACTCTGTTGACAGTAAAAGTTGTTTCTCAAAACCTATCAAATATCAATCATTTACCTGTTTTTTTTTTACTCACACCTGTTTTCTCTCTAGAAATAAGATCGGTGTACATCTCGTATCCGAAATATATATATATTTAGTTTGATTTATATGTTCCTGGAACATAATTTCTAAAGATGGGGAAGTATATGGAATGATGAAAGTGTGTCCGAATCCCCATGACAAAGAAAACAGGACATTTTTCACAACATCAAGTAGAAGCGACATCATGAAAACAGATGTATTCCAAAGCTAGAGAATAGAGAAAAAGAAATCAAAAGCTTTCACTTTTCCTATTCCCCATTCTCACGGAGACGATCTGCCTTGAACTTTCAATTTTGTTTTGAATCTCAAGTTCTAGTGCATTGTGAAATAAATCAATAATTTAATTTCGGGTCATTTCTTATTGCAGGAACAATGCAATCAACAAGAAAATATCCAACATGCTATTAGTGTAGGAGAGAAAGATAAGTAGAAATTCTATTAATAATAAAAACATAACTCATTTTTCAGATGTGTTGCACAAACTAATTAAGGAATGTAACCCGTAGCTATGGCACGGTTCTTTTCCATATAGGTAGTTTCATACACAGGAAGATCATCACAAAATCTATCGTTCTTGAAAACTGACAAATGATCGAGTTCGAACAAATCTGAACTCGAATCACTAGCTGCATCGTCTTCATAATCATCATCAGCGTCTGCATCACCATCATTTTCCTTGTAATATTTTCTGGTAACAAGGTCATTAGTCTTCTGATTTTGTTGCAATTTCACTCCGCCATTTGTCTCCAATTCATCAGCGTAAACACATTTTTGACCGCAAGGACGAGAATGCTCATCAACTATGACACTCACCGGAAAGAAACTTACTGTCCTTTTGATCCCATTGTTGAGTTTTTCCTTAGACCTTGTTGAATCTTTGCTTAAACAAGACCTTGAAAACGAAGAAGCGGACGAACATTTGGATGATTTTTGTGTTTTATGACAACTCAAGTCATACACACCATTCAAATCATAAACCCTATTGTGATTTTGATGTAAATTCTTGGTTTTCTTGGGATCACCGTGTGTGAAAAGAGAGTTGATGAAGCCTGTCAGCCGACCACCTGGTGAGATGGGCTGCTTCATTTTCTTTAAATTTTCATAAATCTTGACAGCTCTGGTTTTGGACTTGATCAGTCCCTCTTCCGTTTTATGTGTTTGATGATTACGATAATCATCAAACAAATAGAACTGATCACTCTTCTGGACAGTAGTCCTGATTGGTTTTGGTGCGGGAAAAGAACCAGATTTCCAGTTTCCCGCTCCAAAAGATTCAGTTTCGGAGGATGAAAATCCTCCGAAACTAGAATCTGAAGAACAAGAACTTGAGCTAAAAAAAAGAGGATCATTGTCCTGAACTAAGTACTTCTCATCAAATTCAGACAACAATGATCCTTTTCGAGACGAGACCTTTTCATTTACTTTCTTTTCCATCCATTTCTCGATCAAACAAGCTCGTCGAAGGCTTGTCATTTCTTCGTCTTCGACAGTTCTACCACTAGCCTTTGCTCTGTCACTACCACCATTGACATTGTTGTTGCTGCATTGCAATTTCTTCACATTTTTTTCTTTGGGCTGTTTGAAATCCCTGTAAGTCTCACTACTACCGTCAATCTCGCGGTAGATTTCATCAAGAAGGCTTGAAGAAAATGATGGGCTTTTCGGATTTTTCCTTACTTTCTCTGTTCTCTCCCAAGTATACATTTTCTTTGTATGTGTAAATTTTGTGCCTAAATTCTTAGGTAGTGTAGGTATTAAAAAGAGAATGAAGAAAGGGGTGTGGAGAAAGACAATAGAAATGATGAACAGAATTGTTTTTGTAGAGAGAGTGCAATGAGAGCAATCTTTCACGCCTTGTTAGGAGGAAACTTGAAGAAGAATGAAAGTGAAGAAAATAGAAACAAGAGGCAGACACTTATAAAGGCCAACTGCCCAAGTGTTCGAACAATTTATTAAGATTTTTTTATTCTGATTCTCTAATGATTTACGAATGACTCCAAATAAATGTATGAATTTTGACAAAATCAAACCGAATCAAATCAAACATACTTGGTGTTTCTACGTTCAATTCTAATGATGGTGATGCGTCAATTTTAAACGTATTCACAAAATTATTTTCGTTAAGATCTCGTGAAAGAACAGACATTTTTTTTTCTAAAATTATCACATCAACCTTTTACTAAAAAAAGTAAAACGACCTACAATCAAATACGTGAAATTAAAGTAGCAAATTGATACCCAACGTATCTTACTGTAATGATATCTATCTCGTTTTCTTTATAAGATATCGAAGATTCAAATTTTGTCAAAAACAAGATGGATGTGTGTTTAAATAGCACTAAAAAACGAAGCAATTTGATGAAGCTTAGTGTGAACAAATGCTATAAAGATTGTGCTAATATCAAAGAACAAAATAAAAAAGAGTGAGAATGTGAAATAAATTGTGCAGAGATGCCTTTACTGTGGGGTAACAATGTGAAAAGGGGTCCACACATTGATGGATCTGATAAAGATTTCTGTTTTAATGAAAGTGCAGTATAGTGGGGGTGGCAATCACTGGGTGACTACTGCTACTGAATTTACTAGTTGTTCGTAAACAGATTTCTTTTACTACTAGTAGTGTTTGTACTCCTCTAGTCTTTAGCATGCTTTTGGAAAGAAAAAGCTGTTTGGAATTACTCCAGTTTTTGAACGTCTACACCTAGTATTGTGTTCTAGAAATTTAGGCTTCTTGGATCAAGATAATAGCCTTTTAAAAGTGACATATTTATGTTGTTTGTTGTAAATCCAAAATGAATCTGAAATGTATCACTCAACTTAAAGTATAGTACAAACAGGGTGCACCCGAAAATGAATCTTTAAATTTTGTTTTCGGTATTGGATTCGTGTCGGATAATGGAGCAAAGCTAGTTTATTTCTTATCTTTATTTGTGGGATTTACGGATCCAACTCGCCATCTTAGAGCATCTCCAATGATAATATGTAAAATGGTTGACATGTAAATAATGACACGTAAATGTTATGTAAATTGATTTAGCTAAGAGATTGATATCACCGGGAATGCTCTTAGAATGACATTCGTACTTCGTAGTTTGGATTGTATTGACATTGCATCATATTATCGTAATCAAGTAGTACCCAACTCGGCCACCAGGTTGGGGGGGTGGTCTTTGAAGTTGGAAGTGATATCTAAGATTTGAAAACCAACAACATGATTCAACTATACAGAGACAGAAAAGGATGTATGTAGGAATAGTGGACCTTCTGATGAAACAATTTTAAATATATGCATGCATATGTAGCTTACTTTGAGCAGAAGCATATATATAGAGTCTTCTTGCCTGGCAGTGAAGCCCTACAGTATTTATTTTATCAACAGGATGGAACCATCACGTGCTTCCTTCTTTTGGTTCATCCTTTGTTCAATCTTCTCAAGACATAACAGACTCACTATTCCACATCAAAACCTGCTTTGAACCTTCGCCTTCAATGTGCCCATATCTCAACTTCTTATTTGTTTTCAAGTGCAAATCTTTAGTCAGGTGTCGAAAACGAGTACTCGAAAATTCGGACGGATACTTGGAATATTCAACTACAACACGGAGTACAATCCGTTTTCGATTTTTATAATTTTATGTAACAATAAGAGAGATTTTCACTGATAAACAACTGCAATTGTAAACATTATTGATGCAGCTACATTGTCAGCAAGAGAATCAAATAATTTTGAAAAACATTATAGGTGTTTACAATAAATGAAATAATTTAAATTGGACCACTTTCTTTTAATTTCCAAATAATTTTCTCACAGGGACAAGAAATGGACCACAGGCTTCAAGCCAATTGAATACAAATAAAAAACAGAAGAACGAAGATCTGTGTCTCAGTACAATGCACGACCATGGCCAATACCGCTTCAATGTACGGTTTACCTCATCCACGTGCATGCCAACATCTATTCGTTCCTACATTCTAAAAGCTTCGATTGTTTTGATTAATTTTCATATTTGATTTTTTAGAATGCTTTGTAGCTAATTCAGTTTCATCTACATTCGATTTACATTCAAGTTTTAAATCTTTTTGACGTACTAATAAAAGAGATTATACTCTCCCTTTGTTTCCTTTATAAGCAGAATGACTATTTTCATAAAAGAAAATTAAATTACATGCAATACATTGACAGGATACAAATAATAGTTTAAGTAATAAAAGTTCATAATAAGCTCAATCCTGGGTCGCAAGAGCTAGAACTACTACTGTCGCACATATGTCATAACCAGTGATTTTCTGAGATAAGTTTCGGGAACTCATATGCTAGAGTGGTCTAAGTACACGGTGATAGTTTATAATTGATAATACCCTCCCGGAAGAAATATATTTTCCCGGAAGAAGTCTCTTTTTGCCCGGAAGAAGTCTTTTTACCTACCAGGTACGACTAAGTCCCGGAAGTATTCAATGGACAACTTGTCACACCCTAAGTGGACTAAGGAAAATAAGTGAAGGCAATATTATCTCTTCCGGACCAAAGACAGTCCCTTCCTCCAGCACCTTCCGCCTCTTGGGCAAAAGCTGCTTACTTCCCCAATACTCTTACATCAATTCACACCTGTCACAATGAAGGGAGCATCCTTCCGGACCAGGGGACAAAGGAAGCTAACACTAAACCTTATAAATACTCAAGCAGCATCACATATGCAGGGGTTCTAATTTTTCCACATTCACACACATTCACTCTCATTCCACAAAACGCTCTCTAAAATTCAGTTACCGGTAATACACTTTCCGATATTGTTTCTTGTTATTCTCCACCACCAAGTTACTTACTCTCACGCCGGAGGTGCTTGACGGCCACCACCCCCGGTCAGGCATTGTTTTGCAGAGTCTCAACCGACAGCACACCAAATTCCCGACCAAGCATTGCCGGAAGAGAGACAAGTACGGTTGAGGGGAGCAAGGAGCATTATCATTTGGCGCTAGAAGGAGGGGAAATTTTTCCTTAAAAGAAACCCTCCATCCATTCCAGTTTACAAGAAGTAACTTACTTTTGGTGTTTGGGCATCCTTTGATTCCTGAGAATTAATCGACGTCAAAGCATACAAGAGAATTTTAGTCACAAATCCTTCTCAATGGGTCCGTCGAAGAATACAAGGTTGCAAGTAAGAAATATACCAGATGGGAACAACATAAACAACAATGAGGAGCAACTTCAAGACAATCAATATGAGACGATTCCTGACGTCTCTCACCATAGTGAACCCGTCCTCCAACGAGTTGGAACAAGGGACGGGAACCCTCCTCTCAACTTGGACTTGACAAGTTTCGCTCCAAATCAAATCGATTTCCTTCTCAGTGTTGCTGCCAATCTCCAACACCCCAACCAGCAAAATGACCCACCTCGGTCTAAAGGGAGACGGGAACCACCTCCCCACGAGGATGAAGCACATAGTGCTATCAACAATGGCACCAAAAGGCCAAGGACAACAAAATCCATCTTCTCTCGTCTCGGTTCTTCCCAAAACACTCAAAATGTCCGCCATGATAAGCCTCACCACCGTCCCGAGACATGGAAGGAAAATCGAAGAGTACGGGACTTAAGACGTCAAATTGAGGACAAAAGGGCCGAGTACGAAAGGGAAAAGCGAAGACTAGAAGAAGAATTCTACCAAGAGAAGGAAAGGGACAGGACTCCCGAACCCACCCCGGTGGGAGGTGATGGAAGCTCTCAACAAGAAATCCTCCAAACTCTCATGGAGTTAAAGCGCAAAGTTGAGGGAGAAGTTTCAGCCAGCCCGGGAGAATCCCCCTTCTCCAAAAGATTAGAAGATGAAAGTAAGCAAACACATTTGAAACACCCTCACCTGGACTCATATGATGGCAATGGAGACCCGGAAGAACACTTGAGTTATTTTGATCAAATAGCCCTTTTCTATGGGTACCGGGACTTAACATGTTGCAGATTCTTTGCTTCCACCTTAAGAGGAAGTGCACAACGATGGTTTTGTAGGCTTCCTCCCAGGACCATTGACACATGGGCCGATTTCAAAAAAGCCTTTCTGAATAAGTTTAAGGCAAATCAACCACATGAAGTGCACACTGTCTTCCTTGAGACCATAGCCCAAAAGAGCGGAGAGACACTTGAAAGTTATCTAAAGAGGTTCAAGGAGGCGGTAAACAAAGTGGTGTCAGTGAATGAGACAGAAGCGTTAGTGCATCTAAGAAGGGGTCTAGACCCTTATGATTGTGAAAGATATATTTGCAAGCTCATGGAACATAAGCCCACTACGCTAGCCAGAGCATATGAATTAGCTTCTTACTTCATCACTGAGACGGAGGCCATGAGAGTCATGAAACAAACAAGGAATCCTCCCCAACCAAAGCCTTACTTCCAGAAGGAACGTTTCACTTTCCACCACACTCAGAGGCCCGTCCAGGAGCACCAAGTCCAAACCACCCATGGTCCTGCCGTGTCAAGGCAAAAACCCGTCTTCGACAAGTCGAGGCTCTCTTCTTCCACCTCATCAAGGCCAGCACGGAAACTTGAACCAGAGTGGACAACCTTGAGCATGCCTAGAGCACATATCTTACGGGAGATACAAAACAAACCTTTCTACCAGGCACCTCAACCGCTTTGGACAGCCCCGGGTGATAGAGACTCCACTAAGCACTGTGAGTATCATGCCACGCACGGACATACCACAGAGAATTGTCTCTCTCTCAAACACTTCCTCGAGAGGTTGGTCTGTCAAGGACTCATTAACCAATACCTTCCCCGGCAAATTACGAGCGGGAACAACTCGAATACTCCTTCCACTTCTCAAGCCAACAAAGGCAAGAACATTGTCAATGTGGTTATTGGAGGAACACAATCTCC
Source organism: Heracleum sosnowskyi (assembly GCA_030848705.1). Taxonomy (NCBI): domain Eukaryota; kingdom Viridiplantae; phylum Streptophyta; class Magnoliopsida; order Apiales; family Apiaceae; genus Heracleum; species Heracleum sosnowskyi. The sequence continues at coordinate 9,496,457 of CM061242.1, read as the reverse complement.
CCCACGAGCTTCGGGAACTCAAGAAGTGTTAACGATATCAGAGAAAGACATGATGGGAGATGTTATCACTTTTTCTGACGCTGACTTGGAAGGAGTCAATCCTTACAATACTGAAGCTTTGGTGGTCACGGTAGAAACACGAGATAATGTGGTCAAGAAGGTCTTGATTGATAATGGCTCCTCGGTGGATATAATTTTCACGCACTGTTGGGAAAGGCTGAAGTTGGAAGATAAGTTGGAAGAATGTCGAGAGGAGGCACCCCTTTACGGTTTTGGCCACAATGCAGTCCCCATAGCGGGAGTAGTGAAGTTGCCTATACTCTTCGGGACAGCCCCGAAGCAAGTTCACCATTTTATCAAGCTTTATGTGGTCAACACACCGTCTTCTTATAATATGATCTTGGGAAGGCCGACTCTGACTCGCTTGAGGGCCATAACCTCCACTACCCACCTAAAAATGAAGTTCCCCACCACTGCAGGAATTGGAGAGATTAAAGGAGATACAGAGGCTTCAAAGTATTGCTATGGTTCCGCCCTCAACCTTGCTCAGACTGACCCAAGTAACCTAAGAAGGGCGCGAGCAACTCAGCGGAAAAGGGAGAAAAGGAAGAGGCATCTCGAACACCAACGAAACCAAAGGAAGAGGACCAGGGATGTCCAAGTAGTGGAAGCCAAAAATGATCAGAACATGGAAGAATTAGAGCAGCGAATGGATGCCAACTTGAGAAAATGTTTACAGAAAGATGAAGTGCCCATTGTGACACCCGCAGTAGAAACAGAAAAGATCGAATTGGTACCCGGAGACGGGACGAAGCGAATTAGCATTGGTGCCGGTCTCGACTCGGTATTCAAAGAAGGATTGATAAAATTATTGCGAGAGTATGCCGACATTTTTGCTTGGAGCCCAAAGGAGATGCCTGGACTTGATGAGTCCGTAGCCATGCATAAATTGAATGTTCACAAAGAGGCCATCCCGAAAATGCAAAAGAGAAGGAATGTTGCTCCAGACAGGCAGAAAGCAATTGATGAAGAGATAGACAAAATGCTAGACGCTGATCTCATTTGTGAAGTTACTTACCCGGAATGGGTAGCTAATGTGGTTTTGGTAAAGAAAGCTAATGGCAAGTGGAGGGTTTGTGTCGACTACACTGATCTTAATGCTGCATGCCCAAAGGATCCTTACCCTCTTCCAAGCATCGATCAACTAATTGATGCCACTGCGGGTCACCTCATGCTAAGCTTTATGGATGCCTTTTCGGGATATAATCAAATCAAGCTAGCACCAGAAGATAGAGAGAAAACATCTTTCATCACTCATCGAGGGGTTTATTGTTACAAGGTCATGCCTTTCGGCCTTATCAATGCTGGAGCAACGTATCAAAGGATGATGAATAAAATCTTTGCTGGGCAACTTGGTAGAAACATGGAGGTATATGTTGATGATATGATTGTTAAATCTTTGTTATTAAACACTCACCTTGCAGATTTGAAAGAATGTTTCGAGAAGTTACAAGCACATAACATGAAGCTCAATCCGGACAAGTGTACATTTGCCTTGGAGGCGGGAAAGTTCTTAGGTTTCTTGGTGAGTCAAAGAGGAATAGAGGCTAATCCAGAGAAAATTCAAGCAATATTGGACATGCACCCTCCCAAGAGAATTCGTGATGTCCAAAGACTAACAGGAAGGTTGGCCGCTTTGAGAAGATTCATATCAAAATTGGCAGAGAGATGTCTACCTTTCTTTGATACTCTAAGGGGAGCGAAAACTACAAAGACCATCAAGTGGACTCCCGAATGTCAAATCGCTTTTGATGAGTTAAAGGCATATCTCTCATCTCCACCTTTGCTAGCAACAGCCGCTCCGTCCGAGCCTTTGTCCATCTATTTGTCGGCATCAAATGCGGCAGTGGGGGCCGTCTTGATTAAGGAAGATGGTGAAGGACAAAAACCCATCTATTATGTCAGTCAAGTATTGAAGGATGCGGAAACTCGTTACCCCCCTGTGGAGAAGTTTGCCTATGCCCTTGTCACTGCAAGCAGAAAATTAAGGCATTATTTCCAAGGGAGAGAGATCAAGGTTGTCACCAATCACCCTTTGAAAAAGCTTCTACACAAGCCAGACCTTTCAGGACGATTGATTAATTGGGCTGTGGAGTTAAGTCAATTCTCTATCTCTTATGAGCCAAGGAGGGCAATCAAGGCTCAAGCCCTTTCAGATTTCATTGTAGAATGTTCATTTGGTAACAAAGAAAAGATGCCCTCTCTTGAGGATAATTCACCCGCCAAAGAGCCTCTCCCTCCTCCAAACCCAACATGGAAACTTTTTGTTGATGGATCTTCCACCTCGGCAAGGAGTGGAGCAGGCCTTATCTTGATTAGCCCCGAAGGGTTCCAAGTGATGCAAGCCATAAGGTTCACTTTCAAGGCTACCAATAATCAAGCTGAGTATTAAGCACTCATTGCAGGTCTCAACTTGGAACGTAGTCTCCAAGTCCAACACCTCTCCATTTTTAGTGATTCCCAAATTGTGGTAAGGCAAACCACTGGGGATTATGCTACAAAAGACATCATTCTCACCAAGTACCAAGCTTTGGTTAGATCCCTTCTCTCTTTCTTTGCCAACCACACACTTGTTCAAGTGGATAGAGAAGACAATACTATTGCAGACTTGCTTTCCAAGCTTGTAGAATCTGAAAAGGATCACCTAGATGGTTCCGTCTATTTTGAAGAACTAAAAGTGCCAGCAATTGAGGGACAACAAATCATGGAAATCGGCACGGAAGACTCTACTTGGATGACACCCATCATCGACTACTTGAAAGATGGAATTCTACCAGAAGACTCTACCAAGGCCAAACAACTCCGCTCTCAAGCTGCCAAATACTTCATTCAAGATGACACCCTCTACAAAAGAACTTTTGATTCTCCTATCCTAAAATGCGTCGACCCTGACGAAGCCTTGTATTGCATGAGAGAGGTCCACGAGGGGATATGTGGAGATCATATGGGAGGAAATGCTTTGGCTCACAAAATTCTACGACAAGGATACTTTTGGCCTACTTTGGCTAAGGATTGCCAAGCTTTCGCTAAAAAATGTACACAATGCCAACTCTTCAGCAATGTTCCTAAACAAGCACCTGCCTTGCCCTCTTCCATCTTATCCCCCATTCCCTTTGCCATGTGGGGAATCGATATCATGGGACCTTTCCCGAAAGCTAAGAATGAATTGCAATATGTGATGGTAGCAATTGATTATATGACTAAGTGGGTTGAAGCTAAGGCTCTAAGGAATATCACCCAGGAGGATGCTATAAAATTTGTCAATGAAAACATAGTCACAAGGTTTGGAATCCCAAGGATAATGGTGTCGGATAATGGAACTCAATTTGTTGGATCAAAGTTCGTGAAATTTCTTTCAGAAAGAGGGGTGAAACATAAGAAAGCTTCGGTGTGTCACCCTCAAAGCAACGGGCAAGTGGAAGTCACAAACAGCACTATCGTGAGAGGCCTCGAGAAAAGGCTTCAGACGTCCAAGAAGAAATGGCCCGAGGAACTTCCTAATGTGTTGTGGGCCTACCGAACATCAGCTAGAAGCAGTACTAAGGAAACCCCTTACAAACTAGCCTTCGGTACTGAAGCCCTCCTCCCAGTAGAAGTAGGCTCACCCTCCTACCGAGTCTTAAACTTTGATGAAGAAGCTAACGCGGAAGGCCTCTGTGACAACATCGAACTCCTTGATGAAGTCAGAGATGATGTGGTGCAAAGAATGGATACATATAAAGAAAAAACCAAGGAATACTTTGCCAAGAAGACAAGGATCCGAAAATTTGAAGAAGGAGATTTGGTGTTGCGGGCAACGGAGGCCTCAGACCCGCGCCATACGGGGAAACTCATGCCTAAATGGGAAGGTCCATACAAGGTGAAGCAAGTGCTACGTCCAGGATCATACAAGTTGGAAAGGTTGGATGGAACCGAAGTAAACAACACATGGCATGGAGACAAGCTGCGAAAATATTATACCTAAGGGTAGTTTGTTCCCTATCACTACAAAGAAGTGTGAAAGGCGTAATTCTATAAGCCTCCATAACACATTATCTATGTTTTTAGTACTTTTTCCATCAAAGGCTCATGTACCTGTCTGCCATGAATGAAATTTCCTTTTCCAGTCACAATATGTTATACCTTTAAATTATCTCAGACACAAGTCATACTCTTTCGAACACAAAGCGAAGAAAATACCTCAGACACAATTGCAACACCTCAGACACAATTATCTCAGACAAAATTTAGTAAATTATGTTATCACATGAGTTTTATACAGACACAAGGCGGACGAAACCGCCACAGAAACAAATAACTTATCTCTGACACAAGTAACAATACTTCAGAAACAATTACGTGCAACATATTACCTAAGGAGAATTATTCAAACACAACATAAATACTTTTACGACAACTTTCATGAAATGCATTTTTTCCGAGTTTTATTTAGTCAAAAGAAGGATGCGGGTAAGAAACTCCAACATCATAAAATAGTTCAGCGTGATACAACTACAAATGAAAGGGTACAAGTACAAGAGCATTTTGACATGAGAAAACACCAAGTCATAATGCACTAACTAATCAGAAGACGGAGCATGTCACGGGGGCGGATGTGCCTTCCTACGAACATAAGCCTCCCTCCGGGCTTTCATCCACTCCATAAAGAAAACATCGAAGTCATCCTTTGGCCGTCTGAGATCATCCCTAAAAAACTCTCGGCAACAAGCAACGATAAGGGGAGCCATCTTCTGGCTCTCAGCACCAACTATCTCCTTAAAGACACTAGTCCCTCGGAAGGCTGCAACAGTATCATCACAGTCTTTCTTGTACGCCGGAGAAGCTTTATAATCTCGAATCACATCTACTGCAGATGGCATGGCAGCCAACTTCTCCTTCGCACGGTTGGCATCATCCACAGCTTCTCTCACTTGATCTTCCAAGCGTTTCCTGTCAGCAGCGAAGCCTTCTTTAGCTTCTTCTTGTAGAAGATCCATGTCAGCTATTAGGCCACCATTCTCTTGCTTCAGGGTTTTTACTTGTCTCTCTGCCACCTTCCGCCTTTTTCCCTCACGTAAAAGCTTGTTTACCAATCCGGCGCCATAACCGCCAACCTACAACAAAACATCAAACCAGGGAAATTGTTTAGAACTAACACAAATGACAACAAGAAGACCGTATAGACAAATAATACAGAAAGCTACAACTAAGAGTGTCACTTACCCGAGCATAATGCTTCTCAAACCTTAAAATCATCTTCTTTTTCGTCACCTTCGCAAGTTTTCCACGATCGTCAGGGGTAAGCATCTCGGGTAAAACCGCCTTGGGAGCTGTAGGAAACAAATATCCTACTCCTTTCCTTTGCACACTGGTAGAGGAATCTACAATCTCATCATCAGAGGACGCATCATAAGCAAAAGTGGAGTCTACCACCCGCTGCGAGCCGGACCTCCGCTTCATGCCAAGTCGGGAGCAAGAAACTAATGTCTTTGGACGGGCTCTTAGTACACACCTAGTTCCACCAGTACCCTCACCGATAGCCTCCTCTACTCGACCGAGAGTATCTCCTTCCTCAACAGGCTTTTCCCTCTCACCAGGCATACCTACATCATAAATCAAAAAATATGGTGAACATGTCCAAGACAAATAAGCAAGAAACAAAGTACACAAGAGGTAAGAATAAGGCAACATACCAGTGCTCATCAAAGGCTCCTCATTATCCGCCACTAAAGTCTCCCCCGCGGGGGCAATGCTCTCTCCATCAAGTCCTCCCACAAAGAAATCATCCTCCATTGACACATAATCAGCAAACACCGTATGCAAGTTGACAGGATTATCTCCTTCCACCCACGCCTCTGTGGTCACTTTTTCCTGATGTTTCGTCGGCTCCCTAGTATCATGTACCGGACGAGACCTAATCAAATCTACACCATTACCAACATCAACTGGGACTCTCTCGTGATCACCAAGTCTCGGCGCAAACACCTCCTCATACCCACCATCCAACTCCGCATCAACACCTTCTACCTCCCCATCCTCCATATCGGCATCATCGTCCTCGCCCTGTTTATTTAAGTGTTCGGGCTTAGGGGGTCCACTCTTTAAGAGCTCTTCAATCTTCCTTTTATCTTTACCCCATGCAAGCTCGGGCATGTCCATTGACGCTGGTGGATACACTGTCACAAAAAATATATACTTAGTTCATGGCCAACATAACACAAATAGCAGGCTAAATAATACATGCACATATCATATGACAGAATCTACCACAACAAAGGGAACACTTACATCCGTAGAATTTCAGCTTGCTAACACTCTGGAACTCAGCCTCGCTCCAGACAAACTCAAAAATATGGAGTAAATCCGCACAATTCTTCACTTGGCTATCCGACAACGTATCCCTCCGTACAACACAGTGGGGCTCAACTTTAGAGAAAAACCCCGACATGTAGCTCCAATCCCCACCATGGATTACAACATATTCATATTGCCAATGCTTCCTAGTGGTAACCAACTTCACTGGCTTATGGCCATCTGCAAGGAGACCTACCCGGCTATTTTTGTTACCTTGGGAAATCTCATAGAAGGGAGCACAGTTGGACTTTTTTGATGAAAAGATCGTGAAGAATGCCTCGAAGGTTGGCTGTCGACTACTATGATCACATGCAGCAATGAACCACAATATCAGTCGAATGGAATTTGGCGTAAATTGGGCTGGAGTACACTTAAACTGCTGTTTAAACAAAGCTACCAAGAATTTGTGCGGTTTGGGCGTTAAACCCGCTTTCAAGTGCTCAAGTGGCATAACTATCCCACCATCGTCGGGCCGCGAATATAACCTCTCGCTCGGAGTAGGAGCTCTCCAAGAATAATCTCCCCCAATTTGGAAGGCCTTCGGCATAAAATCCTTCCATTTGGAATATTGAAATGAGCTCCGATATTTCAAATGCTTATACCCTCCCCATTCAGCATCCAATTGGGAACTATCAAACTGTGGTGGATCAATGTGCTTTTCTTGATAGTATTTATCCATACTAGTAAAGTAAGCTTCGGGATCAATAGTCACGGGAGGGACAGGAAAGAGAGTAAGGGAATCCGCCCAACTACCATCCTTACGGAGCAAGCTCGTAACAGTTTTGATGTTACTTCTTCCACGAGAAGGACCAGCTCCAGCCATCTGTCAACACACAACAAAAAAAAAAGTTAGAACTTTCTCAATATAACAAGAAATAAGTTTACTATCAATTCTAAGTCAAAGTGGTGCAACAAGGCATGCAATCAAAAAATTTAAATCAGATTCTTTTCACGCTTTAAATCGGCTTACACCTTAAGACACAAAATTCACATGTCAGAAAAATCAAGACCAACTAGGCACTCGGTACAAAGTTCAAAAGAAGCTTTGCATGCACATACACGTTAAATAGACCGTGTACTTCACAAAACTTTTCCAAACCCTGCCAGGTAGACGGTAGACCCACTTCCAGCATACAGTTTATGAAAATAATAACCAAGTCAGTAAACTCTAAAATACTATGACCCCTCTTTTCTACTCACCACACTATCCACATTCTACATAACCTCACATTCCCGCTTCCACTCTCCTAAAACCCACTCCCGCCTCCATTGTCCCACACAGAAACCTATATATACATCTACACTGAGTCCCCACACCCTCACACCAGTTCCTCTCTGATGCTTCATGTGGAATATATTGACGGAGACATAAAGAAAGAGAAGAAAATAAATGAATATCAGGACAGTCAGCTGTATTCCCACGGTAATAAAGATAGCATATGAATAGCAAAAAGTTGATGGAAAGAAAGCACTGCGTAGTCAAGCCCAGTCCCGCTTTCCCACATTGTGCCCTCCCAAAGCCCAGTCCCGCTCCCTCTTCCCCGATCCCGCTTCCCCGTTCCCGCTTCCAGTTTCCCATTCCCCTCTCCCATCAGCACCAAGACACACAAAAGTCTGTACAACTTTAGTCCCAGTTTCTCAACGCCATAATCCAGTCCAGCCTCCTCAACATGCAGTCCTGCCTACGTCTAGTGTGAAATGACCCTATGATAGTGGCATTTGTTCTCGTCGACTGGAGTCACTGGGCAGCATCTCTTCTGACTCACAAGAAGACAGAGTCGATACCAAGTGATGTGATGATAAGCGACGGGATGACGGTCGACAATATTCTGGGAACAAGCGTTTGAACTTATCCTTTTGATCATGTCATATTTATTTCTCACTTTGGGTTTGCGTAGATGGGATTGAAGATAAATATGAGATGAAACCGTGCTGTTACGTGGTCGACCTGACCATATGCTTCTTGCGTCTTTTTACTTCACTTTGGCTTTGCTTTATATATATATGGCATTTGCTGCAATACCCTTGAGACCCTGAGCATACCAAGAGACTATATTGCTTCTGCTTTCTCTAATATTTTTTGACCTCCATAATCTTTTTTCTTAGCTCAACATTTCACATTTGGATGAAATCACGACCACAGACTACACGACTTTCGAATTCATAGCAGTATGAAATATGAGAAACATACATGTCTTATGGAGCGGGCATCGTTAAAAAGAATATTATGTGGTACTGTACTGTCAAGAATATTGGGTGGTACTGTAAAAAGAATATTGAATGTCAAGGAGGACATGGACTGTGCAAGGGATAAGGCGAAACATGAACATAAACAAAAAATGCAGAATGTTGAAAATGAGGTCATAGCACCAACAGATACAGACGAACCAGAAATTAACATGAAAACAAAATTGCATAGCCAAGAGACTCTTTCCATCTATACACTACAGCTGGAAACAGATGATGTATTCAAATAGGACATAATTTCATGCTAAGAAGGAAGTATATCAACCAACAAAGAACTGGCATTTCTGATGCGGCGTTGGTTTCATGGATTCTAAACGCTACTCTGGTCGTACCTGAGCTGGATCATAATTCATTCGGGAAGGATGATAGCGACTTCGTCGACACCTTTGACGAAGATTGGTTCTTATCTTCTTTTTTAAAGGATGTCACTACTGTAAAACCACCATACACTACGCGGGTGCTAAAGAAATCAGAGCATAATTGTGATTTGGATGAAGTTCTGCCTATACTATTGAGGAGACATGTTGGTCAGTGGACTAAGTCTGAGTTCTGACTATAGACTTGCTAAAACTCCTTTACATAAATGTGACCATCTCGGTGTTTGGCTTTGCAACAAATGGAGACATGCACATACCAGCTAAACTGGTTACAAAAGACGAAATCAAAGCATACAGCAAAGAACATATATATACGTGTTTTCAGAAAAAATAAAGGTTAATAAAGAGACATAACAGTAAAGAAAGTGGTCGAAGCTTACATGTTACTGGCTAATTATTTCCTTGTTTTGCTTTTATCTTAAGTCCCCACCGTATGTTGATGTTGTTGCCGGAGGATGTGATGATACGAATGAAAAGGAAACCGGCCAGTTTTATCTATAAATGCAAACCAAACCCACTGGTGCGTAAAGATTTAATGCCCATGGTTTTGTTAATATTTTACTAATTATACAGCCCGTCACCTTCCTCAGTCTAAGCTTCTGAACACTACACTCTTACAGTCCTACTCTAATGCATGTACTACAACTATATATAAAATTGTTAACCAAACAGTGCATGGTACTCAACCAACATAAATATATTATTCTATACACCCCACAAGTTACCACTTTTATGTAGCCCCCTGTCCTGCAACACTGTTGCACTACCCTTCCCCATAAAAGCGTTAGTAGCCCCATTTCTTTTTCAAATTTAAACAAACCACAGCCTCAATGTTGTCAAGTCCGTCAGTTTTCATATTAAAGAGCTTAATAGCTTTTCACTTGTCAACCCCTACTTGCACAATTACATGCAAGTGTAATTTTCGTTCTCTTCTCTTTACCATTATCACAAATTCAAACACTTGCCAACACTCACATGCAGCCTTTATATTTTTTATTTATCTATACGCGTTAAATTGCGGCGCACACAAATTCAATTATTGAACAATAAATATGTACTGGCATAATAAATTATGTGCAACATTATATTTTGTTCCTGCAATTTCAAACAATAAAAATTCTTACTTCCTCCTTTCTCAAAAATTCCTTGGTAAGAATTTCAGGCGGCACAAAAATTCCTTCCTCCCCAGACAGTGTTTTGTCTTCCTTCACCTACTTATACAAATTTTCACCAAAAAATTCCTTCCTTCACCTACTCATACAAATTTTCACCAACAATTCCTTGGTAAAAATTCAGGGAGGCACCAGAAAATTCCTTCCTTCACCTACTTATACAAATTTCCACCAAAAATTCCTTGATGAAAAGTCAGGGGGGCATCAAAAATTCCTTCTTTCCCAGAAAATTTCTTTTCCCTCCTCCAAGCACATAGAAAATTCTCATTTTGAGGTCATTGCGAGCGGGCACTACCCACCAGCAATGTCCCGGGGGGCAATACAAGTCAAAACAGCAGATATTTCACAAACACGGAAACAAACACATTTCATTCATTAAAAAGGAATACAAGATAAAAAGGATCAATGAAGGACAGGCCCTCAAGATTTCAGTACAACATCAATTAAAAGGAGAACACTAAACTAAGCAGAGATATCTTCATCATCGGTCTCCTCGCGGTCTACCTCAGCTTTCAACTCCTGCAACTTCATCAACACAGCTTCACGTTTGGCCATCTCCCAATCCCTCAAGCGATCAATCTTGTTCATGTAGAAGCGGTGCAGCTGGTTTTTCTCACGGACTAGCTCCTCAATAGCATCACAAGCCCGAACAGCAAGAGGCTCATCAATCCAAATGTCATAGTGACATTCCCTAGTTGCACAACGCTCAAATCTCCGACCATCATTGTTCCCAGCCCATACGGTCTTCATGACCATGTCGCAGTAACAAGTAATTCTCCTACCTTCCATGAGGAAGCTTTTCAAGACCTACAAAAAGGAGAGAAGAGATAAAAGATTTCAAGAAAGCAAGACAATCAAACACTTGGATACAACACATGTATTTATAGGTCCTCGCCAGCTAGCCGTTGCAAAAGAGCCGTTGAAGTCATTAATCTCAAGAATCCCACCAGTGGTATGCATTTACTCCTCCGACCCACTAAAGCAAGTCGAAGGAGTGGGGGGCAATGATAATACCCTCCCGGAAGAAATATATTTTCCCGGAAGAAGTCTCTTTTTGCCCGGAAGAAGTCTTTTTACCTACCAGGTACGACTAAGTCCCGGAAGTATCCAATGGACAACTTGTCACACCCTAAGTGGACTAAGGAAAATAAGTGAAGGCAATATTATCTCTTCCGGACCAAAGACAGTCCCTTCCTCCAGCACCTTCCGCCTCTTGGGCAAAAGCTGCTTACTTCCCCAATACTCTTACATCAATTCACACCTGTCACAATGAAGGGAGCATCCTTCCGGACCAGGGGACAAAGGAAGGTAACACTAAACCTTATAAATACTCAAGCAGCATCACATATGCAGGGGTTCTAATTTTTCCACATTCACACACATTCACTCTCATTCCACAAAACGCTCTCTAAAATTCAGTCACCGGTAATACACTTTCCGATATTGTTTCTTGTTATTCTCCACCACCAAGTTACTTACTCTCACGCCGGAGGTGCTTGACGGCCACCACCCCCGGTCAGGCATTGTTTTGCAGAGTCCCAACCGACAGCACACCAAATTCCCGACCAAGCATTGCCGGAAAAGAGACAAGTACGGTAGAGGGGAGCAAGGAGCATTATCAATAATATTATAAAAGTATAAAGCCCTTACTCAATATACAAGAAACCGCTATTTGTTATGTCACTGCCAGATATTCTACTAACAAGCAGTTTTCTAAAAATCGTTCGATTTTTCAAAAATCGCCGATAAATTGTCGATTTATTGTTTAAAAATATTTGACTGATTCGATTTTTGAAATCCGATATATCGCTATGAATTATTTTTAAATGGTTTATTATATTATATATAAGGCTAATATATTAAATATATTTAAAATATTAAAATTTATCCAATTTTTGTTCCGATTTATAATTCCGATAAATCTCCGATTTTCCGATAAAATCGCTATACGGTATCTCAACCGATTTGTTCCGATTTCCGAAATCTACAACCATGCTAACAAGCGAAAATTTTGAATTTATTGAATAAAGAAACTATTTTATTTAAGTTTTGTATTTAGAATTGATACTCCGAAAATTCGGGTTGTTAGAGTTGATATCAAGCACTTCAGAGTGTGTTAGGTATGAGACTAATACATTCTCTAGGGTGGGATTGTTGTGAATTTGGGGACCAAATTTTTTTTAAGGAGGGTAGTATGTAATATCTCTGGTTTTTCTTATAATTTTAATAGATTAAAATTTGATTGAAATTAAAATTAGAAGTGAATTAAAATAATTGTATTAATGAGTTACATAATTGAATTTAGAATACAACTGAATTAACAGGCCGTACTAATTTAATTTTGTTGGGTTTTAGTTGGCCCACTTTTATTAAAATAGACCTATACATATCTAGATACAAGCATGTTAAAAAAAAATGAAAGATGAAAATCCTAGCAAACATTCGGGTGAGAGAGCGAGCGAGAGAGAGGGGAGAGAGAGAGAGAGAGACGCCGAAAGAGAGAGATGAGGAGGAAGAGAAGAAGAAGAGCACGAGAGGAGGTCTCATAACAAGTTTTAAAAAAAGGTAATGATTCTTGTATTCTCCGTATATTCTTGTGTATGATATTATGTGTAAATCATATTTTCTTGATTATTTGTATATGTGATAATGTTTTGGTATATTATATGACATATATCCATGAGTTCTTTGTTTTGTCCATTGTGTTCGTATGAATACTCCGATTTTGTATGTATAATATATATAAAGTCTGAATTCTTGTAAAAATCGTATATGACTCATTATTTGTCAGAATTTTATGATATATGACTCTCTGAAAAGGTATTTGAATTATCTACGACTTTGATTATTTGTATTTTTCCAAATTCGGTCTGCAAACGTGAGTTTTTCTGGGATTTATTGACCAGCCAGTATGTTTTTGAAGCTGAGATGTCTAACTTTGAAAATTCATAATAAATTGAGTTTTTAACCAAAAATTATGAGTAATATCATTATGGAAAGGTCTTTTTGAGCTCTACGTGTTTATTTGCATTCTTCAGTCAAATTATGTCATTTGGAAGTCTTAATCAGCAGAATACTAGGGAAGTCAGGGTCTGATTCTGTTTTACAGTACGCATTTGTTTGAATTCTGAATTTGTTACTTGTTTGTTTTAATCGAGCCTTACCATTCTGGAAAGGTCTCGGAATTTGCCTACGTTTTGTGTGTTTTGTACTTTTTTAGATAAAGTCATTTTCATAGAGTAATTTGTCAATTTCTATAAATGGTCATAATTTTAATCGAGTCTTACCATTCTAGAAAGGTCTCGGAATTGCCTACGTTTTGCGTGTTTTGTACTTTTTTTAGATAAAGTCATTTTCATAGAGTAATTTGTCAATTTCTATAAATGGTCATAACTGATTTTGTTAATTATGGTCTATTTTGCAAGATGTTTTGGTGTCTGATTTTTGAAATTTTATTGAGTAAGTTATATGTAAGCGTCTCATGGGTTCTATTAAGGTGGTGTGAACATTATTTGACTTTGATTAGTTTAATAAAATTATAAGATTTGCTCGTATTGATTTCAGTATTTGATCACTTTTGAGGTAAGTACTCTTTGACTTATTTTTATTTTTAGAAAAAGATATTGATATTCTGCTTTTCGATTTTCGTATAAGATATAAGAAATATTATTTCGAACTGTATAAGATATAAGATACGAGATTTTTTGAATTCCTCAGTCTCTACGTTATCAAACTCATTCGTAATTTACGCTATAGTTCCGGAACTAGCCTTAGATACCCTTAGTAGGGGCACAAGTGTTCAACTTTAGATACCTATTAAGGGGGCGTAATTATTGAACTTTAGATGTCGGTCACTGGCAAAGTGTGGCATATAAGAATTAGAATAAGATCCCGGCTATTGGGAAAGTGTGGCACTAGAGCAAGATTGTGGCACTTTTGATTTTCGTTCTGTTTCTGTATCTGTTTTAAATTCTGCTTCATTTTTAAATTCTGGATTTTTAAATATAAACTTTGGGTTGGATCTATTTTCGCACAGGCTTTTAAAATTATCATTGTTTTGAGAAAATTTGTTTTATTTAAACGCCTAATGATTTTGAGAATATCCGTAAGTCAAACTGTTACTTGTTGAACTGTGTAGCTCACTCTTTTCTAATGTTTCAGGTTATGATTTTTGGAAGCTTATAAGAATAAGGATGTGAACTTTGTGGATTTTCGTGTTAGCTGATTTGAATGCATTTATTGAAAAGACTTATCGCATTATTAGAATAAATTGTGACATTGAGTATTGGATTTGTGGAGTTGCGTCTCCGATTTTGTATTTTCGAATTATTGAGTTTGACCGTTGCTTTGATTTTTGTGAAAATTTTGGATTTATTGAATAAAGAAGCTATTTTATTAAAGTTTTGTATTTAGAATTAATAGTCTAAAAAGTCAGGCCATTACGATCAATGCTCATGATTTGTTTCTACACCACCCTAAACCTTAATCATTAACCTATAAATAACTTAAATAAAAAAGTTTAGAGATGAATTTCTTCACATTATACGCACACATTTAGATTTTTCTTATTTTCTTCATCTTCTTTGAATTCTATTGCGAGCCCCCATCCCTCTTTCACGTTGTTTTGCAAATATCCATCAACCGCTGTACAACATTTCAAATCTGAAAGGAACAAGAAAAACTGAGGAATCAAGTTATCATACATGACAAACGAAAATTGCATGATTATAACACTATAATTATAGCGAAAAATGTGGATATTACAATAGATTTGTAATCACATCATTTTGAATAGATGAATAAGTTGTTAAATAATATTTTCAAAATCGATTATGAATAAGGCCACTTTTAAAGAGAGTAAAGCAAGAGATTGTTGGATCAGCTAATTTTAATAATAATAATAATAATAATAATAATAATAATGTTAGGGGCTTCACATATGCTTAAGGATGCGGAAACAAGATACCCTAACGCAGAAAAGTTCGCCTTCGGACTAGTGGTGGCTTCAAGGAAGCTACGCCACTATTTCCAAGGAAGAACTATTCAAGTGGTAACCGATCAACCGCTAAAAAGGAATGCTATGTAGATGACATGATCGTGAAATCCATGTTTAAAGATCATGCAGATGACCTAAGAGAATGTTTCGAAACACTCAAGAGAAACAATATGAGAATTAATCCAAGCAAATGCACGTTCGGGGTAGCTAGTGGCAAGTTTTTGGGGTACATGGTAAGTGCCAGAGGAATAGAAGCTAACCCTGAGAAGATCAAGGCAGTGATTGATATGGAGGCACCGAAGACGATCAGAGAAATTCAAAAATTAACTGGGCGATTGGCCGCCTTAAGAAGGTTTATTTCCCGATCGGCTGAAAAAGCACTACCGTTCTTCGAAGTGCTTCGGGGGTCCAAAAATTTTGAGTGGGGATCGAACTGCCAGAAGGCGTTTGAAGAGGTTAAAGAATATCTGGTCAAGGCACCACTTCTGATGAGACCCGACCCCAAGGAAACACTGCAGCTTTACTTAGCAGTGAGTGACCGAACACTAGGGGCAGTACTAGTCAAGGAATATGAGAAGAATCAACACCCAGTATTCTATGTCTCACATATGCTTAAGGATGCGGAAACAAGATACCTTAACGCAGAAAAGTTCGCCTTCGGACTAGTGGTGGCTTCAAGGAAGCTACGCCACTATTTCCAAGGAAGAACTATTCAAGTGGTAACCGATCAACTGCTAAAAAGGATACTTCAAAAACCAGAAGCTTCGGGCAGAGTTGTGGCTTGGTCAGTGGAGCTAGGAGAGTATGACTTGGAGTTTGTGCCCAGAACCGCCATCAAAGCCCAAGCACTGGCCGATTTTCTAGTAGAATGTTCTTTCTCAGGACCGAAGGACTTAGCACCGGAGGAACAGCTCATTCAGACACCAGGAAAATGGAAACTCTTTGTAGATGGTTCGGTCACAAAGACGAAGTATGGGGCCGGGATGATCCTCATCAGCCCTGAGGGTTTTGAGATTTGTCAGGCCATACGGTTCACCTTTCCCTTAACTAACAATGAGGCCGAATACGAAGCGTTGCTAGCAGGACTCTCCTTGGCACGAAACCTAGAGGTGAAGCATATAAGGGTATTTAGTGATTCTATGCTTGTGGTGAAGCAATTTTCTGGGGAGTACGGCCAAAAAGACCCCCGAACGAAGGCATACACAGCCAAGGTACGTGAAAACTCACTTCATTTTGAGTCGTTTGAACTAAGCCAGATAGCCAGAGAAAACAACAGCAGGGCGGATGCGTTGTCTAGGCTCGCCTCAGCTGAAGCTCAAAGCCTGGGGGGGTCGGTATACCTGACCGAAGTGAAAGTCCCTTCCATCGACAAAAAACAATGTTTGGAAATCCATCAAGGAATCAATTGGATGACCCCCATCAGGGCTTTCTTGGAGAAAGGAGTACTGTCATTAGACAAAAAGGAAGCACAAAAGGTGAAATATCGGTCAGCTAGCTATACCTTAGTAGGGGGACAGTTGTTCAGACGGTCGATTACACAACCCCTTCTCAAATGTCTGGACCCCGAAGATCAAAGGTTAGCATTGGAAACAGTGCACGAAGGAATTTGTGGAGAGCATCTGGCGGGACGATCACTAGCCTTCAAAATCCTCAGACAAGGATTCTTCTGGCCGACCGTAAGAGAAGACGCCAAGAATTACTCGAAGAAGTGTAGGCAGTGCCAGCTATTCAGTACCGTACCGAGGCAACCCCCAGAAGAAATGTCATCGGTCCTCAATCCCATTCCTTTTGCAATGTGGGCTGTGGATATTGTAGGAATTCTACCCACCAGTACCAAGCAGGCTAAGTATTGCATTGTGGCCGTGGACTACATGACCAAATGGGTGGAAGCCCGACCGCTGTCAGCCATAACTGAAGAGGCAGCCAAAAAGTTCATGTTGGAACAGATAATCCTAAGGTTTGGCATTCCGATGATATGCGTATCAGATAATGGAACTCAATTCATCGGCAGCAAGTTCAGGAAGTTTCTGGCCAAATTCGGAATACAACAGAAGTTTAGTTCAGTCGGTCACCCGCAAGGAAATGGGGCCATTGAGGCGGCAAATAAGATTATCTTTGGTGGTATAAAGAAGCGGCTCGGAGATGCTAAAGGCATGTGGGCAGAAGAGTTACCTTATGTTCTTTGGGCTTACCGAACAACTCCCAGGTCCTCGACCGGGGAAACCCCATTTAGATTGGCATTTGGGACAGATGCATTGATGCCAGCCGAAGTCGGGATGGAATCGTACCGAACGCAGGTATTCAATGTGGAAAGCAATGAGTTCGGCCTGCGAGCTAATGTAGACATGGTAGTTGAAGAAAGGGAAGCAGCCCATCAGCGAAATGTCCGATACCAGCTTCAGGCAGCTCAGTACTACGATGCTGGTATAAAGAAGAGAACATTCCAAGTTGGAGACCTCGTTCTCCGAGAGCTGGCCACATCCATGCCAACCAAACGGGGAAAGCTAATGCCCAATTGGGAGGGTCCGTACACGGTGGTGGAAGTGGTCCGACCAGGAACATATAAACTGGCCGGATCGGACGGTTCTATGATAAAGAACACTTGGCATGTTTCACGCCTTCGTAGGTTTTATCAGTAAGCCTATCAAAAATCTTTGTTCTCTTATTGTTTTGCTTGAAACACCTTTGATTCTGCTTATTTTACTTCAGCATGAATTAGTATGCAAGGTTCATTTCCAATATTGCTTACTTGAATTCAGTTACGTCTACTTGATTATGTTCATTTGTTTCAAATATAATGAATAGTAGATGCAAAAATGGAATAGAATAAACGAAAGAACCATGCCAGCCTAAAAATTCCAAGCCCATATATCAGGGCATTCGAAAGGAAATTATGAGCTTGCAATTCTCGAACCTTTCATGGCCCCTATACCATTAATATTTTAAGAAGATATATGTTCATTCCCTCAAAATATTAAAGGGGCAAACCTGCCGAAGAGGTATGACGAATCAAACGTTCATACCGAAGGCAAACATAAACAAAAAACACTAAGGCAAAACACAAAGCCGAAGAGGTGTTATCGACAAAAAACACTAAGGCAAATGATTAAGCCGAAGACGTGTTACAAAGAAAAATACCAAGGCAAACCACTAAGCCGAAGAGGTAATATAAAAAAAAAAAAAAAAAGCCAAGGCAGTCAAATAAGACCTAGAGCATATGCGATCGAACGCCAAATACAACACGTGAATGAAAATTTACGTAAAGGCATTGTAGATCACAAAATTTAAGATAAATATAAGCCCGAAGGCAAAAGTTGAAACAGACCCGAAGGCCAAATGTTAAATTACAAGGGTAATAAGGAAGAGGCTAAAGCTAATCGGACATCTCCGACTCAGGGTCCGAGCTAACGACGGGAGGGACGTCAGGCTCCTCAGGTCGCCCGATGGGATCTTCCATACCCTCCTCCAAGAGAAGCTTATGGTTGAACCCAGCAGCGTGAGCCTTGCGGATCACCTCCTCGAAGCCGGCCATAAAACCCCTGTCTTCAGACAGCAGAACGAGCTTCTGGGCTTTTTTCTCGGCTTTCTTGGAGGCCCTCAAATTGGACTTAACCCGGTCGAGACGAGCAAAGGCAGCATCAAGGTCGATCTTGACGCTATCTCGATCAGCCACCACCTGAGTTAACCTCTGCTGCAAAGAGACCACCTCTTTCTGCAAAGAGTCAAGTTGTGCCTCAGCGGCCTCCGCTCTTTCCTCGGTCAGCTTTAGCCCGCGCAGCTGTCCGTCCAAGTCTTTCATTTTCTGTTCCACAGCAGCAGTCCAAGGAACAACCTGAAAAGAATAAAGAATAAGAAAAAACCAACTTATCAACGAAAACTGCTAAGTACAAGGTAGAGAACACTTACTGAAGCTACATGCCCGATCAACTCTGAACAGGCACCCAAGCCATCAGTGTTGTCATATACCGGACGATCCTGGGGAAGGATGAACGCCCGACACAGATCAACACCAATCTCCTTAGCCGCAGGGGGAGCGGGGGCGCCAAAACTGTCCGTGGTCATAATAGACCATTCCGGTCGGTAGGTCAAAATAGCCTCCCCATCCGCGCTGCGAGGACGCTTCTGTGCTGAGGACTGACCGATGGTGGATATGTCGAGGATCTCCACATCCTCAGCAGTGGTATCGATGATATTTTCCTCAGCAACGACCGACCGAGACCCAGCTTGGTCATTAAGGGCAGGCCCGGTAGGAGCATCAGAGAGATTCTCAGCATTCTTCTTCTTGGCCAACTCAGCGAGCTTTAAGGCACTCTTAACTTGAGCCCTTTTAAGCATTTCCGACCGAGAAGACACTGCAACAAGAAAAATGGGTGTCAGTAAATAGCATAAGTCATCAATGCGTAATCAAAAAGAACGAAGAAAGCAAATAGAAAGACAGTCTAATATGTTACCGGTACCCCATAGCGCACGAAGCCAAGTCTTGTCTCTGCTAACGGCTAAGGAAATACGGTTTGGTTCCTGGGGACGGCAAAGCCGGGCATAATCTGCCCTATCTTCGTCATTCAGTTCGGGAGCCGTAATGAGGGCAGGATCGATTTCTCGCCATACCGAATACTTCCTTAACTTATGACCACTGATGTAGAACCAATGGTCGTGTGTGCCCCTATTACTGGAATTAGTGATGCCCCATTCTAGTCGGCCAGTCCTACGAGATAGCTGATAGAACCCAACGCTCTTCCCGTTCTTGCGGAAGTCGAAATGATGTAGCAGAAGGGACAACCGAGGCCTTACTCCCGCCTTCAAACATCTGTCCTGGAAAGTGTTAATGTGAATGAAGGTGTTAGGGTCTAGCTGGCCTAAGGCTACGGAGGTATGCTTTAGAAGCATCTTCAAAACGGGAAGAAGGGGTAGGCGGAGCCCGCAAAAAAATGCGCGTTCAGACACACCCAGAGCGACCCCCCCCCGAGCACCTCGTCCACGGCCGGTGTGTGGTAAATCAGGTCGGTCTCATCTGCTGCCTATGTTCGGAAAAGAGAGCTCCCGATGTCGTATTTCTCCGCCATCTTGCGGACTTCGGCCTCCGTCATCACGGAATTGAGATTAGCCGAAGCGAACCGGGAAGCACCGAAGTGCGCCATAGCCGAATAGAGTGGTCCGTATTCTACGGGTTGATCCATAACCTGCAGAGAATGCAAAGGAGGGAGGTTATCCTTGTACTCGGGGGAGTTATAGGACAGAACGATCTAAGAGAAAAGATGAAGGAAACACCGAGTACAGAGGGCCAAACTCGAAAGAAAGAAATTCAGAAGGGTACGAAAAGGAGAATCTCGAGTTCAGAAAAAAGTAAGAAGGGTGTTCTAGGAGTATAACGACTGACCGAAGGGTGTTCATGTTCAACGAAATACCCAGGTATACATCTACTGTTAAAAACACTCGCCACTCTCGGGTTTTCTTCTTTATCACAACATAAAGGGACAGCACACTAAAATAGTCATAGTAAAGCACTAAGGTGACTTAGGGAACGCTGGGAATATACTAAAGTCGCAACATATGTGAAATATATGTACACGCATGCATAAAAGTCTATATTGCAAATAAGTGACCATCAAAAGAAAAGGGAAAGTTCTATGCAAATTACGAAAAGGAACAGTAAAGGAAGAAATTACTTACTGGTAATAAGTGTTGGAGAAATTGGTCGATTCCTTGGTATGGATACTTGCGCTCCTAAGTTTTGCTCGCCGGAAATCGCAAAAATGAGAGTATTTGAGAGAGAAAAGCTTTGGAATTGCTATTAGAAACGGTGAGAAGATACAGAAAGGGCGGTTATATGTGTATATACAATGTCGTTTTGAAATGGATGGCCAGGATGAGAGCCATTGAAATTCACGGCTGAGATCCACCTGGAGAACCGTGTAACTCCCTTGGGTAATTATTACAACAGCTGTCTGTTGCTGACATGGAATGGACTTTTGACATATCCGGCCGACATTTTGATCGCTCTGACAGAGACCGGTCCTAGAAGTCATTCGAAGATGGAATGAATCTTTGGGCCTCCGACCGAATATTCTTCGCACGGAGTCCAGGGACATGTTAGGGGCTTATTTCTGATGGCTACTGGGCCGACCGAAACAGCCCATTTTCGATAGCCCGTATAAAGAGGCCCAATACCTTTGACGACCGAAGAGTCCACTTTCCATTCTTCATGGGCTGGGCTGACCGGCAGCAGAAGGACCAGGTCGTGGGAAGACTCCGGGTTCCACGTTCGGAACGTGGGGATCGGAGCTAACTGGTAAAGTAGGAAGATCAGGTTCATTCTACATTCATACACAATTCACAATACACACATATTCTCTGTACGTTCAAATTACCTATTTTTGGACTACCAGTTACTGATTCTCACACCGGAGGTGAATCGGGGGCTCCAACCCTCGCATTCTTCTTCTACGCAGGTCTGGCCGGACGTCGTGGACGAAACTGGTTCCAACAAATAATAATAATAATAATAATAATATACTCTTTATTAATAAGCAAAACAATGTGAAAATGGCGCGTGGTACTAAAGTACCAAATTTGGTTATCACTAAATTTGGGTTCGATTTCTCACAACTACGTAAGTATACAAGATTTATATATTTACTTTAAATTCATTAGCTTCCGGGTTCGAATCCTCGCAACTACGTAATTATACAAGATTTATTTAATTTAAATTCTTGGAAAATTTCCCTCTCTACTCCATTTTATAATCTTATTTCTAATTTTACTACCCTTCATATTTTCATTCAATTCTATACTTTTGTTTTATTAAAAGTATGCCTTCGGTACTTATATACTTCTGTTTTTTTTTTGTTTTATACTTTTATTTGTGTATGGAGAAACGGGTCGTCTTCTTCCCGACCTTCCATATCAATCACTGAAATCTATTGCTCATTCTTGTTTATTCCACTTCTTCTTATCTCCTCTTTCATTTTTATCTATTTTCTCGATATTTATACATATATATATATATACAAAATTCGCATATTTATATATGTATATATACTATGATGTCGTCGTCGTAGAGTTTATGCTTCTGATTCCTATTGTTGATTTTTGAGTTAATCTGGTGAGTTATTTGTGATTTTAGTTGATTCTAATTACTCATGAATTGGGTTTTTGGTTGATAAAAGTTGCATCGGTCGAATTTGTAATTTTTTGCATACCAATTACTTTGGATTGCAGACGTTTCAAAAAGAATTATTAAGTTGCATATTAAGTTGTAGAGGTTGCAAACTGTGTATTTATATCTGTATGTATATTTATGATATTAGGTCCCACAAGGGCACTAATCTTGGTTGTTGATTTAGAAATTGTAATTTATTTTGGTTATTTATGAGATTTCAATTATGCATATCAATTGTTCGACAAAATGTTGCTACTAGTTTCTTCCAATTGTTAGAAAGTTGGGTTGCAATTGGCGAGTTGATTGTTGTAGTTGCTTTAGGGGTTGCAACAGACTATTTTTAAAAAAAGCAACTGATGCAACTAGAATCTATCTTAAAAGAAAAAGGAAATTAAAGTTGCATTTTAGGTTATAGGGGTTGCAAACATTGTTTGATAAAATGTCAAAAGAATTACTAAATTGCATTTTGGGTCGTAGGGGTTGCAAACACTGTTTGATAAAATGTTAAAAAAATTACAAAATTGCATTTTGGGTTGCAGATGTTGCAAAGCGTATTTTTGAAAATAGTTTTAAAAAATTGTATTTTTTGTAAATAATTTTCAGAATCAGCGTATTTTTGAAAAAAAGATTCATAATGAAGGTATTTTTGAAAAAACCTCTAATTCTTTAGATTCATCCAGGGTTCGATTACTTGCAACTACGTAAGTATACAAGATTTATTTATTTATTTTAAATTCATTAGTTTCATCCGAGTTTCGATTCCTTCCAACTACGTAATTATACAAGATTTATTTATTTACTTTAATTTATTAGCTTCATCCAGGATTCAATTACTTGCAGCTACGTAATCATACAAGATTGATTTATTTACTTTAATTTCTTTAGCTTCATCTACAGTTCGATTGTCTATAACTACATAATTAAATAGTGATTTATTTATTATATATTTTTATAATTCAATTTTCGATAAAATTTTTTAATAATATTTATTAAAAAATTTCAATATTAATATTTTAATATCGACTCATGCTCGGCCGTGTTTGACACGGATGATCAGCTAGTAATAATAATATGAACTTCGCTTCTGTATTTTTGCATTTACAAATTCAGTTATTTGTTATGCCACTTTATTTTGAAAGAACTTTTGAAATAAGTAAGTTATTCATTTCCAAATTTGATTATTTTCTTCATCCCATTCACAAATTTGATTATTTATTTTCATCCTTTTTTTTTGTTTGAAATCCATCCGAATTATAATTTAAACAGTGACTATTTATAACTTATCAACATAATAAAGGCTGCTTAGTTTTTTAATAAATGTCTACTTTTTTTTAATGGAGATTAATGTCAATTTATTCGGTTAATAATTGAGACCCCAGTGGCATTCAGAAAAAAACTGAGACTCCAGTGGGACAGTTTTTAAGTTTGAAGATGTACACGTCGGCAGGGAATTCCCACGTGGCAACAATAATTAACTGCTGTAATTGCACCACGCGCAACCCTGTTGAGGAATGTGATTCTTCCACGAGGCGGGACCCACTCTGTCCACGTGAAACACCAACTCTGACATGGTGCCATGTTGTCTGGTGTTGCTTTATGGGACGCTTACGTCATCCATATTGCACGGACAGGGACAGGACGTCGAATCAGAGTCCGACACGTGGGAGACATGGCCCATCCAATTTATTCTAAATCCCTGCGTTTGGGACATGTTCTTTATTTTGTGGGGAACACAAGGGAACCAAGAGGACCATGCACATCTTTAAAAGCTGGTCGCATGGAAAATATAGATTTACCAGAATGATGTTTTATATAATATTTTAATAATAAATAAAGTGTTTTTTTGTTAATGATTTTTAACTAACTGAACAACCTGTACTTCTGGTTTCGTAAGTTGTATTTTAATCATGGCTTACTGTAAACACGAGCTCTTTGGAAGAGTTACGGGAGTAAAATGTATACAGACCTCGTTTAGAAAAACAAGGTTATTTTGCGAGATTTTGGACCTTTGTATTTTTTTGCGAGAAATGTCAAGTTCAAAATCTATACCGTAAAATGTTTTTTCTTTTAATAGAAAAGACGATAAGATCTACTCATCATTCAAATCAATATAACTTAGACATGAGAGTATGAAGGAACATTTCAGAAAATGAGATTCGAAGTTAAAATCGACATTGGATGTAATCAAGTTATTTTTTTTTCCTTGTAATAGAAAAACCAAGAATGGTGTTTAAGATCTGGATATCCTTTCAAATCACTATCAGCAACGAGGCTAAAGGCTTAAAAGCATTCTGATCACAACTTCTACTAAAATAAGGAAATGAGTGTGTGCCATAACTTGATACCAAGAAAGGTTGAAAATAAGAAATGAGGTACATGAAGCAGGAAGGTTGCAAAAAGAAAGACATTAACCACTAGCCCATATCTCATTGTACACCAGAAATCTTCCACCAGAAAGCCGAAGCAAACTTTTAGACAGGATCGACTCCGAATATCGTAGCACCTAATCAATCAGTATTTACAATTATTCATTCCAAGCTTATTCCAATGCTAACTTGCTCAAAGAATATATTCTTGTATATGAGCAATCCAAACTCACCGTTAGTAAGATGTTTACTTACCGGACCAACCAATGTGGAATGCCCCCAAGCTACATAAACTGAAGTGACATCTCTAGCAGGAGAGCAAGTTGCTACATATAGCTGTCAAAACAAACGACAAGTCGACAACCAACACAAAAAGAGCGATAACCATGTAAAGATCCTAGAATAGACATGGCATAAGTTTCTGGTTTTCCTCTGAGTGTACACATCTTCTGGATGTAATATACTCGATCTTAAGTGGCAAATGTTGACAGAATTTACAAAGTTGGATTATATTTTGGCCCAAGTGTAATAAAGTTCATAGTTTGTCACCAACCAACTGTTCACAGTTTCTGATTCTCTTTTCTATTTGTTGGAACCAGTTTTCTGTCGGGTCGAACTCCAAGGATCTCTTCGGGTTGACCTGTCAAAAGAGAAGAATGCGAGAGGTTTGGCCCCCGATTCACCTCCGGTGTGAGAATCAGTTAAAGGTTCCGGTAAGGTTAAATTGAACGTGCAAGTGTTTGTGTGTAAAACATGAGTATTAACCTTTCATTAAAACCTGTCAGGTGCTTTTATAGGCACTCCGGTAACCGTTCGCCCGAGATATTCGGGAATAGTCGCCCACGTCTGTCGTCCTATTCCTCCGCCTGAATAAGTGGGAGACTTAGTCAACCAACGGCTAGTGCCAATGACCTTATCCGAAGTAAGTGGGCTATGACAGCCCAATGAAACCGTTCGATCCGGTAGAGCGAATTGGGCCCAACTGCTATTCGGCCCATTTATTATTTGACCCAAGTACTGTTGGGCCTCCAACATGTCCCTGGACTTCGGTCGGATGTTGATGCGTGCGGAGTCCTATCTTTTCAACTCTCTTCGGGATAGAATCCAACGGTTTCGTGTCTATCTGCCGTGACACGTCACCTAGAGAATCGTGCCGTAATTAATAATGACAGCCATAATTTCTTGAAATTAATGTTGGATCACCACCTTTGAATCCCAAACGACTTTGATCGTACGATCGAGATTAAGCATTCGCGTTTCACTGTCCAAACGTCACATGCCCTACCGTATAAATGTTAAAAAATTCCCCCCAAACAATACCACTTCTATATTCAAAAGCAACTTCATTTTGCCAGTTTCTCTCCAGCCCATCCGTTTGTAGATATCGACGATTTCACTTGACAAGTTCGAATCCTCCTCAAGTTCTTATCACAAGTAAGTTTTCTATGTCTCTCTGCGCAATTCCCCATTTCGTGTTTAGCCTTCCTGAATATGTTCAATATTGTTTGGGCATTATAGTATTTTTGCTTTGGGTTATACTTTACTTTCGAAAATGTGCCCATAATTAGGTCTGTAGACAGACCAGTAGATGAATCTATCCCAAGACCAATTACCGAGACCAACTTGTCCCTAGAACTATCTTCGGGGCGAACTTGTCCCTAGAACTATCTTCGGGGTGAATCTATCCTTCGAGGTCTCTTTTAGTTCTTCCCCTAGGCATTAGTGTTTTCCCGACCGGTCCCAGCCCTCTGTACTCGGCTTTTCTATTTTTCTTTTCTTCTTTCTTTGACCCTGTCCGAGTACACGGCTAATTTTCTTCATCCATTGATGCAGGAAATATGGATCGGTCGTCTTCTAGATCTGGTTGCCCCAGATCTATATCCCCGGAGAGGTTTCCTTTCTTCAACGCTGAAGAATTTCCAGCGGCGAACCATCCTTCTCGGTTATCTGAGGACCGAGCCGCTAAGCTTCCAAAGGAATTCGATATCCCAACCGGCACCTGGCACACGTACCTGCCGAGAGCGTCCGACAGAATATGGCATAACCCGCCTGTCCCGAATGGTTACGGGGATGTGGCCACCGGAATCTCTGAAGCCGCCTTAAAATGCGGTTTTCGGGTTCCGATGCTCCCCCTAGTGAAGCAACTGTTCGCCCAGATGGGGATAGCTTTGGGTCAAATGGATCCAAACGGGTTCTTGCATATGAATGGCTTCCAATGTCGATGTCTCATGGCCAACGTCGACCCAACTCCCGCCCTGTTTTGGCATCATCACGACTTCCGGAAGAATGGTAAGAGCAAGAGTTTCTATTCCATCGCTCGCCGTACCAATAGGGCCGAGTGGGTAGAGACCAATTCTAACAACAAAGGCAGCCACGATAAGTGGTGCTTTATCTCGGGCCCGAAGATCAGTGTTGCGGCTTAGTGGCAGGTGGTCGATCCTTCGGCCCAGATAGTTAAACCCACCCTATCGGGTGCCGAATTGCATGAATACCAAAGGTTATGCAATTTCGGGATCGCCAATGGCTTTTCGCCCTATGGGGTAATGGTAACATTCTTCGCCCCTTGTACTAGATTCTTATCTTTACTTTTCCTTGTTTTGTGCTTCTATCTTCCCTTTTACACTGTCTTTTAAAATGTTTAACACCTTTCTATTCTTTTTACAGTGTCTTCTTGCCAGGCTATTGTTGAGCGTAAAAGGGCCAAGTTCGAAGTTGAGCAAGCAGCTAGGGCAGCTAGGGCAGCTGAGGAGGCGGAGGCGGCCGAGGCAGGCGCGACGTCTAACAATAGTCGCCGGGAGGCTGAGAAACGGACTCCCGACCAATCGGCCCCGACGTCTCCCCCTCCGACCGATCATGCGGAGCAAACGACTGGGTCTGCCCAGGTTAGAAAAAGGGTTCGGCGGGGGGACGTTCTGAAGACATACGTCCCTCAGTGGGCGATCTTAGAGTCTGATGCTGTCACCACGGCCGACCCTAAGGCAGTCAAGGAGATAGCTCCTGATTTGTGCCGGGCCTTGGTGCTTCCTGCTGATCGCCCTAACTACGATCAGTTGGATATCGCCGATGCTTGTGCCGACCTGATGGCCTTCCTTTCCCAGGTAATATATTTAATTTTCCTTTCAATTTCTTGTCTTTTCATCTTTTTAACCAAGTTCCTTTTCCTTGTTTTAGGCGACGTTGATGGCTGCTATCATCACCGACAAGGTGAAGGATATGCAGGGCAAATCCGGCCAAATCCAGGAACTGGAGGTTCGGGCGGTGAGATCGGAGACTGCTCTCCGCCAAGCTGTTGGTGATGTGGAGAGGCTGGAAGGCCAGTCAGCGGCGCTGAGAGCTGACCGGGATGCGATGCAGAAGGAACTCGACTCCCTTCGGGCTAGGCTGTCCAGGCGGAATCTGTCCCTCAAGGCTTCGAGGAAGATGACCCGCAAGGAAGCCAAGCTGCGGCTGAACGCCGAAGAGCGGTGCTACCAGATGGGCCACGACGAGGTCGTGAGGAGGGCGGCCGCCATGGGCTTAGAGAATCAGGCCCTGATAGAACCTGGTTTCAGTGATCCCGTCGGTCGTCCCGATGAGGACGAGCCTCCGGTGGTCTCCTCCGGCGAGGACGAGGATTTGTCAGATTAGGCCTTCGGGCAGTTAAATTTTCCCTTGTGTATCTTGTACTTTATTAAGCCTTCGGGCCTCAAACTTTTGTAGCCTTCGGGCCTTTTATTAATGAGTTTTCGGTTTTATTTTGCCTTTACGCTTCTTTTAACCAATTTTACGTCTTTTCGGCTTATATTTTCGCCTTAACGTAACTGAGTCAGTTTTATGTCTCTTCGGCTTCATTTTCCTTGACATAATTTAACAAAATTTAACAATTATATGTATCTTCGGCTTCTATCTTCGCCTTAACATAAATGAATCAGTTTTATGTATCTTCGGCTTCATTTTGCCTTAACATAATTTAAACAAAATTTAACAATTATATGTATCTTCGGCTTCTATCTTCGCCTTAACATAATTGAATCAGTTTTATATCTTCGACTTCATTTTTCCTTAACATAATTTAAACAAAATTTAACAATCCTATGTATCTTCGGCTTTCTTTTTCGCCTAACATGGTCTAGATTCTCCCAAAGTTTGGCTGTTTGGTTATCCAATCGCCAAATTTATGAAAAATTATTCAAGAACTCTTGTGGCATTTATCGTTTCTAGTCGTCCCCGGATAAATGTCCGACTTATAACATTATAATGCATAACTGATATAATAATTAGAACAGTGAAACATGTATTTTATTGATAAATTATTCAACTTTACATGCTTTTGAGAAAGAAAACTTAGAAAACTTAGTATAAAGTGAAAATAAGAACTTGAGTGGCGAGCACCTTTTGTTCGGCCATATTTCTTTAGATTGGATGAAGGCTATTGGTAATATCTTCGTAACCTGGAGGCGTGCCATGTGTTCTTGATCGGGTCGCCAGACATCGCTGCTAATTTGTAGGTACCAGGTCGAACCACTTCAGTCACTTTATACGGGCCTTCCCAGTTTGGCATTAGTTTTCCCTGCTTAGCTGGCATAGAAGTCGCCAATTCCCGCAACACCAAATCTCCCACCATGAAGGTTCTTTTATTTACTCCGGCGTCGTAGTATTAGGCTGCATGGAGCTGATATTTCAAATTCATTAGGTGTGCTGCTTCCCTTTCTTCTTCTAATAAATCAACATTGGCTCGGAGACCGAATTCATTTGCTTCGACGTTGAACACCTTTGTTCGGTAGGAGTCTAATCCGACTTCTACGGGAACTAAGGCGTCTGTCCCATATGCCAACTTAAAAGGCGTCTCACCTGTCGACGAGCGTGGGGTCGTTCGGTATGCCCACAATACCTAGTTTAGCTCTTCTGCCCAAAGCCCCTTGGCATCTCCCAGACGCTTTTTTATCCCGTCGAAGATGATTTTATTTGCGGCCTCGATTGCTCTGTTTCCTTGAGGGTGACCGACCGAGCTAAATTTCTGTTGTATTCCGAAATGCGTCAAGAACTTCCGGAACTTGTTCCCGAT
Source organism: Heracleum sosnowskyi (assembly GCA_030848705.1). Lineage (NCBI taxonomy): Eukaryota > Viridiplantae > Streptophyta > Magnoliopsida > Apiales > Apiaceae > Heracleum > Heracleum sosnowskyi. The sequence continues at coordinate 9,466,703 of CM061242.1, read as the reverse complement.
GAACTGGGTCCCATTGTCGGATACACAGACCTTCGGGATCCCGAACCTGAGTATGACTTGCTCTAACATGAACTTTTTTGTTGCCTCTTCGGTTATGGTCGCCAGAGGTCTTGCTTCGACCCACTTGGTCATATAGTCGATCGCCACTATGCAGTACTTGGCTTGTTTCGTGCTCTTCGGTAGAATTCCCACGATATCTACAGCCCACATGGCGAAAGGAATGGGGCTTAGGAATGATGCCATTTCTTCTGGTGGCTGCTTCGGGATGGTACTGAATAACTGACATTGCCGACACTTTTTTGCGTAATCGGCCGCATCTGCTCGCAAAGTCGGCCAATAAAACCCCTGTCTGAGGATTTTGAAGGCAAGTGACCGACCGGCAAGATGTTCTCCGCATATTCCTTCGTGAACTATTTGTAAGACCAGTATTTGTTCTTCGGGATCCAAGCATCGGAGAAGGGGTTCTGTCGCTGACATTCTGTACAACTTTTTACCGATGATGGTGTAGCTTGCTGCCATGTACTTCACTTTTTGGGCCTCTTTCCGGTTCAGGGGCAAAGTACCTTTTTCTAGATAGGCCCTGATCGGGGTCATCCAGTTAATGCCTTGGTGGATTTCCATGCATTGTTGCTTGTCGATTGAAGGGATTTTCACTTCAGTCAGGTAGATGGATCCTGTGAGGTTGTGTGTTTCGGTCGAAGCCAACCATGCCAGAGCATCGGCTCGGCTGTTATCCTCTCTTCCTACTTGTCTTAACTCGAAGGTTTCGAATGTGACCGATGAGTCCTTCACCTTTGTGGCGTAAGCCTTTAGCCGAGGCTCCCTTTGTTCGTACTCTCCTTAAAAATGCTTCACCACTAACATGGAATCACTGAATGCTCGTAAATTCCTTACCTCGAGATTCTTGGCCAGGTTTAAACCAGCTAGCAGGGCTTCGTACTCGGCCTCGTTATTTGTTAACGGGAAAGAGAATCTTACAGCCTGGCAAATTTCGAACCCGTCTGGGCTTGAAAGAATTAATCCTGCCCCACATTTTGACCCGGCTACCGATCCATCTACGAACAGTTTCCACTTGCCTGGCGATCGAATCAGCTGCTCTTCGGGAGATAAGTTTTTTGGTCCTGAAAAATAGCATTCGACCATGAAGTCTGCCAGTGCCTGTGCTTTGATGGACGTTCTGGGGATGTATTCCAAATCGTATTCTCCCAGCTCGATGAACCAGGCCACCACCCTTCCGGACGCCTCTGGTCTTGTCAAAATTTTCTTAAGGGGTTGATCGGTTATAATCTGTACCGTTCGCCCCTAAAAATAATGACGTAGCTTTCGGGTCGCCATTACAAGGCCGTATGCAAACTTTTCTGCATTTGGATATCTTGTTTCCGCATCTTTCAGCATGTGGGATACGTAGAACACTGGATGTTGAGAGCTGTTATGCTCTTTCACTAGTACTGCCCCAAGAGTTTGGTCGCTCACCGCTAAGTACAGCTGTAATGTTTCCTTCGGATCGGGCCTCATTAGGAGAGGCGCCTTGGTGAGATATTCCTTCACATCCTCAAATGCCTTCTGGCACTTCGGCCCCTATTCGAAATTCTTCGATCCCCGGAGTGCTTCAAAGAAAGGTAGGGCCCTTTCTGCTGATCTGGAAATAAATCTTCGCAGGGCGGCCATTCGACCGGTCAATTTCTGTACATCCCGAACTGTCTTCGGCTGTTCCATGTCGATTACTGCTTGTATCTTTTCTGGGTTCGCTTCGATCCCTCGGGCACTGACCATATACCCCAAGAACTTCCCACTGGAGACTCCGAAAGTACACTTGTTCGGATTAATCTTCATGCCGTGTTTCCTTAACGTCTCGAAGCACTCTTTGAGGTCTTCCATGTGATCTTCGAACTGGGATTTAACAATCATATCATCCACATAGCATTCCATATTTCTCCCGATTTGTTTATGGAAAATCCGATTGACCACTCTTTGGAATGTGGCTCCTGCGTTCTTCAGGCCGAAAGGCATTTTGATGTAGGCATACGTTCCTTTCGGGGTGATGAAGGCTGTCTTTGGAATATCCTCGGCATTCATTGCAATCTGATGGTATCCTGAAAAAGCATCCAAAAAACTAAGTACCTGATATTCGGCAGTGGCGTTTGTCAGCTGGTCAATGCTAGGAAGCGGGTAATGGTCCTTCGGGCAGGCTTTGTTTAAGTCGGTGTAGTCAACACACATTCACCATTTGTTATTTGATTTCTTTACCACCACTACATTGGCTAGTGATAAGTGGATTTTATATCCACTTGGAACGCTTCATATCGGCTTAAATTGATGACTTGAACTCAAGTATGTGGTGTGTTTAATGTGTTTTCATTAAGTTTTGCAGAACCAAGAGTTGGAGGTTAATTTGATTAAAATTCGGATTTTCCGGGTAGGTTGCGCAGTCTTCACTGTTTTGGCCATATCTGGAGTTCTACAAGTCCGATTCTGACGATCTTACAGCTCACGCGAAGAGGACAACATTTTCTGACAGAATCCCTGGCGCGCCCGCGCCACATCCCGCGCGCCCGCGCCGCAACTGACAGAACAACCCGCGCGCCCGCGCCACTCCCGCGCGCCCGCGCCGTCTGAATTGCTGAAATCTGCTGTTTTGTGGTCAGAAAAGGAAATTTGCCATATTTGTTAGCCTGAAACCCTTATAAGTATTTGGTGGACGTTTTCTGAGAGATATATACAGATATATCAAGATACATACAATTAAATACGTCCACCGGTGAGGAGAACAAGAAGACGGCTGATTTACGAAGACCTAGTTTTCATCTAATCTTTGTATTCTTCTAAATTAGGCGATACTTTGGATTCTCGTTTGTTCTTTCTAAACCCTAGTTATTCTATTCAGTTTTCCAGACTTATTAATATCATGTTATCATCAGAACCCACGATGATGAACGGTTCGAATATGAACTAATCGTCGTCGTGGGATTCTAACGGAGTTTCTTATGGAGTTTAGTAGTTAATTGTTTTTATATATTCTGTGTGTGATGGCTAATTGATTTCCTATCATGGTTGTGCTTATTCGTTGTGGATGCGTAGCTAACATTCATGATTGATTGTTAATCTCTATTGAATGCGAAAGTGGATATAGAGATTTAGAACTTGCCATGCTAGCATAGGTTTATGTATGTTTGTCATGCATGATTCGTAGGTAATTTTAACCATCTTACCTGCCCTATGTAATCTGAATGGATAACTTGCTCATTAAACCGTTATGTTTTCAAATCTTATAGACATATAGGGTCTAAACATAATTGGTGTCTGCTTAACTTCTATCTCTTTGTGGATGTTTGAGTGGTTTGGTATACGTATACTGAAAGGTAGCGTATACTAGTTTCGTGTTATCTGATTAGTTGTCACAACCGTCATATGCAGATATTAAGAACAAAAGACTCTAGATGAAGTAAGTAATGATGTTGGAATCCCATGTTTTATTCATATTAGTAATTCACAAGTTATTCTCTTTAGTTCATTAAATTCTTGTTAGTGTTAGTAATTTAGTTAATCAAACCAATTTTGATACTTATCTTAGCAGTGAGTAATAACCATACATTGGTGCATAAGTAATAGACTATAGCAACCTAAACCAGTCCTTGTGGGAACGAACTTGATTTATCTATATACTACTTGTGACCACGTGCGCTTGCGTGTTTTTGTGCTAACAAGTTTTTGGCGCCGCTGCCGGGGACTCGGTGTTATTTATATAGTTTATGTGCTTGTCATCAGTGGTCGTTAAAGTTCACTGACTCGGATTATTCTTCATCAATTTTACTTTGTTTGGTGAGTTTCAGGTGTTTTAGTGAGCGTGTATGCGAACACGGACTCAATCTCGGAAAGAAGAACTTGAATTGACTCTAGTTATGGGTGAACCAGTAGCAGAAACGAAGGCTTTGAAGGACTATTCTCAGCCAAAGATCAATGACATTCAATCTAGTATTGTCAGGCCGGCTATTGCAGCTAATACTTTTGAAATCAAGCCTGGCACGATTCAGATGGTGCAGAACTCAGTCCAGTTTGGGGGTGCTCCAACGGAAGATCCTAATATGCATATTAGGGATTTCATCGAGATCTGTGACACCTTCAAATTCAACGGAGTGTCGGAAGATGCTGTAAAGCTGAGACTTTTCCCGTTTTCTCTGAGGGATAAGGCTAAGGGCTGGTTACATTCTCTACCAGCAGGTTCTATTACTACATGGGAGGATCTTGCTCAGAAATTTCTCACTAAATTCTTCCCCATGGCTAAAACAGCAGCAATCAGGAATGCTCTTACTCAGTTTTCACAACATTCTGGTGAAACTTTATGTGAAGCGTGGGAGCGCTACAAGGAGATGCTTAGGAAGTGTCCTCATCATGGAATGCCGGACTGGATGATCATTAACTGTTTTTATAATGGATTGGGGTGGCAGTCGAGACCGATGGTGGATGCAGCATCAGGTGGAGCTCTATGGGCTAAAAGCTACGAGGAAGCATATGATCTGATTGAGATGATGGCAGAAAATGAATATCAGAGTCCAACGCAGAGAATGCCACAGCAAAAGGTGGCGGGAATTCTTGATGTTAGTGCAGCTACAGCTTTAGCGGCTCAGCTAGAGGCATTGAATATGAAGATTGATTCTTTGGCAAATCATGGGATTCGTCAGGTAGCTAGTGTTTGTGAGCTATGTGCAGGTGCACATGAGACGAAGCAGTGTGCCATTTCCAATGCATCAGTGCAGTTTGTGAGCAACTTTCCGAATCAGCAACAGCCAGCCCCGAATACTTATCATCCGAGCAACAGGAATCATCCGAATTTCAGTTGGAGCAATAATCAGGGTGGCATACAGCAATCACAACAACCGCATCAGCAATTTCAAGCTAGGCCATACAACTCTGCAGGTTTTCAGCAGCAGGGGCAGAATTTTCAGCAGCAGTTTCAGCCACCAGGATTTCAACAAGCTCATGGAAATTCTGGTCAAATTTTTAAAGAACAATCTGAATTGGAAGAGTTGAGGTTGATGGTTAAAAGTCAGGCGGTCTCGCTCAAGACCGTGGAGAATCAGATGGGACAACTTACCAGTGCGATGCTGAAAATATCTCAGGGAATTCTTTCTAATGAGCCAGAAGTTAATCCAGGCAAGAGGGAAGTTAAAGAGCAGGTGAATGCCATAACACTCAGGTCTGGTAGAGTCACAAGCAATCCAGCATTAGCAGCCAAGGAAGACAAAGATTTCCAGGAACAACTACTTGTGCCTTCCCCAGAAAAAGAAGAGGTAATTCCTAAGCTGGCAGCTGAGCAGTTGGTTGAAGAAGGGGACAATAACAAGAGGTCTGTTGAGAAATCTTCTCAGGAGCAGACTAAAGAGAGCGAACAGATTTTTCCACCTCCCCCATATCCAAGAAAAGCCTACAGGCAAGCGATCGACAAGAAATTGGACAGGTTTCTGGAGGTGTTCAGGAAGTTACACATCAACATACCTTTTGCAGAAGCTCTTGAACAGATGCCGAGCTATGCTAAGTTCATGAAGGGTATTCTATCTCGGAAGTTGAAACTCGAGGATTTGGACACCGTTGCTTTGACAGAGGAGTGTAGTGCAGTTCTACAGCAGAAATTGCCACCGAAGCTTAAAGATCCGGGAAGTTTTACCATACCTTGCACTATTGGCAATCAACTTTTCAGCAAATGCTTATGTGATTTGGGAGCTAGCATTAATCTAATGCCAATGTCTGTTTTTAAGCAACTTGGGTTGCCTGAGCCGAAACCAGTTAATATGACCTTACAGTTGGCTGATCGGTCGATCACATATCCGAGGGGTATAGTGGAGGATGTCTTGGTAAAGGTGGATAAGCTGATTTTTCCTGCTGATTTTGTTATTCTTGACTTTGAGGAGGATAAGAAGATTCCTATCATCTTGGGAAGACCTTTTCTGGCTACTGGCCGAGCGTTGATCGATGTGCAGAAAGGAGAGCTCACAATGAGGGTGAGTAATCAAAAGGTCATCTTTAATGTGTTCAAGGCTATAAAATTTCCGACAGAGGAGGAAGAGTGTTTTAGCTTGAAGATGGTTGATACGGGTCAGAGAAAGGAGTTCGATCAGCTGTTGAGCAAAAATTCGGACATGCACAAGTTCGAGCATCACATCAGTGATTCCATTGACAATTCTTCCATTCGAGATCTTTCGAATGTCAAGCTTGGAAAACTTCCACCACATTTGAAGTATGTCCTTCTGAATGATGAGTTGGTGATTTTTAAAGAGTGTGAAGATAATGTGTTGAGAAGGTGGAACAAGGATGATGAGGTAAAAGAGTGTTCTTATCAATCGACGGAGAAGCATAAACACCTTAGAGGTGTAAAGAAGAAAAAGAAAAAATCGATTGGTGGAAAAGTCAAGGTGAATTTTGATTTGGAAAAGATGTGGGAAGAAAGCAAGAAGGTTATCAAACAATGGGTGAATGGTCCTTCTACTAAGGGCAAGTCAAATGCGATCTTCGAGCCACCATGATTTGATTCACATTTTTCCGGCTAAATGACATTAACGACAGCGCTTCGTGGGAGGCAACCCATGTGTTAGGTATGTTTCTACTATCTTTTTATTACCTTCAATGAGGACATTGAATATTGTAAGTTTGGGGGTGGTAATTAAGGATAGGTAGTGTTGTGGTGTTATGTGTTCATGTAGGAAATCATATTTTGCATGTTTGTGGTAATTCATTCATGTTTTGTTCGTTTTTTGCATGTTTGTTCATGTAGGACATTTTGTTTATGTTTTTATTATGTGAGTCCATTTTAGTTGCATGCATATTTCATGATCCCGTAGGATTTGACTATTTCCGTTGATGAGTCGATGTTGATTGGAGTGTGGTTGTGATGAATAGAGGGTTGATTAAGTTTTTAAGTATTGACTTGCATGCCAGAAACAAATCTATTTCATAAGTCTCATTGGTTGCTTTTGAATTTGATCAGACCATGCTTGTTTGGTGTTAGAATTTAACCACTTGTTTACATTTAGAATGTTGGCTAGATTCTTGAAAACGAAGGAGCACTTATGTATAAGTTTGGGGGAAACCAGGGATTTCATGCTAGTTGTAATAAAGGCTAGGCGTCAAATGGCTAGTAGCCGCTCATTGGTAAAAAATGAGTAGTCTAGGGTGGGATGAGAAAAAGGCAAAGAGCACTCATTCCGAAATTGTAGAAAAAAATAGAAAAAAAAAGAGAGAAAAGTTGAAAAAAAAAAAAGTTGTGTTGGTTGTGTTTTATGCATAATTGATCAGGTTGAGCTCTTTAATACTCGAGCAATTAAGTTCTAGGGGACTTTGTGCCTAGTGACCTAAGACTTTTCCGGTCTGGGATCAACTAACCTAAAGCTCGCTACATGGGTATTATTGTATAAGCCTTTAGGGGTCTCAGCCATTGCACGGTCAAATAAGCATGTTTTTGTGTAATAAAGCATGAATTCCTGTCTAACTCAGATGGACTGCGAAGGTGTCTCTTAAGAGTTCTTGTGTCTAGCGTTCATTCTGTTTGTAAGCTTGTGGTTGTTTTGGCTAAGAGTAGGTATGGTCTTGATTTAGTTTGGGAGTATATTGGTGAGCATTGCACACACGCACGTTTCTGTGTTTGTCTCGTTGGTCGATGGGAATTTGGTCGAACTCTGTTTGGAAGACTGTGTTCTTTGAGATGTTGGCTCATTGATTGGTTTTGGTTGGTTTGAAGGGATCGTTGCATTTTCATATTAGTTGCATACATGCATTGCATTGTTAGTTGCATGAGTAGATGGATTTTGTGGGTACATTCGCTATAGGCCCTCACGAGACCTTACTCGTCCACTAGGGCTGCCTAGGGGTTTAAAGGGCTTGTTGCATATGCCAAATGTAACCGTGATCACCTACGGAAGTGGTACTAGTTAGTTGTATATAGTTATGTTTGTTTATGCTTGAGGACAAGCATCGGTTTAAGTTTGGGGGTGTGATAAGTGGATTTTATATCCACTTGGAACGCTTCATATCGGCTTAAATTGATGACTTGAACTCAAGTATGTGGTGTGTTTAATGTGTTTTCATTAAGTTTTGCAGAACCAAGAGTTGGAGGTTAATTTGATTAAAATTCGGATTTTCCGGGTAGGTTGCGCAGTCTTCACTGTTTTGGCCATATCTGGAGTTCTACAAGTCCGATTCTGACGATCTTACAGCTCAAGCGAAGAGGACAACATTTTCTGACAGAACCCCTGGCGCGCCCGCGCCACATCCCGCGCGCCCGCGCCGCAACTGACAGAACAACCCGCGCGCCCGCGCCACTCCCGCGCGCCCGCGCCGTCTGAATTGCTGAAATCTGCTGTTTTGTGGTCAGAAAAGGAAATTTGCCATATTTGTTAGCCTGAAACCCTTATAAGTATTTGGTGGACGTTTTCTGAGAGATATATACAGATATATCAAGATACATACAATTAAATACGTCCACCGGTGAGGAGAACAAGAAGACGGCTGATTTACGAAGACCTAGTTTTCATCTAATCTTTGTATTCTTCTAAATTAGGCGATACTTTGGATTCTCGTTTGTTCTTTCTAAACCCTAGTTATTCTATTCAGTTTTCCAGACTTATTAATATCATGTTATCATCAGAACCCACGATGATGAACGGTTCGAATATGAACTAATCGTCGTCGTGGGATTCTAACGGAGTTTCTTATGGAGTTTAGTAGTTAATTGTTTTTATATATTCTGTGTGTGATGGCTAATTGATTTCCTATCATGGTTGTGCTTATTCGTTGTGGATGCGTAGCTAACATTCATGATTGATTGTTAATCTCTATTGAATGCGAAAGTGGATATAGAGATTTAGAACTTGCCATGCTAGCATAGGTTTATGTATGTTTGTCATGCATGATTCGTAGGTAATTTTAACCATCTTACCTGCCCTATGTAATCTGAATGGATAACTTGCTCATTAAACCGTTATGTTTTCAAATCTTATAGACATATAGGGTCTAAACATAATTGGTGTCTGCTTAACTTCTATCTCTTTGTGGATGTTTGAGTGGTTTGGTATACGTATACTGAAAGGTAGCGTATACTAGTTTCGTGTTATCTGATTAGTTGTCACAACCGTCATATGCAGATATTAAGAACAAAAGACTCTAGATGAAGTAAGTAATGATGTTGGAATCCCATGTTTTATTCATATTAGTAATTCACAAGTTATTCTCTTTAGTTCATTAAATTCTTGTTAGTGTTAGTAATTTAGTTAATCAAACCAATTTTGATACTTATCTTAGCAGTGAGTAATAACCATACATTGGTGCATAAGTAATAGACTATAGCAACCTAAACCAGTCCTTGTGGGAACGAACTTGATTTATCTATATACTACTTGTGACCACGTGCGCTTGCGTGTTTTTGTGCTAATAGCTAGCCAGTCCGGGTACTCGATTTCCTCTATGAATTTTGCTTCCAAAAGTTTTTCCACTTCGGCTTCAATGATCTTCTGTCGTTCCATGGCGAATGTTCTCTTTCTTTGCTTTACTGGCTTTGCCTCGGGCTTAACATTAAGACAATGCTTCGCCGTCTTTGGATCCAAGCCAGGCATGTCCTCCGGCCCCCAGACGAAGACGTCGTGGTATTGTCTGACAACTTCAATCACTTTCTTCTTGAGGTCGGGTTCCATATTTTTCCCGATTCGCACCATTTTTCTCGAACAACCCGCATATAGCTCTACCTCTTCGGTTTCTGCTGCTGGTTCGGCAATTGGGTTGGATAGGTCCGCATCAAATTTCTCTAACTCAATATTTAGGGTTTGGCGACTTCCGCTGACTTCGCCTTCAGACCTTTTTCTCTTACCTCCTTCGGTTATCTCAAAATCTTGATCCTTGTCTAGATCATCCAACATGATGATTCGGGCGGTTTTTTGATCGCCCCTCATCTCCCCGATGCCATGCTCAGTCGGAAACTTCAATTTGAGATGGGGTATTGACGCTACCGCCTGGAAAGAAGTAAGAGCTGGCCTTTCGAGAATAGCATTGTAGGGACTTTCCACTCGAACCACATAAAATTTGATCTGTTTTTCTACAGTATATGGAGCTTTACCCAAAAGAACAGATAGAGTGATGGTACCTTCAATAGGGACTGGCTGATTCCCGAAGCCGTACAGGGGAGCTTCGTGGCAGGGTTCCAGCTGTTCGCCTCCAAGGTTCATTTTACTATACGTCTGATGATACAGAATGTTCACCGAGCTCCCCCGTCTATCAGAGCTTTCCATATTTTGTTTTTCCCGATCACCGGATTGATGAGCAAAGGGTCTTCATGAGGACAAATCACATCCTCATAGTCATCCTCGGTAAACATGATCGGCATCGCCTGTTTGGCAGATTGAAACTAGTACAAATTGTAAACCTGTTTTGCGTACCTTTTCTTGGCCGTCTTGCTATCTCGCCCCAGGGTACTTCCACCGAATATGGTCTTTACTTCGCCTCTGTACCTTTCGACCTCTTCGGGCTCTTTTCATTTGTCTTCCTTCGGGGCTAGCTTGTCCCTCAGGTCTTTGACAAATTTATTCAGTTCTCCCTCCTTGATCATCTTTTCTATCAGTTTTTTTAGATGGTAACACTCGTCAGTGTTGTGACCCTTGTCCTGATGATAATCGCAATACTTGTTACCATTCTTCTTATAATCGGGCATCTTCATTCGTGCTGGGCGAACGAAGCCAGGTTTTCCTTTTATCTCATGGAGAATCTTCGAGATTGGTGCATTCAGAGGGGTAAATGTTGTGCCATCCCTATCTCTCCTTCGTTCGGCAGCTTAATCGCGACCCTTCACCTCATCTCGCCTATCATCGAATCTTCGCCCTGAATCGTGCCTGTCATAACCTTTTCTCCCCCTGTCTTCTCTCCTGGCTTCTTTAAACCCCCCGATGGATTCCATCTTCCTTCGGATGCTCTCACCCCTCAAGTATATATCATTCAGGGATTTAGGGGGAATATCATAAAGAGAAGATCAGAGTTTTTTACCTTTGATGGGGCCTAGTCCTGCTAATAAGAACCCAGCGGCCTTTACTTTCTCCAAATTTGTCACCATTCCAGCTTCTTCCTTAAACCTAGCCAAGTAATCTCCCAACTCTTCGTTCGGCCTTTGTCTACAGTGGATCAAAGCTTCGGTGTCCTTCTCTCTTCGGCACAAGTGCGAATAGTGCCTCAAGAATTTCCTCTTTAGCTGGTCGTAAGAGCATATCGACCTTGGTTTCATTGACCTGTACCACATGGTAGCTGGACCCTTTAGGTATGTTTTGAACATCTTGCAAAGCATGATGTCACAGTGTCCCATTCCAGTCATAAGGGACTCATACTTCTCGCAATGGTCTTCAGGATAGCCTTTCCCATTGAATTCGTTCATCTTCGGGAATTGTCTTCCAGGGGGTGGTCTATACTGCTCGATTTCCTCCGACACTACCGGCTCGTGACTAATTCTACGATCGCCGAACATCGCCTTCTCCATTCGGCTCAGTCTGTCTTTCATGCGAGGATCTCATTCCTCGTCGGTATCCGATCGTACGACCACCTTTGAGCGGATCCTTCGGGGGTGTGATTTAGAATCCGAAGATCCATCTTCATCGTTATGCACCCTCTTTTCTCTCCTGTGACTGGTTTGTACCAGTGTTTGTTCTCCGGTCTCCACAGCACCTTGGAGAGCCTTTTCCTCAGCATCCAGCTCAGCCCTTCGCCTTTTAATCGCTTCCAGCTTGGCGAGATCCTCTTCCCTCTTCTTCGTCTAGCTTGGGCCTCGGCTTCCAGCCTTTCCTTTTCCTTTTGCTTCCCTCCTTTGGCAGCAGTTTCTTCACGCCATTTTAGAATCATGGCCTTTTGCTCTTCGGGAGTGGGCATCGGTCCCTCCAACTCATCATCGAAATTGAGAATTCGATTAATAGGAGGCGTAGTCGTAGAGGGACCTTGGCGATGCGTCTCAGTAAAACCGAGAGCCCTATCTTCAGAACTATCAATTGCCATCGTTCTCAGCTAATACCACAAATTTGCTTACACGTTCCCACAGACGGCGCCAAATGTTGGAACCAGTTTTCTGTCGGGTCGAACTCCAAGGATCTCTTCGGGTTGACCTGTCAAAAGAGAAGAATGCGAGGGGTTTGGCCCCCGATTCACCTCCGGTGTGAGAATCAGTTAAAGGTTCCGGTAAGGTTAAATTGAACGTGCAAGTGTTTGTGTGTAAAAAATGAGTATTAACCTTTCATTAAAACCCGTTAGGTGCTTTTATAGGCACTCTGATAACCGTTCGCCCGAGATATTCGGGAATAGTCCCCCACGTCTGTCGTCCTATTCCTCCGCCTGAATAAGTGGGAGACTTAGTCAACCAATGGCTAGTGCCAATGACCTTATCCAAAGTAAGTGGGCTATGACAGCCCAACGAAACCGTTCGGTCCGATAGAACGAATTGGGCCCAGCTGCTATTCGACCCATTTATTATTTGGCCCAAGTACTGTTGGGCCTCCAACACTATTACTGGACAGGTATTAGGCAGTACAGATCAGTGCAACTCATACGTACATAGGGTGCTCCATTTAACCTATATTTAGGGTTGGACATGAACTGATTTGTTATATGAGTGCAAGAGTGGGGGCACGGGTGCTCCTAGTGCAAGAGTGGTTTAGAGTTTGATTCACCTCCACTCCCCCGTACACTAGAAACTACAAAAACCATCAAAAGAAATCATCTATAGTTAAGATTCAAGACAAATTAATGAAATTATGAATCCCGATTAAATGCCTCTGGTCCAGATTCAAGTCATTCATGAGCTCCCTGTTACAAATTTTATTATATAGTAAGAAGCTTTATGTTAAAAAAATTCTATCGGTCAAGTTAAGGATGTTTAGCATCTTCTATATACTAAGGAAGCTTCACTGAGAAAACAGTGAGCCGTTAATGATCAAAAAACATCATTTGCAGCCCAGATGACTCTTGTAAAAAGCATGGCATGAGTTACAGAAGGACTCTATTTATAATTACAGAGCATCATCACAAGAGAGTTTAACTGTTCTGTGGTCTAAAAGGACTCAGACTCATAAGTCTCATTGCACAAAATAATAAACTTCATTGTTTGTCCTTGCTTTATTTTACGCTTTTAAGACATTATTGAAATTTTAGATTACGCAAAATAAACAATATGTTGCACAACCAGAACAACAACAAGAAGATAAAGTTTCTGGAAATACCTAGTTATCTGCTGCCCTGCATATAAAAGAAAACTTTGTGAATTAGTAAGATACACGAAGATAACCAGAACGGTCTAGACCATGCATGCCCTATAATTATATTACATGACTCGGGGAATAAGATTTCAAATCAAATCAAATCAGTACCTGGCCCTCCGCGATAACTCCCAAAGCAATTTTCCAGTGGTCATGTTGAAAGCCCCAGGATAACAAATCAAATGAACACCTATTAAGCACATTATTTACTTGTCTCAGTCACACGAACTCTATATTAAGAGATCCCAGTATTCACAAATTTGTAATATCCTTTTCTTGTTTCATATATCCAGATATTCTTTACTCGTCCTACTTCATTGATATACATTTTATTGCAAACTGAATGTATATAAGGTAATTGCAACATGAACTTAAGATGATTTTAGATATCAATTCATTGGTCATAGAGACAGATATTGTGTTTGCTGCTGTTGTCAAATATCTATTTTGATGTCGGTATAAAAGTTAGATGATAAGATCTACACCAACATGAACGAAATATAATTAAAGTACACACTGTGTGCAAGATTAGATAAACCTCTAGCAGCATACAACAATGCTAGTTGTTGAAAGCGGATATCATGGCAAATGCCAATACCAATATGCCAACCTCTGCAAAATTTAGAATATCTATAAGATTTCTGAACTTTGAACCATATAACCAGGTTTTGAGGTATTTATGTGAAAATACCTCTTTCAATGGAAAGACAACATTATGACTGCTAAACTAAGTAACTGCATACACATACTCTTCAGCTTAGTACTATTTAAATCTATGAAGCAGTTTTTTTGGCCTTTTAATGAGGACGCCTTCCTTATAGTTGATACCATAACCTCAAAACCCAAGCACCTTAGGTTCAAACGGTCCTCAATAGTAGCTTACATGTTTATTTTATGTTGATGATTTATGAAATGCTATTAATCCACACTAAAAGATTTTACTCTAAATGTGTAAATCACACACAATTAAGTAGATGTGAAAATACAATGCAATGGAGACAAAGAATAAGGTAAACATATTGTTCATGAGTAGAATTTGGAAAACAAACCTGTATCAACAATGCAGGTTGGAGTCTCCCCTGCTGTAAGAGTCTTTGATTCTTGTCTGTCCCGGGATATCAATATCAAAAAGGTATATCCTTGTAATGGATACAAGGATATACCTTTCTATGTTTACCTTTTAGCTTTCCATCAGTATCAAAAACACAACAAGGTGTCGTACAACTTTACCCCGCTTCTTTCAGGTATAGAGCCACCAACTATTGTGATCTTCAAGTGCAAGCAACTTCGGACAACATTGCAGTTGATGGAGATGCCTCTTTACCAGCATCAATATCTTCAGCATTTACTGGGAAGCTATCAGTAGAGCATGGACTGTTCGATATTTCCTGATTTTAAGAGGAATGAGGATCATAACTTTCTCGATTTTCAAAATCAGTATAGCAACTGCTCTTACTGTCTTACATAATGATGCTGCAAATTATGTCAACTTCACATAAGATTGTCTTCATTATAGCAAGTCGAATTTTGTTTCAGTTTATTTTATCAAGCCAAACAGAATGATGTACAAGGCAAAAGCAAAAAATAGTCTTACTAACATTTCTGAAAATAAAAATAAATTGGTATGTGTCAAATAAAGTATCCTGATAACACAAGCCATTTTTAATTTCCAATTTTTTTGGCGTGGTGCATAAGGAGTGGCAAAACGCGACTACACATAAACACAAAGTAAGCATCAAATTTGTCAGAAGAACAAATCTTTTAAACACACACAACACATACAGACAGACTACAGTATATGTGATAGTAATTTTTCTAATCTTGAACTGAACACACTTTCACACACACACGGAGACAGAGAGAGAGAGAGAGAGAGAGAGAGAGAGAGAGAGAGAGAGAGAGAGAGAGAGAGAGAGAGAGAGAGAGAGAGAGAGAGAGAGAGAGAGAGAGAGAGAGAGAGAGAGAGAGAGAGAGAGAGAGAGAGAGAGAGCATCAAACTGTCACAAAGATCAAATATTTTTTATCTTAGACAACCTACACATACAGTATGTGTGTATACATAGTTAGAAAAGGAACTCACTTTGGTTATTGGAGGAATGGGCAATTCAAGTGCTTGAGGAACCCTAGCTTGATCAGGCTTCCAAGTAGAACCCATTTTTACACACCCACAATTTGCCTTCTTCTGATCATAAAAATTTTAATATCAACAACTTTTTTTTTTACAATTTAACTGAAAATCAACATTCAAAATGATGATGATCATGATTTCTTTTTCTCTGGGGGTTCCTTATTTTTATCTTGGGTCAACAAGATGTCAACTTTTCTCAACATAACAACATTAAAAACGGTACCGCTTCTATATTTTTATCAAGGGCCACACCTATTTAAATTTCAACTAACTATATAACAGAAATAACTGTCACTTCCCCGCCATAATTTTTTCCCTCCATTCTCAATCTCTCCAAATTACTATTCTTGAATCAAGTTCTTGGATCGTCTTTGATACTTGAAACTATCGAAAAACGCCACTTTGGCGCTTAGTCCACTGTCAAGTGCCACGAAAACAACGAAAAAAGTCTCTATTTCCCAAATGGCAGATCCCAATAGTAATGTCCCTAATTATGATGACCCAATTCCAACTCTTGATGAGATGTTGATGCCTGACGGATCTCTCGGACTTGATTACGAAGGTTTAGATGATCAGCCTACTGCCGAAAGCGCAATGTTAAATGAGGATATGAACCAATTCGGAGATTATCATCGTAAAGGCAAAAACATAATGTTGGATGAGGATATAAACCAAATTGGAGATTATCATCGTAGTGGCAAAAACGTAATGATCAATGAGGATATGAACCAATTTGAAGATTATCATCGTATTGGCACAAACATAATGTTCAATGAGGAAATGAATCAATTTGGACAGGGAACTTCACAAGCAGGCACTTTTCGTGTTAATGATCAAAGTAATGCACAAATGCCCGGGATGTTTAATCCAGAAATTTCCGATTGTGGAAATCCTATTCAAATCCCAGAGTGGCCACTCCCTGCAATGCCTTATGCTTGCAGTTGTTGTCAAGTATTAAGAGAAATTATTCATACTATTGGTAAGTAAATGAGTATTTAGTTACATAATTTACTGTGGTTTTTTTTAGATTTATGTTTTGGTTCATCATGTTTCAGTTGGAGAAACCAAGAAGTTTGAGATTCATGGAAGACTTGGTATGATTTCTCATGGAATTCTTGAAATACGTCGCGTTGATATGCCTGCTCCCTATAAAGAGTACCATATGTTCGAGTAAGTTTGATTTTTTCTTGAAGCATGTCAATACTTGATTATTGATTGTACTTTTTTCCTTAACAAGACAGCATACTTTTATGCGAATTTGAAGCCTCTAAATTTACTTATTGTGTTCTACGCAGTTTTTGCAAGGAAAGTATACAGAGGGTGAAGATGTTCCTAGAGCAATATTGCGAAAAGCAAAAAGAGGCTGGTTACACCATGGTGAAAGATCCACTTTTGACATTCTACCAAGCCGTGTCGGTTGGACTAAATTGGGATTTAAATATTGATCTAAGTGACATTCTTCAAGGATCTCCAGTACATATAGGTTTGATTTCTTTATTAGTAGTTGCATCTTTTGTTTCCTAGTACA
Organism: Heracleum sosnowskyi; assembly: GCA_030848705.1. Taxonomy (NCBI): domain Eukaryota; kingdom Viridiplantae; phylum Streptophyta; class Magnoliopsida; order Apiales; family Apiaceae; genus Heracleum; species Heracleum sosnowskyi. The sequence continues at coordinate 9,449,785 of CM061242.1, read as the reverse complement.
TGCTTATTGTTGTTCTTTCGACGAGTTCATTGAAGGGTACTGCAATTTCTTGGAGTACTTGTAATTTTTTTACGTTTCTGCAGGTGATAAGGAGCAACCTAATGTTGCTCAACCCCAGGCTCAGAGCCAGAGCAATGAAGTTGGATCAAGTAAGAGGACCCATAAAGAACAGGTTCCACAACAACACTTCTAACCTTAATTAGCAGTCTCTATATAGTATATATGACAGTGCAATCATTTCGATTTCAGTTCATATCTATAAATTCTTTCGGCAACCAAAATTGTTGATATTTTAAATGCATGCCATGTGTTATTATGATGTTCTAGGGCTGCATAGTTTATAACGTGTAAGTTGTAACCCTCTGACTAATGCAGATGGACAAAATTGCAAGTTTGACAATATACGATTTCGCTGAATATTTCCATCTTACGCAAGACGAAGCTTCTAAAAAAGTTGGAGTTTCGTCAACTATATGTAAGAAAATTTGCCGCGATGCAGGTTTAAAAAGATGGCCATATAGAAAGGTCAGTTCCTTACATTTTCATATAAATTCAAGTTAAATTTACACATCTTTTTTGCGCATGCTAAAATGTGCATTCCAGTGACAGTAATTCTCGATTTGCAGGTAAGAAAATATCGGAAAAAAATAGCGGAAAGAAGCAAAAGTCTGAATACAGATAATGCTGCAGAAAGGGAACGTGCTGAGGCCGATATAGAGGATTTTAGGCGAACACTTGCAAAATGTTATCCTCCATATGAGAAAGATCAAGTTGCGGAGGATGATGAGACAGATGAGAGTGGCTAGATTTCATGGAGATGAAGCATGTGTGTGTGGTGATGATGGGTTTATAATGGTGATATAATGCAACATTGTTGAATTATTGAAAATTTGTAGGGGTTATATTTATATTGAATTGATAAATGTAGTGTGAATTGATTAATCTCTTAAATAATTAGTACACTTAATATTTGGTTGGACTTTAAGTGTAGCTTATTAAGTCAATACAGTAAGTAGGGCCTGTTTGGGTTACATAACTTATACATTATAAGTTAATAAGAGTTTATGGATGACACTTACTCATTTTAAGCTATAAGTCAACTTTTTTGTGATACCTCAAACACTCACGTAGTTTCGTTGGGATGAGCCAGACTACATCTATTTCCTAAAGTTTTTTACAGGACAACATCATTTTAATTTCCTGCTTTCTTGGACACCTCAATTTTAGTCTATTTGAGTTCATGCTATGTAGGATAATTCCCAAGGCAAATAGACTGACAAGGCCATCAGAATCAGTTTTCATGCTTGCAGCATTGTGATCACCGTTTAAGAACCCCTGACAGATGCTGGAGCTGTTCGGATGACCGCAGACGAGGCACTTGAACAAATAAAAAGGAAGCGGCATGAGAAGGGCTACATGAAGACGCTCCTTGCCAATTTCGGAATAACAAAACTTCAAACTTTAGGACCCTGCTGAGGATTATAAATATGTAATTGCAATTGTACTATTTTGCAATCTCTAGGAATCGCTTATTTTTGCAGAAGTGCATTGTTTTTAGAAATACCTCAATTGCAGTACTTAATTTCATTGTCATGTTGTTATATAGTAGTTGTGAAAGTAATCTGATTTGGTAAATAGACTATTCTCAAAGCCATCGGTTTATTTAAACGGATAATGGTTTAAATTGGTCAATCTAGCTAGATAAAACATCCATTGCATTTTCACTAAACGCATAACTGCAGCCTGCAGGCACCTACAAGAACAGTTGCCCATCTTTATTTCCTATGATCATACACATATTTTATCAGTTTACAAAAACCATTCACATTGAATGTTGAGTAGAACTCTTTTTTCAGAAATCATTTTATACAAGAAAAATAATATTAAGTTCTTAATTTACTCTTAATAACCATTTCCGTTGAAGTGACTTTGTATTTTTGATAAAAAAAAGGTCATATTAAATTTAAAAGAAGGTCCTTTTCGTATTTATGATAGAAAATTTTTACTAATATATATAACAATTTACATTTATTAGTAAGATGATCCTGCGTGCATTCATATGAATCCCACTAATCAAAACTCCCCAATTTGCCAACTCAAATTTGCCTCGTCATTTTGGTAATTTTTTGGGAATTTTTTTGGCCTTTAACCCAATGGTTGATAATCCCCACTCTGGAGGGTTCGATCTCCATCTTATACCTTATTATCATGGGGATTTGGTCCTCAGTCATCGATGGATGTCAACCATCTGCCAATATGTTTTATTTCACTATGGCTGTGGAAGAGCATCCTATTATCATGATTTTTATATACAAAATAGAAGTACAATGTTATAATATAATTTAAAATAAATATTTATTTTTCTTTTTCATATTTTTCTTACCGAATCATATACCGGTTCTGATTCTAGCCCCCACCTTTTTGAATCCTAACTACTCTACATAACGGTAATAACTGCCTCTTCCTCGCCATATAATTTCTTTCTCTCGGTTCTCAAAAAAAATCTGGTTTCCAAATGGCAGACCCTAATAGACACGACACTAGTTACCATGGCCCAATGCAGACATCTGAAAACATTCTCGACGAAACTTTCGATTATAGTTTTGAATTTTCCGATGGCGAAAACATATTGTTGGATGAGAATGTGAATGAATTTGGACACGGTACTTCACAGGCAGGCCCTTCTAGCGGTGTTAATGATCAAAGTAATGAACATTTTAGCGAAAACTTTAATCCGGAAAATTTAAATTGTGGGAATCCTATTCCACTCTTGCAGTGGCCAGTCCTTCCAGAGCCTTATAGTTGCTCTTGTTGTGAAGTACTAAGAGAAATTATCCATACTATCGGTATGCACACATTTGAATATGTACATGTGTATCCAATTTCGTACGTTTAATTCTAAATTTACGTTTTGGTTCGTTTTATTTCAGACGGAGAAACCAGGAAGTTTGAGATTCATGGAAGACTTGGTATGATTTTTCATGGAATTCTTGAAATATGTCGCGGTGATATGACTGCTCCAATTAAAGAATACCAAATGATTGAGTAAGTTTGAGTTTTTTTTTTTTCGTTTTAAAGCCTGTTAATGTTTGATTTTTTATAACAGAACAGCATAAATTTCTGCAAGTAAAAGGCCTTCAAATTTACTCAGTGTCTTGCATAGTTTTTGCGAGGTACCTATACCTGATGTAAAGACATATCTACTTCAATACTGTGAAGAGCAAACACAGGCTGGTTACACATTAGTAAAAGATCCACTTTTGGCATTCAATGAAGCCTTGTCTGTCGGATCAGATTGGAATTTCGGTTTAGTCGATATTGATGAAATTCTGCGAGCATCTCCAATACATATAGGTTTAATTTCTTTATTAGTACTAATTTTTGTTTTCCCAGTATAAATATTTGTCATTATCCCTTTACGAGATCATTTAAGGGTATAGATACGGTGTTTGGGTACAGTTATGCTTTATTTTTCGGCAGTTGAAGATACAGGGCAACAACCAGAAGCCACGAATCAACCTGATGTTTCTGAACCCCAGGCTTACAGTAGAAGGAGATCAAAGAGGAAGAGTACTAAAGTGAGTTCAAATAGGAGCAGGACCTATAAACAACAGGTTTTCAACTAAAACTTCTTTGCTATAATTAGTAGTCGCTAAATAAGACAGCGTGCAATTACTTGTACTAAAATTTGAGTTAATAAATTATTCAACCAAAACTATTTTTATTTCTATGAATCTGCGAGTAGTTTATGACATAATACATTTTCCTCATGATGTATGTTCCACAGTTGATCAATTTTCACAGTTTTAACTTGTTTTGTGATACAGAGGGACTTCATCAAAGTCCTGAAAGTGAAAGACTTTGTCGAATACTTCAATCTTACGATAGACGAGGCTGCAGAAAAAGTTGGAATTTGCTCCACTTCATTTAAGACCGTTTTAAGGAGAGAAAAGTTCAGATGGCCCTGTCAAAAGGTCTTTGAGTCTTCCTGCGCTTAACTGAATTCAGTATATATTTATTTACGTATTTATCTTTTGCGCATGCTATAAATTGCTTTCCCAGTGACAAAATCACACATTTGGCAGATAAAAAACCTTGAGGAAAATATAGAGAAAAGAAGCAAAGATCTGAATGCATCTAATCCCCGAAAAAGGGCAAGTGCTGAGGCCGATATAGAGCAGCTAAAGCGAGATATAGAAAGTATTTATGCTCCATATAGATAAATCTGATACATATAGTGCAACTGCAAAACATTGCAACTTGATCAGGCTGCAGGGAAATCTTTTGATCAGTTTCTTTTCCTTTTGATAGAGCTGTAGGGGCAGTTAGGAACTTGGAGACTGGATTAAACTTGTAAATATTTGATCATAGACAGATGTACTAGATTTTTAAATCCATGTAATTGTGTTTTTGTGATTTTAAGTAGCCTGAGAACAGGATTTAGAATCATAGCTAATTCACTCCTACATTGTCTAAAAAATTGAGATATTTGACATGTTTTTCGACATGAATCAAGTCGAAAGCTTTTTGAAATTATTTTAGTGCTGAACTATTTACACCAGCATTCAAGTAAATTTAGCACTGTGATGTACTTAAAACCAGCATTTTCGATCCCGAAAAAAATCTAATTATCTTCAAATCCTGCATTCTTTCGAAAAAATAAAAATTCAGTAACCATGGAAGAACTAAACTGAAGAATGAGCTTATGATCATAACTCAATTGATCTTGATACTAAATTTTTGAATTTGCTTCTGATTGATTCTCTTCACTTGCATCATGCACAAGTTTTTGCACATGATGTATAATGCAGAATTACATATAGAATCTTAAACATTATCAAGCCCATTAAAACAGTCACAGATCCACCATAAGAAGCCCAAAATCCAAAACCCAACAACCCAAAATTTAATTAGGCCCAAAAGCCCAAATCTAAACGAGGCCCAAAATTGCAGATACATATTTTCATCCATCCGGACTCTACCTAAATCTCTCAAATCCAATTAATACCAAAATTTCAATCACATTCTCCTTCTACCATCTCTCTCTCTCTCTCTCTCTCTCTCTCTCTCTCTCTCTCTCTCATCAAGGTCAAAATAAATTCCCAAATATTTCCCTCCTCTACAAACATATACACACATATTTTACACCTATAATTTTCTCTTTCTTGATCTATTTTCTTGAAATTGTATTTTTTAAAAAGAAGCCATTTTTAATCTGTATCTAACAGTGATGGATGTGGGTCAGCAGTATAATCCAAGAACTGTTGAAGAAGTTTTCAGGGATTTCAAGAGCCGTAGAGCTGGCATGATTAAAGCCCTCACCGCTGGTAAAGTTTGCATTTTTATTCTTGTTTTTTTCAAGAACATTTTGTTTTTTTGTTATTTTTTTGGGTTTTAATTGTGGGTTTTGTGTGAAAAAGGTGATTAATTTGGTGTGATTTTTGTGGGTTTTGCAGATGTTGAAGAATTTTACCAGCAGTGTGACCCTGGTTGGTTTTTACTGTGTTTTTGTTGTTTTGGATTAATTTTACTGTGAATTACTGTCAAGAATTTAATTTTTTACAATTATCTTTACTCGTAAATTGTCTGTTTTTTTGGTATTTAAAGAATTGGGCATTGTATATTAGGGGCTTGTTATGATCTTTTACTGTATGTGTTTGAGTAGTTTAGATAGTGTGCCCCTTAAGTGTTTAAAATGAAGCCGCTTACATTGCGAAATTGAGTATGTTATGCATGGTTTATACTGTGTTTGAAGTGGATCTTCATCTAATTTCATTCGGTGACTATTGGTCGATTATATATGATCTGCTTCTTTGTAATTCACATGTACATTGCATGCTAAGTTATATGATGTCATCACGTGCCAAATAGTGAAACAAGTAATATTTAAGTATCTGCCTCTCTTGGTCTTCAAGAAAAAACCTGGCTCCTGTGTATCTTGGAATTGTAATTTAATACTATGATTGTTCTATACGGTGTTGATGCTGGTGATTTAATATTAAAGTTATTTTTACTACTCTACATAACTATATTGATGTACTAAATGTTCCTTAATATTCTTTTTATAAATTATATTGGTCTCCTCAATTAGAATTAACAAGTCATTGAGATATATTATTGATTGCTTGAATCATGGACCTGTGGACTTCAGACTTCTTTGTTCAAAATCTATCTGATGATGAGTAATAAAAACTTTTGTGCATTTGTTTCTGTTATCAGTCTTATTCCTGAACTTACATTACATAGTTATTCATTCTATTGAGATCTTGGATTTGCGAGGCAGATAATAAGTTATTTATATATAATTTTTTCCTCTATTGAACAACAGAGAAGGAAAATCTCTGCCTCTATGGGTTTCCCAATGAACGATGGGAAGTAAATTTACCCGCTGAAGAGGTTCCCCCGGAGCTTCCAGAGCCTGCACTTGGTATTAATTTTGCTAGAGATGGCATGCAAGAAAAGGATTGGTTATGTTTGGTTGCTGTTCACAGTGATGCATGGTTGCTTGCTGTTTCGTTCTACTTTGGTGCTAGATTTGGATTCGATAAAGCTGATAGGTATTGTTTTCCTTTCTCTGTCCCCAATGATTATTGGTGTACAAATGTCTTGAGTTAAATAAACAAGTTGCATAACTTGAACAAATAGGGTTGAAAAAAATGGTAACCTAATTAATGTTTCCCCTAAACTCCTAGCTTAAAAATATCTTTGTGGCAATAAGATGAAAGAATACTTGACTTAGAGCAAGTCCAACAGTTTACTTATATCATGTCCTAAGCTCAAATATAAGTAATCTAGCAAAAAATGGTGCTCCAACAATGTCCTAGTGGTTACCTAAATCACTAGGACATCCATCTCATTACCTATTAATAAGTAACCACTAGCCATTACCTATTTAATTTCCATGAATAAAAAATTCACTTCCCTCCTTTTCTACATTTCTTTTCTCTCTCTTTCTTCCACTTTTTTTCTCTCTCTTTTCAAATATATTATTATAATAATAATAGGGAATGGATATAAGTAATGTTGTTGGAGTTCCTACAAGAAATCAAGTCCCTAAATCACTAGGACATATTATTATATAATATTTATAAGTAACCAACTAGGACATTGTTGGACTTGCTCTTACTATTCTGTTATCTTGTTTTTCTCCAAAATTGGATGGATGGACAGTAAACTAAGTTACATTACTTAAGCGTCTATTACCTTGTTCAAGTTTTTAGATTTTTCTGTGTAGTAAAGAACTTGTCATCTTCTACTACATATTTGAGAAAACATGGACGTAAATTGTTTTACAATAGCTCATTTCTGGTTTGTGGGGTTATATATCTATTATTAACTTATTCTATTACAATATAGTATCTCGAGCTTAGTGGGAATGACCTACAGGGAAAGAGTAACTTATCTTGGTCTTGCCCTTTTAAGGAGAATCGATAGCTCTGCTTCTGATCTACTCTTTGTGTCCAATTTTGACTGTCAACTCTTAAGTGTGCTGCAGTATTTATTCACATTCCAAAATAACATAACATAAATGGCATGTAAAATGTATTAAACTTTTTAATTATAACATATAACTTCATTTTAAGTGTTATTAAAAGTATCATAGAAGCATTAGTTCCTAGAAGATTTATATCACAAAGTGCCATTAAATGAGGTGACAATGAAAAGAACTTCCAACACAATCAATAAGATGCCTGTAATATTGTAGCTCTCCTCGGCCTAAAAAATGCTAAACTTGTTTGACGAGATTAGCATTATGCATATTGACACGATCGTGTCACGTGTGCATGCTATCTTTTGTGTTATCTTTACGCTTTCCTTCCTTTTTTGGATTCCCACAATTATTGACGGGTGACTGTTGTTTGCATTATTTAATGTGCCAGAGAGGTGGGATTTGAGAATAACTGTTATAATATATGTTCGGTCTGTCAGGCAGTCAATTTTCATTCTGCATGTGAAGAGGTAGTACTATAACATGGTACAGATGTAATTATATTTCCAAGCAGTGTGTTTTCCTTGTTATGTACATGAATAGTGATATATACTAGTAATCTATCTTCATTATTTTATTCTTGTGTGTTTGTAGACCTTAATTGACCGTGTCAAAAAGGGGGTGATGAGACTTGAGAGTGTATGTTCTGATTTTCTTCTCAGTAAACAAATAGATATCAACTATTAAGCAGTTAAATTCACTCTGCAGCAGTATACTTAATACGTAGCTGCTTATCAAAATCTGAAATATAGTGCTAATCTGGATCAGGCCAAGTTGATGACTCAGATTTAACTCCTGTATAGAGTATTCGTCTTTACTTTTTGATATATTTTAAGTGTTACAATGCTCATGAGTCGTAATAGTATTCTTTATAATGTTTTAAATAAAAGGAAATATTGTGTCTTATTGTGTTATGAAGTGCAGAACGATCTTTCTGGGGTGAAATATGCTCTACTTGGAGATATGTAGGGTTCTAAGTTGTGCTGGATTGTTATCTATTTATTGATGCTAGAAACGTTTGTTTGTTATTACTTGAAAACGACTTACTATATGGTTCCATCTCCCTATGACATTTGAATGATAATTAATTTTCAGGAAGCGACTTTTCAACATGATAAATGATCTCCCAACAATATATGAAGTTGTGACAGGGGCTGCCAAAAAGCAATCTAAGGAGAAAACTGCTGTGTCAAATCACAGTAGCAGCAAAGCTAAGCCAAATCCAAAGGTAGTAAACCATTTTACACTCTACCTTGTAAAATTCATAAAGATAACTGTAGTGGTTTTTACATAAGAATCTAGTTGGAACATTGTATAATTGTGAGGACTACTGCTGTGGATTTCATGTTAGTGAAATATACCAATGTGTTACCAAACTGCATATATAATTTTGTTACAGTAGCAGTGGTTTGTAAATCTTGCTTTTGCACTTCAAATTTTGTAGCATCAGGCAGAAAATTTGTTTCTAATAATCGTAACCTGAATTGTCATACATCTTTTTTTGCACTGGTCAAATTTTTCTTCCTACGTAACCAAACCAAACAAACCTAGCCACACCTAATCTCCTGTCCTCCCCAAAAGGGAGAGAGATTTGGATTTAAATTTGTTCTATATCTTCACATGCAACATATACACTTAAACATGTCACTGCACTGGTCATGCATATATCTGTGACCATCTTTATTTCACATTGTCATGCATATATATATCTATCAGTTAAAACCGTTGACATCGACTGTTGCGTAGAACTTTTGTTTTTATAAAAAGAGAACATGAGTTTGACAAATTATGTATTATACCATATTTTCTTTCTTTGTTTATATTCAAGAGAAGATGTGATATGAAACTAAGTGAACAACCCATAAATTACCCTTGGATCGCTAGACAAATTTTTGTTTGTTCTTATGATTCTTTCATTGTGAAGCAGCGAGTGACAGAATCTCAAAGGGAGGTTCCAAAGACTTTACAACTAAAAGATGATGATGAGGATGAGGAAGGCTTGGAAGAAGAGGAAGATGAGCATGGTGACGCATTGTGCGGAGCATGTGGAGAAAACTATGGGCAAGATGAGTTCTGGATCTGCTGTGACATCTGCGAGAAGTGGTTCCATGGCAAGTGCGTAAAGATCACCCCAGCTAGGGCTGAGCATATCAAGCAGTACAAATGCCCTTCTTGCAGCAACAAGAGGGCACGTCCTTAACAGCTACGCAGACATTGGATCTGCTAATTGGCTAATTTGTGGGAGATTGTTTCTGGCAATGAAACATGCATTTGGTAATCAGTCTTAGATATTGTTGTAGGTCTTAAACACTTTTGGATTGATTTTGTAGTTTTCAAATTTCAAAGTTTGATCAGTTTGTGTAGGTTGCAATCGGATGCTTTACCTTATCATTATAAACCAGGATAATAATTTCACCGTCTCAGTTTAGAGTATATGTAGTCAGTACTGGTATCATTTGATAGATTTTTTGTCAGCACTACCTTCCATATAATTATTAACTTGTCATTATCTTAGCTTAATAGTCCTGGATTCTATGTGATATTACGATATCATAGCCTGATAACTACGGATTCTATGTGAGATTACACTTGAAATAACTTACACTGTTGATAATTATACATTTGACTGGTAGCTAAACTGCGTCCCTCGCTAAATTCAGTCCTGGAAGATATGCATATTATCTCTGAGCTTGTAAAAATTGTTCTAGGCAATTTCTACTACATGCCAACTTCAGCTATGTACATGAGTTGGTGCAAGATGCAAAGTTTTTGGTTTCTGTCTGGGTTGGATTGGTGGTCCAGCACAGGTAGTAAGTTGCATCTGAACCAATGTAGTGGTCCTTTAGTTTTAGAAATACAAAATCTGCTGCTAGATTATCATTCCTGCACATAGTTTTGATTTGCTACAGGAAAGACATGGCCCCCCATTTACATGATATATGACACTCTTATCTGCTGGTGAACAATACATATCTTATAGTACTATTTGCTACCCAACTAAAATCTAACTTCTTCCACTCAATAATTGGCAATGTGGTTGTTGTATAATTTTGTTTTCAATAACGTATGCTTATTTTTATAGCTGTCGGATGGTTATGCGTTTTCTATGAATAGACATTGCATGAGTGATGAGTTCATTCTTTGTTGCAATAATTTTGTATATAGAAATCTCCCTCTTTTCACCCAAAAATTGTTATGGTAGTGATGACAAATAAGAAACTAACAAATGTATTTGTTTCTTTTTGTCAAGAATGGCAATATCTCAAACTCGCAAACACGGGTTAATCTAGTGGTAAAGTCGTCAATCGTTAGAAATAAACTCATGTTCGGTTTGAGTATTGCCATTCCTGAGTCGATATATATATTCAAATAGAAAAAGACGAGGATATTAGACTTCCCGTTGTTCCAAATCCGACAATATATTTATAACAAAAACGATAAGTATATTATGCGTACTTGCATTTTATTCGGAAAAAGATAGCCGAGCATGACTACAACAAACTACTCATCCAACGACACAGAAGCTTTTGGCATCTAAAAAGTTATCAAGAATGGCCAAAACTGCAGACCCATCACCCATGCATATGTGAGCCCATCAACTGATGGACATCACATGTATAGTTAGGTGCTATCATATTTTTGGAAAATTAATTTATCTACTCTCTTTGGTCTGGTTGGTTGAATCTGGTTTTTTAAAGAAAGTAATCATTCAAGTAAAGAAACAAAAACTATCATAAATTGTATTTTACGAGCACTAACTTTTCTTGTTTAATATTTTCCGTCAAACAAACGGAGCCTGATAGATAAAGAGGTGTATGTTGAACTTGTTATAGATGAAGAGTTCAACCATGAAAATATGTATTGAACTTATTGTTATAGATAAAAGAGTTGCACCACAACTCACTCCGTACTAAAAATTTACAATAGTTGTCAGATGCTAACAAGTAACAACAATAAGGTTGAGAAATAAGACATCAGGACATTTCTTTTAGCTAATTCTCTGGTTTTTTGGTAGACATTCTCTTGAGAAACTCGTAAGTAGTGATCATAGTTGTTGCAGACATTGACATTGAAATCCACCTCGGAATCAATCCTCTGTAACAAGCACAGAATCCGCCATCATTCACTAAATTTCTAACCGTCTGGATGACCCTGGGACGCCCTCCTCCTTGGTCCAAAACTTGCATCCTTGTCTTGACCGTATCAAGTGGCATTGTAACCAAGGCTGAAACTCCACTAGCCATTACTGAACTCGCAGTCTGCACCGCCACCACAGACGTTGAACTTGGCCTAATCCCACCTTCATCCTTTTTACGAAAATAACGTCCAAGACCACTCCAGATCAATCTGTTAGCTACAGAGTAAGATCCCCACCACATTGCATTAGATGGTGCATACGTGAAAATCGAAATCCCAAACCCTCTATAAAGTCCTCTCAAACCATCCGAATAAACAATCTTCCGAAATGCATCAATCCCACCACTATATTTAAGCGTAGCAGAACTCAAATTACTTCCTCCTTGTACCATCAACCTCTGACTAACAACATCAACAGGAGTCCAAACCAGCTGTGCTACCGTAGCAGCACTCAATCCAGCAGCAGCATTTGCAATCGGAGCTGCACTCACCTCCGAAAATCCAAATTTTACAGCAAAAGAACTCACATTACTCTTAGCAATCTCAAGTGTACCCATGTAAAGCGATCGAGCTGGGATCGTACCCATCAACGAAGTACTAAAACCTCGATAAAACCCTCTGATCCCTTCATTTTTCAGTATCGAACCCGCCAATCTGTAACAAGGAGCACCCCTAACTAATACTTGTTGCCTTGTTTTTAACACTACAATCGGATACAGAGCCCCTGAAACACCCGAAAAAAGAACACTACCTAGGCAGAAAAACTTGGACTTATCAAGCTTATTCCAATCTATATCATCTGGGATATGAATGTCAACACATGTATCATCTCTAGCTTCTCTCAAGCTCATTTTTTCCACTCTTAAGAAAGCTCTTCTAGTAAACTAATCTGTCTTCTAAACAAACTGAAACATGTAACATGCTAACATGTTTGTCTATATACATCAAGATTTTCGAGAGTTATACTAGAAGTAAGTACTAAACAGAAAAAATAAATCGAACCCTGATCCCGAAATCAGATTTTTACAAGTGGGTCGAGCTCAAATTTATACTATAATACAATATGCAAGTGATTTTTAGTGAAGAAATCAATGAAATAAAGTACAGTAAAAGATGAAAGTGTAACGGAAATAAATAAAGAAGATTTTAAGGAAACGAGGTGAAGCAGACACTTGCCTGTTGTTAAAAGCATGGTTGTGAACAGAAGGCAGAGATAAAACTGCGACATGGCGGCTGTCATAAAGTGAGCTCAAAACTGTTTTGAGATGTCACTAGCCTGTAAGCGAACAGAGCTGTTCGTGAACAAAACTCGAGCTCGGCTCGTTTTAGATGAACTCGGCTCGGTTCGTTTACTAAATGAACACGGGCTTGAACATGAAAATGTGTTCGGTTAGTAAATGAGCTCGAGCCGAGCTTTACACTTGTTCGACTCGAACTCGGCTCGTTTTGCTCGGGATCGGCTCGAGCTCGGCTCGAACTCGTTAAACTCGGCTAGATTCGTTTAACTAATTATAAATTTATGAATTTCATAATATTCTTAACAATTTGAATATGTTAAATAAAACTTAATTGCGACATATTTTAGTTATTTTGTGGTTGAATAGGATATTGTATTTGTTATATCTAAAAGGTATAACATCAACGTACTATCAAAAGTTAAACTCTTTATATCCAATCCAAATTAGTTTTTCATTATTAAAATTTATAAATTGCATTCATAAAATTACAAAAGAAATTAAATAGAGAAAGATAGTTTGTCTTATTAATTTATTATATTATATTATTTAAAAGTGGCTCGTACCTCTTAAAATTGAGGATAAATATGAGACTTTTAGTGAATTTAAGATTAACAAGAGTATCTTGGAGAAAAAAAAGTTGTAAACCTCCTCAAATTGCAAGTTAAGAGCCAAGATAAAAAGGCTCTTAGAGAGACTCTAAGTTAGTGATAAAATTGTTTTATTTTAACTATTGTTATTAGGTGAAGTGAGTAAGGTTTGATTACTCATAAATACAAATATTAACCTAATATGATTATTAGAAGAAAATAAATTAACTTTTAGTATTGAAATTCAAACATAATCGACTGTAAATCGAGTAAGTACATTTATGACATCTCAAAACAGAAATATAATAGTCTTCTTTTTGTTTCTTTTTAAATGAAAGGTTGGGTACTTTGAATAAGTTTTGAAATCCTCAAGAGAGTCATAGGTATGACTTATAAATAGTGATGCTTGTTGATTAACTTGAATGGACAGAAATTGGTTATCTGCCAGAAAATAGTGCAAGGAAAATGGGACTCTGAACTTGAACGGAAGTCTGAACAAGTCTAGATGAATTTGTTTTAAGCAACAACTTACGAATACAAGTTTACTGCCGACAATATACTATGCATAATCTACAAAGTGGACGTTCTGATTTCATGTGACATTTGATTATCAAAGTAACTCTAATTAACAATTTATCCATACAACAAAATACAACTAAAAAAAAATGGTGTTTACCAGTATTCCATCCAAACCTTCGGTATTCCATGCAAATAAGATCACATACAAAATATTGAAATTTGAAATAACTATATGCATTAGGGATATAAAATATTTTTTATCTATAAATTTGTACCTTTAACATAATTATAAAAAAAACATTTGTTATTGTATATCATTTATTATTAATAAATAAAAGATTTGCATTTTAATTTTAATTTTATATTATTTATGAATTCTTCAAAATTATTATAGAATTATTTCAAGTTTATATGAATGCATAATGACCAAGTTATTTTTTAAATTACAAGATATTATTTATTATATAATATTAGTTTTTTTCCTTAATCTGAATTAAAATCAAGCTTTATCAACTAGTTATTGATATAAAAGAGAACGGAATTCAAGATTTGTAGATGACTTATGGATGTGTCCGATTTAAATATACATAAAAAAAACTTTTTCTAATTATGTAGTAGAATAAATATAATTTTAAATAATAAAATTGTATCTAAATTTAATTTAATCTAATTAATGTGTAGAGTTCGAGGTCTCATCGGAAGCGGGATGGAGGAGATTTATTATTATATTTTAATTTGTAATTTGAAAATACCTAAAGAATGATTATGTATATACAAAAAGATGATGTTACTTTCTCAAATACAAGTTCTTTTTCGAAATGTTTATTATAATTAATACAAATTTTAAGAACAAAATACATTTAAAATTCCTTTTGTTTTTTTTGACGGAAAAATGAATTATATTAGGACAAATAATTCTTCAGTACATTCTTTAGATCAACAGGGACATCTCCCCCATTAATCACTCGACCTAGATATGAACATGACTCCTTAGTTAAGAAGTGAGCAGCCATGTTTGCAGATCGTCCGACAAAAAACAACTTAATTTTGTTTGAACTCCTAATCAAATTTCTGCATTCTTCAACCACCAGACCAAACGGCGAGGACATAGAAATATTGCTTCTGATTGTTTTCACCGCTACTAGGTAGTCTGATTCAAGCTGAACATCTTCCCATGTATGCTCCTGAATCCAGCTGAGTGCCTCTTTAATAGCCATTGTTTCTGCAACTTCCGAAGAAACCTCACCTCTGTAGTACAATGAGACAGCCTGCACCAATTCTCCCTTTGAATTCCTAGCTATCACCCCAGTACCAAAGTCTACCGGATCTTTAAATGTAGCTGCATCGACAGTTATCTTTGTTGTTACCATCTGTGGTGCTACCCAAGAAAATGCCCCATCTCCTGAATGATTGAGATGAATTAGGGCCTCAATAGAACGACCTTGAGCTTCTTGCCATTGAGAAAGGTAAAGCTTTGCCGGTGCTAACACACCATTTATCGAACCTTGCTTCTTATTCCAATGCTTATCATTCCTTGCCTTCCAGATTGCCCAGCACACAGTAAGCACAACTGCTCTCCTGTCTTTACTGATACTACCCATAATTTTCTCCAGCCAGCCTTCGAAACCCTGATCAACTTCGTGGTGAATATCCGGAATCACCCTCTGCCAGCACTGACTCGCAAACGGGCATGTAACCAAAGCATGCATAATCGTTTCATCCTCCCTATTACAGACCGGACAAGAAAGAATCACTGGCACCTGTTTTTGGGCCAGCACCACCATCGTTGGTAGGCAATAAGCCAGGGCTCTCCAGATGAGATTGAGAATCTTTGGAGGCGCTTTACTTGCCACATTTTCCTCCATAAACTTCCATTATCATTAACTGACCATCTTCCTTTTTGGGCTTACAAAAGACGGTAAGCACTGCGAACCGAATAATCCCCAGACGCCTCATTGCTCTAATACATACAATCTTTTGTGATTCTCCTATTGGTATTGGTTGGTGTTTAAGATACAGCTTCGATCTCTCTCATTAAATAAATCAAGGATAATCTCCATGTCCCATTCTCTGCTATCAACTTTCATTAAAGAGTTTATTTTGTTTCGCTCAAAACTTGGAGAGTCTGTTGATACATAAGGATCATCTGCATTTAACCATGGCTGATCTTTAATACTTATCTTGTCTCCTGCTCCA
Organism: Heracleum sosnowskyi; assembly: GCA_030848705.1. Taxonomy (NCBI): domain Eukaryota; kingdom Viridiplantae; phylum Streptophyta; class Magnoliopsida; order Apiales; family Apiaceae; genus Heracleum; species Heracleum sosnowskyi. The sequence continues at coordinate 9,433,619 of CM061242.1, read as the reverse complement.
ATCATCCATCTAACACCACTCTTCAACAACGGAATAGACTCCCAGATGCTCCTCTAGACGAAACTGGGGTTATGGCCCAGATTTGCTGACAATAAATCCTGCTCCGGGAAATATCGTGATTTGAATAACTTGTTTGCCATGCTATCTGGTTTACTGATAAACCTCCAACCCTGCTTCGCTAACATAGCTAAGTTGAAATCATAGAAGTCTCGAAAACCAATACCACCTACTGATTTATGTCTACTCAAGCCTGACCAACTCATCCAACTAATTCCCGAGTTCTGCTTCGGGTTTGATTTCCACCAATATCTCGCTAGCATTCTCTCCATGTCTTTTGTAATCCCTTGTGGCAATAAAAATACGCTCATTGCGTAGCTAGGTACGCCTGCGCCACATTCTTGATCAGCACATCCTTTCACGACCGAGAAATATACCCCTCATCCTAACTGCGTACCTTATTATCAATTCTCTCCTTTAAATAGCCCAACAGAGCAGATTTATTTCGACCCAAAATTGTAGGAAGACCCAAATAAGTTGATCTCTCCCCAGCTTCTTGCATCTGCAGATGGTTACAAAGCTCCAACTTCTATCCACTGCAACATTTGAGCTAAAGAAAATAGATGACTTTCCACAATTTACTCGTTGCCCTGTTGCATTTTCAAACGTGCTCAGTAACCTCAACACATTATCTGTTTCTTCCTTGTTCGCTTTACAATACACGTAGCTGTCATCAGCGAATAGCATATGTGTAATTATTGGCGCCTGTTTACAAATCTTGACTCCAGTGATCTTTCTATTCAACTCAAATTTCCGAATAGTTGCCGAAAGCCCCTTTGCACATAAGATGAACAAATAAGGCGAGAGGGGATCCCCCTGCCTTATACCTCTACCTGGATTAATAGGCCCCGGCTTTCTCCTCCCATGAATAACCTGATACATAACTGAGCTTACACACCTCATGGTTAAGTGAACCCATTTCTCGTGAAAACCCATCTTCCGCATGATTTCCCGCAAATAAGTCCATTCAACTCTGTCATAAGCCTTGCTTAAATCTAACTTTAACGCCATGAAATCCTCTTTCCCTCGCTTTTTCCTTTTCAGGTGGTGCATTACTCCATAGCTGACTAAAATATTGTCCGATATCAACCTCCCCGGAATAAAAGCACTCTGATTCTCAGACACTACTCCTTGAAGAAAGCCCTTCATACGGTGTGCCATGATTTTAGTAATTACTTTAACCATCACATTACAAAGAGAAATCGAACATAGGTCCCCCATATTAGCCGGACATTTCTTTTTAGGAATAAGCACAACATTCGTGTCATTTAAGCCATGAGGAATAGTACCATCTACAAAGAAACGGTGCACCAAAGTAACAATATCCTTCCCTACTATTTGCCAATACTTCTGAAAGAATGCGGGCGTCATGCCATCCGAACCAGGCGCCTTGTCCGGGTGCATTGAAAATAAGGCATTTTTGACTTCCTCCACTGTAACTGACTCCAGTAATTTATCATTCTTCTCGTGACTTATTCGAGTTTGCACATTACTAATCACATATTCCCACTGAGTTTGCGAGGCACAGAACAGATCACTATAATAATCAGTAATCATCTCCTCTAAACCATTATCCCATTCTTTCCAGGTTCCCTCCATATTCTGCAGCTTTGTAATCTGGTTGTTTCTCTTACGCTTGGTAGCAGCAGCATGAAAATACCGACTGTTTTTATCTCCTGACTTCAACCAAAGCTGTTTTGACCTTTGTCGCCAGAAGATCTCCATTTGATCTAAAGTCAAATGCAACTTCTTTTTCGTTTCAAAAAACTCCTGCAAAGATTTATCATCTTTCTTGTTTCTTAACTTCTTTAAATTCCGCTTACACTCCTTAATGGCTTTATTAATGTCACTGCAAGCTTTTATTTTACTTTGAATATCTATATCTTCATCTTCCTTCCAGTATGCACTCACCAGCTACTGGCACATTGGCTCCAACAATTAAGTGTTCTCAAACCTGAAATCGCTAGGCCCTGTGCTAATTTCTCTTTTCTTTGGCACCAGAAAGATTGGGCTATGATATGAGTTCGATCCCTTCCTTTTGTTTAATCATTTATGTGGTTAGCGACTTAAACGGGACACAGAGAATTTCTTATACATATTAAATTTTTATGCTTTTAATTATTTAAAAAAAGTTTTTTTATTAAATATATTCATTAAAAAAAATAAGTACGTATGTTAAAATAAGTAATTTTTTTAAATAATTAAAATCAGTAAAATAGATTTTAAAATAAATAGGTAATGGTTTGTTCATGATATTTTAGAAAAGTTGAATTTTAGTAAGAATAATAGAAAATATAACATAATTTAGTTGAAAAAGTTAATTTCCCGTGATAATTTGAAAAAGATGGATATTTTGTTAGGAAAAATAGAAAAGTAATGTGTTTTAGCTGAAAAATAATTAATACTTAATTTAATTATTATTTTAAATTATTAAAAGTATTGAAAGAGGTTTTAAATTTTAAAAAATTTATCTATTTTAACATGCATACTGACTTTTTTAATAATGTAGTTAATAAAAATGTTAAAACGTAAATAATAAAATAACATCTATTAAAAATAATTTTTGTATCGCACGGATTTTAAGTTAATATACTAAAATATTTTAATTTTATTTTCTTTCGGCGCGGGCTTAAATATTAGTACATATAAATTTACTACAAACTTAGTATTTAAATTTTAGGGTTAAGCTGGACCTCTTCCCTCTCTAATTTCTCTAATTTCGTTCATCTTTTCAGCGAGTTTTACGTCCGCCTAGGGCTGTTAATGGACCGGATCGGCCTTGATCCATATCCTGATCCATTTAATTTGATCGGATTCGGATCAGATCATAGTCGGATTTTATATAGCCCGATCCATATCTGGATCCGTTAGGATCACGGTTAACGGATCGGAGCTCCGATCCGTTAATATTAATAAAAAATTATTTTACTCAAATTCAAATTCCTGTAACACTGAATATTTTAACAAAGTTGAAATGCAAATTTAACACCAATGCAAATTCAGAGGTTACACAATAAATTAAAATTCAATTACAATACGGAAACTTAAACACTGAATTCAATCTGAAGCCATAGCACAAGTCAACGAAGGAAAAAACATGTTTTGTAATCAATCACCTGAAATTGAATCAGATCGTATTAAATTCATATCATATACTTAATCGTTACCGGATCGGATTTTTATCGAATCAAATTTATTTTTTAATGATCCATATCTGCTCAATTAGATTTCGGATCGAATCAGACCGGATTTCCGATCCATTGACAGCCGTGTGTCCGCCAACCCCGCTTCTATATTTTGTTGGACTTAAGCCCTGCTTCACAAAATATAACATTTTATATGTATTTTATAAAATTATAGTTTACAAATTATAGTGTTATATAAATAAATATAAAATAATGTTTTATATGTAGATTCCATATGATATTATAAAACTTTCTTTTTTGTGATGAAAAATATAAAATTTTGTGAATAAAAAGTAAATAACGTATTTGAAGGCGGACAAAGGTTTTAGTAAATTAAAGAAAAAAGTGAAGAGTGCAATTAAAATAAACCTAAAATTCCAGACCAGTTGCCCACTAATCCACCGAGTCTTCAACTCTTTAACTTTTGCCGAGGTATTATTTTGTCTACTTGTTGCTTTCAGAATCTTTTGTTACTATTAGAGCATATATTATATATATATATATATATATATATATATGTGTGCGAATATAATTAGGGTTTTATTTCTTAGAAATTTGGGGATTTTAGCAATTTGTCAATTGTTTAAAATCTTCTACTATTAGTTGAAATTGGTGATTTTAGTTTGAGATTTGAGCTTCTTCATTTGGTATTGCTGCTCATTATTCATTACTTGGCTATAGAGTAGTATTGCAGTTTAATATAGGAAATTAAAAAATAAGGAGTAGTATTGTAGTAGAAGTAACATGATTTAATGTTAAAAAAAACATGATTTATATTTTCTTTAAATTTGATAAAGAAGTTGATCAAATTGGACTTTATTTATTGGATAGTCTGTGATACTGCAAAGTGATACTGCAAAGTGATACTGCGATTAAGGTTCCCAGAAATTAGGGATTTTTCTAACAATTAAGGCTGTCCAAATGTCATTACCTCGATAGACAAATATCGAAGCTCTTAATACAAATCTCCATAGAGAGGAAGAAACGTTTGTTAATTGTATTTTGTTTTATGCTGCCTCTAGACATAGTGCGAATCAACTGGAAATAAAAACTAGATTTAGAATACTAAGGAGCTATTAGATTTGAGTAGTCACTAGAATACTAAGTTATCCATGTAGTCAGTAGATTTGAGGGGTCATATGTGATTCTCTGTTTAAAATCCAGTCATGCTTCTTTGTCTACTGTATTGCAAGATTCCGAAATCGAGGTTAAAGAGAAAAGGCAGAAGAAAATGAGAACAATTATGAATGTGAGCTTGTTGTATTAGTAGTGGCCTAGTGGGAAACTCTGTTTGAACACCAAAGTCCCAAATTTGAAAACTTAAACTTCAAGTCTGGTTCGGAAATGGTCATTCACTGTAATAAGGTCAAAGATTTCATTAAAAATAATACTATTAACTTCTAGAAAGTGATAGACATTAAGCGTTTACATAAACAAGACATGTGCATTGCTTTTCAAGCTTGCAATTTGCAAACAAAAGGGGAAAACTTGTAGACCTTTCACTTAATCCGGTAGTAACTTTGCACACATATATGTAAAACAAATTTAAATTTCTCTTATTAATTGTTGAGGGAGGTACCGGGATTTAATAAAGATGAGAATAAAGGGTACAATAATGGAATGAATTTAAGAATATGAGAACATGGGCTACTGGTATTTTAAGCAGTTTTCTTGTTTTGCATGATTTAATTTTTTTAGTTGAAATGAGAACCGGAGAGCCCAAATGTTTTCCTGCACTTTTTGTTTGGAAATTTTGGTTTCACAGGATCCTGGTTTTTGTTTGAGCTTGACATCTAAAGATCTTTGTTGCAAGTGATTTGTATGATTAGCTTTTGTGTATTAGTGTCATGTACTGTATATACTTGTAGGTTTCAAGAGGGATTTCTGTAAGATCATTTTGAATTACACATATGGAAGTGTACCATCACTATGTTAGTTCATTTTGAAATGCGATATTACCTGTTAGTTCTATAGTTACTCCAATTCATTTGTATGATCAAATTTGTTTTAGAATTGATGAGATTGTTAAGTATAGGCAATACACATGTCTTTAGGTAGCTAATATCGTTACTTCTTTTTGGCTTCACATTTACTGAAACAATGAACTATAACTTTACTGAATGGAATGCATTGCTGCTATAGTTAAAGTTATAGTTCATTTTTAATGGACCTTGCTGCTATAGTTAAACCAAATGCTTTGAACACAAGACATACACAAAGATATTTGACTGTGACCAAAATTTGGAAATTTTAGTGGATCTGATCACTTAGAAGATTGACAGAAGTTATATGCTTCACTTGGTGTTATCTTAAGTAAGGGGTCATTTGTTAAATCTGAACAAATATATCTGAATAATTCAAATTTCTGAATAGTTAATAAATCTGAATCATGAATGAATAATATCGTTTGCTAAATAAGTTATCTGAACATTATAATTTATACAAGTCTTATATTTAAATAATGTACTTTTATAGAATATGTACCAAATAATGTACTTTTATTTTATAAAATAAAATACTTTATATTTAAATAATCTACTTTTATTATATACATTTTGAATAATTTAGTATTGTTTTAAGAATATAACAATTTGAGTTATATGATTAATAATTTTATATCAATTATTGTATATTTTTTTAATCATAACCATAACATAAATATTATTTAAAGTTGCGATATATATAATATTTAATATTGTAAAAAAATTTGTGGACGTACATACATTAAATAAAGACAAAATACATTAATAAAATAAAGATAAAATTAATATACGTTACTGCCTCAGTGGCCAGTGCTAGATGAAATGGGGATAACACGTGAGTCCTGCATCGAAACCATTTCTGAACGATTCAGATAGAATTTTAAGGAGGAACGGTTCAGTTGTATATGAATCATTCATAGCGAGAAAAATTGCAAACAAATAGCTTAATCATATGAATCGGTCAGATAATATGTGGTTCAGCACTGTTCAGTTGTAAACAAATGACCCCTAAATCTGCACAGGGGAACAATATGTTGTCCGATATGTATAGACAGAAAATGAATCACTATGTTTTGTGTCGATGTGCATTGTCTCGTCAATTTGTTAGTTGGTTTTATTGTCCAGGTGTCTGATCAATCAGAGTTGTATTGAAAATTTCTGTCCCAAAGGGGACTTTCATCAGATTATATTTATATGTAGTATTACTATCATTCCTATAGGTTGCTGTCTGTTTATAGAAGTCTTATTTAAAAAAAAAAGTAGCAGACCCCTGGATTATTTCAAATCTGTCAACACTAGTGTTGTGATTGAATAATTTGATCTCTTTGATATTGCAGATTGACCAAGCATTTAGAGCCGTTGGAATATAGCCGTTTGAATTTGAAAATAATGATAAAGTACAATTTTTGAATTATAGCTAACCCCATTGGAGCACAACCCCTTACAGGTTCAGCAAATTTTAGCTAACAATTATTATCTCTCTCTCTCTCTCTCTCTCTCTCTCTCTCTCTCTCTCTCTCTCTCTCTCTCTCTCTCTCTCTCTCTCTCTCTCTCTCTCTCTCTCTCTCTCTCTCTCTCTCTCTCTCTCTCTCTCTCTCTCTCCCTCCCTCCTTATTCTGTATGTGTATTTGCTAACTATCTCAACTGATCTTTATACGATAGCAGTGCTATTATTATGGCGGTAAAGAAGCATATTGCTAAAAATATAAACAAGGTCCGTAAATTTCTGTTAACCTCTAACTCTGTTCATTGTACTATGAGAGAAATAATAATAGGGAAAATTGCTCTTTGTTTCTGTAATTTATAAGATAATGATAAATGCTGAGCGCAACAAGTCGGAAGAAAGAAAGCTAAAGAAACTTCAGGTGTTGCTGTGTGTCTTGTGCCCTTTTAGTTCTAATTAATTTATTATATGCATGTTACTGAATTTGATTTTACTTGATTATAGGAGGCCAAGGAAAAGGAAATTCTTATATCGGAAAGTATTGCGACGTTGGAGTATGATTCTCACATTGGTCTCTTGTACATTCATAGTTGTTTCTTGTACAACTCGTGTTGTGTTATTCATGTGAGCTAGGATTGTGTTGATTGGAAATGTTGCGATGTCATTTTCAGGAAGTACAAAATTGGAGATGTTGCACAATCACTTATGTGGACTTCAAAGAATCTTGGCCAGGTTTTTGTATTATACACAAATAAATAAAAGACAATAAATAACCCGTAATTAGGAGAGGTTTTACTCCGAACTAACTTGAACTGCTTGAACTAGAGCAACTCCCGTGGAATATCTTAATGCTTTCCTTTAGTTTCTATCAAACTATAGAATTGAACTCTATTTTAAAACATGGAAGGAGGATCTTCCTTGTTTTGTTTTATTTATGACTATCAGCTCTGTACTTGTGCAGGTTGAAACTTTTCAAGCAAAATGTAGGAGGGAAGTGCAATTTAGAAAGGCTGGATTGAGATTGCCAACCAATAATCGGCCTATCAAGCGAAAGACTAATGACGACACCTCTGAATTTGAATCACAATCGAAAAGACTACAGTTAAGGGAAAACTGCAATGTCAGTAGCGATACAGAATTCACGCAGGATTGTAGTTCTATCTGTGGCGTTTTTGGTGATGTTGGACGATGTGAAGCTCCCGTTCAATCTAAAGAAACTTCCAATGAGAATAGTGAGATACTCGTGCCATTAAAACAGCAGGATGTGTTGCCCAATAGTGTTTTTACTGTTCCAAAAGAGGAAAAATCTATGGTAATTTTTAATGTTTCTAAATAGTTTTGATTTTTTTTTTACCATGTTTCTGGACTGCCTATACAGAGATCTGGCATTAACTAGCTTATGAATTAATGAAACAGGATAGGATACATGAATGTCAAGCAGGGCATATCAGTAGTTCGGCTAATGTGCAACGTGGTGGAGCTCGAACTGCCCCAATAGCAGTACATGTATCAAGACCACCAGAGATTGAAAATACAAGAAAAGACCTCCCAATAGTCATGATGGAGCAAGAGATAATGGAAGCTATAAATGAAAATACTAGTGTCATTATACGTGGGGAGACAGGTTGTGGCAAGACTACACAAGTTCCTCAGGTGAGCTAATCTGATAGATGCATTCGTTGGTATTTGTTTCTCCATCGCCGTGCTTACTTATACTGTATTATATCACATGTAATTAAAAATTTGATAGAATTATAACATAATCTCTAAAACAAAAGTGTATCAATAAAATACATTTCTAACATTTTAAATACAACATGATGATTTAATACTGTATAGAATAGCTTCCATGATGATAATAAAAAATGTTGTAGAATAACTGGAGATCTCGAATACTAGAATGTGTAGAATGGCTGAAGTTGATTACAGTAAAACTTATTTAATGTAGAGAAAGAAGAAATGAGTGTAATAAACACTATTGACTCCCTCATTTTTTCAGAATTGTGTAAAATTGTAAATTTAAACTATTAGGGGTAAATTTTTATTGAGCTCAGCTTGCAATCAAAGAGCAGCCTATGTTTGTAAAAACTAAAGTTTATTAAAATAAATAGCCTATAAAACCAAACAGTGGGAGTAATCTTTTTGCTGATATTCAAAGAATAATATTATGCATTCAGTAACGTTCTAAAACTTTTAAAATTCGACTCGGATGCTCTGCATCAGTTCCTTTACGAGGCTGGTTTTGGTTCATCACGGTCGTCGGTGAAAAGTGGTATGATTGGTGTTACCCAACCACGCCGTGTCGCGGTTCTTGCAACTGCGAAAAGGGTGGCGTTTGAGCTTGGTCTTCATCTAGGTAAGGAGGTGGGCTTTCAGGTGCGACATGACAAGAGGATTGGGGATAATTGCTCCATAAAGTTTATGACTGACGGGATATTGCTTCGAGAACTTCAGGTATGAATATCATTAGCATTGATGTTTTTGCACTATCAGTATTAAACTAGTAGACTTTCATCAGTAAATTTATTCAAAGTCTGAGAATGAGAGGGATCTTTGTTGATTTTATACTGCTTGTGATATTTTTGCTAACTTTACTTTTCTTGCAGAATGATTTTTTGTTAAAGAGGTACTCGGTCATAATTTTGGATGAGGCTCATGAACGAAGTCTGAACACCGACATACTTATAGGAATGCTTTCTCGTATTATACATCAGCGTCAGGTGAGTTTCGGATAATAGGTTATTGCTTATCATAATCAACTAATGTTGCAAAATCCATGCAAGACATGGGACTGTATACTAATAAGTATAGAACTGTCTATATTTAAAATATTATCAATTATTGATTAATAGTATATAGCTTTTGCAAATATGTATGCACTATCTAAAACCTTAATTAATATTTAATAGTATAGTGTAGATAGATGTAAATATGACCGCCGCACACTATGACAGGGGGTAATGTATATATTATATCTCTTCTCTTTGCTTGCCTACAGATAATTTTCAAAGTTATATTTATCAGGTTGAAATTTCTTGTACTTCCTTTCCAGCCCCACAATTTATTTCTTTTCATGAATCTTTTTATTAATATGTCAGAGAATATACGAGGAACAAAAGAATCAGGAGATTCTTTTAAAAAACAGAACGAGTCCCGAAAATAAAGTGTATCCATTAAAACTTGTGCTGATGAGTGCAACTTTGCGGATCAAGGACTTCATGTCTGGAGGAAAAATATTTTCTGAACCCCCACCTCAAATTGAAGTTCCAGCACGACAGTATCCGGTGGTTACACACTCCTTAAAGAAAACGGAAATTGTGGATTATGTTGGCCAGGCTTATAATAAGGTCTTGTGGATTCACAAGAACCTTCCACCTGGAGGTATACTTGTATTTGTGACTGGACAAAGGGAAGTAGAGTATCTGTGTCAGAAACTTAGGAAAGCTTCTAGAAAAATGGTCACCGATAGGTCAAGACGAATTGGAAATGCACCTGCTTTGTTGAAAGGGAATTGTGCTGAAGATTATGACATCAATGACATAAGTGAAGCATTTGAAATTGAAGAAGACTTAAGCCTGCGGCAAACTGACAGATTTAGTTCCTACGATGATGATTACGATGATATGCCTGAGGATGAGTTGGATGCTTCTTTTGACTCTGATGAAGATAGTGATCTTGAGGTTTCTGGAAACGATGTGGTTTTATTTGGTCAGAACAATATGGGCCCTGATGATTTAACTTCACTGAAGGCTGCTTTCGATGCTTTGGCTGGGAAAAATACTTTGAGGCTTAATACTGATGGAAAACAAACTGCACCAGGTACTGCAAAAGGTTCAGATAACTGTAATTTGAGCTCAGGGGAGAACACGGTGGAATCTGATGTTTCCCCTGTGAACCCAATGTGTGTTCTGCCCCTGTATGCAATGCTTCCTGCATCTGCTCAGCTTCGAGTATTTAATAAGGTGAAGGATGGAGAGCGCCTAGTAGTTGTTGCCACAAACGTTGCTGAGGCCTCTTTAACTATCCCAGGTACAAAGTATGTGGTAGACACTGGAAGAGAAAAGGTCAAGGTGTACGATTCTGCAAATGGAAAGGAAACATATAATGTACAGTGGATAAGTAAGGCATCTGCTGCACAACGTGCTGGACGAGCTGGAAGAACAGGGCCTGGGCACTGTTATCGTCTCTATTCTTCTGCTGTCTTCAGTAAATTTCCTGAATTCTCAAATGCTGAAATTTCTCAGATACCTATTGATGGAGTTGTCCTTCTCATGAAGTCCATGGGTATTGATAAGGTATGATTTCTTTGATCTGATCTTATCTGATCGTACTAGATCTGGTCTTTATAATTAATATTTCTGGTTCTGTAATTTATCATTAGAAATTGCTTAGTAAAAAATATGTACATATTTTTTCTTTGATATCGCGAGTATTCTACACACAACACACGTGTATCTAATCTTGTGCCGAAGAAAATCAGTGGCCATATATTTTTACTTGTTTTTTTTCTTATGTGATAACAATAAAATTTTAATTCCAATAGAAAATGTCAGGAAACCGTTATTCCTAGAATCATGCCATGCAGTATGGACTATGGACGCCTAGTGACGAGTGTCCCATCAATCAGACTGTGCTAAAAACAAAGGCACCCAGTGTGCACACTGTGCAACACTTGTTACACAGCTGCATTATCTTTTGCTTGTGTAGATAAGAATCAAAAAAGTAGAACTAAACTTGTAGTCATTGAGTACGAGAATGTTTATGGGTAGACCCACATGTATTATGTCTACTATGTCAGCTTACTATGAAAATGAAGAGGGCTGTCGCCTGTCTGAGAATATACTGATCATTTAGAATCAATTTTTTCCCTGAGTAAGTGTGTACTCAATAATTAACATGAGTTTTTTACATGGTTCATCTCATGTGAAGGATTGGAATTTGCCTTCTAAAAATCTGGACAGATGTATCATTAAACTTACATTGTGTACCCTGCTGTGTTCTACATACATCTGTTGTCTCATATAGGGCTGAGTATTCGGTAAAAACCGAACCGAACCGAATTTTAATTCGGTTAACCGAAACCGAAATTCAGAAAAAACCCCTACCGAATACCGAACCGAAATAAATTCGGTTTTCAAACCGAACCGAAGTTTTAACTTCGGTTATTACCGAAAACCGAAATGTAAAACCGAAATTTCAGACAAGTTACTAAAAACTAAAATTGCATAAAAAGAATTCAGAAAAATATTCATTTAACACACTGCCTGCTAGAGTGCTAGTTTACATCACGAATTTAAACATTAGAAAATTTAAATTTGAGAGCTTGATGTTTACATCCAAAAACAAAATTAAAACACAAGCTTGAATCTTGAGATGAGAATGATAAAGTTTCTGCTGCTCCTTGTCCTGGCCTACTGGCTACTGCTGCTCCTTGTCCTGGTCAGTGGTTCTACTTCCTGATAATCACGCTCGTCCATCTAACATAACAATACAAGGCAGAAAAAATCAAAATAAAAAACAATAACATTATACATATACATATACATATACATATATGATATATATACTAACAAAAAAATTAAAAACAACAATTGAAATAGTTCAATTCAATTCAATTCAGTTCAAACCTGATTAGTGATTACCTCAATTTGTTGATTAGAGAGTCCCTCCGTTTGTTGAATCAGTTCTTCACTCTTCGCCTCTTCGGTTCTGTTCTTCAGTTCGTCAGTTCGTGTTTGTACGAGTATACGACTAAAGAGTAAAGTAAAGACTAGACTAAAACTCTAAAAGGGTTTCTGTCTTTCTGACTAATAAATAATAATAGTATTATTATAATTATAAATATTTTATAAACATAATTAAAATTCGGTTTTATTCGGTTTTTTCGGTTAACCGTGGTAAAAAACCGAACTACCGAAATTCTGGAATTAGCCTACCGAATACCGAACCGAAATATTACATTCAGTTAACCGAACCGAAATTATTTCGGTTTTTCGGTTCGGTTTTCGGTTAACCGAACCGAATGCTCAGCCCTAGTCTCATATCTAATCATTTGACAAATGGTTTAGTTCATTTTCTCCATGTATGGTCCATCTATCTGTAATTTGTTTTTGCGAGAATATATTACTTGGTGGTTTTGTAATAATTTTTTATGACTCTTAATCTATTTCAGGTTGCTAATTTTCCATTTCTCACTCCCCCCGTGGCCTCTGCTATAGATAAAGCAGAAGGCTCCCTAAAGGTTCTTGAAGCACTTGATACTAATGGGAGGCTGACCCCTCTTGGGAAAGCAATGGTGCACTATCCTATGAGTCCTCGACATTCCCGGATGCTCTTAACTGCCATTCAAATACTTCAAAAAGATCATGTCCATTCCCGAAAGAATCTAGTACTTGGCTATGCTATTGCAGCGGCTGCAGCTTTAAGCTTGTCGAATCCTTTTATTACACAATTCGAAGGAAACTATGATGAGAAATCTGACACTGGAGCTAGTGAGAGAGATTTAGATAAGGAAGAAAAATTAAGGAGGAAGAAACTAAACAAAGCTTCAGGAGCATCTCGTGAAATTTTTTGTAACCCTACTAGTGACATTTTGAGCACAGCTTATGCATTGCAATGTTTTGAACTCTCTAACAGCCCCGTAAAATTCTGTGCTGAATACGCCTTACATCTTAAAACCATGGAGGAAATGTCTAAGCTTAGAAAGCAGTTACTTAAATTAGTATTTCAACAGAGTGGTGATTCCCCACAGGATTTTACATGGACTCGTGGCAAAATGGTTGATGTCGAATCTTCTTGGAGGGACTCATCTAAAGAGAAACGTTTATCTATGTATGAGGAAGAACTCTTGGGCCAAGCTATCTGTGCTGGCTGGGTGGATAGAGTTGCTAAGAAGATTAGAGCACATTCAGACGGAGATAGAAAACTCAATGCAGATCGTTACCAAACCTGCACAAATGAAACAGGTATTCTCCATCGTAAGTCATCTCTATCTAGGTCAGCCCCGGAATATTTGGTATACAGTGAACTACTGGATACAAAACAGCTTTACATTTATGGTGCAACAACCGTGAAACCAGAATGGCTTGTAAGGTATGCAAGTTCCATGTGCACATTTTCTGGGCCAAGTTCTATGTATTATGAACATCTGAGCGACCAAGTTTTGTGTCGCATGACTCCGATTTATGGCCATTGTAACTGGCAGCTCCCACTCCATAGTTTCCCTGTAAAAGATGATGAGCAACGCGTTGAGGTGTTTGCTCGTGCCTTGATTGGAGGTGCTGTTCTACCCTGCCTAAAATCTGCCCGAAATTTTCTAGAATCAGGTCAAAAACGAGTGATAAATTTAAAATTAAAGCCCACAACAAAAACAATTGATAGTTGTGCTGCGTTAAAAAAGGTATGGAGTGAAAATCCTCTCGAATTATATCCTGAAATTTTTGATTTGTACCAGAAGAGATTCCATAGTCAATTCGAAGAACTTTGGGCTGAAATGCACCGTGAGGTTCTTTTAGATCCTGAAGAACGCTTTGCAAATATAAAGGACAGAAAGTCACGGGGTTAGAAAAAATCTAATTAGATGATTAAGTATATTTTTCAGTTTATAGTTTTTGGGGGCACGACTGCTGGAGTAATTTATGAAGTGTACGGGAGTTGATATTAGTAATTTTCTGCATTGTGGATTGCCTTGACTTGGAAACTTATTCATTATTCGATCTAAAGATTGGGGTTTCAGATCAGTTTTACGAAAATTACAGACAAACTCATTCGAGTTTAAAGAAAACCCGATTTCTGAATTAGATCTAGTCGAATTTATTTGGGTTGAGCCGTTGATTTGCTTAAAATTGTAATCACTTATTTGGTTTTTTTCTTGAATCCAATAAAGGTTAGAAGTTTGATTCTGGAATGATATATTACTGCAATATATTGCTAACCTAGTCGGGATACAAATTTCTAGACAAATGAGTAACAAAAACGTGGGCTAAATTGATTTTTATTGTGCACATTGTTTTTTATACGTTATGAACAAGTGTCCCATGCATATTATAAGCCCTACAAGCCACTGGATGTATATATGGTTGGTTATTAAATTATGCATTCTTCAGCACTGAGGGGGAGGTAATTGCTTAGTCTTTCGCCTTAAGTTGTGTTTGTGCCATTTACTCTTTAAAGTGATCCCTCTATTACATATGCATTGCATTTGCTCTGCTTTACATCTCCCATCGGATCTGCTTTCTTCTCAGAGATTGTTTGTTTGTGTAATTTTTCATTCTGTTGGAAGTCAGAACCTGTAGAAGCCTCGGGGAAATTCGATGGAGGTTCCTCATGATCATCATAGAGATCCACATTCGTCTCCCCTTCTGCATGCACAGAGATGGCAAGTATTTCCAACCTGCCCTGCATATTCCTTACAACCATTGGACAATAATATAATATATCTGGATCTAATATTACATACGTAGCTGTAGAAAGCAATTCAAGTCCCAGACAGCACTTCAAACTAGTTGCAAGTACTGAATACATCATATTATAGGACTTGGTAATTCTAAAAATGTCAAGATGCAAATGAGACAATTCTAACAGGGAAAGGGAAGGGGCACTGCCTTAAACGATGATTTCATCAACATGATCCTGGTAGCTTTGTTGTGATTTCTAATACTGTACAGAACTAGATAGTGCATGATGCATCACATACCATGACATGAAAAGTTAAAAGCACATAATTTTTTTGTAGAAAACATTAATTTAAGTCCAAGATATAAACTTACAACAGACAGCTCATCTTCAGATTCTTCTTTCGAAACAATGCTGGATTTCCATTCGTTTAGCTTCTCAGAAACAGAAGAAAAGGTCTGTCCAGGCACAGTCAATCGTAATCTCATAGGAGATCGTTTTATAAGAAAGTTTTTCTGAAGCTCGCGAATGACTTCAAGTGCCTGCAGAAAGAACATATTAATGAGCCAAACAAACTATGTTAAATATCAACTTTTAGAAAAAAAACAATTTGGCAATAAGATATTTACAACTTTCCAGCCACATCCGATTTATGTATCAGATTTTGATCAAGTGTCGTGTTTGCATAGAATTTCAGATTTCGTACTCGCATATTAGTTCAGTATATATATTTGAAGTCTGAATCCAATTTTTTTGGGTTAAAAGTATATTTCAATTCAAAATTCCGAGTTCGATAAATTTGAAATTTCGAATTTCAGAACAGATATTCATTAGATCGGATTAATTTGTCGGCTCTACGTGAAGTGGTCGTGTTTAGTTAGGGTTTAATTCGTGTCCTAACTCATGAGCTTGGAGTTCGTGTTGGAAATTTTTGTTTGATAGTAGGGTAGTTGAGTGTTTTTTTGTTTGTTTATTGGCAAATGTTGAACGTAGATCAATTAACTTTAACTTAACAGGTCTATACCAAAATTGCAGTATATAATGTATTTTTGACTTATATACTGCAGTACAATAAATCTAAAACCTGTAGTACAATAAATTTTGATTTATAAAACAAATTTATTTCGATTATGATTTTTTTTGAAATAAAGATTGTAGGTTGCCCAGAGATATAATGCATAAAATATATAAAAAAACAAAACTTAATAGTGCAGTAGATAATGTAGTACAATGTATTTAGTATATAGGGTCGCGCTCTAGTGAGAACCTCCACTATTGGTGAGATATGAGATCTAATCTTAGTCATTCATTAATATATCTTATATTAATCTCCCATCACTAATTAAATTTTATTAACATTTTAATATTTCATCATCCCTACCCATCCATCACCTCCGGCCGTCGACCTATTCCGGCAAACCCAAAAAATCACCACCGGAAAATAAAAAATCACCACACTGCGGTAATCTCCGACCACCACCAGAAAACAAAAAATCACCTCCGGAAAACAAAAAATCACCACCACAAAAAAAAATCCACCAGATCTTCTCCAATCCTCAGCACTTCCGGCCACTTATAAATCACCAATATCTCAACGAAATGACCAAATTCAAACATTAAAAAAAATTCATTACGCTTCAAGATCCATTACAAAATCACCATGTTTTAAATACAATAACCATTACTAGTAATCAGTAATCACCACTGTTAACGGAGGAATTTGGTGATAACAAATTTCGGGGAGGGTTGCTGGAATTGTGGTGGAAACCGAGGATGATATGTAACGTAGGTTGCAAGGATTAGGGTTTATGATTTAGGGATGGCTGAGATTGTATGTGAGAATAGGTCGCAATTGAGATTGAATATTGAATTCTCTCTTGTTCACAAGTTTGCATCGTACCATACAATGTGCCTACGTACCCTATTTATAGGGATCAAGCCATACGTAGTTCTTGGGGAGCAAGTAACCCATGGGCCGAGTTTCCTTCTTTAAAGAGCGGAAAGACCGGGATCACCGCCTTTGATATGTCATTATGAGCTGTCATGGTTTCACTATTTTCTTGGGACTTATCAGATAATTCATTGACCCGGATTTATCGGAGCCAACGCTTATCTCGATCCATGGAAAATAAGGAAAGACAGGCTCTTATGAATCTCAAAAGGGCGAGGCTTCTCGCAAGGCGAAGTTTCTCAGCGTTAATAGGTTAATTTTCAATAAATCAATAAAAGTTAAGGAACCTTCATCTTTTAGAAGACGAGGTTCCTATATTTAAGTGATGAGGTAAATAAGGTAGTTTATACCTCAGAATAAGCCAAAAAGGGCACATTCCTTACTTACACTAGTCATCCATTTTTTATCAGTAACCTAGGTTTCCAAGAAGGCGAGGCTTCGTATGAACCTAGGTTAAACCCGATACTTTGATTGTCACCCAATGGGCTAGGCTTCATATGAACCTAGGATATGCCCAACATTAGTAATGGGCCAGTAATTTCGTCAACTATTGGGCTAGGCTTCGTATAAGCCTAGGTTAGACCCAATATCTTCATTTCGTCAACTAATGGGCTAGGCTTCGTATGAGCCTAGGTTAGACCCAATATCTTCATTTCGTCAACTAATGGGCTAGGCTCCGTATGAGCGTAGGCTAGACCCAATATCGGCATGTCGTCAACTAGTGGGCTAGGCTTCGTATGAGCGTAGGCTAGACCCAATATCGGCATGTCGTCAACTAGTGGGCTAGGCTTCGTATGAGCGTAGACTAGACCCAATATCGGCATGTCGTCAACTAGTGGGCTAGGCTTCGTATGAGCGTAGACTAGACCCAATATCGGCATGTCGTCAACTAGTGGGCTAGGTTTCGTATGAGCGTAGGCTAGACCCAATAAATAGTAAACGGGTATGCTTCCAGAATCCACCATATGATAACGTCATTACTGAAGGCGAGGTTTATTTTTGGCCATAACAACTACCCCCCAGTTTCTTGCAACAAGTATTTGTAAAAGAAACTAAGTCTTGATGTAATATCCCGTAATTTTTAGATTAATAATAATAAAATAGGAATAAAAAAAGGATTAAAATTGGAAAAAGAATAGGATTTAAAATTAAATTAGACTAATGGGCCTAAAATATGGATCAGATTTAAGTTCGGATAAGTAATAGGTTTGGACTTAGGGTTTGGTTACGTTATATAAACATCAGGTTCTACTTCTTCGTCTTTGTTTGTAAAATTCGTAGGACTTTTTCTCACACAATTCAGCAGTCTTGTAAAATTCGTAGAATATTCATCGTAAGTCGGAATTTGATGATTCTGGACTTTTCGGAAAGCTCTTTCAATTTTCTACAACTTTTGTTTCACAGTGTTTTTCCAGATTATGCTCTGAACTATTCTTCAAATCATAAAACACAAACAGAACTCGTTTTTCAGTTTTTATTCATATTCAGCGACGTTTTATTTAATTCCCGATTCGTTATAAGTCCGTTTCTGATGAGCCTTATCTTGTCAGAAAGGTATTTTCGTTCTCTACGACTTTCGTCCTTTGAGTGTTTCATGAAAACATCGTTTAGAGGGTCAAAAAGAGTAAATACAGGTCTGGTCAGAATTGGATATATGATTTAGGATGCGCAGAGGTAAGTTTCCGATTGATTTATCTAGTGTTTTCGAAACTATGTGTTATAAGTATATGTTTGATTATAAATTTGGGCAAGTGATTATATTTTAAAGTGATATGTGATATGTGATACTGTGTATGTGTTGTGTAAGCAATAGTCTTGGGATTCTGATTTGTGCCATGGTTTGTGAAAATATCGAATAAGAATAAGGATCGAGTCACCGGGTTATAGTGACAGTTTTCTGAAAATTTAGGACCGTTATCACCGGGTTGTAGTGGTCGTGGCATGAATTATGGGTTTCAAGTTATTGTTGTTTATGTGGTTATGTGGTGTCGTATCGTATCGTATTGAATAAGAAAAAGAATAAGAATATGTGTATCGTAAGTTATGTATTGTGTATCGTTATTGTATCGTATTGAATATCGTATTATCTTGTATGTATATATGTTATTTGCCCGACTAGTTGGATCGATTGGTTTCTTGCTGGGCTGTATGGCTCATTCCTTACAATTTTCAGGTTCGGTGTAACTCAAGTGGGATAGCTTTGGATTTTGAGGATTATCGCTAGCTGCGCTTTTGTAATAGTTATCTTTGTATAGAACTTTGTCACGCTTCCGTCTGTAATTGTCATTGTATAGTACTTTATTTAAGTTTTGTATTTAGATTTAATAGTCCGAAAAGTCGGGCTGTTACAATTGGTATCAGAGCAGGATGTCCTTCGGAGTGTGTTAGGTATGGGACTAATACATTCTCTAGGATGCGATTCTGTGGACCATAGTTTAAATTTGACTTGTAGGAGATTAGTGGGTAGACGTGTCATGTGGTAGGATTGTTGTGAATTTGGGGACCAAATTCTTTTTAAGGAGGGTAGTATGTAATATCCCGTAATTTTTAGATTAATAATAATAAAATAGGAATAAAAAAAGGATTAAAATTGGAAAAAGAATAGGATTTAAAATTAAATTAGACTAATGGGCCTAAAATATGGATCAGATTTAAGTTCGGATAAGTAATAGGTTTGGACTTAGGGTTTGGTTACGTTATATAAACATCAGGTTCTACTTCTTCGTCTTTGTTTGTAAAATTCGTAGGACTTTTTCTCACACAATTCAGCAGTCTTGTAAAATTCGTAGAATATTCATCGTAAGTCGGAATTTGATGATTCTGGACTTTTCGGAAAGCTCTTTCAATTTTCTACAACTTTTGTTTCACAGTGTTTTTCCAGATTATGCTCTGAACTATTCTTCAAATCATAAAACACAAACAGAACTCGTTTTTCAGTTTTTATTCATATTCAGCGACGTTTTATTTAATTGCCGATTCGTTATAAGTCCGTTTCTGATGAGCCTTATCTTGTCAGAAAGGTATTTTCGTTCTCTACGACTTTCGTCCTTTGAGTGTTTCATGAAAACATCGTTTAGAGGGTCAAAAAGAGTAAATACAGGTCTGGTCAGAATTGGATATATGATTTAGGATGCGCAGAGGTAAGTTTCCGATTGATTTATCTAGTGTTTTCGAAACTATGTGTTATAAGTATATGTTTGATTATAAATTTGGGCAAGTGATTATATTTTAAAGTGATATGTGATATGTGATACTGTGTATGTGTTGTGTAAGCAATAGTCTTGGGATTCTGATTTGTGCCATGGTTTGTGAAAATATCGAATAAGAATAAGGACCGAGTCACCGGGTTATAGTGACAGTTTTCTGAAAATTTAGGACCGTTATCACCGGGTTGTAGTGGTCGTGGCATGAATTATGGGTTTCAAGTTATTGTTGTTTATGTGGTTATGTGGTGTCGTATCGTATCGTATTGAATAAGAAAAAGAATAAGAATATGTGTATCGTAAGTTATGTATTGTGTATCGTTATTGTATCGTATTGAATATCGTATTATCTTGTATGTATATATGTTATTTGCCCGACTAGTTGGATCGATTGGTTTCTTGCTGGGCTGTATGGCTCATTCCTTACAATTTTCAGGTTCGGTGTAACTCAAGTGGGATAGCTTTGGATTTTGAGGATTATCGTTAGCTGCGCTTTTGTAATAGTTATCTTTGTATAGAACTTTGTCACGCTTCCGTCTGTAATTGTCATTGTATAGTACTTTATTTAAGTTTTGTATTTAGATTTAATAGTCCGAAAAGTCGGGCTGTTACACTTGATATCCAGAAAAAATCCCAAAGGCGAGCCTTACCCTTGGTGTCACTCCATGCTATTGATGTAATTTCTTCTTGACCCGAGATAAAGATTTCAACGAGAGTTCCAGTTGATATTTAAGCTTTTTCTAGCGGTTCCTTTAACAAATTGCCAAAGTAAACATCCTTCATGCCTTCTTCGGTAGGTGGCATAACCTTCTCAGGTAGGCGAGGTCTCCGGTGGAGTTGATAAGTCTTTTGATATGAATCATCTTCAAGAAAGTAAATGGAGGTTGACGTCTATCTGAATATGTTCTTGAGTTACTCGACATATGCGTCGTATGCTTATTCTTCTCATTTTCTTCAAAGTAATTCTGAAACTTTTCGATGTTGAGGTAGGTATAGGCGAGGTCCCCTAATAAGATATCTTCATGTGCTAATAGTCTTCATGACCTCGACCTTCATTGGAAGACGTCGACGCCATTGAAGTAAGAGGTGTCATTGAGATGCGAGACCCTTGATATCTTAATTTTTCCATTAATAATATTTATGTGTGTATCTTAATCCTATAGGTGAGATGCCTCCTGGTAAGATCCTAGGTAGGGGGCGAAGATACAAAGAGAAGGAGAGGACTTTTGTAGAGTGTGAGGTTTCAATAGAAACCAATTTAAAATAAAAACTAGAAATTTCACCACACACAATTAAATACACCATCTCACACACAATCCCCTCCATTCGTAATTATATTTTTCCCGTTAATTGGTGATCTTTTTTTGAAATCTAACTTCACTGTATTTTTCTTCATCTCACAACAATCAGTTTGCATACCATATTTGATATATTCCGACGATAAATCACTATTTATACTTGCGAGAATCACTAAAATGTTAGTGATTTATGCGTTAATGTAGTGATTTTTTCTCCAGATCTATACGTAAATTACAGATTTTGTACCGTAAAATCACTAAATTTATACGTATATAAAAATAAATAGCTAGATCTATGCTGAAATCACTATTTATTCTTACAGAAATCACTAAAATTTTAGTACTCCGTAATATAGCACATATGGTATGCATATTGATCGTTGGAAGATGGAGAAAAATATATAGTGAAGTCGGATTTCAAAAAAAGTTTACCGATTTACGGAAAAAATCAAATTAAAAACGAAGGGGATTAGGTGGAATTGTGTATGTGAGGGTGTATTTTAACTGTGTGGTGTAGTAGAGAGCCATTAGATTAGATTAATCTAAGGGCTTAGATTAGTTTCTAGTTTTCCATTTTAATTTTAGTTTCTATTTGAGCACTAGCCTATATATATAGTCTAATATGTCTAAATTTAACTGGTGAACATAACTATTATACATATATAGAGGTTGAGGATCCTTAGATCGACATCAGTTAATTTCCCTGAGATTATACTCAAATCTCATGTTAAAACACGAGTGTGCTATTGTAATTTCATAATATTATATGTATTTATAAAATTACCATTAAAAATTTATACTAAAAAAGCCCATTACCTTAGGAAATTTCTTGAGGTCAGGAAGTGACAAAATCGTTAAACTTTTATCATTCCACAAACCAACTGCATCAAACTCATTGTAGGCTAAATTTTCTCCAATTGGGTTCAAGTTAAGCAATGACACGTCATAATCAAACTTATCATGTTTTGTTTCATTTAGCTTTGCGTCACATATCTGTAGGTAAACCAAACTACGAACACTCAGCACATAAAACTTGAAATATATTACAGCAAAATTTTACCAAATTCACTCAACATGTCAAAGAAAGAAAACAAAGAAAGCGGAAAAATAGATCAGAAGTATATATTGGACACTTATGTGCTTCATATTGGCAATATCAGCACTGATTCGGTTGTCCGATGAAAGTCATTTTTTCACATGATACGATAACATTTCAATAATTAAATTATATTCATTTGTGAATGCAACGGTAAAAATTTTATATTTTTATTTTTAGATTACAAAATATATAAATATAATATTTTAAATATAAAATGGGCCCTCCTTCATGAGCTATGTGCGCTTGCATATATTTGACTTTGCAATTGCAGACGATGATGAGTTGACAATTATCATATTGAATATTAGTTATCCAATGTTATTCAAGTAAACTTGAGGATTCTACACAATATCTTTGCTATTAGGACTTGTACATTTTTAGAATAACACATATTATTAAGAAGAGGGAACACTATTTGTGTAAAATCTAAATGTGAATATATTCATAAGTTGTTGTCTAGGTTGTTGTCTCATGTACTCCTCCTCGTGATTGTTATCTACATTCAGTTTACATTGATGTGATTTTGTATTATGATTTTTGGTTGTATTTTTTTGTTTATGATTTTTGCGTATGACTTTCGGCTCATGGCATGTTATGGTTTCGATTGTGATTTTATGGACATGGTCATTATTATGGTTTTTGTGTATGATTTCTCAGTAATAGTATGTTATGATTTTTGCACATATAGGCTAGAGTACTGAGAGAACTAGAATAAATTTAAAATTGACTTATCTAGACCTCACAACTATTGAACTAGTTTCTATGAACTACGGTTGTTATTTGACTTAACTCATATATCAAAACACTTGTAGCAGCATCTTATTTGACTACTTCAACTCTTGGAAATTAGCTCAAGTTCTTAAACTTTTGATCGTTATGCATTTGTAAAGAAGAAAAAGAAAATATTCACTTGTTAAGTGATAGGACACTTGAAATCACATCGAGTTACACACTTGGAAATGATTAATAAGTGTCATCATTCGCATTTGTTCGTTCTCCGGTGATGATAAAGCTTATTACTGTGTTGAAACGATTTTCCTTAGGATGCTAGATGAGGAGAGAGACCAGGACAATGTTAGATTGTACGGATGAAAATTATTTATCATATGAATATCTTTATTGTCATCACGTTTAAGAAGCTACCTAGATCTATGATTCTTTTGTGGTTTCAGTGCATACTACCTACAATTGTTTTTGATGAACAGTGTTAGGAATTATGTTGATTCTTGATGGTAACTTAACACTCAACAAAATTTGTGTAAGTCATTTTTTAACTGTCAACGGATAACATGTTTACTACAGTATCCGTTAACAGGAAGCTTATCAACGGATAAGACTTTTGTAGCATGTTTAAATTATTTCTCATTATTTCAAAATATTGTAATTTAGGAAAAATAAATCTACTTTTTAATCCAAGCCGTGTGAGGCGTATTCAATATCGATTAAAGATTATTTTTTCAAAATTTTAAACATTTGTGTATATTTGTTTTTTGGATTTAAGAAAATATAATAAATCTGGTAGGAATTTAGGCTTTTATAAATTTTAAAATATGATGTTATTCATTCATCATTACTAATATCTTATAAAATCTGATGGTATTTAATTGAAATTTTATATAATTATTTAATATTTGATGGTTTCAAAACTTATCAATTTGTTTGGATTTCACAAAAATGCGAATTTTGTTGAATCTTCTAGTAATTTTGATACTTTTCGTTAAATTTTTGAAATTTTAAATCATTGTTGATCAACTAAATTTATGCTTTAATCTTTGTGATTTACAAAATTTTACAAGATTAATCTACAATAATTTATATGGGCAAGAAAATTTATTAGAGGTTAATTAAATTCGGAAACTAAATCTCTGCCTAAATATCGAGGATAATTCACATAATATTACAAGATTTATATCTGCAAGGATCCACGTATATTATAATAAGAAATTAAAATTTTAAAAATTATTACTTTTTTAAAATCTAAATTGCATAAATCTTTTCGTTTTTTAATTTTATATCTACCCAATTTATTAATATACAGTTGTAAACCCGTCATCTTGCATAAGAGCATCCTCAACCGGTCACGTTAAATCCCTTTTTGCTATACCACCTAGCCGAATAATGGTTCCCAACTAAAACAATTCGCCATTTCTTTACAAAGTTCTGGAGTGTGAATTTTCTCAAACAATAGTAGCCACACACACATATATATATATTGAATTTATTATATTTTTATTATACTCGCATTTCACAATTTATGCATGCTTTTTTTTAACCAATTTGGATTAATAAACTGTTATTATCAGAAGGTCTATCATTGTTGATTTGATTTGCATAAAGATGGATGTGGTGAACTCGCTCGTTAATCCATTTATACAGGTACGCAAACATACTTTTTACTTTTCAATTTCTTAGATATTGACGTAGATGATTGTGCTGATGACAGTTTAACTTAGTGAAATCCGATCAATTAAAAAAATTATATTATTTGATTTTTTTTGTTGGCTTGGGGGTAACGTTTAAATTATTGTAAGATGTGGGACAGTTTTCGTAAAGTCAGGATTTTCAGGATTGTTTTATAGATAAAACCTAAATATATATACTATTTTTTATAAATTTCAAGAATATTAGGAGTATCACGGAGCTGAGAAGTATCAAGACTTTCTTCAAAAAGACTGTTTCTTTCGGTGGTTCTTTCTTTTGTAAAGGTTTTGCATAATCTATCTATTAATATATTATTTTTTCGAAATATATATGTAAATTAAAAAAAAGTCCGGATAAAAATGCGGTTCTGCCCGATCCGGCCTGACGTGCGAGCCTAAAACAGTCCTCATATTTTAGGTAAAACCCGGTCCGACCAGATTTTCCAAAAAGCCCAGTCCAGTTCAATTCTCAAAAAAATCGATTATTTTAAAGTTCGGACAAAATGGACACAATTTTGCATATTTTGGAGTTATCTTATACTAGCATATAACCAACATATAACCCGTGCAAGGCACAAGCCATCAAAAAATATTAAAAAATGATAAACTAAAAAAATTAATGGGAACGAAAAATATTAAATAAAGAATAAAAATTAGTATGATAAATTATAAAGTGAGAAATTTAAATATTAATTGGAACATAGAAAAAAGTGATTTAATTATAAAAGGTAATCAATTAGTTACTATTTATATTATTTTATTATTTATTAAATATAATGAAATAACCGAAAACCGAAAATCGAAAACCAAAAACTAAAAACCAAAATTTCAATGTTTTAATAATATAGTATAGATATCTAAAGAAGTTAAGGTTTTGCTTTACGTAGGGGTAGAGGTCTCAGGAACCAATGTGTAATTTTGTTATCATATACAATTAAACATACGCTAGCGGGGAAAAGATATGAAGTATGTAGTCAAAATATAATAGACTTGAGTTTTTATTTTAAATACGATGTTTTAATTTTTTAAGAAAATATTCTTTTTATATAAAAATACAATTTTTCAAAATTTTTTATAAAAATATGTCTATTTTTACAAATATTTTCAAAAGATAACAAAACCGCGAAAAAAATTCATAAAAAAATAGTATTTTTGGTACATTTATATTAAATCATGCAGTATTAATTAATACTCCCCAACTACATTTTCTGAACTATAGTCTAAGTACAATATCCATGTGAACTAAACTTTTATATAATCTATAAACTCGTTAAAATCTTTTCTTTGCTTCCAACTGAATCAGCCGTGCGTACAAGTATTTTGTCAAAAATTGTAGGTTCATCTGCATGCCATTCTCGAATCTTCGTTTCGATGATTCAAATGGAAAAAATAAATGTGAGTACATTTCATGAATTTCTATTGGTAGATTTTTATTCATAGAGAAACTGATTTGGAAATTGTTGAAAGTTGGTTTGAAATGTGCCTGGATAATGATTACACGTGTGTATTGATCACTGAATTCGTTATTCGTAAAGCACTTGAACACAATGTGTAACGTATGAGCCTAGGCCTTCATTTTCAAGGAGGTCAAATGAACTACTCCCAGATATATACACCGATGAAAGTCTTTAAGTTCTGTGACTCAGATGGTAAATCTCTGTTGATGCTCTGAACGATTTTAGTTTCTCGAGGCTCAAGGTTCTTGAATTCTAGTATGTTACGTTTTCGAGCTATGAGTCTATTGAAGAGCTTTTGCTTAACTCGAACAGACTCATAACTCGAAAACGTAACATAGTAGAATTCAAGAACCTTGAGACTCGGGAAACTAAAATCGTTCGGAGCATCAACCAAGATTCTGTTGAGAATTATTATATATGGTATGTCTTAGTCATTAAATTAGAGAATTAGGTACCAAGAATAAAAAATCTTATATAACAAGTATGTCAAGTCTTGGTAGCTAAGTTTTGGGTGACTATATATACATAATCATAATATTGTATTTGATACGACCCTCGTTGAAAACGAAAGCCTAGGCAGCTAGGCTCATACATTTCACATTGTGTTCAAGTGCTTTACAAATCCACCGATCAATACAGGTGTGATCAAGAATCCCAGCACATTCCAGACCAACTTACATAATTTCCGAATCAGTTTCCCTCCGCATAAACATCTAACGGAATTCATGAAATGTACTCCACATTCCTTACCATTTGAATCATCGAAACGAAGATTGGGGAGTGACATGCAAAGGGTCCTCCATCTCTTAGACAAAACACTGGTACGCACAACAATTTTAGTTGGAAGCAGAGAATTTTTTTACCAGAACTGAGCCACATAAATTACTGATTCTATAAATTATAATTCTTATAATGTATATGAATTCAACAAAGATTGGGGATGGTTGTTCGTATCACTAGTAAACTAGTAAACAAGATTAGTAGTGGACTAGTGGTTGTATGATCAAAAGGGAACGATCAAGTTCAACAGTATATAGGCTAATTTATTTATTTTATAAATACTTCATGTAACAAAAGTAAGTTGCACAGCTACAATAGCAACTCCAACTATACAGTCACAGTAGCAACCACAACTCCAGAAGTCTAAGCTCTTCTGTAAAACCAACTCCAGTGAACAAAACATCTAGGGAAATGGTGAAGCTCCAGTGTCATTCACAAGATTTCTCACCAATTCAAAACACATTATGTGACCCCTTCTGCCTTTTCTCACCAACAATTTATCCGTAAGGGTTCAACACAATATAACACCTGAATTACAATTTTACAAGACTAAAAAAAAGGATGTACAGCACATACATCAAACACTAATCAATAATATAGATACTATTTTCCACATTTGCTAATTCCTTTTACAATTACTACATTGTCAAAAATAATAAATTGTAGAATGCCTCACAGAGCATTTAACTCGGAGGCACAACAGCGCGCAAATACAACTGGAAACAATGTCATTCCTACTATGAAGCAAGTGAAGGCAGCTCCTATCCTATTTTTCACTTCAAACGGCTAATAACATATACAATGGCTTTACTTGGATAAACCTAAAATGACTCCGCAGGATGATTCATCTCTTGCATGGTACTTACGGAATGCTGAACTAGTAAGCCAAAGCCCAGGTGAAAAAAACAGATGGGCCCATAACTATATTTTAAGCATAGAAGAATCTTATAATGTAGACCCTATAAACTGAAGAACCTGTGCTTACGATTTGCTTTTAAACTTCCTTTGCGCTTTCAAATCTACCACAATCACAGTTATGTTGTCTTTGCTTCCCTTTTGAAGAGCACGATTTGAAAGGCACTCTGCTGCTGCTTGAGCTGCAGGATCAATTATTTCACCCCTCTCCGTGGGTAGTGTAACACCATTTTTTTTATGCCACAGGAGAATCCGTTTTCGAGCCATTTCACATACCTCCTCATTCGTCATGACATCCCATAAACCATCGCTGGCGAGAATGAGGCATTCATCTTCTCTGGTTCGAGGAATAAACATCACTTCAGGGTCTGGAATAATCCAGGGTTTTAAATACCTATCACCTGCAACAAAGGAGCGACAGTTAAAACATTTTACAAACAACCTCGAGTTTGATTCACATAACTAAGCTGAAATGCTATTCAGCATGAACTCAAATATAACTCCATGATTTAGCCCAACAAAAGATGCTAACTGCATGCACAACAATTTGTTGACAAGGATCTCATATTTGCTATACGAGAAATACATTTGAATACACAAAGCAATGACTGGAAGGAGTAGAACAAAGATCTAAAGAATTCGGGACATGCATTTTTTTACAACTATATGCACACTGCTCACTACAAAGTAAACTTCAAATTTATTTCGGACGTGAATCTTAATTTAAAGTTGCTAATAACGAAATTTGCACTGTACTTGGATGCATTACTTGACCATATAGAAAATACTACAATCTCATATAGTCCTTTATATGCAGGGACATTTCAATACTACAAATCTCATATAGCCATGGTTGTCACGTCGGCGACTAGTCGCCAAGTCGACAAAGAAGAACAAGTCGAGGCACAACTTGGTGAGTCGACTAGTTTTTATTTGAACTAAGAAAATTGATGTGTGTCCCTATAGTATATATATATACATATATATATTTTATAATTACTCTATATATATGTATGTCGACTACTTGTCGACTTTTTACGACTAGTCGGGCGACTTATCGACTTTTGAGTTTGAAGGTACTCGGGCGCCTTGGCTCGACTTGCCGACTTAACAACCTTGCATATAGCCCTTTTTATAGATATTGCAGTAATAGTATTAAAGATTATATAATGGTTCCACCAAGTCTTGGACCCAACCCATATCCCTCAGAGGTGAAGTTATTAGACATTTTGACCTCACGGTGACAAACCCCTATTGTCCTTACCTGACAAACGCCTAATTAGGCAAAACAGAAGATGCAACCTAAACGATTTCCTTTAGAACAAAAATCTCCATACCAAAGACATTTCATAATTTCTAGTATATATCAGTTGTTGTGTATGGCAGTAGTTTCCCTATACTACTCAAATTTATTTCGAAGAATAACTTACAAATTAAAAACACACTCATTCTGATATTTGCCACTTGGGTATCTATAATCTTAACTGAAGAGTTACTCTTTTCTTCCAGCACTACATCATATAATCACTGCCTCCTCCCCCAAACCCACCCATCCACAACCATCTATAACACATGCTACAAATCTAGTCACTAGAATGTAAGGTGGGATCAGAATTCAGATTATGATTTAGGTTGTACCTTGTACAGTTCTAAAATGGACTCACGGTTTTTCATATTACCTTCATGGTAAAATCATCTGCAAAAAGGGGCTCCTTACAAACATAAATCTCTAACCAGTGTTCAGCTTTAGAGGACTAGATCAAAAAATACTCTAAAGTGCACAGCCAACATCACAAATGACATAGAAATCAGATGATATCAAAAATTGAGGACTGCTTCACCTCAGTCCAAAGCAGAAAGCCTTGACATAGTAATTTTGAAGATAAATCCTTAGCATAGTTATTATGAAGATCTATCAAATTTCAAAATTATAAAGTCTACTGACATCACCTACAGTACCGACACAAGAAAATAATACTAGACAGGCTGAAATCATAATAGTAATACAAAGAAAAACAAAATCCTGAATATACAACTCTACCAATAACATTAACTAATAAGTCACAAATACAAGTATGAAGTCCTATTCTCTCCTAAATGTTCATATTCTTACAGATAACTCATTGTTAGGAAATACGCACCTATGGACCTTGACATTGCAAGTACCCCAAAAACACGGTGCCCATTCCACTGTATGACTTTGCCTCCAGCTGCTTCAATCCTCGCATATTCGTCCTCACGATTAGGCTACATTAGTTATACATGAAAGAACGTAAAGAGAATATATTTAGGTGATTAAATAATGATAATAATAATTAAAAGCCAAAGCACAAATAAGCAACGAGAGACGTTACTTTATGATCCACTGACAATGCCAAGGGTTCTTTTCCACGGCATAGGACCACTCTAGAATCACCACAATTTGCCACAATTATATGAGAGGAGCAAACAATAGCAACAGCAGCAGTAGAGCCAACAGTTTCTGGAGCAATAGGTGCAGCATTAGCTTCTCCTCCAATCTCAGCATCAACTTTGAGAAAAGTATTGCTAAATGCTTTCCTCCACTGCTCTTGGCAATCATCATTAGTACTCCCGTCATTCAATTTTGTCATAAGAACGTCCAACTCCTCGGCCAAAGCAGAATGAAATCGCTCCCGGCAATAGTTTGCAACCTGAAAGTTCAAAAACAATATAATATCCGATTATCTGCAGTAAACAGCACAAATGAAAATGTAAAATTGATGAACATATTGAGGAAGAAGGATAAGGAGGAGGAAGTGGGAGAGCTACCTGAGAGCCACCATGACCATCATAGACTCCGAAAAAGTGAGCTGTCAAGTGACTTAAACATTTTGTTACTCCGTCAAGTGCTCGATCACCAATCAGCATTTGAGTAGGAATTTTCATAAACCTGGGTACAGTTGCGAGTGCATCCTCCATTTCTGGTCTCCTTCCACATAAAGATGTGAATCCCCAAAGTGGTACATAGTCAATCTCAAAAACACTGCGTGCGCCAGGCCCAACGGATCCTTGCTCAGGGGGTAACTGGACAACTGCAATTGGTTTGTAATCAGGCCCATTTGCAAGATTATCCTCAATGCCCAAAGTGACAGCAAGTGAATCTTTCACATTCGCTGTCACGTTTGAGTCTATGAAACCTGTGGACTTGGTTATAATTTCAGTACTGCCGACATTTTTATCGGCAACTACAGAACTTGGTCTTCCCATGTCGGACAGAGCTTCGAAAGCTAATATTTCGTCAGCGCCGATGCTGCTGGAATCACTTACTGCTGAAAAAGAAAAAGAGCTATCTAGGATCTGATCGCCTTCCACCGATAAAAAATCATCTTCCTCGCTTTCCTGGATTACAGCATCATTAGAAATCAAGTCATTTTCCTTTCCAGACATCAAATCAGACACCGCAGGCCCGACACTACTTTCTCCAGGCACAGAAGCCCCTACGCAATTAGAGTCCATCTCAGAATCATCACAAATGATATCCTCACTCTTACTCGAAGTATACTCATCAGGACTTTTAGCTACAGAGTCAGCCAATAAACTTGTATTGTCTGTCATCAACTTGAGCTTAGTAATATCCATATGGGTTCTTGTAGTTGTGTTATCGCACATTAAATTACCTAATCTAAATGGCAAAGCAACGGCCGAGGCCATTTCCTCCATCAATATCACTAATCGGGTTGTAGAAAAAGTTACCTCCCAGCCCCTTAAAAGTTAAACAGCCTGTCATTATTCAACTAATTCATCACCTTCTACTATCAACCAGAACAATCTCGACACATGACAGTGGATGGTGAACAGAACATATTCAGCTCAACACAACTATAAGTAAACAAAGTAGTTGCCAGTCTCTCTACTAATCCTCGAAATGGAAATGATGAGTCAGATCTGGTAAACAAATATGGATACCTACTTCCATTTGCGGAAAAATTTAACCAAACTTGGACAGGTCAAAACTCCTCCAAACTCTTCCTTATCTACCACTATCAACTACAGTTAAACCAAGAACTATATAAATCCACAAATTTCAACAAAATTACACACAACACACCCTAAAAAGTGCATTAAAATCCAACCCTTTTTCTGTAAATGCAAGAAAGACACAAAAGTAAGTTTGTTCATGAGAAAGAACCTAGGAAAAGTAACCTAAAGTCCCAAGAATCACAAGAAAAACCAAAATTAACAACAACAATAAAGTTCACTTTTTTACAATATTTTCAAGTTCCCTGGATCTAAGGCAACTTATATCAACCTCATGAATAAAGCACATCTACATCCTATATCTATCTACAATCTATCCATCACTTCAATCTTGAAAAACAACTAAAATCACTTAAAAACATTAAAGAAAGCATAAAAATAAAGTAAAGATTTCAACCTAATCTTGTTGGTCATCAACAGTAGAGCTCTTCACAGCTTCAAATCCAAATATAAAACTGACCCTTTTAAAGAATCAAAGAATCAAGAAATGGGTAGCTTAGGAATGTAAAAAGTGAGACACAACTCAATGTATGTGATCACTTCAAAGGGTACCCTTTTCTTGAATTTTTTTAAAAAAAAATAAGAAAAAAATTAGAGATATTTTAGACTTGGTTAGGAACAGCAAGAAAGAGTGAAAGATACTACTATGAAACAAAGAAAAATGAAAAAATATTAGGATGTGTAATAATAATAGTAAGTAGTTATTATTATTACAATAGTGTAGAAAAAGGACAGGTGTCAAATCAAGAAAGGAGAAAGAAACATAGTATAAAAACAGCTCCACCCATTTTTCATGTTCTTTGCTTCTTCAATCCAAAACACTTGATGTCCCGTTCAGCATCAAATTAAATATAGACATTTTTTAATACACGAATACAGTTGGAAATGGAGTGTTTTATTTATTTGTTATAGGCTAAAAATAACTCTCCTTTCATGTGTGTTATATTTATTGTAGATTTAGAATATTATTTGTGTAATCCGTTTTTTCATTTATTAAATATGATATTTTCAGTTAGAAAAACATTTTTTTGAAAAATATCAGCTTAATCGGAATTTTGTAATCAAAACTTGTATGTATAGGCTAGAAAATATGAATTTTATGGTACCAAGAGATGCACAAAAAACTCTTCGAGTTTTAAAAAAATCAGGTTAGACCGGGCTTTTTTAAAAATCGGGTCGGGCCGGGCTTCCTCTAAAATACTAGGTCTGTTTTAGGCCTTCGGGCCGGATCGGGCCGGGCCGGGCTTTTATCCGAGCTTTTTTAATTTATATATAATTTTTTTTGTAAAGTTAATATATTAGTATACAGAAAAAGCAAAGTTTTAAAAAATAAAACCCCCTAAAGTGTTGCACCACTCAACTATTAGAATCCAGAATATATAATAAAAGACATCATGATACCTAATACTAAAAAACTATTAGCCTAATATTTTATCATTAAACATCAGTGCAACTCAAGAACTTTCTACTCATGTGTTATTGAACTTAACCTGACGGTGAGTCGTATAAATATTCTCGTACATGGTCATTTCAAAAAACACATACACTACACCCAACAAATCTTGTGGAAAGAGAAGGGTTTGTCCAACATATTGTTAATTCTTCTAGGTTCATGATTCTTCACATTCCCTCCATTGCTAAGTTTAATATTCTTGAAATTTATTTAAAATATTATAAATTTTCAGATTTTATCCATAAAATATCGGGTTTTTATTCGGATCTCTCAAAAAGTCTGGATTTTTATCCGGGCTGAACCGGACTTTTTGAAAACCCGGGGGCTTTTCAAAAGTCTGAGCTTTTAACCGGACTTTTCGGATTTTGGACCAAACCGAACTTAATGAAAAATAGTAGATTCATTTAAGACCCTCGAGCCAAGCCGAACCAGACCAGGCTTTTTTCAAATTAGGCTTTTTTCGTGATCGAATCGGGTTAAATTTCGGGGTTTACATTTTTTGAACATATCTGGTATGGAGTATGTTGTATTGGAATAGTGTAGTAGTAGGTAAAAAACGTCAAAAGAAATAAAGATTTGTTTGGCATATGCAAAACATAATAATCTTGAATAAAATTAAATAAGAAGGGAGTTGAGGGGGTTGGTTGGTGTAGAATAGACCAGCTGTGTAGATTATTGGTTGGACGGTGTTGATGTGTCCACCACAGTGAAGAACCTGGTCTCTTTCCCCCGGATGCCACGGATTGTTAAACCTTTTTCCTTCTCACTTTAGTTTGTTAAAGCATCCAACTCTCTTTGATATTTTGTCAATAATGCAGGTGTCAAAATTCTTAGCAACTTTGAAAGATATATACTTCATTTTACTCTTGTTTTTTGTAAATATAAATTATGAGTAATGCTAGAGGTACCGAATTGGATACCGAAATCTGGTACCGAATGATGTGGCATTGATGACGTGACAATTTAGAATGATTTTATTGGTGGAATTAATGTGAATGTAGGGGTCCATTATTATTAGCCAATCAAAATATAACATATGACATTCGGTACCAAATTCGGTACCTCTAACATTATTCATAAATTATTGCATGTTACGATATTTGATGCTAAAAATATGAGCCTCCAGGTGAGAATAAAAAAATACACAATTTTTAAATACCGTAATTTTATTTTATTTTTTTATTTCTTATGCTTAACATTTGTTTGTCACAAGTTTCGGCACTACTGGGAAGTACTCATAGGTATGCTCATTTTCATTGGTTTTATTTATCGTACATTTGTACTACATTACTAAGATCAAGCCTTTCAACAGTGAAATGAACATGTTGAAAAGATCCCATTTGTTTAAATTAAATATCTGATGATATGATTCCTACAGCAGAATGTGATACTTGTTCCAATAACTAATATGGGCCACACTCTTGAGAATGTATATTAATTTATACTTATTCTTCTACTCGAGTAAAGTAAAAATTATAAACTATGCTTGCTTGCATGAAACCATACAAATTTTCAGCCTATAAGAGAAGTTGTCCAAAGGTTATTATTTGTAAACAGAGTAGCATTTTCCAACTGAGAACATCTCTTTTCAACAAGTACATGTACAAATTACAATGGTACAATATCAGAACATGAACAAGTATAGTTTGAACTACAGAAGTAAGCAACATGTCCAGAAACTTCTACTATTAGCATTATCCCACTTGGAGAAGAGATTCCAACATTAACGAGGAAGCATTCAACATAACTACTACATAGAAGGCCGAGTTTGACACTGAGTAAACCCTTTGACCAGAAACTGCCACAAGAGATGGCAAATTTTATGTATTGCCAGCCTGGGCAGCCAGGTCACAGACTACTATTGACCCCTGTCAGTAAATTGGTATTACAAAACTCTTTTTCTGGGAGAGAATGATTCCTACCAGTTTACACATCATTAGGTCTTTATGAAGTTTCCAAACAGCACTGTACAAAGATGACAATAATGACCTGATTAAACACAAAGGCTTACGCTAATGGTTTCTCCTTCAAAGGATTTAATCATTATGCGTGGATGTGTCACATTATGGTGACATTGCACCAGATGTAGTGGCCAACATTTGCACATCAGGTTCCTCTACTTTCCACTTGATTGTGTGATCAACATTGGAATTGCCTGCAGGTGCATCAAGTTAAAAGTGCTATTAATAATGACAGAGATACATACACATACATTCAGTAAACGGAATTTCTCGTAGTCCTACCAAGTACTGAATCGATGGCTGGCTGCCCTGGTGGTACACTCATTAAATCTGCAAGAATGGCACAGGAAAAAAATGTAGTAATTTAATCAAAAGACATATATCTCAAGATAAATAAACCCAGATAACTTTAAGGTGAGCAGCCATATTTTGCAAATGTTCCAACTGCATAAGGACAGCAGATACAAAACCTTCACACCACCAAAAACAATTATCATTCGGTTTTTACTGTAGTACAAGAAGAAGCCAGAATAGACAATATCTTCAAACTTATCAGTACAAAATTGTTCTCGTACCATCAACATTCAAGTGAGTTGATAAATTTTATGATAACAAATTACAATAACCAACTCCAAAACTCTTATTATTTAAACAGGAAAAGCTTTATGAAATGGACAGATTAGTTATGTTCTAGTTACATCTAAGAATTCACTGTTGTCTCCACATATAGTCAATGAAATGCATTCAGCCTATCTAAGTATTTCTTTTTTTTTTTTGCTAATTATCTAAGTATTTCTTCTTTGTCTGTTTGTTTAAGTGAAAAAACCGTACTGTAGTTAATTCAGCGTCCTATGTGAATGTCGTTGCAACAAAATAGTCACACAAATGATTACTTTGAAAAAAATTGCTGAAGTCTACAAGGGGACATAACTCTTGAGAGCAGTGACAACTTGGACATTCCTAGGCCATGTTTGTTTCATGGTATTAAGTATAGGATAGGATTATAATCCTTTAAATTTTCGTATCCCATGTTTGTTGTATAAAACTTATTTAGGATTAATCTAAGGATTATAATCCTTTAAATTTTCATATCCCATGTTTGTTTTGTTGGAGTAGGGGATTGGATTTTAATCCTCTCTAATAATTGATTGGAGGAGGTATTATTTAATCCCCTCTAACAAGTCATTTTTTAAAGGATTACAATCCCCTCACTATAATTCTATGCAAAACAAACATAGGATTGAAAAATTTAAAGGATAGTAGTCCAATCCCATGATTATCCCTCAAAACAAACACGGGATAAAATTTTAGAGGATTATATTCCAATCCTAAACTTAATGGTAGATATGTTTCGATAACGTGTGGTTGGTGCTTACACTGAGAGCCAGGTCACAACACTTACAAACAACCTGCAGAGACAGCTACCTAAAGATCATGTTAAGCTACTCATAGGTGAGAAACCGTGGAGAGAATAAGGCTATTAACAGTATTAGTATCACTTGACTTAAACCAATCACGGTTGGGCAACGGCTAAATTGTTGGTTTACCTCTGGGATTACCCTAAAAATCGTCAGCTTAAAAAATTAAATTTCAGGCTTTTGTCAAGGACGATAACAGAAGGATATGAATCCCGCTATTTTAATCTTGTATTTGCTTTTCATGTGGTATGATTATATGATTACTAATGGAGTAACATATCTAAGTCGTTCCACTTCTTCCGGTATAAGTAGTAAAATAAAATTACTTCGTCTTTTATAGACACCTGTTACACCCAGCAAAATTTGGAAACCAGAAATTAAAAATCGATGCGTCACAAATTCTTAAATAATGTAAAACAATAGTAATTATAATACAATATATATATATATACACACACTCGATTACCATCAAGTTTACATCTATATTTATAATAGGGGTAATAGATTAAATTAAAATATGAACTTGGTATTACTGATATAGACATGGCTAACGAAGGCTGGAAAAAAGAAATATAAAACACACCAGAAGAATTTCTTAATGCCTTGACAGCATCAAAGTTCTTGTATGTATACCCCACGAAACTTAAGTCTTTCGGAGTTGATGGAATCTGAAATGAATTGTACAAAGACAAATTCAGATATGTAGGACAATGTTAAAAAATTATGCCATATACTGAGGTCATACATAATTCAAATTTAGAGTAATTGTTACTCTAATAGCACGTAATAGCATCGTATAAATGTCTCAAATAATATTATTGAGTATAAGATGCAAAGTACTAAGCACACTAGGTCACAAATCCCAAACTTCAGTTTACAAAGAAGCATATTAGAATCTGGAAGGTCAAGCACTCGTACAAAAATGCAGCCAGAAACCATTTCATGCACATAATGACGTAAACCTATCTTCTACAGCATTACAGCTATGAGCTACCTATACATAGATAGTACTGAATTTCCACGTACAGAATTACAGATTGACGGATCATTACACTGCATATATGTGCGTTATATGCCTATAGTACAGATCATTTGGCCTCACTGCACAAATTTAATACTAGCACAAATTAAACACTAGAACAAATTTAATACTAGCACAAATTTAACACTTCACATGTTCAGTAAGGAAAATCAAGGGAATCAAGTGCTCCAAATTTAGAAAAAAAAAATCCTAAAAATTGTAAGTTGGTGAGAGAAGTGCATCAACATATGGCATTGGTGAGAAGTGCACCTGGAAGAAGAGAGAAGTGCTCTTAAGTTTGTGAAGAGAAATGCTTCATAGAAAAGTTAACGAATTTGAATCAAAGAGGAGTGTTGGAAAATGATTCAAATTCAGTTTGATGATTTATCTTAGCAGTTCCTATTTTTATGTCTCCGTTCTTTTTGAATTATAGATAAGTAGTTTGAAGTAGTGGGAAGCTAAGTCCATTATTTTAGCTTACTAGTTGCTTAAATGTAGGAGTTTTTAGTTTTTGTGCAGCCTATATAATAGGCATCCTCTCTTGTATTTCAACTTGAATGAGATTGCAGCGACTTATTTTCAGTGTTTAGTTTTTCTTCTGCTTTCTTATTCCAACAAACTAGCAGAATTTATCAAAGCTTTACTTCAACAAATTTAATACTCCTATTAGCTTCAAGATATTACCCCAGAACTCACACACAAGTAGGTCAATGACTCAAGTATCACATAAAAGGCAATTTTCACAAAACATGATGATCGCTCAATACTATAAATGTGGATACCAAGATGTGAATAAAAGCAGTATAATACCTTCCGAGTGGGTCCCGAGCTTGTTCTTGCTGGAGGTGGAGGCGTCAACTAACAAATAAAAGGTATTAAAAATATAAGGACTTCTAAACAGCGAACAGAAATAAAAATTAAATTCAGTAAACAATTTTAATATTTGCAATAGTACATCCAAAGAAACCAGAGGCTGATCACAGTTTAAAAAGTCCTCACATGGGATTTTGAGCAAAACCGTTAATGCTGAAATTAGGAATCCTAGATGAACTTTCTATCAATGGAAATTTTCCTAATAAATGACAGTATCTCATTGTAGCCAAACAAATATTTATATATAAGCAGATTGTGTAGCAATGCAAGTTCCATTGTTAGCATGTAAATGATAATTATTGATTGGACATCAATGCAAGATGCCATGAAACAATATAAACTGAAACCTTGTCACAAAAAATTTGCAATTGCAACACAAAATATGGGTACAAGGTATGTTAATTTTAACAAATTCATCCAGCATAAAACTAGGTGCTTGATTCCAAGTACACGTTACCTCACTTTATACTGGGGAATGGCATTGTCATAATTTAGTAACATGTGACATATACCGAGGAATGAGAATAACTTATGTTGAAAGGACTTGAATAGATGTGTGTTGAAAGGACTTGAATAGATGTGTGTATAGAAATTCTCGTTTATGCTACTTATTAAGAAAAGAAATAATGAGTATTGTCATGATAAAAGTTATCATAATATAATCAGTATATTAAACAGGAGATGGTTGTGAATAATACTTCATCAAACTTCATAAAATTTTGGGTGTCCAGCTCCCCGTTGACTTCTGGTTTAAATGCAGCCTCCATCTCATATAGTTTATCCCATAACACATCCTTGAACCAAGGGTGAGCCTGATAGCACACTCATGTAATTATATGATCATAGAGATTCATATAAATAACAAACCATTAATCTACACAAACTAATACCTTAATTTGCTGTGCACCACCAGTACCCAGCCTATGTTCAACATCACACAGTAATCCACAAATTAGATCCTTAGCCTCATGTGACAAATTTGCATCTTCTGGAAATTTTAGGTAAGTTCTCCAGTGAACAATCTGACAACCATTAAAAACATTTGCTACTCTAATTAGATGGCCAACATACGTAAGAATACACAATACTAGTCCTCAGCTTTGGTATTCAATATATATGCACACACATAAATACACACATATATTTATATATATATTTATTTATTTAAACTTGTGCACCTATACATACGTAACGCCCAATGTATTTACCCTCATAAACACAATTTCTATGAATATAGAGTGCAGATTTGATATCATACCATGCATTTTATGCTTTCAACAACTTATGAATGTTGAACAATTCTGAATGCTGAGCTTATAATAGTTAAACTAATACAAAAGTTGTAGTTGGACAGAAAGAAAATACTTCGTCAGGGCCCCGTCTTAAGAAGTTCATTTACGAACAGCTGTGAAAGTGGTCATCAACATATTGCAACCTTAATCATGCAAAATGTATTATATATCCTGACATTATTTTACCTAAAATAGCTCAGAGAGACATGATTTTAACATGTAAATATGTAATAAATTTTAAAATGGAAAATAGAAATATAAACTGTTCAGTATCCTATAATACGATATTTTATGGCACATTTTTATCCAAAAAAACTGCAGCTACAGTTTTAAGATGGAATATATTTTTACTGCCTAATCTATGGTTGTAGTAACTTTCCATATCAAGGCATGTGATTTCAATCAACCTATGTATTGCAAGTCTGTCTCCAACTTCCTTTCTGTTAAAAATATCTAAAGATTTTTGAAAGATAATTATATATATAAGCTCTGTTATAAAAAGGGCCAGAAGTCAATTAATTGGTTCTATTCCTACTTCAATATAGGTTGTGTTGTTTAGCCAGTACTCAGTAGAATAGCTAAGATAACTTAATGACAATTCCTCTTTTCTGAAGATCATACAGCTAGGTGAAATGAAGATTGTACATATCTGATAGTAATTTTGGTGATAGCATCGTTACAAACTATCAAAGAACGGATTTAAAAAAAAAAGCATGATCATACCTAAGCACAAATCACAATAGCAAAAACAACAGAAGCAAAATACCTTTCGGCAAGTGGATGTAGGATCATCAGAATAAAATGGGGGATAACCCACAAGCATCTCATACATTATTGCACCTAGAGACCACCTGTATGAGTGTAGAAAGTAAGATTAAATGAATATATAGTGCAAGTACACATTAATTTCTTCCCAAAACAGCAAGTGTCATCTCCCAAGAACAGTCGAATACATTCTATACTAAGACCAGACTTTAAAAACCAGTAAAGCAACTATAACAGAAAAAAAAACTTTGCTCAGATATAATTAAATCCCACTGAAACTTTTTATTATTGTACCCCATGTTATTGCCTAGTATTTATTATCACGTCTCTTGTACAGAATTTTTAGACTAACAATGCTTTTTGGAAACAGCCTCTTCATTCCTAGCTACGGATACATCTCAACCTCCCCAGACCTTGCTCTAGGAGCAGGACATACCGGGTATGTTTGGCTTTTTGGTTTGTTCCACTGAAATTTGTTCTTTCTTTTGATAGTTTACGTATTGCAAAGCCAAAATATATGCAGTACTTTACTTGCCATATCAAGTTATAATGGAGGTAAGCTATCCGTACATCTCTCCCTCCCTGGACCCTGCTCTAGGAGCGGGACATACAGGGTACTTGTGGTTTTCTTTAATAGGTTCGACTGAAACTTGTTCTTTCTTTTAATAATTTATGTAGAGCAAAGCCAAAAATAAATGAGATACTGCAATTACCATCTCAAGAGATCCATATCTACATATGTCCAATTTAGTAAAGATCTTAACATTTATTAGTCCACAGCTCTAAGCAAGTCTAATATGTTAGCTGCCCAAACAGAATGATATTTTTGAATTGAGAATTGTCACATTTTTTTCTTCAGCAATTACTAGTGAAATATATATTTTACAGCTAAAAAAAGACAGCATATTACAGTATGTTACCTAGACTCTTTACTTCCGCTGGAGTACCTGGCTCAAATAGTTGACACTCATATATGGGTATGGACATTCAACACTTCATATCAGGCTTAAAACATTTAAAATTTTCAGTATATTGATGAGTGCAACACTTGGGTAGGCATCAGTGTTAGAAACTTCCAATTGAGTGTGGGTTACATAGGTTAACATAGTATAGAGATTAGATGACCGTCTCATTTAGATTCTACTATTTTGGGTCTCACATACATGTGTCCTCATTAGGTGGTGGGATTCCAATAAACAATTGACTTCTCTAATGTAATTATGACAATTCATGTATTAAACATCAAGAACTTCTTCAAAACTTCTGACAGTGCTCTTACAATTATAATGGAATCCAAACTTCTATTAAATGTGTTTCCCCAAGTCCTGGTAGAGTTCCAGACTTACCAATCACACTCCATTGCATATCCTCTCCTTAATAGTACTTCAGGGGCAATGTAGTCTGGTGTTCCAACTGTTGAATATGCCTACCAGCACAAAAGAGAGAAAGTCTTATTATTGCCACACATGGCATCTTTAAGCTTCCATTATAACTCAAAGCATTAGTGCATTTACTAAAGATTAAAACTATTCCATATTACATGCTACCCCTTTCTTTTCTTTTTTTTTGAAACTTAACGTACTTGCATTACTTAAATAGTATCAAAGACAATAGCATCGTACACAAAGTCAGGAGCAGTATCTATCCACTCCTGCAGACCTGACATGGAATGGGCGGCTCTTGCTAACACATGAGCTACACCATTCGCAGACCTATTCACAAACGCGACTAGCACATTATCAAAGTGCTTATAATACTCGACACAGTCCTCTACAATGGTATAATTCTTATTTATTCAAGCTATTGGAGATTTTTTGGACCCTTTCTGTGCTGCATTAGGACCTCTAATACTAAAAAGCAGGAACTTGAAAATAAATCAAGTGTGGTCTAAATTGAGGCTGTAAATGGAAATAATTTTCAGACACTCTGAAAATTCAACTTTTTTTTTATCGCCAAAATTCAATTTTTTTTATTTCCTAGGGAGAACAGACATTCTACTCATAAGGAGAGGATAAACCATGAAGTTTATAACCTGTATAAATGCATTTGAAACCTGCATATATTACAATATATTATCACTGTTCATATTACATGTATGATAGATTTGCATACCAGCTTCCTCCTGTTCATCTGCCAATGCTGGAGCTGCTCTTGGGGGCTTCTCCATTTACTTCCATTAACTGTATTAGGAATAGAGACATCAATATCCATTGGCTCTCCTAAATTCTCATCATCCATAGGTTCATTCTCATTCAGTGTGGATAATGCTCTACACTCCAGAGGCTTAGAAAGACCAAAATCTGAGAGTTTCATGTGCCCATTCTTGTCAAGAAGAAGGTTATCTGGTTTGATATCCCTGGAGATAATATAATGCAGGTCAGATAGTTAACTTCCAAGGTTCACGACAGTTTATTGCAGATCAAATGTAGAAGTCATGCAACTACTATTAAAAAGGTGTCAGAGCTAAGCAGGGACCTGTGGATGTAATTATGTTTGTGAAGGGACTCTATGGCCAGGACAGTTTGAGCTATGTAAAACTTTGCCACGCCTTCGGTAAGTGTGTCTTCTCTCATCAGCAAAGTCATCATATCACCGCCAGGAAGGTATTCCATTATTAGATATAAGTATTCATCATCTTGGAACGAGTAATAGAGCTTTACTATGAAGTTACTGGCAACTTCTGCCAGCAAGTTCCTCTCAGTTCTGACATGTTCTACCTGTAAACGAAAGAGTTGAATTGTTATTCAAGACCATGTAGCTCATTGTTAATCAAGTCACATCTAAGACACTGGTGTTAACCATAATCAGATATATCACAAGAATGACTTGTGTTAATTCAAGAATGCAATCCACACCATATTAAAACCTATGAATGTCTGTAGTAAATAGAGACAAGCACAGGACAGACATATACTACTAGAATCCTCTTATTAGTGTATATATATATGTGTACCATACCTAAATAAAACGAGAGCAACACAGACAATGCTTTAGAAAGTCATCATGGCTACAAATACTATTTTAGCAGTTATACCTATAAGCAAGTAACTGAGCAACATAAGGTAATTAAAAGAAAAAATCATTTAAATCAATGATGTTAAACGTTTGAAATCAAAATTTGTGCAAATCGAACAAAACCCTAGGTATAAAAAAACACTGTTATGAGGTATCACCAAGATATGAATATTAAGAATCAGTCCTTCCTAGTCCAATGCTAGTCAGCGAATTAGTATAACACAACAACACACCATATACGCTTTTCGAACAAGAAATTTAGTGATATTATCGTGCAAATGGTGAGGGACTCGTCATTACATGATTAACCCCCTCTTTATATAGCTCACCTGTCCCCTTTTCACCATTTCAATCTTCTTCAATTTCTTCATTGCGTATATGCTTCCAGATTTCTTCTCCCGGCATAACCGAACCTGCAGGATTAGCAAAAAGATGGTGCTAAGATAAGTAGAAAGGAATGTGAAACAATAACATCAGTAGCGAGATACTTAATAAAGTCTCAGATTATGGATATAGAAATATATGGATGATCCAACTATAACTATATAAGAAATAAAATTAAATGTGTTTTTTTTTTTTTTTGCATTAAGAACTACACATGCTCAATCTCCACATCAAGCTGGCTTGCTTGAAAAGTTGGATGTTGTGATGACCAAAACTCTACAATTTGCATGCATGTCATTAACAGTTTAACACAACTAACCT
Source organism: Heracleum sosnowskyi (assembly GCA_030848705.1). Lineage (NCBI taxonomy): Eukaryota > Viridiplantae > Streptophyta > Magnoliopsida > Apiales > Apiaceae > Heracleum > Heracleum sosnowskyi. The sequence goes on along the minus strand of CM061242.1, from coordinate 9,388,932 downwards.
CGCCGTAGGCTCCTCTCCCAATGATGGTCAAAAGATCAAAATCTTCAACACATGTCTTCTGCCGTTGTAGTCTCATGAATTCAGTCTCCTTTCGTTCTAAATCTTTAATCAAATTTTGCTGCTCCTCCACAGGCACATCGGAAGAAGCTAAGTTTCTTTCAAGCATCCATCTCCTGAAAGGGAAACAGATGATGTGTAGCATTCATCAAGAGAAAGAAAATATAACATGGAATTAATGATGAACATCCAGAGGTGAAAGAAGATTTAAGAATGAACAATTAGATACAGTTTTATTCTAGATACTCTAAACCGTATTGCCATCTTGGGTGCACTACAGCATATTATTCTATCCACTAGAATATAAAACTCGTTATTTCAGTTTTCTCCTATATAACATTACATACCGTATCTAGAAATAGAATACCTAAAGTGAATAATCCACAAAGTACCCAAGCTACACGACAATTTTATATCTACTATAGAGATTTGTCAATCTAAATTTGAGAAAGGACCCGGACCATATATTGTATTATTTTCAAAAACTAAATTTGATGGAGATACATGGGGAACGAAAGGGTCAAACAAGCAAAGGATTCGAGTGGTCTTATTAGGCCCATTTCATATGCAGTTTAAATTACCAGCCATGAAAGGAAGGCTTTAAAATTCATGAGGTTAAAATCCAGAAACACATATTTCCCAGTATCTTGAGTTCCAAACAAATACCTACAAGTCCTCTTATTATATTTCTTCATCTAGTTGTATCTCTATTTTTAGGCACATAGGAATACCATTTTTTGCCCGCCACAACCAGACAAGTCTTTTCCTTGCCCATATTACACCAAAAAACCCTATTCCACCTCATCATACCGTAACCCTAAAAATTTATAACACTTGCTAACTTGTCTCGTAAACTAAACCTTAATGGCTAATACTATAAATATCAATAATGCATCACTTCGATATCCATAAACCCATCACTCTACAGCACTGGCACAACCTATTTTCTTCACTTCCTAAAGGCCCTCCAAAAAGTCATTACTTCTCAAAATCCAGCTGGATTTCGATAAAAAAATCTTTTCGAACCAAGCAGAACATGGCCTCCCATAAACTCAAAGCAGCAAACTTTACCTACTTAATGACAAACCAACAGACCATTCATTCAATTTAACTACCAAAACCTCCCAACCTTCCCTAATTAAGCACAAACTCACCACTTCCAAGGAAACCCAACTACAAAACCAAGCAATTAACACTAAAGACACCATTTTTAACAACCCCACATGAATTAAACACACAGAAACACTAGATCTCACAAAACCCATGTTACAAAACAACTAAAAAATCACAAAACATTAACTTAACAAGCAAGAAATTAATAAAAATAATTAAAAATTCAACCTTTCTTTCCTTTCTTGAATATTCTTCATCTGGGCTTTATAATGATTCTCAATGTATTGTTTAGCAGCAGCCACTTTCTCCATTGTTAAGCTTGAGCCAAGCACTTCTTGTTCTTCTTCCATGTTTTTTTTTCCTCTCTAGATTTCACTACAGAACTGAACAGTGTGTTTAATGTTTCTCTGTCTAAAACATTTATGTATGAAACGGGGTCGTTTTGACTCACTTTGCTGATGTCATCAGAGTGAAGAAAAGCATGGGGGTGTTTGGGTGTTTATCTGGTGCTTGACGGTCAACGGAGACAAGACTGTGTCTTGTACAACTGGCATTACAGCTGTGTTAGATTTGTAACTCTTTTTTTTATGTGGGTTTATTATTTTATTTATTATGCTAGTATTATCACTTTATCAGTGCACTAATATAACACAACATAGGTTTCCAAAAAAAGAAGTGTAACATGAATTAAAGGTAAGTTTTGATCAATGACAAAAAAATGGAAGAAAAGAGAGCACACCGGAGGGAAGATAGCTTTGTCAACAAAAGAAAAATAGCCTTGCTTGGGAATTAAATATAAACCAAATTCTTGTATTGATAACGAGTAATATCAGTATTGTTGAATAAAAACTAGGTTTTCAAATTACGGCTAGTTTCGTGATTTTAATGCTAGAGTTGATGAGATTCAAGTTTTAATGATGTGACTGCTTTTGTTGTCAGGATTAATTCGGTTCTAACAAGATGTCTACGTAACTTGATGAGGATCAAGAATCAAGCCAAAACGTAGTTCTGGAGTTGCTTACGTGACTTGTAGCGCCTTCGAGGCATTATGACGTAGGGAGCTTGTTACACCCAAAATTTGACTAAGGAAAGAATGAGTTTGACAACTCTAATGTTCGGATATTTCGGGAACTGATACCCATTTTGGGTGCACCATCAGTATAAAGAATGAAGACTTATTATTAAAGAACTTGGTTCTGCATTCTGGTGAGTTAGCATCATCAGTGAATCATCAATTTATATGTTGAAGGCCCGATTCTGTATTCCAATAAGTTATCCTTATCGGGGGATCATGGGTAATTAAGCTTGTCGATACGCTCTTGGGGTCTAGTCCTGTATTCTAGCAAGTTATCCTAGGGGATTATGATACACCCTGCGTGACATTAACTTTGGAGAACTTGCCCTGTAGTCTGGTGGGTTTTCCTCATCGGGGGGTAAAGATCCGCTCGTGCATTTGGAGTAAGTCATGATTTTTCCCTACAACTAATGACTGATGTAATAGTTGGTAGCGGTTGATGTTAGCTCCAATAGTTAGGGCTAATGTTGTATCCGTGAAGTCACAGTCGTAGTTGAGCCTTGGGGTCATTGGGCTAGGCTTCATCGTACGGGCTCTCCTAAGTGGGCTTTTGCACTTGTCATGGGTTGGTAGCACCGACCTAACTTTGTGGGCGTTGGGCTTAGTAAGCGCAATCCTAACCCATAAGGTTTCTTGTTCTCCAAGAACTACGTAAGGCTTGATCCCCTATAAATTCGGGGTACGTAGGCACGTTGTAAAGGGAAAGAAGTTGAGATCTCTACCAACAGCCCCATCCTTACAATCTCAGCCACCAAAAACCCTAAAATCATCAACCCATCTCTCAATTCCAGCAACAAACCTCCGAATTTTGTTATCACCAAATTTCTCCGTTAACAAATTGGCGCTAGAAGGAGGGGATTACTTATTGTTTGTGTTAGGTCCAAAGTATCGTAGAAGGGGGGGTTGAATACGATACTCACAAATAATTTAACTTCGTTCGCGGATTAATCTTTCAGTTCTATAACGAAATCAAACACACCAAACCAAATCAAGTTTCGGGGAATATATCTTTTTATAAATATAAACCTCGAGGGGTGCTACAATTTCTAATTCGTAGATTAGCGTCAATGAGTTTAAGGTTACACAAATACAAAACAATGATCAAGTTCTGAGCACTATTAATTTCTCTGATAATTTTCTCCGGCTCTTCTCTCTCTCAGTAATGTCTCTGTGTTGAAATCCTTAACTGAAGAAGACACACTCTTCTCTCAGTATTAATTGTAGACTTGAATTGAAAACCATCGAACTAGAATTGAAGAATCAATCCTGGCCGTCCATCTTCAACTTCAACCTGTAAACAAGAATACTTTTCAGCTGCTCATTAAATAAAAACCATCGAATGGAATTCTTTAATTTACCATTCGATAGTTTTTTAAATAAAACTATCGAATACTAAATTAAAGTAATCATGGTTTTCATTGAATCATCATTACACCATTCGATAGTTTTCTTATTTGAAAAACTATCGAATACTTATTTCTTGTCTTTTATCAATTAATGATTCCACTGAGCTCCGGGGTGTTTAAGTAATAGACAGTATCAATTTCTTCCGAGACGATAAAACAACTTGATCTTTTTCAGTGCCGTCACCTAGTGCAACTGGTCTGGTTCACAGATGAATAACACCTGATCAATTCTTATTTTATGTCTTCAATATAGTGCTGCTGATAAGTCCCTTGTCGTTCTGGTTGCTTCATCACTGGAATCCCGTGGTACTGAACCCTAAATCATTCAAATACTTCTGTCGTCTTGAAAGTCTTGTTTCTTTTGCTGTCACTGAGGCTTGAACATTTTCATGAACTTCTTTCCGTGACCTGTTTACGGACTTCAAGAATACATAACGTATTTTGATTTTTTGAGTTTACCTTTTCTTCTTTGATTCTGGATTCCTGTGCTTCTATTAATACTATTGTCTGCCTTGTCCTTTGTTGAGTTGTAGTTATCTCTTTTACATCTTATGTTACATTATGCTTTACAATCTCCCCCTATTTGATTGGATAGAGTTCGACAAACAAATACTTCGAGGATAACTCAACTAACTAAGGAAACATAAAACTACTTAAAGTAAGACAGCGTAATAATATTAATGCATTCTGGATCAGATATATATACATTTCCAGATTTCATAAATCAAAAAACAATTAAACTTTTTACAATGAAGTTGCTCCTCTAGTCTGAGCTGATAGTTCTCTTGTTCTTTGCTTCAACATTCAGTCCACTCCAATCTCACCTTCTTCAATCATTGGATCGGAGTTAGCAGCTTGATAATCAATCACTGATAGATAGTGCAGTGGTTCTCCAGGTTTAAGGATTGCTCCTTGGATGTGTCTTCCAATATATTCAACCTCTTGACCCACTCCAGCCCATAACCATGCAATGTTAACATCTTTCTTGTTTAGCTTTGGCATGTTTGGCAGTCTGGTATGCACTTCCAATCCTCTTTCAACTCTTTTCCTATAGTAAGGAACATTCTCCATTAGAAATCTTCTAAGAGTGTCTGCTGCTTTGTCCTTCTCCGTTGATGAGAATCCAGTGGATCTAAGATACTTCTCAACTGAGATTAGATAGTTGCTTGGGTAGTCCCTCAGTTTGTCCTCAGCCAAATAGCAGATTCTGAACACGTCATTCGTCATGAATCTAACCATTGGAGGATCTTCAGTAATCTCTGGACTGACTTTCATCACGATCTCCTTAACATGCTCACGGAGCAGTTCATTTAGCCTTGTAGTTCTTTGGATCTTGATGAGTATAGCCTGCAATTCTGTATATGTCCTCTGTTCTAAAAACTTAGTGGAAATCACAAATGTACCTTTCTCCAGAAAACTGATTAATAAGCTCCAGGCACCATTTGCTTTAACCCCAGCATTCAGACAGATTATAGAGCTTCTATTGGCTCTGGATAATATGGCTCATGCTCCTCTTGAATAGGTTGCTCATGCATGACCTCAAATTCCTCTTCACTTTCCTTGTCTTCCTCTACAAGCTCCTCAATCCAGTACTGTCTGATTGGAATAGCCTCAACAGTCTCCCAAACTCCCCATTTATCCTTCACCCCTTCTCCAACTTTCTCCCCCTTAGTTGAGGAATCCTCGATAAAAGCATCCTCAGCATAAAAGACATTAGAAGGATCAGGTTCCTGATAGGAAGGACCAGGTTGTCCAGATTGTTGGTTCTTCAGCATACTCCATATAGACTGTACTCCGTCACCTTGATTCTCCAAGAAATCCATAAGCTTCTTATTAAACTCATTTATAGAAGCTAGCGACAGGTCAATGTTCTCCAATCTTGAGTTTGTAGTCTTTTCCATGTGATCCAGCCTCTTGTTTAGCTTAGACTCCACTCGTGAAAGGGTATTCATTGCATCTTTTACCCGCGCTTGACCATCCCGGATAACCAGAACGTCTTCTTTCAAAGCTTCATGTCCTTGAGACAGTGCAGTTACTTCATTCATGAATCCATCTTTAAGTTCCCTGACGTCCATCCTCAGCTCGACTAGTTCTTCCATAGCTTCCTTCTTTAAGGAGTCCACTGCCTGCTTCGTACCTGTTATAGTGCCAGATGCACTGCCAATGACCCTGAATGTTCTCTGGAATCAGCTGCAGCCAAGTCAACTTTCTCTTGAATAGACTTTAAAGAAACATTGTCTTGACTGGAGGAGATCCCTTGGTCAAAGGAAGGTCGCAGTGGAACCTTGAAAAGTGGATTTCCTTCTTTGTCTCGAACTGTCATCTCCTTGAGGGAAGATTGAACTTATAGCTCTCTTTCTGTTGGTAACAGCAGATCATCAATATTAGGTAGGGTTAGGGTGTCACTCCTCACATTTGGCTCTGGGTGTACACTCAACGTTTCTGTCGGTGTTTGAATCATTTTTCCTTTCCCACTCAGGCCAGGTGTAAGTGTTTTTGTTTCACTCAAATCCTTTGTGCTGATTGTACCTGCAGAAGAGATCACCGTAGCCGTCCTTAAGGAGGTCACCGGTGGTGCAATGGGGCTTCACAAGTCCCCGTCCTTGGATAAACCATGTTGCTGATCATCCTTAGATGATATATCCTTTAAAGGATCTAGAGTTTGAATCTCTAGGGGGTTAGAAACAGGCTCTTTTAACAGCAGAGTTCCCGAATCTTCCCCGTGAGTCTGTAAAGACTCCACCTCAGTTGACTCCTCAATAGTAATTGATTCACTGTCAACGAGTTGCCGATCTGCACCTACGTCAGACCCTTTACCCGCAGGATCCAGATATGTTCCATCTGGGGAGGTAGACAATGACCTTTTAGATTGTGCATTTAGGTCAAAGCCTTCTCTCGACGTCTGTGAAGACCCTTCTTAGAACCTTCAACCAGTGAACCTGACCGTAATATGGTCGGAACACCAGTTGCTTCCGTCAATTCTTCCTTACTTGATTGAGCTATTGGTTCAGATATTGCTTTCGTTAGCGTAGCCCAGTCAGCATCAGAAAAATCAGTAAAGGGCGCTTTGGATGAGAGAAATGAAGTATCAACAGTTGCCTCAGTTTCTGTTCTTCTCCTTTTAGAGGAAGGCAGAGCTGCTGTTGAAGGGTGTATCTCCTTATGTGGTGCTGCTTTGGCACTATCTCCCTCTACACTCATGGATGGTTCTTTAATGGGTATAGTAGGGGAAGGAGGTTCGTTTATGTTTTCATTTGGCTCTTCCAAAGGCTCTTCGACCGTGGTTAGAGGTTGTGGGTTTGCAACCTCCTGGTCAGGAATGGCCACTAAGGGCTCTGGATCAACATCCATTGGTTCAGGTGCCATTACAGGTTCAGGTTGTGGAATATTACCTTGATTTACTTGTTCCCCTGGGGGTAGAAGTGGTAGGGGCACCGTTCTTAGATATTCAGTGAGAACAGTGGGTACCCCTTGAAGATAGTTGTTCTTCCTAATGAGAGCGGTTATGGCATTGCTCTTCATTCTCATGCACTCCTGGTTGGCTTCACCTTCAAAGATCTCCCGTTCATTATCTGTTAAGATATCATTGAGAATTAGCTGTAGGAACCTAGGATAAAAACAGAGCACATCGTCATTTATGCATGTTCTTTCATCCAGTGGTCCCATGCACAGAATTACTTGATCAATCACTATATGTCCTATGTTAATATGCCTGTTGTTCGCAATGGCAAACCCTATCTTTTGAAGGAATAAGGGAATGCCATGCAAATTTGTTAGCTTGGCAGTAAAAACATGTATCAGGGTATGAAAGAAAAAATTCCATGGCTTTGGCAGGTAATGCTTTAGGAACTCTCTCACCAAGAAGTTAGGTTGTTGACTTCTGATAAGAGTGAAGAAATCATGTATTTCCTCAGTTGTGGGATCCGGAACAAGGTTTTCTGTAGGAAAATGAAGTATTCTGTTAAAGTCATGTTTCGTCACCGTTATTGTTCTGCCCCCTGGCACAACAAAACTGAAGGACCTTATATTATTCTCACTTGTATCCGTGGCGGTTGTGTACAACGCAGTCAATTGATCGATACAAAGGACTACGGGAGTACTTACAGCGTATGCCACTAATGAACGTATATTCAAAAATTCTGTCCATGCACGAATTTGAGGATTCGTAATGGCTTGCAGATTTTGAAACGAGACATGATTAGTTTTGGTAATAATAAATTCTCCGGCCATTGTATTTTCACACTTTCCAGAAAATTTAAATTTAAACCAAAATTATACTTTACTTAAATTAATTAATTATTATTAATTAATCAATTTCTTCAAAAATACCCCTTTCAAACTAATTGAAAACCTTAACCAAGAATAGTTCCCAACTAAAAGAACAGAAACAATGTAATCCGTAGACTTTTAACTAAATTGAAATTAAATCCAAGAATGAATCAGATTTCAACTAAGTATTTTCACACTAGATCACTTAACAGTTCTTTATTGTTCACAAACACACTTCGATGGATTCTCTTTTCTGTTTTGATTCACAAACCGAAAAGAAACTCTCTTTCACGGTTAAAATCGATTAACAGTGATGGAAGGTGACTTTTTCAAGTTTAGATCGGTTAAAAACAAGAGAAAAGTATCGATGGTGATTTTCTTGGATGTCTCTATCTGTAAGTATATAAAACTGACTTAGATCTCAGAAAATGAAAACAAAAGAGAACGTCTAAGTATTAGTTTTATACTCACAGACATGGCAAGGGTATTTTGGTCATCCCATGTTCGATAGATTTTATAAACTACTGTCGATGGTTTTTCTTTGGGGACAAAAGAGTCTATTTCCGTTCGATAGTTTTTGAGAAAACTATCGAAGAGTTTTAAAAAGAATGCAAACAGACTTTTAGGAGAAAAACCATCGAGGCATTTTTGAATTAAACACAAAAACTACCGAAGACATTTATTTGAAAAATCTATCGAGAATTTAAATATGAACTAAAGTAAATTCCATTCGATATATTTTCAATTTAATCTCAAAAACTATCGAAAAATGTTTTCGATAGATTTTCTTTTTCCTCTTCAAAAACTATCGAAAATTAAATTCGATAGATTTATCTATGTACTTGAAAAACTATCGAATTTCTTAAATTCGATATTTTTGCTTCTGTCTTCATTTTAAAACCTGTTCATGTTTTAAAAATCAGAATTTGTATTTTCTGTCTAGTTTTAATTCTAATAAATCTTTTCAAATTTACTAAAATCAATTCTTAACAGAAAATTCACAATTTTCTTAGAATAAAATCAATTAAATATCATTGAGTGATATTAACCAATTAAAATCTAATCAATTATGCTGCATTAATCTACAATGTTAAAAACAAAGTAAATTAATTCAAATTAAATAAATGCTTGTATATTTAGAACAAATATTAGCACTTAAATAATTTTTAGAATTAATAACTAATTAAATGCCAGAAGATATATCATCCATAATTATGACATAGAATTAGTATAATAATCCTAACTACGAAAATTGCTCCAGAAAATAAACTCACGAGTCCTAAGGATATAGGAATTCTTAAACTCATGTATTTACCAGGATTATCTGCAGTTACTGACTTCTAATCAAAATCAATTAGAAAGATTTAACATCCCAAGTTCACCAACCAGCTTGTTGAAAGTGGATTCATCAAGCGGTTTAGTAAAGATGTCTGCAATTTGATCCTCTGTGGGTACAAAATGTAACTCCACAGTTCCATTCATGACATGCTCTCGGATAAAATGATACCTGATGTCGATGTGCTTCGTCCTCGAGTGTTGCACTGGGTTGTTTGAGATTGCTATGGCACTTGTGTTGTCGCAAAATATTGGAATCTTTGTCAACAAAAGTCCATAGTCACGGAGTTGGTTTCTCATCCACAAGATCTGAGTACAGCAGCTACCAGCAGCAATGTATTCAGCCTTAGCTGTTGATGTGGACACTGAATGCTGCTTCTTGCTATGCCAGGAAACTAACCTTCTTCCAAGAAACTGACAGCTTCCTGAAGTACTCTTCCGATCAATCTTACAACCTGCAAAATCAGAGTCTGTGTATCCAATAAGATCAAATCCTGTATCTTTAGGGTACCAAATTCCAAGATTTGGGGTCCCCTTAAGATATCTAAATATTCGCTTAACAGCTATTAGATGAGATTCTTTAGGATCAGACTGAAATCTAGCACACAAACATGTTGCAAACATTATATCTGGTCTACTTGCAGTGAGATAAAGTAATGAGCCTATCATACCTCTGTAACCTGTGATGTCAACCTTCTTACCAGTTTCATCCTTATCAAGCTTAGTGGCAGTTGGCATAGGAGTCTTTGTTGTAGATGAGTCTTCCATTTGATACTTCTTAAGAAGATCCTTGATGTACTTGGACTGACAAATGAATATACCATCTTGTTTTTGGTATACTTGCAATCCAAGAAAGAATGACAATTCACCCATCATGCTCATTTCATAACGACTCTGCATTAACTTAGCAAATCTCTTGCATAGATCATCATTAGTAGAACCAAATATTATGTCATCAACATATACTTGCACCAATATCAAATCATTTTTATGCTTTTTGACAAAGAGAGTTTTGTCTACAACACCTCTTGTAAAATCATTTTCAAGTAAGAATTCAGAGAGAGTGTCATACCATGTCCTCGGAGCTTGTTTGAGTCCATAGAGAGCTTTGAATAGAAAGTACACAAAGTCTGCCAGTTTTGAATCCTCAAAACCTGGAGGTTGTTCCACATACACTTCTTCTTCTAACTCCCCGTTCAGAAAAGCACTCTTCACATCCATTTGATATACCTTGTAATTGGAATGTGCAGCAAATGCCAGAAACATTTTGATGGCCTCCAGTCTTGCTACTGGTGCATAGGTTTCATCATAATCTATACCCTCTTCTTGAGAGTAACCTTTAGCAACCAGTCTGGATTTGTTTCTCGTTACAATGCCATCTTCGTCCAACTTATTTCTGAATACCCATCGTGTTCCAATAACAGATTTTCCCTTAGGCCTGGGTACCAGCTTCCAAACTTTCTGCCTTTCAAACTGATTGAGTTCTTCTTGCATAGCAATCACCCAATCTGGATCATCTAGAGCATCTTCAACTTTCTTAGGTTCTGTTTCTGAAAGAAACCCAGAATAGTGACATTCATTTTGTGATGTTCTCCTAGTTCTCACTCCTGTGTCCGGATCACCAATGATCAAGTGAAAGGGATGGTCTCTATTCCATACCATTTGTCTTGGCAGATGCGATCTTGATGATTCTCCTTGTTCTAGATGTTGTGGAGTGTGACTAGTTGATCCTTCTCCTGCTCCCCGTGAGTTGTTGACGGTTTGATCTGTTGATTCTGAAGACTGACTAGTGGATCCTGTATGTTGAGAATCTCCACTTTGGTCACCACTTTGTCCAGAATCATTATCATTATGATTATTATTAATGACTGTAACAACTTCAGGTACTTCTTCATTGTCAGAGAGATCTCCTGATAGATTTTCAAATACCAAAGATTCAGAGTTCTCTCCAGTTTGCAGGCCTGGTCTTTTAGTGTCGTCAAATGTTACATTAAAGCTTTCCAACACCTTCTTATCTTCAATCACATATACCCTGAAAGCCTTAGATTCCAGAGAATAGCCTAGAAAAATGCCTTCATCTGCTTTGGCATCAAACTTGCCAAGATGTTCTCCATCTTTAAGTACAAAGCACTTTGTACCAAACACATGAAAGTACTTCAGTGTTGGCTTCTTGTTGGCCATTAACTCATACGGAGTCTTTTCATGATCTTTGTTGATCAGGGTTCGATTCTGAGTGTAGCAAGCTGTATTCACTGCTTCAGCCCAAAAGTAAGTGGGAAGTTTTGATTCACTCAACATGGTCCTTGCTACTTCAACCAAGGTCCTGTTCTTCCTTTCCACTACTCCATTCTGTTGAGGAGTTCTTGGTGCTGAAAACTGTCTTGATATTCCTTTCTCTGAGCAGAAATCATTTAGAACTGCATTCTTGAATTCAGTTCCATTGTCTGATCTGATTGTCCGCACAGGTAGCTTAGCTTCCACTTCAATCTTCTTGATGTGATCAATGATTAGTTGTGTTGCTTCATCCTTTGTTTGTATGAACAACACCCACGTGTACTTGGAGTAGTCATCCACCATCACCAATGCATATCTGTTTCTTGAAAGTGACATAACATTAACTGGACCAAATAAATCCATATGAATCAGCTGTAATGGTTCAGTAATGCTTGTCATTCCTTTGCTTCCATGTGATGCTTTCTTCGACTTCCCTTTTTCATATGCTTCACATAGTCCCTCCTGATTGAATTCCATCAGGGGCAACCCTCTCACTAACTCTCTCTTTACCAAAGAGTTCATAGTTTTGAAGTTCAAATGTGAGAGCTTCTTGTGCCATAGCCAACTTTGTTCTGAAGATGCCTTTGCATAGAAACATGTAACTTCTCCTTCACTGGTAGAACTTAAGTCAGCTATAAACAAATTCCCTTTTCTCACTCCCAGTAGAGTAAGCTTCTCATCCTTCCTGTTGGTGATCAAGCACGTGTCCTTTCTGAAATCTACATTGTAGCCTTTATCACAGAATTGACTGATACTTAGAATATTGTGCTTTAATCTTTCAACAAGAGAGATGTTTTCAATGATGACATTTCCAGCTTTCAATTTACCATATCCCGTAGTGAATCCTTTGATGTCATCTCCAAAGGTTACAATCGGGCCGGTCTTCTTAACCACCTCTGTAAGCAGGGACTCTTCACCTGTCATGTGTCTAGAACAGCCACTATCCAGAATCCACACAACCTTTGAGCTTTTAACCTTACCCTGCAATCACAGATTGATTAAGCGGACTTTGGTACCCAAAATTGTTTGGGTCCTGAAGGTTTAGATAATTTAACAGGAGTAACATTCAATTTAGTCTTACCCTGTTTGATATTCATAGTATCTGTGGATTTAACATTACTAGTGCTATTGCTACTATCAGACATCAACTTAAAATAAGCATGCATGATGTTGTACTTACATAGCAAACACTCTTTCTTTCCACAGGGTTCATGAGTATCAGGCATGTCAGACATGTTATGCATTTCAGAAGTATTAGAAGTTTCTACTTTAACCTTTTTACATGCATGTGTAAGGTGTCCAACAGAATTACAAATAGAACACAACTTCCTAGATGCAATGGGAGAAGATGGAACCAATTCCTGATTAACAATCTTCTTCCTCCCATTCCTGTTCTTTTTAACATTACTAACTAAGGAACCTACTTCAGTTTTAGGTAAATCAGGTTTAGGTAATTCATTCTTTACTGATTTCCTAGGCAACTTAGTCGTTACCTCTTTTTCCTTCAATAAATCCTCCTCAAGCAATTCTTGTCTAATGAAAAGGTCATCCTCATGAAAGAGTGGTGGAAACGGCTTAACAAAAACTGGACAATCAACATTCTTAAGAACATGTGGAGTATTCCTTTTGACAACTGAAGATGTCACAGGGAATTCCACAATCTTCTTACCAGCTTTCTTGTTATAGTCAAATCCTATAGCAGTTTTATTCTCTATGGCCTGAGTATCAATGATTTCCCTAGCCACTAGAGCGGAATTCTTAAAAGCATTCAGCTTCAAATCTAGATCTGAAATCTGCTTCCTGAGGATAGTCTCTATCTCATCATTACACTTGACCTTGTTCTCTAAGTACGCATTCTTTTGCTTAAGATCTTCTAATGTTACAGCTACAAGCTCTAGTTCTTCATTTTTAGATTCTAGCTTTTTAATCTTAAGAACTAGTTTAGCATTTTCCATTTCTGATGCTAGCATGCTTGTGTGTACATTAAACAATTCTACACTAAGATCTTGCACAGTTTTCTTGTACTCAGAATTAGACATATCAATTGTAGTTAAGATAGGTACCTGAGATGATTGTGGTGATTCCTCTGAAGAGTCAGCCATTAGAGCAACATTTACATATTCCTCCTCTTCATCCGAATCAGTATCATCCCAGTGCTTTCCCTCTGCTATGTAAGCTTTCCCTTTCTGCTTTCCAGAGAATGCCTCCAATTGCTGTTTAAGCTTGGCATTCTCCTTCTTCAACTCATCATAAGAATCCTTCTTTCCATAGACATCTTTCATGTCTCTTGCTTGACGAGGCTTCCGGCATTCAGTGGCGAAATGCCCTAACTCATTGCAGTTTTAGCATCTTGATTTGCTTCTATCAATCATGCCAGTCTTGTAGCCTCCCTTAAAGCCTGTACTAGGTGTATAATTGCTCTTCTGGAATCTATTGGTTGAGCCCTTGAACTTGTACTTAGGGTTTCTTTTGAAACGAATATGACTAAACTTTGCAGCTAAGTACGCCATGGTTTTGTCTTCCATTTGCTCAAGCTCTTCTAGGGTGTAGTAATCACTTTCATCAACACCCAGATTCACAGAATCCATTTCTGCTTCTATTATCACCTCCTTTCCAGCTTTAGGGGTTTGAACCTGAATCTCAGAAGTTATTGGTTCATCCACTACAAGTGCTGCTGATCTCACAAGTGCATTGTGATTATTCTCCACTGTCCCTGATCCGTAGATTATCACCCTTTGTTCCTGTTCCATCTCATAGGTCTTCAACTTGCCATAGATCATCTCTAATTACATCTTTGTGAAGTCAATTCTTTCCCTAATGGATGATGACTTGTGTTCTACATGATGGGGCAGCGTCATCATGAACTTCCTGTTCGATTCTCTCAGTGGATAGGTCTTTCCTTTCATTGCCAATTCATTGAGGAGCTTAGTATATTTCTCAAAGACCTGAGTTATACTTTCTCCTGGCAGTGACCTAAACGCTTCGTATTGAGAAGTCAGAATGTCCAATCTGTTTTCCTGCACGTCTTCAGTTCCTTCCATTATTAGGTTAATGGTATCCCACATATGTTTCCCGCTTGTACAGTTCATCAACTGATAGCTCATTTCCTTGTTCGCGGAGTCCGCCAATATCAACATTAAACCGGTGTCCAATCGAATCAGTTCTTTGTCAGAATCTGTAAATTCACTTATATCCTTAGGTTGGGTGCCTGAAGGAATCCTGCTACCATCAGGAGCTGTAGATTCACTAACTGGTTTCATTGGTACAAACGGTCTGTTCTCTAATATGCCAATATACAACGGATTAGATGCCTTGATAAATAACAACATCTTCATCTTCCACAAACCGAAATCATCTCTAGTAAACGGGGGAACTTTAATACCAACGGTTGTCTTTGGAGCACTCATGGTTCTGAAAATTTCAAATTGTTTAAAATTCAAGAAATTCCAATTAAATGAAAAATTTTGAAAGTTAAAAAATTTGCTTCGAATTTTCACGCTACGTTTGATTTTGGTCTCATTCACCGGATCTGATTTGTATATCAATCAAGTAGCTCTGATACCAATTGTTAGGTCCAAAGTATCGTAGAAGGGGGGGGTTGAATACGATACTCACAAATAATTTAATTTCGTTCGCGGATTAATCTTTCAGTTCTATAACGAAATCAAACACACCAAACCAAATCAAGTTTCGGGGAATATATCTTTTTATAAATATAAACCTCGAGGGGTGCTACAATTTCTAATCCGTAGATTAGCGTCAATGAGTTTAAGGTTACACAAATACAAAACAATGATCAAGTTCTGAGCACTATTAATTTCTCTGATAATTTTCTCTGGCTCTTCTCTCTCTCAGTAATGTCTCTGTGTTGAAATCCTTAACTGAAGAAGACACACTCTTCTCTCAGTATTAATTGTAGACTTGAATTGAAAACCATCGAACTAGAATTGAAGAATCAATCCTGGCCGTCCATCTTCAACTTCAACCTGTAAACAAGAATACTTTTCACCTGCTCCTTAAATAAAAACCATCGAATGGAATTCTTTAATTTACCATTCGATAGTTTTTTAAATAAAACTATCGAATACTAAATTAAAGTAATCATGGTTTTCATTGAATCATCATTACACCATTCGATAGTTTTCTTATTTGAAAAACTATCGAATACTTATTTCTTGTCTTTTATCAATTAATGATTCCACTGAGCTCCGGGGTGTTTAAGTAATAGACAGTATCAATTTCTTCCGAGACGATAAAACAACTTGATCTTTTTCAGTGCCGTCACCTAGTGCAACTGGTCTGGTTCACAGATGAATAACACCTGATCAATTCTTATTTTATGTCTTCAATATAGTGCTGCTGATAAGTCCCTTGTCGTTCTGGTTGCTTCATCACTGGAATCCCGTGGTACTGAACCCTAAATCATTCACATACTTCTGTCGTCTTGAAAGTCTTGTTTCTTTTGCTGTCACTGAGGCTTGAACATTTTCATGAACTTCTTTCCGTGACCTGTTTACGGACTTCAAGAATACATAACGTATTTTGATTTTTTGAGTTTACCTTTTCTTCTTTGATTCTGGATTCCTGTGCTTCTATTAATACTATTGTCTGCCTTGTCCTTTGTTGAGTTGTAGTTATCTCTTTTACATCTTATGTTACATTATGCTTTACAGTTTGTGGAGGACAAACAAATATCTCCCATTACACAACTGATGGTGGCTGTGAATCGGGAAAAATAAACCATCAAGTACCAGAGCCTGTCCATGATGAGTCGCGGGATATGAACTTATGAAGTGTGGATAACATGAAGGTTTTGGTGGAAGCCATGGATTCAATAAAAAGCAAATCGGAGAACACATCAAAAGTCCAAATTGACGTATTTGAAAGATAAGTTAATAATTTATTTTTGACTTTCAAAGTTTTATGAATTATCATATTATGCATCAGAAGAGTATTTTTATTGACCCAGATCGGTATACTAATTTTGCTAACTGATTCTTTTCATTATTAATTGAGCATGCTGTTAATTTGTTATGTAGGCAGTTGATTCGTTACACGATCACGACTTGTTAAACTTTTTATTCTTTCACATGTTTAATAATCATGTTTATATCGATTGTTTTATGTGCATATTAAGTAGTATACTGATTACTGAGGGATACTTTTTGATTAAATTAATTTTTAATGCATGATTGAAGTTATCAAGGTCCGTGTCCAATAACATGAGAATAAAATTCATGGAGTAGAATAAACGGTATCATTAAGGTACATGTTTCAGGAATACATGGAGATTAGAGGACGATACTTCCCATCGATGACCTATATATAAACGAAGCTGGGCATCAAGAGGAGACGGTCGTGGGTATAAACGGTGGTAACTCATACTTATGCATGTAGCACATCAACAAGGCATATCAGAGAGGGTCAACAAGGCAATCAACGATGTGTTGGTTTGCTCCAGGGTGCTACTGGCTAGATGCAAGCGTATACTTTTGTGTGTATACAGAATAAGATTAAACCACAGACGAGAAGGGAGCAGTAAAAGAAGTAGCAACAAGAGGACAACACCAGTGCACGCTGTTTAGAGTGGGTGGTTGTTGATGGTAATAAATCAACATTTATTGAATAATGAAGCAGGTTGCGGATCGACATTGGGTTATCAATCTTTGAAGGTTGATTTTTCAATGAGAAGTATCAAAGATGATTGACCATCGAGTGTTGTGTTCACGGGTCATGGTGAGGAGACAACGGCTGAGAAGACAGAACGGTAATAAGTGGTGACGACAGATGAGGCTGTAGAGATAACAGGACCAAGCAGAGATGTGTGGTGATTCGCTGTCATATCCACAAAATCTGGGCAACTGTCGTACAACCTACAGGAGGTTGTGGCAACCATTATCATTGCTCGCAAGTGGATTATGGGTAGCTTCAGATGTGCATCAATGTGTTTATAAAACATGAGGTGATGTAGAGGCAATATGGAGCCATAACGAGATGAAGCTTGATGATTGATTAAATATAGCAACACCATCTACAATATTACTTTTGGTGCTACCTGTTATTCCAGCAGGGTAAGGAAATGTGCTTCTGTCAGGTTTAGTAAAACTGGATGCCAACTGAGGTGCTGAAGCTGTACGGCCTTGCATGAAGTTTACAGAAGGCATAAACAAAGACACACAGGAAAACCAAAGCATGACAACACTGACTTGGGCTGCCGCAATAATGAAAATCAGTAAGCAACATTGCAGTATAAAAGAGACTTGGAAGCAAACAATTCTGAACTGGCTCTGCTCTACACAGATAAGTTCTTTTTGTTTGCTTTTTCTAGCACTGCATAACTATTTGTCATGTACAAAAAATGTTTTTATCATATACTAAGTGCATATATATACATATAAGTATATTAAAATTTTACAGATAATACATTTTTAAATAATTTATATTTTGCCTTATTTTAAAATAGGTTCATATATTAGGCTAATAATATACATAGATACTTTCGAAACGTAAAATTATTATAATCATCTGCATATATATTATCATGGTAAATATGTGAAAAAAGCATTATTTGTAATATTGACCTTGCTCGTGTTAGCTTATATATCTCGGATATCATATTATTGTTTAAATGTTACTATTTCATTTTTAATTTTAACTTTCAAATTTACATTTGCATATATTATTTCAATAGTTTTAATTATTTTATTTAATATTATGTGAGAAACATTATTACATATTAATTTTACTACTTAATCACTTATACTTTTGTTTTACGTGCATATTATAAATAAAAATATAATTATAGTATAATAAAGTCAAAAACTTTATTACCTACATACAGTAATTAAGGTGGTGCAGGAGGAAAGAGCTTGGTTTTGAAAAGGAAGGAAAAAAAAACAAGTCGTTGGCGCGCCAAACAAAGGAGATTGGGGAAACAAAATGAAAGGACGGAAAGGCTCAATAGTGCAGGAGGAGAGAATAGACAGCAATCTGAAAATTCTTGATAGACTATCAAGTTACCAGAGGAGAAGCATGTACGTGGTATCTTTTGGCAAACAGAACAACATTCGCGATGACAACAAATAATGCCGGGAGATAATGCCCTGAAATTTTGGATTCATACAAAAACAGAGATAAGTTCTTTTATTTTTCTTGAGATAAGTTCTCTTATTTTTCTTATTTTATAAATTTATATCTTGTATTATCATCCAAAAAATTCATGCTTAGATATATATTCTAAGTTTAAATATTTAATATGTTTTCGAATTTGCATATTTATTATCTAACATGAATTATGTCATAAAATACTTTTGTGTATATTATTACATTATAAATTGACATATTTGTGTACATGATTGTTATAAATAATATATACTATGTGTTTGTACACATGACTCATTTCCATAAGTTATTTTAAGGCAAGATGACTCTAAGAATGATATAAGCGCGCTTTTCCTAACATAATGTACAAGAGAGTGCATATGGAACATGAAGACAAAGAAGTGGAGGTGATGGAATCAGATGGCAATGCAAATTCTAAAGGCGACTTGACAAAACAGAGAAAGGGACGTGGAGCATGAAAAATGACAGATTTGTCATTAATATTTTTTAAGAGGGTGCCTCGCCCTGCGAGGTAACACTATCCTAGTTATTTATTGAGTATAATTTTGCATTATATATATTCGTGTGCAGGAACAAGGTCTGAAGTTTTTGGAGAGTTATATCTTTATTGACTGTAGGACATATTCTACGATCTTATATGATGCATCCTACCAATATTCACAATAATCTCCTCATGCATGGATGGATCAACTACTCTCATTCATTTTGCCAACATTCAAGATTCGGAATGAATAATACTCGCAGCATGTTTTGAGACCTCCGTCTTCAGAGCATTGTCTTCGTCGATCTTCATATATACATGCTCTCCGGCCTCCAAGAGTTTTCTTGATTGAAGACCTCCAGGAATTTGCCCAGATAACTTGTGACAACATCATTCTTGAATTTAATCCTCTCCGTGAGATGCCCCTGTAAGGGATGACAATAAATTATGACAACGTCACTTAAAATTAATCCTCTATGTGAGATGCCCCTTTAAGGGATGACAATATTTGTGACATCGTCATTCATAAATTTAACCCTCTTCATGAGATATCCCTGTAAAGGAAGACTATTTGAAATACTTCTACACTTAAGGGTAGTATACGTACACCCTCCAAAATGATCTATACCCATTGAGCTAAAGGCCTTGGGACCGGTATATCGAGTTGATGTATTTGAATTGTTCGAAGTAACTATGAGTTATGTTACAAGTAGTGCAGGGCTACGACCACCTACTGAATGAAGTGAAGAATGATACAAGTAGTATGGGGCTATGGCCACCTACTTAGAAAAAGTGAGAAATGTTATTAGTAGTGCGGGGCGAAAGCCACCTACTTGGTGTGAAAGATATTATCTATAGAGAAGTCCAAGTGACTCTCCCTCTTACTTATACAAATTATCAACTAATCTTTCCTAGTCTCGGAGGGTAGTACATATACCTCGCCAAGCTAGTAAGTACATACTCCATTTATAAAAGCTCATTGTGCTACGAGGCATGAGAATGAATTTTATTATTATAGTCATGATAATCAGACTCAAGCAGTCATGAGATAAAGCCTTCAAGGCTTCTTGAATATTTAATTGATTGTTTTAGAGGATCAAATTTTATTTACAGAAACAAACTTGGATGATCAACTCAATTGCCGCTTCAACTTCTTGGCGCGTCAACTCTGCCTTTTCAGCATCAACTTTCTCTAGCTCAATTTTCTTCATAAGCAATGACATCAACTTCTACGTTGGCAAAATTGGCCGACTCTAGGCAAAATATTCCCTGCGAGAAGAGTACCCTTTATATGAAAGTGATTTTTAAAGACACAAAGAGGATTGAAAATGTCACAACATTATGGATTTTCGTTTGGAAGAAACGCCCTGGAAACGGGAGACGATGTCAAATTCCGTTCTTTATATAAATCCCCGTAACATCTTTGATATTACAAAGACTTGGGGGGTAGTTGTTACACCCAAAATTTGACTAAGGAAAGAATGAGTTTGACAACTCTAATGTTCGGATATTTCGGGAACTGATACCCATTTTGGGTGCACCATCAGTATAAAGAATGAAGACTTATTATTAAAAAACTTGGTTCTGCATTCTGGTGAGTTAGCCTCATCAGTGAATCATCAATTTATATGTTGAAGGCCCGATTCTGTATTCCAATAAGTTATCCTTATTGGGGGATCATGGGTAATTAAGCTTATCGATACGCTCTTGGGGTCTAGTTCTGTATTCTAGCAAGTTATCCTAGGGGATTATGATACACCCTGCGTGACATTAACTTTGGAGAACTTGCCCTGTAGTCTGGTGGGTTATCCTCATCGGGGGGTAAAGATCCGCTCGTGCATTTGGAGTAAGTCATGATTTTTCCCTGCAACTAATGACTGATGTAATAGTTGGTAGCGGTTGATGTTAGCTCCAATAGTTAGGGCTAATGTTGTATCCGTGAAGTCACAGTCGTAGTTGAGCCTTGGGGTCATTGGGCTAGGATTCATCGTACGGGCTCTCCTAAGTGGGCTTTTGCACTTGTCATGGGTTGGTAGCACCGACCTAACTTTGTGGGCGTTGGGCTTAGTAAGCGCAACCCTAACCCATAAGGTTTCTTGTTCTCCAAGAAATACGTAAGGCTTGATCCCCTATAAATTCGGGGTACGTAGGCACGTTGTAAAGGGAAAGAAGTTGAGATCTCTACCAACAGCCCCATCCTTACAATCTCAGCCACCAAAAACCCTAAAATCATCAACCCATCTCTCAATTCCAGCAAAACGTTATTCTTTTAGTATGAAGAGGTGAGGTCCTTTATATAGATGTTGAGAGTCAATGATTTAAACTAGGTTTGGGAGACTTGGTGGGCAAACCACCTTCGTGGATTATGATTCTATATCTTTCTTTGTAGGAGGCTGACTTCTTTTAGGTTCCGGTGTCTTGGAGGCTACTCCTTATAGGAGTTGACTTCCAATTAGGACATATTTAATGGAATGTACAGCTAGCCCTTTTATTAATTACGAATTTAATAAGTAATTAGGGTTTCGGGCCTCGTTAATTGGGCATAACATTCAGACAAATCTAAGTCTAATTAATACATCATTAATTATATTTTTAGGGTTATTTTTAGCCCATATCATTTGCCCCCCAACTTCTATGATAATTCACTAGAATTTTATAGAAGTTATAATTGTCTTTTTCGAGATTTGGGGTCTTTTTATCTCTTACTTGAGACTTACTACCCTTATTTTGGAGATTTTTGTGTACACTAGCGTTTCACGAAGAACTATAAATAAAGGGCCCAGATCTCCTATGAAATATAAAAGATCAGTATCGTCTTGGTGTAAGGTGTGGAGCGACCTACACATTTACAATGATTTGCCTTATTTCATTAACAAACTGCTAATGAGTTCACAAATACTGTTCACAAAATTGTTTATGAATAATTATGTGAAAGAACTCAAAATGAGTATTATATAGTATATAGTATGATAAAAGTTTTATGAAAATCATTATTTCATTAAAAATTTAGCGATCATATATGTTATGTAATCAAAATATCGTAAAATAAATTATATTTTGTAGTCAAAAATTAGAAAAATATTTTATTTTGCAAAAAATGTTCTAATAAAATTATTTTTTCATTGAGAATTTTGAAAATTATGTATATTTTGTAAACTAAGCATGAACGTTCTGCAAACTCAATTTATTTTACATAACAATATGTTCAACAATGTTCTACTTACAAAACATATATAATTTAAAAAAAAATCTATAAAATAGTGATTTTTATATAATATAATTGACAAAATATTATATTTTACAAAAAAATTCGTGCACAACATATATGGTTTCTCTCCGATGAAATGTGATCTTCATGAAACTTCAGTATGATAAAAATTCATTAATAATATACAACGTTATACATCAATACTATTATATAATAGATGAAACATTAAAAGTTTGGTTGGTCGGTATGGTACGTTGTGATTTTACTTAATTGCCCTTAATTAACTGTACTTCATGTTTTTACTTAATTGACCTTACTTATTTATAGAAATATATTATTAAATAATAATATTACCTATTTATAATCAATTACCTTTTTCGCCTAAAATACATTATTTTTTCTATTTTTTCTAACAAATTCCCCTACTTTTTCAAATATATCACGGGCAATTACCTTTTTTAACTAAAACATGTTTGTTTTTCTATTTTTTCTTTACTAAAACCCCTCATTTTCCAAAAATATCAGGGACAAACTTTTAGTTATTTATTTTTAAACCTATTTTAATATTATAATTATTTTTTAAAAAAATTACATATTTTAACATGCCTACTTATTTTTTTTAACAAATGCAATTATTAAAAATATTAAAATATAAATAATCAAATACCTATTTATAACCAATTATCTTTTCAGCTAAAACACATTATATATTTTTTCTAACAAAGTCCATCATTTTCTAAATATATCACGGGAAATTGCCTTTTACATTTACTTTTTCTATTTTTCTCACTAAAATCCATACTTTTTCCAAAAATATCACAGTAAACCCTTTACTTATTTATTTTAGAACGTATTTAAATACTTTTAATTATTAAATTTTAAAACCTCATTTTCCAAAAATATCACGGGCATTTACCTTTTTAAACTAAATATATGTTACATTTTTTATTTTTTCTTACTAAAATCCCTCATTTTCCAAAAATATAACGGCAAACCCATACTTATTTATTTTAAAATCTATTTTAATGTTTTTAATTAATTAAAAGTGGTTAACTATTTTAACATGCCTAATTATTTTTTGCACAATTATAATTAATAAAATGTTAAAATAATAATAATAATAAAATAACAATTAACAATCCGTGCATCGCACGGGTTTTAAGCTAGTATTTATTAAATAATGAATATATAACTATACCATAAATTAACTCGTAATATTATATCCTGATATATAATTGGAGTAAAGGGGTTTACGTGATATGACATGGTCATGGTTGTTCGTCACATATATATTTGTCATTTCATAAATGTTGTTAGTAATTATAGTTTTTCTATAGATTAAATAGAAACTAAATATCGTTAAATTGTACAATTTGTTACAAAAGAATGAATAAAATTTCAAAATATTATTTTACAATTTTTCATGAAAAATAAGATTTTAATTATATAGAATATATTAAAGTTATTGAGGAAAAAATATAAGAAATATAAATTAATAATTTTAAAATTAGAAAAATATGAAATTTCACACAAAAAATATATTATAAACTAAAATTATTAAGAGATGTTAGTAAAATAAGTATTATTAATTTAACAAGGTTTGCATATATTATTTTGTAACTTTTTCAAAAAATTTAAAAAGAAAAAAATTTCAATTTATTAATAAAAATTCAAAAATATTAGAAAATAAACTTGAAATGATTATTATTATTCACGTAAATATTTATTAACGTTCCATAATCACCATATTTACAAGCATGTCCACGAACTATACTTACGACGCGAATCTAACCATGCTAGCGACGTAAATCTGTTCAGAAATTAATGAATCTGATCATAAATTTTCGAGCCGAAATATATTGAACTCATTTACAAACTAAATCTAGAAATCATATATATAATCAACTTGTTACAAATAAATTCGAATGCACATTTTTATTGAACTAAATATCAAATTGTTTATAAGGGTATCAATTTATTTATAGCCCCGAATAATACTAATGATATTGTCATAATGAAATATATAAAAAGATAACAGTAATCTTCTTCTGACATTTCTAGACAATTTTGAATCAGTTTATTCGATAAGTTCAATTACGTTCTTCATTTATAATAATACAAACTTTTCATGAACTTAGAATTTTTCCCGACAATTCATTCAATTGTCACATCTATATTATTATATTATTAAAGTCGAAACATTGAAAATTTTGATTTTCGATTTTCGGTCATTTATTATATATAATAAATAATAAAATAATATAAAATATAGTAACTAGCCGATTATCTTTTATAATTAAAACATATTACCTTTTAATGAAAATATATTAACTTTTATAAACACACCTAAAACTAAAAATTAGTATAATATTTTTTTCAATCATTAATATTGTCTTTTGTAATTATATATCTTCTTAATACTACATAATCTTTCAATTATTAATATATTCCAAAAAATACCTTTTATAAACACGATTAAAAATAAAAATTAGTATAATATATCTTTTAATCATTAATATTGTCTTTTTTTAATTATATATCCTCTTAATACTATATATCTTTCAATTACTAACTCCAAAAAATATCAAACAATATATATTCTTAATAAAAATTTCAATTATACAATTTCCTATATATTTCTATTGTTAATACAAAAAAAT
Source organism: Heracleum sosnowskyi (assembly GCA_030848705.1). NCBI lineage: Eukaryota > Viridiplantae > Streptophyta > Magnoliopsida > Apiales > Apiaceae > Heracleum > Heracleum sosnowskyi. Next base: position 9,363,932 of record CM061242.1, on the reverse strand, counting down.
ATTACAAATTTTTTTACTATAAACGAAATATTTTATTATATTAAAAAAAACCTGTGCTTCGCACGAGTTTAAAGTTAGTATATTTTATGTACAAAACTACTCATTTCCCAAATATATCATGACAAACCGTTACTTATTTATTTTAAAATCAATTTTAATATTTTTAATTATTTTTTTAACAAATATAATTAATAAAATATTAAAACATAAATATATTACATAATCAAAAACATATTTTTTAAAAGTAATAGAAAAAAAACATATTAAAAAGATATTACTTTGTTCAGCTAAAAGACAATATTTTTTCTATTTTTTTCTGACAAAATCCCCCTTTTCCAAAATATCAACCACAATTAACTTTTCCAAAAACATGTTATTTTTTTTTCCTTACTAAAAACCTCACTTTCCCAATAATATCACCGTAAACCTTACTTAATGCGTTTAATTATTTAAAAAAGTTTACCTATTTTAACATGTATACTTATTTTTTTAACAAATACAATTAATAAAATATTAAACATAATTAAAAATTCATATAATTCAATTAAAAATCACATATATTTCATAACTACAAACTTTTTCAATCATACTTTAATTAGAATTCAAATACACAACTTTTAAAAAAAACATTTTTATTTATATTTAGGGATATTCCATTTGGTACCATTGTATAATTGGCTTTTCTATTTGGTACCCCTCAAAATTTTTGACTTCCAAGTAGTACCATGATACTTTTGGTTTCATCCACATAATACCACTCCGTTAACCAAACGTTAGTCAACCGTTATAAAATTATGAGATTTTCCATCTAAAGTTTTTGACTTCCAAGTGGTACCATTATACTTTGGGCTTCAACTCTAAAATACTACATTTGTGATGAATTTGATGAATCTCTTCAAACTCATTGGTTTTATGCCCCTCAATATTGTTGGGCATCCCTTTGCCCACCAAAAGAAAAGAAGGAGTTTGATAATGATCAGATTCATTAACATAGTGGTATTTTGGAGCTCAAGCCGAAAATAGAATGGTACCACTTAGAAGTCAAAAATTTTGAGTGATACCAGATGGAAAATCCCATAATTTTATAACGGTAGACTAACGTTTGATTAACGGAGTGGTATTATGTGGATGAAACCAAAAGTATAATGGTACCACTTGGAAGTCAAAAATTTTGAATGGTACCAAATGGAAAAACCAATTGTACAGTGGTATCAAATGGAATATCCCTTATATTTATATTATTACAACAAAATATATTGATAATTTGGATGGTTACCTTGACTAACATGCTTACTAAGTTAATAAACTTTTATAAAATCTATAATTTTTTTTTAGATTTGAAGTATTAAAATAGTACTTTTAATTCTTTTTAAAAATGTAACATTTTCAGAAATATTAAAATTTCAAAATTAATATTAAAGTCAGGCTATTATATTTTATGTACAAAAGCTGAATTATTTCTCACCAAACACATTTTTTAAAATAAAATAAATCATTTCATTAACTCAAAAAATCCTCTATTAAAGTAGAGGGGAATTCAGTCGGAAGTTCACTTCCACAATCTGTGTATGAATGGGAAGCCCTCCTTGCAAGCTGATGAGCTAGCCGATTCACAGACCGTTTCCTAAAAATATTAGAACTATAAGAAATTTCAGCTAAGAGCATGTTGCACTCTTTTATTATCGGGCCAAAACCAGAGTTTAAATTGAAAATCACTCCAGGAGCATGCTGAGATTTGCACCAGCTCAGCGCCTCCTACGCTCCCAACACCAGTACTGAATTTTCAATGCTGACAGCTGATCTATAACAAAAGAATTGCAATGAGCAAATATTACATATGTCGACTGCATAAGATATACCAGTCATGTGCATACTGAGATTCAAGTAAAGGGAAGAACATATACACAATTGACGAAAAGTATATACCTGTTATAATCATATGAGAACTGGAAAACCACTATAAATTCAGTGGACAATTCACTAACAAACAGTATAAATTCAGGTGCTGCACCGTACCAAACTTCAAACTTATAGAATCCTACTGGTACCTTAAACAACACATTAGTAAAACTAATAAAAATGAACTGATATAGATTTACCTTGGAAATTGACTACAGAAAACAATACCATCATCCGTCAGGATGAGAAGTCAGGAGACTCAGGAGTCTAGTAGTTAGGAGAGTTATGAATGAACAAACATGTTACAAGCTATATCGTTGGGCCGCAAAACATAACAGAAAAATAAACTACCTATCTGAGTAAAGTGAATATTATAAAATTCAAAATATTAAACTTTAATCAAAATGCCACGGAGGAAGCCGCAGTAGAAGTTTAAGGCGTTCCACTTGCACATATATTTTTGTTTGTAGTGCTGCAGAACATATCAAAATGCTTATCCTAAAAATACAAATGGAAATGGGAAGTTAATTTGACTCGTCTAAAAAAATACTGTTAGAATATAAAAATATACTGAACTATCATACCTTGATTCAGTTCTTTATCGTAACAAACAACATCTAGCCTGACTAGTCACATATAGTAGTCAGTAGAAAACACACAATAACATGACCATAATTGCTAATAAAAGTGTAATAGATATATGATTATTTTCTCAGATTTCTTGTTAACAAGATTTGAAAGCAATTACAGTTTTTTCCAAAAAAAAAACGGTGCGATGCGATTTATAAAGTCCCAAGCAATTGATGTGTCATTCCCAAAATTCTACCTGCCTACTAGTCTAATTTTATAGAGCGACTCTGTTTAATATAATAAAATCTAAGTCCACTCAATAAATATAGATTGAACGAATAGAAACTTCGTTTGATTCTGGTTCTATTGTTATTAAAATTAAAGTATTTAAGTAGGCCGTGTATATCAAATTTTTCCCTCCTTTTACTGCCTTGACAATCCATAGAAATAACTTGCGAAATGCAAATAAACTACGCAATTTTAGTCTGAATAAAAATAAATGAACAATTATTTTTATTAAAAAATAATAGTATAAAATCGTATGTCAGTATATGATATAAGAAGTTAGGATCAGCTTACAGCTAGTAAAGTTTATCTGAAACTGAAATTGGCATATACATAAAGAGAAATCATGAAGAAGCTTTATCTTCATCCTTAACATCACTAAGAGAACAAAAAAGGAAAAGAAAAGGAGAGTTGAAGATAATCATCATTCTCTACATCACTACATGCTAAAACGGGCATGCAAACCTTCACCTTCACATGTAATGTCACACCTATATTAAAAGCATCAAAGTTTTCTCTAAGAAAGCCGCAACTTTTGTAACCACTTTCCATATATACACGCCAGGTAACCCCCACAAGCATGAAAATCTTGCCACATTTACAAAATAAAAATTACATATTATTTTCAAATTTGCAAATATAATTATAAATACCCCCAAAATACCCATTGTTACTAGTAACGGACATTACATTCCTGAAATGCTATAAGCATCTCCAATGGCTACTTCAGTCCTTAAACTTGTACTTATCATCTTCTCTATCCTACCACCGCTTGCACTTTCCAAATCTCAACTCCCCTTTAAGCCTAACACGCTTGTGCTACCGGTGAGGAAAGATAGCGCGACGAGTCTCCATGTAACAAATATTCGAAAAGGAACTCCTTTCGTAGCAACTCCACTTGTTGTTGATCTAAACAACAAGTTTTTATGGAGGGATTGTGAAAGAAACTATTCATCCACTAGTTATCGGTTTCCATTTTGTCACTCAACTCAGTGCTCACGAGTCGGTAACCATTATTGCCACAAGTGCTTAGCTCCGGCCAGACCAGGTTGTCATAACAATACATGTGGTGTCATGACAACAAACCCCCTCACACAGTGGACCATCTTAGGTGAACTCGGCCAAGACATTGTCTCAGTTCAATCCGCCCATGGGCCAAATTCCGGCCCATTTGTTACTGTAACTCAGTTCATTTTTTCATGTGCACCTCCTAAACTATTGACGGGTCCATTACCAAAAGATGTACTAGGAGTAGCTGGATTAGGGCACAATCCAGGTTCCATACCGTACCAACTAGCTTCACATTATGGATTTCAACCAAAATTTGCCCTGTGTCTCACCTCATCAAACAAGGCTAATGGTGTGATTTTCTTCGGTAAGGGGCCTTATAAGCTGAATCCCGGAATAGATATTTCAGATCCGGTAGGGTTTACTCCAATCACCGTTGGGCCTAGAGGAGAGTACTACATACAAGTGATTTCAATAAACATTAACAACAAAGCTCTCCCACTTGACATGCCTAGGATTTCAAGAAACAAACAAGGGTCCTTCCCCAATGCTTTGCTTAGTACAACAACCCCTTACACCACTCTTAAGCACTCCATTTTCATGGCTACAACTAAGTTTTTTGCTGATCAACTATCTTGGGCGCCTCAAATTCAACCACCAGTGTCTCCTTTTGGTGTGTGCTTCAACTCGAGTAAGATATCAGGAACTAGAGTTGGGCCTGCAGTTCCAAGTATTGACCTTGTTCTACAGAGTGGAAATGTTACTTGGAAAATAGCTGGAGCAAACTCAATGGTGCAGGCAAGACCAGATGTACTATGCTTGGGGTTTGTGGATGGAGGGATACGACCTAGAATTCCAATTGTGATTGGCTCACACCAGTTGGAGGATAATCTTCTTCAGTTTGATCTTGCAAAGTCCAGGCTTGGGTTTAGCAATTCCTTATTGTTCAGACGTGCAACTTGTGCCAACTTTAATTTCACCACAACTCCCTAAATGAACAATATGTATGATGGAGTTCTTATAACCTTTTACTCCTTGTGGCTGGGTTCTGAAGGTGTCGGTTTTATCATGTGCTAGTTTTGGGATTTTTGCGTAGTTCATCACTATCGTTTTTTTTATATTTATGTATTTGCAGGCATGGCTAATCTTTCGTCTAGCTATACTACTACAAGGTCCTTTCATCAGATCTCTATAAAAGAAACACTTCACGCTTCGTTTAGCTATACAAGAACAAGGTCCTGTTAACAGATCTCAATAAAAGAAACACTTCACGCGAAATCCTAAGAATAATACAATTATAACCTATACCCAATATATAGTAGTTACAAATAAAAGAAAGAAGTATGTTAAAAACATAATTATAATATATACAAAAATTGTTTAACATAAAAATGAAGACAGAAAATTAACATTATTTTTTCTTAAACAATTGGTATTTTTATATTTTCGCCTTAAAGTATATAATATGTAAAGACATTATTAAGAAACGACTTCCATATACTTTCGATCATAAGTTATAATAATTTATTACAGTAGCATTTTTTGAAGTAATATCATAAAATAATATTTCATATAAATTAATATATATGATAATTTATTATTTAGTTTTGTATTACAATCAAGTTACAATATATTATATAATATATTTAGAAATAAATTAACATACTTTTATTACTTATTAAATCAAGAAAGTCCTATATAATCAAGATATCCTATTCAATGTCAAGATCTATAAACTGTAATTTTTTTGTCTTGTTTATGTAGGGTTTGTACAAAAAACGAAAATCCTGAGTAAGCTCTTTCACTTGACAGTGTGTTCTCTAAAATGATGATAAAAGTTTATTTAACAAAATCTTACTCTTACATTTAAAAAAGGATTAAAAAACAAAGTTACTTCAGAAGTGATAAACATATGGGTAGGATTACCGTGATGATTTGGATGGTCAGAGAGCTTAAACGCAACTCCCTTGCTAGGACTGCGCATTGGGAAGGATCTTTAGGATCAAAACCAACTTTAATAGGCCTTATCTTGCATCATTGCCAAGGGATTACAGGTCAGCTCTCATCAACACACGTAAATGCACGCTACATACACACAAAGAGTTGTCAACCTACACCTGAATACCAATTGAAGTATCCTAATTATAGGCCTACTCCTCATTCTAAGATAAAAATCAGTCCGCTTAGCATAATGTATCCTAATCTGATACGACGCTACCACAAAAACACACGGCTCCACTTCCTCAAGCAAACCGACCAATGTATGAACAAACAAGCGATCAAAATCACCTCACAATTCGCCAAATCCTAAACCACAATCACCCCATTTTCCTCCTCATAACCCTCAAACCCCTTCACTAAAACCCCATTTTCGTCCCCTTAAACCCCACCAATTCACAAACACCCCAAATTCCACACTACCACCTGGCATTTTATCAAACACCTTATCTGCATTCCCCAAAACCTCATTTTTCCGCGATCTTTCTGCCTTACACGAAAATCTCTTTCTGGGTATTATTTATGAACTAACAACATCCAAATTTTGTCTAAGATCAGAGACAAATTTAAGAGAAGCTTTGAGTTCATAGGGAGGTAAAAAAATGTGAGCTTTGAGCATTTATGGAGGTCGACAAATTATTCAAAATCTTATATATTTTAAAATCTACGATTTATAAAAGAGAAAATGAATTTTTTTTTATTATCGAACTGAACTATAAATTTTTAGAAATCCATCAATAAACTATAAATTTAACGGATGCTCAGATTGAGGCTTAATATAAACTAGGATTCAATAGGCTTATCTCTTGTCGTCCCCGGTCCTGAGTTCGATTCTAGCTGTAAAGATTCAAGATCTAGAATCATATTCTAGTAATTGATTTTTTAACATAATGTTAATTTTAAAATTCGAGAGTAACATATAAACAAATAAATTTATAGTTCAGTGGTTGGTTTTTAAAAATTTATAGGTCAGTGATTAGTTTCTAAAAGTATATAAAGTTCAGCGATAAAAAAATTCATTTTCCCTTTATAAAAATATTCAAAAGTTCATGATGAATGCATGTATTTTTAAAATTTAAATTAAATATTATTGATTTTAACAATTTTTTTAAATTTTTATTGAATATCGCAAAATTTTAAATAATTTTTTGAAATCTAGACAGAATACATCATGAATTTTAATAATTCAGTAAAATTATTTAAAATTCCGATCAAATATACCCCTGAATATAAATATAATATACTAATATTAATATTAGAAATAAGGAAAGGTAAGTAAATACTTCTTTATTTATAAAAATTATTTCTCAATGATTCGCTTGATTAAATACCATTTAATAATTAAAAAAAATTCAACTAGGATACAATTTTGTAATTATATAATCACAAAAACCTACATGGTTAATATTATGAAAATTCATATAAATGATACCAACTTAAAATCCGTGCAATGCACAAATTATTTTTAATAATTATTATTTTATTATTTATATTTTAATATTTTATTAATTATATTTGTTAAAAAAGAGTAGGCATGTTAAAATAGGTAATTTTTTTATATATAAATAAAAGAATTAAAATAAGTTTTAAAATAAATAAGTGAGGGTATGCCAGCGATACTTACTTTTGAAAAATGAGTGGTTGTAGTAAGGAAAAATAGAAAATTTAACATGTTTTAGTTGAAAAAGATAATGTATCATATTTTCGAAAAAGGTGAGGATTTTGTTAGAATAAATAGAAAAAATTAATATATTAATAAAAATACTAATTTTGTTTATATTTCCATAGAACAAGTATATCCTTTAAAATAGTTACCAGTGTAATAATAACATATAGGGTCACATACAAACAATGCTTGGAGGGATTCTTTAATTTTAATTTAAATTTAAATTAAATAAAAATAATTAAATTATTTATTATTAACTAAATATAACTTGATGAAAATATTTAATATTAGTAAGTATTATAATATGAATACTCATATTACATATAAATTGTATTAAAATATACATATATACATAGGCTAGTGATCAAATCATATATATATATTTATTAACCAATCATTCCATATGGAAAAAGTATATTATGTCCCCAGATTTACTTTATTAAATTTTATGGATAATATATATTAATATATTAAATTATATTTCTTGTATGATTAGCTCCTCACACTAATTATTAATATTTCCGTCCACAGATATACATATGGTGTATATTTATTGTACATTACATGATATCAATTCATACGAATATATATTAAATTATATCCCTTCAAATACAAATAAATTTTATATATTTGTATTAGTGTCAATTATCAAATTCTAGGTGTCATGTCATATGAATCTTATATTTTTTTTATTTGCCATGAAACTTTGGTAATAACAAAGACTATCTGTTACACTTTTTTTTCGAAATTACCATCTTTTACATTTTATGTAAAAAAAGTATCAAATATTTGTATAGCGACAAAAGACATGGGTCAAACAAAAAAGTTTAGAGAAGTTTGTATGGTGGAAAAAAATAAAAATAATGGCACGATTCTATTTGTTTGCGATCTAGAAACTACCAAATCAGTTTGGTTCTTGGCGTCCAAGAAAAACACACCATACATATATGTGTTAAATAATTAATTTATAGTTTTTTTTTTGTAATTTATGAAAATATTTATAAAAATATGTATACTATACAACCAGATGAAATCTAAAAATATTTGCAAAATTCAACGAAAGCAACCAAATGCAAATTTTTAATGAAATCAACTGATAATTTAAAAAATTTGTTAGTGAAAGGGGTGACCGAAGATAATTGCGATCTCCCCATCTTTTGTCTATACATATATATACTAGCTTATAGCCGTGAGATGCACGGTTACTTAAATTTTATTTTATAATTATTATGTTTATAATTATATTTTTATTATCCATGCAACACACGATTGTTTTTTAAATATTTATAATTATATTTATTTATGAATATTTTAATATTTAAAAGTTATTAGTTTACATGATTAAATTATTGTTAAAAAAGATTTAGCCAAAAATATTATTGTTAAAAATTTGATATTTATTATATTTACACGCTAAACTATTCTAAAACTAAAAAGAGAATAAAGTTACGAAATTTAATGTTGCGAATTCTATTCGATTTAGGAAATCTACTTATATGTAATTTAGATTATTAGAATACCCTTCATTAACCAAATACAGTTTTTAATGTTAAATCTAACGGTTTTCACCTATCTATTTAACATTAAATGATTTTGATTATTTTGGTATTAAATGAGTTTTCTTATTTAATTACAACTATTTTTATGTTTTGACTTTTTAGAAAATCCAATCCTAATATAATATCTTTTAACTTATATCATTTTTAGACAATAACTTCTTCTTATATGATATAATCTTGATCATCTATTTTTAAAAGTATTGGATCTAACGGTTGAGAATGTTTTGGCGGTATTTAGAAACAAACTACCATGATAACATCATTAATTTTTCTTAATATTTATAATTTTTTTAATTTTCATTTTTTTTAAAATATTTATTGCTAAAATATAATATACACTTTTTTGTAATATGTTAAAGATTCGGGAACTTTGAACTTTTGAGAAAATAAATTATCAATTAAAATATAATTTTTTTTGTAATAGTTCTTCTTTTAAAGTAGTACACCGTGATGATCAAAATTCTGTATAAAATTCATTTTTTATAGTATATCCTATAAATATCTATGTTATTATATTAAAGACTAAATAATGAAAGTTTCCTTATAAGTTTGGTCGCTTTGTTTGATCACTCAATCGGATGTTTCAAATTAAATTGTTGAAAAACGTTAGATATAACAGTAAAATTATCATGTACAATGATCTAAGGTTTGAATTTACAAACAACATATTAAAATTTATAGGTTTTTTTTTAAATAAAGAATTTTTACATTTTTTTTCTTGCAGACATAGGTTATTTGATAATATTTTTTGTAAAGTACGATTTTTCAGAAAAGTACTATACTAATTGATTAAGAAACTTTTAAAATTTCGAATTTAATAATTTATAATGTATATATTTTAAAAAAGTTTGGCCTGTATCTGAATCTAAAATTTCAAAATACTGTTTTTTTTAATAAGAATATAGTCCTGCTAACAATGAAATTAGGTATCTATGAAACAAAATCACCATTTACGTATAATTTATTATTTAATAATAAATAATATTTGATTAGCCATGATCTAAAACTTAATAAAATAGGATTAAAAATATGAACAATTTTATAAAAATTTATCCTCGTATTATTATATTCTGTTTTGATTTGAATTTTTCTTAGATTGATTTTAATTTTTGAACATAGATTTCTAAATTTAAAATAGTTAGAAAAAAGTAATTAAATTGTTATTAAAATAATGATGACATAATAATTATTATTAGAATTTTAATATTCACTTTACTAATTTGGGCTTTATCTTGTGTTTTAAAAATCTGATTTTGACGATTTTATACCCCACATGAAGATAACTAAATTATATTTAATTAAAAGATGGTTTAACAATTTTTATCTAACTGGAATTATCCATGGAAGAGAAAAAAAAGTCACGAATTTTTTACATGGAGAATTCTATTCAATATAGAAAACTTATTTATATTTGGTATATTTGGTTTAAATTATCAAAATACACCTTTTAGAATTTAAATATAATCATATTATTAATAAAATACAATTTTTAAATATTTGATCTAACGATTTTCATTTTTCTAGTTAAGATATAATGGTCCTTATTAATTTAGTTGCCTACGATCAAAATTTTGGATAAGATCCCTATTATGATTATTATATATAAGGATTTAATATAAAAAGGATATCAAGTATATATTGATATAAGTATCTTACTAACTGCTTTTACTTTTAATGTTTCGGTTTTATTTACAGTGTATATAAAATTTTAAAATACATTATTACTTAAAAAATATTAAACAGAATAAAAATTTTGTTATGATTATATAAAATTTTATTCTCATATTATTATATTCTTTATCGATTTGAATTTGTCCTTAATTAATTTTTATACTTTTTTGAAATAAACATAAAATTTTTCTATATTTAAAAGAATTAGTGGGAAAATAAATAAATTGCTGCTACAATAATAAAAAAATATTTATTAAAATTTAGATACACACTTTACTATTTGGGTTTTAGAAAATGAATTTTGACGATTTTACAACCCATGCGAAACTAACGAAATTATCTCTAATTTAATGATGGTTTAATAATTATTATATAATTTGACCAGTTGACCTACTCATAAAATAAACTGAAAAGAAAAGATGGTTAAGAAGTTTTACATAAATAATTCAATTCAATATAGAAAATCGATTCATAATTGGTTTAAATTATCAAAGCACACTTCTTAGTATTTAAATATAATCATACATTTAATCAAATACACATTTTAATATAAGTATTATATTCAAAATTATCGTTTATGAATATGAAACCCTCAATATTTTAATAATATTTTGATATTATCATTTTATGTTTGTTATATGTAAAATAATATAATTATAATTTGGATTAATCAAATTGTTATGTTCCTTAGAAAAAAAAAGTGTTTAAATTTAGAGTTCTCCGTTATAACGTAGGGTCCACGTATATCATTGTAATCGATATGAATTGTTATCTTGATATTTGGTTTAATAATTATTATCTAACTGGAACTATACATAAATTCAAGAGATTAAGAATTTTTACATAGAAAAAATTTAAATTATCAAAAGACACTTTTTATTATTAATCAGATACACTTTTTAATATTAGATCTAACAATTATCATCGATCTATTTAAGATCTAACTATAATTATTAATTTGGTCGTAATCGTACACGGACAATTGATTTTAATTTTTTCTTAAATTGGTTTTAATATTTTATTGAAATAGACATAGAATTTATAAATTTAAAAGAATTAGGAAAAAAAATTAAATTGGTGCTACAATAATAAAAATATATTTACTAAAATTTAGATAATAACTTTAATGGTTGTGCTCTATCTTGAGTTTTAGACAACAGATTTTAACGATTTTACAGCCCACGCGAAGCTTACAAAATTATCTTTAATTTAATGATGGTTTAATAATTATTATCTAACTGAAACTATCCATAAACTAAAGAGAAAAGATAATTACGAATTTTTACATAAAGATTTCTATTCAATATAGAAAACCTATTTATAATTGGTTTAAATTATCAAAATACATCTTTTAGTATTTAAATACTATCCTATTAATAATCAAATACAATTTTTAATATTATATCTGACGATCCTCATTGATTTGAAGATTTATAGTTTTATAATCCAACAGATCGTATACTTTTGGTATTACAGTGACCAACCAAAGTTTTGGATAAGATCTCCCTTACGCTTATATATAGGGAGTTAATGCGTAGTTGAGAGTTTCAACCAAATCAATAATTGGGTTGAATTTCTAATGCCGCAGGGACACTAACTTACGCAACCAAAAGATCATTGAAATTATTAAATTTTTATAAGTTATATCTGTGATTGATTCTGTGATACAGTATTTTTGCAAAAAAAATTCTAGGATTGAACATGGATGAAAAAAGCCCTAAATTAAAAACCCCACCCTTCCATGAATAAATTAATTATTTCCATAATAGAAAACAATTGATTAAACCCCCCACCCCTTTCCATGAATAAATAAATTATTTCCATAATAGAAAACAATTAATTAAACCCCCCTTTCCATGAATAAATAAATTATTTCCATAATATAAAACAATTAATTAAACCCTCCCCTTTCCATGAATAAATTAATTATTTCCAGAATAGAAAACAATTAATTAAACACCCCCCCCCCCTTCCATGAATAAATAAATTATTTCCATAACAGAAAACAATTAATTAAAACCCCCATCCCTTTCCATGAATAAATTAATTATTTCCAGAATAGAAAACAATTAATTAAAACCCCCATCCCTTTCCATAAATAAATAAATTATTTCCATAACAGAAAACAATTAATTAAACCCCCACCCTTTTTGCATGAATAAATAGTTCGTTAAACCACAACTCTTTGCATTGCATCTGCTACCACACACACAAAACCCTCTCCAAATTTCAATTCCTGTTTACCTTGCTTGAAAATAACAATGTTGATGCGACATGGCACTCGTGGTTTAGCCCGATCTCTAATGGGCGCCCGTTTATCCTCCGCTAACACCGGATTAGTAGAATCCATGGGCGGTGTTCGTTGGAGGAGCACTTTGACGTTGGGCGAGAGTGAGAAAGAACACAAGGAACAGGTTGTTGTTACCGGATCAGGCGGTAATAATAATGAACATGGTGGTTCTGGTAATAAAGACGTGTCTAGTTACTGGGGTATTAAGCCTGTGCAGGTTAAAAAAGATGATGGTACTCCCTGGAAGTGGAATAGCTTTAGGGTATGTCTTGTTTGTTTGCATGTTATTAATTTAATTAATTATAATTAATTATGTGGATGTTAATGAATTTCGGGTTTTGTAATGAAGCCATGGGAGACATATCAGGCTGACTTGACAATAGATCTCAAGAAACATCATGTCCCCACAACGTTGTTGGACAAACTTGCTTACTGGACTGTTAAATCTCTCAGGTTTCCTACTGATGTCTTCTTTCAGGTATTTATTTCATCACCTTCTTGATTTTCTTGCCATTATTTATTTACATGATTATTTTGAGCCAAGGTGTTACCCTGTTTTACAGGCATGTGTTTTTTATTAAAATAAATTTCGATATTTTACAGGCATGTGTTTTTTATTAAAATAAATTTCGATATTTTGCATCAATTTTTCTAGGTTTTGTTTTTGTTTCTCTCTGTTTGCTTAGTTCTTCAGAGAGTATTGGTTTCCCGCTATTAGTTGTGTAATACAACTCATCAGTTTTATTAATCTGAATGTTGTTTGACAAATCAGTAGTGTATTTTTATTATGTCACTCAAGAATTTATTACTAGTGTTCTGCAATTTCATAAGAATGACATGTTTGTTTCGAATTGATTTTCACATTGGCTTCGAGTTTTACTCTGATGTCAAACTTGAATTATGCCAGAGAACAAAGAGGAGATGTTTTTTTTTTTTTGGGATTGTTCAGTGTAGATTATCGATTGGTGCAAATTGAATGCAGGATCTCAACAAGTGTGAAGTCTTAAACTCTTGTTACTTTTGTTTGATGCAAATTTCTTATGTCTGTGAAATTGTAGAGACGATATGGATGCCGTGCAATGATGTTAGAAACGGTGGCTGCTGTCCCTGGCATGGTTGGAGGAATGCTGCTTCATTTCAAGTCGCTCAGGCGCTTTGAGCACAGCGGAGGTTGGATCAAGACCTTGTTAGATGAAGCTGAAAACGAAAGAATGCACCTTATGACATTCATGGAGGTATCCCAGCCAAAATGGTATGAACGTGCCCTTGTGTTCTCTGTTCAGGGTGTGTTCTTCAACGCATACTTCCTTGCGTATCTAGCATCTCCTAAACTGGCTCATCGAGTTGTGGGATACTTGGAGGAGGAAGCAATTCACTCTTACACTGAGTTTCTCAAGGAGTTGGACAAAGGTACTATCGAGAATGTCCCTGCTCCGGCTATTGCCATTGATTACTGGCGCCTCCCGGCTGACTCTACATTGAGAGATGTTGTCATGGTTGTGAGAGCAGACGAGGCTCACCACCGAGATGTTAACCACTTTGCTTCGGTAATGACTTGGCGATAATTTTTCTCTCTATCTATAATGCAGATATAAGTTGCTTTTACATTGCAAAAGACTAATACTGTGAAATTAATCAAAGCAAGTGTAGCACTATCTGAAATCATCTCTAACAGTGATATATCTCTATTATGATGATTGCAGGACATACATTATCAAGGACAGGAGCTGAAGGACTCCCCAGCCCCTCTTGGCTATCACTAAACTGAAGGATTAGGATACCCTGTTGCCCTGCTTGCATGATTTGCTATCTCATGGGAGTTTTTTTTTTATTGATTTTGATCAGGAAACTTGGTATGAGGAAAAGAAATATATCTTGATTGTTACTAGGATGATTATGGACAAGGATTATAACATTTGGGTGTAAAAAGGATACTATTTTGTGGTGTAAGACCTTATTTCTTCATTTGGTGTCAAGCCAATGTCTGGTCAGGTTGGCCAGATCTGTTAAGGGTTTGAAAACATGTATTGGAAAGTTTAAAATACACGCTAATAGACTAATAGTGTGCTTGCAAGTTGAGATCTTTTGTCAAACCAAGTATTTCTTATTTTCTGTGATTTTTGTTTTGTTTTTTTAAGGTTATGTTTTTCAGAACTTTCGATATTAGTGGTTGATTTCATTTGTTCAAGTGGCCGGATACTTTCCTGCCTTATCTCATTAGATAATTTAGAAGGCTGTGTTGATTCTTAAAGGAATTTGTAACTGAAGAATTATCTCAGAACTGGGCTAAAGTGTTTTTTGGAAGATGCCTTAAGAATCACTTAAGGCTAGAACTTCAGACTCCTTAATGCAACAACCTGCCTTAGGATTGACAAGTTCTGAGATAATGGATTCAGTAGTGTTATGAAATTGTGAAATCTGCAACATGGGCAATGCTACCAGCTATGAGGGTTTTCTGGAACCTTATATTAAGCTCGGCTACTATCTCAAGTTTAAACTTCGCAATTAAGAAATGTAATTTGTCAGCAGACCTCAGAACTGATCTTTAGAGTTGTCGTTTAACATATCTGCCTAAACTACGTTGTTCACTTGTTCTTACCGCGGTTTGTTAAAGTGATGACAGAACCGAATATTTGACCAAACTTTTAAGAGACTAGAGCGAAACAACGTGACTATAAACTACTGTAAACTTATCTGAACTATATTCTTACCTAGAAAGCTAACATGTCATGATGTTATACAATTTCATAGAGTAGACGTTATTCAATTTACTGTAAATATTGTTGGTAAACGTTGGTATTCGAACTAGCATTTTGAAAACGCGTTTAACTGAAATAATCCGTGTTTTCTGAGAATTATTATCGGTTTTGAATTTTCTTATAAATTAGAAAAAGCATACATTTTTGGAATTACAAGACCCACACGAGCCCCGCATTAAGCAAAGTGTAGAACCAATGAACTCTGTAAATTTATCTCCATTTCATCTATTTTACCAATTGTCCAGGCGCTACTTGATAGGAACCAGGTTAAAGACTACTGGGCCAGGTGGATTAAAGATATAGAGCCCGACATTAACAAGGAAGGTACTGAGGAAGAAGACGATGAACTGACAAAAAAAAGATATAGAGAAGTGGCAAACAGTCATATGATAGTGGCTGCACTCATAACCACGGTAGCCTTGACAGCAGGATTCGCCATGCCAGGTGGTTTTGATGGCAACCAAGGACCCAAACAAGGTTCCCCGCTACTTTTAAGAAAGACTGCCTTTAAGACATTTATGGTAGCAGATGCAATCGCTCTCCTATTCTCACTTTCATCACTGTTTCTCTACTTCTCGACATCATTCGACCTTACAGAAAGTGCATTAGATAACTTGCTCAGTGTTGCTGCAGTGCTCAATGTTGTTTCGATCACATCAATGATGGTGGCTTTCATTGCAGGGACTTCTGCTGTGCTATCTCATCTCTTCTGGTCTCTCCATTACTGTTTGTGTCATCTCTTCTTTATTACTTCTCCTTGTCTTATATGTTTGCTTTAGATTTTTGAGGAGTAGGTACAAGGACGAGTTAGAAAGTCTAAAGAAATTTGTAAGGTGAATTGTGTGAATTCCAGCTATGTAGTGCATGTAATATCATTAACTTGTTCCGTGAAGCACATTTAAATTAATTTTACAAGAAGATCCCTTTTCATTTTGCTATCTAAAGAAATCATTTCTTAGTGTATAGAAAAGTCTTTTCGTTTAATGTAAAATTTTTGGCAAAAGTTACAGCTATTGCCTATAAAGCACCACCAATCTGAAACTACCTAGCTAAAAAGCAAGCAGAAGCAAAAAAAAAATGGCAGAAGCAAGATTTGTATGTGTTTTCTGGTAATTTAAGAAGGCCAGTTGCATCAGAACAGTGGACGTAAGAACCACCTGGTAAATATTTTCCGGTTTCCATTATATTAATTCTTTGTATTTCAGTATTGTTCTTAATGTGTTATCTAGAAAGGCTTCAAATGGACATGGCCCTTTCCGGTGTTAAGAAAGTTACTTGAAGAGATATTTGTCCCTCCCTCTGTTACAAGGAGATGTGATTTTAGAGTCAAAAGTGATGACAGGACTAAGCAGAAGGGCATACTACACGTGCCAACAGGTCTTAAAACGAATCGTCCCGAATTCATTTTATGTTTCCTAGTCTTTTTATTGCTCTTAGATAATAGGTTTTCTCGGGTGTACAAATATAAATGGTCTCCTTGCAACCTGTTTCCAGGTTGATCAGTCCTTTTTATGAGCAAATGAATTGTCAGATTTGAATTTTGAAGTCATGTCATATGGTTGTCTCCATAATGTTAGTTTGTTATGGTTACGCGAATCATACTTCAGAAATGACAAGCAGCCACGTTGCTGAATAATGTTGGATTGTCTTACCTAGCAGATGTGTACAGATGAGTTCACACATGCCAAGCGTGCTCTGGGTGCTCTGCAGATAGCTCTGCAAGGTTAAGTTCAATTTCTAAACTTCAAGTGCTTTGGAGAAGTATACTCCAAAAAACCTATTAAACAATAGGAGCACTTAGGAGAATCAAGTTCATACTCAGAGTGAAGGCCTATGTTTCTCCCACTCTACTCTTAGGTTGCCGTATCCGTGTCGGACATTTGAACACTCGGACACGACATTTGTTTAGTATCATATTCTTTGACTAAAATGTGGACACTTTAAATAATTTAAAGATCAAATATAAGTCAAACATATGATTCGAAATAGATATGGGTGAAGAATGAAAGAAGCAACAATGAGATAAAAGTAGAGAAGACGCCTAATTTGCAAAGTTCTCTAGAAAATCACGTTTAACTAGAGTTTTATTGTTACTTTTTGTTACCATACTTATTTATTAATATATAATAACGTGTCCTTATACTCGTATTCAAAAATAGGACAGTGTCCCAATGTCCCTAATTTTCAGAGTTTCCAAGTCCGACACTCGGATATGTGTCGTGTCCGGCACTCCGTACCCGAGTCAGAGTAACACAGGTGAAAGCTGCTACTGATAAGAGGGTGTGTTATCCTACAGTTAACAGAACTAATTCTCACTTCTGCTTCAATTTCCTTAAAAGTCTTGATTTCTTGCGAGTTCTTAATGTTTTATATTTCTATAGATTATGGGCTTGTTTGGGTTACATAACTTATGCATTATATAAATTAATAAAAGTTTACGGGGATGTTTGTCAATCCAAACTCAACTTATAACTTAAATGTTGATAAGTTGAATGTTAATAATGTGAACTTATTGACTTATTACTTGATTTCTTTGTTTTTTAATACTTTATATTTTTATATTTTTGTTTTTAAATATACTAGCTTAAAACCCGTGCAATGCACGGATTGTTAATTGTTATTTTATTATTATTTTGTTTAATATTTTTATTAATGGTAATTGTGCAAAAAATAAGTAGGCATGTTAAAATAACTAAACACTTTTAATTAATTAAAAACATTAAAACAAATTTTAAAATAAATAAGTATGGGTTTGCCCGTTATATTTTTTGAAAAATGAGGGGTTTTAGTAAGAAAAAATAAAAAATGTAACATATATTTAGTTTAAAAAGGTAAATGCCCGTGATATTTTTGGAAAATGAGATTTTAAAATTTAATAATTAAAAGTATTTAAATATGTTTTAAAATAAATAAGTAAAGGGTTTCTGTGATATTTTTGGAAAAAGAACGGATTTTAGTGAGAGCAATAGAAAAATTAAATTGTAAAAGAAAATTTCCCGTGATATATTTAGAAAGGGACTTTGTTAGAAAAAATATATAATGTGTTTTAGCTGAAAAGTTAATTGGTTATAAATAGGTATTTGATTATTTATATTTTAATATTTTTAGTAATTGCATTTGTTAAGAAAAATAAGTAGACATGTTAAAATAGGTAAACTTTTAAAAAATAATTATAATATTAAAATAGGTTTAAAAATAAATAACTAAAGGTTTATCCGTGATATTTTTGGAAAAGGAGGGGTTTAGTAAGGAAAAATAGAAAAATTAACATGTTTTAGTTAAGAAAGGTAATTGCTCGTGATATATTTGAAAAAGTAGGAGAATTTGTTAGAAAAAAATAATGTATTTTAGGTGAAAAAGGTAATTGGTTATAAATAGGTAATATTATTATTTAGTAATATATTTCTATAAATAAGTAAGGTTAATTAAGTAAAAATATGAAGTACAATTAATTAAGGGCAATTAAGTAAAATCACAACGTACCATACTGACCAACCAACATGCGGGCAATTAAGTAAAATCACAACGTACCATACCGACCAACCAAACTTTTAATGTTTCGTCTATTATATAATAGTATTGATTTTTAATTTAAAATACAACTGTTGAAATTATTGTATTTAATAATTATTTTTTCAAATTTAATTTAACAAACCCTTAACTAATTTATAAGTAAATTTATCCAAACACCCGTATAATTTATAAAAATTCATCAACTTATCATTTATACAACACTTATTCATTTTAAATCATAAATCAACTTTTTTGTGATATCCAAACGCCTCAAAAGTGAATGGACCACCTGGGGAGCCAGATCAATAAGAAACATAGCATTGTGTGCTGGTGGGGATCAGGAGAATGTTCCAATCAATCAGAGACAGGAAAAACAATGCCGTGATTGTGGAGGTCAAATGTCACATTCAATTTTTTTTTTTTTTTTGACAAAGTGCCATGAAAAACAATCCTTCTTGACTTTAGATAGAGACGTAGGATCAAAACTATTGAGCTTATGCTAATCAACAGGAATACTTCTGAAAGGGAAGAGGATGAATGTGAAGTCACTGATTAGCTATTCCTTAGACTCTTGGATTTCATTTGGGGGATGATAACTTTGGGTTCCAGGTTTTGTTCCCAACTTACAGTTATATAATTTATTGAGATTTGATTGCATGTATTTTTTTCTAATTATTGTTAAATTTTTGTAGTTGAAGTCTTTTATCAATAAATATTAAGATATTTTGTGTTGTGCATAGTTATCAAGTCATTATCTCTTAGAAGTTTATTAAAAGTAGTACAAAGAAAAGAATTAGCCAACAGAGTCTTCTTATTCAACTGGTTTAATCCTTGATGTGTACCTAAATAGACTTAAGGTATCTTTTATTCTTTACCTATCTCACCACACAAAGTCCCCTTTAATTTACTAGAAGAATTCACTTCAATGTTTTTTAATGCTTGTTTGGTATACGATAGGAATTAACTTCTCAAGATAAGTTTAATTTCCTGTCTATATGTCTATATAAAAGGGTAGTGAAAAATATTGTTTGGTTAACATGCACAAACTTGTATTTGCAATAATATATATACACACCTATACAGGTAGGTAAGTGACTTGCAACGTTTTATATAGGTATTTATATTTTCTAAGTAATTTCTAATACCCATAGTTTATGTAACCAAACAACTTTGCTATTTTTAACTCCTCAAGTATTTCAAATACCCACATAAATATCTATTCATTTGTTAAATTTGAACAACATTTTCTGAATGATTAAAATTCTGGATGATTGACTAATCTGAATGCGAACAAATGATGCTGTTTGTTAAATTAAATTTTCTGAATGATAAAATTATTATTTTAAATTTAATTAACTGAATTAAAACATAATTAATTTTTGATTAATAAATTAGTTTAAATCTATACTATATTATTAAAGTCAAAACATTTATAATTTCGTAGTTGATCGATATGGTATCTTTAATAAATTTTATTGTAAATCCTTTTGAAGGGCTTATTGTTTAGAACCTATTGTAATGGATTTTATTATTTTACAAATTTGTTCTAATTAAAGAACATATAAGTGTTTAGTTTAAATGCATTCTGATATTTACTTAAGTTTAATCTTTTAATTATTTGAAAGTTTAATCTAATTGAATTATTTATAACAATAAATGTATAAACAAAAAATGTACAATAAAATTAGAAAAATGCTAAAACATCAAAAAAATGACAGCAAAATTTTAGATATGTTGTTATAGTAATTAATGATATATACATAGGTGTATTTATATGAATTAAAACAACTAATTTTGCTAACACAAGACGTAAATTTAAAATTGTTTTATGAAATTTTTGTTGTTATAATTTATAAAGTAGGTTGGAAAAATTACTCAAGCAAAAGGTTAGCATGAATGGTTCAGCTAGATATTTGAGAGGGATTCGTTCAGATGATTTTTGAATCATCCAAATAAAGATCGATCTACCCAAACAACCTGGACGACAAAATTACTACTCATCCTAGTTTAGTGCGAAAGGGATGCATGTCAGCCTTCAGGCATGAACTAGGCAAATTTGCAAATTGTGTATCTGCAATTGAATCCGATAGTGATGTACTGATGTTCTATTAACTATTAACATATACACATAAATTGTATCTATAAATCAACAAGATGGACAAAACTTGGAATCCAACAGACAAACAAACTGAGAAATCTTTGATCTAGTGAAATCAACTTAGTGACCCCAACAAAAAACTCCTAATTTATCAAAATCTGCAAGGCTGCTGAATCAAAATGCTGATACCCCAAAGGTCGAGAATTCGAGCCTAATCAATACTGATATGTGCGTGAATATTAAAATTTCTGGTAAATGACGTTGCCCAAATTACAAATATTAGTATCCATATACAGCAAGTGTAATGGCGGAATAGAGAACAAAAACTAGCTATCAGCAAGTGTAATAGCAGAATAGAGAACAAAAACTAGCTAATCACCAACAATTCTCATTAGAAGTAACAGTAATGATCAAGCTGCATATCTATATATCGCCAAGTGATAATCAAGCACAAGGGGTTCTTACAAGGCATTAACCAATACTCTGGGAAGCAATGTGATAAGCTGATATCCACTCGTGACATAAATTTAAAATCAATAAAATGATGTTCATTAATGATAATAATACATATGATTCCTAATACTATTTCCATAAGTCAGTTGTTAATTCAAGTATAGGAACTAATGTAAAACCTGTATATGCATTCTAGTGCAAAATAAAGTCCTACATGATATAACACAGCAACAAAAACTAAAAGTATAAAGTTTCAGGGTACAGAATGTTGCAACAAGTATTCAAGACAAAAAGGAAGTGCCAGCATGGTTATGGTGCAAAAGATTATGAGCAATCGAATCCCTTGCCTTGATTGCACTTCCCGATCTCAATCCAATCTCAGGAACCATCTCGTCATCAACAAGCTCATATATCAACTCTGGATCCATCTCCTCATTCCTCATCTCACAGATATTGTGCAGAACACAACATGCACCAAGCACCACAGGCAAGTCCTGAAGTTTCACTTCTGTTCGTTTCTGCAAGCAAGTCCACCTTCCTTTCAACCGTGCAAATGCATTTTTCGATATCATCTGAATATCCCGGATTTTTTCATTGAAAGCATGTTGAGTCCAAGTCAAATGCTGCTGCGCATAAGGGACCAGTACCCAGTCCATCAAAGGGTACCCGGAACTACCAACAATCCACATATTCTTCAAAAGCCCACCATTAGCTCTCTGATGAAGAGCAGACTTTTCTAAAACCTGATCATCAGGCATAGAACCAGGCCAACCAATACAAACATCAGTAAACACCCCATTTGGATCAACAACACCTTGAACCGTAATTGAGTAAGAAGTCTTCTGATTTCTCTCTGTATGACGCTTATTAAAATAAGCTGCCACACTTATCTTAGGTGCAATTATAGGTATATGTGTAGTATACATTGCTCCAACCACATTAGGAATCCCGGAAACCAATTCAAACTCATCCTTAATCTTTTTCAAATTCGTCTCGTCAGGCCATTGAAGATACTTAGGCATCAAAACAGTCCTAATTGCCAAACAAACCTCAAGAACAAGCTTATGACAAGTCGAAATCCCCAATCCAAATCTTTTCGAAACAAGCCTAAGTGGCTCCCCAGTAGCTAACCTCCATATACAAACAGCCACACGTTGCCTAACCGGAACAGCATCCCTCAACATAGTATTCTCCTTCGCCACAGCAGAAGTTAACTCATTACAAATCATCTCAAACGTATCTTTCCCCATCCGAAACGCCTTCTTAAACTCTTCCTCCGGAAACTCAGCACTGTTACATTGATCCCACCACGCTTTCGACCTATTCTTCACCCACAACCGTCTCTGCGGACCTCCACCCGCACCCCCTCCAACCCCACCACCACTAGTACCCGCAACATCACTCGAACCACCAACTTCACCAGCAACTGCAACTGCAGCAGCAGCAACAACATTTCTCGACTTCCTTTTACGAACCCCATCAGAATTCTCCAAATTCCCATCAAACCCTTGAACCTTATCATTATACTCCATCATAACCTCACTCCTCTTCCTATAATTCTCCTCAAACACCTCCTTTTCTTGAACCCTAATTTTCTCTCTTTCTTGATTATCACCCTTTTCTTGATCCTCAAGTAACAACAAAGTTGTGATAATTTCCTTCAACCCTTTTGTCTTACCACCCTCCCCAACAACCCCATCTCCTCCAATTCCATTATCATCACCTCCACCACCTCCATCACCACCACCATCTCTCCCCTTGTTCACTCTTCTTTGCCTTTTATAATCCCCGCTATTCTCATTCATTTGACCCAATGATGTATCTCTAAGCAAATTATAGATATCAGAATCAGCTTCTGAGAAAAAAGCTGGTAGTTTCATATAGAAAAAAGCTAAAAAATTAGTCCTAAAAGTAGTTGCAGTTGAAATGTTCGACAAAATGTCTCAATGAAAAAGAATGTGAACGCGTGGGTTTTAAAGTTGACAAATGATGATAAGACGAGTATAAATTTCGGCTAGGCTTCTCAAACATATACACACAAAAGTATGTAAGTATATATACGTATAGGGAAATGGGGAGTTGAAAAGAAGGGGAATAGTGGTGTGAAAGCAAGGTGCTTGATATAAGAGGAAGCTTCGAGGGAAATGAGAAAATGGTGTTATTTGTGGGTAAGTGTGTGTAAATACACACAGAAGTGTTTGTAGGTAAAAGACGGTGACTTATGACTAGTTATGAGAGACTACGCGGTTGGACAGTTTGGTTTTGCGTATTTTGGGAGGAGAGGGGATGCTATTTTAATTTAGAGGGAGTGGGTTTGACACGTTTTGGGAATTTTGGTGATTGAAGAAGCTACACAACGTGTCATTATCACATCATAACATCAAACCAATTTTGTCAAATTGCTATTGAAACAAGTTGAAAAAAGTGAACATTGTGTGTGACTTGGGTTTATTATATTCATTCCAGAGAAGCTATCTCAACAATTTTGAGGAAGAAATAATATTTTTAAACTTCTATTTTAAAGGATATTGTGTTGTTTACTATGACTCTCAAATTTAATAAATAAATTGTATAATATTTATTGTAAATGTATTAATGTAAACAGCTGTGAATTTATGAGTTTGATTGATTGTAAAAATTTAAAATTTAGTTTATTTTTCTACGATAAAATTCTAACATATGAATCTGGATTTATAGTTATAGCCTATAAATTATTCTCTAAGAGCATCTTCAATGAGGGTAAAACCCTTAGTTAAATTGTTAGGTGACATTCTATAAATAAGATTTTTAAATATTATGTAAAAAATTTACAACTTCAATGCTACAAAACTCTTAGCAAAAAATATAGTGAATTCTTACTGATTGACCATATTTGCTGAACCACTAGTAACCTGTAGTGAAATCACACGTCATCTATTTTCATATTTAAATAATATATTCTATTTATAACAATTTGAAATAATAAAAATATACTATTTTTAAAATATAGTCAACTATTATAGCCAACTTCATTAAATCACATCATCTTATAGTTTCAACAAATTTTACATAATCAGTATTTTATATTATTTTAGTCAACCATTTTAGCTAACGCCGTTGGAGATGCTCTAAGTATTTTTTCACGAGAAATCAATGTAAATTTTTTCTAATTCCAAATACTAGTGGGTTTAATTTACTTTTTAATGATAAATGTTGACATATGCGGTAAATATTGTTTTAACTTCTTTTTTTTTTTGTAAAATGAATAAAAAGTCTTTTATGTTGAATATTATTTAACTTTCATTTTTCAAGAGTATCTTGCTAATTAACACTGACTCTTTAAACATTAGAAGGTAAAATTTTATGTATTAGTGTAGAGTGCAGTGTCTAGCTGGTGCGGTACCAGTTACATGATGTCACTTCTTACTTATTATTAGTAGTTGTGAGTTTAATTTATTATGAACAGTTATGTGTTTAATTTATTTTTCAATCGTAAATGTTTGTAGACGAAAGTCATTTCATATTGACTTTTTAACATCATAAAGTAAATTTTATTATATATATTGTTGTACATATACAACTATTGAGACGAGGATGCATCATCATCTATCCATCCTACAGGGCACGCCATATTTAATTGTGAGTCATATTAGTAGGAATTGAAGACTTCTTCGTTGGAATGCGTCTTAAGAGGGTGATGTCTGTGAATAAAGATACTAATAGTTACGAGATGTTCTTTTTTACTTATTACAGGTAGTTGTGCGTTTAACAGTTGTGAGTTTAATTTATTTTTCAATAGTAAATAATCGGTATATGGATGAATTGTTAATTTGGGTTAACGAACTATTTCAGTACTGTACAATACATAAACTTTCAGTTGGGTTACCAACCCAAATTTTTTTTCAATCGCATCATTTAAGTAACAATTATTTTCAATCGCAACACTGTACAGTCATAAATTTTCACTGCCGTTAAAATTGGTTTGACTTTAACGGAGCGCCGTTAAAGTACTGGTCAACTTTCAATTAGGTTACTGAACGAAAAAACTTTCAATTAGGTCACTGAACGAAAAAACTTTCAGTTAAAATTTGAACTGAATTTTTTAAAAATATTTGTTGAAAAAACATATAAATTGAATGGGTATGTTAAAATTTGAATTTAATTAAATTCTAATTATCCGAAAAAATTACAAATTAAACAAATTACACTTTGGATTGAAAAAATATGATATCTTAAAATATTTGTTCGTATGTATCAATTTATAAAGATATAAATTGAGTGGGTATGTTAAATTTTAAATTAAACTAAATTCTAATCATCCGAAAATAATTACCATTTCAAAGAAAACTTTCAAGGGGTATGTTATGTGATTGAATGTGTATGTTCAACTTTAAATTAAATTTAATTCTAATCATCCGAAAAAATTTACAAATTCAAAAAAAAATACATTTTGGTTTGAAAAAATATACGATATCGTAAAATATTTGTTCGCATGTATCGATTTATAAACAGATAAATTGAATGGGTATGTTCAATTTTGAATCTAATTAAATTCTAATCATCCTAAAAAAATTACAAATTGAAAAAATTACACTTTGGATTGTGAAAGGCATATGTCTAGTCCTATTTGTAAATACCGAGGATTCTACTCAACTTAAATTAAGATGTAATAAGTAAATAATAAAAATCATATGTCACAGGAATCTCAGAAGGTTATATCTATCAAAGAATGAAGATTAAAGTCATCTACAGACTTGAAGTGATTCTACATTGAAAGAAGCTCAATTTATTGATCAAGCCTCAATGAAGTATTCAAGCTCAGTGGATTTATTAAAGTGACAGAGATTTCAAGTGGTGACAGAAAAAGATACTGGTTACAGAGTTCTTGAATGAGAAGGAAGTGAATCACTGCTTAAAGTTAAACAGATAAAGAACAGACATTGTCGTTAGTCACTCATGAACCAGACAGTGCATCGAGTGTCAACGTACTATTATGTTTATTCTTTATCTAAGTTTTAAGTGATTATGGAATTTATTGAGAAGACAATTAATTCTATTTATTCTCTTTTAAATAATTAATACTATTGAGTAAATTATTTATTAAATTAATTCTGTAAAGAATTAATTTAATACATAATTTATTTAGTTAATTATTTAAATTAGAATAAAAAGAAATTAATTGAGAAGTCAACTAATTCTATTTATTCTCTTATAAATAATTAATATTATTAAGTATATTATTTATTAATTTAATTCTGTAAAGAATTAATTTAATACATAAGTTATTTAATTAATTATTTAAATTAGAATGAATTTGAACTAGGAAGACTTAGGTTTGAACTAGGAAGACTTAGTTTATTAAACTAGGAAGACTCACAAGTGAGTCTTCCCGATTGTCTTCCTAAGCCAAATCTAAGTTTTCCCGAATGTCTTCCTAATGCATTCCTTGTCTTCCCGAAAGTCTTCCAAGAGTAAAAGCATAGTTTTTCTGCTAGTCTTCCAAGGCATTTCTACAATCTGTCAAGTGGCTTGCAAGTGGATTAAAAGAAAAGTAATGCAGTGGTATATAAACCATTTGAAGACTTTCAACATAGATTATGACCATTACAACAACAGAAGACAAAAGCAAACACACATTCCATTAAAAGCTCTGTCTTAAATCCCTTCAACTGCAAAGCTCTAAATTTCTGCAGGAGTATTAATTCTTGATTGTTCTTAACATTTAATCCATAAGAATTGTATCTCTTGTACTGCTTTGACTTTCTAGCGGATCATAATCCCTAGATTTTATATCGAACTACTTTTTAGTATTCGATCCTTTTTATTACAAAAATAGATAAATTCATGTCGAATTTATTCTAGATTTGTTTTATTAAGTTCTTTGTAATCAGTGATCAAAATTGTAACACCCCTCAAGTTTAATAGAGTTTCTATTTAACTTGAATATTGTTTCAGTTTTTATTCCGCATTAATTTGTTCTAAATTGTTTATTCTTAAACGAACAAATTTCGATAAAACGGTATAGTTTGTATTCAACCCCCCTTCTACAAACTTATCAGGACCTAACAATTGGCATCAGAGCCTTTTGATTGATATACAAATCAAAGATCCAATTGTTTTGAGATTTTTCTTTTAAACTCTGATTTTTTATCTTATTCCTAAAAATCTCAAAAGATGTCTACTACACAGAAAGTTGGTACTGTCAAAATCCCTATGTTCAGCAAGGAGCGTTATCCAATGTGGAAGAAGAAAATGCTTCTATTTCTTAAGGTTGCAAATCCTAAATACATTGATGTGCTGAAGAACGGTCCCAAAGTCCCTATGATTATTGAGGGAGAACTCATTGAGAATAATGTTGTGACTAGGGCTGCCAGAATGTACCCTAAAGATGCCAAGGATTACACTCCTGATGAGAAAGAGGATGTTACCTTGGATTCCTGTCTTCAGTTGATCCTTATTGATTGTCTTGATCCAATCATGCATAATCATGTTCTCAACTGTGATACTGCTAAACACATTTGGGCAACTATAGAGATAATCAATGAGGGGACAGAGGAAGTTAGGGAGAATATGCTGGAGATTCTCACCTCACAATATGAGCATTTCAGATCAAACCCTGGTGAAGGTATCTCTCAGGTTTTTGAGAGATATAACAAATTAATCAATGATCTGAATCTCAATGGGAAGCACTACACCAACAAGGAGATTAACAAGAAGTTCCTTCTTACACTTCCACCTCATTTGGAGCACAAAATTTCTGTCATTAGAGAAGCAAAAGATATGAATGAAATTGCTTTGGAGAGATTGTATGGTGTTCTGAAGACCTATGAGCTGGAGCAGATTCAACAAAGGGAGCTGTATGGAACTGGGAAGATTGTTAGTACTTCTACTGCACTGGCTGCTGAAGTCCCACAGAAACTGGAAGTGAAGGCTGTTCAACCTTCCAGTTCTAACATGAATGTTATTGATGCTGAATATGGATTAACATCCATTGATCAATCTGGTGGTGACTTCTATTCTTTAGAAGAACTTGATAAGCTGGAGGATGGTGATTTGGCTTTGATAGTCAGGAAGTTTGGGAAGTTCAGATTCAAGAGGAATCCCAATCTTAAGTTCAGACCCAGATTTCAGAGAGGTGGATCTTCCTCTTCAAGTGGCTCAAGGGGTGGCTACAAAACTGGAACTGTGGAAAGGAGCACAATCAGATGCTACAATTGCAATGAGTTGGGTCACTTTGCTACTAAGTGCAGAAAGCCAAAGCAAGTGACTAGAAACACATTTGATTCTAGCAAGAAGAACAAGATTGGGAAAGCTTATGTTGCTGAAGGAAAGAGTTGGGATGACACTGACAGTGATGAAGAAGCAGGTGAGATTGGGAACCTTGCTTTAGTGGCTAAAGAGGCAAGCACTTCATCTGCACACATGTCAGAGGTAATGTTTACTGATACTGAAATGATTTGTCATCTTGGTGGCACCTTAGAATGTGCTCGCACTGAAAATGATAGAATAATTCTTTTGAACACAAATCTTGAAAATGAGATAAAAGAATTAAAACTAGTGCATGTTAATCAGGATGAACTTGTTGAGAAAATAGCTTTTCTTGAGAATAGGGTTAAATGTTATATTCAACTGGAAACCATTCTTAAGAAAGAGATTAGTGAGCTGAAGACTAAAGCTAATGCCTATTTTAGCTCTTGTAAGACGGCTAAAGAGATTCTCAATAAACAAGCTATTGGTAATCATGTCAGTATAGGTTATGGTTATAATGAGGCCATTGGATTGCTTGGAATTAATTCCCCTTGTAGATTCAAATCTGAAGGAAAGGTTGTTCCATATGTGCTTAAGGGTATTGAAACACCCTTCTGTAAGGAGTCCGAAGCAGAACCTCTGAATGAAGACTCTATCATCATTGCAGAGGAGATTCGTGAAGAAGATATTGCTTTGGAAGTTGAACAATCCAAAAAGTGTATATCTGATATTCCAGTCAAAGTTGCTACAACTAAAAAGACTAAATCAGATATCCATAAGTTGGATCAAAACAACTGTAGAACTAACATGCCTGCTGTTAATTCTTCTCATAAAGCATGTGGTGTGAGTAATTGCATGTCTTGTGCTTTTAATGTTATGTATGTTTTCTTTAATAAAAAGCATGTATCTAGTGATAAGACTGCTCCACGTCAACATGTTAATAATAAGAAGCATGTTAAAGCAAAGACTACTAGTCCTCCTCAGACTAGAGTGGATTCATTTATCCCTAAGCCTACTCAGAAATGTGTTAAGGCTGGCTATAAATGGAAACGCTCTTATGTGAAAGAGGTTGAAGTAGTTTTAGTTAAAAATGTTGTTTTGCCTGACAAAGGCCAATTCTTTAAGTATGCCGGACCCAATCAAGTGTGGGTTCCGAGGAAGGACTAATCAATCTGGTATTGCAGGGAGTTAAACAGGTAAGCCGTGTTATATGGGTTCTTGACAGTGGCTGTTCAAGGCATATGACCGGAGATAGAGCCCTGTTATCAGATTTGGTTGAGAAAGCTGGCCCAGTAGTAACCTTTGGAGATAACAACAAGGGTATTACGAAAGGATATGGTTGTTTGAAGTACGTAAATGTTATCATTGAAGATGTTTCATTTGTGGAAGGTCTGACGTTCAATCTTCTCAGCATCAGTCAGTTCTGTGACAGAGGATATTCTGTTTCCTTTGAAAGAGAGAAGTGCCAGATCCTTCACAAGAAGAATGGAAAGCCTGCTCTTCAAGGAGTGAGGAAAGGTGACTTGTTCATAGCTGATCTGAACTCGGGATTCAAAGATGAAGTTAATTGTTTTTATGCTAA
Organism: Heracleum sosnowskyi; assembly: GCA_030848705.1. Lineage (NCBI taxonomy): Eukaryota > Viridiplantae > Streptophyta > Magnoliopsida > Apiales > Apiaceae > Heracleum > Heracleum sosnowskyi. The sequence goes on along the minus strand of CM061242.1, from coordinate 9,333,354 downwards.
AGCTTCATTAGATGATAGTTGGCTATGGCACAAGAAGATGTCTCACCTTAACTTCAAAACTATGAACTCTTTAGTCAAGAGGGAATTAGTTAGAGGTTTGCCTCAGATGGAATTTACACAGGAAGGACTGTGTGAGGCATGCCAGAAAGGAAAGTCAAAGAAAGCTTCTCACAAGGGCACTGATACATCATCAATAACTGAACCTCTTCAGCTACTGCACATGGATTTGTTTGGTCCAGTTAATGTGATGTCCATGTCAAAGAAACAATATGCACTTGTGATTGTTGATGACTATTCAAAATATACATGGGTTTTATTCCTACATTCCAAGGATGAGACCCCATTCCTGGTGATTGGCCACATAAAGTTGATTGAGCTGGATTCTAGATTCCCTGTTAGAGCCATAAGGTCAGATAATGGTACTGAATTCAAGAATGCCATTCTAAATGACTTTTGTGCTGATAAAGGAATAACAAGACAGTATTCTGCCCCTAGAACTCCTCAACAAAATGGAGTAGTGGAAAGAAAGAATCGTACATTGATTGAAGCAGCTAGGACCATGCTAAGTGAGTCCAAACTTCCAACGTATTTTTGGGCTGAAGCAGCGAATACAGCTTGTTATACTCAGAATCGAACTTTAATCAACAAGGACTTAATGAAGACTCCGTATGAGATCATGAACAACAAGAAACTAACTGTCAAGTACTTTCATGTATTTGGAGCAAAATGCTTTGTGCTTATAGATGACAATGTTAAACGTGGCAAGTTTGATGCAAAGGCACAAGAAGCTATTTTTGTTGGATATTCCAGAAGATCTTACAGGGTCTATGTGATTGGCAGTCACACAGTAAAGGAAAGTGTCAATGTTACTTTTGATGACACTAAGTTCCCCAGTATCCAAAAAGAAGACTCATCTGAAAAGCTGAAGTTTGATAACTTGCCAGACTCAGAATCAGATGATGAAGCCCCACCTGAAGTTATTGCTGGTGGTGATAATAATAATGATGATAATGATCATGGTGATGGTGGTGGAAACACTGGTAACAATGGAGATACCACCAACACTGGAGAAGAATCATCAAGGCAATCAAGCAACAACTCAGGGGGAGCAAATGAAGGATCAACTAGTCACTCACAACATCAAAGTGAATTTCAAGGTGAATCATCAAGATCAAATCTTCCAAGACAGACTGTTTGGAATAGAGCTCATCCTTTTGAGCTGATCATTGGTGATCCAGATGTTGGAGTTAAAACTAGAAGAGCTTCTCAGAATGAATATCTTTTCTCAGCATTTCTATCTAAAATGGAGCCAAAGAAAACTGAGGAAGCACTGACTGATCCAGATTGGGTGATTGCTATGCAAGATGAACTCAATCAATTTGAACAACAGCAAGTCTGGAAGCTGGTACCCAGGCCAAAGAACAAGAAAGTAGTTGGTACAAGATGGGTATACAGAAACAAGCTAGATGAGGATGACATTGTTACAAGAAACAAGGCAAGACTGGTTGCACAAGGGTATTCACAAGCTGAAGGCATTGACTATGATGAAACCTATGCACCAGTGGCTAGACTTGAGGCCATCAGGATGTTCTTAGCATTTGCTGCTTACTCCAATTTTAAAGTCTATCAAATGGATGTTAAGAGTGCATTCCTGAATGGTGAACTTGATGAAGAAGTGTATGTGGAACAACCCCCTGGCTTTGAAAATCAGGAGCTGCTGGACTTTGTGTACTTTCTCTTCAAGGCTATCTATGGTCTCAAACAAGCCCCAAGAAAATGGTATGACACTCTCTCTGGTTTTCTTTTAGAAAATGGTTTTGTTAGAGGTATCATAGACAAAACTCTTTTTTCAAAGAAACACAAAAATGATATGATATTAGTCCAAGTCTATGTGGATGACATCATATTTGGGTCTACTAATGATAATCTCTGTAAGAGATTTGCTGAGCTTATGCAGAGTAAGTTTGAAATGAGTATGATGGGTGAGCTGAAGTTCTTTCTTGGATTGCAAGTAAGTCAAAGGTCAAATGGAATATTTATTTGTCAATCCAAGTATCTCAAAGAAATCCTCAAGAAGTATCACATGGAGGATTCAGCATCAGCAAGGACTCCATCTTCAACAGCAATCAAACTTGGAGCTTCTGACAAGTCTATCAAGGTAGATGTTACAAGCTACAGAGGTATGATTGGCTCCTTACTCTATCTTACTGCAAGTAGACCAGATATTATGTATGCTACATGCTTGTGTGCAAGGTTCCAAGCGGACCCTAGAGATGTACATCTCGTTGCTGTGAAAAGAATCTTGAGATATCTTAAGGGTACACCTAATCTAGGTATCTGGTACCCTAAAGATTCTGGTTTTAATCTTGTTGGATATACAGATTCTGATTATGCAGGTAGTGTTGTGGATAGTGAAGGAATTTACGGATGAGCGGAAGCGTGATATAACATTTATTCCGTAAAAACCATGTATCGCACATATAGAAAACTGTAAAATGATATGGAATCAAAATCTTACCTTGAAAAATCGAAGCTTTGAATCGAGATGATCGTTAGCAGTAGCTTCTCAGAGTGTGAAGCTCTCTACCGGTATCCACCAAGAATAATTCTTCGATGAAGCTTTTTATAAAGCTTGAAGCTTTATAAAAATGGAGGTTTTCCTTTTTCTTTTGAGAGAGAGAGAGAGATGAAGAAGAAGGAGATGCAACTAGGTTTTTCACAAAAACAAAAGTGTATCTAACTCATCTCATCTCATCCTTTATATAGGGCTCAAGTAGGGTTAGTATATTTAATATATCAATATATATTAATATATAAATCCCTCACTTTCTCTTATAAAATGTTTAAATAATAATTAAAACTATTTTAATCATTATTATTATTCTCTCTCAAAATACCTTCATCAATAAATTAATCTTTTTATGGTGTGACCCTGTAGGTTCAATATTAAGCCGGTAGTAGAAATAAATAATAATAAACTTTTTATTTATTATTTATATGAATTCTAAAATTCATTAAATATAATTAACTGATTAATTATATTTATTCTACATCGTGAGTGATGCTTCTCAACATATCGCGACTATCCGGATAATATGAATTCACTGCTTAGAATACCAAGAACCTGTCAGTGACTAGTTACAGTACAATCAATTCCTTCTACCCTACAATATCCCGATTAAATACAAGGCACGGAACTCGTGTCAAGCCTATCAGATTTAATCATATGATTTCTTATTCATAATGCAAAGTTCATATTAATGCAAATTAGAAACTCCTTTCTAATTTCATTCACTCTGGCCAGAGATTCCCGAACTCGCATACTAAGAATAACATAGGATATTCACTTCCTATACTGGAAGGGGTAGATCCTCTATTGACGTTAACTATCTCCATACACAAATCCCTATGCTCAGAATAGACCTAATGGATGTCCTTGAGACTAAGGACTAAACCAAAGCACAGTTCATTATATACAAGATAACTTTAACGATCTCAAGTCTAAGGACACTTGTACAACTATCACTCAGTGAACAACTATCGACACGTGAGTAATCTCCATTAGTTGTCCAACTACTCGAGTCATGTTCAGTGAACTTATTCCCTAATAAGCACCTACATACTAGTTATAGTGTCACCACACAAATGCCTATGAGAACAGACATCCTCCTGAAGGGAGCAAGCATAGTATGTACCAATCTTTGCGGATTCACTAACTTCCGATTAGTTATCCTATGATCAGGAACTGTTTAAGTCTAGAGTTATCATCTTCTAGATCTCACTATTACAATCTCATTATAATTCTAGAAGCTTTACTCTAAACTATGGAACATCTTATTTAAAAACACTTTAAATAGATAAAGCCCGTAATAAAAACAAAACAAGTCTTTTATTAATATAAACGAAATCAAATAAGAATACAAGAAAGTTCTTCCTAACTCATCATACATGATTGGATTTAGGACAAAACACTTTCAATCTCCCACTTGCACTAAAGCCAATCACCCTGGTATCCAATACCCATCTTCTCTTTATGACGATCAAAGTGAATCTGAGACAATGACTTTGTGAGTGGGTCTGCTACGTTGTTATGTGTGTCAACTCTCTCAATCTTGACATCTCCTCTTTCAATGATTTCCCTAATCAAATGAAAGCGCCGCAAAACATGTTTGGAATTTTTATGAGACCTAGGTTCCCTGGCTTGTGCTATTGCTGCGTTGTTATCACAATACAACACAATAGGCTCCTCAATGCTAGGAACAACTCCCAACTCAGAAACAAATTTCCTCATCCAAACGGCTTCTTTTGCAGCCTCACTTGCAGCTATATACTCTGCTTCCGCTGTGGAGTCAGCCGTTGTAGACTGTTTGGAACTCTTCCAACTAATCGCTCCACCATTCAGAGTAAACACGTACCCTGACATGGATGTGCTATCATCACTTTCTGATTGAAAACTAGAGTCAGTATAACCCTCTATTTTCAACTCAGATCCACCAAAAACAAGAAAAATATCCTTAGTCCTTCGCAAATACTTAAGGATGTTCTTCACTGCTTTCCAGTGGTCTTCACCTGGATTGGACTGATATCTGCTCGTCACACTAATTGAATGAGCAACATCAGGCCTAGTACATAACATCGCGTACATGATAGATCCTATTGCCGAAGCATAAGGAATCTTACTCATACGCTCCCTTTCTTCAGGTGTCTCAGGAGACATCTTCTTGGAAAGGGATACTCCATGGCTCATTGGTATGAGACCTCTCTTGGAGTTTTCCATGCTGAACCTTTTAAGCACTTTCTCGATGTATGTACCCTGGGTAAGACCTATCATTCTTCTAGATCTATCTCTATAGATCTTCATACCGAGAACGTAGGATGCTTCTCCCATGTCCTTCATAGTGAAGTTCTTTGATAGCCACACTTTGACTGATTGTAGCATCGGTATATCATTTCCTATCAGAAGTATGTCATCCACATACAACACAAGAAATGTTACCACACTCCCTCTAACCTTCTTGTAGACACATGGTTCATCTATGTTTTTGATAAAATCAAACTCTTTGATTGTCTCATCAAAATGGATGTTCCATCTACGAGAAGCTTGCCTTAATCCATATATGGTCCGTAGCAGCTTACACACTTGGTGTTCATTCCCTTTGGAAACAAAACCCTCTGGCTGTGTCATATACACTTCCTCTTCAAGTTTCCCATTGAGGAAGGCTGTTTTCACGTCCATTTGCCAGATCTCATAGTCGTAGTAAGCAGCAATGGCAAGCAAAATCCGAATCGATTTTAACAGGGCTACAGGCGAAAAAGTTTCATCAAAGTCAATCCCTTGCCTTTGTCTGAATCCTTTTGCCACGAGCCTGGCCTTATAGGTCTCCACCTCGCCATCTGCTCCAATCTTTCTCTTGTATACCCATTTGCACCCAATAGGCTTCACATCCTTGGGTGCTTCAACCAAAGTCCATACTTGGTTGGTATACATAGAATCCATTTCGGATTTCATGGCACTCTGCCATTTCTCTGAGTCATCACTACTCATAGCCTCATTATAGGTCATAGGGTCGTCATCATCAATGATTGACAACTCATTGTCATTCTCAATGACAAGGCCATAATACCTCTCAGGTTGGCGAGACACTCTCTCTGACCTACGAATGGGCTGTTCCACAGAAGGTTGTTCAGTCTGAACAGGTGTTTCCTCTTGAACCGTGGTAGTTTGTGCTTCTTGAACTTCATTAAGTTCTATTTTGCTCCCACTGTTCCCTTCAAGGATAAACTGTTTTTCCAAGAAGGTAGCATGTCTGGAGACAAATACCCTATGATCGGTGTAAAAGTAATACCCTAAAGCCTCTTTAGGATATCCCACAAACTTACATTTAACGGATCGAGATTCCAGCTTATCAGGGTCAACTTTCTTGACATAAGCTGGACATCCCCAAATCTTAACGTGTTTAAGACTCGGTTTCCTTTCTTTCCATATCTCATATGGTGTTTGAGGAACAGATTTGGAAGGCACCTTATTCAGTAAATATGCTGAGGTTTCCAATGCATAACCCCAAAGGAATACTGGAAGATCTGCATAGCTCATCATGGATCGAACCATGTCTAACAAAGTTCGATTTCTCCTTTCAGATACCCCATTCAACTGTGGAGTATATGGAGGAGTCCACTGAGAGACTATACCATTTTCTTTGAGATAATCTAGAAATTCACCATTCAAGTATTCACCACCTCGATCTGATCGAAGGGTTTTAGTACTGTGTTTGGTTTGTTTCTCCACTTCATTCTTATATTCTTTGAATTTTTCAAAGGCTTCAGACTTGTGTTTCATCAAATACACATATCCGAATCTAGATCGATCATCTGTGAAAGTAATGAAGTATGAAAATCCACCCATGGCTTGCGTAGACATCGGTCCACATACATCTGTGTGTACCAATCCTAGCAAATCTGCAGCCCTCTCTCCATGTCCACTAAATGGAGATTTGGTCATTTTACCCAATAGACAAGACTCGCATGTAGGATATGATTCAAAATCAAAGGGTTCAAGTAACCCTTCCTTATGCAATGTACGAAGTCTATTTTCACTAATATGACCAAGTCTGCAGTGCCACAAATAGGTGAGATTTTCATCATCCCTTTTCCTTTTATTAGTACGTTCAATTTGTAGTAAATTATGCTCTACGTCACATACATACAGACCATTATTTAAAATACCACTACCATAAAGAACATTATCTCTAAGAATTGAACATTCATTATTCTGAATAACAAACGAAAATCCAGCCAAGTCTAACATGGGAATAGAAATAATATTCCTCACAATCGAGGGAACAAAATAACAATTATTTAAAACAATAGTCTTGCCCGTAGGCATATGTAAATCAAATGATCCTACAGCTTCAGCAGCAACTCTTGCTCCATTTCCCATCCGTAGAATCACCTCCTCTTCCTCAAGAGTCCTACTTCTCCTTAGTCCCTGCAACGAATTGCAAATGTGAGAACCACAGGCGGTATCTAATACCCAAGTAGAAATTTGATTTAATGACATATTCACTTCAATCATGAACATACCTGAATCAGAAGCGGCAGTCTCACTACCCTTCTTCTTCTTCAATTCTGCAAGGTAAACCTTGCAGTTCCTCTTCCAGTGCCCCACCTTGTTACAGTGGAAGCAAACAACTTTGCTTTTGGGGTCTTCAGCTTTTGGTGGAACAGGCCTTTTCTCACCTACTTTCTTCTTCTTGGGAGGGTTCTTCTTCCTTTTCTTAGGATTGGAACCTTCACCAATTAGAAGAACAGAACTCTTCTTAGAGGGAAAATTCGATTCCGCAGTCTTCAACATGTTGTGGAGTTCAGCCAGGCTGGCGTCCAACTTATTCATATGAAAGTTCACAACAAACTGCGAAAACGAACCCGGAAGTGATTGCAAGACCAAGTCTTGACTCAGATCCCCATCCATGTTGAAACCAAGTTGTCCAAGACGTTCAATCAAATTGATCATCTTAAGTACATGGTCATTCACAGACGATCCCTCAGACATCCTACAACGGAACAGCTCCTTCGATATATCATATCGAGCTGTCCTCCCTGCCACATCATACAACTCTTGTAGATGCGTTAGGATAGTGTGAGCATCCATATGCTCATGCTGCTTCTGTAGCTCAATGTTCATGGAAGCTAGCATGATACATTGAGCAACATTTGCATCATCTATCCACTTACGATACACAACATGTTCATCATTATGTGCATCGTCAGCAGGTTCAGCAGGCTTAGGTGAGTTAAGCACATATTCCAGCTTCTCAACCCTGAGAACAATTTTCAGGTTTCGAAGCCAGTCAGCAAAATTAGGACCAGTCAATTTGTGAGCATCCAGTATGCTCCGGAGTGATAGTGCAGAAGACATAATGTATATAGTAAATCTGTAAATGATAAACACATAACAACACTTAGCAAATATTCAATTTCATTTTAAAACACTATATGAATCGGGTCTTTATTCATAAGTGGCTCCCACTAGTTTACCTAATTTATACAACCCCTAAGTGAAAAATTAAGCATTCATAATGCTAGTGGGAATAGGGATCCTACATTCCATCACACAACCTCGGCTGTGGCACGAAACGCCATGTGATGTTCAGTAGGCAGACAACTCTTGTCAATTACATCTCATGTTATTCCCTAATAAAACTTTAGCCTCTTGAATAATTGAGTCACGGCTGTAGCACGACAAACTCAATATTCTAAGTCAAGTCTAACCCAACATTTCATACAATTGAATCAGTCTCCAACAGCCCACGGCTGTAGCACGTAACGACCATTAGATTCTAATTCATTGTACACATCTCTATGTAATAGACAAGTATTTCTTATTTCGAAATCAAAGCCCTCGGCTGTAGCACGAAACGACAATGATTCAAAAATAAGAACTACTTTCTACCATGTTGGAAGGCTATGACCGACACAAGCCCGTTGTGTCATTGGCCAATTACTACTTGATATTATTTAATTTTAGAGGGATTATATTATGTTACAACCATAATCATATTACTAGGAGATTCTCTTTTTCTTGAACAAAATACAATTATGATATTTAAATGAAAAATTCCCAGTGTGTTGGAGGGGTCACATCGGTCCCGCTTAAAACCCAACGGCCTAGACAGAAATTTTCATTTTCAACATCAAAAGAGTATTTCACTCTATGTTTCATAAACATAAGAATCTCATGGTTGTACTCATAATATTATTGTTAAGGCAAGAAACGATTCCTATTCTAGATTTTCTAGAGCACGCCTTATGTTGATTTAAGTTCACCTAAATCTATCATCGCATGGTAAACATAGGCATATATCTCATATATAAAAATAAATAAACAAGTAAGCATGCAAGCAATATCATGTCACACAATGATATATTGATGTATGGATTTATTATAGCATTTAAAAGCAATTAAAACAATTAATACATGCTTTAAAACACTTCCGGGAATATAAACAGTTCAAAACTTTTATATAAAAAATATTTGACCACTTCATTAGATCCGTGTCGAAAAAACGAATCCAACGATATATCGCACGCCCAAAACGGAGTTACGAAACTCCCAGAAAATCAAATTTAATGTGGACAGAAGACTGTAACGCATTTCATAAATGCGCCACAACCTGTAACGCATTTCATAAATGCGCCACACGTCGTAACGCATTTCATAAATGCGTTACACTCTATAACACATTCCAGGAATGCGCGACCCCCATTTCCCGGTTGTACTGCACGCGCGCGGGACAGCAACTACAGCAGTTTTTTTTTTCTTGTTTCTGTCAGCCGACCGTTGCGTGTGCAGCTTTTTGTAACTGTTCCGTTTCCTTTTCTACTTCATTTACTAATAATAACTATTATTATTAATATCCTAATTTTAATATTAATAAATTAATTAACAATTAATTAATTAATTAATAAAAAATTACAGGAATATGATTTCTCAAATCAGGCAGTAGCAAAAAATTACCAGGTGATTATGGGGTCCTTGTGCAATTTTTAATTCATATTTATACACATGCTTGATTATTTTATGAATTTTAATTAAAACAATTTTTAAAAATTCATAACAAATAATCTACACATCACAAAAATATGAAAAAAATACCTAGATGATCTACAACACTTGTAGAACCCAGATCAATGGTCAAAATCTCATGCAAAAATTATTTCGAATTAATTCATAATTAAATCTAAATAATCTTGCAAAAATCATAATAAATCCATACATTCATCAAAAAATCTAAAATTTTTACATGATTCTCTATATGCAACAACCTGTCTCTGATACCATTGAAGGAATTTACGGATGAGCGGAAGCGTGATATAACATTTATTCCGTAAAAACCATGTATCGCACATATAGAAAACTGTAAAATGATATGGAATCAAAATCTTACCTTGAAAAATCGAAGCTTTGAATCGAGATGATCGTTAGCAGTAGCTTCTCAGAGTGTGAAGCTCTCTACCGGTATCCACCAAGAATAATTCTTCGATGAAGCTTTTTATAAAGCTTGAAGCTTTATAAAAATGGAGGTTTTCCTTTTTCTTTTGAGAGAGAGAGAGAGATGAAGAAGAAGGAGAGGCAACTAGGTTTTTCACAAAAACAAAAGTGTATCTAACTCATCTCATCTCATCCTTTATATAGGGCTCAAGTAGGGTTAGTATATTTAATATATCAATATATATTAATATATAAATCCCTCACTTTCTCTTATAAAATGTTTAAATAATAATTAAAACTATTTTAATCATTATTATTATTCTCTCTCAAAATACCTTCATCAATAAATTAATCTTTTTATGGTGTGACCCTGTAGGTTCAATATTAAGCCGGTAGTAGAAATAAATAATAATAAACTTTTTATTTATTATTTATATGAATTCTAAAATTCATTAAATATAATTAACTGATTAATTATATTTATTCTACATCGTGAGTGATGCTTCTCAACATATCGCGACTATCCGGATAATATGAATTCACTGCTTAGAATACCAAGAACCTGTCAGTGACTAGTTACAGTACAATCAATTCCTTCTACCCTACAATATCCCGATTAAATACAAGGCACGGAACTCGTGTCAAGCCTATCAGATTTAATCATATGATTTCTTATTCATAATGCAAAGTTCATATTAATGCAAATTAGAAACTCCTTTCTAATTTCATTCACTCTGGCCAGAGATTCCCGAACTCGCATACTAAGAATAACATAGGATATTCACTTCCTATACTGGAAGGGGTAGATCCTCTATTGACGTTAACTATCTCCATACACAAATCCCTATGCCCAGAATAGACCTAATGGATGTCCTTGAGACTAAGGACTAAACCAAAGCACAGTTCATTATATACAAGATAACTTTAACGATCTCAAGTCTAAGGACACTTGTACAACTATCACTCAGTGAACAACTATCGACACGTGAGTAATCTCCATTAGTTGTCCAACTACTCGAGTCATGTTCAGTGAACTTATTCCCTAATAAGCACCTACATACTAGCTATAGTGTCACCACACAAATGCCTATGAGAACAGACATCCTCCTGAAGGGAGAAAGCATAGTATGTACCAATCTTTGCGGATTCACTAACTTCCGATTAGTTATCCTATGATCAGGAACTGTTTAAGTCTAGAGTTATCATCTTCTAGATCTCACTATTACAATCTCATTATAATTCTAGAAGCTTTACTCTAAACTATGGAACATCTTATTTAAAAACACTTTAAATAGATAAAGCCCGTAATAAAAACAAAACAAGTCTTTTATTAATATAAACGAAATCAAATAAGAATACAAGAAAGTTCTTCCTAACTCATCATACATGATTGGATTTAGGACAAAACACTTTCAATCTCCCACTTGCACTAAAGCCAATCACCCTGGTATCTAATACCCATCTTCTCTTTATGACGATCAAAGTGAATCTGAGACAATGACTTTGTGAGTGGGTCTGCTACGTTGTTATGTGTGTCAACTCTCTCAATCTTGACATCTCCTCTTTCAATGATTTCCCTAATCAAATGAAAGCGCCGCAAAACATGTTTGGAATTTTTATGAGACCTAGGTTCCTTGGCTTGTGCTATTGCTGCGTTGTTATCACAATACAACACAATAGGCTCCTCAATGCTAGGAACAACTCCCAACTCAGAAACAAATTTCCTCATCCAAACGGCTTCTTTTGCAGCCTCACTTGCAGCTATATACTCTGCTTCCGCTGTGGAGTCAGCCGTTGTAGACTGTTTGGAACTCTTCCAACTAATCGCTCCACCATTCAGAGTAAACACGTACCCTGACATGGATGTGCTATCATCACTTTCTGATTGAAAACTAGAGTCAGTATAACCCTCTATTTTCAACTCAGATCCACCAAAAACAAGAAAAATATCCTTAGTCCTTCACAAATACTTAAGGATGTTCTTCACTGCTTTCCAGTGGTCTTCACCTGGATTGGACTGATATCTGCTCGTCACACTAATTGAATGAGCAACATCAGGCCTAGTACATAACATCGCGTACATGATAGATCCTATTGCCGAAGCATAAGGAATCTTACTCATACGCTCCCTTTCTTCAGGTGTCTCAGGAGACATCTTCTTGGAAAGGGATACTCCATGGCTCATTGGTATGAGACCTCTCTTGGAGTTTTCCATGCTGAACCTTTTAAGCACTTTCTCGATGTATGTACCCTGGGTAAGACCTATCATTCTTCTAGATCTATCTCTATAGATCTTCATACCGAGAACGTAGGATGCTTCTCCCATGTCCTTCATAGTGAAGTTCTTTGATAGCCACACTTTGACTGATTGTAGCATCGGTATATCATTTCCTATCAGAAGTATGTCATCCACATACAACACAAGAAATGTTACCACACTCCCTCTAACCTTCTTGTAGACACATGGTTCATCTATGTTTTTGATAAAATCAAACTCTTTGATTGTCTCATCAAAACGGATGTTCCATCTACGAGAAGCTTGCCTTAATCCATATATGGTCCGTAGCAGCTTACACACTTGGTGTTCATTCCCTTTGGAAACAAAACCCTCTGGCTGTGTCATATACACTTCCTCTTCAAGTTTCCCATTGAGGAAGGCTGTTTTCACGTCCATTTGCCAGATCTCATAGTCGTAGTAAGCAGCAATGGCAAGCAAAATCCGAATTGATTTTAACAGGGCTACAGGCGAAAAAGTTTCATCAAAGTCAATCCCTTGCCTTTGTCTGAATCCTTTTGCCACGAGCCTGGCCTTATAGGTCTCCACCTCGCCATCTGCTCCAATCTTTCTCTTGTATACCCATTTGCACCCAATAGGCTTCACATCCTTGGGTGCTTCAACCAAAGTCCATACTTGGTTGGTATACATAGAATCCATTTCGGATTTCATGGCACTCTGCCATTTCTCTGAGTCATCACTACTCATAGCCTCATTATAGGTCATAGGGTCGTCATCATCAATGATTGACAACTCATTGTCATTCTCAATGACAAGGCCATAATACCTCTCAGGTTGGCGAGACACTCTCTCTGACCTACGAATGGGCTGTTCCACAGAAGGTTGTTCAGTCTGAACAGGTGTTTCCTCTTGAACCGTGGTAGTTTGTGCTTCTTGAACTTCATTAAGTTCTATTTTGCTCCCACTGTTCCCTTCAAGGATAAACTGTTTTTCCAAGAAGGTAGCATGTCTGGAGACAAATACCCTATGATCGGTGTAAAAGTAATACCCTAAAGCCTCTTTAGGATATCCCACAAACTTACATTTAACGGATCGAGATTCCAGCTTATCAGGGTCAACTTTCTTGACATAAGCTGGACATCCCCAAATCTTAACGTGTTTAAGACTCGGTTTCCTTTCTTTCCATATCTCATATGGTGTTTGAGGAACAGATTTGGAAGGCACCTTATTCAGTAAATATGCTGAGGTTTCCAATGCATAACCCCAAAGGAATACTGGAAGATCTGCATAGCTCATCATGGATCGAACCATGTCTAACAAAGTTCGATTTCTCCTTTCAGATACCCCATTCAACTGTGGAGTATATGGAGGAGTCCACTGAGAGACTATACCATTTTCTTTGAGATAATCTAGAAATTCACCATTCAAGTATTCACCACCTCGATCTGATCGAAGGGTTTTAGTACTGTGTTTGGTTTGTTTCTCCACTTCATTCTTATATTCTTTGAATTTTTCAAAGGCTTCAGACTTGTGTTTCATCAAATACACATATCCGAATCTAGATCGATCATCTGTGAAAGTAATGAAGTATGAAAATCCACCCATGGCTTGCGTAGACATCGGTCCACATACATCTGTGTGTACCAATCCTAGCAAATCTGCAGCCCTCTCTCCATGTCCACTAAATGGAGATTTGGTCATTTTACCCAATAGACAAGACTCGCATGTAGGATATGATTCAAAATCAAAGGGTTCAAGTAACCCTTCCTTATGCAATGTACGAAGTCTATTTTCACTAATATGACCAAGTCTGCAGTGCCACAAATAGGTGAGATTTTCATCATCCCTTTTCCTTTTATTAGTACGTTCAATTTGTAGTAAATTATGCTCTACGTCACATACATACAGACCATTATTTAAAATACCACTACCATAAAGAACATTATCTCTAAGAATTGAACATTCATTATTCTGAATAACAAACGAAAATCCAGCCAAGTCTAACATGGGAATAGAAATAATATTCCTCACAATCGAGGGAACAAAATAACAATTATTTAAAACAATAGTCTTGCCCGTAGGCATATGTAAATCAAATGATCCTACAGCTTCAGCATCAACTCTTGCTCCATTTCCCATCCGTAGAATCACCTCCTCTTCCTCAAGAGTCCTACTTCTCCTTAGTCCCTGCAACGAATTGCAAATGTGAGAACCACAGGCGGTATCTAATACCCAAGTAGAAATTTGATTTAATGACATATTCACTTCAATCATGAACATACCTGAATCAGAAGCGGCAGTCTCACTACCCTTCTTCTTCTTCAATTCTGCAAGGTAAACCTTGCAGTTCCTCTTCCAGTGCCCCACCTTGTTACAGTGGAAGCAAACAACTTTGCTTTTGGGGTCTTCAGCTTTTGGTGGAACAGGCCTTTTCTCACCTACTTTCTTCTTCTTGGGAGGGTTCTTCTTCCTTTTCTTAGGATTGGAACCTTCGCCAATTAGAAGAACAGAACTCTTCTTAGAGGGAAAATTCGATTCCGCAGTCTTCAACATGTTGTGGAGTTCAGCCAGGCTGGCGTCCAACTTATTCATATGAAAGTTCACAACAAACTGCGAAAACGAACCCGGAAGTGATTGCAAGACCAAGTCTTGACTCAGCTCCCCATCCATGTTGAAACCAAGTTGTCCAAGACGTTCAATCAAATTGATCATCTTAAGTACATGGTCATTCACAGACGATCCCTCAGACATCCTACAACGGAACAGCTCCTTCGATATATCATATCGAGCTGTCCTCCCTGCCATATCATACAACTCTTGTAGATGCGTTAGGATAGTGTGAGCATCCATATGCTCATGCTGCTTCTGTAGCTCAATGTTCATGGAAGCTAGCATGATACATTGAGCAACATTTGCATCATCTATCCACTTACGATACACAACATGTTCATCATTATGTGCATCGTCAGCAGGTTCAGCAGGCTTAGGTGAGTTAAGCACATATTCCAGCTTCTCAACCCTGAGAACAATTTTCAGGTTTCGAAGCCAGTCAGCAAAATTAGGACCAGTCAATTTGTGAGCATCCAGTATGCTCCGGAGTGATAGTGCAGAAGACATAATGTATATAGTAAATCTGTAAATGATAAACACATAACAACACTTAGCAAATATTCAATTTCATTTTAAAACACTATATGAATCGGGTCTTTATTCATAAGTGGCTCCCACTAGTTTACCTAATTTATACAACCCCTAAGTGAAAAATTAAGCATTCATAATGCTAGTGGGAATAGGGATCCTACATTCCATCACACAACCTCGGCTGTGGCACGAAACGCCATGTGATGTTCAGTAGGTAGACAACTCTTGTCAATTACATCTCATGTTATTCCCTAATAAAACTTTAGCCTCTTGAATAATTGAGTCACGGCTGTAGCACGACAAACTCAATATTCTAAGTCAAGTCTAACCCAACATTTCATACAATTGAATCAGTCTCCAACAGCCCACGGCTGTAGCACGTAACGACCATTAGATTCTAATTCATTGTACACATCTCTATGTAATAGACAAGTATTTCTTATTTCGAAATCAAAGCCCTCGGCTGTAGCACGAAACGACAATGATTCAAAAATAAGAACTACTTTCTACCATGTTGGAAGGCTATGACCGACACAAGCCCGTTGTGTCATTGGCCAATTACTACTTGATATTATTTAATTTTAGAGGGATTATATTATGTTACAACCATAATCATATTACTAGGAGATTCTCTTTTTCTTGAACAAAATACAATTATGATATTTAAATAAAAAATTCCCAGTGTGTTGGAGGGGTCACATCGGTCCCGCTTAAAACCCAACGGCCTAGACAGAAATTTTCATTTTCAACATCAAAAGAGTATTTCACTCTATGTTTCATAAACATAAGAATCTCATGGTTGTACTCATAATATTATTGTTAAGGCAAGAAACGATTCCTATTCTAGATTTTCTAGAGCACGCCTTATGTTGATTTAAGTTCACCTAAATCTATCATTGCATGGTAAACATAGGCATATATCTCATATATAAAAATAAATAAACAAGTAAGCATGCAAGCAATATCATGTCACACAATGATATATTGATGTATGGATTTATTATAGCATTTAAAAGCAATTAAAACAATTAATACATGCTTTAAAACACTTCCGGGAATATAAACAGTTCAAAACTTTTATATAAAAAATATTTGACCACTTCATTAGATCCGTGTCGAAAAAACGAATCCAACGATATATCGCACGCCCAAAACGGAGTTACGAAACTCCCAGAAAATCAAATTTAATGTGGACAGAAGACTGTAACGCATTTCATAAATGCGCCACAACCTGTAACGCATTTCATAAATGCGCCACACGTCGTAACGCATTTCATAAATGCGTTACACTCTATAACACATTCCAGGAATGCGCGACCCCCATTTCCCGGTTGTACTGCACGCGCGCGGGACAGCAACTACAGCAGTTTTTTTTTTCTTGTTTCTGTCAGCCGACCGTTGCGTGTGCAGCTTTTTGTAACTGTTTCGTTTCCTTTTCTACTTCATTTACTAATAATAACTATTATTATTAATATCCTAATTTTAATATTAATAAATTAATTAACAATTAATTAATTAATTAATAAAAAATTACAGGAATATGATTTCTCAAATCAGGCAGTAGCAAAAAATTACCAGGTGATTATGGGGTCCTTGTGCAATTTTTAATTCATATTTATACACATGCTTGATTATTTTATGAATTTTAATTAAAACAATTTTTAAAAATTCATAACAAATAATCTACACATCACAAAAATATGAAAAAAATACCTAGATGATCTACAACACTTGTAGAACCCAGATCAATGGTCAAAATCTCATGCAAAAATTATTTCGAATTAATTCATAATTAAATCTAAATAATCTTGCAAAAATCATAATAAATCCATACATTCATCAAAAAATCTAAAATTTTTACATGATTCTCTATATGCAACAACCTGTCTCTGATACCATTGAAGGAATTTACGGATGAGCGGAAGCGTGATATAACATTTATTCCGTAAAAACCATGTATCGCACATATAGAAAACTGTAAAATGATATGGAATCAAAATCTTACCTTGAAAAATCGAAGCTTTGAATCGAGATGATCGTTAGCAGTAGCTTCTCAGAGTGTGAAGCTCTCTACCGGTATCCACCAAGAATAATTCTTCGATGAAGCTTTTTATAAAGCTTGAAGCTTTATAAAAATGGAGGTTTTCCTTTTTCTTTTGAGAGAGAGAGAGAGATGAAGAAGAAGGAGAGGCAACTAGGTTTTTCACAAAAACAAAAGTGTATCTAACTCATCTCATCTCATCCTTTATATAGGGCTCAAGTAGGGTTAGTATATTTAATATATCAATATATATTAATATATAAATCCCTCACTTTCTCTTATAAAATGTTTAAATAATAATTAAAACTATTTTAATCATTATTATTATTCTCTCTCAAAATACCTTCATCAATAAATTAATCTTTTTATGGTGTGACCCTGTAGGTTCAATATTAAGCCGGTAGTAGAAATAAATAATAATAAACTTTTTATTTATTATTTATATGAATTCTAAAATTCATTAAATATAATTAACTGATTAATTATATTTATTCTACATCGTGAGTGATGCTTCTCAACATATCGCGACTATCCGGATAATATGAATTCACTGCTTAGAATACCAAGAACCTGTCAGTGACTAGTTACAGTACAATCAATTCCTTCTACCCTACAATATCCCGATTAAATACAAGGCACGGAACTCGTGTCAAGCCTATCAGATTTAATCATATGATTTCTTATTCATAATGCAAAGTTCATATTAATGCAAATTAGAAACTCCTTTCTAATTTCATTCACTCTGGCCAGAGATTCCCGAACTCGCATACTAAGAATAACATAGGATATTCACTTCCTATACTGGAAGGGGTAGATCCTCTATTGACGTTAACTATCTCCATACACAAATCCCTATGCCCAGAATAGACCTAATGGATGTCCTTGAGACTAAGGACTAAACCAAAGCACAGTTCATTATATACAAGATAACTTTAACGATCTCAAGTCTAAGGACACTTGTACAACTATCACTCAGTGAACAACTATCGACACGTGAGTAATCTCCATTAGTTGTCCAACTACTCGAGTCATGTTCAGTGAACTTATTCCCTAATAAGCACCTACATACTAGCTATAGTGTCACCACACAAATGCCTATGAGAACAGACATCCTCCTGAAGGGAGCAAGCATAGTATGTACCAATCTTTGCGGATTCACTAACTTCCGATTAGTTATCCTATGATCAGGAACTGTTTAAGTCTAGAGTTATCATCTTCTAGATCTCACTATTACAATCTCATTATAATTCTAGAAGCTTTACTCTAAACTATGGAACATCTTATTTAAAAACACTTTAAATAGATAAAGCCCGTAATAAAAACAAAACAAGTCTTTTATTAATATAAACGAAATCAAATAAGAATACAAGAAAGTTCTTCCTAACTCATCATACATGATTGGATTTAGGACAAAACACTTTCAGATAGAAAGAGCACCTCTGGGAGTTGTCAATTCCTAGGAGGTAGGTTGATTTCCTGGTATAGCAAGAAACATCAAACAGTTTCAAATTCAACAGCAGAAGCTGAATATATTGCTGCTGGAAGCTGTTGTGCTCAGATCTTATGGATACGGAATCAATTAAAGGACTATGGCTTTGCATTAGACAAAATTCCCATATTGTGTGATAATACAAGTGCCATAGCAATCTCCAACAACCCTGTGCAGCACTCGAGAACGAAGCACATTGATATCAGGTATCATTTCATCAGAGAGCATGTCATGAATGGAATTGTGGAGTTACATTTTGTACCCACAGAAGAACAGACTGCAGATATATTCACTAAATCTGTTGACGAATCCACATTTATCAAGTTAGTTGGTAAATTGGGTATGTTAAACAGTCTTAGTGATTAACAATATCTCTGTCATGCTTGTTCTTTAAAAATTCATTTTCTCTTGTCATTTAAATGATATTCACTGTCAATTTTCATTTAATAGCACATGCTTGTGTATTTAAATAGCTCTAAATATGTTATTTTCTTTAAAAATATTTTTCTCATATTTTTTAAGTAGAGAAATGTATTTTTATTGAAAATATATTTATTTAGAATTATTTAGGTATTTTTCAGATTGTAAATATTGTTGTTTGAATTTTTTCTGCAAGTGTATATTAATTTTATGCATTTCTATAATATTCTGCATATTTTTCTAGGATTTATGGAATTTTCTGTGAAATTTTCTAAGTTTTTAAGTATTTTTCATGCATTTTTATATTAATTCTGCATTTTTCTATAAATATTCGAATTAAATTCTGAATTTTTCCTAAGTCTTCCCAGTTTTACACTAGGAAGACTACCGGGAAAACTGAGAATTTTTAGTTTTTGTTTTTCGTTTTTTCCTTTTAATTTTAAGTCTTTTCCTAAGTCTTCCCAGTTTTTGAACTAGGAAGACTATCGGGAAGACTTAGAATTAATAGATTTATTTTCTGTTTTTGTTTTATTTTATTTCCAGAAAACTTTCTAAGTTGTATTAGGAAGACTACCGGGAAGACTATCCTAAGTCTTCCCGATTGTCTTCCTAGTACAATTTTAAAAAAAAAACCGTTCGTTTATTTATTTTGAATTTGAACAGTTCAGTTTTTTTTATTATTCTAAAAATATATATATATAGATACACATATACACGCACTTCATTTCTATTCATTGCCTTGTCAGTTTTCTCTTTGTTTTTCAAAAACCCCTTTCGAATTCTCTTTTTCTGCAGAAACTGTGATCCAAAACCATTGTTGCTCAAGTCATTACTTAGCAATCTTTTTCTGATCTTTCAAAATCAATCTTTACAAGTCGAAGTACTGTTGAAATTTTCATTTTTTTTCGATTTGTGAAGCTTTGAATTGTTAAGTAATTCATTTGTCTTTGGTGATCCTAGTTGTTTCTAAGAGTTTAACTGTGTGTGTTAGACTTGTGTGTGTGTTTTAGAAGTCATTTGCCCAGTCTTTGTGTTTTTCAAAGCTTTAGTTCGAAAATTTAGATCCTAAATTTTAAAAGTTGGTTAATTTTGATAAAAGTTTAATTTTCTGGATTTTAAGTAATTTTTATTAATTCTAAAAATCCCTAAAATTTTAATTTTATTTTAAGTTAATTAAATTTTCTTGTTTTATTAAAATGGATCCTAATTTTGAACTAGTCTTAAATAATTTTGTTGGGTATTTTGATCCTTTAAAATGCAAAGTGGAACGTTTTAGACCGTGGATTCAATTTTTAAATAGCAATACATGTGTTAGTTATGCTATTTGTGCCAATGCACTTCTGAAAATTGATCCATTAAGGATGTTGTGTTCAAGTGCTGTTATTGCTGAAGATTCAAAATCTTTTACTTTCAATATTTTAAACCAGCAATATACAGTTACTTTTGATTTATTTTGTGATGTGTTGCATTTTCCAAAGGACAGGTTTGATCCCTTACCCACTGATGATGAGTTATCACAGTTCTTTGTGAATATTCATTATCAGGGTCCCTTTCAAATGGTTAAATTGTCCAAAAGTTTTGTTGTAAGGGAATGGGATCTGTTCTTTGATACTATAGCTAGGGTATTTGGTAACTGCACAAAAACAAACTTTCATTGCATTACCAGTCTTAATCAATATATTGCCTATGCTATAGTATTTGGTCGTAGATTGAACTTTGCTGAGATTCTGTGGAACCTATTGCTCAACAGGCTTGCTCACTCTAGGAGAGATTCTGATAATGGTGTGAAAGTAAGGTGTTGGTACCCTCGCTTTCTAACTCTTATCATTAATCATCTTCTCACTGCTGAGCAGGTAGAACTGTTTCGAGAAGCTAGATTTGAAACCTCTCCAACCACAGACACCAAATTCTACACCAGACTTGATGTCTCATCCAAATTCTTCAATATACCTGTTCTTGTTTCACCATTGATGAGTCAATTCATTAATCTTCCTATCTTTGGTGAACAAGTTCCTCAACCACATCCAGTTCCACTGCAGGTAGTTATTCCTAACTCTGGTTCTTCTTCTGGTACTTCAATTGAAACCCAAGTGGTTGTTAGGGCTGACCCAGAGATTGTAGAACCACAGTCTCTGACCCAGGTCATAGAGCCATACAGAGAGTCAAACACTTCTGATACACAACCTGAGCCTAATATTCAAACCAGTTCAAGAAGAGTTAGTGATATAGCTGAAATGAGTGTTCCCACAGCTCTGTCTCCACCCTTAAAGAAAAGAAAAACCTATAGGGAGACAACTGTAAGCCCATCTGTATCCTCTCAAAAGGATATGGACATTGATATGGCCACTACACAGTCTCTGGAGACATCCTCTCAACAGGGTGGATCTATTGAAATTCGCCATAGGGCCATGGCATCTTGTACTGAGTCAAGCACACTCCCATTACTCACAATGGGAGAAGATATCCATATAGATGACACTCAGGACACCATGTCAGGAGAGCACTTTACTTTTGACTTTGAAACAGTGCCTACCATAGTTACGGTAGAAGTGCCTTCACAGACATCAGAGGGAAAATCTGATTCTTCGCCACCAATAATAGAATCATTTTCTCCCCTCCCAGAGGGAACATCTCTGGCTCCCCTAAGGGATTTTTCACTCGCATTTTATACTGGAGAAAGTGAAAGGCAACTTGATGAGTCTGTCCCTGAAGAAATTCAGTATACAATGTCAAATATTTTGACAGACTCATTCAGGGATCGGGAATTGCGAACTCCCATTGCACCACCACTGACCTCACTTGAAGGGGCTAGGGTGATTTTTCCTGCAGGTACATCTACTGAGAATCTTGACAGACAGTTAGTGGTGAGAGATATGAATCAAACACCGAGTGAAACACAAGCACGTGAGTTGAGTGAAACACCACTGAGAGCAATTGAGGTGAGTGCACACACTGACACAAACACTGCTTTGTTGAACCAGCTAGCTGATCTACAAAGGAAGTTACAAGAAACCCAGGCTGAGAACAATCTTCTGAAAGCACAAGTGGTTGCACAATCTACCACCTCTGTATCAAATCAGCTGGGTACTGTGAAAGATGACCTGGAAGGATTGAAGAATAATCTACTCCCGAGGCTGAATTCAATCCAACAATCTCAAGTACTGGTGGCTTCAGACATCTCTGATCTCACAACGTCAAATGCTCAGATATCAGAGAGTTTCAAGGAGATTGCTTCTATTTCTACCAAGGTGGACTTTATTCTGCAAACATCTGATGAAAACCAGAGGTTTAATGAACAAAGGATGTCTAGGATTGAAGGCGGAATGGAGCATCTTAATGAAGGGATGAAGCACCTATACAATATGATCAAGAATTCACATCAACCTACTGAAGAGCAAAGAACATTCTTTGAGGGAGATGATGATGAGAATGATGATGCTGATGAAGGAGGAGATGGGAGAGAAAGAGGAGAGATAAGGAGAACATCTGAGGTGAATCCTAGGGCTTCCACAGCTCAAACTGTAGAGGATTCCTCAACTAAGGGGGAGAAGGAGAAAGAAGGAGGAAACAGAGAAGCTGGAGGAGCTTCTGGAAAGGATAAGGGTAAAGGTAAACAATCACTGGAGGATACTGTCTTTGATGATGCCTACTACTACCACGGTGAACAGGATGACTTCCATTATGACACATCTGGTGATCTGGAGAAGACCATACCTGAAGAAGCTTTTGGTGAGGAGGAGGTTGAGGAGGCAGCAAACTTTGAGGATTGGGAGGATGAAGCTGATCTATATACACCTGACCCCTTGTTTCAGAAAGAGTTGAAGAAACAGCAAGCAGAGCTAAGGAGAAAGGAGGATGAGAATGCCAAGGTCTCAGACATCATATCTCAGAAGCTGAAAATTCAAAAGGCTGAACATGAAGACAAACAACGTCTTCATAGTATTCATGTCAAAGAAAGGAGATTGGATGTGAGGATGAAGCAAGGAAGCAAGTGGGATAAAGCAAGGGAGATGTTTGATATCCCTCAGAGAGGCACAAACAATGATGCTACTTTTCTGAAGCTGCTTGAGAAGATCAGAACGGTTAATCCAGACAACTCATTATATATGAAAGCATTGAAGGAAGATATCCTAAGGATTACGTCTGCATTTGATCAAGTGAGGCAAGAACTGTTCATCTATGTCTCAAGTGCGCTTGAAGGGTCATTCACCATTTTTCTTGACCTCCTACAAAGAAGATCTCTATCTGAATTGTGGATTCTGATGAGTAAAGTAAAGAGATCTTCTTGCTTGAATGAGCTTCTATATGACCGGCTTAGAGATTCTGCTATGAAGGCCAGTCCTCAAGTTGTACATTTTCCTTATGAAGTCAAAATCTACAGAGGTACAACTTTAGAGACTGTGAGGCTGGATCCTGATTCCATGAAGCTACAGACTGCTATGCAACTGGTGAAGTTGGAGAATCTTCTTAGAACTTCTGGGTTTGCTTCTGTAGAGAAGTCTGAAGTTGCTGATATGATTTCAGACTACTGCACGGAGAAAATTCCAAGATATGCTCAGATGAAGAATAGATTGAAGAAGATCACCAATCAACCAGTAATGCCAAGTGGTGTGGTTTCTGAAAGTGATCGTGTCCTTGACAAAGATCTTCTAGTCACCTTACAAGAAGCTGAAGAAGGTGAAATTAGAGACTAAAGGCATGATGTAGTTAGCTCATTTGTAAATGTTATATGTTTAGAGCTAGGTAAATCTAGATAGGGAAAAGTTATCATTTGTTCAGGCTAGAGGAACATCTATCTTGTATTTATCTTTATTGTTTGAATCTGGAATTTGTTATATTTAATCCAGAACTTTTTATTATTTGCTTGGCTCTTAAAAGTCTTATCTTTTCTTGTTTTAGTTGAGTTATCCTCTAGAGTATTTGGTTGTTATTGTCTAACAAGCAAATAGGGGGAGATTGAAAGGCATATGTCTTGTCCTATTTGTAAACACCGAGGATTCTACTCAACTTAAATTAAGATGTAATAAGTAAATAATAAAAATCATATGTCACAGGAATCTCAGAAGGTTATATCTGTCAAAGAATGAAGATTAAAGTCATCTACAGACTTGAAGTGATTCTACATTGAAAGAAGCTCAATTTATTGATCAAGCCTCAATGAAGTATTCAAGCTCAGTGGATTTATTAAAGTGACGGAGATTTCAAGTGGTGACAGAAAACGATACTGGTTACAGAGTTCTTGAATGAGAAGGAAGTGAATCACTGCTTAAAGTTAAACAGATAAAGAACAGACATTGTCGTTAGTCACTCATGAACCAGACAGTGCATCGAGTGTCAACGTACTATTATGTTTATTCTTTATCTAAGTTTTAAGTGATTCTGGAATTTATTGAGAAGACAATTAATTCTATTTATTCTCTTTTAAATAATTAATACTATTGAGTAAATTATTTATTAAATTAATTCTGTAAAGAATTAATTTAATACATAATTTATTTAGTTAATTATTTAAATTAGAATAAAAAGAAATTAATTGAGAAGTCAACTAATTCTATTTATTCTCTTATAAATAATTAATATTATTAAGTATATTATTTATTAATTTAATTCTGTAAAGAATTAATTTAATACATAAGTTATTTAATTAATTATTTAAATTAGAATGAATTTGAACTAGGAAGACTTAGGTTTGAACTAGGAAGACTTAGTTTATTAAACTAGGAAGACTCACAAGTGAGTCTTCCCGATTGTCTTCCTAAGCCAAATCTAAGTTTTCCCGAATGTCTTCCTAATGCATTCCTTGTCTTCCCGAAAGTCTTCCAAGAGTAAAAGCATAGTTTTTCTGCTAGTCTTCCAAGGCATTTCTACAATCTGTCAAGTGGCTTGCAAGTGGATTAAAAGAAAAGTAATGCAGTGGTATATAAACCATTCGAAGACTTTCAACATAGATTATGACCATTACAACAACAGAAGACAAAAGCAAACACACATTCCATTAAAAGCTCTGTCTTAAATTCTTTCAACTGCAAAGCTCTAAATTTCTGCAGGAGTATTAATTCTTGATTGTTCTTAACATTTAATCCATAAGAATTGTATCTCTTGTACTGCTTTGACTTTCTAGCGGATCATAATCCCTAGATTTTATATCGAACTACTTTTTAGTATTCGATCCTTTTTATTACAAAAATAGATAAATTCATGTCGAATTTATTCTAGATTTGTTTTATTAAGTTCTTTGTAATCAGTGATCAAAATTGTAACACCCCTCAAGTTTAATAGAGTTTCTATTTAACTTGAATATTGTTTCAGTTTTTATTCCGCATTAATTTGTTCTAAATTGTTTATTCTTAAACGAACAAATTTCGATAAAACGATATAGTTTGTATTCAACCTATTGAAAATTAGTTTGTAACCCAACTGAAAATTTATGTATTGTACAGTATTGAAATAGCTCATTAACCCTTGTTAATTTATGTTGACTTTTAAATATTTTGAAAGTAAATTACTCCATATTCTAACTGGTGTCGTAATAATTCCACGATGTTATTTCTTATTTATTATAAATTTAGTTTATTATGAAGAATTTTGAGTTTAATTTATTTTTCAACCATAAATGTTGACAGATAGATGCAGTGTTTTCTTATGCTGACTTCTGAACATCATAAAAGAAAATCTTAGTATATCTGTTACAGATTGATTGTATATGAGGTAGTAAACGATGTTATTTCTTACTTATCGCAAGCAGTGGGTGATTTGGTAGTTTATTTGTTCTAACTATAAATATTGGCAAACGGATAAAATGCTATTTTATGCTGATTTTTAAACATCATAAAAGTAATTTCTATTGTAGCTATTTCATACTACTTGTGTTTAGATACTAGTATGGCAATTTCATGTTACTTTTTATTTATTACTATGTGAGATTAATTTATTACGAACAAATTGTGAGTTCAATTTGTTTTTCCACCGTACATGTTGGCAGGTGGATACAATTATATTTTAGGGTTAATTATCTACTTGGTCACTGAAGTGAACCTAAAGTATCAAGTTGATCACTAAACTGAAAACGGTCTCAAGCAGGTCATTAAAGTTGGCTATAGGTACATTCCGTTAAATAACTCACTTTTTTTAGACTAAAAATGATAATATATTAAAAAAAATTGATATGACATCAATATGGTAGAGTAACATATTCATTTCAGACCATAAAATCAAAGAAATCAGCATGAATATTAGTATTTTTCGTCCAGAAAAAAGTAAGTTATACATGTAGCTGACTTTAATGACCTACTTGAGACCGTTTTCAGTTTAGTGACCAACTTGATACTTTTAAGTCCACTTCGGTGACCAACTTGATAATTGGGATTTTGGATCCTTCTTTGATGAATTTACCATATTTTGGACTTCTTTCCTGAGCTGTATATTTTCCCTATTTATTAATTACGAAATTAATAAATAATTAGGGTTTCAGGCCTTGTTTATTGGGCCGTATTCTTGGAACAATCTGGGTCTAATTAATGTATCATTAATTATATTTCTAGGATTACTTTTCTGTCCACATAATTTGCCCCCCAACTTCTGGGAAAATCTTCCTGGGGTTTTCACAGAAGTTACTGCGTATTTTTCCTCAAAATTTTCTATTTTTAAGGGTATTTTTGACCTCGAATTAGGTCATTTTCGACCTCAAATTAGGTCATTTTCGACCTGGATTTCGACCTCAAATTAGGTCATTTTCGACCTGAATTTCGATCTCAAACTAGTATGAGGTCGAAGGATTCGACCTCGATCTTCAGTACAATTTCGACCTCGTATCTATCCCTTTTCGACCTCAAACTGGTATGAGGTCGAAGGATTCGACTTCGATCTTCAGTACAATTTTGACCTCAAACGTTCGACCTCAAGCTCCTTCTTTTTCGACCTCAAACTAGTACGAGGTCGAAGCATTCGACTTCGATCTTCAGTACAATTTCGACCTCAAACGTTCGACCTCAAGCTCCTTCTTTTTCGACCTCAAACTAGTACGAGGTCGAAGCATTCGACCTCGATTTCTAGTATAATTTTGACCTCAGTCGTTCGACTTCGATCTCAGTCTTTTTTGACCTCAATCTTACATTTTTTCGACCTCAAACTGGTCTTAGGTCGATCAAATCGACTTCAATTTTCCGTGTCTTTTCGACCTCGATCATGCGATCTCAATCTATTCTTTTTCGACCTCAAATTCATTTCTTTTCGACCTTAAATTGGTATGAGGTCGACGAATTCGAACTCGATTCTTAGTATATTTTCGATCTCGATCATGCGATCTCAATCTATTCTCTTTCGACTTCAAATCCATTTCTTTTCGACCTCAAATTGGTATGAGGTCGATGAATTCGAACTCGATTTCCTTTTCATGATTTCATTCCCAAACTCTTAGCAGATGTTAAAGTTAACCCTATTCAACTTCCCCCAAATGCATGGAGAATAATAATGAGTTTCATAGTACTTTGTTTAAAAAACAACTTTCCCCTTTCTGTTTCTTTATTTAGGAAGATATTTCAGTTTAAGAATAGTTCTGCACTTTCCCTGGGTTGGGTTTATATTAACCATCGCCCTTCCACACCTCCAATTTTTCACCCAAAATCCATTCCTGATAACAACCCAAAATGGAAAAATGAGTTCATGTATCTGGTTTGGGAAGGAGGGGATTGGGGCACCTTATTCAGTAGATCATTCAGTAGGGTCTCAGACGGTAATCCCAATGATATAGTCCTGACTGATGAGGAGGCTCATGCCTATGCTGAGCTAACCAAG
Organism: Heracleum sosnowskyi; assembly: GCA_030848705.1. Taxonomy (NCBI): domain Eukaryota; kingdom Viridiplantae; phylum Streptophyta; class Magnoliopsida; order Apiales; family Apiaceae; genus Heracleum; species Heracleum sosnowskyi. Next base: position 9,305,246 of record CM061242.1, on the reverse strand, counting down.
GACAACTGTGCTACCATGGCTTGGGAGCTCTTGGATGAGTTTCTTCTTAAGTCCCTAGGCCTTTCGAGTGTGTCAGACAAGGGTAACTCTCATTCCATACTTTCTTTTATTTATCTAAGATTTTCTCATACCCATTGTTTCTTTTTTCTGTGTTTTTGCAGCTGCGGCCTTTATAAGTAAGACCAACGAGCCCTTAGATGGAGAAACTGCAAGGATGAAAAGGGCTCGTTTAGGAGGAAAAGATCTTCGGGCAGCTTCAAGTGTCCCAGCCTTTTTAAGGTCTCATGAGGACTCAATGGAGGAGGTTGAGGCTCCTCCCTCAGCCAAGAGCTCTGTTTGGCGCCCCAACTGGGGTATCAGGAAGAATGACACAGTCGTTGGGGTGTCCAAGCATGCTATTGAGTGGTCTTATCACTCTCTCACTCCTTATGACTACAAGGACTTTGTCTCTAACTCCACTCTGGAGGGAGTGGAGCATGCAGGCTCTCAGGCCTTAGCTGCGGTAAGCTTTTGTTTCCTTTTCGTCTTGTAGTTTACTTAATATGTTACAAATTTCTTTTTTGACTTGTACTTTGTTTGCAGACTAATGCTAACTTTCAAGGGGCTCTCTTTCAAGCCAAGGCTTGGCGCTCATCTTCCGAGGCCAACCAAGGCAAGTTTGAGAAGTCTCAGGAGGATGTGGGCTCTCTTAGGGCTACCCTGGCTAAGAGGGAGAAGGAGTTGGCTGATTCCCAAGCTGAGCTGGTTGAGCTTCGGAAGAGCAAGGATGATTTTATCGATGAGTACCTTGACTCTCAGGAGTACACGGACTTAATCGGTAAACATGACGAGCTCCTCTTCCCAGTCCAGTTTACCAAGGGATGGGATGGTGCCTTGGCCGATGTTTTGGAGAAGCTTCCTGGATCACTTAACCTTTCTGATTTCCCGAGCCCTTATGCTCCTACCCCATTAGAGGTGGCATTGGCCGGGGAAGATGATATGGATGAGGATGACAAGATTCTGGATCTAGGGCATTCCTTTCCCCCTGGTCAGACAGCTGGCATTGATTCTGCAGCCACTCACTCTGGTTCTGGCTCTAGCTCAGGAGATGAGGAGGCTGATACCGGCAACAAGGGAGGAGATGCCTAGTTTATGTAGTTTTTTCTTTTGTAGCCGTTTGTGGCTTTTATTTGTGTAATATTTGCCTTCGGGCATAACTTAACTTTCGTAAGTCTTAATTTATCATTTCTTGACTTTCTTTCATTTCTGAATTTTTCGAATGTTTATCAACACTCAATGCATATAAACTTATCATAGAAATATGAAAATATTGAATATAATCATAACTTGAAAATAGGTTCAACCCTTACATAATACTCTACTTTTTACCTCAAGTTTAAAAACTTGGATTGGTTTCGTCGACCTTATTTCTACTTGTCCTAATAGTGAGTCCAATCAGGACACACTTTAAACATTATAGACTTTCAAGTTTGCAGCATGCCAAGTTCTTGGCACTTCGATCCCTTCCAGGGTTTCCAATTTGTACGAGCCTCGACCAAATACGTTTTTAACGCGATATGGTCCTTCCCAATTTGGGGCTAGCTTCCCTTTCTGTCCAACTCCGGATGTCTCAATATTTCGGAGAACCAAATCTCCTTGACGAAAGAATCTTTCTTTAATTCTTAAGTTATAGTAGAAAGGGGCTCTTTTTTGATGCTCAACTACTTTAGCATTTGCCTCATCTCTAACTTCATCAATTAGATCTAAGGCCAGCCTCATGCCTTCTTCATTTGTCTCTGGCTCATAAGCTTCGATTCTTGGAGATGTGTGAGTAATCTCCACTGGAACCACTGCCTCTGCCCCATATGCCAGCAGAAAGGGGGTTGCTCCAGTGGTGACTTTACAAGTAGTACGATATGCCCATAGTATGGGGAGTAATTCGTCTACCACTACTAGAAAACCGTTAATAGACAACGGCTAAAAACCGATGTTTGGAAAAAATTGGGCCGATGTGTATGTGGGTGTAGAGAAAGGTCATGACAGTAGATATCGGTTTTAAACCGAAGTTTTAGATGACTTTAGACGTTAGTTCCAGCAAAATTTATGATGTCTAGAAATGACTTGCACATCAGTTTGCACATCAGTTTCACTTTAAGGACCAATGTATATTTATTATTCAGACTTCGGTACCTCCTCTATAACCGGTATATTATAAGTTAGTAGACATCGATTCCACTTTAGAAACTGATGTTTCTTACCTAAATATACAACACTTTTCATTTTGTAAACATATGTATATTTTTCTTGTAGACATTAGTTTCCAATTATTATATGATGTTGATGTTGGCATATTAATACAACTAGCGTAACAGCCCGTGCAAGGCACGGGCCTGCATAGAGATGTCAATAATTTTTATTGTGAAAAAGTTGGTCGTGATCGATTTATTAGCTTAAGGATTGTGTAGTCTTAAGTTTGAGAGCGTAAAATGAGAAGTATGGTTCATGCATAGTGAGGAGTAAAGAATTTTGTTGGCGAATAGTGTAATTACTTTGAATCACAAACGTAACTATGCCAAGGCTCTAAGACTTGTTTAAAGTGACTATTATTGATTTTGAGACCAGATTGAAATATTGTAGAATTTGAAGCACGAGTGTACTATTGTTCTTCTTGCGATTATAAGCAGGTTTACCTGAGTTTTGTGTGTCAGAGAAAGGATAGTTTGTAGATTGGTAATTTGCGTTAGAGAGCGGTTGTTATCTGTTTTTCGGGAATCGATTGGTTTTTTTTTTGCAATCTAGATTATGAATAGGTTATATGCATGCAATGTTGTTGTAATATAATCGAACATTGATAAGTGGATTTTTAATCCACTTGGAACGCTTCATATCGGCTTAAATTGATGACTTGAACTCAAGTATGTGGTGTGTTTAATGTGTTTTCATTAAGTTTTGCAGAACCAAGAGTTGGAGGTTAATTTGATTAAAATTCGGATTTTCCGGGTAGGTTGCGCAGTCTTCACTGTTTTGGCCATATCTGGAGTTCTACAAGTCCGATTCTGACGATCTTACAGCTCACGCGAAGAGGACAACATTTTCTATAATTCTAGGCAGAAGGTTCTGCGCGGGCGCCCAGGAATTGTACTGGAATTCTGCGCGGCCGCCCAGGAAGTCAGAATCGCCAGAATTCGATTTTAATAAGGAAATTTTCACAAATTCGACTTCTAATCATTATGGTAATTGCTTGGGGTGTCCAGAAACTTCCAGAATCAGTTGTAAACATGGAATATGCAATTCTTATTGCATTCAAAGATGGAAATTGCCGTAATTCTATTCTAACTCAAAAACGGCAATTGCTTGGAAGAGGGACAACTTGGAGCTATAAATACACACCTTGGGGGACATAATCAACACATCACAATACATCACAACACACCAGAGATCAGATTCAATATTGGAGCACAAGATCAAGGAGCCAAGAACGAAGAACGTGACTACGAGGAGATCTAGACATAGTTTTTTCTTGTATTCTTCAATTTTGGTGCAACTTTTGGATGCTTCCGGATTTGTCCTCTAAACCTTTAACTCTTATTCATATTTACATCATTGATTTCTTGTTTTTCATCATGCTTTCATCAGAACCCACGATGATTAACGGTTCTATTATGAACTAATCATTGTCGTGGGATTCTAACGGATTTATTTATGGATTTTAGTAGTTAATTGTTTTAAAGATGTGTGTGTGATGGCTAATTGATATCCTAGTTTGGTTGTGCTTATTCTCCTTGGATGCGTAGCTAACATCTAAGATTGTTTGTTAATCTCTATTGAATGCGAAAGTGGATATAGAGGTTTGGAACTTGCCATGCTAGCATAGGTTTATGTATGTTTGTCATGCATGATTCGTAGGTGATTTTAACCATCTTACCTGCCCTATGTAATCTGAATGGATAACTTGCTCGTTAAACCGTTATGTTTTCAAATCTTATAGACATATAGGGTCTAAGCATAATTGGTGTCTGCTTAACTTCTATCTATTTTGTGGATGTTTAAGTGGTTTGGTATACGTATACTGAAAGGTAGCGTGTACTGATTTCGTGTTATCCGATTAGTTTTCACAACCGTCACATGCATTGATTAAAGACAAAAGACTCTGAATGAAGTACTTAATGAAGTTAGGATCCCATGTTTTATTCTCATATACATAAATCGATTTTAATCCTCTTAGTTAGTTAATTCTTAGTTTAATAATTTGTTCTCTAGTTAATTTTAGATAATCAAACCCAAATTGTTAATTGTCTTAGCAGTGGATAAAAATCATACATTGTTGCATAGGTACATTAATTGAATTGAACACCTCATTAGATCTCTGTGGGAACGAACTTGACTTATTCGTATATTACTTGTGACCACGTGCGCTTGCGTGATTTTGTGCTAACAAGTTTTTGGCGCCGCTGCCGGGGATCATCGGTGTTTTATTTTAGTTTATGTGCTTGTCATCAGTGGTCGTTAGAGTTCACTAACTCGGATTGTAGTTGTTTGTTCTGTGTGTTTCAGTTACTTGAACGTGTATGCGAACACGTTCTCAGACTCGTAAATTGGAAGAAGAAAGATTTAAGTTAGTAAAGATGGGAGACGTTCCAGAAGGAGTAGCACCTGCAGCTAAGGCTTTGAAGGACTATTCTCAGCCAAAGATCAATGATATTCAGTCGAGTATTGTCAGGCCGGCTATTGCAGCTAATACCTTTGAAATCAAGCCTGGCATGATTCAGATGGTGCAGAATTCAGTGCAGTTTGGGGGTGCTCCAACGGAAGATCCTAATATGCATATTAGGAATTTCATCGAGATTTGCGACACCTTCAAGGCCAACGGAGTGTCGGAAGATGCCGTGAAGCTGAGACTTTTCCCATTTTCTCTGAGGGATAAGGCTAAGGGCTGGTTGCACTCTCTACCAGCAGGTTCTATTACTACATGGGAGGATCTTGCTCAGAAATTTCTTACTAAATTCTTCCCCATGGCTAAAACTGCTGCGATCAGGAATGCTCTTACTCAGTTTTCTCAGCATTCTGGAGAAACTTTATGTGAAGCTTGGGAGAGATATAAGGAGATGCTTAGGAGATGTCCCCATCATGGAATGCCTGATTGGATGGTGATCAATTGCTTTTATAATGGTTTGGGAGGTCAATCTCGACCAATGCTTGATGCAGCATCAGGTGGAGCTCTGTGGGCTAAGAGCTACGATGAAGGTTATGAACTAATTGAGATGATGGCTGCGAATGAATATCAGAATCCTACTAAGAGATTATCACAAGGCAAAGTAGCAGGAGTTCTTGAAGTTGATGCAGCTACAACTATAGCAGCCCAGTTGAAGGCTTTGACAATGAAGGTGGATTCTTTGACGAATTATGGAGTTCAGCAGGTGGCTAGTGTTTGTGAGCTTTGTGCGGGCGCACATGAGACGAATAATTATGCCATATCTAGTGAGTCGGCGCAGTTTGTGAGCAACTTTCAGAGACCATCACAGCCAGTTCCAGCCACCTATCATCCCAATAGCCGGAATCATCCTAATTTCAGCTGGAGTGACAATCAACAATCTCAGCAGCCTTATCAGCCATTCCAAGGTCAGCAATTTGGAGCAAAGCCTTACAATCCTCAGAATTTTCAGCAGCAACAAGGGCAGAATTTTCAGCCACAGTATGCTCCTAGGCAACAATTTCAGCCACCAGGATTTCTGCAACAACCTCATGCTAGTGCGGGGCAGTCTTCGAATGAAAAATCTGAATTGGATGAGTTGAGAATGATAGTTAAAAGCCAGGCGGCATCGCTCAAGACTTTGGAGAATCAGATGGGGCAGTTGGCAAGTGCCTTACTCAGCAGAGCTCAGGGAACTCTTCCTAGCGATACAGAGCCTAATCCAGGAAAGACAGTTGTCCAAAAACATGTGAAAGCAGTTACCTTGAGATCGGGAAAGGTCACGGGCAATCAAAAATCAGCAGTTGAAGAAGAGGAAGAAATTCAGCAGCATCAGGTTGAACCTTCTAAGGAAAAGCCAATTTTTGATTTGGCAGCTAAGCAGTTGGACGGTGTGGCTGAAAAGAGCAAAAATTCTGCTGACAAGTCTACTTCGGAGCAGACTATTTACCCACCTCCTCCATACCCAAAGAGGCTCCAGAAGAAGACTACAGAGAGTAACCAGATCTATCCTCCTCCTCCATATCCAAAGAGGCTACAGAAGCAGAATCTTGACACAAAATTCGCCAAATTTCTCGAGGTTTTCAAGAAGTTACACATCAACATACCTTTTGCAGAAGCTCTTGAACAGATGCTGAGCTATGCTAAGTTCATGAAGGGTATTCTATCTCGGAAGTTGAAACTCGAGGATTTGGACACCGTTGCTTTGACAGAGGAGTGTAGTGCAGTTCTACAGCAGAAATTGCCACCGAAGCTTAAAGATCCGGGAAGTTTTACCATACCTTGCACTATTGGCAATCAACTTTTCAGCAAATGCTTATGTGATTTGGGAGCTAGCATTAATCTAATGCCAATGTCTGTTTTTAAGCAACTTGGGTTGCCTGAGCCGAAACCAGTTAATATGACCTTACAGTTGGCTGATCGGTCTATCACATATCCAAGGGGTATAGTGGAGGATGTCTTGGTAAAGGTGGATAAGCTGATTTTTCCTGCTGATTTTGTTATTTTTGACTTTGAGGAGGATAAGAAGATTCCTATCATCTTGGGAAGACCTTTTCTGGCTACTGGCCGAGCGTTGATCGATGTTCAGAAAGGAGAGCTCACAATGAGGGTGAGTAATCAAAAGGTCATCTTTAATGTGTTCAAGGCTATGAAATTTCCGACAAAGGAGGAAAAGTGTTTTAGCTTGAAGATGGTTGATACGGGTCAGAGAAAGGAGTTCGATCAGCTGTTGAGCAAAAATTCGGACATGCACAAGTTCGAGCATCACATCAGTGATTCCATTGACAATTCTTCCATTCGAGATCTTTCGAATGTCAAGCTTGGAAAACTTCCACCACATTTGAAGTATGTCCTTCTGAATGATGAGTTGGTAATTTTTAAAGAGTGTGAAGATAATGTGTTGAGAAGGTGGAACAAGGATGATGAGGTAAAAGAGTGTTCTTATCAATCGACGGAGAAGCATAAACACCTTAGAGGTGTAAAGAAGAAAAAGAAAAAATCGATTGGTGGAAAAGTCAAGGTGAAGTTTGATTTGGAAAAGATGTGGGAAGAAAGCAAGAAGGTTATCAAACCATGGGTGAATGGTCCTTCTGCTAAGGACAAGTCAAATGCGATCTTCGAGCCACCATGATTTGATTCACATTTGTCCGGCTAAATGACATTAACGACAGCGCTTCGTGGGAGGCAACCCATGTGTTAGGTATGTTTCTACTATCTTTCTTATTACCTTCAATGAGGGCATTGAATATTCTAAGTTTGGGGGTGATTTGGGGATAAGTAGTGTTGTGGTGTTATGTGTTCATGTAGGAAATCATATTTTGCATGTTTGTGGTAATTCATTCATGTTTTGTTCGTATTTTGCATGTTTGTTTCATGTAGGACATTTTGTTTATGTTTTTATTATATGTGTCATTTTAGTTGCATGGCATGCATATTTCATGATCCCTTAGGACGAGCTATTTATGTTTAGTAGGTTGATGTTGATTTGATTGTGGTAATCATAAATAGAGGGATGATTTAAGTTCTTATGAAATTGACATGCATGTTATGAAAACAAAATCTTTACACAATTCATCATTTGCTTTTGGGCTAAATTAGGGCCATGCCTGTTTGGATGTTTTGAGGCTTAATCATTTGTTTATAGTTAAAATGTTCTTTATTCCCTTGATGGCGTAGGAGCACCAAAGTATAAGTTTGGGGGAAAACAGGGATTTCATGCTAAGTGTTTTTAGTTGTGTTTAGTTGTTAATAAAGGCTAGGCGTCAAATGGCTAGTAGCCAGCTCATATTTTATGAGTAGTCTTGGATGAATGAGATGGAGCGAAACGCACTCATTCTTGTGTGAAAAAAAAGAGAGAAAAAAAAAGAAAAAAAAATGAGTGTTTGTGAGAGTGTGTATAATTGACTAGGGTGAGCTCTTTAATACTCGAGTAATTAAGTCTGAGGGGTACTTGTACCTGGTAACCTAAAGCCCTTTGTGGTTTGGGATTGCCGACCTAACACTCGCTACATGGGTATTATTGTATAAGCCTTTTGGGGTCTCATCCATTGCACGGTCAAATAAACACGTGTGTTATGTTGTTTTGTTATGTGTTGTAGTTGTTAGTAATAAAGCATGAATTCCTGTCTAACTTAAATGATGATGGAGGTGTCTCTGAGTTATGAAGTGTCTAGCGTTCATTCTTTTTATAAACTAGTGATTGCCTTGACGAAGAATGGGTATGATTTTTGGTCTAGTGTTAGGAGTATATCTGATGAGTATCGCACACACCACGTTTCCGTTCATGTATTGTTAGTATACGGGGATTTAGTCGAGCTCTGTTTGGAAGTTATTGCATGATTTGAGATGTTTGCTTATTGAATGGTTATGGTTAGTTTAAAGGGGATCTTTGCATTTTTTTCATGTAGTTGCATTCATATAGTTTGCATTGTTAGATGGATTTTGTGGGTACATTCGCTATAGGCCCTCACAAGACCTTACTCGTCCACTAGGGCTGCCTAGGGGTTTAAAGGGCTTGTTGCATATGCCAAATGCAACCGTGATCACCTACGGAAGTGGTACTAGTTAGTTGTATATAGTTATATTATTTATGCTTGAGGACAAACATCAGTTTAAGTTTGGGGGTGTGATAAGTGGATTTTTAATCCACTTGGAACACTTCATATCGGCTTAAATTGATGACTTGAACTCAAGTATGTGGCGTGTTTAATGTGTTTTCATTAAGTTTTGCAGAACCAAGAGTTGGAGGTTAATTTGATTAAAATTCGGATTTTCCGGGTAGGTTGCGCAGTCTTCACTGTTTTGGCCATATCTGGAGTTCTACAAGTCCGATTCTGACGATCTTACAGCTCACGCGAAGAGGACAACATTTTCTATAATTCTAGGCAGAAGGTTCTGCGCGGGCGCCCAGGAATTGTACTGGAATTCTGCGCGGCCGCCCAGGAAGTCAGAATCGCCAGAAATTGCCAGAATTCGATTTTAATAAGGAAATTTTCACAAATTCGACTTCTAATCATTATGGTATTTGCTTGGGGCGGCCAGAAACTTCCAGAATCAGTTGTAAACATGGAATATGCAATTCTTATTGCATTCAAAGATGGAAATTGCCGTAATTCTATTCTAACTCAAAAACGGCAATTGCTTGGAAGAGGGACAACTTGGAGCTATAAATACAAACCTTGGGGGGACATAATCAACACATCACAATACATCACAACACACCAGAGATCAGATTCAATATTGGAGTACAAGATCGAGGAGCCAAGAACGAAGAACGTGACTACGAGGAGATCTAGACATAGTTTTTTCTTGTATTCTTCAATTTTGGTGCAACTTTTGGATGCTTCCGGATTTGTCCTCTAAACCTTTAACTCTTATTCATATTTACATCATTGATTTCTTGTTTTTCATCATGCTTTCATCAGAACCCACGATGATGAACGGTTCTATTATGAACTAATCATTGTCGTGGGATTCTAACAGATTTATTTATGGATTTTAGTAGTTAATTGTTTTAAAGATGTGTGTGTGATGGCTAATTGATATCCTAGTTTGGTTGTGCTTATTCTCCTTGGATGCGTAGCTAACATCTAAGATTGTTTGTTAATCTCTATTGAATGCGAAAGTGGATATAGAGGTTTGGAACTTGCCATGCTAGCATAGGTTTATGTATGTTTGTCATGCATGATTCGTAGGTGATTTTAACCATCTTACCTGCCCTATGTAATCTGAATGGATAACTTGCTCGTTAAACCGTTATGTTTTCAAATCTTATAGACATATAGGGTCTAAGCATAATTGGTGTCTGCTTAACTTCTATCTATTTTGTGGATGTTTAAGTGGTTTGGTATACGTATACTGAAAGGTATCGTGTACTGATTTCGTGTTATCCGATTAGTTTTCACAACCGTCACATGCATTGATTAAAGACAAAAGACTCTGAATGAAGTACTTAATGAAGTTAGGATCCCATGTTTTATTCTTATATACATAAATCGATTTTAATCCTCTTAGTTAGTTAATTCTTAGTTTAATAATTTGTTCTCTAGTTAATTTTAGATAATCAAACCCAAATTGTTAATTGTGTTAGCAGTGGATAAAAATCATACATTGTTGCATAGGTACATTAATTGAATTGAACACCTCATTAGATCTCTGTGGGAACGAACTTGACTTATTCGTATATTGCTTGTGACCACGTGCGCTTGCGTGATTTTGTGCTAACAAACATGCATGAATGAGATAGAGGATTTTAAAACGAAGCTGAAGGCCGACGCATCTTTGCACACTCTCACATCACTCAAGTTTGTGATTAACACTTTGGGAGATGAACACCTATTACAGTTTGGAGTATTCATGTCACCTATTTGTTTTTGGTTTTTTACTTTGGAACTGATTCTGCACTCCTCTCATGTGTTCGTCTTTATATTAAATTATATTAACACACTTAGTAAATGCATTAATAATGTGTTTGGAATATCGTTTTACAGTTACAAATTTTAATCCAATTTATTACTATATATTAAACCTCAACACAAGGGTAAAAGTTTCTAATTAAATGGCCGTCACAAAAATGTCACTCATATATTATTATGCAAAAATATATTAATAGTTGTTATACAAAGAAACAAACCTCCAACCTCCTTCTAAGATGTTCATGGGTTTAACCACTATTCTACATGCCTGTTTGAGTTTATTTCAAAAAATTTATTAGATAATCCATGTCTTTCCTCTCTTATCTTATATTATTTTTACTTTGATTTTTAAATAAATAAAATATTGGTTTGTATTATTTATATAAATAAGTTTTTCTTTTCATCTTTTCGTAATTTTGGTCAAAAAGTGTATTTTCCGGACACCCCAACCGGTATCACGCCAGACCCTAGAGTGCAGGAAGAATTCCCCACGCTCCCATGAATCGAACTTTGAATGCTTTGGTCAACAACCAGTGCTCTCACCAACTCATCTACAGGCCCGGAGGCTTCTTTTTGTAATTTTATATACCTATATATTCAATCACTGAATTTTATTACAGTTGTATGTTTTCGATTAAATATATATTAATTATATTGTTTAAAATTCATACTTTTATATTATATATCTTTATTATACTTTATTTGAATTAAATTAATTATTCATACATAAAATATACTATTGAAATTCGACCGAATATAAGAAATATTGTATATGTTGTAGAGGATGTCGTCAAGGACCCACAAACCCTATTTAGAATTTCATTTTATTAAAATGATTATATGACATTACGAATCAATTTAATGTATTCTATAAAGTTCTATTATTATTATGAAAAATTATACTTTTTTTTTAACATCGTACAATAACTTTTGGAATACAATTTGAAATTCTATTTTCAAAACTTGTAATTTTCAATTTTCCCAAACTTTATCGTCTACTAACAGTCTGACCGATCATTATGTAATTATATACTATGTAATATCCTATATTTTAAAAACTCACCCCGATTTTTGACACGAAAGTCACTGGGGTTGAAGGAGAGGGGGTTAGAAAGGTGAAAAAAATATAGATAAGTTAATAAAGAATGACATGTTACTTTAGAAAATGTTAACAAATGAACAATACATTCTGGAAAAGAAAATTGTTAAGAAATGGATGCGACGAACAGAGTAGGTAGACAAATTTTTTGTATAATTTGAATGCTAGTGTTCTTAATTTAAAAATTATAGAAATAACTAATAATGAGAGATATAATGTGTATAATATTTCTTACATTAGATCGAATTTTAATAGTATATTTTATGCATGAATAATTAATTTAATTCAAATAAAGTATAATATAAATTATGAATTATAATCAACATAATTAATATATATTAAATTGAAAACATACAACTGCAATAATATATAGTGATTGAATATATAGATATATAAAATTACGAAAAAGAAAAAAGAAAAACAAATTTATATAAATAATTCAAACAAACATTTTATTTATTCAAACATCAAAGCAAAAAAAAATAATATAAGAGATAAAAGACATGGGTTATCTAATAAGTTTTTTGAAATAAACTCAAAAAGGCATGTAGCATAGTGGTTAAGCCCATGGATATCTTGGAAGGAGGTTGGAGGTTCGAATCTTTGTAGTAATACATCTATTAAAAAAATGTATAATAATATACAAGTGGCATGAAAAGGAAAAAAGAAAAACAAATTTACATAAATAATTCAAACCAACATTTTATTTATTCAAACATCAAAGTAAAAAAATAATATTATAAGAGATAAAAGACGTGGGTTATCTAATAAGTTTTTTGAAATAAACTCAAAAAGGCATGTAGCATAGTGGTTAAGCCCATGGATATCTTAGAAGGAGGTTGGAGGTTCGAATCTCTGTAGTAACACATTTATTAAAAAAAAATTGTATAATAATATACGAGTGACATTTTTGTTATTTTTCAAAAAAAAAAAAGGTAAAACGGTAATTTCGCTGAAAAGGGAAAAAGAAAAACAAATTTATATAAATAATTCAAACCAACATTTTATTTATTCAAACATCAAAGTAAAAAAAAATAATATAAGAGATAAAAGACGTGGGTTATCTAATAATTTTTTTTTTTTTTTTTTGAAACCATCTAATAAGTTTTTTGAAATAAACTCAAAAATGCATGTAGCATAGTGGTTAAGCCCATAGATATCTTGGAAGGAGGTTGGAGGTTTGAATCTCTGTAGTAACACATGTATTAAATTTTTTTGTATAATAATATACGAGTGGCATTTTTGATATTTTTCAAAAAAAAAGGGTAAAACGGTAATTTCGCGGCCATTTAATTGGCAACTTTTGCCCTTGTGTTGGCCTATTATATATAGTAATAGATAGAAGTAATAGATTTACATGTATTCATTATAACCAAAATAACTAGGAACTGAATTATCACAACAAAAGACATCCAATATTCTCATTACCAATCAGCAAAACCAAACTTGGTACAATAGTATAACATTCAACAATACAAAAAAACAAAGCCAAAGCCTCTATTCCAAAACACAAAACTATCTGGTACAGTTTAGCAAAACCTATCCATCTAATATCTAACAATTTACAAGAATTGCCTTGAGAAAATACATATTAGTAGCACAAGAACTTGAAGTACTGATAACTTCTTTGGAAGACCCTGTCATTGATGCAAAAACTCACAAATCAAAAGCTAAAGCAATCTATAAAATTGTAATCTAATCTAGGCAGTAACTAAGTGTTTACCAGCCAAAATCCACCACTAACATATGATTGGAGCATATTCTTCACAAAACTAGGGAACTTGGATGCTAAATTTGCTTAAATTTTGAGAGCTTGGTCTATCAGAGAGGATTTTAGATCAATTTATTGTCTAACCCTTGTTTTTTTTTCACCTTAGGTTTGTAGCTGCATAATAAATACAATCATTTTAGGCAAACAAATAGTAAAAACTTACATTCAACAGGTAAAGATCTTTGTAAAAAGTTTCAGTGCTGTTAACCGACCTTGGTATGGGCTTGTCAAAATCAAAGCGAACAACCTGCAAAAGATATTAAAGCTTATATTCCTAGCATTTCAGAGCTACTCGGTAGAGTTAAATGAAGAAAAAAAGAAGAATAAAGCATACTACATTATTATTTAATATATAAAATCAGATGGAGAGAATTTTCAAACTCCTCAATCAATCTATAGTCCAAATAATCTGCATTCAACATCACTTGTAACCTCTTTTGATTTTGGGAGCCACACTTAGTCGAGAAACACACAAACTCTAACCCCTTCGCAACTTTGTATAATTCACCTACCAGCAGGACAATCATCTTGTAGTCATTTAGCACCTTTAGTAAATTATTGGGGACATCAACCTTATAGCTGGAAAGTAGAAAATCATACAAAATAAATTTTTGCCCAAATCCTATCAAACAAGCAGGACACACCAGTAGGGGTGAGCGCGGGTCGGATCGGTTCGGTTTTAGGTTAAAACCAAAACCAAAACTGAAACCGCATATCCTCGATTTTTAAAATCAAAAACCGAAACCGTCGGTTCGGTTTCGGTTTTAAAATGATCGGATCGGTTACAATCGGTTCGGTTTCGGTTTTAAAACCGCCTCAAATAAACATAACAAAATAAATAAAACGACTTCGAATTTTTAAGCTTGCAGAGTTACAAATTATTTTTTCGTCCAAAATAAACATACAAAGTTTTCATAATAAATTATTTAAGTCCAACATGATCCGAGAATAATGAAAATTTAACATGATCTTCAAAAATATTTTCTTTGAAATGTATATAAGACAATGTTAGAAATTCAACAATCTCGAGTCTATGTGAAGTCTTTGTATAAGTAAAGAGTTTTTCCAGGAAGGCCAAGAAAAATCGTCACATCCAAAAATAAAGCAACATATAAAACACCTAGATATAGAAGTTTATTAAACTACATTTATTAATCAACTATTACAAATTAAAACTTCAAAAACAAGAACAAAATAGTATAATTATTAAAAGGAATGTCATGATCTTTATCAATCTACTCACATTACTCATAAAAATTGGTCTAGTAGAATATATAATATATTTATTTCTTTATTTTTATTAATCGGATTGGTTCGGTTTTTTTTGGTTCGGTTTGGACCTAAAACCGAAACCAAAACCTCAAGAACGGTTCGGTTTTTTAATTTTCGGTTTCGGTTCGGTTTCAACTCGGTTTCGGTTTTTTACGGTTCGGTTTTTATCGGTTTCGGTTTTAATTCGGTTTTTTGCTCACCCCTACACACCAGTGTCAACTAAAAGAACAACTATAAACAAAGCACCATAAAAAACAAATAAACAATCAAAAACAAAATAAACAATTTAACATCAAATAACAACTATAAACATTCAAACAAACCCCCAATTCGAACATTCACTAAAAAAACAAATAAACGTATAATAAAATAAACAATTACCGATTCGAGCTTTGGAAAATTCTCCTTCCTGCATAAACAAACAAAATAAATCCCCTTCCCCGAATTAAAAAATAAATAAAATTGAAAGTATGATTTCGAGTTCCAAATTCTCAAATTTAAAACTAAATCGAACTAAATAGAGTTTATATAGAAAGGTAGGCTTACATTACCAATTCGAGCTTCGTATCTTCAAACAAATCGAAGCAACCTATGAACAAATGGTTCGTAACTTTGTACCTTCGATTAATTTTGAACAAATCCAGTCGAGATAGAAGCTCAGAGATTCTAGTCAAGTGAGAGAGAGAGAGAGAGAGAGAGAGAGAGAGAGAGAGAGAGAGAGAGAGAGAGAGAGAGAGAGAGAGAGGCGGGGTGAGATTTAGGGTTCTTAAGAGAGGGCGTGAGTGTGAGTAGAGAGAGGAAGAGATAGGGAGAGATTGTGCTTCAATTGTTTTGATTTTAGTTTTGTTTTTATGTTTTTAATTTTACTTAATTTGACTTAAGGGAGTATTTGTTAATTGAGGGGAATCAAATTTTGGCTAAGGGGGAAATATATTGTAAAAATATATGTTAGGGGGAAATGTGTTTGGGAGTGGAGGCGGAAAACAAAATTTTCATAAGGGGGGGGGGGGGGGGGATGTTTTATTAAAAAGGGGGAAAACTTGTCTGTGTGTTTTTTATTTTTAAAAAAAGCTGAGACATCGGTTGTACTAACAACCGTTGTGTTTGTTTTTTAGACATCGGTTGCAATTACAGCCGTTGTGTTTGTTTTTTTAAAATAAGCGGAGACATCGGTTCCACTAAGTACCGTTGTGTTTGATTTTTAAAAAGTTTCAGGGACATCGGTTGTTTTAACATACGTTGTCTAAAAAAACATTTTACATCGTTTATTTATTTTCTGATGTTACAAATGTCTTTAACATCGATGGCTTTCCCGACTGATGTTAAAAGGGTGATGTCTATTTTAGTTTTTCTAGTTGTGTACCCAAGTATTTCTAGAGCGCTCAACCCTTTTCTTCAGTCCATCTAGGATAATTCGATTGGCAACCTCAGCTTGCCCATTTGCTTGAGGATGGGCAACAGAAGTGAAACGTAACTTGATATCATTCTCGTCACAATATTTCTTGAATTCATCATTGTTAAACTGAGTTCCATTGTATGTGATCAAGATACGTGGAATCCCGTATCTGCATATCACATTTTCCTAGAAGAAATGCATCACATGTTTGGTGGTTATCTTGGCTAAAGGTTTAGCCTCAATCCACTTGGTGAAGTAGTCGATTGCCACTATCAAGAATTTTCTTTGAGCACTTGCCATTGGAAATGGTCCAAGTATATCCATCCCCCACATGGCGAATAGGATAGGTGAGTTAATGGATGTCATCATCTCTGGTGGTTTTCTAACCACCGGTGCATGCTTTTGGCACCGTTCACATTTCTTCACGTAGCTTTTAGCATCTGCAAGTATGCTCGGCCAATAGAAACCCAGACGAGTGATTTTATGAGCAAGGGCTCTGCCCCCCAAGTGCTGCCCACAAATTCCTTCATGTACTTCCCTTAGGGCCAACTCTGCCTCTTGGGGTCTCAAACATTTCAGATAAGGAACAATGAAAGACTTTTTGTATAGGATTCCCTCAATCAGGGTATACCTTAGTGCTCTCACATACAACTTTCGTGCTTCTGAGGTGTCGTTAGGTAACCAACCAGTTTCCAGATGAGATTTGATGGGATCCATCCAACAGCTAGCAAAATCAATAGGCGCTACCAACTTTCCATTGATGCTTGGGGTTTTCAAGACTTGGAAGTATACACTTCCTGCATAGTTTTCAATTTCAGAAGAGGCAAACTTAGACAAGGCGTCGGCCTTCATATTTTCTTCCCTTGGAATGTGTTCCATGTAGCATTCATCAAACTGAGTCATGATGGCCTTGACAAGTTTTAGGTACTTGGCCATGACTTCATCTTTGGCCTCAAACTCCCCATTTACTTGGGAAACCACTAGCCTCGAGTCTCCACACACTTTCAGAGTTTTAACTCTCAAGGCTCCAGCCAGCCCTAAACCAGCTATCTGGGCTTCGTACTCAGCTTCGTTGTTGGTCTTTGGGAAGTCCAGTTTTAGTGCTTACTCTATGAGAAATCCATCAGGACTTTGTAGCACCAAACCTGCTCCACTTGATTTTGTTTTTGATGCCTCATCAAAATAGAGCACCCAAAATTCTTTGAACACCATCTCTTCATCTTTCTTGTCTTCCACTATTACTTCCTGCCCCCCGACTTCTTGGTTGTCAATGGTGCATTCAACCATAAAGTCAGCGAGTGCTTGAGCTTTTATGGCCATTCGAGAATTATACTTGATGTCAAATTCTCCCAATTCAATAGCCCATTTGATCAACCTTCCACTAACCTGAGGGCTATGCAAGATGTTTCTTAGAGGCTGATTGGTCAAGACCTCTATCGTGTGAGCATGGAAGTATGGGCGTAGCTTTCTTTAGGCCATTATCAAGGCTAAGGCAAACTTCTCAATCGTAGAGTAGTTTATTTATGCCCCATGTAGAATCTTGCTCACGTAGTAAATGGGTTTCTGAACCTTCAATTCTTCTTTTACCAATACGGCTCCAAGTGTTGTGTTAGAAACCGCCAAGTACAAATAGAGATTTTCTCCTGGCTTTGGTTTTGCCAACAGTGGTGCCTCAGCCATGTACTTCTTCAAGGTCCCAAAGGCCTCCTGGCTTTCAGTTGTCCATTCAAAAAATTTCACATTCTTGAGTGCTTTGAAGAAAGGTAAGCACTTCTCTCCTGACCTGGAGATGAATCTTCCCAATGCTGCCACTCTTCCTGTTAGTTTCTGGACATCCTTGACAGTCCATGGTGGTTCCATGTCTAGAATTGCTTTGATTTTGTCGGGATTAGCCTTGATTCCTCTCTTGGAAACCATCAGGCCTAAAAACTTTTCCGAGCCAACACCAAAGGCACACTTAGCTGGATTCAACATCATCTTGTGGTGCCTCAGCACTTCAAACGCTTCTCACAGATGGTTTATATGATCGGCCTTATCGAGGCTTTTAACCAACATGTCATCCACATAGGCCTCCATGGTTTTTCCAATCAGGTGTTCAAAAATTTTGTTCACCAACCTTTGGTATGTTGCCCCTGCATTCTTAAGTCCAAATGCCATGAATAGGTAACAGAAAATACCAAAGTCAGTAATGAATGATACCTTGGAAATGTCATCTTTGTGCATTTTGATTTGGTTGTATCCACTGAAGCCGTCTATAAAACTTAGCATCTCGTGCCCAGCGGTAGCATCTATTAGTGCATCAATCCTTGGTAAGGGAAAACAATCCTTAGGACATCCATCGTTAAAGTCAGTGAAGTCCACACACATCCTCCATTTTTCATTGACCTTTTTGACCATTACTGGGTTAGCCAACCATTATGAGAATTGAATTTCTTCAATGAACCCGGCTTCCAGAAGCTTTTCTACTTCTTTCTTGATGGCCTCTTGTCTCTCTGGAGAAAAATTTCTTTTTTTTTTGTTTCACTGTCTTCCTTTCAGGATCCACATTCAATTTATGGGTTATCAACTGGGGATCAATCCCTGGCATGTCAGCCGCTGTCCAAGCAAAAACATCATTGTTTTCTTGAAGAAAAGATATGAGTTTGCTCTTCAATGGTTCAGGCAATAGTGCTCGAATGTAAGTCACCTTCTCCGGTTCACCAGGGACTAAGGGAATTGGAATTAAATCCTCAGCTGGTTTCCCTCTTCGGTCATCATTATCACTAGTATCCATGTCTTCAATGGGGAGAACCTGCCCCCCAACTCCATCATGCCTTAACGCGGCTACATAACAACTTCTAGCCATCTTTTGGTCTCCTCGTTCTTCACCAATCCCATTCCTTGTTGGGAACTTGATTTTCAGATGATAAGATGAGGCAACGGCCTTGAACGCATAAAGACCCTTCCTTCCCAGGATTGCATTATAGGTCAAAGTTGCCTTTATAACTATGAAGTTCAACATCTGAGTAGACGTATTCGACCCTTGCCCCATTGTCATTGGGATTTGGATAGTGCCTTCCACCTTCCACTCCACTCCATTGAATCCATATATGGGCATATTTGAAGGTGTTAACTGAGAGTCAGTATAACCCATTTTGATAAAAGCATCATGGAACAAGATGTCCATTGAAGCTCCATTGTCGACCAAAACTCTCTTTGTTTCAGAATTCCCTATCACAGATACGATGCCTAAGGGATCATCGTGGGGAAACTTCACTCCTTCCAAGTCAGAATCATCAAAGCCTATAGATATTTCTGTTCGGGCACGTTTCGGTGCTTCTCCAACCACGGTCACTACCTCTCGGGCATATGCCTTTCTTGAGTTTCGGGAGGACCCAGTAGCAGTTGGTCCTCCAAATATCATGTTGATGACTGGCCCTCGGGGCTTGGGATTTCGATCTTGATCGTTGTCCCTTCTGTCATAATCCTTCCTTTCATAGTTTCCTCTTTGACTCCCTTGGTTTCCATCCTTAGTAAATTTATTGAGTTTTTCTCTTCGTATCAAAAAATCTATCTCATCTTTCAGTTGTCTGCAATCATCCGTGTCGTGACCGACTTCCTTGTAGAACCGACAGAATTGGTTTTGGTTCTGTTTAGACATATCAGTCCTTAGTGGCTTCGGCCATCGGAGATCCCCCTCCTTTGCTATTTCCATTAGAATTTGGCTCCTGGGAGTGTTTAATCTTGCATACTCCGTAAACTTTGGTCCAAAATTGTTCCTCTTGGGTGGAGAATCAGAATCCTTTGACGTTCTAGGAAACTTTTCATTGACGCCATACTCCTGTGTTTCCTTTCTTTTCTTTGAATTTCCACTACCACCAGCAGTGGGTTCATACTTTCTCATGCTTTCTTCTGCCTTGATGTACTTTCCGGCTCTATCTTGGAGCTTCAACATGCTCTCAGGTGGATGTTTTGCCAATGATCTTTTGAAGTGATCATCAGTGGTTCCTTGCTGCAGGGCTATCAGAGCCACTTTATCCTCCAAGTCCGGTACTTTCAGAGCCTCCCGAGTGAATCGATTGATGTAATCCCTTAAAGCTTCATTCTTTCCTTGCTGGATTCCCATGAGTGATGCAGAGCTTTTCTCGTGCACCCTTCCCTTAACAAATTGGTTGATGAATGCTTTGCTTAGTTCCTTAAAAGACCCAATAGAGTTGGGAGGAAGACGGCTATACCAACGTTGGGCCATGCATGCCAAGGTTTGTGGAAATGCCCTACACTTGACAACATCATTGGTTGGCTGCAACAACAGTGCATTAGAGAATGTTCTTACATGATTAGCGGGATCTCCCGTTCTATCATAAGCTTTAATCGTTGGCATCTTGAATTTCCTGGATATGGTAGCTTTCATGATATCTTGAGTAAACGGTGGCGTATGATCATCAGGATCTCCTAGGGGCAACAAAACACTAGGATAACCCTTAGGGCTTCAGCCCTCTTAGTCCTTCTTGGTGTTGGGTCCAGGTTGATTATCGGGACTCTTCCAGTTGTTTGGCTTTGGGCTTTTGCGGCCTCCTCTTCGGCCAGTAGTTTCTTGAGTCTTGCGGTCTATGCCTCATGGGCTGAAATTTTTTCCTTAGTAGTTTGCTCCCGATTCGTTTGGAAAGAACGTCTTCTTCTTGGGGCAAAATCCCTCTCTTCTCCAGTTGAATCATTCTCATCCTCAGTATAGGGACCCGAGTAGTCTTGAATCAAAGGGGTCTGTCGAGTTTGAGTTTGTTGATTTTGGGGTCCCAGACCCTGTATGTAAGGGGGAACATATGCTTCATGATAGGTGGGGTTGAGACCACTACTGCCCATTGTGGGTCGAGGAGGCATGCCATAGTTTGGCATCCCAAGAGTTTGAGTTGCATATTGGGGAAGATCCGTAGTATGGAGTTGAAGGCCACTCGGTGCATTCATGAGCAATGGGGAGGTCGTGATTTTGGTCTCTTGTGGATTAGATCCATGAATGACCATCTACAGAGGATTCGTCCCTTCAACTGAAATTGGGACTTCCGGTCCTTGAGTGGTGGTGAGGGGGATATTTGCCCCTTGAATGCTAGTAGTTGGCGGTGGTTGATTTCCTTGAGCACCAGCTTCAGAGGTGAGAGGAAGCTCCTCAGAAGTTTGAGTATCTCGAGTTGTTCTTCGTGTGTTTGCCATGGTTGATGTTGTCTTCCCACATACGGCGTCAAATGTTATGGATTAAAAAGTGTATTTGTAAATTAATGGCTGCTCTTGTGTTTCGTGACTAAATCGGTCCTCACAAGATGCCTACTTATCTCAATCAGTGCTGAGAATCAAGCCAAAAAACGTAGTTCTATTGTGAAGGATCAGGGTCCTTATATAGGCGTCTGGAGCCTCGTATTTAGAGTAAGTTTAGGAGACTTAGCGAATAAGTCTCCTTTTTGATAATGGATAAACATTGTATTTCTTGGTGGACAAGTCCTTTCCTTGTTGATAATGACTGTGACTCATTATTTCCTGTAATTGGGATCCTGGATCCTTCTTTGATGAATTTACCATATTTTGGACTTCTTTCATGAGCTGTATATTTTCCCTATTTATTAATTACGAAATTAATAAATAATTAGGGTTTCGGGCCTTGTTTATTGGGCCGTATTCTTGGAACAATCCGGGTCTAATTAATGTATCATTAATTATATTTCTAGGATTACTTTTCTGTCCACATCAATAACTTTTTAATGGCATATGATTTCTTTGTCAAGTATAAATTTTGACATATGTTTTAATAATTTGCGCTTCATTTACTTATCAATATCAAATATTAATAGATATAATACTATAAGAATCATAGATTTTTTCGTTAATTTTTTAATGGGCGTCAACTGCACTACCAACACAACTTCTTATATTTTGTATTTAAAAATTGTTGGGTGATGGCCCATTTTATTATTTTCCAAGCAAGTGTGCCCAAAATACCTACACTCAAATATGCGGCCCTATTTACCCAGTGTTCACGCATTAACAGACTGCGCATATCATGCCTTTACAAATCAGTGTTATTGCACAGTGATTCAATACTATTTCATCAACACACGCAATGCGTCACTTCAATTCTCCTTGAGTCCAATTCTTTTTGTTAAATGTAACAGCACGTGTGCTGGTTCTATATGATGGGCCACGCATAATGAGTATGTGTAATCATTATATACGCACTTGTTACTAAATTTATGGAATACGTTGTATTTTATTTTCTATGTGATTTTTCAGTTGTATTTAATACCAAAAATATTATGTGACTTACTGTTAATCCCAAATGACCTAACATAATTGTAGAGGGTGGGGGGTTGAATACAATTCTTGATATTTCTCAAACTTAAAAATAACTTACAAATTAAAACTGAACTTATAAAATAAAAACCACAAGCACTTAATAATTTCAGTTGGATTGTTTGATGATCCAACTGAAGTGATTTTTATTGCGGAAATAATCTGTGATACAAAAAGTACACAACTGCTCAGTTACAAGAATGTAGAGAAGTATGCTCTCAAAGATAGCTAATACAATCTATTTGTTTTTCTTCTCTCACATCTATTTTAACTGCTACACTTGGTTATATATATATTCCCAAGTTTACAAAGCTATTTTTGGCTATACTAAAGTACACTAAAGGTTTTGGTGAAGCCAAAGTCCTTCTTCAAGCATCTAAACACTGAGAGTAGTGTTTGATAGTCTTCTCCTAAAATTCTATAGAGAGGCCATACTTGTTCTCTACCTCCCTTGAATGTAAAAACTAGTCTCTCAGGTAATTTTTGAGAAGCTGCAATGCCTCTTACTTGCACCAGGTTGTTTAAGTCAAGATGTAAACTGGATTCTTCCCTGATGTCAGCAATGTACATGCAGTCCTCTGGATTTGCAGGGGGTTTCTGAGGTTGTGGCTTTCTCACAAACACTGGCTTTGCCTTGACAGCCCTTTTCTTTGTCTTCATTGGTTGATCCTTCTCAAATAGGAACTTTGGAAAGTAGGCCTCATCAAATTCAAGAGGCTCCTCTTTTGGCACAATTGGTTGATCATGAAAGTTGACAGGATGTGCAGGATCACAGGTCAACTTTCCTTCATGAGGTAGATCAACAGGAATTTGATGTGCGATTGTTGTGGAAGAGTCTTGAGCAGTGTCCTGAGAATCATCTTTGTCAAAGTTCAGATTCCTTTTAGCTCTAGCCTTTGGCTGCCTTACACTCTTCCTTTCCTTTCCAGCTTCCTTAGCTTCATCCTTAGCCTTTTCTTCCTGTAGGGTTTCTTCATCTTCAAGTGATTGAGCAACTGCTAGTGCTTGCATTGCTGTCCTTTTACATTCTTCAGCTTTGGCCTTAGCAAAATTTGGGTGACCAACCCAAATGCAGATTTCTTTGCTATCCCTGTAGATGATTGCCCTTTTGTTCCTTATGCTTAGATGATTGCTCTCTTTGCTTTCCATGATCAGCTTCCCTAGGACTTTGAACTCATCTGGCTTTGGTGGAGGATAGAATATTCTTGCAATGTTCTTGCCCTTGGGTTTGACAGGTGATATTGGAGATATCCCTCTTGCATCCACATTCCTAAAGCATGAAGATTGTCCTTTCTCACTTCTTGAATCTTGAAGGACTCCATGCTGAAGGGGTTCTATAACATAAGAACTCTTGAACTGTGGCTCCCATTCCGTTGATGTTATAACCATGGCATTTGTTGATGGTTGATCCGTTGATGGATTTGAGTTCTTTGCAGTTCCAGCAATTCTCTTGACTCTTGCTTCTATGTTGGACCAATGATCTTTGATCTGTTCTTCAAGTCTCATCCTCATAGAAGCTTCCTGAATTAGGTCAATGCCATCCTTTTTCTTCTGTCCAAGCTCCCCCATTGCTAGTGGCTCATTTGGTAAGGAAATGGCTGGGACCAAAACCTTTGTGATTTGTATATCAAGCTCTTTAGATTTCTCTAGCTCCGTAGATTTCTCCCCCTTTTTGTTATCATCAAGTGAGATAAGAGGGAGTCCTTGAGCTGCCAAAAGCTGGGTGAGTAGCTGAGTTTGCTTCTCCTGTTCCTTTTGCATGTGAGAAAGTGTAGCCTCAACTTTGTCCACTCTAGAGGAAAGAGTCTTCAAAGACGAGGACACTTCAGGTTCCTTGGAGAAAAACCTGTTCATCTTGGACACAGTTAGAAGAGGAAGCTTTTCATCTAGCCTCCTGTCAGTAGCATCCCTGAGGTTACTAATGGAATCCTTGATTTCTGTAGCTTCAATCCTTGTCTACAACATCTGTAGCCTTTGGATTTCCAGTGAATCCATGATGGCCTTGTAGAATTTCTTGTCCCTTGCATTTGTAGACTCATGAGCTATATATGCCTCATTGTACTGCCTTGTGATAGCAACATCTAGAGTGCATCTTCCTTGCATATCCTGAGAAAGCCATTTTGGTCTAGGAGGCACCACAGAAGTCCCAGTCTGTGAAGTAGTGGCCACTTGTAGATTGTCACCAAAGCTGTCCTCATCATCAGAAAAGTCAAAGTCTCCACTTGCTGCAGTTGTTGGAGATAGATTGGTCAAGGCATCCTTTGCTCTTTGCATTGATGCAGTTGTATGAATTAGGTTTAGTGACCGCTCTGCCTCCACATTGCCCTGTTGAGCCATAACCTGATAGGCTGGCACAAGATGAGTAAAGGTCTCAGGATCCAGGGAAATACTATCCAGAGTTTGTTGATAATGCTCTTGGAAAGTAAGTTCCCTTTCTCCCTCACTGACCCTCATTAACTCACTAGCAATGGCTGCTTCCTCCCTTATGACTCCTGTAGTCCCTTCTCTCTCTCCACTCTTTTCTTTCATCATGGGCTCCCCATGGCTCACACCTCTCACACCCTCACCTTCACCTACTAAGATGGTACTCTCAATCTCTCCTTTTGCCTGGCTGGAAGAAATAGCCAGCCTCTCAGTCTCATTCTCTCCTTTTGCCTGGCTGCAAGCCAGCCTCTCAGTTTCACTCTCTCTCAAACCTAAAAGTGTCTCAACTACCACCAGGTCATCTACACTAGTTGTGGAAACAACTTGATCTTCAATAAGGGGTGTAGAATGACCTATCAATGGAATGATAGTTTGAACTGTCAACGGGATGAATACCGTTGATGGAGAAACACTTGTCAACGAAAGAGGCTGTTCCGTTGACGAAGTCAATAAAGCATTTTGAGAAAGTGAAATTACAATCGAATCTGTGGTGATTGATGTGAGATTGGGGTCCACAGATCCTCTTGCAGCTTCAGGAAAAATTGGTTGATGGCCCAACAGATCACTTAACAAGTGATGACCACCAGCTTCAGAGTGGGGCTTCTCCAAGATAAGAGTTGGAGAATCAGAAATAGATGTATGGATCATGTCCACATCTAAAGACTGAGTTGGTGAATTTGGTGGGGATGGTTCAAGGTTGATGTTTAGAGAATGAGACTGTAACCTCAGAGTAATAATTGGGGTTACATCAAACTGAATTTGTGAAACTGGAAGTGTTGCTTCCAGAGTGTGTGCACCCTGTGTACCCTTGGATTTTTGCTTCACTCTCCTTTGGTATTGGGAAAATGTAGACTGTGGGCTTGAAGTGTCCCTTACCCTCTTGGAGTGTGCTCTTGGAGGAGAGCTTGTTTCAATAATCACATCCTTTTGGGAGGATGCAACTAGACTTGTGTTTAAATCCATTTTACTCATTATGCCTTGTTGGGAAGACGCAATGGGGCATGGCTGGGACACACTATCCTTTCCTTCCTTATTCTTGGGGTTTCTTTGATTTTCACCCCTTCCCTCACCTCTCACAACTCCAGAATCACTCCCCTTTGGTTGTGAAGTAGTTTTTGCAACAGGTGCCTATTGAGAAGCACCTGAGGTTGGCTTTGAGGATTTCTTAGATTTAGGTTTTGCTGCTTGGGCAGGAGCCTGTTGGGACACAACTACAGACTCCATAGCAACATTGGTAGGTGAAACAATAGAAGTAACAACTACACTAACAGGGTTAGAAGAAGTTACCTCAATGATGGGCAGATACACCACTGGGACATCACCATTGTGGTTAAGTCTCAGTATATCTGTCAAAACCCTCTTCTCTTGCACAAAACACTTGAACCTGGAAATAGGGTTAGAGATAACTAATGGTGCTGGACTAACATGGTTAGCCAACATCATCAGAAACCTAGCATAATAGATATTCTTTTTCCTATTAGCCATATCACCCAACTTAGCACCAATTTCATACATAAGTTGAGTGCTAAAGTTGTAATATCTATCAGTTAGAATCATGGTTAAGAGAATCAACATAGAATTAGTTAATGCATCAAAATTGCTAATCTTTCCAGAGAAGACCTTAATGAATGCATCAGCTAAGTAACTGTATTCCTTAACCAAACCTCTCCTAATAATCTTACCCAAATTATCAGTAGGCAAAGAGTAGTTTATAGAATTTAGCATGTTAATCATTTCAGTATATGTAGGCAAAGCATTACAGTTATTTTCAGGAATATGTAGACATGCTTGCAATACATCAGAGTTAACTATATACTCATTACCTTGGATGGTGAATTGCAAAGTGCAATTTGTCCCACTATACTCACATGAGGTCCAAATCTCCTCGATTATCTCATTGTAGAGTGGTGTAGAGTGAAACATTGCATAGCTCAACTTGCAATTCTTCATGAAATCCATCATTTTGAAAAAGATGATGTTCGGGCTTTCCTTGACAACAAAAGGGATGGAGTTGTTCTTCTCATAGATAAATCCTCCAGCAGACATAAGCTTGACTATTGGTGCCATTGTTGAGTGAAGAAAAGCTTCGAACTGAATTGCTTGTTAGAGAGAAGAAGAAATAAAAGCCTTTGGAATTTTTGAGAACAGGTAAAAAAGAATTAAAGAAAATAGAATTTCTTAAATACTCCCCCAAAAATTCTCAGAAATTAAGTCCAATAATCAATGTAAATTATTGGATTGGCTTAAAAAAATGACCGTTACTTTTAAAGTATTACCATGATTTATACTTACAAGGGTGTATGTATAGATCGTGGTAAAAGACGTGTCAAATTTCAACGGTTCAGATTAACTGCACTATATCAACGAATCAAGATTGGGCGGTTAAAGTCCCGTCTATTTCGTTGATAAAGCTGTGTTTCGTTGATATAAAAGAGCTATCAACGAAACACCCAGAAAAATGCTAAGACTGTCAACGAAATGGTGCGTTTCGTTGACATAGTAATTTTGACTTAGACAAAATTGCACTTTTTCCTGAGAAAATTAATTCACAGAAAAACATAGCAAATTTCTGGCTACATCGCAACTTGCAAAAATCTCAAAAATAATTAGGAGAAATTTAACATACCTAGCTCACTTACTATTCTTGAGAATGTTGATTCATCAAGTGGCTTGGTAAAAATGTATGTAAGTGAACAAAATGTAACTCCACAGTACCATTCATAACATGTTCTCTAATGAAATGGTACTTGATGTCAATGTGCTTGGTCCTTGAATGCTGCACTGGATTCTCAGTAATGGAAATGACACTAGTGTTGTTAGGAATTTTCTCAACTCTTAATCCATAATCAAGTAGTTGATTTTTCATCCATAAAATCTGTGCACAACAACTTCCAGCTGCAATATACTCAGCCTCAGCTGTGGAGGTAGAAACTGAGTTTTGTTTCTTGCTGAACCATGAGACAAGCTTGTTCCCTAAGAATTGACAGGTACCAGTTGTGCTTTTCCTGTCAATTTTACATCCTGCATAATCTGCATCTGAATAACCAATTAGTTCAAAGCCAGATTATCTAGGATACCAAATGCCAAGGTTTGGTGTTCCTTTGATATATCTGAAAATTCTTTTAATAGCAACTAAATGGGATTCCCTAGGATCAGCCTGAAATCTAGCACATAGACATGTAGCAAACATAATATCAGGTCTACTAGCTGTTAAATATAAAAGTGAGCCTACCATGCCTCTATAACTTGAAATGTCCACAGATTTTTCCTTAGTATTCAATTCAAGTTTGGTGGCAGTAGGCATGGGAGTTTTGGCAGGAGAGCATTCCATTAAGTCAAATTTCTTTAATAAATCATGAATATATTTTGTTTGAATAATGAAAATGCCTTCATTAACTTGCTTCACTTGAAGACCAAGAAAGTAAGTTAATTCTCCCATCATGCTCATTTCATATTTACTTTGCATAAGCTTGGCAAACTTTTGACAAAGTTTCACATCTGTAGACCCAAAGATTATGTCATCTACATAAATTTGAACAAGTATAGTAGAGCCATTCACAACCCTATGAAACAGAGTTTTATCTACAGTACCTCTAGTGAAGAAATTCTCAAGGAGGAACTGTGAAAGTCTGTCATACCAGGCTCTAGGTGCTTGTTTCAAACTGTAATATCCGTGAATTTTATTATTTGATTAAATGATATATTTAATCTAAAATATTTATTTTGGAATATTGGAATATTATTATATGATATTTAGTGTGTAATTATGTGCTAAATGGTGAGTCGGAAGCCCCTTTCAAAAATTTCGTCATTTGGAATTTTCTTCAAATTTGAGCCGTTTTGATAATTCAAGAGCCCGTTGAAATTTCGTACATTCATTTTTAATTCTTCGTCTTTCGTATTCGAATCGTTATCGAAAGGGTTATGGGATTCTATTTAACCCTACCTATTTGATTCTGCAAATTAATTTCAATTTTTGATCCGAAAAAGGAAAAAATCGTTCCGAACCCTAATTGCTTAAGGGGACGGATTTATCGTTCTATATCAATATTGAAGTTGTTATAGCCCTAGTATTCTTGAGCATTAGTTATATAATGATATATATCAATTTGGATAATCATCAACCTTTTTAACCCCTTACTTTTCGTAAAACGTGTTTTTGACCTAATTAGGGTTTTTAAACGATCTAACGAATCAATATCGATCCAAAAATGTTATTTGGGGTATTATTTTTCCAAAAATATAAAATGACCAATCAGACTTCATAACCCTAGCAATTCTTCAGAAATTACTCAAGAAATCCGAAATTCCCAAATAATTATTTTGTGTTCTTGATCTTCAATCAATTCGTTCTAAGGGTTATTGAAGTCCAAATCTGAAGTTCTTATACTCAAATCAAAGCCCCAAAAATCTAGTTTCAGAATCTTCCAACCTCATCATCATCTGGTAAGTATTCGATTTTATATTGATTTTACAAGTTTCGAATTAAAATTAGGGTTCTTGATTCGATTTGGGGATTTTCATTCTGTTGATTCTCCGTTCAATTGGTTGCTTCTAACATGTTCCTAGGGTTCTAATTAGCAAGAATCCATGCTTTAATTTCATGTTTATGTTCGATTTAGTCGGGTTTGATTTTCGGGTTTTGACCCGATTTCTTCTTTCAATTCGTACGTTCTTGATATTGATCTGACATTGTTTTTGGTAAAGGGCTTTTATTGTATGAGTTATAAGCTTCATTTTGGTATATTAATCTTTGAGTTTCATGTAGGATTTAAGTAGATCGGGTTTCCGGCCGAGGTCGTCGCCGGCGAGTTCTTTGAATGAATTCTGGGCACGATTCCGGCATGGGACAGATGTGTGTGTATGTGGGTTGTGTTTGTCTTGCAAAAGCGAACAAAAGCCCTATAGTTTGGTTTTGTTTTGATCGGAAACGGCGAAGTCCGGCCACCGGACGCCGGCCGGATTCTGGAAAACCCAGATTCCGGCGGGTTGTTCTTGGTGACCCGGATTCGTTCTTCCCGACCCGTTTACCCGATTTTTCGACCCGGTTTCAATCTTCAAAACCCTAATTCATTTTCAGAAAACTGTTTTTGAATTTTATTTTTAAATTTAATTCGAAAATAGTTTAAAAACTTTAAAAATTCATATTTTTATTTTAAAAATATATTTTTATATCAGAAAAATTCTGATAAATTATATTTATTATTTTAAATCCGAAAATTGATTAAACTTAATTATTTTAATTATTTTTAATTAATAATTAATTTATTAATTAATTGGTTAATTCTTTTAATCAATTAATTCTTAAAAATTAATTATTAATTAGATTTAATTAATTAAAAATTCAGTTTAATTATTTTCAAGCCTATTTATTTATTTAAAAATAGTTTGAGTATTTAAAGAGTGTCAATTAATTTTATTAATTGATTTATTTTCATTTAAATGTTTATATTGGATTTAAAAATCCGATTTTTGATTTAAAAATTAGTAATGACTTATTAAAAATTCAAATGAGTTCCGTATGATGTTTTAAAAATGTTTATAAGTGCTATATGGTTCATATTAATTGTGTGTCGTGTTTTATAGTCTGTATATGCCCGTGCTAGGGCAAATATCTGAGTTTTAAATATCGTAAATTATACCGGACGTCCGATACGTAACCGGTTACTTGTTTAAATGTGATTATTGACTGAATAAGTGTCGAGAGTAGAACGAGCATAGTTAGACTTATTGTGATGAGTTGTTTAAATTATAGAATCGAGTTCCCGGAGCAAGGGAAAGGGGAAAGTAGAGTGAGCAGAGTCGATCCGACAGCAGCTTAGACCAGGCAAGTATCTGTGCCTTTACTTGTGATAAAATTATTATTGTCTTGATTACTTGAATACCGTTATCCCCAGAACAATTCAAATTATCCATCTTTTAACCGCATTTGGACAACTGATTCCATTTCCTTAGAAATTCTTGATTCTTTGATTTGATCTGCATCGGAAACCCTTATTTCCAATTTACTTGATTATTGTTTACCACCTATTGTTGCTATTTATCATCCTTTGATTATCATTGACAACCTTTGATTGTTTGATTTCCATCTTGAAACTACTCCATGATCCTTTCTCGATCTTCGTTGATACTGAACAGTTGAAGCTCTTTTGCAATTACTATACATTCAGTTTATCTTATTGAGCATGTTATTGTTTAGACCCTATTATAGAATTGGCATGTGTTTTTAAAAATGGACCAGTAATTGGTCGAAGTAACTTAAGGCCCAGATTGGCCTGGGATCCAGTAGAGGACTATGACATGAGCTAGTCCGGGGTTGATGCGTGGCTGGCCAGCAGCACAACCTTTGATTTGAATAAAATGTATAAGCCAAATTCTAATTCTTTACTTCAATCATTATTGATACAAAGCATGTGTTAGCTAAATATTGTTGATTCTGATATCTTAAATTCATATCCTTACAACCGTGATAGAAATGATTCATTGATGTTTGCTGAGCAATTTTGGCTCACTCTTGCTTGTTGTTTTCTAACCCTATTCCAGTGAAGCGAGAGTATGAGTTGGCATAGCGTGACCGATAGTTCACCAGCAGTCAGGAGAGCCCCTCGAGTCACTGTTATTGGCAGGGTAGTTGTTGTTTTGCTTTTCTAGATTTAATGTCTAGCTTTGAACTTTAGTTGTGATGTAATAACTCTGATAAAACTGGTTTGTAATAATAAAAGATTGTAGTAGCTTGTGTTCATTGCCATAATCTGGATGCGGTCTTGGTCAAGGGGTAATTGTGTCTTTATATATATATTATGCATGTGTTAAATAGTGTTCCGTTGGTCGGATGACTCCTCAAATCTGTACCCCGGGTTTGGAGGGCGTCACAGTTGGTATCAGAGCAACAGGTTATGGCATTTGAAACAAGTTAGGACTTAGGGTCCAGGATAACATAGAGAGTTAGGAAGTCACGTAAGGATATTAGGAGGTCAACTAGGGATATTACGCGTAGTAATTAAATGTGGTTATAATTGCAGCCCCCTAGTTCTAGTTCAGACTCAGACCCTTCCGAGGATACGATATCAGAGATACCTACACCCGTTGAGAGAGCAGGACCGTCTCGGCCAGTGCGATATCAGCCTAGGCATCAGGGCCCAGTAGTCAGGAGAGATCAGATACCTTGTCCTATTCCACTCCGACAAGTAGCCCCAGCACCAGCGTCTCAGGCATCAGTTTGTGGGCCTTTGTATCAGTTAGGTGAGCCACCAGTTCCACACCATGTGTATCAGAGGGTGAGAAGAGAGAAGGATTTCCTTTATGGACAGGTTATGGAGATGGGTAGGATTCGTTCGATCGAGGCAGCCGCTGTCAGAGAGAGAGACAGACTTAGAGATCAGATGAGAGACATTCAGATGAGGTTTAGGGTTACGAGGACTTTGGTTGAGACTCGATTGCATGGATTAGCTTCTAGCCGAGAGGGAGAGACAGTAGCAGGGATGAGACAGATTTTGGATTATGCGATGAGTGAGATTGCAGAGGTTTCAGGACCCCCGTTATGGCCGCCAGGAGCAGGTGATCTGTGAGCAGGTATCGGTAGTAGACAGATGTGACATGGATGTATGGTTCTAGATAGTTAGTATATAGATGCATATAGTAGAATCAGCAGTGCACCGGGCTTATAGGAACGCCTCGGGTTGTTGTTGCATTTTTGTTGTTGTATTGCTGGTCGGCAGTTATGGTTCAGCCATGATATATTTTCTTTTGAAGCGTTCTACGCTTGTACTAACTCTATCTATATATATATGATAAACCTCTTTTATAGAACTGTATTTATTCCCCTGTCATTCATTTCCAGCATCATAACTGTTATTCTACTTATTGCAACGAGTGTATCCATACACCGTTGAGAAGATCTGTAAACCTTCGAGATATCAATTGTGATCCTTCCTTCTCTTATATGAACTGTTTGATTAAGCCAATTATTGTTTATTCATTAGCGATATGGCTCCTAGACGACAAACCCGTTCAACTGATACTTCTGACCAAGAAGGTCAACAAAATACACCTCCCACGGGCCGTGTGGACCCGATGGTAATCCAGTTGTTAAATACCCTTACTCAACAGACTGCCGCATTAGCACAGCAGCAACGTGCATTTCAGCAACAGCTCTTAGAACAGCAGCAACAGCATCAGCAACATCAGCATCAGCAACATCAGCATCAGCAGCATCAACAACAGCACCAGCAAGCAGCACCGGCAGTTACGTTCAAATCTTTCCAGGCAGCAAAACCTCCAGAATTTAAAGGATCAGCAGACCCTGTAGAGGCTAAGGCATGGTTGAAAGAGATGGAAAAGGCTTTTGCCTTGATAGAGGTGACAGAGGATAAGAAGACAGAGTATGCAAGCTATTTTCTGAAGAATGAGGCTAGTTATTGGTGGGAAACGAGTAGGGCTATGGAGCCCGAGGGATTGATTACGTGGGCAAGATTCACAGAGTTGTTTTTGGAAAGATATTTTCCGGACTATATGAGAGATCAGATGGAATTGAAGTTTTTGGAATTAAAGCAGGGAAGCATGACAGTGCCCCAATATGAAACAAGGTTTACGGAGTTGTCAAGGTTTGTTCCAACCTATGTGGATACGGAAAAGAAGAAGGCCAAG
Organism: Heracleum sosnowskyi; assembly: GCA_030848705.1. Lineage (NCBI taxonomy): Eukaryota > Viridiplantae > Streptophyta > Magnoliopsida > Apiales > Apiaceae > Heracleum > Heracleum sosnowskyi. Next base: position 9,271,739 of record CM061242.1, on the reverse strand, counting down.
AGGTTCCAGCAGGGACTGAGGTCTTGGATTCGTAGTAAGTTAGCTGTATTGGAGTTGGACACCTATGCAGCGGTGGTCCAAAAGGCAATGATTGCGGAGGCAGAGAGTGATTCTTACATGAGAGAGAAGGAGAACAAGAAAAGGAAAGCAGGGATACCCGATAAGGGACAGCAGCAGGGAAGTTTTCAAGGGCAAGCAAATAAGAAGCTGGGATTTCAGCACGGAAGGAATACAAGTTTCAGGAAACCAGACACCGGAAACGTAGGACAAGATAACCGTCTACTAACCGGCGGTCAGCAGGGACTTTCTAGACCCCCACTGCCAGAATGCAAGACATGCGGGAAGCGACATCTAGGGATATGCCATCGATTGACTATCACATGCTTTAAATGCAATCAGAAGGGACATTATTCCCGGGATTGCAAGATGGGCATCGTGTGTCATCGGTGTAAGAAACCAGGTCACATGATTAAGGACTGCAGAGCACCAGCAACCGTGAACAATATGATTCGGGCAATTGAAGCACCCCCAGTTGTTAACGTCCAGCCGTTAGCCAGGACCTACAATATGTCAATGGGAGAAGCAGTGAGAGATTCCGACGTGGTGGCAGGTACACTTCTAGTAAATTCTATTCCTGCACAAGTGTTAATAGATTCGGGAGCGACGAAGTCTTTTATTTCTGAAACGTTTGCTCGTAGATTGAATTGCGTAATGAGACCTTTAAGTGGAGTGTTGACTATAGAGATAGCTAATCAGGATCGTATCGCGGTCAGTTCATATTATCCCCGTTGTGAGATAGAGATTTTGGGAAATCGTTTTTATGTTGACTTGTTACCTTTTAAGTTAGGTGAATTTGATGTGATATTAGGGATGGATTGGTTGACTGAGCATGATGCAAGTATTGATTGTAAGAATAAGAGGGTTACTTTGATTACCCTAGAAAAGAAAGAGATAATATTTAGAGGAGAGAAACAAAGAAAGAGGTTCCTGACAATGATTCAGGCTAAGAGGTTATTAAGGCAAGGTTGTGAGGCGTATCTAGCTTATGTAATAGATATAGATAAGGAAGTTTCTAAGTTAGAAGATATTCCAGTCGTAAATGAGTTTCCAGATGTTTTTCCAGAAGAATTACCAGGTTTACCTCCAGATAGAGAAATTGAATTTGCAATAGACTTAGTACCGGGCGCGGAGCCAGTATCGAAGGCCCCTTACAGGATGGCACCAGTGGAGATGAAGGAATTGGCTGATCAACTGCAAGATTTGCTAGAAAAAGGAATTATTAGACCCAGCGTTTCACCGTGGGGAGCACCAGTACTGTTTGTCAAGAAAAAGGATGGAAGCATGAGATTGTGTATAGACTATCGGGAGTTGAACAAGCTGACCATTAAGAACAAGTATCCGTTACCTCGAATAGATGATCTGTTTGACCAGCTGAAGGGAGCGGTACATTTTTCGAAGATCGACCTACGGTCAGGATATCACCAATTGAAGATTAGACCAGACGACATACCGAAGACAGCCTTTCGAACAAGGTATGGGCACTATGAATTTTTAGTAATGGCGTTTGGACTAACGAATGCACCCGCAGCTTTTATGGATCTAATGAACAGGATTTTCAAGAGATATTTGGACAAGTTTGTAGTGGTATTCATCGACGACATCTTGATATACTCAAGGACAGAAGAAGAGCATGCAGACCAGTTGCGAATTGTGTTAGAAACGTTGAGACAAGAAGGACTATACGCGAAGTTTTCCAAGTGTGAATTCTGGTTGAAAGAAGTTCATTTCTTAGGACACGTGGTGAGCAGCGAAGGCATCAAAGTGGACCCAGCAAAGATAGAGGCAGTGAAAGATTGGGAGAGACCAAGGACACCGACTGAAGTCAGAAGTTTCTTGGGATTAGCCGGATACTACCGGAGATTTGTGCAAGATTTTGCGAAGATAGCTACTCCAATGACCAAGCTGACAAGGAAAAGCGAGCGATTCATATGGAACGATAAATGCGAAGAAGGCTTCCAAGAGTTAAAGAGAAGACTAACTACGGCACCAGTATTGATGTTACCAGACGATCAAGGTCATTTCGTAATCTATAGTGATGCGTCGTACAAAGGATTAGGATGCGTACTTATGCAACATGACAAGGTGATTGCCTATGCGTCAAGACAGTTGAGACCCCACGAACAGAAGTACCCTACACACGATTTGGAGTTAGCAGCTATTGTGTTTGCTTTGAAGATATGGAGACACTACTTGTATGGAGAGAGATGTGAAATATACACCGATCACAAAAGTTTGAAGTATATCTTTACTCAGAAAGAGCTGAACATGAGGCAACGAAGATGGTTAGAACTAATCAAGGACTACGACGTTTCTATTAACTATCATCCCGGCAAGGCAAATGTGGTAGCAGATGCATTGAGCAGAAAAGAGAGATTAAACACACTAATGATGACCAAAGAGTTATACAAGGAATTTGAGAAGTTAGAAATCGAAGTAATTAATCCGAAGAACGCGACGGAAATGATTTATACCATGACGTTTCAACCTGAATTGTTGGAGAAGATACGAAAATGCCAAGAGCAAGTTATGAACGACGATGTGAGTAAAATGACAGGTGAGGAAATATGTAGCCAACCGGACGACAAAGGGATCTTGAGATTTGCTTCTCAGATATGGATACCTAACGTAACGGAACTGAAAAGTGAGATTCTGCACGAAGCACATAACTCGAAGTATTCAATTCATCCAGGGAGTACGAAGATGTATCGAGATCTTAAGACGAACTTTTGGTGGCCAGATATGAAGAGAGAGATTGCGGAATGGGTAAGTAAATGCTTTACGTGTCAAAGAGTTAAGGCGGAACATCAGAGACCAAGTGGATTACTTCAACCATTGGAGATTCCCGAATGGAAGTGGGAACACATTGCGATGGACTTTGTAGTAGGATTGCCTAGAACAAAAGCTAACCATGATGCCATCTGGGTTGTCGTGGATCGATTGACGAAATCTGCGCATTTTCTTCCGATTAACGAGAGATTCTCGCTGGATAAGTTAGTTCATATGTACATAAAAGAAATCGTAGTACGACATGGAGTTCCAGTATCGATAGTGTCTGATAGAGACCCTCGATTCAATTCAAGATTTTGGAGGAGTTTTCAAGAGTGTTTGGGCACCGAGTTGAGAATGAGTACGGCTTATCATCCGCAGACGGACGGTCAGAGCGAAAGGACAATTCAGACTATTGAAGATATGCTTAGGACGTGTGCACTTGATTTTGAAGGCAGTTGGGACGATCATCTACCCTTGGTGGAATTTTCATATAATAATAGTTTTCACGCGAGCATCGGAATGCCACCGTACGAAGCTTTGTATGGACGAAAGTGTCGATCTCCAGTATATTGGGAAGAAGTTGGTGAACGGAAAATGATAGGACCAGAACTAGTACAACGAACAAAAGAAGTGATTCAATTGATTCAGAGAAGATTGATAACAGCTCAAGACCGACAGAAAAGGTATGCGGATCTAGCCAGAAAGGATGTGGGATTCGAGGAAGGAGAGCAAGTGTTACTAAAAGTTTCCCCATGGAAAGGATTAGTTAGATTTGGAAAGAAAGGGAAGTTGAGTCCGAGATATGTTGGGCCGTTTGAGATTTTGAAGAAGGTAGGCGAGGTAGCTTACGAGTTGGCATTGCCACCGCATATGCAGCACGTTCATAATGTATTTCATGTATCTATGCTTAAGAAGTATCGACCAGATTCGAATCATGTAATAGAGTATGAACCAATAGAGGTCCAGGCAGATTTATCATATGTAGAACGACCAATTCAGATAGTGGATCGTAAGGAGAAAGTACTAAGGAATAAGACAGTAGCGTTAGTGAGAGTTTTGTGGAGGAATCCTAAAGTAGAAGAGTCTACCTGGGAGTTAGAGAGTGAGATGTTAGAGAAGTATCCCCAGTTGTTTCCTTGATCTGATTCTGAGGACAGAATCCTATTAAGGGGGGAAGGATGTAATATCCGTGAATTTTATTATTTGATTAAATGATATATTTAATCTAAAATATTTATTTTGGAATATTGGAATATTATTATATGATATTTAGTGTGTAATTATGTGCTAAATGGTGAGTCGGAAGCCCCTTTCAAAAATTTCGTCATTTGGAATTTTCTTCAAATTTGAGCCGTTTTGATAATTCAAGAGCCCGTTGAAATTTCGTACATTCATTTTTAATTCTTCGTCTTTCGTATTCGAATCGTTATCGAAAGGGTTATGGGATTCTATTTAACCCTACCTATTTGATTCTGCAAATTAATTTCAATTTTTGATCCGAAAAAGGAAAAAATCGTTCCGAACCCTAATTGCTTAAGGGGACGGATTTATCGTTCTATATCAATATTGAAGTTGTTATAGCCCTAGTATTCTTGAGCATTAGTTATATAATGATATATATCAATTTGGATAATCATCAACCTTTTTAACCCCTTACTTTTCGTAAAACGTGTTTTTGACCTAATTAGGGTTTTTAAACGATCTAACGAATCAATATCGATCCAAAAATGTTATTTGGGGTATTATTTTTCCAAAAATATAAAATGACCAATCAGACTTCATAACCCTAGCAATTCTTCAGAAATTACTCAAGAAATCCGAAATTCCCAAATAATTATTTTGTGTTCTTGATCTTCAATCAATTCGTTCTAAGGGTTATTGAAGTCCAAATCTGAAGTTCTTATACTCAAATCAAAGCCCCAAAAATCTAGTTTCAGAATCTTCCAACCTCATCATCATCTGGTAAGTATTCGATTTTATATTGATTTTACAAGTTTCGAATTAAAATTAGGGTTCTTGATTCGATTTGGGGATTTTCATTCTGTTGATTCTCCGTTCAATTGGTTGCTTCTAACATGTTCCTAGGGTTCTAATTAGCAAGAATCCATGCTTTAATTTCATGTTTATGTTCGATTTAGTCGGGTTTGATTTTCGGGTTTTGACCCGATTTCTTCTTTCAATTCGTACGTTCTTGATATTGATCTGACATTGTTTTTGGTAAAGGGCTTTTATTGTATGAGTTATAAGCTTCATTTTGGTATATTAATCTTTGAGTTTCATGTAGGATTTAAGTAGATCGGGTTTCCGGCCGAGGTCGTCGCCGGCGAGTTCTTTGAATGAATTCTGGGCACGATTCCGGCATGGGACAGATGTGTGTGTATGTGGGTTGTGTTTGTCTTGCAAAAGCGAACAAAAGCCCTATAGTTTGGTTTTGTTTTGATCGGAAACGGCGAAGTCCGGCCACCGGACGCCGGCCGGATTCTGGAAAACCCAGATTCCGGCGGGTTGTTCTTGGTGACCCGGATTCGTTCTTCCCGACCCGTTTACCCGATTTTTCGACCCGGTTTCAATCTTCAAAACCCTAATTCATTTTCAGAAAACTGTTTTTGAATTTTATTTTTAAATTTAATTCGAAAATAGTTTAAAAACTTTAAAAATTCATATTTTTATTTTAAAAATATATTTTTATATCAGAAAAATTCTGATAAATTATATTTATTATTTTAAATCCGAAAATTGATTAAACTTAATTATTTTAATTATTTTTAATTAATAATTAATTTATTAATTAATTGGTTAATTCTTTTAATCAATTAATTCTTAAAAATTAATTATTAATTAGATTTAATTAATTAAAAATTCAGTTTAATTATTTTCAAGCCTATTTATTTATTTAAAAATAGTTTGAGTATTTAAAGAGTGTCAATTAATTTTATTAATTGATTTATTTTCATTTAAATGTTTATATTGGATTTAAAAATCCGATTTTTGATTTAAAAATTAGTAATGACTTATTAAAAATTCAAATGAGTTCCGTATGATGTTTTAAAAATGTTTATAAGTGCTATATGGTTCATATTAATTGTGTGTCGTGTTTTATAGTCTGTATATGCCCGTGCTAGGGCAAATATCTGAGTTTTAAATATCGTAAATTATACCGGACGTCCGATACGTAACCGGTTACTTGTTTAAATGTGATTATTGACTGAATAAGTGTCGAGAGTAGAACGAGCATAGTTAGACTTATTGTGATGAGTTGTTTAAATTATAGAATCGAGTTCCCGGAGCAAGGGAAAGGGGAAAGTAGAGTGAGCAGAGTCGATCCGACAGCAGCTTAGACCAGGCAAGTATCTGTGCCTTTACTTGTGATAAAATTATTATTGTCTTGATTACTTGAATACCGTTATCCCCAGAACAATTCAAATTATCCATCTTTTAACCGCATTTGGACAACTGATTCCATTTCCTTAGAAATTCTTGATTCTTTGATTTGATCTGCATCGGAAACCCTTATTTCCAATTTACTTGATTATTGTTTACCACCTATTGTTGCTATTTATCATCCTTTGATTATCATTGACAACCTTTGATTGTTTGATTTCCATCTTGAAACTACTCCATGATCCTTTCTCGATCTTCGTTGATACTGAACAGTTGAAGCTCTTTTGCAATTACTATACATTCAGTTTATCTTATTGAGCATGTTATTGTTTAGACCCTATTATAGAATTGGCATGTGTTTTTAAAAATGGACCAGTAATTGGTCGAAGTAACTTAAGGCCCAGATTGGCCTGGGATCCAGTAGAGGACTATGACATGAGCTAGTCCGGGGTTGATGCGTGGCTGGCCAGCAGCACAACCTTTGATTTGAATAAAATGTATAAGCCAAATTCTAATTCTTTACTTCAATCATTATTGATACAAAGCATGTGTTAGCTAAATATTGTTGATTCTGATATCTTAAATTCATATCCTTACAACCGTGATAGAAATGATTCATTGATGTTTGCTGAGCAATTTTGGCTCACTCTTGCTTGTTGTTTTCTAACCCTATTCCAGTGAAGCGAGAGTATGAGTTGGCATAGCGTGACCGATAGTTCACCAGCAGTCAGGAGAGCCCCTCGAGTCACTGTTATTGGCAGGGTAGTTGTTGTTTTGCTTTTCTAGATTTAATGTCTAGCTTTGAACTTTAGTTGTGATGTAATAACTCTGATAAAACTGGTTTGTAATAATAAAAGATTGTAGTAGCTTGTGTTCATTGCCATAATCTGGATGCGGTCTTGGTCAAGGGGTAATTGTGTCTTTATATATATATTATGCATGTGTTAAATAGTGTTCCGTTGGTCGGATGACTCCTCAAATCTGTACCCCGGGTTTGGAGGGCGTCACACAAACCATAGAGTGCTTTGAGGAGGAAGTATACATATTCTGGAAAATCATCATCTTCAAAACCAGGAGGTTGACTTACATACACCTCCTCTTCCAATTCCCCATTCAGAAAAGCACTCTTCACATCCATTTGATAGACTTTGAAATTGGCATGGGCTGCATAGGCTAGGAAAATCCTTATTGCTTCTAGTCTTGCAACAAGAGCAAAGGTTTTATCAAAATCAATACCCTCTTCCTGTGAATAGCCTTTTGCAACCAATCTAGCTTTGTTCCTTGTGACTATGCCATTTTCATCCATCTTGTTTCTGAACACCCATTTTGTGCCTATGACACTCCTGTCCTTAGGCTTGGGCACCAGCTTCCAAACTTTGTTCCTCTCAAATTGGTTTAGCTCCTCTTGCATAGCTAAAACCCAATCTGGATCTAGAAGTGCATCCTCAACTTTCTTTGGCTCATCTTGAGACAGAAAGCTACTGTATAGACATTCCTCTTGAGTTGCTCTTCTAGTTTGGACTTTTGAAGAAACATCACCTATAATAAGTTCAAAGGGATGATCTTTAGTCCATTTCCTTGAGGGAGGAAGATTTGCTCTTGACGAGGTAGCTCCATGATCATGATTGCCTTGATTGGATAATTGTCCTTGAGAAACTCCCCCTGAGTTTGTTGTCCCTAATTGATCACTTCTGGAAGCATTTCTTTGACTGTCAACGGTATGACCAATTTGGCTGTCAACGAAACGCTCATTTTGACTGTCAACGAATCCATCACCATGACTGTCAACGAAATGACCATTTGGTCTGCTAGCAGCTATTCTTTTCAATCTTAATGCAGTAATTTCATCTTCACTGCTGCTTTCATCTGTGCTAGATACAACAACTTTAGGCTGTTTCTCAGTAGCCTTAACATGATTCACTTGATCTCCTTCCTCATTCTCAAAAGAAAGACTTTCATGGAAACCTTCATCACAGAGACCTTGAATTTTGAGATCATCAAAAACAACATGTACAGATTCCATAACAATGTTGGTTCTGAGATTATAGACTCTGTAAGCTTTCCCTGCTGCATATCCCACAAATATTGCTTCATCTGCCTTTGCTTCAAATTTCCCCAAATGCTCAGGTTGATTTCTCAGAACAAAGCACTTGCATCCAAAGACATGAAGAAAATTCAATAGTGGTTTCTTTCTTTTGAGTAGTTGATAAGGGGTCATTCCCTTGGCCTGATTAATCAAAGAAATATTTTGAGTAAAGCAAGCTGTGTTAACTGCCTCAGCCCAAAAATAAGTTGGTAACTTTAATTCATCTAGCATTGTCCTTGCAGCTTCAATAAGTGTTCTGTTTTTCCTTTCAACTACACCATTTTGCTGTGGTGTCCTTGCTGCTGAAAACTCATGCAAAATACCATTTTCTTCACAGAACACCTTCATGCTTGAATTCTTGAATTCTGTCCCATTGTCACTCATAATCCTTCTTACTTTGAAATCAGGATGATTGCTTACCATCTTGATGTGATTGATAATGATTTCACTTGCCTCATCTTTGGAGTGCAAAAAGAAGGTCCATGTAAATCTAGAAAAATCATCAACAATCACAAGACAGTATTTCTTCTTTGAGATAGACATGACATTTACAGGGCCAAACAGATCCAAATGAAGCAACTCAAGCTGATGGACAATTGATGACTCTGTCTTGCTTTTGAATGATGCCTTCTTTTGTTTCCCTTTTTGACAGGCATCACACAAACCATCCTTGGAGAATTCCACTTGTGGAATTCCTCTGGCAAGATCTTTCCTCACCAAATCATTCATAACCTTAAAATTCAAATGAGATAATTTCTTGTGCCATAGCCAACTTTCATCCTTGCTTGCCTTGCTGAAGAGACAAGTGATGGTGTCTAGACTTGTGCTACTAAAGTCAGCAATGTACACATTCCCTCTTCTGAATCCAGTCATTACCACATTGTTGTTTCCTCCTTTAGAAACAACACAGGCTTCTTTAGAAAAAGTAACTAAAAATCCTTTGTCACAAAGTTGGCTGATACTAAGCAGATTGTGCTTAAGACCATTCACCAATGCAACCTCATCTATGATGACATTCTCTTTTGAAATCAAGCCATATCCCTTAGTGTAGCCTTTGCTGTCATCTCCAAAAGCAATACAAGGGCCAGCTCTTTCCTGAAACTCTGTGAGCAGGGTAGAATCACCAGTCATGTGTCTTGAACAACCACTATCCAAGTACCAAAGATTCCTTTTGTTTCCCTGCACACAATAAAATCAAATCAAGTTGATTTTGGTACCCAAGTTACCTTGGGTCCTGTTTTGTTAGCCTTTGCTTTTCCTTTTATATCATTTTTCACCTTGGGCTCAGATTGATTTAAATCAATCTTCACCTTTGGTGTTGATTTCTGAGGGTTGCTCACATTTTCATTCACAGCATGCATAGTTGGAGGAACAAACATGTTATTCACATTCCATGGCATTTGTGGCACATTAAACATATTCATGTATGGATTAGGCACAAATGACATGCTGGCATATGGATTTTGAAATTGTGCATATGGAGCAAACATGTTAGGCATAACAGGCATTGTAGGCATAGAACTATTCATTTCAGACTTGGGCATTTTCACATTAGCAGTCTTCTTAACAGATTTGAAGTTAGTAGATAAATGACTAACACTTCCACAATTGACACATGTCTTTCTAGGAGCATATTTATCAGGTGTGTAATTGTTGTGTTTGTTAATCCCTACTTTTCCATTCATGTTATTCTTTTTATTTCCCTTAGCCTCAACTTGAACTTTCTCTAACTTGTCTTTCAATTGCTTGTTAGACAAGTGACCTACATTAGCTCTCTCAACAGGCTTCTCAACTTTCTTTGATTTACTAGACTCACCTTGAACAAAGTTCTTGGTGACTGGACCATACTTGTTATTAAGTCTAGTGAGTTCATCTTTTCTTTTCTCTGTCAACGAAACAGCCTGATCGGTTGATGGTTCATCTGTCAACGGAACATTGCATTATGTTGACATATCAACCTTCAACAAATGATCATTGTTGTTTGTTGACTCTGTTTCTGATTCTAAGGTTTCACCAACATACCCTAGCTTTTCTTTGTTCTTTTTCCATGATTGTTCACAGAAAGATTCCTTACCTTGAACATTAATGATGTTGTTAGCAACATTCCTGGTATCTTTCCATTTTGCAATCACACTTTGTTCTATTTCAAGTTGTGTTTTAAGAATTTCTTCCCTTTCTAACACGTTCTCAAGTTCCTTCTTAGCATCCCTACTAACACACCTCATTTTCTGAAAATCAATGAGCTGTGCTTCTAACATTGCATTCCTATCACTTAAGAGCAAATTAGTCTCTTTTATTCTTGAATTCTCTTTGGTAAGTGATTTAAGAGTAACACGTAAATTATATAGTACAGTAGACATTTCATTTACTGCACTATCGCATTCCTCTTTAGAAAGCTCAGAAAGATTAGTAATTGTTACCTGGTTGCTTGAGGAGCTTGCTTCCTGCTCATGATTCTTAGCCATAAGAGCCAAGTTGACATACTCAACATCATCATCAGAATCTTCACCATTACCAGCCCAATCATACTCCTGAGACATGAAAGCCTTTTCTTTTTGCTTGAGAAGTTCAAAGTATTTCTTTTTATAATCAACGGGCTCAAATTTCCTGTTGCCCTTCTCAACCTTGGGCTTTCTGCAGTCTCCAGCAAAGTGACCAAGCATTCCACAATTGAAACATTTAGATTTAGACTTTTCAATCCAGTTATTTTTGCTAGGTTGAAAGTCTTTCCTTGGTGGCCTTGCTTCTGAGTTTCTCTTGAACTTGAACTTAGAGAATTTCCTTGACAGAAAAGCAATGTGTTCATCAATCTCATCTAAGTCATCCAAGTTGGCTGGTTCTGGTTCTTCTTCTTCTGTCATCTTGCCTTTACCCTTGCTAACATTACTCCTACAACTAGCTCGACTAGTTGTGGCCTTTGCAGCTTCTTCATTGTCATCTTCCAGTTGGTTCACAGATGCTATCAATGCAATAGATCCACCTTTCTTCTGTACCTTTTCAATTTCTTCATCTTGCTCCATTTCCAACTCATATGTCTTTAAGGTTCCATAAAGCCTTTCAAGAGTGTAGTCTTTGTACTCTTGAGTGTTTCTGAGAGAAACAGTCATAGGCTTCCATTCTTTTGGAAGAGCTCTAAGAAATTTAAGGTTTTAATCCTTGGTTTGATAGATCCTCCCATACAACTTTAATCCATTCAAAAGCTTTTGAAACCTACTAAACGTATCATTTAGGGTTTCACCAGCTTTAAAATGATAATGCTCATATTGTTGTATAAGGAGCTGCATTTTGTTTTCCCTAACTTGCTCAGTTCCTTCACAGAGAGTTCTAACAGTGTCCCAGACTTCTTTGGAGGTTGTACAGTTTATGACATTGTCAAACATCTCTTGCTCCAAACCATTAAACAGAATGTTCATGGTTCTTTTATCTTTATGGATTTCTGCAACATCTTCAATAGTCCATTCTGAGACAGGTTTTGGAATCTCTACATCAGGAGCATCATCTGGCAATCCAACTCTAGATGCGAACTTCATGGGAACGTGTGGACCTTTCTCAATGCAGTCTACATACCTCTCATCCATAGACATGAGATGTAAATGCATCTTTACTTTCCAGTGAAAGTAATTGTCCTTATCAAGAACTGGTATCTTTACACCTGCATCCTTCTTCACCATGGTTACTGTTTTGGTCTTGATCTTTAAACTTCTTGTTTGTTAGAAGCTTGCTCTGATACCAATTGTTAATCCCAAATGACCTAACAGAATTGTAGAAGGGGGGGGGGTTGAATACAATTCTTGATATTTCTCAAACTTAAAAATAACTTACAAATTAAAACTGAACTTATAAAATAAAAACCACAAGCACTTAATAATTTCAGTTGGATTGTTTGATGATCCAACTGAAGTGATTTTTATTGCGGAAATAATCTGTGATACAAAAAGTACACAGCTGCTCAGTTACAAGAATGTAGAGAAGTATGCTCTCAAAGATAGCTAATACAATCTATTTATTTTTCTTCTCTCACATCTATTTTAACTTCTACACTTGGTTATATATATATTCCCAAGTTTACAAAGCTATTTTTGGCTATACTAAAGTACACTAAAGGTAACCGTCAATAGCTTGCTTTTCATCCCTTTTGTCCAATGGTCCTTGGAGATCTTTGTCTTATGTCTTCAGTCTTATAGTGATCCCACTCAATAACCAGATTGGAAATTGGAATGTTTCCTTATTCCCCATGTCCATTTTAATGGTTTCCAATGCAAAGTACACTTCCACATCTCCTTTTGATCTGTCAGAAAACTGTCACTATCACTTTGTCAACTATTCAGAAAAGTGATAATGATTCGTTGATAGCAGTAAGGTGTGTTTCGTTGATAGCTTTATTCTTCGTTTCGTTGATGAGTAATCTTCGTTTCGTTGATGAGTAAACTCCATACCGTTGACAGAGTAATCTTCATACCGTTGACATGTCTTCACTTAGGCAAAATTACAAGGCATAATATATTTACAATTAACCAACCTATTTTGCCTATCTAGTACTTAGTCAACATGATTGAGAAAACCTATCCAATATCTACAACGAAATGCATATCAAGCTAGAAGTATTGTACAGTGCAATTGCTACATCACTCATTTCGTTGATGAGCTTCCTGTCAACGGAATGCTGCAAAGCATGCCATTTCGTTGACAGCTACAAAATGACTTTACACAAATTCTACTAAGTGTTTTATGTTTATCATCAAGAACAACATATTCATAACACTTACATTATTTGATCGATTATTTGACGAAGGTTTCATTTTTGCAAAAATATGACCTTGTTAAAAAAATTGCAAAAATACTATTAGGAACTTTGCAAATGCAACTTTAATTTTAAGATGATTGCAACTACATTTAATTGCATAACAAGTCGTATTAGTTTCAACAACATAAATTTATTGCAACTTTAACTTCTTACATTTTTTTAATTTCTAAGAAAGAATTTGAATGAGATTGCAAACGGTGGAAGTGTAAATTGTATATCAACCAAAAGTAATTTAGTGCAACTTCAATTGTTTATTCATTTATATTATAAAGAAGATTTATTACAGTTGAATTGTGTTGCATATAATGATATATTTGAAAAACAACTTATTGTTTTCGCCAAAATAAACTCACCAAAATATGCCCAAATCGAACAAATAAAACTTGTCACAATCAATCAAATATAATATTGTATTCAATCAATAAATCTTCACTTGCATTAAAATCAAGTTTCAAAAATCAAATCAACGCCGCTGAAACTGAAATCACATAAATTGAGTTAACATGACGAGACAAAGTAATCAAAATCAAACAAAATTTGATAATATATATGTACGCATCAGTGTATAATTTGATAGTTTGGTTCAGACCGAGAACTATTTTGGTGATTGATTTAACAAAGTTAAAGTGAGATGGGAAAAAGATTTGTAAAAGAAAAAAGCTGATCAAAGAAGAGAGTAACAAGAAGGGGCATGAGTTGTGTTAGGCTCAAGGCATGTCTGAATACCACTATTAACAAGCCTACACATTGTGACTATGTCACTCTACATGACCTAGTGATTTCTTTCACTGGGATATAGTACAGGTCTCTACTGTACTTGTCTTGTTTTCATGTACTTAGCTTTATCTTGTATGCTCAAAAGTTATAATGAGCTTAGTAAATTTCCTACATCTAGAATGTACATAGGCCATGGAATAATTATCCTGGTAGAAGTTCAGAAATGTTCATGCAGCGGGATGGAGATGAATAAGGCCCTGAAGAAATAAGTTGCAGAAATTTAGCTAATTTCTTATACCGTGAAGTCAAAATAAAGCTATGTCATGAAGTCCTCAAAATCCATGTCGTGAAGTACTGAGATCGCATAGTCCTAAATGAACTATGTCGTGAAGTCTTCAAGGCTCATATCGTGAAGTGTTGATACATCAAAGTCAAAATGTACTAGATCGTGAAGTCCTCAAGAAGCCTAGATCGCGAAGTCCTCAAAAAGGCTATGTCGCGAAGTCCCCAAAAAGGCTAGATCGCGAAGTCCTCAAAAAGGCTATGTCGCGAAGTCCCCAAAAAGGCTAGATCGTGAAGTCCTCAAAAAGGCTATGTCGTGAAGTCTTCAAAGGATATATCGTGAAGTCAGGAACATACTGGAGTTCACGATATCAACACTTAGACGTTTACAACAAGACAAATGAAGGTACAAATTTAAAGTCAATGAAGACAAATACTGAAGCATCTGTGTTGGTCAGGTGGTCCAAAGACAGATGGCAAATCTACATCAAAGCTTGGAGAGAAAGATTAGAGACAAGCAGCTACAGAAACGGGAAAGACTACCGAAAGTAAGTGGTCCCACCTGACACAGTTAACTTCTTATGGAACGACAAAATAGAGTTGCAGTAAGGGTAGCTGTGTAATTAGGTTTGTGCACTAGTTTTGTATAGGTTAATATATATTGTGCACACACTACTGTTAGCTATAAGTGAGCATAACATAGAAATATCTTCAAGCACTTCTTTTCTCTGTAAGCAAAGCAAGAAAACATTGTTCTTGTTTAGAAGCCAGAATTTCACTTGTGAAATTTTGGAGGCTGTAGTATTTAATTTACTTAATACAAAGTAGATTAAAGTGATTGTGTGTGTTCTGTTTATTTAATTCTGCATTTATATACAACACAATCTTTCACAGCGTTTTAGTTTCAAGAAACCGAAAAGTATTCAAACTATCCATTCACCCCCCCTTGTCTAGTTTCTTAGTGTCATTCATAACTAACAAGTGGTATCAGAGCGGGCTGTTGATATAAAAACATGAAAAGATCAAGAATGAGTTCACAGAAACTAAGCAGTATCAAGATTCCTCCCTTTAACAAGGAGCACTACAGTCTATGGAAGAAGAAGAAGATGTTGCTTTTCATCAAAGCTTCAAACCCCATGTACTTAGACATTCTAAAACATGGTCCCTTTACTCCAATGATTGAGATTGCTAAAACAACTGTTGGTACTGAGATAATACCAGCAAGATATGAGCCCAAAGACCCCTCCAAATACACTGATCCTGAAAAGGAGAAAATAGCACTAGATGGACATCTCCAACTTATCATTTGTGAATCTATGGATTTCAACATGTATGGCACTGTTGCTCATTGTAGTAGTGCAAAGAAGATGTGGGATCTCATAGAGGTGCTATGTGAAGGAACTCCAGAAGTAAGAAAGAACAAGAAGCAGATTCTAGTTTCCTAGTATGAAGATTTCATGGCTCAACCAAAGGAGGGAATCACAAAAGTGTTTGAGAGGTTCAACAAGCTGATAAATGAGCTCAAACTCTATGACAAACACTATAAAACAGAAGAACTCAACATGAAGTTCTTACTGACTCTACTAGACCACTTGGAACCAAGAATCTCTTCTCTCAAGGAAAGGGATCTAACTAAGATTGGTTTTGATGTGTTGTATGGTGTTTTGAAAACATATGAGCTAGAGTTGTTTCAAAAGAGATCCATTCAAGCAAAGCAAGGATTGATGGCCAATACTTCTTGTGCTCTTATTGCTGACAATTTAGGTCAAAGAATGGAATCTCTTAAAGTGAGTTAAGTCAAGATTAAATAGCTGGAAGTTGAAGACACTGGTGATGAGACTCAAGTTGTCTATGATTTGCCCGAGGAAGATGAATTCTACAGCATAGATGAACTGGACAAAATGGAAAAAAAATCTTTTGCCTATATGGCTAGGAGATATCCTAACATTAGGTTCAAAAGGAAGCAGCCATTTAAGTCCAAGTTTAATGCTGGAAATGCTTGTGGATCAAGTGGCTCAAACTCCTTCAGTAAATGAAAAGGGATTGTTGGTGCTGCTAAAGGAGGATACAAGTCTGGGAGTGTGGATAGGTCCAAGATAAGGTGCTATAATTGCAATGAACTTGGGCACTTTGCTACAGAGTGCAAGAAGCCCAAACAGGTCAAAAATGACAAAGCATACTTAGAGCTTGAATCTAAGTATGAAGCTCTACTCAAGAAACAGTAGGGTAAAGCTTTTATTGCAGAGGGAAAGTGATGGGATGATTCTGATGAAGAAGAAGAACATGAGTATTCAAACTATGCCTTGATGGCATTTTATGATGATGGTGATTCTTCAAATCAGGTACATATTCTTACTTCTCTTGATATGACTCCCTCTCAATACAAGCAAACTGTTGAAGACATGAGTACTGAGATGTTCAATATTCATACTAGCATGTTAGTTGCCAATGAAGAAATTGATAGGCTAACTGCTAAAAATCTTGAACTTACAGAAAAGAATGAGGAACTTGAATTAATGGTTGTGAGCCTTGATGGTTTGAAAAAGGAGGTTGAGTATCTTAAGAATAAAGTGGCTTGTGCTGAACAGATAGAAATAGCTCTTAGGGAACAAATTGCTGAAAATGAATTAAAAATAAGAAGCTATAGAAACTCCTCTGAACTTATTCAAACCTACCACAAGGAACACACTGAAGACTGTAAGGTTGGAATTGGTTTTGATTATGAGAATGACAAGGGAAGGAAGAAGGCTAAGGGCAAAGGAAAATAATCTTTTGTAAACAAAAATGCTCCAACTATTTTGTCTAGTGTCAAAGAGCCCATCTTCAAAAAGAGTGTTGTTGAGTTTGATGAGGATCTACTAGTTATCAAACAACAATTACTTGAAGAAGATGAGGCTGCTAAAGACATTCCTTCCTCTCCCAAATCTGTAAATCAGAAAGAAACCAAAGACAATCTTGTCAAGAGTCCTAAGATCAAGAAAGAAGTTGTTAAGAAGAAGAAACAAAACAGAAATGGTAAGGTAGGTGTCAACAAGGGCAACAATTATGCTTATGTGCCAAATGCTCCTAGGAAACAGTGTCAGAAATGCTTATCTGTGAATCATTTGACTCATAAGTGTAATAAACCTGTCAATGTTGAAGTTGATAACTTGAGTAACCATTCTGTTGGCATGAACACTATCCATGATTCTTTCTGTGGTAATTCTAACTGCATGACATGCTATGTGACTGTGATTGCTAACTGTTTATCTCTAAAGCATAAACTTGATTCTGCACAATCCTGTGAATCACACACACATATGCACACTCACAGGACAGGATCCCCAATCAAGGTTGAGAGGGTAAAGACTTCATGTGAGCCTAAGAGTGTCAACTCTAAAGCCACAAACACAGTGAAGTCTCCTACTGTGAAGAATGATGTTTATGATAGAAGAATCAATAACAAAACTGTTTCTAAATCAATTGGACCCTACCAAGTGTGGGTACCAAAAACAACTTAGTCATTTTCTGAATGCAGGGCAACAGGAATAAAAGAGTCATATGGATTTTGGACAGTGGATGCTCAAGTCACATGACTGGTGATATAGCCCTGCTATCACAGTTTGAGGAGAAGGCTGGCCCATCAGTAACCTTTGGAAATGACAACATTGGTTATACAATGGGATATGACAGTGTTAAATCTGGGAATGTCATTATTGAAGATGTAACATTTGTTGAAGGACTAAAGCACAACCTCTTGAGCATTGGACAATTCACTAACATGGGTTTCAAAGTGGAATTTGATGAAGATCAATGTCTAATCTCTAAAAGAGGAAGTGGTGAAGTTGTTTTGACTGGTGTGAAGAAAGTAAGCTTGTTTGTAGCAAACCTAAAGGCTACAGACAAGGGAGAAAATTGTTGTTTCTACACTAAAGCCACCAATGAAGAATTTTGGCTGTGGCACAAGAAACTGTCTCACTTGAATGTTAACGCAATGAACTCTCTGGCTAAGAGAGAACTCATCAGAGACATGCCTGCTTTGGAGTTTGTTCAAGATGGAGCATGTGAAGCATGCCAAAGAGGGAAGATAAAGAGATCAAGTCACAAGAACAAACTGCTCAATTCAAACTCAAAACCTCTGCAGCTAATTCACATGGATCTATTTGGCCCTGTGAATGTAATGTCCCTTTCCAAGAAGAAATATGCTCTAGTCATGGTTGATGATTATTCAAGATACACTTGGGTGGAATTCCTGTTTTCCAAGGATGAAGCTCCTCAAGTAATTATAGAGCATATCAAGAGAGTTGATAGAGAAGCACAAAGCACTGGTTCCTCTGTAGTTGCTTTGAGAAGTGATAATGGAACTGAATTCAGAAATTCAACCCTGTATGAGTTCTGCAAAGATAAAGGAATTTCTCAACAGTTTTCAGCTCCTAGAACCCCTCAACAAAATGGAGTAGTTGAGAGAAAGAATAGAACTCTCATTGAAGCTGCAAGGACAATGTTGTTGGATGCAAAGCTACCTACTATCTTTTGGGCTGATATTGTTAACACACCATGCTATGTGCAAAATAGAACATTGATCAATAAGAAGTCTGGAAAAACTTCTTACTCATTGATGACTGGAAAAAGAGCATCCTTCAAGCATCTTCATGTTTTTGGAAGCAAGTGTTTTGTGATGAAAGATACTTCTGAGCATGTTGGAAAATTTGATGCTAAGGCATTTCAAGGTATCTTCATTGGATACTCTCTGGAAAGGACAACATACAGAGTGTTTGTACCTGAACAACACAAAGTAATGGAAAACATGGATGTTACCTTTGAAAAAGACAGTGTACCATTAAGATTTGAAAATCAAGGATATCTTGAGGATTCAGAAATTGAGGATGAACCACATGTTCTAACTGTTCCACATGTTGAAACACTTGAAGTTTGTTGGTCCTTGACTATTGCAGAAGGGGGGGGGTTGAATGCAATATTCATAAATCTCAATCTACGTTCCAACAACAAAAACTAAGATTAAGGATTATCAGTTTATCGAATGCAAACACAAGTAGACACACGAGTAATTCTCACAAAAAAATGTTTTATTTATTTTGCAATGGGTTGCTACAACCTCAAGAAAATGTTTGTTTTCTTGAGCTTCGGTTTCTCGAGTGATTAAAGAGAATGAATTGAGAGATAGACTAAGTAGGCTAAACCTATCACTATCAATCACGGGTCTTGTGAAGCTGCTGTCATTTTCAAGTGGCAGCTTCTTACAATTTGCCTACCCGTGATTCTTTCCTAAATTGCTATACAAACAGCTTATCAAAATATAGCAAAGCAATCTAGAAACATTCTATTTTAAGCTAACACAATTCAGTAGATGTAGATTTGTCATACTCTGGAATTGGTGAGCTTTGTCATGTGATCTCTCAAGCTTCAATCGTAGTCTTGCAGACCTGTTACAGTGTTGGGATACTGCAACACACCTGTTTCTTGAACATCCAAACTGTCACAAGTTTGACTGGGTTGTTCACCAATACAAATGTTATCCCTTCATGACAGTATCCTGATGGCTAAGCTTACTGTCACAAGAATGCGCTTTTGGTGACAGTAAGAAATCCCCACAGAAGGTGATGTCAGGATTTCCAAGCTTGCTGTCAGGCTAAGGTAAAGTTGTTGTCAGAGGGCTTCCGCCAATGTTGCTGTTAGAGTGAATGTACTGTCGTGACTTGCAACATGTTGTCTTCTTGTAACCTTACTGTCAGTGCTGTGACAGTAATCTTTATTCTTGCTGTCCATCTTGAGTACTTCTTGAGGCTTGAACAAATAAATGAACTTCTACCAAGATGCACTAGAATCTTATTTGTACAAAACAAAACGGTTACAAAGACATACTCTGGCTCTGACAGTATGTTCATACTTAATAAAATTAAGTACATAAAGTATCTAGTTAAGTTGTCTCATAGCTATCACCCATAAATCCTAACAATCTCCCCCAATTTGTTTTTATGGGCAATAACGACAAATTTACAATTAATACATGCTGACAACTTAACTAACAAGATCAGAATGTGACAAAAGATTTTTACTTAGCTTCAGATTTCTTTTTCTGTCTTGCTTCATCCTCTCTGTTGAGAGCTTCCTTAAGAACTTCTTTGAGTTCTTCCACCAGTTCTATTTCATCAGGAGTGATAGCCTCATCTTCAATCTCATCAATGTGCTTTTGGAGTGTCTTGGAAAGACATACCCTAGCATCCTGAAGGTCCAACCATAAGTCTTTGCCAAATGCATGAGTTTTGAACTTCAGTGTGCCATTAAAGTCTTTGAATCTACTTCCAGGGTATGCATTCAGAGTTTTCTCCTTGACTTATCCAGCTTTGAGTCTTCGCCCTTTCTTGTTTGAAGAATGCCCTCAATCTCAGAAGAGCATTGTTGTTCCAATGGATGAATTGATCCAATTACTAAGAAGAGTAAGTCTTTCAGAGCACTGGTTCTAAGTTTATGAAAGCTTCTTACTGGAATCTCTTCTCATATGAACTTGATTCTCAGAGGATTCTCAAGCATACAAGATTGGTAATTGGGTCTTTCACTTTCCACCATGTTGGCTTCTCTGCTTTTATCCAAGAATGTATCTTCTGTATCTTCAGTGGTTTCTCTTTTTGTAGGCTCTGAGGATTCTTCTTGACTTGGTTGGGTTTGCACCACTTCTTCAGGAATATCATCTTCATACTCAGCCATTTCTTCATCAGAATATTCAAGTAAGTGAGCAATGTCATTATCATCAAACAGTGACCAATCCCCAAATTTCTGATAGAATTCTTCATCTCTTACTGCTTTGTATGCCAACACATGGTTCATGACACTTTCAGGGACGTTGTCATAACCTTGCATTAGATTGACCATCCTTACCAAGTAGAAGTATTCAACTCTCCTTCTTTATGTTCTCCTTTTCATTGAAAGAGTTGCTGATACATCATATGATAACACTTCCATGGTAAAATCCTTTTTGACTTTCACAAATCTTGATGCATCAAACCAGAGAACATATTCAGTTGCTTCATTGTTGTTATCCAAGTTTACCTCAACATTCTAGATTTGATCAGCTTCCTTTTCCAAAAGATCCAAAGAGCTGTAGAGTTTTGATTGGATAGGCTTCTTCAAATTCCTACCAAGCCCAATGGCTTTCTCCTTTCCTGAGTACTTGTGTTTTCCTTTTATTGCATTTGTAGTCTCCTCGGGTTCAGGTTCCTGTCTAGAGAACCAAGCCCTTGCTAAGGTTTTTGTTCTTTTTAGCTTGACAGTAGGCTTGATTCCATCCTTGACAGCATCTTTGTTGACAGTGTCCTCCATGACAGTATCTTTCTTGACAGCTTCTTCTGTGACAGCTCCTTTGCTGACAACTTCCTTGAGGACAGTGTCTTCTGTGACAGTCTCTTTGGTGACAGTATCTTTTTCAGCATTTATACTGTCTATAGCACATCTCAAGATGTTTGCCTCGAAAGCTTCAAGAATTACTGACTCCTTTTCTTCTGTTGCTCCAACATCTTCCTTTTCTTGTACAGGAGCTTCTTCTTTATTTTCCTCCTGGGACTTAGATCCATCATTCCCATAAGTGCTTCCACCAGCAATTCCTGCTTCTCCAGTTCCTCCACTACCATCCAACTCATCATCATCATCATGAGGAACATCATAGGAGCAGCTTTCTCCTTGTTCAGCTCTGTTGGAGATTGCTTTGGAGATCATCTTCTTCATAGTAGAGCTCAGTTCCTTGTGCCTTTTCACCAGCAAGTCATAAATTGCTTTGACAGCAAGAACTATTTCCTTGTTGGCTTTGGAGTTGAGAATCATGTTTAACACCTTTAAGATTGACTTTGACTCCATTGTTGAAGTGCCTCCTAGACTCATGTATGCACATCTCCTGCTACCACTTTTGGTGGTACCTTCATAGTAGACACAAAATGGATTGGTGTAGACTTCTGGGAGTTTCTCTGAAATTAAACTCAGCATTTGCAGATGCAAGATCTCATTGAAGGCTGTATGGTTTGCTGTGATTTTGTTCTTCATTACTGTTAGCACTCTTACTGGAAGACTCTGTAGCAGCTGCATAGTAATGAACATGGATATTCTAGTGTTTAAGTACACATCAATAGCCCACCTCCTTTCTTCATTGATCTTTACACATACACTGTTAATTTTCTCCTTGAGCAAAGTTGAGCAGTTATTCAATCTTCTGCTAGGCTCCTTCATAGCTTCATCAACTACCTTGTAGAAGTCTTCATCATGATTCTTCAGGTACTTTCCATGTAGTTAACCATTAGGGCATTTGCATCTTCTTGGCTGAACTATGTTCCTTCACTCCAGGTGTTTCCTGACAGGATGTATTCAGGCATCTTGTCTTTCCCTTTTCCCAACATGTTCTGCTCCTCCTTTTCTCTCCATTGCCTTTCAAGAGCACTCTCCTTTGGAGTTGGAGTCGGCTCTCTTATAGTCACAGGAGGTAGTATTGGGTTCTTGGAAGAAACACCCTTTTGCATAGCTTCCAGGGCTTCTTTGGACATTAGAACTGTTTCTCCAGCTATCTCATATTCAAAGATATTTTCATCTTCTTGCACTTGCTCCCCCTTATTTCCTGAATCTCCTTTAGTTCCCTTTTTCTTCTTTGCAGGCACTGATCTTCCTTTAGCTGCAGGCTCCCCCTCACTCCTTGAAGACTTCTTTCAGACAGGCTCCCCCTGAGCAACATCCTATTTGGGGATACCTTTTTTTCCTGATCTTTCCCTTCCTGATTCTGCCTTTTGAGATTATAATCTTACCCTTTTCTCCCCCTTAGGTAAGTTGGCAGCATCAAGATTGTCAGATAGAGCTTGAATGGCTTCCTGAATGGCAGAGAATCCAGAGGCCACCATGGTAGACAAGCTGTCAAGTTTGGATTCCATGGACAGACACATGTTCTCTAGGGCTTGCAACCTGAAAGATGTAGAGGGGCCACCTGATCTTAACCTTGAAAAGATTGGGGCTTGGAGGTTGTGGGGGATCTCACACTCTCAGTGTTTTTCTGAGTGATCTCATCACTCCTCACAGAAGAACTCTCATGACCTAAGGCCTGGGCATTAGAGGCTCCCTCAATTTCACTCTGGACATGCTCAAGTCCCTCACCTTTTGCCAGCTCATTTGGTTGCCTCTCATTTTTATGCTCACCTCTCTTTTCTTTTATCTCTCTTTTCTTTTGCACACCCTCACTCATCCTAGATGCATGGGTATGAGCAGTACTTACACGCAATGAAATAGATTGTTTAGAATGTACCTTTAAGAACTGAGAGAGTGGAACATCATCATAAGAGACATCCTCAACAATTACATCATCAAAATCAGGCTGAGGAGAGATGACAGGAGCTTTGCCATGAATGTTACTGTCAGTTGGAATAGAGACAGTAGGTGCCACTGCAATTTGGACAACAGGTTTGGTCTTGACAGCAACTTCAACTGAGTCATTGACAACATGGTCACCTATGACAGCAACATTCACAGTGTCTTTGACATCAACTTGGGCTGTGACACCATCTTCCCTAAGGTAAGATGCTCCTTAGAGATTGAACAAAGTACTGGTTGTTTCACTTTCTAGCAGAGTTGTACCTTGCTCTTTCTTAGTGTTTGAAGGAGTGGTGTCCATCTCACTTTGAGAGATGGGTTCTTGTGGACCACTAGATGGGGGCTCATCCATGATGGGAGATGGATGATCAAAACCTGAAGGGTTGGGACTGTCCCCCTCTCTAGGTTGTGGAGAAGAAACAAAAGAATGTGTAGGGAAGGAAGAAGGTGAAAGTGGAGAAGAGAATGATGGCTGCTCCACAGATGGAACTTGTGAAGCATCAATGGGGGAAGTGAAATCCTCACTGTTTCCTGACTCCATGTGTATTTCTGCAAGTGGAGGCTCCTCATGAGTTGGAACATGAGGTTGTGCAGACTCTTTACAGGGTGCCTTGGGAGACAGACCAATTTCAATAGATGTCCCTTGTTGAGAAGGCACATCTAGGGAGGAGTTTATTTCCCTTGATTACTCTACAGTCTTTTGGGAGACTGCAGGGTGGCTGACAGTGGTTTTGGTCCTCTTAGCTCTCTTCTTCTTAGGCTCGGGAGGAACCACTGTGGGTTCTGTTTGACTACCTTCCTTATTTGTTACACTAGGTGCAGGAACTCCCTCTTGACTCTCAACACTACCACTAACACCAGTCTCTAGGGGTCTTTTTCTGGTTTCTTGTAAGGCTTGTCTCTGTACTTTGGGAAGTCTAGAGAACCTAGGCTGAGTGTATGGGGTAGAATGAGGGTTAGCTGAATTTAGGTCTAATCCAGCTTCATTCTCAATAGTGAAGGTGTCAAAACCAGAAGGTAATGGAAAATCAAGGTCAGTCACTTGATCAACCATGTGTTTGGTGAAACATAGTGGAATATGTGCATTTAAATTCTGTGAAGTGAGAGTTGTGTGAGTGTTTCTTTTCAGTACTGGGCACACCTCTAATCGAGGGGCATTCTCATCAAAGTCACATAAAGAATTAATGCATAACATTAGAAAGCGAGGATAAATGTTTACCTTCTTACCTATGGCAGCCTTGAGGTGTGCCATGAGCAGTTTTCCAACATCCACTTTGTACCCATGAACAAGAGAGTGAGTGAGCTTCTTGATGTTGGTGGGAATTCCATTCCAGCCGGTGGTCTTAGTAGAGAACACCTTCACCATAGAATCAAACACCATACTTCATTCCATGCGGAGATATTTCCTGTCCATTTCACCAGAGGGGTACCATTTTGTTGTTCCCTCTTCAAGAATAGGGCCAGAATACCCAATCTTCAAGAAGAGCTTCTTCAGGGTCTCATCACTAGCAAGCTCAGCATAATCCTTTCCTGGTTCTAGCATAATTCCCAAAGCTACATTGATGCCCTGAACATTGAGAGAGTAGATGTGCTCCTTGATTTTGAACTGAATGGAGGAGATGTCACCATCTTCTTGAGCAACGGCTGTCTCCCAGAAATTTTCAATCCTGTCTAGGTCAAGAACAGGAGTGGAGGTAATTGCATACCCAAGATAGGACTTATTCATGAAATAAACAAGCCCTTTGAAACCCTCACCAGCATCACTTGGAGAGTAGATGCCAGCAAAGTTGGTTTGTGAAATTGATTGTTTGGGGGCCATTTGTTTTGCTTGAGAGAAAAAGAGAGAAGGTAGGAGATGAATTGCTTGGAGATAAGAGAAAGGTGAGTGTTGTGTTTGCTTTTTGAGAACAGTTGTATGTTTGATGAATTTAGAGGGAAGTTCAAGCGTTTAACTGACAAAGTGGAAAAGTGAAATCGTGTCTTAACCCACTTAGCAGTCACGTGGGTTACTGGCTGATTTCTCTCTCCTCGTGGAGGATGCGCGTCCAATTTTAACGGTCCACTAATTTGACAGTAACCTGTGGGCTCAAAACAACCGTGTCAGTAACTTTGGTGTGATGACAACATGTTTTGCGTGACAGAAACATTTCGCGCAAAACTTACTGTCATCGTTAAGTTCTCACATGACAGTATCTTTTACGAGTCATGACAGAAGGTTGTTTACTGCTGTCGAGAAGTTATCTGTCAAAGAACTGTGACAACAACTTTTCTTGATGACAGCAACCTTTGCGGGAAAACAACAACTGTCAGGACTTTGTATTAAAATTTTTATGATTAATAACTTAACTGATGAGACACCAGTTAAACATTTACAATATTTATTACTGATTCATCATTCATTCATAACAACATTCAACAAGTTAAGCAATTAACAACATATACATCAAGCAAGAAGAAAATATAGAAGAAAATTGATAAGCTTTATTAATTGAAAAGGGTTAAATTACTACAATTGGTGAGATTAACTATTCATTACAGTCTTTCTTAACCAATTCTAGAACTTCAGCCCTAACTATTTCTTCAAATGTTCCTTCTTCCTTGAGGAGTGTTTGAAACTCCTTTTCCTCTTCTTGCTCTTTAGCCTCTTCAGTGGCCTTGGCAGCAAGTTCCCTTTCTTCTTCCTCATCGAGGGCATCCCATAACTCATCAAATAACGCTTCTACTTCTTCATTGTATGGCTCACTTCCACAAGGCTTAGGCCTGTATTCGATTCCTACTTTGTTTTCCATTTTGCCCTCTTTCTAAATGATTCACTAATATTGCCTAAGGTTCATTTTATAGGCACACTGGGTTTAGGAGGGATGTAAACGGTCAACAGTTTGGAATACCCATACAACTACCACAGATTGCAATTAAGTGATTTCTACCACTAATACAACAATCAAGGCAAAACTGACCAATTAAGGAGAATCCTTGACCAATTTCAGCAGTAAAAACCATGCAAGTTAATGTCATACTTGAACAAACTATCAAAAGTGAGACTAGCACAAAATTCAATTTAACAAAGTCAAAGTAAACATGTTGTCGAAAATAGATAGAGGCTTAAGTAGACAGTAACTTTTCTCATGACAGCAACTTCTGAAGATGTTACTGTCACAAGCTTCATTTGAATAAAATAATGAAAAACTAGTAAGTTAACATACCAGATTCAGCATTCCCAATTCACTTACCAACCTGTTAAAGGTTACTTCATCCAGTGGTTTTGTAAAAATGTCTGCAAGTTGCTTTTCTGTGGGCACATAGATCAACTTTACAGTTCCTCTTTCAACATGCTCTCTTATGAAATGATGTCTGATATCAATGTGCTTAGTTCTAGAGTGTTGAACAGGATTGTCTGAGATGGCTATGACACTAGTGTTGTCACAGTAGATAGGGATATAATTTAACACTAAGCCATAATCCAACAGTTGATTCTTCATCCACAAAATTTGTGCACAACAACTTCCAGCTGCAATGTATTCAACTTCTGCAGTTGATGTAGAAACTGAGTGTTGCTTTTTACTGAACCATGATACCAATTTTCCACCAAGAAATTGACAGCTTCCAGTAGTGCTTTTTCTGTCAATCCTACATCCAGCATAATCTGAATCAGAGTACCCCACTAGCTCAAATCCATTGTTTTTAGGATACCAAAGGCCTAAATTAGGAGTGTCTTTACGATATCTAAAAATTCACTTGATTGCTACCAAGTGTGACTCCTTTGGATCAGCTTGGAACCTTGCACAGAGACATGTAGCAAACATTATGTCAGGTCTGCTAGCAGTTAGATAGAGAAGTGATCCAACCATGCCTCTGTATGCACTAGAGTCCACTTTCTTCCCTTTGGAGTCTAGATCCAGACTAGTTGAGGTAGAAATAGGAGTCTTGGCAGGTGATGAATCTTCTAGGTTGAACTTCTTGAGAAGTTCCTTGACATATTTTGCTTGACAAATGAAGATTCCATCATCTTTCGGAAGAACTTGTAAGCCAGGGAAGAATGACAATTCTCCCATCATACTCATCTCATACTTGTTTCTCATTAGAGATGAAAACTTCTCACACAGCTTCTCATTTGATGAACCAAAGATGATATCATCAACATAAATTTGAACCAAAATGATGTCTTTGCCATGATGCTTGTAGAATAAGGTCTTATCTACTACACCTCTTGTAAACTGATTTTCCAATAGAAAGGCAGAGAGGGTATCATACCATGCTCTTGGAGCTTGTTTCAATCCATAGAGTGCCTTGAACAGTTTGTACACAAAATCATACATTTCAGCATCTTCAAAACCAGGTGGTTGTTCAACATACACTTCTTACTCCAACTCTCCATTTAGAAAAGCACTTTTGACATCCATTTGGAACACCTTGAAGTTACAGTGTGCAGCAAAGGCTAGGAAAATCCTGATAGCTTCAAGTCTGGCAACAAGTGCAAATGTCTCATCATAGTCTATTCCTTCCTGTTGCCAGTAACCTTTAGCTACTAGCCTTGCCTTGTTTCTAGTCACATTTCCATTTTCATCTAACTTTTTTCTAAAAACCCACTTTGTCTCAATAACTGATTTTCCTTTAGGTCTTGGAACCAATTTCCATACGTTGTTCCTTTCAAACTGGTTGAGTTCTTCTTGCATAGCAATCACCCAATCAGAATCTAACAATGCTTCACCAATTGCTTTAGGCTCCATTTGAGAAAGAAAACAAGAAAACATATGGTCAGCAGAAACATTGTTCCTGGTCCTTGCCCCAGAGGAGGGATCTCCAATTATTAGATCATTTGAGTGATCCATGTTCCACCTAGTGGTTTTGGGCAAGCTTCTTGTTTGATTTGAGACAGTAAACTCAGTTAGAGGAACTGATTCTTCACCAGGGCAATTGTCTCCACCATTTTCTTCAATGTCTCCAGATTTACCATCAATTTGTGTATTTCCTGTGATAGTCTGTGACTGGGCTAGAGTTTGATTGACATTATCTTCAATGACAGCATCCTTTTATGTTTCAATAGTTTGAGTGAAAGTAGGTTCTTCATCAACAACTTCTTCCTCCTCCAAGTATCCTTGATTCTCAAATCTAAGAATCTGTATTTGACCTTCTTCATGCAATCCAGGAAACTTGGTTTCATCAAATGTGACATTCACACTTTCATCTATGATTCTGTGTTCCAAAAGATAGACTCTGTAGGCAGTCCTTTCTAGAGCATACCCCATGAAAATACCTTCATAAGCTTTGGTGTCAAATTTCCCTTTCTTTTCATGGTTGTCTTTCATCATGAAACATTTGCTCCCAAACACATGAAAATACTTGACAGTAGGTTTCTTTTCATTGAGCAGATAGTAAGGAGTGTTCCCATGAGTCTTGTTGATCAAGGTTCTGTTCTGTGTGTAGCAAGCTGTGTTGATAACTTCTGCCCATAAGTATGTAGGTAATTTTGCATCATGAAGCATAGTTCTGGCAGCTTCAATGAGAGTCATGTTCTTCCTTTCTACAACTCCATTCTGTTGAGGAGTCCTTGCAGCAGAAAATTGTTGTACAATTCCTTCATCTTTACAGAAGTTACCAAGAGTGGCATTTCTGAACTCAGTCCCATTGTCACTTCTCAACATTTGAACTTTGGCATTTGGAGCTCTTTCAAGAACTCTTAAGTGATCAATGATGACTTGAGTTGCTTCATCTTTTGATTCTAGATACTTCACCCAAGTATACCTAGAATAGTCATCCACCATAACTAATGCATATCTCTTCTTGGCTAATGATGGAACATTGACTGGTCCAAAGAGATCCATGTGAATTAGTTTGAGTGGTTCAGTGTTGGTGTTGACTTGCTTTGATCTGTGCACAGCTTTCTTCAGTTTTCCCATTTGACAGTCCTTCTTGACAGAATTCTTGTTGAGGTAGTCCTCTCATTAGATCCTTCTTCATCAACATATCCATTGTCTTGAAGTTGAGGTGTGAGAGTTTCCTGTGCCAAAGCATATTGTCACCAACATTAGCTTTACTGTAAAAACAGTAAATCTTATCCTTCTTTGTTGAGCTTAGGTCAGCAAAAAACAAGCTTCATTTTCTTACTCCTTTCAAAGAAAGGCTTGCATCCTTCTTGTGATAGATGTTGCACACCATCATGTCAAAATCAACCTTGAATCCCCTGTCACTGAATTGGCTGACACTAAGCATGTTGTGCTTCAATCCATCAACAAGTGCAATATCAATTATGACAACATTTCTAATTTCCAAACAGCCATATCCCGCTGTGTAACCCTTGCTGTTGTCTCCAAAGGTTATGATTGGGCCAACTTTCTCTACAAATTGTGATAGCAGGGTTTTATCACCAGTCATGTGTCTAGAGCAGCCACTGTCAATAATCCATGTGACCTGCTCATTATTCTTACCCTGCAAAACAAATTGTATTTAAGAGGCATATGGTACCCAATCCTTGTTGGGTCCATTCATTTCAGTATCACAAGCATAATCAACATTTTCAACTTTAATCATCACATCAGGAATCTTCTGTTGGACTCCTTTCTTCACCCACTTATCCTTAGAATTGGACTTGGTCTTCTTCTTAGTGGATGAAGCCTTCTTACTGTTTCCAGTAGGCTCAGGAGTCTCAACAGTTTGCACATAGAGACATGGTTCAATAGATGAAATAGGCAAATTGAAACAAGTACTCATGGCAGTCACTTTACAAGGCATACAACCAATATTATTGCAGACTACCATAGACCTATGCATAATGGGGGTTCTGTGTAAGTTACCATATATCATGGTCACATTGTTCTTGACCTCCTTTGGTTTCTTACAAACATGAGTTAAGTGATAAGAAGAGCCACAATTATTGCATAGTTTTCAAGGAGCATTAGCATTGCCATTTCCTAACTTACCATTCCTATTCCTAGACTTGCAGGTTATTGAGTCAACAGGATGTTCTGAAGTTGCTGTCGAGCCTTTCTTGACAGTACCTTTCACACCTTCTATAATGACAGTAGGTTTGGAAGTTGCTGTCTTTGAGGCTCTCTTTACAGTACCTTTGGAAGCTACTGTCTTGCTATTATTGACAGCATCCTTAGAACATTCTGTCAGATTGTTTGGGGAAGTTACTGTCTTGGGGGTTGTGACAGCATCTTTTCCATCAATTGTTGTACTGTCAATACCTTCATCCTCATCATCAAGTTGTTGCTTGATGAGCATGGCTTCCTCATCAAACTCAAGTTCAGAAAGTTTAAAAATGGGTTTGTTGATCTTCTTGAGAATTTGAGGTTTGACAGCAGCACCAGTTGAACAATCCTGACTAACAATTTCCTTACCAGGTCTTTTGCCATACTCAAAACCTATCCCTACTTTTTGATCCTATGTGTGTTTATCATGATAGTCCTGAAGTTGTTTCGATGAGTTTCTATAGGCTTTAATCTTGAATTCATTTTCACTAATTTCTTTCCTTAGAAACTCCTCAATTTCTTTAGCACAGACTAATTCATTTTTAAGTTTAGCATTCTCTTGTGTTAAAGATTCTAAACGACTGGTCTTCAACAAAAGCAAATCATTCTCAAAAGTGAGTGTTTCATTCAATTTAGTTAACCTAGCAATCTCTTCATTAGCTGCAGTTAGACTAGTGTGAACATTGAACATTTCTGTACTCAATTCCTCAACAGTTTGTTTGTATTCATCTTTAGACATATCAAGTAAGACGAGTGAGGGTACTTGACTTGGAGAGCTAGAGGAGGCCTCATCAGACTTAGCCATGAGGGCTAGATTTACATATTCCTCTTCCTCTTCATCATCAGAATCATCCCAGCACTTTCCTTCAGCCACATAGGCCTTTCCCTGTCCTTTCTTGAAATGTCCACTTGACCCTTTATCCATCCTCTGATTCTGCTTTGGTCTTCTGCACTCAGTAGCAAAATGACCAAGCTCATTGCAGTTGTAACACCTGAACTTGGATTTGTCCACCATCCCTGTTTTGTAATCACCTCTTGTGGCACCACCTTCAACCTTGGAAGAGTTCCTTCTACTGAACCTTGATGTTTGACCCTGAGGCTTAAATGACTTGTTTCTCTTGAATCTTATGTTTTTAAATTTCTTAGCCATGTAAGCCATAGTTGGATTATCCATCTTCTCCATTTCTTCTCAGGAGTAAAAGTCTTCATCCTCAACATCAGTTATCTGCAGTACAACTTTTTCCTCATCATCCACAACCTCTTCAATCTTAAGAGTGGGTACTGAAGCAGGTTGAGTGATTTGAGTTTCTTCACTAGGTTGAGTGATTCTTGGCACATGAGCCACGAGAGCACCTGACATATTATCCATATTTCCTCTGGATCCAGCTAGAATAGCTCTTTTCTGGAAAAACTCAAGCTCATATGATTTAAGCACACCATATAAAGTTTTAAGAGAGATATTGTTAAGATTTCTTCCTTCTCTTATGGCAGTGACTTTGTGCTCAAGATGCTCAGGAAGTGTGAGTAAGAATTTGACATTTAGCTCCTTCCTATCATAGTACTTGCCATGAATCTGGAGCTCAGTCATAAGTTTACTAAACCTCTCAAACATTGTTGTTAGGTCTTCTCCTGACTTTTCCATGAAAGCTTCATACTGTGAGATAAGAATTTGTCTCTGATTATCTTTCACTTCTTCACTTCCTTCACATAGCAGCTCGATCTTATTCCATATATCCTTGGCTGATGAGCACCCAATGACATTCCCACACATGGCTTTGTCCAAAGTGAGAGCATCCAGTAAGATGAGTTACAAGTAATCATCCAAGGCCACCTTCTCTTTTTCTGACTCCAGAAACTCCGAAGGTAATTTGTTGACCCAGTAGGCTGGAATAAGAACGCCGTCCACAGTTGAGGCTTCAATTTCTTTTCGTGGAACAAAGGGACCATTTTGGAGGATACCCAAGTATAATGGATTCGCAGCTTTGATAAACAACATGATCTTTCTTTTCCATACATTGTAGTTCTCTTTATCAAACGATGGAATCTTTATGCTACTTGACTTCTGCATACTTGTCATGATCTCAGATTTGTAGAACAATCTGTCTGCTCTGATACCAGTTGTTGGTCCTTGACTATTGCAGAAGGGGGGGTTGAATGCAATACTGATAAATCTCAATCTACGTTCCAACAACAAAAACTAAGATTAAGGATTATCAGTTTATCGAATGCAAACACAAGTAGTCACACGAGTAATTCTCACAAAATAAATGTTTTATTTATTTTTCAATGGGTTGCTACAACCTCAAGAAAATGTTTGTTTTCTTGAGCTTCGGTTTCTCGAGTGATTACAGAGAATGAATTGAGAGATAGACTAAGTAGGATAAACCTATCACTATCAATCACAGGTCTTATGAAGCTGCTGTCATTTTCAAGTGGCAGCTTCTTACAATTTGCCTCCGTGATTCTTTCCTAAATTGCTATACAAACAGCTTATCAAAACATAGCAAAGCAATCTAGAAACATTCTATTTTAAGCTAACACAATTCAGTAGATGTAGATTTTTCATACTCTAGAATTGATGAGCTTTGTCATGTGATCTCTCAAGCTTCAGTCGTAGTCTTGCAGACCTGTTACAGTGTTGGGATACTGTAACACGTCTGTTTCTTGAACATCCAAACTATCACAAGTTTGACTGGGTTGTTCACCAACACAAATGTTATCCCTTCATGACAATATCCTGATGGCTAAGCTTGCTGTCACAGGAATGCGCTTTTGGTGACAGTAAGAAATCCCCGCAGAAGGTGCTGTCAGGATTTCCAAGCTTGCTGTCAGGCTAAGGTAAAGTTGCTGTCAGAGGGCTTCCGCCAATGTTGCAGTCAGAGTGAATGTACTGTCGTGACTTGCAACATGTTGTCTTCTTGTAACCTTACTGTCAGTGCTGTGATAGTAATCTTTATTCTTGCTGTTCATCTTGAGTACTTCTTGAGGCTTGAACAAATAAATGAACTTCTATCAAGATGCACTAGAATCTTATTTGTACTAAACAAAACGGTTACAAAGACATACTCTGGCTGTGACAGTATGTTCATACTTAATAAAATTAAGTACATAAAGTATCTAGTTAAGTTGTCTCATAGCTATCACCCATAAATCCTAACAAAGTTGATGATCTTCTTCAAACACCTGTGCAAGGGAACACAAACACAAGGGGAGAAGAAGAGAATGCAACTGTTAATCAAAATAACCCTGAGGCAAGTCAAGAAGATAAACATGGTCATACAAGGAAATGGGACAGAGCCCACACTAGGGATCAAATCATTGGTGATCCTAGTGAGGGAGTTAGAACAAGGAGAGCAACAATGAACAAATGTCTGTATAGCTGCTTTCTGTCACAAGAAGAACCAAAAGTAATTGAAGAAGCTTTGAAGAATTCTGATTGGATTGTTGCCATGCAAGAAGAGTTGAATCAATTTGAGAAAAACAAAGTTTGGGAATTAGTACCACCTCCTGAAGGTAAGAATGTCATTGACACCAAATGGATGTTCAGGAACAAAATGGATGAAGAAGGTGTGGTTATAAGAAACAAAGCAAGGTTGGTTGCCAAAGGATACTGTCAACAAGAAGGCATTGACTATGATGAGACATTTGCACCTGTAGCTAGACTGGAGGCCATCAGGATTTTCTTGGCCTTTGCAGCTCACTCAGATTTCAAGGTGTATCAAATGGATGTGAAAAGTGCTTTTCTAAATGGTGATCTTGCTGAAGAAGTCTATGTGTCCCAACCTCCTGGCTTTAAGAATGAAGACTTCCCAGACTTTGTGTATAGACTGCTCAAGGCACTCTATGGACTCAAACAGGCACCAAGAGCCTGGTATGAAACTCTATCTCAATTTCTTCTTGAGCATCAATTTACCAGATGTACAATTGATAAAACTCTATTCTTCAAGAAGCATGGAAATGATATCATTCTAGTTCAAATCTATGTGGATGATATCATCTTTGGCTCTTCAAATGAGAAACTTTGTCAAAGGTTCTCTAAGCTGATGCAAAGCAAATATGAAATGAGTATGATGGGAGAGTTAACCTACTTCCTAGGCCTGTAAGTACATCAAAGAGAGGATGGCATCTGTATAAATCAATCTAAGTATGTCAAAGATCTTTTAAAGAAGTATGGTTTAGAAGATTCATCCTCTGCAAAAACTCCAATGTCTACTACAATCAAGCTTGATGAAGATAAGAAAGGCAAGAGAGTTGACATCAAGGTCTATAGAGGGATAGTTGGATCATTACTCTATCTCACAGCTAGCAGGCCTGACATCATGTTTGCCACATGTCTTTGTGAAAGGTTTCAATCTGATCCAAAGGAATCTCACATGATGGCTATCAAAAGAATCTTCAAGTATCTGAAAGGGACTCCTAATCTTGGGCTATGGTATCCAAAAGGCATTGGGTTCAACTTGGTTGGTTACACAGATTCTGATTATGCTGGATGCAGAATTGACAGGAAGAGCACTTCTGGAAGCTGCCAATTCTTAGGTCAAAGGTTAGTGTCCTGGTTCAGTAAGAAACAACAATCCACAGCAACATCTACAGCTGAGGCTGAATATATTGCTGTTGGAAGCTGTTGTGCTCTATTGCTTTGGATTAGAAATCAACTCATGGATTATAGACTAGTGTTGGAACACATTCCCCTGATGTGTGACAATACTAGTGCAATATCCATAGTTGCCAATCCTGTCAATCATTCTACTACAAAGCACATTGAGATAAGGTACCATTTCATTAGGGAACATGCTACAAATGGTACTATAGTAGTCTCTTATGTTCCAACTGAGAAACAATTAGCTGACATATTTACTAAACCTCTAAATGAAGCTGTCTTCAACAGACTTGTGAGTGAAATTGAAATGCTCAATCCTTCATTTAGTTGTTCTAAGTAAGTATGCTAGTTAATTGTTGCAGCAGTAAATTTTCACTGTGGTTAAATGCTCTATTTACTTGGAGTGAAAATTAGCTGAGATATGATTTATAAATATTCCAGTTGCTTACTGCATATTTTTCAAACCATATTTGTTTGTGAAGTTATGAGCTTTTAAGACATCTCTTTATAGATGATTTTGAGAGTTCACGACTTAGTTCAAATAAAACAGACTTATATCGCAAACTGTCAAAATTGTGAGACTTCGCGATATAGTTCATTTCTTGAGTTTGCGATATAGTTCATTTTCCGACTTCGCGACCTAGAATAACTATATCGACAAGTCCCCACATTTAGCAGAATTTTGATTTAAATTAATTTTATTTCAAAATTTTGATATAAGTCTGACAAATTGCTTGGAATTCCAAAAAGAGAGTTTTAGACAAGGTATTTATACTATATCGCAAAGTCTCCCCATATTTTCTACCTTTAAGACTTTGCGACATAGTTCATTTCTGGACTCTACGATATACTTTGCAAGACTTCGCGATATAGGCTATTTTGAGACTTCACGACATCAAAATAGCCTGTACAAATTCATAACTCCATATCGCAGTGTCTCTATCATATAAATACTTTTTCCTAACCGTTCACAACTTTTCATCTTGTCTATTACTATCAATTCTCAAACCTAAATTCCAATTCTCTTCTCTCTTCTTCACTCTCAATTTCAAATGGCACCCAAATCTCAAATAGCTTCTTCTTCAAACCCTTTAATCATACCCAAAGAGACCAACCTTCTCACTATCCCATCTGAAGCTGAAGCGAACCCCATGTACAAGTGTTTTGTACGGTTCTTGAACACATCCTACCTTCGCCAAGCCTTGACTATGAACCCCACTCTGTATGTTGATGTACTGGAAGGATTCTGGAGAACAGCTATGGTATCTACAATGGCAAGGGAGGATGGGACTTCGTTTCAGGAGGTTAATTGCACGATTGGAGGGAAGCATTTGCAATTTGGGGTAAAGGAGATTAATGAAGCTTTGGGGTTCAAGACAGAGGGTCATGATGAAGAAGCCACTGATAAGCAAATGGTGGACTTCATGACCCTGATTCAGTATGCAGATGAAATTGACATGGCTAAGCTCAACAAGAAGCATGTCAGAAGGGAGTGGTCATTTCTGTTTGACGCACTCCAGAAGGTGTTCCTGTGCAGGAAGACAGGATGGGACCACATCAGTCACATTACAGTGAAGCTAGCCTACTCCTTAGCTCATAATCAGGAGATCAATGTAGGAGCCATCATTCTCAAGGAATTAGCTCAGAGGCTAGGCAGGACTGTTCGTGGACGAGGTAATGAGATCTTTTACCCTCGTTTTATTCAATGCATTTTAAATTATCTTGATAATACTGTGCATGAATTAGATGGTATAGATCCAACAAAGTTGGCTTATTCCAAGTCCATGTCCAAAGTTCTAATTGGTTCATTGGACACTAGGAATCAAGTGGATGTGATTTTGAGTGTGACTCAGCATATGCAAGACACATTCTCATCCTATCCACTTGATAAGCCCATATATCATGAACTTTCCTGGAAAGGGAAGACTAAGACTGAAGGAGCTTCAAAGTCTAACCCCAGCCTTCCTATCCCATCCAGTGACCCCCCTGCAAACAGTACCTTAGTGATTAGGGAGCCAAGTGCACCAATTTCTCAAAAGATTGGTGCTACTAAAAAGAAGACAAAGAAGAGAACCTTAGCTATCATTCATGAGTCTGTAGAATTAGGAAGTGAGGAACTTGAGTCACAGCTCACCAGACCAAAGAAGAAATCAAAAGATATAGCTACCACTGAATCCTCCCAACAGGATTCAGATGTGATAAAAGGGGTAAACCTATTACTGTCAATGTCCTCTCAACAGGATATTGGTATTGAAAAGAGTAGTCTCTCCACTACAACTTGTACAGAGTCTGCACAGGGTCAAGAACTCACTCTTGACTCAGGTGGGAATAAGATTGTTGTAACACTGAGTGGAGAGCACATCACTCTTGAAACTCCTCCTATTTCTCAGGGGGAGTTGCCAAAATCTAATCTAGACTCCTCTTTTCTTCCATAATCTTAAATCTCTAAAAAAATTTCTATACAGGAAAGTCATTCACATGACAATTCTGCTCTTGATCAGTCACAACTTCCTTCTGTGACTGAGCCCCTTTCAAGTGACATGGTGCTTGACACTGTGCTCACCACCCAAGACCCACATTCTGTTGGTCACGAAATGCATGTTGGGGCATATTCTAATGACACCAACAAAAACATGGAGGATTCACCAGTTCTTACTGGAGACTCTGCGCATCTCTCTCCAATCCTTAGGGATTTGGACTTGCCTTCACAGGCATATGGAGATGATGCTGTAATTCATCCCATTTCAATGGAGACAACATCATACTCCACAGCTATTCCAAGGCTGGGGGACACTCTTAATACATTCATACATGTTGCAGAACCCTCATCTGTGACAGGAGTGCCTAGCACTAGCTCTAACTTGGCTCAGGCCACTATGTCACAATGGCTGGAGTCTGTGCAACATGACATGCCTTCAGGATCATCATCTGTGCCCACACAATTGACGGATGAAGCACTCCAAAATCTTCATGTGGCACAGATTGATGAGTTCTCAAAGATTGCCCAACATCTCCTCACATCTGGACTACCAAATAAAGACTATGAAGCTATCCTGCTCTGTCATAAGGAGGATGTTGAGGCCCAGAAGGAGAAGATTGTGGATGAGGCTCAACAGGATGGTAATGTGGATGCCTGGTTGGATGCCAAGAGGTCAGTAAGGCTGAAGGATGCTGTAGCTTTTCTCAGGGAGGACTATCTCACTACTTTGGGGTCAAATGCCAAAAGTCTCTCTCCTGCAGAAATCTATGAAGCTGTGAATGAGGTTTACAAAAGTCAATTGAAGGCTCTGCACTACCTTGGGAAATGTCTTCAATCAGAAATCTCCACTATCAAAGAAGAAACCCAAGGTGGATGGCATCCTTAAGGAAGTAAAGAAGACTGCTCAGAATGTCTCTACCATGGATTTCACTCTAGCTGTGGTGTCTGATAACTTGAAGAAATTGTCTACAAAGCTAGAGAACCAGCTACAATCCAACATAAACACAAACTCAATGCTCTCAGTCATGTGGAAAAACCAGTATGGTGACAAGCTGGTAGATGAAGTTCCCATCTCAAATATCTCCAAATTTGATTTCTCTAAGATCAAGGAACAGACTCTCAATCCCTTTAAATCTGAGAAACTCCTCTCAAAGGTTGATAAATTGGAGAAGGAGGTGGTTGAGCTAAAGTATGAAAACCAAGGGATTTCTCATTCCATGGAGCTCTTAAATGCCAATTTGGATGACCAAAGCAACTCCACTTCAAATATTCTGCTAGTCCAACAACAAATGATGACCTCTTTGCTGAGAAGCATGAACCTTCCTGTTCTTGGAGAAGCTCAAGACATCTTGTCTGATCCCAAGCCTAAGGGGGAGAAAGGAAAGGAAGTGATTCTGGAAAAGAAAAAGGAAGCAAAGCTAAAGGGCAAGTTAACAGAGAAAGATCTAAAGCCCATGACCCTTCCTACTGTTTCTGTCACCAGTTTAACTAGCCAGAAAAGTAGTGTGACTACAACCTTCTATCCTGGCACAATGCCCATGGATGTCTCTGCTCCTCTAATCTCCACAAGTGCTCAGCCTGTCAAAGCAAGTCTAATCACTGGGGCCAAGCTACAGGAAGTTGCCAACACAAACATCTATCATGATGAGGCCTTTCTGGAGTTTCTGAAAGCCATCTTCATCAGTGTACAAGGTGATACCAAGACCTACAGGGCAATGATCAATGAAAATATTAAGTATCTCACTGTGGTAGTCAGGAAAGTCAAGGATGCCTATCTAAGAGAAATTGTCATGGTATCTAAAGAAAATGACCTATGACATTTGTCTTTTGAAACTCTGGAGAAGCTGAGATTTACTGAACTAGATACTATTATGGAGCTAATAGAGAAGACAGGTGAGAACAACAGAATTTTGTATGAGGATTTGAAGAAGGACCAATTCTTGAGATTGCCTGAAGTCATCACCAATCCAAGAACAGTCATTTTCAAGGTCTCACCAGGGCAAACACTATTGATCAACTAATCATCCCTGCTCAGCTGAATATGAAGAACAAGGATAAAATCAACAATGTGCTCCAAATGCTAAGAGCTAAGAGGGGATTCAGGACTGCTGAAAAGATAGAGATGATCCAAATTCTCCAATCATTTCTAATACATGGAAGAATTCCTGAATCACTCAAGGCAAAGAAAGTTCAAAAAGATGACAAAGATGATGATGAAGACAAGAGCTACAGGAGAAGGAGTCAGTCTAGGAGTGATAAGGATGGGGCAAGTGAGAGAAGCAAGGGCAAAACTTCCAAGAAATCTAAAGATGCTGGAGATGACAAGAAAGACTCTCAGGGAAAGAAAGGGACTGAAAGGAAGAGAAGTGGAAATTAGCAAGTCAAGGACATTGCTAGCAGTATCTTAACCACAACACAAGACTCTAAGTCTAGGGTGGGTACTGTTAGTAATGATCCTCCAAAATCAATAACCAAGACTTCTGAAACTGATTTGCCACTGGAGAAAGGTAAAGCTACCACAACAAAATCAAAAAGACACTTCCACAAAGTCACAGCTAGTGGAGTGTTACAATGGATGGAAGGGAAAGGACTGAAGCTACTTCCAAATGATGTGGCACTAAAGAATAAACCTCCTTGTTCTGGAAAGCTACCTCAAGTCAAACATTGGAAACTCAAAAGTGTAGCCAAAAGGACAAGGATAACAAAGAAGAATGGGGTGATCACAAATGTAGTTGGGATCAATGTTCTTCCTCTAGATGAAGACTATGATGAAGATGCCCTAGCATTTCTGAGAGCCCAAAGAATCTTTGAAGTCAAAGTGAAGCAAAATCATCTAGAGATCAAATACATTGATGGAAGAGAAAGAGAGATGAAGCAAGGAAGCTGGCAATATTTTCCACAATATGAGCTTGAAAGAATAAATGCACTGCTGAACTTTGAAGAAAAAGAAGAAAGATTGTGGAAGATTG
Source organism: Heracleum sosnowskyi (assembly GCA_030848705.1). Taxonomy (NCBI): domain Eukaryota; kingdom Viridiplantae; phylum Streptophyta; class Magnoliopsida; order Apiales; family Apiaceae; genus Heracleum; species Heracleum sosnowskyi. The sequence continues at coordinate 9,231,285 of CM061242.1, read as the reverse complement.
AGATTGCCAGATTTTTGAAGATGCACTCTGATTATCAAGAAAATCTAAGGAAGCTAAATGAAGAGAAGAACATTCATAAAGAGAAAGAGATGGCTGAGATGGAAGAGAGGGCTAAAGAGTTGAGGAAGAAAGGGTTGTGCAAAGTGAAACAAAATCCTTATGTTGTGGAGTACAAAAATAAATATGGAGGAAAAAGAAAAATAAGGATGGAGTTTTTGGACTCCTATGTGGAAAGTGCCCTAAAAACTGCAGTTGAAGACTTAGAAGACTCTCCTCTCATAGAAGAACTAATTGCAAGAGATGAAATTCAAGCAGCCATTTCAGATATGAAGAGAAAGGAAGAAATGAGAAAGAAGAAGGTTTATGATGACTATCTTGAAAAGCAAATGGAAACTGAAGCTGTTCAGCAACAAAGATAATCTGTAAGCTTTCATTTTCAATGTGTAATCAAATTCTGTTCATAATGTTCATCTATTGTTCTCTCTGAAATTTAATTCCTTTTATGTAAGTTAGGCTTGTTATCAGACATGAAATTGTGCCTAAGTTTCTTACTCACAATTTGGGGGATATTGATAGGCTCAAGGCATGTCTGAATACCACTATTAACAAGCCTACACATTGTGACTATGTCACTCTACATGACCTAGTGATTTTTTTCACTGGGATATAGTATAGGTCTCTACTGTACTTGTCTTGTTTTCATGTACTTAGCTTTATCTTGTATGCTCAAAAGTTATAATGAGATTAGTAAGTTTCCTGCATCTAGAATGTACATAGGCCATGGAATAATTATCCTGGTAGAAGTTCAGAAATGTTCATGCAGCAGGATGGAGATGAATAAGGCCCTGAAGAAATAAGTTGCAGAAATTTAGCTAAGTTCTTATAGCGTGAAGTCAAAATAAAGCTATGTCGTGAAGTCCTCAAAATCCATGTCGTGAAGTACTGAGATCGCGTAGTCCTAAATGAACTATGTCGTGAAGTCTTCAAGGCTCATATCGTGAAGTGTTGATACAGCAAAGTCAAAATGTACTAGATCGTGAAGTCCTCAAGAAGCCTACATCGCGAAGTCCTCAAAAAGGCTATGTCGCGAAGTCCCCAAAAAGGCTAGATCACGAAGTCCTCAAAAAGGCTATGTCGCGAAGTCCCCAAAAAGGCTAGATCGCGAAGTCCTCAAAAAGGCTATGTCGTGAAGTCTTCAAAGGATATATCGTGAAGTCAGGAACATACTGGAGTTCACGATATCAACACTTAGACATTTACAACAAGACAAATGAAGGTACAAATTCAAAGTCAATGGAGACAAATACTGAAGCATCTGTGTTGGTCAGGTGGTCCAAAGACAGATGGCAATCTACAACAAAACTTGGAGAGAAAGATTAGAGACAAGCTGTGACGCCCCCAAATCCGGGGTCAGGGAATTTGGTCGTCACGCTAAAATCTCAATTTAAAACAACCTGTTATATATTAAACCACTACAAATATAACATCTTTGACCCCAACTCTACCAAGAATCTTTAAAGGTTATAGTGCTAGAAACAAGAATCCAAAATTTTACAAACTTTAACTTCCTTTTACAACAATCTCTTTGCATATATCCTATAACGCTAGTATAACTTCGATGAGAAGTATACCAGGCCAAACTAATTATATACATAATAATATTTACTAGAAATCAACTTTATACAATAACCTTACACTAGATCCAAATGCTCTGCATCAACTCATCTTCCCAACGTCATCTTGACTCTTCTCGTTCCATAGTTATACAATTAAATACTGTTCGTTGTATTGAAATATCAAGGGTAACAATCAAGAGTGAGCAAAAGAAGCTCAGAAAGTATATAGTACTGCACAAGATAAAATAATGATGCAATAATATCTGAAAAGAAATCAACTCAACTGGGGTAAAATAATGGTGCAATAATAACAATGTATGAAAATCAGCTCAACTGGCAAAATGAACAACAATAATTGTGTCAAACTTTAAATTAGAATTGGATTTTTAATTTGACGCAACGAGTTAAAGTGGATGATCAGTCACACTAAAACTCCGGATCATACCCTACGGTATGTCCAAATACTGAACTGGATCCAAGGCCACATTGGCCACATAATAATATTCATACTCTGACTGGCGTCTGCAGTCCTTAAAACATTTCATTTTAATAAAAACTTCCAATTCCAATCTAGTACTCAGATTAGGTGTCGGAACAATCGACTACCTGGTTAACTCAAATTAATGCTTTCAACTGTCTGATTCAGATTATCAAACTAGGTTAGGTTAAAACAAGTACATATGAATTAGGTTTCCAATGATAAAGAACCAGGATTAAATCTGGTAACCACAAGATACTGCAAGATATGAATTATGAACCGAAATAGAACTGTCAAGTTAGAAATAAATAGGTTGTCTCAATCACAGGATGAGAATAGGAACTGGTTATGCAACAAGTAATTAAATGAAAATTGAAAACAGGAATCTTGATACGATACTCTGAACAAAAGAGTACAAGTTAGTAAACTTGCCTTTGGTCCTTAGCTATTACGTAAAGCCGAAGTAATATGATTCTCATCTTCTTCTATCTTATGTGATCACAAGTTTCTATTCTGATAACTCTTGGCTCCGGCGCATATGTGGTTGCTACGAGTCTGCACTACCGAGATCGTGCCCGCCCAACTATTCACTAGTTAAATATAAGATATACTTTAGCCTTCGGACTTCAACTCTACTTAATATAAATATTTATAAACTTAAGCGAATGTATTTTCTACAGAAAATTGGGCATGACCTATTCGTAAAGTGGACGTTGCCCTGTTTTAAAACACCAAAACTTTCTAACTCAATCATCCACAACCAATCCACAATTTATTCAATACTCCAATCATCTGCCTTGACTTGCAGTAAACATATAAGAAAATAATTCTGCCTCGACTTGCAGTAAACATATAAGAAAATAATTCTGCATTGACTTGCAGTAAACATATACGAAAATAATTCTGCATTGACTTGCAGTTACTTTATCCAGAAATAAACCATCTCGTACAACATTTATCACGTACCAAGTCAAATAACTAATTCACATAATTTCATATACTTCACGTAATACATAGCACATGTTTTATTCACGTAGCCATTTAAACTAGCATATCATATCATCTACAATTTTCAAATAATAATCATTTAATAGTCCTGCCGGAAATTCGGCAGCACTTACTCTATTTATATAACAACCCACCTGTTTTAAACTAATACCAACAATCAAGAATCAAATTACAAACTAACATATTCATATAACTTAATCAATTCTGAACTCACAACTATAAAATAACATACTCAACTCGATATACCATTTAAACACATAGTAATTATCAGTTCATATGTCACCATATGATACCAAACTTATTATCATACTATCCGAATTAAGATCAGACTTAACCAGTTAGAAAGATGGACAGTTTACAGCATAAAGATGAACTCGGATGAAAAAAATATAAAACATAAAAATTATAGAAAATCCCGAGACCTTTCTAGAATGGTAAGGTTCATTAAAATTGAGTAAGTAACGAGTTCAGAAACTTTTTAAAACAAGTTGTTGCAGAAGCAGACTCCGCTTTGTTCACACAATTTAATCACATACTTTGTTAATGGAAGGTAAACCACACTTGTAACACTTGAAAATATCTTTTCATATAGATATAACTCACCAACATATAACTGCACATAACATTTAATCACACATTTATAGTCACGTATAGAATACAAGACTTAAACAACCACTCATACTTTAAATCCGATTATCACTATATTAAATAGAATTAATCAAAATCAATCAATTCAGTTAATCAAGCAATTAATAAAGTCAGGTAAATAATAAAATAATTTTTTGAAAATATTAATTAAATTTGATTTATAATTAATCAAGATTAAATAATAATTCATTAATAAAATTCACCAATTAACTACTCAGTTAATTGGTCAATTAAATCAATTACATTATTATTTAAAACCGATTGAAAATAATCAAATCTAATTATTCTTGAGACACTAATAATAAAATTCAAATAATAAATACATATATAAATTTTACAAAATTTCGGCATGACCCGTTCGTAAATAGGACTATCCAAAATATTGCATGTACTATGATGCGCCCCCAGTCACAGGACGAACAACACAGTACAGCACCAACAACAACCTGTATAATCCACATTCACTAATCAACGTAAACTCCACAAAATATCGAACTTTAACAAAAATCCCCAAGTTTGAGATTAAACGAAAGTAAACTGAAATTATTATCAAAATCAAATTTTAGTACTAAAACAAACTCCACATATTAACACGTATATAACAAGACTAAAACCAACTTCCCCATTCAAAATTAACTAACTAACTAAAATCATAATAATACTAAAAATCAAATTATGCCTTTAAAACAATTTAAACACCTCAACATATTTATATAATCAATTACAAACAAATTCCCCCAACTCGGGAATTACTAAACATAAATTAAAATCGCCACCAAAATCAAGCTCGGTACTTTAACAAATTAAACATCGCATTTATATACATAAACAAGCTACTAACAACTCGAACAATTACCGAAACTAAAATCGCAAACTAAATCAAATCTTGTAAAAACAATTTGAACAACAACAATCAAGCATGTAAAACGATTATACACAATCATATAAAGTTATCCCAGCCATCAAAATAAGTGAACGAACTCAGAATCAAAAAATCCCCTATTTTTGAATAGGAACCCTAATTTATTTATTTTTCCAGAATTAAAGAAAACTTTATATAAAACTGAAAATTCATCCACTTATGAAACTAATTGAAGATTCAGAAACTAGATTATAAGAGCTTCGATTTGACTACTTGAACTCCAAAATCCGATATCAATAACACCTTCAAAATTAGTTTTGATTCTCAAGAACACGAAGAACACGACAATCAAACCTCGATTTCTATACATTACTGAACTCTAAATTCAACATATAATATATGAAATTGACTGGAAAAACGTACTCTACACGATGGTAACATCAAAATTAGCAACCAACCACGTTTACAAAAATTCATAATTTTAATATATATAAATCGAATTTAATAAAAATAATAGAAATTCAGAATTTTACCCCACATGAAATCTGATGGTAGATTATGAAACTAGACTTCAAGATCTTCGATTCGACTACTTGAACTCCAAAATCCGATATCAATAACACCTTCAAAATTGGCTTTGATCCTCAAGAATATGAGAGAGAAAACATATTGATTTCTTTCTTTTTCTCTTTTCTTTCTTTTGATTTTGTGTGCGTGAGTTTGTGGATGGGGGTGTGTACTGATGGTAGATTAGGATTAGATAGAAATAAAGGTAAGGTTGTTTAGGTGGTGTTATTAATTAGCACAAAATGACTGCACCTAACGCTAAATTGCCCGGCACTGAAAAATAAATTGTAACGAACAATTCTAAAAAAAAAATCGGTACTAAAAAAATAAATCCTAACCAATAAAATAATTTAAATACTAAAATTATAACTATCGCTCAATTAGCGGATAAATATTAAAAAATTTATTTACTCTAAGAATTGAAATAATTATGCACAAAATTTTTATAAAGTCCGAATTTTACAGAATTGCAAAAATATTGAATTTTTGAATATTTTTATAACTCACCCAAATACTAATGGGGTACCGATAAGATACCGGGTAAAATTTTGGTACTAATAAAATACCACTTTGATACCAAAAATTTCCAAATATTGGAAATCTCCCAAAAATATAAAAATACTAACTTTTGGAATATTTTCATAATTTAAACAAAATAAAACTTTGAATCCGCATAAAATATCGGATAAAATTTTGGCGCAACTAAAATGCCGGTTCGATCCCCAAAATTCTAAAACATACTCAATTTGACAATGTCGATAAAATAATCAGCTTTCACAAAAATTTTAAATAAAATACACACATAATTTCATTGCTCCTCTTTGAGAAAAGCAATAAAATATTTAAATAATAATATTAATAAATCCTGAAAATTCGGGTTACGACACAAACAGCTACAGAAACGGGAAAGACTACAGAAAGCAAGTGGTCCTTCCTGACACAGTTAACTTCTTATGGAACGACAAAATAGAGTTGCAGTCAGGGTATCTGTGTAATTAGGTTTGTGCACTAGTTTTGTATAGGTCAATATATATTGTGCACACACTACTGTTAGTTGTAAGTGAGCATAACATAGAAATATCTTCAAGCACTTCTTTTCTCTGTACGTAAAGCAAGAAAACATTGTTCTTGTTTAGAAGCCAGAATTTCACTTGTGAAATTTTGAAGGCTGTAGTATTTAATTTACTTAATACAAAGTAGATTAAAGTGATTGTGTGTGTTTTGTTTGTTTAATTCTGCATTTACATACAACACAATCTTTCACAGCATTTTAGTTTCAAGAAACCGAAAAGTTTTCAAACTATCCATTCACCCCCCCCCCCCCATCTGTCTAGTTTCTTAGTGTCATTCATAACTAACAAGTTGGTCAAAAAGAAAAAAGAAATGACTTAAAAAAACGTAAAATTGTAATAATTTTGAAAAGATCGTAAAATTGCAAATATTTATAAAAAATGTTGGTCCCTGGATATGTATTGCAGAAGTGGGGGTTGAATGCAATACTCTTAATTTTGAATCTTTTTAACTTTGATAAAAGAAGTTTATTAATGATTCAAGTTCAACAGTAAATAACAATGGATTCGAATGCACAACCATATGTAAAGAAGAAGCTCAGTTTCTCAAAATAAATGTCCTATTTATTTTGAAGGGTTTCGCTACAACAACCAAAGTGTTTTTAGCTGCAATGTGCTTGAGAGAATACAAGAGCAAAATCTAAAAACTTAAGATTACAAGTGAAGTGTGGAGCTATTTATGTAATCAAATGACAATTCCTTACAAATTTGCTCACGTTTTATCTTTCCTAAAATGATAACTTAATGTGCAATCGAAAATTTGAGAAAGCAATATGTTTACATTATATTTGTACTTTACACAATCTCAATTGATGTTAAAATTTTGCATACACTCGGATTGGTAATTTTGTCTTGTGCACTCTCAAGTTCTTGTCGTAATATTGCAGGTGTATTAGAAGCATCATGTGACTCTGTACAGATGTTCCTTGAAAAATAATGTCCTCATTTGACAAAGAAGAATGTTGTCAACTGTTTGTGTGTTAGACCATATGCTTTCCTGGCCAAGAATTTTGTCAAAAGTAGTAATTGATCCGTGTATGAATGTATGTTCTTGCTATTCTTACTCCTCAACGGCCAAGACTCTTGTGACTCGACGGATGATACTTCAATTCAGTCGACTTTTATACTTCATCCATTGAGTAACAAGTCTATTTGTGAATATCCATTGACAAGAGAATCTGATTTGAAATTTCAAGTGTATTGTCTTCATGTAGTCTTTATTGACATTTATAACCAATTTGTTCATCTTGACGGTATACTTTTTTTGTACATTCAATAAATATAATTCCATGAGTTTTGAGGCATGAACACTAGTGTGAACTTCTGTCAAATTATATGTTCTCTAATCTAATAACTACAAAGAAACATATTTTTGGCTGTGAGAGTGTGTTTCACTCACTCATTTATAGACAAAAAAAATAATTAAGTTGTCATTTAATCATCAATATTCTTAACAAAAACTAACGTAATTTTGTTAAAATTTCCTCATAATTTTGTCATTTCTCGAATATTATTTAATTTTCAATCTTTATCATTTACACTAACTATCATAAAATAGAATAAAAAATTTCAAAAAATATGACGATGATATTAAATCTCTTCTATATATAATAGGAGAACAAGGGGATAATTTAAGGGCATTTTGAGCCAATAAACCCCCTGTGAAGTTACCATTTTACCCTTATATATTAAGAAATTACATGTCATGTCACTACTCTCTTATCTGGAGGAAAAAATTGAGTAAATAATGTTTTAGTCAGGAATCGAACCCCTGACATTCGCTATAGAAGTCATCCTTCTAACCATTCACCTACATGATTCTTTTTTATTTTGAACTAAAAATCATATGATATTAAACCTCACATATTTCTTATCCTATATTTATTATTATTTAAATTTTTGAGTAAAAATTAAGGTAATTTATAATATTTATTAAACTTTATTTTTTAATACTTAAAATATCATACAGAATCATATATACTACCAGTCTTATAAAATATTAATATTAAGTTATAAAAACAATATTATGTGTGGTGCCTTTTATCTTTCTTTTAACTAAACAAATATTTTGTATATGTATCGATAACTACAATATATTCTATTTTCTTGCATCAGAGTCGAACTTTTCTTGTGCTACGCAATATATTTGAATTATTCAAATATTTAATATATAAAATGTATTATTAAACATTGATATAACATAAATAACATATTACAAATAGTTTATTTACTTATTTATTTTTAAATTAATGAAATAATGTTAAAACATGTGTAAAAATTAGAAAATAATTTAGGTATGGGCGATCGGTCACTTCGGGGTCGGGGAGACTCCGAACATGAACTCATTCGTCGAACCCGCCTCAATCCTCGAACGAGAATTACTTTATTTATCGCACAATAATCATTGTTAAATAGTACATATTGATAACATGTATACATGATATTTATAATTATTTATTCTTATCTATACTATAAGGATAAAGTCAGTGTGATGCATACGACATTCATATTCTTCTTATTTTACATTTATATTTACTTTGTTTGAAGTTCATCTTAAATTTGAATAGTTTTATGTGATTGTTGAACTTAATGTTGAATTGACGTGTGTGTTTCTGTTTAAGCGTGATTAAATTGTGTTTAACAATATTTTAAAAATATATTTAATTAAAATTGTTGTTTTTAATAAATTAAGGTCAAATTGCAAAAGAAAAGGGACTAAAGTGCAAATATCAGAATATGAATGTCGTATTGACCGACCGACTACCAAACTATATTTTGAATAAAATTGTTCTTTTTAATAAATTAAATAAAGTAGTAAAAATAAAAGAATTAAAGTACAAATATCAAAATATGAGAACTGTACCGACTGACTATCAAACTTTCATTGTTTCGGTTTTAATAATACAGTATATATATAATAGGAGTGACTAGATTTATAATTAGATTGAATGCATTATATATATGACACATTTTTTGTTATTATCAAATGAATTTTAAATTAATTTTATAAAAGAAAATAATTAGTTATTTGGTATATATATATATATATATATATATATATATATATATATATATATATATATATATATGTGTGTGTGTGTGTGTGTGTGTGTGTGTGTGTGTGTGTGTGTGTGCGTGTAAAATAACTAAAAAACATAAATAAAACATATGAAAAACTATTTGTTTTGATTAAAAATATTGTAAAAGGCGAGATAATAAAAATAAATAGATAGTACAACAAAACAATTAAATGAATTATATATTCTAAAATTTTGATAATAATTTGTGTAAAAAATAAACATATTAAAATATATAGTCCATAACAAATTTAAAAAAAACATGATATTGCATATTGTACATTATGATCAGATCAAATCACATTATACAACCCGGGTTATTTAAAATTATAGTCCCTGATCAATCAAATTATCTATATAAATTAAAGTAAGTAAATTGTAACAGACGAAAAAAATGTGCAACCATACCTAGAAAAAAAAATTAACCGCAAAAAATAGAAATTTATGTTAATTGCTAGAAAAATGACCCATGTTTTAATTATTAAAGATGTGTATTTTGAAAAAGGTAAATGATAAATTCATTGTCAAAACACGGACAGAACTCAGAAGACCTATGAGCAATTTTAACTTACGATGATATAAGCAAAAAATATTTATCCATCCATAATTGATCAATTATCAAGTTCAGAGTTAAAAAGAAGTCTGTTTGTTTGAAAGAATTGAAACACATCAAAATGGTACCAAACGTACTTAATAATAGAATGATTTGGCACAAGTTAGTTCCACTTAAGTCAATTAGTTACATTGTCCTATGTCCTGAAAGTTAGGTAGAAAGTTAGGTAGACAGGGGAAGAGAAATAAAGATAAAAAATGCTTAAAATCAAGAGGTCAGAAGAAAAGACATAAAAGAGTTACAAAGAAAGTTTTAAGAACTGAAAACGCAAGGTCCAAGTAGAGTATTAGAAGATTTAGGAAAGATTTTGAGTAAAATCAGTACTAAAACCTACAATCTCATACTACATCATCTTGAAGGCTATTTAGTTTCTACCTTGAATATTGTCGGAGATGAACTAAATGAATGCATCATTTTTGAAGAACTGGAAAAATTTTAGGATTATAATTTTAAAAATGTCTTCTTAATTAGAAAACATCCATAGAACACTCTAATTCTATTATATGATCCACAACAAAATTAAAAACAGACATGATTTATCAAAACTACTCGTATTAGTTTTCACATTATAAACTTCAACATATTTAAGCAAATACAACATAGTCATAACATTAACAATAAAAACTCTATGAACATCAAAAATATACAATCATATATGTCAAATGACATTGATAATGTGTAGTTTAGTTTAAAATCACAATCTAAGCTAGCGGCCCGTGCCTTGCACGGGTTTTTATGCTAGTAAAATTATAATGTGTTAACAGATCGAATATATATTCAGTGCGAGATCATTTAATCAAAGTAACTTCTTCTTTACTAACTATACATAGATGTATAGTAAAACCTCTATAAATTAATAAGTTTGGGACCGAAAATTTTTATTATTTTAGCGAGGTTATTAGTTTATCAATTAATGAATATTTTAGTATTTTATTGATAAATTAATATTTATTAATTTATACAATATTTCATATCAAATAACTTTGTTATTTAATATATTGTACAAGCAATCAAAATAATTCAAATATATATTGATACATATATCAAAACTAATAGTTTAATGTACCAAAAAATAGTTAATTATTTGCTTAATGTACCAAAAATGATATTAATGTTTGCAAATTCTAACACATATACATCAAATATGCTTTATGCCCATCACAAAATTAAAGTTAAAATTGTAACATATTTTTGTAAAGTTGTTTAAATAATATTCAAGTATTATGTGTAATGTATAAAAAAATTATTATATTTAATGAATTATTATTTTATATTTTCATTGGGCCTTTAAGAACTTTTACAAAAATTATTATCTTCTACATTTAGCGATGATATTAATTTATCACATTGGCCCAAGTCGGGACCGCAAAAAATTATTATTTAATCGAGGTTATTAATTTATCGAATATTAATTTATCGAGGTTTTACTGTAATATTTTTCGATTTGCTCTTAATTCATTTTTTGAAAATGATTGAATTGTTACGAATACTATTTGATGTACTCTCTAATTCATTTTTTGAAAAAGACTTAATTGTTTCAGATGACATTAACATTTAAAGATATTCCCTAATTTATTTCTTTGATGTTAAATATTATGAATAATGGTAGAATAATGCACATTTATTAACTAAATGTAGTGGATGCTTGTATTCGTATATGCTTCGTGATCTACAATTGGCACATAGAGTAATCTACATTATGATAATTCAAATTATTTCATGTCAAATATTTTACAAGAGCACCTCCATCATGGTGAATAACATATGATCTGATTGATGTCTTTCTCTAATTTCTTAAATTTTTTGGATAAGTGGATTACTACAACTATATGATTAAACAAGAGGGTTAATAGGCTAAAACATAATCGAACTGACCCAAAACTTGCAATTGGGTTACTGAACTCAAAAAACTTGCATTTACATAACTCAAGGAATTAAAACTTGCATTTAGGTAACTGCCGTTAACATCACTAACAGAATAAAAACTGAACTTGCAATTTACAAAATTGAACTCAACCCCAACTTGCATTTACATTACTAGATTAATAAAAACTTGTAACTAGGGGCCCTGAATAAAAATAAGCTTGCAACTGGGAACTGAACAAAAATAAACTCTCAATCTCTCTCAACTCTCAATCTCTCTCATCTCTTAATCTCTCTTAATCTCTTTTCTCTCTTCTCTCTCCTCTCTCCATCTCTCTCCTCTCTCTTCTCTCCCAATCTCTCTCAATCTCCATCCTCTCTCAATCTCTCTCCTCTCTCAATCTAACAATCTGATCTCGAATTCTATTATAATATTTTAACACGATTTTCTTTTTTATGATTTTGGATAAGTACAAAGTTGATTTTAATTGTTAATTTTTATATTAAAACCTAAATTATTAATTTTACTTGAGTAAATATATATATATATATATATATATGAAAATATGTGATATTTTATATTTTTTACTTTTATTACCCAATTGCAAGTTGAGGATCAGTTTAGTTATTCGATTGCAACTTTTTATTAGTTCAGTTAGTTAATTGCAAGTTTATATTAGTTCAGTTAGTCGAGTGAAAGTTTTTGAGTTTAATAACCTAATTGCAAGTTTTGGGTTAGTTTAGTGATGTATTAGCCTATTAACCCTTAAACAAGATTTATTTATTTGATTAAATTTCATCGGTTTCACTAGGGTTCGATTCCCTATAACTACATAATTTAAAGACCTATTGATTTGATTATTTTTTTGGTTTTATCCATTTTCGATTAATATTTTAAAGTTAGCTCGTGCTTCGCACGAGTTATCATCTAGTATATTGTAATTTGAGTTTCATCAAATGCAAAATCAAACATAATAGACAATTTCACTAGTTCAAATTGAGAGAGATATAACATCATTGATGATAATGATAATATGAGAAAGAGAAAATATTAACATGATCTTAAATGTCAAAGTCAATACATTCAAATCGAACCGCACAGTTTGAGGAAGATTATTAAGAGTAAGAAATTATATAATTGTATTGTTTTAATAATGTTTTCGGTATATTGTATTAATCAAGTCACTTGCATTTTGAGTTGTTTTAGTTAATTAGGTTTTTAATAATTATAAAATTAAGTTTTATATTACAATGTTTCGTGGTGGATATCGTTGGTACTCGCTCGTACTATTCATGTTCATTATGAAAGATTGATATGGTGTTGGTGCGATACTATGGGAGTTAAATCATTTAGGTGTAAAATTAATGTCGGGTAAACATTCTCTTATATAAAAATTTAAACGATGATAATTATATCGACCAAACTATTGGTTGTTAATGTTAACATATATAATATTATTATTATTGAATAGTTTCGTTATTGTAATAGTTTCCTTTGTTAGGACAATTTTCTTTATTATTGTTTGCTTATTGGCTAAATAAGCTTCTCTTTCTTGTAATCGATAACAAGTTCATTATAATAATATATTACTTTTCAATCTCCTCCACATACTTTATCATGGTATCAAGAGCTAGATTTGTTCGATCCGGGGATAGGTTGATTGATAGTTGAACATGATGGCTGCCATATGTTGGATTTAAAACATGTGTTTCGGTTTTTCTTCTTCTTTTCTTCTCTACAAATTGTTTTTTTTCTTATGTAATTTTTTATTACAGATCTCGCCTTCTCTTCGATTGTTTGAGTTCCGTTTCGTTTTCGGTTGTGCTCTTTAATGGATTGGTTCTTTGATAAGATTCTTCTTTTACTCTTCTTCATATTGGTTGGATTTTTTTTTCTTGGGTAAAATTGATTTTGATTGGGATTTTTCCTGCTCGTTTTGTTTTTATTGGGACTCTCATACACACTCTCTGTTTCTTTCTCTTTGATGGTATTGGCTCGTTGATTTTTTTCTTTCTTTCTTTCCTTTCTCTTCTCTTCCCTTTTTCTCGTGCGCTATGATGGGAGTAGCCCTAGGCACATCTGTATATCTTCTTTTCTCGTGTGTGATGATGGGAGTAACACTAGGCACATCTGTATACCTTCTTTCTCGTGCGCTATGATGGGAGTAGCCCTAGGCACATCTGTATACCTTCTTTATGGTTTGGTGCTCTAGGCACATTAACCCCTTCGTGGGATTTAATTATGGTCTGGTGCTCTAGGCACATTAATCCCTTCGTGGGATTTGATTATGTTTTGGTGCTTTAGGCACATTAGCCCTTCGTGGGATTGGTAGATTATGGTCTGGTGCTCTAGGCACATTAGCTCTTCGTGGGATTGTTAGAGTTGGTTAATTTGGATTGGTTGTAAGTCTGAATCAGTTATTGGGTTCAATATTGGATTATGATATAATTTATGGCTTTGAGTTGAGTTTTGATTTTGATATCTCGGTATTGTATTCGATGGTTACAGTTTGTTTGGATTATTCAGTTTTCCTTTCGGTATTGGTATTGTTTCATATGGTTGCGGTTTGTTTGGATTTTGCTTTCGTTGTTCGTTGTTGATTATTGAATGTTGTGGATGGTTTTTCTGATTGGATTTCCTTGTTCGCTCTGGTTTTGGCTCAACACTTGGATTGAAGTTTTGATTGCGTTTGCTATTGGATGATATGGATGCTTTGTTTTCTCTTATTTTGCGGTTGCATATTTGGATTCGTTTGGATACGTGACTTAGTTTCTTGGTGACAAACTCCTGATTTCTCATCGTGAGTTTGAGGGGGATGTTAACCTATATAATATTATTATTATTGGATTGTTTTGTTATTGTAATAGTTTCCTTTGTTATGACAATTTTCTTTATTAATGTTTGTTTATTGACTATATAAGTCTTCTCTATATTATAATATCCATGATTTTTCTTATAATTTTAATATATTTTAATTTGCTAGAAATTAGAATTAGAAGTGGATTAAAATTTAAGATAATTATATAATTTGACTTTAGAATAAAATTGGATTAACGGGCCGTACTAATTTAATTTAGTTGGGCTTTAGTTTAATTGAATGATTTTGGTTGACCCAAGTTAATTAAATGGACCAATAAATAGCTAGATGCAAGCGTGTAAAAAAGAAAGATAAAACCCTAGCCCTAGAAAACAGTCGTGTAAAAAAAAGGAACAGTAAGAGAGAAGAGAGAGAGAGACGCCGAGAGAGAGAGAAAGAGAGAGAGAAGAAGAAAAGGAAGAAGAAGAACACGAGAGAATGGGGGAGTCGTAACAAGTTCAAAAACAAGGGGTAAAGATTTTTTAATTAACAAAATCGAAATATAGTATTTGATTGATTTTGATTATGTTAAGGTTCTTCGTAGTTTTCTTGAGTTTTGATGTGGTAATGTTTTGATTTCAATAGATTGTCATATTTGGTCTTCTACATAAGCCGAGTTCTTGTAAAATCGGTATAAAATTCATTGTTTATCGTATGATGGTGATCTTGGTGTCCCTGGAAAGGTATTTGAATTTAATATAACTTGTGTTCTTTAACGTTTCTGAAATTCTGCGTGTAAGAGTGTGTTTTCTGCTATTTTTGTAACCTGCCACAGTGTTTTCAAAACTGAGTCACTAACTTTGAAAATTCGTAATAAATTGAGTTTTTATGCTAATTTAATGAGTAATATCAATATTGAAAATTATTTTCGTGTTCTGTGTTTCTTGTTTACACTCTGCTGATATATTCTGTGATTTGGATATCGTAAATAGCATTACACTAAAGAAATCAGGGGTTGATTCTGTTCTGCAGTCCACAAATGTCTATGTTCTAAATTCGTTACTTGTCCGTTTTTAACGAGACTTATCATTCTGGAAAGGTCTCGGAATCGTCTACATTTTTCGTGTTTTTTACTTTTTCAGATAAAATCATTTTCATAGAGTAAATTGTCAATTTTCAAAAGTGGTCGGGATTGATTTTGTTAACAATAGTCTATTTTGCAAGATATTTTGATGTTTGATGTTTGGAATCTTCTTTGAGTAAATTATATGTAAACGTCGCATGAGTTCTATTGAGTTGTGTACTTGTTTGCTTTATTTGACTGTTAATAGATTATAAATTAATATTAAGGATTTGTTGTGATTTTATTTTCAGAATGCGACATCGGTGTCGAGGTAAGTGACTTTTTGTTGCTCACTAATATTATCAAATCTGTTTTTATTCGGTTATCTTATTATTCAAAATATTTGATTTTGAAAATTGTGATATCGAAAATAAATTTTAGAAAAGATTTTTATAGAATTCCCCAGTTTTAGTTGCGCATCAAATCATAGAATCCGGTCACTGGATAGTGTGATATATCGAATCATAAAACTAGTTTACGCACGTTCCGGAACACATAGATACCTTGTTGAGTAAGACTTAACGAGGGACATAAACTGGCCCCCATCGAATCATCGAACTATAGAAACTGTGTCACTGGCATAGTGACCGTAAATTAGAACGGTGGGAATTAGATGTGATTTTGTTGTTTGATTCTTTTATCGATTTAAAGTTAAGAAATTTTGTTTTAAATATTACTTGAGCCGTTGGACGATAGTTACTTGCTGGGCTTTGCAGCTCATTGTTTTAATATATTTCAGGTTCGGACTTTTGGAAGCTAAGTAAGAATAAGGATGTGGAGTTATGGATTTCGTCCTATGTGATTTTGCATAAGACTATTCGAATAATTTGATTATCTATTAGACATTGAATATTGTTGGATTTATGGAGCTGTGTCTCCACTTTTATGTTTTGAATTATTGTTAAGTTTGACCACTGCTTTGACTTTTGTGCAATTTCGTATTTATTGAATAAAGAAATACTTTTATTTAAGTTTTGAATTTAAAATTAATAATCCGAAAAGTCGAGTTGTTACTATAAGCAATAATAAATTCATTATAATAATATATTACTTTTCTCTCTACTCCCCATTTTAATCTGTTAAGATTTGTGTAATACCGTTAACTAGAAAAAGAAAAACAATGTATTTTTTTTTTGCTAAATAAGAAAAACAATGTCGTTCATGAAAAACATTCATAAGCAACCATGTGCTATGTGTGTCTATGCGTAAGTGTACACATTGGACACATGCCAATTTTCAATAAAATTGTATTCAAGCAAGAAAGTCTATTCGTCACCTTTCTAGGCTTGTGTAACTTTCCGATGGCCTACAGACAACCACCGACAAATTGTAAGAGAATTGGTTTGCTCTAGGGACATGTTTCTCATGGCTTTACGTTTCTTACACCATAGCCCAATTTTCGTGACAAAGAACCCTGTTTTACAATGCTCTGATGGTCAAAGAAGTCATAAAGAAGCTCATAGTTGTCAAAAGAAGAGGCTAACTTTTTTCACCTAGTGATGCTCAGATATTTTAATAAAATTTACACTCTTTGTTAAAAGCCGCCATGTATACAGCGTTAGAGCAACTCCAACAACTCATTTTTAGAGGCTCCTAAGTTAAAATTTGAGAATTTTGTTGCAAAAATTGTCTCCAACAAGCTCTTAACTTTTTCTCAAAAATTTAAGAGCTCTATATGCTTCCTCATTAGTGAGGAGCTCTTAACATTTTCTCAATCAATTTATATTTATAAATAAAGCATGTGTATGTACTACAATTTTGTCAGATTTACTATTGAGATAATAAAAATCAGATGGAGAGTGAGTTTAGGTGAATTGTTGAAGAAATTGTGAGTTTTTTGCTCTTAGATAATTAAGAGGCTATTTAATTATATTATTTGTAGAGAAAAACTTAAGAGCTTATTGGAGTTGCTCTTAGAGATCTTATTATTAGCTTAATTATCTTAATATAATTAACTTAATTTTAAATTGATATATATAATTATTAGTATTAAATTAAAATTAAATTTTTTTAAAGCAAAAACTCTCATTAATGGTATGATATATTATGTATATCGCGATATACATATAATTATTAGTTATTAGATTTATATAATTTATATAATTTTAAATTAATATAATTATTATAATTAAATTAAAAATTAATTGTCAATAATAGTTTAGTTGTATACAAGAAGTTTACCAACTAATAATTGTTTAGAGCATCTCCAATGCAATAAAAGCCCTTAGCAAAATCCTACGTGGCAACCAACCAATATATATAATCACCATCTATTTGTACAACCACTACAATTCCACTCCATCATCTTACCATAGTTAATTAATATTTTAATCTTATTGTGTTTCCAAATCATAATTTCCCTTTGTTGAATGATAGTAAAATGTATTTGTTAAGATATAGCCAACAACTATAGCTAATACTATTGGAGACAACACACCTTTTCATTCTCTGTAATATAACCAATTATTATTTTATAATAATTTAGTCAACCATTATAGCTAACATGGTTGAAGTCTTAGTTCACTTAATATGCATTGGCTTAAAATTCGTGCACATTGTTTTTAAAAGTTGTTATTTAATTATTTATGTTATAATATTTATTAATTGTATTTGTTAAAAAAATAAGTAAACATGTTAAAATAGGTAAACTATTTAAAAATTAAAAGCATTAAAAAAATTTAAAAATAAATAAGTAAGGGTTTACCCGTGATATTTTAGGAAAATGAGGGTTTTAGTAAGTAAAATAGAAGTAAAATAGGTTTTAAAATAAATAACTAAGAATTTACCTGTGATATATTTGGAAAAAGAGTGGTTTTAGTAAGTAAAAATAGAAAAGATAACATATTTTAGTTAAAAAGGTAATTGCCTGTGATATTTTTGGAAAATGAGGATATTTTGTTAGAAAAAATAGAAAATGTAATATGTTTTAGCTAAAAAAGGTAATATTTTATAAATATGTCTTATTATTTAATAAAACTTTTTTTTATAGATAAGTAAAGATAATTAAGTAAAATTACGAAATACCAAAAATGGGTACCAAAAAATAGGTACCGTACCGACTAAACTTTTAATGTTTCGTTTTTAATAATACTAGCTTAAAACTCGTACGATGCACAGACTGTTTTTTAGAGTTGTTATTTAATTAATTATGTTTTACTATTCTATTAATTGCATTTGTTAAAAAATAAGTGGACATGTTATGATAGATAAACTTTTTAAAATAATCAAAAACACTAAAATAGATAAATTTTTTAAATAATTAAAAGCACTAAAATAGGTTTAAAATAAATAATTAATGGTTTGCTCGGGATATATCTCAAAAGAAGAGGGGTTTTAGTAAAGAAGAGTAAAAAATATAATATGTTTTAGTTAAAAAAGAAAATTGCTCGTGATATTTTTGGAAAATATAATTATAAATGTAATTGTGTGATATATTTTTTGGGAAAAAAAATGAGATTTTGTAAGATAACATGTTTTAATTGAAAAATGTAATTATCCGTAATACTTTTGAAAAAGGTAACTGTCCGTGATATTTTTGGAAAATGAGGAAATTTTGTTAGAAAAAATATTGTGCTCCATGATACTTTTGGAAAAAGTAACCGCGAGTGACATTTTTGGAAATGGAGGAGATTTTGTTAGAAAAAATATTGTGCTCTAGATTAAAAAGGTAATTGATTATAAATAGATAATATTATTATTTAATAATATTTATTTTATTGATAAGTAAGGGTAATTAAGTAAAATCACAATAAGGGTAATTAACGTACCGACCAAAATTTTAATGTTTCGTCTTTAATAGTATACTAGCTTATATCCCGTGCGATGCACGATTTTTTTAATATTTTATTATTTTTATTTATATTTTTGTAATTATATATTTTTTGATGAAATTTCAATATATATTTATATGTGTATATAATAAATTGGATTTATATCTCTAAAAATATAAATATTTTAATTTAATAAATTGTTGACGTAATATTTAGTAATATTTTAGATATTAAAATAGAAAAATATTTTTAAATAATAAATCTAACGGTTCGTATTTATTTGCTCTTAAAAAATCTAAGAGTGACTAAAGTGCAAATAACAAAATATGTGTCCTGTAATGTGCCGAGTTTCTTTTAACATATGCTATTAATTTTATTTTTTTATTAATTATCTTATTTAAATTGAATATTATAAAAAATTATATTAAATATGGATTTTATAAGTTTAATATAATATATTTTTCATTATTTCTATATTTTTCCCGTGTTTTTTTAATTCGAATATGAGTTGTTTCAATTAAAAAATATAAAATGAACAATGTCCTTAAAAAGACAATTAATTACTTATTAATAATTATATAAAATTATATTACATTTTTATATATATGTTGCCGGTGTTACTTTTAGAAAATTAGTTGTTTAAATTAGAAAATATAAAATTATATTACCTTTATATATATATATATATTGCTCGTGTTAATTTTAGAAAAATTAGTTGTTTAAGTTAGAAAAAATAAAAAAGGTTATGTGTGTTTATCTGAAAAGGGTAAGTGGTTATTTATTAATAATTATATATAACAATATTACTATTACATATTTATTTTGCATGTGTTATGTTTAGAACATGAGTTGTTTTAGTTAGAAAATGTAAAACATAAAATGTGTTTTAGCTGAAAAAGGTAATCAGTTATAAATATGTAATAATATTACCAATTTATATATATATGTCCGACCAAAATTATAGATAAGCTAGGCACAAATACCGACCGACCGAACTTTTAATGTTTCATCGTTAATAATATAGTATAGATAAGTATTGACTAGCTTATAACCCGTGCAGTGCAAAGTTATTTTTTTAAAATTTATAGTTTTATTAATAAAAGATATTATCTTTAATTTAATGATGATTTAGTCATTATTATTAAACTGAAACTACTCCTTTCAAGAACCGAATAGAAAAAAAAGTTATGATTTTTCACCTTAACAATTCTATTCAACTTAAAAAATCTACTTATATTTGGTTTATATTATTAAAATTGACTTTTTAGTATATGAATATAATTCTAATATCAATCAAATACATTTTTTAATATTAGATCTAACTGTTTTTATTTATTTATTTAAAAATCACGGTCCTTATTAGTTTAATGATACATGTAATAAAGTTTTAGATAAGAGTTCGTCCAACGAACAACTCCTTTTTTAATATCTATAAATATATTATTTGTATTTTTAAAATATTTTTATGTTATTAATTTTTAGACTTTATTTATGAGATTTTAGACGCTCAATTGACTATTGAGTTATAAAAATCAAGTTTGAACGTTTTACGACACATACGAAACTCACAAAATAATCCTTAATTTAGTGATGGTTTAATAATTTTTTTCCCAATTAAAAATATCCTGAAACTGAAGAGAAAAAAAAGTGACGAATTTTTACATGAATAATTCTTATCCAACTTAGGAAATTTATTTATATCTAGTTTAAATTATGAAAATACTCTTTTTGATATTTGAAAATAGTTCTACTCATAACCAAATATAATTTTTAATATTACATCCAACGATTTTCATCTAACTATTTTAAGATCAAACACAATAATTTTTAATTTAGTGATGGTTTAACAATTATTTTACTATTAAAACTATACCAAAATTATAGATAGAAGAAAGTGGCAAATTTTTACGTTGAGAATTCTATTCGATTTAATAAATTTTCATGTATTTAGTTTAAATTGTCAAGATATATTTTTAATTATATAATTCAACTAACAATCAAATACACTTTTTCATATTTGATCCAATGATTCTCATCTATCTATTTAAAAATCTAACGATCCTTATTATTTTGATATTTAATATGAATTGAATATTAGTATTAATGGAACTAATCTTTTTATTAAGTTATAATCATTTCTAATCCAATTATAATATAAATGCTTCTACTTTGATTTATGTCCTTTTTAAAAAAACATTAGATCTAACGGTTGATATTAGGGCTGCACACGGGTTGGGTTGACCGGGTTATAGGCATTTAGTGACCCAACCCAATTAAATCGGGTTTAGAAAATAATAACCCATTAAGCCTAATAAAATTATACAACCCAACCCTATTAATGGTATGATGGGTTGGGTCGGGTTGGGTTGGTTGGGTTACACAAGAAAAATACCCCTGTTCTGTTCCTGTCATTTCAAATAAAATTTATAAAGTTCAAAATCCAGAAGCCAACAAATAAGTCTTAATTTAAAATATTACAATCATCCAAAATATTACAGTCATCCATAGTTTAAACTCCATAAAAGTCTTGACTGAAACATGCGAGAAAATAGTTTAAGTAATAATTCATTCTCGCTTCAATTAAAAACATAAAACTATCGAACAATCAATCATCAATATTGATGGTCTTCCCACTTGGTTCTCCACATTCCTTCATTCTCCTGAGATTACCTACAAAATTCAGTAATAAAGGCTGAATAAGCTTGACAAATAAATAATAAAACATGGTTGGAAAAAAGTATGGAATACAAAACTAAATCACTGGTTGGATTTGTGTCTATAGGATCAAGGGTTGGGTTTTCGGGTTGATCAATTGGAGAGAAAAATGCTTTCATTTTTTTGAGCCTAGAAACACATAAATAAAAATATAGAACATAAATATCACAATTCATAATATAAACCTTTAAATTTATAATTCATCTGTATAAAAATCACATTGAATCACATATGAATAATCGATAAGACTATTAGAATCACATATATTCATCACATAACTATACATATATTCATCACACAACTATAATTCGATATATTCATCACACATATGAATCACATATAACTATATAAGATTGAATCTTAAAAAAACGACATAACTATACATATATTCTCCACAAATCTTGCTTAACCAATCACATACATGTCAAACTCACACAACTATACATACAAATCAAGATTAACCGAAGATTGACTGAATAAAATCAAGACATAAACATAATCGTTAATTGAATAACTGAATAAAAGGTAAAGAGATAAACTTACAAATATTAATCGAAGATTGACTGAAGATTGAGCGTAGATTGACCGAAGATTGAGCGTAGATTGATTGAAGATTGAGCGTAGAGGACTAGAGGTCGAATATGAGAGAAAAGATGTTACGTTTAGCGCGGCTGTTAAATTTTAGGGTTATAAAAAATGATATGTGTTGGACTATTAGTAATATATTAGCAGGCCTGGTTGTAAAACTATAAATGGATTGGGCCTATATAATTCAACCGGGTTGGGTTGGTTTAGGGTTTTAAATACTTAAACTCTGACCTAACCCAATATATCCGGCCCAACGAAAAATCAACCCAATTAGACTCCGGGTTTAAATGGATCGGTTTGGTCGGACCAAACGAGGGGTGGGTTGGGTTGGTTCGTTCGGGTTGGATAACCCATGAGCAGCTGTGGTTGATATTGTTCTAGCGGTACTGAGGACTACACTAGAGTTTTGGATAAGATATCTCTTACGTTTATTATATATAAGGATTTAATAGTATAGATAATATAGATACGATAGTACACATGTAATTATTAATTTAATTAGCCTAATTCTAAATTAATATAATAATAATTATCAAATCAATACTTTTTATTAAAAGTAAAAATCTCGCTTAGTGGTATAGTATGTAATAGATACCGCGATGTACATATAATTATTAGGTTAATTAGGTTAACAAAATTATTAGGTTAATCCTTAACAAAATTAACTTAATTTCAAATTAATATAATTATTATATATTATTGTTATCATTAAATATATATTCTTTATTAAAAGAAGAAACCTTCTTGGTATGCTATGTCATGTATACCGCGATATACATATAATTATTAACTTAATTAGCTTAGGATTTTATTAAGAAAAGAAACTGTTTTTCGTTGGAACACGAGAGTATCAAAGACAAATTTTGGTTCTATAATTAAATTAATTGGTTCGATATGATGTAATTAACATAGTTGTATTTTGGAGTTGAAACCCAAATTAGAATGGTGCAACTTGAAAGTAAAAAAATTTTGAGTGGTACCAAATGAAAATTTTCATAATTTGATAACAGATGACTAACATTTTGTTAACGGTGTTATACTATGACGGAAATGAAGTCAAAAGTATAACGGTATTACTTGGATTACAAAAACTTCGAGCGATGCCAAATAAAAAAGCCAATTGTATAATGATAACATATGAAATATATCTTACATAATATCCAATTTTTTTTTATTTATTTAAATACCACTTATTTGATTTCACTCGGAACTCGATTATCTATAATTACATAATTAAATAGTATTTATATTTCATAGACTTTCATCTTAATTTCATGTTTTAATTCTCTACAACTACATATTTAAATAATATGTATTAGTTATTTTTATTCTCAATATTTGAAATTTTATTTTAAATAATTTAATTTTTTTTCTCGACCGTGCGAAAAACAAAAAAATGACAACATTTATATTAACTCCTTATATATAATAAGCGTAAGGGAGATCTTATCCAAAACTTTGGTCGGTCACTGTACTACCAAAAGTATACGATCCGTTGGATTATAAAACTATAAATATTCAAATCGATGAGGACCGTCAGATATAATATTAAAAATTGTATTTGATTAATAATAGGATAGTATTTAAATACTAAAAGGTGTATTTTGATAATTTAAACCTATTATAAATAGGTTTTCTATATTGAATAGAAATCTTTATGTAAAAATTCGTAATTATCTTTTCTCTTTGTTTTATGGATAGTTCCAGTTAGATAATAATTATTAAACCATCATTAAATTAAAGATAATTTTGTAAGCTTCGCGTGGGCTGTAAAATCGTTAAAATTTGTTGTCTAAAACTCAAGATAGAGCCCAAGAGCCCAAACAGTAAAGTTATTATCTAAATTTTAATAAATATTTTTTTTTATTGTAGCACCAATTTAATTTTTTTTCCTAATTCTTTTAAATTTATAAATTCTTTGTTTATTTCAATGAAATATTAAAATCAATTTAAGAAAAAATTATAATCCATCTGGTCCGTGTACGATCAGTATACGACCAAATTAATAATTATAGATCGATGAGAATTGTTAGATCTAATATTAAAAAGTGTATCTGATTAATAATAGAATTATATTTAAATACTAAAAAGTGTATTTTGATAATTTAAAATTTTTCTATGTAAAAATTCTTAAATATCTTTTCTCTTAAATTTATGTATAGTTCCAGTTAGATAATAATTGTTAAACCAAATATCAAGATAACAATTCATATCGATTACAATCATACCCTACGTTATAAGAGACTTAGGAGAACTCATGTACATGAATAAATTTAAACACTTTTTTTTCTGAAGGAACATAACAATTCGATTAATCCAAATTATAATTATATTATTTTACATATAACAAACATAAAAGGATAATATCAAAATATTATTAAAATTTTGAGGGTTTCATATTCATAAACGATAATTTTGAATATAATACTTATATTAAAATGTGTATTTGATTAAATGTAGGATTATATTTAAATACTAAGAAGCGTGCTTTGATAATTTAAACCAATTATAAATTGGTTTTCTATATTGAGTTGAATTCTTTGTGTAAAACTTCTTAACCATCTTTTCTTTTCAGTTTATTTTATGGGTAGGTCAACTGATCAAGTTAGATAAATCATCATTAAATTAAAGATAATTTTGTTAGTTTCGCATGAGTTGTAAAATCGTCAAAATTAAATTTCTAAAACTCAGGATAGAGCCAAAATATTAAAGTGAGTATCTAAATTTTAATAATTTTTTTTATTATTGTAGCACCAATTTATTTATTTTCCCACTAATTCTTTTAAATATAGAAATTTTATGTTTCTTTCAATAAAGTATCAAAATTAATTAAGAACAAATTCAAATCGATTAAGAATATAATAATATGAGAATAAAATTTTATATAATCATAACATAATTTTTATTATATTTAATAATTTTTAAGTAATAATGTATTTTAAAATTTTATTAATAAGTTTTCTATATTGAATATAATTCTCCATGTAAAAAATTCCTGACTTTCTTTTCTCTTCCATGGACAATTTCACCTAGATAAAAATTGTTAAACCATCTTTTAATTAAAGATAATTTAGTTATCTTCACGTGGGGTGTAAAATCGTCAAAATCTGATTTTTAAAACACAAGATAAAGCCCAAATTAATAAAGTGAATATTTAAATTCTAATAATAATTATTATGTCATCGTTATTTTAACACCAATTTAATTATTTTTTTCTAACTATTTTAAATTTATAAATCTATGTTCAAAAATTAAAATCAATCTAAGAAAAATTCAAATCAACAAAGAATATAATAATACGAGGATAAAATTTTATAAAATTGTGCATATTTTTAATCCTATTTTATTAAGTTTTATATCATAACTAATCAAATATTATTTATTACTAAATAATAAATTATACGTAAATGGTGATTTTGTTTTATAAGAACTCATATAGACCTAATTTCATTGTTAGCAGAACTATATTCATATTAAAAAAAAACCTTATTTTGAAATTTTAGACTCAGCTACAGAAGATGCCAAACTTTTTAAACCTATATACATTGTAAATTATTAAATTCGAAACTTTAAAAGTTTGCTAATCAATTAGTATAGTACTTTTCTGAAAAATTGTACTTTACAAAAAATATTATCAAATAACATATGTCTGCAAGAAAAAATGAAAAAATTCTTATTTTTCAAAAAAACTTATAAATTTTAATATGTTGTGGGTAGATTCAAACCTTAGATCATTCTACATGATAATTTTACTGTTATATCTAACGTTTTTCAACAATTTAATTTGATAGATTCAACGATTATGGATTGAGTGATCAAACAAAGCGACCAAACTTAACTTACAAGGAAGCTTTCATTATTTAGTCTTTAATGTAATAACATAGATATTTACCGGATATACTATAAAAAAATAAAATTTATACAGAATTTTGATCACGGTGTACTACTTTAAAAGAAGAACCATTACAAAAAAAATTATATTTTAATTGATATTTTATTTTCTCAAAAGTTCAAAGTTCCCGCATCTTTAACATATTACAAAAAAGAGTATATTATATTTTAGCAATAAATATTTTAAAAAATTATAAATTAAAAAAATTATAAATATTAAGAAAAATTAATGATGTTATCATGGTAGTTTGGTCCTAAATATCGCCAAAACATTCTCAACCGTTAGATCCAATACTTTTAAAAATACATGATCAAGATTATATCATATAAAAAGAAGTTATTATCTAAAAATGATATAAGTTAAAAGATATTATATTAGGATTGGATTTTCTAAAAAGTCAAAACATAAAAATAGTTGTAATTAAATAAGGAAACTCATTTAATACCAAAATAATAAAAATCGTTTAATTTTAAATAGATACGTGAAAACCGTTAGATTTAACATTAAAAACTGTATTTGGTTAATAAAGGGTATTCTAATAATCTAAACTACATATAAGTAGATTTCATAAATCGAATAGAATTCTAAACATTAAATTTCGTCACTTTATTCTCTTTTTAGTTTTAGAATAGTTTTTAATTGAAAAAGAACTATTAAACCACAACTAAATTAAAGATTATTTTGTGAATTTCATGTGGACTATAAAATTGGCAAAATCTAATTTTTATAACTCAACATAAACAAATATTAAATTGAGCGTGTAAAATATAATAAATATCTAATTTTTAACTATAATTCTTTTGGCTAAATCTTTTTTAACAATAATTTAATCATGTAAACTAATAACTTTTAAATATTAAAATATTCATAAATAAATATAATTATAAATATTAAAAAAACAATCGTGTGTTGCATGAGTAATAAAAATATATTTATAAATAAAATTTAAGTAACCGTGCATTGCACGGGCTATAAGCTAGTAAATGAGAATACGAGGTAGTTATATCGGTTTTGTTCGTTTCAAGATACCAAATCTACCAAAATAAAAATTCCGGTGGGAGTCTGGGAGAGGAGGAGATGGTGATCAATTAAGAGCAACAAATCAAATTAAATAATCAAATAAATATTTGGTTTTTGTTGCAATCAAATAAAATTTTGATTGTTTATTTGATTGTTGCTCAATCCATCTCCTTCAAAATGAGTAACCCTCTCCCACCGGAAGACGAAAGCTTAGGCGATTCTTCTCCGGCCAACAATGTGGTGGCCGTGGCGATTTCTAAAAACAAAAGCAGCCAAAATGCTGCTAGGTGGGCTATAAATAATCTTTTGATTCGCAACGCCGATTCCCCTGCACTTGTTCTCATTCATGTCAAGAAACAAAATGGTACGTACCAAGTTTCATGTTTCTTGATTATGTGATCAACCCTATTATATAAATGTGTCTGTGTCTGCGCGCGCGCGCATGCATGTTACCGTAATAAGTTTAGTATGATTAAGCTTGCGGGTTTCCTTTGTTTCGTTATCTTTCGTTGTTACAGATTAAATATATTAGTGTAGTATGGATCATCATTCATTTTTATATTGATGTCTGAGGTACTGATTGAATTGCAGATTCTGCTGATATTGATAGTACTAATTCAGATGCCAATGGTGAATCAATTGAGAACGAAACATCAAAGCTCATTAAAACCTTCAGTACATACTGCACGCGAAAAGGGGTAAGTCATTGAAGATTTAGCATTTTAAAGATGGTCAGTTGATGAACTTTCATTTGGTAGATATATCATATCAGTTGTAGTAACATTTTGACAAGGGCAGTGATATTATTGATTTATGAGTTAGAAATGTCCTAATAGTGACTGCAAATTTGCGACAGATTTAAAATTGGCTGTAATAAAATCTTAACTGACTATTGAAATTCAATGAGTTTTGTTTCAGTTTAAACCAGAAGGAGTTGTCCTCGAAGATAACGATGTTTCCAAGTCACTTCTTCAGTATATTAATGAGAAAAGGATCAACAAAATTGTTCTTGGTGCATCAACAGGGTACTTATCAAACCAAACTTTCTCACTTACTTGCACACAAGGACATATACAATATTCTCTTATTATTATTAATCGATTACACAATATCCAATGTTGGAGCAGTGATGTTGCGAGTATGGTCAAAGAATCTGCACCAGAGTTTTGTTCAGTGTATGTTGTTGCAAATGACAAGCTACAGTCTGTCCAACCAGCTACATTGAATGCTGAAAATCTTTCCAATCCTGAGACTATGCTGCCTGATGTTTCAGTCGAGAACTCTAAACAAGACAATTTTGTCAGGTACATGATAAATCACAAAGATAAACCAATGTAGATTTAGTGCAAATAACAGTACAAACTATTTAATTTGCGTGTAAAGTAGTCTCTATGAAATTATGTACCTGTTTTCATATTATTTTGAAATTTTGTTGGTGAGCACAATTGTTATAGACTATAGCGATGACTATTAAACTATTGATCTTTTATTTGTGCAATGGGGATGATAGCTGTCAGTCCCCTGGGGATGATAAGGATTTCCAAGAGCCACCTGGATCCGTTATTGTTGCCCAAAACGTATCTTCCAACACTTCATCCGAAATTAACAAGGACGAAACTCAGCCATTCTCCCCTGTAAGTGCATGACGACATGAGATTAGATTTATTGCTTTCATCTACAAAGGCCCAATATATTATCTAAATTATTATAATTGGGGTTGGCAGAAATATTCAGATGCAGAATTGAAAAGAGTGAAGCATGAGCTGAAGCAAACCATAGGCATGTATAAATCAGCTTGCAGAGAAGCTGCTAGAGCCAAAAAGATGGTATCATACTTTCTAAGAGAACTTTGATCATATCCTGAAGAATGCTTCCATTTTCTTAAGTTTTAACTAGGGTTTAGTTCTTTCATATTTTATGTAAGCAACAATGATGTTAAAAGTATGCAAAATAGTTATTACAGTATGGCCCTAACTGACAGAGAAATCCGCCTTTCATATACTCTAAAGTCGGCCTTTGCTCATTAATAATCTGATCAGAATTCGTGGGTTTGTTTAATTCTGTACTTTAGATTTTGTCAAGTGATACATTTTAAAATCATTCCTTCCTCATCTAATATGCTGCACACCGACAGTTACATGTGTTACACAATTTCAGGTCAAAGAGATTCAGCAATGGAAGCAAAAAGAAGCTCCGAAATATGAGCAAGCGCGTCTTGCTCATGAGGCAGCACTTGTGTTAGCCAAGGTAGAAAAGGTGAAATGCAGAGCTGCAAATGAAGCAGCTGAAAAGGCAAATAGGCTAGCTGACATGGAAGCACAGAGAAGATTGTATGCTGAGTTAAAGGTCAGAAAAGACGTAGAAGCGAAGAAGCGGGCTTTGAATGTTTTATCCAAAAATGATGTTCGGTACAGAAAGTACTCCTTGGAGGAGATTGAGGCGGCTACCGATAAGTTCTCAGAGTCCTTAATGATTGGTGAAGGTGGATATGGACCAGTTTATAAAGGCAAGCTTGACCACACTGGAGTTGCCATCAAAGTTCTTAGATCAGGTTCTGCTGCTGCCCAAGGAAAAAGGCAATTCCAACAAGAGGTATTGTGGCATAAGATTTATCAAAGTACTGGACTTTTTTTAGGGTCATATACACTTAATAAGTTACAACTTTTCCTAATAATTAAGTCAAATATATAACTTCTACATAAGTCATGTAAAAGGTGTTAATGTCATATACAGATTGAGGTGCTGTCTTCCATGAGGCATCCCAACATGGTCCTTCTCTTAGGCGCCTGTCCCAAGTACGGATGTTTAGTATATGAATATATGAACTATGGAAGCTTGGAAGATCGACTGTTTCGTAAAGGTAACACCCCTTCGATCCCTTGGAGGATACGATTCAAAATAGCAGCTGAAATTGCCACTGGACTTCTATTTTTGCACAATGCAAAACCAGAACCCCTTGTGCACCGTGACCTCAAGCCAGCCAACATCCTTTTGGACCGAAACTATACATGTAAAATTAGTGATGTTGGTTTATCACGATTAGTCCCAGCTGCAGTAGCTGACAATGTCTCACAATATCGGATGACTGCAGCAGCAGGAACATTTTGTTACATTGATCCTGAATATCAACAAACGGGTAGATTGTGTGTTAAATCAGACGTCTATTCTTTTGGGATAATGCTACTCCAAATTGTAACTGCAAGGCCCCCAATGGGTCTCACTCACCATGTAGAGAAAGCCATTGCAGAGGGAGCATTTGAGAGAATACTTGATCCTTCCGTGCCAGATTGGCCTGTTGAAGAGGCTCTTAGCTTTGCGAAACTAGCACTGAAATGTTCTGAGCTAAAGAGGAAAGACAGACCAAATCTTGGTTCAGTTGTTTTGCCTGAGCTTAGCCGTTTAAGAGAATTCGGAAAGAGAAAATCAAGTCACAGCCCTGCTAATAGTTCTCCAAATTCAAGTCCATCTGAAAGTTCAGTTAATGCCTTGCAGGTAGGTGAAGCACTGACTTTGCAGTGATTTGTTTTAAATTTTGTAAAATTACCTACTGATTCTTGAATTTTATTAGTTCACTGTTAGTCAGTTTACGAAAATATCAATACTTTGACCACTTTCATTCAAAAACAGGGAGGGGGTGAGGGGTTCAAAATTGTTATAAGCTTTTTCATCATGTCTAGTCTTAGAAAGTTATGCTCAACAGGCTTTCATTCTTATGGTTTGCCTTCACGACATATATTAAAATTATGAGCGGTCTACGTTTCACTATTTCAGAGAGGATTAGTCATGCTTAGGTCTCGTGACTCTTCAGTTCGCTTAAAAATATATGTAAAAATAAACGAATTTATTGAATGTTCCTGTTAAGGTGAAATATATCTGATCTTTGCTCAGAATGTGCTTCGTGTTTAATAGTATTGATACCAGTTGTCTATTAGATGTGTCATTGAATCTGCTATTGAGTCGATCTTTGTGCCTTTGAGATATTATTGCCTCTGATAGCAGTATGTATGTGTATATTTCTGTTTAACGTTTCGTGAAATGATTAAGGGTACTAAAATTGCTGTTAGGGCATACGTTTGAGGGCTTTCAACCGAAAGGAAAATAGAATATTAAAATTTCAGCAGAAGAAGGAACCATGACTAATTTTTCTGTTTTAGAGTCACTTGACATATTTCAGCATAGCTAGCAAATAATATTCTTTTTGAGGGCAAATATACTATAGTCTGAATTGTCTGCTCTTATGAATGGTTAGGAAACTAAGGAAAAGGTTGATACATCTTCCGAAGAAAGATAGCACGCCTTGACATTAACGCTGATAAAACAATAGAACTGGAGTGCCAGTAACCAGACGTTCTTGTTCTTGAAGATTCAGAAGTTGATCTTTTTCCATGTACATGTCAGTCTTCGTTCTCGGAATTTTGGGCATACAGTTTTAATAGTGAAAAAAATTAAGTACATTGTATCAGAAAGTTTCTTGAATGAATGAATTTTTCCTTGACATGCTCAAACATTACAGTAAGAAGAACAAACAAAAAGAAAGATCAGCCCAGTTCATCTCCCAGCATACATCTTATTTAAAAAGAAAAAGAAGCTAGACTATGAGTTCTTCAATTCACTTTTTGAGATTGAGTATCTCATCTTGATTGATTCAAACATATCTTAACAATTGATAATGTGTTCATTGTTTTATATGTCCCAGCATATTATGTAGGCGCAGGTTGTGATTGACGCGATATTTCAGTGTATACTTGCTGACACAATAGGCTACAGGTTTGAACTTGGAAAAAATCTTTTGAAAAAATAAGGAGAAGACCGCGTGTGTGTATTGAGACCTTCTGGTGGGAGACTTGTGCACTGCAGACACTGAGACCTTCTGGTGGAAGACTTGTGCACTGCATACATTCAGATCTTCTGAGTGATGCAGGGGACTTGTGAAAAAATGAGGGTAAGACTGTATGCATATACTGAAGCCTTCTGATGGGAGACTTGTGATCTCCTAAGCCACGCGGGAGACTTGTACACTGGGTAACGCCTTTACATATTCCAGTAACTTTGATTCCATTGGTTGTTTTTATCTGCTATAGTGTCACCTGTTCAAATCAAGCACAATTCTTACGAAACTAGATATTTAACTCGGCTAGAAAGTGAAAATCTTACAAAGAAAAAAACAACTAAAAAGAAGGAAAAAGCTCGTGCTGCTTCTTAAGGTCCCATTGCTCTACTTCATGATATTACTGTCCAGTTTTCTGTAGTATATTTGACTATTTAATGAATCCATCTGTGCTTCAATCACCACCGAAAGCAAATATTTGAAAATTTGTAAAGTCTATATCACTTTTTCATTTTGCCAAAAAAGTCAGAGTTACTTTTAAGACCTCAATCCATTCATGTTCTCTTGTTGAACTCAGTAACCATCTTTTTTACCCTAAACCTTATTTCCTGACCACCCATGTTTCATCTCAGAGACTCAGAAAGTCTAGCAGTAAATAGATTTTAAAACCTTATTAGCACGCACGCACACGCGCACGCGCACATTGGAAACCAACAGTAGCGGGATAATTTTTCGATTTACAAGAAAAGAGTAACGGTACTATAGAAACTTACTAGTTGTGGATCCCAGACAGGTATAACATCGTAATCCATACACACTGACACTAGGTTTAGTAATCGACCAAATGAAAGATTCCATGAGCAGAGTAATAATGCAAAGAAATTACTTGGTTTTTCTCTTCATGCATGGGATCATTGAAATGGTTAGATTTTCTACTGCAAAATCTCAAGATCATATCTTCAAAGTACCTCCGGTAAGTTCAAGTTTACTATGCTATAGTAATTGTGCAACTTGCCCTTTCATCTGCTCACCGCCTCCAGCTCCACCAGTAATGCCCTCCACATCACCGCGACATTTGCCTCCTGTCAGTCTCTCGCCACCAGAACCTTACTACTTGGATCAACCACCACCTTTGCCTCGTATCAATCTGTCACCACCAGAACCTTACTCCTATGATCAACCACCACCTTTGCCTCGTATAAATCTCTCACCACCAGAGCCTTACTATTACTATCAACCACCACCTCTGCCTCAAATCAATCTGTCGCCACCTGAACCTTACTATTTTGACCAACCAGCACCGTTTTTACCAGCATTTCCACCACCACCACCAGCATCATATGGTTCATGGAGCGATCCGTACTCAGTCTCACCTCCGGTTCCACCAAACAATGTTGCGGGTCAAGGCCCGCCTGGGACAGGGCAACAGACGAGTTTCACCTTTCCTTACTATTACTACAATATGTCAAAGGGCTGTTGTAATTCTTGTGACTTTGCATTTCTCATTCATGTTATTGTTTGTTTAGCTATGTTCCTAGCTGTTTAGAACTAAGAATATACATTTATTGTTTGGTAATGGCTGTATATTAATTTCAAGATTAAAATGTGCATGATTTGTGTAGCTGAAATGTAGCTCGTTTCAGCACTTTGTAGTTTGTATCTGAACTTCAACATGTGATGTTCAACTTTCAACTCTTCAAGATTTTTGGATAAAAATTGCAGTTTGCACCAATGCATTTTGGACAAAAAAATGCACTAATCTGAACGTTGAGTGTAATTAGGTGGTACTAATTTTGGATCAAGCATGGTACTCTTCTTGATTCCCTCAATGCTAACTCACTCTTCAAGGTTCATTCATCAGTTAATCAGCTGATGCTTTTATTAAAAATGACATATCCTAAACTTAATGATGTATCGCGGACAAGAGACATGTGCGAGTAAGGTTGAAATTTTCAGCCTAACTAGTTCACTAAAAAATATAAGTGAAAGTCTCCATTGGTTTGCTTGCGATGACATTATATATTTTTTACGTGAGAAAAAAAAATATATTCAAAAGTACAGATCATCACCGTCCCCGTAATAAATGAGTGATGGTTCTCTCTATCGCAATATATTTAAAGAAAATGTCCCAAATATCATCATTTGAAAAAATGACCCCAAATATCACTCTAAAACACCGAATAAAAAGGGTGTTTACAAGTTTAGAAACATAATGCTAGATCGCCTAACGTTAGGTGGCTTAATTTTTATTTTTGTTAATTTAAGCTAAAAACGCTACATTATCATGTATTTTCGGACAAAACACAACTTAATCTGGTGTTTGAAGAAGAAAAACGAAGGTTTATGCGGTGTTTCTTGCAATATAAAACGCATTTGTTTAAAGCTGAAAACGCTATATAAACTGGTGTTTGCAGCAAAACACCGGATGAACTGGTTTTTGACAGCACCTTTATCATTTATTGCAATAGCCAAACGCTAGTTAAAGAACAGTTTTCAGCAGCAAAACACAGGATAATATAATGTCTAGCTTAAAACGTTGTTTAAACTTGTGTTTTGTAAAGCAAAACGATAGTTAATGTGATGTATTAGAACCAAAACACCGCTTTATCATGTGTTTTCAACAGAATCAGATTTCTCAACCTGCAGATTCTACACAGTTATTGCTGCAACAAAAACAATGCTTGCATACCAATTGTTGCAGCCAAAACCAGTTCATAAATACATAATTTACATTACCTAGCAACTAACTAAAATCTCCAAAAACAAAATAAATTGGAAACTAGTAGAGCTTTCGATATTCATTAAACAACAATAAGTCTTGGACACAAAATAACAAAAGTGTCAAATAGAAATAACAAAAGTTTACATAATTCATAAAAAGTCTTCATTATATATAACGACATAAATCAAGGAGTTGAAACATATTTTGAAGTGCCCTTTTTCTTCCCGTGCGGTCTTTGAAAATCCATCTCATTTTGGAATCTTGTAGACTTTCTTCAGAATACTAGGATCACGAGGTCCCTGATGCATAGTCTGTTAAGAAATAAAAAATGTACAAAATCATAATACAAGCTATTGAATTCATATAAGCACTAACAAAAATCATATTTCGATTATAATAACATAAGTGTGGCAAATATGGTGTACGCATGGACAAATAAACATACACATGTACAAAATCATAAATGGTGTTTTCTTACAAAGTCTGGCGGCCACAACCCTAAAATCAGGGTATGTTAGGGTTTAGAGTCTTTACAACCTTAAACCCTAAGGTCATGTTTGTTTCATGGTATTAAATATAGACTTAATTGCACGAAAATGGCCTGAGTTATAATTTTTTTGCACAGAAATGGCTTATCTATAATAATAGGCACCCGCATGACTCAAATATAAATTTTTAAACACCCGCATGGCTTCCGTCAAAATATATCAAACAGACGTTAAATCACGGGGGTAAATTCGGAAATGAGTAATTTAACAGCTATTTTAATATAAGCAAGTCCTTATGCCATTCCCTATGCCAGACCTGGTGGTTTTCCTGGTACCCAGGTCATTTTGCCTCTTGCTCATACCGTGGAACATGAAGAGGTAAACACTTCATTCTTTTTCAATTTCTTATTTCATGAAATGTATTCTTCATCACTTTTTGAACCATCCTGGTGTAATTCTGTCTGTTTCTTTTAGTTTCTGGAGGTCGTTCGGCTAGAGGGTCATGCTTTTTCCCCAGAGGACATAGCTTTGGCGCGTGATATGTATCTACTGCAAGTAAGATTTATACTTTAAAGCTTGACATGATAATAAACTTGGTCTGTCAGCTGGTTTTTTTGCTGTGGGGAAATTTACTTAAATTATTTACAACAGCTTTGCAGTGGGCTCGATGAGAATGATGCAGGTGGCTGTGCCCAGCTTGTCTTTGCACTTATTGACGAAACATGTGATGATGATGCGCCCTTGCTGCCATCCGGCTTTCGTGTGATACCCCTGGATCCTAAATCAGTTCAGTGACATCTCCGACTCGGTTTTAATTATTTTTGAATCAAATAATCAATTGACCTCTAAAAAGGCCTCATAGGAAGAGCTTAGTTTAATTTGATTTTATTATCTCCTCGAAGAGTGTGTTCATGTTTTTCTTATTGCAGGACAAGCCTAGTGCAAATAGAACTCTGGACTTGGCTTCTACACTCGAAGTCGGACCTGGTGGTGCACGCCCTCCTGGGGAGGCTGATTTGAGCAATTATAATGTTCGCTCTGTGTTGACTATTGCGTTCCAGTTCACTTACGAGAACCACTTGAGGGATAATGTAGCTGTTATGGCTCGTCAATATGTGCGTAGTGTTGTAAGCTCCGTCCAGAGGGTTGCCATGGCTATTGCACCTTCACGGCTGAACACCCATTTGGGTCCAAAACAACTACCTGGTTCTCCTGAGGCTCTCACCCTGTCACGCTGGATTTGCAGGAGCTATAGGTAATAACCATATTATACCACCCGAATGGGCTGTTACCTGTGAGTTAGAATAGTTAGATCTCCCAATTATTGTTTCATCATACTGTTATCTGAAATCTTAAGGAGTGTGCTTTGTGTTGCAAAACTTTTTGAAACTAACTAGTGATGATAATCATGTCAAAGGATATGTTTGTTAAATTATCTCACTGCATCTTTAAATTACTCTTTTCCTTCTCCAATCTCCCAGTTCTATACCAGTCTTCTACTCAATTAGGCGGGGGACTTTAATGTTGAAACTTGCCAAACTTTAAACCTAACAGACTGAAAATGATGAAATGTAGATATCACCGGTCTTCACTTTCGCAAACCAGGCTGGTCTTGACATGCTTGAGACTACACTTGTGGCCCTTCAGGATATAATGCTTGACAAAGTTCTTGATGAAGCTGGTAGGAAGGTTCTTCTTTCTGAATTTTCGAAGATCATGCAACAGGTAAGAGTTTCAATAGCTTAAGATGTTCTCCTCTTTCATTGTTATGTTTTTCCTTATTGCTATATACATTGTACAAATAAATATAGAATCATGCTCAATTTTCCTCTTAATGTTTTGTCAATAGCTTATGATGCTTAGTTGCTTACCTCTTTAACTCTTTCATTGTTACGTTTCTCAAGGTTTTGTATTCATGTTCTCAAAATCTCAAGTCACGTCTCTATTTTAATTGCAGGGATTTGCTTATCTACCGGCAGGAATATGTGTTTCGAGCATGGGTAGACCTATTTCTTATGATCAGGCCATTGCTTGGAAAGTTCTCACCGACGATAACTCCAGTTACTGCTTAGCTTTCATGTTCTTAAATTGGTCCTTTGTTTAGAAATGTAGTACCTACCCACCCTAATACATCAGACTTAGCTTTTACTAAATTCTGAAAGTCTCGTCGGAGACATTGGCATTAGCTATCCTTTAAGTTAACAGTTAAGCTCTTTATGTTATAATCATATGTAGTATCAGCTGAACTTCTTTTGTTAGTATAAAGGTTGGAACCTGAACATCTATGCCATACATGGCTTTCTTATCTACATCCCTGATGCTCTCTATTTCCTTTACAGTTTGATCTAGTTGTATACATCATCTGATAGTTATCTTATTGACATTGATTATAGATAAGCCATTTCTGTGCAAAAAAATTATAACGCAGGCCATCCTCGTGCAATTAAGTCAAAGAATAGCTGTTGAATTACTCATTTCCGAATTTACCCCTGTGATTTAACGTCTGTTTGATATATTTTGAAGGAAGCCATGCGGGTGTTTAAAAATTTATATTTGAGTCATGCGGGTGCCTATTATTATAGATAAGCCATTTCTGTGCAAAAAAATTATAACTCAGGCCATCTTCGTGCATTTAAGTCTTAAATATAGGATAACCATTTTAATCCTTTAAATTTTCCTATCTCATATTTTTTGTACAAAAACTTGTTTAAGATTAATTCAAGGAGTATAATCCTTTAAATTTTCATATCCTATGTTTGTTTTATTGGAGTAGGAGATTGAATTATAATCCTCTCCAATACTTGATTGGAGGAGGTATTAATTAATCCCCTCTAACAAGTCATTTTTTAAAGGATTATAATCCCCTCATTATAATCCTTTGCAAAACAAACATAGGATTGGAAAATTTAAAGGATAACAGTCCAATCCTATGATTATCCCTCAAATTAAACAAACATGGGATAAAATTTTAAAGTATTATATTCCAATCTTAAACTTAATACTTCAAAACAAACATAGGATAACATAATTTAAAGGATTATAATCCCTAATACTTTAATTGATGGGATTATCTATCCCCGGATAATAATTCCGAGATTATAATCCCTCCAAACAAACATGGCCTAAGTCCGTATACGGTTTATTCGTCATTCTGAATATTTTTAAAACCCAAAATGGAATCATTGAACCCCAAAAGTTAACTATTAAACTCCCAAGGGAATGACTAAATTAAGAGCAAAAGTTTATCTAATGTTTTATACGAAAACTTAAATTTATATTACGTTTGAACTCGAAAACAAACCATACAAATGCCTTAATTATTAAACTACACAGTTCCATTTTGGTAGATTGCAAGAGACAAATGAAACCCCTTAGTGGTGGTTCTTGACTGAGATTGTTTCTAAAGTCGACGAGTAGGAGAGCAAATCATTTAATTCAAGATTACGACACTTAAGTGAGATTAATTTCAATATTTTATTAGGCATATTACACATTATAGCATATTCCTCGAATTTAATAACGAGCCTAGGAACAGAGTCGAAACAAGATACCAAAACCTGAACAATATCATAATCCTAATTTATAATAAACAAATGTTGGCTACTAAGCATCGACACTAGAAGTCTCGGATTATTGGACTATCCTCTAATTACATACATACATACATTCAATACATATATACATACAAATGAAACCCTAATTCTATACATACATACATACATTCAATAACTCAAAAATGACAAATGAAAATTGAATTGAAAATTGGAAATAAAAGAGAGATAGGACTACATACATTCAATTTCATGGTTTTGCATAGAAACACATATTTTTCGATTGCTATATCTATCTCATCTCTCTCGCAGTCTTTGTGTTGGTATATCTCTCAATGTCGGGTGTCGAGTCTCCGTTTTGTTTTTAAAAGGAGAACCAGATGAAGTGGTGTTTTGTAGTGATTTTTGAGATCTTTATTTTTAGACTTAATTGCACGAAGATGGCCTGAGTTATAATTTTTTTGCACAGAAATGGCTTATCTATAATAATAGGCGCCCGCGTGACTCAAGTATAAATTTTAAAGCACCCGCATGGCTTCCGTCAAAAAATGTCAAACGGACGTTAAGTTTTTAAATATTTTAATAAAGTAGAAGGGCTAAACTGGTAAATTCACGTTTTGTACAACCTTAACCCCTCAATTATTGTGCACCAAGACTCCCTCCAAATTAAACCCTCATTCCTCCCTTTCTTTATCTGAAAAAACCCTAAACCGAACACAATTGCGGCAACAAGTGAGAATAAGAGTAGTGCATAATGGCGTGGATTATAAGGCCCAAGGAAGATCAAGATGTTTACAAACCGTACGAATGTCCAGAATATTGCGGTAACTACTGATCTTTTTATTTGCATGCATATTGTGTTCATCGGGGTCTGAAAATTTGGGGATTTTGTGATCCAAACATGAAAATGTGTATGTATTATGTGATAATGTATGTTTTGTAGTTTATTTTCGTTATTCGAGTTCAAATCGAGTCGCCCCTGTATCATATTGTGTATGTATTTTGTTCATGATTTGTTGTGTTGAACTAAGCCTGAAATCATGCAATCTTAGAAAGGAGGCCAGTTGAACTTGTAAAGAATTATGGGAGGAAGGTTAAGTATGTATGTAAGAAGCCTTGTAAATGGAGTGTGTATGCTTCTCCATTTAATAAGACTCCTACTTATCAAATCAGGTCTATAGTGAGTAAGCATAAGTGCATGCCTACATTCCACCAGAAGCAAATTAACTCAGTGTGGCTTGCTGAACATTATGAGAAGGAAATCAGAATGAACCCTACATGGCCCATTGCTGCATTTCATAAGAAGATTTTTCATGATCTGAAATGTGAGGTCTCAAAACATGCTGTGTATAGAGCCAAAACAAGAGCATTGCTGAAGATAAATGGCACTCACAGAGCACAATTTGCTCAAGTATGGGACTATGCTTATGAGTTGAAGAGGGTACTCCCTGAAAGCACTGTTAAGATTTTATGTGAAGATCCAGAGCCAGGGACTGAGAGTGGGAGGTTTATGAGAATGTATATATGTTTGGGGCCCTTGAAAAATGCTTTTACCCAGTTCTGCAGACATTTGGTTGGGCTAGATGGTTGCCATCTTAAAGGCCCCTTTGGTGGACAGCTACTAGCAGCAGTTGGAGTAGATGCCAATGATGGCATGTACCCAATTGCTTGGGCATTTGTGGAATCTGAAACCACTGATTCCTGGAAGTGGTTCTTGGATCTTGTGAGCCAAGATTTAAAGATCCAAAATGATGCAGAATGGACCTTCATATCTGATAGACAGAAGGTGTGTGGATTTGATCTTGTATTAAATAGATTGTCTAATAAATATGCCTTTTATGGTACATACTAATTTGTTTGTTGATGGCATGTAGGGACTGATAAATGCACTGGAAGATGTTGTACCAAATGCAGAACACAGATTCTGTGTTATGCATTTGTATCAGAACATGCACAAGGAATTCAAGGGCATTGCATTGAGACAGCTTCTCTGGAAAGCAGCAAGATCTAGTACTGATTGGGAGTTTAATTTACACATGAACAAAATGAAGGAGGTACATATATTCATGTTATCAGTCATGTCATGTCTTATCTACTTAAATGCCTTTAGCTCATGTATTAACTGTTTTTGAAAGATTGCACCTAAATGCCATGAGTGGGTTTCTGCAAAGCCAAAGACACAATGGACAAGAGCTGCCTTTAGGACACATGTTCACAGTGATATGTTTGTAAACAATCATTGTGAAGTGTTCAATAGCAGCATAAGAAAATTTAGGGACTTGCCAATCATAACCATGTTTAGGGAATTGCACAAATCTGTCATGAAAAGGATTCAAGTCAGAAGAGATAAATTGGCAGTTAGGGACACTGTAATATGCCCAGTGCACTTAAAAAACTAAACAAGTAAGTATTTTCCATTAATTCATGACCTAGTGTTTTTCACATATTCATTTCACTAATATGTTGCTTGTGTGTGGAAATATTAGGGCAATACAATATGCTGGTAATTGTGTTGTTGCTTGGTCTGGAGGCACAACATACTTAGTCACTTGTACAGATGGTGGCCATGAACTAGTGGTTGATTTGTTCAAGAAAAGCTGTACTTGTAGGAAATGGGACCTTATTGGAATTCCTTGCTATCATGCTTGTGCATGCATAGCTGTTAGGAATGAACCATGGGAGAATTATATACATAATTGCTATTCCAAGGAACTATACATGAAGGTAGTTTTATGCTAGTAATTTTATGCTAGTGATTTTATGCTAGTAATTGTTATCTTATGTATATTATGTTTATTTCCAAAACAGCTGTACAGTTGCACCTTAGAGCCCATTGTAGGCCCAGAATTTTGGCAAACAGCAACTGAGCCAAGGCCTTTGCCTCCCAATGTCAAGACACCTGCAGGAAGGCCTAAGAAGAAAAGGAACACAAGGAATGATATTGCTCATGATACTACCAAATTAAGCAAAGTAGGCACAGTAGTGAATTGCACCTACTGTAAAGCAAGGGGGCACAATGCTCGAACTTGTGAAGTGAAGGTAAATAGCCATCTTCTACATTTGTTTACAAAATATCACAAGTTTAGTTACACTGCATTTTTTATTATTTTCAGAAAGATGATGCCATCAAAAAGGCTGTAGAGGAGGGGACTGTGCCAATCATTGCTAAGTCAACTTGTGTGTGTAAAATATGCAACCAACCTGGTCACAATTCAAGGACTTGTAAAGTTAAGGTAATATTGTAAGCATTACCTTTGTTTAGCATGTTTTAAGATGTTTAAAGATTTGTAATCAGTATTTTATGTGTAAGTGTAGAAACAGCAGCAGCAGGGGGGTAATTCTTCTACAAACAATGTGCCAAGAGAGCAAGACCAACAATCCTTACCTCAAATGATGCAGCAGCAACAGAATAATAGACAAGGTCAAGGAACTCAAGGCAGCTCAACCTCTGGCTTTGCTGATCAGACCAGGAAAAACAACTCAAAAAGGAAGAGATGAAGATTGATAGTTTCTACATAATTATGACTGTCATACTTTTGGTTGGGGATGTTAGTTTGTAGTTGTTGTGCATGACATTTTGCAAGTCAAATGGTTGTTGGGTTGTGTAATAGCTAGTATTAACGGCTTGAAGCCTTCAAATATTGTGTCAGTGAAACAGCTATTTTGTGGCCAACATTGTATAATGACAGCTTTGGAAGTAAACACTTTGACATTGTGCCAGTGAAACATTGTATGCTTTACTTATTTTTGAAAGGCTTAATTAGTGAAATCCATTAAATCTTCTCACATCACAATGAAGCCATTACATGATTCAGTAAACTTATTCCTTAACATCTTCAACAGAAGGTACATTCCAGACAAAAAAAATGAAAAACAAGAACACTACAAAGAAGAAACAGAGCTTCCATTTTCTTGCTTGCAACCTCATATTCTCCAATTCAACTTGCAGACACCTACACCTTATGCAGTCATCAACCCACCTGAAAAACCCACAACCACGACTACCAAGAGTACATCCAAGAAATCTTCGACCCGCATTTGCATCTGTCCGAGCAGTCCTCTCCACAGCCCAATTTCCACAATAGCATTTGTATGCCATCCTTTCAGTTTATTTCAGCTTATTTCTATGAGTGATGCCCAATTTTGTTCTTCAAACTTTCAATTTGGCAAAACATGTAAGCATATATATACACAACTGCTGCTGTATTAAAATAGCTGTTGAAATACAATATTCCGAATTTACCCCTGTGCTTTAACGTCCGTTTGACATTTTTT
Organism: Heracleum sosnowskyi; assembly: GCA_030848705.1. Classification (NCBI taxonomy): domain Eukaryota; kingdom Viridiplantae; phylum Streptophyta; class Magnoliopsida; order Apiales; family Apiaceae; genus Heracleum; species Heracleum sosnowskyi. Next base: position 9,187,713 of record CM061242.1, on the reverse strand, counting down.
GACGGAAGCCATGCGGGTGCTTTAAAATTTATACTTGAGTCACGCGGGCGCCTATTATTATAGATAAGCCATTTCTGTGCAAAAAAATTATAACTCAGGCCATCTTCGTGCAATTAAGTCTTATTTTTAATTGTGATATTTTGGTCCATTTATCTTAAAATTATGATATTTGAGTTCTATCTCTCGTGAAAATTTGAACTTTAAAAAAAAATTACGGAACATAAATATTTAAATTAAATTATATAATGCATTTGCTCTATTATTATTCGAACTAGCTTTATAGCCCGTGCGAGGCACGGGCATGTTCTTGAATATTGCGTAAATTTATTTAATTTCAACGTATTTTATGAGTTACCGATATATTGATATGAGATAATTATAATATAGATTAAAATGTCATTTTGAAATTTGAGAGTATAATTATCATTTCGCATTGAATAAATTGACTCATTGAAATTTTTAGTTCATTGAAAAATTATTGCATTCTCCACCCCATCCTGAAATCTCCCCCCCCCCTCATGCCCCCTCCTACGGTGGTGGCTGCTTTCTATTTTTGACATCACTCTTTGGAGACCCCTCACTTATCCTTCTTATCCCTCTTTTACTGTCTCTTTGAATTTTATTTTCTTTCTCTCCGCCTCCTCCACCTTTTCTTCTCAACTTTTGTTTAAGATCTGTATTTTGATCGCTCTCTCTCCCCTTTCATGCCCCCTCCAATGGTGGTTGCCTTCTATTTTCGGTGTCACTCTCTAGAGACCCCTATCTCATGTGATGATCATCGGGAAGACGTAATATATTACAACACATTTATTGAAATGCATGTTATGTTTCGTTTATTTAGGGTGCGTCATAATTGTTTACTTAAATGCATTCTTTGACTGTTTAGTTTGTGTTTATTTAGAGTGTGTATAATGTGTTTGATGGAATGCTTGAACCAAATTTGTAGGCTTTGTGCATGTAAATGCACTTGGAGTTGGTCTGCTCATTAAAGTAAATATTTGTCATGGGTTGTTGTTTGAGCTGGTAGTGACAAATTGTTCTTTGTCGATATTTTCGAGTTTGTGCTTTTTTTGGGGTTAATTTATTTATGTTATTTGCCCCTCTCTCTCTCATGCCTTCTCCTATGGTGGTGGTTGTCTTCTATTTTCGGCGTCACTCTTTGGAGACCCCTCTCTTATCCTTCTTATCCCTCTTTTACTATCTCTTTGTCTTTTTCTCTCCTTTTTCCCCGTCTCATCCACTTTTTTCTTCTCAACTTTTGTTTTGGATCTGTTTTTTGATCTCTCTCTCTCCCCCTTTCATGCCCCTCCTACGATGGTTGCCTTCTATTTTCGACGTCACTCTCTGGAGACCCCTCTCTTATCCTTCTTATCCCTCTTTTATTATCTCTTTGGTTGTACATTGAGCCAATTTGTTCACCGTTAAAAGACGATTATACCCTCAAAGTTTAAAATGGCTTTTCAACAATTTACTCTATTTACTTCATATTATCTTATTAGTATACAAAGAGAAAACTCTTTTGCATTTTTCGGTTTCAACACTTTATATACTAATAGTGTATTTTTCTGAAAATGATAAATGTATAAAATTCATTTATTGAAGACGAGATTTATGATATATAGTATCATAATAAAACTACAGTTTCAATTTATATTAGTAACTAAAATATCAAAAATGCGTATATAATTATAAGTTGTTAATATCTTATAATGAAGCAATAATAAAAGTTAAATAATGAATAAAATTCGTTTTACGCTTATTAGATATAAGGATATAATTGGAAAGGTATAAATATGTTGATAGTTTTAAATTTTTAAATAAATATTAAAAAAAACAAATAAGTGATAGTGACTATAGATGTCAACATTTGTCACAATATCACCGGTCATGGTTCAGTTCTCATTAAGAACAATTTTTTTATCATCAATATACAATTGGTCGGGTAATTTAGTAATTTGATATCATCAATAAAATTCATTTTACGCTTATTACATATAAGGATATAATTCGAAAGGTGTAAATATGTCGATAGTTTTAAATTTTAAAATAAATATTAAAAGTGAAAATAATAAGTGGTGGTGACTATAAATATCAACATTTGTCACACTATCACCGGTCATGGTTTAGTTCACATTAAAAACAATTTTTTTTATCATCAATATACAATTGGTGGGGTAATTTAGTAATTTGATTTCATCAATATAATATTGAAAGTGTAATTTAATAATTTAATATATATTGATAGTATATAGAATTTGTAATCTAATAGTCTATATAATCTGAGAAAATATATACTTATTGCAAATAAACATGATTTACTATATAAAAATATTAATATAATTCTTTTTCTATGGACCAATTTCAATTTATAACATTTTATATATCTATTTTGCATGAGTTTTTCTCTAATATGGTCAAATATATGATTTTAAGGCAATTATGAAAATAGTTTTTTTTATCATCAATATACAATTGGTGGGGTAATTTAGTAATTTGATTTCATAAATATAATATTAAAAGGGTAATTTAGTAATTTAATATATATTGATTGTATATAGAATTTTTAATCTAATAGTATATATAATTTGAGCAAATATATACTTATTGCAAATAAACATGATTTACAACATAAAAATATTAATGTAATTCTTTTTTTCAATGGACCAATTTCAATTTATAACATTTTGTATATCTATTTTGCATGAGTTTTTCTCTAATATGGTCAAATATATGATTTTAAGTCACTTGTGAAAATAGAATATCTACCTTACCAAATAGATTACAAGAAGAGACCAAAATAGAATATAACATATTGAGTATTTGCACATATTAATAAAGAGTTTTATGATATAATCAAAGTTGATGTGTAGCATAGTGGTTAGAAGTGTCATCTTTATAATTTAGAGGTCAAGGGTTCGACTCCCATTAAGAACAACTTTTTTATCATTAATATAATAAGTAGGGGTAATTTGGTAACCCCTAGTTGCTCTATTATATATATAACTAGCGTAAAAGCCCGTGCAAGGCACAGACCTCCATTTTGACTCATGATATTTTCCTGTTCGTAAGGTCAGAAAAACTGCACAAATTTACAGTAAGAATAGAAATTTTGAAAAAGCAAAATCCTACACCAAGTTCGAATTTTTCATCATGCAAGTAATTTAATGAAACTAAACTTGATAGCGTACAAAACTTTAAGCTTTACATCCACAAGTGTACAATTCAAATCATATCTTCAGTATCTGTATTGGAATAATGATTACTGTCCAAAAAATCCGATAAGAGGCTGTAAAATACTGTATCCGGCAACAAAGATAAACATGTGCTTCTTGGTTTCGTTTAGCTAATAACTTGTCCTTACAACTTCAAATTAATTTTTGCATTTTTTTGGCAATGACATCTCCCCTCTGCATCTGACCACTTCTAGATTGTGCTTGCAGATGATTTGTCTGTACACCTTGAATATACATTGCCGCTTTAGAGAATTATTACTGAGTATAAATGGGTCATTAGCTATTTTAGTTCCGCGTCCATACATATGGCTTTACTTACCCGGCCTAGCTATGATGTGCATGTAATGGTCATTGCTCAGCATCACGATCATTTCAAGGCGCACTTACTGGATAATCATGTCAAGAGAAGCACCTGAGGAGAGCAAATCAGACAATTGATGGCCCATCGAATTGCTGGTTATGAAATTTACAGTTAAAATATAGTATAACTTTTATAATAGTACCAACTTTTATAATAATATATTGTCAATTACACCCGATGAAGAGAGCTAACAACACATATTCACTAATATCCAACTTAAGTGTAACACTGGTACGAAGTTCTGCATTAAATTAAAACAAGTTAAGTTCTGCTACAACACTATAACAGACATACCTGTCGCAGAAGTATCATTGGAAGATCTGGCAATTCACAGTTATATCTATTTATAGAGCATATTCTTGCAGAGGTGCCTTTAAACAGGCCAACAACATTTACAGCACCTTCCCCTTCCACCTTGATGCAACCAACACGGACCAACACGGACCAACACTTTAGTTTGGAATTGTGTTTTAACTTTCTAGTCAGATATCTCGGTTTGGCAACTTTTAAGAATAATGGACTGAGGCACATTCACTGAGAGCGTCCACGAAGATGTTTGAGAATTCCAAGTTGGATGAGACATCAAATGTACATACGGAACCGGGGACACCTGGTACAAAAGAAACAATTCCATGAAAAAAAATTTAGCTCTCAATTATACATATTATTCTAATTTTTTTATTCTCAACAATTTCCATATATATGTAGAAAGGCAATATATGGATAAACAAATAGATAGATAATTATGCAAGAAACATACCAGATCGTCCAGCTCTCTAAGCATTTTATTTAAGAAAATCCTGTGAGCCAAGTACATGCATAAATGACCAAGCAGATTTGAACGATCACATGTAGGGTGGCAGAATTCGTTTTACAAATAACTCTACTGGGAAGGAAAAACTTCTTTTCAAGATCCTTTCTTCTATCTTTTGCATTGGAATCATCAAATAAATGCAAAAGGTACAAAGGCACTTTCTCAATAGTGATCCCCTTATTTGTGCGCAAGAAGTGAAATGAAGACAAAGACTCCTCGACTTAGGTTCAATTCTAAATAAGTTTCTCGAATTTCAGATACATTCATGAATGACGATGGGTTAAATGTATCACGATTTATCAGTTCAAACACATGTACAAAATTGATGATAGTAATAAAAAAAAGTTAATAACATTATGCAGGGGATACAAAAGCAAATAATCCTATATGTTCATCAAAGATGGCCCTATAAACCTCATAGAGGTTATCAAATTTATTCTTGATAAAAGTTAGGGTTAGCCATGACATTCCAGCCGCATAGGTTAAACCAATAGTTTATGCTTTGTTGTTAGTTTAAGGTCACACTCAATTTTTAGGTTGCTTGGAAGACCAAATACATAGAGATGAGCTTAAGTTGCTACTCGAGGGGTGGAGGAGTTCGTGAGCAATAAAAATTAGAAGAGTGTCGTTGTCCACTACGGAAAAGAAAATCATACATTATATTCAAGTATATAGTTCAACCTTAGTTCTTATCCGATGGCATAGGCCAAATTTACACCGACAAAAAAAGACCAACAAAGTGATGATCATGACAAGTCTAATTTTCTTTGCAACTTGCACTCTGTATTGTCTAGAATGGAACAGGAATTAATTCAGCATCAAGGGTCTCTTAAGATTGCTTGAAAATATGCAGAATACTGCATTTTAGATCAAACCTTTGCACTATTACTCCTAAAACCAAGCAAACAGGCCCAGCATCTTCCCTGGGAAGGGGGTTACACAAGGGTTAACACAGAACCTTACCTCTGGTGTAGGTGTTTGTGGTGAAGTAACATGGTAATATGATTTACGCTGGTTTTAGAATTTCAAGTCAAAATTGAGGTTGCTTAGTTTGCTTCACCCCAAGCACATGATGAATATGATACAGTTCAGAAACCTGATTCTCTCACTAGTATACTTCCCTCACGGTCTGGCACAAAAATACTCTTTGCATGTAACATACAACACCTCTAACATGATCTCAAGAATTGAGTTCCTAACCAAATCTACCTTTAACGACAACTCAGACCAGTATAAACATCATTGTATCATTGAAAGCCCCCTTGTCAAACAGGCTAATACACAAATCAAAACTCCACGAAACAATGAACAGTGTCAAGAAAAGGCCATACCACACACAAATGACAAAATGATAACGAAGAACTTCTTAAATAAAATAATGCAACTTTCACGCCTAGCACAGAAAGATAATCGGACAATAAAATTTAAACCATGTATCCATTGTATTAATACCTAAAAACGTGCTTACAAATAACAGGACCAACTGGCTAATTAATTTTCTGATTTGCAAGTCAAAATTCATTACAAATTGAGCCCTTGTTTTACCAGTAAAGTATCACTACAACAGTCAACAGAAATTGTTTGATACGCTAGGGGCAACGCATTCACATCCCTAACTCATCCGTAATTACACTATACTTTAAAATCTAAAGTATAACAATGACTTCCATGTATTCTCAAGCTAATCTGGTTGTCATTTGAACGTGATTCCATGTATACTAAACAATGCTTCTCATAATTTAAATGCTAAACACCTAAAAGACTTCTTATATGATCAGGCATGATATTTAAATTAGCCAAAAATCAGTTTAGTACCTCTCCATTTTATCGACAGACATTCTGCTAACCTAAACACTTTTGAAACCGAAGAATCCAGACGATGAACACAGCCCTTTCTACTACAGTTCATGTCTCGTTTCACAACGACTAAAATGATTATACAATTTCACAATTACAAGCAGAAAAAAACAACCAAATCAAAACCCACACAAAAATCATATATTCAGATTGGCCAAACACACAAAATTATCAAATACCATAATTGATATGACCTCACAAAACGATGAAACGACAACCTCCACCAAGGGCGACGTATCCATATGCCGCTCCTCCAATGCCGCCACCTCCAATCAATTGGCCAAAATGAACGAATGGGTGGCCAATTCACCAATTCAGATGGCTCTCCAAATGTTAGATCACCTCGGGCGGACTGATCGCCCAATAAGGGGTAATTCCCTACAAACGGGACGCAGATAAAACACAGACAAATTGAGCATGTGTTTGTTTGTTCCGCCAAACATCGAAAACAGGGGTAAGGGCGCAGGGCACTTTTGATATTCTCAAAATAATAGGGGCAAACCCGTCTTTTCACAGCTAATTAAATGGAAACTTTTGCCCCTAATCGGCATTTAATATATAGAGAAAGATAATAGATAGATTTGGACAGGTTGAAAGTAAATTTAAGGTTTTTTTATCACGAAATAAATTTAAGTTTCATTGATTAATGATTACATACATTCAACTGGACAAGTTGATAAGGCTTAAAAAAAAGAACTGAAACCCTCTGCTTATACTCATTTTTCTCTTTAATGCACTTACACTGTGTTCCAGAAATTTTTTCTGAAAAGAAAAGAAAAGAAAGTGGTGGATTTATTTTCTTTAGATTGTTCCCGAAAGATTTTTTAGGAGAGAAAAGAATTGATTTCTGAAGATTTGGGAAGAAAATCTTTATAAATTTATCTTCAAAACCTTCTTTCCACTTTTGGAGTGATTTAGAGAGAAAGGAAAATATTCTATTTTCTATTCTTTTCTTTTCTCTCATAAATTCGGGAACGAAGCGTTAATTTTAGCCAAAGAAAAAATTGTCAGATTATCTATTACTATATGTAATAGGCCAACACAAGGGCAAAGTTTGCCATTTTAATGCTTGTGAAGTTACGATTTTACCCCTATTTTTTGAAAAATAACAAAACTACCATTGTTATATTATTATGCAAAAATATGTTAATATTTGTTATTGTAGAGAATCGAACCCCCAACCTCCTTCTAAGAAGTTCAAAGCCTAACCACTATGCTAAGTTGCTTTTTGAGTTTACTTTAAAGATTTTATTAGATAAGTCACATTATTTTCTCAAATTCTATATTCTTTTTTTTTATTTTGAACCTTTGAGTAAATAAAATATTGATCCATATTATTTATATAAATTTGTATTTTTTATTTACGTTATTATATATATATAGGTAAATCTATCTATCTACTTATATATATTAAATGGCGTCTAAGGGCAAATTGAGCCCAAAAAATGGCTGTGAAATTACAATTTTACCCTTGTTTGTTGAAAAATCACAAAAATGCCACTTTCTATAAGTTATGCTAAAAATTAATTAATTTGTGTTCTCATTAAGAATCAAACCCTTAACTTCATTTTAGCAATTTCATATCTTAACCACTGTGCTAAGTTAACTTTTGATTTGTAATTTAGAATTCCTATTAGGTAAATCACATTATCTCCTTTTCTTCTTTTCATAATTTAAATTTTAAGTATATAGAACATTGACTTATATTATTTATATACCATTATGTTTGTTTTTGTAGCTTTGTATATAACTACATATCCGATCATGTTTGTAAAATTTTTATTATATATGTTTCTTTTCAATTAAAAAATACCAATTATATTGTTAATTGATATAATTTATATTTATTTGAACTGGTCAAGTATTTATACATAAAATATAATAATAATATTTGATCTAATATAAATTACATATTAGATACAAGGATCTAATTATTCATTAGTTAATAATTTTTAAATTAAGAAAGTTAGCGTTGATATTTTTCATTAAATTATGAAATAATTATTATATAATTTGTTCGTCTCATTCATTTGTTAACAGTTTTATTTTCAAAATGTACACTCCTTTATTTTTATCTTTCCAAAAGACATATTATTCTTTACAACTTTAATAAATCTCACATGTCACTAATTTGTCCATTTTTTTTATCATTCCTTCACCGTTCACATCTTTCACAAAAATTTGATTTATGACATGAAAATTTAGTGTTTGATTTAATTTTTGATGCATGAAATTACACGAACACGAAAATAAATGATAAAAACGTAAAATGTCTTATTGACATGTATTGTAGACTTTGTGATTATACAATAACCGCTCATATATATTATCTATACTTCCGCCAAAAAAATCTTAACTCACAATTTTTATTTAAGGGGTTGTCATTAATCAAAAAGTTGGTGATAAGACCCCTCTTTACTGTTTTCTTTTGATTTCGTTTTTGATTTGTATAGGTCTCTCTGAGAGTTTTAGTACCCCGTTTAGTGGATTTTCTCTACCCATTCTTCGGGTTTGTTCTCTTTCCTTGTGAGCGTTTGGTTTGTTTTAGTATCCGAGATCGTAGATCTGCAGGATTTATAATAGTGGTTCATTGATTTGGATTGTATGGAGTCGCAATTACGATTAATTGTTCGAATACGTATGGACGAATTAGATATATATATATATATTGTACGACTACAACAGATTATTAGATTGTCTCTCTAAAAAGGCTGCAAACTTCAGCGATATGAACGAGTGATGTGCTACAATGAATGATTTGCTCAACAATCATAGTTCGGGGTGAAGAAAATTCTGATTTGATCTATTTTATTACGTGTTTGTTGTATTTTGATTATTTTTGTAGATGTCGTATGGCCGTTTATTAATGAATTACTTGATTATCACAAAAAATATTATGTATAAGATATAAAAAATTAAGAAAATTTGTAATATATCTTAATATATAATCTCACATACATGATTATCTTTTTTACAAATATACTTTTATTACATTAAAATCACATGAGTTTACAAACATCTATGTTATACACGAACAATTATGCTACAATAATTATTTATGTTACACTTAATTGATCATTTTAATAAATTTCTTTTCACGACATTGGAAATTTAATTATTATTTAAGAAATTAATAATAATAATAATAATCATGTCATTTTAATAAATTTCTTTTCACGACATTGAAAATTTAATTATTATTTAAGAAATTAATAATAATAATAATCATGTAATTATTATCGTATAGATATATTGATCCAACTTTTTAAACCTGATCAAATTATAAAATATTTGGTTCATGAAAACGGCATACAATATTATAAAATTAATTTACAAATATAAAATAAAGTTGAAATACTATAATTTACCATATATTTAATTATAAAATTAATTCGAAGATGCTGATTTGTGCGAAAATTATTTTCGTATATGAACAGGCCCGTGCATCGCACGGGCTTCTACTATATATAATAGGCCAACACAAGGGCAAAGTTTGCCATTTTAATGCTTGTGAAGTTACGATTTTACCCCTATTTTTTGAAAAATAACAAAAATACCACTGTTATATTATTATGCAAAAATATGTTAATATTTGTTATTATAGAGAATCGAACCCCCAACCTCCTTCTAAGAAGTCCAAAGCCTAACCACTATGCTAAGTTGCTTTTTGAGTTTATTTTAAAGATTTTATTAGATAAGTCACATTATTTTCTCTAATTCTATATTCTTTTTTTTATTTTGAACCTTTGAGTAAATAAAATATTTGTCCATATTATTTATATAAATTTGTATTTTTTATTTACGTTATTATATATATATATATAGGTAAATCTATCTATCTACTTCTATATATTAAATGGCGTCTAAGGGCAAATTGAGCCCAAAAAATGGCTGTGAAATTACAATTTTACCCTTATTTGTTGAAAAATCACAAAAATGCCACTTTCTATAAGTTATGCTAAAAATTAATTAATTTGTGTTCTCATTAAGAATCGAACCCTTAACTTCATTTTAGCAATTTCATGTCTTAACCACTGTGCTAAGTTAACTTTTGATTTGTAATTAGAATTTCTATTAGGTAAATCACATTATCTCCTTTTATTCTTTTCATAATTTAAATTTTAAGTATATAGAAACGTTGACTTATATTATTTATATACCATTATGTTTGTTTTTGTAGCTTTGTATATAACTACATATTCGATCATGTTTGTAAATTTTTTATTATACATGTTTCTTTTCAATTAAAAAATACCAATTATATTGTTAATTGATATAATTTATATTTATTTGAACTGGTCAAGTATTTATACATAAAATATAATAATAATATTTGATCTAATATAAATTACATATTAGATACAAGGATCTCATTATTCGTTAGTTAATATTTTTTAAATTAAGAAAGTTAGCGTTGATATTTTTCATTAAATTATGAAATTATTATTATACAATTTGTTCGTCTCATTCATTTGTTAACAGTTTTATTTTAGAAATGTACACTCCTTTATTTTTATCTTTCCAAAAGACATATTATTCTTTACAACTTTAATAAATCTCACATGTCACTAATTTGTCCATTTTTTTATCAATCCTTCACCGTTCACATCTTTCACAAAAATTTGATTTATGACACGAAAATTTAGTGTTTGATTTAATTTTTGATGCATGAAATTACACGAACACGAAAATAAATGATAAAAACGTAAAATGTCTTATTGACATGTATTGTAGACTTTGTGATTTTATACAATAACCGCTCATATATATTATCTATACTTCCGCCAAAAAAATCTTAACTCACAATTTTTATTTAAGGGGTTGTCATTAACCAAAAAGTTGGTGATAAGACCCCTCTTTACTGTTTTCTTTTGATTTTGTTTTCGATTTGTATAGGTCTCTCTCATTATTGAGAGTTTTAGTACCCCGTTTAATGGATTTTCTCTTCCCATTCTTCGGGTTTGTTCTCTTTCCTTGTGAGAGTTTGGTTTGTTTTAGTATCCGAGATCGTAGATCTGCATGATTTATAATAGTGGTTCATTGATTTGGATTGTATGGAGTCGCAATTACGATTAATTGTTTGAATACGTATGGACGAATTAGATATATATATATATATATATATATATATATTGTATGACTACAACAGATTATTAGATTGTCTCTCTAAAAAGGCTGCCAACTTCAGTGATATGAATGAGTGATGTGCTACAATGAATGATTTGCTCAACAATCATAGTTCGGGGCGAAGAAAATTCTGATTTGATCTATTTTATTACGTGTTTGTTCTATTTTGATTATTTTTGTAGATGTCGTATGACCGTTTATTAATGAATTACTTGATTATCAAAAAAAAAATATTATGTATAAGATATAAAAAATTAAGAAAATATGTAATATATCTTAATATATAATCTCACATACATGATTATCTTTTTTACAAATATACTTTTATTACATTAAAATCACATGAGTTTACAAACATCTATGTTATACACGAACAATTATGCTACAATAATTATTTATGTTACACTTAATTGATCATTTTAATAAATTTCACGAACACGAAAATAAATGATAAAAACGTAAAATGTCTTATTGACATGTATTGTAGACTTTGTGATTATACAATAACCGCTCATATATATTATCTATACTTCCGCCAAAAAAATCTTAACTCACAATTTTTATTTAAGGGGTTGTCATTAACCAAAAAGTTGGTGATAAGACCCCTCTTTACTGTTTTCTTTTGATTTTGTTTTCGATTTGTATAGGTCTCTCTCATTATTGAGAGTTTTAGTACCCCGTTTAGTGGATTTTCTCTTCCCATTCTTCGGGTTTGTTCTCTTTCCCTGTGAGAGTTTGGTTTGTTTTAGTATCCGAGATCGTAGATCTGTATGATTTATAATAGTGGTTCATTGATTTGAATTGTATGGAGTCGCAATTACGATTAATTGTTCGAATACGTATGGACGAATTAGATATATATATATATATTGCACGACTACAACAGATTATTAGATTGTCTCTCTAAAAAGGTTGCAAACTTCAGCGATATGAACGAGTGATGTGCTACAATGAATGATTTGCTCAACAATCATAGTTCGGGGCGAAGAAAATTCTGATTTGATCTATTTTATTACGTGTTTGTTCTATTTTGATTATTTTTGTAGATGTCGTATGACCGTTTATTTAATGAATTACTTGATTATCAAAAAAAAAAAATATTAGGTATAAGATATAAAAAATTAAGAAAATTTGTAATATATCTTAATATATAATCTCACATACATGATTATCTTTTTTACAAATATACTTTTATTACATTAAAATCACATGAGTTTACAAACATCTATGTTATACACGAACAATTATGCTACAATAATTATTTATGTTACACTTAATTGATCATTTTAATAAATTTATTTTCACGACATTGGAAATTTAATTATTATTTAATAAATTAATAATAATAATAATAATCATGTCATTTTAATAAATTTCTTTTCACGACATTGAAATAATTATTATTTAAGAAATTAATAATAATAATAATCATGTAATTATTATCGTATAGATATATTGATCCAACTTTTTAAACCTAATCAAATTATAAAATATTTGGTTCATGAAAACGGCATACAATATTATAAAATTAATTTACAAATATAAAATAAAGTTGAAATACTATAATTTACCATATATTTAATTATAAAATTATTTCGAAGATGCTGATTTGTGCGAAAATTATTTTCGTATATGAACATACCCGTGCATCGCACGGGCTTCTACGCTAGTTTATATATATGAAACAACTCAAACAAGTAGTAACTATTAAAAATAAATAATAAAAACAACCAAAAAATTAATAATACAAAATAAAAAAAAATCAAAGTAAATAAAAACATCCATCAGGGTTTTTCTTAATTTTGAGTTTGAGACATAACAGTTTCTAACGACTTCAGTTCCCGGCGGCAGTTCATCAAACTAAACTATCTTCAGAGTTCAGACACACACACACACACAAATCGAACAAGACAGCAAACCCAGATCTAAGTAAAGAGGGTTAGTTTTATTCTTACCCTTGTTTTCTTTTTCAAGATTAACTGTAATATTTGTGTGTATATTTAGATGCTAGTGCAAATTCATAAAGTTGCTCTTTTTTAATTTTGCTAGCATCATATGTTTTATGTTTGTGAGTTGTGATTACCATTTACTAGTTTTGAATTAAATTTGATTGTATGATTTAGGATTGTTTGATGTAGCTTTTCGAATATTCCTAACTTATTGGAATTTGGATTTAGAAGGGTACTGCTATTTGAGGGTCTTCAGAATTTTTGCGAAATTATGCTGTTTTGAAAACATAAAATAGGTGTGAATTTTACCGAGTGAGCTGCCCTGTTTGGTAACTATTGGATATATGAAGTGATGAATTTACGGTATGTTAATGTGTTTTCTCACTAGTTTATCTTGGGGAAGACCTCAAGATTGCTTATATTTAACGGTGAGGCTTGTTGGGATTCTTGTACAATCCTAATAATGGGCATTGGAGTCTCAATCGTAGGTGAAGGAAAACCAAATGAAGATTACGTGGAATAAGTTTAAGTGTGTCTAACGTGATCAATTTATATTTTATTAGAGTTTATAACTTATGCAAGTTATGTAATCTGCCACATATGTGAGGAGCTTGCATACCTGAATATTGGAGAGTTTGGTTTGGTATTGAGACTGTTCTGAGAAATGCTTGGGGTGGTAGATTTTTGGCAGTTGATTCGTTAAATGTTGTTTTCTTGTTTTTCCTTATTTCCTTGTTCTTAGATTCTGTGCTACATCGGTGCTAGTATTTTGAATCTATTACAGAGGCAGACTCAACTTCCTGAATATAGCTGTCCTGATTAGTGATTAGTGAGCTTAAGTGAGCATCATTCCGGTCAACAGTTATATTGATAAAATTTGCCACTTTTTTTGGACAAAAGTGTTCTCTTTTGATTGTTTCCTTCTAGAACAACTTATATGCTGCTGGCGAACATTTTCTTCTTACTCATCACAGAATAAAAATTGAACATAAGCCCTTGCAGGCTGCAGCTATTGACAGAGATATAGATTAACAAGGAAGATATACTGTTTCAAATAATATAGATATTTTCATATTACTACAGAATGAATTAGTTCTGTTTTATAGAAATGAAAAAAAGCAACCCTAAAACTTACGTCTAAGACAAATTTGGATGGAATATGTAGATTAATTGTAGTTTGTTTAGTGTTTCGTCCCAATGGTTTCTTTTTGTCCTTGCTCACTAGTGTTCCTTTCCCATTCCCAAGGTTGTTTGCTAATGTGATATGCAACTTGTAAGACTAAAATAGTAAAAAGGTTGGTAATTGCACTAGGGTAAAACTTCACCTTCCCAAGATCGTTTGTTTGGCATGAAAATTGTAAAACTGAGAGTAACAAAGTTGTTATTACTAGGGTAATGTTTCCAAATTAGTTTAAATTTGCACTTCTCCATCATAGATCTACTTATCATGTGTTCTGCATGTATACGGATGTTATAATTTATTACCAATGCTTACCATGGACTATGCCAGATTTAAGTGGATGTAGAACATGTGACCAGCAATATATATGTGATGCCATTTGCTAATAATTTTTTACAATAGTTCCTGTAAGTATTCTTAATTAGAATCATATTCTACATTATATTATGCTTGCAATAGATTCGGAATGGCATCTGACACACAAGGCAGCGTGGAGTTGAAGCAGCAACCACCAGCGAGGATACAGATATATTCCACCCCTAGCAATGAAATTACCCCATTCTGGAGAGGTCTCTATCCCTATCTTCTTACTCTATCGCTTTTCAGCAGCGCATTCCTGATAGCTCGTTTGTTAGCCCAAAAGCTTGTATGCATTGATCTATGCTATAAACATGTCTTTCAATGTGGCAGAGAAGTATGAGAGAGAAGCTAAGAAGTATTGGGATAATTTCTACAAACGCCATCAAGACAGGGTTAGACATCATCCAATTTTAGCAACTTGTTATAATAATAATAATGAAAAAAACTACTTTATTATGCTATCTCGTTATTATCCAATTGGAAACAACATATCAACCCGGTTTCCTTCCAGTGTTTAGCTAAGAAAACATTAGCTGGAATTAACATTTGTAATTTTGATTTAGTAATACGTGCAGATTTGAATTCTCCTTATAGTTTCAGAAAATGAGTCTTTTATAGTTATTCTTAAACTTGTACCTATTTTGTATTCTCTCATTACTGATATTTATCGACCTGGATTCTACAGTTAATTATAAATATATACAAAAAATAATTTATCTTTATTTTTTTCTACACACTTTGTGGCTCATGTTGGTTTATATTTTTCTTTCATCAGTTTTTCAAGGATCGGCACTACTTGGACAAGGAATGGGGACAGTACTTTTGTGTTAGTATAGTGATAACAATGATTTTAACTTATGGTGGTGGCTGTAGTAATACATGTATGTTTATATTTAACATGGTTTATATTTTAATTTTTTGGGTTTTCAGGGAGCGGGAAAGAAAGTTGTATTGGAGGCAAGTTTTACCTCCTAACTATGCTTTTCATTTTCGTGAAGCACTCAAGCTTTTTCTATTTCATTGTTGTATAAATTGTATTCATACTGAATGTATTTGTTATAACCATACGCATTTGGACCAGTGGAGAGCTGAATTCAGCCTTGTTATCTCTGTATCAGATTTGGACACAATGAGCTTGAGATCTATAAAATTAGTTGGGAAGTTAGGAGAAATGACGAATATCTTTTAAATTATCTTTGATTTGCATGCTTGTCTAGAACCAAGGTTGACAATAGGTTTCTTTGGCTATTTTTATGCAAAATCTAATTAAATTTACTTTAGCTTTGACGATGCCCATGAAGACGAGAAACACAAATTAACATATGCAGCTTTAAATTTGGAAGTTGTTAGTAAAAAGATCAAAGCTATATAATTGAAAGTACTAAAATATAACCAACTGTTCTTCATCTTCAAAGGTTGCTCAGTTTTAAGATGCATCTAGTTTCCTATATTTTTTTGGATCTGCGAATTTCTTTGCTATTTTTTCTATTGACACATAATGTCAGTGCTTTTGGAGAGCTTTAATTGTTTTTTCTATTAGTTTACATATATTCTTGTCGCCTAGCAGATTGGCTGTGGAGCTGGAAACACTATCTTCCCTCTAGTAGCTACATATCCGGATATTTTTGTTCAAGCATGTGATTTCTCACCGCGTGCTGTGGATTTGGTTAAGGTTTGATTTCTCTCGATGATGCTAATTATCATATGCATTAGAAAAATTAGCGCGCTTGAGCATATACTTTATATTATAAAACTGAAACCACTTAATAGTATCTCGTTCACACAGATTATAAGTAATAATAATGTTTTTATGTGCTTTGTTATCTTCTTTTTTTTTTTTTTGCTAAGGAATTTGCATACCTTGTTTGCCACATACTGTATTTCTGCATTAAAAAATCTTATGTCTTTCTCACAAAAATGTGGATAAAATTATATGGTTCTTGTTATGTAGAAAGTCATCGCAGAATATTTCTTTTTGTTTATGTGCTTACAGAGCTTGGAGCCTCGGAATCTAAATTACTTCTGGAATTTTTCTGTTTATGTTCGATTCAGAGAAAATATAAAATATTTCAGCCAAATTAATTCGAAATGTAGCACCTATATGTTCTGGTATATTTAACATGCATAAGAAATCTTTCAATGCATGTTACAATACCCCAATTTCATCATATAATGTGGGACAATTGTGTCTGCAAATGGTCTCAAATCTATTGCCATGAGTGAAAGCTAAACAAAACGTAAAGCTCAGTTTGCTTCTAAAGAATAAATTTGAAAGGAAATGTAGTGAAAATGTACTGTTTTGTGGGTGAATATTTACAATCTACATTCTTCCATTCAGGCATTCACCAATTTAAATTAGGACTTCAACCCACCAATTTGTAAAAGAATGATCTATTCTCCTTTCTACTCATTTTACCCACAAATCTCATAGATGATTGAAGTTTGCTCTCTTTTTTCATTTTTTCACTCATTCCTCTTACATCCTTATCTTGGACCTTCCGTTCTGTTAATTATTTTTCATTTCACTCATTCCGGCCAAACTGAGAATCCTGACTTGGTGGGAAAGATGATATAAAATCTATGGTCTTGAGGATTTCTGGATAGCCTAGTGACAAAGGCTCTCCCAACCCCCTTCCCCCATACAAGGTCAATTAGTCATAAATCCTCACTCCCGTTCCTCTTTATACTTAAAATATATATGTTCACTACCAAAAAAATGCTCTTGTTGTAATGATTGTGATATAGACCCAGATTTGGTAGGGTTGTCTCATCTTTTCTGCTTATCAGAAATAATACATGTAACTTTGTAGGCCTTTTTAGCACATCTTAGATAACATGTAGCCCAATATATAGATACGATTAATGATGCGGAGCAGGAAATGATTAAACTTGTTTTTAATTGTGGCCCTACAATCCTTTCCCGTCAGATGCATAAAGACTTCACAGAGACCCGGGTGAATGCATTTGTTTGTGATCTGACAGCTGAGGACCTAAGCAAGCACATATCTCCAGCTTCAGTTGACATTGTTACCATGGTATATATCAAAACCTCTCTATAAAAGATCAAAGTATAGCTGAACAGCAGCGTGCTGAAGTGCATACTTTCTTAGTGGTCTTTCGCTTATAGTATATCACAAATGTAGTATTATATTCTAGTGCTTGAAGCTGACTTGTAGCAGATATTTGTCTTATCTGCAGTATCCCCTGAGAAGATGTCTCAAGTGTTGCAAAACATAAAAAAGGTTCTTAAGGTAAGATACGTATCACATTCAATTTGAATTTATTGAGAATTAACTTCTGTCTGGACAGATTTATGATGGTAAAACAAGTTTAGATGACTAAAAAATGAAGAATGAAAAAAAGAATTTTCTTTAATTTTTTCTACATGCAGAAACCTAAAATTACAATTGTCAACACGACCTGTTCTCCAGTTTTCTTATTAAACCTAATGATTCTTCTTCATCTAATATATAATATTTGTGAACAAGATCAATCAATTAGGGAAACCTTAAACCGATGTAATATAGATGTGTAGGATTTCATAATGTTAAGTTTCTTTCTTTTTCTCTTTTCTGCTTATTGTTCTTTCTTTTAATGCCATCACCTTTTTCCCTCTTTCCAGCCAAATGGTTTTGTTTTGTTCCGCGATTATGCTGCCGGGGACCTCGCTCAGGTATAGTTGCATACATGCATTTATGTTTTTCTTGATGGATGCTGATGTTTTGATGCATACATAGAAGCTTCTGATGGTTACTACTATGAATTTAAATGCCTTACCACTTTAAGAACAATCGATGTATCTGCGTATCTAATATTCTAATCTTAATTTTCCAATCGCATTCTCAGGAGAAGAAAATGTAGAATGGTTTTGCTCTGTAATTTACAGTCAGAAATAACAATATACACACAGGCCAAAACACACACACACACACATACACACACACACACATGTACATGGCTTTATTTGTATGTATACTTAAAAACATGATAAAGAATTGCAATTGTTTTTTTAAAAACTGCTTCCAGTTGGTATTTTTTTTTTCCATCTGTGCTCATTCATTTCTAGACTATTTATTACAATGGTCGAGGCATTACTTTAGGAAAATATATGTAGTTTATATTGCTGTTACTTGTTTACTATATGTAGTTTGCTGTCATCTAACACTGTTACGTGGTTTAAATCTTACACGGCTACTTTTACACTGCAATTTGTTATGCCTCCCTACTTTACTTTCTACTATTTAGTCCCCCAATCTCCTGCATTTTCTCATGTCTTATATGCAAAAAAAATTTCTCCAGCTTAAATAATATATAGGCAAGTTAGTGTGGGAAATCTATCATCTTTAAGGAAATTTGTTGTTTTTGACATTTTGTGACTAAAAGTGTTTGTTTCCCGTTTATTAATCGAATTGTTGACCAATAAACCCTTAAAAAATGCAGGCCATAATTTACATAGATATATGCATTAAAATGTACATGGTTTGCTTGCAACCTTTCAGTAGCTGTATGTTTAATTGACAGGAAAGACTTGCTTCCAAGGATCAAAAAATCAGTGAGAACTTCTATGTCAGAGGTGATGGCACTGTAAGTTGTAATTATCATGTACAGTTCTAACGCCAGTTTGAAAAAACTCTTCTAAGCCACCTTTTTTTCTTTCTGAGCTACATTTTCATGAACTGTATGTATGATCCCAGCGTGCGTTCTACTTTTCCGAAGAATTCTTGGGAAATTTGGTCAAGGAAAATGGATTTGATACCAAAGAGCACAGTTTATGCTGCAAGCAAGTGGAAAACCGTTCACGAGAAATAGTAATGAATCGGTTAGTCATTATGTAATCCTGTTTTAGTTTGTAGTTGCATTGGTTTCTATTAATATAGCTGAACAAAACTAGGCTTCCTGCTTATTTGTTGCATTTCTGAATATATAGTCTACTGAATTGCATGAGTTTTGTTACATCCTTATGTTAACTTATGTAGGAGGCATGGGAAGTAATTTTCTATTACTTTATGAGGCACTTGTCTTTTGAGTTGTTGGCTTATACAATTATATAAGAGTAATGCTAGGGAACCCAACAAAATGTCCCAAAATTTGTACATAATGATGTGGCTGACACTTGGCAATTTTTAATTTGTGGACTCATATGTATGCACGCAGGGTCCCATATTTTTATAAGGAATGTTACCTTTAAGAATGAATTTGGGAGATGTTTTGGGACATTTTGTTGGGAACTCTAGCATTTTTCATTATATAATTATTTTAACTTGTCTCTAAGTCTCTGCTGTGTAGCCATTATGACTTTCGTAATGCACTTCAATAAGTGCTTCCTTTTTTACTTCTTTTTCTTTTCATTTTCTTGTAGAAGCTTCCTACATATAAATTTATTTTCCTCTTCTTGTTGTATCTTACTGTTAACATTAAAAGCTCCTACAGAAAAACAGGGTGCTTTAAATTTCTACTTTTCCTGCTGTTGCCCTGTTGAAGAAGCTTGATTGACCTTAGGAAAACTAACATATTCAGTCCCAATACTTGTGTTACGTCTGTGGTCTTTACGACATTGCTAAAATCCGACCTGATATTTATTTAATGTCTGAAAAATATATATCTGTATTATTGTTTTATCTCGAGTTCTGGTTTAAAATGTGTTTTAGAGAAAGTGAGTGTAAGTGCATGTAATCTGTAGTCTACTAGTCTGAATGTTATTGTCTTCTGATTACAGGCGATGGGTTCAAGCTGTCTTCCACTTAAAAAATTTGAATTACTCCATTACTGAGGCTGAGACCAAGCTACAACTCCTTTTGAAGGAGAGTTCCAAGTCTGATAACAGAGTGATAGAGCCAGAAACTGAGTCTGAGATTGACATGTCTGAAGGAATTATTGAAATGTTTGGTGTGTCAAATTCTAATAACGAGGTAAAGAACTATTTTAAGTTTTTTCTCATCCTTATATGTCAGTGGCATTTTCCTTTCTTAAATATAATATAGCCCAGTCTCATATAAATAAGTATATAACATGTCCTGGTTAAAGGGAAACTTGTTAGGCCGGGGATCAAAGGGGAAACATGACTATTCTTATTAATTTAATTTTTTTGGTTGGGGGTGGAGAATGAGCTTTTAATGGCCACAAAATCTTATCAGCTCAATGTGTAATTGATTTTTCGTCTTCTCAACTGCTCCCTGCTAGATTAATGAGGTAAATGTAGGAGACTGGAGTTTCAAGATTAAAGTACTTCCTAAAGAGAACCAGCACACATGCAAATCAACCGGTTTGATGCTATGGGAATCAGCTCATCTTATGGCTCATGTACTTTCAACAAATCAACATATTGTTGCAGGGAAAAGGGTTTTAGAGCTGGGTTGTGGCTGTGGAGGAATCTGTTCAATGATTTCTACAGAATCTGCTGAGCTTGTTGTGGCCACTGATGGAGATGAGAAGGCACTTGAATTAATGTCGGAAAATGTTAGTTCGAATCTCCAATCCTCTTCGCTAGCCAAACTAATTGTGAAGAGGCTTGAGTGGGGTAATAAAGAGCATATAGAAGCAATCAAGGATTTGAATGACGGAGGGTTCGATGTCATTATAGGCACAGATGTGACTTATGTTGCAGAAGCTATTTTGCCCTTGTTTGCAACTGCAAAAGAATTGGTTTCATCTAACAAAAACATCAATAAAG
Organism: Heracleum sosnowskyi; assembly: GCA_030848705.1. Taxonomy (NCBI): domain Eukaryota; kingdom Viridiplantae; phylum Streptophyta; class Magnoliopsida; order Apiales; family Apiaceae; genus Heracleum; species Heracleum sosnowskyi. The sequence continues at coordinate 9,166,162 of CM061242.1, read as the reverse complement.
AATTGAAACCAGCACTTATTTTGTGCCATATTTTTCGCAGAGTCGATGAACCTTCTATACTTTCAGCTGCATCAAAATTTGGGTTTAGGCTCGTTGATAGGTGGCCTGATGAATCAGCAACTGCCTCTTCTCATAGCATTATCAGCAGTTGGTTCAGAGAAGATACTCAAGATGAGTGCATTCCCAGTACGGCTTTGAATATTATGTACTTCACTATACTATAATCAGTCTCTAAACTTGTCTGGAGATTTATTGTCATACCAAAATTTATGGAACACAAAATAGTTGTTAGTCCAGTTTTAGGGATGGTCTTACATGCCTGTGAAAGTGTTGTATTTTAATTTTTGGCTGAGTTTTGTTACATGAATATTGTTACATCTCATACATGTTGATGTAGCAGCAGAACTTGTAAATTTGATCCATTTTTGTATAACTTCAAGTAATTGAAGCTGGAACTCTTATTTATGAACAAGCATTGTAATGACAATGTTGAATTTGTCTTGTGTAGTGAAACTTGTTGAAGCTTTCCATCGGGTGTGTGTGTGTGTGGGAAATCGATAGATAAGCTACACATCGCAAAGATTTCGCTACTGATCTAGATTCGATCTAATAATGATTGACGAAATCAAATTGCAATTGCTCACTCAATTAAGGAAATACTTGAATTAAACAGAAAAATGATAATGTTATAATTTGATGTCGAAGGAAGAGAGCTAGACTAGAATTCAACTTCCCATTTCCAAGAAGATCCCGGGCTCGAGCCGGTTTAGTATCAAGGTGATTCTGTTGCCTTTATTCATCTATACCAGCTGCCATTTCAGCCACCGGGAATAGTACCTATGAATTCTAGAAAACATTAATGAAGATCCAGCTCAGACTTCTCCTATCAGGAAGTCCTTCGCTCAATGTGGCGTATCATGTCGCGCATACAAGACTTTGGGAAGCACCCGCGCGACCGGTAGTGGACGAAGCGGAAGCAAGATCTTTGGTCTCTACCCGGACCCGATGAAAAAATTGGGATCACTTCTTATTATTGTTGACTTTTTTTGCGGACCGAGTTACCATATCAGTACAAGACTCGTAACAGCCAACAACTACCGATGTGGATCCTTGCTTATAAATCACCACGCCAATAGAATTAAGCTACCTACTAAGGGGGCAACTCGCGGAGCTTTCTCTCCTGAGAAAGGGCTTTCATTTCTGGTCGTTCATAAGTAATATATAAGCCAGCCCAGGTCTCTCCACACTATCCAAACACAAAACACAAATACGATAAAACAAACCCTAGCTCCTTTTCCCCTCTTTTAATCAACAATTATTAAAATTGCTCTATATTTTCCATTTTGCCCTTCTCTCATGTAATGTCCTTTTTGCCCTTCCGCTTTTGCCTTTGATATTTCACAACTGCCTTTGGATGTATAGTCGAATGTATTACATTACCTTCCCCCGAAGTTTCACATTGTCCTCAAGGTGGAAAAATGGAAATCTGTCCTTCGTCATTTCGACATCTTCCCTTGTTGCCTCAAAAGCTGGTAACCATTTCCATTTCAATAACACTTCTAACCTCCCAGTGGTAGATGACCCCACTCTCCGAACATCCAACAATTGATCGGGTTCCACTACCAATTTCATGTCTGAGCTTAACTGGTCGGGAATTGTTGAAGATATAGCCAACACACCCATAGCTTTGCGTAACTACGACAAGTCGGGGGTAATTGCAATTTATATGCGTCTTTGCCCATTTTCTGAATAATTTCAAAAGGTCCATAAAATTTCGCTGTCAACTTTTCAAACGACCTTCGTGATAAAGATCTCTGTCGATATGGTTGAACTCTAAGATAAACTTTCTCACCCACCTCAAATTGTGTATCCCTTCATTTTAAATCAGCATGCACCATCATTCTTTGTTAGGCTCGAAGTAAATTGAAGTGTAGGTTGTCTAACATAGCATCATGCTCCTGTAACATCTCCTCCAGGCTGCTAACAGCAATTTGGCCCGTGCTAAACTTTAATATTGCAGGTGGATCACATCCATAAACCACTTTGAAAGGAGTGAGCCCGCTTGAAATGTGGGGTGTTGTATTATATGAATACTCTGTCCAGGACAACAATTTTGCCCAATTTCTGGGTTGATTTCCCACGAAACAGCGAAGATATGTTTCCAACATCTTGTTGATAATTTCAGTTTGACCATCCGTTTGAGGATGGTAAGCCGTGCTTCGTTTCAGCTCAGTACCCTGCAGTTTAAATAGTTATGTCTAGAATTTACTCATGAAAACTCGGTCGCGATCGGAAATAATGGAAGTGGGGAATCCATGTAATCGCGCCACTTCTTGAAGAAATGCCTCTGCCACTATTAATGCTGTAAACGGGTGGTGTAACCCAATAAAATGGGCGTACTTTGAGAGTCTATCAACCACCACAAAAATCGTATCCACCCCTTTCGACTTTGGAAGTCCTTCGATTAAATCCATGGACACGTATTCCCAAATTTGTGATGGAATTTACAACGGTTGTAGCAAACCTGCGGTGGACTTAGACCTGGCAATTGGACCGTGTCGTGTACTTTCGTGTCGTGTACTTTCGTGTTTTCATGTACTTAATGTAAAACCCATATCCGACCCGTTTTGGATTCGTGTACTAAATTTGAAACACATATCCAATTCAAAACGTGTCGTGTACTTTACGTGTCGTATTCGTGTACATTAAAAAAATATATAAATTTAATTAAATTAAAATTTATATATTATAAAACTATTTTAATTATGTAAATTTTTATGAAATGTGTATTAAATATGTAATATATACAATTTTACAAAAATTTGTAAATATTACTTATATATATAAATGTATACTTCTTATATATAAATGTATAACTTAGTGCTAATTAGTCATGAAACTTTTATTTATTATTCATATGTAATTCCTTATATATTTTCTAAGTATGCAATACTATAAATAATATATATTTTTTAAAATTATTTATTTACTTCATTAATTCGTGTACTTTCGTTTCGTGTCATGTACCTATTGTGAAAACCCAAACCCGACACTAATTATATTCGTGTTTTTTCGTGTTCGTGTACCAAATTTTTGCACCCAAACACTAATTATTCGTGTCGTGTTCGTACCGTGTTCACGTGTCGTGTATCAAATTGCCAGCTCTAGGTGGACTACTGGGACAACTTTTGTTGTTGGCACACTCCAAACTACTTTACATAACTTGTAACTTCCTTCCGCATGCCCCACCAATACCAATCTGCTGCGATTCTGAGATATGTTTTAAGCTCGCCATTTTGCCCTCCTATTGGTGTTTGATGATACTCCGCAAGAATGACATCCTTGAATTGTGAGAGTCGAGGTATGCAGGCCCGGCCCAGGGGGAGGGCAACTAGGTCACCCGCCCTGGGCCCATATTTGCTGGGGGCCCAAAATTTTCTAAGCTTGTTATGTAATGTTTGTATTCTCGTTGTTTGATTTGTATAATTTCTGTGCTCTTGGACTTTTAATACATGGGGCCTTTTTACTTAAGACTTGAGGGCCCTATTCCTTCTCCTTTTAATCTTCATGGGCTAATCTCAGATAATCTACATCAGCCTATCTGTGTCAGTGTAAACTGTAAAGCATATACAAGCACTCATGCAATAAAAATTTCTCATTAATCCCGAATAAATATTTTAACAATTACCTAAAAATCTCTAATTTATTTAAAAAATTCTAGATTATAAATTTTTTTGAATTAATCCCTGATTAATTCTGAATTAGTAGGTCAACCGATTAGTTTCAATTTCTAATATCTACAATCATGCTCATATTATATAACTATATTATATAGTATGTTTTTTTTATTCTAATACAACTATAAAACACAAATACGATAAAACAAACCCTAGGCCCCTTTCCCCTCTTTTAATCAACAATTATTAAAGTTGCTATGTATTTCCCATTTTGCCCTTCTCTCCTGTAATGTCCTTTTTGCCCTCCGCTTTTGCCTTTGATATGTCACAACTGCCTTTGGTTGTATAGTCGAATGTATTACACACATTGACACATTGTACTTGTTAAGATGGAATGTACAAACATTACAATGTGCGATATTTGTTGACAGGATAAATTTCGATTTATGACTGAAAGAATGTATCCATATATGATTGTGAATTCTTGCTTAAAAAAGTTAATTTCTCGTGCATAGACACATCTCCATATCATCTGCATCATTAGAGCAAGGTATACCTAGTTACCTTCTTAACTCCAAAAGCACTGTTGCTTTAGAATTTGAATATATATATATATATATATATATATATATATATATATATATATATATATATATATATATATATATATATACCAGGACCAAATTTGATTGTATAGAACATTAAAGTAAAGAAATTGAAATTTGACAATAATATGAGCAAATTACATTGAGCCAAATGGAACCAGCACTTTCCTTAATTATTTGTTTACAAAATCATATGCATGTAGCTAGCCTTTAAGCTCACTGGCACATGTGAATGCCATACATGTAAGTATGTATAAAGTGTAAGCACATATATAAAAGATAGTGAAGGTGAAGAAGAGATTCTCCATCCGCCATCCGTAGACGACAAGACCCTACATGCTCCAGGAAAGCCAAACCTCATAATTCGAACTCCCGAGTCATGATATATATACATATTATTATATTAAACATGTTAATTTTAACGTTGAGAGGCATGGATATTGGATATGGGTTAAATAAATAAAAATGGAACACACAAATGTAATATTTCAACATGATGGAATACATTTAATTAGTTCGGTAAAAGAATGAACATATATGTAATTTTAAGTGCTAATATTGTAATATGTTTAGGTTATTTGTTAAATCTGAACCAGAATTTCTGAATGACCGAAATTTCTGGATGTTTAAAAAATCTGGATGATTAATATCCGTTTATTTATTATTATTATTATATTATTAAAATAAATGAATTATTTCCACCGGCACAAATGAAACGAAATTGCTCGTATTAAACCGCCTAAAATTTTCATCGTATTTAATCCGTCAAATATAACGTTTTTTCTTGCATTATAATGTTTCTTTAAATATTTTTAAATTAACTTTCTTAGTGTGCAATTTTTAATTCAAAAAAATTGAAACAACTATTTTGCAAGAAAATAAATACATGTAAATAAAAACATTATCTCCGAAAAAACATTTAAAAATGGATGAAAGGAATAATAATTTATAATTAGAATAAAAAATGATCGATCAGAAAATATGACGATTTTGAAAAAAAAAAATAACCACTACATTGATGATACAGTAATGATCAATTGGTATAGTCGCAACTGATATCAAATTTTTTTTTTCAACCATTCACCTTTGTTTTTGACCTGGTGTTGTCCAGCTACTTTTGTCACTCGTCCAACAACTTCTCAAACTTAACAAACAGGCTGAATCACTGAATAATAAGTGTTGTCCAGAAATTTGGATATCGTTCATGTGTAAACAAATGACCCCTGAGTTTTTTTTCCTTTTGCTAACCGCTTTTAGATTTTATAGATGATTAAATAAATAGGAAGAATCCATTAAAGAGACTCCAACTCTCGTAGGAGCAAGTTCGCTCTTGCCGAAGCAAGTAAAGTTCATATATACAACCCAAAACACAACTAAATTAATATTCTGATGAAAGAAGCAACAATCAGGTGGACCTTTTCTTCAATTTCCCGCTCTTCCTAATCACATTAGCAGCCATAGCTTCCGCCAATCTTTGCTCCCGACGAGCCATCTTCCTTTCCTCTTTCTGTTTTTCCAGTTCCAAAGCGATAGGCTTCCGAACCTTGTCCCTACTGAAACCCGGAATTAAGTTGCTAGTCCCAGCCTTAGTTTGTTCGCCGTGCTTCTGGTCGCCTCGAGTTCGTCTTGTGTCCAGCTATTGTTCAGAAGAACAAGAATCTCCAACAAAATCCTGAGGACTCTTTCCCATAGGCCAAGTGTGCTTAACCCCTTCTTCTTCTTCCCTTCGCAATTCTCCGATTCAGGTTCTTTAACATTGTATCCAGAGTCATAAAATCCTCAGTCTCAGAATTTAACTCTCTAGGTCGACCTCTGCCCCGTTTCACCGGACCTAGCCCAGAGGTTCCATGCCCATTGTAAGAGCTATTGGAATCATGAACCTTTTCCCTGATACCACCAACAAAGGCCTCCAATTGGGGGTATTTTCTAGGCATACCCCGACCTCTCTTGTTATTCCCTATGGTTGAACTCATTAGAGCTTGGTCCACAACATTCTTGGTCATAAAATATCCAAACTGGCCATTCTGATCAGCAACCCCAGATAGGAGCTTTCTTGGTCTCCCTCTTTTTCTCCCACAAGGTATCTTGCTCAAACCCTGTTTCACCACCCCTTTCTGACCATCCGCAGCATCATCTCTCTTGTCAACATCTACCAAGCTCCCTATTACACCAAAGTCCTCCTCAAATTCCCTATAATAAGCATCACTATTTGTTATTCTCCAACCCTGAATCTCCATTTCTTCCAAGAAGTTGTCTGTTTTTCTAAAAAGCTGAGTGAAATCACAATCCATAGTTTCATGCGACGTTTTATGACAAACATTACAAACATCAAAAGTAGTCAAGTAGGAAACTTTCACTCTAACAACTGGCTTAACATCCCCATCAAGACTAGCAATCAAGAAGTTATATATTGAACACAAAGTAGACATTTCAACGCAGATAGCTGCCTCATTCACTGGAGTTAGATTAGTTAAGTGATCTAAAGTCCTTGGGTCAAACCCAATGGGAGTACCTAGAGCACTAACCAACTGACATAAACCCTTCACTGACCAGTAGAGGAGTGGGACATTAGATAACTGAATCCAAACCTTCACTACATCATCATTCCCCGAATAAAGATTCTCCTTACAAGGTTTAAAGAACACCTCAATAGCAGGAGAAACATTATCAATAAACATAGACCATATAGCCGAAGCTGCTAACAGATTCTTTCTCGTGTCAAATTAAAAAAATATAGTGTCTAACCTATGTTGAAAGACCAAAAGAAAATTCATCCAAAGCCAAACTACGGATAACCTCAAAATCCAAATTAACTTTATCACTAACCATTTCAAAACAACAGTTATCCCAAATAGAATTCATTTCAACAAAGTAAGAATCCAAAGGCTTAACCATGACAGAACCCTTCTTGGACAGAACATGAGAATGAAACTTAATAATATCTCTAAGCGAATACGAGTTACAAGAAGTCTTACCTGATTTAGTATTAGAATCAAATCTTGGAGTAAAACAAGACGGAGAATTCTGCACACTGTCTGTTTTAGGACTGGACCTCTGCTCCAAGAATTTAAGATAGGACTGGACCACTGTCTGTTTGACCTGCTATTTTTTTTAATTTTAAAATAATAATGTTTATTATAATATGACTATAATTATCATAAAATTTTAAAATACCCTTTTTGATTAAAAATATTTTATCTTTAAATTCTTATTACTTAATTATTACATAATTTTAATTTTACATGTAATAATATTATATTTAAAAATTTAAAAATATCTATTATTAATCCGACTAGTGACCCGCTTAAAATTCCGCTTAAGCGTCCGTTTAGCCGCTTAAGCGTCCGCTTAGTCGCTTAAGCGCTAGAAAGTTCTCTCACCGTTTCGGACCGCTTTGCGCTTTTTAGAACACTGGAAAAAACGTAGATCGACCCCATTTAACGTAATAATAACCCCTAAGTTTTAGAATAGTAAGTTAGAAACTTAGACCATCGTTTTAATTGTTTACTAAAGTCAAATAAAATTGAGCATGTGGTAAAAATGTAACTTTTCTACAAGTCAAAATGTATCGTATCGATCAATTTTGACCGTCAAATGAGGTAATTGACAGGTGAAGAATCACGTACCACATAAGTTACCACCAATGTAGTTTCTTGTGAGCTGTGAATACTCGATTGGCAAATGTATAACCAATCGTTATGTTAGCTAGTTATGTTCATCTTTTTCAATACAAATTTAAGAGTAAAATTTCAAAACTACCCCTACCTTCTCTCTGAGATTTGATTTTTTGAAACTTAACTTGAAAATGTAGTTTTTTGAAACTATCCCAACCTTCTCTCTGAGATGGTTAGACAATTTTATCCAATTGACTTTTCTTTAAAATGCATAATTTTTCAAAAATTATATGTAAAATAGGACGGAAGTGATGGGAGAGATTTTCACCGATTAACTAACCATCCTTTTTGAATTATGATAACTGTAATTTAAATTTTATACAGACCACCCATTTTAATCAGTGATAATTACCGTGACTGATCAACAAGATCTTGAACGTACCAGTCAATTTCATCGGTTGAAAACATTCAAAATTAATTCCAAGCCAAATTAAGTTTTGATGCCAACCAAATATTATGTGTGTTTGAGATATCATAAAAAGTGACTTAAAATGAGTAAGTGTCATAAGTTCATGAATTCTTATAGGTTATACAGATTTTTGGATAAATTTACTTATAAGTTAGTTAAGAGTTTGCAAAATTAAATTTGAAAAAATAATTATTAAATACAATGATTTCAATACTTGTATTTTAAATTTAAAAAATATTTTAAAACACAAAGGTAAAAATATAAAGTATTAAAAAATAAAGAAATCAAGTACTAAGTCAATAAATTAATGAAAATGTACTTCATTATTAACATTCAACCTATAAATTATAAGTTTGGGTCATAAATTGAGTTGGAAAAAATTTCATATTTATAAGTCATAAGTCGATTTATAAACAGTTTGCTTTACTTCTTTGTATAATAAAGATTAAAATTGATTAACTAAACAAAGTCCAACGATACAATATGTTGTTTTAATAACAAGGCGTGACCAAAATAGGTCAAGTACAACAACACACCAATATTGTTAGGTACTAAACCAGGAACAAACATCCGCTTCTGGCACCCCCACCACATGTAAATATAATCTCAGTCAGCCAGCACAATCATCGCCCACCGGGAAGTAAAACAACGATCAAACCTTCAAAATCACAAAGTTCACCGCATCCCCTCTACCAACTTTCTTTCTTTTTTTTGTTAACAGAGGATATATAATTGCCATATCTTTTGACATTAAAGAGACATGCAAAACCATTACGAATGCAGCAGTTTAATTTATTCACCTGATGCCTAAACCTTTGATGTTCTCCTTTTATAGAATATAGAAAATATCTGATATGCCAAAAACAAGGAAATAATCGAATGTATATATGCTACAAATTTAAAATACTTTTTAATCAGTAAAACTTACACTCCTAACAGCTAACACAAAAGAGTCGGGGCCGGCGGGCCTTCTATTGGACTATGAAAGCAAGGGAAACAATTAAACCCTGCACATGTGGGTAAAGAGTTGTGAACGCTAAACACAAACTGTTTTTATATCCTTTCTACCTATATTATAAAAATTAATTAGAAATATATTCTTAATAAGTGACAGAACAGTCAAGTATCAGCTAGATCAAGAGGTACATACAGATGACTGAGAGATCTCAAAGCAATTCAAATTGGTGGTGCGTAATTATATAGTACATATATATTATGACATGTACAAGATACGGATTAGGGGAGGCGGATTGGATGACAGATAGAGGGTGAGCACGCAGAGCTTCTAGCATCCACCATACAAGAAATTACTATGTGTGCTCACTCTCTTCTGTCATCTCCCTTGCCCCCCCCCCCCCAGAGAGAGAGAGAGAGAGAGAGATGACGGGGGTGACAGATAGAGGGTGAGCACGCATAAATTAATGCATTAACATGCAAGAAGTTCATGTGTGCTCACTCTCTTCTGTCACCTCCCAATCTTACCCTCTTGAACACCCTACAAATACAAATATGCATACATATATGGAACTTGTGATTGTTGTTGCAGCCAATAAAGCCCTAGTATCGAATGCTTCCAAAAGTAAGTAGCTATATGTGTGTGTGTGTGTGGAGAGAGAGAGAGAGAGAGAGAGAGAGAGAGAGAGAGAGAGAGAGAGACTTCATGCTTTATTTGATTGAATGACTACCTCCTAGCTGAATATGGAGCTACGTTTGATGTGAGAAGAAATGTGATGGGTGCTGTGCTTTATATAGGAACGGAAAATTAGTGATAGGAGGAAAGGTTCGTTTTGGGTAGGGTCCGTATGGAGGAGATGGAATAGAATAAATGAATATATAATCTATACAAAAGGGACTTAATTCGCTACCTTTATACTTCACAGCAATTTCGGCTAATCCTCATGCAACAGATCACTAGTATAAACAGTGTTCTGCAGGAGTGGGACGAGACACATTTTATTATTTTAGATTAAATTATGTTAGTTAAGTTTATTTATAATTGAGTAAATTGCAAATTTTTGACTGAACTTAATCTCATTTTATATTTTGAAGACCAGATTTTTAAATTTGTAATATAGTGATCATACATTATTTTTATTTTTCGAAAAAGTGGTATTTTTCAGACACCATTTTGCAATTTACTCTTTATAATTTGTGTAAGTTTGGAATTGTATTTGAGTTGAGCTTATTACTTAGAGCTATAGTTTTAAAAATTCCCGATTTAGTCGAGTAATTCCCGATTAATCTCCTACAAGGTGCTCGATCAATTCAATTTTTGAAATTTGATTAATTTTTACGAGTACTTCTTGATCGAAATATTTATAATAAATTATTAAAGGTAAAATAATATATTAATTAAATATAAATAATTATTTATTTTGTGATATGATAAATGCATATTTGTTAATATAAATAAATAACTAATGAATCAGAATAATATATTAAACAATAATATAATATTAAAATATATCTGATTTTCACTCCAATAATTAATCCTCCCGATTAATCCTAAATCGGTACCCAAATCGATTAGTTTCGATTACCGATCTTTACAACACTTCTTAGAAGTGGTCCAACTGGTCCAACAGCTTCCATATAGTTCTTTTTAAGTAAAATTTAGGGAATTTAGTCCAAAATACAGTTATAATGTGCTAGTGATTTCCTAGAACACTACAAACTTCTAGTCTATCACCTACTTTTAAGTAGACCTGACAATTCGGATAATTGGTTTGGTTTCGGATCGGATCAATTTTCAGTTATGATATATTTTTGTATAATTCGGATCGGATCGGATCGGATCTGATTCGGTTCGGGTCTAATTCGGATTAAAATCGGGTAAAATTTGGATTAAAATCGGATGAATTTGGTTCGGATCAAATTTAGTTTGGATCTTTTCGGATCATTACCTATTCATTTTTTTTATTTGTAAGACTTTAAAAAATATCTTAATATTAAATATATATTTTTTTACTATAAAATAATGTACTTTTTTCAAAAGTATTGATTAAATATCTATTTGTTTTTTATAAGAAATTATTCTAATCATCAATTTTGCTTATAAATAGATTAATTTATTGAATTTTAATATACGTGGATTATGATCTATAAAAATTATAACTCAACTAACACTAAATTCACCATTTTTTTAGTTCGGATTTAAACCAGATCTCGTATTTCGAATCATATTCGGTTCGGATAATTTATTGTTCGGTTATGATCGGTTTCAGATCATAATCGGATCGGATAATTTTCGGTTAAATTTTCGGTTCGGGTAATTTTCAGATCGGTTCAAATCGATTTTCGGATCATTATCAGATTAACTAATTCGGATACAAAATCGGATTCGGTTCTATGAATTTCGGTTCGGTTCTTCGGATCCATACCCAATTTGTCAGGTCTACTTTTAAGTAAACACTAGCCATACCTAACTTAATTTTTAGCAATAAAAAAATCATTTCTCTGTGACTCCCTCTACTTCTCCCTTTTTCATTTTTAGTTGGTTTTAAGTATGTTAGACCAACTCCAAGAGACTAGCTATCTCAATTCCTAAGTTCAAATTTAAGGATTTTGACAAAAAATTGCACTCCAACAATCTCCTAAATGATTCCTTAAAAGTTAAGACACAACTCTCATGCCTTATTTTTAAGGAAGCTATAGTCATCCCTTATCCTATTTTCATCAATAAAATATTCATTTCGCTTCTCTTTCTATATGTCTTTTCTACACCTTTTTCTTAGTAGTTTAAATTTAATATTTTTATATTTTTATATTTTTATATTTATAAGGAGTAAATATAAGAAATGTTGTTGGAGTTGACATACCCTATAATATTCTAAATTATTAAAAATCATATTTTTTGTAATATTTTTAAGTAACATACTAAGAGACTCTTGTAGTTGCTCTTATTATCATAAAAATTATGAATTAGGAATGAATATAGAGATTGTTACCAGAGTTCCTATACAAAATCATGTACCTAAAAACCATTATCTGTAATATTGATAGGGACATTGTTTTGGAAAATTTAGAATGACAAAAAGCTTAGGTAATTAGTGCAATGTAATATGTACCCAAAAGTAGAGCACAAATTGGGATGATAGCGGTATAAATTGTAATCTATCATAAAAAATCTTGAGCTATAGCAGAACTCTTCAACGACAATCTATTCTCCATCTTCGTTCATTTCAAGTTTCAACCAAACCCTAACAGAATTCTTTAATCTCTCTTTGAATCTTCTATCTGCATGCGTTTCATTTATTACATTGCACTTACCTATGCATCTTGTAATTCTAAATTTTTCAAAACATTCAATACATCAGCTCATCCATTACCAGCTTCCAACCACTTATCTGCACCTCTTCCAATTCTTCAATTTTGTGAACCCGCTACTGTTTTCAGTTTTTATTCTATACTTCTTAAAAACATATTAAAAGTTGTCAAAGATAAATATATTTTCGAAATATATTTATAAGTGCATAAATCAAATGGTCCCCAAATTAGGGTTCCTTTTTGCAGGACATATGCAAGAGTGATATTATTGCAAATTGAAAAGGCTAGATGCTTAAAACCCCAGCCATTGGATTGCCGATCACACTAGCCTTTCTCATCTTCTGACCCCTATCTTCCAAATTCAAATGTTCCATAGTCAACATTCTTGTTAGACTTGTACAGATTATTTTGTGTTCATGGTTCATATCTTGCGCACATTTGTATTGTTACAAGAACATAGTTTCTAACCAAAAATAAATAGGAGTAAATATATATATAGATGTACTTATAGGCAATATATTTAAGAATCTAACATTTTAAATTGAAATTCATAGTTAACTAATTTTCGGATTGGAAGTTATTCAGAAAAATAATTTATAAGTAACAACACTCAGTGCATGAGCATGAGATTGTAATTCGATTAATGAAAATAAGAATGAAGAATGAGATTAGAATAGATTTTTGTGTTCAAATTTCATCGTCATAATTAAGTGAATAACTGGAAGTTCAAGAATCATACTATATACCTTGTTTTTAATTACTAGGAGTATATATAATAAGCCAAAAAAAAAACTCGCAGGCAAAGAAAACTCAAATACAAAGATAAACCCTAAGAGGCCGTAGAGATCGGGAAAGAACAAACGAGTCTGTACTTGTTTAATTAATCATGGACGACTTTAATATTTTCACATGACATGAATATATCCCTTTTGACACGATTAGATTCCTAATCATGAATAATTACTAATTATTTAAGTACTACTTAGTGATCTAGAGCACAATTTCACTTTCCCCATTCCAGTGATTACATGACAAACAAAAATCGAATCCATTTCATTGGATATATGAATAGAATACTTCGTGAACTTGTATATGTATATGAAACACACTGGCATACATGTCTATATGTTTAATCAATTCGAAACAAGTAAAAATAAGTATTTGGGAATTTGAATAAAACACCCGATTTCTAATGACTAACCGAAAACATTCGGTTTCGAATTTATAATTCACAAATGTAAGATTGATTACAACATGAATAAGTTTGAAATGTATCTATATAGAAACAATTTAGTGTTTGAAGAATGTACACGTAGTAGTTGTGTTTGAATTATCACAAAAAAGTGAGTAAGTGCTTTATAAGTAATAAGTTATGGATTCTTATAAGTTATACGGATGTTTGGATAAATTTACTTATAAGTTAGTTAAAAGTTTGCTAAATTAAATTTGAAAAAATAATTATTAAATACAATGATTTCAACACTTGCATTTTAAATTAAAAAAATATTTAAAAACACAAAGGTAAAAATATAAAATATTAAAAAAATAAATAAATCAAAGAATAAGTTGATAAGTTAAGTAAAACTAGCATGATAGCCTGTGCAAAGCACGGACACCATTTAAATTCATAAAATGTTGTTGTTTTGATTTTATTATATAGACGATTTATAATTTTTGAAATACTATACGTCGTTAATGTGGTATTTTTTATGGACATTGGCAATAACTCAAATTTCTTACTTGAATTTCATATATGATCGTAACAATAGAATCACATCTACCCATTTAAAAAAATAAATTGGAATGATTAAAAAATATGTAATTTAAAAGTCTAATCATGAGTCAGTAGACTCACGTGTTTATATATAAAGAAGTGCTAAATAAGATAATTTACATAAATAAGAAGCGAAAACTAATTATGGCCACACATTCAAATCTAATTTACATCTCAACCATCACCCATATTCACTCTTATGCCCCTTCCATTATCGGCGACCTTACACACCATCACTTACTTTACACCGCTGTTATCACCATCTCATTCCATTTGTCATCATCATTCATGATACACACACACACACATATATATATATATATATAATGTGTGTGAGTGGGCGAGAGAAAGAAATTGTGTGTATAATAAATCATAATCACTCTACAATCTTTTGTTGTCACCAAATCGATCACCACTCTGAAAGTAACTTATGAACATGTTTGTCGCAAATTCCAGTCTCATTCCTGACCACACCTCTAGTAATTCATTCATCCTTCTCTCAACATATCTAAGTTTACCGATCGATGTCATTTTCACTCACTCTACTACCGTCAACACTATTACCAACAACTTCGAACATTTACACAATTCCAAATTTGGAATATTCTTATTATTTGCGTTCAAATTTTTTAGTGATTTAAGTTTAAATTTTGATAATTTTAGTTGAATTTCTAGTGACTTGCTTTGATGATGGTAATTTTGGTTGTGTAAGTGGTGGTGTTCACGTGGTTAGTGGTGGTGGCGTGGTAGTGGTCATGTAACAGTGATTTAATATTCTTCTAGTTCATATTAAAATTAGCTAAAATTTTGGTTTGTATTCATGTTCATTGTGATATATCATCTACTAAGTAGCATACTTGAATAATACAGTGAGACATTTTAAATTATTTTTAATATAGTATCCATATTCTATTTTTTAATAAATATTTTTGAACTAATTATGTGTTTTATCTAAATATTCATCTAATAACTAATATGAATTCCAAATCTCATCTACAATAATTTTTTGCCCCTTAAATTATCTTTTTATAGACTATAAAAATATTTTTCCTAATAGCAGTGAGAGTGGGGGTGTAATCGAGTCGAACACTGCCGGACTCGAGTTCAAACTCGATAAAAAAATTATGTCAAGCTTGAACTCGAGCTCAAGTTTAATTGGTCCTCCAATTTTTACATTGAATATACTTCATTTTTTTAATATTAATATGATGGAAGTGTGAATTAGTAAATTACTAAATAGTCTGGAAAGGACTTGTTGGCCTATAATATATATATGTAATATATATGAAAATAAAAATGTAAAACATTATAACAATGAGTTATTGGTGTATGCAGTTAAGAGCATCTCCAACCTTACTTATCACTTAGGTTAAAACAGTGTGATTTATAGCCAACCTCTGTGAATATGTTCACTCCAACCACTAACTGTTCAAAATTATAGCTATCAAGATATGGTTGGCCATATTTGGCCAAGTCTTACACATATGTAGAGTCTTTCTCTACCTACTTTTTCTCTCCCTTCCTTTTTTCTTTCTTTTTCTTTTCAGCTGCAGCTTTGATTTGCACTGACCGAAATTTTCAATATCCTTTTTAATATATTTTTTTTGTGAAATTAAAAATTATGGAGGCAACACAAAAAATTAGCTAGTGTTAGTATTAAAAATAATGCTAGATGTATTAAATTGGATATAAAAATAGATATAAAATGACATGTTTCATTATTTGATTATTTATAAATAAATGTATAATGTCATTTACATCATTTTCACAAATTAAAATATTTCAAATTGACATATTAGCAACTCCACATTATCTTATACCCAATTTCGGCACCTCTAACATTGATATTAATATATATAAATTATTTTTCAATGAAAAAGTATTGTTTAAAATTATAAATATACTATTTTCAAAATATATCCAACCATTATAATCAACTCATTGGAGTACAATGCCTTACAGATTCAGTAAATTTTACCCAAATATTACTTTATATTATTTTAGCCAACCATTTTAGCTAACTCTATTGGAGATGCTCCAATGATTCATAAAATGGTTCTCAAAATTTCTTTGGTGTAGGAGATGTGAATATAATTCATTTTTTTAATATTAATATGATGAAAGAGAGAATTAGTAAATTACTAAATACTATTAAAAGGGCTTGTTGGCCTTTAATATATGTAATATAATATAATATATACCGGATGGATGAGTTTTAAAAATAAAGTTTAAATAACATACACATATTAACAGTTATTTAAGTATGGGGGTAAATGAGCTTCAAAATTTTATCAAAATGGGCTATAAATTATTTTTCAATGAAAAAGTATTGTTTAAAATTATAAATATACTATTTTCAAAATATATCCAACCATTATAATCAACCCATTGAAGTACAACGTCTTACAGATTCAGTAAATTTTACCCAAATATTACTTTATATTATTGTATTCAACCATTTTAGCTAACTCCATTGAAGATACTCCAATGATTCATAAAATGGTTCTCAAAATTTCTTTGGTGTAGGAGATGTGAATATAATTCATTTTTTTAATATTAATATGATGAAAGAGCGAATTAGTACATTACTAAATAGTCTTAAAAGGGCTTGTTGACCTTTAATATATGTAATATAATATAATACTAGCTTATATCCCGTGCGATGCACAGTCTTTTTTAATATTTTCTTATTTTTTATTTAGATTTTAGTTATTATATATAATTTGATAAAATTTTAATATATATATATATATATATATATATATATTGAATTTATAAATCTAACAATATAATATTTAAATTTAATATATTATTGACGTAATCAATAGTAGTATTTTAGATATTAAAATATAAAATATTTTAAAATAACATATCTAATGATTCGTATTTTTTTACTCTTAAAAATCTAAAAAGGGATTTAAGTGCAAATATCAAAATATGTGCTTGTTCAATATACCGAGTTTATTTGAATATACTATTACTTTTATTTTAATTAATTATCTCGTTTAAATTGAATGTTAAAAAATTATAATAAACATGAATTTCATAAGTTTAATATAATAATATTACCAATATATCTATCTTTTGCCCGTGTTATTTTTAATTTGAACATGAGTTGTTTCAGTTAAAAAATATAAACAGGTAATATCCTTAAAAAGACAATTAGTTACTTATTAACAATTATATAAAATATATTAATTTTTTTATATATATTTATAAATAAGATTATATATAAATATATTTATATATTTACGGTAAATATAATTTTTATATTAATTTTCCAGCCGTGAAAAATTATGGTGAATAAATATAACACTAAATAAGATTATAATCACAAAGAGGTCACGTCACTGTATTCACAAATTAATTTTTGATTTTAAAATTCTTTCTATCAAGCAAAGTAAAGGGTTATAAATGTAAAACACATAATGTGTTTTAGCTGTCGGTTATAAATATATAATAATATTATCATTTTATATATATATTGTCCGTCTTATTTTTAGAAAATGATTTGTTTTAGTTAAATAGATATATGAAATAGGTAATATAATTTAGCTGAAAAAGGTAATTGATTATCAATAACTTGGTTTCCATATATGTGTCCTATTTATAACATGAGTTGTTTTAGGTAAAAAATATAAAAATAATGTGTTTTAGCTGAAAAAGATAATTAGTTATAAATATATAATAATATTACCATATTATATATATGTTGCCCGTTTTATTTTTAGAAAATGAGTTGGTTTGGTTTAAAAAATAAATATAAAATAGGTAATGTAATGAAAAAAGGTAATTGGTTATTAATAAATTGATTATAGATAGGCCGTGAATCGGCCCAAATACCGATCGACCGACAGACGACCGACCAAAACTTTTAATGTTTCGTCTTTAATAATATAGTATAGATATACGGGATGGATGGATGTGTTTTAAAATAAAGTTTAAATAACATACACATATTAAAAGTTATTTAAGTATGGGTAAATGAGCTTCAAAATTTTATCAAATGGCTCCTAGCATGATGGTTGAGGTGGTAACATAAAATACCTTTGCATCCAAAGGTCATGGGTTCAAGTAACAATATAAGTTATAAGTTATCAAATAAGCTAGTACACAACACCTGTGGTCATAAATTAAAGAAACCATTTTAGCTGGTGTGATCGGTAAAATTTTGTTTTAAAGAAGACAATGTGTCTTCCTGCATGCGCCTTAACATCGAGTGTGATTACCACAGTAACTGCCACTAAACCCAGCTACATGACACTAAAATTAAATTTAGTATTTGTATTTGTATTTTGAGTACACGAATATAAAAGTAACGATCGAGATTTGGGGTCTAGGTCTATTTTGTGTTGGATACACGACACACATGAAGTACATAGAAATAAATTAATAAATTAATATTTATATTAGATATTTTATTTATATTAGATAAATTAATATTTATTATATGATTATAAATAATTCTATAATATTATTTGTAAATATATATTTTTGATACATATTTGTAAAAAATTTAATAAAAAATATTAATATTTAAATCTATTTATTTATTAATATATGTTTATGTTATTATTTAAAATTACACGAAAACGAATATATACGATCCTTTTTATGTTTAGCACTAGTATACACAAAATATGAAAGTAGACTATACCAAAGAATTACTGTTATATAGGTTGATTCAATACCCCAATGAGGTAGTTCGATAGATAAGCGTGTGCATGCGTTGTGTGTTTTAAAAGAGTGAATAAACTACGAATTGCAGTGGCAGCCCCGTTGTCTCTGTTAAAAGATAAAGTTAAAGATTTAACAAGTATAATTACTTAAACACACACTAACTAAAGATGAAAAAATACATTAAGTGAAGAGCCATGCGAAGATCTTCTATTTCAACAAAGCAGTTTAAAGTATGCATGCTTTTCATTAACAAATCAAATTAAACTTATAATATATGAATGTAAAGCATATAGAATCATTTGACATTTGTTGGTACCTTAATTCCCACTGAAGGGAATAATTAGTTGAACTGACTAACTAGGTATCCTAATCTACATTAGCTAATTCACAAATCACAATTAAACAAATCAGAATTAAACTTACTTAAAATTAGTACTAGATAAACTAATAATAATATGATAATTAATTAAATATGATTTGATCATGAACTAAAAGTTTATACTTTATTTGCGCCAATCATCTTATCCATATTATTAAGCATCTTGATGCGCATCGTACCTTCCCTTTTCTGGAGTGGGAGATGAGGGAGTTGTTGCTTACAATACATAATGATTCTAGCTGCCCCCTTATTGGCTCTGCCGTAGAAAATGAATCAACTTTTAAACTTCGTCGGGTCTGTATATTTAAGGAGTTATCATGGAAGACTCCACAAACAATACATAACTGAATAACCGATCAGAAAAAAAAAAACATAACTGAATATACTTTTTAATTTGCAGTGCTCCTAATTGTGTTTATTTTTTTCCCATGGAATCTAAATTTTTTGAAGAAATCAAAAATGTAATAAACATAATAAAACAATATAGTTTTTGAATATGTGATATGATTCTAATAAACCCAATTTCTAGCCTCTTACAATTTTAGAAGAATAGGTAATTTAATAATAGTAGAAAAATAACGTTTTCTTACTTTTTGAGCTATGTAGGTTAAGTACCTAATTTTTGATGGAGCTCTTATCAGCGTCTAAATTTTGACAAAAAGACAGCTCCATCACATAATAGATTAGGATTATAATTTTTAGTTAAAAATTAGTTACGAAGAGAGCTAATAATTTTGTACATGACGAAAATGATATGAAAAAATATGATGTTTGAACAAGATTTGATCACACTTGACTTGTTATAGTTTATTGACTTGAGACTTAACTAGAAAAATTTTAATGAAAAATTTTAATTTTTAATTTTTATTTATTTATTATATTTTTATTTTTTTAAAAAAAATTACACGAAACACAATACCATAATACATGATATGATACATGATTGTATACGAACACGAAACGATATGAATGCCTAATAGATGGTGTTTACACGATACAAAAAGTGCACAGAACAAGGAATTGCCGGGTCTTGTTGCGAAAATATGTATGTTTTAAGTTTAATCTGACATTTCAAGAACAACACATTTTCTAGTCAAATTTTGGTTCTACAACTGCGGTCCACCGGGTGTGAATTACAATCACAAATAATGGCAACAGCATCTTCTTCTCTGGCAAGCAAAAGAAACACACCTCCTTTTATTCTACATGATAGTGGTAGCCCTAATGGGATTGATGGAGGAAGATAAAGTCAGTTTGACTGCATGCATGTTCTCATAATTCATCACACACAATGACACAGACATATATATTTTTGATCCGTTTGAAAACTTTCGGCCACGATGAGACGCATATGGTACTGAGGGGACCTCCCTATCTTCCACATGGCTTCTTGGGGGTGAGTCTTTGTGGTCTGTTTAGCTCCCCATCCACATGCATCTCTTTCTTTTGTTTCATTTTTATTTATATATTTTAGTCTCTATATTCTTTCTTCTTCCCGACTTAATTGGGAGGTTCTATGTACTCTCATGGCTTTTTCACTATCGTCATGCATTACGTGCAGATGTGGTAATGTAGGTTAGGGTTTTGTATAATGTTGGGCAATTATGTATCGATTTTTTATTTTAACAAAAAATATACATTATTAGTTCATTTGATTTTTCTGTTTAGAACACATTATTATTATTATTATTATTATTATTATTATTATTATATGAGATTCTGGGATGATTTAGAGAGAAAAAAATAACTTATTTTCCATTCTTTTATTTTATTTCATTGATCGGGGAACACAACCTTAATGCAGTGAATGTCACCTGTTAAATTTGTACAATATATAACTAGTTTACTAGTTTTCATGTCATGTTAATAAGAATTCGATGTCACAAAATTAGATCATATTTATAACTATTCCAACATCTCTAACATTTTAATTATATTTTTTGTTTTTTTTAAATAACTTAAAATAACAAATACATACGTATATATATATGTTGGTAATAATTTAAAACATGGTAGCTGAATTCTCAAGATAAGAAGACTGAGTCTTCTAGCCGTAGAGTTGTTTAGATAATGGTTTGAATAAGTTTAGTGGTAGAGAACTTGTAGGAGTCTGTTATGCACGTATTATGCACGTACTTCCTATTTTCTAGCATTCTAGGTAGTTGCTTTCTATATATTCATTGTAATCAGTATTGCAGAAATCAAGAAGTCTGAGTTTAGACATATTCTATTGCCTTGTTTGTTCAGTTTTATATCATACAAGTTACTATAATTAATATTATATATCTATATTTGGTATCAGAGCTTAGGCAAAGCAAACGAGTAAATGTCAAAAACTGGGATGGACAAGCTGAAAGGTTCAGTTGGCCTTAGTTACCCGACATTGACAAAGGGAAACTATACGGCGTGGTCCATGAAAATGCGAGTATTCATGAAGGCACATGGAGTGTGGGACGCAGTTGAGAACAGCGATCCCAAGGCTGTGATCGATGTGAAAACTGACAGTACATCAATGGCTATGATCTATCAGGCTATTCCTGAAGATTACATGTTGTCGATCGCTGAGAAGAAGACAGCGAAGGACGCCTGGGAGGCGATAAAAATCATGAGCCAAGGTGCAGAAAAGGTGAAGCAGGCGAAAGTTCAGACCCTGAAGGCTGAATTCGAGGCTTTAAGCATGAGAGATGCAGATCAGATTGATGATTTCTACCTGAAAATTAATGGCATTGTGTCAAACATACGGGCACTCGGAGAAACAATAGCTGAGTCATATGTAGTGAAGAAAATATTACGGGCTGTTCCACAAAAGTTTCTTCAAATTGCTTCAACCCTTGAGCAATTTGGGGACTTGAATACTATGTCTGTTGAGGAAGCAATCGGAGCACTGAAAGCTCACGAAGAAAGAATGAAGGGTACGACAGCTACCAGTGATGTACAGCTGATGTTGACAGAGGAAGAATGGTGAAAGAGAGACAGTGAGGGTGGAAAATTGTTGCTCACACGTGAAGAATGGTTGAACAGATCGAATCGAGGAACCTCGAGTAGAAATACCGGACAAAAGGGACGTGGATTTCGCGACAAAAGTCAGGTAAGGTGCTTCAACTGTGGCATATTAGGACATTATGCAGCAGAATGTAGAAAACCACGCCAAGGAAGGGAAGTGAAACAAGAGGCAAACTTTGCATCTATTGAGGATGAAGAGCCAGCTTTGCTGTTAGCAAAGTTCGAAAGGAATGGAAAGGACTTGGTTCTATTGAACAAAGGAGAGGCTACACCAAAATTGTTGGTTTCAGACCATGAGAAAGGAGTAGAATCAAATACTTGGTACTTGGATAATGGAGCGAGCAATCACATGACGGGGGACAAATCAAAGTTCAGTGATCTAAACAAGGACAGCTGTGGAAATGTAAAATTTGGCGATGGGTCGACAACCAGAATCGAAGGGAAAGGCTCGATAAAATTCAGATGCAAGAACGGGGAAGAAAGGACTCTCCATGACGTGTATTACATCCCAACTCTGCGTACTAACATAATCAGCCTTGGTCAATTGTCTGAAGGAGGTAATAAAGTTATGATAAGTGGAAATCTTCTTCGAGTCTACGATGAACATGAAAAATTGCTGATGAAAGTGGCCAGGTCGAGTAACAGACTTTACCGAATTGACATTGAACCATGCAACGATGCTTGTCTGCTATCAAAGTCCGAAGACATGACTTGGCTCTGGCACTCACGCCTCGGGCATGTGAATTTTCAGGCCATGGAATTGATGTCAAAAAAGAAGATGGTAAGAGGGATGCCTGCTACAACACAACCCAAAGGCATTTGCAGCGGATGCTTAATGGCAAAACAAGTAAGAAAACCCTTTCCCCCTCAGTCAAATTTCAGGGCTAGCCATGCATTAGAACTTATTCACGGAGATTTGTGTGGCCCTATCACACCTACAACTATAGCTGGAAATCGGTATTTCTTTCTATTAGTTGACGACTACACTCGAATTATGTGGGTATATATGCTGAAAAATAAAAGTGAAGCTTTTGATGTGTTCAAGAAATTCAGAACTAAAGTCGAAAAGGAATCGAAAGGAAAGATTGGAACGTTCAGGACTGACAGGGGAGGGGAATTCATGTCGAAAGAGTTTATTTCTTATTGCGAGGAACATGGAATTGCCAGACATTTCACAGCACCATACACGCCTCAGCAGAACGGCGTGGTTGAAAGGAGAAACCGGACTGTAGTCGAGATGGGGAGGAGTTATTTGAAGCACATGGGGATGCCATCCGTAATGTGGGCTGAAGCTATAAGGCACACTGTATATGTTTTAAACAGGTTGCCCACTCGGGCTATGACTGGGCAGACGCCATATGAAGCATGGAAAGGGGTTAAACCCGATGTCGGACATATCAGAGTTTTCGGGTGCATCGTACATATGAAAGTACCTGGAGACAAGGTAAAGAAACTTGATGACAGAAGCTTGAAAGTGGTAAATCTTGGCAAGGAACCCGGCTCGAAAGCTTATCGGTTGTTTGACCCTCGAGAAAACAAATTGTATGTTAGTCGAGATGTGGTGTTTGAGGAAGAAAAGGCTTGGGATTGGAAAGACATGGAAGAGCAAAACTACGACGACATGTGTTACTTTGAAGTGCCAGAAGTACCTACAGTTGATAGTTCTGATGTTGGCAGCCCAAGACAAGAGACTGCTAATGACACAAGTGATGTAGAAGTTCGAACTCCAGCATCGAGGTACTCCAACTCGAGTGTGGACAGAGAGACATACGATGACAGCACCACTCCCAGAAAATTCAGACTACTCGAAAACATCTATCAAGACACTGAAGAGATCGAAATTGAAGATGAGCTTCTTCTCATGGGTATTGATGAGCCGAACTCGTATGCTCATGCTGTGAAAGACAAGGCTTGGAGAACTGCTATGCAAAACGAGATGGAATCAATTGAGAAAAATGGAACCTGGGAGCTTACGACTTTGCCACCAGGAAAGAAAGAAATCGGTTTGAAGTGGATATTTAAGTTAAAGAAGGATGCAAACGGGAACATTGTGAAACACAAGGCTCGATTGGTGGCAAAAGGAAACGTACAAGAAAAGGGAGTTGATTTTGACGAATTGTTTGCACCGGTCACTCGTCTGGAAACAGTTCGATTACTACTAGCTCTAGCAGCTAAGAATTCATGGGAGGTGCATCACCTTGACGTCAAAACAGCGTTCTTGAATGGCAAAATTGGCGAAGAAGTGTATGTAACTCAACCGGAAGGGTTTGTGAAAGAAGGACAAGAGAAACGAGTGTACAGGCTGCTGAAAGCTTTGTATGGGCTCAGACAAGCTCCTCGAGCTTGGTACGCGAAACTCAATAAGTGCCTTGAAAACCTTGGTTTCGTACGATGCCTCTACGAACATGCAGTATATGTCAAGCGAGAGGGAGATGAATCAATAATAGTCGGGGTGTACGTGGATGATTTATTGGTTACAGGAACTAATGTGTCTCTCATTCAAAGTTTCAAGAAACAGATGAGCAACAACTTCGAAATGAGTGACATGGGAAAGTTGAGTTACTATTTGGGAATAGAAGTCAAGCAAGGCGATGGATTCATAGAATTGAAACAATCAGGCTACGCTAAAAAGGTACTTGACAGGGCTGGGATGCTTCAATGCAATCCATGTAAATTTCCAATGGATCCGAAAGAAAGGTTAACGAAAGACGAAGGTGGAAGAGCCGTAGACGTGACTGAGTTCAAGAGTGTAGTTGGAGGGCTGCGGTACCTGGTGCATACCAGACCGGACATAGCATTTTCAGTAGGTATTGTGAGTCGATACATGGAAAGGCCAACTACTATGCACTTGACGGCTGCTAAGAGAATTTTACGGTATATCAAGGGTACAATGGAGTATGGTTTGGTCTACACTAAGGATGCTGGAAACAATATTCTGACGGGTTACTCGGATAGTGACCTTGCAGGGCACATTGAGGACAGAAAATCTACTGGGGGTATGGTGTTTTATCTGAACGAATGCTTGGTCACTTGGGTCTCGCAGAAGCAACGGTGTGTTGCATTATCTTCATGCGAAGCGGAGTTCATGGCGGCGACGGCTGTAGCGTGTCAAGCAATATGGCTGAGGAATGTTCTTAAGGAGCTAACTGGTAAGCTGGTACCTCCAGTTCTAATCTATATCGACAATAAGTCTGCCATAGATTTGGCGAAGAATTCAGTTTTTCACGGGAGAAGCAAACACATAGATGTTAGATATCATTTTATCAGGGAGTGTATTGAACGAGGGGAAGTGATTGTCAAGCATGTTAGTACTGAAAACCAGAAGGCAGACCTGTTAACCAAGGCTTTATTTGCTGTGAAGTTCGAAAGAATGAGGAACCTGTTGGGTATCAAGATTCTGAACAGACATGTTTGAAATTATGGGGGAGATTGTTGGTAATAATTTAAAACATGGTAGCTGAATTCTCAAGATAAGAAGACTGAGTCTTCTAGCCGTAGAGTTGTTTAGATAATGGTTTGAATAAGTTTAGTGGTAGAGAACTTGTAGGAGTCTGTTATGCACGTATTATGCACGTACTTCCTATTTTCTAGCATTCTAGGTAGTTGCTTTCTATATATTCATTGTAATCAGTATTGCAGAAATCAAGAAGTCTGAGTTTAGACATATTCTATTGCCTTGTTTGTTCAGTTTTATATCATACAAGTTACTATAATTAATATTATATATCTATAATATATATATATATATATATATATTACAAAATAATTAGTATACTTAAATAAAAATTAGTTATTGAATGGGTAGAGATATAAAGATGAACTAATAATAGAGATATTGATATGAGATAATTGCAATATAGATTAAAATGTCATTTTGTAATTTGAGAGTATAATCGTCATTTCGCATTGAATAAATTGACTCATTGAAATTACTAGTTGTAACACCCCAGTCCCACATCGAGTAGATTTGGGATTTCTGTTCAGTTTATAAGGCAAAGCACTATTACTAATTAGCACCAATAAAATCATGATATTTTGGGGGCCTGTGGTGGGCTAGTCGTTACCCAAGTTGGCTGTGTTTGGGCCAGTGGGCTTCGGCTTATTCGGACTCGGAATCGGGATTTGACCCGATTTTCGAAAAAGGCTCGGGATTTGACCCGGGTTGTCACATATGGTATCAGAGCCGACTCTCGAAAGCTTGTCGAGGCAAGTTGCCGGAGGTGGGGACACGAAGGCTGGTGGTATTATCCCACAATGGACAGAGGTCCGGAGGTGGGGACACGAAGCCAGCCGGTATTATCCCACAATGGCTAGGGAGAAACGATCTTCGAACATATGGGCTATCCGTTCAGGCTTGACGAGGACGTCAAGAGTTTAAGTGGGGGAGTTTGTAACACCCCAGTCCCACATCGAGTAGATTTGGGATTTCTGTTCAGTTTATAAGGCAAAGCACTACTACTAATTAGCACCAATAAAATCATGATATTTTGGGGGCCTGTGGTGGGCTAGTCGTTACCCAAGTTGGCTGTGTTTGGGCCAGTAGGCTTCGGCTTATTCGGACTCGGAATCGGGATTTGACCCGATTTTCGAAAAAGGCTCGGGATTTGACCCGGGTTGTCACACTAGTTCTTTGAAAAATTATTGCATCCCCCCTAAAAAAAAAATTCTCTCTCGATTTTTGTGCCAAAGATTTAGCTTTATTATTTTCCCCACCTCCGGCGGTGGTTGCCTTCTCTTTTCGGCGCCACTGCTCGGAGACCCTCTCTAGTCACTTTACTGTCTCTTTCGCTTTTCTTTCCTTTCTCACCTCCTCCTCCACATTTTCTTTTCAACTTTTGTTTTGGATCCATAATTTGATCGGCTCATTAACTCTATGTCTTCTAGTTTATGTTTGTTTTCGGATGCTGTGGTAGATAAATGTAGTTTTCATGGCCGATGACGAATTTCAAAACATGTTTATTTTAGACTGCGGCCCCCGAAGAAAAAGACACTCCGGCCTAACATCACTTTCCTTACCCGTTGTGCTATGTCTGAGATAATTAGGAGCGAGAAGGAAAAGGTCTTATATAAATTTTTTAAATTTAAAACGGCTAGCCCTTTTTTGCTTGATAAGCCAGAGACCTTTAATCTACCAATCAATCTAGCTAGCATCTTATGCCTTTAGTTTAGTTCCAGAGGCAAATAACCCGAAACTGAATAGGAAGCTCTTCATGTCTATACGTTTCTACCACTAAATGATGGCATTAGACGTTAAGATTTTGTTAATTTCTCTAAAAGTTGGTGTTCTTGGTTCTTGCGTGCACTAACCCAGATTATTGTTTTTTTAAAAAATTTATCGATTAGAAATCGACATATAATGTTTCCCCCACTTGTGTCTTGGTGATTAATCTCTTCGATTCGATATATTCTTAGATTCTTAAATGGTCTAGTATTGTTATATCACATGTTATATCTCAATGTTGTGGATTGATTTCTCTATCGTTAAATATCTATTATGTAATTTTTTTTCTCTTAATTTGGTAAATTAGGAGAGAAATTTTTACATTCTCGTTGTTGTGCATGCTTGAGGAAGTGATTCTAATTAGTATATATTTCAGTTTAGTCAAAAAAAGAAAAAAGAACTCCCTAGTTGCTCTAGTAGATTATTGTTGATTTGTCAATAAGTATTTGATGTTACATATTATGTTTTTTTAAATACATGAATGACCATGTTACATGGTATCAAACTTATAAAAATATTACTCGATATATTATTTTACCTGCGTACTCTAAATTAATTGATGATGAATAACTTTATTTCATCAATCCTTTTAAAAAACAAGTAATATGATATGAATTTATGTTATGTTACTAAAAATTTGATATTACAAATTCATTTCATATTTATAATTATCTCAATATCACTGTTTTTTAAACTATATTCTATTAATATTTTAAATTTTATATATTACATAACATAACATATGTACATTTATATGCAAGTATTAATTAAAAATAATTAGTATATTTAATGAAAATTAGTTATTAATGATTGGAGATATTAAGATGTATTAATAACAAAGATATTAATAGAAAGTAAATAGCGTAGGGGGATGAAAAGTCATTTTACACTTTGAAGGATATAAGTGTCTTTTAACAATAAATTGACTCAATGAACCCTATAGTTACTCTATTATATATACTAGCTTATAATCCGTGCAACGCTCTTTTTTTAATATCTATAATTATATTTATTTCAAATTATTTTAACATTTAAATGTCATAAGCTTACATGCTCAAAATTTTGATATTTATTAGATTTTACACGCTCAATTTACTATTTGTTTATCTTGAATTATAAAAACTAGTTTACTAAGCCACGATTCGCAACGGCTTCATAATAATTTTTTAAAATAATGTTTATAAATATATTTTTAGATAAAATAATATTTCTATCATAAAATTAAGATTTCTTTTAAATTCTCCATTTTGTCGTGGTCATTTACCAAAATTTTGAATAAATATAGAAAAGAGCATTTGTTTAACATTTTTTATTATTTTAATATTATATCAAATATTAGTATATTTATCACTATTTTTATTTTTCACAAAATTCATATTCCAATTTCTATTTTAAAATACATAATTGAACATCAATATCAAATTCTATCATATAATATGTTGCTCATAATGAATTACTCTCACGTTTCATGTTTCCTTTCAATGACATGTTTTCTCGTTGTTACCCAATCTAAACAAATGACAAACTATTTACTAAATAAATTACATAATTAATTAATAAATTTTATTATATCATAAAATTTAATTTAAAATTTTGAAAATATTTTAATTTTTATTGTTTAAATAAAGATACTCGAGAAAAAAAATGAAAAAAAATAAGACTTCTATATTTTATGTTATGGAAACTTGCATTTTCTGTAAATATTATTTTTTATATAAATTTGAAGGTAAAACTTAAGAAAATGCATTAATATATATAAAACATATAGATAAATTAAATGTGGTGTTTTTTATAAAAATTATTATGAGAACATAATCTCTAATAGATTTTTAAAGAGAAAATGATAATCTGAATTCAAGATAAATTTTAGAAATTCAAGAAAAAAATTATGAGAATATCAACATGGTAATTTGACTTAACATAAATTTTAGAAGAATATTAAGATAATAATTAGACCTAAGAGAGTAAGTTTAGAAGAATATAATGTAATTAATATTTTCATTACCAAAGATTTAAAATACAATTGAGATATTTTTTAATATTTAATAATTCAAAAATTCGAGAAAATTAGAGAAATAGATCAAGGCGATTTGAGAGCCCTACCTCACCGCTCTTGTCTTATTCATAATATTATTCAAAATTTTAATCTTTTACTTAAATAGAAAATTCAAGAGAATATTAAGATAATATATTTAGTTTGCTATGTTATTAAGTATTTGCATAAATAAAAAATTTAGGAGAATATTAAAATTGTATATTTTGTTTCTTTCATTAGTAAAGACTTTAAAGCTAATAATATTAAAATTGTATATTTAGTTTTCTCCATTAGTAAATCTTTAAAAGACAATTGAGATATTTTCTAATTAAAATTTTAGAAAAATATTAAAATTGTATATTTAGTGTCCTCCATTAATAAATATTTTAAAGGCAACAATATTAAAATTGTATATTTAATTTTCTCCCATAATAAATATTTTAAAAGCAATTGAGATATTTTCAAATCTATAATATTAATAATTCAAAAAATTGAGAAAATTAGAGAAT
The DNA here is from genome assembly GCA_030848705.1 of Heracleum sosnowskyi. NCBI lineage: Eukaryota > Viridiplantae > Streptophyta > Magnoliopsida > Apiales > Apiaceae > Heracleum > Heracleum sosnowskyi. The sequence goes on along the minus strand of CM061242.1, from coordinate 9,135,930 downwards.
AGTTTGAAATGATCATCTATTAATCAATTTTATTATATCAGAAAATTTAATTTAAATATTTTCAAAATTCTAATTTTTATTGTTAAAATACACAATAGATACTCGAGAATATAAATGAAAAGAAAAGAAGACTTCGATATTTTATTTTATTTTATAAAAACTTGCATTTTATGTAAATATTGTCTTCTATATAAATTTAAAGTTAAACTTAAGAAAATGATTTTTAATATATATGTAGAACATATAGATAAATTAAACGTGAGTTTTTTATACCAAAAAAATTATGAGAACACAATCTCTAAGATAATATATGAGATGATAATCTGATTTCAAGATAAATTTTTGAACTTCAAGATAAATTTTTGAACTTCAAGAAAAAATATATGAGAATATAACATGGTAAATTTGAATTGAAGATACATTTTACGAGAATATTAAGATAGTAATGATATTGGCTAAAAATAACCCTAGAAGCATAATCAATGACACGTCAATTAGACCTAGATTGGTCCAAGAGTTAGGCCCAATAAATGAGGCCTGAAACCCTAATTATTTATTAATTTCGTAATTAATAAATAAAGAAAATATACAACTCATAAAAAGAGTCCAAAGACGTGTTAAACTCTTCAAAGATCAGCCACCAAGGCATACAAACCTAAGAGGAGTCATTCTCCTACAAAATAGGATTCACAATCTTATTCTAAGAAGGTGAATTGACCATCAAGTCACCTAATTCTACCCTAAATACAAGGCTCCTGACACCTACATAAAAGACCTGATCCTTCAATCAGAACTAGGTTTTTTGGCTTGATTTTCAGCAATAGTTGAGATACGTAGGCATCTTGTGAAGGCAGATTTAGCCACGAAACACGAGACCAGCCATTAAAGCTCGAAAGCTCTCAAACCCTAGCATTAATTTCGAAAGTACGTTTTTTATTCCACAACATTTGGCGCCGTCTATGGGAAGACAACATCAACCATGACAAATACACGAAGGACAACTCGAGAAACTCAAACTTCTGAAGGACTCCCTCTTACCTCTAAGGCAGAGATTCAAGAAAGCCAACCACCGCCAACTACTGGCACTCAAGGTACGAGTATCTCCCTCACCACTACTCAAGGACCAAAAGTCCCGATTTCGGTTGAAGGGACGAATCCCCTGCAAATGGTCGTTCATGGACCTAATCCTCAAGAGACTACTCTCCAGCAACCAATTACAACCTCTCCACTGCTCATGAATGCACCATGTGGCCTTCAACTTCACACCACGGATCTTCCCCAATACGAGACTCAAACTCTAGGGATGCCAACCTATGGTATACCACCTCGACCCACGATAGGCAGCAATGGTATCAATCCAACCTACCACGAAGCATATGTGCCCCCTTATATTCAAGGTCTGGGACCCCAAAATCAGCAAACTCAAACTAGACAGACCCCTTTGATTCAAGACTACTCATGTCCTTATACCGAGGAAGAGAATTATTCAACTAGAGATGAGAGGGATGTTGCCCCGAGGAGGAGACGATCTTCCCAAACAAATCGAGAACAACCCCAAACCACTAAGGAAAGGATTGCGGCCCATGAGGCAGAGACTGCAAGACTCAAGAAACTACTGGCGAAAGAAGAGGCTGCAAAAGCACAAAGCCAAGCAACTGGAAGAGTCCCGATGATCAATTTAGATCCTGCACCGAGAAGAACCAAGAGGGCTGAATCCCCAAAAGGTGATCCTACTGTGTTATTACCCTTAGGAGATCCTGATGATCCTACACCGCCTTTCACTCAGGATATCATGAAAGCTAATATATCCAGAAAATTCAAGATTCCAACAATCAAAGCTTATGATGGAACATGAGACCCCGCGAATCATGTGAGAACATTCTCTAATGCGTTGTTGTTACAACCCACGAATGATGCAGTCAAATGTAGAGCGTTTCCACAAACCCTAGCGGGCATGGCTCAGCATTGGTACAACCGTTTACCTCCCAATTCTATTGGATCTTTCAAGGAGCTGAGCAAGGCGTTTATCAACCAATTTTTTAGTGGAAGGGTGCATGAAAAGAGTTCTGCATCTCTCATGGGAATCCAGCAAGGAAGGAATGAAGCCTTGAGGGACTACATAAATCGGTTCACTAGAGAGTCCCTGAAGGTCCCAGATCTGGAGGAAAAAGTAGCAATGATAGCCCTACAGCAAGGAACCACTGATGACCATTTTAAACGGTCCTTGGCTAAGCATCCACTGGAAAGCATGTTAAAGTTACAAGACCGGGCTGGAAAAGATATCAAATCTGAATAAAGCATGAAGAAATATGAACCTGCTGCTGGCGGGAGCGGGAACGCAAAGAAAAGAAATGAGACTCAAGAATACGATGTTAAAGAGAACTATCCTAGAACGTCAAAGGATTCTGACTCTCCACCCAAAAAGAACAATTTTGGACCAAGGTTCACATAGTATGCGAGATTGAATACCCCTAGAAGCCAAATTCTGATGGAAATTGCAAATGAGGAAGATCTCTGATGGCCGAAGACACTAAGGACTGACTTGTCTAAAAGGAATCAGAATCAATTCTATCGGTTCCACAAAGAAGTTGGTCATGATACGGATGATTGCAGACAGCTGAAAGATGAGATCGAGTTTTTGATTCGAAGAGGAAAACTTGATAAGTTCACTCAGGATGGGAATCGAGGGAATCAAAGAGAAAACTATGAAAGGAAGGATTACGACAAAAGGGACAACGATCAAGATCATAATCTCAGACCCCGAAACTCAAGAAAAGCTTATGTCCGGGAAGTAATGACCGTTGTAGGAGAAGCACCGAAGCGCGCCAGGACAGAAATAGCAATAAGTTTTGATGATTCTGACTTAGAGGGAGTGAAATTTCCCCATGATTATCCCCTAGTCATCGTACCTGTGATAGGCAATTCTGAGACGAAGAAGGTTTTGGTTGATAATGGAGCTTCAGTAGACATCTTGTTCCATGATACTTTCATCAAAATTGGCTATACTGATTCTCAGTTGACACCCTCAAATATGCCCATATATGGATTCAATGGAGTGGAGTCGAAGGTGGAAGGTACAATCCAACTCCCTATGACAATGGGGCAAGATTCGAAAACGACTACTCAAATTTTGAACTTTATAGTTATAAAGACAACCTCAACCTATAATGAAATCCTAGGAAGGACGGGTCTTCGTGCATTCAAGGCTGTTGCGTCGTCTTACCATCTGAAAATCAAGTTCCTAACAAGAAATGGGATTGGTGAGGAACGAAGTGATCAAAGGATGGCCAGAAGTTGTTATGTAGCTGCGTTAAGGCCTGCTGGAGTCGGGGGGCAGGTTCTCCCCATTGAAGACATGGACACCCGAGATAACAAAGACAGAAGAGGGAAACCGTCTGAGGATTTAATTCCAATTCCCTTAGTTCCCGGTGAACCAGAGAAGGTTACTTACAGTGGAGCATTGCTATCTGAACCATTGAAAAGCAAGATCATATCTTTTCTTCAAGAAAATAATGATGTTTTTGCTTGGACAGCGGCCGATATGCCAAGGATTGATCCCCAGTTGATAACCCACAAATTGAACGTAAATCCTGAAAGGAAGACTGTGAAACAAAAGAAGAGAAATTTTGCTCCAGAGAGGCAAGAGGCCATCAAGCAGGAAGTAGATAGGCTTTTGGAAGCCGGGTTCATTGAAGAAATTCAATTTCCAGAATGGTTGGCTAACCCAGTAATGGTCAAGAAAGCCAATGGAAAATGGAGGATGTATGTGACTTCACAGACTTGAACGACGCATGTCCTAAGGATTATTTTCCCTTGCCAAGAATTGATACTCTAATAGATGCCACAACTGGGCACGAGATGCTGAGCTTCATGAATGGCTTCAATGGATACAACCAAATCAAAATGCACAAGGATGACATCTCCAAGGTATCATTTATCACTGACTTTGGTGTTTATTGTTATTTGGTTATGACATTTGGGCTTAAGAATGTAGGAGCAACATATCAAAGCTACAGGACTTGGCAGGAATCTGAAGAAGCCAATCCAAAAAAAATCCTACAGCTCTTTTGATCTACTGGAAAAAGAGGCTCAAGGAATCAAGAATGTTGAGGTAAAGTTGGATGACTATAATGAAGCAATCCAGTATGTTCTCTGGTTTGATGAATCAAGGTCAGTAAAAGTTCAAAAGGACTTTACCATGGAGGTGTTTTCACATGATGTAATAGAAGCTCTTTCACTCAGAAGGAGGACAGTCACAAGGAGAATTGACTATTTCATCTTAGAGAGAATGGTAAATCTGATGCAAGGTTATGACAATGTACCTGATAAAGTCATGAAACATGTTCTGATATACAAAACTGAAAGAGATGAAGAATTTTACCAGAAACATGGGGATTGGTCTATGCATGATGATGCTAACATTGCTAACCTAATGGATTACTCTGATGAAGAAATAGCTGACTATGAGGATGACTTTCCTGACTAGGAGAAAACATCTAAAGCTGCTCATGATGAGACTATTGAACAAATGGAAGCTGAACTGTTGAATGCATGCAAGGATTTGAACAATAGAAGAAGTAAAGGACCAAACTTTCAACCTTGTGTGCTGCAGAACCCTTTCAGGATCAAACATGGAAATGAAGAAATCTAATTGGATAGTAACATCTATTGCGGGGATTTCTTACTGTCACCAAAAGCGCATTCTTGTGACAACAAACTTGGAAATGCAGGATACTGTCTCAGAGGGATAAACTTTGAATTGGGGATCTACCCAGTCAAACATGTGATAGTTTGGATGTTTACGAAACAGGCGTGCTGCAGTATCCCAACACTGCATCAGGTCTGCAAAGACTACGACAGAAGCTTGAGGGATCACAAGACAAAGCTCACAATTCAAGAGTATGACAAATCAACATCTACTGGAATTGTGTTAGCTAAATATAGAATGTATCTAGATTGCTTTTCTTGTAATGATAAACATGTTTGTATAGCAATTTAGGTAAGGCACACGTGTAGGCAAATTGTAAGGATCTGCCACATAAAAATGACATCAGCTCCACAAACCCGTGATGATAGAGATAGGATTAGTGTACTTAGACTATCTCTCTCATTCTATAGTGTGTATCACTTGAGGAATCGAAACTTGAGAAACACATACTTTCTCTCAAGGTTGTAGCAACACTTTCGCAAGATAAATAAAATATTTATTTTTTGAGAAAACTACTTGTGATTGCATTTCTTCTACTGATAGGATTTAATCTTAGTTTTAGTTGTTGAAGCATAGATTGAATTTTATCAGTATTGCATTCAACCCCCCTTCTGAAATACTCAAGTACCAACATTTATTAATTTCGTAATTAATAAATAAAGAAAATATACAACTCATAAAAAGAGTCTAAAGACGTGTTAAACTCTTCAAAGATCAGCCACCAAGGCATACAAACTTAACAGGAGTCATCCTCCTACAAAATAGGGTTCACAATCGTATTCTAAGAAGGTGACTTGGCCCTCAAGTCACCTAATTCTACCCTAAATACAAGGCTCCTGGCGCCTATATAAAGGACCTGATCCTTCAATCATAACTACGTTTTTTGGCTTGATTCTCAGCAATAGTTGAGATACGTAGGCATCTTGTGAGGGCAGATTTAGCCACGAAACACCAGACCAGCCATTAAAGCTCAAAAACTCTCAAACCCTAACATTAATTTCAAAAGTACGTTTTTTATTCCACAACAAGTAATTAGATTTAAGAAGAAAGTTTAGGAGAATATAAGGTAATTAAGATTTACATTACTAAGATTTAAAATGCAATTGAGTTTACTCCATAGTAAATATTTTAAAGGTAAAAATATTAAAATTGTATATTTAGTTTCCTCCATTAGTAAAGTAAATATTTAAAAGGCAATTGAGATATTTTCTAATTAAATTTTTTTGGAGAATATTAAAACTGTATCTATAGTTTCCTCCATTAGTAAGGATTTTAAAAGGTAAAAATATTAAAATTGAATATTTGGTTTCCTAACTTAGTAAAGATTTTAAAGGCAAATTTTTTGGAGAATATTAAAATTGTATATTTAGTTTCCTATATTAGTTTACAGGTAAAAATATTAAAATTGAATATTTAGTTTCCTCCCTTAGTAAAGATTTTAAAGGCAATTGAGATATTTTCGAGTCTTTCAAATTAATATTTCAAAATTTCGAGAAAATTAGAAAAATAAATCGAAGCGATTTGAGAGGCGACACCTTACCGTCCTCGTCTTCTCGTTTATATAAGTATATATATTGACTAGATTTGGACCTTTTTACAGCCCACGTGAAACACAAAATATAATCTTTTTACACGATCAATTTACTATTTGTTTATCTTGAATTATAAAAATTAGATTAGGACCATTTTACCACGTGAAACTCAAAATATAATCTTTAATTTAGTAATGTTTTAACAATTCTTTTTTAGTTAAAACTACTCCAAAACGAAAGAAGGATGAAAGTGACGAATTTTAATGTTGGGGAATTCTATTGGACTTTGAAAATCTACTTATGCTATCCTATAACTCGTGCAAGGCACGAGCCATCAAAAGAGATTGAAAAATTACAAATTAAAAAAATTAATGGGAACAGAAAATATTAAATAAAGAATAAAAATCAATGTGACAAATTATAAAATGAGAAACTTGAATATTAATTTGAACATAGAAAAAATAAATAAATAATACAAATGGGGCTAAGGAAGATAAATGGAGAATTATTAATATTATTTTATTACTAGCTTATTGCCCGTGCGATGCACGAATATTTATTAATATTTTTTAGTATATTAATTTATAATTTCATTTTTGGTATTCATACTTATTTTAATTTTATTAATATTTATAATTCTAAAATACAATTTTTTAATATATTATTGACGAATTTCGAACCTTGGACTTTTGAAAAAAATAATGTATCTATTAAAATATAGAATATTACTTGACATTATACTCAACGATTCTCGTAAATTTATTTTAAGATCCAATGATTCTAATAACAACCAAATACATTTTTTAAGATTAGATTTAACGGTTCTTATTTATTTATTTCAAAATCAATAGTCTTTATCAGTTTGACAGTACATGAACCAAAGTTTTGGATAAGATCTTATGTAACATACCACTCGTTTTTTAATATCTATAATTATATTAATTTGTATTTTTTTAAATATTTGTATGTTATTATCAAGATACATTTTTTTAATATTTTTAATATTGTGCAATTAACAACCAAATACACTTTTTGATATTCTATCCAACGATTCTCATCTATCTAATTTAAAATCTAACGATCCTTGTTATTTTTGATATGCAATAGAAATTGAATATCAGTATTAATTGAACTGGTCTCTTTATTAAGTTATAATTTCTTCTAATCCAATTTTAATACTAATATTTCCACTTTTGACTTATATACTTTTTAGACAATAATTTCTATTTCTATATGATATAATCTTGATCGTCTATTTTTTAAAATATTAGATCCAACGGTTGAGATTGTTTTGGCGGTACTGAGGATCGACCAGAGTTTTGGATAATATCTCCCTTGCGCTTATTATATACTAGCCTATAACCCGTGCAAGGCACGGACCTTAAAAATAATAAACTAAAAAATTTAATGTGAATGGAAAATATTAAAATAAAAGTAAAAATTAATATGATAAATTATAAAATGAGAAACTTAAATATTCATTGGAACATAAAAAAATATAAAAAAAAAATACAAATGAGGCCGAGAAAGATAAATGAGATATTATTAATATTATTTTATAATAAAATAATATTAATAATAAGGACAGATAAAAAATCTAACATGTTTTAATTAAAAAAAGTAATTGATCGTGATATTTTTAGAAGTGTTTTAATTATATTAATTGTATTTATTAAAAAAATACGTTGACATGTTAAAATAAATAAGTTTTTTTAATAAGGACAAATAGAAAAGTTAACATGTTTTAATTAAAAAAAAATATCTGCACGTAATATTTTTAGATGTGTTTTAATTATATTAATTTTATGTGTTAAAAAAATACGTTCACTTGTTAAAATAGGTAAGTTTTTTTAAATAATTAAAAGTATTAAAATATGTTTTAAAATATATAAGTTGCACTTGATATTTTTGGAAAAAAGAGATTTTAATGATAACAAATATAAAAGGTAATATATTTTAATTTAAAGATAATTGCCCGTGATATTTTTGGAAAAAAAGGAGTTTTTGTTAGAAAAAAATGTTTTAACTATAAAAGGCAATCAGCTAGTTCCTATTTTTATATTATTTTATTATTTATTAAATAGAGTATTAAAATAGGTTTTAAAATAAATAAGTAAGGATTGCACCTCATATTTTTGGAAAATAGGGATTTTAGTGATGATATGTTTTAATTACATTAATTATATTTGTTAAAAAAATATGTTCACTTGTTAAAATAGGTAAGTTTTTTTAAAATAATTAAAAGTAAAAATAAGTTTTAAAATATATAAGTAAGGGTTGCACTTGATATTTTTGAAAAATAGAGATTTTAGTGATAACAAATATAAAAGGTAATATATTTTAATTTAAAGGTAATTGTCCGTGATATTTTTGGAAAAGAAGTAGATTTTGTTAGAAAAAAATGTTTTAATTATAAAAGGCAATCAGCTAGTTAATATTTTTATATTATTTTATTATTTATTAAATAGATTTTAAAATAAATAAGTAAGGATTGCACCTCATATTTTTGGAAAATAGAGATTTTAGTGATAACAAATATAAAAGATATTATGTTTTAATTTAAAGGTATTTGTCTTGATATTTTTGGAAAATGAGTAGATTTTGTTAGATTTTTTTTTAATTATAAAAGGCAATCAATTAGTTATTATTTTTATATTATTTTATTATTTATTAAATAGAGTATTAAAATAGGTTTTAAAATAAATAAGTAAGGATTGCACCTCATATTTTTGGAAAACATAGATTTTAGTAATAACAAATATAAAAGGTAATATGTTTTAATTTAAAGATAATGGTAATGATATTTTTGGAAAATGAGTAGATTTTGTTAGAAAAAAATATTTTAATTATAAAAGCCAATCATCTAGTTACTATTTTGGTAAGTTGACAATAATACAATTCCATTAAAGATTTGATTTGTAGTAGCTTTCGTTATCCTAAAAATAAAGAAGTATATTTGTAGCAGTGTATCCTAAATTTAAACAAATTAGATCCCACATTTCCATTTTTTTGATTAGATTTCAATATTATTTGATTTTTATATAGTAAAATATAGTGAAATATTAATGTAGAATAAAACTTTCCCGAATTTTGATTATATTATTAATTTTTTAATTAGAAAAAGTACCGAAAACCAAAAACCGACCGTTAACCGAAAACCAAAACTTTCAATGTTTCGGCTTTAATAATATAGTATAGATAAGAATTTAATTTATTAAAATAATATTAATAATAAGGACAAATAGAAAACAAACATGTTTTAATCAAAAAAAGTAATTGTTCGTGATATTTTTGGAAGTGTTTTAATTATATTAATTGTATTTGTTAAAAAAATACGTTGCCATGTTAAAATATGTAAGTTGTTTTAAATAATTAAAAGCATTAAGATAGGTTTTAAAATAAATAAGTAAGTTTTGTACCTGATATTTTTGGAAAACATAGATTTTAGTGAGAACAAATATAAAAGCTAATATGTTTTAATTTAAAGGTAATTGTCGGTGATATTTTGGGAAAAATAGTAAATTTTGTAGTGAGAACAAATTTAAAAGGTAAAATGCTTTAATTTAAATGTAATTGTCTGTGATATTTTTTGAAAATGAATAGATTTTGTTAAAAAAATGTTTTAATTATAAAAAGCGATCAGCTAGTTACTATTTTATATTATTTTATTATTTATTAAATAAAATAAATGACCGAAAACCAAAAATTTCAATGTTTCGGCTTTAATAATACTAGCTTAAAACCCTTGCGATGCACGGATTGTTAATTGTTATTTTATTATTATTTTTATAATTGTATTTGTTAAAAAAATAAGTAGGCATGTTAAAATAACTTAACACTTTTAATTAATTAAAAACATTAAAACAGATTTTAAAATAAATAAGTAAGGGTTTGCTCGTTATATTTTTGGAAAAGGAGAGATTTTAGTATGGAAAAATAAAAAATGTAACATATATTTAGTTTAAAAAGGTAAATGTCCGTGATATTTTTGGAAAATGAGGTTTTAAAATTTAATTATTTAAATTATTTAAATACGTTTTAAAATAAATAAGTAAAGGGTTTGTCCGTGATATTTTTAGAAAATGAATGAATTTTAGTGAGAAAAATAGAAAAAGTAAATTGAAAAAGACAATTTTCCGTGATATATTTAGAAAATGATGTACTTTGTTAGAAAAAATCTATAATGTGTTTTAGCTGAAAAGGTAATTGGTTATAAATAGGTATTTGATTATTTATATTTTAATATTTTTAGTAATTGCATTTGTTAAGAAAAATAAGTAAACATGTTAAAATAGGTAAACTTTAAAAAAAATAATTATAATATTAGGTTTAAAAATAAATAACTAAATGTTTGTTCGTGATATTTTTGGAAAATGAGGGGTTTTAGTAAGGAAAAATAAAAAAAAACTAACATGTTTTTGTTAAAAAAGGTAATTCTCCGTGATATATTTGAAAAAGTAGGGGAATTTGTTAGAAAAATTAAAAAAAATAATGTATTTTAGGTGAAAAAGGTAATTGGTTATAAATATGTAATATTATTATTTAATAATATATTTATATAAATAAGTAAGGTTAATTAAGTAAAAACACGAATTTAAAAAAGGGCAATTAAGTAAAATCACAACGTACTATACCGACCGAGCAAACTTTTAATGTTTCGTCTATTATAATAGTATTGATAGTATAGATGTAGTTTAAATTATGAACATACTCGCTTTAAACCAAATACACTTTTTAATTTAAATCCAACAGTTTTTATATATCTATCTATTCTAACATCTACCGATCTTTGTTATTTTGATATATAATAAAAAATTGAATATAATATATTTATTAATTAAATCGATTTCCTTATTAAGTTATACATTCAGTTCAAATACAACATCTTTTAACTTATATTCTTTTTAAATAATAATTTCTTCTTTTTATATGATATAATTTTAATCGTCTATTATTAAAAAAATTGGATCTAACGGTTGAGATTATTTTGACGGTACTGAGGATAAGATCATTTTTAAAATTTATAACTACACTAAATCATGAATTGCTTAATATTTATTACTTTTTAATTTTTAATATTTTAATAATCTTGATATTAAATTTAAAAATATAATTTTTTTTATTCAAATATTTTATAATTTTATTGTCATATTAAATTAGATTTTGTATTAAAAACATTTATTACTCTATTTAATATTTATCATAATCAAGATATTTGGAAAAATTTGCTACGTTTTAGGGTTCCCGGTGATGGCCGAGCATATGATTATAAGCATGTTACTACGGACTACGGTACAAAAGATGGTGTTCATAATTAGTTATCATTCTGTCAACCAAACTGAAATTAAATTCATCTAAAAAACAATTCAAATTTATCACATAGTCTACATTAACCTAAGAAAACCAGTACTTTTACAAATCGAAGTTAAGTTCGAACTTTGGTGAGCTTGCAAAAAAACAAAGTTTGAATCGGTTACATTGATAATTCTATTTAATTTAAAAAACCTACTTATATTTGATTTATATTATTAAAATAACAACTATAATTTTACTAACAATTTTTAATATTAGATCTAACGGTTCTAATTTATCTATTTTAATATCAACGGTCTTTATTAATTTGACGGTACATAATCAAAGTTTTGTATAAAATCTACCTTACGCTTATTATATATAAGAATTTAATAATATATGTGTATTTAAATTCAACCAGCTTTATAACACGTGCGAGACATGGATATGATCTAAATTTATATTTTGTTAGACTTTTTACACGTTTAAAAAATAAAATTATTTGTCATTTTAGATTTTTCTTTTTTTTTTCTTTCAATTTGTAATAGGACCTACTCTTGTTCATAAAAAAAAATGTAAAATGGAAGAATTTTGATTTTTTTTGAATTTTGCAGTAGTCGTGATTAATTATGAACGTTCATTGTTTTGGAAGAGATAGTTAATGGATTAAGAAGAAATTGAGTTGATTTGCATCAGTTGCCTTAATTTTATATGTTGTGTCTGTAATATACACGCTAGTAGCTGTCTTTTTCATTAATTTTATCAAATGTGTAAGAGTCAGCTACATTGTTCAGCATATGTTTTTTGGTTTTGACGTAAATAAGGTGTAACGAAGGGCCAAAGTATATACACGACAAGTGTATATAGATGTTGGGCATGAACACAGAACCACACGCTTAATCTGATAATCATGGTTACAAACGATGAACCAAAGTTGTTAATTTAGACAATGTCTTAAAATTTTCTTTTTGTGATCAATTTGGTAATTGTTGTCCATTGACTATATTGGTTGCGTGTTACTTTTCGTTTCAAACGATTTATTGTTTTTTTTCTCGAACCTGCCTCATCATTGGGGGCAGGAACTGGCGCCGTAGATGTTGAGTTTATGTGCATTATAGTGTATATGTCATGTTTATCTTGATTGTATGAGGTGATTTATACTTCGAATAATTCTTGTGTACAATGTTGTTGACTATTTGAGTAATATCCTCAGTGATTTTTTCTTACGTGTGGATAGGTGTTTATTAGTTTAATCATCATGTTCAAAATATTATTGAGTGTAGTATACTATTTCCCTTGAGTGTTAATGCACGTATATAATAGTAAGACCTGACCGACTTAAAATATGATTCTTTCAATTGAGACACCTACAAAGCGCTCAACTTTCTTCTTGAAAAGAGTGAAAGTTGTTATTTAAGCATTTTTCATGCCTACAGTTGTCCTACTTAAAGTACGTATGTAGTTCAGACGATATGCCGAATATAAGGTTTGTTCTTTGTTCCATTTTCACTTAATTTTTGAATACCTAATTTATTTAGGTCATCCGACATGCACTCCAGCTGATATCTAAAGTGTCTTTTTCTTTCTTTTCACACAATAACATAATATTCTTTTCAGCATCAACTGATCAAAGTTGCACTTTGATCCTCAACTTGATTTAGCTAATTAAAAAAATTGTTAATTTCAGTAAGCAAAAGCATGGACATACTCTAAATTTGCAAATTTTATTAGATTTTCTGAAATTTTTTATTGTTTTGCGTGTTGAAAGTGTGATAATGATTTATTCGAATGTTAACAAAAGTATATATGTGTTCTCATCAGTTAATTTGTTGAAGTGTTATAATTTAAGTAAATGTTTGTTTTTATTTGTTTATGTGCAAATTTAAACCCATTTTTGTTATAAGTCTGACATGATTGATAATATTTTAATATTTCTGGAATTAAATATAATTATAGATATTAATTATCTAATCATTTAAGTAGTAGTAGAGATATAATTGTAAATTCATATATTTAATAACAACGGAGTAATAAATATAGATGTATTTGTTAGATATAATTGCTGACGTTTGTTCATCAGTGTTTAAGTACCAGGTACTCATCAGAGTTTACTAGAAGCCAGTCAGAGTTTGGTCTAGATCCCCCGGGGATATCCCCCTGCCCTTAATGTTTCATTGAGGGCGCCTCAATGTTTCATTGAGGACGGTTGTTTTTAAATAAATAATTAAAAATAGAAGAATACTAGAAAAAAAATATAAAATTCATCACAAAAATAGTGGGCATGTTTTTCTGGATATTTATAAATTTAAATTCAAAATTTGCATATTTTTCTATTTTTATTTAATTTTTCAGGTAAATTTACAATAATAATAAACATCCTCGTGCCTTCAATGTTTCATTGAGGGCGACCTCAATGTTTCATTGAGGGCATTGAGGGCGTTCGTTTAAAAAAATTAATTTAAAAATATATAAAAAGTCAAAATTAAAATTCATACACACCCAAGCAATCGCAATAACTGTTTTCCTGACGAATGTTACCTTATTTCAACTAATTTTCTAATAATTGAATTTTTTTACTCATTTTTAACTAGTTTGTAAATTTCCTTGAAAAATTAAATAAAATAGAAAAAGGTGAAAATTAAATTTAAAATTCATACACACACAAGTAATCGTAGTTACCATGTTTTTGACGAATTTTACCTTATTTTCATTAATTTTCTAATTTTTTAATTTTTTTCACTCATTTTAACTACTTTGTAGATTTACTTGAAAAATTAAATAAAATTGTAAAAAGAAAAATTTTGAATTAAAATTCATACACAACCAAGTAATCATACTCACTATAAACACTATCAACTACAAAAGATTCAAAGATTTTAGTTATATAAGAGAAATATTAGAAATTTTAAAGTTTAGGGGTTACCCTAAACCCTAAATCCTTTACCCTAAATCCTATACCCTATAAATTATCCTCTAAATTTATATATACCCAAGTAATCATACTCACTCACTATTAACATTATAAGACACCTAAAAATAGTAGTAGTAATAACATTGTAATTAATGATTAGAGGAGAATACAGAGGGTTCAACACCTTAATGTTTCCTTACGGTCAGTCACTTTGAAAAACTAAATAAAAAAAATAAGAAAATGAAAATTTTGAATTTAAATTCATACAGTACACCAAAGTAATCATACTCACTATAAACACTATCAACTACAAAAGGATTCAAAGATTTTAGTTATATAAGAGAAAGATTATAAATTTTAAAGTTTAGGGGTTACCCTAACCCCTAAACCTTAAATCCTAAACCCTAAACCCTAAATCCTATACCCTAAATTAAATTTAAAATTCATACACACACAAGTAATCGTAGTTATCAATTTTGTGACAAATTTTACCTCATTTTCATTAATTTTCTAATTGTTGAATTTTTTCACTCATTTTAACTACTTTGTAGATTTACTTGAAAAATTAAAAACAAATTGTAAAAAGACAAAATTTGAATTTAAATTCATACTCACTATAAACACTATCAACTACAAAGTGTCGCGATTCAAAGATTTTAGTTATATAAGAGAAAAATTAGAAATTTTAAAGTTTAAGGGTTACCCTAACCCCTAAACCCTAAATCATTTACCCTAAATCCTATACCCTATACCTTATACTCTAAATTTATACATACCCAAGTAATCGTACTCACTCACTATTAACACTATAAGACAACTAATAATAGTAGTAGTAATAGCAATGTAAGTAATGATTCGAGGAGAACAAACAGAGTTCAACACCTCAATGTTTTGTTACGAGCAGTCACTTTGAAAAATTAAATAAAATATAAGAAAAGGAAAATTTTGAATTGAAATTCATACACATCAAAGTAATCATAGTCACCAAAGTAATTTGTTTTTTTAATTTTTATTTTTAATTTTTATTAATTTGTAATAATTCATTATATAAAAAAATTAAATTTAAATTTAAATTCATATACACCCAATTAATCATACTTATATTCAAAATATAATTATTTGAATATTATAATTATTTTGAATTTTTGTTGAACTTTTAAATAATTAAATCAAAAATTTAAGGCGGAAAACTATTACTACGCCCTCAATGAAACATTGAGGGTGTCTCCTAAAATTACATTTTTGTCCTTTTACGCCCTCAATGTTTCATTGAGGGTGTTAGTTTAATAAAAATAATTTAAAAATATGTAAAAAATCAAAATTAAAATTCACACACCCAAGCAATCGTAGTAACTATTTCAACTAATTTTCTAATAATTGAATTGTTTTACTCATTTTTAACTAGTTTGTAAATTTACTTAAAAAATTAAATAAAATAGAAAAAATGTGAAATTTAAATTTAAAATTCATACACACACAAGTAATCTTAGTTACCATTTTTGTGACGAATTTTACCTTATTTTCATTAATTTTCTAATTGTTGAATTTTTTTCACTCATTTAACTACTTCGAATATTTACTTGAAAAATTAAATAAAAATTGTAAAAAGGCAAAATTTGAATTAAAATTCATACACAACCAAGTAATCATACTCACTCTAAACAATATCAACTATAAAAGATTCAAAGATTTTAGTTATATAAGAGAAAAATTAGAAATTTTAAAGTTTAAGGGTTACCCTAAATCATTTACCCTAAATCCTAAACCCTATACCTTATACTCTAAATTTATACATACCTGATGTGTAAAAATAATGTAAACTGCAAGCGCACAGTGTTTAGTTGTAGCAATCACAGATCGATCCACAGAGACTATGAATTTTCAAAACCCTAACAATTAACTCAGGCGAACTAGACAAATAAGATTTGAGTTGAGATTTGTTTAACCTAATTAACAATTAAAATCAGATAAGGAAAACCTAGGAATCCGAATCCATTAATCAATCACAATTAATACCAACTCACCCTAAAATCAATTCTTTTTCCTTCACAAATAAGATATATCAATTAACGAGACAAGCATATACTATGAAACTTGTTATCTAACAATAACCCATCAAAACTTCATGGAGCAAGCATAGGCTATGAAAAATAAATCCGGTAACAATAATATATCAAAATCACTTTGTCAATTGAACAATTAAGCACCAAGAAAATTTATGAGAACCAATTAATAGGAACAAGAAGATATCAACAATAATCAAATTAACTTCATCTTCATCCTAGGGCAAGAGAATTAGCTACACATATTAATTAAACAAGCAAAACAATAATATAAACTTAAAAGCATGGCACATATTAAATTAATTAAAAGACAAACTAAATAAAACGTGAATATAACTCACTTGTACCTACGTGACTTTAAAGGTAAAACAAAGTAATGATATTAATGAACAAGATATACTTCCTGGTAACAAGCCGAGTAAAGAAAAGAATTGCCGGAAAACAAATAACGAAGAAAGCCGCTGAATTAAATAATTAAACAAGTGTTTGAACAAGAATAAAAATTATTTGTATTAAAAGATAATTAAATCTACTCCAACTCCTAATTATCACATGTAGTCTAAACTCTAGGTGTCCCAAATACAAGAGGGGAGATCTATATATATAGGAAAAATAATGGGCTTGGGCTCTTTGATTGCAAATCGGATTCTACAAATATTTCCTCAATTCCTTTTTCTTCTCCGATAAGTTTTCCAATTTTTCTCCAATTTCCTTTTGACTTCAAGTATTTCCATCTCCTTGCCTTTTCACCTTTTTCTGCTTGAAATATGATTTTATTTATTTTCCTACAAAACAAAAGAAAACAATTTATTAAATAATAAAATTACGAAAACAAACATAAAATAGGTATTAAAAATGTATTAAATTATGGACCTATCAAATGCCCCCATACCTATATTTTGCTCGTCCTCGAGAAAAACTAATATAATATAACTACTATATAATAGATAATACCACTTCCGTAGGTGATCACGGTTGCATTTGGCATATGCAACAAGCCCTTTAAACCCCTAGGCAGCCCTAGTGGACGAGTAAGGTCTCGTGAGGGTTTATAGTGAATGTACCCACAAAATTCATCTAGCTCATGTAAAAGATCGCATGACAATGCAACGCCACACATACAAGTCCTCTCATGCTTCATCAACTTATGAATCAAAAATGACTTTGCAATGTCTTGTCGTGGAAGATGCAAGGATTCACATAGTCTACTCAAAGAAATATGCATAAGTGCTCAAAAGTCCATGTCAAGTGTAAGAATAAGTTGGTAACCATGCTAAGCCCACAAGAGTACACTTTTGAGTCAAAACTTGGAATCTCAAATGTAGAAACAAGCAATAACTCACCTTTCACTCACAAAAGAATATTCACTCAAGAACAAGGGTAAGTGTATCACTCTCTTCCAACAAAATCATAAGCATGCTTGACATTTGGTATCAATCTAACTTTAACACAACATACATCAATGATGATAATCAAAAGGTCTTTATTGAGATTGTAACGGGGCTAGGGACAAAGTATGTCAAGTAAGGCCAAAGAAGGTGAAGTGTCAAAAGCTAGTAGGCACCGTAATTAATCATATACATCACCAAACATCCTCCCCATAACTGAATTTTCTGATTTTCTTTCAACAAAAGGCTTGATTAGTCGAATGAAGAAGGATCACACAAACATAAGTATGCTCTCATATAATATTTTTTTCTTTTTGCTCTTTTTTCACATTTTTTTTTCATATATCTTTTTTTTTTGTTTTTTTAGCTGAGAGCTAAGAGATAGATATAAGCAACCACAATCCTCCTTCAAAAAATTATTGAACAACGACTATCAAGTAAGCAATCAAACCAAATATTTCCTCAAAAGTAATGAACAAAAGTAAACCCATCTTACACACCTTATTACTCCCTCAAGTTCCTACTAGCCATTGACAATTTGGGATCAAGCATAAGTAAGGCTACACAAGAAAAAGGTTCAGGCAAGTAACGTGGTATGTCACCGAAAAAATAGGATTAAGCTCAAGAGGGTAACTAATTGATCATATATAAATGGTGTGGTAATTTGGAAAATATAGGTTATTCCTAAATGAATTTATCATCTTATCATCAAATAATGTCATGCATTTCAAGAAAGGTCTCAAACAAGTGCTAGCAATGCAAACAACATGTGGACACTCAAGCAAACGAATATAAAATGCAAAAGATATGCATATAGGCTCAAAAACTCACTTGGTGGTAAAACATAATCAATCCCAAGCAAAAATCTCTTTAATGCACCAACTTGTACTCAAAGCATGGAAACCAAATCACTTTGCACATATTCATGTCCTTCTAATTACTTGCAACATTCAGTAAGTCTACTAGTTTCAACTTGCTAGTGTATGTGTGTGAACAAGAACTTAGCAAATCACTTCTTAATCAAAAGTATCAGAAACACAAGATTACTATAGCATGTAAGGGTGCATCAAGCCACAAGAAATCATTTCACAAGGCTAGAATTCTACAATTTACAACACTAAACTTCTTTTTGGGATTTTTTCATTTTTCAATTTTTTTTTGGTTTTTTTTTTTTATTATACTACTAAACCCCTCCCCCATACCTAAATCATGCATTGTCCTCAATGTATGCAAATGAGAGAAAAATGACAGAGTAAAAGGACAAGAATACCTGATAAGACATGACAGAGGAGTAGAACTATCTACTATATACAACAAGGGAACTTACTTGGATCACGAATCAAGGAGGTGGATCACCTCCTCCTCAGAATCAACTGGCAGTTCTAAAAATGGTTTAAGCCTTTGACCATTAACCTTAAATGTTTCACCAGTTGTAGGATTTTCAATTTCAATAGCACCATGAGGAAAAACAACTTTAACAACAAATGGTCCCTCCCACCGAGATCTCAATTTTCCAGGAAACAAATGCAGGCTAGAGTTGTATAAAAGAACGTTTTGACCAGGAGAAAAAGATTTTCTCAAAATAGATTTATCATGCAAAAGTTTAGTTCTTTCCTTATAAATCTTAGCATTTTCATAGGCATCATTCCTAAGTTCTTCTAACTCAGACAGTTGTAACTTCCTATGGCTACCAGCAGTGGGTAAATCAAAATTCAATTCTTTAATAGCCCAAAAGGCTCTATGTTCAAGTTCAACAGGGAGATGACATGCCTTACCAAACACAAGCCTATAAGGAGACATACCCAAAACAGTTTTAAAAGCAGTGCGATAAGCCCAGAGTGCATCTATCAACTTAACAGACCAATCTTTCCTATTTGAATTAACAGTTTTCTCTAGAATTTGTTTAATCTGCCTATTAGAGACCTCAACTTGACCACTAGTTTGAGGATGATAAGGTGTAGCTAACTTGTGAGTGATAGAATACTTCTTCAGAAGAGACTCAAACTGATGGTTTTTGAAATGCTTACCTTGGTCACTAATTATAGCTCTAGGCGTACCAAATCTAGAAAAGATATTCTCCTTTAAGAACTTAAGAACTACCTTGTTATCATTAGACTTAGTTGGTATGGCTTCGACCCATTTAGACACGTAATCGACCGCTAAGAGAATGTAGAGGTTACCAAAAGAATTATGAAAGGGACCCATAAAATCTATACCCCAAACATCAAAAATCTCAATAACTAAGATTGGATTCATTGGCATCATGTTTCTTCTAGTGATCTTTCCTAAATGTTGACACCTACTACAAGCGGCACAAAATTCTGCAGAATCTTTAAACAAATTGGGCCAATAGAAACCAGATTGAAGTATTTTAGCAGCAGTCTTTTTAGCACTAAAGTGACCTCCACAAGCCTGATCATGACAAAAGGAAAGTACACTTCTAAACTCATGGTTTGAAACACACCTCCTAATGATTTGGTCTGGACAATACTTAAAAAGATAGGGATCATCCCAAAAGAAGTACTTGACTTGTGAGAGAAATTTGGATTTTTCTTGCTTCGACCAATGAGAAGGAATTTCACCAGTGACAAGGTAGTTAACAATATCAGCAAACCAAGGAGTGGTAGAGATGGAAAGAAGGTGTTCATCAGGAAAAGACTCATTCAAAGGAATATCCATGGAGGACTCCACTACTAATCGGGAAAGATGATCAGCAACAACATTTTCAGAACCCTTCTTATCCCTAATTTCTAAGTCAAACTCTTGGAGCAACAAGACCCACCTAATCAATCGGGCCTTTGAGTCTTTCTTAGAGAAGAGATATCTAAGAGCAGAGTGGTCTGTGTAAACAATGATTTTAGAACCTATAAGATATGACCGAAACTTTTCAAGAGCAAAAACTACAGCTAGAAGTTCTTTTTCTGTGGTGGAGTAGTTAAGTTGAGCATCATTTAGAGTCTTACTAGCATAGTATATGACATGAGGTATCTTATTGATTCTTTGTCCTAAGACTGCACCGACGGCATAATCAGATGCATCGCACATTAGCTCAAAAGGTTGATTCCAATCAGGGGATTGAATGATAGGGGCCGATGTCAACTCTTTCTTAAGATGTTCAAAAGATTGGAGACATTCACTAGAAAAATCAAATTTTATTTCCTTAGAAAGAAGATTAGTCAATGGTCTTGCCTTTTTGCTAAAATCTTTAATGAAACGCCTATAAAAACCAGCATGTCCTAAAAAGGAACGAATTTCTTTGACAGACTTTGGTGGAGATAAATTAGCAATGAGATCAATTTTAGCTTTATCAACTTCAATGCCCTTTGAAGATATTTTATGACCAAGAACAATTCCTTCTTTAACCATGAAATGACATTTTTCCCAATTAAGAACAAGATTTGTTTCTTTACATCGTTTTAAAACTAAGTCAAGATGGTGAAGACACTGATGAAAAGAAGAACCAAAGATGGAAAAGTCATCTATAAAGATTTCTAGGAACTCTCCTACCATATCAGAAAAAATGCTCATCATGCATCTTTGGAAGGTGGCAGGAGCAGTGGTTAGACCAAAAGCTAAACGACGATAAGCAAAGGTTCCAAAAGGACATGTGAAAGTGGTCTTTTCTTGATCCTCGGGAGCAATGGGAATTTGGAAATAGCCAGAAAAACCATCTAGAAAACAATAGTATGAGTGACCTGCTAACCTTTCTAACATTTGATCAATGAAGGGTAGAGGAAAATGGTCTTTCCTAGAGGCAGCATTTAGTTTCCTAAAATCAATACACATTCTCCAACCAGACTGAACACGAGTGGGAACTAATTCATCATCCTCATTAATAACTACAGTGATCCCTGACTTTTTAGGCACTACTTGAACAGGACTGACCCAAGAGCTATCAGATATAGGATAGATGATCCCATTATCTAGACATTTAAGGATTTCTTTCCTAACAACTTCCTTAAGAGTCGGGTTCAACCTCCTTTGCGGTTCTCTAACTGGTTTAGCATCATCAACTAAATGAATCCTATGTTGGACAATGGCAGGGCTAATTCCCTTGATATCAGATATGCTCCACCCTATGGATTCCTTATTCTTTCTAAGTACAATTAAGAGTTCCTCCTCTTGAGAAGGTGTCAAATCAGATGCAATGATGACTGGAAGAGACTCAGAAGGACCTAGAAACATATACTTGAGAGTTTCGGGAAGAGGTTTAAGTTCTAATTCTGGTGGACTTGTCTCAACTGATTTATTAGCTTCATAAAGTGGCAAAGGAAAAGGTTCCGAATCTCGATTGGAACTAGGAATGGTGGACTCTAACATTTCATTAATCTCATTTTTATGACCAGTATCATCCCAATCTTGACCAAAATAATTTTGACAAAAGTTAAGAACATCATCAACATTCATGGTTTCATTATCAACTAACTCATCAATCATGTTAATTTCTATGGGTTGGTCAAAAAGCTCATTGGGTTGATTTCCTACATTGAAAATGTTGAGATCAATTTGCATGTTTCCAAATGTGAGTTTCATTAATCCATTCCTACAGTTGATCAAAGCATTAGACGTGGCAAGAAAAGGTCTTCCTAGAATGATGGGAATTTGATTTTTGAGATTTTGGACAGGTTCGGTTTCTAGAACAATGAAATCGACAGGGAAGACAAAATCACCAACCTTAATCAACACATCTTCCACCATTCCCTTAGGAATTTTGACAGAACGGTCAGCTAACTGAAGAGTGATAGTAGTCTCTTTAAGTTCACCTAAACCCAGGTCTTGATAGACAGATAATGGAAGAAGATTCACACTAGCTCCTAGATCGAGTAAAGCTTTATCAATGAAAGTATTACCAATGACACAAGAAATGGTAGGACAACCAGGATCCTTATACTTCAAAGGAATTTGATTTGACAAGATAGAGCTAATATTAGATGTTAGGAAAGCTTTCTTAGGAACATGAGTGGTTCTTTTATGAGTACACAAATCTTTTAGACACTTAGCATAAGAGGGAACTTGTTGAATTGCATCTAAAAGAGGAATGTTAATCTTGACTTGCTTGAAGACTTCCAAAATCTTATCTAATTGAGCAGATTGTTTGTTTGAAGTAAGTCTGTGAGGAAACGGAGCTTTTGGCTTAAAGACTTTTTCAATAGACACATCAGATTGGGGTTTTGAAGGTGGTTCATCGGAGGGTGATGACTCATTAGATTCAACTTCTTCAGGACTCTGGGGATTGGAAGATTGTTTAAGACTAGGATTCAAGAGTAACGGATTTGGTTCAGATGTAAACTTATCTTCTTCTTGAGTATTGACACCAGCATGATTATTGAATTGATTACCAGACCTTAGAGAGATAACAGAATTCACATTTTCATGAGACTTTTGATTTGGATGAAATTTAGGATTAATCTCGGGTTGACTAGGAAATCGATTTTTCTCTCTCTCACTGATGGTGTTTGCCAACTGACTAACTTGGACCTCTAGCTTAGATATGGCTTGAGCATTAGAATTTAGCAATTGCCTATCTTGGGTCATAGTGTTCATCAAATTTTGTTGAGATTTGATTAATGCCTCCATACTCTTTTCTAAAGAAGTAAATCTTTTGTCAGATTCGGCAAAACCAGGAGGATTCAAGGGGACTGAATTTTGATATTGACCGAGATTTTGTGGAGGATATGAGTTAGGATTTTGAGTTGGGTATGGACCAGGATTGGGTTTTTGAAAAGCAGGTTGAGAATTTTGGTTATACTGATTGTATTGACCTTGGTTCCATGAGAAATTTGGATGATTTTTCCAACCAGGATTGTATGTGGATGAATAAGGATCATTCCTAACTCTAGATTGAAACATGGCATTGGCTTGTTCAATTTCAGGACAATTTTCTATCAAATGAGTAGGAGAATTATAGTTTGCACACAGAAACACTTGTGAGGACACCTTGTTGGTTTCTAAGGCTTCTAGACGTCTAGTGAGTGTAGCTAACTTAGCTTCGGTTGCAATAGAATTACCAACTACGTGTACGCCCTTAGATTTTTCAGTTTCTTGACTGGGTTCCCTAGTTGACTCCCACAACATTGTTCGTTCGGCTAACTCTTCAAAAAATTGCCAAGCTTCTTCATCAGTTTTATCCATAAACCTACCATTACACATAGACTCTAACAAGGCAGTGGTTTGACTATCTAAGGCTTCATAAAGAATTTTACAAAGTCTCCATTTTTCTATACCATGTTGAGGACACTTAGACAACAACTTTTGAAATCTATCAAAATATTTCCAAAAAGGCTCATTTGGATTTTGTTGAAATTGGTTGATTTCATTCCTAAGCCTGTTAGCCTTATGGTTGGGAAAATATTTTTTTAAGAAATATAGCAACAAATCCCTCCCATGTGGAAATAGAATTAACGGGTAGACTATACAACCACTGTTTAGCATCTTCTTTTAAAGCAAAGTTAATGAGTCTGAGCCTAATGGAATCCTCACTTAACTGTTGAAGTTTTTGTAAAGCACACACTTCCTCAAATTCTCGAATGAAAAGATATGGATCCTCTCCCTCTACCCCAGCAAACCTAGGTAACATGCTAATGTTATGATGTTTGATTTCAAAATTGTTTGCGGTTACTGCTGGTAGCACTATGCATGAGGGTTGAGCGGTACGAGCAGGGTAACAACGTTCTTTAAGTGAAACAACCATAATGGTTGTTGGAATTTCTACTTCTTTTGACTCAATTTTAGTGGGTGAAGAGAAATCGAGTTGTCTTGCTATTCCAGGTAATGAAAGGTCGGATTGTCTCACTAATCTAGATGTATTATCTCGAACCCAAGTACTTTGCATACAAGAGAAACAATCAACTAAGCACATAGCAGACAAGAGCTATAAGTAAACACCCAAGAATACGCAAAATCAAAAGAAAAATCTATCTTATCCTAAAAAAAATCTAGACCTTGCTCCTAACAATAAGATACTACTAAAAGTAACAGCTCAAAAAGCATTCGTCGTGACTGGCCAGGCAGGAGGAAGCATTGCCAAGAGGCTAACCACCATTCTAGGCACCAGTCTAAAGGCCAGGTAAGCTTTCGCTAGTCCTAGACACCACCGAAAAATACTTAGTGATTTGTTCCTCCTAGATTCTCTTCCTAGTTGAGCGCGATATCCTAGGGGCTAACGACGTTCTTTAAGTGATTTTATTAAGGAAAGGAATGCAAGATGAACGAATTAGTGATTTGTGGGCCAAGGAAAGGGTGATAAAATCCCCCACCTTATCTTGAAATTGGGTGGCGCCCTTAAGATTTATTAGATGATGCAACACACAAAGAACGAGAAATAAACACTTATGGATGCACTACACTACGTGTTCTATTCTAAATTGTACGTACCTCTTTCCTCCAGCAATCACCACAATTGTATAATATGGAAAGCGATAAAGACAATAAAGAAATCTAGATGATGTGCTCCTGTGTGAGAGAATGAATGATGCAACAAATTGGTTTTTAACAAATAACTAACTAATATTTTTGGATTTTTCAAATATTTAATTTTTTTGTGTTTTTCAATAATGATGGAAAGAAAACAGAGAGAGGTGATACGGAATACCGAAAAGTAATGAAAAAGTTTACGATAAATAAAAATTTTCAAAAATTTCACAAGAGACAACGAGCCTTCTAGCAATCTTCTTGTCCAAACTTTCCTCCACTTCACTGTTCCCTAAAAGACAAACAATGCAGAACAAGAAACTAATCCGAAGAATTAAATATCAAGGAGTGAAAATTACCAATAATCCCCGGCAGCGGCGCCAAAAACTTGATGTGTAAAAATAATGTAAACTGCAAGCGCACAGTGTTCAGTTGTAGCAATCACAGATCGATCCACAGAGACTATGAATTTTCAAAACCCTAACAATTAACTCAGGCGAACTAGACAAATAAGATTTGAGTTGAGATTTGTTTAACCTAATTAACAATTAAAATCAGATAAGGAAAACCTAGGAATCCGAATCCATTAATCAATCACAATTAATACCAACTCACCCTAAAATCAATTCTTTTTCTTTCACAAATAAGATATATCAATTAACGAGACAAGCATATACTATGAAACTTGTTATCTAACAATAACCCATCAAAACTTCATGGAGCAAGCATAGGCTATGAAAAATAAATCCGGTAACAATAATATATCAAAATCACTTTGTCAATTGAACAATTAAGCACCAAGAAAATTTATGAGAACCAATTAATAGGAACAAGAAGATATCAACAATAATCAAATTAACTTCATCTTCATCCTAGGGCAAGAGAATTAGCTACACATATTAATTAAACAAGCAAAACAATAATATAAACTTAAAAGCATGGCACGTATTAAATTAATTAAAAGACAAACTAAATAAAACGTGAATATAACTCACTTGTACCTACGTGACTTTAAAGGTAAAACAAAGTAATGATATTAATGAACAAGATATACTTCCTGGTAACAAGCCGAGTAAAGAAAAGAATTGCCGGAAAACAAATAACGAAGAAAGCCGCTGAATTAAATAATTAAACAAGTGTTTGAACAAGAATAAAAATTATTTGTATTAAAAGATAATTAAATCTACTCCAACTCCTAATTATCAGATGTAGTCTAAACTCTAGGTGTCCCAAATACAAGAGGGGAGATCTATATATATAGGAAAAATAATGGGTTTGGGCTCTTTGATTGCAAATCGGATTCTACAAATATTTCCTCAATTCCTTTTTCTTCTCCGATAAGTTTTCCAATTTTTCTCCAATTTCCTTTTGACTTCAAGTATTTCCATCTCCTTGCCTTTTTCACCTTTTTCTGCTTGAAATATGATTTTATTTATTTTCCTACAAAACAAAAGAAAACAATTTATTAAATAATAAAATTACGAAAACAAACATAAAATAGGTATTAAAAATGTATTAAATTATGGACCTATCAATACCCAAGTAATCGTACTCACTCACTATTAACACTATAAGACAACTAATAATAGTAGTAGTAATAGCAATGTAAGTAATGATTCGAGGAGAATAAACAGAGTTCAACACCTCAATGTTTCGTTACGAGCAGTCACTTTGAAAAACTAAATAAAATATAAGAAAAGGAAAATTTTGAATTGAAATTCATACACACCAAATGTTGCCCAGTAAATAACAATTGTAGAAGGGGGTTGAATACAATTGTATAAGATTCTCGACTTTATATAACACAAATATGAAAGATCAATAACAATAACAATAACAGCTTTATTAACTTTGATATAAAACTGTTACAAACTCTCTTAAGAAATTCTGATGTTCTTAAGAGCTGCTAGCTTACAAAAACTCTCTCAAGAAATTCTGTTCTTAAGAGCTTCTCTCCGATTATGTTCTCTCTCTGATAAGTACATAAATCGAAACCAAAACTGTGTTTATATAGTGCACACAGCTTCTCTATCAATAACAAGATAAGTCCTAATCATAATAAAGATAGAAACATATCTTTAATCGATAGCTGCATTCTACAGACCAGGAACAAACTTCCATGTTTATCTAGACTCCAAATATAACTCGAAGTAGGAATCCTGATCAGCTTCAAGTCCTGATGATCAAACCTGATCATAGTCTGAGTAGGAATCCTGATGATCAATAAGATACCGACGCTTGATCAAATACTGATGACCATGCAATACTGATGACGTCAGCAATCCTGATCAGTTGAGTCTAGCTTCTGACAATCATTGAATTCTGATCTAACAATCTCCCCCAATCTCATACTTTGTGAAATAAAGTATAGATTCCAAATATTCAATGATGTCAAAAACATGTATCAAAATGTACGAGTATCTTCAGAAACAACATATCTGTTTAAGCTTTGTGATAGAACAGATTCATCTTCAAGAAGTTGGATAATAAACTTTCTTCTTTTTCTTCAAGAATTTGAATCAGTCTTTCCTTAAGATTTCTGAGTTCTTCATCTTCCTCATTAATCTGGTAGATAGCTGCTCTGAGATTCTGTATGGAGTTTCTCTGTAGACTGTGCTCTTCAAGCAAAAGATAAGCAATTTCCTTCCCATCAGGATTGAGAGAAAGATGAGTCATGCCAAAATTTACTTCTTTAACAGCAGAACCCCTTTGCATTTCCACATCCTGACCTCTTTGATTTAAGTACATGGGAGTATAATTACCATTGAAATTACTGTTTCCATCCAGTCTTCTTCTTATTGTTGACAAAATCATGTCACTCCATTCTTTGTACACTTGGTTCTTCCATCTTAACAGATAGTGAACATATTTCAGTTCCTGTGTAGTTTTCATCAGCAGATCTTGAATAGATAGAATCTTCACACTACCATCTTTCATGAAGTACAGAAGCTTTTCTTTCTTTTCAAAACCATCATGACAATCTATAACTATATCAACAGCTAATAAATTGTTCAGGTTTTCAGAAGTTAAAGTACCTCCAATTTCTGTCAAGGAGTAAGGATCAACATATGACATATTCAGATATTCACCATCTCTGTGTCCAATACCTCCTCTTGAATTACTTGACAATTGCTTCAGATTTGAAAACATTTTTAACCAGAGTGCTTTTGATCTAGCCATATCAGACAAATCAACAACACTTGAAGCGCTTGTAATAATTCCACCAGACTGAAAATTGATAGGTGTATCACAACTTAATGTGCTAATATGTTTCCACTTCTTGTATTTCTCCTTTTCATGAGCGTAGCTTCTTTCAAGTAAAGATTCTTGTCTGCTTGAATTTCTCCATTTTCTTTCATTTGAAACTTTAAGCCTTTGTAGATAGAGATTGAAATCTTCATTTGTTCTTTTTGTAATATCTCTTCTTCTGGCTTCTTCTTCTTCATCTACTTCTTTGTTGTGACAATCAACAACAGTAGATAAGATTATCAAATCAACCTCTTGCAGAATTTCAGATTCGTCAGGATCTTGAATATTGTCAGGATTAGAATCTTCAATTTGATTTGTATTGCTGAGAGTTGATTTTCTTGATTTTCTTTTCAATTCTGGTTCTTCTTCAACAATTCCATCATCACCAAAAGTAGATCTGTCAGGAACTACTAGAATTTGAATAGGTTCAGGAATTTCTTCAATTCTTAACCCTCTAGACCTTGTCTGTCTAGGTACTGTTTGAGTTGAAGAACCTCTTCTACTTCTTCTAACACCTCTCCTACCTCTGCTTCCTCTACCTCTAGCAGGAGCAGTATAGCTTTCCATTGTCTCTCTTTGTAGTCTCAAGAATTCTTCATGTGAGAGATCTGGATATTCTTCACTTGCTGTAGAGAGTGCTTTTCTCGCAAATAATTGTTGAACTCTTTTATCAGTGTGATATAGAGTAACAATTCTGCCGTCTTTTGTAGAAAACTTCTGGAATAAATTTGATGCATCTTCAGGATTATCAATAATCACATCTTCATCACCTTCAGGAATTGTAGCAAGAATGTGTCCATGACCAGGTGTCAGGATTTGATCTTCCGTCAGGATCTGAGATTGCACCAATGTTCTTACTGTCTTAACTCCAGAATCAGAAACATGAGTTGACTGCGTAGTCTGACTTTGAGAAGTTTGAATTGTAGACTTCAAAACCGCAGCATCAGAGGTTTCTCCTTGTATCAAATTGTCACCACCATCATCTCCAGTATCATCATCATTATTTCTTAATACTAGATCAGGTGTACATTTTGTCTGAATAACCTTCTCCCCCTTTTTGACATCAGGATTTGACAATAATTGCAAAATTAAAGAAAGAGAGGCTTGAATTTCAGTTACCTTAGAATCCAGAGAATCAATTCTTTGATGGATTGAGGTTTGTTCTGAAACAACAGATTTCACTTGGGATTCCACTACCCTTAGTTGAAAAGTAGTAGGCACCTTTGTAAAATTATTAAAGATATCAGTCCTCACTTTTTCAGTTGAGCCCTTGATAGAATCAATCTCACTTTTCAGGCTTTTGGATAACAGAGTAGTAGCCTTCAGATGATTCTTCAAGTCTTGATTCTCTATAGACTTCACTGCATTATAGGCATGTTCAATAGCAGAAGAAAAACTGATAGATTCATCAGAATTGTGCCATGAATTGTTCCATTCATTCTGTCTAAATGCCTCTGCAGGATCAAAGGAAGGAGTAGAAAAATCTTGTCTCTGATCTTTCCCAGTGGAAGCTTTGCCAGCCATATATGTACTTGATGAACCAAAATTAGTTCCAAGACTAATCTTGAGTGCTGTAGCAAGCTGTTCCTTCTCTTTTCTATTCTCATTATCATCATCACTATCATCATCAGAACTATCATCATCAGTATCAGGAGTAATATCAGGATCAGGAATAGCAATACCTTTCAGTTTATCCTGTGGTTCTGAGATAGGATGATCTATTGGTCTTGAACGAAGTGGCTGTATCAAAATAGGTTCATTATCAGGAGCACCACTAGCGTCAGGATGAACATCGTCAGGATTCGATATGCTTGCATCAGTATTTGCTACCAATGGTTCTTGTGGAGCTTGAGGTTCAGAAGCTGCTTCAACACTTTGAGCTAAAGGTTCTTGTGTGCTTCCCTCATTGACAATGTTCGCGACCAATCTTTCAACAGAAGCTGTAGCTTTGCCTGCATCTTCACTTTGAGAAGATGGTTCTTGTGTAGCTGGAATGTTGATGTCTTCATTCTCCCTTTGAGAAAATGGTTCTTGTGTGACCATTCCACTAGCTAAGCCTTCACCCAAACTTTGATTGAGTGGTTCTTGTGTGGCAGGATCAACAGTAGCTGCTGAATTACTCTGAAATTCAGGTTCTTGTGGGCTTGATCCTTTCAGCTTCTTCTGTCTCTGATAGACTAACTCTTCTGCATTCCTCTTTTTCTTTGATGTAGGTGTAAGACCAACCAAGGAAGCAGTTGTAGAAACCTTCTCCCAAGAATGTCCTCGAATCTGAGATGGAGAGGCTGGAGAGTCAGGAGTGTTGATGACAAATTAGCATAGAACCTCTGGTTTTCATACCAGCTTCAATATCTGAGCATCAGGATTTGACCAATTGATTTCCTGTCAGGATTGAGTCCTATCAGGATTTGATCAAAGATAACATACCTTTCTGAATAACCATCAGGATTTGACAGTTATCAGGATTTCCTCTCTGTAGCTTTTCCTCAGAAATTCTCAAAATTCATCATTCCAAGTTCATTCACCAACTTATTGAAAGTAGCTTCAGGCAGTGGCTTGGTGAATATATCAGCTAGTTGTTGATCAGTAGGAACAAAGTGAAGTTCAATTGTTCCTTCCAGAACCTGTTCTCTTATAAAGTGATATCTGATACTTATGTGTTTAGTAAGAGAATGCTGAACTGGATTTCCTGTCATTGCAATAGCACTTTGGTTATCACAATAAATAGGGATTTTTGAGTATGACAGGCCATAATCTAACAACTGATTTCTCATCCACATTATCTGAGCACAACAACTTCCTGCAGCAATGTACTCAGCTTCTGCAGTTGAAGTGGAAATAGATTTCTGCTTTTTACTGAACCATGAAACTAGTCTTCCACCCAAAAACTGACAACTTCCTGAAGTACTTTTCCTGTCTATTTTGCATCCTGCAAAATCAGCATCTGAATAACCACACAACCCAAAATCTGATTCCCTTGCATACCAAAGGCCAAGTGAAGGAGTGCCTTTGAGATATCTGAAAATTCTTTTGACTGCAATCAGATGTGGTTCTCTAGGTTTTGCTTGAAATCTTGCACATAGACAGGTTGCAAACATGATATCTGGTCTACTGGCAGTGAGATACAATAAAGAGCCAATCATTCCTCTGTAGTGAGTTACATCTACCTCTTCACCTTGATCAGGATCAAGTTTGGTAGCTGTAGCTATGGGAGTTGAAGCAGGAGTACTGTCTTGCATGTTAAACCTTGTCAGTAAATTCCTTGTGTATTTAGACTGATTAATAAAAATCCCTTCATCAGTCTGTTTAACTTGAAGACCCAGAAAGTAACTCATTTCTCCCATCATGCTCATTTGATATCTTGACTGCATAAGCTTGGAAAACTTTTCACACAGCTTATTGTTTGTTGACCCAAAAATGATATCATCAACATAAATCTGAACTAACAGCAATTCCTTACCATGATTCAAATAAAATAGAGTTTTATCAATTGCACCTCTTTTGAATCCACTTTCCAGTAAGAATTGAGCTAAGGTTTCATACCATGCTCTTGGAGCTTGCTTTAGTCCATAAAGTGCCTTATCCAGTCTGTAGACATGATCTGGATATTTAGGATCAATGAAACCAGGAGGTTGTTCAACATAAACTTCTTCCTCCAGTTCACCATTTAAGAAAGCACTTTTAACATCCATCTGGAAAACCTTGAATTTCTTATGTGCTGCATAAGCAAGAAATATCCTGATGGCTTCTAGTCTTGCAACAGGAGCAAAAGTTTCATCATAGTCAATTCCCTCTTGTTGGGAATACCCCTTTGCAACTAGTCTAGCTTTATTTCTGATAATGACTCCATCAGAATCAGTCTTGTTCTTGAAAATCCACTTTGTACCAACAATTGATCTATTCTTTGGTCTTGGTACCAGTTTCCAGACTTCATTCCTTTCAAATTCATTCAGTTCTTCTTGCATTGCAGTAACCCAATCAGCATCTTTAAGTGCATCTTCAACTTTCTTAGGCTCCTCCTTGGATAGAAAGTTATTATATAAACATTCATTCTGAGTTGCACTTCTTGTTTGAACACCTGCATCAGGATCTCCAATTATCAAATCAGGAGTATGATCTTTAGTCCATTTCCTTGCTGGTGTCAAATTGTTTCTTGAAGTAGATGCTCCCCCTGGATTGGTGTTATCTTGATTGAAAGAATTTGATTGATTTGAAGCTCTCCCTGAATTATTGCTATGCCCTCCTGATGTGTTATCAGGATCTTCACTTGAATCAGTATCTGAAGAATTCTGTCCTGATGATTGAGTTGACTCTGAACTTGTAGTTGAATGTCGTTGCTCCCCCTCAACATTAGCACTACTAGTTGTATCACTATTGTTTGTATCATCAGTATTAGCACC
Organism: Heracleum sosnowskyi; assembly: GCA_030848705.1. Taxonomy (NCBI): domain Eukaryota; kingdom Viridiplantae; phylum Streptophyta; class Magnoliopsida; order Apiales; family Apiaceae; genus Heracleum; species Heracleum sosnowskyi. The sequence continues at coordinate 9,102,977 of CM061242.1, read as the reverse complement.
ATCAGTATCTGATGTGTCATCAGGATTTGGTGACCCATCAGGATCTGATGTATTGACAGGATCTGATTCACTTTCTTCAGGTTCCTTGGAAGCTTCATTTTCAAATAACAATCTATCATGCGAGTCTTCAATGATTCCAGTTATCTTCTTATCATCAAAAGATACATGTATTGACTCCATGACAGTTCTTGTTCTCAAATTAAAAACTCTGAAGGCTCTGGATGTAGGATAACCTATGAATATTCCTTCATCAGCCTTTGTTTCAAATTTCCCTAGCTGTTCAGGATGAGTTCTGAGAACAAAACATTTACAGCCAAACACATGCAAATGCTTCAGACTTGGTTTCTTCTCTTTGAGTGACTGATAAGGAGTGACACCATGCCTGTTTATCAATGTAAGATTTTGTGTATAGCATGCTGTGTTGACTGCTTCTGCCCAGAAATATGTAGGTAATTTAGCTTCTTCCAACATAGTTCTGCCAGCTTCAATAAGAGTTCTATTCTTCCTTTCTACTACTCCATTTTGCTGAGGTGTGCCAGGAGCAGAGAATTGTTGAATGATTCCTTTGTATTTGCAGAACTCTTCCATCTTTGAATTCTTAAATTCAGTACCATTATCACTTCTCAGAATCTTGACTTTGTACTTTGTAGTTGTCTCAATCATCCTCACATGATCCAACAGAACTTCAGGAGTTTCATCTTTTCTGTGCAGAAAATACACCCAGGTGAATCTAGAATATTCATCAACAATTACAAGAGTGTACCTTTTCTTACTGATGGACATGATGTTGACTGGACCAAACAGATCAAGATGTAGCATGTGATATGGTTCTTCAATAGAGGATTCTGATTTACTCTGGAATGATGTCCTTCTTTGTTTTGCTTTTTGGCATGCATCACAGAGTCCATCAGGTGTATATAAGACATTAGGTAATCCTCTTACTAACTCTTTCTTAACCAACTCATTGATGTTGCTGAAGTTGAGATGAGAAAGCTTCTTGTGCCAATTCCAACTTTCATCTACTGAAGCTTTACTGATAAAACATGTAGGGGAGCCATCAGTATCTGAGAGAATGTTGGCTTCATATATGTTACCATGCCTGTAGCCAGTTAGTGCTATCTTCCCTGTTGCTTTACTGACTACTTCACAATGTGTGGAATAGAAATTGACATGATAACCTCTGTCAGTGATTTGACTAATACTCAACAAGTTGTGTTTTAGTCCCTTCACTAGAGCTACTTTTTCAATGATGACATTTCCAATGATTATATTGCCATATCCCAAGGTTTGTCCAATGTTGCCATCTCCATAAGACACAGTTGGGCCAGCTTTTTCCTCATATTCTGATAACAGGGCTTTGTTTCCAGTCATGTGCACAGAACATCCACTATCCATGACTAACACATTTTTCTTTTTACCCTGCATCAGAAGAGAAACACACTAGTTAGAACACTTAGGAACCCATACATGTTGGGTTCCTTTCTCATGCAATTTATTAATTTTAACAGCAGAAGACTTTTTGACTTTAGCAGTCCTGACAGGATTTACTCCATCAGGATTTGCTTTGTCAATATCAGTATTAACAAAAGCATGCTTCATTATGACATTTTCAGTTCTATCAGACTTTGTACTACTTTCAAACTTAGGCAATGGATCATAAAAGTTATAGTACAAATCATGATACTCTTTACATGTATAAATAGAATGCCATAGACTACCACAATGAAAACAGGACTTCTGCGGTTTATAGAGTACTGATCTATTCCTAACATCAGACTTAGGAATATCAGTAATCTTCTTCTTACTCTTCTTACAATCAATAGCAAGATGATTAGAGTTACCACAGTTAAAACAACACTTTCTAGGTGCATTTGGGATATATTTATAACCATTCTCTTTATTGATCCCAACTTTACCATTCCTGTTTCTCTTAACAGTAGCTTCCTTTTTCTTATCTGTAACCTCACAGATTTTCTCCTTAAGCTGTTTCTGAGACAATAGACCTACATTCTTAGTGACTTTGTTCATGACAGGTTTAGACTTTATAATTTTAATTCCTTGACTAGAAGAAGATCCCTTTTCAAAAGTAGAATTGGAATCCTTACCAAAAACAAAATTAACAGGAGTAATCTTAGATTTGGTTGAGTCTATAACATGTCTATAGGTCTTTGGACTGACTGTCTCATCAATGACAATTTTCTCTGCTAATTTCTTATCTTCATCTGACTTATATCCTAGACACTCTTTCCAATTCTTAGAGGTATTAATCTCATGAAATTTCCTACCAGAGTCTGTCCAGGTTCTGATTTTCTCATTAGCAAATTCAAGTTCTTTTTCAAGGGAAGTACATTTAGATGTCATCTCTAAGTGCATGTGTTTAGCATTATCACATTCTTTTTGTACTTCTTGCATACGAGAAAATTCAGCTTCTAATATCTCATTTCTTTTTCTAAGGTCAGACATCTCAGATAAGATTCTAGTATTCTCAGCAGTTTGACTTCTAAAGCTAATATGTAATGACTTTAGAAAACGTCTTAACTCAGAAGCATTATCAGTATCAAAATCAAAGATAGTATTTAGTACCTTATCATCAAGAGCAGCAGTTACATCAGCATTGGCCATTAACGCATAGTTGACTACCTCAGTATCAGATTCTGAGGAAGAGTCCATCCAATCCTTGCTTGATGTGATGAGTGCCTTTGTCTTGTTACATTCAGAAGCAAAGTGACCCATACCATTACACTTGTAGCATCTAACCTTTGACTTGTCAAATTTGCTACTCTTGCTGTCCTTCTTGATATACTTGTCTTTGTCTGCTTTGAAGGTCTTTTTCTGAAAGTTGCCTTGTCTTCTATTCTTCCTGAACTTCATCCTTCTGAAGTTTCTGACAATCATAGCAACCATCTCTTCCATGTCTGAATCAGAAGATTCATCACCAGTATTGGCATCAGGATTGCCATCAGTATCTGATGAAGAGTCGTCAGGATCTGACTCAGCTACTCTTGCTTTCCTTCTAGAGACCTCCATAGCTTTTCCTTTTGATTTAGCTTCTACATTCAAAGCAATTGACTTTGCCTTGCTGCTTTTCTTGTTCTTCCTCTGTTGAACTTCAAGATCATGAGTTCTTAGCATCCCATAGATCTCATCAAGAGACACAATGTTCAGATCATACTGGTGTCTAATGATTGAGGTCTGAGTATCCCATTCTTCAGGTAAAGCTCTAAGAAATTTGGTGTTTGAATCTTCAGTTTCATATACTTTGTCAACTAAGGATAAGCTGTTCAATAGTGTCAGAAATCTATCATATAGATCAGTCAGGCTCTCTTCAGGTCTTGCATCGAATTGTTCATATTCTTGAATCAAAAGAGCCCTTCTGTTTTTCTTAACAGATGCAGATCCCTGGCACTGAGTTTCCAAAGTATCCCAGATTTCTTTTGAAGACTTGCATGCAATCACTCTGTTTGACATAACAGCATCAAGGCTATTATGCAAGATATTCTTTATCTTTGGTTCCCTGAGTACATGAGCTTTTTCTTCTGGAGTCCATTCAGCTTTAGCTTTGACCACATAATGTTCTGGTACTGTATCTGTTCGTTCTACGAACTTTGTTGGTATATATGGTCCATCACGAATCCTGTCCAAGTAGTCAGGATCCATAGCCTCCAGGTACATCAGCATCTTTACCCTCCATGTAGGATATTCTGATATCTTTAAGATGGGAATCTTCATGCTTTCATACTTGGTTGTCGACATCTTTAGATCGTATCTGATTCAGAATTAAATCAGTTTGCTCTGATACCAATTGTTGCCCAGTAAATAACAATTGTAGAAGGGGGTTGAATACAATTGTATAAGATTCTCGACTTTATATAACACAAATATGAAAGATCAATAACAATAACAATAACAGCTTTATTAACTTTGATATAAAACTGTTACAAACTCTCTTAAGAAATTCTGATGTTCTTAAGAGCTGCTAGCTTACAAAAACTCTCTCAAGAAATTCTGTTCTTAAGAGCTTCTCTCCGATTATGTTCTCTCTCTGATAAGTACATAAATCGAAACCAAAACTGTGTTTATATAGTGCACACAGCTTCTCTATCAATAACAAGATAAGTCCTAATCATAATAAAGATAGAAACATATCTTTAATCGATAGCTGCATTCTACAGACCAGGAACAAACTTCCATGTTTATCTAGACTCCAAATATAACTCGAAGTAGGAATCCTGATCAGCTTCAAGTCCTGATGATCAAACCTGATCATAGTCTGAGTAGGAATCCTGATGATCAATAAGATACTGACGCTTGATCAAATACTGATGACCATGCAATACTGATGACGTCAGCAATCCTGATCAGTTGAGTCTAGCTTCTGACAATCATTGAATTCTGATCTAACACCAAAGTAATTTGTTTTTTTAATTTTTATTAATTTGTAATAATTCATTATATAAAAAAATTAAATTTAAATTTAAATTCATATACACCCAATTAATCATATTTATACTCAAAATATAATTATTTGAATATTATAATTTTTTTGAATTTTTGTTGAACTTTTAAATAATTAAATCAATAATTTAAGGCGGAAAACTATTACTACGCCCTCAATGAAACATTGAGGGTGTCTCCTAAAATTACATTTTTGTCCTTTTACGCCCTCAATGTTTCATTGAAGGCGCCCTCAATGTTTCATTGAGGGTGTTCGTTTAATAAAAATAATTTAAAAATATATAAAAAATTAAAATTAAAATTCATACACACCCAAGCAATCGTAGTAACTATTTCAACTAATTTTCTAATAATTGAATTGTTTTACTCATTTTTAACTAGTTTGTAAATTTACTTAAAAAATTAAATAAAATAGAAAAAAGGTGAAAATTAAATTTAAAATTCATACACACACAAGTAATCTTAGTTACCATTTTTGTGACGAATTTTACCTTATTTTCATTAATTTTCTAATTGTTGAATTTTTTTCACTCATTTAACTACTTCGAAGATTTACTTGAAAAATTAAATAAAAATTGTAAAAAGACAAAATTTGAATTAAAATTCATACACAACCAAGTAATCATACTCACTATAAACAATATCAACTATAAAAGATTCAAAGATTTTAGTTATATAAGAGAAATATTAGAAATTTTAAAGTTTAGGGGTTACCGAAACCCCTAAACCCTAAATCCTTTACCCTAAATTCTATACCATATACCTTATACTCTAAATTTATACATACCCAAGTAATCGTACTCACTCACTATTAACACTATAAGACAGCTAAAAATAGTAGTAGTAATAGCAATGTAAGTAATGATTCGAGGATAATAAACATGATCCAACACCTCAATGTTTCGTTACGGGCAGTCACTTTGAAAAACTAAATAAAAATATAAGAAAAGGAAAATTTTGAATTTAAATTCATACACACCAAAGTAATCATACTCACTATAAACACTATCAACTACAAAAGGATTCAAAGATTTTAGTTATATAAGAGAAATATTAGAAATTTTAAAGTTTAGGGGTTACCCTAACCCCTAAACCTTAAACCCTAAATCCTAAACCCTAAATCTTATACCCTAAATTAAATTTAAAATTCATACACACACAAGTAATCGTAGTTATCATTTTTGTGACAAATTTTACCTCATTTTCATTAATTTTCTAATTGTTGAATTTTTTCACTCATTTTAAGTATTTTGTAGATTTACTTGAAAAATTAAAAAAAAAAATTGTAAAAAGACAAAATTGAATTTAAATTCATACTCACTATAAACACTATCAACTACAAAGGGCCGGGATTCAAAGATTTTAGTTATATAAAAGAAAGATTAGAAATTTTAAAGTTTAAGGGTTACCCTAACCCCTAAACCCTAAATCATTTACCCTAAATCCTATACCCTATACCTTATATTCTAAATTTATACATAACCAAGTAATTGTACTCACTCACTATTAACACTATAAGACAACTAATAATAGTAGTAGTAATAGCAATGTAAGTAATGATTCGAGGAGAATAAACAGGGTTCAACACCTCAATGTTTCGTTACGGACAGTCACTTTGAAAAACTAAATAAAATATAATAAAAGGAAAATTTTGAATTTAAATTCATATACACCAAAGTAATCACACTCAGCAAAGTAATTTGTTTTTTTTAATTTTTTTTAATTTGTAATAATTCATTATATAAAAAAATTAAATTTAAATTCATACACACCCAATTAATCATACGTATACTCAAAATATAATTATTTGAATATTATAATTTTTTGAATTTTTGTTGAACTTTTAAATAATTTAATCAAGAATTTAAGGCGGAAAACTATTACTACGCCCTCAATGAAACATTGAGGGTGTCTCCTAAAATTACATTTTTGTCCTTCTACGCCCTCAATGTTTCATTGAGGGCGCCCTCAATGAAACATTGAGGGCGTCCAGTTTTAGATAATTTGTAAATTTACATGAAAAATTAAATAAAAATAGAAAATTGTACAAAATTTGAATTTAAATTTATACGTATCTAGAATAACAGTCCCACTATTTTTGTGCTGAATGTTATATTTTTTTCTAGTATTCTTCTATTTTTAATTATTTATTTAAAAATGTACGCCCTCAATGAAACATTGAGACACCCTCAATGAAACATTGAGGCACCCTCAATGAAACATTGAGGCACCCTCAATGAAACATTGAGGCACCCTCAGTGAAACATTGAGGGCGGGGGGATATCCAACGGGGGCTGTGGAACGCCCCCCTATATATATATATAAGGTTCCAGAGAGAACCATTATATCAAGAGAACCGAGAGAACCCTTCTAAGACCGTTGATATACTATAATATAATTAATGAATCTTAATAAAACACTAAAAAGAATCTTAATTATCAATTAAATTTATTATAATAAATTTTATATTGAAATATATTATAAAACACTTTATAGAATACTTAACAGAATCCTAATTTTAATATAAAATAATCTTATAAAATTATTAAAACACTTAAAAGAATCTTATAAAATTATTAAAACACTTAAAAGAATCTTAAAATATTAATAAAAGTATAATAGAAATTTTTTAAAACATATCAGCCGTTGGATGGTGTGGTAAATCAAGGGTCATTGGTTAGTTCTCTCGGTTCTCTCACAAAGATAGGTTCTCTCTAGATCTTTCCCCTATATATATATATATAGGGAGCTGCTCTAATGAGACCCTGTTATAATGAGAATTGAGACCCTCAGTGGCAATTTTGTAATAAAATTGAACCAAATGGATAGTTACAAATTATAATACATAAAAATAAAAATGCATATACATGTCTTCTGTAGGTGTTCCGGTCACCACCATGTTACTCCTGTAACGTCGTTCTGACCAACACCATACAACTCCGATGACATCACTCCGATCAACACCATCACATCACCATCATTAAAATCATCATTGCCCCGTCACCACTACACCAGCATATCACAACGTCAACCATGACACTATCATTACACCACCCGCACCATTACAACACCAACACCATTACCAGAATTACTAAATATAAAATCAAATCACAAAAATTTAAATTATCACCACCACTACCTGTAATAACTGTAAAATCACCAAATTCGGAAACAAATCACTAAAATTTAAACTAACATTACCATTTTTTGTATAAAAATCACAAATTATACTTATACAAATCACCAAATAAAAAGGTGATTTGTACTAAAAAAAAGTGATTTGTATTTAAAAATGGTGATTTGTATACACAAATTATGAATTGCGTTGATGATTACTAGCAAGACTACTCATACTTCTATTCCTCACTCGTTTCAGTTGACGATTTTGTTCCATTCTATTTGATTCCACCGTACTATCAATTTCGTGCTTTATGCCGCCATCAAATCTGAAAATGGTTTTGGAGAAGAATCGTAAGAATTGGATGATGATGACACAGGAGAATATAGAATCAAGTACCTTAACGGAGAATTTTTCTCCAGAAATGACAATATTGTTGACGAGGGTGAAAACGAGGTGTGGGGAGATTCCGACGACGGAGAAGAATAAATAGAGGTCGAGAGAGATGTGTGGAGAAAGATGATGAATGGATTTATGTATTTTAATTGGTGAAGAGACACACATGGATAATGAGTAAAAAAAGGTTAGAAAGATGAAGTTAGCAGTAGTAATAGATAAGGGAGACGAAAGAGATAAGTTGTTAGATCTAAAACATGTGGGTGAGATTTAATGCAAGTATAAATGATATGTGGCTGAGATTTAGTCTCAATTCTCATATTAAGTGGGGGTCTCATTTGAGCATTTGCCTCTATATATATATATATATAAGAGCGTTGGTTGTTTTAAGAGCGTTGATTGTTTTAAAATTTATATGGACAGGGGTAAGATGGTAACTTGCTATTTTTTTTAATAATTGACGTGTGTGTCTAAAAACTATACACCATTTATACATAATTGACCTATACATATATTAGACCTATATCTATGGTTGTTACAGGGACCTTTTCCGGCAAGTAAAACGACGACGAAATGTGGAGCATGACGTAAAGTTCATTATTCCTCTACGAATTTCTGACGGACAAGACAATTAGAAGCGCTAGCTACTTCAATGGAGGTTTTGCGTCATGTAGTTTGATTTATTTCGACGTTAATTTTCTATTCATAGTGTATTGACATGAATTGCAACGTGTTGGTGAATAATACAGAGAGTTAAGGTTTGGAGAATTAGCATAATAGTTCAGATTTATCTATTTATTAAATTTATTTGAGATTTGCAGAAAGTGTAGTTAAGGTGTTTGATATATTGCTTCAAAGATGGTGAAAATGTTATTTGACATTTTTTTAAAAGATTCAACATGATATATAACCAAGATTCAACATGATCATTTGTCGAACTTGAGTTACATTATGTGTTGAATCTGATGTGTTATGTAGAGATATTGAAAATTGATTAGACATTTTTCTGTATAGTGATTATTCATATTTTTTATGTTCGATTATGGTTATGTCTTTGTGCATATTAATTTTATGTTTTTGAGAGTTTCAACACGATAAATAACTATGATTCAACATAATCATGTGTTGAATCTGAGTTATTTACAATGTTGAACCCACATTATTAATCAGTTGAATTTAGTTATTTTTACAAAGTTCAGTTATAAATGTTAATAATGATAATTTCAAATATGTTATATCTTGTTTGTATAAAAGCTGAACCTTTAAACTAAGAAGTGATGAATTGTTCAAGAGTTGAATATGAGTTATATATGTTGTTGAACCCGCATTATAAATCTGCTGAACTTGTTATATATACACATGTTGAATGTTGAATTTGTTGTGATTATCTCAAATCAATTAAGTTTTATTTTTATAGATGTTGAACTCTTATGTTGAATCCATTGAAGTACAAAGAATTATATATAATGTTGAACGTACGTTATAAAAATTCACGGGGTATAGAAAAATTCATATTTTATTTTAATCTTGTTATATTTATAAAAGTTCAACAGTCGACGATTGGGGGTATAAAATACTTATATTCAACATAGTTGAAACAATTGTTCAACAAATCTTTGCCATCTGGGGTTCAATAATCCAACTTTGGGGTATAAAATGCTTATGTTCAACATAATTGAACCATTGGTTCAACAAAACTATTTCATTCGGGGTTCACTAGTCCATCCTTGGGGTATATAAATATTCATTTTTATTTAATCTTTTTACATTTTGTAATTCATTTCCCGTCGGGGTTCAATAGTCCACTATTGAAGTTTAGAAATATCGATTTTTTAATTATTTTTTTTATAAATCATTTTCCATTGGGGTTCACTAGTACATTGTTGAGGTATAAAATTTTATAGAAATTTGTTGAACCAAATTAGGGTATAAAAGTATGAAATATTGTTTATTTGATATAGTTTTTTAATCATACCAATGTAAAAATATTTTATATACTTAGGTTCAACACAAGTATAATTATTGTTTAACAAATCTATCTATCTATTACTATATATTAAACCTCAACACAAGGGCAAAAATTATCATTTTAATGGCTGTGAAATTACGATTTTACCCTTATATTTTCTAAAATTACAAAATGTCATCATTTAATAATTATGTAAAAATAGTGAAATTATGTCAATATTGGGAATCGAACCACTAACATATTCCTCCCAAACTCATGCCATAACCAACTGTGCTACACTTTGTTTTAAGTTCACTTTCAAACTCTAAATCACATCTTCTCCCATCTTTTATTTTTATTTTTTAGTAAATAAACATTGTGTTCTTCCCAGTTGCACACTTACAGAATTGTAGAAAGGGAGGGGGGGGGTTGAATACAATTCTAGATTTTTACAACTTTTCTGCAACTTGAAAGTAAGAACAGATAAATTAAATTACAGAAACAAAATAAAGATAAGAACACAGTGCTTTAAAAATTTCAGGTGGATTGTTTTGTGATCCACCTGAGATATATATTGAAGAAATAATATGTGATATTTGGTTACAAATACACAGATGTTATTACAGTTCTTTGCTCCTAAGAAATGTAAGAGAGAAAATCTAAGCAAAGACAATGTAAAACTATTTTCTCTATTTTCAAAGAAATGCTACACATGGTTATAAAGACCCAAGTTTACAAGTCATACTACATACAAAAACTATCTCTATTTTCTAGGTCCAGTATGCCTGATTCTTCATTCCAAATGCATGTGACTGAGATGTTGTACTCTTGACAAGTTGGCTTGTTTGTACATCTCTTATGTTTGCATGGAAATGGAATGTTTCTTCTTCTTCGAGGTTCACCAGTGTTTGGCTTCCATATTCTTTTTGTTTACTCTATCAACCCATGTGCTTCTCCAGTGTCAAGTCACCATCAACCTTTAATCTTGAGCTTTATTCGTTGGTAGTGTTCTTGACTATCTGTGGATAGTATAAAGTTGGTCATCAGTGGATAACATTGAGTTGATCATCTGTGGATAGCATTAAATCTTCATCTGTTGTCATTCATTTTCACTTAAACAGAATTACATAGCACAACCTATTTACAATTAGTTATCCTATCCTTCTTATCTACTGAAAGTCAACATGACTTAGTACTTAATATTTCAATCCTTAGACTAGAGTAAAATTGAATATGCTACAAAATTACTTATCCGTGGATAAGCTTCCCAACAACGGATACTACAGAAAGTATGTCATCCGTTGTTAGTTACAAAATGACTTATACATAAATGTGTTATATGTTAAGTTATCATCAAGAACAACATATTTCCTAACACATTGTTTTATAATTTTTCTAGAACATTGCACAATATAATAGTTACAATAAATATTTTTAGCGATTGAGCATAATCTACAATTCTCTTTTGACAATTCAAATTATTGATATATGTCATTTTAATATCTGTGAATTTATGTTTTTGTCCCTACATGTTAGAATATTACAAAAACGTCACCCATTTTATATTTATCCAAAGAGTAGCTGAAATTATGTTAAATAGGGAATTGAACCTGTAAAATCCCGCTATTTTTTTATTTTAGTTATTTAGATATTTGATATTAAAGAAATTTTTATTTAGATATTTATTTTAATTAGAATATTATATAATGTTTTTGTACATTATAAAAGATAAGATTTGTTATTTTCGGAAAGGAGTGTGAGAATATCTTATAAAATCGATATCTTTTAAATTAGAATATTTGTATGCATAGAATATTTTTAAATTTAGAAATTACTTGGAGATGTGGTTAAATTATTAAGAGTAAAAATTATTATTACCTTTTAAAATTTATGGTTTGTGTGTTTTTGTGTATTTGTATAAAAACCCTGTTAGAATAAATAAAAGGTTTGTACAGGCTCTTCTTCTCCTTCAACCCTTTGAAAGGTATGTTTTACTTTCATGGTTTTACTTTCGTTCCCTGCTTTCTGCAATTAAAGTGATATGTGTGCTTCTTATGCCAGTGCTTATTTGTTTAATCAGATATTGAATTGCTGTTACATCTTGTACTATGTAATCTTGCTAAATGTTTAAATTAATATATATGCCACGGGTATGCTATGTGTATATTGTAAATTCTTGTATGCTATTATATTAATAAAATAATTATTACTTGCTTGCTTGCGTGAATTTATGAATAATGTCCATAATCTAGTTATTTATTATTTTATTATAGACATGGAACAAGTATTAGAGGTTTATTCATTTGACTGCTTGATTTGGTTTTAGAATTAAAGTCATGAACTGATTATGTAGTGTACTGACTTATGCCATGCATGTGTAGAATTATGTTATAATTTAGTTTTATAGTGATAGTGCATAAAAGTAAAAATATTAGAGATCATTTTGTAATTGTGCATGTTAACGTGGATAGGCTATTTGTTGGGCCTTAAAGCCCATCTGGTTTCTATTGTTTTGTTTTTTCAGGTTATGGTCTTCGGTTTGGTTTCTTTTGTATATTAAAAAACAAAATTTATTTTCTTTGTATTATGATATGTTTGATTATAATTTTTGGCCTATTTATTTTTATATGTCTAAAATTGTTTTAGTTTAAAGTAGTAAGCATGCCTTTTTTTTAGTTTTTGGCCGTTGTTAAATATTAATTTGTTTAGTTCTTCATTAACTGTTAATTATAGATAAGTGAATATATGTCATGCTTTTAATTTTTAATTAATTGTTGTTAGATTAGGATTCAATGATCATCAGTATCTGGACTACTGATCAGGATTGAGGTGCTGACGTCATCAGGATTGCACGAGCGTCAGTATCAGGATTGCTATCAGGACTGTGATCAGGATTATCATCAGGACTGGAAGCTGATCAGTATTACTTCAAGATAACTATTGAGTCCAGAAAAATAAGGAAGGTTGATTTGTAGGTTTCTAGTTTATAGGAATACAGCTGTCGGTTAGGATATGTATCAATATAGTTTGTAATTGATTTAAACATATCTTGTAATTGATAGAGTATCTGTGTGCTATATAAACACAGTTTAGGTTTTGCATATTGCAATCGCTAACACGAGTATCATATAACCTAGTAGCTTTCAAGAACATCAGAATTTCTTGAGAGAGTTTTGTAACAGTTTTAAACTATAAATAATAAAGCTGTTATTATTTCATATTTGTGTTTATTAAGTCGAGAATCTTATGCAATTGTATTCAACCCCCCTTCTATAATTGTTAATTACTGGGCAACAATTGGTATCAGAGCAAACTGATTTAATTTAATCAGAAATGATTCAAGATGTCGACATTCAAATATGAAAGCATCAAAATTCCCATCCTGAAGAAAACTGAATACCCTACATGAAAGGTAAAGATGTTGATGTACTTGGAAGCAACAGATCCTGAGTGTCTAGACAGGATCAATGATGGACCATACATCCCTAAGAGAATTGTTGGTCAAACAGATACTGTCCCTAAACACTATGTGATCAAGGTGAAAAGTGAGTGGACTCCAGAAGAAAAGGCTCACGTTCTCAGGGATGCAAAGGTAAAGAATATTCTGCATAATAGTCTTGATGTTGTCATGTCAAACAGGGTGATTGCATGCAAGTCTGCAAAGGAAATTTGGGACACCTTGGAAACTTAATGCCAATGATCTGCATCTATCAAGAAGAACTGGAGGGCTCTACTCATTCAAGAGTATGAACAGTTCGATGCTAGATCTGATGAGAGTCTTACTGAGATGTATGATAGATTCTTGACACTACTGAATAATCTATCTCTTGTTGGCAAAGAGTATGCTTCTGAGGACTCAAACAACAAATTTCTGAGAGCTTTACCTGAAGATTGGGATACATAAAGCTCAATCATTAGGCACCAGTATGATCTAAACACTGTGTCTCTTGATGAGGTGTATGGAATGCTAAGAACCTATGATCTTGAGGTTCAACAAAGAAAGAACAAGAGAAGCAGCAAGACAAAATTTGTAGCCTTGAATGTTGAGTCAAAATCAAGAGGAAAAGCTGTGGAGGTCTCTAGAAGAAGGACAAAAGTGGTGGAGTCAGATCCTGATAACTCATCATCAGATACTGATGGCAATCCTGATGCCAATACTGATGATGATTCTACTGACTCTGACATGTAGGAGATGGTTCCTATGATAGTCAAGGGCTTCAAGAAGATGAAGTTCAAGAAGGCTAGAAGACAAGGCAACTTTCAGAAAAAGACCTTCAATCCTGACAAAGACAGATACAACAAGAAGGACAACAAGAGTAGAAAATTTGACAAGTCGAAGATTAGGTGCTACAAGTGTAATGGAATGGGGCACTTTGCAACTGAGTGCAAGTCTAAAGCACTCATCACTTCAAGCAAGGATTGGATGGATTCTTCCTTAGAGTCTGAAACTGAGGTAGTCAACTATGCCCTGATGGCCAATACTGATGAGACTGATGTTCCTGATGAAAAGGTATCAAGTACTGTTTTTTATTTTGATACAAATAATGTCTCTGAGTTAAGATCTTTTCTAAAGTCACTGCATATTAGCTTTAGAAGTCAATCTGCTGAAAACACTAGGATCTTATCTGAGATGTCTGAACTTAGGAAAAGAAATGAGCATCTAGAAGCTGAATTTTCCTTTATGCAAGAAGTACAAAAAGAATGTGATAATGCTAAGCACATGAAACTTGAAATGCAATTTAAATGTACTACTCTTGAGAAAGAACTTGAATGTGCTAATGAGAAAATCAGAACCTGGACAGACTCAGGAAGGAAATTTCATAAATTAATACTTCTAAGAATTGGAAAGAATGTCTAGGATATAAGCCAGAAAGTAACAAGAAATTCAAAGAGAAAGTTGTTATTGATTAGACAGTTAATCCAAAGACCTACAAACATGTAGTAGATAAAACCAAATCTAAGATTAAACCTGTTAATTTTGTATTTGGTAAAGATCCCAATTCAACTTTTGAAAAGGGATCTACTTCTGCACAACCTGTTACAAACTCTAAGTCTAAACATGCCCAGGCTGATAGAACTAAGAATGTAGGTCTATTGTCTCAGAAACAACTTAAGAATGAAAAATGTGAAGTAACTGGTAAACAAAAGACACCTACTGTTAAAAGAAACAGGAATGGTAAAGTTGGGATTAATAAAGAGAATAATTATAAGTTTATCCCAAATGCACCAAGAAAATGTTATTTCTGTGGTAACTTTAATCATCTTGCTATTGATTGCAGGAAGAGTAAAAAGAAGGTTACTGAGATTCCTAGGTCTGATGTTAGGAATAGATCAGTATTTTATAAACCACAGAATTCTTGTTTTCATTGTGGCAGTAAATGGCATTCTATTTATACTTGTGAAGAATACCATGATTTGTACTACAACTTTTATGATCCTTTACCTAAGTTCAATAAAAGTGCAAATTCTGGTAAACTTAAGAATGTTAATGTGATGCATGCATTTATCAATACTGATACTGACAAAGCAAATCACTAGTACAAAACTGGCCTTTTACGTCGATTAAAAAGGTCTTATACGTCGGCAAAAAGGCGACGTAAGCAGGGGGGACGTATAAAGTGACAAACATTTTACGTCGGTCAAAAAGGGGACGTATAAAGTCTAATACGTCGGTTGTAAAACCGACGTAAAAGACCGAAAAGACTGACGTATAAAGATTCAAAAGACCGGCGTATAAAAGGTGTTCCAGCATCATATAAGCTTATAGAACCGTCGTATATTAGTTATAATTTTACGTCTGTTTTTTTTTCAACCGACGTATATGGCTGTTTTATATGTCGCAACACTTTGACAAGAACCGACGTATATTGTCAAAGGAAAAATGTAAATGCCTGCCCTGTTTATAATAATACCCAAAAAGCCAAAAACCCTGTTATAACAGACCAAAAATATAAAACCTGATCTGAGTAAAAAATGCTACTTCTTTGTAGAGCTATGGCTCAATGCAGAGTTCTATGTAAGCATCGCGAAGAAAACACCTCCAATCCAAGTATTTATCAGTTATTGTAATGAGTTCATCTGGAAGTCTGGAGGGGAATGTGTCTCTTTAGCCTTTCTTAGCTTCAGTAAAGCTTCAAGTACAATACATGCAAGTAAAGTTATACCTAGTAGAAATCCATAACCTAGTTTCCACTCGTTGCCTGCATTTGCATATTGGATTCCCAAAACGATATTTAGTGCTCCAAAGAAAAGAGCGATCCGACCAAACCACTGGTGGTACAAATTCCAGATTTTGCGGTTCTTGCTGTCTTTGTCTGGTCTAAAAAAGAACGCCAATACCTAAAGAATAAAATTTTCTACATCATGACGTCTCATTCAGTATATATTTCCAACAAAAACCAATAGTAAGTGTACTGAAGCTTCACATCTTAATCTCAAGTTAGAAAGCTAAAATTAAAGTCCTGGGTCGATTTTTGATTCTTTTTATAGTTTGCTTTGGTAAAGACATTATTATGCAGGTCCAGATTCTATACATAATAAAAAACTGAAGTTCACTGGAACTATAAAATTTGAATAGAAATAGGAACCAGACATTGATTACTAAATTATTTGTAAGATTGAACTACAAGTTAAATTTACAGAAATTAAACAGAGGTGTGAATGAAAATTATAATTATATATCGGTAAAATAATACAAAATCCATCCTCTATTTTGTTTCCATTCTAATATCTTCATTTCAGCCACCAAATTTCTTCATCCCATTCAACCAGTGCGATAGTCTTAATAATTTACTGATGAAACAATAAAGAATAAAGTCTTCACTACCTTTCTTTGAAATAAATGGAACAGAAAAGAATAACTAGTACGAGCAGACGAAGTTTAAGCATTTATTACTTGTAATATTTCTGTTATGCTTAAACACATCGTTGTCATACTCAGAATCCTTAACGTCATGTGTAAATACAATCTAAGAATACTTATTTCAGTGTTTGCACGTCTCAAAAGTTTAAGCAGGCTCTATGAAGGCTCAGATCTTATAGTACATACTTTCAAGATTATCACTTAGTATTAATAGTATTAGTATCCTATCACAATATCACAAACACAGAGATGATGGAGAATTAAAGTAAAAAACTATTTTAGACGTGGTTTGGAGGCGCCATATAACAACAACGACGTTGTTAATTGGAACCAATACAAATACAAATATCAACAAATGTAAAATCAAACAACCCAAATAGCTTAAAGTTCCAAATTTTGCAATTCATCAGTCTTAATTGAAAATTGAAATATCAGATATTCAAACCATGGATACATGTACACTTGCATAGGAGGGAGAGAGAGAGAGAGAGAGAGAGAGAGAGAGAGAGAGAGAGAGAGAGAGAGTTTACCGACAGGAGGGAGGAGAGAACAGCGAAGATAAATTACTAAGTTGAAATTTCTGAATTGAAATCGGTGAGAAAGTTTTAGGGCTCTTAGTCGAGAGACAGAGAGAGGCTACAGTGTTTGAATTGGGGGAGAATAGAGTGAAAAAAGACTCTTACTAAATTAGTCTAATTAAATTATCTTTTTTTAATTTAATTAAATTGTTATATACATCGGATTACAGAACACGGTCATATATATTACCACTTTTATATGTCGCATACCAAGACACCGACGTATATGTCAATTATGTGCAGCAACTTTATATGTCGGGTAGAAAAAACCGATGTAAACTTAACTTTTATACGTCGGGCTTAGCTGATCCGACGTATAATGTCCACAATATACGTCGTTCTTTTTCAGAACTGACGTAATAAGTGGTACCAAAACTGTAATATACATCGCCTATCTAAAAACCCGACGTATAAAGAGTTATATACATCGGTTTTCCAAATGTGCGACGTAAATTAGGCGACGTAAATGTCCAGTTTTGTACTAGTGAATCCTGATGGACATAATCCTGACAGGACTACTAAAGTCAAAAAGTCTTCTGCTGTTAAAATAAATAAAATGCATGTTAAAAGAACCCAACAAGTGTGGGTTCTTAAAAATACTGACTAGTGTGTTTTTGTCTGATTGCAGGGTAAAAAGAAAAATGTGTTAGTCATGGATAGTGGATGTTCTGTACACATGAC
Organism: Heracleum sosnowskyi; assembly: GCA_030848705.1. Lineage (NCBI taxonomy): Eukaryota > Viridiplantae > Streptophyta > Magnoliopsida > Apiales > Apiaceae > Heracleum > Heracleum sosnowskyi. The sequence continues at coordinate 9,084,939 of CM061242.1, read as the reverse complement.
TGGAAACAAAGCCCTGTTATCAGAATTGGAGGAGAAAGCTTGAAGGAATTTACGGATGAGCGGAAGCGTGATATAACATTTATTCCGTAAAAACCATGTATCGCACATATAGAAAAACATATAAAATCTAGATCGAGGGGAATCGTAACCATACCTTGAAAATCGAAGCTTTATAAAATGGATTCTAGCAGTTGCTCCTCAGAGTGTGAAGCACTCTACCGGTATCCACCAAGAATAATCCTTCGATGAAGCTTTTTTATAAAACTAAGCTTTTATAAAAATGGAGTTTTTCTTCTTTTGAGAGAGAGAGAGATGAAGAAGAAGAAGAGGGTGGCAACTAGGTTTTCACAAAAACTCTAGTCTTTTAGAATGAACTATCTCATTCTATTTATAGGGCTCTCCTAGGGTTTTTTAATATATCTTTATATATATATATATTAACCCCACATTTTATCTTATAAAATGCTTTAATAATAATTAAAACTATTTTAATCATTATTTCTTTTTCTAAACTATTTAGAAAATAACTTGCTCTCTCAAAATACCTTCATCAATAAATTAATCTTTTATGGTGTGACCCTGTAGGTTCAATATTAAGCCGGTAGTAGAAATAAATAATAATAAACTATTATTTATTATTTATATGAATTCTAATAATTCATTAAATATAATTAACTGATTAATTATATTTATTCTACATCGTGAGTGATGATTCTCAACATATCGCGACTATCCGGATAATATGAATTCACTGCTTAGAATACCAAGAACCTGTCAGTGACTAGTTACAGTACAATCAATTCCTTCTACCCTACAATATCCCGATTAAATACAAGGCATGGATCTCATGTCAAGCCTATCTAATTTAATCATATGCTTTCCTATTCACTATGTCTAGTTCCGATTAATGCAAATTAGAAACTTCTTTCTAATTTCATTCACTCTGGCCAGAGGTTCCTGAACTAGCATAAATGGAATAACATAGGACATTCTCTTCCTTCACTGGAAGGGGCAGATCCTTTATTGATCATTCACTATCTTCGTGCACAAATTCCTATACCCAGAAGAGCACTAATTATTGTCCCTCGAGACTAAGAGCTAAACCAAAGTATAGTTCAGTGTACACAAGATGACTATTATGATCTCAAGTCAAAGGACACTTGTACAACCATCACTATATGAACAACTACTGACACATGAGTGAACTCCATTAGTTGTTCAACTGATCGAGTCATGTTCAGTGAACTTATTCCTAATAAGCACCTACATACTAGCTATAGTGTCACCACACAAATGCCTATGAGAACAGACATCCTTCATAGTGAAGCAAGCATAGTATGTACCGATCTTTGCGGATTAATTAACTACCAATTAATTATCCTACGACCAGGAACTATTTAAGTTTAGAGTTCTCATCTTTAAGGTCTCATTATAATGATCTCATCATAATCCATTAAAGCTTTACTCTAAACTATGGATCATCTAATTTAAACACTTTAAATAGATAAAGCCCGTTATAAAACATATTACCATTTTATTAAATTAAACAAACTTGAATCAGATTGAACAAAGTATCTCCTAACTCATCATCCATGATTGGATTTAGGACACACGTCTTTCAATCTCCCACTTGTACTAAAACCAATCACCTTGGTATCTCATACACAACTTCTCCTAATAGAGAACAAAGCGATTTTCAAATAACGGTTTAGTAAATGGTCTTTACTATGTTGTTATGGGTGTCAAGTCAATATTGACTTAAACATCTCTCCTTTTAACGATCTCATATATCATATGAAAGCGCCGTAACTTGGATCTTGAATCCCTGATTAAACCTAGGTTCCATAGCCTGTGCTACTACCATATGTTGTACCGATACAACAATATAAATCTTATTTTAGGAACCATGTCTAACCAGCGAAAACAGGTTTTGCTATCCAAAGAACCTCCTTTGCAGCTTCACTTATAGCTATATGCATATAGTGCTTCCACTACGGAATCAGTTATCTTAAGCTGCTTGGAATTCTTCCAACAAACCGCTCATCCATTCAGAATTAACACTTATTTTGACATGGATTTTCTATCACATTTGTCCTAAGAAAATCATAGTGTTTATAACACTCGATTTTCATTTTGGACCCACCATAATCAAGAAAGATGTCCTTAATTCTTCGAAAGTATTTAAGGACGTTCTTCCAGCTTACTATCGCGCTTCTCAAGGACTAGACTAGTGCTCGCTTATCTCGCCTAGTGAGTTAGCAATCATCAAGTCTTGTATAGTACATCCGGTATTTTGATAGATACATTTGCCGAAGCATAATAAATCTTAATCATACATCATTTCTCCTCAGATGTCGTAAAAAGACACTATCTTGGAGAAAGTAACTCCGTGACTTGACAATTCAAGTAACTTCTTGGAGTTATTTATGCTAAACATCTTAGCATATAAATGATGTACACACTTTGGGTTTAGCCCAACACTTGGTTTATCCTATAAATTATCATTCCTATATCATAGGAAGTCATTCCCAAGTCCTTTATAGAGAATATGTTAGATAACCACACTTTGACTAATTTTAGCGTCGATACATCATTCCTTATCATAAGTATGTCACATACATTATTAGGAATGTCATCACACTCCCACTAACCTTCTTGTAGATCCATGATCCATCATTGTCTTTGATAAAATCAAACTATTTGATTGTCTCATCAAAACATATGTTCGATCATTGAGAAGCTTGCTTCAATTCATAAATGGATTGTCATGGCTATTAGACCATAGATTTGCTACTCATAGCAATAAATCCCTCTAATTGTGTCAACTACACATCTCTTCAATTTTCCTATCGAGGAGGGTCGACCGTTCGACCATTATTAAATATTATAGTATTACTAGCCGCAAACGCAAACAAAATCCGAATAGACTTGAGCACTACTTCATGTGATTTTTTTTTCATCAAGGTCAATCTCTTTGCTTTGATTGAATCCTTTCACAATAAGCAAGGACTTATAGGTCTTTACCCAGCCATTCACTCCAATCTCCCTTTTATAGACTCACTTGTACCCTTTCGGTTATGACACCTTTAGGTCCTCAACCATAGTCCGTACTTGGTTGATGTACATGGAATCTATATCGGATTTCATGGTACTATGCCATTTCTCTGAGTCATAACTCATAGCTTTAGTATAGGTCATAAGGTCATTATCATATAATTGACACCTCATTGTCATTCTTAATGACAAGGCAGTCAACCTCTCAGGTTGGTGATAAAATATCAAGACCTATACTTAAGCTAACCTACAAAAAGTTATCATGTCTGAAAATGTTCTTCCTATAGAACCTTTGTAATTTGTGGTGTTTGAACTTAGTTAAGTTCAACCTTCCTCCCACTGAACCCTTCTAGAATGAACAATTCCTCTAAGTAGGTAGTATGTCATACACACTATATTCAGTAGAATATTCAACCAACATCCTTGACTATCATTAGGATATCTCACAAACTTACATTTTGGATCTACCATCTAGCTTATCAAATTAAACATTTTGACATAAGCTAGACATCCCAAATCTTAACAAGTTTAAGACTTGTGTTCCTTGCACTACATATCTCATATGACAACTTAGGAACAGATTAAGAAGATACTATATTCAGCAGATATACTGATATTTATAAAATTCAACTCTAAACATATATTAGAAGATCAATTTAGCTTAACATGAACCGAACGATGTCTAACAAAGTTTGTTCGCTCCTTCGTACATTCCATCTACCTGTAGAATCTCAGGATCTGTCCAACGTGAAGCTTTAAACTTAAGATTTGAGATAACCTCAAAACACTCACTCAAGTGTATATCTTTTTGATCTTATCAAAGAGTCCCAACACTTGCTGGTTTGTTTTGTATTTCATTATTATTCATTTTGAAACACTCCAAAAGATTCGAATTTGTATTGTACCAAATACATATATCTGAATCCGGATCATATCCGTGAATTCTAATGAAGCGTGTGAATCCTTTTCTGGCATGTGTTGTCACTGGTGCACATACAATTATGTGTACTAATTTTAACACTTTTGTTGCTCATTATCTCTCTATTTCAAGAAAATAGAGATATAGTGGTCTTTCGAGTGAGACGAGTTTCGCATGCATAATGTGATTCAATAATCATATGGTTCTTGTAACCCATCACCATGCAACAAGCGAATACTCTTCTCACTCGTGCAAACAAGCCTATAATTCTTTGGATTTCCATTACCTCTATTCCATAGTCCCTATTTCAAAATGAGAAGTTTCAGTCCCACTAAATTTCTCTAATTCTTCAACTCTACAAGACAACTCTTGTAGTTGATCTTCCAATAACCCACCTTTGATAGGTGGCAACAAACTCTTTTGCTTTTGGAGTCAAACTTAGCCTTTGACTAATTATGTTATCACTCACTAACAAACTTCTTCTTGATGGTATGGTTCATCTCCCACTACTTGATTCCAGAACCGTTACCAGTCTGAAGAACAAAGCTCTCTAAGAAAGAAATACGTCTCAACAATCTTTAACATGAAGTAGATTTCAGACAATCTGATATCCAACCTTTTCATGTAAGAGTTCACAACAAATTTGCGAGTTCGTATTCGGAAGCTAATTCAAGATCATATCTCGACTTAGCTTCCATCTATGACAAAATCAACCTACCCTAGACGATCAATCAAATTGATTGTCTTGAGTCTATGATTATTCATAGATCAACCCTCAACATAACTATTATGGAATAGCTCATTCGATATCCTATATTGAATCGTCTTATTTATCATATTCTACAACTCTTATAGAAGCAACAAGGTAGCCCTGAATGTCCTTGTGCTCATACTGTTTGCACAGTCTCAAGCTCATAGACATCAGTTTGGTTTACTTTGCAACATTTGCATTATTAGACCTCTTGCACTTGGTCTCATACACATCTCCATGTGCATCACAAATAAGACACTTTGTATTAACGAGTTAAACATTTTGTCTAACTTTTCATTCTTGAGAACATTTCTCAAGTTTCAAAGTTCATCAGCATATTCGGGATAAGTCAACGTGTTATTCTACTACGATGTGTGATAGTGCAGAAATTATAGTATATCTATAATTCTATTAGTGAATACACATAACTACTAAGTAAATATTCAATTTTATTCTTACAACACCATATAAATCGGGTCTTTATTCATTGGTGGCTCCCACTATTTTATTAAGTTATACAACCCTCTATATGTATAACTAAACATTCATAATGTTAGTGAGATTAAGGATCCTATTTTCCATCACATCACCTCGGCTGTGGCACGAAACGCAATGTGATGTTCCATAGGAAGACAACTCTTGTCAACTACATCTCATGTTATTCCTTATTATCTTTTAGCCTCTTGAATCATTGAGTCTCGGCTGTGGCACGACTCACTCAATATTCTAAGTCAAGTCAAACCCAACATCTTGCATAATTAAATTAGAATTCCAAAAGCCCACGGCTGTAGCACGTAACGACAATTGAAACCTAATTTATCATACACATCTCATGTGATAGACAAGCATCTCTTAATCTCAAAACAAAGCCCTCGGCTGTAGCACGAAATGACAATGTCTCAATATAAGAACTCTACTTGTTATTATATTGGAAGGCTATGACCGACACAAGCCCGTTGTGTCATTGGCCATTTACTACTTGATATAAATTTTAATTAAGAGGGATTATATTATGTTGCAACCATAATCATATTACTAGGAGATTCTCTTTTTCTTGAACAAAATACAATTATGATATTTAAATGAAAAAATCCCAGTGTGTTGGAGGGGTCACATCGGTCCCGCTTAAAACCCAACGGCCTAGACATAAATTTTCATTTTCAACATCAAAAGAGTATTTCACTCTATGTTTCATAAACATAAGAATCTCATGGTTGTACTCATAATATTATTGTTAAGGCAAGAAACGATTCCTATTCTAGATTTTCTAGAGCACGCCTTATATTGATTTAAGTTCACCTAAATCTATCATCGCATGGTAAATATAGGCATATATCTCATATACAAAAATAAATCAACAAGTAAGCATGCAAGTAATATCATGTCATACAATGATATAATGATGTATGGATTTATTATAGTATTTAAAAGCAATTAAAACAATTAATACATGCTTTAAAACATTTCCGGGAATATAAACAGTTCCAAACTTTTATATAAAAAATATTTGACCACTCCATTAGATCCGTCTCGGAAAAATGAATCCAACGGTATATTGCACGCCCAAAACGGAGTTACCAAACTCCCAAAAAATCAAATTTAATGTGGACAGAGGGGCTGTAACGCATGACTCACATGCGTTACAACAATTAAAAGCTATTAAATGTGTAACGCATGACGCTCACGCGTTACAGGCCCTGTAACGCATTCCCGGCATGCGTTACAGGCCCTTCCCAGTAGTTTTTTTTTTTTTTTAATATTTAATGCTAAGTAAGTTACAACAATTTTATGCTATTTTATTTAATGCTTGTAACTCCTTTAGCATTAAAACACTAACTTAGCATTTATAACACTTAAAAAAAAACTCCTCTAGCCATTAATGCCCTTTATTGTTATTATTATTTTATTTTAATATTAATAAATTAATTAACAATTAATTAATAAATTAATAAAAAATCAAAATAATATGATTTCTGAAATCAAACAAAAGCAAAAATAAGCAAGCATCTATGGGGTCCTTGTACAAATTTTAATTCATATATTTCAACATGTATAATTATTTTATGAATTTTAATTAAAACGATTTTAAAAAATTCATAACAAATAATCTACACATCACAAAATTATGAAAAAAATACCTAGATCATCCACAACACTTGTAGAACCCAGATCAATGATCAAAATCTCATGCAAATAATATTTCGAATTAATTCATAATTAAATCTAAATATACTTGCAAAAATCATAATAAATCCATACATGTATAAAAAATCTGAATTTTTTTATATGAATCTCTATATGCAAAACCTAGCTCTGATACCATTGAAGGAATTTACGGATGAGCGGAAGCGTGATATAACATTTATTCCGTAAAAACCATGTATCGCACATATAGAAAAACATATAAAATCTAGATCGAGGGGAATCGTAACCATACCTTGAAAATCGAAGCTTTATAAAATGGATTCTAGCAGTTGCTTCTCAGAGTGTGAAGCACTCTACCGGTATCCACCAAGAATAATCCTTCGATGAAGCTTTTTTATAAAACTAAGCTTTTATAAAAATGGAGTTTTTCTTCTTTTGAGAGAGAGAGAGATGAAGAAGAAGAAGAGGGTGGCAACTAGGTTTTCACAAAAACTCTAGTCTTTTAGAATGAACTATCTCATTCTATTTATAGGGCTCTCCTAGGGTTTTTTAATATATCTTTATATATATATATATATTAACCCCACATTTTATCTTATAAAATGCTTTAATAATAATTAAAACTATTTTAATCATTATTTCTTTTTCTAAACTATTTAGAAAATAACTTGCTCTCTCAAAATACCTTCATCAATAAATTAATCTTTTATGGTGTGACCCTGTAGGTTCAATATTAAGCCGGTAGTAGAAATAAATAATAATAAACTTTTATTTATTATTTATATGAATTCTAATAATTCATTAAATATAATTAACTGATTAATTATATTTATTCTACATCGTGAGTGATGATTCTCAACATATCGCGACTATCCGGATAATATGAATTCACTGCTTAGAATACCAAGAACCTGTCAGTGACTAGTTACAGTACAATCAATTCCTTCTACCCTACAATATCCCGATTAAATACAAGGCATGGATCTCGTGTCAAGCCTATCTAATTTAATCATATGCTTTCCTATTCACTATGTCTAGTTCCGATTAATGCAAATTAGAAACTTCTTTCTAATTTCATTCACTCTCGCCAGAGGTTCCTGAACTAGCATAAATGGAATAACATAGGACATTCTCTTCCTTCACTGGAAGGGGCAGATCCTTTATTGATCATTCACTATCTTCGTGCACAAATTCCTATACCCAGAAGAGCACTAATTATTGTCCCTCGAGACTAAGAGCTAAACCAAAGTATAGTTCAGTGTACACAAGATGACTATTATGATCTCAAGTCAAAGGACACTTGTACAACCATCACTATATGAACAACTACTGACACATGAGTGAACTCCATTAGTTGTTCAACTGATCGAGTCATGTTCAGTGAACTTATTCCTAATAAGCACCTACATACTAGCTATAGTGTCACCACACAAATGCCTATGAGAACAGACATCCTTCATAGTGAAGCAAGCATAGTATGTACCGATCTTTGCGGATTAATTAACTACCAATTAATTATCCTATGACCAGGAACTATTTAAGTTTAGAGTTCTCATCTTTAAGGTCTCATTATAATGATCTCATCATAATCCATTAAAGCTTTACTCTAAACTATGGATCATCTAATTTAAACACTTTAAATACATAAAGCCCGTTATAAAACATATTACCATTTTATTAAATTAAACAAACTTGAATCATATTGAACAAAGTATCTCCTAACTCATCATCCATGATTGGATTTAGGACACACGTCTTTCAAAGCTGGCCTAATTGTATCTTATGGAGATGGCAACATTGGACAAACTTTGGGATATGGCAATATAATCATTGGCAGTGTCATCATTGAAAAAGTAGCTCTAGTGAAAGGACTAAAGCACAACCTGATGAGTATTAGTCAAATCACTGACAGAGGTTATCATGTCAACTTCTATTCCACACATTGTGAAGTAGTCAACAAATCATCAGAAAAGATCGCACTTACTGGCTACAGGCATGTTAACATATATGAAGCCAACATTCAGTCAAATACTTATGGCTCCTCTACTTGTCTCATCAGTAAAGCATCAGTATATGAAAGTTGGAATTGGCACAAGAAGCTTTCTCATCTCAACTTCAGCAATATCAATGAGTTGGTTAAGAAAGATTTGGTTAGAGGATTGCCTAAAGCTTTGTATACTCCTGATGGACTCTGTGATGCTTGTCAAAAGGCCAAACAGATAAGGACATCATTCAAGAGTAAATCTGAATCCTCTATTGAAGAACCATATCACATGTTACATCTTGACTTATTTGTACCAGTCAATATAATGTCCATCAGTAAGAAAAGGCACGCTCTTGTAATTGTTGATGAATTTTCTAGATTCACCTGGGTGTATTTTCTACACAGAAAAGATGAGACTCCAGAAATACTATTGGACCATGTGAGAATGATTGAGACAGGTACAAAGTATAAAGTCAAGATTCTGAGGAGTGATAATGGTACTGAATTCAAGAATTCAGTAATGGAAGAGTTCTGCAAATACAAAGGAATAATTCAACAATTCTCAGCTCTTGGCACACCCCAGCAAAATGGAGTAGTTGAAAGAAAGAATAGAACTCTTATTGAAGCTGGCAGAACTATGTTGGAAGAAGCAAAATTACCTACATATTTCTGGGCAGAAGCAGTCAATACAGCATGTTATACTCAGAACCTCACACTGATAAACATACATGGTGTAACTCCATATCAAATGCTCAAGGAGAAGAAACCTAGTCTGAAGAATCTGCATATGTTTGGCTGTAAATGTTTTATTCTCAGAACTCATCCTGAACATCTACGGAAATTTGAAGCTAAGGCTGATGAGGGAATTTTTATTGGCTATCCAGCCTCTAGAGCCTTTAGAGTTTTCAACTGGAGAACAAGGACTATCATGGAGTCAATACATGTATCTTTTGATGATAAGAAGATAACTGGAATTGCTGAAGACTCTCATGATAGTTTGATCTTTGCAAATGAAGCTACCAAGGAACCTAAAGAACAAGAATCAGATACTCACACTCCATCAGATACTGATGGGTCACCAAATCCTGGTGACACACCAAATCCTGATGAAGCACCAAATACTGATGGTGCTACTGATGATGCTATTGACAGTGCAAATGTTGAGGGGGAGCAACAACAAACTGTTACTAATTCTGAGACTACTCAAGCATCAGGAGGGGAATCTTCAGATACTGATTCAAGTGACAATCCTGATAATCCATCAGGAGGAGACAACAATAATTCAGGGGGAGCTTCTATTGATTCAAACTCTTTTTATGACAACACCAATCCAGGGGGAACATCTACTTCAAGGAATGATTTACCACCAGCAAGGAAATGGACTAAAAGTCACACTCCTGATTTGATAATTAGGGATCCTGATGCAGGTGTGAAGACAAGAAGTTCAACTCAAAATGAATGTCTTTATCATAACTTTTTATCCAAGGAGGAACCTAAGAAAGTTGAAGATGCACTTAAGGATGTTGATTGGGTTACTGCAATGCAAGAAGAGTTGAATGAATTTGAAAGAAATGAAGTCTGGAAACTGGTGCCAAGACCAAAGAACAGGTCAATTGTTGGTACAAAGTGGGTATTTAAAAACAAGACATATTCAGATGGAGTAATTATCAGGAATAAAGCAAGGCTAGTTACAAAAGGGTATTCTCAACAAGAAGGGATTGACTATGATGAAACTTTTGCTCCTGTTGCAAGACTAGAAGCCATCAGGATTTTTCTGGCATATGCAGCTCACAAGAAATTTAAGGTTTTCCAAATGGATGTTAAAAGTGCTTTCTTAAATGGTGAACTGGAGGAAGAAGTTTATGTTGAACAACCTCCTGGTTTCATTGATCCAAAATATCCAAATCATGTCTACAGATTGATAAGACTCTGTTTTATTTGAATCATGGTAAGGATTTGCTTTTAGTTCAGATTTATGTTGATGATATCATTTTTGGGTCAACAAACAATAAGCTATGTGAGAAGTTTTCAAAGCTTATGCAGTCTAGATATCAAATGAGCATGATGGGAGAAATGAGTTACTTTCTTGGTCTTCAAGTTAAACAGACTGATGATGACATCTTTATCAATCAGTCAAAATATACAAGGAATTATTGAAAAGGTTTAACATGCAAGATAGTGTAACTGCAAGTACTCCCATAGCTACAGCTACCAAACTTGATCCTGATCAAGGTACTGAGGTAGATATAACTCACTACAGGGGAATGATTGGCTCTCTTTTATATCTCACTGCAAGTAGACCAGATATCATGTATGTAACCTGTCTTTGTGCAAGATTTCAAGCAAATCCCAGGGAACCACAACTGATTGTAGTCAAAAGAATTTTTAGATATCTTAAAGGCACTCCTTCACTTGGCCTTTGGTATGCAAGGGAATCAGATTTTGGTTTGTGTGGGTATTTAGATGCTGATTTTACAGGATGCAAAATAGACAGGAAAAGCACTTCAGGAAGCTGTCAGCTTTTGGGTGGTAGACTAGTTTCTTGGTTCAGTAAAAAGCAAAAGTCTATCTCTACATCAACTGTAGAAGCTGAGTACGTTGCTGCAGGGAGTTGCTGTGCTCAGATAATGTGGATGAGAAATCAGTTGTTAGATTATGGCATGTTATACTCTAAAATCCCTATTTATTGTGATAACCAAAGTGCTATTTCAATGACAGGAAATCCAGTTCAGCATTCTCTTACTAAGCACATCAGTATCAGGTACCATTTTATAAGAGAACAAGTACTGGAAGGAACAATTGAACTTCATTTTGTTCTTACTGATCAACAACTAGCTGACATATTCACCAAGCCACTGCCTGAAGCTACCTTCAACAAATTGGTGAATGAACTTGGAATGATGAACCTTGAGAATTTCTAAGAAAAGCTACAGAGGGCAAGTCCTGATGACTATCAAATCCTGATGGTCATTCAGTAAGGTATGTACTTTTGACCAAATCCTGATAGGACAAAATCCTGACAGGAAGTCAAATGGTCAATCTTGATGGACATGTCAGCATTTCTAATTTGATTAATTTGTGCCTAATTTTCTGTCAGTATTTGATAGTGTTAGATATAATTGCTGACGTTTGTTCATCAGTGTTTAAGTACCAGGTACATATCAGAGTTTATCTAGAAGCCAGTCAGAGTTTGATAAAGTCTGACTGGGTGAAGAGTTTACATTGAAGCCAGTCAGAGTTTGATAAAGTCTGACGTGGTGATAGTTGACTTAGCTGTCGGTGCAAAGATAAAGATTCTAGAAGCAATATATTCTGAAGATGGAAAGAAGCAGAATATATTGATACAGCTAAGGAACCGGAATAGAAGACTGAAGCAATCCTTAATTGATATGAATTGTATAGCTAATTTATAGGAGTATCAATTAGATAAGGATTGTGTAACTGTGTACTATATAAACACAAATAGGTTATCCCTAGAAGGGATGCGATTATTGAAATATTATTCTTGTAACCTAGTAGCTCTTTGTGATTCATTAACATCACTAAGAGAGAATTATTTTAATATAATTCAGTTTGTTGATTTACAAACTTGTGTTCTTGATTGTTATTCGCATACATACTTGATTATATATTGTGTATTCGGCCTAACAATTGGTATCAGAGCCAAGGCTGTTTAATATATACAGTTTTACGATTCAAACACAGTAATAATCATGTCTGAAGAAAATCAAACTTCTCCCAAGGTTGAACAGGTTAAACCTAATTCTGTGAGTCGGTATGAAACAATCAGGGTTCCAATTCTCAGACCAGTGGAGTATCCAATTTGGAAGGTGAAGATGACCATGTTTCTGGAGGCTACAGATCCAGAATATCTTGACAGAATATATGATGGTCCTCATATGCCGACTAAATTGTCTCCTGTTGTTGATGGTCAAGAACAAAAGACTGTTCCAAAGGAAAAGAAAGATATGACTCCTGAGGACATCTCATCAATTGCAAAAGATGCAAAAGTTAGACATCTTCTACACAGTGCCTTAGATAATGTGATGTCTAACAGAGTAATTGGCTGCAAGACTGCCAAAGAAATATGGGATGCTCTAGAAGTCAGATGCCAAGGAACAGGTGCTATTAAGAAGAATAGGAGGACCATACTAACTCAGGAGTATGAGCACTTTGATTCAAGAGCCAATGAAACCTTGACTGAGACATATGACAGATTCTGTAAACTACTGAATGATTTATCTCTAGTTGATAAAGAATATGATCTTGAAGAGTCTAATCTCAAGTTTCTGTTATCTCTACCTGAAAAGTGGGATCTAAAGACAACAACAATAAGAGATAATTATGAACTTGCTGATACAGATCTTGATGAAATCTATGGGTTGTTGAAAACTCATGAACTGGAGATAGAACAAAGAAATAGAAGAATGAGTAAAAAGACAAAATCTGTTGCTCTCAAAGTTGAGGAGAAGCCCATCAAGAAGGAATCATCAAGGAAGAAAGCCAAGGGAAAGGCTTTAGTCATTAAATCTGAAAGTGAGTCATCAAACTCTGATGATGACTCAAACACTGATGAAGCTTCTGACTCTGAGGAGGATGAAGAACAGATGATGCAAATGGCTGCATTGATGGTGAAGACCTTCAAGAAGATGGGATTCAAGAACTTCAAGAAAGGAAAGAGATTCTCAAGGAAAGATTCAAACTCTGAAAGGAAAAGTTTTAAAAAGTCTGATGGAAGGGAGACCAAGTCTGGCAAGAAGGATAAATCTGAAATCCAGTGCTACAGGTGTAAGGAGATGGGTCACTATGCCCCAGAGTGCAAGAAAGGCAAATCTGAGAAATCACTCATCTCTAAAGGCAAAGACTGGGCAGATACTTCAGACTCTGATGATGGAGTAAATTATGCTCTTATGGCAACTGTCAGAGATGAGACTGAATCATCTGAAAATAAGGTACCCCTAACTACTTATGCTTATGATACTGATAATATATCTGAGTTAAGAGTATATCTGAAAAGCGTACATGTTAGTTATAGGGATCAGACTTTAGAGAATGAGAGAATTAAATCTGAGAATCTTAGTCTTAAAGATAGAAACAAGTTTCTTGAAGGAGAACTTGAAAATATGAAGCAGATTCAAAAAGAAAGAGATGATGCTGTTTATGTTGAACAGGAGTTGCTCAAAAGATATAAGCAACTAGAATCTGATCTAGAAAAAGAAAGAAAAATAATCAAGACTTGGACAAACTCTGGAAGAGACACTCATCAAGTGTTTCAGACAGATTCTGTAGGTTTAGGCTATTGTGAAAATGATGAACTTAGGTTTAAAGACAAAGTTAAGGTTAAACCACAACTTAAACCTGTGAAATTTGTTCAAGAAACCAATAAGTTAAAATCTGTTGTAGTAAGAGAAGCTGATATGGAATTAGATGAAACCTGTGAAAGACAGGAAAATATTATAACAGAAAATCTTATGGAATTAGAAGCTGTTAGAAAGCCAGTAAAAACTTGTGAAAAACAGGTTAATGTTGGTTTGATGATAGGAAAACAGTTCAATCATAAGCTCAAAGAGGTAAAATCTGCCATGAAACCAAAAGGGTTCAAGAAGAATAGGAATGGAAAGATAGGCATAAATAAAAGAAATAATCATTTGCCTACTGCTGCTGCTCCAAAGAAAACATGTTATAATTGTGGTAGTTCTAATCATCTTGCTAGATTTTGCAATAAGAACAAACATATTAATTCTTTACCTTCTACATCAGGAGTAAAGAATGATTATGTAAGGGTTAAACCACAGACTTTATGCACACACTGTGGGAGCACTTGGCATTCTATTTATACTTGTAAGAGTTATCATGCTATTTATCATAACTATTATGAGCCAAAGCCCAACTTGAAGTGGGTTAGGACAAACTCTGCAAGTATAAAGTCTGACAATGTTAATTTAAACTCTGTTGATAGTGATTCCGCTGCAAAAGCTAACACTGTTAAGAAAGACAAAGGATCCAAGCAAGTCTGGGTCCTTAAAACTAACACCTAGTGTTTGTTTGTGATTGCAGGGTATAAAAGAGAGCACACTTATCTTGGACAGTGGATGCTCAGGACATATGACTGGAAATAAAGCCCTGCTATCAGACTTTGAGGAGAAGGCTGGCCCAAAGGTTTCCTATGGAGATGGCAACATAGGACACACTCTGGGATATGGCAATATTAATCTTGGAAGTGTCATCATCACATATGTAGCTCTAGTCTCAGGACTCAAGCATAATCTGCTATCTGTGAGTCAAATCTGTGACAGAGGAAACCATGTAGATTTTCATACTGAATACTGTGAAGTTATCAGTAAATCTACTGGAAAAGTTGTTCTAGTTGGAAACAGGCGCAACAACATTTATGAAGCAAGTTTGGTAACAAACTCTGATGGAAAAACAGTGTGTCTGACTGCAAGAATGTCAAATGAAGAGAGTTGGAAATGGCATAAGAAGCTCTCTCATCTAAACTTGAACAACATCAATGAACTTATACGAAAAGATCTTGTAAGGGGACTTCCAAAGTCAATACTAAGCTTAGATGGTCTATGTGATTCTTGTCAAAAGGCTAAGCAAAGGAAGTCATCTTTCAAGAGCAAATCTGAATCTTCAGTAGTGGAACCTTATCATCTTCTACATGTTGATCTCTTTGGACCGGTGAATGTGATGTCTATGGGCAGAAAGAAATATGCTCTAGTAATTGTTGATGAATATACTAGATATACATGGGTGTATTTCTTATCAAAGAAGGATGAAACTGCTCAAACTCTGATGGATCATGTAAACCTACTGGACAAAGGATCACAGCACAAAGTCAAAATTATAAGGAGTGATAATGGAACTGAATTCAGAAATTCAATAATGGAAGCTTTCTGCAAGGAAAGAGGAGTGAAACAAGAGTTTTCTGCACCTGGAACTCCACAGCAGAATGGTGTAGTTGAAAGAAAGAACAGAACTCTAATCGAAGCTACCAGAACTATGCTTGATGAAGCAAAATTACCAACTTATTTCTGGGCAGAAGCTGTTCAAACTGCTTGTTTTACTCAGAATGCAACATTGATTAACAAGCATGGGAAAACACCATATGAGATGGTGAAAAATAAGAAGCCAAATTTGAAATATTTTCATATATTTGGATGCAAATGCTTTGTATTGAAGACTCATCCTGAACAGTTGACCAAGTTCGAGTTAAAAGCTGATGAAGGAATCTTTGTTGGCTATCCATTATCAACAAAAGCATTCAGAGTTTACAATCTGAGAACTAAAGTGATCATGGAATCCATACATGTGTCATTTGATGACAAGAAAATAACTGGACTTGAAGATGAAATTGAATATGATCAACTGCGCTTTGAAAATGAAGGTTTATTTTCTGATGATGTAAACTCTGATGAAGCAGTACCGACAAACTCTGATGAAGCGGTTCTGATAAACTCTGACGAAGCATACTCTGAACCTCTACTGGTAAATACTGGAGAAACTGAAAATTCTCAAATTGAACAACGTAGAGAACCAGTTGAGGGGGAGCGTGAAGAAGCTCAACAAGACACAGAAAATGAGTCAGTTGAGGAAACTGATTCAAACTCTGACAGTTCAAACTCTGAGCCATCCAATTCAGGGGGAGCCTCAGATGCTGCAGAAAGTCAACATATGAATCAGGAGAGCATGGATCAAGGGGGAGGATTCAATAATGATGCAAGAAACCACTTACCAACAGCAAGAAAGTGGACACAGGCACACACACCTGATCTCATAATTGGAGATCCTGATGCTAGTGTGAGAACTAGAAGTGCAACAAATAATGAGTGTCTGTATCATGCTTTCTTGTCTCAAACAGAACCAAAGAAGGTGGAGGAAGCTCTTCAAGATGCAAATTGGATTACAGCAATGCAAGAAGAGTTAAATGAATTTGAAAGAAATGAAGTTTGGACACTTGTACCTAGACCAAAGAATAGATCAATTGTAGGTACAAAGTGGGTTTTCAGAAACAAGACTGACAGTGAAGGTGTGATTACAAGAAACAAGGCTAGACTTGTGGCTAAAGGATATTCACAACAGGAAGGAATTGATTATGATGAAACCTTTGCTCCAGTTGCAAGATTGGAAGCCATAAGAATTTTTCTGGCCTATGCTGCACACAAGAAGTTTAAAGTCTTTCAGATGGATGTGAAAAGTGCTTTTCTCAATGGGAAGCTTGAAGAAGAAGTGTTTGTTGAACAACCACCAGGATTTGTAGATCCCAAGCATCCAGATTATGTCTACAGGCTTGACAAGGCATTATATGGACTAAAGCAAGCACCAAGAGCATGGTATGAAACTCTTGCTCAATTTCTTTTAGAAAGTGGGTTCACAAGAGGTACAATTGATAAAACCTTGTTTTATTTCAATTCTGGTGATGATTTGCTTTTAGTTCAAATTTATGTAGATGATATTATCTTTGGATCTACTAATGACAAACTTTGTAAGAAGTTTGCAAAGCTTATGCAATCCAGGTACCAAATGAGCATGATGGGAGAGCTTAGTTACTTTCTAGGCTTACAGGTCAAGCAAACAGATGATGGTATTTTTATCAATCAAGCAAAATATACCAGAAATCTTCTCAAGAAATTTGGTATGCTTGATAGTTCATCTGCTACAACTCCCATGGCTACTGCAACAAAGCTAGACAAAGACACAGGAGCCTCAGTAGATATGACAAACTACAGAGGAATGATAGGATCTTTACTGTATCTTACTGCAAGTAGACCTGATATCATGTATGCAACATGTCTTTGTGCAAGATTTCAAGCAGATCCCAGAGAGCCTCATCTAACAGCTGTAAAAAGGATTTTCAAATATCTCAAAGGAACCATGACCTTGGGTTTGTGGTATCCTAGAGAATCAGAGTTTAAGTTAATTGGTTACTCTGATGCAGATTTTGCAGGCTGTAAGATAGACAGAAAAAGTACAAGTGGAAGCTGTCAATTCTTAGGTGACAGATTGGTTTCTTGGTACAACAAGAAACAGAAATCAATTTCCACATCCACAGCAGAAGCAGAGTATATAGATGCTGGTAGCTGTTGTGCACAGATTCTGTGGATGAAGAATCAGTTGCTGGATTATGGTTTGAGGTACTCTAAAATACCTATTTTCTGTGATAACCAAAGTGCTATTGCTATGACAGGAAATCCAGTACAGCACTCCATGACCAAGCACATCAGCATAAGGTATCATTTTATCAGAGAACATGTGGAAGAAGGAAACATTGAGCTTCATTTTGTGTCTACAGACCAACAACTTGCAGATATCTTCACCAAACCTTTGAGTGAAGCTAATTTTACAAGATTGGTAAATGAACTTGGAATGATCTCTGGTTTCGACTAGAGATACGGGTTAGACTCAACAACTATACATGTTTAATTTTTATGCTCATGATTCTTTGCATGTATTAACTGTTATGAGTACCAGTGTCATAAACTCTGAAAGTAAACTCTGATGCTAAACTCTGTAAGTCATAAAGTGTTGGTCATACTCTGATAGTTACAGTCTAATGCTATACTCTGATTGTAATTTTGTCTGAAACATATGGACCAATGAAGAAATTTGTATGAAACATAATTCTCAGTAAGTAATTGTGAATCCTTAAGAGTTGTTTAGATTCTGATCTCAAATATGTGCAGTAAGTTAACACAGCATGATACTGTCTCTATATTTATAGCATCTCTTAGTTTATTGATTCTATACACTGAAGTTGTATTAGCTGTTTGCATTTTCTCTCATAAATTAAATACATTAACTGATGAAAAGTCTAAACTCTGATTAAAAGTTACAAATAATTCACCCTCAAATCAAAAGATGTCAAAAAGAGCACAAATTCCTTTGAGATCATGTTGTGCCTAGGAAGATCCAGGAACTTATTGTATGAAATAAGGGCTAAAATCTTTGATTTTTGGTGACTAGTGCCAACCACTGATTACTGGAAAAATTAAAAAAAAATATAATATATATATATATATATATATATATATATATATATATATATATATATATATATATATATATGAAGGGGGTGAAGAATAAAAGATATATCCAAATAAAAGGATATCAAAATACAGAGTTTGGATATAAAAATCAGATTTTATGTGTTACATGAGAGTTTAGGCAACCAGTTTTTACTACTTAAGTTTGTGGATTTTATGCACTTTGAGATGGTCTAAATATTCAAATTCAGTAAACTCTGCTATAGCACACACAATTATTCACACCTGTACAGTTTGAGAAAAGAGTTTATTGACAAAGAAGGACAAATGGTAAACACTGATGTATTGTGAGAAATACGCCGAGGTAATTTTGTTTTAATCTCTGATGATTAAAATGATTTCTTTGTTTCAGACATTTTATAATTTTGAGATTAGACAATTGTTTAGAAATACGAAAGAGTATGAGTACAAACGGTTCAAATTTGTATTAAACAGAGGAGAGAGAGGTTGAATGTTTTGAACAGTGTGGAAAGCGGTAATTATGGCTATTTTTACTACGCGTGTGTATTGAAAGTTGTTACATACAGCTGTCAGCGTATACATGTTTGACATCTGTCCCACTCACACATTTTTCAAAGACGCCTGCTGTGTGTAGTAATGATTAAAACGATTGGGTTTTAATTTTCACTGTTTTTATTTAAACTTACTACACATAAACGGTTCATTCTTTTACACACTTCATCTTTTCATAAGTTTTTACTCACAAACACTGTCTCAAACACTTTCACTGCATACTTTTCTCTATCTTTCTTCTAAACTTTTCTAATGGCTACTACAATGTTTACTGCTTCTGGGTTAGAATTCGTTCCTAATAACTATGCTGCTCCTTTGGCAAATGAGAACGCACCGGAGGCGTTTCATTTGATTCAAGATTTCTTGTCAAACTCTGATGTTGGAACTGCTCTCACAGCACCGTTGAAGCTGTCTGCATCTCAAATCAGATCTTTTTGGCAGACAGGTACTTATGACAATGGAGGAGAGTCTGGGTCTCCATCTATTATCTTTGAATTTCAAGGAGAAGAGTTTGTAGTTACTCCTACAACTGTTCGTGATGCTCTGGGCCTTGAAGACTTTAATGCTTTCACAATCTCTGTTGGAGATTCTGAGTTAGTTCGAATGATGAGGGAAATAGGATACTCTGGGCCACTGACAAAGCTTGGTCAGTTGAAGCGACCGCTCTTGCGAAAGGAATGGAGTTTCTTTTTCGACTGCATAACAAGGGCGTTCGGCAAGAAATGCACGAATTGGGATGCTATTCCCACGGATAGTCTGCAAATCGGGTTTTCTCTTCTTTATGGAGGTAATTTTGATGTTGCTAGGCTAGTTCTAAATAATATAGGTGAGAAAATGAATGAAAACAGAGGTGTCGTCTATTTTGCAAGATTTTGTCAATTAATATTCTCTGAATGTGTTTCTGACGTAGAGATAGATGAGAATGATGTGATTCCCTGTTTTAAATTACATAAACGCATATTCTCTGATCTAACCAATAAAGATAACAAGAAAGGAGATGTTGGTGTTTTGTTGCTACCTGAGTCTGTGCAACAATTCCTGGTCAACTTACAACAACAACTTGTAAACGCTGAAGCTGGACCTTCTGTGTCTCAATCACAGAGGTCAAAGAAGTCTAAGGTAAGGGCTGTTAAGTCTGCAAGAGTGAAGCCATCAGAAACTGAAGCTGGGGTATCAAATACTGATGATATGCCTCAGAAGAAAAGGTTACAGAAAAGAAGGGCCAACAGGGCAAAGTCTGATAATGCTGATGAGGAGAGTGAAACTGATGATGAAACTCTTCATCAGAGAAAAAGAAGATTGGTGGCTGCACATCTCTTTGGTGCATCCAATGTAAATGCTGAAGCTGTCAATCTGGACAGAGTTTTTGAGGAAAATGTTGCTGAAGCAGCATCTATGCCTGAAATGGTAAGTGCTGATGTAGAAGCTCCTACATCAAAGGCTGATGATGTAGTTGAGGAAGCTGTAAATGAAGCTACTATGTCCACAGAGGATAGAGCACATGTTGAGATTGCAGATGAAGCTCCTGAAATTATTGTTCAGGAGGCTACAGAAAATATTGAGGCTGAGTTTTTTGAGCCACAAGGATTTCATATGGAAGTTGAAGCAAACATCTCTGTAAACTCTGAACATTTCACAGAGGGTTTGGAAGCTGATCAAGATACTGCTGAAATTGAAGAATCTATGGCTTCTCATACAGAAATAATTTCTTTTGAAATTGAGAAAGGTGAGGAAGTCGATCAGACTTTAGCTGCTACTGCTACAGAAACTGTTGCTGCAAATCCTGATGTTGCTGACAAGGATGCAACAGAGAATGTTCCCATAGAAGCAGAGTTTGTTACAAACTCTGAGACTAATAAAGCTGAGCAGATAACTACTGAAGCTGCTGTAGAGAATTTCGATGAAGTTATGGCAGAGTCTGTTCCTGTTGAAACAGAGTTTGTTGCAAACTCTGCGATTCCAGAACCTGTTGCAGAGAAAGTTATTGTTGAAGCTGCACAGAGTAATTTTGAAACTGCTGCTGAGAATGTTCCTGCAGAGAATACAGCAGAGAATGCTAATGATGATGATAGTTCTGATCATTCACAAGAGGAGTTATTTGAGAGTCAAGCAAACTCTGATGAGCAAAGAGAGGTCAATCGAGCTACGGCTGAGCATTATCAGGATATGTACTACAATAGATGGGCTGATGCTGGTTGTATCTTTTCAGCACAGAGGGCTGCTGATTTTCTTGGTGATTCTGTGAAGACAATTTCAAATCCTGATATTCTTACAAGTCTAAAGGCTACTGTGATTCAAATTAAATCTCTCCACAACAGATTTGATGAGTCTCATAAGGAAGTCACTGCTTTGAGGAATGAAGTTGGTCTGAGAGATCTTACTCTGAAAAATGATAGAGCTTACTACAATTCCATGTTCAAGAAGCAAGCTAAGGACTCTGATGAAATTCAGAAGAGGCTTGGGAAAGTTGAGGACAACCAGACTGCTATGTCTGCCCAACTGACTTCAATTTCTAATGCAATTGAGTTGTTGACATCAGTACTACTTTCTGATGATGTCAAAAAGGGGGAGAGTGTACCAAGTGACAAATGCAAAGACACTCAAACTCTGAGACGGAGGGATGATGGTAATGATGGTGGAAACAAGGGAGGAGATGGAAAGAGTTTAAGATTAAATTCTGATAGAAGACTACTTCCAAGAAGATCAAACTCTGATAGAAGATCAAACTCTGGAAAGGGAAATGCAAACTCTGCCAGTGGTTCAAGATTCAAAAGTTTGATAATCTCTGATAAGCCTACCACAGATGAGGAAATTGCTACTAAGGTGTTTATGGCAGAACATGGAAAAGATGTTACAATTGAAGATATCCAAGCTGAAGAGCAAATGCTTGCTGAAGAACACAAGAAGAATCTTGAAGCTGGAATCTACAAGAAGAAGGAAATCAAGGCTCCTAGAAAGAAAGAAACTGGAATTTCTATTAAAGAAAATACTCAACAGAGTATACAATACACCAGGAGGCCTGTGATTACAAATACTGATAAAGGAAAGGGTATACTGGTAGAAGAAGAACAGTTACCAAAGAAGAATTATTCAACCTCTGACAAAGCTCAAGTTGAAGTTTTTGAAGCTAAATCAACCTCTGACAATGCTCAAGTTGTGCAAACTCAGTTATCTTCACCACTCCAAGGTTTCAAAAGATCTTCATTACCTGAAACTCTGAAGCCTAGCCAGGTGAACTTTCTACAAACCAGAACAGTACTTGGAAAACAATCTTATGATAAATCTGGTTTGGGTTCCCACCAAGAGAAAAGAGTTAATAATAGTCCTTTAGATCATACATCACTGGCAGAACCTGGTGTTGGGGTTACTCAAGAAAACCTTGATAAACTAGAATCTGTTCAGATGATTTACCACAGAGGCTTCAAGAAGGAGTTTTTATTATACTTTATGGCTGATGGCAGAGTTTACAGAATTGGAGAAGATGATATTCGTCTGAAATTATGGGAAGAGCTAGAGTATGTTCTATATCTCCTGAAGATCAAAAATAGAAATACTCATAATGCTGCTCTGGTTTTAAAAGACAGAATGGTGAAATCAAAAGTTCTTTTTGGAGGAAGTGTTTCCAGTGTATATATTCCTAAGTACAGAGATGCACATGGAAAGTTGGTGGAAATGAAGAAAAATAGTGCTAGATTCAGGACTGCACTAGATAAGAAAGTTCTAGAGTTCAATCTAGAGTCTGATAAGGCTTTTTATATCAGACTTGGCAATGAAATGAACAAGAACAACATCTATTCTTTAAGGGCTGCCATTTATCAAATTGGTGAAGATGAACCAGAATTGAAGGAGCTGAAGAAGGATATGATTGCTGAACTAGATCGAGCTGAGAGAAAGTTACTGTCAGATTATATCAGGACTGTACCTGATATCCAAGAAATTCAGTAAAGTCTGACTGTAAGTTTTTATGTTTTCTATTCTAAGTTAAATTTAAACTCTGTTTTAAAATTAAACTCTGACATATTTTAAACACTGCATTTGTTATATGTTTTGACATCATCAATTATCTGTTTAACTTGTACATTTTTATTATGCACAAGTTGGGGGAGATTTTTAGATATAATTGCTGACGTTTGTTCATCAGTGTTTAAGTACCAGGTACATATCAGAGTTTATCTAGAAGCCAGTCAGAGTTTGATAAAGTCTGACTGGGTGAAGAGTTTACATTGAAGCCAGACAGAGTTTGATAAAGTCTGACGTGGTGATAGTTGACTTAGTTGTCGGTGCAAAGATAAAGATTCTAGAAGCAATATATTCTGAAGATGGAAAGAAGCAGAATATATTGATACAGCTAAGGAAACGGAATAGAAGACTGAAGCAATCCTTAATTGATATGAATTGTATAGCTAATTTATAGGAGTATCAATTAGATAAGGATTGTGTAACTGTGTACTATATAAACACAGATAGGTTATCCCTAGAAGGGATACGATTATTGAAATATTATTCTTGTAACCTAGTAGCTCTTTGTGATTCATTAACATCACTAAGAGAGAATTATTTTAATATAATTCAGTTTGTTGATTTACAAACTTGTGTTCTTGATTGTTATTCTCATACATACTTGATTATATATTGTGTATTCGGCCTAACAGATAGGAAACGTTTGAGTTTTAATTGGACAACTGTATGCGTGTGTGTGTCACACTGATATATATACATATAGATACACATAAAAAGCGGTGCAGTTATTTAATTACACACGTAATTTGGTCCACATTATTTGTGCACGAATCACATTTTGCCACCTGTCACTGAGAGTAATATTTTGTTTTGACAAAATACAATCTATTTTCTATTTTGCGAATTACTCTCAAGATTCATCAGTTTTCTACCTTCTTTCTCTCTCTGTTCTTACAAACCCTAATTTCCAAATCTCAAATCTCAGTTTTCTAAACATCTCTTCAATGGCGTCTTCATTATTCATGAACAAACAGACAGTGATTAGTGGTATTACTTTCGCCACTAACAATTTTGTTACGGTTTTAGACCATCAGGAATTACCAAACGAGTTTCATATTATTCAAGATTTCTTAGCTTCAAGTCCATTGAAGTATGCTTTAACCCAGCCTGCGCAAGTTTCTTTTAAGTCTGTGATGCAGGTATGGAACACATCTATTTTTGATAAAGGACACTCAGGCTCAATCCTGATGAGTTTCGAGTTTGATGGGGTTACTCACTATGTAACTCTTGCTGTTGTTGAGGAGGCACTTCACTTGCCTGCCTCAGATGATCAAACGACTGCTGTGATTTCTGATTCGACATTGTTCGAGTTTGTTACCAAGCTGGGCTATAATGGAGAAGTCAAGAGATATGACAATCTCTTCAGGACAAAGCTAAAGAAGGAATGGAATTTCTTCTTCGACACCATAAGTAGATGTTTCCTGAACAAGACATCTAATTTTGATGCTCTACCATCAGGATCTCTCAAGATAGGGTACTCTCTTATTTACTCTACTGATTTTGATTATAGTTCATTTATTTTAAAAGCTTTAAGTGATAGGAAAGCAGATAAATATGGTTATGTTTGCTTTCTTAGATTTTTTCAATTGATATTTAATCACTTATGTTCTGATGCTATTTTTAAAGATGATGTAATTCTACCAATCTGTAGAATTACTGATAATAATGTGAAGTCCTTAGTCAACAGTGATAAGGCAAATGGTTTTCAAGGCAATGCCTTTATTCCTGATGAGGTCAGGCTTTTCTTGAAAGAGAAAATGTCTACTCAGTATGGATCAGATACTGATGCTATGGGACAAGGCCAAACACACCCTGTCCTGACCCAAGCATCCAACCCAAACACTCAGTTAAACAACCCACAATCACCTCTAGTATCTCTCAAAAGACTTTAGTTGTAAAAGCAAAGAAATCAGCTAGATCTGATGTGTCTGGAAGGCAATCAGGATCAAAGGATTTATCCTCTACACCACTCACTAAAAAGAAGTCACAAGGGGGTGTACAGGGGGTCCTGGTTAAAAAGACTGATAGGGTTGAGGAGGTTGCACTGAAAAGAAAATTGATTTTGGGTACCAGTTCTGATTCTGAGGATGATATGCCACTAATCTCCAAGTTTAAGATACAAAAGGAAGTTGCTGATACTGCTCCTGAAACTATGGCACAGACTGCTAAGCCACAAAAAAAAATAAAGTTAATCAAAAGCAGGTATCATATTCTTTTAAAGGTGAAGAATATTGACGGTCAGACAACTTCAAATCCTGATGAGTCATCAATTCCTGATGCTCATGCAAATCCTGACGTCAGTACACCTGATGCATCACCACAGAAAACTGTCTTAATCTCAGATTCTCCAGCAAATGCTTCTCCATCTCCAAGGATTGTTAAAATTTCATGGGAGAAGGTTGCTGAGACTGCTTCCAAACTGGGATTTACACCTCCAATTCAAAAGAAAGGGAAGGTAGATGAAATTGTGTTTCAAAGACAGAAGAAACTGAAAGGATCCAGCCCACAAGAACCTGAACTTCAAAGTAGTTCAGCAGCTATTGAGGATCCTGCCACACAAGAACCACTCACTCAAAGTGTGAGTGAAGGCAAAGCTGATGGAATGGTCACACAAGAACCATTTTCTCAAAGGGAGAATGAAGACATCAACATTCCTGCCCCAGAAGAACCATCTTCTCCGAGTGAAGATGTAGGCAAAACAGCTTCAGTTTCTAAGGAACTTCCTGACACTGCTCAAGGGGTTTCTTGTGCAAATGACATGGACATATTGGTTGATAACACTGTCAATGAGGGAAGTACACAAGAACCTTTAACTCAAAGTATTGAAGCACCTTCTAAACCTCGGGCTACATGATAGGTCCATAATTAATACATTTTTAATACTTATTTTATGTTTGTTTTCGTAATTTTATTATTTAATAATTTGTTTTCTTTTGTTTTGTAGGAAAATAAATAAAATCATATTTCAAGCAGTAAAAGGTGAAAAAAGGCAAGGAGATGGAAATACTTGAAGTCAAAAGGAAATTGGAGAAAAATTGGAAAACTTATCGGAGAAGAAAAAGGAATTGAGGAAATATTTCTACAATCCGATTTGTAGTCAAAAAGCCCAAACCCATTATTTTTCCTATAAATATAGATCTCCCCTCTTGTATTTGAGACACCTAGAATTTTGTTTAGCTCTTTGTTTATTTGTTTACTCTCTTGGGCTATACTCTGTTTTACTGATTTTCAATTCATTGATTTCTTGTTTTTAGATTCAGTCTCTATTCACGTTGTTTACTTGATATATTAGTTAATTGTTTTTGTTTCATGGCCACTTCCTGCCTTCACACACGCACGCCATCTTTAAGTTGTTTAAGTTTTGTTTTATATTTAACTTGTCACCCCCTGTTACTAGTTCGCATATTTAGTTTATAAATTAGCTTTTTCATTCATGTCTTCATCTTTTATTAGTTTAATTAATTCAGTTATTATGTCTAGCTAAATCTCTTGCCCTAGGATGAAGATGAAGTTAATTTAATTATTTTTGATATCTTCTCGTTCCTATTAATTGATTCTCATAATTTTTCTTGGTGCTTAATTGTTCAATTGACAAAGTGATTTTGATATATTATTGTTACCGGATTTATTTTTCATAGCCTATGCTTGCTCCATGAAGTTTTGATGGGTTATTATTAGATAACAAGTTTCATAGTGTATGCTTGTCTCGTTAATTGATATATCTTATTTGTGAAGGAAAGATAATTGATTTTAGGGCGAGTTGATATTAATTGTGATTGATTAATGGATTCGGATTCCTAGGTTTTCCCTATCTGATTTTAATTGTTAATTAGGTTAAACAAATCTCATCTCAAATCTTATTTGTCTAGTTCGCCTGAGTTAATTGTTAGGGTTTTGAAAATTCATAGTCTCTATGGATCGATCTGTGATTGCTACAACTAAACACTGTGCGCTTGCAGTTTACATTATTTTTACACATCACTACACAAGAACCATTGGTAGCAAATACTGATGCAAGCCAATCAATTCCTGACAGTGTTGCTCCTGATGCAAGTGTTGCTCCTGATGCTGAGCCAATCCTGATACAACCACTTGACTCCAGACCAATGATGGATCCTATCTCAGATCATCAAGATAAACTCAAAGGTGTTGCTATTACTGATCATGCTTCTAATGATGATTCTGATGATAGTGATGATGATAATGAAGATGATGTTGAGAAGGATGAACTTGCCACTGCAATTAAATCAAGTCTTGGAACTACTCATGGTTCATCAAGTACTTTTATGGCTGGCAAAGCTAGAGTTCAAGATTTTTCTGGTCCTTCTGCAACTGATGTTGCTGAGCAATTAAGAAGACATGAATGGGATAATGAATAGTACAAATCTGTTGATCATGTGAGCTACCCATGTGCACTACATCATGCTTCTTATGCAGCAAGTTTGATTGAGAATGAAGATATAAGGAATCACTTGAAGGCTACGACTCTGTTAAGCAAAAGCCTCAAGGATGAGATTGATTCTGTTAAGGCTGTTAATTCTTTGGTAAGGACTGATATATCTCAAAGTTTGGCAAAGGCACCTACTGCTTTTCAACTCAGAGTTGTAGACTCTCATGTCAAGTCTCTTATCACTGAATAGTCTTCTATGAACAACCGAATTGATTCTTTGGATTCCAAGGTAACTAATATTGAAGCCTCTCTCTCTTTGATTTTGAATTTATTATCAAATCCCGATGCCAAAAAGGGGGAGAAGGTAAGACAAACAAAATGTACACCTGGTCTAGTATTGAGAAGTAATGATGATGATGATAATACTGGAAATGATGGTGATGACATGGTAAGAAAATGAGAAACCTCTGATGCTGCTATGATAAAGTCTTCTAGACAAACTACTCAAAGTCAATCTATGCAGTCAACTCATGTTTCTGATTCTGGAGTTAGAACAGTCAGAACCTTGGTAAAATCTCAGATCCTGACAGAAGAGCAAATCCTGACAGGTGATCAAATCCTGACACCTGGTCATGGACAAACTTTATCTACAATTCCTGAAGGTGATGAAGATGTAATTATTGAAAATCCTGAGGATGCTGCTAATCTTTTCCAGAAGTTCAAGACTAAAGGAGGTGATGTTGTTACTCCTTATCACACTGATAAGAGAGTTCACCAATTGTTTGCTAGAAAACATCTCTCTATTTCAACAGAAGAATATCCTGATCTTTCTCAAGATGAATTTCTGAGACAACAAAAAGAGATCATGGAAAGCTTTAATAATCCTGCTACTGTTAGAGGAAGAGGCAGAGGTAGGAGAGGAGCTAGAAGAGGGAGAAGGTCAACATAATCAGTACCTAGACAAACAAGGTCTAGAGGTCTAAGAATTGAAGAAATCACTAAGGCTACTCAAATGCTAAAAGTTCCTGATACTCAAGTTGTCAGGACTACTATTCATGATGAAGGAGTAGGTGAAGAATATGAAACTCGTGTGGTTTTGAGAAGAAGACCAATACAATTATCTCTAATCTGTAATACAACTCAAGTTCCAGATTCTAATCCTGGCATTATTCAAGATCCTGATGAATCTGAAACTTTACAAGAGATTGATTTCTTAATATTGTCTACTGTGGTTGATTCTCACAATAGAGAAGTTGATGAAGAAGAAGAAGCAAGAAAAAGAGAAATTAGAAGAACAACAGATAGAGATTTTAATCTCTATGTGCAAAGGCTGATTAAATCAAACAAGTTGTTGTGGAAGAATGGAAGAAGACAACAACACCAGCTAGAAAAGAGCTATGTTCTTGAGAAAGAGAAAGACAAGAAATGGAAGTATATTGACACTGTTGAGTGCAATAGACCTATCAATTTTCAATCAGGTAGTATAATAACAAATCTTTCTGGTGCTGCACAAACTATTGGTTCTCAAAGATCTAAGGCACTATGAACAGAAATGTTTTCAAGCTTAAAACAGATGCCACACAATAATAGATGAGGCATATGTCATGGAGATGCTGAATTCTTAAACATGCCATATGTTGATCCTCATGCACTGGTTGAAATTGGAGGTAACTTAACTTCTGAACACCTGAATAATTTACAAGTTGTTAATATAGTTTTAGATTGTCATGATGGTACTGAAAAGAAGGAGAAACTTCTTTACTTCATGAAATATGGAAGTGTGAAGAAAATGTCTATTCAGGAGCTGCTGGTTAAAACCACAAAGGAACTGAAATATGTTCATTATCTGCTCAAAGACAAGAACAAGGTGTGCAAGAAATGGGCTGGTTTGATTCTGTCAACCATAAGAAACTATGATGGCAATTATACTCCCATGTACTTAAATCTGAGAGATCAAGAAGTAGAAATGCAAAGAGGCAGTGTTGTTAAAAAAATGTCTTTTGGTATGAAACAATTGACTCTTAATCCTGATGGGAAGGAAATTGCTTATCTCTTGGTTGAAGAGTATAATCTACAGAGAAGTTCTATTCAGAATCTCAGAGCAGCTATCTATCAGATTTATGAGGAGGATGAAGAACTCAGAAATATAAAGAGAAGACTGATTCAAATTCTTGAAGACAAAGAAGAAGGTTTCTTATCTAACTTTCTGAAGATGAATCTGTTCTATCAGAAAATCTAAAAGATAAGTTGCTACTGAAGTCTCTTGTACAGTTTGTAAATATATTTTTGGCATCATTGAATCTAGGAATCTATACTTTATATTACAAAGTATGAGATTGGGGGAGATTGTTAGATCAGGATTCAATGATCATCAGTATCTGGACTACTGATCAGGATTGAGGTGCTGACGTCATCAGGATTGCACGAGCGTCAGTATCAGGATTGCTATCAGGACTGTGATCAGGATTATCATCAGGACTGGAAGCTGATCAGTATTACTTCAAGATAACTATCGAGTCCAGAAAAATAAGGAAGGTTGATTTGTCGGTTTCTAGTTTATAGGAATGCGGCCGTCGGTTAGGATATGTATCAATATAGATTGGAATTGATTTAAACATATCTTGTAATTGATAGAGTATATGTGTGCTAAATAAACACAGTTTAGGTTTTGCATATTTCAATCGCTAACATGAGTATCATATAACCTAGCAGCTTTCAAGAACATCAGAATTTCTTGAGAGAGTTTTGTAACAATTTTATACCAGAAATAATAAAGTTGTTATTATTTCATATTTGTGTTTATTAAGTCGAGAATCTTATACAATTTTATTCAACCCCCCTTCTACAATTGTTAATTACTGGGCAACAATTGTTTTTATACTTTCATACATGAAAGCAGGAGGCATGTTCAATTTTCAGACATATGTTATTATTTTGTTTCTTTGTGGGTGTCCTGCCTTGCCATGATCTTTAATATGAAGTTGATTTTTAATCGATTTTAGCTTTTACATGGTTGCATGCATGCAGTAGTAATATGTACATTGTTGGTTGTAGTTGTTAATATTTGTAAATTGGCATGTTGATTCTGTGTGGAAATTTGTGAATAATTGTTTGTTCTGTTTAATTAATTATAGAATTTGTTCGTGTATTTTATTTTAGTGTTTCGTCAACTTCGAGCTAAGTACTTTTTGACTTACTTTTATTTTCGGAAAAGATATTTTGATTCTGTTTTTGAATTTCGTATAAGATATAAGAATATTGTTTCGAACTGTATAAGATATAAGAAATAAGATACGAGAATCTTCGAATCCCTCAGTCTCTACGTTTCGAACCCGTTCATAATTTACGCCGTAGTTCCGGAACTAGCCTTAGATACCCTTAGTAGGCGCACAAGTGTGCAACTTTAGATACCTATTAAGGGCGCGTAATTATTGAACTTTAGATGCTGGTCACTGGCAAAGTGTGGCGTATAAGAATAAGAATAAGATCCCGGCTACTGGGAAAGTGTGGCCGTAGAGCAAGACTGTGGTATTTATAAGAATTTTGTTTTTGTTTTAAATTCTACTTATATTTTAAATTCTGAATTTTTAAAATATAAACTTTGGGTTGCATCATTTTTTCGCAAAGGCTTTTAAAATTATTATTGTTTTGAGAAAATCTGTTTTGCTAAAACACCCACTGATTTTGAGAATATCAGTAAGTCAATTTGTTACTTGCTGAGCTGTGTAGCTCACTCTTTTCTAATATTTCAGGTTTGTACAATGTGAAAGCTTATTGAGAATAAGGATATGAACTTTGTTGATTTTCGTGCTAGCTGTTTTAGATGCATTTATTGGAAAAGTCTTATCGTAGCATTTGGATAAATTTTCGTACTTTATTTGATATTGATTATTTAATTTATGGAGTTGCGTCTCCGATTTTATGTTTTTGAATTATTGAGTTTGGCCGTTGATTTGACTTTTGTGCAATTTTGTTTTTATTCAATAAAGAAATGTATTTTATTTATGTTTTGATTTAGAATTAATAGTCCGAAAAGTCGAGCTGTCACAGAACCACTAACATTCTCTAATCAAGCTCATACATGAGCAGTGTACTACTTTTTATTTTGAGTTTTATTTAAAATTTAATTAGATTAACCACTTTTTCTCTTTTTTCTCCTATCTTTTTTTATTATTATTTTTATTTTTAAGTGAATAAACATTGATTTATACTGTTTATAAAATATTGCATAGTATGTAATTACAAAAAAACATTTTAATGGATTAAGCATACTCTACAATTCTCTTTTACCATTTTAAATGACTGATATAAAATAAAATTTTAAAATAATATAAAATTATAGATAAATGTAATCGAGTCCGAAAAATATATGAATTTATTTAAATTCATCTACATGTAGATATTAAATTATTGAAACAAAAAATAGATTTGGTTTTAAGAAATATTTATTTTTATTTATAAAATTATACATAATAAATGATTGCATCACATAATTTTTAGGTATATAAAGTTTTAAATATGCGAGTCATATTAGAGATATTTGGTCGACCAACTATTTAGACTTTCAACGATTTAAAGGGATGATTGATCTAAAAACATTAAATATAAAAAAAACAATTGAATTTATGTTAAAATTATGACAACTCTACAAGTAAGATTTATGTTACATATGTAGAAAATAACGTAATTAATATTCAATATAACATGAAAAAAGATATGATTTTTTGAATCATAAATATTACAAAACTGCAATACTTATTAATAATGACCAGTTAGACTATAACTCGAATAAAGTATGCTAATATGATTTTTTATATAATATAATAAATTGATCAATACAATACGTAATTAATGGTTGAGTTATAACATATGCTTAGAACTATCTATGATGAAATCAAAAAAATTGATCTTAGATATCATGAAGATGCACATGCCATCAAGGTCATTTAATCATAATTTACATTGATCAAAATATTTGTGAAAATCTAAAGTCGGGTTAAAAATTAATTCAAAATTATAAGATAAAAAATGTTTCAATTTACAAAAAATTTAAAATAAAATTTCAATACTATGTAATAAACATTAGAACAAAACTAAGTATTTGAGTTTTAAAGTGTATGAGCATGTACCAAAATATATGAAAAAATGAGTGAGACACCGCATAGATGACTTTTACATAATATTAATAGATTTCGTAATAGGTCTAACGCTTACGTATATATCGATTGTTTAAAAATATACTCTGACAATGTTAAAATCACATCGCCTATTTTATATACATACAATTTTGCGAAAATATTTATTTATTTTATACTCAAATAATCAATTTGATAAAGTTCTTATCACGTTAATGAAAATCATATTAATATTTTAGCAATAAAAAGTAATCATGTGATTATTATCGTATGAATATCTATCCAAATTTTATGAAATCTAATGAAGTTATAAAATATTAGGCTGATGTAATTAGCATGCCATATTACAAAAGTACTATAAAATACGAGATAAAATCAAAATCTTATCATTTTTCGAATTTCTAATTACAAAACTATCTCAATATATAAACGATTTCGGGCGAGAAATTATTTCAGTGCCCATGTGTAATATCCCGAAATTTTTAGATTAATAATAATGAAAGAATTTGAAAAAAAAAGAATAGGATTAAAATTGGAAAAAAAAAATTTGATTTAAAATTAAATTAGACTAATGGGCCTAAAATATAGATCAGATTTAAGTATGGGTAATTAGTAGGCTTGAGATTAGGGTTTGGTGCCTTTATATAAACATATTATTCTTCTTCCTCGTGCTTTATGGAGTATCAAAATTCGTAGGGTTTAAATACAAACAGTTCAGCACTCTTGTAAAATTCGTAGTTAATTTATCGTAAGTCGAAATTCGTTGATTCTGGACTTTTCAGAAAGCTCTTTCAATTTCCTACAACTTCTATTTCATAGTGTGTTTCCAGATTATGCTCTGAACCGTTCTTAAAATCACAAAACACAACCAGACCACATTTTTCAGTTTTTGTTCAATTCAGCAGATGTTTTATTTAATTCCCGATTCGTTATAAATCCGTTTCTGATGAGAAATACCTTTTCGGAAAGAACTTTTAATTCTCTACAACATTCGTGGTTTAAGATTTTCAAGAAAACATCGTTTAGTGGGTCAAAATAAGTAAATACAGTTCTGGTCAGAATTGGGTACGTGCTCTAGGATGATTTGATTCTTGATTTTTCGCGTTGAGGTAAGTTTCCGATTGTTCTTTCTAGTATTTTTCGAAACTATGTGTTGTTTGTGTGTTTTGATTATATAAACTTGGGCTTAGTGATGATATATTTTGACGTGATGTGTATTATTGTATATGTGTTATGTGTAAGCAATAGATTTGGGATTCTAATTTGTGCCATGGTTTGTGAAAATATCGAATAAGAATAAGGACTTAGTCACCGGGTTATAATGATAGTTTTCTGAAAATTTAGGACCGTTATCACCAGATTGTAGTGATCGTGGCATGAATTATGGGTTTCGAGTTATTGTTGTTATGTGGTATCGTATCTATCGAATAAGAATAAGAATATGTGAATCGAAAGTTATGTATTGTGTATCGTATTGAATATCGTATTATCTTGTATGTATACATGTTATTTGTCCGACTAGTTGGATCGATTGGTTTCTTGCTGGGCTGTATGGCTCATTCCTTACAATTTTCAGGTTCATTGTAAGATCGATCTGGATTAGCATTGGAGTTTGAAGAGCTTAGGTTTGGAGTAGTTTGACTTTTGGATCATCGTTAGATGCGCCGTTGTAATAATTGTTTGTCACGCTTCCGTCTATAATTATCATTGAATAATTGTATAGTTTATAGTTTTGATTTAGAATAATAGTCCGAAAAATCAGGCTGTTACAGTTGGTATCAAGAGCAGGTTGTCCTTCGGAGTGTGTTAGGTATGGGACTAGTACACTTCCTAGGATGCGTTTCTGTGGACCGTAGATTAAGTTTAACTTGTAGGAGATTATTGGGTAGATGTGTCTCGAACATTTTGGAGTATAGGATTTTTGGTGAATTTGGGGACCAAATTCTTTTTAAGGAGGGTAGTATGTAATATCCCGTAATTTTTAGATTAATAATAATGAAAGAATTTGAAAAAAAGAATAGGATTAAAATTGGAAAAAAAAATATGATTTAAAATTAAATTAGACTAATGGGTCTAAAATATAGATCAGATTTAAGTATGGATAATTAGTAGGCTTGGGGTTAGGGTTTGGTGCCTTTAGATAAACATATTATTCTTCTTCCTCGTGCTTTATGGAGTATCAAAATTCGTAGGGTTTAAATACAAACAGTTCAGCACTCTTGTAAAATTCTTAGTTAATTTATCGTAAGTCGAAATTCGTTGATTCTGGACTTTTCAGAAAGCTCTTTCAATTTCCTACAACTTCTATTTCATAGTGTGTTTCCAGATTATGCTCTGAACCGTTCTTAAAATCACAAAACACAACCAGACCACATTTTTCAGTTTTTGTTCAATTCAGCAGATGTTTTATTTAATTCCCGATTCGTTATAAATCCGTTTCTGATGAGAAATACCTTTTCGGAAAGAACTTTTAATTCTCTACAACATTCGTGGTTTAAGATTTTCAAGAAAACATCGTTTAGTGGGTCAAAATAAGTAAATACAGTTCTGGTCAGAATTGGGTACGTGCTCTAGGATGATTTGCTTCTTGATTTTTCGCGTTGAGGTAAGTTTCCGATTGTTCTTTCTAGTATTTTTCGAAACTATGTGTTATTTGTGTGTTTTGATTATATAAACTTGGGCTTAGTGATGATATATTTTGACGTGATGTGTATTATTGTATATGTGTTATGTGTAAGCAATAGATTTGGGATTCTAATTTGTGCCATGGTTTGTGAAAATATCGAATAAGAATAAGGACTTAGTCACCGGGTTATAATGATAGTTTTCTGAAAATTTAGGACCGTTATCACCAGATTGTAGTGATCGTGGCATGAATTATGGGTTTCGAGTTATTGTTGTTATGTGGTATCGTATCTATCGAATAAGAATAAGAATATGTGAATCGAAAGTTATGTATTGTGTATCGTATTGAATATCGTATTATCTTGTATGTATACATGTTATTTGTCCGACTAGTTGGATCGATTGGTTTCTTGCTGGGCTGTATGGCTCATTCCTTACAATTTTCAGGTTCATTGTAAGATCGATCTGGATTAGCATTGGAGTTTGAAGAGCTTAGGTTTGGAGTAGTTTGACTTTTGGATCATCGTTAGATGCGCCGTTGTAATAATTGTTTGTCACGCTTCCGTCTATAATTATCATTGAATAATTGTATAGTTTATAGTTTTGATTTAGAATAATAGTCCGAAAAATCAGGCTGTTACAGTTGGTATCAAGAGCAGGTTGTCCTTCGGAGTGTGTTAGGTATGGGACTAGTACACTTCCTAGGATGCGTTTCTGTGGACCGTAGATTAAGTTTAACTTGTAGGAGATTATTGGGTAGATGTGTCTCGAACATTTTGGAGTATAGGATTTTTGGTGAATTTGGGGACCAAATTCTTTTTAAGGAGGGTAGTATGTAATATCCCGTAATTTTTAGATTAATAATAATGAAAGAATTTGAAAAAAAGAATAGGATTAAAATTGGAAAAAAAAATATGATTTAAAATTAAATTAGACTAATGGGCCTAAAATATAGATCAGATTTAAGTATGGATAATTAGTAGGCTTGGGGTTAGGGTTTGGTGCCTTTAGATAAACATATTATTCTTCTTCCTCGTGCTTTATGGAGTATCAAAATTCGTAGGGTTTAAATACAAACAGTTCAGCACTCTTGTAAAATTCTTAGTTAATTTATCGTAAGTCGGAATTCGTTGATTCTGGACTTTTCAGAAAGCTCTTTCAATTTCCTACAACTTCTATTTCATAGTGTGTTTCCAGATTATGCTCTGAACCGTTCTTAAAATCACAAAACACAACCAGACCATGTTTTTCAGTTTTTGTTCAATTCAGCAGATGTTTTATTTAATTCCCGATTCGTTATAAATCCGTTTCTGATGAGAAATACCTTTTCGGAAAGAACTTTTCATTATCTACAACATTAGTGGTTTAAGATTTTCAAGAAAACGTCGTTTAGAGGGTCAAAAGAAGTAAATACAGTTCTGGTCAGAATTGGGTACGTGCTCTAGGATGATTTGATTCTTGATTTTTCGCGTTGAGGTAAGTTTCCGATTGTTCTTTCTAGTATTTTTCGAAACTATGTGTTGTGTGTGTGTTTTGATTATATAAACTTGGGCTTAGTGATGATATATTTTGATGTGATGTGTATTATTGTATATGTGTTATGTGTAAGCAATAGATTTGAGATTCTAATTTGTGCCATGGTTTGTGAAAATATCGAATAAGAATAAGGACCGAGTCACCGGGTTATAGTGAAAGTTTTCTGAAAATTTAGGACCGTTATCACCGGATTGTAGTGATCGTGGCATGAATTATGAGTTTCGAGTTATTGTTGTTATGTGGTATCGTATCTATCGAATAAGAATAAGAATATGTGAATCGAAAGTTATGTATTGTGTATCGTTATTGTATCGTATTGAATATCATATTATCTTGTATGTATACATGTTATTTGCCCGACTAGTTGGATCGATTGATTTCTTGCTGGGCTGTATGGCTCATTCCTTACAATTTTCAGGTTCATTGTAAGATCGATTTGGATTAGCATTGGAGTTTGAAGAGCTTAGGTTTGGAGTAGTTTGACTTTTGGATCATCGTTAGATGCGATGTTGTAATAATTGTTTGTCACGCTTCCGTCTATAATTATCATTGAATAATTGTATAGTTTATAGTTTTGATTTAGAATAATAGTCCGAAAAATCGGGTTGTTACACCGTGCCTCGCACGGGCTTTTACGCTAGTTGTTATATATGTGTTGAACACTCGTTATAGAAATGTTGCACATCAAAAATATGTTGAATCTCTTTTCTAAAAATGTTGAACATCAAAAATATGTTGAATGTCAACTATACAAATGATGAACATTAAACATCTTCTCATATCTATATAGATCTGAGAACATTTGTTCAACAGTTTTATAGCACAAATCAACACATTTTTTAGGTTCAACAAAGTTACAAAAGAGATTCAACAAAGCTATTTTCAGATAAGTGCGTTGTTGAAAAAGTTCAACAAAGACAACATTGATGTTCAACAATTTAATACTGAAATCTGTAGATATGATAACATGCAATCAATTTTTCAACATTTTTCCAACTCATGTTCAACAAGCTTCGAAAACATTAACTCTGTTAGGTTATATGTTCAACAAAAATTTTAAATAATCAACAAATTCCAACAAATTCAACATCTTAATCGAATATTCAACAAACTTAAACAGAAAAATAGATATTCAACATCTCAATCGAATATTCAACAAACTCAAATACAAAAATATAAACTGAGATACACATATTCAACATCTCAATCGAATATTCAACAAACTTAAACATATAAATATGAATCAAGATACATATATTCAACATCTCAATCGAATATTCAACAAACTCAAGTATAAAAATATGAATCGAGATACACATATTCAACATCTCAATCGAATATTCAACAAACTTAAACACAAAAATGTGAATCGAGATACACATATTTAACATCTTAATTGAATATTCAACACATTTAAACACATAAATATGAATCAAAATTTTAAAAACCTAATTTTCATAAAAAAAATAAGTCTTCTCAACAATTTTAATCAAAAACAAGCTTTCTCAACATTTAAAGCTAAACGATGACGAAGAAGAGGCGATTCAAGTTTGTAGAAAGTAATTTTCATTGTTAGGATTTTTAGATGAGAAGATGAAGAGTTGTGGATAATAATTGTATGTATTGTGTGTATAGGCTGTTAACTATAATTACATACGTTCTTTTAATAATAATAAGAAGTAGTTACCCTGAAAAGGGACAAAATTTTATCTTAATTACAAAAATGTCACCGCTACTTTATATATGGGTGACTTCCGCCTTTTAATTTCCACCATCCATTTATTTTGATCCAATGACTCTAAAAAGTTTGTATTTAACAAAGTTTGTATTTGAGTTCACCCCTCTATACATAATACACTAAAATCTTTATAAATTAATATAGTTGGGACCATAGAATTCTATTAATTTAGAGAGTTATTATTTAATCGATAAATTAATAATTATTAATTTATAGAGAGTTTTTGATAACATCATTAAAATTAGTGCTAAAGACCATATTGAAGACGATACAGAGTCTGTTATACTTAAAGAATGTTACTTAAAGGAACACTTAAGCCATCAAAAACACTTAATAATTTTTTGATGCAATACGAAAACATCATACCGGAACTTTTGGATACAATAAGGAAAGTTAGGGAGGAACTTCATGTAGATTTAAATTTCAAGAAAGAACCGACAACACAAGAATAATATTTTACAAAAGTGTAATACATATATTTGTTTATTATAAGGGAATTATTAATCATTAGTAGACGTCATAACACCTACATAACTCCTCAAACACCTCAAACAGACACACCAACTGATCATTACAAACAATCTTTCAAAGAGTCACATACAAACTTATTAACACACCCAACCTACTACTATAAAATTATCACTTTATATTTTGTAAAATTTACATACTAACATTTAAACTTAATAACTTTCTATTTTAAATAGATTCTACTAATTTTTTAAGACAAATGAAACAAAATAAACTAATGTTATCAATTAAATATATCTTAAACGTTTTGTATTTATGTCAACTTTGTGCTAAACCGTAATATAAATTAAAACAATATATTATTTGATAGTTTGTTGCTCTTAAATTACAATTTTTTTTATTAAAAAATTTATGTATAAATATCATAATTAAACACCAACTACTACATTATATTTTGAAAAGTCAAATGTCAAACATCTACAGTAACTCAATAACTATTACGTAACAATTTTGTGTACAAAATTAATTTTTATACTTTTAACAATTCTTATTATAATTTTTTCTAAAAAGAATTAAATGAAACTATTATATAGGACCAACTAAACTTAATATACTATTGTATTATAATAAAGGTATAAATTATATTATATTTTTACAATAATCTAAAATTTCAACATCATCTTTTCTAATCACAAGAAATAAAACACTATTGCAATAAATTACAAAATGAAATATAAATATTATACTTTGAGATATAATATTTCACTTTTAATAGTTATCATATCCTTAAAATTGTTTCACATATAAAATTTTAAACTAAATTTAAGCATACTACTTTAATTTACTAATCTAAATTATAACTTTGTATATAATGTTGGTAAAGCTAATACAATTTCATAATTTCATGGTTCGGTAGGTTTTATATATTTATTACATCAAAATAGTTCTAACCTAAATAAAAGGACACCTACATATATACACCAACTAATCATTACAAACAACCCAACTATTAATAACTCAACACATTTTACCGATAAAATATTTAACACTTGATTAGAATACACTTTTAAAATTTAAAATACAAAGTTTCATTTAAAACAATTATTAGCTTACTACAATTATTTTTCACAATTATCAACACTTTACATAAGCTTCCAAGTATTTAACATCTTCCCACTTCATAAATTATAACTTTTTAATATGCATTATTCCATTTTTAGTGTGAATTTTTAATAATTATCATTATCAATTAAATATATATTAAACGTTTTGTATTTATTTCAACTTTGTGCTAAACCGTAATATAAATTAAACCAGTATATTATTTAATAGTTTGTTGCCCTTAAATTACAATTTTTTATATTAAATTTTTTTTGTATAAATAGCTTAATTAAACACCAACTACTACATTATATTTTGAAAAGTCAAATGTCGGTAATAGTTACGTAACAATTTTGTGTACAAAATTAATTTTTATACTTTTAACAATTATTATTATAATTTTTTCTAAAAAGAATTAAATGAAACTATTATATAGGACCAACTAAACTTAATATACTATTGTATTATAATAAAGGTATAAATTATATTATATTTTTACAATAATCTAAAATTTCAACATCATCTTTTCTAATCACAAGAAATAAAACACTATTGCAATAAAGTACAAAATAAAATATAAATGTTATACTTTGAGATATAATATTTCACTTTTAATAGTTATCATATCGTTAAAATTGTTACACATATAAAACTTCAGTTTTATCTATTTATGACATCAAAATAGTTCTAACCTAAATAAACACCTACATATATACACCAACTAATCATTACAAACAACCAAGTTATTAATAACTCAACACATTTTGCCAATAAAATATTTAACACTTGATGAGAATACACCTTTTAAAATTAAAAATACAAAGTTTCATTTAAAACAATTATTAGCTTACTAAAATTTATTTTTCTCAATTATCAACACTTTACATAAGTTTCCAAGTATTTAACACCTTACCACTTCATAAATTATAACTTTTTAATATGCATTATTCCACCTTTTAGTGTGAGTTTTTAATAATTATCATTAACTATTTTTTTTTCTAAACTAAATCTAAGTAATACAAAATTCACTTTTATTACTATAAGATTATCAATTTAGATTTTGTAAAATTTATATACTAACATCTTAAACTTAACAACTTTCTATTTTAAATAGATTCTACTAATTTTTTAAGACAAAAGAAACAAAATAAACTAATATTATCAATTAAATATATCTTATATTTTTTGTATTTATGTACTCTTTTTGAAAGATTGAATTT
Organism: Heracleum sosnowskyi; assembly: GCA_030848705.1. Lineage (NCBI taxonomy): Eukaryota > Viridiplantae > Streptophyta > Magnoliopsida > Apiales > Apiaceae > Heracleum > Heracleum sosnowskyi. The sequence goes on along the minus strand of CM061242.1, from coordinate 9,043,294 downwards.
ATATATTTACTCGAACAAAAGTTTATAAACAACTTTGTGCTAAAGCGTAATATAAATTAAAACAGTATATTATTTAATAGTTTGTTGCTCTTACATTACAATTTTTTATATGAAAATGTTTATGTATAAATATCTTAAACACTAACTAATACATCATATTTTGAAAAGTCTAATTACAAACATCTGCACTAACGGTTAAATAACAATTTTGTGTACAAAATTAATTTTATAATTTTAACAATCCTTATTATAATTTTTTCTGAAAAAAATTACTCAAAACAAAAATATTATATAAGACCAACTAAAATTAATATACTATTATATTATAATAAAGTGTAAATTATATTATATTTTTACACTATTCTAAATTTTAAAAATCATCTTTTGTAATCACAAGAAATAAAATATTATTACAATAAGTAAAAAATAAAATATAGATGTTATACCTTGAGATATAACATTTCACTTTTAATAGTTATTTAAAATTGTTACACATATTAAACCTTAAACTAAATTAAAGCATACAACTTTAATTCACTAATTTAAATTATAACTTTGTATCTTACATATTTATATAGGTAAAAACTAAAAATATTTTTTAGAAACAACTTAAGAAAAGGTACACAAGTATAAATTTATGAAATTGATGATGAGTTCTTATTTTTAACCAATTTTATTCTTACTTACAACAATAAACATTAATTTCACCGATTAAAAATGTTTCATAAAAATATAAGTACTAATTATTTTTTAAAATTTTTTACCATTTAATTTTCAATTAATATATTATAATATAGTATTATACTAATTAAAAATATAGAAAAAGTTATTATAGAGAAAATTAAATTTGCATTTTTTTTAAAATTTACAAAATCCGGGCGAAGCCGGGGCAAACAAGTACTAGTTTATAATATTATTGGGACCATATATTTATATAAAAAATTTCAAAATAATTATTATCTTATTATCTTATCGAAATTAGTTATTTTTGAACTGACTCAAGTCAGACCAAGAAAAATTATTAACTTAAAGATATTATTAATTTATCGAATATTAATTTACCGAGATTTTAATGTATAATAGAATAGATAGACATATAGATTTTTTTATTTGAAAACAATATTTTAATACTCCATAGTCTAAATAAAAGAAAATTTTACACACATTAGTCAAATTTCATTTGCAAAATTTTTCAACTCAATACTCTAATCAATCTCTCTTTGATCAACATCTCTCTGCAATCAGTAAGTTATTCAAGAACATATTTATACACATATCTATATGTATGTATAGTTTGATGTGTTTATCTAGTTGTAGCTTTTTGGTTCTTTTATTTTGGGGTTCTAGTAAACTTGAATTTTTTAAAAAAAAAATTTCACTTTGATGTGTTTTCTTTATTGGGTGTGAAGTAATTTTTGCTGATTATAATAAAGTTTGTAACTTTTTATGTGGGTTCATTTGAAATGAAGTTCTTGTTACTAATTTGATGATTTCATTTGATCAAAGTAGAACTTTTACTTAAAGAAGTCATTTTTTTTATTGGATACATACTGTATAAGGGTTTAAATGTTTCATGGATAGGTTATAGTTTCATCCACTCCTGTGGTTATGGTAGGAGATGATTGCGAAAAGTTTGGATTGGAGTATAGTTGTGATTTTCTTGCGTTTTATTGCTTTACCTTGGAGTGATTTTAAAACATGTGAATGACTTGTTTTCAAGGAGAATGTTTGGGATATGAAGTAGATTGTGATGATTATTTATTTTTTTGGCAATTTCTGTGTGTGTGGACGATTTAATGCTTGTTGAAAGATTGCTCTTTAATTGTGAATCGGGACACTTACTTTGGCAATGGTGTATAGAGAGGTTTTCCTGAAGTGTTGTGTACTTATTTTGGTCGGAAAACTAATAACATGTGAATGCTTGAATACAAATAGTTTAGGGCTTCATCGTTGTCTGATTCTTTTTTTGAAGTTTAGGTATGTTGTAGACTGAGGATGCAGTAACTAAAGTAGAAGCTCTGCATCTGGTACTATAGAAAACTATTTGCATACTTTTTGCCTTCACTAAATATTTTCGACTGAAGCACTATAAACAGTGGAGTTCTGGAGCTCTACTGATTTTGGTTGGTTGTAAAATTGTTTTCTGATCAATCTGTTATGCTAAATCACCCTTGTGGTTAGCATATTTCCTTTTTTTGCAAGTGGTCAAAGCTGCTTGAGTGTTTCCATTTCTATTTTTCGGAGTTACTATTTGTTTAGATACAAATGTGGCTTGGCTTACTCTTGGAGTGTATGTATGCAGTATTGTGCAACTTTTAAAAGTATTGGACATTATAAAGGTAGAACTCTCTTTTAAAATTACTGTATTTTTTGCCCTTCTCTTTTTAGAAGAAAAAAATAATCAGCTTATAAAGATGCACTTTGTATTATTGTGCTAGTAGTCTTACTATATTGGATTATGATTATACAACTTTTTTCACTTCGCAAAACATATCATTTTGGTATACAAATTTACTTGAACCTTCATTGAGTCATATTTTTTCATTAGTTGTGGAGGTGCATCTGGGGGTTGAATGTACTTTGTATGTTTGATTCTTTTTACCTTTTCGTACGGAACTGCTTCTCTTATATTTACAGTAATCATGGCTGGAGCTGCACCTGAAGGTTCCCAATTTGATGCACGTCAATTTGACGCTAAAATGACTGAGATGTAAGTGATCTTTAGGTTCGGTTTATTGTTTTTACTCCATAAGTTTTTCTTCTCACATGTATATATGTCTGTCTTTCTCCATTCTGTTTATTTTTTTTATGAAAACTTAGTGTGTTTGATTGGACCTGCTAACAACAATATCTCTCTTTCGCTTGATGAAATCTTTGGAGCAGTCTTGGTGCTGAGGGAGAAGAATTCTTCACATCATATGATGAAGTTTATGACAGTTTCGATGCTATGGGATTGCATGAAAACCTTTTGAGGGGCATCTATGCTTACGGTAGAGGAGACTTTAAATTGTTTTTCTGTATGGTGCTTGTGACTGTATATTTTTTTAAATTGTATGACGAGGACATCCTCAGATTAAATGAATTATACACTAGTTTTCTTGACTACTTCGAGGTTAATTATGCCCTTGGCAGTAATCAACCCATCAGTTTATTCCACGGAATGTTCTTCCAGTTCTATCTTGAGTTTTTCAAAGCTCCTTTAGGACTTTCTGTGGCTTTTTATGCCATTGGGATTGTAGCCACCAATTCTTTGTGTGCGAGCTAACTTTAGTTTATAATCAACTCTCATTCAACAACTTTCTGATAAGCAGAAACTTATAGAATTGTTCATATTTGTGTTTTTGTCTTTTCTAAGGTTTTGAGAAGCCATCCGCAATTCAGCAGCGGGGGATTGTTCCATTCTGCAAGGGGCTAGATGTTATTCAGCAGGCACAATCTGGTACAGGTAAAACAGCAACTTTCTGCTCTGGAGTTTTGCAGCAGCTTGATTATGGTGTTGTTGAATGTCAAGCGTTGGTTCTTGCTCCCACTCGTGAACTAGCACAGCAAATTGAGAAGGTTATGCGAGCTCTTGGTGACTATCTTGGTGTGAAGGTTCATACCTGTGTGGGTGGAACTCTTGTCCGCGAAGATCAGCGAATTCTCTCAAGTGGAGTTCATGTCGTGGTTGGTACTCCTGGCCGTGTATTTGACATGTTGCGAAGACAATCACTTCGTTCAGATTACATGAAGATGTTTGTTCTCGACGAAGCAGATGAAATGCTCTCAAGAGGTTTCAAGGATCAGGTATTTGTCTATCCTATATCTGTATGTTCATCAATTCGTAGGTGTTGCAGCATTTAATAGGCTATCGGATGCAACTCTACCAGCTTATATCTGCTTATAAATTATATTTGCACATAACGCATAATTTTTAATATGTCGGTGTTGTAACATTTCACTAGACACATTTTGCTTTTAGGGGTATATTGTCATTTGAGTGCTTTCTCATAAATGTAGAAGCTGCAATGTTTCATAGTATTATCTTAAAACTGCATACTGCTAAAGGCTGAACCATCTCTTTTAAGCTTTTAGGGGTATATTGTCATTTGAATTCTTTCTCATAAATGTAGAAGCTACAATATCTCATAATATTATCTTAAAACTGCATACTGCTAAAGGCTGAACAATCTCTTGTAATGTTTGCTTTATTTCTGCAGATTTATGATATCTTCCAGTTGCTACCGCCGAAAGTTCAGGTTGGAGTTTTCTCCGCCACTATGCCTCCTGAGGCTCTTGAGATTACTAGGAAATTCATGAATAAGCCTGTGAGGATTCTCGTAAAGAGAGATGAACTCACTCTTGAGGGTATTAAACAGTTTTATGTAAATGTAGACAAGGAGGAATGGAAACTGGAAACACTTTGTGATCTATACGAGACTTTGGCCATTACCCAGAGTGTGATTTTCATCAATACCAGGCGCAAGGTTGATTGGCTGACTGACAAAATGCGCAGCCGTGATCACACAGTGTCCGCTACTCATGGTGACATGGATCAAAATACGAGGGATATAATTATGCGTGAATTTCGCTCTGGTTCTTCTCGTGTTCTTATTACAACTGATCTCCTGGCACGTGGTATAGATGTCCAGCAAGTGTCCCTTGTGATTAACTATGATCTGCCGACTCAGCCAGAGAACTACCTTCATCGGATTGGACGTAGTGGACGTTTTGGAAGGAAGGGTGTTGCGATCAACTTTGTTACCAAGGATGATGACAGGATGTTGATCGACATACAGAAGTTTTATAATGTGGTAGTCGAGGAGCTGCCAGCAAATGTTGCCGATCTTCTTTAGCGTGGGAACTGATGTGATGAGGTAAATGTCTTCGAAAAGTTACTTGCTATCCTCTCTAGTCGGAGTTTGCTAGACACGTATATTGGATTTTGGACTTCAATTGTGAATTTGTGAGAACCCTTACGCATTTTGTTGTAAATTGATATTTGCCAATTTTGGTGGATTTATATGTATCCTATGTTTCCCCTACAATTTGCAGTATGGGATGTTTGAACCAGCATCAATGAGCTCAATAGCTTATTTTTATTTTAAACTCTGTTTTTGCAGAAGTTGGTTTCTATAAAGGGTGTGATAATTTGTAGTTCTGCTTGAAACTTGTATTTTTATAGAATTTGAAAGTAATTTGTACGAAGTTGCGTGTGAAAGAAAATCAATGCAATGATATCTTTATTTATTATCTATGTATCGGCACCTTTAGTTTTAGGCTTTAGCCTGTGTTACTTGGACTCGGCTGAATACTATACAAGTTACCAATAACATTGACCCCAAGAATGGATTGGATCGAAACGACTTTCCCCAATAACTGTCCTAAACTAATTACCAGAGAATCCCCTACTGTGCTCTATTTTACTACCTCCTCAAAAATGGTTTGAAGTCGTCGGTTTTATCTTAATTTTGGCTGGTTACAGAGGTATTACTGTGGTTATCTAGATATCCCTGTTCTTTTGTGCTAAGTTTGACATTGCTGTGGCTAACAGCTTCTTGAGAAAATTTGACGACATGTTTGGTACCTACTACCTACATTAAATTGGATTCTTAGTTGAAATTTGTAAAATAGAAGTTAATGTCATGTTATTTTTAATGATATTTAGTGAAGGGCGTGGGTTTTTTTTTCCCTGAAAAATATAATATCAGTTTTCTTGGCAAGTTTTTAGTTGCTAAAGTTGTTTTCTTGGTTAAGTTTAAATTATAGTTTTTCCTGAAATCAGTTAATATTAAATTACTCAACCTAATATATGTACCTAGAAGGCGAGAGTAGCTTTTGTGGCCTTTTCTTATAAGTTGCATCGGAGGATTACGATCGGAATGGTTGGCGAGTATTAGACTTTGTTGGCCCTAGACTTTGTAAGTTTAAGATCCAGGGGGTGGCGGTGTAATATTTTATCTAATGTTTGGCTGTTATCACCAGCTTTAAGATCTTGCTGGAAAAATAATGTAGATTAGATGCCGTGTTTATTTATTTAAGCAAAATTTATTTACCTATTTATTATATCATCACATTTCGGAATACAATTAGATGCCGTGTTTTATGGAGCATCTTATTTGAAAGCAGAGCAGTAGTTTCATAGCAAGTGATTTGATTTTGCACAATAATCTGATTGACGTTGACCAGTATTGGATACAATTTTGGACACAATCATGGGAACATGATTATCCGTTAAACACACTGTCTATCTTCAGTCCATTTGATATGCATAAAATGTGTAAATTGAAGGCGATGATATGTCCATTGACAAACGAAAATTGAAGGTGATATGAAATGCATCACATAGTTGAAGAGATATGCAAATTGTTTATCTCCAGCTTAAATAATTTATTGGCAAGTTAGTGCGGAAACTCTTTCATGTTAGAGGAAATTTGTTGTCCTTGTGACTGATATTAAGTGTTTGTGTCCTTTTTATGATCAATACCTGAACAATGTGCCTTTTTTTATGATCAAAATGTTGAACAACAAGCCTAAAAAAATAAAGTTCTGATAAGTTTACATAGATGTATGCATAAAAAAATGTGTGTTCTGCTTGCATTCTTTCACTAGCTATATGTTTAATTGGAAGGAAAGACTTGCTTCCAAGGATCAAAAGATCAGTGAGAACTTCTATGCCAGAGGCAATGACACTGTCAGTTATAATTGGCCTGTACTGTTCTAAGGTTATTGTAAATAAATCCTTTTAAACCACTTTTTTTTTTTGCTTTTTAAGCCATATTTGTATCGAACTATATATATAATCCCAGTTCTAAAGAGTTCTTAGGAAATTTGGTCAAGGAAATTGGATTTGTTACCAAAGGGCACAGTTTATGCTGCAAGCAAGTGAAATAGTTCATAAGAGATAGTAATGAATATGTTAGGTTAGTATGTGATTCTGTTTTAAATTAGTTTTTATTAATATAGATTACTGCTGTAGTCAGTACGACAACTGGGTTTCCTGCTTATTTGTTTATTTCTTAGATTCACTAATAAATTGCATGAATTTTGTTACTTCTTATGTTAACTTCTGTAAAAGACAAGGCATGGGAAGTAATTTTCTATTTTTTCAAGAAAGCACTAGTCTTTTGAGTTGTTGGGCAATTAAATTATTTGAGCTTCTTTTTTGGTCTCTGCTGCTTGGACGTTTATCACTTGCGTAATTCACTTCTTTGAGTGCTTCCCCCTTTCCATTTTTTTTGTTTACTTCTTTTTCCTTTTACTTTTTCCTGTTGAAGCTTCTTACAAGTAATATATATTCCTCTGTTTTTTGTTTCTCTAATTCTCTTACTGTTACATAGAAGCTCCTACAGAAAGATATGATATAATGCTTTAAATTTCTAATTTTTCTGCTTTGGCCTGTTGTAGACTTGTAGGTGGTTGATAGACCTTAAGAAGTTGCATGAGTGTTCTTCAGTGGTTATGCTTTCCTTGTTCAGTCCCAATTTTTGTGTTACATCTGGGTGGTATTTACGACATTGCTAGTATTTGGCATAATGTAATTTGATACCTGAAAATATCTGTAATATTCTTATATTTTTGGTTGTGCATGTTTTCTGTAGTCTGAGTGTAACTCTCTTCTGATTACAGGCGATGGGTTCTAGCCACTTGAACAGTTTGAGCTACTCATCCATCACTGAAACTGAAATTAAGCTATAAATCCTTTCCGAGGAGAGTTCCAAGTCTGAAAACAGAGGGATAAGGCCAGCAACTGAGTCTGAAATTGTTATGTTATTGAAATGTTTAGTACGCCAATTCAGTAACGAGGTAAAAAATCATTTCAAGTTTTTTCTCATCCTTATTTATCAGTAGCAATTTCCTTTTTCATATATGATAAAGGTCTGTTTCACTTGTTCAGCTTGTCCTGATTAAAGGGAAACTTGAAGTGGGCATTAAAAGGAAAGATGACGATTCTTTTATTCTTTTTCTTTTTGCTGTGGAAGAATCTGTTAAATAATTTCCACGGAATATACTGACCTTGTTGTGGCAACTGATGGAGATGAAAAAGGCACTTGGGTCAATGCCTGAAAATGTTACTGTAGTTTGAATCTCCAATCCTCTTCACTAGCCAAAGTACTTGTGAAGAGGCAAGAGTGGGGTAACGGACACCGTATAGAAGCAATGGAGGATTAAATGACACGATGTCATTATAGGTACAGATGGGACTAATGTTTCAGAAGCAATTTTGCACTTTTTTGCTACTGGTAATGAATTGGTTTCATCTAAACAAAACATCAATCTACTTATTTGAACAAGCACTTTTTTATGCTGTGTTTTTCAGAGTTGATAAACCCTCTATACTTTCAGCTGCATCTAAATTTGGTTTGATGCTCGTTGATAGGCGGCCTGATGAATCTGCAACTGCCTCTTCTTATAGCATTATCAGCAGTTGGTTCGAAGAAGATACTCGAGATGAGTGCATTCCCAGTATGGCGTTAAATATAATGTACTTCACTGCATTATAATCAGTCTTTGTACTTGTTTAAAAGGTTATTTACTGAAATTTACATTTGATAGTTAGTGTACATATTGGTTTTTAGTGCTGTTGGGCGGCCATTATTGTCCAGACATAAGATTATGACATGATAGTCCAAACAACCCACTATAGATTAAAGTCCACTACCAATGCAGGCCAATTATAGAATTCTACTAGTAATCTAGTTGAGTAATACTAGTAAACATCCTACTAAATTAAACTTCAAACCCTCTACAAATTTCCACAATTAGCCATATGTATTCCATCTTGGACCTGGATATCATGATAGATGTTGCAGAAATTGCTCTCAGGAAATTTAAAGTCCCAGACGACGATGATTTCCTGGCGTGGGCTAGAAACTCAAATGTTACGCAATTCTGTCAATGGGACACTTGCAATTCTAAGGAGGATTCTCACAACATCATGCAAGAAATTATCAAGTACCATCCTTGGTACTGAGCCAGTTGCATACTTGCATTAATGATCGTCCCATTAGTTTTTATCTACATGATGCCTGCAAGCAACACCGGGAAAGTTGAACATAGAGGAGAGATCAGATGCACGATAAACGAATATATCCGGGTTCTGGTATTGCAACCCAGGCCGTGAAGATGGTTTCTTCACATGTGTTTAAAGATTTGAATTGTTTAGACAGTGTGAAAGCTTTTGTTCTTGATGTAGGGCTTCAGAATTGAGGAAATATACATTTTTGTGAAGTGGGGAGAGTAGAGATATTTTTGTGGTGAAATGGATAGTCAGCTAGTCAGCTGCATATATGTCTGGACGAAGCCCATGACGTTAATCCAGTCTAGTCCAGTCATTGCAAGTCATTTGGGTCACTTCTCGGCAACTGTATTAACTGTACAAATTGCGATAGCTAAAGATGCACTTCACTACACAGACAAGCAAATTACATCATAAATATGGTTGACGGGTGCTTTTCCATAAGCCATTTTGGATACCAACAATGAAACATAGCGGCAACAATTACGTCCTATAATGAAACATAACGATAATCACTATGAAATATAGCGGCATGTGATTGACATCCATCCATTAGTGGTTGGGGACCAAATCACATTGTCAATAATTTTCATATAATATAAGTTACGCATTGCTGTATGACTTATTTTATAAGCCACTTGTAAGAGCATCTTCAATGGTGTTAGCTAAAATGATTGGCTAAAATGATATATAATACTGATTATGTAAAATTTGCTGAATCTGTAAGGTGTTTTACTTTAATAGAGTGACTATAATGATTGGTTATATTTTAAAAATGGTAGGTTATTATTATTTCAAGTTGTTAAAAATAGAATATATTATCTCAATATGGTAATCGATGATGTGGAGTTTTACTATAGGTCCCTAGAGGTTCGACAAATATAGCCAACATGAAGGGGTTAGCTATAATTTTAGCTAACAACATTGTGCCATTGGAGATGAACTTTTTTTACATATTATCTAAAATATTTAATTATGGTATTTTCTATACACTTTTAGCTAAAGGTTTTGGGTGGTTGAAGATGCTCTTACACGTTCAACAAATTTTACATAATCACTATATTATATGATTTTAGCCAACGATTTAAGCTAACAACATTGCAGATGCTCTAATATAAGATATACCGAGCATCTCCAACGGCGTTTGTTAAATTGGTTGGCTAAAATAATATAATATACTGATTATGTAAAATTTGTTGAACCTATAAGGTGATGTGTTTCAACGGAGTTGACTATTTCAGTTGGCTATATTTTGAAAATAGTATGTTTTCATTATTAAAATTAGGTTGGTTATAATTTTACCTAAGGGCTATGTTCTATTGGAGTGCATCTTTATTTTACAAATTCTCTATAATTCTAATTATGATGTGCCACGTAGATATTTACCTCAGAGTTCTATGAGATGCTCTAAGTGGAAAAATCTACATATTTTTAGCATATCTGGAACCACCGACAAGCTCACAAAGAGGTACTAATTTAAATGCCTAAATTTAGAGTTTAGATAATACTTTATTCCTTTATTTTCAATTGCATATTAGTACATTTTGTTTTCATGTTAATTATAAACCACATTTAATTAGATCAATAGATCAACTTCCATAAAAAATTCAATAGTTTAACTCTTGCAAGTTTTTTTTTTTGACAGAATTAATAAAATAATAAATTTAATTAACTTTTAAATATACCATAAAAAAATTATCTTTGGAAAAAAAAAGACAAAAAAAAGCAAATACCCTTGTCTCTTTACAAAACAAAAAAGGTTTAGACACAAACACACTACTAGTCTATCTCTTTCTTGCAAGTTTCTCAACTCCTGCGGCGGACATCCTAGGAGTTTGAGAAAACCCTAACCCTACTTTTCAAATCTCTCCTCTCTCCTCTGCAATCAGTAAGTTTTTGTATTAAATGGATTTGTATGTATTTATGTATGTATAGTTTTTTTTTTTCTGTTTAAGATGTAGCTTCTTGAATCTTTAATATTGGGTTTTTTGTGTTCTTGATTTATTTTCACTTTAATGGGTTTTGTTGTTGATAGATTCTGCTTCATTTCTACTTTATTTTGATAAAGTTGATAACTTTTTATGTGGGTTTGTTTAGATTCATGTTCTTGTGTGTGTTTTTGTTTGATAAAGCTGGATTTTTGCTTAAATTTTCATTTTTATTGGATTTATACTGTTTAATGATGTATTGGGTGGATTGTATATTGTGAAATGCTTGTATGGGGTTATAATTTCATTCAGTACTGTGGTTAACTGGTTATACAAGGAGCTGATTGCTAAAAGTTTGGATTGGAGTGTAGTTATCATTTTCTTGCGTTTTATGGCTTTACTTGGGGCTATTCTTGTCAATTTCTCGGGTGTTATTACTTTACCTTTGAATGATTTATATCGATTGTAATAATTTGAAGTGACCTGTTGCTAAATAGAATATTTGGTTTGCTAAGTTGATTGTTGTGTGTTTTTTTTGGAAATTTCTGCGTGTATAAATGGGCCAGATAGGAATAAGTAAATGCGTGCACGATTTGACATTTGTAAAAGAATGGGTTTTTAGTTTAGAGAGATTTTCTTGCAGTGTTGCGTGCCTATTTTGGTTGAAAAATAATAAATATGTGTGGCTGAATATACCTGGTTTATGGATACACCATTGTGTGATTCTTTTTGAAGTTACGCTGTACACTTGTAGCTGAGGATGCAGCTAGTATAGTAGCAGCTGCTTCTTACAAAAACATATATACATGCTTGTTGCTTCACTAAATATTTTGGACATCACTACTCTTGAAGTACTTAAAACTGTGAAGTTCTGAAGCTTTACTGATTTTGATTTGTTGTAATGTTTATGATTAATATACAATGCAGTATATATAAGTCTTCTCTTTATCAGATATCCTTCTTTTCCAAATGGCCAAAACTGCTTGGGTGTTTTCTATTTCACCAAGTTCTTTATTTAGATACTAAATTTAGCTTGGCCTTGTCTAGGAATGTACGTATGCATTCCTGTGCCGTATATGAACAATTTTATTAAAAATTATCCTAAAAAAAGTGGTGGACTTTTAAGGTAAAACTCAGTTCCTTCTGAAACATTTTATGTTGTTTAACAAGGCAATTAGCGGTGGACTATATTTTTTTTCTGTATATATGAATGTGGCAAACAATACAACATTACATGCCTTATTTGTAGTTTTCAAACATGAAAATATAAAGTCCTGAACCAACTATTTGGTTCATTTTCTATTTCTTTCCCTTGTGAAATTTTTATTTATTACACTTCTGATTTTGCTACTACTCTTTTTGCATTAATCAGCTTGTAACGAGGCACTTTTCATTATTGTGCTAGTTCGGCTCAAACATCTTTGAGTATGATTATTTATCCTTATAACTTTGCAAAATATATCAGTTTTGGAGATACAATTCTACTTGAACCTTCATTCAGTCCATATATTTCCATTAGTAGTGTGGGTGCATCTGGGGGTTGAATGTATTCTGTATGTTTGATTCTTTTCACCTTTTCTTATGAGGAAAATATATCTCTTATACTTACAGTAATCATGGCTGGAGCTGCACCAGAAGGTTCTCAATTCGATGCACGTCAATTTGACGCAAAAATGACCGAGATGTAAGTGATCTATTCTACATGTTCAGATTTTTGTTTCCGCTCCATATATTTCTAGTGAAATACAAATATGTATAAAAAACCTAGCGTATATGATCATACTAACAACAATTTCTCTTTCGCTTGATGAACTTATTGGAGCAGACTTGGTGCTGAGGGAGAAGACTTCTTCACATCATATGATGAGGTTTATGACAGTTTCGATGTTATGGGACTGCAGGAAAATCTTTTGAGAGGCATCTATGCTTATGGTATAGGAGTCTTTATTTGTTTTCTATATGGTGCTTGTGGAAATATAACATATTAAAAATTGTATAAAGAGGACATCAATAGATAAATGAGGACTACACTAGTTTTCGTGACTACTTTTAAGGGTTATTATGCCTGGACAGTAACCTGTCCATCTTATGATATTTTTATGCAATGTTCTTCCAGTTCTAGATTGAGTTTTTCAAAGCTCCTTCAGAACTTTCTTTGGCTTGTTTTGCTATTGGGTCTATAACCAATTTTTTGTGCGCCAGCTAACTTAGTTTTATTATCAACTCTCATTGAACAACTTTCTGTTGAGCAGAAACTGATAGAATTGTCCAAATTTGTGTTTTTGTTTCTATCTTTTCCAAGGTTTTGAGAAGCCATCCGCAATTCAGCAGCGGGGAATTGTCCCATTCTGCAAGGGGCTAGATGTCATTCAACAGGCACAATCTGGTACCGGGAAAACAGCAACTTTTTGCTCCGGAGTTTTGCAACAGCTTGATTATGGTGTTGTTGAATGTCAAGCTTTGGTTCTTGCTCCCACTCGTGAACTAGCACAGCAAATTGAGAAGGTTATGCGAGCACTTGGTGACTATCTTGGTGTGAAGGTTCATGCTTGTGTGGGTGGAACTAGTGTCCGCGAAGATCAGCGAATTCTCTCAAGTGGAGTTCATGTTGTGGTAGGTACTCCAGGCCGTGTATTCGACATGTTGCGAAGACAATCACTTCGTTCAGATTACATCAAGATGTTTGTTCTGGATGAAGCAGATGAAATGCTCTCAAGAGGTTTCAAGGATCAGGTTTTTGTCTTTTCAGTGATATATGATCTATATGGTCATCAATTTGTGTGTGTTGCTGTAGTTAATAGGCTATCTGATGCAACTCTACAAGCTTATATCTAGTAATAAATTATATTCAAAATAGTAAAATGTTAATGCTGTAACATTTCACTTGACATATTTTGCTCTATGGTGTAGTCATTTAAATATTCTCTCATACTGTGGAAGCTGCTAGATTTCATAATCCTATCTTCAAAGTGTATACTGCTAAAGGCAAATCCTTCTCTTCTAATGTCTACTTTATTCTTGCAGATTTATGATATCTTTCAGTTGCTACCACCAAAAGTTCAGGTTGGAGTTTTCTCTGCTACCATGCCTCCTGAGGCTCTTGAAATTACAAGGAAATTCATGAACAAGCCAGTCAGGATTCTCGTAAAGAGAGATGAGCTTACTCTTGAGGGTATCAAACAGTTTTATGTAAATGTTGACAAGGAGGAATGGAAACTGGAAACTCTATGTGATCTCTATGAGACTTTGGCCATTACCCAGAGTGTGATTTTTGTCAATACCAGGCGCAAGGTTGATTGGCTGACTGACAAAATGCGTAGCCGTGATCACACAGTATCTGCGACTCATGGAGACATGGATCAGAATACTAGAGATATAATTATGCGTGAATTTCGCTCCGGTTCTTCTCGTGTGCTCATTACAACTGATCTCCTGGCACGTGGAATAGATGTCCAGCAAGTGTCCCTTGTGATTAACTATGATCTGCCGACTCAGCCAGAGAACTACCTTCATAGGATTGGACGTAGTGGACGTTTTGGAAGGAAAGGTGTTGCGATCAACTTTGTTACCAAGGATGATGACAGGATGTTGGTTGACATACAGAAGTTTTATAATGTAGTGGTCGAGGAGCTGCCAGCTAATGTTGCCGATCTTCTTTAGTGTGGAACTGATGTGACGAGGTAAATGTTTTCTAAAAGTTATCCTATCTAGTCGGGGTTTACTAGACACATATATTGGATTTTGGACTTCGATTGTGACAACCCTTTTGCTTTTTATTGTATTTTGATATTTGCAAAAATTTTGGTGGATTTATATGTATCCTATGTTTACCTACTGGCAGTGTGGGATTTTGAACCAGCATCATTGAGCTCAATAGCTGAATTTTATTTTTAACTTTGTTTATGTATAAGTTAATTTTTTTTGTGAAGGTGTGAGAGTATGTTAATGTGCTTGTCCCCTTGTGTATCTTTATAATTTGAAAGTAATTTTGTTTTAATATCTTGCACCTTTCCGTGTTTATACTTTCTACACATTACATGTGAAAGAAAATCAATGCAATGATCTTTAGTTATTACTTATGTATCGCCATCTCTGCTATCAGTCTGTGCTACCAGGACTCGGCTATAAGTGTCCACCATAGATATCAGCTGAAAGTTGTGTTCCATTTCACCTCTTGAAAGATTATTTCAAGTGGTGGTTTTATTTTTGTTTTGGCTGGTTTACAGAGATTACTACTGTTAATACCCGATTTCTGTTCTTTTGTCGTCAGTTTGACTTTTAAGTGGGTAACAGTGACTTGAGAAAAATAGACTAGTGTTTGGTACATTGCTTGCATTATATAAGTTCTTGGTTGGAAATTGGAATTTGTAAAGAAGTTAACGATAGGTTATTTTTAGTGATATATAGTGAAGGCTGGCACTATTATTTTGGTAGATAATAATTAGTTTTCTTGGCAAGTTTTAAGTTGCGAAAGTTGTTTCCTCTGTAAATCCTACTTTTTTCCGAAAATCTGCTAAAAATAAAAAACTCAGAGGAACTAATATATTTACGGAGAAAGTGTGAGGTAGCTCTGCTGGCGTTTTCATATACAATTAGCATGGGAAGAGTATGGGTGGAATAAGAGTTGTTGAGTAATGGACTTTTGTGGACACCAGATTTTGTAAGCTTATGATTAAAGGGGCTGGCGGTGTATTATTTAATCTAATAATTTGCTGTTCAATAGCTTAACTTCTTGCTGAATAAATAAAGTAGATTTGTTGTATATGGCTAGGAAACACAAAAGCAAGAATAATTCTCCTGTTCGTAGTATCATCGCATTTTAAGATACAATTAGATGCGTGTTTTATGGAGCATTTTATTGTAGTTCATTTGAAAATGAGCATGTAATTCCAAAGTATATCAATTGATTTTGCTCAGTAATCGGATTAGCCTGTCTTGGTTACAAGTTTTCGGACACAATCATTAGAACATGATTGTCCATTAAACACGCTGTCTATGTTCAATCCATTTCAAAGTATGCAAGTAATTATGGGAGTATAAGCAAATCAGAATGACACAGGTCCCAAATAACAGTGATTAACATTTAACGGTAATGCTGGTACAATATTTCTTAAATTTAGTTAAAATTTGTCGGTAGATGTTACTTACGTCCTACTTTCGAGAAGATATATTGAGTACGTTTGATTTAGTTCGAAATAAAAGAGCAGCAGTAAAATGCATGAAAGACATAATATTAGTGGAAGCCAGATTGTCAGCATGTTTCGTGTCTACTGATAACAGTCTGGCTTATATATATTGCCATCACCCTGTTTAGTTCTTTATTTCCCCCAGACAGTCATTTAAAAACCAAAACAAGACTTGAGGCATATTAGTCTTCTTGTCTAGAGACATATAATGGGGGATCACAGATCAAATTCATATGGTAATGGAGGTTTGCAGATGGAAAGATACTACGGAGCCAGAAGGTCTGCAGAAAATCCTCGAGATTTTAGGTCTTACAGTGCTTCTTCATACACATCAAACTATACTGCTCCATCATCTATACAAAACAAGGAAATGCAGTTCAAGAAGGGTAAAAGTGTAAACGGGACATCTTCGAAATCATCTATATTCAGTGATCCAGAGTTTCAGAGGAAGAGAAGAGTTGCTAGCTATAAAGTCTACTCGGTTGAAGGGAAAGTTAAAGGGTCTTTTAGGAAGAGTTTCAGCTGGCTCAAGAATAGGTTCTATGAATGGTTCTAATTTTACTTTTTCATCTCTGTCCTCATTCTTTAAACTTTCGTTTGTTTTTCAGATCAAGTTTCTGCTTGCTATTTTGATATTGGATAACATGAATTTTAAATATTACGAAAATTTCCAGCCTTAATAGAAAAAGAAAACGATGCTTAATCGAACATCTTTACATATATGTTAAATCAAAATTTACACCCATGTTCTCCAAGAAATTGAAGTAGAAAAAATAATTTTTTAGTAATTTAATTTCCACCGATATATCATTAAGTATGCATATAATACATATAAAAATGCAGGAGGATGTGATTAAAGCTAATGACTGTAACATTTTCGCACCGAAAGGCAGAATTAAGGACTAATATCACACTATATATAAAGCGCAGTTTTACAAGTTTGAGCAAAATATGCATGCAACAACTTCTTCATGATACCATCGAATGAATGTCATATGACTTTGATTATCTTTTATTCCCATTACTTAGAAAACACAACGGATTCAAACTTTCACCTGAAAATTAAAGATCATTTTGGTTATTACTGGTCATGAATTAGGTTCAAATCCAGATGTCCATTTCTTTTTGGGTTAAATTTCTCGACTTGGCAATTTAGCATGCCTATTAAGTGCTATAAATGTTTGAATCCACAAGTAGCTAATTGTAGATTTTGTTTCATCTTAATGGTAGAGTCGAGGTACTACTTCAAATTGTTTTTTTGACACGGACAGTGTCGAAACTCGAAAGGCCAACCGGAAACGTGAAAATTATGTAATTATAGGGAATCGAACTCGGATGAAACTAGAGAAATTAAATCAAATAAATAAATCTTCTTTAATTATGTAGTTGTAAAGATTCGAATCTGAATTTTGTGATAACCAAATTTTGTACTTTTGTACTTTGGTTACATATTATTTTGCTTATTAATAAAGAATATAGATTGTTCACCTTCTAATTTTGTACATTTTGGCCTATAAATATGGTAGAATAAAATAAATATTAAATATTTTATTTTAATGTAAGTTTGTACAAATATTTCTTTGATTTGAACTTGCTCTATATTTTAAGATATTACATATAATAAAGTTTGAGTTCGTAGGAGCAGTAAAATACGCAAAAAGAATTTTTAAGAGCGCCGATTTTATATCTTATTTTTTAGTAAAAAATAACTTAAAATCTTACTTGTGAAGTATATTGAAAAACAAACGGATTTCTGAAAATTAAAAAAGACGTATAAGGAATAATGTCAACCGCTATAAAATGTTTTTTTAATTTTTTTTTTAAAAAGAATAAACAATGTCAAGAGAGCCGTTCCAAATTTAGAATCTTAAAGTTGAGTTGATTTAAAAATTTTATAGTTATCATTCAACATATAGATGAATGGTTTCTTTTTTAATTTAGTAGCTCAACATCATATTAATTTAAAAATGTTACCGTTGTCATTCAACGGACCAATAAACTCGCGATAGACTGATCTTTTCAAATTTGATTGCTCAAAATCATATAATTTAAAAATCTTACCGTTATCATTCAACGGATTCAATAAAAAACCGATTAAAATTTGAAATCACAACTCTAACTTTATAATATAAACCATCATCTTTTCTCTCTCAAAATTAATCCCATATATTTTCAAGCTTTCTGATATATTTTTCTTTCAAAATTTGCAATGGCAACCAAAAATTTTACCACAAAATTCAGTTCATCAGGCAAAGTGGCATATGCCATTACAAATTTTGTAGGTCTTCTGGAGAAAGAATCAGTACATGCAGACTTTCATCCCCTGATGGATTTCTTGAAAAATTCTCCCATCAGTTATGCACTCACTGCAAGCCCGCCAATCTATGCTGAAATAGTTCAAGAAATGTGGAGCACAGCTGATTGCAGCAGCACAAGAGGTGGAATAAAATTCACAATCAAGGGTAAATCCTATATCGTAACTCCTTCTGTGATTAATGAAGCACTTCATTTCCCTGAATCCAACTTTGAAAACATACCTACTCATGGTGAGATTACTTCCATGTTAAGAGCTATCAATTATGCAGGGAACCCCTGTTCTAGTCAAATACTTAAGAAACAATTCAGGAAGGAGTGGTCACACTTCTTTGACACTCTAAATAAGTGTTTTTCTGCGAAATGTAGTTCATTTGATTACATAAATACTTTTGTTCTGAACATTGCGCACAGCCTTTTGTATGGTAAGAAAATTGATTTTGGAAAACTATTGTTCGATGAATTCTCTTTTAAATTTGGGGCTGTGCAAGATAGAGACAAGATCGTCTATTATGCAAGATTCCTTATGATTATTGCTAACTATTTGTGTACGGATATTTGTATCGAAGATAGAAATGATACATTGCAAGTGCATATGCAATCAAAGAAATTGTTTGCTAGCTTAGTAACAAAGAACCTGAATGCCAATGTTGAGTTTGTGCTTCCAGAGCACGTTAAAGTGCAGCTAGCTACCTTACATTCCGCACTGTCACACACAAGCTCTTTGCTACTTCCTCCCACGATGGAGGACGTGAGAGAAGGCTTCACTTCTCCTACCCAAGTAGCACTACCTACGCCATATCAGTCTGGAACAGTAGCCACCTCCTCAATCTCTGAATCAGCCGGTAAAGGAAAGAGAAGTAAAAGAAAGAGAGCTACTTTCCCACCTGTAGAAACCAGAGATGACGTACCAGCAGCACCTGAGGCACATCTACCTCAGAAAAAGAAGGATGCAAGCAAAGTAAGCAGTCTGCCTGTTGTAAATCATGAAGTGCCACCTGCAGAAACCAGGGATTATCAACACCTCGTGAATACAGCATCTGTATTAAAATCTCAGTTGGTGGCCGATCTCACGAGTAATGCTGACAAACTAAGTAGCAAGGAGATGATTACCGTTGCTAAGAAATGTTACAATAAACTTCAAGGCTTAGGGATTGATTATATACCTTTTAGTTCCGAGGTTAACAAAATGATTGCAAAACATCAAGAGGTGGAATTTTTTGCTGAAAGGACACAAAAGTGGAAAGAAGATGACATTAGGGCTCTTCATAATCACCAAGTGCAGTGTCTCTCTGAAGTGACACAGAAGTTATCCAGTTCGGAAGACCAACTGTCGACAGCTAAGACAAATGCAGATTCTTTGAAGCTTAAAAGAGAAGAGCTGAGAGGTGCAATACTTAAGCTTACAGAGGATTTGTCTGAGGTGGAAGAGAGAGTCAAGACTCTGACAGCAGAAAGGGATCAATGCGAAGAGGCTGATTCCGTTGCTGAAGCTGAACTTGGGAAATTGGATGCAGAGAAAGAGGAGGCTTATAGGGAGATCAATGACAAATATAATGCTGCCAGTGAAGAATATAAGAGGACGAGTAATCAGTTGCTCCAGTTGGTAAGGAGGTAATGGAATAGTTTTACCTAATGTTTAACTTGAAAGAAAATTCCTGGTTTTACATTAAAACAGTTGTATGTATGAAAATATATTTGTGCCTGTGTTTTAAAACAGTTGTATGTATGAATATAAGTCATTTGCATTTCCGTTACAGAGACCGGAACTGAAGGCAGAAGGCTGATCATTCAAGGCAGGGGCAGGTGCAGAGAGCTCAAGTGTTAAACATTTGTGATCCTTGAACAATGTCTACTTTTATTTCAGAACTAGTCCGTATTCAACTAAACTTGGTTGGCCATTGGCACATTGCAGTTTGTAACTTTGTTCTAATTATTTTAACTTTTCAAGTTTTTTTTCGCTATTCTTGTGATTATTTTCTTTTTAATAAATGGTGTTTCCTTTCGTTCTGCCTTGATTCACAGGTAGTAATTAGTATTCCAAGTTGCTGTAAGTGGGATTGGTCCTAATGAATTTCATGATACAAATAATAACTGAACTCGTGATAACCAAATTTGATATCTTGTTAATTTGATATTTGGTATTTTGATACTTCTGCGCGTCATTTATATATTGTTTTGCTGATTAATAAAGAGTACAAATTTTGATTTCAACTATGTAAATTATATTTATATACAAGTGAATTTATTTCTTATCTATATTTTTCAAAAATATAGTAATTTGATCAAGCAAGAGATTAAAAATATTTTACTCTCCCTTTAAACACATTCCTCTATTTTTAAAACTTTTTTTTTTTGATGAAAAGTAAACTTCTTATTAAAACAATTGCTCATTACATAAAGTCTCCAACAATAAACTCTGAGGAGATAAGAAAATATTGTAGCTATTGGACAAACATGGTACCCTAGCCAAAAGGTGAGCAACACAATTTGCCTGCTTCTTGACATGATTTAACAACAGATCTCTCCTCTGTTGTAGCTTCAAATGACAGAACTAAAAAATATGGCCAGCCTCGTTGTAGTACTGCATCTCTTTAGACATTGCTTTCACAGTTGTTTCCGAGTCGCTCTCAATCTCCACATTATGCACTCCCAGTTCCTCAATCCACCTTATGCCCTCCTCCACTCCACGAGCTTCAGCTTCCAGTACTGTTACTCACCCTTGAAACCTCATATTCTTACCTTGAACAAACTGCCCATACTCATTCCTGAGCACCATCCCTACACTGTATGACAGTTCTCCTGCAATTAGAGAAGCATCTACATTTAGCTTATGCCACCCTTCCCTCGGAGGTTTCCATTTAATGTTCTTATCCTTCTCTACAGGTTTCATGGACAGTGCTGCTGTCTTTAACTGTTTTGATTTCATTGCTTCCTGCCAGTCATGCTTCTGTTTCATGCTAATCTCCACGACTGTTGATGGATTGATAATATTGCCTTCCCATACTTTCAGATTTCTTGCAAACCAAATGCCCCACAATGTCATAGCAACATTCTCCTTCTCCTCGATAGTTCCTGTAGCCATCTTCTCTAATAACCAGTCAGGAGCGGATTCCACCTCTTGCATTACATAATGTAAACCACCTTCTGCCAACAATCCTTAGCAAATGAGCAGTCAAAGAAAATATGTAAGAGATGTTCGACATCGTTAGAACACATTGGGCAGATAATAGGGATATCTATTCCTCGACTTCGAAGCTTATTCCTTACAAGTATACTATTATTGCAGAACCTCCAGTTGAAAGTTCTAATTTTATGCGGAACCTGTAGTTTCCATATTGAGTTCCAGCTTCTTGCATTCAAAATGGACGATGCAGCATTGTTTTGTGATAGCCAAAATTGGTAACCAGTTTTCACAGTATACATACCTGTATTTGAGTTATGCCAAACAACTCTATCTTTTAAAACTTAGTTAAAGAAGTAGAATTATGAATGTATAAATTGTATTTCTTGTACATAAATTAATTGTGATACAAAAAATGAAAATGACAATGGCCAGAACCAGAAGGATAAAGTAAATGAACTTAGCAAAATTCGAAGACCATCTACATCTACATCTACAACCTTGATTAAACACTAAACTTTCGATTCATTTGAAAAGATGGGTGTTAATTGTGTGAATTCCTTGTGAAATACTTAACTAATGCTTTGTCTTAGAGAAATCGTAAATTGGCTTTTATTGACGAGAGTAATTTGCTAATTAAGCTGAAACCTTATTTGAAAAGTTCTTATACAGAAAGGGAGAACTGTCCTCAGTAATTATTTTTTTAAATATAGTCATCGTGAACGCACTTCCAAAAAATATGGCTTAATATATTAGTTAATTGGAAAATTGTACACAAGTATTTTCATTATAAAAAACAATGTATTGGATATTTGGTGATAGGTTATCGATAAGTAACCAGTTGCTCTAAAACTTCAAAATGTTAGAAAAATGACACTTTTCAGGATCTTATATTGTTATTCTAACACTCCCCCCTCATTCGAAAACCCATTTTTGGGTCGAATAGTGGATCACGGACATTCATATTTGGGTATAATTTTGTCTTTCGTGTCCATAATAAGTTGTGAAAATATTGGGGGTGGCAGGAGTTGAACCTTGGACCTCCCGTCTGTCTGAGCTTTGATACCATGTTGAGTAATCAATCGCTCTAAAATCTCAAAATGTTAGAGGAAGGACACTTTCCAGAATCTTATATTGTTATTCTAACAATCGACTGGACATAGGATTTACAAGTACTGTAACTTTAAATATTCCACTGTGATGTGAGTAGGGTAGAGCGTGGGCCGGTTCGGCTCGGTTTTTGGGTAAAACCGGAACCGGAACCAAATGTTTTCGGTTTTAAAAACTGAAAACCGCAACCGCAACCAAATCATCGGTTCAGTTTCGGTTTCAAAAAACTTGGTTCGGTTTCAAATGGCTCGGTTTCGGTTGCAAAACCGAATGAAGTAAAAATTAGAAAGAAAAAATTAGCCGCAAGCAATCTTCAGTCACACAAAAATACGGCTCAGAGTGCAAACCACATGTAACCACATAAAGACCTGATATTTCTACCAACAGAACATTCAGACCTCTTAATATTTATAGTAATGTATTCTTCATCTCTTTTAACTGAACATAAACCTAAGCATATGTAAAAGAATTCAGACCACTGCAAGGCTCTAAAACCATCACTATTAACTAAACTCAAGCAATTATCAAATACATTGTTTATTTTGATCCTTAAAGCAATAAATAGTAAAGCCCATCTATGGCCCAAATTATATTTACAGAATTACAATGACCAATTCATTCTTGCAAGTTTTGAATATACTTATTAATTTTGAATTTATATGAATTATATATCATATATTTATTCATATTAATAATCGGTTCTGTTCGGTTTTTATCGGTTCGGTTGGAACCTCTAATCGGAACCGAGCCATTGAAATCGGTTCGGTTTTTTATTTTTCGGTTTCGGTTTCGGATTGGTTTTATTCTGCTCGGTTTTCCTCGGTTTTTATCGATTTCGGTTCGGTTTCGGTTTTAATTCAGTTTTTTGCTCACTCACACAATGCTTTCGGTTTGTAATTGTTAATGTTTGGGGAGTAAAATAAACAGAAATGTCAAGGTTCAAAGTTTATTTTTCAGTTAAATTTAAATTTGAAAGGTTGATAGAGTTTAATTTTTGAATATAATCTACGGTATTTGACTTTTCAAAAAGTTCAACATATTTTACTTCTCCTGTAAAATATTGTCGACGATCTAAGTGGAGGATGCAAATTTTTCGTGAGTAATGCTTTTCAATAGTTCTCGAAAAATACATTTCAGATAATGTGATATTATTAAGTTGATG
The DNA here is from genome assembly GCA_030848705.1 of Heracleum sosnowskyi. Lineage (NCBI taxonomy): Eukaryota > Viridiplantae > Streptophyta > Magnoliopsida > Apiales > Apiaceae > Heracleum > Heracleum sosnowskyi. The sequence goes on along the minus strand of CM061242.1, from coordinate 9,019,473 downwards.
TCTATGGATATGGCTGATATGCGTTAATTTGTGATCGTATATTTATACACACACTTTTATTAGAGAAATTATCATGTTTAATACATAATTATTCAATAGAAAATTAAAAATAATTGGGAATATTTTAGCATTTTTCAATTTCAGTTGAATGTAAACTTAGAATACCTCTGTATATTTCTTTTCTAATATCAAAATGACTTACTTATCATCTTTTTTTTCTTTTAAACAGAAATTTCAAATTGTCATATTAAATAAGAATTTGTGTATTTACTTATTATACACCACTTAAGGCTTACATATACTTCTTTTTAACAAAATTTGATGGATCGGTTAATAACAGTTATTTATATGTTCCTCTAACCTTACAACTTGTACTTAGCAAAAAAAAAATTATTTAAAAATTTTATATTTATATAATATATGTCTAATTATTGACATTCTAAATTTTATTGGCATCCAATAAATCATGACATTAAGGAATATTTGGTAGGAAAAGGTGGAAAATCAGCTATCCTCGTTTTCCAACTTTCTAGTACTATCGTTTCTATACCAATGGACTTTTGTTTATTGAATAAAAAGAAACATTAAATTTAGTTTCCACCAATATATCACAGCACAAATCTGTATTGGAGCAAAAATGTGAAATGGTTGCATTTTGCTACAATTAGAAACTATGCTAACCAGAGCATGGAGAGCACGAGTAATAAAGACGACTATCATGTTAATATAATGCTTAAGCATTTTTACCTCGCATAATATGCATGATCCACAATCAAATGACTACGACTTAATTATCTTCTATATCGCCATCAAATGATTATTATTATGCAGAGTTTATTATTCTATACCCTCTGTTTCATAATAATATAAATGAATTTTGTTCTCATAATATATGTTTATTTTTAACTTTAAATATAAGAATGTAACATGCTTTTCAAATTATTCTTCTTGAAAATAGTGTTACGGTAGAAGAGAAGTGAGTAGTGATGGGAAAAAGTGACCATAACGGTAATAATTAAGTGCGGAACTAATTTCATTGGACAATAATTATTCCTACTTGTATGAACCTTCAATGAAACAAACAAGTAAAACAACAATAAACGAAAACAAGACACCAAAAGTTATACGTGGAAAACCCCGAGTAAAAATCACAGCACCGTAGTCCGTCCAAACAATTCACTATCACAAATTATATGAGAATACACCAAGTCTTCTCTAGATAAAACTAGAGAAATACAATCACATTCACACTCTTGGAAAAAGCAGTCACAAGTATGAAATAAAAAATAAGACAACAATGAGAAAAACTAGCTGGGAGGTTTAACCTCACCGTGGTACAAACAACTTCTTTTAAACCCCTTAAAAACTGATTTCTGGACCTCAGAATCCGATCTTCACCGTTCAGAATTTAGGTATCGGTGTAAGGAAGTTGCTGTCCAAAATTCAGGACGATCTGACCGGTAGAACTTCAGGAATCGCAAATACAAGGCAGCTTGTGCAACCAGAAAAATTCTTGCGAATTTTTCACTCTAAATCTCTCTTGTGTCTATTTTTCCTCTCTCTTATTTTTATTATAATCCTCCTATAATTATATATAGGGTTCCCTTATTTTTATCTCCTTATAGGACAAAACAAGGGTAATCCAATTGGGTTTTTAATCTCATAGATAGAAACTAAAACCCAACAAATCTCCCTCTTTCTATCTATGAGCAAGAATTCGCCATTCCGGTGATTGAACGACATACCTTCAACTTTCCTTTAGCTAAGGACTTTGTCAACATATCGGAACCATTATCATCGATGTGTACCTTGTCCAATTCAAACAACCCTTCTTCAAGAGCGTCTCTAATCCAATGATATCTCATATTGATACACTACGCCATATATGGGCAATAACTACGCTTAAAAATGTGTGCTTATAGCCCAAAAAGTGTGGCTAAAACAAAAAAAATAGGCTACGACACTTTGACCAAATTTGAGGGTGTTACATATATATATTTCGTTCTTGCATGAAAAGTAGGATGTTTAGCTATGTCAATAACTGCTTGATTATCACAAAAAACCACACAGCGTTGATGCGGAAAGCCAAGCTCCTACAACAACCGCTTCAACCACAACAACTCTTTACAAGCCTCAGTTGCTGCTACATACTCTACTTCTCCGTAGAAAGTGAAACACCCTATTGCAACATAGATTGCCATGAGACCGCTCCCCATGCCAAATTCATCAAATATCCAAAAGTAGATTTCAACGAATCCTTATCTCCTGTCAAGTCAGAATCTGTATATCCAATAAGCACTGGTTTACCATTCCCAAATGTCAAACCCAATTTGGAAGTACCTCTAAGATATCTCATAATCCACTTCACTGATTCCCAATGCTTCTTACCTGTATTTGTTAGATAACGACTGACAACACCAACTGCAAAGGCTATATCAGGTCTCGTAGATACCATATCATACATCACACTTCCAACTGCTGAGGCAAATGGAACTCCATCCATCTCTGCAATTTCTTCCTTTGTATAAGGAGAATCCTTTCCAATTAACTTAAAATTAGTAGTAAGAGGAGAACTAACAACTTTAGATTTATCCATGTTGAACCTGCAAAGTACCTTCTGATATATTGCTCCTGCGATATATGCAACTTCTTGGCCACTCTGTCTCGATAAATACGAATGCCAAGAATCTGTTTCGATGGCCCCAAGTCCTTCATAGCAAAGGACTTACTTAACTGCTGCTTCAACTGGAAAATTCCTCTAGCATTTTTGCCAACAATAAGCATGTCATCCACATAAAGCAATAATATTATAAAAATCATCATCTGCAAATTTATGAACAAAAACACAATGGTCAGAAATAGTCTTACGGTAGCCTTGCTCCTTCATAAATGACTCGAACTTTTTATACCATCGCCGAGGTGCCTACTTCAAACCATATAGACTCTTAAGAAGTCTACACACATAATCCTCTTTACCTTTTACCTGAAAACCTTCATGTTGCTCCATATAGATTTCTTTGTCCAAGTCATCATGCAGAAAAGCTGTTTTGACATCCATTTATTCAACCTCCAAATCAAGACTAGCTGCTAAACCAAGCACCACACGAATAGATGTCATCTTAACAACTGGAGAAAAGATCTCATCAAAATCAATACCCTTTCTCTGACTGAGTCCCTTGACGACCAACCTAGCTTTGTACCATGGTTGTGAAGTATACTCATCTTGCTTCACTCTGTAAACCCACCTGTTTTTCAAAGCTCATTTTCCCTTAGGTAGTTTCACCAACTCAAAAGTATTATTCTCATACAAGGATTTCATCTCATCTTGCATGACATAAACCCACTCCTTCTTGTGCTCATCTTTCATAGCTTCTGTATAAGATTTAGCTTCACCACTGTCAATCAATAGAACATAGTATATGAATTTTGTTCTCATAATATATGTTTATTTTTAACTTTAAATATAAGAATGTAACTTGTTTTTCAAATTATTCTTCTTGAAAATAGTGTTACGGTTAAAGAGAAGTGAGTAGTGATGGGAAAAAGTGACCACAACGGTAACAACTAAGTGCAGAATTAACTTCGTTGGACAATACTTATCCCTACTTGTATGAACCTTCGATGAAATTAAAAAATTATTTTCCTCAAAAGATTTCCTATCATTGCCTTGTTATATATACCCATTACAAGATACAAGACATGCCATATAATTAGGCCTCAATACAGGAAACTAATCCTAACTACAACTGATTTACAGGACCTGATTTACAGGGATTGATTTACACTAATAACAAAGATATCTCTAATAACAAACTAACAAACTATATCTACAGATATCTTAAAACACCCCCTCAGTCGAAGCGGGAGGAAGACGAACACTGAGACTGTCCCTAGAACACGTGGAAGACCCTTCGTAAAAATGTCTGCAATTTGATATCGGGACGGGATATGAAGAACTTGAACCTGTCCACGGGAAACCTTTTCGCGAACAAAATGAATATCCATCTCAATATGTTTGGTACGTTGATGCTGCACCGGATTACCCGAGAGGTAAATAGCACTGACATTATCACAGTACACCAACGTAGCCTTTTTAACCGGACAATGGAGTTCCAATAACAAATTACACAACCAACATGACTCAGATACAACATTGGCTACATCCCGATATTCCGCTTCTGCACTAGAGCGAGAGAGAGTAGGTTGTCTCTTAGCAGACCAGGAGACCAAATTATCTCCCAAAAATACATAATATCCAGAAGTAGACCGTCGTGTATCTGGGCAGCCACCCCAATCTGCATCATTATAAGACACCAACGATGTTCTTGAAGATGAGTAAAGATGAAGACCGTAGTCAAGCATACCCTGAATATACCGGACAATACGTTTGAGAGCTTGCATATGGTCAACCTTTGGAGCATGCATATGTAAACACACTTGTTGTACTGCATATGTAATATCCGGTCGGGTGAATGTAAGATACTGTAGAGCCCCAGCAAGACTCCTATACAAAGTAGGATCCTCAAAGTCACTACCAGACTCAGCACTAACCTTCTGTTTTGTGTCAACAGGAGTAGCAAATGACTTGCACGAAGACATTCCAGCTCGCTCAATTATCTGCGTGGCATACTTACGCTGGGAAAGAAACAGACCCTCCTTATGTCTTGCCACTGCAATGCCCAGAAAATACGTCAAAGAACCAAGATCTTTGATGGCAAATTCAGAGCTAAGACGATCCATGATAGACTTGCGGAGAGTAGTAGAAGAAGCCGTTAGAATTATATCATCAACATATAGTAAAAGATAAGCCATGTCAGTCCCGTTTTTATAAATGAACAAGGAACTATCACACTTGCTATTCGTGAAGCCAAGAGAGAGAACATATTCAGCAAAACGCTTATACCAAGCACGAGGGGCCTGCCGAAGACCATATAACGCCTTAAGCAGTAGACATACATAATATGGATATGCAGGATCCCGGTACCCCAGTGGTTGATGCATATAAACTGTTTCTTGGATATCACCATGAAGAAACGCATTCTTCACATCCAATTGATGAATGTCCCATGCCTTGGAAAGAGCTAGAGACAGAACTGTGCGAATCGTAGCCGGCTTCACCACCGGACTAAATGTCTCGCCACAATCAATACCAACCTGCCGTGTTTTCCCATCAGCCACAAGACGAGCTTTATGCCTCTCAAGCACCCCATTAGAATTCTCTTTATGAGAAAAAATCCACATAGATCGAATAACATTAACATCAGGCGGACGAGGGACCAACACCCATGTCTTATTTTGAATAAGAGCATCATACTCATCATTCATTGCCATTTTCCAATTCGGATCCCTGAGAGCCTCTACTGGGTTACGGGGCAAAGCAGAACGAGCAACCGAAGTTAACAAAGCATATTTTTTATTTGGCTTAAAAATGCCATGTTGACTCCGAGTGACCATGGAAGGACGAATGGAAGTGGATGGTGGCTGTTGGGTCACTGATGTATGGTCAGAATCATGCTCAGGGCTGAGAGATGTAGTTTGACTCGGTGTAGAAGTAGAAAACAGTGGGCTGGCAGAACTGTGTGTAGGTGGTGACAGAGGACTGACTGGGCTTTGTGGTGAAGGCGGGGTGACTGGACTATGTGGTACAACTGGACTGTCTGAACAAGTGAGGTCTGGACTAGTATTGTGTACCATATTTCATATGTGGTGAAGCATATAAGGTGAAAGATTATCACCTAAAAAATCATAGTCAGAAGAAGAAGGGGTATGTGTGTTGGCAAACGGAAATACCTACTCATCAAATATCACATGACGACAAATAATAATTTTATTTGACGATAAATCAAAACACTTGTAGCCACGATGAGTTGACGAGGGATATCCTAAAAACACACATGGAGTAGTTCGGGGTTGTAATTTGTTGATTGTTGTAGACGGAAACAAAGGATAGCATAAACACCCAAACACTTTAAGATGAGAAAATGAGGGAACCCTTTTGTAAAGAATTTGAAGGGGGGCTTGATTTCTCAAAATCTTACTGGGAAGAATATTAAGAAGATACGTGGCCATTTGTAAAGCATGATGCCAAAATGAAGGAGGAAGAGAATCATGAGCAAGAAGAGTGCGAGTAATATTATTTATACTTCGAATTTTCCTTTCGGCCTTTGTTAGGTCCTGATAAGTTTGTAGAAGGGGGGTTGAATACAAACTATACCGTTTTATCGAATTTGTTCTTTAAATGATTTAACTGTTTAGGAACAAATTGATGCGGAATAAAATGAAACAAGATTCAAGTTAAATAAAACTCTATTAAACTTGAAGGGTGTTACAAATATGATACTGATTACAAGATTGGATCTCAAACTAATTAAAACAAATCTAGAATAAATTCGACATGAATTTATCTATTTTTGTAATAAAAAGATATAACAATATTTGATAATTTGAGATACGTTCTAGGGATAAAAATCCGCTAGATAGTCAAAGCAGTACAAGTAAATGAATTCTAGTGGTTTAGATTTAACATAATGATTCTAGAATTAATTTGCAGAAGAAATTAGCACGGCAGAGTTCTTGACAGGAAAGTATTTTTTGATGTAATGTTCTTGATTTCTTTTCTTTCTGATTACTTTTTGCTTTCTTACTAATCAAGTGGATCAGTACACTTCTGCACGTTTTGTTGCTTTTTCAATTGGAATGACTATCAAATGGCTTAGCATGACTATCTGAATTTATGTGAATTATATTAGAAGTACTTAAAATAAACCGGGATGACTACCGGGATGACTACCGGTATGACTATCCTGGGTAGTCATTCCAGTTGATTTTAATTACATAATTCTAATTTAATTCAAATTCTAATTCTAAATTAATTCTAATAATTAATTTACTTCACAAATTAATTCTGAAGAATTAATTTATTCAATAAATTAATTACTTAATTTATTTACTAAATTAATTCTGATGAATTAATTTAATAAATCAATTAATAACTAATTTAGAATAGAACTTAAATCCTTATAGAATAGTAAAACCAATGCTTGAACCACTTGATCTGCTGAAGAATATCCATTGTCTGATGTTGTCATTTGATGCACTGTCTGGTTCATAAATGACTAACTTCAATGTCTGTTCTTCATCTTGACTTTAAGTTGTGGTTCATTGTCTGCTTTTGACTGTTGATCAACCTTTGTAACCTGTACATTTGCTATCACAAATCTGAAACCTCTGTCACTTTAATAAATCCACTTCTTTGAAGACTTCACTGAGGCTTGAACAAATAATTGAACTTCTTTCAATGTAGTATATCTTCAAATCTGTAGGATGACTTTAATTCTCCATTCTCTTGACAGATAAAACTATCTGAGATTCCTGTGACATATTAACTTATTATTTACTTATTACATACTTGTTTAAGTTAAGTTGTTTCCTCGGAATATTAATAGGCCAAAACATATGCCTTTCAGCCTTACCATTTTGAGAAGAAGTATGAGGACAAGAAAGTCGGAATGACATACCATTAGTTTTACAAAAATCCCAGAATTGACCATTGTCGAACTCCCTCCCATTGTCACATTGTAAGTTTTTGATCTTACGTTCAAATTGGGTGAGAATATGGTCTTTAAATATCAAGAATTTCTCAAAAACTTCGGATTTAAATATCAAGAATTTCTCAGCTAATGGAGAAGTTCTTTTTACTTTGCACATGAATACCCAAAGCTCAGAGAGAGTTCTACCTTCCAGAAGATTAAGAGAAACTATGAAAGTTCCCTCATTATGAGTGTAGATGTAGATCTTCAACTCCTCTCTGACTCTGTCAAATCCAGTAGTAATTCTTGAAATCTCCGCATGAAGAGCTTTCATATATATTGTGTTGTCTGGATTGACCTTTCTGTACCTTTCCAACATGCTAAAGAACCTTCCATCATTGTCTGACCCTGTTGGATGTGAGAACATTTCTCTAGCTCTATCCCATTCTTCTCCAAGCTTCAGCCTCACATATAACTTTCTGTCTTTGACTTTTAAATCATGAAGCCTTTGCTTTTCTTGATGTTCAGCTTTTTGGATAACTAGATGCTTTGTGATTATGTCAGACACCTTAGCATTCTCATCTTCTCTTCTCTTTAGATCAGCTTTCTGTCTTAACAGCTCAGCTTCAAAGGCAGGATCCACTTCAGGTTCATCTTCCCAGTCAGCAAAATCAGCCTCTCCTTCAACCTCCACTTCACCAAAGATATCTTCAGGGGTTTCTCCAGATTCAATATCATCAAAATCTCCCTGTTCACCTTGATAGTAGTCAGCATCAGAAAAGGTTAACTTCTGCTTCCCTTTGTCCTTTCCAGAACCAGAACCTCCAGTTTCTCCTCCTTGATCTCTCACTTCTTCTCCTCCTTGTATCTCCTTCTCCTTATTCTCCCCCTTAGTTGAGGCATCCTCTACAGATTTGACTTTATCAGCCTTAGGATCCTCCTTTTTACCTTCTCTTTCTCCTTCACCATCCCTGTCACCATTGCCCCCTTCATCATCATCACCCTCAAAGAATTTCTTCTGTTCAGCATTGGGTTGATGTGAGACCTTGATCATAGCATATAGATGTTTCATGCCCTCGTTCAGATGTTGCATCCCTCCTTCAATCTTGGTAAACCTCTCATCATTGAAGTACTGATTTTCATCAATAGTATCTTGACAGGAGTCTACTTTGGTTGAAATAATAGGAATCTGTTTGATAGCCTCCCTGATCTCAGCATTAGAAACCAAAAGCTCTGACATATCCGAGGCCACTAACACCTGTGATTCTTGAACAACATTCATCTTGGGGACCAATGTGACCTTCATTCCCTGTATCTCATCTCTAAGATGACCCAGCTGATTATTTACAGAGGTGGAAGAAGAAGAACGTTCATCCACTTGTGCTTTGAGAATTTCCTTTTCAGCCTGGGTCTGTTGCAGTTGTTTCTGTAAACCAGCTATTTGAGCCAATAATGAAGCAGTGTATGTGTCATTGTGTGCACTCATCTCAATTTCTCTCGATGGTGTTTCACTGACCTCACGTGCTTGTGTATCGCTCTGTGTTTGTCTCTCAGATCTAACCACTAGCTGTCTATCCAGATTCGGAGTTGATGTACCTGCAGAAAAAATCACCCTAGCCCCTTCTAGAGAGGTCAGTGGTGGTGCAATGGGAGTTCGCGAATCCCAATCCATGGTAAAGTCCAAAAATTCATCAGAAATTGAAAACTGAATTGCTTCAGATGTAGACTTACCATGTTGCCCTTCACTTTCTCCAGTTGAAACTGCGAGTGAAGAATCCCTTAGGGGAGCCAGAGATGTTCCCTCTGGGAGGGGAGAAAATGATTCTATTATAGGTGGCAAAGAATCAGATTTTCCCTCTGAAGCCTGTGAAGGCTCTTCTACCGTGACAATGGTAGGCACTGTCTCATGTCCTAAGTGCCCTCCTAGCAAAGTGTCCTGAGTTGCATCTAAAGTTATGTTTTCTCCCATTGTGAGTAACGGGAGTGTGCTTGACTTAGTACAAAATGCCATGGCCCTATGACGAACTTCAATAGATTCATCCTGTTGAGAGGATGTCTCCAGAGACTGTGTATTGGCCATTTCAAAATCCATATCCTGTTGAAAGGATACAGACGGGCTTACAGATATCTCCCTATATGTTTTTCTTTTCTTAGGAGGTGGAGATAGAGCTGCGGGATCACTCATTGTTTCTTCATCACTACTATTTATGTTTCTGGTATTGATATAAGGTTCAGGTTGATTTGGATTTGACTCAGTGTTTGGCTCTATGACCGGGGATAGAGTTTGTGGTTCTACAAACTCTTGGTCAGCCCTATCAACCTCTTGGGTTTCAGAAACAGTACCAGAAGAACCAGGGATAGAAGTCCTTACCTGTGGTTGTATGAATTCTTCAGTTCCAGCTGATGTAACTATCCTTTGCTCTGGAATTGGTGGTTCAAATGATGGTAAGTTAATGAACTTTGTCATGTAGTTGGAAATGAGAACTGGGACACTGCCATATTTGAAGGATGTTTCCAATCTTTGAAAGAACTTTTTGTCAGTGGTCGGAGAAATGAAAAAACGACCATTCTTGAACAATTCTTGATGCTCATTAGAAAGTATAGAATTAAGAACAAGTGATAGAAAACGAGGATAAAAACATTTAATCTTTCTACCATTGTCAAATTCCTTTCTAGCATTAAACATCCTCCTAACAACAATTTCCCAAAGAAGGTGGCCAACATTGAGTCTTTTGTTAAAAACAATTGCATAACCAATAACTTGTAAAAGATAAGGAATATTCTGAAAGTTATTTTTCGTGCAATTGCTAAAGACCTTAGCCAAGGTATCAAAGAATAAGTCCCATTCACATACAAGATTCCCTTTAATTAACTTAGACAAATTTAGGGGACCTTGATAGTGAATACTGAGGAAAAACCTAGTTAATTCTTCTTCAGTGGGGAGTCTGTCAAAATTATCCTGAGGAAACTGCAAGGCATTACAAAATGTTTCCTCAGTGATAATGTACTGTGTGTCCTGAATATTGAAAGATATAGTTGAGAAATCATCAGAGACAACAGCAGTTGAGCAAAGTAAATATAAAGGATCAACTTTCAAATCAACATTAGAACATATAGCATAATTAACACAAGAATGTTGATTAAGAAAGGAAATCCAAGGCCTAAAACGTTCAAATGAACATTTCAGGGGATCAAAATAGCCATAGTAATTAGTAAGAACAATCTCAAATTGCTGGGCCATTTTAACACAAATTAATAGAGTTAATTTTAGATTAATTCTAATTTAGGGAATAAATTCCAAGAAATAAGAATTATATCAGAAATTAATTAAATCAATTTATGTTGAATAAAAAAAAAAAAAAAAAAAAATGACAGCAGTTCTTTACTTTAGAGAATAAAGAACCAAACTAGAGAGAAAAGAAACTTTGTAAAAACAAGAGTTTGTGAAGGAATGAAAAACAAATGACAATCTGTTTAGTATTTATAGGCAAAACCCGAATAGCCTGGAATGACTATCGGGATGACTACCGGGTAGTCATACCGATAGTCATTCCAGTATAAAACTAAGAATAACTATAAATAGTAACAGAAAATCCAGAGAAAAAATAAACAAAAAATACAATACAGTGCATATAACTAGAATGACTATCGGGATGACTATGGGATAGTCATACCGATAGTCATTCCAGTACAAAAATATAAGTACTGAAGGTAAAAGGCAGAAACAATTAATTAAAATAAAACTAAACTACAATGACTACTGGAATGACTATGAAAGATAGTCATTCCGATAGTCATGCTAGTACAAAAACAAACCTGTTAACAAAAACTAGCAGAATTAATTAAAATAATTACAGAAAAATGCATAAAAGTAAGAGAAATGCATGAAAAATTTATACAAAACTAGAAAAATTCACAGAAAAAATCCATAAATCCTAGAAAAATATGCAGAAATATATAAAAGTGCATTAAATTAACAAAAACTTGCAGAAAAGTTTAAACAACAATATTTACAAACTGAAAAACACCTAAATAATTCTAAATAAATATATTTTCAATAAAAATACATTTCTCCACTTAAAAAAATATGAGAAAAATATTTTTAAAGAAAATAAAATATTCAGAACCATTTAAATCAACAAGCATGCAATTATTAAATGAGAATTGGCAGAAAATATCAATTAAATGACAAGAGAAAATGAATTTATTGAAAGAACAAACATGACAGATACATTGTTAATCACTAAGACTGTTTAACATACCCAATTTACCAACTAACTTGATAAATGTGGATTCATCAACAGATTTAGTGAATATATCTGCAGTCTGTTCTTCTGTGGGTACAAAGTGTAACTCCACAGTTCCATTCATGACATGCTCTCTGATAAAATGATACCTGATGTCAATGTGCTTCGTTCTCGAGTGCTGCACAGGGTTGTTGGAGATTGCTATGGCACTTGTATTATCACAAAATATGGGAATTTTGTCTAATGCAAAGCCATAGTCCTTTAATTGATTCCGTATCCATAAGATCTGAGCACAACAGCTTCCAGCAGCAATATATTCAGCTTCTGCTGTTGAATTGGAAACTGTTTGCTGTTTCTTGCTATACCAGGAAATCAACCTACCTCCTAGGAATTGACAACTCCCAGAGGTACTCTTTCTATCCACAACACTACCTGCATAATCAGAATCTGTATATCCAACAAGATTAAAACCAGACTCTTTAGGGTACCAGATACCTAGATTAGGTGTACCCTTAAGATATCTCAAGATTCTTTTCACAGCAACGAGATGAACATCTCTAGGGTCCGCTTGGAACCTTGCACACAAGCATGTAGCATACATAATATCTGGTCTACTAGCAGTAAGATAGAGTAAGGAGCCAATCATACCTCTGTAGCTTGTAACATCTACCTTGATAGATTTGTCAGAAGCTCCAAGTTTGATTCATGTTGAAGATGGAGTCCTTGCTGATGCTGAATCCTCCATATGATACTTCTTGAGGAGTTCTTTGAGATACTTGGATTGACAAATAAATATACCATTTGACCTTTGACTTACTTGCAATCCAAGAAAGAACTTCAGCTCACCCATCATACTCATTTCAAACTTACTCTGCATTAGCTCAGCAAATCTCTTACAGAGATTATCATTAGTAGACCCAAATATGATGTTATCCACATAGACTTGGACTAATATCATATCACTTTTGTGTTTCTTTGAAAAAAGAGTTTTGTCTATGATACCTCTAACAAAACCATTTTCTAAAAGAAAACCAGAGAGAGTGTCATACCATTTTCTTGGGGCTTGTTTGAGACCATAGATAGCCTTGAAGAGAAAGTACACAAAGTCCAGCAGCTCCTGATTTTCAAAGCCAGGGGGCTGTTCCACATACACTTCTTCATCAAGTTCACCATTCAGGAATGCACTCTTAACATCCATTTGATAGACTTTAAAATTGGAGTAAGCAGCAAATGCTAAGAACATCCTGATGGCCTCAAGTCTAGCCACTGGTGCATAGGTTTCATCATAATCAATGCCTTCAGCTTGAGAATACCCTTGTGCAACCAGTCTTGCCTTGTTCCTTGTAACAATGCCATCCTCATCTAGCTTGTTCCTGTATACCCATCTAGTACCAACTACTTTCTTGTTCTTTGGCCTGGGTACCAGCTTCCAGACTTGTTGTTGTTCAAACTGATTGAGTTCATCTTGCATAGCAATCACCCAATCTGGATCAGTTAGTGCTTCCTCAGTTTTCTTTGGCTCCATTTTAGATAAAAATGCTGAGAAAAGACATTCATTCTGAGAAGCTCTTCTAGTTTTAACTCCAACATCTGGATCACCAATGATCAACTCAAAAGGATGAGCTCTATTCCATACAGTCTGTCTTGGAAGATTTGATCTTGATGATTCACCTTGAAATTCACTTTGATGTTGTGAGTGACTAGCTGATCCTTCATTTGCTCCCCCTGAGTTGTTGCCTGTTTGCCTTGATGATCCTTCTCCAGTGCTGGTGGTATCTCCATTGTTACCAGTGTTTCCACCACCATCACCAGGATCATTATCATCATTGTTATTATCATCACCAGCAATAACTTCAGGTGGGGATTCATCATCTGATTCTGAGTCTGGCAAGTTATCAAACTTCAGCTCTTCAGATGAATCTACTTTTTGGATATTGGGGAACTTAGTGTCATCAAAAGTAACATTGACACTTTCCTTTACTGTGTGACTGCCAACCACATAAACCCTGTAAGATCTTCTGGAATAACCAACAAAAATAGCTTCTTGTGCCTTGGCCTCAAACTTGCCACGTTTAACATTTTCATCTAAAAGCACAAAGCATTTTGCTCCAAATACATGAAAGTACTTGACAGTTGGTTTCTTGTTGTTCATGATCTCATACGGAGTCTTCATTAGGTCTTTGTTGATTAAAGTTCGATTCTGAGTATAACAAGCTGTATTCGCTGCTTCAGCCCAAAAGTACATTGGAAGTTTGGACTCACTTAACATAGTCCTAGCAGCTTCAATCAATGTACGATTCTTTCTTTCCACTACTCCATTTTGTTGAGGAGTTCTAGGGGCAGAATACTGTCTTGTTATTCCTTTATCAGCACAAAAGTCATTCAGAATGGCATTCTTGAATTCCGTACCATTATCTGACCTTATGGCTCTAACAGGGAATCTAGAATCCAGCTCAATCAACTTTACATGGCCAATCACCAGGAATGGGGTCTCATCCTTGGAATGTAGGAATAAAACCCATGTATATTTTGAATAGTCATCAACAATCACAAGTGCATATTGTTTCTTTGACATGGACATCACATTAACTGGACCAAACAAATCCATGTGCAGTAGCTGAAGAGGTTCAGTTATTGATGATGTGTCAGTGCCCTTGTGAGAAGCTTTCTTTGACTTTCCCTTCTGACATGCCTCACACAGTCATTCCTGTGTAAATTCCATCTGAGGCAAACCTCTAACCAATTCCCTCTTGACTAAAGAGTTCATAGTTTTGAAGTTAAGGTGAGACATCTTCTTGTGCCATAGCCAACTATCATCTGATGAAGCTTTAGCATAAAAACAATTAACTTCATCTTTGAATCCCGAGTTCAGATCAGCTATGAACAAGTCACCTTTCCTTACTCCTTGAAGAGCAGGCTTTCCATTCTTCTTGTGAGTAATCTGACACTTCTCTCTTTCAAAGGAAACAGCATATCCTCTGTCACAGAACTGACTGATGCTGAGAAGATTGAACGTCAGACCTTCCACAAATGAAACATCTTCAATGATAACATTTCCGTACTTCAAACAGCCATATCCTTTCGTAATACCCTTGCTGTTATCTCCAAAGGTAACTACTGGGCCAGCTTTCACAATCACATCTGATAGCAGGGCTCTATCTCCGGTCATATGCCTTGAACAGCCACTGTCCAGAATCCACATAACTCGGTTTACCTGTTTAACTCCCTGCAATATCAGATTGATTAGTCCTTCTTCGGAGCCCAAAATTGATTGGGTCCGGCATACTTAAAGAACTGGCCTTTGTCAGGCAAAACAACATTTCTAACTAAAACTACTTCAACCTTTTTCACATAAGAGCGTTTCCATTTATAGCCAGCCTTAACACATTTCTGAGTAGGCTTAGGGATAAATGAATCCACTTTAATATTAGGAGGATTAGCAGTCTTAGCTTTAACATGCTTCTTATTATTAACATGTTGACGTGGAGCAGTCTTATCACTAGATACATGCTTTTTATTAAAGAAAGCATACATAACATTAAAAGCACAAGACATGCAATTACTCACACCACATGCTTTATGAGAAGAATTAATAGCAGGCATGTTAGTTCTACAGTTGTTTTGATCCAACTTATGGATATCTGATTTAGTCTTTACAGTTGTAGCAACTTTGACTGGAATATCAGATACACACTTTTTGGATTTCTCAGCTTCTAAGGCAACATCTTCTTCATGAATCTCCTCAGCAATAATGATAGAAGATTCATTCAGAGGCTCTGCCTCAGACTCCTTACAGAAGGGTGTTTTAATACCCTTAAGAATATAAGGAACAGCCTTTCCTTCTTCTCTGACTCTACAAGGTGTATTAATACCAAGCAATCCTATAGCCTCATTATAATCATAACCTATACTGACATGATTACCAATAGCTTGTTTATTGAAAATTTCTTTAGCCGTTTTACAAGAGTTGTAATAGGCATTAGCTTTGGTTTTGAGCTCACTAATCTGCTCTTTGAGAATGGTTTCCAGTTGAATATAACATTTAACCCTATTCTCCAGACAAGCAATTTTCTCATTAAGTTCATCCTGATTAACATGCACAAGTTTCAAATCTTTTAATTCCTTTTCAAGATTTGTGTTTAAAAGATTTATTCTATCATTTTCAGTGCGTGCACAACTTATGGTGCCACCAAGATGATAAATCATTTCAGCATCAGTAAAGGTTACCTCTGACATGTATCTGGATGAAGTGCTTTCCTCTTTAGCCATTAAAGCAAGGTTCCCAATCTCACCTGCTTCTTCATCACTGTCAGTGTCATCCCAACTCTTTCCCTCAGCAACATAGGCCTTCCCAATCTTGTTCTTCTTGCTAGAATCAAATGTGTTTCTAGTCACTTGCTTTGGCTTTCTGCACTCAGTAGCAAAGTGACCCAACTCATTGCAATTGTAGCATCTGATTATACTCCTTTCCACAGTTCCAGTTTTGTAGCCACCCCTTGTGCCACTTGAAGATGAAGATCCACCTCTCTGAAATCTGGGTCTGAACTTAAGATTGGGATTCCTCTTGAATCTAAACTTCCCAAACTTTCTGACTATCAAAGCCAAATCACCATCCTCCAGCTGATCAAGTTCTTCCAAAGAATAGAAGTCACCACCAGATTGATCAATGGATGTTAATCCATATTCAGCATCAATAACATTTATGTGAGAACTGGAAGGTTGAACAGCCTTCACTTCCAGTTTCTGTGGGACTTCAGCAGCCAATGCAGTGGAGGTACCAACAATCCTTCCAGTTCCATACAGCTCCTTCTGTTGAATCTGCTCCAGCTCATAGGTCTTCAAGACACCATACAATCTTTCCAAAGCAAGCTCATTCATGTCTCTTGCTTCTCTAATAGCAGATATCTTGTGCTCCAAATGAGGTGGAAGTGTAAGAAGGAACTTCTTGTTAATCTCCTTGTTGGTGTAGTGCTTCCCATTGAGATTCAGATCATTGATTAATTTGTTGTATCTTTCAAAAACCTGAGAGATACCTTCACCAGGGTTTGATCTGAAATGCTCATATTGTGAAGTGAGAATTTCCAGCATATTCTCCCTAACTTCTTCTGTCCCCTCATTGATTATCTCTATGGTTCCCCAAATATGTTTGGCAGTTTCACAATTTAGGACATGATTATGCATGATAGGATCAAGACTCTCAATAAGGATCAATTGAAGACAGGAATCCAAGGTAACATCCTCTTTCTCATCAGGAGTGTATTCCTTGGGATCTTTAGGGTACATCCTAGCAGCCCTAGTCACAACATTATCCTCAACAACTTCAGGATCAATAATCATAGGGAGTTTGGGACCACTCTTCAGCACATCCAAGTATTTAGGATTTGCAACCTTAAGAAATAGGAGCATTTTCTTCTTCCACATTGGATAATGCTCCTTGCTGAATATTGGGATTTTAACTATCCCCACTTTCTGTGTAGTAGACATCTTTTGAGATTTTTAGAATTCAAATAAAAAATCAGAGTTTAAAAGAAAAATCTCAAAACAATTGGATCTTTGATTTGTATATCAATCAAAAGGCTCTGATGCCAATTGTTAGGTCCTGATAAGTTTGTAGAAGGGGGGTTGAATACAAACTATACCGTTTTATCGAATTTGTTCTTTAAATGATTTAACTGTTTAGGAACAAATTGATGCGGAATAAAATGAAACAAGATTCAAGTTAAATAAAACTCTATTAAACTTGAAGGGTGTTACAAATATGATACTGATTACAAGATTGGATCTCAAACTAATTAAAACAAATCTAGAATAAATTCGACATGAATTTATCTATTTTTGTAATAAAAAGATATAACAATATTTGATAATTTGAGATACGTTCTAGGGATAAAAATCCGCTAGATAGTCAAAGCAGTACAAGT
The DNA here is from genome assembly GCA_030848705.1 of Heracleum sosnowskyi. Classification (NCBI taxonomy): domain Eukaryota; kingdom Viridiplantae; phylum Streptophyta; class Magnoliopsida; order Apiales; family Apiaceae; genus Heracleum; species Heracleum sosnowskyi. The sequence goes on along the minus strand of CM061242.1, from coordinate 9,001,776 downwards.
AAATGAATTCTAGTGGTTTAGATTTAACATAATGATTCTAGAATTAATTTGCAGAAGAAATTAGCACGGCAGAGTTCTTGACAGGAAAGTATTTTTTGATGTAATGTTCTTGATTTCTTTTCTTTCTGATTACTTTTTGCTTTCTTACTAATCAAGTGGATCAGTACACTTCTGCACGTTTTGTTGCTTTTTCAATTGGAATGATTATCAAATGGCTTAGCATGACTATCTGAATTTATGTGAATTATATTAGAATTACTTAAAATAAACCGGGATGACTACCGGGATGACTACCGGTATGACTACCGGTATGACTATCCTGGGTAGTCATTCCAGTTGATTTTAATTACATAATTCTAATTTAATTCAAATTCTAATTCTAAATTAATTCTAATAATTAATTTACTTCACAAATTAATTCTGAAGAATTAATTTATTCAATAAATTAATTACTTAATTTATTTACTAAATTAATTCTGATGAATTAATTTAATAAATCAATTAATAACTAATTTAGAATAGAACTTAAATCCTTATAGAATAGTAAAACCAATGCTTGAACCACTTGATCTGCTGAAGAATATCCATTGTCTGATGTTGTCATTTGATGCACTGTCTGGTTCATAAATGACTAACTTCAATGTCTGTTCTTCATCTTGACTTTAAGTTGTGGTTCATTGTCTGCTTTTGACTGTTGATCAACCTTTGTAACCTGTACATTTGCTATCACAAATCTGAAACCTCTGTCACTTTAATAAATCCACTTCTTTGAAGACTTCACTGAGGCTTGAACAAATAATTGAACTTCTTTCAATGTAGTATATCTTCAAATCTGTAGGATGACTTTAATTCTCCATTCTCTTGACAGATAAAACTATCTGAGATTCCTGTGACATATTAACTTATTATTTACTTATTACATACTTGTTTAAGTTAAGTTGTTTCCTCGGAATATTAATAGGCCAAAACATATGCCTTTCAGCCTTACCATTTTGAGAAGAAGTATGAGGACAAGAAAGTCGGAATGACATACCATTAGTTTTACAAAAATCCCAGAATTGACCATTGTCGAACTCCCTCCCATTGTCACATTGTAAGTTTTTGATCTTACGTTCAAATTGGGTGAGAATATGGTCTTTAAATATCAAGAATTTCTCAAAAACTTCGGATTTATTTGCCAACGGAAAAGTCCATAAAAAATTCGAATAATCATCTAAGAACAAAACATAATATTTATGTCCCATAGAACTCAAAACAGGTGATGTCCAAAGATCACTATGAATAATATCAAATGGCAAAGAAGTGCGTGAAGTAGAAGGTGCAAATGGAAACTTAATATGTTTCCCAAAAATACAAGATTGACAAATACTAGACCCCGAAAGACGATTACAAGCAATACTTTTATTGAGCCTAAGCGCATCAAACACAGGAGCCCCTGGATGACCTAATCGAGCATGCCAGAGTGTAGGAGAGACAACTGCAAAGGCTGAGTGGAAAGCTTGATTTTTGATAGAAGTAGTAAGAGGGTACAGTTCACCCTGACTATCACATCTCATGATGAGTCTCCCCGTCAGAAATTCCTTCACAGAAAACCCAAAAGGATCAAATTCAACCGTCATATTATTATCAGTAGTGAATTTTCGAACGGAAATTAAATTTTTAACAATTTGGGGAGCATGAAGAACATTGTTTAGGACTAGAGGATGACTCGGGGAAACGAACTCAGTACGACCATAACCACTGATTGGAATAGAATGACCATTTGCGACCATAATACTACTATTATGATGACTTAAATCAGTATAAGAGGATAAATTACCATTTGATGATGTCATATGAGAAGTTGCTCCAGTGTCCATGTACCATGAGGAATCAGGTGGATTGAGAGACATAGTATGCATTGCTGCTTCAATATTTGTAGGAGAATAGGAGACGAACTAATTTGGAGCCGCCACAAACGCTTGCTGAGGACGAACCACTTGTTGAGGATGAGTCCCCAGAATTCCAGGTTGCTGTTGCTGTGGGTGATTCGAGTATCCACGAGACCAACCTTGGGTTGGATACGGGCACAGTGGAGTAGCCCATGGTGGCATCCAAGCCCAGGGTGGAACATTACCCCACGGAGCTTGATTTCCCCACTACTGTTGTTGCTGACCAACACTGCGGCCCTGCTTACCCCTTCCAGAACCACGACCACCACCATTATTTGGTTTGCGTCCAAAATTTTTCCTGTTTCCAGAAGGTTTACCATGGCCCTGTGTTGGGGCCTATTGTAATGGGTTAGAAACTTCATCATCAAAACCCGAATTTGGGTTGGCAAACATAGCAGATTCCGTGGTAGCCTCCTTTGCCAGTCTAGCCTCCTCGAGAGTGAGCATCGAACGAGCCTTATAGAATGAGGGTAATGGGTCACTCTGGTGGATCAATGTCCCAACACCCCTATAGGCTCGAGTAAGACCAGAAACAAGTTGAATGACTAGGCGACTTTCCGATACTGGAGCCCCTACATTCTTCAACTGATCAGAAAGTGTCTTTAGACGTGGACAATAAGCCGAAGCATTCGGAAAATTTTCCATATGAGTATTGGAGAACTCAGCCTCCAGTGTTACCACACGAGAATTTTTGTTATCTTGGAATATGTCACGTAAACGGTTCCAAGCATCCATGGCCGGAGCATCTGGTTCAATAATTGTGTGCAATAGATCGCTGGAGATTGTTGCATAAATCCAAGACAGAACCGTAGCGTCAAGAGTAGACCATAATTCCTTTTCATCCTCAGTAGTCAGGACCTTCTCCTTGCCTTCGGCAGAAGGAATAATGTGGTTAAGGACCTTGTGAGAACGTGCAATAATTTTGAACAGCTCTGCCCATGTTGAGTACTGAACATTCTCCATCTCAAGAGTAATGGGAATATAATTGCGGATATTAGACACCGCAAGAGCTGGATGAAAAGAGTTTTTGTTTTCAGACTTATCAGACATGATGTTCAGAAAGAAACGAAGAAGAAACAAAGAAAATAGAGAAGAGAATAGAGAATAGAATAAGCCTAGGCTCTGATACCATAAAAAAATATTTTCCTCAAATGATTTCCTATCATTGCCTTGTTATATATACCCATTACAAGATACAAGACATGCCATATAATTAGGCCTCAATACAGGAAACTAATTCTAACTACAACTGATTTACAGGGATTGATTTACACTAATAACAAAGATATCTCTAATAACAAACTAACAAACTATATCTACAGATATCTTAATATTTTCCTCAAATGATTTCCTATCATTTCCTTGTTATATATACCCATTACAAGATACAAGACATGCCATATAATTAGGCCTCAATACAGGAAACTAATCCTAACTACAACTGATTTACAGGACCTGATTTACAGGGATTGATTTACACTAATAACAAAGATATCTCTAATAACAAACTAACAAACTATATCTACAGATATCTTAACAGAAATAAACAAGTAAAGCAACAATAAACGAAAACAAGACACCAAAAGTTATACGTGGAAAACCCCCCTCAAAGGTAAGGAGTAAAAACCACAAGACCGTAGTCCACCCAAACAATTCACTATCACAAATTATATGGGAATACACCAAGTCTTCTCTACATAAAACTAGAGGAATACAATCACCTTCGCACTCTTGGAATAAGCCGTCAAAAGTATAAAATCAAAAATAAGACAACAATGAGAAAAACCCGCGGGGAGGTTTAACCTCACCGTGGTGCAAACAACTTCTGTTAAGCCCCTTAAAAACTGATCTCTGGACCTCAGAATCCGATCTCCACCGTTCTAAATTTAGGTATCTGTGTAAGGAAGTTGCTGTCCAAAATTCAGGACGATTCGACTTGTAGAACTCCGAGAATCGTAAATACAAGGCAGCTTGTGCAACTAGAAAAATTTCTGCGAATTTTTCACTCTGAATCTCTCTTGTGTCAATTTTTCCTCTCTTATTTTTATTATAATCCTCCTATAATTATTATATACTAACCTACAACCCGTGCAAGGAACATGCCATCAAAAGAGATTAGAAAATGACAAATTAAAAATATTAATGAGAACGAATAATATTAAATAAAGAATAAAAATCAATATGGTAAATTATAAAATGAAAAACTTAAATATTAATTGGTACATAGAAAAAATAAATAAATAATACAGATGGAGAATTATTAATATTATTTTATTATTTATTAAAATAATATTGATAATAATGACAAATAGAAAAACTAACATGTTTTAATTAAAAGAATAAATAATTGCCCGTGATATTTTTAGAAGTTTTTTAATTAAATTAATTATGTTTGTTAAAAAAATACGTTGGCATGTTAAAATAGGTAAACTTTTTAAAATAATTAAAATTATTACAATGGGTTTTAATAAAATAAGTGAGTAAGGGTTGCACCTGATATTTTTGGAAGATAGAGATTTTAATGAGAACAAATATAAAAGGTAATATGTTTAAATTTAAATGTAATTGCCCGTGATATATTTGGAAAATGAGTAGATTTTGTTAGAAAAAAGTGTAATTATGACAAATAGAAAACTAACATGTTTTAATTAAAAAAGAGTAATCGCCCGTGATATTTTCAGAAGTGTTTTAATTATATTAATTGTGTTTGTTAAAAAATTATGTTGACATGTTAAAATAGGTAAACTTTTTTAAATAATTAAAATCATTAAAATGGGTTTTAATAAAATAAGTAAGTAAGGGTTGCACCTGATATTTTTGGAAAAAAGAGATTTGAGAGAGATTTTAGTGAGAACAAATATAAAAGATAATATGTTTTAATTTAAAGATAATTGCCCGTGATCTTTTTGGAAAATGAGTAGATTTTTTTAGAAAAATTGTTTTAATTATAGAAGTCAATCAGCTAGTTACTATTTTTATATTATTTTATTATTTATTAAATAAAATAAATGACCGAAAATCGACCGAAAACCAAAAACTAAAACTTTCAATGTTTCGGCTTTAATAATATAGTATAGATAGCCTATAACCCGTGCAAGGCACGAACCTTAAAAAATAATAAATTCAAAAATTTAATGTGAACAAAAAATATTAAAATAAAATTAAAAATTAATATGATAAATTATAAAATGATAAACTTAAATATTAATTGGAACATAAAAAAATATTAAAAAATACATATGGGGCTGAGTAAGATACATGAGGTATTATTAATATTATTTTATAATAAAATAATATTAATAATAAGAGAATATAGAAAATCTAACATGTTTTAATTAAAAAAGTAATTGTCCGTGATATTTTTAAAAGTGTTTTAATTATATTACTTGTATTTATTAAAAATATACATTGACATATTATAAAGTCTACTCTGTTGAAGGGAAAGTTAAAGGGTCTTTTAGGAAGAGTTTCAGCTGGCTCAAGAATAGGTTCTATGAATGGTTCTAATTTTACTTTTTCATCTCTGTCCTCATTCTTTAATCGTTCGTTTGTTTTTCAGATCAAGTTTGTGCTTGCTATTTTGATATTGGATAACATGAATATTAAATATTACGAAAATTTCCAGCCTTAATAGAAAAAGAAAACGATGCTTAATCGAACATCTTTACATATATGTTAAATCAAAATTTACACCCATGTTCTCCAAGAAATTGAAGTAGAAAAAATAATTTTTTAGTAATTTAATTTCCACCGATATATCATTAAGTATGCATATAATACATATAAAAATGCAGGAGGATGTGATTAAAGCTAATGACTGTAACATTTTCGCACCGAAAGGCACAATTAAGGACTAATATCACACTATATATATATAAAGCGCAGTTTTACAAGTTTGAGCAAAATATGCATGCAACAACTTCTTCATGATACCATCGAATGAATGCCATATGACTTTGATTATCTTTTATTCCCATTACTTAGAAAACACAACGGATTCAAACTTTCACCTGAAAATTAAAGATCGTTTTGGCAAGGGCATTGTGTTGTTATTACTGGTCATGAATCAGGTTGATGTCCATTTCTTTTTGGGTTAAATTTCTCGACTTAGCAATTTAGCATGCCTATTAAGTGCTATAAACGTTTGAATCCACAAGTAGCTAATTGTAGATTGTAGTAGATTTTGTTTCTTCTTAATGGTAGAGTCGAGCTACTACTTCAAATTGTTTTTTGACACGGACAATGTCGGAACTCTAAAGAACAATGAGAATTATGTAGTTATAGGGAATCGAATTCGGGATCAAACTAGAGAAATTAAATCAAATAAATAAATCTTGTTTAATTATGTAGTTGTAAAGATTCGAATCTGAATTTTGTGATAACCAAATTTTGTACTTTTGTACTTTGGTTACATATTATTTTGCATATTAATAAAGAATATAGATGGTTCATCTTTTAATTTTGTACATTTTGGCCTATAAGTATGGTAGAATAAAATAAATATTAAATATTTTATTTTAATATAAGTTTGTACAAATATTTCTTTGATTTGAACTTGCTCTATATTTTAAGATATTACATATAATAAAGTTTGAGTTCGTAGGAGCAGTAAAATACGCAAAAAGAATTTTTAGGAGCGCCGATTTTATATCTTATTTTTTAGTAAAAAATAACTTAAAATCTTACTTGTGAAGTATATTGAAAAACAAACGGATTTCTGAAAATTAAAAAAGAGCTATAAGGAATAATGTCAACCGCTAAAAAGTGTTTTTTTAAAAAAATTTAAAAAGAATAAACAATGTTAAGAGAGCCGTTCCAAATTTAGAATCTTAAAGTTGAGTTGATTTAAAAAATTTATAGTTATCATTCAACATATAGATGAATGGTTTTTTTTTTTAATTTAGTAGCTCAACATCATATTAATTTAAAAATGTTACCGTTGTCATTCAACGGACCAATAAACTTGCGATCGACTGATCTTTTCAAATTTGATTGCTCAAAATCATATAATTTAAAAATCTTACCGTTATCATTCAACGGATTCAATAAAAAACCGATTAAAATTTGAAATCACAACTCTAACTTTATAATATAAACCATCATTTTTTCTCTCTCAAAATTAATCCCATATATTTTCAAGCTTTCTGATATATTTTTCTTTCAAAATTTGCAATGGCAACCAAAAATTTTACCACAAAATTCAGTTCATCAGGCAAAGTGGCATATGCCATTACAAATTTTGTAGGTCTTCTGGAGAAAGAATCAGTACATGCAGACTTTCATCCCCTGATGGATTTCTTGAAAAATTCTCCAATCAGTTATGCACTCACTGCAAGCCCGCCAATCTATGCTGAAATAGTTCAAGAAATGTGGAGCACAGCTGATTGCAGCAGCACAAGAGGTGGAATAAAATTCACAATCAAGGGTAAATCCTATATCGTAACTCCTTCTGTGATTAATGAAGCACTTCATTTCCCTGAATCCAACTTTGAAAACATACCTACTCATGGTGAGATTACTTCCATGTTAAGAGCTATCAATTATGCAGGGAACCCCTGTTCTAGTCAAATACTTAAGAAACAATTCAGGAAGGAGTGGTCACACTTCTTTGATACTCTAAATAAGTGTTTTTCTGCGAAATGTAGTTCATTTGATTACATAAATACTTTTGTTCTGAACATTGCGCACAGCCTTTTGTATGGTAAGAGAATTGATTTTGGAAAACTATTGTTCGATGAATTCTCTTTTAAATTTGGGGCTGTGCAAGATAGAGACAAGATCGTCTATTATGCAAGATTCCTTATGATTTTTGCTAATTATTTGTGTACGGATATTTGTATCGAAAATAGAAATGATACATTGCAAGAGCACATGCAATCAAAGAAATTGTTTGCTAGCTTAGTAACAAAGAACCGGAATGCCAATGTTGAGTTTGTGCTTCCAGAGCACGTTAAAGTGCAGCTAGCTACCTTACATTCCGCACTGTCACACACAAGCTCTTTGCAACTTCCTCCCACGATGGAGGATGTGAGAGAAGGCTTCACTTCTCCTACCCAAGTAGCACTACCTACGCCATATCAGTCTGGAACAGTAGCCACCTCCTCAATCTCTCAATCAGCCGGTAAAGGAAAGAGAAGTAAAAGAAAGAGAGCTACTTTCCCACCTGTAGAAACCAGAGATGAAGTACCAGCAGCACCTGAGGCACATCTACCTCAGCAAAAGAAGGATGCAAGCAAAGTAAGTAGTCTGCCTGTTGTAAATCATGAAGTGCCACCTGCAGAAACCAGGGATGGTGTGCCAGCAGTTGAGCTTCCTTCACCTCCGGAGGAAGAAGAGCCAATACGTGACCTGAGTGTACCTTTACAGGAACTGGACGATTATCAACACCTCGTGAATACAGCATCTGTATTAAAATCTCAGTTGGTGGCCGATCTCACGAGTAATGCTGACAAACTAAGTAGCAAGGAGATGATTACCGTTGCTAAGAAATGTTACAATAAACTTCAAGGCTTAGGGATTGATTATATACGTTTTAGTTCCGAGGTTAACAAAATGATTGCAAAACATCAAGAGGTGGAATTTTTTGCTGAAAGGACACAAAAGTGGAAAGAAGATGACATTAGGGCTCTTCATAATCACCAAGTGCAGTGTCTCTCTGAAGTGACACAGAAGTTATCCAGTTCGGAAGACCAACTGTCGACAGCTAAGACAAATGCAGATTCTTTGAAGCTTAAAAGAGAAGAGCTGAGAGGTGCAATACTTAAGCTTACAGAGGATTTGTCTGAGGTGGAAGAGAGAGTCAAGACTCTGACAGCAGAAAGGGATCAATGCGAAGAGGCTGATTCCGTTGCTGAAGCTGAACTTGGGAAATTGGATGCAGAGAAAGAGGAGGCTTATAGGGAGATCAATGACAAATATAATGCTGCCAGTGAAGAATTTAAGAGGACGAGTAATCAGTTGCTCCAGTTGGTAAGGAGGTAATGGAATAGTTTTACCTAATGTTTAACTTGAAAGAAAATTCCTGGTTTTACATTAAAACAGTTGTATGTATGAAAATATATTTGTGCCTGTGTTTTAAAACAGTTGTATGAATACAAGTCATTTGCATTTCCGTTGCAGAGACCGGAACTGAAGGCAGAAGGCTGATCATTCGAGGCAGGGGCAGGTGCAGAGAGCTCAAGTGTTAAACATTTGTGATCCTTGAACAATGTCTACTTTTATTTCAGAACTAGTCCGTATTAAACTAAACTTGGTTGGCCATTGGCACATTGCAGTTTGTAACTTTGTTCTAATTATTTTAACTTTTCAAGTTTTTTTTCGCTATTCTTGTGATTATTTTCTTTTTAATAAATGGTGTTTCCTTTCGTTCTTTTTAATAAGAAGTGTATTTATAGTAGGTTGAGATATTTTTTTCATTTGTTGATTTGTATTAATCTGTAAGATGCAATATATGATGCACAGTTGTTACCTAATTTCATGATACAAATAATAACCAAGAACCACTAATACAAATTAAAATTATCTACCAGTGTTCAGGATGTCATCCATATACATGTTTTTCTAAATTAAAAATGTGGTAAAAAAAAGTTTAGGATGTTATCAAAACATAAATGTCACTTTAGAATCGAAGCTCCACTAAGCTAAAGAATTTAAATTAAATATTGTATAATTACATAGTTGCGAGAAGTCAAACCCGGATTTAGTGATAATTAAATTTGGTATTTTGATATTTTGGTACCGCTCGACATTTAAACATTGTTTTCCTTATTAATAAAAACATGAACCGGGATGAAACCAAAAAAGATAAATTAAATAAGTAAATCTTTGAATTATGTAGTTATGAGGAATCGAACGCGGGATGAAACCAAATAAATTAAATAAAATAAATAAATTTTATTTAATCATGTAGTTGTAGATAATCGAACCCGAATTTTGTGATAACCAAATTTGGTACCTTGGTAACAAATTTTATTGATAATTTTTTAAAATTGATAAAAAAAAATCAAATAAAATAAATTTGTTGATTAAATTATATAAAAATAACAAATTAAAATTTGGTTCATTATTTTACAATTATTTTTCATTATTTTGCAGCTGACAATGGGTATCCAGGTATCCTTTGCTGAAATGGAATGAAACAAGAAATAGTCGGACGTTGCTGTTTACAAACATGGAAAATTACGCATTTTCATGATGTTTTTAATAAATTCTGCACCATCGAATTACTATTGCATGACTTGATTATTTTCTTTGGCCGGCGAGTATTATGTATTTTTGTGGTCACAGTCTGAAGTGAGGACCATACAAAAAGAAAAAGTTCCAAGTTGTGTGACACTTTATTAACATTTAATTTAATGAATTTCTTATCTTAGTTACACTTTATTTCCGAATTTTAAAAAGGAAGCAAGTGGTGTAATTAAACTAGTAAAGTAGTTTAATTTTCATTGCTCCTGAATTTTTAATAAAAACAAAAGTTTATATAGATAAATTCAAATTAAACAAATTTTCACTCCAAAGTTGAGATTAAAATTTTTAAAACTTAGTTAAAGAAGTATAATTATGAATGTATAAATTGTATTTCTTGTACATAATAATAATAATAATAATAATAATAATAATAATAATAATAATAATAATAATAATAAGACTAACAAGCTATTTTGACGGGCCGAATGAAGTATCTAAAGAAAGGTAATGAGGACTAATATCACACTAAAATAATGTTAAAACAGTTTTTTTCTAGAGTTTCTGAATTGTAATTCAATAAAATTAAATTTTTTTATTTAAATTCAAATTTACATGATATGAAAATAGCAATTGTCTTTTAAACTTTTACTTATGGAGAAAACTAAATATACAATTTTAATATTCTTTGCTTTCTCAATTTTAATTCAGAAAAAATAGCAATTGCCTTTTAAACTTTTACTAATGGAGGAAACTAAATACACAATTTTAATATTCTTTTTTTTTCTCAATTTTAATTCAATAAAATTAAAATTCCTTATTTAAATTTGAATTTATAGGATAGAAAAAATCAATTGCCTTTTAAATTTTTAATAACGAAGGAAAGTAAATATACTATTTTAATATTTCAACATCTTTATCTTTTTATCTAATCAATCTTTATCTTCTTTCTCCTTTTATTTATCTTCTTCTTTATATATATATATATATATAAGGAAAACTCACCGGAACTCTCAAATCATCCGAAAGTTATTTATCTATTTTCCTAGAGCATCTGAATTTTAATTCAATAAAATTAAATTTCCTTAATTAAATTCGAATTTATAGGATAGAAAAAATAGCAATTGCCTTTTAATTTTTTAGTAATTGAGGAAAGTAAATATACGATTTTAATATTCAACATCTTTATCTTTTTATCTTATCAATCTTTATCTTCTTTCTCATTTTATTTATCTTCTTATTTATATAAAAAAACTCACTGGAACTCTCAAATCGTTCGAAAGCTATTTATCTATACTAGCTTTATACCCGTGCGATGCCCGGGATCATTATCATTTTTCTGAAAACATATTTAATTGTTATATTAAATTCTCTTATTATTAGTTTCAGTATGAAATATTTATATATTTAACTTTTAATTTTTTGATAATATTTTATTATATAATTGTAATTTATTGATCATTTTATGTAAGTTTTCTAACTTCTATATCGAAACAACTCTTATAATTATTTCTTATTTGCAATATTTTTACAAACCTACTTGTTATGTTTATATTTTTAAATTCAAATAAAATTATCACATTTAATTTTATAAATTTACCGAGAACATTTTTTATGTGTAATCTTCTTTTATCTTATCTTGATAGTGTATATACAATATAAGTAACTTTTGTAATAGGAGGGAATCGAACCATGATTTTTTTAGTAGTAATAATTCTGAAATTACAGTTTTAGCCCTAACGACCAAATCATATTAACTCTCTTATGCTAATTATATATAGGATATAATTTATATATTTAACTTTTAATTTTTTGATAATATTTTATTATATAATTGTAATTTATTGATCATTTTATGTAAGTTTTCTAACTTCTATATCGAAACAACTCTTATAATTATTTCTTATTTGCAATATTTTTACAAACCTACTTGTTATTTTTATATTTTTAAATTAAAATAAAATTATCACATTTAATATTATAAATTTATCGAGAACATTTTTTATGTGTAATATTTTGTTTTATCTTATCTTGGTAGTGTATATATAATATAATTAACTTTTGTAATAGGAGGGAATCGAACCATGATTTTTTTAGTAGTAATAATTCTGAAATTACAGTTTTAGCCCTGACGACCAAATCATATTAACTCTCTTATGCTAATTATATATAGGATATAATTTCTATAGCTTGTGAATTATTTACGTGTGTATATATCGGCCAGCCCTGCAAATTGGTATGCACTTTTTCTTCTCATGTCTTTAATTTATTTTTTGTATAGTTGATGCATGTACAAGATTCTGATTATCATGTTCTTTTTATTATAACGAAACTAAATAAGGGCCTGTTTGGGTGAACTAATTTATACATTATAAGTCGATAAGAACTTATGAGGGGATATTTGTGTACTCAGCTTATTTGATAACTTATAACTTATAAGTTGATAAGTTGAATGTTAGAAATCACCAACATTTTACTTAACTTATCAACTTATTCTTTGATTTCTTTATTTTTCTAATATTTTATATTTTTACATTTGTGTTTTTAAATATTTTTTAAATTTGAAATACAAGTGTTGAAATCATTGTATTTAAAAATTATTTTTTCAAATTTAATTTAGCAAATTCTTCACTAACTTATAAGTAAATTTATCCAAACACTCGTATAACTTATAAGAATTCATCAACTTATCACTTATATGACACTTACTCATTTTAAGTTATAAATCAACTTTTTTGTGATACCCCAAACACGCACTAATTTCATGTTATAATGCAGCTGCATCCTACCGACTATAGGCCTGTTTGGCTGCAACTTAAAGTTGCAGCTTATGGCTTATAAACCCAAAAGTGCTTATTGGGGGTGTTTGTCAAAATAAGTGAAACCAACTTATGGCTACTTAAAAGAGTAAAGTGCACTTCGTGTACTTGCACTTTGCGTGTCAGACCACTTGGGATACTAAACTTCATAAACTAGCACTTGTTATACTGGACATTCCAAATTTTTACACAATGCGTGTTTTCGTTAAATCTGTCTAACTCCGTCAATTTGAACAAGGGTAAAACAGTCTTTTTAATTGACCTCAATTAACTTTTACTAAATAAAAATAAAAAATTCCATTTTTCACATTGCTATTTCTTCCATCCTTCTCTGCACTCACCCTCTTTTTTATCATCTTCCCCACGCCATTAACACCAACGAGCGCTACCCTTTCTCCTTTCTAAATTTCGTAATTAATACCTTTCAACGCAGCAACACATTTATAACTCTTAGTCACATTCTTTAACCTAGCCCCAGATGCAATGCTACACGGATTTCAAATTGTCTATTACCCCATTTTTAATCATCATTTAAAGAAAAATTAATCTTTGAAAAAATGATGTATATCATCTTTCCCACTTATTTCAGCTGTATCAACAGCTACGGCTAATAATCTAGGTGGGTTTTTAGTGTACTGAGAGTTCATAGTATTAAACTCAGCTATGCATTTTATCGAACGGTTGGTGGGCATGATTGATTTGGCTGGTATTTGGTATTTGTCGTGTGTTTGTTGGTTTGTTCGTACTGCTTAATGGGAGTCCTGGTGTTTGTGTGCTTGATGTTTGGGTGTGCCATGCTTGGAGTGATTTTTATGGGGTCTTGGAGGATGGCTGATGTGCTGGAGCGATTTATCGCGACGAACCATCTTGCTGGTTACCTGGTTCATGGTGCAAAATGGCAAAAGTATATCTGGGTAATGGAGTGTGGTTCATTTTCGCAGAACTAAAAGACTGTTAGTTCTGGTTTTATTCGATATGGAGGATAATAACAGGTTGTATCAACCACTTGTGTAGTTTTATTGCGATGGGAGGTACTGAATTTGCAGGTCATGGTATGTATAGCAGAGGGTGTTTTTGCAGAATGATGTTGTGCTGGTCCTGTTTGTTGGTTATGGATAGGTGGGTGTTGTTCCAGAATAATGAGATGCTGGTGTGTTTTAATGCGAAGGGAGCTGTTGAGCGTGCAGGTAGGATTGCTGTTAGTCGAGGTATGGATTCGTTGAAGTGGTGTTGTGGTTGTAGGCAAGAAATTTTGAAGTTTTATTTCCCGGTTGTGATGGCTAGTTTGAAGTTTTTGAAAAAATCGCAGGTGTGGATTTTGTTGGTGTTCAAGCTGGCTTGGATGGAGATTAAAATTGAAAACTGTTTGAAAGACTGTTTTACCCTTGTTCAAATTGACGGAGTTAGACAGATTTAACGGAAACACGCATTGTGTAAAAATTTGTAATATCCAATATAGCAAGTGCTAGTTTATGAAGTTTAGTATCTCATGTGGTCTGACACGCAAAGTACAAGTACACGAAGTGCACTTTACTCTACTTAAAATGGATAAGTTGAATGTTAAGAATCCTTAACATTCAACTTATAACTTATAACTTATTCTCGATACACGCAATATATAATATCATTCAAATCTTCAAAACCATATATCTTTTGATCCGTTCATTAAAAAATTGATATGTTATATCAAATTTCTCTACTCATCGAGATCTATCCATTGATATCCATTTATATATATTAAAAAATAAATATTTTAAAAATAATAAAAAAAAGTTAACTTATAAGTTCTGATTTACCCAAACACTCTACTGCTTATAAGTTCTGATTTACCAAACACTCTAGGACTTATAAGCTCAACTCTACTTATCACTTATAAAGCACTTACTCATTTTAAGCTATAAGTCAACTTTTGCTTGATACCCCAAACGCCCACTATGTTTAAAGTGATGGCATTCAATTCGGTGATATTACAAGCATCGGTTTATCTCATTATCTAATCCCATTTATCTATGTTCTCATAAATTTACACGGATTTTCTTTCCAACTCTCTTAGGTTCATCATGTTAATAAGGTCAGTTTTGAATTTACAAGTATATACTTTTGTGCCTCTCATTTTTTTACATTTTTCTTTTTGGTACGTACGTCTTATTTCTTTACATACCAAAAATAGTAACATTTTATAATATAAAATCCAATCACATTCACTATTTTCCTCCACTATACCTAATTTATACCCACTTTATACATTAAATATTGATTGGTCCCACCACTTTACTCATTTATCTTACTTTTCCCTATTAATTTACATTTTTTCTTACCTCCGTGTCGTCCCCTAATATAAAGAATTGAGGGTCACGAAAGGAGTATGAGTTTTTGTACTTCTAGAGGTACATGTTAAATACAAGAAAAACATTCTTCCTACGTTTGTAAGTTCTATTGATTATTACTTTTATAAATTATTGATCTTTATATTCAAGCAGTACAATCCTAGAGTTCAATATAAAGTGAGTTACATCCCGCAAAAACAAAATATATGTTTGCATATTGCATGCTTCAATTTTAATTTTCAGTTTCATGTCCAGCATTAAAGTTCTGTTGTGTAGTTTGTGAGCGTGTTCATATATTGTTAAAGTTCTATTGCGTAGTTTGTGAGCGTGTTCATATATTGTTTTTGTTTGTTTGTTTTGTTGTGCTAAGCCACCTGTGGCTGTCTCCTTTTAGTAATGTTTGGTACGTTTAGTTCGTGTGGCTTCTGCTGTGACTGTAGTCACAGATCTCTGTATGTTGTACCTCCTGTTGTATAATTTTCCCGTTTTAGGGTGTAATACAATGGTTGACTTATAAAAAAAATACATATTATTTTTGTACACGTTTTAATTTTTAGTATGATAGATTTCAAGAAACATGAACCAGTAGGCAGCAGGTGTTTGTATACCTAAATAGTTTAGGTCTAGCTAACTTTGAAGACTAGGTGAGTCTTCTACTCTACAAAAGGGTGACTCTAAAATTAACGCCGGGAGGGATGAAGACAAAAGGGTAACAGGATAATAATTATTACACTAACAAATATTAAATTAAGCCACTTAAATAGGATAATAAATATCAAATAGGATATTAAATAATAAATATTAAGCCGTTAATTTATTAAATATGATAATAAATATTAAGCGCGGATTAGCGGCACTTGCATATTTAGGGAAGAAATTGCTTATTTACACTCGAATTTATAGAAACGACAATAATTATAAAAGACAATCAGATTTAAAATTTAATTAAAAAAATATTATCTTTCTTTCTCAACTAACTTAATACATATTTAAGTTTTAATCTATTTTTCTTGAGTTTCACTATTTTAATTCAATTCAAATTTTTAGGGAAGACAATAAATATATAAAACTCAATCATATTTAAAATTTAATTAAACAAAATTAACTTTTTTTCTCAACTAAATTAAATCCTATTTAACTTTAATATTTTTTTCTAGAGCTTCTCTATTTTAATTCAATAAAATTAAATTATCTTACTTAGATTCAAATTTATAGGGAAGACAATAAATATATAAAAATCAATCTTTTTTAGAATTTAATCTTTATTTTAACGTTATATTACAATCCTATTTATGATTTAATCTGTATTAAATCTTATAATATAATACTTATTATATCTTTATATTATATCTCAAATTGCTTATAAAAGCATGACATACTGATAAGTTCTCCTCATGTCAAAAATTTGAGGATTTTATGATAATTTGTGTCTATTAATAACATTGCATATCGATAATAACATTACATATCGATGATAACTGTTTGTATATTTTAATTTATTTTTTTTCTTTGTAACATTGTAACTTGAGGTTTTACGGGTTATATATGTGCAGTAGAGCACAAAACATACACAACTCAGTTTTTTATTTTTTGTAATAAGCTGCACAAAAATAGCGTGTGGATACAATTTTTTCTAATTTCTTTGGTTGATTTATATATGTCTTGATAAGGTTTAACACAAGTTGAAACACAAATAGACAGTTACACATATTTATATTGTAATAAGCTATACAAAAAGAGTGCGTGGATACAACTTTTTCTAATTTGTTTAGTTGATTTATATATCTAATAATAATTATATTGAATGTTATCTTTTTTTTATATATAGTTTTTGATATATTCTTTTTTTTGATTTTGGGAATTAGTTAGAGTTATTCAATGCCATTATCTCATAAATGTTTTAATTAATCATGTTTATAGAATTGAATTTCTTTATTTATATTCAAATTCATAGTGAAAACAATTAATATATAAAAGTCTATTCTGTTCAGAAATCAATTAAACAAATTGATATGGGCTAAAAGTAAGCCCTAAAAACACATTTAATATGGCATTAATTAGATCCAACATGGTCAAAACGTTAGGCCCGATAAAAGGCCCAAAACCCTAATTATTTATTATTTTCGTAATTAATAAATAAGAGAAATACACAGCTCATTAAATGAGTCTCAAATACAGTAAATATCTTCATAGAAGGATCCAGAATCCCAATCAAATACAATGATGAGTCACATCGCTTATCAGATAAGGATAATACTTGCCTGCCAAGTAATACACTCCTTATCAGTTATCAATAGTGAGACTTATCAGCTAAAGTCTCCTTAACCTACCATAATTACGAGGCCCCAGACGCCTATATAAGGACCCTCGTCCTTCATCCTAGAACTACGTTTTGGCTTGATTCTCAATAACGAGATACGTAGGCACTCTGTGAGGACCGATTAGTCTCGAACACGGAAACAGCCATTAAAGCTCGAAGCTCATCATCAACCCTAGCATTAATTACATACAAACCCTAGCCGCGATTTGATAACCTAGTTTTTGTTCCACAACATTTGGCGCCGTCTGTGGGAAGAAGACGACAACCATGGCTAGAACACGAAGATCAGCAACCGCTACTGAATCAACTGTCATCACCACTATTCCAATCACCACGGAACCAGGGTCGTTACCCCTCACTACAGAGTTGGTCTCTCAACCAGCAGGGACGACACCACTCACTACGGAGGTGGTTTCACAACCACAAGGGATGAATCCCCAAACTTCCATACCTCAGAATGAAACGAACTCTCTTCAGATGGTTGTCTCACCCCTCGACCATAACCTTCCCCATGGAGCACAGATCTCCACTACTGTGCTTCCTATAAGCACAAATCCGGCTTACGGATTGCCCAACTATCCCCCTGAAACCGGAGGCAGTGGCCACGCAAATCAGGGACCATATATTCGAGGATTGGGACCTATCCCTGAAGGAAGATACTTGGATTATTCTGGGCCCTACTCTGAAGACAACTCGTCTGATGAAGGACAAGATCGAGCACCCAGAAGAAGAAGAGCTAGCAAAGAGCCCCTTGGAAGGAGGACTCGGGGGGCAACTGGAGGGGCACCTATGACTGCCATGGATAGGATAAAGGCTCATGAGGCCGAGATCCAGAAATTAAAAAGAAGCATGGAGATGGAGCAACAAAGGAAGCAGACTCAGCCTTCAAATCAAGGGACAGGGGAAATCCCCTTAATTGATTTAGGAACACCTTCAAGAAGGCAGGAAGGAGCTAGAAGGACAGAGATTCCCAGGTCAGACCCCCGTGTTTTAACACAGCTGGGTGATCCAGATGATCCTATTCCACCTTTTACTGAAGAGGTAATGGACGCTCATGTATCAAGGAAATTCAAGATGCCCACTATCAAGGCATATGATGGAACGGGCGATCCCGCAACCCATGTGAGAACTTTTTCGAATGCACTGTTGCTGCAGCCAGTCACTGATGCTCTTAAATGTAGGGCGTTTCCACAAACCTTGGCTGGCATGGCCCAAAGATGGTATAGCCGCTTGCCACCCAACTCTATCAGTTGTTTCAGAGAGTTGAGCACGGCCTTCATCAATCAGTTCATCAGTGGACGAGTACATGAGAAAAGCTCTGCTTCACTCATGAACTTAACTCAAGGAAAGAACGAGACGTTGAGAGATTACCTCAAACGTTTCACCAAGGAGACATTAAACATACCTGATCTAGACAACAAGATAGCTATGATAGCCCTTCAACAAGGAACCACAGATGTCTTTTTCAAGATGTCATTGGCTAAACACCCCCCTGAGAGCATGACTGAGCTCCAACAAAGGGTTGGAAAGTACATCAAAGCTGAGGAAAGCATGAAGAAAACCGACACAGGTGGTGAAAATAATGGTGGCTCGAATAAGCGAAAGACGGAGCAAGAGTATGATGTCAAGGACAAATATCCTCGTACGACTAGAGACTCTGATCCAGACACGAAATTTACTGAATATGCAAGGTTGAATGCTCCAAGGAGTCAAATCCTCTTTGACATTGAGAAAGATAGGGACTTTCGATGGCCGAAGCCACTAAGGGGAGATCCTGAGAAGCGAAACAAGAACAAGTACTGTAGGTACCATAAAGACTCGGGCCATGATACTGATGATTGTAGGCAACTCAAGGATGAGATCGAGTTCTTAATCCGAAAAGGAAAACTCGATAAGTTCACTAAGGATGGGAATCGAGGAAATCAACATGGAAACTATGAAAGGAAAAATTATGATACAAGGGACGACGATCAAGATCGTAATCCTGAGCCCCGAGGGCCTGTTATCAATATGATATATGGAGGACCAGCTGCAACGATAAGGCCTGATAGAGTCGGGGGGCAGGTTCTCCCAATCGAGGTTATGGATTCAAGAGATGACGAAGAAATAAGGGACTGAGATGCCAGGAACATGGCATGCCCCAAATTTGAAAGTTTATTATGTTTAAATTGTTTCCTAATAGTACAAGTAGCAATAAGGTTGACGAAACCATTATAAGCTTTTCAGCTCTTAATAGGAAGTAAAGCACTATGTAAGGGTTGAACCCTCTTTTTTAAAAAATATTCAAGCTCTTTTTCACTATTTTATTACTTATCTGTGTTTGAGCATTTCCTTATCGTTTTGTTAAAGAGCAAGTTGTACCAATAGCATTTGATCAAAATGCCAGTCCATTCAAGAGGCCAAGTACTAGGAATTGCCTTACAAAAGATAAGTTAAATAAATATAAGTGAGCAAACAAAACAGATATAACATAAATAGCATGTATGAATGGAAGGTCCCGAAGGATCAAAGAGTTACAAACGCCAAATAAAATCCTAAAGTCCCTAAAAGGACCTTAAATAAAAACAAGAGATAGAGAGCCACGCAGGGCCAATAAAATCTACTCCAAGTCATCAGCGGGTCCTTGTCAAGAACAAGGGCATCCCCACGATGGGCATCTAAGTCCTCTATGAAGTCATCAGTGGTCTCGGACTCATACAAGCCTCGAACGGCTATTAAGGCCCAGGCATTAGCTGACTTCGTGGTTGAATTTACCGTTAACAACCAAGAAGTCGGGGGGAAAAAATAATACCCCATGAATACCCGAAGTTGGGTGTTCTATTTTGATGGACCATCAAAAACAAAATCAAGCGGAGTAGGTTTAGTGTTACAAAGTCCTGATGGATTTTTTTTTTATAGAGTATACACTAAAACTTGACTTCCCAACGACAAACAATGAGGCTGAGTACGAAGCCCTGATAGCTAGCTTAGGGCTGGCTGGAGCATTGAGAGTTAAAACCCTGAAAGTAGGTGGAGACTCGAGGCTAGTGGTTTCCCAAGTAAATGGGGAATTTGAGGCCACAGATAAAGTCATGGCCAAGTACTTAAAACTTGTTAATGCCATCATAACTCAGTTTGATGAATGCTATGTAGAGCACGTTCATAAGGTATCCTTCATAACTGATTTTGGTGAATAAGATATTTGCCCATCTAATCGGAAAAACCATGGAGGTCTATGTTGATGACATGTTAGTCAAAAGCCTATTTACGGCTGATCACATTAAGCACCTTGGAGAAGCATTTGAAGTGCTGAGGCACCATAAGATGATGTTGAATCCAGCCAAGTGTGCCTTTGGCGTTGGATCTGGAAAATTTCTGGGCTTGATGGTTTCGAAGAGAGGCATTGAGGCTAACCCTGACAAGATCAAGGCAATCTTAGACATGGAGCCACCACGCTCTATAAGAGAAGTGCAGAAGTTGACAGGCCGAGTTGCAGCCTTAGGGAGATTCATCTCCAAATCTGGTGATAAGTGTTTGCCTTTCTTTCAGGCATTGAAGAAGGTGAGAAATTTTGAATGGACACCTGAAAGCCAAGAGGCCTTTGAACAATTGAAGAAGTACATGACCAAAGCCCCATTGTTGGCCAAACCTAGCCCTGGGGAAACCCTATATCTGTACTTGGCGGTGTCTGAACAAGCATTGAGTGCCGTTCTCATACGAGAAGAGAGCAGGGTTCAGAAACCCATCTACTACGTGAGCAAGGTGTTGCATGGAGCTGAGTTGAATTATTCTACCATTGAGAAGTTTGCTTTGGCATTGATAACAGCTTCGAGAAAGCTACGACCTTACTTTCAGTCACATAAGATTGAAGTCCTGACGGACCAGCAGCTACGAAGTATTTTGCATAGCCCGAAAGCCAGTGGAAGGCTGATCAAGTGGGCAGTTGAGTTGGGAGAATTCGATATCACTTATAAGCCTCGAACAGCCATCAAGGCTCAGGCATTGGCTGACTTCGTGGTTGAATGTACCATTGTCAACCAAGAAGTCGGGGGGCAGGAGATAGTGGAGATAGTGACCACTCCTGGTCTTGAGAATAAGGATGAAGAACTTGAACTTGATCAGAAGGAATATTGGGTACTCTATTTTGATGGAGCATCAAAAACAAAATCTAGTGGTGCAGGCTTGGTCTTGCAAAGCCCTGATGGGTTCATAGTCGAGTATGCTCTGAAGTTGGACTTCCCGACTACTAATAATGAAGCTGAGTACGAAGCCTTTATAGCCGGTTTAGGCTTGGCCAGAGTAATGAGAGTTAAGAATCTCAAAGTCTGTGGGGATTCTAGGCTGGTAGTCTCGCAAGTAAATGGTGAGTTTGAAGCCAAAGATGAAACTATGGCTAAGTACCTGAAGATTGCAAAGGGCATTATGACTCAGTTTGATGAGTGTTATGTGGAGCACATTCCAAGGGAGGAGAACGTTAAGGCCGATGCCCTGTCAAAGTTTGCCTCTTCTGAGATAGAGAATTATGCGGGAAGTGTTTACTTCCAGGTCTTGAAGGCCCCGTTCATCAACTCAAAGTTGGTGGCACCAATCAATATGGGGAGTTGTTGGATAGATCCCATCAAAGCTCACCTAGAAACTGGATGGCTCCCTGACAATGCCTTGGAGGCACGAAAGCTGTCAGTGAGGGCATTGAGATATGCTTTGATTGAGGGTCTTCTTTACAAGAGGTCTTTTGTCATCCCGTACTTGAAGTGTTTAAGGCCCCAGGAAGCCAAGAAGGCATTGGAAGAGGTTCATGGAGGGATCTGTGGGCAACACTTGGGGGGCAGAGCCCTAGCTCACAAGATCACTCGTCTGGGATTCTATTGGCCAGAGATGCTAGCTGATGCACAGGATTATGTCAAGAGGTGTGAGAGATGCCAAAAGCATGCTCCAATCGTAAGGCAGCCGCCTGAAATGCTAACTTCGATCAGTTCTCCTATTCCATTTGCAATATGGGGAATCGATATCCTTGGTCCTTTCCCAGCAGCTTCAGCACAAAGGAAGTTTCTGATAGTGGCCATTGACTACTTCACTAAGTGGATTGAGGCTAAGCCGCTAGCCAAGATAACCACTAAACAAGTTGCCCAATTCTTTTGGGAGAACATAATCTGTAGGTATGGAATCCCACGAATCCTGGTGACGGATAATGGGACACAGTTTAACAATGAAGAGTTCAAGAAATATTGTGAAGAGAATGATATCCAATTACGCTTCACTCATGTTGCTCATCTTCAAACAAATGAGGTCTACGGTGTTAGAACTCAAGTTAGTTCTTGTACCTATAAGCCACGTTTGGCGTTGTTGAAACCTCAAATGAGGTCTAAGGTGTTAGAACTCAAGTTAGTTCTTGTATTTATAAGCCACGTTTGGCGTTGTTGGGACCTTTCGAGGTCGAAAAACGAGGTCGAAATTGCTCGACCTGAGACCAAATTAAGACTCGACGCCCAAATAAGTTAAGGCCCATTAAGGCCCAAGGCTGGAAAAATTTAAAGACCAATTAGGCTAATTAAAGCCCAAAAATAAATCTTGGAACATAAGCAAGGTCGAAAATACCTTAAATCGAGGTCGCACGACCCAAGTCGAAAATAGCCTTTGAATCAAGGTCGATGACTTCGACCTCGCGACCAATCGAGGTCGAAGGAATATTAGAAACGAGGTCGTCACATGAGGTCGACAATAGCCTATGAATTGAAGTCAACAATTCCAGGTCGAGGATATATGAAAATGAGGTCGAACAGGTGAGGTCGAAAAAGACCTAGAAATCCTGGTCAATAGCTTCGACCTCACACCTGTTTGAGCTCGAGTTCCTGTTCGAAAATCTTGCTCGAAATTACACTAAGTCCTGGTCGAAATTTCCTGTTCGAATTTACACTGAAAATTAGCTTCGAATTCTTTCGTTGAAAATTTCCCGAAATCTTCAGGAGCCCGTTTGGAGGCCTAAACAGCGTCAGAATGGGTCGAAAAATCGGGGAATGGTCCTAAAGTACATTCCAGCCTGTTCGTCTCGTTCTGCCGTTTCCGAAAAGTGCTTATTCGCCCAAATCGGACATCATATGCAAAATCTGCAGCCAAAACAGCGAAGTCGATAATTTGAGGTCGAAAAACAATTAAAACGAGCTCGAAGAATCAAGGTACAAAGTGAAACTTCAAATAAAGCTATAGATGGCCAACATTGATGTCAAGGATCACATGTCGATCGTCGGTGCGGGTTCGCCACAGCCGACCGAAGTCCCAGCCGACCGGCCTCCCGGAACACGCCCCGGCCGACCGGAACCGTCCGTCGGTGCGGGTTCGCCACAGCCGACCGAGTCCCCAGCCGACCGGCTCTTCCGCGGGCGTCCCGGCCGACCCGGGTCGACGGACGGTCCGGGTTTTCGGAATATGTGTCAAAAAAAAAAAAAAAAAAAAAAAAAAAAAAAAAAAAAAAAAAAAAAAAAAAAAATCCAGCCGACTGGATTCCCGGCCGACCGGTCCCCCGGGCACGCTCCAGCCGACCGGAGGCGACTGTCGGTCCGGGTTCGCTCCGGCCGACCGCCAACCCAGCCGACCGGCTCTTCCGCGGGCATCCCGGCCGACCCGGGTCGACGGACGGTCCGGGTTCGCTCCGGCCGACCGAGCCTCCAGCCGACCGGCTCTTCCGCGGGCGTCCCGGCCGACCCCGGTCGACGGTCGGTACGGGTTTTTTGCTCGGCCGACCCCGGTCGACGGTCGGTACGGGTTTTTGCTCGGCTGACCCGTGACGATGATCGAGTCAAGTTTGCGATTTTTTATTTATTTTATTTATCTCCGATAGCGCCGTTTAGTGCCATTTAGTGCCATTTAGCGCCGTTTAGCGCCGTTTAGCGCCGTTTAGCGCTGATTATTGCCGTTTAGCGTCGCTTAACATTGTTTAAGCGTCGTTTAAGGCTACTTAGTGCCGTTTAAGCATCGTTTAACATTCGTCGTAAATGCGTCGGTCGCTCCACGCTTTACAAAAAAGACGATACTCGTGAAACACTAGTGTACCGAGATAAACCCTGACCCAAGTCTTGAGAAAGGCCGTTATAACTTCAAGGAAAGCCTGATCAGCTTTCCTAGAAGTTGGGGGGCAAATGATATGGGCTAAAAGTAAGCCCTAAAAACACATTTAATATGGCATTAATTAGATCCAACATGGTCAAAACGTTAGGCCCGATAAAAGGCCCAAAACCCTAATTATTTATTATTTTCGTAATTAATAAATAAGAGAAATACACAGCTCATTAAATGAGTCTCAAATACAGTAAATATCTTCATAGAAGGATCCAGAATCCCAATCAAATACAATGATGAGTCACATCGCTTATCAGATAAGGATAATACTTGCCTGCCAAGTAATACACTCCTTATCAGTTATCAATAGTGAGACTTATCAGCTAAAGTCTCCTTAACCTACCATAATTACGAGGCCCCAGACGCCTATATAAGGACCCTCGTCCTTCATCCTAGAACTACGTTTTGGCTTGATTCTCAATAACGAGATACGTAGGCACTCTGTGAGGACCGATTAGTCTCGAACACGGAAACAGCCATTAAAGCTCGAAGCTCATCATCAACCCTAGCATTAATTACATACAAACCCTAGCCGCGATTTGATAACCTAGTTTTTGTTCCACAACACAAATTTTAATTTTTTTCTTAACTAAACTAAAATTGAAATACCTTACTTACAATCAAATTCACAGGAAAAACAATAATTATATAAAAATCGATTATAACGTCTAAACTAGTATTATAACTAAACTAGTTTCCATGATGAAGTTTTTATATTATAATGATGCACATGTACGCACTAAAAAGTTTAATTATAACGTCTAAGAATATTTAAGAAATTTATAATTTTTGTGATAACACAAATAGTTGAAATTTGAAGCGGTGGTTAATAATTAATATTTTTATTATTGCTTACTTTTAATATTTTTAATTTATATGTATTTAGTGCAATGGGCGTCGACTCAAGAAAGTATGACATAATATCGGCATATAAAGTCTAGCGATATTTAAGAAATTTGTAATTTTTGTTATAATACTAATAGTTGAAGTTTGAAGCGGTGGTTAATACTTAAATTTTATTAGTGCATATTTTTAGTATTTTTTTATTTATACGTATTTATGCAACGGGCGTCGGCTCAAAAAACATGACACAAAATCGGCATATAAAATCCAGGGATATTTAAGAATTTGTAAATTTTGTGATAATACGAATGATTGAAGTTTGAAGTGGTTGTTAATACTTAAATTTTATTAATTGTATTTGATAAAAAAATAAGTTAACATGTTAAAATAGGTAAACATTTTTAAATAATTAAAACATTAAAATATCTTTTAAAATAAATAGGCCTGTAAACTGGTCCAGGTGTCTTTTAAATGCTTTTTTTATTAGAATAGTTAAATTTATTTTAATTATTATAACTTTTTAAAATAATTAGGTCATTAAAATAGATTTTAAAATAAATAGGGTTGTTACTCGAACCAAGTATAGGGTATTAATTGAATTTTGTTAAGAAAAAATAATTTCGTTTAGAAATTTTATTTATATGTCCATATGTGTATAAATATAGATATGTATAATAATTAGGTCTAAGTATTTTGGGTAACTAAGTAAAATACTATCGTATCAAAAAATAAATATTAAAATGTTAATAATTAAATAAGAGTAATTAAGTAAAAATAATTAGGTACAGACAATTAAATAAGACAAGTATCATACCATACCAAAAAAAGTTACCAAAACGTTTAATATTGTATTGATTAATTATATATATATTTTTTTCTTAGATAGTTGTTATGGATTAAAAACGTGCTTTGTGAATTTAATGCTAGGATTAATGAGCTTCGAGCTTTAATGGCTGCACTCGTGTTTCCAGACTAAATTGGTCCTCACAAGATGCCTACGTATCTCAATTAATGTTGAGAATCAAGCCAAAGACGTAGTTCTGATTGTAGGATCAGGGACCTTATATAGGCGTCTGGAGCCTAGTATTTATGGTATGTTTAGGAGACTTAGCGAATAAGTCTTCTTTTTGATATTGGATAAGCATTGTATTGCTTGCAGGATAAGTCTTTTCCTTGTTGATAAAGGGTATGACTCATTAATTGCCTTTAATTGGGATTCTGGATCCTTCTTTGACCAATTTGCCATAATTTGGACTCTTTTCATGAGCTGTATATTTTCCCTATTCATTAATTACGAAATTAATGAATAATTAGGGTGTCGGTCCTTAAATACCGGCCTTTTAATTGAATCAGCAATTATATTTCTATAATTACTTTTCTATCCATATCATTTGCCCCCCCCAACTTCTAGGAAAATCTCTTTTAGATTATCGTAGAAGTTAGCTTATTCGGGAGTTACGAAATTTTCTTCCGTATTGTGGCTTGGTTTGACGAACATATAGTTCTAAATCCATTTTGTAATTTCCAAAACAGAAACCGGGATTTTTCATCAATTCCATAGGAGATGAATCAATTTTTTGATTTTTCAGTTTATTTTCGACCAGGATCCTGGTCGAATTCGACCTTGATTTTAGCTCCTGGTCGAACTCCTTCGACCAGGATTCTGGTCGAAATTTGTTTCCATTTTGCCTCCTGGTAGAATGATTTCGACCAGGTTTCTGGTCGAAGCTCATTGTCAGTTTGCCTCCTGGTCGAATGCTTTCGACCAGGTTTCTAGTCGAAGTAAAACCTCATTTCTCCTCCTAGTCGAATGATTTCGACCAGGATTGTGGTCGAATCTTGGCTCAGTTTTACCCCCTGGTCGAATGATTTCGACCAGGATTCTAATCGAAGATTTGTTCCATTTTGGGCCCTGTTCGAATTCATTCGACCAGGATTCTGGTCGAATACATTACTCATTTCGGGCCTTGGTCGAATACTTTCGACCAGGACTCTGGTCGAATATGAGAGCCATTTCGGGCCTTAGTCGAACACATTAGGCTTCTTCAAGTTGTACCTCTTGTGTTCTTTAAGGCCCACCCACGTTGGGCTCAATTTGGGCCCTAGGCCTTTAACTATTCCAATTTATTAATTGGGCCTGTAGCTTTTTATTGGGCCTTTAGCCTTTATTGGGCCTTTAGCCTTTATTGGGCCGTACCGGCTAATGCCGGTTGCCCTTCCTTCAACCGGCCCATTGACCGGCTGTCATCCCTATATAAGGGTGAGTTCTCATTTTTTTCCATTCATTCTTCACATTCTATTTTCTCAAAGTTACTCTGCTAAATTCTCTCCAAAATTTCCTACAATTTGCTCTGCTAGGGTTCTGTCGCAAGGCGATTTCCGGTGAACTTTTCCGTTGAATTTCACCGTTTTTCTGGGTTTTTTGCTTGAAGATTTGAAGATTTCCTTGAAGATTCTGGGTTTCTTTGAAGATTCTGGGTTTTTTGTTGAAGATTTCTGGGTTCTTTTGAAGATTCTGGGTTCCTTTGAAGATTTCTGGGCAATCTTTCTTGAAGATTTAAAGACTTTCTGGGTTAGAAATGGCTGATCGAGCTTCCCAACGTCTTCAAAAGATGAATTCTGCTTCAAAAAGAGCTACCCCCATTCCTATTCGTTCAAAAGACATGTCTTTGCATGATATGATTAATGAACGTGGGGATGAATACCCGTCAGTATCTGATTTAGATTCGTATGATTGTAGCAATAGATTTCATGAAGTAGATATGATAAAGGATTATAATAAGATGTATAGGGTAAAGGCCCCCTTGAGGCTTGTTCCAGCCGGCCCCGGTGACCGTTCATGTCACTGGCGGTCAAATGCCTTGTGCATTTATAAAGATGCCATAGTTTCCGGCCTTAGGTTCCCATTTCATGAGTTCATCCCTAGGCTCTTGGCAGATGTCCAAATCAACCCTTGTCAATTACCTCCAACTGCCTGGAGGATAATTAATTATTTTATGGTTTTATGTCTTCGTAAAAATTTCCCTCTTTATGTACCTTTGTTTAGAAAGATCTTTCAGTTTAAAAATAGCTCAGCCAACAACTTGGGTTGGGTGTATATAAGCCATAGGGTAGGCTTCCCTTTCATTTTTCACCCCAAATCAATCCCAGATAATAACCCCAAATGGAAAAATGAGTTCATGTATCTTGTATGGGAAGGAGGGGACTGGGGAACCCTGTTCCGTACATCCTTTGGGAGAGTCTCTGATGGTAGTCCCGGTAACATTGTCTTGAATGAGGAGGAACTTCATGGCTACTCAGAGCTCATTAAAGATAATGGGACTACCGTGGCTTGGGAGATACTAGATGAGTTTGTCCTCAAGTCCGTTGGGCTCTCTACTGTTCATGATAAGGGTATTTTTGCTTATCCCTTTTCATTATGTCTATTTTTCTTTCCTTGTGATTTTCTGCTAACCATTTTCTGGCTTTTCTTGTAGCTGCGGCCTTTATCAACAAGACCAATGAGCCCAAGGATGTAGAGACATCCAGGATGAAAAGGGCTAGGATTGGAGATGATCCAAGGGGGAAGGCCAGTGTTCCCAGCTTCTTGATCCCTTCTGTGGACGAGGTGGACATTCCCGTGTCTGCCAATTCCTCAGTGTGGCGCCCCAATTGGGGTATCAGGAAAAAGGACACCATTACTAGGGTGTCCAAACATGCTGTGGACTGGTCGTACCACTCTCTTACCCCTTGTGATTAAAAGGATTTCGTTGCAGATTCCACCCTTGAGGGTGCTGAGCATCTTGGGGCTCAAGCTATTGCTGCGGTAATTTTCTTTACCTTAGCTATTTTTTTGAAGTTTTTGCTTATATTTTTCTAACTTTTATCTTCTGGCAGACCAATGCCAACTTTCAGGGGGTATTGTTCCAAGCTAAGGCTTGGCGTACCTCCTCTGAGGCCAACAGGGTCAAGCTGGAGAGGTCCGAGGAGGAGGTGAAGTCTCTTAAGGAGACTCTTGCCAGGAGGGAGAAGGAGTTTGCTGACGCTCAGGCTGATATTGTTGAGCTGAGGAAAGGCAAGGATGATTGCATCGATGAGTACCTTGACTCTCAGGAGTACAAGGACTTGATCGAGAAGCATGACGAGATCCTTTTCCTAGTCCATCATACTTCAGGATGGGAGGATGCTGTTCAGGCTATCTTGGCCAAGCATCCTGGAGTCTTTGATGCTGCTGACTTTCCTGCTCCTCACCCTCCTACTCCCTTGGAGCGTATTTTGGCTGGAGTTGACGATATGGAGGAAGATGCTAGGATTTTAGATCCAGAGCATTTATCACCCCTCAGTGACGCTTCTACTGATGACCTTGATGCTGATGAGCATTCTTCTGGCTCTAGCTCAGGGGAGGAGACAGATGCGGGAGACAAGGACGGTGAAGCGCAGCCGTAGTTTGTAGTTTACTTATGGCCTTTCATGGCTTTGTATTTTCTTTCTATGTATTTCCAGACTTTGGGCTTAACTTAAACTTTTGTAAGTTTAGTTTTATTTATATTTTGTGGCCATTCATGGCTTGTGTTGTTTTCTTGCCTCTTGATTTTGCATGTTTAGTTGGCATTTTGTACATATCTATCAGTATGTAATGCATTCAAAACATGATGAATAGGAGTACATAATTCATAACTTTGAAGAATGGGCTCAACCCTTACATAGTACTCAAGTTTTAAAAACTTGGGTTGGTTTTATCAAACCTTATTTCTAGTAGTGAATCCACTTAGGAAACACCTTAAACATAATAAACTTTCAAGTTGGAGGCATGCCAAGTCCTTGGCACCTCATGCCCTTCAAGGGTTTCTAGCTTGTATGAGCCTCGACCAAATACGTTTTTGACGCGATATGGTCCTTCCCAATTTGGGGCCAACTTCCCTTTTTGTCCAACTCTGGATGCTTCAATCTTTCTGAGAACCAAGTCTCCTTGACGAAAGAACCTTTCTTTAACCCTTAGGTTTTAGTATAAATATGCCTTCTTTTGATGTTCAACTATCTTGGCATTTGCCTCATCTCTAACTTCATCAATTAGATCTAGAGACAACCTCAAGCCTTCTTCATTCGTTTCTGGTTCATAAGCCTCAACTCTTGGAGACGTGTGAGTAATCTCCACTGGAACCACTGCCTCTGCCCCATATGCCAACAGAAAGGGGGTAGCTCCAATGGTGACTTTGCAGGTAGTACGATATGCCCAAAGTATGGGGAGTAATTCGTCTACCCAAGTGTTTCTGGAGCGTTCAACTCTTTTCTTTAGTCCATCCAGGATAATTCGACCCATTTGCTTGAGGATGGGCAATAGAAGTGAAGCGCAACTTGATATCGTTCTCATCACAATACGTCTTGAACTCATCATTGTTAAACTGAGTTCCATTGTCCGTGACCAGGACTCGTGGAATTCCATATCTGCATATCACATTTTCCCAGAAGAATTGCATTACTTGCTTGGTGGTTATCTTGGCTAATGGCTTAGCCTCAATCCACTTGGTGAAGTAGTCAATTGCTACTATCAAGAACTTTCTTTGAGCACTTGCCATAGGAAATGGCCCGAGTATATCCATTCCCCACATAGCAAAGGGGATAGGTGAGTTAATGGATGTCATCATCTCTGGTGGTTGTCTAACCACTGGTGCATGTTTCTGGCACCGTTCACATTTCTTTACATAGCTTTTAGCATCAGCAAGTATGCTTGGCCAATAGAAACCTAGACGAGTGATTTTATGGGCAAGGGCTCTGCCCCCCAAGTGCTGTCCACAAATTCCTTCGTGTACTTCCTTCAGGGCCAATTCTATCTCTTAAGGTCTTAAACATTTCAGATATGGAATGATGAAAGACTTCTTGTATAGGATTCCCTCAATCAGGGTATACCTTAGTGCTCTGACGTACAACTTTCGTGCTTCTGAAGTGTCGTTGGGTAACCACCCAGTTTCTAGATGAGATTTGATGGGGTCAATCCAACAACCGCCAACATCAATGGGTGCTACCAACTTTCCGTTGATGCTTGGGGTCCTCAGGACTTGGAAGTAGACACTTCCTACATAATTTTCAATTTAGGAAGAAGCAAATTTAGACAAGGCATCAGCCTTCACGTTTTCTTCCCTTGGAATGTGCTCTACATAGCATTCGTCGAACTGAGTCATGATGGCCTTGACAAGTTTCAAGTACTTGGCCATGACTTCATCTCTGGCCTCAAATTCCCCATTTAATTGGGAAACCACTAGCCTCGAGTCTCCACATACTTTCAGAGTTTTGACCCTCAAGGCTCCAGCCAGCCCTAAGCCAGCTATCAGAGCTTCATACTCAGCCTCATTGTTTGTCGTTGAGAAGTCAAGTTTTAGTGCATACTCTATGAGGAATCCATCAGGACTTTGTAGCACTAAACCAGCTCCACTTGATTTTGTTTTTGATGCTCCATCAAAATAGAGCACCCAACTTTCTTTGGAGATTATGTCTTCAGTTTCCTTGTCTTCCATTGTTACTTCCTGCCCCCGACTTCTTGGTTGTCAATGGTACATTCAACCATGAAGTCAGCGAGTGCTTGAGATTTTATGGCCGTTCGAGGCTTATACTTGATGTCGAATTCGCCCAATTCAATGGCCCATTTGATCAATCTTCCACTAACTTGAGGGCTATGCAAGATGTTTCTTAGAGGTTGATCAGTCAAGACCTCTATCTTGTGAGCCTGGAAGTACGGGCGTAGCTTTCTTGAGGCCATTATCAAGGCTAAGGCAAACTTCTCAATCGTTGAGTAGTTTATTTCTGCCCCATGTAGAATCTTGCTCACGTAGTAGATGGGTTTCTGAACCTTTAATTCTTATTTTACCAAAACAGCTCCCAGGGCAGTGTTGGATACTTCCAAGTATAGATAAAGAACCTCTCCTGGTTTTGGTTTGGCCAATAGTGGTGGCTCAGCCATGTATTTATTCAGGGCCTCAAAGGCCTCTTGGCTTTCAGTTGTCCATTCAAAAATTTTCACTTTCTTGAGTGCTTTAAAGAAGGGTAAACACTTCTCTCCTGACTTGGAGATGAATCTTCCCAATGCTGCCACTCTTCCCGTTAATTTCTGGACATCTTTGACAGTCCGTGGTGGCTCCATGTCTAGAATTGCTTTGATTTTGTCGGGATTAGCCTCGATTCCTCTTTTGGAAACCATCAGGCCTAAGAACTTTCCCGAGCCTACACCGAAGGCACACTTAGCTGGATTCAACATCATCTTGTGGTGCCTCAGCACTTCGAATGCCTCTCGGAGGTACTCAATGTGATTGGCCTTATCGAGGCTTTTGACTAACATGTCATCCACGTAGACCTCCATGGTTTTTCCAATTAGGTGTTCAAAGATTTTGTTTACCAACCTTTGATAGGTCGCTCCTGCATTCTTAAGCCCAAAACCCATGACTAAGAAACAGAAGACACCAAAGTCAGTGATGAATGATACCTTGGCGATGTCATCTTTGTGCATCTTGATTTGATTATATCCATTGAAGCCATCCATGAAACTTAGCATCTCATGCCCAGTAGTGGCATCTATTAGAGCATCAATCCTTGGTAAGGGAAAACAATCCTTAGGACATGCATCATTCAAGTCGGTGAAGTCGACGCACATCCTCCACTTCCCGTTAGCTTTTTTGACCATCACGGGGTTAGCTAACCATTCTGGGAATTGGATTTCCTCAATGAACCCAACTTCCAAAAGCTTATTCACTTCTTGCTTAATGGCTTCAAGCCTCTCTGGAGCAAAATTTCTTTTCTTTTGTTTCACTGTCTTCCTTTCTGGATCCACATTCAATTTGTGAGATATCAATTGGGGATCAATCCCTGGCATGTCGGCCGCTGTCCAAGCAAAAACGTCATTGTTTTCTTGAAGAAAAGACGTGAGTTTGCTCTTCAATGGTTCGGGCAGTAATGCCCCAATATAAGTCACCTTCTCTGGTTCTCCTGGGACTAGGGGAATGGGACCACGTCCTCAGCCGATTTCCCCCTTCTGTCCTCGTTGTCGCTGATATTCATGTCTTCAATTGGGAGAACTTGCCCCCCGATTCCATCAGGCCTTAACGCGACTACATAACAACTTCTAGCCATCTTTTGGTCTCCTCGTTCTTCACCAATCCCATTCCTCGTTGGGAACTTGATTTTTAGATGATAAGATGAGGCAACAGCCTTGAACGCATGAAGACCAGTCCTTCCCAGGATTGCATTGTAGGTTGAAGTCGCTTTTATAACTATGAAGTTCAACATCCGAGTAGACGTATTCATCCCTTGCCCCATAGTCATTGGGAGTTGGATAGTGCCTTCCACTTTTGATTCCACCCCGTTGAATCCGTATATAGGCATATTTGAGGGTGTTAACTGAGAGTCTGTGTAACCCATCTTGATAAAGGCATCGTGGAACAAGATATCCACCAAAGCCCCATTGTCAACCAGGACTCTCTTTGTTTCGGAGTTGCCTATCACAGGTACTATGACAAGAGGATCATCATGGGGTAACTTCACCCCTTCCAAGTCTGAATCGTCAAAACCTATTGACACTTCTGTTCTTGCACGCTTTGGTGCTTCTCCAACCACAGTCATTACCTCTCGAGCATAAGCTTTTCTTGAGTTTCGGGAGGACCCAGCAGCAGTTGGCCCTCCGAATATCATGTTGATCACTGGCCCTCGGGGCTTGGGATTCCGATCTTGATCGTTGTCCCTTCTATCATAATCCTTCCTTTCATAGTTCCCCCTTTGGCTCCCTTGGCTTCCATCCTTAGTGAACTTGCTGAGTTTTCCTCTTCGTATCAGAAACTCAATCTCATCTTTCAATTTTCTACAATCATCGGTGTCATGACCGACTTCTTTGTGGAACCAACAAAACTGATTTTGGTTCCGTTTGGACAAATCAGCCCTCATTGGCTTTGGCCATTTGATATCTTCTTCCCTGGCTATCTTCATCAGAATTTGACTCCTAGGAGTATTCAATCTTGCATATTCTGTGAATTTTGGCCCAAAATTGTTTCTCTTAGGGGGAGAATCGGAGTTCTTTGATGTTCCGGGGAACTTTTCCTTGACGTCGTACTCCTGATTTTCTTTTCTTTTCT
This sequence comes from Heracleum sosnowskyi, assembly GCA_030848705.1. NCBI lineage: Eukaryota > Viridiplantae > Streptophyta > Magnoliopsida > Apiales > Apiaceae > Heracleum > Heracleum sosnowskyi. Next base: position 8,967,168 of record CM061242.1, on the reverse strand, counting down.
TTGAGTTTCCACTACCGCCAGTAGTGGGTTCATACTTTCTCATGCTTTCTTCAGCCTTGATATACTTTCCGGCTCTATCTTGGAGCTTCAGCATGCTCTCGGGGGGATGTTTAGCTAACGACCGTTTGAAATGGTCATCAGTGGTTCCTTGTTGTAGGGCTATCATAGCCACTCTGTCCTCTAAGTCCGGGACTTTTAAAGCCTCTCGAGTGAATCGATTGATGTAGTCCCTTAGAGCCTCATTCTGCCCTTGCCGGATTGCCATGAGTGATGCAGAACTTTTCTCATGCACCCTTCCACTAATGAACTGATTGATGAAATCCTTGCTTAGTTCCTTGAATGACCCAATAGAGTTGGGAGGTAGACGGCTATACCAACTTTGGGCCATGCCTGCCAAGGTTTGTGAAAACGCCCTACACTTGACCGCATCGTTGGTTGGCTGCAACAGCAGTGCATTGGAGAAGGTCCTTACATGATTTGCGGGATCTCCCGTTCCATCATAAGCTTTGATCGAAGGCATCTTAAACTTTCTGGATATAGCCGTTTTCATGATGTCTTGAGTAAACGGTGATGTAGGATCATCAGGATCTCCTAGAGGCAACAGAATACTAGGATCACCCCTTGGGGCTTCGGCCCTCTTGGTCCTTCTTGCCGGTGGATCCAAGTTGATTATTGGGATCCCTTCAGTTGTTGGGCCTCGAGATTAAGCGGCCTCCTCCTCAGCACGGAGTTTTTTTAGCCTTGCAGTCTCTGCCTCATAGGCTGCAAGTTTATCCCTAGTAGTTTAGGGTTGTTCCCGATTGGTCTGGGAAGAACGTCTCCTTCTTGGGGCGATATCCTCCCCAGTTGTATAACCCTCATCCTCGGTGTATAGGCCCGATTAATCTTGAACGAAAGGGGTCTGACGAGTTTGGGGTCCCAAACCTTGAATATAAGGGGGCACATATGCCTCATGGTAGATTGGATTAGTTCCACTACCGCCCGCCATGGGTCGAGGGGGCATGCCATAGCTTGGCATCCCCAAAGTCTGATTCGTGTATTGAGGGAGATCAGTAGTATGAAGTTGAAGGCTCCTTGGTGCACTCATGAGCAGCGGGGAGGTCATGATTGGTTGCTGGTGGACGGTCTCTTGTGGATTAGATCCATGAATGACCATCTGCAGGGGATTCGTCCCTTCAACCGAAATCGGGATTTCCGGTCCTTGAGTGTTGGAGGGGATATTCGCCCCTTCAGTTCCAGTAGTCGGCGGTGGCTGATCAGCCTCAGAGGTGATAGGGCGATCCTCAGGAGTTTGATTATCCTGAGCTGTTCTTCGCGTGTTTGCCATGGTTGATGTTGTTTTCCCACAGACGGCGCCAAATGTTATGGATTAAAAAACGTGCTTTGTGAATTTAATGCTAGGATTAATGAGCTTCGAGCTTTAATGGCTGCACTCGTGTTTCCGGACTAAATTGGTCCTCACAAGATGCCTACGTATCTCAATTAATGTTGAGAATCAAGCCAAAGACGTAGTTCTGATTGTAGGATCAGGGACCTTATATAGGCGTCTGGAGCCTAGTATTTATGGTATGTTTAGGAGACTTAGCGAATAAGTCTTCTTTTTGATATTGGATAAGCATTGTATTGCTTGCAGGATAAGTCTTTTCCTTGTTGATAAAGGCTATGACTCATTAATTGCCTTTAATTGGGATTCTGGATCCTTCTTTGACCAATTTGCCATAATTTGGACTCTTTTCATGAGCTGTATATTTTCCCTATTCATTAATTACGAAATTAATGAATAATTAGGGTGTCGGTCCTTAAATACCGACCTTTTAATTGAATCAGCAATTATATTTCTATAATTACTTTTCTGTCCATATCAATAGTTAATATTTAAAATTTTACAAAAATATTATTATATGACCGCTGCGAAGCGTGGCTTAGTTGACTAGTATATATATAAAGGAGGATACACAGGAGGTTAGTGGTGCCCTAAGATTGTCTCAATCTATTTTTCTAATTTTCTATAATTTTTGAATTTTAGATACTAATAAATCAAAAAATATCCTTTAACATATTAGAAATAGAATATGTGTTCGAATTTACTGAGGATGAGAGTTCGAATTTATAGCGAAGACATATAATTAAAAGTTCTATTTAAATTAGAATAAGTTTTGAATTTGTAGAGGGGAAGAGTTCAAATATAAAATAAATACTTGCAAAGTTCTATTTGAAGTAGAATATGTGTTTCAATTTATAGAGGAGAAGAGTTCGGATATAAAAAATGTACTTGCAATTAAAAGTTCTATTGGAAGTAGGAAGTAGAATAAACGTTTCTAATATATAAATAAAAGTTCTATTTGAAGTAGAATATGTGAAGTTATATAGGTGTTTATTCAACGAAAAAGTGACTCATTAGAAAGGAGTATGATAACATAAAAAATAATATATAAGAGAAGTATATATTCAATATATTAAATTTGAGATTTTGATATTAAAAAGGAAAGCGTATTTCACAGGAGGACGACTTATTAGTGAAGACCGAATAATTTTCGTAATTTAATTGATAGAGTTTTTTAAAAAACTTATTCCGCAGCCGCGAAGCGCGGCTTTTCCAACTAGTTTTTAATAAAAATGAAAGTTTGTGTAGATAAATTCAAATTAAGCAAATTTTCACTCCAAAGTTGAGATTAAAAGTATTTTACTCTCTCTTTAAACACATTCCTCTAATTTTAAAACTTAGTTAAAGAAGTAGAATTATGAATGTATAAATTGTATTTCTTGTACATAAATTAATTGTGATACAAAAAATGAAAACAACAAGGATAAAGTAAATGAACTTAGCAAAATTCGAAGATTATCTACATCTACAACCTTGATTAAACACTAAACTTTCGATTCATTTGAAAAGATGGGTGTTAATTGTGTGAATTCCTTGTGAAATACTTAACTAATGCTTTGTCTTAGAGAAAGCGTAAATTGGTTTTATTGACGAGAGTAATTTGATAATTAAGCTAAAACCCTATTTGAAAAGTTCTTAGAGCAATTTCAAGGGGTTCTCCATTTTGAACCCCTAAAATATATTAAATTAATAATTATCTAAAATACAGGGGACCAAAATGCCATTTAACTCCAACCACATTCCCTATATTTCAAAAATAATATTTAAATAATATTGACCTATTAAACTTTCCTTCTCTAATTTATTATGACTTAGCTTAGCAGATCATTTAAATTATATGATTTATAATTATTGAATTTAAATATAATTATTGTCCAAAATTATTTTTAACAAAATACAAATAAAATTATTAAACAAAAGTTTAAAATTGTACAAAAATATAAAACAAAAAAACGAAACAAAAAAGAAAAAGCACCCATGTATACTGCACCATCACCACTCTCACCTGCTTCCCCTCAAACTGAAACCGTAATACACATATACATACATAATAATTGCGCCTTCAGGAAACGACTACCGGGCTCAATTCCTGCTATGAGCGAATCCCTGAGCATCTGGTGCTCAGTGCTTCCTTTATATCTGGCATCTTGGTGTCAAACCGGTGAAAGTATTGGTCCAAAGTTTCTCCATGATTTTGCTTAACATCTTTCATCAAACTAATTAACGAGGTTGCCCCCCTTGGAACAGGAAACCTCGTCATAAACATCTTTTCCAACCACTTCCATGACCTTGTTGATTCTTGTGGTAATCGCGGGAACCACTGATAAGCCCCCCCACCAAAAGTTGCTGCAAACTGCTCTCACCTCATAGGTTCACTAACTCGAGCTTCCTCCATCTTCTTATTAAACCGAAAAAAGTGTTCTGCGGGATCAGAGTATCCATCGTAGATGAGGCTTTCGCCAATCTTTTCGAATCCAGGTTGTAGTAACTTTTCATAATCTACATCGTATGTGAGGGCAGTTGTTTGCCTCGACTACAGCTCTCCTCCATTTTTCATCTTTTCGCGGGCTTTGTCCAGCTCTTCAACCGTAAGCTTCTCCTGCCTTCCATCAGTGGGAACATATTCCTCATGAATGTCCATGGAATTTTCCATCCAGCCACTATTAATTCAAGAGATGGGACTAGGGACAAAGCGTTGTTCGATTATTATTGGACCTTCTTGTAAGGGCGCTTCCTTCATCTGGTCTTCAGATTACCACTCATTGTCCCCACAGTATTTAAATGTTCCAAACTGATACTTTTCACAAGTGTAAGGCACCTCCTAATTGGAATTTTCCATCAGCTTTCTGCTTCTTATGGCCCTCAAGTGATTCGTCCTCGAAATATCTTTTATTGCCATAGCCTTTCGATTGAGATCTTCCCAGGTCGTATCTCCAATTCTCATCAATCACCTTCTGCTTCGACAAATCAGGTTCATCAACACCCTGAAAGAGGGAACCTTCTCTTGGATATTTGAAGAAGAAACTGTTCGGGGGTCCTCCTGTCTTTAGTGGTTGAGCAGCTACTGAAATCTTTCATGTTCTTCTCGTTTCCTCCAGACCTAATCGGGTAGGCGTCACCTCCCGTTCCCTAGGTTGCTCTTTATTTTCCCACTGCATCTCTATCTTTTCAGATTTCTTCTCCAGCAAAATTATCCTCTCTCTTATTTGTCGCAGGTGGTCCAGAATAAGCTTGCTAGTAACTCCGTCATCAGGATGGTTTTCACGTCCGTTTTCGCCATTAGTGGGTGTGCGTCTATCGCCAGAATCATTTGACATCTTTTCTCTCAAAAGATTTATGGATTTCCCCTCCTTCTAGCGCCAAAAATGTTATGAGAGAAATTTGGTACAACAATTCGAGTATAAATCGCTGGAATATTCGAGTTTGCCCTTGGTTTTCGGATGATAACAGCTGGTACGCACGTGAGCAGCTTCGGCCTCCACTGCTAGGGCAGGTGGAAGAATGTGGTGTTTTCGAGCTGAGTTGACAAGGTCCCCGGATAATGGCAGCTAAGCACTCCTCTACTCGACTGGACCGATTAACCTGAATAATCACTTGGGTTACACTTGACTCTCATGTATATTGAGTGAAAATTCGTCCCCCTGCCAACGCCTACATATCCTATTTATAGGAATCAAGCCCTGATGTAGTTCTGTTATAATCCACTTCTATTTCTTGAGCAATCAGCCACCTGAATATAAGCCACTCAGGAGGTTTGAGTTGATCCAACTGCTCTGAAGGCAGCTCCTTGTGTCCTAGTACAAGTCAAATACTAGAAGCTCGTAACTCCATGAATCCTCTGATAATTATCTGAATATATACATGTATATCATATATATACCGTGACCATCATGTTTATAAAGATAGAATCCAGTCAAGAGTCCATTCCATGATGATATTCCCGAGTTCCTAGAAGATTAGTGGTAGACTCACGGTAAGACTCTATCTCTAGCCGGCTGAGGTGGAGCCACAAGCGTACCTCCATATCAGGTGGAGGTGGAGCCATTTACACACCTCTGTATCATGTGAAGGTGGAACCATTTACGTACCTCCACATCACCATCCATATCATGTACATTGGACTAATAATATATGTGGGCCTTAAAATAAGTCCATGACAGAGTTTTAGGTACAACACTGCTCTACAGAATAACAATACTTAAACTTTTTAATCATTTAGCTATCTTCAAATCAGCCATTCCTGCGAATCACTTGAATAAAGAAAATGAGTCAATACAACAAAACGAGTCTGGAGAAATTGTATGCAAATCTATCGATCGAGGATGAGGAAGAAGGAGGTGTCGTGATAGGTATAGACGAGGTGTAGGAAAAGAAAACTACGTTTGTTCTCGTTGGTCGGTTCCTTACAGAAAAGAATATCAATTACCAAGCAATGCAAAATGTCATGGCGTCCTTATGGAGACCAAAAGAGGGTATGGAGATTCAAGATATAGGGGATTACAAATATTAATTCGTCTTCTATCACATCATGGATCTAAGGAAAGTAATTGAAGGAGGTCATTGGTCCTTTGAGCAAAACATGTTGGTGTATAAACAAGTGAGTGAAACGGAGGATTTACAAACGATTGAATTGAATGAAGTGGAAATATGGATTCAAGTACATGATGTCCCAAAAGGTTTTATTTCCGAAAACATAATGAAAAGCGTGGGGATGTATATTGGCAAATATGTGAAGTCAGATCCTACGAACTTCGATGGTACGTGGAAAACTTATGTTAGGATTAGAGTTGTACTGGATATTCAGAAGCCATTACGCCGTTGTATGAAAATTAAAAGAGAAGGAGGGGCATGAAGTTGGCTTAATTTTAAGTATGAAAGGATGGGTACGTTCTGCTTTGTCTGTGACATCTTAGGCCATGCAGAAAGGGAGTGTAATATAGTATATGAGAATCCAGAAAAAGAGATAGAAAGAGCTTATGGCGTATGCTTAAGAGTACAAACTCGTAATAATAAGAATGGTATAGGTGCTCGCTGGCTGAGGAATTCTGATGGGGGTGGGAAATGGTCGGAATATGGTGGAGCAACCGGAAGTCAGGCGAAGGCAAGTGCGGAGAAAGAAGTGGCGAGATTTGGGGAGATTGATGGGGTAATACGCAAAAAGAAGGAGATCAGGGAGTTGTAATTGTGACTTCACGTAATCAGGAGCAATTTGAGGAAATTCAAAAAGATTCGGATTTGGAGGATAATAGAAATATTATAATGGATACAAAAAGGAAACGGGTTGAGATAAATCAGGAGAAAGATAATTATGGGCCAGAAAGTATGATAACAGATGGGCTGCAAATAGAAAACGTGGAAAAAACAGGTGAATACAACGTCTCAAAAAACTTGCATGGGGTGGGTTCTGGAGTATTATGAGTCTTCTAGCCTGGAACTGTTGTGGTTTGGCCAAACCACGAGCAGTTAGATTTCTTAAAGAAATCGTAAAACAAATAAGGCCAAATTTAGTGTTCTTGTCAGAAACATTAGTTATGGGAAAGAAAATAGAGGAGATATGTAAGGCGCTGCAATTCTCGGGATGGTATGCAGTAGATACTCAGGGGCATGGAGGGGGGTTAGCTTTATTGAGGAACGAAGGTGGAGTGTTGATAAAAGGCAGTAACAATCAATATATAGACTTTGAAGTAACGTGTGAGCAGGTGGGCCGTTGGAGATATATAGGCTTTTACGGTTGCCCAGAGAGACAAAGAAGACGAGAGTCGTGGCAACTTATTAGAAAACTGTCTGGGAAATCACTGTTACCATGGTGCATGATTGGGGACTTCTACATGAGAAAAGAGGAGGTCGAATGCAGGAAAGAAGTCTGTTAGAAGGGTTCAAGGATGCTATCAATGATAGTGGACTACATGACCTTGATTTTTTGGGTAATGAATTCACATGGGAGCGGTCGAGGGGAAGCCCAACATGGATTCAAGAAAGACTAGACAGAGGACTAGCGAACTAAGAATGGAGAAGCCTATTTCCAGCAGCTACGGTAACAATATTAGAGGTGTAAACATCTGACCATATGCCTCTTTTTTTGGAAGTAAATCAAAAAATGTATGTACCAAAAGCTCGAAAATTTCGTTTTGAGAATATGTGGATAAAGGAAAATCAATTTTTGCAACTGGTAAAGGAAAGTTGGGAGGCCACAGTGGGGAAAACAATAACGAAAAAGGTGGAGTATGTGTGTATGAAGCTTGAAAAGTGGGGAGGAGGAAAAGTTAAAGATATGCGTGACAAAATCCAAGTATACAGAAAAAAGATGAGAAGATTCAGGTCCAGAAGAGATGACTATGGGGTTAGGAAGTATAATGAAGCAAGGTGGGAGAATATGAAACTGCTGGAGAAATAAGAGGTGTATTGGAAGCAATGGGCAAAACAGTTTTGGTTGAGGGAGGGCGATCAAAACACGAGATTTTTTCACAAGTTTGCTTCAGGAAGGAAAAAACATAATCAGCTGACGGGATTGAAAGATAAAAAAGGGGTGTGGAAGGAGGAATGTGAGGAAATGCAGCACATTATAACGGAGTACTTCGATGAACTATTTCGAGCATCACCAACAGCAGGAGAATTAACGGAAAGGGAGAAGGTGCATCGAGTTACAAATGAACAAAATAGTGAGTTGGAGAAGCCGATCACACGAGAAGAGGTTAAAGAAGCGGTCTTTGCAATGTACCCAAAAAAAATCACCATGACATGATGGTTTAAATCCTGGATTTTATCAAGCATACTGGGAAATAGTGGGAGATGATGTAGTGAAGTTCTGTCAGGTGTTCTTTGATACAGGTGAACTACCAGTAGGTATAAACCGTACATTGATGTGTTTGATACCAAAAATAAAAAACCCGCAGCAGATGACGGATGTAAGACCAATTTCGCTCTGTAATGTATTATTTCGAGTGTTATCAAATGTGCTGGGTAATCGATTAAAAGTATGTTTACCAAGTTTAGTCTCAGAACGGGAAAGTGCTTTTGTTGATGGGCGTTTGCTTACGAACAATGCCTTAGTCGCTTTTAAATTAAATCATTACATTATGAGGAAAAACCAAAGGAAGAATGGTGTAGTCGGTTTTAAAATTGATATATCAAAGGCCTATGATAGGCTTGAGTGGAGCTTCCTTGAAGGAATGTTAAATAAGTATGAATTTAGTAAGGTATGGGTGGAAAGAATTATGCAGTGTGTAAGAACGGTTTCCTACAGTTTTGTACATGATGGGAGCGAGTTTAGGAATGTCCAACCACAGCGAGGAATCATGCAAGGGGATCCAATCTCTCCGTACCTATACATATTATGTGCAGAGGGCAAATACACGCAGGCAGGAGGATGTTGGCTTAATACACGAATGCAAAATTTCTCGAAGTGAACCAAAAATATCTCATCTGCTATTTGCAGATGATTGCTATTTCTTTTTCAAAGCAACAACACAAGAAGCAGCGAGTATGAAGAGTATATTGCAGAGATACGAGAATCTGTCTGGGTAAGCTATAAATTATAGGAAATCTGCAGTACTGTTTAGTCCTAATACGACGGCTTCGTGTAAGGCTCAGGTGTGCGACATTTTACAGGTTCAAGAAACAACGGTTCTAGGGAATTATCTTGGACTTCCAATGTGTATTGGCAGAAGGAAAAACAATGCATTCTCGTTCCTTAAAGATCGAATAAGCCAGAAGCTACAGAACTGGAGTAACAAGTCAATGTCCAAAGGTGGAAAATTGATTCTTCTCAAAACGACAGCTCAATCAGTGCCGAATTTCTGGATGAATCTTTTTCTTATTCCAGGGGAGGTGGGTAATGATATACAAAGGCTTATGAATGCATTTTGGTGGGGGAACAATGGGAGGAGCAAAGGAATCCGGTGGATGGCTTGGGAGAGACTTTGCGAAGGAAAATTGAATAGAGGGTTGGGGTTTAAAGATTTGAGACGCTTTAATGTGTCGATGTTAGCCAAACAAGGTTGGCGATTGTTGAATGGAGATAATCAACTGGTAACTAGTTTGATGAAAGCCAAATATTTCCCTACGACAGATTTTCTCAATGCAAAGTTGGGTAAAATGCAAAGTTGGGTAATAACCCAAGTTATATGTGGCGTAGTATTATGGCAGCTCAAGAAATTGTGAAGCAAGGAAGTAGGCGTAGAATTAGGAATGGGGAGGATACTAAGGTCTGGAAGGTTCCGTGGTTGCCATGCGTGCAAAACGGGTATATTACAACAAGTATGTCTGATCAGTTAAAGGAAGTGAAAGTAATGAATTTAATGGACGAGGAGAAGAAAAGTTGGGACGAAGAAATTCTGAAGGATATTTTTAATGAAAGGGACGCTGATTTGATTAGGCGAGTCCCGATTTCAAACCAAATCCAACATGACTCGTGGTTTTGGATTCTAGAACAGTCAGGTTTATTCAGTGTAAAGAGCTGCTATAGGGGTTTAACAGGGGAGCAAAACTGGCCGCACGTAAATTTCTGGAAGAAACTCTGGTCTCTGGACTTACCCGGAAAAGTGGTGAATTTTATTTGGAGAGCTTGTCGATCAGTAGTGCCAACGGTAGTGGCTCTAGCTACAAAGAGAGTACATGTTGAAACAAGATGTTCGTAGTGTCTGCTCCAGGAGGAAGATACTAATCATGTACTTTTTGGGTGTTCGTTTGCCAGAGAGGTCTGGGCAAGAGTGGGCATCCAGGAAGTAAGTGGTGTTACTTGTCAAGAACCTGTTTTTGAAGTTCTTCAGTCTCTATTTAATGTTTGTACACGGGAGAAAATTATGTGGATTGGAGTGGTATGTTGGAGCTTATGGAACCAAAGAAACCGATGGGTATGGGATAAGGTTATGGGGTTTGCATTTGGAACCTACTCAGCCGCTGTAAATTTGTTACATGATTGGAAAAGAACCTCGGGAGAGAGACAAGGAAGCAAAGCAGGTCACCTCACCACCACTCGATGCTGGTCTCCACCACCGCAGGGGTGGCTGAAAGTAAATGTAGATGCTGTGACGTTTGTAGGTAACAGAAGTGTGGGTGTTGGTAGTGTGATCAGAAACGAAGCAGGAGATTTTGTTCGAGCTCGAAGTAAAAGGATAGAAGTGAATATCCAGCCTCGAGAAGCAGAGGCAATAACATTGAAAGAAGCACTAACATGGATAAATTAAAGATCTAGAAATCAAGAAGTGTATATTTGAAGCAGATTTGAAGTTGCTTGCAGATGCTTGTAAGGGAGTGCAAGGGCACTCATATTTTCACACAATCGTTTTGGATTGTATCTAGTTATCTAAGCACTTTGAGGAACTGCTAGTGCAATTTGTGCATAGGTCTGCGAATGAAGTAGCTCATAAATTAGCTAGAGCGACTCATTCTATGTCAGGCTTCCAGGAGTGGAGTGATGTTGCTCCGGAGCTTATTTCTGATGTATTTATTAATGATTTGAATTAATGAAAGCAAGTATGTTTACATAAAAAAAAAAAAAAAAAATTCTAGACATTGGAGAAGTATCTTTGACTGAAGATATAATTTACTAACTTCAAATTTTGTGTGGTTTGAGCAGTGATTATTAAAGGCTATGTTGGGGAGACCACTAGACTGCAGACATATATGTTTGGGTATTACAAAAAAAGTTGACTTATAATTTAAAATGAGTAAGTGTCATATAAGTGATAAGTTGATGAATTCTTATAAGTTATACTGGTGTTTGGATAAATTTACTTATAAGTTAGTGAAGAATTTTTTAAATTAAATTTGAAAAAATAATTTTTAAATACAATAATTTCAACACTTGTATTTTAAATTAAAAAATATTTAAAAACACAAATGTAAAAATATAAAATATTATAAAAAAAAAGAAATTAAAGAATAAGTTGATAAGTTAAGTAAAATGTTGGTGATTTCTAACATTCAACTTATCAACTTATAAATTATAAGTTATCAAATAAGTTGAGTACACAAACATCCCTCATAAGCTCTTATATGCCAAACAGGCCCAATGGGCATGTTTGGATATCATTGTTTATGCATAGCTTATTTGATACTCCCTCCATCTCATATTATGTGTCATGTTTGACTTTTTTATGGTCAAATTGACTCAAATTTGACTGAAAATTAGAAACTATTCGTTTATAATTTTGGATATTTGAGAAATACATTATAAAGTATATTAAAAATACTTTCTAATGATATAATTTTTATAATTTTTTTCAATTATATAATATTTGTAATTTTAAGTCAAATTTTAGTCAATTTGACCACTAAAAAATCAAACAAGACACATAATATGAGATGGAGGGAGTAACTTATAACTTATAAATTGATAAGTTGAATGTTAGAAATCACCAACATTTTACTTAACTTATCAACTTATTCTTTGATTTCTTTATTTTTTTAATACTTTATATTTTTATCTTTGTGTTTTTAAATATTTTTTTAATTTAAAATGCAAGTGTTGAAATCATTGTATTTAATAATTATTTTTTCAAATTTAATTTAGCAAACTCTTAACTAACTTATAAGTAAATTTATTCAAACACCCGTATAACTTATAAGAATCCATCAATTTATCATTTATAAAGCACTTACTCATTTTAAGTTATAAGTCAACTTTTTTGTGATAATCCGCACGTTAATTCTGCTGGGGAGTAAGTAATCTGTCCTCTTTCTATTATTCTCCTCCTTTCTGTTTCTGCTGTTTTTATGCCTTCCAATAACCAGGCAAACACTTAAAACTTAAAATAGATAACAATTGTGTTAGCTTCATATAATTTCTTCTACTTAATTTAATCCTAATTAATAAAACAGTGATATTATATGATTTTGAAAAAAATACAAATGATCTTTCTGTAAAAGAAATACAATTTATAAAGACAATATATAAACCGGTTCAACTCGTTAAACTAAGCTATTTACGAATTCAAATGTATTTCAATTGCTATTTATGAACTCGAATGAATTTAAAAACTCGAGTTTCTATTCAACTTTTACGAAAATTAACTTTAAATAGAAAATATTGAATTTTAATAAAACAAATCCACATCTATTATATATATAATAGAGGTGAGACAAAAAAATCAGAGTGAAATTACGATTATGCCCCCAGTTATTCGGTCTCAATTTACTAAACTACCCCTACTTATTATATAATAATAATTTTGTAATTAATGCATATATTAATTACATCTAATTAATTAATCGTCATTAATACCTATATATTTATTATCCATTAATATTAAATACAAAAATTAATATCGTCTATTAAACTTTTAACATTACATTTATAACGAAAATGGGTTTAAATTTCCACATAAACAGATAAAAACGAATATTTACTTAAATTATAACACTTAAACAAATTAACTAATGACAGCACATACTTTTGTCAACATTCGAATAACCCATTTATCACACTAAAAACATTCATAAAATTTAATAAAATTTGCGAATTCAGAATATATCTGTGCTTTTGGTTACTAAAATTAACATATTTTTCAATTAGCTAAATGAAACTGAGGACCGGAGTGCAACTTTGATCAATTGATGCTGAAAGGAGTAATATGTTATTGTGTGAAAAAAAGGAGACATTTGAGATATCTTAGTGCATGACGGATGACCTAAATAAATTTGGTATTCAAAAATTTACTTAATAATATTTCAAAATTAATATGTCAATACATGTGTGTGTATATATATTAAACTGTATCGTTAAACCTGAAATATTAAAAAATTATCGATCATGTCGAACTTTTAGTTTTCATTACACCTTATATATGCCAAAATCAAAAAGCATATACTCTGAACAGTGCAGGTGCTGACTCTCACGCATTTGATGGAATTAATGAGAGACAGTTGTTAGCGTGTATATTACAGACACAACATATAAAATTAAGACAACTGATGCAAATCAACTCACTTTCTTCTTAATCCATTAACTATCTCTTCCAAACTAATGAACGTCCATATTCAATCACGACTACTTCAAAATTCTTACATTTTTTGTTTTTCAATTAGCTAAATGAAACTGAGGACCGGAGTGCAACTTTGATCAATTGATGCTGAAATGAGTAATATGTTATTGTGTGAAAAGAAAGAGACATTTCAGATATCTTAGTGCATGACGGATGGCCTAGATAAATTTGATATTCAAAAATTTACTTAATAATATTTCAAAATTAATATGTCAATACATATATGTGTATGTGTATGTATATTAAACTGTATCGTTAAACCCGAAATATTAAAAAATTATCGATCATTTCGGACTTTTAGTTTTCGTTACACCTTATATACGCCAAAACCAAAAAACATACACTCTGGACAGTGCAAGTGGCTGACTCTCATGCATTTGATGGAATTAATGAGAGACAACTGCTAGCGTGTATATTACAGACACAACATATAAAATTAAGGCAACTGATGCAAATCAACTCACTTTCTTCTTAATCCATTAACTATCTCTTTCAAATTGATGAACGTCCATATTCAATCACGACTACTGCAAAATTCAAAACTTCAAAATTCTTAAATTTTTTGTGAACAAGGGTAGGTCATATTAAAAATTGGGAAAAAATTAATTTAAAATGACAAGTAGTTCATTTCTTAAACATGTAAGAAGTTCAGCAAAATGTGAATTTAGATCATACTCGTGCCTCGACCGGGTTATAAAGCTAGTTTAAATTTAAAATACACATGCTACTTTCCATGTGTTGTTCTGACTTGTGTACTCTTGCCTCTTGTTTTCAATGTTTAAAATTCAAAAACCAAACGTTTATCATTGGCACACCACCCTGCCTACTGTTTTTTGTATCCATCTCCCAATAAACTCATCCAGTCTCTCCCTTGATTTTAATTTCATAGCTCTTCTGACCCCCTGTTTTATTTAACACTTTTTCTTTATTAACCTCTTCAAGAACCATATTGATTATAGATTTTTTGGAGTATCCTAAATTCAAATTTACCAAATCAAGAATTTAAGCCAAATGGGTGCTTCAGGAAAATGGGTGAAGACACTAATTGGACTCAAGAAGCCTGAAAAAGATGACCAGGTATTGCCTAATCTTGAATAAAAATCTCATCTTTACTTTGTTTTATATGGTACCTAAGAAATGTGTGTCTGTGTGTGTAACATTGTGTTTTGAATAAAAAATGCATCTTTTCTGTGTCAATGGTGCAGCTAAGGAGAGAGAGAGAGAGAGAGAGAGAGAGAGAGGGAGGGAGGGATAATGAAAATTGCATCTTTACTGTGTCAATTGTGTAGCTGAGAGAGAGAGAGGGAGGGAGGGAGAATGAAAATTGCCTCTTTACTGTGTCAATTGTGTAGCTGAGAGAGAGAGAGAGAGAGTTTTGAATAAAAATTGCATCTTTTCTGTGTCAATGGTGCAGCTAAGGAGAGAGAGAGAGAGAGAGAGAGAGAGAGAGAGAGAGAGAGGGAGGGAGGGAAGGAGGGATAATGAAAATTGCATCTTTACTGTGTCAATTGTGTAGCTGAGAGAGAGAGAGAGAGAGAGAGAGAGAGGGAGGGAGGGAGGGACAATGAAAATTGCCTCTTTACTGTGTCAATTGTGTAGCTGAGAGAGAGAGAATTGCATCTTTACTGTTCAATTGTGTAGCTGAGAGAGAGAGTTTTTTGAATACAAATCTCATCTTTAGTATGGGTCTCTGTGTTTTGGATGGAAATTTAATCTTTACTTTGATTTTACTCTATATGATAGCTAAGAAGCATGTGCCTGTGTAGCTTTGTGTTTTGACTACAATCTCATCTTGATGTGTTTAATAAGCTGACTAAGAAGTGTGTGTAAATGTGTGTTTTGAATAAAAATGTCATCTTTGCTATGTTTTATGGGGTAGCTAAAATGTGTGTGTAACTGTGTTTTGTGTAGGAAAAAGGTGGGAAGAAGGGCAAGAAATGGAAGCTGTGGAGGAGTTCATCTGCGGAATTAGTGTCATCAGCTTGGAAGGGATTTGCAGGGAATCAACAATATAGATCGATTACTTATTCGGATGGTTCTGATATATCATCACTAAATGGTGGTGATCCTGCTTTCACAGCTGCTGTTGCTACTGTAGTTAGAGCTCCTCCTAGGGATTTCAAGGTTGTTAGGAAAGAATGGGCAGCCATTCGGATTCAAACAGCTTTTCGTGGATTTCTGGTAAGCTTGTTTCTTATATGTGTACAATGGGACTAGTTGTGTGAATGTTAATATATTGTGGAATCGAATGGAAAAATGAGTGTGATTACATCTCACCCTCAGCTATACCCTTTTACTTTGGAGTGAGACATGTTGAATTAGTTATTTTTTCTGGTTGGTTAAAGAACCTAATAGCTACTTATTTTACTAAAATTAATGATTCATTATATTATGGAAAGCTCCCCAGTTTGTGTTATGCATTAGAATTGAACTTTCCAAATACTTTATTTGAGTTTCTAGAGTGTCATTAGTTTAATTTGGTTTTTTAACATTTAATTGAACCTGATTTAATAACTGTAGGCAAGGAGGGCTTTAAGGGCCTTGAAGGCAGTAGTAAGGATTCAAGCGTTAGTACGAGGCAGACAAGTGAGAAAGCAAGCGGCTGTGACCCTTAGGTGCATGCAGGCTCTTGTACGCGTTCAAGCAAGAGTCAGAGCTCGTCGTGTGCGTATGTCCATGGAAGGTCAGGCTGTGCAGGATATGCTAAATGAACGCCGCAGCAAAGCTGAACTCCTAAAGGAGGCCGAGGTATAAATTTTGAAATTGCTTGATTCAATCATTCCAAGTTCTTTCTCTTTCTCTTTCTGTTGTGTAACAAGTCGTGTTATTAAAATTCAGGAGGGATGGTGCGATAGTAGAGGCACAATACAAGAAGTGAAAGCAAAGATACAAATGAGGCAAGATGGAGCATTAAAGAGAGAAAGAGCCCTCGCATATTCTCATGCTCAAAAGGTATATCAATTGCAAATTTGATTACCAAATGTTCTTTTACTTAGTGTCCTCTTCCTAAACAATGCTCAAGATCCTCACTTCTTTGTTTCCTTTCAGCAGTTGAAATCTATTCAAAACTCTCACTCCCAGACTAATATTTCGATAGCATCCCGCAAAAACGAGTTTAGCAAAGAGAGTTTGGGCTGGAGTTGGTTAGAGCGTTGGATGGCGGCTAAACCATGGGAAAATCGATTAATGGAAAAGGTCCGCTCTGATCCTTCAGAAATAACTCCACCTACTAAATCCCATGTAGAAGACAACATCAAATCAAGCACTTCAAAATCTTCTGAACCTTACTTGGTGAAAATTAGAAAAAACAACATAACCACCAGAATTTCAGCTAGGCCTTCTCTGATCGGGCAAACTACTCATTCATCTTCGAGTCCAAGCTCTGAAGTTCACTACGACAAGAGTTCAGCATCACCTTCATTCTGCACATCAACAACTCCTCTTTCCGGAAACACAAACATGGCTTCAAATAGAACAGACAACAACAACATTGTCAGCAAGCCAAGATACATGAACCTCACTGAAGCAGCTAAAGCTAAGCAAAAAAATATGTCTCATTCTCATAAAGCACAGTCACAGCCCGAGAACGACAATAAGATTCTTATGAAAACCAGCAGCATTTGGTGACAGAAGATTCAAAGTGCAGTCCTGGCCATTTTTAGGTTTTGTTCAAGTTATTTTTTCCTGTCCAACGGCTTGTTGTTCTAGTATGTGAGATGAGTAGATTATGTTAGGATCTGGGTTTTTTTTTTCTTCTTTACTTTTTGTGCAACTTAATCAGCATTGGATATAATTTAATTTAGTGTAATCATGAATGCAAGAATTTGGACGATTGTGTGATTATGTTTGCCTAAGAATGATCCTCAATCCCTCCTCACAAAACAAGGACGCAGCTTTTTTTCCTATTCTTCCGTAAAATTAATATGTATTCAAGGATCAGTTTAGGAATAAAACCACAGATACTTGCAACATGACATCCTCTAAAAACGAGCATAAGATTACTAAAAATAATGAAATTTACTCCCAGAATCCAGCATCTTAATATAACATACACTAAAGTTACCCAACCTTAATGTTTTAAGACACTGCTATACTTGCAACATTACCCAAAGACACCAACTAGATACAGAAATCATAGTTGTCTAAACATGAAGGTAAGCTTCATATGACACAGACTCTTAGCAATATACAAGAACCATCATGTAGAGATAACCATAGCCAAGTAGATCAAGGCTTCCAGACTTTAGTGACAGTACCTTCCTGATTCCTGCAAAATGCACCAAAGAAAACATAAGCACAACCACAACCACTTTAAGCACGAAACCGGTCTGAGAGAAATTGAAACTGAAATGGAGAAAAGAAAATTTATCATCAATAATCATAAACTATTTAGATGATTCGAGACATCTTCAAGGATTCATGACAAATAAGCCTCCTTGCAACTTTCACCATCCCCTTCCCTTGCTGTATACGACACAAATTATAAGATTAGCCATGTAATTAAAGTAAATTAAGTAACCAAAAGTATGTATTGATGATTCATACACAAAATTAAGGTATAGGGATGAAGTTGCAGAGACCAGCCAATTTAACGTACCAAAATGCAAACACAAAATACCACTACCCCCATCTCTATAAAATTTAGCTTTCAAGAACCCGACCTGAGATATTCCAATTGATCAACAAGGTCATGTAGCCCATCGATATCCCAAGTTGATGATTTTGCCAAATTGTCGACTTCCTTTTCTGACTGATAACCTGTTAAACCTACTACAGCTTCTTCCTCTTTGTTCCCCATTCTAAGATCATCATTAAGTAATTCCTCCCACATATTCTCATAGAAAGGATCCAAGTATTCATCACTTGTAGGTACCTTTGGAGCACTAATATTATCACTCGACTCGTTATCCGCTGCAGCTGACAAGAATGACTCCATTTCAGTTCCAGCATTCACGGATGTTTCTTGATGCTGACTTGTATAATCCGAAACTTGGTCTTCAAAATTCTCTACACTAGGGCTCAGAGTCAGCCTTCTCTTCCTTCCAATCTCAATCTTTTTTGGATCTATTATTTCTCCATGCTTCTCCACATACTGCTGGAGGAATTGAGGATTACTAACAGCCTTGGCAAGAAAATTCATCATATGTTGTTGCTTAGCCTCTGTCGCCTGAATCCTATTCTCCATCGCTATAATTAGATTCTTGGAATCCTGCTGTTGTTGGCGGAGCTTTACAACTTCTGCCATTAACATGTTCTTATCTCTCCTCAATCTTTCGAATTCCCCTTCAATGCCATAATGGCCTAATTCAACACAAGGCCCTCCTCCACCTCTTGGTTGCATCCCCTGCGATACATTCCTCCTTCTTTTTATAGTCTTCAAGAGATGCTTCTGGCCTCCCAGGAAACCTTCATGTGCAAATTCCCACCGATCAGGGTCCACTTTTCTAAATCCCTATATCAATTTACATATTTAACTGAGTCAGGATTACAGGTAATGTGCAAAACATGGGCAGGCAATACAAAGTTTCTACATCCAACGATATTTCATCAAAGCATAATCATTAACGCAAAAAAACATAACACAACATCTCCAATGCTTAATAACGAAAGATGTACTATTAATAACCAAAGTACAAACACTCTCAAGTATACAATGTTGTACAATTCTTCACCGATCACACAGAGCCTAATTAGCAAGCAGACTATATATATACACAAAGATCAGCAATCAGACATCTGTAAACAGAAGATCAAACAATCTTGGCACATTTAGAGAATTTGGTACACACTCAAAGTATCTACTGGACTGAAATGTGACCACACAAAACCAAAGAACTTCACTTTAAAGAACATACATAAACACAAATTGGAAGACACCCACTTGATTTTCTGATAATTCCAGTACAAATATACAAAAAAAAAAAAGATGAAATTTTTGGACCAACCGACAGTATATATTCACAATTCAAGCACATAATATCATAAAGATAAGATTTTAGGACCAACCCACCTAAAAACAACACAATTCAAGCACAAATTGTAAAAAAATTGAAAGTTTTAGACCAACCCACCAAAAATTATCACAATCCAAGCACATAATGTAAAAAAGATGAGATTTTAGGACCAACCCACAAAAAATGATCACAAAACATGCAAAAAAAAGCTAAAAACTTTTTAAAAACATGATCAAAATGACTTACATAAGTATTGAGCTGGCGCACAAAGCTGGAAAAATTATTATGCTTGAAGAATTTAGGAAGCATAGAGACACAAAATGCATGAGAATCCCAAACAATGAAGCTATTTCTTGCTTGACTCCAAGAAACCACAGCATCAGTTTTAGGGTCTTCCACCATATCAAAAATCTTGGTTAAAAATGGAGGTGGGCCCACTTCATGTAATCCTTCCATTGGTTGTGGTGGTGAAGAAGATGATGAAGAAGATGAAGGAGCTGCAGCAACAGCAGATTGTTGATTATTATTATGTAACATTACACTAGCTTCTTCTTCTTTTATTTTCACTTTCATTTCTTCTATTTTTGGGTTGTAATTATCCATCCTTTTTTCAAGATTTTTTAGTTTGTGATCTGGGTTTTTTTTATGGAAGTGAAGACATTTGAGGGGTATGATTTTTAATTTTTTTGAGTGAGAGTGAGAGTGGTGAGTAATGAAGAAGAGGAGTGTGTTTAAGAGGCGGTGTGGAATGTTCTAGAGAAACTAGGATGAGAGAAGGTGTTTTGTAGTTTGGTCTGAGATTTTAGACATGTGTCAAATCCTAGTATCTATGACGTGTCTTGCTAATGACTGCGCAAGTTGCCAAGCAATTTCATGTTTTGGGACAGAGATCTCTGGAAACTTCTACACACTTCTTTATTGATGCTTATTTAGCCAGCCATTCCTCGAATGTTTTTCATTTTCATATATTTGTATGTTGTTTAATATTTGAGTTTTGGTTTTTTTGCAGTTTTAAATTTTTTTTATCGCATTAAATTTTTGTTTTTAAAAAAACAAGCAACATAATTATAATTTACACAAAGAAAAATTTAAAAATAATAATTTTAATGGTACAATAAATGCATTTTAGAGTCGGTATGTACAAGTAAAACGACAAATTAAAAAAATTCAAGAATATAAATTTCTAAGTAGTATTAATACCTCCAATTTTAATTAATTATTTATTTTGATTTCTTATAGGTATCTTCAATTGTATACATATTCTAAAATTTTCTTTTACAAATTAAATACAAATAATAGATTCTGATTCAAAGAAAATTTAAAATGCTTTGTAAAATATATTTCTATGTATATTATGATACAGAATTACAGATAAAATCGAAGATGATGCATGTATTTTTATGGGTTTTGAAGCAGCTTCGTAGCCCGATTCTCGATGCATCAGAAAAGAGAGATAACTTAACCTATGAGTCTATAATGAGAAAGTGAAAATGATAGGATGCAGAAAATGGTAGTTGGACTAATTGTAGAGGGAAGGCATAGTTTGAGCCCATTTAACTCACAAGTCACAAGTCGTAACTAAAGCCCAAATTATAGCCCGATATCATCCTCTCAGTCTCAGATTAAATAAATTAAATAAATGTGGCTACGTTGATGGCTCACCAACTCTTTGTTAGTATCTTCCAATAATTCACATATTTTAATCATCTGCTATTTAATTATTTAAAACTTTTCTTTATTTTATAATCCAATGTTCGGGCCAGTTTGCGCGCACCTCGACTAATCGGAAGGACCCTTAGCACAAACTATTTAAAACTTGCTAATCATTGAATTATTAAATTTGAGATTCACTCGTTGTATGCCATTTAATCACATCTATATATTTAATCATTTGACTGCATTCTAAGTTGAATTACAGATGATCTAATTACCACCACTTATTCATCTTGCCAGTTTTCTTGTTTTCGATCTTGATATTTGAAATTCTTGTATCTGTTATACGTTAATGGCTTCTACAAGTCATAATCCAACTCCATCCTCTTCTGCTTCAACTTCACATGCCACTAAATGGGACGTTTTCTTAAGTTTCAGAGGTATAGATACGCGAGATTCATTTACTGATTTTCTATACCATTCTTTAAACCGCAAGGGTATTCGAACATTCAGGGATGATCCTGAGCTACGCACTGGAGAAGTTATCTCGGATGCATTGCTCCAAGCTATTCACAATTCTAAGACTTACATTGTTCATTTGATCATAGAGGAGTATATATCCCTATAACTTAAAACTGAAAGAATTTTTAATTAGATATAAACAAATGAAAAATAAACAAAATGAACTGATATATACACACGAATATGATTCATAGAATAAACACGTAGCTTATTCAGTAAGACTTGAACCAAAATCTATCCTTAAAATACTTTTGTTGAAATTGTAGAATTAATTATAAGTAAGTATATACGTTGGTGCCAATGCAACGCCAAGAAGATACTCTATATGTGAAACGTTTGAATTACCATATGTAGATAGATTTCAGGAGTCTAGGCATATATATCTGCTTTAGTGTATACTTGATAATTAACATCCATCTGGTATTTTTAATGAAGACCTGACATTATATTTCAATTAATAAATGGTGTTGCAGGTCTCAAGCTGATGTTATCAATGAAATTGTTGATAGAGCTTTACAAGAAGTAAATCCTATGACTTTGGATGTTGCCAAATATCAAGTTGGGTTGGATTCTCGTGTGAAAGACATAGCAACATTGTTCACAGCAGGTGTCACTTGCATTGGCATATATGGTATGGGTGGAGTTGGCAAAACAACTCTTGCCAAAGCTGTTTACAACCAAAACTATAGCCATTTTAAGGGTAGCTGCTTCTTAGAAAACGTTAGAGAGGCTTCACAAGCAAAAAAAGGCATAGCATGTTGACAACAGAAACTTGTCAATGATGTTCTTAAATGTACGAACATTACAATTGACAATGCTGACCATGGCATTGAGTTGATAAGAGCTAGAATTTGTTCTACAATAATTCTTGTTGTTATAGACGATTTAGACAGCATAATGACATTGGAATTTATAAAAGGACCGTTTGCTTTAGGGAGCACAATTATAATAACAACACGACATGAAGATTTTCTGGATTCAATTGATGTACAAGCCAAATATAAGGTAAATGAACTGGGTGATGTTGAGTCGCATCTACTTTTTTGCCAACATGCATTTGGAGGAGACAATAAAATTCCGGACACACTCAGCGAATTGTCCAAAGAAATTCTAAAACGTGCTGGAGGGCTTCCGTTGTCTCTTAAAGTTTGTGGATCGGCCTTGCACAAGGAATCTGAAGAAGGATGGAGATGTTTTATTGACAAATTGAGACGAGTTGAGTTTCTATTGCCGATGTTGAGGAGATACTATTGATTAGCTTTAATGCGTTGGTTGACCCTATGCTCAAGGATATTTTTCTAGACATTGCTTGTTTTTTCATTGGATACGAGCAAGATGATGCTGTCAAAATAATGGAAACTTGTTATACAACCGTCAACTATTATAGTGAGACATTAAAGAAAAGATGTTTGCTAACTATCAATGATAAAAGATTCATGATGCATGATCTGCTTCTGGAAATGAGTAGGGAAATTGCATGTAACAATTCTCCCGATGCGCCCGAAAAACATAGCAGATTGTGGATACCAGAAATTATACCGCAGGTGTTGAAGGAGAACAAGGTATATAATAACTAATATTTTTACTAGTCTTTTTACACACATGTTAAGGTTTTAAGGTGCAATTTTTCTTCTTACAGATTTTATTCTTTATTTATTCATGTGTGCCAGGGAACAGAAGCAATCGAAGGTATCATTCCTAGCAACTTTTACCTCTCTTGGCACTTTGACCCTAATTACAAAGATGTCTTCGGAGAAGAAGTATTAGTTACCCCCCTATAGAAGCAATCTTGCTGCTGAAACATTCAAAATGATGAGTAAACTAAGATTTCTTTACCTCAAAAATGTGAATCTCACTGGAAGCTTCGAACACAGCATTTAAAGATTTGAGGTGGATCTATTGGGAGGTGTTAACGGAGGAATTTGGTGATAACAAACTTCGGGGATTGCTGGAATAACGAATTATGAAAATAGGGGGATTTGGGATTTTTGAATGTTTTGGGGCTGGACTTGAAAGGTGTCTCGACTTGTTAGATGTGTCAGATCCTATCCCAAGATGCTTGCGTACAATGTTTATATATAGGGATCAAGCCAACACAGTTCTGTGATAGGATAGTATTTTTAATCCCCGTGATTGTTAAGGGATATGTTGAGATAAGTTGATTTTATCTTTTTAGAGTTATATTAGCGTTGTGATTCTTTCCTGATTTGAAAGAATCGTTTGGAGATATTTTTTAGTAATTGATTGATTTAGATTGATTGTTTCCTCGTTTGAGAGAGAGGATGTTACTTAGTGGTTAATCAATTAATCATTATTAGATCAATATTGGAAAATTAGGAGATAATTGAGGCAACCAAAATATGGTGTAACAACTACCCCCCAGTTCTTCAGTGCAGCTTGATGGACTGGAGAACTAAGCGTGCTTTGATCTTCCGAATTTCACGAGTCAATGAAACAACTAGGAGTAGAAGATTAGCAGATATTATGAAGAAGATAATTACCCGTAATATGCCTGTAAAATCGAGGGAGACAACATGATGTGCCCGTAATATGTCTGTGCTTGCGAGAGAGACAACATGCGAGATGTGAGAAGAACATATGTACGAGTAACTTTGTAAGTGTAGGAGAATGAGAATAAGATAATTACCTCGCCTTCTTATACACTCATGCAAAGCAGAGTTTAAGAAAAGGGAAGAGTAACCTCGCCTTCTTATACACTCTATGCAAAGTAGAGTTTAAGAAAAGGGAAGAATAACCTCGCCTTCTTATACACTCTATGCAAAGCAGAGTTTAAGAATTAGTTAAGAGTAACCTCGCCTTCTTATACACTCTATACAAAGCAGAGTTTAAGAAAAAGGAAGAGTAACATCGCCTTCTTATACACTCTATGCAAAGCAGAGTTTAAGAATTAGTTAAGAGTAACATCGCCTTCTTATACACTCTATGCTAAGCAGAGTTTAAGAAAAGGGAAGTGTAACCTCGCCTTCTTAAGAGGTAGAACTCTCTTCTTGGTGAGCTTTCCGGAAATACGGATAAGCACCCCGGAAGTACGGGTTTACCAAGGTACTCCAAGCAACACCTTCCACAAAGAAGGGCCTTCAAAATAATTCCAAGCAACACCTTCATAAAGAAGGCCTTAAAAAATAATTTCCAAGCAACATCTTAAAGAAGGGCCTTCAAAAAATAATTCAAGCAATACTCTCCGCAAATAAGGGTCTTCGAAAATATCACACAGAGACAACCACAGAATCTAAGAATGTCCAATGTTTACGAGTAAATGTATGACGCACATGATGATATGAATGAATGCATGATGCGAATGATGCACATGATGATATTAATGAATGCGTGATGCGAATGATGCACATGATGATTAATGAATGCATGCGAATGATGCAGGGCCTTCACAAGACCATCACCCCGTAGGGACTTCAAACAAGATTATCATCTTCAAAAAAAGGGTCTTCAAAAATATTATCCTCTTCGAAAGAGGGTCTTCAAAAATATTATACTTCTTGGAAGAAGGTCTTCAAAAATATTATCCTACTCGAAATAGGGTCTTCAAAAATATTATCCTACTCGAAATAGGGTCTTCAAAAATATTATCCTCCTTAGAAACGAGAGCTTTCAAAAACATTACCCTTATCAGATAAGGATCTTCCACACTTATTTTTGTCCATGCATGAGCTAGTGAAGTAATCAAATCATGTGCTACGAATATTGCATCACAATTCTTTAACATCTCCATGATTCAGATTCTGTCCAGATATGTTTTTTACCTTTTTGGCCCTGTAAACGATATTTTCTTGGAAAACACAAAACATGAAAGTTGCAGGAAACGAAAAGAGCTTTCAGATGATATATGGCTCGTCAAAAACGGACTTATAACGAATCGGGAATCAAATAAAATGTCCGCTGATTAACTTCTCAATACTGAAAAACGGGATCTGGTTATGTTTTGTGATTTCGAGAATAGATCGAAACATAATCTCAGAAAACACCAAGAACGAAAGTTGTAGGAAATCACAAAAGCTTTCCGGATCATAAAAAATCATCAAAATCTAACATGTAATAAATTTACTACGAATTTTATAAGATAGCTTATTTGTACGGACAAAATCATAAGAAAACTTATCTTAATTTTGAACATAACCACGAACGAACGCTTCCACTGTTCTTCTCCTCCATTAAAGCCGCTCCAGATCCATAATAACCCCCCATGCGTATTGTATAGATTGATTGTCCTCCACAATCAAAAATTATCCCCTCCTTCTAGCGCCAATTGTTAACGGAGGAATTTGGTGATAACAAATTTCGGGGATTGCTGGAATAACGAATTATGAAAATAGGGGGATTTGGGATTTTTGAATGTTTTGGGGCTGGACTTGAAAGGTGTCTCGACTTGTTAGATGTGTCAGATCCTATCCCAAGATGCCTGCGTACCCTGTTTATATATAGGGATCAAGCCAACGCAATTCTGTGATATGATAGTATTTTTAATCCCCGTGATTGTTAAGGGATATGTTGAGATAAGTTGATTTTATCTTTTTAGAGTTATATTAGCGTTGTGATTCTTTCCTGATTTGAAAGAATCGTTTGGAGATATTTTTTAGTAATTGATTGATTTAGATTGATTGTTTCCTCGTTTGAGAGAGAGGATGTTACTTAGTGGTTAAGCAATTAATCATTATTAGATCATGGGGAAATTAGGAGATAATTGAGGCAACCGAAAATATGGCGTAACAGGAGGGTTGTTCCCTGAACTGTTTACCTTCTGACTTTAATCCGCAAAAACTTGTCTTTCTTGCGTTGCTTGGCAGCGAAATGATAACAATGTGGAAGATCAACACGGTAGGCACTATGAGCACGTTATTGGCATATACTTTATTTAAATGAATATTGAATATAATTGCACTTAATTTTACAGGTTTTTGAAAATTTAAAGATGCTGGACCTGGACATGTCGTATTCTCATTATTTAACTACAGCTCCAGACTTCACAAGATTACCAGACTTCACAAGATTACCGTGTCTTGAAATTTTGAATCTCAAGTGCTGTGAAAGGTTGGAGTTGGAGGAGATCCCTATATTAACTGGAAGCTTGTTGAGGCTTGTTTCCTTAAATTTGGGATGGTGCGAGAAACTAAAAAATCTTCCGAACAACATTTGTAACTTGAAAGCACTGAAAAGCTTAAATATTGATGGTTGTATAAATCTAAAAGCAATTCCTTTGAACTTTGGGAACATTAAATCTTTAGCAGAGCTCAATACAGATGATCTAAATATTTGCAAATTACCTCATTCGATTGGTCGCCTTAGTAAGCTTATTGAGCTGAAATTGTCTTCTTGTGAAAAGCTTGAAACTCTTCCAGACACTACTTGCAATCTGAGATCGCTGAAAATTCTAGATATTGATTGTTGTTTTAGACTCGAAGCATACGGAATTGGGAAACCTTGAATCCCTGGTAGAGCTCAAGGCGGAGAGAATAAATGTTTCAAAATTACCGAAGTCGATCGGACGTCTTATTAAGCTTGTTGTACTGAAGTTGGATAGTTTGTCCCAAACTTAAAACCCTTCCAGACACTATTTGCAATCTGAAATCACTCAAAATTCTAAATATTAATTGTTGTAGTGGTCTGGAAGCAATGCCTATAGAATTGGGGAACCTTGAATCCCTGGTATCCCTCTCCGCTGGGAAACTTTATAATGTTTCAAAATTACCTGATTCGATCAGGCACATTGGATGAAGCATTGATCGAGAATAAAAATTAAATTATTAAAATAAATTTAAATATTGAGTATAAAAATAATTAATAAATATTAATTTAAATATGTTGATTTGTAGAATTCAATGTGAAATTTAAATGAAAGTCTATAATAAATAAAGATTCTTTAATTAAATAGTTATGATAATCGAATCCTGGTGAAATTAAAGAAGTTAAATTTAATAAATAAATAACTTGTATAATTATGTAGTACAAACAACAAATCGAACCTGAGTTTTAGAACTATTGTGTTTCAATGAAAAAAAGTTTCCAAATTATTTCTATATATCTGGCCATTCCCGCTCGAACCCGAACAATTCCCCAAATTTCCGACCCGATTAGGGTGGGGAACATATCGAGATCGAGCGGATGAAATACATCTGTAATAGTAAGAGAGATAGTAATTACATTAATACATCCGTAATAGTAAGAGAGATAGTAATTACATTAATACAGAGTTATTATATAACTTATAGTATAAAAGGTAATAGTTATATATATAGCGTATATATTAATTATATTATTATGCGATTTTATATTAATTGTATTAATCAATTTTTTTATTAATTGTATTATAAATTTTTATTATGCAATTTTTTACAAATTTGAAAAAAGAAATAAATTATTCTTATTAAAATAATTATTATTTTACTAATAAAGAAATGTTTCGTGTGTGCTGGTGGGTGTTCAAGCAAGAGCTCTTGTGTCTAGTGTATAGGTAATGTTAATGGATGATGTTTAAATTCCATTATTTATTCTCACGTACAAAAATTCTTAAGTTTATCAGTTACCAACTTACCATTATGCGTATTAAAACTTTTTAATAGCAAAAAAAACATTGTTTGAGAACAGTGTAATATTTGTGATTGAGTTTACTTTTAGTACATAATGTTTTAAGTGTTTAATCATGATATTTACCCCTCCCGATATCAGTTCAAACAATCGTCCCGATATCAGTTCAAACAATCCTCCCGATATCAATTCAAACACCAAGTTGTTGGTAGATTTCTAGCATACAACTTGACTATTGTTGGCAATTAATTTAATCTTATAGTGATAATTATATTTATTTTGAATTGAACTAATTACACATTAAACTAAGTAAACTAATAATTATATGTGTATATCGCAGTATACATAACATATCATACATTTAAGATGGGTTAAGAGGGGGTTATGTTTTTAAAAAGTATAGATTAGTTTATATTTTAATAACAATAATTAAATAAATTTGGAATTAAGCTAACAATATTTTTAAAACTAATTAAGTTAATAATTATGTGTATATTGCAGTATATATGACATATCATATTATTAAGAAGGAGTTTCTCCTTTTAATATAGAGTATAGATTCATTAGCCTCATCAGATTTTAATGTTGTCTAATGTTCGGTCCATGTTTGACAAAGATTATCAGATAATAATTCCGAACAACAAATATTTTACATAATTTAATATTTAGCCATGCTTTCATAATTAATTTAATTTAATAGTAATAATTTATATTAATTTCAAATTAAACTAATTACTTATTAAACTAATAATTATATGTATATATTGTAGTATACATGACATATCATACTTTTAAGAGGGAGCTGCAAGAGCTCCGAGCTGCATTTTAAAAAGTATAGATGAATTTTTATATTAATAATATTTTTAAAACTAATTAAGCTAATAATTATAGGTATATCTACATGACATACCACACCATTAATAGGGGTTTCTAATTTTAGTAAAAAGATTAATTTTTAATTTAATAGTAGTTGATAAGTCGTTCTACCGTCGGGCTCTACTTCCTTAGTATTATGCTGGAACATGTGCTTGTTTGGCTTGTAACGCTTGTTTGGCTTTGTTGGGCTTGTAACGTATGTTTGGCTTTGTCGACCTTGTTGGGCTTGTCCGGCTTGCTGAGCTATGTTGGCCTTGTTGGGCTTGTTCGGCTTGTCTCCGAGCTCCCTGAAACGGAAATGCCTAGGGCTGAGCAAAACCGAACCGAAACCGAAAAACCGATCCGAACCGAAAAATTTCGGTTCGGTTTGGATTGAGTTTTTTTCAAAATTTCGGTTATTTCGGTTTTTCGGATTAAACCGGAATAAATTCGGTTCGGTTCGGTTTTAAGAATTGTGGTTCGGTTAAAAACCGAAAAACCGAAATATATTTATATATTTTTAAAAATTATAAATATATTACATATATTATATTAGATTTTAAGTTTTAAGTTTTAACTTTTAACAGTTATTAGTTATTCTTATTACTTTCCTTTCTTCAATTCAACTTCAGTCTTCAACCCTAGATCTAAAACTCTTCTAAGTTCTAACTCGACTACTCGACTACTCATCATGGTGTTGTACTGTTGTGTCTTGAATTGCAGTAGTTTTACTAGTTTCACTTCATTTTTTTTAGGATGTATAAAGATTTTAACTAGAATATGAATTAGGAAGTGAGATAGATTGGAGAATGGAGAGGGGTGAAAATAGCATAATGCAGAGCAGTGAGTGTTCTGATCTTTACAAGTTTACATTGTTTTAGTTTGATTTG
Organism: Heracleum sosnowskyi; assembly: GCA_030848705.1. Classification (NCBI taxonomy): domain Eukaryota; kingdom Viridiplantae; phylum Streptophyta; class Magnoliopsida; order Apiales; family Apiaceae; genus Heracleum; species Heracleum sosnowskyi. The sequence goes on along the minus strand of CM061242.1, from coordinate 8,937,368 downwards.
CTAGTAGGTCTTGGGCCATAATTAATTATTGAATTAGTTTTCTTGCTCTGTTTAATGTTTAATTATTCAATTGTGTTGTATGTTGTTATGGTGTTATGTTGTAGTGAAGCACATACGCTTCTTTTAGATTGTAGTGAAGCAGAGCTTGCAATGTTATGTTATGTGGTTGTGATTTGTGAATAAACATATATATTCTGTGACTTCCTGTATGTAATGTAAGTGTAATGAAGTTGAACTGTGAGTCTGTGATTCTGCCGTTTCAGGAATTTCGGTTTTAAAGTAAACCGAACCGAAGAAACTGATCCATACTATTTCGGTTCGGTTCGGTTTTGTACAATAATTCGGTTCGGTTCGGTTTGATCAAATCAGAAATTCGGTTTTTCGGTTTTTCGGTTTTTCTTATTCGGTTCGGTTTTTAACCGAACCGACCGAATGATCAGCCCTAGAAATGCCCGCGGGGGGTTATGTCCCCGTAAGCACCTCCGGCGTGAGAGTAAGTATCCGGTGGACGGAAAACATAATACAGATATGTAGATAGGTATTAATTTCTAGAGAGAGAAAGTAGAGAGAAGGTAGAGCAAAACCTATCAGAATTTGAGTATAGTGAAAGTGTAATGAATATTGTGAACCTCCTCTACTGAAGTGACTAGAGGGTATATATAGGCTCATGTCATGTGCGGTGCACATGGCTGAGTGTCCATGTGGGGGACATGAGCTGCAAGTTAGGGTCTTGGTCGGGTGTCAGTGTCCACCTTGTGTCAGTTGCATGTTGTCCTGACATTTGGACCATGTACTTGTGTCAGCTTTGTTGCAGATGTCAGTTGTACTTGTGCTAGCTTTGTCTTGTTCGTACTTGTCTGTTGTGCAACGTGTCATGTCCAATCCTTATGGGCTTGGTGGACATTGTAGTCTTTGTGGACCTTGCAGGCGTTGTGGCCTTGTATGCATTGTGGGCCTTGCAGGCATTGTGGCCTTGTGGCCTTGTGGACCTTGCATGTATTGTTTTTTAGACTTGGGCTTGTTTTTAATAGGTGAATTGGCCATTTAAGTTCCTGGTAGATAGCTTGTAAGTTCCTGGTCGAACAACTTGGGTAACGATGTAGGGGCCTTCCCAGTTCGGGCTCCTCTTGCCTTGGTGCCCGGGATCAGACACTTCAGTTGCTCTTAGGACAAGGTCTCCCTTAGAGTATTGACGCTGCTTGATCTTCTTCCCGAAATAGGCTGCAGTCTTTTGCTTATAGTTTGTCATACGAAGCACAGCTCGGTCTCGAACTTCATCTAACAAGTCCAAATTGGTTCTTAGTCCTTCCGAGTTTGTTTGCTCATTGTAGTTGATGATGAGGAAGGAAGGAGAACCCATCTCAATGGGCAAGACAGCTTCAGTGCCATAGCATAATTTGAAAGGACACTCACCGGTGGAAGTCTGGGGAGTGGTTCTGTAAGACCACAAGACATTGGGTAACTCTTCTGCCCACTTCCCCTTAGTGTCTTGGAGTCTTTTCTCGAGCCCGCGAAGTAAGCTTCGATTGGTAACTTCAACTTGGCCATTGGTTTGAGGATGAGCGACGGAAGACCGCTTGTGGACAATGCCAAAGTCATCAAGAAACTCCACAAAATCATTGCTCACAAATTGAGTCCCATTGTCTGAGATCAAGGTGTGTGGGATTCCAAACCTACGAATGACTTGGATGTGGAAGAACTTTATGCATTCTTTGTCTGTAATGTGCGCAAGTGCTTTGGCCTCTGCCCACTTCGTCATGTAGTCCACGGCCACGATCACATACTTGAGTCGTCCTGGTGCAAGTGGGAAAGGACCCATGAGATCAATGCCCCAAGTGGCAAAGGGAATAGGGGAGAGAATTGAGGATGGAGGAGCCGGGGCTTGTTTTGGCACATTGCTGTAGAACTGGCATTGCTTGCATTTTTGCACATAGCTAAGGGAATCCTTGAAGAGAGTAGGCCAATAATAACCTTGTCTTAAAATTTTATACGCCAGCGCCTTGCCCCCCATGTGGTCACCGCACATGCCTTCGTGCACTTCTTTCATACAATACTCAACCTCAGATGGGGCAAGGCATTTAAGTAAAGGGTCATAAAATCCCTTGCGATACAAGGCTCCATCGATCCAACTGAAACGAGTGGACTTTGCTTTCACAGATCTAGCTTCTTTGGAGTCGGATGGCAAGGTTCCATGTTGAAGGTAGCTGATGATAGGTGTGACGCCCTCCAAACCCGGGGTACAGATTTGAGGAGTCATCCGACCAACGGAACACTATTTAACACATGCATAATATATATATAAAGACACAATTACCCCTTGACCAAGACCGCATCCAGATTATGGCAATGAACACAAGCTATTACAATCTTTTATTATTACAAACCAGTTTTATCAGAGTTATTACATCACAACTAAAGTTCAAATCTAGACATTAAATCTAGAAAAGCAAAACAACAACTACCCTGCCAATAACAGTGACTCGAGGGGCTCTCCTGACTGCTGGTGAACTATCGGTCACGCTATGCCAACTCATACTCTCGCTTCACTGGAATAGGGTTAGAAAACAACAAGCAAGAGTGAGCCAAAATTGCTCAGCAAACATCAACGAATCATTTCTATCACGGTTGTAAGGATATGAATTTAAGATATCAGAATCAACAATATTTAGCTAACACATGCTTTGTATCAATAATGATTGAAGTAAGGAATTAGAATTTGGCTTATACATTTTATTCAAATCAAAGGTTGTGCTGCTGGCCAGCCACGCATCAACCCCGGACTAGCTCATGTCATAGTCCTCTACTGGATCCCAGGCCAATCTGGGCCTTAAGTTACTTCGACCAATTACTGGTCCATTTTTAAAAACACATGCCAATTCTATAATAGGGTATAAACAATAACATGCTCAATAAAATAAACTGAATGTATAGTAATTGCAAAAGAGCTTCAACTGTTCAGTATCAACGAAGATCGAGAAAGGATCATGGAGTAGTTTCAAGATGGAAATCAAACAATCAAAGGTTGTCAATGATAATCAAAGGATGATAAATAGCAACAATAGGTGGTAAACAATAATCAAGTAAATTGGAACTAAGGGTTTCCGATGCAGATCAAATCAAAGAATCAAGAATTTCTAAGGAAATGGAATCAGTTGTCCAAATGCGGTTAAAAGATGGATAATTTGAATTGTTCTGGGGATAACGGTATTCAAGTAATCAAGACAATAATAATTTTATCACAAGTAAAGGCACAGATACTTGCCTGGTCTAAGCTGCTGTCGGATCGACTCTGCTCACTCTACTTTCCCCTTTCCCTTGCTCCGGGAACTCGATTCTATAATTTAAACAACTCATCACGATAAGTCTAACTATGCTCGTTCTACTCTCGACACTTATTCAATCAATAATCACATTTAAACAAGTAACCGGTTACGTATCGGACGTCCGGTATAATTTACGATATTTAAAACTCAGATATTTGCCCTAGCACGGGCATATACAGACTATAAAACACGACACACAATTAATATGAACCATATAGCACTTATAAACATTTTTAAAACATCATACGGAACTCATTTGAATTTTTAATAAGCCATTACTAATTTTTAAATCAAAAATCGGATTTTTAAATCCAATATAAACATTTAAATGAAAATAAATCAATTAATAAAATTAATTGACACTCTTTAAATACTCAAACTATTTTTAAATAAATAAATAGGCTTGAAAATAATTAAACTGAATTTTTAATTAATTAAATCTAATTAATAATTAATTTTTAAGAATTAATTGATTAAAAGAATTAACCAATTAATTAATAAATTAATTATTAATTAAAAATAATTAAAATAATTAAGTTTAATCAATTTTCGGATTTAAAATAATAGATATAATTTATCAGAATTTTTCTGATATAAAAATATATTTTTAAAATAAAAATATGAATTTTTAAAGTTTTTAAACTATTTTCGAATTAAATTTAAAAATAAAATTCAAAAACAGTTTTCTGAAAATGAATTAGGGTTTTGAAGATTGAAACCGGGTCGAAAAATCGGGTAAACGGGTCGGGAAGAACGAATCCGGGTCACCAAGAACAACCCGCCGGAATCTGGGTTTTCCAGAATCCGGCCGGCGTCCGGTGGCCGGACTTCGCCGTTTCCGATCAAAACCAAACCAAACTATAGGGCTTTTGTTCGCTTTTGCAAGACAAACACAACCCACATACACACACATCTGTCCCATGCCGGAATCGTGCCCAGAATTCATTCAAAGAACTCGCCGGCGACGACCTCGGCCGGAAACCCGATCTACTTAAATCCTACATGAAACTCAAAGATTAATATACCAAAATGAAGCTTATAACTCATACAATAAAAGCCCTTTACCAAAAACAATGTCAGATCAATATCAAGAACGTACGAATTGAAAGAAGAAATCGGGTCAAAACCCGAAAATCAAACCCGACTAAATCGAACATAAACATGAAATTAAAGCATGGATTCTTGCTAATTAGAACCCTAGGAACATGTTAGAAGCAACCAATTGAACGGAGAATCAACAGAATGAAAATCCCCAAATCGAATCAAGAACCCTAATTTTAAATTCGAAACTTGTAAAATCAATATAAAATCGAATACTTACCAGATGATGATGAGGTTGGAAGATTCTGAAACTAGATTTTTGGGGCTTTGATTTGAGTATAAGAACTTCAGATTTGGACTTCAATAACCCTTAGAACGAATTGATTGAAGATCAAGAACACAAAATAATTATTTGGGAATTTCGGATTTCTTGAGTAATTTCTGAAGAATTGCTAGGGTTATGAAGTCTGATTGATCATTTTATATTTTTGGAAAAATAATACCCCAAATAACATTTTTGGATCGATATTGATTCGTTAGATCGTTTAAAAACCCTAATTAGGTCAAAAACACGTTTTACGAAAAGTAAGGGGTTAAAAAGGTTGATGATTATCCAAATTGATATATATCATTATATAACTAATGCTCAAGAATACTAGGGCTATAACAACTTCAATATTGATATAGAACGATAAATCCGTCCCCTTAAGCAATTAGGGTTCGGAACGATTTTTCCTTTTTCGGATCAAAAATTGAAATTAATTTGCAGAATCAAATAGGTAGGGTTAAATAGAATCCCATAACCCATTCGATAACGATTCGAATACGAAAGACGAAGAATTAAAAATGAATGTACGAAATTTCAACGGGCTCTTGAATTATCAAAACGGCTCAAATTTGAAGAAAATTCCAAATGACGAAATTTTTGAAAGGGGCTTCCGACTCACCATTTAGCACATAATCACACACTAAATATCATATAATAATATTCCAATATTCCAAAATAAATATTTTAGATTAAATATATCATTTAATCAAATATTAAAATTCACGGATATTACATCCTTCCCCCCTTAATAGGATTCTGTCCTCAGAATCAGATCAAGGAAACAACTGGGGATACTTCTCTAACATCTCACTCTCTAACTCCCAGGTAGACTCTTCTACTTTAGGATTCCTCCACAAAACTCTCACTAACGCTACTGTCTTATTCCTTAGTACTTTCTCCTTACGATCCACTATCTGAATTGGTCGTTCTACATACGATAAATCTGCCTGGACCTCTATTGGTTCATACTCTATTACATGATTCGAATCTGGTCGATACCTCTTAAGCATAGATACATGAAATACATTATGAACGTGCTGCATATGCGGTGGCAACGCCAACTCGTAAGCTACTTCGCCCACTTTCTTCAAAATCTCAAACGGCCCAACATATCTCGGACTCAACTTCCCTTTCTTTCCAAATCTAACTAATCCTTTCCATGGTGAAACCTTTAGTAACACTTGCTCTCCTTCTTCGAATCCCACATCCTTTCTGGCTAGATCCGCATACTTCTTCTGTCGGTCTTGAGCTGTTATCAATCTTCTCTGAATCAATTGAACCACTTCTTTTGTCCGTTGTACTAGTTCTGGTCCTATCATTTTCCGTTCACCAACTTCTTCCCAATATACTGGAGATCGACACTTTCGTCCATACAAAGCTTCGTACGGTGGCATTCCGATGCTCGCGTGAAAACTATTATTATATGAGAATTCCACCAAGGGTAGATGATCGTCCCAACTGCCTTCAAAATCAAGTGCACACGTCCTAAGCATATCTTCAATAGTCTGAATTGTCCTTTCGCTCTGACCGTCCGTCTGCGGGTGATAAGCCGTACTCATTCTCAACTCGGTGCCCAAACACTCTTGAAAACTCCTCCAAAATCTTGAATTGAATCGAGGGTCTCTATCAGACACTATCGATACTGGAACTCCATGTCGTACTACGATTTCTTTTATGTACATATGAACTAACTTATCCAGCGAGAATCTCTCGTTAATCGGAAGAAAATGCGCAGATTTCGTCAATCGATCCACGACAACCCAGATGGCATCATGGTTAGCTTTGGTTCTAGGCAATCCTACTACAAAGTCCATCGCAATGTGTTCCCACTTCCATTCGGGAATCTCCAATGGTTGAAGTAATCCACTTGGTCTCTGATGTTCCGCCTTAACTCTTTGACACGTAAAGCATTTACTTACCCATTCCGCAATCTCTCTCTTCATATCTGGCCACCAAAAGTTCGTCTTTAGATCTCGATACATCTTCGTACTCCCTGGATGAATTGAATACTTCGAGTTATGTGCTTCGTGCAGAATCTCACTTTTCAGTTCCGTTACGTTAGGTATCCATATCCGAGAAGCAAATCTCAAGATCCCTTTGTCGTCCGGTTGGCTACATATTTCCTCACCTGTCATTTTATTCACATCGTCGTTCATAACTTGCTCTTGGCACTTTCGTATCCTCTCCAACAATTCAGGTTGAAACGTCATGGTATAAATTATTTCCGTAGCGTCCTTCGGATTAATTACTTCGATTTCCAATTTCTCAAATTCCTTGTATAATTCTTTGGTCATCATTAGTGTATTTAATCTCTCTTTTCTGCTCAATGCATCTGCTACCACATTTGCCTTGCCGGGATGATAGTTGATAGAAACGTCGTAGTCCTTGATTAGTTCTAACCATCTTCGTTGCCTCATGTTCAGCTCTTTCTGAGTAAAGATATACTTCAAACTTTTGTGATCGGTGTAAATTTCACATCTCTCTCCATACAAGTAGTGTCTCCATATCTTCAAAGCAAACACAATAGCTGCTAACTCCAAATCGTGTGTAGGGTACTTCTGTTCGTGGGGTCTCAACTGTCTTGACGCATAAGCAATCACCTTGTCATGTTGCATAAGTACGCATCCTAATCCTTTGTACGACGCATCACTATAGATTACGAAATGACCTTGATCGTCTGGTAACATCAATACTGGTGCCGTAGTTAGTCTTCTCTTTAACTCTTGGAAGCCTTCTTCGCATTTATCGTTCCATATGAATCGCTCGCTTTTCCTTGTCAGCTTGGTCATTGGAGTAGCTATCTTCGCAAAATCTTGCACAAATCTCCGGTAGTATCCGGCTAATCCCAAGAAACTTCTGACTTCAGTCGGTGTCCTTGGTCTCTCCCAATCTTTCACTGCCTCTATCTTTGCTGGGTCCACTTTGATGCCTTCGCTGCTCACCACGTGTCCTAAGAAATGAACTTCTTTCAACCAGAATTCACACTTGGAAAACTTCGCGTATAGTCCTTCTTGTCTCAACGTTTCTAACACAATTCGCAACTGGTCTGCATGCTCTTCTTCTGTCCTTGAGTATATCAAGATGTCGTCGATGAATACCACTACAAACTTGTCCAAATATCTCTTGAAAATCCTGTTCATTAGATCCATAAAAGCTGCGGGTGCATTCGTTAGTCCAAACGCCATTACTAAAAATTCATAGTGCCCATACCTTGTTCGAAAGGCTGTCTTTGGTATGTCGTCTGGTCTAATCTTCAATTGGTGATATCCTGACCGTAGGTCGATCTTCGAAAAATGTACCGCTCCCTTCAGCTGGTCAAACAGATCATCTATTCGAGGTAACAGATACTTGTTCTTAATGGTCAGCTTGTTCAACTCCCGATAGTCTATACACAATCTCATGCTTCCATCCTTTTTCTTGACAAACAGTACTGGTGCTCCCCACGGTGAAACGCTGGGTCTAATAATTCCTTTTTCTAGCAAATCTTGCAGTTGATCAGCCAATTCCTTCATCTCCACTGGTGCCATTCTGTAAGGGGCCTTCGATACTGGCTCCGCGCCCGGTACTAAGTCTATCGCAAATTCAATTTCTCTATCTGGAGGTAAACCTGGTAATTCTTCCGGAAAGACATCTGGAAACTCATTTACGACTGGAATATCTTCTAACTTAGAAACTTCCTTATCTATATCTATTACATAAGCTAGATACGCCTCACAACCTTGCCTTAATAACCTCTTAGCCTGAATCATTGTCAGGAACCTCTTTCTTTGTTTCTCTCCTCTAAATATTATCTCTTTCTTTTCTAGGGTAATCAAAGTAACCCTCTTATTCTTACAATCAATACTTGCATCATGCTCAGTCAACCAATCCATCCCTAATATCACATCAAATTCACCTAACTTAAAAGGTAACAAGTCAACATAAAAACGATTTCCCAAAATCTCTATCTCACAACGGGGATAATATGAACTGACCGCGATACGATCCTGATTAGCTATCTCTATAGTCAACACTCCACTTAAAGGTTTCATTACGCAATTCAATCTACGAGCAAACGTTTCAGAAATAAAAGACTTCGTCGCTCCCGAATCTATTAACACTTGTGCAGGAATAGAATTTACTAGAAGTGTACCTGCCACCACGTCGGAATCTCTCACTGCTTCTCCCATTGACATATTGTAGGTCCTGGCTAACGGCTGGACGTTGACAACTGGGGGTGCTTCAATTGCCCGAATCATATTGTTCACGGTTGCTGGTGCTCTGCAGTCCTTAATCATGTGACCTGGTTTCTTACACCGATGACACACGATGCCCATCTTGCAATCCCGGGAATAATGTCCCTTCTGATTGCATTTAAAGCATGTGATAGTCAATCGATGGCATATCCCTAGATGTCGCTTCCCGCATGTCTTGCATTCTGGTAGTGGGGGTCTAGAAAGTCCCTGCTGACCGCCGGTTAGTAGACGGTTATCTTGTCCTACGTTTCCGGTGTCTGGTTTCCTGAAACTTGTATTCCTTCCGTGCTGAAATCCCAGCTTCTTATTTGCTTGCCCTTGAAAACTTCCCTGCTGCTGTCCCTTATCGGGTATCCCTGCTTTCCTTTTCTTGTTCTCCTTCTCTCTCATGTAAGAATCACTCTCTGCCTCCGCAATCATTGCCTTTTGGACCACCGCTGCATAGGTGTCCAACTCCAATACAGCTAACTTACTACGAATCCAAGACCTCAGTCCCTGCTGGAACCTCTTGGCCTTCTTCTTTTCCGTATCCACATAGGTTGGAACAAACCTTGACAACTCCGTAAACCTTGTTTCATATTGTGGCACTGTCATGCTTCCCTGCTTTAATTCCAAAAACTTCAATTCCATCTGATCTCTCATATAGTCCGGAAAATATCTTTCCAAAAACAACTCTGTGAATCTTGCCCACGTAATCAATCCCTCGGGCTCCATAGCCCTACTCGTTTCCCACCAATAACTAGCCTCATTCTTCAGAAAATAGCTTGCATACTCCGTCTTCTTATCCTCTGTCACCTCTATCAAGGCAAAAGCCTTTTCCATCTCTTTCAACCATGCCTTAGCCTCTACAGGGTCTGCTGATCCTTTAAATTCTGGAGGTTTTGCTGCCTGGAAAGATTTGAACGTAACTGCCGGTGCTGCTTGCTGGTGCTGTTGTTGATGCTGCTGATGCTGTTGTTGCTGATGCTGATGTTGCTGATGCTGTTGCTGCTGTTCTAAGAGCTGTTGCTGAAATGCACGTTGCTGCTGTGCTAATGCGGCAGTCTGTTGAGTAAGGGTATTTAACAACTGGATTACCATCGGGTCCACACGGCCCGTGGGAGGTGTATTTTGTTGACCTTCTTGGTCAGAAGTATCAGTTGAACGGGTTTGTCGTCTAGGAGCCATATCGCTAATGAATAAACAATAATTGGCTTAATCAAACAGTTCATATAAGAGAAGGAAGGATCACAATTGATATCTCGAGGGTTTACAGATCTTCTCAACGGTGTATGGATACACTCGTTGCAATAAGTAGAATAACAGTTATGATGCTGGAAATGAATGACAGGGGAATAAATACAGTTCTATAAAAGAGGTTTATCATATATATATAGATAGAGTTAGTACAAGCGTAGAACGCTTCAAAAGAAAATATATCATGGCTGAACCATAACTGCCGACCAGCAATACAACAACAAAAATGCAACAACAACCCGAGGCGTTCCTATAAGCCCGGTGCACTGCTGATTCTACTATATGCATCTATACACTAACTATCTAGAACCATACATCCATGTCACATCTGTCTACTACCGATACCTGCTCACAGATCACCTGCTCCTGGCGGCCATAACGGGGGTCCTGAAACCTCTGCAATCTCACTCATCGCATAATCCAAAATCTGTCTCATCCCTGCTACTGTCTCTCCCTCTCGACTAGAAGCTAATCCATGCAATCGAGTCTCAACCAAAGTCCTCGTAACCCTAAACCTCATCTGAATGTCTCTCATCTGATCTCTAAGTCTGTCTCTCTCTCTGACAGCGGCTGCCTCGATCGAACGAATCCTACCCATCTCCATAACCTGTCCATAAAGGAAATCCTTCTCTCTTCTCACCCTCTGATACACATGGTGTGGAACTGGTGGCTCACCTAACTGATACAAAGGCCCACAAACTGATGCCTGAGACGCTGGTGCTGGGGCTACTTGCCGGAGTGGAATAGGACAAGGTATCTGATCTCTCCTGACTACTGGGCCCTGATGCCTAGGCTGATATCGCACTGGCCGAGACGGTCCTGCTCTCTCAACGGGTGTAGGTATCTCTGATATCGTATCCTCGGAAGGGTCTGAGTCTGAACTAGAACTAGGGGGCTGCAATTATAACCACATTTAATTACTACGCGTAATATCCCTAATTGACCTCCTAATATCCTTACGTGAATTCCTAACTCTCTATGTTATCCTGGACCCTAAGTCCTAACTTGTTTCAAATGCCATAACCTGTTTCTCTGATACCAACTGTGACGCCCTCCAAACCCGGGGTACAGATTTGAGGAGTCATCCGACCAACGGAACACTATTTAACACATGCATAATATATATATAAAGACACAATTACCCCTTGACCAAGACCGCATCCAGATTATGGCAATGAACACAAGCTATTACAATCTTTTATTATTACAAACCAGTTTTATCAGAGTTATTACATCACAACTAAAGTTCAAATCTAGACATTAAATCTAGAAAAGCAAAACAACAACTACCCTGCCAATAACAGTGACTCGAGGGGCTCTCCTGACTGCTGGTGAACTATCGGTCACGCTATGCCAACTCATACTCTCGCTTCACTGGAATAGGGTTAGAAAACAACAAGCAAGAGTGAGCCAAAATTGCTCAGCAAACATCAACGAATCATTTCTATCACGGTTGTAAGGATATGAATTTAAGATATCAGAATCAACAATATTTAGCTAACACATGCTTTGTATCAATAATGATTGAAGTAAGGAATTAGAATTTGGCTTATACATTTTATTCAAATCAAAGGTTGTGCTGCTGGCCAGCCACGCATCAACCCCGGACTAGCTCATGTCATAGTCCTCTACTGGATCCCAGGCCAATCTGGGCCTTAAGTTACTTCGACCAATTACTGGTCCATTTTTAAAAACACATGCCAATTCTATAATAGGGTATAAACAATAACATGCTCAATAAAATAAACTGAATGTATAGTAATTGCAAAAGAGCTTCAACTGTTCAGTATCAACGAAGATCGAGAAAGGATCATGGAGTAGTTTCAAGATGGAAATCAAACAATCAAAGGTTGTCAATGATAATCAAAGGATGATAAATAGCAACAATAGGTGGTAAACAATAATCAAGTAAATTGGAACTAAGGGTTTCCGATGCAGATCAAATCAAAGAATCAAGAATTTCTAAGGAAATGGAATCAGTTGTCCAAATGCGGTTAAAAGATGGATAATTTGAATTGTTCTGGGGATAACGGTATTCAAGTAATCAAGACAATAATAATTTTATCACAAGTAAAGGCACAGATACTTGCCTGGTCTAAGCTGCTGTCGGATCGACTCTGCTCACTCTACTTTCCCCTTTCCCTTGCTCCGGGAACTCGATTCTATAATTTAAACAACTCATCACGATAAGTCTAACTATGCTCGTTCTACTCTCGACACTTATTCAATCAATAATCACATTTAAACAAGTAACCGGTTACGTATCGGACGTCCGGTATAATTTACGATATTTAAAACTCAGATATTTGCCCTAGCACGGGCATATACAGACTATAAAACACGACACACAATTAATATGAACCATATAGCACTTATAAACATTTTTAAAACATCATACGGAACTCATTTGAATTTTTAATAAGCCATTACTAATTTTTAAATCAAAAATCGGATTTTTAAATCCAATATAAACATTTAAATGAAAATAAATCAATTAATAAAATTAATTGACACTCTTTAAATACTCAAACTATTTTTAAATAAATAAATAGGCTTGAAAATAATTAAACTGAATTTTTAATTAATTAAATCTAATTAATAATTAATTTTTAAGAATTAATTGATTAAAAGAATTAACCAATTAATTAATAAATTAATTATTAATTAAAAATAATTAAAATAATTAAGTTTAATCAATTTTCGGATTTAAAATAATAGATATAATTTATCAGAATTTTTCTGATATAAAAATATATTTTTAAAATAAAAATATGAATTTTTAAAGTTTTTAAACTATTTTCGAATTAAATTTAAAAATAAAATTCAAAAACAGTTTTCTGAAAATGAATTAGGGTTTTGAAGATTGAAACCGGGTCGAAAAATCGGGTAAACGGGTCGGGAAGAACGAATCCGGGTCACCAAGAACAACCCGCCGGAATCTGGGTTTTCCAGAATCCGGCCGGCGTCCGGTGGCCGGACTTCGCCGTTTCCGATCAAAACCAAACCAAACTATAGGGCTTTTGTTCGCTTTTGCAAGACAAACACAACCCACATACACACACATCTGTCCCATGCCGGAATCGTGCCCAGAATTCATTCAAAGAACTCGCCGGCGACGACCTCGGCCGGAAACCCGATCTACTTAAATCCTACATGAAACTCAAAGATTAATATACCAAAATGAAGCTTATAACTCATACAATAAAAGCCCTTTACCAAAAACAATGTCAGATCAATATCAAGAACGTACGAATTGAAAGAAGAAATCGGGTCAAAACCCGAAAATCAAACCCGACTAAATCGAACATAAACATGAAATTAAAGCATGGATTCTTGCTAATTAGAACCCTAGGAACATGTTAGAAGCAACCAATTGAACGGAGAATCAACAGAATGAAAATCCCCAAATCGAATCAAGAACCCTAATTTTAAATTCGAAACTTGTAAAATCAATATAAAATCGAATACTTACCAGATGATGATGAGGTTGGAAGATTCTGAAACTAGATTTTTGGGGCTTTGATTTGAGTATAAGAACTTCAGATTTGGACTTCAATAACCCTTAGAACGAATTGATTGAAGATCAAGAACACAAAATAATTATTTGGGAATTTCGGATTTCTTGAGTAATTTCTGAAGAATTGCTAGGGTTATGAAGTCTGATTGATCATTTTATATTTTTGGAAAAATAATACCCCAAATAACATTTTTGGATCGATATTGATTCGTTAGATCGTTTAAAAACCCTAATTAGGTCAAAAACACGTTTTACGAAAAGTAAGGGGTTAAAAAGGTTGATGATTATCCAAATTGATATATATCATTATATAACTAATGCTCAAGAATACTAGGGCTATAACAACTTCAATATTGATATAGAACGATAAATCCGTCCCCTTAAGCAATTAGGGTTCGGAACGATTTTTCCTTTTTCGGATCAAAAATTGAAATTAATTTGCAGAATCAAATAGGTAGGGTTAAATAGAATCCCATAACCCATTCGATAACGATTCGAATACGAAAGACGAAGAATTAAAAATGAATGTACGAAATTTCAACGGGCTCTTGAATTATCAAAACGGCTCAAATTTGAAGAAAATTCCAAATGACGAAATTTTTGAAAGGGGCTTCCGACTCACCATTTAGCACATAATCACACACTAAATATCATATAATAATATTCCAATATTCCAAAATAAATATTTTAGATTAAATATATCATTTAATCAAATATTAAAATTCACGGATATTACAATAGGGGTTACCCAACTTGACTCTGTGTTAATGTTGGAAACCAAAGGACCTTCTTCTATACTTGGTTTTTCAAGGTACTCGAGGTAGACTGCTCCATCTAACTTCTCCAAGTCGGAGGTTGCCAATTTGGAGAGGGCGTCAGCTACCGCATTGTTGCTTCGTTCAACTTGTTGAAGTTGGAAGTGTTCAAAAGTTTCAACGGCCTCTTTGGAAAGACGTTGGTACTTGATCATGATGGGGTCTTTTGCCAGGTAATCCCCCTTAATTTGGCGTACCACTAGTTGAGAGTCACTATGAACGAGCACCCTTGGAACTTTTAGGTGTTGAGCCAACCTGAGACCCGCAAGAAGGGCCTCGTATTCAGACTGGTTATTGATGGCCTTAAACTTGAAACGCAGGGCTTGCTGGATTTGAAAACCATCAGGACTTGATAAAATGATTCCTGCACCGCTCCTCTCTAAGGTAGCGGACCCATCTACGTAAAGCTCCCATGTATCAGGTATGAGCTCGACCATGTCTTGGTCTGAACTGGGTGCATTGTCAGATCTAGAGGATTGGCCTTCAAGAGGCGCAACATGGTCAGGGAATGTGCACTCCATGATGAAATCGGCAAGGGCTTGACCCTTGATGGCTGTGCGAGGAATGAAATCAAGTTGAAATTTGCTTAACTCCATAGCCCAGTTTACAACACGGCCAGAGATTTCGGGTTTGTGAAGAATCTTATTGAGTGGCTGGTCTGTGACAACTTTGATCTCGCGCCCTTGAAAGTAATGTCTGAGCTTTCGACTAGCCATGACAAGGGCGAATGCAAATTTCTCCAAGTTAGGGTACCTTGTTTCTGCGTCTTTGAGAACTTGGCTTACATA
Organism: Heracleum sosnowskyi; assembly: GCA_030848705.1. Classification (NCBI taxonomy): domain Eukaryota; kingdom Viridiplantae; phylum Streptophyta; class Magnoliopsida; order Apiales; family Apiaceae; genus Heracleum; species Heracleum sosnowskyi. Next base: position 8,922,085 of record CM061242.1, on the reverse strand, counting down.
GTACACGGGCTTTTGGATTCCGTCTTCCTCTCGAACAAGAGCCGCGCTAACCGCGTGGGGTCCCGCAGACAAGTATAGGTAGAGAGGTTCTTCCGGAAGTGCTTTGGTTAGGACCGGGGCTGAGACCAAATAATGTTTGATTCCTTCAAATGCTTCTTGACACTCCGGCGTCCAAGTTAGGCCCTTATAATTTTTTGCTCCCTTTAAAACTTCAAAGAAGGGTAGACAACGCTCTGCAAGCTTGGTGATGAATCTTCTAAGAGCGGCAAGGCGCCCTGTAAGTTTTTGGACCTCCTTTTGAGTCCTAGGGGCTTTCATTTCTAGGACTGCCTTGATTTTATCTGGGTTGGCTTCGATTCCCCTGTTGCTAACAAGGAAACCAAGGAACTTTCCCGCGCTAAGCCCAAATGTGCACTTTGACGGGTTGAGTTTCATCTTGCATGCTCGGAGGTTCTCAAAACATTCTTTAAGATCTTCAAGATGTGTTTCGGCAAGAAGTGACTTGACGATCATGTCATCTACGTAAACCTCCATGTTTCGGCCTAGTTGGCCTTTGAAGATTTTGTTCATAAGCCTTTGGTAAGTTGGTCCCGCGTTGACAAGTCCGAAAGGCATCAATTTGTATGCATAGACGGCTCTGTGAGTGATGAACGCCGTCTTGGGATTGTCTTCCTTAGCCATGGGGACTTGGTTGTATCCCGCATATGCGTCCATGAAGCTTAGCATAAGGTGACCGGATGTAGCATCAATGAGTTGATCGATGGTGGGGAGAGGATAAGAGTCTTTTGGACATGCTTTGTTGAGGTCGGTGTAGTCGACGCATATCCTCCACTTGCCATTAGGTTTCTTGACCATGACAACATTGGCTAGCCATTGCGGGTACTTGATCTCGAATATAATGTCTGCTGCTAAGAGCTTTTCAACCTCAGCGTCTATCGCCTCTTGTCTTTCCGGGGCGAATGTTCTATGCTTTTGTTTGACTTGCTCACGGTTGGGATCCACATCGAGGCGATGCACAGCGACGGACTCGTCCAATCCGGGCATATCAGATGCACTCCATGCGAAAATGTCTGCATATTCTCTTAACAGGTGAATGAGGCCTGCTCGCAAAGTCTCATTGAGTCTAGTGCCTATGCTGACTACTTTCTCAGCGTCTCCTTGGACAAGTTCAATTTGCTCGGTCTCTTCCACAGGCGAGGGCCTTGAGTTTGGATGACCAGCAGGCTCTGGTGGATCCCTCATGCAGGGGTCTGTTTCTACTGCAAGTATTTGCCCAAACTTTCGTTTTTTCCTTTGTTCGGCTATGCGAGCTTGGTGTGCGGCTTGTCTTGCTGCTTTCTTGGTGGCACGCAATGGTGCCGATTCTTGTTGTTGCTTGAGTGCAGCCCTCTTTCTGTTGCCTTTGTGGGTTTCTCCCATTGCGATGGCAGCCCCGTAGCATCGTTCTGCAACTTCAGGTTCCTCCTTGAGTATTCCTACCCCTTGGGGGGTTGGGAACTTCACCTTGAGGTGTGGTGTAGATGTTATTGCTCTAAGTTTTGACAATGTGGGTCTTCCAAGGATGATGTTGTAGGGTGATGCAGAGTTTATAACATAAAACTTGATCATGTGATGGACCTGTTTTGGCTTGGATCCAAAAATGACGGGAAGTCGGACAGTCCCGTCGACTTGCACAGCATTGTGTCCGAACCCATATAGTGATTGTTCACTTGGTTCCAGTTTGTAAGGCTCTATGTCCATCCTTTTGAGTGCATGGAGAAAGATAATGTCCACAGAGGATCCATTGTCCACCAATACTTTGCGAACATCATGATTGGCTACGTCCAGAGTAATGACGATGGCTTCATTGTGATTTGGATCTACACCCTCGTAATCCTCATCACTAAAAGAGATGACATTGCAAACAGATGGACTATGCTTAACCTCCATGACCTCGTCGTGCCCGGATGTGTCATGTCTATGTGGTCGTGGTGGAGAACCTCCGACCACTACGTTGATCACAAGCTTCTTAGATCCTTCTGGCTCTGCTCTTTTTATATTCTTTTGCGAGAGGTAGTTGTCTAATTTCTGGCCTTAGCCTGTCTCTCGAGGAAGTACTTGAATGATACACAGTCGTTGGTCGCATGCCCAACATCTTCATGATAGTCACAAAACTTGGTTTGGTCTCTGCTTGTTATGGGGGCCGTCATGGGCCTTGGTTTTTCAAAGAATGGTTTGCCTTTGATTTCTTGGAGTATGACCGCAGTGCTCCGGTTGAACCTTTTCCATTCTTGATTTGGTTACGGAGGCAACCTAGGTGTGTTCTGGGTTTGGGGTCGGGCATTTCGATTGAATTGTGCGTCGCGGTGTGGACCATGATCACGTGTAGTGTTGTTATGATGGCCGGAACCATTAATTTTATGCTTCTTATCTTTGTGATGGTTGCTGAACTCTTTAGGAGCATGGTGTTCAACTTTTGCTTCGTAGTGCTCTCTTTGTCGGGTAAGCCTCATGGCTCGAAGCGCATTGTCTCCGGTAATGTAGAGAAGAACTACATCAGTGACTCATGTAACTGGGAGAAGCACCGGCCCTTCTGGAAGAAAAAGCATAAGATAAGAAGGTTAAGAAGCCATGCTCGAAGCGTCGGGTACTCATGTAACAAGGTTAAGAAGCGCCGGCCCTTCTGGAAGAAAAAGATAATTTTGACGCTGGGGTCGATTCTGTTCCTGATTTGGTACCTAATGCTACTCTCTCGACTCATGTAACTGGGAAGAGTGATAATTCTCAGAAAGTAGTAGAAGAAAAGGTGTTTCCACCTCCTCCATTCCCAAAACGAGTTCAAAGGCAAAAGTTTGACAAGCAGTTTGCTAAGTTCTTGGATGTCTTCAAGAAGCTTTAGATTAACATACCATTTGCAGAGGCTCTTGAGCAAATGCCGAGCTATGCGAAGTTTATGAAGGGCATTCTTTCGAAGAAATTGAAACTTGAGGAGCTAGAGACAGTTGCATTGACGGAAGAATGTAGTGCCATCTTGCAACAAAAGTTGCCACCTAAGTTGAAGGACCCTGGAAGCTTTACCATACCATGTACTATTGGAGATCTCTCATTCAGCAAATGCTTATGTGATTTGGGAGCTAGCATTAATCTAATGCCAATGTCTGTTTTTAAGCAACTTGGGTTGCCTGAGCCGAAACCAGTTAATATGACTTTACAGTTGGCTGATCGGTCGATCACATATCCGAGGGGTATAGTGGAGGATGTCTTGGTAAAGGTGGATAAGCTGATTTTTCCTGCTGATTTTGTTATTCTTGACTTTGAGGAGGATAAGAAGATTCCTATCATCTTGGGAAGACCTTTTCTGGCTACTGGCCGAGCGTTGATCGATGTTCAGAAAGGAGAGCTCACAATGAGGGTGAGTAATCAAAAGGTCATCTTTAATGTGTTCAAGGCTATGAAATTTCCGACAGAGGAAGAAGAGTGTTTTAGCTTGAATATGGTTGATACGGGTCAGAGAAAGGAGTTCGATCAGCTGTTGAGCAAAAATTCGGACATGCACAAGTTCGAGCATCACATCAGTGATTCCTTTGACAATTCTTCCATTCGAGATCTTTCGAATGTCAAGCTTGGAAAACTTCCACCACATTTGAAGTATGTCCTTCTGAATGATGAGTTGGTGATTTTTAAAGAGTGTGAAGATAATGTGTTGAGAAGGTGGAACAAGGATGATGAGGTAAAAGAGTGTTCTTATCAATCGACGGAGAAGCATAAACACCTTAGAGGTGTAAAGAAGAAAAAGAAAAAATCGATTGGTGGAAAAGTCAAGGTGAAGTTTGATTTGGAAAAGATGTGGGAAGAAAGCAAGAAGGTTATCAAACAAAGGGTGAATGGTCCTTCTGCTAAGGACAAGTCAAATGCGATCTTCGAGCCACCATGATTTGATTCACATTTGTCCGGCTAAATGACATTAACGACAACGCTTCGTGGGAGGCAACCCATATGTTAGGTATGTTTCTACTATCTTTCTTACCTTCAATGTGGGCATTGAAAATTTTAAGTTTGGGGGTGGGGATGAAAGGTGCATTTGTATAATAGGTATATTGCATGTTAAGGGCATTCTGTTTGCATAGTTTTTATTTATCATGTGAGTTCATTTTAGTTGCATGCATATTTCATGATCCCGTAGGACTTGACTATTTTCGTTGGTGAGTCGATGTTGATTGGAGTGTGGTTGTGATGAATAGAGGGTTGATTAAGTTTCTAAGTATTGACTTGCATGCCAGAAACAAATCTATTTCATAAGTCTCATTGGTTTCTTTTGAATTTGATCAGACCATGCTTGTTTGGTGTTAGAATTTAACCACTTGTTTACATTTAGAATGTTGGCTAGATTCTTGAAAACGAAGGAGCACTTATGTATAAGTTTGGGGGAAACCAGGGATTTCATGCTAGTTGTAATAAAGGCTAGGCGTCAAATGGCTAGTAGCCGGCTCATTGGTAAAAAATGAGTAGTCTAGGGTGGATGAGAAAAAAGGCAAAGTGCACTCATTCCGAAATTGTTGGGAAAAAAAAAAGTTGAAAAAGAAAAAAAAAAGAGTTGTGTTTGTTTTGTGTTTATGCAGAATTGATCAGGTTGAGCTCTTTAATACTCGAGCAATTAAGTTCTAGGGGACTTTGTGCCTAGTGACCTAAGATTTTTTCCGGTCTGGGATCCACTAACCTAAAGCTCGCTACATGGGTATTTTTGTATAAGCCTTTTGGGGGTCTCATCCATTGCACGGTCAAATAAGCATGTGTGTTGTGCGTAGTTGTTTTTGTGTAATAAAGCATGAATTCCTGTCTAACTCAGATGGACTGCGAAGGTGTCTCTTAAGAGTTCTTGTGTCTAGCGTTCATTTTGTTTGTAAGCTTGTGGTTGTTTTGGCTAAGAGTAGGTATGGTCTTGATTTAGTTTGGGAGTATATTGGTGAGCATCGCACACACGCACGTTTCTGTGTTTGTCTTGTTGGTCGATGGGAATTTGGTCGAACTCTGTTTGGAAGACTGTGTTCTTTGAGATGTTGGCTCGTTGATTGGTTTTGGTTGGTTTGAAGGGATCGTTGCATTTTCATATAGTTGCATACATGTAGTTAGTTGCATTTGTAGTTGCATTGTTAGATGGATTTTGTGGGTACATTCACTATAGGCCCTCACGAGACCTTACTCGTCCACTAGGGCTGCCTAGGGGTTTAAAGGGCTTGTTGCATATGCCAAATGCAACCGTGATCACCTACGGAAGTGGTACTAGTTAGTTGTAATAAATTATTTGTTTATGCTCGAGGACGAGCATCGGTTTAAGTTTGGGGGTGTGATAAGTGGGTATTTTATTCACTTAGAACGTGTCCGTATGGCTTAAAACGAATGTTTGTACTCGAGTTGTGGTATTTTTGATCTCTTTTAAGGGTATTGTGCAGGTATATTTATCACAGGTGTACTAGGAATGAAGCGGAGCAATCGGAATGCAATTTGGAGCTAAAACGAAGAAAATGGAAAAATTCGTCTTCCTGGACAGAAGGCACGGCGCGGCAGCGCCGTGTTTGAGCTTGCCTATGGCGCGGCAGCGCCGCATGAAAACGGAACAGTAAATCTATGGCGCGGCAGCGCCGCTCTCCTATGTAACTGTGGCGCGGCAGCGCCTGACATTCTGACGAAATTTCCTGTTTTGAACCCGATTTGCTGATTTTTCGAGTTGAAGTCAAATTACAATTCCGTACGACTTATTTGCACCTGGAGGCCTATATAAAGAGAAGAAAACCCTAGAGAACAAAAAAAACACATACCACATATTATCTACGGAGTTTTAAAGCACGAAGAAGCAAGGAAGAAGATAGTTTTCAATTTATTCTTGTATTCTTTCTAGCTTGTGGATGCTTGGTTTGGGTGTATTCTTTAGAACCTTTGATAATTATTCCAATATTGATTCGTTTTCTTCAATCATGTTTACATTAGAACCCATGGTGACGATTAGTTTGATTATGAACTAATTCGTTGTCATGGGGTTTTAGCGGATTTATTCATGAAGTTTATTTGTTGAATTTTCTTGATGCCTATAGTGTGATTGATGCGATATCCTATCATGGTTGTTTTAATTCGTTATAGGAGAGTAGCTAACTCCTGTAATTGTGTGTTAATTCTTATTGAAGCGAAAGTGGATTTAAGAGTTTAGAACTTGCCATGCTAGCATAGGTTTATGCGTGAGAATATCATTCGTAATTAGTGTCGTAACTCTAACCGTTTTATGACGACTATGTGATCAATTGAATGCTTGTACTTCAACCATTATATTTTCAATCTTTATAGACATATAGGGACTAAGCATAATTGGGAGACTAAGTGATTTCTATCTTTATTGTGGATATTATTTAGGATGGTATTTGTGCAGCGAAAGTTGGCTTATATCAGTTTTGTGTGTTCGATCAGGTATTAACAAATCACATGAAAGGGCTAGAGAATTGAAGACTATAGATGGATTGTTTAATGAAGTTAAAATTCCATGTTTTATTTGCATAAGTAATTCGACATAAATCTCAGTTCAAGTAGTTGATAATTAGTTATAATTCTTAGATTAATTATAGTGATAACAAAAATCCACTTTGTTATTTGTTTTAGCATCGGATAATAATCATACATTGGTGAGTGAATTAACTAGACAAACAACGGGTCCCTATAGGAACGAACCTTATTTGCTATCTGTATTACTTGAGATCACGTGCACTTGCGTGTTGAGATTGGTCGTAACAAGTTTTTGAAAAACTTGTTCGCACAAAAACACGCAAGTGCACGTGGTCACAAGTAATATAGAGATAAGTAGGATTCGTTCCCACAGAGACTAGAATTGTTCGTTTTAGTTCACTTATACACCAGATTACGATTTCTATCCACTGCTAAAACAATCACAAATTTGGGTTGATTATACTAATGATTATTATTAACTAAGAATTTACTAGAAAAATGACTTAAACGATTTTCTTATAAATAAACAAACATGGGATTTCAACTTCATTAACCACTTCATCTAGAACCTTATGCCTCTTAGCCTAGCATGTGCAAGCGATGATAACTGATTAGACGCACTAAACTGACACACGCCAACTTTCGTTGTACATATATCATCCTACTGATCATCCACAATTGATAGAAGTCAAGTAGTCACCAAATATGCTTAGTCCCTATATGTCTATAGAGATTGAAAACATAATGGTTTACAATCAAGAATCCAAATAATCACATAGTCGGTGCGAGACGGATAGAATTACACCACAAATTAATACATGCTCTTCACATGCAAAAACCTACGCTAGCATGGTATGTTCTAAACCCTAGATCCACTTTCGCAATCACTAGGATTCAACAAACAATTACGGATGTTCGCGACGCACCCATAACGAATAAGCGCAACCAAACTAGGTTAACAATATATCAAACACACACCAAGGCATAAAAACATTTAATAACTAGAATCCATGGAAAACTCCATTAAAACCCCATGATAACGATTAGCCCATAATTGGACTTCTCATCATCATGGGTTCAAGTGATAACATGATTAAAACAATATAAAGCATAGAAGAAAGAAATCTGAATTCAATAATAAACTAATTACGAGAACTGAATATGAAATCAATTAAACTAAGGAGAAAAGACAAAAGAAAACTTCTCTTGTTCTTGAGCCTCCTTTGCTTACAATATACGTATGTCTCTGTCTAATACTAGGTCTGAATAATATGTCTCTAATATATCTAATATAAAGTATTTTTAATTAACTAAAAAAATTACAAGGAGATTTCCCAATCAGAATTAGATTTCTATAATGGAAATTTCGTTGGCTTCTGTTCCCTCCTGATTCTGGACCGCTCCGAGCAGTAATAAAATATGAGCCCAACTCAGAATTAAAGATCTTCTTCCAAGCTTTCCAACGACTGCTTACGGGCCCAAAACAGACTTGTAGAACTCCAGATAGAGCCCAAACAGTAAAATCTGCGCAACCAGCCCAAAAATCCGAAAATTGCTTTAATCCACTCCAAAAATTGCAATTTAAGCTCCACTTCAAATTAAATAGGATCTCCTTAATACCTACAATAAAACAATATAATTTATTAAATAAAAATCCAATTCAGTGCAAAATAACTTAAATATAAGGACCAAATTACGATAAAGCTCACGCTTATCAGATGCCATGGCGTAGACCTTGGCTAAGTCTTTAGGGACTTTGCGGATGAGATCAAGGACGTAGTCTTTGTATTCATAGGAGTCCAGACCTCGTCTAAAGGCGCTGATTGCTTCGCCTTGATCTACAGAAGTGACACGATTTACTCCTTCTTTGAAACGAAGAATGTAATCGTCAAGGCTTTCACCCTTTTTCTGAACAATTCCATCAAGAGAGACAGTGTGGATATCGTGCGGGCGGTTTGCCCGAAACCTTCGGAGAAAAGCAGCTCTGAATTCCATCCACGTATCGATGCTCCGTGGAGTTAGCAGGGAGAACCATTTTTGAGCATGGCCCTCGAGGGTGGAAGCGAATAACCGACACTTAGTTAGGTCATTATAGTCATACAGCGCCATTTGTTGATCGAAAAATTGGGTATGATCGCCCGGGTTCTTGTCCCCATTGTAGAACCTGAGTTGAGGGTGCTTTGCTTTCTTGTCGCGAGGTTGTGCTTCCAACTTTAATGTGAACGGAAACTCAATTATCTCAAAGTCGGGATCCCCATCCACTTTCTTATGGAGTTGGTCAAGTTGTTTTTGAAAACAAGCGTTCTGCTCCGCCAGTTGCTCAGCTGCGAGCCCATCCCTTGTGTCGTGAATTCGCTCCCGAGGGGGAGTTATTTGTTCATTGCGTCTCTGTGGGATAGGGCCTCTTGGGGGACTTTGCTGCATGTCTCTCGGTTGCTCGGACTCTGCGCGTCTTTGTTGACGGTGATCGTCAAGTTGGTGTCTCAAATCGTACCCACGGTTTCTCCTATAATGAGCCCAGGTTACGTCTCTGTGGTGATCCCTATTGTGCCTTTCGTGATCAGGATCACGCGAGGATCCGAGGTGACTGTGAACGTTTGACCTTGATCTTTGTGGCAAGGGTGGAGCACGAGAGTGCCTTGAGTTTCCTTCGGATTCGCCCTCATTTGGGTCGACCAGAGGCTGTATGACCGGGGCTGCCGGTTGCACCATAGACTGGAGGAAGGCGATGAGCGCATCCTTTTGTTGAGGGTTCATCTGTTGGACCTGTTGTTAAGTGTTGAGGGTTCAGGGCCATAGGTACGTCCGGGGTCGCTTGGGCAATGACAGGTTGAACTTGTTCTGGTTGTTGTTGGGCATGAACCACTCGGGCAGCCGGAACCTCTTGGTTTTGGTTGATAACGTTCCTTAGGTCTCTAGGAGCTATGCGACTAGCATTGAGGGTTGAGTCGGTGTCGGCATTATGGACTCGGACGTAGTTAGGGTGACTAGGGCCACCAACCTCCTGAATTACAGGGGGTTGTTGATTAGAACTACGTGTGACAGGTTCCATGTTTGCTGGTTTGGAGAGCGTGGGAAGTCCCCTCCTTCTAGCGCCAAATGATAAGTCGTTCTACCGTCGGGCTCTACTTCCTTAGTATTATGCTGGAACATGTGCTTGTTTGGCTTGTAACGCTTGTTTGGCTTTGTTGGGCTTGTAACGTATGTTTGGCTTTGTCGACCTTGTTGGGCTTGTCCGGCTTGCTGAGCTATGTTGGCCTTGTTGGGCTTGTTGGGCTTGTCTCCGAGCTCCCTGAAACGGAAATGCCCGCGGGGGGTTATGTCCCCGTAAGCACCTCCGGCGTGAGAGTAAGTATCCGGTGGACGGAAAACATAATACAGATATGTAGATAGGTATTAATTTCTAGAGAGAGAAAGTAGAGAGAAGGTAGAGCAAAACCTATCAGAATTTGAGTATAGTGAAAGTGTAATGAATATTGTGAACCTCCTCCACTGAAGTGACTAGGGGGTATATATAGGCTCATGTCATGTGCGGTGCACATGGCTGAGTGTCCATGTGGGGGACATGAGCTGCAAGTTAGGGTCTTGGTCGGGTGTCAGTGTCCACCTTGTGTCAGTTGCATGTTGTCCTGACGTTTGGACCATGTACTTGTGTCAGCTTTGTTGCAGATGTCAGTTGTACTTGTGCCAGCTTTGTCTTGTTCGTACTTGTCTGTTGTGCAACGTGCATGTCCAATCCTTATGGGCTTGGTGTACATTGTAGTCTTTGTGGACCTTGCAGGCGTTGTGGCCTTGTATGCATTGTGGGCCTTGCAGGCATTGTGGCCTTGTAGACCTTGCATGTATTGTTTTTTAGACTTGGGCTTGTTTTTAATAGGTGAATTGGCCATTTAAAAATTGCATACTATCAGTAGTTAATTTGAAATTAAATCAATTATATTAAAATAATTAAATTAATAATTATATGTATACCGCGGTATACATGGCGTACCATACCATTAAGAAAGAGTTTCTGTTTTTAATATAGAGTATAGATTCGTTAGCCTCATCAGATTTTAATGTTGTCTCATGTTCGGCCCATGCTTGACATATATTATTAGATAATAATACTGAACAACAAATATTTTACATAATTTAATATTTAGCCAAATCATGTTGGAGATGCTGTATGGTGTCAATTAAGCCCATGTTTATATCTTTGACCTATAAGTTCAAAAAATATACTGTACTTTCGACTTATTATGGATGCCGATGTACAAGATCAGGTGTTAATTTAATATAAAATCAGACTAAACATCTCTAACTTGATAGATATGTATGAAAAAATAAAAGTTCGTGTACTGGTAGAACCGTAATTTCAATCTGATTTTTTTATATATAATTTGTCATTTTTTTGTGAGCTAAAATAAATTAAGCCCAATAAATCAATTTAACACAAGTAGAGAGATAACAAAATATAGATAGGTATATATTTCTCACAATCAGGTGCTAGGGAGCTACATAATGCAAGTATGCGAGTCTGCGCCAACAAAGAGGATCAAGTGCTAGCATATGTTTTGGTAATTCTTCCGATCAATTTATTAAATTGAAAGATCTTGTAAACTGTGGATTGACCGACCAAATTACATATTATCAAACGAAATTTTCAATGTTACGTGACTTACGTATTTAATATAATAGTATAATATAATAGTATAGATTTCTACTGGTAATTTGAGTTGAATTTTGGATTATACAAATCAGATCTGAAATTAAAGGCTCAAACTTAATTAAATATATTAATTCATTTTTTTTTTTCCTTTTTTCGCTAAATCAGATCTGAATTTTTTTCTTGTGTTGTTCTCGGGTAGGGTCTAAAACTGTTACGCCTGGTTATGCATGAATCACTTTTCCACATCTGTGCGCTGAGGAGTAAAATCACTTTGTCGCACAAGCATTCAAGCACATGATGTCACAGAAACAATTTGATTAAAGATACAAAAGCAGAGAGCCTGTCCGTGGTTAAAATTTGGAAAAAAGTTTGTCATTTTTAAATTAAAGCACCAGTGCACCACTCTGCTACAACATGTTACTATCAAGATATACTTTTCTTCTTCTGTGTCCTTTGGTCCATATTTAATAAATTTTATTAAATACATGGTCCATCTCATTTATCACTTTTATGACTAATTAAAACGACAATTGGAAAACTTTTAGTCGGTGCGATTGATGAAAATGTACAAATTAAAAAAAAAAAAAATCTATTCAAGTCCCTGTCTAGATTGTTTCAGTGCAACTTAGGTGTGTAAACTGAGCTCGTAAAATATTTGAATTCAGTTCGATTATTATTAAGCCGAGCTCGAGCTTTCGGATATTTTACCGAACCGAGCTCGAGCTTCAATTTACTCGGTTATATTATTTATATATTACTAGCTGATAATTTGTGCGAAACACGGATCGAGAATAAATATTAAATTATTTAGAACAAAACTTAAAACTGACAATAAAAATAATTAATAATTATATATTTAGGTAATTGAAGAGATTTCAACATGAACATGAAATTAAGATGAAAGTCTATAATAATTAAATACTATTTAATTATCTGAGGATTGAATCGCTAATTATGTACTTGTTGCGAATTGAACCTGAGTTTGGAGTGAAAACAATTAATTTAAGGGAATTAATAAATAAGCTCCATGATAAATTAATATTTTAAATGCAGATTTTTTGTCCCAACATAATAGCAACAGTATAAATTTATCCTCTATTAATTAATAACCTTGATAAATTAATAGAATCCGTCGGTCCAACAATATAAATTTATTTAGGTTTTACTGTATATGGTGTTCTAACGAAAAGAAGTTTCCTTTATTAATATAAATATATAGAGGTGTTATGTTGTATTCTCGACTGGAATGAGGTTGGGAACTAAACCGGATAATGAAGGATTGTTTACTTTAATTGCAAGACTCTTAGTAGTTGGTAGAGTCCTTGTATACAATTTCATTATTGTTAGAAATTTATTTTTAAATTAATTATTATTATTATTATTATATTAATTTCATTAATTTGTTATATTGATTATGTATACCGAGTTTGGAGTGAAACTAATTAATTTAATTATAGTTTAATAACAAAATTTGACTTTGATACTATTGTGTTCTAACAAAAAACAGTTTTGTGAAAGGGGATCCCCTTTCGCCATATCTGTTTTTGTTGTGCGTTGAAGGTCTATCGAATGCAATAGATCAAGCAACTATGGATGGAAGAATACATGGTTGTATGGTGAGTCCTGCAGCACCAGCTGTATCACATCTCCTTTTTGCAGATGATTCTTTTTTATTCTTTAGAGGATCAGTTGAGGAAGCAGCTAGTGTCAAAACGTTGCTGGTTAATTATGAGCGATGTTCTGGTCAGTCGGTTAACTTCCAAAAGTCTGGGGTCTTCTTTAGTGCAAATATACGTCGAGATAAGCAACATCAACTCTCCACGATTCTAGGTGTGTTTAATGATTTATCAACTTCTAAATACCTGGGTCTTCCTTCGTTAGTTGGTAGATCAAAAAAGAGGGTTTTTGGCTATTTGAAAGAGAGAGCTAGTAAAAAGATTCAAGCTTGGCAAACTAAACCTATTTCACGAGCAGGAAAGACGGTGTTGATTAGAAATGTGGCTCAGGCCATTCCTGCTTTTACCATGTCATGCTTTCTGCTTCCCAAGACACTATGTCAGGAGTTAGAACGAATGTTCAATAACTATTGGTGGAGATCAGACAAGGCTGGAAAAAAGGGTGTTAACTGGTTATCATGGAGGAATATGGGCTTACCAAAAAAGAGAGGGGGTCTTGGATTTAGAGACTTGTTTGGTTTCAATATAGCACTCCTAGGGAAACATTGTTGGAATTTCATGAGTAATCCTATGTCACTTGTGTCCAGATTATTTAAAGCAAAGTACTTTCCATCAACTCATGTGCTTAATGCAAGTAAAGGCCAAGGTGCGAGTTTTATATGGAATGGGATGTGGACGGCAAAGGAAGAATTGAAAAAAGGTTTTAGGTGGGTGTTAGGGAATGGAGGCGATATAGTGGTAACGAAGGATCAGTGGCTGAGAAGTAAAGGGGATTTTAGTGTTGAACGAAGTCATAGATATGAAGGACGTACAGAGTTGGTCTCGAGTCTGTTCAATGCAAACTCCAAGAGCTGGAATGTGGGACTGGTTAATAGCATGTTTGAAGAGGTAGATGCTGCAGCCATATTAGCTACATCAATTCCTCAAAGAGAGGTTAAGGACAGAATTGCCTGGACGGGTACGTCGAATGGTATATATTCAGCAAAATCAGGTTATCATTTCTGGTTTGAGAGAATGGTGGGAGTTGATCATGTACCTCAACATCAAGGCTGGGGTAAAGTGTGGAGATTGGGTTTGCCCCACAAGGTTAAAATTTTTATCTGGAGATTTTGTCGCAATAATATTCCAGTTAGGGTGAGACTGCATTCGAAGGGCATCAATCTTCCTTTAGGGTGTCCTATGTGTGGCCATGATTCTGAAACTTTACTTCATTTGTTCTTTGATTGTGCTTTTGCTGTTGAGTGCTGGAGGCAGGTAAATCTGGTGTACGATATAGCAGAGATAACTGATGTCTCAGGATGGTTGCTTGATAAGCTTAACGAAGTCCCTACAGAAGAGGTAGTGAAGCTATGCACGGTCCTCTGGGGTGTGTGGTTTTGGAGAAACAAAAAAGTCTGGAGTGATAAAACTGTGACAGCTGCCTTTGCAATGGAGGAAAGTTGTAGGTCGATTGCTAGTTGGAGAGAAGCCATGAAGACAAAGAATGCTTCGAATGTAGGTGGGGGAGTAAAACTGGTAAACAGGTGGATTCCTCCGGAGGTAGGAGCTGTTAAAATCAATGTGGATGCTAGTGTTCGAGATGGGGTAGACACTTTCTCAGTAGGCTTGGTTCTTCGAGGTCCAGAAGGAGACTTTATTGCAGGCAAAACTATCAGTATGCAGGCGCCAGATTCAGTGTTCGAGGCTGAGGCAATAGGTGTCCGAGAGGCATTGTCATGGGTTAAGGATCAACAGCTGCAAAGTAGGAGAGTCTTCATTGAATCAGATTCTCAACTCACGGTTCGAGCAATTCAGAGTGGAAACAGGAATTATCTGGAGGTGGGGGTGGTGATCGAGAGTTGCTGCCAGTTACTTAGTCAACTCGAACATGTGTCAGTTAATTTTGTTAGGCGAAATGCTAACAGGGTAGCTCATGAATTAGCTAGATATCCTTGTTTAGCTTACTGCCAAGTGCTTTTTACGTCTCCTCCGTTATGTGTGGTGGAGGCTCTTATGTATGATGTTTCGTAGTAATGAAATCTACTTTTTCTTCAAAAAAAAAAAAAACAAAAAACAGTTTTCCTTATTAATAAAATCTTAATACCCAAATTATTTTTAAACTCCTTCTTATTCACGTCCTGAACCCGAAAAATTTCTCAAATTCCCGACTCGAATGGAGCGGGAAACTAAGCAGGATCAGACATTTATTATGTAAATTTTTACAAATTTAAAAATAGAAATAAAATATTCTCATAAAAATAATTTTTATTTTATTAATGAAGGTTAGTTGGAAGACTCCTAGTAATTGGTAGAGTCTTAGGGTACAATTTCATTATTGTTGTCAATTTATTTTTAATTTAATAATTATTATTATATTAATTAATTAATTTATTATATCGATTGAAAAATTACTTTGAGTTAGTTGTAATATTATACGAAAAATGATAGAGAATCAAACACGGCTCCAAAAAAATGTCCAAACCAATAATGTCATATCATTTTGGACATTTTTTTGGGAACTTTTTTTGGTTCCCTTGCGGTGCTCATATTATATTTCCAATGTTCATTTTAATACAATAAATGCAAAAAAAAAAATCAGGGATAGATGAAATCCTAAAAGTTAAAACTGACGGCGGATTTATCTTATGCTTTGATATTTTTGGTGGAGAGATGATTACAGCCTAAGATGTTAACATCATAATTGAATTATACTCCCTATGTAATGAAAAATGAGAATACAACTAAGTTTCAAAAGCATCAAAGTTTGAAAAAGATTATACGGAATATTACACCCAAATTTGTTTTGAAAAAAAAAAAACACCTAGACCATGTTTGTTTCATGGTATTAAGTATATGATAAGATAATAATTCTTTAAATTTTCTTATCTCATGTTTGTTGTTCAAAAACTTATTTAGGATAAGTCCAAATATTATAATCTTTTAAATTTTCATATCTCATGTTTGTTTTGTTGGAGCAGGGGATATGATTATAATCCCTCTAAGAGCATCTCCAATGGGGTAAAACCCTTAGCTAAAATGTTAGATGGCATCCCATAAATAAGATTTTTAGACATTGTGTAAAAAATTTACAACTCCAATGTTATAAAACCCTTAGTAAAAAATATAACCAACCCCTACAGATTGACCATATTTGTTGAACCACTAGGGACCTGTAGTGAAATCACACGTCACCTATTACCATATTTAAATAATATATTCTATTTATAACAAATTGAAATAACAAAAACATACTATTTTAAAAATATAGCCAACTATTATAGTCAACTCCATTGAAGCACATCACCTTACAGGTTCAACAAATTTTACATAATCAATATTTCATATTATTTTAGCCAACCATTTTAGCTAACGTCGTTGGAGATGCTCTAATACTTTGGTTGGAGGAGGTATTATTTAATCCCCTCTAACAAGTCATTTTTATAAAGAATTATAATCCCATCACTATAATCTTAGGCAAAACAAATTGGAAAATTTAAAGAATAGTAGTCCAATCCCATGATTATCTCTCAAAACAAACAAGGGATAAAATATTAAAGGATTATATTCAAATCCTAAACTTGATACTTCAAAACAAACATGAGATAACTTAATTTAAAGTATTATAATCCCTACCACTTTAATTGATGAGATTATTTATCTCCGGATGATAATCCCTCCAAACAAGCATGTCCCTAGTTTCTTGATTAAGAATGACATATAAAAGGGAGATGACGGGAGTGTTAGTAAAAAAGGATCGGCTTAGAGCATCTCCAACCTTTCATTCCCCTTATGTAAAAACTGATGTGGCACTAATAGAATACAAAAATGGTCTCCAACGCAGCTCCCCTGTTGTGAATAAATATACAAAACTGTATATGGTTTATCCATATTTGCTAGTGGAAGCCCATCCTTTATAATCCTCCACATAGACTCCCGCCCAGACTTTCACTTGCTCTTTCATCTCCCGCGTCAATTGCTCTTTCATCTCCCGCGTTTTTGTACCTCTTCCCACTTCCCACTTTTCTTTTTTTAGTTCTCATCAAGATATCTAGAGGAGCTATAGATTAATTGTCAAATCAATTTTTTTTCTCCCGTGGCTCACTAAATCCGACGGAAGGTATGTTTAGTTTTTACAAATTGAATTAGAGGGTAGATTAAGTTTTATGAATCTATGTATCTTGATAATTATTTGTGTTGCTTTAGAGAAATTTGTTGGTGATTTTGATGTATATTTACTTATGTTGCCCACCACATGTTTGATTTAATGAGTAGTCGTACTAGTTGTTTAGTTTTGATTACTTGCTATGTGTTTGTGATTCTTTTATTCTTTTTGAATCATTCAATGTAGTAAAATGAATATACGGGTGTTGTTATTATCTAGTGAAATGATTATTTTGTGGGTTTTAGTAGTGTTTATGTTTAGAATGAAAACATATATTATACTAAACAAGTTGGTTAGGTTGTAGGGATGGATCCATCTTTTGTTCAATTACTAAATGATGGCGTATATAACGATAATGAAGAAATGAACTCGCAAACGCCTTTATCATCACAACCACAAGACTTGACTAGCAAATCCAAAAAGGGTCGGTCAAAAAATTTCACAATTCAAGAAGATATACTACTTATATCGGCTTGGAAAAATGTGAGTTTAGACCCGATTCAAGGCAACAATCAAAAACAACAAACATATTGGTCTAGAATAACAAGCTACTACAACGAGTACAAGACGTTCCCAAGTGAACGGACTCCAAGCTCCCTATGTAATCGTTGGTCGTCGATACAACTTTGCGTGAGCAAGTTTCAAGGATTTCACATTCAAATTGAAGGAAGAAATCAAAGTGGAGTTAGCGAAGAAGACAAAGTATGTTTACTTATTCAAATGAAAATTTCTGGTGCATTTTTATGAAAGTTTCTGCAACATTTTTCTGCAGAATTGTGGAGCAGTTTTTATCAATTTTTTGCAGCATTTTTCTGCAAAAATCTGGAGCAGTTTTTAGCAATTTTCTGCACTTTTCTGGAGCAGTTTTTAGCAATTTTCTGCACTTTTCTGGAGCAGTTTTCAGCACTTTTCTGCAGCAGTTTTCTGTAGAAATCTGCAGTACTTTGTGCAGTTTTCTGCATTAGTTTCTTGCATATTTTCAGCAATTTTAAATAGGATTCTGCAGCATATTTTTTTTTAGATTTCCAGCAGTTTTGCATAACATTTTGCAGCAGTTATGTTCATTTAAATCTCTTCTTTTCAGATCCGTGAAGCATGTTCGATGTACCAAAAGATACAAGGTAGTTCTTTTCCATATATGCATTGTTGGACGGAATTGCGACATTCACCAAAGTTTGCACCAAATCAACCAAAATCCAAGAAAAACAAGACATCTCCAAATGATGAGTCTCCTACTACACCATCTAGTGGTGGAAGTCCCGCAAGTGTCAATTTTGAGATTGAAAATGATGACATGACCGAGAGACCACTTGGTAGAAAGGCGGCAAAGAGATTAAAAAAATTAAATTTGGAAAGCAAAGAAGATGCGTTCAAAGTTTTGCTCACGGAAATGAAAGAAAATCTAACAAGCACCGCATAACAAAGAATGGAGGCATTTGACAAGGATGTCAAAATGGAGGAAGAAAGAGTCAAAATGGAAGAGGAAAGACATGAATGGAAAAGAGCAAAAGAAGAGCGAGAGAGACAATTATACGAGGCTTCCATCATGGAGAAAGACACTATTAACATGGAACCTCATCTTGCTACTTACTATAATTCTCTCAAAGCAAATATCTTAAAGAAATTGGCTTAGTTTTATTGTAATGTTAAGACATTACAATAAGTATTTGGTTTTGTTGAACTTGTTGACAATCAATGAAAGACATGTTATTATTATTTATTTGAAATTAGTAGCACAAAGAAAAATATAATAAAACTACAACATTATTACATATCACCACCATGGCATTGCCAAAGATGCTCAACTAAATCATTTTGCAACTGGATATGAGCTTGTTTGTCTCGAATTTGTCGATGTACTTGAATAAATTCTCTGATGTCCCTTGTACGACCAATATTCATTGAGATAGTTGGTGTGTCAGTATCCGTGTCATAATTGAAATCCAGCATATTCAATTCCCTTTCGTCTTCAACAATCATGTTGTGTAAAATTACACAAGATGTCATTATATATTTCATTGTGTCTACATCCCAAAACCGTGAAGGTCCACGTATTATTGCAAATCTAGATTGCAACACTCCAAATGCTCGCTCCACATCTTTCCTAACCGCCTCTTGTGCAGCAGCAAAATACTTTCTTTTGTTACCTTGAGGAGCTGAAATAGTTTTAACAAAGGTTGGCCAAGAAGGATATATACCATCTGCGAGATAATATCCCATCTTGTATTCATGCCCATTGATACTAAAATTAACTTCAGGTCCATGACCTTCTGCTAATTCATCAAAAACATTAGACCGATCTAACACATTGATATCATTTAAAGATCCAGGTAATCCAAAGAAAGAATGCCAAATCCAAAGATCATATGAAGCTATTGCTTCTAAAATAATAGTAGGTTCATGAACATGACCTGTATAAGTTCATTGCCATGCAGTTGGACAATTTTTCCACTTCCAATGCATACAATCAATGCTTCCTAACATACCTGGAAAGCCATGTTGTTCCGCAATTGCCAACAATCTCGTTGTATCTTCCATATTTGGCCGTCTCAAATATTCAGGACCGAATACTTCAACAACTGCTTTCACAAATCTTTTAAGGCTCTCGATAGTTGTACTTTCTCCGATCCTAATGTATTCATCAACAGAATCTGCAGCCGTTCCATAAGCAAGCATTCTAAGGGCTGCTGTAATTTTTTGTAGGGATGATAACCCACGGACTCCCACAACATCAATTTTTTGAATGAAATAATTATCATGAGCTGTAATTGCTCCTTCAATCCTCAAGAATAGTGGCCGACGCATCCTAAATCTTCTACGAAACATTGTTTCCGGATATGTAGGATTATCCGAAAAATAATCACGATAAAGTCGAGCATGACCTTCTTCTCTATTTCGATTGATCACGCGATGATTTAGTGTCGAACCACCATGTTGTGAGGCTGAACTTTCATTGTGAAGTTGTCGGTATTGTTGAACAGCAGTAGTCATTGTTAGCATTTGTTCAGCTTCTTCTTCTTCCGCCCTCATCATTTCACGCATTAATCGAATAATATTTGACATTGTGTTTTACAAGAATTATAAATTTGGATTGAATCTTATCTATAAATTTACCAAGTAGTCATATATATATATATATGGTATGAAAATATGGTTGTTGAAAATATAGTAGTTAGAATTATAGCCGTTGGAAATATAGCCGTTGGAATTATAGCTGTTGGAATTATAGCAGTTAAAATTATAGCCGTTGTAATTATAGCTGTTAAAATTATAGCCGTTGGAATTTGAATGAAAAGTAAAGTAAAACAAAATTGATTAAATATTGATTTTGAATTATAGATAACCAATATAAAGAATTCCGTTGGAGTCACACGCCTTTTTGGTTATCTATAATTTAAAGAATCATTATTATACATTATTTTAGATAACCTATATAAAGAACGGGGTTGGAGTTGCTCTTACTAGTTTAAATATTTGTTGATTAACTTTTTCTTTGGTCATACGTTGCAACAGATATACTCTGGTTTTGGGCATCAGATTAGAGTTTTTGCTCCGTCATCAGTGTTTCCGGATTGGATTAGTCAATCACCAGATTGGATTAGTGAAACAGTGTGTTCGGAGATTAGTCGATCTGACTTGCCACCTTTGATTAGTAATTTAGGGCCAACTGTGTTTAGACTGCCGTCAAACATGTCGAACAATTTCTTGGCAATGATCCTTTGCTCGAAATTCACGAGGAAGGGTACGGCCTCTAATTCTGTTCCGACTACCACATATAGAATTTTTTGGAACTTTCGGTTTGAGACCTTTCCTTTTGATGATCATAAAAAATTCTCATATATGGAAATCTATACTCTTTATTAATAAGCCAAACAATGTGAAAATGGTGCGCGGTACTAAAATATCAAAGTACCAAATTTGGTTATCACTTAACCCGGGTTCGATTCCTCGCAACTACATAATTATACAAGATTTATTTACTTTAAATTCTTTAGCTTCATCCAGGGTTCGATTCCTTACAATTACGTAATTATACGAGATTTATTTATTTACTTTAAATTCAATAGTTTCATCGAGCGTTAGATTCTTTGCAGTCACGTAATCATACAAGATTTATTTATTTACTTTAATTTAATATTAATATTTTAATGTCGACTCATGCTCGGTACGTGCTTGGCACGGGTTATAAATTAGTAGTACCTAAAACAAAATTCTCGCTCACAGAAGACGATGGTTAATGAAGGAGATCACCATCACAAATGCTGCATTTTTCTTAGTATTATGTTAAATAAATTCACTCCATGTAGCTTCTTGTAACTTATACAGGTCGAGTAGTAGGGTCTCAGTAACAGTAAAGATCCTTTGGTATTGTATGTGGTCCATTCAGTGTCTCACACATACAAAGGGTATTCTTGACATTATCTATTAAGTAGTGGCAGTAGTAGCCTCCTCCAGCTAGAGGATATAAGGACAAGTTTGTTATTCTGGTATTCCCAGATTTGGCTGCATATCTTTTGGTGCAAGTTTAATCATAGCCTTTCATCTCTTCTTTTCTCTGAGTTTATTGCATCGTGCTTTATACTATTTTGTTATCAATGGTAGAATTGAATTCAAAGCATATCTAGATTGTTACGATGACAAAAGAAAATATTTAGACGAGGCAGAAATTCTTGGGATTCATCTACTATACAAACAAGAGATCACAATAATTGATGAGTGCATATCATTAATATAGGTGAAGAATCATTCTTTGAGACGGTTGAAACATTTGGAAAGTGACAAACGGCTCTCACCCAAGTTCTGAACAATTGCATTATCTGAAAAGTGACAAGAACTAGCTCTCTATCTCTGGAAATAGATGAACGAGATAGTGCTTTGTTTAGCAGACACGCGAATCATTTGTTTCATGCCTACATAAACTAGCAATCCACCTTCAGATGTCCCCTGTAGAAATTTGCAGAGCGGAAGAGCGTACTCGTGATTTGTATACTCATAGACATGGAGAACATGTGATATAATTTGGAGGAGTCCCAAAGGATTCAGGAGTGTTAACGGACATTAAGTGAATTCAAAGCTTAAGTAGGTCAATAATTGTATATTGCCTCTACTTTAAATGCTTTGACATAGTCGATGACTCGAGATAAGTAAGAGTTTGTTCGTCAGTCGTCACATCATATTCATGTTTATGATCACAAGAATATAACACATGAATTAATTCTGTTCAGTTTATAAAAATTAGTTCATGTTTAATCTATCTATACTCTCTTTATTAAAAGTAGAAACTCCTTAATGCTATGGTATACCAGGTATACCGCGGTATACATCTAATTCTAATTATTAGCTTAATTTCAAATTAATTTATATAATTATTAATGTTAAATTAAAATTATATCAATATATATATATATTATATATATATATATATATATATATATATATATAAAGGAGGATACGCGGGAGGTTAGGTGGCGTCCCTAAGATTGTCTCAATCTATTTTTCTAATTTTCTAGAATTTTTTAATTTTAGATACTAATAAATCAAAAAAATACCATTTAACATATTAGAAGTAGAATAAGTGTTCGAATTTATTGAGGAGAATAGTTCGAATTTATAGCGAAGTTCGAACTTCTATTTGAAGTATAATATGTGTTTGAATTTGTAGAGGAGAAGAGTTCAAATATAAAAGAATTACTTGCAAAGTTCTATTTGAAATAGAATAAGTGTTTCAATTTATAGAGGAGAAGAGTTCAGATATAAAAGAAGTACTTGCAATTAAAAGTTCTACTGAAGTAGAATAAGCGTTTGTAATACATAACTAAAATTTTTATTTGAAGTATAATATATGTAAAGTTGTATATGTGTTTTTTCAACGAAAGAGTGGTTCATTAAAAAAGAGTATGATAACATAAAAATTAATATATAAGATAAGTATATATTCAATATATTAAATTTGAGTTTTTATATTAAAAAGGAAAGCGTGTTTCACGGGAGGACGACTTATTAGCGAGTACCGAGTAATTTTCATAATTTAATTGATAGATTTTTTTTTAAAAATTATTACGCCGCCGTGAATCGCAGCTTTTTCAACTAGTTTTTTATTAAAAACAAAAATTCTTTTAATGATACGATATATTGTATATCACGATATACTTATATTTATTAGTTTAATTAGCTTAATATAATTTTAATGTCAAATTAATAAAATTATTACAATTAAATTAAAAATTAATTATCAATAATAATTTAGATGTATACAAGTAGTCTACCGACTACTGGAAGTTTTCCAACTAAAACAATTATTAGTTTAAATAGATTAATTCCAAATTAATATAATAATTACTAACAAATTAAAAATAATCATATTAAAAGCAAAAATCTCCTCTTAATTGTATGGTTTGCCATGTATACTGTGGTATACATATAATTATGAGCTTAATATAATTCGCTTAATTTCAAACTAATATAGCTTAATATAATTATTTTAGATCAAAATTAATATAATAATTATTACTAAATCAATACTCTTATTAAAAGTTGAAATCCCCGCTTAGTGGTATGCTATATCATGTATACTGCGATTTACATATAATTATTAGGTTAATTAGCTTAACAAAATTAACTTGATTTTAAATTAATATAATTATTATTATCATTAAATCTATACTCTTTATTAAAAGTAAAAACTCTTTTATTACCTTTTATACAATAATTCATCTAAGAACTCTGTATTAATACAATTAATATCTCTCTTACTACCTATTATGGATGGGCATTTCATCCACGCCGCCTAATCTCGATCCGTTTCCCATCTCATTCAGATCAAGAATTTGGGGAATTTTTCATGTTCGGGCAGGAACGAGGAGAAGTTTAAAGACAAATCACGGATCGAGAATTTTATTAAGAAGATAATTTGCGCTTTTCGTTAGAACAAAATAGTATCAAAGCCAAATTTTGGTTATATAAAATAATTAAATTAATTGGTTTCATTTCAAAGTCTGGTTCAATTTGATGTAATTACATGATGGGATATTCTATTTAATACCATTGTACAATTGACTTTTCTATTCGGTACCAATCAAATTCAACTTCGAATTAACACTAATTATACTTTTGATTTTGTTGTTGGAGGATTTTCGTAACAACACGAATTGGAGGTTTGTTGGAATAGTAGAGCGATTTTGTATATATGTGGTTGTTTTTAGGGGATTAAGGTTTATGAAAAATAGAGGGGCTGGACTTGGAAGATGTCTCGATTTGTCTCTTGTATCGGATCCATTTTGCCAAGATGCATGCGTACCAATTTATATTGGATCAGGCCCACACAGTTCTGTGCAATTGTGTTTATCCCTAAGAAATTTTAGGGATAAACTTTATTAATGTGGTAAACTACCGATTTAATCTTGCATTATCTTAGCGTTGTGATTTCTTCATGATTTGAAGAATATCGTTTGGAGATATTTTCCGTTATTCGTTTATTGAGATTGATTCTTTCCTCGTTTCAGAGAGAGGATAAAACTTGGTGGTTAAGCAATAAATTATTATTATAAATTAATAATCATTAAACGAAGAAATTTGGACTATGCCAAAATGTGGCATAACAACAAGCCCCCAGTTCTTCAGTGTAGCTTGCTGCAGTGGAGAACTAAAAATCTTCGTGCTTCCAAATTTCTTCAGTCGCTGAAACAACTAAAAATAGAAGGTTAGTAAGGACCTTGGCGATCCATACATAGCCCGAATTGGCATACACGTTCTTCAAAAGTCATTGTTCACATAAGGATATGTATTCGTTCATTCGCAAGCCCCCGGGCTGAGGCTTTAAGTTATCCAATTTCAAATGTCAGGCTTTCAGGCCATATCGCGTTCGGTCCCACACGTTTTCCAACAATCCCGTGGCATCTCCGCATTTCTTCCCGTGATTGTAGGAATGTCCCGTGCCAACCAAGAAATATCCATGTGCCAACCAAGAAATATCCATTTACCAATGGGCGTTCAATAATGTAATTTTATCCCTAGACTCTCCTCTGAGAGGAGGGTCTTCAATCCAGAGGGTCGCTGACTCCTTCATACAAGCGTGTAGCAGTACGGGACTTATAGCTTGCCAAAGTTACCCTACTTGACAATTCAAGTTCGCAAGTTTGAGCATATATGTATTATCGCGAAGATATATAAAAAATATTTTGAACACAAAGCAAACACAATAATAAATATGCGAATTTTAAAAAGTCGCGATATATATTTTCACCAAAAATAAATTATTTGTCCTCCACAGATAATACAATGGAGCCCCTCCTTGTAGCGTCAAATGTTGTTGGAGGATTTTCGTAACAACACGAATGGGAGGTTTGTTGGAATAGTAGAGCGATTTGGTATATATGTGCCTATTTTTAGGGGATTAAGGTTTATAAAAAAATAGAGGGGCTGGACTTGGAAGATGTCTCGATTTGTCTCTTGTATCGGATCCCTTTTGCCAAGATGCCTGCATACCAATTTATATTGGATCAAGCCCACGCAGTTTTGTGCAATTGTGTTTATGCCTAAGAGACTTTAGGGATAAACGTTATTAATGTGGTAAATTACCGATTTTATCTTGCATTATCTTAGCGTTGTGATTTCTTCCTGATTTGAAGAATATCGTTTGGAGATATTTTTCGTTATTCGTTGATTGAGATTGATTCTTTCCTCGTTTCAGAGAGAGGATAAAACTTGGTGGTTAAGCAATAAATTATTATTCCAAATTAATAATCATTAAACGGAGAAATTTGGACTATGCCAAAATGTGGCATAACAGATTTCATTCACATTATACCACTTTGTTAGCCAAACGTTAATCAATCATTATAAGATTATGGGATTTTTTAGTTGATACCACTCTGAAATTTTTGAATTTGAAGTGACACTATTCTAATTTGCCCATCAGCTCCAAAATATCACTTTTTTAATGAATCTGATGAATCCGTTTAAACTCCTTGAATTATTCCCCTAAAAACATTGTTGAGCATTTATTTGCCCACCAAAAGCAAGGAGTTCAATCAGAATTATCAAATTCATCAAATTTATCAGATTCATTAATATAGTGGTATTTTGGACTTGAAACCCAAAGTCAAATGGTGTCAGTTGAAAGTAAAAAATTTTGGGTGGTTTCAAATGAAAATTTTCATAATTTTATAACATTCGATTAACGTTTGGTAAACGGTATGGTATTATATGGATGAAGTCAAAAGTATAATAGTGCTACTTGGATGTCAAAAATTTCAAGCGATACCAAATAAAAAATCCAATTGTACAATGGTATCATATGAAATATCTCTTACATAATTACCCAAGTTATTTATTTATTTAAATTCTACTCAATTCTATATAAATATAAAATAAAATAATTATTTATTTATTATAGACTTTCATCTTAATTTCATGTTTTAACTCTCCACAACTACTTTTTTATTTATTAGTTATTTTTATTCTCAATATTTTAAGTTTTATTTTAAATAATTTTATTTTTATTCTCGATTCGTGCTTCGCACGGGTTATCGGCTAGTACTCTTTATTAATAAGAAAAACAATGTGTTAGGCTCAAGACATGTCTGAATACCACTATTAACAAGCCTACACTATGTGAATATGTCACATTACATGACCTAGTGAATTCTATCATTGGGATATAGTATAAGTCTCTCAATGTACTTGTCTTGTTCTCATGAACATTAGTTTGATCATGTATGCTCAGAATTATAATGAGCTTAGTAAAGTTTCTTGCATCTAGATTATATATAGGCCATTGAATAATTGTCCTGGTAGAAGTTCAGAAGTGTTCATGCAGCAGGATAGAGATGAATAAGGCCCTGAAGAAATAAGTTGCAAAAATTTGTCTAAGGCATTATATAGCAAAGTCAGAAGAAAGCTATGTCGTGAAGTAACCAATATCCATGTCGTGAAGTGCTATATCGCATAGTCAAATTTGTACTATGTCGTGAAGTCCTCAAGACTCATGTCGTGAAGTGTTGAAGTCAGCAAAGTCAAAGATGCCTAGATCGTGAAGTCCTCAAATGACTTATGTCGCATAGTCCTCAAATGACTTATGTCGCATAGTCATCAAATGACCTATGTCGCATAGTCATCAAATGGCTTATGTCGCATAGTCATCAAATGACCTATGTCGCATAGTCATCAAATGGCCTATGTCGCAAAGTCCTCAAAGGTCATATCACATAGTCTTCACAAGGGACATCGTGAAGTCAGGAATGAAGTGGAGTTCACGATATCAACACTTAGCCGTTTATAACAAGACAACACTACTAGAAAAAGTGGATTAGACATCGCACTTAAGACATCAGTTAGAAATGCCACTGATGTTAAAACTGTCTCTTACATCGATTATTAAAAAACCGATGTGTCTTTGTAATCTACACATCAGTTACTACTAAAAACGATGTCTTAACCTCATTTTTAAAAAAAAGTATCGCGCGCTTCCTTCTCCTTCTTTCCCTCCTTAGTAAAATATTTCCCCCTTAGCAAAATATTCCCCCATAAACTGAAATTATGTTCCCGCTTTGTAAAACAACAGCCGTCCCCCTGCTCTTTCTAAAACATTAAAACAAAAACAATAAAAACATTAAAACAAATTATCCCCCTTTCTTCCCCGTGTTCTCAAAAACCCTACCCCGGCCTCTTTCCAATTAGCTCCAAATTGTTCCAATTACCTCCGAGTAAAAGCTCTAAATTATTCAATTTGTTAATGTAATAGCTCTAATTTGTTCAATTTGTTCATTTTCTCAAGAATCCTAACGATTTACTTTCAAAATTTGGTTCATTCAATAGATTTGCTTGGAGATTTGCTTGGAAAAGGATTGGTTCTGCAAATACTTAGGTATATTTACATCTTTGGTTCATATTTTCTTTGTGGAAGTGTATAAATGTCTCTGCATATATTTTCTTTTGGGTTTTTTCAAGAAAGAGTACATGTATTTTCTGTTTACATATATGTTTTGTGTATAAGTTA
This sequence comes from Heracleum sosnowskyi, assembly GCA_030848705.1. Lineage (NCBI taxonomy): Eukaryota > Viridiplantae > Streptophyta > Magnoliopsida > Apiales > Apiaceae > Heracleum > Heracleum sosnowskyi. Next base: position 8,894,153 of record CM061242.1, on the reverse strand, counting down.
TGATTGAAGTTTATTTTTTCTGTGTAAATGTACGTATAAATGTGATTGAGTACATGTATGCCTAATTAATGTGCAAACTTATGCGAACTTGGTGTTTGTTTATATTCCCCTGAGAACCTTTTACAGTAGTTTGTATGCAAATTTATGTTTGTGTATCAGAGCTATATCATTTGTTGGTTCAAATACCGTACGTACTATTGCCATATTGTTTTCGAATTCAGGATTTATAAAATTGCTATTGTCTATAATTTCTTAAACTTGTTCAATTGAGAAACATATTGAGTGGTCGGCATCTATTAAGTTGCAGTTTTGTCCGGGATTCACAAGAGATTTTGTTGGAGATAATAAAAAAATTCTATTTTAAAGCGTGTCCTTTCCATGGTAATATGAACTCAGAAATACTTCACTTGTATGGAACTACAAGTATGCAGGTATGTCATCTGACCAATCCTTTATCCTTCAAGTTGAAATTTTGGCTTCTCTCCAAATCATCTGTACCATTTTTCAGAATCGTACTATAATTGCAGATGTTGAGTTTGGTCGAGTTCAAGCTATAGACCTGCTACAGAATCTCTGTTCTGGCCTTTCAAATGCACATGTTGATGTTATTCAAGGCAGTCGTTCGGTTGAGGTCAGAGCTGATGGTGTTACAAAGGTGATTTGATTCTTATGATTGTTGATTCGTGTGTTTGTATATCTGGAGTCTGATTAGCAGATAATATATATGTATATATCACTATTAGACCATTTTGTTTCTCAAAACAGGGTGCATGTATTCACCGAATACTTGGAGAAATTGCATACAATTCAGATCCAACACAGATTGATTACATCTTGTGCATAGGACACTTTCTGGGGAAGGTATGTTTCTTATTATGGGTAGCTTTAAGAATCTTAAATTTATATGTTTATTCAATGGACCTTCAACATTCATTGCACAACGTTGAGATGCTCCTTGAGAATATCCTCATCTTACTATACGACTTCAGTAGAGTATCACATGACTATTGACTTTTCTATACAGACCAACAATTAATTGTATCCATTTTTAAGGTCTCATACTAAATTTGCTCCTGGCTGATTGCATGTTAATCCAACTTTACTCCCAAGGCACACTGGGTTTTGTATAGTTTCATTAAGGCGTGTAGAGTCTAAATCATGAACTGTGAAAAGAGTACAGTGGAAATGCAGTTTTTGAATCATCACTTTTTCTTTGTATAAAGTTTAAAAAATTTGACATTTTATGCAATACAGAGTGTCTTTATTAAGATTTAACATGGCCTAACATTGTGAACTGCATTCAAAAGTTACATGGCGTTATTTTCTAGTTGGTTATGGTTTCAGTTATTGGCAAGGGATTTGTTGTTGATAAGTTGTATTCTCCCAGTCAAGAAGATGGTTAAACCAAATTAATCTTCATTCTGGAATTAACACAAAGTAAGAACTTGTTGAAATCACATCACCTGCAGTTGAACGTTGATATGTAGAAGAACTTGTTGAAATCACATCACCTGCAACGAAATCTCCCGCTTAAAAACTTCTTGTCAAAATTGTAGAAACCGTTCCCACCTGTGATTGTGCCTATCAATTAGATTTTTGGTAGATGAATTGTGATATTGATTTCTTTGCCCTCAATATTAATTAATCAATAAACAACTAGTGCAAGAAAGATGATCTGCCCAAGTAGGAGTAGCACTTATACTTTTCTAACATAACTATTAGACTGTTAGTATTTGTCAAGCAGCTTTTAGTTTACCAAATAATGGAATAACAACACTCATGCACAAATAAGATTTTGCTCAACTTCAACTCTTCTGGTGAAACTAGATCTCTCTCCTTCAGGCACGTCGTAATGAGTTGGAAATGGAAGGAAGAGTACCTGGATCGATTACTAGTACCAATTGGGTTGTTGATCATGATCACCTATCATGTATTTCTTTTTAACAGATATCGAAAATCTCCTTTGACGACAGTAGTGGGGAGCGAAGATTATTACAAGAAAATCTGGGCTGAGAAGACTCTGCAGGTCACAAAGTAGACTATATTTCATCTGGACCAGATACTTATAGTTGATCATTATACCGTGTGTAACTTGCTTTCTTAACATTTCAGCTAGATGCCAAAGACAGAGGAACAAGTGTAAGATTAGTAACAACATCTCAGCAGCAAACACCCTATCTTCGGTTTCTCTTGTCATGAGCTCACTCATTGGAGCATGGATTGGGAGCTCTAATGACAAAAACATCTTTGTAAGCAGTATAATTTATGGAGACTCTAGTTCGACTATTATTTCAATTAAGTACGTTGCACTGCTCTCTTGCTTTCTCATTTCTTTCGCTGCTTTCATCCAAACAACAAGACATTACGCCCTTGCGGCTTTTCTCATTAGCCTTCCAAGCTGCGATATTCCTGTAAATTATGTACAAAAGCCAATTCTAAAGGCAAGTCATTCCAATATAGTGGGCATGCGTGCACTTTACACTACAGGCACTTTAATTATGTGGATTTTTGGACCAATCCCAATGTTTGTCTCTGCAGTATGTTTGGTAGCAATTTTGCATTTTATAGACCGGAACCTTACTCCGCCATACAATTTTCAACAACTATTGGACCATAATCCTTTCCACAAGATTGGTGAAGAACTAGCGTCAGCAGCCAGGGGTTTACGGCACCAAGAATGAAAAAATCTAAACTAAAAAAGGGGTCCAGAGGACCAGAGCAAGGTGCTATAAATATGTATATACGATTTTCACTTACTTTACTACTTTCAAGCTTGTAGAATATATCATTTCCCAGTTGATTGTTGATTTCTATTAAGTTTCTAGGAGAATACAACTTATAAAATAACGCCAACTTATCAGTTGATTTTCACTTACTTTACTACTTTCAAGCTTGTAGAATATATCTATTAAGTATTTCCATATTAACATGGCATTTGACAACTACTGCAGTCAAATATGGCCACTGTCTTAATTGTTATCTGGACAAACTTTCCATAGATTTGCGCAATTACACATGACAGCAAAATTCTTTTCAGGATATAAAAAAGAAGACAAAGTACCTAGTAACTTTCACTGTAGGATTTGATCAGAGAAACAACATCGATGCAACAGTCAAAAAGGTAATACATTCTATTAATCTGTTGCATAATATAAAATTATATTGGTATTCATTCTTTGAGTATGTATTTTTTGTAGTTCTCTGAGGATTTTCAGATTTTGTTTTTTCACTATAATGGCCGAACTAGTGAATGGGATCAGTTTGAATGGTCAAAGCTTAGCTTGGAGCTTGGAGCTTGGAGCGTGGAGCTTGTTCCATTTGTCCATCTTTATACACAAAGCATCTTCGGCCTCCGGAGCCCTCTTCTCAATTTCATTGTATCAATGTAGTTTCAATATTATATCAATGTAGTTTCGATATTTAGATGGTTTGTATTATGTAGTTAGTTTTGATATGAATTGGATAATGTAGTTGGCCGATTGAATTTTAGGTTTGGCTTTGGTATGTATTGACTTTTTGATATTTGGTTTTGGTTTGGTTTTTTGATTTTGGTCATTATATATATCACAAGTAACACACTGATTAACAATGATGTTTAAAATAGACATCAGTTCCTTATTAAGAAACCGATGTTAAAAAGGAACATAGACATCAGTTCCTTATTAAGAAACTGATGTTAAAAAGGAACATAGACATCTGTTGTTTATTAAAACACCGATGTTAAAGATTAACATAGACATCGGCTAAAAACCGATGTCTAATACCCCTACCTTTCTCTACACATGCAAAGACATCGCTTTTCTTTTTCAATAGACATCGGTTTTTAGTCGATGTCTAATGCAGTTTTTCTAGTAGTGCAAATCAAGGTATAGAACCAAGAATCAAAGGAGACAAATACTGAAGCATTTGTTCTGGCAAGGTGGTCCAAAGAACAGATGGCAAATCTACAGCTAAACTTGGAGAGAAAGATAAGAGACAAGCAGCTACAGAAACGGGAAAGACTCCGAAAAGCAGGTGGTCCTTCCTGACACAGTGAACTTCTTATGGCAGGACAAGTTGGACTTTCAGAAGGGGTAGCTGTGTAATATTGTGTGTGCCTAGTTTGTATAGGGGAATATATATATCGTGCACACGAAACTGTAAGCTGAAAGAGAGAAACACATAGTTATTTGCTAAGCTCTTTTCTCTGTAAGCAAGCAAGTTCAAACTGTTCTTGCTTAGAAGCCAGAAATTCGATTGTGAATTTCCTGGAAAGCTGTAGTATTTAATTTGCTTATTCAAAGTAGATTAAAGTGATTGTGTGTGTTATTTACTTTCTGCATATTACATATCATAATCACATACAGTTGTTTACTTAGTTTTCAAGATCGAAAAATATATCAAACTATCCATTCACCCCCCCTCTGTCTAGTTTCTAGTGGTATTCATTTCTAACAAGTGGTATCAGAGCGAAGGCTGTTAACGTACAAACAGGAAAAGATCAAGAATGAGTTCACAGAAACTAAGCAGTATCAAGATTCCTCCCTTTAACAAGGAGCACTACAGTTTATGGAAGAAGAAGATGTTGCTTTTCATCAAAGCTTCTAACCCCATGTATTTAGATATTCTAAAGCATGGTCCCTTCATTCCAATGATTGAGATTGGTGAATCAACCAGTGGCACTGAGATTATACCAGCAAAACATGTGCCCAAAGATCCCTCAAAATACACTGATCCTGAAAAAGAAAAAGTCGCCCTGGATGGACATCTTCAACTTATCATTTGTGAATCTATGGACTTCAACATGTATGGCACTGTTGCTCATTGTACTAGTGCCAAGAAGATGTGGGATCTTATAGAAGTGCTCTGTGAAGAAACTACTGAAGTAAGAAAGAACAAGAAGCAGATTCTTGTTTCACAATATGAAGCCTTTATGGCTCAGCCAAAAGAGGGAATCACAGAAGTGTTTGAGAGATTCAACAAGCTGATAAACGAGCTCAAACTCTATGACAAACACTATGAAACAGAAGAGCTCAATATGAAGTTTTTACTAACTCTTCCAGATCACTTGGAACCAAGAATCTCTTCCCTTAAAGAAAGAGATCTAACAAAGATTGGTTTTGATGTGTTATATGGTGTTTTGAAGACATATGAGTTGGAGCTGTTTCAAAAGAGATCTATTCAAGCAAAGCAAGGATTAGTGGCTAATACCTCCTGTGCACTTATTGCTGACAACCTAAGTCAAAGAATGGACTCTCTTAAAGTCAGTCAAGTGAAGATTGAGGAACTGGAAGTTGAAGACACTGGTGATGAGGTCCAGGTCATCTATGATTTGCCTGAGGAAGATGAGTTTTACAGCATGGAGGAACTGGACAAAATGGAAAACAAATCTTTTGCTTATATGGCTAGGAGATATCCTAACATAAGGTTTAAAAGAAAGCAGCCATTCAGGTCCAAGTTCAATACTGGAAACACTGGTGGATCTAGTGGCTCAAACACCTTCAATAAAGGAAAAGGGATGGCTGGTGCTGCTAAGGGTGGATACAAGACAGGAAGTGTGGATAGGACCAAAATAAGATGCTATAACTGCAATGAACTTGGGCATTTTGCCACTGAGTGCAAAAAGCCTAAACAAGTCAAGAAGGACAAAGCATACTTAGAGCTTGAAGCTAAGTATGAAGCTCTACTCAAGAAACAACAGGGCAAAGCTTTTATTGCTGAGGGAAAATGCTGGGATGACTCTGATGAAGAAGAAGAACAAGAGTACTCAAACTATGCCTTGATGGCATTTTCTGATGATGGTGATTCAAGTCAGGGCAACAGGAATAAAAGAGTCATATGGATCTTGGACAGTGGATGCTCAAGTCACATGACTGGTGATATAGCCCTGCTATCACATTTTGAGGAAAAGGCTGGCCCATCAGTAACCTTTGGAAATGACAACATTGGTTATACAATGGGATATGGCAGTGTTAAATCTGGAAATGTCATTATTGAAGATGTAGCATTTGTTGAAGGACTGAAGCATAATCTCTTGAGTATTGGACAGTTTACCAACAGAGGCTTCAAAGTGGAATTTGATGAAGACCTTTGTTCAATCTCAAAAAGGGAAAGTGGTGAAGTTGTTCTAACTGGTGTGAAGAAAGGAAGCTTGTTTGTAGCTAATCTCAAGGCTGCAGATAAGGGAGAAATTTGTTGTTTCTACACAAAAGCCACAAATGAGGAATTCTGGCTGTGGCACAAGAAACTGTCTCACTTAAATGTTCAGGCAATGAACTCTCTAACCAAGAGAGAACTCATCAGGGATCTGCCTGCCTTGGAGTTTGTGCAAGATGGAGCATGTGAAACTTGTCAGAAAGGGAAGATTAAAAGATCAAGTCACAAGAACAAGTTGCTCAATACAAACTCAAAACCTCTGCAACTAATTCACATGGACTTATTTGGCCCTGTGAATGTAATGTCCCTTTCCAAAAAGAAATATGCTCTAGTGATGGTAGATGACTATTCAAGATATACTTGGGTGGAATTCCTATTCTCCAAGGATGAAGCACCCCAAGTCATAATAGAGCATATCAAGAGAGTTGATAAAGAAGCACAAAGCACTGGTGCCTCTGTAGTTGCTTTGAGAAGTGATAATGGGACTGAGTTCAGAAATTCAACATTGTATGAGTTTTGCAAAGATAAAGGAATTTCTCAACAATTCTCAGCTCCTAGAACACCTCAACAAAATGGAGTAGTTGAGAGAAAGAATAGAACTCTCATTGAAGCTGCAAGGACAATGCTACTGGATGCAAAGCTACCCACTAGCTTTTGGGCTGATGCTGTTAACACAGCGTGCTATGTGCAAAATAGAACATTAATCAATAAGAAGTCTGGCAAAACTCCTTACTCATTAATGACTGGAAAAAGAGCATCCTTCAAGCACCTGCATGTGTTTGGAAGCAAGTGCTTTGTGATGAAAGATACCTCTGAGCATGTTGGAAAATTTGATGCTAAGGCATTTGAAGGTATCTTCATTGGATACTCTCTGGAAAGGACAGCATACAGAGTGTTTGTACCTGAGCAACACAAAGTCATGGAAAGCATGGATGTTACCTTTGATGACAAGAAAACTCCAGGACTGAAAACAAGTGATCAAGACAGTGTGCTATTGAGATTTGAGAATCAAGGTTATCTTGAGGATTCTGAAAGTGAAGATGAACCCCCTGTTCAAACTGTTCTAGAAAATGAAACTCTTGAAGTTGACAATCTTCTTCAAACACCTGTGCAAGGATTCACAAACACAGGGGGAGAAGAAGAGAATGCAACTGTCAACCAAAATGAGATTGGAACAGATCAAGGAAATGAACAGGGGCACACAAGGAAATGGGACAGAGCCCACACTAGGGATCAAATCATTGGAGATCCTAGTGAGGGAGTTAGAACAAGAAGGGCAACATTAAATACTTGTCTGTATAGCTGCTTTCTGTCACAAGAGGAACCTAAATTAATTGAAGAAGCTTTGAAGAATTCTGATTGGATTGTTGCCATGCAAGAAGAGTTGAATCAATTTGAGAAAAACAAGGTATGGGAACTAGTGCCACCTCCAAAAGGAAAGAATGTTATTGACACCAAATGGGTGTTCAGAAACAAGATGGATGAAGAAGGAGTGGTAGTAAGAAACAAAGCAAGGCTGGTTGCCAAAGGATATTGTCAGCAAGAAGGCATTGACTATGATGAGACATTTGCACCTGTAGCTAGACTGGAAGCCATCAGAATCTTTCTGGCTTTTGCAGCTCACTCAGATTTTAAGGTGTATCAAATGGATGTGAAAAGTGCATTTCTCAATGGTGATCTTGCTGAAAAAGTTTATGTGTCTCAACCACCTGGCTTTGAGAGTGAAGACTTCCCAAACTTTGTGTATAGACTGCTCAAGGCACTCTATGGACTCAAACAGGCACCAAGAGCCTGGTATGAAACTCTATCTCAATTCCTTCTTGAGCATCAATTTACCAGGGGTACAATTGACAAAACCCTATTCTTCAAGAAGCATGGAAATGATATCATTCTTGTTCAAATCTACGTGGATGATATCATCTTTGGCTCTTCAAATGAAAAACTCTGTGAAAGGTTCTCTAAGTTGATGCAAAGTAAATATGAGATGAGTATGATGGGAGAGTTAACCTACTTCCTAGGCCTGCAAGTACATCAAAGGGAGGATGGCATCTTTATAAACCAATCTAAGTATGTCAAGGATCTTTTAAAGAAATATGGTTTAGAAGAGTCATCCTCAGCTAAAACTCCTATGTCTACTGCAATCAAGCTGGATGAAGACAAGAAAGGCAAGAGAGTTGATATCAAGGTCTATAGAGGAATGGTTGGATCCCTGCTCTATCTCACAGCTAGCAGGCCAGACATCATGTTTGCCACATGCCTTTGTGCAAGGTTCCAGTCTGATCCCAAGGAATCTCACATGATGGCCATCAAAAGAATTTTCAAATATCTGAAGGGGACTCCTAATCTTGGGCTATGGTATCCAAAGGGCACTGGGTTCAACCTGGTTGGTTACACAGATTCTGATTATGCTGGATGCAGGATTGACAGGAAGAGCACCTCTGGAAGCTGTCAATTCCTAGGTCAAAGGTTAGTGTCCTGGTTTAGTAAGAAACAACAGTCCACAGCAACATCCACAGCTGAGGCTGAATATATTGCTGCTGGAAGTTGTTGTGCTCAATTGCTTTGGATTAGAAATCAACTCCTGGATTATGGACTAGTGTTAGAACACATTCCTCTGATGTGTGATAATACTAGTGCAATATCCATTGTAGCTAATCCTGTTAATCATTCTACTACAAAGCACATTGAGATTAGGTACCATTTCATTAGGGAACATGCTGCAAATGGTACCATAGAAGTCTCTTATGTTCCAACTGAGAAACAATTAGCTGACATATTTACTAAACCTCTGAATGAAGCAGTCTTCAACAGACTTGTGAGTGAAATTGGAATGCTCAATCCTTCATTCAGTTGTTCTAAGTAAATATGCTGGTTAATAGTTGCAGCAGTAAATTTTCACTGTATTTAAATGATCTATTTGTTTGGAGTGAAAATTAGCTGAGATATGATTTATAAATATTTCAGTATTTTACTGCATATTTTTCAAAATCATATTTGTTAGTGGTGTTGTGAGCTTTTGAGACATCTCGACATAGATGATTTTCAGAGTTCACGACATAGTTCAAATTAAACAGACTTATATCGCAAACTGTTGAGATTGTGAGACTTCGCGACATAGTTCATTTCATGAGTTTGCGACATAGTTAATTTTATGACTTCGCGACTTCGAATAACTATATCGACAAGTCTCCATAGTTGACAGAATTTTGATTTAAATTAATTTTATTTCAAAATTTGATAAAAGTCTGACAAATTGCTCAAAATTCCTAAAAGAGAGCTTTAGACAGGGTATTTCTACTATATCGCAAAGTCTCCCCGATCCTTTCATTTTGAAGACTTTGCGACATAGTTCATTGTTGAGACTATGCGATATACTTTGCAAGACTTTGCGGTACAGGCCACTTTTGACTTCACGACATACAGATAGACTGTACACATTCATAACTCCATATCGCAGTGTCTCTATCATATAAATACCATTTTCTAACCGTTTGCAACTTTTCATCTTGTCTATTGCTCTCAAACTTTCGACCCTAAGAACAAATTCTCTACTCTCTTTCTTACTCTCTCTCTCTCAAGAAATGGCACCCAAATCTCAAACAGAATCCTCCTCTATTCCTTTAACCATCCCCAAAGAAACAAATCTTCTCACCATTCCCTCTGAGGCTGAGGCTAAACCCAGGTACAAGTGTTTTGTACGGTTCCTGAACGATTCCTACCTCCGCCGAGCCCTAACCTTGAACCCCACATTGTATGTTGATGTATTGGAAGGATTTTGGCGAACGGCGTTGGTTTCTACAATGGCCAGGGAAGATGGAACTTCGTTCCAGGAGATAGCTTGTTCAATTGGAGGCAAACACTTCCAGTTTGGGGAGAAGGAGATAAATGAAGCATTAGGGTTCAAGGTGGAGGGTCATGACCAAGAAGCTACTGATGCTCAAATAGTAGACTTCATGACCTTCATTCAGTATGCTGATGAGATAGATACTGGAAAGCTGAATAAGAAGTTTGTAAGAAGGGAGTGGTCATTTCTATTTGATGCACTCCAGAAGGTGTTCCTTTGCAGAAAGACAGGATGGGACCATATCAGTCACATTGCTGTGAAGCTGGACTATTCCCTAGCCTACAATCAGGAAATCAATGTTGGAGCAATAATCCTCAAGGAATTGACTCAAAGGCTAGGGAGGACAGTCCGTGGAAGAGGTAATGACATCTTTTACCCTCGCTTTCTTCAAGTTATTTTAAATTATCTTGATGCTAATGTCCATGACTTGGAGGGTATTGATAAATCAAAGATGGCTTATTCCAAGTCCATGTCCAAGATTCTGTTTGGTTCATTGGACACAAGGAATCAAGTGGATGTGATCTTGAGTGTGACCCCGCATATGCAGGACACATTCGCGTCTTATCCACTTGATAAGCCCATATACCATGCTCTTTCCTGGACAGGGGAGGCTGAGACTGAAGGAGCATCACAGTCTAACCCAAGCCTCCCTATCCCATCCAGCAACCCCACTGTAAACACCACTATAGAGGATAGTCAGCCAAGTGCATCAATCTCTCAAAAGGTTGATGTTACTAAAAAGAAGAAGAAGAGAACCCTAGCTATTATCCATGAATCTGTAGAGTTAGCAAGTGAGATTCCTGAGTCACCTCTCACCAGACCAAAGAAGAAATCAAAATCTGTAGCCACCACTGCATCCTCTCAACAGGATTCAGATGTGCAAAAAGGGGTACACCTGCTACTGTCTATGGCCTCTCAACAGGTCATGGGTATTGAAAAGAGCAGCCTCCCCACTGCAAGTTGTAATGAGTCTGCACGGGGTCAAGACCTCACTCTTGACCCTAGGAGTGATAAGGGTGATCAAACACTAAGTGGAGAGCACATCAATGTTGAAACTCCTCCTATTTCTCAGGGGGAGTTGCTAAAATCCAATCTGAACCCCACTTCTCTCTCAGATTCTTCCACTAAAATTTCTTCTGAACAAGAGAGTCATACTCATGACAATCTTGCCCTTGATCAATCACAATCCAGCCCTGTGATTGAGCCAACTTCAAGTGACATGGTGCTTGACACTGTGCTCACCACTCAGGACCCACATTCAGTTGGTCAGGGAATGCATGCTGAGGCATATCCTAATGACACCAACACAAACATGGAGGATTCACCAGTTTTCACTGGAGACTCTGTGCCAAATTCTCCCATCCTTAGGGATGTGGAACTGTCTTCACAGACATATAGGGCTGATGTTGTAACACATCCCATTTCAATGGAGACAACATCAGACCCTACAGCCATTCCAAGGCTGGAGGAGACTCAAACTCACACATCTCATGAAGTGCCTAGCACTAGCTCTCACTTGGCTCAGGCCACAATGTCAGAATGGCTGAAGCCTGTGCACCATGACAGGCCTTCAGGATCGTCATCTGTGCCTTCCAAAATGTCTGAAGATGCCATACAAGATCTCCATGTGGCACAGATTGATGAGTTCTCAAAGATAGCTCAACATCTCCTCACCTCCAACCTTCCAAATGCTGATTATGAAGCTATCCTGCTATGCCATAAGGAGGATGTTGAAGCTCAACAGGAGAAGATTGTGGATACAGCTGAACCAGAGGGGAATGTGGATGCCTGGTTGGATGCTAAGAGGACTCTCAAGCTCAAGGATGCCCTGGCTTTTGTGAGAGAAGAATACCTCACCTCTCTGGGCTCCAATGCTAAGGATCTTTCTCCTGTTGCCATCTATGATGCTGTGAATGATGTATACAAGAACCAGTTGAAGGCTCTGCATTATCTTGGGAAAGGGCTTCAATCAGAGATTTCTTCAATTCAGGAGGAGACAGAAAGATCCCTCACTAAGCTCAGAACCTCTTATCTCTCTGATTTTCCCAAGGTGGATGGTATCCTCAAAGAAGTCCAGAAAACCTCCTCCAATGTGTCCATGATGGATGTGACTCTTGCCATGGTCACAGACAACATCAAGAAACTGGCTTCTACACTGGAAAATCAAGCAAAATCTACCATCACCACCAATGCTATGTTGAATGTCATGTGGAAAAACCAGTATGGTGATAAGCTGGTGGATGAAGTCCCTCTGTCAGACATCTCCAAATATGATTTTGCCAGGGTCAAAGATCAATCCCTCAACTCATTTAGGTCTCAACAATTATTCTCCAAGGTGGATGGCTTAGAAAGAGAAGTGGCCTCTCTCAAGGATGAAAACAGAATGCTATCTACATCTCTAAGCCAACTCAATGACAAACTCGATGATCAAGCCACCAACACAACAAACATTTTGCTGGTGCAGCAACAAATGATGACCTCAATGATGAGATCTCTGAACCTGCCTATTCCTGGGGAAACTCAAGACACTTTGTCTGATCCCAAGCCTAAGGGGGAGAAAGGAAAGGAGGTCAATGTGAAAAAGACAGGGGGAGCACCTACCAAGCAGTCAAAACTTAAGGGCAAGCTCATTGAAGAGACAATAAAGCCAATCAATCTTCCCCCTGTAGAGGTCATCAATGCACAAGGTCAGAAAAGCACAGTCACCACAACATTCTATCCATCCACAATGCCTAAAGACATCTCAACCTCTCAACCTGCTATACCTACTCCAATTGCTAAACCTACCCAAGCTACACTTATCACTGAGGCAAAGCTACAGGAAGTTGCCAACTCTAACATCTATCATGATGAGGCATTCCTGGAGTTTCTGAAAGCCACCTACAAGAATGCTCAAGGAGATGCACAAGCATATAGAAAGAAGCTCAGGGAAAGCATCAAGTACTTCACAGTTGCAGTAAGGAAAATCAGGGATGTTTATCTGAGAGAAATAATCATGGTATGCAAGGACAACTGCTTGTGGCACTTAGCATTTCAAACTCTGGAGAAACTGAAGTTCACTGAAGTGTCAATAATTCTGGAGTTGATTGAAAAGAGTGGGGCTAACAATGAAAGTCTTTATAATGACTTGGAGGTGGACCAAAATCAAAGACTGCCTGAGGTCATACCCAAGCCAAGGACAGTAATTTTTCAAAGTCTATCCAAAGTCAGAAGTATTGACCAACTAGTCATTCCCAAAGATCTGCAAATGAAGAATAACACAAAGATCAATCAGGTGCTGCAAATGCTGAGAGCAAAGAAAGGAGTCAAGACAGCAGAGGAATTAGAGATGATTAACATTCTACAATCTTTTCTGATTCATGGTGTTTTGCCAGAATCTGTCACAGAAAAGAACAAGAAGAAGGATGGGGAGGATGATGATGAGGAGAAAACCTACAGGAGGAGATCTCATTCAAGGAGTAATAAGGATGGACCAAGTGACAGCAGCAGGAGCAAATCTTCCAAGAAATCTACAGATGCTGGTGATGACACAAAGGGGGCAAAGGAGACAGTGAAGAGAACTAGGAGTGGAATTCAGCAAGTCAAGGACATTGCTAGTAGTACTTTAACCACAACACAAGACTCTAAGTCTAGGGTGGGTACTGTTAGCAATGATCCTCCAAAATCATTATCCATGACTTCTGAACTTGAGTTGCCACAGAAGAAGGGTGAAGCCACAATAGAAATATCAAGAAAACACTTCCACAAAGTTACAGCTAGTGGAGTGTTACAGTGGATGAAGGGGAAAGGAATAAAGCTTCTTCCAAGTGATGTGGCACTGAAGACTAATTCTCCTTGTTCCAGAAAGGTATCTCTTGTGAAGCATTTGAAGATCAAGAGTGTACCCAAAAGGATAAGGATAACAAAGAAGACTGGAAAACTCACAAATGTTACTGGCATCAATGTGCTTCCACTAGATGAGGACTATGATGAAGATGCCCTAGCATTTTTGAGGGCTCAAAGGATCTTTGAAGTCAAAGTGAAGTTGGATCATCTAGAGATCAAGTACACTGATGGAAGAGAAAGGATAATGAAGCAAGGAAGCTGGCAATATTTCTATAAGTATGAGCTTGAAAGGATAAATGCCTTACTGAATTTTGAAGAAAGAGAAGAAAGGACATGGAAGATAGATATTGCCAGGTACTTGAAGATGCATGCTGATTATGAAGAAAACATGAGGAAAGAGATTGAAAAGAAGAAGATTCAGAGAGAAAAAGAAATGGCTGAGATGGAGGAGAGGGCTAAAGAGCTAAGGCAGAAAGGGTTGTGCAGGGTCAAGCAAAATCCTTACATTGTGGAGTACAAAAACTCACATGGAGGTCAAAGCAAAATAAGGATGGAGTTTCTTGATTCCTATGTAGAAAGTGCACTCAAGGCTGCAATTGATGACTTGGAAGGCTCACCTCTCATTGAAGAACTGATTGCAAGAGAAGAACTTCAAGAAGCCATCATAGACTTGAAGAGAAAAGAAGAGATAAGGAAAAAGAAGATATATGATGATTTGCTAGAGAAGCAATTGGAAGCTGAAGCTGTTGAGCAACAAAAGTAATCTGTAAGCTTTCAATTTTTCTATGTAATCAAATTTCTGATCTCAAGGTTCATGAATTGTTCTCTCTGTTACTAAATTTCCTTTTATGTAAGTTAGGCTTGTTATCAGACATGAAATTGTGCCTAAGGATCTTACTCACAATTTGGGGGAGATTGTTAGACTCAAGACATGTCTGAATACCACTATTAACAAGCCTACACTATGTGACTATGTCACATTACATGACCTAGTGATTTCTATCACTGGGATATAGTATAGGTCTCTAAATGTACTTGTCTTGTTTTCATGGACAATAGCTTTATCATGTATGCTCAGATTTATAATGAGCTTAGTAAAGTTCTTGCATCTAGAATGTATATAGGCCATTGAATAATTATCCTGGTAGAAGTTCAGAAGTGTTCATGCAGCAGGATAGAGTTGAATAAGGCCATGAAGAAATAAGTTGCAGGAATTTGTCTAAGGCATTATATAGCAAAGTCAAAAGAAAGCTATGTCGTGAAGTCACCAATATCCATGTCGTGAAGTACTATATCGCATAGTCCATTTTGTACTATGTCGAGAAGTCCTCAAGACACATGTCGTGAAGTGTTGAAGTCAGCAAAGTCAAAGGAGCCTAGATCGTGAAGTCCTCAGAAGCCTTATGTCGCATAGTCATCAAATGACCTATGTCGCAAAGTCTTCAAAGGCTATATCGCGTAGTCCTCACAAGGGAGATCGCGAAGTCAGTGATAAAGTGGAGTTCACGATATCAACACTTAGCCGTTCATAACAAGACAAATCAAGGTACAGAACCAAGAATCAAAGGAGACAAATACTGAAGCATTTGTTCTGGCAAGGTGGTCCAAAGAACAAATGGCAAATCTACAGCTAAACTTGGAGAGAAAGATAAGAGACAAGCAGCTACAGAAACGGGAAAGACTCCGAAAAGCAGGTGGTCCTTCCTGACACAGTGAACTTCTTATGGCAGGACAAGTTGGACTTTCAGAAGGGGTAGCTGTGTAATATTGTGTGTGCCTAGTTTGTATAGGGGAATATATATATCGTGCACACGAAACTGTAAGCTGAAAGAGAGAAACACATAGTTATTTGCTAAGCTCTTTTCTCTGTAAGCAAGCAAGTTCAAACTGTTCTTGCTTAGAAGCCAGAAATTCGATTGTGAATTTCCTGGAAAGCTGTAGTATTTAATTTGCTTATTCAAAGTAGATTAAAGTGATTGTGTGTGTTATTTACTTTCTGCATATTACATATCATAATCACATACAGTTGTTTACTTAGTTTTCAAGATCGAAAAATATATCAAACTATCCATTCACCCCCCCTCTGTCTAGTTTCTAGTGGTATTCATTTCTAACATCTATATATGTTACTCAAAAGAGTCTGTTTTCATTGCTTTGAACTCCATGTGTTACTAGTACTTTCTCCCTTACTTTCTTCCAAACCCATATTCCAGCTCCAACTCCGATAGCTCCAGCAACTGAAACTGCACTCACTGTCCCTGCAATTTATATGTTCTGAACCGAAATTAAGAACAATTTAATTTATTTCCATGTCCCTTCCTTAAAAACTAAAGATAAACATAAGAAGCCTATGCACATGTGTTTGTATATATATGATCTGTAAAATTAATATCAAAAAAACAATAAAGATCACCAATAAAATACAATTCATCAGTATTTAACAAAATCAGGTAGCTTGGAATATACCTTTGCAATAAGTAGTAACATTTCCTTTCTAACATAAGCACAGAAACTCCTGTGTTTTAGTATCAAATCCACACATTCCACCTCCCTTAGCAACATCCTGGCGATGTGGGCACCTTGTAGTGTCCGGAATATTAAAATCAACTCCAGTCCCATATTCAGGAACCTGGTTATCCAGCTGTGTCGCACCAACATTTCTCCAATACACACTAGCATAGCTAGAACAATATTTTAGCATCATCCTTAAAGAGTAGCTTTCGGATAATAAGAACAACAGGAACTCCCACGCAATGCAGAAGCACATTCAGGCAAATGCCTACAAAGACTCAATGAAAACAAAAAAAGATAAAGATAAACAGAAAAACTCAATGTAAACTAGTTGTTCGATTAAAGGCCCTGTTCAGTTGGATCCATGTTACAATTTGTCACCTTCTCTGCTGTTGGCATTTGGAGGAACCATGATTTTGAATTACTACTAGACAAAGCCCCCTCCCCCAAACCCCTCCCTGGCTATTATTCTAGTTTTGATCATAAAATACGGGTGATAATTTTTTATATATTCTTTCTGATGTGCTTCTGATCTTCAAGAGACCAAATGTATGTACATTGTGCAAATGTACTATGGTTTATATGTACATGTCACACAATTTTACAACAGGATCAGAATCTATTCACAAACTAAGTGATAGTAGCCAATATTATATCAGTGGCCTTGCAGAAACTACATACCGTGTAGCTTGCAGTTAGAACATAGTTCGAAAATTGCCATGCATAACCCACAGAATCAAATGTGAGATCTGTTATACCGCCAGTTATTGCAAAGATAATCTGCAATGCACCAATGACAAAAAATAAGCTTTCTAACTAGGAAAGAAAAACAGATGGTAGTAGGAGGACAGTGGGTATATCAGTCGTATTTGGTATTTGGGACAGTGGGAACATCAACTATAAATAAAAATAGATCTCACCTTTTGGTAATGTTGATTTAGGCAATTCTGAATTTACTGTCCAATATTTCCAATCATACTAAAACAAAAGGCAATATAACTTAACATACAGAATGCTAAACCGAAATCCAAGAACCTAAAAATGACAGATTTTAAATATATATAAGCAACTTGATGAATTAAGGACTAAATCTAGTTAAAATTGTATGCAATGAGAGTATGAGACAGATAAATTAGTTGTAAGCACGGAAATCGAACCACACCACATTACATAACAGGACAACCAAATTTGCCTATAACCTTTGTCCCCCAACCAGATTGTGTATTAGTTAGTAAATGAAACAAACAACGAAAACAAATTACAAAAAGATTATGTACCATAAGAAACATGGCAGCCCACACTTGCTGATTCTGAAGCTTTCGGAAAATATATAATTCACCAATTGCTGTTAAAATATTTGTCACGTTCTTCAAGATAGTCACCATTGCAATATTTATGAATTTTAAACTGAAAATATTAAACAGAACACATTAGGATGCATCATAACACAAGACTGGATATCTTAAAAGGACTTAAGGTTTACAACATTAAAAACAAAATGTCAGACTTTATAATTGATTAACAACTCTTCGTTTAGAGAACGTGAGTGTGGTTAAGACTGAATTTAGTTCATCTATTCACTATATAATAATATTCTGATGTAAATTGTGGCAAATGTATGTTAATGAAAACAAATTTAAAAGATTGATACCATAGTACCTAAACTATGAAGAACAAAAAGAGTTTTATTTTATTTAAATTTATTTAACTGAGGCCTCAGCCACTTTAATGGTACTACTTGGGCATTACTCTGTTGCCCATCTTCACTATAGCCGTGTGCACCTCATTTAATATATTAATGTATAGACCCTCTTCTGCAACCCCTTATTGATGACCAAATTCAATATCCGCCTTCCAAGCTAAAACAAATATGTAGTTACCATTAAGGCAAATATACCAAGAAATTAAATATGGTACTCAATAATGGAAAAGTACATACTGAACTTGGGTCCTATCAAAATTACCATTAACTGAAGAACAAACACAGGAAAACAGAACACAGCAGACACAAAGTACATATATTACAAAAGCAAATTTCACCTCTAAATATGTGTTTAAATCTCCATTCAGTTCCATGAAGATCCTTGGCAACTAGCTCCTATGTGGGAGTTGTCTGGGTCATGTCCTGATGATTGAAAAAAAAAATTAAACATACTGATTAACTGAACAGTATTCAACTTAAAAAGAACATAAAAACTTGAAGAACAATCACTATTATTAACAGGGGAGGAAGGCACTCGTTTGCATGTTTACGCAGAACCGAAAAGACACCATGGGTGCTTGTGTCTGAGGCTGTTAAAACCTTGCAGAAAGTGTGCACAGTTGTCCTTGGAGGCTCGGGAGGGCAATAATCAGGACTGACTGGCTCAGTTTGCTGGAAAGGATATACATAATTACCGATCAACTTTAACCATATAAGCAAAACTAATGTCATCCATTCAACAAGGCAATTTCAGTTGTTCTTAGAAAAACTAAAGAGTACGTATCGAGTTCTTACATCAGATTCGATGAACAAAGAAACTAAAGTTCATGATCGAATCACACAATTTGCTGAAAAGAATGTATATATACAGCTGAGCATTACCGACGGTAAAGAACTACTTATCTACGTTTAACAAGGCGATTTCAGAGGATTTATCTGAGATTTTATCAGATTCAGGCAACAAAGTAACTAAATATCAGGACTAAGTGGCTCAGTTTGCAGAAAGGCATATACTTGACTTAAAATCAACCTTGTACACAATTAAAAAAAACAGACATAATTTAAACAAGGCAATTCCACTTTCTCTAAAAAAGAAATACTAAAGATCATGTATGTTCTAATTTCTTACATCAAATTCAGGCAACAGAGTTATCTGCGCATAAACCTCATATGTTTCTTGTTCAGCCTATAAATCAAGACCACCAACACATGATTTAGTTTGAATCATGCATAATTGCAATTTCTTACAAATAAAAATTTCCAACTAAAAAACAGCAAAATAATGAAAACCATACCTTTAGCTCAACATGAACAACTCTACAAAGGAGAAATATTGAAAAGTGGAATCCTGTGATTCAGTTCTTGATTTGTTGATGCCTCTAACTACAAGTCAACACATACTAAATCAACAAAATAACCAAAAACCTAAACATAAACACACATAAAACCTCAAACATTACCATAAAAATCAAAACTTTACAAAAACAAAACAACCAAAAACAGAAAGATCCCACAAATTTAACACAAAAATCCTACTAATTAGTACAAAATCCCTACTATTTTAACACTTAATATTTTTTCTAATCAAACAAAAATTATGAACACATACAATCGAACGTATAATCGAAAGATTTCACATGTATACACATATATACATGTACAATCCAACAAAATAGAAAAAAGTTAGGTATATTACCTCTAATTGAAGCTTTAATTGAATATTTACTCTAAATCTTTCTCTAATCAGATTTGGGGTTTTGGGGTTTTGAAGTCGATTTTACGAGTTTGAGACGAGTGAGGTCGAGAGAGGTGAGGTCGAGAGAAAGGGAGGTCGAGAGGGTGTGGTGGACAGATGTTTGAGAGAGGGGTATTTTGTGTTCTAAAACTTATTTTCGTGTAAATAACTAAAATATTTGGCACTAAAATCACCCGCCCAACGAAAAAATTGAACTCCCGCTTACACTATTCGGTCAAATTGACCAAAAAAGTGAAACGTTATTGTAACACTTTTCTGAAGTATTGCAATAATTCTAAAATTACCGAAATGCTTCTTAGCCTTGCAACACTTTTCTATTTTATACAACACTTTGCGAAAGTATTACAATAAATGCGCAAGTTTCTTATCTATAGCAACATTTTATGCAACACAAACATGTTATGGGCTTGCAATATGTCAAATATGGTGTAGTGTAAACTCAAACAGACATGTGAAATAGTGGTTAAACCCATGAATATCTTAGAAGGAGGTTGGAGGTTGGTTTTTTGTACTAACAACTATTAATATATTTTTGTATAATAATATATGAGTGACATTTTTGTGACGGCCATTTAATTGAAAACTTTTGTCCTTATGTTAAGGTTTAATATATAGTAATAAATTGGATTAAAATGTGTAACTGTAAAACGATATTCCAAACACATTATTAATGCATTTACTAAGTGTGTTAATATAATTTAATATAAAGATGAACACATGAGAGGAGTGCAGAATCAGTTCCCAAGTAAAAAAACCAAAAACAAATAGGTGACATGAATACTCCAAACTGTAATAGGTGTTCATCTCCCAAAGTGTTTATCACAAACTTGGGTGATGTGAGGGTGTGCAAAGATGCGTCGGCCTTCAGCTTCTTTTTAAAATCATCTATCTCATTCATGCATGTTCGATTATATTACAACAACATTGCATGCATAAAACCTATTCATAATCTAGATTGCAAAAAAAAAAAACAATCAATTCCCGAAAAACAGATAACAACCGCTCTCTAACGCAAATTACCAATCTACAAACTATCCTTTCTCTGACACACAAAACTCAGGTAAACCTGCTTATAATCGCAAAAAGAACAATAGTACACTCGTGCTTCAAATTCTACATTATTTCAATCTGGTCTCAAAATCAATAATATTCACTATAAACAAGTCTTAGAGCCTTGACATAGTTACGTTTATGATTCAAAGTAATTACACTATTCGCCAATAAAATTTTTTACTCCTCACTAAGCATGAACCATACTTCTCATTTTACGCTCTCAAACTTAAGACTACACAATCCTTAAGCTAATAAATCGATCACGACCAACTTTTTCAAAATAAAAATTATTGATATCTCT
Organism: Heracleum sosnowskyi; assembly: GCA_030848705.1. NCBI lineage: Eukaryota > Viridiplantae > Streptophyta > Magnoliopsida > Apiales > Apiaceae > Heracleum > Heracleum sosnowskyi. Next base: position 8,873,026 of record CM061242.1, on the reverse strand, counting down.
ATGCAGGCTTGCACGGGCTGTTACGTTAGTTTAGTAATTAACGCTTTATAATGATGGGAATAAAAGTGTTTTAAATTTGATAATCACTCGTTTTCTGGATTTTAATTTTTTTTTTAAACAATCCCTCAAGTGGCTACGTTGACGGCTTACCAACTCTTTGACTTTCTTCCAATTATTCACATTTTATATATTGTAATCATTTGGCATTTAGTAATTAACGCTTTATAATGACTGGAATAATGTGTTTTATATTTGATAATCACTCGTTTTCTGCCATTTTATCACTTTTTTTATATTAGCACTTGACTGCATTTTTATTTTTTTTGCTAAGTATGACTGCATTATAGTTGTACTATTTCAATAAATACCTCCTTTTTCATAATAATTTAAATAAAAAACTAAAAAGTTAATGTAAAAAATTAAACTTTATTATTATTCTGTATTTTATTTTAAGAATAAAATAGAGAAAATATATCATATATTTTGCCAACTTCCTTCCTTGAGGTCAACTATTTTAGTCGTCGCGCTAGTTGCGAAGGCAAGTCTTCCGTAATTTGTTTCTGAACAATGAGGGTCACTCGTTTTGTACCGTTGAATAAATCTCTTTGTTGTTGTAGACCGCTGGCTTCACCATGTTATATTCCAGATATTCTATCATCTTTCACTTGTGAATCTTATCAGTCTTCTTGTTTCCCTTCTTTTCTAATTCTTGAAGCTCTTAAATCTTTTGTTTAACTTACTAATGGCTTCTACAAGTCGTAATCCAACTTCATCCTCTTCTGCTTCAACTTTAGTTCCTACTAAATGGGACGTTTTCATAAGTTTTAGAGGCATAGATACAAGATTTACATTTACTGATTATTTATACGATTCCTTGAAGCGCTCTGGTATTCGAACATTTAGGGATGATCCTGAGCTACGAAGCGGAGAAGTTATTTCTGACGCATTGCTCCAAGCTATTCAAGAATCTAAGATGTACATTGTTGTCTTCTCGGAAAATTATGCTTCTTCCAGATGGTGCCTTGACGAGCTTGTAGAGATCCTCGGGTGTTGTGAATCAATGGATAGATTAGTTCTTCCTGTATTTTACAACATCGAACCATCGGTTGTGCGTTACCAAACTGGCAAGTTTAGTGAAGCTTTCCAGAAGCACGCAAATCTTTATGAGCATAAGTTCGATAAGTGGCGACATACACTGAAGAAGGTGGCGGATTTTTCAGGATATGAAGTCCAAAAAAATAAGTAAGTAAAATTATTTAAATTGTCATTAATATCAACGAAAACCAAAACAAAAAACTGGGCAGCATGGTTGCTTTAGATTCAATTATAGCTATAAAAGATTTTTGTTAAGATTTCAGTTTTGATCCATAATCAAGGTCCTAAACGTTTTATTTAATTACGGCTTATGGAGTTTAAGTGCAAAATTTTTCTTATCAAAATAAGTCGAATGTGACCGACTCAATCCCTTTGTAATTCTTTTCCTTCTCCTTTTCGTGCTGGGCTTACTTGAGTCTAAGAAGATCAACAGCTAGAGTCTGAACTTAACTACAAACCTAAGCACAAATTTGTCGAGTTGGTGATGTAAATGAGTTATTTGATTCGCTTTATGTAATTTTTTTTTTAACATTTGACCACCATCTAGGCTTAATTTGCTTTACTGTAAATTTATCATTTTGCATCCATACGGTGTTCTTAATGAAGATCTGACACTATATTTCAATTAATAAATTGTGTTGCAGGTCTCAAGCTGATGTCATCAATGGAATTGTTGATAGAGTTTTACACCAAGTGAATCCCGGTTCTTTGGATGTTGCCGAATATCAAGTTGGGTTGGATTCTCGTGTAAAAGAAATAGCAACATTGTTGAAGAATGTTACAGCACCTGTCATTAGGATTGGTTTATATGGCATGGGTGGAATTGGCAAAACAACTCTCGCCAAAGCTGTGTACAATGAAAACCGTCGCCGCTTTAAGGGCAGCTGCTTCCTAGAAAATGTTAGGGAGGCTTCACAAACAAGACAAGGCATAGCTTGTTTACAACAGAAACTTGTCAATGATGTTCTTAAATGTAACAACATTACCATTGACAATCCTGACCAAGGAATTGAGATCATACGAGCTAGAATTTGTTCAACACAAATTCTTATTGTTATTGACGATTTAGAGAGCAGAACGCCATTGCAATATTTAGAAGGAACATTTGCTTCGGGGAGCACAATCATAATAACAACACGATCTGAAGATTTGCTGGATTCGATTAAAATAGAAACCAAATACGAGGTAAAAGAACTTAGTGATGTTGAGTCATGTCAACTCTTTTGCCAACATGCATTTGGAGGGGATAATAGAATGCCTGACACATTCATCGAATTGTCCAAAGAAATTCTAAAATATGCTGGACGGCTTCCATTGGCTCTTAAGGTTTGTGGCTCGGCCTTGCTTAACGAATCTGAGGAAGGATGGGAATGTTACATCGACAAACTGAGACGAGTTTCTATTGCTGCTGATGTTGAGGAAATATTGTTGGTTAGCTATAATGCGTTGGCTGACCCTATGTTGAAGGATATCTTCCTAGACATTGCTTGTTTCTTTATCATGTACAGGGAGGAAGAGGTTGTTAAAATAATGGAGACTTGTTATACATGCGTCAATCATAATATTGGTATTCTGAAGAAAAGATGTTTGCTAACTGTCAATCGTGGACGATACATGATGCACGATCTGATTATAGGTATGGGAAGGAAAATTGCCTCTAACGACTGCCCTGGTGAGCATGAAAGATATAGCAGACTGTGGGAACGAGACGTTATATACGAGGTGTTAAATGAGAACATGGTAAATTTATATGTATCTACTGCTCATGTTTTATTTTAGTTGTCTTTATTTTTTTTTTGACAGACATTTTAAAATGTTAAAGATAATAATTTTAAATTTTGATATTAAATTAAATTAATTTATTGTTTGAGTGAACATAAATATTTAGTTAATATTAGATAGAAAAATGCTAGGGGTACCAAATTAGTTCCCAAATTTTTTCTCAAATACACATGCATATTTTGATTTGTTGTAATAATGAATGACCCCGTGCATTTATATAAACAACACCAATCAAAATATTTTAAATTATCATATCATCCATGTCATGTCAGTGCGTTGGATAATGTGATTTGAACCGGATCACCAAGAATGAGAATGAGATTGCACGAAGTTCTTTATTCAAGTTTTTAAGTCAAAATATAAAGAATACGAGCGAAAATGAACCTCCAAGAGATTCTTAAAGAGTCTTTTCTCTCTCCTCTATTTTAATAGCAACCTCTTAACTTATATTTTATTAATAAAAGATTGATTCCCTCCAATTGGAATTTGAATCTTTATCCTAGTGGAGTTGAAATATTAATAAAATATAAAATAGAGAGAGAGTGTTATTGGAGTTGACACACAAATCAATGTAATAACTTGCTAAAAGTTTAATTTTTTATAATCTATACTCTTTATTAATAAGCAAAACAATATGAAAATGGTGCGCGGTACTAAAGTACCAAAGTACCAAATTTGGTTATCACTTAACCGGGTTCGATTCCTCGCAACTTCATAATTATACAAGATTTATTTACTTTAAATTTTTTGGCTTTCGATTCCTCGCAACTACATAATTATAAAAGATTTATTTACTTTAAATTTTTTAGCTTTATCCAGGGTTCGAATCATTACAATTACGTAATTATACAAGATCTATTTATTTACTTTAAATTCAATAGTTTCATCTATTTATATTTATTTATTTACAAGATTTATTTATTTACTTTAATTTCTTTAGCTTTATGCACAGTTCGATTGTCAATAACTACATAATTAAATAGTTATTTATTTATTAAATATTTTTATCATTCAATTCTCGAGAAATACATTTTTAAATAATACTTATTAATATTAATATTTTAATCTCGACTTATGCTCGGTCCGTGCTTGCACGGGTTACTAAACACTTGGAGATGCTCTAAGATCTCATTCGTCATCTGGGGATCACCTGAACCAAATGGCCCATAAAAATTATAATTTTTAAAATTACCCCTATGTTTTTCTTCCTCTATTCTTCCTCTTCCTCTGTGTAAATCTATCTATGTTTATTTTTCTACGCTACAAATTCTTTCTTAATATATATGTGTGTATAGCAGGGAACAAAAGCAGTTGAAGGCATCATCCCAAGCGACTTCCGCCTTCACTCAAATTATTCTCTTAAAAAAGAACCATTCATTCCTGAGAATAGAAATCATTTTGCTGCTGAAACATTCAAAAAGATGACTAAACTTAGATTACTTTACCTCAACAATGTGAAACTCACTGGAAGCTTTGAACACACATTTAAAGAGTTGAGGTGGCTCTATTGGTGGGGTTGTCCTTTAAAGTGTTTACCTTCGGAATTTTACCCAAAAAAACTCGTTTATCTTGCATTGCCTGGTAGCGAAATGACAGCAATGTTGGAGCCGAACATGGTAGGCACTGTGAGTACGCTTTATATAAGAATTATCTTACTTCAATTCTCCTGATTGCACTTAATTTTTCAGGGTTTTGAAAAGTTGAAGACTCTAGACATGTCCTATTCCAAAGATTTGACTACAACTACAGACTTCACTAAACGACCGTTTCTTGAAACTTTAATTCTTAAGGGCTGTGAAAGCTTGGAGGAGGTACATATATCAATTGGAAGTTTGGTGAGACTTGTTTCCTTAAATTTGCAGGGCTGTGTGAACCTAAGAGGTCTTCCAGACAGCATCTGTAACTTGAGAGCACTGAAAAGCCTCAATGTTGGGTACTGTAGTAATCTGAAAGCAATTCCTGTGAACTTGGGGAACATGGAGTCCTTGGTAGAGCTCAATGCAGAGGGGATAACTATTTGCATATTACCTGATTCGATTGGGCGGCTTAGTAAGCTTGTTGCTTTGAACTTGTCTTGTTGCAACAACCTTAAAACTCTTCCAGACACTATTTGCAATCTGAGATCCCTGAATTTCCTAAATATTGGTTGGTGTAGTAGTCTGGAAGCATTGCCCACAGAATTGGGGAACCTTGAATCCCTGGTAGAGCTCAATGGGACGTGTTTGACTGTTGCAAAATTACCTGATTCGATTGGGCGTCTTAGTAAGCTTGTTGAGCTGAACTTGTCTTGTTGCAACAACCTTAGCACTCTCCCAGACACTATTTGCAATCTGAGACTACTGGAAATTCTAGATATTTCATGGTGTAATAATCTGGAAGCATTGCCTAAAGAATTGGGGAACCTTGAATCCCTGGTGAATCTCAAAGCGTGGGGTACAAATGTTCATAAATTACCAGATTCGATTGGACGTCTTAGTAAGCTTGTTAAGCTGAACTTGTGTTGGTGCAACAACCTTAAAACTCTTCCAGACACTATTTGCAATCTGAGACTACTGAAAAATCTAGATATTTCATGCTGTCATAATCTGGAAGCATTGCCTAAAGAATTGGGGAACCTTGAATCCCTGGTGAATCTCAATGTGTGGAGTACAAATGTTCATAAATTACCAGATTCGATTGGGCATCTTAGTAAGCTTGTTGAGCTGAACGTGTCTCGTTGCGACAACCTTAATACTCTCCCAGACACTATTTGCAATCTGAGACTACTGAAAACTCTAAATATTTCATGCTGTAATAATCTGGAAGCATTGCCTAAAGAATTGGGGAACCTTGAATCCCTGGTGAATCTCTTTGTGTTGAGTACAAATGTTCATAAATTACCAGATTCGATTGGGCATCTTAGTAAGCTTGTTGTGCTGAACTTGTCTTGTTGCAACAACCTTAAAACTCTTCCAGACACTATTTGCAATCTGAGACTACTGAAAAATCTAGATATTTCATGCTGTCATAATATGGAAGCATTGCCTAAAGAATTGGGGAACCTTGAATCCCTGGTGAATCTCAATGTGTGGAGTACAAATGTTCATAAATTACCAGATTCGATTGGGTGTCTTAGTAAGATTGTTGATCTGAACTTGTCTTGTTGCAACAACCTTAAAACTCTTCCAGACACAATTTGCAATCTGAGTTCACTGAAAACTCTAGATATTAGTTACTGTAAAAGTCTGGAAGCATTGCCTGCAGACCTGGGAAAACTTGAATGCTTGGTAGAGCTCAAAGCAAAGGAACTTCTAAGTGTTTCAAGTTTACCTGATTCGATCGGGCGCATTAGATCACTAGGAATTCTTGACATTAGCAGTTCGAATTTGCTGTCCATTTCAGGACTTCCTTCTAATTTAAAAAGCATAAGTCTTGCAGGCTGCAGCTCTTTGGTAAAATTACCAAATCTATCCAATTTGAAGCAGTTGAAGGTTCTAAACCTTGCACGTTGTAGCGGTTTGACAGAGATTCAAGGCCTGGAGGAACTTACTTCTATTGAAGTACTTCATTTGGGAGGTTGCAACTCGTCTGCATGCACCTTCACAAAACGTTTCTTTCAGGTTTGGTTGATTGATCTCAAACTCTTTATGAAAATTAATTTCTTTTAGTTGTACTAAATTTCAAATTCAAAGTAATATCCACTCTAATCAAACTAATTACTCATTTTAGTAGTACTATTTATAATCTGAGTGATGCATATGTTCTGTTAATATTTTATAATTATTTTTGACATTCTATATGATTTTAAGCTTTATTCTTTCTATTATTAGTTTAATTTAATATAAAAACATTATTATATAAATATTCATATTAATTGTTTTAAACAATGAAATTTGTTTAAAGTATTTTTATTGGTTATAATCATATATTTTGAGATTATAATACTAATGAATTATTATAGTTACAGGCAAGTATTTAATATTTAAAACAATTTTTAATCTTAATATAATTTTAATTTGATACTAATAAGCAAAACTTAAGGATTTTAATTTGACTCAATAAAATTTATGACTTGTAAATAATGATTCATCCAATCCAATTTATTTATTATTAATACAGATATTATAGCTATATTAAAATTTTCAAAAATTTAAATATAAAATTTATGAGAATTGAACCTTTAAATATCCTTATAATTCAATTTTGATATAATACTTAAAAATGTTACATAATTATTGTTTAAAATATTTAAAATATCAATATAATGATTTTCATTTATTTAATTTGTAATTATAAAAATTGTTATCATTATTATAGTTATAATTTTAATTTGTTATCCAAGTTACGAGAATTATAGTATAACCGGTGTATAGAAAATTGGTGATGAACCTCCGTAAACTTTGTTGGAATGGAATCTTTTACTAGTTTTTGTGAATATAACTAGGTTATTAAGCGGTTTTATAATAATTTATTCTATAAAATATGTTTTTATAATATGTTTTTCTAATAATATGAATTTTCTATTTTGTCTTGGTTATTTACTGAAATTTTGAATAATTATAAAAAAAGACCAATTGTTTAATAGTTTTCATTTTTTAATATTATATCAAATATTAATATATTTATCACCATTTTCATTTTTCTCAAAATTCCAAATTCTATTTTTAAATACATAATGCTCCACCAAATTCTATTTCTAAATACATAATGCTCCACCTAATGAATCTCAATGTTTACTCTCAATCACCCTGTTCGTTACCTAAATAACAAACTAATTTACTAAATAAGTTAATTAATTTTATTAAATCATAAAATTTAATTTAAATATTTTTGAAAACTCCAAATTTTATTGTTTAAAATATAAATACTCAAGGAAAAAAAATAAGACTTCTACATTTTATTTTATTTCATAGAAACTTGCATTTTTTGTAAGTATTATCTTCTATATAACTTATAAGTAAAATTTGAAAAAATAATTATATATTATAACATATAGATAAACTAAACTTCGGTTTTTTTACAAAAATATTATGAGATCATAATTTTGAATATTTCTTTTAGGAGAATATTAAGATGATAATCTTATTTCAAGATAAATTCTAGAACTTCAATAAAAAATACTAGCTTAAAACCCGTGCGATGCACGGATTGTTAATTGTTATTTTATTATTATTGTTTTAATATTTTATTAATTGTAATTGTGCAAAAAATAAGTAGACATGTTAAAATAGCTAAACACTTTTAATTAATTAAAAACATTAAAACAGATTTTAAAATAAATAAGTATGGGGTCGCCCGTTATATTTTTGAAAATGAAGGGTTTTAGTTAGAAAAAAATGTAACATATATTTAGTTTAGAAAGGTAAATGCCCGTGATATTTTTGGAAAATTAGGTTTTAAAATTTAATAATTAAAAGTATTTAAATACGTTTTAAAATAAATAAGTAAATGGTTTCCTGTGATATTTTTGGAAAAAGAATGGATTTTAGTGAGAAAATAGAAAAAGTAAATTGTAAAAGGCAATTTCCCGTGATATATTTAGAAAAGAAGGAACTTTTTAGAAAAAATATATAATATATTTTAGCTGAAAATGTAATTTGTTATAAATATGTATTTGATTATTTATATTTTAATATTTGTAGTAATTGCATTTGTTAAGAAAAATAGGTAGACATGTTAAAATATGTAAACTTTTAAAAAATAATTATAATATTAAAATAGTTTTAAAAATAAATAACTAAACGTCCGTGATATTTTTGGAAAAGGAGGAGTTTTAGTAAGAAAAAATAGAAAAACTAACATGTTTTAGTTAAAAAAAGGTAATTGCCCGTGATATATTTGAAAAAGTAGGGGAATTTGTTAGAAAAAATAGAAAAAATAATGTATTTTAGGTGAAAAAGATAATTGGTTATAAATATGTAATATTATTATTTAATAATATATTTCTATAAATAAGTAAGGTTGATTAAGTAAAAACACAAAGTACAGTTAATTAAGGGCAATTAAGTAAAATCACAACGTACCATACCGACCAACCAAAATTAAGGGCAATTAAGTAAAATCACAACGTACCATACCGACCAACCAAACTTTTAATGTTTCGTCTATTATATAATAGTATTAATATAATAGTATTGATATGAAAATATTACAATGATAACTTTGGGTTCAAGAGAAAGTTTAAAATTAATTTGACTTGAACATAAATTTAATGTGAATATTAAGATAGTAATATTAAGATGAAAATTTTTAAGAGAATATAAGGTAATTAACACTTGCATTGCTAAAGATTTAAAATGAAATTGAGATATTTTCTCTTAAACAATTTCGGAGAATATTAAAATTTTATATTTAGTTTTTTCCATTAGTACACAAGCAATTATTCTATATTTAATTTTCTGCATTAGTAAATATTTTAAATGCAATAATTTTAAAATTGTACATTTAGTTTCCTCAATTAGTATAGATTTTAAAAGAAATTGAGATATTTTAAAATCTTTAATATTAATAATTCAAAAAAAATCTAATTTATATTGTTTAAAATAAAGGTTCTCGAGAAAATAAGACTTTTATATTTATTTTATTTAATAAGAACTTGCATTTTTATTAAATATTATCTTCTATAGAACTTATAAGGTAAAACTTAAAAAAATAATTTTTAATATATACATGTATATAGAAAGATAAATTAAACATAGTTTTTTTAAAATAATTATGAGAACATAATTTCTAATAGTTTTTCTAGGATAATATTAAGATGATAATCTGATTTAAAAATAAATTCTAAAACTTCAAAAAAAAATGAAAATATGAAGATGATAATTTTGAGTTCAAGAGAAAGTTTAGGAGAATATTAACATGGTAATTTATATTGAAGATAAATTTTAGGAGAATATTAAGATTATAATTTGACTTAAAGAAGAAAGTTTAGGAGAATATATGGTAATTAATATTTTCATTACTAAAAAATTAAAAGAAAAATGAGATATTTTCTAATAAAAAATTTAGTAGAATATTAAAATTGTATATTTAGTTTCCTCCATTAGTAAAGATTTTAGAGGTAAGTTAAAGACAAAAATATTAAAAATGTATGTTTAGTTTCCTGCCTTAATAAAACATTTTAAAGGCAATTGAGATATTTTCAAATTTTTAATATTAATAATTCAAAATTTTGAGAAAATTAGAAAAATAGATCGAAGTGATCTGAAAATTCACCCCTATTCTCCTAAGTATATTGATTTAAATCTTTTTTACCAAATATAATCAATTTAGGTTTCAAATTAACTAATATATTGCCATTCATTTTCTAAATTTATGAGAGAAATGTAATTATCTATATACCGGGATGCCAGGAAAAACTTCCAAAATATTGTTTTTGATTTTTCTATTTTTTGGACTCTTTTAGTAAAAATATTTTCTTGCATTTAATAGCATATTAATTAGTCATTAATTCCACTTATTAAATATATATTTAATTTACTTTATTTTATAATATATAAGTGGTTATCAAATTTTATTTAAGCATTATAATTATTATTTTAATATAAAAATTAATTATTTGTATTAAATTAAGATTTTTTAGGTTAAATAACCACTTAAATTTTTTATAATGTGCTATTTTGTATTCTCTATTCAAGATGAGTGAACATATGACATAATTTTTTGGGAAAGTTTTTGTTAGTGATGGTAAAAATTGTGGTATGGAAATATAAAATTTTCAAATTATAAAATTGTAATAAGTGTATAGCATGAATGGGATTTTGGCTTTTAATATTGTTTTTTAGCTATTTATAATTTGATATTGATATAATATTATTTTCCAAGTAAATGATTTATATAAATTTTACTTAGAGTTTTAATTAGTATTTTTAAAGTAAAGTATTATATATATATATATAATATTTTTTTTAAAAAAATCAATTTTAAATATTTTTTAATAGTTAATTATAAATTAAGTAAGCCAAGCAAAGGGTTGGTGAGTTGCCTAATTAACTCCTTATATATAATAAGCGTAAGGGAGATCTTATCCAAAACTTTGGTCGGTCACTGTACTACCAAAACCAAAAATATATGATCCGTTGGATTATAAAACTATAAATATTCAAATAGATGAGGACCGTTAGATATAATATTAAAAATTGTATTTGATTAATAATAGGATATTATTTAAATACTAAAAGGTGTATTTTGATAATTGAAACCAATTATAAATGGGTTTTCTATATTGAATAGAAATCTTTATGTAAAAATTCGTAATTATCTTTTCTCTTTAGTTTATGGATAGTTCCAGTTAGATAATAATTATTAAACCATCATTAAATTAAAGATAATTGTCTTGGCTTCGCGTGGGCTGTAAAATCGTTAAAATCTGTTGTCTAAAACTCAAGAAAGAGCCCAAACAGTAAAGTGATTATCTAAATTTTAATAAATACTTTTTTTTATTATTGTAGCACCAATTTAATATTTTTCCTAATTCTTTTAAATTTATAAATTCTATTTTTATTTCAATAAAATATTAAAACCAATTTAAGAAAAAATTAAAATCGATCTGGTCCGTGTACGATCACTATACGACCAAATTAATAATTATATTTAGATATTAAATAGATCGATGAGAATTGTTAGATCTAATATTAAAAAGTGTATCTGATTAATAATAGAATTATATTTAAATACTTAAAAGTGTATTTTGATAATTTAAATCTTTTCTATGTAAAAATTCTTAAATATCTTTTGTATTTATGTATAGTTCCAGTTAGATAATAATTGTTAAACCAAATATGAAGATAACAATTCATATCGATTACAATATTAAAAATTATCAATATAATGCTCATGTATATCATACTACCAATGATACACGTGGACCCGAGACTTAGAAGAACTCATGTACATGAATAAATTTAAACACTTTTTTTTCTTAAGTAACATAACAATTTGATTAATCCAAATTATAATTATATTATTTTATATATAACAAACATAAAGGATAATATCAAAATATTATTAAAATATTGAGGGTTTCATATCCATAAACGATAATTTTGAATATAATAATTATATTAAAATGTGTATTTGATTAAAGGTAGGATTATATTTAAATACTAAGAAGTGTGCTTTGATAATTTAAACCAATTATAAATTGGTTTTCTATATTGAATTGAATTTTTTATGTAAAACTTCTTAACCATCTTTTCTTTTCGGTTTATGGGTAGGTCAACTGGTCAAGTTAGATAATAATTATTAAACCATCGTTAAATTAAAGATAATTTTGTTAGTTTCGCATGAGTTGTAAAATCGTCAAAATTCAATTTCTAAAACTCAAGATAGAACCAAATAGTAAAGTGAGTATCTAAATTTTAATAAATATTTTTTTTATTATTGTAGCATCAATTCATTTATTTTTCCACTAATTCTTTTAAATATAGAAATTTTATGTTTCTTTCAATAAAGTCTTAAAATTAATGAAGAACAAATTCAAATCGATAAAGAATATAATAATATGATAATAAAATTTTATATAATCATAACATAATTTTTATTTTGTTTAATAATTCTTAAGTAATAATGTATTTTAAAATTTTATATACACTGTAAATAAAACCGAAACATTAAAAGTAAAAGCAGTTAGTAAGATACTTATATCAGTATATACTTGATATCCTTATTATATTAAATCCTTATATATAATAAAATAAGTATAATATTGATCTTATCCAAAAATTTGGTCATAAGGTCCTTGGACAACCAAATTAATAAGGACCACTAGATCTTAACTAGATAAATGAAAATCGTTAGATCAAATAATAAAAAAGTGTATTTTATTAATAATAGGATTATATTTAAATTCTAAAAAGTGTATTTTGATAATTTAAACCAAATATACCAAATATAAATAAGTTTTCTATATTGAATAGAATTCTCCATGTAAAAAAATCGTGACTTTCTTTTCTTTGGACAATTCCAGTTAAATAAAACTTATTAATATCTTTTAATTAAAGATAATTTAGTTATCTTCATGTGGGGTGTAAAATCGTCAAAATCTAATTTTTAAAACACAAGATAAAGCCCAAATTAGTAAAGTGAGTATTTAAATTCTAATAATAATTATTATGTCATCATTATTTTAACGCAATTTAATTACTTTTTTCTAACTATTTTAAATTTAGAAATCTATGTTCAAAAATTAAAATCAATCTAAGAAAAATTCAAATCAACAAAGAATATAATAATACGAGAATAAAATTTTATAAAATTGTGCATATTTTTATCCTATTTTATTAAGTTTTAGATCATAACTAATCAAATATTATTTATTATTAAATAATAAATTATACGCAAATGGTGATTTTGTTTTATAAGAACTCATAGAGACCTAATTTCATTGTTAGCACGACTATATTCATATTAAAAAAAACCGTATTTTAAAATTTTAGATTCAGTTACAGAAGATGCCAAACTTTTTTAACCTATATACATGGTAAATTATTAAATTCGAAACTTTAAAAATTTGTTAATCAAATATTATCAAATAAATTATGTTTGCAAGAAAAAAATGAAAAAATTCTTATTTTTCAAAAAAAAACCTGTAAATTTTAATATGTTATTGGTAGATTCAAACCTTAAATCATTCTACATGATAATTTGAAAGATCCAACGATTATGGATTGAGTGATCAAACAAAGAAACCATACTTATAAGGAAGCTTTCATTATTTAGTCTTTAATATAATAACATAAATATTTACGAGATATACTATAAAAAAATGAATTTTATACAGAATTTTGATCGTCACAGTGTACTACTTTAAAAGAAGAACTATTACAAAAAAAATTATATTTTAATTGATAATTTATTTTCTCAAAAGTTCAAAGTTCCCGCATCATTAACATATTACAAAAAAGAGTATATTATATTTTAGCAATAAATATTTAAAAAAAATTAAAAATTAAATTTTTTTATAAATATTAAGAAAACTTAATGATATTATCCTGGTAGTTTGGTCCTAAATACCGCCAAAACATTCTCAACCGTTAGATCCAATACTTTAAAAAATAGACGATCATGATTATATCATATAAAAAGAAGTTATTATCTAAAAATGATATAAGTTAAAAGATATTATATTAGAATTGGATTTTTTTAAAAGTTAAAACATAAAAATAGTTGTAATTAGATAAGGAAACTCATTTAATAATAAAATAATAAAAATCATTTAATCTTAAATAGATATGTGAAAAGCGTTAGATTTAACATTAAAAACTGTATTTGGTTAAAAACTGTATTGAGTTAATAAAGAGTATTCTAATAATCTAAACAACATATAAGTAGATTTCGTAAATCGGATAGAATTCTCAACATTAAATTTCGTCACTTTATTCTCTTTTTAGTTTTAGAATAGTTTTTAATTGAAAAAGAACTATTAAACCACAACTAAATTAAAGATTATTTTGTGAATTTCATGTGGACTATAAAATTGGTCAAATCTAACTTTTATAACTTAATATAAACAAATATTAAAAAATAATAAATATCAAATTTTAACTACAATTTTTTTGGCTAAATCTTTTTTAACAATAATTTAATCATGTAAACTAATAACTTTTAAATATTAAAATATTCATAAATAAATATAATTATAAATATTAAAAAAACAATCGTGTGTTGCATGGGTAATAAAAATTTAAGTAACCGTGCATCGGCTAGTAATATATAATACATTTAATATTGTTGTAACCTAATTATCATTGATCTAAACATGCAAAATGAATTAAACATATTAATGTATGAATATGAACGTCCATAAAACTAGTTTTGCCTAAAGAATCACTTATTATATTATATTTAATTTTAGTACCCGGAGAAAGTATATCTTTAATGTTGTATGAAAATTTATACAATGGCTTGATAAAAACAAATTTGCATTTATATTTTATTAAATAATTCTAGAATTTATACTCTTTATTAATAAAAAAATAATGTTTAAATGATTGGCGATACTAAATATTAAATTTGGTTATTATTTTCATTCTTACAACTATGTAATTATACAAGATTTATTTATTTGTTTTAATTTTATTAGCTCTCCTTTAATGTTATTAGTTTCATTTAGAGTTCAATTGCGTATAAGTACATAATTAAATAGTGTTTATTAATTATATATTTTTATCATTCAATTTCTATAAATATTATTTTTAATAATATTTACTAAAAAATTATCAATATATTAGTATTTTATGTTGGTTCATGACCAGGTTATTAGCTAGTCATATATTACCTAAATTTCTTCAATATATTAATAATTCAAAGGATTATTAGTTAGTAATACAAAATTTTATAATTATATCATAATTGTTAGAAAAGTATTATCATACAAAATCTATAATTTCTTGTGAACAATTATTAGTTTAGAATATTTATTAATTTACATAGTATTAAATTATGTAAATTATTATTACAATATATGTTAATTAACTTGATCTGATATTATAGTTGCAAAATAGATAACAAAATAAATTTTAAGCTAAAATGATTAAAATAAGGTAAAATAAATTGAATCATTTTTAAATTGTTGGCATTTATCCGCGTCTATAAATTAGAAAATCCGTATTTTTAAAAGATTCTAGTGATGTGACACGATTTTTTGACAAGTCGTCAATATATTATGTTGATGAATAATTACAAAAAAAATAAAAAAATGACAAGAACACATAAAAAATAATGAAATTGATTTAAAGATTAAACTATGGACCTCCTAAAAAAACATTAAATTTGGACATTTTTGATGTACTTTGTCATATTTTTAACTTTTTCTAATTCTTCATTCACATAATAATAAATTTGTTAACATTTTTTTAAAGTTCTTTTTAGTGTGTGTCCATACACACTCTAACAATTACTTTTTTTTTTATGAGTTAACTAATTTTTATTAGTTGAGTTTTTTGTGCATGCAGATCACTATTATTAATAAAACCAAAATCAATCAAAAAATACTAAGAGCATCTCCAATCAAGGAGAAACCTTTAGCTTTAGCTAAAATTCTGAAACATGCCTTGAATATAAATTATGTAAAAATATTGGCACTCGGCCATAATCTTAGCAAAAAATATAGCCAACGTGCCAAGACCTTAGAGTATCTCCAATGGTGATATATAAAATGATTGGCTAAAATTTGATAAAATAGGAATAATGTAAAATTTTAGCTAAGGGTGTGATTAGTACTCCAATGATATTTGTGTATAAATTATGATAATGTAAATTATACCTAAAAGGGGAGTGTTAAATTTTTTACATATTCTCCAAATATTTAGCTAAGGGGTTGGTACCATTAACATAACAAATTTTACATAATCAATACAAATTTTACATACGGGCACACATTAGAAAATTCTTTTTTTTAATAACATGATTGCATATATCAATGACATTTATCATGCTGCTCAGCTGCTGTGATCTAATTTGTCTCTATATCTTATTATTTCTTGCTGTGATCTAATCTCTCTCTGTATGTTACTATTCTCTCTATACCACCTATTTTGCAACAGATATATTCGGGATTTGGGCATCGTGTTGACATTTACGCAGAGTCATCAATGTTTCCAGAATGGATTAATCAATCAAGAGGATCAACAGTGTCTTTAGATTTGCCGCCAAATGTATCACATAATTTCTTGGGAATAATCCTCTGCTCTAGAATCTGGAGTTCTGATAAGGAATCTTATTCCGTTAATGTTAAGACTAACACAAATGATTGTGTATGGAGGCATGGCTTGCCTTCATGGAACACCAATCCTGATGATTATACCGATACCCCACGTATGATATTAGAACCAAGAACAGTATTCTCCATCACAGACAGCGACGAGAGTATTGAATTCACAGCATCTATGGAATCCAGGGAAAATAATACTGTATCAACAGAAAGTGGAGAAATTACTGGGTTTCATCTATTATACAAAGGTGACGAGTGCGACAGCACTGCTGTCTAGGTAGATGAAGAAACAGGACATTCTTCGAAACGGTTGAAACTTTTGTGAAGTGACAAGAACTGGACTCTCTCAAGTTCTGAACAATTTGGATTATTCCAGAAGTGACAAGAACTGGCTCTCTATTTCAAGAAATTGATGAACATGTCTTCTTGTTATAACCTCAAAACTCTTTCAGACACTATTCTCAATCTGAGATTATTGAAGAATGAAGTCGAAGCCTTTAGTTACTTAGTAGTTTATCAGCTTGCCTTTCAGTTGTAATAAATCTATCAACTCACTTGCCATAAATAGGAGTTGATGTGTTTGTCTAGTAGTTAATGCTTTATGTTGCTGGCCATGTCCAATGCCAAGTAACCTCATAGGTGTCCCAGTAGAGAGTCTAGTCATGGTTAAGGGTAATGCAGTCTTTCTTGCTTAGTTTGTTAGAGTTGTGGCAGTGCTCAACATAAAAGACAATGCAGGAGGGTCCTCTTTGTGAACATTGCAGTGTTTCACTGGAATTAGTTGTTTCACTCTCTCTCATTATTGTTATGAATCCAGGATCTTACCATGTTGTTGCACGTGTCCCATTGAGTAGCCTTCACAGGATCTCTGATGCTTCTTGTGACTGTCCCATCTATGAACCCTAGCTTTCTTTTTGCAGATAGCTGTATCTCAAACATTCTCCTCCATGCTCTGTAGTCACCAGGACCCTGCAGCTTTGAAACACTTATGGATGTAGATCTGTGAAAGACAGCCTATTAGTAGTCATGAGCAAATCTGAACACACAGTGAAGAAACTTCTCTTTTTCAGATAGATGAAAGCAACACTTTCTTCTAATCTAACTCTTCAAATGCAGCTTTTATGGGAGGTGGGAAGTACTGAACTTTTTTATTACCAGCTTTCAGCTAATTTACCGAGCGAAGAAATCACAAAGTTTATGTTTTTTTAAACTCAGCCAAAATTTTATTTATGGTGGTTAAAATTTCAAATCAGTTTCTTCTAATGACATGAAATTGACTCATTTACGGGAGAATCGATATCAAAGTCGGGTCTTGAATTATGAGAACTACTAAAATTTCCTATTTATTTTAAAGTTATTTAGTAGTATAATTTAAAAGTAGTCGAGAGTAATTAGAATGCCAGAGCAACAGACTAGGAGTCTTGACTTGAACCAGCTATATGTCAATGGCTTCTACAAGTCATGATCGAACTCCATCCTCTTATGCTTCAACTTTACATCCTACTAAATGGGACGTCTTCTTAAGCTTCAGAGGCATAGATACACGAGATTTTTTTACTGATTTTCTATATCATTCTTTAGACCGCAAGGGTATTCGTACATTCAGGGATGATCCTGAGCTTCGCAGCTGAGAAGTTATCTCAGAAGCCTTGCTCCAAGCTATTCACACTTCTAAGATTTACGTTGTCTTGTCAAAAAATTATGCTTCTTCTCCGTGGTGTCTTGACGAGCTCGTTGAGATCCTGGGTTGTTACAGATTACTGGATAGATTTGTGTTATCTGTTTTTTACTACATTGAACCATCGGTTGTCAAGTACCAAACTGGAAGTTTTGATGAAGCTTTCCGGAAACATGAAAATCGTTTTCAAGGGGATCGGTTGGAAAAGTGGCGTGTTACACTAAAGCAGGTGGGGGAATTTTCAGGATACCACGTTCGTGAAAATATGTAAGTACAAGAATTTTAACTGTCTTTCATTGTTAAAATGTGAATTTGCTTGGGAACAAAATAAAGAAAAAATATGAAAAACAATTGGCCGCATATGAGCTTTAATGTAACCAACAAACTTGGTAACAAACTCTCTGCATTTTTTCTTTCTCCTTCTCTGTTTCTGGCTTAAGTCTAATAAGCTTTTACACAAAAAATGGAGGAACCTGATACATCCATTTAAGTCTTGGCATCGTCTGCTTCAATATAAATTACTAATATTGCATCCATCTGGTGTTCTTAGTGAAGATCGGACACCAATTCTAATTAGCAAAATTGTGTTGCAGGTCTCAAGCTGATGTTATCAACAAAATTGTTGATAGAGTTTTGCACGAAGTGAATCCTGTGACTTTGGATGTCCCCAAATATTCAGTTGGGTTGGATTCTCATGTTAAGGAAGTAGAAACATTGTTGAGAAATGTCACAGCACATGTCAGTAGGATTGGTATATATGGTATGGGCGGAGTTGGCAAAACAACTCTTGCCAAAGTTGTGTATAATCAAAACTATAATCGCTTCCAGGGCAGCTGTTTCCTACCAAATGTTAGGGAGTCTTCAAAAACAATAAACGGCCTAGTATGTCTACAACAGAAACTTATCAATGATGTTCTTAAATGTAAGAACATTACTATTGACAATGTTGACCAAGGCATTGAGCTAATAAGAGCTAGAATTTGTTCAACAAAAATTCTTATTGTTCTTGATGATTTAGACAGCAAAATGCCATTGGAATTTTTAGAAGGAACATTTGCTTTGGGGAGTACAATCATAATAACAACACGAGATGAAGATCTACTGGATAGAATTCAAGTAGAAGCCAAATACAAGGTAAATGAACTGAGTGATGTTGATTCCTGGACATTGTTTGTTTTTTTATTGGGCACAACGCAGAAGAGGTTGTTAAAATACTGGAAACTTGTTATACGTTCGTCAATTATTATATTGGCATTTTAAAGGAAAGAAGCTTGCTTACTATCGATGATGTAGATGGGTTGCGGATGCATGATCTACTTCTGGATATGGGAAGGAAAATTGTATGTAACAACTCCCCTCATGAGCCTGGAAAACACAGCAGATTGTGGAAATCGAAAGATATTTACAAAGTGTTGAAGGAGAATGAGGTAATGCGACTAGTACATCTAATACTCAATCTGTCACTTTGATTAGTTTTTTGACTTTGAATAAAATATCAAATAGTTTTTTGATTAGTTTTTTGACTAGTACATTTTAAAATGAATAAAAAATATAATTTTTTAAATTTTTTAAATCAAATTAATATATAAAAAAAAATTTGTTTTGACATAAAACCAAGTTCTGATACTAAAAGTTAATTTTTTCTTTTATTATCTCAAAAATTGTGTCAAAAGTAAAAGAAAACTTTTCTTCTTGAATTATATGTGTGTGCAGGGAACCCAAGCAATTGAAGGTATCATTCCTAGCCACTTTCACCTTTATTTCGAGCAGCTTTTCGACCAAGAACCATCCATTACTGCCTTGCAAAGAAGTAATTTTGCTGCTGAAACTTTCAAAAGAATGAGTAAACTAAGATTTCTTTGCCTCATAAATGTGAAACTCGCTGGAAGCTTTGAATACGCATATAAAGAGTTGAGGTGGCTCTATTGGGCGCTTTGTCCTTTTACGTGCCTGCCTACTGAATTTTACCCGCAAAAGCTTGTTTTTCTTGCGTTGCCTGGTAGCAAAATGAGAACAATGTGGGAGCTCAACACAGTCACGGTAGGCATAGTGAGTACGTTATTTGCAAAATAATTGATCTAGTAAATTTCTGATATAATTTCTCCCGATTGCACTTAATTTTACAGGTTTTTAAGAAGTTAAAAACTCTAGACATGTCCTATTCTGTAGATTTGACTGCAACTCCAGACTTCACCAGATTACCGTGTCTTGAAATTTTAAATCTGGCGGGCTGTGAAAGGTTGGAGGAGGTCCATATTTCAATTGGAAGCTTGGTGAAGCTTGTTTCCTTAGATTTGCAGTGGTGTACGAACCTAAAAAGTCTTCCAGACAGCATATGTAACTTGAGAGCACTGAAAAGTCTTAATATCGGGGGTTGTAGTAATCTGGAAGCAATCCCTATGAACTTGGGCAACATCGAATCTTTGGCAGAGCTCAATGCAGAGTGGCTGACTATTTGCGAATTACCACATTCAATTGGTCGTCTTAGCAAGCTTATTGAGCTGAAGTTATCTTCTTGCTTGAAGTTCAAAACTCTTTCGGACACTATTTGCAATATGAGATCACTGAAAACTCTAGATGTTAGTTGGTGTAGTGGTCTGGAAGCATTGCCTATAGAATTGGCCTTGAATCCCTGGTAGTGCTCAAGGCTGATGGACTAAAAGTTTCAAACCTACCTGATTCAATTGGGCTCTTTAGATCACTGGAAACTCTCAGGCTTAGAAGTTGTTCCAACTTGTTGTCTATTGCAGAAATTCCTTGTAGTTTGAGATTGATAAATCTTGTACGCTGCACGGCAATACAAACATTACCAGATCTATCCAACTTGAAGCAGTTACGGGAATTGAACCTTTCAGGTTGTAGTGGTTTGACAGAGATTCAAGGCTTGGAGGAACTTACTTCTATTCAAACACTTCATTTGGGAGGTTGCGACTCGTCTCTACTGAAATCCACTTTAACAAAATGTTTCTTTCAGGTTTGTTTACTCCCAAACTCTTTATCAACAACAATTACTACTTATTTATACTAGCTCATAACCCGTGCGAAGCACGGATCAAGAATAAAAATTAAATTACTAAAAAAGTAATTTAAAATATTGAGAATAAAAATAATTTATAAGTTTTATTTAAATATGTATTTGCAGAGAATTTACATGAAATTAATATGAAAGTCTATAATAAATAAATATTATTTAATTATGTCGATAGAAAGAATCAAATATTTGGTAAAATCAAAGAATTGAAATTGAATAAATAACTAACTTATATAATTATGTAGTGGCAGCGAATCGAATTTGAGTTTAGAATGAAACCAATTAATTTAGATATATCGTACTAACCAAAATTTTGCTTTGTACTATTGTTTTGCAACGAAAAAGAGTTTTCCTTATCAATAAAGTCCCCGATCCCTCGGATAATTTTATTATACTTCTTTCCAATCCCGCCATCAATCCCCGAGTTGTTTTTATACTTCTCTCTGTTCTTGTCCTCAACGCGAATAATTTCTTAAATTCTCGTCCGGAATGGGGGTGGAGAACATAGCAAGATCGACGGGACAGATAAAATACCCATATGTAGTTGTTATGTAGTTGTTAGAAGTATGCGAGATACCCAAATTTGACTTTGTACTATTGTGTTCCAACGAAAAAGAGTTTTCCTTATCAATCAAGTCCCCAATCCCGAATTATTTTTATGTACTTTTATCCGTTCCCGCCATCAATCCCCGAGTTGTTTTTATACTTCTATTCTCTCTGTTCTGTGTCCTGAACACGAATGATGTCTCAAATTCTCGTCCCGAATGGGGCGTGAAAACAGAGTAAGATCGACGGGACGGATAAAATACTCATCTGTAATTGTTAGAAATAGGAGAGATAGGAATTGTACTGATCGAAAGTACTTATAAAATAATAGGTAATATAAAAAATCTTTTGATCTCAATCAAATTATATGTGTACGGCGGTATACATAACATATCAACATATGAGAACATTAAGTTGGATATCTGATTTTGATTTTATAATAAATCTTATTTATATTAATTATATTAATATAATAATTATATGTTTACCGCTGTATATGACAAACTATATTATTAAGAGTGGGTTTCTGATTTTAATAAAGTAATAAATCATATTATATTAATTTAGAATTATGTTAACTATATTAAGATAATAAATATATGTATATTGCGGTATACATGACATACCATACCAATAACAGATGTTCTGTTTTTAATAAAGAGTAAGTATAGGTTTTTAATTTAATAATAAATCTTATTATATTTATTTAGAATTATATTATAATATTAAGATAATTAAGATAAAAATAATATTCTGTTTTTAATAAAGAGTAAGTATAGGTTTTTAATTTAATAATAAATCTTATTATATTTATTTAGAATTATATTATAATATTAAGATAATTAAGATAAAAATAATATGTATACCGCGGTATACATGTTATACCATTAAGAGGGGCTTTCTGCTTTTAATAAAGAGTATAGATTGAATGCAAAAATTAGTTTTAGTTGGTTCCAAAATTAGATTTACAATATCTACTTTACTGCTGTAGATATCTGC
Source organism: Heracleum sosnowskyi (assembly GCA_030848705.1). Lineage (NCBI taxonomy): Eukaryota > Viridiplantae > Streptophyta > Magnoliopsida > Apiales > Apiaceae > Heracleum > Heracleum sosnowskyi. The sequence continues at coordinate 8,850,205 of CM061242.1, read as the reverse complement.
TGATCATTTTTTTCCGGGGTTAAATTTTGCAACAGATATACTCTGGATTTGGGCATCGAATTAAAATTTACGCTCCATCATCAGTGTTTCCGGATTGGATTAGTAAATCCCCAGATTGGGTTGGTGAAGCAAGTGATTTAGGGTCAACAGTGTCTCTAGATTTGCCGCCAAATCGGTTGCAGAATTTTGTTGCCATGATCCTCTGCTCTGAACACTCGAGAAATGAGAAGCATGGTATAGCTGTTTACTCTGTTAAGACAACAACAAATGATTTTGTATTGAGGGATAATCCTTTATTGAGATACTTATATGATGGTTGTGACGATGACTCATGTATAAATATAGTTCCGAGAACAATATTCTCGATCAAAGACGGGGACGATAGAATTGAATTCACAGCATCTCTACAATTTTTCGGTGACAATGTGACTATTTCAACAGCAAAAGCAAAAATTGTTGCGATTCATCTACTATACAAACCGGAGATTACAACATTGGACGAGTGCAACAGCACCACCGTCAATGTAGATGAAGAAATATTCTTTGACGCGGATGAAACGTTTGAAATGTGACAAGAACCGGATATCTCTCAAGTTCCGGAAATTGTATCATTCCAAAAGTGACAAGTAATATGTAATATGTAATATTCTAAATTTTCTTAAACAATGTTCAGTGGATTGTTCAAAGAAATTCTTAAACAATGTAATATGTTATATGTAATATGTAATACTCTAAATTTTCTTTTAGTGGTCTTTTACACACTTGTTAAAGTTTTAAAAGAATATAAATATTAAAATTCGAAATCATATAAATAGATAATATTTATTTTTTTGTTTGACATAAAATAGAGACTTGATATTTAAATAAAATACAAAATTTTACATTTCAATATATTGTGTAAAAACAGGTAAAAAAACTGCCAAGAGAGGGTGAAGTAATAGTTTAATATAAAGTATGAACACTAAGAGCAATTCCAATGGGTTCCTATTTTAAGTCCCTAAAATATATTAAATTAGTGAATATCTAAAACATAGGAGATGAAAAAATTATGTCACTTGAATGATATTATCTATATTGGCTCCCTATATTTTAAAATAGTATTTAAATAGTAGAAATGAAGGATGATAAGAGTAGTATTCAATATTTAATTAATAAAAATGGAGTTGGGTGATGATGTGGCCAAGTAGAGAGGAGCAAAAATGGAACCTCCAAATGTAGAGAAGCATTTTCTCTCACCTAAAACTTTTAGGTAAAGCGGCAAAGGGTTGGAGTGCTTGAATTTGATTTGATTCTCTATAATTATATATGTGACAAAAATATGTGACAAAAATATAAATAAGAGGAAGAGAGGGTTGGAGATACTCTAAATAACTCGTCTTTCTCCCTCTCATCCTTAAATTTTACTCCTCATCAGTGTTTTAAAAGTCGGCGATTAATCGGGATTAATCGGCGATTAATCGCTAAACGGCGGGCCATCGAACTGATTAAGCGAAAATCGGTCAATTAATCGTTTTTTCATAAAAACGGTCAAAAATCGGCTGAATCGGTCAAAAATCGGATTAATCGGTCAAAAATCGGGCTAATTATTAAAAAATGGTAACAAATAGTTAAAATTAAAAAAAATAATAATAAATTTAAAAGGTAGAAACTTGATTAAACAATAGGAAAAAACATTATTTTTGTACATATAATTATAATTTTAGATGTCTAAATCGTAAATTCTCTTAAGTTTTTCTCTTAAATTGATCTCTAATTGAAAAGTTAAACCTTCAAAATTTTATTTATTACAATTATATAACATTTTTAACATATTTGCATAAATATATGATAATAACATATGTTTAGTTGAAATAACGAAATAATTTTATAATTGTATATAAAAAATATTATTAAATTTATTCCGATTAATCATTCCGATTAATCCCCGATTACCCGATTAATTCCTGAACGGTGCCTTCACCGATTAACTCCGATTCCCGTTTTTTACAACACTGCTCCTCATACATTTTATTCTTTATTTATTTGTGTATGTGCCAGGGAACAGAGGTAATCGAAATTCGGCCTTGGACCTCAGCCTTGGCTCATATTCATCATATAGATTGGACCTTAAACTTCAACAGCCCAAATCTAGCGCATGAAATTTTTTTGCCTCAAAAATAATTATATTTTTACAAATATATTTTTTAAGCACGAAGGATAATTTGGTATTTATTGTATCTGCTGGATTTTTTTTTTACTAAATAATATCTGCTGGATATTTTGATAGAGCCCAATGTTCTAAAAGTCGGCGATTAATTAATCGCCGATTAATCGTTAAAAGGCGGGTTACCGAACTGATTAAGCGAAAATCGGTTAATTAATCTTTTTTTCATAAAAACGGTCAAAAATCGGCTAAATCGGTCAAAAATCGGATTAATCTGTCAAAAATCGGGCTAATTATTAAAAAATAATTAAAATTAAAAAAATAATAATTTAAAATGTAGAAACTTGATTAAAAAATAGAAAAAAACATTTTTTTGTATATATAATTATAATTTTACATGCCTAAATCGTAAATTCTCTTAAGTTTTTCTCTTAAATTGATCTCTAATTGAAAAATTAAACCTTCAAAATTTTATTTATTACAATTATATAACATTTTTAACATATTTGCATAAATATATGATAATAACATATGTTTAGTTGAAATAACGAAACAATTTATAATTGAATATAAAAAATATTATTAAATTAATTCCGATTAATTCCTGATTACCCGATTAATCCCTGAATGGTACCTTAATCAATTAATTCTGATTCTCGTTTTTTACAAAACTTTTAGAGCCAAAAGGAACTTGAGTTGTCGAGAGATTTCATTTTTACCTAGCCAAAGGGCGACACTTTTAAGATATTACTTATTGGGGTCTTACTCCAATAAAAATATGACTAAAAATTATAAATTAAATAAAAAAAAATTCTTAAATTGCGTAGAAATATATCACATATGGTATGCAAATTGATCATTGGGAGATGGAGAAAAATATAGTTAAGTCGGATTTCAAAAAAAAAAGCTCACCAATTGACGAAAAAAATCAAATTAAAAACGAAACGAATTAGGTGAAATTATGTGTGAGAGAGTGTATTTTAATTGTATACGGTGCCTCTAGAGACCATTAAATTAGATTGATTTAATGAATTGAATTAATTTTTTGTTTTTATTTTAAGTTTGGTTTCTATTTGATCAGACTTACTAAAAAAAGATTCATTAACTCCATAACTTGTCATGTGTCATTTTTTTATTAAAAAAATTCTAGCCTCTCCCTCCTCATCAATTATTAACTCCACTAATTCTCTTTCTTTCTCCTTTTCTTCATTTTTGTAATTACTTGCTTGATTTATTTTTCAAATACATTTTACCAATATTATCATATAATATTTACAACTCAATATTTTAAATAAAATATATTTACTTTAAATATATTATTCAAATCAATATTAAAAACTTGAAAAAACATATTTAATAACCTTAATAACATTTATAATACTCCCTCTCTGTCCTCTCATTTATTTACACTTTTCTTTTTGGTACGTCCCTCTCATTTCTTTACCTACCAAAAATAGTAACATTTTATAATATAAAATCTAATCACATTCACTATTTTTCTCCACTATACCTACTTTATACTCACTTTATACATTAAATATTAATTGGTCCCACCACACCACTTTACTCATTTTTCTTATTTTTCCCTATTAATTTATATTTTTTCTTAATCTCTGTGCCGTTCTCTGATATAAAAAATTGAGGGACGAAGAAAATATATAATTTGAGATTAAAATTTAATATTATAAATATATAAAAAGGTATAGCATGACACGGGTGCTATTGTAGTGTTAAATAAATAATAAATCTTGACGCCCAGTCGTCTCCTTTAGCATTAACTGGTTGTCTGGTCTATGCCCACCGACTCTCTTGCTTTATAGCGTTGACAAGTAATATTACCCATCTTTCACTTATTAATCATTTTGATCAGTTGTTCAGGGTATTCCTCTCAGTTGAAGCTCTTAAATCTGTTGTTTAAATTGGTAATGGCTTCTTCAAGTCATAATCAAACTTCGCATCCTACTAAGTGGGACGTTTTCTTAAGTTTTCGAGGTACAGATACGCGAGATTCATTTACTGATTTTCTATACCATTCTTTAGACCGCAAGGGTATTCAAACATTCAGGGATGATCCTGAGCTACGCACCGGAGAAGTTATCTCGGACGCATTGCTCCAAGCTATTCAAGATTCTAAGACTTACGTTGTTGTCTTCTCGAAAAACTATGCTTCTTCCCCATGGTGCCTTGATGAGCTTGTAGAGATACTTGATTGTCACCGGACAATGAGTAGATTGGTTCTTCCTGTTTTTTACTACATTGAACCATCGGTCGTCAAGTACCAAACTGGCAGTTTCAATAAAGCTTTCCGAACACACGAATCACATGACACTCGTTATGACAAGGGCAGGTTGGATAGGTGGCGCGATGCACTGAATCAGGTGGGAAAATTTTCTGGATACCATGTCCGTAAAAATATGTAAGTCACAATATTTAAACTGTCTTTAATTGTTAAAATAGTATTGAGCTGGAACAAATATAGGGGTGGCTCTGGACATTTTTAGGTCCTAATGTACATAGACACTGCATATTTTATGAACTTAAATGTAAGGGATTCAAAAAAATTGGATTCCTAGGCGCAAGACTTGTTCGCTTATTCCATACTATGAACTTAAGTTAGCAGCATGGTTAATTAATTAAATTCAGTCATAGGAATAAGAGATTTGTGTTTAAGTTTTGACTTGATTCATATTCCGAGTCCTAAACAGAACGAATTAATTAATATTCCAGCTTATGGAATTCTTTTTCTTTTCGGCTTACAAATTTAAGAAGAATGACATAGTCCTGACACAACTACAACCTACACACAAATTTGTCAAGTCGAGGTGTTGAGTTGAATTGATTAGAATCGAGTTTGAGTTGTTTATATAACTATAAAATTTGACACAGTCCTTGAGCTTATGAGTATTTCAGGTTTATTGGAATAACTTTATTGTTCAAATTTAAATTTCTTTTGAATTGAATACGCTGTTTGAACTTATCAATTCAAACTTGAATTTATTACTGAACAAATAATGTATCTGTTCAAGTCCACACTCTACAATTTGTTCACAAGCAACTCAATTCATTTAGATCCCTACATGGTCCTCATCTTTGTATTTTCACAAGTTTATATTAGATATTAAATCCCTATTCTATCACAGACTTCCTATTATTAAGAAGATTTCGTACCATCTCAATTTTACAAAAAACTGTCAGTTTCTCAGTGAGACGGCCCTGTTAGTTCGGTGAGGGGCAAATTGCTGAGTAAAATTTCTCTATGAAATTTCAGTATTGTTCATTTGATTATAGAGAAGTGTATTAGTTATAAATAAATGAAAAAAGAAACAAAATGAACTGATATATACCTACAAACATGATTCCTAGAATAAACATGTAGCTTAGTTTTGTGTTCAGTAAGACTTGAACCAAAAATCTATGCTTAAAATACTTTTGCTGCAATTGTAAAATTAATTATGAGTATATGTACGTTGGTGCCAATGCAACGCCAGTAAGGTACACCTTATGTAAAAAAATTGAATCACCATCTATAGATAGATTTATAGAGTCTAGGCATAATCTGCTTTGATGTATACTTGATTATTTGCATCCATCTATGAAGGTCTGACATTATATTTCAATAAAATGAATTGTGTTGCAGGTCTCAAGCTGATGTTATAAATGAAATTGTTGATAGAGCTTTACATGAAGTAAATCCCATGACTTTGGATGTCTCTAAATATCAAGTTGGGTTGGATTCTCGTATTAAAGACATAACAACGCTCTTGAGCAATGTCACAGCAGGTGTCACTAGGATTGGCATATATGGTATGGGTGGAGTTGGAAAAACAACACTTGCCAAAGCTGTGTACAACCAAAACTATCGCCGCTTCAAGGGCAGCTGTTTCCTAGAAAATGTTAGGGAGGCTTCACAAACAAGAAAAGGCATAGTTCATCTACAACAAAAACTTGTCAATGATGTTCTTAAATGTAAGAACATTACCATTGACAATGCTGACCAAGGAATTGAGTTCATAAGAGCTAGAATTTGTTCAACAAAAATTCTTATTGTTATTGACGATTTAGACAGCAAAACGCCATTGGAATTTTTAGAAGGAACATTTGCTTTGGGGAGTACAATCATAATAACAACACGATATGAAGATTTGTTGGACTCAATTGAAGTAGAAGCTAAATACAAGGTGAATGAATTGGGTGAAGTTGAATCACGCCAACTATTTTGCCAACATGCATTTGGAGGAGACAGCAGAATGTCTGACACGTTCAGCGAATTGTCCACCGAAATTTTAAAACGTGCCGGAGGGCTTCCATTGGCACTTAAGGTTTGTGGCTCCAACTTGTGTAACCAACCTGAGGAAAGTTGGAGATGGTACATCGACAAACTGAGACGAGTTTCCATTGACGATGTTGAGAAAATACTGTTAATTAGCTTTGATTCGTTGAAATTAGTTGACCCTATGTTGCAGGAGATTTTCCTGGACATTGTTTGTTTTTTTATCGGGAAGGAGGAGGAAGATGTTGTTAAAATAATGGAAACTTGTTATACATCTGTCAATTATAATATTGGTATTTTAAAGAAAAGATGTTTGCTAACTATAAATCATCGAAGGTTCGTGATGCACGATCTGGTTCTTGATATGGGAAGGAGAATTGTAAGTAACAACTCCCTTAATGTGGAAAAACGTAGTAGATTGTGGGTACCAGAAGATATACACGAGGTGTTGGAGGAGAACAAGGTATATTTAATATATATATATATATATATGAATTCTTTTTGTAAACTTTTGACTTTTAACATATACTAAGACCTTGACCTCTGTGTAAATTAATATGTTAAATTTAAAGAGTGAAATTTAAATAATATTCATAGATTTTTATTTGAGGTATTATGTCTGTCGAATTAGTAATCATTCATATACACATAAATTAACAAGATATTAATCGATATTTAGGAGTAATATATTATGTCTGTCTATTATTTCGTACTATTGAGGGAGTGTTAAGTGATTTTCTTCTTAATTATTCGTCAGGGAACAGAAGCAATTGAAGGTATCATCCCTAGTGACTTTGAACTTTATTCCGAGAATTTTTCCGAACAAGACTCATTCACTACTGCCATGGAAAGAAATTATTTTGCTGCTGATACATTCAGAAAGATGAGTAGACTGAGATTTCTTTACCTCAAAAATGTGTATATCACTGGAAACTATGAACACGCATTTAACGATTTGAGGTGGCTCTATTGGGATCGTTGTCCCTTGAGGTGTTTACCTTCTGAATTTCATATGAAGAAACTTGTTTGCCTTGCGTTGCCTGGTAGCAAATTGAGAACAATGTGGGCGCTTAACATGGTATGCCCTGTGAGTTCGTTATTTGCATAAATTTATTTGTTTAATTAATTTCTGACATAGTTTCTCCCCACTTCATTCATATATGCAGGTTCCACAGGTTTTTCAAAAGCTAAAGACTCTAGACATGTCATACTCTAAATATTTAACTACAACTACAGACTTCACTAAATTACCTTGTCTTGAAACTATAAACCTTGAGGGCTGTAGTAGCTTGGAGGAGGTCCACATATCAATTGGAAGTTTAGTGAGGCTTGCTTCCTTAAATTTGTGGGGTTGTAAGAACCTAAAATGTCTACCTGACAGCATTTGTAACTTGAGAGCACTGAAAAGCCTTAATATCGGGGGTTGTAGTGATCTGGAAGCAATTCCTATGAACTTGAGGAACATTGAATCTTTGGCGGAGTTCGATGCGAGGTCGCTAACTATTTGCAAATTACCGCATTCGATTGGACGTCTTAGTAACCTTGTTGAACTGAATTTGTCTTGTTGCGAAAACCTTAAAACTCTTCCAAACACTATCTGCAATCTGAGATCACTGAAAATTCTACTTATTAGTTCCTGTAGTAGTCTGGAAGCATTGCCCATAAAATTAGGGAACCTTGAGTCCCTAGTAGACCTCGTGGCTGCGGGATTAGAAGTTTCAACATTACCGGATTCGATCGGTCGTCTTAGTATGCTTGTTAATCTGGACTTGTCTTTTTCCAAAAAACTTAAAACTCTTCCAGACACTATTTGCAATCTGAGATCACTGAAAGTTCTGGATATTAGTTGGTGTGGTAGTCTGGAAGTATTGCCTATTGGATTGGGGAACCTTGAATCCCTGGTAGAGCTCAAGGCTACAGGACTAGCAGTTTCAGAATTACCGGAATCCATCGGGCGCATTGGATCACTGGAAAGTCTCAGGCTTAGAAGTTGTTTGAAACTATTGTCTATTGCCGAACTTCCTTCTAGTTTGAAATTGATAAGTCTTGAAGGTTGTACAGCAATGGAAAGATTACCAAATTTATCCAATATGAAGCATTTGAAGGAATTAGACCTTGCAGAATGTAGTGGTTTGACAGAGATTCAAGGATTGGAGAAACTTACCTCTATTCAAATACTTTATTTGAGAGGTTGCGATGAGTCTCTACTGAACTCTGCTTTCACAAAACGTTTCTTCCAGGTTTGTTAAATCTCAAACTATTTATAAGCATTAATTATATATTTTCCTTTACTTAATTAAATCTAATGCAAAAGGACTCTTGATGCAATAATACATTAGATTAGATTATTTTTTATGCATTACATGAATATATAAACGAATAATCTTTTGAGAAATGCTAAAAGAACTGCGTTGTTACTGTTGATGTATGTTGATTAACTTTTTCTGGGGTTATACTTTCCCACAGATATACTCTGGATTTGGGCATCACATTAAAATATACGCTTCGTGGTCAGTGTTTCCGGATTGGATTTGTCAATCACCAGATTGGATTAGTGAAACAAGTTATTTAGGGTCAACAGTGTCTTTAGATTTGCCACCATATGTATCGGACAATTTCTTGGCAATGATTCTCTGCTCTAAACCCTCACGGAATCAACAGATTGGTACAGCCGTTTATTCTGTTGATACTACCACAAATGGTTTTGTATATAAAAGTTTTGATTATTATGACTGTATGAATATAGTACCAAGAACAATATTCTCGGTCACAGACGACGACCATAGAATTGAATTTACAACATATCTAGAATTTTTAGGTTCTGTAACAAAAGCAGAAATGATTGGGATTCATTTACTGTACAAACCGGAGATTACAATCACTGAAGAGAGTGACCATCAATGTAGATGAAGAAAGAGTACATTCTTCCAAACGGTTGAAACAATTGGAAAGTGGCAAGAACTGACTCTCTCCCAACTTCTGAACAATTGGATTATTTGAAGAGTGATAAGAACTGGCTCTATATCTCAAGAAATAGATGAACAAGATGCTGCTGAATCATTTGTTTCACACCTACATAAATCAGTAATCCTTCTTCGGATGCCTCCTGCAGAAATATGAGAGTGTACTCGTGATTTGCATACTCATAGACATGGAGAACATGTGATATAATTTGGAGGAGTCCAGATAAATGATGAACATTATTGCTGCACGTTAAGGAAATTCAAACACTTGAGTAAGTCAAAATCTGTATTGATTTGTCTGCACTTTAAATGCTTTTAACAGATAAGAGTTTGTTCGTCACAGAATAATAATGTAATCAGATAACTTTTCATCCACAAAGTTAACTTCTTTTTCTGTCTCTCACTTGTGTTTCTTTTAAGAATCTATTGACTACACTTTTATAAATTAGATGTTCTGGTTATTTATTTATCAATTAGATGTTCTTTTATAAATTAGATGTTCTCAGGCTTAGTTGTTGTCTCAACTTGTTGTCAATTGCAGAACTTCCTTTTAGTTTGAAATTGATAAGCCTTGACGGTTGTACGGAACTAAAAATATTACCAAATTTGTCCATATGAAGCAGTTGGAGATATTAGTCCTTACGGATTGTCTTGGTTTAACAGAAATTCAAGGCTTGGAGGAACTTACTTCTATTCAAATATTTCATTTGATAGGCTGCAACTCGTCTCTACTGAAATCCACTTTCACAGAACGTTTCTTTCAGGTTTGGTTTATCACAGACTCATTAGTTTCTTTACTCAATATGCAATCATTAACTAATCATCCTTATAGTGATGGACTATTAAGCCTGTAGATATTTGTTGATTTACTTTTCTGGGGTTATATTTTGCAACAGATATACTCTACATTTGGCCACGGGATTACAATTTTCGCTCCGTCATCCGTGTTCCCAAATTGGATAAGTTTATCAGCAGATTGGATTAGTCAGTCAAGCAATTTAGGGTCAACAGTTTCTTTAGATTTGCGGCCAAATGTGTCGCACAATTATTTGGCTATGATTCTCTGCTCTAAACATCCGGGCGATATGCTTCAAGGTGAAGCCCGTTACTCAGAACGACTACCACAAATGATTTAGTCTGGAGACACAATAACCCTATAGTCAATCCCTTTACATATCATTCTTATTATTTTTATGACGTCTCATTTATGAATATATTATAAATGATTTATGATAGAATTAAATTCACAGCAGATCTACAATTTTTGGGTGATGATATGGCTCGTTTAACAAAAAGAGAAAATGCAGTAATTCTTGGGATTCATCTACTATACAAACCGGAGATTATAATTGACGAGTACAACAGCACCACCGTGTCAATGTGGATGAAGAAAGAAGCCGTTCCTTGAAAAAGTTGAAAGTTTAGTCCATCCAGAAAGGATTGGAGTCAATTGTTATGGCCCATCAGAGTTTTTTGCTGTTGGCCTGTTATTTAGTAGGGGGATCTCAAAAAATTGATAAAATGGACAATTCTTCTTGAATTGCTATGATGAGTTCAGCTGGCTACTTCGGCACATATCTTTTCGTTCACTTCTCTTTCACGGAGCAAGCTTTCTCTTCCTATTTCTTTCTTGACGTGTTGTTTATTTGTTTATGGTACTAAACTTTTATTAGCAGACAATTAAACAAGATTTTGCTGAAGTGTTCTGATCCTGACAATTGATTGACATGATGATGATTTATCTAATAATCAGTTTTCTTAACTGTTAGATTGAGATCTCAACGAGAACAACTTTTTTAGTCTCTTTTTCACTGGGCTGATACTAAGAACTAAGTTAAACCTAGTTGTTAACACTTTAAACAACTATACTTATATCATTACTTTAAATTATTTTAATTATTCTTCCCCCACTTTTAATTATTTTAATTGTTCTTTCCCTAAAAAATATTTTAATTTTTCTTAATTGTTTACCCACAATTAGCTATCCTAAAAGCAGTTTTTAATATTTTTAAATTTATATTTTCAATACGCTAAAATAATCACCTACACAATTTTATAAATAAATTTAAAATGAAAGCTTAAAAAACATATTATATTTTTCATAATTTTAATTAATTGACAATAAATATACTAAAATATAATAGACTGATTGTGAAAATATTGTATTAGTTTCTTATATAATATGACCAAGAATATTAATTTTTTATATATTTAAAAAAAAATTAGACTATCCGCTATAATTTTATTAAGAAAAATTATAGTAAGAAAAATTATTTTATAATTATTTTTTGTAGAGTTAATTTGGTTTTTTTACAGTTCTTTTTATAGTAAGAGAAACTATAAATTATAACTATGAAATTAAAACTATTTGAATAGTTACTATTTGAAATTTATAATTTTACAGTTATAATTTTATAATTTTTCTTACTACAAACTTACATTAAAAAAACAAACTAATCTTACAAAAATTAATTATAAAATAATTTTTCTTACTTTAATTTTTCTTAATAAAATTATAGCGGATAACCTAAAAATAAAGAAAAAATTTATATAATTAATCATATTATTTAAGAAAAACTAAGATACTAACACAATATTTTTACAATGTAATATGTTTGTTTAAACTTCCATTTTAAATTTACTTATGAACTTGTTTAGGTCATTATTTTAGTGTATTGAAAATATAAATTTAAAAACTGCTTTTAGGATAGCTAATTGTGGGTAAACAATTAAGAAAAATTAAAATGTTTTTTAGGGAAAGAACAATTAAAATAATTAAAAATGGGGGAAAATTAATTAAAATAATTAAAGATAATGATATAAGTATAGTTGTTTAAGCTAAGGTGCTAGGTTTAGCTTAGTTAGTCCATGGAAAAAAGAGCAGAACTTACTAGGGTTAAAACACCCCTCCATCGGGTGGAGTGACTAAAAAAATTGTTATAATCCTGATCGAAATCTCAATCCAATCCAACGATTAAAGAACCGGATATTATTACATATTTTATGAAAGAAATTAACAGCAATTGAAAAGCCTTCATTCAAGAATCACAGAAATGATCCAGTATCTCAAAATTACATTCACTACACGAATTTTACAATGAGCACACAATGGGCTCCTTTCATTTAACACTGTAAGTGTAAGTTCCTGCCAACTTGAAAGTTGAAAAACTAAAATTTTAAGAGAGTCAAACTTGAAAATAGAAAATCTAGAAATAATAACAATAATAAGCTATAAATTAATTTTGGAAGTAAAAATGAAATTATATTAAGAGATCAAATTAATTTTAATAAGACAGGTAAAAGAAAACAGAAAAAAACATATAGGTCTAGTTTGTTTCGTCAATTTTATAGTTACATAGAAACTTCAACTTCCCACTAACTAATTTATAATTATAGGTTCCAAGGTAATTGAAATGTTTGTGTTTGGTTTATTACTATGTAACTACATATTACATGATTAATTTTGGTAAGTAGTTAATGATTATATACTTGATAGTTATGTAACTTGTAATGACTATGGTGAACCTTCATAACTAAGTTCCTATGTTTTGTGATAACTACCTGATATGGGCTGAAAAATAATCATAGAAGTGCAATTAATTACGTATTAATTAGACCCGGATTGGTCCAAGAACACGGCCCAATAAGCAAGCCTGAAACCCTAATTATTTATTAATTATGTAATTAATAAATAGGGAAAATATACAGCTCAGGAAAGGAGTCCAAAATATGGTAAATTTATCAAAGAAGGATCCAGAATCCCAATTAAAAGAAATAATGAGTCATAGTTCTTATCAACAAGGAAAAGACTTGCCCACCAAGAAATACAATGTTTATCCATTATCAAAAAGGAGACTTATTCGCTGACTCTCCTAAACTTACTCTAAATAAAAGGCTCATGACGCCTATATAAAGGACCTGATCCTTCAATCAGAACTACCGATTTAGTCACGAAACACAAGAGCAGCCATTAAAGCTCGAAACTGTAGTAACCCAAATTTTCATGAATTATTAATATTATTATTTAAATATTTTATTGTTTTCCTCAAAGAGGAGGAATGGTATTATGTGTATTTAATTTAAAATTTTTGTAAAAGCTGATTATTTTATCGATATTATCGAATTGAGTTTGTTTTAGAATTTTGAGGATCGAATCTGTATTTTAGTTGCGCCAAAATTTTATCCGATATTCTATTCGGATTCAAAGTTTTATTTTGTTTAAATTATAAAAATATTCAAAATTTTAGTATTTTTACATTTTTGAAAGATTTAGAATATTTGAAATTTTTGGTATCAAAGTGGTATTTTATTAGTACCAAAATTTTAGCCGGTATTTTATCTTTGCCCAATAGTATTTGGGTGAGTTATAAAAGTATTCAAAAATTCAATATTTTTGCAATTCCGTAAAATCTGGGCTTTATAAAATTTTGTGCATAGTTATTTTAATTTTTGGAGAGAATAAAATTTTAAGTTTTATCCGTTAATTGATTTGAGTGTATCATTTCGTATTAAGAATAATTTTGTGGATTATCTAATTATTTTATCCGAGGAATGAAAAATTATTATTTTTAACCGCTAATTAATTATTTGATAATTTTTGGAGCTAATTGAAGAAATTATGAGCCAAGAATTATTTGTGGGATATGATTTTTAGTTTTATAATAAAACTTTATAATTTATTTGATTTAAAATTTGATATTATATATAGTTTAAATTTTTCCCGTAAATTAGAATACTAATTGTATTAGAGCAACTCCAATGGTGTCCATTCCTTACCTATAATCAGTGTATGTGGACAAGTATAGAGGTTTTAGTCTAAAAACACTTCTCCAACGCAAAGCCCCATCCCCTTTATATTTTTAGGAGAGAGAAAACCCGTCCCCTTATTTGAGGGATCAAAATTGCCTCCCCTATATTCTCCATGTCATCAGTAGCAGGTTTTTAGTCTTCAGTAGCAGGTTTTTAGTCTTCAGTAGCAGGTTTCTAGGAGTTTGATTAAGTTTGTGACTTTGTCTTCAGTAGCAGGTTTTTAGTCTTCAATAGAAGGTTTTTAGGAGTTGCTCTTAAACGAAACTTACGCAATTCTAACGAGTCAATCTTCAGTTAATATAAATAGATTTTTGGTTTTTCAGTTTTCTTTTATTCTCTCATTTCTCACTCTTCCTCTCCCGTAAGTCTCTCCCGATTCTCTCTCGATTCTATGCTTTTCTCTCTCTAAATTCTCTTTTCTTTTCGTTTTCTTTCAAATTTGATTGTGTTAATTCATTCTTCTGTTAAACAAATCGAACACCTCTTAATCCCCTGCAAAATTTTATTATTTTTGTAGGGATTTGAGGGTATCGAAAACTAGGGTTTTAAATTGGGGATTTTAGTTTGGGTTACGACTTATGATTGTTTTGGATGTTTAATTGATAGAATTAGTTGTGTTTGAAGCTGTGGAGTTGATTCCTGGCCGAATCAACGCAAACCCATATGTTTGGGGGGGGGTTCAGTTGGGCGGCCGGTCACCGACAATGAGCTTCGGCGAGCCGGTGACCCCCGAGCTTTTGGGTTATGGTTGTTTTGATGGTATACTGTGATGATATACGTGGAATTCATTGGTATGATAGTTATTGGTTGAACTTAGTTGATTTTCAATTTATGAAAAAGTTTTTGTTTTTGAATTGTAAAACTTGATGGTATCGCAAGTTTAGTGTTGGGGGATTTTTGTTTAATCCGTGTTGGAGCCGAAGTGTAATTTCTCGGTTTTGTTAAGTGATGCTTAATTGTTGGAACTGAGTCCATATTTAGGATGAATAGCTAAAATGTATTGATAATTGCTTATATGTAAATTGTCCCCTGATTAGAATTATAAATTTGTGTTTTTGGTGCTAATGTAAGTGTATGCTAAGAACTGAGTTAAATTATGGTAATTGAGTTTTAGTGAAACTTTTATTCTTTGATTATGAGTACTGAGTATAATTGTCGGTACATTACGTGATGATTTTGTTGTTCGGTAGAAATGAAATATAATATGAGTAGTATGATTACTTGAGTGTGATTGCACTTGATATGAATTGGTATTAGTAAGGTTGTGGATTGTTGATTAGTTTAGATTACAGGTGGTTTGTTACATAAATAGAGGAGGTGTTGCCGAATTTTCTGGCAGAACCATTGTTTGATTAATTGCTAATTGTAATATGATGTGATATGATAGTGTTAGTCCTTGTGTATTGCAGAAGGGGGGGGGGATGAATGCAATACTGATAAAATTCAATCTAAATTTCAACAACTAAAATCAAGATTAAACGTTATCAGCAATATATGCAATCACGAACAGTATTTAGTAAGAACAAGATTCACAAAATAAATGTTTTATTTATTTTGCAAAGTGTTGCTACAACCTCAAGAAAGAATTCTCGAGCTTCGGGTTTTCTTCAAAGACACTTGCTTGTCTTCGTTGCTATTCTAGAATGAGTTGATAGAAGGTATAGGACTAACCCTATCACTATCAGTCACGGGTTTGTGAAGCTGCTGTCACTGTCAAGTGGCAGCTTCTTACAGATTGTCTTACCCATGTGACTTTCCTAAATTGCTAACATGTCAGATATACATTACAAAGAAAGCAACCTAGATTCATTCTATTTCCAGCTAAACCAATTCAGCAGATAAAGACTTGACCTTGCTCTTGAATTGATTCGCTTTTGATTTGTAGTGCCTTGAAGCTTCTGTCGTAGTCTTGCAGACTTGGTGCAGCTTAGGGATGCTGCATCACGCCTGTTTCTTGAACATTTAAACTGTCACGGGATTTGACTGAGAAAGATACCTAGCATAAGGATCTTTATTGAGACAGTTACTTTTGCCGCAAAGCTTGCTGTCACAGGAATGATCTTTTGGTGACAGTATGAGTTCCCCGCATAGAGTGCTGTCGAGGATCCCAAACTTGCTGTCGAGGGCAATAGTTGCTTTCGCGTAGTCTTCCGCCAATGTTGCTGTCAGAGTGAATATGCTGTCGTGACTTGCAACATTCTGTCTTCTTGTAATCTTACTGTCACAGCTTTAGGACAGTAACCTTTATTCATGTTGTCATCCAAAAAGCATTCTTTGAGGCTTGAACACATAAGTGAACTTCTTTCAAACAATACAACTAGAATAACATTCCATACTGATTACAAGAACATACTTTGGCTATGACAGTATGTTCTACTTAATTTAAAAAATTAAGTACAATCAAAGTTAAGATGTTTCTATGCTATCACCCATAAATCCCAACAATCTCCCCCAATTTGTTTTTATGGAAAATAACAGCAAATTTACAATATGTGCTGACAACTTAACTAACAAGATCAGAATTTAAGAATTTTCACTTAGCTTGAGATCTCCTCTTCTGTCTTGCTGCATCCTCTCTTTTGAGAGCTTCTGCCAAGCAGCTTCTTAGACTTTCTACAAGAGAAATTTCAGCAGCAGACACTGCATCATCCTCTACTTCATCAATGATCTTCTTTATGGAAGGGGATATGAGAGAGCTGACATCCCTGAGATTCAGCCATTGCTCTATATCATATGGATAGGTTCTGAAATGAAGTTCTTCATTAATGAGCTTGAATCTTCTTCCAGGATAAGCATTGAGAGACTTCCTTCTTTGCTTGTCCAGCTTTGAGTCTTCTCCTTTTCTCCCTTCCAATAACTTCTCTATCTCATCAGAACAAATCTGTTCCAAGGGATGAATTGAACCAGCTACCATATACTGTAAATCCTTCAGAGTGGATGTTTTAAGCTTATGCAAGCTGCAAACATAGATTTCTTCTTTTAGGAACTTGACTCTTAGGGGATTTTCCAGCATATATGGTTGATAATTTGGAGCTTCACTTTCTGCCTTGTTAGAGGCCTTGTGAATTTCTAGTAATTCAGCTTCCTTCTTATCAAGTTCTGTCTGAGCTTGAGAATATGCAGAAGATTCAGGTCCTTTGCTTGGCTTGGGTTGCCCTTCCTGAGTTGGTTGGGCTTGCCCTTCTTCTGTGGGTAAGTCATCAAACTCATAGTACCAGTGGTATGGTATAGGAGAGGCTGGGAGATCAGTAAGAATATCAGCATCATCAAAATCTGCAAAGTTATAGCCAAATTTCTGATAAAATTCAGCATCCCTATCTGCCTGATATTTTAGAACATGTTCCATGACAGCCTCTGAAACATTATCATAGCTCTCCAGCAACTCTACCATTCTTTCCAGGTAGAAGAAATCAATTCTTCTTTTATCTATGGTTGATGTGCTGTTCTTGGTTGATGTGGCTACCAGATTGAAGTCCTTGTCAATCTTGGCAGACCTTGATTCTTCCCACCACAGAATGTACTCAGTGGCCTCTTGATTTGCATCCAGCTTAACCTCAACACTCTTAATTTCTTTTGATTTCATTTGTTGAATCTTAAGACTGTTGGGAGGAATTGATTGAATTGGCTTTTTGAGATTCCTGCCAAATCCAGTGGCCTTTTCCTTTCCTGAGTACTTGTGCTTCCCTGTTGGTTTCTGTCTAGTAAACCATGCCTTTGCTTTAGCTTTCAGTCTCTTGGGCTTGACAGCAGCTTTGGTTTCATCCTTGACAGAACCTTCCTTGACAGTATCCTTGTCGACAACATCTTCTATTACAGTATCCTTGTCGACAGTACCTTTGGTGACAGCATCTTTTTCAGCATTTATGCAATCAATAGCACATCTAAGAATGCTTGCCTCCAAAGCTTCCAGTATTCTTGACTCCTCTTCATCTGTTGCACCAGCATCTTTCTTTTCCTGGCTAGGAGTTTCTTCATTGCCTTCATTCTGAGATTGAATACCAGTATTCCCAGAATTACTTCCACCAGCATTTCCAGCATTTCCAGAAGCTTCACCACCTCCATCCTCACCATCTTCATCATCATCATCATCATCATCATGGGGAGGAATGTTATAGAAGCAGCTTCCATCTTGATCATTTCTTTTGGCATTGGCTCTAGTGATTAGCTCCTTTATTCTAGCTCCCAGTGCCTTGTCTCTCAACACCAGCATTTTGTAGATTTCTTGAACAGCATGAACTCTTCCTGGATTGGCATTTGAACTGAGTATTCCATCTAGTACCTTCAGAATTGACTTGGTTTCCATTCTGGATGGGCTACCAATATTCATGAAGCTGTTCCTTCTTGTGCCATCCTTAGTTTCAGATCTGTAGAAAACACTTGGTGGATTTGAGTAGACTTCAGGTAGCTTCTGTATGATCAGGTTCTGGATTTGCATATCCAATATTTCATTGAATGGTGTTTGAGTTGCCCTGATCTTTCCCTTCAAAGCATACAACACCTTTGCTGGCAGACTCTGCAATAGTTGCATTGTGATGAAATAAGATATGCCAGAAGTTAGATAAATACTTACAGCCCATCTTTTCTCATCATTCACCATTACACTGACACTGATAATTTGTTCCTTTAACAGTGTTGTGGTGTTGGTTGGACGGTTGCTAGGAGCATTCATTGCTTCTTCCACCAAACTGCTAAACTCACTGTCATGGTTGTGTAATGTGCTCTCCCTGTAATCCACCATCAAGACATTGGCTTCCTCTTGATCATACTCAGTACCATTGGACCAAGTAGTTCCTTTATGGATGGATTCAGGCAGTTTCCCTTTACCTTTCCCAAGTTTGTTTTGTTCCTCCATTTCTCTCCATTTCTTCTGTAGAGCAGTTTCTTGAGTTTCTTGAATAGGTTCTCTAATCACCACAGGAGGCAAGATTGGATGTCTAGATGCAGGTCTTCTGTGCAATGCATCTTGAGTTTCCTTTGACATTAACACCCTTTCTCCATCCATTTCCATTTCAACAGGCTGTTCAGCTTTATCCTGTGGTTTTGCACTGCTTGTTTTGACTTGCTCCCCCTTAGACATTGCTTTCCTTTTAGCTCCCCCTCTGGTCTTCACAGCTACAGGCTCCCCCTGAGTTCCACCTGATTCTTGAATAGGCAAAGATTCTGATCTTGCTACCTTCTCCCCCTTAGTTGAGTTGGCAGCTACCAGGTCAGTTAGGAACTGAATAGAGAGTTGAGTAGCAGCAAAACCATCAACCACCAGTTGAGAGAGAGAGTCCAGTTTGGAGTCCAAAGTAATACACTGTCCTTCAAGAGCTGCAATCCTGTCACCAAAAGTAGCAGAGGGGCCACCAGACCTTAACCGTCTTGGAGGGGAAGGAAAAGACAGGGGCTTGGAGGCTATGGGGGTTCTCACACTCTCAGGGTGTTTTTGAGTGATCTCATCACCCCTCACAGTTTGACTCTCAAGGCCTAGTGCCTGAATAATGTGGGCTCCCTCAATATCTCTCTGGACATGCTCAAGTCCCTCTCCTTTTGCCAGCTCATTTGGCTGCCTCTCATTTTTATGCTCACCTCTCTTTTCTTTTATCTCTCTTTTATTTTGCACACCCTCACTCAACCTAGATGCATGGGTATGAGCAGTACTAACATGCATGGAAGGAGAAGATTTAGAATGTACCTTTAGGAGTTTAGCAAGAGGTAGGTCATCATCAGAGGCATCCTCAACCAGTACAGCATCAAAATTAGGCTGGGAGGGCTTGACAGCATACTGAGTAGGAATGTTACTGTCAGTTGTAGTCTGGACAGCAGGTTCTGGCATGACAGCATCTTTGGGAGGTGGAGTGACAGTATGTTCTGTAGTGACAGTATCTTTCTCTCCACCTTTGACAGTAGCTGTGCCCAGGACAGTAGCATCCCCAGTGTCTTTGACAGCAACAGAGGCTGTGACATCATCTTCCTGAAGGTAAGATGCTCCTTGGAGGTCAGACAAAGTGTTGGCTGTTTCATTTTCTGACAAAATACCACTTTGCCCTAGCTCAGTGTTTGGAGGAGTGGTGTCCATCTCACTTTGAGAAATGGGTTCTTGTGGACCACTAGATGGGGGCTCATCCATGATTGGAGATGGATGATCAAAACCTGAAGGGTTGGGACAGTCCCCTTCTCTAGGTTGTGGAGAAGAAACAAATGAATGTGTAGGGAAGGAAAAAGGTGAAAGTGTAGTAGAGAGTGGGGGCTGATTCACAGATGGAACATGTGAACCATCAATAGGAGTAGAGAAATCCTCACTGTGCCCTAACTCACTGTGTGTTTCTTCAAGTGGGGGTATCTCAGGTTGGGAACCATGAGTTTGTGCAGACTCTGTACAGGGTGCCTTGGGAGACAGGCCAATTTCAATAGAAGCACCTTGTTGAGAAGGCACATCTAGGGAGGAGTTTATTTCCCTGGTTTCCTCTACAGTCTTTTGGGAGACTGCAGGGTGGCTGACAGTGGTTTTGGTCCTCCTAGCTCTCTTCTTCTTAGGCTCAGGGGGAACCACTGTGGGTTCTGTGTGACTACCTTCCTTATTTGCTGCACTAGGTGCAGTGTCTCCCTCTTGACTAACAGAGCTACCACCAACATCAGCTTCTAAGGATCTTTTTCTGGATTCTTGCAAGGCTTCTCTTTGGGCTTTGGGAAGTCTAGAGGGCCTAGGCTGAGTGTATGGTGTTGAATGCGGGTTAGCTGAATTTGGGTCTAATCCAGCTTCATCCTCAAGAGAAAACGAATCATAACCAGTAGGTAATGGATAATCAAGGTTGGACACTTGATCAACCATGTGCTGAGTGAAGCAAAGTGGAATATGTGCATTTAGATCCTGTGAAGATAACAGTGTGTGTGTGTTCTTTTTCAAGACAGAGCAAACCTCTAGACGAGGGGCATCATTATTAAAATCACAGAAAGAATTGATACACATCATAAGAAAGCGAGGGTAGAGTGATACCTTCTTACCTATGGCAGCTCGGAGTTGTGCCATGAGGAGAGCTCCAACATTCACCTTGTATCCATGGACAAGAGAATGTGTCAGTTTCTTGATGTAGGAAGGTATCCCATTCCAGCCTGTGGACTTGGTAGAGAACACCTTGACCATTGCATCAAATATCATGCTCCACTCCTTCCTTAGATACTTCCTGTCCATTTCACCAGACGGGTACCACTTGGTTGTTCCCTCTTCGAGAATAGGGCCTGCATACCCAATCTTCAAGAAGAGCTTCTTCAGAGTGTCATCATTAGCAAGTGGAGAAAAGTGTTGTCCTTGTTCCAGTGTAATTCCAAGAGCAGTATTGATGACCTCAGCTGTGAGAATGTATTGTTGCCCATTTATCTTGAATTCAATAGCTGGGGTTTCACCCACAATGAGAGCAACAGCAGTTCGCCAAAATTCCTCAAGTTTGTCTAGGTCGAGATGTGGAGTTGAGGTAATGGCTGAACGAAGATAGGACTTGTTCAAGAAAAACACCAGTCCTTTGAAATCTTCACCAGCATCATTTGGGGAAAAGATGCCAGCAAAGTTTGTTTGAGAGAGAGTCTGATTGGGGGCCATGGAGATTTCAAGAAAAGAAGAAAGTGAGAAAGTAGCTTTTTGCTTGAGGAAAAGTATTTTGCCTTGAGTTTTGTGAGAGTGATATGTCTGAGTAACTGGAGAATAAATATGGGTTTCTCAAACGTTTGCTCAAAAAGTGGAGTTAAAGGACGTGTCTTAACCCACTCTCTTAACACGTGAGTTACTGCCCGTTATTCACTGTCAATCGTGGGGTGAATATCCAATTGCAACGGTCCACTATTGTTGACAGTAACCTGTGCGCTAGAAACAATCTGTCAGTAAGAAGTGGTGGTGACAGTAGGTTTTGCGCAAAAACTTGCTGTCACCGTTAAGCATATGAATGACAGTGTCCTTTACAAGTCTTGACAGAAAGTCTTTTCCTGCTGTCAAGAAGGTTGCTGTCAAGAAACACATGACAGTATCCTTCTTAACGACAGTAACTTCGATTAGTAAATGGTTCTGTCATGAACTTATTAGAATGCTTGATTCATACACTTAACTTAATATTGACAAATTATGGATTTAGCAATGCAATCTTTTGAACACAGATATTAAGCAATTAACACAGACAAATCATAAACTCAATAACCACATAAACATGAACTTTTATTATTATTAATAAAATCATTAAAATTGAGCATTGAGTACATCATTCTATGATTTTATCAACTAGTTCTAAGACTTCTTCCTTAATCTCTTCTTCAGAGCGGCCTTCTTTTTCAAGAAGTGCCTGAAGCTCCTTCTCTTCTTCCACAGCCTTGGCTTCTTCTTCCTTAGCCTTGGCCTCCTTTTCCTCGTCTATCTCATCCATGGCGTCCAACAACATTTCAAAGAGCTCGTCGATCTCTTCATTGTCGGGTTCACTATCACACTTCTTTAGACCAACTTCAATTCCTACTTTGTTTTCCATTATTTACTTTAAAACTGAGAGCAGACTGGTGAAACCTAAGGTTAATTTATAGGCAAAACCGTCTAAGGATTAAAGTCTAATGGTCAACAGTTAGAGTACCCATACAACTACCACAAAAGTAATTAATGGTCGTGTCCTCCTTTAATCCTACAGATTAATGCAAAAGAGTGTGAAAGTCCAATGGAACAGATTTTTAACTCTCAAACTTAACAGATAACCACATTAAAGTCATACACGGTTTAAAAGTATGAGACTGGCACAAAAATACTGACATGAGAAGTCAAATCAACACATGCTGTCACATAACAGACATAAACCAAGTAGACAGTAACTTCTCTTGACAGCAGGTTTGAAGTTGCTGTCATGAGCTTCAATAAGAATTGAAAATTTAGAAACCTTAGTAAATTAACATACCAGATTCAGCATTCCCAATTCACTTACCAACCTGTTGAAGGTTGCTTCATCCAATGGCTTAGTGAAGATGTCAGCAAGTTGCTTGTCAGTTGGGACATAAATCAGCTTCACAGTTCCTTGTTCAACATGCTCTCTGATAAAGTGATGTCTTATATCAATGTGCTTTGTCCTAGAGTGTTGAACCGGATTGTCTGAGATGGCTATGGCACTAGTGTTGTCACAGTAAATAGGAATTTCTCTTAACACTAGACCATAATCTAGAAGTTGACTTTTCATCCATAGAATTTGTGCACAGCAACTGCCTGCAGCAATGTACTCAGCTTCTGCAGTTGAGGTAGAAACTGAATGCTGCTTCTTGCTAAACCAAGAGACCAATCTTCCACCAAGAAATTGACAGCTACCAGTAGTACTCTTTCTGTCAATCTTGCATCCAGCATAGTCTGAGTCTGAGTAACCAATTAGATTAAATCCAGTATTCTTAGGATACCAAAGGCCTAGGTTAGGAGTGCCTTTTAAGTATCTAAAGATTCTCTTGATGGCTACCAAGTGTGACTCCTTTGGATCACTTTGAAACCTTGCACAAAGACATGTAGCAAACATGATATCAGGTCTGCTAGCAGTTAGGTATAGGAGGGATCCTACCATGCCTCTATAAGTGCTTGAGTCAACTTTCTTTCCTTTAGGATCAAGATCCAGACTAGTTGCTGTGGACATTGGTGTCCTTGCAGGAGATGAATCTTCCAAGTTGAACTTTTTGAGAAGTTCCTTGATATACTTAGCTTGACTTATGAAGATTCCATCAGTTTGTTGAAGAATTTGTAACCCTAGAAAGAATGACAATTCTCCCATCATGCTCATCTCATATTTGTTACTCATGAGATGGGAAAACTTCTCACACAGCTTCTCATTTGTAGAACCAAAAATGATATCATCCACATAGATTTGTACCAGAATGATGTCCTTGCCATGATGCTTGTAGAAAAGTGTCTTGTCCACAACTCCTCTGGTAAACTGGTTTTCCAGAAGAAAGGTGGAAAGTGTGTCATACCATGCCCTGGGTGCTTGCTTTAGTCCATACAAAGCTTTGAAGAGTTTGTACACAAAGTTATGCAAGTCAGCATCCTCAAACCCTGGTGGCTGTTCCACATACACTTCTTCTTCCAGCTCTCCATTTAGAAAGGCACTTTTGACATCCATCTGAAATACTTTGAAGTTGCAGTGTGCAGCATAAGCTAGAAAGATTCTTATAGCTTCAAGTCTGGCAACAGGAGCAAATGTCTCATCATAATCTATTCCCTCCTGTTGACAGTAACCTTTAGCCACTAGCCTTGCTTTGTTCCTTGTCACCAATCCATTTTCATCAAGTTTGTTTCTGAAAACCCACTTGGTCTCAATAACTGACTTTCCCTTAGGTCTTGGAACCAATTTCCATACATTGTTTCTTTCAAACTGATTTAGCTCTTCTTGCATGGCTATCACCCAGTCAGAATCCAACAATGCTTCATCAATTGTCTTGGGTTCCATTTGTGACAGGAAGCATGAAAACATGCTGTCAGTAGAGACTTTGTTCCTTGTCCTCACTCCAGAATTAGGATCACCAATTATAAGGTCATTTGTGTGATCCTTGGTCCACCTGGTGATTCTGGGCAAGCTACTTGATTGAACAGGAACATTTGCTTCAGCTTGTTGAGTTGAATGCTCATCAATTCCATTGTCTCCACCATGTTCTTCATTGTCTCCAGAGTCAACACTGTTCTGAATGTTAGATGTTATGGTGTGTGATTGAGCTGGAGTTTGAATGACAGTAGTGGTGTTGACAGCATCTTTGTCAACTTCAACAATTTGAGTGAAGCTAGGTTCTTCATCTACAATCTCCTCAGCTTCCAGGTATCCTTGATTCTCAAATCTGAATGTCTGCATCTTTCCTTCTTCATGCAGTCCTGGAAACTTGGTTTCATCAAATGTGACATTAACACTTTCTTCAATAATCCTGTGTTCCATAACATAAACTCTGTAGGCAGTCCTTTCTGTGCTGTAACCCATGAATAATCCTTCAAAAGCCTTGGTGTCAAATTTTCCTTTCTTCTCATGGTTGTCTTTCATCATAAAGCATTTGCTCCCAAACACATGAAAATATTTGACAGTAGGTTTCTTTCCAGTTAACAGACAGTAAGGAGTACTTGCATGAGTTTTGTTGATCATGGTTCTGTTCTGAGTATAACAGGCTGTGTTGATAGCTTCAGCCCAGAAATATGTTGGCAACTTAGCATCATGCAACATAGTTCTAGCTGCTTCAATGAGAGTCCTGTTCTTTCTTTCTACAACTCCATTCTGCTGTGGAGTTCTTGCAGCAGAGAATTGTTGTACAATTCCTTCATCTTTACCGAAATTTCTAAGTGTGGCATTTCTGAATTCTGTACCATTGTCACTCCTCAAGATTTGAACTTTTGAGTTTGGGGTTCTATCAAGAACTCTGACTTGATCAATAATCACTTGAGCAACTTCATCTTTGGATTCAAGAAATTTCACCCAAGTGTACCTTGAGTAATCATCCACCATTACTAAGGCATACCTCTTTCTGGCCATTGATGGTACATTGACTGGTCCAAAGAGGTCCATGTGAATTAACTTGAGTGCTTCTGTGTTGGTGTTTACTTGCTTGGACTTGTGCACAGCTCTTCTCAGTTTGCCCATTTGACAATCTTCACACAGTCCTTCTTGACAGAATTCCTGTTGGGGCAAACCTCTCACTAACTCCTTCTTCATCAGAATATTCATTGTCTTGAAGTTGAGGTGTGAGAGCTTTCTGTGCCAAAGCATACTGTCACCAACAGTAGCTTTACTGTAAAAACAGTAAACTTTATCCTTCTTTGTTGAGCTTAGATCAGCAACAAACAAGCTTCCTTTTCTGACCCCTTTTAGAGAGAGGCTTCCATCCTTCTTGTGATAGATGTTGCACACCATCATGTCAAAGTCAACCTTAAATCCTCTGTCACTGAATTGGCTGACACTGAGTAGGTTGTGCTTCAATCCATCCACAAGAGCAATATCTTCAATGACAACATTTCCAATTTCCAGACAGCCATATCCCACTGTGTAACCCTTGCTGTTGTCTCCAAAGGTTATGATTGGGCCAGCTTTCTCTACATAATGTGATAGCAGGGCTTTATCACCTGTCATGTGTCTTGAGCAACCACTGTCAATTATCCACATGACCTGATTTTTCTTGTTACCCTGCAAAACAGAATGTTTCTAAGTTGCATATGGTACCCAATCTTTGTTGGGTCCTGCAGTTTCAGTGTTTCCTGAGTTTCTTTCAGTCACAACATCACAAGCATTATCAAAGACTTCCTGTTTGACTTCTCTTTTCACCCACTTAGGTTTAGAATTGGACTTGGTCCTTTTCTTAGTGGATGAAGCCTTTTTGATGTTGCCAGCAGGCTCAGAAGTCTCAACAGTGTTTAGGTATGAGCATTTTTCAGTAGAGAGAACAGGTAAGTTAAAGCATGTACTCATGGCAGTTATTTTGCATGGCATACAATCAATGTTATTACAGCCACTCATAGTTCTATGCATAAGGGGGGTTCTGTGTAAGTTACCATTGAGTTCAGTTGCATTGATCTTATCCTCAATTGGTTTCTTACAAACATGTGTTAAGTGATGTGTAGATCCACAGTTATTGCATAGTTTCCTAGAAGCACCACCAACATTAGTGTATCCATTTCCTTTATTGACACCTACCTTACCATTCCTGTTTCTAGACTTGGGAGTTACTGGATTGACAGTATGTTCAGAAGTTGTTGTCGAACTATCCTTGACAGTATCTTTTATTCCTACTGTCTTGACAGAAGGTTTGAGAGTTACTGTCTTGGAATCATTCTTGACAGTATCTTTGAAAGATTCTGTCATGCCAATCGTGACAGCATCCTTTGAACTTACTGTCTGATTGCTTGGTAAGTTTACTGTCTTGGGGATTCTGACAGTATCCTTTCCTTCCTCGAATGTGCTGTCAACACCTTCATCCTCATCAAGAATTTCTTGTTTGATGAGCATGGCTTCTTCATCAAACTCAATTTCAGCAGTTTTGAAAATAGGAGTTTTAACTTTCTTGAGAATGGTGGGTTTGACAGCAGCAACTCCAGGGCAATCTTGAATCACAGTTTCCTTTCCAGGTCTTCTACCATAAGAAAAACCTATACCAACAGACTGATTTTCTGTATGCTTATCATTGTAATCCTGAACTATCTTTGATGAGTTTCTATAGGCCTTAATCTTAAATTCATTTTCAGCAATCTCATTCCTCAGGAATTCCTCAACCTCCTTAGCACATTTTAATTCATTTTTAAGTTTAGCATTCTCTTGAGCTAAAGAGCCTAGTGAACTGGTTTTGAGAAAAAGAGAATCATTTTCAGACTGAAGTGTTTCATTTAGCTTACTTAGTCTAGAGATTTCCTCATTAGCAGCAGATAAGCTAGTATAGACATTGAACATTTCAGCACTTAAGTCTTTAATGGTTTTCTTATACTCATCAGTAGACATATCAAGTAAGACAAGCGAAGGTACCTGACTTGAAGATGTTGATGCTACCTCATCAGTACTAGCCATGAGAGCTAGGTTAACATATTCTTCCTCTTCTTCATCATCAGAATCATCCCAACACTTTCCTTCAGCCACATAGGCTCTACCTTGATTTTTCTTGGAGTATCCACCAGTTCCTTTCTCATATCTTTGAACCTGTTTGGGTCTTTTGCATTCAGTAGCAAAATGACCAGGTTCACCACAGTTGTAACATTTGAACTTTGATCTATCCACAAATCCAGTTTTGTATCCTCCTTTGGTTGAACTTCCCACAGCAGCCTTTGATGAGCTTCCTTTGCTGAACTTGGATGCTTGGCCTTGAGGCTTGTATGACCTATCCTTCTTGAACCTAAAGTTCTTGAACTTCTTGGCCATGTAAGCCATAGTAGGGTTGTCCATGCTTTCCAGTTCCTCCATTGTGTAGAAGTCTTCATCTTCCACATCTTTAAGCTGTAGTACCACTTTCTCATCATCTTCAACCACCTCTTCTATCTTCAAGGTTTGTGTTGGGGTTGATTGTGTGATCTGTAGTACTTCACTTGGCTGTGTGATCCTTGGCACATGTGCTACTAGGGCACTTGACATATTAGCCATCTTGTTCCTTGTTCCACTTTGTATGGCTCTCTTTTGAAAGAGTTCGAGTTCATAAGATTTCAGAATACCATAAAGTGTCTCAAAGGTTATAGTGTTGAGATCTCTTCCTTCTCGTATGGCTGTTGTCTTGTGTTCAAGGTGATCAGGCAGTGTGAGCAGGAACTTGACATTTAATTCTTTTCTGTCATAGTACTTGCCATGTATCTGTAATTCAGTTAAGAGCTTACTGAACCTTTCGAACATGGAGGTTAAGTCTTCACCAGGCTTGGCCATGAATGCCTCATATTGAGATATTAGAATTTGCCTTTGGTTGCCCTTAACCTCTTCACTTCCTTCACAGAGTAAGGCTAACCTGATCCACATCTCCTTGGCTGATGTGCAGCTTATTACACTTCCACACATGGCTTTATCCAGCGTGAGAGAATCGAGCAAGATCAGTTGCAAATGATCATCTAGCACCATTTTCTCCTTTTCAGGTTCCAAGATTTCTGAGGGATCTTTGGGAACCCAATGTGCAGGAATAATCTCACCATTCACTGTTGTGGCTTCAATTTCCTTTCTTGGAATGAAAGGACCATTCTCGAGTATACCTGGGTATAGTGGATTTGCAGCTTTGATAAACAACAAGATTTTTCTTTTCCAAATGCTGTAGTTCTCTTTATCAAAAGCTGGGATCTTGATACTGTTTGATTTCTGCATTTTCTCCGGGATCTCAGATATGTATGTTAATCTGAAAGCTCTGATACCAGTTGTTAGTCCTTGTGTATTGCAGAAGGGGGGGGGGGATGAATGCAATACTGATAAAATTCAATCTAAATTTCAACAACTAAAATCAAGATTAAACGTTATCAGCAATATATGCAATCACGAACAGTATTTAGTAAGAACAAGATTCACAAAATAAATGTTTTATTTATTTTGCAAAGTGTTGCTACAACCTCAAGAAAGAATTCTCGAGCTTCGGGTTTTCTTCAAAGACACTTGCTTGTCTTCGTTGCTATTCTAGAATGAGTTGATAGAAGGTATAGGACTAACCCTATCACTATCAGTCACGGGTTTGTGAAGCTGCTGTCACTGTCAAGTGGCAGCTTCTTACAGATTGTCTTACCCATGTGACTTTCCTAAATTGCTAACATGTCAGATATACATTACAAAGAAAGCAACCTAGATTCATTCTATTTCCAGCTAAACCAATTCAGCAGATAAAGACTTGACCTTGCTCTTGAATTGATTCGCTTTTGATTTGTAGTGCCTTGAAGCTTCTGTCGTAGTCTTGCAGACTTGGTGCAGCTTAGGGATGCTGCATCACGCCTGTTTCTTGAACATTTAAACTGTCACGGGATTTGACTGAGAAAGATACCTAGCATAAGGATCTTTATTGAGACAGTTACTTTTGCCGCAAAGCTTGCTGTCACAGGAATGATCTTTTGGTGACAGTATGAGTTCCCCGCATAGAGTGCTGTCGAGGATCCCAAACTTGCTGTCGAGGGCAATAGTTGCTTTCGCGTAGTCTTCCGCCAATGTTGCTGTCAGAGTGAATATGCTGTCGTGACTTGCAACATTCTGTCTTCTTGTAATCTTACTGTCACAACTTTAGGACAGTAACCTTTATTCATGTTGTCATCCAAAAAGCATTCTTTGAGGCTTGAACACATAAGTGAACTTCTTTCAAACAATACAACTAGAATAACATTCCATACTGATTACAAGAACATACTTTGGCTATGACAGTATGTTCTACTTAATTTAAAAAATTAAGTACAATCAAAGTTAAGATGTTTCTATGCTATCACCCATAAATCCCAACAGATAGTTTAGTTGAAACATGCTTATTTGTTATATACCTTACTGATATATCTTACTTTATAATCGAATGATAGTATTAGAAAAGGTTTTGTGTTAAGATATTGATTTTTTTCAAGGTATTAATTATGTTAGAGTACAAAGCACAAAATAGGGGATCTCGAGGAGTCAACTTGTAATTCATCACTGTGTGTCGATTTTGATCAATGTCTGTTATGTGTTACGTGAATTAAGTGGTTTATTATCGAGCCTTGAATGTGTTAGGTGATCCATGAATTATTTATTTGAGCCGCTAAATGTTAAATTGGTGCTTAATCGGTTATAATAGTATTTAAGATAGACATTGGATTATTTAATTTACCGATTAGAAGTGTTCCTTTCTTTTCGCAAGGATCAAGTGTCGAGTTATGTTCTTGTCTAAACGATTAGTTATTAATTGTAGAGTTCGACGGAGAAGGTCAACGGACTTATTCGGGAAGATTTTACATGAAGAAGGTTAGGGATGGATGGAGTGTTGTTTGTGGTTTATTGGTCAAAGTGAGATGTTTTAACATCGAGAAAGCATTTACCTTCAAAGAGGACATTTCCAAGTGTATTCTTCTGACAAAAAGATTTGGGTAAGAATTGTTAATTTCATTAGAACCAAGTTTTCAAGTTTGTGAGTAGGATCGTAACCTGAAGATTAAATTATCGTCTTGTGTTTTTGATTGCCGAGGTATATGCGCGGATTCGATATCGTGGGATCAGATTCGTGACAATCGCGAAAGCGTTATACCAAGAAATGAGTGAAATGGAGGATTATGATGACGTAAGATAGAAGAAGAAGAGAATCGTATTACTTTGGATTTACTTAATAGCCAAGGACCAAAGGCAAGTTTACTAACTCATACTCTTTTGTTCGGAGTATCATAACAAATTCTATACCTTCACTTATTGTTCAAGTGACATGTTTCTTCAACTATTTTGCCAATAGTACTCTCAACTCATATTGAAAGTTTTATCTCTCTCGCTTATTGTTGAAGTGACATATTCTTCCACTATTATGCTAATATTATTCTCAACCCATATTACAAGTTGGTATCAGAGCAGGGTTATAGTAAACTAGAAACGAGAGTGTGTAGGTGTGTGTATAGTTATGTAAGAACGTCAGAGCTCATGTAGAGTTCGTTTTG
Organism: Heracleum sosnowskyi; assembly: GCA_030848705.1. Classification (NCBI taxonomy): domain Eukaryota; kingdom Viridiplantae; phylum Streptophyta; class Magnoliopsida; order Apiales; family Apiaceae; genus Heracleum; species Heracleum sosnowskyi. The sequence goes on along the minus strand of CM061242.1, from coordinate 8,818,970 downwards.
GACTATTGGATATAGTACCAACGAGTAATTTAAGATATGGTACTAGTTGAGCATAGTTGAGCTGAGCTAGATGGAAATCCTTACGGTTGTAGATGTAGGTAGTGGAATCTTCGGAGACTATTACGGGTCGACGATGACGTATGATATCGATAACCTTAGGACGTGCAGCAGAAGAACTTAGAATCGAATGACGAGCCATCAGAGGAGCTGATAAAGAAGACATACCTGAAGACCTTGGCAATATTTCCCTTCTTATTGAATTATGTGACACTCATTTAAGTTTTTAAAACCCTGTCAAGTTGTGATATTCGAACTTCTACTTTTCCTCAATCGGGAATAACTTTATTATTGATAAATCATCATTTCCTCGTATTGTGCCAGTAATTTCTTTTCCGGTTATTCTTTTCTCCGGAAGTAGTACCTTTGGAATCTGTTCAGTTGTAATCCAGGGGTGTATATCTGAGAATTTCTCATCAAAAGGCTTTAATTGTTAATTTGACTTTAGACTCCTTAAATATTTCTCTACTCCAGCTGAGATGAACAACCCTATTTATAGGGGACACAAGGACTATCTATCTGTGTGATAGAAGTTTGATGGGACGCCATCACTTGTGTGTTGTGCATCACAAGAAGGCTAATTACCTTTAGTAATGTCTTAACTAAGACACGCAACATTGGTTCATCTGATCATATTGGTCTCTCAGTGATTCTTTTATTTCAAAAACGTTTGTTTTGAAATTTGTAACTCAATAACCACAATTGTGGGACACTCGCTATGATATGACATCTTTTCACTTGAAAGTATCATGAATCTGATTATCTCAAATAATCTTGGAAGTATGCCAAGCAGGTTGGAATTAGTTAACTTTTGCGGTGGGATTACCAAGAGTCAAAGCGGATCAAGATACGATTAGAATACTAGTAACGTGTAACGTGTAGTGGTACAACCGGGTTTGCCCTATATAGAGGAACTGGTAGAATCCCAGACTAGAAAGAACAAGTATCAAGGATTAAAGAGTTAGTATTATTACGGATGCAACCAGAGTTGGAAGTTATAAAAAGAATCTTAGTGACTTCTTCAGCAGATTCTGAGGACGGAATCCTTATAAGGTGGGTAGATTGTAGTAACCCAAATTTTCAGGAATTATTAATATTATTATTTAAATATTTTATTGTTTTCCTCAAAGAGGAGGAATGGTATTATGTGTATTTAATTTAAAATTTTTGTGAAAGCTGATTATTTTATCGATATTATCGAATTGAGTTTGTTTTAGAATTTGGAGGATCGAATAGGTATTTTAGTTGCGCCAAAATTTTATCCGATATTCTATTCAGATTCAAAGTTTTATTTTGTTTAAATTATAAAAATATTCAAAAGTTTAGTATTTTTACATTTTTGAAAGATTTAGAATATTTGGAATTTTTGGTATCAAAGTGGTATTTTATTAGTACCAAAATTTTACCCGGTATTTTATCTTTGCCCATTAGTATTTGGGTGAGTTATAAAAGTATTCAAAAATTCAATATTTTTGCAATTCCGTAAAATCCGGGCTTTATAAAATTTTGTGCATAGTTATTTTAATTTTTGGAGAGAATGAAATTTTAAGTTTTATCCGTTAATTGATTTGAGTGTATCATTTCGTATTAAGAATAATTTTGTGGATTATCTAATTATTTTATCCGAGGAATGAAAAATTATTATTTTTAACCGCTAATTAATTATTTGATAATTTTTGGAGCTAATTGAAGAAATTAGGAGCCAAGAATTATTTGTGGGATATGATTTTTAGTTTTATAATAAAACTTTATAATTTATTTGATTTAAAATTTGATATTATATATAGTTTAAATTTTTCCCATAAATTAGAATACTAATTGTATTAGAGCAACTCCAATGGTGTCCATTCCTTACCTATAATCAGTGTATGTGGACAAGTATAGGGGTTTTAGTCTAAAAACACTTCTCCAACGCAAAACCCCATCCCCTTTATATTTTTTAGGAGAGAGAAAACCCGTCCCCTTATTTGAGGGATCAAAATTGCCTCCCCTATATTCTCCATGTCATCAGTAGCAGGTTTTTAGTCTTCAGTAGCAGGTTTTTAGGAGTTTGATTAAGTTTGTGACTTAGTCTTCAGTAGCAGGTTTTTAGTCTTCAATAACAGGTTTTTAAGAGTTGCTCTTAAACCAAACTTACGCAATTCTAACGAGTCAATCTTCAGTTAATATAAATAGATTTTTGGTTTTTCAGTTTTCTTTTATTCTCTCATTTCTCACTCTTCCTCTCCCGTAAGTCTCTCCCGATTCTCTCTCTCTAAATTCTCTTTTCTTTTCGTTTTCTTTCAAATTTGATTGTGTTCATTCATTCTTCTGTTAAACAAATCGAACACCTCTTAATCCCCTGCAAAATTTTATTATTTTTCTAGGGATTTGAGGGTATCGAAAACTAGGGTTTTAAATTGGGGATTTTAGTTTGGGTTACGAGTTATGATTGTTTTGGATGTTTAATTGATAGAATTAGTTGTGTTTGAAGCTGTGGAGTTGATTCCTGGCCGAATCAACGCAAACCCACCTGTTTGGGGGGGGGGGGGTTTCAGTTGGGCGGCCGGTCACCGGCAATGAGCTCCGGCGAGCCGGTGACCCCCGAGCTTTTGGGTTATGGTTGTTTTGATGGTATACTGTGATGATATGCGTGGAATTCGTTGGTATGATAGTTATTGGTTGAACTTAGTTGATTTTCAATTTATGAAAAAGTTTTTGTTTTTGAATTGTAAAACTTGATGGTATCGCAAGTTTAGTGTTGGGGGATTTTTGTTTAATCCGTGTTGGAGCCGAAGTGTAATTTCTCGGTTTTGTTAAGTGATGCTTAATTGTTGGAACTGAGTCCATATTTAGGATGAATAGCTAAAATGTATTGATAATTGCTTATATGTAAATTGTCCCCTGATTAGAATTATAAATTTGTGTTTTTGGTGCTAATGTAAGTGTATGTTAAGAACTGAGTTAAATTATGGTAATTGAGTTTTAGTGAAACTTTTATTCTTTGATTATGAGTACTGAGTATAATTGTCGGTACATTACGTGATGATTTTGTTGTTCGGTAGAAATGAAATATAATATGAGTAGTATGATTACTTGAGTGTGATTGCACTTGATATGAATTGGTATTAGTGTGGTTGTGGATTGTTGATTAGTTTAGATTACAGGTGGTTTGTTACATAAATAGAGGAGGTGTTGCCGAATTTTCTGGCAGAACCATTGTTTGATTAATTGCTAATTGTAATATGATGTGATATGCTAGTTTAGTTGAAACATGCTTATTTGTTATATACCTTACTGATATATCTTACTTTATAATCGAAGGATAGTATTAGAAAAGGTTTTGTGTTAAGATATTGATTTTTTTCAAGGTATTAATTATGTTTGAGTACAAAGCACAAAATAGGGGATCTCGAGGAGTCAACTTGTAATTCATCACCGTGTGTCGATTTTGATCAATGTCTGTTATGTGTTACGTGAATTAAGTGGTTTATTATCTAGCCTTGAATGTGTTAGGTGATCCATGAATTATTTATTTGAGCCGCTAAATGTTAAATTGGTGCTTAATCGGTTATAATAGTATTTAAGATAAACATTGGATTATTTAATTTACCGATTAGAAGTGTTCCTTTCTTTTCGCAAGGATCAAGTGTCGAGTTATGTTCTTGTCTAAACGATTAGTTATTAATTGTAGAGTTCGACGGAGAAGGTCAACGGACTTATTCGGGAAGATGTTACATGAAGAAAGTTAGGGATGGATGGAGTGTTGTTTGTGGTTTATTGGTCAAAGTGAGATGTTTTAACATCGAGAAAGCATCTACCTTCAAAGAGGACATTTCCAAGTGTATTCTTCTGACAAAAAGATTTGGGTAAGAATTGTTAATTTCATTAGAACCAAGTTTTCAAGTTTGTGAGTAGGAATCGTAACCCGAAGATTAAATTATCGTCTTGTGTTTTTGATTGCCGAGGTATATGCGCGGATTCGATATCGTGGGATCAGATTCGTGACAATCGCGAAAGCGTTATACCAAGAAATGAGTGAAATGGAGGATTATGATGACGTAAGATAGAAGAAGAAGAGAATCGTATTACTTTGGATTTACTTAATAGCTAAGGACCAAAGACAAGTTTACTAACTCATACTCTTTTGTTCGGAGTATCATAACAAATTCTATACCTTCACTTATTGTTCAAGTGACATGTTTTTTCAACTATTTTGCCAATAGTACTCTCAACTCATATTGAAAGTTTTATCTCTCTCGCTTATTGTTCAAGTGATATAATTCTGCAACTATTATGCAAATATTACTTTCAAGTCATATTGCAAGTGACATTCATTATTACTTTTATTTTCAAATACATGATTTACGAGGCATGATTAAATATTCTGAAATTATTGCTCATTCTTATACTCTTTTGAAATGATTAATCTTTTGATACAAAGATGGAGGAATTTTATTGTTATGCTACAAATGGTATTCAGGCCCAAAACTTTTATACAGGTAATTGCTGAGAATGATTTCTTTTATAATAAGAAATTTACTAGATTAGCAGGTTAATATATATGACCAATGCTAAAATTGTTTTTATGCGAAGTTGGATGGTTTGCGTAAGAGGTCTGTTAGCACCAGCCCAACGTATATTTTATTTGAAGCCAATGGAAATAAGTGCTTCCGGGATCCCAACCCTAAATCATCCCTCTGTCAGGAAGACATTGAGGATGCGAGGCTAAAGAATGACTGATCATCAGCTTTAGTTTATGTGCTTTAGATTCCACTTTGCTAAATAAAAATGGGCCAATGGTTTGATAAGAAAAGAAGTATATCCAGCAATTATATTCTGTTTAGAAAAGAAACATATGATTTTAGAAAGAATGCATTATATTCCATTCTTGATTTCAGATCTAAATATATGTAAGTTACTATCTTGATCATTGATTTACAAATGTGAAATGGATATTCTACTCAAAAGTTATTTGCATCAAAAACTTGTTAAATTTCTAAAAAGCGGACATTGTTTATCAGAAAAATATCTTTATTATTGAATCATATTATTATCACTTGCTAAGCAATTCTTCCGCTCATACTTGCTTGTTTCACTTTTTAACCCTCCAGTGAAAGATAGAGTGACATGATTTAATCATATAAGTTTGGAATGCGAAGAGACGAGATGCCGTTATGAAGATGAATTGAAGAAGGTTATTTGGATCTAGTGTAAGGCTATTTGTATAAATTTCATTTCTATTAAATATTATTGTGTATCCGATTAGTTTGGCATGGTATACTTCTCATCGAAGTTATACTAGCGTCTTAGGATTTATGCAAAGAGATTATTGTAGAGATGAACATTTTTATTTATTGGGATTTTGGATTTTTGTTTCTAGCAATATAACCTAAAAGATCTTGGTATAGTTGGGGTCGCAGATATTATATTTGAATTGGTTTAATATTTAACAGGTTATTTAAATTGAGATTTTCGCGTGACGACCAAATCCTCTGACCCCGGATTTGGGGGCGTTACAGAAGCTCTCTTAAACCTTAGCAATCAATTTACAAGTACACTTTTTAATTCATAACACTACCAAAATCTTGGAATTTGAAGTTACTTTGTCCAATTTAAATTACAACGAACCAAACACTGTAACGAATTTATAATCCAAGAAATTTTAAATTACGTAGTTGAGTTGCATCTAAATAAACGAGGTCATAATTAGCCAAACAAACCAGGTAAGACCGTCTTTGGAACAAATAATTCCTAACAAACTTAGAGTGTAAAAGAATTCATATACTGTATCTGTCGACTAGAAAGAATTTTACATATTTAGTAATAAAAATTCAGCCTCAACTACTATCTGATCAATTCATAGAAATTTAAAAATGTATGCTGATGCCCACTCGTGACTCGTTTTCTTGAGCATTCCACTCGTTCTGTGCATATTCACCCACTCCTCTTGTTTTATAGCGTTGACATTTAATATTACCGATCTAACCATCGTTCACTTATTAATCAAAATGATCAGTTGTTTAGGATCCTCTCAGTTGAAGCTCTTAAACCTGTTTTCTGAATTGGTAATGGCTTCTACAAGTACTCAAAATCAAACTTCACATGCTACTCAATGGGACACTTTCTTGAGTTTTCGAGGAGTGGATACACGAGATTCATTTACTGATTTTCTATACCATTCTTTAGATCGAACTGGTATTAGAACATTCAGGGATGATCCTGAGCTACGCAGCGGAGAAGTTATCTCTGACGCATTGCTCCAAGCTATTCACGATTCTAAAACTTACGTTGTTGTTTTCTCGGAGAACTATGCTTCTTCCCCATGGTGCCTTGACGAGCTTGCAGAGATACTTGATTGTTACCAATCAATGAGTAGATTGGTTCTTCCTGTTTTTTACTACATTGAACCATCGGTCGTCAAGTACCAAACTGGCAGTTTCAGCAATGCTTTTCAAACACATGAATCACAGGACGCTCGTTATGGGAGGGATAGGATGGTTAAGTGGTGCGAAACACTGAAGCAGGTGGGGAGCTTTTCGGGATACCATGTCCGTAAAAATATGTAAGTCAAAAATATTTAAAACTGTCTTTAATTGCTTTGTCAAAAAAAAAACTGTCTTTAATTGCTAAAATGCAGTGTTGTAAAAAACGGGAATCGGAGTTAATCGGTGAAGGCACCGTCCAGGATTAATCGGGTAATCGGGGATTAATCGGAATGATTAATCGGATCATTAATCGGAATGATTAATCGGATCATTAATCGGAATAAGTTTAATAATATTTTTTATATACAATTATAAAATTGTTTTGTTATTTCAACTAAACATATGTTATTATCATATATTTATGCAAATATGTTAAAAATGTTATATAATTGTAATAAATAAAATTTTGAAAGTTTAATTTTTTAATTAGATATCAATTTAAGAGGAAAACTTAAGAGAATTTACGATTTAGGCATCTAAAATTATAATTATATGTACAAAAATAATGTTTTTTCCTATTGTTTAATCAAGTTTCTAACTTTTAAATTTTTTATTATTTTATTATTTTAACTATTTTTTAATAATTATTCCGATTTTTGACCGATTAAACCGATTTTTTACCAATTCAGCCGATTTTTGACCGTTTTTATGAAAAAGCGATTAATTGACCGATTTTCGCTTAATCAGTTCGGTGGCCCGCCGTCTAGCGATTAATCGACGATTAATCCCGATTAATCATCGACTTTTAGAACACTGCTAAAATGGTATTTGGCTCGAAATAAATTTCTTAGAAATAATTGGCCACATATGAACTTTACTTAATTAAGAGTCAAGTCAAAGAAGATCGATAAAATCGGAACACAGTTAAATTAAATTAAATAAGTATAAAATTTAAAATAAATAGTAAATAAGTTTTAAAAAATTTAAATATAGTATCTTAAATACTTAGAATTCATAACTTTTCATTTGGTTATGGGGACATGCAAAAAAAAGGTATAGAACTTAGTAAAACAAATATTTTATTTCTAGATTGTATATTTAGATTTGGATACTCGTGCAAATAACTCGTTTGGCTTCTATTCGAAAGGATCTTCTTAGATTTTAAAATTTTAGGAGTATTCAATTTTGATATATAAATGTATCCAACTTGAATTTTAAAAATCGTATTAAAATATTGGTGTATTCAATTTAAATCATTAGAAATTTATTAAAATCTAATGATATTAAAAAATAAAAAATGCTAGAAGTCCTAAAAAATTTCCCAAATTTGTTAACAAATGTTTGCATAATTGGTAAATTTTCTAATAATAATATGAGACCAGCATGCACCCACAAATCAAAAATGAACACTTATGTCACATTATTTGGTAACAATTTTGAGAATTGTTTTGGATACCTTGCATTATTCTTAGAAAATAGTGGACTTGGTTGCATATAATTAAAAATAGTGTATTTTATACCTTTTGAATCTTATTAAAATTAATGAGATTATGAAGGATTTTACAAAAATTCTTAATAAATCAGCTAGACTCTCTGGGATTTCACGTCAACTTTTTTCAAATTCAGGAATCATTATTAATCGATTAAAATCAACAACAATCTTTTAAAATTCATGGATTATTATTAATCCATTGAAAGATTTGAATCAGCGTCTTTCAGTATATTCCTCTTTACTTCATATACTTATAGTATTGATTTCATCTGTTGTTCTTAATGAAGATCACACACTACAATTCAATTAATAAATTGTGTTTCAGGTCTCAAGCTGATGTTATCAATGAAATTGTTGATAGAGTTATGGAGGAAGTAAATCCCGCAACTTTGGATGTCGCCAAATTTCAAGTCGGGCTGGATTCTCGTGTTAAAGACATAGCAAAATTGTTGAGTAATGTCACATCAGGTGTCATTAGCGTTGGTATATATGGTATGGGTGGAGTCGGCAAAACAACACTTGCCAAAGCCGTGTACAATGAAAACCATTGTCGCTTTAAGGGCAGCTGTTTTCTAGAAAACGTGAGGGAGACTTCACAAACAAGAAAAGGCATAGTACGTTTACAACAGAAACTTGTCACCGATGTTCTGAAAAGTAAGAACATAACCATTGACAACGCTGACCACGGAATTGAGTTGATAAGATATAGAATCTGTTCAACAAAAATTCTTGTAGTTATTGACGATTTAGACAACATTATGCCTTTGGACTTTTTAGAAGGAACATTTGCTTCGGGGAGTATTATCATAATAACAACACGTGACGAAGATCTCCTCGATTCAATTAATGTAGACGCCAAATACAAGGTAAATGTACTCAGTGATGCTGAGTCCCGTCAACTTTTTTGCCAACATGCATTCAGAGGTAATAATAGAATTTCTGACACATTAAATGAATTGTCCGAAGAAATTTTAGAACGTGCTGGAGGGCTTCCATTGGCTCTTAAAGTTAGTGGCTCAGCCTTGCTTAACAAACACGAGGAAGGATGGAGATGGTACATTGAGAAAATGAGACGAGATTCTATTGATGTCAATGTTGAGAAGATACTGTTGAGTAGCTTTGATGCGTTAAAACGGGTAGACCCTATGTTGCAAGATATTTTTTTAGATATTGCTTGTTTTTTTATTGGGCACGAGGAAGAAGAGGTTGTTAAAATATTGAAAAATTGTTATGCATCCGTCAATTATAGTATTGACATTCTAAAGAAAAGATCTTTGCTAATTGATGGTTACCAATTCAAGATGCACGATCTGTTTATAGATATGGGGAGGAAAATTGTTTGTAACAACTGCCCTGGCATGGGTTCCAGAAGATATACACGAGGTCTTAAAAGAAAACAAGGTAATTTAAATATATGTATGATGCTCCTTCTCTTTCTATAGTCTTTTAAAATTTATATTTTTATGTTTCTGTTAGACATGATAATAACTTGATTTCAGAAGAATAGTATTATGATATGTACTTAGTTGTCCTCCTCTCTCTATAAATATAAATGCGAGTGTTCGATTCATTGTTAGTAAATCTGGGAATCGAAACTCCAATCCATATTAGTAATTTGGTTGAATAGAATAGGAATCTCATAACCTCCTCACCTCTTGGGTTTCAATCATTCTCGTTCTCGTTAACCCCATTCTCTTACTCAGAACTCTCCATTCACATTTTCACTCAGAACGTCCATCCGAATTTCCAAACACCCCCTATATCTACTTGTCTATGTTAAATTTTATCTTCTACTTCTATTATTCTCTTCATTCATATTGTTTGTCTCAGGGAACGGAAGCAATTGAAGGTATCATCCCAAGCGACTTTAGTCTCCCTTTCGACTTACATTTCAAGTATTGTGGCCAACTACCTCAAAAAAGATATCATTTTGCTGCCGAAACATTCAAAAAGATGAGTAAATTAAGATTTCTGTACCTCGAAAATGTGGATCTCACCGGGAGCTTCGAAAGCACATTTAAAGATTTGAGGTGGCTATATTGGTGGGGTTGTCCTTTGAAGTGTTTGCCTTCTGAATTTTACCCTCCAAAACTTGTTTGTCTTGCGTTGCCTAGTAGCAAAATCAGAACAATGTGGGAGCTCAATACGGTAGGCACTGTGATTACGTTAATTGGATATATTATCAGTATTTTAATAAATTTCTAATATATTTTCTTCCTTTTGCACTTAATTTTGCAGGTTTTTGAAAACTTAAAGTCTCTAGATATGTCAAGTTCTCAGTATTTGACTAAAACTACAGACTTCACTAGATTTCCGTATCTTGAAAATTTGAATCTAAACGCCTGTAGTAGGTTGGAGGAGGTCCACCCATCAATTGGAAGCTTGGCGAGGCTTGTTGACTTAGATTTGGGGTTCTGTTCCGGACTAAAAAGTCTTCCGCACAGTATTTGTAACTTGATAGCACTAAAAAGTCTTAATATTGGGTTTTGTAGTGGTCTAGAAGAAATTCCTATGAACTTGGGTAACATTGAAACTTTGGTGGAGCTCAGTCTGGACCATCTAACTATTTGCAAATTACCGTGTTCGATTGGTCGTCTAAGTATGCTGACGAAGCTGAACTTGTCTTCTTGCAAATTCCTTAAAACTCTTCCCGACTCTATTTGCAATCTGAGATCCCTGAAAATTCTTGATTTTGGTGAGTGTGGTCTGGAAGCATTGCCTAAAGAATTGGGGAACCTTGAATCCCTGGTAGAGCTCAGGGCGAGGGGTTTAAATGTTTCAAAATTACCGGATTCGATTGGTCGCCTTAGTAAGCTAATTAAGCTGGACTTTGGTTCTTCCAAAAACCTTATGTCTCTTCCCGACACTATCTGCAATCTCAGATCACTGAGGATTCTAGAAATTTGTTGGTGTAGTAGTCTGGAAGCATTACCTGAATCCGTGGTAGAGAGCTCAATGCAGATGGACTTCCAATTGTTTCAGAATTACCTGATTCGATCGGGCGCATGGGGTCACTGGAAGATCTGTGTCTCAAATATTGTTCCAACCTGTTGTCAATTGCAGAACTTCCTTCTAGTTTGATATCGCTAAGTCTTCGAGGTTGCAAGTCTATGGAAAGATTACCAAATTTATCCAATATGAAGCAGTTGGAAGATTTAGACCTTACGGATTGTAGTGGCTTGACAAAGGTTCAAGGCTTGGAGGAACTTACTTCAATTAAAGTACTTCGTTTGGGAGGTTGCAACTTACCAATGCTAGCTTACACTTTAACGAAACGTTTCTTTGAGGTTTGGTTGATCTCAAACTCTTTATATACGTTAATTATGATTGTTTTTACTTTTTAAATTCAATATAATTTTGTTGAGTTACTCTATATGTCAACAGATATACTCAGGATTTGGGCATCGCATTAAAATTTACGCGGCGTTTCAAGAATTGTATAGTCCATCCCAAAAAAGAATTGGTCAGTCAACCGATTCACGGTCACGGGTGTTCTTGGATTTACCCCCAAATAATTCCCACAATTTCTTGGCAATGATCCTCTGCTATAAAGACTTTGGGAGCTACAAAGGCTCATATTCTGTGAGGACTACCACAAAAGAATTTGATTGGAGAGTAGAGGACAGCCTTCACTCTTATTTTCCATTTTTTGAAATATGTGATTCATGTTTAGATATAGTGCCAAAATCAACTTTTTCAGTCACAGATGGTGACAGTAGAATTGGATTTAGGTGTTTTGGGGCATCAACTGGAGAAATTCTTGGGTTTCATCTGCTATACAAAATGGATATTACAATAACTGACGAGTGTGACAGTACAACTGTGAATGCAGATAAAGAAAGAACACATTTTTCAGAACAGTGGGAAAGCTTGAGGAATGACATAAACTGGCTCTCTATCCCAAGGGGTAGACATGATTATTTTGATAGATGCAAATCATATTCTTCTTTCCCACGTTAATCAACAATCCACGTCAGATGCCTCCAGGTGAAATATAGAGAGTGCAGCTGTGATTTGCAGATGGTTCCTAGTCCTAGACATGGTGAACACGTGAATGAGATATCGATAAATTGATCTTGTTCTTGAATAATAGGTTGAAGACTTGGAGTCAATTGTTATACTGCCCATCAGAGTTTTTTAGGTGACTGCAGGACGGACCAGGTTGTATAGCTATCTAGGTAGTCATACAGCTTTACTGTTAGCCTGCTATTTAGTAGGGGGATCTCAAAAAATTGATAATATGGACATTTCTTCTTGAATTGCAATGCTGAGTTCAGCTGGCTACTTGGGCACATATCTTGAATTCTCTTTCACGAAGCAAGCTTCCTCTTCCTATCTCTTTCTTGCGGTGTTGGTTTATTTGTTTGTGGTACTGAACTTTTATTAGCAGACAAACAAGATTGTGCTGAATATGATTTACATAAAATTAACAACAATTGAAAAGCCTTCATTCAAGAATCACAGAAATGATTACATTAACTAAACGAATTTTACAATGAGCACAAAATGGGCTCCTTTGGTTTAGTGTAACTCAACACCGTAACCTTAAGTGTAACTTCGAAAGTTGAAAAACTAATTAAATTTTTAGGAGTCAAACTTGAAAATAGTAAATATAGAAATAATTATACCTATAAATTCATTTTGGAAGTAAAAATGAAATTATGTCAAGGGACAAAATTATTTTCAATAAGACATGTAAAAGAAAACAGAAAAAAACATATAATTAGGCAAACAAACCAGGTAAGTGTCTATATCTATACTCTTTATTAAAATCAGAAAGCCCCGTATGTCATGTATACCGCGGTATACATATTATTTTTATCTTAATTATCTTAATATTATTAATATAATTCTAAATAAATATAATAAGATTTATTATTAAATTAAAAACTTATACTTACTCTTTATTAAAAACAGAACATCTGTTATTGGTATGGTATGCCATGTATACCACAGTATACATATATTTATTATCTTAATAATCTTAATATAATTAACATAATTCTAAATTAATATAATATGATTTATTATTTAATTAAAAGTTAATTTTTATTACTTTATTAAAATCAAAAACTCACTCTTAATAATGTAGTATGTCATATACAGCGGTAAACATATAATTATTATATTAATATAATTAACATAATTCTAAATTAATATAAATAAGATTTATTATAAAATCAAAATCAGATATCCAACTTAATGTTCTCATATGTTAATATGTTATGTATACCATCGTACACATATAATTTGATTGAGATCAAAAGATTTTTTATATTATCTATTATTTTATAAGTTACTTTACAATTCTTATCTCTCCTACTTCTAACAATTACAGATGAGTATTTTATTCGTCCCGTCGATCTTACTGTGTTCTCACGCCCCATTCGGGACGGGAATTTGAGACATTATTCGTGTTCAGGACACGGGAACAGAGAGAAGAGAAGTATAAAAACAACTCGGGGATTGGTGGCGGGAACGGAGAAAAGCACATAAAAATAATTCGGGATTAGGGACTTGATTGATAAGGAAAACTCTTTTTCGTTGGAACACAATAGTACAAAGCCAAATTTGGGTATCTCTCATACTTTTAACAACTACATATGGGTATTTTAAAGTATCGAAATGGAGAGAACCTGATCCAACAGTTTCTTTTACATCATGTCAAATCATCGGATACACATTAACAGCATAGTTGTTTAAAATGCATTGTGGCACTTCTATTTTTTAGTTTTATCCGACACATGGGCAGCCTGAAAGACAAGAAATAAGGTCTTTACTCAGAATTCAAGCGCTTGTGTTTCAAAAAATTAGCGCAAAAAAAACATGAATCTTAATCAACACATAATACTACACTACCTTAATCAATCCATGCTTGTGCGTAAACCACAACAATCATAATTAAAACAACAAACATTCATCACATCGGCATATATCCAATATATGTAATTTACCAATCTACAATCAAACCACGATTTAATGACCTCTAAATTTTACCTGAACAAAAATCCTCCTCTAATTGTGTACAACTTCAACATGGACCATTTACCAGTTGAAAACTTATTTCCATTTTGTGTTTGCATTAGCTCTTTGCGGCTCAACCTTTTCTACCATATCCTTTTATTCCAACATGTGTCGTGTACTTGATGTCTCCTCTACAACCCTGCCGAAGCGGCCAAAACCGAAACTTGTGCATATTAGCTACAACTACAAATAAAAACAATTATAAAAAAGCTAAACCATGAGAGGCTAAAAACTCTGTCGTAGCCTAATAAATTTCTAACGGAAAGCTTCTGAGGATGATAACATCATCAACATCAAAACCCAAACAAAATAATATGTATGTAAAACATAATACAAATACCTATACGAGGCCTGTAAGAGCATAATACATTAGCGTGGTAACGATAATATATGTTGAGTCGAATAATGAACTTGAGTTTGATTCCTCAATAGAGTAATCGAGCCACTAAGAGGGGAAAAAGATCCCAAATTACAATATGAATCTTGTTTCTGAAGCAAATTTTATATGAATTAAATCTATATTGCAATTGAATGTAACCAATATTGACAATGAGGAGCAGGAGGAACAAAACATTGACCCATTTTCCGGCGCACCTTTCACAGCATTCAGGCAGGTATTGCCAATAGGTTTTATAACTTACTTTGGCTCTCAACAGGCTGCTTCTGCATCATATCCATGAATATCATGTTAGACATCCATTTGAGACCCACAGTTTCCTCCCCTTTTATTCATCAACATTCCCAATTTATCTCAATATAATTTACCTTCATCCGGGAAATAAAATATATGTAATTATTTTTATTCAAACCTTGATTTTACGAGAAGATGAAATTAAAACGCAGATGATGGACGGAGACGGGAGACCACGATTGGATATATTTGAACGCGTTGATGCAGAATTTTAGTTCTGTAAGAGCAACCCCAATGAGGTTCCCTATTTTGAGCCCCTAAAATATATTAAATTAGTGAATACCTAAAATATAGGGGATGAAAAAACTATTTCACTTCAATGGTATTACCTATATTGGCCCCCTATATTTTAAAATAGTATTTAAATAGTAGGAATGGAGGATGATCAGAGTAGTATTCATTATTTAATTAATAAAAATGGAGTTGGGTGATGATGTGGCAAATATAGGGGAGCAAATATAGAACCCCAAATGTAGGGAAATATTTTCTCTCACCTAAAACTTTTAGGTAAGGGAGCAAAGGGTTGGAGTGCTTGAATTTGATTTGATTCCCTATAATTGTATATGTGGCAAAAATATAGGTAAGGGGGGAGAGGGTTGGAGATGCTCTAAGTAAAGGGAATTAAAAAAGCTAGTCTAGGCTCGGTAAGTAGGTTTGGAATTGCCAAGCCAATGAATTATTTTGCTCAGGAGGGGAAGAGGTCTCTTTTTGTTTCTTTAGAATGATTTACTAACAAGAAAAAGCAACATATTTACATTGTCACCTGTATTTGGCAAGCAACATACTCCTGTAATTATTTTATGCCAACTGCATATTGCATGGTTTATTTGAGTTCGAATCAATTCTGTTCGAATTATGCCAAAAAAAAAAATCATGTCTCCAATAATAATAAAATACTTATGTAATTTAATGTTCCTAAATACGTACTCACATAACTTAGGTGAGTACAAATAGATTTTTAATGTAAATGCATGAGATATAATTGTAATCTATACTCTTTATTAATAAGCAAAACAATGTGAAAATGGTGCGCGGTACTAAAGTACCAAAGTACCAAATTTGGTTATCACTTAACCCGGGTTCGATTCCTCGCAACTACATAATTATACAAGATTTATTTACTTTAAATTCTTTAACTTCATCCAGGGTTCGAATCCTTACAACTACGTAATTATACAAGATTTATTTATTTACTTTAAATTCAATAGTTTCATCTAGCGTTAGATTCTTTGCAGCTACGTAAACATACAAGATTTATTTATTTACTTTAATTTCTTTAGTTTTATGCACAGTTCGATTGTCTATAACTACATAATTAAATAGTTATTTATTTATTATATATTTTTATCATTCAATTCTCGAGAAATATATTTTTAAATAATACTTATTAATAATTTGTTAATAATAATATTTTAATGTAGATTTATCCTCGGCCCGTGCTTGGCACGGGTTATAAGCTAGTATTTAGTAATAAAAATTCAGCCTCAACTACTATCTGAACAATTGATAGAAATTTAAAATGCCTACTCGTGACTCGTTTTCTTGAGCATTACACTCGTTTTGTGCCCACCCACTCTTGTTTTATAGCGTTGACATGTAATATTACCAATCTAACCATCGTTCACTTATTAATAATACTGTGAGAGGCACGGATTGTTAATTTTTATTTAATTTTTATTTTTTAAATATTTTTTTAATTATAATTGTGCAAAAAATAAGTAGACATTTTAAATTAGCTAAACAGTTTTATTTAATTAAAAACATTAAAACAAATATTAAAAAAAATAAGTATGGGTTTGCCCGTTATATTTTTGGAAAATTAGAGTTTTGGTAAGAAAAAATAAAAAATGTAACATATATTTAGTTTTAAAAGGTAAATGCCCGTGATATTTTTGAAAAATGAGGTTTTAAAATTTAATAATTAAAAGTATTTAAATACATTTTAAAATAAATAAGTAAAGGGTTTTCTGTGATATTTTTGGAAAAAGAATGAATTTTAGTGAGAAAAATAGAAAATAAATTGTAAAATACAATTTCCCGTGATATATTTAGAAAAGTAGGGACTTTGTTAGAAAAAATATATAATGTGTTTTAACTGAAAAGTTAATTGGTTATAAATAAGTATTTGATTATTTATATTTTAATATTTTTAGTAATTGCATTTGTTAAGAAAAATAAGTAGACATGTTAAAATAAGTAAACTTTTAAAAAATAATAATTATATTAAAATAGGTTTAAAAATAAATAACTAAAGATTTGTCCGTGATATTTTTGGAAAAAGAAGGATTTTAGTAAGGAAAAATAGGAAAACTAACATGTTTTAGTTAAAAAAGGTAATTGTCCGTGATATATTTGAAAAAGTAGGGGAATTTGTTAGAAAAAATAGAAAAAATAATATATTTTAGGTGAAAAAATGTAATTGATTATAAATAGGTAATATTATTATTTAATATATTATTACTTAAAAATTATTAAACAGAATAAAAATTATGTTATGATTATATAAAATTTTATTCTCATATTATTATATATTTTATCGATTTGAATTTGTTCTTAATTAATTTTAATACTTTATTGAAAGAAATATAAAATTTTTATATTTAAAAGAATTAGTGAACATTTACTGATTTTCTATACCATTCTTTAGACAGCAAGGGTATTCGAACATTCAGGGATGATCCTGAGCTACGAACCGGAGAAGTTATCTCTGACGCATTGTTTCGCATATATGTTAAAATTACCCTTCTCTCTTTTCCCCTCTCTTTATTTTCTGATTTTACATGGGTATGTCAGGGAACAGACTCAATTAAAGGTATCATCCCGAGCGACTTTTACCTTCATCCCAGGAATATCTTGGAACACGAATCATTCACCGCTTTATTGAGGAGAAGTCATTTTGCTGCTGAAACATTCAAAAGGATGAGTAAACTTAGATTTCTTCACCTAAAAAATGTGTACATCACTGGAAGCTTTGAACACGCATTTAAAGATTTGAGGTGGCTCTATTGGGAGCGTTGTTCACTGAACTGTTTACCTTCTGATTTTAAGCCGCAAAAACTTGTTTTCCTGGCGTTGCCTGGTAGCAAAATGAGAACAATGTGGGACCTCAAAATGTTGGGCACTGTGAGTCTACTTCTGGCATGTATGATAACCTATATAAGAAATATCTAATTGAGTTTCTCACGATTGCACTTAATTTTTTACAGGTTCCACAGGTTTTTGAAAAGTTAAAGACTCTAAACATGTCATATTCTGTACATTTAACTACAACTACAGAATTTACTAGATTACCTTGTCTTGAAACTTTAAATCTTGCTGGTTGTATAAGCTTGACGGAGGTCCATGTATCAATTGGAAGTTTGGTGAATCTTCTTTCTCTGAATTTGCAGGGCTGTAAGAACCTGAAAAATCTTCCAGACAGCATTTGTAACTTGAGAGCACTGAAAAGCCTTGATATTGGGGGTTGTAGTAATCTGGAAGCAATTCCTCTGAACTTGGGAAATATTGAATCTTTATCAGAGCTCAATGCGGGGTCTCTAACTATGCACAGATTACCGCATTCAATCGGACGTCTTAGTAAGCTTATTAAGCTGAATTTGTCTCTTTGCAGACAACTTAAAATTCTTCCAGACACTCTTTGGGATATGAGATCCCTGAAAATTCTTGATTTTGGTGAGTGTGGTCTGGAAGCATTGCCTATAGAATTGGGGAACCTTGAATCCCTGGTAAAACTTACTGCGAGGTGTCTGACTATTTCAAAATTACCAGATTCGATTGGGCGTCTTAGTAAGCTTGTTGAGCTGAACTTGTCTTGTTGCAAAAACCTTAAAACTCTTCCAGACACTATTTGCAATCTGAGACTACTGAAAATTCTAGATATTGGTTTCTGTGTTATGCTAGAAGCATTGCCTAAAGAATCGGGGAACCTTGAATCCCTGGTAGAACTCATTGCGTGGTGTACAAAAGTTTCAAAATTACCAGAAGCAAACTTGTTAAGCTGCATTTGACTTGGTGCACGAGCCTTAAAACTCTTCCTGACACTATTTGCCATCTAAGTTCACTGAAAACTCTAGATATTAGTTACTGTAAAAGTCTGGAAGCATTGCCTGCAGACCTGGGAAAACTTGAATGCTTGGTACTGCTCAAAGCAGAGAAACTTCCAAGTGTTTCAAGTTTACCTGATTCGATCGGGCGCATTAGATCACTGGAAATTCTTGACCTTAATGGTTGGAATTTGCTGTCCATTTCAGGACTTCCTTCTAATTTAAAAAGCATAAGTTTTGCAGGCTGTAGCTCTTTGGTAAAATTACCAAATCTATCCAATTTGAAACAGTTGGAGGACTTAAACATTTCAGGTTGTAGTGGTTTGACAGAGATTCAAGGCCTTGAGAAACTTACTTCTATTGAAACACTTCATTTGGGAGGTTGCAACTCGACTATGTTGGCATACATCTTCACGAAACGTCTCTTCCAGGTTTGGCTAATCTCAAACTCTTTAAGAAAATTACTCCAATTTGATATTATACTTCAATCAATCAATATCAGCATCATCTTTCAATCAATCTTTCATTCAATTATATAAAGAAAAATCATCAACGAATCGTATATTTTTTTCTAAAGATCTTTTATTTTAACTTTTAAAAATTGAGATTAGAAAAAGTAATGTTAATGTTATATGTTTATTTTATGTTATATAGCATAAAATTATAAGTCTAATCAAATTAAGTCTAATCAAATTATTAAAGAGAAATCCTCCAAAATTATAAACCTAATCATATTTATATAGAGAAAGTGTATGGGAATATTAACATAACATATTTAGCTTTCTTCCCTACAAGATAAAGAATTTAGTAAATAAATTGGATTAGTAGAGAGTTTAGGAGAATATTAACATAGTATATTTAGTTTATAGTAAGTTGTAAATTGAGAATTTATCTAATATTTAATTCAATTGGACGTAGTACAATCACATTACTTTGACATCTATCATATATTGACATCTATCAAAAGCCTATATATATATCAATACTATTATATAATAGACGAAACATTAAAAGTTTGGTTGGTCGGTATGCTATGTTGTGATTTTACTTAATTGTCCTTTCTTAAATTCGTGTTTTTACTTAATTAACCTTACTTATTTATAGAAATATATTATTAAATAATAATATTACCTATTTATAACCAATTACGTTTTTCACCTAAAACACATTATTTTTTCTAACAAATTCCCCTACTTTTTCAAATATATCTCGGGCAATTACGTTTTTTAAACTAAAACATGTTAGTTTTCTATTTTTCCTTAATAAAACTCCCCATTTTCCAAAAATATCACGGACAAACTTTAATTATTTATTTTTAAAACTAATATTATAATTATTTTTTTAAAAGTTTACCTACTTTAACATGCCATACTTATTTTTCTTAACAAATGCAATTACTAAAAATATTAAAATATAAATAATCAAATACCTATTTATAACCAATTACCTTTTCAACTAAAACACATTATAGATTTTTCTAACAAAGTCCCTCATTTTTTAAATATATCACGAACTCATTTTCCAAAAATATCACGGGCATTTATCTCTTTAAACTAAATATATGTTACATTTTTTATTTTTTCATACTAAAACCCCTACTTTTACAAAAATATAATGAACAAACCCTTATTTATTTATTTTAAAATTTGTTTTAATGTTTTTAATTAATTAAAAGTGTTTAACTATTTTAACATGCCTACTTATTATTTTAACAAATACAATTAAAATAATAATAATAAAATAACAATTAACAATCCGTGCATCGCACAGGTTTTAAGCTAGTATATATATAAAGGAGGATACGCGGGAGTTTAGGTGGTGCCTCTAAGATTGTCTCAATCTATTTTTCTAATTTTCTAGATTTTTTGAATTTTAGATCCTAATAAATCAAAAAATATCCTTTAACATATTAGAAGTAGAATATGTGTTCGAATTTATTGAGGAGAAGAATTCAAATTTATAGCGAATACATATAATTAAAAGTTCTATTTGAAGTAGAATAGGTGTTTGAATTTGTAGAGGGGAAGAGTTCAAATATAAAAGAAGTACTTGAAAGTTCTATTTGAAGTAAAATAGATGTTTCAATTTATAGAGGAGAAGAGTTCGGATATAAAAAAAAGTACTTGCAATTAAAAGTTTTATTGGAAATAGAATAAGCGTTTGTAATACATAACTAAAAGTTCTATTTGAAGTAGAAGTAGAATATGTGAAGTTATATAGGTGTTTTTTCAACGAAGGAGTGACTCAAGAGTATGGTAACCTAAAAATTAATATATAAGACAAGTATATATTCAATATATTAAATTTGAGATTTTGATATTAAAAAGGAAAGCGTGTTTCACGGGAGGACGGCTTATTAGCGAAGACCGAGTAATTTTCGTAATTTAATTGATAGAATTTTTTTAAAAAATTATTGCGTCGCCGCGAAGCGCGTCTTTTTCAACTAGTTTATAAACTTTCTTTATATAATCTCAGAAAATTTAATATTTCAGTACTTAATTTTTTTATTATTGGATACAGTTAGTATGTATATATTTCAATTTGTTAAATTATAGATAACTAGTTTACTAAACCGCGCTTCACAGCGGCTATGAAATAATTTCTTTAAATTTTTCTAAAAAATATTCTATAAAATATGTTTTTTGATAAAATAACATTTCTAACAGAAAATTAAGGTTTTTTTTTTGAATTCTCTGTTTCGTCGTGGTCATTAACCGAAATGTTGAATAAATATAGAGAAGAACAATTGTTTAATATATTTTTTATTATTTTAATATTATATTAAATATTAATATATTAGATAATAAAACATAAATATTATATTCTAGCATATAATATGATCCTTTTAATGAATCACTCTTTTGTTAAACATATTTTCTCTCAATGACTCGCTTTCTCGTTGAATCTAAACAGGTAACAAATTAATTTACTAAATAAATTACATCATCTATAAATCGTCTCCTTTATTATTTTCCTCGATTAAAAGCTAGTAAAAATGAAAATTGTAAATAAATTGGACTTGTAGAGTAAGTTTAGGTGAATATTAATATAGTATACTTAGTTTCCTCCATTAGAAGATAGTAGAAAGGAATTACTAAATAAATTGGACTTAAGAGAAAGTGCAGGGGAATATTAACATAACATATTTAGCTTTCTTCCCTAAAAGATAAAGAATTTAGTAAATAAATTGGATTAGTAGATAGTTTAGGAGAATATTAACATAGTATATTTAGTTTATAGTAAGATGTAAATTGAGAATTTATCTAATATTTAAAATTAATAATCTAAAAAATTAAGAAAATTAGAAAAATAGATCGAGACGATTTAAGAGCCCACATCACCGCCATCATCTTCTCCATAATATTTTTCAAAATTTTAATATTTGACTTAAATAGAAAATTCAAGAGAATACTATGATGATATATTAGTTTCCTATGTTAGAGCATCTCCGAGGGTATAAAACCCTTAGCTAAAATAATTTATGTGGCATCTAGGTGTCACTTTTTAGACAATATGTAAAAATGTGAGCACTCCAACCATATACCCTTTAGCAAAAAAAAAATATAAACAATCATATTTGATTGACAATATTTGTTGAACCATCAAAGCCCTTGTGTGTATAATTTTACCTAACAAAAATTTAGATAACAGCATTGGAGTACATGTCTTTACCTTTAGCAAAAAAATTATATAGTCATTATAGCCAATCAAGATAGCTAACGTTATTGTCCTTGGAGATGCTTTTAGTAAGTATATTCATAAAATAATAATTTTAGAAAAATATTAAAATTGTATATTAATGGAGTAAAGATTTTAAAGGCATGAATATTAAAATAGTATATTTAGTTTACTCAATTACAGTAGAACCTCGATAAATGAATATTCTTGGGACCAATAAAATATATTCATTTAGCGAGATTATTTAGTTATCGATTAATGAATATTTTATTCAATTATCGATAAATGAATATTTATTCATTTAGACAATATTTTTATTTTATTTTATTATGATAATGATGTTTTAAAATATAATATACAAATGTATCTAGAAGATAATATTTAAAAAATTAACTTTTTATTATATATTATCTTCACACTCAATAATATGCATACATGAATTATACGTATAAATTAAGTATAGTTTACTTGAACTATTTTAACCTTGAGACTATTCATAAGATTGTAGGTCATTGTTCTAGAGAGAAAGAATATTAGCATATACAAACTTTATAAAAAAATTAACATTTAAAATTTGAATAAAAACATTGATTTTAAATTTGATTCTACTGTAGAATCGTTTTGGATAGATTTGATTCTGTTGTAAAATCACTTTGGACTATTTGACTAATTTTCAATTTTTTTTTTTTAAAAAAAGTAGTTTAATTTCATTTTTTGATTTAATAATTGAAATTTATAATTATATCTAATAAAAATATGATAAAAATATGTATTATGAATATTTATGTAATGGTTCTTTGCTGGACTCTATATAATAAGTTCTCTCTTGAATGTCACCCAATATTAATATACTTAAAAGTCTATTAAAATATATATGAATTTTTTGACTATATAACATATATCATAAAATTTATATCGCTTTAATTTTAGTAAATATTCATTTATATTTATATAGGGCCTTTAAAGATTCCAATAAAATTTATTCATTAATACATTTAGCGAGATTATTCATTTACTCAATTGTCCCAAGTTGGGACCGAAAAATATTATTCATTTGACGAGGTTATTCGTTTATGGAACATTCATTTATCGAGGTTCTACTGTAGTAAAGATTTAAAACGGAATTGAAATATTTTCTAATAAAAAATTTAGGAGAATATTAAAATTGTATACTTAGTTTCCTCCATTAGTAAAAAGATTTTAAAGGCATATTTTCGAATCTTTAACATTAATAATTCAAATATTTGAGAAAATTAGAAAAATAAAAAAAATAGATTGAATGGATTTGAGAACAGCTCTCGTCTCTCGTCTCTTCTCCTTTTTATATAAGCAAGTATATTGATTTTGGGCTTCACCTATTTTGCAACAGATATATTCGGGATTTGGGCATCTCATTGAAATTTACGCCGAGTCATTTATGGTTCCGGATTGGATTAATAAGTCAACAGTGTCTTTTGATTTGCTGCCAAATGTATCACATAATTTCTTGGGAATAATCCTCTGCTCGAGTATCTGGAGGTCTGGTGAGGTATCTTATTCTGTTAATGTTAAGACTACCACAAATGATTGTGTATGGAACCATATGCCTTCATGTAATTCCCATGCCCATACCCCACGTATGAAGAAACAGGACATTCTTCGAAACGGTTGAAACATATGTGAAGTGACAAGAACTGGATCTCTCTCAAGTTCTGAACAATTTGGATTATTCCGAAAGTGACAAGAACTGGCTCTCTATCTCCAAAAATAGATGAACAAGAAAGTGCTTTGTGATTTCCACCTTCATAAACGGGCAATCCGCCTTCATATGCCTCCAGGAGAGCATCAGAGAGCGTACTTGTGATTTCCACATAGAATGGACATGAGAACATGTAATCTAATTTGGGGAGTCCGGATGATAGGTATTTTTTGTCTCGACTTTAAACGCTTCCAAGATAGTGGATGACTCGAGATTAGAGCTTTTCTTTGGACACAACATATTCATGTCTATGATGATATGATCACATGCATCCCATGAGTACTGTTAAATTCATGCGAATTTCTTTATGTTTTATTCCTTGGCTAATTGATGACTCGTCTATAAATTGGTCTTGTTCTTGATCATGACGTAGGTTGGACACTCCCATCGGAGTTTTTAGGTTCAGTTTAGTAGGGTGACTTGAACAAATTGATAACTTAGACAATCTTTCTGAAATTGCTCTTTACGTCTTATAAATTAGTGGGCTCGTTTTTATATATCAAAGGCTGGAAGTAGAAGTACCGAACTTCTTTACCAGTTTTCAGCTAGTTTATTATGCGAAGAAATCGCAAAGTGTATGTTTTTAGGCTAGAGAACAAGATTGTGCTGATAATGATTATATATCTTTGAACTATTCTACACTACTAGTGAATTGCAAATTTGTTCATGTTATTCTTCCTTTACATAATCTGTTAACTCCTCAAGTCATACCCATCTGCTTCTCTGTAAGCTGACTGTATAGGAGGTTATTTATCTCATGTACTTTACATTATATATCTAAATTTAACTAACAGTTCTGTACATTCCCTGTGCTGGGTTGGACTACTTCACATAATATATAAGTTCTACACCCTGTTCTACATCCATAAACATGTTGCAAACTCTTGAGGTCTGACACTTGAACTCTCTCGTGTTAATATGTTATTACTAGAAAGATAGAGTACAAATGGCCTCTATCTTTGCTGATATTAGCATTGCACATTTAATGGTGGCGTGTAAACTTTAGAATCTTGAAATCCTTATCAGATACATTGTGAATTTGCTTCTTGGACTGAGTTATTTTTTCAAACATTTCAGCTTGTCTTTTCATCAGCAGCTACTCTAAACATGTTGTTTTCTCTAGATTTAACTACAACTACAGACTTAACTAGATTACTGTATCAAGAAACTGTGAATCTCGAGGGTTGTGAAAAGAGTTGGAAGATGTCCATAAATCAGTTAGAAGCTTCGTGAGGCTTGTTTCAATAGATTTGGGGTATTGTAGGAACGTAAAAGTCTTCCGGGCAGCATTTTTAGCTTAAGTGCTCTGAACAGCCTTAATTTTTGCGAGTTTGTAGTATTACTTTCCTATGAACTTGGGGAGAGTGTGGCTGACTATATGCAAATTACTGCATTCAATTGGTAAGGTCTTAGTAAGCTTATAAGGCTGAACTTGTTTTCTTGTTAAAACAACAAGAAAACACAGCCTCGACTCTGTTATAAAGCTACATTTTGTCGAATAATGATAAAAATACTTGTTACATCTTTGGTAATAACTAGAGTAAATTTCAGGGTGGTGGCTAAACTTTGCCTCAATTTTTGAAACATTCGCCGAACTTTCAGATTTTTAATTTTTTGGCTGAGGTTTTGCTCCGCCTTTTAGGAAGGTGGCTCCCGTCAAATATCCACTAACGGGCCTAACGGAGCAAGGTAAAGTTGGGTTATTACAAAAAGACATTTTCTCCTTGGGTTTTTTCCCAAATACACTCCTCTTTCTGAGAGAAACATTTGATCTTAATTTTACTTGTGGATGGAGGGTGTCCCTTGTCTTTGGTGTTCTCTTTTAGTCTGTTTAGGATGGAGGGGTTAGATTTGGGTAGAGGTTTCTGGTTGGTTGTTTAATTGTTTTCATGCCTTCGACGATTCATTTTATATGAATTGTTTGGTATGTATCTGAATTTTGTGAATTTGCATCTTGGATTTGATGGCAATTGTTGGGTCCGTGCAGGTTTCATTACTAGAAGAAAATATTAAACCTAGGACAGACCTTCCTCCTCTTTTTGCGCATCTTCGTGAACGAAGACCTGAAAACCTCCATTACATTGGTGTTTCTTTTGGGCTTACTCTGGATTTACTTCGCTTTTGGAAGAAACAGAAATTTGCGCCATTTTATGTTGGTCATAATCCAGTTAAGATTTTTGTCTCTACATCATCTTTTTAAGGGGTTTTTTAGATTATGATCAGATAAGTAACCAGTAAATCTGTGTTTCTTTGGTACCAGAATGCTGTTACGGGTGAGCACACTTGTATGGTTCTGAAGCCACTAGATAATGATGATATTGAAACTTGTGGAACAGATGAATGGGGTTTTTTTGGTCCTTTCTACCAAGGTGTGCATATTCTCTAAGCAAGATATTTTTTGATTTAATTTCCTGGAATTCCACATTAAGATTGTTCCTTTCTATATGATATTAGATTTCAGGAAAAAGTTTACTTGGCTACTGGGTTCTTCTAGCTTTCGTACAATGGATATGCAAGCTTGTGATGAGGTCCTAGTCTAATTACATTTTTTAATATGTATTTAATGCTGAAATTCCTCTTTTACCCTTACCATTATACATTTATTTTAAGTTAACGGCGCATACTTAACGGACTTGGACGGGAGCCACCTTCCTGAAAGGCGGAGCAAAACCTCAGCCAAAAAATTAAAAATCTGAAAGTTCGGCCAATGTTTCAAAAATTGAGGCAAAGTTTAGCCATTACCCTGAAATTTACTCTAATAACTACTACTTAAACTACTAAAGAAATCACAACCTCGACTCTGTTACAAACGAATGTTGAGGCCAACTGTTATGTTGAGCATTTCACTAGTCTTAACCGCCCATTTTCTTTGTTTTACAGATTTAAGAAATGCTACTATTACAGATCAGTTGTTAATTTAGGATCTTCAATTCATAATTGAAACACTTGAATCTGTTGTCTGAATGAGTAATGGCAGCTCCTACAACTCGTATTCAAACTCCATCCACTTCACTTCCTACCAAATGGGACGTGTTCTTAAACTTCAGAGGTAGAGATACACGATATTCATTTACGGATTGTCTATACGATGCCCTGCATCGCACTAGCATTGAAACATTTATGGATAATCCCAGGGTATGCTGCGGAGAAGTTATCTCTGACGCATTGCTACAAGCTATTCAGAAATCCAAGATGTACATTGTTGTCTTCTCGAAAAACTATGCTTCTTCAAGATCCTCGGGTGTTGCAAAGCAATGGATAGACTAGTTCTTCCAGTATTTTACCGTATCCAACCATCGGTTGTGTGGGACCAAACTGGGATATTTAATGAAGCTTTTCAAGAACACGAAAATCATTTTGATGGGAATAGGTTGGATAAGTAGCGCCATGCACTAATGAAGGTAGCAGACTTTTCAGGATATGAAGTCCATAAAAATAAGTAGGAGAGTTTGTTTTTAACAGTATTAAAATTCAGAGTCCTAAATGGAAGGAATTAATTAATATTCAGGCTTATGAAATTCAAGTGAATCTCTACTCTTTATAGGATATCCTCACTTGACAAAAGGTTTTAAGCTGCTTAGGCTTGACAATCATACTATTTATGTTATTAGGAATGTAAAGTTTATTGAATACAGTTCAGTTTAAAACTACTACTTCTGCTAATTCATATGGTTTTTTGAATTGGCTTCAATCCAGTCATGATTTATCATCACCTCAAGATCCTTATGTTTCCAATATTTCTTCTGACTCTGATGTTGAGCATACTGTCATGTCTCAACCACAAATAATTTCTGATTCTACTTCTAACTCTACTGTTTTAAGCAATGTTGATCCAATTGCTGTACACATCCAACCTATGTCTCAAAATACAGTTATCCAACCTATATTAGTAGATCCCTCTGTTCAGTCTGTTCAACCTATTTCTACTAGGAAATCTCAGAGAGATAAAGGTAGACCTTTATGGTGGACAGATTATCAAGTCTCTCATTCACACAATGTTTCTTCTCATTGTTTAAAGTCACAAGCCTTTGATCAACAGGCTTTTGTAGCACTTGTTCCTGGCCTTACTGAGCCAAATTTTTTATCATCAAGCCATCAAAGATCCTCTTTGAATTGAGGCTATGAACAAAGAATTAGTTGCCCTTGAGTCTAATAATACCTGGTCCTTAGTTCATTTACCACCTGGCAAGAGGACAATTGGTTGCAAATGGGTCTATAATATTAAAACTTTGCCAAATGGACAAATTGACAGATATAAGGCCAGATTAGTGGCTAAAGGATATACACAGTCTGAAGGAATTTATTTTTATGATACTTTTGCCCTGTAGTTAAGATGGTGATAGTTAGAAGTTTGTTGGCCATAGCAGCTGTTAAGAATTGGCATGTTGAACAATTAGATGTCAACAATGCTTTTTTACATGGGGATTTGGAAGAAGAGGTTTACATGCAATTGCCCTTAAGTTATGAAGTATATGACTCTACTCTTGTCTGTAGACTAACAAGTCCATTTATGGTCTGAGACAGGCTTCAAGACAGTGGTTTTTTAAGCTTACTTCTTGATTGGTTGCTGCTGGTTATCATCAGTCATTACATGATTATTCTCTCTTTACTTACAGCAGAGATTCTATGCTAGTGGTTTTTGTCATCTATGTGGATGACATTTTGATTTCTGGAAATGATATGGTATCTATTAAATCTCTTAAGCAGTTGTTGGATGATAAAATCAGTATAAAATCTGGGCAGCATCAAGTTTTATTTAGGGTTAGAGGTACAGAGAACAAGTTCTGGAATTCTTCTTACTCAGACAAAGTTCATCAATGATCTCTTGCATTCTGCAGATATACAAGATTGTAAACCACTTTCAGTTCCAATCAACCCTCATATCAAGTTGTTTGACAATGACTTATCAGGGGATCTTATTCCTAATCCTACTGTCTATAGAACATGGGTAGGGATGCTTCTGTATTTGACATCTTCCAGACCCGACATATCTTTTCCTGTTCAGCTCCTTCGTCAGTTTCTTCATGCTCCAAGAGTTAAACATCTAGAGGCAGCTCAGAGAGTTCTCAGGTACTTAAAGTGCACAGCTTATCATGATTTGTTTTTCCCAAGTAATAATACTCTTCAATTACAAGGGTATAGTGACAATGACTTGGGGGGTGACCCAAATGACAGAAGGTCTATTGGAGGATATAGTTTTTTACTTGGTCAAGTGGCAGTGTCTTAGAGAGCTAAGAAACAATCAGTCACATCTAGAAGTATAGCAATGGCTGAATATAGAGCATTAGCAGATGCTTCTTGTGAAGTCATTTGGATGAAAGGTTTGTTAAAGGATCTAGGATTGGACATAACAGAATCTGTGCCTTTGTTTTATGATGATTAAATCAGCAATTGATCTTACAGCTAATCCAGTGTACCATGCTAGGACTAACCGACTAAGCATATAGAAATGGATTGTCATTTCATAAGAGAGAAGATTCAAACTAGTTTAATTACTGTTACACAGATATCTTCTAAAGACAATTATGTAGATATTTTAACAAAAGGACTTGGTAGACCTTTGCATTGGTTTTGTTCTAGTAAGTTGGGACTCAGGTTTGCTTCAAAGACAGTGGCTGGCAAAGAAATTGTGAAAGATGGTGCAGACAACATGAAAACATTGTATGCAGATGCAGATAATCTGGAAGAAACAAGAGTTTCAGCTCATTTAGTATCAGCAACAGACATGCTAGTCAAAAGGGGGGGGGGGGGGGGGGGGGGTGCGAATGATGTTTGTATGCTTAAACCAGAGTTAAAGCATAATGTGCAGATTGCTTATTGCCAAATAGTTACTTAATCTTGCAACTAATTCTGTTATGATGTGAACAATCAACATGTTGACTTAGCCTTGTATAAATACTTTTGTACCGTGAAAAAAGGTATTTTTCATACCTTTGCACAAACTATTTTCCATGTACCGGTAGGGTGTTCATTTGCTAAAGTATGCTGGAGTTGATCTCAGGTTAACATTAATAGCTTATTTGAAATAGATTTTCACCTCTGGTTTAGTGAGCTAACGGATAGGGCGTGTGGGGGAATTGGAGGTGGTTGCTATGGTCGTGTGGTCCATTTGTTAGGTCCGAAATGACTTAGTTTAGATAAAAAAAACATTATGTGTTGCGGTTGTGGTTCAGCTGACTAGAAACTCTCTCAGCTAGAAACTCTCTTGATCAGAGTATACTTTTGCTCAAAATCGGAAGGGTAGACATTATGATATGTTAATGTAGTTAGCATGGCTCAAGAGCAATGAATTTCACTTGTTTCTAATCTGGTCAAAGTTAACATTGACGGAACAATTTTCCAGCAGGAAAAGAGGTTTGAAGTTTGGTGTTTAGCTCCGGACCACGATGGGAAGAGATTTGGAGTTGGGTGCTTAGCTCGGAACCACGATGGAAAGATTATAACTAATGTTGATTTTCATCTAAAACATTGGTAACTAACAGTGACATATCAACTGTTAGACCTAGATCTAGCATATTTACTTGTCAAATATTATCCATCACAATTCCAACCTCTCTCGCCTTCAAGACAGTTTCTTTGATTTTTTGTAATTATTTCAGTTTTTCGACTTTGTCGGTTCTTAAAGCACTATAAAAATACCTTCTTACTCAATATTTAAGTTTTAACTCTAAATTTTATTTTAAATAAATAGGACTAATATACATTACATATAAACACAAAAGAATTAAATGGTACAAAATTGATTTTTCAATGGTTAAGAGGTATATATCATTCAGGGGTATTATCGGAAGAAAATTTAGAAAAATGGTTAATTGGATTTTTATGGGTATCTCAAGGGCTAAAAGGTAAAACTTGAAACATCTAGGTTTGATGGGTATAATTTCTTAAACTTTAAGAATTGAAAGATCATTAAGCCAAAATAATAATTTGTATTATGTTATCAACATATCTAAAGATGTGTGACAAAAGTCAAAATGTCAAATAAAAAGAGCAGATACCAGCTTAAAACTCATGGAATGCAAATATTACAATCTATACTTACTTTTTATTAATAAGCAAAATATTGTGTAAATAGCGAGTAAAAGTACCAAAGTAACAAATTTGGTTATCTCAAAATTTCGGTTCGACTTCGTACAACAACATGATTGAACAATATTTATTTATTTGATTTCATTTATTTGATTTTACCCTGGTTCGATTCCCTATATATATAATTCAAAATTTTATTGATTTGATTAACTTCGCACGGACCGATTTACTGATTTACTGTAATTACATAATTCAAACATTTATTGATTTGATTTTTTTTTGTTTCATTCAAATTAATTAATATTTTAATCTTGACATGTGTTTCGCACAGTGGCCCACTCATTTTCTTAAGCATTTCACTGGATATGCCCACCTGCTCTCTTGTCTTATAGCGTTGACAACTAATAATACCGAACTAAGCCTCTTTCACTTTGTTAATCATCTCGATTAATTGTCTTAGGATCCTCATAGTTGAAGGTCTTAAATCTGTTGTCTAAATTGGTAATGGCTTCTACAAGTACTCATAATCAAACTTCACATGCTACTCAATGGGACGTTTTCTTGAGTTTTAGAGGAGTGGATACGCGAGATTCATTTACTGATTTTTTATACCATTCTTTAGATCGCACTGGTATTCGAACATTCAGGGATGATCCTGAGCTACGCAGCGGAGAAGTTATCTCTGATGCATTGCTCCAAGCTATCCACGATTCTAAGACCTACGTTGTTGTCTTGTCGGAGAACTATGCTTCTTCCCCATGGTGTCTTGACGAGCTTGTAGAGATACTTGATTGTCACCGATCAATGAGTAGAATGGTTCTTCCTGTGTTTTACTACATTGAGCCATCGGTGGTCAAGTACCAAACTGGGAGTTTCAATAAAGCTTTCCTAACACATGAAACTCGTTATGAGAGGGACAGGTTGGATAAGTGGCGCGATACACTGAAGCAGGTGGGGAAGTTGTCGGGATACCATGTCTGTAAAAATATGTAAGTCAAAATATTTATAATTGTCTTTAATTATTAAAATGGTAGAATAAAGTTCAGTGGAGACCTAATATAAAATGGAGAGCTGGAGACATGGATCAATTTCAAATCTAACTACTACACTTAGTATTTTAAGATCAGTTGGTGCGGTTACAAATTTTAATTTCAACTGACATTTAACAATTTAAAACTTAATTTTCATTCTCAACAACAACATTAAATAATGTTTTTCATTTTAATTATTTAAATTCACAAAAAATATGTAACTTTGGTGGTGAAGTATGTAAAAATGGATATATATTCAATAAAATTGTAATAAATTATATTATAACAACGTTGGAGTTAATTAAATTGCAGAACCTAACATAATTTTGAACATACATGCACATTAAATTTATTTCATCAAACAAATAATACAGAACAACACAACAGAGAGCTAACCAAAATAAATTTATGCATCACATAATTTGAAAATTAAAATAGAAAATTAAAAAAAATAGAACTAAAAAATGCAATCATATTTTCATTTCTCTGGTAATTGTAATTGCATAACAATTTTCCTGCATTTTTTTATTAGGAAAAAAAGAAGAAAAATTTGCACAAATATTTTTAATTAATCAAACATTTTCAATTTATAAAATTGTTGTACATAGATGTACATTTTGTTATTGTGCGTCACTAGCAGTACCAAATTAGATTAGGACGATTTTTTTATTTTATGATTTTTTTATTTTAGTTTAGTATAGAGTGAAATAATACTAATATAAAGTTTCAAATAAATGAATTTGCCGAAAATTATTTTATATGTTCACCTTGATTTTATGTTTCTGTATAATTTTTTCTAAATACATTAAAAATGTAAGAATGTGACGTAAATTAGGAGGAAAAAATATACAAACACCTAATATTTATTATATATTTTTTAATTATAAGTGTGTTTGTACACTATAAATGTTTTGCACCATATATAATATTAAGTATTGCAAGATGATGAATAAAGAACTTTAAGAATATTGTAATTTTGCATAAATTTTGTTGTTTTATATTAATTATTTAAGATGCAATGCGTAAATTTAATATTAGCCACACGATAAAAAACTAATCTAATGGTTATAGTAGAGGTCTTCGTAGTCTCCATATAATGTTAATCTCCACTAAACCCAACTCTGAAATGGTATTGAGCTGGTAAAACATACTATCAAAGAAGTCCACATATCAAGCATCTGGTGTTCTTAATTATTGGGTTGCAGGTCTCAAGCTGATGTTATCAATGAAATTGTCGATAGAGTTGTAAACGAAGTAAACCCTGGGACTTTGGATGTTGCTAAATATCAAGTTGGGCTGGATTCTCGTGTTCAAGACATAGCAACATTGTTGAGCAATATCACAGCAGGTGTCATTAGGGTTGGTATATATGGTATGGGTGGAGTTGGCAAAACGACTCTTGCCAAAGCTGTGTACAATCAAATTCATCGCCGCTTTAAGGGCAGCTGCTTCCTAGAAAATGTCAGGGAGGCTTCACAAACAAGAAAAGGCATAGTACGTTTACAACAGAAACTTGTCAATGATGTTCTCAAATGTAAGAACATAACAATTGACAATGCTGACAAAGGAATTAAGTTGATAAGAGATAGAATTTGTTCAACAAAAATTCTTGTTGTTATTGATGATTTAGACAGCAAAATGGCATGGGACTTTTTAGTAGGAACATATGCTTTGGAGAGCACAATCATAATAACAACACGAGATGAACATCTCCTTGATTCAATCAAAGTAGATGCTAAATACAAAGTAAATGTATTGGGAGATGCCGAGTCACGTCAACTTTTTTGTCAACATGCATTTGAAGGAGACAATAAAATGCCTGACACATTAAGTGAAATGTCCAAAGAAATTCTGAAACGTGCTGGAGGGCTCCCGTTGGCTCTTAAGGTTAGTGGCTCAACCTTGCTTAACGAACATGAGGAAGGATGGCGATGGTACATTGAGAAATTGAGACGAGATTCTATTGACGTCAATGTTGAGAAGATACTGTTGAGTAGTTTTGATGCGTTGAAATTAGTTGACCCAATGTTACAAGATATTTTTCTAGATATTGCTAGTTTTTTTATCGGGTACAAGGAAAAAGAGGTTGTTAAAATATTCGAAACTTGTTATCCATCCGTCAATTATAGTATTGACATCCTAAAAAAGAGATCTTTGCTAATTGATAGTAATAGTTATGAATTCAGGATGCATGATCTGCTTATAGATATGGGAAGGAAAATTGTTTATAACAATTCCCCTGACTTATTAGAAAAACGTAGTAGATTATGGGTATCAGAAGATATACATCAGGTGTTGAAAGAGAACAAGGTAATTTCAATATATATCTAATGCTCATTTTCTTCTAATAGTTTTTCTGACTTTTGACAAATATTTTAAAGTGTAAAAAATTTAAATTTAAAATTTTGCTATCAAGTAATATCTATATCAAAATTTATGTGCAACTTCTATTCTTTTCTACATTCATGTGTGTTTATGTCAGGGAACGGAAGCAATTGAAGGTATCATCCCAAGCAATTTTGACCTCCCTCGCGACTTATTTTTCAAGTATATTTACGAACAAGAATCACCCAGTACTGCCTCAATAAGAAATCATTACGCTACTACAACATTCAAAAGGATGAGCAAATTACGATTTCTCTATCTCGAAAATGTGGATCTCACCGGAAGCTTTGAACACATATTTAAAGATTTGAGGTGGCTCTATTGGTCCGGCTGTAATTTGAAGTGTTTGCCTTCTGAATTTTTCTCTCCAAAACTTGTTTGCCTCGGGTTGCCTGGTAACAAAATGAGAACAATGTGGGAGCTCAACACGGTAGGCACTGGGGGTAGGTTATTTGCATATATGATCATTGTTTTTTAAACAAATTTGTGATATAGTTTCTCCCTATTGCACTTACTTTTACAGGTTTTTGAAAACATAAAGACTCTAGACTTGTCCTGTTCTGCATATTTGACCACGACTCCAGACTTCACTCAACTGCCGTTTCTTGAAACTCTGAATCTCCAGGGCTGTAAAAGCTTGGAAAAGGTCCATGTATCAATTGGAAATTTGGTGAGGCTTGTTTCCTTGAATTTGTGGGGTTGTACGAACCTAAAAGGTCTTCCAGACGGCATTTGTAACTTGAGAGCACTGAAATGCCTTAATATTACTTGTTGTTATAATCTAGAAGCAATTCCTCTGAACTTGGGGAACATTAAGTCATTGTTAGGGTTGAAAGCAGAGTATCTAAAAATATGCAAATTACCACAGTCCATTGGTCGCCTTAGTAAGCTTATTGAGCTGAACCTGTCTACTTGCAAAAACCTTAAAACTCTTCCCAACACTATTTGCAATTTGAAATCACTTGCAATTCTAAATATTGAGTCGTGTACTAGTCTGGAAGCATTGCCTGTAGATTTGGGGAACCTTGAATCCCTGGTAGAGCTCAAGGCTTCCGGTCTAATTGTTTCGAGCTTACCAGATTCGATTGGTCACCTTAGTAAACTCATGAAGCTGCACTTAAATTCTTGCCGAAACCTTAAATTGGGGAACCTTGAATCCCTGGTGGAGCTCAACGCAGATAGACTTCGAATTGTTTCAGAATCACCTGATTTGATCGGGCGCATGGAATCACTGGAAAATCACAGTCTTATGAGTTGTGTCAACTTGTTGTCAATTGCAGAACTTCCTTGTAGATTGAAATTGATAAATCTTGAAGGTTGCAAGTCAATGGAAAGATTACCAAATTTATCCAATATGAAGCAGTTGGAAGATCTAGACCTTACGGATTGTAGTGGCTTGACAAAGATTCAGGGCTTGGAAGAACTTAGTTCAATTAAAATACTTCGTTTGGGAGGTTGCAACTCATCTATGCTAGCTTGCATTTTGACAAAACGTTTCTTTGAGGTTTGGTTGATCTCAAACTTTCTATATACGTTAATTTAATTATGATAGTTTTTACTTTTTTAAATGTAGAGTCCATTTATTGGTGAAATTTTGATCATAGACTCTTTTTTGGGTTATACTATATTCTCACAGATATACTCTGGTTTTGGGCATCCCATAAAAATTTATGCTTCACAATCGGCGTGTCCAGAATTGTTTAGTCTGTCAACCGATTCACGGTCAAAGGTGTCCTTGGATTTACCCTCAAATCTGTCCCACAATTTCTTGGCAATGATCCTCTGCTATAAAGACTTTGGGAGCTACAAACCGGAATATTCTGTCAGGACTACCACAAAAAAATATGATTGGAACTTGGACGAGTTTCAATCCTGTTTCTTATTTTCTGATGAATATAATTCTTGTATAGAAATTGTGCCTAAATCAATTTTTTCAGTCACAAGTGGGGACGAAAAAATTGAGTTTACAAATTCTGGGGTACGAGCTGCAGGAATTCTTGGGATTCATCTACTATACAAAATGGAGATAACAGTAATTGACGAGTGTGACAGTACCGCTGTCAATGGAGATAAAGAAAGAAAACAGTTTCCAGAACGGTGGAAGAATTTGAGGAATGACATAGACTGGCTTTCAAGTGATATACGAACAAGACTTGATTATTTTGAAAGACGCGGATTATATTATTCACGTCTACGTAAATCAGCAATGCACCGTCAGATGCCTCCAAGCAAACTATAGAGAGGTGTAGCTTGTAATTTGCAGGTGGTGTTGATGGACATAGTGAAGACGTGATGAGATATAACTTGGAGGAGTCTAGAGACAGTAAGGTTGAGTAGGTCAATTTTTGCATGAAGTTATGTAACCACTTTGAATGCTCATAGGTGGTGACTCGAGACAAGCGTTTGCTTGTCACATGAATCCCATGAGTTAATACTGCTCAATTTATAAGAATTTTTCATGTTTATCCTTTACCTACACAATAACTCGTATCGATAAATTGATCTTGTTCTTGATTATAATAGGTTGAAGACTTGGAGTCAATTGTTATGGCCCATCAGAGTTTTTCAAGTGACTGCAGGAAGGAGCTATACAGCTTTGCTGTTATTAGTAGGGGGATTTCAAAAAATTGATAAAATGGACAACATTTCTTGAATTTCTATTATGATAAAATTGAATTTCTTGGAAATAAATACTACCACAAATGAATTTGCATTTAGGAATGGGGTGCAATTATCTAGGTCCTCTCTTTATGATTATTACTCATCTATGGATATAGTACCAAGAACAATATTCTCTGTCACAGACGACGGCAATAAATTTGAATCTATCAACAATAGAAATAGATGGTCTTGGGATCCTTCTACTATTACAGTAATTGACAAGTGGCTGTCAATGTAGATGAAGAAAGAAGGCATTCTTCAGTATTTGTAAAATGACAGGAACTGCCTCACTCTCAAGTTCTGAACAATTGTATTATTTGGAAAGTGACAATAACTGGCTATCTATCTCAAGATATAGATGAACAATAAAGTCCTTTGACGCGAAGCATTTGTTTCACACCTACATAAACCAGCAAATCCACCTTCAGAAGAAATACAGAAAGCGCAGTTGTGATTTCCACATGGATTTCAATGACATGAAGATTGAAGAACATGTGATATGATTCGGAGGAGTCCAGATGATGGATGAGCTAGGTATATACAAGATATCATATGTGTTCCCTTGAGTAAGTTGATATTTGTATAGTTTTTTTCCCACTACTTGGAATGCCTCAAACATGGTTGATGACTCGAGATAAGAGTTTGTTCATCACAACATATTCATGTATCTGATTACAAGCATATCATGAGTGAGTACTTTTAACTTATAAAAATATGGTAATGTTTCATCTCTTATTTACATGACGACTCGTCTATGAATTATCTCGTTCCTGATCATAATATAGGCTGGTGATTCGGAGTCAATTGTTATGGCCCTTCATAGTATTTTGAACCTGTTTAGTTGGGGGGCTTAAACCAATTAATAATATAGGCAATCCTTCTGAAATTGGTCTATTACCAGTTTCCAGATTACAAAGTTTAAGTTTTAGGGTGCTGATTATGATTACATATCTGAAAACTATCTTTCAGTACCTGCAAATTGAAGATATGTTCATATAATTTTGCCTTTACATCATGAAATCTGTTAACTCTGAATTTGAACCCATCTGTTTCTCTTAAGTTTATGTAGAGGTTATTCTAATCTCTACATTCTATCCGATCATTGCCGGGTTTGGACTATTTCCATTGTTTATCCTCTGCTTTATATACAAGTTGTACACCCTGTTCTGCACCCATAAGTATGTTAGTACTAGAACTCTCTCATGTTATTAGTACAAGTACATCAGGAACTATCTGTTTAGAAGAGACTAGTCCACAAATGATGGTGCAAAGATATCTGTTTAGCACTAAAAATGCTAATTAGCACATTGAGTAAACGGGATGGCCCAAAATCATCCTCTCGGATTAAGAAGTATCTGCTAATTGCTGCATAAACAATCCCTCAAGTGGCTACCATAGTTGATGGCTTACCAACTCTTTGGCTTTCTTCCAATTATTCACATCTTATATATTACTATAATCATTTGGCATTTAGTAATTAACGCTTTATAATGACTGGAATAATCACTCGTTTTCTGCCATTTTATCACCCTTTTTTTTATATAGCACTTGACTGCATTATTATTTCAATAAATGCCTCCTTTTTCAAAATATATCATATTTTTTGCCAACTTCCTTCCTTGAGGCCAACTATTTTAGTGGTCGCACAAGTTGCGGAGCCATTTAGTCTCCGGCCCGTCTTTTTGTACCGTTGTACCGCTGGCTTCACCATGTTATATTCCAGATATTTTATCACTAAGGTACTAAGGATCAATTGGAAATAGGCATGATTGAGATCACATTGCATGTAATTTTCAGTTACACATCCATACTTGATCTATGTTATTGAGTAGATTTATGTGGTGATCATTGAGGATCGAGTTACGGTGATGTGACGAATTCACAGAACATTAGCCATCAGCTTGATGTGAATTAGGTGGAGATTTGGTCTAACAAATCTAAGATTAAAGTAGTCTACACAGAACATTAGCCATCAGCTTGGTGTGAATTCACCGGATATTCATGTTAATGATCACATGAATATATCCCATGAATTAATCTGTTCAGTTAATAAAAATTAGTTCATGTTTAATAGTAGAAACTAAAGCCCAACATGGCTCCATTTCATCCTCTCGGATTAAGTATTTGCTAGTTGCTACATAAACAATAAACAATCCCTGAGGATAGCTGTGGCTACGTTGACGGCTTACCAACTATTTTGCTATCTTCTAATTATTCACATCTTATATATTACTATAATCATTTGGCATTTAGTAATTAACGCTTTATAATGATGGGAATAAAAGTGTTTTAAATTTGATAATCACTCGTTTTCTGCCATTTTATCACTTTTTTTATATAGCACTTGACTGCATTTTTTTTTTGCCAAGTATGACTGCATTATTAGTTGTACTATTAGTCTCCGGCCCGTATTTTGTTTCTGCAAAAGAGTAGACAAGAATGTAGAAAAAACTAGGCGAAAACTGTTAGGAAGTTGGAGAGAACCTTTTTTGGAATGCTTCAACTGCATGTATGTTTAAGCGGCCTTCTTAATTTTTGTTCTCTTTTGTTCTTTATAAACTTTATGTTCATTCTAAAATCAATGACTTGTTAAATCTTGCTGTCAAACTATTATTATGTCTATCATCAGAAGAGTCATTGCAGGAGTTCGAGAATTAACAATTTGATGATATCAATGTTTAAATTCCTTGTGATAGCACAAGGAACAGAAATACAATGAGTTCAATTTAATGCTCAACAGTGGAGTTACACATTTATCGTAATTCTATCGTAATTCTATCGTAATTCTACACTGTATTTATTTACAACAAAAGAAAAAAGAAATGATGAATTTAGCCTACAAGAAAAACACAGACTTGGCAAGTGTTGTGTTTTCTGCTAAGTTCGTTATCAGTTGAAATGAGAATGAAAAGTTGGTTCTTGTTGTATTTTATTGTTTCAACAATTTAGATAGATTATGAAGAGTTACCTGATATTGTCTGTCTTAACTTTATTGTTACTCAAAGAAACAAAAAGATCATTTTTTTTCTTTCAATTTCTGAGGATTTTTGTTTAGAAAATATTTATTAAAAATATTTATTAAAATATATTTTATGCATTTTTGTTTAATACTATTAGTCTCCGGTCACTCGTTTTGTACCGTTGAATAAATCTCTTTGTTGTTGTAGACCGCTGGCTTCACCATGTTATATTCCAGATATTTTATCATCTTTCACTTGTGAATCTTATCAGTCTTCTTCTTTTCTAATTCTTGAAGCTCTTAAATCTTTTGTTTAACTTACTAATGGCTTCTACAAGTCGTAATCCAACTTCATCGTCTTCTGTTTCAACTTTAGTTCCTACTAAATGGGACGTTTTCATAAGTTTTAGAGGCACAGATACAAGATATACATTTACTGATTATTTATACGATTCCTTGAAGCGCTTTGGTATTCGAACATTCAGGGATGATCCTGAGCTACGAAGCGGAGAAGTTATCTCTGATGCATTGCTCCAAGCTATTCAAGAATCTAAGATGTACATTGTTGTCTTCTCGGAAAATTATGCTTCTTCCAGATGGTGCCTTGACGAGCTCGTAGAGATCCTCGGGTATCATGAATCAATGGATAGATCGATCCTTCCAGTTTTTTACTACATTGAACCGATGGTTGTGCGGCACCAAATTGGGAACTTTTATGAAGCTTTTCGTCAACACGAAAATCGTTTTGATGCAGTCAGGTTGGACAAGTGGCGCGTTACTCTGTCAAGTGTAGCTGACCTTTCAGGATACCATGTTCTTAAAAACAGGCAAGTAATTTTTTTTCATTGCCATTAACTCCTGAAACGAGATTAGTTGGAACAGAATCAATTGTGCAGGTTTTCTTGATTATTAAACAGAATTTTTATTCCACATATTACTCGTATATGCTACAAATCCATCCTTTAAACCATTGCCTTCTCGTAGCCTTGCATTTCCCTTTTATCAACCAATTCTCCGGTAATCTTACTCTATTTCTTTATGAAGTAAATCATCACACGTACTACTTTTTAATTCTTTCTTACATGTATGATGGTGCCGATGTGACACCAGGAATTCTCAAGTCTAGGCATCATCTGCTTTACTGTGTATGAATAATTTTGCATCTACTAGTGTTCTTAAGTGAAATCTGAAACTTTTATTCCAATTTATGTGTTGCAGCTCTCAAGCTGATGTTATCAATGAAATTGTTAAGAGAGCTTTAGACGAAGTAAATCCCGTGACTTTGAATGTTGCCAAATATCAAGTCGGGTTGGATCCTCGTGTTAAAGAGATAGCGACATTGTTGAGCAATGTCACAGCACGTGTCATTAAGATTGGTATCTATGGTATGGGTGGAGTTGGAAAAACAACTCTTGCCAAAGCTGTGTACAACCAAAACTATCACCGCTTCAAGGGTAGCTGCTTCCTGGAAAACGTTAGAGAAGCTTCAAAAACAAGAAAAGGCATAGCTTGTTTACAGCAGAAACTTATCAATGATGTTCTTAAATGTAAGAACATTACTGTTGACAATGCTGACCATGGAATTGAGTTGATAAGAGATAGAATTTGTTCGATAAA
Source organism: Heracleum sosnowskyi (assembly GCA_030848705.1). Classification (NCBI taxonomy): domain Eukaryota; kingdom Viridiplantae; phylum Streptophyta; class Magnoliopsida; order Apiales; family Apiaceae; genus Heracleum; species Heracleum sosnowskyi. Next base: position 8,777,158 of record CM061242.1, on the reverse strand, counting down.
AATTCTTGTTGTTATTGATGATTTGGACAGCAAAGACCCATTGGACTTTTTAGAAGGACCATTTGCTTTCGGGAGCACAATCGTAATAACGACACGAGATGAAGGTTTGCTGGACTCAATTGCTGTACAAGTCAAATACAAGGTAAATGAACTGGGTGATGTTGAGTCGCGACAACTTTTTTGCCAACATGCATTTGCAGGAGATGACCGAATTCCTGACAAATTCAACGAATTGTCTGAAGAAATTCTAAAACGTGCTAGAGGGCTTCCATTGGCTCTCAAGGTTTGTGGCTCGGCGTTGCTCAAGGAATCTGAGGAAGGATGGAGATGTTTTATCGACAAACTGGAACGAGTTTCTATTGCTGATGTTGAGGAGATATTACTCATTAGCTTTCATGCTTTGGTTGACCCTATGTTGAAGGATATTTTTCTTGACATTGCTTGCTTTTTAACCGGAAAAAAACAAGGAGTAGCTGTTGAAATAATGGAAACTTATTATAAATTCGTCAAGTACAATATTGGCATTTTGAAGAAAAAAAGTTTGCTAACGATAAATTGTCGGGAAGAAATCGTGATGCATGATCTGATTCTTGATATGGGAAGAAAAGTTGCATTTAACAACGGAAAGCATAGTAGGCTATGGATACCACAAATTATACATGAGGTGTTGAAGGAGAACAAGGTATTTTTTTTTTTTATATATACAATTAATTGTTGGGGTTAAATATCAAAGTGGTCATTGAAGTGAAGACCATATATTATTTTCATCACTGATCTCAACGGGATATCGTTTCAATCACTAAAGTCATCATAAACATCAAATAGATAACTCTAAATATGTGTTCGAAAAGTAAAAATAACTTTTCTCAAGTTCTACACATATGTCTTCAATACTACTCCAACCAAATGAAAAGTTATGAATTCTAGTATTTCAGATAATTTATTTAGATTTTAAAAAATTCATTTACTATTTATTTTTAATTAAATCAAAGTAAATAACTATAAAATTAAAAATAAATAGTATATAATTTTTTTAAAATCTAAATATAATATCATAAATACTTGAGTTCATAACTTTTCATTTGGTTGCGATAACATTCAAGAAATATGTGTAAAACTCGATATAAATTATTTTTACTTTTCGAACACATATTTAGAGGTATCTGTTTGATATTTATGACGACTTTAGTGATTAAAGTGATACCTCGTTGAGATCATGAAAGTGATATCTGGTCTTCACTTCAGTGACCACTTTGATATTTAACCCATAATTGTTGTAGCCTTTTTGACTGGCATATTAAAGTTCAAAAAAAATATATTAAATTTAAATATAAATTTCTTTCATCTCAAAATCAATCTAAACTATATTATTAAAACGAAACATGGTCGATAGGGTCGGACCTATTTATAATTAATTTGGGTCGGACCTATCTATAACCAATTTATTTATAACTAATTGTTTTGCAGCTAAAATACATTACCTATTTTATCTATTTTTCTAATTAAAACAACTCATATTCTAAAAATAAAATATGTAACATATATATAAAATGGTAATATTATTACATATTTATAACTTATTATCTTTTTCAGCTAAAACACATTATATGTTTTACATTTTTTAACTAAAACAACTCATCTTCTAAACATAACACATGCAAAATAAATATGTAATGGTAACATTGTTATATATAATTATTAATAAATAATCGCTTACCCTTTTCAGCTAACACATAACTTTTTTTATTTTTTCTAACTTAAATAACTAATTTTTTTAAAAATAACACGGACAACATATATATAGAAAGGTAATATAATTTTCTATTTTCTAATTTAAACAACTAATTTTCTAAAAGTAATACGGGCAACACACACATATCTATACTATATTATTAAAGACGAAACATTAAAAGTTTTGGTCGATCGGTCGGTCGGTATTTGGGCCGATTCACGGGCATATCTATAATCAATTTATTAATAACCAATTACCTTTTTTCACTACATTACCTATTTTATATTTTTTTTAAACTAAACCAACTAATCTTCTAAAAATAAAGCGGGCAACATATATATAATATGGTAATATTATTATATATTTATAACCGATTACCTTTTTCAGCTAAAACACATTATTTTTATATTTTTTACCTAAAACAACTCATCTTATAAATAGGACACATATATGGAAACCAAGTTATTGATAACTAATTACCTTTTTCAGCTAAAATATATTACCTATTTCATATATCTATTTAACTAAAACAAATCATTTTCTAAAAATAAGACGGGCAATATATATATATAAAATGGTAATATTATTATATATTTATAACCGACAACTAAAACACATTATGTGTTTTATATTTTCTAACTAAAACAACTTATCTTCTAAATATAATACATGCAAAATAAATATACAATGGTAATATTGTTTTATATAAATATTAATAAATAACAAGTTATTCTTTTCAGCTAAAACAAATTACCTCTTTTATATTTTCTAACTTAAACAACTAATTTTCTAAAAGTAATGCAGACGACGTATATATAAAAAAATTAATATAATTTTATATAATTGCTAATAAGTAACTAATTGTCTTTTTAAGGATATTACCTGTTTTATATTTTTTAACTGAAACAACTCATGTTCAAATTAAAAATAGCACGGGTAAAAGATAGATATATTGGTAATATTATTATATTAAACTTATGAAATTCATGTTTATTATAATTTTTTTAACATTCAATTTAAACGAGATAATTAATGAAAATAAAAGTAATAGTATATTCAAATAAACTCGGTATATTGAACAAACACATATTTTGATATTTGCACTTGAGTCCCTCTTTAGATTTTTAAGAGTAAAAAAATACGAATCATTAGATCTGTTATTTTAAAATATTTTATATTCTAATATCTAAAATACTACTATTGATTACGTCACTAATATATTAAATTTAAATATTATATTGTTAGATTTATAAATCCAATATATATATATATATATATTAAAATTTTATCAAATTATATATAATAACTAAAATCTAAATAAAAAATAAGAAAATATTAAAGAAGACCGTGCATCGCACGGGATATAAGCTAGTATATATATATATATATATATATATATATATGTAATATAATTTTATATAATTATTAAGAAGTAACTAACTGTCTCTTTAAGGACATTGTCAGTTTTATATTTTTTAATTTAAACAATTCATATTCGAATTAAAAATAACACGAGCAAAATATAGAAATAATGACAATATTATTATATTAAACTTATAAAATTCACGTTTAATATAATTTTTTATAATATTCAATTTAAATAAGATAATTAATAAAAAAGTAAAAGTAATAGCACTTGTTAAAAGAAACTCGGCAGCGCATATTTTGTTATTTGCACTTTAGTCACTCTTAGATTTTTTTAACAGCATATAAATACGAACCGTTAGATTTATTATTCAAAAATATTTTTCTATTTTAATATCTAAAATACTACTAAAGAAAACGTAAACAATTTATTAAATTATAATACTTATATTGTTAGATATATAAATTCAATTTATTATATACACATATAAATATATATTAAAATTTCATCAAAAAAGATATAATTACAGAAATCTAAATAAAAATAATAAAATAGATATAAGCTAGTACTATTATATAATAGAGGAAATTTTGGTATAACATTTATTGTTTTATAAATCTCAACCTTACCCTTATTCTATTTAAGTATAACAAATTTATTTCTTAAATGTCCTATTAAATTTATTATTTTTGTATTTTGATTTAGATTAATAGTTCTAGTATAAAAAGTTTTCATGTAAACTTTAGAATTGATGAGTTAAAGTTGATTGTGATTTGATGGAATTTTTGCACCAAAATGATGTGAAAGTCTAAATCACACCAAAACGGTGTGATTGGTTGGAGAGTGATAAAAATAACAAATTGACCTAATTTCTGTTTCTGTTTTATATTTATATTTGTGTTAGGGAACAGAGACAATTGAAGGTATCATTCCTAGAGATTTTGTTGGCCCTACTGACTACCTTCTGTTTAACTCAACAATAATGAATCATTTTGCTGCTGAAACATTCAAAAGGATGATTAAACTAAGATTTCTTTACCTCGAGGATCATGTATATCTCACTGGAAGCTTTGAACATGCATTTAAAGATTTAAGGTGGCTCCATTGGGCTTGTCCTTTGTGGTGTTTACCTTCTGACTTTTACCCGCAAAAACTTGTTTGCCTTGGGTTGCGTTATAGCAAATTGAGAACAATGTGGGAGCCCAACACGGTAGGCACTGTGAGTATGTTATTTGCAATTAGTTCATTAAATTTCAGATATAACATTTCCCGATTGCACTCATTTTTCCAGGTTCCGCAGGTTTTTGAGAACTTAAAGACTCTAGACTTGTCGCGTTCTTTTCATTTAACTACAACTCCAGACTTCACTAGATTTCCGTATCTTGAAACTTTAAATCTCGCAGATTGTGGAACGTTGGAGGAAATCCACATATCAATCGGAAGTTTGGTGAGGCTTGTTTCTCTATGTCTCCGGAGGTGTGATTTCCTACGAAGTCTCCCAGACAGCATCGGTAACTTGAGAGCACTGAAAATGCTTGATATTGCAAATTGTATAAATCTAGAAGCAATCCCTATGAACTTGGGGAACATGGAATCCTTGGTAGAGCTCAATGTGGAATATAATTTCACTGTTTGCAAATTACCGCATTCGATTGGTCGTCTTAGTAAGCTTATTGAGCTGAACTTGTCTGGGTGCGACAATCTTATAACTCTTCCAGACACTATTTGCAATCTTAGATCACTGAAAATTCTAAATATTGCTGGGTGTATTAGTCTGGAAGCATTGCCTACAGAATTGGGGAACCTTGAATCCCTGGTAGAGCTCAAAGCAGAGAGACTTTTAAGTGTTTCAAAATTACCTGATTCGATTGGGCGCGTTAGATCCCTGGGAAATCTCATTCTTGAGAGTTGTTTCAACCTGTTGTCTATTGATGAACTTCCTTCTAGTTTGAAATCGATAAGTCTTAAAGGTTGTACGGCAATGGAAAGAATACCAAATCTATCCAATATGAAGCAGTTGGAGGAATTAGACCTTGCAGATTGCAGTGGTTTGACAGAGATTAACGGCTTGGAGGGACTTACTTCTATTCAAAAACTTTATTTGCAAGGTTGCAACTCGTCTCTACTGAAATCCACTCTCACAAAACGTTTCTTTCAGGTTTGTTTAATCTCAAGCCTCTTTTATAAACATATAAATTAGATGTTGTCCTTAACTGATTTAAATTAATATATAAAAATTAGTTTCAGTTGGTTGTAAAATTAGATTTCCTATCTATATCTATACTTTAATGTATTAAATGAATACTATCGGATAACCCGTGAGCCAATAATAAAATATTAATATTAATAAATATCTATATCTATACTTTAATGTAGAGGATTGAATGATAAAATATATAATAAATGAACATTATTTAATTATGTGATATATGCAATTGAATCCTGATGTGCGCCAAACATGAATCGATATTAAAATATTAATATAGATAAATTATTAGTAATCAATACTATATCATAGTTTGCTCCGTAGTTGGTCGGTATGGTACTTGTGATTTTCCTTAATTGTCCTTAATTAACAGTAATCTGTGTTTTTATTTAATTAACCTTACTTATTTATAGAAATATATTATTAAATAATAATGTTACCTATTTATAATTAATTACCCTTTTCACCTAAAATACATTATTTTTCTATTTTTTCTAACAAATTCCCTTGCTTTTTCAAATATATCACGAGCAATTACCTTTTTTTAACTAAATAATGTTAATTTTTCTATTTTTCCTTACTAAAACCCCTCCTTTTTCCAAAAATATCACGGACAAGCCTTTAGTTATTTATTTTTAAACCTGTTTTAATATTATAATTATTTTTTAAAAGTTTACTTATTTTAACATGTCTTCTTATTTTTCTTAACAAATACAATTACTAAAAATATTAAAATATAAATAATCAAATACCTATTTATAACCAATTACCTTTTGAACTAAAACACATTATATATTTTTTCTAACAAAATCCCTCTTTTTCTAAATATATCACCGGAAATTGCCTTTTATAATTTACTTTTTCTATTTTCTCGCTAAAATCTATTATTTTTCCAAAAATATCATATGAAACCCTTTACTTATTTATTTTAAAACGTATTTAAATACTTTTAATTATTAAATTTTAAAACCTCATTTTCCAAAATTATTACGGGAATTTACCTTTTTAAACTAAATATATGTTACATTTTTTATTTTTTCTTACTAAAACTCTCATTTTCCAAAAATATAACGGGCAAACCCATACTTATTTATTTTAAAATATGTTTTAATGTTTTTAATTAATTAAAAGTGTTTAGCTATTTTAACATGCCTACTTATTTTTTGCACAATTACAATTAATAAAATATTAAAAAAATAATAATAAAATAACAATTAACAATCTGTGCATCGCATATCTATACTATATTATTAAAGACGAAACATTAAAAGTTTTGGTCGGTCGGTCAGTCGGTCGGTCGGTCGGTATTTGGGCCGATTCACGGGCCTATCTATAACCAATTTATTAATAATCAATTACCTTTTTCAGTACATTACCTATTTTATATTATTTTTAAACTAAACCAACTCATCTTCTAAAAATAAAACGGGCAACATATATATAATATGGTAATATTATTATATATTTATAAACGATTACCTTTTTCAGCTAAAACATATTATTTTTATATTTTTAAATAAAACAACTCATCTTCTAAATACACATATATGGAAACCAATTTATTAATAACCAATTACCTGTTTCAGCTAAAACATATTACCTATTTCATATATCTATTTAACTAAAACAAATCATTTTCTAAAAATAAGACGGGCAACATATATATAAAATGGTAATATTATTATATATTTATAACCGACAGCTAAAACACATTATTTGTTTTATATTTTCTAACTAAAACAACTTATCTTCTAAATATAATACATGCAAAATAAATATACAATGGTAATATTGTTTTATATAAATATTAATAAATAACTATTTATTCTTTTCAGCTAAAACACATTACCTCTTTTATATTTTCTAACTTAAACAACTAATTTTCTAAAAATAATGCAGACGACATATATAAAAAAAGTAATATAATTTATATAATTGTGAATAAGTAACTAATTGTCTTTTTAAGAATATTACCTGTTTTATATTTTTTAACTGAAACAACTCATGTTCAAATTAAAAATAACACGGCAAAAGACAGATATATTGGTAATATTATTATATTAAACTTATGAAATTCATGTTTATTATAATTTTTTTAACATTCAATTTAAACGAGATAATTAATGAAAATAAAAGTAATAGTATATTCAAATAAACTCGGTATATTGCACGAGCACATATTTTGATATTTACATTTGAGTCCCTTTTTAGATTTTTAAGAGTAAAAAAATACGAATCATTAGATCTGTTATTTTAAAATATTTTATATTTTAATATCTAAAATACTACTACAGATTACGTCAAGAATATATTAAATTTAGATATTAAATTGTTAGATTTATAAATCCGGTATATATATATTAGAATTTTATCAAATTATATATAATAACTAAAATCTAAATAAAAAATAAGAAAATATTAAAGAAGACCGTGCGTCGCACGGGATATAAGCTAGTAATAAATAAAGCACTATTGTAGTGATAGACAATCGATCCATGGATAAAAGTAAAAAAATTAAAGTAAATAAATAAATTTTGTAAGATTACGTAGCTAAAAGAAATCGATCCCTCTATATAAGTAAATAAAACTAAAGAATTTAAAATAAATAAATTTTGTATAATTATGTAATTGTGAGGAATTAAACCCTTATAATCAAATTTGATGTACTTTTGATACTTTGAAATAGTGCTCCAATGTTTTGCTTATAGATTTGAACATTATAAACTGTATATATATTTATTAGTAAAAAGGGACTGGGTTACTACTGTAGATAAACATTGTCTGGGGTCATTTTCTGCAACAGATATACTCTGGATTTGGACATCAAATTACAATTTATGCTCCATTATCAGTGTCCCCGGATTGGGTTGATCAGGATTGGATCAGTCGAACAAGTAATTCTGCGTCAACAGTTTCTTCAGATTTGCCACCAGATGTATCACCCAATTTCATGGCAATGATTCTCTGCTGTAAACACATGGTCTTCTTTCATCTCGCCAATTATTCTGTTAAGACTAACACAAATGATTTTGAATGGATTGGCATGCCTCAAAGAGAAACCGATTTATCATACATGATTATAGTACCAAGAACAGTATTCTCGGTCACAGACAGCGATGATAGAATTGAATTCACCGTATTATCGGTCACAGACAGCGATGATGAAATCACAGCACATCCACACTGGTTGGGAGATGAAGAAAATGTAGAGATTCCTGGGATTCATCTACTATACAAATCAGACGTTACACTTATTGACGAGTGTGACAGCAACACCATCAATGTAGATGAGGAAAAAGTACATTCTTCGAAACGGTTAAAACATGTGTAAGTGACAAAGAACTGGCTCTCCCATAAGTTCTGAGCAGTTGGATGATTTGGAAAGTGACAAGAATTGGAAAAATCATATACAATTAAACCTCTTTAAAGTAATAGTGTGGGGATCAAGAAAAAATATTACTTTATCGAGTTTATTATTTTATCGAGAGTGAAAATGAAATATTATTTTAGTAAGGTTATTACTTTATCGATTATTACTTAATCGAGTTATTACTTTATCGATTATTACTTAATCGAGGTTCAACTGTAATGATTGATGATAGAGGCTCCTTTGTAACAAGATTTGGCACGTCTTTCATTTTAAACTTCTTGGGACTAGCCACTAGTTGTTCAATAAACAAAATCTGTATCTTAAAACCTTCTCTGTTCGTTCAGTTGCCAAGAATATCCATCACCTATAATTTCAGAAGTACTGTCTAATTTATCAGTTTCAAGAAACTTCAAATTAAAATCCTCCACCCCCAACACTCCACACACACATAGTAACAACTGCACAAATGTATGACTACATAACCTGCCCCTTCCAGTTACCAATATACTGTGCTGGGTCGTAACAATTTAATCCAAGTCTCCGACGTACTATATGACTGGAAACAAAATCAGTTTATAGATATTAGTAGTCTTGTAGAGGAGATAAAACAGGAACAAAGTCTTGTAAATTGAACAATACTAACTCACGGCTTCTTATGGTTGTTAGAGTATTTATTATTAGCTTATAAAGGTATTTTACCTTTTCACTATTTAGGTTATTGTATTCATATAGGCTGCTGTAACAACAAAACCTACACGGACTTTTCTTTCAGACAATAAGAACTTAGTTCTCTGTTTCTCTCTGCATCATCTTCTTGAAGTGTAGGGCTTGTCAATATTTCAATAATTTTCAATGGTCATATACATAGATATCCGCGAGTCTGGGATGGACAAACTCTTTCCCAAGTCATTAACTACTTGAAAATAACCCATGTGCTTTTTTTGGAAATTTATTTTATTTATAGTATTTTTTAATTAATATTATCAATTATGTTATTTTCAATTTTGACTTAAAATTGTTTGCAATTACATTATTTTTTCATGAAATTAGTTACTAAATTTTACAAATATTTTGCTTATGAAAATATTATTATTATTCAGTTAATTATAAAAACTTTATATGTTATCTCTTTACAACATAACGGAATCTCACCAGTATCAACTGAAATGTTATTGGTAGATTATTTATATTTCAGTATCGAAAGCAAAATCATTTTAAAATCTAAAACACCAACTTGTGTATATATCCCAAAGATTCTCATCCAAATGAATATTTTTATTTTCAGCAACAACTTTCTATTATATAAAAAACGTAAGATATTAATAGTTGTAATTTTTAAATAATTATAAGAGTTCAGTGAGTAACCTATTATTTGGGTAACTTAGTAACTCTTAACAGAGGATCACAACGTCGTTAAACCTAACTGATCAAAACTCCAAAAGCAATGGGGGACACGTGAATTGAAAAAAAAAACTGTTTCATAAAACATAAACTCAACATTATTCATGACACATTTTTTCATAACTCTCACCAATTTTCATTATTTTTCTTTCCTGTAAAATAAGACTTTTGCATTTTTTTTGTATTAAATAAACATTTTTGATAACATTTTATATGTTCTTTATTTCATTTATCATGCATTTTTTGTATGATATGTGTTCTATAATTTTTCTGTTGTGTTATAGTTTTTATGTATTCATTTTTTTATTTTTATGTGTTCTGTATATTTTTATATTTTGTATATTCTATAATTTGTTTTTGTTATGTAGTATTTTTATTTTATTCTTTTTATCCTAAGATTTTTTATATTAATAACTTTTTGTCTAACTAAAATTTTTAACGTGTTTAGTTTTATTTTTTCCGTAATTTTTTTGTGTTCTGTAATTTATTGCATTTTATAATTTTTGTGTCCTATAATTTAATATATTTCATAAATTCATTCTGTTGTTAATTCAATTTTATGTGTTATGTAGATTTTCCATATTTGGTAACTTTTTGTGTTCTGTAATATATTTGTGTTCAGAAATTTGTTTGTGTTCTGTAATTTATTTGTTTTTGTTCTGTAATTTGTTCGTGTGATTTATTTGGTTCTCTAATTTATTTGTGTTCTATAATTTGTTTGTGTTCTGTATAGTTTTTATATGACTAATATTTTTTTCGGTATTTAGTTTAGTTTTTCTGTAAATTTTTCGTGTTTTGTAATTTTATTATATTCTATAATTTTATATATTTAATATTCTATTTATAATTTTTTTTTATCTTTTTCAAGTTTATGTGTTCCCTAGATTTTTCGTATTTTGTAATTTATTTGTGTCCTTTAGTATTTCTGTGAATTTTTATTTCTCTTGATTTTTTATGTTTGTAATTTTATTAGTGTGTAGTTTTAATTTTTTTCGATAAGTTTTTCATGTTCAGTAATTTTTTGCATTCTAAGGTTTTTTGGTCCAATAATTGTTTAGATTCTATAATTATGATTGCGTGTTCAATGAATATTTTATCTCTTTATTTTTTTTCATCTTCAATTATATGTTACGTGTTTTATAATATACTGGACATACAATTATAAATTAAATAATATATTATGAATAATTTGTTCAAACATATAACAAGAAAAAGTAAATTTTAATTTTAAAATGTATATTATACATATGAAAGGAAAAACAAATAAAATAAAAATGAATAAAAAAGATTGAAGGACTATTACAGTTCTACGTGTCTTAGGTTAGTTTTTTAGTTTTTTAAACGTCTGTTAGTTTTTATACGTGTATAACTTATAACTTATTGGACACTCATCAATTGATCTGAGCCGTTGTAATAGAATGAATCTGATGGCTACAATTTAGTTACTCAGTTACCCGCTATAAAGAGTTCCACGTTGATCTTTCCTATATATATATATATAGGGAAGGCTCTGTGAGGAACTGTTTAAATGAGTAATCTAGTAACTCTAGTGTATACACGTGCAGAGCAGTTAGCCAACTTCCTGTAAGACTTGTTTTTACTTTTTTTAGTTGTTTTCGTAATATATGTATGAATATAATATTTTATTACATACAAATTTAAATTTTTAATAAATTAGTTTTATTTCACAAATACTATCCTGTTTGTAAAAATATGTTGTGTTCATGTGTTCTTTAAAAATGTAATGTATTCTGGAAATAAATATTTTACGTTCAGTAAAATGTAATATTTTATGTAAATAAATTATTTGTGTTCTGTAAAATGTAATGTGTTCTGTAAATAAATTATTTATATTAAGTAAAATTGTAATGTGTTCTGTAAATAAATTATTTGTGTTCTGTTAAAAAATTATATATGTTCAGTAAAATTGTAATGTGTTCTGTAAATAAATTATTTGTGTTCTGTACATATGTAATGTAATGTGTTATGCAATAAAGAATTTATGTACAGTGAAAATCTTTTTTGTTCTTTAAAATATAACAGATTATTTCTATAAAAATAATTCATGTTAATATGTTCGGTAAATAAATAAAATAATGTTACGTTCTTTACGTAATTTTGTTTTATAATATTTTCTCTATAAAAATATATAATCAAATTTATTATATAAAAGTACTATTATGGTACATAAAATAAGAATTCTTTTGTTTTTTTAAGTGATTGCACACTTGATGTAATTTCTTTTTCATTTCAGTGCCTAGTCACGTGTGGGGGTTAAACTTTGCATGTCATTTATTGATTTCAGTTTAATCCAGCGGTTTCTTACTGAGTTACCAGGTTACCCGACTAAAACTGGTTCCTCATTGAGCCTCCCTATATATATATATATATATATATATATATATATATAGAGTTGCACTCTAGGAAGAACACCTTATATAAAGAACAATAAAGAACAGCATCATAAACACTTTATTTTTCATAAAAATTGATTTTTTAAAATTAGAATCATAAAATTGAACAACAATTAAGCCTAACATATCGAATTTAACGTAGAATCTCATCTAAATTTAAAAATTAAACATTACATATAATCCAGTATAGAATCAAGTACAGAATCTTGTATATATATTTATCACAATGAAATTACATATAATCATGTTTTATTTGATTCTAATTTTTTGTTAGATTCTATTTTTATTCGTAATAAACCTTTTTTGGTGAGAAAATTAGAATTAACATGCAATTTATGTAAGATTCTATGGTGTTCTTTATTGTTCTTTATATAAGAGTGTTCTTCATGGAGCAATGGCCTATATATATATTGCACTCTAGGAAGAACATCTTATATAAAGAACTATAAAGAACACCATCATAAACACTTTATTTTTCATAAAAATTGATTTTTTAAAATTAGAATCATAAAATTGAACAACAATTAAGCCTAACATATCGAATTTAACGTAGAATCTCATCTAAATTTAAAAATTAAACATTACATATAATCCAGTATAGAATCCAGTACAGAATCTTGTATATATATTTATCATAATGAAATTACATGTAATCATGTTTTATTTGATTCTATTTTTATTCGTAATAAACCTTTTGTGGTGAGAAAATTAGAATCAACATGCAATTTATGTAAGATTCTATGGTGTTCTTTATTGTTCTTTATATAAGAGTGTTCTTCATGGAGCAATGGCATATATATATGAGGGGGTTCAAAAGAGACCACTCCTTATCAAGAGAACAAGAGACCCACAATCTTTACCATTGATTTGTTTGTGATCCTATGGCTTAGATTTCGTATAAATTAGATAGTATTTTTATTGTTTTAGTATACAAGGGTAGTATTTTCAGCTTAAAAATACACTGTAAAATAACTGTATATCTCCATGATCATTACCATGATTAGAAGATTTGCTAAGATATTATCCATTGTTAATTATACACTTTCCTTACATTAGTTGTCAATTATACGTTGTAATTGATTCTTTGAATTTTATTCAATTTGTTCAAGAATCATAGCAATCTCAGTTAAAATATTGCCATATAAGCATTATATTTTAAATTAATGACTTGTTACTATTATGGTATCAGTAGAACCCAAATATGGGGTTTAAGAAGATCACGAGGAAAACAACTCCTCCAAAAGAACCAAAACTATGAAATATTTATTGCTCATGATTAATTTCAGCCTATGGATGTAGCAACAACAACCGTTTTATTAATTCTTAGTAGTAGTTCCGTAGTAGTAGTCACAATAAAAATTGTAGGTTTGTTCTTCTCTTTCAGGGTCTTGTTCTCTTTCAGGGTCTTGTTGTTGCAGAGTGGGGACGCTTGTTCAAGGTTTTCTGTATATGTTGTACCTATTATGCTTGATGAATAAAATTGCTTAAAAAGGAGACTTGATACACTCGCGGTAGCAACTAAACCAAGAACAGTTACGATTTTACATGTTCATACTAGCTAGTAGAGTGATTTGTGTTTCTTCATCATAAAACATATTTTAATCCGGCTATAACCTGAAGAATCTTTATACTATTAGGTGTGTAAAGAAAATGTAGGAGAACATCATATGTCTCAGGAAAAAAAGATCGCTCATATAAAATAAAGATTCTGCAAAAGATTTAATTGAAAGTGTTCTTAAAAGTGTTCAATGAAAGTGTTTTTAAAGGAATCTTTAAAAAAAATATTCAACTCCATTTAAATATTATTTTCAAATGTGTAATTTATTAAAATTTTGTAGTTTCTAGAAGATTCCTTAAAATATTTTTTAATATTATAATACAAATATCATAAATTTATTTAAATAGTGAGATTTTTAAAGTGTTTTTGTACTATATTACAATACATATTTATCGGCTCATCGCATTGAAAAACATTTATAAAAACACTTGACAGAATCTCTGAAAATAAAGGTACTCATATCCTATTTAAAAAAAATTGGAAAATATATTTCAATTATTTTAATAGTTTTTAGATATAGAGTGAATTTTTTAATGTATTTTACAATAAAAATGACCGATATGAGATTTCTTAAAGTGTTTCTTTTATAGATAGTATTTTATAACACAGATGATGATCATCTGAGATTCCTTAAAGTATTTTTTCCATTTCCCGTAAAAGCCATTTAACAAAACACATGACAAAATCTTTAAAGAGAAGGTACCTACACCTATTTAAATATCTTTTCAAAAACTTAGTTTAATTATATTACTTTTTTTGTAGTCTAAAGAGATGTAGCTAGATTCTTCAAGTTTTTTTTTAAAAATAATAATACACACGTTTTGTATTTATTTAAATAGTGAGATTCCTAAAAATATTTTTTGTAAATATTATAATACACGTTGTAATATATTTATAAAACAAAATGTCAATGAGATTTCCTAAGGTATTGCCAATTTGTGATAGATGGTGAGATTCCTCAAAAATTTAATTTTATTCAAATATTAATTCATTAAAGTTTTAAAGTCTTTGAAAAATATTAAAAAAAAATTATATGATGGACCTATCCCCATTTAGAAAAACATTTATCAAAATACTTGATGAAATATTGAAAAGAAATGAACTCACAGATCCATTTTAAATGTTTTTTATAAAATATTATTTTATTATATTTTTTACAACTCTTAGATATACAGTGGGATTTTATTTTAATACACATTTATGCGTGAGACTTTTTTCTAATCATTTTTTGTACTATATTATAATGTAGTGTACCATATTTGGAATACATGTTGTCTATTTTTGAGATTCTTCAAAATATATTTTTCTTTTATAATTTTGTGACATAACAATGCTCTTTTTAGTTATACTTATTTATTATCACCAAAAAGATTCCATTAAGTGTTTTATATCTAAATATTAGTTAATTACTTTTTAATTTTTTTGAAAAGATGTAAGTTTTAAGATTGTCTATTATTAATAATATAAGATTCTCTTGAGGGTTGTAAATCTCTTTATACTGATTAAGAAAAGTTGTAATAATAATTTCAGAATATGAAGAAATTTTTATTTTTATTTTTTACTCTACATGAAAATAAAGATGATAGATAATTTTTAAATTCACAGCGAGATTTTTTTACGTATTTATATACCATGAATATAAAAAAGAAATTAATTTATGGTTGTTTTAGGTTTCCTTAAAATCATTTTTTAAATGACCACCTCAAGTGTTTTGCATCAAAATAATAATTATTTTATTTTTAATTCTACTTTTTATGAAAATGTTATAAATTGAAAGATTCTCTTAAGCATTGTACATCGATGTAATATATATTTCTTTTTAATTTGATAAGATTTTTTAAGATGTTGTGTATCGGTATATTTATTGAAAGAAATAACGATACTTTATTTTATAGAAAAATACTTTAAAAGTAATAATTTAAAGAAGCTGAATAAATATAAATTAAACATGTAAAAATATTAAATTAAAAATTCAAATACACTTCAGAATCTCAAAAACAATAATGGCCAATGAATTAATATATTATGTTGTGCGAAACAACTTAAAGAACCTCAAAAATTGTAAATTTAAAGATATTTCTAAAAAAGAAATAATATATGAAAATTTAATATTTAATACTATATGAAAATTTTGTGATATACCAATGCTAATTTTAGTTATACTTATTTATTGCCACCAAGCATTAAGTATTTTATAACTAAATATTAATTATTATTTTATTAATTGTTTTTGAAAAGATTGAAGTTGTAAGATTGTCTTAAGTGTTATCAATTATTTTAGTGTTATTTAATAATATAAGATTCTCTTGAGGGTTGTAAATCTCTTTACACTCCATCTGATTAAAATATTTGAAATAATTATTTCAGAAAATGAAAAAAAAATTATTTTTATTTTTTACTCTATATGAAAATAAAGATGATAGATAATTTTTAAGTTCACAACGAGAATTTTTTCCGTATGTATATACAATAAATATAAAAAAGAATTTATCTTTAATTCTAATTTTTATGAAAATGTTATAAATTGAAAGACTCTATTAAGTATTGTACATCGATCTCAATTACGAAAAGTCTTGGCATCTGCCATGAGTCTTGACATCTGTCATGGTCTGATCATATAAGTAATATAGTTTTTGCTATCAATCTTCAGTTTATTCAATCTTTTCATTCGTTTTACAAGAAGCATTCTGTCGAGAGAAATTATGGAGAACATTACAAAATCAATGTTTGAAATAAGCCTGGACGAGGATGAGGAAGGAGAAGTGGCTTTAGGTGAAGCTGGAGAAGGAAGCAGTGCAGGGCAACAAATCATAGGGGATCCAAAGTTATGCTTAGTGGGAAAATTTCTAACAGAGGGTGTTTTTGATTTCGCAGCAATGCAACATACCCTAGCGGCGTTATGGAAACCAGGGAAAGGAGTCTATATCAAAGCTGTAGAAGCAAATTTGTTTCTATTCCAGTTTTATCATGTCATTGATTTAAACAGGGTGATTGAAGGAAGCCCGTGGTCATTTAATCGAAAGACTTTGCTGATAGGACGTATGAATGACACCATGAATCCTAGATGTGTTACGCTAGATACAATTGACTTATGGGTTCAAATACATGATATGCAACCAGGCTTCATGTCTGAGAGGATTTTGCAGGAGATTGGAAATCAAGTTGGTAGATATATTTGTTCATGTCAAAGCAATTATAAAGGCGTCTGGAGAGAGTATATGCGGATAAGAGTCACTATGGATATAGCAAAACCGCTGAGGAGGAGAATGAAAGTGCGTAAGTCTGGGAATGAGTGGAGTTGGATCACTTTCAAGTATGAAAATGTTCCAACGTTCTGCTTCATCTGTGGGATCATTGGCCATGCGGATAAGTTCTGTAGTAAGTTGTTTGAAGTTCCAGAGAATGAGATTACTAGACCCTATGGTCCAGGGTTGAGAGCCCAACTGAGAAAGCAACACAATTTAATTGGATCAAAATGGCTGAGAACAGGAGACGATCTCATGCCGAACCAAGCAGGCATTACAGGCGACATTCAGAATTCAGTTCCGGCGAGGGAATCCCACCCTAGACCATCAGTTCCTGAAAATCCGGGAAGAGATAAAGATCGCCAATATGCAGGAGATAATTCCCAACAGAATGATAAGATTAGCAACAAATCAGGAATTTCAAATTTTGCAGGCATAGGCATTGGAGGGAAAAATAATACAGTTGTCAAAAGTGTTATTTTGGATAACAAAAAAAGGAGAACAGATTGTGACGGGGAGGAAATTATGGGGATAAATACGGAAATAAGTGAGGAGTCTGAGAATGACATCATGGACCAAGATGGTGTTAATAACGGGCCAAAAAACGGATTTGCGGCGGGTTCCGAAAATCGGGCCCGCCAAGAATTATGACAACTCTAAGTTGGAATTGCCACGGGCTTGGCACCCCGTGGGCTTTACAATTCCTAAAGGATCAAGTGATTCAAAAGAAGCCCAGCATTATTTTTCTTAGTGAAACTTTGTGTAGAAAAGAAAAAGCAGAAAATGTCAGGAAAAAAATAGGTTTCGAGGGAGCTTTTGCTGTTGACTGTCAAGGTCAAGGAGGAGGTTTAGTAATGTTTTGGAGGAATAAAGAAGAGGTCGCTTTACAGACTTATAGCAGTAATCATATTGATGTGATCGTACACATTCAAGGATGGGATCCTTTTAGACTAACTGGTATTTACGGAGAGCCAAATAGGACTAAAAGGAGGGATACTTGGAACCTCATCAGACATCTTCATGCCCAAAATCAGATCCCTTGGGTTCTAATTGGGGATATGAATAATGTCTTGGGTCAAGCTGATAAAAGAGGAGGCCCATTGTATCCGTCTTGGTTGATCAATGGGTTTCAGGAAGTTTTAGAAGATTGCGATCTTCATGACATGGATCTTCAGGGTTACCCCTACACCTGGGAAAGGGGTCATGGAACGGACAAATGGGTTGAAATTAGGCTTGACAGAGCTATTGCTTCGAGAACTTGGTTGGAGGTTTATAAAGATGCAAAGCTGGTCAATCTAAATGTGACAACGTCGGACCACAGTCCCATTTTGCTTGAGCCTGTAATTGCAAATTTAGCACCAAGAACTCGCAAGCTGAAATTTGAGAACGCCTGGTTGAGAGAACCAGTTTGCAAATTGATAGTCGAGGACTCGTGGCGTAAGAATCAGAATGAAATGTTGCAGGTAAAGTTAAGCAAATGTTTAGAAGATGTGACGGCATGGGGGCAGGATCTTACAGGGAATTTCAGGAAGAGGATTGAAAAATGCAAGAAAGTCATCAGACATACAAGAGGTAGTAGAGATGGCGTTGCTATACAAAGAAACCAGCGAGCGAATAAAGAATTAACAGAAATCCTTGTTCAACAAGAAGTCTTCTGGAAACAACGGTCAAAGCAGTTGTGGTTAAGGGAAGGGGATAAAAACAGTAAATTTTTCCATGCTACGGCGAAAGCTAGGAGGAAGAACAATCAGGTGCAGTTTTTGTTAAATGAAGAGGGAGAGCAGGTGGATTGGGAATCAGGGCTGCAGGATATGATGGTGAACTATTTTTCTGTGTTGTTTGAGGCAGCAGATACGTGTTGGCAGAATGTTATAGACTGTGTGGACACTAGAATTTCAACTACCCAAAATGACAGGTTGCTAAGCCAGGTTGAAGAACAGGAGGTAAAACAAGCTGTCTTTCATATGCATGCTGATAAGTCTCCAGGACCTGATGGCATGAGTCCAGGTTTCTATCACAAGTATTGGGGTACGGTTGGGATTGATATAGTCAAGATGGTGCAAACTTTGTTCGAAACGGGTATGTTTGATGAACAATATACTGACACAAATATTGTTCTTGTCCCAAAAAAGAAAAATCCCTTATATATGACAGATCTTAGGCCTATTTCTCTGTGTAATGTCAAGTACAAGATAGCCTCTAAAGTTCTTGCAAATAGGTTGAAGGAAGTGATTGAGTTAGTAATTGCTGAAGAGCAAAGTGCGTTTATACCGGGTCGATTAATTTCAGACAACATCTTGATTTCTTTTGAAATTATTCATTATATGAAGCGAAAAACTCGGGGTAAAAAAGGTTGGATGGCTTTGAAGCTCGATATGAGTAAGGCATATGACAGGGTGGAGTGGAATTACATTCGGGCGATGCTAAGTAAGTTGGGTTTTTCTAACACAATTATTGGCCTTTTTATGCAGTGTATAACTTCAGCGAGATATAAGATTACCCACTCAGGTAAGGAGTTCGGGAATATAATCCCAGGAAGGGGCCTCCGTCAGGGCGATCCACTGTCTTCTTATTTATTTTTGATTTGTATGGAAGGCTTGTCAGCCCTTATTAAATCCTATGAACGGCAAGGGCGTATAAGGGGCATCAGTGTGGCTCGAGGAGCCCCTAAGGTTTCTCATCTGTTTTTCGCAGATGACAGTTATATCTACTGTCAGGCTACTAGAGAGGAAGCTGTGCAAGTAATGGAGATTTTGGCAATTTTTGAACAGGCCTCGGGACAGAAAATAAACATAAGTAAGTCTAATGTTTTTTTCAGTCGCAATGTGATGCAGGACACTAAGGAAGAAGTACTACAAGTCCTAGGTTTCCATGAGGCTGATGCTAATACCCAGTACCTTGGTTTGCCTAATTGCATGAGTAGGAGTAAAACTACAGTTTTCGGATATTTAAAGGAGCGTGTTCGGAATAGAATACAGAGCTGGGATGGCAGTTTGTTAAACAAAAGTGGCAAAGAAGTTTTATTGAAGACAGTCACTCAATCAATCCCTACATATGCTATGTCTGTGTTTCTTTTGCCGGTTGAAATGTGTAAGGAGATGGAGAAAATGATGTGCAAGTACTGGTGGAAGTCAGGAAAGAAAGATAAAAATATTCATTGGATGAGTTGGGAACGTATGTGCATTTCGAAATTTCATGGGGGTATTGGGTTTAGAAATCTTCATGAGTTCAATATCGCGATGTTAGGGAAGCAGGGGTGGCGTTTTGTTACAAATCCAAACACCCTGGGAGCTAGAATATTCAAAGCAAAGTATTACCCTAACGATAATTTTCAAAGTGCTAGACTGGGATCAAACCCGAGTTTTGTTTGGCGTAGTATCTTTGCAGCTCAGCAACTCCTCAGGCAAGGTTTGGGATGTAGAGTGGGTGATGGGAAAACTGTGAAAATAGTGAATGAACCGTGGATTCCTAATGAGGAGAATCCGTATGTGACTACTGATAATGAAGCTATCCAGGGGCAAACAGTTTCGGCGCTGATGGTTAATAATGTGAGGGAATGGGATGAAGACCTGATCAGAGATATATTTAATCAGCGTGATGCCAATCTTATTCTAGCAACACCTTTATCAGATAACAATGAAGATAGGTGGTACTGGAGAAGGGAGAAGCATGGGAACTATTCAGTCAAGTCAGCCTACATTCTCATTCAGGAACCCAAACAGGAGGGTAGCAGGTACAACAACAGTGGCTTCTGGAAAAGGCTGTGGAATCTTACAGTACCTCCAAAAGTAAAGAATTTTATGTGGAGAGCTTTAACAGGATGCCTTCCAACCAAGGATAATCTGCAAGCTAAGCGAGTCGATGTTAACATGGAGTGTTCGTTATGCAATAGGGAAGTCGAAAGTACAGTCCATGTGCTGTTAGAATGTTCTTTTGCCAGTTTATGTTGGGAAAAAATAGGTATTCATGGAACTCATACCAGGTACGACACTTTCTTTGATTGGGCGGTGAATGTTTTTAATGAATGGAGTAATGTTGAGAGACAAAATGGAGCAATGCTGTGTTGGATGGTGTGGAAGTGCAGGAACGATGTCATTTGGAATCAGAAACATACGGAAGTAATAGAGATTGTGAATTCAGTTAGAGTGGCCCTTAGTCAGTGGAAAGATGCTCAGGATAAGTTTTTTGACCGTTCTTGGGGATTATTAAACCCTCAAGATGGTGCTGAGCGATGGTCTCCTCCAACAGAAAACCAGACTAAGGTTAATACTGATGCGGCAGTCTTCATGTCTTCCAACTGTTACAGTTACGCGTTCGCTGCAAGGAATCATAAGGGTGAGCTACTGGAGGCTAGGTCAAGCTGCAAGGCAGGATGTATCACCCCAGAATGTGCAGAATCCATAGGGATTCGTGAGGCTTTAAGCTGGATCAAAAACGAGCAGATGCAGGATGTTGTAGTAGAGACAGACTGCCTTGTCGCTGTTCAGGCCATTCGAGGTAGTACTGTGATGCGCTCGTACCTTGGAAGCATCATTCAGGAGTGTAGAAACCTACTGAAGGAGTTAGAAATCAGAGGCGTAGTCCTTAACTTTGTAAAGCGTTCTGCGAATAACTTAGCCCATGCTTTGGCAAGCTATAGTTATTCTATAGCTGATCGCATCTGGAAGGCAAATGTAACCTATCCAGAAATTTCTCATGTCCTTGTGGACGATTTGAATTAATGAAAGTCTATTTCTCCTTGGCAAAAAAAAAAAAAGTATTGTACATCGATGTAATTTTATTTTTTTTATTTGATAAGATTATTTAAGGTGTTGTGTATCAGTATATTTATTTAAAGAAATAACGATACTCTATTTTATAGAAAAATACTTTTTAAAAAAATAATTTTTAAAAAATAATTTAAAGAAGCTGAATAAATATAAATAAAACATGTCAAAAATATTAAATTTAAAAATTCAAACACACTGCAGAATCTCAAAAAAAAAATAGCCGGTGAATTAATATATTATGCTCTGCGAAACACCTTAAAGAACCTCGAAAATTATAAATTTAAATATATTCCTAAAAAAGAAATACTATAGGAGAATTTAAAGTATTTTAACGATTTATCAATATCAATCACATATTTGAAACATGATATTTTAATAATGGTAAATCAATTTTAGAAGATTTTCTTGAGTGTTGTAAGATTCGTTTAAGTGTTTAAGAGAAAAAAAAATATAGTTAACAAATTTTTAATAAACCGGCCAGATTCTTTAAAATACTTTTTTTTATAAAAATATATTTAGTTTTCTATATTATCTGTTTTGATGAATATTGAGATTCACTAAAGTCTTTCTCTTAATATACTTATAATATATATTTATAATTTATTATTTTTTTGATTTTCATTAGGATTTAATAAACACACGGAAACACTTATTAGAACACTTTAGTACTGATGTAAAATTGTTTTAACATTATTAAAATATGAAGTTTCAATTATGTGATCTAGTGTAAGTGTTGAAATACTTAAATGAATACTTGGTAGAACAATAAATCCAAAAAGACATGATGAACAAAATGGAGAGGAAGAATATAACATTTACAAATACATTGAACAAACATTAAAGTATTGTCACACAATAATTCTCCACTATGTCAATGTATCTCCAAATCTCTAAAACAGTACCAGCCTTGAAAGCCAAAGTCTATGAATCCACTCAACACATAAAGTGACACTAACATAACACAAGGAACACTACTTGCAAAAAAGGGTACAGACTTGCAGCTCCAAACCAGACACTTCACACCTGCTTCGGTTAAGAAATCAAAAGAGAATGTAATCTTCCCCACAACACGCCTGCCAGTTTAACATCTCTAGCAAAAGGCAAAGAAAATTCTAAAATCGCAGCAATGGCCCAATGTAAGTTGCTCTAAAAAAAATTCTGATATATAACCCCAAACATGCACCTGGGAACATGTATATAACCTGATTAAATACAAGCCCACGCATTGCCTATGCCAAGTACTCAATACTAGCGAAAAATGTATCCGATGCGAAAGCATTTTTGGACACTAACATATGTATGCTCAGTCTTGTACCACCTGGAAGAATGAATCAGATTTTATAAATGTCAACACCTTCTTGTAAATAAGAAACCAGATCAAGAACAAACTAGAAAACCTCACAAAAGGATGGGAAATAACAAATCATGCCCAGAGCATTTTCAAAACCTAACACCAAAATGTATTTGATATTTAAAAAGTGCAAGCTCCTAGAAAAAATCTCATCAAGAATTTACCTAATTATACATAAAATCTCAATAAATGCACAGAACAAATGTTAATCTCATAATCTAATGACTGGGTTAGTAAATTAAGTTAAGATTCATCTATCTTTATCAACAGACGTAAGTGGAACATTTTATAGAATCATAAATTGGGACAAATTATATATAATAATCAAGAGAAAAATGCGTGTGTTACGCTGACCTCATCATAACATAGCATTGCTGGCATTGTTCTTCATCATCCATTGCTCTCGTTTATCAGGAGGTGTATTGATATGAACCGACACCTTACAACCACGACACCTTGCATAGAACTAAAAAAACACCTTGCAGAATCGTTAATACAATCACCGAAAACAAAAGAAATTCAACGAATTTAGAAGAAATTGTTTCTTGATATGAACCGACAACAAAGTAACATGACGTTTGAGGATACAATATGCGTACAAAACTCTAGAACACATTGATACCTTTCATAAAATTATTCATGATATAGTAGGAGAACACTGTATGGAATCGAATTTTATGATAAAATACATAAATAATTGAATAAAGATTCTATAACTTGCAAAGATTTCATGGTGACAACTTTCTTCTCCATCGACGACTTTCTTCTCCATCTTAAGCTTTTCTCGTATTTGAGTTATATGCAGCAATAAAAAATCTTAATCGATTTCCTTATTTACAAAGATATTGATTGTATCATTCACACCATCAATCACGTAATTAACATATCTGTATGAATGTGTGTGAGTTGTCAGTTGATTAGTCTAATTAAACTGCCCTGGATTCTTTAAAGTATTTACAAGCATGCCATTGCCTATTATTAATTATTTATTATATAAAATATATAGAATCAATGGTCTAAGATCGGGTCTCTTGGGTCTCTTGATAAGGAGGTTCTCCCTAGAACCTTACCCTATATATATATATATATAAATTGCACTCTAGGAAGAACACCTTATATAAAGAACAATAAAGAACACCATCATAAACACTTTATTTTTCATAAAAATTGATTTTTTAAAATGAGAATCATAAAATTTAACAACAATTAAGCCTAACATATCGAATTTAACGTAGAATCTCATCTAAATTTAAAAATGAAACATTACATATAATCCAGTATAAAATCCAGTACAGAATCTTGTATATATATATTTATCACAATGAAATTACATGTAATCATGTTTTATTTGATTCTAATTTTTTGTTAGATTCTATTTTTATTCGTAATAAACCTTTTTTGGAGAGAAAATTAGAATCAACATGCAATTTATGTAAGATTCTATGGTGTTCTTTATTGTTCATTATATAAGAGTGTTCATGGCCTATATATATATATATATATATATATATATAAAATAAGATCTTGTTTGATGTAATCTTTTTATTCCAGCAGATCTTTTAACTTCCAATTTTGAAAGTGTAGCTATAAGGGATAATTATAAGAACAATAACAAATTAGACAAATGTATTGTATACTATGTTTGTATACATATAATTACAATTTTGTTTATTCAACCTGGGATAAGATCTAGAAGATTTTTATCCAGTTGATTTTCTTTATTTCTAGAAATAGTTTTTTTATTATATAAAAAACATAATTAAAATTAAATTAATTTTAAAACTGAAACACCAACCTGTATATAGATCCAAAAGATTCTCATTCAATTGAATTTTTTTATTTCCATAAACAACTTTCTGTTATATAGAAACGTAAAAGGTCATTAGTTGAATTAAAAAATTATATAAAATTAAACAAAAAAAACTTCGTTACCAATACATGTGTCATATATTTTTTGCGATATTTCTCATTATGTTTATTCTACTGCTCAATAGTTTAAGTATCTCTTGTTTGACGATATCTTTCTCTTTCGACATGTCTTTACAATTCCAATTTTAAAGACGTAACTGTAAGAGATAATTATAAGGGGACTAAGAAATCGGTCAAATACAGTGTAAACTATGTATATATAATTAAAATTTTGTATATACAATATGGGCTAAAATTTAGAAGATTGTCATCCAGTTGAATTTCTTTATTTCTAAAAACAACTTTTTATTTATACATAAAACACAAGATATCATTATCTGAATCGAATAATTCTAAAAATTAAGGAAAAAGAAACTTTTGAGTAATACCTGTGACATAATTTTTTTTGTGAATTTAATCATTACGTTCATCTCACTGCTCAATAGTTTCTGAATCTCTTGTTTAACGATATCTTTTTTTGTTTGGATACCTTTTATCTTCCAATTATAAAGGCAAAGCTAGAAGGAAAAAATATAGGGGACTAATAAATTAGCTCAATATCGTACAAAGTATGGATAATTTAAATATTGTAAGCCTATTCATGAATTAACTAACCATACAGGAGATAAATAGTTAAATTCATTTGGGACTATTTAAATATAATAAGGCAAGTCATGAATAAAGAATAAATATAACAGGACAAATATAATTGAATTCCATTTATGCCGTTGTGATTGGTGATGTAAATATTCGAACATTTTCTATGAAATTGATTCGCATGCAGATGGGAACAACTTAGAATGCTGAAAAGTGAATTTACCTCTAGACAACTTGTACTAACAAAAACTTGGCATGCCGAAAAGTAAATTTACCTGTCCACAATTTGTATTCGATTAGTAACTTTTTTTGTACTTGGGTGATGGACAATGATCACTTCATCGGTAATAACGACGTACAATCATATTCCTTGGTGTTTCATAGTTTAAGTTCAATTTACCAAAACACTAAGTTTACAAAAGAATTAGAACTACAATAAGAATAAAAATTTCAGATGGTCTAAACTACAAATTACACGTACTATAATTTGTTTATGTTGTGATCTTATTGTAACTCCCCCGACATGTGATATCTATTACATGATATAATATAATAACATAATATATTTTGGTACAATAGTAATGTAATTTAATAATAATGTAATATATTCGTACAATAACAATATAATTTATTTTAGATTAGATTATTATTAAAAACAACATAGAATTTTACGTGAAATAAGTGTTTAGGATACAATAACAATATAATCTATTTTAGATTACATAATTTTTTTTTAAATTTTAAAACAACATAGAATTAGTTTTTTCTTTAAAAAAATTAGAATTTTATATGAAATAGGAGTTTAGAGTACAATAATAATATAATCTATTTAGATTAGATAGTTATAATTTTTTGAATTTAAAAACAACATAAAATTCTACAATAATATATGAGTTCAACATTGAAGTAGCAAGTGTGTAGTAAATTTATACTTTAAAAAAAATTTGATACCAATGTTTAAATTTTATGGCTTAACTATCCATCGTATGTGATCATAGATAATATTGACATATGTATATCAATGTTATGACAATGGCAAAGAAGTGACAAAGAAAAAAGGTAACATTTTATCATGCAGATTTTTAATTGCTTGTATGTGCAAGACGAAAAGTCAAAAATAAAATATTATTTTTTGTAAGACGAAAAAGTCGAAATAATAATAGAATTGTTAGAAGATTGGTGAAAGTAGTGGATTGAATAAAACAAAAATAATTTAAAAACAATATAAAGTTATACTATGTGAAATAGGAGTTTAGAATATAATAATTCTACTCATGAAATAGGAGTTTAGGATATAATATAATATATTTTAAATTAGATAATTATATTATTTTTTTAAAGATAAATTAGGGGTGAAACCAAAAAAAAATGTGAACTAGATAATTATATTATTTCTTTAAAGATAAATTAGAGGTGAAACCAAAAAAAAGTGTGAACCAAAAAAAGTGCGAACCAAATTTTGTACCATATTAAAAGGGGTTTCGCTTATTAATAAAGGTTATAGATTCGTCAATTACAATATTGGCATTTTGAAGAAAAAAAGTTTGCTAACGATAAATTGTCGGGAAGAAATCGTGATGCATGATCTGATTCTTGATATGGGAAGGAAAGTTGCATTTAACAACGGAAAACATATTAGGCTATGGATACCACAAATTATACACGAGGTGTTGAAGGAGAACAAGGTATTTTTTTTTTATACTAGCTTATAACCCGTGCCAAGCAGGACCCATCAGGCGAGCATAAGTCGACATTAAAATATTAGTATTGATAAATTATTAATAAATATTATTTAAAAATGTATTTCTCGAGAATTGAATGATAAAAATATATAATAAATAGATATAACTGTTTAATTATGTAGTTATAGATAATCGAACTGTGCATAAAGCTAAAGATATTAAAGTAAATAAATAAATCTTGTATGATTATGTAGCTGCAAAGAATCTAACGCTCGATGAAACTATTGAATTTAAAGTAAATAAATAAATCTTGTATGATTACGTAGTTGTAAGGATTCGAACCCTCGATGAAGCTAAAGAATTTAAAGTAAATAATTCTTGTATAATTATGTAGTTGCGAGGAATCGAACCCGGGTTAAGTGATAACCAAATTTGGTACTTGGTACTTTGGTACTTTAGTACCGCGCGCCATTTTCACATTGTTTTGCTTATTAATAAAGAGTATAAATACGACTAATTGTTGTAGCCTTTTTGACTTGCATGTTAAAGTTCAAAAAAAATTAAAATTTAAATATGAATTTCTTTCATCTCAAACCATGTATAAAAATTTAAATAATAAAAATCAGTGAGACTATCTCCGACCTAACTTTATAATTGCACTTTTTCATCGTTTTACTTATAAAATTCACTACCAAACTCCAAAAATTACATCAAATTTGGTGCAACACAAAATTTTGGTATAATATTTATTGTTTTATAAATCTCAACCTTACCCTTATTCTATTTAAGTATAACAAATTTATTTCTTAAATGTCCTATTAAATTTATTATTTTTGTATTTTGATTTAGATTAATAGTTCTAGTATAAAAAGTTTTCATGTAAACTTTAGAATTGATGAGTTAAAGTTGATTGTGATTTGATGGAATTTTTGCACCAAAATGATGCGAAAGTCTAAATCACACCAAAACGGTGTGATGGGTTGGAGAGTGATAAAAATAACAAATTGACCTAATTTTTTTTAAGTTTCTTTTTTATATTTATATTTGTGTGTCAGGGAACAGAGGCAATTGAAGGTATCATTCCTAGCCATTTTGTTGTCCATCATGGGGAGGGTATTCTATTTTACTCAACAACAAAGAATCATTATGCTGCTGAAACATTCAAAAGGATGATTAAACTAAGATTTCTTTACCTCGAGGTTGTATATCTCACTGGAAGCTTTGAACATGCATTTAAAGATTTAAGGTGGCTCCGTTGGACTTGTCCTTTGTGGTGTTTACCCTCTGACTTTTACCCGCAAAAACTTGTTTACCTTGCATTGCGTCAGAGCCAATTGAGAACAATGTGGGAGCCCAACACGGTAGGCACTGTGAGTATGTTATTTGCAATTAGTTCATTAAATTTCAGATATAACTTTTCCCGATTGCACTCATTTTTCCGGGTTCCGCAGGTTTTTGAGAACTTAAAGACTCTAGACTTGTCGCATTCTTATCATTTAACTACAACTCCAGACTTCACTAGATTTCCGTATCTTGAAACTTTAAATCTCGCATGTTGTGTAAGGTTGGAGGAAATCCACATATCAATCGGAAGTTTGGTGAGGCTTGTTTCTCTATGTCTCCGGAGTTGTGATTTCCTACGAAGTCTCCCAGACAGCATCGGTAACTTGAGAGCACTGAAAATGCTTGATATTGCAAATTGTATAAATCTAGAAGCAATCCCTATGAACTTGGGGAACATGGAATCCTTGGTAGAGCTCAATGTGGAATATATTTCAACTCTTTGTGATAATTTTTTGTAAAATGCAATGGAGCCAGAGAGAAAAGAGAATAGAAAGTAATTCTGAGTTTATTTCATTCAAGTTGATTTGCAATACACCCACACTTTGGTTATATAGTAAAACTGGACCCTAACAAACTTAACGTACATACTTGGTTTATATTAGAATAATACCCTTAAACTATATATATGCCTTTAATCTCCAATACTCCCCCTCAAGCAGATAGTTCAGTAGTTATGAAGTACTGAACTAACTAGCTTGAAATAAGGTCTCTGATTGTGTTGAGCACCATCAAGGCCATGCAGTGATACTACAGTAGGCTCAGCTTTAAAAGTCCTGGAAAACATAGGTTGGGAACAAGTGGACTTATTCCGGTATAGTCAGCACAGAGCGAACATTATAATTGCCCAAATAAGCTTCCCCAGGAGGGCGTGCACCACCAGATCCCACTTCGAGTGTAGAAGCCAAATCCAGTGTTATGTTCGCACTAGGGTTGTCTGATTTAGGATCCAAGGGTATCACACAAAAGCCAGATGGCAGCAACGACATATCATCATCATATGTTTCGTCAATAGGTGCAAAGACAAGCTGTGCACAACCACCTGCAGCATTCTCATCAAGCCCACTGCAAAGTCTTTGACTGAATGTTCTTAAAACATCTGACTTCCGCCCACCAGTGTACTGAATTTCTCCACTTGCCTCTTGTTCAATTTGTCGAATATGTCGCAAAGATGCCATGGTCAACTTCTGAGCAAGTATTCTCGATGATTCATACAGAGGCTGCAGAACTCCAGGCACACTCCAAGGATCCAGACCGACGTGATCAACAATGTTAATGATAGAGCCTCCGCCATCACAAGGTCTAATAATATAGCCACTAGGTAACATATAAGCTCTTACGAAGCATGTAGCAGGTGGCCTGGGTGGACCACTGGTTGAAGATGTCAAAGACCTCTCACTGACCTTCGTAGACTCTAGACTCACAAGACCGCAGACTCGTGTTGCTATCCCACTATAATTGTGAGAAACGACGACGATGCCAATAGAATCCGGACCAGGGTCAAACGGAACTTGTGCTTCATATTTTGGTTTAAATGATACTACAATCAATGCAACTTCTTTAAACCATATATTAAACTGATATTGAGCATCATTTCGACACAAACTACCAGGAAACACACAAATTGCAAGCCCACTACAATCAATAGCTCTAAAAAACATTTCATCAAATACCTTTTGAGCTTCCTTCGTAACTGTCATTCTAATTCCAGATTTCAGGATGACAAAATCAAACATATTAGCAACTACTTTTCTGCTAGGTATTATGTCGAATACCTTTTGTATTCTCAATCTATTCATCATCACATATCCAATAACCAAGCAAGTGCAGCAGACAAAGTTTCTCTTCGACATCTTATCAAACAGATTCTGTGCTTTTTCAAAACACATCATACTTGCACAAGTTAAGGGATTTTGTATCCTATTATTTTCCACATTCTCATCAATTGAACAATTCCAAGAAACAATGTTTCTTTTCGGAATTACATCAAACATGTTATATGCTCTCACAGAACACACAAAAGTTTCACTAAAATCCAATACCGCACTATCTAGCACAATAATATCTTCATCAAGGTTCTTTATACTGAAGAAAAATGCAGATTTAACAAGTCTAGCATGACTTACAATTACGGATGAAAACCTAACACTGGCTTCCATTAAAATCTCCATCGATCTCTTGACTCCTTTAACCATTAACATCTGCAACTCAAGGCACTTCGGTCATAGCAAACCTCTACAGAATTTGGTGGAGTTTTAAACGGAGAATCGAGGCACAAATTTTCCAGGCACAATTTCGAGTAAACAAGGCTCCATACTCGATGATTTCTAAACATCAGGTTCCATATCTCAACACGATTGAGCCCTACAGGTTCCCAGATCAATCACCTATAGAGTATTTTGAGGTAGCCCAATCTCGGTGCAATTTCTGGAATTTTAATTGAACTTGAATGAATCAGCTACTCACAATATTAACTCTTTTCTTTCTCTGACCCAACAATTGCAGCTCTGATACCATGATAATTTTTATAAAATGCAATGGAGCCAGAGAGAAAAGAGAATAGAAAGTAATTCTGAGTTTATTTCATTCAAGTTGATTTGCAATACACCCACACTTTGGTTATATAGTAAAACTGGACCCTAACAAACTTAACGTACATACTTGGTTTATATTAGAATAATACCCTTAAACTATATATATGCCTTTAATCTCCAATACTTTGCAAATTACCGCATTCGATTGGTCGTCTTAGTAAGCTTATTGAGCTGAACTTGTCTGGGTGCAACAATCTTATAACTCTTCCAGACACTATTTGCAATCTTAGATCACTGAAAATTCTAAATATTGGTGGGTGTAGTAGTCTGGAAGCATTGCCTACAGAATTGGGGAACCTTGAATCCCTGGTAGAGCTCAAAGCAGAGAGACTTTTAAGTGTTTCAAAATTACCTGATTCGATTGGGCGCGTTAGATCCCTGGGAAATCTCATTCTTGAGAGTTGTATCAACCTGTTGTCTATTGATGAACTTCCTTCTAGTTTGAAATCGATAAGTCTTAAAGGTTGTACGGCAATGGAAAGAATACCAAATCTATCCAATATGAAGCAGTTGGAGGAATTAGTCCTTACGGATTGCAGTGGTTTGACAGAGATTAACGGCTTGGAGGGACTTACTTCTATTCAAAAACTTAATTTGCAAGGTTGCAACTTGTCTCTACTGAAATCCACTCTCACAAAACGTCTCTTTCAGGTTTGTTTAATCTCAAGCTCTTTTATAAATATATAAATTAGATGTTGTCCTTAATTGATTTAAATTAATATATAAAAATTAGTTTCAGTTGGTTGTAAAATTAGATTTCCAATCTATACTTTAATGTATCAAATGAATATTTGAACATTATAAACGGTAAATATATATGTATATTAGTAAAAATGGACTGGGTTACTTCTGTAGATGGATGTTTGTTGATAGACATTGTCTGGGGTCATATTTTTTAACAGATATACTCTGGATTTGGACATCAAATTACAATTTACACTTCGTTATCAGCGTTCCCGGATTGGGTTAGTCAAGATTGGATCAGTCGAACAAGTAATTTTGCGTCAACAGTTTTTACAGATTTGCCACCAGATGTATCACACAATGCCTTGGCAATGATTCTCTTCCGTAAAAACTGGGGCGTCTGTTTTAACAGATTCAATTATTCTGTTAAGACCAACACAAATGTTTTTGAATTGACTGATATGCCTTTACTAGTATTCAGAATTAGTTATCTTACCGAGCCCGATTTCTCAAGCATGATTATAGTACCAAGAACAGTATTCTCGGTCACGGACAGCGATGATAGAATTGAATTCACGGCACATCCACACCGGTGGGGAGATGAAGAAAATGTAGAGATTTTTGGGATTCATCTACTATACAAATCAGACGTGACACTTATTGACAGCACCAGCATCAATGTA
Source organism: Heracleum sosnowskyi (assembly GCA_030848705.1). Classification (NCBI taxonomy): domain Eukaryota; kingdom Viridiplantae; phylum Streptophyta; class Magnoliopsida; order Apiales; family Apiaceae; genus Heracleum; species Heracleum sosnowskyi. The sequence continues at coordinate 8,744,257 of CM061242.1, read as the reverse complement.
GATGAGGAAAACATCAAAATGGTTAAAACATGTGTAAGTGGCAAAGAACTGGCTCTCCCATAAGTTCTGAACAGTTGATTGATTTGGAAAGTGACAAGAATTGGCAATCTATCTCAAGAAATAGATGAACAAGATTACGTAGCTAAAAGAAATCGATCCCTCTATATAGGTAAATAAAACTAAAGAATTTAAAATAAATAAATCTTGTATAATTATGTAATTGTGAGGAATCAAACCCTTATAATCAAATTTGATGTACTTTTGATACTTTGAAATAGTGCTCCAATGTTTTGCTTATAGATTTGAACATTATAAACTGTATATATATTTATTAGTAAAAAGGGACTGGGTTACTACTGTAGATAAACATTGTCTGGGGTCATTTTCTGCAACAGATATACTCTGGATTTGGACATCAAATTACAATTTATGCTCCATTATCAGTGTCCCCGGATTGGGTTGATCAGGATTGGATCAGTCGAACAAGTAATTCTGCGTCAACAGTTTCTTCAGATTTGCCACCAGATGTATCACCCAATTTCATGGCAATGATTCTCTGCTGTAAAAACTGGGACATTTTTAACAGTTTCAATTATTCTGTTAAGACCAACACAAATGTTTTTGAATCGACTGATATGCCTTCAATAGAATTCATTATTTTTCTTACCCAGCCCGATTTCTCAAGCATGATTATAGTACCAAGAACAGTATTCTCGGTCACCGACAGCGATGATAGAATTGAATTCACGGCACATCCACACCAGTTGGGAGATGAAGAAAATGTAGAGATTCTTGGGATTCATCTACTATACAAATCAGACGTGACACACTGACACTTATTGACAGCACCAGCATCAATGTAGATGAGGAAAAAGTACATTCTTCGAAACGGTTAAAACATGTGTAAGTGACAAAGAACTGGCTCTCCCATAAGTTCTGAGCAGTTGGATGATTTGGAGAGTGACAAGAATTGGCAATCTATCTCAAGAAATAGATGAATTAGTTGTGCCCGTTATTTATTAATTGGAAGTGGGCAAGTATTGAACTACTTTATGCTTCTCTAGACATTACTCTCTTTTCATTTTTCTATATATTTAAATCTTTTCATTTCTCTTTATATTTAAATCTTTAATTTAGTTTAAGGAATTTTACAAATCGCTTCCCGAGAATAAAAATATATTCAAGTAATTTTACAAAATCGCCTCCCGATTCATGATGCATGTTTTCTAAGGTTTATTAAAAACAAAATATAAACCAATTTTTAATTTTTGAAAAAAAACTATAATTTATATGAAGATGTATTTTATGTTATACATGATGTTTTTTATTTTATTTTAAAGAAATTCGACTCATCCAGAAAAATGATTCAGATTTAACAAATGACCCCTTAAACTTGACTAAATATGTCGGTCTTAAATTTAAGCTCGAGCTTGATCAAATCATAAATTTCAAGTTTAAACTTCGGCTCGACCAAAACTCGTTTGATTATTATAAAGCTGAATTCAAATATTTTACAATAGCTCATGTGACTCGTTTACGCCTCTATTTTGAGCCCTTTTAACTCACAACCACAGCCCAATATGGCAATATGGCCCAAAATATCGTCCTCTCGCAAGGCAAGTATCTGCCAGCTGTTACTCCTTTCGTCCCCTCAATTCTTTATATTGGAGGACGGAGACTCGACACGTATTTTAAAATTTATTTAATATATATTTTGATAAAAAAATTTAATTTTTTTTTATTTTGAATAAAAATATCATGTTTAAATTTTTATTTAAAAATAAATTTAAAAATAAATTGTAGAACTATATTTTATACGAAACTTCAAATACGTGTCAAGCAATATAAAAGGGTTAATGATCTAGTTGATCACTGAAGTCAGCTTAATGTATCAAGTTGGTCACTGAACTGAAATTGGACTCAAACTGGTTACTAACTCGAATCAATTGTTAACTCCGTTAAATGGGTTCACTTTTTTACACGAAAATTGCCGACCTTTAACATTACAACTAAATTGGTAGCTCGGTTTGATAATGTCTAAAAAACCAGAATGATGTACCTAAACATTAACCCTTGTTGACATAATGTAAAATTGAAAGAACTAATTGATATATACATTACAATCAATATGTAATACACAATAAATATGATTCATATATTTTATTTTTGTTCGTATGTTTTATTTAATTGCTTAAACTTAGTTAACTAACTATAGTTAAGTTAATAGACGTTAGTCACGTTAATAACAGGCTTACCATGTAGCAATTTTTGTTTAAAAAATTCAACCCATTTAATGGAGTTAACAATTAATTCGAGTTAGTGACCTGTTTGAGTTCAATTTGAGTTCAGTGACCAACTTGATTTGATACATTAAGCTGACTTTAGTGACCAACTAGATCATTAACCCCAATATAAAAAACAATAAAAAAATAAGAGGGAGGAGTGAGTACGTAACTTTTTCTACGTTGACGGCTTACCAGGTCTTCGATATATTAAAATTTAGACTAGTATTTATGCCCGCCATGCCAGGCCTATTAAATTTAAACTATATTATTTATTTTGATTTTCTTTTTTAGCAACCGAAGTTTAGTGATATTAAAATTTTGGAAACATTGTTGTTGATTGATACATAATAATATGAAGCTGTAATTGTTGATACAGGCTACAAATAAAAAAACTTTGCCGCCAAAATTTCGCTAATATGAAGTTGTCGGTTGATTTGTTTTGCTACATGTTTCCGGAGGACGGTCCTTGTTCCTGATATGTTGAATATGTAGCCTGTTGTGATTGTTTGAAATTAGTGTTATATGTTATATAAGAAATTATGAATGCAATGTTATAAAACAAAATGATTTTGTTACCTATGAACTTGATTGTGGCCTATCATTGTTGTTTTCCAGTGTTTGTTGTTGGTCACTTGTAAATCCATTGCATATGTTGGTTGTCCAGTAAACTTGAAAGTGATCCACCACGTTTACCTCTCTAATTCTTAACATTACCGTATAATTTTTTTTGGCTAAAATTTTCAAACATGTTGGTAATGCATGAATGTTACTTTGATGCATTAAATCAGGTTCTGTAGTGTAAATAATGTATAAAGTTTTTAAAATTGAAACTGAAATTAAAGATATGTTAGTTACCCCATCAAGCACATCTCTAGCTCTTCTTCCAATCAAAGTTCTTACTTCCCTGTCATGGATTATAACTTCCAGGTCACCTGTGTCATCTGATGCAATTACATGTATTTTGTACCTATATTTGAAGAAATGATTTATTTGTTAGATTGTCTGTTTGTAATAACATTTGAAGTTGCAGGATTTCTTATTACTTTGTATCTGGATGTGGAACCGTTCTTGGGCAATTCTTGCAGATGAAAATACCATTGTTCAATTCCGTTTCATGATCACAAGTGGTGCAAGTGCGCATAAACCAAGATTGTGTATGAACAACAGATTTAATTTGGACGAAGAGCATTACTTGACTCTGCATTACAATATTATTACTGCGTTAAACCTGTCATCGGCGGAAGTTAATATTATGGAATTTGATTTTTGAAAAAAATGTGTACCTTAATGTATTCTTTTCCCAGTTTTGTAATTTGATTGATTTTGAGTTGTTCAATTTTTCTTGTTTCTGGTGTTGCCATTGCGATATCCACAAATTTTGGTTGGTTCATCCTGTATTTATTTAGAAGATGATGATTACTTCCCTATTTACTGTCCTCATACGTTATACTTAAAATGAGTATGTTGCTGAGAAATTTACATCTTCCGTAGCTGTAGAACACTGTGATGGTTGTAATTCAGGTAATATTTGGTTGCTGAAACGTTAGATAGCTCTACTTCATCTGCAACAATCCATAATAAAAATAATAAATTAAGCATCATGTTAGTAAAACATGAATCAACTGAATGGCATAAATTGTTTACCATTCCATAAACCGGCTTTGCAAGCTGATAGAATTACAATAACTGGTTTTTCCACCTGCTCATTCATTGCTTTATCAAAGTTTTCGCCATATTTGTCCCAGAAAATGACCTTAACATTAGAACTGGTGCAGTGAATAGTTAAATATTTAGTTTCAATTCAATATGATTGCATATATTTTCGTAATATATTGTATTAACCTTCCATCTGTTATTATAAACTTAGCCTGTTTTTTATCCTTTCCCAGCTTGTTTGTGAGATCTAGGAATTCATACTTCTTCACTATTCCAACAACATCTGCTTGAATGAGAAATTCATTATTTTTTGACGTAATCACTTAATCTGGTAAATGTTACCAAAAGCATATTATATTAATATTATTTACCTGTTAAGTAATTCTTTTGTTGTGCTAAAGTTCTTAGTTGGTTATGTTCATAGAAGTCGAATCCTTGTACCTGTATTTTGGTTTCATTCTCTTCCACATCTTCTATATGAGTTTCCTTTGAAAAGATGAGTTGCCGATCATTTCGTACACATCTGAAAATATCAGTAGCTTTATAGTTTTGCATAGTGAAATTCTTTATACTATAAACTTTCCCAACTATCATTTTATCTTCAAGATCGTTCACACATAACCCTGGGACAAAAGCATGTATCCTACTTTGCTGCATCAAGTTTTATTCGTTAGAAGTAGATCATATTAAAGCTAGTAGAAAAGAATGTGACATTAAGGTATGATAAGTAAGTTTTTTACCATATTATCAAGTAGTACAATGTTGAAAGCTTTGAATACTTCTCCTTCTTTTGTTGATCCTCTCCATTTTCTTATTACTTTAACCTTGATTCTGTAGTCATATCTTCCCAGTTTGAGGCTTGTAATTGGATCAACACGTTTAGCAGACATTTTTTGGTAAAGTTTTGATGAAAAGTTTAGTTTATTTCATTGATGATAAAGTGTTACATACTGTTATGTTAACTTATAGTTGGGTTAATTGAAATCAGATATAATGGTTTCATCTTAAATGTAATTTGATGTGATAGTAGTAGTTGAGTTACCATTAAATATTAAAGTACAATTTAAAAGTTCAGTTACTACTTTGACAACATCAGAAATTATAGGAAATAATGCAGAGTTAGTATGCCCCAAAACAGAATTCATTACAATCTGAACTAAACAAATTTGAACGGACCCATTCAATATATTTTGGCACTTCCCTCCTTGAAATCCCAAAGAAAGTTTTGTGGCTGTTTGAAACTTTACTTCTGCAATATAGATAGATAAAATATAATCTTAGTAATAATAGGAATTTATTAAATTAAAATTTTTTCATCAATAATATGAGATTGATAATTAACATACAAACGAAAAAGTTTAGGTAAAATTTAAACTTTATTACTAATCATTGTCAAAACAACAACTACTGTACATACTCGTTTTCAATTTGTTCATCTGGAAAAGGAATCAACTGTTACGAATACAATTCGTATTTCTCTAAGAATTTCAAAACATTACACGTACTCATTTTGTTCTAAAATTTATTTATTTTTGAATTTCAGCACATACGTAAAATTTTAATTTTCGGGACATTGATGGCCTGATGGGGCTCAAACAGCCTGTAAATTTAGAGCAACTACAGTGCCAACACATTTCACGCCTTGATCCCGGCAAAAAGGAACTGACCAGCTGAAGGTGGGTGTTTGCACGTTGCACGGAAAAAAAAAAGAGTGGGCGGCGTTCCACATAATTACACATAATTAAATAGTACTCCCTTCGTCCCGTCCAATTGTTTACATTTGGGTTGGGCACGAAAGTCAAGAAATATAAGTAAAGTAAGAATAATGAGTAAAGTGGGGGACCCGTCAATATTTAAGGTATAAAGTAAGTAAAGTGGAGTTGATTTTTATATTATAAAACTTTACTATTTTTGGAAAGTTTTGAAATGTAAAAAAAAATGGATGAGACATCCCAAAAAGAAAAGTGTAAAGAAATGGATGGGACAGATGGAGTATTTATTTAATATATATTTCTATCATTCAAATATCTATAAGTACATTTTTTAATATATTTTTTTTAATAAATTAAAATTAATATTTAATTATCAAAACAATGTAAAAATGGCGCGCGGTACCAAAGTACCAAATTTGATTATCACGAAATCCGGGTTCGATTCCTTGCAACTACGTAATTATACAATATTTATTTATTTTAAATTATTTAACTTCATCCAGGGTTCGATTCATTGCAACTACGTAATTATACAAGATTTATTTATTTATTTTAAATTTATTAGCTACATCGAGGGTTCGATTCATTGCATCTACGTAATCATACACTGTTTATTTATTTACTTTAATTTCTTTAGTTTTACAAACAGTTCGATTGTCTTTAACTACATAATTAAATAGTGGTTTATTTATTATATATTTTTTATCATTCAATTCTCGACAAATACATTTTTTTAAAATATTTATAAATATTTATCAATATTAATATATTGATGTTGACTCATGCTCGGTCTGTGTTTGGCACAGGTTATCATAATACACCGCTGAACACACACACCAGGTTTACCGGTATATTTTTTACTTTTATCATAAGCAGGTAACGTTAATATAACGTATCTTTTTGTAACGTAAACTTAAAAAAATAGTCATATTTTTATTCTATAAATACACAATTCTCATATCCTATTTTTTTTCATAATCTTTACTTCTTCTAGAAAATTTAGAATTTTTTTTTCCTATCAAAAAGATGAATCCAAATAATCTTCCACCTTCAAATTCTCAAAATTCAAACCCACAATTTCCATACCGTATCCAAATTCCTATTTTCCAAACCCACAAAATTATAATTTTAATTCTCAAAATTTAAATTCTCAATATCAATTTCCACATTCTCAAAATTCTCAAATTCCATTTTCATGTCCTCAAAATTCTCCATACCAATTTTCATTTCCTCCATTTTCAAATCCACAATTATTTTCTTTTTAATGTAATTATCTTTTTTAAAAAATAATATGATGTATTTTAATTACGGAACATGTCTTTTATTTTAAAATTATTTTTACAAATTTTAATTACTTTAATTTAATAATTACAGTTTTAACGCTATTTATTAAAACATAAAACTTCCTCTTTCTCTTCCACTCAAACTGTTCTCTCTTCAGAATACAAAACTCCACCTTACTTTTTCTGCTAAAATATCCCATTTTGCTTAATGACTTCAAGAACACCCTTTTTATGATTTCTGAAGTTCAAAATTTTAGCTTCTTTAAAAACTGTAAAATTTTATATGTTGATTTAATGAACTGATTTACAAGTTGTTTAGGGAATGTACATGTTCCACTTGTTAATCTCATCACTTGTTTTTTAGCTACATTAGTAAGGCTCTTCAATCTGCTCTCTGAATTAATAATGGCTTCTACAAGTCATACTCAGAATCCATTCTCTTCTGCTTCAACTTCAAATCCTACCCAATGGGACGTTTTCCTAAGCTTCAGAGGCATAGATACAAGATACACATTTACTGATTATCTTTTCGACTCTTTAAAGCGCACTGGTATTCATACATTTAGGGATGATCCTGAGCTACGCAGTGGAGAAGTTGTTTCAGAATCTTTTCTCCAAGCTATACATGAATCTAAGACTTACATTGTTGTCCTCTCTGAAAACTACGCTTCTTCCTGTGTTTTACAAAATTGAACCATCGGTCGTGCGATACCAAACTGGGAGTTTTAGTGAAGCTTTTAATATACATGAATCTCGGTATGATAGGGATAGATTGGATAAGTGGTGCTTTACACTGATGAAGGTGGGGAACTTTTCAGGATACCATGTCCATGAAAATATGTGAGTAAAAATTTTTAAATCGATAAATGAAATTCGGTTGCAATATCATGAATTATGTGTTTTCCCGTGATTTTTGAACAAAATAGGTATTCTATATTCATCTTGTATACTTGATGAAGATCTGAAATAGTATTGTAATAAATAAATTGCATGGCAGGTCTCAAGTTGACATTATCCATGAAGTTGTTGATAGAGTTTTACTCGAAGTAAATCCTTCGGCTTTGGATGTTGCCAAATATCCAGTTGGGTTGGATTCTCGTGTTAAAGACATAGCATCATTGTTGAGCAATGTCACAAAAGGTGTCATTAGGATTGGTATACATGGTATGGGTGGGGTTGGCAAAACAAACTCTTGCCAAAGCTGTGTTCAACCAACACTACCACCGTTTCCAGGGAAGCTGCTTCCTACCAAACGTCAGGGAGGCTTCAGAAACAAGAAAAGGCCTGGTATTTTTACAGCAGAAACTTATCAATGATGTTCTTAAATGTAGGAACATTATTATTGACAATATTGACCAAGGAATTGAGTTGATAAGAGCTAGAATTTGTTCAACAAAAGTTCTGATTGTTATTGATGATTTGGACAGCACAATGCCACTAGAATTTTTAGAAGGACCATTTGCTTCTGGGAGCACAGTCATTATAACAATGCGATATGAAGATCTGTTGGATTCAGTTGAAGTAGAAGTTAAATATATACAAGGTAAATGAACTTGATGTTGATGAGTCGCGTCAACTTTTTTTCCAATATGCATTCGGGGATAATCATATATCCGACACATTCATCAAAATGTCCAAAGAAATACTAGAACTTACTGGAGGGCTTCCATTGGCTCTTAAGGTTTGTGGCTCGACCTTTCTTAACAAATCTGAAGAAGGGTGGAGATGGTTCATCGACAACATAAGACGAGTTTCTATTGTCGATGTTGAGAAAATACTGTTGATTAGCTCTGAAGCGTTGAAATTGGTTAACCCTATGCTGCAAGATATCTTTCTAGATATTGCTTGTTTTTTCATCGGACAGAAGAAAGAAATTGGAGTTAAAATAATGGAGACCTGTTATACATTCCTCAATCATAATATTGACATTTTAAAGAAAAGAAGTTTGCTTACTGTCAGTAAAAAAAATGTTTTAGGGATGCACGATCTGCTTCGGGATATGGGAAGGAAAGTTGTGTCTAACAACTCTCCTAGCGAGCCTGGAAAACATAGTAGATTGTGGTTATCAAAAGATATATACTTTGTACTGAAGAAGCACCAGGTGATATTAGTATAAATATCATCCAACAATGGTTTCAGATTCATGTGATGGTTCCTACAAATATAGATATTATAATTTTACTCATCCACGTCTCCATTATGTAGAAATATGTATATAGATTTCTCGCTCATAAGTTTTTTTATAAACAATGGTCATTGACTTTTCTTATTGACATGTGTGTGTGTGTGTGTTAGGGAACGGAAGCAATTGAAGTAATCATCCCTAGCAACTTTTGCTTACACACTCAATTTAGGATTGTATCAGAACCTTCAGTACACAGTTTTGCTGCCAAAACATTCAGAAGAATGTGTAAATTAAGATTCCTTTACCTTAAAAATGTGGATCTCACTGGAAGCTTTAAGCATACAATATTTAAAGATTTGAGGTGGCTCTATTGGTGGGGTTGTCAATTGAAGTGTTTACCTTCTGAATTTTATCCGGAAAATCTTGTTTTCCTTGCATTGCCTGGTAGCAAAATGAGAACAATGTGGGAGTTAAACAATGTAGGTACTAATTGTATGTTGCTTGCATATATGATAAATATATAAATATATCTGATTTAATCTCTCCCAGTTACACTCATATTTACAGGTTTCGCGGGGTTTTACGAACTTAAAGACTCTAGACATGTCGCATTCTGAAGATTTAATCACAACTGCAGACTTCACTCAGTTACCTTGTCTTGAAACTTTAAATCTTGAGGGTTGTAGTAGCTTGGAGGAGGTCCACATATCAATTGGAAGTTTGGTGAGGCTTGTTTCCTTAAATTTGCGGTGGTGTAAGAACCTAAAAAGTCTTCCAGACAGCATCTGCAACTTGAAAGAACTGATAAGTCTTAACATAGGGTGTTGCCATAGGCTTGAAGCAGTTCCTCTAAACTTAGGGGACATTGAATCCTTGGTTGAGCTGAATGCGGAGGATCTAAGTGTTTGCAAATTTCCGGATTCAATAGGATGTCTTGGTAAGCTTATTGAGCTGAGATTATCTTCTTACAACCTTGAAAGTCTTCCAGACACCATTTGCGACCTCAGGTCACTAGAAATTCTACATATTGGTGGTATGGATGGTTTAAAAGAATTGCCTATAGAACTGGGAAACATTGAATCCCTAAGAGAACTCAAAGCGGGGGCACTAGGTGTTTTAAAATTACCGGAATCAATGGGATACCTTAGTAAACTTGTTAAGCTGGAATTAAGAGATAACTACTACCTTGAAAATCTTCCAGATAGCATTTGCAACTTGAAAGCTCTTAAATATCTGGATATTAGTAGTTGCACTAGTCTTGAAGTATTGCCTGTAGAATTGGGAAACCTTGACTCCCTAGTGGAGCTGTATGCTTCGGAACTAAATATTTCTAAGTTACCAGAATCAATCAGAGGCATTAGATCACTGACCACTCTTATACTTGAGGATTGTGGTCATTTGTTGTACATTGCAGAACTTCCTCCTAACTTAAAATGCATAAGCCTTGAAGGTTGTACGGCAGTGGAAAGATTACCAAATCTATCCGAAATGAGGCAGTTGGAGGAATTAAACCTTACAGGTTGTAGTTGCTTGACAGAAGTTCAAGGCTTGGAAGATCTGACTTCTATTAAAACACTTCATTTGGGAGGTTGCAACTCGTCTATGCTAGAGTACACTTTCACAAAACGGTTCTTTCAGGTTTGGTTAATCTCAAACTCTTTCTGATCATAACTTCGTAGCCAAACATTGTTTCTTTTAGGGTAGTTATTCTATGATATTTCATTAAATAACCATATTCTTGAAAGCAATTAAAGCTCATAACGAAATAAAATTGTGATGGGACTATGATTATTAAGTAAATACCCGGCCAGCGTACTTTTTATACAGTTATTTTAGATTTTTTTGTCATTGTTGACATAATTAAATTTAATGGTAAAATCGATCTAGAGTTTTTTTGTCAGGAAAATCGATCTAGAGTTAACCATAGATAACTTCCTAAAGTCATATTTGTTAAACTACGGTAGTTTTGATGCAACAAACATTTTTAACTAATTAAAAAACTAATAATCTTGACTCTGGGATGTGGGATGTGGGAGCAGTACGTTCTGATTTCATGTGCTATAGCCTATAGGTCAAGCATCTCCTGGATTTCTTGATATGTATAAATATAATCAAATTGGTTATCTCCATAAGCAACTCTGGTTCTGGCATGAAGAGAGTAGATGCTGAAGCCTTTGAGTTTAATGCTGTTGGATCAAAACTAAGTAGTTTAGCATATGTGACTTTGGGAAGTTATCTACCTAGATCCATTTTTACCCTAACTTTAATATAAAACTAATTTCATGTAGTTATAAAATTAAATTTCCGATAACCATTTTATTGTATTAAAAGGATCTATGAAAATAGTAAACTAGAGGTATCTTTGAAGTAAATACAAGGGAACAGGACTACAATTTCATATCCAAGGCTGCACATGTGATATATTTGTCGACTAACTCTTTGGGTTGTTTATTTTCAACAGATATACTCTTCATTTGGACAATACATTAAAATTTACGCTCCGTCATCAGTGTTTCCTGAATGGATTAGTAAACCAGCAGATTGGTTTAGTCAATCAAGTAATTTAGGGACAAGAGTGTGTATAAGTAATTTAGGAACAAGAGTTTGTCTAGAATTGCCACCAAATGTGTCGCACAATTATGTGGGAATGATTCTCTGCTTTCAACACTCGGGGGATAAGAATTGTCAGAGTGTTTTTTATTCAATTGAGACTACCACAGATGATTTTGTATGGATTGATGGGGGTGATTTCTCCTCGTCTGATGATTATTACCATATCTCACGTATGGATATAGTATCGAAATCAATTTTTTCTGTCATAGATGGTGACCATAGAATTGAATTCTCAGCAGCTCGGAAAATAAATTTGTACAATGCAACTTCTGAGAGAACTGAATCAACAGAAAATGCAGAAATTCTTGGTATTCATCTTCTATACAGAACGGAGTGTACAATGATCGATGAGTGCAACAACAGCACTGTCAATGTAGAAGATGAAAGAAGCTACCCTCTATAGGGTTGTAACATTTGAAAAGTGACAGAACTAGCTATTGTCATCATCTGACATCTTTGAAGAAATGGACGAGCATGAATTTGCTGTGTTTGATAAAGGCTCAGGAAAAATATATAGAGTGTAGTTGCATATGTTGTTCATAGACATTGATACGACCTATAACGAATTCTGATGTGAGTACATTTGGAGGAGCCTAGATGATAGACGACCTGTCGACTACTAGGGATGTACATTAGGGAAAAAGAAGATGTGTGCGCTTGAGCAAGTCAACTTCTGTATGAACTTTGTTTCATTTCTTATGGTTTGGAAATAGTTGATTACTTGAGATAAGAGTTCTATGTAAATGAAATCGTATGAAGCCAGTAAGTTAGTATTGTTCAATTTATAAGACTTTGTTCCTGTTCTATAAACTGATTTAGATGTAGTTGTTATGGCCCTGCGGAGCATTTTCGTAATCATACAGTTTTACAGATGTTAGTTGTTACTATTTGGAAGAAGGGATCTGTAGTGAAAATCGTTAATTTAGACAGTAGTTCTAAAATCGCAGGTGATGGATATTCTTGGCAACTCAACAGAAAGATTTTTAAGATAAAGACATGTTAATAGCTAAATTTATTACAGAGGGACCTTGATCATCAATCATTACTATATATCCAAGGAGGCAAATACAAATACTACAGATAATCACGCACGAACTGAATCATGTAAGTTCACATTAGCAGCATTATCAGATACTAGGATTATTGCCCGCTTCGCATGGTTAAAATTAATTTTTTTATTTATAATTTAAATTTTGTTTTTCTGTTTGTGATATTGTTTTCCAATAATAAAGATATTATTTGTTTAATTAATAACATAACAAAGTACATACTACTTAGGTACCTTTGACAATATAGTTTTAGATAGACACCCGATTTTGTTCAAGAGCTGAAATCGAAAAGTGTTTTGGTTTCAAATCAAAACCTTATCAAAAATATAATATTTTTTATACTATATTACAATGTAGGTTAATATTAAAAATATTTTCAAATAATTATTTGATTTTTGTAATAGTACCGTTTCACCGACACATTTTTTTAATATTACATTAAATTTTAACGACTTTCTCAATAAGAGCCTTGATTTTGGACTTAAAAGTATAGAATTGATTAAAAAAAATCAATTCATCATGTTTTCAAAATAGTAAAACATTAGTTCTTTAACTTATAATTTAGTAATTTTGTGTATTATTTAATTTGACATGAACCGCTCAGATTTAAGTGTTATCCTGAGTCTATAGAAACTCAAAGTATCCAAATTTCCTTGTATCATTTTTGACACATTCTCGACTGGAGTTAAGGAATTATTTTATTATTAAATTATTAATCTATATTTTTTGTGTGTAATATGTTGCATCACTAAAAAATATAGATGAATTAATGCGTAAATGAATAATTACTTGACTTGTATGATAATTTAAAACATTGCTAGACTACTGTTTCACTAGTTATGTTTGTGTTCGGTACTCATTCCGTCTTTCTCATTTTTTTACAATTTGTTTTACTACTTTGCACGTATTTTAAATTTTAAAGCTTATACAAAGTATAATTTAACACCTTCGTAAGATTACGTTTTTTTAAACCTACTCATTACATTTTTTTTTGTAAGATTACTCGGTATCGCCGAGCGGCGATACCTCGATTTTTAAATATAATTATTTAAAAAAAATACGTGGTATATATATTAAAATAACCTTACACAATAGTAATATACAAAACACAATGGCCTTCTGATAGCTTTGTAGCACTTATCCCATACCCAATTAGTTTGTCTTGTTTGATTTTTGGATGATCAAATCATTTATATTTTGAAGATCAAATTGATCAAAGTTTAAACGAAATTTGTACATATAATACAATCAGAAAATTAAAAAAAAACATTAAAAAGTATATCTAACTTATTTTAAATTGTAATTTTCAACTTTTAAAATGACAAAATGATAAATTAATTTTTAGTCAAACATTGATCAATTTAACAATTAAAATTCAAAAAAAGGAAAACTAATTAGTCACAAAGATAATATTTATTACATATAGAATGTCTGTTATCAATTTGTAAAAAAAAAAGTCTGTTATCAAAAATTATCTTTACAATTGTTTATGAGAATTGATAATAAGCTCCACATTTTACTCTTTAAGTTCGAATTTATATTTTTCAAAACATGTAAATTATATCATTATTCAAGTATGGAGGAAAATATGCATAAAAAATATGAATAATTATGACAAATAAAAACAATTGAACCTTAAATAGTAAAAATTAGAACTTATTTATTAATTCTCTTATTTATTGTTATAGGTGCTTATTATACTATTTATAGTATACTATTGTACTCCCCTGTTTGCCCGCTATTGACATTGGCATTGGCATTGTTGAAATGAAAAATTTGTTTGTAATTTAAATTTTGTTTGTTTGTTTGTGTTATTGTATTCTATTAATAAAGATGCTAATTGTTTTTTGTACTTGAATTATTTTTTAAAATTAATGACATAACCGATTATAATAATAGTTTCTTTTTTTAGATGGAATTTAGTAAGTTGGATCCTAATTCAGGTACCTTTGACAAAACACGGACACCAGATTTTGCTTGAATAGGTGAAAGTCGAAAAGTGTTTTTTGTTTTAAAATAAAAAATTATAAAAAATATATTATTTTTATATTATTTTTCATAATATATTAATATTAAAAATATTATCAAATACCTATTTGATTTGTAACACACTTTTTAATAATTATATTTTTCGGATAATACCTTTTCACCGACACATTTTCTTTTTGCAATACATTAATTTTTAACGGCTTTCTCAATTAAAACCTTAATTTTGAACTTCTATAATTTGTATTAACGAAATTAAAAAATTCAAGGTTAAAGAGAATGATGCAATTTTTGAAAAGTTTAAGAAAAAAGATTAATATTAATAAGTGAAAATGTGGAACTGAAAAATGAAAAAATATGTAAAACCCAAATTAATTTTTTTAATTTTTGGGACACCAGTTAACAATTTCATAGAGTATTGTTTTTAGTATTGATATAAAAAGTTTGAAGTATATCTACTGTATATCTCACATAGAAAAGTTAGTTACATAAGAAGGATGAAGTTAAATAATCATGACCAATTTTCTGAATATATTTACTTTTAGAAACAGATGTAATAAAACTGAATTTTACAAAATTAAGTGCATTTTGTTAAATGAACTTGCTAAAAAAAACTGTGACATTTTTTTTAATAATGTGAAATGAAATAAATTTTAACTTAATAATGTAGGATTAATAAAAAAAAGCTATTAAGCATGGTTTCAAAATAGTAAAACATTAGTTGTTTAACTTACAATTTAGTCCTGTAAAAAAAATTAAAACAACTTATAATTTAGTAATTTCTTACATTATTTACTTTGACATAAACCGATCAGATTATATCTTCTCGGCATCGCCTCCGGCGATATCTCGGTTTTTATTTATTTAATGTGATTATAATTAATATAAAACTCATATCTATTTAAATGTAAATACAACATATAGTAAAATTAAATGTTGTCTTGAGTCTATAGAAAATTAAATGTTGTCTTGAGTCTATAGAAAATCAAAGTATCCACATTTCCTTGTATCATTTCTTACACATTCTTGGTCTTTGCAGTGGAGTTAAGGAAATATTTTATTATTATACTATTAATCAATGTATTTTTTTCTATAATATGTTGTATCACTAACAACATATAAATGAATTGCACAAATGGATCAGAGAAGTAGAAATTTTTTTAGAAAAGCAAGTATGAAATTTATTATGGGGCTTTGGTATTTATCTTGCAAATATTCGTTACCTGCTGTTACTCGTGATGTTCTAAGTACCTTTTCATAAGATTTTTTGATCTCTCTGGGCAGCAATAAGAGTTTCAGAGTGCATGACTTTATTACAATAAAAGTTAAAAACATCTTAACTTCAGTTTAAAAAGGAGTTCCTTCCTGGCTTTAAAACATGATCAATTTTACTAATTTTGATCATCTCATCCCATCCCAGAAGTCAATAGCCTATAATCACCTAACAGCAAGCATAACATCTTATCTCTACCATTGGCACCTCCCAAGTTTACATAAGTCACCTTCATTTGGATCAATAATAGCATAAGAAATAATATCAATAAAAGAAGCAAGCAGAAAGGTAAACATTGAACCTTAATTTGCAATAAAATGAGTAGATATTTTTTTTTTGGCAATTTTCTGACATATGTGATCGCTTTTTATATCTACTTTGTGAAAAGAATCTCGTGGAAGCAAATAGATATAATTGAACTTATAGTTCTTCTAAATTTGTCAAATTTTGCGTAGTTAGTCAAAATTTCATTCTATGGTATTCAAATCTCAATAGCATCAAGAGGTCTAGATTCTGCAGAATGGAAATCCTTCTCATTTACTTATCATAATATTAATAGCAACATGCAAAGCCTTGAGAGATTATAACAATCTGCCAAAGACTTGAAAGATCACTACAACACTTAAACTTTAAGACAGAACATAATTACTGAAAAATGAATAGAGGTCAATTCAACAGCTCAATAAAAGTAAAACATAGACCAAGGATAAATGACCAAAGACAGAGAAATATAAGACATAAAAATTAAAATTTAACAACCGAAACACAGGGAATTAGAGGGATACTGCTAATTGAAACCACTACAATCAACTATTGCACGATCTTCGTATGTTGTCATTGGCAGGAGAACCTTGTCGACATTCAACAAATCCTATATGGATAGTTACCAATCATAAATTACAACATGATACAAACATAACTTAATTATAAACTTAATAAAATTGCAACAAAACCATACCATTCATTCCATAAATCATTTCAAAACCCACATCTTTCAATGTCACCTCTCACAAACTACATCTAAAATTTAAACACGAAATATGAACATAAACTTAAACCCACAATAACAGTCAAATCATGTGTACCAAAAAAATACCTCTAAAGTGCTAGCATCCAGTAGTCATAGTGTTCCTTTTAGCATGCTCTATGTAAGTAACTGCAATACATCATATTTTCAAATGTATCATGTGTCAAGACATATAACTTGATTCTCAATGGTAGACGTAATTCCATTGTCATTGTTGCATTTCCCACTTGGGTATACCTTTTGTGGGCTGATCATTTCTGCTATATGGACACATCAAACATTACAATGCTCTTCAATAAGGCAAACATGCCTAATTAAATACCTAAAACAGCCAAGAGCATTCAGCAAATTTCATCTCCAATATTCAAAATTGAACTAAAAAGTATTGAATTTACCTCAGTTCAAAGTCAATATTACTTTTGAGATATTACTATGTATTCCTTTTCTCTACACACGCATGATATACGTTACTCACCAAAGGTCCAAACATAAATAAGCAACTGAGAGCTCTCTCACAACTTTCATCAAACACTTGAACTATAAACACTTGAACTTATATAGTTATTTACCTTTGATATAAGTGAGAATCATCACTTCTTTTGCAATTAAATCCTCATCCACTTGATTTCCGGCTACAAATCTAACAAATTCACCATTTAAAATTTATTAGTTCAAATATTTAGGATCATATACAATAACAATTAAATCACACCAACATCAAAAAGAATTAAAAGGACAAAGAATGAAACAAATTAAAAAGTAACAAAGAAATAAAAAAGAGGATACAGGAATGAGAGAGAGAAGAATGAATTCAAAATTTGAGATAGTATATGTAGACATAATTCAAATTTCAAAGTTTGAATTGAAAGGTATGGAAAAAGTTTCACCACTTGTCATTTTGAAGTCTGTGCAAGTGTGTGTATCAGTAGGTATAGTTCGAACAGTGAGGTTCACACCTGCAAAAATCGTAGAAATAAAAATTTCAGATGGCAAATGTTGTAAATACGGTTGGTTGTAGGAGGATTGAATGGTAAAAATACAGGCAATTGGCCTTCAGGCTTTATAATTTAAAGAGATAAGTGCCAACATATTTGCATCCAAATATCATGTTAAAACCCCTGGATATATTAAAAGAAGGGTCCTGGTCCCTGATCATCGATGGCTGTAATCATCTGTTTGTGGAAAATTTTCGCGGATAAATTTAACACGGAAAATTGATGTGAATGTGGAGGGCAACATCACTCTATCCGCGCTTAATTTTTTGATTATAGTGTTTTTGCTATTTGCGAAAAATTACCACGAATAGATGATTTGTCAACCATCGATGGTTGTCGACCAGCGCCCTTAAAAGAATGTAAATAGTAACAACTAACAAGTACATGTTGAAGGAGCAAACCTCACTCATACTTAAGTTAATGCAATCGATCGAGAGATGCCAGAGGTGCGTACGATGAGTTCATCTGCAGAATTGAAGCAGTAGATGTATGGATGGATTGCGAACATACATTTGTGCAATTGATTTACCCTTCAATTTAATTTCTATACATCCAGAGCATTTCTAGTGGGATTTGTTGAAAACACAAATAATATAACACTGCAAATATGAGATAAACTCAGGTTGTATATTAAACTGAACAAAAGAAATTCTCACTTGGCGTTACTAAAACAAAGAAAGGAAAAGTACTATAAATAAGGAAACTACTTGCTAACAGATGCTTCTACAAAACAGCTGCATCTCCTATTATTTCTCTACTGGAAACTCCTAAACAAACTCCACGACTCCACGTTCAACTAATGCTGCTAACAATTAGCTGACTTATTCAAATGTAAAACCATAACGTTCAGAATATTCCCAACATACTCCCCTTTAGTCTGAACGTGTCTGCAACTTCTTTACTCCCAGAATCGACCTCATCTTCTCGAACTGAACTGTGTGTAAACTCTTAGTAAGAACATCTGCCCTTTGCTCACTGGAACGAACATGCTTGACAACAATGGCACCCTTCTCAACACACTCTCTAATAAAGTGATAACGAACATCTATGTGTTTACTTCGACCATGGAACACCGGATTTTTAGTTAAGTCGATGGCCGATTTATTGTCAATATAGAGAACCACTGGACCAGTTTTTGCATTAGAGATCTGACTCAACACCTTGTGCAACCAGATACCTTGACAAGCTGCGGCTGTAGCAGCCATAAACTCAGCTTCGCATGACGACAATGCAACACATCTTTGCTTTTGAGAAACCCACGTAATCAGGCTTTCGTTTAAGTAGAAAGCCATGCCTCCGGTACTCTTTCTATCATCCACATTGCCTGCAAGATCACTATCAGAAAAACCTGTTAACAAATAATCTCCATGGCTCTTTGTGTACACAATCCCGTAGTCAATCGTTCCCTTCACATAACGAAAAATTCTCTTTACTGCATTTTGGTGTAGCACTGTTGGCCTCTCCATGAATCTGCTCACAACCCCCACAGAGTAAGCAATATCCGGTCGAGTATGTACCAAGTATCTTAGACCTCCCACCATGCTTTTATATTCAGTCGAATCTACTGCCTTGCCATTTTCGTCCTTGTGCAATTGAATCTTCGGTTCCATCGGGTATCTTACTGGATTGCACTCACTCATACCAGCCTTCTCGAGAATTTTCTTTGCATACGAAGATTGCTTTAGCTCAATGTAACCCAGACCTTGCTCGACCTCAATTCCTATATAGTACGCCAGTTTTCCCAGATTGCTCATCTCGAACTCCATATTCATCTGTTGTTTGAATCTTACAATGCTTGCAACATCAGTACCCGTAACAAGTAGATCATCAACATACACACCTATGATTAGTGTATTGTTTCCTTCTCTCTTGATGTAGACAGCATGCTCGAAAGGGCATTTCTCGAAACCCAACTCAGTTAGACACCTATTCAGACGAGCGTACCAAGCCCGGGGGGCTTGGCGAAGACCATACAATGCCTTCCTTAACTTATACACTTTGCTTTCCTCCCCTTCTTTTTCATAACCTCTGGGCTGCGTTACATACACAGTTTCTTGCAGATCACCGTTTAGGAAAGCCGATTTCACGTCCAAGTGGTGAATTTCCCACTCGTTCATTGCAGCAATCACCATGAGGAGTCTCACTGTTTCCATTCTAGTTACCGGAGCGAAAACCTCTTCATAGTCGACTCCATATCTCTGCACGTACCCCTTTGCCACTAGTCTGGCTTTATGTTTCACAATATTCCCATCTGTGTCTCTTTTTGTTTTGAAAACCCACTTTAGATCAATAGGCTTAACTCCTGCTGGTAACTCAGTCAAAGTCCAAGTTTCATTTCGCTCAATGGCCTTGATTTCATCTTCCATTGCCTTTAACCAGACCTTCTCCCTTGCTGCTTGTTCGTATGTTGATGGTTCCTCAACATTCAACAGCAGCAACTCGTCTTCTGCTTCTATCTCTTCTGTTTCTGCATAAATACTCTCGAGTGACCTGAACTTTCTTGGCTGCTCACTGCTGCCACTGTCGCTACTTTCTGTGGAGCTTGTGGCTGCAGAGGATGCAGAGGACACCGGTGTATGATTCTCACCCTCATACCCAAGATTTGTACTTACTGAACGTTGTTGAGAAGCTGACTGAGGTGTCTCGTTTTCACTTTCACTTTCAACTTCAATAGGGACTTCAGCTTCTTCAGCTTCTCCTTGTGGTTCCGAATTAACTCCAAAAATCGTGAAGACAGAAGGGTTTATTGTGCCTCCTGTGACATTTTCGTTCCAACTCCATCCCTTTTTCTCCTCGAATACCACGTCTCTGTTTACATGAACTGTTCCTGCAGCTGGATCATACAATCAGAATGCTTTCGTTCCGGGCTCCTTTCCAATATATATCACTGCCTTACTTCTATCATCAAGTTTTTTAACAAGATGGCCAGGTATTTTCATATATGCTAAACATCCAAAAATCCGTAAAAACGAGAGCTGTGGTTTGTTACCTGTCCAGACCTCATACGGAGTTTGAACTGACAATGCCCTTGTTGGAGTTCTATTCAGTACGTACACAGCGTGTCTCACAGCCTCTCCCCAAAACTTTGATGGTAGACTCCTTTCTTTCAGCATGCTTCGTGACATTGCGACCACAGTTCTATTCCGTCTTTCTACGACCCCATTTTGCTGTGGTGAGTACGGAGCAGTGTAATGCCTTGTGATCCCACTTACTTCACAGAATTTTCTGAACTCCCCCGAGCAAAATTCTCCTCCCCTATCTGTTCGAAACACCTGAATGCCTTTGCTTGACTTCTTTTCAATCACCACCTTGAACTTCTTAAAAGCATCGAGAGCCTCGTCTTTGGACTTAAGCATAAATACCCACATCATCCTACTATGGTCATCCACCAACAGCATAAAGTAACGATTCCCAGCTGGAGTAGCTGGAGTAATCGGTCCACACAGGTCTCCGTGGATCAGCTCAAGTGTGCACTTTGCAGCAAACTCCGTCTTACTTGGAAATGGTTTTCGTGCCTGTTTAGATAGCAGACATCCACTGCAAACTTCTTTAGGTAAACCAAGCTTGGGCAGTCCCAAAACCATGTTGTGTTTAGTCATGAGTCGCATTGCAGCAAAGTTCACGTGGCCAAGTCTCGAATGCCACAGCAGGGTAGTTTCTTCTGTCTTCGTCAAGTGACATTCAGCTGTAATCCCCTCGATCCTTATTTTATATAAGCGATTCGCCGATTTCTTGACTTTCATCAACAAGCTTCCACCCTTCTCGTAGACCCACAGATGTTCTCCATCCAAAACTATTTTATTTCCATCCTCGGACAATTGTCCTAAGCTGATTATGTTATTTCGTAAAGTAGGAAGGAAATATACCTCTTTTAGCACTCTCTCTTCTCCATTCTTGCACCTGAAGACTACTGAACCCTTCCCCTTGATATTCACCGTGGAGCCATCGCCTAGCTTGACCTGTCCTGTCACAAATTCATCCAAGTCCTTGAATTTCGAACGCTGGCCAGACATGTGGTTGCTGGCCCCATTGTCTAGGTACCAAATGTCCGAGTCATTCTCATTTGTACTATGAAACACAGTTGTATCTTCATTATGTAAAGCCAGTTGTTTTTCATCTTTCTCACATTCAACCAGCAACAGAGCTGGCTCCTCATCATGCATCTGAGTCAGGTTCGCCTCAGGTTTAAACTCACGTTCCCTTCGTGGCTTCCTGCACTCTGCAGAGAAGTGTCCAAGGCCTTGACAATTCCAACACCTTACTCTGCTTCTGTCACGAGCACGAATACCTTCCTTGCCACGAGTATCACCATTGCTTCGAGTACCATCTCTACTGTTCCTTTTCATCCACTCTTCACGAGTGAGCAAGAGTTGCCCCTCAGAATTTTCTCTTTTTCGCCACTCTTCCTCAGTCAGGAGCAGTTTTCCCTCGGTAGTTTCAGTATTACGCCCTCTTATCCTCTCGTCATGAGCTTTAAGAGAGCCAATCACCTCTTCAACCGACATCTCTTCCAAGTTTCCAAATTGTTCGATAGCTGATGCAATTTGAAGAAACTTGGGAGGGACAGCTCTAAGCAGTTTCTTCACTACATACGCCTCTTCCACCGTTTCTCCCAGGGCTCTGATGTTTGTGATCAAGCCATTCAGTTTCAAGAAAAAGTCGTCCAGTGACTCTGTCTCTCTTTCATATTCAGTGATTCAAATTCTCCTTTCAAGGTCTGTGCTCTCGCTTTCTTGACCTTCTCAGCTCCCAAACTAACCGTCTTGATAGCCTCCCATGCTGTCTTGGCTGTTTTCTTCTCGGCGACTGAAAGTAGCACGTCCTCGGGGATTCCTTGGTAGATTGCTGCAAGTGCTGACTTATCAGTTAGTTCATCGATAGTTGCCTTGGGGTCTTTAGGTTCAATGGCCTCCCATACGGCATGGGCTTGCATATAGACTTTCATTTTTAAAGCCCATGCAGTATAGTTGGTTTTGGTTAACATAGGGTAGCTTATGCCCACAACACGCTCCTTAGTTTTGCTTGGTTCCATCTTCGTTCTCTTGGGCATGTACTTGGGCATTCAAAGTCTTTCCAGCTCTGATACCAGATTGTTGAAAACACAAATAATATAACACTGCAAATATGAGATAAACTCAGGTTGTATATTAAACTGAACAAAAGAAATTCTCACTTGGCGTTACTAAAACAAAGAAAGGAAAAGTACTATAAATAAGGAAACTACTTGCTAACAGATGCTTCTACAAAACAGCTGCATCTCCTATTATTTCTCTACTGGAAACTCCTAAACAAACTCCACGACTCCACGTTCAACTAATGCTGCTAACAATTAGCTGACTTATTCAAATGTAAAACCATAACGTTCAGAATATTCCCAACAGGATTTGCTAAATTAGTACTCCAAAATTAAATGAATTAAAATTTGCTGAAACCGGCTAAATTTCAAGTTGTTTTACCAATAAATAAGCAGGGAATGACGTAAAATTTTCTGCAGTTCTAGAGGTTATTGACGATATTTATGTAACCTATTGGAGTGATGTAAATTTTAAAAAAATAATTGTATACTTTTTATTTTCGATATCCTTTAAATTTTTTAGCAAAGAAAATCAGGTATATAAATTTACAAAATTATAAAAAATGGCACTACATATAAATAACTGATTTGAAGAAATTGAAGTTGGTCAAAAATATTTTGTTGTATTAAATGGTCAATGCTGGTTGCTGGCAAATTCTGGGAACTAGATTTTGATTTGTTAATCGAAGATAGTACTTGAATTTAACGTTATTTCTGTTGGAGTAGTTCATACGTATGCAAACAATATAAATTTACAGTGCAAATATATAGAGGCATGTGAAGTCCTAAGATCTGCCCTATTTAAGGTTCAAATATGGACAATTTGAGTAAGAATTAGGTTATTGTTAGACTAATGACTTTTGTCTTTATTTGGTTAATATTTTGGGGATCTGAATTAAATATTATATGTCGTTTACAAATATTTCTAGTAGAATATTGCAACTCTTTTTTGTAAAGGTGTGTGATCCCAGCTAATCCATCATACCCAGAAATTCATTCAAAAAGCTTGCACATTACTCTACATCAACTATAGAAATAAATTATTATGCTCATTTTTCATCGTTTAACATGTTAGTTTTATATGATACATGTATTTAGAGATCGATGAAATCGTAGGCTTGTGACGAAAATTGAGATCATGCTTATGATAAATTATAAATTCATTTTTTTTCCTTTATAATTTGTAAACTTTTAGGGCTTTTTCAAATTTTTAGCGGAACCAACAAGGGATTAAACTAGCTAAATTACAATATTTTTTTATTAATGTAACTATTTTGAAATTCAAATTCCATCACAATATGTATACAGAGATATGTGGTGACGTTTGAGGAGGTCGTGGGAATAAAAAAGTAGGCTGTAAAGTTAGGTTAGTAGTAGAATAGTGAGAAATTCCACTAGCAAAAAAAATGTGAATTATTGGACCCCTAACTTTGGGGTAAAGCAAGAAAGATTCAAGAAACAGGAGGCCTGAGACTTGGAACGCCATTGAATCTATGAGCAGGTGATGCTATGGATGACGATTTTATATACTTGAATTAGCTGATTTGACTTGGTTGCATGTTAGTTCTGTACATTAACACACTGTATTGCGGGCGCATCTGTCACTGCCCATCGTTGTGCTCCTTACTTATGATGTTGAGGTTAATTGTTTTACAACCTAACATAATGTATGCCCTAAAAAATTGTCAATCAGTGACCGAATCAGGATTTTATAATATGAGAAAAATATGTTTGATTTTATAATTTATCAAAAATTCTTAAATAAAATTTATTAGCTTTTAAATATCAATCGGAACCAGGATGATAGATATGCGAACAAATTAAAAAAAATTGGAAATTCAATCATTTTGAAAAATTGAAAAACTGTTTTTAGAGAAATCATGTCCTCCATATTTTTGAAAAAAACTGTTTTTCAACTTTTTCTGCATCAAATCTCACCAAAAATATTTTTTTTTATATTATAACTCAAAACATGCACATATCAAAAATATTCAAACAGTTATCTGATTTTTATAAAAATATTTATTTTAACAATATTTTTTTTAACAACACGATAATTTTAATTAGCACGATAATTTTAACTAGCAATCTCAAACGGAGGTTTAATTAGAGGGTCATGTGGTTTAATGGCCGGGAGAGGTTGATGATGGGCATGATGTAAGAAATATAAAGAAAAATAATAAATTGTTGTAAATTGGCAGACACCAACCATATGAATACATTATACTTTCCCACCATCAATGGTGCATCTTCAACCATTGTTTTCTTTTCTTCCCTCCCCATGTCATTGTGCTTCTCTTTGGACCCACCACATTTTTATTTTTCTATTTACAGAAAATATACAAATTCATTAACTTTCTCCGTCCCTTCTTTTCTACGTTGTTATTTTTTCATTTAAGAGTAAGTTTTAATTTCTTTTCCATCTCTCTTTATCTTGACAATGACACAGCAAATTGCGTGTTTACAAAATCTATGTATCTCTTCTCTTCTATATATAATAGGAGAACACATGGATAAAAAGAACAAATAAAACTCCTGTGAAATTACAATTTTACCCTTTTATATTTTGAAATTACATGGCATGTCACTACTCTCTTATCTAAAGAAAAAAAAGAGTAAATAATATTTTTGTGCAAAATCGAACCCATGACCTTTCCTAAGAAATCATTCTTATAACCATTGAGCTACATGACTTCTTTTGATTTTGAGTGAAAAATCACATTACATAAACCTCACATCATTCTTAATCCTATATTAATTATCATTTAAACTTTTAAGTAAAAATCAAGGTGATTTATAATATTTATTAAATTTTATTTCTAAATTCTTTTTTTAGAGTATGTTTGCAAAGGATATTTATAATATTTATTTTTAAATTATTAAAATATCATACAAAACTATATACTACCAATCTTATAAAAATTTTATATTAAGTTTCAAAAACAATATTAAGTGTGGTGTATTTTTATCTTTTCTTTAGTTTAAAATAAATATTTCGGTTGTGTAACTTTAACCATAATATATTCTATTTTCTTATGTAAGGGTCTAACTTTTCTTGTACTATACAATATATTTAAATTATTAAATCATACTTATTAATTTCTATAAAATCTCTTTAAAATTTTATAATAAAATTAGTTTGATAAATCATGATATATAATTTATATTTTGAATTTAATTTAATATTTTAAATAATAATTCAAATTAATATTTATTTAAAATAAGAGATAAAATAAATATTATTGTAATTTAATTTTATTCTACATGTGAAAATTTTGAATTAGAAAAATGGATTAAAAGTTTAAACTATAAGAATATATACAAATCATATTTATTCACAATAATTTATTTAATATACATGAAAATATATAATATTTTTGTTAAATATAGAAATTGGGGACCGGGAAGCGTGGCAGGGAGACACTAATCCCTGACCCCATCCCGATCCCCGATATTTTTACATATTTTTCCCGATCACCAGAAAAGTTCTTAATTCTCCGCCCGAAACGGGGCAGAGAATTGATCGGGGTTGGGCGGGAAGGGGTGAATGTCTATCTCTGCAATAAGCATTATTATATAGCACATATCGATAAAATGTATACATGATATTTATGAATATTGTTCTTATGTATACAAGCATAGGGCCGATGCAATGTAAAAATGACTTTTAAATTTGTTATCTTATATATATTTTAATAATTTATTTTATATTTATACTTTTTTTAACGAAGATGCACTTAAATTTAAATAGTTTTATGTGATTGTTGAACTCGATGTTGAATTGACGTATGTGTTTGTGTTTGAGCGTGATTAAATTGTGTTTCAAGAATTTTGTGTTTAACAGTATTTAAAAAAATATATTTTAATTAAAATTGTTGTTTTTAATAAATCAATGTCAAGTTGCAAAATTAAAGAAATTAAAGTGCAAATATCAAAATATGAGTATCATTCTAACCGACCGACTACATTATATTTTGATCAAAATCGTTGTTTTTAATAAATTAAGGTTAAGTTGTAAAAACAAAAGAACTAAAGTGCAAATACCAAAATACGAGTACCGTACCGACTGACTACAAAACTTTCAATGTTTCGGTTTTAATAATACAATATAAATAGATAGATATAATAAAAGTGAGTAGATTTATAATTAGATTTGATGCATTGTGTATATGAGACATTTTTAATTATTATCACATGAATTTTAATGTCATTTTATGAAAGAAAATAATTAGTTATTTGGAATTGGATTAATATATACAAATATATAACATATGAAAACTATTTGTTTTGAATTAAAACAATTTAAAAGATGAGATAATAAAAATAAATAGATAGTACAACAAAAAAATTAAACGAATTATATGGTCATGTTGAAAAGGTTAGACAATATAAACACATAAATTTGGGTTGGAAAAATACTTGGTGATACTAATTTGTGTAAAAAATAAATAGATAAAAATATATAGTCTAGTTAACAAATTTTAGAAAACAAGATATTATATAATATTGTAAAGCATAATGTAACATAAGATGTAAAAGAGATAACTACAACTCAACAAAGGACAAGACAGACAATAATATTAACAGAAGCACAGGAATCCAAAATCAAAGAAGAAAATGTAAACTCAAAAAAATCAAAATACGGTATGTATTCTTGAAGTCCGTAAACAGGTCACGGAAAGAAGTTCATGAAAATGTTCAAGCCTCAGTGACAGCAAAAGAAACAAGACTTTCAAGATGACAAAAGTATGTGAATGATTTAGGGTTAAGTACCACAGGATTCCATTGATTTAAACGAAGCAACCAGAACGACAAGGGACTTATCAGCAACATTGAATTGAAGACATAAAAGAAGAATTGATCAAGTGTTAATCATCTGTGAACCAGACCAGTTGCACTAGTTGACGGCACTAAAAAGATCAAGTTATTTTATCGTCTCAGAAGAAATTGATACAGTCTATTACTTAAACACCAAGGAGCTCAGAAGGATTTATTAATGGATCAAGCTAAAGAAAATGGTTCGATGGTTTTTCATTCCAGAAAACCATCGAATGAGATGGAAAGTAAATCATAGAAAACCATTTTAAGTTAATTTGGTATTCGGTAGTTTTGATTTAAAAACTATCGAATGGCAAATTGATTTATAACTTTCGATGGTTTTTAATAAAGGAGCAGGTGAAAAGTGTTCTTGTTTGTCAGGTTGATTTTGAAGATGGACGGCCAAGATTGATTTTTCAATTAAGGTTCGATAGTTTTCAAATACAAAGCCTACAATTACTATCAGAGAGAAGAAGTGTCTTCTTCAGTTGAAGTTATTTCACAGTAGCAATTACTAAGAGAGAGGACGAGCCAGAGAGATTACTGAAGAAATTTATATTGCTTGAACTCTATCATTGTATTGATTTAGAATAACCTAGAACTCATTGAAGCTAATCTACGGATTAGAAATTGTAGCACCCTTCGAGGATTATATTTATAAAACGATATATTCCCCGACTCTTGGTTTGGTTTGGTGTGTTTGATTTCGTTATAGAACTGAATGAATTATCCGCGAACGAAATTGAATAATTTGTAGGTATCGTATTCAACCCCCCCCCCCTTCTACGATACTTTGGACCTAACAAGTATACAAAAATATTATGATCGGATCGATCACATTATACACCCCGGGTTATTTAAAATCATAGGCTCCGATCAATCAAATTATCTATATAAATTAAAGTAAGTATATTATAACGAGACGAACAAAATATGTACAAATATAACTAAATATAATATTTAAACAGCAAATAATAAAATTTTATTTTAATCACTAGAAAATGACCGTGCCTTGCACGGGTTCATGCAACAAAATATGAGAATTGAAGTTATAATAGCAAATAATATTTCACGAATGTTAATATTATTATCAGTTAGACATACCCAGGTCATTTAAACATAATTATGTTTTAGAATTTTAGTAGTAAAATAAAAAAGTTTATGTTCTTTATATATATATATATATATATATATATATAAAGAACTAATATTGACAATAGATTGAAATATTATTAAATTAAAACATATTGTAACACCTGAGTCTCACATCGAGAAATGTGGGGGCTTTAGTACAGTTTATAAGACAAAGTACAACTACTAAGTGTACCAACAATCGTGATCTTTTGGAGACATGTGGTGGGTTTATGGATTAC
Source organism: Heracleum sosnowskyi (assembly GCA_030848705.1). Taxonomy (NCBI): domain Eukaryota; kingdom Viridiplantae; phylum Streptophyta; class Magnoliopsida; order Apiales; family Apiaceae; genus Heracleum; species Heracleum sosnowskyi. Next base: position 8,714,988 of record CM061242.1, on the reverse strand, counting down.
CCATGTTATTGCATTTGGGCCAATTGGTCGGTGGTTGATTCGTGAAGTTGTTGGAGGTGGGGACACGAAGACTGGTGGTATTATTTCACAATGGACTGAGGTCCAGAGGTGGGGACATAAACTAGCCAGTATTATCTCACAATCGCTAGAGATGTACGATCTTGGACCTATGAGCTATCCGTTTAGATCTAACGATGTCGTCAAGAGTTTAAGTGGGGGAGTTTGTACCACTCGAGTCTCAAAATCGAGAAGAGTTGGGACTTTAGATCAGTTTATAACACAAAATATTCCTACAAATTGCATCAACAAATCATGATCTTTTGGGAACTTGGGGTGGGTTTGTGGATTACCCAAGTTGTTGCATTTGGGCTAATTACTTGGCACTGAATTATTCGATGTTTTGAAAGTCTGAAAGATAGAGGAAGTGAAACAAAGGAAAAGAATGCTTAAAATCAACAAATTGCAAGAAAAGATATGAACGAGTTAGAAAGAAAGTTTTAAGAACTGAAAGCGCAAGACCTAAGTAGAGTATTAGAAGATTTACGAAGGCTTTTGATCAAAATCAGTAATAAAACCTACTCTCCAGAATGTAACATCTTGAAGAATTGGAAGAAAATTTAGAATTGCAATGTTCTAAAACTCATCTAGAACACCCAGTATCTATTCTATCCCGCAAAAAAATTGTAAATTAACATGACAACTATCAGTAATACTCGTATTAATTTCTAAATTAAAAATTTGAACATACTTAAGTAAGCACCCAATAGCTACATATACCATCAATAAGAAAAACTCTATATATATCAATCATATACTTGAAATGATAATGATCATGTATAGAATAATTTATAAACACAATTTAAGCTAGCGGCCTGTGCCTCGCACGGGATTTTATGCTAGTTATTATATATATAATAGAGTAACTAGGGGTTGCTTGAGACAATTTAATCAGTGTGAAATTACCAAATTACCCCTACTTATTATATTAATGATAAAAAAGTTGTTTTAATGGGAGTCGAACCCTTGACCTCTAAATTAGAGAGGACATTTCTAACCACTATGCTAGACATCATTTTTGGCTATATTATAAAACTCTTAATTAATGTGCAAATATGTTGGTCCTTGACTATTGCAGAAGGGGGGGTTGAATGCAATGCTGATAAATCTCAATCTATGCTCTAACAACAAAAACTAAGATTTAGGATTATCAGTTTATCTAATGCAAACACCAGTAGACACACGAGTAATTCTCACAAAATAAATGTTTTATTTATTTTGCAATGGGTTGCTAAAACCTCAAGAAAAATGTTGGTTTTCTTGAGCTTCGATTTCTCGAGAGTTATTTTAGAGAATGGATTGAGCGATAGACTAAGTAAGCTAAACCTATCACTATCAACACGGGTCTTGTGAAGCTGCTGTCATTTTCATGTGGCAGCTTCTTACAAATTTCCTATCCGTGATTCTTTCCTAAATTGCTATACAAACAGCTTATCAGTACATAGCAAAGCAATCTAGAAACATTCTATTTTAAGCTAACACAATTCAGTAGATGTAGATTTGTCATACTCTGGAATTGGTGAGCTTCGTCATGTGATCTCTCAAGCTTCGGTCGTAGTCTTGCAGACCTGTTACAGTGTTGGGATACTGTAACACGCCTGTTTCTTGAACATCCAAACTATCACAAGTTTGACTGGGTTGTTCCCCAATACAAATGTTATCCCTTCATGACAGTATCCTGATGGTTGAGCTTGCTGTCACACGAATGCGCTTTTGGTGACAGTAAGAAATCCCCGCAGAAGGTGCTGTCAGGATTTCCAAGCTTGTTGTCTGAGGGCTTCCGCCAATGTTGTTGTCAGAGTGAATGTACTGTCGTGACTTGCAACATGTTGTCTTCAAGTAACCTTACTGTCAATGCAGTGACAGTAATATTTATTCTTGTTGTTCATCTTGAGCACTTCTTGAGGCTTGAACAAATAAATGAACTTCTACCAAAATGTACTAGAATCTTATTTGCAGTATACAAAAACGGTTACATAGACATACTCTGGCTGTGACAGTATGTTCATACTTAATAAAATTAAGTACATAAAATATCTAGTTAATTTGTCTCATAGCTATCACTCATAAATCCTAACAATCTCCCCCAATTTGTTTTTATGGACAATAACAACAAATTTACAATTAATACATGCTGGCAACTTAACTAACAAGATCAGAATTGACAAAGGATTTTTACTTAGCTTCAGAATTCCTTTTCTGTCTTGCTTCATTCTCTCTGTTGAGAGCTTCTCTAAGAACTTCTTTGAGTCCTTCCACCAGTGCTATTTCATCAGGAGTGATAGCCTCATCTTCAATCTCATCAATGTGCTTCTGAACAGTCTTGGAGAGGCATACTCTAGCATCCTGAAGATCCATCCATAAGTCTTTGCCAAATGCATGAGTTTTGAACTTCAGTGTGCCATTAAAGTCTTTGAATCTACTTCCAGGGTATGCATTCAGAGTTTTTCTCCTTGACTTATCCAGCTTTGAGTCTTCACCCTTTCTCCTTTGAAGAATGCCCTCAATCTCAGAAGAGCATTGCTGTTCCTGAAGGAATTTACGGATGAGTGGAAGCGTGATATAACAATTATTCCGTAAAAACCATGTATCGCACATATAGAAAAACATATAAAATCTAGATCGAGGGGAATCGTAACCATACCTTGAGAATCGAAGCTTTAAAACGATGGTTGCAAGCAGTTGCTCCTCAGAGTGTGAAGCACTCTACCGGTATCCACCAAGAATTTTTCTTCGATGATTTCTTCAAAAAAACTCTAACACCTTTTAGAGAGAAGAGAGAGAGAGAGAGAGAGAGAGAGAGAGAGAGAGAGAGAGAGAGAGAGAGAGAGAGAGAGATGGAGGCTAGCTCCTTTTTAGGTTTTTTCACAAAAATAAGATGTCCCTTAGAATGAACTATCTCATTCTATTTATAGGGCCTTTTTAGGGTTTTAATAATATATCTTTATATATATATATTAACCCCACATTTCTAAAATGCTTTAATAATGATTAAAACTATTTTAATCATTATTTCTTTTTCTAAACTATTTAGAAAATAATTCTTCCTCTCTCATAATTTAAATCTTTTCCTCAAAGAAAATATTCTTTTATGGTGTGACCCTGTAGGTTCAATATTAAGCCGGTAGTAGAAATAAATAATAATAAACTTTTATTTATTATTTATATGAATTCTAATAATTCCTTAAATATAATTAACTGATTAATTATATTTATTCTACATCGTGAGTGATGCTTCTCAACATATCGCGACTATCCGGATAATATGAATTCACTACTTAGAATACCAAGAACCTGTCAGTGACTAGTTTCAGTACAATCAATTCCTTCTACCCTACAATATCCCGATTAAATACAAGGCATGGATCTCGTGTCAGGCCTATCAAATTTAATCATATGATTTCTTATTCATAATGCTAAGTTCATATTAATGCAAATTAGAAACTCCTTTCTAATTTCATACACTCTGGCCAGAGATTCCAGAACTCGCATAGTAAGAATAACATAGGATATTCTCTTCCTATACTGGAAGGGGTAGATCCTCTATTGACGTTAACTATCTCCATACACAAATCCCTATGCCCAGAATAGACCTAATGGATGTCCTTGAGACTAAGGACTAATCCAAAGCATAGTTCATTATATACAAGATAACTCTAACGATCTCAAGTCTAAGGACACTTGTACAACTATCACTCAGTGAATAACTATTGGCACGTGAGTAAACTCCATTAGCTATTCAACTTATCGAGTCATGTTCAGTAAACTTATTCCCTAACAAGCACCTACATACTAGCTATAGTGTCACCACACAAATGCCTATGAGAACAGACATCCTCCTGATGGGAGCAAGCATAGTATGTACCAATCTTTGCGGATTCACCAACTTCCGATTAGTTATCCTATGATCAGGAACTGTTTAAGTCTAGAGTTATCATCTTCTAGATCTCACTATTATAATCTCATTATAATTCTAGAAGCTTTACTCTAAACTATGGAACATCTTATTTAAAACACTTTAAATAGATAAACCTCGTAATAAAAACAAAACAAGTCTTTTATTAACATTAATGAAATAAAATAAGAATACAAGAAAGTTCTTCCTAACTCATCATACATGATTGGATTTAGGACAAACACTTTCAATCTCCCACTTGAACTAAAGCCAATCACACTGGTATCTAATACCCATCTTCTCTTTATGACGATCAAAGCGAATCTGAGACAATGTCTTTGTGAGTGGGTCTGCTACGTTGTTATGTGTGTCAACTCTCTCAATTTTGACATCTCCTCTTTCAATGATCTCCCTAATCAAATGAAAGCGCCGCAAAACATGTTTGGTATTTTTATGAGACCTAGGTTCCTTGGCTTGTGCTATTGCTGCGTTGTTATCACAATACAACACAATAGGCTCCTCAATGCTAGGAACAACTCCCAACTCAGAAACAAATTTCCTCATCCAAACGGCTTCTTTTGCAGCCTCACTTGCAGCTATATACTCTATTTCCGCTGTGGAGTCAGCCGTTGTAGACTGTTTGGAACTCTTCCAACTAATCGCACCACCATTCAGAGTAAACACGTACCCTGACATGGATGTGCTATCATCGCTTTCTGATTGAAAACTAGAGTCAGTATAACCCTCTATTTTCAACTCAGATCCACCAAAAACAAGAAAAATATCCTTAGTCCTTCGCAAATACTTAAGGATGTTCTTCACTGCTTTCCAGTGGTCTTCACCTGGATTGGACTGGTATCTGCTCGTCACAATAATTGAATGAGCAACATCAGGCCTAGTACATAACATCGCGTACATGATAGATCCTATTGCTGAAGCATAAGGAATCTTACTCATACGCTCCCTTTCTTCAGGTGTCTTAGGAGACATCTTCTTGGAAAAGGATACTCCATGGCTCATTGGTATGAGACCTCTCTTGGAGTTTTCCATGCTGAACCTTTTAAGCACTTTCTCGATGTATGTACCATGGGTAAGACCTATCATTCTTCTAGATCTATCTCTATAGATCTTCATACCGAGAATGTAGGATGCTTCTCCCATGTCCTTCATAGTGAAGTTCTTTGATAGCCACACTTTGACTGATTGTAGCATCGGTATATCATTTCCTATAAGAAGTATGTCATCCACATACAACACAAGAAATGTTACCACGCTCCCTCTAACCTTCTTGTAGACACATGGTTCATCTATGTTTTTGATAAAATCAAACTCTTTGATTGTCTCATCAAAACGGATGTTCCATCTACGAGAAGCTTGCCTTAATCCATATATGGTTCGTATCAGCTTACACACTAGGTGTTCATTCCCTTTGGAAACAAAACCCTCTGGCTGTGTCATATACACTTCCTCTTCAAGTTTCCCATTGAGGAAGGCTATTTTCACGTCCATTTGCCAGATCTCATAGTCGTAGTAAGCAGCAATCGCAAGCAAAATCCGAATTGATTTTAACAGGGCTACATGCGAAAAAGTTTCATCAAAGTCAATCCCTTGCCTTTGTCTGAATCCTTTTGCCACGAGCCTGGCCTTATAGGTCTCCACCTGGCCATCTGCTCCAATCTTTCTCTTGTATACCCATTTGCACCCAATAGGCTTCACATCCTTGGGTGCTTCAACCAAAGTCCATACTTGGTTGGTATACATAGAATCCATTTCGGATTTCATGGCACTCTGCCATTTCTCTGAGTCAACACTACTCATAGCCTCATTATAGGTCATAGGGTCGTCATCATCAATGATTGACAACTCATTGTCATTCTCAATGACAAGGCCATAATACCTCTCAGGTTGGCGAGACACTCTCTCTGACCTATGAATGGGCTGTTCCACAGAAGGTTGTTCAGTCTGAACAGGTGTTTCCTCTTGAACCGTAGTAGTTTGTGCTTTTTGAACTTCATTAAGTTCTATTTTGCTCCCACTGTTCCCTTCAAGGATAAACTGTTTTTCCAAGAAGGTAGCATGTCTGGAGACAAATACCCTATGATCAGTGTAAAAGTAATACCCTAAAGTCTCTTTAGGATATCCCACAAACTTATATTTTACGGATCGAGATTCCAGCTTATCAGGGTCAACTTTCTTGACATAAGCTGGACATCCCCAAATCTTAACGTGTTTAAGACTCGGTTTCCTTTCTTTCCATATCTCATATGGAGTTTGAGGAACAGATTTGGAAGGCACCTTATTCAGTAAATATGCTGAGGTTTCCAATGCATAACCCCAAAGGAATACTGGAAGATCTGCATAGCTCATCATGGATCGAACCATGTCTAACAAAGTTCGATTTCTCCTTTCAGATACCCCATTCAACTGTGGAGTATATGGAGGAGTCCACTGAGAGACTATACCATTTTCTTTGAGATAATCTAGAAACTCACCATTCAAGTATTCACCACCTCGATCTGATCGAACGATTTTAATACTATGTTTGGTTTGTTTCTCCACTTCATACTTGTATTCTTTGAACTTTTCAAAGGCTTCAGACTTGTGTTTCATCAAATACACATATCCGAATCTAGATCGATCATCTGTGAAAGTAATGAAGTACGAAAATCCACCCATGGCTTGCGTAGACATCGGTCCACATACATCTGTGTGTACCAATCCTAGCAAATCTGCAGCCCTCTCTCCATGTCCACTAAATGGAGATTTGGTCATTTTACCCAATAGACAAGACTCGCATGTAGGATATGATTCAAAATCAAAGGGTTCAAGTAACCCTTCCTTATGCAATGTACGAAGTCTATTTTCACTAATATGACCAAGTCTGTAGTGCCACAAATAGGTGAGATTTTCATCATCCCTTTTCATTTTATTAGTACGTTCAATTTGTAGTAAATTATGCTCTACGTCACATACATACAGACCATTATTTAAAATACCACTACCATAAAGAACATTATCTCTAAGAATTGAACATTTATTATTCTGAATAACAAACGAAAATCCAGCCAAGTCTAACATGGGAATAGAAATAATATTCCTCACAATCGAGGGAACAAAATAACAATTTTTAAAACAATAGTCTTGCCCGTAGGCATATGTAAATCAAATGATCCTACAGCTTCAGCAGCAACTCTTGCTCCATTTCCCATCTGTAGAATCACCTCCTCTTCCTCAAGAGTCCTACTTCTCCTTAGTCCCTGCAACGAATTGCAAATGTGAGAACCACAGGCGGTATCTAATACCCAAGTAGCAATTTGATTTAATGACATATTCACTTCAATCATGAACATACCTGAATCAGAAGCGGCAGTCTCACTACCCTTCTTCTTCTTCAATTCTGCAAGTTAAACCTTGCAATTCCTCTTCCAGTGCCCCACCTTGTTACAGTGGAAGCAAACAGCTTTGCTTTTGGGGTCTTTAGCTTTTGGTGGAACCGGCCTTTTTTCACCTACTTTCTTCTTCTTGGGAGGGTTCTTCTTCCTTTTCTTAGGATTGGAACCTTCACCAATTAGAAGAACAGAACTCTTCTTAGAGGGAAAATTCGATTCCGCAGTCTTCAACATGTTGTGGAGTTCAGCCAGGCTGACGTCCAACTTATTCATGTGAAAGTTCACAACAAACTGTGAAAACGAACCCGAAAGTGATTGCAAGACCAAGTCTTGACTCATCTCCCCATCCATGTTGAAACCAAGTTGTCCAAGACGTTCAATCAAATTGATCATCGTAAGTACATGGTCATTCACAGACGATCCCTCAGACATCCTACAGCGGAACAGCTCCTTCGATATCTCATATCGAGATGTCCTCCCTGCCACATCATACAACTCTTGTAGATGCGTTAGGATAGTGTGAGCATCCATATGCTCATGCTGCTTCTGTAGCTCAATGTTCATTGAAGATAGCATGATACATTGAGCAACATTTGCATCATCTATCCACTTACGATACACAACATGTTCATCATCATGTGCATCGTCAGCAGGTTCAGCAGGCTTAGGTGAGTTAAGCACATATTCCAGCTTCTCAACCCTGAGAACAATTTTCAAGTTTCGAAGCCAGTCAGCAAAATTAGGACCAGTCAATTTATGAGCATCCAGTATGCTCCGGAGCGATAGTGCAGAAGACATAATGTATATAGTAAATCTGTAAATGATAAATACATAACGACTCTTAGCAAATATTCAATTTCATTTTAAAACACTATATGAATCGGGTCTTTATTCATAAGTGGCTCCCACTAGTTTATCTAATTTATACAACCCCTAAGTGGAAAAATTAAGCATTCATAATGCTAGTGGGAATAGGGATCCTACATTCCATCACAAAACCTCGGCTGTGGCACGAAACGCCATGTGATGTTCAGTAGGCAGACAACTCTTGTCAATTACATCTCATGTTATTCCCTAATAAAACTTTAGCCTCTTGAATAATTGAGTCACGGCTATAGCACGACAAACTCAATATTCTAAGTCAAGTCTAACCCAACATTTCATACAATTGAATCAGTCTCTAACAGCCCACGGCTGTAGCACGTAACGACCATTAGATTCTAATTCATTGTACACATCTCTATGTAATAGACAAATATTTCTTATTTTGAAATCAAAGCCCTTGGCTGTAGTACGAAACGACAATGATTCAAAAATAAGAACTACTTTCTACCATGTTGGAAGGCTATGACCGACACAAGCCCGTTGTGTCATTCGCCAATTACTACTTGATATAAATTTTAATTAAGAGGGATTATATTATGTTACAACCATAATCATATTACTAGGAGATTCTCTTTTTCTTGAACAAAATATAATTATGATATTTAAATGAAAATTTTCCAGTGTGTTGGAGGGGTCACGTCGGTCCCGCTTAAAACCCAACGGCCTAGACAGAAATTTTCATTTTCAACATCAAAAGAGTATTTCACTCTATGTTTCATAAACATAAGAATCTCATGGTTGTACTCATAATATTATTGTTAAGGCAAGAAACGATTCGTATTCTAGATTTTCTAGAGCACGCCTTATTTTGATTTAAGTTCACCTAAATCTATCATCGCATGGTAAATATAGGCATATATCTCATATATAAAAATAAATAAACAAGTAAGCATGCAAGTAATATCATGTCATACAATGATATAATGATGTATGGATTTATTATAGTATTTAAAAGCAATTAAAACAATTAGTACATGCTTTAAAACACTTCCGGGAATATAAACAGTTCCAAACTTTTATATAAAAAATATCTGACCACCCCATTAGATCCGTCTCGGAAAAGCGAATCCAACGGTATATTGCACGCCCAAAACGGAGTTACCAAACTCCCAAAAAATCAAATTTAATGTGGACAAAGGGGCTGTAACGCATTACTGGAATGCGTTACAACAATTAAATGCTATTAATTATGTAACGCAGGAGCGACATGCGTTACAGGCCCTGTAACGCATTCCAGGAATGCGTTACAGGGCCTTCACAGCGGTTACGCGTCACGGGCGCGCGCGAACAGCAGCAGCAGCAGTTTTTTTTTTTTTTTAACTGATGTATCTTTATAACACTTTAAAAAACTGCCCTTGCCATTAAATGCCTTTATTGTTATTATTATTTTATTTTAATATTAATAAATTAATTAACAATTAATTAATAAATTAATAAAAAATCAAAATAATATAATTTCTGAAATCAAACAAAAGCAAAAATAACCAAGTATATATGGGGTCCTTGTACAAATTTTAATTCATATATTTCAACATGCATAATTATTTTATGAATTTTAATTAAAAAAAGTTTAAAAAATTCATAACAAATAATCTACACATCACAAAATTATGGAAAAAAATACCTAGATGATCCGCAACACTTGTAGAACCCAGATCAATGGTCAAAATCTCATGCAAATAATATTTCGAATTAATTCATAATTAAATCTAAATATACTTGCAAAAATCATAATAAATCCATACATGCATAAACAAATCTGAATTTTTTTTATATGAATCTCTATATGCAAAACCTGGCTCTGATACCATGGAAGGAATTTACGGATGAGCGGAAGCGTGATATAACAATTATTCCGTAAAAACCATGTTTCGCACATATAGAAAAACATATAAAATCTAGATCGAGGGGAATCGTAACCATACCTTGAGAATCGAAGCTTTAAAACGATGGTTGCAAGCAGTTGCTCCTCAGAGTGTGAAGCACTCTACCGGTATCCACCAAGAATTTTTCTTCGATGATTTCTTCAAAAAAACTCTAACACCTTTTAGAGAGAAGAGAGAGAGAGAGAGAGAGAGAGAGAGAGAGAGAGAGAGAGAGAGAGAGAGAGAGAGAGAGAGAGAGAGAGAGAGAGAGAGAGAGAGAGAGAGATGGAGACTAGCTCCTTTTTAGGTTTTTTCACAAAAATAAGATGTCCCTTAGAATGAACTATCTCATTCTATTTATAGGGCCTTTTTAGGGTTTTAATAATATATCTTTATATATATATATATATATATTAACCCCACATTTCTAAAATGTTTTAATAATGATTAAAACTATTTTAATCATTATTTCTTTTTCTAAACTATTTAGAAAATAATTCTTCCTCTCTCATAATTTAAATCTTTTCATCAAAGAAAATATTCTTTTATGGTGTGACCCTGTAGGTTCAATATTAAGCCGGTAGTAGAAATAAATAATAATAAACTTTTATTTATTATTTATATGAATTCTAATAATTCCTTAAATATAATTAACTGATTAATTATATTTATTCTACATCGTGAGTGATGCTTCTCAACATATCGCGACTATCCGGATAATATGAATTCACTGCTTAGAATACCAAGAACCTGTCAGTGACTAGTTTCAGTACAATCAATTCCTTCTACCCTACAATATCCCGATTAAATACAAGGCATGGATCTCGTGTCAGGCCTATCAAATTTAATCATATGATTTCTTATTCATAATGCTAAGTTCATATTAATGCAAATTAGAAACTCCTTTCTAATTTCATACACTCTGGCCAGAGATTCCAGAACTTGCATAGTAAGAATAACATAGGATATTCTCTTCCTATACTGGAAGCGGTAGATCCTCTATTGACGTTAACTATCTCCATACACAAATCCCTATGCCCAGAATAGACCTAATGGATGTCCTTGAGACTAAGGACTAATCCAAAGCATAGTTCATTATATACAAGATAACTCTAACGATCTCAAGTCTAAGGACACTTGTACAACTATCACTCAGTGAATAACTATTGACACGTGAGTAAACTCCATTAGCTATTCAACTTATCGAGTCATGTTCAGTAAACTTATTCCCTAACAAACACCTACATACTAGCTATAGTGTCACCACACAAATGCCTATGAGAACAGACATCCTCTTGACGGGAGCAAGCATAGTATGTACCAATCTTTGCGGATTCACCAACTTCCGATTAGTTATCCTATGATCAGGAACTGTTTAAGTCTAGAGTTATCATCTTCTAGATCTCACTATTATAATCTCATTATAATTCTAGAAGCTTTACTCTAAACTATGGAACATCTTATTTAAAACACTTTAAATAGATAAACCTCGTAATAAAAACAAAACAAGTCTTTTATTAACATTAATGAAATAAAATAAGAATACAAGAAAGTTCTTCCTAACTCATCATACATGATTGGATTTAGGACAAACACTTTCAGTTCAAATGGATGAATTGATCCAATCACCAAGTAGAGTAAGTCTTTCAGAGCACTGGTTTTAAGTTTATGAAAGCTTCGCACTGGAATCTCTTCCCATATGAACTTGATTCTCAGAGGATTCTCAAGCATACAGGATTGGTAATTTGGTCCTTCACTCTCTACCTTGTTGGCTTCTCTGCTTTTATTCAAGAATGCATCTTCCATATCTTCAGTGGCATTTCTTGCTGCAGGATTTGAGGATCCTTCTTGACCAGGTTGTGCTTGTGTTTCTTCTTCAGGAGTATCCTCTTCATAATCCGCTACCTCTTCATCAGACTCCTCCAACAAATGAGCAATGTCAGAATCATCATGGTCTTCAAACATACCAAACTTCTGATAGAATTCCATATCCCTTTCATCCTTGTACTTCAGAACATGTTCCATGACCTTGTTGGGAACATTGTCATAGCTCTGGAGTAGCTCCACCATTCTATCCAAGAAGAAGTAGTCAATCCTTCTTCTGACCTTTGTTCTTACAATAGCATGGATGTTATTCACAGAGATTGATTCAAGTTCTAAAATGAAGTTGCATCCACCGTTGCTAACCTTGATGAATCCCACCAAAGAGTGTACATGCTTGCTTCCTGGTTGGCATCTAATTCCACTTCAACACTTATGATTTCCTTGGATTTAGCATGTTGTACTTCAAAAGAGTTTGGGTATTTGAATTGAAGAGGCTTCTTCAGATTCCTGCAAAGCCCAGTAGCTTTCAGAATTCCCAAGTACCGTGTCTTTCCTCTCATTGCTTTAGCAGTCTCCTGAGGTTCCGGTTCCTGTCTGGAAAACCAAGCCTTTGCTAAGGTTTTTGTTCTTTTTGGCTTGACAGTAGGCTTGATTCCATCCTCGACAGCATCTTTGTTGATAGTGTCCTCTATGACAGTATCTTTCTTGACAGTGTCTTCTGTGACAGCTTCTTTGGAGACAGTATCTTTCTCAGCATTAATACTGTCTACAACACATCTTAAAATATTTTCCTCCAAAGCTTCAATTAATACAGACTCCTCTTCTTCTGTAACTCCAGCATCTTTCTTTTCTTGCACAGGAGCTTCTTCTTTATTTTCCTCTTGGGATTTAGATCCAACATTCCCAGAGGTGCTTCCACTAGCATTTCCTGCTTCTCCAGTTCCTCCACTACTATCCAACTCATCATCATCATCAAAAGGAACATCATAGGAGCAGCTTTCTCCTTGTTCAGCTTTGTTGGAGTTTGCTTTGGAGATCATCTTCTTCATAGTAGAATTCAGTTCCTTGTCCCTTTTCACCAGCAAGTCATAGATTGCTTTGACAGCAAGAACTCTTTCCTTGTTGGCTTTAGAGTTGAGAATCATGTTTAGCACCTTCAAGATTGACCTTGACTCCATTGTAGAAGTGCCTCCTAGACTCATGTATGCACATCTTCTGCTACCACTTTTAGTGGTGCCTTCATAGTAGACACAGAATGGATTGGTGTAGACTTCTGGGAGTTTTTCTGCAATTAGATTCATCATTTGCAGATGTAGAATCTCATTGAAGGCTGTGTGCTTTGTTGTGATTTTGTTCTTCATTACTGTTAGTACTCTTGCTGGAAGACTCTGCAACAGCTGCATAGTAATGAACATGGATATTCCAGTGTTTAAGTACACGTCAATAGCCCACCTCCTTCCTTCATTGATCTTTACACATACACTGATGATTTTCTCTTTAAGCAAGGTTGAACAGTTACTCAACCTTCTGTTTGGCCCCTTCATGGCTCCCTCAACTATTCTGTAGAAGTCCTCATCATGATTCTTCAAGGTACTTTCCATGTAGTTGATAGAGTATATATTTATATATATTTTATATGATTTTATTTCTCATATTTATTATATTTTGCATTTAATTGGATTTTTATTTAATAAATTTTAATGTTTTATTGTAGGAAGCAAGGAAATCCTAAACTTGGAAGGATTGGAGAATAAAGAGCTTAATTTGCAGTTTTATTAGAAGGAAAATCGGATTTGTTGGGCTGCCTGCACATAATTCACTGTTTCGGTCATATCTTGAGTTATAGAAGTCAGAATTGGACGATTAAACAGCCCACGCGAAGATAATGGAAATCTCTTTTATTCTAAAGTGGTCCAATTATCAAATTACTCCAGGAACGGTCCAGATTTACTGAAGAAAAGTCAGCTACGAATTTTCCTTGTAAAACATAATCAGTTTAGGAAACGTAATTGTACTTTTCTCAAGGCATTAAAATATTTGAGAATATGTATATAAACATCAGATCTGAGAGAGACATATATACAGAGATATACAGATATAGAGAGATACATACAGACATAGAGAGACTTGTACTTTTTCTTCTTGGAGAAAGATTAAAGGTTTTTATTCTCTGTTCTTAATATTATCATGTGTTCTTATTATATTATGTGTTTTGTTAGTTTAATTATGAGTGAGTAGATCTTTAATCTAGGGTTAAGTTGAACCCTAGTTATGATTGATGTATGATTTTCCCCCAACCCCCAATTCAGTTATGTTGTATGCTCTTGCTTATTGAGTTGTGCTTAATTAACAATAACATGTCAGACGTGATTATGCGTATTGTTTGAACCTAATATCTATTTATCATCGAAAGTTGGACTTAGATGGTTGTGATTTATCCAATAAGGACATGAACTTCTCCATGAAAATAGGTAGAACGGATTGTTAGGAAGTTAGGATGTTGTGTTTAATGTCTCTAAATTGCATGATACCATGAAAATAGGCTTGAGTGTATTTTTAGAGAAGCCATTAATACTCGAGAGAGGTTATTGGTATTTTATAGGGCGCATCTTTCCTCTTGAGTAGCGTATGATTAATTGGGGTGGAAAATCATAATTGCATCGATTCATGCTAGTGGGGATACTTAATTCTAGATGTTTTAGTTAATTTATAATACAATACAATTTGCCTTAGTAAAATATTAGTTTAAAAATCTCTCAACAATTTATTGTGTTACTTGCTTAGTTGAATTGAATCAAGAATAACTAGTGATTGATACGTTTGTCTCTGTGGGATCGACTCTGACTTGCCCTACTACATAGTTAGAAGGATTTGTTAGATATTATTATTTGATAGGCACGCGACAGCCTTGTCAAATTTTTGGCGCCGCTGCCGGGGACAAAGCGGTATTAGATTAGTTAATTTTTGAGTTTGTTTAGCTAAGTCTTTTAGTTGTGTTGCTTCGGCTATTATTCCCTTGTTATTTGATCTTTGTTTCTAGTTTCCTTGTTGCATGCACTCACGAAGTTCAGGTACAGAAAATTTGATTGCTTTTGATCCTGAAATTGAAGCTACAGCAAGAAGACAAGCAGGACTACGAAGGAAAAATAAAGACAAGGAAGTTATGGGTGAGACAGCAGCAAAAGCTCTCAGGGAGCATGGTATGCCAGACGCTACAGACGTACTCTCCAGTATTGTCAGACCAACAATCACGGCTACCCACTTTGAACTCAAGCCACAATTCATACAATTCGTCTCCAATGATTCTTTCGCAGGATTGTCCACTGAAAATCCTGTTGATCATCTTGAGAGTTTTCTGGAAAAGTGTGATACTATAAAGCTGACCAATGTTAGTGATGATGCTATTAAGCTGCGCTTATTTCCATTCTCTCTCCGAGATACAGCAAAAGATTGGTTGAAGGATGAAGGACCAAACACATTCACTACCTGGGATAGTCTAGCAAAGGCGTTTCTACTTAAATTCTTCAGTCAGAAGAAAACTTTAAAGCTCAGGAATGAAATATCTAACTTTCGTCAAGATGATGACGATACAATTCATGATGCTTGGAGAAAATTCAAACGACTTCAGAGACAATGCCCTCATCATGGAATTCCCGACTGGTTGTTGATCCATACTTTCTACAATGGGTTAACACAAGAGTTTCGAAACTTTGTTGATGCTTCTTCTGGTGGATCTATTATGAAAAAAAGTACGGAGGATGCAAAAACTTTGTTAGACGAGATGGCGTCTAATGATAACTATCCTTATAGTGACAGAAATCATCCTAAGAAGGGTGGTAAGTATAATGTTGATGCTCTAACCATGTTGAATACTACTATGCAGACAATGGTTAAGAAGATTGAGCAATTGGATTCTAGAACTTCATCTAAAGTTCCCTCATGTGAAATATGTGGTGTAATTGGACATACTCAACATGCTTGTCAATACAATCCCTCTGGAACAGCAATGGAACAAGCAAATGCCCTCTACAACCAAAATCAAAGGCCACAATATAATCCTTACTCCAACACATACAATCCAGGTTGGAGAGATCATCCTAATTTCTCCTACAGAAATAACCAGGCTCAAGCTCAACCTCCACAAAATAATTTTTCTCAGCCGCCAGGTTTTCAACCAGCTCAGCCACAAAAATCTAACTTGGAAAATCTTTTGGAAGGATTTATTTCTACACAGACAAAGAAGAATGATTACTTTGAATCAAGTATCAATGAGATAAAGGCTCATAACAAGTTAATGGAGAATTCAATCACTCAAATTTCTCAACAGTTGAGCCAATTTAACAAGTCTTTAGGCCAACTTCCTGGCCAAACTGAACAACCACATAAAGCCCACGTGAATGCTATAACGTTAAGAAGTGATCATGAATTGCAAGGGCCAGAGATGAAGATGAGTACTGATAATTTGAATGTTGAGGAAGATACGGAGAAAATTCAATCTGAAAATGTGATTGTGCAAGAAGCAGTTGAAGAAGAGAAGAAGGAACTCACAGTTGCTCCAGTCAGACCTTACATGCCACCTGTTCCGTTTCCTCAAAGGTTGGTGCAAGCTAGGCTTGGAGAGAAGTTTATGAAGTTTATGGAGATCTTGAAGAGGTTAGAACTTAATATCCCTTTCTTAGATGCTATCAAAGAGATGCCTTCTTATGGGAAGTTTCTTAGGGAAATATTGTCAAACAAAAGAAATATTGAAGAAAGTTCTACTATCTCATTAACGACAGAGTGCAGTGCTATCTTGCAGAATAGTCTTCCTAAAAAGCTAACTGATCCAGGTAGCTATTCTATTCCTGTGAAACTTGGGAATTTTGAAAACAAAAGAGCTCTATGTGATCTTGGGGCAAGTGTAAGTCTGATGCCCTTATCAATCTACAATAAGCTTCCGATGGGTGAACTCAAACCCACACGTATATCTTTACAACTTGCAGATAGAAGTGTAAAAGTTCCACTTGGAATACTTGAAGATGTTCCTGTCAAGGTAGGAAAGTTTTTTATTCCATGTGATTTTGTTGTCATGGAGATGGAGGAAGCTGCACAAAATTCCATTATTCTCGGAAGACCTTTCTTAGCTACAGCTGGTGCAAAAGTTGATATGATGCAAGAAAAAATTTCTTTTGAAGTTGGAGATGAGAAATTGGAATTTAAATTTTCTAATTCTTTTCATAACCCATCTATGGAGAAGAGTGATCTTGGAAATAATAATGAACCTGTTCTTATGGTTAAGACCTTGGGTGGAGATCAAGATATGAAGGCTGATATTTTCCTCTCTAAACCTCCAGCAATTTCAGTGAGAGATTTACATGTCACTAATGTTGATTTGAAGCCTTCAACAATGAAATCGATTGGTGAAATTCAGTTTGGTGGATTATCTGTTGAAGATCCTGATGCTCATATTGAAAACTTTTTGAAGATTTGTGATACTATTAAGTGTGATGGAGTTTCTGATGAGGCCATTCGACTTCGATTATTCCCTTTCTCTTTAAGGGATGGAGCTAAAAATTGGTTATTTTCATTACCCTCAAATTCCATTAGTACTTGGGAAGACTTACTTATTAAATTTCTTTTTAAGTTTGTCTCACTAGATGAAACGTCAAGGATAGTTGTTGCACTCTTAAAGTTTGCTCGAGATAGAAGAATAGTATTGTTGGATAAAGCCATGGATGAAAGTTATAAGTTTTTGGGAGAGATAATGAGAAAATATGTTGAGAAAGTGGATGCTCCACTTTCGATCCATTCACCGGGTTGATTGACAAGAAGGTCGAGCTAAAGACCTTAAAAAAGCGCTTCTTGGGAGGCAACCCAAGATTTTGGAGGAGGAACACTCTCCCACAATTTTCAACTGGGACTTCATGCACTAGGGGAGTATTTCTAACCTTTCTTTGTATAATTTTTCACTCTTATTCTTTTTGTATTTCTTTTAGGATCTTGTTAGTTTTGTATATTTATATATATTGTTCATTGAGGACAATGAACCACTTAAGTGTGGGGATGAGTTCTCAATGACGTAAAAAACCCAAAAAAAATTATATATCATAAAAATAAAAAAAAATTAAAAATTAAAAACTTTTTGTATATAATTGCCTTGTCTCAAAAGCATGTTAGCATGGATAAGTACACATTGTGTAGATTAATTTTGCATGATTAATTCTGAGTGTCATATTCATGAAAAATCATTTGATGCTTGGTAATTCCTTGTGTGTGCTTGCGAACATTTAAAAACTTGAGATGTTTTTTGGTCAATTTTAGTGAGTTAAGCATGCTTTCACCATGTGAGGATTTGAGCCTAATTTATGATTGATAGATTTTTTTATCAATCCATTTTTTTGTTGTGTGATGTTCATCATGATTCATGTTGCTCTAGAACTTGTTTTAAACCGTTTTGAGACTACATGATATGTGTATGCATGAATATGATAAAGGCACTAGGATTAACCTCATTTACCCAAACAGTACCCATATGAAAAATAATCCTTAGTGAACCCCTTTGAGCTTATACTCGTTTCTTTCGTATATCACCAATCTAAAAAATTTTGAGCCTACTTATTTATTCTTGTCTTGATTTACTGGTAGAGCATATTGATTCAATTCAAGGGTTGGTGAATATTTAGTGTGGGGGTTTCTTTTGGTTAAAGTGTTACATTTTGGTGGGATACAATATGGTATGAAAATTGCAAACAAGTATCAAGTACTCCTTTGAGATCAGTGGGTGGCAAGTGCAATGTCATATTAAAGGGACGATCCATGTGTGTTGGTATTAAATACATTCTTGGTGACTTTTCACTGCCCTTGGTTACTGGAGAATGACTTGACTTTTGAAAAAAAAAAGAAAAAAAAAAGTTATGAGCAAGAAGAAGATCAAGTAGAGTGTGTTCATTTGATTGATACAATGTGAAAGTGGGAAAGTACATGGGATATATGTACTTGGAATTTTAATGCTTGTGAAAGATTGATCAACTTTTACATGATCTAAGTTTCATGTTGGGTGCTTTAATTAAAAGTGAACATTATGCTCTATTAGTTATCAAGTTTAGCCACTTGTTAGCCTGTTTTTTTTGATATCCTACCCCATACCTAAGCCCCGTTACAACCTTTAACAAAGACCTTTTGATTCATGTATGCATATAAACGAGGTGGTGGAGATTTGGTGGACAACCAAGCATATGGTAGCACATGAGTACATTGATTGAACTTGAGCGATACACTTATACCCATACACTTGTGTGAAGTGAGAGCAATGTGAGATATTTATCCATAGCATGCTTACTTGTTGAATGCGATTTTGATGTCTATCTCATGATATTTTTGTCTATCTAGACATTGTGTGCATACTTGGATTATTTTGTGTTAATGATGCTTAAAGTGAGAGTACTTGTACTTTCAGACACTTTCAGGTTGTTATGTGATTGAGATTTACAATGTGTGGAGTACTATGATATGTTGCATGTTTGAGAGACTTGGTGGTTGAAAATATTTGATTTTGTGGGTATATCTTCTATAAACCCTCACGAGACAAAACTCGTCCTACTAGGGCTGCCTGGGGGTTTAACGGCTTGTTGCATATGCTCAATGCAATCGTGTCATCTACGAAAGTGGTGGTTCTATTAGTTATTATTAATTTTATTTCTTTATTTGCCCGAGGACGTGCAAAATGCTAAGTGTGGGGATGTTTGATAGAGTATATATTTATATATATTTTATATGATTTTATTTCTCATATTTATTATATTTTGCATTTAATTGGATTTTTATTTAATAAATTTTAATGTTTTATTGTAGGAAGCAAGGAAATCCTAAACTTGGAAGGATTGGAGAATAAAGAGCTTAATTTGGAGTTTTATTAGAAGGAAAATCGGATTTGTTGGGCTGCCTGCACATAATTCACTGTTTCGGTCATATCTTGAGTTATAGAAGTCAGAATTGGACGATTAAACAGCCCACGCGAAGATAATGGAAATCTCTTTTATTCTAAAGTGGTCCAATTATCAAATTACTCCAGGAACGGTCCAGATTTACTGAAGAAAAGTCAGCTACGAATTTTCCTTGTAAAACATAATCAGTTTAGGAAACGTAATTGTACTTTTCTCAAGGCATTAAAATATTTGAGAATATGTATATAAACATCAGATCTGAGAGAGACATATATACAGAGATATACAGATATAGAGAGATACATACAGACATAGAGAGACTTGTACTTTTTCTTCTTGGAGAAAGATTAAAGGTTTTTATTCTCTGTTCTTAATATTATCATGTGTTCTTATTATATTATGTGTTTTGTTAGTTTAATTATGAGTGAGTAGATCTTTAATCTAGGGTTAAGTTGAACCCTAGTTATGATTGATGTATGATTTTCCCCCAACCCCCAATTCAGTTATGTTGTATGCTCTTGCTTATTGAGTTGTGCTTAATTAACAATAACATGTCAGACGTGATTATGCGTATTGTTTGAACCTAATATCTATTTATCATCGAAAGTTGGACTTAGATGGTTGTGATTTATCCAATAAGGACATGAACTTCTCCATGAAAATAGGTAGAACGGATTGTTAGGAAGTTAGGATGTTGTGTTTAATGTCTCTAAATTGCATGATACCATGAAAATAGGCTTGAGTGTATTTTTAGAGAAGCCATTAATACTCGAGAGAGGTTATTGGTATTTTATAGGGCGCATCTTTCCTCTTGAGTAGCGTATGATTAATTGGGGTGGAAAATCATAATTGCATCGATTCATGCTAGTGGGGATACTTAATTCTAGATGTTTTAGTTAATTTATAATACAATACAATTTGCCTTAGTAAAATATTAGTTTAAAAATCTCTCAACAATTTATTGTGTTACTTGCTTAGTTGAATTGAATCAAGAATAACTAGTGATTGATACGTTTGTCTCTGTGGGATCGACTCTGACTTGCCCTACTACATAGTTAGAAGGATTTGTTAGATATTATTATTTGATAGGCACGCGACAGCCTTGTCAGTAGTCAACCATTAGGGCATTGGCATCTTCTTGGTTGAACTCTGTTCCTTCACTCCAAGTGTTTCCTGACAGGATGTATTCTGGTATCTTGCATTTCCCTTTTCCTACCCTGTTATGCTCCTCCTTTTCTCTTCATTGCCTTTCAAGAGCACTCTCCTTTGGAATTGGAGTTGGCTCTCTTATTGTTACAGGAGGTAGAATTGGGTTCTTGGAAGGAACATTCCCTTGCATTGCTTCCAGGGCTTCTTTGGACATTAGAACAGTTTCTCCAGCAATCTCATATTCAAAGAGGTTTTCAGCCTCTTGCACTTGCTCCCCCTTACTTCCTGAATCTCCCCTAGTTCCCCTTTTCTTCTTTGCAGACACTGATCTTCCTTTGGCTGCAGACTCCCCCTCATTCCTTGAAGCCTTCTTAGTGACAGGCTCCCCCTGAGCAACATCCTGCTTGGGGACACCTTCTGTTCATGATCTTTCTCTTCCTTATTCTGCTCTTTGTGATTCTGATCTTGCCCTTTTCTCCCCCTTAGGTAAGTTGGCAGCATCAGGAGTGGCAGATAGAACCTGAATGGCTTCTTGAATGGTAGAGAATCCAGAGGCCACCATGGTAGACAAGCTGTCAAGTTTGGATTCCATGGACAGACACCTGGTCTCTAGAGCTTCCAACCTGAAAGATGTAGAGGAGCCACCTGATCTTAACCTTCTTGGGGGTGAAGGAAAAGATTGGGGCCTGGAGGCTGTGGGGGTTCTCACACTCTCAGTGTTTTTTGAGTGATCTCATCACTCCTCACAAAAGAACTCTCAAGGCCTAGTGCCTGGATATGTGGGGCTCCCTCAATTTCACTCTGGACATGCTCAAGTCCCTCATCTTTTGCTAGCTCATTTGGTTGCCTCTCATTTTTATGCTCACCTCTCTTTTCTTTTATCTCTCTTTTCTTTTGCACACCCTCACTCATCCTAGATGCATGGGTATGAGCAGTACTGTCATGCAATAGAATAGATGGTTTAGAATGTACCTTTAAGAACTGAGATAGGGGCACATCATCATCAGAGACATCCTCAGCAATTACAGCATCAATATCAGGTTGGGGAGAGATGACATGAGCTTTGCCATGAATGGTACTATCAGTTGAAATATTGACAGTAGGTGCCACTGCAACTTGGACAGCAAGATTGGGTTTGACAGCAACTTCAACTGAGTCCTTGACAGCAGGGTCACCTGTGACAGCAACATTCACAGTGTCTTTGACAGCAACTTGGGCTGTGACAGCATCTTCCCTAAGGTAAGATGCTACTTGGAGATTGAACAAGGTACTGGCTGTTTCACTTTCTAGCAGAGTTGTACCTTGCTCTTTTTCAGTGTTTGAAGGAGTGGTGTCCATCTCACTTTGAGAAATGGGTTCTTGTGGACCACTAGATGGGGGCTCATCCATGATAGGAGACAGATGATCAAAACCTGAAGGGCTGGGACTGTCCCCCTCTCTAGGTTGTGGAGAAGAAACAAATGAATGTGTAGGGAAGGAAGAAGGTGAAAGTGAAGAAGAGAATGATGGCTGATTCTCAGATGGAACTTGAGAAGCATCAATAGGGGATGTGAAGTCCTCACTGTGTCCTGACTCCAAGTGTGTTTCTGCAAGTGGAGGCTCCTCATGAGTTGGAACATGAGTTTGTGCAGACTCTTTACAAGGTGCCTTGGGAGACAGGCCAATTTCAATAGATGTCCCTTGTTGAGAAGGAACACCTAGGGAGGAGTTAATTTCCCTATTTTCCTCTATAGTCTTTTGAGAGACTGCAGGGTGGCTGACAGTGGCTTTGGTCCTCTTAGCTCTCTTCTTCTTAGGCTCAGGAGGAACCACTGTGGGTTCTGTTTGACTACCTTCCTTATTTGCCGCACCAGGTGCAGGAACTCCCTCTTGACTCTCAGCACTACCACTAGCATCAGTCTCTAGGGGTCTTTTTCTAGTTCCTTGTAAGGCTTGTCTCTGTACTTTGGGAAGTCTAGAGAACCTAGGCTGAATGTATGGGGTAGAATGAGGGTTAGCTGAATTTGGGTCTAATCCAGTTTCATTCTCAATAGTGAAGGTGTCAAATCCAGAAGGTAATGGAAAATCAAGGTCAGTCACTTGATCAACCATGTGCTTGGTGAAACATAGTGGAATATGTGCATTCAAGTTGAGTGAAGTGAGAGTTGTGTGAGTGTTTCTTTTCAGTACAGGGCACACCTCTAGACGAGGGGCATTCTCATCAAAATCACATAAAGAATTAATGCACAACATTAGAAAGCGAGGGTAGATGTGTACCTTCTTACCTATGGCAGCCTTGAGGTGTGCCATGAGCAGCTTGTTGGGATTTATGGGTAATATCATAGAAACAACTTAACTTTGAATGTACTTAATTTTTTAATTAAGTAGAACATACTGTCACAGCCAAAGTATGTTCTTGTAATCAGTATGTAATGTTATTTTAGTTGTGTGATTTGAAAGAAGTTCACTTGCTGTGTTCAAGCCTCAAAGAAGCATAACTAAATGACAGCATGAATAAAAGTTACTGTCCTGGAGCTATGACAATAAGATTACAAGGAGACAGAATGTTGCAAGTCACGACAGCATATTCACTCTGACAGCAACATTGGCGGAAGACTTTGCGACATTGATATCGTGAACTACACCTGACTTCGCGATCTCCCTTGTGAAGACTTTGCGACATAGGCCATAATATGACTATGCGACATAAGTCATTCAACGACTTTGCGACATAGGCCATAATATGACTATGCGACATAAGTCATTTGAACGACTATGCGACATGGGGCGAAGATCTTTGTTCTAGGTATCTTTCTCAGTCAAATCCCGTGACAGTTTCAATGTTCAAGAAACAGGCGTGTTGCAGTATCCCTAAGCTGCACCAAGTCTGTAAGACTACGACAGAAGCTCTAAGCACTGCAAAACAAAAGCGAATCAATTCAAAAGCAAGGACAAGTCTCTATTTGTTGAATTGCCTAAGCTGGAAATAGAATGAATCTAGGTTGCTTTCTTTGTAATGTTTATCTGACATGTTAGCAATTTAGGTAAGTCACATGGGTAGACAATCTGTAAGAAGTTGCCACTTGATAATGACAGCATCTTCACAAACCCGTGTTGACAGTGATAGGATTAGTTATATACTTAGACTATCAATTCATTCTAGAAGTGAATCGAAGACTAGCAAGTGTCTTAGAGAAAACCGAAGCTCAAGAATTCTCTCTTGAGGTTGTAGCAACTCTTTGCAAAATAAATAAAACATTTATTTTGTGAAACTTGTTTTTACTTCATACTGTTCGTGATTGCATATATATCTGATAACATTTAATCTTGATTTTGGTTGTTGAAATTGAGATTTAATTTTATCAGTATTGCATTCATCCCCCCCCCCCTTCTGCAATACACGAGGACCAACAACTGGTATCAGAGCCATCAGATTAATATACATATCTGAGATCACGAAGAAAATGCAGAAATCAAACAGTATCAAGATCCCAGCTTTTGATAAAGAGAACT
The DNA here is from genome assembly GCA_030848705.1 of Heracleum sosnowskyi. Taxonomy (NCBI): domain Eukaryota; kingdom Viridiplantae; phylum Streptophyta; class Magnoliopsida; order Apiales; family Apiaceae; genus Heracleum; species Heracleum sosnowskyi. Next base: position 8,690,510 of record CM061242.1, on the reverse strand, counting down.
ACAGCATTTGGAAAAGAAAAATCTTGTTGTTCATCAAAGCTGCGAATCCACTATACCCAGGTATACTCGAGAATGGTCCTTTCATATCAAGGAAGGAAGTTGAAGCCACAACAGTAAATGGTGAGATAATTCCTGCACATTGGGTTCCCAAAGATCCCTCGGAAATTTTGGAACCTGAGAAGGAGAAAATGGTACTAGATGATCACTTGCAACTCATCTTGCTAGATTCTCTCACGCTGGATAAAGCCATGTGTGGAAGTGTGATAAGCTGCACATCAGCCAAGGAAATGTGGATCAGGCTAGCCTTGCTGTGTGAAGGAAGTGAAGAAGTTAAGGGCAACCAAAGGCAAATACTAATATCTCAATATGAGGCATTCATGGCCAAGCCTGGTGAAGACTTAACTTCCATGTTTGAGAGGTTCAGTAAGCTCTTAACTGAGCTACAGATACATGGCAAGTACTATGACAGAAAAGAATTGAATGTCAAGTTCCTGCTTACACTGTCTGATCACCTGGAACACAAGACAACAGCCATACGAGAAGGAAGAGATCTCAACAATATAACCTTTGAGACACTTTATGGTATTCTGAAATCCTATGAACTTGAACTCTTTCAAAAGAGAGCCATACAAAGTGGAACAAGGAACAAGATGGCTAATATGTCAAGTGCCCTAGTAGCACATGTGCCAAGGATCACACAACCAAGTGAAGTACTACAAATCACACCACCAACCCCTGCACAGTCCTTGAAGATAGAGGAGGTGGTTGAAGATGATGAGAAAGTGGTACTACAGCTCAAAGATGTGGAAGATGAAGACTTCTATACAATAGAGGAACTGGAAAGCATGGACAATCCTACTATGGCTTACATGGCCAAAAAGTTCAAGAACTTTAGGTTCAAGAAGGATAGGTCATACAAGCCTCAAGGTCAAGCATCCAAGTTCAACAAAGGAAGCTCATCGAAGGCTGCTGTGGGTAGCTCAACCAAAGGAGGATACAAGACCGGATTTGTGGATAGATCAAAATTCAAGTGTTACAACTGTGGTGAACCTGGTCATTTTGCTACTGAATGCAAAAGACCCAAACAGGTTCAGAGATATGAAAAAGGAACTGGTGGATACTCCAAGAAGAATCAAGGTAGAGCCTATGTGGCTGAAGGAAAGTGTTGGGATGATTCTGATGATGAAGAAGAAGAAGAATATGTCAACCTAGCTCTCATGGCTAGTACTGATGAGGCAGCATCAACATCTTCAAGTCAGGTACCTTCACTTGTCTTACCTGATATGTCTATTGATGAGTATAAGAAAACCATTAAAGACTTAAGTGCTGAGATGTTCAATGTCTATACTAGCTTATCTGCTGCCAATGAGGAAATCACTAGGCTAGGTAAGCTAAATGAAACACTACAGTCTGAAAATGATTCTCTTGTTCTTAAAACCAGTTCACTAGGCTCTTTAGCTCAGGAGAATGCTAAACTGAAGAATGAATTAAGATGTGCTAAAGAGATTGAGGAGTTCCTGAGAAATGAGATTGCTGAAAATGAATTCAAAATTAAGGCTTATAAAAACTCATCAAAGATAGTCCAGGACTACAATGATAAGCATACAGAAAATCAGTCAGTAGGTATAGGTTTTTCATATGGTAGGAGACCTGGAAAGGAAACTGTGATTCAAGATTGTTCTGGAAATGCTGCTGTCAAACCCACCATTCTCAAGAAGGTTAAAACTCCTATTTTCAAAGATGCTGAAATTGAGTTTGATGAAGAAGCCATGCTCATCAAACAAGAAATTCTTGATGAAGATGAAGGTGTTGACAGCACATCCAAGGATGTAAAGGTTACTGTCACAATCCCCAAGACAGTAAATTTACCAAGCAATCAGACAACAAGTTCAAAAGATGCTGTCACAGTTGGCAAGACAGTAGGAATGAAAGATACTGTCAAGGAAAGTTCGACAGCAACTTCTGAACATACTGTCAATCCAGTAACTCCCAAGTCTAAGAACAGAAATGGCAAAGTAGGTATCAGTAAAGGAAATGGACATACTGGTGTTGGAAGTGCCTCTAGGAAACTATGCAATAACTGTGGATCTACACATGTTTGTAAGAAACCAATTGAGAATAAGATCAATGCTACTGAACTCAATGGTAACTTACACAGAACCCCCCTTATGCATAGAACTATGAGTGTCTGTAATAACACTGATTGTATGCCATGCAAAATCACTGCTATGAGTACATGCTTTAACTTACCTGTTCTATCTACTGAAAAATGCTCATACTTGAACACTGTTGAGACTTCTGAGCCTGCTGGCAACAGCAAAAAGGCTTCATCCACTAAGAAAAGGACCAAGTCCAATTCTAGACCTAAGTGGGTGAAAAGAGAAGTCAAACAGGAGACTGTTGATAATGCTTATGATCTTATGACTGGAAGAAACTCAGGAGACACTGAACTTGCAGGACCCAACAAGGATTGGGTACCATATGCATCTTAGAAACATTCTGTTTTGCAGGGCAAGAAGAAAAATCAAGTCATGTGGATTATTGACAGTGGTTGCTCAAGACACATGACAGGTGATAAAGCCCTGCTATCACATTATGTAGAGAAAGCTGGCCCAATCATAACCTTTGGAGACAACAGCAAGGGTTACACAGTGGGATATGGCTGTCTGGAAATTGGAAATGTTGTCATTGAAGATATTGCTCTTGTGGATGGATTAAAGCACAATCTACTCAGTGTCAGCCAGTTCAGTGACAGAGGATTCAAGGTTGATTTTGATATGATGATGTGCAACATCTATCACAAGAAGGATGGAAGCCTCTCATTCAAAGGGGTCAGAAAAGGAAGCCTGTTTGTTGCTGACTTAAGCTCAAAAAAGAAGGATAAAGTTTACTGTTTTTACAGTAAAGCTACTGTTGGTGACAGTATGCTTTGGCACAGGAAGCTCTCACACCTTAACTTCAAAACAATGAATATTTTGATGAAGAAAGAGTTAGTGAGAGGTTTGCCCCAACAGGAGTTCTGTCAAGAAGGACTGTGTGAAGATTGTCAAATGGGCAAACTAAGAAGAGCTGTGCACAAGGCCAAGCAATTGAACACCAACATGGAAGCACTCAAGTTGATTCACATGGATCTTTTTGGACCAGTCAATGTACCATCTATGGCCAAAAAGAGATATGCCTTAGTAATGGTGGATGATTACTCAAGGTACACTTGGGTGAAATTTCTTGAATCCAAAGATGAAGCTGCTCAAGTAATTATTGATCAAGTCAGAGTTCTTGATAGAACTCCGAACTCAAAAGTTCAAATCTTGAGGAGTGATAATGGTACAGAATTCAGAAATGCCACTCTTGGAAATTTCTGTAAAGATGAAGGAATTGTACAACAATTCTCTGCTACAAGGACTCCCCAGCAGAATGGAGTTGTAGAAAGAAAGAACAGGACTCTCATTGAAGCAGCTAGAACTATGTTGCATGATGCTAAGCTGCCAACATATTTCTGGGCTGAAGCTATCAACACAACTTGTTATACTCAAAACAGAACCATGATCAACAAAACTCATGCAAGCACACCTTACTGTCTGCTAACTGGAAAGAAACCTACTGTCAAATACTTTCATGTGTTTGGTAGTAAATGCTTCATGATGAAGGATAATCATGAGAAGAAAGGAAAATTTGACACCAAGGCATTTGAAGGACTATTCATGGGTTACAGCACAGAAAGGACTGCCTACAGAGTTTACATTATGGAACACAGGATTATTGAAGAAAGTGTTAATGTCACATTTGATGAAACCAAGTTTCCAGGACTGCATGAAGAAGGAAAGATGCAGACATTCAGATTTGAGAATCAGGGATACTTGGAAAATGAGGAAATTGTTGATGAAGAACCTAGCTTCACACAAGTTGTTGAAGTTGACAAAGATGCTGTCAATACCTCTACTGTCAACCAAACTCCAGCTCAATCACAAACCATAACATCCAACATTCATAACAGTGATGACTCTGGAGACAATGAATAACATGGTGAAGACAATGGAATTGGTGAGCACTCAACTCAACAAGCTGAAGCAAATGTTCCTGTACAATCTGGTAGCCTGCCCAGAATCACCAAGTGGAACAAGGATCACACAAATGACCTTATCATTGGTGACCCTAATTCTGGGGTGAGGACAAGGAACAAAGTCTCTGCTGACAGCATGTTTTCATGCTTCCTGTCTCAAATGGAACCCAAGACAACTGATGAAGCATTGTTGGATTCTGACTGGGTAATAGCCATGCAAGAAGAGCTAAACCAGTTTGAAAGAAACAATGTATGGAAGTTGGTTCCAAGACCTAAGGGAAAGTCAGTCATTGAGACCAAATGGGTTTTCAGAAACAAGCTTGATGAAAATGGATTAGTGACAAGAAACAAAGCAAGGCTAGTGGCTAAAGGTTACTGTCAACAGGAAGGAATAGATTATGATGAGACATTTGCACCTGTTGCAAGACTTGAAGCTATAAGAATCTTTCTAGCCTATGCTGCACACTGCAACTTCAAAGTATTTCAGATGGATGTCAAAAGTGCCTTCCTAAATGGAGAGTTGGAAGAAGAAGTGTATGTTGAACAGCCACCAGGATTTGAGGATGCTGAAATGTATGATTTTGTGTACAAACTCTTCAAGGCTTTGTATGGACTAAAGCAAGCACCCAGGGCCTGGTATGACACACTTTCCACCTTTCTCTTGGAAAATCAGTTTACTAGAGGAATTGTGGACAAGACACTTTTCTACAAACATCATGGCAAGGACATCATTCTGGTACAAATCTATGTGGATGATATCATTTTTGGTTCTACAAATGAGAAGCTGTGTGAGAAGTTTTCCCATCTCATGAGTAACAAATATGAGATGAGTATGATGGGAGAATTGTCATTCTTTCTGGGGTTACAAATTCTTCAACAAAATGATGGAATCTTCATTTGTCAAGCCAAGTACATCAAGGAACTTCTCAAAAAGTTCAACTTGGAAGATTCATCACCTGCAAAGACACCAATGTCCACATCTACTAGTCTGGATCTTGACCCTAAAGGAAAGAAAGTTGCCTCAAGCACTTATAGAGGCATGGTAGGATCTCTTCTATACCTGACTGCTAGCAGACCTGACATCATGTTTGCTACATGTCTCTGTGCAAGGTTTCAAAGTGATCCAAAGGAGTCACACTTGGTAGCTATCAAGAGAATCTTTAGATATTTAAAAGGCACTCCTAACCTAGGCCTTTGGTATCCTAAGAACACTGGATTTGATCTAATTGGCTACTCAGACTCAGACTATGCTAGATGCAAGATTGACAGAAAAAGCACTACTGGTAGCTGTCAATTTCTTGGTGGAAGATTGGTCTCATGGTTTAGCAAGAAACAACATTCAGTTTCTACCTCAACTGCAGAAGCTGAGTATATTGCTGCAGGCAGTTGCTGTGCACAAATACTACGGATGAAGAGTCAACTTTTGGATTATGGTCTAGTGTTAAGAGAAATTCCCATTTACTGTGACAACACTAGTGCCATAGCCATCTCAGATAATCCAGTTCAACACTCTAGGACAAAGCACATTGATATAAGACATCACTTTATCAGAGAGCATGTTGAACAAGGAACTGTGAAGCTGATCTATGTCCCCACTGACAAGCAACTTGCTGACATCTTCACTAAGCCATTGGATGAAGCAACCTTCAACAGGTTGGTAAGTGAATTGGGAATGCTGAATCTGGTATGTTAACTTACTAAGGTTTCTAAATTTTCAATGTTCTTAAATGAAGCTCATGACAGCACCTTCAAACCTGTTGTCAAGAGAAGTTACTGTCTACTTAGTCTATGCCTTTATGTGACAGCATGTATTGATTTGACTAGTCATGTCTGTATTTTGTGCCAGTCTCATACTTTTAGGCTCTGTATGACATCAATGTGGTTAATTGTTTAGTTTGAGAGATAAATGTCTGTTCCATTAGACTTTCACACCCCTTTGCATTAATCTGTAGGATTAAAGGAGGACACGACCATTAATTACCTCTGTGGTAGTTGTATGGGTACTCTAACTGTTGACCATTAGACTTTAATCCTTAGACGGTTTTGCCTATAAATTAACCCTAGGCTTCATCAGTCTGCTCTCAGTTTTAAAGTAAATCATGGAAAACAAAGTAGGAATAGAGTACAAGCCTAAAATCTCGTGTGATTCTCCTAGTCGAAAGGAAGTAGAAGTCTTGTTTGATGAACTTGATGATCTGCTTCATAACCAGGATGAACAGTCTCAAGTTTCTCAGGCACAGGAAGAGGCTAAATGGAAACTTCAGGAGGAAGAACTTCAAGCACTCCTCAAGGAAGAAGGGTGCAGTGAAGAGACGATCAAGGAAGAAGTCTTAGAAGTAGTTAATAAAATCAAAGAATGATGTAATCGATGTTAAATGAATGATTTTATTAATAAGAACAGAGTTTTTGTTGCCATTGAGTTTTACCAAAGTGTTTATGCTTTATTTGTCTGCGTTAACTGCATAATATCTGTGCTCAAAAGATTAAATTGCTAAATTCATACTCTGTTAATTTTAGGTTAAGTATCTGAATAAAGCATTCTGATAGGTCACTGACAGAAACAATTTTCCATCAAAATTACTGTCACCAAGAAGGATACTGTCTTGTGGTTCTTGACAGCAACCTTCTTGACAGCAGGAAAATACATTCTGTCACGACTCTTAAGGATACTGTCATTCAAATGCTTAACGGTGACAGCATGTTTTTGCGCAAAAGTTGCTGTCGCGCAAAACCTACTGTCACCACCGCTTATTACTGACAGATTGTTTCTAGCGCACAGGTTACTGTCACAAATAGTGGACCGTTGGATTTGGATATTCACCCCACGTCTGACAGTGAATAAAGGGCAGTAACTCACGTGTAATAAGAGTGGGTTAAGACACGTTCTTTAATTCCACTTTTTGTGCAAACGCTTGAGATATCTCCTTTTATTCCCCAGTTACTCAGACATATCACTCTCATCAAACTCAAGGCACAATACTTTTCTTCAAGCAAAAGGCTACTTTCTCACTCTCCTCTTTTCTTGAAATTTCCATGGCCCCCAAACAGTCTCTCTCTCAAACAAACTTTGCTGGCATCTTTTCCCCCAATGATGCTGGTGAAGATTTCAAAGGACTAGTGTTTTTCATGAACAAGTCCTATCTCAGTTCTGCCATTACCTCTACACCCACTCTTGACCTCGACAGGATTGAGGCATTTTGGCAAACTGTTGTTGCTCAAACAGAGGGTGAAAACCCAGGTATTCAATTCACACTTAATGGACAACAATACACTCTCACAGCTGAGGTCATCAACACTGCCCTTGGAATTACACTTCAAGCTGGCCACAACTTTGATCAACTTGCTAATGATGACACTCTAAAGAAGCTCTTCTTGAAGATTGGGTATGTAGGCCCTATTCTCGAAGAGGGAACAACCAAATGGTACCCGTCTGGTGAAATGGATAGGAAGTATCTTAGGAAGGAGTGGAGTATAGTATTTGATGTAATGGTCAAGGTGTTCTCTACCAAGTCCACTGGCTGGAATGGAATACCATCCTACATCAAGAAACTGACACATTCTCTTGTTCATGGTTACAAAGTGAATGTTGGAGCTCTCATCATGGCACACCTCAGGGCTGCCATAGGTAAGAAGGTATCAATCTACCCTCGCTTTCTTATGATGTGCATTAACTCTTTCTGTGATTTTAATCCTGATGCCCCTCGTTTGGAGGTCTGCTCTGTCTTAAAAAAGAACACACACACACTGTTATCATCACAGGATCTCAATGCACATATTCCACTATGTTTCACTCAGCACATGGTTGATCAAGTGTCCAACCTTGATTTTCCATTCCCTTCTGGTTATGGTTCCTTCACTCTTGTGAATGAAACTGAATTACTCCCAAATTCAGTTAACCCACATTCAACACCATACACTCAGCCTATGCCCTCTCGACTTCCCAAAGCCCAAAGAGAAGCCTTGCAAGAATCCAGAAAAAGATCTTTAGAAGCTGGTGTTGGTGGTAGCTCTGTAAGTCATGAGGGAGACACTGCACCTAGTGCAGCAAATAAGGAAGGTAGTCAAATATAACCCCCAGTGATTCCCCCTGAGCCTAAGAAGAAGAGAGCTAGGAGGACCAAAATCACTGTTAGCCATGCTGCAGTTTCTCAACAAACCGTAGCTACTGAAAGGGACTCAAACACCTCCCTAGATGTGCCTTCTCAACAAGGTGCATCTATTGAAATTGGCCTGTCTCCCAAGGCACCCTGTACAGAGTCTGCACAAACTCATGGTTCACACCCTGAGATACCTCCACTTGCAGAAACACACAGTGAGTTAGAACACAGTGAGGATTTTTCTTCCCCTATTGATGGTTCACATGTTACACCTGTGAATCAGCCCCCACTCTCTGCTACACTTTCACCTTCTTCCTTCCCTACACATTCTTTTGTTTCTTCTCCACAACCTAGAGAAGGGGACAGTCCAAACCCTTCAGGTTTTGATCATCCATCTCCAATCATGGATGAGCCCCCATCTAGTGGTCCACAAGAACCCATTTCTCAAAGTGAAGTGGATACCACTCCTCCAAACACTGAGCTAGGGCAAAGTGGTATTCTGTCAGAAAATGAAACAGCCAACACTTTGTCTGAACTCCAAGGAGCATCTTACCTTCAGGAAGATGCTGTCACAGCCTCTGTTGCTGTCAAAGACACTGGAAATGTTGCTGTCTTGGATACAGCTGCTGTCATGAGTGGAGAGAAAGCTACTGTCACAACAGACTCTACTGTCACTCCACATCCCAAAGATGCTGTCATGCCAGAACCTGCTGTCCAAGCCCCGGCTGACAGTAACATCCCTGCTAAAGCTGCTGTCTAGTCCTCTCAGCCAGATTTTGGTGCTGTAATTCTTGAGGATGCCTCTGATGATGACCTACCTCTTGCCCAACTCCTAAAGGTACATTCTAAATCTTGAGTGAGGGTGTGCAAAAGAAAAGAGAGATAAAAGAAAAGAGAGGTAAGCATAAAAATGAGAGGCAGCCAAATGAGCTGGCAAAAGGAGAGGGACTTGAGCATGTCCAGAGAGATCTTGAGGGAGCCCACACTATTCAGGCAATAGGCCTTGAGAGTCATACTGTGAGGAGTGATGAGTTCACTCAAAAACACCCTGAGAGTGTGAGAACCCCCATAGCCTCCAAGCCCCTTTCTTTTCCTTCCCCTCCAAGAAGGTTAAGGATTGGTGGCCCCTCTGCTAACTTTGGACACAGGCTTGCAACTCTGGAAGGACAGTGTGCTACTTTGAACTCCAAACTGGACTCTCTCTCTCAACTGGTAGTTGATGGTTTTGTTGCTACTCAACTCTCTATTCAGTTCCTTACTGACCTGGTAGCTGCCAACTCAACTAAGGGGGAGAAGGTATTAAGATCAGAATCTACAGCTATTCAGGGAACAGGTGGAACTCAGGGGGAGCCAGCATTTGTGAAGACCAAAGGGGGAGCAAAACAAGTTTCTGGAGTTAAGAGGAAAGCAAGGACAAAGGGGGAGCAAGTCAATCAAAGCAGTGAACAACCACAGGATAAAGCTGAGGATACTGTTGAAGTTGAATTGGATGGTGAACATGTGTTGATGTCTAAGGCAACTCAAGAAGCAATGCAAAGAAGACCTGCATCTAGACACCCTATTCTACCTCCTGTGACAATTAGAGAACCAACTTCAGCAACTCAAGAAACTGCTCTACAGAAGAAATGGAAAGAAATGGAGGAACAAAACAAGCAAGGCAAAGGCAAAGGGAAACTGCCTGAATCCATCCAGACAGGAATTATGTGGTCAGATGGCACTGAATTTGATCAGGAAGAAGCCAATGTTCTGATGGTGGATTACAGGGAGAGCACATTACACAACCATGATAGTGAATTTAGCAGTTTGGTGGGAGAAGCAATGAATGCTCCAAGCAACCGTCCAACCAACACCACAAAACTGTTAAAAGATCAAATCACTAGTGTCAGTGTAATGGTGAATGATGAGAAAAGATGGGCTGTAAGTATTTATCTCACTTCTGGCATATCTTATTTCATCACAATGCAGTTATTGCAGAGTCTGCCAGCCAAGGTGTTGTGTGCTTTGAAGGGAAAGATCAGGGCAACTCAAACACCATTCAATGAAATATTGGATATGCAAATCCAGAACCTGATCACACAGAAGCTACCTGAAGTCTACTCAAATCCACCAAGTGTTTTCTACAGATCCAAGACTAAGGATGGCACAAGAAGGAACAACTTCATGAATTTGGTTAGCCCATCTAGAATGGAAACCAAGTCAATTCTGAAAGTGTTAGAAGGAATACTCAGCTCAACTGCCAATCCAGGAAGAGTTCATGCTGTTCAAGAGATCTACAAAATGCTGGTGTTGAGAGACAAGGCACTGGGAGCTAGAATGAAGGAACTAATCACTAGAGCCAATGCCAAAAGAACTGATCAAGGTGGAAGCTACCTATATGTCATTCCTCCTCATGATGATGATGATGATGATAATGATGAGGTTGAAGGAGGTGAAGCTTCTGGAAATGCAGGCAATGCTGGTGGAAGTAATTCTGGGAATACTGGTATTCAATCTCAGAATGAAGGCAATGAAGAAGCTCCTAGTCAGGAAAAGAAAGATGCTGGTGCAACAGATGAAGAGGAGCCAAGAATACTTGAAGCTTTGGAGGCAAGCATTCTTAGATGTGCTATTGACTGCATAAATGCAGAAAAAGATGCTGTCACCAAAGGTACTGTCGACAAAAGTACTGTCAAGGAAGGTTCTGTCAAGGATGAAGCCAAAGCTACTGCCAAGCTCAAAAGACTGAAAGCTAAAGCAAAGGCATGGTTTTCTAGACAGAAACCAACAGGAAAGCACAAGTACTCAGGAAAGGAAAAAGCCACTGGATTTGGGAGAAATCTTAAGATGCCAATTCAATCAATACCTCCTAACAGTCTTAAGGTTCAACAGATGCAATCTAGAGAAATCAAGAGTGTTGAGGTTAAGATGAATGCAAATCAAGAGGCCACTGAGTACATTCTGTGGTGGGAAGAATCAAGATCTACCAAGATTGATAAGGACTTCAACCTGGTGTCCACATCAACCAGTGGTAGGACATCAATCATAGATAAAAGAAGAATTGATTTCTTCTACCTGGAAAGAATGGTAGAGTTGCTGGAGAGCTATGAAAATGTTCCAGAGCCTGTCATGGAACATATTCTGAAATATCAGGCAGATAGGGATGCTGAATTCTATCAGAAATTTGGCTACAACTTTGCAGATTATGATGATGCTGATATTCTAACTGATCTCCCAGCCTCTCCTATACCATATCACTGGTACTATGAGTTTGATGATTTACCCACAGAAGAAGGGCAAACCCAACCAACTCAGGAAGGGCAACCCGAGCCAAGCAAAGGATTTGAACCTTCCCAACCTTCTCAATATCAGTCAGAATTTGATAAGAAGGAAGCTGAACTCCTGGAACACTGCAAGATTACCAACAGGGCAGAAAGTGAAACTCCAGGTTATCAAACATTTATGCTGGAAAATCCTTTAAGAATGAGGTACCTAAGAGAAGAAATCTATGTCTGCAGCTTCCACAAGCTAAAGACATCTAGACTAAAGGATTTACAGTACATGGTAGCTGGGTCAATTCATCCCTTGGAGCATATTTGTTCTGATGAGATAGAGAAATTGTTGGAAGGGAGAAAAGGAGAAGATTCAAAGCTGGATAAGCAAAGGAGGTCTTCTCTCAATGCTTATCCTGGATGTAGATTCAAGCTCATTCGTGAAGAACTTCACTTCAGAAGCTATCCATATGACATAGAGCAATGGCTGAATCTCAGGGATACTGAGTCTCTTATTTCTCCTACTATCAAGAAGATCATTGAAGATATAGAAGATGCTGCAGTCACGGCTGCTGAAATCTCTCTTGTAGAAGGTGTAAGAGGATGCTTGGTAGAAGCTCTCAAAAGAGAGGATGTAGCAAGACAGAAGAGGAAATCTCAAGCTAAGTAAAGATTCTTAATCCATTCTGATCTTGTTAGTTAAGTTGTCAGCACATATTGTAAATTTGTTGTTATTTTCCATAAAAACAAATTGGGGGAGATTGTTGGGATTTATGGGTAATAGCATAGAAACAACTTAACTTTGAATGTACTTAATTTTTTAATTAAGTAGAACATACTGTCACAGCCAAAGTATGTTCTTGTAATCAGTATGTAATGTTATTTTAGTTGTGTGATTTGAAAGAAGTTCACTTGCTGTGTTCAAGCCTCAAAGAAGCATAACTAAATGACAACATGAATAAAAGTTACTGTCCTGGAGCTATGACAGTAAGATTACAAGGAGACAGAATGTTGCAAGTCACGACAGCATATTCACTCTGACAGCAACATTGGCGGAAGACTTTGCGACATTGATATCGTGAACTACACCTGACTTCGCGATCTCCCTTGTGAAGACTTTGCGACATAGGCCATAATATGACTATGCGACATAAGTCATTCAACGACTTTGCGACATAGGCCATAATATGACTATGCGACATAAGTCATTTGAACGACTATGCGACATGGGGCGAAGATCTTTGTTCTAGGTATCTTTCTCAGTCAAATCCCGTGACAGTTTCAATGTTCAAGAAACAGGCGTGTTGCAGTATCCCTAAGCTGCACCAAGTCTGTAAGACTACGACAGAAGCTCTAAGCACTTCAAAACAAAAGCGAATCAATTCAAAAGCAAGGACAAGTCTCTATTTGTTGAATTGCCTAAGCTGGAAATAGAATGAATCTAGGTTGCTTTCTTTGTAATGTTTATCTGACATGTTAGCAATTTAGGTAAGTCACATGGGTAGACAATCTGTAAGAAGCTGCCACTTGATAATGACAGCAGCTTCACAAACCCGTGTTGACAGTGATAGGATTAGTTATATACTTAGACTATCAATTCATTCTAGAAGTGAATCGAAGACTAGCAAGTGTCTTAGAGAAAACTGAAGCTCAAGAATTCTCTCTTGAGGTTGTAGCAACTCTTTGCAAAATAAATAAAACATTTATTTTGTGAAACTTGTTTTTACTTCATACTGTTCGTGATTGCATATATATCTGATAACATTTAATCTTGATTTTGGTTGTTGAAATTGAGATTTAATTTTATCAGTATTGCATTCATCCCCCCCCCCCCTTCTGTAATACACGAGGACCAACACAGCTTTCCAACATCCACTTTGTACCCATGAACAAGAGAGTGAGTGAGCTTCTTGATGTAGGTGGGAATTCCATTCCAGCCAGTGGTCTTGGTAGAGAACACTTTCACCATTGCATCAAACACCATGTTCCACTCTTTGCGAAGATACTTCCTGTCCATTTCACCAGAGGGGTACCATTTTGTTGTTCCCTCTTCAAGAATAGGTCCAGAGTACCCAATCTTCAAGAAGAGCTTCTTCAGGGTCTCATCACTAGCAAGCTCGGTATAAGTCTTTCCTGGTTCCAGCACAATTCCTAAAGCTGAATTGATGCCATGAACAGATAGAGAGTAGCTGTGCTCTTTGATTTTGAACTGAATGGAGGAGATGTCACCATCTTCTTGAGCCACGGCTGTCTCCCAGAAATTGTCAATCCTGTCTAGGTCAAGAACAGGAGTAGAGGTAATTGCATACCCAAGGTAGGACTTATTTAGGAAATAAACAAGCCCTTTGAAACCCTCACCAGCATCACCTGGAGAGGAGATGCCAGCAAAGTTGGTTTGTGAAATTGATTGTTTGGGGGCCATTTTTGCTTGTTTGAGAGAAAGAAGATAAATTGCTTGTATAGAAGAGAAAGGAGAGTGTTGTGTTTGCTTTTTGAGAACAGTTGTATGTTTGATGAATTTAGAGGTAAGTTCAAGCGTTTAACTGACAAAGTGGAAAAGTGAAATCGTGTTTGTGGGGTTGTATGAACCTAAAAGGTCTTCCAGACGGCATTTGTAACTTGAGAGCACTGAAATACCTTAATATTACTTGTTGTTATAATCTAGAATCAATTCCTCTGAACTTGGGGAACATTAAATCATTGCCAGGGTTGAAAGCAGAGTATCTAAAAATATGCAAATTACCACAGTCCATTGGTCGCCTTAGTAAGCTTATTGAGCTGAACCTGTCTACTTGCAAAAACCTTAAAACTTTTCCCAACACTATTTGCAATTTGAAATCACTTGCAATTCTAAATATTGAGTCATGTACTAGTCTGGAAGCATTGCCTGTAGATTTGGGGAACCTTGAATCCCTGGTAGAGCTCAAGGCTTCCGGTCTAATTGTTTCGAGCTTACCAGATTCGATTGGTCACCTTAGTAAACTAATGAAGCTGCACTTAAATTCTTGCCGAAACCTTAAATTGGGGAACCTTGAATCCCTGGTGGAGCTCAACGCAGATAGACTTCGAATTGTTTCAGAATCACCTGATTTGATCGGGTGTATGGAATCACTGGAAAATCTCAGTCTTATGAGTTGTGTCACTGTCAACTTGTTGTCAATTGCAGAACTTCCTTGTAGATTGAAATTGATAAATCTTGAAGGTTGCAAGTCAATGGAAAGATTACCAAATTTATCCAATATAAAGCAGTTGGAAGATCTAGACCTTACGAATTGTAATTGCTTGACAAAGATTCAGGTCTTGGAGGAACTTAGTTCAATTAAAATACTTCGTTTGGGAGGTTGCAACTCATCTATGCTAGCTTGCATTTTGACGAAAAGTTTCTTTGAGGTTTGGTTGATCTCAAACTTTCTATATACGTTAATTTAATTATGATAGTTTTTACTTTTTTAAATGTAGAGTCCATTTATTTGTGAAATTTTGATCATAGACTCTTTTTTGGGTTATACTATATTCTCACAGATATACTCTGGTTTTGGGCATCCCATAAAAATTTATGCTCCACAATCGGCGTGTCAAGAATTGTTTAGTCTGTCAACCGATTCACGGTTAAAGGTGTTCTTGGATTTACCCTCAAATCTGTCCCACAATTTCTTGGCAATGATCCTCTGCTATAAAGACTTTAGGAGCTACAAACCGGAATATTCTGTCAGGACTTCCACAAAAAAATATGATTGGAACTTGGACGAGTTTCAATCCTGTTTCTTATTTTCTGATGAATATAATTCTTGTATAGAAATTGTGCCTAAATCAATTTTTTCAGTCACAAGTGGGGACGAAAAAATTGAGTTTACAAATTTTGGGGCACGAGCTGCAGGAATTCTTGGGATTCATCTACTATACAAAATGGAGATAACAGTAATTGACGAGTGTGACAGTACCACTGTCAATGGAGATAAAGAAAGAAAACACTTTCCAGAATGGTGGAAAAATTTGAGGAATGACATAGACTGGCTTTCAAGTGATATACGAACAAGACTTGATTATTTTGAAAGACGCGGATTATATTGTTCACGTCTACGTAAATCAGCAATCCACCGTCAGATGCCTCCAGGCAAAATATAGAGAGTGTAGCTTGTAATTTGCAGGTGGTGTTCATCTAGGAAGCATGAGTGCGGGTGCGGGGTCCGGGGTGCGTAGTGCGGGGATGCGGAAATTCGGCAAATAAAAAAATATGGGAATTCGGGTGCGGGGGATTCGGCAAATATGATTATATAAAAATACATTTTATGTATGTATTTCAAGAGTTTCATTTAAATTAAACTAAATAGTCAGCTAAATAAGTTCTCTAGTCTTAATAATACATATCATTATTACTTAATAACACAACTATTGCATTTTAACGTAGTTGTGCACGGTGCGGCGGGTAAGTGAAGAATCCATGCTTTCCAGGTGTTCATAGACATAATGAACACGTGATGAGATATAACTTGGAGGAGTCTAGAGACAGTAAGCTTGAGTAGGTCAATTTTTGCATGAAGTTATGTAACCGGCCACTTTGAATGCTCATAGGTGGTGACTCGAGACAAGAGTTTGCTTGTCACATGTTCATGTGTATGATCACATGAATCCCTTGAGTTAATACTGCTCAATTTATAAGAATTTTTCATGTTTATCCTTTACCTACACAATAACTCGTATCGATAAATTGATCTTGTTCTTGATTATAAAGGTTGAAGACTTGGAGTCAATTGTTATGGCCCATCAGAGTTTTTCAAGTGACTGCAGGAAAGAGCTATACAGCTTTGCTGTTATTAGTAGGGGGATTTCAAAAAATTGATAAAATGGACAACATTTCTTGAATTTCTATTATGATAAAATTGAATTTCTTGGCAATAAATACTCGGGAAATAAGATGCATGGTATACCCGTTTATTCTGTCAATACTACCACAAATGAATTTGCATTTAGGAACTCATCAATGTAGATGAAGAAAGAAGGCATTCTTCAGTATTTGTAAAATGACAGGAACTGCTGCCTCACTCTCAAGTTCTGAACAATTGTATTATTTGGAAAGTGATAATAACTGGCTATCTATCTCAAGATAGAGATGAACAATAAAGTCCCTTGACGCGAATCATTTGTAGTACTGAACTTCTATTACCAGTTTCCTGATCGCAAGGTTTATGTATGTTCATTTAATTTGCCTTTACATCGTGAAATTTGTTAACTCTGAATTTGAACCCATCTGTTTCTCTTAAATTTATGTAGAGGTTATTCTAATCTCTACCTTCTATCCGATCGATCATTGCCGGGTTTGGACTATTTCCATTGTTTATCCTCTGCTTTATGAGTGTTGGCCCCATGTGACACAATTTTGAACAATAATGGCCTAAATAGCACAATTGGAAAAAATTACCCAAAATGGCACGTTAAAACGCCAAAGCGTTTCTAATTTATTCAAAAAATACACCTAAAACTCAAGTTTAACTTGTGTTTTACAAGTTTTTCAGAATTTTTGCAATTTTTGCAACTGCAACCAAAATCAACCACAGATGCAACTTGCTAATAATGATGTTTTTCCGACGTCCTGATTTTAGAGTTGTTTACAACCCTAAAATCAGGGTAGGTTAGGGTTTAGAGTCTAGGGTTTAGGGTTGTAAACAATCCTAAACCCTAAACCCTAAACCCTAAGTCCGTATACGAATTATTCGTCATTCTTAATATTTCTAAAACCCAAAATAGAAAAATTGAACCCCAAAGGTTAACTATTGAACCCCCGGGTAGAAACTAAGAAAAGGTAGTATTTTTGATAATTTCTCTTTTAAAAACTTTGAATTTTAAGTTGAGCTTTATATTAAAAACGCTACTTCAAGTGGTGTTTTCGGGTGAAAACGCTACTTCAAGTGGTGTTTTCGGGTGAAAACGCTACTTTAAGTGGTGTTTTTGATAATTTCTCTTTTAAAAACTTTGAATTTTAAGTTGAGTTTTATATTAAAAACACTACTTCAAGTGTTGTTTTCGGGTGAAAACGCTACTTCAAGTGGTATTTTCGGGTGAAAACGCTACTTTAAGTGGTGTTTTTGGGTGAACACGCTACTTTAAGTTGTGTTTTCACGCTATTTTCAGAACGCTAGACGATGTAGCGTTTTACTGTGCTATTTTGGATCATTTTTTTCAATAATGCCATTTTGGATCATTTGTCTTATAATTGTGCCATATGAGACCATTTCTTATGCTTTATATACAAGTTCTACACCCATAAGCATATTGCTCAATTCAAGTTAATCGGACTTGCATTTTGTCTTGAATAAAAATTAAGAAATGGAGATCTCCTTTTTGTGCACGAGCATGAGATATTAGTAGATTAGTGCTAGATACACAAATTTTGGTACAAAAAATAGAAAAAGTAGTTGAAAAAGATAATTTTTCGTGATTTTTTTAGAAAAAGAGACAATTTTGTTAGAAAAAATAGAAAAAGGTAATGTATTTTAGCTGAAAAGGTAGTTGGTTATAAAAATGTTATTATTTAATAATAATTTCTTTAGAAAATGAAAAAATAGAAAAAGTAACACGTTTCAGCTGAAAAGGTGCCATAATTAAAAGTATTAAAATAGATTTTAAAATAAATAAGTAAGGGTGCCCATGATATTTTTGGAAAATGAGGGGTTTTAGTAAGAAAAAATAGCAAGAGTAACATGTTTTTGTTAAAAAAGATAATCGCCTGTGTTTTTCTAAGAAAAAAGATATGATTTTGTTAGAAAAAAAATAAAAAAAGTTAATGTATTTTAGCTGAAAAGGTAATTGGTTATAAATAATGTTATTATTTAGTGATAGGTTTTTTTAAAAATAAGTAAAGATAATTAAGTAAAATCACTAAGTGTCGACCGTTCGTTCGTCCAACTACCAAACTTTTAATGTTTCGTCTTTAATAATATAGCTTAAAACCCGTGAGAAGCACGGATTGTTTTTAATAATTGTTAGTTTTATTATTTATATTTTATATTTTATTAATTGCATTTATTAAAAAAAAATAAGTAGGCGTGTTAAACATTTTTAAATAATTAAAAGTATTAAAATAGATTTAAAATAAATAATTAACGGTTTGTCCGTGATATTTTGGAAAAAGAGGGGTTTTAGTAAGAAAAATAGAAAGTAACATGTTTTCGTTGAATTTTAAAATATAAAAGTAACGATTTGTCTGTGATATTTTTGAAAAAAAGAGGGATTTTAGTAAGAAAAATAAAAAATGTGACATGTTTTAGTTGAAAAATGTCATTGTCAATTAAAATTATTAAAATAGATTTTAAAATAAATAAGTAAGGGTTTGCCCGTGATATATTTGGAAAATAAGGGATTTTAGTAAGAAAAAATTAAGGTAAATGCATGTGATTTTTCTAGAAAAAAAGGGAAATGTAATTATCAATTAAAAATATTAAAATAGGTTTTAAAATAAATAAGTAAGAGTTTAAAATTGATAAGATTGATAATTTAAATAAAAAAACAAAAAAGTTGATGTAAAAATTTAAACTTTATAATTACTCATTATCCTAATAAATATAATTTATATGTTGATTAGAGAACACTCTTTTATGATATGATATATGCGGTTCAAAATTTTAAGAATAAAATAGAGAAAATATATCATATATTTTGCCAACTTCCTTCCTTGAGGTCAACTATTTTAGTCGTCGCGCTAGTTGCGAAGTCAAGTCTTCCGTAATTTGTTTCTGAATAATGAGTGTCACTCGTAATTTCACTCGTTTTCTGCCGTTGAATATAAATCTCTTTGTTGTAGACCGCTGGCTTCACCATGTTATCTACAAGATATTCTATCATCTACGTTGACGGCTTACCAACTCTTTGGCTTTCTTCCAATTATTCACATCTTATATATTGTAATCATTTGGCATTTAGTAATTAACGCTTTATAATGACGGGAATAATGTATATTATATTTTGTTACGCCATATTTTCGGTTACCTCAATTATTTCCTAATTTCCCAATATGAATCTATTAATAATTAATTGTTTAACCACTAAGTAATATC
Source organism: Heracleum sosnowskyi (assembly GCA_030848705.1). Taxonomy (NCBI): domain Eukaryota; kingdom Viridiplantae; phylum Streptophyta; class Magnoliopsida; order Apiales; family Apiaceae; genus Heracleum; species Heracleum sosnowskyi. Next base: position 8,671,054 of record CM061242.1, on the reverse strand, counting down.
CTCTCTCTGAAACGAGAAAACAATCAATCTAAATCAATCAATTACTAAAAAATATCTCCAAACGATTCTTTCAAATCAGGAAAGAATCACAACGTTAATATAACTCTAAAAAGATAAAATCAACTTATCTCAACATATCCCTTAACAATCACAGGGATTAAAAATATTATCCTATCACAGAACTGCGTTGGCTTCATCCCTATATATAAACAGGGTACGCAGACATCTTGGAATAGGATCCGACACATGTAACAAGTCGAGACACCTTTCAAGTCCAACCCCAAACATCAAAAAACCCAAAATCCCCCATCATCATAATTCCTTATTCCAGCAATCCCCGAAATTTGTTATCACCAAATTCCTTCGTTAACATATTTGATAATCACTCGTTTTCTACCATTTTATCACTTTTTTTATAGAGCACTTGACTGCATTTATTTTTTATTTTTCTAAGTATGACGGCATTATAGTTGTACTATTTCAATAAATACCTCCTTTTTCATAATAATTTAAATAAAAAACTAAAAAGTTAATGTAAAAATTTAAAATTTATTATTATTCTTTATATTTTCTCTATTTTATTTTAAGAATAAAATAGAGAAAATATATCATATATTTTGCCAACTTCCTTCCTTGAGGTCAACTATTTTAGTCGTCGCGCTAGTTGCGAAGGCAAGTCTTCCGTAATTTGTTTCTGAACAATGAGGGTCACTCGTTTTGTACCGTTGAATAAATCTCTTTGTTGTTGTAGACCGCTGGCTTCACCATGTTATATTCCAGATATTCTATCATCTTTCACTTGTGAATCTTATCAGTCTTCTTGTTTCCCATCTTTTCTACTTCTTGAAGCTCTTAAATCTTTTGTTTAACTTACTAATGGCTTCTACAAGTCGTAATCCAACTCCATCCTCTTCTGCTTCAACTTTAGTTACTACTAAATGGGACGTTTTCTTAAGCTTTCGAGGGAAAGATACAAGATATGCATTTACTGATCATCTATACAATTATTTAGATCGCGAGGGTCTTCGAACATTCAGGGATGATCCTGAGCTACGAAGCGGAGAAGTTATCTCTGACACATTGCTCAAAGCTATTCAAGAATCTAAGATGTACATTGTTGTCTTCTCAAAAAATTATGCTTCTTCCAGATGGTGCCTTGACGAGCTTGTAGAGATCCTCCGGTGTTGTGAATCAATGGATAGATTAGTTCTTCCTGTATTTTACAAGATCGAACCATCGGTTGTGCGTTACCAAACTGGCAAGTTTAGTGAAGCTTTCCAGAAGCACGCAAATCATTTAGATGGGAATTATAAGCTGGATAAGTGGCGCCATACACTGGAGGTGGTGGCAAACTTTTCAGGATACGAAATCGATAAAAATAAGTAAGTAAAATTATTAATATTGTCTTAATTTGTTCAAATTAGATTGGTTTGGAACAAAAGTAACAAAAAATCATCCAGGATATATAGGCGGGGGCGAAAAAATTGAAGTGAATTTTTTTTCATTGCCTTGGAACAGAATCAATTGTGCAGGTTTTCTTGATTATTAAACAGAATTTTTATTCCACATATTACTCGTATATGCTACAAATCCATCCTTTAAACCATTGCCTTCTCTTAGCCTTGCATTTCCCTTTTATCAACCAATTCTCCGGTAATCTTACTCTATTTCTTTATGAAGTAAATCATCACACGTACTACTTTTTCTTTCTTTCTTACATGTATGATGGTGCCAAAGTGACACCAGTACTAACATAGAATTCTCAAGTCTAGGCATCATCTACTTTACTGTATATGTATAATTTTGCATCTATTTGTGTTCTTAATTGAGATCTGAAACTATATTTCAATTTATGTGTTGCAGGTCTCAAGCTGATGTTATCAATGAAATTGTTAAGAGAGCTTTAGACGAAGTAAATCCCATGACTTTCAATGTTGCCGAATATCAAGTTGGGTTGGATTCTCGTGTTCAAGACATAGCGACATTGTTGAGCAGTGTCACAGCAGCAGGTGTCATTAAGATCGGTATGTATGGTATGGGTGGAGTTGGCAAAACAACTCTTGCCAAAGCTGTGTACAACCAAAACTATCACCGCTTTAAGGGCAGCTGCTTCCTAGAAAATGTCAGGGAGACTTCACAAACACGAGAAGGCAATCAAGGCATAGTACGTTTACAACAGAAACTTGTCCATGATGTTCTTAAATGTAACAACATTACCATTAACAATCCTGACCAAGGAATTGAGATCATACGAGCTAGAATGTGTTCTACAAAAATTCTTGTTGTTATAGACGATTTAGATAGCACATTGACATTAAAATATTTAGAAGGACCATTTGCTTTCGGGAGCACAATCGTAATAACGACACGAGATGAAGGTTTGCTGGACTCAATTGATGTAGAAGAGAAATACCAGGTAAATGAGCTGGGTGATGTTGAGTCGCGGAAACTTTTTTGCCGACATGCATTTGCAGGAGATGACCGAATCCCTGAGAAATTCAACGAATTGTCTGAAGAAATTCTAAAACGTGCTAGAGGGCTTCCATTGGCTCTCAAGGTTTGTGGCTCGGCGTTGCTCAAGGAATCTGAGGAAGGATGGAGATGTTTTATCGACAAACTGGAACGAGTTTCTATTGCTCATGTTGAGGAGATACTACTCATTAGCTTTCATGCTTTGGAATTGGTTGACCCTATATTGAAGGATATTTTTCTTGACATTGCTTGCTTTTTAACGGGGCACACGCAACGAGTAGCTGTTGAAATAATGGAAACTTATTATAATTTCGTCAATTACAAGATTGGCATTTTGAAGAAAAAAAGTTTGCTAACGATAAATTCTCGGGAAGAAATCGTGATGCATGATCTGATTCTTGATATGGGAAGGAAAGTTGCATTTAACAACGGAAAGCATAGTAGACTATGGATACCACAAATTATACGTGAGGTGTTGAAGGAGAACAAGGTATTTTTTTTTATTTATATACGACTAATTGTTGTAGCCTTTTTGACTTGCATGTTAAAGTTCAAAAAAAATATATTAAATTTAAATATGAATTTCTTTCATATATCTCAAACCATGTATAAAAATTTAAATAATAAAAAGACTATCTCCAACCTAACTTTATAATTGCACTTTTTCATCGTTTTACTTATAAAATTCACTACCAAACTCCAAAAATTACATCAAATTTGGTGCAACACAAAATTTTGGTATAACATTTATTGTTTTATAAATCTCAAACCTTACCCTTATTCTATTTAAGTATAACAAATTTATTTCTTAAATGTCCTATTAAATTTATTATTTTTGTATTTTGATTTAGATTAATAGTTCTAGTATAAAATGTTTTCATGTAAACTTTAGAATTGATGAGTTAAAGTTGATTGTGATTTGATGGAATTTTTGCACCAAAATGACGTGAAATCACACCAAAACGGTGTGATGGGTCGGAGAGTGGAAAAAATAATAAATTGGCATAAATTTTTTTAAAATTCTTTTTATTTATATTTATATTGACACAGGGAACAGAGGCAATTGAAGGTATCATTTTTAGGTCTAGCCATTATTTAGTTGAGGATACCTTGTCTGATATCTTCGATGATATCTTGATCTTCGATCATTTTGACTCAAGATTAATAAAGAATCATTTTGCTGCTGAAACATTCAAAAGGATGATTAAACTAAGATTTCTTTACCTCAAGAATGTGAGTCTCACAGGGAGCTTTAAACACGCATTTAAAGATTTGAGGTGGCTCTATTGGGTGGCTTGTCCTTTGCGGTGTTTACCTTCTGACTTTTACCCGCAAAAGCTTGTTTACCTTGCGTTGCGTCGTAGCAAATTGAGAACAATGTGGGAGCCCAACACGGTAGGCACTGTGAGTATGTTATTTGCAATTACTTCATTAAATTTCAGATATAACATTTCCCGATTGCACTCATTTTTCCAGGTTCCGCAGGTTTTTGAGAACTTAAAGACTGTAGACTTGTCGCATTCTTATCATTTAACTACAACTCCAGACTTCACTAGATTTCCGTATCTTGAAACTTTAAATCTCACATTTTGTGAAAGGTTGGAGGAAATCCACATATCAATCGGAAGTTTGGTGAGGCTTGTTTCTCTATATTTACGGGGTTGTCATACCCTAAGAAGTCTCCCAGACAGCATCGGTAACTTGAGAGCACTGAAAATGCTTGATATTTCAAATTGTACAAATCTAGAAGCAATCCCTATGAACTTGGGGAACATGGAATCCTTGGTAGAGCTCAATGTGGAACTTAATTCAACTCTTTGCAAATTACCGCATTCGATTGGTCGTCTTAGTAAGCTTATTGAGCTGAACTTGTCTGGGTGCGACAATCTTATAACTCTTCCAGACACTATTTGCAATCTTAGATCACTGAAAATTCTGTATATTGGTCTGTGTAGTAGTCTGGAAGCATTGCCTACAGAATTGGGGAACCTTGAATCCCTGGTAGAGCTCAAAGTAGATAGACTTTCACGTCTTTCGAAATTGCCTGATTCGATTGGGCGCGTTAGATCACTGGGAAGTCTCATTATTCAGGGTTGTTTCAACTTGTTGTCTATTGATGAACTTCCTTCTAGTTTGAAATCGATAAGTCTTAAAGGTTGTACGGCAATGGAAAGAATACCAAATCTATCCAATATGAAGCAGTTGGAGGAATTAGTCCTTACAGATTGCAGTGGTTTGACAGAGATTAACGGCTTGGAGGGACTTACTTCTATTCAAGAACTTTGTTTGGGAGGTTGCAACTCGTCTCTACTGAAATCCACTCTCACAAAACGTTTCTTTCAGGTTTGTTTAATCTCAAGCCTCTTTTATAAACATAAATTAGATGTTGTCCTTAACTGATTTAAATTAATATATAAAAATTAGTTTTAGTTAGTTGTAAAATTAGATTTCCTATCTATATCTATACTTTAATGTATTAAATGAATACTATCGGATAACCAGTGACCCAATAATAAAATATTAATATTAATAAATATTATTATAAAATGTACGTACTTGTAGAGGATTGAATGATAAAATATATAATAAATAAACATTATTTAATTACGTGATATATGCAATTGAATCCTGATGTGCGGGCCAAACATGAATCGATATTAAAATATTAATATAGATAAATTATTAGTAATCAATACTAAACGAAACATTAAAAGTTTGGTCGGTAGTTGGTCGGTATGGTACGTAGTGATTTTACTTAATTTTCCTTAATTAACTATACTTCATGTTTTTACTTAATTAACCTTACTTATTTATAGAAATATATTATTAAATAATAATATTATCTATTTATAATCAATTACCTTTTTCACCTAAAATATATTATTTTTTCTATTTTTTCTAACAAATTCCCCTACTTTTTCAAATATATCACGAGCAATTACTTTTTTTAACTAAAACATGTTAATTTTTCTATTTTTCTTTACTAAAACCCCTCCTTTTTCCAAATATATCACGGACAAATCTTTAGTTATTTATTTTTAAACCTATTTTAATATTATAATTATTTTTTTAAAGTTTACCTATTTTAACATGTTTTCTTATTTTTCTTAACAAATGCAATTACTAAAAATAATCAAATATAAATAATCAAATACCTATCTATAACCAATTATCTTTTCAGCTAAAACACATTATATATTTTTTCTAACAAAGTCCCTCTTTTTTTAAATATATCACGGGACATTGTCTTTTAAAATTTACTTTTTCTATTTTCTCACTAAAATCCATTATTTTTCCAATAATATCAGATAAAACTCTTTACTTATTTATTTTAAAACGTATTTAAATACTTTTAATTATTAAATTTTAAAACCTCACTTTTCAAAAATATCACGGGCATTTACCTTTTTATACTAAATATATGTTACATTTTTTATTTTTTCTTACTAAAACCCTCATTTTCCAAAAATATAACGGACAAACCCATACATATTTATTTTAAAATCTGTTTTAATGTTTTTAATTAATTAAAAGTGTTTAGCTATTTTAACATGCCTACTTATTTTTTGCACAATTACAATTAATAAAATATTAAAAAAATAATAATAAAATAACAATTAACAATCCGTGCATCGCACGGGTTTTAAGTAGGGGTGGCAATTTCGGGTAATGGGTCGGGTTCGTGTCGGGTTTGCTGTACCCGGTCCTGTTTTTGGGTCAACCCGAACCCGAAACAGGTTGAATTTTCTCAACCCGAACCCGACTTGTTAGGACCCGATCAACCCGAAAATGACCCGTTTAACCCGAAAATAATTATTTATATATAAAAAAATTTAAATTTTATTAATAAAATATTAAAAAAATATAATAAAAAAATTATTATATGATATATGAATTAAATTATTTAAATAATATGAAGATATATCAGATATATCTGTAATTATGTAATACAAATTTATATATTTTAAATAATCTATCATATATATTAAATTTTCGGGTCAGGTTCGGGTATTTTGGGTAACCCGAAACTGACCCGAATATTTCGGGTAAATTTTTACCCAACCCGAACCCGACCCGAAACTCAAAATACTCAACCCAAATTCGTACTTTTACGTGTCGGGTTCGTGTCGGGTTTCGGGTCGTGTCAAATTTTGTCACCCCTAGTTTTAAGCTAGTTATTATTAAAAGATGTAGTTGTCGAGAATTGAATGGTAAAAATATATAATAAATAAAGCACTATTGTAGTGATAGACAATCGATTCATTGATAAAAGTAAATAAATTAAAGTAAATAAATAAATTTTGTAAGATTACCTACAAGAAATGGATCCCTCTCTTTCCGAACAGATTTGTCCATGAGTAATGGGGATCACATTGGTGGGAATATAGGCCGATACGTCTCCGGCTTGTGTTTCAATGACCGGTACCACCAGGCAGGCGGCCACGGGTCATAACGCACTCTTCGCACAACAAATCCAAGTAAATAAAATTAAAGAATTTAAAATAAATAAATTTTGTATAATTACGTAATTGTGAGGAATCGAACCGAATTCAGTAATAATCAAATTTGATTTTTGCTTATAGATTTGAACATTATAAACTGTATATATATTTATTAGTAAAAAGGGACTGGGTTACTACTGTAGATAAACATTGTCTGGGGTCATTTTCTGCAACAGATATACTCTGGATTTGGACATCAAATTACAATTTATGCTCCATTATCAGTGTCCCCGGATTGGGTTGATCAGGATTGGATCAGTCGAACAAGTAATTATGCGTCAACAGTTTCTTCAGATTTGCCACCAGATGTATCACCCAATTTCATGGCAATGATTCTCTGCTGTAAACACATGGACTTCTTTCATCACGCCAATTATTCTGTTAAGACTAACACAAATGTTTTTGAATGGATTGGCATGCCTCAAATAGAAACCTTTTCTACCGATTTATCATACATGATTATAGTACCAAGAACAGTATTCTCGGTCACAGACAGCGATGATAGAATTGAATTCACCGTATTATCGGTCACAGACAGCGATGATAGAATTGAAATCACAGCACTTCCACACTGGTTGAAAGATGAAGAAAATGTAGAGATTCTTGGGATTCATCTACTATACAAATCAGACGTTACACTTATTGACGAGTGTGACAGCACCACCATCAATGTAGATGAGGAAAAAGTACATTCTTCGAAACGGTTAAAACATGTGTAAGTGACAAAGAACTGGCTCTCCCTTAAGTTCTGAACAGTTGATTGATTTGTAAAGTGACAAGAATTGGCAATCTATCTCAAGAAATAGATGAACACGATTGTGCTTTGTTTGGTAAACACGCTAATCATTTGTGTCACGCCAACATAAACCGGCAATCCACCTTCAGATGCCTCTTGCAGAACTATGGAAAGCGTACTCGTGATTCGCGTACTCATAGACACGGAGAACATGAACATGTAATATAGCTAGTTTGGAGGATAAATGAGTGGTTTTGGTGTAAACTAAGGATATTCAACCCATGAGTAAGTGAATATTAATTTGTATTTGTTTTGTCTCCACTTAAATGCTTTCAACATAGTCGATGACTTGAGATAAGAGTTTGTTCAGTCACACCCTATTCATGTAAGTCATTGTTTTAGAGAACCATGTTATATAAACGTAGTCCACGACTTCATATAAGAGTTTGTTCAGTCACAGATATTCATGTAAGTCATTGTTATAGAGAAACATGTTATATAGACAATCGGAAGAATCATATATTCTATTATAGAATCTCATAAATAATTTAAAATGTTTTTACATAAAATATATAATTGAATTTTAATGTAGAATATTAGCCTATACAAATTTTATAAAAAAATTAACATATAAAATTTGAATAAAAACATTGATTTTAAATTTGATTCTGCTGCAGAAACATTTTGGATAGATTTGATTCTGCTGTAAAATAACTTTTAACTATTTGACTAATTTTCGATTATTTTTTTAAAAAGTAATTTAATTTAATTTTTTATTTAAAAATTAAAATTTATAATAATATATAATAAAAAATATGATAAAAATATATTATAAATATTTATTTAATGATTCTCTATGGTCTCTATGTTGAATCTTGAATGTCACCCTGTTCATGTATATGATAACTTCAGTCGCAGGAGTTACTACTGTACAATTAATAAGATTTAGTTCAATTAATGACTCGTATTATTATAGTTCATCTTATATGGGTAGTCAATATGACTGTGCATTCGGTAAAAACCGAACCGAACCGAATTTTTTTTCGGTTAACCGAAACCGAAATTTTGAAAAAAAACCTACCGAAAACCGAACCGAAATATAATCGGTTTTGTAACCGAACCGAATATATTATTTCGGTTATTACCGAAAACCGAATTTAAAAACCGAAATTTAATAAAAATGCTAGAATTACATATAAATATTCAGAAATATTGATTTCATCACAAATCATTGACAAGTTAGTTTATAGTCACCAAATATAACATCCAGAAATTGAAATTAGTTGCTTGATTGTAAACAAGGATGAATGTTTGACAGCTCTTTAAATTTTCATGCGCTTCTGGGTTGGACTCCTGGACATGTAATGCAAGGACTCTAGTACTTTAGTCACTGGCCAGTGTTTCGGCAATAAAATAAAACAAGTAAACCACCACCATTTTATAACAAAACAAGCAAAACAAAAAAAAATCATACTGTAACAATTTTTGAAGAAAAGCTTAAGTGAAGTCAAAGTTTTTGAATAGCAGTAGGTGATAACTCCAAATCCCGATCTAGTCCTTCCCGGCCGATCCCACGCCTGGAAGCGGTGTCGCTGCGGTTGGGACTCTGCAAAACAACACCGGAGGGGGGTTTGGACCCTGGCGGCGCCTCCGGCGTGAGAATAAGTAATGGCTTTGGAAAGGAAGACAGGTCTATAGAGAAATCTAAATCTGGAGGGTGTATGTATAGTGTGTGTATATGTAGGCTAGGTGTGTCAAAGAGAATGTAACCCCTACACCTTTCCTCCTTGGTCTATATATAGGCCCAGGATTAGGGTTTAGGGGTTGTACCTGCAATCATGAGCGTTGAATCCTAGGTAGGTAGGACACCTGGACGATGTTGATGGATTGCACGTGTCCAGGTGAAGGATTGTGGCATCGTGTGCCAGGCTCCTGCTGGCGTGTGGCTTAAAATAGGAAATGATTGTCCCAATCATTAGGTATCCTTATGTGTCACTATTAAGTGTGGCCATCAATGATGACCTAGGCACGTCACGTAATGAAGTATAGTTTGTCTCCCACAAGATATTGCCTTGGCCGCCAGGAGAATTAGACTTGAAGCTTGAGTCCATGAGTCCGGACTGGTACGTAGGTCAGGACTCCACGACGAGTCTGGACTAAGAGGTGAGCCATGACTGGAGTGGTAATCCGGGTTCCTGGTGACTCCTGGCTCAGAAATAAGCCCGGGCTATACATAGCCTATCATTTGCCCCCCACTCCCTTATTCAGATTTTCTGGATGGGGGAGTAGAAATTCCTGAGTATGTGACTTGGAAAAAATTCATGGCCTGATTGTTGCCCCCCAACCCGGATTGTTATAAAGGATGGCAATCCGTTGTTGAGAGTAGGTCCGAGTTGTTTCTCAAATCCAAAGCTGTGACGCTTTGAGTAACTTAGAAAAAATTCCTGGCCTGATTGTTGCCCCCCAACCCGGATTGTTATGAATGATGACAATCCGGTGTTGAGAGTAGGTCAGGGTTGTTTCTCAAGTCCAAAACTGTGACGCTTTGAGTAACTTAGAAAAAATTCCTGGCCTGATTGTTGCCCCCCCAACCCGGATTGTTATGAAGGATGGCAATCCGGTGTTGAGAGTAGGTCAGGGTTGTTTCTCAAGTCCAAAGCCGTGACGCTTTGAGTAACTTTGAAAAAATTCATGGCCTGATTGTTGCCCCCCAACCCGGATTGTTTTGAAGGATGGCAATCCGGTGTTGAGAGTAAGTCAGGGTTCTTTCTCAAGTCCAAAGCTGCGGCGCTTTGAGTAGCTTAGAAAAAATTCCTGGCTTGATTGTTGCCCCCCAACCCGGATTGTTTTGAAGGATGGCAATCCGGTGTTGAGAGTAAGTCAGGGTTTTAATAGGACCTGAATCCGGGCTATGTGGAAATTTTGTAGCTCTGGAAAACGAAACGATTTCATTTATCCCCCCTTTTCTTTTGAAAAGACACTGCCCTTTTTACCTCGGGAACAGATGTAGCCTTCTGTCGCAATTACTACTCCTGTCTATTCTTCATTTTTGTATTTTTCTTTTGTACTTTATTTTCTTGGCAACCAATGGGATTCTGCCAGCTGTCTTTTTATGTGTCCTTTTCCCTTGCTTGTATAAAAACCGCTCAACTGTTCATTTCCACTTTTTACTTCTTTTTCGAGAACCCTCTTCTCACTTCCCATTTGTCTTTTACTCTCACCCGAAAAGTTTCTCCGGTGATTCTCTTTTCCGGCGACTGTCGCGTATCTCCTTTGAAGCCGTCTTATTCTCCTGCTTGTTTGTAAGTACCTCTCTTCTCATCGCCTTTTAATCGGTCTTCTGCACCGTTTTTGCCTCGTTTTCATCTTTAATCGATTTTGTGCCGCGACTGTTCATCTTCGATTTTGACGGTTGTGTGGATGTCTGTTTCTGTTTATAGTGTTGTATGTGTGTTTTTGGTTCTTCGATTTTGTTGTTTTTGTGGTTGCATGTGAGTTGAACTGTTTGGTTTCGATTTTTGGGTCTGGGTTTCAAGAATCCTCTTTTGTGTTCTTGGCTGAAACTTTGTGTGTATCTGTATGTATATTTGTTTTGATCTTGTTTTTGTAGTTTGTGTTTGGTGTTTAAGTGTTTCTGACTGTTTGTGTTCCCGTGTGTGCGCAAGTAATCCGGATTGGTTTACGATCCGGGCCGTCTTGTTTTATGATTTAGGATATGGATGGAATATTTTTGGTTATAACATGGCTAATATATGTATTCCGGATTTGGTAGAAATTAGGGTTTGAATGATAGCTGGTAGGATAACATATATGTTTATAATTTGGAGCATATAACCCGGATTAAGATAGTAGAACTTACTTCAAATTGATCTTTCTAGGTTTATGGTTCGGACTAAGGCTCGTGCCCGTCGCGTACTTATTTCCCTCTCTGACCCTTCTTCTTGTAGTGAGCCTTCACCCTCTAGTAACCCGGAAATAATAGAACTATATTGGTGTAAAATGGCTAAGAAGAAGAAACAATCCGGACCTCTAGTAACCCAACTTTTTGTTAATGAACCTCCCTCTGGCGGTGTGCTCAGTACTCCGGACGGGTTTTGGTCGGATACCAGCTACTTCTTCGTAAAGAAGGATCCGGATATAGAGGAGGAGTTTTATTATAGGGATCTTAGTATTTGTTACAGAAACAGACAAGAATTCGGACGTCCAGGGCCATACACTGAATCCGAATTTGATGCTGCTTTTGTTAAGATGGGTATTAGTGATGCTCCTTATCCTTTGAAAGAAAAATTTGCTAGTCTTCCGGGTGCTCAGATGGACAAACTGGTCCGGGCCGCTTTTCATTTAGGGCCTGAAATTAGCTGGAGATGGCCTCAGCCCGGGGAGAGGATTTACCATAGACCTGTAGATGGTTATGTTGGTGTCTGGTTGGAGACCCTTAGGTCCGGGTGGAACCCCCGATGCCATCAATTTATAAAACACCTTTGTAAGTATGTATATAAAATTTCAATAATGCAAATTACCCCCAACGGGGTTAAGTGGATGACCTGGTTCCTTGCTGCTTGCAATAAGATGGGGTATCAGCCCACATTGCGACTCTTCCACCACTTTTTAAACTAGTCCAATCTAACAAAGAGCCTTTATATGAGATCCGGTTCCGGGCTGAAGAGTGCGGCTATCCATCTGGAACTGCCAAACCCGTCATACAACAATCTACATTGAAGTATTGGGGTGGTGAGTTGATATTTTTGAAAGGCTTGGATTTGGAATTCCTGCCTCATATAGTTTCTGGAGTTGAAGCAGAAGTATTTGACACTTATAAGGTTGAAGGAGAGGCCTTAGCCCAGATTCATCGGTTTTGTGAGTGCCTCGGGTTTCAAATGACCCGGGATAGTTTCATGAAACATGATAAGTTGTTTGAGCTTGGATGTAAGTTGTTGTAATTCTTCTTTTTGTGAACCGGACTAATTCCTTTTATATACTGATATTTCCTTTTCCTTTGTACAGGTTTGCCTTACTTTCAACCCGAGCTGTACGCAATCATGTCTTCCAATGCCCTTGCCGCATCTTTTAGGAAACTTGGTGGTGTCCACAGCACCAAAAGTCCGGGCGATGTTGGAGGGTCCGGTTCCAGCGCACTAAAGGAGGGAGGTGCCGAATCTGTTGCTCCGGATGCCCATCAGCCCGAACCTATGGTTGATGCTGTTGATGTTGAAATTGTAGAAGGCCTGGAGCAGCGGTCTGGGAAGAAAAGGAAAATTCATGTTGGAAAGAAAACACCTGCGAAGGCGAACGCCACCGTCAATAAAATTGTTGCCGATGGTGATGGGAAGGGTCCGGATAGAGAGCATATCCGAATTGGAAATTTCACTCTGGAGCAACTTGCTGGAATGTGCGCCGATATCCCTACTGATTCGGACTTCGAAGAGATGGAAGATGCTGGGAGTAATGCTTGCCTGAAACGCCTTGTTGGCCACTGGGCACATGTAAGTAGTTTCCTGTTGAAAATTGTCTTTATTCTTTGTAATTCTGTCTTTTCCTTTGTTGATTTTTGATTTTTATTTTGCAGACCGGTAGTTTAATCGGCGCCCTTGCCAGTCTTATCATTACTGAGCGGAAAACTGCACAGGAGTTTGCTAATGAAAAGGATGCCCGGGTTCGAGACCTTGAACTTGAAGTTGCCTCGTTGAAAAAACAAAGTGCTGAGAAGGAGTCCGAGCATCAAGCTGAAATTGTTTCGGTTGAAAAAAGGGCTAATGACCTGGATGAGGTTAACAAGTAGCTTGTTGTGGAAAATGCTAAGACTCGTGATGCTATTATATCCGAGTTCAAAGGTGGTCCGGAGTACGACCAGGATGTTGCTGATGCTGCTGCTCCCGAGATTCAACGAGCTTGGATTGTTTCCGAACGCCACGTTAAGACTGATCCCAATGCCAACTGGGACTCTTTTGTTGGTGAGTTTTTGGCTGCAAAGCTCGCCATCGAGGAAGGCAAAGGGGAGCCTCAGCCCTTCAATGGCCCTGTTCCGAGCTTCCTCCCGGCTTCGTCCAACCCGGATGATTATGGTCTCTAGTTCGTTTTTGTACCTTTTGAACATTTGATATTTGATCTGTAACCGTAAACTGGGTTTTGTTTCTGCTCACTTTGGGATGTTTCCGGGTTGTACGGCCACCCCGGGTCCCTGTTTCTTTAATCGTTTGCAATTCAACTCTTTATATTTTTATCACTCTTCACTCTTTTGTTCTGCGAAACTTATATTTCTCGTGAGCCCGGTTTCATAGCTTGGTTATGACCCGGACGTTTTGTTTTATACTTAGAATAGAATCTAAGATTTTCATTTGATGCATATTGCTCGTGAGTCCGGTCTCATGGCGTGGTTCTGAACCGGACTCTAGATTTAGTACTTAGAATAGAATCTAAGATTCTCATTTGATGCATATTGCTCGTGAGTCCGGTCTCATGGCTTGGCTCTGAGCCGGACTCTTTGTTTTGTACTTAGAATAGAATCTAAGATTTTCATTTGATGCATATTGCTCGTGAGTCCGATCTCGTAGCTTGGTTCTGAGCCGGACTCATAGATTTTGGTAGATATTGCTCTTGCGTCCGGTCTCATATCTTGATTCTGAGCCAGACTTATTTCTTTTGTACTTAGAATGAAATCTAAGTGTATTGTTTTATTGCGTATTGCTCGTGAGTCCGGTCTCATAGCTTGGTTCTGAGCCGGACTCATTGTTTTAGTACTTAGAATAAAATCTAAGATTTTGGTGCATATTGCTCTTGAGTCCGGTCTCATAGCTTGATTCTGAGCCGGACTTGTTTCTTTTGTACTTAGAATGAAATCTAAGAATTTTAGTGCATATTGCTCTTGAGTCCGGTCTCATAGCTTGATTCTGAGCCGGACTCGTTTCTTTTGTACTTAGAATGAAATCTAAGATTTTTAGTGCATATTGCTCGTGAGTCCGGTCTCATAGCTTGGTTCTGAGCCGGACTCTTGGTTTTAGTACGTATTGCTGGGGGACCCTGGCTACAATATTTGCCTATGGCTCCGAGCCAGGGTTACTAGTTTTGCATATTGCTGGGGACCCGAGCTACATGTTATGCCTATAACTCTTAGCCCGGGTTATTACAAGAAATTGAATTTTACTGTAAGTTAAGAAATACATGATAATATGAAAAGAAAACAAAACAACGAGACCGGTTTTATTTATAGAAAAATCAGGAATACAAAGCTCTTATTCTAATCTGGGCTTTTGGGAGCTCCTTATTCTTTATCTGGTCGCTGCAATCTTCTTACTGGTAGAATTTTCGGAGTCTAAGGCCATGCCAAGTATTGGGGACCTCAGAACCATCCATATGAACCAACTTGTATGTTCCAGGCCGGAGTACCTCCCTTATCTTGTAGGGTCCTTCCCATTTTGGCATGAGCTTGCCAGTATTAGTGGGGTCAGAAGCCTCCGTATCGCGAAGGACCAGGTCTCCAACTTGAAAGTTCTTAACCCGGGCCTTCTTCCCAAAGTACTCTCTAGTTTTTTCTTTGTATTTTTCCATCCTCTCAATAGCTTGATCCCGGACTTCGTCAATCAAAATCAAGTTAGTCTGCAACCCTTCTTCATTAGCTATTTCTTCAAAATTTATCGCTCGACGGGAGGGATTTCCAACTTCAATGGGTAGTAAAGCTTCAGTGCCGTAGGCCAGTCTGAATGGGGTTTCACCAGTGCTAGTCCGGGGACTAGTCCTGTATGCCCATAACACATTTGGCAGCTCCTCAGGCCACTTATTCTTACTTTCTTGTAACCTCTTCTCAATTCCTCTAAGCAAAATCCGGTTTGTAACTTCAACTTGGCCGTTTCCTCTTGGGTATGCAACAGATGATTTTTTATGCTTGATTCCTCTTTCTTTCAGGTAGCCTTCGAAATCGGACCCCACAAATTGTGGCCCGTTATCAGAAACTAGAACCATTGGTAGCCCGAACCTCATCAGTATGTTGTCCATAAACCGGATGCAATCCTGTTGGTTGATTGTTCTCATTGCCTTAGCTTCAGCCCACTTGGTCATGTAATCAATTGCCACTAGCAAATATCTCAGGTCGCCTTTAGCCCGGGGAAATGGACCCATGATATCAATACCCCAAACTGCAAACGGGATAGGAGACAGGACTGAGGATGGTAAGACCGGGCTCTGTCGTGGGACATTGCTGAAAAGTTGGCAGTTCTAGCACTTCTTCACAAACTCCACAGCGTCATTATGAATTGTAGGCCAGTAATAACCCTGCCTTATAATCTTGTGAGCCAGGGCCTTTGCAGATAGGTGGTCTCCACAAATTCCCTCGTGAACTTCTTGCAGACAATAGGTAGCTTCAACCGGTCCCACGTATTTTAGAATTGGTGCCGAGTAAGTCCGGCGATAGAGTATCCCCTCTTCCAAAAAGAACTTTGCCGCTTTATTCCTGAGTCTTTGAGCTTGACTCTTCTCAGAAGGCAGTTCTCCCTTCTCCAAGTACAAAATTATGGGCGTCATCCAGCTGGGTTGATCATCAATTTCCATGACTTCCTCTTGATCCATTGTTGGTTTAGTCAGTTCCTCAAAGTAAACTGAGCTATCCAAATCAGCCGAGTTCTGGACTAATTTAGATAGGATGTCAGCTTCTGTGTTGTCTTCTCGATCTACTTGACAAATTTCAAACTTGGGTATCATAGCTAGGAAACCTTGAACCAAGGCTTGATACCTTCCCAGTGTCGGGTCCTTTGCCACGTACTCTCCGGTCATTTGCTTGACTACTATCTGAGAATCGCTGAAAATCCTTAGCTTTCTCACCTTTAAACTTCGGGCTAGACGGAGTCCGGCTAGAAGAGCTTCGTACTCTGCCTGATTGTTCGTTGCTTGGAACTGAAATCCAATCGCTTGCTTTATCTTGAATCCATCCGGACTCTTGAGTATGAGCCCGGCTCCAGATCTCTCATTGGTTGATGAGCCATCTACATGCAAAATCCAGGTTTCATGGTCAAGTGTGGATTCCTCCCCGGGTTCTGTCTCCATTGAAATGTGAACAGGTTCGGGGAAAGAACATTCCACAATGAAATCGGCTAAAGCTTAGGATTTGATAGATGTTCTTGGGATAAAAGTTAGGGAGAATTGGCTTAGCTCAATAGCCCAGTTAACCAACCTCCCCGAGACATCAGGTTTGTGAATAATTTTCCTGAGTGGTTGATCAGTTATAACTTTGATTTCCCTCCCTTGGAAATAATGCCTCAGCTTCCGGGATGCAGTGATGAGAGCGAAAGCAAACTTTTCGAGGTTTGGGTAACGGGTTTCAGCATCTTTGAGCACTTGGCTCACATAATAAACCGGCTTCTGCTCACCTTCGTGATCCCGGATTAGTGCTGCTCCCACAGCCAGGGTACCTGCAGACAAGTAAATGCTTAAAGGCTCCCCGGGCTCGGGTTTGGTTAAGATTGGCGGTGCGGCTAGGTATTCTTTGAGGGAGTCAAAAGCTTGTTGGCAATCCGGGCCCCAGACAATTTCTTTCTTTTTCTGAGCTCCCTTCAGCAAGTTGAAGAAAGGCAAGCAACGATCTGCGAGCTTAGGAATAAACCTTCGCAATGCTGCTAACGATCCTGCAAGTTTCTGTATATCTCTCTGGGTCTGGGGTGCTTGCATCTCAGTTATTGCTTTGATTTTTTCTGGGTTGGCTTCGATTCCCCTTTGGCTAATCATGAAACCTAAGAATTTTCCCGCTCCAACTCCGAAAGTGCATTTGTCCGGATTCAGTTTCATCTTTTGCTTCCTTAAGTTCTCAAAACATTCTTTCAGATCAGAAATGTGTGTCTGGACTGTTGTTGACTTTGCTATCATGTCATCGACATATGATTCCAGATTTCTCCCCAATTGACTGTTTAAGATTTCCACCATTGCCCTTTGGTAAGTAGACCCGGCATTCCTTAATCCAAACGGCATAAGTTTGTAGGCGTAGACCGCCTGGTGTGTTATGAATGCCGTCTTGGCTATATCAGCTGGGTTCATCTTTATTTGATTATAACCGGAGAAGGCATCCATGAAACTCAGCATGGCATGCCCGGCTGTCGCATCAATGAGCTGGTCAATGCTGGGAAGCGGGTAAGGGTCTTTGGGGCATGCAGCATTCAAGTCAGTGTAGTCCACACACATTCGCCACTTTCAATTTGGTTTCTTGACTAAGACAACATTGGCTAGCCACTCCGGATACTTTATCTCACAGATGATATCGGCCTTTAGGAGCTTTTCAACTTCCTCATCGATCGCTTTCTGTCTCTCCGGGGCAAAGTTCCTTCGTTTCTGCTTTACTGGCTTCTTTCTAGGATCAACATCCAGGCTATGCATAGCAACAGACTCCTGGAGCCCAGGCATGTCATCCGGGCTCCAGGCAAATACATCGGCATATTCTCGAAGCAACTCTGTTAACTCCTTCTTGAACACTGTGTCTAACCCGGTTCCAATTTTGACTTGTCTATCCGGGTTCCCCTCTATTAGTTCGATCGATTCGAGCTCAACAGCAGCCTCCACTTTTGTCATTTCCGCCTTAGAGACATACTGCTGGACTCGGGCTTGTACAATCTGGTCAAGGAAGACCTGGGCTGGTGGGTTTTCAATGTTATGGACACCCTTACCGGGCTCAATCTTTTTGTTGTATCTATGCTTCTTCCTGCTCAGATTTTTGTGGTAGGAGTTTGCTTTCCTTTTATTCTCTGGGTCGGTCTCTGCCATTACCAAAGCCTGCCCATAGCAACGGCTGGCCATTTCATAGTCGCCCCGAACTTCTCCAATGCCTCCGGGAGTGGGAAACTTGAATTTGAGATGGGGTGTTGAAGTAATAGCTTGGAGTTTGGTAAGGGCTGGTCTTCCCAGAATGACATTATAAGATGATGGGGTGTTGATGATATAGAATTTTACTATGTTGGTTACCTGCTTCGGGAAGGTCCCGAACAGGACTGGGAGATAAAGGGTTCCTTGAATGGGGACCAAATTGTTTCCAAATCCATAGAGGGGATCTTCCCTGCAATCGTTCATTCTTATGCTGCCCAGCTGCATCCGGTCCACTGTGTGTTTGAACAGGATATTGACAGAAGATCCATTGTCAACTAGGACTCTCCTAACCTCATTTTCTGCTATGTCCAGGCTCACAACCAAGGCTTCGTTATGGTTGGGGTTGATTCCTTCAAAGTCATCCTTGCTGAAGGTTATTACTTGTTCCGGACAAGCCTGCACCATCATTACTTCGTCTCCTGAGTCCGGGCTTCTTGGAGGTGAATTGGATCCGCCCATAACCACATTCACAATATTCTTGTCTTTTCCGGATCCCTCTCCTCGGTCAGCCACTCGCCGAGCTGTGTACTGCCCCATGTTGCCCTTTTTGACTTGGTCTTCCACAAAAAATTTCAAAGAGAGGCAATTTTCTGTTGTATGCCCATGGGTTTCATGGTAGTCGCAATGCTTATGGACTGATCGGTTTTCCGGGGCAGTGAGCATTGGCTTGGGAGGGTAATAGAATGGCTTATCTCGCACCTCTTTCAGAATGTCTGCGCGAGCCCGGTTGAGAGGAGTCCAAGAGGGTTCGGGTCTGGGCTCACGCCTGGGTTTAGGCTGCCCGGACTCATCTTTCTGCCTGGAGTCCGAGGGTGGTGCTGGTAGTGCAAGCTGAGAGCTTTGGATGTAGTTGCTTTGTCTATTTGGTTTGAATTTTTTGTCTTGATGATTGTAGTTGTTTTTGGGTGGATCTTGAGTTCGGGTTGGAGAAATGCCCTGCCTAGTCATCCTCATTGCTTGGAGGACATCTGTTTCTTTGATGAACCTTGCTGCCATAGAATAGGCCGCCGCCAGGCTCTGTGGTTCTTTATGGATGAGGTCGAGGACATATCTTTCATTGTTGTCCGGATCTAGGTTTCTTCGGAAGATTGTAAGGGCTTCCCGCTCGTCCAGGTTGCTCACGTTGTTGATAGCTTCCTGGAAGCGTTTCATATAAGTGGCCAATGCCTCTCCCCGGGCTTGCCGGACTGTCTCTAGGTGGCACATGTGCATTTCGTGGGTCTTATTGGCTCGGAAGCGTCTCAAGAAGGATTCCCGAAACTGCTTCCAATTGTGGATGCTTCGAGAAGGGATTCGGCTAAACCATCTTTGGGCTCCGGACTTGAGGGTTGAGGCAAAGAACCTGCACTTGGTTAGATCATTGTAATAATATATCATTGCAATTTGTTCAAAATAGTTTATATGTTCCTCAGGGTCACCCAAACCATTAAAGGAATCGAAGTTGTAGTGTTTGAGATTTCTCTGCCTTGGTGTTGCTTCGAGGGAGTAGCTGAAGGGGGTTAGTGTATCTCCAATGTCAATCCCCGAATCCTGCCCCACCTTTTTCTGAAGTTCATGGATCATGTCCATCAAGTCCTCCTGGGGTTCTTCATCATCTGAGAATATGTCGAGGCTAGGGGCCCGGGTTCTTCTTTTTTCATGATTTCTGCCCATAATCCGGGCCTCCTCCTCTTGGATTCTTCTTTGTATTTTGAGGTCAAGTTTAGCTTGCTCTTCATTTCGGATCCTTTCCCTCAAGTCAGCTAGCTTTCTGAGCTTTTCAGCTTCGGTATCTTGGTTTTGACTGTTGGTCCTGTGGTGGGTCCTTTTTCGGGTTTCTTTGTCCTTGCCTCCGATTCTGTCGAAAACTGAGGCGCAGGATCGGTGGGAGTCTCCAGAGTCATGTGAGTTCTCAACCTGATCAACTTAATTTAGCCGAGCTTCTTTATACATCCGAATTGCATCAGCAAGCTGGTCCCCGGTCAG
Source organism: Heracleum sosnowskyi (assembly GCA_030848705.1). Classification (NCBI taxonomy): domain Eukaryota; kingdom Viridiplantae; phylum Streptophyta; class Magnoliopsida; order Apiales; family Apiaceae; genus Heracleum; species Heracleum sosnowskyi. Next base: position 8,650,543 of record CM061242.1, on the reverse strand, counting down.
GTTTTCCATGAGACCGGGTTCCATGTTGATATCCGTATACTTGAATTTGTTAACCTCGATTTCAACCCGGGCATCACCAGGCCGGATTATCTGCGATGCCAGAGTCAGGACTGGGGGTACTTCACCAACAATCGGGTTCAAATTTGTGGGTGGTTCTTGTCTTGGGGTACTGGTTGTGGGTCTTAAAACAGATTTGCTACCTCGAGCCATGATTCAAGAGCAAACAATGTATACAACTTTTTTGGGGTAATACAATTTTTCAAAATCAAAGTGAATTTCTGATAGATCTGGGTTTGTCAAGGAGCACGAGACAATTTATGCATGTTATTTCTGGGTTTGGTGTTTTTCGAAGCAGGAAACTTGGTTTTAAAGACAGATCTATAAGAGAGCAATGCAGATCTAAGCAAAAACGGGAGCAAGAAAGCTAGATAATGCTAAACAAGGCTAAAAGTAAACAGATCTGGGCTAAATAAGGTTAAAAACATTCATACATTGGAGATATGGGCTAAAGAGTTCATGTTTAGTTGTTAAAACAAAGGAGTTTGCTTAGATCTTACTGGATTTAACTAGGACTCCTTCAAAAATGAAGGAGCTTGCTGGTGATGGTGAGTCTAGCGGCACCGTGACCACAAGACAAGGCCCCCTCCTTCTAGCGCCAATGATAACTCCAAATCCCGATCTAGTCCTTCCCGGCCGATCCCACGCCTGGAAGCGGTGTCGCTGCGGTTGGGACTCTGCAAAACAACACCGGAGGGGGATTTGGACCCTGGCGGCGCCTCCGGCGTGAGAATAAGTAATGGCTTTGGAAAGGAAGACAGGTCTATAGAGAAATCTAAATCTGGAGGGTGTATGTATAGTGTGTGTATATGTAGGCTAGGTGTGTCAAAGAGAATGTAACCCCTACACCTTTCCTCCTTGGTCTATATATAGGCCCAGGATTAGGGTTTAGGGGTTGTACCTGCAATCATGAGCGTTGAATCCTAGGTAGGTAGGACACCTGGGCGATGTGGATGGATTGCACGTGTCCAGGTGAAGGATTGTGGCATCGTGTGCCAGGCTCCTGCTGGCGTGTGGCTTAAAATAGGAAATGATTGTCCCAATCATTAGGTATCCTTATGTGTCACTATTAAGTGTGGCCATCAATGATGACCTAGGCACGTCACGTAATGAAGTATAGTTTGTCTCCCACAAGATATTGCCTTGGCCGCCAGGAGAATTAGACTTGAAACTTGAGTCCATGAGTCCGGACTGGTACGTAGGTCAGGACTCCACGACGAGTCTGGACTAAGAGGTGAGCCCTGACTGGAGTAGTAATCCGGGTTCCTGGTGACTCCTGGCTCAGAAATAAGCCCGGGCTATACATAGCCTATCAGTAGGCAAGCAAAAGGGTTAATATGTTATTACATTTGAGCATGGACTACAACTGTTTAACAAAAAGGAACTGTACAAACAAAACAGTTAATATTAATAATATAAATGTTTTATAAATTATGGATAATTCGGTTATTTATTCGGTTTTTCGGTTAACCGCGGTTAAAAACCGAAATACCGAAAAACCGAATTAGAGAAATATTCCTACCGAAAACCGAACCGAAATATAAATATTGGTTAACCGAACCGAAATTATTTCGGTTATTCAGTTCGGTTTTCGGTTAACCGAACCGAATGCACACCCCTAGTAGTCAATTAGTCATTATGTTTGCCATATATTTATGGCCGGATTTCTAATTTTCGTTAATGTTGTGTATCAAGTTGAATACACAAAAATAATATAATATTTTAATTTTTTAATAATTGTTTTTTTCTCTAGTCTTAGCAAAGTTATTTTTTCTTTCGTCCCTCACTTGCGTTTGTGAAAAAATTATTAGTTGTGCCCGTTATTTATTAATTGGAAGCAGGGAAGTATTGAAATACTTTATGCTTCTCTAGACATTACTCTCTTTTTATTTTTCTATATATTTAAATCTTTTCATTTTTCTTTATATTTAAATCTTTAATGTAGTTTGTATGTTACATGAACATGATTTATAAAATTATAAATTTTATGTATATTAATACAATTAAAAAGTTTAAATGACACATAAAATAAAGACGAGAATAAACAAATATTTAAGGAATTTTACAAATCGCTTCCGAGAATAAAAATATATTCAAGTAATTTTACCTAATCGCCTCCCGATTCAAGATGCATGTTTTCTAAGGTTTATTAAAAACAAGATATAAACCAATTTTTAATTTTTGAAAAAAAGCTATAATTTATATGAAGATGTCTTTTATGTTATACATGCTGTTTTTTATTTTATTTTATAGAAATATTAGTATTATTTTTATTTAATTAATATAGAAGTAAAATATAGCAATTTTATAGAAGTAAAATATAATTATTTGTGAAAAAGTAAAATATAGAAATTTTATGCCTATTATAAAGGTGAAAATTTTAAGATGCAGAAAGTAGTAGTATAGCAGTTTTACTTAATCTAGAGAAATGGCATAGTTTGAGCCAAGGAAAGTAAAGGAGGGCTAAATATTTTTAGGCTCGAATTCAAACTTGACTAAATAGTTTGGTCTTAAATTTAAGCTCGAACTTGATCAAATCATCAATTTCAAATTTGAAGTTCTGCTCAACCAAAACTCGTTCGATTATTATCAAGCCGAATTCAAACATTTTACAATAGCTCATGTGACTGGTTTACACCTCTATTTTGAGCCCTATGCTACTCTCCTCCTCAATTCTTTATATTGAGAGACGTAGAACTATATTTATAGGAGACTTAAAATATGTGTCAAACAATATAAAAAAACCCTAAAGAAATGAGAGGGAGGAGGAGTACGTAACTTTTTCTACGTCTCACCAGGTCTTCGATATATTAAAATTGAGATTCACTCCTTTTCTTACCTAATGCACTTTCTGCCATTTGATCATATTTTAATATAGCACTGATCTAACTAAAATGATGATCTAATTACCAGTATTATTATTTCCGATCTTCAAACTTGAAGCTCTTGAATCTGCTGTTTAATAATGGCTTCTACAAGTCATAATCCAACTCCACCCTCTTTTGCTTCACCTTCACCCACTACATGGGATGTTTTCCTAAGCTTTAGAGGTAAAGATACAGGAAATTCATTTACTGATTATCTTTATGATACCCTGCAGCGCGCTGGTATCCGAACATTCCGAGATAAATTTGAGCTACGTAGCGGAAAAGTGATATCAGACGCATTGGTACAAGCTATACAGGAATCTAAGATGTACGTTGTTGTCTTATCAGAAAATTATGCTTCATCCCGATGGTGCCTTGACGAGCTTGTAGAGATCTTCCGGTGTTGTGAATCAATGGATAGATTAGTTCTTCCTGTATTTTACAACATCGAACCATCGGTTGTGCGTTACCAAACTGGGAAGTTTAGTGAAGCTTTCCAGAAGCACGCAAATCGTTTAGATGGGAATTATAAGCTGGATAAGTGGCGCCATACACTGGAGGTGGTGGCAAACTTTTCAGGATACGAAATCGATAAAAATAAGTAAGTGAAATTATTAATATTGTCTTAATTTGTTCAAATTAGATTGGTTTGGAACAAAAGTAACAAAAAATCATCCAGGATATATAGGCGGGGGCGAAAAAATTGAAGTGAATTTTTTAATTTAAGATCAAAACAGATGATCACAAATTCTTAACAGAAACCTATTTATATTTTGTTTTACATAAGTTTTCAATAGATGTGTTTTACTGAAATTTTTTAATTTTGCATCCAATCTGGTTTTTTGTATATATGGTATGGGTGGGGTTGGCAAAACATCTCTTGCCAAAGCTGTGTACAACCAAAACTATCGCCGCTTTCAGGGCAGCTGCTTCCTAGAAAACGTTAGGGAGACTTCGCAAACACGAGAAGGCATAGTATGTTTACAACGTAAACTTATCCATGATGTTCTTAAATGTAAGAACATTACCGTTGACAATGCTGACCTAGGAATTAAGTTTATAAGAGCTATGTTGGTCATGTTACATGATGGTTGACTTGATGATTAGTAAATTATATTTTGTATATAGTGACAGCTAGTGACAGCTCATTTTCAGTTAGTTAGTTAGAGTTATTTGTTTGTAATCTTTGTATATAAACCATGTAGTCACTACTTTACATTTTGTAACTTTCATTTCAATCAATGAAATCACTTTCACTGAGTTGTTTCTTTCTTTACAAACCTGTAAACATTCTAACAAGCTAGAATGTGTTCAACAAAAGTTCTTATTGTTATTGATGATTTGGACAATGCATCATCCTTGGACTTTTTAATAGGAACATTTGCTTTGGAGAGCGCAATCATAATAACCCGAGATGGAGATCTACTTGATTCAATTGATGTAGATGCCAAATACAAGGTAAGTGAACTGGATCATGCTGAATCACGTCAACTTTTTTGCCGACATGCATTCGGAGGAGATACTATAATACCAGACACTTTAAGGGAATTGTCCGAAGAGATTCTAAAACGTGCTGGTGGGCTTCCGTTGGCTCTTCAGGTTTGTGGCTCGGCCTTACTAAACAAAAGCAAGGAAGGATGGAGATGGTACATCAACAAACTGAGACGAGTTTCCATTGTCTATGTTGAGAAAATACTGTTGATTAGCTTTCATGCGTTGGAATTGGTTGACCCTATGCTGCAGGATATTCCCTGATTGGATTAGTCAATCAAGTGATCTAGGGTCAACAGTGTCTCTAGGATTGCCGCCAAATGTGTCACACAGTTTTTTGGGGATGGTTCTCTGCTTTCACCACTTGGAGGTTTTGAATTTACAAAGATGCACTTTGATAGGCTATGTATAGCCCGGACCTATCCCGGATAAGGGATCACTACCAAAGAACCCGGACGCATATCTCAATCATGGTCCACCAGCTAGTCTGGATTCATGTTCTGTCATGACTCACCTTCAAGTCCTAGCCCGTATCGGAGTCCTGGCTCATCTACTAGTCCGAACTCGTATCGGAATCCGGGTCCATTAATAAGTCCGAACTCATATCGTAGTTCGGACTCACCTACAAAACTCGAGCTCACAGGTTGGGCTTAAGTTCAAAGTTTAATCCATCCCTGGCGACAAAGGCAATAACGCACATGAAGACTACACATTGGTACGTGACGTGGTCGGGTCATGACCGATGGCCACACCTGGTGACGACACGTAAAGATTCCTAATGATTGGGATAATTATTTCCTATTTAAACCACACGCCAGCAGGAGCCTGGCACACGCTGCCACAATCCGTCACCTGGACACGTGCAATCCATCAACATCACCCAGGTGTCCTACCTACCTAGGATTCAACGCTCATGATTGCAGGTACAACCCCTAAACCCTAATCCTGGGCCTATATATAGACCAAGGAGGAAAGGTGCAGGGGTTACATTCTCTTTTACACACCTAGCCTACATATACACACACTATAAATACACCCTCCATATTTAGATTTCTCTATAGTCCTATCTTCCTTTCCAAAGCCGTTACTTATTCTCACGCCGGAGGCGCCGCCAGGGTCCCAACCCCCCTCCGGTGTTGTTTTGCAGAGTCCCAACCGCAGCGACACCGCTTCCAGGCGTGGGATCGGCCGGGAAGGACTAGATCGGGATCTGGAGTTATCATTTGGCGCTAGAAGGAGGGGACCTTGTCTTTTGGTCTCGGTGCCACTAGACTCACCGTCATCAACAAGCTCCTTCATCTTTGAAGGAGTCCTGATTCAGTCCAGTAAGATCTAAACAAACCCACCTTTTGTAACCATAAAAATGAATTCTTTAGCCAATCTCTTTAACGTATGCATGTTCCTTAACCTTATTTGGCCCAGATCTGTTTATTTTTAGCCTTGTTTAGCCGTATTTAGCTGTCTTGCTCCAGTTATTGCTTAGATCTACATCGTTCTCTTGTAGATCTGCCTTGAAAACCTGTTTTCTTGCTTAGAGAAACATTAAACCCAGAAAGTGCATGCATACGTTGATTTACCTTCACTGAATAAACCCAGATCTAGTTGAGATTTTCTTTTCCATCGGAAATTGTTACAAATTGTGTCAAAAATTTTGTCGCATAATTGTTGTTATTGAACCATGGCTCGAGGAAGCAAGTCCACAATGAGACCCGCAACTAGCACCCCAAGACAAGAACCAACCCCCAACCCGAACCCTAATACTGTGGAAATACCAACACCCCTGGCCCTGGCATCTCAGATAATCCGGCCTAATGATGCCCGGGTGGAAATTGAAGTTAACAAATACAAGTACACTGATGTTGAAATGGAAGCCGGACTCATGGAGAACCTAACTGGGAACCAGATTGCTGATGCAGTCCGGATGTATAAAGAAGCTCGGATGAACGAAGTAGATCAAAATGAGCACTCTAATGATTCTGGGGAATCTCGCCGATCCCGTGGCTCGGTTTTTGACCGAATTGGGGGCAGAGACAAGGAAGGCCGGAAGAGAACACATCACAGAACCCACAGTAAAAACCAAGACACTGAAGCTGAGAAACTCAAGAAACTAGCCGAGCTAAGGGAGAAAATCCGGGTTGAAGAACAGGCTAAACTCGACCTAAGGGTCCAGAAGAGAATCCAGGAGGAGGAAGCCCGGATTCTGGGCAAAACTCATGACAGAAGAAGGGCCCGGGCCCCAAGTCTTGACATAATATCAGATGAAGAAGAGCCCCAGGAGGACTTGATGGACATGATCCACGAACTACAGAAAAAAGTTGGCCAGGATTCGGGAATTGATATAGGGGATACCTTGACACCATTCAGCTACTCTCTAGAGGCCACACCCAGGCAGAAAAATCTCAAACACTACAACTTTGATTCCTTCAATGGCTTGGGCGACCCCGAAGAGCATGTTAATTACTTTGAACAAATTGCAATGATATATTATTACAATGATCTAACCAAATGCAGGTTTTTCGCCTCAACCCTCAAATCCGGGGCACAGAGATGGTTCAGCCGAATCCCTTCTCGAAGCATCCACAATTGGAAGCAGTTTCGGGAATCCTTCTTGAGACGCTTCCGAGCCAATAAGACCCATGAAATGCACATGTGCCACCTAGAAACAGTCCGGCAAGCTCGGGGAGAGGCGTTGGCCGCTTATATGAAACGCTTCCAGGAAGCAATCAACAATGTGAGCAACCTGGATGAGCGTGAAGCACTCACAATTTTCAGAAGGAATCTGGACCCGGACAACAATGAAAGATATGTCCTTGACCTCATCCACAAGGAGCCACAGAGCCTGGCGGCGGCCTATTCCATGGCAGCCCGGTTCATCAAAGAAACCGATGTCCTCCAAGCAATGAGGATGACTAGGCAGGGCATATCTCCAACTCGGATTCAAGATCCACCCGAAAACAACTACAATCATCAAGACAAAAAATTCAAACCCAATAGACAAAGCAACTACATTCAGAGCTCTCAGCTCGCTTTGCCAACCTCAACCCCGAACTCCAATCAAAGTGTGGAGCCCGGACAACCTAAACAAAAACTTGAGCCCAGGCCTGAACCAAACTGGACTCCTCTCAACCGGGCTCGAGCTGATATTTTGAAAGAAGTACGAGACAAGCCTTTCTACTACCCTCCCAAACCCATGGCGACCGGACCAGAAAATCGGTCTGTCCATAAACACTGTGACTATCATGAAACACATGGACACACAACCGAGAATTGCTTGTCTCTAAAGTTTTTTGTAGAAGAACAGATCAAGAAAGGTAACATGGGACAATACATAGCCCGGAAAACTGATGACAGGGGAACAGGATCCGGGAAGGGTAAAAATGTTGTGAATGTCGTATTGGGTGGGTCTAACTCGCCACCCCGAAGTCCGGACTCGGGAGATGAGATAATGATGGTTCAAACCTGTCCAGAACAAATAATCAGTTTCAACAAAGATGATTTCGAAGGACTCGACCCCAATCATAATGAAGCTCTAGTTGTTAGTCTAGACATAGCTGACAATGAAGTTAAAAGAATACTGATTGACAACGGTTCTTCTGTCAATATCATATTCAAACATACTGTGGATCGAATGCAGCTGGGGAGTGTGAAGATGAACGATTGCAGAGAAGATCCTCTCTACGGTTTTGGAAACAACTTGGTCCCAATTCAAGGAACCCTGTATCTACCAGTACTATTTGGGACTTATCCGAACCAAGTCACTAACATTGTTAAATTCTATGTCATCAACACTCCTTCTTCTTACAATATGATCCTGGGAAGACCAGCTCTGACTAAGCTCCAAGCTATAACCTCAACCTCACACCTAAAGTTCAAGTTTCCCACACCCTCTGGCATTGGAGAAGTCCGGGGAGATTATGAAATGGCTAGTAGATGCTATGGGCAAGGGTTAGTCATGGCTGAAACAGACCCGAAAAACAAAAGGAAAGCCAATTCTTACCAGAAAAATATGAACCAAAAGAAACATAAATTCAACCCAAGGAAAGAGCCCGACCAAAAAATTGGTGAGTAGAAGATTTCAAAACCCGGGCCAGAAATAAAGATCAATTTGTATTGAAGAATAGAAAATTTGTACTCGTGATCAATTTATGAATAAAAATAGGGCCCGATGTTATTTCTCACAAAATTGTATTTCAAATTATCTGTATTTCATTTTTCTTGTTTCTTGTATCAACCCTGGCTCAGAGCCATAGGCATACAGAGGAGCCAGGGTCCCCCAGCAATATGCAGATCAAGAGTCCGGCTCAGAATCAAGCCATGAGACCGGACTCACGAGCAATATGCAATCAAATCGAAATCTTAGATTCTATTCTAAGTACAAAAGAAAGAGTCCGGCTCAGAATCAAGCCATGAGACCGGACTCACGAGCAATACGCAACTCTATAACCCTGGCTCAGAGCCATAGGCATACAGAGGAGCCAGGGTCCCCAGCAATATGCAGATCAAGAGTCCGGCTCAGAATCAAGCCATGAGACCGGAGTCACGAGCAATATGCAATCAAATCGAAATCTTAGATTCTATTCTAAGTACAAAAGAAAGAGTCCGGCTCAGAATCAAGCCATGAGACCGGACTCACGAGCAATATGCAACTCTATAACCCTGGCTCAGAGCCATAGGCATACAGAGGAGCCAGGGTCCCCAGCAATATGCAGATCAAGAGTCCGGCTCAGAATCAAGCCATGAGACCGGACTCACGAGCAATATGCATCAAACAAAAAATCTTAGATTCTATTCTAAGTACAAAAGAAAGAGTCCGGCTCAGAATCAAGCCATGAGACCGGACTCACGAGCAATATGCAACTCTATAACCCTGGCTCAGAGCCATAGGCATACAGAGGAGCCAGGGTCCCCAGCAATATGCAGATCAAGAGTCCGGCTCAGAATCAAGCCATGAGACCGGACTCACGAGCAATATGCATCAAACAAAAAATCTTAGATCCTATTCTAAGTACTAAATCAAGAGTCCGGCTCAGAACCAAGCCATGAGACCGGACTCACGAGCAATATGCATCAAACAAAAAATCTTAGATCCTATTCTAAGTACTAAATCAAGAGTCCGGCTCAGAACCAAGCCATGAGACCGGACTCACGAGCAATATGCATCAAACAAAAATCTTAGATTCTATTCTAAGTACTAAATCTAGAGTACGGCTCAGAACCAAGCCATGAGACAGGACTCACGAGCAATACGCATCAAATGAAAATCTTAGACTATACTCTAAGTACTAAATCTAGGGTCCGGTTCAGAATCACGTCATGAGACCGGACCCATGAGCAACATAAATTTAGCAGAGGAATGCACAATATCAAAAACATCAGAGGCAGGATTGCAAACGATAGTATAAAGAAATTAGAGCAAATAAAGAGACCCGGGCTGGCCGTACAACCCGGAAACATCCCCAAAAGTTTGGACCAAAAAACAGCAAATAGAAGTTACGTTACAGAGATCCCAAATACAAAATGTTCAAAACACATGATAAGTTAATCTTCAACAGGTTTAGTCGGGGAGGGCACAATCGGATTGGAAGGATGAGGGAGGAAGCTCGGATTGGGGCCATCATAAGGCTGAGGCTCTCCTTTCCCCTGCTCGATTGAGAGCTTGGCAGCCAGGAATTCACCAATAAAAGAATCCCAGTCAGCAGCAGGATCGGTTTTGATATGCCTTTCAGCAACAAGCCAAGCCCGGAGAATCTCAGGGGCAGCAGCATCCGCGATAGATTGGTCATACTCCGGACCTTCTTTGAATTCCGCCACAGCAGCTTCACGGGACTTGGCTTCTCCAAGAAGGAGTTGTTTGTTGAGTGCATCCAACTCATCGGCTTTCTTCTCAACCTTCGCCATGTCAGCTTGAAACCCGGATAACTTGGAAGTGAACTCCGATTCCTGCTCGGCATTTTTGGCTTTTATTGAAGCATTCTCCAATTCAAGGTCTCGAATCCGGGCATCCTTTTCGTTAGCGAACTCGTGTGCAGATTTTCTTTCGGTAATAATAATGCTGGCAAGTGCGCTGATTAGACTACCGGTCTATAAAACAGAAATCAAAAATCAACAAAGCGAAAGGGAGAATTACAAAACACAAGGATAACTTTCAAACAACTTACATGTGCCCAGTGGCCAACGAGGCGTTTCAGGCAAGCATTGCTACCAGCCTCTTCCATCTCTTCGAAATCCGAGTCAGTAGGAATATCAGCGCACATACCAGCAAGTTGCTCCAGAGTTAAGTTCCCAATTCGGATGGATTCATTATCCGGACCCCTCCCATCTTTATCAGCAACAATTTTATCGACAGTGGCTTTCGCCTTTGCAGGAGTTTTCTTCCCCACGTGAATCTTCCTCTTCTTTGAAGAACGAGGTCCCAAGTCCTCGACTAGCTCAACGTCAACAGCATCAGCCACAGGTTCGGGTGGCGGGGGAGCCGGGGCAACAGACTCCGCACCACCTTCCTTCAACGCACTAGAACCGGACCCCCCAATCTCGACCGGACCCTTGGTGCTGTGAACACCTCCGAGTTTCCTAAAAGAAGCAGCAAGAGCATTTGAAGACATGATCGCGTACAACTCGGGTTGGAAGTACGGCAAACCTGCATAAAGGAAAGAGCAAATATCAGTATATCAAAAGAATTAGTCCGGTTTACAAAAAGAAGAAAAACACAACTTACATCCAAGCTCAAACAACAAATCATGTTTTATAAAGCTATCCCGGGTCATTTGGAAACCAAGGCATTCACAGAACCGGTGAATTTGAACCAAGGCTTCCCCCTCGAGTGTGAACACATCAAACACTTCAGCCTCCACATTAGAAACAATATGGGGCATGAACTCCAAATCCAGGCCTTTCAAGAAAATAACTTCACCATTCCAGAACTTTAAAGTTGACTGTTGAATAACCGGTTTGGCGGAGCCTGACGGATAACCACATTCTTCCGCACGAAACCGGATCTCATACAGAGGCTCTTTGTTAGACTGGACTAGCTTAAACAGCTGGTGGAAAAGCCGCAATGTAGGCTGATACCCCATCTTGTTACAAGCAGCCAAAAACCAAGTTATCCACTTGACTCCGTTGGGAGTAATTTGCATTATTGAAATTTTGTAAACATATTTACAGAGGTGCTTTACAAACTGATGGCATCTGGGATTCCATCCGGACCGCAGAGTTTCCAGCCATACACCAACATAACCATCTTTTGGCCTATGGTAAATCCTCTCCCCGGATTGAGGCCATCTCCAACTAATTTCGGGCCCCAAGTGGAATGAAGCCCGGACCAATTTGTCCATCTGAACATCCGGAATGCTCATAAATTTTTCCTTCAGAGGATAAGGGGCTTCGCCAATTCCCAATTTGGAAAAAGAGGCGTCAAATTCGGATTCACTGTACGGTCCGGGTCGGCCAAATTCCTGGTGATTCCTATAACAGGCACTAAGATCTCTATAATAAAATTGTTGTTCTACAACCGGATCTTTCCTCACAAAAAAATAGCTGGTATCCGACCAATATCCATCCGGAGTACTGAGTACACCACCACGGGGAGGCTCATGAACAAAAAGTTGGGTTACTAAGGGACCGGACTGTTTCTTCTTCTTAGCCATTCTACACCAAAATAGTTCTATAATATCCGGATTGCTAGAAATGGGGGAGTCGTTACAACTAGAAGAAGGGTCAGAAAGAGGTATAAGTACGCGGCGAGCACGAGCCTTAATCTGAACCATAAACCTAAAAAGATCAATTCGAAGTAAGTTGTATTGTTTCAGCCCGGATTACATATTTTCAGTTATTTATACTTTTGTTACCTAGCAGTTATCATTCAACTCCTATCCCCTACCATTACCGAATTAAGTACTATCAATGATTGTAACCAAGTATCTTATCAACATCCTAAATCATTAGACCAAGACCGCCCGGATTGTAAAAAAATCCGGATTACTTGAAAACACACAGGAATACAAACAGCCAGAAACACTTAAACACAAAAAAATCCTAAAAAAACAAGATCAAAGCATACACAACAGATACATACAACCCTACATAGTTCAAGAACATCAAGAACAGCCATCAAACCCAGAAATGAAAAACACAAATCCAACACATGCAAGGCTATTTACAATTCGAAAAGCAAACACAAAGACATCATAGTCAAAAACCAACATCTTTATCAAACAAAACCAAAAATTTATCAAAACCCTCAAACTCGAAATACGAACAGTCAGACAAATGTCGAAATTGCAAATCAGAAAAAGAGAAAACAGATTAAGAGGAGAAACGTGAGAAGAAGGAAAGAAAGAAGCTTACAAGTAGCAGGAGATGTTTACGGCTTCACGGAACTCTTGCCGGAAATTCACTCGCACCAACGGAAAAGAAAGATAGGAGGGGGGAAGGGTTTTCGAAAAAGAAGTAAAAAGAGTAAAGGAACTGTCAAGAGGCTTTTATAGAAGGACGTGAAAAGGACAAATAACAGGACAAGTGGCAGAATCCTACTGGCTGCCAAACAAATAAAGTGCAAAAAGAAAATACAAAAATGAAGAAAAGACAGGAGTAATAATTGTGACAGCAGGTTGCATCTGTTCCCGAGGTAAAAAGAGAAGTACCTTTTCAAAGGAAAAGGGGGGAAAAACTGGAATCGTTTCGCATTCCAGAGCTGCCAAAATTTCATACAGTCCGGATTGGTTCACTTCCTTGCCATCCGTGATAACAATCCGGGTTGGGGGGCAACAATCAAGCCAGGAAATTTTTCTAAGTTACCCAAGGCCTACAGCTTTGGACTTGAGAAAGAACCATGACTTACTCTTAACTCCGGATTGCCATCCTTGATAACTATCCGGGTTGGGGGGCAACAATCCAGCCAAGAAATTTTTTCTAAGTTACCCAAAGCCTACAGCTTTGGACTTGAGAAAGAACCATGACTTACTCTTAACACCGGATTGCCATCCTTGATTACAATCCGGGTTGGGGGCAACAATCAAGCCAAGAAATTTTTTCTAACACTACGCCATAGATGACCTATTGCAACTTTTGGGCATGGGTGTTACCACTAAGGATGTTACCATAGGTATGACATTTTTGAGCTATCGCAACCTTGTGATTGTGGTGTTACCAAATCCTCAAAAGTATGTTACTATAGCTATAATGGTGTTAACAGTGGGTAACACCATGTGATGTGTTACCATAGGGTATTCATAAACAAAATTTTTATGTTATTTAAAATTAATGATTTAATAATTATTTGAATTTAGAAAATAATTAATTTTGACAAAATTGTTGAAATTATCATTTTAAAACATAATATTCCATCAAATAATTAAATTATTGATTTTTCATAAATATTACCTTTTGTTTATAAATTTCAAATAAAAAGGTTTTTAAATAAAATAATATCAAAAAATTATTAAATTTAACCTAAATTCATTAAAAAATTTAATAAATTATGTATAAGGAAAACTAAGTTATGTATAAATTGTGAATTATTACAAAATTATGAAAATAATAAATTTAACATTATATTTTAATTTCAAGAAATTAAAATAAATTGATAATATTTACAAAATTAAAAAAAGAAAGTAAATACTGTGCTGAGTGGCAAAACACGAGCGGCAAACTTAGCAAAAAAAAAGGAGACACGAGCGGCAAAATGAAATAGGAAAAGTACACCTAATTATTGAAATGAACTGAGCGGCAAATAAAAACACATAGCGGCAAAACAAAAATTTAGAATCAGGATAAATCACAAGTTGGGGGAAATAATTAGGGGCAAATACACCTCTCTCTTCTCTCAGTTCTCACGTCTCTCTCACTGATTAGGGTTCAAATTGGGTTCAAGGATTCAATTAGTGTTGAGGCTGGTTTAATCGAAACTTGGCTCAAGAATTCAATTAGGGTTTGAGTTGGGTTAATCAAGGCTTGGTGGAAGGATTCAATTAGGGTTAATGGAAGCGAGGTTTATGTTCGATGGTGTTTGATATGGTATAAATCTCTCTTTATATGCTTAGATTTGTATTGTATATAACTCTCTCTCTCCATCTCACTCTCCCCTGCTTTCTATCTCTCTCTCTGTATCTTTCTCCCCTCTCTAATTGCGTAGTTGTTTTTCTCTCTTTTGAATTTGATAATTGTGATTTGAGGAAAAATCGATATGTCATTTGTTTGTCCTTTTCCGTAGCTTTAATTCATTTGTTGCAGGAGGAGTTGAGGGTTTGGGCTGTTGGTTCTGTAACTGGGTTTAAGAATGTGTTCTTCTTTGGTTAGTATATATGAAGTCTTTACTTTTAATCGTTTATGGTGTTTACATGTCAAATTATATCTATGAGTGTAGTATCAGTAATCAGTATCTGTAGATATTTTTTTGTTAGGGCAGCTGTTTTAGTATCCTTTTTTCGCTAAATTTAATTTTTTGGTATTTAGTTACAAGAAATTCATATTTTGGTTATATCAGGTCCTGATATACACATGTCTTCCTATTGATTGACAGAATAATCCTACTACATTCAGTTTTCGAAGTAAATTATGTGAAACTAAAATACCTTTTATTAGTTACATGGCTCTCTTTTGCTGCTTATATTTAGCTTTAACAAATGTTCATACAGCAATAACTTCTTCCTTGAATCCTTGTAATATCAGAGACCCTTTTTAAGATGTTGCTGGAGCCGACCTTGCCTGTCACTTCACTATTGGTTAGTTACTCTCCAGTATCCACTGAGTGTTTTTATGTTATAGTTTCTTGTCACTACTATCAATTTGTTCTTGTATTTAATAGCTATCAGTAGGAAAGGACCAACAACATGCTCTTTCTTGAATTTGTTAACACGTTATGGAAAACACAAAGCCAGAAATAGAGAGAAAAATGATAATTAAAATTATGTTGTTAAGTAAATGCATCGAGTGATATCACGAAGAAGTTACAGTTCTGTTTCATTTGTCACAATAATTTGGCTATCTGCATAATAGAATGTAATAATCCCTATCAGAAGGAGCTAATGATACCTAACAGCTTAATTAAAATAGCTAACAGAATACTTGAATTCGTCTTTCGCAGTATGAGAATAAACATAATCCTTTGAAATTGTAAAATTCTGTTATGACTTGTGTCGATAGCATTGCTTCAGAGTTGATGATGAACTAAATGTCTTTTGACTCTTAAATGTGTGTGCACGGCCCTAGCGTACCCAACACCAGGGAAATCGAGTGCTTGTGCACAAGTAGCAAGTAGGTAGCCCCAAGGAATCCCAAAGTACTTGTGCTTGTGGTATTTTAGTATCACTATTGCAAATGAAGATGTTGGTTATGAAACAAAATATGAAAACAGAATCTGAGTCCAAAGGACTTTGATAATATTTTCTACCAAAATATCTGAGTCCAAACTATTCAAGGGATCATAAGAAAGTTTGTTTTTTTTCTTATCGAGGATCACTTAAAATCTTACAAGGCCGACTTATAAATGCCTTTTCACTCTTCCCGACATTCTGCTCAAAAAACAAGTGCATTTTCAAATAGCTTCAAAGCCTTTTAAGTTGAATTGGTCATGAGCTAGATTGAGTCAGTTTTCCTGTCTGCTCAAGGCTTAAAAGGAACTTGGCCTATTCAGCCAGCAACCTTATTAAATTCAACTAGTTTGAAGTTTCCCTCTTAGTTTCACTCATTTCGACATTGGCTTCACACCTCTCCGAAACTGTCATCTTGCTGAAGCAATTTCTCTTGTATTTGGAAGTGTTGAGATCTAATAACCTGAAATCACCTTATGTTATTAGAGTGAATGACCTTAAGGCAAGACAAATTAAGCCCGAAGAGGAAGCAGTTTGGCAGTGGTTGTTCAATAATAGAAAGGGAAGAGAGTAAGCTTTTTGTCTTTTGCAAAATATTTGATAGTATAAACATGACTATTGTTGTTTTGTCATATTTTTATATTTTTATTGCATTCTGTCTGCTGAACAGTGACGCTCTCTTTATGTGGATCGACAAATTTTGTACTAAAGCGCAGTTTCAGTCTTTAAAGTACAACTCATGGGTTGAAGGAACCGTTATCGACTGTTGGTCATATTTTATGAATGATAAAGAGAGGCTAAAAGCACCGAATTCACCTATGAGATTATTTCTTACTGTTGAAACGACGGTATGTAAATTTTTTAACTTATGTCAATTTTCTTAACAACTTATTCAATGATACTGTAGTAGTGTACTTTAGATTATTGTTATAGTTATTTCCTACACTATGTTCTGTAATAGAATAGGCAATGTTCTCTAATAGTATTAGGTATTATAAAGTATAGAAGATCATCTGTATGCATATTGACTTACTAGACAACCTATGTCCTGTATTAGAAGCTGTAATAGTATTCAATTGCATTCTACACTATGTTCTGTAATAGAATAGGCAATGTTCTCTAATAGTATTAGGTATTATATAATAGTATTAGGTATTAAAACGTATAGAAGATCCTCTTATTGGTACATTGTTGTGTGAAAGTTGTAGAAGCATTTTTGTTTTGAGACGGTGCTATATTTGCTTCTTGTGTGATACTGTGCAATGTCTCGTTGCTTTCCATTTCCACCACCTGGATATGAAAAAAAGCTTATACAAGAAGTTGCCAGCGTACTGAAAAAGGTTCATTTCTGTAAGCATTGACATGTGTGTTAGCAGCGTTAATTATCAGCATGAGAAAACATATGCAGTGGGTGATTTTGACATGGTAAGTGTTGCTTATAAAGTGGACAAGAGTTTGAAATGCAGTACCACATTAAAGTATATACTATTGCAGTACCACCTTCTATTATATCATATGATTTGGTGAGGGAATTCGTAAATAATTTATTGAATTTATTTATTTTGTAGGTCTTTTTCCCAATACATCAAGGCACACATCATATTATCTTATTTGTTATGATATAAAGCATCCTTCCTGGGATATCATTGACAACATTGCAATAGTATAAGTCAGAAAAAGTAAGTTTATTCAAACATGTATTGAAGCAGTTCCTTTATACGGTTACATTATACAATAAAATTAAATTACATGTATGCTTTGTTCGGATGACATGTATTGAAGCAGTTCCTTTATACGGTTACATTACCGAATCTAAAAAAGTGATATTAAGATGCATGGTTTGTAGACCTCTCGGATACATCTAAAAGATTAATTTTTTTTATAGGTTCAAAAGCACCAGTTGGAGAAACTCCGGAAAATATATTGTCATCAGATTCTCACAAGCTCGCTGAATGAAAAAAGAGAAGAGATTATGAATGTTGCATACAAAAGTCTGAAAAATAACAAAGCATCAGAAAAGGCACCTGCTAGGAACCATATGGCTGGGAGAAAAATAATGAAAACCTATCAGAAGAGGGGCATAAAAAGTGTTGCTGGTGACTAGTTAAAAACTGCCAAACTGGTGGATTTGATGTATTGCTGGTGGATTTGAATTGTTGGTTTGGATTTTGATGTAGTTGCTTTTGGATTAGAATTGTTGTTTTATGGGAATTGTTGGTTTGTTTTATGGGAATTAAATATTCTGTTGGTGCATTTTTATTTGGTTACATTTATGGTGTTACAATAGGTAAAATGTGTGTTGCAATAGGCTATTATATTTATCACTGTATGTGTTGCATTAGATAATATTAGGTGTTGCAGTAGGTAATATTAGGTGTTACAATAGACCTTGAACAGTGAGCAGGTGGGCCCCACTGCAGGCACAAAAAGTGGGCCCCGCATGTGGCTCCTACCCAGAAGTGGGCCCCACATGTGGGCCCCACGTGGGGGTCCCACGTGGGGTCCCACGTGGGGATCCCACGTGTGGGCCCCACGTGTGGGCCCCACGTGTGGGCCCCACTGTTGTGCAAATTTGTATCATCTATTGTAACACACAAACTATGTTACTATAGAATGTTTAAGATGTTACTATAGAGGTTTTTTGCAACCACATTTGCTATGTTACCATAGGCTGTGGTTTTATGTTACCTTAGATACCTGTAGTTACTGCTGAGAACGTAACACAGCTTTGGTGTTACTATAGCCCAATTTTGGCCTATGGTAACTTTAAAACGGGTCTATGGTAACACAGTTTGGGGGTTGCTATAAGCAATCTATGGCGTAGTGTAAGTTACTCAAAGCCTACAGCTTTGGACTTGAGAAAGAATCATGACTTACTCTTAACACCGGATTGCCATCCTTGATTACAATCCGGGTTGGGGGCAACAATCAAGCCAAGAAATTTTTTCTAAGTTACTCAAAGCCTACAGCTTTGGACTTGAGAAAGAATCATGACTTACTCTTAACTCCGGATTGCCATCTTTGATAACTATCCGGGTTGGGGGGCAACAATCAAGCCAGAAATTTTCTCTAAGTCACCCGAAGCCCCAAAGCTTTGGACTTGAGAGAATAAAGACTCACTCTCAACCCCGGATTGCCATCTTTGATATCAATCCGGGTTGGGGGGCAACAATCAAGCCAGGAATTTTTTCCACGTTACCTATTCAAGAGCTTCTACTCCCCCATCCAGAAAATCTGCATAAGGGAGTGGGGGGCAAATGATAGGCTATGTATAGCCCGGACCTATCCCGGATAAGGGATCACTACCAAAGAACCCGGACGCATATCTCAATCATGGTCCACCAGCTAGTCTGGATTCATGTTCTGTCATGACTCACCTTCAAGTCCTAGCCCATATCGGAGTCCTGGCTCATCTACTAGTCCGAACTCGTATCGGAATCCGGGTCCATTAATAAGTCCGAACTCATATCGTAGTCCGGACTCACCTACAAAACTCGAGCTCACAGGTTGGGCTTAAGTTCAAAGTTTAATCCATCCCTGGCGACAAAGGCAATAACGCACATGAAGACTACACATTGGTACGTGACGTGGTCGGGTCATGACCGATGGCCACACCTGGTGACGACACGTAAAGATTCCTAATGATTGGGATAATTATTTCCTATTTAAACCACACGCCAGCAGGAGCCTGGCACACGCTGCCACAATCCGTCACCTGGACACGTGCAATCCATCAACATCACCCAGGTGTCCTACCTACCTAGGATTCAACGCTCATGATTGCAGGTACAACCCCTAAACCCTAATCCTGGGCCTATATATAGACCAAGGAGGAAAGGTGCAGGGGTTACATTCTCTTTTACACACCTAGCCTACATATACACACACTATAAATACACCCTCCATATTTAGATTTCTCTATAGTCCTATCTTCCTTTCCAAAGCCGTTACTTATTCTCACGCCGGAGGCGCCGCCAGGGTCCCAACCCCCCTCCGGTGTTGTTTTGCAGAGTCCCAACCGCAGCGACACCGCTTCCAGGCGTGGGATCGGCCGGGAAGGACTAGATCGGGATCTGGAGTTATCACACTTATTCTGTTAAGACTACCACAAATAATTTTGTATGGAGCGACAGAGGTACTGTCTCCTTTTCTGATTATGATGATGAAGATTATGACCATCTCTCATGTATGGATATAGTACCAAAATCAATCTTCTTGTTGACAGATGGTGATGATAAAATTGAATTCACGGCAGCTCCAATAATATTTGTTTATGATTCCCATCCATTTGGGGTATCGGAATTAACAGCAGATGCGACAATTCTTGGGATTCATCTACTATACAGAACAGAGATTGCAATGATTGACGAGTGCAAGAGCAACATTGTCAATGCAGAAGAAGAAAAAGAAGCTGCCCCTCTAAACAATCTAAACATTTGAAAAGTGACAAGAACTAGCTCTCCGTCTCTTCCAAGTTTTATAGATGGTTGGACCATTTGGAAAGTGACAACAGGCTATCCTTTTGTAGAAATTAATGAACAACTTCATATGTTTCACAACTTCATAAACAGGTGATCCACTTTAACAGATGCCTGGAGGAGGAATATAAATAGTGATCTGCACATATCTTGTATTTTCCTATCATACACCCTATAGTATTATATCATTTACTACTAAGGGTGTATGCTTTAACATAGTTAATGACTTGGGAAAGAGTTTGTCCATCCCAGACTCGCGGATATCTATGTATATGACCATTGAAAATTATTGAAATATTGACAAGCCATACACTTCAAGAAGACGATGCAGAGAGAAACAGAGAGTTAAGTTCTTATTGTCTGAAAGAAAAGTCTGTGTAGTTTTGTTGTTACAGCAGCCTATATGAATACAATAACCTAAATAGTGAAAAGGTAAAATACCTTTATAAGCTAATAATAAATACTCTAACAACCATAAGAAGCCGTGAGTTAGTATTGTTCAATTTACAAGACTTTGTTCCTGTTTTATCTCCTCTACAAGACTACTAATATCTATAAACTGATTTTGTTTCCAGTCATATAATACGTCGGAGACTTGGATTAAATTGTTACGACCCAGCACAGTATATTGGTAACTGGAAGGGGCAGGTTATGTAGTCATACATTTTTGCAGTTGTTACTATGTGTGTGTGGAGTGTTGGGGGTGGAGGATTTTAATTTGAAGTTTCTTGAAACTGATAAATTAGACAGTACTTCTGAAATCATAGGTGATGGATATTCTTGGCAACTGAACGAACAGAGAAGGTTTTAAGATACAGATTTTGTTTATTGAACAACTAGTGGCTAGTCCCAAGAAGTTTAAAATGAAAGACGTGTTATAACCAAATCTTGTTACAAAGGAACCTCTATCATTATCATCAATCATTAGGATAATCGATAAAGTAATAACCTTACTAAGGGGTCATTTGTTTATCTCTTAACATGTCTTAATAGAACTTATCTTAATAATTAAGATATTAAGATTGTTTGGTTTATATTCTAATCTTTCTTAAGCGTTTAAATTCTTTTTGATTAGCTATTTTCATCACTTTGACATACAGAAAAAACTATACGTCACATCACACTTGTTTTTCTAAATAAATTTTGTCATCACCTGTATTCCTTTATTTAAATATTAATTACGCATGATGGTATTTGTTTTAACATATGAATTATTGAAAATTGAAAAATTTATAATAAACAAATATCTTATAAATTATAATCATATAATATTTATTTTATTCAAATAAGTATAATGTATTATTTATTCAAAAGAAGAAATTAAAAAATTTGAACCACTTAAAAAATTTGCACCGTTCAGATAATTTTTCAATTTATGTACCAAACAACATTATTCAATAAGTATTCAGATTAATAAATCATTCAGATATTTTAATGATTAAGATTTTTTTGTTCAGATTTGCCAAATGACCCCTAAAATAATATTTTCTTCTTGTCCCAACAGAGACAATGCATTTTCAGTCTCGATATCAATCAATACTATTATATAATAGACGAAACATTAAAAGTTTGGTTGGTCGGTATGGTACGTTGTGATTTTACTTAATTGCCCTTAATTAACTGTACTTCGTGTTTTGACTTAATTAAGCTTACTTATTTATAGAAATATATTATTAAATAATAATATTACCTATTTATAACAAATTACCTTTTTCACCTAAAATACATTATTTTTTCTATTTTTTCTAACAAATTCCCCTATTTTTTCAAATATATCACGGACAATTACCTTTTTAACTAAAACATGTTAGTTTTTCTATTTTTCCTTACTAAAACCTGTCATTTTCCAAAAATATCACAGACAAACATTTAGTTATAGAAACCCTCCATCCTTTCCAGTTTTACAAGAAGTAACTTACTTTTTGTGTTTGGGCATCCTTTGATTCCTGAGAATTAATCGACGTCCAAGCATACAAGAGAATTTTAGTCACAAATCCTTCTCAATGGGTCCGTCGAAGAATACAAGGTTGCAAGTAAGAAACATACCAGATGGGAACAACATAAACAACAATGAGGAACAACATCAAGACAATCAATATGAGACGATTCCTGACGTCTCTCACCACAGTGAACCCGTCCTCCAACGAGTTGGAACAAGGGATGGAAACCCTCCTCTCAACTTGGACTTAACAAGTTTCGCTCCAAATCAAATAGATTTCCTTCTCATTGTTGCTGCCAATCTCCAACACCCCAACCAGCAAAATGACCCACCTCGGTCTAAAGGGAGACGTGAACCACCTCCCCACGAGGACGAAGCACATAGTTCTATCAACAATGGCACCAAAAGGCCAAGGACAACAAAATCCGTTTTCTCTCGTCTCGGTTCTTCCCAAAACACTCAACATGTCCGTCATGATAAGCCTCACCACCGTCCCGAGACATGGAAGGAAAATCGAAGAATACGGGACTTAAGACGTCAAATTGAGGACAAAAGGGCCGAGTATGAAAGGGAAAAACGAAGACTGAAAGATGAATTCTACCAAGAGAAGGAAAGGGACAGGACTCCCGAACCCACCCCGGTGGGAGGTGATGGCAGCTCTCGACAAGAAATCCTCCAAACTCTCATGGAGTTAAAGCGCAAAGTTGAAGGAGAAGTTTCAGCTAGTCCGAGAGAATCCCCCTTCTCCAAAAGACTAGAAGATGAAAGTAAGCAAACACATTTGAAACACCCCCACTTGGACTCATATGATGGTAACGGAGACCCGGAAGAGCACTTGAGTTATTTTGATCAAATAGCCCTTTTCTATGGGTACCGGGACTTAACATGTTGCATATTCTTTGCTTCCACCTTGAGAGGAAGTGCACAACGATGGTTTTGTAGGTTTCCTCCCAGGACCATTGACACATGGGCCGATTTCAAAAAAGCCTTTCTGAATAAATTTAAGGCAAATCAACCACATGAAGTGCACACTGTCTTCCTTGAGACCATAGCCCAAAAGAGCGGAGAGACACTTGAGAGTTATCTAAAGAGGTTCAAGGAGGCGGTAAACAAAGTGGTATCAGTGAATGAGACGGAAGCGCTAGTGCATCTAAGAAGGGGTCTAGACCCTTATGATTGTGAAAGATATATTTGCAAGCTCATGGAACACAAGCCCACTACGCTAGCCAGAGCATACGAATTGGCTTCTCACTTCATCACTGAGACGGAGGCCATGAGAGTCATGAAACAAACAAGGAATCCTCCCCAACAAAAGCCTTACTTCCAGAAAGAACGTTACACCTTCCACCATACTCAGAGACCCATTCATGAACACCAAGTCCAAACCACCCACGGTCCTGCCGTGCCAAGGCAAAAACCCGTCTTCGACAAGTCGAGGCTCTCTTCTTCCACCTCATCAAGGTCGGCACGAAAACCTGAACCAGAGTGGACAACTTTGAGCATGCCTAGAGCGCATATCTTACGGGAGATCGAACTGGTACCCGGAGACGGGACAAAGCGAATTAGCATTGGTGCCGGTCTCGACTCGGTATTCAAGGAAGGATTGATAAAATTATTGCGAGAGTATGCCGACATTTTTGCTTGGAGCCCAAAGGAGATGCTTGGACTTGATGAGTCCGTAGCCATGCATAAATTGAATGTTCACAAAGATGCCATCCCAAAAATGCAAAAGAGAAGGAATGTTGCTCCAGACAGGCAGAAAGCAATTGATGAAGAGATAGACAAAATGCTAGACGCTGATCTCATTTGTGAAGTTACTTACCCGGAATGGGTGGCTAATGTGGTTTTGGTCAAAAAAGCTAATGGCAAATGGAGGGTGTGCGTCGACTACACTGATCTTAATGCTGCATGCCCAAAGGATCCTTACCCTCTTTCAAGCATTGATCAACTAATTGATGCCACTGCGGGTCACCTAATGCTAAGTTTTATGGATGCCTTTTCGGGATATAATCAAATCAAGTTAGCACCAGAAGATAGAGAGAAAACATCTTTCATCACACATCGAGGGGTTTATTGTAACAAGGTCATGCCTTTCGGCCTTATCAATGCTGGAGCAACGTATCAAAGGATGATGAATAAAATCTTTGTTGGGCAACTTGGTAGAAACATGGAGGTATATGTTGATGATATGATTGTTAAATCTTTGTTATTAAACACTCATCTTGCAGATTTGAAGGAATGTTTCGAGAAGTTACAAGCACATAACATGAAGCTCAATCCAGAAAAGTGTACATTTGCCTTGGAGGCAGGAAAGTTCTTAGGTTTCTTGGTGAGTCAAAGAGGAATAGAGGCTAATCCAGAGAAAATTCAAGCAATATTGGACATGCACCCTCCCAAGACAATTCGTGATGTCCAAAGACTGACAGGAAGGTTGGCCGCCTTGAGAAGATTCATATCAAAATTGGCAGAGAGATGTCTACCTTTCTTTGATACTCTAAGGGGAGCAACAACTACAAAGACTATCAAGTGGACTCCCGAATGTCAAACCGCTTTTGATGAGTTGAAAGCATATCTCTCATCTCCACCTTTGCTAGCAACAACCGCTCCATCCGAGCCATTGTCCATTTATTTGTCGGCGTCAAATGCGGCAGTGGGAGCCGTCTTGATTAAGGAAGATGACAAAGGGCAAAAACCCATCTATTATGTTAGTCAAGTATTGAAGGATGCGGAAACTCGTTACCCCCTGTAGAGAAGTTTGCTTATGCCCTTGTCACTGCAAGCAGAAAACTAAGGCATTACTTCCAAGGAAGAGAGATCAAGGTTGTCACCAATCACCCTTTGAAAAAGCTTCTACACAAGCCAGACCTTTCAGGACGATTGATTAATTGGGATGTGGAGTTGAGTCAATTCTCTATCTCTTATGAGCCAAGGAAGGCAATCAAGGCTCAAGCTCTTTCAGATTTCATTGTAGAATGTTCATTTGGTAACAAAGAAAAGATGCCCTCTCTTGAGGATAGTTCACCCGCCAAAGAGCTTCTCCCTCCTCCAAACCCAACATGGAAACTTTTTGTAGATGGATCTTCCACCTCGGCAAGGAGTGGAGCAGGACTTATCTTGATTAGCCCCGAGGGGTTCCAAGTGATGCAAGCCATAAGATTCACTTTCAAGGCTACCAATAATCAAGCTGAGTATGAAGCACTCATTGCAGGCCTCAACTTGGCACGCAGTCTCCAAGTCCAACACCTCTCCATTTTTAGTGATTCCCAAATTGTGGTAAGGCAAACCACTGGGGATTATGCTACAAAAGACATCATTCTCACCAAGTACCAAGCTTTGGTTAGATCCCTTCTCTCTTTCTTTTCCAGCCACACACTTGTTCAAGTGGATAGAGAAGACAATACTATTGCAGACTTGCTTTCCAAGCTTGTAGAATCTGAAAAGGATCACCTAGATGGTTCCATCTATTTTGAAGAACTAAAAGTGCCAGCAATTGAGGGACAACAAATCATGGAAATTGGCACGGAAGTCTCTACTTGGATGACACCCATCATCGACTACTTGAAAGATGGAATTCTACCAGAAGACTCTACCAAGGCCAAACAACTCCGCTCTCAAGCTGCCAAATACTTCATTCAAGATGACACCCTCTACAAAAGAACTTTTGATTCTCCTATCCTAAAATGCATCGACCCTGACGAGGCCTTGTATTGCATGAGAGAGGTCCACGAGGGGATATGTGGAGATCATATGGGAGGAAAAGCTTTGGCTCACAAAATTCTACGACAAGGATACTTTTGGCCTACCTTGGCTAAGGATTGCCAGGCTTTCGTTAAGAAGTGTACACAATGCCAGCTTTTCAGCAATGTTCCTAAACAAGCACCTGCCTTGCCCTCTTCCATCTTATCCCCCATTCCCTTTGCCATGTGGGGAATCGATATCATGGGACCTTTCCCAAAAGCTAAGAATGAATTGCAATATGTGATGGTAGCGATTGATTATATGACTAAGTGGGTTGAAGCTAAGGCTCTAAGGAATATCACCCAGGAGGATGCTATAAAATTTGTCAATGAAAACATAGTCACAAGATTTGGAATCCCAAGGATAATGGTGTCAGACAATGGAACCCAATTTGTTGGATCAAAATTCGTGAAATTTCTTTCGG
Organism: Heracleum sosnowskyi; assembly: GCA_030848705.1. Taxonomy (NCBI): domain Eukaryota; kingdom Viridiplantae; phylum Streptophyta; class Magnoliopsida; order Apiales; family Apiaceae; genus Heracleum; species Heracleum sosnowskyi. The sequence goes on along the minus strand of CM061242.1, from coordinate 8,624,243 downwards.
AAAGAGGGGTGAAACATAAGAAAGCTTCGGTGTGCCACCCTCAAAGCAACGGCCAAGTGGAAGTCACAAACCACACTATCGTGAGAGGCCTTGAGAAAAGGCTCCAGACATCCAAGAAGAAATGGCCTGAAGAGCTTCCTAATGTATTATGGGCTTACCGAACATCCGCTAGAAGCAGTACTAAGGAAACCCCTTACAAATTAGCCTTCAACACCTTCTACTTCCTCATCCTCCATATCGGCATCATCGTCCTCGCTCTATTTCATTAAGTGTTCGGGCTTAGGGGGTCCACTCTTTAAGAGCTCTTCAATCTTCCTTTTATCTTTACCCCACGCAAGCTCGGGCATGTCCATTGACGCTGGTGGATACACTGTCACAAAAAACATATACTTAGTTCATGGCCAACATAACACAAATAGCAGGCTAAGAAATACATACACATATCATATGACAAAATCTACCACAACAAAGGGAACACTTACATCCGTAGAATTTCAGCTTGCTAACACTCTGGAACTCAGCCTCGCCCCAGACAAACTCAAAAATATGGAGTAAATCTGCATAATTCTTCACTTGGTTATCCGACAACGTATCCCTCCGTATAACACATTGTGGCTCGACTTTAGAGGAAAACCCCGACATGTAGCTCCAATCCCCACCACGGATTACAACATATTCATATTGCCAATGCTTCCTAGTGGTAGCCAACTTCACTGGCTTATGACCATCTGCAAGAAGACCTACCCGGCTATTTTTGTTACCCTGGGCAATCTCATAAAATGGAGCACAGTTGGACTTTTTGGATGAAAAGATCGTGAAGAATGCCTCGAAGGTTGGCTATCGGCTGCTATGAGCGCATGCAGCAATGAACCACAATATCAGTCGAATGGAATTTGGCGTAAATTGTGCTGGAGTACACTTAAACTGCTGTTTAAACAAAGCTACCAAGAATTTGTGGGGTTTGGGTGTTAAACCCGCTTTCAAGTGCTCAAGTGGCATAACTATCGCACCATCGCCAGGCCGTGAATATAACCTCTCGCTCGGAGTAGGAGCTCTCCAAGAATAATCTCCTCCAATTTGGAAAGCTTTAGACAGGAAATATTTCCATTTGGAATATTGAAACGAGCTCCGATATTTCAAGTGATCATACCCTCCCCATTCAGAATCCAATTTGCACTGTCAAATGGTGGCGGATCAATATGATTTTCTCGATAGTATCTATCCATACTAGTAAAGTAAGCTTCGGGATCAATGGTCAAAGGAGGGACAGGAAAGAGAACACGAGAATCCGCCCAACTACCATCACTATCGAGCAAGCTCGTAACAGTTTTGATGTTACTTCTTCCGCGAGAAGGACCAGCTCCAGCCATCTGTCAACACACAACAGAAACAAGTCAGAAACCGTCTCAATATAACAAGAAATATATTTACTATAAATCCTAAGGCAAAATGGTGGAACAACGCATGCAGTCAAAAATATACAGATACACAACAATAGCATCCACGATTTCCGCTGTCTCGCACAAAAATTTGGTCAACAAAAAGTATAGTGAGCAAATCTGTTCCCGTTTTCTAACTAAGTAAACATATAACCTGTTCCCGCTTCTGAGACAAGAAAAACTCCAAAATTTCACTAAGTCAAAAGATACCAGTCCCGCCTCCCCTCACAAAAACCACACCTAAATAAAACTAAGGCAATAAAATGTTAGCTCCGCCTTCCCCCACATGCCAACATGTATTCACTCACTTGTACGCATGTCAATATAATAACAGTGTCAATAACTTTTCTACTCACCTACCCGAGACAACAAAGACACCTATATCTACATATGCCTGTCTTCAAGAGTCCTTGCATGCCTTTTACTGTTACATACATTTACCATATTTATCTAAACCACTCCACTCCCGCTCCCCGAACAAAACATATACTCCCTCTGTCCCTCTCATTTCTTTACACTTTCCTTTTTGGTACGTCCCTCTCATTTCTTTACATACCAAAAATAGTAACATTTTATAATATAAAATCCAATCACATTCACTATTTTCCTCCACTATACGTACTTTATACCCACTTTATACATTAAATATTGATTGATCCCACCACTTTACTGATTTTTCTTACTTTTTCCTATTAATTTACACTTTTTCTTAACCTCCGTGCCGTCCCCTCAATGTAAAGAATTGAGGGGGACGGATGGAGTACAACCCAGTCCCGCTTTCCCACTCTTCCCACGTCTATCTTCAACTACTTGACTACCTTCCATAATACATAAGTATATTATATTCAACCAAGTACAACACCAGACATATATGTCAACTACTCATTTCCTGTTTGCCTTACCCACCTACTCGTTCACGCCTCCGCAACAATAAAGACACCCCAAAATTTACTAACTGGAAGATACCCGTTCCAGCTTCCCCAGTCCCACTCCTCACTTCTCATACGTGTATCTATACCTACTGCCTAGTCCCGTTTCCACTCTCCCAGAACCCAGTCCCGCCTTCTCATTGTCATAACTCCCGTCTATACATACACTTACACGCTAACTATTACTGGTCAAAAGTAGCTTTTAATAATACTAGCTTATAACCCGTGCCAAGCACGGGCCGAGTATGAGTCTACATTAAAATATTAGTATTAATAAATTATTAATAAATATTATTTAAAAATGTATTTTCTCGAGAATTGAATGATAAAAATATATAATAAATAAATAACTATTTAATTATGTAGTTATAGACAATCGAACCGTGCATAAATCTAAAGAAATTAAAGTAAATAAATAAATCTTGTATGATTACGTAACTGCAAAGAATCTAACGCTCCATGAAACTATTGAATTTAAAGTAAATAAATAAATCTTGTATAATTACGTAGTTGTAAGGAATCGAACCCTGGATGAAGCTAAAGCTAAAGAATTTAAAGTAAATAAATCTTGTATAATTATGTAGTTGCGAGGAATCGAACCCGGATTAAGTGATAACCAAATTTGGTAACTGGCGGTACTGTCGAAGCGCCACCCTGTGAATTACAGTGGCGGTAACCGGTGGTGGGGTATACACGTAAGGGTATGCAGTACTCGTGTGTGATTTGTGCATAGTCAGAAAGTAGTACCTCTATGCATCACTTACATACACATCTAAAGCAACATACACATACTTAACAAAACCCCATTTTGTTTCCTAAAAAACCCATAATATAAACTCAAGGCAGTACTGACAAATATAAAACACTTATCCTACATACACAACAATCTCATAACGAATACGACCGCCTCCCAGTTTTACAATGGAGGAAATATATACGTATGTATACTTCAATGACTACTCTAAGTTTCAAAGTATGAAAACCAGCCATATAAACACATACAGTTGTAGTGATATGGGTATGCATGTAGACAATCATACTTTTTACAGTTATGAGATAAAATGAAAATAGCAGGCAGCTACCTGATTCAAGTGGTCAAATAGTCGAGAAGAGATTCACGATCTGGCCGTTTGTTTTTGACGTTTTATTTTGAGTCTACACTCATCAGCCACTCAGTCTCCACCATCTGTTTGTTGCCATTCAAAGATGTGGAAAGCCGGTTTACAAAGTCACAGGTTTTTCTTTTTTATCACAGAGACACATAAATATATCCATGCCAAAGACAAACCCACGTTGGGGTAGGATTCAAAGCCCACGGTTTTGGCAATTGTTTATTCATCCGTACATCCCATCACCTTTACCAACTTACAAGGCTCCGTAGCATTTCTGGTACAGAAATGTACAAAAGTTGCAAAAATGGTATAGCTGGGTTCAGTTTATCAAAAATGGTACAGGGCGCCACAGGCCATGGCAACCCAAGGTAGTGTGCGCCACCGACCGTGGCAACCCAAGGTAGAGTGCGCTACAGCCCGTGGCGACCTGGCAAGAAGTAAAAATTGTTTGATTTTCGGTTCGTTACTTAGTAAAAATTGTTTTTAACAATCACTTTTGTAGGTTTATAAATTGTACTTGTAAAAAATATATTTTCATTTTCTTTGTTTTAAATTAAACTTGAAATGTTGTACTTTTCTACTACCCAAAATTTGAAAAAAAATATTAAGCGTAACTATGTAAAATTTAGGTCCAAAAATGATACCTACACAAAATTGTAGTTTATGAATAATGATATTTTCAGGCCCGAAAACGAATATAACAAAACCAAGTACTCAACATCTAGAAACATGATAATAATGCAAGTTTTATGTTACTGTTGACGTGACTACACCACTTTTACATTTTCAGAACAATAATAATAATATCAACAGTTGTATTCTGATAGCATGACAGTTGAAAGCTGAATTTTTATTTTGACGTGACTAGACATCTTTTTCCTATACATTTGAGATATTATTTATGAAAAAGATGACAATTAAACCAAAGCATTAAATTTCTGCAAAATATGAGTGTTAACTTCAAGACCTGCATAAGCAGTAAGACATGATAACTCCACTTTCAAGTATGTTATATACTTGATGAATGTAGCTTCATTCCGTCCCTCACAAATTAATTTGTAAAGTATTGTTCACTTTGGAATACAAAAAATGGGTGAGTATGAGTGTCGTGTTTGGTTGCTTGCTGAAAGAGATGACGATTACCGTAGGTTAAGACGAAGCGATCCAAAAGAGTATTTTGCAGGCATTCGTCGAGAATGGGCCTATCGACGCGAGGAATCTGAAAGATTGAGAAATGACCTCATTCGTATTGGTGCAAGGGTTCCCACTCGTGATTCGCTTATCATGTATCCTGATCCCGGGGAATGTGGCAATTAGGAATAAGTATAGGAAAAGAGTCATTGGTGTTGTGTCACATATACGATTTGAAAATAATCTAATGTTGGTGCGTAGAGGTCGTCAGTATATGTATCAACTTGCCACAGATTCCATTCGTGCTATGGGCAGAGAGCTCACAGAACGCAAACAATATCATCTTGAACATAATCCGAACTATGTGTCCGATGGAGCCATATCCGACGAAACGGAAGAAGAGTGATATGCGTATTATGTATTGTTATATTGTTGTCTTTTAATTATGACCAAGTGTTCTTAATTTGTATTGTTGTATCTTGAGTCCCCTATTAGTAGTTTGCTGAAAGATTCATGATAATACACCAAGACAATGCATAAATAAGAACAACATAACAATACATGAAAATAACATAGCTGACATTCTTTACGAGAAAGAATGTACATTCTTGAAAAACAAATAAGAAAAACTTAAAAAACACAAACATCATGAACAACTTTAAAAATCATCATCATCCTCATCTGTGTCCTCATTCTCATCATCATCGTAATTCTCGTACTCGTTACGATTCTCATCATCAGCATCATCATCCTTATCGTCATTCTCATTTTGGACTTCATCCCCGGAGTCAGTTATCTGTTGTATGTTGAAACTTTGCATTACTTGTTGCATCTCATACTCATGGTGATCTTTTTGCCTTGTTATCTGCTTTTTAAGATCTTCAATGATAATTGCTGCACGCTCCTCCAGTGGGTCTTCAATCCAACGACTGTATCCACATCCATTCGATCCATCTGGACAGTTCACGGACCTTCTTCCAGCATTGGCCCCGTACCAGCACATCCTTTCAACCATTAACTTATTGCAAAAGCAAATATCCGGATCAGGAACGTTAGACATCTTAATTATAACAAACCAGTGGTAGATATATTTGAAGTATTTTAGTGAAGAAGTAATCGCATACATGAGGCTTTATATAGGCTTAACATGTAAATTAGTACATGCTGTGAAATTGATCTCGTGACTACAAGACTACTCATTTTTATTTTTCAGACCTTGACAGTGCTTTTTTAACATTTGCAGACACTGCAAAGCAAAATTGCTGACACTGCAAAACAGTAGGGATGAGTGATCAAATCAACTTTAAAATAAAGTTACAAAGTTGAGTTGTCACCTCACATCTCACAATTTGCAAGCCAAAATAATGGACGTGTATTACTGTTGTGTAATATTAATCAATACATTTTCCCTATAAATAGGTCTTCTCTCTTATGCATAATCATAGTTTTCCTCTCTTTTCTTTAAGTCATTTTGCATCAAATGGATAAGGGAAAGAGGCCAGTCAGTTCGGGTTCGGAAAGTAACAAGTCTCATCTTCAAAAATTCCTTGAGCTAACAGAGTTTGGCCTTGGACCAATTGGTAAGAGGGATTATGAAGCTGAGAAACGAGAGATTAAAAAGCAATATGAGAATGAGATATTCTGTGGCCAGCTACGTAGAAGGAAGTAGGGGTGTGCAGAAAAAACCGAAAAACCGAAACCGAGCCGAAAAACCGAAAAACCAAACCGAAAAAAACCGCAACCGAAAAAACCGTAAAAAACCGATCCGATATAACGGTTCGGTTTCGGTTTCAGTTTCGACCCTCTAACCGAACCGAAAAACCGAACCGCCAATATAATATTTTTAAATTTTAAATATAATAAATATATGATAACATTTTTTATAGGTGACCCGGTGACCCACTAAGAAACTAACCCTAATCTTTCTCATTTTTATTGTCTCTTACGACGCCTCTTTATACTTTCTCAGTTTCTCTCCTTCTTCTTTAAATCAAGAGTCGAGATTTTCAATTTTCAAGTTTCAATACATCAAGCAATCAAGCATCACTTTCTCCTGGTAATTACATCTTTAAATTAATACCACTTTCTCTTTTAGATGATTTAGAAACTAGGTAAGTAATCAATTTTTTTGCATTTCAGATGGACAACCAAGCTACTCCTCTTAAGGATGCCACTGAACAAGCTATCCCATCGACTAAAGCCGCTAAACGACCTCAAACTACTTCCAAGGATGCTACCGAAGAAGCTATCCCATCGACTAAAGCCACTAAACGACCTCAAACTACTGAAGAAGCTACTGAACAAGAGGTAAACAATCCAGAATCTAATAACAATAGGAAATCTTGGGTATGGAATCATTTTAAGTGTGTGGAGAATATGACTGGAACAAATTGTCCATACTGTAAGAAATTAATTAGGTGTCAGGTCAAAAAAAATGGGACAAGTGCTTTGGGGAATCATTTAAAAAATACATGTAGGACATCTCATGTCTATAAGGGGAAAATTGTTAACAAAAAACAGAAGACCTTGGAATTTTTTTCAGCTTGTAAATCTGAAGGTGAGAATGTTTTGGAGATTCATGATTTTAGTCAAGATAGATGTCGAAGATCATTAGCTAAGATGGTTATAAAAGATAATAGGCCATTTAGTATAGTTGAAGATGAGGGGTTTATCGAATATGGGATTTAAATCCTAGATTTAAACTTCCTACGCGATGGACTGTTGCTCGAGATTGTCTCAAAGTCTATGCAGATGAAGCAAAAGTAGTGAAAAATATGTTGAAGGGTCAACGTGTCTCTCTTACCACAGACACATGGACTTCTGTCCAGAATATCAACTATATGTGCCTCACGGCACATTGGGTGGATGAAAACTGGAAACTAGTAAAAAAAATTCTGAACTTTTGTCAAATATCGAATCATAAAGGGGAAACGATCGGAAAATTAGTTTACGCTTGTTTAGTAAAGTGGGGAATTGATAAAGTATTCACGGTTACAGTTGACAATGCATCTTCTAATGATGGTGCTATAAGATATTTGAAAAAACAACTTAAGGGACCTGATGCTATTTTAGACTGTGTTTACATGCATTTAAGGTGTTGTGCACATGTTATTAACCTTGTTGTTAAAGATGGATATTAGATGACCAGCATGATTCTATAGTAAGAATTCGTAAAGCTGTCAGGTTTGTTCGATCTTCACCATCTCGACTTCTGAAATTTGAAGAATGTGTTGAGAAAGAAAAAATTAAATGTGATAAAAAAGTTTGCCTCGATGTAGAGACCAGGTGGAATTCCACGTATCTGATGTTAGAGACTGCGGTTAAGTACGAAAATGCATTTCATAGGCTTCAAGAAGATGATAATTCTTATGTAGATTACTTATTTGGCGGTGACGAAGAAGATGTCTCCACTAACACCAGAAAGAGGAAGAGAAAGGATCGGGTGGTTGGGCCTCCGGGAATGGATGATTGGGAAAATGCAAGATACTTTCTTCAATTTTTAAAGGTATTTTATAAAGTGACAGTGAAAATTTATGGTTCTAAATATTTGACTTCAAATCTGTTTTTCAATGAGCTTGTCAAAATGCATGTTAACATTGGTAAAATGTGCTCAAGTAGAGATCCTAAATGTTGTAACATGGCAAAGCGCATGAAAGAAAAATATGATAAGTACTGGGAAAACATTGATAATGTTAACTTTCTACTTTATGTCGCTGTCCTCTTGGACCCTCGAAAAAAAATGCAGTATGTGGAGTTCAGTTTTGCCCAAATATATGTTGAGGACAGGGATAAGCAAATTTTAATGAAGGAAAAGGTAAAGAATACACTTGATGCACTTTACAAAGATTATGTGAGGCTGCAGGAGAACGTTTCTAATGATATTAAAACAAAAAAATGCACTTCAACGACATCTGGTACTATGCCTATGACAATAGATGAAGATGAAGAGGATGCAGATTTAGAGATGGATTTTCAAAGACATTTGGAAGCTGAAGAAACCAAAGAAAACAAATCTAAGATAGATATTTATTTGGGTGACGGTGTTGAAAGAGGAGTAACTGATGATTTTGATGTTTTGCTTTGGTGGAAAGAAAATTCAACAAAATTTCCGATCCTCTCATGTGTAGCAAAGAATGTGTTAGGTATGCCTATCACTACTGTAGCTTCTGAGTCCGCATTCAGTACCGGTGGGAGAGTAATTGATCCATTTAGGAGTTCATTAACTCCTAAAACTGCAGAGGCGTTAATCTGTGCTCAAGATTGGTTAAGGTCAAAACCAACGGACATTGAGAATCTACTTGGTATTGTTGAGGACATAAGGCAGAAACTTGAAGAAGTTGAATTGGGTAAGAATTTTATCTATCTCTTAACATTATGTTCTGTTTGATTAATTTTTTTTGTTTCCTCACTTAAGTTGATGTTTAAGAATTGGGTAGGACTTAGGATGCCAGATTGCAAAACCAGAAATGCTACTTTGTTAATCCATCCCTACATTTTATACTTACTGTTATAATTATATTACAACATCTTGCTACTAAAAATATAGCCCTTTAATTATTAACTTTATTTTTTTTTATGCAGATGAAATGTCAAAAGCCCCCAAGTATTTGTTTCAGGTTTTCATTGAAGAGTAACGGACACACCTAGTCACATATCCTCCTCCTTGGTGAATATTGCAATGGAAGACTGAAGAATTGGAAGACCAGCATCAAATTTTAAAATTTTAAAATGTTGAAAAGACTTGTTTGATGTTATTTTTAATATGTGAAAACTATTTGTTATTTATTTTGTTTGTCGGATTGTATTGAAATTTAATATGTAAGGTTGCCATTGAAACTCTTTTCTAATATTATAACAATGGTAAAATGGTAGTTGTGAATTTTTTATTATCATTTTATTATAGTATTAATTTTTAGAATTAAAAACCGAAAAAAACGGAAACCGCTAAACGGTTAACCGAACCGAAAAAAACCGTTCCAGGCGGTTCGGTTACGGTTAATAGGTAAAAACTGAACCGAACCGACATTCCCGGTTCGGTAACGGTTTTTACCAAAAACTGAGCCGAACCGACCCGTGCACACCCCTAGAAGGAAGAACAAAGAGGATAGAAAGGGTAAAGATTGGGTCCCAACTAAGGAGGAATTCTACGACTTTTATGGAGTGAACCACGCCCTGCTTAACACCGCTTGTGAGAAGGATAAACCAATAAAAGATGTTTTTCACATGAGGTAGATCACGCTGAGCGAGTATTGTTAGGTCCAAAGTATCGTAGAAGGGGGGGTTGAATACGATACTCACAAATAATTCAATTTCGTTCGCGGATTAATCATTCAGTTCTATAACGAAATCAAACACACCAAACCAAATCAAGTTTCGGGGAATATATCTTTTTATAAATATAAACCTCGAGGGGTGCTACAATTTCTAATCCGTAGATTAGCTTCAATGAGTTTAAGGTTACACAAATTCAAAACAATGATCAAGTTCTGAGCACTATTAATTTTTCTGAATTTCTCCGGCTCAATTCTCTCTCTCATTAATGTCTCTGTGTATTTGCCTTAACTGAAGAAGACACAATCTTCACTCTTTATTAACTGCAGACTTCAATTTGAAAAACCATCGAACCAAACTTGAAGAATCAATCCTGGCCGTTGGATCTTTATCAACCATACAAAACAAAACACTTTCCACCTGCTCCTCCATTTTGAAAACTATCGAATGAATAAAGAAATTTACTATTCGATAGTTTTTAAATAAAAACTATCGAAAACTAAATTACTTTATTCTAGATTTCTGATGGTTTTCTTAAATCACATTCGATGGTTTTCTAAATAGAAAAACCATCGAATCCTTTTCTTGTACTTGATCTTTTAGAAAACCTTCAGAGCTTCAGGGTGTTCAGTTTTAGACTGTATCAATTTCTTCTGAGACGATAAAACAACTTGATCTTTTCAGTGCCGTCAACTAGTGCAACTGGTCTGGTTCACAGATGAATAACACTTGATCAATTCTTCTTTTATGTCTTCAATTCAATGCTGCTGATAAGTCCTTTGTCGTTCTGGTTGCTTCGATTAAATCACTGGAATCCTGTGGTACTTAACCCTAAATCATTCACATACTTCTGTCATCTTGAAAGTCTTGTTTCTTTTGCTGTCACTGAGGCTTGAACATTTTCATGAACTTCTTTCCGTGACCTGTTTACGGACTTCAAGAATACATAACGTATTTTGATTTTTTGAGTTTACCTTTTCTTCTTTGATTCTGGATTCCTGTGCTTCTGTTAATATTATTGTCTGTCTTGTCCTTTGTTGAGTTGTAGTTATCTCTTTTACATCTTATGTTACATTATGCTTTACAATCTCCCCCTATTTGATTGGATAGAGTTCGACAAGCAAATACTTCGAGGATAACTCAACTAACTAAGGAAACATTAAACTAATTAAAGTAAGACAGCGTAATAATATTAAATGCATTCTGGATCAGATATATATACATTTCCAGATTTCATAAATCAAAAAACAATTAAACTTTATACAATGAAGTTGCTCCTCTAGTCTGAGCTGATAGTTCTTTTGTTCTTTGCTTCAATCTTCAGTCCATTCCGATCTCACCTTCTTCAATCATTGGATCGGAGTTAGCAGCTTGATAATCAATCACTGATAGATAGTGCAGTGGTTCTCCAGGTTTAAGGATTGCTCCTTGGATGTGTCTTCCAATATATTCAACCTCTTGACCCACTCCAGCCCATAACCATGCAATGTTAACATCTTCCTTGTTTAGCTTTGGCATGTTTGGTAATCTGGTATGCACTTCCAATCCTCTTTACACTCTTTTCCTATAGTAAGGAACATTCTCCATTAGAAATCTTCTAAGAGTGTCTGCTGCTTTGTCCTTCTCCGTTGATGTGAATCCAGTGGATCTAAGATACTTCTCAACTGATATTAGATAGTTGCTTGGATAGTCTCTCAGTTTGTCCTCAGCCAAATAGCAGATTCTGAACAAGTCATTCGCCATGAATCTAACCATTGGAGGATCTTGAGTAATCTATGGACCGACTTTCATCAAGATCTCTTTAACATGCTCACGGAGCAGTTCATTCAGCCTTGTCGTCCTTTGAATCTTGATGAGAATAACCTGTAATTCTGTGTATGTCCTCTATTCTAAAAACTTAGTGGAAATCACAAATGTACCTTTCTCCAGAAAACTGATTAATAAGCTCCAGGCACCATTTGCTTTAACCCCTGCTTTCAGACAGATTAGAGAACTTCTCAGTGCTGTGAAGTAAGTCTGATCTTCAAGATTGGCACTTCTGATGTCCTGAATGATAACTTCCACTTCAGCATTGTCGTTGACTTCTAATCCGTCTTCAACTCCGCAAAAGGTTTTATAAGCCATTTCCCATTCAGTACCATCTTTCTTTGCCAGATCTATCATCTTCTTCCTCCTCACTTCATTATACACTTTGAATCTCTTCAATTTTTCACTCCTCAGAACTGCTTGTTGTTTCTCTTTCTCAGCATGCCTGGCATCTACTGCAGCTCTCTGAGCTCTTATTGCTTCCAAGGCAGCTTCTTCTTCTGGTGATAGAGAATTTGCTTCTTCTTCCATATTATCCTCCCAGATTGGATGTTCAACGGGCTCTGGATAATATGGCTCATGCTCCTCTTGAATAGGTTGCTCTTGCATGACCTCAAATTCCTCTTCACTCTTTTCTTCTTCTACAAGTTCTTCTATCCAGTACTGTCTGATAGGAATAGCTTCAACTGTTTCCCAAACTCCCCATCCATCCTTAGTTTGCTCCCCCTCTCCAACTTTCTCCCCCTTAGTTGAGGAATCCTCGATGAAAGCATCCTCAGCATAATAGGTAGTAGAAGGATCAGGTTGCTGATTTGAAGGACCAGGTTGTCCAGATTGTTGTTTCTTCAGCATACTCCAGATAGACTGTACTCCGTCACCTTGATTCTCCAAGAAATCCATAATCTGCTTATTCATCTCATTAATAGAAGCTAGCGACAGGTCAATGTCCTCCAATCTTGAGTTGGTAGTCTTTTCCATATGATCCAGCCTCTTGTTTAGCTTAGACTCCACTCTTGAAAGGGAATTCATTGCATCTTTTACCCGCGCTTGACCATCCCGGATAACCAGAACGTCTTCCTTCAAAGCTTCTTGTCCTTGTTGCAAAGCAGTTACTTCATTCATGAATCCATCTTTAAGTTCCTTGACGTCCATCCTCAACTCGACCAGTTCTTCCATAGCTTCCTTCTTTAAGGAGTCCACTGCCTGCTTCGTACCTGTTATAGTGCCAGATGCACTGCCAATGACCCTGAATGTTCTTCTGGAATCAGCTGCAGCCAAGTCAACCTTCTCTTGAATAGTCTTTAAAGAAGCATTGGCTTGACTAGAGGAGATCCCTTGGTCAAAGGAAGGTCGCAGTGGAACCTTGAATAGTGGATTTCCTTCTGTGTCACGAACTGTCATCTCCTTGAGGGAAGATTGAACTTGTAACTCTCTTTCTGTTGGTAACAGCAAATCATCAATATTAGGTAGGGTTAGGGTGTCACTCCTCACGTTTGGCTCTGGGTGTACACTCAACGTTTCTGTTAGTGTTTCACTCATTTTTCCTTTCCCACTCAGGCCAGGTGTAAGTGTTTTTGTTTCACTCATTCCCTTTGTGATGATTGTACCTGCAGAAGAAAACACCGTAGCCATCCTTAAGGAGGTCACCGGTGGTGCAATGGGGCTTCGCAAGTCCCCGTCCTTGGATAAACCAAGTTGCTGATCATCCTTAGATGATGTATCCTTTAAAGGATCTAGAGTTTGAATCTCTAGGGGGTTAGAAACAGGCTCTATTAACAGCAGGGATCCTGAACCTTCCCCAATAGTCTGTGAAGACTTTACCTCAGTTGACTCTTCAATGTGAATTGATTCATCGTCACCGAGTTGCCGATCTGCACCTACGTCAAACCCTTTACCCGCAGGATCCAGATATGTTCCATCTGGGGAGGTAGACAATGACCCTTTAGATTGTGCATTTAGGTCAAAGCTTTATCTCGACGTCTGTGAAGACTCTTGGTTCTTAGAACCTTCAACCAGTGAACCTGACCGTAATATGGTCGGAACACCAGTTGCTTCCGTCAATTCTTCCTTACTTGATTCAGCTATTGGTTCAGATATAGCTTTTGTGAGCATTGCCCAATCAAAGTCAGAAAAATATGTGAAGGGTTCTTTGGATGAGAGAAATGAAGTATCAACAGTTGCCTCGGTTTCTGTTCGTCTCCTTTTAGAGGAAGGCAGAGCTGTTGTTGAAGGGTGTATCTCCTTATGTGGTGCTGCTTTGGCACTATCTCCCTCTACACTCATGGATGTTTGTTTACTGGGTATAGGAGGGGAAGGAGGTTCGTTTATCGTTTCATTTGGCTCTACCAAAGGCTCTTCGACCGTGGTTAGAGGTTGTGGGTTTGCAACCTCCTGGTCAGGAATGGCCACTAAGGGCTCTGGATCAACATCCATTGGTTCAGGTGCCATTTCAGGTTGAGGTGGAGGAATATTACCAACAATTACCTGTTCCCCTGGGGGCAGAAGTGGTAGGGGCACCGTTCTTAGATAGTCTGTGAGAACAGTGGGTACCCCTGGAAGATAGTTGTTCTTCCTGATGAGAGCGGTTATTGCATTGCTCTTCATTCTCATGCACTCCTGGTTGGCTTCACCTTCAAATATCTCCCGTTCATTATCTGTTAAGACATCATTGAGAATGAGCTGTAGGAACCTAGGATAGAAACAAAGCACATCGTTCATGCCTGTTCTTTCATCCAGTGGTCCCATGCATAGAATTACTTGATCAATCAGTAACTTTCCTATGTTTATATGCCTATTGTTGTTGCCCAGTAAATAACAATTGTAGAAGGGGGTTGAATACAATTGTATAAGATTCTCGACTTTATATAACACAAATATGAAAGATCAATAACAATAACAATAACAGCTTTATTAACTCTGATATAAAACTGTTACAAACTCTCTTAAGAAATTCTGATGTTCTTAAGAGCTGCTAGCTTACAAAAACTCTCTCAAGAAATTCTGTTCTTAAGAGCTTCTCTCCGATTATGTTCTCTCTCGAATGAATACATAAATCGAAACCAAGACTGTGTTTATATAGTGCACACAGCTTCTCTATCAATAACAAGATAAGTCCTAATCAATAACAAAGATAGAAACCTATCCTTAATCGATAGCTACATTCTACAAACCAGGAACAGATAGAATAAACTTCCATGTTTATCTAGACTCCAAATATAACTCAAAGTAGGAATCCTGATCAGCTTCAAGTTCTGATGATCAATCCTGATCATAGTCTGAGTAGGAATCCTGATGATCAATAAGATACTGACGCTTGATCAAATACTGATGACCATGCAATACTGATGACGTCAGCAATCCTGATCAGTTGAGTCTAGCTTCTGACGATCATTGAATTCTGATCTAACAATCTCCCCCAATCTCATACTTTGTGAAATAAAGTATAGATTCCAAATATTCAATGATGTCAAAAACATGTATCAAAATGTACAAGTATCTTCAGAAACAACTTATCTGTTTAAGCTTTTTGATAGAACAGATTCATCTTCAAGAAGTTGGATAATAAACTTTCTTCTTTTTCTTCAAGAATTTGAATCAGTCTTTCCTTAAGATTTCTGAGTTCTTCATCTTCCTCATTAATCTGGTAGATAGCTGCTCTGAGATTCTGTATGGAGCTTTTCTGTAGACTGTGCTCTTCAATCAAAAGATATGCAATTTCCTTCCCATCAGGATTGAGAGAAAGATGAGTCATGCCAAAATTTACTTCTTTAACAGCAGTACCCCTTTGCATTTCCACATCCTGACCTCTTTGATTTAAGTACATGGGAATATAATTACCATCGAAATTACTATTTCCATCCAGTCTTCTTCTTATAGTTGACAAAATCATGTCAGCCCATACTTTGTACACTTGGTTCTTCCATCTTAACAGATAGTGAACATATTTCAGTTCCTGTGTAGTTTTCATCAGCAGATCTTGAATAGATAGAATCTTCACACTACCATCTTTCATGAAGTACAGAAGCTTTTCTTTCTTTTCAAAACCATCATGACAATCTATAACTATATCAACAGCTAATAAATTGTTCAGGTTTTCAGAAGTTAAAGTACCTCCAATTTCAGTTAAGGAGTAAGGATCAACATAAGTCATGTTTAGAAATTCAGCATCCCTGTGTCCAATACCTCCTCTTGTATAACTTGACATTTGCTTCAGATTCGAAAACATCTTTATCCAGAGTGTTTTTGATCTAGCCATATCAGACAAATCAACAACACTTGAAGCACTTGTTATAATTCCACCAGACTGAAAATTGATAAGTTTATCACACCTTAGTGTACTTATATGTTTCCACTTCTTGTATTTCTCCTTTTCATGAGCGTAGCTTCTTTCAAGTAAAGATTCTTGCCTGCTTGTATTCTTCCATTGTCTTTCATTTGAAACTTTAAGCCTTTGTAGATAGAGATTGAAATCTTCATATGTTCTTTTTGTAATATCTCTTCTTCTGGCTTCTTCTTCTTCATCTACTTCTTTGTTGTGACAATCAACAACAGTAGATAAGATTATCAAATCAACCTCTTGCAGAATTTCAGATTCATCAGGATCTTGAATATTGTCAGGATTAGAATCTTCAATTTGATTTGTATTGCTGAGAGTTGATTTACTTGATTTTCTTCTCAATTCAGGTTCTTCTTCAACAAATTCCTTGTCTTCTTTCTCCATGATATCCTTGATAACAGGATCTGTTAGATTTTGTGAAGCTTCAGGAATTTCTTCAATTCTTAACCCTCTAGACCTTGTCTGTCTAGGTACTGTTTGAGTTGAAGAACCTCTTCTACTTCTTTTAACACCTCTTCTACCTCTGCTTCCTCTACCTCTAGCAGGAGCAGTATAGCTTTCCATTGTCTCTCTCTGTAATCTCAAGAATTCTTCATGTGAGAGATCTGGATATTCTTCATTTGCTGTAGAGAGTGCTTTTCTGGCAAATAATTGTTGAACTCTTTTATCAGTGTGATAAAGAGTAACAATTCTACCGTCTTTTGTAGAAAACTTCTGGAATAAATTTGATGCATCTTCAGGATTATCAATAATCACATCTTCATCACCTTCAGGAATTGTAGCAAGAATATGTCCATGACCAGGTGTCAGGATTTGATCTTCCGTCAGGATCTGAGATTGCACCAATGTTCTTACTGTCTTAACTCCAGAATCAGAAACATGAGTTGACTGCGTAGTTTGACTTTGAGAAGTTTGAATTGTAGACTTCAAAACCGCAGCATCAGAGGTTTCTCCTTGTTTCACATTGTCACCACCATCATCTCCCGTATCATCATCATTATTCCTTAATACTAGATCAGGTGTACATTTTGTCTGAATAACCTTCTCCCCCTTTTTGACATCAGGATTTGACAATAATTGCAAAATTAAGGAAAGAGAGGCTTGAATTTCAGTTACCTTAGTATCCAGAGAATCAATTCTTTGTTTGATTGAGGTTTGTTCTAAAACAACAGATTTCACTTGGGATTCCACTACCCTCAGTTGTAAAGTAGTAGGCACCTTTGTAAAATTATTAAAGATATCAGTCCTCACTTTGTCAGTTGAACCCTTGATAGAATCAATCTCACTTTTCAGGCTTTTGGATAACAGAGTTGTAGCCTTCAGATGATTCTTCAAGTCTTGATTCTCTATAGATTTCACTGCATTATAGGCATGTCCAATAGCAGAAGAAAAACTGATAGATTCATCAGAATTGTGCCATTAATTGTTCCATTCATTCTGTCTAAATGCCTCTGCAGGATCAAAGGAAGGAATAGAAAAATCTTGTCTCTGATCTTTCCCAGTGGAAGCATTGCTAGCCATATATGTACTTGATGAACCAAAATTAGTTCCTAGACTAATTTTGAGTGCTGTAGCAAGCTGTTCCTTCTCTTTTCGATTCTCATTATCATCATCACTATCATCATCAGAATTATCATCATCAGAACCATGAGATATATCAGGATCAGGAATTGCAATACCTTTCAGTTTATCCTGTGATTCTGAGATAGGATGATCCATTGGTCTTGAACGAAGTGGCTGTATCAAAATAGGTTCATTATCAGGAGCACCACTAGCGTCAGGATGAACATCGTCAGGATTTGATATGCTTGCATCAGTATTTGCTACCAATGGTTCTTGTGGAGCTTGAGGTTCAGAAGCTGCTTCAACACTTTGAGCTAAAGGTTCTTGTGTGCTTCCCTCATTGACAATGTTCTCGACCAATCTTTCAACAGAAGCTGTAGCTTTGCCTGCATCTTCACTTTGAGAAGATGGTTCTTGTGTAGCTGGAATGTTGATGTCTTCATTCTCCCTTTGAGAAAATGGTTCTTGTGTGACCATTCCACTAGCTAAGCCTTCACTCAAACTTTGATTGAGTGGTTCTTGTGTGGCAGGATCAACAGTAGCTGCTGAATTACTCTGAAATTCAGGTTCTTGTGGGCTTGATCCTTTCAGCTTCTTCTGTCTCTGATAGACCAACTCCTCTGCATTCCTCTTTTTCTTTGATGTAGGTGTAAGACCAACCAAGGAAGCAGTTGTAAAAACCTTCTCCCAAGAAATTTCTCTAATCTGAGATGGAGAGGCTGGAGAGTCTGATATAGAGACAACTTTTGTTGTTGCATCAGGATTTGCTAGAGCATCAGGAGTAGATGACTCATCAGGATTTGATGTCTGAATATCAGTATCCTTCATCTGCACTGTCAAAGGAATATGATACCTGCTCTTTGATAATTTCCTTGTCTTTTGTGGTTTTGATGAAGGTACCACAACTTTAGTAGAAGTATCAGCAACTTCCTTGTTCACTTTCATCACAGAGGATATAGGTAAGTCATCCTCTGAATCACTTTCATCAATCAACCTTAACTTCCTTTTCACAGGAACATCTCTAACCACCTTATCAGCTTTCTTCACCAGGACCCCGTGTACACCCCCTTGTATCTTCTTTTTAGTGAGTGGTGTAGAGGAAAAATCCTTTGAACCTGATTGCCTTCCAGACACATCAGTTCTAGCTGATTTCTTTGATTTTACAACTAAAGTCTTTTGAGAGACAGTAGAGGTGGTTGTTAACTGTTTAGTCTGTTTAGGTTGCATGCTTGTGTCAGGAACAAGGTGGGTTGGGCCTTGCCTCATAGCATTAGAAAGTAGTCCATAACGAGTAGGCATTTTCTGATGTAAGAAAAACCTAACCTCATCAGGAATAAAAGCATTTCCTATGAAACCATTTGCCTTATCACTGTTGACTAAGGACTTAATATTATTTTCAGTAATTCTACAGATTGGTAGAACTACATCATCCTCAAAAACAACATTAGGACATAAGTGATTAAATATCAACTGTAAAAATCTAAGAAAACAGACAGAACCCAATTTATCTGTTTTCCTATCACTTAAAGCTTTTAAGATAAAAGACCCATAATCAAACACTGTAGAATGGATAAGAGAGTACCCAATTTTAAGAGATCCTGATGGAAGAGCATCAAAATTTGATGTCTTGTTCAGGAAACAGCGGCTGATTGTATCAAAGAAGAAATTCCATTCCTTCTTAAGCTTTGTCCTGAAGAGATTTCCATATCTCTTTACTTCACCATTGTAGCCCAATTTTGTAACAAACTCAAAAAGAGTAGAGTCCGAAACATTAGCAGGAATAGCATCACCAAGAACGGGTAAATGCAGGGCTGCCTCCACAATTGCAGGAGTCACAAAGTGAGTAGTTCCATTATATTCAAAACTCATCAAGATTGTATCAGAATGCCCTTTATCAAAAGTAACTGAGTTCCACACCTGCATTACAGACTTAAAAGAAACACTTGCAGGTTCTGTTAAAGCAAACTTCAATGGGCTTGAAGCTAGAAAATCTTGAATGATATGAAACTCATTGGGTAAATCTTGATGATTTAGAATAGCCACAAAATTGTTAGTGGCAAATGTAACACCACTAATCACTGTCTGTTTGTTCATGAATGATGAAGATGTCATTGTAATGCTTTTGAAAACTCGAGAATTAAGATTTGAAGCAATTAGGGTATGAAAGCACAGAGAGAGATAAAAACGAAAAACTGATGATGAGAGAGTAATGAAAGATGTAAAACAATGAAAAGGATTTTGTTGACACAAAATATTACTCTCAATGACATGTGGCAAAATATAATTTGTGCATAACTAATTAGTGGACAGATTACGTGTGTCATTAAATAAAACTGCACCGCTTTTTATGTGTATGTATAGATATATCTATAATAGTGCAACACACGCGCGCATACAGTTGTCCTACTAAAACTCAACCGTCCATCAGCAGATACTGACGAAAAATTAGGCACAAATTAAGTAATGAAATACTGACCTGTACATCAGGATTGACCAGTTGACTTCCTGTCAGGATTGAGTCCTATCAGGATGTGATCATAGATACATACCTTTCTGAATAACCATCAGGATTTGACAGTTATCAGGATTTCCTCTCTGTAGCTTTTCCTCAGAAATTCTCAAAATTCATCATTCCAAGTTCATTCACCAACTTATTGAAAGTAGCTTCAGGCAGTGGCTTGGTGAATATATCAGCTAGTTGTTGATCAGTAGGAACAAAGTGAAGTTCAATTGTTCCTTCTAGAACCTGTTCTCTTATAAAGTGATATCTGATACTTATGTGTTTAGTAAGAGAATGCTGAACTGGATTTCCTGTCATTGCAATAGCACTTTGGTTATCACAATAAATAGGGATTTTTGAGTATGACAGGCCATAATCTAACAACTGATTTCTCATCCACATTATCTGAGCACAACAACTTCCTGCAGCAATGTACTCAGCTTCTGCAGTTGAAGTGGAAATAGATTTCTGCTTTTTACTGAACCATGAAACTAGTCTTCCACCCAAAAACTGACAACTTCCTGAAGTACTTTTTCTGTCTATTTTGCATCCTGCAAAATCAGCATCTGAATAACCACACAACCCAAAATCTGATTCCCTTGCATACCAAAGGCCAAGTGAAGGAGTGCCTTTGAGATATCTGAAAATTCTCTTGACTGCAATCAGATGTGGTTCTCTAGGTTTTGCTTGAAATCTTGCACATAGACAGGTTGCAAACATGATATCTGGTCTACTGGCAGTGAGATACAATAAAGAGCCAATCATTCCTCTGTAGTGAGTTACATCTACCTCTTCACCTTGATCAGGATCAAGTTTGGTAGCTGTAGCTATGGGAGTTGAAGCAGGAGTACTGTCTTTCATGTTAAACCTTGTCAGTAAATTCCTTGTGTATTTAGACTGATTAATAAAAATCCCTTCATCAGTCTGCTTAACTTGAAGACCCAGAAAGTAACTCATTTCTCCCATCATGCTCATTTGATATCTTGACTGCATAAGCTTGGAAAACTTTTCACACAGCTTATTGTTTGTTGACCCAAAAATGATATCATCAACATAAATCTGAACTAACAGCAACTCCTTACCATGATTCAAATAAAATGGAGTTTTATCAATTGCACCTCTTTTGAATCCACTTTCCAGTAAGAATTGAGCTAAGGTTTCATACCATGCTCTTGGAGCTTGCTTTAGTCCATAAAGTGCCTTATCCAGTCTGTAGACATAATCTGGATATTTAGGATCAATGAAACCAGGAGGTTGTTCAACATAAACTTCTTCCTCCAGTTCACCATTTAAGAAAGCACTTTTAACATCCATCTGGAAAACCTTGAATTTCTTATGTGCTGCATAAGCAAGAAATATCCTGATGGCTTCTAGTCTTGCAACAGGAGCAAAAGTTTCATCATAGTCAATTCCCTCTTGTTGGGAATACCCCTTTGCAACTAGCCTAGCTTTGTTTCTGATAATGACTCCATCAGAATCAGTCTTGTTCTTGAAAATCCACTTTGTACCAACAATTGATCTATTCTTTGGTCTTGGTACCAGTTTCCAGACTTCATTCCTTTCAAATTCATTCAGTTCTTCTTGCATTGCAGTAACCCAATCAGCATCTTTAAGTGCATCTTCAACTTTCTTAGGCTCCTCCTTGGATAGAAAGTTATTGTATAGACATTCATTCTGAGTTGCACTTCTTGTTTGAACACCTGCATCAGGATCTCCAATTATCAAATCAGGAGAATGATCTTTTGTCCATTTCCTTGCTGGTGTTAAATTGTTTCTTGAAGTAGATGCTCCCCCTGGATTGGTGTTATCTTGATTGAAAGAATTTGATTGATTTGAAGCTCTTCCTGAATTATTGCTATGCCCTCCTGATGTGTTATCAGGATCTTCACTTGAATCAGTATCTGAAGAATTCTGTCCTGATGATTGAGTTGACTCTGAACTTGTAGTTGAATGCCGTTGCTCCCCCTCAACATTAGCACTACTAGTTGTATTACTGTTGTTTGCATCATCAGTAGTAGCACCATCAGTACCTGGTGAGTCATCAGGATTTGGTGACCCATCAGGATCTGATGTATTGACAGCTTCTGATTCACTTTCTTCAGGTTCCTTGGAAGCTTCATTTTCAAATAACAATCTATCATGTGAGTCTTCAATGATTCCAGTTATCTTCTTATCATCAAAAGATACATGAATTGACTCCATGACAGTCCTTGTTCTCAAATTAAAAACTCTGAAGGCTCTTGATGTAGGATAACCTATGAATATTCCTTCATCAGCCTTTGTTTCAAATTTCCCTAGCTGTTCAGGATGAGTTTTGAGAACAAAACATTTACAGCCAAACACATGCAAATGCTTCAGACTTGGTTTCTTCTCTTTGAGTGACTGATAAGGAGTGACACCATGCCTGTTTATCAATGTGAGATTTTGTGTATAGCATGCTGTGTTGACTGCTTCTGCCCAGAAATATGTAGGTAATTTAGCTTCTTCCAACATAGTTCTGCCAGCTTCAATAAGAGTTCTATTCTTCCTTTCTACTACTCCATTTTGCTGAGGTGTGCCAGGAGCAGAGAATTGTTGAATGATTCCTTTGTATTTGCAGAACTCTTCCATCTTTGAATTCTTAAATTCAGTACCATTATCACTTCTCAGAATCTTGACTTTGTACTTTGTGGTTGTCTCAATCATTCTCACATGATCCAACAGAACTTCAGGAGTTTCATCTTTTCTGTGCAGAAAATACACCCAGGTGAATCTAGAATATTCATCAACAATTACAAGAGTGTACATTTTCTTACTGATGGACATGATGTTGACTGGACCAAACAGATCAAGATGTAGCATGTGATATGGTTCTTCAATAGAGGATTCTGATTTACTCTGGAATGATGTCCTTCTTTGTTTTGCTTTTTGGCATGCATCGCAGAGTCCATCAGGTGTATACAAGACATTAGGTAATCCTCTTACTAACTCTTTCTTAACCAACTCATTGATGTTGCTGAAGTTGAGATGAGAAAGCTTCTTGTGCCAATTCCAACTTTCATCTACTGAAGCTTTACTGATGAAACATGTAGGAGAGCCATCAGTATCTGAGAGAATGTTGGCTTCATATATGTTACCATGCCTGTAGCCAGTTAGTGCTATCTTTCCTGTTGCTTTACTGACTACTTCACAATGTGTGGAATAGAAATTGACATGATAACCTCTGTCAGTGATTTGACTAATACTCAACAAATTGTGTTTTAGTCCCTTCACTAGAGCTACTTTTTCAATGATGACATTTCCAATGAT
This sequence comes from Heracleum sosnowskyi, assembly GCA_030848705.1. Classification (NCBI taxonomy): domain Eukaryota; kingdom Viridiplantae; phylum Streptophyta; class Magnoliopsida; order Apiales; family Apiaceae; genus Heracleum; species Heracleum sosnowskyi. The sequence continues at coordinate 8,600,868 of CM061242.1, read as the reverse complement.
TATATTGCCATATCCCAAGGTTTGTCCAATGTTGCCATCTCCATAAGACACAGTTGGGCCAGCTTTTTCCTCATATTCTGATAACAGGGCTTTGTTTCCAGTCATGTGCACAGAACATCCACTATCCATGACTAACACATTTTTCTTTTTACCCTGCATCAGAATAGTAAAACACTAGTCAGAATGTTTAGGAACCCACACTTGTTGGATTCCTTGTTCATTCATTTTATTAAATTTAACAGCAGAAGACTTTTTGACTTTAGCAGTCCTGACAGGATTTACTCCATCAGGATTTGCTTTGTCAGTATCAGTATTAACAAAAGCATGCTTCACTATGACATTTTCAGTCCTATCAGACTTTGTACTATTTTCAAACTTAGGTAATGGATCATAAAAGTTATAGTACAAATCATGATACTCTTTACATGTATAAATAGAATGCCATAGACTACCACAATGAAAACAGGAATTCTGTGGTTTGTAAAATACTGATCTATTCCTAACATCAGACTTAGGAATTTCAGCAATTTTCTTCTTACTCTTTTTACAATCAATAGCAAGATGATTAGAGTTACCACAGTTAAAACAACTCTTTCTAGGTGCATTTGGGATATACTTATAACCATTTTCTTTATTGATCCCAATTTTACCATTCCTGTTTCTCTTAACAGTAGCTTCCTTTTTCTTATCTGTAACCTCACAGATTTTATCCTTAAGCTGTTTCTGAGACAATAGACCTACATTCTTAATGACTTTATTCAAGACAGGTTTAGACTTAACGATTTTAATTCCTTGAGTAGAAGAAGATCCCTTTTCAAAAGTAGAATTGGAATCCTTACCAAAAACAAAATTAACAGGAGTAATCTTAGATTTGGTTGAGTCTAAAACATGTCTATAGGTCTTTGGACTGACTGTCTCATCAATGACAATTTTCTCTTTCAATTTCTTATCCTCATCTGACTTATATCCTAGACACTCTTTCCAATTCTTAGAGGTATTAATCTCATGAAATTTCCTACCAGAGTCTGTCCAGGTTCTGATTTTCTCATTAGCATATTCAAGTTCTTTTTCAAGGGAAGTACATTTAGATGTCATCTCTAAGTGCATGTGTTTAGCATTGTCACATTCTTTTTGTACTTCTTGCATACGAGAAAATTCAGCTTCTAATATCTCATTCCTCTTTCTAAGGTCAGACATCTCAGATAAGATTCTAGTATTCTCAGCAGTTTGACTTCTAAAGCTAATATGTAATGACTTTAGAAAACGTCTTAACTCAGAAGCATTATCAGTATCAAAATCAAAGATAGTATTTAGTACCTTATCATCAGGAGCAGCAATTATATCAGCATTGGCCATTAACGCATAGTTGACTACCTCAGTATCAGATTCTGAGGAAGAGTCCATCCAATCCTTGCTTGATGTGATGAGTGCCTTTGTCTTGTTACATTCAGAAGCAAAGTGACCCATACCATTACACTTGTAGCATCTAACCTTTGACTTGTCAAATTTGCTACCCTTGCTGTCCTTTTTGGTATACTTGTCTTTGTCTGCTTTGAAGGTCTTTTTCTGAAAGTTGCCTTGTCTTCTATTCTTCCTGAACTTCATCCTTCTGAAGTTTCTGACAATCATAGCAACCATCTCTTCCATGTCTGAGTCAGAAGAATCATCACCAGTATTGGCATCAGGATTGCCATCAGTATCTGATGAAGAGTCGTCAGGATCTGACTCAGCTACTCTTGCTTTCCTTCTAGAGACCTCCATAGCTTTCCCTTTTGATTTTGCTTCTACATTCAAAGAAATTGACTTTGCCTTGCTGCTTTTCTTGTTCTTCCTCTGTTGAACTTCAAGATCATGAGTTCTTAGCATCCCATAGATCTCATCAAGAGACACAATGTTCAGATCATACTGGTGTCTAATGATTGAGGTCTGAGTATCCCATTCTTCAGGTAAAGCTCTAAGAAATTTGGTGTTTGAATCTTCAGTTTCATATACTTTGTCAACTAAGGATAAGCTGTTCAATAGTGTCAGGAATCTATCATAGAGCTCAGTCAGGCTCTCTTCAGGTCTTGCATCGAATTGTTCATATTCTTGAATCAATAGAGCCCTTCTGTTTTTCTTGACAGATGCAGATCCCTGGCACTGAGTTTCCAAAGTATCCCAGATTTCTTTTGAAGACTTGCATGCAATCACTCTGTTTGACATAACAGCATCAAGGCTATTATGCAAGATATTCTTTATCTTTGGTTCCCTGAGTACATGAGCTTTTTCTTCTGGAGTCCATTCAGATTTAGCTTTGACCACATAATGTTCTGGTACAGTATCTGTTCGTTCTACGAACTTTGTTGGTATATATGGTCCATCACGAATCCTGTCCAAGTAGTCGGGATCCATAGCCTCCAGGTACATCAGCATCTTTACCCTCCATGTAGGATATTCTGATATCTTTAAGATGGGAATCTTCATGCTTTCATACTTGGTTGTCGACATCTTTAGATCGTATCTGATTCAGAATTAAATCAGTTTGCTTTGATACCAATTGTTGCCCAGTAAATAACAATTGTAGAAGGGGGTTGAATACAATTGTATAAGATTCTCGACTTTATATAACACAAATATGAAAGATCAATAACAATAACAATAACAGCTTTATTAACTCTGATATAAAACTGTTACAAACTCTCTTAAGAAATTCTGATGTTCTTAAGAGCTGCTAGCTTACAAAAACTCTCTCAAGAAATTCTGTTCTTAAGAGCTTCTCTCCGATTATGTTCTCTCTCGAATGAATACATAAATCGAAACCAAGACTGTGTTTATATAGTGCACACAGCTTCTCTATCAATAACAAGATAAGTCCTAATCAATAACAAAGATAGAAACCTATCCTTAATCGATAGCTACATTCTACAAACCAGGAACAGATAGAATAAACTTCCATGTTTATCTAGACTCCAAATATAACTCGAAGTAGGAATCCTGATCAGCTTCAAGTTCTGATGATCAATCCTGATCATAGTCTGAGTAGGAATCCTGATGATCAATAAGATACTGACGCTTGATCAAATACTGATGACCATGCAATACTGATGACGTCAGCAATCCTGATCAGTTGAGTCTAGCTTCTGACGATCATTGAATTCTGATCTAACAATTGTTAGCAATGGCAAACCCTATCTTTTGAAGGAATAAGGGAATACCATGCAGATTTGTAAGCTTAGCAGTAAACACATGGATAAGTGTATGAAAGAAAAAGTTCCATGACTTTGTCAAATAATGCTTCAGAAACTCTCCCACAAAGAAGTTAGGTTGTTGACTTCTTATGAGAGTGAAGAAAGCATGTATCTCCTCAGTTGTGGGATCCGGAACATGGTTTTTTGTTGGAAAACGAAGTATTCTATTAAAGTCATGTTCCGTCACCCTTATTGTTCTGCCCCCTGGCACAACAAAACTAAAGGACCTTACGTTATTCTCAGTTGTATCCGTGGCGGTTGTGTACAACGTAGTCAATTGATCGATGCAAAGGACCACGGGAGTACTCACAGCATATGCCACTAATGAACGTGTGTTCAAAAACTCTGCCCATGCACGAAACTGAAGGTTCGTTATGGATTGCAAGTTTTGAAACGAGACATGATTAGTTTTGGTAACAATAAATTCTCCAGCCATTGTAAATTTCCAGAAAATTTAAATAAACCAAAACTATTTTTCCTTTTAAATTTAATTAATTATCACTAATTAATCAAACTTAAACAAAAATACCCCTTTGTAATCACTTAAGCACACAAACTCAAACCACACACAACTCAAATTATAACCCTAATTTGTTAAATCTGAATATGCAGTCAAATCCAAAGAAATCAATTGATTGACAATTAATTTCTAAAGAACAATTATGGTAACACTTGTATAAGGTCAAAGGTTCAAGTTCGATAGTTTTCTTTCCTTTTCTTTTCCAGAAACACAAAAAGAATCAAACTTCACGGTTAAAAACAATTAACAGTGAAAGAACAATATCTTTTTGAGGTTTTACTCGGTTAATCTTGAAGAAAAGTATCGATGGTGATGCTTTGTTTGTGTATGTATCCGTGTATGTATAAAAACTTTGCCTTAGATCTGAGAATAGAATAGAAAAAAAAAATCTAAGTGATTCTTATCACTACGTCAAATTTTGGCTTCCGTCACATAAAATACGTGTGGCTAAGCACTTTACGTCACGTTTTAATTTTTCAGCAAAGTGTCACCTAAGGTCGGATCATTTTACGCCCCCTACGGCCACACCCCAGATGTGTGGCTGTAATTCAAAACAGAGTGACTAAAGCATACCACCCCTTGGGTCTGACAGCCCCTGTTTTAAGCTCAAAAGTGTGACTAAATACCAGCTTTCAGCCACAGGATGGGTCGTGGCTAAAGATAATTAATAACGTGGCTAAATACCAACATTCATCAAAGGCTTAGTTTTGGTCGCACTATTTATTGGTAAATCGTGGCAAAAAACTTGGGTATGGCCACATTTTATAATTTTTCTGTGGTCGTTTGTATGTTTCATATACTATTAAACAACTGCTTTTAGTCACTAATAATTGTAGTAACTATCCCCCAATATAATATAATAGGTAGTGTGGCTGAAGTGTGGTACTAGCCACACATACTTAACCACATCACAAACAGGTTTCATTTGTAATATAAATGACCACGGCCGTACCAAAAAGCCGATACAAATCACAATACCAAAAGGCCACAATCCAATTCAAAAAGGCCACAATATGCAAACAAGTAAAATGCCAAAATACAAGTAAAAAAAATGCCAAATTCCAAACTAGTCCATATTAATCCATAAAATCCATACTAAATCCATGATCCATAACAACGATATGGAGTATAACTCCACAATCCATAAAAACCACATAACCATAACCAGAGTACAGAAAATTAACAACTTATCGAAAAGTTAACAACCAGAAAACCACATTAACATGAGTCAAATTAAGTTTACAATTACACCACCAGCTTCCGCTTCTTCCTCAGATTGTCTGCCTTGTTCGCCTTAGCCTTTGAACGTGTTACTGGGGAACCAGTAATGGTATTACATCTCTTCTTCTCCTTCTTAACTTGATCTGCGCTATGTTCTTCCTTAGCTTGAGCTGCGCTATGTTCTTCCCCTTTCCCATTGGCCGTTGGATTTGGTACCTAGAGTAAAACATGAAAACAAATACGATGATCATTCCAACAGCCCTCAAGTTAAGACCATTCTAACACAAGTAATGTAATTCTATAGATAAGCAAGTTAAGACCGTTGGACAAGTAATGTTATTTAATTAAAGCTCCATCATTTTAAACAAAATTATAAAGCAGGATAATAAATGCACACAACCAAAATGGAATGCAAAGTAAGAAACGTACTTGATGATCAATTATCTTGATAAGGTTTTTGGGCCAAGCCACAAAAGAACCCAAAGCATCCTCAACTGTCCGCATATCACCGGCTTCATAAGGTAAGAATGCTGCCCCCTTCACAACTTCATCAACAGAAACTCTATAGCAATCATCTTGTAGGGGGACTCCATGAATGGTTTGTCCTTTCTGGTCTGAAAGGATAGCCGTACCACGTGCAACCGGGTTGTTGAAATTCAACATATACAGAGTACACTTCATTGGCTAAAAAACGTACGTGGCATAATTAACATCATAAAGGTAAAGTGAACTAATATACATACGCATTTAGAAATATAATGCATACCGATTGGACAACTGTTGAGGTTTGATTTGACTGAGATGGCATTTGACCAGAGATAGTGCTAGGCTGAGATAAATTAATCTTCTTCCTGGTTCCGGATCTAATTACCTTTTCCTACAAAAGTAGAAGCATAATTGCCAACATATTAAAGTTAAAGTTAATCTCAATATACATGTGCATTTAGCAATGTTGTAATACCTGTTGCACAATTGTTGGATCTTCTTGTGATTTAGTGGTACGCGGAGATATATAAACTTTCCTCCTGGTGGTGATGACATTTTGCCCCATTATGGATGTGTCGGCAGTGATCACCTTTTGCGCCATTATGGATGTGTCGGCAGTAGGAGTCACTTGCTTCTCCACAGATTTAACCTACAATTTAAGAAATTTGGACAAGAAATCAGCAACTACTTGGAAAAAATTAAAAAGAAATTAAAGTAGCCATTACTTACAGGTGTTAAAAACTCTTTCGATGCTGGGATGGTAACATTAATGAAGCTGTCCCTCGAACCATTCCCACTTATCGGTGTTCCCTACAGAATGTAACGTGAAATGGGAAAGTCAAGTGATAACACAAGTTTTGTAAACTATGTTTTGGAATATAGACACAAGATAACTAAATTCCAACACAAAAAACTCCAACAATTTACGTAGTGCTTACATCTTGTTTTGTTGCTGAAAGCAGTCCTTGCGAATCCAATTGAGCCATGACTTTATTCAGTTTATTGTTCGTTGCCTCCATCTGCAACGACAGGTTCTTCAGCTCTTCATCCTTCTTCTCACGCAGCAGTTTTTCATTTTCCAATTGAAGCTCCAGAATCTTGATTTTATCTTTTCCTGTTGTCCTTTGCCGAGGACAATGCCAGTACGCACTGGGAGTGACTCCACAACCAACACCTCTCAAGTATGAACCCTGCTCCCTGCCAAAAACCACTGTAAGGGCATCCTCGTCCGGCCCAATCTTGATTAGTCCGTCCTTTATCTGTGCTTCAATATCCATCTGTAAAGAAAAAAGTGAAGAAAATTAGTAACAAGGACATGTTCTTCACTTTAGGATATACTAACTCTCATATTTAAACTTACTAAATAATCTGCCATGCTCTTCACTTTTGGATCTCCCAACTCTCCATCTTTGTTTTCCCTCCCCTTCCTCCACATAAAAGCACGGGAGGGGACATCATCAACCTTTATTTCATTTTTTGAAACCTTGCATAATGCAACGATGACACAATCAGACATTTAATATCCAAAATAATCACTAGTAACACAATAAAAACACATCTGAATTACCAATTTTTCTTTGAGACGAGGGTATCCTCCTCGTCCCAAGCGATGATCAAAAACTGACCGTGATCGCGCAATTTTCGTAGTTTTGGAGACATCCTTCCAATAGTCAAAAGAATTATTTCAGCAAAGTGCATTGGAAAAATACGTTAATTCAAACGATGATCCGTATATTAAAGTATTACAACCTTGAATTTATCCGTTTGCGTGTGGGCTACGAACCTATCCCAATCAGCTTGCTCTACCAGTGTACGATACTGCCTAGGAACTTTTGCAAGCTTTGCTGGTTTATTCAGGTTAGGTTGTATGAATCTTGCATACATCTTTCTTCTGAAATTGCGAAGCAGCCCACCAAGCCGAGTCATTGTAAACTTTCGACGACAAAGTTCTATATCAAAAAAATGCTGCAATATATAATACATGGTGTTAATACACATAAAAGGCAAGCAGATAAGTTCAACAATAGTGTTTCATATTAAAAATGTAACATATATTTAGAGTACTTAATGCGAAGTAGCTGATTTACCGTTACTTGATCCCACAGCTTATCCTTCACTTCTTTTGGCACCTCCTTCCATGTTAACCATCTTAAGCCAACATGCTCCCTGACCGTGTCTCCCAAAAAGCTCGTAAATTCTGATCTGTATTCCCCCATTAACCTACCAAGTGAGTCAAATTCAACCTCATGTCTTTTTCCACCAGAGTTTGTAAACCTGGTACGCAGCTTCGGCAACCTGGTTAGCCCCCTCTTAGCTTTGACATCATTCTTTTGTTGCACCTTTTTGCACTCTTCTACTTCTTCTTCTACGTTTTCTCCTTCGTCTTCTACTTCTGTGCTTTCTTCTTCTTCGCTACACTCTTCCGTTGAATATTGTTCCTCAAATTCCTCATTGTCCTCACCTACAACCAGTATAAGAACCCTTAGCAATTACAGGATTTATCTGTTCAATATACATAAAAATGCATAAATATGAGAAGTCAAAAATTAGTCTACCTAGGTATTCTTCTTCAACGCAAACTGGTGCAGTAGCTGTGGACCAGGAATGGAAGACATGAATCTTGCAGACTCCAGTCATGGTAGAAGCAACAGCCAACTCTTTTAAGTCACTGTCTCCAAGGATCAAACCATATCCATGATCCGGGGTCACCCCATCTTTCATGAAATAAAGCTTATCATCATCCGAAACTACATCCGCTACCAAATCCCTAACTTGTTTAACAGTCATGTTGTAGACTTCCATTCCGTCGAACACCTTTGCCTTAGGACCGGTGTATTGCCACTTAACCTTTGTCATGAACTGACCCCCATAGTAAACAACTAACCTGTACTTCTTTCCCATGGTACTCAAATTAGCTGTAGACAACAAGCACAACAATGTCAGATATTAATACATCAACATTAAAGCATAAGTAGTATTATTCATATAATTGGAACTCAATTCGTCCCAATCTCTCAAATACAACTCAAATATGCAATCTCTCCAACCATATATCTCAAACATATAGTCTGTGGAAGAATGGTTTACCTGCGACAAGCAAGGTGATTTAAACGCCGGTGGAAAAAACCCTAATTTCATGAACATAAACCAGATTGGGTCACCAGATCTGACCGACGGCGTAACCTAATTTCACCGACTGAAAGTTGTGGAGAGATTATGGTGCACAGAGAGGGAGAGTTTGAATGTGAGTTGGGTAAAGTGATGTTGAAAGTGAATTGGGGGGAAGTTTGATATTTTGGGGGGGAAGTGAATTGGTAAAGTGATGTTGCCGGTTTTTAGAGTATTAAGTCAATAAGCCATAATGTTCCAAGTGCAGTCAAATCTTACTAAACTTAAATTTGAAACTATTTTCTATTTTATTTTTGTAAAAAATATATATATAATATTTATGATAATATGTATCTAAATAATTTTAATATATTTATTTAATTATTTAATTATTTCGTGTACTTTCGTTTCGTGTCGTGTACCCAAGGGTAAATCCAAAACCGACACGAAATTCGCTCGTGTAATTTCGTGTTCGTGTATTTTCGTGTTCGTGTACCGAAAAGGTAAAACCAAACCCGTTATTATCGTGTCGTTTTCGTGACGTGTTTTCGTGTCGTGTACGAAATTGCCGGCTCTAGTCGAATCTCGTTCTTTCGAGTAGTACTTTGGCCAGATCCCTCAAAAAATGTCGTACAAGATAAATTCCCGATTTTTCGATTATTTTTCCCCAACATCACAATGCGTATCCATTAACATCCGTACGGTTGGATCGTCGAAAAATGCATTAAAAAAAATTATTTCCCCAATCGGGGTCGAATCTCGTTCTTTCGAGTAGTACTTTGGCCAGATCCCTCAAAAAATGTCGTACAAGATAAATTCCCGATTTTTCGATTATTTTTCCCCAACATCACAATGCGTATCCATTAACATCCGTACGGTTGGATCGTCGAAAAATGCATTAAAAAAAATTATTTCCCCAATCGGGGTCGAATCTCGTTCTTTCGAGTAGTACTTTGGCCAGATCCCTCAAAAAATGTCGTACAAGATAAATTCCCGATTTTTCGATTATTTTTCCCCAACATCACAATGCGTATCCATTAACATCCGTACGGTTGGATCGTCGAAAAATGCATTAAAAAAAATTATTTCCCCAATCGGGGTCGAATCTCGTTCTTTCGAGTAGTACTTTGGCCAGATCCCTCAAAAAATGTCGTACAAGATAAATTCCCGATTTTTCGATTATTTTTCCCCAACATCACAATGCGTATCCATTAACATCCGTACGGTTGGATCGTCGAAAAATGCATTAAAAAAAATTATTTCCCCAATCGGGGTCGAATCTCGTTCTTTCGAGTAGTACTTTGGCCAGATCCCTCAAAAAATGTCGTACAAGATAAATTCCCGATTTTTCGATTATTTTTCCCCAACATCACAATGCGTATCCATTAACATCCGTACGGTTGGATCGTCGAAAAATGCATTAAAAAAAATTATTTCCCCAATCGGGGTCGAATCTCGTTCTTTCGAGTAGTACTTTGGCCAGATCCCTCAAAAAATGTCGTACAAGATAAATTCCCGATTTTTCGATTATTTTTCCCCAACATCACAATGCGTATCCATTAACATCCGTACGGTTGGATCGTCGAAAAATGCATTAAAAAAAATTATTTCCACTTTCGGGGTCGAATCTCGTTCTTTCGAGTAGTACTTTCATCCACAACGATAAATTTAGATTTTTTTTTAAATTTTGCATATGTCTTCTAAATATTCCAAAATGATTTAAAAAAATTAGATGAATTAAATTTGGAGTTTTGGTATTTTAAAATGATTTTTGAAAATTAATTTTCATTTTGAGGTAAAACTTGTAAAAATCATAATAAATTCATTTTTGATCCCAAAATTATTTTAAAAATATGGGAATGAAGCTAATTTTGTGATCTTGTTTTTTTTAATTAAAATTTTGATTTTAGAAATTATCTTCTATTTAAACTTCAGATTAATAAGTGATTAAATTTGATTGAAATACCTAAGTGGAAAGCTTATTCTCTCAATTGGAAACCACACTAGCTGCCGCTTCTAATCGGATTCAAACAAGTAGCTTCAAACAAGCAGCCGACAGAAACCACTCATACTTTCATCCACAACGATTTCATCCCTAATTTCAGTAAGTCATGTGTTAAATATATGCTAATTTTTGAATTTTATGCTTTGATATATGCTCGTAATTGCTGTAGTTATGCTGTAATATGCTCGTAATTGCTGTAGTTATGCTGTAATATGCTCGTAATTGGTTTAGTTATGCTGTAATATGCTCGTAATTGGTTTAGTTATGCTGTAATATGCTCGTAATTGCTGTAGTTAGGCTGTAGTTATGGATAAGTCTTGGATGGTAACCGATAGAAACAGTGAACCATATATGGATGGAGTTGTAGCATTTATCGATTTTGCGGTTTCTCATCTGAATATGTCAACGAAGACTATTCCATGTCCATGTGTAAGCTGTTTAAACCACTTCTCTCTTTCGGTGGATGAGGTCCATTACCACTTACTCGTTAAGGGATTCGATCGGAATTATACAAGGTGGATTAAACATGGAGAAGAAGACAAGCCAACAACTTTCAACCAGTTTGATGCAGTAGAATTTCCAACAGATGCTGCAGAAACAATAGAAATGGTAAAAGCTACGGAAGACAATTTCATAGCTGACATTGACAAGTTTCAAGAACTACTTGCAGATGCGGAGAAGCCCTTGTATAAATATTGTCCTAACTTCACAAAGTTGTCTGCAACAGTTGAACTACTAAACTTGAAGAGTAAGCATGGAATGACAAATAATTGCTTTACTGAAATGCTAATTCTGTTGAAAAGGATGCTGCCTGCAGAAGGTAACGAGATGGTGAACAACACATATGAGGCCAAAAAGATAATGACAGCAATGGGGTCAGGATACGAAAAGATACATGCTTGCATTAACAACTGCATTCTTTACAGGAAGGATTACAAGGACATGGTGGTATGTCCAACTTGTGGCATGTCACGGTGGAAGGTGGATGAGAAGACTAAAGTCATATACGAAAATGTTCCTACAAAGGTATTATGGTACTTCCCCCTTATTCCACGACTGAAACGACTTTATAAAGTGAAAAGCATATCAAAAGATTTGATATGGCACTCCACCAGTTCGAAAAAGCCCGGTGTTCTACGGCACCCATCTGATTCACCTGCATGGAAAGCAATAGACGACAAATTTCCGGAAATTGCATCTGATCCAAGAAATCTTCGGCTTGGCATTTCCACAGACGGGGTTGATGTAAACAGAGGGAATAGGAATCACAGTGTGTGGCCAGTATTAACTGTCATTTACAACCTTCCACCTTGGTTGTGTATGAAAAGAAAGTTCATCATGCTTTCGTTATTAATATCGGGAACGCCTGGAAACGATATCGATGTGTTTTTGGATCCTTTGATCGATGATCTGGAGCTCTTGTTTGAAGAAGGTGTTGAAACATATGATTCCTATGCACAGGAACAATTCACTTTACGTGCTGTTGTCTTATGGACGATTAATGATTACCCTGCTCTTGGTGCATTATGTGGCTGTCCTTATAGTGGATTCCATGGTTGTGTGGTGTGCAGGAAAGAAACTCATTGTGTAAGACTTCCGTTCTCTGCCAAGCAGAGTTATGGTGGTCACCGAAGATATCTACCATATAGTCATCCCTTCAGAAACTAAACTAAGGCATTCAATGGAAAAGAAGAGTGGGGAACTGCTGCAGATCCTATGACAGGGGAAGAAATATTCAACGAGGTTAAATTTATTCGGAATATGTGGGGGAAGGGATATAAGGATAAAGATTCAGAACTGATGGAGACTTCGACTGGAAGAGGGGGGAAAACAAAAAAGAGAAAATCAGAAGGGGGTGGTAGCACAAATTCCGGACAGAAAGAACAGACCTATTGGAAGAAATTCAACATATGGAATCGACGACTTAGGTATTGGCGGTATAATTTGGTCCAACATTGTATTGATTTCATGCACACTGAGAAGAATGTGGCTGAGAGTATTATCGGAACATTACTAAATGTTCCGGGCAAGACGAAAGATGGGTTGCACGCTCGAAAGGATCTGGCACATTTTGGGATAAGACAAGAGTTGCAGGCTAAAAGTCAAGGCGAGAAGACATTACTTCCTGCAGCCTGCTACACATTAACTAAAGATGAAAAAGACATGTTCTGTGGCACATTACACAACTTAAGGGCTCCGCAAGGTTATTGTTCCAACTTTTCTAGTTTGGTGAATGAAAAGGATAGGAAGCTTATGGGACTTAAATCACATGATTACCATATGCTTATGCAACAGTTCTTGCCAATTGCAATACGGTCTATCATGCCTAAACCCACAAGATATGCTATTATCAGACTTTGTTTTTTTTTCAAATCAATATGTAGCAAAGAAATCAATGTAGCAGAACTCGATAAATTGCATGAGGAGCTTTGTGTTACACTGTGCTTGATGGAGAAATACTTTACCCCATCCTTTCTTGATGTTATGCTTCATCTAACTGTGCACCTTGTTAGAGAGGTCAAATTATGTGGCCCAATATGCTTTCGGTGGATGTATCCCTTTGAGAGGATGATGAAAGTTATTAAAGGGCATGTGCGGAACAAAGCTTACCCAGAAGGATGCATTGCTGAGGAACATATTGCAGAAGAAACAATTGCGTTCTTCAACGAATACAAAAAATGCATGAGGTCCATTGATATTCCAGAACACCAGCACAACACATCTGAAAATGGTAATGAAGAGGGAATTCCTTTGTCAGCTGGTAAACCAGTTGAAGTTTCTCAAGATCTCTACATGAAAGCACATTTCTATGTACTGCAAAATACGCCTGAAGTTGTGCCGTATATCGAGTAAGGACTCCTACTGAACATGTTTATTTGTGTTTTTCTTTTATTTAACAGTAGGATCATATTTGATACTCATTTTTGTACTTGCAGACAACACATGACATTTTTGAAAAACAAACATCCTGGTAAACAACAAGCATGGCTGGAGAAAGAGCATAGCACAACGTTTGGTCACTGGTTACGCAACAAGGTAATATTTAAATCAGTATGATCTTAGTTTTTTCTCAATTGTAATTTGTGCAAGCTGAATCTTATCCTTGTTATTGTGTAATTTAGGTTGAAAGCGAGTTATCGATCTCCAACGAAAGTGTATCAGAAACAGTTAAGTGGATCTCACATGGAGCACGCAGAATCGTGAACAAATACGATGTATATGACATCAATGGCTATACATTTCGTACAAAAATTCGTGATGGCAGAATTCACCAGAACAGTGGGGTTTGTGTAGAGGCAACTGAGATGCACATTTCTAAAGAAGTAGTAACCTATGGAAAGAACTTTTATTACGGGGTTCTACGAGAGATATGGGTACTAGATTATCATATTAAGAAAATTCCTCTTTTCATGTGCGACTGGGTTGACAGTAGAAATGGTGTCAAGCAAGATGGCTTGGGTTACACGTTGGTCGAACTTAACAGATTAGGCCACAAGGATGATCCGTTCATATTGGCCTCACAAGCACGACAGGTGTTTTATGTTAAAGACCAGCTGGATAAAAAAATGTCTATTGTCTTGATGACACCTCCTAAGAATTATAGAGATCTGTACGATGATGTCAATGAGGATTTCAGTACTGTAATTTTTCCTCACAATGATAATATATTACCACCTGTAGATCCACGTGACTTGGGTAATGAATCTCGTGATGATTACTTCAGACAGGACTGTAAGGGTATTATTATACGTAATGCTAACTGAATCCGGTAATTATTATCATTATGTTTGTCATTTTCCATGTTTTTTATGTAATGCTAAATTCTATTGTATGGTTAAATTCTATGCTCTGTTTGAATTCCTGTTTTTTTTCTCCAGGTGTGTGCAAAGAAAGAGACCTGATCATGATGTCGTCTTCAAATTCCTACAGCTCAAACCAAAATCGATGTGATCTGTGCTACTGTGGTCTTCCTGCCCGGATTAGAACATCAAACACACTTGACAACCCTGGAAGAAGATTTCGGGTGTGCCACAAATCAAGTTCATTGGTAAGCTGATGTCTATCAGTTTCATCTGTTAAATTTAATAAACAGCTTTTAATTTGAATTCCCTTTTCAAGTCTTCTGGACCCAAATGTTCGTTTTGGGAATGGATTGATCCTGAACCAGTTGGCATGAAGATCAAGATCCAGAAAGAAGTTGATGTTGTGAAGACTGACCTGCAAAACTGCATGTCAACAGTTGAAGATCTTCGAAAGGAGGTTCATGTCATACGTGGGAAGTTGTATAATGTTATCATTGTCTTGGTCATTTTCTTTGTTTTTTATTTGATGAAGAATTAATATGTAATGGTGAATTCTAATGTTGGCCGAATGACATGGATTAGTTGAATTGTTCTAGTTTTAAGCTTCATTATCAAGTTTTAAGCTCATCTGGTATGCAACTTGGATAAATCAAGTTTGTGTTTGTCATTTCTGGTTAATCTGCTATACCAATACTTCATGTCCAGTGGTCAAATATTTTGCCACACCCTAATGTAATAATGTGACAGATCAGTTGGAAATGAGGATCCTCAAAACAGAATGCTCTGTTCCTGAAAACAGAGTACTTTTTAGTCACACAATAATACAGTCACTAGTTTTTAGCTGCCTTAGCGAACAAAGATCTGACATAATGCAGAAAACTCTACTTTTTAGTCACATATAAAATGTAGTGACCATAGGTTATTTCACATTTAGCCACATCCCCGAAAATGACTGTGACCGTTTGGTAACATTTAGATACAGCAAAGAAGCGTCACTATTTTTTGTCACACTTCTATCTCTCAAGTATGACTATAAATGTTGGATTTGGTCAAAGTCAACAAAAAAAACATGCTGTTTCATCTCTCACTTGTCACACTTTTATAAATTGTGACTAAATCTTCCAAAAAATGTGTCTTCGGTCACTCGAAAAACAATTGTGTGGCTAAAACTTGGGACGATGATCTTTAGCCACTCGTTTGTTCCAAAGTGTCACAGCCCTTACTGTACAAAAGAGTGACGAAAGCCCAAATTTGACGTAGTGTATATACACGTTTAAACTGACAAGGGTAGATTTGTCAATACAGGTTCGATAGTTTTTTAAAAGAACTATCGATAGATTCTTCATAGGGGCACAAAAGTCAGAAGCACTTCGATAGTTTTTGAAAAACTATCGAAGTTGAGTATTTGAATATCAACAGACTTTCATCAGAAAAACTATCGAAAGTGTTTTCTATTAAAAACAAAAAAACTATTGAGGTGTATTTGAAAACTATCGAGAATTTTGATATTAAATTATATAAATTCCTTTCGATATATTTTCATTTAATTCTCAAAATCTATCGATAATTGTATTCGATAGTTTTCTTTTCCCATACCAAAAACCATCGAAAATTAATTTCGATAGATTTCTTTTAGTACTTAGAAAAACTATCGAATTTTCTAAATTCGATATATTTGCTTCTTTTCCAATTCCTAAAACCTGTTCTTTTTTTAAGAATCAGAAACTTTTATTTCCTGTCTAGTTTTAATTCTAATAAATCTTTTCAAATTTACCAAAATCAATTCTTAACAGAAAATTCACAATTTTCTTAGAATAAAATCAATTAAATATCATTGAGTGATATTAACCAATTAAAATCTAATGAATTATGCTGCATTAATTTACAATGTTAAAAACAAAGCAAATTAATTCAAATTAAATAGATGCTAAAATATTTAGAACAAATATTAGCACCTAAATAATTTTTAGAATTAATAACTAATTAAATGTCAGAAGATATATCATCCATAATTATGACATAAAATTAGTACAATAATCCTAACTACGAGAATTGCTCCAGAAAATAAACTCACGAGTCCTAAGGATATAGAAATTCTTAAACTCATGTATTTACTAGGACTATCTGCAGTTACTGACTTCTAATCAAAATCAATTAGAAAGATTTAACATCCCAAGTTCACCAACCAGCTTATTGAAAGTGGATTCATCAAGCGGTTTAGTAAAGATGTCTGCAATTTGATCCTCTGTGGGTACAAAATGTAACTCCACAGTTCCATTCATGACATGCTCTCGGATAAAATGATACCTGATGTCGATGTGCTTCGTCCTCGAGTGTTGCACTGGGTTGTTTGAGATTGCTATGGCACTTGTGTTGTCGCAAAATATTGGAATCTTTGTCAACAAAAGCCCATAGTCACGGAGTTGGTTTCTCATCCACAAGATCTGAGAACAGCAGCTACCAGCAGCAATGTATTCAGCCTCAGCTGTTGATGTGGACACTGAATGCTGCTTCTTGCTATACCAGGAAACTAACCTTCTTCCAAGAAACTGACAGCTTCCTGAAGTACTCTTCCGATCAATCTTACAACCTGCAAAATCAGAGTCTGTGTATCCAATAAGATCAAATCCTGTATCTTTAGGGTACCAAATTCCAAGATTTGGGGTCCCCTTAAGATATCTAAATATTCGTTTAACAGCTATTAGATGAGATTCTTTAGGATCAGACTGAAACCTAGCACACAAGCATGTTGCAAACATTATATCTGGTCTACTTGCAGTGAGATAAAGTAATGAGCCTATCATACCTCTGTAGCCTGTGATGTCAACCTTCTTACCAGTTTCATCCTTATCAAGCTTAGTGGCAGTTGGCATAGGAGTCTTTGCTGTAGATGAGTCTTCCATTTGATACTTCTTAAGAAGATCCTTGATGTACTTGGACTGACAAATGAATATACCATCTTGTTTTTGGTATACTTGCAGTCCAAGGAAGAATGACAATTCACCCATCATACTCATTTCATAACGACTCTGCATTAACTTAGCAAATCTCTTGCATAGATCATCATTAGTAGAACCAAATATTATGTCATCAACATATACTTGCACCAATATCAAATCATTTTTATGTTTTTTGACAAAGAGAGTTTTGTCTACAACACCTCTTGTAAAATCATTTTCAAGTAAGAATTCAGAGAGAGTGTCATACCATGTCCTTGGAGCTTGTTTGAGTCCATAGAGAGCTTTGAATAGAAAGTACACAAAGTCTGCCAGTTTTGAATCCTCAAAACCTGGAGGTTGTTCCACATACACTTCTTCTTCTAACTCTCCGTTCAGAAAAGCACTCTTCACATCCATTTGATATACCTTGTAATTTGAATGTGCAGCAAATGCCAGAAACATTCTGATGGCCTCAAGTCTTGCTACTGGTGCATAGGTTTCATCATAATCTATACCCTCTTCTTGAGAGTAACCTCTAGCAACCAGTCTGGCTTTGTTTCTCGTTACAATGCCATCTTCGTCCAACTTATTTCTGAATACCCATCTTGTTCCAATAACAGATTTTCCCTTAGGCCTGGGTACCAGCTTCCAAACTTTCTGCCTTTCAAATTGATTGAGTTCTTCTTGCATAGCAATTACCCAATCTGGATCATCTAGAGCATCTTCAACTTTCTTAGGTTCTGTTTCTGAAAGAAACCCAGAATAGTGACATTCATTTTGTGATGTTCTCCTAGTCCTCACTCCTGTGTCCGGATCACCAATGATCAAGTGAAAGGGATGATCTCTATTCCATACCCTATGTCTTGGCAGATGCGATCTTGATGATTATCCTTGTTCTAGATGTTGTGGAGTGTGACTAGTTGATCCTTCTCCTGCTCCCCCTGAGTTGTTGACGGTTTGATCTGATGATTCTGTAGACTGACTAGTGGATCCTGTAGAATTTTGAGGATCTCCACTTTGGTCACCACTTTGTCCAGAATCATTATCATTATGATTATTATTAATAACTGTCACAACTTCAGGTTCTTCTTCATTGTCAGAGAGATCTCCTGATAGATTTTCAAATACCAAGGATTCAGAGTTCTCTCCAGTTTGCAGGCCTGGTCTTTTGGTGTCGTCAAATGTTACATTAAAGCTTTCCAACACCTTCTTATCTTCAATCACATATACCCTGAAAGCCTTAGATTCCAGAGAATAGCCCAGAAAAATGCCTTCATCTGCTTTGGCATCAAACTTGCCAAGATGTTCTCCATCTTTAAGTACAAAGCACTTTGCACCAAACACATGAAAGTACTTCAGTGTTGGTTTCTTGTTGGCCATTAACTCATACGGAGTCTTTTCATGATCTTTGTTGATCAGGGTTCGATTATGAGTGTAGCAAGCTGTATTCACTGCTTCAGTCCAAAAGTAAGTGGGAAGTTTTGATTCACTCAACATGGTCCTTGCCGCTTCAACCAAGGTCCTGTTCTTCCTTTCCACTACTCCATTCTGTTGAGGAGTTCTTGGTGCTGAAAACTGTCTTGATATTCCTTTCTCTGAGCAGAAATCATTAAGAACTGCATTCTTGAATTCAGTTCCATTGTCTGATCTGATTGTCCGCACAGGTAGCTTAGCTTCCACTTCTATCTTCTTGATGTGATCAATGATTAGTTGTGTTGCTTCATCCTTTGTTTGTATGAACAACACCCACGTGTACTTGGAGTAGTCATCCACCATCACCAATGCATATCTATTTCTTGAAAGTGACATAACATTAACTGGACCAAATAAATCCATATGAATCAGTTGTAATGGTTCAGTAATGCTTGCCATTCCTTTGCTTCTATGTGATGCTTTCTTCGACTTCCCCTTTTCACATGCTTCACATAGTCCCTCCTGATTGAATTCCATCAGGGGCAACCCTCTCACTAACTCTCTCTTTACCAAAGAGTTCATAGTTTTGAAGTTCAAGTGTGAGAGCTTCTTGTGCCATAGCCAACTTTTTTCTGAAGATGCCTTTGCATAGAAACATGTAACTTCTCCTTCACTGGTAGAACTTAAGTCAGCTATAAACAAATTTCCTTTTCTCACTCCCAGTAGAGTAAGCTTCTCATCCTTCCTGTTGGTGATCAAGCACTTGTCCTTTCTGAAATCTACATTGTAGCCTTTATCACAGAACTGACTGATACTTAGAAGATTGTGCTTTAATCCTTCAACAAGAGAGATGTTCTCAATGATGACATTTCCAGCTTTCAATTTACCATATCCCGTAGTGAATCCTTTGCTGTCATCTCCAAAGGTTACAATCGGGCCGGTCTTCTTAACCACCTCTGTAAGCAGCGACTCTTCACCTGTTATGTGTCTAGAACATCCACTATCCAGAATCCACACGACCTTTGAGCTTTTAACCTTACCCTGCAATCACATATTGATTAAGCGGACTTTGGTACCCAAAATTGTTTGGGTCCTGAAGGTTTAGATACTTTAACAGGAGTAACATTCAATTTAGTCTTACCCTGTTTGATATTCATAGTATCTGTGGATTTAACATTACTAGTGCTATTGCTATTATCATTCATCAACTTGAAATAAGCATGCATGATGTTGTACTTACATAGCAAACACTCTTTCTTTCCACAGGGTTCATGAGTATCAGGCATGTCAGACATGTTATGCATTTCAGAAGTATTAGCAGTTTCTACTTTAACCTTTTTACATGCATGTGTAAGGTGTCCAGCAGAATTACAAATAGAGCACAACTTCCTAGATACAATGGGAGAATATGGAACCATTTCCTGATTAACAATCTTCTTCTTCCCATTCCTGTTCTTTTTAGAATTACTAACTAAGTTACCTACTTCAGTTTTAGGTAATGCAGCTTTTATTGAGCTCTTAGGCAACTTAGTCTTTACCTCTTTAACCTTCAACAAATCCTCCTCAAGCAATTCTTGTCTAATGAAAAGATCATCCTCATGAAAAAGTGGTGGAAAAGGTTTAACAAAAACTGGACAACTAACATTCTTAAGAACATGTGGAGTATTCCTTTTGACAACTGAAGGCGTCACAGGGAATTCCGCTATCTTCTTACCAGCTTTCTTGTTATAGTCAAATCCTATAGCAGTTTTATTCTCTATGGCCTGAGTATCAATGATTTCCTTAGCCACTAGAGCAGAATTCTTAAAAGCATTCAGTTTCAAATCTAAATCTGAAATCTGCTTCCTGAGGATAGTCTCTATCTCATCATTACACTTGACCTTGTTTTCTAAGTACGCATTCTTTTGCTTAAGATCTTCTAATGATACAGCTACAAGCTCTAGTTCTTCATTCTTAGATTCTAGTTTTTTAATCTTAAGAACTAGTTTAGCATTTTCCATTTCTGATGCTAGCATGCTTGTGTGTACATTAAACAATTCTACACTAAGATCTTGCACAGTTTTCTTGTACTCAGAATTAGACATGTCAATTGTTGTTAAGATAGGTACCTGAGATAATTGCAATGATTCCTCTGAAGAGTCAGCCATTAGAGCAACATTTACATATTCCTCCTCTTCATCCGAATCAGTATCATCCCAGTGTTTTCCCTCTGCTATGTAAGCTTTCCCTTTCTGCTTTCCAGACAATGCCTCTAGTTGCTGTTTAAGCTTGGCATTCTCCTTCTTCAACTCTTCAATAGAATCTCTCTTTCCATAGACATCTTTCATGTCTCTTGCTTGACGAGGCTTCCGGCATTCAGTGGCGAAATGCCCTAACTCATTGCAATTGTAGCATCTTGTTTGCTTCTATCAATCATGCCAGTCTTGTAGCCTCCTTTAAAGCCTGTACTAGGTGAATAATTGCTCTTCTGGAATCTGTTGGTTGAGCCCTTGAACTTATACTTAGGGTTTCTCTTGAAACGAATATGACTAAACTTTGCAGCTAAGTACGCCATGGTTTTGTCTTCCATCTGCTCAAGCTCTTCTAGGGTGTAGTAATCACTTTCATCAACACCCAGATTCACAGAATCCATTTCAGCTTCTATAATCACCTCCTTTCCAGCTCTAGAGGTTTGAACCTGAATCTCAGAAGTTATTGGTTCATCCACTACAAGTGCTGCTGATCTCACAAGTGCATTGTGCTTGTTCTCCACTGTCCCTTGTCCGTAGATTATCACTCTCTGTTCCTGTTCCATCTCATAGGTCTTCAACTTGCCATAGATCATCTCTAGTGGCATTTTTGTGAAGTCAATTCTTTCCCTTATGGATGATGACTTGTGTTCTACATGATGGGGCAGCGTCATCATGAACTTCCTGTTTGATTCTCTCAGTGGATAGGTCTTTCCTTTCATTGCCAATTCATTGAGAAGCTTAGTATATTTCTCAAAGACCTGAGTTATACTTTCTCCTGGCAGGGACCTAAACGCTTCATATTGAGAAGTCAGGATGTCCAATCTGTTTTCCTGCACGTCTTTAGTTCCTTCCATTATCAAGTTAATGGTATCCCACATATGTTTCCTGCTTGTACAGTTCATCAACGGATAGCTCATTTCCTTGTCTGTGGAGTCTACTAATATCAACATCAATCCTGTATCCAGTCGAATCAGTTCTTTGTCAGAATCTGTAAATTCACTAATATCCTTAGGTTGGGTGCCTGAAGGAATCCTGCTACCATCAGGAGCTGTAGATTCACCAACTGGTTTCATTGGTACAAACGGTCCGTTTTCTAATATGCCAATGTATAACGGATTTGATGCATTGATAAATAACAACATCTTCATCTTCCACAAACCGAAATCATCTCTAGTAAACGGGGGAACTTTAATACCAGCTGTTGTCTTTGGTGCACTCATGGTTTCTGAAAATTCCAAATTGTTTAAAATTCAAGAAATTCCAATTAAATGAAAATTTTTGAAAGTTAAAAAATTTGCTTCGAATTTTCACGCTACGTTTGATTTTGGTCACATTCACCGGATCTGATTTGTATGTCAATCAAGTAGCTCTGATACCAATTGTTAGGTCCAAAGTATCGTAGAAGGGGGGGGTTGAATACGATACTCACAAATAATTCAATTTCGTTCGCGGATTAATCATTCAGTTCTATAACGAAATCAAACACACCAAACCAAATCAAGTTTCAGGGAATATATATTTTTATAAATATAAACCTCGAGGGGTGCTACAATTTCTAATCCGTAGATTAGCTTCAATGAGTTTAAGGTTACACAAATTCAAAACAATGATCAAGTTCTGAGCACTATTAATTTTTCTGAATTTCCCCGGCTCAATTCTCTCTCTCAGTAATGTCTCTGTGTATTTGCCTTAACTGAAGAAGACACAATCTTCACTCTGTATTAACTACAGACTTCAATTTGAAAAACCATCGAACCAAACTTGAAGAATCAATCCTGGCCGTTGGATCTTCATCAACCATACAAAACAAAACACTTTCCACCTGCTCCTCCATTTTGAAAACTATCGAATGAATAAAGAAATTTACTATTCGATAGTTTTTAAATAAAAACTATTGAAAACTAAATTACTTTATTCTAGATTTCTGATGGTTTTCTTAAATCACATTCGATGGTTTTCTAAATAGAAAAACCATCGAACCATTTTCTTTGACTTGATCTTTTAATAAAACCTTCAGAGCTTCAGGGTGTTCAGTTTTAGACTGTATCAATTTCTTCTGAGACGATAAGACAACTTGATCTTTTCAGTGCCGTCAACTAGTGCAACTGGTCTGGTTCACAGATGAATAACACTTGATCAATTCTTGTTTTATGTCTTCAATTCAATGCTGCTGATAAGTCCTTTGTCGTTCTGGTTGCTTCGATTAAATCACTGGAATCCCGTGGTACTTAACCCTAAATCATTCACATACTTCTGTCGTCTTGAAAGTCTTGTTTCTTTTGTTGTCACTGAGGCTTGAACATTTTCATGAACTTCTTTCTGTGACCTGTTTATGGACTTCAAGAATACATAACGTATTTTGATTTTTTGAGTTTACCTTTTCTTCTTTGATTCTGGATTCCTGTGCTTCTGTTAATATTATTGTCTGTCTTGTCCTTTGTTGAGTTGTAGTTATCTCTTTTACATCTTATGTTACATTATGCTTTACAAGTATCGAGCTGCAATGGAAAAGAATGCTGATGAGTTCGCTGCTAAAATGAAAGAGCTTGAGGATCTTGAGGAAGCTGAATATGCCCAAGATGATGATTAATAACTGTGTATCTGTGTCCTTACTCATTTTCAGTAACTGTGTGCTTTTTAATTTTCTGTAACCGTTTGCAATTCCATTTCCTTTAACCTGTGTGTTCATGTTTTCTTCAGCAATCAGATTATTTTAGTAAAAGAATAATGTTGTTTGTCAAACAAATACAAACCAAATATTCCACCATAAATTATGCAGTTAAACATGATTTAGAACATTCCAAGTAAAAATATTAAGTTCATAGCATAATCCTTACAACATAATAAAAGTGATGCCTAAACCTAACGAGGACCCTTGCCATTCTTTTTTTTCTTGTTGTTGTTGTGATCACAAATTGGTCCACCAGTGATGCAAAGCCTCTCCTTTCCTTTGACATGTCTGTCTGGTTGCTTCCTCAACTGCACAGCAGGAGCCTGCTCCACCTCGATCTCCTCATCCACCAACTCCTCGTCATCCTCGTCCTCCTCATCCTCCTCTACAACAGGCGCGGTACGCATATATGACAAAGTATCATGTGATGTGAAAGGTTGAAAACCCCCAGATGCGTAATAAAACTTGATCCACCTACATATGTGGAATGGGAATAGTTAAACTACAAATATGAAAAGTACTTAATAAGACATATTATGTGAGTTATGTTTATTACCTGATCCACCTGCATGTGATTGAAAAGGCTGAAAACCCTCTTCTGGTGTACCGAATCCTAATCCACCTGTGTTTATGGAATGTGAATAATTAAGCTAACTACATGACAAGTACATAATGGAAAAATAATGAAGGGCGTTATGTTCATTACCTGATCCACCTGCATATGTGAAATGTGACTGTTCTGGTGTGGACATGTACTGCTGCGAACCTATAACAGTTTAGTCCTCGTCGGACATGAAGCTGTTTGAGTCATTATCAGCACTTACGCTCCATTGGTGATACTGTCTTGCACGTAGCATGTCTCCATCCTCTGCAAACATCCTTGCATCTGCTGCTAGACTATGTCGATGTAAGCGCAATCGCATTCGGTTCTCTTCCTCTCGTGCACGAAACAATACAACTTCAAGTTGTTGTGGAGTACTGCGTTGCATCATTATAGCGCGTGGTTTCGGTATTCTTGGTCCATGCAAGCGACATTGTTCAACACAACAAGAAAGACATTGCGTACGCCACTCCCACTCCCTCTGCATTGTTGTTATTGCCTGACTTGAGTAACGATGATTAGGGTTCATTGAGTACACAAAATCATCGTCACATAACCATTTTCTACCCATGGCTCTGAAAATATCACCACTAGTATAACCATTTGCCATTTTTCAAAGATGATCATAATGAGCATAGGGTATTTATAGGTTATATATGAGAATTAAAATTCTTAATAGTTAAAGAAAATAATTTAGATCACGAGACCATTTTCTTATGTATTCACAGGTTCATATTATGCCAAAAAAAATCAGAACTGCATACACACTTTTATTACTTTTTCCTGTATATTCACGGGACACGTACGTTAACAAAACTTGAAAGTTGTGTCTTCTTGTCATTTTTGGACAAATAATTAACATAGTGAATCTATTTTTTTGTTTTTGCATTTTCAGGGTCTCAAGTTCGGCTGATAAAAATTCATAATTCATGCTATTTTTTTTACTCAATTTTTTACTTTTAACAAAATTGGACAGTTCTACTTTTAATATGGAAAAAAAAACAAAATATTATAATTTATTACTTCATTTTTTAAAGCTTGAAAATGAATATTTAAGATAAAGGAAAACACTCATAAATCTATAATAAACAGTTTTACCAACGGCAAACAAATCAAAAAAAAAATATAGAGGGGTTGCCACGGGCCGTGGCACACCATTCTAGGGTCGCCACCAGCAGTGGCTAACTCTAGCTCGGGTTGCCATAGGCCGTGGCGCCCTGTACCATTTTTGCAATCTTGAACCCAGTTGTACCATTTTTGCAAAAATGGTACAAAAATGTACCAGAAATGCTACGGAGCCTACTTATAACTCTGAAATCAGCCTGTACGGTTTTTCCTCTCACAAGGTCAAAAGTTGTCAGCCTTATACAGTATAGTACACTTCTTGTCAACTCCTACTCTCCTACTGCATATACTGAAGTTTTAATATCCTTTTCAGCAACACAAATTCAAACAAATATCAACATTCATGTGCAGTTATAATCAGATGCAGTCAAATAATTGCACTCTCCTGTCGAATTTATTCCAACATACACGATAAATTGCGGCGCACACATTTCGATAACTAAATAAAAAATATTGGCATAATAAATTATGTACAACATTATTTTTCTGATTCCTTATTTTTAAAACATCTTACTAAAATCTTAAATTTTGTTCTTAAAATTACTGCTACTCACTACCAATGCCCGGGGCACCAAAAATTCCTTGGTAAAATTTCAGGGGGCACAAAAAATTCCTTCCTCCCCAGACAGTGTTTTGCCCTCCTCCAACTACTTATACAAATTTCCACCAAAAATTCCTTGGTAAAAATTTCAGGGGGCACAAAAAATTCCTTCCTCCCCAGACAGTGTTTTGCCCTCCTCCAACTACTTATACAAATTTCCACCAAAAATTCCTTGGTAAAAATTTCAGGGGGCACAAAAAATTCCTTCCTCCCCGGACAGTGTTTTGCCCTCCTCCAACTACTTATACAAATTTCCACCAAAAATTCCTTGGTAAAAATTTCAGGGGGTACAAAAAATTCCTTCCTCCCCGGACAGTGTTTTGCCCTCCTCCAACTACTTATACAAATTTCCACCAAAAATTCCTTGGTAAAAATTTCAGGGGGCACAAAAAATTCCTTCCTTCCCAAAAAAAATTATTTTCCCTCCTCCAAGCACATAGAAAATTTTCATTCTGAGGTCATTGCTAGCGGGCACTACCCACCAGCAATGTCCCCGGGGCAACACGAGACAGAACAACAAAAATAGCATAAACAAGAAACAAACACATTTCATTCATTGAAAAAGGTTACAGGACAAAGAAGATCAATGAAGGACAAGTCTGTCAAGACCTCAGTACAATATCAAATAAAAGTAAGAAGATTAAACTAAGTGGAAGCAGCTTCATCATTGGTCTCCTCGCGGCCCACCTCATCTTTCAACTCCTGCAATTTCACCAATACAGCTTCACGTTTGGCCATCTCCCAAGCCCTCAAACGGTCAATTTTCTCCATATAAAAGTAGTGCAGCTGATGCTTCTCACAGACGAGCTCTTCAATGGCATCACAGGCCCGAGCACCAAGAGGCTCGTCAATCCAAATGTCATAGTGACACTCCCTAGTGGCACAATGCTCAAATCTGCGACCAGCGTTATACCCAGCCCATATGGTCTTCATGACCACTAGCATGTCAAAGTAACAAGTAATTCTCCTACCTTCCATGAAGGAGATTTTCAAGACCTACACAAAGGAGAGAAGAGATAAAAGATTTCAAGAAAGCAAGACAATCAAACACTTGGATACAACACATGTATTTATAGGGCCTCACCTGCGAGCTGTTGTAAAAGAGCCGTTGAAGTCATTAATCTCAAAAATCTCATCAATGGTACGCATTTACTCCTCCGACCCACTAAAGTAAGTCGAAGGAGTGGGGGGCAATGTTAATACCCTCCCGGAAGAAGTATCTTTTCCCGGAAGAAGTCTCTTTGCCCGGAAGAAGTCTCTTTGCCTACCAGGTACGACTACGTCCCGGAAGTATTCAATGGACAACTTGTCACACTCAAAGTGGACTAAGAAAAATAAGTGAAGGCAATACTTTCTCTTCCAGACCAAAGACAGTCCCTTCCTCCAGCACCTTCCACCTCTTGGGCAAAAGCTGCTCCCTTCTCCAATACTCTTACATCAACCCACACCTGTCACAAGGAAGGGAGCATTCTTCCGGACCAGGGGACAAAGGAAGGTAACACTAAACCTTATAAATACTCAAGCAGCCTCACATATGCACGGGTTCTAATCTTTCTACATTCACACACATTCACTCTCACATTTCACAAAACGCTCTCTAAATTCAGTCACCGGTAATACACTTTCCGATATTGTTTCTTGTTATTCTCCACCACCAAGTTACTTACTCTCACGCCGGAGGTGCTTGACGGCCACCACCCCCGGTCAGACATTGTTTTGCAGAGTCTCGACCGACAGCACACCACATTCCCGACCAAGCATTGCCGGAAGAGGGACAAGTACGGTAGAGTGGAGCAAGGAGAATTATCACTAAACAAAGATGAGGAAGGATGGAGATGGTACATCCACAAACTGAGACGAGATTCTATTGCCGATGTTGAGAAAATACTCTTGATTAGCTTTGATGCGCTGGAATTGGTTGACTCTACATTGCAGGATATTTTCCTAGACATTGCTTGTTTTTTTATTGGGCACGAGGAAGAAGAGGTTATTGAAATAATGAAAACTTGTTATACATCTGTCAAATATAATATTAACCTTTTGAAGAAAAAATGTTTGCTGACGATCAATTACAAAGGACTCATGATGCATGATCTGCTTCTGAATATGGGAAGAAAAATTGCATCTAACAAGTCCCCTAATGCGGCTCAAAACCATAGTAGATTGTGGGCACCAGAAATTATAAACGAGGTGTTGAAAGAGAACAAGGTAATCCCGATATACATTCAACACTCCCTGTTTTCTTTTTTAGTCTTTCTGACACAAATGTTAAGTTTAAAAATAAAAATTATTTTAAATTAGAGATAAAATATCACTTAAAATTCTAAATTTTTCTTCGACATAAAAATAGATGCTTCAAATTCTTGATTCTTCCAGACACTCTTTGGGATATGAGATCCCTGAAAATTCTTGATTTTGGTGAGTGTGGTCTGGAAGCATTGCCTATAGAATTGGGGAACCTTGAATCCCTGGTAAAACTTATTGCGAGGTGTCTGACTATTTCAAAATTACCAGATTCGATTGGGCGTCTTAGTAAGCTTGTTGAGCTGGACTTGTCTTGTTGCAAAAACCTTAAAACTCTTCCAGACACTATTTGCAATCTGAGACTACTGAAAATTTTAGATATTGGTTGCTGTTTTATGCTAGAAGCATTGCCTAAAGAATTGGGGAACCTTGAATCCCTGGTAGAACTCATTGCGTGGTGTACAAAAGTTTCAAAATTACCAGATTCAATCGGGCGTCTTAGTAAACTTGTTAAGCTGCATTTGACTTGGTGCACGTGCCTTAAAACTCTTCCTGACACTATTTGCCATCTAAGTTCACTGAAAACTCTAGATATTAGTTACTGTAAAAGTCTGGAAGCATTGCCTGCAGACCTGGGAAAACTTGAATGCTTGGTACTGCTCAAAGCAGAGAAACTTCCAAGTGTTTCAAGTTTACCTGATTCGATCGGGCGCATTAGATCACTGGAAATTCTTGACCTTAATGGTTGGAATTTGCTGTCCATTTCAGGACTTCCTTCTAATTTAAAAAGCATAAGTCTTGCAGGCTGTCGCTCTTTGGTAAAATTACCAAATCTATCCAATTTGAAACAGTTGGAGGACTTAAACATTTCATATTGTAGCGGTTTGACAGAGATTCAAGGCCTTGAGGAACTTACTTCTATTGAAACACTTCATTTGGGAGGTTGCAACTCGACTATGTTGGCATACATCTTCACGAAACGTCTCTTTCAGGTTTGGCTAATCTCAAACTCTTTAAGAAAATCACTGCAATTTGATATTATACTTCAATCAATCAATATCAGCATCATCTTTCAATCAATCTTTCAATTATATAAAGAAAAATCATCAACGAATCCTATATTTTTTTCTTAAAGATCCTTTATTTTAACTTTTAAAAATTGAGATTAGAAAAAGTAATGTTAATGTTATATGTTTATTTTATGTTATATAGCATAAAATTATAAGTCTAATCAAATTATTAAAGAGAAATCCTCCAAAACTATAAACCTAATCATATTTTATAATTAATTAATTACGTAAAATATATTTTAAGATATTTAAAATCCAAATTATTTCATCTTTATAAAATAAATTCAAATCCAAATCAAAATCCAAAAAATTTAGTTTCGGTAAAATTCAATTGGATGCAGTACAATCACATTACTTTGACATCTATTTATAAAATATCTTTATATAAACTCAGAAAATTTAATATTTCAGTACTTAAATTTTTTATTATTGGATACAGTTAGTATGTATATATTTTAATTTGCTAAATTATAAATAACTAGTTTACTAAGTCGCGTTTCATAGCGGTTATGAAATAATTTCTTTAAATTTTTCTAAATGATATTCTATAAAATATGTTTTTTGATAAAATAACATTTCTAACATAAAATTAAGGTTTTTTTTTTGAATTCTCTGTTTCGTCGTGGTCATTAACCGAAATATTGAATAAATATAGAGAAGAACAATTGTTTAATATATTTTTATTATTTTAATATTATATCAAATATTAATATATTAGATAATAAAACATAAATATTAGATTCTAGCATATAATATGATCCTCCTAATAAATCGCTCTTTCGTTAAACATATTTTCTCTCAATAACTCGTTTTCTCGTTGAATCTACTCTAAACAGATAACAAACTAATTTACTAAATAAATTTCATCATCTATAAATCATCTCCTTTATTATTTTTCTCGATTAAAAGCTAGTAAAAATGAAAATTGTAAATAAATTGGACTTGTAGAGTAAGTTTAGGTGAATATTAATATAGTATAATTAGTTTCCTCCATTAGAAGATAGTAGAAAGGAATTACTAAATAAATTAGACTTTAAGAGAAAGTGTAGGGGAATTTTAACATAACATATTTAGTTTTCTTCCCTAAAAGATAAAGAATTTAGTAAATAAATTGGATTAGTAGAGAGTTTAAGAGAATATTAACATAGTACATTTAGTTTATAGTAAGATGTAAATTGAGAATTTATCTAATATTTAAAATTAATAATCCAAAAAATTGAGAAAATTAGAAAAATAGATCGAGGCGATTTAAGAATGCACCTCACCGCCCTCATCTTCTCCATAATATTTTTCAAAATTTTAATATTTGACTTAAATAGAAAATTCAGGAGAATACTATGATGATATATTAGTTTCCTATGTTAGAGCATCTCCGAGGGTATAAAACCCTTAGCTAAAATAATTTATGTGGCATCTAAGTGTCACTTTTTAGACAATATGTAAAAGTGTGAGCACTCCAACCATATACCCTTTAGCAAAAAAATATAGACAATCATATTTGATTGACAATATTTGTTGAACCATCAAACCCATTCTATCAAACCCATTGTTTATAATTTTACCTAACAAAAATTTAGATAACACCATTGGAGTACATGTCTTTACCTTTAGCAAAAAAATTATATAGTCATTATAACCAATCAAGATAGCCAACCATTTTAGCTATTGCTCTTGGAGATGTTCTATTCATAAATAATAAATTTAGAAGAATATTAAAATCTATCTTCTTTCTATTCTATTAATAATAGCCCAACATGGGTCAGATAATTGGGGGACATTTTATTCACGCTAAATTCCTCAGACATTTTAATGTGCAAAGACGAGATTGCCCCCTTTTGGATTGCGTTGTTTGAAGCCGTTGTCTACCCGTTCTTTGTCCCTGACTGGAATTAGGCTGGGGGTTTGTTCTTCTTCAGTGCGCTCGGCGGAAGGGCTTCGCGTATCGTCTTGGTTGTTGTTGATGGTCGGTGTAATTCGTTTGGGGTGTTATATAAAGGGAGAGCGTATAGGTATTTTGGCGGGCGAAGTTGTCGTGTAAAGTCAGCACACCTCGTGGGTCACCTGATCGCCGGAGATCCGTGGATTGGTAGTGCTTCGGGCTGTTGAACGGGAGTAGGGTGTGTTTGTATGGCGGAGCAAGTCGATTCTGGTCGTGTCTCAGGTAATTATAAGTAATTATGTGGTTTATTCCTTTTGTTCCTCTTTCTGTTCCCTGTTTTATCATAGCTGTGGTGAAATAGCTGTGGTGAAAGACAAACCTTTGGGAAATGTTAGTTTTGTGTTGTGTAATCAAAGCTTAAGGAGATGTTATCGCAGAAGCTGATAGATTATATAATTTAGTTATATAAATTAAGGTAGATAATACAACAAATTTGGGACCGGATATTTTCGCAGAGTGCTTAGTCTTTCCAGTATCAACATGATTTGTAAATGTTACTGCAATCTGTTAACGAACTAAACAACACATTGTTGCGCAACGGAGAGAGCATATACCAATACTCAAGGCTAGGCTCAGAGGACTTGTCTTCTTCTGCTAGCATAAAATAGACAAAATCTTCGACCGTTTTTTTATGAGAAAATGCCTATAATACCCATTTTTTTATCACAGCTTGTCCAAATTACCCATTTGCGGGTTCATTAACCTATTTACCCCCGAGTTATGTCTACGCATGAGGCGTATCCTGTAGATACAGATACAATCATCAACATCTATGAGTCTATGATCAATACACATGCCGATTGACTATTACGTTTTTGCAGAGGGTAGTTAAGAGTGCATAAGGCAAGTACAAGGGATGGGCCTGATCCATTTCTGCTTGTAAACTTTCTCGGAACCTGAATCAAAATTATACACATAAGGACAAGAGTGCATTAATTTTAAGTAGACTTGGTATGTCCCCTTCAAGCAGACAATTCTGAAATATAATCTAACCAACATTAAAATGTCAGACTATTCAATTGTTACCTTTCTAAAAAGAAACTCTACTTCATATCAAATAAAACCCTATTACTATAATAGACGATCAAGCATATATTTTAAAAGATATACTTTTATAATTTGATGCTTCAGAGTGTCACCCATTAAAGAACATCCAACCTTAGAACTTTGTTAATGTCCTCTTCCTCATCTGCATGCTGCATTGCAGTAATCAAGTTTCCCTGTCTGAGCTCCCTCAGAGTAAGGTGGCCATTTCCAGATCTATTGATGTAGTAGAATATTCTGTATATGACAGTTTCAGCTAGACCATCATAGAAAAGATAATGTTGACATCATCAGAATCCAATAATGCATGCTTACCGATCAGGTTAAACAATAGGAGAAATGTGATAGATAATAGAAATCATATCAATTATATAGGATATTAGAGTAATGTAACTATAGAAGCAACCTCTATTTGCAGCTGAAGGGGGCCGGATATTTTCGCAGAGTGCTCAGTCTTTCCAGTGCAATTAAAATATGAAACTGCAGTGTATCTAACCCTCTTCAAGGCAACAATGAAATCTGTATTCCTCATTCTTAACAGATTAGGTGACTCTGAGGTCTGTGGTTCCAATCCATGCGTTATGTCGGCAGCAAAAATTGTAATATCCCATAATCTGGATCCCCAGGAGCGCAGGTTTGTGAATGACTCGTGTCGAGGGGTATCAATAACTGGCAGGCCAGGAACCATTTATAAGTTTTAGGTTATTCTTTTACATGCATAAATTTGAATCCGTAATTCAGTAAGTACAAGTTTGACGTCAAGAAATTTAACTCTGAAAAAGATAGCACAACATATTTGTTTTACCAGTCCATTACGAGAAGAAACAAATTGGTTTTTAGAGGTCTGTGGTTTCAAATTTACGGATTCAAATAATTATTTATAAATAATTTATTTTAAAACCATTTAAATTTTTGGCTGACAGATTAATTAATTATTGTAGGGGTTCTTTTATATAAAATGCTGTATGGATATACACCATTTAGAGGAAAGACGAGGCAAAGAACTTTTGCCAATGTTCTGCAGAAAGATGTTAAATTTCCAGGAAGTAAAGTGGTAAGATTGTTCATTACAGTACTTTCCGTCTTTCCCCCAATATTAAGTGGCAAGTGTGTTTTTTATAAAACATACTGCTGAATAGAAACCAGTGATCAGAAAGCATATAATATAATTGAAGAAGTGTCACATATGATAGTATACTGCTCTCCATTCATACAGATGAGTCTCCATGCAAAGCAGTTGATTTATCGGTTGTTACATAAAGATCCTAAAAACAGATTGGGAGCTCGCGAAGGTGCAAATGAAATCAAGCAACATCCATTCTTCCATGGCATAAATTGGGCTCTGGTTCGTTGTCAGGTATCAAAATTAATATTAATATTGTTTGTTATAACAAAATTCTGATTAAGAAGCTGAGAGTCTTGAATTACCAAGTCATAAAATAAGAAGAAAACATGAATTCACAGCACACTTAGCAAGATTTGTTGGTTCTACTGTTAAAAAAATTTCACTGCCTACCATGTGCATTATTCGAAGGTGAGCAAATCAAAATTTTATAAAATCTTAAACAAGCAGAGATAATTCAGACTAAAACCCATTATTGGTTTCGTGAGGGAAGGATGTTCTGTGTTTAAAACTCTCAAGTATATTTGAAACTCCACACGTAACTTGGAAAAAACCGTAAGTTTCTCATCGGTGGAACAGGAAGCTACACGAAGTGCCTTACTCCATGATTACTTTTACACGGATGTCTCAGAATAAATGTATAATCTTTTATCTCCATGGTATACCAGCATCGATCAAACCCGCATTACACAAAATAATCCGCCACCTGACCAATGTATAACCTCCCATCCACACTGCAACTCCTCCATGGACACTTACACTAGATTTTGCCCCGTGCCTTGCACGGGTTTTCATTCTAGTTCTATTAATAATAGCCCAACATGGGCCAATAATTGGTGGTACATTTTATTCAATCTAAATTGGCAAGACATTTTAATGCATTTGAAATGTCCAAATTGCCCTTGTGTTTACTATTTTAAAAAAAAATGTTGTTGAGTGGATTCGAACTTGGCTCTATACAATAATTTGCACCTCCTCTTACCACCACACCACTCAATTACATGTGTTGTCAATTACACACATCATATGTGTGTGTGTGTCGCTTGAGTAGAGAAATATTTGATATTATTATTATTATATATCTATTTTATTATAGCCCAATAAAAGCAATGATTCATGAGACATTTAATCTAATCTAAATTGGTGAGACATTTTATTTAATTTAAAATATTTAAATTTCTCATGTGTTTACTTTTTTTTAAAAAAAAAAAATTGTTAATGAATGGAATCCAACTTAGGTTTATGCAATAATTTGTTCATCTTCCTACCATTGCACTATTCGGTCATACGTGTTCTCTATCAAACACATTATATGTATGTGTGTGTGTCGCGTGAGTAGAGGAGTATTTGGTATCTATTATTATATCGATTAACATAATCTTATAATAGGTGAGATAATTTAACTATTGAAAAAATATAAAAGGTACTCTATATAATATTTTTAGTTATAAAAAATATAAAAGGTACTCTATATAATATTTTTAGGATTTTATGTAACGGTTCTAATTGATTTCTATTTTGTCATTATTTGTAAAACTTATATGAAAAAAATTAGTTTTGGAAAAATATAAAAGGTACTCTATATAATATTTTTAGTTATACACAATATAAAAGGTACTCTATTTAATATTTTTAGTATTTTATCTAACGGTTATCATTAATTTGATTGGAAATATCTAACGGTTGTGGAATGAGTGAACAAACCATGGGGGACCAGACTACCAACCAAACTTTTATTGTTCTGTCTATTATATAATAGTATAGATAGATGATGTTGTTAGAAAAGAAAAAATTTAGTTATAAAAAATATAAAAGGTACTCTATATAAAATTTGTAGTATTTTATTTAACGGTTCCCATTGATTTGATTGGAAAGATCTAACGACTGTGGATCTAACGGTTCTCATTGATTTCATTGGAAAGGTACTTAAAATTTGTAGTATTTTATTTAACGGTTCCCATTGATTTAATTGGAAAGATCTAACGACTGTGGATCTAACGGTTCTCATTGATTTCATTGGAAAGGTACTTAATTCACGTGAACATACTAGAAAATTCATTATATATTAAATTTTAATATTATGCATGTACACATTCTACAATGCAAATTATATTTCACAAACAAGAAAATGTTTCATTGTATATATTCTACAATGCAAATTACATTTCACAAACAAGAAAATGTATCATTCGCTCAATGAGATAAATTAGTAAAATCGTGTAGGTTAATGTCTGTATGTAAATAATCATATTTTGACATAGATCTTACACATAACAAATATCATAAGTGTCGAATTTACTCATTTCTTAACTCAAAAACACCTCAACCAAAGATATTTTTCAACGCTAACTATCTCACTACAGAGATTAAGTCCAGCTTTTGTACCCACAATGAGACGTCTGTCAAACGATCTATAAATTATCATAAACACCGAACTACTTAGAAATTAAAACAATTATGCTAGATAGTGACCCGTGCCTTGCACGGGTTTTCATCCTAGTTGTATATTAATGGAGTAAAGATTATAAAGGTGTGAATATTAAAATAGTATATTTAGCTTCTTCAATTAGTAAAGATTTAAAACGTTCTAATAAAAAATATAGGAGAATATTAAAATTGTATATTTAGTTTCCTTCATTACTAAAAAGATTTTAAAGACATATTTTTGAATATTTAACATTAATAATTCAAATATTTGAAAAAATTAAAAAAATAGATTGAATCGATTTGATTTGAGAGCCGACTGTTCACCGCTCTCGTCTCTCGTCTCTCGTCTCTTCTCCTTTTTATATAAGTAAGTATATTGATTTTGGGCTTCACCTATTTTGCAACAGATATATTCGGGATTTGGGCATCTCATTGAAATTTACGCCGAGTCATTTATGGTTCCGGATTGGATTAATAAGTCAACAGGGTCAACAGTGTCTTTAGATTTGCTGCCAAATGTATCACATAATTTCTTGGGAATAATCCTCTGCTCGAGTATCTGGAGGTCTGGTGAGGTATCTTATTCTGTTAATGTAAAGACTACCACAAATGATTGTGTATGGAACCATATGCCTTCATGTAATTCCCATGCCCATACCCCACGTATGATATTAGTACCAAGAACAATGTTCTCGATCACAGACAGCGACGACAGTATTAAATTCACAGCGTCTGTAAAATTCAGGGAAAATAATACTCTATCAGCTAAAGGTGGAGAAATTACTGGGTTTCATCTACTATACAAACCGGAGACAATAATAGTTGACGAGTGTGACAAGACTGCATCCCATGAGTTAATACTTAGTACTGTTAAATTCATGCGAATTTCTTTATGTTTTATTCCTTGGCTAATTGATGACTCGTCTATAAATTGGTCTTGTTCTTGATCATGACGTAGGTTGGACACTCCCATCGGAGTTTTTAGGTTCAGTTTAGTAGGGTGACTTGAACAAATTGATAACTTAGACAATCTTTCTGAAATTGCTGTTTACGTCTTATAAATTAGTGGGCTCGTTTTTATCTATCAAAGGTTGGAAGTAGAAGTACCGAACTTCTTTACCAGTTTTCAGCTAGTTTATTATGCGAAGAAATCGCAAAGTGTATGTTTTTAGGCTAGAGAACAAGATTGTGCTGATAATGATTATATATCTTTGAACTATTCTACACTACTAGTGAATTGCAAATTTGTTCATGTTATTCTTCCTTTACATAATCTGTTAACTCCTCAAGTCATACCCATCTGCTTCTCTGTAAGCTGACTGTATAGGAGGTTATTTATCTCATTTACTTTACATTATATATCTTTTGAACAATGCCAACAATTAAACTAAATTTTACCAACAGTTCTGTACATTCCCTGTGCTGGGTTGGACTACTTCACATAATATATAAGTTCTACAAACATGTTGCAAACTCTTGAGGTTTGACACTTGAACTCTCTCGTGTTAATATGTTATTACTAGAAAGATAGAGTACAAATGGCCTCTATCTTTGCTGACATTAGCATTGCACATTTAATGGTGGCGTGTAAACTTTAGAATCTTGAAATCCTTATCAGATACATTGTGAATTTGCTTCTTGGACTGAGTTATTTTTTCAAACATTTCAGCTTGTCTTTTCATCAGCAGCTACTCTAAACATGTTGTTTTCTCTAGATTTAACTACAACTACAGACTTAACTAGATTACTGTATCTAGAAACTGTGAATCTCGAGGGTTGTGAAAAGAGTTGGAAGATGTCCATAAATTAGTTAGAAGCTTCGTGAGGCTTGTTTCAATAGATTTGGGGTATTGTAGGAACGTAAAAGTCTTCCGGGCAGCATTTTTAGCTTAAGTGCTCTGAACAGCCTTAATTTTTGCGGGTTTGTGGTATTACTTTCCTATGAACTTGGGGAACATTGAATCTTTGGGAGAGTGGCTGACTATATGCAAATTACTGCATTCAATTGGTAAGGTCTTAGTAAGCTTATAAGGCTGAACTTGTTTTCTTGTTAAAACAACAAGAAAACACAGCCTCGACTCTGTTATAAAACTACATTTTGTCGAATAATGATAAAAATACTTGTTACATCTTTGGTAATAACTACTACTTAAACTACTAAAGAAATCACAGCCTCGACTCTGTTACAAACGAATGTTGAGGCCAACTGTTATGTTGAGCATTTCACTAGTCTTAACCGCCCATTTTCTTTGTTTTACAGATTTAAGAAATGCTACTATTACAGATCAGTTGTTAATTTAGAATCTTCAATTCATAATTGAAACACTTGAATCTGTTGTCTGAATGAGTAATGGCAGCTCCTACAACTCGTATTCAAACTCCATCCACGTCACTTCCTACCAAATGGGACGTTCTTAAACTTCAGAGGTAGAGATACACGATATTCATTTACGGATTGTCTATACGATGCCCTGCATCGCACTAGCATTCAAACATTTTTGGATAATCCCAGGGTATGCAGCGGAGAAGTTATCTCTGATGCATTGCTACAAGCTATTCAGAAATCCAAGATGTACATTGTTGTCTTCTCGAAAAACTATGCTTGTTCAAGATCCTCGGGTGTTGCAAAGCAATGGATTGACTAGTTCTTCCAGTGTTTTACCATATCCAACCATCGGTTGTGTGGGACCAAACTGGGATATTTAATGAAGCTTTTCAAGAACACGAAAATCATTTTGATGGGAATAGGTTGGATAAGTAGCGCCATGCACTAATGAAGGTAGCAGACTTTTCAGGATATGAAGTCCATAAAAATAAGTAGGAGAGTTTGATTTTAACAGTATTATAATTCAGAGTCCTAAATGGAAGGAATAAATTAATATTCAGGCTTATGAAATTCAAGTGAATCTATACTCTTTATAGGATATCCTCACTTGACAAAAGGTTTTAAGCTGCTTAGGCTTGACAATCATACTATTTTTGTTATTAGAACTGTAAAGTTTATTGAATACAGTTCATTTTAAAACTACTACTTCTGCTAATTCATATGGTTTTTTGAATTGGCTTCAATCCAGTCATGATTTATCATCACCTCAAGATCCTTATGTTTCCAATATTTCTTCTGACTCTGATGTTGAGCATACTGTCATGTCTCAACCACAAATAATTTCTGATTCTACTTCTAACTCTACTGTTTTAAGCAATGTTGATCCAATTGTTGTACACATCTAACCTATGTCTCAAAATACAGTTATCCAACCTATATTAGTAGATCCCTCTGTTCCGTCTGTTCAACCTATTTCTACTAGGAAATCTCAGTGAACAGATTATGAAGTCTCTCATTCACACAATGTTACAAACCTTTGATCAACAGGCTTTTGTAGCACCTGTTCCTGGCCTTACTGAGCCAAATTTTTATCATCAAGCCATCAAAGATTCTCTTTGAATTAAGGCTATGAACAAAGAATTAGTTGCCCTTGAGTCTAATAATACCTGGTCCTTAGTTCATTTACCACCTGGCAAGAGGACAATTGGTTGCAAATGGGTTTATAAGATTAAAACTTTGGCAAATGGACAGATTGACAGATATAAGGCCAGATTAATGGCTAAAGGATATACACAGTCTGAAGGAATTGATTTTCATGATACTTTTGCCCTTGTAGTAAAGATGGTGACAGTTAGAAGTTTGTTGGCCATAGCAGCTGTTAAGAATTGGCATGTTGAACAATTAGATGTCAACAATGCTTTTTTACATGAGGATTTGGAAGAACAGGTTTACATGCAATTGCCCTTAGGTTATGAAGTATATGACTCTACTCTTGTCTGTAGACTAACAAGTCCATTTATGGTCTGAGACAGGCTTCAAGACAGTGGTTTTTTAAGCTTGCTTCTTGTTTGGTTGCTGCTGGTTATCATCAGTCATTACATGATTATTCTCTCTTTACCTACAGCAGAGATTCTATGTTAGTGGTTGTTGTCATCTATGTGGATGACATTTTGATTTCTGGAAATGATATGGTATCTATTAAATCTCTTGAGCAGTTGTTGGATGATAAAATCAGTATAAAAAATCTGGGCAGCATCAAGTTTTATTTAGGCTTAGAGGTACAGAGAACAAGTTCTGGAATTATTCTTACTCAGACAAAGTTCATCAATGATCTCTTGCATTCTGCAGATATACAAGATTGTAAACCACTTTCAGTTCCAATCAACCCTCATATCAAGTTGTTTGAGAGCTAAGAAACAATCAGTCACATCTAGAAGTATAGCAATGGCTGAATATAGAGCATTAGCAGATGCTTCTTGTGAAGTCATTTGGATGAAAGGTTTGTTAAAGGATCTAGGATTGGACATAACAGAATCTGTGCCCTTGTTTTGTGATGATAAATCAGCAATTGATCTTACAGCTAATCCAGTGTACCATGCTAGGACTAACTACTAAGCATATAGAAATGGATTGTCATTTCATAAGAGAGAAGATTCAAACTGGTTTAATTACTGTTACACAGATATCTTCTAAAGACAATTATGTAGATACTAGCTTATAACCCGTGCCAAGCACTGGCCGAGCATGAGTCGACATTAAAATATTAGTATTAATAAATTATTAATAAATATTATTTAAAAATGTTCTCGAGAATTGAATGATAAAAATATATAATAAATAAATAACTATTTAATTATTTAGTTATAGACAATCGAACTGTGCATAAAGCTAAATAAATTAAAGTAAATAAATAAATCTTGTATGATTACGTAGTTGCAAAGAATCTAACGCTCGATGAAACTATTGAATTTAAAGTAAATGAATCTAATGTTCTGAAGCTAAAGAATTTAAAGTAAATAAATCTTGTATAATTATGTAGTTGTGAGGAATCGAACCCGGGTTAAGTGATAACCAAATTTGGTACTTTGGTACTTTAGTACCGCGCGCCATTTTCACATTGTTTTGC
This sequence comes from Heracleum sosnowskyi, assembly GCA_030848705.1. Classification (NCBI taxonomy): domain Eukaryota; kingdom Viridiplantae; phylum Streptophyta; class Magnoliopsida; order Apiales; family Apiaceae; genus Heracleum; species Heracleum sosnowskyi. The sequence goes on along the minus strand of CM061242.1, from coordinate 8,560,118 downwards.
TTATTAATAAAGAGTATATTGAATTTAAAGTAAATAAATAAATCTTGTATAATTACGTAGTTGTAAGGAATCGAACCCTGGATGAAGCTAAAGAATTTAAAGTAAATAAATCTTTTATAATTATGTAGTTGCGAGGAATCGAACCCGGGTTAAAGTGATAACCAAATTTGGTACTTTGGTAACCAAATTTGGTACTTTGGTACTTTGGTATTTTAGTACCGCGCGCCATTTTGACATTGTTTTGCTTATTAATAAAGAGTATAGATTTTAACAAAAGGACTTGGTAGACCTTTGCATTGGTTTTGTTCTAGTAAGTTGGGACTCAGGTTTGCTTCAAAGACACTGTCTGGAAAAGAAATTGTGAAAGATGGTGCAGACTACATGAAAACATTGTATGCAGATGCAGATAATCTGGAAGAATCAAGAGTTTCAGCTGATTTAGTGTCAGCAACAGACATGCTAGTGGGGGGGGGGGGGGGGGGGGGGATGATGTTTGATGCTTAAACCGGGGGGGGGGGGGGGGGGGGGGCAATAATGTTTGATGCTTAAACCAGAGTTAAAGCATAATGTGCAGATTGCTTATAGCCAAATAGTCCCTTAATCTTGTAACTAATTCTGTTATGATGTGAACAATCAACACGTTGACTTGGACTTGTATAAATACTTTTGTACTGTGAAAAAAGGTATTTTTCATAACTTTGCACAAACTATTTTCCATGTACCGGTAAGGTGTTCATTTGCTAAAGTATGTTGGAGTTGATCTCAGGTTAACATTAACGGCTTATTTGAAACAGATTTTCACCTCTGGTTTAGTGAGCTAACTGATAGGGCAGGTGTGGGGGAATTGGAGGTGGTTGCTATGGTCGTGTGGTCCATTTGTTAGGTCCGAAATGACTTAGTTTGGATTTAAAAAAAACATTATGTGTTGCGGTTCAGCTAGAAACTCTCTTGATCAGAGTATACTTTTGCTCAAAATCGGAAGGGCAGACATTATGATATGTTAATGTAGTTAGCATGGCTCAGGAGCAATGAATTTCGCTCGTTTCTAATCTGGTCAAAGTTAACATTGACGGAACAATTTTCCAACAGGAAACGAGGTTTGAAGTTTGGTGTTTAGCTCCGGACCACGATGGCAAGAGATTTGGAGTTGGGTGCTTAGCTCGGAACCACGATGGAAAGAACTAATGTTGATTTCCATCTAAAACATTGGTAACTAACAGTGACACATCAACTGTTAGACCTAGATCTAGCATATTTACTTGTCAAATATTATCCATCACAATTCCAACCTCTCTCGCCTTCAAGACAGTTTCTTTGATTTTTTGTAATTATTTCAGTTTTTCGACATTGTCGGTTCTTAAAGCCCTATAAAAATACCTTCTTACTCAATATTTAAGTTTTAACTCTAAATTTTATTTTAAATAAATAGGACTAATATACATTACATATAAACGCAAAAGAATTAAATGGTACAAAATTGATTTTTCAAGGATTAAGAAGTATATATCATTCAGGGGTATTATCGAAATTTTTTTTAGAAAAAGGGTTAATTGGACTTTTATGGATATCTCAAGGGCTGAAAGATAAAACTTGAAACATCTAGGTTTGATGGGTATAATTTCTTAAACTTTAAGGATTGAAAGATCATTAAGCCAAAATAATAATTTGTATTATGTAATCAACATATCTAAAGATGTGTGACAAAAGTCAAAATGTCAAATAAAAAGAGCAGAGAGAGTATATATATACTAGCTTAAAACTCATGAAATGCAAATATTACAATCTATACTTTTTATTAATAAGCAAAATATTGTGTAAATAGCGAGTAAAAGTACCAAAGTAACAAATTTGGTTATCACAAAATTTCGGTTCGACTTCGTACAACAACATGATTGAACAATATTTGTTTATTTGATTTAATTTCTTTGGTTTTACCCGGGTTCGATTCCCTATAACTATATAATTCAAAAATTTATTGATTTGATTAACTTCGTACGAACCGATTTATTGTAACTACATAATTCAAATATTTATTGATTTGATTTTTTTTTTATTTCATTCAAATTAATTAATAGTGCTCGGCACCTGTTATCAGCTAGTGGCCCACTCATTTTCTTAAGCATTTCACTCGATTTATGCCCACCTGCTCTCTTGTCTTATAGCGTTGACAACTAATAATACCCAACTAAGCCTCTTTCACTTTGTTAATCATCTCGATTAATTGTCTTGGGATCCTCATAGTTGAAGGTCTTAAATCTGTTGTCTAAATTGGTAATGGCTTCTACAAGTACTCATAATCAAACTTCACATGCTACTCAATGGGACGTCTTCTTGAGTTTTAGAGGTATAGATACGCGAGACTCATTTACTGATTTTTTATACCATTCTTTAGATCGCACTGGTATTCGAACATTCAGGGATGATCCTGAGCTACGCAGCGGAGAAGTTATCTCTGATGCATTGCTCCAAGCTATCCACGATTCTAAGACCTACGTTGTTGTCTTGTCGGAGAACTATGCTTCTTCCCCATGGTGTCTTGACGAGCTTGTAGAGATACTTGATTGTCACCGATCAATGAGTAGATTGGTTCTTCCTGTGTTTTACTACATTGAGCCATCGGTGGTCAAGTACCAAACTGGGAGTTTCAATAAAGCTTTCCTAACACATGAAACTCGTTATGAGAGGGACAGGTTGGATAAGTGGCGCGATACACTGAAGCAGGTGGGGAAGTTGTCGGGATACCATGTCTGTAAAAATATGTAAGTCAAAATATTTATAATTGTCTTTAATTATTAAAATGGTAGAGAAAAATTTAGTGGAGACCTAATATAAAATGGAGACCTGGAGACCTGAGACATGGATCAATTTCAAATCTAACTACTACACCTAGTATTTTAAGATCAGGTTAGTGCCGTTACAAATTTTAATTTCAATTGACGCTTAACAATTTAAAACTTAATTTTCATTCTCAACAACAACATTAAATAATGTTTTTCATTTTAATTATTTAAATTCACAAAAAATATGTAACTTTGGTGGTGAAGTATGTAAAAATGGATATATTATCTCTTTTTCATTATCTTATGTATAATAGAAAAATAAATTTTTAATAAATTTTTTTTAATATATAATGCACTTTATATACTAGGTTATGCACTTTTTTATGAATAAATTTTACATCCACATTTTTCATTCTATGCAGTACGCATGTTATGCATTATATAAAAATAATTTTAATATTTTTTTGGTAATAGGAAAATAATAATTATTTTTTAATTATTTTTTTGTAATATGTAGTGCACGACATGTATTATGTTTTGCACTTTTTATGAATTAAATTTACATTTAAAACATTTTGTCCTACACATTATGCACGTTATGTATCTTCAATATTCTCTTATGCATATTGTGCTACAGTTTACCAATTTAATTATTTAATTATTTATAGTTTTATATTCAATAAAATTGTAATAAATTATATTATAACAACGTTGGAGTTAATTAAATTGAAGAACCTAACATAATTTTGAACATACATGCACATTAAATTTATTTCATCAAACAAATAATACAGAACACAACAGAGAGCTAACCAAAATAAATTTATGCATCACATAATTTGAAAATTAAAATAGAAAATTAAAAAAAATAGAACTAAAAAATGCCATCATATTTTCATTTCTCTGATAATTGTAATTGCATAACAATTTTCCTGCATTTTTTGATTAGGAAAAAAAGAAGAAAATTTTGCACAAATATTTTTAATTAATCAAACATTTTCAATTTATAAAATTGTTGTACATAGATGTACATTTTGTTAGTGTGCGTCACTAGTAGTACCAAATTAGATTAGGACGATATGTTATAGATCAGTGCAGGATATTTGATTTTTTATTTTATGATTTTCTTATTTTAGTGTAGTATAGAGTGAAATAATACTAATATAAAGTTTCAAATAAATGAATTTGCCGAAAATTATTTTATATGTTCACTTTGATTTTATGTTTCTGTATAATTTTTTCTAAATACATTAAAAATGCGTGAATTATGAGGAAAAAATATACAAACACCTAATATTTATTATGTATTTTTTAATTATAAGTGTGTTTGTACACTATAAATGTTTTGCACCATATATAATATTAAGTGTTGCAAGATGATGAATAAAGAACTTTAAGAATATTGTAATTTTGCATAGATTTTGTTGTTTTATATTAATTATTTAAGATGCAATGCATTATAGTAAATCTATTTAATATTAGCCACACTATAAAAAACTAATCTAATGGTTATAAACTTATAGTAGAGGTCTTCGTAGTCTCCATATAATGTTAGTCTCCACTAAACCCAACTCTGAAATGGTATTGAGCTGGTAAAACATACTATCAAAGAAGTCCACATATCAAGCATCTGGTGTTCTTAATTATTGGGTTGCAGGTCTCAAGCTGATGTTATCAATGAAATTGTCGATAGAGTTGTAAACGAAGTAAACCCTGGGACTTTGGATGTTGCTAAATATCAAGTTGGGCTGGATTCTCGTGTTGAAGACATAGCAACATTGTTGAGCAATATCACAGCAGGTGTCATTAGGGTTGGTATATATGGTATGGGTGGAGTTGGCAAAACGACTCTTGCCAAAGCTGTGTACAATCAAATTCATCGCCGCTTTAAGGGCAGCTGCTTCCTAGAAAATGTCAGGGAGGCTTCACAAACAAGAAAAGGCATAGTACGTTTACAACAGAAACTTGTCAATGATGTTCTCAAATGTAAGAACATAACAATTGACAATGCTGACAAAGGAATTAAGTTGATAAGAGATAGAATTTGTTCAACAAAAATTCTTGTTGTTATTGATGATTTAGACAGCAAAATGGCATGGGACTTTTTAGTAGGAACATATGCTTTGGAGAGCACAATCATAATAACAACACGAGATGAACATCTCCTTGATTCAATCAAAGTAGATGCTAAATACAAAGTAAATGTATTGGGAGATGCTGAGTCACGTCAACTTTTTTGTCAACATGCATTTGAAGGAGACAATAAAATGCCTGACACATTAAGTGAAATGTCCAAAGAAATTCTGAAACGTGCTGGAGGGCTCCCGTTGGCTCTTAAGGTTAGTGGCTCAACCTTGCTTAACGAACATGAGGAAGGATGGCGATGGTACATTCAGAAATTGAGACGAGATTCTATTGACGTCAATGTTGAGAAGATACTGTTGAGTAGTTTTGATGCGTTGAAATTAGTTGACCCTATGTTACAAGATATTTTTCTAGATATTGCTAGTTTTTTTATCGGGTACAAGGAAAAAGAGGTTGTTAAAATATTCGAAACTTGTTATCCATCCGTCAATTATAGTGTTGACATCCTAAAAAAGAGATCTTTGCTAATTGATAGTAATAGTTATGAATTCAGGATGCATGATCTGCTTATAGATATGGGAAGGAAAATTGTTTATAACAATTCCCCTAACTTATTAGAAAAACGTAGTAGATTGTGGGTATCAGAAGATATACATCAGGTGTTGAAAGAGAACAAGGTAATTTCAATATATATCTAATGCTCATTTTCTTCTAATAGTTTTTTTGACTTTTGACAAATATTTTAAAGTGTAAAAAATTTAAATTTAAAATTTTGCTATCAAGTAATATCTATATCAAAATTTATGTGCAACTTCTATTCTTTTCTACATTCATGTGTGTTTATGTCAGGGAACGGAAGCAATTGAAGGTATCATCCCAAGCAATTTTGACCTCCCTCGCGACTTATTTTTCAAGTATATTTACGAACAAGAATCACCCAGTACTGCCTCAATAAGAAATCATTACGCTACTACAACATTCAAAAGGATGAGCAAATTACGATTTCCCTATCTCGAAAATGTGGATCTCACCGGAAGCTTTGAACACATATTTAAAGATTTGAGGTGGCTCTATTGGTCCGGCTGTAATTTGAAGTGTTTGCCTTCTGAATTTTTCCCTCCAAAACTTGTTTGCCTTGGGTTGCCTGGTAACAAAATGAGAACAATGTGGGAGCTCAACACGGTAGGCACTGGGGGTAGGTTATTTGCATATATGATCATTTTTATTAACAAATTTGTGATATAGTTTCTCCCTATTGCACTTACTTTTACAGGTTTTTGAAAACATAAAGACTCTAGACTTGTCCTGTTCTGCATATTTGACCACGACTCAAGACTTCACTCAGCTGCCGTTTCTTGAAACTCTGAATCTCCAGGGCTGTAAAAGCTTGGAAAAGGTCCATGTATCAATTGGAAATTTGGTGAGGCTTGTTTCCTTGAATTTGTGGGGTTGTACGAACCTAAAAGGTCTTCCAGACGGCATTTGTAACTTGAGAGCACTGAAATGCCTTAATATTACTTGTTATAATCTAGAAGCAATTCCTCTGAACTTGGGGAACATTGAATCATTGGCAGGGTTGAAAGCAGAGTATCTAAAAATATGCAAATTACCACAGTCCATTGGTCGCCTTAGTAAGCTTATTGAGCTGAACCTGTCTACTTGCAAAAACCTTAAAACTCTTCCCAACACTATTTGCAATTTGAAATCACTTGCAATTCTAAATATTGAGTCGTGTACTAGTCTGGAAGCATTGCCTGTAGATTTGGGGAACCTTGAATCCCTGGTAGAGCTCAAGGCTTCCGGTCTAATTGTTTCGAGCTTACCAGATTCGATTGGTCACCTTAGTAAACTAATGAAGCTGCACTTAAATTCTTTCCGAAACCTTAAATTGGGGAACCTTGAATCCCTGGTGGAGCTCAATGCAGATAGACTTCGAATTGTTTCAGAATCACCTGATTTGATTGGACGCATGGAATCACTGGAAAATCACAGTCTTATGTGTTGTGTCAGCTTGTTGTCAATTGCAGAACTTCCTTGTAGATTGAAATTGATAAATCTTGAAGGTTGCAAGTCAATGGAAAGATTACCAAATTTATCCAATATGAAGCAGTTGGAAGATCTAGACCTTACGGATTGTAGTGGCTTGACAAAGATTCAGGGCTTGGAGGAACTTAGTTCAATTAAAATACTTCGTTTGGGAGGTTGCAACTCATCTATGCTAGCTTGCATTTTGACGAAAAGTTTCTTTGAGGTTTGGTTGATCTCAAACTTTCTATATACGTTACTTTAATTATTGAGTTTACAAATTCTGGGGTACGAGCTGCAGGAATTCTTGGGATTCATCTACTATACAAAATGGAGATAACAGTAGTTGACGAGTGTGACAGTACCGCTGTCAATGGAGATAAAGAAAGAAAACACTTTCCAGAACGGTGGAAAAATTTGAGGAATGACATAGACTGGCTTTCAAGTGATATACGAACAAGACTTGATTATTTGGAAAGACGCGGATTATATTATTCACGTCTACGTAAATCAGCAATGCACCGTCAGATGCCTCGAAGCAAACTATAGAGAGTATAGCTTGTAATTTGCAGGTGGTGTTCATAGACATAGTGAACACGTGATGATATATAACTTGGAGGAGTCTAGAAACAGTAAGCTTGAGTAGGTCAATTTTTGCATGAAGTTATGTAACCACTTTGAATGCTCATAGGTGTTGACTCGAGACAAGAGTTTGCTTGTCACATGTTCATGTGTATGATCACATGAATCCCTTGAGTTAATACTGCTCAATTTATGAGAATTTTTCATGTTTATCCTTTACCTACACAATAACTCGATCGATAAAATTGATCTCGTTCTTGATTATAATAGGTTGAAGACTTGGAGTCAATTGTTATGGCCCTTCATAGTATTTTGAACCTGTTTAGTTGGGGGGCTTAAACCAATTAATAATTTAGGCAATCCTTCTGAAATTGGTGTAGATTACGTTTTATAAATTAACTGTGCTTGCTTTTTGTTTATTGAAGAGGGGGAGTAGTACTCAACTTCTATTACCAGCTTCCAGATCACAAAGTTTATGTTTTAGGCTAGAAAAAAAAAAGATATCGTGCAAATTTAAAGATATGTTGATATAATTTTGCCTTTACATCATGAAATCTGTTAACTCTGAATTTGAACCCATCTGTTTCTAATCTCTACTACATTCTATCCGATCATTGCTGCGTTTGGACTATTTCCATTGTTTATCCTCTGCTTTATATACACCCTGTTCTGCACCCATAAGTATGTTAGTACTAGAACTCTCTCATGTTATTAGTACAAGTACTATCTGTTTAGAAGAGACTAGTCCACAAATGATGGTGCAAAGATATCTGCTGTTTAGCACTAAAAATGCTAATTAGCACATTGAGTAAACGGGATGGCCCAAAATCATCCTCTCGGATTAAGAAGTATCTGCTAATTGCTGCATAAACAATCCCTCAAGTGGCTACCATAGTTGTGGCTTACCAACTCTTTGGCTTTCTTCCAATTATTCACATCTTATATATTACTATAATCATTTGGCATTTAGTAATTAACGCTTTATAATGACTGGAATAATATTTATTACATTTGATAATCACTCGTTTTCTGCCATTTTATCACCCTTTTTTTATATAGCACTTGACTGCATTATTGGTTGTACCGTTGAATAAATCTCTTTGTTGTTGTAGACCGCTGGCTTCACCATGTTATATTCCAGATATTTTATCATCTTTCACTTGTGAATCTTATCAGTCTTCTTGTTTCCTTTGTTTTACAATTCTTGAAGCTCTTAAATCTTTTGTTTAACTTACTAATGGCTTCTACAAGTCGTAATCCAACTTCATCCTCTTCTGTTTCAACTTTAGTTCCTACTAAATGGGACGTTTTCATAAGTTTTAGAGGCACAGACACAAGATATACATTTACTGATTATTTATACGATTCCTTGAAGCGCTCTGGTATTCGAACATTTAGGGATGATCCTGAGCTACGGAGCGGAGAAGTTATCTCTGACGCATTGCTCCAAGCTATTCAAGAATCTAAGCTGTACATTGTTGTCTTCTCGGAAAATTATGCTTCTTCCAGATGGTGCCTTGACGAGCTCGTAGAGATCCTCGGGTATCATGAATCAATGGATAGATCGATCCTTCCTGTTTTTTACTACATTGAACCGATGGTTGTGCGGCACCAAATTGGGAACTTTTATGAAGCTTTTCGTCAACACGAAAATCGTTTTGATGCAGTCAGGTTGGACAAGTGGCGCGTTACTCTGTCAAGCGTGGCTGACCTTTCAGGATACCATGTTCTTAAAAACAGGCAAGTAATTTTTTTTCATTGCCATTAACTCCTGAAACGAGATTACTTGGAACAGAATCAATTGTGCAGGTTTTCTTGATTATTAAACAGAATTTTTATTCCACATATTACTCGTATATGCTACAAATCCATCCTTTAAGCCATTGCCTTCTCGTAGCCTAGCATTTCCCTTTTATCAACCAATTCTCCGGTAATCTTACTCTATTTCTTTATGAAGTAAATCATCACACGTACTACTTTTTAATTCTTTCTTACATGTATGATGGTGCCGATGTGACACCAGGAATTCTCAAGTCTAGGCATCATCTGCTTTACTGTATATGAATAATTTTGCATCTACTTGTGTTCTTAAGTGAAATCTGAAACTTTTATTCCAATTTATGTGTTGCAGCTCTCAAGCTGATGTTATCAATGAAATTGTTAAGAGAGCTTTAGACGAAGTAAATCCCATGACTTTGGATGTTGCCAAATATCAAGTTGGGTTGGATTCTCGTGTTAAAGAGATAGCAACATTGTTGAGCAATGTCACAGCACGTGTCATTAAGATTGGTATCTATGGTATGGGTGGAGTTGGCAAAACAACTCTTGCCAAAGCTGTGTATAATCAAAACTATCACCGCTTCCAGGGCAGCTGTTTCCTACCAAATGTTAGGGAGTCTTCAAAAACAATAAAAGGCATAGCTTGTTTACAGCAGAAACTTATCAATGATGTTCTTAAATGTAAGAACATTACTGTTGACAATGCTGACCATGGAATTGAGTTGATAAGAGCTAGAATTTGTTCGACAAAAATTCTTGTTGTTATTGATGATTTGGACAGCAGAGACCCATTGGACTTTTTAGAAGGACCATTTGCTTTCGGGAGCACAATTGTAATAACGACACGAGATGAAGGTTTGTTAGACTCAATTGACGTAGAAGTCAAATACAAGGTAAATGAACTGGGTGATGTTGAGTCGCGACAACTTTTTTGCCAACATGCATTTGCAGGAGATGACCGAATTCCTGACAAATTCAACGAATTGTCTGAAGAAATTCTAAAACGTGCTAGAGGGCTTCCATTGGCTCTCAAGGTTTGTGGCTCGGCCTTGCTCAAGGAATCTGAGGAAGGATGGAGATGTTACATTGACAAACTGGAACGAGTTTCTATTGCTGATGTTGAGGAGATATTACTCATTAGCTTTCATGCGTTGGTTGACCCTATGTTGAAGGATATTTTTCTTGACATTGCTTGCTTTTTCACGGGGCAAAAGCAAGGAGAAACTGTTAAATTAATGAAAACTTGTTATAAATCCGTCAATTACAATATTGACATTTTGAAGAAAAAAAGTTTGCTGACGATAAATTGTTATGAAGAAATCATGATGCATGACCTGCTTCTTGATATGGGAAGAAAAGTTGCATTTAACAACGGAAGTAGGCTATGGACACCACAAATTATACATGAGGTGTTGAAGGAGAACAAGGTATTTTTTTTTATTTATATACAATTAATTGTTGTAGCCTTTTTGACTGGCGTATTAAAGTTTAAAAAAAATATATTAAATTTAAATATAAATTTCTTTCATCTCAAACCATGTATAAAAATCTAAATAATAAAAACCAGTGAGACTATCTTCAACCTAACTTTATAATTGCACTTTTTCATCGTTTTACTTATAAAATTCACTACCAAACTCCAAAAATTACATCAAATTTGGTGCAACACAAAATTTTGGTATAACATTTATTGTTTTATAAATCTCAACCTTACCCACCCTTATTCTATTTAAGTATAACAAATTTATTTCTTAAATGTCCTATTAAATTTATTATTTTTGTATTTTGATTTAGATTAATAGTTCTAGTATAAAAAGTTTTCATGTAAACTTTAGAATTGATGAGTTAAAGTTGATTGTGATTTGATGGAATTTTTGCACCAAAATGATGTGAAAGTCTAAATCACACCAAAACGGTGTGATTGGTTGGAGAGTGAAAAAAATAACAAATTGACCTAATTTTTTTTAAGTTTCTGTTTTATATTTATATTTGTGTGTTAGGGAACAGAGGCCATTGAAGGTATCATTCCTAGGTACGGTATCTTATTGGATGTAGACTACCTTCAATTTGACTCAACAATAATGAATCATTTTGCTGCTGAAACATTCAAAAGGATGATTAAACTAAGATTTCTTTACCTCCAAAATGTGAATCTCACCGGAAGCTTTAAACATGCATTTAAAGATTTAAGGTGGCTCTATTGGCCGGCTTGTCCTTTGTGGTGTTTACCTTCTGACTTTTACCCGCAAAAACTTGTTTGCCTTGCGTTGCGTCAGAGCAAATTGAGAACAATGTGGGAGCCCAACACGGTAGGCACTGTGAGTATGTTATTTCCAATTAGTTCATTAAATTTCAGATATAACATTTCCCGATTGCACTCATTTTTCCAGGTTCCGCAGGTTTTTGAGAACTTAAAGACTCTAGACTTGTCGTATTCTTATGATTTAACTACAACTCCAGACTTCACTAGATTTCCGTATCTTGAAACTTTAAATCTCACAGATTGTTTAAGTTTGGAGGAAATCCACATATCAATCGGAAGTTTGGTGAGGCTTGTTTCTCTATGTCTCCGGAGTTGTAAAATCCTACGAAGTCTCCCAGACAGCATCGGTAACTTGAGAGCACTGAAAAAGCTTGATATTGCATATTGTAGAAATCTAGAAGCAATCCCTATGAACTTGGGGAACATGGAATCCTTGGTAGAGCTCAAAGCTAAATATACTGTTTGCAAATTACCGCATTCGATTGGTCGTCTTAGTAAGCTTATTGAGCTGAACTTGTCTGGGTGCGACAATCTTATAACTCTTCCAGACACTATTTGCAATCTTAGATCACTGAAAATTCTAGATATTGATTGGTGTAGTAGTCTGGAAGCATTGCCTACAGAATTGGGGAACCTTGAATCCCTGGTAGAGCTCAGAGCAGGGAGACTTTTAAGTGTTTCGAAATTACCTGATTCGATTGGGCGCGTTAGATCACTGGGAAATCTCATTCTTGAGGATTGTTTCAAGCTGTTGTCTATTGATGAACTTCCTTCTAGTTTGAAATCGATAAGTCTTAAAGGTTGTACGGCAATGGAAAGAATACCAAATCTATCCAATATGAAGCAGTTGGAGGAATTAGGGCTTACAGATTGCAGTGGTTTGACAGAGATTAACGGCTTGGAGGGACTTACTTCTATTCAAGAACTTTGTTTGGGAGGTTGCAACTCGTTTCTACTGAAATCCACTCTCACAAAACGTTTCTTTCAGGTTTGTTTAATCTCAAGCTCTTTTATAAACTTATAAATTAGATGTTGTCCTTAACTGATTTAAATTAATATATAAAAATTAGTTTCAGTTGGTTGTAAAATTAGATTTCCAATCTATACTTTTGTATCACCGGAAATTGCCTTTTATAATTTACTTTTTCTAAATATATCACCGGAAATTGCCTTTTATAATTTATTTTTTCTATTTTCTCACTAAAATCCATTATTTTTCCAAAAATATCATATGAAACCCTTTACTTATTTATTTTAAAACGTATTTAAATATTTTTAATTATTAAATTTTAAAACCTCATTTTCCAAAAATATCACGGGCATTTACCTTTTTTAACTAAATATATGTTACATTTTTTATTTTTTCTTACTAAAACCCTCATTTTCCAAAAATATAACGGGCAAACCCATACTTATTTATTTTAAAATATGTTTTAATGTTTTTAATTAATTAAAAGTGTTTAGCTATTTTAACATGCCTACTTATTTTTTGCACAATTACAATTAATAAAATATTAAAAAAATAATAATAAAATAATAATTAACAATCCGTGCATCGCACGGGTTTTAAGTTAGTTATTATTAAAAGATGGAGTTGTCGAGAATTGAATGGTAAAAATATATAATAAATAAAGCACTATTGTAGTGATCCATGGATAAAAGTAAAAAAATTAAAATAAATAAATAAATTTTGTAAGATTACGTAGCTAAAAGAAATCGATCCCTCTTTATAAGTAAATAAAACTAAAGAATTTAAAATAAATAAATCTTGTATAATTATGTAATTGTGAGGAATCGAACCCTTATAATCAAATTTGATGTACTTTTGATACTTTGATACAATGCGCCAATGTTTTGCTTATAAATTTAAACATTATAAACTGTATATATATTTATTAGTAAAAAGGGACTGGGTTACTACTGTAGATAAACATTGTCTGGGGTCATTTTCTGCAACAGATATACTCTGGATTTGGACATCAAATTACAATTTATGCTCCATTATCAGTGTCCCCGGATTGGGTTGATCAGGATTGGATCAGTCGAACAAGTAATTCTGCGTCAACAGTTTCTTCAGATTTGCCACCAGATGTATCACCCAATTTCATGTCAATGATTCTCTGCTGTAAACACAGGGACTCCTTTCATCACGCCAATTATTCTGTTAAGACTAACACAAATGTTTTTGAATGGATTGGCATGCCTCAAATAAAAACCGATTTATCATACATGAGTATAGTACCAAGAACAGTATTCTCGGTCACAGACAGCGATGATAGAATTGAATTCACCGTATTATCGGTCACAGGCAACGATGATGCAAGCGATGATGAAAGCGATGATGAAGAAAATGTAGAGATTCTTGGGATTCATCTACTATACAAATCAGACGTTACACTTATTGACGAGTGTGACAGCAACACCATCAATGTAGATGAGGAAAAAGTACATTCTTCGAAACGGTTAAAACATGTGTAAGTGACAAAGAACTGGCCAGTTGGATGATTTGGAAAGTGACAAGAATTGGAAAAATCTATCTCAATTCTCAAGAAATAGATGAACACGATTGTGCTTTGTTTGATTATCCACTTCAAATGCTTTCAACATAGTCGATGACTTGCTTGAGATAAGAGTTTGTTCAGTCGCGCAGGAGTTACTACCCGTACAATTAAGAAGGTTTAGTTCAATTAATGACTCGTATTATTATACTACTTGATCTTATATGGCTACTCAATTAGTCATTATGTTTGCCATATATTTATGGCCGGATTTCTAATTTTCGTAAATGTTGTGTACCAAGTTGAATATCAAAAATTGTTGAATACACAAAAATAATATAATTTTTTAATTTTTTAATAATTGTTTTTTTCTCTAGTCTTAGCAAAGTTATTTTTTCTTTCGTCCCTCACTTGCGTTTGTGAAAAAAGTAATTAGTTGTGCCCGTTATTTATTAATTGGAAGCGGGGAAGTATTGAACTACTTTATGCTTCTCTAGACATTACTCTCTTTTTATTTTTTCTATATATTTAAATCTTTTCATTTTTCTTTATATTTAAATCTTTAATGTAGTTTGTATGTTACATGAACATGATTTATAAAATTATAAATTTTATGTATATTAATACAATTAAAAAGTTTAAATGACACATAAAATAGAGACGAGAATAAACAAATATTTAAGGAATTTTACAAATCGCTTTCGAGAATAAAAATATATTCAAGTAATTTTACAAAATCGCCTCCCGATTCAAGATGCATATTTTCTAAGGTTTATTAAAAACAAAATATAAACCAATTTTTAATTTTTGAAAAAAAGCTATAATTTATATGAAGATGTCTTTTATGTTATACATGATGTTTTTTATTTTATTTTATAGAAATATTATTAGTTTTTTATGTAATTAATATAGAATTAAAATATAGCAATTTTATAGACGTAAAATATAATTATTTGTGAAAAGTAAAATACACTACAAGAATATACAATTCTAACAACAGAAGTTACCAACGGAAAACTGCCCGTCGGTAATTAACAACAGATTGGTAACACATTTCACATGGTTGAAAAGTCAAAGATATAGTGACAGACCGCTAACGGTTCAGTAATGAATCTGTGCCAACGGAAAAATCCGTTGAGAAACAAAGGCGCCAAAATTGCCCGCCCAAACTTGCCAATAGCTTGTCGACGGACTGCCAACAGAATTTTACCATCGGGGTTGTAACGAATTAACAACAGGCTGCAAAGGTATTACTGAGGAATTAATAACGGATATATCTGTTGGTGCTTCCATTGGTAGTTCTATTAACAGTTGGTTGTCGATCCGTTATAAAAGTATTGTAGATCGGCTACATTTCTAAGGTTATTAAATCGTTTTAGTTCCGTTACTAAAGCGTTATAATTCTAGATCGGTTAGAATATTTCCGTTACTAATCCCTTGGTAGGGTCACCTTTTAAATTTATTACCAACTACCTCCATCTACATTCTTAATTACGAGGGCTTTATTTCTCAAAAAATCACTCAGATCTAGTTCTTTTTCTTCTCCTCCGGTGCCCAGCTGCTGCTTCTTCAATATTGCTGCAAATTAAGAGTTTCACACAGCATAATTAATTTTCTAATTATAAGGTTAGTTATTCTACATTCTCTCCTTTTGTATTTTAATTCTTAATTAATTTCTTTGATTAGTAACTTTATTAACATTAACTAATTAATGTGTGTGAAAATATATTTAACATTGTTGATTTGTTGTAAAAGCATATTTTTTTTAGTTAAGCAAAATGTAAATGTAAGTTTACAATTTCAATGTCGGCCTACAATTTCAATTCCCGCCTACATATTTTTGTAATTTTGGCCTCCCTCTTATGCGCTTATGCTCCCCGCGCGAGTGGTACTGGGAGTAGTTCGAGACTTGTCGTATTACTTATTTATTTATTTTGTTAAATACTTGCCATATTATCTTTCCATAAAGTAATTAGTATGTTCATGTACGTAGTTAGTCTAATTTCTTTATAATGTTAGTTTTTTGTTTGCCACATTACTAATGCTAGTTAGTTTAGTTGCACGAATAAACTTTTTAGTTATGAATGTTTTATTTTTTTCAGATTATTAGAAAGTTCAATATGAATAATGATCGAGCTTGGATGTATCAAAGGCTAGATAGTCAAGGATGCTTAAATCCGGCATTTGTAAACGGGGTGGAAAATTTTATGGAATATGTAATATCTCGACCCTCGTCCTTGGATGGGATAAACATTCAATGTCCATGCTTCAATTGCAAGAATATTAAATTCTGGAATGCAGAGACAGTAAAACTGCACTTATTGAAGAAAGGATTTGTAAGAAATTATTACGAGTGGGATCGACACGGAGAGCCATATGTTGTTAGACAAAGTGGAGAACCATCATCCACATATTATTCCAATACTCAAGATAGAAGAGACGAGGACAACCTAATGTACAACATGGTGATGGATGCCGCCGGTCCGAGTTTTAATCCAGAGATGCCAAATCTAGAAGTACAGAAGTTGTATGATATTTTAGACTCTTTTAAGAGGGAGTTGTATGAAGGTTGTGAAACTTCTCAGCTGTCTGCCATGGCTCAGATGTTGAGTTTGAAGTCGAATCATCATTGGTCAGAGGCATGTTTTGATCAGACATCACAGTTCTTCAAAGGTGTCTTGCCTCAAGATAATACATTTTTTGATAGCTTTTACAGTACGAAGAAGTACATGGAAGAATTGGGGCTTCCTTCTGAGCAAATTGATTGTTGTGTTAATGGGTGTATGATATATTGGGGTGAAGACATCAATATGGAGTGCTGTAAATTTTGTTCACATGCGAGATACAAATCAAGACTCAACAGATCCAAGAAGGAGAAAAAGAAAATGCCTTTTAAGAGGATGATCTATTTTCCATTGGCACCAAGATTGCAAAGGTTGTATGCTTCGCCTACTACTGCAGCCCATATGAGATGGCATGCGGAACATTATCAAGAAGAAGGTGTGATGCGCCATTGTTCAGACTCAGAGGAATGGAAACAATTTGATAGAGCACATCCATCATTTTCCTCAGAGACGAGAAATGTTAGACTTGGACTTTCTGCTGATGGGTTTCAACCATTTGGTGAAACTGGTAGACAATATTCTTCTTGGCCGATTATAGTGACTCCATATAATTTGCCTCCCTGGATGTGTTCAAAAGAACAGTATTTGTTTCTGTCTGTACTTGTGTCTGGACCTAAAAATCCAAAACAGAAGATAGATGTGTTCCTTCAACCATTGATTGCCGAGTTAAAAGAGTTGTGGGAAGTTGGTGTGGAGACTTGGGATAATTCTTTAAAATAGAATTTTCGTATGCGAGCTGCATTGATGTGGACTATCAGTGACTTCCCTGCTTATTCAATGTTGTCTGGATGGAAAACTGCTGGTCATTTAGCTTGTCCTCATTGTGCTCATGATCATGATGCTTATAATCTTTCACATGGTGGAAAGACTACATGGTTTGATAACCATCGAAAGTTTTTACCTGCCAATCATCCATTTCGAAAGAATAAAAATTGGTTTACCAAGGGAAAGACAGTGACTGAATCTGCCCCACCAGTGCGAACAGGTGAAGATGTATTGCAAGAAATTGAGTCACTAGGTTTGATGAAAGTTACTGAATTGGGAAGTGATGAGCATAATGCTAAAGTCATTAAAGCTTACAATTGTGGATGGAAAAAAAGAAGCATCTTTTGGGATTTACCATATTGGAGGACATTATCAATTAGACATAATCTCGACGTTATGCATGTCGAGAAAAATGTCTTTGAAAATATTTTCAACACTATCATGGCCATTGAAGGAAAAACCAAAGATAATTCAAAGGCAAGAGAAGATATTGCAATGATTTGTCGGAGACCCGAACTAGCAAAAGATGAGTCGACACAAAAGTATCTGAAAGCATGTTATAGCTTGGATAAAAAGGAAAAAGAAAAAGTGTGTACATGGTTGAAAGAGCTGAAATTTCCAGATGGATATGTGTCAAATATGGGGC
Source organism: Heracleum sosnowskyi (assembly GCA_030848705.1). NCBI lineage: Eukaryota > Viridiplantae > Streptophyta > Magnoliopsida > Apiales > Apiaceae > Heracleum > Heracleum sosnowskyi. Next base: position 8,542,071 of record CM061242.1, on the reverse strand, counting down.
GTTGCATCAACATGAAGAAATACAAGTTATTTGGAATGAAAAGTCATGATTGTCACGTGTTTATGCAACGACTTCTTCCGATTGCTTTTCGGGAATTTCTTCCGAATAATGTTTGGGAGGCTGTGACAGAATTAAGCTTTTTCTTCAGAGATCTCACATCAGCTACTTTGAAGATAAGTGATATGCATAAACTTCAAGAACAAATTCCGGTTATACTTTGCAAGTTAAAACGCATCTTTCCACCGTCATTGTTTGACTCAATGGAACATCTTTTGGTGCACTTGCCATATGAAGCACTCGTTGCAGGTCCTGTACAGTATCGTTGGATGTATCCTTTCGAAAGGTTTTTATGTCACTTGAAGAATAATGTGAAAAATAAAGCTCGAGTTGAAGGATCGATATGCAATGCTTTTTTGGTTGAAAAAGCTTCCACTTTTTGCTCACACTACTTTAAGCAACATGTTCAGACAAGACACAGAAAAGTTCCTAGAAACGATTCTAGTGGAGGTGGAGAGAGTTTTGGGGGAAACATTTCTATATTTTCTCATCCTGGTCGTTCACATGGGAGTGTCAGTACTCGTTATCTTGATGATCGAGAATATATAGCAGCTCACAATTATATCTTGTTTAATTGCCCAGAAGTTGCACCATATACTGAGTAGGTTTATTTTTTAGCACACACTTATTTGTCCCCATTAATGAATATTAGTCAAAATATCTGATTTTTATTTTTTGTGTAATCAGGATTTTCATAAATCAACTTCGGGAGCACAATCCACATATAACTAGTGTTGAAGTTGATCGGTGCTTGGAAAGTAATTTTGCAACATGGTTTAAGCATTATGTAAGTTAATTGGTACTTTTATAATTACTATTAGATAACTACTAACTGCATATTTCGTATTCTAATAGTCAGTACTAACAATTTCAGGCTCAAGATCCATCATTGGTTCCGAATGAATATATTCGGGATATTTCATTTGGACATCTCCGTTCGGTTAAGTCGGTACCAATTTACTATGTGAATGGGTATAAATTTCACACTCGAGAATATGGGGCAGATAAGTCAACATTCAATAGTGGAGTATGCATCAAAGGGTCGAATTTTAGCGAGACATTTAATGATTACTTCGGAATAGTTGAAGAGATTTTGATTGTCGAGTATCCTCGTTTTCCAGCCAAGAAAAAAGTTTTGTTTAAGTGTGAATGGTTCGATCCTACAATTAATGTTGGAACAAGAATTCATCCACGTTATAACATAGTTGAGGTCAATAAAAGAAAGAGATTGAGGGTGTACGAACCATTTGTACTAGCAATGCAGGCCATGCAAGTTTACTTTTGTAATTATTCAAGTCTTAAACGAGACAAGGTTGATTGGTTAGTTGTATGCAAAGTAAAGGCCCGGTCACTTATTGAACTTCCACAAACTCCAATGTCCCACCAAGAGCCATTCCAGGATGATATTCCTACACATCTAAATGATATTAGTACGGAGGATATTCCCACACATTTAAATGATATTAGTTTTTTCCGAAAAATTCTTATTTTGTCTGTTTGAATTTTTATGATTCTTTTTGTGTTGGGTTTGAGATGTTATCCTATTTGGTAGAGATTTGAAAACTATTTGCCAAATTATTGTGGTTAACTTGATCTGTGTACTGATTATACATTTAGAATTCAACCTAGCGATGCTTTAAAAATTGTGATAATTGATTTCTTAATTTAGTAGAAATCAGTTTTGTTGCCCAAAGGCCATATAACTAAGCTGCCTATTAATTTGCTGAGAGTGCATTGTGATGTGCAACAACTTCCATCTTCTGTTCATGCCATTTCTAATGTGTTTCGGATTATTTTTAAAGCCACAAGGCTGGTTTGCTAATTTCCAAATGGGCAAATGTTAGAGATTCCAAATCTTTTTCCAAGTTTAGTCAATTTAATGCATGACAAGTTTTAATCAATAATCATGATAATACTAGTGCCTTTAAGACTTGACACATAGATTTTGAGATTTTTTGGGGTAACTGTAACTGTAACTGTAGCATTTAGCATTTCTTTTTTCAAATGTTCAAAGTCATTTGACACTAAGCAATTAAGCATGATCTTCTTCCTAAACTGAAACAGGTTAGGAAGACCAGTATTATGGTAGGTTATATGCTACGCTTAATTTCTAAACTGCTATGTTATTTGTCTTCTTTTTTTATTATAGAAATATTTTGTGTGGAGGCAATCCGATGCTGTTATTTATAAAGGTTGGCTAGCAAATGCAAGGAGGAAGTATTCTGAAGTTGTTTCGATCCACTTTAACAGATGCTTCGAGGAGGAATATAAATAGTGATCTGCACATATCTTGTATTTTCCTAACATACACCCTATAGTACTATATCATTTACTACTAAGGGTGTATGCTTTAACATAGTTAATGACTTGGGAAAGAGTTTGTCCATCCCAGACTCGCGGATATCTATGTATATGACCATTGAAAATTATTGAATTATTGACAAGCCATACACTTCAAGAAGATGATGCAGAGAGAAACAGAGACCTAAGTTCTTATTGTCTGAAAGAAAAGTCTGTGTAGTTTTGTTGTTACAGCAGCCTATATGAATACAATAACCTAAATAGTGAAAAGGTAAAATACCTTTATAAGCTAATAATAAATACTCTAACAACCATAAGAAGCCATGAGTTAGTATTGTTCAATTTAGAAGACTTTGTTCCTGTTTTATCTCCTCTACAAGACTACTAATATCTATAAACTGATTTTGTTTCCAGTCATATAATAGGTCGGAGACTTGGATTAAATTGTTACTTTAAAGAGGTTTAATTGTATATGATATATCGAAGGCAAATATCAAAAGATAATCACACAAGAATCAAACTGTGTAAGTTCGCATACCTGCAGTATCATGCGCTGCTTGATCCAACACAACCGTATCCTTAAAGACATATACATCCTTTCGCTAGCTTGTTGGTTACATCATCATCAATCAATTAACTATAAATAAAATGAAATTTGGAAGAGTTAAATAAAACGTTGTATAAATTTGGAATCGCTTGATTGCAACTTACAGTGGAGTTGCAAATTTCCATTTCAGCACCAAAAAACATATAGCAATTACTATAGATATTTTGCATATAGCATTGGATTGAAGGTAACATATTCACATATGAGAAGATGATGAGTAAATGAAAGCCGTAAATAATTGTCTGAGAGAGGAAAGAAATGCATTGTTTCATCTGATTTGTTAGGCTCAAAAATGATAGTTACAAATAGCAGATTAGCTTGTCCTTTTGTTTAAATTCTACTGCAACTCAAATTTCATCCTTCATTAAGAATTTCACGACATTAAACATACAGATTTCGTTTTAAAATACAAGTTTCCTTGAATTTTAACCACATACGTAAAGTTTAAATTTTTGGGACGTCGATGGGCTCGTACAGCCTGTAAAGTTTATCACTTTCCTTTTATGATTTCTGAAGTTTAAAACTTGATAATATGGAGTTTGTTTTTATATTTTGATTTCATGAAAGATCCAGTGATAATGTTGGAGGTTGTTTTTTGTCGAAATGTTATCTAGTTATTAATCTTGTCAGTTGTTTAATCTGTTGTTTATTAATGGCTTCTACTTCAACTTCAACTCAAAATCCATTTTCTTCTGCTTCAACTTCAAAGTCTACCCAGTGGGATGTTTTCCTAAGCTTCAGAGGCATAGATACAAGATACACATTCACTGATTTTCTTTTCGATTCTTTAAAGCGCACTGGTATTCGAACATTTAGGGATGATCCTGAGCTACGCAGTGGAGAAGTTGTTTCAGAATCTTTTCTCCAAGCTATACATGAATCTAAGACTTACATTGTTGTCCTCTCTGAAAACTACGTGATAACAAACATGATATAAAGATATGAATACAGTAAAAAGAAGCAGCTAAAGAATGAGGGAGAAAACCCAGAAAGATTTGTTATTCCAACCTGCCTTATCCTCAGTACAAATTTGCCTTATATCAATACAGGAACCTGATCTAACAAGGTGACAAAAGAGATATGACATCTCACTAGCCAACCATATGCTAACAAGAGGAAATAATGACCCACTAATTGTCTTACTAAACAGGAAAGGAAATAAAAGATGAAACAAATATCATTACCACATATAGTAAGTACTACATATGTATGATTTATTGGAAAGCAAGATAAAGGATGAAAATATGGTTTTCATTCTTCAATACCCCCCCTCAAGCTGAAGGGACTGATAGTGGAGAGGAGCTCAGCTTGTGAACATGCTACTGGTGAAGCTTGACTGAGAGGTTATTTGTGAGAATGTCTGCCACTTGCTCAGAAGAATGAGTGAATTCAGTTTGTATTGTACCAGCTTGGACCTGCTCTCGAACATAGTGACAATCCAGTTCTACATGCTTTGTTCGTTCGTGAAGGACGGGATTAGCAGCTATAGCCAAGGCTGCTTTGTTGTCGCATTTGAGCAATGTGGGAGGAAGATTTTTCAAACCAAGATCCTTCAAGAGAGCAGTGAGCCAAGTTACTTCGCATGTTGTCAACGTCATTGCACGATATTCGGCCTCTGCGGATGACCTGGCCACAACCGGTTGTTTTTTAGCTTTCCACGAGACATGAGAATCACCTAAGAAGATACAAAAGCCAGTTGTTGACCTACGGGTGACAGGACATGATGCCCAGTCGCTATCACAATAGGCTGTGAGCCTGGCACTAGATGCAGCAGCAATAAGAATTCCCTGAGAACTTGTGCCCACCAAGTATCGTAACAATCGCTTTGCAGCTTGAAGATGCACTGTCATGGGCTGCTGCATGAACTGAGAAAGCAATTGAACAACAAAAGCTATATCTGGTCTCGTGATTGTAAGATATATTAGTTTGCCAACTAACCTCTGGTACACAGATGGGTCTGAGAGCAAGTCACCTTTATTAGTAGTGAGTTTCAGATTGGATTCCATAGGTAGTAAAACAGGTTTAGAATTTGCAAGACCATATTCTTTGATGATGTCTAGAGTGTATTTGCGTTGACAAAGAAAAATTCCAGTATCGTTTCTATCAACTTCCAAACCAAGAAAGTATCGCAGAGATCCAAGGTCTTTCATGTGAAATGTTGAAGACAACATTTGTTTGAGGGAATTGATTGTATCCATGCAGTTACCACAAATTAGCAGGTCGTAAACATACACCAAAACCAGAGTGATTGTAGTTGAATTGTGATGAATAAATAGACTGTAGTCGGTCTTCGACTGGTGATAGCCAAGATGTATTAAAGTTGAGGATAACTTTGCAAACCATTGACGAGGCGCTTGCTTTAATCCGTACAAGGATTTCAGTAATTTGCAGACCAGTGCAATAGATGCTTGAATAGGGCTGAAATTAGTAGTTCACCATGTAAACATTTTCATGTAGACATCTTCTAGGATTTCACCATGAAGAAACGCGTTGGATACGTCCATTTGACATGTAAACCAGTTCTCCATTGCAGCAACTGCTAGGAGTGTCCGAACTGTAGTTAATTTGGCAACCGGAGCGAACGTTTCTGCATAATCGATGCATATTGTTGATGACATCCAAGTATAACAAGTCTTGCTTTATATTTATCAATTGTTCCATCAGGATGATATTTTGTCTTAAATATCCACTTGCAACTAATTGCAACTTTACCAGGTGGAAGTGAAGTAACCTCCCAAGTTTTGTTAAACTCCAATGCATCTAATTCTTGGTTCATTGCTGCAACCCAATGATCAGTTTGAACAGCAGATTTGAAGCTGATGGGATCAGGACTGTTTGTCAGACTTGCTTGGAAACAATGGAAGATATCTGGTAGTTGGTGATTTATAGTTGAAGTCACAGTGGCTGCAGAGTTGGTAACAAAATCCTCGTGCCAAACAGGTGGAGCACGTTGTCTGGTGGATCTCCTAGGCACATGAGAAGGATTAGGGGATATGCCAGGAGGGTCAGGAGGCGGAGATCCAATTTGAGAAGATGCAGGTGCAGAAACTGGAGACATGACAGGAGATTGCTCAGTTGGGGGATCAAGTAACACATCATCATCTTTTGTGATGTCTACAAGAAAATCTTGATCACTTGTTTGTAAGTTCGGAACTGTAGGAGGAACTTGTTGCATAAAGTTAGAGGTTGAAGATGGGTGAAATGGAAAGATGGATTCTTGAAAGACAACATCTCTACAGATGAACAACTTTTGAGTAAGGAGATTAAGGAGTAAATATCCCTTTTTCAAAGGTGGGTAGCCTAGAAAAACAGATGGAACACCCCTGTTGTCAAATTTATCACCGGTGGAGGTTGGATTTACAGCAAAGGCAAGACAGCCAAAAACCTTCAAATGATCATATTCAGGTGGTGAATTATATAAGATGTAGTGAGGAGTTTGATTACCTATCACAGGGGATGGTAGTTTGTTAATAAGATGAGCAGCGGTTAAAACACAAGCACCCAGAATTCAAGAGGTAAGTTTGCTTGTATTCTCAAAGATCTTGCAATGTTAAGAATGTGTCTATGCTTCCGTTCTGCATGAGCATTCTGTTGAGGCCTGTTTACACACGAAGTCTGATGAAGAATACCATTTGAGTGAAAGAACTGTTGGCAAGCGATGCTGGTAAACTCCAGAGCATTATCAGAGCGAATAAACTTGATAGATGTATGAAAGTGACCCTTTACATACTCTAAGAAACTTTGTAGATGAGACAGAGCATCTGATTTATTTTGCAATAGATACAACCAGGTATGTCGAGAGTGATCATCAACCAAAGTTAGAAAAAATCTGTACTTACTTTGATATGGAATTTTGTAGGGTCCCCATATATCCATGTGTACCAAATCAAAGCACTTTGAAGCATAAGAAGTACTAAGGTTATAAGACAGTTTTGTAAATTTTGCCATTGGGCGGGTCAAACAAATCTGAGTAGTAGGATGAATATGTGATTTTATAGCAGAAATATGATGTAAAACAGATAAGGGAGCATGACCTAGTCTGTTGTGCCACAAAGTGGTGGATGGATTAAGTGAAGAAATCAGTTGTGTGTCTGCAGATAAACAGGTAGCATTGGATGGCAAGTGTTTAAGCAAGGAAAGACCTTGATGAGCTACACTAGTGCCTAATAGTTTTCTAGTGGTGTTGTGTATAATATGAAAGTGTGTAGGAGAGAATTGTACCACGCAGTTATGATCTTTAATAAATTTTTGAACAGATAGAAGACTATGTTTGAAACTAGGCACACATAAAACATTTTTCAAGGTTAAATCAGGCAATATTTGCACAGAACCAATGTGAGTAATACTGGCACTAGCACCAGTAGGCATATTTATGTGATGTGACTGAGATTTAAATGGTACAGGATTTAAGACATGAGATATAAAGGGAGTTATATGATCGGAAGCACCTGAGTCGATGATCCAATCGAGACTAGGTTGAGAGGTTTTACTGGTGATCATACCTGAGAAATGCACATCAATTTCCTCATCGGTATCTGATCCCTTGAGAGACTGGTTTTGAAATTGTGGCATTAGAGAGGCAAGTTGTTGTAGTTGTTCTGGTGTAAACAAATTAGTGGAGGAACTTGAGCTCACATTTGCTGCTATCTTGGGAGATCTGTTATGAGAGGTAAATTGTTGTGAAGCCCTTATTTTGTTGACATTAGTTGCCCCATTGTACTTTGGATGCCATCGAGGGAATCCTACAACAGTCCAACATCGTTCTGTAGTATGTCCTTTAGCTTTACAAACTGTGCAAGTGAGTTGAGTCCTGAATTGATTTTTTCTAAACATAGCCATCATCTCATTTGATGGTTTAGAGAGATTCAGAATATCTCGTTGGGCCTCCTCTTTCTCAAGAGAAGCACAAGCAGATTCAACACTGGGAAGTGGAGACTGTTGGGATTTATGGGTGATAGCATAGGAACAACTTAACTTTTGAATGTACTTAATTTTTTAATTAAGTAGAACATACTGTCACAGCCAAAGTATGTTCTTGTAATCAGTATGCAATGTTATTTTAATTGTGTAATTTGGAAGAAGTTCACTCTCTGTGTTCAAGCCTCAAAGAATGCATATTAGATGACAGCATGAATAAAAGTTACTGTCATGAGCATCGACAGTAAGATTACAAGAAGACAGAATGTTGCAAGTCACGACAGCATATTCACTCTGACAGCAACATTGGCGGAAGACTACGCGACAGCAACTTTAGCCTTCGACAGCAAGTTTTGGAAACCTCGACAGCACACTGTGCGGGGAACTCATACTGTCACCAAAAGCACATTCCTGTGACAGCAAGCTCTGCGGCAAAAGTAACTGTCTTGAGAAAGATCCTCATTCTAGGTATCTCTCTCAGTCAAATCCCGTGACAGTCTCAATGTTCAAGAAATAGGCGTGTTGCAGTATCCCTAGACTGCATCAAGTCTGCAAGACTACGACAGAAGCTCCAAGCACTGCAAACAAAGCGAATCAATTCAAAGAGCAAGGTCAAGTCTCTATTTGCTGAATTGTTTTAGCTGGAAATAGAATGAATCTAGGTTGCTTTCTTTATAATGTTGATCTGACAGGATAGCAATTTAGGAAAGTCACATGGGTGTACTTTTTGTAAGAAGCTGCCACTTGATAATGACAGCAGCTTCACAAACCCGTGATTGACAGTGATAGGATTAGTTTTTATACTTAGACTATCAACTCATTCAAACAAGTATCGAAGACAAGCAAGTGTCTTGGAGAAAACCCGAAGCTCGAGAATTCTTTCTTGAGGTTGTAGAAACACATTGCAAAATAAATAAAACATTTATTTTGTGAATCTTGTCTTTACTACATACTGTTTATTGATTGCATTCATATTACTGATAACACTTAATCCTGGTTTTAGTTGTTGAAACTGAGATTGAATTTTATCAGTATTGCATTCATCCCCCCCCCCCTTCTGCAATACACAAGGACTAACAACTGGTATCAGAGCCTTCAGATTAACATACATATCTGAGATCCCGAAGAAAATGCAGAAGTCAAACAGTATCAAGATCCCAGCTTTTGATAAAGAGAACTACAACATTTGGAAAAGAAAAATCTTGTTGTTCATCAAAGCTGCAAATCCACTATACCCAGGTATACTCGAGAATGGTCCTTTCATACCAAGAAAGGAAATTGAAGCCACAACAGTAAATGGTGAAGTCATTCCTGCACATTGGGTTCCCAAAGATCCTTCTGAATTTTTGGAACCTGAGAAGGAGAAAATGGTGCTAGATGATCACTTGCAACTCATCTTGCTCGATTCTCTCACGCTGGATAAAGCCATGTGTGGAAGTGTGATAAGCTGCACATCAGCCAAGGAGATGTGGATCAGGTTGGCCTTACTCTGTGAAGGAAGTGAAGAGGTCAAGGGTAACCAAAGGCAAATACTAATATCTCAATATGAGGCATTCATGGCCAAGCCTGGTAAAGACTTAACCTCCATGTTTGAAAGGTTCAGTAAGCTCTTAACTGAATTACAGATACATGGCAAGTACTATGATAGAAAAGAGTTGAATGTCAAGTTCCTGCTCACACTGCCTGATCACCTTGAACACAAGACAACAGCCATACGAGAAGGAAGAGATCTCAACAATATAACCTTTGAGACACTTTATGGTATTCTGAAATCTTATGAACTCGAACTCTTTCAAAAGAGAGCCATACAAAGTGGAACAAGGAACAAGATGGCTAATATGTCAAGTGCCCTAGTAGCACATGTGCCAAGGATCACACAGCCAAGTGAAGTACTACAAATCACACAATCAACCCCAACTCAGACCTTGAAGATAGAAGAGGTGGTTGAAGATGATGAGAAAGTGGTACTACAGCTCAAAGATGTGGAAGATGAAGACTTCTACACAATGGAGGAACTGGAAAGCATGGACAACCCTACGATGGCTTACATGGCCAAAAAGTTCAAAAACTTTAGGTTCAAGAAGGATAGGTCATACAAGCCTCAAGGCCAAGCATCCAAGTTCAACAAAGGAAGCTCATCAAAGGCTGCTGTGGGAAGTTCAACCAAAGGAGGATACAAAACTGGATTTGTGGATAGATCAAAGTTCAAATGTTACAACTGTGGAGAACCTGGTCATTTTGCTACTGAATGCAAAAGACCCAAACAGGTTCAGAGATTTGAGAAAGGAACTGGTGGATACTCCAAGAAGTTTCAAGGAAGAGCCTATGTGGCTGAAGGAAAGTGTTGGGATGAGTCTGATGATGAAGATGAAGAAGAATATGTCAACCTAGCTCTCATGGCTAGCACTGATGAGGTAGCATCAACATCTTCAAGTCAGGTACCTTCACTTGTCCTACTTGATATGTCTACTGATGAGTATAAGAAAACCATTAAAGACTTAAGTGCTGAAATGTTCAATGTCTATACTAGCTTATCTGCTGCTAATGAGGAAATCTCTAGGCTAAGTAAGCTAAATGAAACACTAAAGTCTGAAAATGAATCTCTTGTTCTTAAAACCAGTTTACTAGACTCTTTAGCTCAAGAGAATGCTAAACTTAAAAATGAATTAAAATGTGCTAAGGAGGTTGAGGAATTCCTGAGGAATGAGATTGCTGAGAATGAGTTCAAGATTAAGGCTTACAGAAACTCATCTAAGATAGTTCAGGATTACAATGATAAGCATACAGAAAATCAAACTGTTGGCATAGGTTTTTCTTATGGTAGGAGACCTGGAAAGGAATCTGCGATTCAAGATTGTTCTGAAAATGATGCTGTCAAACCCACTATCCTCAAGAAAGTTAAAACTCCTATTTTCAAAGCTTCAGAAATTGGGTTTGATGAAGAAGCCATGCTCATCAAACAAGAAATTTTTGATGAGGATGAAGGTGGTGACAGCACATTCAAGGATGGAAAGGATACTGTCACAATCCCCAGGACAGTAAACTTGCCAAGCAATCAGACAGCAAGTTCAAAAGATGCTGTCACAGTTGGCAGGACAGTATCTTCCAAAGATACTGTCAAGAACGGTTCCAAGATAGTAACTTCCAAACCTTCTGTCACGACAGTAGGATTAAAAGGTACTGTCAAGGAAAGTTCGACAGCAACTTCTGAACATACTGTCAATCCAGTAACTCCCAAGTCTAAAAACAGGAATGGTAAGGTAGGTATCAACAAAGGAAATGGATACACAAATGTTGGAGGTGCATCTAGAAAACTATGCAATAACTGTGGATCTACACATCATTTAACACATGTCTGTAAGAAACCAATTGAGAATAAGATCAATGCTACTGAACTCAATGGTAACTTACACAGAACCCCCCTTATGCATAGAACTATGAGTGTCTGTAATAACATTGATTGTATGCCATGCAAGATCACTGCCATGAGTACATGCTTTAACTTACCTGTTCTCTCTACTGAAAAATGCTCATACCTAAACACTGTTGAGACTTCTGAGCCTGCTGGCAACAGCAAAAAGGCTTCATCCACTAAGAAAAGGACCAAGTCCAATTCTAAACCTAAGTGGGTGAAAAGAGAAGTCAAACAGGAAGTCTTTGATAATGCTTGTGATGTTGTGACTGAAAGAAACTCAGGAAACACTGAAACTGCAGGACCCAACAAAGATTGGGTACCATATGCAACTTAGAAACATTCTGTTTTGCAGGGCAAGAAGAAAAATCAGGTCATGTGGATTATTGACAGTGGTTGCTCAAGACACATGACAGGTGATAAAACCCTGCTATCACATTATGTAGAGAAAGCTGGCCCAATCATAACCTTTGGAGACAACAGCAAGGGTTACACAGTGGGATATGGCTGTCTGGAAATTGGAAATGTTGTCATTGAAGACATTGCACTTGTGGATGGATTGAAGCACAACCTACTCAGTGTCAGCCAATTCAGTGACAGAGGATTTAAGGTTGATTTTGATATGATGGTGTGCAACATCTATCACAAGAAGGATGGAAGCCTCTCTCTAAAAGGGGTCAGAAAAGGAAGCTTGTTTGTTGCTGATCTAAGATCAACAAAGAAGGATAAGGTTTACTGTTTCTACAGTAAAGCAACTGTTGGTGACAGTATGCTTTGGCACAGGAAGCTCTCACATCTCAACTTCAAGACAATGAATATTTTAATGAAGAAGGAGTTAGTGAGAGGTTTGCCCCAACAGGAATTCTGTCAAGAAGGACTGTGTGAAGATTGTCAAATGGGCAAGCTAAGGAGAGCTGTGCACAAATCCAAGCAATTGAACACCAATACAGACACTACTAGAAAAAGTGCAATATACATCACCTCTTTAATATCGTTTAAAAAAACCACCGATGTTAAAGAAATTTTTAACATCAAAATATTTATAACCGATGTTACATGTATTTTTAGACATCATATGTTAAACGAACCGATGTGTGAAGTAGTTTTTAAAAAACGAAAAAACAAAAGGCGGATACTTCCCCCCTTTAGATAAAAATATTTCCCCCCTTTAGATAAAAACATTTCCCCCCTTTGAAATGTTTTTAATCCCCGCCCCATGTATTCCCCCATTTCTCATTATTCTCTAGTCTCTTAATACTTTCTCACTCGACCCCCCCCCCTCTCTCACTCGACCCTCTCTCTGACCCCCTTTCTCTCTCTAAACACACACACCTGGGTATTGCTGGGTCCATATTGAAAGTTGTTGATGAGAAAGGGAAAGATGAACGGGTTTGGGTCCGGAATTTTGGGCCGGATCTTGAGTTTTGTACCAAGATTTGGTCCTGATTTGATCCTAAATCAGGTCATTATATATATTTATATATAATTTTGTTTTTGTATGTATAGATGTTAGTTGTTGTTTAGAACACTTGAATTTTTGAATTGTTTGATGTGTGTGTGTTGTTTCGGTTAAATGAGTGAAGTAGTTAATTTGAGTTTACGAAAGGTGAAATATGATTTTGATAGTGATCTTACGGTGTATTGATTTGTGATTGGGGATGTGGAGGTTGATGTGTTGGGTTTTTTTTTAACAGGAAAAACGGTGTTGTTGGATCAGAAGACGAATATTGTGATTCCTCAGGATAGAGATGGACTTTACGCGATTGATGTATTGGATCCTAACATGGTACGTTTTGTATCCGTATTATGTTGTAGTTGTTGATCTAGTTTATTGAAAGTTTGTGGTTGTGTTGTATGATTTCATTTATAGCATGCTTGAGTAATTGGAACTTGGCTACTTAGGATATGAGGTTTTTAAGTTGTTATGATGATAAGAAAACACGACATCCAATAAGCAATAACAGGATGGTTTAACAACTCGAGTAAATTAAACAAGTAGGAGATGAAATTGTTGAATAGGTTATGATTAGATTGTTCTGTATTTATCATCTTTTTCCATTGTTATATATTTGAATTGATCGTCAATTTTTATAGTTTCATTTAGTATCAGACTAGCAGCACCGGAGTTTATACTTTGCTACTTGTGGTATGAAGACATATCTATATATATATATATTTTTTAATTATGTTGCTTTAATAACTACGTCAATGTGTCCCTGGTAGTAGGTTATGATCTTTGTTTTGTTTATTCTTTTAATTATATGATTCTGGTGTTGCAAAATAGGAGTCACATTCGTTGACATTACCTGTCATGGACTTAATAACCAAGATGCATTAGATAATGAGTCCGCTGTCTGAGGCCAAAAGCTTTTGTAAGAGATTACCAAGTGACAGGACAACAGAAATTTGCAATATAAGAGAAAATGAGTATTAAGTAGAAATAAGTTACATTTATGTATAATTAGGTTGCCCTGCATTTTTTAGTAGCAAAAAGGGCTATATAGATTCTCGGAGGTAATCTCATATACCTAACCAAAATTTGCTCCAGATAGTACAAGATAGTCCCTTCTTTCCTCTCGGAGTATTTTGCACCTGGTACGATTTTCAAAAAGACTTATTAGTATTGCAATCTAGTTTAAAAGTGAGACTATTTTTGCAAAGCGGATCATGTATTATTTCGAGTCGGGTCTCAAAATATAAACCGAATGGTGCACTGAATGTTTATGTGACACTACATTAGTTGGGTCACTGCTAAATTTGTCTGTTGAAGCATTTGACACACATTTGAGACCTTTAGCATTTTTCTCTATCATCTTTCCTATGCTTTTCTGCATGAAGCTAATTGTTGATACTGGTATATTAGCTCTTTATGCAGACATGTCCATTTTTATTTGAATTTGTTACTTCCTTTCTGTAAATACTTCCGTTCTGTATTACTCTGCCTGTATCATATTTTAGATGCATTATTTGCTATAAAAGGTAGATGCAGGTGAAAAAAGAGATGGGTTTATTACACTGGTTAGCCTTTTCTTGGAAAAACAAGATTGAGATATAGACAAAGATCAGGAACAGTATCGACTATAGTTTTATATATGTTGCTACAATTACTTCTCAATCTACTACTTTTTTCTTCTTCTTTAGCCAAGTCAGGGAACAAGAATCTGCGTTCAACTTCACCTAGCTCTAGGGGTGAGCAAAAAACCGAATTACAACCGAAACCGATAAAAATCGAACCGTAAAAAACCAAAACCGAGTTGAAACCGAACCGAAATCGAAAATTAAAAAACCGAACCATTCTTGAGGTTTCGGTTTCGGTTTTAGGTCCAAACCGAACCGAAAAAAACCGAACCGATCCGATTAATAAAAATAAAGAAATAAATATATTATATATTCTACTAGACCAATTTTTATGAGTGGTGAGAGTAGATTAATAAAGATCCTGCCATTCCTTTTAATAATTATACTATTTTGTTCTTGTTTTTGAAGTTTTAATTTGTAATAGTTGATTAATAAATGTGGTTTAATAAACTTATATATCTAGGTGTTTTATATGTTGCTTTATTTTTGGATGTGATGATTTTTCTTGGTTTTCCTGGAAAAACTCTTTACTTATACAAAGACTTCAGATAGAATCAAGATTGTTGAATTTATAACATTGTCTTATATACATTTCAAAGAAAATATTTTTGAAGATCATGTTAAATTTTCATTATTCACGGATCATGTTGGACTTTAATAATTTATTATGAAAACTTTGTATTTTTATTTTGGACGAAAAAATAATTTGTAACTTTGCACGCTTAAAAATTCGAAGTCATTTTATTTATTTTGTTATGTTTATTTGAGGCGGTTTTAAAACCGAAACCGGACCGATTGTAACCGATCCGATCATTTGAAAACCGAAACCGAACCGACGGTTTCGGTTGCGGTTTCGGTTTTCGATTTTAAAAACCGAGGATATGCGGTTTCGGTTTCGGTTTTAACCTAAAACCGAACCGATCCAACCTGCGCTCACCCCTACCTAGCTCTACTGTATTAATTGGTGGGGTAGCTTATGGTGGCTATGCAAGAAATGTTAGTTTTTGTTTTGTTTCTTTTTCTTTGCTAAGTTTCTGTACTCTGAAATTAGTGAGTAACCACTGCCATTGCCCCATCTCTCATTGTCTACTTATGGGAAGAGCAGTGGAATGACTATTGGAATTGCAGAAATAGTTTTTCTTATCCTGAAACATGTGCTGAATACTGTAATACAACTAGAGGCATCAAACGACAAGGTCTGTTCACATCCTGCACATAAACAATAATTAGACTGGTTTTCTGTTTCGACTTGTTTACAGTGGACTTCTATTAGTATGTTGTAACTATTGAACTTAGTATTCGGTCTTTCTGCAAATTATTAATGTATTGCAATGCCATATTTTACATCAGATCGTTGGAAGAATTTTGAATTCCATGCAAGCTCTGCATGGACATGCCTTCATTGAAGATCACCCCGAGCATCTTGTAATGGCACTTACCGAAGCCCTTGCCTTGGTTGGACCGATCAAGTGTTATCCAAGTTCTTAACAGCATGCATACATTCTGCAATCTGTACTACTGACCTCGACTGACATGCCCAATCAGCTTCATAAGAGAACTCACCTCTTATGAGTTTCGGCATTAATTCATTATCACCTCTTATAGTTAGTTGTTTGTTTGTACTTGAAACTTCGGTTCTGGTTTCGAATGAACGTGGCCATTGTAATTTGATGTTTTTTATTGATGTAGGAATACTGGATTTGTGTTAATGCTAACTTTACTTTTGGTTATTTTAATGAATACATGAAATATAAAGTTCATGTTCATGCAAGTAAAAATAAAAAATTTAATAAAAGGAAAAAATGTCCATCAGAATAAAAGACAACGATTAATTGATAGAAAAGTGATGTAGAAAAATAAAAATAACACCAATTTTTCAAAACAAAACTGATGTTAAAAGTATATAAAAACAATAGTTACTTGAAAAGAAATCGATGTCAAATGTTAGTTTAGACAACAGAATTCAAAATGTGACTGATGCTAAATGTATGTTAAGAAAACAGATCTTAGAAAGAAACCGATGTAAAATGGCTATTTAGACATCGGCTAGAAACCGATGTCTAAAAGGGGTACTTTTAACATCACCGACAAAGACATCGGTCGAAAAACACGTAGACATCGGCCAGAAACCGATGTCTATTAAAGTTTTTCTAGTAGTGAGAAGCACTCAAGTTGATACACATGGATCTCTTTGGACCAGTCAATGTACCATCTATGGCCAAGAAGAGATATGCCTTAGTAATGGTGGATGATTACTCAAGGTATACTTGGGTGAAGTTTCTTGAATCCAAAGATGAAGCTGCTCAAGTAATTATTGATCAAGTCAGAGTTCTTGATAGAACTCCAAATTCAAAAGTTCAAATCTTGAGGAGTGACAATGGTACAGAATTCAGAAATGCCACTCTTGGAAATTTCTGTAAAGATGAAGGAATTGTACAACAATTCTCTGCTGCAAGGACTCCACAGCAGAATGGAGTTGTAGAAAGAAAGAACAGGACTCTCATTGAAGCAGCTAGAACTATGTTGCATGATGCTAAGCTGCCAACATATTTCTGGGCTGAAGCTATCAACACAGCATGTTATACTCAAAACAGAACCATGATTAACAAAACTCATGCAAGTACACCCTACTGTCTGTTGACTGGAAAGAAACCTACTGTCAAATACTTTCATGTGTTTGGGAGCAAATGCTTTATGATGAAGGACAACCATGAGAAGAAAGGAAAATTTGACACCAAGGCTTTTGAAGGACTATTCATGGGTTACAGCACAGAAAGGACTGCATACAGAGTTTATGTTATGGAACACAGGATTATTGAAGAAAGTGTTAATGTCACATTTGATGAAACCAAGTTTCCAGGACTGCATGAAGAAGGAAAGATGCAGACATTCAGATTTGAGAATCAAGGATACCTGGAAGCTGAAGAGATTGTAGATGAAGAACCTAGCTTCACTCAAATTGTTGAAGTTGACAAAGATGCTGTCAACACCACTACTGTCAACCAAACTCCAGCTCAGTCACAGACCATAACCTCTAACATTCATGACAGTGGTGACTCTGGAGACAATGAAGAACATGGTGAAGACAATGGGATTGATGAGCATTCAACTCAACAAAATGAAGCAAATGTTCCTGGTCAATCAAGTAGCTTGCCCAGAATCACCAGGTGGAACAAGGATCACACAAATGACCTCATCATTGGTGATCCTAATTCTGGAGTGAGGACAAGGAACAAAGTCTCAGCTGACAGCATGTTTTCATGCTTCCTGTCTCAAATGGAACCCAAGACAATTGATGAAGCATTGTTGGATTCTGACTGGGTGATAGCCATGCAAGAAGAGCTAAATCAGTTTGAAAGAAACAATGTATGGAAATTGGTTCCAAGACCTAAGGGAAAGTCAGTTATTGAGACCAAGTGGGTTTTCAGAAACAAACTTGATGAAAATGGATTGGTGACAAGGAACAAAGCAAGGCTAGTGGCTAAAGGTTACTGTCAACAGGAGGGAATAGATTATGATGAGACATTTGCTCCTGTTGCAAGACTTGAAGCTATAAGAATCTTTCTAGCTTATGCTGCACATTGCAACTTCAAAGTATTTCAGATGGATGTCAAAAGTGCCTTTCTAAATGGAGAGCTGGAAGAAGAAGTGTATGTGGAACAGCCACCAGGGTTTGAGGATGCTGAAATGTATAATTTTGTGTACAAACTCTTCAAAGCTTTGTATGGACTAAAGCAAGCACCCAGGGCATGGTATGACACACTTTCCACCTTTCTTCTGGAAAACCAGTTTACCAGAGGAGTTGTGGACAAGACACTTTTCTACAAGCATCATGGCAAGGACATCATTCTGGTACAAATCTATGTGGATGACATCATTTTTGGTTCTACAAATGAGAAGCTGTGTGAGAAGTTTTCCCATCTCATGAGCAACAAATATGAGATGAGCATGGTGGGAGAATTGTCATTCTTTCTCGGGTTACAAATTCTTCAACAATCTGATGGAATCTTCATATGCCAAGCTAAGTATATCAAGGAACTTCTCAAAAAGTTCAACTTGGAAGATTCATCTCCTGCAAAGACACCAATGTCCACAGCAACTAGTCTGGATCTTGACCCTAAAGGAAAGAAAGTTGACTCAAGCACCTATAGAGGCATGGTAGGATCTCTCCTATACCTAACTGCTAGCAGACCTGACATCATGTTTGCTACATGTCTCTGTGCAAGGTTTCAAAGTGATCCAAAGGAGTCACACTTGGTAGCCATCAAGAGAATCTTTAGATACTTAAAAGGCACTCCTAACCTAGGCCTTTGGTATCCTAAGAATACTGGATTTGATCTAATTGGTTACTCAGACTCAGACTCAGACTATGCTGGATGCAAGATTGACAGAAAGAGTACTACTGGTAGCTGTCAATTTCTTGGTGGAAGATTGGTCTCTTGGTTTAGCAAAAAGCAGCATTCAGTTTCTACTTCAACTGCAGAAGTTGAGTACATTGCTGCAGGCAGTTGCTGTGCACAAATTCTATGGATGAAGAATCAACTTCAGGATTATGGTCTAGTGTTAAGAGACATTCCTATCTACTGTGACAACACTAGTGCTATAGCCATCTCAGACAATCCAGTTCAACACTCTAGGACAAAGCACATTGATATAAGACATCACTTTATCAGAGAGCATGTTGAACAAGGTACTGTGAAGCTGATTTATGTTCCAACTGACAAGCAACTTGCTGACATCTTCACTAAGCCATTGGATGAAGCAACCTTTAACAGGTTGGTAAGCGAATTGGGAATGTTGAATCTGGTATGTTGATTAACTCAGTTTTCTGCATTTTCAATTTTTTTCATGAAGCTCATGACAGCAACTTCAAACCTGCTGTCAAGAGAAGTTACTGTCTACTTGGTCTATGTCTATTATGTGACAGCATATGTTGATTTGACTTTACATATCTGTATTTTGTGCCAGTCTCATACTTTTAGACCCTGTATGACATTAATGTGGTTAATTGATAAGTTTGAGAGATAAATGTCTGTTCCATTGGACTTTCACACCTTTTTGCTTAATTCCATAGGTTTAAAGGAGGACAACCATTAATTACTTTTGTGGTAGTTGTATGGGTACTCTAACTGTTGACCATTAGACTTTAATCCTTAGACGGTTTCGCCTATAAATTAACCTTAGGTTTCACCAGTCTGCTCTCAGTTTTAAAGTAAATAATGGAAAACAAAGTAGGGATCGAAGTTGGTCTAAAGAAGTGTGATAGTGAACCCTACAATGAAGAGATAGAGGAGCTCTTCGAGGTGCTTTTGGATGCCCTCGATGAGATAGATGAGGAAAAGGAACAGGAAGAAGAAAAAGCTCTTGCAGCCAAGGCCGAAGAGGAGGCCAAGGCTCAGGAAGAAGAGAAGGAGCTTCAGGCTCTTCTCAAGGAAGAAGGTCGCTCTGAAGAGGAAGTTAAGGCTGAGACGTTAGAACTAGTTAATAAAATCATGAAATAATGTATTCAATGTTCTATCTTAATGATTTTATTAATAATAACAAGTTCTTATTTCTGTGGTCTTGAGCTTATGATTTGTCTATGTTAACTATATCATACCTGTGTTCATTAGATTCTAATTGCTAAATCAATACTCTGTTAATTTTCTGTTAAGTGTATGAATAAAACATTCTAACAAGTTTATGACAGAACCAACTCTCAATCAAAGTTCCTGTCGTTAAGAAGTCTACTGTCATGTGTTCCCTGACAGCAACCTTCTTGACAGCAGGGAAAGACTTTCTGTCAAGACTTGTAAAAGATACTGTCATTCATACGCTTAACGGTGACAGCTAGTTTTGCGCAATAGTTGCTGTCGCGCAAAACCTACTGTCACCACTCCTTGTACTGACAGAATGTTTCTAGCGCACAGGTTACTGTCAACAAAAGTGGACCGTTACAATCGTATATTTACCCCACGTTTGACAGTGAATAACGGGCAGTAACTCACGTGTTATATGAGTGGGTTAAGACACGTCCTTTAACTCCACTTTTTGAGCAAACGTTTGAGATACCCTTTTACTTCCCAGTTACTCAGACACATCACTCTCATCCTACTTCAGGCAAAATACTTTTCTTCGAGCTAAAACAAAAAGCAACTTTCTCACTTCCATCTTTTTCTCGAATCTCTATGGCACCCAAACAGACTCTCTCTCAGACAAACTTTGCTGGTATCTTTTCCCCAAATGATGCTGGTGAAGGTTTCAAAGGACTAGTGTTTTTCTTGAACAAGTCCTATCTTCGTTCTGCCATTACCTCAACCCCCATTCTCGATTTAGACAGAATTGAGGCCTTTTGGCGAACTGCTGTTGCTCACACTGAGGGTGAAAATCCTTCTATCCAATTTACAATTGCTGGGCAACACTACACTCTTACAGCTGAGGTCATCAACACTACTCTTGGTATCACACTTGAAGCAGGACAGCAATTTGCTGAACTTGCCAATGATGACACTCTCAAGAAGCTCTTCTTGAAGATTGGGTATGCAGGCCCTATTCTTGAAGAGGGAACAACCAAATGGTATCCGTCTGGTGAAATGGACAGGAAGCATCTAAGAAAGGAGTAGAGTATGATTTTTGATGTCATGGTCAAGGTGTTCTCTACCAAGTCTACTGGCTGGAATGGAATACCCTCCTACATCAAGAAACTGACACATTCTCTTGTTCATGGATACAAGGTGAATGTTGGAGCTTTCCTCCTGGCACAACTCAAGGCTGCCATAGGTAAGAAGGTATCAATCTACCCTCGCTTTCTTATGATGTGCATCAACTCTTTCTGTGATTTTGATAATGATGCACCTCGACTAGAGGTGTGCCCTGTTTTGAAAAAGAACACACACACACTATTATCTTCACAGGATCTTAATGCACACATTCCACTATGTTTCACTCAGCACATGGTTGATCAAGTGTCCAACCTTGATTATCCACTACCTAATGGTTATGACTCTTTTACTCTTGTGAATGAAACTGAATTAGACCCAAATTCAGTTAACCCACATTCCACACCATACACTCAGCCTAGGCCCTCTAGACTTACCAAAGCCCAAAGAGAGGCCTTGCAAGAACCCAGAAAAAGACCCTTAGAAGCTGATGTTGGTGGTAGCTCTGTGAGTCATGAGGGAGACACTGCACCTAGTGCAGCAAATAAGGAAGGTAGTCAAACAGAACCCCCAGTGGTTCCCCCTGAGCCTAAGAAGAAGAGAGCTAGGAGGACCAAAACCACTGTTAGACAAACTGCAGTTTCCCAACAAACTGTAGTTACTGAAAGGGATTCAAACACCTCCCTAGATGTGCCTTCTCAACAAGGTGCATCTATTGAAATTGGCCTGTCTCCCAAGGCACCCTGTACAGAGTCTGCACAAACTCATGGTTCCCAACCTGAGATACCTCCACTTGAAGAAACACACAGTGAGTTAGTGCACAGTGAGGATTTGTCTACTCCTATTGATGATTCACATGTTTCATCTGTGAATCAGCCCCCACTCTCTGCTACACTTTCACCTTCTTCCTTCCCTACACATTCTTCTGTTTCTTCTTCACAACCTAGAGAAGGGGACAGTCCCAACCCTTCAGGTTTTGATCATCCATCTCCAATCATGGATGAGCCCCCATCTAGTGGTCCACAAGAACCCATTTCTCAAAGTGAGATGGACACCACTCCTCCCAACACTGAGCAAGGGCAAAGTGGTATATTGTCAGATAATGAAACAGCCAACACTTTGTCTGAACTCCAAGGAGCATCTTACCTTCAGGAAGATGCTGTCACAGCCTCTGTTGTTGTCAAAGACACTGCCAATGTTACTGTCCTGGCCACAGCTGCTGTCATGGGTGGAGAGAAAGATACTGTCACTACAGACCTTACTGTCACTCCACCTCCCACAGTTGCTGTCATGCCAGAACCTGCTGTCCAGACTACAACTAACAGTAATATTTCTGCTAAAGATGCTGTCAAGTCCTCCCAGCCTGATTTTGATGCTGTATTCCTTGAGGATGCCTCTGATGATGATCTACCTATTGCCAAACTCCTAAAGGTACATTCTAAATCTTCTCCTTCCATGCATGTTAGTACTGCTCATACCCATGCATCTAGGTTGAGTGAGGGTGTGCAAAAGAAAAGAGAGATAAAGAACAGAGAGGTGAGCATCAAAATGAGAGGCAGCCAAATGAGCTGGCAAAAGGAGAGGGACTTGAGCATGTCCAGAGAGATTCTGAGGGAGCCAACACTGTTCAGGCATTAGGCCTTGAGAGTCAAACTGTGAGGGGTGATGAGATCACTCAAAAACACCCTGAGAGTGTGAGAACCCCCACAGCCTCCAAGCCCCTTTCTTTTCCTTCCCCTCCCAGAAGGTTAAGGACTGGTGGCCCCTCTGCTACTTTTGGACACAGGATCACAGCACTGGAAGGTCAATGTGCTAGCTTCAATTCCAAGCTAGACTCTCTATCTCAAATTGTAGCTGATGGTTTTGCTGCTACTAAGCTTTCCCTTCAGTTCCTCACTGACCTAGTGGCTGCCAACTCAACTAAGGGGGAGAAGGTAGCAAGATCAGAATCTACACCAATTCAGGAATCAGGTGGAACTCAGGGGGAGCAAGTCAAGAGAAAGGCATTGACTAAGGGGGAGCAAGTCAATCCAAGCAGTGGACAACCAAGGAGTAATGATGAAGATCTTGTTGAAGGTGAATTAGATGGAGAAAGGGTGTTGATGTCCAAGGCAACTCAAGATGCACTACAAAGAAAACCTGCATCTAGACATCCCATTCTACCTCCTGTGACAATTAGGGAACCAACTTCAGCATCTCAAGAATCTACTCTACAAAGAAGATGGAGGGAAATGGAGGAAGAAAACAAGCAATGGAAAGGGAAAGGGAAACTGCCTGAATCCATCCATAAAGGACACTCTTGGACAAATGGAGCTGAGTTTAGTCAAGAAGAGGCAAACATCATAATGGTGGATTACAGGGAGAGCACATTACAGAATCATGACACTGAGTTTTGTAGGATAGTGGGAGATGCAATGAATGCTCCAAGCAACATGCCAACCAATGTTACAAAACTGATAAGGGATCAAATCACCAGTGTCAGTGTAATGGTGAATGATGAGAAAAGATGGGCTGTAAGTATCTACTTTACTTCTGGCATATCCTATTTCATCACTATGGAATTATTGCAGAGTCTGCCAGCAAAGGTGTTGGTTGCTATGAAGGGAAAGATCAGGGCAACTCAAACATCTTTCAATGAAATCCTGGACATGCAAATCCAGAACCTAATCAATGAGAAGCTACCTGAAGTCTACTCAAATCCACCAAGTGTTCTCTACAGATCTACTACAAAGGATGGCAAAAGAAGGAGCAACTTCATGAATCTGACTGGTACATCCAGGATGCCAACTGAGTCAATTCTGAGAGTGTTAGATGGAATACTTAGCTCAAATGCCAATCCAGGAAGAGTTCTTGTTGTTCAAGAGATCTACAAAATGCTGGTGTTGAGAGACAAGGCACTGGGAGCTAGAGTGAAGGCACTAATCACTAGAGCCAATGCCAAAAGGGCTGATCAAGGTGGAAGCTGCCTCTATGATACTCCTGTTCAAGATGATGATGATGATGATGAGATTGGAGGTGGTGAAGCCTCTGGAAATGCAGGAAATGCTGGTGGAAGTAATTCTGGGAATACTGGTATTCAATCTCAGAATGAAGGAAATGAAGAAACTCCTAGTCAAGAAAAGAAAGATGCTGGTGCAACAGATGAAGAGGAGCCAAGAATACTGGAAGCTTTGGAGACAAGCATTCTTAGGTGTGCTATTGATTGCATAAATGCAGAAAAAGATGCTGTCACCAAAGATACTGTCGACAAGGGAACTGTCATAGAAGATGCTGTCATGGAAGATACTGTCGACAAAGGTGCTGTCAAGGAAGGTTCTGTCAAGGATGAAGCCAAAGTTACTGTCAAGCCCAAAAGAATGAAAGCTAAAGCAAAAGCATGGTTTTCTAGACAAAAACTTCCAGGGAAGCACAAGTACTCAGGAAAAGAAAAGGCTACTGGATTTGGCAGAAATCTAAAAATGCCAATTCAATCAATACCTCCCAACAGTCTTAAGGTACAACAAATGCAATCAAAAGATATCAAGAGTGTTGAGATTAAGCTGAATGCAAATCAAGAGGTTACTGAGTACATCCTGTGGTGGCCAGAATCAAGATCCGTGAAGGTTAATAAGGATTTTGATCTAATAGCCTCATCACTCAGTGGTAGCATGGTGACAATGGCAAAAAGAAGAATTGATTTCTTCTACCTGGAAAGGATGGTAGAGTTGCTGGAGAGCTATGACAATGTTCCAAAGTCTGTCATGGAACACGTTCTGAAATATCAGGCTGATAGGGATGCTGAATTTTATCAGAAATTTGGCTACAACTTTGCAGATTTTGATGATGCTGATATTCTCACTGATCTACCACCCTCCCCTAAACCATACCACTGGTACTATGAGTTTGATGATTTTCCCAATCCAGAAGGGGAAACCATACCAACTCAGAAAGAACAACCAATGCCAAGCCAAGGACCTGGATCTTCTCAATATTCTCACTATCAATCAGAACTTGAAAAGAAGGAAGCTGAACTACTGGAAAGATGCAAAGCTGCTAACAAGGCAGAAAGTGAAGACCCAGGTTATCAAACATGTATGCTGGAAAATCCCTTGAGAATCAAGCACCTCAAAGAAGAAATCTATGTTTGCAGCTTGCACAAGCTAAAAACCACTATTCTGAAGGATTTACAGTATATGGTAGCTGGATCAATTCATCCCTTGGAGCAAATCTGTTCTGTTGAGATAGAAGGAATATTGGAAAGGAGAAAAGGAGAAGATTCAAAGCTAGACAAGCAAAGGAGGGTGTCTCTTAATGCTTATCTTGGAAGTAGATTCAAGCTCATTAATGAAGAACTTCACTTCAGAAGCTATCCATTTGATCAGGAACAATGGATGAATCTCAGGGATGCTAGTATTTTTCTTTCTCCTACTACAAAGAAGATTCTTGAAGAAATAGAGGATGCTGCAGTCTCTCCTGCTGAAATCTCTCTTATAGAAGGTCTAAGAAGCTACTTGGCAGAAGCTCTCAAAAGAGAGGATGCAGCAAGACAGAAGAAGAAATCTCAAGCTAAGTGAAAATTCTTAATCTATTCTGATCTTGTTAGTTAAGTTGTCAGCATATATTGTAAATTTGTTGTTATTGTCCATAAAAACAAATTGGGGGAGATTGTTGGGATTTATGGGTGATAGCATAGGAACAACTTAACTTTTGAATGTACTTAATTTTTTAATTAAGTAGAACATACTGTCACAGCCAAAGTATGTTCTTGTAATCAGTATGCAATGTTATTTTAATTGTGTAATTTGGAAGAAGTTCACTCTCTGTGTTCAAGCCTCAAAGAATGCATATTAGATGACAGCATGAATAAAAGTTACTGTCATGAGCATCGACAGTAAGATTACAAGAAGACAGAATGTTGCAAGTCACGACAGCATATTCACTCTGACAGCAACATTGGCGGAAGACTACGCGACAGCAACTTTAGCCTTCGACAGCATGTTTTGGAAACCTCGACAGCACACTGTGCGGGGAACTCATACTGTCACCAAAAGCACATTCCTGTGACAGCAAGCTCTGCGGCAAAAGTAACTGTCTTGAGAAAGATCCTCATTCTAGGTATCTCTCTCAGTCAAATCCCGTGACAGTCTCAATGTTCAAGAAACAGGCGTGTTGCAGTATCCCTAGACTGCATCAAGTCTGCAAGACTACGACAGAAGCTCCAAGCACTGCAAACAAAGCGAATCAATTCAAAGAGCAAGGTCAAGTCTCTATTTGCTGAATTGTTTTAGCTGGAAATAGAATGAATCTAGGTTGCTTTCTTTATAATGTTGATCTGACAGGATAGCAATTTAGGAAAGTCACATGGGTGTACTTTTTGTAAGAAGCTGCCACTTGATAATGACAGCAGCTTCACAAACCCGTGATTGACAGTGATAGGATTAGTTTTTATACTTAGACTATCAACTCATTCAAACAAGTATCGAAGACAAGCAAGTGTCTTGGAGAAAACCCGAAGCTCGAGAATTCTTTCTTGAGGTTGTAGCAACACTTTGCAAAATAAATAAAACATTTATTTTGTGAATCTTGTCTTTACTACATACTGTTTATTGATTGCATTCATATTACTGATAACACTTAATCTTGGTTTTAGTTGTTGAAACTGAGATTGAATTTTATCAGTATTGCATTCATCCCCCCCCCCCTTCTGCAATACACAAGGACTAACAGAGACATTAATAAAATTTGGCTTCGTTGAGCATTAAAGTGATCTTCTAAACCATTAAGAAATTGGAACAACCTTGCCTCATCTTTTTGCTCATCAATGGTCTCAAAAAGTTTCACAACATCTGGAAGAGGGTTATTAACAACAGGCAACAAATTCAAAGAGTCGAGCTCTTCCTAGATTGATTTAAGAGAAGTATAGTATTCCGTGACAGAAAGATTATTCTGTTTCAACTCGTACAAATCCTTGTTTAGTTTATATTTCATACTGCCACTAGTTAGAGCAAATCGCTTCTCCAAGCTTAACCAAATGTCACGAGCAGATGTCATATACATAATTGATTGCTTAATAGTAGCAGAGACATTGTTAGTCAACCAAGCAATAATCATATTATTACAACTCTCCCACATTTCGATTTTATTCTCATCATCAATAGGTTTAGAGACAGTACTAGTAACAAAGCCGAGTTTTCGTTTCGACGAAAGATTGATCTCCATAGACCGTTTCCAAGCCCTGTAGTCTGAAGAACCTTGAAGTTTATCGATTTGAATCGATCCAGTGTTGTCAGAAGGATGAATAAACAAAGGATTCATCATGTCTTGATAAGTAAATCTAGGATTAGCCATGGCAACTGTGTTGTTTTAGAAAAAAT
This sequence comes from Heracleum sosnowskyi, assembly GCA_030848705.1. Classification (NCBI taxonomy): domain Eukaryota; kingdom Viridiplantae; phylum Streptophyta; class Magnoliopsida; order Apiales; family Apiaceae; genus Heracleum; species Heracleum sosnowskyi. The sequence continues at coordinate 8,514,708 of CM061242.1, read as the reverse complement.
AGATCTGAGAACCACAAACAAACAGATCTAAGAAATGAGTTTAAAGATATGGTTTTTACTGAGAAAAACAACAAGAAATCAAAAGAGTAGACTACTCTATGATATACAAACCAACAATGATATGAACAGATGCAACTCAAACAAAGAGAAGAACAATCTGTAAAAGATGCATAAAAGCATTAAAAGGCAAACAAGATCTGAATAACCCAGAAAACAAGATAATAAAGTGAGGTTGAAACCTGGAAAAAAAGCTACTCTAAATCACAGACATTTAGGCTCTGATACCATGATAACAAACATGATATAAAGATATGAATACAGTAAAAAGAAGCAGCTAAAGAATGGGGGGAACCTGAGCTAACAAGGTGACAAAAGAGATATGACAGCTCACTAGTCAACCATATGCTAACAAGAGGAAATAATGACCCACTCATTGTCTTACTAAACAGGAAAGGAAATAAAAGATGAAACAAATATCATTACCACATATAGTAAGTACTACATATGTATGATTTATTGGAAAGCAAGATAAAGGATGAAAATATGGTTTTCATTCTTCAATACTACGCTTCTTCCAAATGGTGCCTTGACGAGGTCGTAGAGATCCTCGGTTGTTGCCAATCAATGGGTAGATTGGTTCTTCCTGTGTTTTACAAAATTGAACCATCGGTCGTGCGATACCAAACTGGGAGTTTTAGTGAAGCTTTTAATATACATGAATCTCGGTATGATAGGGATAGATTGGATAAGTGGCGCTTTACACTGATGAAGGTGGGGAACTTTTCAGGATACCATGTCCATGAAAATATGTGAGTAAAAATTTTTAAATCCATAAATGAAATTCGGTTGCAATATCATGAATTATGTGTTTTCCCGTGATTTTTGAACAAAATAGGTATTCTATATTCATCTTGTATACTTGATGAAGATCTGAAATTGTTTTGTAATAAATAAATTGCATGGCAGGTCTCAAGTAGACATTATCCATGAAGTTGTTGATAGAGTTTTACTCGAAGTAAATCCTTCGACTTTGGATGTTGCCAAATATCCAGTTGGGTTGGATTCTCGTGTTAAAGACATAGCATCATTGTTGAGCAATGTCACAAAAGGTGTCATTAGGATTGGTATACATGGGTGGGGTTGGCAAAACAACTCTTGCCAAAGCTGTGTTCAACCAACACTACCACCGTTTCCAGGGAAGCTGCTTCCTACCAAACGTCAGGGAGGCTTCAGAAACAAGAAAAGGCCTGGTATTTTTACAGCAGAAACTTATCAATGATGTTCTTAAATGTAGGAACATTATTATTGACAATATTGACCAAGGAATTGAGTTGATAAGAGCTAGAATTTGTTCAATAAAAGTTCTGATTGTTATTGATGATTTGGACAGCACAATGCCACTAGAATTTTTAGAAGGACCATTTGCTTCTGGGAGCACAGTCATTATAACAACGCGATATGAAGATCTGTTGGATTCAGTTGAAGTAGAAGTTAAATACAAGGTAAATGAACTTGATGTTGATGAGTCGCGTCAACTTTTTTCCCAATATGCATTCGGGGATAATAATATATCCGACACATTCATCAAAATGTCCAAAGAAATACTAGAACTTTCTGGAGGGCTTCCATTGGCTCTTAAGGTTTGTGGCTCGACCTTGCTTAACAAATCTGAAGAAGGGTGGAGATGGTTCATCGACAACATAAGACGAGTTTCTATTGTCGATGTTGAGAAAATACTGTTGATTAGCTTTGAAGCGTTGAAATTGGTTAACCCTATGCTGCAAGATATCTTTCTAGATATTGCTTGTTTTTTCATCGGACAGAAGAAAGAAATTGGAGTTAAAATAATGGAGACCTGTTATACATTCCTCAATCATAATATTGACATTTTAAAGAAAAGAAGTTTGCTTACTGTCAGTAAAACAAATGTTTTAGGGATGCACGATCTGCTTCGGGATATGGGAAGGAAAGTTGTGTCTAACAACTCTCCTAGCGAGCCTGGAAAACATAGTAGATTGTGGTTATCAAAAGATATATACTATGTACTGAAGAAGCACCAGGTGATATTAGTATAAATATCATCCAACAATGGTTTCAGATTCATGTGATGGTTCCTACAAATATAGATATTATAATTTTACTCATCCACATCTCCATTATGTAGAAATATGTATATAGATTTCTCGCTCATAAGTTTTTTTATAAACAATGGTCATTGACTTTTCTTATTGACATGTGTGTGTGTGTGTGTGTGTGTTAGGGAACGGAAGCAATTGAAGGTATCATCCCTAGCAACTTTTGCTTACACACTCAATTTAGGATTGTATCAGAACCTTCAGTACACAGTTTTGCTGCCAAAACATTCAGAAGAATGTGTAAATTAAGATTCCTTTACCTTAAAAATGTGGATCTCACTGGAAGCTTTAAGCATACATTTAAAGATTTGAGGTGGCTCTATTGGTGGGGTTGTCAATTGAAGTGTTTACCTTCTGAATTTTATCCGGAAAATCTTGTTTTCCTTGCATTGCCTGGTAGCAAAATGAGAACAATGTGGGAGTTAAACAATGTAGGTACTAATTGTATGTTGCTTGCATATATGATAAATATATAAACATATCTGATTTAATCTCCCCCAGTTACACTCATATTTACATAGGGTGTTGCCATAGGCTTAACATAGGGTGTTGCCATAGGCTTGAAGCAGTTCCTCTAAACTTAGGGGACATTGAATCCTTGGTTGAGCTGAATGCGGAGGATCTAAGTGTTTGCAAATTTCCGGATTCAATAGGATGTCTTGGTAAGCTTATTGAGCTGAGATTATCTTCTTACAACCTTGAAAGTCTTCCGGACACCATTTGCGACCTCAGGTCACTAGAAATTCTACATATTGGTGGTATGGATGGTTTAAAAGAATTGCCTATAGAACTGGGAACCATTGAATCCCTAAGAGAACTCAAAGCGGGGGCACTAGGTGTTTTAAAATTACCGGAATCAATGGGATACCTTAGTAAACTTGTTAAGCTGGAATTAAGAGATAACTACTACCTTGAAAATCTTCCGGATAGCATTTGCAACTTGAAAGCTCTTAAATATCTGGATATTAGTAGTTGCACTAGTCTTGAAGTATTGCCTGTAGAATTGGGAAACCTTGACTCCCTAGTGGAGCTGTATGCTTCGGAACTAAATATTTCTAAGTTACCAGAATCAATCAGAGGCATTAGATCACTGACCACTCTTATACTTGAGGATTGTGGTCATTTGTTGTACATTGCAGAACTTCCTCCTAACTTAAAATGCATAAGCCTTGAAGGTTGTACGGCAGTGGAAAGATTACCAAATCTATCCGAAATGAGGCAGTTGGAGGAATTAAACCTTACAGGTTGTAGTTGCTTGACAGAAGTTCAAGGCTTGGAAGATCTGACTTCTATTAAAACACTTCATTTGGGAAGGAAAATTGTTTATAACAATTCCCCTAACTTATTAGAAAAACGTAGTAGATTGTGGGTATCAGAAGATATACATCAGGTGTTGAAAGAGAACAAGGTAATTTCAATATATATCTAATGCTCATTTTCTTCTAATAGTTTTTTTGACTTTTGACAAATATTTTAAAGTGTAAAAAATGTTCAATTTAAAATTTTGCTATTAAGTAATATCTATATCAAAATTTATCTGCAACTTCTATTTTTTTCTACATTCATGTGTGTTTATGTCAGGGAACGGAAGCAATTGAAGGTATCATCCCAAGCAATTTTGACCTCCCTCGCGACTTATTTTTCCAGTATATTTACGAACAAGAATCACCCAGTACTGCCTCAATAAGAAATCATTACGCTACTACAACATTCAAAAGGATGAGCAAATTACGATTTCTCTATCTCGAAAATGTGGATCTCACCGGAAGCTTTGAACACATATTTAAAGATTTGAGGTGGCTCTATTGGTCCGGCTGTAATTTGAAGTGTTTGCCTTCTGAATTTTTCCCTCCAAAACTTGTTTGCCTCGGGTTGCCTGGTAACAAAATGAGAACAATGTGGGATCTCAACACGGTAGGCACTGGGGGTAGGTTATTTGCATATATGATCATTTTTTTTAACAAATTTGTGATATAGTTTCTCCCTATTGCACTTACTTTTACAGGTTTTTGAAAACATAAAGACTCTAGACTTGTCCTGTTCTGCATATTTGACCACGACTCCAGACTTCACTCAACTGCCGTTTCTTGAAACTCTGAATCTCCAGGGCTGTAAAAGCTTGGAAAAGGTCCATGTATCAATTGGAAATTTGGTGAGGCTTGTCTCCTTGAATTTGTGGGGTTGTATGAACCTAAAAGGTCTTCCAGACGGCATTTGTAACTTGAGAGCACTGACATGCCTTAATATTACTTGTTGTTATAATCTAGAAGCAATTCCTCTGAACTTGGGGAACATTAAATCATTGGCAGGGTTGGAAGCAGAGTATCTAAAAATATGCAAATTACCACAGTCCATTGGTCGCCTTAGTAAGCTTATTGAGCTGAACCTGTCTACTTTCAAAAACCTTAAAACTCTTCCCAACATTGCCTGTAGATTTGGGGAACCTTGAATCCCTGGTAGAGCTCAAGGCTTCCGGTCTAATTGTTTCGAGCTTACCAGATTCGATTGGTCACCTTAGTAAACTAATGAAGCTGCACTTAAATTCTTGCCGAAACCTTAAATTGGGGAACCTTGAATCCCTGGTGGAGCTCAACGCAGATAGACTTCGAATTGTTTCAGAATCACCTGATTTGATCGGGCGCATGGAATCACTGGAAAATCACAGTCTTATGAGTTGTGTCAACTTGTTGTCAATTGCAGAACTTCCTTGTAGATTGAAATTGATAAATCTTGAAGGTTGCAAGTCAATGGAAAGATTACCAAATTTATCCAATATGAAGCAGTTGGAAGATCTAGACCTTACGGATTGTAGTGGCTTGACAAAGATTCAGGGCTTGGAGGAACTTAGTTCAATTAAAATACTTCGTTTGGGAGGTTGCAACTCATCTATGCTAGCTTGCATTTTGACCAAAAGTTTCTTTGAGGTTTGGTTGATCTCAAACTTTCTATATACGTTAATTTAATTATGATAGTTTTTACTTTTTTAAATGTAGAGTCCATTTATTTGTGAAATTTTGATCATAGACTCTTTTTTGGGTTATACTATATTCTCACAGATATACTCTGGTTTTGGGCATCCCATAAAAATTTATGCTTCACAATCGGCGTTTCCAGAATTGTTTAGTCTGTCAACCGATTCACGGTCAAAGGTGTTCTTGGATTTACCCTCAAATCTGTCCCACAATTTCTTGGCAATGATCCTCTGCTATAAAGACTTTGGGAGCTACAAACCGGAATATTCTGTCAGGACTACCACAAAAAAATATGATTGGAACTTGGACGGGTTTCAATCATGTTTCTTATCTTCTGATGAATATAATTCTTGTATAGAAATTGTGCCTAAATCAAATTTTTCAGTCACAAGTGGGGACGAAAAAATTGAGTTTACAAATTCTGGGGTACGAGCTGCAGTAATTCTTGGGATTCATCTACTATACAAAATGGAGATAACAGTAATTGACGAGTGTGACAGTACCGCTGTCAATGGAGATAAAGAAAGAAAACAGTTTCCAGAACGGTGGAAAAATTTGAGGAATGACATAGACTGGCTTTCAAGTGATATACGAACAAGACTTGATTATTTGGAAAGACGCGGATTATATTATTCACGTCTACGTAAATCAGCAATGCACCGTCAGATGCCTCCAAGCAAACTATAGAGAGTGTAGCTTGTAATTTGCAGGTGGTGTTGATAGACATAGTGAACACGTGATGAGATATAACTTGGAGGAGTCTAGAGACAGTAAGCTTGATTAGGTCAATTTTTGCATGAAGTTATGTAACCACTTTGAATGCTCATAGGTGGTGACTCGAGACAAGAGTTTGCTTGTCACATGAATCCCTTGAGTTAATACTGCTCAATTTATAAGAATTTTTCATGTTTATCCTTTACCTACACAATAACTCGTATCGATAAATTGATCTTGTTCTTGATTATAATAGGTTGAAGACTTGGAGTCAATTGTTATGGCCCATCAGAGTTTTTCAAGTGACTGCAGGAAGGGGCTGGTTGTATACAGCTTTGCTGTTATTAGTAGGGGGATTTCAAAAAATTGATAAAATGGACAACATTTCTTGAATTTCTATTATGATAAAATTGAATTTCTTGGAAATAAATACTACCACAAATGAATTTGCATTTAGGAATGGGGTGCAATTATCTAGGTCCTCTCTTTATGATTATTACTCATCTATGGATATAGTACCAAGAACAATATTCTCTGTCACAGACGACGGCAATAAATTTGAATCTATCAACAATAGAAATAGATGGTCTTGGGATCCTTCTACTATTACAGTAATTGACAAGTGGCTGTCAATGTAGATGAAGAAAGAAGGCATTCTTCAGTATTTGTAAAATGACAGGAACTGCCTCACTCTCAAGTTCTGAACAATTGTATTATTTGGAAAGTGACAATAACTGGCTATCTATCTCAAGATATAGATGAACAATAAAGTCCTTTGACGCGAATCATTCGTTTCACACCTACATAAACCAGCAAATCCACCTTCAGAAGAAATACAGAAAGCGCAGTTGTGATTTCCACATGGATTTCAATGACATGAAGATTGAAGAACATGTGATATGATTCGGAGGAGTCCAGATGATGGATGAGTATCATGCGCTAGGTTTAAATTGGTGTAGATTACGTTTTATAAATTAACTGTGCTTGCTTTTTGTTTATTGAAGGGGGGAAGTAGTACTGAACTTCTATTACCAGCTTCCATATCACAAAGTTTATGTTTTAGGCTAGAAAAAAAAAAGATATCGTGCAAAATTAAAGATATGTTCATATAATTTTGCCTTGACACTAAAAATGCTAATTAATTAATGATGTCTAAACAGGATGGCCCAAATATCATCCTCTCGGATTAAGAAGTATCTGCTAATTGCTTCATAAACAATCCCTCAAGATAACTGTGGTCTGTGGCTACGTTGATGGCTTACCAACTCTTTGGCTTTCTTCCAATTATTCACATAATTATATATTGTAATCATTTGGCATTTAGTAACTAACGCTTTATAATGACTGGAATAATGTGTATTATATTTGATAATCACTCGTTTTTTTATATAGCACTTGACTGCATTATTGGTTGTACTATTTCAAAATATATCATATATTTTGCCAACTTCCTTCCTTGAGGTCAACTATTTTAGTCGTCGCACAAGTTGCCTAGTTGCGAAGCCATTTAGTCTCCGGCCCGTCTTTTTGTACCGTTGAATAAATCTCTTTGTTGTTGTAGAGCGCTGGCTTCATCATGTTATATTCCAGATATTTTATCATCTTTCACTTGTGAATCTTATCAGTCTTCTTGTTTCCCTTCTTTTCTAATTCTTCAAGTTCTTAAATCTTTTGTTTAACTTACTAATGGCTTCTACAAGTCATAATCCAACTTCATCCTCTTCTGTTTCAACAAAATGGGACGTTTTCATAAGTTTTAGAGGCACAGATACAAGATATACATTTACTGATTATTTATACGATTCCTTGAAGCGCTCTGGTATTCGAACATTTAGGGATGATCCTGAGCTACGAAGCGGAGAAGTTATCTCTGATGCAGTGCTCCAAGCTATTCAAGAATCTAAGATGTACATTGTTGTCTTCTCGGAAAATTATGCTTCTTCCAGATGGTGCCTTGACGAGCTCGTAGAGATCCTCGGGTATCATGAATCAATGGATAGATCGATCCTTCCTGTTTTTTACTACATTGAACCGATGGTTGTGCGGCACCAAATTGGGAACTTTTATGAAGCTTTTCGTCAACACGAAAATCGTTTTGATGCAGTCAGGTTGGACAAGTGGCGCGTTACTCTGTCAAGTGTAGCTGATCTTTCAGGATACCATGTTCTTAAAAACAGGCAAGTAATTTTTTTTCATTGCCATTAACTCCTGAAACGAGATTACTTGGAACAGAATCAATTGTGCAGGTTTTCTTGATTATTAAACAGAAATTTGATTCCACATATTACTCGTATATTAGATGATAACCCGTGCGAAGCACAGGGTCCGGGAGAGAATTTGTTTAAATTAATTAATAATAAAACAATTTTAAAAATAATTTAGAATTATAGTGAATAATAAGAATTTATTGATGAAACCAAAATAAGAATTGAATCAAATTTGGAACTGAAGTATTAATAAAGGTAATTTTATTAATTTAATTATGATAGATACATTATTTCTAAATTTCGTAATAAAATAATTGCAATTATAATAGGATTCTGAGAGTATAGAGTCGTATGAGTAATATGATTAGGGGTGAAACCAAAATAAAGGTAGAACCATTAAAAACTAATATAGATATAGAATTATAATGAAAATAGGATTCTGGGGTGAAACCAAAATAAGTGTGGAACCAAATTTTGGTACCAAAATATCATTTTAAAGGGGGTTTCGCTTATTAATAAAGGTTATAGATGCTGCAAATCCATCCTTTAAACCATTGCCTTCTCGTAGCCTAGCATTTCCCTTTTATCAACCAATTCTCCGGTAATCTTACTCTATTTCTTTATGAAGTAAATCATCACACGTACTACTTTTTAATTCTTTCTTACATGTATGATGGTGCCGATGTGACACCAGGAATTCTCAAGTCTAGGCATCATCTGCTTTACTGTATATGAATAATTTTGCATCTACTTGTGTTCTTAAGTGAAATCTGAAACTTTTATTCCAATTTATGTGTTGCAGCTCTCAAGTTGATGTTATCAATGAAATTGTTAAGAAAGCTTTAGACGAAGTAAATCCCATGACTATATGTTGCAAAATATCAAGTTTGGTTAGATTCTCGTGTCATCGTTAAGATTGGTATCTATGGTATGGGTGGAATTGTTAAAACAACTTTTGCCAAAGTGGTGTACAACCAAAACTATCACCGCTTTAAGGGTAGCTGCTTCCTGGAAAACGTTAGAGAAGCTTCAAAAAACAAGAAAAGGCATAGCTTTCTAACGGGGCACACGCAACGAGTAGTTGTTGAAATAATGGAAACTTATTATAAATTCGTCAATTACAATATTGGCATTTTGAAGAAAAAAAGTTTGCTAACGATAAATTGTCGGGAAGAAAAGTTGCATTTAACAACGGAAAGCATAGTAGGCTATGGATATTAGGGGTGAGCAAAAAACCGAATTAAAACTGAAATTGAACCGAAACCGATAAAAACCGAACCGTAAAAAATCGAAACCGGGTCAAAACCGAACCGAAACCGAAAATTAAAAAACCGAACCGTTCTTGAGGTTTCGGTTTCGGTTTTAGGTCCAAACCGAACCGAAAAAAACTGAACCGATCCGATTAATAAAATTAAAGAAATAAATATATTATATATTCTACTGGACCAATTTTTATGAGTAGTGGGAGTAGATTAATAAAGATCATGTCATTCCTTTTAATAATTATACTATTTTGTTATTGTTTTTGAAGTTTTAATTTGTAATAGTTGATTAATAAATGTAGTTTAATAAACATCTATATCTAGGTATTTTATATGTTTTATTTTTGGATGCGACGAATTTTTCTTTGCTTTTCTGAAAAAACTCTTTACTTATACAAAGACTTCAGATAGATTCGAGATTGTTGAATTTCTAACATTGTCTTAAATACATTTCAAAGAAAATATTTTTGAAGATCATGTTAAATTTTCATTATTTTCGGATCATGTTGGACTTAAATAATTTATTATGAAAACTTTGTATGTTTATTTTGGACGAAAAAATAATATGTAACTTTGCAAGCTTAAAAATTCGAAATCATTTTATTTATTTTGTTATGTTTATTTGAGGCGGTTTTAAAACCGAAACCGAACCGATTGTAACCGATCCGATCATTTTAAAACTGAAACCGAACCGACGATTTCAGTTGCGGTTTCGGTTTTCGATTTTAAAAACCGAGGATATGCTGTTTCGGTTTCGGTTTTAACCTAAAACCGAACCGATCCGACCCGCGCTCACCCCTAATGGATACCACAAATTAAACAGTGAGGTGTTGAAGCAATTATACAAAATTATACAAGGTATTTTTTTTTTATATACAATTAACTGTTGTAGCCTTTTTGACTGGCATATTAAAGTTAAAAAAATATATATTAAATTTAAATATAAATTTCTTTCATCTCAAACCATGTATAAAAATTTAAATAATAAAAACCAATGAGACTATCTCCAACCTAATTTTATAATTGCACTTTTTCATCATTTTACTTATAAAATTCACTAACACTCAACTCCAAAAATTACATCGAATTTGGTGTAACACAAAATTTTGGTATAACATTTATTATTTTATAAATCTCAACCTTACCCCTCCTTATTCTATTTAAGTATAACAAATTTATTTCTTAAGTGTCCTATTAAATTTATTATTTTTGTATTTTGATTTAGATTAATAGTTCTAGTACAAAAAGTTTTCATGTAAACTTTAGAATTGATGAGTTAAAGTTGATTGTGATTTGATGGAATTTTTGCACCAAAATGATGCGAAAGTCTAAATCACACCAAAACGGTGTGATGGGTTGGAGAGTGAAAAAAAATAACAAATTGACCTAATTTTTTTTTATATTTATATTTGTGTGTTAGGGAACAGAGGCAATTGAAGGTATCATTCCTAGCGATTTTGTTGTCCCTACTGGCCTAAACTACCGTCTATTTAAGTCAACAACAATGAATCATTTTGCTGCTAAAACATTCAAAAGGATGATTAAACTAAGATTTCTTTACCTCCAAAATGTGAATCTCACCGGAAGCTTTAAACATGCTGTTGTTGGAGAAATTTCGTAACAACATAAATCGGAGGTTGCTGGAATAACGAATTATGAAAATAGGGGGATTTGAGATATTTGGATGTTTGGGGCTGAGCTCGTATGATGACTCCTCAGAAATTGAATAGAGAATGGGTTCTTTCTCTTCTTCTTTCCCGAGTGCCATTTGCCGTGTACCACTGTTCCACTGTACCATACAAGGTGCCTACGTACCCATTTATATAGGGATCAAGCCTCACGTAATTCTTGGAAAACAAGTCATTAGATAAGTCAATTCAGTCCAAGTCCATAGATAGTCAAAGTTTATCCATCCAATGTTCCCATAAATAGTTCAAGGATTATCAATCCACCTCACGTTCCCATAAATAATCCGGTCTTCACATGTTTTCCTACAATCTTGCGGCATCTCCGCATTTCTTTCCATGATTTGAAGAATATCGTTTGATTGAGATTGATTCTTTTCTCGTTTCAGAGAGAGGATATTGCTTATTGGTTAAGCAATTAATTATTAATATGAATTAATAATTATTAAACGGAGAAATTTGGACTATGCCAAAACGTGGCATAATAACAAGCCCCCAGTTCTTCAGTGTAGCTTGCTGTAGTGGAGAACTAAAAATCTTTGAGCTTCCAAATTTCTTCGGTCGACGCTTTTCAAGTGTCATTGTCCACATAAGGATGTGTTTTTGTTTGTCCACGAGCCCCCAAGCTGAGGCTTTAATAAGTTATCCAATTTCAAATGTAAGGCTTTCAGCCCATATCACATCCGGTCACACAAATTTTCCTACAATCTCGCGGCATCTCCGCATTTCTTCCCATGATTGTAGGAATGTCTCATGCCAACCATATCACGTCCGGTCCCACACGTTTTCTGCAATCTCGCGGCATCTCCGTATTTCTTCCCGTGATTGTAGGAATGTCCCATGCCAACCAAGAAATATCCATCTACCAATGGGCCTTCAATAATGTAATTTTATTCATGGACTCTCCTCTGAGAGTAGGGTCTTCAATATTAATCATCCTTAAAAAAGAGAGCTTTCGAAAACATTACCCTTATCAGATAAGGACCTTCCACACTTATTTTTGTCCATGCACGAGCTAGTGAAGTAATCAAATCATGCACTATTAATATTGCATCACAATTCTTTAACATCTCCATGATTCAGATTCTGCCCAGATCTGTTTTTTACCTTTCTGACCCTGTAAACGATATTCTCTTGGAAAACACAAAACATGAAAGTTGTAGAAAACGAAAAGAGCTTTCCGATGATATATGGCTCGTCAGAAACAGAATTATAATGAATCGGGAATCAAATAAAACGTCTGCTGATTAACTTTTCAATACTGAAAAACGGGATCTGATTATGTTTTGTGATTTCAAAAATATATCTGAACATAATCTCAGAAAACACCAAAAACGAAAGTTGTAGGAAATCACAAAATCTTTCCGGATCATAAAATATCATCAAAATCTAACATGTAATAAATTTACTACGAATTTTATAAGATAACTTATGTATACAGACAAAAGCATAAGAAAACTTATCTTAATTTCGAAAAGAATCATGAATCACCGCCTCTATGGTTTTGCTCCTCCATTAAAGCTGTTCCAGATCCATAATAACCCCCTTGCGTATGATGTAGATGATTTGATTGTCCTCCACAATCAAAAAATAATCCCCTCCTTCTAGCGCCAATTGTTGTTAGAGGAATTTCGTAACAACATAAATCGGAGGTTGCTGGAATAACGAATTATGAAAATAGGGGGATTTGAGATATTTGGATGTTTGGGGCTGAGCTCGTATGATGACTCCTCAGAAATTGAATAGAGAATGGGTTCTTTCTCTTCTTCTTTCCCGAGTGCCATTTGCCGTGTACCACTGTACCACTGTACCATACAAGGTGCCTACGTACCCATTTATATAGGGATCAAGCCTCACGTAGTTCTTGGAAAACAAGTCATTAGATAAGTCAATTCAGTCCAAGTCCATAGATAGTCAAAGTTTATCCATCCAATGTTCCCATAAATAGTTCAAGGATTATCAATCCACCTCACGTTCCCAAAAATAGTTCAAGGATTATTAATCCACCTCACGTTCCCATAAATAATCTGGTCTTCACATGTTTTCCTACAATCTTGCGGCATCTCGGCATTTCTTTCCATGATTTGAAGAATATCGTTTGATTGAGATTGATTCTTTCCTCGTTTCAGAGAGAGGATATTGCTTATTGGTTAAGCAATTAATTATTAATATGAATTAATAATTATTAAACGGAGAAATTTGGACTATGCCAAAACGTGGCATAACACATGCATTTAAAGATTTGAGGTGGCTCTGTTGGGCGGCTTGTCCTTTGTGGTGTTTACCTTCTGACTTTTACCCGCAAAAACTTGTTTACCTTGCGTTGCGTTATAGCAAATTGAGAACAATGTGGGAGCCCAACACGGTAGGCACTGTGAGTATGTTATTTGCAATTAGTTCATTAAATTTCAGATATAACATTTCCCGATTGCACTCATTTTTCCAGGTTCCGCAGGTTTTTGAGAACTTAAAGACTCTAGACTTGTCGCATTCTTATCATTTAACTACAACTCCAAACTTCACTAGATTTCTGTATCTTGAAACTTTAAATCTCACATGTTGTGTAAGGTTGGAGGAAATCCACATATCAATCGGAAGTTTGGTGAGGCTTGTTTCTCTATGTCTCCGGAGTTGTGGTTTCCTACGAAGTCTCCCAGACAACATCGGTAACTTGAGAGCATTGAAAAAGCTTGATATTGCATGTTGTAAGAATCTAAAAGCAATCCCTATGAACTTGGGGAACATGGAATCCTTGGTAGAGCTCAATGTGGAATATAATTCAACTCTTTGCAAATTACCGCATTCGATTGGTCGTCTTAGTAAGCTTATTGAGCTGAACTTGTCTGGGTGCGACAAGCTTATAACTCTTCCAGACACTATTTGCAATCTTAGATCACTGAAAATTCTGTATATTGGTGGGTGTAGTAGTCTGGAAGCATTGCCTAAAGAATTGGGGAACCTTGAATCCCTGGTTGAGCTCAAAGCAGAGAGACTTTTAAGTGTTTCGAAATTACCTGATTCGATTGGGCGCGTTAGATCACTGGGAAATCTCATTCTTGAGAGTTGTATCAACCTGTTGTCTATTGATGAGCTTCCTTCTAGTTTGAAATCGATAAGTCTTAAAGGTTGTACGGAAATGGAAAGAATACCAAATCTATCCAATATGAAGCAGTTGGAGGAATTAGACCTTGCAAATTGCAGTGGTTTGACAGAGATTAACGGCTTGGAGGGACTTACTTGTATTCAAAAACTTTGTTTGCAAGGTTGCAACTCGTCTCTACTGAAATCCACTCTCACAAAACGTTTCTTTCAGGTTTGTTTAATCTCAAGCTCTTTTATAAACATATAAATTAGATGTTTCCCTTAACTGATTTAAATTAATATATAAAAATTAGTTTCAGTTGGTTGTAAAATTAGATTTCCAATCTATACTTTAATGTATCAAATGAATAGTTGAACATTATAAATGGTGGTAAATATATATGTATATTAGTAAAAATGGACTGGGTTACTTCTGTAGATGGATGTTTGTTGATAGACATTGTTTGGGGTCATATTTTTTAACAGATATACTCTGGATTTGGACATCAAATTACAATTCACACTTCGTCATCAGCGTTCCCGGATTGGGTTAGTCAGGATTGGATGAGTCGAACAATTAATTCTGCGTCAACAGTTTCTTCAGATTTGCCACCAGATGTATTACACAATTTCTTGGCAATGATTCTCTTCCGTAAAAACTGGGGTGACTTTTTTAACAGATTCAATTATTCTGTTAAGACTAACACAAATGTTTTTGAATTGACTGATATGCCTTCACTAGAATCCAATGGTTTTCTTACCGAGCCCAAATTCTCAAGCATGATTATAGTAACAAGAACAGTATTCTCGGTCACGGACAGCGATGATAGAATTGAATTCACGGCACATCCACAGCGGTTGGGAAATAAAGAAAATGTAGAGATTGTTGGGATTCATCTACTATACAAACCAGGCGTGACACTTATTGACAACACCACCATCAATGTAGATGAGGAAAAAGTACATTCTTCGAAACGGTTAAAACATGTGTAAGTGACAAAGAACTGGCTCTCCCATAAGTTCTGAGCAGTTGGATGATTTGGAAAGTGACAAGAATTGGCAATCTATCTCAAGAAATAGATGAACAAGATTGTGCTTTGTTTGATTATCCACTTCAAATGCTTTCAACATAGTCGATGACTTGAGATAACAGTTTGTTCAATCGCACAGGAGTTACTACTGTACAATTAATAAGGTTTAGTTCAATTAATGACTCGTATTATTATAGGACTTGATCTTATATGGGTAGTCAATTAGTCATTATGTTTGCCATATATTTAGGGTTAATCATCAAGTTGGTCACTGAAGTGGACTTAAAAGTATCAAATTGGTCACTAAACTGAAAACAGTCTCAAACAGGTCATTAAAGTCAGTTACAAGTACATTCTGTTATGTAACTTACTTTTTTCTGGACGAAAAATACTAATATTCATGCTGATTTTTCAATTTTATGGTCTGAAATGAATATGTTACCCTACCATATTGATGTCATATCAAAAAAAATTTAATATATTATCATTTTTAGTCTAAAAAAAGGGAGTTATTTAACGAAATGTACCCGTAGCCAACTTTAATGACCTGCTTGAGACCATTTTCAGTTTGGTGACCAACTTGATACTTTAGGTTCACTTCAGTGACCAACTAGATAATTAACCCCATATATTTATGGTCGGATTTCTAATTTTCGTTAATGTCGTGTATCAAGTTGAATATCAAAAATTGTTGAATACAAAAATAGTATAATATTCTAATTTATTTATTTTTAGTCTTAGCAAAGTTATTTTTTATTCCGTCTCTCACCTGCGTTTGTGAAAAAATGAATTAGGTGTGCCCGTTATTTATTAATTGGAAGTGGGCAAGTATTGAACTACTTTATGCTTCTCTAGACATTACTCTCTTAAGTAGTAATTGGGACTTCTTGTCCTTGAGTGTTGGTAGGGATACTCGTCCCTTCAGTGCCAGTAGTTGGCGGTGGTTGGCTTCCCTGAATCTCCGTTTCAGAGGTGATAGGGAGGCCCTCAGAAGTATCAGAATCTATGGCTGTTCTTCGTGTGTTTGCCATGGTTGATGTTGTCGTCCCACAGACGGCGCCATATGTTGTGGAATAAAAAACGTGCTTGTGTAATTAATGCTAAGGTTTAATGAGCTTCGAGCTTTAATGGCTGCACTCGTGTTTCCGGACTAAATTGGTCCTCACAAGATGCCTACGTATCTCAATTCGTTATTGAGAATCAAGCCAAGACGTAGTTCTGATTGTAGGATCAGGGACCTTATATAGGCGTCTGGAGCCTAGTATTTATGGTATGTTTGGGAGACTTAACGGATAAGTATTCTTATTGATAACTGATAAGGATTGTATTGCTTGCAGGATAAGTCTTTTCCTTTGTTGATAAAGGCTATGACTCAATAATTGCCTTTAATTGGGATTCTGGATCCTTCTTTGACCAATTTGCCATAATTTGGGCTCTTTTTATGAGCTGTATATCTTACCTATTCATTAATTACGAAATTAATGAATAATTAGGGTATCGGGCCTTAAATATCGGCCTTTTGTTTGACCAGTCAATTATATTTCTATAATTACTTTTCTGACCATATCATTTGCCCCCCAACTTCTGGGAAGATCTCCTCGGGGTTTTCGTAGAAGTTATAGCGTGTTTTTCCAAAATTTTCCATTTTTAGGGCATTTTCGACCTCAAATTAGGTCATTTTTGACCAGGAATTCGACCTGGAAACAGTACAATTTCGACCAGGATTTCGACCTAGAAATCAGTACAAATTCGACCAGGATTTTCGACCTGGAGACAGTAAAAATTCGACCAGGATTTTCGACCTGGAGACAGTACAAATTCGACCAGGAATTTCGACCTGGAAATCGAGCTCAAACAGGTGTGAGGTCGAAGCTATCGACCAGGATTTTTAGGTCTTTTTCGACCTCACCTGTTCGACCTCGACTCAGTATGTTTTCGAATAGGAACAGCTGTGAGGTCGAAGCTATCGACCTGGATTTCCAAGTCACTTTCGACCTCACCTGTTCGACCAGGAAACCAGTATAATTTCGACCTGGAATTTCAGCCAAGAATTCGAGCTCAAAACGACTGTGAGGTCGAAGCTGTCGACCAGGAATTCTAGTTCTTTTTCGACCTCACATGTTCGACCTCATTTTCATATGTCCTCGACCTGGAATTGTTAACTTCAATTCATAGGCTATTGTCGACCTCATGTGACGACCTCGTTTCTAATATACCTTCGACCTCGATTGGTCGTGAGGTCGAAGTTGTCGACTTCGATTCAAAGGCTATTTTCGACCTCGATTGTTCGACCAGGAATTACATGTGTTTTCGACTTCGATTTTTAGGTCAACACAGACTTAATTTCTGGGTCATTCTCGACCTCATTCTTTCGACCTCTTTTTAGTGTGAGGTCGAGTGATACGAACTCGATTAATAGTATATTTTCGATCTCATTCGTTCGATCTCGACCCAGGGTCTTTTCGACCTCGATTTAGTGTGAAGTCGATGGACACGACCTCAGTTTCGTGTGTACTTTCGACTAGGGTCATATGACTTCGATTTAGGGTCTTTTCGACCTCAAACCTTTAATTGTTTCGCTTTATTTGGGAGTGAGGTCGTTTGATACGACCTCGTTTTCTCGTATATTTTCGACCAGGGTCGTGCGATCTCGATTTAGAGTCTTTTCGACCTTGGTTTTTTGATTTTTTGCCTTGGTTTTATTCCAGGCTTTCATTCTTTTCTTGGGCCTTAACTAACCCAATTTTTGATTGGATTTAAGTTATTTCCGCCTTGGGCCTAATTGGGCCTTATTTGTTTGGGCTTCGAATTTGCCAGAGTCTTAATTTGTTTGGGCTTTTGCCTTTGTAATCCATAAATGGATTTATGGGCCTTACTGGCTATAAACGGTTGCTCTTCCTTAGCCGGTTGAGTTCCCGGTTATCTTGATTATAAAAGAGTGAGATTTCTCATTTCACTCTCACTTCTCACTTTCAACTTTCCAAAATTTCTCTCTAGTTATCATAGTTTTTTCTCTCTTTTATTCCGTGGTAAGGCGATTCCCGGCGAGTTTTTCACGGTGGTGCTCTTGTTTTTTCTGGGATCAATCTTCATCCCTTGAAGATTTCTAGGTTTTCACCTTCATCCCTTGAAGATTTCTGGGTTTTTTGAAGATTTTCTGGGAATTTTCCTTGAAGTTTTGAAGATTTGAAGTTTCTTTGAAGATTTTTCTGGGAATTTTCTTGAACGCTTGAAGATGTCTGACAAAGCTGCTCAACGCCTTCAAAGAATGAACAAAGCTTCTAAGAGAGGTATCATCATCCGTTCTTCTCATATGTCACTTCAAGATATGATTTTAGAACGTAGTGATGAATATCCCTCTGTGTCCCACTTAGATTCTTTCGATTGCAGTAATAAGTTTCATGAAATCGACTTAATTAGGGACTATAATAAAATGTATAGGATTAAGTCCCCCTATAGATTAGTTCCAGCTGGCCCAGGGGACCGTTCTTGCCATTGGCGTCCTGATGCACTCTGCATTTACAAGGATGCCATTGTCGCAGGACTCAGGTTTCCCTTTCATGAGTTCATTCCCAGGCTTTTGGCTGATGTTGGGATTAACCCTTGCCAACTTCCTCCAAACGCCTGGAGAATCATTATGTGTTTCATTGTTCTTTGTTTGAAGAACAAATTTCCTTTGTCCGTAGCTTTGTTTAGGAGAATTTTTCAATTTAAGAATAGTTCAGCCATTTCTTTGGGTTGGGTTTATATCAACCACCGTCCTTCCACTCCCCCCATATTTCACCTTAAATCCATTCCAGACAATAACCTCAAATGGAAGGAAGAGTTCATGTACTTGATTTGGGAAGGAGGGGATTGGGGCACCCTTTTTCGTAGTTCCTTTAGTAGGGTTTCGGATGGTAGCCCTAGTGATATCATCTTAACTGATGAAGAGGCCCATGCATACGCTGAGCTTACAAAGGATAATTATGCCACACTTGCTTGGGTGCTCCTGGATGAGTTCCAGCTTAAGTCCTTGGGACTTTCAAACGTTTCTGATAAGGGTAATTCTCACCTCAAATCTTTCTTTATTTATTTAAGATTAACTTATACCAACTGTTTCCTTCCTTTTATCTTTTGCAACTGCGGTCTTTATCAATAAGACCAACGAGCCTGAAGATGAGGAGACAGCCAGGATGAAGAGGGCACGTTTGGGAGGGAAGGATCCTCGTGCCTCTAGTGTTCCAGCTTTCATAAGGCCTCATGTGGACCTTACTGAAGATGCTGAAGGCCCTGCCTCGGGCAAGAGTGCAGTTTGGCGCCCCAACTGGGGTCTCAGGAAGAAGGACACTGTAGTGGGAGTGTCCAAGCATGCAGTGGAGTGGTCTTATCACTCTCTGACTCCTTGTGACTACAAGGATTTCGTTTCTAACTCCACCATCGAGGGGGTGGAGCATGCAGGATCCCAGGCCATGGCGGCTGTAAGTATTTTTCTCCTTCTTTTCTTTGTAGTCTTTAATATATTTCAAGTTTTAAGTATTTGACTTGTAACTTGCTTGCAGATGAATGCCAACTACCAAGGGGCTCTCTTTCAAGCCAAGTCTTGGCGCTCATCTTCTGAGGCCAACCAAGGCAAGTTTGAGAAGTCCCGGGAGGAAATGGCTTCAGTGAAGGCCACCTTGTCTAGGAAGGAGGAGTTGGCTGACTCCCAGGCTGAGCTGGTGTCTTTGAGGAAGGCCAAAGATGATTTTATCGACGAGTATCTCGACTCTGAGGAGTACGAGGACTTGATCGGTAAGCATGACGAGCTCCTCTTCCCAGTTCAGTATACTAAGGGATGGGATGACGCTCTTTCTGCTGTCCTGGAGAAGATGCCTGGATCTCTCACCATTTCTGATTTTCCGAGCCCTCACCTTCCTACTCATTTGGAGATGGTTTTGGCTGGAGAGGAGGATATGGAGGAGGATGACAGGATCTTAGACATGGATCATACTTCTCCACCTGGTCAGACTGCCAGGGCTGATGATGCTGCCATTCCCTCTGGAGAGGAAGAGGAGGAGGAAGAGGAGGCCACTGATAGGGCTGCTTAGTTGTAGTTTTCTTTTGTAGTTCTTATTTATGGCCTTTCTTGGCTTGTAATAGTATTGATGTACTTTTGGCCTACGGGCTTAAAACTTAACTTTTATTTAAGTTTTTATTTATATCTTGTGGCCATTCATGGCTTGCATTGTTTTTCTTGCTTTTTGAATGTTTATGAACACTCATAGTAGATAAGCTTTAAAACATGAAAATGCTGAATTCATTCATAACTTGAAGATGGGATCAACCCTTACATAGTATCCCAGTTTAAAACTTGGGTTGGTTTCATCAAACCTTATTTATAGCAGTGAATCCTCTCAGGAAACACCTTAAACATAATAAATTTTCAGATTGGAGGCATGCCAAGTCCTTGGCACCTCATGCCCCTCAAGGGTTTCTAGCTTGTACGAGCCTCGACCAAATACGTTCTTGATGTGATATGGTCCTTCCCAATTTGGGGCCAACTTCCTTTTTTGTCCAACTCCAGATGCTTCAATTTTTCTGAGAACCAAGTCTCCTTGACGAAAGAACCTTTCTTTAACCCTTAGGTTATAGTAGAAAGATGCCTTCTTTTGATGTTCAACTATCTTGGCGTTTGCCTCATCTCTAACTTCGTCAATTAGATCTAAAGCCAGCCTCAAGCCTTCTTCATTTTCTTCTGGTTCATAAGCCTCAACTCTTGGGGAGGTGTGAGTAATCTCCACTGGAACCACTGCCTCTGCCCCATATGCCAGCAAGAAGGGGGTAGCTCCAGTGGTGACTTTACAAGTAGTACGATATGCCCAAAGTATGGGGAGCAATTCGTCTACCCAAGTGTTTCTGGAGCATTCAACTCTTTTCTTTAGTCCATCCAGGATTATTCGATTTGCAACCTCAGCTTGCCCATTTGCTTGACGATGGGCAACAGAGGTGAAGCGCAATTTGATATCGTTCTCATCACAATACTTCTTGAACTCATCGTTGTTAAACTGAGTTCCATTGTCCGTAACCAGGATTCGGGGGATGCCATATCTACATATTACACTTTCCCAGAAGAATTGCATTACTTGTTTGGTGGTTATCTTGGCTAATGGCTTAGCCTCAATCCACTTGGTGAAGTAGTCGATTGCTACTATCAAGAACTTTCTTTGAGCACTTGCCATAGGAAATGGCCCGAGTATATCCATTCCCCACATAGCAAAGGGGATAGGTGAGTTAATGGATGTCATCATCTCTGGTGGTTGTCTAACCACTGGTGCATGTTTCTGGCACCGTTCACACTTCTTCACATAGCTTTTAGCATCAGCAAGAATGCTTGGCCAGTAGAAACCTAGACGGGTGACTTTATGAGCAAGGGCTCTGCCCCCCAAGTGCTGCCCACAAATTCCTTCATGCACTTCCTTTAGGGCCAATTCTGCCTCTTGAGGTCTCAAGCACTTCAAGTATGGAATAACAAAAGATTTCTTGTATAGGATTCCCTCAATTAGGGCATACCTTAGTGCTCTGACATATAGCTTTCGTGCTTCTGAAGTGTCGTTGGGCAGCCACCCAGTTTCCAGGTGAGCTTTGATGGGATCAATCCAACAGCTGGTAATACCAATGGGTGCTACCAACTTTCCGTTGATGCTTGGGGTCTTCAAGACTTGGAAGTATACACTCCCTGCATAGTTTTCAATTTCAGAAGAGGCAAACTTAGACAAGGCATCAGCCTTCACGTTTTCCTCCCTGGGAATGTGCTCTACATAGCATTCATCGAATTGAGTCATGATGGCCTTGACAAGTTTTAAGTACTTGGCCATGACTTCATCTCTAGCTTCAAACTCTCCATTCACTTGGGAGACCACTAGCCTCGAATCTCCACATACTTTCAGGGTTTTGACCCTCAAGGCTCCAGCCAGACCTAAGCCAGCTATCAGAGCTTCATACTCAGCCTCATTGTTTGTCGTTGGGAAGTCATGTTTTAGTGCATACTCTATAAGGAATCCATCGGGACTTTGTAGCACTAAACCAGCTCCACTAGATTTTGTTTTTGATGCTCCATCAAAATAGAGCACCCAACATTCTTTGGAGATCACTTCTTCATCTTTTTGCCTTCTATTATCACTTCCTGCCCCCCGACTTCTTGGTTGTCAATGGTGCATTCAACCATGAAGTCAGCAAGTGCCTGAGCTTTTATGGCCATTCGAGGCTTATACTTGATGTCGAACTCGCCCAATTCAATAGCCCATTTGATCAGCCTTCCACTAACTTGAGGACTGTGCAAGATGTTTCTCAGAGGTTGATCAGTCAAGACCTCTATCTTGTGAGCCTGGAAGTAGGGGCGTAGCTTTCTTGAGGCCATTATCAAGGCTAAGGCAAACTTCTCAATCATTGAGTAGTTTATTTCTGCCCCATGCAGAATCTTGCTCACATAGTAGATGGGTTTCTGAAACTTCAATTCTTCCTTTACCAAAACAGCTCTAAGGGCTGTGTTAGAAACTGCCAAGTACAAATAGAGAATCTCTCCTGGTTTGGGTTTTGCCAACAGTGGTGGCTCAACCATGTATTTCTTCAGGGCCTCAAAGGCCTTTTGGCTTTCAGTCGTCCATTCAAAGTCTTTTACCTTCTTGAGTGCTTTGAAGAAAGGTAAGCATTTTTCTCCTGATTTGGAGATGAATCTTCCCAGTGCTGCCACTCTTCCTGTTAGTTTTTGGACATCCCTAACAGTCTTTGGTGGTTCCATGTCTAGAATCGCTTTGATTTTGTCGGGATTGGCCTCGATTCCTCTCTTGGAAACCATTAGGCCTAAGAACTTTCCCGAGCCTACGCCAAAGGCACATTTAGCTGGATTCAACATCATCTTGTGGTGCCTCAGCACTTCGAATGCCTCTCGGAGGTGCTCAATATGATCGGCCTTATCGAGGCTTTTGACTAACATGTCATCTACGTAGACCTCCATGGTTTTTCCAATTAGGTGCTCAAAGATTTTGTTCACCAATCTTTGATATGTTGCTCCTGCATTCTTAAGCCCAAAAGCCATGACTGAAACAAAAGACACCAAAGTCAGTGATGAACGATACCTTGGCGATATCATCTTTGTGCATCTTGATTTGATTATATCCACTGAAGCCATCCATGAAACTTAGCATCTCATGCCCAGCAGTGGCATCTATTAATGCATCAATCCTCGGTAAGGGAAAACAATCCTTAGGACATGCATCGTTCAAGTCGGTGAAGTCGACACACATCCTCCATTTTCCATTGGCCTTTTTGACCATCACGGGGTTAGCTAACCATTCTGGGAATTGGATTTCCTCAATGAACCCAGCCTCTAGAAGCTTTTCAACTTCTTGTTTTATGGCTTCAAGCCTCTCTGGAGCAAAACTTCTCTTCTTTTGTTTTACCGTCTTCCTTTCTGGATCCACATTCAATTTGTGAGTTATCAATTGGGGATCAATCTCTGGCATGTCGGCTGCTGTCCAAGCAAAAACGTCATTGTTCTTTTGAAGAAAAGTCATGAGTTTGTTTTTCAATGGCTCAGGTAGTAGTGCTCCAATATAAGTCACCTTCTCTGGCTCACCTGGGACTAAGGGAATTGGGACCAAGTCCTCGGCTGGTTTCCCTCTTCTGTCCTCATTGTCACTTGTATTCATATCTTCAATCGGGAGAACCTGCCCCCCGATTCCATCAGGCCTCAATGCGGCTACATAACAGCTTCTGGCCATTTTTTGGTCTCCCCGTTCTTCACCAATCCCATTCCTCGTTGGGAATTTGATTTTCAAATGATAAGATGAGGCAACAGCCTTAAACGCATGAAGACCAGTCCTTCCTAGGATTGCATTGTAGGTTGAAGTTGCTTTTATAACTATGAAGTTCAGCATTTGAGTAGATGTATTCATTCCTTGTCCCATTGTCATAGGAAGTTGGATAGTGCCTTCCACTTTTGACTCCACTCCATTGAACCCATAAATGGGCATATTCGAGGGCGTCAACTGAGAATCAGTGTAACCCATTTTGATAAAGGCATCGTGGAACAGGATATCCACTGAGGCTCCATTGTCGACTAGGACTCTCTTTGTTTCGGAGTTGCCTATCACAGGTACTATGACGAGAGGATCATCATGGGGGAACTTCACCCATTCCAGGTCTGAATCATCAAAACTTATTGACACTTCTGTTCTGGCACGCTTTGGTGCTTCTCCAACCACAGTCATTACCTCTCGGGCATAAGCCTTTCTCGAGTTTCGGGAGGACCCAGCAGCAGTTGGTCCTCCGAATATCATGTTGATAACTGGCCCTCGGGGCTTGGGATTTCGATCTTGATCGTTATCCCTTCTGTCATAATCCTTCCTTTCATAATTCCCCCTTTGATTTCCTTGGTTTCCATCCTTGGTAAATTTGCTGAGTTTCCCTCTTCGTATCAGAAACTCAATCTCATCTTTCAGTTGCCTACAATCGTCGGTGTCATGACCGACTTCTTTGTGGAACCGACAAAATTGATTTTGGTTCCGTTTGGACAAGTCGGCCCTCATTGGATTTGGCCATTTGATATCTTCCTCCTTAGCTATTTCCATTAGGATTTGACTCCTGGGAGTGTTCAATCTTGCATATTCTGTAAACTTTGGCCCAAAATTGCTCTTTTTTGGTGGAGAATCAGATCTCTTTGACGTTCTAGAAATTTTTCCTTAACATCGTACTCTTGAGTTTCTTTTCTTTTCTTTGAATTCCCACTACCGCCAGCGGTGGGTTCATATTTTCTCATGTTTTCTTCAGCCTTGATATACTTTCCGGCTCTGTCTTGGAGCTTCAGCATGCTCTCGGGTGGATGTTTAGCTAACGACCTTTTGAAGTGATCATCAGTGATTCCTTGTTGCAGGGCTATCATAGCTACTTTGTCCTCTAAGTCCGGGACCTTCAAAGCCTCCCGGGTGAATCGATTGATGTAGTCCCTTAGGGCTTCATTCTGTCCTTGCCGGATTGCCATGAGTGATGCAGAACTTTTCTCATGCACCCTTCCACTAATGAATTGATTGATGAAGGCTTTACTTATATCTTTGAAAGAACCAATTGAGTTGGAGGGAAGACGGCTATACCAGCGTTGTGCCATGCCTGCCAAGGTTTGGGGAAACGCCCTACACTTGACCGCATCATTGGTCGGCTGCAACAGCAGTGCGTTGGAGAAAGTCCTTACATGATTTGCGGGATCTCCCGTTCCATCGTAAGCTTTGATGGTTGGCATCTTGAATTTTCTGGATATAGTAGCTTTCATGATGTCTTGAGTAAACGGTGGTGTAGGATCATCAGGATCTCCTAGGGGCAACAACACAGTAGGATCACCCCTTGGGGCTTCAGCCCTTTTGGTTCTCCTTGACGGTGGATCCAAATTGATTATCAGGACTCCTCCCGTTCCTTGATTTTGAGTCCTTGCGGCTTCTTCTTTAGCCAGTAGCTTCTTGAGCCTTGCAGTCTCGGCTTCATGGGCCGCTAATTTCTCCCTTGTAGTTTGGGGTCGTTCTCTATTGGTTTGAGAAGAACGTCTCCTTCGTGGGGCAACATCGTCCCCAGTTGTATAACCCTCATCCTCGGTGTATGGACCCGAGTAATCTGGGAAAGAGATCTGGCGAGTTTGTTGATTCAGGGGTCCCAGACCTTGAATGTAAGGGGGCACATAGGCTTCATGATAGATGGGATTAGCCCCACTGCTGCCCACCGGGGGTCGAGGAGGCATACCGTAGGTTGGCATGCCCAGAGTTTGAGTAGCATATTGGGGGAGATCAGTAGCGTGGAGTTGAAGGCTACGAGGTGCGTTTGCAAGCAACGGATTGGTTACAACTGTTTGCTGGAGAGTGGTTTCAGGTGGATTTTGTCCATGAATAACCATTTGTAGGGGATTCGTCCCTTCAGTAGTAATTGGGACTTCCTGTCCTTGAGTGTTGGTAGGGATACTCGTCCCTTCAGTGCCAGTAGTTGGCGGTGGTTGGCTTCCCTGAATCTCCGTTTCAGAGGTGATAGGGAGGCCCTCAGAAGTATCAGAATCTCTGGTTGTTCTTCGTGTGTTTGCCATGGTTGATGTTGTCGTCCCACAGACGGCGCCATATGTTGTGGAATAAAAAATGTGCTTGTGTAATTAATGCTAAGGTTTAATGAGCTTCGAGCTTTAATGGCTGCACTCGTGTTTCCGGACTAAATTGGTCCTCACAAGATGCCTACGTATCTCAATTCGTTATTGAGAATCAAGCCAAGACGTAGTTCTGATTGTAGGATCAGGGACCTTATATAGGCGTCTGGAGCCTAGTATCTATGGTATGTTTGGGAGACTTAACGGATAAGTATTCTTATTGATAACTGATAAGGATTGTATTGCTTGCAGGATAAGTCTTTTCCTTTGTTGATAAAGGCTATGACTCAATAATTGTCTTTAATTGGGATTCTGGATTCTTCTTTGACCAATTTGCCATAATTTGGGCTCTTTTTATGAGTTGTATATCTTCCCTATTCATTAATTACGAAATTAATAAATAATTAGGGTATCGGGCCTTAAATATCGGCCTTTTGTTTGAACAGTCAATTATATTTCTATAATTACTTTTCTGACCATATTAGTAAACTATAGCAATTTTATAGAAGTAAAATATAATTAATTGTGAAAAAGTAAAATATAGAAATTTTATGCCTATTATAAAGGTGAAAATTTTAAGATGCAGAAAGTAGTAGTACAGCAGTTTTACTTATTCTAGAGAAATGGCATAGTTTGAGCTAGGGATGTAAAGGAGGGCTAAATATTTTTAGGCTCGAATTTAAACTTGACTAAATATTTCGGTCTTAAGTTTACACTACACCAAAAACGGGCTTTTCCTACCGTCGAATCGGTAGGAAAAGGCCCGAAATCGGTAGGAAATGGGTCATTTCCTACCAACCCGCGTTGGTAGGAATTGCTTAAGTCGGAAATGTCATTGGTGGGAAATGCTACTGACTTGGTCAATGGGGACCCCACATGCTGACTTGGACTGCCACATGGCAGGGACCCATGTGCCAACATGGATGCTGACGTGGCGTGGGACCCATCCACGTCAGTTGAAATGCCAGATGCCACGTGGGTGGGACCCATCCAAGTCAGCTGCCACGTGGCATGCCACGTGGAATTTGTGAAAATTCTGCATACCCATTTCCTACCGAGCATCCCTGAGCACATTGGTAGGAATTATTTCAGAATGCATGTAGAATGTCATTTCCTACCGATCATTTCCTACTGTCCTTGTTAGCATTTCCTACCAACCATTTCCTACCGTCCTTACCAAACGGTAGGAAATGCCCCAAAATTGGTAGGAAATATTGGATTTCGAATGGTAAGGACAGTAGGAAATGAGTTGAAGACGGTAGGAATTACTAGGTTTTTTTTTTTGTTTTTTTTTCAATTTATTGTTTCCCCTCCTAATGATACAAATCATACTTGCAAACCAAATCTAATACAAAGAACACACAATTACATTTTATAGCAAAAACGCTCAATAAAAAAACAATCATCCATTACATCAAAAGATCATTACATTAAGTTCCCCCTTATCATGCCATAATATATAATCCCTTTACAACAAATACATATGTGTTCAACACAACTATAATACATATTTGTTCTAATATACTATAATTATAACCATTACAACAAAAAAGAAAAAATTAAAACTTAACCAATCTATTTCTCCTTCATCCTTTAAAATGCCATCACCCTCAAACTTGCTTTCAATCTCGTTTTCTCCATTTCTTTTGCCTTCAAATCCTAACAATTTACATAATAAGTGGAACCAATTAACAAACAAAGAACAATAAATACACAAAATTTCAACTTAGTGTAAGGATATGTAACAAAGAACTAATTAGAAAACAAAACACAAATGCACACATATTATATGTAAATGAAGTACATATATATATAAAAGATAAAAATAATTTATACCTAAATGATTGAAATGAAGGAGGAAATTGAGATGATTAAAGTGAATGAGATGAAGAGATTTATGTGAAATGAAATAGATGAAGAGATTTATATGAGATGAAGGAGGAAATTGAGATGATTAAAGTGAAGGAGATGAAGAGAATTATATTGGTGAAGTAGATGAATAGATAGAGATAAAATGAAAGTGAAAGTGGAGAAGTAGTTTATAATTTTGGGGCAAAAATTTGAATTTTTAGTTTAGGCGCACTTTTGAATTTTTTGTGAAATTATGGACCATTTCCTACCGACATGCGGTAGGTTTTGAGTTTGGGCGAAATTATGGACCATTTCCTACCGACATGTAGTAGGTTTTGAGTTTAAGCGAATTTTTTGAATTTTTGGATTTGGGCGGAATTTTTAATTTGTCATGTTTGGGCGCCTTGTTTTGAAATTTTTGTGAAATTATACCCATTTCCTACCAACATGCGGTAGGTTTTGGTACTTGTTTGCTGAAAAAATGTTAATTTCACAAGGAATCGAACCCGGGTGGACAACGAATTCACACAACATCCCAACCACTATGCCAAGGTGTTTCTTGTGTTGTATGGTCATTCCAAATTTTATGACAATACCACATTATATTATACTTTTTCATTAAAAAGTCGTTACAAATAACCTTTAAAAATTATAATTTTTGGCAAACATGATTTATTCATAGTGATACTGAGATTTGTACGGTTGGATCATGAAAAATTATTTTAAAAAAAATGAACCAATACAAACTATTAGTAAAATGTGACTAATTTTTAGTGATTCCTTATAAAATCACATCAAATCAATTCGAAAAATCACAATTTTTGGAACACGCGAGTAATTTGTAGTGATTTTGAGATCTGTACGGTTGGATCGTTCCAAATATATTTTTTTTAAAAATGAGGTCCAACCCTAGAGTTACCCCTAAATCTTAACCCTAAACTTCAACCCTTAACCTTGGAAGTTCAGTTATTGAAGAATCTGAATATTTTTTTTTAAAAGAAAAATTGTAAAATGTCATTTTGTTTTTGTAACTTCATGCAATAACATAAAATATGTTTAACAAAATAAATTAAAAAACTTAGAATTTATTTTGTAACAATTAATTATTTAGTAGAAAACCTTTTATCATTATAAAATCATTGCAAATGGAGTAAAAAAAAATTTATTCTTTGCATACATGATGTAATTTTAGTGATATTGATATCCGTACGGTTGGATCATCGAAATTATTTTTTTTTGAAAAACATTTGTCTAACCCTAGCTAACCCCTAAATTCTAAATTTTATATTAAAATTAATTAATAAATAGAATGCGGTAGGAATTGTTCAGAACGGTAGGAAATAGTGTTAATATATCCTACCGCCATGTGGTAGGAAATGAGTTTAATCGCCATTTTTGAAATTTTCACGAAATTTTGGGCACCAGTTTTGAAATTTTTGTGAAATGTCATTTTTGAAATTTGCTAAAAAATAAATTCAATTCCTCGTGGAATCGAACCTTAGACCTACTCAACAAAAGCTAACACTCCAACCACTCTACCAAACATGTTTCTTGTTGAAAATGTTATCCAATATTTATTTAACCATATATGTACTCTAAATTTATAAAAAATAAACATTTTCATTATAAATTCATGGCAAATGAAGTTAAAAGAGTCTAATTTTTTGCACACATTATAATTTTATAAGAAAATGAAATTCCAAGATGTATTTACGATATGAAAATAATTTTTTTTATTTTTGTAATTATTAAATAATTAATTTATAAACGTAAATGTAGATAAGATTCAACTTTTCGTTACAGCTCATTTCCTACCAACATGCGTTAGGTTTTGAGTTTGGGCGAAATTATGGACCATTTCCTACCGACGTGCAGTAGGTTTTGAGTTTGGGCGAATTTTTTGAATTTTTGGATTTGGGCGGAATTTTTAAATTTTCATGTTTGGACGCCTTGTTTTGAAATTTTTGTGAAATTATACCCATTTCCTACCAACATGCGGTAGGTTTTGGTACTTGTTTGCTGAAAAAATGTTAATTTCACAAGGAATCGAACCCGGGTGGACAAAGAATTCACACAACATCCCAACCACTATGCCAAGGTGTTTCTTGTGTTGTATGGTCATTCCAAATTTTATGACAATACCACATTATATTATACTTTTTCATTAAAAAGTCGTTACAAATAACCTTTAAAAATTATAATTTTTGGCATACATGATTTATTCATAGTGATACTGAGATTTGTACGGTTGGATCATTAAAAATTATTTTTTAAAAAATGAACCAATACAAACTATTAGTAAAATGTGATTAATTTGTAGTGATTCCTTATAAAATCACATCAAATCAATTTGAAAAATCACAATTTTTGGTACACGCGAGTAATTTGTAGTGATTTTGAGATCTGTACGGTTGGATCGTTCCAAATATTTTTTTAAAAAAAATGAGGTCCAACCCTAGAGTTACCCCTAAATCTTAACTCTAAACTACAACCCTTAACCTTGGAAGTTCAGTTATTGAAGAATGTGAATATTTTTTTTTTTAAAAAAAAATTGTAAAATGTCATTTTGTTTTTGTAACTTCATGCAATAACATACAATATGTTTAACAAAATAAATTAAAAAACTTAGAATTTATTTTGTAATAATTAATTATTTAGTAGAAAATCTTTTATCATTATAAAATCATCGCAAATGGAGTAAAAAAAAATTTATTATTTACATACATGATGTAATTTTAGTGATATTGATATCCGTACGGTTGGATCATCGAAATTATTTTTTTTGAAAAACATTTGTCTAACCCTAGCTAACTCCTAAATTCTAAATTTTATATTAAAATTAATTAATAAATAGAATGCGGTAGGAATTGTTCATAACGGTAGGAAATAGTGTTAATATATCCTACCGCCATGCGGTAGGAAATGAGTTTAGGCGTCATTTTTGAAATTTTCATGAAATTTTGGGCGCCATTTTTGAATTTTTTGTGCAATTTTGGGCGCCACGTGGCATGTCAACGAATCAGAGGACGACACGCTGTCTTTGGTGTGCTGAATAGACGACCCATTTCCTACCGCTTCGAAGGCGGTAGGAAATGGGTCAAAAAAGACAACAACTGACGTGGCTTATGAGACCCACAACACCTATTTCCTACCAACCTTGGTAGGAAATGAGCACAACATTTCCTACCAATTATCGACGGTAGGAAATGGGTCAAAAAAGACACCAACTGACGTGGCTTATGAGACCCACAACACCTATTTCCTACCAACCGTGGTAGGAAATGATCACAACATTTCCTACCAATTCTCGGCGGTAGGAAATAGGTGAAGCAAAACGACGTCATTTCTCGCTTGACGTGGCATTGTGGGTCCACATGACCCATTTCCTACCGTCGACGGTAGGAAATGGGTGGGTCCCATGGGTCATTTCCTACCGTATGCGGGGACGGTAGGAAATGACCCTTTGACTTGAAAATTGGTAGGAAATACTCGGTAGGAAATGCTTTGGTAGGAAATGCTTGGTAGGAAAAATCAATTTTTGGTGTAGTGTTAAGCTCGAGCTTGATCAAATCACAAATTTCAAGTTTGAACTTCAGCTCGACCAAAACTCGCTTGATTATTATAAAGCTGAATTCAAACATTTTACAATAGCTCATGTGACTCTTTTACGTCTCTATTTTGAGCCCTTTTAAGTTTTAACTCACAACCACAGCCCAATATGGCAATAAGGCATAAAATATCGTCCTCTCGCAAGGCAAGTATCTGCTAGTTGCTACTTCCTTCGTCTCTTCAATTTTTTATATCGAATGACGGAGACTCGACACACATTTTAAAATTTATTTAATATATATTTTGATAAATTATTTGAAATTTTTTCTTATTTTGAATAAAAATATAATGTTTAAATTTATATTTAAAAAAAATTTTAAAAATAAGTTGTAGAACTATACTTTATACGAACCTTCAAATATGTGTCGAGCAATATAAAAAAATTAGAAGGAGGAGTGAGTACGTAACTTTTTCTACGTTGACGGCTTTCCAGGTCTTCGATATATTAAAATTTTTAGATTCACTCCTTTTCTTACCTAATGCACTTTCTGCCATTTGATCATATTTTAATATAGCACTGATCTAACTAAAATGATGATCTAATTACCAGTATTATTGTTTCCGATCTTCAAACTTGAAGCACTTGAATCTGCTGTTTAATAATGGCTTCTACAAGTCATAGTCCAACTCCACCCTCTTTTGCTTCACCTTCACCCACTACATGGGATGTTTTCCTAAGCTTTAGAGGTGAAGACACAGGAAATTCATTTACTGATTATCTTTATGATACCCTGCATCGCGCTGGTATCCGAACATTCCGAGATAAATTTGAGCTACGTAGCGGAGAAGTGATCTCAGACGCATTGGTACAAGCTATACAGGAATCTAAGATGTACGTTGTTGTCTTATCAGAAAATTATGCTTCTTCCAGATGGTGCCTTGACGAGCTTGTAGAGATCCTCCGGTGTTGTGAATCAATGGATAGATTAGTTCTTCCTGTATTTTACAACATCGAACCATCGGTTGTGCGTTACCAATCTGGCAAGTTTAGTGAAGCTTTCCAGAAGCACGCAAATCGTTTAGATGGGAATTATAAGCTGGATAAGTGGCGCCATACACTGGAGGTGGTGGCAAACTTTTCAGGATACGAAGTCGATAAAAATAAGTAAGTACAATTGTTAATATCGTCTTTTATTTGTTCAAATTCAAATGAGATTGGTTTGGAACAAAAGTAACAAATAATCATCCAGGATAGGCGGGCACGAAAAAATCGAAGTGAATTTTTTTTCCTAATTTATGATCAAAACAGATGATCACAAATTCTTAACAAAAACCTACTTATATTTTGTTTTACATAAGTTTTGATGCTTTGTCCCAAAATATATTTCAAAAGATATCGGGGATCCGATTTATGACAATATATGTATGATGGTGGCAATTCAAAGCCACTGAATTTTTTGAATTTTGCATCCATCTGGTTTTTTGGTGAATATGTGCCACTATAGTTCAATAACTAAATTGTGCTGCAGGTCTCAAGTTGATGTCATAAATGAAATTGTTTCTAAAGTTTTAGACGAATTAAATCCCTCTACTTTTGATGACCCCAAATATCAAGTTGGGTTGGATTCTCGTGTTAAAGACATAGAAACTTTGTTGAGCGATGCAGCAAGAGGTGTCATTAAAATTGGTATATATGGTATGGGTGGGGTTGGCAAAACAACTCTTGCCAAGGCTGTGTATAACCAAAACTATCGCCGCTTTCAGGGCAGCTGCTTCCTAGAAAACGTTAGGGAGACTTCGCAAACACGAGAAGGCATAGTATGTTTACAACGTAAACTTATCCATGATGTTCTTAAATGTAAGAACATTACCGTTGACAATGCTGACCTAGGAATTAAGTTTATAAGAGCTAGAATGTGTTCAACAAAAGTTCTTATTGTTATTGATGATTTGGACAATGCATCATCCTTGGACTTTTTAATAGGAACATTTGCTTTGGAGAGCGCAATCATAATAACAACACGAGATGGCGATCTACTTGATTCAATTGATGTAGATGCCAAATACAAGGTAAGTGAACTGGATGATGCTGAATCACGTCAACTTTTCTGCCAACATGCATTCGGAGGAGATACAATAATACCAGACACTTTGGGCGAATTGTCCGAAGAGATTCTAAAACGTGCTGGTGGGCTTCCGTTGGCTCTTCAGGTTTGTGGCTCGGCCTTACTTAACAAAAGCGAGGAAGGATGGAGATGGTACATCAACAAACTACGACGAGTTTCCATTGTTGATGTTGAGAAAATATTGTTGATTAGCTTTCATGCGCTGAAATTGGTTGACCCTATGTTGCAGGATATTTTCCTTGATATTGCTTGTTTTTTTATCGGGAATAGCGAAGAAGAGGTTATTAAAATAATGGAAGCTTGTTATACATGTGTCAACTATAATATTGACATTTTAAAGAAAAGATGTTTGCTAACTATCAATTATAAAGGATTGATGATGCATGATCTGCTTATGGATATGGGAAGAAAAATTGCATGTAACAACTCCCCTAATGCGTTTGAGAAACATACTAGATTGTGGGTATCAGAATATATACAAAAGCTATTGAAAAAGAACCAGGTAATTTCAATATTTATGACACATATTTTAAAGTGAAAAAATATAATTCAAAAGTATGATATCAAATTGTAAAATGTAATTTCTCACCATCTCTATGTTTCTATAACTATTTATCTATGTTAGATTTTTAACATTTTATCCTTGATTTGTGTGTGTGTATGTGTGTCAGGGAACAGAAGTAATTAAAGGTATCGGCAATTTTGACATTTATCTGGAGGATAAACAAGAATCGATCTTTCCTTCAAATCTCCATGGTAGCTTTACCCGTACATACACATTGGAAAATATACAGGATTTAATTTCTGGATTTCACCAGCCAAAACATACTAGTACGCTCAACAAAGTCACTGTGAGTACGCAGTGGCGGAACCAGGACGAAAATTTACGGGGGGCTTAAATATTTAACATGAATAATTTACAAAAGCAATAAAAGCGTATAAAATCTGAAAGTACAGAACTAACCTTTAATTGCCGACCGATGAGCTATTTTTAGTTGAAGAAGTAATGGATGAGAGCTGAATTCTGCGACTTTGCATATTCTGATAATTTTGTAAAACAACTTCATTATCCACTTTTGCAAAAACAGTCTTTTCAATGTACACCATCATGCTATCATTTAACCACTCGTCCCCAATCCGATTATGCTGGTAAGTTTTTAGTATTTTTATTGCAGAAAAGACCCTCTCAACAGTAGCAGTGGCAACCGGTAAAACCAAAGCTAACTCAACAAGTTGATAAACAAGGGGATAGGCAGTATGTCTGTGTGTCCTTACCATCATAACTGCAAGATCTCTGATATTTTGAAGTTTAGACAAACCTTCATCATTTCTCACATCATAGATAAAATTATCCAATTGATCCGGCAACAACTCAAGGTCTACTAAAGAGAAATCTTCTGGATAGAATAGTGCAAGACGGATAAATTTTGAACGATCAAAACCTGAAAATGAGTTTCTAGGATCAAGAGAACCGATGCAAAGAAGTAGCTCTGTGTTTCCCTCTGTAAAGCGGTTATCCATCTCTTGTAATATAAGATCAATTACCTATTAAAAAGAAGGTTAGTAAACAAGTGAAATAATATTTTGTATGATACTCTAAATCATAAAAGTAATATGTTGATGGAATAAAAATAGAAATAAACCAAGTAACTAACCCCACAAAAAATTTCAACACGGTATATATAAAAGTAGGTAACAGCCTATCCCTCACGCCTTGAGCGACCTCTGATTGGTAATATGTCTTCCATATTTGGTATCTCAATCAAATTATCAACACAGAACTTATTCACATCTTCTAAAAATGTCTCCCATTTCTCCTCTCTCAATAATTGTAATTTAATCTTCATACCTCTAACCATTGTCATAACATTTATAATATTCTGAGTCTTTTGTTGCAAAGCTTCTAAGAGGTCGTTAGTTATTGCCAAGATAACTTTCATCAAATTCAACATAAAGACAAATTCAAAAGTCTCCATTTTTTTAAGTAAGCCTTGTGTAATACCTTTTAACTCTTGATTAATAGCATCTTCAAGTATATCCCCAAGCACTTCCACCACCGATGGCCACATCAAAAAAAGACGAAGTATTGAAAAGATAACACCACATACAAAACGTTGCATCTTTATGTATACTGTATTCCAGCCAATCGAATTCCCCAAACCAATTTGCTTGAAAAGTTCTCGAATCACCATTCTTCGGAAATGTATAATCAACAGGTCGGAAAGGACCTTTTGCAATGTATGTCCTCCGAACTTGGTCTCTGATATTGACATCATACTCATCAATCGGAATTCTAGCCCCTGGATCGGAGATTATACTATCTGGATTAAATTCAATATTTGCTCTTTTTTGAGTGGGTGTGTTTGTATCAGGAATGAAAGCATTTGAATTTGAAGCTGAATTCAAGTTAAGAACATGTGTATTTGTGGAAGATGGAAATCTCGGCCGCTTAATCAAAAAATTATCCATTCTATATTGATTATCCTTACCAGAACCTAAAATATTAATCAAGAATTATTAACCTAAAATATGACAGAACATAAAAACCAATCAATCAAAAGCCCCAAATTAAAAGGCTAGGTCAATACAAAATTACAATGAACAGATTAAACTAAAAAGCCCCAAATTAAAAAGCTAGGTCAATACAAAATCGCAATGAATAGATGAAACTCTAAAATTGAAAAAATTGGATCAATTGAATAACATACCTTAATAGAGCCACAACAATTATATCGAAAAAAAGAAACTAATGAAGCTTCTTGTTGTTCTCGTTCTCGATGAAACAGAAGAGGTGAAGCCGTGAAGAGGAGTAGAGAGAGTTGAGTGTGTCTGTCTGATTCTATTTGTTGTTTACAAAATACAAACACAAGTCATGAAGTCAAGTCACGAACTTCTTTTGTTTGTTTTATTTAATTTATCAAACTAAATTACTTATTAATATTCTTATTTGATTTGTAAAAATATTATTCATTAATTAATTTTTTTCTTTCAATTTAGCAAAAATTTATTTTACACTTAATAATATTTTTCAATATAAACTCTTATTTAATCTTTTTACAGGGTGCTCCTATATAATGTAATACTAATAAAAAAAATTATTTTTACTGTTTTTTTCGAAGTCAGGGGGAGCTCGAGCACCCTCTGGCTCCCCTCTAGTTCCGCCACTGTGAGTACGTCATTTGCAAATATGATAATTTGTTTATTAAATTTCTGATATAACTTTCTCCCAATGGTATTTTATTCTACAGGGTCTTCAACATTTAAAATATCTAAACATGTCCTATTGTAATTTGACTACAACTACAGACTTGACTAGATTATCGAGCCTTGAAACTTTAAGTTTCACAAGCTGTGAAGGCTTGAAAGAGGTCCACGTGTCAATTGGAAGTTTGGTGAGGCTGGTTTCTCTAAATTTTTGGCATTGTGAAAACCTAAAAAGTCTTCCAGACAGCATATGTAACTTGAGAGCACTGAAAAGCCTTAATATTGGGCATTGTAGTAATCTGGAAGCAATTCCTATGAACTTGGGGGACATCGAGTCTTTGGAAGAGCTCAATGCGGAGTGGCTAACTATTAACAAACTACCGCATTCAATCGGACATCTTAGTAAGCTTATTAAGCTGAACTTGTCTTTTTGCGGGAATCTCCAAACTCTTCCAGACAGTTTTTGCAATCTGAGATCACTGAAAATTCTAAATATTAGTTGGTGTAGTCGTCTGAAAGAACTGCCTAAAGAGTTGAGAAACCTCGAGTCCCTGGTAGAGCTCAAAGCAGAGACACTTCCAACTGTTTCCAAATTACTTCTATTCAAACAATTCACTTGAGATGTTGGAACTCGTCTCTGCTGCAAATCCACTCTCCTAAAACGTTCCTCTCAGGTTTGTTAAATCTCAAACTCTTCATGAACATAAATTGGATAGTTGTAAGATTAGATTTCCAACATACAAGTTAGTTTAGTAGGTTGTAAAAACCAGATTTCCAATATCCATTTGTGTACATTAAATATTGAGTAAAGTACAGAGGAGGGGTGCGTGTCTGTATTTTACACCGAATTTCAAAAATTTGGCCGAACTTTCAAGTTCGCAAATTAATTGCTAGTTTTAGTTATTGCGTTTTAAAAAAGTGGCTCCTGCTATCTTTCTTTCAAAAGGATGGTCAGATTTTGTTTAAAATTTTTTAAAAAATGGCTCATTTTCATGTTCACAACCATTCTTTAAAAAAACGAAAATAAAATTTGATCATTAATTTGTAAACTCGAAAATTCAACCACTTTATTGAAAATTGGTGTAAAATATGGTCACCAATCTATAACTTACTCTTAAATATTTATACTATTTAGTAAATAAGGAGTGGGTTACTATAGAAATTTGTTGATCAACTTTTTCTGGGGTTTTATTTTGCAACAGATATGCTCTGGATCTGGGAATCGCATTAAAATTCACTCTATTCCATCAGTGTTTCGGGATTGGATTTGTCAAGGAGTCAATCAAGCATTCAAACTTATGAGTTCATCTGGTGACTCCGACACATCTTTTCTTTCACAAAGCTCTCTCGTTTGTAAAAAAAACCCATTAATTACATTTTATAAATTAGCTGTGCTGGTTATCTGTTTGTTCGAGGTGGAAAGTACTGAACTTTTAGTACCAGCAGTTTTAAGCTAATTTACAACAACTAGGTGTTGGCAGGAGGTGTGTCAAGTTTCTTAATGCATTTTTGAAACTCCTAAAACTCCATTATCCAAATCATTAATGGCTTCTACAAGTCATAATCGAACTCCATCCTCTTCTGCTTCAACTTCAGTCCCTACTAGGTTGGACCGTTTTACAAATTATAATCCTAAGGTGGATTTCAATAAATACCTCTTTTTTCACCGATAATATGAGATTGATAATTTGCATAAAACAAAAAAGTTTACGTAAAATATAAACTTTGTTACTAATCATTGTCAAAATAACTACTACAGACTGTACAAACTAGTTTTCAATTTGTTCATCTTGAAGAGGAATCAACTGTTACGAAAACAATTCGTATTTCCCTCCGAATTTCAAAACAGTACATGTACTCATTTCGTTCTAAAATATAAACTTCTTTGAATTTCAGCACGTACGTAAAATTAAAAAATTTCGGACACTGATGGGGCTCATACAGCCTGTAAATTTAGTCCCACCCCTTCCCCTTTCTCTTCCACTCAAACTGTTCTCTCTTCAGAATACAAAACTCCACCTTACTTTTTCTGCAAAAATATCCCATTTTGCTTTATAATCACTTCAAGAACACCCTTTTTATGATTTCTGAAGTTCAAAATTTTAGCTTCTTTAAAAACTGTAAAATTTTATATGTTGATTTAATGAACTGATTTACAAGTTGTTTAGGGAATGTACATGTTCCACTTGTTAATCTCATCACTTGTTTTTTAGCTACATTAGTAAGGCTCTTCAATCTGCTCTCTGAATTAATAATGGCTTCTACAAGTCATACTCAGAATCCATTCTCTTCTGCTTCAACTTCAAATCCTACCCAATGGGACGTTTTCCTAAGCTTCAGAGGCATAGACACAAGATACACATTTACTGATTATCTTTTCAACTCTTTAAAGCGCACTGGTATTCATACATTTAGGGATGATCCTGAGCTACGCAGTGGAGAAGTTGTTTCAGAATCTTTTCTCCAAGCTATACATGAATCTAAGACTTACATTGTTGTCCTCTCTGAAAACTACGCTTCTTCCAAATGGTGTCTTGACGAGCTCGTAGAGATCCTCGGTTGTTGCCAATCAATGGGTAGATTGGTTCTTCCTGTGTTTTACAAAATTGAACCATCGGTCGTGTGATACCAAACTGGGAGTTTTAGTGAAGCTTTTAATCTCGGTATGATAGGGATAGATTGGATAAGTGGCGCTTTACACTGATGAAGGTGGGGAACTTTTCAGGATACCATGTCCATGAAAATATGTGAGTAAAATTTTTTAAATCCATAAATGAAATTCGGTTGCAATATCATGAATTATGTGTTTTCCCGTGATTTTTGAACAAAATAGGTATTCTATATTCATCTTGTATACTTGATGAAGATCTGAAATTGTATTGTAATAAATAAATTGCATGGCAGGTCTCAAGTAAACATTATCCATGAAGTTGTTGATAGAGTTTTACTCGAAGTAAATCCTTCGACTTTGGATGTTGCCAAATATCCAGTTGGGTTGGGTTGGAAGTAGCATCATTGTTGAGCAATGTCACAAAAGGTGTCATTAGGATTGGTATACATTGTATGGGTGGGGTTGGCAAAACAACTCTTGCCAAAGCTGTGTTCAACCAACACTACCACCGTTTCCAGGGAAGCTGCTTCCTACCAAACGTCAGGGAGGCTTCAGAAACAAGGAAAGGCCTGGTATTTTTACAGCAGAAACTTACCAATGATGTTCTTAAATGTAGGAACATTATTATTGACAATATTGACCAAGGAATTGAGTTGATAAGAGCTAGAATTTGTTCAATAAAAGTTCTGATTGTTATTGATGATTTGGACAGCACAATGCCACTAGAATTTTTAGAAGGACCATTTGCTTCTGGGAGCACAGTCATTATAACAACGCGATATGAAGATCTGTTGGATTCAGTTGAAGTAGAAGTTAAATACAAGGTAAATGAACTTGATGTTGATGAGTCGCGTCAACTTTTTTCCCAATATGCATCCGTGGATAATCATATATCCGACACATTCATCAAAATGTCCAAAGAAATACTAGAACTTTCTGGAGGGCTTCCATTGGCTCTTAAGGTTTGTGGCTCGACCTTGCTTAACAAATCTGAAGAAGGGTGGAGATGGTTCATCGACAACATAAGACGAGTTTCTATTGGAGATGTTGGAGTTAAAATAATGGAGACCTGTTATACATTCCTCAATCATAATATTGACATTTTAAAGAAAAGAAGTTTGCTTACTGTCACTAAAACAAATGTTTTAGGGATGAACGATCTGCTTCGGGATATGGGAAGGAAAGTTGTGTCTAACAACTCTCCTAGCGAGCCTGGAAAACATAGTAGATTGTGGTTATCAAAAGATATATACTATGTACTGAAGAAGCACCAGGTGATATTAGTATAAATATCATCCAACAATGATTTCAGATTCATGTGATGGTTTCTACAAATATAGATATTATAATTTTACTCATCCACATCTCCATTATGTAGAAATATGTATATAGATTTCTAGCTCATAAGTTTTTTTATAAACAATGGTCATTGACTTTTCTTATTGACATGTGTGTGTGTGTGTGTGTGTGTTAGGGAACGGAAGCAATTGAAGGTATCAACCCTAGCAACTTTTGCTTACACACTCAATTTAGGATTGTATCAGAACCTTCAGTACACAGTTTTGCTGCCAAAACATTCAGAAGAATGTGTAAATTAAGATTCCTTTACCTTAAAAATGTGGATCTCACTGGAAGCTTTAAGCATACATTTAAAGATTTGAGGTGGCTCTATTGGTGGGGTTGTCAATTGAAGTGTTTACCTTCTGAATTTTATCCGGAAAATCTTGTTTTCCTTGCATTGCCTGGTAGCAAAATGAGAACAATGTGGGAGCTAAACAAGGTAGGTACTAATTGTA
This sequence comes from Heracleum sosnowskyi, assembly GCA_030848705.1. Lineage (NCBI taxonomy): Eukaryota > Viridiplantae > Streptophyta > Magnoliopsida > Apiales > Apiaceae > Heracleum > Heracleum sosnowskyi. The sequence goes on along the minus strand of CM061242.1, from coordinate 8,473,350 downwards.
TGTTGCTTGCATAGTTGCATATATGATAAATATATAAACATGTCTGATTTAATCTCTCCCAGTTACACTCATATTTACAGGTTTCGCGGGGTTTTACGAACTTAAAGACTCTAGACATGTCGCATTCTGAAGATTTAATCACAACTGCAGACTTCACTCAGTTACCTTGTCTTGAAACTTTAAATCTTGAGGGTTGTAGTAGCTTGGAGGAGGTCCACATATCAATTGGAAGTTTGGTGAGGCTTGTTTCCTTAAATTTGCGGTGGTGTAAGTAAAGAGACCGTTACATTATGTTTTCTACATTTCAGTTTATTTCAATGAACATTTTCATGTGTCATGTCTTGTAGTGCAAATAATCCACAGAAGGGTATTCTTGTCCATCAGATAGGAGCATCTTTCTGTTAGTAGCAGTAGTACAATGTATTGGCATATATGTGCACAATGACAGATCTGTATGCACTGGCTTTTGATTAAATCTTTTGAGACAGTTTGAATTATTTATCTTCTCTTCAGTCTTTGTGCTCTGTAATTCATTTAGCTGTTCAATCACAAAAAGTATCATGGTATCAGAGCGGCTGATGAATCAATTGTTATAGAGTGGACTAAGTAGAGAACATAGTAATAATTCTTCTTGTAGTAGTCTCTTAGCTCAAGCCCAGTAGATCCTTTTACAGGTCCCGTCCAGTGTGTGAGCAGTGCTCTCTTCCAGTCCAAGTCATGGCCAGTGGCAGCAAATTCTCTTTCTCAGATATGCAGAATCCTTTGTTCTTGCACCCATCTGACAGTCCCCTCTCTATCAGTGTTACAAAGCTTCAGGGTGCAAGTGATTATCGCACATGGAGGAGGTCTATGGAAATACAACTCTCTTCCAAACGTAAGTTGGGGTTTGTGGATGGCTCTGAAACTCGAAGCCTGACAGAAGCAGCAGATGCAGTTCAGTGGGACACTTGCAATAGTATGGTAACCTCTTGGATCCACAATAATATTTCTGACTCTATTAAACAATCTGTGCTTTTTATTACCTCTGCATCAGAAGTGTGGAAACAGCTTGAAAAGCGGTTTCAGTTGACTCATGGGTCTAGAAAATATAAACTTAATAGAGAACTGTTTGGTCTAAAGCAAAATGGTGCTAAAATAGTTGACTATTATACATCTTTGAGTAGTTTATGGGCTGAACTAGACTCTATGAATCTCCTGCCAACTGTAAGCACTGTTGGTGAAGATGTGACAATCCTGTTAAAAGCCATTCAAACACAAAAGGAGGAATCACACCTTTTCCAGTTTTTAAATGGACTAGATGAGTCATATGGCCCTCTCCGGAGCCAACTCTTGATGGTAACACCTCTACCCAGTGTGGAAATGGCCTGTGCCTCCATCCAACAAGAGGAATCTCAACGAGATGTCCTTCAAAACCCTCTCTCCCTAGACTCTGACATGTCAGCTATGTTCAGCAAAACCACCTTGAACCATAGAAAACATAATGTAACGGTCTCTTTATGATACTTTTTGTGATTGAACAGCTAAATGAATTACAGAGCACAAAGACTGAAGAGAAGATAAATAATTCAAACTGTCTCAAAAGATTTAATCAAAATCCAGTGCATACAGATCTGTCATTGTGCACATATATGCCAATACATTGTACTACTGCTACTAACAGAAAGATGCTCCTATCTGATGGACAAGAATACCCTTCTGTGGATTATTTGCACTACAAGACATGACACATGAAAATGTTCATTGAAATAAACTGAAATGTAGAAAACATAATGTAACGGTCTCTTTACTCCCCCTCAAGCTTGGAGTGATGGTCAGCAGCAGTTCCAAGCTTGTTTAGTAAGTAGTAATGTTGCTTTGTGGAGAGGGCTTTGGTGAAAATGTCCGCCACCTGTGAGTGAGTAGGAACATGTTTGGTTGCAATAGAGCCTGAGTTGATTTTGTCCCGTATGTAATGACAGTCCACTTCTACGTGCTTGGTGCGCTCATGAAGTACAGGGTTAGCTGCTAAGGCTAGGGCAGCTCGATTGTCGCAGTGGAGGATAGCAGGAGGCAGGTTCTAGAGACCCATGTCCTTGAGAAGGGCCGTTAGCCATGTAATTTCACACGAGGCTAGAGCCATGGCTCGATATTCCGCTTCGGCTGAGGAGCGTGCCACCACTGCTTGCTTCTTTGTTTTCCACGAGATAGGAGAGGTGCCCAGCAGCATACAATAACCAGTTGTCGATCGCCTTGACATTGGGCATGTGGCCCAGTCACTGTCACAGTAGCCTTTGAGTTCAGCAGTTGAGGCAGATGCCAGTAGGATCCCTTGACTGGGATTAGATTTCAAATACCTTAACAGTTTGATTGCAGCTTCCATATGTGTTGTTGTGGGGTGTTGCATGAACTGAGTAAGGATGTGCACTGAGAAAGTGATGTCGGGACGGGTGATAGTGAGATAGATCAATTTGCCTAGTAGGCGTTGATACGGATGTGGGTCTGCGAGGAACTCTCCAGAGTCTGCAGTAAGTCTCAGGTGAATATCCATGGGAAGTTTGAGTGAAGTGACATCTGTGAGTCTAAACTCGTCAACTAGATCCAGAGTGTATTTTTTCTGTGAGACGAAGAACCCTGCAGATGATCTGCTTATTTCCAGGCCTAAGAAGTAGTGCACATCTCCCAAGTCCTTCATTTTGAAGGTGCTGATGGACAAGAATACCCTTCTGTGGATTATTTGCACTACAAGACATGACACATGAAAATGTTCATTGAAATAAACTGAAATGTAGAAAACATAATGTAACGGTCTCTTTAGTAAGCACCTAAAAAGTCTTCCAGACAGCATCTGCAACTTGAAAGAACTGATAAGTCTTAACATAGGGTGTTGCCATAGGCTTGAAGCAGTTCCTCTAAACTTAGGGGACATTGAATCCTTGGTTGAGCTGAATGAGGAGGATCTAAGTGTTTGCAAATTTCCGGATTCAATAGGATGTCTTGGTAAGCTTATTGAGCTGAGATTATCTTCTTACAACCTTGAAAGTCTTCCAGACACCATTTGCGACCTCAGGTCACTAGAAATTCTACATATTGGTGGTATGGATGGTTTAAAAGAATTGCATATAGAACTGGGAAACATTGAATCCCTAAGAGAACTCAAAGCGGGGGCACTACCTTGAAAATCTTCCAGATAGCATTTGCAACTTGAAAGCTCTTAAATATCTGGATATTAGTAGTTGCACTAGTCTTGAAGTATTGCCTGTATAATTGGGAAACCTCGACTCCCTAGTGGAGCTGTATGCTTCGGAACTAAATATTTCTAAGTTACCAGAATCAATCAGAGGCATTAGATCACTGACCACTCTTATACTTGAGGATTGTGGTCATTTGTTGTACATTGCAGAACTTCCTCCTAACTTAAAATGCATAAGCCTTGAAGGTTGTACGGCAGTGGAAAGATTACCAAATCTATCCGAAATGAGGCAGTTGGAGGAATTAAACCTTACAGGTTGTAGTTGCTTGACAGAAGTTCAAGGCTTGGAAGATCTGACTTCTATTAAAACACTTCATTTGGGAAGGAAAATTGTTTATAACAATTCCCCTAACTTATTAGAAAAACATAGTAGATTGTGGGTATCAGAAGATATACATCAGGTGTTGAAAGAGAACAAGGTAATTTCAATATATATCTAATGCTCATTTTCTTCTAATAGTTTTTTTGACTTTTGACAAATATTTTAAAGTGTAAAAAATTTAAAATTTAAAATTTTGCTATTAAGTAATATCTATATCAAAATTTATCTGCAACTTCTATTCTTTTCTACATTCATGTGTGTTTATGTCAGGGAACGGAAGCAATTGAAGGTATCATCCCAAGCAATTTTGACCTCCCTCGCGACTTATTTTTCAAGTATATTTACGAACAAGAATCACCCAGTACTGCCTCAATAAGAAATCATTACGCTACTACAACATTCAAAAGGATGAGCAAATTACGATTTCTCTATCTCGAAAATGTGGATCTCACCGGAAGCTTTGAACACATATTTAAAGATTTGAGGTGGCTCTATTGGTCCGGCTGTAATTTGAAGTGTTTGCCTTCTGAATTTTTCCCTCCAAAACTTGTTTGCCTCGGGTTGCCTGGTAACAAAATGAGAACAATGTGGGAGCTCAACACGGTAGGCACTGGGGGTAGGTTATTTGCATATATGATCATTTTTTTTTAACAAATTTGTGATATAGTTTCTCCCTATTGCACTAACTTTTACAGGTTTTTGAAAACATAAAGACTCTAGACTTGTCCTGTTCTGCATATTTGACCACGACTCCAGACTTCACTCAACTGCCATTTCTTGAAACTCTGAATCTCCAGGGCTGTAAAAGCTTGGAAAAGGTCCATGTATCAATTGGAAATTTGGTGAGGCTTGTTTCCTTGAATTTGTGGGGTTGTATGAACCTAAAAGGTCTTCCAGACGGCATTTGTAACTTGAGAGCACTGAAATGCCTTAATATTACTTGTTGTTATAATCTAGAAGCAATTCCTCTGAACTTGGGGAACATTCAATCATTGGCAGGGTTGAAAGCAGAGTATCTAAAAATATGCAAATTACCACATTCCATTGGTCGCCTTAGTAAGCTTATTGAGCTGAACCTGTCTACTTGCAAAAACCTTAAAACTCTTCCCAGCACTATTTGCAATTTGAAATCACTTGCAATTCTAAATATTGAGTCGTGTACTAGTCTGGAAGCATTGCCTGTAGATTTGGGGAACCTTGAATCCCTGGTAGAGCTCAAGGCTTCCGGTCTAATTGTTTCGAGCTTACCAGATTCGATTGGTCACCTTAGTAAACTAATGAAGCTGCACTTCAATTCTTGCCGAAACCTTAAATTGGGGAACCTTGAATCCTTGGTGGAGCTCAACGCAGATAGACTTCGAATTGTTTCAGAATCACCTGATTTGATCAGGCGCATGGAATCACTGGAAAATCACAGTCTTATGAGTTGTGTCAACTTGTTGTCAATTGCAGAACTTCCTTGTAGATTGAAATTGATAAATCTTGAAGGTTGCAAGTCAATGGAAAGATTACCAAATTTATCCAATATGAAGCAGTTGGAAGATCTAGACCTTACGGATTGTAGTGGTTTGACAATGATTCAGTGCTTGGAGGAACTTAGTTCAATTAAAATACTTCGTTTGGGGGGTCGCAACTCATCTATGCTAGCTTGCATTTTGACGAAAAGTTTCTTTGAGGTTTGGTTGATCTCAAACTTTCTATATACGTTAATTTAATTATGATAGTTTTACTTTTTAAAATGTAGAGTCCATTTATTGGTGAAATTTTGATCATAGACTCTTTTTTGGGTTATACTATATTCTCACAGATATACTCTGGGGTACGAGCTGCAAGAATTCTTGGGATTCATCTAATATACAAAATGGAGATAACAGTAATTGACGAGTGTGACAGTACCGCTGTCAATGGAGATAAAGAAAGAAAACACTTTCCAGAACGGTGGAAAAATTTGAGGAATGACATAGACTGGCTTTCAAGTGATATACGAACAAGACTTGATTATTTTGAAAGACGCGGATTATATTATTCACGTCTACGTAAATCAGCAATGCACCGTCAGATGCCTCCAAGCAAACTATAGAGAGTGTAGCTTGTAATTTGCAGGTGGTGTTCATAGACATAGTGAACACGTGATGAGATATAACTGAAATTAACTAAGCACAATATATGAAAGAGTCTGTCTCAATTGACAAAGGGTCTGCCTCTTTGTTAAATGGGACTGTCTCAATATGTTAAATATAAAACAAATACTGAATAAAATTATTCTACAGAAATATAAATAACGCCAAAACTTTTCTCTTGGTTCGGCCCCTACCAGTGTCTATGGCCTACGTCCAAGTCCCTATGCCAACTAGCACAGAGAATATATTATTATCAATTAATAATACACTTACAGTTTATCCCGATTACAAAAATGATAACCTCTTGGAAGAACCCTTCCCTTGACACAACTGTCCACTAGCAGCAGATAACCTTAGCTCGCTAGTACCTTAGGTTGAATTTTGTAATCCTATCTATTTGCCACAACCCGGCACAAGTATAGATAAAGTAAATTAATACAACTCAACAATAATGAATCTTCTGAAACAAAACTGATTTGATCTTGAAAGCTTAGTAGAAGAATGTAAATTGATTGCTCGAAGTTGTTCTTTTGTCACACCACCTGAATGAATATATATATCTTCCTGAAAATAGCTGTTTGAAGAATTTGAATTGCAACGGCCAGGAAACAGAAGATAAGCATAAGCATAATCTGTTAGAAAAGATAAGGCAATAAATACAAACAGATTTGAATAAGTCTTGATTGATTTAATATCGTTAGGATAATCATCAATAACAATATTAGATTTGAACAAGTCAAATCTCCTGGAATCGAGTAAGATCAAATCAATGATTTTCAAAACATTCATTTTTCTGATTAAGTTATATCAATTACTAAGATAAACTTTCAAACATTTATCATCATTAAAATCCGGGTATTAACAATCTCCCCCTTTTTTATGATGATGAACCATATCTGAAAAAAAAACATTGAAGCTCCCCCTATCACAATGAACATATAAGATTAAAAACATTTAAAGTTCATGTAATACCACATAAAACTTAATCAGAAACAATAACACATATGCATCAAAATATTAATCTGATTTCAACCATAAAACCATTCACGAAACCACAAACACAAGTCTTAAAAGTTAATAAACAAAATACACCACAAAAGTCGGAATAGTTCAGATTTCTCCCCCGTTCAAAATCATAAAAAAAACTTAATCATCAATATCGACTGGAGACTGTTTGGCTTTGCCCTTGCGAGAAGCAGCTGGAGGAACAACTGTTGGCTGGCCATACTCAGAAAACATAGTTGAATAAAAGTTTGATGAAGGCGACTTCCCATCCCTAGCAGACAGCCACTCAAAAATCTTCTCACGATATTCAGCGGCAGAAAATCCAAGAGCTTCCGGTGGAGGAATAGCAGGTAATGGAAGAGGTGTAGTGATCTCCGCAAGAGAGCTGTCGTCCATCCATTCACGAGAATGCCACTGGAGATCCTTCTTATGCACCAGTGATGAGACCTGCTTGGACACGAACTTGGTTTCGGAACTAAGAATATAAAATAATTTCACAAACTCCTTCTCCCAAGCCTTGGCAGCATGAGTTAAACCATCTTGCACATTACCAAATTCAAAATTCATGGATGAAAAAAGTTTAGAATAAAGAGATTTTAAAAAGATCAGCTGAGTGTCAACAGATTCAAAGTGAGATGTTGTGGACTGAAGTACGGATAAAACAGAATCAAGCTTTGAATTGACAGATTGTAGCAAAGATGTGTTGTCATCAACTTTCTTGGTCAACGCAATAAAATGAGGATTGGACTCAATCGAGACAGAGGAAGAACCAACAAAAGTAGAAGAAACATTTTTAACAACAGAGTTAAAAACTAAACTATTATTAACCAGTTGAAGTTTGTTTGCAGTTAACACCTTTAAATCAAAAGTATCAACAATAGACTCGGAAATATCAGAATCAGAGATAATATCAAAATAACGAAACAATTTGGTTAACAAAGCTGGGTAAGGCAAATGCATAGAATCATGGTTAACACAATGTATCATTTGTTTGATGAGAAAAGAGGAAACATCAAACGGAAAACCCGAAACAAAAAGAGCCAATAAAATCGAATCCTGATGAGTGAGACGATCCCGACCACTACTACGGGGACAAACATTGGTATGTATTAAACGAAACAAGCACAAAGCTGGAGGAGTAAGTAGTGAAACTGAAGGTTTAGAAGAATACCCATCAGATAGAATCAAAGCTAGTTGTTGTTCATAAGAGAAGCCCTCAATGTTTGACACTGGTTGATGAGAAGTTGAAAAAGGACACGGACCTTTGTCAGAAACAGCAACAATGGAGGAAAGCAACTCAGGTTTGAACACAATCGGAATATCTTTAACTAGAGAATGAACCCAATCACCACGAATAGAAAGATGTGCATAGAACTCACGTACCAAGTCGGGGTAAATTAGTATTTCCGGTGATAAAAGAGAAGTACAACCAACCGAATCAAACAACTTGACAATACCAGCATCTTGTAATAATGGGAGATCAACCAGACGTTCTTTGATAATCGAGCGTTGCATAGACTTCGCCAAAGAGGGTCTTGTACTTCTGGACGAATTGAGAGATGAATCAGAGGATACCGTAGACGGAGCAGTTCTTTGTCGTTTGGAAGGTGTTTGAGATGTAGTGGGGCGTTTAGAGATTTTCTTTGTTTTTGCCATTGAGAGAGAAAAAGAAAGATAGGAGAGAGACAGGTGAATGAAGAAGAAAGAGAAAGTAAAAAAAATTGAAAACAAAGAAAAGAGGGGTTTTAAGAGAAGAGAAGGTGAAGAGTTTGGCAATCAAAAGACATTGCATGGGGATATGTGAATACAAGCGTGTAGTAGTAGGAAAGTGGAATAGACAGAGGTGTGTCTAATCAACAGAGAAAAACAATAAATGTGAAACACAGAAACCCGAGGCATAGAAATAGAAAAGATTAATTAAAAGTACACATGCCTAACTCACGTCTTAACATGCAAAACCGAGTTTCAGATAAAGGTTTAGTAAAAATATCAGCACGTTGATTTTCAGACGGAATAAAAATCAATTGAATATTACCTTTAGCAACATGATCACGAATAAAATGGTGTCTAACATCAATGTGTTTAGTGTGTGAATGTTTGACAGGATTTTTAGAAATATTAATAGCAGCAGTATTATCACAGTAAATAGGAATTTTTGTAAAGTTGATACCGTAATCAGTGAGAGTTTGTTGCATCCATAAGATTTGAGTGCAACAACTACCAGCGGCTATATATTCCCCTTCAGCTGTGGATAATGCTATGGAAGTTTGTTTCTTGCTATGCCATGCTACTAAACAATCACCTAAAAATTCACATGCACCACTAGTGCTCTTTCGATCAACTAAAGAACCTGCATAATCAGCATCTGAGAAACCAGTTAAATCAAAAGAAGAGGCAGTTGGATAAAATAACCCTAAAGTGCTAGTGCCCTTGAGATACTTAAATATCCGTTTAACTGCATTCAAATGCGATTCTTTGGGGTTAGCCTGAAAGCGAGCACACATGCAAACACTAAACATTATATCGGGACGAGAAGCAGTAAGATATAACAAAGAACCAATCATACCTCGATACTTAGTAATATCTACAGATTTACCTTCCTTGTCCGCAGTGAGTTTGACAGAAACACTCATTGGAGTAGTTTTGGAAGAGATACTTTCTAAATCAAACCGTTTAAGCAAATCACGAATGTACTTGCTTTGATGAATAAAAATACCTGCAGCAGTTTGATTAATTTGCAATCCAAGAAAAAACTGAAGTTCGCCCATAAGACTCATATCAAACTCTTTATGCATACAATCAGAGAACCAATTACACAATGATTCATTTGTTGACCCAAAGACTAAATCATCAACGTATACTTGAACAAGTAAGATAGCATTGTGTTTATGAAAAATAAATAGAGTAGGATCGAGTGTACCACGAGTAAAGCCAGAATGCACAAGAAAATCACTGAGACGATCATACCAACATCGAGGTGACTGTCGGAGTCCATATACAGATTTCTTGAGCTTGTATACAAAATTAGGATATTTTTCATGAACGAAACCTGGGGGCTGCTTGACATAAACCTCTTCTTGCAAGAAACCGTTGAGGAAAGCGCTTTTGACGTCCATTTGGTAAAGTTTGAATTGCATGTGGGCAGCATAGGCCATGAGAATGCGAATAGATTCCAGTCGAGCGACTGGAGCATAAGTTTCATCGTAATCGATGCCCTCCTGTTGATTATAACCTTGTACAACTAAACGAGCTTTATTTCGAATAATATTACCTGATTCATCCTTCTTGTTTTTAAAAACCCATCTAGTGCCAATGATAGAAGCATCCGGAGGTGGAGAAACTAATTCCCAGACATCACAGCGTTCGAACTGATTTAATTCCTCTTGCATTGCCATAGACCATTGTTCATTCTGAACAGCTTCTTGAGCATTTTTAGGTTCAAAATCGGCAACAAAAGCGGAGAAAGCACAGAGATTATGTAACCGACTGCGAGTTGTGATTCCTTGATCAAGATCAGATAGTAAATTATCATGTGGATGATTCTTCACCGTTCTAGATGACTTTGGCAGATGAATAGAATGCATTTCCTCAATATTAGAATTATCCGTTTGAAATTGATCTGCCTGCATTGGGACTGGAGAAGCAAATCTACTAGAAGCATCTTGAGCGAAAGAGGTCGATGAAGGTGATCCAGAAGTAGAAGGAGAGCTGTGTTGAGGAGAATGAGACTGTCCTGTTGGAGAATGAGGCTGTCTCATTTGAGTCTGAGAAGGAATATCTGCAAAATCATCCTCGTCTCTGACCAGATCATTGTGAGTCTCATTAAAAGTAATATTAATAGACTCTTCCACTTTATCTTTAACAGTATTAAATACTCGATAAGCTTTACTATTAGTAGCATATCCAAGAAAAATACCTTCTGTAGCTCTAGCATCAAATTTACCTTTGTTGGGCTGGGTATCTAGAATAAAGCATTTAGATCCAAAAACTCTAAAATAACTTATGTTAGGAGTTTTCTGTTTCAATAATTCATATGGAGTTTTCAATAATATAGGACGAATTAATACTCTATTAAGAACATAACAAGAAGTATTTACCGCTTCAGCCCAGAATTTTCGAGGTAACTTACTCTCATGCAGTAATGTTCGAGCAGTTTCTTGAAGAGTTCTATTCTTACGTTCGACTACTCCATTTTGTTGTGGAGTACGAGGAGCAGAAAATTCATGCGTAATGCCTCTGGATTTGCAATATGTGACAAACTCCTTTTCAAATTCACCTCCATGATCACTCCTGATAGTTTGAAGCTTAACAGAAAACTTGGTTTCAAGGTTAGAAATAAGATCTTGAAATTCTACAAAGGCTTTATCTTTAGTTCTCAAAAATAGTACCCATGTAAAACGAGAAAAATCATCAACAATTACAAAAGCATATTTCTTTCCACTTAAGCTAACATACCTTTCTGGACCAAATAAATCAAGATGTAACATTTGCAATGGAACAGTTGTTGATATCTGCTTCTTAACTTTAAAAGAAGTACGAACCTGTTTACCTATCTGACAAGCTGTGCAAGGTTCTGTCTTTTTATATTTGAGATTGGGTAAACCTCTGACCAAAGAATGAGAAGAGATTTTGTTGATGAGATCCATATGAACATGACCTAGGCGTCTATGCCACAAGTTCTGTTGATCTTGAATTGAAGCTAAGCAGATTTCTTCATTCTGTTCATCAAAATTTAATACAAAGATATTGCCTTGTCGCTTGGCTATTAAAGGATTATGATTCGAAGTAGTAGTAATTAAACACATGTTCTTACCAAACTTGACATCATGACCTGTATCTGTTAGCTGACTAACACTGATAAGATTATACTTTAAACCATCAACTAACCGGACATTATTTATGGAGAACTTGTCATTACCTATAGTACCTTTACCTATAATGCGAACAGTAGTTGAGTCTCCAAGGGTAACTAGACCTCCATCTTTCGCATCTATAGAGATAAATTTTGATTTGTCTCCTGTCATGTGACGAGAGCATCCGCTGTCTATGATCCATTTGTTTCTGGGAATATGAGCTTTCAAACAAATCTGCAAAACAGTCATATTTTAAATTTAGGTACCCATCTCATTTTGGGTCCTGATTTGTTAGTGTCTACAATGTTATATAAATGACGATCAGCTTTTCTAATCCACATTTGAACAATATTACATGTAGAGTGAGAGTTAGAAGTGTGGTCCTTGATACCACAAAGATTAGATTGAGCAGATATATGCCCTATCTTTCCACAGTCTTTGCATTTTTCATAAGGCATGGAGTATTTCAAAACTGTTCTCTTATTTCCTCGTTGAAATACAGATTTTCTGACTGAGCTATAGCCTAAGCCTTCTTTATCCAAGGATGATTTCTGTTCTGCTAGAAGTGCATCAAGAGTACCTTCACCATGAACAAATTTAGATAGATCCTTCTTTAGAAGTGCAATCTTATCCTGAAGATCAGAAAAATGTTGATTTGTATTCGCTTCCTTTCTTTCAGTAAATGTCTGTTGTTTCAAAGTGAGTAGACAAGCATCTTTCATTTCTATTTCGTTCCTCAAATAATCATTTTCTTCTGAAAGTTTTGACACCTTTTCAGATAGAACTCTGATTTCTTCTGTAAGCACTTCATCTTTCATGGAGTCATCCATCTCATTTAGAACTTCGTTGAGAGTTTGTTTTAGATAAGCATTTTTCTCTCGTAATTTTTTGTTTTGTCCCTGCAACAATGCAATATTTCTTGTAATATCATAATTTGAAGAATTAGAAATAGTATTTACCTCTTCATCATCAGAAGGATTGCTTTCAATGCCAGCCAGACATAATTGAGCTACTTCATCATCAGAATCTATTTCAGCTTCTGATTCATCATCACTCCAAGTAAGAAAAGCTTTATTCTTTCTTTTGTCTTGAGATCCAGAAGCTTTCTGTTTTGCCTTAAGCTTGAAACAGTTCTTCTTGTAATGACCTTTCTTTCCACATTCAAAACATGCGTCATCTTTATAGCTATTCTTGTCGTCTTTCTTCGGAGAGTTGAATTTAGTGAATCGACTTGCAGATTTCTTCTTGGCCAAAAATTTCTGAAATTTCTTTGTAAGAAGTGCAATGTCTTCATCAGAATCTTCATCAGACTCATCAGCACGAAGAGCAAGTGTCTTCTTTCTAGGAATTTCATCTTCTTCGTCGTACCTGCGTAATTGATTTTCAAATTCTTCCAATTCACTAAAAAGAGTTAGTGTTTCCATAGTAGAAATTAAAGTAGAATCTTGAAGAGTGGTAACTTTAGGTGCAAATTTCTTAGGCAGTGATCGAAGAATCTTTCTATTGATTTCAGCTTGTGGAATATGTCTTTCGAGTAGAGCAATAGAGTTCATCAGTATAAGAAATCGTCCCTGAGCTTCTTTAATACTTTCATCTTTTTCGAGTCTGAAACTTTCATAGTCACTTAGTAATAGATCCAGCTTCACTTCACGAACTTTAGATGTCCCTTCATGACTGACTTTGATAGTATCCCAGACTTGTTTAGCAGAAGTGCATGCCGAAACTTTTCTTAGTTCAGTAGAACTTAAACCATTTAGAAGAGAATTCATTGCTCGAGCATTGTAGTTCAGAGAATTGACTTCATCAGCAGTAAGTTCCTTGACTGGTTTAGGCTTTCCATCTTTCATAGGAATGATGATCCCATTTTCAACAGCATCCCATTCATAGGCATCCTTTTGGAGAAAAAATTTCATTCGAAACTTCCAATCATTATAATTTTCAGCTCCAAGAAGAAGAGGAGGAATGTTGTTTGAGTGACGTTCTTGCCAATTAGATTGTGCCATTGATCGCTAGCAAAATAAACACTTAAAACAAATGTCAAATGCACCTGCTTTGATACCAATTGAAATTAACTAAGCACAATATATGAAAGAGTCTGTCTCAATTGACAAAGGGTCTGCCTCTTTGTTAAATGGGACTGTCTCAATATGTTAAATATAAAACAAATACTGAATAAAATTATTCTACAGAAATATAAATAACGCCAAAACTTTTCTCTTGGTTCGGCCCCTACCAGTGTCTATGGCCTACGTCCAAGTCCCTATGCCAACTAGCACAGAGAATATATTATTATCAATTAATAATACACTTACAGTTTATCCCGATTACAAAAATGATAACCTCTTGGAAGAACCCTTCCCTTGACACAACTGTCCACTAGCAGCAGATAACCTTAGCTCGCTAGTACCTTAGGTTGAATTTTGTAATCCTATCTATTTGCCACAACCCGGCACAAGTATAGATAAAGTAAATTAATACAACTCAACAATAATGAATCTTCTGAAACAAAACTGATTTGATCTTGAAAGCTTAGTAGAAGAATGTAAATTGATTGCTCGAAGTTGTTCTTTTGTCACACCACCTGAATGAATATATATATCTTCCTGAAAATAGCTGTTTGAAGAATTTGAATTGCAACGGCCAGGAAACAGAAGATAAGCATAAGCATAATCTGTTAGAAAAGATAAGGCAATAAATACAAACAGATTTGAATAAGTCTTGATTGATTTAATATCGTTAGGATAATCATCAATAACAATATTAGATTTGAACAAGTCAAATCTCCTGGAATCGAGTAAGATCAAATCAATGATTTTCAAAACATTCATTTTTCTGATTAAGTTATATCAATTACTAAGATAAACTTTCAAACATTTATCATCATTAAAATCCGGGTATTAACAATAACTTGGAGGAGTCTAGAGACAGTAAGCTTGATTAGGTCAATTTTTGCATGAAGTTATGTAACCACTTTGAATGCTCATAGGTGGTGACTCGAGACAAGAGTTTGCTTGTCACATGAATCCCTTGAGTTAATACTGCTCAATTTATAAGAATTTTTCATGTTTATCCTTTACCTACACAATAACTCGTATCGATAAATTGATCTTGTTCTTGATTATAATAGGTTGAAGACTTGGAGTCAATTGTTATGGCCCATCAGAGTTTTTCAAGTGACTGCAGGAAGGGGCTGGTTGTATACAGCTTTGCTGTTATTAGTAGGGGGATTTCAAAAAATTGATAAAATGGACAACATTTCTTGAATTTCTATTATGATAAAATTGAATTTCTTGGAAATAAATACTACCACAAATGAATTTGCATTTAGGAATGGGGTGCAATTATCTAGGTCCTCTCTTTATGATTATTACTCATCTATGGATATAGTACCAAGAACAATATTCTCTGTCACAGACGACGGCAATAAATTTGAATCTATCAACAATAGAAATAGATGGTCTTGGGATCCTTCTACTATTACAGTAATTGACAAGTGGCTGTCAATGTAGATGAAGAAAGAAGGCATTCTTCAGTATTTGTAAAATGACAGGAACTGCCTCACTCTCAAGTTCTGAACAATTGTATTATTTGGAAAGTGACAATAACTGGCTATCTATCTCAAGATATAGATGAACAATAAAGTCCTTTGACGCGAAGCATTTGTTTCACACCTACATAAACCAGCAAATCCACCTTCAGAAGAAATACAGAAAGCGCAGTTGTGATTTCCACATGGATTTCAATGACATGAAGATTGAAGAACATGTGATATGATTCGGAGGAGTCCAGATGATGGATGAGTATCATGCGCTAGGTTTAAATTGGTGTAGATTACGTTTTATAAATTAACTGTGCTTGCTTTTTGTTTATTGAAGGGGGGAAGTAGTACTGAACTTCTATTACCAGCTTCCATATCACAAAGTTTATGTTTTAGGCTAGAAAAAAGATATCGTGCTGATTATGATTACATATCTGTAAACTATCCTTCAGTACCTGCAAAATTAAAGATATGTTCATATAATTTTGCCTTTACATCATGAAATCTTTTAACTCTGAATTTGAACCCATCTGTTTCTCTTAAGTTGATGTAGAGGTTATTCTAATCTCTACCTTCTATCCGATCATTGCCGGGTTTGGACTATTTCCATTGTTTATCCTCTGCTTTATATACAAGTTCTACACCCATAAGCATATTGCTCAATTCAAGTTAATCGGACTTGCATTTTGTCTTGAATAAAAATTAAGAAATGGAGTTCTCCTTTTTGTGCACGAGCATGAGATAAAAGTAGATTAGTGCTTGATGCACAAAATTTGGTACAAAAAATAGAAAAAAGTAATATGTTTAGTTGAAAAAGGTAATTGCCCGTGATTTTTTTAGAAAAAGAGAGGATTTTGTTAGAAAAAATAGAAAATGTAATGTATTTTAGCTGAAAAGATAGTGATATGGTCAGAAAAGTAATTATAGAAATAGAATTAATGATTCATTGGAAAGGCCCAATATTTAAGGCCCAAAATCCTGATTATTTATTAATTTCGTAATTAATAACTAGGGAAAATATACAGCTCATGAAAAGAGTCCAAATTATAGAAAATTGGTCAAAGAAGGATCCAGAATCCCAATTAATGAGTCATAGCTTTTATCAATAAGGAAACGAATTCTCCAGCAAGAAATACGATGTTTATCCAATATCAAAAAGGAGACTTATTCGCTAAGACTCCTAAACCTACCATAAATACTAGGCTCCAGACGCCTATATAAGGACCCTGATCCTACAATCAGAACTACGTCTTTGGCTTGATTCTCAACATTAATTGAGATACGTAGACATCTTGTAAGGATCGATTTAGTCTCGAAACACAAGTGCAGCCATTAAAGCCCGAAACTCATTAATCCTTAGCATTAAATACATAAATACGTTTTTTAATCCATAACAGGTAGTTGATTATAAAAATGTTATTATTTAATAATAATTTCTTTAGAAAATGAAAAAATAGAAAAAGTAACACGTTTCAGCTGAAAAAGTGCCATAATTAAAAGTATTAAAATACATTTTAAAATAAATAAGTAAGGGTTTGCCCGTGATATTTTTGGAAAATGAGGGGTTTAGTAAGGAAAAATAGAAAGAGTAACATGTTTTTTTAAAAAAAGATAATCGCCCGTGTTTTTTTAAGAAAAAAGAGAGGATTTTGTTAGAAAAAAATAAAAAAAGTTAATGTATTTTAGTTGAAAAGGTAATTGGTTATAAATATTGTTATTATTTAGTGATAGTTTTTTTAAAAAATAAGTAAGGATAATTAAGTAAAATCACTAAGTACAGACCGTTCGTTCGTCCAACTACCAAAGTTTTAATGTTTCGTCTTTCATAATATAGCTTAAAACCCGTGAGATTCACGGATTGTTTTTAATAATTGTTAATTTTATTATTTATATTTTATATTTTATATTTTATTAATTGCATTTATTAAAAAAAATAAGTAGGCATGTTAAACATTTTTAAATAATTAAAAGTATTAAAATGGATTTTAAAATAAATAAGTAACGGTTTGCCCGTGATATTTTGGAAAAAGAGGGGTTTTAGTAAGAAAAATAGAAAGTAACATGTTTTCGTTAAATTTTAAAATATAAAAGTAACGATTTGCCCGTGATATTTTTGAAAAAAAGGGATTTTAGTAAGAAAAATAGAAAATGTGACATGTTTTAGTTGAAAAAGATAATTGTCAATTAAAATTATTAAAATAGATTTTAAAATAAATAAGTAAGGGTTTTCCCGTGATATATTTGAAAAGGCAGGGATTTTAGTAAGGAAAATAGAAAATATAACATGTTTTAACTGATTAAGGTAAATGCATGTGATATTTCTAGAAAAAGAGGGGAAATGTAATTGTCAATTAAAAATATTAAAATAGGTTTTAAAATAAATAAGTAAGAGTTTAAAATTGATAATTGATAATTTAAATAAAAAAACAAAAAAGTTGATGTAAAAATTTAAACTTTATAATTACTCATTATCGTAATAAATATAATTTATATGTTGACTAGCTTAAAACCCGTGCGATGCACGGGTTGTTTTTAATAATTCTTAATTTTTTCTTAAATGTATTTGTTAAAAACAATAAGTAGGTGTATTTAACTTTTTTTAATAAATAAAGATGTTAAAATAGATTTTAAAATAAATAAGTAACAATTTGCCTTTGATATTTATGGAAAATAAAAGTTTTAGTAAAAAAAATAGAAAAAGGAAAATGTTTTAGTTGAAAAAGATAATTGCCCGTAATTACAAAAAATAAGTAGGCTTGTTAAACTTTTTTTTAAATAATTAAGGATATTAAAATAAATAAGTGACGGTTTACTCGTGATATTTTTGGAAAAGAAATGTTTTAGGAAGGAAAAATAGAAAAAGTAACATGATTTAGTTAAAAAATGTAATTGCCCATAATTAAAAATATTAAAATAAATAAGTAAGAGTTTGTCCGTAATATTTTTATAAAGGAGGAGTTTTACTAAGAAAAAATATAAAATAAAAAATGTAACATGTTTTAGTTGAAAAAGGTAATTGCTCGTGTTTTAAAAAAAAGAATTTTGTTAAAAAACATAGATAGTTAGATATGTTTTTAATTATTTAATTTGAATTGAAAATTATATAAAATTATAATAAATATGGATTTTATAAGTTTAATATAATGACATTACTAATATGTATATGTTGCCCCTGGTATTTTTAATTAGAAGAGGAATTGTTTTATATAGAAAATATAAAAAGGTAATGTGCTTAAAAAGGCAATTAGTTATTTATTAATAATCATACAAAATTATATTACCTTTTTATATGTATATATGTTATCTGTGTTATTTTTAGAATATTGGTTGTTTAAGTTAAAACATATAAAACATGTAATATGTTTTAATCGAAAAGGGTAACCAATTATTTATTAATAATTACATAAAATAAATTACCATTTTTTTATATATGTTGTCCGTGTTATTTTTAGAAAATGGGTTGTTTTACTTAGAAAATATAAAACAGGTAATGTGTTTTAGGTGGAAAAGGTAAGTGGTTTGAAATATTTAATAATATTACCATATACATATATATTGCCTGTGTTATTTTTAGAAGATAAGTTGTTTTAGTTAGAAAATATAAAATAGGTAATGTGTTTTAGCTGAAAAAGGCAATTGGTTATAAATAAATTGATTATAGTTAGACCCGTGAAACGGCTCAAATACCGACCTACCAAAACTTTTAAGGTAGGTAATATGTTTTAACTGAAAAAAGTAACCAATTATTTATTAATAATTACATAAAATAATATTACCATTTTGTTTTAATCGAAAAGAGTAACCAATTATTCATTAATAATTACATAAAATTATATTACCATTTTTATATATATGTTGTCCGTATCATTTTTAGAAAATGAGTTGTTTTAGTTAAAAAAATATAAAACAGGTAATGTGTTTTAGGTGAAAAGAGTAATTGGTTTGAAATATATAATAATATTACCATATATATATATATATATATCCCGTGTGATTTTTAGAATATGAGTTGTTTTAGTTAAAAAAATATAAAATAGGTAATGTGTTTTAGTTTAAAAGAGTTGTTTTAGTTAAAAAATATAAAACAGGTAATGTGTTTTAGTTAAAAAAGGTAATTGGTTATAGATAGGCCGTGAAACGACCCAAATACCGACCAAAACTTTTAATGTTTCGTCTTTAATAATACTAGCTTATAGCCCGTGCGATGCACGGTTACTTAAATTTTATTTATAATTATTCTGTTCATAATTATATTTTTATTACGATGCAACACACGATTGTTTTTTTTAATATTTATAATTATATTTATTTATGAATATTTTAATATTTAAAAGTTATTAGTTTACATGATTAAATTATTGTTAAAAAAGATTTAGCCAAAAAAAATTAAAGTTAAAAATTTGATATTTATTACATTTTACACGCTCAATTTAATATTTGTTTATATTTAGTTATAACAGTTAGATTTGGCCAATTTTACGGTTCACATAAATTCACAAAATAATCTTTAATTTAGTTGTGGTTTAATAGTTTTTTTTTCAATTAAAAACTATTAAAAAACTAAAAAAAGAATAAAGTGACGAAATTTAATGTTGAAAATTCTATTCGATTTAGGAAATCTACTTAACTTATATGTAGTTTAGATTATTAGAATAACCTTTATTAACCAAATACAGGTTTTAATGTTAAATCTAACGGTTTTCACATATCTATTCAAGATTAAACGATTTTTATTATTTTGGTTATAAATGGGTTTCCTTATTTAATTACAACTATTTTTATGTTTTAACTTTTTAGAAAATCCAATAATAATATAATATCTTTTAACTTAAATCATTTTTAGATAATAATTTCTTTTTATATGATATAATCTTGATCATCTATTTTTAAAAGTATTGGATCTAAAGTTGAGAATGTTTTGACGGTATTTAGGACCAAATTACCAGGATAACATCATTAATTTTTCTTAATTTTTTTATTTTTTTATTTTTTTTTATTTTTTTTAAATATTTATTGCTAAAATATAATATACTCTTTTTTGTAATATGTTAATGATGCGGGAACTTTGAACTTTTGAGAAAATAAATTATCAATTAAAAAATATATATTTTTGTAATAGTTCTTCTTTTAAAGTAGTACACCGTGACGATCAAAATTCTGTATAAAATTCATTTTTTTTATATCCCGTGAATATCTATGTTATTATATTAAAGACTAAATAATGAAAGTTTTCTTATAAGTGTGGTCGCTTTGTTTGATCACTCAATCCATAATCATTGGATCTTTCAAATTAAATTGTTGAGAAACGTTACATATAACAGTAAAATTATCATGCAGAATGATCTAAGATTTGAATCTACCAACAACATATTAAAATTTACAGGTTTTTTTTTGAAAAAAAAGAATTTTTTTCATTTTTTTTCTTTCAGACATAGGTTATTTGATAATATTTTTTGTAAAGTACGATTTTTCAGAAAAGTACTATACTAATTGATTAACAAACTTTTAAAGTTTCGAATTTAATAATTTACAATGTATATAGGTTTAAAAAGTTAGGTCTGTTCTGTAGCTGAGTCTACAATTTCAAAATACGGTTTTTTTTAATATGAATATAGTCCTGCTAAAAATGAAATTAGGTCTCTATGAGTTGCTTATAAAACAAAATCACCATTTGCGTATAATTTATTATTTAATAATAAATTATATTTGATTAGTTATGATCTATAACTTAATAAAATAGGATAAAAAAATATGCACAATTTTATAAAATTTTATCCTCGTATTATTATATTCTTTATTGATTTGAATTTTTCTTAGATTGATTTTAACTTTTGAACATAGATTTCTAAATTTAAAATAGTTAGAAAAAAGTAATTAAATTGGCGTTAAAATAATGAAGACATAATAATCATTATTAGAATTTAAATACTCACTTTACTGATTTGGGCTTTATCTTGTGTTTTAAAAATCAGATTTTGACGATTTTACACCATAATTAAATTATTTTTAATTAAAAGATGGTTTAATAATTTTTATCTAACTGGAATTGTTCATGAAAGAGAAAAGAAAGTCACGAAATTTTTTACATGGAGAATTCTATTCAATATAGAAAACTTATTTATATTTGGTATATTTGGTTTAAATTATCAAAATACACTTTTTAGAATTTAAATATAATCCTATTATAAATAAAATACACTTTTTTAATATTTGATCAAACGATTTTCATTTATCTAGTTAAGATCTAATAATCTTTATTAATTTGGTTGTCATGATCAAAATTTTGGATAAATCCCTATTATGCTTATTATATAAAAGAGTTTAATATAATAAGGATATCAAGTACATACTTACTAACTGTTTTTATTTTTAATGTTTCGGTTTTATTTATAGTGTATATAAAATTTTAAAATACATTATTACTTTAAAATTATTAAACAGAATAAAAATTATGTTATGATTATATAAAGTTTTACTCTCATATTATTATAGTCTTTATCGATTTGAATTTGTTCTTAATTTATTTTAATACTTTATTGAAAAAAAGATAAAATTTCTATATTTAAAAGAATTAGTGGAAAAATTAATAAATTGGTGCTACAATTATAAAAAAAAATTTATTAAAATTTAGATACTTACTTTACTATTTGGGTTCTATCCTGAGTTTTAGAAATTGAATATTGACGATTTTACAACCCATGTGAAACTAACGATATTATCTTTAATTTAATGATGATTTAATAATTATTATCTAACTTGACCAGTTGACCTACCCATAAACTGAAAATAAAAGATGGTTAAGTATTATATTCAAAATTATTGTTTATGAATATGAAACCCTCAATATTTTAATAATATTTTGATATTATCCTTTTATGTTTGTTATATGTAAAATAATATAATTATAATTTGGATTAATCAAATTGTTATGTTCCTTCAGAAAAAAAATGTTTAAATTTATTCATGAGGTCTTCTAAGTCTCTTATAACGCAGGTTCCACATGTATCATTGTTATATGATATACATATTGTTATATGATATACATGAGCATTATATTGATAATTTCAATATTGTAATCGATATGAATTGTTATCTGATATTTGGTTCAACAATTATTATCTAACTCGAACTATACATAAATTAAAGAGAAAAGATATTTAAGAATTTTTACATAGAAAAATTTTAAATTATCAAAATACACTTTTTAGTATTTAAATATAATTCTATTATTAATCAGATACACTTTTTAATATTAGATCTAACAATTCGCATCAATCTATTTAAGATCTAACTGTAATAATTAATTTGGTCGTATAGTGGTCGTACACGGACCAGATCGATTTTAATTTTTTCTTAAATTGATTTTAATATTTTATTGAAATAAACTTAGAATTTATAAATTTAAAAGAATTAGGAAAAAATTAAATTGGTGCTACAATAATAATAAAAAAATTATTAAAATTTAGATAATCAATTTACTGTTTGGGCTCTATCTTGAGTTTTAGACAACAGATTTTAACAATTTTACAGCCCACACGAAGCTAACAAAATTATCTTTAATTTAATTATTGTTTAATATTTATTATCTAACTGAAACTATCCATAAACTAAAGAGAAAAGATAAGTACGATTTTTTACATAAAGATTTCTATTCAATATAGAAAACCTATTTATAATTGGTTTAAATTAAAAAAAATTATAAAAATTTAGATAATCACTTTACTGTTTGGGCTCTATCTTGAGTTTTAGACAACAGATTTTAACAATTTTACAGCCCACGCGAAACTAACAAAATTATCTTTAATTTAATGATGGTTTAATAATTATTATCTAACTGGAACTATCCATAAACTAAAGAGAAAAGATAATTACGATTTTTTACATAAAGATTTCTATTCAATATAGAAAACCTATTTATAATTGGTTTAAATTATCAAAATACACATTTTAGTATTTAAATACTATCCTATTATTAATCAAATACAATTTTTAATATTATATCTAACGGTTCTCATCTATTTGAATATTTATAGTTTTATAATCCAACGGATCATATACTTTTGGTAGTACAGTGACCGACCAAAGTTTTGGATAAGATCTCCCTTACGCTTATTATATATAAGGAGTTAATAGTATAGATAGATTAGAGAACACCCTTTTATGATATGATATATGCGGTTCAAAATTTTAAGAATAAAATAGAGAAAATATATCATATATTTTGCCAACTTCCTTCCTTGAGGTCAACTATTTTAGTCGTCGCGCTAGTTGCGAAGTCAAGTCTTCCGTAATTTGTTTCTGAATAATGAGTGTCACTCGTAATTTCACTCGTTTTCTGCCGTTGAATATAAATCTCTTTGTTGTAGACCGCTGGCTTCACCATGTTATCTACAAGATATTCTATCATCTTTCACTTGTGAATCTTATCAGTCTTCTTGTTTCCCATCTTTTATAATTCTTGAAGCTCTTAAATCTTTTGTTACACTTACTAATGGCTTCTACAAGTCATAATCCAACTCCATCCTCTTCTGCTTCAACTAAATGGGACGTTTTCATAAGTTTTAGAGGCACGGATACAAGATATACATTTACTGATTATTTATACGATTCCTTGAAGCGCTCTGGTATTCGAACATTCAGGGATGATCCTGAGCTACGAAGCGGAGAAGTTATCTCTGATGCATTGCTCCAAGCTATTCAAGAATCTAAGATGTACATTGTTGTCTTCTCGGAAAATTATGCTTCTTCCAGATGGTGCCTTGACGAGCTCGTAGAGATCCTCGGGTATCATGAATCAATGGATAGATCGATCCTTCCAGTTTTTTACTACATTGAACCGATGGTTGTGCGGCACCAAATTGGGAACTTTTATGAAGCTTTTCGTCAACACGAAAATCGTTTTGATGCAGTCAGGTTGGACAAGTGGCGCGTTACTCTGTCAAGTGTAGCTGACCTTTCAGGATACCATGTTCTTAAAAACAGGCAAGTAATTTTTTTTCATTGCCATTAACTCCTGAAACGAGATTAGTTGGAACAGAATCAATTGTGCAGGTTTTCTTGATTATTAAACAGAATTTTTATTCCACATATTACTCGTATATGCTACAAATCCATCCTTTAAACCATTGCCTTCTCGTAGCCTTGCATTTCCCTTTTATCAACCAATTCTCCGGTAATCTTACTCTATTTCTTTATGAAGTAAATCATCACACGTACTACTTTTTAATTCTTTCTTACATGTATGATGGTGCCGATGTGACACCAGGAATTCTCAAGTCTAGGCATCATCTGCTTTACTGTGTATGAATAATTTTGCATCTACTAGTGTTCTTAAGTGAAATCTGAAACTTTTATTCCAATTTATGTGTTGCAGCTCTCAAGCTGATGTTATCAATGAAATTGTTAAGAGAGCTTTAGACGAAGTAAATCCCAAGACTTTGGATGTTGCCAAATATCAAGTTGGGTTGGATTCTCGTGTTAAAGAGATAGCGACATTGTTGAGCAATGTCACAACAGCAGGTGTCATTAAGATCGGTATCTATGGTATGGGTGGAATTGGGAAAACAACTCTTGCCAAAGCTGTGTACAATCAAATTCATGGCCGCTTTAAGGGGAGCTGCTTCCTAGAAAATGTCAGGGAGACTTCACAAACAAGAGAAGGCATAGTACGTTTACAACAGAAACTTGTCAATGATGTTCTTAAATGTAACAACATTACCATTAACAATCCTGACCAAGGAATTGAGATCATACGAGCTAGAATTTGTTCAACACAAATTCTTATTGTTATTGACGATTTGGACAGCAAATTCCCATTGGACTTCTTAGAAGGACCATTTGCTTTCGGGAGCACAATCGTAATAACGACACGAGATGAAGGTTTGCTGGACTCAATTGATGTAGAAGCCAAATACAAGGTAAATGAGCTGGGTGATGTTGAGTCGCGGAAACTTTTTTGCCGACATGCATTTGCAGGAGATGACCGAATCCCTGAGAAATTCAACGAATTGTCTGAAGAAATTCTAAAACGTGCTAGAGGGCTTCCATTGGCTCTCAAGGTTTGTGGCTCGGCGTTGCTCAAGGAATCTGAGGAAGGATGGAGATGTTTTATCGACAAATTGGAACGAGTTTCTATTGCTGATGTTGAGGAGATACTACTCATTAGCTTTCATGCTTTGGTTGACCCTATGTTGAAGGATATTTTTCTTGACATTGCTTGCTTTTTAACGGGGCACACGCAACGAGTAGCTGTTGAAATAATGAAAACTTATTATAAATTCGTCAATTACAATATTGGCATTTTGAAGAAAAAAAGTTTGCTAACGATAAATTGTCGGGAAGAAATCGTGATGCATGATCTGATTCTTGATATGGGAAGGAAAGTTGCATTTAACAACCGAAAGCATAGTAGGCTATGGATACCACAAATTATACATGATGTCTTGAAGGAGAACAAGGTATTTTTTATTTATATACAACTAATTGTTGTAGCCTTTTTGATTTGCATGTTAAAGTTCGAAAAAAAAATATTAAATATAAATATAAATTTCTTTCATCTCAAAACATGTATAAAAATATAAATAATAAAAACCAGTGAGACTATCTCCAACCTAACTTTATAATTGCACTTTTTCATCATTTTACTTATAAAATTCGCTACCACTCAACTCCAAAAATTACATCGAATTTGGTGTAACACAAAATTTTGGTATAACATTTATTGTTTTATAAATCTCAACCTTACCCTTATTATATTTAAGTATAACAAATTTATTTCTTAAATGTCCTATTAAATTTATTATTTTTGTATTTTGATTTAGATTAATAGTTCTAGTTTAAAAAGTTTTCATGTAAACTTTAGAATTGATGAGTTAAAGTTGATTGTGATTTGATGGAATTTTTGCACCAAAATGATGTGAAAGTCTAAATCACACCAAAACGATGTGATGGGTTGGAGAGTGAAAAAAAATAACAAATTGACCTAATTTTTTTTTTATATTTATATTTGTGTGTTAGGGAACGGAGGCAATTGAAGGTATCATTCCTAGCGATTTTGTTGTCCCTACTGGCCTAAACTACCGTCTATTTAAGTCAACAACAATGAATCATTTTGCTGCTGAAACATTCAAAAGGATGATTAAACTAAGATTTCTTTACCTCCAAAATGTGAATCTCACCGGAAGCTTTGAACATGCATTTAAAGATTTAAGGTGGCTCAATTGGGCGGCTTGTCCTTTGTGGTGTTTACCTTCTGACTTTTACCCGCAAAAGCTTGTTTACCTTGCGTTGCATCAGAGCAAATTAAGAACAATGTGGGAGCCCAACACGGTAGGCACTGTGAGTATGTTATTTGCAATTACTTCATTAAATTTCAGATATAACATTTCCCGATTGCACTCATTTTTCCAGGTTCCGCAGGTTTTTGAGAACTTAAAGACTCTAGACTTGTCGCATTCTAATCATTTAACTACAACTCCAGACTTCACTAGATTTCCGTATCTTGAAACTTTAAATCTCGCATATTGTGTAAGGTTGGAGGAAATCCACATATCAATTGGAAGTTTGGTGAGGCTTGTTTCTCTATGTTTCCAGGGGTGTCGTATCCTAAGAAGTCTCCCAGACAGCATCGGTAACTTGAGAGCATTGAAAAGGCTTGATATTGCATTGTGTACGAAACTAAAAGCAATACCTATGAACTTGGGGAACATGGAATCCTTGGTAGAGCTCAATGTGGAATATAATTCAACTCTTTGCAAATTACCGCATTCGATTGGTCGTCTTAGTAAGCTTATTGAGCTGAACTTGTCTGGGTGCCACAAGCTTATAACTCTTCCAGACACTATTTGCAATCTTAGATCACTGAAAATTCTGTATATTGGTGGGTTTAGTAGTCTGGTAGCATTGCCTAAAGAATTGGGGAACCTTGAATCCCTGGTAGAGCTCAAAGCAGAGAGACTTTTAAATGTTTCGAAATTACCTGATTCGATTGGGCGCGTTAGATCACTGGGAAATCTCATTCTTGAGGGTTGTATCAACCTGTTGTCTATTGATGAGCTTCCTTCTAGTTTGAAATCGATAAGTCTTAAAGGTTGTACGGCAATGGAAAGAATACCAAATCTATCCAATATGAAGCAGTTGGAGGAATTAGGCCTTACAGATTGCAGTGGTTTGACAGAGATCAACGGCTTGGAGGGACTTACTTCTATTCAAAAACTTTGTTTGGGAGGTTGCAACTCGTCTCTACTGAAATCCACTCTCACAAAACGTTTCTTTCAGGTTTGTTTAATCTCAAGCTCTTTTATAAACATATAAAAATTAATATATAAAAATTAGTTTCAGTTGGTTGTAAAATTAGATTTCCAATCTATACTTTAATGTATCAAATGAATAGTTGAACATTATAAACGGTGGTAAATATATATGTTTGTTGATAGACATTGTCTGGGGTCATATTTTTTAACAGATATACTCTGGATTTGGACATCAAATTACAATTTACACTTCGTTATCAGCGTTCCCGGATTGGGTTAGTCAAGATTGGATCAGTCGAACAAGTAATTTTGCGTCAACAGTTTTTACAGATTTGCCACCAGATGTATCACACAATGCCTTGGCAATGATTCTCTTCCGTAAAAACTGGGGCGTCTGTTTTAACAGATTCAATTATTCTGTTAAGACCAACACAAATGTTTTTGAATTGACTGATATGCCTTTACTAGTATTCAGAATTAGTTATCTTACCGAGCCCGATTTCTCAAGCATGATTATAGTACCAAGAACAGTATTCTCGGTCACGGACAGCGATGATAGAATTGAATTCACGGCACATCCACGGCAGTTGGGAGATGATGAAGATATACATATTCTTGGGATTCATCTACTATACAAACCAGGCGTGACACTTATTGACAGCAACACCATCAATGTAGATGAGGAAAAAGTACATTCTTCGAAACGGTTAAAACATGTGTAAGTGACAAAGAACTGGCTCTCCCATAAGTTCTGAGCAGTTGGATGATTTGGAAAGTGACAAGAATTGGCAATCTATCTCAAGAAATAGATGAACAAGATTGTGCTTTGTTTGATTATCCACTTAAAATGCTTTCAACATTAGTCGATGACTTGAGATAACAGTTTGTTCAGTCGCACAGGAGTTACCACTGTACAATTAATTAAGATATAGTTCAATTAATGACTCGTATTATTATAGTTCATCTTATACCAAATTGAATATCAAAAATTGTTGAATACAAAAATAAAATAATATTCTAATTTATTTATTTTTAGTCTTAGCAAAGTTATTTTGTATTCCGTCTCTCACCTGCGTTTGTGAAAAAATGAATTAGTTGTGCCCGTTATTTATTATTTGGAAGTGGGCAAGTATTGAACTACTTTATGCTTCTCTAGACATTACTCTCTTTTCATTTTTCTTTATATTTAAATCTTTTCATTTTTCTTTATATTTAAATCTTTAATGTAGTTTAAGGAATTTTACAAATCGCTTTCCGAGAATAAAAATATATTCAAGTAATTTTACAAAATCGTCTCCCGATTCAAGATGCATGTTTTCTAAGGTTTATTAAAAACAAAATATAAACCAATTTTTAATTTTTGAAAAAAAAACTATAATTTATATGAAGATGTATTTTATGTTATACATGATGTTTTTTTATTTTATTTTATAGAAATATTATTAATTTTTTATTTAATTAATATAGAAGTAAAATATAGCAATTTTATAGAAGTAAAATATAGCAATTTTATAGAAGTAAAATATAATTAATTGTGAAAAAGTAAAATACAGAAATTTTATGCCTATTATAAAGGTGAAAATTTTAAGATGCAGAAAGTAATAGTATAGCAGTTTTACTTATTCTAAAGAAATGGCATAGTTTGAGTCGGGATGTAAAAGAGGGCTAAATATTTTTAGACTCAAATTCAAACTTGATTAAATAGTTCGGTCTTAAGTTTAAGCTCGAGTTTGATCAAATCATAAATTTTAAGTTTGAAGTTTGGCTTGACCAAAACTCGCTTGATTATTATCAAGCCGAATTCAAATATTTTACAATAGCTCATGTGACTCGTTTACATTTCTATTCTGAACCCTTTTAACTCACAACCACAGCCCAATATGGTCCAAAATATCGTCCTCTCGCAATGCAAGTATTTGCTGGTTGCTACTCCTTCCGTCCCCTCAATTCTTTACATTGTTTTGTGGACGAAGACTCGGATTTTAAGACTCCTTTAATATATACTTCTGAATAAAAATATAATGTTTAAATTTTTATTTAAAAAAAAAATTAAAATAAATTATAGAGCTATATTTTATAAGAAGCGTAAAATATGTGTCAAGTAATATAAAAAAACGGTAAAAAAATGAGAGGGAGGAGTACGTAACTTTTTCTACGACGGCTCACCAGGTCTTCGATATATTAAAATTGAGATTCACTCCTTTTCTTACCTAATGCACTTTCTGCCATTTGATCATATTTTAATATAGCACTGATCTAACTAAAATGATGATCTAATTACCAGTATTATTGTTTCCGATCTTCAAACTTGAAGCTCTTGAATCTGCTGTTTAATAATGGCTTCTACAAGTCATAATCCAACTCCACCCTCTTTTGCTTCACCTTCACCCACTACATGGGATGTTTTCCTAAGCTTTAGAGGTAAAGATACAGGAAATTCATTTACTGATTATCTTTATGATACCCTGCATCGCGCTGGTATCCGAACATTCCGAGATAAATTTGAGCTACGTAGCGGAGAAGTGATCTCAGACGCATTGATACAAGCTATACAGGAATCTAAGATGTACGTTGTTGTCTTATCAGAAAATTATGCTTCTTCCAGATGGTGCCTTGACGAGCTTGTAGAGATCCTCCGGTGTTGTGAATCAATGGATAGATTAGTTCTTCCTGTATTTTACAACATCGAACCATCGGTTGTGCGTTACCAATCTGGGAAGTTTAGTGAAGCTTTCCAGAAGCACGCAAATCGTTTAGATGGGAATTATAAGCTGGATAAGTGGCGCCATACACTGGAGGTGGTGGCAAACTTTTCAGGATACGAAGTCGATAAAAATAAGTAAGTACAATTGTTAATATCGTCTTTTATTTGTTCAAATGAGATTGGTTTGGAACAAAAGTAACAAATAATCATCCAGGATAGGCGGGCACGAAAAAATCGAAGTGAATTTTTTTTCCTAATTTATGATCAAAACAGATGATCACAAATTCTTAACAAAAACCTACTTATATTTTGTTTTACATAAGTTTTGATGCTTTGTCCCAAAATATATTTCAAAAGATATCGGGGATCCGATTTATGACAATATATGTATGATGGTGGCAATTCAAAGCCACTGAATTTTTTGAATTTTGCATCCATCTGGTTTTTTGGTGAATATGTGCCACTATAGTTCAATAACTAAATTGTGCTGCAGGTCTCAAGTTGATGTCATAAATGAAATTGTTTCTAAAGTTTTAGACGAATTAAATCCCTCTACTTTTGATGACCCCAAATATCAAGTTGGGTTGGATTCTCGTGTTAAAGACATAGAAACTTTGTTGAGCGATGCAGCAAGAGGTGTCATTAAAATTGGTATATATGGTATGGGTGGGGTTGGCAAAACAACTCTTGCCAAGGCTGTGTATAACCAAAACTATCGCCGCTTTCAGGGCAGCTGCTTCCTAGAAAACGTTAGGGAGACTTCGCAAACACGAGAAGGCATAGTATGTTTACAACGTAAACTTATCCATGATGTTCTTAAATGTAAGAACATTACCGTTGACAATGCTGACCTAGGAATTAAGTTTATAAGAGCTAGAATGTGTTCAACAAAAGTTCTTATTGTTATTGATGATTTGGACAATGCATCATCCTTGGACTTTTTAATAGGAACATTTGCTTTGGAGAGCGCAATCATAATAACAACACGAGATGGCGATCTACTTGATTCAATTGATGTAGATGCCAAATACAAGGTAAGTGAACTGGATGATGCTGAATCACGTCAACTTTTCTGCCAACATGCATTCGGAGGAGATACAATAATACCAGACACTTTGGGCGAATTGTCCGAAGAGATTCTAAAACGTGCTGGTGGGCTTCCGTTGGCTCTTCAGGTTTGTGGCTCGGCCTTACTTAACAAAAGCGAGGAAGGATGGAGATGGTACATCAACAAACTACGACGAGTTTCCATTGTTGATGTTGAGAAAATATTGTTGATTAGCTTTCATGCGCTGAAATTGGTTGACCCTATGTTGCAGGATATTTTCCTTGATATTGCTTGTTTTTTTATCGGGAATAGCGAAGAAGAGGTTATTAAAATAATGGAAGCTTGTTATACATGTGTCAGCTATAATATTGACATTTTAAAGAAAAGATGTTTGCTAACTATCAATTATAAAGGATTGATGATGCATGATCTGCTTATGGATATGGGAAGAAAAATTGCATGTAACAACTCCCCTAATGCTTTTGAGAAACATACTAGATTGTGGGTATCAGAATATATACAAAAGCTATTGAAAGAGAACCAGGTAATTTCAATATTTATGACACATATTTTAAAGTGAAAAAATATAATTCAAAAGTATGATATCAAATTGTAAAATGTAATTTCTCACCATCTCTATGTTTCTATAACTATTTATCTATGTTAGATTTTTAACATTTTATCCTTGATTTGTGTGTGTATGTGTGTCAGGGAACAGAAGTAATTAAAGGTATCGGCAATTTTGACATTTATCTGGAGGATAAACAAGAATCGATCTTTCCTTCAAATCTCCATGGTAGCTTTACCCGTACATACACATTGGAAAATATACAGGATTTAATTTCTGGATTTCACCAGCCAAAACATACTAGTACGCTCAACAAAGTCACTGTGAGTACGTCATTTGCAAATATGATAATTTGTTTATTAAATTTCTGATATAACTTTCTCCCAATGGTATTTTATTCTACAGGGTCTTCAACATTTAAAATATCTAAACATGTCCTATTGTAATTTGACTACAACTACAGACTTGACTAGATTATCGAGCCTTGAAACTTTAAGTTTCACAAGCTGTGAAGGCTTGAAAGAGGTCCACGTGTCAATTGGAAGTTTGGTGAGGCTGGTTTCTCTAAATTTTTGGCATTGTGAAAACCTAAAAAGTCTTCCAGACAGCATATGTAACTTGAGAGCACTGAAAAGCCTTAATATTGGGCATTGTAGTAATCTGGAAGCAATTCCTATGAACTTGGGGGACATCGAGTCTTTGGAAGAGCTCAATGCGGAGTGGCTAACTATTAACAAACTACCACATTCAATTGGACATCTTAGTAAGCTTATTAAGCTGAACTTGTCTTTTTGCGGGAATCTCCAAACTCTTCCAGACAGTTTTTGCAATCTGAGATCACTGAAAATTCTAAATATTAGTTGGTGTAGTCGTCTGAAAGAGCTGCCTAAAGAGTTGAGAAACCTCGAGTCCCTGGTAGAGCTCAAAGCAGAGACACTTCCAACTGTTTCCAAATTACTTCTATTCAAACAATTCACTTGAGATGTTGGAACTCGTCTCTGCTGCAAATCCACTCTCCTAAAACGTTCCTCTCAGGTTTGTTAAATCTCAAACTCTTCATGAACATAAATTGGATAGTTGTAAGATTAGATTTCCAACATACAAGTTAGTTTAGTAGGTTGTAAAAACCAGATTTCCAATATCCATTTGTGTACATTAAATATTGAGTAAAGTACAGAGGAGGGGTGCGTGTCTGTATTTTACACCGAATTTCAAAAATTTGGCCGAACTTTCAAGTTCGCAAATTAATTGCTAGTTTTAGTTATCGCGTTTTAAAAAAGTGGCTCCTGCTATCTTTTTTTCAAAAAGATGGTCAGATTTTGTTTAAAAATTTTTAAAAAATGGCTCATTTTCATGTTCACAACCATTCTTTAAAAAGACGAAAATAAAATTTGATCATTAATTTGCAAACTCGAAAATTCAACCACTTTTTTGAAAATTGGTGTAAAATATGGTCACCAATCTATAACTTACTCTTAAATATTTATACTATTTAGTAAATAAGGAGTGGGTTACTATAGAAATTTGTTGATCAACTTTTTCTGGGGTTTTATTTTGCAACAGATATGCTCTGGATCTGGGAATCGCATTAAAATTCACTCTATTACATCAGTGTTTCGGGATTGGATTTGTCAAGGAGTCAATCAAGCATTCAAACTTATGAGTTCATCTGGTGACTCCGACACATCTTTTCTTTCACAAAGCTCTCTCGTTTGTAAAAAAAACCCATTAATTACATTTTATAAATTAGCTGTGCTGGTTATCTGTTTGTTCGAGGTGGAAAGTACTGAACTTTTAGTACCAGCAGTTTTGCAACAACTAGGTGTTGGCAGGAGGTGTGTCAAGTTTCTTAATGCATTTTTGAAACTCCTAAAACTCCATTATCCAAATCATTAATGGCTTCTACAAGTCATAATCGAATTCCATCCTCTTCTGCTTCAACTTCAGTCCCTACTAGGTTGGACCGTTTTACAAATTATAATCCTAAGGTGGATTTCAATAAATACCTCTTTTTTCACCGATAATATGAGATTGATAATTTACATAAAACAAATAAGTTTACGTAAAAACAAACTAGTTTACATGGAATACCATTTAGAGGAGCTTTCTGCTTTTAATAAAGAGTATAGATGCTATTGTTGATTTAATGACTTCAAGAACACCCTTTTTATGATTTCTGAAGTTTAAAATTTTAGCTTCTTGAAAAACTGTAAAATTTTATATGTTGATTTAATGAACTGATTTACAAGTTGTTTAGGGAATGTACATGTTCCACTTGTTAATTTTTTAGCTACATTAGTAAGGCTCTTCAATCTGCTCTCTGAATTAATAATGGCTTCTACAAGTCATACTCAGAATCCATTCTCTTCTGCTTCAACTTCAAATCCTACCCAATGGGACGTTTTCCTAAGCTTCAGAGGCATAGATACAAGATACACATTTACTGATTATCTTTTCGACTCTTTAAAGCGCACTGGTATTCATACATTTAGGGATGATCCTGAGCTACGCAGTGGAGAAGTTGTTTCAGAATCTTTTCTCCAAGCTATACATGAATCTAAGACTTACATTGTTGTCCTCTCTGAAAACTACGCTTCTTCCTGTGTTTTACAAAATTGAACCATCGGTCGTGCGATACCTGAAGAAATTTAAGTTAGACAAGGTGTTGTTTCTGAGAGAAAACCACTCTCTTTTCTTGATCTATTTCAGATGAAAAACAAGTAAAATGCAGCTACATATATATACAAAACTATCTACTTCTGTCATTGGTGTTTGTCAACTAAAGAGACAAAACCAATCCTACTTTCTAGCACTAAAACAGGATCTATGTCTCTGATAAAACAAAACTAATGTCTAGACAAACAAGACTAACAACTATTGTCCTATACTACCTTACAGAAGTAACAGAAAGACATAGAGAACAGATAGCATGTGACTAAATTTCTACACCCCCCCTTCAAGTTGGACTTGGGATAGTAGGAACAAGTCCTAATTTGAAAGATAGAAATTTGTGAGGTCCTTCTCCCAGGGGCTTAGTCATGATATCTGCAAGTTGCAGAGCTGATTTGAGGTACACTGTAGAAATAAAACCTTCTTCCACTTGTTCCCTCACGTAGTGACAGTCCAGCTTTAGATGTTTAGTTCTCTCATGAAATACTGGATTGTGTGCTATATGTTGAGCTGCTTTGTTGTCACAGAATAATGGAATTGGTTTAGGAATAGAAACAAGCATATCTTCAAGAATTCCATCCAACCAAACCAGTTCACTAGCAGTATGGGACATGCTTCTGTATTCTGATTCTGCTGAAGACTTGGAAACAGTCTTTTGCTTCTTAGTTTTCCATGAAATAAGACTCTCACCAAGGAAAATACAATACCCTGTAAGAGATCTCCCACTGTAGGCACATGTTCCCCAGTCTGCATCACAAAATCCTGTGATATTCAAATCTGATGTTGCTGAATAAAATAAACCCCAATCACTTGTCCCCTTTAGGTAACTAATCACATGTAGTGCAGCTTGCAAATGAGGTTCCCTTGGTGTTTGCATGAATTGACTGAGCTGCTGTACTGAATATGAAATGTCTGGCCTTGTTAAATTCAGATACAGCAGTTTTCCTATAATTCTCCTGTATTGTTCAGGATCTGCTAGCAATTCCCCTGTATCAGTGGATAACCTGAGTCCCTTTTGCAAAGGAAATTTGCTTGCTTTGCATCCACTTAAACCTGTATCTTCTACTAAATCACAAATGTATTTTCTCTGATTTAGCATGGTTCCTTGATCATTTCTTGAGACTTCAATTCCCAAAAAATATCTCAGTAACCCTAGATCCTTTATAGTGAAAGCATTGTTAAGTTGCTGTTTCAAATTGGCTATGCATTCCTCATCATCACCAGTGATGATCAAATCATCAACATATACTACCACCATTGTTGTTTTCCCATCTCTAACTGTAGTAAAGAGACAGTAATCCCTTTTAGACTGTTTCATCCCAAAATTCTTTAGAAATTTTGACAACTCCTCATTCCATTCCCTTGATGCCTGTTTGAGACCATATATACTTCTCTTCAGTTTGCATACCTGTCCCCTTTTAGCCTTTGTGTACCCTTCTGGAGGGTGCATGTATACTTCTTCCTCCAAATAACCATGCAGAAAAGCATTGTTAATGTCAAGTTGATGCAAATTCCAGCTTTGAGCAGTTGCAAGAGCTATGATACTTCTCACTGTAGTGAATTTTGCTACAGGTGAAAAAGTTTCTGTGTAATCTTTCCCTTTGACCTGTTTGTCTCCTCTTGCTACCAACCTTGCCTTCAATCTTTCAACTTCACCATCTCTGTTATACTTGGTTTTGAACACCCATTTGCTGTTAATTGCTTTCTTCCCTTTTGGTAAGTAAGTCAATTCCCAGGTTCCATTTTCCTCTAGAGCTCTCAGTTCTTTGTCCATTGCATCTATCCAGCCTGCCTCTTTGCTTGCTTCCCTGTAGTTAGATGGTTCTTTTATCTTAAAAACATTATTAAGGGATGCCATGTATTCCTCTGAATAAGTACTTGTATTACTTTCATTCAATCCCATTTTCTTCACCATGTTTGTTGAACCTTCTTTTCCTGGGATTTTATAAACAAAATCTTTGAATTTTTCAGGAATAGAAGATCTTCTGGTGCTCCTTCTTTCTTCATGTTGTTGTTCAGTTGGTATTTCAACAACAACTGGCTCATGTATTTCTTCATTTCTAGTTAATGCTTCAGTGAAAATCTCTGAATTTCCTTCCAAATTTTCATCTGGTACCATTTCTGCTTCCTCTTGTTGTTCCTCCATCATCCCCTGATCATCACACAGTGGTTGATCATCCTCTTCAACACTAACTATTTCACAGTTGAAATTTCCCAAATTCTTCTTCTTTCCCTGTTTATTCTGATCTGAGATTAGGAAGGGAAATACCTCTTCTTTAAAAATTACATCTCTGGTCACAAATACCTTTCTTTTCTCTAAATCAAAAACTCTATACCCCTTCTGCTCACTTGCATATCCTACAAGCACACACCTTGTTCCCTTTTCTCCAAACTTGTCTGTCTTTCTATCTGTATTAACAGCATAGCATAAACATCCTATTATTCTCAGGTCTTCATACTGTGGTTGTTTCTTTAACAACCTTTCATAAGGTGTTTCCCAACCTATTACTGCACTGGGCATTAGGTTAATCAAATGTGTTGCTGCCTTCACACATTCTCCCCACAAGCATCTTGGCAGCCCAGCATATATTCTCAAAGTTCTTGCTGTCTCTATTAGGTGTCTGTGTTTTCTTTCAACTCTTCCATTCTGCTGTGGCACACCTGCAATGCTTCTCTGATGCACTATGCCTCTATCATTAAATATTTTCCTGCATTCTGATTGCACTATTTCTGTTCCATTATCACTTCTTAAAGTCTTAACCTTGACTTTAAAATGATTCTCTACATAATTAAGAAAAGTGAAGATAATATCTTTCACTTGATCTTTGCTGGACAACATGTGTGTCCAAGTTGCTCTACTATAATCATCTAATATAGTAAGAAAATAATTCTCTCCATTGATAGTAGGAACCTTATATGGCCCCCATAGATCAACATGAATAAGATCAAACACATTTCTTGCAATAGCATTACTGGTTTTAAAAGGAAGTTTATGAAGCTTTCCAATACAACAAGCATCACAAAAGAAATTCTTTAAACCTTCTGAATTACAAAATCCAATATGTCTCATTTTGGAAACTGAACTATGTCCTAATCTGGCATGTAAAATATTGAGTTTTACAGCTTCATTACACATAGTTACATTATTACTTTGTCTCCAAAATCTCTTAGCTTGTTCTTGTTCCTCCTCTCCTCTTGTCACTTCTAGTCTATAAAGCCCATTTTCTTCCTTTCCTCTCCCAACTATCTCCTTAGTTGAATGGTCCTGTAAGATACAAGCCTTTGTATCAAACATCACATCAATTTTGCTAGAGGCAATCAATTTACTAACTGAGATCAGATTATGTTTGAATTCCTCAATATACAACACATCATATAAAACCAGCTCACTGGATAATCTCACTTCACCTACTCTTTCCACATACTTAACATTTCCATCTGGAAGTCCTACCTTAACTGGTGATTCTAAATTACTTAATTTGTGAAAGACATTCTTATTTCCACACATATGATCAGAAGCCCCAGAGTCAATAATCCATGTATTTTTATCATAAGGTTTAGCTATGCTGACTACATTAGAGGCTAAGATTATACCTGCAAAATTAGCCATTTTGTTGTTTGCTCCTGATCCTTGTTGACTGTTGAACATCTTCATCATTTCCTGCACCACTGCTGACACCAGCTTCCCATCTGGCTTTACCTCCTTTCCACTTTCACTCCCATAACCCATGTCAAGAGGGTCATCTTGTTCATAATCAGCACCTTCTCTTCCCACATTGGCTGCATATTTCATATTTCCTCCATTTGCTTTTCCCTTTCCAGAACTCCCAAACCATTCAGGATATCCAATTAGTTTAAAACATTCATCAATACTGTGTCCTTTCTTTTTGCAGTGGTCACACCACTTCTTCATCTTCATCTCCTTGGTTTCTCTTTTCTGTGAACTCAGAAAATTTTTACCTTGGTTCATTCTCCCAACAGCAAAAGCACTTGCTTTTCCAATATTCTGATATTCTGCTATTTGCTTCTGTTTCTCAGCTTGTTGAACAAGATGAAAAGCTCTATTCAGAGTGGGTAAAGGCTCCATGGCCATGATGTTCCCAGCAATATTCTCATTTCTTTTGTTTAGACCCATGACAAAGTCTATCACCTTGTTCCTTTCTTGTATCTCTATGAATTTTTTCAAAAGCTCACAAGTGCACTTCTTCATTGCCTCACATGTGCATTCTGGCAGTCCTTCCACATCTTGTATC
Source organism: Heracleum sosnowskyi (assembly GCA_030848705.1). Lineage (NCBI taxonomy): Eukaryota > Viridiplantae > Streptophyta > Magnoliopsida > Apiales > Apiaceae > Heracleum > Heracleum sosnowskyi. Next base: position 8,434,789 of record CM061242.1, on the reverse strand, counting down.
TCATCCCAGATCTGCTTGAGCTTGAAGTAGTATTCAGACACAGGTAGGTTTTCTTGTTCAAGATTCTTAACTTGCTTCTTTAAAGAGTATAGGAGAGGTGCATTGGTTTCTGCATACCTTTCTTTCAGCTCATTCCACAATCTTTCAGCAGAATCTATGTAAGTAAAACTGTTAGCAATCTTCTCATCCATTGATCTGCACAACCATCCTCTAAGCATGTAGTCATTCCTTATCCAGAGTGGATACTTTGCATCAGTAGCTTCTGGTTTCTTCACTTTTCCTTCCAAGAACCCTAGTTTGTTCTTTGATCCTAAAGCAAGCTTTATGCTTCTGCTCCAATTAAGAAAGTTTTCACCATTGAAGATGACATTCCCCAGTGGTATGTTAGCATTGTCTGAATTTGCCAGAAAGAGTGGATCTGAGTATCCATTCTCACTCTTCATTTCTTTATCTCCTTTATCTGTTGTAGTCATGCTTAATTTCTCTTCTTAATCTGGAAACAGATAGATGAAAATTATTCTGAGAATCTTCAACCTATTGCTCTGATACCATGAAGAAATTTAAGTTAGACAAGGTGTTGTTTCTGAGAGAAAACCACTCTCTTTTCTTGATCTATTTCAGATGAAAAACAAGTAAAATGCAGCTACATATATATACAAAACTATCTACTTCTGTCATTGGTGTTTGTCAACTAAAGAGACAAAACCAATCCTACTTTCTAGCACTAAAACAGGATCTATGTCTCTGATAAAACAAAACTAATGTCTAGACAAACAAGACTAACAACTATTGTCCTATACTACCTTACAGAAGTAACAGAAAGACATAGAGAACAGATAGCATGTGACTAAATTTCTACAATACCAAACTGGGAGTTTTAGTGAAGCTTTTAATATACATGAATCTCGGTATGATAGGGATAGATTGGATAAGTGGCGCTTTACACTGATGAAGGTGGGGAGCTTTTCAGGATACCATGTCTATGAAAATATGTGAGTAAAAATTTTTAAATCCATAAATGAAATTTGGTTGCAATATCATGACTTATGTGTTTTCCCGTGATTTTTGAACAAAATAGGTATTCTATTTTTATCTTGTATACTTGATGAAGATCTGAAATTGTATTGTAATAAATAAATTGCATGGCAGGTCTCAAGTAGACATTATCCATGAAGTTGTTGATAGAGTTTTACTCGAAGTAAATCCTTCGACTTTGGATGTTGCCAAATATCCAGTTGGGTTGGATTCTAGTCTTAAAGACATAGCATCATTGTTGAGCAATGTCACAAAAGATGTCATTAGGATTGGTATACATGGTATGGGTGGGGTTGGCAAAACAACTCTTGCCAAAGCTGTGTTCAACCAACACTACCACCGTTTTCAGGGAAGCTGCTTCCTACCAAACGTCAGGGAGGCTTCAGAAACAAGAAAAGGCCTGGTATTTTTACAGCAGAAACTTATCAATGATGTTCTTAAATGTAGGAACATTATTATTGACAATATTGACCAAGGAATTGAGTTGATAAGAGCTAGAATTTGTTCAACAAAAGTTCTGATTGTTATTGATGATTTGGACAGCACAATGCCACTAGAATTTTTAGAAGGACCATTTGCTTCTGGGAGCACAGTCATTATAACAACGCGATGTGAAGATCTGTTGGATTCAGTTGAAGTAGAAGTTAAATACAAGGTAAATGAACTTGATGTTGATGAGTCGTGTCAACTTTTTTCCCAATATGCATTCGGGGATAATAATATATCCGACACATTCATCAAAATGTCCAAAGAAATACTAGAACTTACTGGAGGGCTTCCATTGGCTCTTAAGGTTTGTGGCTCGACCTTTCTTAACAAATCTGAAGAAGGGTGGAGATGGTTCATCGACAACATAAGACGAGTTTCTATTGTCGATGTTGAGAAAATACTGTTGATTAGCTTTGAAGCGTTGAAATTGGTTAACCCTATGCTGCAAGATATCTTTCTAGATATTGCTTGTTTTTTCATCGGACACAAGAAAGAAATTGGAGTTAAAATAATGGAGACCTGCTATACATTCCTCAATCATAATATTGACATTTTAAAGAAAAGAAATTTGCTTACTGTCAGTAAAACAAATGTTTTAGGGATGCACGATCAGCTTCGGGATATGGGAAGGAAAGTTGTGTCTAACAACTCTCCTAGCGAGCCTGGAAAACATAGTAGATTGTGGTTATCAAAAGATATATACTATGTACTGAAGAAGCACCAGGTGATATTAGTATAAATATCATCCAACAATGGTTTCAGATTCATGTGATGGTTCCTACAAATATAGATATTATAATTTTACTCATCCACATCTCCATTATGTAGAAATATGTATATAGATTTCTCGCTCAAAAGTTTTTTTATAAACAATGGTCATTGACTTTTCTTATTGACATGTGTGTGTGTGTGTGTTAGGGAACGGAAGCAATTGAAGGTATCATCCCTAGCAACTTTTGCTTACACACTCAATTTAGGATTGTATCAGAACCTTCAGTACACAGTTTTGCTGCCAAAACATTCAGAAGAATGTGTAAATTAAGATTCCTTTACCTTAAAAATGTGGATCTCACTGGAAGCTTTAAGCATACATTTAAAGATTTGAGGTGGCTCTATTGGTGGGGTTGTCAATTGAAGTGTTTACCTTCTGAATTTTATCCGGAAAATCTTGTTTTCCTTGCATTGCCTGGTAGCAAAATGAGAACAATGTGGGAGCTAAACAATGTAGGTACTAATTGTATGTTGCTTGCATATATGATAAATATATAAACATATCTGATTTAATCTCTCCCAGTTACACTCATATTTACAGGTTTCGCGGGGTTTTACGAACTTAAAGACTCTAGACATGTCGCATTCTGAAGATTTAATCACAACTGCAGACTTCACTCAGTTACCTTGTCTTGAAACTTTAAATCTTGAGGGTTGTAGTAGCTTGGAGGAGGTCCACATATCAATTGGAAGTTTGGTGAGGCTTGTTTCCTTAAATTTGCGGTGGTGTAAGAACCTAAAAAGTCTTCCAGACAGCATCTGCAACTTGAAAGAACTGATAAGTCTTAACAGAGGGTGTTGCCATAGGCTTGAAGCAGTTCCTCTAAACTTAGGGGACATTGAATCCTTGGTTGAGCTGAATGCGGAGGATCTAAGTGTTGCAAATTTCCGGATTCAATAGGATGTCTTGGTAAGCTTATTGAGCTGAGATTATCTTCTTACAACCTTGAAAGTCTTCCAGACACCATTTGCGACCTCAGGTCACTAGAAATTCTACATATTGGTGGTATGGATGGTTTAAAAGAATTGCCTATAGAACTGGGAAACATTGAATCCCTAAGAGAACTCAAAGCGGGGGCACTAGGTGTTTTAAAATTACCGGAATCAATGGGATACCTTAGTAAACTTGTTAAGCTGGAATTAAGAGATAACTACTACCTTGAAAATCTTCCAGACAGCATTTGCAACTTGAAAACTCTTAAATATCTGGATATTAGTAGTTGCACTAGTCTTGAAGTATTGCCTGTAGAATTGGGAAACCTTGACTCCCTAGTGGAGCTGTATGCTTCGGAACTAAATATTTCTAAGTTACCAGAATCAATCAGAGGCATTAGATCACTGACCACTCTTATACTTGAGGATTGTGGTCATTTGTTGTACATTGCAGACCTTCCTCCTAACTTAAAATGCATAAGCCTTGAAGGTTGTACGGCAGTGGAAAGATTACCAAATCTATCCGAAATGAGGCAGTTGGAGGAATTAAACCTTACAGGTTGTAGTTGTTTGACAGAAGTTCAAGGCTTGGAAGATCTGACTTCTATTAAAACACTTCATTTGGGAGGTTGCAACTCGTCTATGCTAGAGTACACTTTCACAAAACGGTTCTTTCAGGTTTGGTTAATCTCAAACTCTTTCTGATCATAACTTCGTAGCCAAACATTGTTTCTTTTAGGGTAGTTATTCTATGATATTTCATTAAATAACCATATTCTTGAAAGCAATTAAAGCTCATAACGAAATAAAATTGTGACGGGACTATGATTATTAAGTAAATACCCGGCCAGCGTACTTTTTATACAGTTATTTTAGACTTTTTGTCATTGATGACCTAATTAAATTTAATGGTAAAATCGATCTAGAGGTATCTTTGAAGTAAATACAAGGGAACAGGACTACAATTTCATATCCAAGGCTGCACATGTGATATATTTGTCGACTAACTCTTTAGGTTGTTTATTTTCAACAGATATACTCTTCATTTGGACAATACATTAAAATTTACGCTCCGTCATCAGTGTTTCCTGAATGGATTAGTAAACCAGCAGATTGGTTTAGTCAATCAAGTAATTTAGGGACAACAGTGTGTATAAGTAATTTAGGAACAAGAGTTTCTCTAGAATTGCCACCAAATGTGTCGCACAATTATGTGGGAATGATTCTCTGCTTTCAACACTCGGGGGATAAGAATTGTCAGAGTGTTTTTTATTCAATTGAGACTACCACAAATGATTTTGTATGGATTGACGGGGTGATTTCTCCTCGTCTGTTGATTATTACCATATCTCACGTATGGATATAGTACCGAAATCAATTTTTTCTGTCATAGATGGTGACGATAGAATTGAATTCTCAGCAGCTCGGAAAATAAATTTGTTCAATGCAACTTCTGAGAGAACTGAATCAACAGAAAATGCAGAAATTCTTGGCATTCATCTTCTATACAGAACGGAGTGTACAATGATCGATGAGTGCAACAACAGCACTGTCAATGCAGAAGATGAAAGAAGCTACCCTCTATAGGGTTGTAACATTTGAAAAGTGACAGAACTAGCTATTGTCATCATCTGACATCTTTGAAGAAATGGAAGAACATGAATTTGCTGTGTTTGATAAAGGCTCAGGAAAAATATATAGAGTGTAGTTGCATATGTTGTTCATAGACATTGATACGACCTATAATGAATTCTGATGTGAGTACATTTGGAGGAGCCTAGATGATAGACGACTAGTCGACTACTAGGGATGTACATTAGGGAAAAAGAAGATGTGTGCGCTTGAGCAAGCCAACTTCTGTATGAACTTTGTTTCATTTCTTATGGTTTGGAAATAGTTGATTACTTGAGATAAGAGTTCTATGTGAATGAAATCGTATGAAGCCAGTAAGTTAGTATTGTTCAATTTGTAAGACTTTGTTCCTGTTTTAAATCCTCTACAAAAATACTCATATCTATAAACTGATTTAGATGTAGTTGTTATGGCCCTGCAGAGCATTTTCGTAATCATACAGTTTTACAGATGTTAGTTGTTACTATTTGGAAGAAGGGATCTATAGTGAAAATCGTTAATTTAGACAGTAGTTCTAAAATCGCAGGTGATGGATATTCTTGGCAACTCAACAGACAGATTTTTAAGATAAAGACATGTTAATAGCTAAATTTATTACAGAGGGATAAATTTAACACGGAAAATTGATGTGAATGTGGAGGGCGACGTCACTCTGTCCGCGCTTAATTTTTTGATTATAGTGTTCTTGCTATTCGCGAAAAATTACCACGAACAAATGATCTGTCAACCATCGATGGTTGTCGGCCAGCGCCCTTAAAAAATGTAAATAGTACTAACAAGTACATGTTGAAGGAGCAAACCTCACTCATACTTAAGTTAATGCAATCGATCGAGAGATGCCAGAGGTGCGTACGATGAGTTCATCTGCAGAATTGAAGCAGTAGATGTATGGATGGATTGCGAACATACATTTGTGCAATTGATTTACCCTTCAATTTAATTTCTATACATCCAGAGCATTTCTAGTGGGATTTGCTAAATTATTTTCGATATCCTTTAAATGTTTTAGCAAAGAAAATCAGGTATATAAATTTACAAAATTATAAAAAATGGCACTACATATATTTAACTGATTTGAAGAAATTGAAGTTGGTCAAAAATATTTTGTTGTATTAAATGGTCAATGCCGGTTGCTGGCAAATTCTGGGAACTAGATTTTGATTTGTTAATCGAAGCTAGTACTTGAATTTAACGTTATTTCTGTTGGAGTAGTTCATACGTATGCAAACAATATAAATTTATAGTGCAAATATATAGAGGCATGTGAAGTCCTAAGATCTGCCCTATTTAAGGTTCAAATATGGACAATTTGAGTAAGAATTAGGTTATTGTTAGACTAATGACTTTTGTCTTTATTTGGTTAATATTTTGGGGATCTGAATTAAATATTATATGTCGTTTACAAATATTTCTAGTAGAATATTGCAACTCTTTTTTGTAAAGGTGTGTGATCCCAGCTAATCCATCATTACCCAGAAATTCATTCAAAAAGCTTGCACATTACTCTGCATCAACTATACAAATAAATTATTATGCTCATTTTTCATCGTTTAACATGTTCAGTTTTATATGATACATGTATTTAGAGATCGATGAAATCGTAGGCTTGTGACGAAAATTGAGATCATGTTTATGATAAATTATAAATTCATTCTTTTTCCTTTATAATTTGTAAATTTTTAGGACTTTTTCAAATTTTTAGCCGAACCAAAAAGGGATTAAACTAGCTAAATTACAATAATTTTTTATTAATGTAACTATTTTGAAATTCTAATTCCATCACAATATGTATACAGAGATATGTGGTGACGTTTGAGGAGGTGGTGGGAATAAAAAAGTAGGCTGTAAAGTTTGGTTAGTAGTAGAATAGTGAGAAATTCCACTAGCAAAAAAAATGTGAATTATTGGACCCCTAACTTTGGGGTAAAGCAAGAAAGATTCAAGAAACAGGAGGCCTGAGACTTGGAACGCCATTGAATCTATGAGCAGGTGATGCTATGGATGACGATTTTATATACTTGAATTTGCTGATTTGACTTGGTTGCATGTTAGTTTTGTACATTAACACACTATATTGCACTTGCGGGCGATGGCACATTCATCTGTCACTGCCCATCGTTGTGCTCCTTACGTATGATGTTGAGGTTGATTGTTTTACAACCTTACATAATGTATGCCCTAAAAAATTGCCAATAGAATGTTTTAGTGACCCAACCAGGATTTTATAATATGAGAAAAATATGTTTGATTTTATAATCTATCAAAAATTCTTAAATTAAATTTATTAGCTTTTAAATATCAATCGGAACCAGGATGATAGATATGCGAACAAATTAAAAAAAAATTGGAAATTCAATCATTTTGATATATCAATATTATTCTCGCTCTTTTTATGGAATATTGGTAATTCAAATTTATCAAAAATAAAGCGAATATGTTAGAAAAAATAAAGTGATATAGTCCCTATTTGGCTTGTTGTTGCAGACAGCAACAACAGTTTTTTCTGAAAAGCTGGTAAAAAATTGTTTGATAAATTTCAAAAATTGTTTTTCAAAGAAGGGCTTGTAATTGAAAAGCTGTTTTTAGAGAATTCATGTCCTCTGTATTTTTGAAAAAAAAAACTGTTTTTCAAATTTTTTTGACTTCAACATCAAATCTCACCAAAAATATTTTTTTTATATTATAATCCAAAACATGTCCATATAAAAAATATCCAAATAATTATCTGATTTTTATAAAAATATTTATTTTAACAACATTTTTTTCAATAACACGATAATTTTAGCCAACAATCCGGAGGCTAATTAGGATGTTGTGTGGTTTAATGGCCGGGAGAGGTAGATGATGGGCATGATGTAAGAAATATAAAGAAAAAGAATAAATTGTTGTAAATTGGCAGACACCAACCATATGAATACATTATACTTTCCCACCATCAATGGTGCATCTTCAACCATTGTTTTCTTTTCTTCCCTCTCCATGTCATTGTGCTTCTCTTGGACCCACCACATTTTTATTTTTCTATTTACAGAAAATATACAAATTCATTAACTTTCTTCGTCCCTTCTTTTCTACGTTGTTATTTTTTCATTTAAGAGTAAGTTTTAATTTCTTTTCCATCTCTCTTTATCTTGACAATGACACAGCAAATTGCGTGTTTACAAAATCTATCTATCTCTTCTGTATATAATAGGAGAACACAAGGATAATTTGAGCAACAAATCTATATATCAAAATCTCAAATTTAATATATTGAATATATAATTGTCTTATATATTAATTTTTATGTTATCATACTCCTTTCTAATGAGACACTCTTTCGTTGAAAAAACACCTATATAACTTTACATATTCGACTTCAAATAGAACTTTTAGTTATGTATTACAAACGCTTATTCTACTTCTAATAGAACTTTTAATTGCAAGTACTTCTTTTATATCCGAACTCTTCTCCTCTATAAATCGAAACACCTATTCTACTTCAAATAGAACTTTGTAAGTACTTCTTTTATATTTGAACTCTTCCCCTCTACAAATTCAAACACCTATTCTACTTCAAATAGAACTTTGCAAGTACTTCTTTTATATTTGAACTCTTCCCCTCTGAAAATTCAAACACCTATTCTACTTCAAATAGAACTTCGAACTTCGCATCGAAACACCTATTCTACTTCAAATAGAACTTTGCAAGTACTTCTTTTATATTTGAACTCTTCCTCTCTGTAAATTCAAACACATATTCTACTTCAAATAGAACTTTGCAAGTACTTCTTTTATATTTGAACTCTTCCCCTCTGGAAATTCAAACACCTATTCTACATCAAATAGAACTTCGATATAAATTCGAACTATTCTCCTCAATAAATTTGAACACCTATTCTACTTCTAATATGTTAAATAATTTTTTTTGATTTATCAGTATCTAAAATTCAAAAATTCTAGAAAATTAGAAAATAGATTGAGACAATATTAGGGACGCCACCTAACCTTCCGCGTATCCTCCTTTATATATATATATTGATAATGGTGATTCACATTATTTTTAAAATTTTGTATATTAGTTTTCTAATATGGTACGTAAAATCAATTTCGAAAACAAATTGTTACTCCCTTATTTAATGGAAAAAATGAGTTAATTTACTTCTTGTGGTGAACTAAACCGCTAATCTCTCTTCTATATAAAATAGGAGAACACAAGGGTAATTTGAGCAAGAAAATCTCCTGTGAAATTACTAATATACCCTTTCATGTTACAAAATTACATGCATATGTCACTCACTTATTAAATTTGAAAAAAAGAAGTTAATTTTGTTTAAATTGTGATTTGAACCACTAACCTCCTCCAAATAATTCATCTTTCCAACCATTGTGCTACATTGTCATTTGGTTTATACTTTAAAATCTTTTTAGATAAACTCGGCCTCTTATTTGTCCTGTACTTTAAAGTAAAAATAATGGTGATTTACATTATTTTTAAAATTTGGTATATTAGTTTTCTAATATGGTACGTACAACCAATTTCGAAAACAAATTGTCACTCCCTTATTTAATGGGGAAAAAGAGTTAATTTACTTCTTGTGGTGAACTAAACCGCTAATCTCATTTAAATAATTCATCTTTCTAATTATTGTGTTACATAATTTTTTAATTTTGAATTAATTTTTTTTTTACATAAATCCAACATGTATCCTGTTTTTACTATTACTTTAATATTTGAGTAAAATGATTTTATGTTTAAAATTTTCCATTTTTAAAAGAAATATGGTACGTGATTATGTATTCTACCAATTTCAAAAATATTGATAATAATATCACGTAATGTAAATTGGTCTTACCATATTTTTAGTTAATATTAATATGAATTTATATAGTAATTTTATCAAAGAAAGATAGATTGATTAGTCATAATCGAATTAATCAATAAATGTAATTATGTTTAAAAAAGTTATTTAGTCATGAGGTAAAATAATTGAAAGATGATATTCTTAAAAATATTAGATAGTAACAAAAGAGGTCGTTAAATGAATCTTATATAAATAAAAAAAGGATCATATATAATATATAATAGTACAAAATATAAAAATTAATCTATATGTACATCGATTATAATGTCTGATAATATGCACTTAGAAATTTCGGTTGGAAATTAAAGATAATAAACTTTAAAAATATTGGATTAAAATAGTCAAGTTAAGAAGAATCAATACATTTTAGAAAATAGGATAACGCATGGCAGACATGTACACAAAATATTATGGTCGATCAACCACATTATACCTATAAGTAAGTTAAATTATTAATAATTTAAAAGATATTATTAATTTTTCACATTTTGATTGAAAGACATCTCAACCGCTTCTCAACATTATGTTGATAAATAGTCTGTTTCATGACATGTCAAAATTATAACTGATATAAGATCAAAATATGTCATCCTTATACAACTCATTTATATTGTAATTGTGTTTTTAGATATACCTTGGAAAAGAAAGAAATTAAAATATTAAACAACTTCATTCCAAAATTTAATTTGTGTCGATGAAAAACTCTAAGAAGAACAAAAAAGAAAAACACTCTTATTTTTAAACTTTATGTTCTCTTGCCCAGAGTTCGGAGTTATTATAAGATCAAATTACTATATATTTTCTACTTATGACGTAAATTCGAACATATTAAAAGAATTGGTCTATTTGTGTTAGTTTGTACAATAAGCTATATAATATCTTATTTTTAATGCTTATATGAACAAGTAAGTCAAATTATATGTAAATTAAAACATGGACATTATAACTAAACATGTATAAACGAAAAATATATAATTACACTCAAATATATCTTTTAAGTCACAAAAGTAAACGAATTATGTCAATTGCTATTGTTCCCTATAGAAGAGATGTGTATCAAACTAATATCAAGCACCCCTATGTGGAAAGTTCACAACATTGGAGGAATAGTACAATTAGTATTCATGAATTTTATACAGTTAGGACACACGACTGCACTATTGAGGGACATGCTTTATTGCTTGAGGCAGACTATTTTTACATATGTGGTTGACGCTTGGTGCTTTATAAAGCGCACCAGGTTACTCTGGGTTGAAAAATATCGGTCTTTAATTATGTCAAATCTTTATAACAATATTATTGATAGCATCAAGCTTTATTATGTAATTGTTAGATGTTGGTCGACGTATGATCTTGCACTTGAGTTTCATTAGGGGATATAAGTACATGCAACAAAATTTTCAGGAAATTATTTCATTCAAACCGTTTAAAATTAAAAATGATATGTATTTTGGTACAATGCTAGAGAATGACTCATGCCTCGCACGGACTATTATGCTAGTTATATATATAATAGAGCAACTAGGGGTTGTTTGAGACAATTTAATCAGTGTGAAATTACCAAATTACCCATACTTATTATATTAATGATAAAAAAGTTGTTTTAATGGGAGTCGAACCCTTGACTTTTAATTAGAGAGGACATTTCTAACCACTATGCTAGACATCAATTTTGGCTATATTATAAAACTCTTAATTAATATGTGCTAATTAATATGTGCAAATACTCAATATGTTATATTCTATTTTGGTCTCTTCTTGTAATCTACTTGGTAAGGTAGATAATCTATTTTCACAAGTGCCTTAAAATCATATATTTGACCATATTAGAGAAAAACTCATCCAAAATAGATATACAAAATGTTATAAATTGAAATTGGTCTATTGGAAAAAGAATTATATTAATATTTTTATATTGTAAATCATGTTTATTTGCAATAAGTATATATTTGCTCAGATTATATATACTATTAGATTACAAATTCTATATACAATCAATATATATCTATTATATATATATATAAAGAGCAACCCGGGGGTTCAATGAGCCAATTTATTCAAGTTAAATTACCAAAATACCCTTCTAAATTATATTTTAATTATACATGTATTAATTACAATTAATACTCATCTAATTTAATATGCGTACATAAATTGTGTCCAACTTATTATTGCATATCATTGATATTTATTATTACTTCAATATTTAATATTAACAATTTAGGACTAGATATTATTTTTTATAGAAAATATTAAAACTTTTAAACATTAAATAAATTGTGACAATGATGATTGATAATTGTTAATTGAAAGAGATTACCAACTAATTTAGAGCTTCATTCACTATTTCAAAGTGATGCATATGAAATCTTATTTCGCTAAATTAAAAAAAACAAAGTATTGACCTTATTGCATATTTCGTATCTAGGTTCGCTATTTGATTCATTACATTTATTTTCTTATATAGCAGACGGTTTAGGGAGATCAAAAGTAATTATAAATCAAATAAATGATGATAAAAAATAATGAATATGGCGAGCGGACAATGAATATCAATTAAATAAGGAATTTGGATACAGAAGATGTAATAATAAGGCAATAGGTTTGTTTTTCGAACTTAGCAAAATATGATTTGATCTACATATCAAATCTTATTTTGCTAAATTGAAAAAACAAACTATTGGCCTTATTGCATATTTCGTATTCAGGTTCGCTATTTGGTTCATTACATTTATTTGCTTATATAGTAAACAGTTCATGGAGATCAAAAGTAATTATAGACCAAATAAATGATGATAAAAAATAATGGATATGGTGAGTGAACAATGAATATCAACCAAATAAGAAATTTGGATACGGAAGATGTAATAATAAGACTAATAGGTTTGTTTTTTGAAGTTAGCAAAATATGATTTGATCATCGTCACTTTACAATAACCAACGAGAATATTTTGTGTCATATCAAATAATTTTTTTATAAATTTAGTATATCTTAAACAATAAGCTATATATCAAACAAATATTATAGAAATATTGTACCAAATAGTTTTACTAACTACTTCAAACAGGTTAAATACTATTTTGTTTTTTATAAAGTTGCACGACAGTTACAAAATAAGTCACACTCATTTAAAATAGTTCAATCTCCCGTAATTACAAGATTGCAAGCACTTCAAAATTACAGGTCTTACTTATATTGTATGTCGTTATTAGATATGATCTTTTTGAATGAAAAAATATTTCATTCGCAACAGAACCTATAATACATTTCACATGCATGCATATATTTACATTATTAAATATATATGACCTTTTCTAAGAAAAACTGATCCCACTTGCAACAAAACATATATTATATTTAATAAATCGACTTATCATTTTATAACAGAAGAATGGAGAACATACACGTACCTTGCACGGGTTATAAAGCTAGTTTTAATAATTGTACGGATTCTTAGCCATTTAGTTTATTGATTTAACTTAAAACTTGACTCGATTAGTTTACAAATTACTCCATATTGTAATATTATTATCATACGAACGACAAGGTTACGGTTTAGGGATGTTCGCGGTTTGGTTTGATCCGAATTCCTATTTTTTCGAATCAAATTGGTATAAGTAGTTTTTAAAAAATCAAAAACAAACCAGATTAATTATATGCCAAAACCAAACTAAACCATAGAAAAACGAATTGGTCAAGTTCTGAACCACGGTTTGGACTTCATAATATTTTTTTTGTTAAACTTATAATAACAATATGATTTAAATAAATGTAACGTAAAATTTAATACATTTCAATATTATATTTACATGCATTATTAAAACTACAATAATATATATATATATATATATATATATATATATTATTGTAGTTTTAATTTATAATTATGTACTAGAATTTTTAACATATTAATATATAAATGGTCCGGTTTGATTTAATCGATTTTAATATATTAGAAATTATAACCAAATCATATATATGTAAACGGTTCAGTTAATCGAACCATTAAAAATGACTTTTACAATTTCAATTTTTATTGTGCTCCGATCCGAATTCACAGTTTGCCGAATTTTTTGAACACACCTATTATGCGCTGGTTTTAAGAAGGAGAACCGCGAGTTTTGTCAAGTTAATGAGAGAGTAAAGACTCACGCTTTAACTCCACATGGCATGCACAAAAGTCTAAGATTTACACCAGAAATCAAAGCAAGCTTTGAGGAAAAACAAGTGCCACGTAGGCGTTTGATCTTGACGTAAGCATGACAAGGAAAGAGAAGACAGAAATGAGTTGCTAGTGATTATGTCATTTGAGATTTTGAAAAAGTAAAAGGAAAGGGGGTTCAGTTACCGACACACCACACTGCACACGTCATCCAAAGAGGGATGGGGTCCAGTAAGTAAAGGGGGAGGGGAGAAGAGTTACGTAAGCTGAGGTGTGACGAGGCAATTAAATAAGGGGCAATAAATGAAACAGGCAGGAGTACATGTGATCGGCCCCATTATCAGCCAGCAATTTAAGAAAAATGAATTCCGGGTTATTTATGACGTGGAGATACACATTGTTTTCCCCACTCTCACGTGTAGCTGTACTAGTTATGTATGATCAATTTCGTCACGTCTGAATCATTCATTTGAATTGATAATCCGGGCTAAAGTCTAAACACGTCGTGAGCTGAATTATTATAATATTAATAAATTATTAAGCATAAATTTATCTTTTTTATTAATAAGAAATATAAGATCTAAATAACGCACAATAGTATCAAAATATTACATTATTTTCCCCACTCATACATGTAGTTGCAATGAATCATCATGTATTTGAGCGCGTGAAAGATGACTTGGAAAAAGCGAGGAGGAGGCCGCCGGAGAGGAGAAATAACTACGTAAGAACTCCACTTTATTTTCACCAAAAAACAAAATAATACTCCCTCCGTCCCCCTTAATTTTAATTTTTACATCGAGAGAACGATACGAAAATTAAAAAATATAAATTAATAGGGAAAAGTAAAAAAAATGAGTAAAGTGGTGGGATCAATTAATATTTAATGTATAAAGTGGGTATAAAGTTGGTATAGTGGAGGAAAATAATGAATATGATTGAATTTTATATTATAAAATATTACTATTTTTGATATGTAAAAAAATAATAGAAACATAAAAGCGTTAAAAAATGAGAGACACTAGAGTACACCTTTTCCCATTGTTATAAAGAATGACACTCCCACCATCCCTCTTCCTTCGTTGACATCAAAACACTCCACTTCATAATCTCCCCCTCACTCTAATTATTATTTTCCCAACTCACCGGAAAATAAAATATTTTAAATATATTTCATCATCATGCAAGGCATCAAACGTTTTCTCCCACCCTCCGACGGCGGAGTCCGGCTAGAACTCAGCCCTACCACCACCTCCCCTCTAGCTCTCGACGTGTCCGAAACAACCGAGACAAGAATCCAACGTCTCATCTCGGAGAACCCCGTTATTATTTTTAGCCGTACTTCATGTTGCATGTGTCACGTTATGAAACGTTTGCTTTCTACTATTGGCGTGCACCCCACGGTAATTGAGTTAGATGAGGATGAGATCGGCGCACTCTCCGCCGCGGTCGAGGAAAGTGATCGAGGCGGAGCCGTTGCGCCGGTTGTGTTTATTGGAGGGACACGTGTTGGTGGACTCGAGAGCCTTGTTGCACTTCATTTAAGTGGTCATCTTGTTGCTAAGCTTGTAGAAGTTGGTGCCCTCGGAGGAATGAATATGGTATTGTAATGATATTATTATGGTAAATTAATTTGTTTTAATTCTGGTATTTATTTAGGTGACAAGAATTTAAATAAATTTAGGAGATGGAAAATAAGTAGTTTCTTTCCGTCCTTGCTTTATATGTTTGTTGTTAGCAAAAAAGGAAAAAAAATGTTGATCAAAATTGTTGATTTTGTGATTTGGCCTAATGGGTTTTTACACTTAATGAATTGTTATGATCATGAAAAATAAGTATTAGATTGTAATCTTTTGTATTGTTTTCATTATGTAATATTGTCTTTGAATTGGTTACCTAAAAAATATAGTCTTTGAATTCATAACATTTCAGTTTATGTCATTGGAATTTAAGCTTCAAAGAACTTATATGACCGTTCCGAACCTTGTAATTATCTCCCTCACTCCATTTACGGAAGAACAGTTTCGAATGTGTTTCATTCTCGAAAAAAAAATCTGAAATGCATCTATACACAAGTATGTATGTGTGTCTATATAGTGAAAGGAAGCATATTCTTGAGTTTCTTTTCTGGTGGAAAAGGTAGCTTTGTTTATGCAAATTTGGGTCACAACTTATTGTCCTCTTCATATTCTTTAGCACAAATTGACTGATTTTCTAGTGATTACAATGGAATCAAATGTGTTGAATTCTTTGGTGTAGAATATGTTTAACAAGGAAAGATTCAATTGTTGAACATGTTTGGAGTAAGAAATATGATATGACTGACTTCTTTACTTGGATGGGTTGAATACCTTTAGAACATAATAAACCACTTTCAGTAAGATTTTTAGAATCTTAACCAGATATGTAATTGTAACTCCGTTCTTTGTTTTCAGAAACTATATACTCCCTCCCGTTCCTAATTAATTCTCACATTTGACTTTTGAATAGTCAAAATGATCAAATTTTTATCAAATATTACATTTATATAATATAAATAAAAGTATAATAAAATTTATATCATTGAAAAGTATATTTAATCTACTTTAATATGTATTTTTCAGATTTTATAAATTATATAATAAAAACACGTAAATGTTAGTCAAAAATTGATTAATTTAATCGCTGAAAATCAAAACATGATAACTAATTAGTAAATTGAAACCTCTCAACCCAACTTACAGGAAAAAGAGCAGTATATTAGGAAATTTACACAAATATTTGAACAATTTAGAAAAAGAATCGAAATTCTATGATAAAAATACCTAAAATCAAATCTATTGTAACCCTTTAGATTATACTAGCCCGGCGTACGAGAGCAAAAGTTATTCATGGATGAATGAGACAGGTGAAAAGAAATTTAGTTATATTGCGAGTGATTCCAAAATGCAATAACTGTGTGGCATTACATAATAATATACGATCGAGGTGAGCTGGCCGGTGATTTATAATTCAGGTGGGACCTTATTATTTTAACAACCAATTCTTCCAAAAACAGAAAAGAGGGGGTCTTAATCAATCATGAAATAGAACTAATAATGCATTACATGGGGAAGAGCTTAAAGTTCATTTCTTGTCAATTTCCTTTGATTTCTTTTTTCTTAAGGCTTTAGATTTGATATTGCTAAGTGACAACAACAATACATCTGTGTACTCATAGCACACTACACAATTACATACCACTCCTACAACATTAACACCTTTTTTTTGCACTAATAAACCACCTCTCAACTAGTATTGTAAAAAGCGCATTATGCGGCCGTCTATGCGAACGCTTAAGCGGAATCGGACACTAAACGCTTTGATTTTATACTAAACGGGTATTTATGCATTTTTGAAGATTAAGCGGTCATTAAGCGGATTTAAGCGGTCAAAATGATGTTGACCTGCTAATTTTTAATTTTAAAATAATAATATTGATTACAAATGACTATAATTATCATAAAATTTTAAAATTAACTTTTCTGGTTAAGAACGTTTTATCTTTAAATTCTTTTTACTTAATTATTACATAATTTTAATTTTACATGTAATAATATCATATTTAAAAATTTATATATATATATTATTAATCCGATTAGTGAGCCGCTTAAAATTTTGCTTAAACGTCCGCTTAGCTGCTTAAGCGCTGAAAGATTCTCTTACCGCTTAGGACCGTTTTGTACTTTTTAGAACACTGCTCTCAACACCTTCATGATTGTCATTTAGTCGTATTTGCATTTCATATTATATGGATGGACCCGACTTTTCGATAATAATTATTGCGGCATATCTTATCATTATAGCAAACTGATTTCTCATAAATTTTTCACAATACATATAAATAATAAGTTCTTCATATATATACACACATTTAAAATTTTGCTATAATATATCACGAAAAGTTTTTACAATGTAATTTGCTGCAACATAAGTCTCGAGTATAAATGCCGATGATATATTAAATACAATCACACACATGTTATGACCTTTAAGCATAAGTGTCCAAGGATTGATAAAATCGCTAATATACCCCACCACCAAGAATCTTTTCATAGTTGCCAAGCAATAGTTGAGGAATCTTTAAATGAATCTTTCAAAAAGACAACTAAATATATATGGTAGAGTCCTAGACCACACTGAACCATTCATTATACTTAAAGTGTATAGTTGTAACATGGAGTTGCTCTTAATTTTTTATTTTTTAATAATTAGAAATATATAGATACCTCAACTTCTTTATAGCCAATATTTGGTTTATGCTTTTTTGTCTTGCTTGATTGTATTATTAAAGCCCTTAAAAGTCACTTTTTTCCTTTCCAAGTACTTTTCCAACTATTTTTTGCTCCCTTCTTTAGTTGAGTGAAGTCATGTTGCTTTGGTTGCTATATAGCCTTTACATACAACATATTTGTGCAATGATCAAACCAGAATTACAAAATAATTGAAATTAAAATAAATCATTACTAATTTTTAGAAACTAATTAGAGTTTAAGGTAAATTTTATTATATTTAAAATTAAAATCATGATTTTATAAGAAGTTTTTATTAAAATTTGTAGCTTATTCGGATTTCATCCTAGATTAATCATGGGTTCCTAAGTATGTTACTATAGTAGTGATTAGCCTAATTGAGTTGCTTTTAGTTCTTGAATGCATTATTTAGGTGAGGAACAGAGTTAATCACCTTTTCACATTATTTCATCATTATTATTAAGTGGAGACAACACTTGGACTGTTTCATTTTTTGAATTATTTGGATGTGTGACTATTGTTAAATTAGTTTGTGCATACACATTCGAGTTTTGGACAATATTGCAATTTTCTTTATCAGAAATTTCGTCGAACGTGCTCACAGGATGAAACCTTTCGTTGATAAAATCAGAAGTTCTTGTATGATACAAAACAATTGATAATTAGTTGGTACACTAACAACATCTCTAATGATGTTAGTTAAATTTGTGGATTGAACATCTTCAATGGTGTTAGCTAAAATAATTGGCTAAAATGATACAAATATTAATTATGTAAAATTTGTTGAATTTGTAAGGTGTTTTACTTTAATGGAGTTGACTATAATGATTGGTTATATTTTAAAAATGGTATGTTATTATTATTTCAAATTGTTAAAAATGAAATATATTATCTCAATATAGTAATCGATGATGTGGAGTTTTACTACAAGTCCCTAGAAGTTCAACAAATATAGCCAACATGGAAGGGTTGGTTATAATTTTAGCTAACAGCATTATGTCATTGGAGATGAACTTTTTTTACATATTATCTAAAATATTTAATTATGGTATTTTTTATACACTTTTAGCTAAAAGCTTTGGGTGGTTGGAGATGAGCATCGGGGTTGACTAAATTGATTGGCTATATCGATGTAAATAGATAATTAGCTAAAATTTGTTGAACCTGTAAGGTATTATGCTCCAATGGAATCGACTATAATGGTTGACTATATTCTAAAAATAGTAATTGATTATTATTTGAAGTTGTTAAAAATAGAAAATATTATTCCATTATGGTAAGGGATGATGTGTAAATTTGCTACAGGTCTCTAGGTTCAGCAAATATAGTCAATGTGATCACGTTTGCTAAAATTATAGACAATGGTTTTGACCCATTGAACTGATACATTTTTTACATATTTTTTATAAATTTTATTTTTAGTATACCACCTAGGATTTTAACTAAGGGTTTTTGTGGGTTGGAGATGCTCATAACGACATTAATTAATAGTTGGCTCAAATTTATTGGTTGACTAAATTTTAAAAATAGTATGTTGTTATTATTTCGAGTTGTTAAAAATAAAATATATTATTTTATTATGGTAACAAATGATTTAAAAATAAAATATATTATTTTATTATGGTAACAAATGATGTGGAAGTTTGCTACAGGTCCATAGAGGTTCGACAAAAATTGTTAACAAAAAAAAGTTTGCTAAAATTATAGCTAACAGTTATGTGCCATTGAAGTGATGAAAATTTTAGAGATTATGTATAATTTTTATTTAAGGTATGTCAACAAGACTTTTAGCTAATGATTTTTATATATCGGAGATGCTCTAACAATATAATTACTTATTTTGTTTGTTGAAACAATACACTGATGAACCTGACTATAAATGAGCAAAACTTGCGTTTAGAATCTTCAACACTTATGATCAGCAAATCTTATAAACAACACTCAAGGTCCCGAAAACTTTATAAAAGTTCGTAAAACATGCGATGTATATATATTTACATAAAAATCTCAAAAACTGATGTTGATTAAGGCTATCGGAAGTTCAAGGGATAAAAAAATTCAACACAAATCAATCCAAACAGCTTAACAATTGCAAGGTACTTACCTTTTTACCTTGTTTTAATAAAAAATCTCAAATGCACGTATTGGAATTGATGTGACATGTTACAATTTCTTAATGAAATATTTTTTTTACTAACTTTATACCGTGAAACTTTATAAATTATTTATTTAAATTTATATTTCAAATTTTATTTATTTTATCAAAATTTTTGTTTATTTTTAAAACGTTATTAAAGTAAATATAAGTCGTCTACTAATTTTTAACTTTTAAAAATGGTTGTATTCGTCAGTAATCGAACCTTGAATCCATTATTTAATAACACTACTTCTAAAATGACCATTATATCTCTGAAGACCAACCCAAAAAAACCTCCTTAGAGCATCTCAGATGGAATTAGCTAAAAAAAATTAAAATAGGAAATAGTTAAAATTTTGCACAAAGGTAATGGAGTGAACTCCAATGTGATTAGTTATAATTCTTATTGGGTATATTTTTGCTAAGGGGTTTTGAGGTTCGACAAATTTGGCCAACGAATCATAATTATATATAATTTTAACTAAAGGTTTTGATGCATTGGAGTGCTAATTTTTTTACATATTATGTATATCACATATCACTTAGATTTTATAGCTAATGGCTCATTGGAGATGCTCTTATATGCTAATTATATATATGATAGGATATAATTCTAAAAAATTGAACTTTTTAATTTTATTCCTCAACTCCAGAATTGTTAGATTCATATCGTTGCAGATCCAGTGATTCATGTTTAAAACATGCCTGCAGCTTGTTCTGCAATAGTAAAGCTCTTGGGGGCCTGTTGGGCCTATACTTGCCGAATCTCTTTATTAAACGAGGAAAATTTTATAACGGACCCATGTTGCATTGGGCTAATCCGGGGCCACTATATAAAGACCTGGACATGCGACCATTAATCAAATCTTTTTCTTCAAGTAAACAATTTACACACAAGTTTCAAAAAATATGTGAAAAATCTAACCAAATAAAATTTAAAGTAATGCTTTTTTATTCCCAGAAAACCATCCCACATCAGGAAAGTAGTTATTAATTAAATAAATATACGCGTGAGCGTGTTTGAAAAAAATAAAATAATTATTTTATAATAAATAAAAAAATAAATAATGCAGTTAATTATTAATATTTGTGGAGGGAGGTTTCTGTTATAAAATAGTTTGCTAACCATTTCTTTACCCAATTTATTTAATTCCAATCTCCTTTATTTTCAATAAACAGATCTCTCATCCTCACCAATTTGACCATCAACATATACATACAAATCTTGTATCTCTAATTTTTAATTTTGATAAAACAAAGCTCAAAAAGCCTAAAGATTGGATTTTTATACAACCCCATGGCTCTTAGACGCCTTCTCTCTGAGGTATCTTCATACCCAATTCATTCAAGATAGTCTTTTTAATTTTCTTGTATTTTTTCTTAATTTCTATAATTTTAATTATGTTTTCTTGAAATTTTTAATTTTGAAGTTTCTTGATTAATATGAAGTTTTCTTGATGAGGGTTGTTAATTTTTATTTGGGGTTCTTGGTATGAATTGTTTTGAGTAATCTTGATTATATTGTTGTATGTGTGTGGTATTTTAGCAAGTTGTGTGCTTTTTGTTATGATTGTCTGCAATTTTTGTTGGAAATAATGGGATAATGTTGATTTTGTTAGACTCATTTGTTATATATGGAATTGCGAATTTTATGCAGCAGTATATTTGCAAAAAGGTGGAATCTTTGGAAGAATTTTTCGGCTAGCTACATTGGTTTTGTTTCGTTTTCGTGGTTGTTATGATGGTTGTTATTTGTTTGTATGTCTTAGATGTGTTATATTGAGACATGGTATTTGGTCACCGGAGATGATCATAATGAGGTGTATTAGGCTGTATGGTTCTTTTCTTGCGTTAATGATCTATAGCAGCTATTTGACGATGATGTGATTAATTTTCGTGTAACAGGTTGCGTACAAGCAATGTCACTTAAGTCAGTTGAACAAATTGTTGGCTAACTCTTATCTCGCTTCACGATATTTACGTAATGCCGGAGGTATATACCTACTTCTATTTGTCAAATTTTGCGTTAATGTATCTTTGTCAATTTCGAGTGGTCTTTGCATTTGGGACTCTGTTTAGCAATTACCCAATATCGTAGTAACATCATATAAAGTTGGGAACTCTTATTTTGGTTAAAGAGCTTGCAATTGTGTATTCTGTGTCTTATTGGAAATCTCTTACGCGATGTTGTCCTCGACTAAGTCCATAAAGGAGAAACACTACTAAGAATTAACTTCTGTTTCCCCCCATGTCAAGGTCTCTCATAGGCAGCTACAAAGAATAATAATATCAAATTCCTAAGTTTCAACTGTAAGGAGTAGTTAAATCTCCTAATTAGAAAACAATGAATTTACCTCGTAAAATGAAACGTTATTTAAGAAACTCCTACAATTGAAATAAATCTCTAGTAATTCATGTAGTTGTCTGCACTGCAGTTCTTGCATGATGCCATGGTCTGCATTGTCTCATGTATTGTTTATGGCTTCATTTTGTTCGATAAATGCTTCTCTATTACACACCCGAAAGCTAGCCTTTACTGTATATGTAGGTTTGTAGTTGGATGTGGATATTCATCCTTTGACCACGGTGACAACATCTACCCTTATTTTGATTTAAACTTCACTCATACAAGGAAGCTCCTGAGTCCTGACCATTTAAAACACACTGGTTCCGACCATTTTTCATACATTTCTTAGGTGAACAAATGATATAAGATTGCGTTTGGAAACATGAATTTCATTTAAAATAGTGGAATTTAATTCCTGGAATTGAATTCAGGAATTTCAAATTCAAAAATTTTGTTTGGCAAGTATAAGAATTTCAAATCCCGGATTTCAAATTCTAATAGTGTTTGGCAACGACTAGAATTTCATTTGAAAAATTAATTTGAAAATTCATGAGAAATCACTTGAAATACATTTTAAATATATGATCTTTGAGATATATGATCTTCATAAAACACTAATCCAGACACTATACTATCTTGTGTCAAGTCTAGAAAATCAGACTAGGAATATTCCCAAGAAAAAAAATTATAACTTTATTACATATTTCACAACTCCTTTTCCCAAGTACTGAATGTTACTTATTTACATCAAGACTATCATAATTCCTTGAGTTTCCAGAACCTCAATCCACCGGCTTCTACAACAAATCATGACTAATTTATCCTTCCTCTATATCAAAAGATCCAGAGGCACACCAAATCTCATCTTGTAATCTCTTATATGTAGCCATTGCAGCAGTTTGGATATGAGTAAGAGCAGTCATCAAAGAGCTATCACCGCCAAGTCGCTTAGGCCCGCTTAGGTCTAAATGGTAGCAGAAATCCTAGACAAAAGTTAGATATCATTAAGTTTTAAAAAGAAATATGAACATAAGCTTGTATAATAGTAGGCAATGAAACAATTGATAGTGCAAGTTATCAACAATGTCGCGCTATTACACCTGCAAAATTTATCATCTAAAATACTAATTGTTGGGGAGATGATGACACAATTTGGGTTCACGGTCAATATTAATATAAAAAAAAAAATAGCAGCAAGGAACAAATAAAGAAAAGAGAGGCAACCTTTCTAAGATCATCCCAAAACTTGTAAAAAACAGCTTTGTAAGAAAATACTCACTGAGCCAAGTGAGCGTGAGATCTCACCATTGACAATGCAAAACATTTTTGGCCAGGTGCATTTTTTCTTGAAAATAGAACCTAATTTTTGTACTAGTTTATTTAACACATAATGGCACTTTAAGTCACTAAAACTACAATATACATTGATTTAAACAATAGTCAGAGGGAGGCAAACACAAGAAAAAGAGTGAAAGAATAAGAAAGTAATACAACTTCTCTGATGCTTTGTCAAGTTTAATGGTCACTCCCACATAAAACACTTATCATTGTTTAATCTAGCCTAGAAGATGTTAAAAATTGTAACACGCACAAGCACATTTAAATTTTGCAACCATTCCAGGTCTTGCTGAATGCGATATTTCTTAAAATTCCCAGGCAAGCTATAACTGCGATATTTCTTAAAAATCCTAGGCAAATACCTCACATTACATAAAAGGTTTTCATTCTGCAACATCTTCCATTGATATCACCAACATCTTCTTCTGTGTGTTAATTTTAAAAAAAATATACAATTACTAACTAAATTCCAATTAAGCTAACGAGCCTAAATATATACATATTCAAGCACAAATACAAAGAGTAATTTAAATAAAACCATCAGTATAATCAATATGGAGATGCAGGGTAGAAACCGAGGCATGTAAGTAAGAATACAAGTGTAATATATTTACCCTTGAGCTGATTTCTTCATGGACTACAAAACAAAATAAGAGATCTTCCTTAATAAACATAAACATCAACATCTGATAAAATTGAATCAATTGTATTATATGTACACATTTGTGTGTTAAAAAATTGAATCGAATTGGATTATAGATACATATATAAAATCAATTACACAACTGATGTATGCATATACATACCTCATGCTGGAGTAATCGAAAATGGAAGGGCGAAAGAGAGAGAGAGAGAAGAGAGAGAGTCGAAAGGGGAGAGAGATTAGTCGAGAGGAGACAGAGTAGCGAGAGAGATTGAGTGGAGAAAGAGAGATAGATTAGAGAGAAGAGAGATCGAGAAAGAGAGAGGAGCGAGAGAGAATGAGCGACAAAGGAGTGTTCGAGTGGGCAGGTGAGAGCAAGGACTGATTATAATTTCAAATGACACCTTTAAGAATGTTATTTCAAATTCTAAAAATTGGGTTTTACTTTTAAATAGTAGGAATTTGGGTCAAATACAAATCCAAATTATTTAACAATCCAAACAAGGAATTCAATTGAAATTCAGCATTTGAAATGAAATGCTACTATCCAAACAAGCCATAAAGTATTTAACATCTGCTGTGCATTCCCGAAATTATGGTGTTAAAAAGCATTAGAGAATATTTTTCAAAATTGTTACTATACCTAATAAACAAGAAGAAGGCAGGAGAACAGAAACAGAGAATATAAAGCAGGAGATATAAATCAAATCTTAGCTTTATTATTCTTTATTCTTCTCAAGAATATGTGACTTTGGAGCACTTCGATTGCTTGTATGTTCATGACTTCATGCGTATGATGCCCCCTCTAATGCTCTGTTCTAACAGAAAATTCTTATTTAAGCATAAGAGGTCCAGTTGGAGAAATTATAAAAGCCGATTCCTTTTCAATATTATGTCATCTAGATACACCATGCAATCTACATGGTAGCCTCCAAAATTCAAAATTAGAACAAGTTGCTAAATACTTTATTTTAGTGTATAAAATTGAGGCCAAAGGCCTCTTGTTCTTGTACTATCATCCTTACTTCCTTTGCGGGAGGTCAAGGGTTCAAGCCTTGTTGAAGGAAAATAGGTGTGAGTTTATTTAGCAAAAATAAAAACTAAAAAAATGTTGAGTAATTGTGTCGGGCTCTTTGCAGTACCCTTTCCGTAGCTGACGCTTTGGTCCACGTAACTATAGAATGGATTTGTTTCTGAATTTTTGTTTTTGTTTTTGGTTTAGTTCCAAAAGAATTAAAAAAAAGGTGTTCGAGTCCTTATTTATTCAAAGAAATGAGAAAAACAGTTTCCTGAATCTTTTCTCCTTAATTCTCTTGCAGCGAATAGTCTTCCAATTACCCCTCACAGGTTTCAGTCAAGTTATGTCGGACGTCTGGCTCGCAAGGTACCAGATATGGAGGGATCAAGTGATGTTGCATATCTTAAAGATCTTTATCATCGAAATGATCCGGAGGCAGTAATAAGATTGTTCGAGAGTCATCCTTCATTGCACACCAACCAGGCAGCACTTGCTGAATATGTCAAGTCATTGGTTAAAGTTGATAGGTTGGATGAAAGTGAGCTGCTTAAGACGTTGCAAAGAGGTGGGTATTTTATTGGAATTTAGAATTTTGAACTTTAACAAACATATCAGCCAGATTGGATCAGGGGGGCTAAAATTAGCCTCTTTCTTTAGCTAGATTAACCATTACATATGTTAGGAATCAGTCCTAGTAGTAGTACTTACTAATAGTAAGGTGTTAGGATTAGAGTCCAAGTAGTATCAGATAGTACTTTATAGGTCATTAAGGGTACTTTAGTCTTTACTGAAGTCATTTCTTAACTGGGCTATAAATACCAGGGGAATGCTTGTATTTCTATGATGAATGAATGAATATATGAAATTGGCAGTTTGCCTTCAAACCTCTTTCTCTCTCTATAACAGAATTCCTCTCTCTCTCTCTAGGGATTTCTTTCTCTCTCTCATCTAAACTCTGTTTCTAGTCTGATTTCTCATCTATTTCTTCTGATTCTCATCTCATTCTCTGTTAAATCATCTTTTACTGTTAATTGTCATTCCTAAACAGAAAATACCAAAAATAGTTGTAAAACAGGTCAAGAACTCACTAGTTCCTGACAATATATTTGTCAGGAAAACTTTCAACTTCTTACTTCTGTCTGACTATATTGTTAAGCATTAAGAAGCACAACGGTTTTGTAACTGGGCTAATTTAGTTGTCATACTACAAAAATGAGCTAGAATTTCGAAAATTACCTGTGACGGAAGGTGAAGTTAAATAGGAATGATAGCTAAAAGGTTGTGAATGCCTAGCTAATTTGAGTTTTTTCATAGATTAAATTATCTGCTTTTGAACTTTTAAGGACTTTGCATCGACTTCAGTGTCTTCCTTTGAATCATCACATATTCTCTTAAGTGAATAAAAGTGTTGCACAGGTATTTCCGGTACTGGTTTCCGAAAAACAATGGATGAAAGTATTGGTGGTCGTGCAGCTATCAGAAACATGGGAAAAGCTACGAAAGATGGTGTCCTGGGAACTGCTGGTACTCCTCTACATATGGTAACAACCGAAGGAGGGCATTTTAAGGAACAACTCTGGCGTACTTTTCGAACATTAGGCTTGGCGTTTCTCTTGATTTCAGGTGTTGGTGCACTAATCGAGGATAGAGGAATAAGTAAAGGTATTAATAATTTTTCATTTCGCTTTGTTATTGGATAATGAATTTCTCTTGCCACAACCATAATAAGATGAGTATAATAATTTTTGTTGTATGGCTGTTTGCTCTTTTTAGGTATGGGTGGTCTTAATGAAGAGGTACAACCCGTTATGGAATCCAAAACAAAATTCAACGATGTAAAAGGTGTTGATGAAGCAAAAGCTGAGCTTGAAGAGATTGTTCACTACCTTAGAGATCCTAAGGTATTCATCTGACTTATTTAGTTACTTTTTGACGTGTTGTGAGCCGTAAGCTCTATTAGGTTACTTGTTTGATACTGTAGTTCAAAATATTATTTACACCGGAGGCTCTTACTTAGCTTTGCTGTATTTGTAATATTTACATGTGTTTAAGCCAATATGATAGTTAAAAAGTATATCTTACCCTCTCCTTTTTCAAGCGCTTCACTCATCTTGGTGGAAAACTGCCCAAAGGAGTTCTGCTTGTTGGTCCTCCTGGCACTGGCAAGACTATGTTAGCAAGGGCTATAGCAGGAGAAGCTGGGGTACCTTTCTTCTCATGCAGTGGCAGTGAGTTTGAAGAGATGTTTGTTGGTGTTGGAGCCAGACGAGTGAGAGATTTATTTGCTGCTGGAAAGAAGCGATCACCTTGCATAATATTCATTGATGAAATAGATGCCATAGGAGGCCGCCGCAATCCTAAAGACCAACAGTACATGAGAATGACTTTGAATCAGCTGCTTGTTGAACTTGATGGTTTCAAACAAAATGAAGGAGTTATTGTGATCGCGGCAACTAACTTCCCTGAATCATTAGATAAGGCATTGGTGAGACCTGGACGGTTTGACCGTCATATTGTTGTTCCAAATCCAGATGTTGAAGGGCGGCGGCAGATCATGGAATCTCACATGTCAAAGGTACTATTGGTGAATGTCTACAGTTCCTTTGCAGTAATTATTTTAGTTCTGAGGTTGCCAATAAATTGATATTTAAATTTCTTTTTAACTTTATCATCACTAGAAGCTGGAAATGTGGAAAATGCATTGTTGATCGAACTGTATGAGTAGAAAGACAGATATGTCATCTTTTATTTTGCATGAGCTTAGTTGTACTTGTAGTGCCTTGAGCATGGTATTTTACACCTTGCAATAATGGACTTCATTTTGGTTAACTTATTAGAATCTCTCATTTCATATATTTGCTTGTACATAATAAGAAAGCTTCAATTTCAGTTCTCAGATTATCTCTGCAAAATTTAGACATGAGCAGCAAGTTTCATCTTGGTTAATTGCCAGTTGGCATCAGAGTTGTGTAAAAAGTTCATTTGTTCTCGTCTTTCACTCCTAAAGGCATGTTTTCAAATGTAGACTAATGTTTTCACAAAACCATTTACACAAACAACTTTTGCCTGCACTCACAGAAGTGTTACATCTAATGTATTTCTAATTTTAATTTTTGATAAAATTTGAATTGACAGGTTCTAAAAGGAGACGATGTTGATCTGATGATAATTGCCCGAGGAACGCCTGGATTCTCAGGTGCTGATCTTGCAAATTTGGTAAACGTTGCAGCTGTGAAGGCTGCAATGGATGGTGCCAAATCTGTGAGCATGACTGATTTAGAATATGCCAAGGACAAGATAATGATGGGCAGTGAGCGCAAGTCAGCTGTTATATCGGATGAATCAAGAAAGTTGACGGCTTTTCATGAAAGTGGCCATGCTCTGGTGGCAATTCATACTGATGGTGCCCTTCCTGTCCACAAGGCAACAATTGTTCCACGTGGCATGTCTCTCGGTATGGTTGCTCAATTACCTGACAAAGATGAAACAAGTATTTCTCGTAAGCAAATGCTTGCTAGGCTAGATATATGCATGGGCGGTCGGGTTGCAGAAGAGCTCATTTTTGGTGAAAATGAAGTTACTTCAGGTGCATCATCTGATCTCCAGCAAGCAACTAATCTTGCCAGATCAATGGTTACAAAATATGGCATGAGTAAGCAAGTTGGGGTTGTTACCCACAACTATGATGACGACGGAAAGAGTATGAGCACCGAGACAAGGCTTCTCATAGAGAAAGAAGTGAGAGACTTGTTGGAAAGGGCATATAATAATGCTAAGGCTATTCTTACCACCCACCAAAAAGAGCACCATGCACTTGCTAATGCATTACTTGAACGTGAGACACTAAGTGGGAGTCAGATTATGGCCTTACTTGATGAACTTAAGTCTGATCAGCAAGAGAAGCTTGTTTCAACTCAAAGCACGTCACAGTCCAACCCAGTTCCACCATCAGGACCATCTGCTGCAGCATCTGCAGCAGCGGCAGCGGCGGCTGCGGCAGCTGCAGCTGCAACTGCTGCGGCCAAAGCTAAAGGAGTTGCTCCTGTCGGGTCTTAGTTGTTGCTTGAATATTGCAGGTATTTATTTCCCATCAGAGAAACCATTGAAGTTTCTTTTGCGAATATGCTGAGATCCTGTATGTATATCAGTACTGAGTGTAGAAAGTCAATCTGTAGATTAAGCGGAAGAAGTTCATGTGAAGATTTAGTGGTTATGTCTGTTAGACTAATTTATTGACCCTTTGGTTTTATTTAGCCTTACTGTTGATGGTAATAAGTTTTGATTAGTTACACCTATCACTCACCCCATCTTTTTTTTTTTTTTTTTCTTTTTTCCCCTCACTTCTCTTGGGCCTGGAGATACATTGTAAAACTAAGTTAGGAGGCCCTCAGTGTTGTATCATACATACCCATACTGCAATATTGTGGAATTGTAAGACTGTCAGATTACTAAATAAGAGTCACAAGAGTTGCATTTTTGTAATATACTGTGTATATCAATTTTTGATTTGGTCTTTTGACATGACTCTTACCTCTGCACCTTCATATGCTTGATGAGGTTTTCTGTGGTACTTTGTGGGGAATTTGGATTGAATTTATTTTAAAGGAACTTCTAGGAGGCAAATGAGTGAATCTTTTTCACTTTTCTTTGACATATGTTGCTGTTTCCCTGATTGGATCGATATCTCGGTTTAAAGTCAGACACAAGAATTTTCATTATCAAGGCGCTTGTTTTGAGGGATTGATCCGGTTGTGAGGAACATTTTGTTAATAAAGAAAACTTTTTCATTGTAGAAAAATGGAAATTTTTTAAAGCAGACACCAAAAAATTACTAGCTAGATGATCCATATACATTCCCTCTGTTATACATTTTATCTGATGTTTATCTCGTTTAATTTATTTTTTTCATGCAATCTATTAATCATACTTGGTTTAAGGACAAGAATGAGTCTGAGTGACTATGAAAGGTTCCTGTCTCTGTGAACGTGAGTGGCTTTGGAGGGATTGAATCTAAGTAGAGACTTGGGTGAGCAGGGATTGTGGTGAGAGGTTGGGGCTACAAGTTTCACTGAGTGTACTGAGTAGGGATAGGTTCAGTTCTGCTGGCCAAATAAAAAATGAAATCATGTCTGAAACTCGTCGCAGAAATAATGCACGGCAAGGAGTAGAATAAGGCTAATCATTTAGCTCTGTTTGGTGTTTTTGTTTCTTAAAGGAAGACTCCCCCCGTTGTATGTTATTATTCTTGTTTTTACTAGTTGTTAATCCAAAAAGAAAAGAGCTACTTAGTATAAGTATAAGAAAAGGCATACATTAGATATCAATTGTCTTTATGTTATTGCGTAGATGAATCATATAGATTTGTGACCTGAACTACTCTCTCTGTATACTAACATATATATTAGCACTTTTAGGGTGGAATTACTTAATTTTCCTGTTCAAATATGTCATTAACATTTATAAAAATTAGTTCTGAGATTTAAACTCTACCCAAGTGCTTGACTGTTTTGATCCTAGGTGAGGAGTAGATATCCGGGTTGGGGTATCATGTGGGTTGCTTGTTGGGGTTTTTAGTATGTAGGTGTAGAGTACTGGTTTATGAGTTCAGACTTCAGAGAGACTAGTAGCACCCGTCATTGATATCTAAGGTGGTTATTGTGCTTCGGAACTCCGACGGAGTTCTCCAGAAGCTCACAAGTTACGTGATTCTGTGACAAATATTTGAACGTTTTTTCTAGAAACATAAGTCATGGAAATGCCTGAACAATTCTTAAAGTTTCGCTTCTGCTGATCTCACCTTTCTGGAAAAGGAATAGAGAGGTTACGTGGTAAAAACACAACTAGTAACTCTACTCGTTGAGACGGACTCGGACGGGAGTTTGAGATGTACGCAAATCTAACGTCCCAGTAGTGGAGACGCTGTTTCCGTAGGGTAAGATTTTGCAGCAAATAAAAGTCACTGGAGTAATATATAGTGTTACAAGTAAAAAGAAACAGTTGGTTTGCTGTGAAAAGGAAACAGTGTAGATACCACTGAGTTTGCAGTGTATGTATGCCACTGTCAACTGCAACACCATTGCAGATCGTCAGTGTTGCAAAAACAAATTTTTAATTTTATTCTCGAGGCCCTCTAATGAGTACTTGAGGTATCTCTCTTTGTACCTTTCACTCTGTATACGGCTACCGTATCTCTCTAGAAATGATCTATAAACTGGGAGCAACTTACTTAGTATCAGCTCCTGAAGCTCATCCCGCAGGTGCATATCCAGCACAATCCGTGTTGTTTGCGACTGACAAACCTCTTCAAATGTTGAATTAAAAGTCTTGAACCTATCTTTCAGAGAGTTCTTAGAAATTCCATTGTAGAATGGAAGCTTAAAATTTAATCCATCTTCCCTTAAACAATACAAAACCCTGTGCCAAACGGATGATAAATAGTCCTGTGCTGCCTGCAAGACTTCTTCGCTCAACTTTGACAGATACTCCTTCCCAATTATCTCTGAAAGTTCTGCAGACCCTTTCACAGTCTTAATTATGTAATTAAGATTGTTCATAATAAATAAACAGCGCAACGATGAATCTTCATAGAATCTGGATTTGCCCATCAAATTGATTCTCAAGCTCATCATGATCCAAATCATGTGGAGTCTCAATGGCGTTCCATCCGAAGCTTCCAAAAATTGTTCATCTGCCTGATTACCCAAACTTGTTGTTGGCCGAGATTCAATTATACTTGTCAGCAATTCCTTGTACTGTGAGATGCTGGTAACATAATTCATCGCATATTCTGTCAAAGAATGAATTGTACCTTCTGGAGGTGGATTGTTCAATCGCTCATTAAGCACAGTATCTTCGAAGCTGGAAAACAATTTCCTTACCAGAGTTGTGTGGCTATTAATAGTATTAGTGGCCGCATGACTTATATTTGCAAATGCTACAGTGTGGAACATGTTTTGAATCTCAGGCAAGATGATGACCAGAGTCTTGTACATATCTAAAACAGCAAATAGTTTCTGAAATGATGCAATAGAACTTACAGCATCCGCGAAATTGTTCAACTCAACTGCAACATGTTCGACTATGGGCAGGAAACAGTTGTCGTATGTGACAGCTCTTGCACCATCAAATATCTGGTCATAATATTGCCTCTCCCCAGGAAAGATACTGCTGTAACATTTATTGGCTGCTTGTTTCCATAACCTGATTTTTGCAGCAAACTCTTCACAGTCCAGACCTTGCAAGTCGTTCATGCTCCAAATCCCCATGCTAAACCTCATAAACCTAGAATCCACGGCTGACTTCCTTGATATTCTGTACACCTCTATGCAGTCCCCAAGATATCCTGTAAAGTTGAGCCTCTTTACTATGCTACGGAGACGATAAACTTGTTCTGATGAAAGCTCATGATGGCCGATATGATTGCTTCCCTGAAGTTCATAGCTAAAACTGCTAGTCACAGTACTAGAGTCAACGGTGGAACTCAAAGTATCATATTTGGTCGCATTGATTGAGCAGTCTAATATTCCTTGAAACACCAGCTGCAGTGTTTTAGTAGCACGAGTTCCATGAGTCTCATAATCGGAGATCAAACCTGGCTTGATTGATTTTTGAATTTCATCTACTGCACACAAGTATTGATCAAATTTCTTGCGATCTCCATCGTTGATAAGTCCTTGCAGCTGCGATGGAGATCCAAATTCTATTATTACTTTTGCTGCAGACTCTGAATGTGAAAACTTAGTATCGTCGCTGCTGGAATCAATCATGGCTTGGAATCCCACAGGCTGCATAATCTGATCATGATTAGATGTCAAACTAATTGAGTCCGCGGTTTCCTTATCTGTACAAGGGGCTAGAACTCCAACCACACAATTTACTACCAAGCAATCATCTTTTAGATAGCCTGATTTCTTCAGATATTTTTTCTTCATGTACTGGCCGAATCCCCACTGGCTTCCGTGTCGTCTCATCAAGAAAGGCTTCTTCTCCTGCAACCTCCCAAATTGTGTCTGAATTTGGCGCTTACCCTTCCCACTCTGATCAACAAGCGACAATTCAAACACTGCATTCACATCAGTTTCTTCACTCTCCAATCTTATATACAAAGATATGTAATCTTTATACTGGTCCTTCTTGCCATTAGGGTACAGAGTGATTGCCCAGTCATATCCACCAGCTGTGAAAGTATCAGACACCAAGTACTTTCCAACTTCAAACCCTTCTCTTCGCGAGAAGCGACTAAATGTGAATGTATGTGAACCAGTGACTAAATCATCCACAGAAGCACCTGGGGTTGCTGAAGTTGATGGTACCTGGTGGACAGTTGTGTTTTCATATGCGGTTGAAGTGATCCCCGTGGATGTTGAAGCCCCAGCAGATGTTGAAGATGACGATAAACTACTAGTTTCCGTGATCTCAGATGATAAAGAAATGCCTGTTTCTTGCCAATCTTCACCCGTTGTGTTGGTAGACATGAATGGGAAATGAAGTTTTAATATAGGAGGAAGAAGAAACGTAGACATTTTTGTTTAACAATATGATGATGAAGATGTTAAGAATAAAACAGGGATGGATTCAAGTATGAAGTTAGCAAAGATAGTTTTATTAGATGAGGTTGTGAGGGTGGAGCCATTGACTTGCTAGTAGTCTTCCTTTCCAATTTCCAGACTCCTTCATATAACAAACTTTTTAAACAACATTTCCGTAAGCTAAAACGCGTTCGACTTTCATTTTCTTTTTGTTTATCGTTACTATTTTACGTCCTATTATTTTCGTTTCAAAATAGATTGAAGTTTAATACTTTTAATAAATGTACTTTGCATCCCACATGAATGTGTGTCGATACAATTTGCTCATCTAGATTAGCTCCGTTAATGTTAAATTATAAAGTTATTTATGTAATTGGCCAATTATGTACACACATAATAAAACCCGTGGTCTGGTGGAGCTATATTGAGCTAGTGGGAATTATAATTTCATTAGAATTAGAGTAAATTTATAATTTATAATGTTAATCTTTTTTAGTCTTACTACATTTAAAAATAATAGCCAATTATACTTAATCATTTATACTCAATTATTGTAAATTTTTAATTACATGTTTTAATTTTCTATTGTAAACATATAAATTTATTTTGAATTTAAAAGAGTTTAATACAATCTAATTAGATCCATATTATCACAATTTTTTGAATTTTTATACCGTATATTTTTATCTTTTTTATTATATTTGAACATGTATATATCATATTAATCATAATTTTTACTTGTAAATTATTTAATCTCACATTAAAAGTATTAAAAGTTATATAAATTTATTTGCATCAAGTACTCTTTCTAACTAATAAATATATTCCTTTAAATATTTTCACCTAAACAAATTATAGTTACTAGTGTATTGGTGTTGTGTGCTCCTTTGTCATGTCAAGTTGTACCTTTTCTATTTTATCACTCTAATATTGACAAGATATCTATATTTTGTTCATCATATTTTAAAGTAATTTTTAGTATATTAAAAAATTGTGTAATGGACTAAAATTTTGTTTTGTTATATTAATGAACTCCATTATGAATTGAAATTAAATTATTATTATGTAATATTTCAATAATTATAGTATATAAAGATTTTAGTTTAAAATTTTGTTTTGGTATATTAATGAACTTCATATGCATTTTGCTATATATAAACTTGGATACATTTATATAGCATTCCAACTATATTTCCCTAATTACCCTTTAACTTCTTAATGATTACATGTCTGATTACATATCGGATCCTGTTGATTTTGACGGAAATGGTGCAAAGTGCATCAGGAAACTTTGTTGTGGGATGCAAAATGCATTGGTCGGAAGTATTGAACCAATCTGTTTTCAAACAAAAATAATATGATACAAAGTGAAATTTACACTTACTATTATATTACTTTTTTCAAATAATAGATTGTAGAATTTAAATCCTTACACTCATATCTGTACTGATTCATTTGTTTTGGGCTCTGTTGATTGGCAGCATATGTGTGATGTTAGACATTTACTCAACTCAGAACCCTTTGAAATCAAAATTCAAGCAAAAAGTCCTGTGAAAAGTACAGCCACCTACCACCTTGGAGAAATGTAAGTGACACTTGCTACGGTGTTTCCTCCTCAGCTTCTTGTCTAGGCTGCAATAGTGTTTCGGTTTGGCTCCAATCTATTTCCACAAAACACTTGGCATTATCTGTTTGTATCAACTCGATCCTTGAACTTGACAGCGTCATAAAGCACAGAGTCATGAAGAGAGTCTGAAATAAAATGAGGCTTTAGTCCTAGCTCGATGAGTTTGGTGTGCTTTGCATTGTAGTAATGTCCTGCGTCCGCTCTAGAGTTGGCAACAGACATGTTTGAACATCAATTCCAAGGTTTGCTCCAGCGTTTGTAGAAAGCTCAGCAAGTTCGTTAACAGAAAATTGTTGGGTAAATTGAAAAGAGTCAGAAATCCCCCTGCTGTGCAAGATTTGTGATGAAAAGCTCAATGCACCGAACTGTGTCGATTATGTCCACTCCAGGCATCCCCTTCTGGCCGTCTCTCATTAAATGAGTAATGAGATCAAACATAAGTTTATGACAAAAGTTTTCGATATCAGTAGGCTTACCACAACAGCCATGCCAGACAACAAACAGATATCAAATTACACGCAACAAAATTTATCAACTCTACGGGTGTCTAGAAACTTAAAATATAAATAGAGAAACACAAAACAAAGAACGAAAACCACAGTTAAAATCATGAAAGGAGCCTCCAACACAATAACAAGTATCTTATTAGCAATCCTGTAAAATTTATAAAATATGTTTTGTCATCTCAGAATTTTTCACTTTTCGAAGTAACAAGTATTTTTTGTACTACCGTTGAGTCAAAAATTTCGTTCCAAGAAGCCGTATCTTATTAGCAATACTGTAAAATTTATAAAATATTTTTAGTCATCTCAGAATTTTTCACTTTTCAAAGTTCAAGTTCTGTAATCAAATTTAATTAAGAACTTTGATCACATTGATTTTTTTCTATTTACTTTATATTTCTCTTGGAGATATTCATATATCTCATTCATTTCGTAATTTCATATACATGATATTTGTGAAAATTAGGTTAAAGTCGCTACAGGTGGTTTTCTCTTGAACTTGGTCATTTTTCATTTTGGCTCTAAATATTCAGAATAATGCCTTCAAAAAATAGCAACACAATTTCTCTGCAATTATCCAAAACCAAGTGTTCATCCCAAACTGCTATTCAAACTTCGACTTTGTTAAAAGATAATACTTTAACCTATAAATCTCAATATTTATAAGCAAAAACCAAGATTCATTCAAAAATACAAATTCATTCCCAGTTCATCAAAATCGACAATAAAACGAGTTTTATTTGTTGGTGTTCACTATTGGAAAGGCATTTTCGCATTTGAATTTAAGTTTACTCTAATATCTCATATTTATATAAAATACAACTTTTTTACCATTTACCCCCGTAATTCATTTAGACTAATGGTATGTTTTCAAAGTACCTCGCAACCTAGTATTGCTAATTCGCTATATATTCAAGTAAACAACCTGATAAATGAGTTGAACATAGTCAGCTAATTATTATGAAATACAATATCAAACTTCTCTTCATATGAAATATATATCAGGTTAAATGTAATTCGGAGGCTTGTGATCTCAAAGTCATACTCTTTTGTTCTTTTTATGTACATTAACATAAATGATTTTTCTTTTTTGTTAATTAATATCGATATAATCTTGTTTACAGTAATTTTTTATAGTAGAATTTTTTTTTTATCGTTTTGCAGTCCAATGACTCATAGCTAAAAAGTAAAATAATAATAAAAATTTCAGGTCACAATGCATGTAGAACCGTAGATATTTAAACACTAAATAATTGATTTTACCAAAAAGACATGCCTGGCTTATTTTTTTTCTGGTGTGTTTTTAAACTATTTCGGTATCCAACACTGTATCTCTATTATAAACAACTACATGATCATCCGTGCCAAGCACGGGTGTCGACATTAAAATATTAATATTGATAAATTATTAATACATATTATTAAAAATATATATTTTTCGAGAATTGAATAATAAAAATATATATAATAAATAAATCACTATTTAATTATGTAGTTATAGACACTCGACGGTGCATAAACTAAAGAAATTAATGTAAATAAATAAATCTGGCATGACTACGTATCTGCAAGTAATCGAACTCTCAATGAAGTTAAATAATATAAAGTAAATAAATAAATGATGTATAACTACGTAGTTGCGAGAAATCAAATCCTGAATGAAGCTAAAGAATTTTAAGGTAAATAAATATTGTATAATTACGTAGTTGCGAGGAATCGAACCCGGATTTAATGATAAATAAAACTTGTATAATTACGTAGTTGCAAAGAATCGAACCTGGATGAAGCTAAATAATTTAAAGTAAATAAATCTTGTATAATTACATATTTGCGAGAAATTGAACCCTGAATTTACTGATAATCAAATTTGATAATTTGATATTTTTAATATCACGCACCATTTTTAAATTATTTTGCTTATTAATAAAGAGTATATATAGATTATAGTTATTTAAATATTATCTAAATATATTTGTTTTTGACGAAATGCAGGAAACTTATATTAATCATCTAAATCCGCCAGAATACAATGCATAACCTCGATAGAGTTATTTAAATATTATCTAAATAGTCTTGTGCTCATGTGAGAACCCTGTTAAAATGAGAACTGAGATCTAATCTCAACCGTTTATTTATTTTAATCTGGACCACAAATTCTCTTCTTTATCTCTCATCTTCCTCGTTCCCGTATCTTCTCTTTTACCTATTTCATTTCTTTTCTTCATCTCTATCTTCATATATACACACAAACATACAACGTACACATATATGGATCCATGTGTATATATTTATAGTCGTGTATATATATTTATGCATAGTACAACTCCGAAAATTGTGACAGCGATAATGACATTTTCTGATGGGTATGATTAATTCTGACCGGCTCTTTCACGAAATCAGCGAGACAACTTATATCGGACAACGGTAATGATAACGATTGTACTACATAGATGATAACATCTTACATCTCAAATCTGGTGATTTTCGTTTAAAAATTAGTGATTTTTGTTTAAATTTTGGAGGATGGCAGTGGTGGTGTTGAAAAGTGGCGGTGTATAATGGTGGTGATTAGTGTTGATGATAGAAAATGGTCCTGATCTAATGTGATGGTGATTTCCAGTAGTCGTGTAGTGGTTAACTAGTTCTGATGGTGGGTGGTATGGTCGTAATAGTGTGACAGTGGTGGATCAGGCACCAGTGATGAT
Source organism: Heracleum sosnowskyi (assembly GCA_030848705.1). Taxonomy (NCBI): domain Eukaryota; kingdom Viridiplantae; phylum Streptophyta; class Magnoliopsida; order Apiales; family Apiaceae; genus Heracleum; species Heracleum sosnowskyi. Next base: position 8,395,805 of record CM061242.1, on the reverse strand, counting down.
TAATGATTATGATGGTGATCATTGTTGGTGGTAGAGATTTTAAATCTAGTGATTTTGCTATGATGTTCGTGATTTATAGATCTTGTTGGATTAGTGGTGTTGAAGGTATGATATTTGTAATCAGTGGTAGTTATTCTAACGGAGATGAAATTAAATTTGGTGATTTTGTCACGTTGTTGATGATTTCTGGTGGTGGCAGACTGGTGATTTTATTCTGATGTTGGTGATTTGTAGGCCGCCGAAGGTGGTTGTCAGAGGTGATAGTTGGTGATGATCGAAAGTAGGAAATAGATGATGGTGAAAAATTATAATGTAGATAAAACTAATGGACGGTGAAAAATAAATGTAAAGAAAAAAAGAATTTAAATGGATGACAAGGATTAGATCTCATATTTCATGATAAATTGGGTTCTCAATGAAGCGCGACTCTATCTAAATATATCTTTTAGTAAATATACCACCATTTTTAACCAATAATCCCGTTCTTGCCGACCTCCGTTCTCTCCGAAATGGAAAATAATGACGGAACATTTTTATATGAAATTGTTAACCTTTATTCTCTGAAATATAAAATAACGGCGGGTTTAAACGATAAAGAAACTCAAAAAATTATGGACATTGCAATATAATTCAATCGACTTGCCGATTATAATTTTCAGCGTCGAATATGATTATCGATGCAAGAAATTGGCTTGAGAGAGTCAAGTCGAAACTGATCATTGTGTAGTCGTACAAAATTTTCAACAACTGCAATTTCGTAAATTCCTTTAGGATAAGTGGAACAACGTCAATTTATTCACTTAATTGATAATTTAATTAAAAACCATATTTTTCATTTCCTAAGATCATATTCTCTCAATAAATACAAATATTTGTAGTCATTCTTTGGTAAGCCACTCGGAATTTAAATTTACTCCAATATCTTTCTCTATATATTAAAAGTCAACAAAGGGCAAAGTTTGCCATTTTAATGGCTGTGAAGTTACGATTTTACCCTTATATTTTCTAAAATTACAAAAATACCATTCTTTAATAAAAATGTAAAAATTGTGAAATTATGTTAATGATGGGTATCGAACCCTTAACATATCCATGTCAAACTCATGTCATAACCAACTGTGCTACACTTTGTTTTGAGTTTATATTCAAACTTTTATTAGATAAACCACCTCTTCTTCCAATTTTTTTATTTTTTGAGTTAATAAACATTGATTTATATTATTTTTAGAATATTGCACAATACATAGTTATAATAAATATTTTTAGCAATTGAACATAATCTACAATTCTCTTTTATCAATTTAAATTATTGATATATGTCATTTTAATACCTTGAATTTATGATTTTGCCCCTACATGCTAAAAAATTACAAAAACGTCAACTCTTTTATATTTATGCAAATAGTAGATAAGATTATGTTAGTGTAGTAAATTGAACCATTAATCTTCTCTAATCAAGTTCATGCATAAGTAGCATAGTACATTTTGTTTTAAGTTTTCTTTAAAATCTTATTAATGTTAATTTCTCTTCTTCTCTCATCTTCTTTTTTATAATTTTTTATTTTTAAATAAATAAAATGTTGGTTTATATTATTTATAAAATATTGCATTGTATATAATTACCAAAAATATTTTAATGGATTGAGCATACTCTACGATTCTCTTTCTTTTATTTTAAATGATTGATATAAAAAATAAAATTTTAAAAGAGTATAAGATTATAGATAACGTATAATTTCTACATAATAATAAGATTATAGATAACATATAAGATTAGAGTATAAAATTTTTATAAAATTTTAAAAGTAAAAAAATTGAGTGAGACGCCGCATGGATGACTTTTAAATAATATTAATAGATTTTGTAATAAGTCTCAGCCCTACGTTTATATCTGACAATGTTAAGACTGCATCGCCTATGTTATATACCGACAATTTTGTAATTTACTTCGCAAGATAGGGAATCTATCTACACAAATGATTTACATAAATATTTTTCATATTTTTTTTGTAAATCTAACGGTACTAAAAGAAAAGATCGTACAAAAATAACAAATTACACAAAATATTATAAATTTCACCCGTAGAAAATAAGATTATTTTAATATTATAAATTTTATTTATTTGCATTAAATATATAACGGTTTGAACTTTATATCGTATTAGATTACAAATTGCGTCGTCTATCATATAAACTTTTTCATAAATTAATATATTCGATAATTATTACGTCATCTTTTCATCTATATGATTGAACTTACAATTTTTTTAAGAAAAATAATTTGAATTTAAGAACGTTTCGGTCGAAATAATACATATATAGCCGAATGTTTTAATTTCTTTTAAATGTTTTTAAAAATAGTAGACGAATGTTTTCATCTATAACATATTTTGTTTTTTGCAAATGTAACCATGCAACTATACATAGATAGTGGTTCATATTTTTTATATATAAATTACAATTTGCATCATCTATGCACTAATTTGTAATTTGTAAGTAACTTAATTAATACATTTAACAATTTTTACGTAACTACTGTTTCGTTTGTATGATTGCATCTACGATTTAAAAAAAACACAATGTGAATTTAAAGGAGTTTGGATCGAAAAATATTTAATCAAATTAATATATATGAGATTTAAATTTTGGACTCTATTTCAATTATCTCTTAAATAATAACATATAAAAAAAACATAAATAAATAAGCACGAAAACAACTTGTTCTAAAATTGACCCAAAAATAATAGAATTACTTTTATATTGTAAATAATATTTATTTGTATCAAGTAGACAAAGACTCAAATTTTATATCCTATAAATTATAAATTGAATTAACCATGCCAATTTGTACATAAATTAATATACTCAAAAACAATTATGTAATCTTTTTTCAAATATATGGTTGGATCTACGATTTCAATATATATATATATATATATATGATTAATATTTTATCATAGATATTCAAAAACCTTAAACCGATATTAGTTTATATTTGATTTAGTCGTACGATGACAACTTCAACTTTCTTGTAAAAATCTCCGACACAAACTTTCTTATTAGTATACAAAGAGAAAACTCTTTTGCATTTTTCAGGTTGAATACTTTATATACTAATAGTGTATTTTTCGAAAATGATCAACGTATAAAATTTATTTATTGAAGACGAGATTTAAAATATATATGATCATAATAAAAATACAGTTTTAATCTATATTAGCTAAAATTTCAAAACTGCGTATATAATTATAATTGGATAATATCTTATAATGAAGTAGTAATAAATGTTAAAATCCACTTTACGCTTATTATATATAAGGATATAATTGGAAAGGAGTAAATATGTTGATAGTTTTAAATTTTAAAATAAATATTAAAAAAGCATATAATAAGTGATAGTGGCTATAAATGTCAATATTTGTCACACTATCACCTAAGTCATGGTTTAAATCTCATTAAAAACAAATTTTTTTATCATCAATATACAATTGGAGGTGTAATTTAGTAATCTAATATCATCAATATAATATTAAAAGGGTAATTTAGTAATCTAATATATATAATCTGATATTATATAGAATTTGTAATATAATAGTATATACAATCTAAGCCATTATATACTTAATGCAAATAAACATGATTTACAATATAATAATATTAATATAATCCTTTTTTATGGATCAATTCCAATTTAATAACATTTTGTATATCTATATTCCGCGACTTTTTCTCTAATATGGCCAAAAATATGATTTTAAGACACTTATGAAAATGAATTATCTACCTTGCCAAGTAGATTACAATAAGAGACCAAAATAGAATATAACATATTGAGTATTTGCGTATATTAATAAATAGCTTTATAATATAATCAAAATTGATGTCTAGCATAGTGGTAAGTAATGTCACTTCTAATTTAGAGATCAATCTTATTAACAAAATAAATTTAAGGCTACTCTAATTAACACAAAGAGCCTATTAACACGAACATATAAAATTAATCGTATTCACATATTGGTAATAATTTACAAGTTAAAAAAAATTCTAAGGCGTTACAGAAAACGTGAAAATAAACCAAAATTCGAAACCCCTCCGCAGGATCCATGCGGAAACAAAAGATTTAATTCGGAGATTAAGAACAAATACCTTAAGAAGCTTTAACAGTTCATTAATGGAAGATTAATAGAGATCCAAAGCTTGTTCAATCACCATGTATCCCGCTCTCGCGATCTACACTCTACGTTATCCACACGAACGCTTTTCTTGAAGGATTGATGTGTAATAGCACCCGAAAACTGTTTGTTTCTCTCTCTCTCTTTTCTTGCTCTCATAAGCGGCTAGAGTTTTAATATAAAAACGTTTTTTTCATCATTAAAATCAGCCCTCTTTGAGAGTTTATATAGAGAGGAAAATAAGTTTTCTAATTATAATCCAATTATAATAAAATACTAATCCGAAATTCCAATTTATTATTTAATTAAGTCGCACTTAATTAATTAATAACTAATTTTAGAATTAGTTTAAGTAATTCCATTTTCTATTTAAATAATTAATCAAGTCATACTTAATTAATATTATAAATAGAATAAATTACTTATTTATATTTAAATTCATAATTTAAATTATTTCTCCTTCGAGCGTTCTTTGTGTGTGACCCTGTAGGTTATTATTACGTTGGTAACAATTTCAATAACTAATTAAAATTGTAAACAATGAGCAGCATCTAGTAATACATCATTGCCACCCAAGTAATAATAATTAAATCGGTGATTCGATTAAGCCTTTCGTGAATAATGTTCCATGTAATATAATCCCTTTAACCTTAATATTATAGATTAAACTCGAGGCATGTAATGTGTCATCCTCTTCATAATTTAATCTTAGTTTTCTTGATCGATGAGTAGACTAATAAATCAAATCAACATTTGAGCACGGTCGTGCATTTCTTAGTCTCACTCAAACAAGAGGCCAATAATATCGCTCCTAAAATTAGGAGGGTTAAATCCCATCTAGATCATTCATATTTCTCATACGATTCATAATATACCCAATGTTCACTTTTATCATCACCCGGTCAAAGGTAACTTTTAATGTAATCAAAGTATATTAATTCTCGTATAAAAATATAATGATTTCAGGTCTAAGGATCATTACACCATTATCATTGTGAGAATTACTTATGACACTATTAACATGTGTAATCTCACGGCGGGTCAATCCAGTGTCATGTACTCTTACATGCACCTATGTTTTGACTTTAGTATCACCATACCTATGACCAATGAGATGTGGTCATCAGTCAACAAACATACTAGTCTCTGTGTATTATTATTGTCCTTAAATAATAACACTCGACTAAGGATATTTAGGAATAAAGATACTATTCATATAATCTCATTTTTAAGTCACATACTTAAAGATATCGAATACGTATCATAATTCCAAGGACATTTATTATGCTAACATTTATAACGCAGTAAATAAAGACATAATAACAATAATAACAATAATCAATAAAACATAATTTATAATAATAAAATGTTTTCTTTAAAACATAAAAGTATTGTCTCTAGAGCACTAATACTAACAGTGATTTCCACTAAGTTTTTTGAACAGAGAACATACACAGAACTGCAGGTGATGCTCATCAAGATTCAGAGGAGGACAAGGCTAAATGAACTGCTCCGTGAGCATGTTAAAGAGATCTTGATGAAAGTCGGTCCAGAGATTACTGCAGATCCTCCAATGGTTAGATTCATGACGAATGACTTGTTCAGAATCTGCTATTTGACTGAGGACAAGCTGAAGGATTATCCAAATAACTATCTTATATCAGTGGAGAAGTATCTCAGATCCACTGGATTCACTTCAACGGAGAAGGACAAAGCAGCAGACACTCTGAGGAGATATCTAATGGAGAATGTTATTTACTATAGGATGAGAGTGGAAAGAGGATTGGAAGTGCGTACCAGACTACCAAACATGCCAAAGCTAAACAAGAAAGATGTTAACATTGCATGGTTGTGGGCTGGAGTGGGTCAAGAGGTTGAATATATTGGAAGACACATCCAAGGAGCAATCCTTAAACCTGGAGATTCATTGCACTATCCATCAGTGATTGATTATCAAGCTGCTAACTCACATCCAATGATTGAAGAAGGTGAGATTGAAATGGACTGAAGATCAGAAACAAAGAACAAAGAACTATCAGCTCAGTCTAGAGGAGCAACTTCTATGTATAAAGTTTTATTATTTTTTGATTTATGAAATCTGGAAATGTATATATATCTGATCCAGAATGCATTTAATATTATCAAGCTATCTTACTTTAATTAGTTTCATGTTTCCTTAGTTAGTTGAGTTATCCTCGAAGTATTTACTTGTCAAACTCTATACAATCAAATAGGGGGAGATTGTAAAGCATAATGCAACATAAGATGTAAAAGAGATAACTACAACTCAACAAAGGACAAGATAGACAATAATATTAACAGAAGCACAGGAATCCAGAATCAAAGAAGAAAAGGTAAACTAAAAAAATCAAAATATGGTATGTATTCTTGAAGTCCGTAAACAGGTCACGAAAAGAAGTTCATGAAAATGTTCAAGCCTCAGTGACAGCAAAAGAAACAAGACTTTCAAGACTACAGAAGTATGTGAATGATATAGGGTTAGTACCACAGGATTCCAGTGATTTATTTAAAGCAACCAGATCGACAAAGGACTTATCAACAGCATTGAATTGAAGACATAGAAGAATTGATCAAGTGTTATTCATCTGTGAACCAGCAAATACGCCAGTTGGAATTTAAATTACATCAGGTCTAGCTAAAATAAAAGCCTTGCTTTTTCGTTTCTCGATGTAGGTGGCTTCATGGGAAAAGGATGAAGATTTTGAGGATGCTTTCGATTTTTGGGAAGTATCATGTATATATATATATATATATGAATTTAAGGGCGTTCCGGTCGCCAATATATATGTATATATATATTAAATTAATCGAAATGAGATTTGAATTTTGAATTCGATATTATTAACGCTTAATTAATTACATAAAATACATATATATAGTCAAGTTAAAATACATTATTATTAGTACACGATGATCATTTATAAAAAAAATTGGATTAAAATTTGTAACTGTAAAACGACATTCCAAACATATTATTAAAGTACTAAGTGTGTTCATATAATTTAATACAGTGATGGACACAAGAGAGAAGTGCGAAATCAGTTCCCAAGTTAAAAAAATAAACACGTGATATGAATACTCCATATTGCAATAGGTGCTCATCTCCCAAAGTATTTGTCTTGTGAGAGTGTGCAAAGATGCACCAACCTTCAGCTTCTTTTTAAAATCCTCTATCTCATTCACATGTGTTCGATTATATTACAACAACATTGTGTGCATTTAACGATTTATATTCTAGACTGCAAAAAAATAAAAAAAACCAAATCAATTGATCGCTGAAAAACAAACAACAACTACTAAGGCAAAATACCTATTTACAAATTATACTTTCTCCAACATAGAAAACTCTGGTAAACCTGATTATAATTGCAACAAGAACAATAGTTCGACCGTGTTTCAAATTTTACATTGTTTCTATTTGTTCTTAATATCAATAATACTCACTATGAACAAGTCCCAAAGCCTTGGGTTTGGCACAGTTACGTTATCATATTAATTTACATACACTAATGTTATATACGGACTTTAGACTAAAAGATTTTAAGATGTGATCACGGTGTGTAGTCTTACGTACCTGACCAACTTTATATTTTATTTACAAGTATATTGTCATTTCGTTAAAAACACATTAGTTTAGATACATCCATATCATATATGAACAACTATACTAAAATAATCATTTAGATTATATTTAATTGTTGAATTTGATAAAATGCATTTCACGACATTTAAAACTAAATTAATATTTTGTCAAATGAAAATAATAATTTGATCTTTATTTTATAGATTTTTTTTCCAAATTTTGTGAAATCTTATTAAATATTAAAAAAAAATTATACAAATATAAGATAAATTCAAAATTAATTTTAATTACAAAATTGTTTCGATATATATACATTTTCGTGCGAAAAATATTTCAGTAAATAAGCAGGCCCGTGCTTCGCACGGGTTTTTAGGCTAGTTTCATTTAATTAATAACTTTTGAAGTAAAGTGCTTTAATCGTAATAATGCAATATTTCAAGTACCATTTACTATGATATTTCATTTTTAAATATTAATTCAATTTAATATTTTCCAAGTAGGGCTACCTAGTATTGCTTTTTATTTAAGGCAAACAACCTGAAAAATGAGTTAGTCAGCTAATTATCATGAAATTCATTATCAGACGTTTGGTCATACGTATAAAATGTAGTTCGGAAGCTCGTGATCGCAAAATCATATTTTCTTTTTCTCCTCTCCTTTTTTAAATCCGTTCCAGTATGGGCGAAATTTAGTTTTGAATGGTTTTCTGAAGTCGAATAAGAATTTAACTAGCTAGTTGCTGTTAAAATCTGTCTCATTATGCGGTCCAACTAGCCTTGTCAAGAAAAATAAAAATAAAATTTCGCGTAACAAATTACATGTAGCTCAGTAGATATTATTATATACCAACTTATAGTCCGTGCATTGCACGACTATTTTTTTAATATGTTTTTATTATATTAATTCATAATTTTTTTAATATTTATATTCTTTTTAATTTTTTTTAATATTTATATTATTAAAATATAATTTTTTTAATATATTGTTGGTGAATTTCGAACTTTTGACTTTTACAAAAGTAATTTATCTATTAATGTATAAAATATTACTTGGCATTATATTAAACGGTTCTAATTTATTTATTTTAAAATCCAATGATGCTTACTTTTTTGTAGTATTATCGTCCCTTAACGATCAAAACTCTGGACTTTCTTTTTTAATATATTTAGAGATAAAAATATTAATTTTTAAATTTCATAAGTCGTTGATGGAGTTCGAACACCTCACAATTATCATCTATATATTTTAAAGATGAACTATTCTTATTTTTCTTTTATGATATTGTATCGTGAACGACCAAAATTATGAATAAAATATATTCCATTTGTCCCAACAGATTGTCAACAGTTTTCTTTTTAAGATGTCTCATCCAATTATTAACATTTCTTAAAAACAATATATTTTTTTTCATTAATTTTAGCAAGTCCTATCAACTCACCCACTCTTTCTTCCCTTTTCTTTTGGTCCCCCACCAAAATGTGACGAAGGGAGTGTAAAAATATTTTTTTGGATAAATTATTTCGTGTTGAATTTACGATGAACAAAAAACTTATTTTTTATGTGTATTTATTCAAATTTATAATATTTAAAATTTTAATTCTTTGTTAATTTTTGAAATATGTAATTTTAATATGTTATTGAGTTGATTCGAAATTTAAATTTTTGTTAGTATGTTATGAATATGAGAATAAAGATCCCGATTCATGAGATAATGTGCGTGTTTGGGGTATCACAAAAAAATTGACTTATAGCTTAAAATGAGTAAATGTCATATACGTGATAAGTTGATAAATTCTTATACATTATACGAATATTTGGATAAATTTACTTATAAGTTAGTTAAGAGTTTGCTAAATTAAATTTGAAAAAATAATTATTAAATACAATGATTTCTACACTTGCATTTTAAATTTAAAAAAATATTTAAAAACACAAAGGTAAATATATAAAGTATTAAAAAACAAAGAAATCAAGTAATAAGTCAATAAGTTCAGGTAAGTTGAGTTCAAAAGTTGGGTTGACAAACACCACCGTAAGCTCTTACGGATTTATAAGTCATAAGTCTACGTTGCCAAACATGCCCAATGTAATTGATCATTTGAGTGTATTATATCAACTATCTAATTACTTCACTTTTCTAATTTATAAATAAATCAAAATATATGTTAGGTAAATATTTAACAATAGATAATTATATTTATTTGTTTACATGTATTGTGATCTTAAAACAAATATGGTGAGATTAATCTCATTATCCTTTTTCTATATAAATATTATATTTAAAATTATCGTTAATAAATATGAAACTCTCAATTTTTGAGAATATTTAATATTATCATTTTATATTTGTTATATGTAAAATAAAATAAAATAATTTGGATGAATTAAATTGTATAAGCGGGATTATAGTCGTATGAAAGATAATTAGGCATAAAATAAGATATCTTTTATTTAATGATGATGATGTAAGATGACATAATATTTTTGAATTGAGAATTTACGAAAATAGATATAAGATATATGAAGAGAGTAAATTTTTAAGTGTATTTTACGGAATTTTTCAAATCCTTCACTAGCAACTATTAAGAATACTAGCCTAAAACATGTGCGATGCACGGATTGTTAATTGTTATTTTATTATTATTTTTTAAATATTTTATTAATTGTAATTGTGCAAAAAACACGCTCAATTTGGTGAAAATTTTGAATTAGTACACATGTTAAAATATTTAAACACTTTTAATTAATTAAAAACATTAAAATAGATTTTAAAATAAATAAATATGGGTTTGCCCATTATATTTTTGGAAATGAGGGGTTTTAGTAAAAAAAAATAAAAATGTAACATATATTTAGTTTAAAAGGGTAAATGCCCATGTTATTTTTGGAAAATGAGGTTTTAAAATTTAATAATTAAAAGTATTTAAATACGTTTTAAAATAAATAAGTAAAGTGTTTACTGTGATATTTTTGGAAAAAGAATGGATTTTAATGAGAAAAATAGAAAAAGTAAATTGTAAAAGACAATTTCCCGTGATATATTTAGAAAAGGAGGAACTTTGTTAGAAAAAATATATAATGTATTTTAGCTGAAAAGGTAATTGGTTATAAATAGGTATTTGATTATTTATATTTTAATATTTATAGTAATTGCATTTGTTAAAAAAAATAAGTAGACATGTTAAAATATGTAAACTTTTAAAAATATAATTATAATATTAAAATAGGTTTAAAAATAAATAGCTAAATTTTTGTCCGTGATATTTTTGGAAAATGAGAGGTTTTAGTAAGGAAAAATAGAAAAACTAACAGGTTTTAGTTAAAAAGGTAATTGCCCGTGATATATTTGAAAAAGTAGTAGAATTTATTAAAAAAAAAATGTATTTTAAGTGAAAAGGTAATTAGTTTATAAATAGGTAATGTATTTTAAGTGAAAAAGGTAATTGATTTATAAATAGGTAATATTATTATTTAATATATTTCTATAAATAAATAAGGTTAATTAAGTAAAAACACGAAGTACAGTTAATTAAGGACAATTAAGTAAAATCACAACGTACCATATCGACCAACCAAACTTTTAATGTTTCGTCTATTATACAATACTAGCTTAAAACCCGTGCGATGCACGGATTGTTAATTGTTATTTTATTATTATTTTTTTAATATTTTTTTAATTTTATTTGTTAAAAAAATAAGTAGACATGTTAAAATAGCTAAACACTTTTAATTAATTGAAAATATTAAAACAAATTTTTAAATAAATAAGTAAGGATTTGTCCGTTATATTTTTGGAAAATGAGGGGTTTTAGTAAGCAAAAATAAAAAATGTAGCATATATATTTAGTTTTAAAAAGGTAAATACCTGTGATATTTTTGTAAAATCAGGTTTTAAAATTTAATAATTAAAATATTTAAATATGTTTTAAAATAAATAAGTAAAGGGTTTGACAGTGAAATTTTTAGAAAAAGAATGGATTTTAGTGAGAAAAATAGAAAAATAAGTTGAAAAAGGTAATTTCATGTGATATATTTAGAAAAGGAGGCACTTTGTTAGAAAAAATCTATAATGTGTTTTAGCTGAAAAGGTAATTGGTTATAAATAGGTATTTGTTTATTTATATTTTAATATTTTTAGTAATTGCATTTGTTAAGAAAAATAAGTAGGCACGTTAAATTAGGTAAATTTTTAAAAAATAATTATAATATTAAAATAGGTTTAAAAATAAATAACTAAAGGTGTGTACGTGATATTTTTGGAGAATGAGGGAGTTTAATAAGGAAAAATAAAAAAACTAACATGTTTTAGTTAAAAAAAGGTAATTGTCTGTGATATGTTTGGAAAAGTAGGGGAATTTGTTAGAAAAAAATAGAAAAAATAATGTATTTTAGGTGAAAAAGGTAATTGGTTATAAATATGTAATATTATTATTTAATAATATATTTATATAAATAAGTAAGGTTAATTAAGTAAAAACACGAAATATAGTTATGTAAGGGCAATTAAGTAAAATCACAACGTACCATACCGATCAACGACCGACCTACCAAACTTTTAATGTTTCGTCTATTATATAATAGTATTGATAGTATTGATATTAGATAATAGATAATAGATACATATTTAGTTTCAAAAAAAAACATTACATACATAATTGTTCAATAAAGTGTCACGAGAAAGTAAAACTTTCTTGTTTATTTGTTTATATTTTTAAAATTAATAAAAAATTCTAAATATTATTATTTGAACTTAATTTGACTAACTTACCTTTCGTACAATACGTCATGCCATGCTGTAATATTTATTTTTTTATTATATTCCGCGGACATCTTCAAGATGTAGAGAGGTCCGTATCTCCGAAATCAATATTTGATTTCAATTTTTCATTTTTATTTTGGGTTTATAGTGATCATCATGAATTAATAAAAGTTAAACTGCTATGATCAGACAATTACTTTCAAGATTTTAAAACCATAACATTTTACGCTCGATTTCTTTTTACATCATGAATTAATAAAAGTTAAACTGCTATGAGTTCTTTTTACTTAACACAACGTAGATAATTCAAAATCCTTACAAAGGGTTAAAGTATAAAATTAAGGACGTCGAAAGAGTCAGCTCGGGCAGTTTTTTCCCCCATTACACCCACTAATGAAGTAAATAATCACGTTCCCGTAATTATCTCCAACACTTAATCATAATTATGCCTGATAATACATTTGATGAACACACACACATATCCATTTAAACTGAACACAGATCACGTCCATATCTGTAAAAAAAGATTTTTCACCTTTCACTGTGCTCTTCCTATATTTTCTCCCGGGATTTTCTACCGCCACAAAACAAGCCTATATTGTCCCACTCAAATAAACATTTCTACAAATGACTGGTCCTGGTGGATCCAATGTGTCACAAGCTTGTGCTGCATGTAAACACCAACGTAGAAAATGTGCACAAGATTGTCTTTTGGCTCCTTATTTTCCTCCACATCGACAAACCGAGTTTTTGAATGCTCACAAACTGTTCGGTGTTCGGAATATTGTGAATACAGTTAAAAGAGTCGAGCCGAGTCGTCGCGACGATGCGGTTAGATCTATGATTCATGAAGCGTATTATCGAGCGGTTGATCCGGCTGGCGGAGCTTATCGAATACTTAATAATCTTGAACAAACATATACTCAAATGAAGGCGGAATTGAATTTAGTTCACCAACAACTAGCTATGTTTCGGTCGATACAAGTAGAGGGTGAGAGTGATCAAATGCAACATACTCCTACTTTTTATTCCGATTTCAAGGCTCAAGATTATGGTGATGTTTTTCAACAACAATCTACGCGATCAGGCAAGCGAACATCTAATATTGTTATTACTCACGAAAAGGAAGAATCGTCTTCGAACCGGAATAAGAAAACACTTCAATATTCGGTACCACGCGAAAGTACTAATGGAAATGCTAAGATCGATAATGTCGACGAAAACAATCCATCATCTCGTTGTGAAAGGGAAGACAGTAGCCCGGAAGATGTAAAACCAAATGTGCATGGTTGATTTTTATCATTTCAGTTGGTTAAGGTTTGTACTATGTTCTAGTTTCATCTAAATATGGAAAGCTGAAGTGTCAATCTCACAAGAAAGTTTGCATCGGCTGTAAATTACATGAATACCGGCGTCAATTGATGACCGGATCGGTTGAGATTTATTGAATTTTTTATTTTCATTTCAGTTTTTTGCCAGCTAATTTATTATGTTGATCAGGATGATAACGATAATCCCAACATGACATAAGATAGTTCTTTGTGCATGTCTGTTTAATCTTCGTATAAGTTGTTAGGTTATATTATATATGGCAAATGATTTTGATAAGTCCAACTTCTAGCTAAATATCCCCCTCCTTACTTTACCTTAATATTTTCCTTTATTGAAAATACTGAATTATATTTGGATGATCCGAGAAAAAAAAAGACGAATTTCCCATCAAGTAATTAAAAATATGTATTATAGTGAGCTCAAAAATGAGACTAGTTTCCCATTAAGTAATTAAAAATATGTACTATAGTGAGCTCAAAAATGAGACTAGATTTTCACTCAGTGACAAAAAATTTGACCGAACCCTATATAAAAAAAAAACAAGAAAAAGAAGAGACAGACCCCAAAAATCCACCCTTTGAACTCAAATCAACCATATGTTTTCAAATATTTTGGGTTGAGCGAGAATCGAACCCAGATTCATCTGAACGACAAAAGATAAGTCATTATCACTTTAGCAATCTCGTCACGTTCCATATATTTATCTTAATTAGTCGAACAGTTTAAATAAATGACATGTAGGTTTCAAAGATCATGATAGAAAATATTTTTATTTAGTACTTTCTCTGTTCCATAAAAATTTATGCTATATATATAAAATTCCAATATTAAATTATCAAATTAATTCAACCTTGACTTATAATTAAAAAATAGGCTTAATGACTTTTTAACCCTTAAAGTTTAAGATTTTATATCCATCAACCCCAATTATTTCAAGTCGTACCTTTTAGCCCCCGAAGTACACATAAAAGTCCAATTAATCCCTTTTTTTTATTTTTATTCCGATAATATCCCTGCATGATATATATATCTTTTAGACCTTGAAGTATGCAAAAAGATTACCTCTTAGCCCATACAGAGTCTTTTGTGACACTAGAATGCATGGTATCCTTTCGTATTAAGAGTTAAAAAACTACATCTTAGCCCTTGATTGATGTGTATGTTTAGTTAGTGATTCATGGATATGCAGTGAAACATTTCCTGTAAGAGCATTATCTTTTAATTTCTGGAACTTGTTTGATGTTTTCAGTTGATGGTTTGAAGATCAAAGTTGACAAAGCTACTACACTGGGAACTGAATTCATGGGTAAGATTAAATTAA
This sequence comes from Heracleum sosnowskyi, assembly GCA_030848705.1. NCBI lineage: Eukaryota > Viridiplantae > Streptophyta > Magnoliopsida > Apiales > Apiaceae > Heracleum > Heracleum sosnowskyi. Next base: position 8,380,617 of record CM061242.1, on the reverse strand, counting down.
AAAATGTCATTTTCATCAACCTGATTTAATGATGGTTGCAGTTTCATAGTTTCATTTACAATAACTGTAATAACGTTCCACACAGACAAGATCAATACACTTGATGTTAAGCTGCAAAGTAACGATGATGAGCTTAGAACAAAGAACAAAATAATATTGGACCTGGAATCACATTTGGAGGCAGGTAAACCCCGTGCCAAAGGCCCAGAAACAGAGAAAGAGATATCAATATTTGTAGAAGTTATCTAAATTTAACTCGCTCTAAGTATTAGACATATATTCAGCTAGAAATAATTTTTGTTGCAGTTTGTCAGTTTGCCTTGACCAGCCACAACTCAAGGAAACTCTATTGGCGAAGGAAGAAATTATACAAAGTCTAATCTCAGAGAAAAATGTGAGGCTTTGCAAATGATGGTCTTTCAGAGAAAAATGTGAGGCTTTGCAAATGATGGTATTTCCTGTCAAATAAACTTGCACTACAACAAATCTAAGCAATTATGACGGAAATTTTACACCGAAATTGTCGCAATTGGTCCAATTACGACGGAAAATTTTCGTCATTTTTGCTCAAGTCTTAAGTTCGCATTTTCGTCACAAATGTCATTCTCGTCACAAGTATGTTTTTCGTCATAAATAGCAGTTTCGTCGCAAGAATAGTTTTCGTCATAAGTATAGTTTTCGTAACAAGTATACCTTTTCGTCATAAGGTCCAGCATTGGACCCACTAGTTTCAATAAATAAATAAATAAACTTGCGACGAAATATACTATCATATATTCCAATAAAAAGATGAACACCCGTCGAAAATTACCCAGAAATTCGTCATAAATTGAACTGACCAAAAGAAACATTCTGCTGTGCTTTTTCAGGTTCCAGCCATTTTCGGGGGTCCAAATTAAATCCTAAATCATCCCAATCTATATACAATCCAAAACCACAATCAAATTAAAATTTTATAACAAACATCCATGCAATTAAACGAATTCAAAAATAAAAATACCAAAGTTACATAAATAATCATAAATCCATATTAACCATACAAAAGTTTAAACATCCAATATAAACCTAAATCATGTTACAAACTTCTACAAACCATCTTTAATTCACAACATAACGTAGATTATCTAACAAACATTTTCCGGGACGTACTCTTCCTGCCCTTCCAGCTCTTTGCCTAGCTGATGCTTTGGATATTGGTGCTACTATTAAATTTTCAACATCGGTAATCTGTAAAGTTGTAATTAGAGTTAAGTTAAAAAGCCAAGACAATGCTGCATATTAAAATTTAATTTCATATAACACATCCAGAAACTAGGGATATCACAAAAAGAAACCTAGTGCTTAAGATATAATTTACTATGTTTCAACAGCCATGTAACATCTGTTAGACATTGACAGATCGAATTATGTTGCTAAGTAAAACTGAGAATATCCAAATATATGATTACATGATTATAATATAGATTAGGTAAACTGATTAAACAATTAAACACAATGAGTGTCAGAAAATTTATATGACACACCAAGACAGCGTACGGAACGAACAATACAAAGGAAATATAAGATACCGGGTTGTAGAAGTGCTGTTTCAAAAACCCACTATCAACAACATAAACAACACCCTGCATAAATGGATAAAATAAAGCGTTAATCTAGATAAGGTTGGGCATTGCCAATGCACAACAGCTAAAATTTATCCAACACTTCTCTTTCAGAATGTGGACCTAATACCTCCAAGGTTAATGATGTTTCTGCAATATTTGTTGATATCACCACCTTTCTTTTACCTCTAGGTGTGGGAGAAAACACAAGGTCCTGTAGAAATGCACATAAATTTTAAAATGCAGCTTCTGTTTAGCTAATACACAAATTCAAAGATTGACATAGTTAAAGAAAATTTGATATTTATTAACCGTAAATATTTAGAATCATGTAACCTTGTCATCCATTCAGCCAATATTTACATAACCATAGGTGTAAATAAATATTTAACCTAATCGACGGTTTAAATTGATTTGTGGCCACTGATTAGTTGGTTCATGGCTTGACTTTGGGAAATAATCAACAATATTTCATAATGGATTGTAGACAATCCACTAATATCCATTATGATATTCAGAGAATATTGACATGATTATTAAAAGGACATACTTTTTCAAATCAACAAAAAAAAGGACATGCTTTTTTTTTGACAAAAAGCTGAGAACTTTTATATATATATTGATGTACCGTTTTAAATGCCTGCAATAGTATTGGTATGCCTCGTGCACTAAGCCTTTCCAGTGACAATTTATGATGACGTCTCACCAGCACCAACTGGCTTGGGTTTTTTGCTGTCGCTCCCCTTTCCGTTCTTGTCAAGTTTGCTTGATTGGTCAGCTTGCTTCTTTTCCTTAACCATTACATGTTTAAACTGTTTGATGAAAAACTACAGCAGTTAAAATAAGCAGTGGTGCACAAAACCAGGAACAGAGAATAAGTTAGCTTTGCACTTATTGCTCAATGGAAAATTCTACAAACTTGGTAAATAGAATATATAACATTTCTTCTAATTTGTGCCATCATCTCTATGAAAAGATTATAGCCGTCTAGCTTGTACTCAATAAGTGGATCACGTTGTGCATATCCACGTAAACCGACTGTTTGCTGAACAAATTTTAGTGCTTGCAAGTACTCCTTCCACAGTAGAGGTTGGAGATTGTCAGATTCTAATGCGCGTCTTCTCTCAGTATATACGCGATCTCTTTGGCTATTTAAGACCTCGTCATACTCAAATAATTGATTACGTATATCAAAGAAGTAATTTTTGACTTTTCTCTGAGCTTCATCTAAAGCTTTAGTCAGCATTTTTGATTCAATTGGCAGGTCCTCAACTCTAAAGGCTCTCATCAACCCCTATATGTGACAAGTATTAGAGACTGTCTAGGATAATCATTTACATAATCATTTTATGGAAACTCATTTTAGTTCAAAAAGATTCCATTTTATTAGAAAGCCAAAACGAATGAGAATAGACGCAACAGAAGGCCATTACAAATACAAATAATGTGCAAAATTAAACTTAAAACTTAGACTCAAGCAAACACAACTCTGAACCTAAAATCAAAAATTAAAAGATTGAAATGATTTTAGATGATAAACCTGTTCGTGTACGTTCAATTACACTAATTTTAGATGAAAATCTTAACAAATCATCGAATAAAAGCTAAATAGAAAATTACATTAAAGGACATAAAGAAAATTTAGAAACCTGGCGAGCTAATATGAAGATGGACATAAGGATACCTAAAAGGGATGAAAGTCATGCTCGTAACTTGCAGATGGACTTTGTAATTGAAGGCGTATCAATTGGAAATTAGCGAATTCGGGCTTGCCTGGTAACTCTGAAATTGGGGATCTAATTAATCGGAAAGAAGAAATGTGTATTCCATTACTAATTGGAGTGTAGAGTTTGTAAATCGAGTTTTTGAAGAGAGTTTGTCGAGAGAGGGGGGGGGGGGGGGGAGCGGGAGAGTGTTTTAGAGTGTTTTTGGGGGAAGGTCGAATGTTTTTGTTAACGGGGAATAGTCCGTCCAAAATTTTCCTTATTTTCTTTTTATTTTTTTATTGGTTATAAATAATGTTATATTTAATAATATTTTTTTAAAATTAAGTAAAATCATGAAGTACCAACAGACCGGTCAAACTTTTAATGATCGTTGGAAAATATTTTTTTAAAAATCAAAACATCAATCCGTGACTAAACACTAGTTAGAATTAATAATCAAATCACTAGTTGACTACTATAATCTCGAAACAAATAAATTAATTTTTTTTAATATTTTTGGAATATCACTCAAACATATAAATCTTGATATCCATACGGTTAGATCGTCGGGAAATATTTTAAAAAAAATCAAAACACCAATACAAGACTAAATATTAGTTAGAAGTAATAGTCAAATCACTAGTTGACTACTATAATCTCAAACCAAATTTCATTATATTTTTCTGAAAATTCAGGAATAGTACTCAAACATATCGTTAATGTTGTTGTTCACTTTTAAGTAGTCATATAATATAGAAGAGTGAATGCTAGAGAAAAATTAATTAAGGGGGCAAAGTTTGCTCGTAATAATTTTCGTTTAAGGGAGAAACATTTTACAATGTTTTTGAAAAGATGCGGCACAACCAGACCTTTTTATTTTTTGATTATTTTTTTCCAACACTAAAATGAGTACAGATTAACATCCGTACGGTTGGATCGTTGAATAAATCAATTAAAAATTTATTCGGGTTTAGGGTTCGGGTTTAGGGTTAAAAATTAGAAAAATTAGTGGGGCCCACTTTTTTCTGTGGGGTCCACCTTTTTAATATTATTTTTTAATTAAACCGGGGGATCTTGACATCCATATGGTTGAATCATTGAAAAACGTTTTCAAAAAAAAATTAAAACACCAATTCGGGACTAAACACTAGTTAGAAGTAATAGTCAAATCACTAGTTGACTACTATAATCTCGAAACAAATAAATTTATTTATTTTTAATATTTTTGGAATATCACTCAAATATATTAATCTTGACATTCATACGGTTGGATCATCAGTAAATAATTTTAAAAAAATCAAAATACAAATATGGGACTAAACACTTATTAGAAGTACTAGTCAAATAACTAGTGACTATTATCATCTCAAACCAAATAAATTTATTTTTTTTCTAATATTTTTGGAATATCGCTCAAACATATAAATCTTGATATCCACAAGGTTAGATCTTCGGGAAATATTTTTTAAAAAATCAAAACACCAATCCGAGACTAAACACTAGTTAGAAGTAATAGTCAAATCACTAGTTGACTACTATAATCTCGAAACAAATAAATTTGTTTTTTCTAATATTTTTGGAATATCACTCAAACATATAAATCTTGATATCCATACCGTTAGATCATCGAGAAATATTTTTAAAAAAATTGAAACACCAATCCGAGACTAAACATTAGTTAGAAGTAATAGTCAAATCACTAGTTGACTACTATAATCTCGAAACAAATAATTCTTTTTTTTTAATATTTTTGGAATATCACTCAATTATATTAATCTTGACATCCATACGGTTGGATCGTCAGTAAATAATTTTTAAAAAATTAAAATACAAATATGGGACTAAACACTTATTATAAGTACTAGTCAAATAACTAGTGACTATTATCATCTCAAACCAAATAAATTTATTTTTTTCTAATCTTTTTGGAATATCGCTCAAACATATAAATCTTGATATCTACACGGTTAGATCTTCAGGAAATATTTTTAAAAAAATCAAAACAACAATCCGAGACTAAACACTAGTTACAAGTAATAGTCAAATCACTAGTTGACTACTATAATCTCAAAACAAATAAATTCTAAATTTTCTAATATTTTTGGAATATCACTCAAACATATATATCTTGACATCCATACGGTTGGATCGTTAGTAAATATGTTTTAAAAAATCAAAATGTCAATATGAGATTAAACACTAGTAAGAAGTACTAGTCAAATAACTAGTTACTATTATAATTTCAAACTAAATACATTTATTTTTTTTCTAATATTTTTGGAATATCACTAAAAAATATAAACCTTGATATCCATACGGTTAAAAATCTTGACATCCATACGGCTGGATTATCGAGAAATATATACAAAAAATTGGAACTTCAATCTTGGACTAAACACTAGATAGAATAATAATCAAATCACAAGTTGACTATTATAACCTTAAACAGAATAAAGGTAATTTCTCCTGAATATTTTAAAAATATCACTCAAATATATGAATTAGTTGAATCGTCAAAAAAATTCAAAAAAAAAATTGAAACACGAAAAACACATGTGCTAACTTACGACGGAATCCGTCATAAGTTATTGGACTCCAAAAATTTGAATTTTCCGCCTATATTTTGGGAAATTTTTTAATTTACCGCCAAATGTTTTTGGGAAAATTTTGAATTTACCACCCAACAACTCTTTTATGACGGAAAAATCGTCGTAAATTTATTTAAAAATATTATTGCCTAATTAACTTACGACAGAAATGTTTTTCCGTCATAATTGCCCAGATTAACTTACGATAGAAATGTTTTTCATTTGTAATTCTGTCATAAGTTCGACGCAGCCAAAAATTCCGTCGTAATTTTTTTGTCATAAATGGTCAGATTAACGACATATTTGTAATTCCGTCATAAGTTCGGCGCGCCCAACAATTTCGTCATAAGTTTTTCGTCGTAAATGGTCACATTTACGACAGATTTGTAATTCCGTCATAAGTTTGGCGCGCTCAGCGGTTCCGTCATAAGTTTTCCGTCATAATTGGCCAGATTTGTTGTAGTGTTGTTTCTATCTGTATCCTTCTTTATGTGCTATTCTTCAACAATCAATTGTGAGGCATTGTATTTTGAACTAAGTAGTTTACAAGTTGTGATTAAGAAGATTCAAGACTTCATCAGACATATGGATGAAGAGGTTAGACATATAGCAATTTTTTGAACTCTTAATACGAAAGGATACCATGCATTCTATTATCGCAAAAGACTCTGCAAGGGCTATGAGGTAGTCTTTTTGCATATTTCAAGGGCTAAAATGTATATATCATGCATAGGTATTATCGAAAGAAAAATAGAAAAAGGGTTAATTGGACTTTTATGGGTACTTCAGGGGATAAAATGTACGACTTGAAATAATTAGGATTGATGGGTATAAAGTCTTAAACTTTAAATGTTAAAAGGTCATTAAGCCTAAAAAATTATGATAAACTGAAAATTTATGAAAAAAATCATTAAAAAGTTTGTTCAACTAACTATCAAATTTAACTTTTAAATTTGTAAAACTTTAAATTAGATATGTAAATTGAGATCAAACTTGAATAATTTTGATTTTTTTTTTCTTTTTGAAAGAAACTAAATTTTTATTAACTCAAAGAAGAATCAAGCAAAAGCTTCTCCAACAACAAGCTTACAAACCGTCACTATTCAAGTGACGGAGAAAGTACCTCTTATAATGATATTTATTGATTGTTTTGTTTAAGTGATTCAGACATATATAGATGTGATCATTATTCTAAAATTTTATTGTATAATAATTTCTATTTAAACTTATATTGTATAACATTAATTTTATATAAACTCACTATTTTCTATATTGACAAAAAAACACGACACGTTTGTGTTTGAATTTTGAGTATCGACACGAAATTACACGAAGAAAAAGCAAACGATTCAGATTTAGTGTCAGTTTTGTGTTTCCGAGGCTAATGTCGACTTTCATGTTCTCCACAATGTAATACATAATTTAATTCTACAAGTAGGTAATCATATAAGATCTAAATTTGCTAGCCATAAAATCACTAAGAAAATCACCAGAAGGCGCATAATGAATTGGAGAATTTTGTTGAAGAAACAATAGATTTTACGTAACTGATGCAATCTTGGCAGAAATCCCCAAAGGACTTCCAGTAAAATTTTAGAGCAGCAAATCGAGATTTAAATTGAATCTAAAATATCACTTAACATAATCTATTAAAAAAATTGAAATCATAATTATCGAAATCACTAAAAAAACATTTTAAAGCATAACACAACCTGTACATTCATACAAAACAGAATAAAATCATATTAAAACATAAAATCTATTGAAATCAAGAATCTAGTAAATCTGAATCATCTAAATCATCTAAAACACATAATCTACTCAAATTAACTCTTAAAACATGTTTACGTTTTTAAAATGATCAAAAAACACCATAACACCCTAATTATACGTACATCCACTACTTCTATCCATTTTTTTGCTTCAAACAGTGATATAACTTTAATAGCTGCTTAACTAATAGTTGCTTGAAGAAAATATGAACAGATTTAGTCAGTTTCACACAGTAATTATGTTTAAAACCTAAAAATCACAAAATATACAAACATGAATCACTCAATATAAGTTTATATGTAACAATATCGTTGATTATGACTAAAATGCACAATAATGTACCTTTTTTGTAGAGAATTTTAGTGATTTTTCTAGTCGATGAACTTCAAATTCTTCAAATAATGTTGTTTATGTTTCAACAGTTGACTATTAGTGTTCGATTAAGAGGAGACAAGAAGCATTGACTGTTGAACTCTTCGAGCTTGAATCAGTGGAATTGATGGAAGAGATTGAATGGGTAGATGAACATTAATGGTGGAATGCTTTTGATGTAACAGTTTTGTGTGTATTGTGTAAGTATATTTCATGTCTTTTTTAAATTTTCATTTTGTTTTATGTAAATGGGTTGGGCTTTTGTTTTTAATGTGAGAAGTAGTTATGTTTTATTTGGGCTGGGCTTTAGTTTCTAGTTTTTATTTTAAGCTGGTTTCTATTTGATTATGACTCTATATATATATATATATATATATATATATATATATATATATATATATATATATATATATTCAGCTTATAGAACCTACATCACTACATTGTGATGTTATGATATCCAGTTATGCCCCCTACATCACTACATTGCGATGTTATGATATACAGTTATGCACGGAAGGAATGAGCTTTAATACATATTAAATGTGCCTACGGCCTACACTGCATGAATTATAAAATTCTGATATTTTTTAAAGGAAAAAAATCATGATATTTCAGAAAAATATTCCTCCAAATATGCTCTCTTCTAAAAATCAGTGGTTAACTATCACTAATTAATCAATAGATGGTAATTAATCGACTCGGTAATGCAAAATTCGAGGTGAAAAATCATTTTTCGTGAAAATTGATCAAGAATCGATGAAAATCGAATTATTTGGTCAAAAAACAGAATAACGGGTTAAATTGACAAAAATAAGTAAAATATGTTAAAAAATAATTAAATGATAAAAAGATAAAAATCGGAATCAGGACTTAACCTACTTTAAAAAAGGACTCGGTATTTGATCTGATTCGTCACATATTAATCTCTCAAAAGTTTGATTTGTCAATTTAACGGAGGTGAGGACACAAATGCTACTTATTATCACACAATGGACAGATTTCCGGATGTGAAGACACGAAATCAGTCAGTATTATATAGCCCACAATGACTAGAGATTACGATCTTTTACCTATGAGCTAACCGTTCAAGTTTGAGTGAATATATTTGGAACTTTAGTTATCACATTCTCTAACTATTACCTCAGTACAATATCAAGCTAATTTAACATTCTAAAGTAAGATATAGGTAACACTTTCGTTTCAATCTAGTTCAAAATTCTAAAATATATAGGTTTATATCAATCTACTATGTAATTATTACTATCCATTATCACAAAGAGTTCTGCTTATTCAAAACTTATTTTCTACTAGTTTAAAAACTCGTACGATGTACGGATTGTTGTGAATAATTTTTTTTTATTTATGTTTTAATATTTTGTTAATTGTATTTGTTAAAAAAAATAAGTAGGCGTGTAAACTTTTTTAAATAATTAAGGGTATTAAAATAAAATTTAAAATAAATATGTAACGGTTTGCCCATGATATTTTTGGAAAAGAAAAGTTTTATTAAGAAAAAATAGAATAAGTAACATGTTTTAGTTGAAAAAGGTAATTACCCATAATTAAAAGTATTAAAAATCGATTTAAAAATAAATAAATAAGAGTTTGCCCGTGATATTTTTGGAAAATGATGGGGTTTAGTAAGGAAAAATAGAAAAAATAACATGTTTTAGTTGAAAAAGATAATTGACCTATGATTTTTGTAAAAAAAGAGGGGAATTTGTTAGAAAAATATAGAAAAAATAATGTGTTTTAGCTGCAAAAGACAATTGGTTATAAATAATGTTATTATTTAATAATATATAATTTTCAAAATAATTAAGGTTAATTAAGTAAAATCACGAAACACCCACTGACCAACCGACCGAACTAACTTTTAAAATTTCGTCTATTATAATATAGTATATATAGATACATAATGTATTTAAGCTGAAAATGTATTTAGTTATAAAATATGTTATTATTTAAATATATTTTTTAAAAATAAGTAAGGATATTAAGTAAAATCACGAAGTACCAACTGATCGACCAAACTTTTAAAGTTTCTGCTTAGAGTAAACTACGGAGTCGTGGTCATATTTTATACCAATTTTCAAAAAAATGGTTGAATTTTTGAGTTTTTAAATTAATGGCCAGATTTTATTTCCGTTTTTTAAAAGAATGACTCCCAACGTGAAAATGAGCCATTCTTTTAAAAATTTGAAACAAAACCCGATCATTTTTTTGAAAAAAAGTTAGCGGGAGCCATTGTTTTAAAACATGGGAACTAAAGTTAACCAATAATTTACGAACTAGAAAATTTAGCCACATTTTTGAACTTTAATGTAAAATACGACCACCACTCTCTAATTTATTCTTTCTATTTATTAAGTATAAGATAGTATAAATTTTAATTTTGTTTACATTCAATAATTAAGAAAAGTAGCTCAAATACAACAGTTTAAAATTCTGAAGTAAGTTATATAGGTAACAGTTAGCTCAATACAGTTTCAAGCTAGTTCAAAATTCTAAAATAAACTAGCTTTATAGCCCGTGCGAGGCACGAGCATGCCCTAGTTATGTTTAGTTGCTTAAAATTTGGATGCACACTAAAAATGCAAATACCTGTTGTATTGTGAGCGCACTTTTCTGATTTCTCTGTTATGTTTGCATGCTGTTATCCATTGCAATGGATGAGCTCCTAAGCTCATTTCTTTGGCTTCTTTTCCCCGTACAGAAGAAGTAGTTTCTGGACTCTTATCAAAAGTTCATTTTCTATTACTGACATCAATCAACTAATTGCCATAACTAAAATATTGAATAGATACATTGTATTAAGCAAATGCATCATAATTATTTTAGAACTTGAAAAATATCATACAATTCTAAGTAAGATTCGATGGTGTGACAAAAGGAGTTGAAACTAAAGAAAGAGAACAAAAATAACAAATTTATTAATAAGCTTTAAAAGGTACCAGAACCTTGAGTCTAGAGTAGTAAAAAATCTAGGTTATCTTTGTGTGTCGTCCATGGTTTCCTACTACTGATGCGACTGCACTTGTACCTGTGCAAGACACAAGATCGCTCTAACCGACAAAACTTGATGTCATTTTGTGACGATATTTTCTAGTTCACGTCAGTTTAATTTTGCGATGATAAGTATTCTTCAGTTTGTTATGGTGATCCTGCCACCAGTTTGAACTTGTTGGTGACACTATGTGACATGATTGAGAAGATTTGCAAGGAAGATCGGTTTGGTATTAGTCCGAAGAAGATTTTGTTCTTAGTTGAATGTATTTGATGATTAGTTTTATAAGCTAATTAATAATCAAAAGGAATTAGTTAAAGGTGTCAAATAAAGGCTCCATTTTGAAAGTACCAATACTCTCCGGTCTCCATAATTCTCTATAAGCGGCCGGAGTAGTATACTTGTCCTTAATGCATGAGGTGGCGGGATTGAGATGCACACAAATTCGTATTCGAAAAAAACTGTTCGAACTGGTTAAAAAAATCGGAAAAAATCTGATTAAAAAAAAGTCCACCTCAATTGGATCCAGCCCGCAGGCTTAAACGGATCGCATATTTTTCACAAAACCCCGATCCGGTTCGAGCCGAATAAACCCAGATTTAATCTCGATTTGGACGTAGTCTTGATCAGGATAAAAGTCCAATCCAAAAATTTAGAATTTTCAATTAAATCTCGGATAAAAGCTTAATTTTTTTAATTAAATCCGAAAAAATAAAAAAAAGTTAAAGTTAAAGTTATCAATTTTTAAAATAATTTGTAAAAATCCGATTTGGCCCCTCCTGACCCGACCCTATCTACAGGTATAAATATTTTAGAGGAAATTTGTCTCGATTTAAAAAAGCCCGGCCCTCTCGGATATCGAAAAATCCGACCTGAATCCGGATTTACGTTCATCTCTATTCAGGGTAACAACTATAGAGGTGCTTATATTATTACTTATATTATCTGATATGTATGAACATAGTTGAGACAAAATGATTACTATTTTGTATTATTTTGTATTATTGGATGCTCGGACTGAAAAGTGATATTATGTGACTAAAAATGCATTTGTACTTTGTCTTAAAATTGTGAATACAAAGGAAGAAACATAATTAAATTTAATTAAAGAGATACGTGTCTATTGGATATACTTTATACCAATAACCACTTTTATTAATAATCAGACAAATGAAATTATCATGAAAGAATCTTGAATAAAAACTAAAGTGTAAAATAATATTTGTGAAATACATTACTATACTAATGGGTTTTATACCACAACAAAAAAACCCAAGTAGCTCAATGGTTAAATTGGTGACTTGAAATTCTTAGCAATTAGTATCGAAGTGTCTTAGGTTCGATTCCTATCAAGATGAAAATTTTCTTACATTTTTATAACATTTGAATTTGGAGGGGCAGTTATGTAATTTCACGTTGTTGAATAAAATGTTTCCTTGTTGCAGTATAATTCCACTTAATGAAAACTTATTTCCTTTTTTATTTTTGTTTACATTCAATTATTAAGATAAGTTAATTTTTAAAAGTGTTTAAATTAATGAATATGACACTACTTAATTGTAGATGTAGAAAATAAAATTTTAGAGTAAATTGTTACAAATGTTTTCGGGAGTAACAATTTTATCAAGCTCTACTTACATTTACTTCAAATTTCTTTAGAATAATTTGTATAAACTAAATCAAAAAGTAAATTCTATAAATTTAGAAAAATCAAAAAATAAATTTTAAAATTTTAAAAGGATATAAATTCTTATAGTGACAATATGACCTATAAATTGATGCTATTTGTGACATTTAGATAGATGCTTTTGCATTAAGTTGTGTTTGTGTGTTTTTAGACTAGTTATTGTGTCTAGTTATTTTACTAATAATTTTTTAGTTCTCCATAAATAACAGAACAAAATGAATACTTCCATCCTGAAATTAGTTACCTCTAATATATCAGGATTAGCATAATATATTGGGCTGGCAACATTAATATTTATTTTAAATGTACACAAGCTTCATACATACATGCTGCACTGCAAAAATTCTGTGAGCCTGTGACATGCACCGAATATATGAGTAGACCAATACATGCCAAGTGCGGCGCGCCACATTATTACGATTAATATTTTAATATTTTCAATAGGATAATTTTGAAGCCGACTAATATCATTTTAACTATTGTAATTTTAATGACCACATCACAAGACGCATAACAACCAACAACTACAGATGCTAGAGCCGAGACCATGGCCGCTACTCCTTGGAACCAGGAATCCGATGAGAAACAGTTCCAAAGAACCGAGTCGACCGTCAGCAACTCGAAGGATGATAAATAAAATCTTCATAAAGAAAATGATGAACTGATTAAATTTTGAATTAGAATTCATTATTATAATCTCTACAATACGTACGTGATACAAACTTAATCTGAAAGCTAAGCATATTATAGAGTATATAGTCCAGCTATTTTGTTCAGTAACTGAATTGTAACAAACTCTCAGAAATGTGGAATGACTAAACTATCTTTGATGGTTATATGGAAATGATAGTTATGTCCTTGACGGTTTAACTAATCTGAACTTGATCATTTCCACATTATGCCCCTTCAAACTTAGTGTGGGTAGAAGACACACCAAGTTTGGACATCAAGTAGTATAGATGTTGTTTTGCTGTAAGTTGTTTAGTAAACATGTCTGCAACCTGGGCATAAGAAGGCACATGTCTGGGAACAATTTTGCCATCTGCAATTTTGTCACGTACAAAATGATAGTCGATCTCAACATGCTTAGTACGTTCATGCAAAACGGGAAATTGTAAGAGAAGCCTGATTATCACACTTTAGAAATGTAGCTAGAAGATCCACAATGCCCATGTCTTTGAGTAAAGTATTTAACCAAGTAACTTCACAACTTGAAAGAGCCATTGCACGATATTCGGGCTCTGCACTTGACATTGACACAACTGTTTGTTTTTTAGATTTCCAGGACATAGGAGAATCACCCAACATAATGCAATACCCTGATGTTGATATTCGAGAAAAAAACACAACTAGTTCGGTCCGAGTCACAATAAGTTGTTAACTGAGCAGCCAATGAACTTACTAACAAAAAACCTTGTCCAAGATTACCAGCCAAATATCTGAGCAGAGTTTTAGCAGCTTGCATATGCTCAGATGTTGGAGCTTGTATAAACTGTGTAAAAATATGCACAGAGTACACAATATCTGGCTTTGTGACAGTCAAATATATAAGTTTGCCGAACAACCTTTGAAACCCCTGAGCATTAGAGAGTTGCTCCCCCTTTGTTGGTGCAAGCTTTATTTTGGTTGGCATAGGTAACTTACTATGTTTAACTACCAGCATATGATATTCAGCCAACAAATCAAACACATATTTCTTCCGAGAGATAAAAAAACCCTTTCTCAGATATGTGAACCTCCAATCCCAAAAAATAGTTAACATCTCCCAAGTCTTTCATATGAAAGTTAACAAACAACATGTCTTTGAGACATAGTATATGCTTAGTAGAATTTCCAGTAATTAAGAGATCATCCGCATATACCAATATTAATGTAATAGTGGTGTCTATTACCTTAGTAAGTAGACTATAGTGTGCTTTGGACTGAACAAAACCACAATCTTTTAGAGTATGAGTAAGTGTAACACCCCAATCCCACATCGAGTAAATTTGGTACTTTAGTTCAGTTTATAAGACAAAGTACTACTATTAAGTGCACCAACAAATCATGATCTTTTGGGGGCTATGGTGGGCTAGTCGTTACCCAAGTTGGCTGCATTTGGGCCAGTATGTTTTGGCTTATTCGGAATCGAAATCGGGACTTGACCCTATTTTCGAAAAAGGCTTGGGATTTGACCCGGGTTGTCACGTGTTTGGGGCCTTTATAGATATAAGTCAACAATCAATGTACACAAAATCACTAGCTTTTATGGACTGACCTGTGGTGGGTTGTTGGGTCCGGTATGCATTCGGTTGTGGGCTTGAATGTTATATATGATATTAGAGCTCTGCCCGACCGGAAGTGCAGAGACACTGTCCGGGTTTAGTAAGTTTGTGTGTGGGCTCGACGAGGACGTCGACCCAATAAGAGGGGGTATTTGTAACATCCCACGTCAATTAGAATAAGAGTGTTTGGGTCCTTTATAGATACAAGTCAACAATCAATGTACACCAAATCGCTAGCTTTTATGGACTGACCTGTGGTGGGTTGTTGGGTTCGGTATGCATTCGGTTGTGGGCTTGGATGTTATAGTAAGCTTCTCAAACCAGCACATTGGTGCATGTTTTAAACCATATAGGCTCTTTAGAAGCTTGCATACTAAGCTGCCTCCAGAACCGTTATGCTGAAAAGAATAATCCACCAAAGAATCTGCACAAATCCTACTACCCATGCTAGTATAACCCTGAGGAAAAGACATATAAACTTTTTCATTTAAATCCCCATGTAGAAAAGCATTTGTAACATCCATTTGGATTTTAGCCCAGTTTTATATTGCAGCAACAACTAACAGTGTTCTCACTGTAGCCATTTTGGCAACAGGAGCAAAAGTCTCCCCATAGTCAACCCCTTGTTGTTTCTTACAACCCAGAATTACCAATCTGCTCTTAAACCTGTCAATAGTACCATCTGGCTTGTATTTGGTTTTATAAAACCATTTACACCCAATGGCTTGTTTACCAGGTGATAAACTAGTTATAATCCATGTGCCATTTCTCTCTAGAGCCTCCAACTCACAATTCATAGCCTTGATCCAATGTTCATACTTAACAACCTGTTTAAATGCTGTGGCGTCTATATGAGCTGTAAGAGAAGTAAGAAAACAAGAGAAACGAGGATGAACAGACTGATCAATAACATTAGAAATTGTAGTTTCAGCTATGTTTGATACATAAGAATTTAACCAACCAGGTGGTTTCTTCAGTCTAGATGATTTCCTCGCTGGTTCATCAGGAACAGTAGGAGAATTTTGAATAGAAGATTGACCAGTGTGTCCCTTAGATTGTGTAGCTGTAGTCTCAACAGTGGGAAGATCCTCAAATATATCAACATCACTGGAAGAAATATCAGTAATATGTGGCATTGACACTAGCACAAGATGAAGATACGAAGAACTGGTCTTATCATTGAAGGGAAAAATAGACTGTAACATCCCCATCTATAATTAAATGAGCGGCTACTTATTAAATCATAAATATGTACACAGAGCACCAAAATCTCTAAAATAATAATTAAATAGTCTAAATAATTTTAGAAGTCCATAATCTAAATCAATAAAATAGAGGGTAGCTCTCCTTCACACAGTCTCAGATCCCCCTAAGCACCTTCCAGAAAAAGAATACGGCATTAGCCAAACGCTCAGTACGGATTTGGAATACAGTTTATAAAATAGAAAAACAGGTATACATATACTTGACAGTTTATAATAAAACAGTTATTTTAAAAATAAGCATGGCTGAAGCAACGAAGGGGGGGGGGGGATATTTCATACCGAGATCAGAACAGAACATATACAGATACATACATCATAGGGTATCATAAAGTATGTAACAAACCGGATAACTTGTACGGCATATACATCGTCACCGCTAAATCAAATCAAACTCTGGATGCACCCACATATCATGAAACAAATATCAAATTGCGCAAAAGCTCCTCCCAAGAGCTAACAGAAGGATACGCCATGACCAATCACACTGTCATGGAAGTGTCATGCCATTGGTGCCGCAATGACAAGGTTGTAGTACCCCTACAGCTTGTTAACTCGGTATACCCTATATCACTAAGGGTTCAAATAAAGTATTTCACAATTTCCAAAATCACTTGATGTAGATATTTCGATTATTCAAAACATATATAATTTTTGAAAAGTGCAGAAACAGATATTTCATATGCAAAATTTCTAAATCACTGAAACTTGTATTTAAATATTTCTGATAGACAGTAAAACAAATAATTACCTTTTTAGATAGAAACTGAGGCATATACTTAATATTTTTATTTTTTGAACAGAATTGAGAGAGATATTCAAATATTTTAAAGGCATTCAAGATACATAATTTTTTTAGAAAACCCCAAAAATAGATTTTTAAATATTGCAAAACATTTTTTAAAGTAACTTTAAAGAGTCAAAACAGATAATACTAGAATCGATTTGAGAACTGAATGAAACGGACATAGCTAATTTTAACATGAGTAGCGCTGAATGAAAGAGAGAGAAAATCTTTACCTCGAAATCGAAATCTCAAAATCTAACAAAATCCACACAACTCGTTAAACTCGCGGCTCCCAACCTAATTACAAAATATAATTTATTTTAGTGACTTTTTTATTATTATCACCTACATGCAATATTAATATCGAATTAATTATATGATTTGACATATTATAAAACATGTTGTATGAACCTAAGCTTATTAAGATTCTTACCATCAAATTAATATATTGATGATTGTGTTATTCTACTAAATTAATAACCCGGGCAACCCTTAATCCATTACAATCACTTGAATTTAATAATATTAAATTAAACAACACACTACAAAGCAGAAAGATGTAATTCTCAAAAAATTAAAATGACAATACATGTACAGCATGTCAGGAGAATGCGGCCAACCAAAATAGAGTAATCAAACTAACACGAATCTATCTAATGAGTTAATAATTAAGGTCCGGGACATGAAATAAAATAAATATAGTATATACATATTACCTAGTTCATAATTGTCATACCTAAATATAGTTAAGAAAACAAATAAACAAAAGGCCTGGCTTAGTATTAAATACCAGTGTAGAGAAAAGATTAATAACCCACTTAACCACCAAATTAAGAATTTAAATATAGTTCAAATAATTGATCAATAAACTCTAATTACGATTAGACCTGGTAAAATGGGTCCAGATCCGAAAAACCGAACCGAAATTCATAGAACCGAATCCGATTTTGTATCCGAATTAGTTAAATCGATAATAATCCGAAAACCGATTTGAACCGATCCGAAAATTATCCGAACCGAAAATTTAACCGAAAATTATCCGATCCGATTATGATCCGAACCGATCATAACCGAATAATAAATTATCCGAACTGAATATGATTCGAAATACGATATCCGATTTAAATCCGAACTAAAAAAAATGATGAATTCAGTTTTAGTTGAGTTATGATATTTACAGATCATAATCCACATATATTAGACCACTTTTAATTCAATAAATTAATTTATTTATAAGCAAAATTCATAATTATAATAATTTCATGTCAAAAATATCTATGATATTTAATCAATACTTTTGAAAAAGTACTTTATTTTATATAAAAAATAATATATTTAAAAATAAGATATTTTTAAAGTCTTACAAATTAAAAAAAATGAATGAGTAATGATCCGAAAAGATCTGAACCGAATTTGATCCGAACCAAATTCATCCGATTTTAATCCAAATCTCATCCGATTTTAATCCGAATTAGACCCGAACCGAATTAAATCTGATCTGATCCGAACTATACCAAAAATATATCATAACCGAACATTAATCCGATCCGAGATTGATCCGATCCGAAACAGAACCAATTATCCGATTTACCAGTTCTAATTACGATTAACCCAAATCATAGTATTATTAAAACAAAGCAACTGTTAAAACTTGTACTCTACCAAAGTTCATGACTCACAAAATTTATCGTATCGTAACTTTAATATAAGAGTAATTAACCAGGCAGTTTGATGACATAGAATAAATTGCCGTCATGTTTTGTGAGTAATATATCTATCATCCTGACATGTAATATACATAACTATAATTATGAAAAATACTATTTAGTTTAGTTAATACCTAACGTTGTTGATGAATCGAAAACTATTCTCTTCCCCTTGCTTCTTGCAGGGGTGAGCAAAAAACCGAATTAAAACTGAAATCAAACCGAAACCGATAAAAATCGAACTGTAAAAAACCGAAACCGAGTTGAAACTGAACCGAAACTGAAAATTAAAAAACCGAACCGTTCTTGAGGTTTCGGTTTCGGTTTTAGGTCCAAACCGAACCGAAAAAAAACCGAACCGATCCGATTAATAAAAATAAAGAAATAAATATATTATATATTCTACTAGACCAATAAAAATTGAGTAATAATAGTAGATTAATAAAGATCATGACATTCCTTTTAATAATTATACTATTTTGTTCTTGTTTTTGAAGTTTTAATTTGTAATAGCTGATTAATAAATGTAGTTTAATAAACTTCTATATCTAGGTGTTTTATATGTTGCTTTATTTTTAGATGTGACGATTTTTCTTGGCTTTCCCGGAAAAACTCTTTACTTTTACAAAGACTTCACATAGACTCGAGATTGTTGAATTTCTAACATGTCTTATATACATTTCAAAGAAAATATTTTTGAAGATCATGTTAAATTTTCATTATTCTCGGATCATGTTGGACTTAAATAATTTATTATGAAAACTTTGTATGTTTATTTTGGATCAAAAAATAATTTGTAACTTTGCAAGTTTAAAAATTCGAAGTTATTTTATTTATTTTGTTATGTTTATTTGAGGCGGTTTTAAAACCGAAACCGAACCGATTGTAACCGATCCGATCATTTTAAAACCGAAACCGAACCGACGGTTTCGGTTGCGGTTTCGGTTTTCGATTTTAAAAACCGAGAATATGCGGTTTCGGTTTTAACCTATAAAACCGATCCGATCTGCGCTCAACCCTAGCTTCTTTAGTCCTGCGGGGCTGCGGCTCCTCACGACTTCTTGTTCCTTTTAGGTTTAATATTTGCTTACGGTATATTATACAAAGTAATAACTAGTTTATACAAATTAGGATATCTTGACGCACATAAAACTTCTGTATATCTCTAATTGTATTCTAATTAGTAAATAAATATTTGTTCTTTTAATAAACCCAAATTTAATCAATTTTTTAGTATTATTATTATTATTTATTTATTTCAAAATTACATATATTACATAGACTTTTCAAATGAAACATCTCTGGAAATTACCATAGAACTATCAATCAGATTTAGAAGTCTATATCCTTTGTTTGTTGGTGGATAGCCAAGAAATACACATGGCACACCTCTCATAGCAAACTTATATGAGGAATTGAGTGAAGTTGCAGCAAATTCCAAACAAGCAAATGCCGTTAACTCTTCGTATACTAGTAACTTGTTATAAAGTACTTTATAAGGACACTGATTGTAGTCTATTAATGATATAGACAGAAGTCAAGACACACTCTTCCCAATAAACTATAGACAATCCAGACTGAAACTTTAGAGCCCTTGCCATTTCTAAAATGTATCTATGTCTGTATTCCACTCTTGTATTCTGTTGAGGTTTGTAAACACAAGATGTGTGATGCAAGATGCCATATGTAGCATAAAACTGAACACTATTCACATCCTTAAACTCCAAAACATTATCAGTCCTCAAGATGTCAGACTAATGAGAAACTCTAACTTATATTGCAGCAAGTAAACCCAAATCATTCTAGTATAGTGATCCACTAAGGTTAAGAAATACTTGTACTTAACTCTTGTGCAGACTCTATAAGGCCCCCAGATGTCAGCATGAATTAAATCAAATGAAGCATGAGCATGAGAGGTACTAAGAGTAAAAGGTAGCTTTGTGAACCTGGCCACGGGGCAAGTCAAGCATACTGAAGAACTATAAGCTTTAGCAGCAATAAACTTTGACTTCAGAGAGCATATTAGTCTCATTTTTGACAGTGGAGCATGGCCTAATCTATTATGCCACATAGCATAGTCATTACCAGCTGTAGACACCTTAAAACTAGTACAAGGCTGCATTGATGCATCAGTCAAATAGTATAAGCCATGTTTAAGAATGCCAACTCATTTGACTGTAGCAGATGGAGAATGAATAATCTCACACTTGTCTGGAAGACACAACATATAAATCATTATCCTGGGCTAGCTTATGTATTGAGATCAGATTATGATGAAACTGGGGTACATACAAAACATCAAGTAAGACCAATCCAGTTCTCAAATGTATATCTCCAATATTTGATATGATAGTAGTTGCACCAGTAGGCAATTTTATAGTGTACTGAGAAGGTGCATGTTTCACATTGGACAACAAGGACAAATCAGAGGTCATATGATCAGTGGCTCCAGAATCTACTATCCAGTCATGAGAATTATGTTGCATAACAGTATTACAAAGCACCATCCATAAGAAAGGACTGTCAAGTTCTTATGAATCAACCTGAGAAGAAGTCATATTTGGCAACTTTTTTAACAATTGTTCAAGTTATTCAGATGTGAGGACCACCCGATCTTCAGTTTCTCCACTCTGAGCAACATTCACCATCTTACTACTCTTATTTTGTTGCCATTTACTAGTTGTCTTTTGAAAAGCTTGACCAGGCTGTTTTTTGTGCTTACTATGCCACTTAGGATAACCAACCAAACTCCAACAATCATCACTATTATGACCTTTTCTACCACATTCTGAACAGACAATAGCTGTTCCAGGCCTCAACATAGATGAATGACCTCCTGTTTTACTATACATTGCAGCAATCTCATAACTATTCGAATCACTCAAATTCAACGCCTGTCGCTGAGATTCTTCTTGTCGCATAACTGAACAAGCTACGCCAATACTTGGCAGCGGTTGCATAATTAGTATCTAACTTCTTTGTGGAGAATAATGATCATATAATCCATTTAGAAACTGAAATAGCCTAGAATCCTGTTTTTGAACCTCTATCGCATTCATAAACGTAGTAATTTCAGCAGCCATAGTATCAATCACAAGTAGAACACTCATAGCCTCTATTTCTTCCCAAATTGCACTCAAGGCTGTATAATATTCAACAATTGACTTTCCTTATTGCTTAATACCAAACAAATCTCTGTTAAGCTTATATTTTTGAGATCCATTTATCAACTGAAATTGTTGTTCTAATAGCTTCCATACATCCGCAGCAAAATTAACAAACAATATAGATTTCTTAATCGATTTAGAAATATTGTTATGAAGCCAAGAAATTACCATAACGTTACATGTATCCCACTGTATCGCTTCTGTTGCATCAGTTGTGCTTCGAGTTTTCGATCCAGTTACGAACCCTAGCTTTCCCACTGTATCGCTTCTTGTGCATCAGCTGTGCTTCGAGTTTTCGATCCAGTTACGAACCCTAGATTTCCCACTGTATCGCTTATGTTGCATCAGCTGTGCTTCGAGTTTTCGATCCAGTTACGAACCCTAGCTTTTCCTTCGATGTTAAGTGAATCTCCATGGATCTTTTCCATGTACGATAGTCTTCTGCACCTTCGAGTTTAGTAACACTGATAGACGTCGGTCCATCGCTCGGATGCAAAAACAAAGGATTTTGCAAATCTGCAAAGAAGAATCTACCTCCAGCTACCATTGATGAAGCTTCAATCAATCACAATCAAGCTCCAAATTATCAATTAACTAGAGTTATTGAAGATGATCACTACGCACTCTATCTTCAAGATACACAAATTGTTTCGAACTATCAAGATCGTAAATCACAGCTCTGATACCATAAAGAAAATGATGAAGTGATTAAATCTTGAATTAGAAACCATTGTTATCTCTAGAATACGTGATACCAACTTAATCTGAAAGCTACGCATATTACAAGTATATAGTCTAGCTATTATGTAACTGAATTGTAACAAATTCTCAAAAATGTAGAATGACTGAATTATCCTTGACGAATGACGATTATATGGAAATGACAATTATGCCCTTGACAATTTAACTAATCTGAACTTGCTCATTTCCACATTACTTCACGAGTTAAAAATGTGAATAAAGTAAATTTTCTATGTTAAGCACGTGTTTTTTTTTGTTAACCAAGTTAGGCACGTGTTTGACAACAAGTTTATGTTTAGCCTTATAAGTTAAAATCAGCATATTTTATAGTGTTTGTATAATAAAGAAATGTAACCTATGGTACAAAACTGTTAGCAAAAAAGTTAGTCAACTTCAATAGATTGGTCATATTTGTTGAATCACTAGGGACATGTAGTGAAATCACACGTCATCTATTATTATATTAAAATAATATATTCTATTTCTAACAACTTGAAATAATAAAAACATACTATTTTTAAAAATATAACCAATTATTATAATAAACTCCATTGAAACATATCATCTTACAAGTTCAACAAATTTTACATAATCAATATTTTTTATTATTTTGGCCAACACCGTTGGAGATGTTCTAATATCACTCAACTTCATATTACTGAATTTAATTAAGTGGAACTTTATTGTAATTCCTACAAGAAAACAATATAAAATTGATCGCCTATTCAAAAAGGTAGTAAAGGTCCGGGTCGGTCGATTTAAGACGTCATAATCGATGGATTGCGTAATCAATTCGATTACATCCTACTGTAGTTGGTTATGAAACATTGATCAAGTTTAAGTTTTTGATTTCAGGTTTCGACTTTCAGTTTTTGTGCGTCAAGCTATACAATTCGGGCATTCAATTGTACACCTACATGACCTATAATCAACGGTTTAGTGTTTATTTGAAATTTAGTGAATGACTGTCTACTGTTATAAAATCGGTTTAGTGATTAAAATGATTGGTTGTTGTGTCGTTGATCATTTATTTATTCTCTTAAAATCGACTGTAATTGAGGTTGCCTTATCAGTGACATGATCTTTGCATTTTTTGATCACCTAATAACGGTAATTTCTTGGAGTGCGTAATCAATTGGTTCAAAAGAACGGGTGCAAAGTAGCTAATTGTCTTTGTACGAAGACGATCAATTATCATAGAAGACAGTTGGTAAGAATATAAAATGATCGATTTTCTAAACATATGTTACGACCAAACTCAACACGCAAGTGCACGTGGTCACAAGTAATATAGATAGCAAATAAGGTTCGTTCCTACAGGGACTCGTTGTTTGTCTAGTTAATTCACTCACCAATGTATGATTATTATCCGATGCTAAAACAAATAACAAAGTGGATTTTTTGTTATCACTATAATTAATCTAAGAATTATAACTAATTATCAACTACTTGGACTGAGATTTATGTCGAATTACTTATGCAAATAAAACATGGAATTTTAACTTCATTAAACAATCCATCTATAGTCTTCAATTCTCTAGCCCTTTCATGTGATTTATTAATACCTGATCGAACACACAAAACTGATATAAACCAACTTTCGTTGCACAAATACCATCCTAAATAATATCCACAATAAAGATAGAAATCACTTAGTCTCCCAATTATGCTTAGTCCATATATGTCTATAAAGATTGAAAACATAATGGTTGAAGTACAAGCATTCAATTGATCACATAGTCTTCATAAAACGGTTAGAGTTACGACACTAATTACGAATGATATTCTCACGCATAAAACTATGCTAGCATGGCAAGTTCTAAACTCTTAAATCCACTTTCGCTTCAATAAGAATTAACACACAATTACAGGAGTTAGCTACTCTCCTATAACGAATTA
This sequence comes from Heracleum sosnowskyi, assembly GCA_030848705.1. NCBI lineage: Eukaryota > Viridiplantae > Streptophyta > Magnoliopsida > Apiales > Apiaceae > Heracleum > Heracleum sosnowskyi. The sequence continues at coordinate 8,356,057 of CM061242.1, read as the reverse complement.
AAACAACCATGATAGGATATCGCATCAATCACACTATAGGCATCGAGAAAATTCAACAAATAAACTTCATGAATAAATTCGCTAAAACCCCATGACAACGAATTAGTTCATAATCAAACTAATCGTCACCATGGGTTCTAATGTAAACATAATTGAAGAAAACGAATCAATATTGGAATAATTATTAAAGGTTCTAAAGAATACACCCTAACCAAGCATCCACAAGCTAGAAAGAATACAAGAATAAATTGAAAACTATCTTCTTCCTTGCTTCTTCGTGCTTTAAAACTCCGTAGATAATATGTGGTATGTGTCTCCCCTGGTTCTCTAGGGTTTTCTTCTCTTTTTATATGCCTCCAGGTGCAACAAGTCGTACTGAATTGTAATTTGACTTCAACTCGAAAAGTCAGCAAATCGGGTTCAAAACAGGAATTTTCGTCAGACAGACTGGCGCTGCCGCGCCACGATTGTATAGGATAGCGACGCTGCCGCGCCAGATAATTACTGCTCCTTTTTCCAGCGGCGCTGCCGCGCCATAGGCAAGCACAAACACGGCGCTGCCGCGCCGTGCCTTCTGTCCAGGAAGACGAATTTTTCCATTTTCTTCGTTTTAGCTCCAAATTGCATTCCGATTGCTCCGCTTCATTCCTAGTACACCTGTGATAAATATACCTGCACAATACCCTTAAAAGAGATCAAAAATACCACAACTCGAGTACAAACATTCGTTTTAAGCCATACGGAAACGTTTTAAGTGAATAAAATACCCACTTATCACACCCCCAAACTTAAACCGATGCTCGTCCTCGAGCATAAACAAACAATTTATTACAACTAACTAGTACCACTTCCGTAGGTGATCACGGTTGCATTTGGCATATGCAACAAGCCCTTTAAACCCCTAGGCAGCCCTAGTGGACGAGTAAGGTCTCGTGAGGGCCTATAGTGAATGTACCCACAAAATCCATCTAACAATGCAACTACAAATGCAACTAACTACATGTATGCAACTATATGGAAATGCAACGATCCCTTCAAACCAACCAAAACCAATCAACGAGCCAACATCTCAAAGAACACAGTCTTCCAAACAGAGTTTGACCAAATTCCCATCGACCAACAAGACAAACACAGAAACGTGCGTGTGTGCGATGCTCACCAATATACTCCCAAACTAAATCAAGACCATACCTACTCTTAGCCAAAACAACCACAAGCTTACAAACAGAATGAACGCTAGACACAAGAACTCTTAAGAGACACCTTCGCAGTCCATCTGAGTTAGACAGGAATTCAAGCTTTATTACACAAAAACAACTACGCACAACACACATGCTTATTTGACCGTGCAATGGATGAGACCCCCAAAAGGCTTATACAATAATACCCATATAGCGAGCGTTAGGTTAGCGGATCCCAGACCGGAAAAGTCTTAGGTCACTAGGCACAAAGTCCCCAAAGAACTTACTTGCTCGAGTACTAAAGAGCTCAACCTGATCAATTCTGCATAAAAACAACTCTTTTTTTTTTTCTTTTTCAACTTTTTTTTTTTTTTTTTCAACAATTTCGGAATGAGTGCACTTTGCCTTTTTTCTCATCCACCCTAGACTACTCATTTTTTACCAATGAGCCGGCTACTAGCCATTTGACGCCTAGCCTTTATTACAACTAGCATGAAATCCCTGGTTTCCCCCAAACTTATACATAAGTGCTCCTTCGTTTTCAAGAATCTAGCCAACATTCTAAATGTAAACAAGTGGTTAAATTCTAACACCAAACAAGCATGGTCTGATCAAATTCAAAAGCAACCAATGAGACTTATGAAATAGATTTGTTTCTGGCATGCAAGTCAATACTTAGAAACTTAATCAACCCTCTATTCATCACAACCACACTCCAATCAACATCGACTCACCAACGGAAATAGTCAAGTCCTACGGGATCATGAAATATGCATGCAACTAAAATGAACTCACATGATAAATAAAAACTATGCAAACAGAATGCCCTATATGACATGAACATGCAAAACTACGAATAAACTACAACTACACATGCAATATGAATCCTACATGAACACATAACACCACAACACTACTTATCCCCAAATCACCCCCAAACTTAGAATATTCAATGCCCTCATTGAAGGTAATAAGAAAGATAGTAGAAACATACCTAACACATGGGTTGCCTCCCACGAAGCGCTGTCGTTAATGTCATTTAGCCGGACAAATGTGAATCAAATCATGGTGGCTCGAAGATCGCATTTGACTTGTCCTTAGCAGAAGGACCATTCACCCTTTGTTTGATAATCTTCTTGCTTTCTTCCCACATCTTTTCCAAATCAAACTTCACCTTGACTTTTCCACCAATCGATTTTTTCTTTTTCTTCTTTACACCTCTAAGGTGTTTATGCTTCTCCGTCGATTGATAAGAACACTCTTTTACCTCATCATCCTTGTTCCACCTTCTCAACACATTATCTTCACACTCTTTAAAAATCACCAACTCATCATTCAGAAGGACATACTTCAAATGTGGTGGAAGTTTTCCAAGCTTGACATTCGAAAGATCTCGAATGGAAGAATTGTCAATGGAATCACTGATGTGATGCACGAACTTGTGCATGTCCGAATTTTTGCTCAACAGCTGATTGAACTCCTTTCTCTGACCCGTATCAACCATATTCAAGCTAAAACATTTTTCCTCCTCTGTCGGAAATTTCATAGCCTTGAACACATTAAAGATGACCTTTTGATTACTCACCCTCATTGTGAGTTCTCTCTTTTGGACATCAATAAGAGTCCGACCTGTAGCCAAGAATGGTCGTCCCAAGATGATAGGGATCTTCTTGTCTTCTTCAAAGTCAAGAATAACAAAGTCGGCTGGAAAGATAAGCTTGTCGACCTTCACCAAAACATCCTCAACTATTCCTCGAGGATAAGTAACTGAACGGTCCGCAAGTTGCAGAGTCATAGTAGTTGGCTTTGGTTCTGGAAGACCAAGTTGCATGAAAACTGATAAGGGCATGAGATTAATACTTGCACCCAAATCACACAAGCATTTGCTGAATGAGAGATCTCCAATAGTACATGGTATGGTAAAGCTTCCAGGGTCCTTCAACTTAGGTGGCAACTTTTGTTGCAAGATGGCACTACATTCTTCCGTCAATGCAACTGTCTCTAGCTCCTCAAGTTTCAATTTCTTCGAAAGAATGCCCTTCATAAACTTCGCATAGCTCGGCATTTGCTCAAGAGCCTCTGCAAATGGTATGTTAATCTGAAGCTTCTAGAAGACCTCCAAGAACTTAGCAAACTGCTTGTCAAACTTTTGCCTTTGAACTCGTTTTGGGAATGGAGGAGGTGGAAACACCTTTTCTTCTACTACTTCCTGAGAATTATCACTCTTCCCAGTTACATGAGTCGAGAGAGTAGCATTAGGTACCAAATCAGGAACAGAATCGACCCCAGCGTCAAAATCATTGTTTTCTTCCAGAAGGGCCGGCGCTGCCGCGCCGTTTTTATACTGAGAAGCGGCGCTGCCGCGCCACACATTCTGCTCAGAATTTTCATTTTTTTCCTCGGCTGAATTTTCTTCGTTCTGACCTTGCAGAATCTTCCCCGATCGTAAGGTTACTGCCTGGACCTGTTCCTTGTGATCTTTCTTGCCTGGATTCATCTCTGTGTCACTCGGAAGCGTTCCTGGTTGACGGTTCAACAGTGCATTGGCTAGTTGCCCAATCTGATTCTCTAAAGTTTTCAACGACACCGCTTGACTCTTGTACATCATTCGAAACTCTTCCAATTCAGACTTCTCAGACTGATTCAATGAATTCCCTTGAGATGGTTGAAATCCCGGTGGAATGAATGGTTGCCTTGGAGCATAAGGTGGTGGTTGATAGTTCTGATTATATGGCCTTGCATTGAACTGATGATTTTGTGGTTGCTGAACACCACCCTGATTGTTGCTCCAACTGAAATTAGGATGATTCCGATTGTTGGGATGATACACATTAGGTGCTGGTTGCTGAGTTCTCTGAAAGTTACTAACAAACTGTGCTGATTCAGCTGAGATAGCACACAGATTCGTGTCATGAGCCCCTGCACACAATTCACACACCATAGCAACCTGGTTAGTCCCAAGATTAGAAAGGGAATCTACCTTCATTGTCAACGCTTTGAGTTGAGCAGCAATAGCAGTAGCTGCATCCAATTCAAGAACTCCAGCCACTTTAGCAGGTGGCAAGCGTTGAGTAGGATTCTGAAACTCATTGGCCGCCATCATCTCGATAAGATTATAGGCATCCTCATAGCTTTTTGCCCACAGTGCTCCTCCAGAAGCTGCATCAAGCATAGGCCTTGACTGAGCTCCCAATCCATTATAGAAATTGCTGATTACCATCCAATCCGGCATCCCATGATGAGGACAACGTGCCAAAATCTCCTTGTACCTTTCCCAAGCTTCCCCCAAAGATTCCTGGGATTGCTGAGCAAACTGAGAAATAGAATTCCTATAAGCTGCTGTCTTCGCCATGGAGAAATACTTCGTCAAGAATTTTTGAGCACAATCTGCCCATGTTTTAATAGAACCTGATGGCATGGAATGTAACCAACTCTTGGCTTTATCCCTAAGAGAGAAGGGAAATAGCCTCAATCTGATTGCGTCATCTGTAACTCCGTTGAATTTGAAGGTATCACAGATCTCAAGAAAGTCCCTAATATGAGCATTGGGATCTTCAGCAGGACTACCCCCAAACTGAACCGTATTCTGAATCATCTGAATGATGTTTGGCTTAAGCTCGAAATTATTTGCCCCAATAGCTGGACGAACAATGCTGGTATGGATGTCCTCCACTTTTGGCTGAGAGAATTCACTCAAAGCCTTCGCTGGTTGTGCTTCATCTGCCATATCTTCTTTTGATTCACGATTGTTTCCTACACTGATGTTCTCAAAGTCAAGTTTCCTTCGTGCTAGTTCTTCTCTTCTTGCTAATTCTTCTCTACGTGCTCGAGCTCGTGTACGCATACACTCTCAATAAGTACCTGAAATTCACCAACTAGAAAATTGGTGAGAAACGTCTTAGTCACCGAACTTTAATGACCACTGATGGTAAATACTGAAAATAAACAAATAAAACCGAAGTCCCCGGCAGCGGCGCCAAAAACTTGTTACGACCAAACTCAACACGCAAGTGCACGTGGTCACAAGTAATATAGATAGCAAATAAGGTTCGTTCCTACAGGGACTCGTTGTTTGTCTAGTTAATTCACTCACCAATGTATGATTATTATCCGATGCTAAAACAAATAACAAAGTGGATTTTTTGTTATCACTATAATTAATCTAAGAATTATAACTAATTATCAACTACTTGGACTGAGATTTATGTCGAATTACTTATGCAAATAAAACATGGAATTTTAACTTCATTAAACAATCCATCTATAGTCTTCAATTCTCTAGCCCTTTCATGTGATTTATTAATACCTGATCGAACACACAAAACTGATATAAACCAACTTTCGTTGCACAAATACCATCCTAAATAATATCCACAATAAAGATAGAAATCACTTAGTCTCCCAATTATGCTTAGTCCATATATGTCTATAAAGATTGAAAACATAATGGTTGAAGTACAAGCATTCAATTGATCACATAGTCGTCATAAAACGGTTAGAGTTACGACACTAATTACGAATGATATTCTCACGCATAAAACTATGCTAGCATGGCAAGTTCTAAACTCTTAAATCCACTTTCGCTTCAATAAGAATTAACACACAATTACAGGAGTTAGCTACTCTCCTATAACGAATTAAAACAATCATGATAGGATATCGCATCAATCACACTATAGGCATCGAGAAAATTCAACAAATAAACTTCATGAATAAATCCGCTAAAACCCCATGACAACGAATTAGTTCATAATCAAACTAATCGTCACCATGGGTTCTAATGTAAACATAATTGAAGAAAACGAATCAATATTGGAATAATTATTAAAGGTTCTAAAGAATACACCCTAACCAAGCATCCACAAGCTAGAAAGAATACAAGAATAAATTGAAAACTATCTTCTTCCTTGCTTCTTCGTGCTTTAAAACTCCGTAGATAATATGTGGTATGTGTCTCCCCTGGTTCTCTAGGGTTTTCTTCTCTTTTTATATGCCTCCAGGTGCAACAAGTCGTACTGAATTGTAATTTGACTTCAACTCGAAAAGTCAGCAAATCGGGTTCAAAACAGGAATTTTCGTCAGACAGACTGGCGCTGCCGCGCCACGATTGTATAGGATAGCGGCGCTGCCGCGCCAGATAATTACTGCTCCTTTTTCCAGAGGCGCTGCCGCGCCATAGGCAAGCACAAACACGGCGCTGCCGCGCCGTGCCTTCTGTCCAGGAAGACGAATTTTTCCATTTTCTTCGTTTTAGCTCCAAATTGCATTCCGATTGCTCCGCTTCATTCCTAGTACACCTGTGATAAATATACCTGCACAATACCCTTAAAAGAGATAAAAAATACCACAACTCGAGTACAAACATTCGTTTTAAGCCATACGGAAACGTTTTAAGTGAATAAAATACCCACTTATCAACATACAATGATAGGGAATGGTTGATTAAGAGTTGAGACATTCAATAACAAATTGTACTACATATTTTGAATTGGATCCTAAATTTATTCTCGAATAATACATGTAGTGTTTTTATTTATGAAATTCATATTTATGCATGATAAGTTCATCTTATTTAACAGAGAATCTATCTATTACTATATATTAAACCACAACACAAGGACAAAAAGTGTCACTTTAATGCATGTAAAGTTATGATTTTGTCCCTATTTTTTGAAAAATTACCAAAACGCCATTATTTTAAGAATAATGCTAGAGGTACCAAATTGGATCCCAAAATGGATCCCAAATGCCAAATGTCATGTTCTTATTGGCTACAACTTAATTAATAATAGTGGACCCCCCTGCATTCACATTAATTCCTCCAATAAAATCATCCCAAACTTCCACATCACCAATGCCACATCATTTGGTACCAAAATTCGGTACCCAATTCGGTACATCTAGTATTACTCTTCTTTTAATGTTTATGCAAAAAATAAATTAAATTATGTTAATCTTGAGAATTGAACCTATGACCTTCTAGAATCAAACTTCTACCACAACCATTGTGCTACACTTTGTTTTGAGTTTAATTTCAAAATCTTAATATAAACCACATCTTCTCCCATCTTTTTTTTTTATTTTTATTATAGAGTAAATAAATATTGATTTATATTATTTCTAAAATATTGCACAATATATAATTACAAAAAAAATATATTTATCGATTGAGCATAATCTACAATTCTATTTTGTCAATTTAAATTATTGATATATGTCATTTTAATACTTATGAATATACGATTTTGCTCATATATGTTAAAAAATTACAAAAAATACATTTTATTTTATATTTACGAAAGAGTAGATGAAATTATGTTAGTGTTGAAAATCGAACCACTAACCTTCTCTAATCAAACTCATACCATAACCATTATACTATATGTTATTTTGAGTTTTCTTTAAAAATATTTTTAGATAAATCACATTTTCTCCTATTCTACCATTTTTTTTATTTTTACTTTTGAGTAAATAAAACGTTGGTTTATATTATTTATAGAATGTTGCATAGTATATAATTACAAAAAATATTTTAATGGATTGATTATACTCCATAATTCTATTTTGCAATTTTAAATGATTGATATAAAAAATAAAATTTTAAATAATATAAAATTATACATAAATGTAATCGAGTCCTAAAAAAATATGAATTTATTTACATTCTCCTATGTGTAGATATTAAACTATCTATTCAAATAAAAAAAAATTTGGTTTTAAGAAATATTTAATTTTATTTATAAAATTATACATAATAAATGATTGTCTCGCATAATTTTTATTTATATAAAATTTTAAATACGCGAGTCATATTAGAGATTTTTGGTCGACTAACTATTTAGACTTTCAACGATTTAAAAGTGTGACTGATCTAAAAACATAAATATTAAAAGAAACTAAAATAATTGAATTTATGTTCAAGAAAAATGACAACTCCAAAAATAAGATTTATGTTGTATATATAAAAAATAACATAATTAATATTCAATAGAAAATGAAAAAAGATATGTTTTTTTGAATTATAAATATTACAAAATTGCAATAATTATTAGGAATGACCAATTAGACTATAACTTAAAGTATGATAATATGAATTTTATATAGTATACTAAATTGATCAAACAATCAGCATAATATATGATGGTTGAGTTATAACATATACTTAGATCAACCTATGATGAAACCAAAAACTTTCATCTTAGATATTATGTTGATGTGGTCGTCTAATCATAATTTACATTGATCAAAATATTTGTAAAATTTCAAGTTGAGTTAAAAAATAATTCATATTATAAGATTTTTTTTTTTCAATTTACCAAAATTTTAAAATAGAATTTCGATATTGTGCAATAAATTTTAGACTAAAACTAAACATTTGAGTTTAAAAATGTAAAAATATTTATGTAATATATAAAAAAAATGAGCTATACACCGCAATGACGACTTTCACATAATATTAATAGTTTCGTAATATGTTTTCGCCTTACGTATATATCGATTCTTTATAAATGTACTCTAACTAAGTTAAAATCACGTTACCTATGTTATATATTGACAATTTTCAAAAATATTTATTTATTTTATACTCAAATGTTCAATTTAATAAAATTCCGTCATCAAAAACAATATTATTGTATACTCAAATGTTCAATTTGATAAAGTTCTTATCACGTCATCGAAAACCATATTAATATTTTAGCAATTAAATGTAATCATGCAATTATTATCGTAAGGATATTTTTCAAATTTTATGAAATTTAATCAATTTATAGAATATCTGGTTAATGTAATTGATATGTCATATTACAAAAATACTATTAAAATATAAGATAAAATCGAAATATTATTCTTTTCCAAATTTTAAATTACAAAATTATCTCAATATATAAACAATTTCGGACGAGAAATTATTGTAATACTCGTACATTGCACACTGCCTTTGACATGTCATAAATTGAAAACCATTTTGAGAACGGTTTTGGGACTCTAACAGTATTCTTCGATAATGGCGCATACCAATTACCAACTTCAGCAATTGTATACCAAATCAACTCACAATTACCAGAGTAAAAAACCACGGATATCCAATAAAAAAATGATGTTGAGAACAAAAAAAATAGCAGATTAAGAAGATTTTACCAAAGTAGAAATTATCAAAAGATTAAAAAGACAACACTTCACATAAATTATTAAATTTTTGAAGCAGTATAACATTATCGATTTGTAAATATGTCTCGAGACTGAAGTCTACCGTTTTTAGGTTAATGTTTCAACTTTTGACAACATGAGATGGGCGCTTGGATGTCCTCCAAGTAGAGGTGGCCATTCGTGCGGGTTTGTACGAATAGCTCGGAACCGACTCGTTAAAAAATTTATTTTATTCGGTTCGAGATAAGCCGGGTCGAAACTAGTAAAAATTGTTAAAATATAAGTGCCGAGTGCGAGTCGAGATTTTCATAACCGAAACCTGAACGATCCGATTCGTTACATAACCTGCGAACCGGCCCGCACGAACTGGTCCGCACGAGCGACTCGCACGAGCGACTTGCACAAGCCCACAATGCCCGCACGATTTGCTTTTTAAGATTCTTTGGAAATTGCAATTTTCTGTTTCCATTTATTTATTTATTTTTAAAACATCTTTTTAATTAATAAATCACTTGGCATAAAATATAAATGCAGGACATGGTTGTCAACTTTGCTAAATAAATTGTACCTTTGTCATTGCTAAATGCTAGTGGGCCTGTATAAGTACAATATTAAATTGTGCTTGTAACTCCTTTTTCATTTTCATTGCGGGGTAGAGAAATTAAAAGTGTAATAGAGTAATAAATTATTACCAATATCCAATACCAAAGTGAAACGGATGAAAGATGGAGTGAATTTAAACAAAGCCCGCACGGTTAGCTCGTTTGTAATCATTCACTCAAAATCGTCTAACCCGCCTAACCCGCATTGACTCGCCCGACTCACCGAACCCATACCAATCCGCAATACCAGTCCCAACTCAATTTTTTCAATTCGAACCCGACCTGATTCAGCTCGTCCAAACATACATGCCGGTTCCATGCCCACCTAAAACGAGCCCAACTCATATCAAACCCGACCCAGCTTGCACAAACCACATTATTAGCCACCTCTACTCCCGAGTCTCATTCACACCCTTAAATTAGTTACCTCTAATATATCAAAGATACCATAATACACATCTTTGCATCTGCATCTTGATCTTACATATTTGAGTTTCTTTTAACGTATACAAGCTCCATCCCTACATTAATATTGTTCAATATTGTTATGATATTCACAGAAGGAATGAGTACTAGTACATGCTAAATGTGCCCACACTATTATTTTGCCTCAACTTAAATGTACCCGCTTTGTTACTACTCATATTTTAATATTTTTAAAATGAAAATATTGAAGGAATGACTAATTTTTAGTTTCTAATAGAATTATAATACAGGATGAACACTGAAAAACTAAATCTTGATAACCGAAAAATTAAATCTTAATTTTTTTTTTAAATACGACTAAGGATATGTTAGTAATAACAGTTTTTTTCTGAAAAATATTTTAAAAATGTTTGTTAAATTTTAAAAAGAGATTTTCTGAAAAGCATTTTTGACCTAAATCTGCTTTTAGAGAAAACAGATTTCCTCGCACTTTTAGGAATTTGTTTTTAATTTTTGCGATAAAGGTTTCAATATCCAAATTTAACAAAAACATTACTATTTTTATATAATACCAAAAATATGTGCATATAAAAAATATAACCGATCAGTTATCTGATTTTCAGCAACACTTGTTTCGCTAGCATTTTTTTCTACCACACAACAATTTTTAACTGCAATTCCAAAAAGAGCCCAAGTAAATTTTCTATTTTAGAATTATTATCAAATTTGGTTAAGCGAAATAAAACTCGGATTTTTAGTAAATATATTATAGTTCGAAATAGGGAATCGATTTTTGATAAATTAACTAATTTTTGACTAATTTTCTTAAAAAATATTTTTAGATTTATTTCTAAGCATAACTAAAAATTACTAATTCTAATAAATCACCAAATTTCAAAATATTATTTATAAATCATTTTTATTTATTAAATAAATAATAGTATTAAACTTTCTAAAATTTTATATATAAAAAAGGTAATCTCTAATTGGAAATAATGGACTCTATATATCTATGCTTTTAAGAGCATCTTTAAGACCCTCATATTCATTTTAAAAATTAAACAGTAATAATTTTTACTCTCAATATACAAGAATGTACAAATATTCTTCCCTTAGCATAAAAAGAATCTTTATTTTTTATTCCATTATTGTCAAAGTTCATTTCATTTCATTAAAAAAAATACAATTTTAATAATTTTAGGAGTTTCTAAAATTTTTTGAGAGAAAACTTTCCATTTCCCTTAAGTTAGAGTTTAGATAGATAGTCTCTCAAGATGTTAATAGGAAAACAAATTCCTTGGTTAAACCAATTGGCATTTACATTTTACATGAATCGAATTAAAGGATAATAATAGGGAAAGAAATGGGTTTGAATGAAAATACTTTATCTCGTTTTAACAATCATCAACAAATATTTAATAAATAAATATGGCTTCGAATGGACCTATTTGAGCCCATTTTTTGAGCCCATTCCTTCATGTGGGTTGGACCTTTGGGTTAAATTGGAAAAATATTAGCATATATAAATTTTGAGCCCAAATAATATGTAAAACATCGATCGAAGTTAGGACATCCATTATCCCAAATTATGAAATTGGCAGAAGACGGAATCGGACTAAATGAATGATGAAAAAAATGGAACTATTTCCTCCAGAATATAAAATAATTTTAATAATGCAAATTTTAAAAATGGAACAATTCCCATCAGAAAAGCAAAAAATAAAAAAAAATCCTATTAAATCAAAACCCAACCAAAAAAAAAAGTGACCCGCTTGGACGATAGATGTAATAAAACATACCAATATTAGGACTTTTGTTGCCGATTTATAGCAAGAAAAGTTGTAAGAGAAGTTTGGTAGCAAACTAGCAATACATGCAAGAAGTAGCACAAAAAACGAGTGACCAAAGATAATGATAACACAAACATGTATGGCTCATACATATCCTAACACTCTATCATTACATTTTACAACTATACAGCTAGCTATTTCTCAAAAACATCCAAACTCATCTACGCCAGCCAAAATTAATAAACAAACTTTTTATATATAATTTACTTCTCTTTCTCTTGTAAAAGGCCCCACAAATAAAAAATAAATAAATCAAGATTACAGCAATTTAATCAGTGTAATAAAATTTAAAATTTAAAATGTCCATTTCCAGATCTTGACTCTGAGATCAACTTTACATTTAGCTTTTGATACCGAAGCTATTGATGCAGTCTTACCTTTTGGAGTTGTTACATGCACCCCTTCACATTTAATTCTAATCCCCAGCTTTTTGGTCTTTAAATTGTCTGCTTTCACAACCACTTTTGTATCTAACAGTATTTTTAATGGTAACCCTGATTTTTTCTTCAGATCTGATCTCAAGGATGTTACTGAATCCGCGTCCAGAACTTGTGAAGTTGTGTGTAATGGTGTGTGTATGTATGTTATGTTTTTGGGGTTACTGGTGAATGATTTGAATGAGCCTTGGCCTAGTTCGACTTCGGATGATGTTAGGGTTGTGATTTGTATAGGGTCGTAGATGAAAATGAGTTTTTTGTTAGGGTTTGTGCATGAGAGAGTGATGTTGAGTTTTGTAGTGAGTCTTGTGGAGTCATCAGAGGCTGTTGTGAGATTAAATTGCGAGATTTTTAGAGAGGTGAATGAGAATGTGGGACGGTGAGGTTTGTATATAGAGTAAGCTATAGCACCGGCAATGGCAGTGGCAATCAGGAGAATTATGAGGATGAAAATGGACCAGCAACAGCAGCAACAGAAGTAGTTTCGTTTAGTACGGTGGCTACGACGACGGGCGGTCTGAGGTGGGTTTTGACGGTAAGGGTGACGGAGATGGGCTTTGGCTGGTGGGATTGGTAAAGGGTTGTGGTGGTTGGTGGCGGCGACGGCAGGAGTAGTGGTGGTGGTGCCGTTGGGTTTGGTGGCGGATGGATAGACTCTATCTGTCATGTTTTTTGGAGTGTTGGGGATGATATGAGTGAAGGGAAATGGAGAAAAGAGTGTGAAAATATAAGCAAGAATTGCATACAAGGAATGGCTAGATGTTGCGCTTACAACTCACCATATTTGTCTATATAGATGTTAGATATATACAGATAGCTAGAGCGAAATTTCTTTCTAAAATATTATCACAATAGTTTTTGAGGAAAAATCTAAAATAGATTTTTATAAAGAAATTCGATTTTCAAATATTTAGATGTATCATATTGGATTTTTTAAATTTATCAAAATGCAGATATATTCTGCAAAGATATTATTTTTCTCAGAATTTGATGGCATTCGATACGGATTTTACAAAATTTAGGATATTCGGTTTAAATTTTAGTACTTTTTAGATTCTAATGACAATCAACATGAATCGTAAATAATTTATTAAGATATGTAGATATTCAACTGCATATTAACTTTAAAGAGTTATATAAATTCGTGATATTACGAGATTTTTAAAATCTAAATTCGGATTACATATTATTCCTATTATTCTTCGGCCTATTATCACTGAATTTATTCTAAATATAATAATTAGGTAGCAAGTAGTAACCAGTAACTGTATAATTATTTAGAAAAAAAAAAAATTGTAGCTCGAGGGAATGAGTCAATGAGTTACAACTACAAACATACGTTAGCAACTGTTGACGGTGCATAACGGCTCCTACTTCTCGGTCCTTTATATAATTTAAAATTCGCTACTTCAATCTGATTGTACAGTTGATTGGAATTTGACTCCGTCGAGTTTTTTTAAATTAATGAAATTTGTTTTAAATTTGTCAAAAAAAATTATTCACTTCTTGTTTCATTTTTCTTATTTCAATTGGGAGAATGTTATCGGAAATTTGGAAATCTATTTGCAATTTCAATAACTGAAAATGATTTAAGTTATATATATGAAATTGTACAGTATACTTGTTTTTCAAATTTGTATGCTTGTAGCAATATAGCCGTATAATTTAAGAAGTATTATTAGTTGTAAAAGCAAGTGGAGAGCTGATAATGAAGCTCACGACTCTCACGTCTTAAGACGGAATTTTGGGTTTATATGCTACTTAGCACGTTGGTAATTAACATGGCCTCCGGTGGTTAGCAAAAAAAATTAGCATGGCCTCTAGTTTAGTGGGTTGGAGTATCTTTTTGTCAGTCTGCGAGCTCCCTGATTAGTCATTGACATATATCTATAACAAAATTAGGCACCAATGATCCATATTTAGTAATGATTTTCTTTTTACACTACAAAAAATCGAGTGGAGACATTTATCCAAACTGTTACGTCATATTTTCGGTTGTCTCAATTATCTCATAATTTCTCAATATTAATCTATTAATAATCAACTTAATTCCCAAGTTAAGTAATATCCTCTCTCTGAAACGAGAAAAAAATCAATATCAATCAATAAATAACGGAAAATATCTCTAAACGATTCTTTCAAATCAGGAAAGAATCACAACGCCAAGATAATGCAAGATAAAATCTGTAATTGTCCACATTAACGAAGTTTATCCCTAAAGTCTCTTAGAGATAAACACAATTGCACAGAACTGCGTGAGCTTGATCCAATATAAATTGATACGCAAGTATCTTGGCAAAAGGGATCCGATATCTGAGATAAATCGAGACACCTCCAAAATACTTGCATTATATATTGGACAAAAACAAGTGTGGAAGGTCCTTATCTGAGAAGGGTAATGTTTTCCAAAGCTCTTGTTTTCAAGGAGGATAATATTTTTGAAGACTCTATTTCGAGTAGGATAATATTTTTGAAGACCCTCTTCCAAGAAGGATAATATTTTTGAAGACCCTCTTTCGGGAATGATAATATTTTAGAAAACTCTCTTTTGAAGATGATAATATTTTTGAAAATCCAACGGGTTAATAGTCTTCTAAAGGTCTTTCAGGGTGATTTTGTTTGAAGGCCCTACGTGGTGATCGTCTTTTGAAGACCCTTCGGGGTAATCTTGTTCTGAAGGCCCTGCATCATTCGCATCATGCATTCATTAATCATCATGTGCATCATTTGAATCATGCATTCATTCATATCATCATGTGCATCATACATTTACTCATAAACATTGGACATTCATAGATTATGTGGTTGTCTCTGTGTGATATTTTTGAAGGCACTTATTTGATGAAGGTGTTGCTTGGAATTATTTTTGAAGGCCCTTTTTTAAGGTGTTTCTTGAAAATTATTTTTGAAGGCTCTTCTTTAAGGTGTTGCTTGGAAATTATTTTTTGAAGGCCCTTCTTTGTGCAAGGTGTTGTTTGGAATACCTTGGTAAACACGTACTTCCGGGGTGCTTATCCATACTTCCGGAAAGCTCACCAAGAAGATGCGTAGGAATACGACTTTCTCAGAAAACGTAAGTCCACTAAACACATGGAGCAGGTTGGAGTCCTTCCTCTATGGAAGAAGAATACGACTTCCTCGGGAAGCTTAAGTCCACTAAATACATGGAACAACTTGGAGTCCTTCCTCTATGGAAGAAGATGCGTAAGAATCCGACTTTCTTAGGAAGCGTAAGTTCACTAAACGCATGGAACAGCTTGGATTCCTTCCTCTATGGAAGAAGATGCGTAAGAATACGACTTTCTTAGGAAGCGTAAGTTCACTAAACGCATTGAGCGGCTTGGAGTCCTTCCTCTATGGAAGAAGATGCGTAGGAATACGACTTCATCGGGAAGCGTAAGTCCACTAAACGCATGGAGCAGTTTGGAGTCCTTCCTCTATGGAAGAAGATGTGTAGGAATACGATTTTCTCAGGAAGCGTAAGTTCACTAAACGCATGTAGCTGGAGTCTGTCCCCTGTGGAAGAATGTGCATAGGAATACGACTTCCTTAAGAAGCGTAAGTCCACTAAATGCATACGCTGGAGTCCTTCTCAACACATACATTCTCTCCTTATTTCAACATACAAGCACATCACACTACGCCATAAGTGGGCTTCAGCAACACCTAAAAAAGTGTGGTTATAGCCCAAAAAACTATTGGTAAAAGGAAAAAAAACAGGCTATGACCACAATTTGACCAAATTTGAGGGTGTTACAAAAATGGCCGCTACCATAGGGGTTTACGCCAACACTTTTGTAATTTTTGGAACACGGGAGAAATGTGTAGGTTTAGACCCCTACGCCAACACATTTTATTTCTGTGACTACATATTATTAGTTGGTGCTATAGATCTATGCCTACACAGTTATCTTTGTAGTAACACTACTAATAGTATTGCTATAGACCTATGCCAACACATTTTCAGTACTACTGTAACACCAAATTATGAAACACTTTGATGTTTTTACCAATACCCTTACCACTATGCCTAAACTTTTTCTTAAACATTTTTAGATTTTGTGCCAACACTTTGTTATACTTTTACCAACACATAAAGACTAAATACTTTGGAGTCACTTTGCATGCTTTTTACTAACACTTTAAAAACAGAAATGACAACATATGACATTGAAATATAGAACTTTCCATTCAAAATATTACCAAACATTCCAATACATAAACAGGATGTTCAGAAGCCATTTCAATACATAAAGAACCATCCAAAATAACTACATCAAATTCACACCATTCCAATACATAATAATCAATCATCTCATAATTTCTTAATATTAATCTATTAATAATCAACTTAATTCCTAAGTTAAGTAATATCCTCTCTCTGAAACGAGGAAATAATCAATATCAATCAATAACGGAAAATATCTCCAAACGATTCTTTCAAATCAGGAAAGAATCACAACGCCAAGATAATGCAAGATAACATCTGTAATTGTCCACATTAACGAAGTTTATCCCTAAAATCTCTTAGGGATAAACACAATTGCACAGAACTGCGTGGGATTGATTCAATATAAATTGATACGCAGACATCTTGGCAAAAGGGGTTCGATATCTAAGACAAATCGAGACACCTCACAAGTCCAGCCCCAAACATCCAAAAATCTCAAATCCCCCTATTTTTATAATTCGTTATTCCAGCAATCTCCGAAATTTGTTATCACAAAATTCCTTTATTAACACAAATCATGAGTCTTTATGGTAGTTTTTAACAACAAATTCGAACATTATTGTTAATCTCGAATTGTTTTGAGTAAGAATTTGGTTACGATACCTGATTTGGTTCTCATAGTTCAATAAGTGCCGAGTTCGTTAACGAATACCTATTTTTATCTGAAATAGGTAATGCCAATTTATAAAAAAGAAGAATTAAATAATCTTAAATTTTTCATTTTCCTTACACATTTAAATTCAGTTCACATGCATTTACAACGATGTACCTTAAGTCCTTAACCAACCATTAATCAATAAATCCGACGGGACATAAGGTGGCTTGTAAATTTATCACATAAACTTTTAAGGTAGTAAGACTTGATTGTTTAACTTTCTTAACCACGATTTGGTAACCACTTGCTTTCACTTTTCTACCTCATCTATCAAAATATTTGCATATTGTAGCTTTAGTTAATAAATAAATAAAAAAAATATAAAGTTATTTAAAAAACACCTTTAATTAGGGCTGAGCAACTTTAAGCAACACACTGTCCTAGAGCAGATCCGCAACATTTAATTGACGCGGAAAACTAGAACAAAAGGATTTGCAGTGAACCTATTTAGCAAGTACAGCCACCGACAATTCTGAAGCATGGATTATTACAGTAGTGTATTATGTGCGTAAGCGCGGTACATACATATTTCCGCTAATACTTGAACTCTCGATTTTTTTTTTATAATGATTTCGATATCGTATAAAGAAATATAACCTTATAGATAATCACATACAGTACTATTTTTTTAGGTGAGGCCAAATAATCACAACTTGTTACTTGACAGCGGAGTGAAATTGTTACAGCTATATAAAGGAAGTTTTAATCAATAATTGAACTTGGGCTAATCTCATTCCTTGTTCTTTTGTTACTGCAACTTGACACAAAGTTTCCGCTTTCGTTTATTTGTCATTACTTTATGGATTCGAATATGGAGTTACCATTTTAGGAGGTTCGAACATTCAATAATCAACTTCCACTAAGTAGATCATTTTATATGATTATGGTAATCTATGGGAGTACTGCTTTTTAATAATAATTAATCTCTCATTTGTTTACAGCTATCAGGAAACTGGAATGCATCTCACAAATGAACACCATTTAATTTACAATTCTTCTATTGGTTTTCAAATGTCAACCTGAACAAAAGAGAGAAAGAGGGGTGACCATGTCGCATTGAAAAGCCCCAAAAATTTTGAATTTTTGTATATAAATTTGTAAAATATGCTATGTGTATAAATGTTACCGTTTCGAAAATTAATTTTGACTAAGGAGGATGTATTCAATAAGGATTTTAAAGGATTTTTATGAATTTCTGCAATCTTGGTGTATTCATTCTAGATTTTAAAAAATGCTTAAAATTTTTGTGGTATTCAATAAAGATTTAAAAAAGTCTTTTAAAATCTGGGTGTATTCAATTTAGATTTTAAAAAGTCCTTTAAAATCTAGTGGTATTCAATATGGATTTTAAAGAATACATTAAAATCTTCTGGTATTCAAAAGTCCATGGACTTTTTTTTATTTTGTAAAATTGTTGATTTTCAAAGATTTGCTTGAAATCTTGTTAAAATCCATGAGATTCTGAAGGATTTGATGAAAACTCCACTTTAAATCGGCAAGACTCTACGAGATTTTACACAAACTCTGTCAAAATCTACGTAAAATTAAAATCAACAACAATCTGTTAAAATCTACGGATTTTTACCAATCCATTAAAATCTAAATTGAATACACCCCTAAGTTTTCTAAGATTTACCGAGTATGCAGTCTGATTCCGTCCCCGATTACATATCCATATTCGAAACAAAAATAAGCTTAGAATATAAATGTATGCACGCATTGCATGTTTGATGCATATGCTTCAAACTGCTTCCAATAAAAAAAAAGGGGGTGAGCACATGAGAAGGGTTCCACCTAGCTCGATTTAGTATTAAAACTCATAATTCAAATGACCAAATGTATGTAATGGATAAAGAAGCTGTATCTAAGTAATGCAAAATTACGAATAGAAAAGAGATTCTGCAGGGACCATGCAGCTGGCACATGTATACAAAAGATCGACAATGGTCTTTTTTGTCCATGCCGTTGATGCTAGGTTTGAATATTAATCAACGTGCCCTCCCTCTCCAGATAAGCTGCATCAAATTATATATGATGAACATGCACATGAAATGCTATTGGATATATTCTAGCAGTCTATTTTAATTTAAGCCCTACCACTATAATACAGCCGTAGAAAACAAATTAAATTAAGTAATCTCTTGTTTTAAGCTATATATACGCGCATAGTCTCAATCTCTTTTGTTTTTTGTGACTGGTCGACCGATTAGAGCGGAGACAAACTGGAGTCTATTACATGTTCACAGTTCAACTGGAGTCTTGCACTATTTTTATATTTCTTCTGATAAAGATAATGTGGTACTGTTTTTGGTTTAAGTTAATTTCATTAAAGATTGTTTAGTTTTTTCTAAAAATGCATCAAAACATGTACATTTTCTCATACACAAGTACTTATTCAAATGTTTAAACAATGACATAAACCACCTTTTTTCCAATAGAAATTATACACTTGAAGATCTATACTCGCAACCAAAATGCGTCAGTAGAACTAGATGGTCTTCTCCCAATCAGTGTGATGAGCTCAGAAGCTATGAATTTCACTGCATACTCTAGTAGTGTGTCCAGCAGTTCTGGTTATGAGTTGCAATTTAGCAATTATACTGGACATGGTGAGCCTCCTCAGAGCAAGTTTATTGCCTCCGTAGCGTAGTAAAGAGGCAGCAAGCACTCTGCAAAATGTCTCAAGGACTGCATTGGGGGTGTACCAAATTTCAAGGAAAATTGGTGCTCGGAAGGTTTCTGAGGTTTGTTATTAACGACTTGCAGTGTTGGGACCACGTAGTTCGCTGCAAAAATCACATTATGGATACAGGCAGCTAATACATTTTACAACATTATCTTCCCCGGGGAGAGGCAATATTATGAGAAGATCTTTGCTGATGTAAGGGCTGTCCCGTATGATGATTGTTTCCTGAGTATACTCGAACTTGCAACTGATTTGAACAACCTTTATGGACTCAAGTCCTACTACATCATTTCAAAATCTGTTTGCTGTTTTGGACCTGTACAAGGCTCTGGTATAATATAATTGTATCTCGGCCAACTCAAAGTTTAAGAAATGAGGAAGATGAACAATTTTTGGTATCCCATTGTAAGTGCACATAATGTGGATCATGATAAGTTTGAGAATAAATCTGAAATGTAAATCTACATTTTTATAAAGACTCATTATTTTGCTATGTATTCATTATAAATAATTTTAACTACATAATTAAGATTATTACAGGAGATCCGGAACTACTGATTATGATTGGGACAGAGTATCAACTGAAGTTGAGCACAGAGATCTTGCAGGCAACACAGGACTATGTTTCATCTATTTGGCACAGGTTTTGTACTGTAGAAGACGTGATGGATTGAGCTACATATGTCCATTTATAAAAGGATTTTAAGGAATGTTGTGAAGAAAAGGTTCGAGACTTTCAACACTGCATTTGACCAGGTTTGTCAGACTCAATCCACAAGGCTTGTACCAGATGCACACCTGCGTGCTTAGCTTCATGAGTTGATACAGTAAGTTGCTTCCGGCTTATGAAACGTTTTTAGAGAGATTTGGTGGCCATATACAGAGTGAAAGGTAGAATCAGTGATACATCAAGTACTACTCATCAGAGGACCTCCACAATGCAGAGGTTTGTCAGACTCAATCCACAATGCCTGTACCAGATATTCACATACACCGTCAGCTTCATAAGATGATACTCAGTAAGTTGCTTCCCGTTTATAAATCCTTTCTGGAAAATTATGGTTGCCATATACAGAGTGAAACAGGGACGGAGCTGTAGAAGGGCTAATTTTAAGAAAAATGGTTACTAGTTACACTTATATTTACCTTTCTTAATCCAACTACGTATCAAGCCCAACTTTTATTAGATATCTAGTGATCAAATAAGTAGGATCAAATTGATAAATATCTTCCTACTCCCTACTACTGCTGTTGTTGCTAGTATTTGGCTGATGAAACTTGGCTACTGACTTGTCGAGCCCCCCCTATTTTCAAATCCTAGTTCCGTCCCTGGAGTGAAAGGTACAAGGAGACATACATTAAATATTCGCTGGAGGACCTCGAACATAAAATAAAATTTTGATTTCGCAACGCTGCTGACTATCCACTGTGGCTTTTATTGTGAAAATTATGACACAAAATTGTTTACGAGTGATAATGAATGTTGATTATTAACATGCAGATACCAGAGTTTGGCTTAATTCTGTGTATTCAATCGTACAAGTGTTTGATGTTAATAGCTACCACAGTTAATCTAGCTTTAACTTTACAAACCTTGATCAATTCCTCCTTTCATATATACTTGTAAAGTTAAATTCAGATATATCATCACGATGAAACAAAATGATGGTAATCACTTGAACAGAGTCTTACACTAATTCACTTCAACAGAGTCTTACACTAATTTTATCTTTCTTTTGATTAAGACTCTTAGCTTATGGAGCTGCTGTTTTTTATATTATAAACTTAACGATCTTGACTCGCAACTAATATGCAAAGTTACAACTAATATGCGAGGTTACAACTAGATAGTCTTTACTTTAAGCGACGAGAGGTTCAGATTATGTAACGTGTGAGACAGGATACTAAGGCATGAAGGACTCCGACTGCGAGGATACTAATTCAGGTTACAGATTTAGAGTCTGCGGCCAAAGTAATCATAGAATTTAAATCTTCATTGCGCGCGTCTTGACCAACTGATCAATGACGGAGACCGCAAAAAAATTGATGAGTACTTGTATGCAGTGGATAAAATTCAGCAATCTATTAATTAAGTCAGGTACAATTCCCGGTTATGAGACTCGGGGAATTCTTGCTATGACTACACTGCAGATGGTGTTTCAAGGAATACTCGCGGATAACTCGTTCAAAGCACGGATTGAGAATAAAAATTAAATTACTTAAAACAAAACATAAAATATTAAAAATAAGAATAATTAATAAGTAATAAGTATTTTTTTAAATAGATAGTAGTAGAGAATTAAAACATGAAATTAAGATGAAAGTCTATAATAGATAAATATTATTTAATTATGTAATTATAGATAATCGAGTGAAATCAAATAAATTGAATTTAAATAAATAAATAACTTGAATAATTATGTAAAAGATATTTCATATGATACCACATACCATTGTACAATTATCTTTTTTATTTGATACCACTCGAAATTTTTGATATTCAAGTAGCACCATTGTACTTTCGACTTCATCCGCATAATACCACATCGTTTTTCGACATGCTACATAGAGCACACAATTTGGGAAGGGATTTTGATTGATCAAAAAAAAAATCTACTTCAACCGATATGCCCTTAGGCACGTCCATACATAACATAGAAATCACACATGGAAGGGGTGACCGATTAGCTAGAACAGAACTGATTGCAAAAGAAGGGAAATCGACCACATTAAAATTATCTTCTGAGGCGACTGTTATAAAATTATGAAAATTCTCGTTTGGTACCATCCAATTTTTTTTATTTTCAAGTGACACCGTTCTAATTTGGATTCAACGATCCAAAATATCACTATATTAATGAATCTTATAAATTTGAGGCATCTGTTCAAACTCCTAGATTTTAGTGGGCAAAAAGATGCTCAACAATATTTTGAGGGGTATAAAATCAAGGAGTTTGAACATATTCATCATATTTATTAAAAATATGGTATTTTGGAGTTGGAGCACAAAGTAAAATGGTGTCACTTGAAATTCAAAAATTTGAGAGTGTTATCAAATGGAAAATTTCATAATCTTATAACGATCGATTAACGTTTGTTTAACAAAGTGGTATTGTGTGAATGAAATCAAAAGTATAATGGTGTCACTTCGAAGTTAAAAATTTCGAGTGATACTAAATGAAAAGTCAATTATATAATGTTATCAAATGAAATATCTTGTGTAATTGCACCAAATCGAACCCGGTTTTGAAATGAAACCAATTAATTTAATTATATTATATAACCAAAATTTGGCTCTAATACTATTGTGTTCTAACAAAAAATAGTTTTTCTTCTTCATAAACTAATTATATTAAGTTAATTAAGGTAATAATTATATGTATATCGCGGTATACATGACATACCATACCGAGGGGGAGTATAGATTTAGTAATAATAATATTATATTTAATTTGGAATTAAGTTAATTTTATTATGCTAATTAACCTAATAATTATATGTATATCGTTGTATACATGACATACCACTAAGCGGGGGTTTCTACTTTTGATAAAGAGTATTGATTTAATAATTATTATTATACTAACTTAGAATTAAACTCATTATATTAAGCTAATTAAGCTATATTAGTTTGAAATTAAGCGAATTATATTAAGATAATAATTATATGTATACCGCGGTATA
Source organism: Heracleum sosnowskyi (assembly GCA_030848705.1). Classification (NCBI taxonomy): domain Eukaryota; kingdom Viridiplantae; phylum Streptophyta; class Magnoliopsida; order Apiales; family Apiaceae; genus Heracleum; species Heracleum sosnowskyi. The sequence continues at coordinate 8,332,157 of CM061242.1, read as the reverse complement.
CATGGCACACTGTACAATTACAATTAAGAGTGGATTTCTGCTTTTAATACGATTATTTTTAACTTAATAATTATTATTATATTAATTTGGAATATTTAAGCTAATTAAACTAATAATTATATGTATATCGTCCTATAATTTTTTTAGTTGGAAGACTCCCGGTAGTTGGTAGACTCGTTGTATACAACTAAATTATTATTAATAATTAATTTTAATTTAATTATAATAATTATATTTATTTGAAATTAAGCGAATAATATTAAGCTATTCCCTCTGTCCCAGCCAATAGTATACATTGGGGCTGGGCACGGAGACCAAGAAAAAATATAAAAAATGAGTAAAATTAGATGAAAAGTGGGTAAAGTGGTGGGACCTATCAATATTTAATAATAGATTTGAGATAATGGAGAAAAATAGTGGGTGTAATAGTGTTTTATATTATTATAGAATAGAGATAGTGGAGAAAGTAGTGGGTGTAATAGTGTTTTATATTATTAAAAGTTACTATTCTTGGAATGTATAGAAATGAGAGGGACATCCCAAAATGGAAAGTGTATAGAAATGAATGGGACGGAGGGAGTAATAATTACATGTATATCACGATATACATGATATATCATATCAATAACATGGGTATACAAAAATTTAATTTTAATTTAATACTAATAATTATATTTATTAATTTGAAATTAAGCTAATTAAATTAAGATAATTAAACTAAATATTAGATGTGTACAGCGGTATAAGAGGGGTTCTATTTTTAATAAAGAGTATAGATTGGACTGCTCTATTGGTAGGACCACGACCAACTCTGAAGCTATGAATTCAACTGTATACTCCAGTAGTGTGTCTAGCAGTAATGGCTATGAGTTGCAGGGTAGCGATTATATTGGCCATGGTGAGCTCTCATCAGAGAAAGTTTGTCGTCTCCATGGCATAGTAAAGAGGCTGAACTCCGCAGAATGTAGGGCTGTTCACGAACCGAGCCGAGTCGAGTTTTGAAGTTAACGAGTCGAGCTTCATTTTTTTTCTGACGAACCGAGCCGAGCTTTCTTACTGAACAAAAATATGTGTTCGAGCTCGAGCTCGTTAACTAACGAGTCGAACACGAGCTTTTATCGAACACTAACGAGCCGAATCGCACATGAGCTTTTATCGAACAGCTCGTTAAGAATAAAAAAATTACAGACCACTTAAGCCCAATTCTTTTGGCCCAACTAAAAAAAGCTCAGCCCAAACCAATAATCCAACAACTAGACCTAAATCTCTCACTTTTTCATTCATTCGCACAATCGCACTCGCACACCAAATCCCTAAATCCCACCTCGCAATTCGCACTTCAAATCCCTAAATCCCTAAATTTCAATTACTTGCAAATCGACCCGGCGACCCGTAAATCTCTAAATCCCTAAATTCCAAACCGAAATCACTTCAATTACACGAAATTTGTACAGGTCAAAAACAGCGAAAAGATTTTGAAATGATGCAATAGGACTGACATTTGCAATATTGTTCAAGTCAGCTGCAACAAGTTCAACTATGGGAAGGAAACAATTGTCATACGTGACAGCTTTTACACCATGAAAGATCTGCTCATAATATTGCTTCTCCCCGGGATATATACTTTTGTAACATTTATTGGCTGCTTGTATCCATAATCTGATTTTTTTCAGCAAACCTTGCAACCACCGCTGTTCTCCTAGAAATTTTGTACACCCCAATGCAGGCCCTAAGACATTCTGGCTTGCAGCTGACTTGAACAATATTGCAAACGTCAGTCCTATTGCATCATTTCAAAATCTTTTCGCTGTTTTTGACCTGTACAAGGCTATGCTTGTTATATTTCCTGAGATTCAAAACATGTTCAACTGTGTATCATCCGCATACATATCTAACCGAGCAAGGAATATTATTAACAGTCTTGAAACTCTAGTAAGGAAATTGGTTTTCAGCTTTCAAGATGTTGTGCTTAATGAGAGCTCGAACAATCTATCTCAAAAAGGCGCAGTTTATTACATGACAAAGTATACAGTCTATTATGTTGATTACATTTCACTGTACGAGGAACTGATAACAACTATAATTGTATCTTGGCCTACTCAAAGCTTAGGGAATAAAGCAGATGATCAGTTTTTGGAAGCTTCGGATGGAACCCCATTGCAACTGCACATGCTTCGGATCATGATGAGTTTGAGAATCAATTTGAAGCGTAAATCTATTTTATATGAAGACTCATCAATGCACTATGTTTTCATCATGAACAACTTTAACTCCATTTTAACGACTATGAAAGAATGTCCGCAACTAGATATGATTGGGAACGAGTATCAATCTAAGTTGAACAAAGATATCTTGCAGGCAACACAGGACTATTTTTCATCCATTTGGCACAAGGTTTTGTACGGTTTGAGACATAATGGATTAAACTACAAGTTTCTATTTTATAAAGGGATATCAAAGAAATCTGTAAGGAAAAGGTTCAAGACTTTCAACACTGCGTTTGAAAAGTTTTGTGAGACTCAATCCACAAAGTTTGTGGAGGATACAGAACTGCGTGAACAGCTTCGTAACTTGATACTAAATAAGTTTCTTACAGATTATAAATCCTTTTTAGAGAAAATCGGTTGCCATATACAGTGTGAAAGGCACAACGAGAGATACATCAAGTACTCATCAGAAGACCTCCAGAATAAAATTCAAAGTTTGTTCTCGGAACATCTGATATCCCAGTAATCGATAATGGCAGAGAAAATGTTGCGATATTTACAACTTGTTCCAATGCCAATGCACCATTAACCACACTATCTCCTTAGTAAGCAGGCATAACTTATCGCCATTGGTGGTAAAAACAAGATCAAGCATTATACCTACTAGTTGAAAGTTATTCAGATAAACAGACACCTCAATAGAGGAAAACTTTTTGTTCGTTCAGGAACAGCCTTTCCATGTAATAGGTTTCTTATGTTCTGAAGAGTGTAAGGAATTGCTGATTGATAAATGAACTTGTTATATCATGTATATAATCTAAAGACCAGTTCAAAAAAATTTCTGACCATGCAATTTGTGAACATTTACTGGGAAACTACATTTGACTACTTTGATATGTTTACTTCTAATGACACCAGCTCAGACTAAACATACCACTATGTCCCACTCCAAACCGCATGTTGGAAGAGCGAGACGTACACATAATAATGAATTGCTGCAGCTGAACTGCTGAGGAGCTGTTGTGTGCTCGAGCCAACCATCTGTACACTTTAATTTCCCTCTGAGAGCTTAGTGTGAGAGCTAGGATCATAAATGTCATTTCTGTTCTTACCTTCGTTACCATCATATGCATCATACTTTACAGAAACGTATAATAGAATTATTGTTGCTAAAATGATGCAGAATATTATTAAGAAACCAAGTGTTTGTGTCATGTCTCCCATGCCAGTGTTCTCAAAGGTTTTCCTCACTATGCATGTATATATGATCTGCATATAAATTGTTTGTTACATGGGCCTAGTTTGGTCTAGACCGGAGCTATTCATCCCACCAAATTAAAATTGCATAAGCATATTTTCTATGGATTAAATCTTAATCTATACTCTTTATTAATAAACAAAATAATTCTTTATTAATAAGCAAAATAATGTGAAAATGACGCGCGGTACCAAAAATATCAAAGTACCAAATTTGGTTATCAAGTACCAAAATACCAAATTTGGTTATCACGTGACCTGGTTCAATTTCTCGCAACTACGTACAAGATTTATTAATTTAAATTCTTTAGCTTAATTCAGGATTCGATTCCTTACAACTACGTTATTATACAACATTTATTTATTTACTTTAATTTCATTAATTTCATTCAAAGTTCAATTGTCTATAACTTCTATACTCTTTATTAATAAAGAAAATAATGTTAAAATATCGCGCGGTACCAAATTCAAGATTAATTGTCTATAACCACATATTTAAATAGTATTTATTTATTATATATTTCTATCATTCAAATATATATAAGTACATTTTTTAATAATTTTTTTTAATAATTAAAATTAATATTAATAAGCAAAACAATGTGAAAATGGCGCACGGTACCAAAGTACCAAATTTGATTATCACAAAATCCGGGTTCGATTCCTTACAACTACGTAATTATACAAGATTTATTTACTTTAAATTCTTTAACTTCATCTGGGGTTCGATTCTTTGCAACTACGTAATTATACAAGATTTATTTATTTACTTTAAATTTATTAGCTACATCGAGGGTTCGATTCCTTGCAGCTACGTAATCATACAAGATTTATTTATTTACTTTAATTTCCTTAGTTTTACAAACGGTTCGATTGTCTATAACTACATAATTAAATAATTGTTTATTTATTATATTTTTATCATTCAATTCTCGACAAATATATTTTTTAAAAATATTTATTAATATTTATCAATATTATTATGTTGATGTCCACTCATGCTCGGTCGTGCTTGGCACGGGTTATTAGCTAGTATACTTAAATCACCAATATATATATATAAAGGAGGATACGCGGGAGGTGAGACGGCGCCTCTAAGATCGTCTCAATTTATTTTTCTAATTTTATAGAATTTTAAAATTTTAAATATTAACAATTAAAATAATTTCTAACATATTATAAGTAAAATAGGTGTTCGAATTTGTAGAGAAAAAGAGTTCGAATTTATAAATAAGAAGAATTCAAATTACATATGAACGCAAATACTAATATTTTAATATATATAATGATATATATATATATATATATATATATATATATATATATGGGAATTGGTCCACAGCCACGGGTGGCTGTGAATTGACTACCAGCCACCAAAACCCCCGCAATGATGCATTGCGGTGGCTCTTAACTTCTTTTTGGACAAAACTGCCCTCAACCCCGCAATGTTTCAATGCTCCCCCGCAATGATACATTGCGGGTGTATTTAACTTTCTTTTATTTCCAGGACTGCCCTTATTGGGCTGGGCTTAACTTCTTGGGCTGGACTGGGCTTAACTTCTTGGCTGGACTGGGCTTAATTTTGGGTTTATTTTATTGACTTTTATTTTGTGTTTATTATATGGACTTTTATTTTGTGTTAATATTATATTTACATTAATGTTATAAATAATAATTTTATTTATCAAAATATAAAATTTAAAGTGTTTTGGATAATCAATTTTATTTGAATTATATAAATTTCAATTTACATTATTTTATATGTAAAATAAAAAAAATTAATTTTAAAATTATAAAATATTACAAAAATATTAATGTACCACAAAATTTAAATTATTGAATTAATTTAATTTTTTAATTTCTACAAATGATAAACTACTAATATAAAGTATAAACATTCAAAATATTGATTTGAAAATCAAATTAACATGTGTGTAATCATTTATTATGTTAAAAAAATAAAAATGAAAAAACTAGAACACAATTATTTGCGAACGAGTAATCATGTGTATGGTTTAACATGTGTTTCACCGTAGAATATTTGGAAACATTAGTTATATTAAATTTATTATCTTAATATTTGAATTTTATTATCTTAATTCATGTTAGGGATTTTTAAAATTGTTTTTTTGTAATATTTGAACCTAATTTTACATTTTATGGGGTATAATTTTGTATTAAACTAAATTTAATTATAAAAAATAATTATAAATGAAAATAATTAAGTTAGTAAATATTCAAAACTAATAAAATAAAAATAAATGATTACATATTAAATGATTACATATTCAGAAAATAAATAAAATATTAAGAAATTCAGGGTGAACAGTTCCCCGCAATGAAACATTGCGGGTGTGAACAGTACCCGCAACCAAACATTGCGAGTGTGAACAGTTCCCCGCAATGATGCATTGCGGGGGATCTTTTCTCCAGAAGCTTTCCCCTGTTTTCCGCTGTTTTTCCCCTGTTTTCCCCCTGTTTTTCCCCTGTGAATAGTGAATATTTAAGTATTTTCAAAGTTTTTTTTTATTTTTCTTCAAAAAATGAGATAATTAATATTTTATTTATTTTCTGAATTTCTTTTTTTTAATAATTCAAAATAGTGAATATTTAAGTATTTTCAATGTTTTTTTCTGCAGAAAATCGGGCATGACCGGTTCATTTATAGAAGTACCAGACCCTCTAACATAGGTCATTGTCCACTATCCTAAACCTGTGCAATTCCATAATCAAATTATTCAAATTAAATCCAAGACATAATCAAATAACACCTCTGAATAACAGTTAGAATCAAATAACATCATAACAAGTTATAATCGTATCATAACAAGCTAAAGACCCTTGTTCCTCCGATTAACCGCCTCATCTGGTAAATGTCGAGCTACACCTTTAAAAATCTCCCAAGCAATGCGATACCTGAAGACCTGGATATCATCTGGATAATTTCAAACGGCCGTGTGCAATGGTATGCCATAAAGTATAGCGTCCATGTATTTGCAGACATACACGCCACAATCAGAGCCACCAATTTGTTGCGGTTACTAATCGCAATGTTTAGTTGCGGGTGGTGGTTGATAAATTCTCTAGCCACCTGTGGTTGTGGAAGGGGACCCTATATATATATATATATATAAAACTCCAAGATGGCCCCATCAATTTTCTAAGATCGTTTCATGTCTCTGTTTTGTAATTTGATTTTTAGTTTCGTGTTCCGTCTGTGTGTGCGTTGATACATGTTTTTGGTTGGTTTAGGTGCTACCTCAAGTGGTGGATTATTTGTATGTTTTAAGTTTTGGGGATGTTGAGCATTGGTACGGTAAGTCAATGGTTTCATTATGTTCTATTTATATGAAAAATCCAAAATATAATTTTTATTTGAATATGTTAAATTTGAAATTTTTTCAGTTATAACTTTGTTTACTTTTTTATTGTGAGACAAGTTTAATCAACGATTTTTGTTTGGGTTTGGTTCTCTATACGTTTATTCTGGAACTAATATATATTGAGGGTCTGTTTGGATAATGGATAATAAGCTAGCTTATAGCTTATAAATCCGTAAGAATTTATGGAGGGTGTTTACCAACTTAATTTATAAATTAACTTATAACTTATATGTTCATAAGTTGTTGTTAGTAACAACGTACATTTTCTTAACTTATTGATTTATTGTTTGATTTCTTTGTCTTTTAATACTTCATATTTTTACATTTGTATTTTTAAATGTTTTTTCAATTTAAAATGCATGTATTTAATAATTATTTTTAAAATGTAAATTAGCAAATTTGTAACTAACTTATAAATAAATTTATTCAAACAACTTATAAGAATTCATTCACTTATCACTTAATATGATACTTAGAAAGGAATGAGTAATTGTTGTAATTCAAAAAAAATATTCTTTAACATATTATTTAACATATTAGAAGTAGAAAAGATGTTCAAATATATAAAAGAGGACGGTTCGAATTTATAACGAAGAGAAAAATTCGAATTTATAGGAAAAAAATATAATTAAGAGTTATATTAGAAGTAAAATAGGTGTTTGTAGAAATAATTAAATATTCATTTGAAAGTAAAATAAGATTGCGAATTTATATAGGTGTTTTTTCAACGAGATAGAGACTCATTAGAAAGGAGTATGATAACATGAAAATTAAAATATAAGACAAGTATTCAATATGTTAAATTTAGAATTTTGAGGAACGAGTAATTGCTCTAATTTAATTAATAGAGTTTATTAAAAAAAATTATATTTTCGCTGCGAAGCGCGGCTTTCACAACTAGTTACACATAAAATTTTGGTACAGAACATATATAATAATTTTTGGTATCTAATTACCTAACTTAGTGAACAAGACAGAACATATATAATAAATCTTAAGCTCAAGTGAGAACTCCAATTAAAATGAGAACTGAGATCTAATCTCAGCCCTTTGTTTTTATTAAATTTTTTAATCACAATCGTCCATTTTAACCCATCCACCCATCTATCTATCTAGTGCAACGACTGTTATTCCATCAGTCCATCCACCTCTCTCTCTCTCTTCAATTGTCAAGCTGCTCATGATGTCTACATCATCTCTTTGCTATAACATCTCCGTTTTTTATCATAGCACTGTTTTCGAAACCTCCGTCAATCATCGCGGATTCTATACATGATCTTTTTTTATCTTTTTAATGGAGTCAGTGCACATATCTAATTTATTTTTATAGGTGATTTTGTGAAATTGTTGTATCATCGGTGTCAATTTTAGCGATTTGGTGATGTAATTTGGTGATTTTGTAAATAACGATGGTTATTGGATAGTATCAACAGTGTTGGTAGTTTAAAATTTGACATTTTTATTTTTATTTTTTATGATTTTGATGATTTTTTATGATTTTGTTTTGATTTTGGTAGTGATATGATGGTGTATTGGTGGTGGTGACATCGGGGTGATGTTGACAGTGGTGGTTGGTGGTGACAGCGAGGCAGTAGCAGTGTGGTGGTTTGTTAATGTGAAGATGGTGAGTTTTTGGTCAATTTTGGTGATTTTGTGGTCGTGATCGAAGATACTGACCAGAATTACTGGTGATTTTCTTGCGATTGTAGTGATTTTCCATAGTGACCGGAGATGTTGACCGGAATTAGTGGTGATTTTCTTGCGATTGTGGTGATTTTCTGGTAGTGACCAGAGATGGTGATCAGAATAAGTGGTGATTTTTTGATCGAATGTGGTGATTTTTTGGTGGTGACCGGAGATGGTGGTCGGAAGTAGGGCTGCACAACGGTCCAAAACCGGACCGAACTGGACGGACCCGGACCGGACCGAAGACCGGAATTTTTGAAATTCATGGACCGGAGACCGGACCGGTATATATCCGGTCTTAGGACCGGACCCGACCGGAAAAACCTAGACCGGACCGGAACCGGACCGGTTTGATTAATGTTTATATAAGATTTTAATTTTAATTAGTTAATTTTTGTTTTTCATTTGAATTTAAATACATAAACATATTATTTGATTTATACGGTAATAAAAGTTTAAGATAAGAGCTAAAGTTCCCAAAAGCATTCCCAAATATTTAGTTAGTACTCCCTCTGTCCCTCCCATTTCTTTACACTTTCCTTTTTGGCACGTCCCTCTCATTTTTTTACATACCAAAAATAGTAACATTTTATAATATAAGAGTATGATCTTATTGATTGTGTATTTTAAATATAAAGAGTATCGATGTGTATATATATGCACTCCATGAATTAAAAACGACACTTGACATTTGTGATCAAATTTGGGATCTATTTTAGGGGCTTAGCACTACTCAAAATTTTAAAAGAAGTATATGTTTTATTATTTAGTTTGTAATTTTGATCTCTATTGTTTCATCAAATTATTTTCTATTAATTTGGATGATTAATATACGATATGTGTTAATATTTAATTTATATACATGATAATTAAAGACCTAAAGTAAAGTAAAACCAACTCTATACATGCATTCCGGTCCGGTCCGGGTTTTTTCAGGGTTTTGACCGGACCGGACCGGACCGCAGACCGGATTTTTTTGATATTGTGGACCAGGGACCGGACCGGTTATATTCGGTCTGGTTCGGGTCTTGGACCGGTAAAACCGGTCCGGTCCGGTTTACAGGTCCAGACCGGAATGTTGTGCTGCCCTAGTCAGAAGTGATGACCGGAATTAGTGGTCAGAAATAGTCACAGGTGTGATCAGACATTGTAATTGTCTAGAAAATTAATGAATAATATAAAATTAAATAAATTTAAATTCAAAATAAGTGGCTAAGATTTGTTAATGCATAGAAAATAAGGGTCGCGCTCAAATGAGAACCTCTTTTAATGTGAGAACTAGGATCTGATCACAACCACACATTTATTATATTAACTTTAAATCTCAACCACCCAATTTAATTTTTTATTCCCCCTGCATCATTCCTTTCTCATCCATCGATATTCATTTTCTCTCTCACCATCAATTATTCAACCACCAATTACTCCACCCGAAATCACCACAAAACTCATTTGCCAGTGATCTCTCCGATTATCTGCACCTCCGTAAAGCCACCGACGAGCTTCCATCACCACCCACTCGATACACCGCACTTTTTATCTCACTGATCAATTAATCAACCACCACCAAAAACTCCACCCCCAATCTTCAAAACTCAAAATCACTATGCCACGCCATCGTCATAACCAGCTTCACTATCACATCGATCTTTATCGTTCAAGATTTGTTTTTTATCAACATAACACAGTGATGCCGCTACCAGAATATAGACCAATTTTAACGATGTAATGGTAATAAGGGGGAGGTTGTGATTTTAATTTAAATCCAGTGATTTACGTATGTTGTTGGTGATTTGTTTGTGACGGTCGAAGGTGATGATCGGAAATGGAAATGGCGACTGAATTCGGTGGTTTTGTGGTCGTTTGATTGTAGTGATTTTTGTTTGACGGTGGTGATTTTTTGTTATTTCTAGCCGATTTGTTTTGATTTTCAGGTGATTTGTTGATAGCGTCAGAGGCGGTGGTTGAAGCCAGTAGAAGTCCGGTGATTTTGTGGTAGTTTGTGGTGGTTTGGTTGCGGTGATTTTCTCAAACTTGTGGTGATTTTTTGGGATCGCCAGAGGAGGTCGCCGGAAGTGGTCACTAGAGGTGACGGTTGGGGTGAGAGGACAATGTTATGACAGTTCAGTAGATGGGGAGGAGGGTGATATACAAGTGTGTATATGTATATATTTTAATTGGATGACCAAGATTAAAAAAAATAAAGGATTGAGATTAGATCACAGTTCTCATTTTAATATGGGTTCTCACTTGAGCAAGACCCTATAAAATAAATGGTTAGGATTAGATCTTATATCTCACAATAGTGAGAGTTCTCGATGGAGCGCGACTCTATATAATAATTATTTACGTATACAATTTTATTATTAACCAGGTCATATACGACTTATATCACCAAGATTTACAACCTATTCTCCTTTCCGACGACTCGATGACTTTCTGAATAGGCATTGACTTCGTTACTAATTGATGCAAATGGAGTTTGAATGTTATGTACAAGTCGCGATAGGAAGGAATCTGGAAAGTTGATAGGAAGAGTTAAAGCAGCTTCCCCAGGGCTCCCACCTCGTCATGTCTCCAAATAAAATTGTACTCCTAGTTGCTATCAAAATTTACATCTTCATCTTCAAACCCACAGACTAGATTCTTGTCAAACAATAAAAATCTCTACACAATGGGCAAAGACTACCAAGAAGAAACAAGCATTTCATCATCAACAAAGATCGTGGAAATTAACAGTTCATTGTCATCTTGGGCATCTACTGGGGAATTAACATTCCCGGATATCACTCAAACCGTGTCTGAAGACACCAATATCTACCAGCCACACCATCAACTTCAGCAACCACATGCTTCTCAGCATGGTTCACATACTTTTAGATTCAATCGCTGCTCGCAAAGAGCAGGATTTGAAGTTGGAAAATGCTTGGCGTCTGATACTTTCACAGCAGGTGGGTATGACTGGTCAATCAATTTGTACCCCAATGGCAAGAAGTACCAGTATAAAGATTACATTTCACTCTATATAAGATTGGAGAGTGAAGAAACTGATGTGAATGCAGAATTTGAACTGACGCTTGTTGATCAGAGTGGAAGAGGCAAGCATAGAACTCAGACACATTTTGGTTTCTTGATGAGACAACGCGGAAGCCAATGGGGATTTGGCCGGTACATGAAGAAAAAGTATTTGGAGAAACTAGGCTACCTAAAAGATGATTGTATGGTAGTAAATTGCGTGGTAGGAATTCTTGCATTTGGTACAGAATTGGAAATCTCAGCCTCAAGTAATTTCATTTCTCATTTCTTATCTTCATCAGTAAGTAATAAGATTATAAAGCTTAAGGAGTCTAACAGTGAGGATACTAAGTTTCTAGATCTGGAGTCAGCAGCAAAAACAATTATAGAATTTGAATCTCCATCGCAGCTACAAGGACTTCTCACTGATGGAGACCATGGCAAATTTGATCAGTACTTGTACGCAGTGGATCAGATTCAGCTATCGATTAGGTCAGGTATCTCCGGTTATGACACTCACAGAACTTGTGCTATTAGAAAACTGCAGCTGGTGTTTCAAAAAATCTTGGACTGCTCAGTTACTGGGACAAATTCTGATGCCATGAGTACCACTGTTTACTCTAGCAGTGTGACTAGCAGTTATAATTATGAGTTGCAGGGAAACAATCAGACTGGCCATGGTGAGCTCTCGCGAGAGCAAGTTTATCGTCTACATAATATAGTAGAGAGGCTAAACTCCACAGGATGTCTTGGGGATTGCATTAACATGTACAGAATTTCAAGGAAGACAGCGGTGGATGCAAGGTATCTGCGATTCTGCATTGGCAAGTGGACTTACAATGACTTGCAAAGATTGGATTGCGAAGAGTTTACCGCAAAAATTACGGTATGGATACTAGCAGCCTATAAATGTTACAACACTATCTTTCCCGAAGAGAGGCAATATTATGAGAAGATTTTTAATGGTGTAGGAGCTGCCACATATGACAACTGTTTCCTGGCTATTGTTAAACATGCTGCAATTGAGTTGAACAATTTCGCGGACGCTGTAAGTTGTACTGCTTCATTTCAAAAACTCTTCCCTGTTTTGGATCTGTATAAGGTTCTGGTAATTATCTTGCCTAAGATTCAAAACCTGTTCCACTCTGTATCAGTCGCAAATATATCTTATGGGGCTAGTAATATTGTTAATAGCCTTGCAACTCTCGTAAGGAAATTGTTTTCCAGCTTCCAGGACACTGTTCTTAATGATCAAATAAACACCCTACCTCCAAAAGGCACAGTTCATTCTTTAACAGAATATGCCATGAGATATGTCACTAGCATTTCATTTCACAAAGAACTGCTGACAAATATAATTGTATCTCCGCCAACGATAAGATTAGGAGATCAGGCAGATAAACAGTTTTTGGAAGCTTCGTCCGTAACCCCACTGCGACTCCACATGATTTCGATCATGATTAGCTTGAGAATCAATTTGGAGGGTAAATCTAGTCTTTATAAAGACTCGTCATTGAGTTATGTATTCATTATGAATAATGTTAACTACATGATTAAGACTATTACTGGTTCTCCGGAACTACTGCAGATGATTGGGAAGGAGTATCCGTTAAAGTTGAGCAAAGATGTGTTGCAGGCAGCACAGAACTATACTTCATCCATTTGGCACAGGGTTCTGTACTGTTTAAGAGATGATGGATTAAGCTTTAAGTTTCCACTTTATAATGTGATTTCAAAGAATTCTGTGAAGAATAGGTTCAAGACTTTCAACACTACGTTTGAAGAGGTTTGTCAGATTCAATCCACAATGTCTGTGCTGGATATTCAGCTGCAAGGTCAGATTCATAAGTTGATTCCGGCTTATAATTCCTTTCTAGAGAAATTCGGTAGCCATCTACAGAGTAAAAGGTACAAGGAGAGATACATCAAGTACTCGTCACAGGACCTCGAGAATAAACTAAAATCATTGTTTTCAGAACACTGACCATCACCTGGCAGTGTCTTAGATACTTGAGATCGTTTTAGTATTGAATGCCAAATTAGGTTACCACCATGATCAGCAACTCTGTTCCAATTTAGTGCTGTGGTGCGGTGTCTTTTGTATATTGCATATTCTCAATGGAAAACAAACATCAAACCTAGTCACTGGTTATAAATAATAGAGAAACAATCACCTGATGAAAAGGATAAGTTTTGGTTTGTACAATAACAGCTTTGTATTCTTAAAATTTGAAGAGTTACAAGGAATTGATAAATGAATTTATTATATGGCTAAACAGCAGCTCGAAATTTTACCATGAAACAAAATAAAACTAACTTGGATTTGGCCCAAGTTAAACATAACAAAACATGATATTGTATTTGGAGACACCAAAGTTGTCTCTTATAAACAAGGTTTACCTCAAAACTAACTACATACAAATTTATTCCCAAGACAAAAATGTCTTTTAAATTTATCATATGGGTTGGGGAGCCTGGAAAACAGCAAGTAGATCCCTCTGAACCTCACTATATCATCCAACAACATTGTACCAGGTATCTTCAAACTTGAATATCCTCACATCCTCATCATCATACATCAAGCCCTCAGTAGATCTGTGTATAAACAATAACCATGTCTCTTTGTCTTTGGTCTGAGACTCATGGAACTTGTGCTTTAGAAACACTGCAGCCAGTGTTTCGAGAAATATTGGATTGCTCAATCAATGCAATAGATTATGATGCCTTGAGTTCCACTGTTTGCTCAAGTACTATGTCTAGCACTTATGGTTATGATTTACTGGGAAGCACTCATACTGGCCACGGTGATCTTTCCTCAGAGCAAATTAATTGTCTTCGTAATATAGGAGAGGGGCTGAATTGCACAGGATGTCTTGGGGATTTCATTGAGGCATACAGATATTCGAGGAAGTCAGCCGTGGATGCAAGGTGTCGGAGGTTTTGCATTAGTAAGTGGACCAGTAATGACTTACAAAATTTAGACTGTGAAGAGTTCACTACAGAGATTAAAATATGGATACAGACAGCCAAAATTTGTTACAACAGTATCTTTCCCCGGGAGAAGCAATATATTGAGCAGATATTTGGTGGTGTGAGAGCTGTCACGCATGACAATTTTTTCGTGGCTATAGTCGAACATGTTGCAATTGAGTTGAACAATTTTGCAGAAGCTGTAAGTTCTATTGCATCATTTCGAAAACTGTTTGATGTTTTGGACATGTACAAGGCTCTGTTTGTCATCTTGCCTAATATTCAGACCATGTTCCGCTCTATATCATGCACAAATATTTCTCACGAGGCAACTACAACTTTTTATAGTCTCGCTAATGTAGTAAGAAAACTGTTTTCCAGCTTCGAGGATACTGTGCTTTATGAGCTATCGAACACTTTACCTCCGGAAGGCACAATTCATTCTCTGACAGAATATGCAATGAATTATGTTACTAGCATTTCACAGTACAAGGAAATACTAACAAATATTATTATATCTCGGCCCTCTAAGAGCTTGGGAAATCAGGCACATGAACTATTTTTTCAAGGTTCAGGTGGAACTCCATTGGGACTCCACATGATTTGGATCATAATGAGCCTGAGAATCAATTTGGAGGGTAAATCTAGTCTTTATAAAGATACGTCACTGAGCTTAGCGTTTAATATGAACAACGCTGATTATATATTAAAGTCTATTACAGGGTCTCCGGAACTACAAGAGATGATAGGAAAGGAGTATCTATCAATGTTGCACAATGATGTCGCGCAGGCAAAAAGGGACTATTCTTCATCCATTTGGCACAGGGTTTTATACTGTTTGAGAGATGATGGATTGAACTACAAGTTTCCATTTTATACTGGTATTTTAAAAAATTCGGTGAAAAAAAGATTCAAGACTTTCAACACTGAATTCGAAGAGATTTGTCAGGCTCAAATATGGAAGTCTGTGCCGGATATTGACATACACCGTCACCTTCGTGAGCTAATACTAAGGAAGTTGCTTCCGGCTTATAGGTCTTTTCTGGGAAAGTACGGTGGCCATCTACAGAGTGTTAGGTACAGGGAAAGATACATTAAGTATTCAATTAAGGAGCTTGCAGATAAATTAAAATTTTGTTTTCAGTGTGCTGCTGACTACCAAATTAGCTTCTCAACCGGTCGGATATGGATGGAATTTGACTAAATCCGTATGCACAACTGTTGAATTTGTTGGATCAGATCAGATCCAACTGTTGAGTTTGTTGTAAACTTAATGACATGTTATTGTTTACAAAACACAAGTAACAAGAAATTCAATAAGTTAGCAGAAGGTTCATACATATCTCTATTCCACAATCATCTACAACAAAACACTCATGATTAATTTAAATGTCATTTCTCAGTCTCAAATTCACAAGCATCAAGTAGGGATGAAATTTCAACATTACATGCATAATGCAGCTATAACATAACCCTGGCAAAGTAAATGTCCATTACAGAATTGAAAGCCATTTACAGTACATGCATAATGCAGCTATAACTCCTTTCTAGAGATATTTGGTAGCCATTTACAGAGTGAAAGGTACAAGGGCAGACACATAAAGTACTCATCACA
Source organism: Heracleum sosnowskyi (assembly GCA_030848705.1). Taxonomy (NCBI): domain Eukaryota; kingdom Viridiplantae; phylum Streptophyta; class Magnoliopsida; order Apiales; family Apiaceae; genus Heracleum; species Heracleum sosnowskyi. Next base: position 8,316,024 of record CM061242.1, on the reverse strand, counting down.
GGACCTCGAGAATAAAATAAAAAACTTGTTTTCAGAACACTGACCATCATATGACCGAGGCACAACCAAACACCATATCAACTCATCTGCTGGTTATAGATTACCGAGGTAAACAATCGCCTAAAGAAAAAGAAAAAGTTTCGGTACGCTTATGATGGCCTTTGTATTCTCAAATTTCTTTTAAATAAATGAACTTACAATATGGAAGCTAGAGACCTAGTCAAAATGATGTCATGAATTTGTGAAACTCCAAAACTCCTTTGAACTAGCATGATATGCTTTAAAAATACAAAATTAAGCCCACCATACCAGTAGTTTGTGCCACTTAAAAGCGCATGTCTCAGGTTAGGTGCTGAGATGTAGGCATGGAGAAGCTGTTTTGATCAGTGGCGGATCTACAGGGGAATAGAGAAGCTGAGAGTATGTATACATTAATACATGGCTGCCTTCATTAGGTAATGTCCTGATTTTGAAATATTTCTGCTTGCAGTGCTTATGGTGTTTGAAGTTTGAACCATGTATACTGTTGAAGGCAGGTTAATACCATGAAATGAAGTAGAAGATGATTATCGAAAGAAAGAAAGAAAGAAATGGGCTCCTTCCTGGAAAATTCAGATTTAAACTTGGCATGGTGCAACATCTGGTATTGCTTTAAGGGTTCAAGGTGTGTCCTCTTGTATTTAACAATAGAAATTTCAGTAGATGTTTTTTTATTAGGCTTAATTACAACATAAACCTTGAAGTATAACTCTTTGTACACATAAAACCCTAAAGAAAAATGTTGTACACATCAAACTTTTAAGTACCGATTATGTATATAGACCCCTGCTCCAAAAAACACTACCGAGTAAGGTGGGATTTGAGTGCTATTCCATGCCACCATGTCATCTCTTGCTTGAATAAGATGGGGTACAATGTCGATAATTATGTAGATGTTTATTTTTCAATCACAGAAAGACTTTTTCAAGGATAATATTTCCCATGAATGGACATGAACTATGGTTATTCGTAGTACTCATTCGTAGACAACAAAACTGTATACTAATTTCAGTAACAAACCAGGCCTACATAATTTACCAGGTAACTCTGCAAGTATATAAACTATTCCGAGCAGCAAAGGTTAAGAGAATTCAAGGTAGCTGGCCACGACGGAAGTGCTAGAATATTGAATACTCGTTCATTAACTTCTTGGAGGATGCGAGATTGTATGAGTTAAAAGAAATAACACTGGAAGTTAAATCCTCAATTATCAAGAAAACAAGGGTATCCGTGAGAATACAAAACCAAGAATAGAAAAACGATAGACGTGTATAGATCCCACAGGGGGTGCATTAGTATTCGACTTTTGGCAAAACAAGGTTATTTTTTGTGAGGCCCTTATGTTACATTGAACTGTATCGGACTTAAAATCATTTTGAAACATCACAATGCAGATGTAAGTGATGAGGTAACAAACTGGCTGCAGAAATAAAGATGAATTATTCTCCATTCTAACCAAGTCATTTCAAAGCATTAAAAATCGTTTTATAATCTGGCATTTCCCTGGAGACACAAAGAAAAAACCGAAAAAACCATTTCAAGCTGCGTAATTGATTATGTGTGCACAAAACTAAGTTAACATAGCTAAGTGTACTAAGATGTATCTTATCTTTAGTGTTTGTAACTAAAACTAAGTTGAATTTGGCCGAATTTAACATAACAAAACAGATTTGTTACCTCAAAATTATCCCAAATTATTTGTTGTTACTGTGAAAGCCGACAAAAATTTCAAAACAGCAAGTCAATGTATTCCCACTTCACCATCGCATCCAGTGTATATATGTGCTACTTCACACTTGAATCAATCTCCTTCCAATTTTTAACATCCCCGTCATCAAACCTTCAAAGTAGATCCTTGTCTTAACAGTAAATAGGTCTCTGTCTCTGTAATCCCTACAGCAGATGATCAGATTATACCATTTGTAGCATTTCAAGGCATGATGGAATTCAGCTACGAGGATATAAAGTTGACACGTTTGGAGTCAGCAGCAAAACTAATTATAGAATTTGAAAGTCCGTGGCAGCTTCACCAGTTTATTAGTGTTGGAAACCGCAACAAATTCGATCAGTACTTGTATGCAGTAGATGAGATTCAGAAATCAATCAAGTCAGGCATGACCTCCGGTTATGAGACTCATGGAACTCGTGCTATAAAAACACTGCAGCTAGTATTTCGAGGAATCTTGGAATGCTCAATCAGTGCAACCATTTCTGATTCTTCGAGTTCCCCTGTATACTCTAGCAGTGGGACAAGCAGTAATGGTTATGAGTTGCAGGGAAGCAATCGAACTTTCTATCATAAGCTATCCTCAGAGCAAGTTTATTATCTCCGTAACATTGTGAGAAAACTAAATTCTAGAGGATGTCTTGGGGACTGCACTTGCATATACAGAATCTCAAGGAAGTCAGCGGTGGATGCAAAGCTCCCCTGGCTTTGCATTTGGAAATGGACTACTAACGACTTGCAAAATTTGGACAGAATTCAATTCGCTACAAAAATTGAAATATGGATACAGGCAGCCAATATATGCTACAGCACTATCTTTCCCAGGGAGAGGCAATATTTTGAGCAGATCTTTGATGGTGTAAGCACTGTCACATATGACAACTGTTTCCTGGCTATAGTCGAACATGTTGCAATTGAGTTGAACAATTTTGCGGATGCTGCAAGTTCTATTGCATCATTTCAAAATCTCTTTGCAGTTTTAGATCTGTACGAGGCTCTCTTAGTTTTATTGCCTGAGATTGAAACCATGTTCCATTCTGTTTCAAGCACAAAAATATCTTATGGGGCAACTAGGATCATAAAAAACCTCAAAATTCTAGTAAGGAAATTGTTTTGCAGCTTTGAGGATACTGTGCTTAATGAGGTATCGAACACTCCACTTTCAGAAGGCACAATTCATTCTTTGACAGAGTATGCAATGAATTATGTTACTAGAATTTCACTGCACCGGAAAATTCTAGCAGATATAATTGTATCCAAACCCGCTAAAAGCCTGGGAAATCAGGAAGATGATCAATTTTTGGATACTTCAGATGGAACCCCATTGGAACTCCACATGATATGGATTATAATAAGCTTGAAAATTAATCTAGAGCGTAAATCTAGAGCATACAAAGACTCAACCTCGCGGTATGTATTCATTACGAACAATGTGATTTACATACTTAAGACTATTAAAGCATGTCCGGAACTAGAAAAGATGACTGGGGAGGAGTATCCATTAAAGTTGAGCAACTATATCATGCAGGCAGCGCAGGACTATTTTTCTTCAATATGGCACAGGGTTTTGTACTGTTTAAGAGACGACGGTTTAAACAATAAGTTTCCATTTTATAATGGAATCTCAAGGAAATCTGTGAAGAATAGGTTCAAGACTTTCAACACTACATTCAAAGAGGTTTGTCAGACTCAATCTAGAATATTTGTGGCGGATATTCACATACACCATCAGCTTCATAAGCTGATACTGAATACGTTGCTTCCGGCTTATGAATCCTTTCTGGAAAAATATGGTAGCCATTTACAGGGTGAAAGGTACAAGGAGAGATACATCAAGTATTCAACAGAGGACCTTAAGAATAGAATGTTATTAACTACCGAAGCTAATCTAGCTCAAAATATATTTGAATAGAGAATTTGTAAAGTTGAAAGAAATTACAATCAGAACATGAATCTGAATATCAACAGGGGTTCCGGTTTCATCTGAATCATTTTGTTCTATTCACCTAATTTAATTGACAAGTATTTAAGTTTATGCGGGATAACCAATTTCTCACTACTTCAATCCTTAATCTTTCTCAAGCACTAATCACTAGTTCCTGAAAGTAAATTTCCTATATCTTTGTGTACATTCTTGGGTTCGCATAATTCCATAACAATTCACTAGCATTAAGCATGGAAGAAATACTCAACTTGATCATAATTTATAATTAAGTATCAAGCTTTATTAGCAGAGTGATATTGGAGTGCTTATGAGAAAATTGGCAATAGAACACGCCACCTCCAACAGGCACAATTTATTATTTGACAGAATATGCAGTGACTTATATTACTAGCATTTCACTGTACAACGAACTGCTAACAAATCTTATTAAATCTCGGCCACAAAAAGTTCTAAAAATCAGGCAGATGAAGCATTTCTAAAAGCTTCAGGTGGAACCCCCAGGGGGACTCTAATTGATTTGGATCAGTTTGGAATGTGAATCTGGTTTTTACTGAGACTCGACATTGTGCAATGTACTCGTTATGAACAATGTTAACTACATGATTAAGATTATTACAGCATCTTCGGAACTACTAGAGATGATAGGAAAGGAGTATCATCGAAGGTGAGCAACGATATGCTTTACTAATATCACTCGAAACAAGATCAGAGAATGGTTGTAATTTGTAAACATGTTTAAAGGTAAGATCACCATCTTCTTTCTCAAATCAACTCCTACAATATATAATTTTTATGATCTTTGTTTTCGATCTTTTATTTCTTTTCAATTTCCAGGCTTGCTACCAAGTGACAGATCTATATTAAGTTACCAATTTTACCTAAAACCTCGAGATGTTTGGAGTCGTACTTAATTAGATCGCGTAACATCATTTACACTGTCCCTCACTTAAAACTCATTGATTTAGTTTTGAAAAACTGATCACCAAGTGACTATTCGAAAAGTTGATCACTAGGTAACTCTACCCTTTCTTTAAGTACTCTAATTTTTATTCATTTGGTAGCTCTCTCCCATTTTTGAGTCCACCTAGGCGAAATTTAATTAATGAGAATATTGTGGATGAAAGGATTAATAGATCTTTTTATCATCATCAATTTTTTCGTTTACTCGACCTTTTTTTTTGCTTCTTCCTTCCCAGCCGTAACATCCCTCTTTTGTTAATGATGATCGTTCTAGAGATGCATAGAGTTTGTAGAAATGAATGTGATGTTACCTAGACAAATTTTTTCTGGGGCACCAAATATTGATGCTAAAAATTATCAAGAATGAGTTATCAAACTTAGGATTTACACCTATAAAATGGGTGTTAAAAATCAAAATGACCAACGAGAAGAGTAATTTCTGGTCGTCTTCAATAGGAATAGACGCGTAATCTATACCAAAATTACACCGAGGTGTATAGGACTTTCCTGGAAAGTCTACTTAAATCTTGATTTCGACTTTGCCAGACGATTATCAGGAGTTCACACTGCTACTGTAGTTTACTAACAGTCAATTTGAAAACTAACACTACGACAAAAGAACTAATCACACGAATCATGCAAGTGATTCTTTTGTCGTTTCTATTCAAATTCGACCTAATGGTCGAGTGCAATTTTATAATTATTGATTCATATTTTAATTTCTCATTATGTTCTTAATGACAGTACTTGTACAAAATAAATTTGTTTAAAATTTTCATATTTTGTTTAAAAGCTATGATAAAATTTAAGGTCAGAGAGTTGATCAGATTAAATTGCAGTTTAAGCGATATTAGGATAAGATTTTGATCGAAATCTCCTACGTTGCTGCATTCGACAAGAGGCATTCGACAAGAGGTTCAGTGTTCAACTACGACTCCCCTGAATACTAAATTACATAGTTTATGAGAAACATTTGTGACAAGTGACTAAAATGTTCCCCTCTTTTGTACCTTAAGGCAATAGCTAGGTAGCCGTTCGGACCATGAAATTTCAACTCTGGATTTGAAATCTAATTAGTCATATGAGCCTTAGATCTGCAGACTGCAAGTGCAAATTTAATTAAAATATATATAACAGGAAAGAGTCCGGAAATCGGTAGCTAACACTCAGAAGATTTTTGTCTCTAATGATTGGCACTAACTCCCAAGAAAGTTTGTTAGCTTATTATTGGTGACAGTCTGTATTAGCTATTTGTCTTGTTCTATTTATTCAGCTCTATGTACTCATCTCTAAGACCATGCAGAATTTATATATCATTTGCTCTCAATTATCTCTGCATCTTGTTTATTCATGATTATGTCTATCATGTATGATCTTTGATTCATTCTTGTGAAAGTCATCCTTATCTAGTCATCATGGTATCAGAGCCCTTTTAACTGTTTCATTGTTCTTGATTCAGTTTTAAAAATCAAATCTTTATATGTTTTTTGTTTCCTCAGATCTATTTTCTTGTTATCCCTCTTTCCAGATTTGTTTAGTCTCTTCTTGATAATCTTTTCTGTGAATCATGGCTAATGCACGCCTTACTTACCAAGATATGGTCAATCCTTTATTCTTACATCCATATGATAATGCCAACTCTATTCAAGTGGATAAACTTGAAGGCAGTTCTGATTATAGGGCATGGAAGAGAGCTATGGAGATTAATCTAACTTCTAAAAGGAAGCTTGGTTTTGTCAAAGGAACTGTTGTTTGTCCTATAGACGATCATGTGCAGGCTGACATGTGGGAAACCAGTGACAACATGGTAATTTCTTGGCTGACTTCTAATCTCTCATCTACTATTAAAAAGTCTGTTATTTATATGAGCCCCTCTAGAGAGATTTGGTCCAATTTAGAGCAACGATTTTCTTTGACCAATGGCTCTCGCAAATACAAACTTAGTAAAGATTTGTATGATATCAAACAAGGCAATCTCAGTGTTAATGATTATTATACTGCTATGAGAACAGTCTGGGAGGAGTTGGACTCCATGAATGGGTTACCAACTGTCTCAGTGTTAAACAAGGCAATCTCAGTGTTAATTGATGGTTGAAATTGATCTTCAGAGGGAAGAGTCTAAACTCTTTCAGTTTCTCAATGGATTGAATGAGATTTATTCTCCACAAAGAAGTTAGCTGTTGTTACTTAATCCTCTACCAAGTGTAGAAACTGCCTTATCTATTATTCAGCAAGAAGAAGCACAAAGGGAACTTATACATGGATCAAAAACAAGCAACTCGGAGATTTTAGCAATGTTTAGTAAAGGAACAACAAATCCCAGGGTGTTCAAATGTAATGCTTGTGGAGGTAAGGGTCATACTCAAGATAGGTGCTGTAACACCCCCAGATCCGGGGTCAGGAATCTGGGTTGTCACGCTCCATCAATGATACAATACCTGCATTACTTACAACATTCTCATAGTACAACTCCAAAGACCCCAATCACTTACGCACATACACACAAGTTATAGCCTTGGAAATGAGCACAATAATCAACATTTGTTATTACAACCCAAATGTACTATCCAGGAAAATACTCTCTCTAAATGAGAGTCGACTAACGTAGCCGCCGCCGCCCCCTACCTCTTCTCCGACCCTCCCTCCTCCTCCCTCACCACCCATCTCCTTCCCCGCCATCAATCCCTCTCTTTCTTTCAATAAAATCGAGTTTTATCCTCGAATTTGTTTCTTGTTTCAATAAGAAAAGCCCTAGATCTAACCATCAGAGCTTCCGTTGTCCTTCTTCTCAGATTCAAGCGGGTGGATTTTCGGTTCCTCTTGTTTTTGTGGTTTCGCTCCGGATCTAAGGATTGCTTGTTTTAGTTGATCTAAAGTTAATTCGGATCTAAGGTTTCTAAGCCTTTTCCGATTGTAAGATCGATTTTGTTTTGTTGATTTTGTCTCACCGCTTGTTTGTGTGAGTTTGTTTTTGTCTCACCGTTTGTGTGAGTTTTGGTGCTGGATTATATTATCTTGGAGGCTTGTACGGATAATATGGATAAACACTTTGATGAAGTGTTAGTGTGTTACACACATAGGTCTGCGAATATTGTAGCTTATTGTTTAGCAAGGGCGACATATTCTATGTCAGGTCTTTCAGAGTGGAATGTTTCTGCTCGAGATTGTATCATCTGTTACTTTAAGATATTTTAATGCAAGTACGATTTTATCAACAAAAAAAATGTACTATCCAGGACCTCACAATTCTATACAAGGTTTAGAAATACAAACCCACTCAAAATAATTCTCACTAATTCAAGCTGCAACCCTTTTTGCTCGCACTGATAGTATCCATCCTGCATCAACTAACTCCAGGGAGGTCTCTCCATTCCCTTGCTCTCATAACACGAGGTGAATTCGGCAATGTTTTCCTCATGCTGAAATATTTAATAAAGCAAGAATGAGCTAATAGTGCTCAGCAAGAAATCTATCCCAGTTTAAATCTTTAAACCTTTTAGGGAGATAATCCATAAGGGATCAAAGCTTTTATCAGTACTAGGGTCTAACCCCAAAATAGTATATCATTTAAAATACCGTATGACTTATAATCATACTCATATACTCTTCGTAATCATTTGGAAATCCTTGGTATCAATATGATAAACCAAGACTCAAAACATATCTTTTTAAAATAGATATCAAATATTGGAATCAAGGCTTAAAGCCTATTCATTGACTCGAAATACCATACAGTTCAATATACTGTATATCTTAAATACTTTCTCAACATATATGTATGCATATATATTTAGATATCTCATACTGTTCAAAACACTGTAAAATACTCGTAATGAACACCTTTTTGACTCTGTTGTGTTGTGATATATAAAAGAAGCAAGAATGAGCACTATAGCTCGGCGATAATATATAGCAGCATAATTGTATATGTAAGCTGATACCATAATTGAAAACTTTTAAAACTTCATTCGCATACAGAATGATATATTGAAATATTCTTTTCGTCAAAACATGTCGTACAGTTCAAGATACTGTAGAAGAAGTATACTTTTCAACCACTGTCAACATTATCGGTAACTCAGCACCTAGGCTTTCGTTACAATGTCACAGTACAATTCCAATTGGAAGATGGGACTATCTGGAGCACACCATGATACACGATGATCAGTCGTTGTATCGCACTCACACTTTTCTACTAGTAGATGGATGACATCCTAACACGATTATCACCCCAGCCGCATACGGGCTTTGTATCTGCTGGACTGTCCCACAGCCTCCTACGCGAGATAGATGCTGGACTGCCCCGCAGCCTCTTACGCTATATAATTAGATGGACTGTCCCACAGCCTCTTACACTATATAATTTGATGGACTGTCCCACGGCCTCTTACACGTTTCCTCCTAGTCCCGGATGAACAATCAAAGAAAACTGGAGCCGGAACTAAATCCAGGTCTCCCAAGCAATTTGTACTTGTCAACACTATTCATTATTTCTGATCACCTTACTCCTTGATTGTTTGGGGAAGTAAGTCACAAGGGAATTTGACTTGAGTCAACCAGAGTAATCACTGAGAAGGATTCGCTTCGCAAAATTTCGAATTGGGAGTAGTCGGAGTTTTCTGAGATGCTTTGATTTGAAATTCGTTTGGATAGGGCAGTAATCCCAAAACATAAACTCTTTCGAGGAATTGGAAGAGTAAAATCATTGGTCGCTCCTTAAACTGAATTCCCCATTTTTGATGAGTTGGAAAATATTTAATCGTATCTAAGAGTCTTAATAAGCTCAAAATAATATTTGGGTACCCCTACTGTTTTTAAAAGATTTTTCTGAAGGCCAAAAAATATTTTAAATAATTAATGAAGGCCTTAAATAATTTTTAAATAGGGTTTTATGATTTTTAAATCATTTTAGAATATTTAATAAATATTCAAAAAATATTTATTAAATAATTAAGTCACTTGAAATATTTAATAAATATTCAAATAATATTTATTAAATAATAAACAATTAAATAAATCCTGTTTAAATGAATATTCAAAATAATATTCATTTGATTAAATAAATAATCAATAATATTTAAAATATCCAAATTATATTTATTGGAATATTTTAAATAAATATAAAAGAATTAATCTGTCTCCGGCAAATCTCCGGGTTTTTATGACAGCGTTCGTAAAATATCTCCGACTCCCGAATTACGTTTAAAATACAAATATACACTCTTCCCGAGAGTCCTTATACATATACACTCATATAAGGTGTCACCAAAATTTCACATTGTAAAACATCGTAAGCATCAGGTATTATGATTAAAACAGTCCATATAATTCAACAGTAATTATATCACAACCACAACAGTTTACAAATCATACTGAATACTTAAGCTTTGGGTTTCGAAAACTTGCATGCATCTATCATATGCATATATTACGTCTCAACATTTTTAATACCATTACATCTATATACGATGTAAGGTTTGAAAACATGCATAATATCATATCATATGCATCATTAGTATAAGTAATGGAAAACGTAGCATGGAATAAGAAAACTTGCCTGATGCTCGAGAAGTGATAGGGGTTACGATGCCGGACCATCTAGACAAAGTCAAAGAAAACGCACGATCAATCCCCTGGATAATCCACTTGTACTTAATGCTTAAACACGTAAGCGAAACACAACCAAGGAATTACTAGCTCGTTATAGGCTCATACTAAGTCCGCGTTTAGTCGACAATTACTTCCGTCGTAGGTTTAGTCCGAAATCGATCCTCGAATACAAGTTATACTTAACCATTTACAACATTGGTTTCTAAGTCATGTTCTTGGTGGTTTTCACTTGCGCGACCTTGACTAAAACATTTTTATAAAATCGAAAAATAATCTTTTTAATACGAATCTTTTTCGTGAGCCTTCCTAACTGTCTCTAGTATTATTCATCAAAGTTTCACATTTTAATATGGCTTCTAAGTGGTCCAAATATAGCCTCAAAGTGACTGACCAGAGAGGGGTTGTTCCTCCGAACGACGTTTACTAAAACTCACTTTTCTCTTAAACCGTAAATCGTAACGACATGATTCTTCCGCTCACGTAAACTAGAAATAAATCTCTACACACTCATGTTCATCACTGAACCAAAAGAGGCAGTTAAGTTTTCGGATTCTAGGCAGTTTATAGAGTTACCGAAAATTGGGCATTACGACGGCTTAAAACTTAACGTTTCCCATTTTCAAAACACAACCAAATCAATATCAATCAATCCCAAACTCACCCTCCACCTTATACTCCCTCCACTCAGTCAAATCCTCCATAAATATTCAAAACAAATTCATAACCCATCCTCCAAACTCAACCAACAATTCATCTAATCACTTAATCATGATCTTAACTTTACATAAACATCAAAACCACTTCAAAACTCATATAAACAAAAAGGGGCAGAGGTCTTTATACCTTCCTTGAATCCTTAAACACACAACCAGATCTTGTAAGCCTTAAGAGAGTCTTTATCCATGGTTATCATCCTTAAACTTGCAAAAGAAATCAAGAACAAGTCATGAAACTTTCGGAGTTACTATACACCGGTTTAAAGAACTGGAAACACGAAGGTCTTACCTTACTCAAATGGAAGACACTTGTGAAATACGAAATGTAGGTAATCTCAAGACCTTTCCAACAAGCTATAGATCGCAATTTTCCACCGATAAATGAAGGAGATATGAAAGTTACAATCCGGCAGTTCTGTTTTTGCCGAAATGAAGGAAAAAGAATGGTTTTTGGTTTTTTGGTTGATCTTGATTGAAATGCTGATTTTTGTTGAAAAGTGGTGAGTCATGAGAATTGTCCTTGTCATCAGGACACGTGTCAAGCCATGGAGTATCATGGTGGCAAAGCAGGGACACGTGTCAAGCACTGGAGGGTCATGGTGGCAAGCAGCTTTACTAGTTCGTTTCTTTTCACATGGATGATCCAAATGTTGCATCCCTCGAATTAATCTTGTTACATGTTACTTCCATGTCTATATTTAATCCTGTAAATGTTGCCTTGTTCCTCTTGAAATGATTCGAAATATTTTCTAAAGGGCGAATAAAACTCTACGCGATTCTCGCAGTGAATAATAACTATTCATTATTCACTTCAACAATCGAATCCTTAAATCAACTTTTAATAAAATAATAAAATTCCAAAATATTAAATCCTCAAATCCTCAATTTTAATATCTCATTTCTTGAATATAATAATATATAATTTGCTGCCCGGTCAGATACTATACCAAAATAAAATTTGGAATTTCTGAATTCCGATCGTCTTTGCATTCTCTTATTTACTCCGTAGATCACTAATACGACTTCGAAAGTTCATTATCCCGACTCGTACATAGGGTGGTCTGAAAATCTTTTTCGGTTCAGAAATTTACTATTCATCAAAATTTTTTTTTTTTTTTTTTTAACTAAGTCCAAAATTTGGGGTTTGTTAGATCAGAATTCAATGATCGTCAGAAGCTAGACTCAACTGATCAGGATTGCTGACGTCATCAGTATTGCATGGTCATCAGTATTTGATCAAGCGTCAGTATCTTATTGATCATCAGGATTCCTACTCAGACTATGATCAGGATTGATCATCAGAACTTGAAGCTGATCAGGATTCCTACTTCGAGTTATATTTGGAGTCTAGATAAACATGGAAGTTTATTCTATTTGTTCCTGGTTTGTAGAATGTAGCTATCGATTAAGGATAGGTTTCTATCTTTGTTATTGATTAGGACTTATCTTGTTATTGATAGAGAAGCTGTGTGTACTATATAAACACAGTCTTGGTTTCGATTTATGAATTCATAAGAGAGAGAACATAATCGAAGAGAAGCTCTTAAGAACAGAATTTCTTGAGAGAGTTTTTGTAAACTAGCAGCTCTCAAGAACATCAGAATTTCTTGAGAGAGTTTGTAACAGTTTTATATCAGATTTAATAAAGCTGTTATCTTTCTTTTCATATTTGTGATATATACATTAAGAAGTCGATTATCTTACTCTATTGTATTCAACCCCCCTTCTACAATAGATTATTACTGGGCAACAATTGGTATCAGAGCAAACTGATTTATTTTTAAATCAGAGACGATCTAAGATGTCGACAACCAAGTATGAAAGCATGAAGATTCCCATCTTAAAGATATCAGAATATCCTACATGGAGGGTAAAGATGCTGATGTACCTGGAGGCTATGGATCCTGACTACTTGGACAGGATTCGTGATGGACCATATATACCAACAAAGTTCGTAGAACGAACAGATACAGTACCAGAACATTATGTGGTCAAAGCTAAAGCTGAATGGACTCCAGAAGAAAAAGATCATGTACTCAGGGAACCAAAGATAAAGAATATCTTGCATAATAGCCTTGATGCTGTCATGTCAAACAGAGTGATTGCATGCAAGTCTTCAAAAGAAATCTGGGATACTTTGGAAACTCAGTGCCGGGGATCTGCATCTGTTAAGAAAAACAGAAGGGCTCTTTTGATTCAAGAATATGAACAATTCGATGCAAGACCTGAAGAGAGCCTGACTGATCTATATGATAGATTTCTGACACTATTGAACAGCTTATCCTTAGTTGACAAAGTATATGAAACTGAAGATTCAAACACCAAATTTCTTAGAGCTTTACCTGAAGAATGGGATACTCAGACCTCAATCATTAGACACCAGTATGATCTGAACATTGTGTCTCTTGATGAGATCTATGGGATGCTAAGAACTCATGATCTTGAAGTTCAACAGAGAAAGAACAAGAAAAGCAGCAAGGCAAAGTCAATTGCTTTGAATGTAGAAGCTAAATCAAAAGGAAAAGCTATGGAGGTCTCTAGAAGGAAAGCAAGAGTAGCTGAGTCAGATCCTGACGACTCTTCATCAGATACTGATGGCAATTCTGATGCCAATACTGGTGATGAATCTTCTGATTCAGACATGGAAGAGATGGTTGCTATGATTGTCAGAAACTTCAGAAGGATGAAGTTCAGGAAGAATAGAAGACAAGGCAACTTTCAGAAAAAGACCTTCAAAGCAGACAAAGACAAGTATATCAAAAAGGACAGCAAGGGTAGCAAATTTGACAAATCAAAGGTTAGATGCTACAAGTGTAATGGAATGGGTCACTTTGCTTCTGAATGCAACAAGACAAAGGCACTCATCACATCAAGCAAGGATTGGATGGACTCTTCCTCAGAATCTGATACTGAGGTAGTCAACTATGCGTTAATGGCCAATGCTGATGTAACTGCTGCTCCTGATGATAAGGTACTAAATACTATCTTTGATTTTGATACTGATAATGCTTCTGAGTTAAGATGTTTTCTAAAGTCATTACATATTAGCTTTAGAAGTCAAACTGCTGAGAATACTAGAATCTTATCTGAGATGTCTGACCTTAGAAAGAGGAATGAGATATTAGAAGCTGAATTTTCTCGTATGCAAGAAGTACAAAAAGAATGTGATAATGCTAAACACATGCACTTAGAGATGACATCTAAATGTACTTCCCTTGAAAAAGAACTTGAATATGCTAATGAGAAAATCAGAACCTGGACAGACTCTGGTAGGAAATTTCATGAGATTAATACCTCTAAGAATTGGAAAGAGTGTCTAGGATATAAGTCAGATGAAGATAAGAAATTAGTAGAGAAAATTGTCATTGATGAGACAGTCAGTCCAAAGACCTATAGACATGTTATAGACTCAACCAAATCTAAGATTACTCCTGTTAATTTTGTTTTTGGTAAGGATTCCAATTCTACTTTTGAAAAGGGATCTTCTTCTACTCAAGGAATTAAAATTATAAAGTCTAAACCTGTCATGAACAAAGTCACTAAGAATGTAGGTCTATTGTCTCAGAAACAGCTTAAAGATAAAATCTGTGAGGTTACAGATAAGAAAAAGGAAGCTACTGTTAGGAGAAACAGGAATGGTAAAGTTGGGATCAATAAAGAGAATGGTTATAAATATATCCCAAATGCACCTAGAAAGTGTTGTTTTAACTGTGGTAACTCTAATCATCTTGTTATTGATTGTAAGAAGATTAAAAAGAAGATTGCTGATATTTCTAAATCTGATGTGAGGAATAGATCAGTACTCTATAAACCGCAAAAGTCCTGTTTTCATTGTGGTAGTCTATGGCATTCTATTTATACATGTAAAGAGTATCATGATTTGTACTATAACTTTTATGATCCATTGCCTAAGTTTGAAAGTAGTACAAAGTCTGATAGAACTGAAAATGTCATAGTGAAGCATGCTTTTGTTAATACTGATACTGACAAAGCAAATCCTGATGGAGTAAATCCTGTCAGGACTGCTAAAGTCAAAAAGTCTTCTGCTGTTAAATTTAATAAAATGCATGAACAAGGAATCCAACAAGTGTGGGTTCCTAAACATTCTAACTAGTGTTTTACTATTCTGATGCAGGGTAAAAGGAAAAATGTGTTAGTCATAGATAGTGGATGTTCTGTGCACATGACTGGAGACAAAGCCCTGCTATCAGAATATGAGGAAAAAGCTGGCCCAACTGTGTCTTATGGAGATGGCAACATTGGACAAACCTTGGGATATGGCAATATAATCATTGGAAATGTCATCATTGAAAAAGTAGCTCTAGTGAAGGGACTAAAACACAACTTGTTGAGTATTAGTCAAATCACTGACAGAGGTTATCATGTCAATTTCTATTCCACACATTGTGAAGTAGTCAGTAAAGCAACAGGGAAGATAGCACTAACTGGCTACAGGCATGGTAACATATATGAAGCCAACATTCTCTTAGATACTGATGGCTCCCCTACATGTTTCATCAGTAAAGCTTCAGTAGATGAAAGTTGGAATTGGCACAAGAAGCTTTCTCATCTCAACTTCAGCAACATCAATGAGTTGGTTAAGAAAGAGTTAGTAAGAGGATTACCTAATGTCTTATATACACCTGATGGACTCTGTGATGCATGCCAAAAAGCAAAACAAAGAAGGACATCATTCCAGAGTAAATCACTATCCTCTATTGAAGAACCATATCACATGCTACATCTTGATCTGTTTGGTCCAGTCAACATCATGTCCATCAGTAAGAAAAGGTACACTCTTGTAATTGTTGATGAATATTCTAGATTCACCTGGGTGTATTTTCTGCATAGAAAAGATGAAACTCCTGAAGTTCTGTTGGATCATGTGAGGATGATTGAGACAACCATAAAGTACAAAGTCAAGATTCTGAGAAGTGATAATGGTACTGAATTTAAGAATTCAAAGATGGAAGAGTTCTGCAAATACAAAGGAATCATTCAACTATTCTCTGCTCCTGGCACACCTCAGCAAAATGGAGTAGTAGAAAGGAAGAATAGAACTCTTATTGAAGCTGGCAGAACTATGTTGGAAGAAGCTAAATTACCTACATATTTCTGGGCAGAAGCAGTCAACACAGCATGCTATACACAAAATCTCACATTGATAAACAGGCATGGTGTCACTCCTTATCAGTCACTCAAGGAGAAGAAACCAAGTCTGAAGCATTTGCATGTGTTTGGCTGTAAATGTTTTGTTCTCAGAACTCATCTTGAACAGCTAGGGAAATTTGAAACAAAGGCTGATGAAGGAATATTCATAGGTTATCCTACATCAAGAGCCTTCAGAGTTTTTAATTTGAGAACAAGAACTGTCATGGAGTCAATTCATGTATCTTTTGATGATAAGAAGATAACTGGAATCGTTGAAGACTCGCATGATAGATTGTTATTTGAAAATGAAGCTTCCAAGGAACCTGAAGAAATTGAATCAGATCCTGTCAATTCATCAGATACTGATGGGTCACCAAATCCTGATGACTCACCAGGTACTGATGGTGCTAATACTGATGATGCAAACAACAGTGATACAACTAGTAGTGCTAATGTTGAGGGGGAGCAACGGCATTCAACTACAAGTTCAGAGTCAACTCAATCATCAGAACAGAATTCTTCAGATACTGATTCAAGTGAAGATCCTGATAACACATCAGGAGGGCATAGCAATAATTCAGGGAGAGCTTCAAATCAATCAAATTCCTTTAATCAAGATAACACCAATCCAGGGGGAGCATCTACTTCAAGAAACAATTTGACACCAGCAAGGAAATGGACAAAAGATCATACTCCTGATTTGATAATTGGAGATCCTGATGCAGGTGTTCAAACAAGAAGTGCAACTCAGAATGAATGTTTATATAATAACTTTCTATCCAAGGAGGAGCCTAAGAAAGTTGAAGATGCACTTAAAGATGTTGATTGGGTTACTGCAATGCAAGAAGAACTGAATGAATTTGAAAGGAATGAAGTCTGGAAACTGGTACCAAGACCAAAGAATAGATCAATTGTTGGTACAAAGTGGATTTTCAAGAACAAGACTGATTCTGATGGAGTCATTATCAGAAATAAAGCTAGACTAGTTGCAAAGGGGTATTCCCAACAAGAGGGAATTGACTATGATGAAACTTTTGCTCCTGTTGCAAGACTAGAAGCCATCAGGATATTTTTTGCTTATGCAGCACATAAGAAATTCAAGGTTTTCCAGATGGATGTTAAAAGTGCTTTCTTAAATGGAGAACTGGAGGAAGAAGTTTATCTTGAACAACCTCCTGGTTTCATTGATCCTAAATATCCAGATCATGTCTACAGACTGGATAAGGCACTTTATGGACTAAAGCAAGCTCCAAGAGCATGGTATGAAACCTTAGCTCAATTCTTACTGGAAAGTGGATTCAAAAGAGGTGCAATTGATAAAACTCTATTTTATTTGAATCATGGTAAGGAGTTGTTGTTAGTTCAGATTTATGTTGATGATATCATTTTTGGGTCAACAAACAATAAGCTGTGTGAAAAGTTTTCCAAGCTTATGCAGTCAAGATATCAAATGAGCATGATGGGAGAAATGAGTTACTTTCTGGGTCTTCAAGTTAAACAGACTGATAAAGGGCATTCTGATACAATCTTGATGAGTTTTGGATATAATGGAACTACTCACTATGTGACTCCTACAATTGTGGAGGCAGCCCTGCATTTACCCGTTCTTGGTGATGCTATTCCTGCTAATGTTTCGGACTCTACTCTTTTTGAGTTTGTTACAAAGTTGGGCTACAATGGTGAAGTAAAGAGATATGGAAATCTCTTCAGGACAAAGCTTAAGAAGGAATGGAATTTCTTCTTTGATACAATCAGCCGCTGTTTCCTGAACAAAACATCAAATTTTGATGCTCTTCCATCAGGATCTCTTAAAATTGGGTACTCTCTTATCCATTCTACAGTGTTTGATTATGGGTCTTTTATCTTAAAAGCTTTAAGTGATAGGAAATCAGATAAATTGGGTTCTGTCTGTTTTCTTAGATTTTTACAGTTGATATTTAATCACTTATGTCCTAATGTTGTTTTTGAGGATGATGTAGTTCTACCAATCTGTAGAATTACTGAGAATAATATTAAGTCCTTAGTCAACAGTGATAAGGCAAATGGTTTCATAGGAAATGCTTTTATTCCTGATGAGGTTAGGTTTTTCTTACATCAGAAAATGCCTACTCATTATGGACTACTTTCTAATGCTATGGGGCAAGGCCCAACCCACCTTGTTCCTGACACAAGCATGCAACCTAAACAGTCTAAACAGTTACCAACCACCTCTACTGTCTCTCAAAAGAATTTAGTTGTAAAATCAAAGAAATCAGCTAGAACTGATGTGTCTGGAAGGCAATCAGGTTCAAAGGATTTTTCCTCTACACCACTCACTAAAAAGAAGATACAAGGGGGTGTACAAGGGGTCCTGGTGAAGAAAGCTGATAAGGTTGTTAAGAATGTTCCTGTGAAAAGGAAGTTAAGGTTGATTGATGAAAGTGATTCAGAGGATGACTTACCTATATCCTCTGTGATGAATGTGAACAAGGAAGTTGCTGATACTGCTACTAAAGTTGTGGTACCTTCGTCAAAACCACAAACGAAAAGGAAATTATCAAAGAGCAGGTATCATATTCCTTTGACAGTGCAAATGAAGGATACTAATATTCAGACATCAAATCCTGATGAGTCTAGCAAATCCTGATGTTAGTATTCCTGATGCAACAACAAAAGTTGTCTCTCTATCAGACTCTCCAGCCTCTCCATCTCAGATTAGAGAAATTTCTTGGGAGAAGGTTTCTACAACTGCTTCCTTGGTTGGTCTTACACCTACATCAAAGAAAAAGAGGAATGCAGAAGAGTTAGTCTATCAGAGACAGAAGAAGCTGAAAGGATCAAGCCCACAAGAACCTGAATTTCAGAGTGATTCAGCAGCTACTGTTGATCCTGCCACACAAGAACCACTCAATCAAAGTTTGGGTGAAGGCTTAGCTAGTGGAATGGTCACACAAGAACCATTTTCTCAAAGGGAGAATGAAGACATCAACATTCCAGCTACACAAGAACCATCTTCTCAAAGTGAAGATGCAGGCAAAGCTACAGCTTCTATTGAAAGATTGGTCGAGAACATTGTCAATGAGGGAAGCACACAAGAACCTTTAGCTCAAAGTGTTGAAGCAGCTTCTGAACCTCAAGCTACACAAGAACCATTGGTAGAAAATACTGATGCAAGCATTTCAAATCCTGACGATGTTCATCCTGATGCTAGTGGTGCTCCTGATAATGAACCTATTTTGATACAGCCACTTCGTTCAAGACCAATGGATCATCCTATCTCAGAACCACAGGATAAACTGAAAGGTATTGCTATTCCTGATCCTGATATTACTCATGGTACTGTTGATGATACTTCTGATGATAGTGATGATGATGATGAGAATCGAAAAGAGAAGGAACAGCTTGCTACAACACTCAAAATTAGTCTTGGAACTAATTTTGGTTCATCCAGTACATATATGGCTAGCAATGCTTCCACTGGGAAAGATCAGAGACAAGATTTTTCTTTTCCTTCCTTTGATCCTGCAGAGGCATTTAGACAGAATGAATGGAACAATTCATGGCATCAATCTGATGAATCTATCAGTTTTTCTTCTGCTATTGAACATGCCTATAATGCAGTGAAGTCTATAGAGAATCAAGACTTGAAGAATCATCTGAAGGCTACAACTCTGTTATCCAAAAGTCTGAAAAGTGAGATTGATTCTATCAAGGGCTCAACTGAAAAAGTGAGGACTGATATCTTTAATAATTTTACAAAGGTGCCTACTACTTTACAATTGCGGGTAGTGGAATCCCAAGTGAAATCTGTTGTTTCAGAACAAACCTCAATCAAACAACGAATTGATTCTCTGGATACTAAGGTAACTGAAATTCAAGCCTCTCTTTCCTTAATTTTGCAATTATTGTCAAATCCTGATGTCAAAAAGGGGGAGAAGGTTATTCAGACAAAATGTACACCTGATCTAGTATTAAGAAATAATGATGATGATACTGGAGATGATGGTGGTGACAAAGCGATACAAGGAGAAACCTCTGATGCTGTTGTTATGAAGACAATCCAAACTTCTCAAAGTCAAACAACGCAGTCAACTCATGTTTCTGATTCTGGAGTTAAGACAGTAAGAACATTGGTGCAATCTCAGATCCTGACGGAAGATCAAATCCTGACACCTGGTCATGGACACATTCTTGCTACAATTCCTGAAGGTGATGAAGATGTGATTATTGATAATCCTGAAGATGCATCAAATTTATTCCAGAAGTTTTCTACAAAAGACGGTAGAATTGTTACTCTTTATCACACTGATAAAAGAGTTCAACAATTATTTGCCAGAAAAGCACTCTCTACAGCAAGTGAAGAATATCCAGATCTCTCACATGAAGAATTCTTGAGACTACAAAGAGAGACAATGGAAAGCTATACTGCTCCTGCTAGAGGTAGAGGAAGCAGAGGTAGGAGAGGTGCTAGAAGAAGTAAAAGAGGTTCTTCAACTCAAACAGTACCTAGACAGACAAGGTCTAGAGGGTTAAGAATTGAAGAAATTCCTGAACCTATTCAAACTCTAGTAGTTCCTGACAGATCTACTTTTGGTGATGATGGAATTGTTGAAGAAGAACCTGAATTGAGAAGAAAATCAAGTAAATCAACTCTCAGCAATACAAATCAAATTGAAGATTCTAATCCTGACAATATTCAAGATCCTGACGAATCTGAAATTCTGCAAGAGGTTGATTTGATAATCTTATCTACTGTTGTTGATTGTCACAACAAAGAAGTGGATGAAGAAGAAGAAGCCATAAGAAGAGATATTGCAAAGAGAACAAATGAAGATTTCAATCTCTATCTACAAAGGCTTAAAGTTTCAAATGAAAGAAAATGGAGAAATTCAAGCAGACAAGAATCTTTACTGGAAAGAAGCTATGTTTTTGAAAAGGAAAAGGATAAGAAGTGGAAACATATTAGCACATTAAGTTGTGATACACCTATCAATTTTCAGTCTGGTGGAATTATTACAAGCGCTTCAAGTGTTGTTGATTTATCTGAGATGGTTAGATCAAAAGCACTCTGGTTAAAGATGTTTTCAAATCTGAAGCAATTGTCAAGTAATTCAAGAGGAGGTATTGGACACAGAGATGGTGAATATCTGAATATGTCATATGTTGATCCTTACTCCTTGACAGAAATTGGAGGTATTTTAACTTCTGAAAACTTGAACAATTTATTAGCTGTTGATATAGTTATAGATTGTCATGATGGTTTTGAAAAGAAAGAAAAGCTTCTGTACTTCATGAAAGATGGTAGTGTGAAGATTCTATCTATTCAAGATCTGCTGATGAAAACTACACAGGAACTGAAATATGTTCACTATCTGTTAAGATGGAAGAACCAAGTGTACGAAGTATGGGCTGACATGATTTTGTCAACTATAAGAAGAAGACTGGATGGAAACAGTAATTTCGATGGTAATTATATTCCCATGTACTTAAATCAAAGAGGTCAGGATGTGGAAATGCAAAGAGGTACTGTTGTTAAAGAAGTAACTTTTGGTATGACCCAACTTACTCTCAATCCTGATGGGAAGGAAATTGCTTATCTTTTGCTTGAAGAGCACAGTCTACAGAAAAGCTCCATACAGAATCTCAGAGCAGCTATCTACCAGATTAATGAGGAAGATGAAGAACTCAGAAATCTTAAGGAAAGACTGATTCAAATTCTTGAAGAAAAAGAAGAAAGTTTATTATCCAACTTCTTGAAGATGAATCTGTTCTATCACAAAGCTTAAACAGATAAGTTGTTTCTGAAGATACTCGTACATTTTGATACATGTTTTTGACATCATTGAATATTTGGAATCTATACTTTATTTCACAAAGTATGAGATTGGGGGAGATTGTTAGATCAGAATTCAATGATCGTCAGAAGCTAGACTCAACTGATCAGGATTGCTGACGTCATCAGTATTGCATGGTCATCAGTATTTGATCAAGCGTCAGTATCTTATTGATCATCAGGATTCCTACTCAGACTATGATCAGGATTGATCATCAGAACTTGAAGCTGATCAGGATTCCTACTTCGAGTTATATTTGAAGTCTAGATAAACATGGAAGTTTATTCTATTTGTTCCTGGTTTGTAGAATGTAGCTATCGATTAAGGATAGGTTTCTATCTTTGTTATTGATTAGGACTTATCTTGTTATTGATAGAGAAGCTGTGTGTACTATATAAACACAGTCTTGGTTTCGATTTGTTGCCCAGTAAATAACAATTGTAGAAGGGGGTTGAATACAATTGTATAAGATTCTCGACTTTATATAACACAAATATGAAAGATCAATAACAATAACAATAACAGCTTTATTAACTTTGATATAAAACTGTTACAAACTCTCTTAAGAAATTCTGATGTTCTTAAGAGCTGCTAGCTTACAAAAACTCTCTCAAGAAATTCTGTTCTTAAGAGCTTCTCTCCGATTATGTTCTCTCTCGAATGAATACATAAATCGAAACCAAGACTGTGTTTATATAGTGCACACAGCTTCTCTATCAATAACAAGATAAGTCCTAATCATAACAAAGATAGAAACCTATCCTTAATCGATAGCTGCATTCTACAAACCAGGAACAAACTTCCATGTTTATCTAGACTCCAAATATAACTCGAAGTAGGAATCCTGATCAGCTTCAAGTCCTGATGATCAAACCTGATCATAGTCTGAGTAGGAATCCTGATGATCAATAAGATACTGACGCTTGATCAAATACTGATGACCATGCAATACTGATGACGTCAGCAATCCTGATCAGTTGAGTCTAGCTTCTGACGATCATTGAATTCTGATCTAACAATCTCCCCCAATCTCATACTTTGTGAAATAAAGTATAGATTCCAAAATTTCAATGATGTCAAAAACATGTATCAAAATGTACAAGTATCTTCAGAAACAACTTATCTGTTTAAGCTTTGTGATAGAACAGATTCATCTTCAAGAAGTTGGATAATAAACTTTCTTCTTTTTCTTCAATAATTTGAATCAGTCTTTCCTTAAGATTTCTGAGTTCTTCATCTTCCTCATTAATCTGGTAGATAGCTGCTCTGAGATTCTGTATGGAGTTTCTCTGTAGACTGTGCTCTTCAAGCAAAAGATAAGCAATTTCCTTCCCATCAGGATTGAGAGAAAGATGAGTCATGCCAAAATTTACTTCTTTAACAGCAGTACCCCTTTGCATTTCCACATCCTGACCTCTTTGATTTAAGTACATGGGAGTATAATTACCATTGAAATTACTGTTTCCATCCAGTCTTCTTCTTATATTTGACAAAATCATGTCACTCCATTCTTTGTACACTTGGTTCTTCCATCTTAACAGATAGTGAACATATTTCAGTTCCTGTGTAGTTTTCATCAGCAGATCTTGAATAGATAGAATCTTCACACTACCATCTTTCATGAAGTACAGAAGCTTTTCTTTCTTTTCAAAACCATCATGACAATCTATAACTATATCAACAGATAATAAATTGTTCAGGTTTTCAGAAGTTAAAGTACCTCCAATTTCTGTCAAGGAGTAAGGATCAACATATGACATATTCAGATATTCAGCATCTCTGTGTCCAATACCTCCTCTTGAATTACTTGACAATTGCTTCAGATTTGAAAAACATCTTTAACCAGAGTGCTTTTGATCTAGCCATATCAGACAAATCAACAACACTTGAAGCGCTTGTAATAATTCCACCAGACTGAAAATTGATAGGTGTATCACAACTTAATGTGCTAATATGTTTCCACTTCTTGTCTTTTTCCTTTTCAAAAGTGTAGCTTCTTTCCAGTAAAGATTCTTGTCTGCTTGAATTTCTCCATTGTCTTTTATTTGAAACTTTAAGCCTTTGTAGATAGAGATTGAAATCTTCATTTGTTCTTCTTGTAATATCTCTTCTTCTGGCTTCTTCTTCTTCATCTACTTCTTTGTTGTGACAATCAACAACAGTAGATAAGATTATCAAATCAACCTCTTGCAGAATTTCAGATTCGTCAGGATCTTGAATATTGTCAGGATTAGAATCTTCAATTTGATTTGTATTGCTGAGAGTTGATTTACTTGATTTTCTTTTCAATTCAGGTTCTTCTTCAACAAATTCCTTGTCTTCTTTCTCCATGATATCCTTGATAACAGGATCTATTAGATTTTGTGAAGCTTCAGGAATTTCTTCAATTCTTAATGCTCTAGACCTTGTCTGTCTAGGTACTGTTTGAGTTGAAGAACCTCTTCTATTTCTTCTAGCACCTCTCCTACCTCTGCTTCCTCTAACTCTAGCAGGAGCAGTATAGCTTTCCATTGTCTCTCTTTGTAGTCTCAAGAATTCTTCATGTGAGAGATCTGGATATTCTTCACTTGCTGTAGAGAGTGCTTTTCTTGCATATAATTGTTGAACTCTTTTATCAGTGTGATATAGAGTAACAATTCTGCCATCTTTTGTGGAAAACTTCTGGAATAAATTTGATGCATCTTCAGGATTATCAATAATCACATCTTCATCACCTTCAGGAATTGTAGCAAGAATGTGTCCATGACCAGGTGTCAGGATTTGATCTTCCGTCAGGATCTGAGATTGCACCAATGTTCTTACTGTCTTAACTACAGAATCAGAAACATGAGTTGACTGCGTAGTCTGACTTTGAGAAGTTTGAATTGTAGACTTCAAAACCGCAGTATCAGAGGTTTCTCCTTGTATCGCTTTGTCACCACCATCATCTCCAGTATCATCATCATTATTTCTTAATACTAGATCAGGTGTACATTTTGTCTGAATAACCTTCTCCCCCTTTTTGACATCAGGATTTGACAATAATTGCAAAATTAAGGAAAGAGAGGCTTGAATTTCAGTTACCTTAGTATCCAGAGAATCAATTCGTTGTTTGATGGAGGTTTGTTCTGAAACAACAGATTTCACTTGGGATTCCACTACCCTTAGTTGAAAAGTAGTAGGCACCTTTGTAAAATTATTAAAGATATCAGTCCTCACTTTTTCAGTTGAACCCTTGATAGAATCAATCTCACTTTTCAGGCTTTTGGATAACAGAGTAGTAGCCTTCAAATGATTCTTCAAGTCTTGATTCTCTATAGACTTCACTGCATTATAGGCATGTTCAATAGCAGAAGAAAAACTGATAGATTCATCAGAATTGTGCCATGAATTGTTCCATTCATTCTGTCTAAATGCCTCTGCAGGATCAAAGGAAGGAGTAGAAAAATCTTGTCTCTGATCTTTCCCAGTGAAAGCATTGCCAGCCATAAATGTACTCGATGAACCAAAATTAGTTCCAAGACTAATCTTGAGTGCTGTAGCAAGCTGTTCCTTCTCTTTTCTATTCTCATTATCATCATCACTATCATCATCAGAACTATCATCATCAGTATCAGGAGTAATATCAGGATCAGGAATAGCAATACCTTTCAGTTTATCCTGTGGTTCTGAGATAGGATGATCTATTGGTCTTGAACGAAGTGGCTGTATCAAAATAGGTTCATTATCAGGAGCACCACTAACGTCAGGATGAACATCGTCAGGATTTGATATGCGTGCATCAGTATTTGCTACCAATGGTTCTTGTGGAGCTTGAGGTTCAGAAGCTTCTTCAACACTTTGAGCTAAAGGTTCTTGTGTGCTTCCCTCATTGACAATGTTCTCGACCAATCTTTCAACAGAAGCTGTAGCTTTGCCTGCATCTTCACTTTGAGAAGATGGTTCTTGTGTAGCTGGAATGTTGATGTCTTCATTCTCCCTTTGAGAAAATGGTTCTTGTGTGACCATTCCACTAGCTAAGCCTTCACCCAAACTTTGATTGAGTGGTTCTTGTGTGGCAGGATCAACAGGAGCTGCTGAATTACTCTGAAATTCAGGTTCTTGTGGGCTTGATCCTTTCAGCTTCTTCTGTCTCTGATAGACTAACTCTTCTGCATTCCTCTTTTTCTTTGATGTAGGTGTAAGACCAACCAAGGAAGCAGTTGTAGATACCTTCTCCCAAGAATGTCCTCGAATCTGAGATGGAGAGGCTGGAGAGTCTGATATAGAGACAACTTTTGTTGTTGCATCAGGAATACTAACATCAGGATTTGATGTCTGAATATCAGTATCCTTCATTTGCACTGTCAAAGGAATATGATACCTGCTCTTTGATAATTTCCTTTTCTTTTGTGGTTTTGATGAAGGTACCACAGCTTTAGTAGCAGTATCAGCAACTTCCTTGTTCACATTCATCACAGAGGATATAGGTAAGTCATCCTCTGAATCACTTTCATCAATCAACCTTAACTTCCTTTTCACAGGAACATTCGTAACAACCTTATCAGCTTTCTTCACCAGGACCCCTTGTACACCCCCTTGTATCTTCTTTTTAGTGAGTGGTGTAGAGGAAAAATCCTTTGAACCTGATTGCCTTCCAGACACATCAGTTCTAGCTGATTTCTTTGATTTTACAACTAAAGTCTTTTGAGAGACAGTAGAGGTGGTTGTTAACTGTTTAGACTGTTTAGGTTGCATGCTTGTGTCAGGAACAAGGTGGGTTGGGCCTTGTACCATAGCATTAGAAAGTAGTCCATAACGAGTAGGCATTTTCTGATGTAAGAAAAACCTAACCTCATCAGGAATAAAAGCATTTCCGCACAAAATATTTTGCCATATCAGGATTAAAAAAAAATATTCAATAAGATTAAAATAAAATTTTATTTAAGAAAACAAAATTTATTTTAACAATCCTGAATAGCGTTTTGGTTTAAGAAAAATAACCAAATTAATGGTCATAGAATTAAAACACGCTTACCAGCAAACGAGGCAAAAATATTTATGGAAAACCGAACCGTCTCATCGAGATTGTAGAAATGACCTGCACCCTTAATACACATTCTCTATAAAAGAGAACTGTTAAACATAATCATCATATATCTATTAAAACACAAACCCTCTCCAGAGAAAAACTTGCGAAAACCTTTCACCTTCTTTGTTTTTCAATGGCTGCCAACAATCAAAACAACATACCTGATGAAGAACTTGATAGAATTTGGCAACAAATGGATGAGGCTCTTGCTGAGATGGAGCCACAACCAGTTCCTGACCCTCAGGAACATGAAGCGTTTATAAACGCAATGGTTGATGTGGTGTGGCACGACTTTGTGCAAGCCAATCCTGACTGGAATCCTCTTGAGAATCTCATCTATGAAGAGGATGAAGACGATGAGGATGATGAAGAGGATGAGGATGAAGATGATGAAGAGCTCGTCCGAGAGCTTGAGAAACGTAAGAAGAGAATCCGTGATGCTTGTACGTCATGCAAGTTGGAGGCACGGAGGCGTCCCGGTGGTCATGGTGACGATCCGCCTTCAAGTGCATCAGCTCCTCTTTTTGTCTCTTAAGGATGGAACAAGAGACCTTCCAGTTCTGATGAACTGTGAAGCTGCTCAGGAGCATTCATGCTAATTTGCAGGGCACGTGATCATGCTTATCTGTAAAGCACGAGTTCCTGAGTAGAAAATAGACTAGGAAAACAAATATGTAATTTCCATATTTCATGTGTAATGTATCTTCAAGTATTAATGAAATTTGTCTATTTTCTCAATTGTTTGCTTCCTTTATTTTCCTGCAAAATTTGTTAGTAACACTCAAAGTGATATAAAGATGATAAATAATAAACTCTGTTAATAATGAAATTGAAATTGATAATTAAGACTGAAAACTTAATCAAAGACTAAGTAATAATCTAATTTTCCAGAGTTTACCAGGAGTGTTGATGACAAATTAGCATAGAACCTCTGGTTTTCATACCAGCTTCAAACATCTGAGCATCAGGATTTGACCAGTGGACTTCCTGTCAGGATTGAGTCCTATCAGGATTTGATCAAAGAAAACATACCTTTCTGAATAACCATCAGGATTTGACAGTTATCAGGATTTCCTCTCTGTAGCTTTTCCTCAGAAATTCTCAAAATTCATCATTCCAAGTTCATTCACCAATTTATTGAAAGTAGCTTCAGGTAGTGGCTTGGTGAATATATCAGCTAGTTGTTGATCAGTAGGAACAAAGTGAAGTTCAATTGTTCCTTCCAGAACCTGTTCTCTTATAAAGTGATATCTGATACTTATGTGTTTAGTAAGAGAATGCTGAACTGGATTTCCTGTCATTGCAATAGCACTTTGGTTATCACAATAAATAGGAATTTTTGAGTATGACAGGCCATAATCTAACAACTGATTTCTCATCCACATTATCTGAGCACAACAACTTCCTGCAGCAATGTACTCAGCTTCTGCAGTTGAAGTGGAAATAGATTTCTGCTTTTTACTGAACCATGAAACTAGTCTTCCACCCAAAAACTGACAACTTCCTGAAGTACTTTTCCTGTCTATTTTGCATCCTGCAAAATCAGCATCTGAATAACCACACAACCCAAAATCTGATTCCCTTGCATACCAAAGGCCAAGTGAAGGAGCGCCTTTGAGATATCTGAAAATTCTCTTGACTGCAATCAGATGTGGTTCTCTAGGTTTTGCTTGAAATCTTGCACATAGACAGGTTGCAAACATGATATCTGGTCTACTGGCAGTGAGATACAATAAAGAGCCAATCATTCCTCTGTAGTGAGTTACATCTACCTCTTCACCTTGATCAGGATCAAGTTTGGTAGCTGTAGCTATGGGAGTTGAAGCAGGAGTACTGTCTTGCATGTTAAACCTTGTCAGTAAATTCCTTGTGTATTTAGACTGATTAATAAAAATCCCTTCATCAGTCTGTTTAACTTGAAGACCCAGAAAGTAACTCATTTCTCCCATCATGCTCATTTGATATCTTGACTGCATAAGCTTGGAAAACTTTTCACACAGCTTATTGTTTGTTGACCCAAAAATGATATCATCAACATAAATCTGAACTAACAGCAGCTCCTTACCATGATTCAAATAAAATAGAGTTTTATCAATTGCACCTCTTTTGAATCCACTTTCCAGTAAGAATTGAGCTAAGGTTTCATACCATGCTCTTGGAGCTTGCTTTAGTCCATAAAGTGCCTTATCCAGTCTGTAGACATAATCTGGATATTTAGGATCAATGAAACCAGGAGGTTGTTCAACATAAACTTCTTCCTCCAGTTCACCATTTAAGAAAGCACTTTTAACATCCATCTGGAAAACCTTGAATTTCTTATGTGTTGCATAAGCAAGAAATATCCTGATGGCTTCTAGTCTTGCAACAGGAGCAAAAGTTTCATCATAGTCAATTCCTTCTTGTTGGGAATACCCCTTTGCAACTAGTCTAGCTTTATTTCTGATAATGACTCCATCAGAACCAGTCTTGTTCTTGAAAATCCACTTTGTACCAACAATTGATCTATTCTTTGGTCTTGGTACCAGTTTCCAGACTTCATTCCTTTCAAATTCATTCAGTTCTTCTTGCATTGCAGTAACCCAATCAGCATCTTTAAGTGCATCTTCAACTTTCTTAGGCTCCTCCTTGGATAGAAAGTTATTATATAAACATTCATTCTGAGTTGCACTTCTTGTTTGAACACCTGCATCAGGATCTCCAATTATCAAATCAGGAGTATGATCTTTTGTCCATTTCCTTGCTGGTGTCAAATTGTTTCTTGAAGTAGATGCTCCCCCTGGATTGGTGTTATCTTGATTGAAAGAATTTGATTGATTTGAAGCTCTCCCTGAATTATTGCTATGCCCTCCTGATGTGTTATCAGGATCTTTACTTGAATCAGTATCTGAAGAATTCTGTCCTGATGATTGAGTTGACTCTGAACTTGTAGTTGAATGCCGTTGCTCCCCCTCAACATTAGCACTACTAGTTGTATCACTGTTGTTTGCATCATCAGTATTAGCACCATCAGTACCTGGTGAGTCATCAGGATTTGGTGACCCGTCAGTACTGGATGAATGGACAGCTTCTGATTCACTTTCTTCAGGTTCCTTGGAAGCTTCATTTTCAAATAACAATCTATCATGCGAGTCTTCAATGATTCCAGTTATCTTCTTGTCATCAAAAGATACATGTATTGACTCCATGACAGTTCTTGTTCTCAAATTAAAAACTCTGAAGGCTCTGGATGTAGGATAACCTATGAATATTCCTTCATCAGCCTTTGTTTCAAATTTCCCTAGCTGTTCAGGATGAGTTCTGAGAACAAAACATTTACAGCCAAACACATGCAAATGCTTCAGACTTGGTTTCTTCTCTTTGAGTGACTGATAAGGAGTGACACCATGCCTGTTTATCAATGTGAGATTTTGTGTATAGCATGCTGTGTTGACTGCTTCTGCCCAGAAATATGTAGGTAATTTAGCTTCTTCCAACATAGTTCTGCCAGCTTCAATAAGAGTTCTATTCTTCCTTTCTACTACTCCATTTTGCTGAGGTGTGCCAGGAGCAGAGAATTGTTGAATGATTCCTTTGTATTTACAGAACTCTTCCATCTTTGAATTCTTGAATTCAGTACCATTATCACTTCTCAGAATCTTGACTTTGTACTTTGTGGTTGTCTCAATCATCCTCACATGATCCAACAGAACTTCAGGAGTTTCATCTTTTCTGTGCAGAAAATACACCCAGGTGAATCTAGAATATTCATCAACAATTACAAGAGTGTACCTTTTCTTACTGATGGACATGATGTTGACTGGACCAAACAGATCAAGATGTAGCATGTGATATGGTTCTTCAATAGAGGATTCTGATTTACTCTGGAATGATGTCCTTCTTTGTTTTGCTTTTTGGCATGCATCACAGAGTGCATCAGGTGTATATAAGACATTAGGTAATCCTCTTACTAACTCTTTCTTAACCAACTCATTGATGTTGCTGAAGTTGAGATGAGAAAGCTTCTTGTGCCAATTCCAACTTTCATCTACTGAAGCTTTACTGATGAAACATGTAGGGGAGCCATCAGTATCTGAGAGAATGTTGGCTTCATATATGTTACCATGCCTGTAGCCAGTTAGTGCTATCTTCCCTGTTGCTTTACTGACTACTTCACAATGTGTGGAATAGAAATTGACATGATAACCTCTGTCAGTGATTTGACTAATACTCAACAAGTTGTGTTTTAGTCCCTTCACTAGAGCTACTTTTTCAATGATGACATTTCCAATGATTATATTGCCATATCCCAAGGTTTGTCCAATGTTGCCATCTCCATAAGACACAGTTGGGCCAGCTTTTTCCTCATATTCTGATAACAGGGCTTTGTTTCCAGTCATGTGCACAGAACATCCACTATCCATGACTAACACATTTTTCTTTTTACCCTGCATCAGAATAGTAAAACACTAGTCAGAATGTTTAGGAACCCACACTTGTTGGATTCCTTGTTCATGCATTTTATTAAATTTAACAGCAGAAGACTTTTTGACTTTAGCAGTCCTGACAGGATTTACTCCATCAGGATTTGCTTTGTCAGTATCAGTATTAACAAAAGCATGCTTCACTATGACATTTTCAGTTCTATCAGACTTTGTACTACTTTCAAACTTAGGCAATGGATCATAAAAGTTATAGTACAAATCATGATACTCTTTACAAGTATAAATAGAATGCCATAGACTACCACAATGAAAACAGGACTTCTGCGGTTTATAGAGTACTGATCTATTCCTAACATCAGACTTAGGAATATCAGTAATCTTCTTCTTACTCTTCTTACAATCAATAGCAAGATGATTAGAGTTACCACAGTTAAAACAACACTTTCTAGGTGCATTTGGGATATATTTATAACCATTCTCTTTATTGATCCCAATTTTACCATTCCTGTTTCTCTTAACAGTAGCTTCCTTTTTCTTATCTGTAACCTCACAGATTTTATCCTTAAGCTGTTTCTGAGACACTAGACCTACATTCTTAGTGACTTTGTTCATGACAGGTTTAGACTTTATAATTTTAATTCCTTGACTAGAAGAAGATCCCTTTTCAAAAGTAGAATTGGAATCCTTACCAAAAACAAAATTAACAGGAGTAATCTTAGATTTGGTTGAGTCTATAACATGTCTATAGGTCTTTGGACTGACTGTCTCATCAATGACAATTTTCTCTGCTAATTTCTTATCTTCATCTGACTTATATCCTAGACACTCTTTCCAATTCTTAGAGGTATTAATCTCATGAAATTTCCTACCAGAGTCTGTCCAGGTTCTGATTTTCTCATTAGCAAATTCAAGTTCTTTTTCAAGTGAAGTACATTTAGATGTCATCTCTAGGTGCATGTGTTTAGCATTATCACATTCTTTTTGTACTTCTTGCATACGAGAAAATTCAGCTTCTAATATCTCATTCCTCTTTCTAAGGTCAGACATCTCAGATAAGATTCTAGTATTCTCAGCAGTTTAACTTCTAAAGCTAATATGTAATGACTTTAGAAAACGTCTTAACTCAGAAGCATTATCAGTATCAAAATCAAAGATAGTATTTAGTACCTTATCATCAGGAGCAGCAGTTACATCAGCATTGGCCATTAACGCATAGTTGACTACCTCAGTATCAGATTCTGAGGAAGAGTCCATCCAATCCTTGCTTGATGTGATGAGTGCCTTTGTCTTGTTGCATTCAGAAGCAAAGTGACCCATACCATTACACTTGTAGCATCTAACCTTTGACTTGTCAAATTTGCTACCCTTGCTGTCCTTTTTGATATACTTGTCTTTGTCTGCTTTGAAGGTCTTTTTCTGAAAGTTGCCTTGTCTTCTATTCTTCCTGAACTTCATCCTTCTGAAGTTTCTGACAATCATAGCAACCATCTCTTCCATGTCTGAATCAGAAGATTCATCACCAGTATTGGCATCAGGATTGCCATCAGTATCTGATGAAGAGTCGTCAGGATCTGACTCAGCTACTCTTGCTTTCCTTCTAGAGACCTCCATAGCTTTTCCTTTTGATTTAGCCTCTGCTTTCAAAGCAATTGATTTTGCCTTGCTGCTTTTCTTGTTCTTTCTCTGTTGAACTTCAAGATCATGAGTTCTTAGCATCCCATAGATCTCATCAAGAGACACAATGTTCAGATCATACTGGTGTCTAATGATTGAGGTCTGAGTATCCCATTCTTCAGGTAAAGCTCTAAGAAATTTGGTGTTTGAATCTTCAGTTTCATATACTTTGTCAACTAAGGATAAGCTGTTCAATAGTGTCAGGAATCTATCATATAGATCAGTCAGGCTCTCTTCAGGTCTTGCATCGAATTGCTCATATTCTTGAATCAATAGAGCCCTTCTGTTTTTCTTAACAGATGCAGATCCCTGGCACTGAGTTTCCAAAGTATCCCAGATTTCTTTTGAAGACTTGCATGCAATCACTCTGTTTGACATGACAGCATCAAGGCTATTATGCAAGATATTCTTTATCTTTGGTTCCCTGAGTACATGAGCTTTTTCTTCTGGAGTCCATTCAGCTTTAGCTTTGACCACATAATGTTCTGGTACTGTATCTGTTCGTTCTACGAACTTTGTTGGTATATATGGTCCATCACGAATCCTGTCCAAGTAGTCGGGATCCATAGCCTCCAGGTACATCAGCATCTTTACCCTCCATGTGGGATATTCTGATATCTTCAAGATGGGAATCTTCATGCTTTCATACTTGGTTGTCGACATCTTTAGATCGTATCTGATTCAGAATTAAATCAGTTTGCTCTGATACCAATTGTTGCCCAGTAAATAACAATTGTAGAAGGGGGTTGAATACAATTGTATAAGATTCTCGACTTTATATAACACAAATATGAAAGATCAATAACAATAACAATAACAGCTTTATTAACTTTGATATAAAACTGTTACAAACTCTCTTAAGAAATTCTGATGTTCTTAAGAGCTGCTAGCTTACAAAAACTCTCTCAAGAAATTCTGTTCTTAAGAGCTTCTCTCCGATTATGTTCTCTCTCGAATGAATACATAAATCGAAACCAAGACTGTGTTTATATAGTGCACACAGCTTCTCTATCAATAACAAGATAAGTCCTAATCATAACAAAGATAGAAACCTATCCTTAATCGATAGCTGCATTCTACAAACCAGGAACAAACTTCCATGTTTATCTAGACTCCAAATATAACTCGAAGTAGGAATCCTGATCAGCTTCAAGTCCTGATGATCAAACCTGATCATAGTCTGAGTAGGAATCCTGATGATCAATAAGATACTGACGCTTGATCAAATACTGATGACCATGCAATACTGATGACGTCAGCAATCCTGATCAGTTGAGTCTAGCTTCTGACGATCATTGAATTCTGATCTAACACGATTTATGAATTCATAAGAGAGAGAACATAATCGAAGAGAAGCTCTTAAGAACAGAATTTCTTGAGAGAGTTTTTGTAAACTAGCAGCTCTCAAGAACATCAGAATTTCTTGAGAGAGTTTGTAACAGTTTTATATCAGATTTAATAAAGCTGTTATCTTTCTTTTCATATTTGTGATATATACATTAAGAAGTCGAATATCTTACTCTATTGTATTCAACCCCCCTTCTACAATAGATTATTACTGGGCAACAGGGTTATTACAGGTGCTGGTCAGTTGTTGGATATCCCAAGTGGCACAATAACTACAAAGGGAATGCAGGTCCTTCTCAAGCCAAAATATATTCAACCAAGCCTAGGTGGACACCAAATCCCAGACAACAAAACCTCATATCTGCAAACTCAGCTCAAACTACAGAGACGCATTCTGAAAACACACTGTTTACACCTGAACAATTAGCCCAACTAGCTCAGTTTATACAGCTAAATACCCAGAGCTCTCAGGATACTACAGATACCCTTGATACACCATTTTCTGGTATGATGAGCAGTAATAGAGCCTTCTCAACGAACAATGACTGGATAATTGACTCTGGTGCATCAGATCACATGACACCTCATTTGGGCAACATTAAGTCTCCAACTGTTATGCTTTCTTCGACCAACATCAACCTTCCTACAGGAGCTACAGCCAAGATCACACACACTAGTACCACTACTCTCTCTAATGGTTTGATCTTAAACAATGTTCTTTGTGTTCCTTTCTTCAAACATAATTTATTGTCTGCACAAAAACTCATTAAGAACAACCAGTGTGAAGTGCAATTATATCCTACTCATTGTGTTATAACTGATAGTCAAACACATGTTGTGAAGGCTATTGGGGAGGCCAAACAAGGTCTTTACTATCTTGTACATACCTCTGACCCTGCAAACTGGTTAGCTAAAAACATTACTAATCCTGTTACCTGTTTCAATTCCAGTACTAGGTCTAGTACTCCTTCTGTTAATATTTGGCATAACAGATTAGGACATGCTCCTTTAGCTAAACTTCAACTCATTTTTGCTGTTCCTAATACAAAAACCACTTCACAAATTTGTGTCACATGTCCTATGGCTAAGTTCAGTAACCTTCCTTTTGCTTTGAGTAAGTCATATGCTACAGATAAATTTGATCTCATTCACATAGACACATGGGGTCCCTATAAAGTCATCACTCAAGGTTAACACAAGTTCTTTCTCACCATAGTGAATGATCACACTAGGCATACTTGGATATCTCTACTTGTGCATAAAAATGAAGTTGTTTCTGTTATTCAAGCCTTTCACAAGTATGCTAAAACTCAATTTGCCAAATCTATAAAAATCTTGAGGTCTGATAATGCATTGGAATTTTGTGATCAAAATTTCACTAAGTTCTTTAATGACAATGGCATTCTGCATCAAACATCTTGCTCTCACAAACCCCAGCAAAATGCTAGGGTTGAGAGAAAGCACAGACACATACTTGATGTGGCTAGAGCTATTAGATTTCACTCCCATATTCCTCTCTCTTTTTGGGGGTAATGTGTTCAAACTACAGTCCACATCATAAACAGACTTCCATCATCTGTACTTCACAATGATATTCCTTATGAACTTCTGTTTAATGAGCCTGTTGATTATTCTTACCTTAGAGTGTTTGGTTGATTAGCCTTTGCTCACAATCCAGCTTTTCCCAGTAATAAATTTGCAACTAAAGCAGTACCTTGTCTGTTCTTAGGATATCCATCTAGTAAAAAGGGTTATAAACTTCTTGACTTGACTTCAAACAAATCCTTTCTATTTAGGGATGTTCAATTCCATGAAAACATCTTTCCCTATAGTTCCGAGTCTATGTCTCACTATATGACACCTTTGCATGTGCCATCTGCAACTCTGCAACTCCACACACCTACATTTGTTGATGATGTGGACTTCAGTGAAGAACTTGAAACACTTTCACCTCCAGTACAATCTACACCCTCTACTGAAGTTCATGATATCACTGGTGACCTCATCCCTTCTGATATTACCACACCACCACCTCCTAGAAGATCTACCAGACAACATAAACCACCTAACTGGCTATATCAATATCAAACCTTTCAAGCTACTACTGGTAACCACAGGGATTTTCATGCCTCCAACCTAGCTTTCACATCTATACAGCCTCAGTTTAACTGTTTTCTAGCCTCT
Organism: Heracleum sosnowskyi; assembly: GCA_030848705.1. Taxonomy (NCBI): domain Eukaryota; kingdom Viridiplantae; phylum Streptophyta; class Magnoliopsida; order Apiales; family Apiaceae; genus Heracleum; species Heracleum sosnowskyi. The sequence continues at coordinate 8,279,388 of CM061242.1, read as the reverse complement.
CTCACTATTCAGAGTGACCATATCTCTTTCAAACAAGTTGTGACAGATGAGGGTTGGGTTGAAGCAATGAACATTGAACTAAATGCTCTAGAAGTGAATCAGACCTGGACTATCACAACTCTACCACCTAACAAAAAGGCTATAGGCAGTAAATGGCTTTACAAAACCAAGTACAAAGCTGATGGGAGTGTTGACAGAAAAAGGCCAGATTAGTAATTCTTGGGTGTCATCAAACCTATGGTGAAGATTATGCTAAGACATTTGCTCCAGTATCTAAATTAACTACTGTCAGAACCCTGCTAGCTATAACTGCTATGACTGGCTGGGAGGCAATACAAATGGATGTCACCAATGCTTTCTTGCATGGTGACCTCCATGAGACAGTGTTTATGAAACTCCCTCAAGGATACTCACACATTGGCTGTAGAATCAAACTGAATGATACATCTGTCAAAGCTGCTGCAAATCTGGTCTGTCAACTAAATAAATCTTTGTACGGCCTCAAGCAGGCACCAAGACAATGGTTTTTTAAGTTATCTACAACACTGCTCAACATGAATTTTGCTCAATCCAAAGCTGACTACAACCTATTCACTCAAACAACTGATAAACACATCACAGTAGTGTTGGCTTATGTGGATGATCTTTTAATATGTGGGAATGATCAATCTCAGATTGGCAATCTCAAGCAAATGTTGTCCACCAAGTTTCATATGAAGGATTCAGGTCGTGTCAGGTATTTGTTGGGGCTTGAGGTTGACAGAACAGAAGATGGATTCCTTCTTTCCCAACAAAAGTATACAAGAGATCTTCTAGCTGAATATGGAATGTTGAATGCTAGACCTCTGCAATTGCCATTGGACTCCCATCTGAAGTTAACTGCCACTAAAGGTGATCTCCTTCCTAATTCTGTTATATATCATAGGCTGTTAGGTAAACTCATTTACTTAACTATTACTAGACCTGATCTCTTTTTTTCTGTCCAACTGTTAAGTCCATTTATGCAAGCCCCAACCACTATGCATTATCAAACAACCAAAAGTCTGTTAAAATACTTAGTTGGCACCATCTCTCAGGGTATACTTCTGGCTTCTAAAAATGCTGCTTAGTTAACAGCATATTGTGATAGTGATTGGGCAAGTTGTCCAATCACCAGGAGGTCTACATCTGGGTACTGCATTTTTCTGGGATCATCTCCAATTTCTTGGAAAGCCAAAAAGCAAAATGTGGTTGCAAGGATCTTTGCAGAAGCAGAATACAGAGCAATGGCATTAACAACATGTGAAGTGACTTGGCTCACTGTTTTGCTCAAGCATCTGGGTATTTCAAAGCTTCCACTTGATGTCTTAAACTGTGACAATCAAGCTGCAATTGCTATAGCAGTAAATCCATTACTGCATGAAAAGACAAAGCATGTCGACATAGATTGTCATTTTGTCAGGGATGAACTCAAAGCTGGCAACATCACAACTGCTAAAGTCTCCTCTGCTGAGCAAATTGCTGATATATTCACTAAGATCTTGCCAGACAAACTTCATCAGGATCACCTTGACAAGCTCTTAAGTTCAGTTCCCTCCTTGAAGCTTGAGGGGGAGTGTTGAATTATGTGGAAATAATTGGTTGTTAGGCCTTTTATCCCAGGACCACTCAGAAGATTTTTGTCTCTAATGATTGGCACTAACTCCCAAGAAAGTTTGTTAGCTTATTATTGGTGACAGTCTGTATTAGCTATTTGTCTTGTTCTATTTATTCAGCTCTATGTACTCATTTCTAAGACCATGCAGAATTTCTATATCATTTGCTCTCAATTATCTCTACATCTTGTTTATTCATGATTATGTCTATCAGGTATGATCTTTGATTCATTCTTGTGAAAGTCATCCTTATCTAGTCATTAGAGACTACCAAGAAACAAGCATTTCATCATCAACGGAAATCATAACTAACAATTTATCGTCTTGGACATCTACGAATTTTGCTATGACCACATTTATCAGTTCAACAGCCTGTGGAAACACCACTGTGCATCAGCCACCTTCAACTCGAGCAAACTCGTGTGTTTGCACACATGATAGACCCACTTCTTCACATACATTCAGATTTAATGGCTACTCGCAAATGGAAGGGTTTGAAGTTGGTATGTACTTGGTGTCGGATTATTTGACAGCAGGTGGATATTATTGAAGATATTACTGTATTAGTCAAAGTTATTAAATAAGTCAAAATGATCTGAAGTGAAGTTTAGCTTGTTATAGTTTGTTACTGTGGTTGTATAAATACTAAGACATATTGTAATTTGTAACTAACTTTTACATTCTATTCAATCATTTTCTGTTACATATCTCTCCTTCTTTCATCTCTCTCTTTTATCTCTCTCGTAGATCTCTCTCTCTATACATCTCTTTATCTCCATTTTTATGCACATCTAGTTGTAGACTTAGTGTTTATGGATGTGTTTCAGCCATCTTTACATGGTATCAGAGCTTCATTTTCGCAAATTCGTTATCAATTGCAACTGTTTTGTTCGATTTTGTGCTGCAATTAGGTTTTTCAATTGATCGTTATTCAATTGTGATGACGCGCGATCTTCGTCAATTCGCCTCTACTTCACAATCGTATGCTAATGTCGTATCAGGTACTCCTTTAAATCAAGCTCCTCCTTTAAATCAAGTTCCTCCTGATGATGTTATCGACACGGATATAGATACGTCTACACTTGATGATGTTGTTACTCATATAAACAATAATACACATCTGTTATATCTGCATAATAATGATCAACCAGGCATGATTTTGATCTCTAAGAAATTTATTGGTTCAGAGAATTATGTTAGTTGGAAACGATCGATACAAATCGCTTTGTCTGCTAAGAATAAGCTAGTAATTTTGATTGGAGAATATCTAGCACCTTCTACTACTTCGCCTTTGTTTCCTCACTGGAAACGTGTCAACGATATGATAATAACGTGGATATTGAATACTGTTACTGATGACATTAGTAATAGTATGCATTATTTAGATAGTGTTGCTGATGTTTGGAATGAATTGAGTGAAAGGTTTTCAACTGTTGGTGGACATAAGATTTACGAGATTCAAAAGGATTTGTTTAAACTAGAGCAAGGAACTGATTCTGTGGAATTTTATTTTCACAAACTAAAAGGTTTTTGGGATGAATTGAGAGCTTTGGAGCCTGTTATTAAATGTAATTGTGGAGCTACAAAAGAGTGGGAAGCTCAGATTGAAAAGACTAGATTGATTCAGTTTCTTATGGGGTTGCATAGTAGCTTTACTGCAGCTAGAGGTCATTTGTTGATGATGAATCCTTGGCCGACTGTCAATCAAGCTTATATGCTTATTAAACAAGAAGAAAAGCAAAGGCAGGTTCATGGTACTGCTACACCTCTTGCTATGATGGTGAATCTTCCTGCTAAACCAGTTCATGGTGTTTATCAGCGTAATTTTGTTGACAAATCTGGTGTTCCCATTGAGTGCACATATTGTCATGGCAAGAATCACACTAAAGATAAATGCTACAAGCTTATAGGCTATCCACCAGATCATCCTTATAGTCTCAATAACAGGGGCAAAAAAGAGGTTTACTAAACCTGTTCAGAATTCTCAGTTTAATACGGGTCACATATCTTCTTATACTAAACCAGAGTCTGCAATGCAAGTATCTGGTGTGAATACTTCTCTTATTCAAGGAGGTTCTGGTTCTACTGATTCTTCTCATGTCAAGGCACCTAATTGACATACTCGGTTTGAAGTTTTGCAGAGTCAAATGAATTCTTTGATGCAATCTATCAATCAAGGACAGTCAAAGCCTCAAGCTCCATCACATGTTCCTTTTGCTTATGGAAATACTGTACTCACTAGTACTTCTTCTCCTCAGAATCCTTTTGTTTGTAGTACTAATATAGCAGGTACTACTTATTCCCTTGCTTCCATCTCTGACATTGCTACAAACGTTTGGATACTTGATACTGGTGCAACAAATCACATGAGTTGTAATGCTGCTGATTTACAAGATGTTCATATTTTATCTGTTCCTCTTACGGTGAAGTTTCCTAATGGGGACACATATATTGTGACACATACTGGTTCAGTTTACTTGAGTCATCTTTCCATTTCAATTTCTGAAGTACTGTTGGTTCCATCTTTCAAGTTCAATTTACTTTCTATCAGTAAATTGGCTTCTCAAACTGATTCCCTTATTACTTTCAATAATCACGAGTGTATAATGCAGGACCAATCTCAGACCAGTTCTCAGGTTCTTGGTAGATTATTTGGAGGTCTTTATCAATTTGTTAACTCTTCCATATCTGTCTCAACAGTTACACATGTTTCTCCTAGTTCTCTATGGCATAAAAGGTTAGGTCAGGCACCTTTCAAACTCTTGTCAAAAATCTCTGTTCTTCATAATTCTGTACAATCACATAATGTAGAACACACTGATTTTTCTACTTGTGATATATGTCCATTGGCTAAGCAATGTAAACTTCCATTTCCTGCTAGTGTTTCTTTTTCTTCTAATATTTTTGATTTTATTCATTGTGACTTGTGGAGCCCCTATAAGATTCTTACTTGTAATGGCTGCAAGTATTTTTTAACAATTCTTGATGATTTTAGTAGGGCTCTTTGGACTATACTTCTTCCTACTAAACAACATGTTATTCAATCTATTAAAGATTTTCATTCCTATGTCCTTACACAATTTCATTGTTCTATCAAATGCCTTAGAACTGATAATGGGGGCGGGGAATTTGTTAATTCTGATTTGTCCTCTTATTTGGCCATTGTTGGGATTGTTCATCAAACTACTTGCCCTTATACTCCCCAACAGAATGGGAGAGTGGAAATGAAACATAGATATCTTTTGGAAATGACTAGAGCATTGAGATTTCAAAGTAAATTGCCAAAAGCATTTTGGGGTGATTGTTTATTGACATCCACATATTTGATTATTAGGTTGCCTAATTCTGTATTGGGTTTCATCAGTCTTTATGAAAAGTTGTTCAATAAGTCACCTTCCTATGATCATTTAAGATCTTTTGGTTGTTTGGCCTACATGTCTCAACATTTGCCAGATAAACTTAAAGCTAAGGCTCTTAGAACTGTCTTTATTGGTTATTCACCTCATCAAAAAGGATATAAGCTTTATGATCCTATTCAGCATTCTTTCTATGTTTCTAGGAATGTGTGTTTTGATGAATCTGTTTTCCCTTTTGAGGAACGCTCTGCAGTTTCTACTGTGCCATATTTTCAAAATGACTTTCAAAATAATTTTTATGATAGTCCATTTGATGTTTTGGTTTTGTCTGAGATTGATTCCATTCATCCAAGTCCTCAAATTTCTCTTTCTAGTTCTGATTCACAATCTGATACAGCTTCTCCTACTGATCAAATTTCTTCACCTTTGGTCATGTCTGATCCTGATGTTATTGTTCACAGTAATACTGATGATACTGTGCACAATGTTCCTAATTATTTAGTTCCTGATTCAGTCTCTTCCTTAGTTCCTAGATTGTCTAAAAGAACTAAAATTCAACCTTTATGGATGAAGGGCTATAAGTTTTTTAATTGTCTAGTACCTTCTGATCCTCTTGTTCATGCCAATTCTGTTTTGCTTCATTGTCCTATTGATTCAGTCAAATACAATTTTCATCTTTCTTCACCTGTCACCACTGGTATATATGTTTGCACTATCCATTCTGATACAGTTATTAAAGAACCATCCATATATAATCAAATTGTTAAAGATACAAGATGGGTAGATTCTATGGACAAAGAAATGCATGCACTTGAGTCCAATAATACTTGGATTATTGTACCATCTTTACCACCTGGCAAAAAGGTTGTTGGTTCTAGATGGGTATATAAGGTCAAGTATCTTCCTAATGGAGACATTGACAAGTTCAAAGCCAGTTTGGTAGCTAAAGGTTACACACAAACAGCTGGTGAGGATTATCATAATACTTTTGCCCCAGTTGCTAAAATGCAAACTGTTAGAGCCCTTTTAGCTATTGCTGCAGTCAAATCTTGGGATATACATCAGCTAGATGTCAATAATGCTTTTCTGCATGGTGATTTACATGAGGAAGTTTATATGGAATTGCCTCCTGGTCATCCTATGCATGGTATTGCAGTTTGTAGACTTATGAAAAGCATTTATGGTCTCAAACAAGCAGCTAGAGAGTGGTTTGACAAGCTTGAAGATACTCTTGTTCTTTTTGGTTTTCAACAAACTAAAGTTGATTCTTCTTTGTTTGTTTACAAGTCTTTCACTTCCTTTGTGGTTGCATTGGTTTATGTAGATGATGTTCTTCTAACTGGGACCGATTCTGCATTTATAGTTCATGTCAAATCTGTTCTTGATCAAGCTTTCACCATCAAAGATTTGGGTTTGATTAAGTATTATTTGGGGTTGGAGGTTTCTAGAACTGCAGATGGCATTTATATTCATCAGCATAAATTCATTCATGATATGCTTGTTGAAACAGGACTAGAGCATTGCAAGCCTTTGTCACTTCCTGTTGATACTACAGTGAAATTGTCTTTGAATGAAGGTTCATCTATAGATGATCCTTTTTTGTATAGAAAGCTTATTGGGAAATTGCTTTACCTAACAGCTACCAGGCCAGATATCACTTATATTGTTCATCATTTAAGTCAGTTCATTCAAGCCCCTAAAGCACCTCATTTACTAGCAGTCCAGAGAGTCTTGAGATACTTAAAGGGTACTTCCTATCAAGGTTTATTTTTATCTGCTACTTATTCACTTAAGCTATCTGCTTATTGTGATAGTGATTGGGGGTCTTTCTTTGATACTGGTAGAAGTATCACTGGTTTTTGCTTTCTTTTGGGAAATTCTTTGGTTAACTAGAAATCTAAGAAACAATCTGTAGTTTCCAGGTCTACTGCTGAGTCAGAGTTGAGGGCAATAGCTGAAAACTCTTGTGATTTAGCTTGGATGCATTTGTTGTGTTAGATCAGAATTCAATGATTGTCAGAAGCTAGACTCGACTGATCAGGATTGGTGACGTCATCAGTAATGCATGGTCATCAGTATTTGATCAAGCGTCAGTATCTTATTGATCATCAGGATTCCTACTCAGACTATGATCAGGTTTGATCATCAGGACTTGAAGCTGATCAGGATTCCTACTTCGAGTTATATTTGGAGTCTAGATAAACATGGAAGTTTGTTCCTGGTTTGTAGAATGCAGCTATCGATTAAGGATAGGTTTCTATCTTTGTTATGATTAGGACTTATCTTGTTATTGATAGAGAAGCTGTGTGCACTATATAAACACAGTCTTGGTTTCGATTTATGTATTCATTCGAGAGCGAACATAATCGAGAGAATCAAGAGAGAAGCTCTTAAGAACAGAATTTCTTGAGAGAGTTTTTGTAAGCTAGCAGCTCTTAAGAACATCAGAATTTCTTAAGAGAGTTTGTAACAGTTTTATATCAAAGTTAATAAAGCTGTTATTGTTATTGTTATTGATCTTTCATATTTGTGTTATATAAAGTCGAGAATCTTATACAATTGTATTCAACCCCCTTCTACAATTGTTATTTACTGGGCAACAATTGGTATCAGAGCAAACTGATTTAATTCTGAATCAGATACGATCTAAAGATGTCGACAACCAAGTATGAAAGCATGAAGATTCCCATCTTGAAGATATCAGAATATCCCACATGGAGGGTAAAGATGCTGATGTACCTGGAGGCTATGGATCCCGACTACTTGGACAGGATTCGTGATGGACCATATATACCAACAAAGTTCGTAGAACGAACAGATACAGTACCAGAACATTATGTGGTCAAAGCTAAAGCTGAATGGACTCCAGAAGAAAAAGCTCATGTACTCAGGGAACCAAAGATAAAGAATATCTTGCATAATAGCCTTGATGCTGTCATGTCAAACAGAGTGATTGCATGCAAGTCTTCAAAAGAAATCTGGGATACTTTGGAAACTCAGTGCCAGGGATCTGCATCTGTTAAGAAAAACAGAAGGGCTCTATTGATTCAAGAATATGAGCAATTCGATGCAAGACCTGAAGAGAGCCTGACTGATCTATATGATAGATTCCTGACACTATTGAACAGCTTATCCTTAGTTGACAAAGTATATGAAACTGAAGATTCAAACACCAAATTTCTTAGAGCTTTACCTGAAGAATGGGATACTCAGACCTCAATCATTAGACACCAGTATGATCTGAACATTGTGTCTCTTGATGAGATCTATGGGATGCTAAGAACTCATGATCTTGAAGTTCAACAGAGAAAGAACAAGAAAAGCAGCAAGGCAAAGTCAATTGCTTTGAATGTAGAAGCAAAATCAAAAGGGAAAGCTATGGAGGTCTCTAGAAGGAAAGCAAGAGTAGCTGAGTCAGATCCTGACGACTCTTCATCAGATACTGATGGCAATCCTGATGCCAATACTGGTGATGAATCTTCTGATTCAGACATGGAAGAGATGGTTTCTATGATTGTCAGAAACTTCAGAAGGATGAAGTTCAGGAAGAATAGAAGACAAGGCAACTTTCAGAAAAAGACCTTCAAAGCAGACAAAGACAAGTATATCAAAAAGGACAGCAAGGGTAGCAAATTTGACAAGTCAAAGGTTAGATGCTACAAGTGTAATGGTATGGGTCACTTTGCTTCTGAATGCAACAAGACAAAGGCACTCATCACATCAAGCAAGGATTGGATGGACTCTTCTTCAGAATCTGATACTGAGGTAGTCAACTATGCGTTAATGGCCAATGTTGATGTAACTGCTGCTCCTGATGATATGGTACTAAATACTATCTTTGATTTTGATACTGATAATGCTTCTGAGTTAAGACGTTTTCTAAAGTCATTACATATTAGCTTTAGAAGTCAAACTGCTGAGAATACTAGAATCTTATCTGAGATGTCTGACCTTAGAAAGAGGAATGAGATATTAGAAGCTGAATTTTCTCGTATGCAAGAAGTACAAAAAGAATGTGATAATACTAAACACATGCACCTAGAGATGACATCTAAATGTACTTCACTTGAAAAAGAACTTGAATTTGCTAATGAGAAAATCAGAACCTGGACAGACTCTGGTAGGAAATTTCATGAGATTAATACCTCTAAGAATTGGAAAGAGTGTCTAGGATATAAGTCAGATGAAGATAAGAAATTAGCAGAGAAAATTGTCATTGATGAGACAGTCAGTCCAAAGACCTATAGACATGTTATAGACTCAACCAAATCTAAGATTACTCCTGTTAATTTTGTTTTTGGTAAGGATTCCAATTCTACTTTTGAAAAGGGATCTTCTTCTACTCAAGGAATTAAAATTATAAAGTCTAAACCTGTCATGAACAAAGTCACTAAGAATGTAGGTCTAGTGTCTCAGAAACAGCTTAAGGATAAAATCTGTGAGGTTACAGATAAGAAAAAGGAAGCTACTGTTAAGAGAAACAGGAATGGTAAAATTGGGATCAATAAAGAGAATGGTTATAAATATATCCCAAATGCACCTAGAAAGAGTTGTTTTAACTGTGGTAACTCTAATCATCTTGCTATTGATTGTAAAAAGAGTAAGAAGAAAATGGCTGAAATTCCTAAGTCTGATGTTAGGAATAGATCAGTATTTTACAAACCACAGAATTCCTGTTTTCATTGTGGTAGTCTATGGCATTCTATTTATACATGTAAAGAGTATCATGATTTGTACTATAACTTTTATGATCCATTGCCTAAATTTGAAAGTAGTACAAAGTCTGATAGAACTGAAAATGTCATAGTGAAGCATGATTTTGTTAATACTGATACTGACAAAGTAAATCCTGATGGAGTAAATCCTGTCAGGACTGCTAAAGTCAAAAAGTCTTCTGCTGTGAAATTTAATAAAATGCATGAACAAGGAATCCAACAAGTGTGGGTTCCTAAACATTCTGACTAGTGTTTTACTATTCTGATGCAGGGTAAAAAGAAAAATGTGTTAGTCATGGATAGTGGATGTTCTGTGCACATGACTGGAAACAAAGCCCTGTTATCAGAATATGAGGAAAAAGCTGGCCCAACTGTGTCTTATGGAGATGGCAACATTGGACAAACCTTGGGATATGGCAATATAATCATTGGAAATGTCATCATTGAAAAAGTAGCTCTAGTGAAGGGACTAAAACACAACTTGTTGAGTATTAGTCAAATCACTGACAGAGGTTATCATGTCAATTTCTATTCCACACATTGTGAAGTAGTCAGTAAAGCAACAGGGAAGATAGCACTAACTGGCTACAGGCATGGTAACATATATGAAGCCAACATTCTCTCAGATACTGATGGCTCCCCTACATGTTTCATCAGTAAAGCTTCAGTAGATGAAAGTTGGAATTGGCACAAGAAGCTTTCTCATCTCAACTTCAGCAACATCAATGAGTTGGTTAAGAAAGAGTTAGTAAGAGGATTACCTAATGTCTTATATACACCTGATGGACTCTGTGATGCATGCCAAAAAGCAAAACAAAGAAGGACATCATTCCAGAGTAAATCAGAATCCTCTATTGAAGAACCATATCACATGCTACATCTTGATCTGTTTGGTCCAGTCAACATCATGTCCATCAGTAAGAAAAGGTACACTCTTGTAATTGTTGATGAATATTCTAGATTCACCTGGGTGTATTTTCTGCACAGAAAAGATGAAACTCCTGAAGTTCTGTTGGATCATGTGAGGATGATTGAGACAACCACAAAGTACAAAGTCAAGATTCTGAGAAGTGATAATGGTACTGAATTCAAGAATTCAAAGATGGAAGAGTTCTGTAAATACAAAGGAATCATTCAACAATTCTCTGCTCCTGGCACACCTCAGCAAAATGGAGTAGTAGAAAGGAAGAATAGAACTCTTATTGAAGCTGGCAGAACTATGTTGGAAGAAGCTAAACTACCTACATATTTCTGGGCAGAAGCAGTCAACACAGCATGCTATACACAAAATCTCACATTGATAAACAGGCATGGTGTCACTCCTTATCAGTCACTCAAAGAGAAGAAACCAAGTCTGAAGCATTTGCATGTGTTTGGCTGTAAATGTTTTGTTCTCAGAACTCATCCTGAACAGCTAGGGAAATTTGAAACAAAGGCTGATGAAGGAATATTCATAGGTTATCCTACATCCAGAGCCTTCAGAGTTTTTAATTTGAGAACAAGAACTGTCATGGAGTCAATACATGTATCTTTTGATGACAAGAAGATAACTGGAATCATTGAAGACTCGCATGATAGATTGTTATTTGAAAATGAAGCTTCCAAGGAACCTGAAGAAAGTGAATCAGAAGCTGTCCATTCATCCAGTACTGACGGGTCACCAAATCCTGATGACTCAACAGGTACTGATGGTGCTAATACTGATGATGCAAACAACAGTGATACAACTAGTAGTGCTAATGTTGAGGGGGAGCAACGACATTCAACTACAAGTTCAGAGACAACTCAATCATCAGGACAGAATTCTTCAGATACTGATTCAAGTGAAGATCCTGATATCACATCAGGAGGGCATAGCAATAATTCAGGGAGAGCTTCAAATCAATCAAATTCTTTCAATCAAGATAACACCAATCCAGGGGGAGCATCTACTTCAAGAAACAATTTGACACCAGCAAGGAAATGGACAAAAGATCATACTCCTGATTTGATAATTGGAGATCCTGATGCAGGTGTTCAAACAAGAAGTGCAACTCAGAATGAATGTTTATATAATAACTTTCTATCCAAGGAGGAGCCTAAGAAAGTTGAAGATGCACTTAAAGATGCTGATTGGGTTACTGCAATGCAAGAAGAACTGAATGAATTTGAAAGGAATGAAGTCTGGAAACTGGTACCAAGACCAAAGAATAGATCAATTGTTGGTACAAAGTGGATTTTCAAGAACAAGACTGATTCTGATGGAGTCATTATCAGAAATAAAGCTAGACTAGTTGCAAAGGGGTATTCCCAACAAGAGGGAATTGACTATGATGAAACTTTTGCTCCTGTTGCAAGACTAGAAGCCATCAGGATATTTCTTGCTTATGCAGCACATAAGAAATTCAAGGTTTTCCAGATGGATGTTAAAAGTGCTTTCTTAAATGGTGAACTGGAGGAAGAAGTTTATGTTGAACAACCTCCTGGTTTCATTGATCCTAAATATCCAGATCATGTCTACAGACTGGATAAGGCACTTTATGGACTAAAGCAAGCTCCAAGAGCATGGTATGAAACCTTAGCTCAATTCTTACTGGAAAGTGGATTCAAAAGAGGTGCAATTGATAAAACTCTATTTTATTTGAATCATGGTAAGGAGCTGCTGTTAGTTCAGATTTATGTTGATGATATCATTTTTGGGTCAACAAACAATAAGCTGTGTGAAAAGTTTTCCAAGCTTATGCAGTCAAGATATCAAATGAGCATGATGGGAGAAATGAGTTACTTTCTGGGTCTTCAAGTTAAACAGACTGATGAAGGGATTTTTATTAATCAGTCTAAATACACAAGGAATTTACTGACAAGGTTTAACATGCAAGACAGTACTCCTGCTTCAACTCCCATAGCTACAGCTACCAAACTTGATCCTGATCAAGGTGAAGAGGTAGATGTAACTCACTACAGAGGAATGATTGGCTCTTTATTGTATCTCACTGCCAGTAGACCAGATATCATGTTTGCAACCTGTCTATGTGCAAGATTTCAAGCAAAACCTAGAGAACCACATCTGATTGCAGTCAAAAGAATTTTCAGATATCTCAAAGGCACTCCTTCACTTGGCCTTTGGTATGCAAGGGAATCAGATTTTGGGTTGTGTGGTTATTCAGATGCTGATTTTGCAGGATGCAAAATAGACAGGAAAAGTACTTCAGGAAGTTGTCAGTTTTTGGGTGGAAGACTAGTTTCATGGTTCAGTAAAAAGCAGAAATCTATTTCCATTTCAACTGCAGAAGCTGAGTACATTGCTGCAGGAAGTTGTTGTGCTCAGATAATGTGGATGAGAAATCAGTTGTTAGATTATGGCCTGTCATACTCAAAAATTCCTATTTATTGTGATAACCAAAGTGCTATTGCAATGACAGGAAATCCAGTTCAGCATTCTCTTACTAAACACATAAGTATCAGATATCACTTTATAAGAGAACAGGTTCTGGAAGGAACAATTGAACTTCACTTTGTTCCTACTGATCAACAACTAGCTGATATATTCACCAAGCCACTACCTGAAGCTACTTTCAATAAGTTGGTGAATGAACTTGGAATGATGAATTTTGAGAATTTCTGAGGAAAAGCTACAGAGAGGAAATCCTGATAACTGTCAAATCCTGATGGTTATTCAGAAAGGTATGTATCTTTGATCAAATCCTGATAGGACTCAATCCTGACAGGAAGTCAACTGGTCAATTCTGATGTACAGGTCAGTATTTTCATCGCTAAATTTGTGCCTAAATTTTCGTCCGTATCTGCTAATAGACGATTGAGTTTTAGTAGGACAACTGTATACGCGCGTGTGTTGCACTCTTATAGTTATATCTATACATACACATAAAAAGCGGTGCAGTTTTATTTAATGACACACGTAATCTGTCCACTAATTAGTTATGCACAAATCATATTTTGCCACCTGTCATTGAGAGTAATATTTTGTTTTAACAAAATATTTTTCATTATTTCACATCTTTCATTACTCTCTCATCATCAGTTTTTCGTTTTTATCTCTCTCTGTGCTTTCATACCCTAATTGCTTCAAATCTTAATTCTCGAGTTCTCAAAAGCATTATAATGGCGTCTTCATCATTCATGAACAAACAAACAGTAATTCGTGATATTACTTTTGCCACTAATAACTTTGTAGCCATACTAGACCATCAAGAATTGCCTACTGAGTTCCATATAATTCAAGATTTTCTTACTTCAAGCCCATTGAAGTATGCTTTAACAGAGCCTGCAAGTGTTTCTTTTAAGTCTGTAATGCAGGTTTGGAACACAGTTGTTTTTGGTCAAAGTTCTACAGGAACCATTCTGATGCAGTTCGAATCAAATGGGGTCACTCATCATGTCACCCCTGCTGTTATAGAAGAGGCCCTGCATTTGCCTATTCTGGGTGAAAAAGTCCCTAGGGTGATTTCAGACTCTGCTCTATTTGAGTTTGTCAAGAAACTGGGCTACAATGGAGAAGTAAAGAGATATGGAAATCTCTTTAGGACAAAGCTTAAGAAGGAATGGAATTTCTTCTTTGATACAATCAGCCGCTGTTTCCTGAACAAGACATCAAATTTGATGCTCTTCCATCAGGATCTCTTAAAATTGGGTACTCTCTCATCCATTCTACAGTGTTTGATTATGGCTCTTTTATCTTAAAAGCTTTAAGTGATAGGAAATCAGATAAGTTGGGTTCTGTCTGTTTTCTTAGATTTTTACAGTTGATATTTAATCACTTATGTCCTAATGTTGTTTTTGAGGATGATGTAGTTCTACCAATCTGTAGAATTACTGAGAATAATATTAAGTCCTTAGTCAACAGTGATAAGGCAAATGGTTTTATAGGAAATGCTTTTATTCCTGATGAGGTTAGGTTTTTCTTACATCAGAAAATGCCTACTCGTTATGGACTACTTTCTAATGCTATGGTACAAGGACCAACCCACCTTGTTCCTGACACAAGCATGCAACCTAAACAGTCTAAACAGTTAACAACCACCTCTACTGTCTCTCAAAAGACTTTAGTTGTAAAATCAAAGAAATCAGCTAGAACTGATGTGTCTGGAAGGCAATCAGGTTCAAAGGATTTTTCCTCTACACCACTCACTAAAAAGAAGATACAAGGGGGTGTACAAGGGGTCCTGGTGAAGAAAGCTGATAAGGTTGTTACGAATGTTCCTGTGAAAAGGAAGTTAAGGTTGATTGATGAAAGTGATTCAGAGGATGACTTACCTATATCCTCTGTGATGAATGTGAACAAGGAAGTTGCTGATACTGCTACTAAAGCTGTGGTACCTTCATCAAAACCACAAAAGACAAGGAAATTATCAAAGAGCAGGTATCATATTCCTTTGACAGTGCAAATGAAGGATACTGATATTCAGACATCAAATCCTGATGTTAGTATTCCTGATGCAACAACAAAAGTTGTCTCTATATCAGACTCTCCAGCCTCTCCATCTCAGATTCGAGGACATTCTTGGGAGAAGGTATCTACAACTGCTTCCTTGGTTGGTCTTACACCTACATCAAAGAAAAAGAGGAATGCAGAAGAGTTAGTCTATCAGAGACAGAAGAAGCTGAAAGGATCAAGCCCACAAGAACCTGAATTTCAGAGTAATTCAGCAGCTCCTGTTGATCCTGCCACACAAGAACCACTCAATCAAAGTTTGGGTGAAGGCTTAGCTAGTGGAATGGTCACACAAGAACCATTTTCTCAAAGGGAGAATGAAGACATCAACATTCCAGCTACACAAGAACCATCTTCTCAAAGTGAAGATGCAGGCAAAGCTACAGCTTCTGTTGAAAGATTGGTCGAGAACATTGTCAATGAGGGAAGCACACAAGAACCTTTAGCTCAAAGTGTTGAAGAAGCTTCTGAACCTCAAGCTCCACAAGAACCATTGGTAGCAAATACTGATGCACGCATATCAAATCCTGATGATGTTCATCCTGACGCTAGTGGTGCTCCTGATAATGAACCTATTTTGATACAGCCACTTCGTTCAAGACCAATAGATCATCCTATCTCAGAACCACAGGATAAACTGAAAGGTATTGCTATTCCTGATCCTGATATTACTCCTGATACTGATGATGATAATTCTGATGATGATAGTGATGATGATAATGAGAATAGAAAAGAGAAGGAACAGCTTGCTACAGCACTCAAGATTAGTCTTGGAACTAATTTTGGTTCATCAAGTACATATATGGCTAGCAATGCTTTCACTGGGAAAGATCAGAGACAAGATTTTTCTACTCCTTCCTTTGATCCTGCAGAGGCATTTAGACAGAATGAATGGAACAATTCATGGCACCAATCTGATGAATCTATCAGTTTTTCTTCTGCTATTGAACATGCCTATAATGCAGTGAAGTCTATAGAGAATCAAGACTTGAAGAATCATCTGAAGGCTACTACTCTGTTATCCAAAAGCCTGAAAAGTGAGATTGATTCTATCAAGGGTTCAACTGAAAAAGTGAGGACTGATATCTTTAATAATTTTACAAAGGTGCCTACTACTTTTCAACTAAGGGTAGTGGAATCCCAAGTGAAATCTGTTGTTTCAGAACAAACCTCAATCAATCAAAGAATTGATTCTCTGGATACTAAGGTAACTGAAATTCAAGCCTCTCTTTCCTTAATTTTGCAATTATTGTCAAATCCTGATGTCAAAAAGGGGGAGAAGGTTATTCAGACAAAATGTACACCTGATCTAGTATTAAGAAATAATGATGATGATACTGGAGATGATGGTGGTGACAAAGCGATACAAGGAGAAACCTCTGATGCTGTTGTTATGAAGACAATTCAAACTTCTCAAAGTCAAACAACGCAGTCAACTCATGTTTCTGATTCTGGAGTTAAGACAGTAAGAACATTGGTGCAATCTCAGATCCTGACGGAAGATCAAATCCTGACACCTGGTCATGGACACATTCTTGCTACAATTCCTGAAGGTGATGAAGATGTAATTATTGATAATCCTGAAGATGCATCAAATTTATTCCAGAAGTTTTCTACAAAAGACGGCAGAATTGTTACTCTATATCACACTGATAAAAGAGTTCAACAATTATATGCAAGAAAAGCACTCTCTACAGCAAGTGAAGAATATCCAGATCTCTCACATGAAGAATTCTTGAGACTACAAAGAGAGACAATGGAAAGCTATACTGCTCCTGCTAGAGGTAGAGGAAGCAGAGGTAGGAGAGGTGCTAGAAGAAGTAAAAGAGGTTCTTCAACTCAAATATTACCTAGACAGACAAGGTCTAGAGGGTTAAGAATTGAAGAAATTCCTGAACCTATTCAAACTCTAGTAGTTCCTGACAGATCTACTTTTGGTGATGATGGAATTGTTGAAGAAGAATCTGAATTGAAAAGAAAATCAAGAAAATCAACTCTCAGCAATACAAATCAAATTGAAGATTCTAATCCTGACAATATTCAAGATCCTGACGAATCTGAAATTCTGCAAGAGGTTGATTTGATAATCTTATCTACTGTTGTTGATTGTCACAACAAAGAAGTAGATGAAGAAGAAGAAGCCAGAAGAAGAGATATTACAAAAAGAACAAATGAAGATTTCAATCTCTATCTACAAAGGCTTAAAGTTTCAAATGAAAGAAAATGGAGAAATTCAAGCAGACAAGAATCTTTACTGGAAAGAAGCTATACTTTTGAAAAGGAAAAAGACAAGAAGTGGAAACATATTAGCACATTAAGTTGTGATACACCTATCAATTTTCAGTCTGGTGGAATTATTACAAGCGCTTCAAGTGTTGTTGATTTGTCTGATATGGCTAGATCAAAAGCACTCTGGTTAAAGATGTTTTCAAATCTGAAGCAATTGTCAAGTAATTCAAGAGGAGGTATTGGACACAGAGATGCTGAATATCTGAATATGTCATATGTTGATCCTTACTCCTTGACAGAAATTGGAGGTACTTTAACTTCTGAAAACCTGAACAATTTATTATCTGTTGATATAGTTATAGATTGTCATGATGGTTTTGAAAAGAAAGAAAAGCTTCTGTACTTCATGAAAGATGGTAGTGTGAAGATTCTATCTATTCAAGATCTGCTGATGAAAACTACACAGGAACTGAAATATGTTCACTATCTGTTAAGATGGAAGAACCAAGTGTACAAAGAATGGAGTGACATGATTTTGTCAAATATAAGAAGAAGACTGGATGGAAACAGTAATTTCAATGGTAATTATACTCCCATGTACTTAAATCAAAGAGGTCAGGATGTGGAAATGCAAAGGGGTACTGCTGTTAAAGAAGTAAATTTTGGCATGACTCATCTTTCTCTCAATCCTGATGGGAAGGAAATTGCTTATCTTTTGCTTGAAGAGCACAGTCTACAGAGAAACTCCATACAGAATCTCAGAGCAGCTATCTACCAGATTAATGAGGAAGATGAAGAACTCAGAAATCTTAAGGAAAGACTGATTCAAATTATTGAAGAAAAAGAAGAAAGTTTATTATCCAACTTCTTGAAGATGAATCTGTTCTATCAAAAAGCTTAAACAGATAAGTTGTTTCTGAAGATACTTGTACATTTTGATACATGTTTTTGACATCATTGAAATTTTGGAATCTATACTTTATTTCACAAAGTATGAGATTGGGGGAGATTGTTAGATCAGAATTCAATGATTGTCAGAAGCTAGACTCAACTGATCAGGATTGCTGACGTCATCAGTATTGCATGGTCATCAGTATTTGATCAAGCGTCAGTATCTTATTGATCATCAGGATTCCTACTCAGACTATGATCAGGTTTGATCATCAGGACTTGAAGCTGATCAGGATTCCTACTTCGAGTTATATTTGGAGTCTAGATAAACATGGAAGTTTGTTCCTGGTTTGTAGAATGCAGCTATCGATTAAGGATAGGTTTCTATCTTTGTTATGATTAGGACTTATCTTGTTATTGATAGAGAAGCTGTGTGCACTATATAAACACAGTCTTGGTTTCGATTTATGTATTCATTCGAGAGCGAACATAATCGAGAGAATCAAGAGAGAAGCTCTTAAGAACAGAATTTCTTGAGAGAGTTTTTGTAAGCTAGCAGCTCTTAAGAACATCAGAATTTCTTAAGAGAGTTTGTAACAGTTTTATATCAAAGTTAATAAAGCTGTTATTGTTATTGTTATTGATCTTTCATATTTGTGTTATATAAAGTCGAGAATCTTATACAATTGTATTCAACCCCCTTCTACAATTGTTATTTACTGGGCAACATGTTGCTTTCAGAATTGCTTGTTCCACAGTCTTTTCCAATTACTGTTTACAGTGACAGTCAAGCTGCAATTGATATTTCTGCAGATCCTGTCTTTCATCCTAATACTAAACATTTTGCAATTGATTGCCATTTTATCAGGGAACAAGTTCAGTCATGCATGATACAACCAATCTTTGTTTCCAGTACTCATCAGTTGGCAGATATTTTGACTAAAGGGCTTTGCAGACTTTCTCACTGGAGAATTCTTTTCAGATTGAATGTGTTATCTCCACATTCCAATCTAAAGGGGGACTATTTAAGATATTACTGTATTAGTCAAAGTTACTGAATAAGTCAAAATGATCTGAAGTGAAGTTTAGTTTGTTATAGTTTGTTACTGTGGTTGTATAAATACTAAGACATATTGTAATTTGTAACTAACTTTTACATTCTATTCAATCATTTTCTGTTACATCTCTCTCCTTCTTCAATCTCTCTCTTTTATCTCTCTCTCGTAGATCTCTCTCTCTATACATCTCATTATCTCCATTGTTATGCACATCTAGTTGTAGACTTAGTGTTTATGGATGTGTTTCATCCATCTTTACAGATATGACTGGGGCAGTCACTTTGTATCCCAATGGCAAGAAGGACCAGTATAAAGATTACATATCCCTGTATATAAGATTGAAGAGTGAAAAAACTGATGTCAATGCACTTTTTGAACTGATGCTTGTTGATCAAAGCGGAAAGGGTAAGCACAGAATTCAAACACATTTTGGGAAGTTACAGGAGAAGCAGCCTTTTTTGATGAAACGACGCGGAAGCCAATGGAGAATTTTCTTTTGAAGAAACCAGACTACCTGAAAGATGATTGCCTAGTTGTAAATTGCGTAGTTGGAGTTCTTGCGATTCAAACAAAAATGGAAAACCCGCCTCCAAGTGCTTTTGTACCTTATCGCTCAACTTCGTTAGTAGATGATCAAGGCATGAAGGAATCCAACTTCGAGGTTACTACATTGCCACATTTGGGGTCAGCGGAGAAAATTATCAACACATTTAGTTCTCAATTGCAGCTACAAGAACTTATCTATGATGGGAGGAGCACATTTGCTGAGTACTTGAATGCAGTGGATGAGATTCAGCAATCAACCAAGTCAGGTATCTATGAAGCATGAGTGCGGGTGCGGGGGTACGGGTGCGTGGTGCAGGGATACGGGAATTCGACAAATTAAAAAATATGGGGATTCAGGTGCGGGGGAATATGACAAATATTAAAATATTTAATATATATATATATATATAATTCAATAGTTGCATTTTAATTAAATAAAATGGTCAAATAAATAAGTACATCATCCTTAATAATTAAAAAACATAAAATGAATAAGTTCATCATCCCCAATATTTCTATAAACAAACTCAATTAATTAATATACAAATGTCAGATAATAATATTCAATAAAGTGTTAATAGACGATTAAACAAGCAATCAATCATATTTATTAAATTTATTCACTATGCAGGTCCACGACTCCACTGCCTTGTATAACAACACATCCAGGAAATTAACATAAACAAATTAACATATAATTAGGCAATTACTTACCAAATTGATCACAATCCATATAATCAAATAATTACTTACCTAAATTGCTATAATTATATTGTATATACATCGACAGATGAAGACACAAAGGAATCAGCAAATGAGTCAGCTAACTTATACAAACACTTATATACACATATATACACACACAACGGCACAACGCAGATCGACAGAAAAAGACTGAAAAATTACAAAAACTGCCATTCCTGCACCCCCTTGTACGCACCCCCACGTATCCCTCGTTGGAAATTCGCCGATACGCCACATGGCGTATCCCGTACGTATTCATGCGTATCCCCGCGCACTACGCACTGCATACGTACGGGATACGCAGTTCTTCAATGGGGATGAAGTATCCCTGCTTTCTAGTCAGGTATGATCTACAGCTATGAGACTGAAGAACGTGCAATCAAAACACTGCAGTCGGTGTTTAAAGGAATATTGACCTTCTCAATAAGTGGGACTGAGTCTAATACTATGAATTCCACTGTTTACTCTAGTAGTGTGGCTAGCAGTTCTAGCTATGAGTTGCAGGGAAGTAGTCGTATTGGGCAAGGTGAGATCTCCTCGGAGCAAGCTTATCGTCTTCGTAGTATAGTAGAGAAGCTTAATTCCACAGAATGTCTTGGGGACTGCATTGAGGTGTACAAGATTTCAAGGAAGTCAGCGGTGGATGCAAGGTTTCGGAGGTTTGGCATTGGTAAGTGGAGCATCAACGACTTGAGGTTTGGACTGGGAAGAATTCACTGCAAAAGTTAAGTTATGGATACAAACAGTCAATAAATGTTACAACACTATATTTCCTGGGGAGAGGCAATATTTGATGGTGTAAGAGCTGTCACGTATCACAGTTGTTTCCTGGATATAGTTGAACATGTTACAGTTGAGTTGAACAACTATTTCAAAAACTATTTGCTGTACTGGATCTGTACAAGGCTCTGTTTGTCATATTGCCTGAGATTCAAAACATGTTCCACTCTACATTATCCGCAAATCTATACTCTATATTAAAAGCAGAACCCTTATGGTATGTCATGTACGGTATACATATAATTATTAATTCAATTAGTTTAATATAATTGATTTAATTTCAAATTAACTATTATAAAATTAAAAATTAATCTCTTTACTAAAATTAGAAACCTCTTATTAATGGTGTGGTATGTCATGTAGATATACATATAATTATTAGGTTAATTAGTTTATAAAATATTGTTAATATAAAAATTAATCTATACTTTTTAACAACATAACTCCTTCTTAAAGGTATGATATGTCATGTATACTACGATATACACATATAATTATTACTATTAAATTAAATTAATTTCCAACAATAGTCAAGTTACATACTAGAAATCTACCAG
Source organism: Heracleum sosnowskyi (assembly GCA_030848705.1). NCBI lineage: Eukaryota > Viridiplantae > Streptophyta > Magnoliopsida > Apiales > Apiaceae > Heracleum > Heracleum sosnowskyi. The sequence continues at coordinate 8,257,447 of CM061242.1, read as the reverse complement.
CAACGTGTTTGAATTGATATGGTGAGGGGTAAATCCTGAAGTATCATACTTATGAACTAAAAGTAAACTCCATAAAAAATACTACATTGTTTCCCTACAATCCCTTTTTGCTCCTAAAAAATTTTAATACGCATAATGGTAAGTTGGTAACCGATAAACTTAAGAAATCTATACTCTATATTAAAAGCAGAAACCCCTTGGTATGTCATGTATACCGCAATATACATATAATTATTAGTTTAATTAGCTTAATATAATTGATTTAATTTCATATTATGTTGCCCAGTAAATAACAATTGTAGAAGGGGGTTGAATACAATTGTATAAGATTCTCGACTTTATATAACACAAATATGAAAGATCAATAACAATAACAATAACAATAACAGCTTTATTAACTTTGATATAAAACTGTTACAAACTCTCTTAAGAAATTCTGATGTTCTTAAGAGCTGCTAGCTTACAAAAACTCTCTCAAGAAATTCTGTTCTTAAGAGCTTCTCTCCGATTATGTTCTCTCTCGAATGAATACATAAATCGAAACCAAAACTGTGTTTATATAGTGCACACAGCTTCTCTATCAATAACAAGATAAGTCCTAATCATAATAAAGATAGAAACATATCTTTAATCGATAGCTGCATTCTACAAACCAGGAACAAACTTCCATGTTTATCTAGACTCCAAATATAACTCGAAGTAGGAATCCTGATCAGCTTCAAGTCCTGATGATCAAACCTGATCATAGTCTGAGTAGGAATCCTGATGATCAATAAGATACTGACGCTTGATCAAATACTGATGACCATGCAATACTGATGACGTTAGCAATCCTGATCAGTTGAGTCTAGCTTCTGACGATCATTGAATTCTGATCTAACAATCTCCCCCAATCTCATACTTTGTGAAATAAAGTATAGATTCCAAATATTCAATGATGTCAAAAACATGTATCAAAATGTACGAGTATCTTCAGAAACAACTTATCTGTTCAAGCTTTGTGATAGAACAGATTCATCTTCAAGAAGTTGGATAATAAACTTTCTTCTTTTTCTTCAAGAATTTGAATCAGTCTTTCCTTAAGATTTCTGAGTTCTTCATCTTCCTCATTAATCTGGTAGATAGCTGCTCTGAGATTCTGTATGGAGTTTCTCTGTAGACTGTGCTCTTCAAGCAAAAGATAAGCAATTTCCTTCCCATCAGGATTGAGAGTAAGTTGGGTCATACCAAAAGTTACTTCTTTAACAGCAGTACCTCTTTGCATTTCCACATCCTGACCTCTTTGATTTAAGTACATGGGAATATAATTACCATCGAAATTACTGTTTCCATCCAGTCTTCTTCTTATAGTTGACAAAATCATGTCATCCCATACTTTGTACACTTGGTTCTTCCATCTTAACAGATAGTGAACATATTTCAGTTCCTGTGTAGTTTTCATCAGCAGATCTTGAATAGATAGAATCTTCACACTACCATCTTTCATGAAGTACAGAAGCTTTTCTTTCTTTTCAAAACCATCATGACAATCTATAACTATATCAACAGCTAATAAATTGTTCAGATTTTCAGAAGTTAAAGTACCTCCAATTTCAGTTAAGGAGTAAGGATCAACATAAGTCATGTTTAGAAATTCAGCATCCCTGTGTCCAATACCTCCTCTTGTGTAACTTGACAATTGCTTCAGATTCGAAAACATCTTTAACCAGAGTGTTTTTGATCTAGCCATATCAAACAAATCAACAACACTTGAAGCACTTGTAATAATTCCACCAGTCTGAAAATTGATAGGTGTATCACACTTCAGTGTACTTATGTGTTCCCACTTCTTGTCTTTCTCCTTTTCATGAGTGTAGCTTCTTTCAAGTAAAGATTCTTGCCTGCTTGTATTTCTCCATTGTCTTTCATTTGAAACTTTAAGCCTTTGTAGATAGAGATTGAAATCTTCATATGTTCTTTTTGTAATATCTCTTCTTCTGGCTTCTTCTTCTTCATCTACTTCTTTGTTGTGACAATCAACAACAGTAGATAAGATTATCAAATCAACCTCTTGCAGAATTTCAGATTCGTCAGGATCTTGAATATTATCAGGATTAGAATCTTCAATTTGATTTGTATTGCTGAGAGTTGATTTACTTGTTTTTCTTCTCAATTCAGGTTCTTCTTCAACAATTCCATCATCACCAAAAGTAGATCTGTTAGGAACTACTAGAGTTTGAATAGGTTCAGGAATTTCTTCAATTCTTAACCCTCTAGACCTTGTCTGTCTAGGTACTGTTTGAGTTGAAGATCCTCTTTTACTTCTTCTAGCACCTCTCCTACCTCTGCTTCCTCTACCTCTAGCAGGAGCAGTATAGCTTTCCATTGTCTCTCTTTGTAGTCTCAAGAATTCTTCATGTGAGAGATCTGGATATTCTTCACTTGCTGTAGAGAGTGCTTTTCTTGCATATAATTGTTGAACTCTTTTATCAGTGTGATATAGAGTAACAATTCTGCCGTCTTTTGTAGAAAACTTCTGGAATAAATTTGATGCATCTTCAGGATTATCAATAATCACATCTTCATCACCTTCAGGAATTGTAGCAAGAATTTGTCCATGACCAGGTGTCAGGATTTGATCTTCCGTCAGGATCTGAGATTGCACCAATGTTCTTACTGTCTTAACTCCAGAATCAGAAACATGAGTTGACTGCGTTGTTTGACTTTGAGAAGTTTGGATTGTCTTCATAACAACAGCATCAGAGGTTTCTCCTTGTATCGCTTTGTCACCACCATCATCTCCAGTATCATCATCATTATTTCTTAATACTAGATCAGGTGTACATTTTGTCTGAATAACCTTCTCCCCCTTTTTGACATCAGGATTTGACAATAATTGCAAAATTAAGGAAAGAGAGGCTTGAATTTCAGTTACCTTAGTATCCAGAGAATCAATTCGTTGTTTGATGGAGGTTTGTTCTGAAACAACAGATTTCACTTGGGATTCCACTACCCTTAGTTGAAAAGTAGTAAAATTATTAAAGATATCAGTCCTCACTTTTTCAGTTGAACCCTTGATAGAATCAATCTCACTTTTCAGGCTTTTGGATAACAGAGTTGTAGCCTTCAGATGATTCTTCAAGTCTTGATTCTCTATAGACTTCACTGCATTATAGGCATGTTCAATAGCAGAAGAAAAACTGATAGATTCATCAGATTGGTGCCATGAATTGTTCCATTCATGCTGTCTAAATGCCTCTGCAGGATCAAAGGAAGGAGTAGAAAAATCTTGTCTCTGATCTTTCCCAGTGAAAGCATTGCTAGCCATATATGTACTTGATGAACCAAAATTAGTTCCAAGACTAATTTTGAGTGCTGTAGCAAGCTGTTCCTTCTCTTTTCGATTCTCATTATCATCATCACTATCATCAGATGTATCATCAGTAGTATCATGAGTAATATCAGGATCAGGAATAGCAATACCTTTCAGTTTATCCTGTGGTTCTGAGATAGGATGATCCATTGGTCTTGAACGAAGTGGCTGTATCAAAATAGGTTCATTATCAGGAGCACCACTAGCGTCAGGATGAATATCGTCAGGATTTGATATGCTTGCATCAGTATTTGCTACCAATGGTTCTTGTGGAGCTTGAGGTTCAGAAGCTGCTTCAACACTTTGAGTTAAAGGTTCTTGTGTGCTTCCCTCATTGACAATGTTCTCGACCAATCTTTCAACAGAAGCTGTAGCTTTGCCTGCATCTTCACTTTGAGAAGATGGTTCTTGTGTAGCTGGAATGTTGATGTCTTCATTCTCCCTTTGAGAAAATGGTTCTTGTGTAACCATTCCACTAGCTAAGCCTTCACCCAAACTTTGATTGAGTGGTTCTTGTGTGGCAGGATCAACAGTAGCTGCTGAATTACTCTGAAATTCAGGTTCTTGTGGGCTTGATCCTTTCAGCTTCTTCTGTCTCTGATAGACTAACTCTTCTGCATTCCTCTTTTTCTTTGATGTAGGTGTAAGACCAACCAAGGAAGCAGTTGTAGAAACCTTCTCCCAAGAAATTTCTCTTGTCTGAGATGGAGAGGCTGGAGAGTCTGATAGAGAGACAACTTTTGTTGTTGCATCAGGAATACTAACATCAGGATTTGCTAGAGCATCAGGAGTAGATGACTCATCAGGATTTGATGTCTGAATATCAGTATCCTTCATTTGCACTGTCAAATGAATATGATACCTGCTCTTTGATAATGTCCTTGTCTTTTGTGGTTTTGATAAAGGTACCACAGCTTTAGTAGCAGTATCAGAAACTTCCTTGTTCACATTCATCACAGAGGATATAGGTAAGTCATCCTCTGAATCACTTTCATCAATCAACCTTAACTTCCTTTTCACAGGAACATTCTTAACAACCTTATCAGCTTTCTTCACCAGGACCCCTTGTACACCCCCTTGTATCTTCTTTTTAGTGAGTGGTGTAGAGGAAAAATCCTTTGAACCTGATTGCCTTCCAGACACATCAGTTCTAGCTGATTTCTTTGATTTTACAACTAAAGTCTTTTGAGAGACAGTAGAGGTGGTTGTTAACTGTTTAGACTGTTTAGGTTGCATGCTTGTGTCAGGAACAAGGTGGGTTGGGTCTTGCCCCATAGCATTAGAAAGTAGTCCATAACGAGTAGGCATTTTCTGATGTAAGAAAAACCTAACCTCATCAGGAATAAAAGCATTTCCTATGAAACCATTTGCCTTATCACTGTTGACTAAGGACTTAATATTATTCTCAGTAATTCTACAGATTGGTAGAACTACATCATCCTCAAAAACAACATTAGGACATAAGTGATTAAATATCAACTGTAAAAATCTAAGAAAACAGACAGAACCCAATTTATCTGATTTCCTATCACTTAAATCTTTTAAGATAAAAGACCCATAATCAAACACTGTAGAATGGATAAGAGAGTACCCAATTTTAAGAGATCCTGATGGAAGATCATCAAAATTTGATGTCTTGTTCAGGAAACAGCGGCTGATTGTATCAAAGAAGAAATTCCATTCCTTCTTAAGCTTTGTCCTGAAGAGATTTCCATATCTCTTTACTTCACCATTGTAGCCCAACTTTGTAACAAACTCAAAAAGAGTAGAGTCCGAAACATTAGCAGGAATAGCATCACCAAGAACGGGTAAATGCAGGGCTGCCTCCACAATTGTAGGAGTCACATAGTGAGTAGTTCCATTATATTCAAAACTCATCAAGATTGTATCAGAATGCCCTTTATCAAAAGTAACTGAGTTCCACACCTGCATTACAGACTTAAAAGAAACACTTGCAGGTTCTGTTAAAGCAAACTTCAATGGGCTTGAAGCTAGAAAATCTTGAATGATATGAAACTCATTGGGTAAATCTTGATGATTTAGAATAGCCACAAAATTGTTAGTGGCAAATGTAACACCACTAATCACTGTTTGTTTGTTCATGAATGATGAAGATGCCATTGTAATGCTTTTGAAAACTCGAGAATTAAGATTTGAAGCAATTAGGGTATGAAAGCACAGAGAGAGATAGAAAACGAAAAACTGATGATAAGAGAGTAATTAACGATGTAGACCAATGAAAAGTATTTTGTTAAAACAAAATATTACTCTCAAAGACAGGTGGCAAAATATGATTTGTGCACAAAGAATTAGTGGACAGATTACGTGTGTCATTTAAATAAATCTGCACCGCCTTTTATGTGTATGTATTGATATATCTATAATAGTGCAACACACGCGCGCATACAGTTGTCCTACTAAAACTCAACCGTCCATCAGCAGATACTGACGAAAAATTAGGCACAAATTAAGTAATAAAATACTGACCTGTACATCAGGATTGACCAGTTGACTTCCTGTCAGGATTGAGTCCTATCAGGATTTGATCAAAGATACATACCTTTCTGAATAACCATCAGGATTTGACAGTTATCAGGATTTCCTCTCTGTAGCTTTTCCTCAGAAATTCTCAAAATTCATCATTCCAAGTTCATTCACCAATTTATTGAAAGTAGCTTCAGGTAGTGGCTTGGTGAATATATCAGCTAGTTGTTGATCAGTAGGAACAAAGTAAAGTTCAATTGTTCCTTCCAGAACCTGTTCTCTTATAAAGTGATATCTGATACTTATGTGTTTAGTAAGAGAATGCTGAACTGGATTTCCTGTCATTGCAATAGCACTTTGGTTATCACAATAAATAGGGATTTTTGAGTATGACAAGCCATAATCTAACAACTGATTTCTCATCCACATTATCTGAGCACAACAACTTCCTGCAGCAATGTACTCAGCTTCTGCAGTTGAAGTGGAAATAGATTTCTGCTTTTTACTGAACCATGAAACTAGTCTTCCACCCAAAAACTGACAACTTCCTGAAGTACTTTTTCTGTCTATTTTGCATCCTGCAAAATCAGCATCTGAATAACCACACAACCCAAAATCTGATTACGTTGCATACCAAAGGCCAAGTGAAGGAGTGCCTTTGAGATATCTGAAGATTCTTTTGACTGCAATCAGATGTGGTTCTCTAGGTTTTGCTTGAAATCTTGCACATAGACAGGTTGCAAACATGATATCTGGTCTACTGGCAGTGAGATACAATAAAGAGCCAATCATTCCTCTGTAGTGAGTTACATCTACCTCTTCACCTTGATCAGGATCAAGTTTGGTAGCTGTAGCTATGGGAGTTGAAGCAGGAGTATTGTCTTGCATGTTAAACCTTGTCAATAAATTCCTTGTGTATTTAGACTGATTAATAAAAATCCCTTCATCAGTCTGTTTAACTTGAAGACCCAGAAAGTAACTCATTTCTCCCATCATGCTCATTTGATATCTTGACTGCATAAGCTTGGAAAACTTTTCACACAGCTTATTGTTTGTTGACCCAAAAATGATATCATCAACATAAATCTGAACTAACAGCAACTCCTTACCATGATTCAAATAAAATAGAGTTTTATCAATTGCACCTCTTTTGAATCCACTTTCCAGTAAGAATTGAGCTAAGGTTTCATACCATGCTCTTGGAGCTTGCTTTAGTCCATAAAGTGCCTTATCCAGTCTGTAGACATGATCTGGATATTTAGGATCAATGAAACCAGGAGGTTGTTCAACATAAACTTCTTCCTCCAGTTCACCATTTAAGAAAGCACTTTTAACATCCATCTGGAAAACCTTGAATTTCTTATGTGCTGCATAAGCAAGAAATATCCTGATGGCTTCTAGTCTTGCAACAGGAGCAAAAGTTTCATCATAGTCAATTCCCTCTTGTTGGGAATACCCCTTTGCAACTAGTCTAGCTTTGTTTCTGATAATGACTCCATCAGAATCAGTCTTGTTCTTGAAAATCCACTTTGTACCAACAATTGATCTATTCTTTGGTCTTGGTACCAGTTTCCAGACTTCATTCCTTTCAAATTCATTCAGTTCTTCTTGCATTGCAGTAACCCAATCAGCATCTTTAAGTGCATCTTCAACTTTCCTAGGCTCCTACTTGGATAGAAAGTTATTATATAAACATTCATTCTGAGTTGCACTTCTTGTTTGAACACCTGCATCAGGATCTCCAATTATCAAATCAGGAGTATGATCTTTTGTCCATTTCCTTGCTGGTGTCAAATTGTTTCTTGAAGTAGATGCTCCCCCTGGATTGGTGTTATCTTGATTGAAAGAATTTGATTGATTTGAAGCTCTCCCTGAATTATTGCTATGTCCTCCTGATGTGTTATCAGGATCTTCACTTGAATCAGTATCTGAAGAATTCTGTCCTGATGATTGAGTTGACTCTGAACTTGTAGTTGAGTGCCGTTGCTCCCCCTCAACATTAGCACTACTAGTTGTATCACTGTTGTTTGCATCATCAGTATTAGCACCATCAGTACCTGGTGAGTCATCAGGATTTGGTGACCCATCAGTATCTGATGAATTGACAGGATCTGATTCAATTTCTTCAGGTTCCTTGGAAGCTTCATTTTCAAATAACAATCTATCATGCGAGTCTTCAATGATTCCAGTTATCTTCTTATCATCAAAAGATACATGAATTGACTCCATGACAGTTCTTGTTCTCAAATTAAAAACTCTGAAGGCTCTTGATGTAGGATAACCTATGAATATTCCTTCATCAACTTTTGTTTCAAATTTCCCTAGCTGTTCAGGATGAGTTCTGAGAACAAAACATTTACAGCCAAACACATGCAAATGCTTCAGACTTGGTTTCTTCTCCTTGAGTGACTGATAATGAGTGATACCATGCCTGTTTATCAATGTGAGATTTTGTGTATAGCATGCTGTGTTGACTGCTTCTGCCCAGAAATATGTAGGTAATTTAGCTTCTTCCAACATAGTTCTGCCAGCTTCAATAAGAGTTCTATTCTTCCTTTCTACTACTCCATTTTGCTGAGGTGTGCCAGGAGCAGAGAATTGTTGAATGATTCCTTTGTATTTGCAGAACTCTTCCATCTTTGAATTCTTAAATTCAGTACTATTATCACTTCTCAGAATCTTGACTTTGTACTTTGTGGTTGTCTCAATCATCCTCACATGATCCAACAGAACTTCAGGAGTTTCATCTTTTCTATGTAGAAAATACACCCAGGTGAATCTAGAATATTCATCAACAATTACAAGAGTGTACCTTTTCTTACTGATGGACATGATGTTGACTGGACCAAACAGATCAAGATGTAGCATGTGATATGGTTCTTCAATAGAGGATTCTGATTTACTCTGGAATGATGTCCTTCTTTGTTTTGCTTTTTGGCATGCATCACAGAGTCCATCAGGTGTATATAAGACATTAGGTAATCCTCTTACTAACTCTTTCTTAACCAACTCATTGATGTTGCTGAAGTTGAGATGAGAAAGCTTCTTGTGCCAATTCCAACTTTCATCTACTGAAGCTTTACTGATGAAACATGTAGGGGAGCCATCAGTATCTGAGAGAATGTTGGCTTCATATATGTTACCATGCCTGTAGCCAGTTAGTGCTATCTTCCCTGTTGTTTTACTGACTACTTCACAATGTGTGGAATAGAAATTGACATGATAACCTCTGTCAGTGATTTGACTAATACTCAAAAAGTTGTGTTTTAGTCCCTTCACTAGAGCTACTTTTTCAATGATGACATTTCCAATGATTATATTGCCATATCCCAAGGTTTGTCCAATGTTGCCATCTCCATAAGACACAGTTGGGCCAGCTTTTTCCTCATATTCTGATAACAGGGCTTTGTTTCCAGTCATGTGCACAGAACATCCACTATCCATGACTAACACATTTTTCCTTTTACCCTGCATCAGAATAGTAAAACACTAGTCAGAATGTTTAGGAACCCACACTTGTTGGATTCCTTGTTCATGCATTTTATTAAATTTAACAGCAGAAGACTTTTTGACTTTAGCAGTCCTGACAGGATTTACTCCATCAGGATTTGCTTTGTCAGTATCAGTATTAACAAAAGCATGCTTCACTATGACATTTTCAGTTCTATCAGACTTTGTACTACTTTCAAACTTTGGCAGTGGATCATAAAAGTTATAGTACAAATCATGATACTCTTTACATGTATAAATAGAATGCCATAGACTACCACAATGAAAACAGGACTTCTGCGGTTTATAGAGTACTGATCTATTCCTAACATCAGACTTAGAAATATCAGTAATCTTCTTCTTACTCTTCTTACAATCAATAGCAAGATGATTAGAGTTACCACAGTTGAAACAACACTTTCTAGGTGCATTTGGGATATATTTATAACCATTCTCTTTATTGATCCCAACTTTACCATTCCTGTTTCTCTTAACAGTAGCTTCCTTTTTCTTATCTGTAACCTCACAGATTTTATCTTTAAGCTGTTTCTGAGACAATAGACCTAGATTCTTAGTGACTTTGTTCATGACAGGTTTAGACTTTATAATTTTAATTCCTTGAGTAGAAGAAGATCCCTTTTCAAAAGTAGAATTGGAATCCTTACCAAAAACAAAATTAACAGGAGTAATCTTAGATTTGGTTGAGTCTATAACATGTCTATAGGTCTTTGGACTGACTGTCTCATCAATGACAATTTTCTCTGCTAATTTCTTATCTTCATCTGACTTATATCCTAGACACTCTTTCCAATTCTTAGAGGTATTAATCTCATGAAATTTCCTACCAGAGTCTGTCCAGGTTCTGATTTTCTCATTAGCATATTCAAGTTCTTTTTCAAGAGAAGTACATTTAGATGTCATCTCTAAGTGCATGTGTTTAGCATTATCACATTCTTTTTGTACTTCTTGCATACGAGAAAATTCAGCTTCTAATATCTCATTCCTCTTTCTAAGGTCAGACATCTCAGATAAGATTCTAGTATTCTCAGCAGTTTGACTTCTAAAGCTAATATGTAATGACTTTAGAAAACGTCTTAACTCAGAAGCATTATCAGTATCAAAATCAAAGATAGTATTTAGTACCTTATCATCAGGAGCAGCAGTTACATCAGCATTGGCCATTAACGCATAGTTGACTACCTCAGTATCAGATTCTGAGGAAGAGTCCATCCAATCCTTGCTTGATGTGATGAGTGCCTTTGTCTTGTTGCATTCAGAAGCAAAGTGACCCATACCATTACACTTGTAGCATCTAACCTTTGACTTGTCAAATTTGCTACCCTTGCTGTCCTTTTTGATATACTTGTCTTTGTCTGCTTTGAAGGTCTTTTTCTGAAAGTTGCCTTGTCTTCTATTCTTCCTGAACTTCATCCTTCTGAAGTTTCTGACAATCATAGCAACCATCTCTTCCATGTCTGAATCAGAAGATTCATCACCAGTATTGGCATCAGAATTGCCATCAGTATCTGATGAAGAGTCGTCAGGATCTGACTCAGCTACTCTTGCTTTCCTTCTAGAGACCTCCATAGCTTTCCCTTTTGATTTTGCTTCTACATTCAAAGCAATTGACTTTGCCTTGCTGCTTTTCTTGTTCTTTCTCTGTTGAACTTCAAGATCATGAGTTCTTAGCATCCCATAGATCTCATCAAGAGACACAATGTTCAGATCATACTGGTGTCTAATGATTGAGGTCTGAGTATCCCATTCTTCAGGTAAAGCTCTAAGAAATTTGGTGTTTGAATCTTCAGTTTCATATACTTTGTCAACTAAGGATAAGCTGTTCAATAGTGTCAGGAATCTATCATATAGATCAGTCAGGCTCTCTTCAGGTCTTGCATCGAATTGCTCATATTCTTGAATCAATAGAGCCCTTCTGTTTTTCTTAACAGATGCAGATCCCTGGCACTGAGTTTCCAAAGTATCCCAGATTTCTTTTGAAGACTTGCATGCAATCACTCTGTTTGACATAACAGCATCAAGGCTATTATGCAAGATATTCTTTATCTTTGGTTCCCTGAGTACATGAGCTTTTTCTTCTGGAGTCCATTCAGCTTTAGCTTTGACCACATAATGTTCTGGTACTGTATCTGTTCGTTCTACGAACTTTGTTGGTATATATGGTCCATCACGAATCCTGTCCAAGTAGTCAGGATCCATAGCCTCCAGGTACATCAGCATCTTTACCCTCCATGTGGGATATTCTGATATCTTCAAGATGGGAATCTTCATGCTTTCATACTTGGTTGTCGACATCTTTAGATCGTATCTGATTCAGAATTAAATCAGTTTGCTCTGATACCAATTGTTGCCCAGTAAATAACAATTGTAGAAGGGGGTTGAATACAATTGTATAAGATTTTCGACTTTATATAACACAAATATGAAAGATCAATAACAATAACAATAACAATAACAGCTTTATTAACTTTGATATAAAACTGTTACAAACTCTCTTAAGAAATTCTGATGTTCTTAAGAGCTGCTAGCTTACAAAAACTCTCTCAAGAAATTCTGTTCTTAAGAGCTTCTCTCCGATTATGTTCTCTCTCGAATGAATACATAAATCGAAACCAAAACTGTGTTTATATAGTGCACACAGCTTCTCTATCAATAACAAGATAAGTCCTAATCATAATAAAGATAGAAACATATCTTTAATCGATAGCTGCATTCTACAAACCAGGAACAAACTTCCATGTTTATCTAGACTCCAAATATAACTCGAAGTAGGAATCCTGATCAGCTTCAAGTCCTGATGATCAAACCTGATCATAGTCTGAGTAGGAATCCTGATGATCAATAAGATACTGACGCTTGATCAAATACTGATGACCATGCAATACTGATGACGTCAGCAATCCAGATCAGTTGAGTCTAGCTTCTGACGATCATTGAATTCTGATCTAACATATTAATTATTATTTAATTAAAAATTAATCTCTGAATTCAAAGTAGAAACCCTATCTTAATAGCATGTTATGTCATATATACTGCGATATACACATAATTATTAACTTAATTAATTTTAAAAATATTGTTAGCTTAATTCCAAATTTATTTAATTATTGTTGTTAAAATATAAACTAATCTATAATTTTTAAAAACATAACCCCCTCTTAAAGGTATACACATATAATTATTAGTTTAATTAGTTTAATGTGTAATTAGTTTAATTCAAAATAAATATAATTACCACTATAAGATTAAATTAATTTCCAACAATAGCCAAGTTGGTATACTAGAAATCTACCAACAACTTGGTGTTTGAAGGAGGGGTAAATATCACAGTTAAACACTTAAAACATTATGTACTAAAAGTAAACTCAATCACAAATATTACATTGTTCTCCTACAATGTTTTTTTGCTACTAAAAAGTTTTAATACGCATAATGTTAAGTTGGTAACTGATAAATTTAAGAAATTTTTTACGTGAGAGTAAATAATGGAATTTAAACATCATCTATTAACATTACCTATACACTGGACCCAAGAGCTCTTGTTTGAACACCCACAAGCACACAAGAAGCATTTCTTTATTGGTAAAATAATAATTATTTTAATAAAAATAATTTATTTCTATTTTCAAATTTGTAAAAAATTGCATAATAAAAATTTATAATACAATTAATAAAAAAAATTGATTAATACAATTAATATAAAATTGCATAATAATACAATTAATATATAGGGTTAGGCTCAAGAGAGAACCAATCACTAAAAAAGAATCTTAGAACTGTTATAAGCCGTTGAATTATTACTAGATCAACTATTCGGATTCAACTCATTTTTATATACAAAATCTTATAAGGGTAATGTTGGAATAAAAAAATTCTACTGCCGAACCTATTTTGTTTCATAGTATAAATACAGTGTTCTGCAATTGAATTTTAAAAGTTATGCATATGAACTTCAAAGTTCTACAACTGAACTTACTTTTTTCCACGAAGTTCTACAAGTGAACTTGATTATTTTTATAATGTTCAGTTGTTGAACAATGTTATTCACATTATTTTCGTACCATAACTTTTGTGTTCTACCAATGAACATAAAAGTCATGCAATCGAATTTGAAATCAAACACATAAATTTTAAAGTTCTGCAACTGAACTTACTTGTATTTAAATGTTTAGCCGCTGAACACTGTTATTTGATATTGTATTTATACCATAACTTGAATATTTTCACAAAAATTGATAAAAATAATGGGGGGAATTTTATGATGATGATGGAGAATTTTGTGATCGATATCGATGTACGATTATTATCGTTACTCAAATATTAATTAGCTCTAAATTATGTATTTTATATTTTTGGACAACTTTACCCATGACCTACATATAATAAATATATATTATTTTAAAATATAAGATAGAGTTCTAAGAGTTCTTAGGTTAAGGGTTCTATAAGGAACATGACCCTTAATATATACGCTATATTTATAACTATTACATTTTATACTATAAGTTATACAATAACTCTTTATTAATGTAATTACTATCTCTCTTACTATTACGGATGTGTATTTCATCCGCTCAATCTCGATATGTTCCCCACCCCAATCGGGTCGGGAATTTGGGGAATTGTTCGGGTTCGAACGAGAATGACCAGATATATAGAAATAATTTGGAAACTTCTTTTCATTGAAACACAATATTGCTAAAACTCAGGTTCGATTTGCTGTTACTACTACATAATTATACAAATTATTTATTTATTAAATTTAACTTCTTTGATTTCACTAGGATTCGATTATCATAATTATTTAATTAAATAGTTTTTATTTATTATAGACTTTCATTTAAATTTCATATTGAATTCTACACATCAACATATTTAAATTAATATTTATTAATTATTTTTATACTCGATATTCAAATTTTATTTTAATAATTTAATTTTTATTCTCGATCCGTGCTTCGCCGGTTATAAGATGTCGTGCTTGAGCAAAGATGTCATGCAGGCAGCACAGGACTACTTTTCATCCATTTGGCACGGGATTTTGTACTGTTTAAGAGATGATGGAATAAAGTATAAGTTCCCATTTTATAATAAGATTTCAGGGGATTCTCTGAAGGACAGGTTCAAGGCTTTTGACACAAAATTTGAAGAAGTTTGTCGGACGCTATCATTTGTGTTGGATATTCAGTTGTGCAATCAGCTTCATGAGTTGATACTAAGTCAGTTGCTTCCGGCTTATAAATCCTTTCTAGATAAATACAGTAGACACACACTGAGAGAAAAGTACAAGGAGAGATACATAAAGTACTCATCAGAGGACCTCGAGTATGCTTTTGGTACACCGGCTATCCACAATGGTGTTGCAGTTGACAGCGGCATAAATTAAAGTAAACAATTGTTTTACCATTAAATGTTTTTTTTGTCAAAGTTCTGCAATTTAATGTTAAACTAGCGTAAAAGCCCGTGTGTCTGCTTATATGCTGAAATAATTTCTCGCATGTATACAAATAGTTTTGTAATTAAAAATGTGGAAAACATTAATATTTTTAATTTATCTTATATTTGTAAAGAAGTTCTCTTAACTTTTTTTAAAATTTAATAATATTTCACAAAATTTAAAGAAATTTCTATAAGAATCAAATTATTATTTTAATTTGCAAATTTTAATTTAGTTTTAAATGATGTGAAATGCATTTTTATCAATTTTAATAAATAATTATAATATAAATGATAATTTTAGTATAGTTGTCCGTATATAATATGGACGTACTTAAACTTATATGTATTTAACAGAATGACAGTATACTTGTAAATAAAATATAAAGTTGGTCACATATGTAAGAAAATACTGTGATCACGTCATAAAATCTCTAATAATTCGATTAATCTAACAATGGTGACTCAACCGAATACTACGATTAGGTGTTCACGGTTTACCAACCTGATTAAACCGAACCAACCAACCCTACTTTTGGTTGACCAACCCGATACAAGAAAACTCAATACCTGATTGGGTTAAAAACATTTCAAACCGATTTAAACGGATTGGGTATGAAATTTATATTTTTCGGCCAACCCGATTTAACTTACAAATTTTGTTTGATATTTAAATATAAAGATGAGTTATGTTCAGTGTAGACCATTTAAATGTTAGACCTCTTAGACCACATATATATTTATATTGTATATACAACCATATATTAGATAATACATCATACTGACATTTATAGATATATGTGTACATAATTATATTATTAAAATTATAATTATTGAAAAATAAAATATTAACATTAAATTGTAAGTTATACGTGTTTTAGTTTACTTTTCCAAATAAGAGATATTGTAAAATATTTTTTTTGTAATAAAATTATTTAAACCATTCAAACTGATGAAACCCCACCCAAACTGATGTACTATAAGTAGGATTGGGTTGCAAATTTATATTTTACAGGTTGGGTCAAAAAGATTCAAAATGGTATAATTTGGTCGAGTTGCAAAAATTCTTCCAACCCAATCTAACCAACCCCTGAACACCCCTTACACTGATTCCCATTTTTTACAATGATGTGTGCAACTTAGAATCTATTTTTAAATAGTAGAAGTAACCAGCAATATGTTACTGATATGGGCTAAAAATAACCCTAAAAATATAATTAATGACATATTAATTAGACCCGAATTGGTCCAAGAACACGGCCCAATATTCAAGGCCCGAAACCCTGATTATTCATTAATTTCGTAATTAATGAATATGGAAAATATACATCTCATAAAAAGAGTCCAAAATATGGTAAATTTGTCAAAGAAGGATCCAGAATCCCAATTAATGAGTCATAGCCTTTATCAACAAGGAAAAGACTTGCCCGCCAAGTAATACAATCCTTATCAGTTATCAATAAGAAGACTTATCCGTTAAGTCTCCTAAACATACCATAAATACGAGGCTCCAAACGCCTATATAAAGGACCTGATCCTACAATCAGAACTACGTCTTTGGCTTGATTCTCAATTACGAATTGAGATACGTAGGCATCTTGTGAGGACCGATTTAGTCTCGAAACACAAGTGCAGCCATTAAAGCTCGAAGCTCTCCAACCCTAGCATTAAATTCGCAAGCTCGGTTTTTATTCCATAACATTTGGCGCCGTCTGTGGGAATCCTTACATCAACCATGGCTAGAACACGAAGAACAACCGCTACTGAATCAACTGTCACCACCACTGTTCCAACCACCACGGAACCAGGGTCGCTACCCCTCACGACAGTGGTTTCCCAACCACTAGGGACGTTGCCCATCACCACAGAGGTGGTGCCTCAACCACAAGGGACGAATCCCCAAGCTTCCATACCTCAGAACGAGACGAACCCTCTTCAGATGGTTGTCTCGCCCCTCGACCATAACCTTCCCCATGGAGCACAGATCTCCACAACCGTGCTTCCTATAAGCACCAATCCAGCATACGGGCTGCCCAACTATCCCCCTGAAGCCGGAGGGAGTGGCCATGCCCCTATAATTCATGAACCATACGAACCACCCTACATTCGAGGATTGGGACCTGTCCCTGAAGGAAGATACTTGGATTATTCTGGGCCCTACTCTGATGACTACTCGTCTGATGAAGGACGAGATCGAGCACCCAGAAGAAGAAGAGCCAGCAAAGAGCCCCTTGGAAGAAGGAATCGGGGGGCAACTACAAGGACACCTATGACTGCCATGGAAAGGATAAGGGCTCATGAGGCCGAGATCCAGAAACTAAAGAAAAACATAGAGATAGAGCAACAAAGGAGGCAGACTCAGCCTTCGAATCAAGGGGCAGGAGATGTCCCCATTATTGATTTAGGAACACCTTCAAGGAGGCAAGAAGGAGCTAGGGCGCCAAGGACGGAGATTCCCAGGTCAGATCCCCGTGTTTTGACACAGCTGGGTGACCCAGACGATCCTATTCCACCTTTTACTGAAGAGGTAATGGACGCTCATGTATCAAGGAAATTTAAGATGCCTACTATCAAGGCATATGACGGAACGGGTGATCCCGCAACCCATGTGAGGACTTTTTCGAATGCACTGTTGCTGCAACCAGTCACTGATGCTCTTAAATGTAGAGCGTTTCCTCAAACCCTGGCTGGCATGGCCCAAAGATGGTATAGCCGCTTGCCGCCCAACTCAATCAGTTGTTTCAGAGATTTGAGCACGGCCTTCATCAGTCAGTTCATTAGTGGACGGGTACATGAAAAAAGCTCTGCTTCACTCATGAACTTAACTCAAGGAAAGAACGAGACGTTGAGAGATTATCTCAAACGTTTCACCAAGGAGACATTAAACATACCTGATCTAGATAACAAGGTAGCTATGATAGCCCTTCAACAAGGAACCACAGATGTCTTTTTCAAGATGTCATTGGCTAAACACCCCCCTGAGAGCATGACTGAGCTCCAACAAAGGGTTGGAAAGTACATCAAAGCTGAGGAAAGCATGAAGAAAACTGACACAGGTGGTGGAAATAATGGTGGCTCGAATAAGCGAAAGACGGAGCAAGAGTATGATGTCAAGGACAAATATCCTCGTACGACTAGAGACTCTGATTCAGACACGAAATTTACCGAATATGCAAGGTTGAATGCTCCAAGGAGTCAAATCCTCTTTGACATTGAGAAAGATAGGGACTTTCGATGGCCGAAGCCACTAAGGGGAGATCCTGAGAAGCGAAACAAGAACAAGTACTGTAGGTACCATAAAGACTCGGGCCATGATACTGATGATTGTAGGCAACTCAAGGATGAGATCGAGTTCTTAATCCGAAAAGGAAAACTCGATAAGTTCACTAAGGATGGGAATCGAGGAAATCAGCATGGAAACTATGAAAGGAAAAATTATGATACGAGGGACGACGACCAAGATCATAATCCTAAGCCCCGAGGGCCTGTTATCAATATGATATATGGAGGACCAGCTGCTACGTTAAGGCCTAATAGAGTCGGGGGGCAGGTTCTCCCAATCGAGGTTATGGATTCAAGAGATGACGAAGAGATAAGGGACTGAGATGCCAGGAACATGGCATGCCCCAAATTTGAAAGTTTATTATGTTTAATTGTTTCCTAATAGTACAAGTAGCAATAAGGTCGACGAAACCATTATGAGCTTTTCAGCTCTTAATAGGAAGTAAAGCTATGTAAGGGTTGAACCCTCTTTTTTAAAGAAAATATTCAAGTTCTTTTTCACTATTTTATTACTTATCTGTGTTTGAGCATTTCCTTATCGTTTTGTTAAAGAGCAAGTTGTACCAATAGCATTTAATTAAAGTGCCAGCCCATTCAAGAGGCCAAGTACTAGGAATTGCCTTACAAAAGATAAGTTAAATAAATATAAGTGAGCAAACAAAACAAGATATAGAGAGCCACGAAAGGCCAATAAAATCTACTCTAAGTCATCAGCGGGTCCTTGTCAAGAACAAGGGCATCCCCACGAGGGGCATCTAAGTCCTCTATGAAGTCATCAGTGGTCTCGGACTCATACAAGCCTCGAATGGCTATGAAGGCCCAGGCATTAGCTGACTTCGTGGTTGAATTTACCATTAACAACCAAGAAGTCGGGGGGCAAGAGATAATACCCCATGAATACCCGAAGTTGGGTGTTCTATTTTGATGGACCATCAAAAACAAAATCAAGCGGAGCAGGTTTAGTGTTACAAAGTCCTGATGGATTTTTTATAGAGTATACACTAAAACTTGACTTCCCAACGACAAACAATGAGGCTGAGTACGAAGCCCTGATAGCTGGCTTAGGGCTGGCTGGAGCATTGAGAGTTAAAACCCTGAAAGTAGGTGGAGACTCGAGGCTAGTGGTTTCCCAAGTAAATGGGGAATTTGAGGCCACAGATAAAGTCGTGGCCAAGTACTTAAAACTTGTTAAGGCCATCATGACTCAGTTTGATGAATGCTATGTAGAGCACGTTCCGAGGGAGGAAAACGTGAAGGCTGATGCCCTGTCTAAGTTTGCCTCTTCTGAAATTGAAAACTATGCAGGGAGTGTATACTTCCAAGTCTTGAAGACCCCAAGCATCAACGAAAAGTTGGTAGCACCCATTGGTATTTCCAGTTATTGGATTGATCCCATCAAAGCTCATCTGGAAACTGGGTGGCTACCCAACGACACTTCAGAAGCACGAAAGTTATACGTCAAAGCACTAAGGTATGCCCTAATTGAGGGAATCCTATACAAGAAGTCTTTCATCATTCCTTATCTGAAGTGTTTGAGACCCCAAGAGGCAGAATTGGCCCTAAAGGAAGTACATGAAGGAATCTGTGGGCAACACTTGGGGGGCAGAGCCCTTGCATATAAAGTCACCCGTCTAGGTTTCTATTGGCCAAGCATACTTGCTGATGCTAAAAGCCATGTGAGAAAATGTGAACGGTGCCAGAAACATGCACCAGTGGTTAGACAACCACCTGAGATGATGACATCCATTAACTCTCCTATCCCTTTTGCTATGGGGGGAATGGATATACCTGGGCCATTTCCAATGGCGAGTGCTCAAAGAAAGTTCTTGATAGTGGCAATTGATTACTTCACCAAGTGGATTGAGGCTAAGCCTTTAGCCAAGATAACCACCAAACAAGTGATGCAATTCTTCTGGGAAAATGTGATATGCAGGTATGGAATTCCCCGAGTCCTTGTTACGGACAAAGGAACTCAATTCAACAATGATGAGTCCAAGAAATAGTGTGAAGAGAATGATATCCAATTACGCTTCACTCCTGTTGCTCATCCTCAAACAAATGGGCAAGCTGGGGTTGCAAATCGAATTATCCTAGATGGACTAAAGAAAAGAGTTTAACACTCCAGAAACACTTGGGTAGACGAATTACTCCCCATACTTTGGGGCATATCGTACTACCTGTAAAGTCACCACTGGAGCAACCCCATTTCTGCTGGTATATGGGGCAGAAGCAATGGTTCCAGTAGAGATTACCCACACGTCCCCAAGAGTTGAGGATTACGAACCAGGGACAAATGGAAAAGGCTTGAGGCTAGCTTTAGATCTAATTGATGAAATTAGAGACGAGGCAAATGCCAAGATAGTTTAGCATCAGAAACGAGCATCTTTCTATTACAACCTAAGGGTTAAAGAGAGATTCTTCCGTCAAGGAGACTTAGTCCTCCGAAAGATTGAGGCATCCGGAGTTGGACAAAAAGGCAAGTTGGCCCCAAATTGGCAAGGACCATATCACGTTAAGAACGTGTTTGGACGAGGCTCGTAAAAGCTAGAAACCCTCGAAGGGCATGAGGTGCCAAAAACTTGGCATGCCTCAAACTTGAAAGTTAACTATGTTTAGTGCATCCTAAAAGGATCCGCTAGTAGGACAAGTAGAAATAAGATTCGATGAAATCATGAGCTTCCCGGAAAGCAGATGAAGGATTGAGCCCGTTTTGATTGGTAGAAACATCCTCAAAAGCTTTGCCAAGACAAACTACAAATTATTGCAAAGGAAAACATACAAAATATGCATGTCAACTACACAAATAGAGTTGAATACAACGAACCCCGAAGGGTGAAGGGTTGAAACCCCTGAAAATTCGAGGAAGTAGAGCTCAGAACGAGCTTCGATTCGATATACTGCAAGCTCAAATTAAAGAAGCAAGTGAAACGTTGTGTCTGTCTTCGTTCACGAAGACCTCTCGATGTGAAACTTAAGGTATTAGAACTCAAGTTAGTTCTTGCATCTGTAAGCCACGTTTGGCGTTGTTGAAACCTTAAACGAGGTTGAAGGGTAACGACCTCTCAAATACATAAAAAGTTGAGGTCATTTTGTTCAACCTAGGACCGAATCGAGGTCGAAAATTGAGGTCGAAAACACCTCAAAAAACGCCTAGAAGACCGTCTGGGAGGCGTGGTTCACAACCCCGTCTTGTACACGGGGGTGACCAACGTCCAAAAGACATTTGAAAAATCAAGGATTGAAAAACGACTAGGAGGCAAAGACGCCCAGGAGACCGTCTGGCACGCGTGTTTCACAACCCCGTCTTGTACGCGGGGTGAACACCGCCCAGGAGACAAAGAAAATTCAGCTAAAAAAGAAGCGCAAAGAACGCCCAGAAAGCATCCTTACAAGCGTGGTTCACGACCCCGCCTTGTACGCGGGGGTGAACGCCGCCCATGAGACAAAAGCAAAGCGAACAAAAAAAAAAAAATTCAAAAAACGCCCGGGAAGCTGTCTTGTAGGCGGGGCTGAAAACACTGCCTTATGGGCGAGTGTCACCAACGCCCGGGAAACAAAATGAATTGCCACAATTTTCAAAAAAAAAAAAAAAAATATATATATATATATATATATATATATATATATATATATATATTTCGAACCACGCCTGGGAGACATCCACAGGCGCGTGGATTAAAAGACCGCCTTGTGCGCGGCACTAACCAACGCCACCAGAGCATTTCATCTCTTTCTCCAAAACAAAGCAAACAAACCCACGTGGCTGACCACTGCTGCCCCCCCACGGGGAACAAACTAAGGTGTTGCTATGTGTGAGAGGAGACAAGATTTAACAAGGCAAAAGGAATTCAGAAATTGCTAATTAAATAGCAAAATACTATTTAAAATTCCTGAAGAAATAGAAAATAATTTTCAAAATAATTTTCTTAATTTTGGAAAATCCTAAAATATTAGGAATAATTATTAAAAATACCCGTGGGTACATGAAAATTCCTAAAATATTAGGAATAATTATTAAAATACCTGTGGGTACATGAAAATTCCTAAAATATTAGGAATAATTATTAAAAATACCCGTGGGTACATGAAAATTCCTTAAATATTAGGAATATTTCATATAAATGTCAAATTAGCCTCGAATAAGGCAACAATCGTCGTAAATGTGTAGGTCGCTCCACACTTTGCAATAAGGCGATACTTGTGAAACACTAGTGTAAATAAAGTCCTAGGTAAAGGATAAAAAGACCCCGAATCGCGAAAAAGATCAATATAATTTCTACGAAAGCTTGAAAAGTTTTCCTAGAAATTGGGGGGCAAATGATATGGGCTAAAAATAACCCTAAAAATATAATTAATGACATATTAATTAGACCCGAATTGGTCCAAGAACACGGCCCAATATTCAAGGCCCGAAACCCTGATTATTCATTAATTTCGTAATTAATGAATATGGAAAATATACATCTCATAAAAAGAGTCCAAAATATGGTAAATTTGTCAAAGAAGGATCCAGAATCCCAATTAATGAGTCATAGCCTTTATCAACAAGGAAAAGACTTGCCCGCCAAGTAATACAATCCTTATCAGTTATCAATAAGAAGACTTATCCGTTAAGTCTCCTAAACATACCATAAATACGAGGCTCCAAACGCCTATATAAAGGACCTGATCCTACAATCAGAACTACGTCTTTGGCTTGATTCTCAATTACGAATTGAGATACGTAGGCATCTTGTGAGGACCGATTTAGTCTCGAAACACAAGTGCAGCCATTAAAGCTCGAAGCTCTCCAACCCTAGCATTAAATTCGCAAGCTCGGTTTTTATTCCATAACAGTTACTTATAGATTTTAATGTTATATTTATGTATTAACACCTGAATATTGCATATAAAATATAGTAAGCAACATATTATTATATAAAAACATAAATCACATAACAATTAACAACCTAATTGATATTTAATCGAAAAAATATAAGTGGAGTAAACTTTTCTAAAGATAACTAAATACATAACTATATACATAAAAACACGAAAACTAAAAATTATGAAGTTACGTAAATAATAAGTAGGGCTGTCAAACGGATAATTCGGATACGGATCTGCCTGTATTCGAATCCGAATCCGAAAACTTTAATTCGTATCCGGATCCGTATCTGAATTCAAAAATATTTAAATAAAAATATCTGAATCCGAATCCTCCGGATACTATTCGGATACGGATAATATCCGAATTCGAATTTCAGTCAGAATTTTTTAGTTTTTATATTAATTTTTAATTCAAAAAAATTGAAAAAAAAATATAAAAAATTAATAAAAAACTAAAAAACTTAAATTTATTTAACTCTATTTTATTTTTTTTCAAAAAAGTACTTTTTTAGTATAATTTTGTTTATTTCAAAATATTAAATTTGTAATATATATATATATTTATGTGTGTGTGTGTGTGTCTATAATATGTTTACAATTATCTACAATTTATATAAATACATTGTTTAATGATTAAATTATATGTGTATATATATATTCTATAAACTTAAAAAATAAATTCTAAATTATATGTAATTATATATATATATATATATATATATATATATATATATATATATATATATATATATATATATTATTTATCATATTTATTTAATTTCGGATTCGGATATTATCGAATACGGATGCGCCTATATCCATATTCGTATCCGCAACTACCGGATTCGAATATGGATAATATCCGCTTTATTTCGAATACGGATAAAATCTGCTTTATTCCGAATACGAATACATATATTTCAGACGGATATCGGATTTTTCGAATTTTTTTGACAGCCCTAATAATAAGAACTAACATTTCATTTACTAAAAAGTTAAATTAAAAAGAAAATTGTATAAACATGTCAAATAAATAATAAAATAACATGTTGGTCACTCAAAAGTTAAAGTATTAAAAGAAATATGAAGAGAGAATACTATTTTTCTAATAATGTTTTTAGAGTAAACTCAAAACCCAAAGTAAATAATGAAAATAAATTTATAAAAGTAGTTTACGATTCGATTTTCAATGGCTACACAAATTCAACCTCTTTTAATTTAAACACCGAAGAGATCATTTCTGTAATTTTAATAAATATAGGGATATAAATAATATAAATCATTATTTTATTTACTCAAAAGTTAAAATAAAAAAATAGGCTAATAATCGAAAATGTGGTTAATCTAATAAGATTTTTAATTTGAACTCAATAATTAGTGTAGCACAGGTGGTTATGACATAGACTTTCAAAGTTGAGGTTAGAGGTTCAATTCCTTAAAGCAACTATAATTTATCTATTTTATTGCATAAATTGTTAAAGGGTGTCATTTTTGTGATTTTTCAACAAAAAATGGTAAAATTGTAATTTCACAGCCATTTTATTGGCTCAATTTGCCCCTAGACCCCATTTAATATATAGAAATAGATAGATCAGTATCATCTACACTATTTCTGTAGAATGTAAGCATAGCTTATCACCATTCTGTAAATGTTTTACTGTCTATTAGTTACAGTTTAGTTTATGAAGCTCACTTTACTGATATAGAATTATAGACGTACATAAATCTCATTGGCTGTGCAAGATCTAAAGTGAAGTATTATTCAACTTTTTGTCGAGAAAGGTTATTGGAGAGCTCCTTGAGTTACATTGAGACGACGGATTAAACAACAGGTTTTCATTTTATAGTGGAATCTCAAGGAGATCTGTGAAGAATAGGTTCAAGACTTTCACCACTACATTCGAAGAGGTTTGTCAGACTCAATCTAGAATGTTCATGGCAGATATTCACATACACTATCATCTTCATAAGCTGATACTGTTTAAGTTACTTCCGGCTTATGAATCCTTTCTGGAAAAATATGGTAGCCTTTTACAGGGTGAAAGGTTCAAGGAGAGATACATCAAGTATTTATCAAAGGACCTCAAGAATAGAATGTTATTAACTACCGAAGCTAATCTAGCTCAAAAAAAATGTGAATAGAGAATTTGCACTCAATAAAGTTGAAAGAAATTATAATTAAAACATGAATCTGAATATCAAACAGGGATTCTGGTTTCATCTGAATCATTTTGTTCTATTCACCTAATTTAATTGACAAGTATTAAACATTATGCGGGATAACCAATTTCACTACTTCAATCCTTAATCTTTCTCAAGCACTAGTCAGTAGTTCCCGAAAGTAAATGTAAAGCAGCCAATAGTGCATGTTTACTCGAGACATAACCTCAGGAATATAAAGGAGAGAACAGCAAATAATGAAGGGTAAAAAGGACATTACAACTGATGAGAAAAGGGGAAACAAATAGGAGAAGAATCAGATAATTAGGTATCGAGAAGTTGAGTGCTTATTTTATGTGGAGGAGAGCTTGGACCTCTCGAAAGTCCAATTATCTTTGTATTTGCGTTTATTATTGAAGTAGTCTGTAGACGGAGTTGTATTTGGAGTGAGAATTCAATTTACAATTAATATAACCAGTTTTGATTTTGTTACTTGTAGTCTATTACAAAGTGGTATCAGAGCACGAGATTGATGGGACCTCCGATGGTGGCACAAAGAGTAGATCAGCTGGAGGAAAAAACAACAGACATCGAAGAATCCATGGTAGAAAAGGTGGCTACAGCTGTTGAACGCGTTATGGACGTGATGCGTCACTCCTTGGCTGAGTTGGTTATGGAGAGCCAAGCCAACGCATCGAAGAAGATGGCAGCAGAGTTTGAAGCGATGTCAGGAAGATTAGAGGCCTGAATTAATCGAAGTCGAGAATATCATGAATCGTTGACTAATACGATGCGGAATGAACAACTCAAAATTTCAGAGTGAGATCAAGTCAACATTGATCGGGTTGCAACTCAAGCAGGTTCCAATTATAGACAAGGCCGAGGGAAGCATTAATCAGCCAGGATTGGGAATCAAAGGTATGCAATCCATTCTTATCCAGTTTGGGCTTGATGATGGGGGAAAAGGGTTTGGCGGTGGATTTGGGGCTAGTGGATCTAGTGAAGGGGGAAAAGTAATTGGGGGTTTTAATGCGTATGGCAGTGGAGGCTCTGGAGTTGGCCCAGGACATTAGCGATATTGAAAATTAGATATGCCAATTTTCGATGGTACGGACCCAGACGGGTGGATATTACGGGTCGAACGATACTTCGTTTTTTATTGTTTGAGAGAGGATGAGATGTTGGAGGCAGTTGCAGTAGCGTTAGAGGGGGATGCCTTGCGATGGTATCAATGGGAGCAGAAACGCCGCCCTATCCGTTTATGGTCGGATTTGAAAACATTTATATTGAGGAAATTTCGTCCTACCAACGGAGGGTCGTTATATGAACAGTGGCTTGAAACCACGCAGGTAACCATGGTCAATGACTACAGGAGGCGTTTTATCGAGACTACGGCACCATTAGACCACATGTCAGAAAATATTTTGTTGGGGCAGTTCATTAATGGGTTGAAGGAAGAGATAAAGTTTGAAATTAGGTTATTGAATCCTTTGAATTTAGAACAAGAAATGGAGCTTGCAATGAAGGTGGAAGAAAGGAACAGGGTAACAGTGGGCAGAAAGCAGCCACTAAGCTCCATCAAAACGAAGTATTCTACAGGGTATAGTCGAGGTAGTGGGGTGGGCTCAGTATATTCACAGGGAACCCCAACGAGCCCCACTACTCCGCGCAGTTGGGGGTCAGCGTCACCGGAGTCACAAGCCTTTGTAAGCTCACCAAAACCAACCAACCAGCCAACCAGTTCCAAGACAGGGCACGATTTTAGGCGATTAACCAAAAAAGAACTTCATGAGAAACGTGCTAAGGGAATTTGTTTCATATGTGATGATAAATGGTCGTTGGGGTACCGTTGTAGGCGCAAGGAGCTCGGCGTTATATTGATTGATGAAGAGGAAGAAGATGGAACGGATGAAGGCAGCGTGGATCCACCCTTGTCTCCAATGGAGGAAATCACCACGGAGGTATCACTTAATTCCGTTATTGGCATTTCAAATCCAAAGATAATGAAGCTCCGGGGAAAAATAGAAAATAGAGAGGTGATAGTCATGATTGACCTCGGAGCAACACATAATTTTGTGTCACTCTCTATGGTTAATTTGTTGGGAATTCCAGTTGAGGAGTCAACCTGTTTTCACTAGGGAATGGGGAGATGATTAAAGGAAAAGGGGTATGCATGTAGGGAGCTCAGTGTACACATAGGCAAAGAATTAGTAGTCTGTGAGGATTGTTTACCCCTGAACTTGGGTACATCAGATGTTATACTTGGCATCTAGTGGTTAGAAAAGTTGGGACCGGTGGTCACTAACTGGAAAACCCAGGTAATGAAATTTGAGGTGTAAGGCAGTCATGTGACATTGGTGGGAGATCTTTCATTGATGAAGTCCAAAATTACACTAAAGGCTATGATACGAAGTTTGAGGAAAGAAGGGCAAGGCTACTGCATTGAATGTAACAAGCTGGAAATGGGTGATACGGAAATAGAAGCCAGCAAACCAAACTAGGGGCAGATTCCAGCCAGCTTGCAACCTATAATCAATCAATATCAAGGGGTCTTTACTGAGCTAGTGGGGTTACCTCCCTCAAAGAACCATGAACACCACGTCACACTTAAAACATGTAGTGATCCGGTGGGGGTCAAACCCTATAGATATCCTCAAAGTCCAAAAGATGAGATAGAGAAACTAATTAAAGAGATGCTAACGGCAGGTATCATTCAACCCTCTAAAAGTGCATTTTCTAGTCCGGTCTTGTTAGTTAAAAAAAAGACGGGTCGTGGAGGTTTTTTGTTGATTACCGGGCACTTAATAAGGAAACGATCCCCGATAAATAACCAATTCTGGTAATCGAAGAGTTGTTAGATGAGTTATACGGCTCAAAAATATTCACCAAGTTGGATTTGAAAGTGGGATACCACCAGATTTTGGTTAAGGCAGGGGATGTGCACAAAACGGCCTTTAGAACTCATGATGAGCACTACGAGTTCTTAGTCATGCCGTTTGGGTTGACAAACGCTCCAGCAACGTTCCAATCTCTTATGAACGACGTGTTCCGACCGTTCTTGAGGAAGTTTGTGTTGGGTTTTTTTGACGAAATACTTGTGTATAGTCGAACGGAGCAAGAGCATGGCCAACATTTGCAGCAAGTTCTGGCCAAACTTGAAGAACAGCAATTGTATGCCAACATAAAGAAATGGGAGTTTAGAAAAGGTACAATCTCGTATTTAGGACATATGATATCACAAGATAGAGTGGCGGTGGATATGGATAGAGTGCAATCAATGATAGATTGGCCCCAATCGAAGAATCTGAAGGAGCTACGCGGTTTTCTCAGATTAACCGGTTACTACCGGAAATTTGTTGCAAATTATGCACAAATAGCCCATCCTTTGATTGACCAGTTGAAAAAGGACAACTTTGGGTGGTCTAATGAGGCAACAGATGCATTTAAGAGGTTAAAACAAGCCATGATTAGTCCCCCTGTACTGGTACTTCCGGATTTTCAACAAAAATTCGTAGTGGAAGCTGATGCTTAAGGTTACGGATTAGGCGCAGTCCTAATGCAAGCCAACAGACCTGTTGCATTTTTTAGTAAGCTGCTGGGAACTCAAGCTCGACAGAAATCCATATACGAGAAGGAATTAATGGCTATTTGTCTTGCTGTAGTTAAATGGAAACATTACCTCTTGGGAAGGCATTTTGTTGTTCGGACGGACCAATAGAGCCTACAGTATTTGTTGCAATAGAGAGAGATCAATCCAGATTATCAAAAATGGGTACGTAAGTTATTGGGGTTTAATTTTGAAGTTCAATTTAAGACTAGTGTGGAAAATCGAGTAGCTGACGCGTTGTCTAGGAAACAGGGAGGAGAGTTGGAGTTTGGGGCGTTGTTAACTACCAACCATGTAGATTGGGAGGGATTAAATGATGAGATAGCAGCTAGCCCCGAGCTCCAAAAAATTCGAGAGTGTTTGATCACGGACTCGGCGGGATATGCTGGTTTTCGTTTGCACGAAGAGAAATTATTGTACAACGATCGTTAGGTGATTCCCCGAAATTCAAAGTTTGTGCCAATTCTGCTGAAACGGTATCATGATTCGGTTGTTGGGGGGCATGTGGGAGAGTTGAAGACATATTTACGCCTGGCCACAGAATGGTTTTGGGCAGGTATGAGAAAGGATGTGAAGCAACATGTTCAGCAATGTTCGGTCTGCCAGCAACAAAAAAATTCTCAGCAATCTCCAGCCAGCTTATTGAAACCATTACTCCTTCCTGATCGAGTTTGGCAAGATATTACAATGGACTTTATTGATGGGTTGCCAGTTTCGAAGGGCGTGGATTTGATTCTTGTCGTGGTAGACCGGCTGTCGAAGTACAGTCATTTTATGGGATACGTCACCCTTACACTGCAGCCTCTGTAGCAGAGTCCTTCATCCGTGAGGTGGTTCGTTTACATGGATTTCCGGCATCCATTGTCTCTGACCGAGATAAGATATTCCTAAGCAATTTCTGGTGTGAATTGTTCAGGCTGCAGGGTACTGAATTGAAAAGAAGCACTTCATACCATCCGCAAACAGACGAATAATCAGAGATTGTAAATAAAGTGGTAGAAACGTACTTAAGGTGCTTCATGGTTGGGAAACCGAAGACATGGGCACAATGGTTGCCCTGAGCGGAATTTTTGTATAATACATATCTTCATTTCTCCTCAAAAATGAGCCCCTTTCAGGTTTTATATGGTAGGGACCCTCCCCACATTTTGAGAGTCAGTAGAGGTAAAACCCAAGTTGATAGTCTGGACGAGTGGCTTCAAGGGAGGGATGGCATTTTAGATGAACTTCGATACAATCTGGTACAGGCTCAGCAGCGTATGAAGAAATCCGCTAATCTTCATAGGCGAGAAGAGAATTTCGAAGTGGGGGACAATGTTTACTTGAAGATACAGCTGTACAGAGAACGTACCTTGGCAGTACGTCCTAATGAGAAACTGGAAGCAAGATTTTACGGGCCATTCCGGATCATTCAAAAAATTGATAAGGTAGCGTACAAGTTGGAATTACCATTTATCTGTAAACTCCACCATGTCGTTTCAACTGCATGTCTTTCATGTGTCACAGTTGAAACGACATATTGGCACCACTTTTGTGTCTCCAACAATTTCCTCACAGCTAGCACTTAATCTGGAAATGTTAATGGAACCAGCTGAGATGCTGACAGTGCGTCGAAGTACTGATCAGGAGACGCTTGAAGTGTTGATTCAGTGGAAAGGATTACCAACAGTTGAAGCAACTTCGGAGGACATGGCTAAAATCAAGGAAAGGTTTCCTGGATTCCACCTTGAGGACAAGGTGAGTCTTTGGGAGCAGGGTAATGTAAAGCAGCCAATAGTGCATGTTTACTCGAGACGTAACCTCAAGGGTATAAAGGTGAGAACATCAAATAACGAAGGGTAAAAAGGACATTACAACTGATGAGAAAAGAGGAAACAAGTAGGAGAAGAATCAGAGTTGTAATTATCTTTGTATTCACGTTTATTATAGAAGTAGTCTGTAGACGGAGTTGTAATTGGAGTGAGAATTCAGTTTACAATTAATATCTCTGTGTTTTGATTTTGTTACTTGTAGTCTATTACAGTAAATTTCCTATATCTCTGTGTAAATTCTCGGGTTCGCATAATTCATTAACAAAAAGTTTAATGCTTTCATAGATACCTCTATCCTGCGGAAATTTTATGGACTATGGTAAATCACTAACAATCAATTTCAAATATCATTACTTAGCAAAACCAAAAACATCATTTCGCAGTCTCAATTCACTAGCATTAAGCATTGAAGAAATACTCAGCATGATTATAATTGACTATTGAGCATCAAGTTTTTTTAGCATAGTAATTCCATATTCAGCTTGCTGCAGGCTACATAAGGTACATAGAATGATTATCGCGACTACGAAAAAATGGTCTTTGGAAACAAATGAGGGTCGGTTCTGAAGTCTGTTACATCGTGGACTTGTCCTCCTGCAGGTTTTCTGAAGATACATACTGATGCTCATTTACGAGAAGAAATGTATGTTGGGATGGCAGCTGTGGTACACCTTATGACTTGATTGAATGGTCTTTGGAAACTAAAATTGAATGACTTGTCCCAAACGCTGTAAGTTCTGCTGCAGCATTTAGAAACTCTTGGCTGTTTTGGACCAAAGTTCTGTTTGTTATCGTGCCTAGAATGCTTGTCGCTACAATGATGTATGATATTACAGATGGGAAAAAGTTGTTTAGAGATACATTTTATACCAGAACGTATGTCCTATTTAATAGTGCTCGCTCTTCATCTATACTATTTATTAATAACGAAAACAATGTAAAAATGGTGTGCGGTACCAAAAGTACCAAAATATCAAATTTGGTTATCACGAGACCTGGGTTCGATTCCTCGCAACTATGTACAAGATTTATTAATTTAAATTCTTTAGCTTAATTTAGGGTTCGATTCTTTACAATTACGTTGTTATACAAGATTTTTTATTTACTTTAATTTCATTAATTTCATTCAAAGTTCAATTATCTATAACTTCTATACTCTTTATTAATAAAGAAAATAATGCTAAAATATTGTGCGGTACCAAATTCAAGATCAATTGCCTATAACCACATAATTAGATAAAATTTATTTATTATATATTTATATCATTCAAATATCTATAAGTACATTTTTTAATAATTTTTTTAATAATTAAAATTAATATTAATAAAAAAATAATGTGAAAATGGTGCGCGGTACCAAAGTACCAAATTTGATTATCACGAAATCCGGGTTCGATTCCTTGCAACTACGTAATTATAAAAGATTAATTTACCTTAAATTCTTTAACTTCATCCATGGTTCGATTCCTTGCAACTACGTAATTATACAAGATTTATTTATTTACTTTAAATTTAGTAGCTACATCGAGGGTTCAATTTCTTGCAGCTACGTAATCATACAAGATTTCTTTATTTACTTTAATTTCTTTAGTTTTACAAACGGTTCGATTGTGTATAACTACATAACTAAATAGTGGCTTATTTATTATATATTTTTATCATTCAATTCTCGACAAATATATTTTTTAAAAATATTTATTAATATTTATCAATATTATTATGTTGATGTCGACTCATGCTCGACCCGTACTTGGCACGGGTTATCCGCTAGTATAGGTAAGACGCGGTATGCAAATATAAAATTGTTACATGCATAGTTGGGTGTAGTAGGCCGTAGAAATTATATCTTTATTAACTCCTTATATATAATAAGCGTAAGGGAGATCTTATCCAAAACTTTGGTCGGTCACTGTACTACCAAAAGTATATGATCCGTTGGATTATAAAACTATAAATATTCAAATAGATGAGGACCGTTAGATATAATATTAAAAATTTTATTTGATTAATAATATGATAGTATCCTTATCAAAGCAAACGCCCTTTATTAGTAGGAAAGGTAAATACTAAAAGGTGTATTTTGATAATTTAAACCAATTATAAATGGGTTTTCTATATTGAATAGAAATCTTTATGTAAAAATTCGTAATTATATTTTCTCTTTAGTTTATGGATAGTTCCGGTTAGATAAAAATTATTAAACCATCATTAAATTAAATATAATTTTGTTAGCTTCGCATGGGCTGTAAAATCGTTAAAATCTGTTGTCTAAAACTCAAGATAGAGCCCAAACAGTAAAGTGATTATCTAAATTTTAATAAATATTTTTTTTTATTGTAGCACCAATTTAATTTTTTCCCTAATTCTTTTAAATTTATAAATTCTATTTTTATTTCAATGAAATATTAAAATCAATTTAAGAAAAAATTAAAATCGATCTGATCCGTGTACGATGACTATACGACCAATTTAATAATTACAGTTAGATCTTAAATAGATCGATGAGAATTGTTAGATCTAATATTAAAACGTGTATCTGATTAATAATAGAATTATATTTAAATACTAAAAAGTGTATTTTGATAATTTAAAAGTTTTCTATGTAAAAATTCTTAAATATCTTTTCTCTTGAATTTATGTATAGTTCCAATTAGATAATAATTGTTAAACCAAATATCAAGATAACAATTCATATTGATTACAATATTAAAAATTATCAATATAATGCTCATGTATATCATACTAACAATGATACACGTGAACCTATAGAGACTTATGAGAACTCATGTACATAAATAAATTTAAACACTTTTTTTTCTGAAGGAACATAACAATTTGATTAATCCAAATTATAATTATATTATTTTACATATAACAAACAAAAAAAAGGATAATATCAAAATATTATTAAAATATTGAAGGTTTCATATTCATAAACGATAATTTTGAATATAATACTTATATTAAAATGTGTATTTGATTAAAGGTATGATTATATTTAAATACTAAGAAGTGTGTTTTGATCATTTAAACCAATTATAAATTGGTTTTCTATATTGAATTGAATTCTTTATGTAAAAATTCTTAACCATCTTTTCTTTTCGGTTTATGGGTAGGTCAACTGGTCAAGTTAGATAATAATTATTAAACCATCATTAAATTAAAGATAATTTCGTTAGTTTCGCATGGGTTGTAAAATCGTCAAAATTCAATTTATAAAACTCAGGATAGAACCTAAATAGTAAAATGAGTATCTAAATTTTAATAAATATTTTTTTTGTAACACCAATTTATTTATTTTTCCACTAATTGTTTTAAATATAGAAATTTTATGTTTCTTTCAATAAAGTATTAAAATTAATTAAGACAAATTCAAATCGATAAAGAATATAATAATATGAGAATAAAATTTTATATAATCATAACATAATTTTTATTCTGTTTAATAATTTTTAAGTAATAATGTATTTTAAAAAATTATATACACTGTAAATAAAACCGAAACATTAAAAGTAAAAGCAGTTAATAAGATACTTATATCAGTATATACTTGATATCCTTATTATATTAAATCCTTAGAGAAAAGTTATATGGAGACCCTGGAGACCACATCTTACTCCATTAGTTTCTATCTAATCCAAGGGTACATATTATTTTGTTTTACACACTTATAAATTGGTTGTATGTATGCATATACAGCTTATACGTTACCAACAATGTTAACTACAATATGCATTACATTTATTCTCACCTCTTCCATTTTTTTTATTCAAAACATTTGCACAATTTTAATATTCTATGTTATTTTGTTTGCAAAACTTTTTACTTTCAATTATTGTATATTATTATTTTAATTTAGTGCATTACTTTAGTTGCAAAACATTATTATTTTACTATTTTATTCTTTATTTTTGCATAATTTAATTTTTTACACATTTTTTCCATTGTTATGCAGTAAACATTGGTTTTTTTTTATTTGTAAAACATATTTTTTATATGCAGAACTTTTTGTTTATAATATTTGCAGTACAATGTTTAGTGATATAGATCCTCCCAAATCCTCCCAACTTGCAAAATACAATGTCGGATGTTGTAGGTTTTAAGAACGTGGATGGTTAAAAAGAACAACATGTGTAATTGTGTATAATAATATAATTTTGTTATGTTTAATTTTATGAAGTATAATAAAAAATGATGACCATTGAATTCAAGTTAATCTAATGGTGTAGAATTGGGCTCCGTTTGGCATTGCTGTTGCAGACAGCAACAACAGCTTTTTTCTGAAAAGCAGCTAAATAGGTGTTTGGTAAAATTTAAAAGCTGCTTTTAGAGAGAGCAGGTCCCCCATGCTTTTGAAAAAAGCTGCTTTTCAGCTTTTGCAGGAAGCAGCTACTGGTTTCAACATCAAAACTCACCAAAAACATTAATTTTTTTATATTATACACCAAAACATGCACATATAAAAAATATTACCAAACAGTTATCTGATTTTCACAACAGCACTTATTTTAACAACACTTTTTTCAACAGCACAGCAATTTTTAACAGCAATCCCAAACAGAGCCTTGGTCTTCAGTCTCCACCTTTTTGTTAGTCTCCGTTGAACCCATATAATAAACATAATAGGGATCTTATCCAAAATTTTGATCGTCTTGGACAACCAAACTAATAAGGACATCTTAACTAGATAAATGAAAATCGTTAGATCAAATATTAAAAAAGTGTATTTTATTAATAATAGGATTATATTTAAATTCTAAAAAGTGTATTTTGATAATTTAAACCAAATATACCAATTATAAATAAGTTTTCTATACTAAATAGAATTCTCCATGTAAAAAAATTGTGACTTTCTTTTCTCTTTCATGGACAATTCCGGTTAGATAAAAATTGTTAAACCATCTTTTAATTAAAGATAATTTAGTTATCTTCATGTGGGATGTAAAATCGTTAAAATCTAATTTTTAAAACACAAGATAAAGCCCAAATTAGTAAAGTGGGTATTTAAATTCTTATAATAATTACTACGTCGTCGTTATTTTAATGCCAATTTAATTACTTTTTTCTAACTATTTTAAATTTAGAAATCTATGTTCAAAAATTTAAATCAATCTAAGAAAAATTCAAATCAACAAAGAATATAATAATATGAGGATAAAATTTTATAAATTTGTGCATATTTTTTATCCTATTTGATTAAATTTTATATCATAACTAATTAAATATTATTTATTATTAAATAATAAATTATACGCAAATGGTGATTTTGTTTTATAAGAACTCATAGAGACCTAATTTCATTGTTAGCATGACTATATTCATATTTAAAAATACCATATTTTGAAATTTTAGACTCAGATACAGAATAGGCCTAACTTTTTTAACCTATATACATTGTAAATTATTAAATTCGAAACTTTAAAAGTTTGTTAATCAATTAGAATAGTACTTTTTTGAAAAATCGTACTTTATAAAAAATATTATCAAATAACCCATGTCTACAAGAAAAAAAATGAAAAAAATTCTTATTTTTCAAAAAAACCTGTAAATTTTAATATGTTGTTGGTAGATTCAAACCTTAGATCATTCTACGTGATAATTTTACCGTTATATCTAACGTTTCTCAACAATTTAATTTGAAAGATCCAACGATTATGGATTGAGTGATCAAGCGACCAGACTTATAAGAAAGCTTTCATTATTTAGTCTTTAATATAATAACATAGATATTTACGGGATATACTATAAAAAAATGAATTTTATACAGAATTTTGATCGTCACAGTGTACTACTTTAAAAGAAGAACTATTACAAAAAAAAGTTATATTTTAATTGATAATTTATTTTCTCAAAAGTTCAAAGTTCCCGCATCATTAACATATTACAAAAAAGAGTATATTATATTTTAGCAATAAATTAAAAAAAATATAAATATTAAAAAAATTAATGATGTTATCCTGGTAGTTTGGTCCTAAATACCGCCAAAACATTCTCAACCGTTAGATCCAATACTTTAAAAAATAGACGATCAAGATTATATCATATAAAAAGAAGTTATTATCTAAAAATGATATAAGTTAAAAGATATTATATTAGGATTGGATTTTCCAAAAAGTTAAAACATAAAAATAGTTGTAATTAAATAAGGAAACCCATTTAATATCAAAATAATAAAAATCGTTTAATCTTAAATAGATAGGTCAAAACCGTTAGATTTAACATTAAAAACTGTATTTGCTTAATAAATGATATTCTAATAATCTAAACTACATATAAGCAGATTTCCTAAATCGAATAGAATTCTCAATATTAAATTTCGTCACTTTATTCTCTTTTTAGTTTTAGAATAGTTTTTAATTGAAAAAGAACTATTAAACCACAACTAAATTAAAGATTATTTTGTGAATTTCATATGGACCGTAAAATTGGTCAAATCTAACTTTTATAACTCAAATAAACAAATATTAAATTGAGCGTGTAAAATATAATAAATATCACATTTTTAACTTTAATATTTTTTGGCTAAATCCTTTTTAACAATAATTTAATCATGTAAACTAATAACTTTTAAATATTAAAATATTCATAAATAAATATAATTATAAATATTAAAAAAACAATCGTGTGTTCCATGGGTAATTAAAATATAATTATAAACAAAATAATTATAAATAAAATTTAAGTAACCGTACATCGCACGGGCTATAAGCTAGTATATAATTAGTAGTGTAAAGCACTTAAATGTTATGGTTTGGTTTGGTCGTCAGCGGGTCCTACATAGCTAAAAATTCTCTACTATAAAACGGGTCCTACATAGCTAAAAACTCTCTACTATAAGCTAAAAACTCTGTATTATAAAATAATTACACAATTAGAGTAATTAGAGTTATTAATAATGCGAGAAAAAGTAATATTTCTATAAAATTAAATAATAATAGAAGTAGTATAATTTTAATATTTTAAATATTTACACTAAAATTTATTAAAATTGAATTTATAAAATAAAACGGGTCCTACATAGCTAAAAACTCTCTACTATAAAACAATTACACAATTAGAGTTATTAGAGTTATTAATAATGCTCTACTTTGGAGAAAAAGTAATATTTCTATAAAAGTAAATAATAATAGAATTAGTATAATTTTAATATTTTAAATATTTACACTAAAATTTATTAAAATTGAATTTATAAAAACAATGAATAAACATATAAATAATCATTTTTTTAGTGAATTTGTATATATAAAAAATTCGTAATTTTTATCATTTTAAGAATTACAACATAAACCGAAATAATATATACATATGAAAAAACATATTATTAACTTAATGAATTTATATTTTTATGAAAATACACAAAAATATTAATAAATAAATAAATTTATAAAAACACTAAAATAAAATAAAGTATTAATCGTCCCGTGCATTGCACGGGTATAAATCTAGTGCACAAAAAGCGCGGATCTGAAAATTTGGTCCGACCTGATCAAAACTCCGTCTGGTGGACTTTTTGTTCACCTCTAGTCGGTAGTACAGGGACAATTTGTCACATCAATATATATATATAAAGGAGGATACACGGGAGGTGAGGTGGCACCCCTAAGATTGTTTCAATCTATTTTTCTAATTTTTTTAGAGGTTTACAATTTTAAATATTAATAAATCAAAAAATATTCTTTAGCATATTACAAGTAGAATAGGTGTTCGAAGTTATAGAGGAGAAGAATTCGAATTTATAGCGACGACATATAATTAAAAGTTATTTTTGAAGTAGAATAGGTGTTTGAATTTGTAGAGGAGAAGAGTTCAAATATAAAAGAAGTTCTTGCAAAGTTCTATGTAGAATAGGTGTTTCGATTTATAGAGGAGAAAAGTTCGGATATAAAAGAAGTACTTGCAATTAAAAGTTCTATTGGAAGTAGAATAAGCGTTTTTAATAAATAACTAAAAGTTCTATTTGAAGTAGAATATGTAAAGTTATATAGGTGTTTTTTCGACGAAGGAGTGTCTCATTAGAAAGGAGTATGGTAACATAAAAATTAATATATAAGACAAGTATATATTCAATATATTAAATTTGAGATTTTGATATTAAAAAGGAAAAGTGTTTCACGGGAGGACGGCTTATTAACGAGTACCGAGTAATTTTCGTAAGTTATTTGATAGAAATTTTAAAAAAATTATTACGCCGCCGCGAAACGCGGCTTTTTCTACTCAATATATTTTTCTAATTTTTTAGAATTTTACAATTTAAATACTGCTAAATTAAAAAAACTCTTTTACATATTAGAAGTAGAATAGGTGTTCGAGTTTATAGAGCACAATAGAATTTGCATTTACAAGAAACATGTGTAATTAAAATTTATCAACTTCATTAATTCTTTAAGAACTAGAAATCTGATCAAAATTATTAAATTAAACAATCTGCATCCCTCAATTTACATACGATCACTTTTTCATTAGGGATGCGACTAAATTTTTTGTGTAATCTCTGGTTTATGAAAATTCATCTCTTCGCGTCAACTTTGTACAAGGTATTCACATTATATTACATGTATATCTTATAATGCAATTTATAGACGTCATTTTCCATGACCATCTATCATCTATGTTCGAGTTAGAGGTGGAAGTTTTCTTCCTCTTTTTTTAGCAACTTTTCATTGTTTCTCTGATTGAATTAGCTTATGGACGATTGCTTGTATATTATTAATATTTTATTAACTTATATGATTTTAATAGTAGATTGAGAACAGATAATGGATATTATTATATTAGCAACAAAGTAACGAGATCAACAATACGGGTACAAAATTGTAAGTCGTAACATTATTCATTTATTAATTTCGTATGATGATTGATGAACTATGAAGATGTATTTTAGAATCTAGCTTGGAAGCTTCGGACAACGCTAAGATAGTTTTTTTTTTTATTAACAAATTTTGGTTCTTAAATGTATAATCTAATTTACATAGAAATTCATAAACCGTAAAAGTTCTGTTAATGTATAAGTTGAAAAAAAATTTCTAGATAATTTAGTTGTGTTGTTATGATTTTGGGTTGTTTTAAAGTGCAAAATGATTTTAGTGATATCCAAATTGACGATAAGAAAGATAAATTTATTTTTCTAATTTTTTTAGACGTTTATAATTTTAAATATTAAAAAATTAAAAAATATTCTTTAGCATATTAGAAGTAGCATAAGTGTCCGAATTTATAGAGGAGAAGAGTTAGAATTTATAGAGAAGACATATAAGTAAAGTTGTTGTTCGAATTTATAAAGGAGAATAGTTCGAATTTATAGGTAAGTCATAGAATTAAAAGTTCTATTAAAACTAGAATAGATGTTCGAACTTATATGGGAGAAGAGTTCGAATCTATTTTTCTAATTTTTTTAGAGGTTTATAATTTTAAATACTAATAAATTAAAAAATATTCGTTAGCATATTAGAAGTAGAATAAGTGTCCGAATTTATAGAGGAGAAGAGTTCGAATTTATAGAGAAGACATATAAGTAAAGTTTTATTTGAAGTAGAGTTGTTGTTCGAATTTATAAAGGAGAATAGTTTGAATTTATAAGTAAGCCATAAAATTAAAAGTTCTATTGAAACTAGAATAAATGTTCGAATTTATATGGAAGAAGAGTTCGAATTTATAAAAATTACATACAATTAAAAGTTTTATTAAAAGTAAAATAGGTGTTTGTAGACATAACTAAAAGTCATATTCAAAGTAAAATAGGTGTGCGAATTTATAGATGAGAAGAGTTCGAATTATAGGAAAAACATATAGTTAAAAGTTATATCGGAAGTAAAATAGGATTGTGAATTTATATAGGTATTTTTTCAACGAACAAGTGTCTTATTAGAAAAAAGTATGTTAATATAAAAATTAATATATGAGACAAGTATATATTCAATATATTAAATTTGAGATTTTGATCTTAAAAAGGAAAACGTGTTTCACGAGAGTACGACTATTAGTGAGGAACGAGTAATTTTTGTAATTTAATTGATAGAAGTATTTTTTCTAACGAGAGAGCGGCTCATCAATTATATATATATATATAAGAGGATACGCGGGAGGTTAAGTGGCACCCCTAAGATTGTCTCAATCTATTTTTCTAATTTTCTAGAATTTTTGTATTTTAGATACTAATAAATCAAAAAATATCATCTAACATATTAGAAATAGAATAGGTGTTCGAATTTATTGAGGAGAATAATTCGAATTTATAGCAAAGTTCGAAGTTTTATTTGAAGTAAAATAGGTGTTTGAATTTGCAGAGGGAAAGAGTTCAAATATAAAAGAAGTACTTGCAAAGTTCTATTTGAAGTAAAATAAATGTTTCAAGAGGAGAAGAGTTCGGATATAAAAGAAGTACTTGCAATTAAAAATTCTATTGGAAGTAGAATGAGTGTTTGTAATACATAACTAAAATTTCTATTTGAAGTAGAATATATGTAAAGTTGTATAAGTGTTTTTTCAACGAAAGAGTGGCTAATTAGAAAAGAGTATGGTAACATAAAAATTAATATATAAGACAAGTATATATTCAATATATTAAATTTGAGATTTTGATATTAAAAAGGAAAACGTGTTTCACGGAAGGACGGCTTATTAGCGGAAACCGAGTAATTTTCATAATTTATTTAATAGAGTTTTTTTTAAAAATTATTACGCCGCCGCAAAGCGCGGCTTTTTTAACTAGTTAAATTATAATTTGTGTTCATATCTGTAATATTTAAAATAAATAATTACACCTAATTTTACCTAATGAATTTAAAATAAGTTGAATACTTTACACGGAAGTGTTGAAGTTAGAACTATTGTGGAAAGTCTAACTTGCCTGCAAGCTGCCGTTCATGACAAATACTTATGGAAAAGGATAATTAATTCTAACGTTCCTCAAATATAGGTTTCTTATTGTTTAGGTTCTCGGACTATTTTTTAAAATATTTTGATTCCTAAATATTTAAACTTTTCTAATTAGCATCCTTTCGTTTAAATTTGACTAATGAAAGTTAGTTAATGCTGACGTGACGCTGATATAACAATCAAAAATTCACGAATTGAAGTAAATTTTTAATATGTTAATCTACGATTGATTACAAGAACAGTGGTGGTGAAAGTTTTTTATTTCAAGTTCACTAACGTATAAAAATCTGAACTTTAATTTCAATAACACGCAAAAAACACTTACTAAAATATGCAGATTTCCATATGTTAGCGAACTCGAAATTGAAAATTTTTGATTGTCATATCAGCATCACGTCATCATTGTCCGTTGGCCAAATTTGGACGGAAAGATGCTAATTAGAAAAGTTTAAATGTTCAGGAATCGCAATATTTAAAAAAATAGTTCAGAGACTTGTACAAGAAAAAGACCTATAATTTAGGAACGTTAGAATTAATTATCCCTATGAAAAACGACTTATATTAATTTATTCTAATAATAGTTGACTTCATTGACTAATGCGAATGGAGTTGTGGACTCGAGTATGACTTAAGAACAGCTTCTTACTATCCATGTTAAGATTTTTACATCTTTATTATCATTGAATCCTCAGACTAGATCCTTGTAATAATTACAATAAACAGTAAAATTGCATTTCCTATCCATGTCTACCAACGCAATAGTTGGAGACCTCCAAGAAGTAAGCATTTCTTCATCAGCAGAGATCATGGAAACAAATAGTTCGTCGTCATCTTGGGCGTCCACTGGAGTTTTAACATCCACGGAAATCACTTCAACCGCATATGACAATGAACTTGTCACGTCATACTTACCTCTAGCAACCCCATGCGTCGCTGCAGAGGAGATAGGTGTCGGTTCACATAGTTTCACATTTGATAAATATTACTCGCGAAGAAAAGGACTTCGAGTTGGAAAATGTTTGGTGTCTGATACTTTCACAGCAGGTGGGTATGACTGGGCAATCACTTTGTACCCCAATGGAAGAAAGGACAAGTGTAAAGGATACATATCGCTCTATATCAGGTTGGAGAGTGAAGCAACTGATGTGAATGCACTATTTGAATTGATACTTGTTGATCAGAGTGGGATGGGTAAGCACAGAATTCAGACACATTTTGGTAGGTTACAGGAGAAACAGCCTTTCATGATGAGACGAAGTGGAAGCCAATGGGGATCTGGCCTATACATGAATAAAAAACATTTGAAGAAATCAGGCTTCCTTAAAGATAATTGCTTGATTGTGAAATGCGTGGTTGGAGTTCTTGCAGTTCATACAGAAAAGGAAGTCCCATCCCCAAGCAATCTCTTACTTCTATCAGAAGATGATCAGAATATACAGGTTTTGGCATTCCAAGGCCCAACAGAATCTAACTGCAAGAATACAAAGTTGCCAGATTTGGAGTCAGCAGCAAAAATAATCGCAGAACTTGGATCTCCATTGCAGCTACAAGGACTTGTCAATGATGGAGACCGCAACAAATTTATTCAGTACCTGTCTGCTGTAGATGAGATTCAGCGATCAATCAAGTCAGGTATGATCTCCGGTTATAAGACACAAGGTGCTCTTGCTATTAAAACGCTTCAGCTGGTATTTCGAGGAATATTGGACTGCTCAATCAGTGAGACAGAATCTGACCCTTTGAATTCCACTGATTGCTCTAGTAGTGTAACCAGCAGTTATGGCTATGAGTTTCAGGGAAGCAATCATACTGGCTTTGGTGAGCTCTCCTCAGAGCAAGTTTACTACCTCCATAGTATAGTGGAGACGCTTAACTCTGCAGGTTGTGTTGGGCCTGCATTAAGGTGTACAGAATCTCAAGAAAGTCTGCGGTGGATGAAAGGTTTCTCAAGTTTTGCATTGGGAGGTGGACCATTAACGACTTGCAACGTCTGGATTGTGAAGAGTTTGCTGCAAAAATCAGAATATGGATACTAGCAGCCTATAAATGTTACAATAGTATCTTTCCTGGGGAGAGGCAATATTTTGAGCAGATTTTTGATGGTGTAGGAGTTGTCACAAATGACAATTGTTTCCTGGCTATAGTCAAACATGCTGCAATTGAGTTGAACAATTTTGCGGACTCTGTAAGTTATATTACATCATTTCAGAAACTGTTCAGTGTTTTGGATCTGTACAAGGTTCTGGTTGTTATCTTGCCTGAGATTCAAAATATGTATCACTCTGTTTCGTTCGCAAATATATCTCATGGGGCGAGTAATACTAGTAATAACCTCGCAACTCAAATTAGGAAATTGTTTTACAGCTTCGAGGATACTGTGCTCAATGAGCAATTAAACACCCCTTCTCAGAAAGGAAAAATTCATTTGTTGACGGAATATGCAATGAAATATGTTACCAACATTTCACAGCACAAGGAACTGTTAACAGATATAATTGTATCTCGGCCAACTACAAGGTTGGGTAATCATGAGGATGAACAAGTTTTGGAAGCTTGTAGTGGAACCCCATTGCGAATCCACGTGATTTGGATCATAATGTGTTTAAGAAGCAATTTGGAGGGAAAATCTAGTTTTTATAAAGACGTATCAGTGCGCTCTGTATTCATTTTGAACAATGTTGACTACATAATCAAGACTGTTGAAGAGTCTCCTGAACTACTAGACATGATTGGGAAGGAGTATCTCTC
This sequence comes from Heracleum sosnowskyi, assembly GCA_030848705.1. NCBI lineage: Eukaryota > Viridiplantae > Streptophyta > Magnoliopsida > Apiales > Apiaceae > Heracleum > Heracleum sosnowskyi. Next base: position 8,213,316 of record CM061242.1, on the reverse strand, counting down.
AAGGTTGAGCAAAAATGTCTTGCAGGCAGCACAAGACTATTTTTCATCCATCTGGCACAAGGTTTTGATTTGTTTAAGAGATGATAAATTAAATTATAATGAGGTCTCACAGAATTATGTGAAGGAAAGGTTTAAGACTTTCAACACAACTTTTGAAGTGGCTTTTCAGACGCAACGCAGAATGCTTTTGCCGGATATTCACATGGATGGTCAGCTTCACAGGTTGATACTAAGTAAGTTGCTTCCAGCTTATAAATCCTTTCTAAAGAAATTCGGCAGCAATATACAGAGTGAAAAGTACATGGAGATATACATCAAGTACTCAGCAGAGGACCTTGTGTCACACATAAAACTTTTGTTTTCCGGTTGACAGTGGCATAGATGCTGATGACGTGTTTCGCTGTTGAATGCAAGATCAGAGTAGTATCCACGGTGTTTCTCAGTGGTAAAACAAGACCTGGCATCATACCATACATACTGTTTAAAACATATTGATAAAATAAATACCTCAAATAAGGTCTATGTTTCTTAAGTTATAGTTAGCTACATCGAATTGCTAATAAATTAAAGAGAGTCATGGACCTCTGTCAACCGTTACACTGTGTTTTCTACATTTTCAGTTTATTTCAATGAACATTTTCATGTGTCATGTCATGTAGTGCAAATAATTCACAGAAGGGTATTCTTGTCCATCAGATAGGAGCACCTTTCTGTTAGTAGCAGTAGTACGATGCATTGGCATATATGTGCACAATGACAGAATTGTATGGTGGCTTTTATGAAATCTTTTGGAGACAGTTTGAATTATTTATCTTCTCTTCAATCTTTGTACTCTACACTTCATTTAGCTGTTCAATCTCACAAAGTATCATGGTATCAGAGCAGCTAATGAAGCAATTGTTATAGAGTGGATTAAGTAGAGAATATAGTAATAATTCTTCTTGTAGTAGTCTCTTATCTTAAGCCCAGTAGATCCCTTTACAGGTCTTGTCTAGTGTGTGAGCAATGCTCTCTTCCAGTCAAAGTCATGGTCAGTGGCAGCAAATTCTCTTTCTCAAATATGCAGAATCCTTTATTCTTACACCCATCTGACAATCCCCTCTCCATCAGTGTTACAAAGCTTCAGGTTGCGAGTGACTATCGCACATGGAGGAGGTATATGGAGATACAACTCTCCTCCAAGCGTAAGCTGGGGTTTGTGGATGGCTCAAAAATTCGAAGTCTGATAGAAGCCACAGATCCAGTTCAGTGGGACACTTGCAACAGCATGGTAACTTCTTGGATTCACAATAATATTTCTGACTCTATTAAACAATCTGTGCTTTTTATTACATCTGCGTCAGAAGTGTGGAAACAGCTTGAAAAACGGTTTCAGTTAACACATGGGTCTAGAAAATATAAGCTCAGTAGAGAGCTGTTTGGTCTAAAGCAAAATGGTGCTAAAATAGTTGACTATTATACATCTTTGAGTAGTTTATGGGCTGAACTGGATTCTATGAATCTCCTTCCGACAGTAAGCACTGTCAGTGAAGATGTGACAACCCTGTTAAAAGCCATTCAAACACAAAAGGAGGAGTCACGCCTTTTCCAGTTTTTAAATGGACCAGATGAATCATCTGGCCCTCTCCGTACCCAACTCTTGATGCTAACACCTCTACCCAGTGTGGAAATGGCTTGTGCCTCTATCCAACAAGAGGAATCTCAACGAGATGTCCTCCAAAACCCCCTCTCCCTAGACTCAGACATGTCAGCTATGTTCAGTAAAACCACTTTGAACCATGGAAAAACACTAATGTGTAACACATGTGGAGGTAGAGGTCATAGTAGTGACAAATGCTGGAACACAATTGGATACCCAAAATGGCATTATAAGTATAAACCCCCTACAACCAACCACCCACCTCGACCACAGAATATTTCCAATAACCGTTAGTCTAATCCCAGAACTTCCTTTCCACCCAAACATCACTCTGCTGCACATGTGACTACAGGGCCCTCCAACTCAGATACATCTAACCAACCAATAACCTTTTCACCTCAACAACTTCAACAATTGCTTCAGTTTTTACCCACACAATCTCTGTCAATATCTCATGAACCACATGAGGATATACTTAAAAGTCCATTCTCAGGCATGATTTCGTGTCACACTGTTCACACAAATTCGCACACATGGATTGTGGATATAGGGGCCATAGATCACATGACTTCGGACATCAGTATACTCACTAATGTCAAACCTACAATATCACACATGAGTGTTAATCTGCCCACTGGAGCAAGTGCCACTGTATCTCATGTTGGAGATGTAAACTTACAAAATGGTCTCAAACTGATGAATGTATTGTATGTACCAGCCTTCACGCACAACCTTCTCTCCATTCATAAATTATCTCAGGACAACAATTGTTTTGCTGTGTTTTCACCCACTACTTGCTCAATTGTTGACTCTCAAACATATGAAGAAAGAGGTAAAGGCACAATACTCAATGGCTTGTATCATATGTCAAACTCTACAATGAAAAATGGGACTGTTAAATCTCGACCACTGTTTCTGACTGTGACAAATCAATCGCTTGCAACTCAGTTCACCATGTGGCATAACAGGTTGGGTCACGCACCAGCCTCAAAATTGAAGCTCATTGACTGTATCAAGCACTGCACACATGTGGATAATAAAGTTTGCTTGACATGCCCCATGGCCAGATTCACAAAACTTCCATTTCAAACAAGTGAGTCACAAGCATCTAAAGCATTTGAACTTATACATACGGACATATGGGGATCCTATAAAGTAAACACAAGGCAAAGGTTCAAGTTATTCCTCACAATAGTGGATGACTGCACAAGAATGACGTGGATCTATCTCATACAGCACAAGTCTGAATACTTGAAAACACTGGAGATTTTCTACAACTATGTCAAGAACCAATTTGGAGGCTCAATTCAAATAGTAAGGTCGGACAATGCCTTAGAGTTCAATGATGTTGGGTGTAGGGCGTTCTTTCAAACACATGGCATTGTGCATCAAACATCATGTCTGTATCGACCCCAACAAAACGCTCGAGTCGAGCGCAAGCATATACATCTGCTTGAAGTTGCATGTGCACTCATGTTTCAGTCTGGATTACAAGTGTCTTACTGGGGGGAGGCTGTACTCACGACTGCATACATAATAAACAGGTTATCTTCTTTCATTTTAAATAACAAATGTCTTTATGAGTTATTATGTAATAAACCTGTTGATTACTCAGACATGAAATCGTTTGGTTGTCTGGGATTCGCTGCAAACAGTATACACAATACGGATAAGTTGGCACCTAGAGGAGTGTCGTGTGCCTTCATTGGATACCCACCTACACAAAAGGGATACATACTGCTCGATTTAAAGACTAAGAAAATCTTCATATCCAGACACGTGACCTTCAATGAAACCATATTTCCCTTCAACACCACCACACCTAAACCATATCTCTTACCTATGCCCACTGAAATGCCCACACAACACTCAAACACCTATGTTGATGATGAGTTCCTGCTGCCAATAGTCACAACTAAAACCAGTGATAATACTATCAATACTGAAGAAACATCTCACACCTCCACTGAACTTTCGCAAACACCATCAGATGCAACCAGTGACATCAGCTCTAGCCCACAACTCCAAAACCAAATTTTGACAGCTCCACGAAGATCTTCGAGATTGCACAAAACACCCACTTGGATGGAGTCGTACATCACCAAACCTTTCCCTCAACCATCTGCAAACTTGGTGACAGTGACCACTCAAAATGTTGAACCAAACTTTGGGTGCTTTCTTTCATCACTGACAAGTCATACTAATCCAGTGAAATTCAGTCAAGCAGTTATAGATGTCAACTGGGTGAATGCAATGAATCTCGAGCTGGAAGCACTGGACAATAATGATACGTGGGAAATCATTGAACTGCCACCCACTAAGAAAGCGATTGGAAGAAAGTGGTTATATAAGACCAAGTTTAGACCAGATGGAACAATAGAATGCCACAAGGCAAGACTGGTCATATTGGGGTATAGACAAACTTATGGGGTTGACTATGAACATACATTTGCCCCGGTTGCAAAAATGACAACCGTGAGAGCATTGTTGGCAGTTGCTGCTCTACAGTAGTGGGAGGTGATGCAGATGGACGTGACAAATGCATTCATACACGGGGATCTTTATGAAACAGTATACATGAAGTTACCCCAGGGCTACAGTTCTTATGGCAGTAGGATAATACTCAATCAGGGGAGATGAACAGTGCAAAGTCCACACTGGTATGCCGACTGAAAAAGTCCTTGTATGGACTTCGTCAAGCCCCAAGGAATTGGTTTAGTAAACTGTCCACAACATTGAAGGACCTCAAGTTTCAACAGTCGATGTCTGATTACAGTCTTTTCACTCTCACCAAAGATACTACAATTACTCTAGTCCTAGTCTATGTGGACGATCTATTACTAGCTGGGAATGACGAAGGGGAGCTAACCCACCTGAAGCAGATGTTGTCCAACACCTTCAAAATGAAAGACTTGGGAGATGTGCACTATTTCTTGGGCCTGGAAATAAGCAGATCATCTGCAGGGTTCTTCGTCTCGTAGAAAAAATACACATTGGATCTAGTTGACGAGTTTGGACTCACAAATGTCGCTCCACTCAAACTTCCCACGGATATTCATTTGAGACTTACTGCAGACTCTGGAGAGTTCCTCACAGACCCACATCCATATCAACGCCTACTAGGCAAACTGATTTATCTCACTATCACTCGTCCCAACATCACTTTCTCAGTGCATATCCTCACTCAGTTCATGCAACACCCCACAACAGCACATATGGACGCTGCAATCAAACTGTTAAGGTATTTGAACTCTAATCTCAGTCAAGGGATCCTATTGGCATCTGCCTCAACTACTGAACTCAAGGGATATTGTGACAGTGATTGGGCCACATGCCCAATGTCAAGATGCTCGACAACTGGCTATTGTATGTTACTAGGCACTTCTCCTATCTCGTAGAAAACAAAAAAGCAAGTTGTAGTGGCACGCTCCTCAGTCGAAGCGGAATATCGAGCTATAGCACTAGCTTCGTGTGAAATTACATGGCGAACGGCTCTTCTTAAGGACATGGGTCTCCAGAATCTGCCTTCTGTCATACTTCACTATGACAATCGAGCTGCCCTAGCCTTAGCATTTAACCCAATACTTCATGAGCGCACCAAGCACGTAGAAGTGGTCTGTCATTACATACGGGACAAAATCAACTCGGGCTCTATTACAACAAAGCATGTTCCCACTCACTCACAGGTGGCAGACATTTTCACCAAAGCTCTCTCCACGAAGCAACATTACTACTTATTGAACAAGCTTGGAACTGTTGCTGATCACCACACCAAGCTTGAGGGGGAGTAAAGAGAGTCATGGACCTCTGTCAACCGTTACATTGTGTTTTCTACATTTTCAGTTTATTTCAATGAACATTTTCATGTGTCATGTCATGTAGTGCAAATAATCCACAGAAGAGTATTCTTGTCCATCAGATGATAGGAGCACATTTCTGTTAGTAGCAGTAGTACGATGCATTGGCATATATGTGCACAACGACAGAATTGTACGGTGGATTTTATGAAATCTTTTGGAGACAATTTGAATTATTTATCTTCTCTTCAATCTTTGTACTCTACACTTCATTTAGTTGTTCAATCTCACAAAGTATCATAAATAAAGTAACTTCTTATATGTAACCTTAAATCAGTGTGAAACTATGTCATGGCACTATGTGATCTGCAAATATTTGCTAGAGAATCCCATTTGACTACTCTAGTATAAACTATGGTTTACTAAACCAAATTAACCAAAACAAACCTGTATGTCCCAATGGAAGGAGTATCCATCAAAGTTGAGCACCTATATCACATAGGTAATACGGGACTATTCTTCAACCATTTGGAACAGGGTTTTGTACTGTTTACGAGATGTTGGATTAAAATATAAGTTTCTAGTTTATCATTGAATTTCTAGGAACTCTGCGAAGATTAGGTTCAGGACTTTCAACACTACATTCGAAGAGGTTTGTCAGACTCAATGCAGAGCATTTGTTCCAGATATTCACATCGACTGTCAGCTTCATATGCTTCCAGCATACAAGTCTTTTTTAGAAAAAAACGGTGGCCATCTATAGAGTGAAAGGTACGAGGAGAGATACATCAGGTACTCTTCAGAGGACCACGATAATAAAATTCAAATCTTGTTTTCGGAACATTTGATAGTTGATAATTGTAGGTTTGATATATAAGAATTTACAGAAACATATTTAATCTGAACTTGTTTTGTATAGAACTTCTTTTGTTTTCTTCTTTGGGAGCTTCATTACCACCTTGAAAACCTCTTATAGTGACATCACGGAAGCCTTCTTCTTTTTCCGCTTCTTCCGCCATGACTATATTCTCACACAAATTCTCATAGGCCCTTTAAGATCATGTTGCTCTGATACCAAGTGTAGGTTAAAAACCAGGTTAACATAATATATACACACACATTTCTGTATGTAACACATGATGGAAAAACAAAAGAACAAGAGATATTTTATTTCAGATAATCATCTCAAAGTGAATACATACTGAGAGTTTTTAAACTACTGGAGACACCACGTTCTATAAAACGTTCCTACAAAAACTCAACTAAACACTGACTAAGTCTAGCTGCTTATAAAACATTCAACAACTATATATTATTAAACCAACTAAATAAAACAGATAAACAAAAACTTTAAAACAATAAATAATAAAATAATAAAACAAGTTTAGATTAATTTCCAACAATCTCCCCCTTAATCTAAACTTACTGAACAGAATTTATGAAGTACTTCTCTTCATTTTGTGATGCACTTCTCACCACCATCAATTTTTTGATGCACTTCTCATCAACAACATTTTGTTGATGCACTTCTCATCAACACCAATTTGTTGATGCACTTCTCATCAACACCACTGGAGCACTTCTCTCCCGGTGCACATAATCACCGATAATTCTAAATTAAAATTTCTTCCATGACCTCTTGTGCCATGATTTTCTTCTTGTTGTCATCTTGACACACATCTGTCCTATGTTTTTGAACTTCTTTTGTTTTCTTCTTTGGGAGCTTCATTACCACCTTGAAAACCTCTTATAGTGACATCACGGAAGCCTTCTTCTTTTTCCTCTTCTTCCGCCATGACTATATTCTCACACAAATTCTCACAGGCCGTTTAAGATCATGCTGCTCTGATACCAAGTGTAAGGATGTTAGATAAACGTGATTCAAAATTTAAAATAAAAAATAGTTATGTTTAGATTTGAATTAATTCTATTATATAGGAATTAGTTGTTGATATTGGATGAGATATTCTAGGTGATTGTTTACGTGATAGTTAGGGTTACCTATTTATCAGTGAATTTGTTTTATGTGTAGCCTATATAAAAGCTCACAATTATAATTTATTATTATGGCAACAACATAATAAAATACTTTTGTTTTATTTACTTTTTGATTACTTCTAGTTTACTTTTTTATAACTATCACATATTTTTATAAAACCTACATCAAAGCTTAAATGATCTTAAGAGATCTGTGAGTGAAGTAAGAGATTCAAGTTTATGGAGGATTGAATTTGAGAGGGAGATGCAACCTCTTGAAAACAATCCAACACTAATTCAAATCAAGTTTTTTGAAGATAAGTCCATCAAAGCTTGAAGATGAGTCCATCAAAGTTTCAGAAGAAGAATTTGAAGATGAGTCAATCAAAATTTCAGAGGAAGAAAACATGAAGGAGGGTCAAGAGGATCCGATAACAAAGGCACTTTCATGTATCCATTCAGCGGTGTCTGAAGAAATTTTCACAACAATCATGGATTGTGAGTCTCCTAAAGAAGCATGGGAAAAAATCAAAGAGGAGTTCGAAGGTAACCAACAAACCAAACTTATGAAAATTCTCAACCTCAAAAGGGAGTTTGAGATGATGGGGATGAAAAATAACGAAGGTGTCAAAGAATATGGGAGTAGGTTTGATATATAAGAATTTACAGAAACATATTTTTAAATAAATAACCAAACATAATAAATATCAACTTAGTTTAGATTAAATCCAACATCCTCCCTTGATTCAAATTTACTAAAATTAAAAAAAACTAAATAAAATTATAATCTTAAACTTATGAAGCACTTCTCTTCATTTTGTGATGCACTTCTCATCACCGTCTCTTCATTTTATTTTATTTTATTTTATTTTTATTTTTTTGTTTGTGTGATGCACTTCTCACCACTATCAAGTTTGATGCACTTCTCATCAAAAACAATTTTGGAGTACTTCTCTCCAGGATGCACTTCTCACCCACAACTCTACAGGAGTGGTTCTCCCTCGATCAAATGTGCCATGTCTTCTTCATCCATTTTGGATCTACAATTCTTTGCCAAATGCCCGTATCTTTTGCATTTGAAACATTGTAGCTTTCCTTTGTGCCAGCAGTCTTTTTCTTCATGACCCATCTTATGACAATGGTTGCATTGAACTTTGTTGCCTGTGCCTTTTGAGGATGAAGCTTTAGCTAATAGGAGTCCCTCATTTTTTTCTCCAATTTCTTCCTTTCTCATGGTCCTCCTTTGATCCACGGCGTGAAGTGAATTGATCAATTCTGAAACAGTTAATGTCGAGAGATCTTTAGTATCTTCAAGTGAGGAAATTTTAGTTTCATACCTCTCCGGAAGAGTTACCAAAAGCTTGTCCACGACTCTTTGACTTGAAAATTCTCCACCAAGTAATTTGATTTGATTGACAATGGACATCAACCTACTCCCATATTCTTTGACACCTTCGTTATTTTTCATCCCCATCATCTCAAACTCCCTTTTGAGGTTGAGAATTTTCATAAGTTTGGTTTGTTGGTTACCTTCGAACTCCTCTTTGATTTTTTCCCATGCTTCTTTAGGAGACTCACAACCCATGATTGTTGTGAAAATTTCTTCAGACACCGCTGAATGGATACATGAAAGTGCCTTTGGCTTTCGTGCCATTTCTTCTTCATGCTTCTTGATTTGGGCTGATGTTGGATTTACTGGTAGTGGAGTAGGCTCAGTGTCACTTTCAATAACATCCCATAAACTAAGAGCTTTCATGTATGCTTTCATTTTGATGGCCCATGAATGATAATTATCTCCTTTAAACAATGGAATAGAGATGGAGAAATTGTTTGATGCCATTGAATATGAAATATAAATACTTAATATATATATATATAGGTGTATGTATAAAATATTAACTCACAAGCCCTAGATCAAGTGAGCTCTGATACCAAGTGTAGAAACTTTATTTATAGATAACAGAGAAACAAAGTATCCTGAGAAGGGAGAACAAAACTAGCGTACTGTTCTGTTTTCTTAATAGAAAGTGAACAACTAGAGTGGCTAAAAACAAGGGCCACGTTGAAAACTAACTCTCCTAATGCAACTACACGTCTGAGACTTAATCCTTCAGTTCCTACATTGACTCCACGACACAAAAGACCAGTTCAACGATCTAACTGATGCCTGACTATTACAAATAAACAAAATAATTTATTTAAAACAATTAAACAAATAAACAATTAAAACAAGTTTAAGATTATTTTTCCAACATTCACCCCCATAATCTTAAACTTATGAAGCACTTCTCTTCATTTTGTGATGCACTTCTCATCACCGTCTCTTCATTTTTTTTCAAGAGGACATCAACCTACTCCCATATTCTTTGACACCTTCGTTATTTTTCATCCCCATCATCTCAAACTCCCTTTTGAGGTTGAGAATTTTCATAAGTTTGGTTTGTTGGTTACCTTCGAACTCCTCTTTGATTTTTTCCCATGCTTCTTTAGGAGACTCACAACCCATGATTGTTGTGAAAATTTCTTCAGACACCGCTGAATGGATACATGAAAGTGCCTTTGTTATCGGATCCTCTTGACCCTCCTTCATGTTTTCTTCCTCTGAAATTTTGATTGACTCATCTTCAAATTCTTCTTCTGAAACTTTGATGGACTCATCTTCAAGCTTTGATGGACTTATCTTCAAAAAACTTGATTTGAATTAGTGTTGGATTGTTTTCAAGAGGTTGCATCTCCCTCTCAAATTCAATCCTCCATAAACTTGAATCTCTTACTTCACTCACAGATCTCTTAAGATCATTTAAGCTTTGATGTAGGTTTTATAAAAATATGTGATAGTAATAAAAAAGTAAACTAGAAGTAATCAAAAAGTAAATAAAACAAAAGTATTTTATTATGTTGTTGTCATAATAATAAATTATAATTGTGAGCTTTTATATAGGCTACACATAAAACAAATTCACTGATAAATAGGTAACCCTAACTATCACGTAAACAATCACCTAGAATATCTCATCCAATATCAACAACTAATTCCTATATAATAGAATTAATTCAAATCTAAACATAACTATTTTTTATTTTAAATTTTGAATCACGTTTATCTAACATCCTTACACTTGGTATCAGAGCAGCATGATCTTAAAGGGCCTGTGAGAATTTGCGTGAGAATATAGTCATGGCGGAAGAAGCGGAAAAAGAAGAAGGCTTCCGTGATGTCACTATAAGAGGTTTTCAAGGTGGTAATGAAGCTCCCAAAGAAGAAAACAAAAGAAGTTCAAAAACATAGGACAGATGTGTGTCAAGATGACAACAAGAAGAAAATCATGGCACAAGAGGTCATGGAAGAAATTTTAATTTAGAATTATCGGTGATTATGTGCACCGGGAGAGAAGTGCTCCAGTGGTGTTGATGAGAAGTGCATCAACAAATTGGTGTTGATGAGAAGTGCATCAACAAATTGATGGTGGTGAGAAGTGCATCACAAAATGAAGAGAAGTACTTCATAAATTATGTTCAGTAAGTTTAGATTAAGGGGGAGATTTACAAATAAATAGAAAGTGAACAACTAGAGTGGCTAAAAACAAGGGCCACGTTGAAAACTAACTCTCCTAATGCAACTACACGTCTGAGACTTAATCCTTCAGTTCCTACATTGACTCCACGACACAAAAGACCAGTTCAACGATCTAACTGATGCCTGACTATTACAAATAAACAAAACAATTTATTTAAAACAATTAAACAAATAAACAATTAAAACAAGTTTAAGATTATTTTTCCAACATTCACCCCCATAATCTTAAACTTATGAAGCACTTCTCTTCATTTTGTGATGCACTTCTCATCACCGTCTCTTCATTTTATTTTTTTTTATTTTTTTTATTTTTTTGTGATGCACTTCTCACCACTATCAAGTTTGATGCACTTCTCATCAAAAACAATTTTGGAGTACTTCTCTCCAGGATGCACTTCTCACCCACAACTCTACAAGTGTGGTTCTCCCTCGATCAAATGTGCCATGTCTTCTTCATCCATTTTGGATCTACAATTCTTTGCCAAATGCCCGTATCTTTTGCATTTGAAACATTGTAGCTTTCCTTTGTGCCAGCAGTCTTTTTCTTCATGACCCATCTTATGACAATGGTTGCATTGAACTTTGTTGCCTGTGCCTTTTGAGGATGAAGCTTTAGCTAATAGGAGTCCCTCCTTTTTTTCTCCAATTTCTTCCTTTCTCATGGTCCTCCTTTGATCCACGGCGTGAAGTGAATTGATCAATTCTGAAATAGTTAATGTCGAGAGATCTTTCGTATCTTCAAGTGAGGAAATTTTAGTTTCATACCTCTCCGGAAGAGTTACCAAAAGCTTGTCCACGACTCTTTGACTTGAAAATTCTCCACCAAGTAATTTGATTTGATTGACAATGGACATCAACCTACTCCCATATTCTTTGACACCTTCGTTATTTTTCATCCCCATCATCTCAAACTCCCTTTTGAGGTTGAGAATTTTCATAAGTTTGGTTTGTTGGTTACCTTCGAACTCCTCTTTGATTTTTTCTCATGCTTCTTTAGGAGACTCACAACCCATGATTGTTGTGAAAATTTCTTCAGACACCGCTGAATGGATACATGAAAGTGCCTTTGGCTTTCGTGCCATTTCTTCTTCATGCTTCTTGATTTGGGCTGATGTTGGATTTACTGGTAGTGGAGTAGGCTCAGTGTCACTTTCAATAACATCCCATAAACTAAGAGCTTTCATGTATGCTTTCATTTTGATGGCCCATGAATGATAATTATCTCCTTTAAACAATGGAATAGAGATGGAGAAATTGTTTGATGCCATTGAATATGAAATATAAATACTTAATATATATATAGGTGTATGTATAAAATATTAACTCACAAGCCCTAGATCAAGTGAGCTCTGATACCAAGTGTAGAAACTTTATTTATATATAACAGAGAAACAAAGTATCCTGAGAAGGGAGAACAAAACTAGCGTACTGTTCTGTTTTCTTAATGCAGAGGTAATACAAATAAATAGAAAGTGAACAACTAGAGTGGCTAAAAACAAGGGCCACGTTGAAAACTAACTCTCCTAATGCAACTACACGTCTGAGACTTAATCCTTCAGTTCCTACATTGACTCCACGACACAAAAGACCAGTTCAACGATCTAACTGATGCCTGACTATTACAAATAAACAAAACAATTTATTTAAAACAATTAAACAAATAAACAATTAAAACAAGTTTAAGATTATTTTTCCAACATTCCAGTCGCTCTAAAACCTCAAGGTGTTAGAGGAAGGCACTTTTCATGATCATATATTGTATTCTAACACTCCCCCTCACTCGAGAGCCCAGTTTTGGGTCGAAGAGTGGATCACGGGCGCCCATCTTTGGAGCATAGTTTTGCCTTTCGTGTCCCTCATAAATTGTGAAAATATTGGGGGTGGTAGGGAGTCGAACCTTGGACCTCCTGCCTGCCTGAGCTCTAATACCATGAGGTTTTAGAGCGACTGGTTACTCAACAACAATGATGCAGAAGACAATGTGATCATTACTTAAGACTCGTTCCACCATCAAATTCCAATGCACCGTCATCAACACTATCTCCTTAGTAAGCATAGCATTTTACCTATAATCAGCAACTCTGTAACAGTTTACATTACTCTACTTATTATGTATGCTGCATAACTTCAGTGGTAAAACAAGACCAATCATCATACTTACTAGTTCAAGATTATTAAGTTAAACGAACACCACAAGGATAAAATTTAGTTTGTTCAGGAACAGCCTTTCTATGTAGTATGTTTCTCATGTTCCGAGGAGTTGCAAGAAATTGCTAACTGATAAATGAACTTCTTATATGCAAGCTAAAGACCAGTTTAAAATTTTATTACACTATCCAATTTGTGAACATATGCCCCGAAAATTCATTTGACTAGTTTCAAATTATGCCAAAAAATGCCAAAATAATAATATCTGAAACTGCAGGTTGGAAGAACAAAACGTAAACACACTCCACCTCTACTCCGCTATATTTTTTCTATAGCTTTGAAGTATCCAGAAACATATTTATCTAGATTTTAACATTAGCGTTCAACTCTTAGTAAGAAGATGTTATAAGAAAAACCTACACAGGTTACATTTTAAAATAGAATTTAAAATAAGGAGATCAGGAATCAGGATAGAAGCTGCATGTTAAGGGTATGCATATGCTGGCATGTTGCAACAATGCAAACAGTAAAAATGCTACGAGGACAAGATGAAGACATTTATTTGACCTTTAACTAATTAAATTTACTAGCGGATAACCCGTGCTCGAGCATGAGTCGACATCAACATAATAATATTGATAAATATTAATAAATATTTTTAAAAAATATATTTGTCGAGAATTGAATGATAAAAATATATAATAAATAAGCCACTATTTAGTTATGTAGTTATACACAATCGAACCGTTTGTAAAACTAAAGAAATTAAAGTAAATAAAGAAATCTTGTATGATTACGTAGCTGTAAGAAATCGAACCCTCGATGTAGCTACTAAATTTAAAGTAAATAAATAAATCTTGTATAATTACGTAGTTGCAAGGAATCGAACCATGGATGAAGTTAAAGAATTTAAGGTAAATTAATCTTTTATAATTACGTAGTTGCAAGGAATCGAACCCGGATTTCGTGATAATCAAATTTGGTACTTTGGTACCGCGCACCATTTTCACATTATTTTTTTATTAATATTAATTTTAATTATTAAAAAAATTATTAAAAAATGTACTTATAGATATTTGAATGATATAAATATATAATAAATAAATTTTATCTAATTATGTGGTTATAGGCAATTGATCTTGAATTTGGTACCGCACAATATTTTAGCATTATTTTCTTTATTAATAAAGAGTATAGAAGTTATAGATAATTGAACTTTGAATGAAATTAATGAAATTAAAGTAAATAAATAAATCTTGTTATCGAACCCTAAATTAAGCTAAAGAATTTAAATTAATAAATCTTGTACATAGTTGCGAGGAATCGAACCCAGGTCTCGTGATAACCAAATTTGATATTTTGGTACTTTTGGTACCGCACACCATTTTTACATTGTTTTCCTTATTAATAAATAGTATAGATGTTATCATCAAAATTATGTATCTTTTTCAAATGAAATTGAAATGTTATTACTATTCATTATATTGATCCTATCTTCCATCAGGATGAAAGCTGCAGCTGAACTCTCTTGATGAGTTGCGTGTGCTTGTGCTTTTTTCTAAGTTTGTTCAAGAATGCCATTTCTGTTATTACAATCATTACCATCAGCTCCATGATACAATACAATTAAAGTTGCTATAATGACAAACGACTAAAATGTCACCCGTCGATTTTTGAAGTAGACACCAACGACTTTGGACTAAAAATCACTAGGCTGATTCTATAGATGGAAGGTGTCTGGAAATGGGATAGGAAGATCGAAAAGAACAGCAAGTCAATGACTCCCACCATCACTATGTCATCGAATAAAGTTCTAGTTGCCATCTTCATTTTGTATCCATCCATGTTCTAGTTTTACATCTTCATTATCAAACACTCAGATTAGGGTGTCTTTACCTTCTAGCCTCCTACATAAAAACTTCATATCGTATCCATGTCAACCTTATATCGTATTCTATATAAGGGGTTTTCAAAAAAAATTATTATCTTATCAAAATTAGTCATTTTTTGAACTGACCAAAGTCGGGACCGAGGAACTTAAAGAGAGGTTATTAATTTATCGAGTATTAATTTACCGAGGTTTTACTGTACTATTTGGATAGTTTTACTCCAAAAAAATCGAAGAATGAATCATTTGCAAATTGCAATCTGTCATTTTTATGAAGCCGCGCAGATGAAACAAAAAGAAACTAGTCCATCTTATATAATGGAGCATGTGTTCACACACCTCAGCCTTGTATATAAAGATGTATCAATATTGTCTGCAACTAAAAACATAGTTGGATTTGGCAAAAGTTAACATGACAAAACGCAAGAGTTGCATGTTCTAAACCAAGATTCCCCAAAGTTATCCCAAATTATTTGCCGTCTCCGAAAGCAGACAAAGATGTCGATTAAATAATATATACATGGAGGAGCCTGGAAATTGAAGAGGAAGTTTCAAACAGCAAGTCAAGGGCTCCCAACCTCACTATCTCTTCCAATAATATTGTATGTGAGATCTTCACACTTGAATCCATCCCTGTTTCAATTTTAAAAGCATCATCATCAAACCCGCAGAGTAGATTTTTGTTAAATCATTTCCACCGTCTTAAGGCATGAAGACCGTATTGAACTGTGAAGATATTAAGTTGAAACATAAAGGCATGAAGACCGTATTGAACCGTGAAGATATTAAGTTGAAACGTTTGGAGTCAGCTGCAAAACTAATCATAAAGCTTGATTCTCCATTGCAGCTACAACAACTCATCAATCATGGAGACCGCAAAAAATTTGATCAGTACGTGTATGCAGTAGATAAGATCCAGCAATCAATCAAGTTAGAAATGATCTATGGTTATGAGGCTCAATGTGCTCGTGCTATGAAAACAATGCAGCTGGTGTTTAAAGGAATATTGAACTGCTCAATCCAAACGACAAAGTCTGATTCTTTGAGTTCAACTGCATGCTCTAGTAGCATCACTAGCAGTTATGGCTATGAGTTGCAGGGAAGCAATCATACTGACCATGGGGAGCTCTCCTCGGAGCAACTTTATCGTCTCCAAAGTATAGTAGAGATGCTGCACTCCACAGGATGTCTTGGAGACTGCATTGAGGTGTACATAACTTCAAGGAGGTCAGCGGTTGATGCAAGGTTTCTGAGGTTTTGCATCGGGGAGTGGACTACCAACGACTTACAAAGTTTGGGCTGTGAAGAGTTTGCTGCAAAAATCAGAACATGGATACTAGCAGCTTATAAATGTTACTACCGCATCTTTCCTGGGGAGAAGCAATATTATGAGCAGATCTTTCATAAAGTAAGAGCTGTGATGTATGACAACTGCTTCCTAGCTATAATCAAAGATGCTGCGATTGAGTTGAACAATTTTGCCATTGCTGTAAGTTCTATAGCATCATTTCAAAAACTATTCGCTGTTTTGGAACTGTACAAAGCCCTGGTTGTTATCTCGCCCAAGATTCAAAACATGTTCCACTCTGAATCATTCGCAGCTATATCTCATTGTGCAAGGAATACTACTGATTGCCTCCGAACTCTAGTAAGGAATTTGATACTGTGCTTTGAGGATACTGTGCTTAATGAGCGATTGAACAGCCCACCTTCAAAAGGCCCAATTCATTCTTTGACAGAATATACAATGAATTATGTTGCTAGCATTTTACTGTACAAGGAACTGCTAACAAATATAATTGTATCTCCGCCAACTAAAAGTTTGGGAAATCAGGAAGATGATAATTTTTTGGCAGCTTCTAACAAAACCCCATTGGGACTTCACATCATTTGGATCATGATGAGCTTGAGAATCAATTTGGAAGGTAAAACTTGTTTCAGTGAGGACTCATTGTTGCGATGTATATTCTTGATGAACAATGTCTGCTATATAACTAGGACTATTAAAGAGTCTCCGGAACTGCTAGAGATGATTGGAAAGGAGTATCCCTTAAGGTTAAGCAGAAATGTCTGGAAGGCAGCAGAAGACTATATCTCATCCATCTTGCAGAGGGTTTTGTACTGTTTAAGAGACGATGGATTAAACTATAAGTTTCCATTTTTTAACGGGGTTTCAAAGAAGTCTCTGAAGAAGAGGTTCAAGACTTTCAATGCTACATTTGAGGAAGTTTGTATGACTCACTCATTTGTGTTGGATATGCAGCTGGCAGGTCAGCTTGACAAGTTGATGCTGTGTAAGTTGCTTCCGGCTTATAACTCTTTTCTAGAGAAATATGGTAGCCATATACAGTGTGAAAGGTACAAAGACAGATACATTAAATACTCATCGGAGGACCTCCAGGGTAAAATTAAAAGAAATGTTAGTAGAACACAGAGTATCCACAATGTTGCTGCAGTTGACAGTGGCACAAGTACTAAGGATTTGTTTACATTAATTGAGTTTTATAGTAGATTCTACACTGCCAAGGCATGCAAGCATAGCTACCCGTATGTCCCACTCTAAGGAGCATGTTTGGATGGGGAAGATATACGCAGGACTTACCTCTACTCCAAGGAATTGAGAGTATTCTGTAGACAGGTCGCGAATATAAGTGGTACTACTCGTGCTTGCCGATTGAGATGAGAACACGGCAATATGTACAATTGTGCTCAAACCTGCCAGCCGCGTATCTGCTCGTAGATTACACTCAAATCGACAGTGTGTACAATTCTGTTATGATTGTTTGGAAGTAGTAAACAACATGTCTGCTGAATATATGTATGTAGCTGCCCAATCTAGCTAGGTTGTGCAGTATTAGACTACTAGTTACTACTATGATTTAAGAACTATGTTCATTATCAAACTTCAAAATCAGGTTCACATAGAAATTAAGTAGAAGATCATATATATAAAAACGTGGAGTTCATTGAGATGAATTTGTCTTCATCTGGGAAGTATAGGTTCAAGACTTTCATTCTACATGTGAAGAGGTTTGTCCGAGTCAATTTCTAATGCATGTGTTTGATGCACGTGTTCGATAATACCTGCAATTTTGAACTTATAAGTTACTTGTAAGATAAGCAAAGGGGGTCATTTATAAGTTATTTCTCATTTTTAAGTTACTTTAGAGTTCAGACTCGTTCTAATTTTGAACGACTGCAAACCATTGAAGGCTAATGCACCATTAACCACACTATCTCTTTAGTTTGCAAGTATAGAATCACCATTTATCAGAAAATCTGTAACTTTTTATCAGTAAGATGGAGACTTTTATATGCTGCATAACTTGATCAGTAAAACAAAACAATTATCTAAAAACAAGGTATGTATGTATGTAAATGCAAACTAGGAACAGAAAAATTCCGCACAAAATCTAAGGTGCGCGGTATTCAAGTTTGGGCTTTTGTTACATTTAGAACCAATGAAAGTATTTCTTCTTTATACATGCTATCTGCACACTTGAATCCTTCCCTGTTTCAATCTAACATCTTCATGTCAAACTCTCAGAGTAGGCCTTGCCTTAAATATAAAAAAAAAAATTGTCTCTGTGTTATATACCTCCTATAACAGATGATCAGGCTATACAGCTTGTAGGCCACCAAAGCATGAAGGATTCAACCTGCGAGGATACAACGTTGCCACAATTGGAGTCAGCAGCAAAGCTAATTATAAAATTTGGATGGTCATTGCAGATCACGTTATTCACACACCATCACGTTATTTTTTATGTATTAATATCACAGATCGAGCAACAATTTGTTACTAGCATTTCACTGCACAAGGAACTTCTAGCAAATATCATTGTATCGCGACCCATTAAAAGCTTTGGTAATCAGGCAGATGATCTAGTTTTGGATGCTTCAGGTGGAACCCCATTGGGACTCCACATAATTTGGATCATAACAAGCTTGAGGATCATTGCGCTATGTATTTATTGCAAACAATGTTGACTACATCATTAAGATTATTACAACGTATCCGGAACTACTAGAGATGATTGGGAAGGAGTGTCCATCAAAGTTGAGCACCTATATCGCACAGGCAGCACAAGAACATTCTTTAACCATTTGGCACGGGGTGTTGCGCTGCTTAAGAGATGATGGATTAACCTATACCTTTCCATTTAATACTATAATTTCGAGGAATCTTGTGAAGAATAGGTTCAAGACTTTCAACACTTCATTTAAGGAGACTTGTCGGACTCAATCCAGAATGTTTGTGCCAGATATTCACATTCAGCGTCGCGAGCTTCATCAGCTAATACTAAGTAAGTTGCTTCCGGCTTATAAGTCTTTTCTGAAAAAGCACGGTAGCCATACACAAAGTAAAAGGTACAACGAGAGTTATATCAAGTATTTGTCAGACGACATTGAGAAAAGAGTGAAATCTTGTTTTCAGCATGTTGCTGACTATCCACTGTGGCGTTTGTTGTAGAACTTGTAACAGGCTGTATGATTTACAAACATAACAAGTTCCAGTTTCAGAAAGATCTCATGTTTTCTGCAAATTTATTTACCCTTTATGTGGGATTATGAACTTCTCTAATCCAATCATTTATCTTTCTCGGTCATTAATGAATACTCTTTGTGAAACAAATTTCCTATATCTTTGTGAAAATTTTTAACTACTAGAAATTTATCAAGAAAAAGAAAATTCTATCAATTGCACAAGTTCAATAGACGTTATAGCCAAAATTTGGTTTGGTATTGGATTTTTAGGTTAGATTCGGGTTACTTTAATTGAGGATATCCAAGATATAATTAGGACAAGAATTGATACTCCCTCCATCCCATTTTAAGTGTCGTTTTTTGACTTGGTTTGAATTTCAATTTAAGTGTCGTTTTTACATTTTCAAGAAAAGTATATTTATTTTTCACTTGAATACCCTTATTTACCCTTATACTATTAAATTTACTCATTCTCAAAGTATAACATTAATTAGAGGTAGATGGAGGATATAGTTGAAAAATAAAATTACATTAATGATATAAAGGTCTCATAATTGCAGTTCTTAATAAGTGTGCATGGTCAAAAAACGTCACTTATAATGGGATGGAGGGAGTACAAGGAAAGGTTAGTAGAAGCTGATGATCCTCGGAATCCGACAAACCAGAGTTCAGAGGTCGTAAATGAGTTGCCAAACATATTCTTTTGCTTCATTTTTCAAAACACATTTGAACTTGATTTGTTCATTGTGTATAATATAAACCACAAGTAACAGTTTTAACACTCGGTTTCATCAATTACAACTACTAGGAATATTTCGCACACGGTGACGTTTTATTATTTTTGTTAATATTTATTTTTAGTAAATTCAAGAGAAAGAGAATCACATATTCATGTATTTTAAACGTTAGATAATAGAAGAACCCATCCAAATAAAACAAAAGAATAATCAATGAAACAACTTTAAATTCGGTTAGAATCATAATTTTTTTAATTCGGTTAGAATCATAATTGATAGGACTATGCAATTAGTCTATAAAATATATCACATAATTTTGTTCATAATTATATATTAAAAAGTTACGGTAAACATGCGGGAAAATTACCAAAAAAATTGTTTTTAATTAAATATTTATCGCTTAATATCTCTATTTTTTACATTATATAAATAAAGGATTAATCCATAAAAAGTAAATGTTAAAACAAACGAAAATCTTATGAAGTAAATTTAATGTATATTCACCCATTTTATATAAATGAGCCACTAAAATTTGGTACCGTATTTTGTCCAAAATTATCAAATATATCGATGCATTGAAATTGTAGCATAAACACAATATAACATAGAGAAAAATATATACAAAAAAGTTTGTGCTAAATTTTTCTTACCGTCACGATTCCTCGTTTTTCTAGAATCGTATAACCGAAGAGAAAGACTAAAAAGCAAAGTAAAATAATTGAAGTCTAACTTCAATTTCTTAAAAAACCATAATTCTCTAAACAAAGTAATACATGAAAAAGACACATATAAAAAAAATTAGAGACAAAAAATTGAAATCTAAACATCAATTCTCTTTTTGCACGATTATCATTTCAGTTGATCACAGACTATTCTGCACATTACTTCTCATTATACGGTAGACACGTTTTAATTTTACTACCCCCTCTAGTTCTCTGTATTTTTTTTATTGATATCAACCAAATATAAATGGGTAATTATTAATCAGATTGAAGTCAATTACAAACCGGAAACTATAACATAACAGAATATAAACTTGTCTAGATTATAAAAGAATGTAACTATTAAATGAAAAATATAGGAGAAAATTATATTTAATTTACTTGTCTTTCAACCTTATTATCTCAGTCATCTATACCATAAGAGAATCTATGGGTGGAAAAGATTAGGATTAATTAAAAATAAAAAACATGATTTCAAATATATCATACCTTGTGAAATTGGTAAATTTACTTAACAATTTTGTTAAGCGCCTAAAGTCCCATATGATGTCAGAAAACATATTTTTTTAGATTAAAACTCCATACCAGATTTACACTTTAATAAGTTTCATGAACTCGACATAGTGGGTGCTGAACAAATATTTCATAGAACCGGCTAATTCATCTATTACTTCGTTCTTATTGCCATGAAAGACCTAAAGAAAGCCAAGCTGGGGAGAAATTTTAAAACTAACAAAAAAATCGAGGAAGTCATCTCTACAAATTGAGATTAATGGTCTTAATTTTCTACAAAAATAAATAACACGTATAAACAGTTGGTGTATATCCTCTTCATCAGTGTGTGTCAGCGTGTATGTATACATGTAGTCGTGTGTATTTCAGACAATTTTATACATGTAACTGGTATGTGCTTCAGTGTTTTTGCATTTGCTGCTTCAAGGCTCTCAAAGCTTTGCATCTGTTAATTAATATGTTGCAAGATATTTCATTGCAATGTCATATAAAAATAAAGGCATAGAGTAAGATAAAAGAATTAAATTCACTTATACATGCTAATCATTATGGAATACTATACCACAGATTTACTAATATATCCAGAAAAACAAAATTGGAGATCAGTAGTTACAATCAATGTCTACAAACACATCAAAATAGAAAACTTAAAAATATTTAAAAGGTATTCAGAACTTACAAATTTGCAGTGGAGACTTAATCGTGCCTTAAATCTTAGTTAACATAATAAGCTATACACATAATCAATCAAAACGATCGTAGACAAAAACCACACCATAACCTTCTAAGCCATCAACCGCAATATAACTAAGAACCCGTTTGGGTAAACTTAAAATTATTGCTTATGACTTGAAGTTACTTAAAGTGATAAGTAGAAAGTGAAAATTTTAAGTTATTATCTGTTTGGGTAATTTTGTATTATGAGTAACTTATGAGCTATTATAATTGTAATAATTAAAATAAATTTGATAAATAATACTTTTGAATGATGATATTAACTTTTATCAAATAAAATCATTAAAATAAAATAAGTCATTCAAAAAAGCAACTCCCACCAACTTTTGGCTTTAAGCTATTTTTTTTTTAACTTTAAGTCATTTTTTGACTTATTACACAAACATACATTTTTCAGCTTAAAGTAAAAAATCACTTTAAGCTCCGGCTTAAAGCCGGAGCCAAACACCCTAAACCCATCAACCTCCACCACAACCTTCTAAGCCATCTAACTCCCATGCATTCCTCTAAAATTTGAAAATTCTTAAATTCGCCTATTGTCGCTAGCTGATTTACCCTTATATTCAGACTTTTTGGAGGTATTGGATAAGTTTATATTACATGCCAAGTAGACCAATAACAGGAGAGAATGGTCATTATTTTGCGCAGAGTTCTCTAAGATGAAACATAAACAAATAGAACTTAGTGGCACTAATATTTGAATGTCTTGTGCTTATCACTGGTCCAGAGTTTATATTAGTATTTTTCTGTACTAATAAAATTCTTACCTATACCAAAACATATCATGCTAGGTTTGAACTACCAACTAATTACGATTGACCCTTGTTTGAAAACTTGCAAATTTCTGACACTCTCTCTCCTGAAATTCTGAAATAGAAGATGCAATCAATATTAGAATTAGTAAACTTTATACACATTACCTGACATGACATATTTCCCTCCTACTGTAGACATATTCGCAACGAATTAGAAATGGAAAATTGAAATTTTAGATTAATAGGACCTATGACATAAAATTGGTATCTTTAGGATACCAAAAGTTTTCAACATATAAAGGAATTTAAGTAATA
Organism: Heracleum sosnowskyi; assembly: GCA_030848705.1. NCBI lineage: Eukaryota > Viridiplantae > Streptophyta > Magnoliopsida > Apiales > Apiaceae > Heracleum > Heracleum sosnowskyi. The sequence goes on along the minus strand of CM061242.1, from coordinate 8,190,025 downwards.
ATTCGTTTACACTTGAGGCATAGACTTATCAGCAACACTTTGTGATGATCTCGTACACTATTTAGCTTGGAAACGTGTCACCTCCACTACAAAGTGAATGATATACAATTCAAGACTGCAAATCAACAAAACACGAAGTTAATTTAAATGCTATCTAGACAAATTATTAACATTTAATAAAGGACAACAAAATCAATATATCATAACATCTTACAAAAGTAATAATAAACGTTAAAATAAAATCAAAGATACAAACTCGATAAAAGACTATATACAAAGCAAATCAATACATATTAAAAAAGTAAAGAGTGACATATATTACTTGGTTGAACAATTGTCAAGACTTCCATTCAAAACTTAGGTGACAACGATATATTACAATTGTATGAATCTCTTCACCTATTGAAACAATCATAAATTTACGTAAAACTTGTATAGACATGTGGTACTACATGATGAGATATTCCTATTAGTTTGAAGTACCAAACATAAATATAAAGAAATATAGTATACAACAGACATATCAAACATATCAAACATATGTATTAATATCCAAAAGCACACTAATAAAAAAAAGATGGAGAACCAATAAAATAAAACAACCAAATCACCAATAAACTATATATCTTTGTTTAATAATTATATTATGTTTAAATAAATTATATATATTCACCTGGATTAACGATTTAATCCTTTTTTCTGCACTGATTTAAGCTTCATCATCATCATCATCATCATCATCATCATCATCATCATCATCATCATCATCATCTGCATAAGCCAAACAAATATAAAGTAAACAACAAATATATATATATATATATACACATAAATAAAAAACAAACATAAACAATTAAAACAAACATCAATAGTGAAATCATGATCATGAAATAGAGAGATACATGAGATGAAAAAATAGAAAACAGAGAATAACTGAAAAAAATGTGATATTGAATTTATATACTTTGATATAAGCTTTTATAATTAAGAAATAAAATCATTAGAATTTTGAAATAGATAACACCATTCATGGCATGATTTATGGGATTGATAAAATTTTTGAATTAAGAGTTTAATTGTGAGTGTATGTAGCAAGATTTGTGGGATTATTTGTTGAATGAGTATAGTCTGTACGTTAAAACAATCGAATCACAACTGGATTCTTAATTAACCCATATTACAATGAAAAAAAGAGAGCATATATTAGGAAATTGAGTTACATGTGGAAAGTCTGTTAACCCGCTTAGACACGGGAATCATAAAACAACATACCATATCTGCATATTCAAATCTTGAAAATCTCACAGTTTGAGCCAATTTTCAAATCAAATCGGTTATATGGATATGTTGATTATCACACATGTCTTGTCATTGATTTTGTCCTTTTCAAAATTCAAATCCATGATTTTTCATTCTCCTCTTTTTTAATTTACTATATAAGAATTTTGATTGAATTTCAATTTTCTACCCCTTTTTCGGTTTTACTTTTATCTACAGAACAATTCATTTTTTGTCTATATATATATCATATTTATATATGTGCGTGATTTATTTATTGTACAACTATAAGTATACAACGTGACCTGACTAACAAATATACACGCTATATTAACACATAACAAAATACCATATATGCATATTCAAATCTTGAAAATCCCACAATTTTAGTTAATTTTCAAATCAAATTGGCTACATGGATATTCTGATTATCACACATGTCTTGTCATTGATCTTATCCTTTTCAAAATTCAAATTCATGATTTTTCATTATCCTCTTTTTTAATTTACTCTCTAAGAAGTTTTATTCAATTTCAACTCTCTTCCCCTTTTCCGTGTTTTTACTTTTATTCTACGGAATAATTCATGCTTTGTGCATATATATATATATATATATGTATATATATGTGTGTGTTTCATTTATTCTGCAAGTATAAGTATATAGCGTGACCCGATTAACAAATATACATGTTATATTAACACACAACATACCGTAAATAAAAGTAAAAATGAGATACATGAGACGGAAGAGAAAAGAGAGAATATCCGAAGAAAAATGAGATATTGAATTCATGGACGTTTCATATAAGATTTTGTAATAAAGAAATATAATCATTTGAATGTTGATAATATATAACACCATTCATGGCATGATTTGTGGGAGAAATATAATCATTTAAATTTTGAAATAGATAACACCATTCATGGCATGATTTGTGGGATTGTTAAAATTTTTGAATTAAGAATTTAATTGTGTGTGGGTATATCGCAAGATTCATGGGATTATGTTGTTGTATGAGTATTATAGCCTATATGTTAAAACAATCGGGTCACAACTGGATCCTTAATTAATCCATATTACAATGAAAATAACATATATTTAGGAAGTTGGGTTACATGTGGATAGTGCATTAACCCGTTTAGACATGGGAATTTACCAAAATATCCCTATTTTAGGGACAAAAGTGGAATTTCCACTATACTCTTCACTAGCAGGAATTTAGTTTTATGATATAGTTAAGATATTTGTTTGTCCGACATTTGTTTACGAACACACCGTAACTTAACCAGAAAAATCTAAAATAGGAACAAGTTATTGTGCGATCGAATTAATACAAAGAAGTAACCGACAAGGATGAGTTGTAATGTTAATCGCAAATCTTAAAATATATATATGTACCATTCATATTTGCCAAATAAATATTTACAGAGAAAATCTAGAACTATCAGTGCCGAATACTGATCAAGACAAGAACTAGGGACCATTTTTCCAAATACAACCACCAAATGTGATATGACCATATGACAAAATATATAAACAAAATAATAAAAATGATATATATTTGGTCCCTCTTTGTCTCCTTATTTATCTCAATTCTCAAGACTGACCACTTAACATCCCCCAACCACTTCAGAACTGCAAAAATACATACCAGACCACACTAGTTAATGGCTTAATGCACACCATTCAGAAATCCCCCCACAATCTCCATATCCACCGTGACCCATGAAATTTTAAAGTTGAAGACAACTAAAATCCCCACTAAAAAAAAATCAAGCTTGTTGTCTCAAACTCTGGGTTTAACTTTCGCTTACCCTTAACATAACGTATATGAGAACAAGATACTCGATTATAGACTAATCCGCAAAATGCCTGGTCAATGTATACTAAAATGACTTTAGGCCGAATCAAAATGATGCATTTTACAGATTAGTCCTCGATTATAAGATGTATAAGTTTAAATACTCATAGGTAAGGCAAATTGGGTTTAGATCCGAAGAACCGAACCGAAATTCATAGAATCGAATCCGATTTCGTATCCAAATTAATTAATGCGATAATGATCCAAAAATCGATTTAAACTGATCCGTCAAAAATTTAGCCGAAAATGATTTGATCCGATTATGATCCAGAACCGATCATAACCGAATAATAAATTATTTGAACCGAATATGATAGAAATACATTATCCGATTTAAATCCAAACTAAAAAATGATGAATTCAGTTTTAGTTGAATTATAATATTTTAAATATCATAATTCACATATATTATTAAGCCAATTTTAATTCAATAAATTAATATATTTATAAGCAAAATTCATAATTAAAACAATTTCATGTAAAAAAAACATAGATATTTAATCAATACTTTTGAAAAAGTACATTATTTTATATTAAAAATAATATATTTAATAATAAGATATATTTTAAAGTTTGAAAATTTTAAAAAAATGAATAAGTAATGATCTGAAAAGATCCGAATCGAATTTGTTCCGAATCAAATTCATCCGATTTTAATTCAAATTTCATCCAATTTAAATCTGAATTAGACCTGAGCCGAAACAGATCTGATCTGAATTATATCAAAATATATTATAACCGAAAATTGATCTCGGATGATATTCAAATTGCCAGATATAAATACTAAAAAGACAAAAAAAGGGAGTACTCGGCCGAGAAATCCGAGTTTCAGAACACCATCAAAAACGCACCACTAAAATTATTCCAAAAAATAAAGCATAAATACCCCATACAGCATAATCCAACAAAAAATAATAAAAAAAAAATCAGAAAAACAATATTACTCCCTCTGTCCCATTCAATTTTATACAGTTTCTAATTTGGAATGTCCCTCTCATTTCTATATATTTCAAAAATAGTAACTTTTAATAATATAAAACACTATTACACCTACTACTTTTCTCATTTTTAATATATTTTCTTGATTTCCGTGTTCAAACCAAACATATACAGTATTACTCAATGGAACGGAACGGAAGGAGTAATAAATTATGGCAGTAACACAAGCATTCCCACGTGCACCACCAACCGAACATATACAAATTTTGCATATGTTCCCAACAAATTCAACTCAAGATTGACTAAAACTGCACCTACCACAATATTAATACCCCCTACATGACTCCATGACTTGCTGAGGGAAAGGAAAATCAAGGGTACATCTGGGCATAAAGTTCAAAATTACATCAATTTAATTCCTAACCAAAATCAATAACATACCATTATACTCCAAACAACCTTTACCCACCACAATTACCATTATGCCCCTCCATGCCAAACAAGAACTGTTAACATAAAAATGAGAAGCAAGGTTAAGCTTGAACCAAAATGAAAATATAAGCAACCCCTTCCACCACAATTACCATAATACCCTTCCATGCCAACAACTTACACAATAAAGTAAAGAAGAACAAAGGGTATATTTAAACATGAACAAAACAAAAAATATATAATTATAATCATATTCCAAACAACCCTTACCCTCCTCCATTAATCTTCCTTACACTATGCAACATTATCAAAAGGACCAAACTGCCCTTTCATGATTGTTTTCCACTTTTCAACAAAAGCCCACCAAGAACCAGATCTAAACATCTCATCAAATACAATTTCCCACTTTCCAAACCAAACCCCCCCAACTTAGAAAACTTTCAAAAACCACCCCAAACTTCCCATTTCTTTCACTTAGCACCTCTGTTAATAACTTCTTTGTACCTCATTATCGAATCAACCCTCTGTAACTTCAACTGTTGTTTAAACTTGTTAATAAAATCATCAGCTTTTGCATCAACTTCTTCGTCAACGTCCGTCACTTTAGCACCCCGTTCCCTCACAGTCACCGGCCGGCGAGCTTCCACAATGTCGTCCTCCTCGAAATGGGCAAATGGTGATTTCATGCTCGCCGACTTTTTCATCTTCGTCGACAACTTCGCCGGAATCTCGCCGGAAGCCGGTTTTGTGTCGGAAGTTGTTCTGCTAAAGTGACTGTCGGTGAGTTCAGCAAAATGACTGTACACTTCATCTAAGCTTTGTGGGACCACATCCTGTAGCTCTGTTGCTTCTGATTCATGGGGTTGCTGGATCTGGGCTTCTGATTCATGGGGTTGTGTTAATGGGCCTGATTCATGATGGGCTTCTTGAAAAACGAACTGGGCTTGGGCTATCAAGGTTTGATGGTCATCAAACAAGTAATGTGTTTGTGTCTCAATAGCTGACTGTAGTTCTTGATTCAAATGTTGTTCAGTTGTGTCTGAATCTAAGCCTTCTGTGAAACTTTTAAAATTAATGGATTTGAGGCGTTGGAGAACAGAAGGTGATTTTTGAAGTGTAGGGGTACTTTGGTCATTTTGTTGGGGTTGAATGTTGGTAGATTCTTCTTGATGGTCTTGTTGTTTTTCTTGTTTGGTTTCTTGGTTTTGTTGTTGAGGGGTAGTTGATAAGTTGGAACTGAAGAGAATGGTGCCTATCATGAGATTGAGAAGAACAAAGAGGACAGTTGGAGTGAACCAACTGTTCATTGAAGCCCAGATTGAAGAAGAGTTGGACACAGATTCTTCAAACATTGTGTGTGTTTTTTGAGGTAAGAGGTGAAGAACTGTGTGTTTTGTAGAGAGGGAGAGGGAGAGAGAGAGAAAGAGAGTAGTGGGAGAGTATGGTTGATGTTATAAGGGTTAGTGGTGGTGGAGTAAAGAGAAGGGGGACTAGGGGAGGGAGATGATTGATGGTGATTTAACTTTATTCATATTTTACTTGTATTTTCAAAAATAGAAGAAATTTGAAATAAATATTATACATATTAAAAATGGGTGTTCCGTAAAGTTTCTTTAGAAAATGCAATTGTTTGGTTTATTTTGTAAAAGTATAATTTTTAGATATTTTTTACAAACATACGATTTTGTAATTAAATAGAACGGGATGCAATCTCAAATAGAAGCCTAAGATGTGTATAAAAAGAAAATAGAGAGAACTTATTATATCATAGTTATATTCATTTAAATTATGATTTTGGTATGAAGTTATCTTTAGATATGTAGGCGTCGAATATAGTAAATATTTTCATCCAAAAGTGTCATGATTTGATATAGTTCTAGAAATTGAATATTAGAAGTGACGGGGAGTAAATGAGAGGTTAGGTTAGTTTTGTATTTAATAAAAGGCAGCAGACTGAGACAGCACATATTAAAAAGGTGGGGGGACTGGGGAGTTTATCATAAGCCACTGCTTTTGTGTTTCTATTAGCCCCAATATTCATTTTCAATTCTTTCATTTTTTAAGTTGCAATTATTTTAATAATTATTCCATCTTATGTGCATGTGACTTTTTTAGAATATGAGCTAAGGAGATTATAAATTGAAATCAAAAAAGAACATATCTGTCTATTGTCCCATACATCATCCAACTTTGGTCAAGACTCAAAAGAGTAATGAAATTTTTGACATATCCGTTTATTGCACTAAGTGAAAACCATCGTGCGAGGCACGGGTATTGTAATAATTTTCCGCACGAAATTGTTTATATATTTAGATAATTTTGTAATTTAAAATTCAAAAAAGGATAATATTTTGATTTTATCTCATATTTTAATAGTATTTTTGTAATATGACATACCAATTACATTAACCAGATATTCTATAACTTGATTAAATTTCATAAAATTTGGATAAATATTCATACGATAATAATTGCATGATTACATTTAATTGCTAAAATATTAATATGATTTTCGATGATGTGATATGAACTTTATTAAATTGAAACTTTGAGTATATAATAATATGGTTTTTGATGACGGAACTTTATCAAATTGAACATTTGAGTATAAAATAAATAAATATTTTTGAAAATTGTCAATATATAACATAAGCAATGTGATTTTAACTTAGTTAGAGTACATTTATAAATAATCGATATATACGTAAGGCAAAAACATATTATGAAACTATTAATATTATATGAAAGTCGTACTTGCTGTGTATAGCTCTTTTTTTTTTATATTACATACATATTTTTACATTTTTAAACTCAAATGTTTAGTTTTAGTCTAAAATTTATTACACAATATCAAAATTTTATTTTAAAATTTTTTTAATTGAAACAGTTTTTATCTTATAATATGAATTATTTTTAACTCAACTTGAATTTTTACAAATATTTTTATCAATGCAAATTATGATTAGACGACCTTAATAACTGTGCATCAACATAATATTTAAAATGAAACTTTTTGGTTTCATCATAAGTTGATCTAAGTATATGTTATAACTCAACCATCATATATTATGTTGATTATTTGATCAATTTAGTATACTATTTAAAATTCATATTACCATAATTTGAGTTATAGTCTAATTGGTTATTGCGAATAATTTTTGCAATTTTGTAATATTTATAATTCAAAAAAACATATCTTTTTTCATTTTATATTGAATATTAATTATGTTATTTTTTATATATACAACATAAATCCTATTTTTGGAGTTCTCATTTTTTTAACATAATTTCAATTATTTTAGTTTCTTTTAATATATATATATATATATATAGATCAATCACACTTTTAAATCGCTTAAAGTCTAAATAGTTGGTCGACCAAAAATCTCTAATATGACTGCGTATTTAAAATTTTATATACATAAAAATTATGCGAGACAGTCATTTATTATGTATAATTTTATAAACAAAATTAATATATTTCTTAAAAGAAATCTTATTTTTTTATTTAAATAATTTAATATCTACACAGAGGAGAATGTAAATAAATTCATATTTTTTTAGGAATCGATTACATTTATGTATAATTTTATATTATTTAAAATTTTATTTTTTATATCAATCATTTAAAATGACAAAAGAGAAATATAGAGTATACTCAATCCATTAAAATATTTTTTTGGAATATATAATATGCAACATTCTATAAATAATATAAACCAACGTTTTATTTACTCAAAAGTAAAAATAAAAAAATGGTAGAAGAGGAGAAAATGTGATTTATCTAAAAATATTTTTAAAGAAAACTCAAAATAACGTATAGTATAATGGTTATGGTATGAGTTTGATTAGAGAAGGTTAGTGGTTCGATTTTCAACATTAACATAATTTCATCTATTTTTTTGCATAAATACAATAGAGAAAGTGCTTTTTGTAATTTTTTAACATATAGGAGCAAAATCGTAAATTCATAGGTATCAAAATGACATATATCAATAATTTAAATTGACAAAAGAGAATTGTAGATCATGCTCAATCGATAAAAATATTTTTTGTAATTATATATTGTGCAATATTCTAGAAATAATATAAATCAATATTTATTTATTCTATAATAAAAAAATGGGAGAATATGTGGTTTATCTATTAATATTTTGAAAATAAACTCAAAACAAAGTGTAGCACAATAGTTATGGTGCAAGTTTAAGGGTAGAAGGTCACATGTTCAATTCTCAAGACTAACATAATTTAATTTAATTTTTGCATAAACATTAAAGAGTAATTTAATTTAATTTTTACATAAACATTAAAAGGTGATGTTTTTGTAATTTTTTAAAAAACAGGGGTAAAATCATAACCTCACATACATTAAAGTTCACATACATTAAAGTGACCATTTTTATTCTGGTTTAATATATAATAATAGATCGCAAATATCATGCCACTGAGAGTATTTGGTTTAGCATTCCTTAATTTTCATGTATTCATGAAATCTATTCCTTAATATCATGTTACAAAATTTAATAATAGAGTTTGATTATCATTTTCCGTCGAATGTATTACATTACATTGCAGATTTATGAATTCGAGTTTTATATTTCTCTCGCATTGCAGTTTAGATTTTTTTTTATTTGATAATTCGATATTCGGATCAATTTTCACATATCTAGACCAGGGGTGAGCGCGAGTCGGATCGGTTTGGTTTTAGGTTAAAACCGAAACCGAAACCGCATATCCTCGGTTTTTAAAATCGAAAACCGAAACCGCAACCGAAACCGTCGGTTCGGTTTCGGTTTTAAAATGATCGGATCGGTTACAATCGGTTCGGTTTCGGTTTTAAAACCGCCTCAAATAAACATAACAAAATAAATAAAATGACTTCGAATTTTTAAGCTTGCAAAGTTAGAAATTATTTTTTCGTCCAAAATAAACATACAAAGTTTTCATAATTAATTATTTAAGTGCAACATGATCCGAGAATAATGAAAATTTAACATGATCTTCAAAAAATATTCTTTGAAATGTATATAAGACAATGTTAGAAATTCAACAATCTCGAGTCTATTTGAAGTGTTTGTATAAATGAAGAGTTTTTCCGAGAAAGCCAAGAAAAATCGTCACATCCAAAAATAAAGCAACATATAAAACACCTAGATATAAAAATTTATTAAACTACATTTATTAATCAGCTATTACAAATTAAAACTTCAAAAACAAGAACAAAATAGTATAATTATTAAAAGTAATGTCAGGATCTTTATTAATCTACTCCCACTACTCATAAAAATTGGTCTAGTAGAATATACAATATATTTATTTCTTTATTTTTATTAATCGGATCGGTTCGGTTTTTTTCGGTTCGGTTTGGACCTAAAACCGAAACCGAAACCTCAAGAACGGTTCAGTTTTTTAATTTTCGGTTTCGGTTCGGTTTCAACTCGGTTTCGGTTTTTTACGGTTCGGTTTTTATCGGTTTCGGTTCGGTTTCGGTTTTAATTCGGTTTTTTGCTCACCCCTAATCTAGACTAATCCCAAAAATTACTAGCACACGTGCCCAGCGGTTTAGATATTTGATTATAGGAAAAATGTAAAAATAATTAAACAAAAATTAGGAGGTTAATTATTGGGTTAATGATCTAGTTGGTCACTAAAATCAACTTAATGTATCAAGTTGATCACTGAACTCAAATTGAACTCAAACAGGTCACTAACTCGAATTAATTGTTAACTCCATTAAATGAGTTGAATTTTTTAAACAAAAATTGCTACATGGTAAACCTGTTATTCACGTGACTAACGTCTATTAACTTAACTATAGTTAGATAACTAAATTTAAGAAATTTAATAAAACATATGAATCATATTTATTGTGTATTAGTTATTGATGGTTGTGTATATATCAATTAGTTCTTTCAATTTTACAGGATGTCAACAAGGGTTAATGTTTATGTACATCATCATGGTTTTTTAGACATTATCAAACCGAGCTACCAATTTAGTTGTAATGTTAAAGGTCAGCAATTTTCGTGTAAAAAAGTGAACTCATTTAACGGAGTTAACAATTGATTCGAGTTAGTGACCTGTTTGAGTCCAATTTCAGTTCAGTGACCAACTTGATACATTAAGCTGACTTCAGTGACCAACTAGATCATTAACCCGTTAATTATTGGAATAATAAGTACTTCCTCTGTTCCTCTCATTTTTTACACTTTTCTTTTTGGTACGTCCCTCTCATTTCTTTACATATAAAAAACAGTACTCCCTCTGTCCCATTCATTTCTATACACTTTCCATTTTACGATGTCCCTCTCATTTCTATATATTCCAAAAATAGTAACTTTTAATAATATAAAACACTATTACACCCACTACTTTCTCAACTATCTATATTCTATAATAATATAAAACACTATTACACCCATTATTTTTCTCCACTACCTCAAATCTATTATTAAATATTGATATGTCCCACCACTTTACCCACTTTTCATCTAATTTTACTCATTTTTTATATCTTTTCTTGATCTCCGTGTCCAGCCCCGATGTATACAAATCACTGAGACAGAGAGAGTAACATTTTATAATATAAAATCCAATCACATACACTACTTTCCTCTACTATACCTAATTACCCATTTTATACATTAAATATTAATTGATTCTATCACTTTACTTATTTTTCTTATTCTTTTTCTATTAATTAATTTTTTTCTTAATTTCTGTGTCATTCTCTCCCTTTGTAAAGAATTGTCAATTGAGGGACGGAAGGAGTAGTTGGGTGTGGATGAGAACGCCGTTATGGACGGTACTGGACTGGACACATCTGGATTGATTTGTTGGAAACTAGTCCCCTAGCTAGACGTTGTACTTTAAAATTTTGAACTGTGTGTGTGTATGTGAGGTTACTATAAATGATTTGTTTAATTTTTTTCTGAGGATTATTATTAATTTATTTATACGCAAGTACTAGTGTCCTGACACATTGATTAAATCAAGTTAAAAGTGTTTTTGCCTTTTCTTATCAAACACGTGTTTACCACCATTTTTATAATCTGGAACCAAGTTTTTGTGCAGAGAACACAGTTCTTTCTGCTTCATTGCCTTCATGTACGGCATAATATTTGATTGTTCGACGTCTATTCACTTTAGTTGTAAAAATAACCATCGATGGCCAGGCCTAGACATAAACAAAATTACAGAAAACTGTACTCATTACAGTTCTAGTTCGGACTTTATAATTCTTTAATTCGGTTTTAGCTCTTGTTTTTTCTGTTGGAACGTATTATGGAGTATGAAAACTCAGGATCAAGCGCTTTACCAGTTGATCTAAAAGCCCGAGCTTGTAGAAGAGGCGCAACTTTATTTCCATATTCTAGTTCAGAAGCCAAGCGCCCACGCTTCGATTTAGGCAGGATGCTGGGCATAACCCAACAATCCCCCCCCAGCATATTGCCTATTCCAGCACACATGCCTTACAGTGAATAGTAAAATGCCTTCCGTGGGATTCGAACACGCGACCTTGCTCTGATACCAATTGAAAACTCAGGATCAAGCGCTTTACCAGTTGATCTAAAAGCCCGAGCTTCAAGCTCGGGCTTTTAGATCAACTGGTAAAGCGCTTGATCCTGAGTTTTCAATTGGTATCAGAGCGGGTGCATTTAACATTTTTTTTAAGTGTTTATTTTGCTAGCGATCAATGGCACAATCTAATTGGCAAGAACGTCACTCAAACAACATTCCTCCTCTTCTTCTTGGAGCTGAAAATTATAATGATTGGAAGTTTCGAATGAAAATTTTTCTCCAAAAGGATGCCTATGAATGGGATGCTGTTGAAAATGGGATCATCATTCCTATGAAAGATGGAAAGCCTAAACCAGTCAAGGAACTTACTGCTGATGAAGTCAATTCTCTGAACTACAATGCTCGAGCAATGAATTCTCTTCTAAATGGTTTAAGCTCTACTGAACTCAGAAAAGTCTCGGCATGCACGTCTGCTAAACAAGTCTGGGATACTATCAAAGTCAGTCATGAAGGGACATCCAAAGTTCGTGAAGTGAAGCTGGATCTATTACTAAGTGACTATGAAAGCTTCAGACTTGAAAAAGATGAAAGTATTAAAGAAGCTCAGGGACGATTTCTTATATTGATGAACTCTATTACTCTACTCGAAAGACATATTCCACAAGCTGAAATCAATAGAAAGATTCTTCGATCACTGCCTAAGAAATTTGCACCTAAAGTTACCACTCTTCAAGATTCTACTTTAATTTCTTCTATGGAGACACTAACTCTTTTTAGTGAATTGGAAGAATTTGAAAATCAATTACGCAGGTACGACGAAGAAGATGAAATTCCTAGAAAGAAGACACTTGCTCTTCGTGCTGATGAGTCTGATGAAGATTCTGATGAAGACATTGCACTTCTTACAAAGAAATTTCAGAAATTTTTGGCCAAGAAGAAATCTGCAAGTCGATTCACTAATTTCAACTCTCCGAAGAAAGATGTCAAGAATAACTCTAACAGAGTATAATTGTTATAGTGTGTCAACTACTCCCTCCGTCCCCCTAAATTCTTTACATTGAGAGAATGACACGGATATTAAGAAAAATTGTAAATTAATAGGGAAAAATTAGAAAAATGAGTAAAGTGGTGGGACCAATCAATATTTAATGTATAAAGTGGGTATAAGTAGGTATAGTGGAGGAAAATAGTGAATGTGATTGGATTTTATATTATAAAATGTTACTATTTTTTGTATATAAAGAAATGAGAGGGACATACCAAAAATGAAAGTGTAAAGAAATGATAGGGACATAGAGAGTATAACATTTCTTTTTTTATTTTTAGTCTTTTAATATTCAATTTTTAAAAAGGAAATTAGAAAAAAGGTTTCAACAATCTTTTGGCGGGAAAAGTTTTTGAAGCCGTTTTTCAAGTATCCTATTCATTTCTTTCGGTTCTAGTTTTATTGAACAATTGTGGTTAATTGTATAAATAGTCTGAGAGTTGTAATAGAAAGACGGTCAAGAAAATTAATAACAATTATGTTAATTCTTATTTCTCTTCTTCTATTCTTTCTTATCTCTTTCTATATATCTCTCTCTCTCTAGTTAGTTCTAAGTTCCATATTCTTGATTATGAATTATTTATATACTTACATAGATATAGATAAATTAGATGTACGCTAACAATGGTATCTAAACTTTTTTTTATGGGGACTGATCAACATCGATTTGTGTTTTTGTGTATATTACAAGTTTTGTACACAAATTGTTTGTTACTTTGTCCGAGAGAAATATTGGCGTATTTTGTTCAAACAAGAAGACAAGTGGCCATGGATGAGCATCTTAAAACGGTTGAGAAGAAATTGGAGCTTTTTGTTCAGAAACAAGAGGCACGGAATAAGAGACAAGAAGCTTAGAACAAGAATGTAGAGGAAAGCTAAATTGGTACAACTTGTTACTGAATTGCAGAGTTCGGGAACAACCGTGAACCCTGATTCAACTGTGACAAGAAATGAACTAGACACACATACTCATATGGAGAGCATTGAAACATGTACTCGTTCTGGTAATTTTCATGTTAGGCATTTTACTCCTAAATTGGAATTTTCGAAATTTGATGGTAGTAATACAAGAACTTGGATTAAGAAGTGTAGTAAATACTTTGATTTGTGTAAGATTACTGATGATCAACGAGTGGATATAGGTTCTTTGCATATGGTTGACAAAGCTGAAGGGTGGATAACTAGTTACTTATCTGTGAGAAGGTTTGTGAGATAGGATGAGTTCATTGTGGATGTTACAGGGAGGTTTAGGGATGAATCAGAGGTTAACATTGTAGAACAGTTTAATAAATTGCAACAACATGATAATCTTGAAACTTATATTGATGAATTTGAGGATTTAAGATCTATAATGTTGCAAAGTAATCATGTGCTGCCTGAAGGGTATATTTTGGATAGTTTCATTAGGGGTTTGAAGCCAGTAGTTAAACCTTTTGTTAAAGCATTCAAACCTACTTTTATTACTGATGTTATTGAATATGCAAGATTGCAAGAAGAATCTTTAAAACTGAGTAGATCACAGAATAAACTTCCATATCAAGGTCAATCTAAGTCTTCTTGGTCACAACCTATGTTGGCTAATATAAAACCTCATTTATTACCAACTTCTGCTACCAAGACTAGTTCTGTTGTGTCACAGAGTACTCAGAATTCAGAAAGGAATGGTAGGTACATTCTTGTAGATTTCTGGGCTGAGAAAATTGCTAAGGGTTTGTGTTATTTTTGTGATCAGAAATATGAAAGGGGGCACAAGTGTAAGTTTAAGGAGCCACATCTATCACTAGTACAAAAATGATCTTTTACGTCGCCTATTATACGTCGGTTCTATCCAAAGACGACGTATAAAATACTTATATACGTCGGTTCCGCCTAAAGGCGACGTATATAAGTGTTTTATACGTCGGTTGAGGAAAAGGCGACGTATATAATTCTACTATATACGTCGGTTGAGTAAAAGACGACGTATATAATGACATTATACGTCGGTTGAGGAAAAGGCGACGTATATAATGCTACTATATACGTCGGTTGAGGAAAAGACGATGTATATAATGCTATTATATACGTCGGTTGAGCAAAAAGACGACGTATATAGATTTTTTTTACATCAGCCATCTTAAACTCCAACGTATAAAATTGTCTCTTTTTATCAACAGACGTGTAAAATATTTGATCCGCTCTCTCTCCTTCTCTCTCTCTCTCTCTCCTTTTATGTCTCTCGCCCTCTCCCTCTCTATCTTTCTACAGCACACGACTTCTATCTTCGGTGACCTAATTCTTATAGCACGGTTTTTCTTTGAAGTTTGTCAAGCCCTAATTGGTTGTGTATCTGCTCGATAATATCTCTTATGCCCTAATTAGAACTCGTCTTCCATCGTGATTAGGTACTTGATTTACATTTATATCTGCTAAGTGGGTTCGCATTCTACCTCAAGGTCTTTACTTTACATATATGCTACTTCATATGAATGCTTGTGTAGTTGTGTATAGGTCAATCTTTGCTTCTTGTTCATTACATGTTTGATTTTATGACTGAATATGATTGCTTATGTATGGGTTCAATTTGTTGGAGCTTTTGATTTATAAGTTCAAATATGCTCATTTTTTAACTGTTGAACTTAAAAATTAAGTTTATATGTTAACTTAAGTGAAATTTATGTCTAAACAATATCTGTGGTAGTTCTGTCCTAGGAAATTCTGTCTAAAGAACTCATTTGTTCTGTAAATTTTTTACTTGTGAAAAAGAAATTTGTGGTAAAATATTGTTATTCTGGACATGGTCCTCTGTTCTGGTCGAATATAATTATTAATTATTAATCGGTACTCATTTAGATTTTCAGGCGTCTGACATTAGGAGCGGAACTTTACCAATATTTTGGGTGTGGGTCATATAATGGGCCTATAATACAGTGCTGGAACAGAAAGGCTAGCTTAATACAAGTGAAGGTGGAAGACAAAGACGAACTCGAGAAAGCTCGCAAATGTGCTGGCATTACTTTGACTGAGCATCAAAAGACCCGTCCTCCGAATCTTCTCGCATTGGTCTACCTGATTCTCCAATTTATAATACATATTTTTGTTATTTCTGGTACTTGCTGGATAACAGCATAAGAATTGCCTGTTATGTATGTGTGAGCTGAAAAGTGTAACTAATATAAAACTACGTACATATTACAAATGATTAGGCTTCTTTGGTTAGGACTTTAAATTGAAATGAAAATAGAGGTTGAATTGAACTATATTAAGAAGAGGGGAGTATGAAGAAGAAATAATGTGTAAATTTTTTATAAGAAGCGGATACATATTAGTATATAGAGCATTCAGTAGTAACCTGCTTGACGGGTTGAGACTTGAGCTTAGACAAGTTTATGTGAAACCATTAATATAGCAGTTAGCACTACATCAAATTTGTTCTCTGCCTGCAAAGGTGTTCATTCATGTAGTTACTTAAATTCATGTTGATGATTGTTAATTAAAGTGCTGTTATATGATTCTATTATGCAATATTATGGATGCAGGTACGGGAAATGGTATGGCAAAATATCTTCTGGACTTCGTTGGTTATCCATGTACAGCCCTTTATGCGATTCTTGCTGTCATTCGAGGTTATGATTGGTTCTTATATTTGTTTATTGGTATTATTCATTTTCTGTTACTAATTTCCGCCCTCATTTTCACCGAAAACTGAAATTTTCTTTTCTGGTTCTGTCATCGGCAGGACACAAGCGTTCATTGGACGTAGCGACTATCTTGCAGGGGAAGACCAGATTTTATAGTGTATTAATGCTTGCTTGGGGTATAAACTGAAAATACAATATGTTACACTATTGAAATTATGATTTTGGTGTTGTTTTACTTTATCTTTTAAATTTTGCACTTTCTGCTTTCCATTGGTGGACTTCACTTCAGAGACATATAATGTTAGTGTTCTACAGAGTATGCTTTGTGTTCATATTAATATCATTTTGTTCTTCTCTTTAGAATTTGATATTTAGTAAAATGTGTGAACAGGGACCCCAATATGTTTGCACAAACTTTTGGACATTTGTTTGCATGATATGCAGCGGGGTACAGTGAGTAACCGATTTCTAGTCTTGTTAATGATTTTTACATGATTTTGAAATTCTGGCATTTTTGTTGGGTTTGAAGCTTTTATTATCTTCTTGTTCTGTAAGAATCTGAAAATTGTGATGAGCCTTTACAATGGTATGCGGATGTATGAAACTGGTTGAACACCCTGTTTGGACAGTGTAGATTGATTAATGTTGCTGAAGCATTTGAGTCGCAAATGTCTGATTATATTAGGGGACAGGTATATGTTACGATATATGCATTTTATTTTTGTCTTGCTGAGCTTAATAAAAAAAACTTAATGTCCTACAGGTTGCTTCTTATTATACAAGGCAGCCTGTTATGCCCTTTCAGAACGGATGGAACAGCTTGTCTCTACTACAAAACAAGCAGTCTCCAAGCAACTTAGTTTTAAATTTCATCATTGAATTATCATTCAATCTCAGTGTAACTTGTACAATCTTAATTACATGACATGGTTGACCCATTAGATCGGGAATTTGTAAACATTTTGGTTATTGTAGTTTTTTTTTCCCCAAAGGTTATTGTAGTTTTTGGTTGTACAAATTTTTTTTAATGTATGTTGTTAGGCTCAAGACATGTCTGAATACCACTATTAACAAGCCTACACTATGTGACTATGTCACATTACATGACCTAGTGATTTCTATCACTGGGATATAGTATAGGTCTCTAAATGTACTTGTCTTGTTCTCATGAACATTAGCTTGATCATGTATGCTCAGACTTATAATGAGCTTAGTAAAGTTTCTTGCATCTAGATTGTATATAGGCCATTGAATAATTATCCTGGTAGAAGTTCAGAAGTGTTCATGCAGCAGGATAGAGTTGAATAAGGCTATGAAGAAATAAGTTGCAGGAATTTGTCTAAGGCATTATATAGTAAAGTCAAAAGAAAGCTATGTCGTGAAGTCACCAATATCCATGTCGTGAAGTACTATATCGCATAGTCCATCTTGTACTATGTCGAGAAGTCCTCAAGACACATGTCGTGAAGTGTTGAAGTCAGCAAAGTCAAAGGAGCCTAGATCGTGAAGTCCTCAGAAGCCCTATGTCGCATAGTCATCAAATGACCTATGTCGCATAGTCGTCAAATGACCTATGTCGCAAAGTCTTCAAAGGCTATATCGCGTAGTCCTCACAAGGGAGATCGCATAGTCAGGGATGAAGTGGAGTTCACGATATCAACACTTAGCCGTTTATAACAAGACAAATCAAGGTACAAAACCAAGAATCAAAGGAGACAAATACTGAAGCATTTGTTCTGGCAAGGTGGTCCAAAGAACAGATGGCAAATCTACAGCTAAACTTGGAGAGAAAGATAAGAGACAAGCTGCTACAGAAACGGGAAAGACTCCGAAAAGCAGGTGGTCCTTCCTGACACAGTGAACTTCTTATGGCAGGACAAGTTGGACTTTCAGAAGGGGTAGCTGTGTAATATTGTGTGTGCCTAGTTTGTATAGGAAAATATATATATCGTGCACACACAACTGTAAGCTGTAAGAGAGATACACATAGTTATTTGCTAAGCTCTTTTCTCTGTAAGCAAGCAAGTTCAAACCGTTCTTGTTTAGAAGCCAGAAATTCGATTGTGAATTTCCTGGAAAGCTGTAGTATTTAATTTGCTTATACAAAGTAGATTAAAGTGATTGTGTGTGTTATTTACTTTCTGCATATTACATATCATAATCACATACAGTTGTTTACTTAGTTTTCAAGATCGAAAAATATATCAAACTATCCATTCACCCCCCCTCTGTCTAGTTTCTAGTGGTATTCATTTCTAACAAGTGGTATCAGAGCGTAGGCTGTTAACGTACAAACAGGAAAAGATCAAGAATGAGTTCACAGAAACTAAGCAGTATCAAGATTCCTCCCTTTAACAAGGAGCACTACAGTTTATGGAAGAAGAAGATGTTGCTTTTCATCAAAGCTTCTAACCCCATGTATTTAGATATTCTAAAGCATGGTCCCTTCATTCCAATGATCGAGATTGGTGAAACAACCAGTGGCACTGAGATTGTACCAGCAAAACATGTGCCCAAAGATCCCTTAAAATACACTGATCCTGAAAAGGAAAAAGTGGCATTGGATGGACATCTTCAACTTATCATTTGTGAATCTATGGACTTCAACATGTATGCACTGTTGCTCATTGTACTAGTGCCAAGAAGATGTGGGATCTTATAGAAGTGCTCTGTGAAGGAACTACTGAGGTAAGAAAGAACAAGAAGCAGATTCTTGTTTCACAATATGAAGCCTTTATGGCTCAGCCAAAAGAGGGAATCACAGAAGTGTTTGAGAGATTCAACAAGCTGATAAACGAGCTCAAACTCTATGACAAACACTATGAAACAGAAGAGCTCAATATGAAGTTTCTACTAACTCTGCCAGATCACTTGGAACCAAGAATTTCTTCCCTTAAAGAAAGAGATCTGACAAAGATTGGTTTTGATGTGTTGTATGGTGTTTTAAAGACATATGAGTTAGAGCTGTTTCAAAAGAGATCTATTCAAGCAAAGCAAGGATTAGTGGCTAATACTTCCTGTGCACTTATTGCTGACAACCTAAGTCAAAGAATGGACTCTCTTAAAATCAGTCAGGTCAAGATTGAGGAACTGGAAGTTGAAGACACTGGTGATGAAACTCAGGTTGTGTATGATTTACCTGAAGAGGATGAGTTCTACAGTATAGATGAGCTGGACAAAATGGAAAACAAATCTTTTGCTTATATGGCTAGGAGGTATCCTAACATAAGGTTTAAAAGAAAGCAGCCATTTAAGTCTAAGTTCAACAATGGAAACACTGGTGGATCTAGTGGCTCAAACACCTTCAATAAAGGAAAAGGGATTGCTGGTGCTGCTAAAGGTGGATACAAGACAGGAAGTGTGGATAGGACCAAAATAAGGTGCTATAACTGCAATGAACTTGGGCATTTTGCCACTGAGTGCAAAAAGCCTAAACAAGTCAAGAAGGACAAAGCATACTTAGAGCTTGAAGCTAAGTATGAGGCTCTACTCAAGAAACAACAGGGCAAAGCTTTTATTGCTGAGGGAAAGTGCTGGGATGACTCTGATGAAGAAGAAGAACAAGAGTACTCAAACTATGCCTTGATGGCATTTTCTGATGAAGGTGATTCAAGTCAGGTACCTATTCTTACTTCTCTTGATATGACTCCCCTTCAATATAAGCAAACTGTTGAAGATATGAGCACTGAAATGTTTAATATTCATACTAGCATGTTAGTAGCTAATGAAGAAATTGACAGACTAACTGCTAAAAATGTTGAGCTTACAGAAAAGAATGAGCAACTTGAGTTAATGGTTGTGAACCTGGATGGTTTGAAAAATGAGGTTGAGTATCTTAAAAACAAAGTGATTTGTGCTGAGCAGATAGAGAATGCCCTTAGAGAACAAATTGCTGAAACTGAACTGAAACTAAGAAGCTTCAAAAACTCCTCTGAACTTATTCAAACCTACCACAAGGAACACACTGAAGATTGCAAGGTTGGAGTTGGTTTTGACTATGATAATGACAAGGGAAGGAAGAAAGTCAAGGGCAAAGGAAAGGAAACTTTTATAAACAAAAATGCCCCAACCATACTGTCAAGTGTTGAACAGCCCATCTTCAAGAAGAGTGTTGTTGAGTTTGATGAGGAACTACTGATCATCAAGCAACAACTACTTGAAGAAGATGAGGCTGCTAAGAACACTTCTTCCTTTCCTGAACTTGTCAATCAGAAAGAGACCAAAGACAATCTTGTCAAGAGTCCTAAAGCAAAGAAAGAAGTTGTTAAGAAAAGGAAACAAAACAGAAATGGTAAAGTTGGTGTTAACAAAGGAAACAACTATGCTTATGTGCCAAATGCTCCCAGAAAACAATGTCAAAAATGCCTATCTGTTAATCATTTGACTCATAAGTGTAGTAATCCTGAAATTGTTGAAGTTGATAACCTAAGTAACCTTTCTGCAAGCATAAATTCTAGTCATGATTCTTTCTGTGGTAAGCCAAACTGCATGACATGTTATGTGACTGTGATTGCTAACTGTTTATCTCTTAAACATAAACTTGACTCTGCACAATCTGGTGAATCACACACACACATACATTCTCATAGGACAGGGTCCCCAATCAGGGTTGAGAGGGTGAAAACTTCATGTGAGCCTAAGAGTGTAAACTCCAAAGCCACAGAAAAAGTGAAGTCTCCTACTATGAGAAATGCAATTTATGACAGAAGAATTATTAATCAAAATGTTTCTAAACCATATGGACCCTACCAAGTGTGGGTACCAAAAGCAACTTAGTCACTTTGTGAATGCAGGGCAACAGGAATAAAAGAGTCATATGGATCTTGGACAGTGGATGCTCAAGTCACATGACTGGTGATATGGCCCTGCTATCACATTTTGAGGAAAAGGCTGGCCCATCAGTAACCTTTGGAAATGACAACATTGGTTATACAATGGGATATGGCAGTGTTAAATCTGGAAATGTCATTATTGAAGATGTAGCATTTGTTGAAGGACTGAAGCATAATCTCTTGAGTATTGGACAGTTTACCAACAGAGGCTTCAAAGTGGAATTTGATGAAGACCTTTGTTCAATCTCAAAAAGGGAAAGTGGTGAAGTTGTTCTAACTGGTGTAAAGAAAGGAAGCTTGTTTGTAGCTAATCTCAAGGCTGCAGATAAGGGAGAAATTTGTTGTTTCTACACAAAAGCCACAAATGAGGAATTCTGGCTGTGGCACAAGAAACTGTCTCACTTGAATGTTCAGGCAATGAACTCTCTAACCAAGAGAGAACTCATCAGGGATTTGCCTGCCTTGGAGTTTGTGCAAGATGGAGCATGTGAAGCTTGTCAGAAAGGGAAGATTAAAAGATCAAGTCACAAGAACAAGTTGCTCAATACAAACTCAAAACCTCTGCAACTAATTCACATGGACTTATTTGGCCCTGTGAATGTAATGTCCCTTTCCAAAAAGAAATATGCTCTAGTGATGGTTGATGACTATTCAAGATATACTTGGGTGGAATTCCTATTCTCCAAGGATGAAGCACCACAAGTCATAATAGAGCATATCAAGAGAGTTGATAAAGAAGCACAAAGCACTGGTTCCTCTGTAGTTGCTTTGAGAAGTGATAATGGGACTGAGTTCAGAAATTCAACATTGTATGAGTTTTGCAAAGATAAAGGAATTTCTCAACAATTCTCAGCTCCTAGGACACCTCAACAAAATGGAGTAGTTGAGAGAAAGAATAGAACTCTCATTGAAGCCGCAAGGACAATGCTGCTGGATGCAAAGCTACCCACTAGCTTTTGGGCTGATGCTGTTAACACAGCATGCTATGTGCAAAATAGAACATTAATCAATAAGAAGTCTGGCAAAACTCCTTACTCATTAATGACTGGAAAAAGAGCATCCTTCAAGCACCTGCATGTGTTTGGAAGCAAGTGTTTTGTGATGAAAGATACCTCTGAGCATGTTGGAAAGTTTGATGCTAAAGCATTTGAAGGTATCTTCATTGGATACTCTCTGGAAAGGACAGCATACAGAGTGTTTGTACCTGAGCAACACAAAATCATGGAAAGCATGGATGTTACCTTTGATGACAAGAAAACTCCAGGACTGAAAACAAGTGATCAAGACAGTGTGCTATTGAGATTTGAGAATCAAGGTTATCTTGAGGATTCTGAAAGTGAAGATGAACCCCCTGTTCAAACTGTTCTAGAAAATGAAATTCTTGAAGTTGACAATCTTCTTCAAACACCTGTGCAAGGATTCACAAACACAGGGGGAGAAGAAGAGAATGCAACTGTCAACCAAAATGAGATTGGAACAGATCAAGGAAATGAACAGGGGCACACAAGGAAATGGGACAGAGCCCACACTAGGGATCAAATCATTGGAGATCCTAGTGAGGGAGTTAGAACAAGAAGGGCAACATTAAATACTTGTCTGTATAGCTGCTTTCTGTCACAAGAGGAACCTAAATTAATTGAAGAAGCTTTGAAGATTTCTGATTGGATTGTTGCCATGCAAGAAGAGTTGAATCAATTTGAGAAAAACAAGGTATGGGAACTAGTGCCACCTCCAAAAGGAAAGAATGTTATTGACACCAAATGGGTGTTCAGGAACAAGATGGATGAAGAAGGAGTGGTAGTTAGAAACAAAGCAAGGCTGGTTGCCAAAGGTTATTGTCAGCAAGAAGGCATTGACTATGATGAGACATTTGCACCTGTAGCTAGACTGGAAGCCATAAGAATCTTCCTGGCTTTTGCAGCTCACTCAGATTTTAAGGTGTATCAAATGGATGTGAAAAGTGCTTTTCTCAATGGTGATCTTGCTGAGGAAGTTTATGTGTCTCAACCACCTGGCTTTGAAAGTGAAGACTTCCCAAACTTTGTGTATAGACTGCTCAAGGCACTCTATGGACTCAAACAGGCACCAAGAGCCTGGTATGAAACTCTATCTCAATTCCTTCTTGAGCATCAATTCACTAGGGGTACAATAGACAAAACCCTATTCTTCAAGAAGCATGGAAATGATATCATTCTTGTTCAAATCTATGTGGATGATATCATCTTTGGCTCTTCAAATGAAAAACTCTGTGAAAGGTTCTCTAAGTTGATGCAAAGTAAATATGAGATGAGTATGATGGGAGAGTTAACCTACTTCCTAGGCCTGCAAGTACATCAAAGGGAGGATGGCATCTTTATAAACCAATCTAAGTATGTCAAGGATCTTTTAAAGAAATATGGTTTAGAAGAGTCATCCCCAGCTAAAACTCCTATGTCTACTGCAATCAAGCTGGATGAAGACAAGAAAGGCAAGAGAGTTGATATCAAGGTCTATAGAGGAATGGTTGGATCCCTGCTCTATCTCACAGCTAGCAGGCCAGACATCATGTTTGCCACATGCCTTTGTGCAAGGTTCCAGTCTGATCCCAAGGAATCTCACATGATGGCCATCAAAAGAATTTTCAAATATCTGAAGGGGACTCCTAATCTTGGGCTATGGTATCCAAAGGGCACTGGGTTCAACCTGGTTGGTTACACAGATTCTGATTATGCTGGATGCAGGATTGACAGGAAGAGCACCTCTGGAAGCTGTCAATTCCTAGGTCAAAGGTTAGTGTCCTGGTTTAGTAAGAAACAACAATCCACAGCAACATCCACAGCTGAGGCTGAATATATTGCTGCTGGAAGTTGCTGTGCTCAATTGCTTTGGATTAGAAATCAACTCATGGATTATGGACTAGTGTTAGAACACATTCCTCTGATGTGTGATAATACTAGTGCAATATCCATTGTTGCCAATCCTGTTAATCATTCTACTACAAAGCACATTGAGATCAGGTACCATTTCATTAGGGAACATGCTGCAAATGGTACCATAGAAGTCTCTTATGTTCCAACTGAGAAACAATTAGCTGACATATTTACTAAACCTCTGAATGAAGCAGTCTTCAACAGACTTGTGAGTGAAATTGGAATGCTCAATCCTTCATTCAGTTGTTCTAAGTAAATATGCTGGTTAATTGTTGCAGCAGTAAATTTTCACTGTATTTAAATGATCTATTTGTTTGGAGTGAAAATTAGCTGAGATATGATTTATAAATATTTCAGTATTTTACTGCATATTTTTTTAAAATCATATTTGTGAGTGGAGTTGTGAGCTTTTGAGACATCTCGATATAGATGTTTTTCAGAGTTCACGACATAGTTCAAATTAAACAGACTTATATCGCAAACTGTTGAGATTGTGAGACTTCGCGACATAGTTCAATTCATGAGTTTGCGACATAGTTAATTCTATGACTTCGCGACTTAGTATAACTATATCGACAAGTCTCCATAGTTGACAGAATTTTGACTTAAATTAATTTTATTTCAAAATTTGATAAAAGTCTGACAAAATGCTTCAAATTCCTAAAAGAGAGCTTTAGACAGGGTATTTCTACTATATCGCAAAGTCTCCCCAATCCTTTCATTTTGAAGACTTTGCGACTTAGTTCATTCTTGAGACTATGCGATATACTTTGCAAGACTTTGCGGTACAGGCCATTTCTGACTTCGCGACATACAGATAGACTGTACACATTCATAACTCCATATCGCAGTGTCTCTATCATATAAATACCTTTTTCTAACCGTTTGCAACTTTTCATCTTGTCTATTGCTCTCAAATTTTCTAACCTAAGCACAAATTCTCTACTCTCTTTCTTACTCTCTCTCTTGAAATGGCACCCAAATCTCAAACAGTATCATCCTCTATTCCTTTAACCATCCCCAAAGAAACAAATCTTCTCACCATTCCCTCTGAGGCTGAGGCTAAACCCAGGTACAAGTGTTTTGTACGGTTCCTGAATGATTCCTACCTCAGCCAAGCCCTAACCTTGAACCCCACGTTGTATGTTGATGTATTGGAAGGATTTTGGCGAACGGCGTTGGTTTCTACAATGGCCAGGGAAGATGGAACTTCGTTCCAGGAGATAGCTTGTTCAATTGGAGGCAAACACTTCCAGTTTGGGGAGAAGGAGATAAATGAAGCTTTAGGGTTCAAGGTGGAGGGTCATGACCAAGAAGCTACAGATGCTCAAATTGTAGACTTCATGACCTTCATTCGGTATGCAGATGAGATAGATACCGGAAAGCTGAACAAGAAATTTGTAAGAAGGGAGTGGTCATTCCTATTTGATGCACTCCAGAAGGTGTTCCTTTGCAGAAAGACAGGATGGGACCATATCAGTCACATTGCTGTGAAGCTGGCCTATTCCCTAGCCCACAATCAGGAAATCAATGTTGGAGCAATAATCCTCAAGGAATTGGCTCAAAGGCTAGGGAGGACAGTCCGTGGAAGAGGTAATGACATCTTTTACCCTCGCTTTCTTCAAGTTATTTTAAATTATCTTGATGCTAATGTCCATGACTTGGAGGGTATTGATAAATCAAAGTTGGCTTATTCCAAGTCCATGTCCAAGATTCTGTTTGGTTCATTGGACACAAGGAATCAAGTGGATGTGATCTTGAGTGTGACCAAGCATATGCAGGACACATTCGAGTCTTATCCACTTGATAAGCCCATATACCATGCTCTTTCCTGGACAGGGGAGGCTGAGACTGAAGGAGCTTCACAGTCTAACCCAAGCCTCCCTATCCCATCCAGCAACCCCACTGTAAACACCACTGTAGAGTCTAGTCAGCCAAGTGCATCAATCTCTCAAAAGGTTGATGTTCCTAAAAAGAAGAAGAAGAGAACCCTAGCTATTATCCATGAATCTGTAGAGCTAGCAAGTGAGATTCCTGAGTCACCTCTCACCAGACCAAAGAAGAAGTCAAAATCTAAAGCTACCACTGAATCCTCCCAACAGGATTCAGATGTGGAAAAAGGGGTACACCTGCTACTGTCTATGGCCTCTCAACAGGTCA
Organism: Heracleum sosnowskyi; assembly: GCA_030848705.1. Taxonomy (NCBI): domain Eukaryota; kingdom Viridiplantae; phylum Streptophyta; class Magnoliopsida; order Apiales; family Apiaceae; genus Heracleum; species Heracleum sosnowskyi. The sequence goes on along the minus strand of CM061242.1, from coordinate 8,163,427 downwards.
TGGGCATTGAAAAGAGCAGCCTCCCCACTGCAAGTTGTAAAGAGTCTGCACAGGGTCAAGACCTCACTCTTGATCCTAGGAGTGATAAGGGTGATCAAACACTAAGTGGAGAGCACATCAATGTTGAAACTCCTCCTATTTCTCAGGGGGAGTTGCCAAAATCTAATCTGAACCCCACTTCTCTCTCAGATTCTTCCACTAAAATTTCTTCTGAACAAGAGAGTCATTCTCATGACAATCTTGCCCTTGATCAATCACAATCCAGCCCTGTGATTGAGCCAACTTCAAGTGACATGGTGCTTGACACTGTGCTCACCACTCAGGACCCACATTTGGTTGGTCAGGGAATGCATGCTGAGGCATATCCTAATGACACCAACACAAACATGGAGGATTCACCAGTTTTCACTGGAGACTCTGTGCCTAATTCTCCCATCCTTAGGGATGTGGAAATGTCTTCACAGACAAATAGGGCTGATGTTGTAACACATCCCATTTCAATGGAGACAACATCAGACCCTACAGCCATTCCAAGGCTGGAGGAGACTCAAACTCACACATCTCATGAAGTGCCTAGCACTAGCTCTCACTTGGCTCAGGCCACAATGTCAGAATGGATGAAGCCTGTGCAACATGACAGGCCTTCAGGATCATCATCTGTGCCTTCCAAAATGACAGAAGAAGCCATACAGGATCTCCATGTGGCACAGATTGATGAGTTCTCAAAGATAGCTCAACATCTCCTAACCTCCAACCTTCCAAATGCTGATTATGAAGCTATCCTGCTCTGCCATAAGGAGGATGTTGAAGCTCAACAGGAGAAGATTGTGGATACAGCTGAACCAGAGGGGAATGTGGATGCCTGGTTGGATGCTAAGAGGACTCTCAAGCTCAAGGATGCCCTGGCTTTTGTGAGAGAAGAATACCTCACCTCTCTGGGCTCAAATGCTAAGGATCTTTCTCCTGTTGCCATATATGAAGCTGTGAATGATGTGTACAAGAACCAGTTGAAGGCTCTGCATTATCTTGGGAAAGGGCTTCAATCAGAGATTTCTTCTATTCAGGAGGAGACAGACAGATCCCTCACCAAGCTAAGAAACTCTTATCTCTCTGATTTTCCCAAGGTGGATGGTATCCTCAAAGAAGTCCAGAAAACCTCCTCCAATGTGTCCATGATGGATGTGACTCTTGCCATGGTCACAGACAACATCAAGAAACTGGCTTCTACACTGGAAAATCAAGCAAAATCTACCATCACCACCAATGCTATGTTGAATGTCATGTGGAAAAACCAGTATGGTGATAAGCTGGTGGATGAAGTCCCTCTGTCAGACATCTCCAAATATGACTTTGCCAGGGTCAAAGATCAATCTCTAAACTCCTTCAAGTCTCAACAATTATTCTCCAAGGTGGATGGCTTAGAAAAGGAAGTGGCCTCTCTCAAAGATGAACACAGATTGCTATCTGCATCTCTAAGCCAACTCTATGACAAGCTAGATGCTCAAGGCAACAACACAACGAACATCTTGCTGGTGCAGCAACAAATGATGACCTCAATGATGAAATCTTTCAACCTGCCTATTCCTGGGGAAGCTCAAGACATCTTGTCTGATCCCAAGCCTAAGGGGGAGAAAGGAAAGGAGGTCAATGTGAAAAAGAAAGGGGGAGCACCTGCCAAGCAATCAAAACTTAAGGGCAAGCTTATTGAAGAGACAATAAAGCCAATCAATCTTCCCCCTGTAGAGGTCATCAATGCACAAGGTCAGAAAAGCACAGTCACCACAACATTCTATCCATCCACAATGCCTAAAGACATCTTAACCTCTCAACCTGCTATACCTACTCCAATTGCTAAACCTACCCAAGCTACACTTATCACTGAGGCCAAGCTACAGGAAGTTGCCAACTCTAACGTCTATCATGATGAGGCATTCCTGGAGTTTCTGAAAGCCACCTACAAGAATGCTCAAGGAGGTGCACAAGTGTACAGAAAGAAGCTCAGGGAAGGTATCAAGTACTTCACAGTTGCAGTAAGGAAAATCAGGGATGTTTATCTGAGAGAAATAATCATGGTGTGCAAGGACAACTGCTTGTGGCACTTAGCATTTCAAACTCTAGAGAAACTGAGGTTTACTGAAGTGTCAATAATTCTGGAGTTGATTGAAAGGAGTGGGGCTAACAATGAAAGTCTTTATAATGACTTGGAGTTGAACCAAAATCAAAGACTGCCTGAGGTCATACCCAAGCCAAGGACAGTAATTTTTCAAAGTCTATCCAAAGTCAGAAGTATTGACCAACTAGTCATTCCCAAAGATCTGCAAATGAAGAATAACTCAAAGATCAATCAAGTGCTGCAAATGCTGAGAGCAAAGAAAGGAGTCAAGACAGCAGAGGAATTAGAGATGATTAACATTCTACAATCTTTTCTGATTCATGGTGTTTTGCCTGAATCTATCAAAGAAAAGAACATGAAGAAGGATGGGGAGGATGATGATGAGGAGAAAACCTACAGGAGGAGATCTCATTCAAGGAGTAATAAGGATGGACCAAGTGACAGCAGCAGGAGCAAATCTTCCAAGAAATCTAAAGATGATGGTGATGACACAAAGGGGGCAAAGGAGACAGTGAAGAGAACTAGGAGTGGAATTCAGCAAGTCAAGGACATTGCTAGTAGTACTTTAACCACAACACAAGACTCTAAGTCTAGGGTGGGTACTGTTAGCAATGATCCTCCAAAATCATTATCCATGACTTCTGAACCTGAATTGCCACAGATGAAAGATGAAGCCACTAAAATAATCTCAAGAAAACACTTCCACAAAGTCACAGCTAGTGGAGTGTTACAGTGGATGAAGGGGAAAGGAATGAAGCTACTTCCAAGTGATGTGGCACTGAAGACTAATTCTCCTTGTTCAAGAAAGGTATCTCTTGTGAAGCATTTGAAGATCAAGAGTGTACCCAAAAGGATAAGGATAACAAAGAAGACTGGAAAACTCACAAATGTTATTGGCATCAATGTGCTTCCACTAGATGAGGACTATGATGAAGATGCCCTAGCATTTTTGAGGGCTCAAAGGATCTTTGAAGTCAAAGTGAGGTTGGATCATCTAGATATCAAATACACTGATGGAAGAGAAAGAATAATGAAGCAAGGAAGCTGGCAATATTTCTATAAGTATGAGCTTGAAAGGATAAATGCCTTACTGAATTTTGAAGAAAAGGATGAAAGGACATGGAAGATAGATATTGCCAGGTACTTGAAAATGCATGCTGATTATGAAGAAAACATGAGGAAAGAGAATGAAAAGAAAAACATACAGAAAGAGAAAGAAATGGCTGAGATGGAAGAGAGGGCTAAGGAGCTAAGGCAGAAAGGGATGTGCAGGGTCAAACAAAATCCTTACATTGTGGAGTACAAAAACTCACATGGAGGCCAAAGCAAAATAAGGATGGAGTTTCTGGACTCATATGTAGAAAGTGCACTCAAAGTTGCAATTGATGACTTGGAAGGCTCACCTCTCATCGAAGAACTGATTGCAAGAGAAAAAATTCAAGAAGCCATCATAGACATAAAAAGAAAAGAAGAAATAAGGAAAAAGAAGATATATGATGATTTGCTAGAGAAGCAATTGGAAGCTGAAGCTGCTGAGCAACAAAAGTAATCTGTAAGCTTTCAATTTTTCTATGTAATCAAATTTCTGATCTCAAGGTTCATGAATTGTTCTTTCTGTTACTAAAATTTCCTTTTATGTAAGTTAGGCTTGTTATCAGACATGAAATTGTGCCTAAGGATCTTACTCACAATTTGGGGGAGATTGTTAGGCTCAAGACATGTCTGAATACCACTATTAACAAGCCTACACTATGTGACTATGTCACATTACATGACCTAGTGATTTCTATCACTGGGATATAGTATAGGTCTCTAAATGTACTTGTCTTGTTCTCATGAACATTAGCTTGATCATGTATGCTCAGACTTATAATGAGCTTAGTAAAGTTTCTTGCATCTAGATTGTATATAGGCCATTGAATAATTATCCTGGTAGAAGTTCAGAAGTGTTCATGCAGCAGGATAGAGTTGAATAAGGCTATGAAGAAATAAGTTGCAGGAATTTGTCTAAGGCATTATATAGTAAAGTCAAAAGAAAGCTATGTCGTGAAGTCACCAATATCCATGTCGTGAAGTACTATATCGCATAGTCCATCTTGTACTATGTCGAGAAGTCCTCAAGACACATGTCGTGAAGTGTTGAAGTCAGCAAAGTCAAAGGAGCCTAGATCGTGAAGTCCTCAGAAGCCCTATGTCGCATAGTCATCAAATGACCTATGTCGCATAGTCGTCAAATGACCTATGTCGCAAAGTCTTCAAAGGCTATATCGCGTAGTCCTCACAAGGGAGATCGCATAGTCAGGGATGAAGTGGAGTTCACGATATCAACACTTAGCCGTTTATAACAAGACAAATCAAGGTACAGAACCAAGAATCAAAGGAGACAAATACTGAAGCATTTGTTCTGGCAAGGTGGTCCAAAGAACAGATGGCAAATCTACAGCTAAACTTGGAGAGAAAGATAAGAGACAAGCTGCTACAGAAACGGGAAAGACTCCGAAAAGCAGGTGGTCCTTCCTGACACAGTGAACTTCTTATGGCAGGACAAGTTGGACTTTCAGAAGGGGTAGCTGTGTAATATTGTGTGTGCCTAGTTTGTATAGGAAAATATATATATCGTGCACACACAACTGTAAGCTGTAAGAGAGATACACATAGTTATTTGCTAAGCTCTTTTCTCTGTAAGCAAGCAAGTTCAAACCGTTCTTGTTTAGAAGCCAGAAATTCGATTGTGAATTTCCTGGAAAGCTGTAGTATTTAATTTGCTTATACAAAGTAGATTAAAGTGATTGTGTGTGTTATTTACTTTCTGCATATTACATATCATAATCACATACAGTTGTTTACTTAGTTTTCAAGATCGAAAAATATATCAAACTATCCATTCACCCCCCCTCTGTCTAGTTTCTAGTGGTATTCATTTCTAACATATGTTTTTTTGATTATTGCACAGGTTTCTAGGTATGATTAGATTACAGAGGAACAAAATATTTTTTTAAAATTTTTTTGGACAATATACGTCGGTTGTTTAGAAGAACCGACGTAAAAAGATAACAATATACGTCGCCTTTTTGTTTTATACGTCGGTTACTCAGACTTTTATACGTCGGTTATTTTGGTCTTTTACGTCGGCTTAATAACCGACGTATATTCTACCTATTACGTCGCCTTTTTAACCGACGTAAAAGACTGTGACTTTATACGTCGCCTCTCTATACGTCGCCATTTAACCGACGTATAAGGTCGATTTAACCGACGTAAAAGGCCTGTTTTCTACTAGTGTATTCACAGTGGAAGTGCCAGGTGAGGAATGTGTTGAATATGAATGTGATGAGGATGAAGAAGAGGTTATGTTATTAGATCCTTGCATTTATGTTAATGCCTTGGCTGGTAATCAGAATTATCAGACTATGAGGATCAAAGGGTTGGTGAATGGTAAAATTGTGCATATTCTGATTGACTCTGGAAGTACTCATAACTTCTTAGATGTCAATTTGGCTAAGAAACTAAAGGTTTCAACAAACATGATTCCTCCGCAATCTATTACAGTATCTAATGGGAATCATATCTCCTGTAAACAGGTTTGTAAAAAAATTTGTTGGGAAATGACAGGAAAAGAATTTTTAGCAGTGGTTATGTTAATATCATTAGGTAGTTGTGATATGGTGTTAGGGATACAATATATGGTTGAGTACATTGGGGCCAGTTTATTGGGATTTTAAGCAGTTTAAGATGGACTTTTTAATAGATAGTCAGCCTATCTCTTTGAAAGGAGTACACCCTCAGAAGCTTAAAGTTTTGGATAAAAAACCATCACAGAAATTGCTTAAGAATTCTGCTCAGTTGTGTTTTTTTACAGTTAATAAACAAAGGGTCTGAATCTGCTGGTAAGCTTGTGTGTGACAAACAATCAGTACATCATGAAGACTTGGTAGCTCTGAAAACCAAGTACAAAAGTGTATTTGAAGATCCTACTGAACTGCCCTCTACTAGGGGATTAGTGGATCATAAGATACCTTTGATTTCTGGTTCAATTCCAGATAATATAAGGCCTTATAGGTACCCTTTGAAGCAAAAAGATGTTATAGAGCAACTGGTTCAAGAAATGCTTGATATGGGTATCATTCAAGATAGTGCATCCCTTTTTGCTTCTCTTGTAGTGTTGGTACGTAAAAAAGATGGAACTTGGAGATTGTGCATAGATTACATGGAACTAAATAAACGAACAATTAAAGACAAATTTCCAATTTCTGTGATAGAAGAGTTGATGGATGAGTTGGCAGGTTCTACCATTTACAACAAATTAGATTTAAGAGCATGGTATCATCAATTGAGGCTTCATCCAGATGATGTGTTTAAGACAACTTTCAAAACTCATGCAGGCCATTATGAGTTTTTAGTTATGCCATTTGGCTTAACTAATGATCTTGCTTCCTTTCAAAAGTGGATGAATACTGTTTTCAAACCATTGCTCAGAAAATCAGTGTTAGTATTTTTTAATGATATTTTGGTTTACAGTAAGACTATTGCAGATCATTGGATTTATCTAGAAGCTGTTTTTTTAACTAATGAGTCAATATCAGTTATATGCTAAGGAATCAAATTGTTCTTCTACTGTGCCAAAGATAGAATATCTCGGGCATTTCATTTCAGCTGATGGTATTTCTACAGATCCTCACAAAATTAAATCTGTAGCTGAATGGCATATTCCCAAATATGTGAAGCAATTAAGGAGCTTTCTGGGATTATCAGGATATTACAGAAAAATTTTCAAGAACTATGCTATTTTATATAAGCCTTTAACAAATTTATTGAAGAAGGGTGTTTTTACATGGGATGAGGTAGTGTTAGGAATGAAGATGATGGTGTTACTGGATTACAAGGAAGAGTCTACTAATACAAGAGTATATGATAAGAGTCTGTGAGCTGTCAGAGTCTGCGGTCTTTAAGAGTCTATAAAGCTTGCTGCAGATTATGGAAATTTCTATTATCTTTGAAGACAGATCACTGGATAAACTCGAATCCTTATCAAGAATCAGAAGATGATTTGATCTTATCAGAAGAGCTGGATTATCGAAGCTGTCAACCAAAAACAGATGAGATAGAATCTCATAATTTACAAGACTGATTTACTTGTTTTTTTTGTTGATAGGAAAATTGTATAAATACTCTAATTCTACATTGTAATATGTGACCATGTGTGTCGAAACCTTAAGTCTATATTAGGTTTTTACATTGAGAGTTTGCAGCTGTAACATTGTTTACAGAACGTAGCTGCTAAGGATATTTGTACATCCTTGGTAGAGTTTGTAACTTTGGTTATTCAATATAACTCATCGTTGCATCATATTTGTTTTGTGTTCTTTCAATTCCGCATATTTACTATTCTGTTTGTCAAACAAGATAAACACAAAAATAGACATATTAGTACTACTTGTATTCAAACCCCCCCCCCCCCTTTCTACAAGTAGTTCTTGTTCAACAAGTGGTATCAAAGCAGGTTTGATTAAGTTCGAATCAAGAAGATCAAAAACATGTATGGATACAAAGATGGCAATACAAAAATCCCCATACTCAAGAGGGGTGAATATACTCACTGGAGAGTCAAGATGTTGCATCATCTTGAGGCTACTGATCCTGATTATCTTGACAGAATCAATGATGGACCATTCATCCCAACAAAGGTGGTTGCTACAACGAATGAAGAAGGAAAAGTTGTAGGAGATCGCACAATCAATAAGCCAAGAATGATTGGTCTGCTGAAGATAAATCCAGTATACTCAAGGATGCAAAGGTAAGGAACATATTATTTAATAGTCTTGACACTGTTCTCACAAATTATGTTCTCTCATGCACAACAGCAAAAGAGATGTGGGACAAGCTAAGGGTGCATTGTGAAGGCACCAAGCCTGTGGGAAAGAATTACAGGGCTTTGCTGATCCAGGAGTATGAACACTTTGCTTCTAAAAGTGGTGAGACTTTGGTGGAAACTTATGACAGATTCACCAAGCTGATTAATGATATGGCTATTCATGAAAAGTATTATGATAAATAAGACGTGAATGCCAAGTTTATGAAGTCTCTCTCTGGATATTATAGTGAAAAGATATCTGCTATTGAAGAAGCCAATGATATGGATGAGATAATATTGGAAGAGATCTTTGGAAAACTGAGAAACTGGGAGCTAAATAAGCAGCAGTTGGAACAAAGAGATGAAGGCTAGGATAGAAGCATCGCACTCCCCATTCAACAGGAAAAAGAAAAAACTGCTGAAGAATTTAGAAGAAGAATCATCTAGCAAAAGTTCAAAGAAGCAGAAAGAGAAGATGATTCAGGAATCAGAGTCTAATGTATCAGACTCTGATAACAGTGACTCAGAAGCAGATATGGAAAATCTTATGACTCTCTTCGCCAAAACCTTCAGGAAAGGAAGGTTCAATAAAAGACAAGGAAATATATATGAAGCTAGCTTAGACGACTCATCAGGAGGAGAACTCAAATGTCTTCTTAGTAAGGCATCTACTGAAGAAAGCTGGAAATGGCACAAAAGGTTATCTCACCTTAACTTTAAGAAGTTAAATTACTTAGCTAATCATGACCTGGTGAGAGGTCTTCCAAAGACTGCTTTTGTGCAAGATGGACTGTGTGATGCATGTCAGCTAGGAAAGCAGAGAAAGACCTCCTTCAAAAGTAAAACTGAGAACTCAATCTCAAAGCCCTTTCATCTGCTGCATCTTGATCTCTTTGGTCCATTGAACATCATGTCAATCAACAAGAAGAAATTTACACTTGTGATAGTTGATGACTATACAAGATTCACATGGACATATTTCCTGGAGAATAACACATTACACTCGTAGAAAATAATTCCGAGTTCAAGGTGAAGATTCTCAGAAGTGATAATGGCACTAAGTTCAAAAATACTGAAATAGACTCTTACTGCAGAGAGAAGGGAATTTCACAACAATTCTCAGCACCAGGGACTCCTCAGCAAAACGGTGTTGTAGAAATAAAGAATAGAACTCTCATAGAAGCAGCCAGAACACTGTTAGCTGATTCAAAGCTTCCAACTTATTTCTGGGCTGAAGCTGTTAACACTGTATGTTTTGTTCAAAATTGTACATTGATTAACAGACATGGAAAGACTCCCTATGAGATGATCAAGAACAAGAAGCCAAGTGTGAAACATTTTCACATCTTTGGATGCAAGTGTTTTGTCCTCAAGGATCATCCTGAGAAACTGGCAAAGTTTGAAGCCAAGGCAGATGAAGCTATTTTTCTTGGATATACTTCCTCAACAAAGGCCTTCAAAGTTTACAATTTGAAAACTCAAACTATAATGGAGCCGATTCATGTTGCTTTTGATGACAACAAACAAGTTGAACTCCATTCTGAACAAAGTCAAGAATTACTACAGTTTGAAAACATGAAGGATGTGTTTGATGACACAAATGAAGTGGAAGAAAGTATATAGCCTCCAATTATAAATTCTCAACCAGGGCATTCAACTCAGGGGCAGAATTTTGAAAATGGATCTACAAGAACTCCACAAACTGGTACTAGACAATCAGGGTCTAGATCTTCAAAGTCTACTACAGAGTCTAACTCTTCAACAACTGAGAATACAAGATTGCAAGGCTCAAGGGGAGAAACCTGTAAAATTTCTTTTGAAAGTGCTTCTCAAATGGAGGAAGAGTCCATACACTTAGGGGAGAATCAGAAAGAAGAAATCTTCCCTCAACAAGAAAATGGACTAAAGATCATACTGAAGACCTGATTATTGGTGATCCAACCAAAGGAGTTCAAACTAGGATGGATACTCAGAATGAATGTCTTCATAGATATTTTCTTTCAAAAACTGAACCAAAGAAAGTGGAAGAAGCTTTGGAAGATCCTGATTGGATAATTGCAATGCAGGAAGAATTAAATCAATTTGAAAGAAACAAAGTCTGGGAACTTGTACCAAGACCAAAGGGAAGATCAGTTATTGGTGCAAAATGGGTCTTCAGAAATAAACTTGATGAAACTGGTACAGTTGTAAGAAACAAAGCAAGACTTGTGGCAAAAGGATACTCTCAAGAAGAAGGAATTGGTTATGATGAAACCTTTGCACCTGTTGCTAGATTGGAGGCAATCAGAGTGTTTATTACATTTATTGCATACTCAAAATTCAAAGTGTACCAAATGGATGTAAAGAGTGCATTTCTAAATGGAAAACTAGATGAGGAGGTGTATGTTGAACAACCTCCAGACTTCATTGATTCAAGATTTCCAGATCATGTCTACAAGTTGGACAAAGAACTCTATGGACTAAAGCAGGCACCAAGGGCATGGTATGAAACTCTGTCTAAATTTCTTCTGGAGAATGACTTCACAAGAGGTACAATTGATAAAACTCTTTTCTTCAGACAGGTAAAAGGTGATTTGCTTTTAGTTCAAATTTATGTTGATGATATTATATTTGTCTCCACAAATGAAAAACTTTGTGTTAAGTTTAGCAAGCTTATGTAGTCTAAGTATGAGATGAACATGATGGGAGAACTAAACTACTTTTTAGGTCTTCAAGTCAAACAGACTAATAATGGAATTTTTATTAATCAGTCAAAATATGTTAAAGATCTTTTGAAAAAGTTTGAATTGCAGGATTGCTCAATTGCTAAAACTCCCATGCCTACTGCAACTAAACTAGACTCTGATCCAGAAGGAAAACAATGGATGTGTCTAGTTATAGAGGCATGATTGGCTCATTACTGTACTTAACTGCTAGTAGGCCAGATATAATGTTCTCTACTTGTCTGTGTGCCAGATTCCATGCTAATCCTAAGGAATCTCATTTAACTGATGTGAAAAGAATTTTTAGATATCTCAAGGGAGCACCTAATCTAGGATCATGGTACCCGAGAGACTTTGATTTTTCACTAATTGGCTACTCAGACTCTGATTATGCAGGATGTAAAGTAGACAGGAAAAGCACAACTAGACCCTGTCAATTTCTAGGAAACAGACTAATTTCTTGGTTTAGCAGGAAACAACAGTCAGTATCTACATCAACTGCAGAAGCTGAGTACATAGCTGCAGGAAGCTGCTGTGCTCAGTTACTTTGGATGAGAAATCAGTTGTTGGACTATGGTATGAATTTATCCAAAATCCCTTTGTTTTGTGATAGGGTTAAATGACATTTGCATCACTCAACCAACGTCCAACTTACAAGTGAATCATCAAACTCAAAAAACTTTCAAATGCATCACTCAATCAATTCAACCTTGCAATCTCATCACTAAACATATAAAAAATTTCACATCCGTTAAGTTGAGTTTGACTTTAACGGAAGTTCGTTAAATATTGTTTTGTTAGTCCACCTCACTCGCCACGTAAGAAAATGATGTGTAAATTAAAAGATTAAATATAAAAAAGATCACTCAACTTATACTCAACTTGCAAGTGGGTCACTCAACTTATACTCAACTTGCAAGTGGGTCACAAAATTTGTTGTTAAAATTTTTATATTAAATAATGTATTTTTCACTTTATTCCTAAAAATCATCGAATTTGTGTATATATCATCTTTCTCTTAATAATTTCACTACTAGTGTAAATTATCGAATTATATTCATATTACAAACTATAAACTAACTTCTTTTTAAATTAAAATAATCTAAGTGATGTATTATTTTCTTATTATTTTTATACAAACTAAATGAATTTCAAATTTGGTTCAAAAATGCTTTTTAAATTAGTATAACTTTATAAATAAATAATTTTATCCCACAAGTAAACCATGTATTTTAATAGAAAAGATAAAATAAATATATAGTTTAATGACTTGATTGCAAGTTGTTTTGAGTTGGATGACCCAATTGCAAGTTAGGTATGAGTTAGAATAATATTTTAGTTATTAAGGAGTCACATCACCATGTCACGTCACAATTCCGTTTGATTTTTAACGGTTTCTAACGACAATGATCTGATTGAAAGTTTTAAACAATTTAGTGATTTGACTGCAAGCTTTTTGAGTTGGATGACCTACCTGCAAGTTTAGCCCGAGTTGAGTGACCTTTTTTCCATTTAACCTATATAAAATCGGCATATATTCATTCTATAATGTGTGATTTCAGTTTATTGATTTGGTATTGGTATATTAGAGTAAACTAAAATAAAATATAAAATGTCAATGACAGTCAAACGTGAAGCTAGAAATATAGAATTCGACATCGTTTAATATAATTTTTTTGGTTAATCTATTTTTTCTACGATTCATTATAACCGCCCTCACTATGTTTAAAACCTATAATCACTTTAACGATGTTAACATAATTTATATTGTTAAATATTTTCTCCAGGATCCCCCCGATTTTCCAAAGACGATAAGATCTTCAACTTCCCTATAGCTACGGCCGACCTAAGACCTTCTATTTGGCTACGTCATAAGGCTTTCAGCTTAGCCTAAGTTATTTTCCATGACTGCGGACTAAGGCCTTCCACTTGACTATGGCCTAAGACCTTCTATTTGGCTATGGCCTTGGGCCTTCAGCTTAGCCTAAGGTATTTTCCATGGCTACGACCTAAGGCTTTCCACTTGGCTACGGCCTAAGACCTTCTATTTGGCTACGGACTAGGGCCTTCAGCTTAGCCTAAGGTATTTTCCATGGCTATGGCCTAAGACCTTCTATTTGGCTACGGCCTAGGGCCTTCAGCTTAGCCTATGGTATTTTCTATGACTACGACCTAAGGCCTTCCACTTGGCTACAACCTAAGGCCTTCCACTTGGCTATGGCCTAAAACCTTAGGGCCTTCAGCTCATCATAAGACATTATCTATGGTTACCATCTAAGTAAGGTTTAAGAATTTTTCTTATCATTTAAACTAGGAGTCATATCAAACTAACTCTACTTACGACACGTGGCACCTGCTTGTGATTAGTCATAATGCCACCTCATGCTTATTTCCATGTGTCACTCACTCAAGCACTTGTATTAGTGACTCATCATCTTGTCTGAAAAGGATAAATGAACAGAAAATGACAACAAAGGAAATGGAGGAGACTGAGAAACAAAACAAAAAACACTTCAAATCTTCTTATGATCGCTACAGATCAATTCAAAGATCCCTACGACCATCAATATCATTATGAGGAAGGGAGGTGTCATCCTGCTAAATTATGCAAATGAAATTTTGAAATGTAAAAAGGAGGAAACTCATGCTGGTTTATACAAATGAAATTTTATAGTGAAAAGTGTTAACAGAGGAATTTGGTGATAATTCAGGTAGGGTTTCTGGAATTATGGTGGTGATTGATGACGGTGAGTAGCGTAGGTTAATAAGGTTAGAGTTTATGATTTGGGGATGGCTAAGATTATATGTGAGATTTGGTCACGATTGAGATTGAATATTGAATTCTCTCTTGTTCGCTAGATCGCATCGTGCCATACAATGTGGCTACGTACCCTTATTTATAGGGATCAAGCCAAACGTAGTTCTTGGGGAGGAAGTTACCTAGATGGGCTAGGTTTCCTTCTTTAGAACGTCCAAAAAGATCGGGGCTACCGCCTTTGATACGTCATCATGGGCTAGGGATGGCAATTTGTACCGACCTGATGGGTACTCAACCCGTTCCGACCCGAATAGACCCAACCGAACCCGAAGTTTTGGGTTTGGGTCTGGGTTTGGATCTCATATATAGACCCGATTAAATTTCGGGTTAGGTTTGGATATTTCCCTAACCGAACCGAACCGGACCCGAAATCCGAAACCCGAACCGAACCCGGACCCGGTCCGAAACCCGAATAATAATTATATATATATATGTGAAAAATATGATGTATATATAATATATTTTAAATCATTAATATTCTAATAATTCTACTTTAACTTCTTAACTACGTTATGTATGGTTATTGAGACATTGACTTATTATATTATAATTCATTCTCTTATTCTAATTTTTTTTAACTTATTCCCTCACTTGATGTCTTCACTCTCCCATTGACTCTGAAAACAAAGTTAATCTACACAATTTGTTGGTATATTTTTATTCTTAAACTTTCTAATTCCTTTTTGTATTCTAAACCCTAATACGAATCTTAGATTATTATGTAATTATGTATCTTTGGATGATGTAAACTAGCTTTCAAAAAACTCTTGAATTTATTTAGAATTTGGATTATGAATTTTGTAAGTTAAGGATTTTGCTTAGAATTTAAGAAGCTCAATTATTTTAGTCAAAATTTTAAATACAGGTTTGTATTAAATTGATAAATAATTGTATAAAAGTTAAAATAAATTGGGACCCGATTCAAACCCGAACCGAACCGAAACCCGACGGGTCGGGTCTGGATCTTGACATTCGGGATCCAATCGGGTCCGGGTCCGGATCCGGGTCCAAAATATATATTTGGGTCCGGGTCTGGTTTTTACAAAACCCGAACCGACCGACCCGATTGCCATCCCTATCATGGGCTTTCATGGTCCATCTATCTTCTCGTAGCGTGGCAGTCAAGTCATTGACCCGAGATTATCGGAGTCAATGCTTACCTTGAACCACGGAAAAGAAAAGCGAAAGACTGGACGCCCTTCGACCCCCCTAGTAGGGCGATGCCTATTAGCCTGGATGGGGTCTAGTCCTTCATAAAAGTAAACATGATTTAAATAACTTTTGTATCTCCTGGCGAGGTTCCTTCTGTTACTGGACTTTCCTGCGGAGGGCGAGGCTTATTTGGGCTAGGCACAAACCATATGCATCTTCCTTGAACGGGCAAGGTTGGTGGTTTATTGGGTTAGGCCCAAATCGGACACCCCTTCTTGGATAACTACTGATGTCTTCTTAATAAACAAGACATCGGTATGGATGAGGCTTCTTCTAGGTATTGGTTAAGCCCATTTAATGTTCTCTTTCCTTATATGAACCCCATCAGATTTGGCATGCTTCTTGTTCCCTAATCTGAGGGAGATGCTTTATACTAAGGTGAGGCTAACAATTTGGCTATAACAATTACCTCCCAGTTTCTTAAAATGAGTATTCGTAAAAGAAAACTAATTCGTAATCTTCGATAAAATTACAAGGACAAGCCTTATATAGGTGTTGTTTTCCATGGAGAACCTTTCTTTCCCCGTAGGCGAGGCTACCTAGTGCTTATTTTCTTCAAAAATCTTCATCCGTGTATACATTTTTTCGTATTTTTTCCAAGAATTTAAATAACTTTTGCAACTGTCATGCCTTGATTAAAGTTCCCAAAAACCAATCAGGGACATCCACGTGGCTATTTTCCGCTGCTTAAATAAACCCTCAATTTTTTCTTATTTTTCTCTAACTTGCCAACAAATCTCTCCAAGTGCTGCATGTTTTTTCTCTACAATTACTAGGCGAGGTTTTTGAATTCAGTAGGCGAGGCTGTCTTTTGAAGAGGCGAGGTTCTAATTCTTCAGGCGACGTTATTCAACCACCATATGTTTTTTCAAGGTATTTCCTTATTCCTAATTCTTCTATTCAACGCAATTCATATTGTATACTACTTTCTAGGGCGACGCTTAGGGATAATTATAACTGCAATACTATTTTCCTTCAATCTAGAGTTAGGTGTGCCTTTCGTTGAGGACGAGGACGTACCGTTCTTCATTTCGCTCACACCCTTTTATTATACTTCTTACAATTCACACACTAACAGTGTCCTTGCCCTTCTTTTTTTAGATGTCTCATAACTCGGCATGAGATGAAGGCGAGGCTTCGACTTTTTCCAAAATCTTGCCTCCTCGTATTCGAATAGAAGGCGATATTGTTAGTAAACTAGGTTCATGATGGCTGCGAGCACATAAAAGAACTGTCAACTCTCAAAAAATTTCTTCCAACCTCGGTGTTATTGTCGCCTTATTAGACAGTCCTCATTCTGAATGGAATAATTCCAGCAAAATTGATGATCGTGTAAGTTCCTTTTTTGTTGAGGGCGAGGATGAGGAAGATCTCCACCAATTTTGTGCCCCTCTAGAAAATGATCAACCCAGTACATCTAGGTTAGGTAGGGGCGAGGTAAAGATTTGGTGCATTGCGCTAAGGTATTCCAAGATGAGAGGAATCCATTTTCTGAAGAAAGTGAAGATAATACTGAAGTAGAAGACCAGGAGAAACATAAAAACGAAGACGAAGTTGCTATTCATGAAGGCGAGGTTGATGCTTTTGAGGGTGAGGAGGACGAAGTTCTGTCCGTCTCACTTATTCGTTATGCATTTGAACTTCCTTCCCCTTAAAATAGACCACACGGCCCTGAAATTTACGACCAGGAAGTTGATTTTGATTTTATCGACGATTTTTCTGAGGTAGATAAAATTAATTATAGGAAAGCCTATAATCTCTCCAAGCGCTGCATGTTTTTTCTTATTTTTCTGAACCTAGTTATAATTTTTTCTTATTTTTCTCTAACTTGCCAACAAATCTCTCCAAGTGCTGCATGTTTTTTCTCTACAATTACTAGGCGAGGTTTTTGAATTCAGTAGGCGAGGCTGTCTTTTGAAGAGGTGAGGTTCTAATTCTTCAGGCGACGTTATTCAACCACCATATATTTTTTCAAGGTATTTCCCTATTCCCAATTCTTCTATTCAACGCAATTCATATTGTATACTACTTTCTAGGGCGACGCTTAGGGATAATTATAACTGTAATACTTTTTTCCTTCAATCCAGAGTTAGGCGTGCCTTTCTTTGAGGGCGAGGACGTACCGTTCTTCATTTCGCTCACACCCTTTTATTATACTTCTTACAATTCACACACTAACAGTGTCCTTGCCCTTCTTTTTTCAGATGTCTCATAACTCGGCACGAGATGAAGGCGAGGCTTCGTCTTCTTCCAAAATCTTGCCTCCTCGTATTCGAATAGAAGGCGATATTGATAGTATACTAGGTTCAGGATGGCTGCGAGCACATAAAAGAACTGTCCACTCTCAAAAAATTTCTTCCAACCCCGGTGCTATTGTCGCTTTATTAGATAGTCCTCATTCTGAGAGGAATAATTCCAGCAAAATTGATGATCGTGTAAGTTCCTTTCATGTTGAGGGCGAGGATGAGGAAGATCTCCACCAATTTTGTGCCCCTCTAGACAATGATCAACCCAGTACATCTAGGTTAGGTAGGGGCGAGGTAAAGATTTGGTGCATTGCGCTAAAGTATTCCAAGATGAGAGGAATCCATTTTCTGAAGAAAGTGAAGATAATACTGAAGTAGAAGACCATGAGGAACATAAAAATGAAGACGAAGTTGCTATTCATGAAGGCGAGGTTGATGCTTTTGAGGGTGAGGAGGACGAAGTTCTGTCCGTCTCACTTATTCGTTATGCATTTGAAATTCCTTCCCCATAAAACAGACCATACGACCCTGAAATTTACGACCATGAAGTTGATTTTGATTTTCTCGATGATTTTTCTGAGGTAGATAAAATTAATTATAGGAAAGCCTATAATCTCTCCAAGTGCTGCATGTTTTTTTTCTTATTTTTCTGAACCTAGTTATAATTTTTTCTTATTTTTCTCTAACTTGCCAACAAATCTCTCCAAGTGCTGCATGTTTTTTCTCTACAATTACTAGGCGAGGTTTTTTAATTCAGTAGGCGAGGCTGTCTTTTGAAGAGGTGAGGTTCTAATTCTTCAGGGGACGTTATTCAACCACCATATGTTTTTTCAAGGTATTTCCCTATTCCTAATTCTTCTATTCAACGCAATTCATATTGTATACTACTTTCTAGGGCGACGTTTAGGGATAATTATAACTGTGATACTTTTTTCCTTCAATCTAGAGTTAGGCGTGCCTTTCTTTGAGGGCGAGGACGTACCGTTCTTCATTTCACTCACACCCTTTTATTATATTTCTTACAATTAACACACTAACAATGTCCTTGCCCTTCTTTTTTTAGATGTCTCATAACTCGGCACGAGATGAAGGCGAGGCTTCGTCTTCTTCCAAAATCTTGCCTCCTCGTATTCGAATAGAAGGCGATATTGATAGTATACTAGGTTCAGGATGGCTACGAGCACATAAAAGAACTGTCAACTCTCAAAAAATTTCTTCCAACCCCGGTGCTATTGTCACCTTATTAGATAGTCCTCATTCTGATAGGAATAATTCCAGCAAAATTGATGATCGTGTAAGTTCCTTTCATGTTGAGGGCGAGGATGAGGAAGATCTCCACCAATTTTGTGCCCCTCTAGACAATGATCAACCCAGTACATCTAGGTTAGGTAGGGGCGAGGTAAAGATTTGGTGCATTGCGCTAAGGTATTCTAAGATGAGAGGAATCCATTTTCTGAAGAAAGTGAAGATAATACTGAAGTAGAAGACCATGAGAAACATAAAAACGAAGACGAAGTTGCTATTCATGAAGGCGAGGTTGATGCTTTTGAGGGTGAGGAGGACGAAGTTCTGTCTGTCTCACTTATTCGTTATGCATTTGAACTTCCTTCCCCTTAAAACAGACCATACAGCCCTGAAATTTACGACCAAGAAGTTGATTTTGATTTCATCGATGATTTTTCTGAGGTAGATAAAATTAATTATAGGAAAGCCGAGGGCGTGGTTTCATGTGCCGGTCTCGCCTCCGAAATAAGTTCAGAGGAAATTATGTATATAATTGAATATTATAATTTAAAGGGAAAGTGGTTAAGACATCGCCCTCAAATGAGAATGCACTAGTTTGATGTTCCTGACCTACCAATTACGAGAATAGTTTTGACCAACAAGCTGGTTGAACTTGGATTCGGATTCCCAATGCATGACTTCCTATACTCCATATTTAATTTTTATAAGATCCCCCATATCCAATTGTCGCCCAACAGCTATAGGGTTGCAATTGGTTTGTATATGATGTATAGGAACAAAGGTTACGAAGCACCTACCATGGAGGAGGTTAGTTACTTTTTATCTTTAAGAAAAAGTGGAAATCACATAGGCTTCTACTACCTCTCCTTCTTCGCCAAACACAATAAAAAGGCTTCTACTCCGGGAACCCAAGTAACATGAAGATATGGAAAAAGGACTACTTTTACTTATACGACGTTCCCCGAACCAGAACTCAATTCAACCCAGAAGCATGTAAGTATAACCATTGTGTCGCCCTCCTGTTAGACTTCGTTAATCTTAATTTAAATTACAATATGTACTCACCATGTCTCCTTGTATATAGACCAACCTGCTCAATCAGAACTTAAGGACAAAGCTTTGGATAAGGCTAAAGAAATTTTAAAGCTTTCTCTTGTCGAGAAAGATCTAGATAAGCTCGTTACCCCTTAGACTTTACGTGTTCATGGTTTTTATAACAAGGGATTTGGGCAAATTTCCCCTGTGAAGTTTGTTAGAAACTCTTCTAAGAAGGTTCTAAGAAAACTAACAAAACATCTAACTAGAAAAGGTAACCTCGCCTCAATTCTTAAAAGTGTCGCCCGTTTTTGCTTTATTTTTATTTTTGCTTTATTACGCAGCGTCGCCTTTATCTTTAAAGTGTCGCCCGGTTATATGACTTCTAACCATTTTTACGATTTATTTCAAAGAGAATGACACGACTTCCATTTGGACGAAATCCTTTTAATAAGCCTGCCCCAACTTCTTCAACCGTGGCGTTGGAGAGATCTCGTCATCTCACCGTTATTCCAACTAGCTCAACATCCCCACCTTGTCCTCCTGTAACAGAAAAGAACGATAGAGGGAAGAAATGGGATGAAGACGAGGTTCCCAAGGGCCCGAACAAGAAAAATAAAACCTTTACAATGGATGGTGAACCTCCGCTACATCTTGAATCTGCCACTTTTGGCTCCCTTGCTGCAACTCACTACTCTGATGATGATGCGAAGCTATTCCTGAAAAGAGATAGTTCTGATGCTGAGTTTGCTTTCAAGATGAGTCTGGGTGAGGCTTTTTAGCATGGTCTTAACGTTATCTCAGAGAAAAATTCCATCATTAATGATCAGGACAAGGCTGTTAAAAAATGGAAAGGCGAAGCTTCCTCCTATAAGTCGCAATTGTTCGAAGCTCAAAAAAAATTTGTCGAGGAAGCACATGCGAAGAAAGAAGAGGTTGAGAAAGTCCAGGCTGCCCTTCACAAGCTTTCTGTTGATTCTAAGGCCAAGGACGAGGCTCTGGAGAAAGAAAACGACAAGCTGAAGAAGGAGTTGGACGAGCTTAAGGCGAGTACTCAGAAGGAGTTAAGTGATGCCTATAATCTCGGGTTCCTAGGCTATCTTCAGAACTTCCTTGCAGCCGATCATGATTATGACTAGTCAGTGTACTTCGCCCCTTCAACCCCTGGTTATATGGTCACTTATAAGGTCGATAACGCTGCCACAATTAAAGAAGCTAAGGAAGAACTTCGCAAGAAGATAAAATCAGAACTAGAAGTCAAAGCTACAGAGGAGGCGAAAAAGAACTCAGCATAAGGAGGTAACCTTGAGGGCGAGAATACCGAGGTTGCATCACCCTCTAACACCACTGCTTCTTGACTATATGATCTTTTTGTAATTGCGAACACTATTGGAGTGCGAGTCCTCCGTTAATGGCTTTGTAGTTGGATTTTTATCTTTGTCGTTCTAACTTATTGGGGGTGCCCACCCTCCATTTAATGGTGTCACCATTGTAAAACTTATCTTCTACTTGCTATTTATCTATGTATTTTCATCTTGAAGCCGAACCTCTCTCAAGTATACTAATAGCAATAGGTCATAACTTCGTCTTTAACAATACTCAAATGCTGATATTTTAAACAGCCTGAAACAGAGCACTGATAACCTCGACCCTTGCTTTAAGAACGTTGATTATTTCCTTAGCAATTTTATACTCCAATAAAAAAAACTTAAAAATGCAGACCTCGCCTACACAATGTCGAAGTATTATCACCTCTTATTAGGGTGAGTTTATCTTCGAACCAACATATGGTCTTCATACTAAACTTTTATAATGTATCAATTTTTGAAATATTTATCGAATATTCCAACTCCATGCGTTTAGTGGACTTACGCTTCCCGGGGAAGTCATATTCCTATGCATCTTCTTCCATGAAGGACTCTAGTTGCTCCATGCGTTTAGTAGACTTACGCTTCCCAAGGAAGTAGTATTCCTACGCATCTTCTTCCATGAAGGAATGACTCCAAGCTGTTCCATGCGTTTAGTGGACTTACGCTTCTTGAGAAAGTCGTATTCCTACGCATCTTCCATGAAGGAATGACTCCAAGTTGCTCCATGTGTTTAGTGGACTTACGCTTCATGAGGAAGTCGAATTCCTACGCATCTTCTTCCATGAAGGAAGGACTCTAAGCTAGACTTATGCTTCTCGGGGAAGTCGTATTCCTACGCATCTTCTTCCATGAAGGAAGGACTCCAAGCTGCTCCATGCGTTTAGTGGACTTATGCTTCCTGAGGAAGTCGTATTCCTATGCATCTTCTTCCATGAAGGAAGGACTCCAAGCTGCTCCATGCGTTTAGTGGACTACGCTTCCTGAGAAAGTCGTATTCCTACACATCTTCTTGGTGAGCTTTCCGGAAGTACGGATAAGCTCCCCAGAAGTATGGGTTTACCAAGATATTGTAAATCATATCAAATAAGAAAGTTTCTTCAAAGATTCCAAGCTAAGCAGGAAACTCAAAAAATTGTGAGAAATATGCATGTTTTATTCATAAATATAAGATGAATCCTGCCTAAGGAGGAGTACATGCACTACCCCCCCAGACTTTATTACCAATAATTTAAGATAAAGTCTACATGAGATAGAAATAGTAGCGTACACTACTGGTAATACTTCTTGAGATGTTCCATGTTCCAAGCACGATGGATGTTCTTTCCATTCATATCAACAAGGTAATATGTTCCTCTCCACAATGTCGCCCTAACACGATAAGGTCCTTCCCAGTTTGCTCCAAAAAACCCATGATTGTGCACCTTAGTGTTTGGCATAACTCGCCGCAAAACATAGTAACCCACCTTTAGAGGCCTTGTTCAAACCTTGGTATTGTAGTGCTTTACTACTCTCTGATGATAGGCTACCAACCTAGTTTGAGAAGTATCCCTAACTTCTTCCACCATATCCAGATATAGACGATGATTTACCTCATTAATGTCTGGCTTATAATGATCCCTTCTAAATGATCTTGCTCTAAGTTCAACTGGAACCATGGCTTCACAACCATACGTTAAGACAAAAGGAGTCTCCCTAGTTGTGGTTCTCGGGGTTGTGTTGTAACGCCAAAGAACATTAGGCAACTCCTCGGGCCAATTTCCATTACTATCCTCTAGCTTAGCCTTCAAAGTGTACTTGATAATTTTATTAATCGCGTCTGTTTGTCCATTAGTTTGAGGATGACTAACATCGGAGAAACTCTTCACAATCCCTAGGTTATCAGATAACTCCTTCATCTTTTTTCTGTCAAACTGCTTCCCATTATCGGATATAAGTTTATAAGGAATTCTAAATCAGAAAACAATGGACCTATACACAAAGTCCACTAGCTTCTTGACAGTGATCGTGGCTAAAGGCTCAGCCTCTACCCACTTGGTAAAATAATCCACGACAACTACAACATACTTGACACCTCCTTTCCCCTTAGGTAGCTCACCGATCAAATCAATCCCCCACATAGAGAAATGCCAAGGGCTAGTGATAGAGGTAAGAGGAGCCGTAGGGCTGTGAACATAGTTGGTGTATCTCTGACATTTATCACAATCTTGAACAAACCGAAAAACATCCTCTTTGAGTGTAGGCCAGAAATATCCTTGTCGCAACACCTTTTGAGCTAAAGATCCACCCCTGAATGATTACCACAAATACCTTCATGGATCTCTCGAAGAAGATAAGAACACTCATCGCCATCCAAACACTGAAGGAGAGGTTGATTAAATCCTCGTCGATAGAGAATCCCTTCATAATTAACATATTGGGTTGCTTTATAGCGTAACCTTCGGGCATCACCTTTATCTTCTAGTAGAAATCCTTTTGTCAAATATTCCCATATCGGGGTCTTCCAAGTAGGGAAAGTAGGCTTCTCCACTTGCATTAATTCAACCTCTGGAACACTAGGTTGAGTCCTGATTTCCAAAGGGATAACTCACAATAGTATCGCTTCCTTTTGAGATCCTAGCTTTGCCAAAGCGTCTACCTCTGCATTACTGTCTCTTGGAAGCTGTTCCAACCTAGCTTCCTTGAACAAACTTATCAACCGTTGAGTGCATCTCATGTACAATTCTGTTCGAGGTCCCCTAGCCTGGAACCCCCCATTAACTTGATATACCACGAGTATAGAATCACTCTAAATGTTGATATTTCTATCTTCATTACCAAAACAAGTTTCAACCCAGAGATCAAAGCTTCATACTCAGCGTCATTGTTTGTAACATTGAAAGAGAAGTGTATGGCACTCTGTAGATGATGCCCCTCGGGACTTACCAAGACTATCCCTCCTCCAGCTCCTTCGTTGTTTACTGCACCATCAACATATAATGTCCACCATGGAGCAGAAGTAACATTTTCTACCTCAACCTCGGGCAGAGGTTTTGAAACCATAGCAAGATCATTACCTTCATTTTCAAAAGGGAACTCTAGAATGAAGTCAGCCAAAGCCTGACCTTTGATAGCATTCCGGGGTTTGTATTCCACATCGAATTGTCCCAACTCTATAGCCCACCGAAGCATTCGTCCAGAAGTCTCGGGTTTATGCAGGACTTGTCTAAGAGGATATGCTGTTTGGACCTCTACCTTGTGCGCTTGAAAATAAGGCCTTAGCTTTCCTGGAAGCCAAGATTAATGCATATACAAGTTTCTCCATGTTGCTATACCGGGATTCTGCATCCAACAACCTCTTGGTCACATAATACACTGGGAACTGAACCTCCCCCTCCTCTCGAACTAGGACACCGCTTACCGAATATTTCGATACGACTAAGTATAAAATTAGGGTCTCACCCTCCAAGGGTTTCGAAAGAAGAAGAGATCCCATATGATCTTTCAATTTCTGGAAAGCCTCCTCACATTCATAGGTCCATTCGAACCTCTAACCTGTAGCCTTCATAACTTTGAAGAATTCCTTGCATTTGTCAGATGATTTAGATATAAATCGGTTTAAGGAAGCCACCCTACCAGTCAGACTCTGAACCTCCTTTACTGTCCTAGGTGACTTCATGTCAAGAAGAGCTTGTATTTTTTTAGGATTCGCCTCTATTCTTTGGTGATTCACCATGAAACCCAAAAACTTTCCAGACTCAACTCCGAACACACACTTCTGGGGATTGAGCTTCATCCTGTACTTCCTCAATATTTGAAATATCTCATCCAGGTGTGCGATATGATCCTCCGCTTTCTTAGACTTTACGAGCATATAATCTACATAAACTTCCATTATTTTCCCTATCTGATCCTTGAACATCATGTTGACTAACCTTTGATAAGTAGCTCCAACATTAATCTAGCCAAATGTCATTCCTATGTAACAATAGAGCTCCCTATCAGTGATGAATGAGGTATAGTCCTGATCTGGTTCATACATGGGGATCTGGTTATATCCTGAGAAGAGCATGACCCGCCGTAGCATCTACCATTTGCTCTATTCTAGAAAGAGGAAAACTATCCTTTGGGCAGGCTATGTTTAAATCTGTAAAATCTATACAGACTCTCCACTTTCCATTAGGTTTCTTCACCAAAACAGGGTTCACCAGCCAATTAGGATAAAATGATTCTCTAACCAAACCAACCTGCATAAGTCGATCAACTTCTTATTTTAAAGTTGTTGCTCTTTCCCCACTAATTGCACATCGCTTTTGTCTGAAGCCTTTCTTCCGTAATGGATCAATATTGAGACGATGACACATTACTTCCGGATCAATGCCTATCATGTTAGCATGACTCTAAGCGAAGACATCCAAAATTTTCTTTAAAAACTCAATAAACGTCGCCCTAAGGCCGGGTTCGACCCTAACCCCAATCTGTAACACCTTTGAAGGATCTGTTTCGTCCATCAAAATTGAAAACGTGTCCTCTGTAGGTCCCATTTTCTTATCACTTTCAGGTAAGCGTGGATCTAAATCTGTAACACCTCCTACCAATGGGGTGGTTCCAAAAAGATAACGGGAGTCCCAATCCTTTCCAAAGCCTCATACTCTTTCAACCTATCGTCTTCTGGAAACTCAATTGTGTAGACCTTATCAGTAATTGCTTTCGAAACATACGGTGCTCTAAAAGATGTTTGAGTCTCTTGTGCATTTTCTTCCTTGAAGTCTGGCATGTCTGAATCATCTTCTACCCCCTTCTCCCTTTGTAGGAAGAATTGATCATCTTGCTGTAATAGTCACGTGAATCATAATGACATCCCTTAATGCAACCTACGCCATTTGGGGTCAGGAATTTCATAGATAGATGGTAGATTGAAGTGACTACCCACATATCCTTTAGCACTGGTCATCCCAATAGCACATTATAGTATGTTGCTTGATCAATAACCAAAACTCAACTACCTGAGTGGCAGAGAAGAGGCCTTCTCCTAGAGTGAGTGGCAGTTTAATTGTTCCTTTTACACAGATAGAATCACCTGTAAAACCATATATGTGAGTAGTATAGGATGTTCACTGAACTTCCATTATCCACAAACACACGGTGGACATTCCTAGACCCAATCCTGACATTAACCACCAAAGCATCACTATGAGGATGATGCACCCATTTAGCGTCTTCTTTAGAGAAAATTATTTGAATATCCTCCCCTTTGAAGAGCTTAGGAGGTCTTTCAGACAGATGATTGACGTTGGTGAGAGGTAGGTGTTGGACTTCCCGAACATACCTTTCCATGAAATTTCTTTCATTCCCTCAAATATGAGTTCCCCAAAGATAGTGTGTATACTAGACTCTCGAACGAACATAGGTTTTTCCGAAACCTTAACCTCCATAGAACCTTCAATAGTCTCAGTTCCCTTTGTCGGAGCCTCGTTCTTGTATTTCTTTACTTCCTGTACCACCCATTCATTAAGTTTTCCTTCCCTTATTAGCTTCTCAATCTCTTCCTTCAATTGTCTACAAGCATGGTATAGTGCCCTTGTGATTCATGATATGCGCAATACCTCCCCTTATCTTTCATAGCCGCTCTTGACAAAGGTGCAGGCTTCTTGTATAGGCGTTGGTCTTTAGTAATTTAATAGATATAATCAATTGAAGCTACGAGAGGAGTATAATGGTCACCGGATGTTGCCTGGTCTTCCTACCGATACAAAGATGGAGGTAGGAAACGTAGAGGGCTAGGTGACTTTGATATGGTCAATCTACCATTTCTTCTCCTTTCACTCTTTGGGCTAGAAGATCTTGAACGGGCAGGCCTTCTAGTCTCCACAACATTAACCTCTCATCTTCCGTTTTTCTTCTTCTCTACCTTTGGGCTAGGAGATCTATCCTTTCGTTTTTCTCTTCGAGGAATATCACCATAGTCACTCCTCTTTAAAGCTTCATCCTCCCGCTTGAAAGGTTCAACTTGAAGATAAAGAGTTGCCAAGGTTGGGGGTTCCTCCCGTTGAAGGTTTTTCCAGAAATTAGTCCATATCCGAACTCCAGCGATTAAGAAGTTCTCAATAGTTTAATCAGACGCTCTACGAACAGTAGGTACCTCTGCATTGAAATGCTTAAAGTAGGCTTGGAGAGTTTCCCTATCTCTCTGTTTGATGTTAGCTAGAGTAGTGACGGGAAGTGTATAATGAATAAAAAATTGAAACTGAATTAAAAACATCTTACGCGTTTGTTCCCAAGAAGTGATAGAAGCTGGACCTAGCTTTTGAAACCGCTGATGAACATTTCCTCTCAACGTAGAAGCCAGAAGTTTACACTTATATAAATCTTCCACCTGATAAAGTTCCATCTTTGTATTGAATATTCCAATATATTATGCTGGATCTGTGCTTCCATTAAACATAAGATCCCCCGTGCCCCTGAATGTTGGTGGGAGAGGGGCCTCCCGTATGGCGCTGGAGAAAGGAGTAGGTGCTGCATCAGGTATAACACCTCCTTGCCCTTCGGACTGAGCAATAATCCTACGCAAAACATCCATGTTTATATCGCCGAACCCAGGAATGGTTTGGGTTCCAGCACCTTGACCTGCCTGGGGTTGAGTATTTGGCCCTTGTTGATATTCCATCTCCTGTTGACGAGGTGTGGGTTCCCTTTGATGAGGAGTAGGTTTCCTTTGAGGAGGGCAGGTTCCCTTTGACGATAACCTCTTATACATGTTGTCTCAAATTGTCTTGGGCCTGAATTATGATGAATATTATGTATTCTTTCATTAGCTTGTAATAGAATCAAGTCTCTATTCTCATTCTCAATGCCTCTACCCTGCGGGGGTCTTTGCCATGAGTGCACCCTTTCTTCCATACTTCTTTGGTCATAGATTATCTCATCCTGATAATCAGTTTCGTGTGCATCACCGAGGTTGTAAGGTCTTTTTTGCTGATTCATGTTATCGTTTCTCCGTATCATCTATAAGAGTACATGATCTATTACCACCACATAATTACCAGAATTAGAATCTCTGGAGCATCTCCTTTTATAATGTCTAGACTCGATTCATAGTTGAGGATTTCGCACCCCTTCAGATCTCCACTGATTCGGCCCTCGGTAAACCATCATTCTTCTGTGAGGGTCTTCTAGCGTTACCGGTCTGGAGCGTCGTCCATCTTGATTATAAGGTTTAATCCTCAACCCACTTGGACCTTGACCTCTTGAAGTAGGAGCTCTCGGAGGAGGCCTTGAATGATCAGGAGGGAACTCCACATATGGTTCATCATAGGTCAATACCCTGGGTGTCACATCCCGGAACCTTTGATCACGCATAGCCTCCTCTACCATGCGTGTCTCCCTTTCGAGTGGGAGATCCCTCCGTGAAGAGTCTCCTTAGTTAGCAACTGGCTCTTTCCCGGGCCTATGAGATCCTCCAGAAGCGTATTGACGTCGGTCATCGAAAGTTGGGAAACGTCTGTGTCTAACGGGGAAGCGTCGCATGTCTGGGCTATGACGAGCTCGTTCCCACGATCTCTTCTCACTTTCCAAGGTTTCCATCCGTTCTGCCATGCGATTCACCGTGTTTCCCATATGCGTAATCTGGCTCAAGAGTTCGGTGTTGCTCATCAAGACAGATGGATCTCCTCCAAGACTTGGGGGAGGTTCTCTTTGATCTGGCGTGGCATCCTCCATAAGATCTGATCGTCTTGATGGTGGTGGAGGTAGATCTGTAATTGGAATTTCAACCTCCTCTGTGTGGTTACCTACATCTACTAGCTCTTCAGTCTGCTACGACATCCTTCCTCCAGAGTTGCCAAAAGCCCCTCCTTCTAGAGCCAATTATTAATGTAGGAATTTGGTGATAACAAATTCGGGGAGGGTTGCTGGAATTGTGGTGGTGATTGATGACGGTGAGTAGCGTAGGTTAATAGGGTTATGGTTTATGATTTGGGGATGGCTGAGATTGTATGTGAGATTTGACCGTGATTGAGATTGAATATTGAATTCTCCCTTGTTCGCTAGGTCGCATCGTGCCATACAATGTGCCTACGTTCCCTTATTTATAGGGATCAAGCCAAACGTAGTTCTTGGGGAGGAAGTTACCTAGATGGGCTAGGTTTCCTTCTTTAAAAGGTCCAAAAAGACCGGGGCCACCACCTTTGATACACCATCATGGACTTTCATGGTCCAGCTATCTTCTCGTAGCGTGGCGGTCAAGTCATTGACCCGAGATTATCGGAGTCAATGCTTACCTTGAACCACATAAAAGAAAAGTGAAAGACCGGACGCCCTTCGACCCCCCTAGTTGGGCGATGCCTATTAGCCTGGATGGGGTCTAGTCCTTCATAAAAGTAAACGTGATTTAAATAGCTTTTGTATCTCCTGACAAGGTTACCTCTTGAAGGCAAGGTTCCTTCTGTTACTGGACTTTCCTGCGGAGGGTGAGGCTTATTTGGGCTAGGCCCAAACCATATGCCTCTTCCTTGCACGAGGGAGGTTGGTGGTTTATTGGGCTAAGCCCAAATCAAACACCCTTTTTTGGATAACTACTGATATCTTCTTAATAAACAACACATAGGTAGCGTAGGAACATGTATGGATGAGGCTTTTTCTAGGTATGGGTTAAGCCTATTTAACGTTCTATTTCCTTATATGAACGCCATCTGATTTGGTATGCTTCTTTTTCCCTAATATGGGGATGAAGCTTCCTATTAAGGCGATACTAACAATTGGGCTATAACAAAAAGAAAAAGATGACAAGGTACTTTTATGGCATAGCAAAGAGTTAAAAGATTATAGATATGCAAATGTTTGAACAAAAAATAATAATTAGATTACTCCTTTTTCTTACGCATACATATGTAATTAAATATACTAAATGAATGTTTGTTATATTCATAGTTTCATCATTTTAAACCTACAATTTTTCAAGTTTCTATATCTCATTTTGAGGACTTCGTTCAACAAAATACAAGTATACAATTCAGCAACCACGACTGAGAGCAACTTCAATACATTGGTGACATGAGATCTGATAGGCTATAAGAGCCCTGACTCCAAAATCTAGTGACTGAGCCCGGTCTCAGGGCTCACTCAGACTCCGGGATGCAGCATGTTCGGTGGTATCAGAACCCTAACTCCCAAGCAGCCCTGACTCACTTCCAAAATCTTGACTTGGGCAAACAAAGTTCTACAGATATTCAAGGGAGGATAAGCTCAGATGAAGTATGGTAAAACCGTCAACTCTGACGTGGGAAATACAGGACTGTGTTAGGAATCACACCTGGCCACAATGGGGAATATCCAATGATTGGCGCAATTATGTCCTATCTGAACCACACGCCAGCAGGAGCCTGGCACATGTCACCACAATTCTCACCTGGACACATGTGACCCATCAACATCATCCAGGTGTCTCACCTACCTAGGATCCAACTCTCATGATTGCAGGTACCCCCTGAACCCTAATTCTGGGCCTATAAATAGCCCAAGAAGGAAAGGTTTAGGTTTAGACTCTCTCTCTCTACACCACCTATACACACACCCTCCACATTTAGATATATCTATAGTCTTATCTTCCCTTCCAAAGCCATCACTTACTCTCACGCCAGAGGCGCCGCCAGGGTCCAAACCCCCCTCTGGTGTTGTTTTGCAGACACCCAACCGCGGCGACACCGCTTCCAGGCGTGGGATCGGCCGTGAAGGACTAGATCGGGACTTGGAGTTATCATTTGGCGCTAGAAGGAGGGGGAACCCTGTCTTGTGGTCACGGTGCCGCTAGACTCACCATCTTCAACAAGCTCCTTCATCTTTGAAGGAGTCCTGAGTAATCCCGGTAAGATCTAAACAAACCCACACTTTTTAACCATGAAAATGAACTCTTTAGCCCGTTTTTACAATGTATGCATGTTTTTTAGCCTTATTTAGCCCAGATCTTGTTAGTCTTGCTTGCGTGCTTTAGTTCTTTCTTAGATCTATATTGTTTAGATCTATTCAAAAAACCCAGTTTTCTTGTTTATTGAGATTGATAGCCCAGAAATACGTGCATACATTGTCACCCAACCCAACTGAAATCTAGTTATAAAACCCAGGCTACTTTGTTGTTGAAGTTGCTTCAGTTTTTTTTGCTTGTCATAAAGAACCATATACATCTGTTTGTGTGTGAAACATGGCTCGTGGAAGTATGAGCACGAACAGACACACCCCAAGTAACCCAACCCAGGATCCCATTGTCCCGAACCCAGGTCAGGCTGGTAACCAGATACCCCAGTCCTGACTCTGGCCTCACAGGTAATCCGGCCAGGAGATGCTCGGGTAAACATAGAGGTGAACAAATACAAGTATACTGACCTTGCTCTTGAGCCCGGACAGATGGAGAATCTGATTGGCGAGCAGGTTGCTGAAGCAATCCGGTTATACAACCAAACTCGGAACAAAGAGCAAGACCAGTGTGAGAACTCTCACCACCCTGAAGGATCCCATCGCTCTAGGTCTGTTTTTGACCGGATTGGGTAAAAGAACAAAGACACCGAAAGGAGACCTCACCGGGCTCAAAGCCGAAACAATGATGAGGAGGCCGAAAAGCTTAAAAGGCTAGCCGAGATGAGAGAAAAGATTCAAGCGGAAGAGCAAGCCAGACTCGATCTAAGGGTCCATAAAAGAATCCAGGAGGAGGAGGCCCGGATTCTGGGCAAAACCTCTGAAAAGAGGAGAACCCGAGCTCCAAGTCCAGAAATAATCTCAGATGAGGATGAACCTAGGGAGGACCTTATGAACATGATACATGAATTGCAAAGAAAAGTTGGCCAAGACTCTGGGCTCGACATTGGGGACACCCTTACACCATTCAGCTACTCCTTGGAGGCAACACCAAGGCAGAGAAACATTAAGCATTATAATTTCGATTCTTTCAATGGTTTGGATGATCCCGAAGAACATGTGAATTATTATGAACAAATAGCCATGATTTATTATTACAGTGATCTAATAAAGTGCAGGTTCTTTGCTTCCACACTCAAATTCGGAGCTCAGAGGTGGTTCAGCTGGATACCATCTCGCAGCATCCACAGCTGGAAGCAGTTCCGTG
This sequence comes from Heracleum sosnowskyi, assembly GCA_030848705.1. Classification (NCBI taxonomy): domain Eukaryota; kingdom Viridiplantae; phylum Streptophyta; class Magnoliopsida; order Apiales; family Apiaceae; genus Heracleum; species Heracleum sosnowskyi. The sequence goes on along the minus strand of CM061242.1, from coordinate 8,131,746 downwards.
ATGCATTTCTCAAACGCTTCCGGGCAAACAGGACTCATAAGATGCATATGTGCCATCTTGAAACAGTCAGGCCAGCCCGGGGTGAAGCCCTCTATGCTTATATGAAAATATTTCAAGAAGCTATTAACAACATAACCAACCTGGATGAGCGGGAGGCTCTGACAATTTTTCGAAAAAACCTGGATCCTGATAACAATGAGAGGTATGTCCTGGACCTCATCCATAAAGAGCCTCAGAGCCTGGCGGCAGCCTATGCAATGGCCGCCAGGTTCATTAAAGAAACCGATGTCCTCCAAGCAATGAGGATGACTAGGCAGGGCATATCTCCAACCCGGATTCAAGATCCACCCAAAAACAACTACAGCCATCAAGACAAAAAGTTCAAACCCAACAGACAGAGCAACTATATCCAAAGCTCTCAGCTTTCATTACCAGCACCACCCCCGGACTCCAGCCAAAGAAGTGAGTCCGGACAGCCTAAACCCAAGCGTGAGCCCAGACCTGAACCTAATTGGACTCCTCTCAACCGGCCTCGTGCAGATATTCTGAAAGAGATACGAGACAAGCCATTCTATTACCCCCCCCAAACCGATGGTCATTGCTCCGGAAAACAGATCAGTCCACAAACATTGCGACTATCATGAAACTCACGGGCACATCACTGAAAATTGCTTATCTCTCAAGTTCTTTGTCGAAGACCAAATCAAGAAGGGGAACATGGGCCAGTATATAGCCCGGAGGACTGCTGAAAGGGGAGAAGGATCCGGAAAAGAAAAGAATGTTGTGAACGTTGTGATGGGTGGGTCTATCTCACCCCCAAGGAGCCCGGACTCGGGGGATGAAGTAATGATGGTTCAAATCTGCCCATAGCAAGTGATAAGTTCCAGCAAGGACGATTTCGAGGGAATCAACCCAAACCACAATGAAGCCCTGGTGGTAAGTCTTGATATAGCTGATAATGAGGTCAGAAGAGTCCTGGTTGATAACAGCTCTTATGTCAATATTTTGTTTAAACACACTATGGACCGGATGCAGCTAGGCAGCATAAAAATGAATGATTGCAGGGAAGACCCTCTCTATGGATTCGGGAACAATTTGGTCCCCATCCAAGGAACCCTATATCACCCAGTCCTGTTTGGGACCTTTCCGAAGCAGGTGACCAACATGGTCAAATTCTACATTATCAACACTCTCTCATCCTACAATGTCATTCTAGGAAGACTAGCCCTTACCAAGCTTCAAGCTATAACCTCAACACCCCACCTCAAATTCAAGTTTCCCACTCCCGGCGGAATTGGCGAAGTCCGGGGTGACTATGACATGGATAGCCGATGCTATGGGCAGGCTTTAGTCATGGCAGAAACTGACCCAGAGAATAAAAGAAAATCAAGTTCTTACCAGAAAGAAACACAGGTCCAACCAAAAGAAAGAGCCCGACAAGGAGGTCCACAACATCGAAAACCCATCAGCCCAGACCTACCTTGACCAGGTTGTGCAAGCTCGGGTTCAATAGTATGTATCTAAGGCAAAAATGACAAAAGTAGAGGTTGTTGTTGAACTCGAAACCGTTGAATTGGAAGAAGGGAACCCGAATAGAAAAGTTAAAATTGGAACCGGTTTGGACACAGTTTTCAAGAAGGAGCTAACTGAATTACTCCAGGAATATGCTAACGTATTTGCTTGGAGCCCGGATGACATGCCTGGGCTCCAAGAGTCTGTTGCTATGCATAGCCTGGATGTCGATCCAAAAAAGAAACCATTAAAGCAGAAAATGAGGAACTTTGCCCCAGAGAGATAGAAAGCAATTGATGAAGAGGTTGAAAAACTACTCAAAGCCGATATCATTTGTGAAATAAAATACCCGGAATGGTTGGCCAATGTGGTATTGGTAAAGAAACCCAATGGCAAATGGCGGATGTGTGTTGATTACACCGACCTGAATGCTGCTTGTCCCAAAGACCCATATCCCTTACCCAGCATTGACCAACTTATTGATGCCACAGCCGGGCATGTCATACTTAGCTTCATGGATGCTTTCTTCGGCTACAACCAAATCAAGATGAACCCGACTGATATAGCCAAGACTGCCTTCATAACACACCGGGCTGTTTACGCCTACAAACTCATGCCATTTGGATTAAGGAATGCTGGATCCACGTACCAAAGAGCGATGGTGGAAATTTTCAAAAGTCAGCTGGGGAGAAACTTAGAATCCTATGTCGATGACATGATAACAAAATCCAAAACTGTCCAAGACCACATTTTTGATCTAAAAGAGTGTTTTGAAAACTTGAGGAAGCAAGAGATGAAACTTAATCCGGAGAAATGCACTTTCGGGGTGGGAGCTGGAAAATTCTTAGGCTTCATGATTAGCCAGAGGGGAATTGAAGCCAACCCGGAAAAAATCAAAGCCATTACTGAGATGCAAGCACCCCAGACTCAGAGAGACATACAAAAGTTAGCAGGATCTTTGGCAGCATTGCGAAGGTTTATTCCTAAACTCGCTGAGCATTGTCTACCTTTCTTCAATTTGCTAAAAGGAGCGCAGAAAAAGAAGGATATTGTCTGGAGCCCGGACTGTCAACAATCTTTCGATTCACTTAAGGAATATCTGGCAGCACCACCAATTTTGACCAAGCCCGACCCCGGGGAACCACTAAGCCTTTACATGTCCGTAGGAACCCTGGCTGTGGGGGCGGCACTCATCCGGGATCATGAAGGTCAGCAGAAACCGGTTTACTATGTGAGCCAAGTGCTCAAAGATGCTGAAACACGTTACCCGAACCTAGAAAAGTTCATTTTTGCTCTCGTCACTGCATCCAGAAAACTGAGACATTACTTCCAAGGGAGGGAAATCAAGGTAATCACTGACCAACCACTCCGAAAAATCATTCACAAACCTGATATTTCGGGGAGATTGGTTAACTGGGCTGTTGAGCTAAGCCAATTCTCCCTCACTTTCATCCCAAGAACATCTATCAAGGCCCAGGCTCTAGCCGATTTTATTGTGGAATGTTCTTTCCCGGAACCTGTTCACATTTCAATGGAGACGGAACCCGGGGAGGAGTCCACACCCGATCATGAAACCTGGATGTTGCATGTGGATGGCTCGTCAACAAGTGAGAGATCTGGAGCCGGGCTCATACTCAAGAGTCCGGATGGATTCAAAATAAAACAAGCGATCAGATTTGAATTCCAAGCAACCAACAATCAGGCGGAATACGAAGCTCTTCTAGCCGGACTCCGTCTAGCCCGAAACCTAAGGGTGAAAAGCTAATAATTTTCAGTGATTCTCAGATAGTGGTCAAGCAAACGACAAGAGAGTATGTTGCAAAAGACCCAATTCTGGGAAGGTACCAAACCCTGGTTCAGGGTCACTTAGCTATGATACCCCAGTTTGAAATCGTTCAAGTGAGTAGAGAAGATAATACCGAGGCTGATATTCTATCCAAACTAGTCCAGAACTCGGTGAGTTGGATAGCTCGGTTTATTTTGAAGAGTTGAATAAACCTACTTTTGATCAAGAAGAAGTCATGGAAATTGAGGATCAAACCAGCTGGATGACTCCTATAATTTTATACTTAGAAAAGGGAGAGCTACCCTCCGAGAAGAGTCAAGCTCAAAGACTCAAGAATAAAGCAGCAAAGTTCTTTTTAGAAGAAGGTATGCTCTATCGTCGGACTTACTCTGCACCAATTCTAAAGTGCGTTGGACCGGTTGAAGCTACCTATTGTCTGGAGGAGGTTCATGAAGGTATTTGTGGTGACCATATGGCTGCCAAAGCCCTGGCTCACAAGATTATTAGACAAGGTTACTACTGGCCAACTATACACAATGATGCTGTGGATTTTGTGAAAAAGTGCAAGAAGTGCCAACTATTCAGTAATGTCCCGAGACAGAGCTCGGTTATGCCCTCTTCAGTCCTATCTCCAATACCATTCGCAGTGTGGGGAATTGACATCATGGGTCCGTTTCCCCGGGCTAAAGGCGACCTGAGATATTTGTTAGTGGCAATTGACTACATGACCAAGTGGGCTGAAGCCAAAGCAATGAGAACAATAAACTAACAGGATTGCATCCGTTTCATGGACAACATTTTGATGAGGTTCGGGCTGCCCAAGGTTCTTGTCTCTGATAATGGCCTGCAATTCGTGGGATCTGAGTTTGAAAGCTATTTGAAGGAAAGAGGAATTAAGCACAAGAAGTCATCAGTAGCTTATCCAAGAGGAAATGGCCAAGTAGAAGTAAAAAACCGAATATTGTTGAGGGGAATTGAAAAACGCTTGCAGGAAAGTAAAAATAAGTGGCCCGAGGAGTTACCCAACGTATTGTGGGCATACAGGACTAGTCTCCGGACTAGCACTGGTGAAACCCCATTTAAGCTCGCCTACGGCACTGAAGCATTACTACCTATTGAAGTTGGAAATCCTTCCCACCGGGCAATCAATTTTGAGGAGATTGCAAATGAAGAAGGGCTGCAGACTAATTTGGTTCTACTGGATGAGTTTCAAGACCAAGCTATTGAAAGAATGAGAAAGTATAAGGAGAAGAAAAGAGAGTACTTTGGGAAGAAGGCCCGGGTTAAAAACTTTCAAATTGGAGACCTGGTCCTTCGAGATACTGAGGCTTCCGACCCAACCAATACCGGCAAGCTTATGCCAAAATGGGAAGGACCTTACAAAATATTGGAAGTACTCCGGCCTGGAACATACAAGTTGGCCCACATGGATGAGTCTGAGGTCCCAAACACTTGGCATGGACTAAGACTCAGGAAATTCTACCAGTAGAAGAACTCAAAGCCCGGACTAGAAGTAAGGATCATTTTGTATTGAAACTTTGTACTAAGGTTCCTTTGATGAATGAAATCCGGGCATGTTATTTTCTATATAATTGTTTTTATATTCTGTACCTTTCAAATTCTGTACAATTGTAGTCCAGAACACAAGCAATATGCAAACTATTAACCCTGGCTCAGAGCCATAGGCATACAGTGGAGCCAGGGTCCCCAGCAATATGCAATCAAACCAAAATCTTAGATTTTATCCTAAGTACAAAAGAAAGAGTCCGGTTCAGAACTAATCTATGAAACCGGACTCATGACCAATATGCAACTCTATCTACCCTGGCTCAAAGCCAAAGGCATATCATGAAGCCAGGGTACCCAACAATACGCAATCTAAAGATCAAGAGTCCGGCTCAGAATTAAACCATGAGTCCGGACTCACAAGCAATATGCAAACTATTAACCCTGTCTCAGAGCCATAGGCATACAGTGGAGCCAGGGTCCCCAGCAATATGCAATCAAACCAAAATCATAGATTTTATCCTAAGTACAAAAGAAAGAGTCTGGTTCAGAACTAATCTATGAAACCGGACTCATGAGCAATATGCAACTCTATCTACCCTGGCTCAAAGCCAAAGGTATATCATGAAGCCAGGGTACCCAACAATACGCAATCTAAAGATCAAGAGTCCGGCTCAGAATTAAACCATGAGTCCGGACTCACAAGCAATATGCAAACTATTAACCCTGGCTCAGAGCCATAGGCATACAGTGGAGCCAGGGTCCCCAGCAATATGCAATCAAACCAAAATCATAGATTTTATCCTAAGTACAAAAGAAAGAGTCTGGTTCAGAACTAATCTATGAAACCGGACTCATGAGCAATATGCAACTCTATCTACCCTGGCTCAAAGCCAAAGGTATATCATGAAGCCAGGGTACCCAGCAATACGCAATCTAAAGATCAAGAGTCCGGCTCAGAATTAAACCATGAGTCCGGACTCACAAGCAATATGCAAACTATTAACCCTGGCTCAGAGCCATAGGCATACAGTGGAGCCAGGGTCCCCAGCAATATGCAATCAAACCAAAATCTTAGATTTTATCCTAAGTACAAAAGAAAGAGTCCGGTTCAGAACTAATCTATGAAACCGGACTCATGAGCAATATGAAACTCTATCTACCCTGGCTCAAAGCCAAAGGCATATCATGAAGCCAGGGTACCCAGCAATACGCAATCTAAAGATCAAGAGTCCGGATCAAAATTAAACCATGAGTCCGGACTCACAAGCAATATGCAAACTATTAACCTTGGCTCAGAGCCATAGGCATACAGTGGAGCCAGGGTCCCCAGAAATATGTAATCAAACCAAAATCTTAGATTTTATCCTAAGTACAAAAGAAAGAGTCCGGTTCAGAACTAATCTATGAAACCGGACTCATGACCAATATGCAACTCTATCTACCATGGCTCAAAGCCAAAGGCATATCATGAAGCCAGGGTACCCAGCAATACGCAATCTAAAGATCAAGAGTCCGGCTCAGAATTAAACCATGAGTCCGGACTCACAAGCAATATGTAAACTATTAACCCTGGCTCAGAGCCATAGGCATACAGTGGAGTCAGGGTCCCCAACAATATGCAATCAAACCAAAATCTTAGATTTTATCCTAAGTACAAAAGAAAGAGTCCGACTCAGAACTAAGCTATGAGACTAGACTCATGATCAATAGGCACCTAAACCAAAATCTTAGATTTTATCCTAAGTACAAAAGAAAGAGTCCGGCTCAGAACTAAGCTATGAGACCAGACTCACGAGTAATAAGCACCTAAGCCAAAAATCTTAGATTTTATCCTAAGTACAAAAGAAAGAGTCCGGCTCAGAACTAAGCTATGAGACCAGACTCATGAGCAATAAGCACCTAAACCAAAATCTTAGATTTTATCCCATGTACAAAAGAAAGAGTCCGGCTCAGAACTAAGCTATGAGACCGGACTCATGAGCAATAAGCACCTAAACCAAAAATCTTAGATTTTATTCCAAGTACAAAAGAAAGAGTCCGGCCCAGAACTAAGCTATGAGACCGGACTCACGAGCAATAAGCACCTAAACCAAAAACTTAGACTTTATTCTAAGTACCAGAGAAAAAGTCGGGTTCAGAGCCCGGCCCAAAATCAAGTTATGAGGTCGGATTTTCGACGAATACGCGACAACAGAAGAAAATACTAATTCAAAAAATTTGAAAAGGAAGAACTCAGCAAGGGAAATATGCATTAAGAAAAAAACAAGAACAGGAGCCCGGGTTGGCCGTTCAACCCGGAAACACTCCAGAATGTTAAAGTAGGATACAAATAGTCAATGATTACAAGGGAAACACAATTGCTATAGCCTATTCCGCAGCCTTGTCTTCGGCATTGAGGATATGAATATCACTTGGAAAGATAAGAGGGTTTGGCCCCTGGAAGAACTCGGGCTCGCCTTCACCACGTTCAATAGCTTCCTTAGCAGCTAAGAAAGCATCAATGAAAGCCTCCCAGTTGGTTTCGGGGTTAGTCTTAATCAACATTTCAGCAACCTTCCATGATTTAAGAATCTCAGGAGCACCAACATCAGCAATCGCATGTTGATAGATTTCGGTCTCCTGGAACTCTTTAATAATATCAGCTTCGGGCTTCACGGTAGCAAGCTTCTCCTAAGCCTCTTTCAATTTCTTTTCAAGATCAGCATTCCGGGTTTTCTCCTTGGTTAAATCAATTTTGAGCCCGGACACTTCACCATCATGAAGAATTTTCATTTCACCAAGTTTCTTCCCAAGTTCAAGAATTTGTTCATCTTTCTTCATCATCACCCCGGTCAACTTCTCATCTTTCTTTTTAAACATGGCAGAGACACCGGCAGCTTTCACTGCCACCTAGAAAAGACAAAGAAAAGAAAGACTAAGGCAATATTTACTAATAAAAGAGAGGAAGGGGAAGAAAACATACCTGACCAATACCACTAATGAGATCAACCAAAAGCCCTCTCATTCCGGCCTCTCCCATCTCCTTCCAGTCCTCTTCAGAAGGGAGATGTCCAACATATTCGGCAAACTCTTCGCGACTCAGATTACCAACTCGGGGTTTAGTCACCCCGGTCTCCACGTTCACATCCTCAGCCACTTGCTCCACCCAATCCTCCCGATTCTCTAAATTATCCGAACCCGGAGTTCTGGGACCTGTCTTCCTTTTCTGCTTCCGGGGCCTCTTTGTAAGTTCAGTATCAGGAAGCCCAGGAGTAATCTCAACAGCTGGGTCGGGAGTGGTTTGGAGGGGAGCAACAGACTCCGCACCATCTTCTTTGAAGCGATTGGAACCGGACTCATCATCAGTCTTCTGGATTCGGGGAGTGTGAACCCTAGATAGTTACCTCAGGGAAAGAGCATAGTTGTTACGAGCGAGCCATAACCTCGTCGAAATGGGGATTGTGGAAGGGATGACCTGAAAAACCAAAGAAAACCGAGTTAGAGAAATGACAAAAGAATCCAGATTCAATATTTACAATATTAACTTACATCCGAGTTCAAATAACTTGTGATGATCCATAAAAGTGTCTCAGGTTAATTGATACCCGAGACACTCACAAAAAGCATGAACTTTAGCCCGGGCTTGACCCTCGAGTTTGTAATAAGGAAAGACTTTGGGTTTTTCACCAGCCACAAAGTGCGACATATATAACAGGTCTAAGCCTTTCAGCATAATGGCTTCTCCATTCCATCCCTTTAACGAGATATTCTGCATCACTGGTTTCGCGCTTCCTGAAGGATACCCACACTCTTCACCACGAAATCTTAACTCATACAAGGGCCTCTTGTTAGACCGGAGAAGATAGAAAAGTTGATGGAAGAGTTGAAAAGTGGGAAGGAACTCGGATTTCTCACAACAAGCGAGGAACCAGGTTATCCATTTTACACTGTTTGGGGTTATTTGTGTTATTGGGATTTCATAAACATACTTACAAAGATGTTTAACAAAGATGTGACACTCCGGTTCCAGCCTGAGCGCAAGTGCTCTAACCAAACGCCAAGGAACCCATCATCGGTCCTATCGTATACTTTCTCCCCGGGTTGAGGCCACCTCCATTGTATCTGGGGTCCAAGATGAAAAGCAGCCCGTACTATCTCATCCATTTCAGAGAAAGGCATTTTCTTAAAACTCTCTTTTAGCGGAGGAAGAGGCTCACCTACAATGGTATTAGCAAACATGGCATCCATAGCCGTTTTATCATACGGTCCAGGATCTCCATTCTAGTGTCGATGCCTATAGGAATAACTAAGGGATCTTTATATGCGAGACATGTCCTCATCAGGATCTTTCCTAACAAACATGAACTCGGAATCAAACCAGTACCCATCAGGTGTGATAAGGCTACCCCGGTCAGCTAATACGTTGGTGTTGAGTTGGGTGATCACAGATGTCTTTTTCTTCTTAGCCATTATACACCAGTGTAAGTCTACTACTTCTAATACTCCTGAATCCGAGTTATATGAACTTATGGATGGTTCTGAATCCGGAATCAACACTCTGTTAGCCCTTCATTTTATCCGAACCATAAACCTAGAAATAGATTGTTTTTATCTTGAGTTAGTCAAAACATTCATAACCTGAATTCTATAATATATTAACACCAGTGTCGTTCTCAAATTGCATCCAATGTTCCAAAATCCAGTCTCGTCTTTATCGAATTAAGTCCGGACTCTAACCCATTATGGGTAGGTTAAGTCCGGTCTTAATGATAATCCTAAACCCATATACCTAGAACTTCTACTATGAACCCGGGCTATATACGGTTACGCATAAACCAAAAAAGCAGAGGGGTTTACTAGGTCATACAAAACAGTACCAAGGAGCCCGGACACTGATCAAACCCGGACTCCTACCATAAACACGAAAACCAGAAACATTTTACTCAAAATATCAAACACCAAACAAAGATCAAATTGCATTTACATACACTTGCACATAAAAGAACACTTCTAGAACATCAAAAACAGCCCAGAAATCAAAAACCCCCCCCAATTTATAAATGCTTACACATGCGGACCAAAATCAACCACAAAACATTCGCACACATGAAATTGAATAACAAAGAACACAAAACCCAAAACCAAAACCAAGTTTCGACCAAAAAAGCCCAAACATTCATACACGAACTGTCAAATATATACACCAAATAGACCAAACCAAAAATGAAACAACAAAAAAGAGGAAGAAAGAGAGGAAATCTTACAAATAGCAGGAGAAAGTAGTGGCTTCGAAACGAAAACGCTGCAGAAGCTCAGAATTACAGACGCACAGAAAGCAAACTCAGATAAAGTGAAGAAGAAAGGAACAAAATCTGTAAAAATGAAAAAGAGGAAGTAAAAAGGGGGTTTTATATGGAAAAGCAAGAAACTACTCCCCCATCAGACACGTGGCTGAAGAAGAGTGGGCGAAAAAAGAAAAAGAAAATTACAAATCAGTTGAAAAGACAAGGATAATTATGACTAACAGTACTGGCGTGCGAGTTTCGAGGAGAATTGGGGCAATGCAAATTCAAACGGTTTATGGGGGAAGGCTATGAAATCGATTGGAATTCCAAATGGAAACGAATTTGATCCGAGAATCCGGGTTCGTATCAATCCTGTCTGCGGTACAATCGGTCCACCTTGAACCCGAATTGGGGGGCAACAATCAACAAAAATTTCTTCTAAGCAACTCAATGTTTCACAACTATGGACTGGAGAAGGAACTCTAAGCTACTCTTGAATCCGGACTCATGTCATTGACAACAATCCGGATTGGGGGGCAACAATCAACCAAAATTTTCTTTTAAGTTACTCATGAATCCGGACTCATGTCATTGACAACAATCCGGATTGGGGGCAACAATCAACTAAAATTTTCTTTTAAGTTACTCATGAATCCGGACTCATGTCATTGACAATAATCCGGATTGGGGGGCAACAATCAACCAAAATTTCTTTTAAGTTACTCATGAATACGAACTCATGTCATTGACAACAATCCGGATTGGGGAGAAACAATCAACCAAAATTTCTTTTAAGTTACTCATGAATCCGGACTCATGTCATTGACAACAATCCGGATTGGGGGGCAACAATCAACCAAAATTTCTTCTAAGTTATCCTAAAGTTTAACAACTTTGGACTTAAGAAGGAACTTTAAGCTACTCTTGAATCCGGACTCATGTCATTAACAACAATCCAGATTGGGGGGCAACAATCAACCAAAATTTCTTCTAAGCCAAACAATGTATTACGTGAATACTTCTACTCCCCCATCCAGAAAATCTGAATAAGGGAGTGGGGGGCAAATGATAGGCTATAAGAGCCCTGACTCCAAAATCTAGTGACTGAGCCCGGTCTCATGGCTCACTCAGACTCCGGGATGCAGCATGTTCGGTGGTACCAGAACCCTAACTCCCAAGCAGCCCTGACTCACTTCCAAAATCTTGACTTGGGCAAACAAAGTTTTACAGATATTCAAGGGAGGATAAGCTCAGATGACGTATGGTAAAACCGTCAACTCTGACGTGGGAAATACAGGACTGTGTCAGGAATCACACCTGGCCACAATAGGGAATATCCAATGATTGGCGCAATTATGTCCTATCTGAACCACACGCCAGCAGGAGCCTGGCACATGTCACCACAATTCTCACCTGGACACATGTGACCCATCAACATCATCCAGGTGTCTCACCTACCTAGGATCCAACTCTCATAATTGCAGGTACCCCCTGAACCCTAATTCTGGGCCTATAAATAGCCCAAGAAGGAAAGGTTTAGGGTTAGGCTCTCTCTCTCTACACTACCTATACACACACTCTCCACATTTAGATATCTCTATAGTCTTATCTTCCCTTCCAAAGCCATCACTTACTCTCACGCCGGAGGCGCCGCCAGGGTCCAAACCCCCCTCCGGTGTTGTTTTGCAGACACCCAACCGCGGCGACACCGCTTCCAGGCGTGGGATCGGCCGTGAAGGACTAGATCGGGACTTGGAGTTATCAAGATCCTTAACTGAAATATAGAAAATTTTGTATAAATTAGAACTTCAACAATATCATAATGCTTTTTAAAATTTGAAGTTAAGATTCATCCCTTATGTCCTATTTAGAAGAGCAATTGCAATAAATTAATTATATTTATCTCAGAATTTTGGTCACTGAAGCAAATTTTGAATTTTGGATCATTACTGAAAATGCTCTAAGTAATCAAAACGCATTTCTTAGCTGATTTTTTTTCAAAAAATATATTCATTTTCTCTTTTCCCCCACTTCAGATACATTTTTAGAACTTAAATATAATATAACAGAAAAAGGATACAAATATTTTTTTAATTAAAATTGATAAAATATTTTGTATCACTAGAATTTGTAATTTTTAACTATATCTCTAAAGAATATGCTGAGACTCACTATTAGAGTTACTTTAAATTTTGGCCACCAAAACTGTCAAAAAAGAAAATGTTTTATAGTAAAAAAAAAGTTTGGCCTCCAACTAGCAAATTTGGGCAAGTGTGTTGGATCAGTTTTCCGGGCCTCATAGCTTCTCGATAGTTCGTATATTTTAGTATGTGGGCCTCCGTACTGTTTTATGACATTATTGCAATTGGGTTTTGTGGTTACGAAATGTTGTTTTTTATTTATATTTTGCGTCTTACTCTTGAGTTTTTAAGAAGCGAAAGTAAATGGATCAATTTATGGCTTACTTCATTTTTTAAACACGGGAGCAGGGTGTTAACTGTGAAGGGTAGGGGTAAAATGTCAGGTAGAATTGGATATTTATTTGCTTAAGTTTTGGATCATTTTACTTTTATTATGTCCAGATTTGGGTCCGAGATCATTTTATACGGATCTAATCTGATCTTTGATATTAAGGTTGGATCTAAATTGAATATGAGTAAGTACCATATTTTCTAATTTGTAATCGTGCGGTTTGTTATCCATCAAATACGAGTCAAATATGATCCACTAGCATTAGTACCGTTTTACTTGAACGATGTAAATAGTCACTTATTCTAAAAATTAATATAATATTATAAATCATTAGTATACTTAATCCTGAAACCTATTTATGACATCATAAATCTAAATAGATAAATCTAGATGAAACAACACATACTAGACCTAAATTTCTAAATTTATGACTTCATACCTCTCCAAACAGATACACCCTTCACATATAACTATTTTACACATTTTCATTAAAACACGACACTTATACATATTAACACACATAAACACAATCTAATACCGACACACCCTTCACCTTCACCTATAACTATTTTACACATTTTCATTAAAACACACCACTTATATAACATAGTCTCTCAATAAAGTTTTTTTTTTTGCCAAGCCATTAAAGTATTTAACATCATTTTTGTAAAATTTTCATGGGCTAACACTCTAAACAGACTCCAACTATTTAATAGCTTCTCACTTAATAAAGTATCATATTTTAATATGAAATATACCACATTTTCTTTCTAATAAATGATATCTATTAATTTCCCCAGCTAAACCTAAGTAATACATTTATTACTTTTAACATAAGTAATACATTTATTACTTTTACTACTATAACTTTATATTTTGTAAAGTTTACTTTACTAACAACCTAAGCCTAATACCTTTCTACTTTACTGAATCTTTCTACACAAGTAAAACTAAAAAAGAAATAATGTAATCAATTAAAATTATCGTGTACTTTGAAATTTTTGTTCTCACTTGAACAAGAATTAATAATATAGTATTTTAATAAAGTATAATATTAATTATAATTTTATAATACACAATAATTTTCTAACCCTCAAATTACAATTTTTAATATTGAAAAGGTTACCTATATACATCTAAAATACCAACAACTACTTTATATTTTAAAATTTTTAATTAAAAATATTTATAATAACTATTGCATAACGATATTATGTAAAAAACTACATAAACTAATTTTATACTTTTACTAATCTCTAACTACTGATACTTTCTAAAGAAAATATATACTAACAAAACTAGACCAACTAAGGTAAATTTATACTTTACTTCATACCTCTTGAAACTGACACACCCTTCACGAACATATTCTATCAATAAAGTATTTTCTTTTTTGCTAAGCCATTAAATTATTTAACATGGTTTTTGTAAAATTTCCATGGGCCAACACTCTAAACACACTCCAACTATTTAATAGATTCTTATTAATAAAGTATAATATTTTAATATGAAATATACCACCTTTTGTGCGAGTTTCTAATAAATGATATCACATTTTCATTAAAACACACCACTTATACATATAAAGAGACACAACCTAACAAATATATGTAACATATTCTCTCAATAATTTATTTTTTTTTGGCTAAGCCATTAAAGTATTTAACATCGTTTTTGTAAAATTTTCATGGGCTAACACTCTAAACAGACTCCAACTATTTAATAACTTCTCACTTAATAAAGTATCATATTTTAATATGAAATATACCACCTTTTCTTTCTAATAAATGATATCTATTAATTTCCCCCGCTAAACCTAAGTAATACATTTATTACTTTTAACATAAGTAATACATTTATTACTTTTACTATTATAACTTTATATTTTGTAAAGTTTACTTTACTAACAACCTAAGCCTAATAACTTTCTACTTTATGTACTTTACTGAATTTTTAGGGACAAGTAAAACTAAAAAAATAATAATGTAATCAATTAAAATTATCGTGTACTTTGAAATTTTTGTTCTCGAACAAGAATTAATTATATATTATTTTAATAAAGTACAATATTAATTATAATTTTATAATACACAATAGTTTTCTAACTCTCAAATTACAATTTTTAATATTGAAAAGGTTACCTATATATATCTAAAATACCAACAACTACTTTATATTTTAAAATTTTTAATTAATAATATTTATAATAACTATTGCATAACGATATTATGTAAAAAACTACATAAACTAATTTTATACTTTTACCGGTCTCTAACTACTAATACTTTCTAAAGAAAATATATACAAACAAAACTAGACCAATTAAGATAAATTTATACTTTATGACTTCATACCTCTTCGAATGAAACAGACACACCCTTCACGAACATATTCTATCAATAAAGTATTTTCTTTTTTGCTAAGTTTAATTTTTTTTTTGCTAAGTCATTAAAGTATTTAACATCGTTTTTGTAAAATTTCCATAAGCGAACACTCTACTCCAACTATTTAATAGATTCTTACTTAATAAAGTATAATATTTTAATATGAAATACACCACCTTTTCTGCAAGTTTCTAATAAATGATATCTACTAATTTTCCCCGCTAAACCTAAGTAATATATTTATTACTTTTAACATAAGTAATACATTTATTACTTTTACTACTATAATTTTATATTTTGTAAGGTTTACTTTACCAACATAAATCTAATAATTTTCTACTTTCCTCAGATTCAACTAACTTTTCAGGACATGAAAAACTAAAAAAGAAATAATGTAATCAATTAAAAGTATCTTATACTTTGAAATTTTTATTCTCACTTCAAAAATTAATAATATAGTATTTTAATAAAATATAATATTAATTATAATTTTATACTACACAATAGTTTTTTAACCCTGAAATTACAATTTTTAATATTGAAAAGGTTACCTATATATCTAAAATACCAAGAACTAATTTATATTTTAGAAAATATAATTAAAAATATTTATAATAACTAATGCATAACTATATTAGGTAAAAAACTAATTTTATACTTTTACCCATCTCTAACTACTAATACTTATAACTATTTTACACATTTTCATTAAAACACACCACTTATACATGTAAAGAGACACAACCTAATCCAACACACTCTTCACGGATAACTATTTTACACATTTTCATTAAAACACACCACTTATACACCTAATCGGACACACCCTTCACCTGTAACTATTTTACAACTTTTCATTAAGACAGAACCTAACAAATATGTAACCAACTATTTAATAGCTTCTGACTTAATAAAGTATAATATTTTAATATGAAATATACCATGTTTTCTGCGAATTCCTAATAAATAATATCTACTAATTTTCCCTGCAAAACCCAAGTACTACATTTATTACTTTTAACTTAAGTAATACATTTATTACTTTTACTACTATAACTTTATATTTTGTGAAGTTTACTTTACTAACAACCTAAACCTAATAACTTTCTATTTTACTAAGATTCAACTAACTTTTCAGGACAAGTAAAACTAAAAAAGAAATAATGTAATCAATTAAAAGTATCTTATACTTTGAAATTTTTGTTCTCACTTGAACAAGAATTAATAATATAGTATTTAAATAAAGTATAATATGAATTATAATTTTATACTTCCTAATAGGTCAACTGGAAGTTGGTAAACTTCTTTCATCACCTTCAAACAAACAAGTAGAGTTAAGAGTAAGAAATGTCTTCGGTGAAACCCTATTGATTTTGATTATTGATTTTGATGATAACACTAGTAAGCAAGCTAGATCTATTATTTTGAACTAACATTGTTTTGCAGAATATATAATTTATAATGTTTATTTTGTTGTTAGCAAGCTAACAGTGCAGAAACAAAGTATCTTAGCAAGCTAACATTGCAAACACAAAGTATCTTAGCAAGCTACAGTACAGTAATAGAGTATTCCAGCAAGCTAAGACTGTTCCGCCAGAAACTGTTCAAGTCAACCTGAAGTCCTAATTTTATGGAGATTTTATAGGACATGATGTGTAAGGACTCTATAAATTATATAAACGTAATATATAATTTTAGAGCTCAGTTTTTCACAAAGATTTTTTCAAAACAATTTTCCTATCTTTTAGGAGTTTGTTTATTTCAAACGTTTTATCCTATACAAACTCTTTAAACTTGTTTTTGGTTTATATACCGAATGTTTTATGTTCTAAACGTCTTTTCTCCTAAACTTCAGTATATTAACGTTATGTGAACGTTGATGAACGAATTTATCAAACAAACTAAACGTGAGAAAAGGTTTCAAGACCGTTGGTGTTTGGTTGGTTAATTCGAACGTTAATTGTTCTTTATATATACTTGTATCTGTTATTTTTAGACCTAACAAGGAAGAACATTATCAGATTACAAGAACAACTCTGTGATACACTTTGAAAATCTTTTTACTTGAGCTCTACTATTACATATACGTTTATATTCTTATTAAGAGTTCATAGTTTGAGTTGTATCATTCTTCAATTGATTGTATTGTTCAGATTGTAAGGTTTGTTGCTGAGGTGCAAGCTAGGACACAAGGGTTCGGGAATTACTTTGATAGAGAAGTTTATACTTGGGTAGTATAGTACTTAGAGATCATTTGATTCAAGGAACAAAGGTGTCAGCTAGCTGCTACTAGTGACATGGAAGAAGTGAGATATATTTATTAATCTTGTAATCGGTTTTTATAGTGATTAATAGTATATTCCCTTACCAGGTTTGGTAGGAGACCAAGACGTAGACCATTGGTGTTAAGGGTCGAACCTGGCTAAAACTCTTGGTGTTTTTACTTACTGTTATTTCAATTCTGCATTGCATTGTTTATCTTAGCTAGCTGACAGACTATATTTTATTCATCTTAGCTGGCTGACAAGTTAGCAGTTAATTATTTGGTAAAACTTCAAAATTGGATATAGTTGGTCATAGCACCTATTCACCCCCCCCCCCATCTAGGTGTGCATTTTCATTTGGTATCAGATCTTTGGTGTACTAACATTTCTGTAACAGGAAAGTACAGATCCTATGTCACACTTTTATGTAGAGCGAGAATCATTGAACAAGCCACCACTTCTCAATGGGGCAGAAAATTATGATTTATGGAGACTAAAGATGAAGATGTTCTTGAGCAAAAATCCATTTGAGTGGAGAGTCTTTAAGGACGGTCCATTCACTTTTTTGGATAATAATGGCAAGCCAAAAGATGTTGATGATCTTACCGAGACAGAATTGATAAAATCAAGCTATGATGGAAGAGCAAAGTACACACTAATATGTGGTCTTTCAGATTCATATTTTGACAAGGTCTCATCATGTAGCACAGCAAGGGATATATGGGATACATTAAAAATACATTATCAAGCTACATCAAAATCAGAGGATGTATGTTTCAAGTCAAACCAGCAAGCTGCCTCAAGAGACGAAAATAAAGCAAAGGCTCAAATCACTTGGAGTGACGAGGAATTTAATTACAACGAAGACTCAAGCGAAGATATGCTAAATATTGCATTGGTGGGAATTGACAATGATATGGTTCGAGGAAACACCGAAGAAGTCCTTGTAAATAGTGATGTATCACATTCGGACTCCGATGTTGAATCTAGTGCGGTAAACTCATTTCATTTTAACATATCTTCTGAAAATGTTATATTGGAATCACTAACCATGCAGGAACATATTAATATATCTATTTTAGAGTTCATGGAATTAAAGAATGAGAACAATAAGCTTGAAAAGCAAAATGCTACTATTCGAAAGATCATTTCTGATCTTATGGCTAAAAAGACTCCATCAAACAATCATGAAGATCTCATTTCTGATCTAAAGGGAAAGCTAACACAACTTGAAGGGTTTAACAAGTTGCTCCTCAAAAGAAATGACACATTGATGAAGGAACTCATCGAGCTACGTGAAGAAATTGAAGCAATAGATGTATGTCTTGAAACATTTAAAATCAGAGAATCCATCTCAATTGAAGTTACTCAATAAGATGAGAAGAAAAAGGAATTAGAAGCTGAAGTTGCAAAGCTTGAGAAAGGCATGGGAAAATTTGTTTAAGGAGAGGAAGTATTAAAGACAATCATGAAACAAACAAAGGTTCCCATTAATAAAGAAGGACTTGGAATGGCTTCTACTTCAAAGGACAAGGCTTTTCAATATGAAGGCAAACATGGTATTCCATATAACTATGCTATGCCATGGAGAATTTGCTTCAAATGTGGGAAGAAGGGTCATTTGTCAAATCATTGCACAAGTCAGAATGTTAAATCAGCAAGCTAGAACAGACAGACAACTTATAGGCAGCAAGCTGACAGAACAAGGAGAACATGAAATCGAGCATCAAAAGTGATCAAAATGTGGATCAAGAAATCTGACTTGAATGTTCTTTATGTTTTATCAACTAACCATACTGGACCCAAACAAATTTGGGTACCAAAACGTTGAGTTGTTTGTTCTTTGTTTTGTAGGTATGTCTTGTGGTCAAAGTCAATGCAAATCAATGGATATTGGATAGTGGATGTACAAGACATATGTGTGGTGACAAATCTCAGTTCCTTAGTCTTAAAATGAAAAAGGGTGGAAGTGTTACAATTGCTGATAGCAAAACACTCCGCATACTTGGCAAAGGAACAATTGGTAATAGTAACATTTCTATTGATAAAGTTCAATATGTTCAAGGTCTTAATTATAATTTGCTTAGTATAAGTCAGTTATATGATGATGGACATACTGTTGTTTTTTATAAAGAGAAATGTACTATTAATGTTGGCACTAACAAAGTCCCCCTAGTTGCTAGAAGGGAAGGAAATATATATATATATATTGGACTTTGAGATGCAGGAAGTAGGTTGCTGCTTAGCTACTGTTGATACAAATCCAGATCTTTGGCATAGAAGGCTAGGACATGCTCATATGGACTTACTCAGCAAGCTGTCTTCCAAGAAGCTAGTTAGAGGACTGCCCAAATTGAAGTATGTCAAGACGGAAACTTGTTCGGCTTGTCAATTAGGCAAACAAATCAGGACTCCACATAAGTCAAAGACAATGGTATCAACTTCTAAACCTTTAGAGCTTCTCCATTTGGATTTATTTGGTCCGGAAGCATATAAAAGCATTGGAGGTAAACAATATGCATTTGTAATCGTAGATGATTATTCTAGATATACATGGGTATTGTTTCTTCGTACTAAAGATTGTGTTTTTAGTGAATTTGAGAAGCTAATCACTTTACTTGAGAACAAGTTGAATACAAGGCTTGTAGGTATAAGAAGTGATAGAGGAGGTGAATTCATCTCAAAAGACTTCATTGCTTATTGTGAAGAAAGAGGTATTACACATGAATTCTCTGCTCCAAGGACACCTCAACAAAACGGAGTTGTGGAGAGAAAGAACATATCTTTGCAAGAAACTGCGAGGACCTTGCTGCAAGAAAGCAAGCTGCCAAGGAGTTTCTAGGCAGAAGCTGTCAACACAGCTAGCTATGTTCTTAACAGGGTTCTTATCAGGCCTATACTCAACAAAACTCCATATGAATTGCTGAGGAATAAGAAGCCAAACATTGGATATTTCAAAGTCTTTGGCTCCAGGTGTTTTGTACTCAAAACTATTGATCGAGATGGTAAATTTGATGCTAAATCTTACGAAGCAATATTTTTGGGATATTCTTTAACAAGTCATTCTTATAGAGTTTATAATATATCTAAACGTATTGTTGAAGAGTCTATTGATGTTTCATTTCAAGAATCTAATGTTGATCTGTCAAGAGATGAGGAAGATATTGCAGGTGCAGGTCATGACAGCGAGCTGACAAGGCAAACTTCTGTATCTCAGCAAGCTGACAAACAGCCTGATGCAACTCCAGAAGCTGACAAGCCAACTGAAACCTCTTCTCCAATGGATGAAACTATTAATCAATTGTCAAAACTCACTTTGGAAGGTCCAAGAGGTCAGAGATCACAAGATAAGATGCCTATATATGAAGGTAGTGAGGTCTCTCCTCCGTCCAAGCGAATTCGAGTACATGAGGAAGTCATAGCTCAACATTCATTGCCAAAGTCAACAAGAACAGTGAAGAACCATCCTCCAGAGTTGATCATTGGTGATAAATCAGAAGGAATCAAGACAAGGGCGGATAAACCAAAAGAGTCTCACTTGAGTGCGGTTAAATGGATATTCAAATATTTGAGTGGCACAATTACTCTTGGTTTATTTTATCCAATCTGTTGGATTTAGTGATGCAGATTATGCAAGTTGTCAAACTGACCACAAGAGTACAAGGGGTGTTTGTGCATTTTTAGGACAGAGTTAGGTGTCTTGGCAAAGCAAGAAGCAAGCTTCTGTTGCATTATCCATTGTAGAAGAATACCAGCGAGCTGACATCTTCACTAAGCCATTGGTCGAAGAAAGATTTTTTGTTCTTCTTAGGGAAATTGGCATGTACAATGTCTAGACAACAAGCTGCCTACGGATGTCTGGTAATATTAGCTAACTTAACATGATAATCCATGCTTATTTGAATTTTCTATTATTGATAACATGCGAATAACCTTTTTGATGAGTAAGGGGGAGAAAATTCAGGATCATAGTATGTGTGATTTAGGGGGAGCTAAATGTTAATGTGATGCCATGACAATATGCTTAGCTGCTTGTATAGAATGCTAATCTTTTTGCAGGGGAAGCATAATTTTAGGGGGAGTATTTTGCTCCTGAATGTTGGTGTGTAATCATCAAAAAGGGGGAGATTGAAACCCTATTGATTTTGATGATAACACATAGTAAGCAAGCTAGATCTATTGTTTTGAACTAACATTGTTTTGCAGAATATATACTTTATAATGTTTATCTTGTTGTTAGCAAGCTAACAGTGCAGAAACAGAGTATCTTAGCAACCTAACATTGCAAACACAAAGTATCTTAACAAGCTAACATTGCAGTAATAGAGTATTCCAGCAAGCTAAGACTGTTCCGCCAGAAACTGTTCAAGTCAACCTGAAGTCATAATTTCATGGAGATTTTATAGGACATGACGTGTAAGGACTCTATAAATTATTTAAACGTAATATATAATTTTAGAGCTCAGTTTTTCACAAAGACTTTTTCAAAACAATTTTCCTATCTTTTAGGAGTTTGTTTATTTCAAACGTTTTATCCTATACAAACTCTTTAAACTTGTTTTTGGTTTATATACTGAATGTTTTATGTTCTAAACGTTTTTTCTCCTAAACTTCAGTATGTTAACGTTATGTGAACGTTGATGAACGAATTTATCAAACAAACTAAACGTGAGAAAAGGTTTCAAGACCATTGGTGTTTGGTTGGTTAATTCGAATGTTAATTGTTCTTTATATATACTTGTATCTGTTATTTTTAGACCTAACAATGAAGAACATTATCAGATTAGAAGAACAACTCTGTGATACACTTTGAAAATCTTTTTACTTGAGCTCTACTATTACATATACGTTTATATTCTTATTAAGAGTTCATAGTTTGAGTTGTATCATTCTTCAATTGATTGTATTGTTCAGATTGTAAGATTTGTTGCTGAGGTGCAAGCTAGGACACAAGGGTTCGGGAATTAGTTTGATAGAGAAGTTTATACTTGGGTAGTATAGTACTTAGAGATCATTTGATTCAGGGAACAAGGGTGTCAGCTAGCTGCTACTAGTGACAGGGAAGAAGGGAGATATCTATACTATAATATTATAAGCAAACCACCCTCTATTTGGTTGGTAGTTTGGTCATATGGTTTGGTCCTCTAAATAATAACCGTTAGATGTAAATATAGGTAAATGAGAACAGTTGGATGTAATATTAAAAGAATATTCTTTTTTTGATATCTAAAATGCTATCACGGGTTCAAGGTTCGAATCCCGTCAACAACATATTAAAATTTTTTAAGATCAAAATACAAATAAATGCTAATAAAATAAGATAAAAAATACTAAAAAATCATATAAAAAAAACTATTATAAGTAAACTACCATCTATTTGGTTGGTTGATAGTTTGGTTCTCTAAATAATAACCGTTAGATATAAATATAGATAAATGAGAACCGTTTGATGTAATATTAAAAGAATATTATTTTCTTTGTATCTAAAATACTCCCACGAGTTCAAGATTTAAATCCCGTCAACAACATATTATTATTATTATTAAATATTTATATCATCTATTTTTCTAAGCAACATTCAAAAGTTCAAGATATTATTCCGTCGACAACATATTAAAAAATTTTAAGATCAAAATACAAATAAATGATAATAAAATAAGATAAATAATAATAATAAATCATATAAAAATACTAAAATAATACATTAAAAATATTAAAATTCATCCGTGCATCGCACGGGTTATAAGCTTGTATTTATTAATCTTGTAATCGTTTTTTATAGTGATTAATAGTATATTCTCTTACTAGGTTTGGTAGGAGACCAGGACGTAGACCATTAGTGTTAAGGGCCGAACCTGGCTAAAACTCTTGGTGTTTTTACTTACTGTTATTTCAATTCTGCATTGCATTGTTTATCTTAGCTAGCGACTATATTTTATTCATCTTAGCTGGCTAACAAGTTAGCAGTTAATTATTTGGTAAAACTTTAAAATTGGATATAGTTGGCCATAGCACCTATTCACCCCTCTAGGTGTGCATTTTCATTCGGGAAAGAATTAGCCACTTTAGAAAATTGTAAAGTGATTAGCAATAGTTCTTTTATATCAGGGGCCGCTATTTCAAAATCCTGGTTTGACCAAAAAAACCAGATCAATTAATGCAAAAGAAGCCACATAAATTGTAGTATAAATTCATGTTTTCCATGAATTTTAGTATATATGTAGTATATCTAGCTAATTACCTTATATAATTAAAATGCAATTTTCTATTTTTTTTGGAAAAAAACCACTCATTTTTTAAAAATATAACGGACAATTACCTTTCTGCAATTATTTTTCTCACTTATCAACACTTAGCTTCCAACTATTTAACACCTTCACACTTCATAAATTATAACTTTTTAATATGCATTATTCCACGAGTTTTTAATAATTATCATTACCTAATTTTTTTTCTAAACTAAATGTAACTAATACAACATTTACTTTTACTACTATAAGATTATCAATTTATATTTTGTAAAATTTACATACTAATATCTTAAACTTAACAAATTTCTTTTTTAAATAGATTCTACTAATTTTTTAAGAAAAAAGAAACAAAATAAACTAATTTTATCAATTAAATATATCTTATTTTTTTTTGTATTTATGTACTCTTTTTGAAAGATTGAGTTTATATATTTACTCGAACAAAAGTTCATAAACAACTTTGTGCTAAAGTGTAATATAAACTAAAACAGTATATTATTTAATAGTTTGTTGTCCTTAAATTACAATTTTTTAAATGAAAATGTTTATGTATAAATATCTTAAACACCAATTACTACATCATATTTTGAAAAGTCTAATTACAAACATCTGCCGTAATTATAATATAACAATTTTGTGTACAAAATTAATTTCATAATTTTAACAATTGTTATTATAATTTTTTCTGAAAAAAATAACTCAAAACAAAACTATTATATAGGACCAACTAAACTTAATATACTATTGTATTATAATAAAGTGTAAATTATATTATATTTTTACACTAATCTAAATTTTAAAAATCATCTTTTGTAATCACAAGAAATAAAATATTATTGCAATAAGTACAAAATAAAATATAAATGTTATACTTTGAGATATAACATTTCACTTTTAATAGTAATCCTTAAAATTGTTACACATATTAAACCTTAAACTAAATTTAAGCATATAACTTTAATTTACTAATCTAAATTATAACTTTGTATATAACTATGGTAAAGCTAATACACTTTAATGGTTCCAAGTGGTAGGTTTTATCCAAACATATTTATTTAGGTAAAAACTAAAAATATTTTTTTGAAACAAATTAAGAGAAAACGTACATAAGTATAAATTTACGAAATTGATGAATTTCTAACCAATTTTAATCTTACTTACAACAATAAACATTTATTTCACCAATTAAAAATGTTTCATAAAAAAATAAGTACTAATTATTTTTTTAATTTTTTTACCATTTAATTTTCAATTAATATATTATAATATAGTATTAAACTAATTAAAAATATAGAAAAAGTTATTATAGAGAAAATTAACTTTGCATTTTTTTAAAAAATTTACAAAATCCGGGCGAAGCCGGGGCAAACTAGTACTAGTATGTAATAATCACGAATTGAAAACTTAATTAAATGATCTGTCAAATATATAATGATAAGAATAATATGAGACTTGCTCTGGGCGGGTATATGAGTGGTCATTTTTTGCATCATATTTTTTCCGGATTTAATTTTTTTTCACTAGATTTGGATCATGTATAAAACAAATCTAAAACGTGTATCATATTTTTGAACCGGATATAAGCCGAGATACAGAATAATCCAGATCAATCAACATCCCTACCGATACTAAGTTAAGTTGATAATTCATCTCTAATTTAAAATTTTAACAGGTTATCAAACGTATTATACGGATCATATTGTATTCTTTAAGATCAGATCATTTAATGTCACCTTTTTAAAACAATATCTGTTAAGTTTAAAACAACAATATTTTAAATAATAATATTGGGATTCGAACTCGACACCTCTTACTCATCCAAAACTCTAGCGCTGTCTTCCCGAACTTTTAGTAAAAAAAAGAAAAGAATGAAAAATGAACAATTTTCTATTCTCTTCAAATCTTTCTAAAAGTGGGAAGAAGATTTTGGAGAAAAATATAAAGGAAATTTGTTTCCTAATCTTTAGGTTTCTTTTCTTTTCTTTCCATGAAAATCGTTCTGAAACAAATTATGAAAATATATTTCTTACCTTCTTTTTATTTTATTACTAAAATATATTTCTGGAACACGGCGTAGAATCTCCCAAAAATTTGAAGTGTCATGGGCAAAACGTAATTGGATGATAGGCTGTAACATCACAACAATTCTCACATTTTCCGAACCAAGATTGCAAATATCCAACAGTAAAACGGGATTCACTACTGATTAGTATATTATTGTTAGCAACAACTAATGTATCTATGGGTCTGTTTGGGTGACGCAACTTATGCATTATAAGTTGATAAGAGCTTATGGAGGGTATTTGTGTACCCAGTTTATTTGATAACTTATAACTTATAAATTGATAAGTTGAATGTTAGAAATCACTAACATTTTACTTAACTTATCAACTTATTCTTTGATTTCTTTATTTTTCTAATATTTTATATTTTTACATTTGTGTTTTTAAATATTTTTTTAATTTTAAATACAAGTGTTGAAATCATTGTATTTAAAAATTATTTTTTCAAATTTAATTTCGCAAATTCTTCACTAACTTATAAGTAAATTTATCCAAACAGCCGTATAACTTATAAGAATTCATCAACTTATCACTTATATGACACTTACTCATTTTAAGCTATAAATCAACTTTTTGGTGATAACCCAAACACGCACTATATCTATGTAAATATATAAGGAATTCACAATCAAGAATATGGAACTTATGGATATGATCAAGAACTAATTAGAGAGAGATATAAAGAGATGAAAAAGGATAGAAGAAGAGAGATGAGAAATAATAGAATTGTTATTAATTTTCTTGACCGTCTTTCCATTACAACTCTCAGACTATTTATACAATTAACCACAACATTGTGGATTACAACTCTCCATAGAAACCTTTCAGTTGGGACACATGCACTACATTGTGGATTTTGACAGAAGCAGGTAACTTTAGTTTGTAAGCAACTGCACCTATCTTATCTGCATTCTGGAAGGGACCACAATATTTGTGTGCTAACTTTTGGTTACTTCTTTTGGAAAAGTTAATCTGCCTATAAGGTTGAATCTTAAGCCAAACCCAATCACCATTCTGAAATGTCCTTTCAGACCTGTGTTTATCTGTCTACATCTTCATTCTATTTTGAGCTTTACAAAGATGATTCTTTAAAGAAACAATCATAGCATCCCTTCTTAACATACTTCTATCCACCTCATGATTAGAAGATTCCCCAGCCAAATAAGGTAAATGAAGTGGAGGTGACTAATCATAAACTACAAAAATGACTGTTTTACCCTGAGAATTTGGCAAACATGTAATGAAATCCATGTTAATGTCAGTCCAAACATCTTCTGGAATAGGCAAAGGTTGTAAAAGACCTGGATAACCAGCAGTATCATACTTGACAACTTGACAAATTGAACAATTTCTGATCATATTACTGTCATTCTTTGTCATACATTTCCAAGTAAAAATACTCTTAATACATTTGAGAGTAATATCCCTACCAGAATGCCCCCCTTCAGAAGAACTATGATGTCATTTCAGTGTATGATCCTTTAACTCCTAATCAGGGCCAACTAAGATTCTATGCTTTTTTCTAATTAAACCATCTTGAAGAGTAAAATGAGGAATACTTTGGTGTTGCTGCAATTGAGTTAACAAGTTGGAAAAAACAACATCTTTTAAGTAACTATTCTTAATAAGTTCTTCCAAATTTGAAGAGACTACTGTAATATCCAAACAAATAATTTCTGCACCTTGAACCCTTGATAAAACATCAGCCACATCATTCTCCTTTCCGCTTTGATATTGTATTTCATAATCAAAACCAAGTAATTTTGACAACCAGAATTGCTAAAAATGTGTAGAAATTTTCTGTTCTAGTAACCACTTAAGACTCTTATGATCAGTTTTTATAATAAAGTGATTACCTGTAAGATATTGTTCCCACTTTTGAACAACAAAAACAATAGCCAAAAACTCTTTTTCATATATTGACAACTGCAGCCATTTAGGTCCCAAAGCTTTACTGATAAAAGCTAAAGGGTGACCTTCCTGCATTAACACAGCCTCAATACCACTCTTTGAAGCATCAGTCTCCACAGTAAACACTTTTGAAAAATCAGGAAGAGCCAATACTAGTACAGAAACCATTGCATGTTTAACCTGTTCAAAAGCTTGTTGATGTACATGTTGAACCATAACTACTTGTAGAAAGGGGGGGGGGGGGGTTGAATACAAGTAGTACTAATATGTCTATTTTTGTGTTTTTCTTGTTTGACAAACATAATAGTAAATATGCGGAATTGAAAGAACACAAAACAAAGATGATACAACGATGAGTTATATTGAATAACCAAAGTTACAAACTCTACCAAGGATGTACAAATATCCTTAACAGCTACGTTCTATAAACAATGTTACAGCTGCAAACTCTCAATGTAAAAACCTAATACAGACTTAAGGTTTCGACACACACGATCATATATTACAATGTAGAATGGGAGTATTTATACAATTTTCCTATCAACAAAAATAACAAGTAAATCAGTCTTGTAAATTATGAGATTCTGTCTCATCTGTTTTTGGTTGACATCTTCGATAATCCAGCTCTTCTGATAAGATCAAATCATCTTCTGATTCTTGATAAGGATTCGAGTTTATCCAGTGATCTGTCTTCAAAGATAATAGAAATTTCCATAATCTGTAGCAAGCTTTATAGACTCTTAAAGACCGCAGACTCCAACAACTCATAGACTCTTATCACAGACTCTTGTATCAGTAGACTCTTCGTTGTAATCCAGTAACACCATCATCTTCATTCCTAACAATCTCCCCCTATTTATGCTTTATACAATAAGGCATAAATCTTGTTTGATGATGTCAAAACCATATTGATATGTACAGAACTAGAATACAACAATATCAGAAGGCTTGATAAACTTCACTGATCATTTGGAATGGAAATTTTCTTGAAAGAAGGATTTATGTTAATCAATTCATCTAACAGTGTATCTTCTGTTCTTGCCAATGCTTTGCCAATTTCTTCTTTAAGAAAAATCATATCAGAGTTAGCACACATGATTTGATAATGAAGTGCTCTGAACTGATCTGGCCTGTATTTAAACTTCTGTAAATGATCCAGACTCATAAAAGATAATTCTCCTTCCATAGCTTGATAACCAATATATTTTCCATGTTGACCTTGTTCAATTTCAAGAATATTGTACTCCATTTCTTTATCAGAACCATCTGGAGCTACATATATAAGCTTGAATGAAGGAACACCAGTATGATACATTCTTTGATAAGTCTTTTTGAGCTGTTTATCAATTTCATTAAGCAAGTTTCTTAAGACTGCATTCCAGCCTTGAGTAACTTCAGCTCTTTTCTCCAATAAGAATTTTACATAGGCAAGCTCCTTTTCCCTTTTGTGATAAATCAAAGTTTCTTGATCCATCCACCTTATTATTCCAGAAGATAAGAAGTATACAATAAATTCTTTTTGAATCTCCTTGTCCAGTGTTCCTTTTCTTGATACATGCTCCTTTACTTTCAAAGTCTTCAAAACAAGTTGAGCAGAAATCAGTCTATTAAGATGTTTCTGTGTAACTGACTCACCAACATAATCTGTCAATGGATGGGGATCAGCTACATGTTTGACTGCATTAGAAGTATTTCCTTGAGTATGACCAAGTCCAGTTTTGATAATCGAAGAACGAGCCTGATTACTCTGATTCATTATCCAATAAGTTGGTTCAACCTGCTTTTGAGTAGACCCTATTTCAACAGTAGTCCCTGCATTGACAAGAGGAATAGTACCTTGCAAATACCTGGATTTTTGAATAAAACCCTCATGCGGCTTAAATTGAAATTGCTGACCAACTACATGTGGAATAGTAGAACATGGAGTTTCAATCTTCTTAGGTACTTGAGAAGCAATAGATTGTACATCTTGTAATCTTGTCACTTCCTTCTCAAAACCTATCTTTTGCAAATCTATAGTGTCACAAACATTCAGATCAGTAACCAATTCATTTCTCAGCCTCAAACGTTCCATTTCAGTAGAAACATGTCTCTGTCTCTTAGAAGTTTCTCTAGACTCTGGTTGTCTAGACTCTGAAGACTTCCTCTTTATCTGTTGAGTCTGTAATTGAATTGTACTTACTTGTTTTCCTTTCTGAGTGTGACCACTACCATCATTATCATCATCATCAACATCCTTCTTCTTATAAAGGCTTGTCTCTTTAGCATCATTTTTACAAGAACTTGCTGCAATTCTAGACTTGATCCCTCCACCCCCCCCCCCTTTTGACATCATCAACAGGTGAAAGATATGGTGGTATATTTAAAACATTTGTCATGTGCCCAAGCATGTCCAGAATCAGAGCTTGATTGCTAAGAATACTATCCTGTTGACTTTCCAAAGAACTCAACCTAGTCTCCACTGACTCCTGATTAGAAACCATAGTACCCAAAGAAGCTGTAGTATAATCTTGAAGAGAAGTAACAGTCTTAGATAACTGTACTAGCTGTCCTTGAGTTTGTAAAATAGAGATATCCATGCCAGTGACTTCAGAATGAAGTGTACTCACAACAGAATGAATAATATCCAAACTAGGAGTTCCATCTATATGAGTAGACTCAACATGCTCTTCAGCTTGCTGTCTGGAGATAGAAAGAGAAGCAGGATCAAAAACATCATGTTCAGAAATACCAAAAGTATCAAAGAAATCTCTGCTTGCTCTTGATTGATGTTCTAAAGCAACTCTGCATGAATCAATTTTAGGCACTTCTGATGAAGGTTGATCACCATCTGAATCAGAATCTGTGCTTGAAAAAATCTGTCAGAGTGTCCTGGTGATAATAGATGATTTCTAAGACTTAGTCTCAAAGGCGGATTTTTATCTAGAGCAGAAGACCTATCACTTCTTTGAATTTGAGAAATAATTGAGAAATTCACAGTAGGAATTCCCATGTTAAAAGTTTCCAATAAAGAATAAGGCCATTGTTGTTGAAAATACAACATATCTGCATCTACAGTCTTAGCTACATTGGAGGTATCTGTAACTTGTACAACTTCATGAGATAGAACATTAACAGAGTCTATAGGATAATCAAGATATAACACACCTGGTGTAGGCTCTAAATGTTTAAGAACATCCTCCGAATGTGAAGTAGAAGTAGAAGAACTAATAACAATAGCTGGGACTTCAACAGAGACTGACTCCTCCATAGAGTGATCAGGGTCTGAAGAATCAGGAAGTACAACACTTAAAGGAAGTGCATCAATAGGAATACTTGGATCCATAGCTACTTGTTCCTGAGGTTGTGAAGATAAATCTTCTAGTCTTCGTTCTCTTCTTCTGTTGATTGAATCAACCACCTTCTTTGCATAGGATTTTTGTTGAACTTCTGGTTTTGCATTATGAACTGCCAAATCTTGTTTTTCAAACATCTTCAGAAGCTGAAATGTATCACTATCAATTCCAGTTGCAGCTTCCAGATTGGCATCCCATGAGCTAGGGAAAAGTTGATCCCAGAAGCCAAAGGTTGGTTGTTTACCTAATATCTCAGTCTCACCATGGGGTTGGGCACCCATGCTCTCGTGCTCACGAAGGTTTACTAAAACCTTATCACTCTACACCTCTCATTTTGCCTGGTCAGGAGCCAGCCTCTCAGTTTATGGTTCAATGACCATCTTTTGAATATTTTCACTCAATGTGGGAACTGTACTCTCAGATCCTACAGAAAAATAGGGGGCAGAAAGAAGTTTTGTACCTGAAGCTTGTTGGTGGTGGGGATCCTCTTGAATTATCTGAAGGCTAGAGGTTTCCACCAAAAGCTGAGCATCACTAGACCCTGCACCCTTACACACTTCTGTCTTATCAGTGT
The DNA here is from genome assembly GCA_030848705.1 of Heracleum sosnowskyi. Classification (NCBI taxonomy): domain Eukaryota; kingdom Viridiplantae; phylum Streptophyta; class Magnoliopsida; order Apiales; family Apiaceae; genus Heracleum; species Heracleum sosnowskyi. The sequence goes on along the minus strand of CM061242.1, from coordinate 8,100,421 downwards.
CCAGTGGCTCCAGTACACCACCTTTAGAATCCTGTATTGATTCAGACACCCTCATTAATACTTCATGAGGTGCCAAAATATTGACAGAATCATCATAAGGTGTTGTTGAATGAGACTCTCCCTCAAATGGAATAGACTCTGATAGAATTTGACTTTGAATTTCTGCATTGACATCTATCATAGTCTGATTCACAATATCATCGGAATTCTCAACATTATGATCAGTCACCAGAAAAGGCCTTCCATCATGAACAATGACTCCACTATCACCAAACCTCTGACTAGGTGGTTCTTGTGTCTGTGAGTCTATCTGTTCACCTTTACTACTGTCCACCACTGTTGTAATAGTACCCTCTCCTGATTGCATTCCTCCTAAATCCTCCAAAGTTGTACTCCTTGTAGATTCACTCCTTGAACTATCAGGATAAAGATATTTAGATCTAAACATTCTCCAGAAAACAGGTTGAAGAGCCTGATCAAAAGAGTAGTTGAACTTAGACTGGATCTCTTTCATAATACTTTTATAATATGCATTCTTTAAGTGATTCATTCTCAGCTCAAAAGTATTATAGATGAAAGTATAGGTAGGAGGTCGAATCTTTTCTTGCAGAAAAGTAAGAACTTTCTGTGAATGAGAGATGTTCATTGTCACAGCTTCAAGTGCTTGCTTATTAGAAATTATATCATCCCAAATTGCATCATAGGTCAAAACTGGTTGTTCCTCCTCCTCCTCCTCCTCCTCCTCCTCCTCCTCCTCCTCAGTTTCATCCTCCGCAATAGACCCAGATTGCTTCTTTTGCTTCTTCAAAGGTCTTGAAACCTGTTGATCTGGATCTGGTAAAGTAACCATGGGTATGCTTTCATTTCTTTCATCAATAACATCCTCAGCAACAGAGACAATAGATGGAGTAAAGATATAGTTGTAGGTATGCTGAACAACTAACTATTGAGAGATTTTGAGATCTATCATCAACTTTTGTCACACCTTTTTATGAGAACTAAGAAGTTTCAGAATCTCAGAGACTTTAAGATAAGATTGTTTATCCTGCACAGGTTGCACGAACGAATATAAAATAATGAGTGCATCATCAGAAGGTATAACTGTGTGCTGGATTAAGTCCCTTGCAGTCTTCTTAGTTAATCCTTCCTAAAATACCTCATCATCAGAGTCTGAGGATGAGTGAGACTCTAGTTCAGTATTAGACTCTGGTAAGGTAGAAGTAATTGTTCTACCAGAGTCTGGTTCAGAAGGAACCATGTGAACCACTTGTGTATCTGGAACAACTGACTCAATATTTGTGTGTAAGGGTGTGAAATAAACTTTTCTCTTCCCTTTACGTTGATACTGAGCAAAAGATTTAGCAGAGGTAGATTGTTGTGCAGACACAGGTGTTTCAGTCCTTGGGATAGGACTTTTTGCCAAAGCTACAGTCTTTTGAGAGATAATAGCTAGTTTCTGAGGTTGTCCCTTTTTAGAAACCATAGACTTTTGAGAGTCTACAGTTGCAGGCTTATCAGAGGGTAAGATAGCTAATGAATCATTCATTAAAGAAAGACCTTCAGCCACCTCATGCTCTGTGGGGTTGGTTTCATCATCACTATCAAATTGCTTTTTCAACCTTCTCCTTGTTACAACTGAAGCCTTTTGAGAGACTACAGAGGTTGGTTTTGTAACAGAGGTAGACCTTTGTGAAATAGGTAATTTGGATTGTTTAGGCCTTTTGGTTAATGGTTGAACTGTGTTTGGGTTAGACACATGGGGGTTCTCCATTGCTTGAACTTGTGCCCTAACACCTCCAAACATTGGAGTATACACATCAGAATTAAAAGTGATGAGTTGTTGTTTCATTACCTCAGGGTAGACCATGTCAGGGAATGGAATACCTTCACCTTGAAGCCTTGATTGTAGCTTGTTGTGCTCCCTAGTAAGATCCTTGAACAATCTAGGGTGCTGAACATGACAATTAACTAGTGTACTGTCATCTAATTGGCTTCTTAATGTAGGCATAAGGTGATGAAGAATCATCATTAAAAAGCTATGGTAGTAGATTTTTGTGTTCTCCTTAGCCCGAACTTTGCTACCAATCTGCACAAGCAACAGATGTGCAATATCTATTGTCCTATTGGTTAGCAAATTGTACCCTATCTGACTAGTAATGGATGTAATTGCATCAAAACCACTACATTTGCCAGTAAATGATTTAGCTATTTGATCAAAGAAGAAACTCCATTCTTTTCTCAAACAGTTTCTTTTAACAATACTTAAGTCATTTAAATCACCAACATAATTTAAAGACCTATACATCTGAATCAAGTCATCATCACTAGCATAAGCATCAAATTCAGATTTAACAGGTAATTCCAAAGCTTCATTCATAACTGCAGTAGTAATTGCATATGTATGAGTTCCAAATTTGAAAGTAAGCTTACCATTCAAATAGGAAGTTGATTCCCATGTTTTACAAACCGCTTCAGGAAGAAACTCAGGATTGCAAGTTAATGCAAAATTCAGAGGACCCTGAGTTAAGAAGTCCATCACTGGGTGAAAATCTTCATGTGCCTTGTCCTTTGCATGTATAGCAGTAGCATGATTTGTAGTCATAAACTCAAAATCACCAAAGACAAAAGCAATTGATTTTGGACCTCTCAACATGGTAGAAATAGCAGCCATTGATGTGAATTGGGTTCGAAGAAATAGAGCTCTGTGTATGTATATATATAATGTGCACTTTTGATAAAAACTTGTAAGAAATCAAAGATATGATTAGCACAATATATGAATTAAGCAACTTGCTCGATAATGGTGCTAAAAATCAGCAACTACCTGTAATAGTGGGTTAAGAAAGAGAAATAACCGTTAAAAAAAGGTAATACTTCCAATCGTGCAAGCTCAGAGTCTATAATTCCCGAAGAATTCGAACAGTCCTATCTGAAGATACTTGACTTACCAGAGTCTATAAACTAATTACACATGCGTGTAAAAAGTATTAAAAGACTTAAAATTAAAACAAGAAAAATTAGGAATTAAAACATATATAACCCCTTTTTAATTTTCTTGCCACTTCTCAATGCAAAGTAATAATGAGAAATTGAAAAGACTCCTCGAGACTTTCCAAATCCCTGCATTGCTTCGAGTTTCTCTATAAAACTAAGAGAAATCATCAGTCTCTTCCATTCTTACCTTCTGTTTTCCATAGAAAAATATCTTACCAAAAACTTTCTCCATGGCTGCAAATAATCTTCCAACTGAACAAGTTCAAGAGTTCAATGCTCTTGATCAAGAAGAACACTTAGCCCATCTATTTGAAGAGCTTGACCAAGCTCTAGTAGAGGATGAGGCTGTTGAAGAGCCTATACATGTTCCTAACCTTCAAGAGGAACATGGTTTCATTGAGGCTATGGTTGATCTTCTTCTTTTCAACTTCCATCAAAATAACCCTGAATTTGATGAGATTGATCTACTCGATCATCTCATTTTTGATGAAGATGAGGAAGATGAAGAGATAGAGAGAAGAAAGAAGGATCTTGATGCATGTATTCCATGTAAGGTGCAAGCATGGAAGAGGAAATGAGATGAGGATGAAGATCCACCATCTACAGGATGTTAGTTACTTGATGGTCCTGCTCCTCTTCTTGCTTTCTGATGGATGGCCTGAAGATGTCAAGAGAAACCTGTGCTTTTGGTACATGAAAATATTTCAATCCAACATTATACCTGATGGACTGTGAAACTGCTCAGGATGGTGCTTGGATGGAATGGTTGTTCTCTCTGACATTCAAGGCCCAACTCAACCATGACGGGAGCTTTATGCTAATCTGCAGGGCACTTCTTGTATTTATCTTTTAGTACAAAGTAGCATAGGAAAGCCATGTAATTTTCTTCTCTTTGTAATGAATTTTCAAGAATTAATGAAATTATGTTTTTCTATATTGTTGTCTTTGTATGTCCTGCAAAATTTATTAGTAATAGAACTGTAAAATATTTACTTGATATTGTATAGACTTGGTAAATTTAACACATTTAAGGAAACATGCAAAAATTCGAAGTACTTAATCAGAGACTAAGTATAAGAGTCTAACCTGTTTCAGAGTCTATAGGCAGTTTACTACATAATTTCAAGGTAAACATTGAATTCAGTCATGCATATAACATTATCACATAGATTAAGAACATATCAAAATCTATAACTAGAATTCAATACCTTGCTGCATAGATCTAACATACATTTAAAAATTTAACATTCCTAACTCACTAACCAGTTTGACAAAGGTAGCTTCATCAAGTGGCTTAGTAAGTATGTCTGCAATCTGCTTCTCCGTTGACACATATTGAAGATCAATTGTATCATTCTCTACATGTTCTCTTATAAAGTGATACCTGACTTCAATGTGTTTTGTCTTGGAATGTTGGACTGGATTTTCTACAATTTTAATGGCACTAGTATTATCACAAAAGGGTTAAATGGCAAAAAGGTCACTCAACTCGGGCTAAACTTGCAGATAGGTCATCCAACTCAAAAAGCTTGTAGTCAAATCACTAAACTGTTTAAAACTTTCAATCAGATCATTGCCGTTAGAAACCGTTAAAAATCAAAGTGACATGGTGATGTCACTCCTTAATAACTAAAATATTATTTTAACTCATACCTAACTTGCAATTTGGTCATCCAACTCAAAACAACTTGCAATCAAGTCATTAAACTATATATTTAGTTTATCTTTTCTATTAAAATACATGGTTTACTTGTGGGATAATATTATTTATTTATAAAGTTATACTAATTTAAAAAGCATTTTTGAACCAAATTTGAAATTCATTTAGTTTGTATAAAAATAATAAGAAAATAATACATCACTTAGGTTATTTTAATTTAAAAAGAAGTTAGTTTATAGTTTGTAATATGAATATAATTCGATAATTTACACTGGTAGTGAAATTATTAAGAGAAAGATGATATACACAAATTCGATGATTTTTAGGTATAAAGTGAAAAATACATTATTTAATATAAAAATTTTAACAACAAATTTTGTGACCCACTTGCAAGTTGAGTATAAGTTGAGTGACCTACTTGCAAGTTGAGTATAAGTTGAGTGATCTTTTTGATATTTAATCTTTTAATTTACACATCATTTTCTTACGTGGCGAGTGAGGTGGACTGACAAAACAATATTTAACGGACTTCCGTTAAAGTCAAACTCAACTTAACGGATGTAAAATTTTTTATATGTTTAGTGATGAGATTGCAAGGTTGAATTGATTGAGTGATGCATTTGAAAGTTTTTTGAGTTTGATGATTCACTTGCAAGTTGGACGTCAGTTGAGTGATGAAAATGTCATTTAACCCGTAAAGATTTTAAAAGCAAGAATATTAGAATTGTATATTTAGTTTCCTCCGTTAATAAAGATCTTGAAGGCAAGAATATTATAATTGTATATTTAGTTTCCTCTATTAGTAAAGATTTTAAAATCATTTGAGATTTTTTCGAATCTTTAACATTAATTATTCAAAAATTTGAGAAAATTAAAAAAAAAAAGATCGAAGCGATTTGAGAGGTGCCACGTCACTACCCTCGTTTTCTCATTTATATAAGTATATATTGATTTAATTCTTGTTAAAGACATGACCACCATATCTTAATGAATATTTAGAATTATTACTACCCTAAATTTATTTATTTTATAAATAAATTGAAGGTACACTTGCGAGGGGTTTTGAGAATTTCTTTCGTCCACAAATTTTATTATTTAACCAAAAGATATATTTAACCAATTCATGAATAGTAAATTAAGTTAAATTACGACTACTATAAAAAAGAGATTTCTCAAAATGTTAGACAATAAAACCTTTATATCAATACCTTTTATATAATAAAAAATCATTATAAACATTCAACTAATGCAAATATTAGAAAAATAGTCCATGTATATGTTGTAACTCCATAATTAATCACCAAGCTAGGCTTTTCCTTCAGAAAATGCTCGGGGTCGTTTAAATTTGAACAAATTTTCCAGGATGATTGAAATTCTGAACGATTAATAATCTGAATGAATGCTGAACAAATAACGTCGTTTGTTATTTTTATACAAAATATATCTGAACAAAAATAATTACTAACAATTTTTGAACTTCATGTTATTAAATTCATTTAATTTCTCTGAATAAACTATTATTATTTATTTTAATCATGCATATGATCTAATTTAGTATGTTTGTTTATTATTAATATCACATTGTAATATTCATTTATTTTATTTTGCTTACCTCACACTAAATTTACGAAGATTTTACAATTAGTTTTTTTTCCCAACTAGTTATTAAAACTTTAGATAATCTATAAAATGGGATATAAAAATCATTAATGAAAATTAATGTGACAAGTTGTTACTGGTAAATCAAAAGTAACAAAATTAGTAAAAGTAGTATAATCTTGAAGGTGCAACAGTTAGAGTCATCGGGAATCGTCCAAGTGGAGAAAACTTTTTACAAATGATTGAACCAGAAAAAAAGGGACCATCCTGTTTAGTTGAGATCATTCACCCATAAACAAACGGGCCCTAAATGTTATATAGCCGAGCAAAGATATTTTACCCTATTCTGGGTATTTGAAAATAAATAACAAAAATTTATTATAAATATTTTAAAATTTTATTAGAAGAAATAGAAAAGACAATGATATTAAAATTAAAATATATTAATATTAAATTCAAAAAAATTAGGCTCTGACCAAACAAAACCCTGAATTGATTTAGAACCTGAATTGAGCTTTTACATTAAATATAGAGGTGTGATCGAGTTGTATTCAAATTTAAAAATTACAGTGAATGTGTCAAGTCTAAAAGATCTATGATCCAAGAATACAAAAACATTCCTCGTACATGCTTGAATTATGGGCCTGTTTGGCTCCCCTTATTCGAAATTTCGAATGAATTTATAATTTATAAACCTATAAGAACATATCAGTAATGTACTCAATTTAGTAGTTCAATTATAACTGTGCGATGCACGGATTGTTAATTGTTATTTTATTATTATTATTTTAATATTTTATTAATTGTAATTGTGCAAAAAATAATTAAACATGTTAAAATAGCTAAACACTTTTAATTAATTAAAAACATTAAAACGGATTTTAAAATAAATAAGTATGGATTTACCCATTATATTTTTGGAAAATGAGGGATTTTAATAAGAAAAAATAAAAAATGTAACATATATTTAGTTTAAAAAGGTAAATGCCCGTGATATTTTTGGAGAATGAGGTTTTAAAATTTAATAATTAAAAGTATTTAAATACGTTTTAAAATAAATAAGTAAAGAGTTTCCTGTGATATTTTTGGAAAAAGAATGGATTTTAGTGAGAAAAATAGAAAAAGTAAATGTAAAAGACAATTTCCTGTGATATATTTAGAAAATGATGGACTTTGTTAGAAAAAATATATAATGTGTTTTAGCTGAAAAGATAATTGGTTATAAATAGGTATTTGATTATTTATATTTTAATATTTTTAATAATTGCATTTGTTAAGAAAAATAAGTAGACATGTTAAAATAAGTAAATTTTTTAAAAAATAATTATAATATTAAAATAGGTTTAAAAATAAATAACTAAAGGGTTGTCCATGATATTTTTGGAAAAGGATGGGTTTAGTAAAGAAAAATAGAAAAACAAACATGTTTTAGTTAAAAAAGGTAATTGTCTGTGATATATTTGAAAAAATAGGGGAATTTGTTAGAAAAAATAATGTATTTTAGGCGAAAAATGTATTTGTTTATAAATAGGTAATATTATTATTTAATAATATATTTCTATAAATAAGTAAGGTTAATTTAGTAAAAACACGAAGTACAGTTAATTAAGGGTAATTAAGTAAAATCATAACGTACCATACCGACCAACCAAACTTTTAATGTTTCGTCTATTATATAATAGTATTGATTGATAGTATAGATAGAGAGATAGATTTATAATATTAGTATTTTATGCTACTAAATGGAATAATCCGTGATATTTTTGAGGTTTTAGTTAGGAGAAATATTAGTTAGAAAATATTAAAAAAAATATATGTTTTGAAAAAAAAAGCTAATCGGTTAGTTATTAATAATTAGAATATTATTATTTTATTTTATTAAATAGAACTGTTCGTGATATTTTTGGAAAATTAGAGGTTTTAGTTAGGAAAAATAGAAAAGTAGAAATTTTAGTTAGAAAATATAAAAAAGAATGTACACTTTGGCTAAAAATGGTAATGAGTTAGTTATTAACACAATTATAATCTTATTATGTTATTTTATTAAATGAAACTGCCTGTGATATTTTTGGAAAATAAGATGTTTTAGTTAGGAAAAATAGAAAAGATATTATATATAATAATTTTAATATATTATCTAACGATTCTTATCGATTTGATCAGAAATATCTAACGGCTATGAATGGCGTGACCAGACTACAAAAATTTTCATGACCAGACTACAAAACTTTCAATGTTTCGTCTTTAATATAATAGTATAGATGATAATAAGTTGAATGTTAATATTTGCGTACTTTTTTCACAACTTATTTCTTCTTGTTTTTTGAAATCTCACAACTTATTTCTTATTATTTGATTAATTTACTTTTCTAATGCTTTATATTTTCATATTTGTGCTTTTAAATATTTTCTTAATTTACAATGTATGTATTGAGATTATTCTATTAAATAATTGTTTTTTAAATTAAATTTGGCAAATATTTCACAAATTTATAAGTAAATTTATTCAAAGACCTATTAACTTATAAGAATTATCTAATTATCGCACTTATTTATTTTAAGGTAAAAGTTATATTTTTTAAGATAATTCAAACGCTCCTATTTCAGTATGTGTTTGCATAAACTCATGATATATAGATGAGAACATGTTACATAACTCAAGCATGATTGATTGAGACATCTGTGTTTGTGTTAACATTTCACGATTCTAAAATCGGCATATTTGAATGTATTATTTTAATTTATTCATTTGTTATTGGTATTAGAGTAAACTAAAAAAATAAAATATTAGGTTAGGAGGGTGAGAGGGTAAAGCAATTCATATAGGTTTTGACTTGGTTTAAATTTATTTATTTGAGCTAATCCTCTTGCCGCCGAAAATATAACATAATTACCATAGCATTAACATATCAGTGTTGGATTGTCGAGATCATGGTGATTTAAAAATGTTGCTTTTCCTAATTTTTTTTCATTTTTTAAAGAAACTATAATAAATAATAACATTGTTTATAATCAATTATCTTTTCAGTTAAAATATATAATCTTTTCTTTTTTTTTTTAACAAAATCCTCTATTTTGCTAAAAAAAAATCACGGACAATTACCCTTTTCAACTAAAACATGTTACTCTTTCTATTTTTCCTTAATAAAACTCCTCATTTTTCAAAAATATCAGACACAAACTCTTACTTATTTATTTTAAAACATATTTTAATACTTTTAATTACGGACAATTACTTTTTCACCTAAAATATGTTACTTTTTCTCTTTTTTCTTACCAAGACCCCTCCTTTTCTAAAAATATCACGGGTAAACAGTTACTTATCTATCTATCTATACTGTTATATAATAGCCGAAGCATTAAAAGTTTTGATTTTCGGTTTTTGATCATTTATTTTATTTAATGAATTATAATACAATTTAAAATATAGTAATTAGTCGATTGTCTTTTATAATTAAAACACATTACCTTTTAATGAAAATATATTACCTTTTATAAACAAGTCAAAAAAAAATTAATATAATATATATTTCAATCATTCATATTGTCTATTTTAATTATATATCTTCTTAATATTATATATATCTTTCAATTATTAATACATTCCAAAAAATATCAAACACTATATACTTAATAAAAATGTCAATTATACTATATTTTCTATACTTATATAGTATTAATACAAAAAAATATAAAAAATACTTTTATTATAAAAAATTATATATATTATATTAAAAAAAAAACTCATTTCGCACCAGTTATAAGCTACTCCCTCCGTCCCAGTCTGGGACTCGGCACGTAAACTAAGAAAAGATATAAAAAATTAGTAAAATTAGATGAAAATTGAGTAAAGTGGTGGGAACTATCAATATTTAATAATAGATTTGAGATAGTGGAGGAGAGTAGTGGGTGTAATAGTGTTTTATATTGTTAGTTCAGAATTCAATGATCGTCAGGAGCTAGACTCAACTGATCAGGATTGCTGACGTCATCAGGATTACATGGTCGTCAGGATTGAGATACATATCAGGACTGGGATCAGGATTGATCATCAGGACTGGAAGCTGATCAGGATTCCTACTTCGAGTTATATTTGGAGTCTAGTTAAACATGGAAGTTTATTCTGTCGGTTCCTGGTTTGTAGAATGTAGCTATCAATTATGGATAGGTTTCAATCTTTGTAATTGATTAGGACTTATCATTGATAGAGAAGCTGTGTAGTATATAAACACAGTTTTGGTTTCGATTTATGTATGTGAACATAATCGAATAGCAGCTCTCAAGACCATCAGAATTTCTTGAGAGAGTTTGTAACAGTTTTATATCAGATTTAATAAAGCTGTTATCTTTCTTTCATATTTGTGATATATACATTAAGAAGTCGATTATCTTATACTATTGTATTCAACCCCCCTTCTACAATAGATTATTACTGGGCAACAATTGGTATCAGAGCAAACTGATTTAATTCTGAATCAGATACGATCTAAAGATGTCGACAACCAAGTATGAAAGCATGAAGATTCCCATATTGAAGAAATCAGAATATCCAACATGGAGGGTAAAGATGCTGATGTACCTGGAGGCTATGGATCCTGACTATTTGGACAGAATTCGTGATGGACCATATATTCCTACACGAATTGTAGAACGAACAGATACAGTACCTGAACATTATGTGGTCAAGGCTAAAAGTGAATGGACTCCAGAAGAAAAAGCTCATGTACTCAGGGAACCAAAGATAAAGAATATCTTACATAGTAGTCTTGATGCTGTCATGTCAAACAGAGTGATTGCATGCAAGTCTTCAAAAGAAATCTGGGATACTTTGGAAACTCAGTGCCAGGGATCTGCATCTGTCAAGAAAAACAGAAGGGCTCTTTTGATTCAAGAATATGAACAATTTGATGCAAGACCCGATGAGAGCCTAACTGATCTGTATGATAGATTTCTGACACTATTGAACAGTTTATCTTTAGTTGACAAGGAATATGAAACTGAAGATTCAAACACCAAGTTTCTAAGAGCTTTACCTGAAGAATGGGACACTCAGACATCGATCATTAGACATCAGTATGATCTTAACACTGTGTCTCTTGATGAAGTCTATGGGATGCTAAGAACTCATGATCTTGAAGTTCAACAAAGAAAGAACAAGAAAAGCAGCAAGGCAAAATCAATTGCTTTGAAAGCAGAGGCTAAATCAAAAGGAAAAGTTATGGAGGTCTCTAGAAGTAAAACAAGAATAGTTGAGTCAGATCCTGATGACTCTTCATCAGATACTGATGGCAATGCTGATGCCAATACTGATGATGATTCTTCTGACTCAGACATGGAAGAGATGGTTGCTATGATTGTCAGAAACTTCAGAAGGATGAAGTTCAGGAAGAATAGAAGACAAGGCAACTTTCAGAAAAAGGCTTTCAATCCAAACAAAGATAAGTATATCAAAAAGGACAGCAAGGGTAGCAAATTTGACAAGTCAAAGGTTAGATGCTACAAGTGCAATGGTATGGGTCACTTTGCTTCTAAGTGCAAGAAGACGAAGGCACTTATCACATCAAGCAAGGATTGGATGGACACTTCCTCAGAATCTGATACTGAGGTGGTCAACTATGCTCTAATGGCCAATGCTGATGTAACTGCTGCTCCTGATGATAAGGTACTAAATACTATCTTTGATTTTGATACTGATAATGTTTCTGAGTTAAGACGTTTTCTAAAGTCATTACATATTAGCTTTAGAAGTCAAACTGCTGAAAATACTAGGATCTTATCTGAGATGTCTGAACTTAGAAAAAGGAATGATATATTAGAAGCTGAATTTTCTCGTATGCAAGAAGTACAAAAAAAATGTGATAATGTGAATCACATGTATGTAGAGATGAAATCCAAATGTACTGCTCTTGAAAAGGAACTTGAAAATGCTAATGAGAAAATCAGAACCTGGACAGACTCTGGTAGGAAATTTCATGAGATTAATACCTCTAAGAATTGGAAAGAGTGTCTAGGATATAAGTCAGATGAGGATAAGAAATTGAAAGAGAAAATTGTCATTGATGAGACGGTCAGTCCAAAGACCTATAGACATGTTATAGATGCAACCAAATCTAAGATTACTCCTGTTAATTTTGTTTTTGGTAAGGATTCCAATTCTACTTTTGAAAAGGGATCTACTTCTACACAAGGAATTAAAATCATAAAGTCTAAACCTGTCTTGAATAAAGTCATTAAGAATATAGGTCTATTGTCTCAGAAACAGCTTAAGGATAAAATCTGTGAGGTGACAGATAAGAAAAAGGAATCTACTGTTAAGAGAAACAAGAATGGTAAAGTTGGGATCAACAAAGAGAATGGTTACAAATATATCCCAAATGCACCTAGAAAGTGTTGTTTTAACTGTGGTAACTCTAATCATCTTGCTATTGATTGTAAGAAGAGTAAGAAGAAGATTACTGATATTCCTAAGTCTGATGTTAGGAATAGATCAGTATTTTATAAACCACAGAAGTCCTGTTTTCATTGTGGCAGTATATGGCATTCTATTTATACTTGTAAAGATTATCATGAGTTGTACTATAACTTTTATGATCCATTGCCTAAAGTTGATAAAAATAGTGCAAACTCTGGTAGCATTAAGAATGTCAAGTTGGAACATGCTTTTGTTAATACTGATACTGACAAAGCAAATCCTGATGAAGTAAATCATGCCAGGACTGCTAAGGTCAGAAAGTCTTCTGCTGTGAAAGTTAATAAATTGCATGGAAAAGGAACCCAACAAGTATGGGTTCCTAAATGTTCTAACTAGTGTGTTTCTATTCTGATTGCAGGGTAAAAAGAAAAATGTGTTAGTCATGGATAGTGGATGTTCTGTGCACATGACTGGAAACAAAGCCCTGTTATCAGAATATGAGGAAAAAGCTGGCCCAACTGTGTCTTATGGAGATGGCAACATTGGACAAACCTTGGGATATGGCAATATAATCATTGGAAATGTCATCATTGAAAAAGTAGCTCTAGTGAAGGGACTAAAACACAACCTGTTGAGTATTAGTCAAATCACTGACAGAGGTTATCATGTCAACTTCTATTCCACTCATTGTGAAGTAGTCAGTAAGGCAACAAGCAAGATAGCACTGACTGGCTACAGGCATGGTAACATATATGAAGCCAACATTCAATCAAATACTGATGACTCCCCTACCTGTCTGATCAGTAAAGCTTCAGTAGATGAAAGTTGGAATTGGCACAAGAAGCTTTCTCATCTCAACTTCAGCAATATCAATGAGTTGGTTAAGAAAGATTTAGTGAGAGGATTACCAAAAGTGTTATATACTCCTGATGGACTCTGTGACGCATGTCAGAAAGCAAAACAAAGAAGGACATCATTCCAGAGTAAATCAGAATCCTCTATTGGAGAACCATATCACATGCTACATCTTGATCTATTTGGTCCAGTCAACATCATGACCATCAGTAAGAAAAGGTACACTCTTGTAATTGTTGAGGAATATTCTAGATTCACCTGGGTGTATTTTCTGCACAGAAAAGATGAGACTCCTGAAGTTCTGTTGGATCATGTAAGAATGATTGAGACAACCACAAAGTACAAAGTCAAGATACTAAGAAGTGATAATGGTACTGAATTTAAGAATTCAAAGATGGAAGAGTTCTGCAAATACAAAGGAATCATTCAACAATTCTCTGCTCCTGGCACACCTCAGCAAAATGGAGTAGTTGAAAGGAAAAATAGAACTCTTATTGAAGATGGCAGAACTATGTTGGAAGAAGCAAAATTACCTACATATTTCTGGGCAGAAGCAGTCAACACAGCATGCTACACTCAAAATCTCACATTAATAAACAGCCATGGTGTTACTCCTTATCAGTCACTCAAGGAAAAGAAACCAAGTCTGAAGCATCTGCATGTGTTTGGCTGTAAATGTTTTGTTCTCAGAACTCATCCTGAACAACTAGGGAAATTTGAAACAAAGGCTGATGAAGGAATTTTCATAGGCTATCCTGCATCAAGAGCCTTCAGAGTTTTTAATTTGAGGACAAGGACTGTCATGGAGTCAATACATGTATCTTTTGATGACAAGAAGATAGATGGAATCAATGAAGACTCTCATGATAGATTGATTTTTGAAAATGAAGCTACCAAGGAACCTGAAGAAAGTGAATCAGATCCTGTCCATACATCAGATCCTGATGGGTCACCAAATCTTGATGACACACCAGATGCTGATGGTGCAAATACTGATGATGCAATCAATAGTAATACTTCTAGTAGTGCTAATGTTGAGGGGGAGCAACATCATTCTACTACAAGTTCAGAGTCAACACAATCATCAGGACAGAATTCTTCAGATACTGATTCAAGTGATGATCCTGATAACTTATCAGGAGGAAATAACAATAATTCAGGGGGAGCTTCAAGACAAGCAAGTTCTTCAAATCAAGATAATACCAATCCAGGGAGAGCATCTACTTCAAGAAACAATTTAACACCAGCAAGGAAATGGACTGCAAGTCATACTCCTGATTTGATCATTGGGGATCCTGATGTAGGTGTTCAAACAAGAAGTGCAACTCATAATGAATGTTTATACAATAACTTTCTATCCCAGGAGGAGCCAAAGAAAGTTGAAGATGCACTTAAAGATGCTGATTGGGTTACAGCAATGCAAGAGGAACTGAATGAATTTGAAAGAAATGAAGTCTGGAAACTGGTACCAAGACCAAAGAATAGATCAATTGTTGGTACAAAGTGGATTTTCAAGAACAAGACTGATTCTGATGGAGTAATAATCAGAAACAAAGAAAGACTAGTTGCAAAGGGGTATTCTCAACAAGAGGGAATTGATTATGATGAAACGTTTTCTCCTGTTGTAAGACTAGAAGCCATCAGGATATTTCTTGCTTATGCAGCACATAAGAAATTCAAGGTTTTCCAGATGGATGTTAAAAGTGCTTTCTTAAATGGAGAACTGGAGGAAGAAGTCTATGTTGAGCAACCTCCTGGTTTCATTGATCCTAACTATCCAGATCATGTCTACAGATTGGATAAGGCACTTTATGGACTAAAGCAAGCTCCAAGAGCATGGTATGAAACTTTAGCTCTATTCTTACTGGAAAGTGGATTCAAAAGAGGTGCTATTGATAAAACTCTATTTTATTTGAATCATGGTAAGGACTTGTTGTTAGTTCAGATTTATGTTGATGATATCATTTTTGGGTCAACAAACAATAAGCTTTGTGAAAAGTTTTCCAAGCTTATGCAGTCAAGATATCAAACGAGCATGATGGGAGAAATGAGTTACTTTCTTGGTCTTCAAGTTAAACAGACTGATGAAGGGATTTTTATCAATCAGTCTAAATATACAAGGAATTTATTGACAAGGTTTAACATGCAAGATAGTTCTCCTGCTACAACTCCCATAGCTACAACTACCAAACTTGATCCTGATCAAGGTGCTGAGGTAGATGTAACTCACTACAGAAGAATGATTGGCTCTTTATTGTATCTCACTGCATGTAGACCAGATATCATGTTTGCAACCTGTATGTGTGCAAGATTTCAAGCAAAACCTAGAGAACCCCATCTGATTGCAGTCAAAAGAATTTTCAGATATCTCAAAGGCACTTCTTCACTTGGCCTTTGGTATGCAAGGGAATCAGATTTTGGGTTGTGTGGTTATTCAGATGCTGATTTTGCAGGATGCAAAATAGACAGGAAAAGTACTTCAGGAAGCTGTCAGTTTTTGGGTGGAAGACTAGTTTCATGGTTCAGTAAAAAGCAAAAATCCATTTCCACTTCAACTGCAGAAGCTGAGTACATTGCTGCAGGAAGTTGTTGTGCTCAGATAATGTGGATGAGAAATCAGTTGTTAGATTATGGCCTGTCATACTCAAAAATCCCTATTTATTGTGATAACCAAAGTGCTATTGCAATGACAAGAAATCCAGTTCAACATTCTCTTACTAAACACATCAGTATTCGATATCACTTCATAAGAGAACAAGTTCTGAAAGGAACAATTGAACTTCACTTTGTTCCTACTGATCAACAACTGGCTGATATATTCACCAAGCCACTACCTGAAGCTACTTTCAATAAATTGGTGAATGAACTTGGAATGATGAACTTTGAGAATTTCTGAGGAAAGCTACAGAGAGGAAATCCTGATAACTGTCAAATCCTGATGGTTATTCAGAAAGGTATGTTTTCGTTGATCAAATCCTGATAGGATGCAATCCTGACAGGAAGTCAACTGGTCAATCCTGATGTTCAGGTCAGTATTTCATTGCTTAATTTGTGCCTAATTTTTCGTCAGTATCTGCTGATGAACAGTTGAGTTTTAGTAGGACAACTGTATGCACACATGTGTTGCACTGTTATAGATATACATATACATACACATAAAAAGCGGTGCAGTTTCATTTAAATTACACACGTAATCTGTCCACTAATTATTTGTGCACAAATCATATATTGCCACCTGTTATTGAGAGTAAAGTTTTGTTCTAACAAAATACTTTTACTTATTCTAAATCATTAATTACTCTGTCATCATCAGTTTTTTCGATTTTCTATCTCTCTGTGCTCACGAACCCTAACTATTTTCAAAACATCAATTCTCAAGATTTTTAAGAATTACAATGGCGTCTTCATCATTCATGAACAAACAAACAATGATTAGTGGTGTTACTTTTTCCACTAACAATTTTGTGGCTATTCTAAATCATCAAGATTTACCCAATGAGTTTCATATAATTCAAGATTTTCTAGCTTCAAGCCCATTGAAGTTTGCTTTAACAGAACCTGCAAGTGTTTCTTTTAAGTTTGTAATGCAGGTGTGGAACTCAGTTACTTTTGACAAAGGGTATTCTGACACTATCTTGATGAGTTTTGAACATAATGGAATTACTCACTATGTGACTCCTGCAATTATGGAGGAAGCCCTGCATTTACCTGTTCTTGGTGATGCTATTCCTGCTAATGTTTCGGACTCTACTCTTTTTGAGTTTGTTACAAAGTTGGGCTACAATGGCGAAGTAAAGAGATATGGCAATCTCTTTAGGACAAAGCTTAAGAAGGAATGGAATTTCTTCTTTGATACGATCAGCCGCTGTTTCCTGAACAAGACATCAAATTTTGATGCTCTTCCATCAGGATCTCTTAAAATTGGGTACTCTCTTATCCACTCTACAGTGTTTGATTATGGGTCGTTTATCTTAAAAGCTTTAAGTGATAGGAAATCAGATAAGTTAGGTTCTGTCTGTTTTCTTAGATTTTTACAGTTGATATTTAATCACTTGTGTCCTAATGTTGTTTTTGAGAATGATGTAATTCTACCTATCTGTAGAATTACTGAGAATAATATTAAGTCCTTAGTCAACAGTGATAAGGCAAATGGTTTCATAGGAAATGCTTTTATTCCTGATGAGGTTAGGTTTTTCTTGCATAGGAAAATGCCTACTCGTTATAGTTTAATTTCTAATGCTATGGGGCAAGGCCAATCACACCTTGTTCCTAACCCAATCATTCATCCTAAACAGTCTAAACAGTCAACTGCCACCTCTAATGTCTCTCAAAAGACTTTAGTTGTAAAAGAAAAGAAGTCAGCTAGAACTGATGTGTCAGGAAGGCAATCAGGTTCAAAGGACTTTACCTCTACACCTATCACTAAAAAGAAGTTACAAGGGGGTGTACAAGGGGTCCTGGTGAAGAAAGCTGCAAAGAGAGGTGAGGTTGTTTCTGTTAAAAGAAAGTTAGTGCTCAGGGATGAGACTGACTCAGAGGATGATTTACCTATATTCTCTGTGATGAATGTGAATAAGGAAGTTGTTGATACTGCTACTGCAGCTGTGGTTCCATTGTCTACACCACAGAAGAAAAGGAAGTTATCAAAAAGCAGGTATCATATTCCTTTAGAAAAGAAGCAGGATACTGATGTACAGGACACTTCTATTCTGAATGAGCAATCAGTTTCTACTGCTCAAGCAAATCCTGATGTTAGTATTCCTGATGCTGCACCAAGTCAAGTGGTTAATATTTCAGACTCTCCAGCACAGGACTCTCCAACAAAAAGACATGTTGATATTTCATGGGAGAAGTATGGTGCTGCTGCTTCCAATCTTGGGATAAAACATCCAATGGAAAAGCTAAGGAAGGCAGAAGAGTTAGTCTATCAGAGACAGAAGAAACTGAAAGGATCAAGCCCACAAGAACCTGAACCTCAAAGTGGTTCAGCAGCTCTTTCTGATGATCCAGCCACACAAGAACCACTCAATCAAAGTTTGAGTGAAGGCTTAGCTAGTGGAATGGTCCCACAAGAACCATTTTCTCAAAGGGAGAATGAAGACATCGACATTCCAGCTACACAAGAACCATCTTCTCAAAGTGAATATGCAGGCCAAGCTACAGTTTCTGAGAAATTTCCTGACAATGCTCAAGGGATTTCTGGTGCAGATGAAGTTCAAAGATTGGTCGAGGACACTGTCAATGAGGGAAGCACACAAGAACCTTTGATTCAAAGTGTTGAAGAAGTTTCTGAACCTCAAGCTCCACAAGAACCATTGGTAGCAAATACTGATGCAAGCATATCAAATCCTGACGGTGTTCATCCTGACGCTAGTGGTGCTCCTGATGTTGAACCTATCCTGATACAGCCACTTCGTTCAAGACCAATGGATCATCATATCACATATTCACAGGATAAAATGAAAGGTATAGCTATTCCTGATCCTGATGATACTCATAGTACTGATGATGATGACTCTGATGATAGTGATGATGATAAGAATCGAAAAGAGAAGGAACAGCTTGCTACAGCACTCAAAATTAGTCTTGGAACTAATTTTGGTTCATCAAGTACATATATGGCTGGCAAAGCTTCCACTGGGAAAGATCAGAGACAAGATTTTTCTATTTCTTCCTTTAATCCTGCTGAGGCACTTAGACAGAATGAATGGAACAATTCATGGCACAGATCTGCTGAATCTGTAAGTTATTCTTCTGCTTTGGAACATGCCTATGATGCAGTGAAATCTATAGAGAATCAAGACTTGAAGAATCATCTGAAGGCTACAACTTTGTTATCCAAAAGTCTAAAAAGTGAGATTGATTCTATCAAGAACTCAACTGAGTTGGTGAGGAATGATATTTCTCAAAATTTTACAAAGGTGCCTACTGCTTTTCAGCTAAGGGTAGTAGAATCCCAAGTGAAATCTGTTATTTCTGAACAAACCTCTATCAACAGAAGGATTGATTCTCTGGATACCAAGGTAACTGACATTCAAGCCTCTCTTTCCTTAATTTTGAACTTATTGTCAAATCCTGATGTCAAAAAGGGGGAGAAGGTTAGTCGGACAAAATGCACAAAGTGACAAAGTGATACAAGGAGAAACCTCTGATGCTGCTGTTATGAAGTCTACAATTCAAACTTCACAAAGTCAAACAACGCAGTCAACTCATGTTTCTGATTCTGGAGTTAAGACAGTAAGAACGTTGGTGCAATCTCAGATCCTGACGGAAGAACAAATCCTGACACCTGGTCATGGACATACTCTTGCTACAATTCCTGAAGGTGATGAAGATGTGATTATTGATAATCCTGAAGATGCATCAAATTTATTCCAGAAGTTTTCTACAAAAGATGGCAGAATTGTTACTCTATATCACACTGATAAAAGAGTTCAACAATTATATGCAAGAAAAGCACTCTCTACAGCAAGTGAAGAATATCCTGATCTCTCACATAAAGAATTCTTAAGACAACAAAGAGAAATGATGGAAAGCTTTAATAACCCTGCTCCTGCTAGAGGTAGAGGAGGCAGAGGTAGGAGAGGAGCTAGAAGAAGTAGAAGAGGTTCTTCAACTCAAACAATACCTAGACAGACAAGGTCTCGAGGGTTAAGAATTGAAGAAATTCCTGAACCTATTCAAACTCTAGTAGTTCCTGACAGATCTACTTTTGGTGATGATGGAAATATTGAAGAAGAACCTGAATTGAGAAGAAAATCAAGAAAATCAACTCTCTGCAATACAAATCAAATTGAAGAATCTAATCCTGATGTTGTTCCTGATAATATTCAAGATCCTGATGATTCTGAAATTCTGCAAGAGATTGACTTGATAATTTTATCTACCGTGGTTGATTCTCACAACAAGGAAGTAGATGAAGAAGAAGAAGCCAGAAGAAGTGAAATTACAAGATCAACAAATAGAGATTTCAATCTCTATGTACAAAGGCTTAAACTCTCAAACAGAAGAGTGTGGAGGAACCCAAGCAGACAAGAATCTTCACTGGAAAGAAGCTATGTCTTTGAAAAGGAAAAGGATAAGAAGTGGAAACATATTAGCACATTAAGTTGTGATACACTTATCAATTTTCAGTCTGGAGGAATTATTACAAGCGCTTCAAGTGTTGTTGATTTATCTGGGATGGTTAGATCAAAAGCACTCTGGTTAAAGATGTTTTCAAATCTGAAGCAATTGACAAGTAATTCAAGAGGAGGTATTGGACACAGGGATGCTGAATATCTGAATATGTCATATATTGATCCTTACTCCTTAACTGAAATTGGAGGTACTTTAACTTCTGAAAACCTGAACAATTTACTAGCTGTTGATATAGTTATAGATTGTCATGATGGTTTTGACAAGAAAGAAAAGCTTCTGTACTTCATGAAAGATGGTAGTGTGAAGATTTTATCTATTCAAGATCTGCTGATGAAAACTACACAGGAACTGAAATATGTTCATTATCTTTTGAGATCGAAGAATCAAATATGCAAAGAATGGAGTGACATGATTTTGTCAACAATAAGAAGAAGACTGGATGGAAACAATAATTTCAATGGTAATTATACTCCCATGTACTTAAATCAAAGAGGTCAGGATGTGGAAATGCAAAGGGGTACTGCTGTTAAAGAAGTAAATTTTGGCATGACTCATCTTACTCTCAATTCTGATGGGAAGGAAATTACTTATCTTTTGCTTGAAGAGCATAGTCTTCAGAGAAACTCCATATTGAATCTCAGAGCAGCTATCTACCAGATTAATGAGGAAGATGAAGAACTCAGAAATCTTAAGGAAAGACTGATTCAAATTCTTGAAGAAAAAGAAAAAAAATTTGTTATCCAACTTCTTGAAGATGAATCTGTTTTATCAAAGAATTTAAACAGATAAGTTGTTGCTGTAGATTCTGTACATTTTGTATATATGTTTTTGACATCATTGAATCTTAGGAATCTATACTTTATTTCATAAAGTATGAGATTGGGGGAGATTGTTAGTTCAGAATTCAATGATCGTCAGGAGCTAGACTCAACTGATCAGGATTGCTGACGTCATCAGGATTACATGGTCGTCAGGATTGAGATACATATCAGGACTGTGATCAGGATTGATCATCAGGACTGGAAGCTGATCAGGATTCCTACTTCGAGTTATATTTGGAGTCTAGTTAAACATGGAAGTTTATTCTGTCGGTTCCTGGTTTGTAGAATGTAGCTATCAATTATGGATAGGTTTCAATCTTTGTAATTGATTAGGACTTATCATTGATAGAGAAGCTGTGTAGTATATAAACACAGTTTTGGTTTCGATTTATGTATGTGAACATAATCGAATAGCAGCTCTCAAGAACATCAGAATTTCTTGAGAGAGTTTGTAACAGTTTTATATCAGATTTAATAAAGCTGTTATCTTTATTTCATATTTGTGATATATACATTAAGAAGTCGATTATCTTATACTATTGTATTCAACCCCCCTTCTAAAATAGATTATTACTGGGCAACATATATTATTATAGAATAGAGATAGTGGAGAAAGTAGTGGGTGTAATAGTGTTTTATATTATTAAAAGTTACTATTTTTGGAATGTATAGAAATGAGATAGACATCCCAAAATGGAAAGTGTATAGAAATGGCCGGGACCGAGGGAGTAGTTATTTTAAATTTACAATATTTAAGAAAGACTTTAACATGATCCCGGCACTTCCTCCTTACTTTGAAATTGGATCACCTAACGTCATTTTAGCAAGTATCCAAATTTAATAATTTAATAATTTAAGATTAATACATTTCTAATACATGCTTGAAATATGAATGTATGTGTTTACCTAAATTCATAATATATAGATGAGAACACGTTAAGTAATTGATTAAGACATCGGTATAATATGTGCACATCTCACAAATATAATATCGGGTTAAACGATATTTTCATCACTCAACTGACGTCCAACTTATAAGTGAATCATCAAACTCAAAAAACTTTTAAATGCATCACTCAATCAATTTAAACAATAAAAATTAGAATTTTGAAAAAAAATTGAATTAAATTTTATGATATAATAAAATTGATTAATAGATGATGTAATTGATTAAGTAATTAGTTTGTTTTATGTTCAATTTGGTAACAACCAAAAAGCGGGTCAGTGGAGGAAACATGTTTAACGAGAGAGCGATTAATTAGGAGGAACATATTATATGCTAGAATTTAATATTTATGTATTATGTATTTTTAAATAGAAGTAGCAATATAAAGTTTTAGAAAAATAAAGTGATTAATATACTAATATTTGATATAATATTAAAATAATGAAATATATTAAACAATTGCCCTTTTCTATAATTATTCAAAATTTCGGTAATGAACAACAGTAAACGGAGAATTTAAAAGAAACCTTAATTTCATGTTTTAAATATAATTTTGTTTAAAAACATATTTTTTAGAATAGTTTTTAGAAAAATTTGGAGAAATTATTATAAAACCGCTGCGAATCACGGGTTAGTAAACTAGTTATTCTTTAATATGAGTAGATATTCATTTATGAATTTATAAAGTCATTAAATTATGTTTGCATTCAATTTATATTTATAAATTTTTAAAATTTGATGCTATTAAATGCTAACTAACTTTTTTATAATTTTAATAAAAAAAACTATAATGAACTTTTATTAATTTCAATTTTTTTTATATTTTAACAATTTGTAAAGAAACTCTACATCAACTTAGAGAGCCTCTAAAATAATAGACTTATAATTCGAATCAAATATTTGAACTTAGAAATTGCATACTCAATATCAGAAAGCTATTTGATTAATTTTAAATTTTGTTTAATTGTTAGTTTGTTACACACAAAAAACACTTTTTTTTAATTTAAAATAAGAAATCAATGAAATTTTAAGCAAACATGCTTTAAAAATAACACAAAAACAAAAACAAAATGATGAAAAGTCAAAACAGAGATGTACGCGTGAAATGTCGACATTATAACAACCATACTCTAAACCGAAACGGCAACATGTAATGCTTGTTTCATTCGTCCGCCACCCCTTAAATTATGTCGACATTTTCTTCCATTTCCTCCTCTGCATATACATACACATTAAATACAACAACAATCCAAATCCAAACAAACTATTGGGATCTATCCTGCCCAGCCCATCTGCGTGCTGCAGGATAACAAATCCCATATAGTCACTTTCCCCCCGCAATGTGTCATCATCTTTTCTTGATTTTATAAGTTTATAGAGATTTGTGACATTTTATAAACTTCTGTTGATTACCCATTTTAAGATTTGTTGAAATATTAAGACCCATGTCATTTATTGAGGTACTTTTTCCAATGTGGAAATTTATGAAATGGTGGTGTTTTTAAGGTTCTTGAATTATGGGCTTATGTTTTGTTTTTGTTTTTGTAGGAATTAGCCCCGGGGTTTTGGCTCAGGGAACTTGGTAGAATGACAGGATATACACGTTCTATTTCTGGTAAATCCACTTTTCATTTTGTGATTTTTTATGATTTAGTTTTTGTATTTTGTATTTATTTAGAAAATGAAGCATATTTTATGATCATTATAATTTGATGCTTGATTAGTGTTTTCATGTTCATATATTTTGTGACTTTGTTTACTCCAATTCAGTAAGGTTGTACAATTTTGTTAGTGATTTTAAGATAAATGTTTTTATCTTTGTGATTCAGCATTTTCTTTTATTTTTTTGCCAGTTTCACAGAGATTATTGTATGCATGTTATTGTTCCAGATATTTTGTACACACTGATTTATCAGATAGGTTTCGACTTCGAGTCTTATCGTTATTTGGAATTTATGCAAGTAGGGTTTTTGATATTGGTAATTCTTTGATTTGTAAATGTTAGACCTACCTCAATGCAATTAACATATCACAGTAGGAAGTATCTCTATGTGTTCTGTTATAATTGTTTTGGTACTATTTATTGGCTCTAATTTTGGAATTTTTTGTTGTGTATCCAAAAGACTCTTTGGTGCAGAAAGTTTCTGAATCAATATCAACGGCAACTTGTGGTGGCGATGGTGATGAAATGGATACTTGTCGCGATGAGAAAGCAGCTTTGTCCCTCAAATTGTTGGCTATAGCTGCCATCCTCTTTTTTGGAGTTTGTGGTGTAGCATTGCCATTGGTTGGCAAGAAACGTCGAATTCTGCGTACAGACTCGAATTTGTTTTTTGCTGCCAAGGCTTTCGCTGCTGGTGTCATACTAGCAACCGGATTTGTTCACATGTTATCAGATGCCACAGAGGCCCTTACTGATGAATGTTTGCCGACAAACCCGTGGTCAAAGTTCCCATTCGCAGGATTTTTGGCAATGATGGCCGCACTTGTTACCTTGGTTGTTGACTTTGTTGCAACTCAATATTATGAACGGAAGCAAGAGAAACAGATTCTAGCTACCAGTGCGGATTCTGTCAATCTAGTATCTGGATCATTGGTTGTGGCTGCAGAGACTAGCGAGAATAGTAGAAAAGTCTTTGGTGAAGAGGACGGGGGAGGGATGCACATTGTGGGCATGCATGCTCATGCTGCTCATCATAGTCATAGTCATCCTCATGGACAAGAGGCTTGCGATGGCCACATAAAAGAGCACACTAATTCACACTCCCATTCCCACTCGCATGGATTTGGTGCTGGGGATGTGGAGAGTAGCATCAGGCATG
The DNA here is from genome assembly GCA_030848705.1 of Heracleum sosnowskyi. NCBI lineage: Eukaryota > Viridiplantae > Streptophyta > Magnoliopsida > Apiales > Apiaceae > Heracleum > Heracleum sosnowskyi. Next base: position 8,075,172 of record CM061242.1, on the reverse strand, counting down.
TTGTTGTTTCACAGGTAACTCTTTCATTTTCTTTATTCTTTGGCTTTTTTTTTGCCCTTTGCCATCTTGTTTTGAGCAAGGGACACTTGCATCATCCTTGCTATTGTTTTTTAGTAACTTAGAGATCCCACCGGAAAGTAATTCACATTTAGTTTTTGTGACTGAAGTCTCAGCAGCAGCAGCAACAGCTGCTCAATCTTCTGGTGTTAAAGTTTAATAAGATATGATGTTTATATGTGACTAAGATATTGGATGGTGTTAAATTAATGGAATCATAAAATTTTTCTGTCAATATAAATCTTTTCTTATAGCATGTATGAGTAATTTGGCAGGCAACATTGTCAATTGAAATGACAAACATCTTTACATAATTATTGACCGTTATAGATCAATTATTGTTTACGTAGCCCTGACAAATTTGAGCATCTTAGAATGTATGTACTAGACAAGAGAGATTTTCATAGTAGTCCTCTATCAAGCAGCTTCGGATTCTCTTTAGGCACTGTTTTGAGTTCTCCATGACCCACCCACCACTATTGATCTCGCACTTCACAGCTCCCTTTACTTCGCTGGTGGTGATTCATATTATTTCTGTCGAACAGTAAATTATATCTAATTATATATCTTCACCAAATAATTAGCAATATGGTTGCCACTTACCAGTGTTGAGCCTTTGCTCTGTTTTTAAACATAATTGTATCCTTTTGTGTGTAGAGGAAGTTCAAGTCCTTTATTTGCCTCTTGTCGGTTTATGTTTACACTAGAATCACCTATTTTTAGTTGCCTGGTGAAGATCGAAGAATGCATATATAGCACTACTAGGTTCCAGATTCGACAAGGATAAAGTTAAGTGTAATGAAAAAAAAATCCAAATTTAGTTTCCAGTTCAGTAACAGGCACTCAGAACTTTTTTCATGGAATTTTTGTGGTGACCGAAATATATTTCTGGCATTAATTTGAGAGAATTGCATGGTCTTTACAGGTTTTGGAACTTGGAATTGTTTCACACTCGATTATCATTGGACTTTCCCTAGGAGTTTCACAAAGTCCTTGTACCATAAAACCCTTGATTGGTGCACTAGCATTCCACCAGTTCTTCGAAGGGTTTGCACTTGGAGGCTGCATTTCTCAGGCTCAATTTAGCACCTTCCACAGCACCATGATGGCATGCTTCTTTGCGATAACAACACCTGTGGGTATAGCTGCCGGGACTGGTCTAGCATCGTTTTACAACCCCAACAGTCCAAGAGCATTGGTTGTAGAAGGCATCTTCGATTCTGTATCTGCTGGTATATTAATCTACATGGCTTTAGTAGATCTAATTGCAGCAGATTTCTTGAGTAAAAGAATGAGTTGCAATGTCAGACTCCAAGTTGCATCTTATTTTGCACTTTTCCTTGGTGCTGGATTAATGTCATGTCTTGCACTTTGGGCTTAAGAAGACTTCTATGATCTTTCATTGCATCTCTATTTATGATGTCTCCTAATAACAAATAATTATAGATATATCTTTCTTATTACTTCCGTTGTGGAGCAATTTCTTTTTAGCTTTTCAATGTGAAGATGAAAATAGTTGTGTACTCATCCCCAAAACTCAAGGTAAAGTAGTTATTGGAATGAATTGCAATTTTTTGCACCTGTGATTTTTTACTCACACATTGGTGAGAAAACAAAAATGTTGATATATGCATGGTTAACTGGCTATTTACTTTCTTAGTTAATAATTAAATGTATTTTTTTAAATAAAAATTAGTCATGTTGATCAAAATTTTACTGCAAGTTACAACGTTTATAACTATTTTTGATATTTAAATGTTTCAAAAACTTTTAAATAATAATGTACGAAATGTAGTTTTACACTCGTATAATTTTATTATTTACAATTTCTTTTTTAAAGAAATTTCAATATATAATTATCTTATATTAAATTATCAATATTAAATTTTAACAGTTAGTATAGTACAGTCATTTCTATCGAACCGCACTCTCATTAAGCGATTTATTTCATTGAGCCGCTTAAAATCGAAACCCCAATTTTGACATATACAATGAATACTTGTATAATAATTTTATTCAATAATGGATTTCTAAAAAAAAGATAAAAAAATTTAGAAGATAGTAAAATATGTCACCTCATCGCCTTAATTCTACTTCAAATAAAATTTTTAATTATACGTTTCCCTATAAATTCGAAGTATTTTCTTCTATATTTTTAAATACCTATTCTACTTGCAATAAAACTTCTAATTATATGTTTTTTCTTATAAATTCAAACTTTTTTCCTTTATAAATTCACACACCTATTTTTATTTTCAAAAGAACTTTTTTTATGTTTTACAAACATCAATTTTACTTCCATTACAACTTTTATTTGTGTGTATTTCTTATAAATACGAACTATTTCCCTCAATAAATTCGAAAATATTTTCTACTTTTACTAAATTTTTTAAAGAATAGAGATCATAAGGTTAACCTTAGGATATTTTTTCTGAAATCACTTCAAACACTTTTAAATTAATAAATCTAGCCATTTATTATTAAATACTAGGGAATTAGCCCGTGCTACGCACACGGGTGAAATATTTAAAATATATTTAAGTTAATTATAATATTTTATTTATATTGAAAATTTAGGATATAGAATGATAGTAATTTATATTTAGAATAACACAAAATATAATATAGAAGAAAAACAAATTTAAAAGAAGAAATAATAGTAATTAAAATTAATGGAGATTTGTTAGTAAAATTTATAAAGTATGTTGGACACATGAATTAAAAATAAAGGTAAATAATTATATAATAAAACAATTATAAAATTAAGTAACCTTGAGATGCTAACATTATTTTTCTTGCCGCAAATTAAAGGTCTTCAAATTTTTTTATGTACTTTCCAATTTTATTCTCTTCGAATTCATGCAAACTGGTTAGAATTTACATAAAAAATCTCATTACAATCAACATTGATAAAATTTATATTTTGGAAATCAATATTGACAATTTTTATAACTTTATTTGAATGAGAAGTTATGAAAAAATAATAAAAATTGAAAATTTTGACGAACAAAAATTAAATGTATAAAGTATTTATTGTAACTCGTCTGATGCTGATCTTATTCACACGTTGTCATTAATATGGGAAGTGAAACATATAAAGTTTTACAAAATTTTCGGACAGTAACCGTGAATAGCGTCACCATGCTTTGATCTTTATTCCTAATCTCCGTAATTAATGTAAGTAATATATTATACATGCATTTTGAATAAATTAAAAAAAAATATCTATAAATTTATTTAAATTTTGAACTATTTTACGGACTATTTTGTTCCATACTATATAAGAATGAAAATATGTAAAGTACAATAATTTTGAAGTAATTTTATAGAGAAAGATTTCTCGGCATCACCGTTTGCGATAACTCGTATCATATATAAAAAACGTAAGAAATACGATACAATATATTTTAAAAAATATAATTTTTTAATCTAACTTCTAATTATCCATAATATATTAACAATAATAAATAAAAATAATTAAACTTAGTAATTTTTGTATGTAATAATGAGATAAGATAAATGTAATTAAGATAATGTGACTCTCAAAATGATGAAAATTGTAAAAGTTAGTGCAAAATAATTTTTTGTACTATTATACTCATTGTTCGTAGAGTAAAGACTTCAATTCTTAAATAAATAATTAATACAAAATAAATACAAAATAAATTAGAATAAATTAATTTTTTTGATAAAAAGATTTGCATCGAACTATTATCAGATTTCTGATTCTTTTTATTTATTTATTTGGAAAGTGATGATAAATTTGTTTAGCATTACTAAAATTTTATTATATCACATACTTTACTTGCATTGTAGGCATGCATAAAAACGAATCGTATAAAAAGACATCTAGAATTTTGAGTTAGAAGGTTTCTCGTTGACGACGCCCATAATTTTACATACTCCCCCGTCCCACTAATATTTGCCACGTTTATTTTACCACATTTTTTTTCGGTGAAAATAAAATATAGTTTCGTAACTTTTTTTTCAAAATTAAAATTTACTCTTAAAATATTAATTCGAAAAAGGAAAATTTTGAAAAAAAGTTATGGAAATATATTTTATTTGCAACCAAAAATGCATGTAAAAATTAGAATGGTCAATATTAGTGAGATGGAGGATTACATTGTATCAAAAAAGCTAACAAAGATTGAATTTTTTATTGGACCAATATATACATTGTCCAACTTGTTCAACCTTGAAAAATATCGTCAAAATATATTAAATTTAAGGGAGAAAATAATATTGATTAACCTGCAGTTAAAATATATAAATCAGTTCAAAATAATTAAAAATCATTATATTATATATGTATTTACATTATGAACATACATTAAAAAAAATCGATTTTTGATGGTCAAGTTTGGTGTCACTTTAAATACAAATAAAAATGAAATATTATTCGACAAAATATGAAACTAAATTTACAAAAAATAAACGTAGATAACAATTCTCTGATTAAACAAATAAACATAAACATATGAAAAATATGTGGAGAGGACGAAGATTAGCCCGAGTGAGCAGTCAAGTCGTATATTATATTTAAAATTTTCAACAAACTTCTATCAAAATTTTCATCAAACATATCAACCGCATAACCAAAATATACACAATAATAAATTACTGTAAAATTGTCCGAGAAATAGATGAGACTATAAAGATCAATATCGTAATTTTTAAGTTAACAATTTTTACCTAATTTAGAGAACACGTATCTTTAAAATATGATTATTGGAATCAATTGAGACTTTTTCATCACTATAAAATCTGTATCAAAACAAAAACATGAAAAATATCGTAAAATAAGATATATACATGTTTATATATAAAGCTCCAACTCACAGAGAGAAATAAAAATGGAGAAGAAGAAAAGAATGAAAATGCATGGATTTAAAATCTAAGAAGGATAAAATTGAGGGCAATCAAAACTTTGAAAATAATAACAAAAAAATGTTGAGAAAACAATCAAGATTGTTAAACATGTCTTAAATTTTGTGTATATCTAATACAATATTCATGTATGATATCACATAAATACTGATTGCGTGAAATGATGATATATGTCTGATAGAATCTTTAATACAACGTGACATAATCATGGTTTCGAAAATCTTAAAAATCTAAAATTGAAGAAAATCAAGGATATGAAAACAAAAATAATTTAAATTTCAGAAAAATAACAATTAAAGTGTATTGAAAATAATCAAAGATCGTTAAATATCCATCTAATTGCATATAAATGTGATACAAAACTTATGCATCAATATCAAATAATTAGATCTGATAGCTTGAAATTAGGATATGTGATAGGTACATATTACTATTAGGAGGAAAAGAATAAATGGAAGTAATTTAAATTTAAAATGTTGCAAATCATGTGATATTTAATATGATTTGAGAGATTAATTAATAATTTAAAAAACTGGACTAAAAATGGATAATTCATGAATTATGAAAACCATGATACAAAATAAGCTTGCAAATTGTAATAAGTAAAACATAGGTAAATTTTGTTATTGTTATAAATGGGATAATAAGAAAATTACTTTTGTACCCGTAATTTGTATTGAAAATAAAAACTTTTCCCTGGTACTCATTAAGAATATATAGACTTTTTATGTTAGAACAAAGAGAATTAGATAAACGAAATTTGAAGTTGAAAAAGTGGTAACAATTAAGGAGTGATATAAAACAGTTTATTATATGGATATCGTTTATTGATTGATTAACAATATAAAAATATTAAAAAATTCAGTGAAAGGTTTCTAGTCGTCGCCTAACGGCGGCGACACCTCACAATTCGAACACTATACAATTAAAAACTTAACAAAGAAAAAAGATAAAATACCTAAATATTTAGGATGTAAATTACTAAGTGTAGTATCAATGTCACCCACCAAAATGTGTACATATTTTTGTTTATAACAAAATACTATAATAATTTATTATATATTGCATATGTTATATAATTAAAATATTTTAAATAAATATAAGTGTAGCATACACGTAAACATATAAAACATTTAACATCCGAAAGAGGCACAAACTACTAAAAGAAAATTAAAATTATAAACATCAAAAATTAATCCAAACAAATGTAATTATGAGTAACAGAGTAAGTCACAATTATACGAATATCTCAAGTTGCAATCACACATACAATTCTTTTAAAACATAGATATCATTATACTAAATATCATAAACATAAAAAGGAGTATGATTAAACATCTATCAAACTAATATCATGCCAATATCAAATCAATATAGCAATACATTATATTAACATTAGTTGATTCCATTGAGAAATTCGAGTCCATGGATACCACGATCTATTCCGATCAGGAGTTTCATGAATACCACAATCTCTTCCGGTCGAGAATTTTAATATATACGACTTGAGATTCACCTGCAATTGTTTTAACCTTCAACACAAAATAAATAAATATTTAGCAAATTTAAGTAAACAACAAATATATTCAACAAAAAATGTATATGTGCATTACATAAGTCAATGACACATTACATAAATATTAAATTTATTGGAGAAAATCATAATGATTAGCATGAAATTAATGTATATAAATCTGTTTCAAATCATTAAAAATTATTATATTATTTATGCAATTACATTTTAAACAAACATAAACAAAATATGAAAAAATATACAAATATAAAAAAATTCAGTGAAAGGTTTCCTGGCGTTGCCTAACGACGACACCTCGCAATTCAAACACTATACAATTAAAAACTCAACAAAAAAATGATAAAATAACTAAATACCTAGGATGTAAAATTACTATATGTGGCACATTATCATCCACCAAAAAATGTACATATATTTATTTAAGATCAAGTAATTTATTCATATTTCTGTAATTAAAAAAAAAACTAAACAAATATAAGTGTACATATAAACGAACATACTAAAATTTTAACATCTAAAATAGGCATAAACTACTTAGAGAAAAAGAACACTAAAATTACAAATATCATAGGTTAATCTAAGAAAATATAATTATAAACAAAATTAATTGAATTAAAACCTGATTTCTTTGATGAATTGAATTCTACGGATACTACGAACGCTTGTGATCAAGTGGTACAACGAACACGATGTTGAAACACTCTGTCATGGATCCACATGCCAATTAGTTCGCACATAATGATTCAGGTCCTTAAAAATATGCAAACAAATTCATGAAAATACAAACAGAAAAAATCTCTCATGAGTAAATAAATACAAAGAAAAACAAAACTAACGGAAAAAAAAGAAACTTCAGATACAAAAAAAAGTATACTAAATACATCAAACATATATCAATATTATATGAGTAAAGAGAAAAACATAATGAATGGAATAGAAGAAATTTCAGATACAAAACAAAATATACTAAACACATCAAACATATATCAATATTATACACAACAATATAGTGTTCAGTTATACATACTTAAGTACATTTTGATTAAAAAATTACAGTAATTTAACATTATCTTGTCTACCTTCTTTTGATATAAACATCAATTTAAATAAATATACCAATGTTGCTTATGTATTGACGAATACATTTATGTATTTTGCCAGAATTAACAATCACTAAAGCAACTTTGTTAAGGATATCCATGTTTCGTATACTGCAAATATTATTTTAGTAATACATATTAAAACCTACACTTATAAATATTATTTTAATGTGTTTATGCGAACTATATATGTGGATACACTTGTGGGAACAATGGAGATTATTTTCTATTTTAAAACCTATTTTAGTACTTTTAATCAACAATACATATTTATAACCGGTTACTTTTTTATATTGAAACACATTACTTTTTCTATTCTTTCAATAAAATCCCCTCGTTTTTCAAAAATATCGTGGGAAATTACCTTTTTTTCAACTAAAACATGTTACATTTTCTATTTATTCTACTTAAAACCCTTCATTTTTCAAAAATATCAAGAGAAAAACCTTACTCATTTATTTTAAAATCTATTTTAATTCTTTTAATTATTTAAAAGAGTTTACCTATTTTAACATGTTTACTTTTTTTTTTAATAAATGCGATTAATAAAATATTTAAACATATATAATAAAATAACAACTATGAAAATAATACGTGCATCGCACAGGGTTTAAGCTAGAATATATAGTGTAAGTAATATGGTTTTATATCAAAGTAGCCACCGTTCTCATCAAAATATCTTACCTAACTACCCGATCTCCACGGGTACTCATTTAAAGCACTCAAATCATTTAAAGCTAATACTCCATTAAATTTAGAAAAAAAACTAACAGAAAACTTTACGGAATGCTAGTTACTGGATGAAGTGTTCTACACATGACTCATATACACAATCACATATATAAACACTCACACATAAAAAAACGTTTTAGTATAAGAGAAAGATAGAAGATGAAAAAGGAGAAAAGAAAAAGATAGATCAAAGAAATGATCATTAAGCTAACTAAAATATTGATTTTTATGTTAAAATTAAGAGAATGAGTTATACGTATGTATAAGCAATCAGGATTTTGAATTTGAAAAAAATGATAACAACAATTAAGGATTGATTTGAAATAATTTCTATATTTTAAAAATTGTTTATAGATTAATCCATAATATATGCAAAATATTGAATTCACGTATATCTATTGTAGGTGTCAAAATGGGCAAAAATTAAATGGTTTAGGTTATAAAAAAATTAATGAATTTTTTAGTTTACAATGAAAAATGACATAAGAGTAGTGAATTTGAATATGGAAAATGTAAGGTTGTAAAAAAATTTGAAAGATCTGATTGAAGAAATTAATTATAATTTGTACAATGATTTAATTTTCATATTTACTTGTGTATGTATGTACTTCAACTAATTATCTAAATAAATGTATTATACTTTATTAATTTATATACTACAAACGTCACATATTGTATTTAAAATTGTAGGACTTTCTTATAGATTAACAAACCTCTTTAAGAATTTTCATCAAACATATAGACAGTATAATCAATTATGATTATTTGAACCAATTGAGACTTCTTCGTCATTTTAAAATATGTATCATAGTAGAAACATGAAAAATATCATCAAATAAGAGAGATACATGTGTATGTGTGTATAAAACTCCAAGATATAGAGAGAAAAATAAGGGAGAAAAAAAAGAGAATGAACATGTATGGATTGACAATTCATATTAATAAAAGTAGTCATATTGAAATCTATAGCTAAATTGGAATTTAAAATTTGAAAAAATAAGAGAGATAATTAAAGAGGAAATAAGATAATAATAATAATAATAATTATTATTATTATTATTTTCAATTTATATTGGGAAATGAGATATTAGTAGTGAATTTAAAATTTGAAATTATGAGGATTGATAAATTTGGAAAGAAATTGATAGACATTGATTATCATTTAAGTATACTGATTTGATTTAGATATTTACTATATGCAAATTTTTTGAGATGAAGGTAAAATATATAATTATTTAATTTTTTTCTCACTGATTGAGAAAATAAATAGATATTACCTTAATTATTTGATATATCACCAAATTCGTGTGCTTAATTTATTCATAATTATGACTACATTATATTAAATAAATGGTGTGATAATTGCATAATATTTTTATAATAGGAAAAAAATAACATATTATTAATAATGATGATGTAAAATTTGAAATGAGTTTTAAAGAAACCCCCATTTGATGTAGTCATGTCATTTTAAAAAAATTATCACAACTTTAATAAGAGTGATCACTCTACGTAAAAACAATAATATGGATACCATCTAAACTAAACATCATACACAAAAAAGGTATTATTGAACATCTATCAAACTAATATTATACCAATATCAAACTAATAACATTGAACAAAATGTGTGCAAATGCATCACTTAATATAAAGATACATTATATTAACATTAACCATTACTTGATTCTTTTGAGAAAATTGAGCCCATGGATACTACAATCTCTTCCGATCAAGAATTTCAATATATATGATTTAAGATTCACCTACAATTGGCTTAACCATCATTTTCAAAACAAAATAAACTAATATTAATAGCAACTTTAAGTAAACAACAACATATTTGACAAAAAGTGTACAAATACATTACTTAAATCAATGACACATTACATAAACATAAAAGAGTACCTTTTTTTTTTGTCCACTTTGAATTCATGGATACCACGTCCTCTTATGATCAAGAACTCAAGTCTATAAGATTTGGAATTCACCTGCAATTACTATATAACGAAATCAACATATAAGAACGATCATTGTAGTGTATATATGTGTTTAATTATCATGTTTTTGTTGTCACCAAAAAAATGGTTCAAAGTATTGTATTATGCACAATGTAAACAAATATTAGTGATATATAAAAGTAAGCAACAAAAATATAAAACACATACATATACACAAACCTGCATAATCGATACAAACACTAACGAAAAGACATAGGAAAATAGTAGACAAATAATAAGAGAGAAAAGAAATAAAATGAGAGAAATGAGATTTTAACATTGTGAATGGTGAAGATCAAAGTTTTATAATCAAGAAATACTTGTAATCAATTATGAATTTGGATTTTGAAAATAGATAACAAAAATTATGGATAAAAATAGTATGTAATTGTTTAATGCTTCCACTGATTAAGGAATTCAAACAGATTCAAAAAATATATTAAATTATTGATTTGATATATTGCCAATTTTATATCCTTAATTGATGGGTAATTATAGCTATAGTAAATTAAGGAAATCATGTCATATTGAGTATAAGCGGGATTATAGTTGTGTGAAAGATAATTAGACAAAAAATAAGATATCTTTTAATTAATGATGATGATGTAAGATGACATAATATTTTTGAATTGAGAAATTACGAAAATAGACATAAGATATATGAAGAGAGTAAATTTTTAAGGGTATTTTGTGAAATTTTCCAAATCCTTCACTAGCAGCTATTAATAATATAATAGATAATAGATTTACTTACCATGTTCTTGTTTTTTTTTATATTAAGAAAGTGGAGAAATAATTGCATTCAAATCAAAGACTAGCTCAGGAAAAGTATCCTAAGCTTAACCTTAGGATCCTCATTCTCAATTTTAAATATATGTCTTACCTATAAATTTAACTATTCTCTTTTATAAATTCGAACATTTATTCTACTTCAAATACAATTTCTATTGATATGTCTTCCTTATAAATTCGAACACTTCTCCTCTATAAATTCAAACATTTATTCTACTTCCAATATGTTAACGATATATTTTTGATTAATTTGTATTTCAAATTCTAAAAAATTACAAAAATAGATTTTAATAAATTAAAATAAAGGACTTATAAGAAAAAAGATAAATAATTTTAGAAGATCGTAAAAGATGCCAACTCACCGCCCTCTTATTCTACTTCCAATAGAACTTTTAATATACGTCTTCTCTATAAATTCAAAAACACATATTCTACTTTCAATAGAACTTTTAATTATACATATTTCTTATAAATTCGAACTCTTCTCCTCTATAAATTCGAACACCTATTATACTTCAATAAAACTTTTAATTTTTTCTTACAAACACATATTCTACTTCCAATACAACTTTTAATTGCATGTATTTCTTATATATTCAACTTTAAATAGAACTTTTAATTCTATGTCTTACATATAAATTTGAATTGTTCTCCTTTATAAATTCGAACACCTATTCTATTTCAAATAAAACTTTTATTTATATGTCTTTCATATAAATTCGAACTCTTCTCCTCTATAAATTCGAACACCTATTCTACTTCTGATATATTTCGAACACCTATTCTACTTCAAATAAAACTTTTATTTATATGTCTTTCCTATAAATTCAAACTCTCCTCCTCTATAAATTCGAACACCTATTCTACTTCAATGATACTAATATGATCTACATCAGACATATCAACATATCTTACATTTCATCGATATAATATCTAGAATTTGTATTTAATGATCACTAAAATGATATTTAATGGTAAAATTACCATGAGCACTTGCAAATCGATCCTGGACAAACAACAAAGTCCATTAAATACTACAATACAAACAATAACAACAATATGCATAATTCATAAATAAAGAATAAAACTCAAGAATATTTAACAAGTAAGTAAGCTTAGGGGTGTAGTCTAGACACTCTTTATGATAGTAAGCTAATTAAAATTTCTAATAAATGAACTCATGGTTCGTACAATTTCATAAATTGAATGATACAAAATCTTACCTATATACAACTGTGTTGTTATCTTCATAATATTGGGAGAAATTTTACACAAAATAATTGTGTTCTTGCCAAGGTGAATGTATTACTTTTGTTTTCTTTTACTTTTATGACTTCAATCCTATATCTGTGTATGAATATGAATGCAGAATTATAAACTCAGAATTCAAGCTAGAGTTGCTTAATCAGAGTCTAAGTTGCATATGTCCACGATATTGTTGCATAGACCTTGTTATAATATGGTCATCTACTGTGTTATGCCACATTTTGGCATAGTCCAAATTTCTCCGTTTAATAATTATTAATTCAGATTAATAATTAATTGCTTAACCACTAAGTAATATCCTCTCTCTAAAACGAGGAAAGAATCAATCTCAATCAACGAATAACGGAAAATATCTCCAAACGATATTCTTCAAATCATGGAAAGAAATGCGGAGATGCAGCGAGATTGTAGGAAAACGTGTGAAGACCGGACTATTTATGGGAATGTGATGTGGATGGATAAATCCGGACTATTTATGGGAACGTGATGTGGATAGATAAACCTTGACAATTTATGGGTTTGGACTGAATGGGCTTATCTAATGACTTGTTTTCCAAGGACTACGTGAGGCTTGATCCCTATATAAAGGGGTACGTAGGCACCTTGTATGATACACAATTGACACTCGGCAAAGAGCAAGAGAAAGAACCCATTCTCTATTCAATTTCTGAGGAGTCATCATACAAGTCCAGCCCCCAAACATCCAAAAAATCCTAAATCCCCCTATTTTCATAATTCGTTATTTCAGCAACTTCCGATTTGTGTTGTTATAAAATTCCTCCAACAACACACTGCAAAGAAAATGAAACAGGTTGACTCATTTGAAATACCAGGTAATGTAAATCAGTTCTTGTTTGGAATATTGGAATTGTGATCTACTGCATGATAGAGTTTTGTGTTTTGGGCCCCGACTAAAAATGGTTCATATCAACTGAGCGAGCACGTGGGACGTCAGGTCCCGATATGACATTTTTGGTATGCCTCCTCCAGATTTAGTCGGGAGTTGATTATTCTGGATAGAGTGCCTTTTCTGGTCATGTACTGCATAACATGACGTATATGAGGTTATAAGGTAGAGACAGATCAGTCTTTATTGGCGTGATAAGGAACGACAAATTTTAGGTGTAGATAAATTAAGTAAATTACACATACATACTTGCATTTATGGCATTACATGTTCATAGAATATTTTTATTTTTTGTTTTGTTTTATATAGTTACTTGCTTAACCACGTGATATTATTATGGTTGATAGATTTTCTAAAACTACATTTCACGTGATCAAGAGTTTATTAGTCCTCAAGTTTGAGATAGATGTGATGGTACTTGTCTTATAATGTGAAACACTAGAAACTTTGGACATGTATATTCCCCTTTTGAGCGGCTTGTAATAGTTTATAAACTTTGAACGTGAACTCTTCTGTAGTAGTACCTTTGTAGTAGTAGATCACTTCTTGACAGTTTGTAATATTTTGTATCTTTTGACAAGATTAAGTATAAGTAGATCCTATAATAATTGTGTACTTAGGTAATATAGTGAATTATAAGTTCATGGAAACAACAAGAATTTTATATTTGTTTTGACACGCTAACTGCAGTAGCTTGTGTGTGGGTTAGGGTGTCACAAAGTGGTATCATAATTATTTTATATCAAAGATATGGTACAACCTGCGAGTACAAGTATTCTCAGCTTTTGCTTTTCTTAAGAGAGAGATTGAGATCACAATTGAAAAACCTTAACAACTAAGGAAGTGGCTAGTGTACTTATATTTCTGTGCAAGTTCTCTTCTAAGAAAACACATATCTAATTTTTTAGCTATTCCTTCCTTAAATTTCTCCCCAAACTCCATTAAAGGCTTGTCATGTGTATATTGTAGCAAAATGAACGATTACAAGTGCATATGATTTGTTGATATTTTATCTTGAAAATCTTCCAGTAGTTTGTCTGTTGATGATTTCAATTTTGGCTAAGTCCATGATTCGATATCTCTGAGTATAGCTGATTTAGATGCAGATATCTCGAATGTTTTTGTTTGACTTCTCGAATTGACCATGACTTCTCGAATCAGTATATCCTGACTTCTCTAATTGACCATTCTTTGACTTCTTGAATCAGGACTTCTCTAACAGGCATTTTTGACTTCTCTAATTAGTACTTAAAACATTTTTCAACTCCATATCTACAACTCCAAAGTCTTTATTCAATCTTCTAGGGGCATGATCTCCTTCCATGCATTATTCCAGTGACTTATTTACAAGGTATTACAGAGATTTTGACTAAACATTTCAAACACAATTAGAGTGAACATTACAAGATAATAGGTTCCCCAGTTAAGGGGTCATATAGGTAATGTAAAGCATTACAATAGACTTGTTATAAGATGTAATCATGCATACTCATGTGCCTAACAGATGTTTAACTAATGATTAATATACACATTACTATAGTACTTCAATGGTTAAAACATTTGTAGCAAACTTAAGTTAATGTTTTTTAACTCAGACAAACATCATATACACTTTTTGCACGTTTTTAAAAATTTGAGATACACAAAAAAATAGTTGTTGGTCATAGAGGCATGTCTGTACATATAAATAACAAGTCTACTTGTTTTAGTAATACCTTGTATTACTTACATGACCCCTTAACTTGGGAACCCCTTTGTAGTTTCTCTGTCTTAGATATTGTACTTAGTCTTATAAACAAACTCACTGTATTTTATAGAAGTTCAGTCATGTATTTATTCTTGAAGGAAGATTCTTGAATCATGCCTCAAGATGAAGATGAAGACTGCAGAATAAAACAGTTGTTTGGAAGCTAAAAATTTCACTAAGTACAAATTCAAGAAGTATATTTGAATTGGTAGAGAAGTCAAGTATTCAAGATGTCAAGGATGCTCTGCCTATTCGAGTTCTCAAGGATTCCAGAAGTAGACTGTGTCATTCGACATGTCAAGGAATTGAGAAGTAAAATGCTCTACTCGATATGTCAGGGATTCCATAAGTCAAAACACTCACTCGACATCTCAAGGATTCCATAAGTAAAAAGGCTTATTCGAGAAATGCCATTCGATATCTCAGAAAGACTTATCCGAGAATTCATGGATGACTAAGAGTTTAAGAACAATTCTCGAATCAAGTACTTAGCCAATTCTCGAATATGCTCAAAGATAAAAATTCAAATAGATACTCATGACAGAAAATCTACACACAAATCAATGCATATGCAATGTCTCAATCGTTGCAGTATGCACATGAAAAGTCTACAAAGAAGCTTAGAGAGTCAGTCAAGGGAAACATCTAAAGATATGGATCTGGCAGTATGTAAAACAAAATGAAGATCATAAGATGCCAACTTTCATAAAAATACTATAGACATAGTTTGAATAGCTTTATGTCTTTTACCAGTTTTGTAAAAGTGAGTTGTGTGTAGTTTTATAAGTACACAACTTCCTTATCTTTAGTTGTAAGTTTTTCAAAATACATTGAAGTCGTATCTCTCTGAGAAAAACGAAGCTAAGAATTCATTCTTGAGTTCACAGTTTGTAGCATCTTTTAATCTAATACAATATTAGATTTAAAGTAAATTTGTGTGTTGTTTTTATTCCGCGATATTCTGTTTGCAACATACATATTTAAGCTACAAGATTTAAAGATTTAAAGATTCAAAACGAAGATAATCAAAGAATTAACAGATAATATATTCAACCCCCCCCCCCCCTCTTTATTATCTACTAGTGAATCTCGCACTCAACAATAGTTAGTTAAATATTAGGCACAAACTAGTTGTTGATAAATACAATAAAAAAGATGACTACAAATCACATAAGCCACAACAACACAAAAATGTAATAAATTTATTTAATTGATCATCTTTTGTGTTGTGTTTCTTTTAATAAATAAGAATTTTATCTAAAATAAAGCAAATAAGGTTTGATGTAGTTTAAATTATATAAAAGACAGAATATGGACAAGGCTGCCGCGTGCCTATCAAATAATAATATCTAACAAATCCTTCTAACTATGTAGTAGGGCAAGTCAGAGTCGATCCCACAGAGACAAACGTATCAATCACTAGTTATTCTTGATTCAATTCAACTAAGCAAGTAACACAATAAATTGTTGAGAGAATATTAATCTAAATATTATACTAAAGAAAATATGTGGTATTTATCAATTAACTAAAAACATCTAGAATTAAGTATCCCCACTAGCATGAATTGATGCAATTATGATTTTCCACCCCAATTAATCATACGATACTCAAGAGGAAAGATGCGCCCTATAAAATACCAATAACCTCTCTCGAGTATTAATGGCTTCTCTAAAATACACTCAAGCCTAACAATCCGTTCTACCTATTTTCATGCAATTTAGAGACATTAAACACATCATCCTAACTTCCTAACAATCCGTTCTACCTATTTTCATGGAGAAGTTCATGTCCTTATTGGATAAATCACAACCATCTAAGTCCAACTTTCGATGATAAATAGATATTAGGTTCAAACAATACGCATAATCACGTCTGACATGTTATTGTTAATTAAGCACAACTCAATAAGCAAGAGCATACAACATAACTAAATTGGGGGTTATGGAAAATAATACATCAATCATAACTAGGGTTCAACTTAACCCTAGATTAAATATCTACTCACTCATAATTAAACTAACAAAACACATAATATAATAAGAACACATAATAATATTAAGAAGAGAGAATAAAAACCTTTAATCTTTCTCCCCAGAAGAAAAGTACAAGATCCACTCCGTCTGTATGTATCTATGTATATCTCCTATCTCTCAGATCAGATGTCTATATATATATCCTCAAATATTTTAATGTCTTGAGGAAAGTACAAGTATGTTTCCTAAACTGATTCTGTTTTAAAAGGAAAATTCGTAGCTGACTTTTATTCAGTAAATCTGAGCCGTTCCTGATGTAATTTGATATTTGGATCACTTTAGAATGAAAGATAATTCCATTATCTTCGCGTGGACTGTTAAATCGTCCAATTCTGACTTCTAGAACTCAAGATATGACCCAAACAGTGAATTATGTGCAGGCAGCCCAACAAATCCGAATTTCCTTCTAATAAATCTCCAAATTAAGCTATTTATTCTCCAATCCTTCCAAGTTTAGGATTTCCTTTCTTCCTACAATAAAACATTAAAATTTATTAAATAAAAATCCAATTAAATGCAAAATATAATAAATATGAGGAATAAAATCATATAAAATATATATAAATATACACTCTATCAAACATCCCCACACTTAGCATTTTGCACGTCCTCGGGCAAATAAAGAAATAAAAATAATACTAACTAATAGGACCACCACTTTCGTAGATGACACGATTGCATTGAGCATATGCAACAAGCTGTTAAACCCCTAGGCAGCCCTAGTAGGACGAGTTTTGTCTCGTGAGGGTTTATAGAAGATATACCCATAAAATCAAATATTTTCAACCACCAAGTCTCTCAAACATGTAACATGTCATAGTACTCCACACATTGTAAATCTCAATCACATAACAACCTGAAAGTGTCTGAAAGTACAAGTACTCTCACTTTATACATCATTAACGCAAAATAATCCAAGTATGCACACCATGTCTAGATAGACAAAAATCTCATGAGATAGACATCAAAGTCGCATTCAACAAGTAAACATGTTATGGATAAATATCTCACATTGCTCTCACTTCACACAAGTGTATGGGTATAACTGTATAGCTCAATTAAGTTTAATCAATGTACTAATGTGCTACCATATGCTTGGTTGTCCACCAAATCTCCACCACCTCGTATATATGCATACATGAATCAAAAGGTCTTCGTTAAAGGTTGTATCGAGGCTTAGGTACGGGGTAGGATATCAAAGAAATAGGCTAACAAGTGGCAAAACTTGATAAACCAATAGAGCATAGTGTTCACTTTTAATTAAAGCACCCAACATGAAATTTAGATCATGTAAAAGTTGATCAAGCTTTCACAAGCATTAAACTTCAAAGCACATATACCCCATGTACTTTCTCACTTTCACATTGTATCAATCAAATGAACACACTCTACTTGATCTTCCTCTTGCTCATAGTTTTTTTTTTTTTAAAGTCAAGTCATTCTCCAGTAACCAAGGGCAGTGAAAAGTCACCAAGAATGTACTTAATACCAGCACATGTGGATCGTCCCTTTCATATGACATTGCACTTTCCACCCATTGATCTCAAAGGAGTACTTGATACTTGTTTGCAACTTTCATACCATATTGTATCCCACCAAAATGTAACTCTTTAACCAAAAGAAATCCCCACACTAAATATTCACCAACCCTTGAATTGAATCAATATGCTCTACCAGTAAATCAAGACAAGAATAAATAAGTAGGCTCAAATAAATTTTAGATTGGTGATATACGAAAGAAACGGGTAAAAGCTCAAAGGGGTTCACTAAGGATTATTTTTCATATGGGTACTGTTTGGGTAAATGAGGTTAATCCTAGTGCCTTTATCATATTCATGCATACACATATCATGTAGTCTGAAAACGGTTTAAAACAAGTTCTAGAGCAACAAGAATCATGATAATGAACATCACACAAAAAAAAATGGATTGATAAAAATTCTATCAATCATAAATTAGGCTCAAATTCTCACAAGGTGAAAGCATGCTTAACTCACTAAAATTGACCAAGAAACATCTCAAGTTTTCAAATTTTCGCAAGCACACACAAGGAATTACCAAGCATCAAATGATTTTTTCATGAATGTGGCACTCATAATTAATCATGCAAAATTAATCTACACAATGTGTACTTATCCATGCTAACATGCTTTTGAGACAAGGCAATTATATACAAAAAGTTTTAAAATTTTAAATTTTTTGGATTTTTATAATATATAATTTTTTTTGTTTTTTTAAAATATAGTATTATTAAGAACACGTCCCCACACTTAAGCGGTTCATTGTCCCTAATGAATAATATATATAAATATGCAAAACTAACAAGATCCTAAAAGAAATACAAAAAGAATAAGAGTGAAAAATTATACAAAGAAAGGTTAGAAATACTCCCCTAGTGCATGAAGTCCCGGTTGGAAAATTATGGGAGAGTGTTCCTCCTCCAAAATCTTGGGTTGCCTCCCAAGAAGCGCTTTTTAAGGTCTTTAGCTCGACCTTCTTCTCAATCAACCTAGTGAATGGAGTGAAAGTGGAACATCCACTTTCTCAACATATTTTCTTATGATCTCTCCCAAAAACTTATAAGTTTCATCCAAAGCTTTGTCCAACAATACTACTCTTCTATCTCGAGCAAACTTTAAGAGTGCAACAATTATCCTTGACGTGTCTTCTCGTGAGACAAACTTAAAAAGAAATTTAATAAGTAAGTCTTCCCAAGTGGTAATGGAATTTGAGGGTAACGAAAATAACCAATTTTTAGCTCTATCCGTCAGAGAGAAAGGAAATAATCGAAGTCGAATGACCTCATCAGAAAATCCATCACACTTGATAGTATCACAAATCTTCAAAAAAAATTCAATATGAGCATCGGGATCTTCAACAGATAATCCACCAAACTGAATTTCACCAATCGATTTCATTGTTGAAGGCTTCAAATCAACATAATTAATGTTAGGCCGAATACACAATATATAATCAATATAAGTATGATAATAACAATTGAGAACACTGTTTATGAATCAACAACTGAATTATATAAATAACTCTTCTCTCAGTGATGTTAAAGAATCATAGAGAGCTGCTAGGTTACAAGAATAATGTATTCAGTATTCGCATCCCTTTTAGGGTTAACCTATCTATGTTTATATAATACACAGTTACATAATCAATCTCTAATTGATATTCCTATAAATTAGATATACAATTTATATCAAATTAGGATTGCTTCTGTCTTCTGTTCCGTTTCCTTATCTGTCTCAATATATCTTGCTTCTTTCCATCTTCAAGATATATTGCTTCTAGAATATTCATATTAGCACCGACAGCTAAAGTAAACTCTCACCCCGTCAGACTTTAACAAACTCTGACTGGCTTCTAGTAAACTCTGATGAGTACCTGGTACTTAAACACTGATGAACAAACGTCAGCAATTATATCTAACAATTAATGACATGTAAATCTCTCACCATAATTACTGGAGGTTTAGAGAGAAAAATATCAGCCTTCATATCTTGATCTCCACCTAAAGACTTAACCATAAGAACAGCTTCATTATTCTTTTCAAGATCACTCTTCTTCAGAGAAGGGCTAAGAAAAGAGTTGGAAAATTTAAATTCCAATTTCTCATCTCCAACTTCAAAAGAAATTTTTCCATGCATCATATCAACTTTTGCACCAGCTGTAGCTAAGAAAGGTCTCCCAAGAATGATAGAATTTTGTGCATCTTCCTCCATCTCCATGACAACAAAATCACATGGAATAAAAAACTTTCCTACCTTGACAAGAACATCTTCAAGTATTCCAAGTGGAACTTTTACACTTCTATCTGCCAATTGTATAGATATACGTGTGGGTTTGAGTTCACCCATCTGAAGCTTATTGCATATTGATATGGGCATCAGACTTACACTTTCCCCAAGATCACATAAAGCTCTTTTGATTTCAAAATTTCCAAGTTTCACAGGAATAGAGTAGCTACCTGGATCAATTAGCTTTTTAGGAAGACTATTCTGCAAGAGAGCACTGCACTCTGCCGTTAATGAGATAGTAGAACTTTCTTCAATCTTCCGTTTGTTTGACAATAATTCCCTAAGGAATTTCCCATAAGAAGGCATCTCCTTGATAGCATCTAAGAAAGGAATATTAAGCTCTAACCTCTTCAAGATATCCATAAACTTCATAAACTTCTCTCCAAGCCTAGCTTGCACCAATCTTTGTGGAAACAGAACGGGTGGTACGTAAGTTCTGACTGGAGCAACTGTGGGTTCCTTCTTCTTTTCTTCAATCGCTTCTTGCACAATCACATTTTTGTTAAGTTGATTCAACTGTTGAGCAATTTGAGTGATTGAATTCTCCATCAACTTGTTATGAGCTTTTATCTCATTGATACTTGAGTCAAAGTAATCATTCTTCTTTGCCTGTGTAGAGATAAATCCTTCCAAAAGATTTTCCAAGTTAGATTTTTGTGGCTGAGCTAGTTGAAAACTTGGCGGCTGAGAAAAATTATTTTGTGGAGGTTGAGCTTGAGCCTGGTTATTTCTGTAGGAGAAATTAGGATGATCTCTCCAACCTGGATTGTATGTGTTGGAGTAAGGATTATATTGTGGCCTTTGATTTTGGTTGTAAAGGGCATTTGCTTGTTCCATTGTTGTTCCAGAGGGATTGTATTGACAAGCATGTTGAGTGTGTCCAACTACACCGCATATTTCACATGAGGCGACCGTAGATGAAGTTCTAGAATCTAATTGCTCAATCTTCTTAATCATTGCCTGCATAGTAGTATTCAACATGGTTAGAGCATCAACATCATACTTACCACCCTTCTTTGGATGATTTCTGTCACTGTAAGGATAATTATCATTAGACGACATCTCGTCTAATAAAGTTTTCGCATCCCCCGTACTCTTTTTCATAATAGATCCACCAGAAGAAGCATCAACAAAATTTCGAAACTCTTGTGTTAACCCATTGTAAAATGTTTGGATCAACAACCAGTCAGGAATTCCATGATGAGGGCATTGTCTCTGAAGTCGTTTGAATCTTCTCCAAGCATCATGAAGTGACTCGTCATCATCTTGATGAAAGTTAGATATTTCTTTCCTGAGCTTTGAAGTTTTCTTTTGACTGAAGAATTTAAGTAGAAACGCCTTTGCTAGACTATCCCAAGTAGTGAATGTGTTTGGTCTTTCATCCTTCAACCAATCTTTTGCTACATCTCGGAGAGAAAAAGGAAATAAGCGCAACTTTATTGCATCATCACTAACATTGGTCAGCTTTATAGTATCACACTTTTCCAGAAAACTCTCAAGATGATCAACAGGATTTTCAGTGGATAATCCTGCGAAAGAATCATTGGAGACAAATTGGATGAATTGTGGCTTGAGTTCAAAGTGGGTAGCCGTGACTGTTGGTCTGACAATACTGGAGAGTACGTCTTTAGCGTCTGGCATACCATGTTCCCTGAGAGCTTTAGCTGCTTTCTCACCCATAACTTCCTTGTCTTTATTTTTCCTTCGTTGTCTAGCTTGTTTTCTTACTGTAGCTTCAAACTCAGGATCAAGAGTAATCAAATTTTCTGTACCTGAACTTCGAGTATGCATGCAACAAGAAAACTAGAAACAAAGATCAAATAACAAGGGAATAATAGCCGAAGCAACACAACCAAAAGACTTAGCTAAACAAACTCAAAAATTAACTAATCTAATACCGCTTTGTCCCCGGCAGCGGCGCCAAAAATTTGACAAGGCTGTCGCGTGCCTATCAAATAATAATATCTAACAAATCCTTCTAACTATGTAGTAGGGCAAGTCAGAGTCGATCCCATAGAGACAAACATATCAATCACTAGTTATTCTTGATTCAATTCAACTAAGCAAGTAACACAATAAATTGTTGAGAGATTATTAATCTAAATATTATACTAAAGAAAATATGTGGTATGTTAGTTGGATAAATGCTAGCTTTTTCTATATGTGGTTAACAATTGTTTGCAAGGCTTTATATATAAGTTTTCTACTTGTTGTTAGTAAGATAACATTGCAGAAACAGAGTATCTTAGCAAGCTAACAGTG
Organism: Heracleum sosnowskyi; assembly: GCA_030848705.1. NCBI lineage: Eukaryota > Viridiplantae > Streptophyta > Magnoliopsida > Apiales > Apiaceae > Heracleum > Heracleum sosnowskyi. Next base: position 8,052,045 of record CM061242.1, on the reverse strand, counting down.
TAGTAACAGAGTATTTCAGCAAGCTAAGACTGTTCCACCAGAAACTGTTCAAGTCAAACGAAAGTCCTAATTTCAAGGAGATTTTATAGGACATGATGTGTAAGGACTCTATATTATATAAACGTGGTATATAATTTTAGAGCTCGGTTTTTTACAAAAAGATTTTTTCAAATCAGTTTTCCTACTTTTTAGGAGTTTGTTTTTCTCAAACGTTTTATCCTATACAAACTCTCTAAATTTGTTTTTGGTTTATATACTGAATGTTTTATGCTTTAAATGTCTTTTCTCCAAAACTTCAGTATGTGAACGTTAAATGAACGTTGATGTGCGAATTGGTTGAACAAACTACACGTAAGAATAGTTTTCAAGACCGTTGGAGTTTGATTAATTAATTCGAACGTTAATATTTTGAAAATCTTTTTTACTTGAGCTCTATTTTTACTTGAGCTCTGTTTTTACATATACGTTTATATTCTTATTAAGAGTTCATATTTTGAGTTGTATCATTCTTCATTGTTTGTATTATTCAGATTGTACGGTTTTTTGTTGAGTTTTAAGCTTGGACACAAGGGTTCATGAATTAGTTTGATAGAGAAGTTTATACTTGGGTAGTATAGTACTTAGAGATCATTTAATTCAGGGAACAAGGGTGTCAGCAGGCTGCTTTCAGTGACAGGGAAGAAGGGAGATATATTCATTAATCTTGTAATCGGATTTTATAGTGATTAATAATATATTCTCTTACCAGGTTTGGTAGGGGACCAGGACGTAGAACATTAGTGTTAAGGGTCGAACCTGGCTAAAATTCTTGGTGTTTTTACTTACTGTTATTTCAATTATGCATTGTATTACTTATCTTAGTTAGCTGACAGACTACATTTTGTTCATCTTAGCAAGCTGACAAGTTAGCAGTTAAATATTTGGTAAAAGTTTAAAATTGGATATAGTTGGTCATATCACCTATTATTCACCCCCCCCCCCCTCTAGGTTGCATTTTCATTTGGTATCAGAGCTTTGGTGTACTAACATTTCTGTGACAGGAAAGTACATATCCTATATCACACTTTTATGTAGAGGGAGAATCATTAAACAAGCCACCACTTCTCAATGGGGCACAAAATTATGATTTATGGAGACTAAAGATGAAGGTGTTTCTCAGTAGAAATGCATTTGAATGGTTGGTTGTCAAAGAAGGTCCATTTACTTTTCTGGACAAAAACGGCAAGCCAAAAGATGTTGATGATCTTACTGAGGCACAATTGATAAAAGCAAGCTATGATGGAAGAACAAAGTACACGCTAATATGTGGTCTTTCATATTCATATTTTGACAAGGTTTCTTCATGTAGCTCAGCAAAGGATATATGGGATACCTTAAAAAGGCATTATAAAGCTTCAACAAAATTAGAGGAAGAATGTTTCAAGCCAAAGTCGCAAGCTCCCTCAAAGAACAAAAGGAAATCAAAAGCTCTTTTTACATGGAGTAATGATGAGGATTCAACTTCTGATGATGAATCAGGTGATGAGATGGTGAACCTAGCTCTTGTTGGTCTTGATGATGAGGATACAATACGAGGAGTCACCGAAGATGGCCTTATAGAAAGTGATGCTTCATATTCGGACGATAATAATAGTGAGGTAAATTTTATAAATTCTGATTCAAATTCTAGTACTCATTCATTAGATGAACTAACCATGCAAAGACATAGTACTATATCTATTGTGGAGTTCATGGAATTAAAGAATGAGAACAATGAGCTTTGGAAGAAAAATGCTTCTCTTCGAAAGATCATTTCTAATCTTATGGCTGAAAAGACTCTATCAAGCAATCATGAAGATCTCATTTCTGATCTAAAGGGAAAGCTAACACAGCTTGAAGGGTTCAACAAGTTGTTCCTCAAAAGAAATGACACATTGATAAAGGAACTCAGCGAGCTACGTGCAGAAATTGAAGCAAGAGATGCATGTCTTGAAACATTCAAAATCAGAGAATCCATCTCAATGGAAGCTACTCAACAAGCTGAGAAGATAAAGGAATTGGAAGCTGAAGTTGCAAAGCTTGAGAAAGGAATGGGAAAGTTTGTTCAAGGAGAGGAAGTATTAAAGACTATAATGAAACAAACAAAGGTTCTAATAGATAAAGAAGGACTTGGAATGGCTTCTACTTCAAAGGACAAGGCTTTTCAATATGAAGGAAAACATGGTACTCTATACAACTATGATATGCCATGGAGAATCTACTTCAAATATGGGAAGAAAGGTCATTTGTCAAATCATTGCCCAAGTCAGAATGCTAAGCTGGAACAGGCAGACAGCTTACAGGCAACAAGCTGATAGAACAAGGAGAACAGGAAATCAAGCATCAAAAGTGATCCAAATGTGGACTAAGAAATCTGACTTGAATGTTCTTTATGTTTTATCAACTAACCATGCTGGACCCAAACAAATTTGGGTACCAAAACGTTGAGTTGTTTGTTCCTTGTTTTGTAGGTATGTCTTGTGGTCAAAGTCAATGCAAATCAATGGATATTGGATAGTGGATGTACAAGACATATGTGTGGTGACAAATCTCAGTTCCTTAGCCTCAAGATGAAAAAGGGTGGAAGTGTTACAATTGGTGATAGCAAAACACTCTGCATACTTGGCAAAGGAACAATTGGTAATAGTAACATTTCTATTGATAAAGTACAATATGTTCAAGGTCTTAAGTATAATTTGCTTAGTATAAGTCAGTTATATGATGATGGACATACTGTTATTTTTTATAAAGAGAAATGTATTATTCATGTTGGCACTAACAAAGTCCCCCTAGTTGCTAGAAGGGAGGGAAATATTCGGAACAGGCAAAAAGCCGGTATGCAGTTGAATATGATGTAAAACACTATTACTGAACGGAAAACAGTCGGAACAGTAACTCAATAACTCAATGATCTCCGGGTGGCTCTGATACCAAAAGGGGCGGAAGCAGAAACACGGGAAGAACAGTAGAAAATAGTAGAAAGACTAACCGGAATAGTGAAACTGAACAGTATTACTGATGATCGGAACAGGCAAAAAGCCGGTATGCAGTTGAATATGATGAAGACCAGGCAAGTAGCCGGTATGCACAGTTGAATATGATCGGAATAATTATAAACCAGGCAAGAAGCCGGTATGCAGTATGCAGTTGAATGCAAAAATAGTTTACTGGAAAATAGCTTACTATATAGAAGTTACTTGTTCTATGTACAAGCAAAGCATACAAACTAGAGAACTAGAGAGAAAAGAAAGAAAGGGAGAATCCTACTTACTTAGCAGTTTGCATCCTGCCTTCAAACATACAAAGGAAACCCATATATATAGGGCTGAAAACCGGAAAGGAATAACCTTTCAATTATTACAAAAGCAAAAGACAAAAAGTAAAAACATTTTACTTAAGTGAAAGTAATTCACTTGGGTTAAAGTACAAGTTAAAGCAATTTACTTTTGGGTAAAAGTAAAAGCAAAAGTATTTTACTCGGGTAACTGGTCGGCTGGTCGGCTGACTGTTGTTTTGACTGATTTGATGTTTTGTATATAGAATCTTGATTCATGCGTATGGGTCTTGGGCATCTTGTAGATCTGCACATCCATAAGCATTAGTGACTGACTGTTGACTGGAATTTTGACTGGCTTCTGAGGAACTTTCCTGGGAAGCTTCTCTTTTGAGACTGTTGGCCCTTTCTTGAATGGCTCTCAAAAGGCTGGTTAACTCAGTGGTTGATAAACTGTTGATGTTAGAAATATCTAATGAAGACGATGGTCTATCAGATAAATTCTTTTCTTGAATAACTGGATTAGGTTTTACTAAAGGGAATTCTTTTTGAACTTGATCAATAATTCTGTTTATGCCAAACTTATCCCACCATTTGACATAATGGATTCTGGCAACACAACTGTGACCGTCATGCTGGGTAACTAAAGCCCTATGGCTTCCTGTTTCATGAATTGTGGTGGAGTCTTGGACAGGGGTAGCAATTTTGTATTGCCATTTTGTAATCCAAGGGACCTTATATTTACTGAAAAAATGAAGGACTTCATAACCTGCGTAATCTGGGTTTTTGTTCAATCTTACTTTACTAAAATACTCTATCTGTTCCAAGAGTATGTCTGGAATGATTGCTCTAACTGGACCATACATGTTCCACCAATCTGTGAACCATAGTGGTATGGGGCTTTTGAAGTATTTATCGAATTGAACGAACCAAGAGTGACTGAACGTTTGGTTTTGATAAAGGAATACTTTATCCCAAGCATCAATGTAATCATAGTAACAAAAGTGTTGGTTACTATTGGTTAATAACTGAAGATCTGATGGGTGATTATGCCATTTATTCTGGGAAATTATTTGTTTGATGTAGAAAGCATGATAGAGGACTCTAGATGCGTCTCTACTGTCCATAATAGGTTTAATGGTGACTGAGTCTGTTTCAAATAGAATATCTTTGTAATATGACAAAGATTTATATGGAGCTAGGGGAGCAAAATGCCAACCTGTTGGAAAGTATTGAGCTGCAAGTTTGACTGGGTCGTTACTGGGTTTCATAAAACTTTCTATGAAAAATATATTATATTCATATCTATAAATATAATCACTGGATTTTTCATATGACTTAAAGGGAATGGATGGTTTGTTGGTAGTAACCATGGTTTTACTTGTGTTTGCAAATGGGTCAATGACTGGTGGTTGACTAGCAAGAACAGTACTGTATGGTTTAGGAATTTGTCCTAAAACTTGGTACCTGTTTACTACATTTACTGGTTGGACTGCGGTAACTGGATGGGGAATAATGACTCCCTTGAGTTTACTATCGTTACTGGATTTTCTTCCACGAGAGCTGCTGCTCCCTCCACGACCATGGGGATTACCTCTAACACTCATTATTCACTCACTCCTGTTTGCAGAAATTCTCTAGTTAGAAAATCTGGAATAGAATTTTCACTTCCTTTAATATATTGAATGTCAAAATCAAATATGCTTAATAATGCTTGCCATCTGGCAAAAATCTGTTTTGATGCAATATTTTGAACATCTTTTTCTAAAATATATTTTGCTGACTGACAATCAATTCTTACTAAAAACTTTTGATTTAAAAGTTCATGCTGGAATTTACTGATGCATAAAACTAAACTTAAAATTTCTTTTTTAATGGTTGAATAGTTTTGTTGGGTAGGATCCCAAGCGCCTGAATGGAAACAAACAATTTCTTCACGCGAAGAGGGATCTGTTTTCTGTTTGAGGATTCCTCCAAATCCAATTTCAGAGGCATCTGTCTCTACGATTTTGAATGCAGAGGGATTTGCTATACCAAGACAAGGAAGGGTCTTGACATATTTTTTAATATCTTGGACTATTGAAGTATGAATAGAAGTCCAAGGAGGAGGGTTACTTTGTAACCGTTCAAATAATGGTTTACACTGTCTTCTAAGATCTTTATAGAATTCTCCTATATAATTGAGGGATCCTAAAAATCTTTGAAGTTGGGTTTTATCAAGTATCTCATCAGGGAATTTACTAGCAAATTCTATGGCTCTATCTATTGGTTTAATCTTACCATATTGTATGGTATGACCTAGGAATCTTACTTTTGTTTGGAAAAGTGAGCATTTACTGGGGGATAGTACTAATCCATTGGTTTTGACTGTTTTAAAGAAAGAATTCAAATGTTTCCAATGTTCTTCAATTGAATTGGAATATACAAGAATATCATCAATATAAACTATTGTAAAATGGCTGAATGGGTTGAATATGTTATTCATGACATTCTGGAATTCACTAGGGGCATTCTTAAGACCAAATGGGACTACATTCCATTCATAATGTCCAAATGGGGTAGTGAAAGCTGTCTTATACCTATCTTCATTACTGATTTGGATTTTCCAAAATCCACTTTTTAAATCAAATTTACTGAATATGACTGCTTGGTTTAATCTGTTAATTAAATCTTTTTTATTAGGTAATGGATATCGAATCCATTCAAGTACCTCATTTAATGGTTTATAATTGATTACTAATCTTGGTACTCCTCTTTCTTTCTCAGCATTTTTATTGACATAAAAAGCCGCACAAGACCAAGGAGATTTACTATTTCTAATTAATCCTTTACTGAGTAAATCATTAATTTCTTTCTTACAGTATTCTAACTGTTCATGATTCATTTGAATGGGCCTAGCTTTTGTTGGAATTAAATGTTCTTTAAATTCCTTTGCGTAGGGCAATTTAACTATATGTTTTTTCCTATGCCAAAAGGCATGAGGGACATCAGAACAAACTTCTTTTAATAAAGTTTTATTAAATTGTTCAATTTTAATTTGGAGTTTATTATCCATTAATTGATCTTCAATTCTTTTGTATTTAATTTCGTTTTTTAAATGTTTTAAATGACTTTTCTTACTGTTTAATATTGTAAGGGTTTTAGAAACTGACTGTTCTTGGATAGTTTTTAAATCTTTTTCTTCTGGTTTTAAAATAAAATTAAATGTTACCGTTTGACCTAGGTGTTTACTAACTAATCCTTTAGTTGAAGTTGTAAAAGGATATAGTAAATAAATAAAGGGTAACCCTAATATAATTTTATCAGTCATATTAGTTATTAATACAAAAGAAGTATTAAAACAAATATTGTCTTGACAAATATGTACATTAGGTAACTTATATTTTATGTTCATTTGACTGCCATTAGCTGAGCTTAACCTTTCATTAGTTTTCTCATAGTATGTTGTTGGAATTAATCCTTCTTGAATACAATTTAAGTCAGCTCCTGTATCAATAAGGGCTGCTGTTTCAATAATAAAAGTTTTATTAATAACTAGTTTAATGTTTGTGTACCATTTTTGAATAGTAATATCTTTAAGTATTTTTAAAGATAGTCCTTGTTGTTTAATAATTTCAGATTCTTTATTTTCAGATTCATTATTATCTAAATCCTCTTCATCAGAAGAATTATGGATTGATAATTTTGGATCAGTTTTAATCTTTTCAATTTCTTCTTTTAACTTTGGAATTTCTTGTTTTAGACTGGAAATTTCTTTCTTTAAATTATTGACTTCTTGATTTAAATCTATTAAAGTTATTTCTTTAACTGGATTTTTAAATCTTTCAAGTGTTTTATTAAGGCTTATTTTGGGTTTTTCATTTTTCTTATCTGGTTTATTATCCTGAGTAAGTAGGGTTTTTAACTTACTTACATATTGTGTTTTTAATTGAGGATCTGTTATTTTACTGATTAATTCTATTAATAAATGAGTTTCTTCTTCTTGTTTTTTAGATAACACATTTATTGTTTTAGTACAACAATTTTCATTACAATTGTCCGTACAGCCTATAGTAACATTTGGTTTACTATCATCACTTTCTGTATTACTAGTACTAGTTGTTTGAGAAAGTTTATCAGTATAATTATCACTAGATTCATTCTCAATTCTCATTAATTGAAGTATAGTTTCTGTATCTTCATTTGAAATATGTAACTGGTTAAGTTTATCTTTAACTCTACATTCATTCTTATAATGACCTGCTTTGCCACAACCGTGACAAATGACTTTACTCTTATCAAATTTACTCTTATCAAATTTCTTGGTAAATTTCTTAAAAGTTTTAAACTTTTGAGGTTTTTTATAATATTCTTCTTTACTATCCTTTTTAATATGTTTATTAAATTTCTTATATTTACTATGATGTTTAGGTTTATTTCTGGAAGGGGCTATGGGTGGTAAACCATATTGTTCACAGAAAGTTCCTAATTCATATTTAGCTTTATCTTTATCTTTATTAACTTGTTTACTGATTTTGTGATCAATACACATTTTTAATCCTATTTTTTGAATAACACTTATTATTTCACCATAAGTTAATTCATCATAATTAATAAATCCTAGATTTTTACTTAATTCTTCTCGAATTTTATGTGCAAATAAATTTGGTAATCCATTTACAAATTTCTCTTTCCAGAAAGGTTTATTACTATCTTCCCTTAACATGACTCTAGACATAAAGACATCTTTATACCATCTAAAATCAATAAGTTTTGGGCAAGTTAAATTACTAAGTTGATCATGAATTCTTTCAGTAATATTACTGGGAGTTCCAATAAAATGTTTAATTATTGTGTATATTAAAGTGTTGACTCCATCTGGTTGAAGTCCTATTGATTCATCAAATATAGGTTGACCATTATTATCAAGTTGATAAGCAGTAATTATACTATGCCTAGTGTCTTCAGTGAGATGTTTTTCCCACCAAGACCTTATGGTTCCTGTGAAACCACTTACTAATATCTCAACAATTTCACTTTGATTTAAATGATTGTTTGTTGTTATATAGCAATTTGCTACCATTGACATATGATTTAATTTGTTTAATATTTCTTGTTCACTAAGTCCATCAATATTCCATTCATAGATCTTTTTAGCTGAAACAGAAAATTGATTATCTAGATTTTTCTCCTCAAATTGCAAATCAGGGGGAGTTGGTCTAGGATAATAATTCTTTGTTTGAGTTGTGATATTAGGTTGGTAAAAACCTATCTTTTTAAACTGATTAAAATCATTTTGACTAGAAGCATCACTGTCATTAGTACTTTCGTGAAAGCCTAATACTTTTATAGTTTTACTGGATGATTCTGGTTTATCTAGTTTTTTAAATAACTTATCTAATGTTTTAATTAGATCTTTGTCTTTACTAGGTAAACTTAGATTTTTCCTATTACTAGGTAAATTTATTAAAGGTTTTTCTTCTAACTCTTTGTCATTCTCTTTAATAAGATCTGGATTTAAATATTGTTTTATATTAGGATTTTTGATTTTGTCTTCAATTTTATCTAACTGTTTACCTATGGTGGCTAAATATTGATTAGTGAAATTATTCTGTTCAATTAATTTCTTTTCATCATTCTGTCCATCAGACATTTTAAATGGTGAAGCTATTACTAAAGTATCTTTTACTGGAATTATTATTGTTTCTATTGGAGGATGACTAGACGAAACTTTGGTTTTATCTTCTTTAATCCAATTTGTTTTAGTAATTGTATTACATTTACCGTAGTACTTTTCGTACCATGAATAAAAAGTAATATTAATTTTTTCTTTTGTTACAAATTTCTTCCATTTGTTAACTACTTTTTCTCTATCATCGTGACTATGATTTTCCCTAAATTGGTGCCTTTTAACTTTGTTTTCTTTCGAATTGAAATCTTCTGTTAGAAATTTCCAATTGATTTTAGTTTCTTTATTAATCGTTCTTAACTGGTGATTAATTGGATTAGTTTCAAAATCTGATTGAGTAGGGGATAATTGTTGTTCATTATCACTATCAGATTGATTACTAGATTGATTATAAAAGGGATGACTAGCTTGACCTTCATTGGCTATACCTTTTAATTTTAAATCTTTAATACTTGTTTTACTGACTAAGTCAGGTATTTGTTTAGGTGTTTTACTAAGTAAATCACTATCTTTTCTAGATGAATTTACTGATTGGTTACCAATTTCTTCTAACATAAGTGGCTTTCTATAATTATCGAAACTGATTCTAACAGTCCCGTCTAGGTATTGCCTTATGTTATCTAAATTCGTTATGTCACTTGTTAATGGAGTCTGTGGGATTTCATTATCTAAAACCCATTGACTCGGTAGGTTAATATCTTTCCAAAGTATTGTTTTTGGAACCTGGATATTAGCATCATTTGTACTACTTTGAATTAAAACAGTTTTGTCTTTTGGACATTTACTAAGTGCATGAATATTTAGATTAGTTTTCATTGTTTTATAATAAATTCTATATATTAATGCAATTGGTTGAGATCCCTCAATCATTTGAGTGATTTCACCAGCTGTTTTAATATTTAAAGTTAATGCTTTTAGTAAATTAGGGTCATTCAGACTTAAAGTAAAGTCTGGAAAACAATTAAAATGGACTGGTCCATTATGGAGACTAGATTCCATTATTCCTAAAATACTGGGAACATAGTTTAAATATCTCGCATCTCTTAAACATAAAAGAATGCTAGAATTAATTCCTTTTACTGATAATGGTTTAACTGCTACTTGAATTAAACCTATGTGGATAAAATTATAGTTTCTCTTTTTATACTTTCTTATTATATCACTAGTTAACAGGGAACAACTTTCATGTTCTTTGTTAATAGCATATATTTTTTCTACAGTTTTAACATTGTAATTGGTTTTGGAATTATCTGTAAAAGTTGACTGATAGATTTGTTTTGGATCAATATTGGGTATATTCCAATTTCCTAAGTCTTGACTTATATTTTCATAACTATGTTCTTCTTGGTTAACTATATATGGGATCGACGTCATCGGTGACCTCGAGCTAACTGAGGAACTAGACCTAAATAGTCTATTCATTAATATTGTTTTAACTGTTTTGAATTATTTAGAGTGATTCTGGGTATATTAGTGCATACCTTTCTACCTTAAGCACACGCATACCTATATGTCTAAACGCTCTTATCCAACACTGCTCACACACTGAGACTTACCAAGGATTTCTAGCAACGACACTAGGTGGTCTACAGTAGAACTGGTGACTAACTTAACAGAATAACTAAAAGATAATCTGAAACAGTTGTAAAACACTATTACTGAACGGAAAACAGTCGGAACAGTAACTCAATAACTCAATGATCTCCGGGTGGCTCTGATACCAAAAGGGGCGGAAGCAGAAACACGGGAAGAACAGTAGAAAATAGTAGAAAGACTAACCGGAATAGTGAAACTGAACAGTATTACTGATGATCGGAACAGGCAAAAAGCCGGTATGCAGTTGAATATGATGAAGACCAGGCAAGTAGCCGGTATGCACAGTTGAATATGATCGGAATAATTATAAACCAGGCAAGAAGCCGGTATGCAGTATGCAGTTGAATGCAAAAATAGTTTACTGGAAAATAGCTTACTATATAGAAGTTACTTGTTCTATGTACAAGCAAAGCATACAAACTAGAGAACTAGAGAGAAAAGAAAGAAAGGGAGAATCCTACTTACTTAGCAGTTTGCATCCTGCCTTCAAACATACAAAGGAAACCCATATATATAGGGCTGAAAACCGGAAAGGAATAACCTTTCAATTATTACAAAAGCAAAAGACAAAAAGTAAAAACATTTTACTTAAGTGAAAGTAATTCACTTGGGTTAAAGTACAAGTTAAAGCAATTTACTTTTGGGTAAAAGTAAAAGCAAAAGTATTTTACTCGAATAACTTGTCTGCTGGTAAAAGCATTTTACTTGGGTAACTTGTCGGCTGACCGGTAATTTGTCGGCTGACCTTTGAGGCTGACCGTTGACTGATGAATCTTATAATTCATGCATACGGATCCTGAGCATCTTGTAAATCTGCGCATTCATAAGCATTAGTGACTGAATTCTGACTGGAATTTTGACTGGCTTCTGGGGAATCATCTTCCTGGGAAGCTTCCTTTTTGAGGCTACTGGCTCTGCTTTGGATAGCCTTCAAGAGATTAGTTAATTCACTGGCTGATAACTTGTCGATGTTAGAAATATCTAATGAAGACGATGGTCTATCAGATAATTTCTTTTCTTGAATAACTGGATTAGGTTTTACTAATGGGAACTCTTTCTGGACTTGATCAATAATTCTGTTTATGCCAAACTTATCCCACCATTTGACATAATGGGTTCTGGCAACACAACTGTGACCGTCATGCTGGGTAACTAAAGCCCTGCGGCTTCCTGTTTCATAAATTGTGGTGGAGTCTTGGACGGGGGTAGCAATATTGTATTGCCATTTTGCAATCCAAGGGACCTTGTATTTACTGAAAAAATGAAGGACTTCATAATCTGCGTAATCTGGGTTTCTGTTTAATCTTACTTTACTAAAATACTCTATCTGTTCTAAGAGTACGTCTGGAATGATTGTTCTAACTGGACCATACATGTTCCACCAATCTGTGAACCATAATGGTATGGTGCTTTTGAAGTATTTATCAAATTGAATGAACCAAGAGTGACTGAAAGTTTGGTTTTGATAAAGGAAAACTTTGTCCCAAGCATCAATGTAATCATAGTAACAAAAGTGTTGGTTACTATTGGTTAGTGGTTGAAGATCTGACGGGTGACTATGCCATTTATCCTGGGAAATTATTTGTTTAATGTAGATATCATGATAGAGAACTTTTGATGCGTCTCTACTATCCATAATAGGTTTAATGGTAACTGAGTCTGTTTCGAATAGAATATCTTTGTAATATGACAAAGATTTATATGGAGCTAGGGGAGCAAAATGCCAACCTGGTGGAAAGTATTGTGCTGCAAGTTTGACTGGGTCGTTACTGGGTTTCATAAAGCTTTCTATGAAAAATATATTATATTCATATCTATAAATATAATCACTGGATTTTTCATATGACTTAAAGGGAATGGATGGTTTGGTAGAAACTATGGCTTTACTTGTGTTTGTAAATGGGTCAATGACCGGTGGTTGACTAGCAAGAACAGTACTGTATGGTTTAGGGATTTGTCCCAAAACCTGGTACCTGTTAACTACATTTATTGGTTGAACTGTGGTAACTGGGTGGGGGATAATGACTCCCTTGAGTTTACTGTCGTTACTGGATTTTCCTCCTCGAGAGTTGCTGCTACCTCCACGACCATGGGGGTTACCTCTAACACTCATTTTTCACTCACTCCTGTTTGCAGAAATTCTCTAGTTAGGAAATCTGGAATTGAATTTTCACTTCCTTTAATATATTGAATGTCAAAATCAAATATACTTAATAGTGCTTGCCATCTGGCAAAAATCTGTTTTGATGCAATATTTTGAACATCTTTTTCTAAAATATATTTTGCTGACTGGCAGTCAATTCTTACTAAAAACTTTTGGTTTAAAAGTTCATGCTGAAATTTATTGATGCATAAGACTAGGCTTAATATTTCTTTTTTGATGGTTGAATAATTTTGTTGGGTAGGATCCCAAGCGCCTGAATGGAAACAAACAATTTCTTCACGCGAAGAGGGATCTGTTTTCTGTTTGAGGATTCCTCCAAATCCAATTTCAGAGGCATCTGTCTCTACGATTTTAAATGCAGAGGGATTTGCTATACCAAGACAAGGAAGGGTCTTGACATATTTTTTAATATCTTGGACTATCGAAGTATGAATAGAAGTCCAAGGAGGGGGATTACTTTGTAACCGTTCAAATAGTGGTTTACACTGTCTTCTAAGATCTTTATAGAATTCTCCTATATAATTGAGGGATCCTAAAAATCTTTGAAGTTGGGTTTTATCCAGTATTTCATCAGGAAATTTACTAGCAAATTCTATGGCCCTATCTATTGGTTTGATTTTTCCATACTGTATGGTATGACCTAAGAATCTTACCTTTGTTTGGAACAATGAGCATTTACTGGGTGACAACACTAATCCATTGGTTTTGACTGTCTTAAAGAAAGAATTTAAATGTTTCCAATGTTCTTCAATTGAATTGGAATAAACAAGGATATCATCAATATAAACTATTGTAAAATGGCTGAATGGGTTGAATATGTCATTCATGACATTCTGGAATTCACTAGGGGCATTTTTAAGACCAAATGGGACTACGTTCCATTCATAATGTCCAAATGGGGTAGTGAAAGCTGTTTTATACCTATCTTCATTACTGATCTGGATTTGCCAAAATCCACTTTTTAAATCAAATTTACTGAATATAACTGCTTGGTTTAATCTGTTAATTAAATCTTTTTTATTAGGTAATGGATATCGGATCCATTCAAGTACCTCATTTAATGGTTTATAATTGATTACTAATCTTGGTGCTCCTCTTTCTTTCTCAGCATTTTTATTGACATAGAATGCCGCACAAGACCAAGGGGATTTACTATTTCTAATTAATCCTTTACTGAGTAAATCATTAATTTCTTTTTTACAGTATTCTAACTGTTCATGATTCATTTGGATAGGCCTAGCTTTTGTTGGAATTAAATGTTCTTTAAATTCCTTTGCGTAAGGCAATTTGACCATATGTTTTTTCCTATGCCAAAAGGCATGAGGAATATCAGAACAAACTTCTTTTAATAAGGTTTTATTAAACTGTTCAATTTTACTCTGGAGTTTATTATCCATTAATTGGTCTTCAACTCTTTTGTACTTAATCTCATTTTTTAAATGTTTTAAATGACTTTTCTTACTATTTAATATTGTAAGGTTTTTAGTAACTGATTTTTCTTGAATAGTTCTTAGATCTTTTTCTTCAGGTTCTAAGATAAAATTAAATGTTACTGTTTGACCTAAATGTTTACTAACTAATCCTTTAGTTGAAGTTGTAAAAGGATATAGTAAATAAATGAAGGGTAAACCTAATATGATTTTATCTGTCATATTGTTTATTAATACAAAAGAAGTATTAAAACAAATATTATCTTGACAAATATGAACATTAGGTAGTTTATATTTTATGTTCATTTGACTACCATTTGCTGAACTTAATCTTTCATTTGTTTTTTCATAATAAGTAGTTGGTATTAATCCTTCTTGAACACAATTTAAGTCAGCTCCTGTATCAATAAGGGCTGCTGTTTCAATAATAAAAGTTTTATTAATAACTAGTTTAATGTTGGTGTACCATTTTTGAATAGTAATATCTTTAAGTATTTTTAAAGATAGTCCTTGTTGCTCAATATTTTCAGATTCTTCATTTCCTAAATTTTCTTCATCAGAAGAATCATGGATTGATAACTTTGGATCAGTTTTAATCTTTTCAATTTCCTCTTTTAACTTAGGAATTTCTTGTTTTAAACTAGAAATTTCTTTCTTTAAATTATTGACTTCTTGATTTAAATCTGTTAATGTTATTTCTTTAACTGGATTTTTAAATCTTTCAAGTGTCTTATTAAGGCTAATTTTAGTTTTTTCATTTTTCTTATCTGATTTATTATCTTGGTTAAGTAAGGTTTTTAACTTATTAACATATTGTGTTTTTAATTGGGGATCTGTTATTTTACTGATTAATTCTATTAATAAATGAGTTTCTTCTTCTTGTTTTTTAGATAACACATTTATTGTTTTAGTACAACAATTTTCATTACAATTGTCTGTACAACCTATAGTAATATTTGGTTTACTATCATCACTTTCTGTATTACTAGTACTAGTTGTTTGAGAAAGTTTATCAGTATAATTATCACTAGATTCATTCTCAATTCTCATTAATTGAAGTATAGTTTCTGTATCTTCATTTGAAATATGTAACTGGTTAAGTTTATCTTTGACTCTACATTCATTTTTATAATGACCTGCTTTGCCACAACCGTGACAAATGACTTTACTCTTATCGAATTTACTCTTATCAAATTTCTTGGTAAATTTTTTAAAAGTTTTAAACCTTTGGGGTTTGTTATAATACTCTTCTTTACTATCTTTTTTAATATGTTTATTAAATTTCTTATATTTAGTATGATGTTTAGGTTTATTTCTGGAAGGGGCTATGGGTGGTAAACCATATTGTTCACAGAAAGTTCCTAACTCATATTTAGCTTTATCTTTATCTTTATTAACTTGTTTACTAATTTTGTGATCAATACATATTTTTAGTCCTATTTTTTGAATAACACTTATTATTTCACCATAAGTTAATTCCTCATAATTAATAAATCCTAGATTTTTACTTAATTCTTCTCGAATTTTATGTGCAAATAGATTTGGTAATCCATTTACAAACTTTTCTTTCCAGAAAGGTTTATTACTATCTTCCCTTAACATGACTCTAGACATAAAGACATCTTTATACCATCTAAAATCACTAAGTTTTGGGCAAGTTAAATTACTAAGTTGATCATGAATTCTTTCAGTAATATTACTGGGAGTTCCAATAAAATGTTTAATTATTGTGTATATTAAAGTGTTGACTCCATCTGGTTGAAGTCCTATTGATTCATCAAATATAGGTTGACCATTATTATCAAGTTGATAAGCAGTAATTATACTATGCCTAGTGTCTTCAGTGAGATGTTTTTCCCACCAAGACCTTATGGTTCCTGTGAAACCACTTACTAATATCTCAACAATTTCACTTTGATTTAAATGATTGTTTGTTGTTATATAGCAATTTGCTACCATTGACATATGATTTAATTTGTTTAATATTTCTTGTTCACTAAGTCCATCAATATTCCATTCATAGATCTTTTTAGCTGAAACAGAAAATTGATTATCTAGATTTTTCTCCTCAAATTGCAAATCAGGGGGAGTTGGTCTAGGATAATAATTCTTTGTTTGAGTTGTGATATTAGGTTGGTAAAAACCTATCTTTTTAAACTGATTAAAATCATTTTGACTAGAAGCATCACTGTCATTAGTACTTTCGTGAAAGCCTAATACTTTTATAGTTTTACTGGATGATTCTGGTTTATCTAGTTTTTTAAATAACTTATCTAATGTTTTAATTAGATCTTTGTCTTTACTAGGTAAACTTAGATTTTTCCTATTACTAGGTAAATTTATTAAAGGTTTTTCTTCTAACTCTTTGTCATTCTCTTTAATAAGATCTGGATTTAAATATTGTTTTATATTAGGATTTTTGATTTTGTCTTCAATTTTATCTAACTGTTTACCTATGGTGGCTAAATATTGATTAGTGAAATTATTCTGTTCAATTAATTTCTTTTCATCATTCTGTCCATCAGACATTTTAAATGGTGAAGCTATTACTAAAGTATCTTTTACTGGAATTATTATTGTTTCTATTGGAGGATGACTAGACGAAACTTTGGTTTTATCTTCTTTAATCCAATTTGTTTTAGTAATTGTATTACATTTACCGTAGTACTTTTCGTACCATGAATAAAAAGTAATATTAATTTTTTCTTTTGTTACAAATTTCTTCCATTTGTTAACTACTTTTTCTCTATCATCGTGACTATGATTTTCCCTAAATTGGTGCCTTTTAACTTTGTTTTCTTTCGAATTGAAATCTTCTGTTAGAAATTTCCAATTGATTTTAGTTTCTTTATTAATCGTTCTTAACTGATGATTAATTGGTTTAGTTTCAAAATCTGATTGAGTAGGGGATAATTGTTGTTCATTATCACTATCAGATTGATTACTAGATTGATTATAAAAGGGATGACTAGCTTGACCTTCATTGGCTATACCTTTTAATTTTAAATCTTTAATACTTGTTTTACTGACTAAGTCAGGTATTTGTTTAGGTGTTTTACTAAGTAAATCACTATCTTTTCTAGATGAATTTACTGATTGGTTACCAATTTCTTCTAACATAAGTGGCTTTCTATAATTATCGAAACTGATTCTAACAGTCCCGTCTAGGTATTGCCTTATGTTATCTAAATTCATTATGTCACTTGTTAATGGAGTCTGTGGGATTTCATTATCTAAAACCCATTGACTCGGTAGGTTAATATCTTTCCAAAGTATTGTTTTTGGAACCTGGATATTAGCATCATTTGTACTACTTTGAATTAAAACAGTTTTGTCTTTTGGACATTTACTAAGTGCATGAATATTTAGATTAGTTTTCATTGTTTTATAATAAATTCTATATATTAATGCAATTGGTTGAGATCCCTCAATCATTTGAGTGATTTCACCAGCTGTTTTAATATTTAAAGTTAATGCTTTTAGTAAATTAGGGTCATTCAGACTTAAAGTAAAGTCTGGAAAACAATTAAAATGGACTGGTCCATTATGGAGACTAGATTCCATTATTCCTAAAATACTGGGAACATAGTTTAAATATCTCGCATCTCTTAAACATAAAAGAATGCTAGAATTAATTCCTTTTACTGATAATGGTTTAACTGCTACTTGAATTAAACCTATGTGGATAAAATTATAGTTTCTCTTTTTATACTTTCTTATTATATCACTAGTTAACAGGGAACAACTTTCATGTTCTTTGTTAATAGCATATATTTTTTCTACAGTTTTAACATTGTAATTGGTTTTGAAATTATCTGTAAAAGTTGACTGATAGATTTGTTTTGGATCAATATTGGGTATATTCCAATTTCCTAAGTCTTGACTTATATTTTCATAACTATGTTCTTCTTGGTTAACTATATCTGGGATCGACGTCATCGGTGACCTCGAGCTAACTGAGGAACTAGACCTAAATAGTCTATTCATTAATATTGTTTTAACTGTTTTGAATTATTTAGAGTGATTCTGGGTATATTAGTGCATACCTTTCTACCTTAAGCACACGCATACCTATATGTCTAAACGCTCTTATCCAACACTGCTCACACACTGAGACTTACCAAGGATTTCTAGCAACGACACTAGGTGGTCTACAGTAGAACTGGTGACTAACTTAACAGAATAACTAAAAGATAATCTGAAACAGTTGTAAAACACTATTACTGAACGGAAAACAGTCGGAACAGTAACTCAATAACTCAATGATCTCCGGGTGGCTCTGATACCAAAAGGGGCGGAAGCAGAAACACGGGAAGAACAGTAGAAAATAGTAGAAAGACTAACCGGAATAGTGAAACTGAACAGTATTACTGATGATCGGAACAGGCAAAAAGCCGGTATGCAGTTGAATATGATGAAGACCAGGCAAGTAGCCGGTATGCACAGTTGAATATGATCGGAATAATTATAAACCAGGCAAGAAGCCGGTATGCAGTATGCAGTTAAATGCAAAAATAGTTTACTGGAAAATAGCTTACTATATAGAAGTTACTTGTTCTATGTACAAGCAAAGCATACAAACTAGAGAACTAGAGAGAAAAGAAAGAAAGGGAGAATCCTACTTACTTAGCAGTTTGCATCCTGCCTTCAAACATACAAAGGAAACCCATATATATAGGGCTGAAAACCGGAAAGGAATAACCTTTCAATTATTACAAAAGCAAAAGACAAAAAGTAAAAACATTTTACTTAAGTGAAAGTAATTCACTTGGGTTAAAGTACAAGTTAAAGCAATTTACTTTTGGGTAAAAGTAAAAGCAAAAGTATTTTACTCGGGTAACTGGTCGGCTGGTCGGCTGACTGTTGTTTTGACTGATTTGATGTTTTGTATATAGAATCTTGATTCATGCGTATGGGTCTTGGGCATCTTGTAGATCTGCACATCCATAAGCATTAGTGACTGACTGTTGACTGGAATTTTGACTGGCTTCTGAGGAACTTTCCTGGGAAGCTTCTCTTTTGAGACTGTTGGCCCTTTCTTGAATGGCTCTCAAAAGGCTGGTTAACTCAGTGGTTGATAAACTGTTGATGTTAGAAATATCTAATGAAGACGATGGTCTATCAGATAAATTCTTTTCTTGAATAACTGGATTAGGTTTTACTAAAGGGAATTCTTTTTGAACTTGATCAATAATTCTGTTTATGCCAAACTTATCCCACCATTTGACATAATGGATTCTGGCAACACAACTGTGACCGTCATGCTGGGTAACTAAAGCCCTGTGGCTTCCTGTTTCATGAATTGTGGTGGAGTCTTGGACAGGGGTAGCAATTTTGTATTGCCATTTTGTAATCCAAGGGACCTTATATTTACTGAAAAAATGAAGGACTTCATAACCTGCGTAATCTGGGTTTTTGTTCAATCTTACTTTACTAAAATACTCTATCTGTTCCAAGAGTATGTCTGGAATGATTGCTCTAACTGGACCATACATGTTCCACCAATCTGTGAACCATAGTGGTATGGGGCTTTTGAAGTATTTATCGAATTGAACGAACCAAGAGTGACTGAACGTTTGGTTTTGATAAAGGAATACTTTATCCCAAGCATCAATGTAATCATAGTAACAAAAGTGTTGGTTACTATTGGTTAATAACTGAAGATCTGATGGGTGATTATGCCATTTATTCTGGGAAATTATTTGTTTGATGTAGAAAGCATGATAGAGGACTCTAGATGCGTCTCTACTGTCCATAATAGGTTTAATGGTGACTGAGTCTGTTTCAAATAGAATATCTTTGTAATATGACAAAGATTTATATGGAGCTAGGGGAGCAAAATGCCAACCTGTTGGAAAGTATTGAGCTGCAAGTTTGATTGGGTCGTTACTGGGTTTCATAAAACTTTCTATGAAAAATATATTATATTCATATCTATAAATATAATCACTGGATTTTTCATATGACTTAAAGGGAATGGATGGTTTGTTGGTAGTAACCATGGTTTTACTTGTGTTTGCAAATGGGTCAATGACTGGTGGTTGACTAGCAAGAACAGTACTGTATGGTTTAGGAATTTGTCCTAAAACTTGGTACCTGTTTACTACATTTACTGGTTGGACTGCGGTAACTGGATGGGGAATAATGACTCCCTTGAGTTTACTATCGTTACTGGATTTTCCTCCACGAGAGCTGCTGCTCCCTCCACGACCATGGGGATTACCTCTAACACTCATTATTCACTCACTCCTGTTTGCAGAAATTCTCTAGTTAGAAAATCTGGAATAGAATTTTCACTTCCTTTAATATATTGAATGTCAAAATCAAATATGCTTAATAATGCTTGCCATCTGGCAAAAATCTGTTTTGATGCAATATTTTGAACATCTTTTTCTAAAATATATTTTGCTGACTGACAATCAATTCTTACTAAAAACTTTTGATTTAAAAGTTCATGCTGGAATTTACTGATGCATAAAACTAAACTTAAAATTTCTTTTTTAATGGTTGAATAGTTTTGTTGGGTAGGATCCCAAGCGCCTGAATGGAAACAAACAATTTCTTCACGCGAAGAGGGATCTGTTTTCTGTTTGAGGATTCCTCCAAATCCAATTTCAGAGGCATCTGTCTCTACGATTTTGAATGCAGAGGGATTTGCTATACCAAGACAAGGAAGGGTCTTGACATATTTTTTAATATCTTGGACTATTGAAGTATGAATAGAAGTCCAAGGAGGAGGATTACTTTGTAACCGTTCAAATAATGGTTTACACTGTCTTCTAAGATCTTTATAGAATTCTCCTATATAATTGAGGGATCCTAAAAATCTTTGAAGTTGGGTTTTATCAAGTATCTCATCAGGGAATTTACTAGCAAATTCTATGGCTCTATCTATTGGTTTAATCTTACCATATTGTATGGTATGACCTAGGAATCTTACTTTTGTTTGGAAAAGTGAGCATTTACTGGGGGATAGTACTAATCCATTGGTTTTGACTGTTTTAAAGAAAGAATTCAAATGTTTCCAATGTTCTTCAATTGAATTGGAATATACAAGAATATCATCAATATAAACTATTGTAAAATGGCTGAATGGGTTGAATATGTTATTCATGACATTCTGGAATTCACTAGGGGCATTCTTAAGACCAAATGGGACTACATTCCATTCATAATGTCCAAATGGGGTAGTGAAAGCTGTCTTATACCTATCTTCATTACTGATTTGGATTTGCCAAAATCCACTTTTTAAATCAAATTTACTGAATATGACTGCTTGGTTTAATCTGTTAATTAAATCTTTTTTATTAGGTAATGGATATCGAATCCATTCAAGTACCTCATTTAATGGTTTATAATTGATTACTAATCTTGGTACTCCTCTTTCTTTCTCAGCATTTTTATTGACATAAAAAGCCGCACAAGACCAAGGAGATTTACTATTTCTAATTAATCCTTTACTGAGTAAATCATTAATTTCTTTCTTACAGTATTCTAACTGTTCATGATTCGTTTGAATGGGCCTAGCTTTTGTTGGAATTAAATGTTCTTTAAATTCCTTTGCGTAGGGCAATTTAACTATATGTTTTTTCCTATGCCAAAAGGCATGAGGGACATCAGAACAAACTTCTTTTAATAAAGTTTTATTAAATTGTTCAATTTTAATTTGGAGTTTATTATCCATTAATTGATCTTCAATTCTTTTGTATTTAATTTCGTTTTTTAAATGTTTTAAATGACTTTTCTTACTGTTTAATATTGTAAGGGTTTTAGAAACTGACTGTTCTTGGATAGTTTTTAAATCTTTTTCTTCTGGTTCTAAAATAAAATTAAATGTTACCGTTTGACCTAGGTGTTTACTAACTAATCCTTTAGTTGAAGTTGTAAAAGGATATAGTAAATAAATAAAGGGTAACCCTAATATAATTTTATCAGTCATATTAGTTATTAATACAAAAGAAGTATTAAAACAAATATTGTCTTGACAAATATGTACATTAGGTAACTTATATTTTATGTTCATTTGACTGCCATTAGCTGAGCTTAACCTTTCATTAGTTTTCTCATAGTATGTTGTTGGAATTAATCCTTCTTGAATACAATTTAAGTCAGCTCCTGTATCAATAAGGGCTGCTGTTTCAATAATAAAAGTTTTATTAATAACTAGTTTAATGTTTGTGTACCATTTTTGAATAGTAATATCTTTAAGTATTTTTAAAGATAGTCCTTGTTGTTTAATAATTTCAGATTCTTTATTTTCAGATTCATTATTATCTAAATCCTCTTCATCAGAAGAATTATGGATTGATAATTTTGGATCAGTTTTAATCTTTTCAATTTCTTCTTTTAACTTTGGAATTTCTTGTTTTAGACTGGAAATTTCTTTCTTTAAATTATTGACTTCTTGATTTAAATCTATTAAAGTTATTTCTTTAACTGGATTTTTAAATCTTTCAAGTGTTTTATTAAGGCTTATTTTGGGTTTTTCATTTTTCTTATCTGGTTTATTATCCTGAGTAAGTAGGGTTTTTAACTTACTTACATATTGTGTTTTTAATTGAGGATCTGTTATTTTACTGATTAATTCTATTAATAAATGAGTTTCTTCTTCTTGTTTTTTAGATAACACATTTATTGTTTTAGTACAACAATTTTCATTACAATTGTCCGTACAGCCTATAGTAACATTTGGTTTACTATCATCACTTTCTGTATTACTAGTACTAGTTGTTTGAGAAAGTTTATCAGTATAATTATCACTAGATTCATTCTCAATTCTCATTAATTGAAGTATAGTTTCTGTATCTTCATTTGAAATATGTAACTGGTTAAGTTTATCTTTAACTCTACATTCATTCTTATAATGACCTGCTTTGCCACAACCGTGACAAATGACTTTACTCTTATCAAATTTACTCTTATCAAATTTCTTGGTAAATTTCTTAAAAGTTTTAAACTTTTGAGGTTTTTTATAATATTCTTCTTTACTATCCTTTTTAATATGTTTATTAAATTTCTTATATTTACTATGATGTTTAGGTTTATTTCTGGAAGGGGCTATGGGTGGTAAACCATATTGTTCACAGAAAGTTCCTAATTCATATTTAGCTTTATCTTTATCTTTATTAACTTGTTTACTGATTTTGTGATCAATACACATTTTTAATCCTATTTTTTGAATAACACTTATTATTTCACCATAAGTTAATTCATCATAATTAATAAATCCTAGATTTTTACTTAATTCTTCTCGAATTTTATGTGCAAATAAATTTGGTAATCCATTTACAAATTTCTCTTTCCAGAAAGGTTTATTACTATCTTCCCTTAACATGACTCTAGACATAAAGACATCTTTATACCATCTAAAATCACTAAGTTTTGGGCAAGTTAAATTACTAAGTTGATCATGAATTCTTTCAGTAATATTACTGGGAGTTCCAATAAAATGTTTGACTATTGTATAAATTAAAGTGTTGACTCCATCTGGTTGGAATCCTATTGTTTCATCAAATATTGGTTGACCATTATTATCACGTTGATAAGCATTAATTATGTTATTTTTAGTATCTTCAGTGAGGTGTTTTTCCCACCAAGACCTTAATGTCCCTGTGAAACCACTAGCTAGGATTTCAACAATTTCACTTTGGTTTAACTGGTTATTTGTTGATATGTAGCAGTTGGCTACCATTGACATGTGGTTTAGTTTATTTAATATTTCTTGTTCGCTAAGGCCATCTATATTCCATTCATAGATCTTTTTAGCTGAAACAGAAAATTGGTTATCTAGATTTTTCTCCTCAAATTGTAAATCTGGGGGAGTTGGCCTAGAGTAATAATTCTTAGTTTGGGTTGTGAGGTTTGGTTGATTAAAACTTAGTTTATTAAATTGATTATAATTATCTTGACTATTAGAAGCATCACTATCATTAGTGCTTTCGTGAAAGCCTAATACTTTTATAGTTTTATTGGATGATTCTGGTTTATCTAATTTTTTAAACAATTTATCTAATGTTTTAATTAGTTCTTTATCTTTATTAGGTAAACTTAGATTTTCTCTATTACTTGGTAAATTTATTAAAGGTTTTTCTTCTGAATCCTTATTATTTTCTTTAATAAGATCTGGATTTAAATATTGTTTTATATTAGGATCTTTAATTTTATCCTCAATTTTATCTAACTGTTTACCTATAGTAGCTAGGTACTGATTAGTGAAATTACTTTGTTCAATTAATTTCTTTTCATCATTTTGTCCATCAGACATTTTAAATGGTGAAGCTATAACTAAAGTATCTTTTACTGGAATTATTATTGTCTCTATTGGGGGATGACTAGATGAAATTTTAGTTTTATCTTCTTTAATCCAGTTTGTTTTAGTAATTGTATTACATTTACCGTAGTACTTTTCGTACCATGAATAAAAAGTAATATTAATTTTTTCTTTTGTTACAAATTTCTTCCATTTGTTAACTACTTTTTCTCTATCATCGTGACTATGATTTTCCCTAAATTGGTGCCTTTTAACTTTGTTTTCTTTCGAATTGAAATCTTCTGTTAGAAATTTCCAATTGATTTTAGTTTCTTTATTAATCGTTCTTAACTGATGATTAATTGGTTTAGTTTCAAAATCTGATTGAGTAGGGGATAATTGTTGTTCATTATCACTATCAGATTGATTACTAGATTGATTATAAAAGGGATGACTAGCTTGACCTTCATTGGCTATACCTTTTAATTTTAAATCTTTAATACTTGTTTTACTGACTAAGTCAGGTATTTGTTTAGGTGTTTTACTAAGTAAATCACTATCTTTTCTAGATGAATTTACTGATTGGTTACCAATTTCTTCTAACATAAGTGGCTTTCTATAATTATCGAAACTGATTCTAACAGTCCCGTCTAGGTATTGCCTTATGTTATCTAAATTCATTATGTCACTTGTTAAAGGAGTCTGTGGGATTTCATTATCTAAAACCCATTGACTCGGTAGGTTAATATCTTTCCAAAGTATTGTTTTTGGAACCTGGATATTAGCATCATTTGTACTACTTTGAATTAAAACAGTTTTGTCTTTTGGACATTTACTAAGTGCATGAATATTTAGATTAGTTTTCATTGTTTTATAATAAATTCTATATATTAATGCAATTGGTTGAGATCCCTCAATCATTTGAGTGATTTCACCAGCTGTTTTAATATTTAAAGTTAATGCTTTTAGTAAATTAGGGTCATTCAGACTTAAAGTAAAGTCTGGAAAACAATTAAAATGGACTGGTCCATTATGGAGACTAGATTCCATTATTCCTAAAATACTGGGAACATAGTTTAAATATCTCGCATCTCTTAAACATAAAAGAATGCTAGAATTAATTCCTTTTACTGATAATGGTTTAACTGCTACTTGAATTAAACCTATGTGGATAAAATTATAGTTTCTCTTTTTATACTTTCTTATTATATCACTAGTTAACAGGGAACAACTTTCATGTTCTTTGTTAATAGCATATATTTTTTCTACAGTTTTAACATTGTAATTGGTTTTGAAATTATCTGTAAAAGTTGACTGATAGATTTGTTTTGGATCAATATTGGGTATATTCCAATTTCCTAAGTCTTGACTTATATTTTCATAACTATGTTCTTCTTGGTTAACTATATCTGGGATCGACGTCATCGGTGACCTCGAGCTAACTGAGGAACTAGACCTAAATAGTCTATTCATTAATATTGTTTTAACTGTTTTGAATTATTTAGAGTGATTCTGGGTATATTAGTGCATACCTTTCTACCTTAAGCACACACATACCTATATGTCTAAACGCTCTTATCCAACACTGCTCACACACTGAGACTTACCAAGGATTTCTAGCAACGACACTAGGTGGTCTACAGTAGAACTGGTGACTAACTTAACAGAATAACTAAAAGACACTATTACTGAACGGAAAACAGTCGGAACAGTAACTCAATAACTCAATGATCTCCGGGTGGCTCTGATACCAAAAGGGGCGGAAGCAGAAACACGGGAAGAACAGTAGAAAATAGTAGAAAGACTAACCGGAATAGTGAAACTGAACAGTATTACTGATGATCGGAACAGGCAAAAAGCCGGTATGCAGTTGAATATGATGAAGACCAGGCAAGTAGCCGGTATGCACAGTTGAATATGATCGGAATAATTATAAACCAGGCAAGAAGCCGGTATGCAGTATGCAGTTGAATGCAAAAATAGTTTACTGGAAAATAGCTTACTATATAGAAGTTACTTGTTCTATGTACAAGCAAAGCATACAAACTAGAGAACTAGAGAGAAAAGAAAGAAAGGGAGAATCCTACTTACTTAGCAGTTTGCATCCTGCCTTCAAACATACAAAGGAAACCCATATATATAGGGCTGAAAACCGGAAAGGAATAACCTTTCAATTATTACAAAAGCAAAAGACAAAAAGTAAAAACATTTTACTTAAGTGAAAGTAATTCACTTGGGTTAAAGTACAAGTTAAAGCAATTTACTTTTGGGTAAAAGTAAAAGCAAAAGTATTTTACTCGAATAACTTGTCTGCTGGTAAAAGCATTTTACTTGGGTAACTTGTCGGCTGACCGGTAATTTGTCGGCTGACCTTTGAGGCTGACCGTTGACTGATGAATCTTATAATTCATGCATACGGATCCTGAGCATCTTGTAAATCTGCGCATTCATAAGCATTAGTGACTGAATTCTGACTGGAATTTTGACTGGCTTCTGGGGAATCATCTTCCTGGGAAGCTTCCTTTTTGAGGCTACTGGCTCTGCTTTGGATAGCCTTCAAGAGATTAGTTAATTCACTGGCTGATAACTTGTCGATGTTAGAAATATCTAATGAAGACGATGGTCTATCAGATAATTTCTTTTCTTGAATAACTGGATTAGGTTTTACTAATGGGAACTCTTTCTGGACTTGATCAATAATTCTGTTTATGCCAAACTTATCCCACCATTTGACATAATGGGTTCTGGCAACACAACTGTGACCGTCATGCTGGGTAACTAAAGCCCTGCGGCTTCCTGTTTCATAAATTGTGGTGGAGTCTTGGACGGGGGTAGCAATATTGTATTGCCATTTTGCAATCCAAGGGACCTTGTATTTACTGAAAAAATGAAGGACTTCATAATCTGCGTAATCTGGGTTTCTGTTTAATCTTACTTTACTAAAATACTCTATCTGTTCTAAGAGTACGTCTGGAATGATTGTTCTAACTGGACCATACATGTTCCACCAATCTGTGAACCATAATGGTATGGTGCTTTTGAAGTATTTATCAAATTGAATGAACCAAGAGTGACTGAAAGTTTGGTTTTGATAAAGGAAAACTTTGTCCCAAGCATCAATGTAATCATAGTAACAAAAGTGTTGGTTACTATTGGTTAGTGGTTGAAGATCTGACGGGTGACTATGCCATTTATCCTGGGAAATTATTTGTTTAATGTAGATAGCATGATAGAGAACTTTTGATGCGTCTCTACTATCCATAATAGGTTTAATGGTAACTGAGTCTGTTTCGAATAGAATATCTTTGTAATATGACAAAGATTTATATGGAGCTAGGGGAGCAAAATGCCAACCTGGTGGAAAGTATTGTGCTGCAAGTTTGACTGGGTCGTTACTGGGTTTCATAAAGCTTTCTATGAAAAATATATTATATTCATATCTATAAATATAATCACTGGATTTTTCATATGACTTAAAGGGAATGGATGGTTTGGTAGAAACTATGGCTTTACTTGTGTTTGTAAATGGGTCAATGACCGGTGGTTGACTAGCAAGAACAGTACTGTATGGTTTAGGGATTTGTCCCAAAACCTGGTACCTGTTAACTACATTTATTGGTTGAACTGTGGTAACTGGGTGGGGGATAATGACTCCCTTGAGTTTACTGTCGTTACTGGATTTTCCTCCTCGAGAGTTGCTGCTACCTCCACGACCATGGGGGTTACCTCTAACACTCATTTTTCACTCACTCCTGTTTGCAGAAATTCTCTAGTTAGGAAATCTGGAATTGAATTTTCACTTCCTTTAATATATTGAATGTCAAAATCAAATATACTTAATAGTGCTTGCCATCTGGCAAAAATCTGTTTTGATGCAATATTTTGAACATCTTTTTCTAAAATATATTTTGCTGACTGGCAGTCAATTCTTACTAAAAACTTTTGGTTTAAAAGTTCATGCTGAAATTTATTGATGCATAAGACTAGGCTTAATATTTCTTTTTTGATGGTTGAATAATTTTGTTGGGTAGGATCCCAAGCGCCTGAATGGAAACAAACAATTTCTTCACGCGAAGAGGGATCTGTTTTCTGTTTGAGGATTCCTCCAAATCCAATTTCAGAGGCATCTGTCTCTACGATTTTAAATGCAGAGGGATTTGCTATACCAAGACAAGGAAGGGTCTTGACATATTTTTTAATATCTTGGACTATCGAAGTATGAATAGAAGTCCAAGGAGGGGGATTACTTTGTAACCGTTCAAATAGTGGTTTACACTGTCTTCTAAGATCTTTATAGAATTCTCCTATATAATTGAGGGATCCTAAAAATCTTTGAAGTTGGGTTTTATCCAGTATTTCATCAGGAAATTTACTAGCAAATTCTATGGCCCTATCTATTGGTTTGATTTTTCCATACTGTATGGTATGACCTAAGAATCTTACCTTTGTTTGGAACAATGAGCATTTACTGGGTGACAACACTAATCCATTGGTTTTGACTGTCTTAAAGAAAGAATTTAAATGTTTCCAATGTTCTTCAATTGAATTGGAATAAACAAGGATATCATCAATATAAACTATTGTAAAATGGCTGAATGGGTTGAATATGTCATTCATGACATTCTGGAATTCACTAGGGGCATTTTTAAGACCAAATGGGACTACGTTCCATTCATAATGTCCAAATGGGGTAGTGAAAGCTGTTTTATACCTATCTTCATTACTGATCTGGATTTGCCAAAATCCACTTTTTAAATCAAATTTACTGAATATAACTGCTTGGTTTAATCTGTTAATTAAATCTTTTTTATTAGGTAATGGATATCGGATCCATTCAAGTACCTCATTTAATGGTTTATAATTGATTACTAATCTTGGTGCTCCTCTTTCTTTCTCAGCATTTTTATTGACATAGAATGCCGCACAAGACCAAAGGGATTTACTATTTCTAATTAATCCTTTACTGAGTAAATCATTAATTTCTTTTTTACAGTATTCTAACTGTTCATGATTCATTTGGATAGGCCTAGCTTTTGTTGGAATTAAATGTTCTTTAAATTCCTTTGCGTAAGGCAATTTGACCATATGTTTTTTCCTATGCCAAAAGGCATGAGGAATATCAGAACAAACTTCTTTTAATAAGGTTTTATTAAACTGTTCAATTTTACTCTGGAGTTTATTATCCATTAATTGGTCTTCAACTCTTTTGTACTTAATCTCATTTTTTAAATGTTTTAAATGACTTTTCTTACTATTTAATATTGTAAGGTTTTTAGTAACTGATTTTTCTTGAATAGTTCTTAGATCTTTTTCTTCAGGTTCTAAGATAAAATTAAATGTTACTGTTTGACCTAAATGTTTACTAACTAATCCTTTAGTTGAAGTTGTAAAAGGATATAGTAAATAAATGAAGGGTAAACCTAATATGATTTTATCTGTCATATTGTTTATTAATACAAAAGAAGTATTAAAACAAATATTATCTTGACAAATATGAACATTAGGTAGTTTATATTTTATGTTCATTTGACTACCATTTGCTGAACTTAATCTTTCATTTGTTTTTTCATAATAAGTAGTTGGTATTAATCCTTCTTGAACACAATTTAAGTCAGCTCCTGTATCAATAAGGGCTGCTGTTTCAATAATAAAAGTTTTATTAATAACTAGTTTAATGTTGGTGTACCATTTTTGAATAGTAATATCTTTAAGTATTTTTAAAGATAGTCCTTGTTGCTCAATATTTTCAGATTCTTCATTTCCTAAATTTTCTTCATCAGAAGAATCATGGATTGATAACTTTGGATCAGTTTTAATCTTTTCAATTTCCTCTTTTAACTTAGGAATTTCTTGTTTTAAACTAGAAATTTCTTTCTTTAAATTATTGACTTCTTGATTTAAATCTGTTAATGTTATTTCTTTAACTGGATTTTTAAATCTTTCAAGTGTCTTATTAAGGCTAATTTTAGTTTTTTCATTTTTCTTATCTGATTTATTATCTTGGTTAAGTAAGGTTTTTAACTTATTAACATATTGTGTTTTTAATTGGGGATCTGTTATTTTACTGATTAATTCTATTAATAAATGAGTTTCTTCTTCTTGTTTTTTAGATAACACATTTATTGTTTTAGTACAACAATTTTCATTACAATTGTCTGTACAACCTATAGTAATATTTGGTTTACTATCATCACTTTCTGTATTACTAGTACTAGTTGTTTGAGAAAGTTTATCAGTATAATTATCACTAGATTCATTCTCAATTCTCATTAATTGAAGTATAGTTTCTGTATCTTCATTTGAAATATGTAACTGGTTAAGTTTATCTTTAACTCTACATTCATTCTTATAATGACCTGCTTTGCCACAACCGTGACAAATGACTTTACTCTTATCAAATTTACTCTTATCAAATTTCTTGGTAAATTTCTTAAAAGTTTTAAACTTTTGAGGTTTTTTATAATATTCTTCTTTACTATCCTTTTTAATATGTTTATTAAATTTCTTATATTTACTATGATGTTTAGGTTTATTTCTGGAAGGGGCTATGGGTGGTAAACCATATTGTTCACAGAAAGTTCCTAATTCATATTTAGCTTTATCTTTATCTTTATTAACTTGTTTACTGATTTTGTGATCAATACACATTTTTAATCCTATTTTTTGAATAACACTTATTATTTCACCATAAGTTAATTCATCATAATTAATAAATCCTAGATTTTTACTTAATTCTTCTCGAATTTTATGTGCAAATAAATTTGGTAATCCATTTACAAATTTCTCTTTCCAGAAAGGTTTATTACTATCTTCCCTTAACATGACTCTAGACATAAAGACATCTTTATACCATCTAAAATCACTAAGTTTTGGGCAAGTTAAATTACTAAGTTGATCATGAATTCTTTCAGTAATATTACTGGGAGTTCCAATAAAATGTTTGACTATTGTATAAATTAAAGTGTTGACTCCATCTGGTTGGAATCCTATTGTTTCATCAAATATTGGTTGACCATTATTATCACGTTGATAAGCATTAATTATGTTATTTTTAGTATCTTCAGTGAGGTGTTTTTCCCACCAAGACCTTAATGTCCCTGTGAAACCACTAGCTAGGATTTCAACAATTTCACTTTGGTTTAACTGGTTATTTGTTGATATGTAGCAGTTGGCTACCATTGACATGTGGTTTAGTTTATTTAATATTTCTTGTTCGCTAAGGCCATCTATATTCCATTCATAGATCTTTTTAGCTGAAACAGAAAATTGGTTATCTAGATTTTTCTCCTCAAATTGTAAATCTGGGGGAGTTGGCCTAGAGTAATAATTCTTAGTTTGGGTTGTGAGGTTTGGTTGATTAAAACTTAGTTTATTAAATTGATTATAATTATCTTGACTATTAGAAGCATCACTATCATTAGTGCTTAAGTGAAAGCCTAATACTTTTATAGTTTTATTGGATGATTCTGGTTTATCTAATTTTTTAAACAATTTATCTAATGTTTTAATTAGTTCTTTATCTTTATTAGGTAAACTTAGATTTTCTCTATTACTTGGTAAATTTATTAAAGGTTTTTCTTCTGAATCCTTATTATTTTCTTTAATAAGATCTGGATTTAAATATTGTTTTATATTAGGATCTTTAATTTTATCCTCAATTTTATCTAACTGTTTACCTATAGTAGCTAGGTACTGATTAGTGAAATTATTCTGTTCAATTAATTTCTTTTCATCATTCTGTCCATCAGACATTTTAAATGGTGAAGCTATTACTAAAGTATCTTTTACTGGAATTATTATTGTTTCTATTGGAGGATGACTAGACGAAACTTTGGTTTTATCTTCTTTAATCCAATTTGTTTTAGTAATTGTATTACATTTACCGTAGTACTTTTCGTACCATGAATAAAAAGTAATATTAATTTTTTCTTTTGTTACAAATTTCTTCCATTTGTTAACTACTTTTTCTCTATCATCGTGACTATGATTTTCCCTAAATTGGTGCCTTTTAACTTTGTTTTCTTTCGAATTGAAATCTTCTGTTAGAAATTTCCAATTGATTTTAGTTTCTTTATTAATCGTTCTTAACTGATGATTAATTGGTTTAGTTTCAAAATCTGATTGAGTAGGGGATAATTGTTGTTCATTATCACTATCAGATTGATTACTAGATTGATTATAAAAGGGATGACTAGCTTGACCTTCATTGGCTATACCTTTTAATTTTAAATCTTTAATACTTGTTTTACTGACTAAGTCAGGTATTTGTTTAGGTGTTTTACTAAGTAAATCACTATCTTTTCTAGATGAATTTACTGATTGGTTACCAATTTCTTCTAACATAAGTGGCTTTCTATAATTATCGAAACTGATTCTAACAGTCCCGTCTAGGTATTGCCTTATGTTATCTAAATTCATTATGTCACTTGTTAATGGAGTCTGTGGGATTTCATTATCTAAAACCCATTGACTCGGTAGGTTAATATCTTTCCAAAGTATTGTTTTTGGAACCTGGATATTAGCATCATTTGTACTACTTTGAATTAAAACAGTTTTAACATTGTAATTGGTTTTGAAATTATCTGTAAAAGTTGACTGATAGATTTGTTTTGGATCAATATTGGGTATATTCCAATTTCCTAAGTCTTGACTTATATTTTCATAACTATGTTCTTCTTGGTTAACTATATCTGGGATCGACGTCATCGGTGACCTCGAGCTAACTGAGGAACTAGACCTAAATAGTCTATTCATTAATATTGTTTTAACTGTTTTGAATTATTTAGAGTGATTCTGGGTATATTAGTGCATACCTTTCTACCTTAAGCACACGCATACCTATATGTCTAAACGCTCTTATCCAACACTGCTCACACACTGAGACTTACCAAGGATTTCTAGCAACGACACTAGGTGGTCTACAGTAGAACTGGTGACTAACTTAACAGAATAACTAAAAGATAATCTGAAACAGTTGTAAAACACTATTACTGAACGGAAAACAGTCGGAACAGTAACTCAATAACTCAATGATCTCCGGGTGGCTCTGATACCAAAAGGGGCGGAAGCAGAAACACGGGAAGAACAGTAGAAAATAGTAGAAAGACTAACCGGAATAGTGAAACTGAACAGTATTACTGATGATCGGAACAGGCAAAAAGCCGGTATGCAGTTGAATATGATGAAGACCAGGCAAGTAGCCGGTATGCACAGTTGAATATATACATATATATATGTTGGACTCTGAGACGCGGGAAGTAGGTTGCTGCTTAGCTACTGTTGATACAAACCCAGATCTTTGGCATAGAAGGCTAGGACATGCTCATATGGACTTACTCAGCAAGATGTCTTCCAAGAAGCTAGTTAGAGGACTGCCCAAATTAAAGTATTTCAAAACGGAAACCTGTTCGGCTTGTCAATTAGGCAAACAAATCAGGACTCCACATAAGTCAAAGAAAATGGTATCAACTTCTAAACCTTTAGAGCTTCTCCATTTGGATTTATTTGGTCCGGAAGCATATAAAAGCATTGGAGGTAAATAATATGCATTTGTTATCGTCGATGATTATTCTAGATATACATGGGTATTGTTTCTTAGTACTAAAGATTGTGCTTTTAGTGAATTTGAGAAGCTAATCACTTTACTTGAGAATAAGTTGAATACAAGACTTGTAGGTATTAGGAGTGATATAGGAGGTGAATTCATCTCAAAAGACTTCATTGCTTATTGTGAAGAAAGAGGAATTACACATGAATTCTTTGATCCAAGGACACCACATCAAAACGAAGTTGTAGAGAGAAA
Source organism: Heracleum sosnowskyi (assembly GCA_030848705.1). NCBI lineage: Eukaryota > Viridiplantae > Streptophyta > Magnoliopsida > Apiales > Apiaceae > Heracleum > Heracleum sosnowskyi. The sequence goes on along the minus strand of CM061242.1, from coordinate 8,017,844 downwards.
GAACAGATCTTTGCAAGAAACAGCGAGGACTTTGCTGCAAAAAAGCAAGCTGCCAAGGAGTTTCTGGGCAGAAGCTGTCAACACAGCTAGCTATGTTCTTAACAGGGTGCTTATCAGGCCTATACTCAACAAAACTCCATATGAATTTTTGAGGAATAAGAAGCCAAAAATTGGATATTTCAAGGTTTTTGGCTCAAGGTGCTTTGTACTCAAAACTATTGATATATATGGTAAATTCGATGCTAAATCTTACGAAGCAATATTTTTGGGTTATTCTTTAACAAGCCATACATATAGAATTTATAATTTATCTAAACTTATTGTTGAAGAATCTATAGATGTTTCATTTCAAGAGTCTAATGTTGATCTGTCAAGAGATGAGGAAGATATTGCTAGTGCAGGTAATGACAGCAAGCTGACAAGGCAAATTTATGTATCTCAGCAAGCTGACAAACAGCCTAATGCAACTCCAGAAGCTGAAAAGCCAGCTGAAACCTCTTCTCCAGTGGACGAAATTATTGATCAGTTATCAAAGCTCACCTTGTAAGGTCGAAAAGGTCAGAGATCATCTAAAAATATGCATATCTATGAAGGAGATGAAGCCTCACCACCATCCAAGAGAATTCGAGTACATGACAAAGTCATAGCTCAACATTCATTGCCAAAGTCAACAAGGACAGTGAAGAACCATCCTCCAGAGTTGATCATTGGTGATAAATCAGAAGGAATCAAGACAAGGAAAGGTCAAGCCATTTTTTGTGCATTTGCAGCCTTTCTAGCTCAAGAGGAACCAAAGAATGTCAAAGAAGCACTTCAAGATGAGAATTGGATCATGGCAATGCAAGAAGAACTCAATCAATTTTAAAGATATGATGTTTGGGAACTTGTGGAGCCACCTAAAGATTCTTCAATCATTGGTACTTAATGGGTCTTCAAGAACAAAGTTGATGAATTTGGTACGGTTACTCGAAACAAAGCAAGACTTGTTGCACAAGGATATAATCAACAAGAAAGAATAGATTTTGAGGAAACTTATGCCCTGATTGCAAGGCTCGAATCGATAAGGATGCTACTTTCATTTGCATGCTTCAAGAAGATCAAGCTACATCAAATGGACGTGAAAAACATATTTATTAATGGATTCTTAAAAGAAGAAGTTTATATCAAGCAACCCCCTGGTTTTGAAAGTGAGCAATTTCCAAATCATGTGTTCAAGTTAAAGAAGACATTATATGGATTGCGGCAAGCTCCTAGATCATGGTACGAAAGGCTAAATGAGTTTTTACTCAAAAATGGATTCATTCGAGGTAACATTGATCCCAAATTATTTACTAAACATAATGATATTGATATTTTAGTTGTACAAATATATGTGAATGATTTTATTTTTGGATCTACTAATTATGATATGTGCAAGTGGTTTTCTAAGTGTATGCATAGTGAGTTTGACATGAGCATGATGAGCTTAACGATGCCTAAATTATTTCCTTTTTAATGATTAATGGGGAGATTTATTTAGATGTTGGGTTGTTTATGTTGTTTATTTTAAGTCTTTGACGTTGAACTTGTTAAACGTTAAGTTATATGGTTGTGGTTTCTGAACTTTGTTATTTATTGTTGTTAAGTACTTTTGGGATTTGGTTAATGGTTATTGTTTAATACATGATTAAGTACTTCTTTGAAATGTTTGGTTTTATGATATTTTTGTGATTGTATTAGTTCTGGGATATTAGCATTTCAATATTGTTTTTAAGTTGTTATGCATGTATTTAGAGGGAGTTTGATTCTCCTAAATATATGAGTTAATAATCATCAAAAAAGGGGAGATTGATACTCTCTTAATTTTGATGATATTAATATTAGCAAGCTGTTAGTTGGATAAATGCTAGCTTTTTCTATATGTGGTTAACAATTGTTTGTAAGGCTTTATATATAAGTTTTCTACTTGTTGTTAGCAAGCTAACATTGCAGAAACAGAGTATCTTAGCAAGCTAACAGTGCAGTAACAGAGTATTTCAGCAAGCTAAGACTGTTCCGCCAGAAACTGTTCAAGTCAAACGGAAGTCCTAATTTCATGGAGGTTTTATATGACATTTAATTATATAAATGTGGTATATAATTTTAGAGCTCAGTTTTTTACACAAAGACTTTTTCAAATCAGTTTTCCTACTTTTTAGGAGTTTGTTTTTCTCAAACGTTTTATCCTATACAAACTCTCTAAATTTGTTTTTGGTTTATATACTGAATGTTTTATGCTTTAAATGTCTTTTCTCCAAAACTTCAGTATGTGACCGTTAAATGAACGTTGATGTGCGAATTGGTTGAACAAACTAAACGTGAGAATAGTTTTCAAGACCGTTGAAGTTTGATTAATTAATTCTAACGTTAATTGTTCAATATATATATACTTGGAATTCTTTTCTTCGTTTTTGAAGGAAGAACATCACAAGATTACAAGTTCAACTCAGTGCTTTTCTGAAAATCTTTTTACTTGAGCTCTATTTTTACATATACGTTTATATTTTTATTAAGAGTTCATAGTTTGAGTTGTATCATTCTTCATTGTTTGTATTGTCCAGATTGTACGGTTTATTGCTGAGTTGTAAGCTTGGACACAAGGGTTCGGGAATTAGTTTGATAGAGAAGTTTATACTTGGGTAGTATAGTACTTAGAGAGATCATTTAATTTAGGAAACAATGGTGTCAGCAAGTTGTTTTCAGTGACAGGGAAGAAGTGAGATATATTCATTAATCTTGTAATCGGATTTTATAATGATTAATAATTTATTCTTAAATCAGGTTTGGTAGGGGACCAGGACGTAGACCATTAGTGTCAAGGGTCGAACCTTACTAAAATTCTTGGTATTTTTACTTACTGCTATTTCAATTCTGCATTGCATTACTTATCTTAGCTAGCTGACAAACTAAATTTTGTTCATCTTAGCAAGATGACAAGTTAGAAGTTAAATATTTGATAAAAGTTTAAAATTGGATATAGTTGACCATAACATCTATTCACCCCCTCTAGGTTGCATTTTCAAGTTGGATTCTCGAGGTAAAATTTGGATTTTTTCACATGAAAAAAATTGAAAACACGTGTTCACAAAATTCATAAAATATGAATGAGGAGCTATTACATATCCAAGTCAATCCATAAGAGAGAAATATAGTATATCTTTTTTTTTTTTTATCAAAATGGACTATTATTATCGGACACCATCTATGTTTGCTTTAAGCACTATTTTCTCTACTCTAAAACAATTGAGGATTAAAGTCTATTAAAATACAAAATATAATAATTTTTAAAATATAAAATACATAGTTTTTAATACTTTGATATCTATACTATATTATTAAAACCGAAACATTGAAAGTTTTGGTTTTTCGTTTTTGATTTTCGGTCATTTATCTAATTTAATAAATAATAAAATAATACAAAATTAGTAACTAGTTGATTGTCTTTAATAATTGTTAATCCCAAATGACCTAACAGAATTGTAGAAGGGGGGGTTGAATACAATTCTAGATATTTTAAACTTAAAACAACTTTCGAAATAAAACTTAACTGAAAATAAAAACACAAGCAGATATAATATTTCAGTTGGATGTTTTGAGGATCCAACTGAGATGTTTTTACTGCGGAAATAATCTGTGTTACAAAATGTATCACAGCTGCTCAGTTCTTGATACAAAGTGAGAGTGCTCTTTGAAAGCTTATACAAACTATTTTATCTCACTTGTTTATTAAAATGAACTGCTACACTTGGTTATAAATCTCCCAAGTTTACAATGCTATTTTTGACTACTCTAGAATACACTAAAGGTAATCGCCAGTAGCTTGCTTTTCATTCCTTTTGTCCAATGGTCCTTGGAGATCTTGTCTTTTGTCTTCATGCTTATTATGATCACTCCCAAGAACCTAATTGGAAATTGGAATGTTTCCTTATTTCCAGTGACCATTTTGATGGCTTCCAATGCAAAGTACACTTCCAAATCTGCCTTTTGATCTGTCAGATAACTGTCACAATCACTTTGTCAACTATTCAGAAAAGCAATAATGATTCGTTGATGGTAGAGAGATGTGTTTCGTTGATAGCTTTATTCTTCGTTTCGTTGATGGTATAATCCTCGTTTCGTTGATAGAGTAATCTTCATTCCGTTGATAGATTAATCTTCATTCCGTTGACATGTCTTCACTTAGGCAAAATTACAAGGCGCAATATATTTACACTTAACCAACCTATTTTGCCTATCTAGTACAAAGTCAACATGACTTAGAAAACCTGACTAATACCTACAACAAATACATATCAATCTAGTGAAGTATTGTAAAATGCAATTGCTACATCACTCATTTCGTTGATGAGCTTCCTGTCAACGGAAGCTGCAAAGCATGCCATTCCGTTGACAGTTACAAAATGACTTAATACAAAATCTACTAAGTGTTTTATAATTATCATCAAGAACAACATATTCCTAACAATCTCCCCCAATTTATGACTGATAGAATAACAGCCATAAATCAAGAGCCTTGATGATAACAAAAACACTCAGACAAATTACACATGATAAAAAGCAGAAATTGCATTGAGCTTCATTGAATTTTAATTGAAATACAGAGTAGAAAATTTTAAAAAACAAGTGCACAGAGTTGCTCCTCTATTCTGAGCAGATTTTTTTTATCTTTGCCTCTGTGGCCTTGTTTTCTTCCCTTTTCTTGCATTGTTCTCCTCAATCTGAGCTTGAAGTCTTCTGTAGAAAATCTTCTCTTCTTCATCTTGATTCCCCAACCTGGATTGCATTAATCTGAGAGTTTCATTGGATGCCTTTTCCAGTTGGTCTTCTATTCTGAAGAATCTTCTACATTTGTCCTTGTCTCTGAATTCCATCATCCAAAAAGGTTGGAGATGAATTTTCTTTCCTGTTTGAGGGACCTTCAACACTCTGGGAAGTGCACCAGGCTTGTTCCAGCTAGCTTTGATTTGGCAAATTTTGGAGACAACCTCAGACTTGGTTGTTTTGGTGAAACCAAAATCTTTCTTCAGACATTTGAACACAGATAGCAGTGTCTGATAGTCTTCTCCCAGAATTCTGTGTAGAGGTCAAATCTGTTCTCTCCCACCCTTGTAGACAAACACCAATCTCTCTGGTAGTTTGTAAGAAGCTGATATTCCTCTCACTTCAACCAGGTCATTAAGATTAATATGTAGGTCAGACTCCTCCCTGATATCAGCAATGTAGATGAAGTCTTCTGGGTTGGTAGGGGGTTTCTCAGATTGTGGTCTCCTTACAAGAATTGGCTTAGCCTTGGCAGCCCTCTGCTTAGATTTCTTCTTTGGATCCATTTCAAAGAGGAATTTTGGAAAGTTGGCCTCATCAAACTCAATTGGCTCTTCCTTTAGCTCAATTGGCTGATCATGGAAATTGACTGGATGTTTAGGATCACAGGCTAACTTTACCTCAGAAACTGGATCAGGAATTGTTGGAAGTGCAATAGGTACAAAAGAGTCTGTTCCATTGCTCTGAGAGTCATCATTCTCAAAAGCTATGTTTCTCTTAGCTCTTGCCTTGGGTTGCCTTATGCTCTTCTTTGTACTCCTTTCCTCTTTGGCTCTTTCCTCTTGCTGTCTTTCTTCTTCATCTAGAGATTGAGCAACTGCAAGGGCTTGCATAGCTGCTCTTTCTGACTCCTCAGCCTTAGCTTCAGCAAAATTTGGGTGACCAGCCCAAACACAAATTTCCTGTCCATTTTTGTAGACAATTGCTCTTTGCTTCCATATCTCAGGATCATTGCTTTCTTTGCATTTTGTGATAAGTAGTCCAAGAAGCTTGAGCTCATCTGGATAGGGTGAAGGATAGAAAGTCCTTGCTATATTTTTGCCCTTTGGTTTAGTAGGAGACTTGGGAGATAGGCTTCCTTGAAGTGTAGCTTGTTCCACATCCCTCATGTTTGAAGTTTGTCCTTTTTCTTTCCTTGGACCTTGAGTTACTCCATGTAGAAGGGGCTTTACCTCATAGAAAGAATTGGTCTGTGGCTCCCATTCCGTTGATACTAAAACCATGGCATTCGTTGATGGTGCTGTAGAAGTAGCTTGATCCGTTGATGAATGAGAATTCTTTGCAGTTTCAGCTATCTTCTTGACTCTTGCATCTATGTTAGCCCAATGGTCTTTTATCTGTTCAGCAAGTGTTAGCCTCATAGATGCTTGTTTAATCAAGTCAATACCATCCAGTTTATCCTTTCCTGACTCCCCCATAGCTAGTGGCTCCTTTGGCAGGGAAATGGCTGGGACCATAACCTTTGTGATTTGAATGTCTAGCTCCTTAGATTTCTCCCCCTTTTTGTTATCATCAAAAGGGATGACTGGGAGTCCTTGAGCTGCCACTAGCTGGGCTAAGAGTTGTGTTTTCTTCTCCTGTTCCTTTTGCATTTGAGTTAAAGTAGCTTCCACCTTGTCCACTCTAGAAGAGAGAGTCTTCAAGGAGGTAGCCACCTCAGGTTCCTTAGAGAAAAACCTGTTCATCTTGGACACAGTGAGAAGAGGAAGCTTTTCATCTAGCCTCCTATCAGTAGCATCCTTAAGATTGCTAATGGAGTCCTTGATTTCTCTAGCTTCAATCCTTGTCTGCATCATCTGTAGCCTTTGGATTTCCAGTGAATCCATAATAGCCTTGTAGAATTTCTTGTCATTGGCATTTGCAGACTCATGAGCCAGATAGGCCTCATTGTACTGCCTTGTGATTGTAGTATCCAGGGAGATTCTTCCTTGCATATCCTGAGAAAGCCAGTTTGGTGTAGGGGGCACCACAGAGGTAAATCCAAAATACGTTATGTATTCTTGAAGTCCGTAAACAGGTCACGGAAAGAAGTTCATGAAAATGTTCAAGCCTCAGTGACAGCAAAAGAAACAAGACTTTCAAGACGACAGAAGTATGTGAATGATTTAGGGTTAAGTACCACGGGATTCCAGTGATTTAAATGAAGCAACCAGAACGACAAAGGACTTATCAGCAGCATTGAATTGAAGACATAAAAGAAGAATTAATCAAGTGTTATTCATCTGTGAACCAGACCAGTTGCACTAGGTGACGGCACTAAGAAGATCAAGTTGTTTTATCGTCTCGGAAGAAATTGATACAGTCTAAAACTTAATCACCCTGAAACTTTTCTAAAAGGCTAACAAAAAGAAAAGGTTCGATGGTTTTTCTATTTAGAAAACCATCGAATGAAAAGTATTAAGGAAATGAAAACTATGATAAAGTAAATGTTCCATTCGATAGTTTTTATTTAAAAACCATCGAATATAATATCTACTTTATTCATTCGATAGTTTTCAATTTAGAAAGTGGGTGAAAAGTTTTCTTTGTTGGACAGGTTGATGAGAATTGGACGGCCAAGATTGTTTTAACAATTAAGGTTCGATAGTTTTCTAAAAACTAAGACTACAATTACAACAGAGGAAGTGTGTCTTCTTCAGTCAGGTTCATTCACTACAGAAGCAATTACGGAGAGAGAGGAAAAGCCAGAGAGAAAATACTAAGAACATTAATTCTGCTGAAACTCTATCATTGTATTGATTGTGAATAACCTAGAACTTATTGAAGCTAATCTACGGATTAGAAATTGTAGAACCCCTCGAGGTTTATATTTATAAAAAGATATATTCCCCGAAACTTGATTTGGTTTGGTGTGTTTGATTTCGTTATAGAACTGAATGATTAATCCGCGAACGAAATTGAATTATTTGTGAGTATCGTATTCAACCCCCACCCCTTCTACGATACTTTGGACCTAACAAATGGTATCAGAGCTACTTGATTGATATACAAATCAGATCCGGTGAATGAGACCAAAATCAAACGTAGCGTGAAAATTCGAAGCAAATTTTTTAACTTTCAAAATTTTTCATTTAATTGGAATTTCTTGAATTTTAAACAATTTGAAATTTTCAGAAACCATGAGTGCTCCAAAGACAACCGCTGGTATTAAAGTTCCCCCGTTTACTAGAGATGATTTCGGTTTGTGGAAGATGAAGATGTTGTTATTTATCAAGGCATCTAATCCGTTGTATATTGTCATATTAGAGAACGGACCGTTTGTACCAATGAAACCAGTTGGTGAATCTACAGCTCCTGATGGTAGCAGGATTCCTTCAGGCACCCAACCTAAGGATATTACTGAGTATACAGATTCTGATAAAGAACTGATTCGATTGGACACCGGTTTAATGTTGATATTGGCGGACTCCGCAGACAAGGAAATGAGCTATCAGTTGATGAACTATACAAGCGGGAAACATATGTGGGATACCATTAACTTGATAATGGAAGGAACTGAAGACGTGCAGGAAAACAGAGTGGACATTCTGACTTCTCAATATGAAGCGTTTAGGTCCCTGCCAAGAGAAAGTATAACTCAGGTCTTTGAGAAATATACTAAGCTTCTCAATGAATTGGCAATGAAAGGAAAGACCTATCCACTGAGAGAATCAAACAGGAAGTTCATGATGATGCTGCCCCATCATGTAGAACACAAGTCATCATCCATAAGGGAAAGAATTGACTTCACAAAGATGTCATTAGAGATGATCTATGGCAAGTTGAAGACCTATGAGATGGAACAGGAACAAAGAGTGATAATCTACGGACCAGGGACAGTGGACAGTAAGCACAATGCACTTGTGAGATCAGCAGCACTTGTAGTGGATGAACCAATAACTTCTGAGATTCAGGTTCAAACCCCTAGAGCTGGAAAGGAGGTGATAATAGAAGCTGAAATGGATTCTGTGAATCTGGATGTTGATGAAAGTGTTTACTACACCCTAGAAGAGCTTGAGCAAATGGAAGACAAAACCATGGCGTACTTAGCTGCAAAGTTTAGTCATATTCGTTTCAATAGAAACCCTAAGTACAAGTTCAAGGGCTCAACCAACAGATTCCAGAAGAGCAAGTATACACCTAGTACAGGCTTTAAGGGAGGCTACAAGACTGGCATGATTGATAGAAGCAAATCAAGATGCTACAACTGCAATGAGTTAGGGCATTTCGCCACTGAATGTCGGAAGCCTCGTCAAGCAAGAGACATGAAAGATGTCTATGGAAAGAAGGATTCTTATGATGAGTTGAAGAAGGAGAATGCCAAGCTTAAACAGCAATTGGAGGCATTCTCTGGAAAGCAGAAAGGGAAAGCTTATATAGCATAGGGAAAGCACTGGGATGATACTGATTCGGATGAAGAGGAGGAATATGTAAATGTTGCTCTAATGGCTGACTCTTCAGAGGAATCACCACAATCATCTCAGGTACCTATCTTAACTACAATTGATATGTCTAACTCTGAGTACAAGAAAACTGTGCAAGATCTTAGTGTAGAATTGTTTAATGTACACACAAGCATGCTAGCATCAGAAATGGAAAATGCTAAACTAGTTCTTAAGATTAAAAAGCTAGAATCTAAAAATGAAGAACTAGAGCTTGTAGCTGTAACATTAGAAGATCTTAAGCAAAAGAATGCGTACTTAGAGAACAAGGTCAAGTGTAATGATGAGATAGAGACTATCCTCAGGAAGCAGATTTCAGATCTAGATTTGAAGCTGAATGCTTTTAAGAATTCTGCCCTAATTGCTAAGGAGATCATTGATACTCAGGCCATAGGGAATAAAACTGCTATAGGATTTGACTATGACAAGAAAGCTGGTAAGAAGATTGTGGAATTCCATGTGACACCTTCAGTTGTTAAAAGGAATACTCCACATGTTCTTAAGAATGTTGATTGTCCAGTTTTTGTTAAGCCTTTTCCACCACTCTTTAATGAGGATGACCTTTTCATAGCACACGAATTGCTTGAGGAGGATTTGTTGAAGGAAAAAGAGGTAAAGACTAAGTTGCCTAGGAAATCAGTAAAAAATGAATTACCTAAACCTGATTTACCTAAAACTGAAGTAGGTTCCTTAGTTAGTAATGTTAAAAAGAACAGGAATGGGAAGAAGAAGATTGTTAATCAGGAAATGGTTCCATATTCTCCCATTGCATCTAGAAAGTTGTGCACTATTTGTAATTCTGCCGGACACCTTACACATGCATGTAAAAAGGTTAAAGTAGAAACTGCTAATACTTCTGAATTGCATAACATGTCTGACATGCCTGATCTTCATGAACCTTGTGGAAAGAAAGAGTGTTTGCTATGTAAGTACAACATCATGCATGCTTATTTTAAGTTGATGAATGATAGTAGCAATAGCACTGTTAATGTTAAATCCACAGATACTATGAATATCAAACATGGTAAGACTAAATTGAATGTTACTCCTGTTAAATCATCTAAACCTTCAGGACCCAAACAATTTTGGGTACCAAAGTCCGCTTAATCAATCTGTGATTGCAGGGTAAGGTTAAAAGCTCAAAGGTTGTGTGGATTCTGGATAGTGGTTGTTCTAGACACATGACAGGTGAAGAGTCCCTGCTTACAGAGGTGGTTAAGAAGACCGGACCGACTGTAACCTTTGGAGATGACAACAAAGGATTCAATACGGGATATGGTAAATTGAAAGCTGGAAATGTCATCATTGAGAACATCTCTCTTGTTGAAGGATTAAAGCACAATCTTCTAAGTATCAGTCAGTTCTGCGATAAAGGCTACAATGTAGATTTCGGAAAGGACAAGTGCTTGATCACCAACAGGAAGGATGAGAAGCTTACTCTACTGGGAGTGAGAAAAGGAAATTTGTTTATAGCTGACTTAAGTTCTACCAGTGAAGGAGAAGTTACATGTTTCTATGCAAAGGCATCTTTAGAACAAAGTTGGCTATGGCACAAGAAGCTCTCACATCTGAACTTCAAAACTATGAACTCTTTGGTAAAGAGAGAGTTAGTGAGAGGGTTGCCCCTGATGGAATTCAATCAGGAGGGACTATGTGAAGCATGTGAAAAAGGGAAGTCGAAGAAAGCATCACATGGAAGCAAAGGAATGACAAGCATTACTGAACCATTACAACTGATTCATATGGATTTATTTGGTCTAGTCAATGTTATGTCACTTTCAAGAAATAGATATGCATTGGTGATGGTGGATGACTACTCCAAGTACACGTGGGTGTTGTTCATACAAACAAAGGATGAAACAACACAACTAATCATTGATCACATCAAAAAGATAGAAGTGGAAGCTAAGCTACCTGTGCGGACAATCAGATCAGACAATGGAACTGAATTCAAGAATGCAGTTCTTAATGATTTCTGCTCAGAGAAAGGAATATCAAGACAGTTTTCAGCACCAAGAACTCCTCAACAGAATGGAGTAGTGGAAAGGAAGAACAGGACCTTGGTTGAAGCAGCAAGGACCATGTTGAGTGAATCAAAACTTCCCACTTACTTTTGGGCTGAAGCAGTGAATACAGCTTGCTACACTCAGAATCGAACCCTGATCAACAAAGATCATGAAAAGACTCCATATGAGTTAATGGCCAACAAGAAACCAACACTGAAGTACTTTCATGTGTTTGGTGCAAAGTGCTTTGTACTTAAAGATGGAGAACATCTTGGCAAGTTTGATGCCAAAGCAGATGAAGGCATTTTTCTGGGCTATTCTCTGGAATCTAAGGCTTTCAGGGTATATGTGATTGAAGATAAGAAGGTGTTGGAAAGCTTTAATGTAACATTTGACGACACCAAAAGACCAGGCCTGCAAACTGGAGAGAACTCTGAATCCTTGGTATTTGAAAATCTATCAGGAGATCTCTCTGACAATGAAGAAGTACCTGAAGTTGTTACAGTTATTAATAATAATCATAATGATAATGATTCTGGACAAAGTGGTGACCAAAGTGGAGATCCTCAACATTTTACAGGATCCACTAGTCAGTCTTCAGAATCAACAGATCAAACCGTCAACAACTCAGGGGGAGCAGGAGAAGGATCAACTAGTCACACTCCACAACATCTAGAACAAGGAGAATCATCAAGATCGCATCTGCCAAGACAAAGGGTATGGAATAGAGATCATCCCTTTCACTTGATCATTGGTGATCCGGACACAGGAGTGAGAACTAGGAGAACATCACAAAATGAATGTCACTATTCTGGGTTTCTTTCAGAAACAGAACCTAAGAAAGTTGAAGATGCTCTAGATGATCCAGATTGGGTGATTGCTATGCAAGAGGAACTCAATCAGTTTGAAAGGTAGAAAGTTTGGAAGCTGGTACCCAGACCTAAGGGAAAATCTGTTATTGGAACAAGATGGGTATTCAGAAATAAGTTGGACGAAGATGGCATTGTAACGAGAAACAAAGCCAGACTGGTTGCTAAAGGTTACTCTCAAGAAGAGGGTATAGATTATGATGAAACCTATGCACCAGTAGCAAGACTTGAGGCCATCAGAATGTTTCTGGCATTTGCTGCACATTCCAATTACAAGGTATATCAAATGGATGTGAAGAGTGCTTTTCTGAACGGGGAGTTAGAAGAAGAAGTGTATGTGGAACAACCTCCAGGTTTTGAGGATTCAAAACTGGCAGACTTTCTGTACTTTCTATTCAAAGCTCTCTACAGACTCAAACAAGCTCCAAGGACATGGTATGACACTCTCTCTGAATTCTTACTTGAAAATGATTTTACAAGAGGTGTCGTAGACAAAACTCTCTTTGTCAAAAAGCATAAAAATGATTTGATATTGGTGCAAGTATATGTTGATGACATAATATTTGGTTCTACTAATGATGATCTATGCAAGAGATTTTTTAAGTTAATGCAGAGTCATTATGAAATGAGCATGATGGGTGAATTGTCATTCTTCCTTGGACTGCAAGTATACCAAAAACAAGATGGTATATTCATTTGTCAGTCCAAGTACATCAAAGATCTTCTGAAGAAGTATCAAATGGAAGACTCATCTACAGCAAAGACTCCTATGCCAACTGCCACTAAGCTTGATAAGGATGAAACTGGTAAGAAGGTTGACATCACAGGCTACAGAGGTATGATAGGCTCATTACTTTATCTCACTGCAAGTAGACCAGATATAATGTTTGCAACATGCTTGTGTGCTAGGTTTCAGTCTGATCCTAAAGAATCTCATCTAATAGCTGTTAAGCGAATATTTAGATATCTTAAGGGGACTCCAAATCTTGGAATTTGGTACCCTAAAGATACAGGATTTGATCTTATTGGATACACAGACTCTGATTTTGCAGGTTGTAAGATTGATCGGAAGAGTACTTCAGGAAGCTGTCAGTTTCTTGGAAGAAGGTTAGTTTTCTGGTATAGCAAGAAGCAGCATTCAGTTTCCACATCAACAGCTGAGGCTGAATACAATGCTGCTGGAAGCTGTTGTGCTCAGATCTTGTGGATGAGAAACCAACTCCGTGACTATGGACTTTTGTTGACAAAGATTCCAATATTTTGCGACAACACAAGTGCCATAGCAATCTCAAACAACCCAGTGCAACACTCGAGGACAAAGCACACCGACATCAGGTATCATTTTATCCGAGAGCATGTCATGAATGGAACTGTGGAGTTACATTTTGTACCCACGGAGGATCAAATTGCAGACATCTTTACTAAACCGCTTGATGAATCCACTTTCAATAAGCTGGTTGGTGAACTTGGGATGTTAAATCTTTCTAATTGATTTTGATTAGAAGTCATTAACTGTAGATAGTCCTGGTAAATACATGAGTTTAAGAATTTCGATATCCTTAGGACTCGTGAATTTATTTTCTGGAGCAATTCTCGTAGTCAGGATTTTTGTACTAATTTTATGTCATAATTATGGATGATATATCTTTTGGCATTTAATTGGTTATTAATTCTTAAAATTATTTAAGTGCTAATATTTGTTCTAAATATTCAAGCATTTATTTAATTTGAATTAATTTGCTTTGTTTTTAACATTGTAGATTAATGCAGCATAATTCATTAGATTTTAATTGGTTAATATCACTCAATCATATTTAATTGATTTTATTCTAAGAAAATTGTGAATTTTCTGTTAACAATTGATTTTGGTAAATTTTAAAAGATTTATTAAAATTAAAACTTGACAGGAGATAAAAATTTTGAATTTTAGAACATGAACGGGTTCTGAAATTTGAAAAGAAGCAAAAAATATCAAATTTTAGGAAATTCGATAGTTTTTCAAGTACATAGATAAATCTATCGAAATTAATTTCGATAGTTTTTGAAAAGGAAAAAGAAAATCTATCGAAAACAATTCTCGATACTTTTTGAAAATACTTTTAAAAATATATCGAAGTGAATTTATAGTATTTCTATATTTAATTCTCGATAGTTTTTATAAAGATTTCTGAAAATATATCGTATGGAATTCACTTTATTTAATATATGAATTCTCGATAGTTTTTCAGATTTACCTCGATAGTTTTTGGATTTTCAAAGAAAAACTTTCGATGGTTTTTCAAAAAGGTTGGTTTCAATTCTAATTCTTTAATACTTCGATAGTTTTTCAAAAACTATCGAAGAAAATTGACCTTTTTACCCCTACAAGAAAACCATCGATAGTTCTTTTTAAAACTATCGACCCTGAAAAGACTATTTTGCCCCTGTCAGTTTCAAACGTATATAACCGTGCCTTAGTTCTTTTCTTTTCATTTTTACAGATCTGAGAAAAGTGTTTGGTCGAGTTTTATATGCTTACAAAGAGATACACAAAAACAAGAACTAGATTCGATAGTTTTCTCCATTTTTAACCAAAAAAAGCTTAAATAGTTTACTGTTTTTCATTGTTAAACTCGTTTTAACCGTGAAAACTTTACTTTTTTAAGTTTTTAGAAATTTCTGATTGAGAAACCATCGAACTTGACATTTGAATTGAATATTGGTTAGTATTCAAGGGTTCTAAAGTTTACAAGTGTTCGAATTTTTGTGTTAATGTTAAAAGGGGTTATTTTGTTTTTAGGGTGATTTTGACAAAAGTTTGATTAATTAAAATAATTAATTAAATTTTAGTGAAAATTAGTTTTGGGTTAAAATTAAATTTTCTGGAAATTTGAAAAACAATGGCTGGAGAATTTATTGTTACCAAAACTAATCATGTCTCGTTTCAAAACCTGCAAGCCATAACGAACTTACAGTTTCGTGCATGGGCAGAGTTTTTGAACACACGTTCATTAGTGGCATTTGCTGTGAGTACTCCCGTGGTCCTTTGCATCGATCAATCGACTACGTTGTACACAACCGCCACGGACACAACTGAGAATAACGTAAGGTCCTTCAGTTTTGTTTTGCCAGGGGGCAGAACAATAAGGGTGACGGAACATGACTTTAATAGAATACTTCGTTTTCCAACAGAAAACCATGTTCCGGATCCCACAACTGAGGAGATACATGCTTTCTTCACTCTCATAAGAAGTCAACAACCTAACTTCTTTGTGGGAGAGTTTCTGAAGCATTACTTGCCAAAGTCATGGAATTTTTTCTTTCATACTTTAATCCATGTGTTTAATGCTAAGCTTACAAATCTGCATGGTATTCCCTTATTCCTTCAAAAGATAGGGTTTGCCATTGCTAACAATAGGCATATAAACATAGGAAAGTTACTGATTGATCAAGTAATTTTATGCATGGGACCACTGGATGAAAGAACAGGCATGGACGATGTGCTTTGTTTCTATCCTAGGTTCCTACAGCTCATTCTCAATGATGTCTTAACAGATAATGAACGAGAGATATTTGAAGGTGAAGCCACCCAGGAGTGCATGAAGATGAAGAGAAATGCCATAACCGCTCTCATAAGGAAGAACAACTATCTTCTAGGGGTACCCACTGTTCTCACGGACTATCTAAGAACGGTGCCCCTACCACTTCTACCCCCAGGGGAACAGGTAAATGAAGGTAATATTCCTCCACCTCAACCTGAAATGGCACCTGAACCAATGGATGTTGATCCAGAGCCCTCAGTGGCCATTCCTGACCAGGAGGTTGCAAACCCACAACCTCTAACCACGGTCGAAGAGCCTTTGGAAGAGCCAAATGAAACAATAAACGAACCTCCTTCCCCTCCTATACGCAATATTCAGACATCCTTGAGTGTAGAGGGAGATAGTGCCTTAGCAGCACCACATAAGGAGATACACCCTTCAACAGCAGCTCTGCCTTCCTCTAAAAGGAGACGAACAGAAACCGAGGCAACTGTTGATACTTTATTTCAAACTTCCAAAGCGCCCTTTATTGATTTTTCTGATGCTGATTGGGCTACGCTAACGAAAGCTATATCTGAACCAATAGCTCAATCAAGTAAGGAAGAATTGACGGAAGCAACTGGTGTTCCGACCATATTACGGTCAGGTTCACTGGTTGAAGGTTCTAAGAACCAAGGGTCTTCACAGACGTCGAGAGAAGGCTGTGACCTAAATGCACAATCTAAAGGGTCATTGTCTACCTCCCCATATGGAACATATCTGGATCCTGCGGGTAAAGGGTCTGACGTAGGTGCAGATCGGCAACTCGGTGACAATGAATCAATTACTATTGAGGAGTCAACTGAGGTAAAGTCTTCACAGACTATCGGGGAAGATTCGGGATCTCTGCTGTTAAAAGAGCCTGTTTCTAACCCCCTAGAGCTTCAAACTCTAGATCCTACAAAGGATATATCATCTACGGATGATCAGCAACTTGGTTTAACCAAGGACGGGGACTTGCGAAGCCCCATTGCACCACCGGTGACCTCCTTAAGGATGGCTACGGTGTTTTCTTCTGCAGGTACAATCAGCACAAAGGGACTGAGTGAAACAAAAACACTTACACCTGGCCTGAGTGGGAAAGGTAAAATGATTCAAACACCGACAGAAATGTTGAGTGTACACCCAGAGCCAAATATGAGGAGTGACACCCTAACCCTTCCAAATATTGATGATTTGCTGTTACCAACAGAAAGAGAGTTACAAGTTCAATCTACCCTCAAGGAGATGACAGTTCGTGACAAAGAAGGAAATCCACTATTCAAGGTTCCACTGCGACCTTCCTTTGACCAAGGGATCTCCTCTAGTCAAGCCAATGCTTCTTTAAAATCTATTCAAGAGAAGGTTGACTTGGCTTCAGCTGATTCCAGAAGAACATTCAGGGTCATTGGTAGTGCATCTGGCACTATAACAGGTACGAAGCAGGCAGTGGACTCCTTAAAGAAGGAAGCTATGGACGAACTGATCGAGTTGAGGACGGACGTCAAGGAACTTAAAGATGGATTCATGAATGAAGTAGATGCTTTGTCGCAAGGACAAGAAGCTTTGAGAGAAGACGTTCTGGTTACCCGGGATGGTCAAGCTAGGGTAAAAGATGCAATGAACACCCTTTCTAGAGTGGAGTCTAAGCTGAACCAGAGACTGGACAAGATTGAGAAGACTACCAACTCCAAATTGGATGACATTGACCTGAAGCTGGCTTCTATGCAAGAGATGAATAAGGATCTATTAGATTTCATGGAAAATCAAAGTGATGGAGTACAGTCAATCTGGACTATGCTGAAGAACCAACAAACTGGCCAACCTGGTCCTTCAAATCAGCAACCTGATCCTTCTACTACCTTTTATGCTGAGGATGCTTTCGTCGAGGATTCCTCAACTAAGGGGGAGAAAGTTGGAGAAGGGGAATAAGAGAAGCCTAAGGATGGATGGGGAGTTTGGGAAACAGTTGAAGCTATTCCAATCAGACAGTACTTGATAGAAGAACTTGTACAGGAAGAAGAGAAGAGTGAAGAGGAATTTGAGGTCATGCAAGAGCAACCAATTGAGGAGGAGCATGAGCCATATTATCCAGAGCCCGTTGAACATCCAATATGGGAGGATATTATGGAAGAAGAAGCAAATTCTCTATCACCTGAAGAAGAAGCTGCATTGGAAGCAATAAGAGCTCAGAGAGCTGCAATAGATGCCAGGCAAGCTGAGAAAGAGAAACAACAAGCAATTCTGAGGAGTGAAAAATTGAAGAGAATCAAGGTGTATAATGAAGTGAGGAGGAAGAAGATGATAGATCTGGCAAAGAAAGAAGGTAATGAATGGGAGATGGCTTATAAAACCTTTTGCGGAGTTGAAGACGGATTAGAAGTCAACGACAATGCTGAGGTGGAAGTTATCATTCAGGACATCAGAAGTGCCAATCTTGAAGATCAGACTTACTTCAAAGCATTGAGAAACTCTATGATCTTTCTGAAAGCTGGGGTTAAAGCAAATGGTGCCTGGAGCTTATTGATAAATTTTCTGGAGAAAGGTACATTTGTGATTTCCACTAAGTTTTTAGAACAGAGGACATACACAGAGTTGCAGGTTATTCTCATCAAGATTCAAAGGACGACAAGGCTAAATGAACTGCTCCGTGAGCATGTTAAGGAGATCTGGATGAAAGTCGGTCCAGAGATTACTGAAGATCCCCCAATGGTTAGATTCATGACGAATGACTTGTTCAGAATCTGCTATTTGGCTGAGGACAAACTGAGAGACTACCCAAGCAACTATCTAATCTCAGTTGAGAAGTATCTTAGATCCACTGGATTCTCATCAACGGAGAAGGACAAAGCAGCAGACACTCTTAGAAGATTTCTAATGGAGAATGTTCCTTACTATAGGAAAAGAGTGGAAAGAGGATTGGAAGTGCATACCAGATTGCCAAACATGCCAAAGCTAAACAAGAAAGATGTTAACATTGCATGGTTATGGGCTGGAGTGGGTCAAGAGGTTGAATATATTGGAAGACACATCCAAGGAGCAATCCTTAAACCTGGAGAACCACTGCAATATCTATCAGTGATTGATTATCAAGCTGCTAACTCCGATCCAATGATTGAAGAAGGTGAGATTGGAATGGACTGAAGATTGAAGCAAAGAACAAAAGAACTATCAGCTCAGACTAGAGGAGCAACTTCATTGTATAAAGTTTAATTGTTTTTTGATTTATAAAATCTGGAAATGTATATATATCTGATCCAGAATGCATTTAATATTATTACGCTGTCTTACTTTAATTAGTTTAATGTTTCCTTAGTTAGTTGAGTTATCCTCGAAGTATTTGCTTGTCGAACTCTATCCAGTCAAATAGGGGGAGATTGTAAAGCATAATGTAACATAAGATGTAAAAGAGATAACTACAACTCAACAAAGGACAAGACAGACAATAATATTAACAGAAGCACAAGAATCCAGAATCAAAGAAGAAAAGGTAAACTCAAAAAATCAAAATACGTTATGTATTCTTGAAGTCCGTAAACAGGTCACGGAAAGAAGTTCATGAAAATGTTCAAGCCTCAGTGACAGCAAAAGAAACAAGACTTTCAAGACGACAGAAGTATGTGAATGATTTAGGGTTAAGTACCACGGGATTCCAGTGATTTAAATGAAGCAACCAGAACGACAAAGGACTTATCAGCAGCATTGAATTGAAGACATAAAAGAAGAATTGATCAAGTGTTATTCATCTGTGAACCAGACCAGTTGCACTAGGTGACGGCACTAAGAAGATCAAGTTGTTTTATCGTCTCGGAAGAAATTGATACAGTCTAAAACTTAATCACCCTGAAACTTTTCTAAAAGGCTAACAAAAAGAAAAGGTTCGATGGTTTTTCTATTTAGAAAACCATAGAATGAAAAGTATTAAGGAAATGAAAACTATGATAAAGTAAATGTTCCATTCGATAGTTTTTTTTTAAAAAACCATCGAATAGAATATCTACTTTATTCATTCGATAGTTTTCAATTTAGAAAGTGGGTGAAAAGTTTTCTTTGTTGGACAGGTTGATGAGAATTGGACGGCCAAGATTGTTTTAACAATTAAGGTTCGATAGTTTTCTAAAAACTAAGACTACAATTACAACAGAGGAAGTGTGTCTTCTTCAGTCAGGTTCATTCACTACATAAGCAATTACGGAGAGAGAGGAAAAGCCAGAGAGAAAATACTAAGAACATTAATTCTGCTGAAACTCTATCATTGTATTGATTGTGAATAACCTAGAACTCATTGAAGCTAATCTACGGATTAGAAATTGTAGCACCCCTCGAGGTTTATATTTATAAAAAGATATATTCCCCGAAACTTGATTTGGTTTGGTGTGTTTGATTTCGTTATAGAACTGAATGATTAATCCGCGAACGAAATTGAATTATTTGTGAGTATCGTATTCAACCCCCCCTTCTACGATACTTTGGACCTAACAAATGGTATCAGAGCTACTTGATTGATATACAAATCAGATCCGGTGAATGAGACCAAAATCAAACGTAGCGTGAAAATTCAAAGCAAATTTTTTAACTTTCAAAAATTTTCATTTAATTGGAATTTCTTGAATTTTAAACAATTTGAAATTTTCAGAAACCATGAGTGCTCCAAAGACAACCGCTGGTATTAAAGTTCCCCCGTTTACTAGAGATGATTTCGGTTTGTGGAAGATGAAGATGTTGTTATTTATCAAGGCATCTAATCCGTTATATATTGGCATATTAGAGAACGGACCGTTTGTACCAATGAAACCAGTTGGTGAATCTACAGCTCCTGATGGTAGCAGGATTCCTTCAGGCACCCAACCTAAGGATATTACTGAGTATACAGATTCTGATAAAGAACTGATTCGATTGGACACCGGTTTAATGTTGATATTGGCGGACTCCGCAGACAAGGAAATGAGCTATCAGTTGATGAACTGTACAAGCGGGAAACATATGTGGGATACCATTAACTTGATAATGGAAGGAACTGAAGACGTGCAGGAAAACAGATTGGACATCCTGACTTCTCAATATGAAGCGTTTAGGTCCCTGCTAGGAGAAAGTATAACTCAGGTCTTTGAGAAATATACTAAGCTTCTCAATGAATTGGCAATGAAAGGAAAGACCTATCCACTGAGAGAATCAAACAGGAAGTTCATGATGACGCTGCCCCATCATGTAGAACACAAGTCATCATCCATAAGGGAAAGAATTGACTTCACAAAGATGTCATTAGAGATGATCTATGGCAAGTTGAAGACCTATGAGATGGAACAGGAACAAAGAGTGATAATCTACGGATCAGGGACAGTGGACATCAAGCACAATGCACTTGTGAGATCAGCAGCACTTGTAGTGGATGACTCAGGTCTTTTATGTTCACCCCTTCCCTCACCTCTTACAACACCTACACCACTCCCCTTTGGTTATGTAGTGGATTTTACAACAGGTGCCTTTTGAGAAGCACCTGAGGTTGGCATGGAAGATTTCTTTGATTTTGATTTTGCTGCTGGGGCAGGAGCCTGTTGGGTCACAACTACAGACTCCATAGCAATAGGGTTGGGTGAAACAGTAGAAGTAACAGCTATACTAGCAGGGATAGTAGTAGTTACCTCAATTATTGGCAGATACACCACTGGGACATCACCATTGTGGTTCAGCCTCAGTATGTCTGTCAAGACTCTCTTCTCTTGCACAAAGCAATCAAACCTGGAAATAGGGTTAGAGATAACCAATGGTGCTGGACTAACATGGTTAGCCAACATCATCAGAAATCTTGCATAATAGATATTTTTCTTCCTATTTGCCTTATCACTCAACTTAGCACCAATTTCATACATAAGTTGGGTGCTAAAGTTGTAATATCTATCAGTTAGGGGCATGGTAAATAGAATCAACATAGAGTTAGTTAATGCATCAAAATTACTAATTTTACCAGAAAAGACCTTGATGAATGCATCAGCTAAATAACTATATTCCCTAACCAAACCTATCATAATTATTTTACCCAGATTATCAGTAGGCAAAGAGTAGTTTATGGAATTAAGCATGTTAATCATTTCAGTATATGTAGGCAAAGCAGAGCAGTTATTTTCAGGAAGGTGTAAGCATGCTTGCAACACATCAGAATTGACTATATACTCATTACCTTGAATGGTGAATTGCAAAGTGTAATTTGTCCCACTGTACTCGCATGAGGTCCAAATCTCCTCAATTATCTCATTGTAGAGCGGAGTTGAGTGAAACATTGCATAGCACAGTTTGCAATTCATCATGAAGTCCATCATCTTGAAAAAGATTCTGTTCGGGCTTTCCTTGACAACAAAAGGAATGGAGTTGTTCTTTTCGTAAATGAAACCTCCTGCTAGGGCTGAGCAGAACCGAACCAGAACCGAAAAACCGAACCGAATAGTATAATTTCGGTTCGGTTCGGTTCTAATTTTCTGAAAATTCTGTCTTTTCGGTCCGGACCGAATAGACCGAAATAAATATCGGTTCGGTTCGGTTCTTTCAAAAAAAATTCGGTCCGAACCGAATAGACCGAATTATTTTTATTTTTTTTTATATAATTTTTATAGATATAATATATTAATTTTATATGTATGTATATATTCAAAATTTTGCATGGCTTATTTTTTGTTCGAGATTTGAAGTTTGAACTATTATATTTACATTTCATACTTGTATTTCATTAGCTAATATTTTTATTTTAAAAAAATCATATTTTTTGGCTTTTTTTGAAATAAAAATTTTTTATTTGAAAAAATTTCGGTTCTTTTATGAAAGAACCGAACCGAATAGCATTACTTCGGTTCGGTTCGGTTCCGATCCAAAATACAATTTCGGTTCGGTTCGGTCCGGAAAAAAAATGATAATTCGGTTCTCGGTCTATTCGGTTCGGTCCGGTTCTAGACCGAACCGACCGAATGCTCACCCCTACCTCCTGCTGACATGAGCTTGACTATGGGTGCCATTGTTGAGTGAAGAAAGCTCGAACTGTGATTTGCTTTGAGAGAGAAGAAGTAAGAAAGCTTTTGGAATTTTTGAGAGCAGGTAGAAAAGAATTAAAGAAAATGAAATTTCTTAAATAGTCCCCCAAAATTCCTCAAAAATTAAGTCCAATAATAAATATAAATTACTGGATTGGCTTAAAAATGTAACCGTTACAATTAAAATATTACCATGATTTATACTTACAGGGGTGTATGCATAGATCGTGGTAAATGACATGTAATTTCAACGGTTCAGATTAAAAGCGCTATATCAACGAATCAGAATTGGGCGTTTAAGGTCCCGTCTATTTCGTTGATAAAGCTGTGTTTCGTTGATATAAAAGAGCTATCAACGAAACACCCAGAAAAATGCTAAGACTGTCAACGAAATGGTGCGTTTCGTTGACATAGTAATTTTGACTTAGACAAAATTTCACTTTTTCCTGAGAAAATTAATTCATAGAAAAATCATAGCAAATTCCTGGCTGCATTGTAACTTGCGAAAATCTCAGAAATAATTAAGAGAAATTTAGCATACCTAGCTCACTTACTAATCTTGAGAATGTTGATTCATCAAGTGGCTTGGTAAAGATGTCTGCAAGTTGTTGTTCACTTGGAACAAAATGTAACTCCACAGTGCCATTCATAACATGTTCTCTATTGAAATGGTACTTGATGTCAATGTGCTTGGTCCTTGAATGCTGCACTGGATTCTCAGTAATGGCAATGGCACTAGTATTGTCACAGAAGATAGGGATTTTCTCAACTCTTAATCCATAATCAAGTAGTTGATTTTTCATCCATAAAATCTGTGCACAACAACTTCCAGCTGCAATATACTCAGCCTCAGCTGTGGAGGTGGAAACTGAGTTTTGTTTCTTGCTGAACCATGACACAAGCTTGTTTCCTAGGAATTGACAGGTGCCTGTTGTGCTTTTCCTGTCAATTTTACATCCTACATAATATGCATCTGAATAACCAATTAGTTCAAAGCCAGATTCTCTAGGATACCAAATGCCAAGGTTTGGTGTTCCTTTGAGATATCTGAAAATTCTTTTGATAGCAACTAAGTGGGATTCCCTAGGATCAGCCTGAAATCTAGCACATAGACATGTAGCAAACATAATATCAGGTCTACTAGCTGTTAAATATAAAAGTGAGCCTACCATGCCTCTGTAACTTGAAATGTCCACACATTTTTCCTTAGTATTCAATTCAAGTTTGGTAGCAGTAGGCATGGGAGTTTTGGCAGGAGAGCATTCCATTAAGTTAAACTTCTTTAACAAATCATGAATATATTTTGTTTGACTAATGAAAATGCCTTCATTAACTTGCTTCACTTGGAGACCAAGAAAATAAGTTAATTCTCCCATCATGCTCATTTCATATTTACTTTGCATAAGCTTGGCAAACTTTTGACAAAGTTTTTCATCTGTAGACCCAAAAATTATGTCATCTACATAAATTTGAACAAGTATTGTAGAACCATTCACAATCCTATGAAAAAGAGTTTTATCTACAGTACCTCTAGTGAAGTGATTCTCAAGGAGGAACTGTGAAAGTGTGTCATACCAGGCTCTAGGTGCTTGTTTCAAACCATAGAGTGCTTTGAGGAGGAAGTACACATACTCTGGAAAATCATCATCTTCAAAACCAGGAGGTTGACTTACATACACCTCCTCTTCCAATTCCCCATTTAGAAAAGCACTCTTCACATCCATTTGATAGACCTTGAAATTGGCATGGGCTGCATAGGCTAGGAAAATCCTTATTGCTTCTAGTCTTGCAACATGAGCAAAGGTTTCATCAAAATCAATTCCCTCTTCCTGTGAATAGCCTTTTGCAACCAATCTAGCTTTGTTCCTTGTGACTATGCCATTTTCATCCATCTTGTTTCTGAACACCCATTTTGTGCCTATGACACTTCTGTCCTTAGGCTTGGGCACCAGCTTCCAAACATTGTTTCTCTCAAATTGGTTTAGTTCTTCTTGCATAGCTAAAACCCAATCTGGATCTAGAAGTGCATCCTCAACTTTCTTTGGCTCATCTTGAGACAGAAAGCTACTATATAAACATTCCTCTTGAGTTGCTCTTCTAGTTTGGACTTTTGAAGAAACATCACCTATAATAAGTTCAAAGGGATGATCTTTAGTCCATTTCCTTGAGGGAGGTAGATTTGATCTTGAAGAAGTAGCTTCATGATCATGGTTGCCTTGATTAGATATTTGTCCTTGAGAAACTCCCCTTGAGTTTGTTGTCCCTAAATGATCACTCCTAGAGGCATTTCTGTGACTGTCAACGGTATGACCATTTTGACTGTCAACGAAACGCTCATTCTGACTGTCAACGAATCCTTCATCATGACTGTCAACGAAATGACCATTTGGTCTGCTAGCAGCTATTCTTTTCAATCTCAATGCAACAATTTCATCTTCACTGCTGCTTTCATCTGTGCTAAATACAACAACTTTAGGCTGTTTCTCAGTAGCCTTAACATGATTCATTTGATCTCCTTCCTCATTCTCAAAAGAAAGACTTTCATGGAAACCTTCATCACAGAGACCTTGAATTTTGAGATCATCAAAAACAACATGTACATATTCCATAACAATGTTGGTTCTGAGATTATAAACTCTGTAAGCTTTCCCTGCTGCATATCCCACAAATATTGCTTCATCTGCCTTTGCTTCAAATTTCCCCAAATGCTCAGCTTGATTTCTCATAACAAAGCACTTGCATCCAAAGACATGAAGAAAGTCCAATAGTGGCTTCTTTCTTTTGAGTAGTTGATAAGGGGTCATTCCCTTGGCCTGATTAATCAAAGAAATATTTTGAGTGAAGCAAGCTGTGTTAACTGCCTCAGCCCAAAAATAAGTTGGTAACTTTGATTCATCTAGCATTGTCCTTGCAGCTTCAATAAGTGTTCTGTTTTTCCTTTCAACTACACCATTTTGCTGTGGTGTCCTTGCTGCTGAAAACTCATGCAAAATACCATTTTCTTCACATAACACCTTCATGCTTGAATTCTTGAATTCTGTCCCATTGTCACTCCTAATCCTTCTTACTTTGAAATCAGGATGATTGTTTACCATCTTGATGTGATTGATAATGATTTCACTTGCCTCATCTTTGGAGTGCAAAAAGAAGGTCCATGTAAATCTAGAAAAATCATCAACAATCACAAGATAATATTTCTTCTTTGAAATGGACATGACATTTACAGGGCCAAATAGATCCATATGAAGCAACTCAAGTTGTTGGACAATTGATGACTTTGTCTTGCTTTTGAATGATGCCTTCTTTTGTTTCCCTTTTTGACAGGCATCACACAAACCATCCTTGGAGAATTCCACTTGTGGAATTCCTCTAGCAAGATCTTTCCTCACCAAATCATTCATAACTTTGAAATTCAGATGAGATAATTTCTTGTGCCATAGCCAACTTTCATCCTTGCTTGCCTTGTTGAAAAGACAAGTGATGGTGTCTGGACTTGTGCTACTAAAGTCAGCAATGTACACATTCCCTCTTCTGAATCCAGTCATGACCACATTGTTGTTTCCTACCTTAGAAACAACACATGCTTCTTTTGAAAAAGTAACTAAAAATCCTTTGTCACAAAGTTGGCTGATACTAAGCAAATTGTGCTTAAGACCATCCACCAATGCAACCTCATCTATGATGACATTCTCTTTTGAAATCAAGCCATATCCCTTAGTGTAGCCTTTGATGTCATCTCCAAAAGCAATACAAGGGCCAGCTCTTTTCTGAAACTCTGTGAGCAGGGTAGAATCACCAGTCATGTGTCTTGAACAACCACTATCCAAGTACCAAAGATTCCTTTTGTCTCCCTGCACACAATAAAACCAAATCAAGTTGATTTTGGTACCCAAGTTTCCTTGGGTCCTGTTTTGTTAGCCTTTAATTTTCCTTTTAATTCATTTTTCACCTTGGACTCAGATTGATTTAAATCAACCTTTACCTTTGGTGTTGATTTCTGAGGGTTGCTCACATTTTCATTCACAGCATGCATAGTTGGAGGAACAAACATGTTATTCACATTCCATGGCATTTGTGGCATATTAAACATATTCATGTATGGATTAGGCACAAATGACATGCTGGCATATGGATTTTGAAATTGTGCATATGGAGCAATCATGTTAGGCATAACAGGCATTGTAGGCATAGAGACATTCATTGCAGGCTTAGGCATTTTCACATTAGTATTCTTCTTAACAGACTTGCAATTATCAGACAAATGACTAACACTACCACAATTAACACATGTCTTTCTAGGAGCATATTTATCAGGTGTGTAATTGTTATGTTTGTTAATCCCTACTTTGCCATTCCTGTTATTCTTTTTATTGCCCTTAACCTCAACTTGAATTTTCTCTAACTTGTCTTTCAATTGCTTGTTAGACAAGTGACCTACATTTGCTCTTTCAACAGGCTTCTCAACTTTCTTTGATTTACTAGACTCACCTTGAACAAAGTTCTTAGTGACAGGACCATACTTGTTATTAAGTATAGTGAGTTCTTCTTTTCTTTTCTCTGTCAACGAAACAGCCTGATCGGTTGATGGTTCATCTGTCAACGAAACATTGCATTTCGTTGACATATCAACCTTCAACAAATGATCATTGTTGTTTGTTGACTCTGTTTCTGATTCTAAGGTTTCACCAGCATACCCTAGTTTCTCTTTGTTCTTTTTCCATGATTGCTCACAGAAAGATTCCATACCTTGAACATTAATGATGTTGGTAGCAACATTCCTGGAATCTTTCCATTTTGCAATCACACTTTGTTCTATTTCAAGTTGTGTTTTAAGAATCTCTTCCCTTTCTAACACTTTCTCAAGTTCCTTCTTAGCATCCCTACTAACACACCTCATTTTCTCAAACTCAATGAGTTGTGCTTCTAACATGGCATTTCTATCACTTAAGAGCATATTGGTCTCTTTGATTCTTGAGTTCTCTTTGGTAAGTGATTTAAGAGTAACACGCAAATTATATAGTACAGTAGACATTTCATTTACTGCACTATCGCATTCTTCTTTAGAAAGCTCAGAAAGATTAGTAATTGTTACCTGGTTGCTTGAGGAACTTGCTTCTTGCTCATGATTGTTAGCCATAAGAGCCAAGTTGACATACTCAACATCATCATCGGAATCTTCACCATTACCAGCCCAATCATACTCCTGAGACATGAAAGCCTTTTCTTTTTGCTTGAGAAGTTCAAAGTATTTCTTTTTATAATCAACAGGCTCAAATTTCCTGTTGCCCTTCTCAATTTTGGGCTTTCTGCAATCTCCAGCAAAGTGACCAATCATTCCACAATTGAAACATTTAGACTTAGACTTTTCAATCCAGTTATTTTTGCTAGGTTGAAAGTCTCTCCTTGGTGGCCTTGCTTCTGAGTTTCTCTTGAATTTGAACTTAGAGAATTTCCTTGAAAGAAAAGCAATGTGTTCATCAATCTCATCTAAGTCATCCAAGTTGGCTGGTTCTGGTTCTTCTTCTTCTGTCATCTTGCCTTTACCCTTGCTAACATCACTCCTACAACTAGCTTGACTAGTTGTGGCTTTTACAGCTTCTTTATTGTCATCTTCCAGTTGGTTCACAGATGTAATCAATGCAATAGATCCACCTTTCTTCTGTACCTTTTCAATTTCTTCATCTTGCTCCATTTCCAACTCATATGTCTTTAAAGTTCCATAAAGCCTTTCAAGAGTGTAGTCTTTGTACTCTTGAGTGTTTCTGAGAGAAACAGTCATAGGCTTCCATTCTTTTGGAAGAGCTCTAAGAAATTTAAGGTTTGAATCCTTGGTTTGATAGATCCTCCCATACAACTTTAATCCATTCAAAAGCTTTTGAAACCTACTAAACATGTCATTTAGGGTTTCACCAGCTTTGAAATGAAAGTGCTCATATTGTTGTATGAGGAGTTGCATTTTGTTCTCCCTAACTTGCTCGGTTCCTTCACAGAGAGTTCTAACAGTGTCCCATACTTCTTTAGAGGTTGTACAGTTTATGACATTGTCAAACATCTCTTGCTCCAAACCATTAAACAGAATGTTCATGGTTCTTTTATCTTTATGGATTTCTGCAACATCTTCAATAGTCCATTCTGAGACAGGTTTTGGAATTTCTACATCAGGAGCATCATCTGGCAGTCCAACTCTAGATGCAAACTTCATGGGAACGTGTGGACCTTTCTCAATGCAGTCTACATACCTCTCATCCATAGACATGAGATGTAAATGCATCTTTACTTTCCAGTGAAAGTAATTGTCCTTATCAAGAACTGGTATCTTTACACCTGCATCCTTCTTCACCATGGTTACTGTTTTGGTCTTGATCTTTAAACTTCTTGTATGTTAGAAGCTTGCCTTGATACCAATTGTTAATCCCAAATGACCTAACAGAATTGTAGAAGGGGGGGTTGAATACAATTCTAGATATTTTAAACTTAAAACAACTTTCGAAATAAAACTTAACTGAAAATAAAAATACAAGCAGATATAATATTTCAGTTGGATGTTTTGAGGATCCAACTGAGATGTTTTTATTGCGGAAATAATCTGTGTTACAAAATGTATCACAGCTGCTCAGTTCTTGATACAAAGTGAGAGTGCTCTTTGAAAGCTTATACAAACTATTTTATCTCACTTGTTTATTAAAATGAACTGCTACACTTGGTTATAAATCTCCCAAGTTTACAATGCTATTTTTGACTACTCTAGAATACACTAAAGGTAATCGCCAGTAGCTTGCTTTTCATTCCTTTTGTCCAATGGTCCTTGGAGATCTTGTCTTTTGTCTTCATGCTTATTATGATCACTCCCAAGAACCTAATTAGAAATTGGAATGTTTCCTTATTTCCAGTGACCATTTTGATGGCTTCCAATGCAAAGTACACTTCCAAATCTCCCTTTTGATCTGTCAGATAACTGTCACTATCACTTTGTCAACTATTCAGAAAAGCAATAATGATTCGTTGATGGTAGAGAGATGTGTTTCGTTGATAGCTTTATTCTTCGTTTCGTTGATGGTATAATCCTCGTTTCGTGGATAGAGTAATCTTCATTCCGTTGATAGATTAATCTTCATTCCGTTGACATGTCTTCACTTAGGCAAAATTACAAGGCACAATATATTTACACTTAACCAACCTATTTTGCCTATCTAGTACAAAGTCAACATGACTTAGAAAACCTGACTAATACCTACAACAAATACATATCAATCTAGTGAAGTATTGTAAAATGCAATTGCTACATCACTCATTTCGTTGATGAGCTTCCTGTCAACGGAAGCTGCAAAGCATGCCATTCCGTTGACAGTTACAAAATGACTTAATACAAAATCTACTAAGTGTTTTATAATTATCATCAAGAACAACATATTCCTAACAATAATTAAAACACTTTTTTCTAACAAAATCTATTCATTTTCCAAAAATATTACAGGTAATTACTTTTAAATTAAAACATATTATCTTTTATATTTGTTCTCACTAAAATCTCTATTTTCCAAAAATATCACGAGCAGTTACTTTTTTTAATTAAAACATGTTAGCTTCTCTATTTGTCATTATTACTTTTATATTTGTTCTCACTAAAATCTCTATTTTCCATAAATATCACGCGCAATTACTCTTTTTAATTAAAACATGTAAAACTTTTCTAATTTGTCCTTATTATTAATATTATTTTAATAAATCTACACTATATTATTAAAGCCGAAACATTGAAAGTTTTGGTTTTTGATTTTCGGTTTTCGGTCATTTATCTAATTTAATGTAAATAATAAAATAATATAAAATAGTAACTAGCTGATTGCCTTTTATAATTAAAACACTTTTTTCTAACAAAATCTACTCATTTTCCAAAAATATCACGGGTAATTAATTTTAAATTATAACATATTATTTTTTATATTTGTTTTCACTAAAATCTCTCTTTTTCAAAAATATCACGGGCAGTTACTTTTTTTTTAATTAAAACATGTTAGCTTTTATATTTGTCCTTATTACTTTTATATGTGTTCTCAATAAAAAATTTATTTTTCAAAAATATCACGGGCAATTACTCTTTTTAATTAAAACATGTTAATTTTTCTATTTGTCTGCATTATTAATATTATTTTAATAAATAATAAAATAATATTAATAATGCCCAAATTATCTTCCTCAGTCCCATTTATATTCTTTATTTATTTTTCTATGTTCCAATTAATATTTAAGTTTCTCATTTTATAATTTATCATATTTTTTTGTTCCTATTAACTTTTTTGGTTTGTCATTTTTTAATGATAGCGCGTGACTTACACGGGTTATAAGCTAGTTGTCTTACTACGAAAAAAACATGAAAAGTAATGTGGGGGGATCAGCGTTTTCCATTGAATATGTATTTTTAAACAAAATTATGATTCAAAAGTTTGTGTGAGACTGTGATATGTATTTCACTATTTCTCAACAAACATTGTATATTTATAACATAATTTTTTTTGTTAATTGATTAGCTAAAAGAATGGATTACCTAAAATTCTTTGTTAACCCTATTTTAAAAGTTAATGTATGTAATTTAAAAAAAAAAATGAATTGCAGTATAACAAATAAATCTTAGTTGACAATAAAAAATTGCAACATAAATTAAATTTTATGTTTTAATTTAACATAAATTTCTACTTTAAACCAAATCTTATAATTTATTTAAAGATGTATAATCTGGTTTGGAGGGTTGGAGCAACTTTGCTCGAAATCAGGAATACATACTTTATTAATTCATTAAACATTATTGATTTACCTAATTTATTTGTCAAAGTTATCGCAGAACGTAAAATGGAAGTCCGAAGTGATTAGTCTGGAAAATGGAATTTCAATCGATTTGACGGGGTAGTTTGTGACTTGTGCTTTTAAAACAGCAGGAGGAGAATAAATAAATGGTTGAGGGCAGAGAGGCGCAGAGGCACCATTAACTTGTGAACCAAGAATTGCAACATTTGGAATAAAAAATTTCCTTTTCTCGTACAATCTTTATTAACTCGCTTTCCACATTTTAAGATTGACAGAACATATTCTCGTGTATCCCCTACTAATTTAATGGCCGCTCATTAATTTCTCATCTTTTAATCCAACGACCACCAACTTAAATATCTTCATCTACCCCTATACTTTCACACCACCGCCCCCCCCCCCCCCCCCCCCCTCCTTTTGCTTCTTTTTGCCTCCAATTCTCCAAACACGTCACATTCACTATACATCTCTAGCCACATCACTCAATCCTCCTTCCCTCCTATGTGTCACCATATCTCGTATCCTGCCACGCTTGCATGCAAAAAGTTTTGGAAACTAGCCTGGGCTATAATCTCGACTGTAATCTCGAATTGTCCACTATACTTTAAGAATTATAATAAAATTAATTTTTTTTTAATTTCTAATCAAATATGAGTGATAAGATGAAAAAATTACCATAATTTTGAAATCCTGATTTTGTCACTCGAAATTTGTGCATATCGACTAATTTATTCGATATTTGTACATATCCGATGCCTGGTGTGGCATCGTAAAGGCCTTCTCAACAGCAAACTGTTTGTTGATGTACAAAACTATAATTACTCCGCTTGGAAACTGTTTCCAATATTGTTTGGTCTTTACCACTTAAATTGTTTGCATACAAACATTCATATTTAATTCAAAAGTGCATATAATAAATAGACGTAACCAAATAATACTTCACACACCAATATTTTTCCCAACTATAAATACATAGTTTGTACAGGAACTAAAGCAAAAAAGCATGGAGAAAGCTCAGAAAAGTGTCAATGATCTCAAGGCTTTGATGGAGATGAATGGTCTCGATGAGTCGTCGGAAGTTGAAATAAAAGAAGAAATGGTTGTTGAGGTAATGCATGAGCTTTGGAAGGAGATAAACTCTTGTTACACTCCGGCGAGTTTTCCGACGACAGGGTTGGGGTGTTTTTCCGGTGTCGGTGGGGATAATGAGAGATGTGGGGCAGTGATCTCGGATGTGGGGTCCACGGTGATGGCTGGAGTTGGGATGGGGCCCACAAATGGGTATTCCGGCGAGAAAGTGGGCGGAGGTGGGGGGGTGGTGAAGGGAAGAGATTTGAAGTGTGGGTGTAGCATGAAACATGGTGGAGGGAAAATGGACGGCTATGATGGTGGGGAGTTTGATGATGAGTGGCTGACAAGTGTTCTTAGTATGGACCCACAAGAATTGGAAGATTTGGTTGTGGACCCATGATGGTTGATGTTAGGAATGGTATCATGGTAATTAGTAAAAAGTTGTTGAAATTAAGAAAAAAGTTACTTGTAGTAGTAGATGCATGTATATTTCTTAATTTTAATATTTTTATTAGATGAGCACTAATTAGTAAGTTTGAATTTCTAAAATCATAGTAGTAGCTGTCGAATTTCTAAACAAAATCTTGTGAAACAAGATAGTTATGGGTGAATGGAGACATGCATGGGGCAGCCGGAATTAGTGTGCGTAGATAGTTATGACTTGTGAGATGATAGTACTCCTTTACTCGTTCATGCCACTTTTCATGACTATCGTTTTACCCTCCCCCCTTCTCCCCCTCCCCGAGTCTAAAACTTTAGTGGAACAAACACAATTTGATTACGATTCAATCTGATCGATAACATTCAAAAGATGTGACCTATGTATTTGATCCAAATTTGATTTTCTGACAGTAAAATTTAATTTCGCCTAGCATCATGCATCCATGTGGCCGGTGGCTGAACTTGAGGGGAGCCGGAGGGTGCTCGAGCTCCCCCTGATTTCGAAAAAAACAATAAAAATAATTTTTTTTATTAGTCTTACATTATATAGAATATTAATAAGTAATTTAGTTTGATAAATTAAATAAAACAAACAAAAGAAGTCCGTGACTTGACTTCATGACTTGCGTTTGTATTTTGTAAACAAAAAATAGAATCAGACAGACACACTCAACTCTCTCTACTCCTCTTCACGGCTTCACCTCTTCTGTTTCATCGAGAACGAGAACAACAAGAAGCTTCATTAGTTTCTTTTTTTCGATATAATTGTTGTGGCTCTATTAAGGTATCTTATTCAATTGATCCAATTTTTTCAATTTTAGAGTTTCATCTATTCATTGCGATTTTGTATTGACCTAGCTTTTTAATTTGGGGCTTTTTAGTTTAATCTGTTCGTTGTAATTTTGTATTGACCTAACTTTTTAATTTGGGGCTTTTGATTGATTGGTTTTTATGTTCTGTCATATTTTAGGTTAATAATTCTTGATTAATATTTTAGGTTCTGGTAAGGATAATCAATATAGAATGGATAAATTTTTGATTAAGCGGCCGAGATTTCCATCTTCCACAAATACACATGTTCTTAACATGAATTCA
Source organism: Heracleum sosnowskyi (assembly GCA_030848705.1). Lineage (NCBI taxonomy): Eukaryota > Viridiplantae > Streptophyta > Magnoliopsida > Apiales > Apiaceae > Heracleum > Heracleum sosnowskyi. The sequence continues at coordinate 7,983,742 of CM061242.1, read as the reverse complement.
GCTGGAGATTCAAATGCTTTCATTCCTGATACAAACACACCCACTCAAAAAAGAGCAAATATTGAATTTAATCCAGGTAGTATAATCTCCGATCCAGGGGCTAGAATTCTGATTGATGAGTATGATGTCAATATCAGAGACCAAGTTCGGAGGGCATACATTGCAAAAGGTCCTTTCCGACCTGTTGATCATAAATTTCCGAAGAATGGTGATTCGAGAACTTTTCAAGCAAATTGGTTTGGGGAATTCGATTGGCTGGAATACAGTATACATAAAGATGCAGCGTTTTGTATGTGGTGTTATCTTTTCAATCCAAAGAGGGCTGATAACAGCGGAAAAAATGCATTTACAACAACTGGATTCAAAAAATGGAAGAAGGCATTGAATAAATTCAGGTCACATATTGGATTAGTTGGTAGCTCACACAATGAAGCTACAAGACGTTACCGGGCTTTTAAAAATCAGAAGCAAAGCATTTCACATGTTTTTTCTGCCCAAGGACATGAAATTGAGGTTGATTATCGTAGACGTTTGACTGCGGTATTAACTGTTATTCGGTTACTTCTAAGACAAGGATTTGGCTTTCGGGGTCATGACGAGTCTTCAGATTCTTTGAATAAGGGGAACTTTCTTGAAATTCTTGAATGGCACTGTGAGAACAATGTAGGAGTTGGAAAAGCATCACGTTCTAATGCTCCTGGAAATTGTCAGCTTACATCTCCAAAGGTACAAAAGGAATTGGTAAGAGCTTGTGCAAGTGAGACAAGATCCCTCATATTTGCTGATATTGGGAATAGCTTTTTTACACTTATGGTTTCTGAGTCTCGTGACATTTCTTTAAAGGAACAAATGGCAGGTGTATTGAGATATGTAAACAAACATGGTGAAGTGATTGAAAGGTTTATTTCGGTGGAACACGTGACTGATACTTCATCTCAGTCATTAAAAAGTGCCATAGATTTGTTGTTTTCAAGACATAGATTATCACTATCCCGATTACGAGGCCAATGTTATGACGGGGCTTCAAACATGAGTGGTAAATTGAATGGTCTTAAAGCGCTCATACTGAAAGAGAACCCTTCAGCATATTATGTTCACTGCTTTGCTCATCAATTGCAGTTAGTAGTGGTTGATGTGTCTAAATACAACCCTTATGTGAGGATTTTTTTGATCATCTATCTCGTATTGTGAATTTGGTTGGGGCTTCATGTAAAAGAAAAGATATGCTTCGACAAAGACAACATGAACTTACACTTAAACGTTTAGAAGATGGTGACATAGTTTCTGGCAAATGAAAGAATCAAGAAACTTCTTTAACTCGGCCGGGTGATACAAGGTGGGGTTCACATCATAGAACAATACTTCTTTTTTTTATGTGGCCATCGGTGGTGGAAGTGCTTGGGGATATACTTGAAGATGCTATTAATCAAGAGTTAAAAGGTATTGCACAAGGCTTACTTAAAAAAATGGAGACTTTTGAATTTGTCTTTATGTTGAATTTGATGAAAGTTGTCTTGGCAATAACTAACGACCTCTCAGAAGCTTTGCAACAAAAGACTCGGAATATTATAAATGTTATGACAATGGTTAGAGGTATGAAGATTAAATTACAATTATTGAGAGAAGAGAAATGGGAGACATTTTTAGAAGATGTGAATAAGTTCTGTGTTGATAATTTGATTGAGATACCAAATATGGAAGACATATTACCAATCAGAGGCCGCTCAAGGCGTGAGGGACAGGTTGTTACCTACTTTCATATATACCGTGTTGAAATTTTTTGTGGGGTTAGTCACTTGGTTTATTTCTATTTTTATTCCATCAACATATTACTTTTATGATTTAGAGTATCATACAAAATATTATTTCACTTGTTTACTAACCTTCTTTTTAATAGGTAATTGATCTTATATTACAAGATATGGATAACCGCTTTACAGAGGGAAACACAGAGCTACTTCTTTGCATCGGTTCTCTTGATCCCAGAAACTCATTTTCAGGTTTTGATCGTTCAAAACTTATCTGTCTTGCACTATTCTATCCAGAAGATTTCTCTTTAGTAGACCTTGAGTTGTTGCCGGATCAATTGGATAATTTTATCTATGATGTGAGAAATGATGAAGGTTTGTCTAAACTTCAAAATATCGGAGATCTTGCAGTTATGATGGTAAGGACACATAGACATACTGCCTATCCCCTTGTTTATCAACTTGTTGAGTTATCTTTGGTTTTACCGGTTGCCACTGCTACTGTTGAGAGGGTTTTTTCTACAATGAAAATACTACAAACTTACCAGCGTAATCGGATTGGGGACGAGTGGTTAAATTATAGCATGATGGTGTACATTGAAAAGACTGTTTTTGCAAAAGTGGATAATGAAGTTGTTTTACAAAATTATCAGAATATGCAAAATCGCAGAATTCAACTCTCATCCATTACTTCTTCAACTAAAAACAGCTCATCGATCGGCAATTAAAGGTTAGTTCTGTACTTTCAGATTTTATACGCTTTTATTGCTTTTGTAAATTATTCATGTTAAATATTTAAGCCCCCGTAAATTTTCGTCCTGGTTCCGCCACTGCATGTGGCTTCATAGTTTGTCTTTTATTATACCTGAGTCTACCATGTATGTGGTAAATCAATCAAAAATTTTGAATTATTCAGTCAATTCCTAAATTTTAGACCAATCATCATAAGTTAAATATTTTTCTCATTACCAAAGTTCAGTTAACTATTCAAAAAATATAAATTATTTTAGGACTAATCAGATTCGATTCCTAAATTTTAATTCCTAAAATTTAAAACAACTATAATAAGTAAAATACTTTCCTCATTACTGAAGTCCAGTTAACCAATCAGAAAATGTAATTATCAATTAAAAAATATAATTTATCTTAAGAAAAATTAGACTCAATTCCTAAATTTTAGACCAATCATGATAAATTAAATACTTTCTTCAATTACCAAAGTCCAGTTAACCAACCAAAAAATATAAATTATAAATCACAAAATATAGATACAAACCATTCCTAAATTTTAGACCAATCATATTATATTAAAAAAAAATTCTTTATTTATTACTCTAATCCTACTATACTAACCATGGTTAGTTAATAATTTTAATCTAAATATATTTTTTATTTAATTTAGCATTGTCATATATTACACAATTCTAATCTAAATACAGTAGTATTAATAATTTATTTTTTTAATTTAAAACAAATTGAGTTAATTCGTTATAAATAGATATGTTTTTTTATAAATAAGTAAGGATAATTAAGTAAAAACACGAAATACCAAAAAACAGCTATCATACCTAACAAACTTATAATTTTTCGTCTTTAATAATATAGTATATATCTATAATTCTAACAACAATATATTCAATAAAATTTATTTTTGATAATGATATTATTCAATAAAGTTTTTTATTAATATTATTCATTAATTATATTCAATAATTATAATAAAATTTATTATTGAATAATAATAATAATACTCAATAATAATATTATAATATTATCATTACAAATATTATTGTTGAAGATTATTATTATATTCAATAAAATATAATAGTTATAATATACCATTAGCAAAAAAAACTCTATTATTTTAATACTATTATAATACAATTATCAATTAAAATTTTAAAATTATTTTCCAAACAACTGAAAATAGATCATTATTTTTCAAACAATCATATGTATTCAATGATTTATTTTTCCAATTGTAATAATCTAATGAACATATAATTTGAGCTGTAGATGAATTGAGATATCTAATAAGTTCGTTCGAGTCTGACTTGGTCCAAACTCGATAAATTCGGTTGGGTATGTTATCGAACTCAAGTTCGATAAAAATAATTATCAAACAATATTCAATTCGTTAAATCATTTTTTGAGTTCGAAAAATAGTTTATTTGTGAATAAGGTTGAAGAAATATTGAAAAGTTTGATTATTTTTTCAAGTTGGTTTCGCTTCAAACTCAATAACCTCGATTATAATACATAAGATACTTTTCAAATCGTAATTTATAAAACGTAGTCAAATTTTAGCAAATTTGTTATTACATTAAATTAAAAAATTTATAAAACATATATTTATTTTCGTCTATCGATATACAACAAAATCCTAATTATGTCTTCAAGTGAGTGTTGCAAAAATCGCTAATCTAAATAAATCGATCCAGGTACCGATCTGAGATTTATCGGAAATCAGAAATTTATCGGAATGATAAATCGGGAATTAATCGGATGTAATTTAATAATATATTTTATAATATCTATTAAATTAAACTATTTATTATCTATATACAAATATATCTATGTTTGAAAATACTAAAACAAATCAAAAATTGTTAATAGAGAACTAAAAAATTGGAAAAATGAAAATATCTTAACAAGTAAGACATGCAAATAATTTAATAAACAAAATAGAAACACACCACTTGCAGAGTTGCAAATTAGTAATATCAATCAAGTAACACATTATCTCACCCACCCTGCATCTACGACTTCTAATCAAATATATTTATTTAATAATATCTTTTATGATATCTATTAAATTAAACTATTTATTATCTATTTATGAATATATAAACTTCGTATTTTATTATAAATAAATATATCTATGTGTGAAAATAATAAAACAAATAAAAAAATGTTAATATAGAACTAAAAAATTGAAACAAATGAAAATATCTTAACAAGTAATACATGCAAACAATCTTATAAGCAAAATACAAATACACCACTTGCAGGGTTGCAGATTAGTAATTTCAATCAAATAACACTTCCTCCCATCCACCCTGCATTTATCAATTCTAATCATCCCCCCCCCCCTCTCTCTCTCTCTCTCTCTCTCTCTCTCTCTCTCTCTCTCTCTCTCTCTCTCATATATTCATATCACTTTCCCCTTTCATATATACACACATACATATCAAAAATATTAAAAAAAAGTCGAAGTTGGAATGGAAGAAATGACAACTCCAATTAAGACGTTAAACTTTCGTCGAAAAACAAAATTTCTTTCAGAATTTTTCTTCACAACTCTGATATTCATCGAATTTTGACCAGATATGAAGAAAAACGATTAGTACACCGATTCAGGCAGATGAGATCGAAAATCGATCGGTTTTTGATATGTTGGTTGATTAATCGCCGGAATCGGCGATTTATAACACTGGGTCAAGTTTTAATTTATATAAATTTAAAAATGAAATAATAATATCAGTAAAATATAAAAAGTAATACTCAACTGACGAAAAAATATTCAAATCAATCATTAACCAATAATTTTGCAACAATTTACTTAAAAGTGTTTATTTGTAATAACATAATAGTTAAGGGAATGACGATCAATCGTAATAATCAAGTCGATACACATTCGACCTACTGTGATCTAATTTTAGCATTGTCACACAAATCCTACAAATCGATCACCATTCAGAAGTCTTAACAATTGATCATCGTCGTTGTATGGACGTGAATAACATGGAATCAACAAATATAATCAACCATAAAAAGATATGTTATAAAGAATAAAAAGACAAAATCTTCAACATTTTACTATCAGAGAATAGAACCAAATATGCATCTTTTAAGAGTAATATGAAAAATGAATGGATAAAAAAAATCCCTTACAATTAGTTTCCTATTCTGTTTAATTTGAAAACTTGTTTTCATCGTTAGTTTATATATGATAGTAGGTGATTTCTAAACAAGCATATGTTCCAGTATAACACCAAGAAAGCAGAGCCCGGTGGTAGAATGACTTATCAATATATATAGTCGACTTTCAAAATAAAAACTAAAGATATTAATCATTTGAATGATTAAGAATGTATATATTGAGATATAGTAATATTTTGATGAAAACCCATCCTAAATGAATTATGAAATTTAATTTTAGCCACCCATTTTAATATATGAGATCTAATCTCATTCACCCAATATATGTTCCATCTTCATCTTCTACCACCCAGTAATGTTATCCACATCTACATCCACTCCCACAATCTCTTTTTTTACTTAAACTACAATCTCCGACCACCAACAACCACTGCATTCAGCCACCAACTTATGTCCCAACCTCAAACCACCACTTTCGACAACCACCTACAGATCTTCATCTACATATTGAAATAACCAAATAATCACATTGTCATCACTTATCACCGGCATTTCCACCATCACCGTCACTACCATTACCACCAATATCTACATGTCATCATTATTTGATTGAAAACCAAATACAGTACAAGCCAATATCACCATAAAAATCACAAAACTCGACAGAAATTACCAAGTCATACATTTGAATATGAGGAAAAAGACCGAGAAGACGAACTGGAAGAAATAAATAATGTGTCATAGAAACATGTGTTGGTGAAGAGTCGATAAAATCGATACAACATAAATAGATTCAAAAAACCGAGGGGGGGGGGTTGAAATTTTAATCATGAATGTCTATATATAAAATAGACCACTATTACAAAATTTATCTAAGAAATGATTAATTACTAATTTAACTAATTAACATAAACTTATATACTTTTTATGATACAATGATGTCTTTTATAATATGTATACCTATATTTATGTATTAATGAATATATTAATACAATTCATGTAAATAAGGGATATATACTTTTATTTTTTTAAATTTTACATTATAATATTATGTAAAAATAGATAAAGTGAGACACTTAATATCATCAAATGTTAACAACATCATCTGTCAGAATCAAAAGGTAATGATGCAATAAATATAGAGTTCTTAGAATATAGCATATTGAATATAACTTTAAAATATATTATGACGAATTTAAATCCTCCATTGCAGGAAGGGATAGACGACCAATATTTTGAAAAATTGAAAGTCATCGTAGAAAAAAAAAATATGGCACCTACTTTATCTTTGAATGAAAAAACACATGGTGCATGACAATACTGTCTACTTTGCTACAGATGTGGTTGATGAAATTCAAATCTCTGGAGGTTCTACGCCCTCACAAAAATCTGAAATCAACTCACATAACGTTCATTCGGTCGTAGTGAATGTACAAATTTCAATTAAAATAGTTAGTTGCGAAATATGTATAGGATAATCTTTCAGAAACCTTAAAATCAATTATTTATTTATTTATTGTCGTGGTAACAATGACAGTGCTATTGATGGCACTTTGGAGTTAAAATCAGGAACAAATACACGCATCTGCATAAATGATAATGGAGCTAATAATAAGAATAAATCTAAAAGGTGTTCAATATTTTCATCCATTTGGCATTGATGTTACGTTCCAAACAGTTTTTAACTTCTTATTTTCGTGTCAGTTTGTCATTTTAATCAAGTGAGGCATTGGTTGTCATCTTCGCATATATAAATTTTGGTTACAAATATTTATATTTTAAAAAAAATATTCGTTTAGCATATATCATATTTATTGATACAGGTACATGTGTTAGCATAATTCGTAAAGAACAAAAATATTGGAAACGGGTTTGATTTTAAAAAATCCCTTAAAACTTAAAGAAAATTATCGAGTTATAATAATAATAATGAATTTACAACTTTTGACATAGTATTTTCGATGCGTAACACGGGTAAAATACTAGTGTATATTATACTTTTAAAAAAAATCAACTCTTAACCTTTCCTAGGAGTATACAGTTACGTAATAAATATAATTCTTACTCGGGCTCAATAGAATTTGTTTGGGCTACATAATTGATTCCAGATAGGGAGCCCATGTATTTTGGCAGCAGTTATACCATAATATTTTGGCTCATGCCAACAAAGCCGTAAATGTTTAGACCTGTAAATGTTTGAAACTACCTGGTAGCTCACCTATATCACTCCAAGATCCTAGGTCCGATTTCCTCGAATTTAAGTGTACGGTAGATTGTCGGCTAATCCCCTCTAGATTGAGGGTTTAAGCTGACACTTGGTTAAAGAAAAAAAAAGAAGAAAAAAGAGCCCCACCTTTATAAAATTTTATTTATTAAAAGTTAATATTTTGATTTATTAAATTATTTTAATGAAATAAACTACATTAATTTCCTCACGAATTAGAGCACAATTATTCAATTACAAATCGTGTTTCGGAACACAGAAGAGAAGAAACATCTCTACGACATCGTTTCAAAAAATGTCTTGATTACTTGTATTTAATCGATACATTATTATTGTAGGGACTAGCGAGGGTGATTTTTCCCGGTCGATATTGATAACTCCAAGTCCCGATCTAGCCCTTTCCAGCCGTTCCACACGCCTGGATGCGGTGTTGCTGTCGTTGGGTGTCTGCAAAACAACACCGGAGGGGGGTTTTGACCCTGGCGGCGCCTCCGGCGTGAGAATAAGTAGGGGCTTTGAAAGTGAGAATAAGACTATAGAGATATCTAAATATGGAGGGTGTTTGTATAGGTTGTGTAGAGAGAGAGAGAGATTAACCCTAAACCTTTTTTCTTGGGCTATTTATAGGCCCAGAATTAGGGTTTAGGGGGGTACTTGCAATCATGAGCGTTGGATCCTAGGTAGGTGGGACACCTGGATGATGTTGATGGATCACATGTGTCCAGGCGAGAATTGTGGTGACATGTGCCATGCTCCTGCTGGCGTGTGGTTCAAATAGAATATACTTGTGCCAATCATTGGATATTCCCTATTGTGCCCAGGTGTGATTTCTGACACCGTCCCTTATTTTCCACATCATGGTTGACAATCTCATCACACGTCATTTGAGCTTATCATTCCTTGAGCGTTGTGGAACATTATTTGCCCGAGTCAGAATTTAGGAGTGAGTCAGGGTTGCTAGGGAGTCAGGGCTCGGGTACCGTTGATTATGCCACCAGGAGCCCTGAGTCCGGGCTCGGGTACTAGGTTTGGGAGTCAGGGCTCTTACAGCCTGTCAGTGGGAGTCTGGGCTCTGGGAGTCAGGATTCTTGTAGTCTATCAATGGGAGTCTGGGCTCTTATAGCCTATCATTTGGGTTGCTTGGGAGCCAGGGCTCAGGTGCTGCTGAATATGCCTCCACCAGGAGTCCAAGTTGAGCTTCGAGTCAGGGCTCTAGGAGTCAGGGCTCTGGGAGTCAGGACTCTTGTAGTCTGTCAATGGGAGTCTGGGCTCTTATAGCCTATCATTTAGGTTGCTTGGGAGCCAGGGCTCAGGTGCTGCTGAATATGCCTCCATCAGGAGTCCAAGTTGAGTTTCGAGTCAGGGCTCTGGGAGTCAGGACTCTTGTAATCTGTCAATGGGAGTCTGGGCTCTTATAGCCTATCATTTGCCCCCCACTCCCTTATTCAGATTTATCTGGATGGGGGAGTAGAATTCTCCACATAAGACCTTTAGAAGAAATCTTTTGGTTGATAGTTGCCTCCCAATCCGGATTGTTGTCAATGACATGAGTCCGGATTCGAGAGTATGATAGGGTTCCTTCTCCAGTCCAAAGTTGTAAAACTTTGGGTAACTTAGAAAAAAAATTTGGTTGATAGTTGCCCCCCAATCCGGATTGTTGTCAATGACATGAGTCCGGATTCGAGAGTATGATAGGGTTCCTTTTCAAGTCCAAAGTTGTAAAACTTTGGGTAACTTTGAAGAAATTTTGGTTGATAGTTGCTCCGCAATCCGGATTGCTGTCAATGACATGAGTTCGGATTCGAGAGTATGATAGTGTTCCTTCTCAAGTCCAAAGTTTTAGAACTTTGGGTAACTTAGAAGAAATTTTGGTTGATTGTTGCCCCCAATCCGGATTGTTGTTAATGACATGAGTCCGGATTAGAGAGTAGCTTAGAAGAAATTTTGGTTGATTGTTGCCCCCCAATCCGGATTGCTGTCAATGACATGAGTCCGGATTCGAGAGTATGATAGGGTTCCTTCTCAAGTCCAAAGTTGTAAAACTTTGGGTAACTTTGAAGAAATTTTGAATGATAGTTGCTCCGCAATCCGGATTGTTGTCAATGACATGAGTCCGGATTCGAGAGTATGATAGTGTTCCTTCTCAAGTCCAAAGTTGTAAAACTTTGGGTAACTTAGAAGAAATTTTGGTTGATTGTTGCCCCCCAATCCGGATTGTTGTTAATGACATGAGTCCGGATTAGAGAGTATCTTAGAAGAAATTTTGGTTGATTGTTGCCCCCCCAATCCGGATTGCTGTCAATGACATGAGTCCGGATTAAAAGGTAGCTTAGAGTTCATGAGTAACTTGGGAGAAATTTTGGTTGATTTTTGCCCCCCCAATCCGGAATGAAAGTGGAGAGGATTGTTCTGCAGCCAGGGTTGATGAGAATCCGGGTTCCCGGACCAAATTTGTCTCCATTTTGAATTTCAATCGATTTTAGAATTTTCCCCCTAAAACGTTTGAATTTACATGACTCCAAAAATCCTCGAGACTCGCGCAACAGTACTGTCAGCCATAATTACCCTTGTCTTTTCAGTTATTTTTTCATTTTTCTTTTTCCGCCCACTCTTCTGCAGCCACGTGTCCTTGAAAATTTTGTTTTCCTTACAAAAACCATTTCTTCACTTCTTCTTTTTACTTTTCCCCAAATTTTACTTCTTCACTGTAGCCTTTTCGATTCCTGCTTTCCGACCACCGGCGTTCCAAGCCTTTGCGTTAACGTTTCGGAGCCATCTGATTCTCCTGCCTTCTGTAAGTCTATCCCCTTGTATTTCTTTTTCATTCGTTGTACCATCTCTTTATTTTTGCTTCGACTTCCATAACTGTTCATATTCGAGTATGGGTTTTTCTGGAAAAATGTGTGTTTGTTTGTTGGACTAAGGCTTTTGTGTTCGTTTTGTGTTTGTGCTGCTGTTTAGTCTAGGAATTTTGTTTGCATGTGACGTTATTTGCGATTTTGGGGTTTGTAAGTTCTAGGTTTTTTAATGATGTTCTTGTTGTTTCTGGGTTGAGGAAAGTGTATGTAATTGTAAGTAATTGCTTTTGATCTTTGTTTGTTGTTGAATTTTCTGTTGGTTGTGTTTCTGGCGTTTCGCCTTTTGAAAAGAGGCCGGACTCTTTAGTGTCCGGGCTCCTTGTCTGTATAATGTGGCTATCTGGGTAAAGTGTATCTGTTTTGTGTTTGACTTGGTTAATCGAATCCAAATAAGTTCTGAGACCGGGTTATTAGGGAAATCTTTAGACTTAAGGAGATGACTACAGCAATTCTTAGGTCCAAACTGACTGTAGAAATTGGGGCCTGGGTTAAGAGTGAATTTTGGATTATACAGAGTTTGAGACCAGGCTAGGGTTCATTTGTTAGATTTCTGGCATATGTATGCCTCGGGCTCTATTGTTTTGACTAACTGAAAATTGCATCGGTTCATTTCTAGGTTTATGGTTCGGACAAAAAGGAGGGCTAATAGAGTTTTGATTCCGGATTCGGAACCATCCACAAGTTCATATAATTCGGATTCAGGAATATTAGAGGTAGTAGATTTATACTGGTGCACAATGGCTAAGAAGAAAAAGACATCTGTGATCACCCAACTCAACACCAACGTATTAGCTGATCGGGGTAGCCTTATCACACCTGATGGGTACTGGATTGACTCCGAGTTCATGTTTGTTAGGAAAGATCCTGATGAGGACATGTCTCGCGTATACAGATCCCTTAGTTATTCCTATAGGCATCGACACGAGAATGGAGATCCTGGACCGTATGATAAAACGGCTATGGATGCTATGTTTGCTAATACCATTGTATGTGAGCCTCTTCCTCCGCTAAAAGAGAGCTTTAAGAATATGTCTTTCCCTGAAATGGATTCGATAGTCCGGGCTGCTTTCCATCTTGGACCCCGGATACAATGGAGGTGGCCTGAACCCGGGGAAAGAGTATACGATAGGACCGATGATGGGTTCCTTGGCGTTTGGTTAGAGCACTTGCGTTCCGGCTGGAACCCGGAGTGTCACATCTTTGTTAAACATCTTTGTAAGTATGTTTATGAGATTCCAATAACACAAATAACCCCCAACGGTGTAAAATGGATAACCTGGTTCCTAGCTTGTTGTGAGAAATCCGAGCTCTTGCCAACTTTTAAACTCTTCCATCAACTTTTCTACCTCCTCCGGTCTAACAAGAGGCCCTTCTATGAGTTAAGATTTCGTGGTGAAGAGTGTGGGTATCCTTCCGGAAGCGCGAAACCGGTGATGCAGAATATTTCGTTAAAGGGCTGGAATGGAGAAGCCATTATGCTGAAGGGCTTAGACCTATTATACATGCCGCACTTTGTGGCCGGGGAAAAACCCCAAGTCTTTCCTTATTATAAGCTCGAGGGTCAAGCCCGGGCTAAAGTTCATGCTTTCTGTGAGTGTCTAGGGTATCAATTAACCCGTGACACTTTTATGGATCATCACAAGTTATTTGAATTCGGATGTAAGTTATTATTGTAAATCTTGAGTCTGGATTCTTTTGTTATTTCTCTAACTCGGTTTCATTTGGTTTTTCAGGTCGTCCCTTCTATAACTCCCATTTCGACGAAGTGATGGCTCGCAACAATTATGCTCTTTCCTTGAGGCAGCTATCTGGGGTTCACACTCCCCGAATCCAGAAGACTGATGATGAGTCCGGGTCCAATCGCTTCAAAGAAGATGGTGCAGAATCTGTTGCTCCCCTCCATCCCACACCTGATCCAGCCGTTGAGATTATTACCGGGCTCCCTGATACTGAACTTACCAAGAGGCCCCGGAAGCAGAAGAGGAAGACAGGTCCCAGGACTCCGGGTTTGGATAATTTAGTGAATCAGGAGGATTTGGACCAAGTAGCTGAGGTCAACGTGGAGACCGGGGTAGCTAAACCCCGAGTTGGGAAGCTGAGCCGTGAGCAGTTTACCGAATATGTTGGACATCTCCCCTCTGAAGATGACTGGAAAGAGATGGGGGAGACCGGGATGAGGGGACTCTTGGTAGATCTAATTAGTGGTATTGGTCAGGTATGCCTTTTCCTTACTTCCTTGCTTTAATTGTTGAATATCGTCTTACTCTTTCTTTTCTTTTGGCTTGTAGGTTGCTGTGAAGGCTGCCGGAGTCTCATCAATGTTTAAGGCCAAAGATGACAAATTAACCGGAGTTATGTTGAAAAAGGATGAACAAATTCTTGAGCTGGGGAAAAAGCTTGGCGAGATGAAAATTCTTTATGATGGTGAGGTTTCCGGGCTCCAAATTGATTTGACTAAGGAAAGAGACCGGAATGCTGATCTGGAAAAGAAATTGAAGGAGGCTGAAGAGAAACTTGCTTCCATGAAACCGGAAGCTGAAATTATCAAGGAATTCTAGGAGACCGAAACTTATCTACAGGCAGTTGCTGATGCCGGTGCTCCTGAAATTCTGAGATCCTGGAAGGTGGCTGAGACCCTGATCAAGACCAACCCTGAAGCCAGCTGGGAGATTTTCATCGATGCTTTCTTAGCTGCTAAGGAAGTTATTGAGCGTGGTGAAGGCGAGCCCGAGTTCTTCCAGGATCCAAACCCTCTTATCTTTCCAAGTGATATTCCTATCCTTAATGCCGAAGACAAACCTGCGGAATAAGCTATTGCAATTTCTTTCCCTTGTAATCGTTGACTATTTGTATCTTACTACATTCTGGAGTGTTTCCGGGTTGAATGGCCAACCCGGACTCCTGTGCTCGTTTATCTTTAATGCATATTTCCTTTGCTGAGTTCTTCATTTTTAATATTTTGAATGCGTATTTTCTTCTGTTGTTGCGTATTCTTCAAGAGTCCGACCTCATAGCTTGATTTTGGGCCGGTCTCGTGACCTTGTTTGTCAATAGAATTTGCACTTCTTTTTTGTTGCATATTGCTCGTGAGTCCGGTCTCATGGCTTAATTCTGAGCCAGACTCTTGATTTGTATATTTCCGGGGATCCTGGCTTCAGTGCATGCCTATGGCTCTTAGCCAGGGTTGAAGAGTTGCATATTGCTCGTGAGTCCGGTCTCATGGCCTAATTCTGAGCCGGACTCTTGATTTGCATATTGCTGGGGACCTTGGCTTCACTGCATGCCTATGGCTCTGAGCCAGGATTGTAGAGTTGCACATTGCTCGTGAGTCCGGTCTCATGGCTTAATTCTGAGCCAGACTCTTTCTTTTGTACTTAGAATAGAATCTAAGATTTTGGTTTGTTTGCATATTGCTCGTGAGTCCGGTCTCATGGCTTAATTCTGAGCCGGACTCTTGATTTGCATATTGCTGAGGACCTTGGCTTCACTGCATGCCTACGGCTCTGAGCCAGGGTTGTAGAGTTTCATATTGCTCGTGAGTCCGGTCTCATGGCTTAATTCTGAGCCGGACTCTTGATTTGTATATTTCCGGGGACCCTGGCTTCACTGCATGCCTATGGCTCTAATCCAGGGTTGAAGAGTTGCATATTGCTCGTGAGTCCGGTCTCATAGCTTAATTTTGAGCCGGACTCTTTCTTTTGTACTTAGAATAGAATCTAAGATTTTGGTTTGATTGCATATTGCTCGTGAGTCCGGTCTCATGGCTTAATTCTGAGCCGGACTCTTGATTTGCATATTGCTGGGGACCTTGGCTTCACTGCATGCCTATGGCTCTGAGCCAGGATTGTAGAGTTGCATATTGCTCGTAAGTCCGGTCTCATGGCTTAATTCTGAGCCGGACTCTTTCTTTTGTACTTAGAATAGAATCTAAGATTTTGGTTTGATTGCATATTGCTCGTGAGTCCGGTCTCATGGCTTAATTCTGAGCCAGACTCTTTCTTTTGTACTTAGAATAGAATCTAAGATTTTGGTTTGATTGCATATTGCTCGTGAGTCCGGTCTCATGGCTTAATTCTGAGCCGGACTCTTGATTTGCATATTGCTGGGGACCTTGGCTTCACTGCATACCTACGGCTCTGAGCCAGGGTTGTAGAGTTTCATATTGCTCGTGAGTCCGGTCTCATGGCTTAATTTTGAGCCGGACTCTTGATTTGTATATTTCCGGGGACCCTGGCTTCATTGCATGCATATGGCTCTGAGCCAGGGTTGAAGAGTTGCATATTGCTCGTGAGTCCGGTCTCATGGCTTAATTCTGAGCCGGACTCTTGACTTGCATATTGCTGGGGACCCTGGCTTTACTGCATGCCTATGGCTCTAAGCCAGGGTTGATACAAGAAAAAGGAAATACAGATAATTTGAAATGCAATTTTGTGAGAAATAACAACACACGCTCTTGTCATTCATAAATTGATCACGAGTACAAATTTTCTATTCTTGAATACACAAAGTAATACTTATTTATGGTCCGAGCTTTGAAATCTTCTACTCACCAACTTTCTTGCCAGGCTCATTCCTTGGGTTGCGTTTATATCTCTTTTGGCTCATATTTTTCTAGTAAGAATTGGCTCTCTTGTTTTTCGGGTCTGTTTCAGCCATGACTAAAGCTTGCCCGTAGCATCTACTAGCCATTTCATAATCTCCCCGGACTTCTCCAATGCCAGAGGGAGTAGGAAACTTGAACTTTAGGTGTGGGGTTGAGGTTATAGCTTGGAGCTTAGTTAGGGATGGTCTCCCCAGAATAACATTGTAGGAAGAAGGAGTGTTGATGACATAGAATTTAACAATATTGGTGACCTGATTCGGATGAGTCCCAAATAGTACTGGTAGATACAGGGTCCCTTGAATTGGGACTAAGTTGTTCCCAAAACCGTAGAGAGGATCTTCTCTGCAATCGTTCATCTTCACACTTCCCAGCTGCATTCGATCCACAATATGCTTGAACATGATATTGACAGAAGAGCCGTTGTCAATCAGGATTCTTTTAACTTCATTGTCAGCTATGTCTAGACTGACAACTAGGGCTTCATTATGATTTGGGTCGAGTCCTTCAAAATCATCTTTATTGAAACTGATTATTTGCTCTGGACCGGTCTGAACCATCATTATCTCATCTCCCGAGTCCGGACTTCGGGGTGGTGTATTAGACCCACCCAGGACGACATTCACAACATTTTTACCCTTCCCGGATCCTGTTCCTCTGTCATCCGTTCTCCGGGCTATGTATTGTCCCATGTTACCTTTCTTGATTTGTTCTTCCACAAAGAATTTTAGAGACAGGCAGTTTTCGGTTGTGTGTCCATGGGTTTCATGATAGTCACAGTGTTTATGGACAGACCGGTTTTCTGGTCCGGTAACCATGGGTTTGGGAGGATAGAAGAAAGGCTTGTCTTTTACTTCTTTAAGAATGTCGGCCCGAGGCCGGTTAAGAGGAGTCCAGTTGGGCTCAGGTCTGGGCTCGGGCTTTGGTTTGGGCTGCCCGGGCTCTCTTCTTTGACTGGGGTCCGGGGTTTGGGTAGATACTACCAGCTCAGAGCTCTGAATGTAATTGCTTTCTCTGTTGGGTTTAAATTTCTTGTCTTGGTGGTAATTGTTCTTTGGGCGGTCTTCAGTCCGAGGTGGGGAGAGTCCTTGCCTAGTCATCCTCATAGCTTGAAGGACATCTGTTTCTTTGATGAACCCGGCTGCCATGGAATAGGCCGCCGCCAGGCTCTGTGGTTCCTTATGAATGAGGTCTAGAACGTATCTCTCATTGTTATCAGGATCCAGGTTTCTTCAAAAAATTGTAAGAGCCTCCCGCTCGTCCAGGTTGGTTATATTGTTAATAGCTTCTTGAAATCTCTTCATATAAGCAGAGAGGGCTTCACCCCGGGCTTGCCTGACTGTTTCAAGATGGCACATGTGCATCTCATGAGTCTTGTTCGCCCGGAAGCGTTTGAGAAATGCGTCACGGAACTGCTTCCAGCTGTGGATGCTGCGAGATGGTATCCGGCTAAACCACCTCTGAGCCCCGGACTTGAGTGTGGAAGCGAAGAACCTGCACTTTGTTAGATCGTTATAATAATAAATCATTGTTATTTGCTCAAAATAGTTAACGTGCTCTTCGGGATCATCCAAACCGTTGAAGGACTCAAAGTTATAGTGCTTAATGTTTTTCTGCCTTGGCGTTGCTTCCAAGGAATAGCTGAGTGGTGTAAGTGTGTCCCCGATGTCAAGCCCAGAATCCTGCCCTACTTTCCTTTGCAACTCCTGTATCATGTTCAACAGGTCCTCTTTAGGCTCATCCTCATCTGAAATTATTTCAGGACTCGGAGCCCGGGTTCTCCTCTTTTCAGTGGTTTTGCCAAGACTCCGGGCCTCCTCCTCCTGGATTCTTTTCTGTACCCTTAGATCGAGTCTAGCTTGTTCTTCCACCTGAATTTTTTCTCGTATCTCGGCTAGCCTCTTAAGCTTGTCAGCCTCCTCATCTTGGTTTCGGCTGTGAGACCTATGAGACCTCCCATCGGTGTCTTTGTTCTTTTCCCCAATCCGGTCAAACACGTTCCTAGAGCGATGGGATCTTTCAGGGTTATGGGAGTTCTCGCACTGGTCCTGCTCTTTGTTTCTGGTTTGATTGTATAGCCGAATTGCTTCTGCAACCTGTTCACCAGTTAAGTGTTCCATCTGTCCGGGCTCAATAGCAAGATCAGTATATTTATATTTGTGTACTTCAATGTTTACCCGGGCGTCCCCTGGCCGGATTACCTGAGAGGCCAAAGTCAGGACTGTAGGTAACTGGTGACCAGCCTGACCAGTGACCGGGATGTTGGTGTCCGGGGCCGGGGTTGGGTTACTTGGGGTATGTCTATTTGTGCTCTTACTACCACGAGCCATGATTCACACAAACAGATGTATATGGTATTCTTAGAACAAAAATTTGCAACAAATTCGACGGCAAGGTATCCTGGGTTTTACAACTAGATCTCAGTGTATATGCGAAGGGATCAAAAGGTATGCACGTATTACTGGGTTCACAATCCCAATAATCAAGAAAGCTAGGTTTTTGAATAGATCTAAGGATGAGAAATATAGATCTAAACAATAATCAAAGCATACAAACATGGCTAAACAAGATTTGGGCTAAACAAAGCTAAGAACATGCATACATTGGAGAAAAGGGGCTAAATAGTTCATATTTGGTGACTAAGATAAAGGGTTCGTTTAGATCTTACTGGGTTTACTCAGGACTCCTTCAGGGATGAAGGAGCTTGTTGAAGATGTTGAGTCCAGCGGCACCGTGACCACAAGACTGGGTTCCCCTCCTTCTAGCGCCAAATGATAACTCCAAGTCCCGATCTAGCCCTTTCCAGCCGTTCCACACGCCTGGATGCGGTGTTGCTACCGTTGGGTGTCTGCAAAACAACACCGGAGGGGGGTTTTGACCATGGCGGCGCCTCCGGCGTGAGAATAAGTAAGGGCTTTGAAAGGGAGAATAAGACTATAGAGATATCTAAATATGGAGGGTGTGTGTATAGGTTGTGTAGAGAGAGAGAGAGATTAACCCTAAACCTTTCCTTCTTGGGCTATTTATAGGCCCAGAATTAAGGTTTAGGGGGTACCTGCAATCATGAGGACACCTGGATGATGTTGATGGATCACATGTGTCCAGGCGAGAATTGTGGTGACATGTGCCATGCTCCTGCTGGCGTGTGGTTCAAATAGAATATACTTGTGCCAATCATTGGATATTCCCTATTGTGCCCAGGTGTGATTTCTGACACCGTTCCTTATTTTCCACATCATGGTTGACAATCTCATCACACGTCATTTGAGCTTATCATTCCTTGAGCGTTGTGGAACTTTATTTGCCCAAGTCAGAATTTAGGAGTGAGTCAGGGTTGCTAGGGAGTCAGGGCTCAGGTACCGTTGATTATGCCACCAGGAGCCCTGAGTCCGGGCTCGGGTACTAGGTTTGGGAGTCAGGGCTCTTACAGCCTGTCAGTGGGAGTCTGGGCTCTGGGAGTCAGGATTTTTTTAGTCTGTCAATGGGAGTCTGGGCTCTTATAGCCTATCATTTGGGTTGCTTGGGAGCCAGGGCTCAGGTGCTGCTGAATATGCCTCCACCAGGAGTCCAAGTTGAGCTTCGAGTCAGGGCTCTAGGAGTCAGGGCTCTGGGAGTCAGGACTCTTGTAGTCTGTCAATGGGAGTCTGGGCTCTTATAGCCTATCATTTAGGTTGCTTGGGAGCCAGGGCTCAGGTGCTGCTGAATATGCCTCCATCAGGAGTCCAAGTTGAGTTTCGAGTCAGGGCTCTGGGAGTCAGGACTCTTGTAATCTGTCAATGGGAGTCTGGGCTCTTATAGTCTATCAGATATAAGTTTCAATTATTTAGTAATTTGTGTTAAGATAATCTGACCATGTTCTGTCAGAAATCAAACATATATAGATGTGTTAGCTATGACAATGAGTCTATGAGTAGAGCTTTCTACAAATAATCAGTAAGCAATTGTATTAATTAGTTTGAAAAATTGCAACTAGTTTGGGCAAAACTAGAAAGATTTGGTAGAAGAAGCTATCAGGGTCTGAGTTCATTGGACTAATCCTTAATTTTTAATCTCCGGTAATTAGTAGAGAACTGATATAACTACAGTGTGAGTATGTAACATGCGAGTTCTTGAGCACTTTTGATAATATATAAAACGGATCGATTTTTGAAGACAATTTATGCCGAAAGTAATGCAGGAATGGAATGACGAGGGAAAAACGAACACAATAGCAAATGATATGATGAAGAATGATCATGTATGATGTATCTTGCATTCTTGCTCTGTATCTGTCAATAATAATTATGTGAAAGCTAAAGAATGAGGGTGATAAGACCTGGAAATCTATGGAACCAATGATAAGTGTAATGTGTTGTTAAATGATGATCAGGATAATGTACGATTAGAGTGAGCGTTTTAGATTTTGATGCGACAATCCTGTTGTTAGTACTCCATGTATTAACTGCATTTGATCTCTCAAATATGTTGTTACTAGTAACTAGTAAGAAAGAGAGGTAATAAGAGTAATGTTAGGTGTATCGAAAAATTATAAAAACGGATACATAATGAGTTGGATTTCAATATCTTTCTCTTATTTTAATTCCGATAGTGAAATCTACTTAATTTTTGTATATTTCTATAATCGATTGTAAGAGAGGAAGACAAAGGAATTCATTTCATCCTCTCCGTAATTTTTCCTTTGCGCGTAACATTACTTTTTCATAAATAACAAGTGTAAATTAACCTCACGCAATTTTTCGGTGCAAGTTTAAGATATAGGGCATGTTTGGTACTTAAAAACATTAGTTATTTAATTGAAAGAGCGAGTACGTCTATGTATAAGCATATGCATAAGTGTGTGCATGCGGATGAGCTGGTACAGAAGAACGTATGCGTGGAAATGTAATTGCACGATTTTTCGGATTATTATTTTTAAATATAAAATTTAAATAAAGTAGATTTCTTTATCTAATAAATATGAAATTGTACAAAAATCAAAGTTGCGATCAAACTCAAATAATTCAAAAACATAAAATTAGAGACGCAGCTCCACAATTCCAATAATAAATATATTGCATTTAACAATAAGTATTCTAATAGCACAATAAATCTTATCCAATAAATTGCATCAAACAACGTAGTACGAAATTCACAAGTTCACATCCACATTTTTACTTAGTTTCCAAAAATCAGAACCTGAAATATTAAAAAGAGGTGAGCTACACAGCTCAGCAAATCCAAATGGACCAACATAATTTCTTAAAAATCAATGAGCGGTATTATTAAAACATATTTGGTCAATATATAATAAGTTGCAAAAACCTTTGCAAAATCAACCCAGCCCAAAGTTTATATTTTTAAAAATTCAGAATTTAAAGCAAATACGGAATTTAAAGCAGATATAGAAGCAGAAACAAAAATAGAACGAAAATCGAAAGTACCACAGTCTTGTTCTACGACCATACTTTCCCAATATCCGAGATCTTATTCTTATTATTATACGCCACACTTTGCCAGTGACCGACATCTAAAGTTCAATAATTACACGCCCTTAATAGGTATCTAAAGTTGCACACTTATGCGCCTACTAAGGGTATCTAAGGCTAGTTCTGGAACTATATCATAAATTACGAACGAAATCGAAACGTAGAGACTGAGGGATTCGAAAATTCTCGATTCTTATATCTTATACAGTTCGAAACAATATTTTTATATCTTATACGAAATTTCAAAAAATAGAATATCAATATATTTTCTAAAAATAAAGTCAAAAAGTACTTATCTCGAAGTCGACACTAAACACCGAAAATAATTGCTCGAACAATCCTAAAAATTTTCCTAAAAATTTATTTAATAAACAAGAGACAATTAATCATTTAGTCTACACACTCGAATTATATAAAAGCTGACCAGAAAGTATAACTAATGAATCACTTAAAGAAACAAGATTGAGCCTAAAAGCTAAACATCATATTCATGCGTGCTAGTCCAATTAGCATGTAAAAACTAGTACAAAGATGCATGAATGAGCGCTAATTAAACACATGAACCAGAGATCATATTCGTTAATAAAACAGAGAGAGAAAATGATATTGTACATATCGCTTGGCAGCTGTAAAGTCTTCTATATTCTAATGGGTTTTTTTTTTTTTGAAAACCTAATGGGTTTTAATATAGCCACACAAAACCTAAAGTTAAATTAAGTAAATCTAAAAATATAAATATTTTATACACACAATAAACTAAAATAACAAAAATATCGATTTTATAAAATATTCTCATGCTTCTTTCCATAATAATGAATCTTATCATGATCTAAATAAAATAACTTGTACAAAAAGAATTTCAAAAATCTTTAACTAAAATAATTATCTAAATAAAATTTCTTAAATATCTAATATTTAATAATAAAATAAAAATAAAATTACTCGATTTTACAGGGAATGTATGGAGAGGTTGGCAGATAGAAATTTGTCAGTATACTATATGGTCGAGTAGTACCATTCTACTTTCCACACCTCCTGTTCCTTTGTCTTTTACATCTTTGCATTTCTGGGCGACATGAAGTCACGTTGATGGTTTTCGGACCTCTAAATCTTTCGAAAAATCCCTTTTTTAACTCTTCTTAATTAATTTGTTGGTCCTTCAACTTGTATCTTCAGGGATTGGTTCACAATCACACTGATGTCTTAATTGTGTTCTTAGCCAGTTCACTGATATATTGATCGTTATTTGAATAGTTTTGTGACTTTGTCACTGGTACTAGTAGTTTACAGTCGAATCATGATAGTGTATTTCGAAATTTCAGTGGAGACATGTGTGCTACGTAGAAGCAAATTTTCGTAAATATCGGCCTTCCGGAAACACGAAAAGAGACAAATTTCTGAAACACACTCCATCGGATATTCAGATATACTAGTATCCGTGTATCATACACACACACACTAGCTTTAGTATTAGACACTATTTTACGACAATTGTTTTTGCTTGACCACCGTAAGAGGCTGATTTTCTGAGTCTATATATATCCACTTCATCTTGTTATCTTCCACAGTATCAGTGTTCCCCTCTCTTGGACAACAATTATACCTAGCTAAATACTAAAATCTCGCTATGAATCCAGCATATAATTTCAATTCATCTGTCTCTTCATTTCACTGTCTAGATCTCAATGATGATCATATTCCAGAATATGAACCATATGGCATCACTACTCATCCAGTACTATCTCAGCACACTCCTGCTTCTTCTTCAACATGTCCTGCTTTCTTCAATTTAGCTCGAGATTACCGAAGCGAGAGTCACCTTGCAGACTATCCTCAAACTTCTCAGAAGGTAATTAACATCACAAACTAGTATGTATAAGAAAAAAATAGCAAGAGAGATATGTTGTAATGTTTGATGTCTTTCACTTCGTGTGTTTAATAGAGAGCTATTTTAGTCCGGTATCCAATGTTTAGACGTCTAAGTACAAACCGTGTTGAAATATAGCATAAGATCCATTTGGGGCCTTTCTCTAACACCTTAAGGTTTTAGATGAGCTGGTTACTGAACGATTATTAAATTATAATTTTATTTGGTGATTAGGTCGATAAGAAGATTGTGCTAGTCGAAGGATCAAGTGCAAGGCATGCACTTTCCGCTTCTTATCAGCAAACAGGTGAAGATAGTATCAAGGGCCACATGAAAATGGTCAATCATGAAAACAGAAGTACTGGTACTGAAGACGACGGATCAATGAAATGGATGTCCTCAAAAATGAGGGTCATGAAAAGAATGTTGCATTCTAACAGTTCTTCAGGAACTCATCTTTATAAGCCAGCCAAGTCTAACAATGCTAACCATAATGATCAGATCAACTCGGCTAATAATTGTAATAGCAGCACTGCAGTGGTCGTAAGAGTATGTTCTGATTGTAAAACAACCAAAACTCCTCTTTGGAGAGGTGGCCCTCACGGTCCAAAGGTAATATACCTATATATTTAGTGTTTTTCAACTTTTTGAATTTTAAAAACATACTGATACTTGTTTTTGCAGTCACTTTGCAATGCTTGTGGGATTCGTCGAAGAAAAGCTAGAAAGGCCATAGCACTAGCAGCAGGAGCAGCTCAAAATGATACTGATCGTGTTAATAAAATGGAGTACTACTCTTCTAGAGGCCCTTCAAAAATTCACAAGGAGAAAAAATGGCGTACAAGTTATCATGATGTCAGACAGTCTAGCCAAACAAGTATTAAATCAACGCTTAGTTTTGAGGATTTTGCAATGAGTTTAATCAACAAAAAATCAACTGAATCGTTCCCCCGGGATGAAGAGGAAGCGGCAATCCTTCTAATGGCTCTCTCTTGTGGCCTTATTCATAGTTGAAGCCTTGAAGCTAATTAGGTCTGGTACAGGACTGGAATGTACTAAGCTATCTGTTATCATTATAAATTTGTGCGTTTATTAATGTGTGAGGATTGAGATCAAATATTGTAATGGATAGTTTTGGAGGATTAATAAGGTTTTAAGATTTGTTGGTTATAATTATGCAAGCATTCAGGCTTGCTTAGCAACTACTTCCTCCATCAATAGAATGAGTAAAGTGGTGAGATCCGTCAATATTTAAGGTATAAAATAAGTAAAGTGGAGGAAAGTAGTAGAAATAGTTAATTTTAATTTTATAAAACTTTACTAATTTTGGAAACTTTTGAAATGTAAAGAAAGGAATGTGTAAAGAAATGGATGAGACGGATGATCCCATCATTTGCAACTCTACTCCAAAGTCCAAACAAGATCCATTCAGCTTGTGACGCTGGTCCATTGTCCAATATGAAATTTCAACAAGGAAACAAAAAAGAAAAACCTTTTCTTTTGTGAAAACATAAATGAGAAATGCTAGAGGCCCCAAAAGTGTTTCCAAAAATTGTTCCCAAATAAACTTATAACGGTAACTTTCCTAATAATATGATGGGACCCGCGTGCATTAATATGCACCACGAATAAAAAACGGCGTGTGTCGTCCACGTCATTTTGTAAACATTTTAAGAACAATTTTTGGGGTACCTAGCACAGTTCAACGTAAATATAGCAGAAGAATTGTGGTGTCTTGGAACTTTTACAATCACAAAAGCTAAATTAAACTTATGGGCTTTAATTGGGAGATGTACTAGCAAGCAGCAACTGGTGGGCAATGCGTATAAGATTTGAAGAACTACTTGCAGGCCCACTAACCAAAATCCTTGTATGCCATATGGTTATGGTATTTCGAACGACCTTTAATTCTGCATCACTTGCTTCTTTTCCTCTCCCCTTTAAATTACAAGTACTACTTATGCACAACAACTCCTCTAAATTAATATTTTCAAAAATTATATATATATATTCTAAAATAATGATAATTTATCTAATAGAAAAAGGCTATTCATGAACATAGAAATTCATTTAATGCCTACCACTGACAAGAAATATTTTTATTATATGTGGCAATTAACATTAATAAATTTAAGTGGACTACAAATTTAAAATTTTTAACAATAATAATCAACACAAAAGTTTAATGTAATACTTCCTCTATCCCATAAATATTGTCTTTATTTGACTTTTCAAAGTCAAAATTTTATAACTTTGACCGACAATTTAAAAATATTTGTTTATGATTTTATAAAATTTTAAATTGACTCATAAAATTAAAGATTCAAACTTTATTATGATACATTTTAATAAAATATATATTATTATATGATATATTTAATTTTTTGGTCAAAATTGATAAATTTGACTCTGAAAATTGAAATAAAGACAATATTTATGGGACCGAAGGAGTATTATTTTGTAATATTTTATTTTAAAATATTTAAATGTATGAAATTATGTGTAAAAAGAATATTATATCTTAATTTGTGCTTTGTTTAAAATATTCAATTGAACTAATCCATAGTAATTAGTAACAAATATTCACATATTAAATTAATTTTATAAATATTATGATACACATGTTCATCTACGTATGCCTCAGTATGACATATTTTGCTAACCTATCACCATATGACATTTTGACTACCAATTTCTTCCCGGTAAGTCGGAGTCCTCGATCATCAGAAAATTTGTCGGTACGTTGTTTTGGATAACAAATTGTTATCATCCTCGTTTCAATAGAAATTTGTACCTTATTGTACAACAAACGTTTTACTATTTTAGTCTTGTATTTAAGCAATTTTTTTGGATAAAAATTTCTCTTACATTACACACGTAGTCATTTAATTTATTGATTTGTCCAATAAAAAGTATATTTATTAATATCTTGACATTCTTTTGTTAAGTGTTTAATTGAGTTATTTAATTATAAAAAGTTCTATGATTTTCCGGGCCAATGACATTATTTTGTAAAACAATTGTCAAAACTTATTAAATACAAATTACTCCCTCCACATTTCTTTTTCAATGTTTGGCACGCATTTTAAGCTTCCTATAAAGTATACTTCAACAACTTATTTTTAAATTATTTTTTCTCTGAATAAAAATTTCAACGTTAAATTTTAATTCAGAAGAAAAAAAATTTAAAAAAAAATTATGAAAGAATACTTTATAGGAGCCTTAAAATGCGTGCCGAGCCCCGTCCCCCCAATGTATATAATTGATTGTGACAGAGGGAGTAACAACACTTAATCATAGACTAGTATACACCAATTTATTTTATAACAAAAAAGTTATTACACATTTCGTGATATAATTTTCTTGTTTTGACGAGTTGATAGACAATAACATTTGTTTTATTTTTCCATATTCTTTACTATTTTACTATCTCAATGAATAAATTGATTATAAAATATTAATTAGACAGGAAAACTTAGCGGTTAAGATTAGTTGAGTTCCACTAAATAGCCTGCACCTCCACACCAGACGATCATACGCGTCACCCACTGACTACACCTAATAAATTAAACACCACCGAGCTACTTGATATATACAACAATCTATACATACACCTATACTTACATTACATACAGTCCAATGGAGGGAACCCCGATCACTTAATTTAATCCATCCTCCTCACTTTGCTTGTTCAAGAAGCTGTTACTTCACTTTTCATCCCGATCTTAATCTATACTTACACCTATAAATACACCTATACTTACAACTATACTTACAATTACTATTATCTCTATTTTTTGTGTATATTTTCTGATGTGATTGTGTGAAAGATGTCGAAGATGAAACACTTATTGCGTAAGCTTCACATCGGCGGTGGCGGCGGCGATGATTTCGGCGATCATCACCGCATAGGGACGGCGAGTGCGAGGTCATCGGCGAACGTGAGTCCGACGACGCAACCGGCGGCGGTTCCGGCAGAGACGACGTCGTTTGCGGCATTGAATAGCGGTGAGTCGGCGGCGGATCAGTCGGTGGAGTTTAATTTCTTTGAGGAGGAGTTTCAGATGCAATTGGCCTTGGCGATCAGTGTTTCGGATCCTGAGACGAGAGAAGATGCGGAGACGGCGCAGATCAAGGTTGCGAAGCAGCGGAGCTTGGGGTTTTCGTGTTCGGAGAGTGTTGTCGAGTTTTTGTCGGTTCGGTATTGGGTAATTTGCTGATTGTTTGTTGATTTTTGTTGATTTTTGTTAGTTTTGGTTAATTGAAGTGTTTGGTGGTGTTTACTGCATTGTTTTGATGTATTGAGAAGTTACTTAAGTTGAAACTGTCTGTTTTTACTGTTAATTTCTGTTAATTGAAATGTTAAGTTGTCATTATTGTATTGTTTTGTTGTATTATTGAGCAGTTAATTAAGTTGAAACTGTCAGTTTTGTCATTAATTGAGGCATTTAATTTTCATTTCTAACTGTTTTGCTGTGTTGGACAGTTAATTAGGTTTAAGTTGTTAAGTTTTGTCATTTATTGAAGCTTGTGATCCTCATTTCTATTTTGTTGTGCTCTATTTGGAAGTTAATTTGGATAAAATTGATTTGTTTGAGTTTAATTCATAGTTGAAATTTGCCTATCAATGTGACTACATTAGGACTGGAATGTTGACTGTGTGAACGTTTAGATTGTAGAATGAAATGTTTGGATTTGGGTTATTGTATAGGTAAGTACTCGATTGTTTAGTTTTACTGTGCGGTGCGGGCAGATTTAGGTACTTGTTTCTATTTGCGGTAATTACGGTAGCAGTGGGGTAGTGGGGTTTTGGTTACAGTAGGTGTTGTTTCTTTTCATTCTTATATATATATATATATTCCTTAGGGTTTGAATACAGTCTAATTAGCTGAATTTTTGTCTGCAGAGTAATAATGTTGTAAATTATGATGAAAAAGTGATGAATGGATTCTATGATGTTTACGGAGTGTCTTCAAACTCGACCACCCAAGGGAAAATGCCATCACTAGTGGATCTCGAAGCAATTCCTGTTTCAGATAGTGTTGATTATGAAGTTATTTTAGTGAATCGAGCGGTTGATATAGAGCTTCGGAAGCTTGAGGAGAAGGTTGTTGGATTATTGTTGGATTATCAGGCATTGGGTGCAGGGCAAATTATGAATGGTTTGGTGCAGATTATTGCTGATATCATTGTTGATAGAATGGGAGGTCCAGTCAGTAATGCAGATGATATGTTGAAAAGATGGACTAGCAGGAGTTATGAATTGCGGAATTCCTTAAAGTCTGTCATCATTCCCATTGGTTGTCTTGATGTGGGACTTTCACGCCACAGGGCCTTGCTTTTTAAGGTTTGGGAGTTTGGAGTTTATCTTGCATGCATCTCTTATATCACACGTGTGTTAAATGTAGTTTACGACAAATCTTTTCATCAGGCATCATCACTGATTTTATTTATGTTACCACCCTTAGGGTGTGAATTAAGAGACCAATCCTTAGTTGAGTGAGCTGAGCAAAATTTTGAACTTGTCTTTGCTTTATTGTATATCATTATTAATATTATTTAAAGGTTAAGATACTATGTGTTTACTTAGGTCATTATAAACTAGGTCAAGACTTTGCCCTTGCTCATCTTTAAGAAGTGAACATGAACTTGAGCCTTACTCAAATGTTGCGCTTCTACAACAGAATTCCCCGTCTCATTTAAAAATATTTGAAATCAGGATTTAGTTTTATGATATAGACTTCTTACTAATGACCTCTCTTTTAAATCATTTCAGTCTTTCTAGTTGCAACGTAATAGTTATGTACAACATTCCACATTGTGTTAGTAGTGGTTTGCGGAATTGATATTATACATACAGGTGGACAAGTTACTACACTACAGTGGAGAATCGAAGATCTATTAGGACCAGAATTTTCAATAATAACCTTGAATACTAGAACTTTAAGAGAAGATTCTGTTGTGGAAGATCCAATTTTTTCTGAAGAATTATTACAATTGCTAATAATTTGAATGATAATAATTTTTGGATTTTTCTCCAAGAAAGTTTCATAGAGCAATTGACTAATAATTAAGAGATAATTTGATTAGGTTTTTTGTGCACATATATGTTTCATCTGGAAGCATCCTAAAAGGGTTTTCTATGTAAAATTCTTATTTTGCAACATTTTCTTTTAATGGTTGATAGGTACTTGCGGATAGAATCAACCTTCCTTGTATGCTGATTAAGGGTAGCTATTATACTGGCACTGATGATGGAGCTGTAAACTTGATCAAAATTGATGATGGAAGGTAGTTATGTTAATTTTGAATGCTATCTCTGTTAAGTTCAGTGTTATTTTGTATTATATAGATTTGTACGCTTGCTTGGATGTTCTAAATTGAAGTTTCCTACTGAATCTTTCTATATAAAAAAGAGTAATATGATTTAGAAAAGACTAAAGAGAAATATATCAACAAGTATCACTGTGTAAAGGTTAGGATGGGCGGTAAAACTGTAAAAGGAGCGACCTTTGTCACAAGTAACACAATTCTCTTCTGTGTTTGATTGGTCCAGTTGTTATAGAACTAGATAATATATAAAGTAACATGTTTTCTGCTACATTTTTTTAAATGCACTGGCCTTTCAATTGAGTTTTGGTCAGTGAATATTACTGGCATATACTAATCTACAGTTGACTATTTTAGAAGTTATGTTACAAACAGAAATAAAGTTTAAGAGAAACAATTTATGATGTTGTAGCTGTTTGTTGGATTGATGCAGCGAATACATTATAGATCTAATGGGCGCTCCAGGCACATTGATCCCAGCTGAGGTTCCCAGTTGTAATCTGCAAAATTTTGGCCTGGATACTAGGACGTATTCTGATATATCTGAAAATGTTAAACATTCAATTCTAGACAAAGTTACTGAAACAGCTAGCAGTCATGAGAGAGTTGTCACTGCTTCTAGTTCAAATTCAGTGGCTGCATTAGGTATCCCGTCAAAAAAGGATGATAAGAATGTTGGGGATAAAAACCAAATGGAGAGGTTTGAACATGACTTTGGGAAGCTTCTTCCATCACTATGCAAGTCAAATGAAGGTTTGTCAAGTGGTGGAGAGAAACCATCTGCTGCAAAGAAGTTGCAAGTTAAAGATGTCTCCAAGTATGTCATTAGTGCTGCAAAAAACCCTGATTTTGCACAAAAGCTTCATGCTGTTTTGTTGGAAAATGGTACATCTCCATCTTCAGATTTGTTTTCTAATATAAATCCCCAGTATCAGGGTGAAGAAAACATGCTAGCAAAACATAATAATATATATGACGGGAATGTGGCGGATTGGGGTGCACAATGTAATGAAAGATTCTTGCCTAACAATGAGCAGAGTCTTATACCATTTACTGGAGTACAGTTCTTTGAAAATGTTTACTATGACAGTGACCAAAAGCATGCGATCAAGAGACCACAAACAGTACAGGAGGAACTGAACTTCCCTTACACTGATTACATGTTACCGTCATTTGTTGCTAAAAATGAGGGCTCTGTGCTTGATTACAATGGAACTAAGGCAAAGATTTCAACACATGATGCCAATGCAGTCGGTCCTTCTGAGCTAGTTGCAAATATTAAAGATGTCGATCACAGAAATGTATCTTCCTCGTCTCATATGTATAACCCTATCAATGGTCAAGCCGGGAATGCTCTTGTTGGTAGTGATGCCCTATGCTCCAAGGAAAGTACTGCAGATGTTTCCAGGAATAATGAAAAACAAGAGGAAACCTGCAGGCAGTTGAGTACTACAACCAACACTGCTCAACATATTTCTTACAATGGGAAGAGTACTCCGGTGCTGGTTGAGGTTGCAGAATGGGAAATACCATGGGATGACCTGCAAGTTTTTGAACGCATTGGTATTGGTAAGATTTTACAGAAGTTTCTCCTACTGAAGATTAGATTTTAGGTATAAAATTGATACGTGTATGGTTAGATATACCCATGTGCTTTACTTAGTTTTGGCATGCTAAAAGGTAGAAGGTGTTTTCTTTAGATCTTTCAATAATATTGTGCTGCAGATTGTGTGGTTCTGGCATGAAACATTACACAATTACCTCAGTCCTTGTATATTACCAATACAGTATTGTATGTAGCCATAGAAAACTAGTTTCATCTTGACTTTATCTTTGGCATCTAGATTATCTGTGAGGAGTCTGATGGCCAGTGAACCGGTAGGTAATTATTAATGATGTTTAATAACAATAGGGAAGAGGTGGTTGTAAGAATTGTATATTGTATATTGTATAAGCAAGAAGGAGATGTGGATTATAGAGGAAGGACAAAGGGGATTAGAAGGATAACTATAAAGAGAATGGCCAACATTAATTTTCAGCGTATATTTGTAAGTTACATGCTATATATTATGAATCAACTGGTATAGTGGAATGTAGTATTGTTATTGATAATTTAACCCAGGCCTAGGTGCCAACTAATTATTGATAATTTAATAAGAAGGGCTTGCTTAAACAAGCCTTAAATAAATGAATGAATTTGTAAAAAGAAATTGAAAGCGACTAGACTGATCTAAGTAAGTAGAATTAAGAGGTAGGAAGATTTAGTTTCTTGTACGCCTGTTAAATTAGCATATTTTTACATATCGGAGAACCTTTAATGCCGCAAGCTCTGTGACATGGGCACTTTAGGAGCTGATATACCTGTAATGACGCCTATAACAAACATAGGTATTGGTTCCTAACACTTATTTCTGGCTGATATTTTGTTGATAATAAAGAATTAACATGGGTTGAAAATTATAAGAACAGCAAGTTAGACTAGTTTTGTCACGGGATTGACCAAAGATAATGTTGTTAATTTGTTGTTCTTCATGTTTATTGTACTGAAGTTTTGCTTAAGATGGTACAAAAAGTATAAGTGGGTACCTGTTATCTAAATAGTAACATGTTACGATTACGAGACATCTATCAACCTTGTCTTGTTGTCCGAGTCGCTGGCTTCGTCGAGTCCAAAAATTAACTAGGTACCCAAAATCTAAGCCCTATCTCCTTCAACACAGTAACGATTAATCGTAGCTGTTAATTCTGAAGGCTCAAGTATTAAAATTTTCTTCGAAGGAATTTAAATTACGGTTGATTGAACTGTCCTCCTTTCAGCAACTATTTATCTATTATTGCGTCCATGGTTCCTGCTTGACTGCTTAGAGAATTGAAAATTAATTGTCTTTGCTTGTGGTAGTACTATGTTTTCTACCTTGAGGGAACTACCTGAGGTATTGTCAGGCCCTTTCTTTTCTTATTTTTATATATTATATATAAACACTTGAGAATAATGGGCCTGAGGTTACCCTGAGGTTACCCTGAGGTTATACGGTTTTTACATGTAAAATTTGAAGGGCATATTTGTAATTTCAAACCTGAACTATGTAATTACAAAGATACCCTTGTGCATTATATGGGAATATTATCTAACCTAGAGTACTACCTGAGGTCACCCTCAGGCACAACTTCCTCTAAACAATTTATTTTTATCAATTATATACATACATAAAAATTTTATATGTTATCAATTTATTATTTAATATATGTTAGTACTATTTTGGATCATGTTGGATTAACCACGGGTAATTCGGTTTGGGTTCGGGTTGGGTAATCTGACCCATTACAATTTCGTGCCGGTTCAGGTTGGGTCGAATTTACTTCCTGAGTCTGTTAACCCGACCCGAACCCAAATCGATATTGCCGCCCCTAGTTTGCAACATGTAGAACGGGTCCTCTTCTAATCCCTGTTTTCCAATTTATAAATCTTGTTACATCACTTTGTAGAGTATCACCGTAATGATTTGTTTTGTCAGAATGGGGGGTGATTTTTAAGCGCGGCAGCTCCCATACTCTTCCCTTTGTATCTTTGTATAATTATATCATATACAGATACTGTTAAAGGTTTCTTGCGAAAGAATAATCCCTGAGTCTGTTTACTTAGTATTCGGAATGTAATGTCAATGTTAGTATGACAATGACTTCTGCAGTTCTTTGATTAGTCTTTCTCATTTTGCATGTGCTGGCAGGTTCATATGGCGAGGTTTTTCGTGCGGAATGGAACAGCACCGTAAGTTTTAATCCTGTATCTTGTAATCCTGATTAGGTGTTGTATCTGTAGTGGATGATTTTCGTATGAATTTCAAGTGTTCATTCTCCAACATGTTGGTAGGAATCATATGAACTTGATGGAAAAAGCATATTCCTTCAAGGTTAAGTCTATTCTAGTGTTCTCATATGTAATGGGTGTGTGTGTGTGATCATTTGTGTTTTTGACATTAGATTTCTTCACAGAAGCTGATTTATGCATGTTTGCATGCACACATTTCTGACATTGAAAGTCTTTGCAAAAGCTGATTGATCATTAATTTATATTTTTTGGATTGTTTGAAATATATCGTTATTTTAATTTAGAATATGACCACGTCATAATTTGTGCCTGCAAAATCGGTTTAGCACTGCAGGTGAAAGCTACTATGGCATTTTAAAAGGATCTATCATTCCTCTATGTTCATAAAATAATTGACTGATCTTCTAACAATATGTGTGAGTTGTCAATCTGTATTTCTGGTGAGACACTGTATCTCATTATAACTACTTTGGTATGGCCTGACAGGAAGTTGCTGTGAAGAGATTCATGAACCAGGATATCTCAGGGGATGCACTTGATCAGTTCAAATGCGAAGTAAGTTCTATATTAATCTTTCGTTTTGATCGATGAGCACTGCTTACATATGCATTTTCATTAACCGTTTAATGTTTTGCTTATTTCAGGTGGAAATTATGTTGAGACTGAGACATCCTAATGTTGTTCTCTTCATGGGAGCAGTTACTCGTCCCCCAAATCTGTCTATCCTTACTGAGTTTTTACCAAGGTTCATCTCTTTTTCCTATGTTTATGTTAGAAAATCTTTACTAGGACTTGTAAGTTGTAACACACACACACACGCAGCGGGAGAAAAGGCTAATGGAATGAGACTTCTGGTGGCTCTATTCCCATAATAAAATGTACATGTAACTATTGCACATAATTTTCCTAAATGTACTAAACTTGCACGATCACCTCTGTTCTGAACCGTGATCCTGATTACAGAGAGCTATGTAGTAGTTAGCAGTTCTTTTACTTACTGATCGAGTTACCACGTCATGCTGTTGGTAATGATGACAAACTAATAATGTTTCATCACAAGGTATTTTTTTAAATAGATAGAGGCTTTCATGTAGATTAATAGTGGATTGTGTGCAGGGGAAGTTTGTTTAAGCTGCTGCATCGTCCAAACATCCAACTTGATGAGAAGAGGCGATTGCGAATGGCTCTTGATGTGGTATGAGTTGGATACAATGTTTGCATTTGATTTCTTTAACTTGTTTCATGTGCTCTTATCTCATTAATCTTCTTTTTATTTTGCAGGCTAAGGGAATGAATTACTTGCATACAAGCAATCCTATGATTGTGCATCGAGATCTGAAAACTCTAAATCTCCTTGTTGATAAGAACTGGGTTGTTAAGGTTGGTTTAATACTGGCCTTTAAGTCCTCGTATATTACAAAGCAAATCCGTCCTTTGGATTTTATTATATTCTGCTCAGACTTACGATTACTGTTAATATTTTCAGGTTTGTGATTTTGGGATGTCGCGGTTGTTGCACCACACATTTTTGTCTTCTACATCTACTGCCGGGACGGTAAGGCTTGTGATATTAAGGGTTTTACCTGTCTTCTACACATTTTTGTTTCATTCTTGGAATATTAGATGTACTGATAGACTGTATATGCAGCCTGAATGGATGGCTCCCGAAGTTTTAAGGAATGAATTATCCAACGAGAAGTAAGTTCATGCTCTGTATACCTAGAAGATCTTGCGAGGGAATTAGTAAAAACTTCAGACATTTTTTCTGTCA
This sequence comes from Heracleum sosnowskyi, assembly GCA_030848705.1. NCBI lineage: Eukaryota > Viridiplantae > Streptophyta > Magnoliopsida > Apiales > Apiaceae > Heracleum > Heracleum sosnowskyi. Next base: position 7,949,168 of record CM061242.1, on the reverse strand, counting down.
AACTTGCTGACCAGAAATCATCGGATTTGGTTTGCAGGTGTGATGTATACAGCTTTGGTGTAATATTGTGGGAGTTGGCAACTTTACGTGTACCATGGAATGAGATGAACTCTATGCAGGTTGTTGGAGCTGTTGGATTTCAGCACAGACATCTTGATGTACCAGAATGGGTTGATCCCTTGGTAACAGAGCTAATACTTGAGTGTTGGAATCCGTAAGTTTATAAACTTGCTTCCTCTTCTGGTCTTCCAGTGTTGGATAATGATGTTATGTTTTAATTCCTGATATATCTTGGACTAGAAGTTTCCATATAATTTTTCTTTGTGTATTGAACTGTCTGATGTCAAAAGCATATCAATCTCACTGTTTGCTTTGATAAACATATTTCTTTTACAGTGATGCGCAATCGCGACCCTCGTTTGGACAGATTATTGCCCGTCTTAGATGTCTTCAGCATCTGGTGGTTGCTGAGAAAAGAAAGACCGGTAAGACCAGCAATAGAAATGAGAGGAAGAATACTGTATAACATTGCAGCTTCCTGGGTTCAAAAAGAGAACCAGAAAAAAAGAACTTTAGGAGTAGAAGCCTTGTAGATGAGAAGTAACATAAGAGGAAACTGGATAGGGAAGTGTTAGTTTCACAAAACATGGGGACTGAACACAGCCAATTCAGAAGTGTCATCCTCCAGATCAGTTTCTGTGCAGACTGCAGAGGGGGACGACTTTTGCTGTAAATTAGGCATTGTAATATTTATGTAATAAATCTCACAGAAGATGTCCAAAAGAAAAAAAAGAAAGTTAAAAATCAAAATGAATTTGAACAACAGAAAAAGAAAAAAAAAGAAGAAACGCTGTTTTCCTTCTAATTTTTTAACCCTCTTCGTCTTTTGTATGCTCTGGATTGTAAGAATGGTTCGGTAGTTGTAAGACAGGAGAAGAATACAATTCTGTTAGGAGTCTGTGCAAGGAAGTAATTGTGGCTTCCCTTGAATTGTTGTAGATGAGAATTGGAATTCTTGTGTAAATTACAAAGTGAAAAAAAAAGAGATATGAATTGAACTGCAAATACTTTGCCTGCCTGTCTGTTTGCGTTCCGTTACTCCTTTCGCTCCTCAATTTTGCAACAAAAGAAACGATTAGCTTATTGAAAATTTTTATAACGAAAACAAAACGAGGGTTTGTCATGATCATGATATGATAAAAGGTCGAGTCGATATTAAATTTAAGAAATTTTGTGATTTATCATCAAGAAGAGGAGTACCACTAGTATCTTTTTGTAAAGATCATTATCACAGTTGAGCTTTCTTTTCTGGGTGGTTAGTATTGACGGGGGATAACGATAGTTGCAAAGGTTGGTTTTAACTTATAGAAATGTATGGTTTTGTTATAGGTGGGAGTGGACCCTGAAATTAGGATTTTTTTTATTTTTTTTTTGACGAAATGGATAGAATTATATTACTGGATCAAACCAACTCAAAATAAAACAGCGGGACAAACCCCCGACTGTCGATACAACCAGGTTGAAAAACAAATAAATTGTTTCCTGATCGTTTAACACATTGAACTTAAAAGTTCTTGAAACTAAAAACGAATTCGAAGACCTCCTAGGCGATCCAAACTGCGCCAACATCCCTGAAAGCAGCGGTATCACAATTGACCACATCACATAAGAACCATTGATACCCCAGTGTTCAGAAGCCTCAATTGCATAAACTGAGGTTAGAGGAACGACACTCCAGCTATATACATGCCGGATACCAACTATGGACATGCCGAACATGGGAACCCCCAAATGATGAGCAACACCCCAACTATCTACCTATACCAGCTATAGACATGCCGAAAGTTAAAACCCCAAAATATGATAAACAATCTTTGGTTGTGAGTTGATTTAGAAATTTGAGTTTTATTTTGTCATGCACCGTATTTTCATGATATTGTGTGCCGTATCAAAAGAAAAATTGTGTGCGTCAGAGAGAGTAACTCTCAGCTAAAAAACTATTTAAGATGTTATAAATATAAGACTAAATTGCACTATGCATATTTCAAAAATAATTTTTTTGCATGAAATAGGTTAAATTTTTATTTAAATCAAAGTGATGGCTAAATATTTTTAATTTGCTAGTGTAGTGGCTCTGGGTCAATTCTGTCAGTTCACTCCGTTAAAATTTTTAAAATAATATTATAAATTCATTATCCCCTATATAATATCTAAAACATGTCAATTTTCTCCATTTTTAACACTTATTTCATCTTCCTAATCAAAACCCTAATTGCATTATCTTGAGTTGTTGTTGATGTAATCTTAATTTATGAAATTTAAGTAAGATGTTGAGATTTATAAGTCACTAAAATGTATGAATCACTATAATTGTGTGTGTATATATGCATCCGTGTGTATTTTTTTGTGTGTGATTTTATTGTTATGAAAAATTAGGGAATTTTATGTTTTTGTTGTTTATGTTCATATGCACCATATATATGCGTGTATATGTGTATGTCATTTGTGCATTCATTTCTCATATGAACACTTCACAATTATGAACTAATCATGAATTATTTATTTAGGTAGAAGATAACATAGTTCTTAAAAGTTGATTTGCCCATTTTACTCTCAACCTTGTTACAATTTGACGGATAAACTAACATAACTGTGGTGGAGCCACTAACAAGTTTAAAAATAATTAGTCACCATTTTGGCTTGAATAAAAATTTAGTCATTTTCATGCAAAAAAATATTCTTCAGATATGCACAACTCATTTTAGTCTAAATATAATAAGTTCTAAAGATCATGTAAAAGAACAATTGCGTTCCAATGATTCATTCGTCTTAGCCAAAATTTTAACCAACCTTATTATGTTGACTATATTTGCGATGATTTGTACCAATATTTCACACTATCTATTAATATTTCAAAATAATATATCTTATTTATAACAATTTAAAATAATAATGACATACAATTTTTAAAATATAATCAATAATTACAGCTTCCATCGAAGCAAAATACCTTACCATTCAACAAATTTTAGATAATTAATATTTAATCTTATTTTAGTTAATCATTTATTATTGAAGATGTTCTTACATAATATAAAATTTTCTGTCGTGAATAACTTTAAGATCAAATTTTCCCTACAAAATGGTTTTGCGCTTTTTTTGCGTGGTAATAGCATTTCAAAATCATGCTCCATTCCCTTGGTCTGATATTAATTTAAACAATTTATTGTTTACTTTAGTTTATGATATAAATTACCTTATATCTAAAATTAAATCAAGATATATATTTTTAAGCTTTGTTAAAAATATAAATTACCTTGACCTGCTATAACAATCTATCTATTGATATATTATTTTACTTTTATAAGTTATACTTATAGCTTACTCTTTTAACTATCTAAAATAATAGTAATATATTTAGATAATGACCTTTAATTGAAAAAAAAAAATTCTAAAACCAATCTGACCTCCCTTGTGGGTCCACTAAGACGGCGTATAAAAATCTAGTACATACACACATGTTTTTTCTACTACAACTTTACATGTACACATACGGGCGGCACAGGTTCATGCACCTTCTGTAATTTCTGTATCTGGCCCAACCAACAAATCAAAACTGAAGGCTTAAACTAATCTCACTTTAACACATTAACCCTCTTCAACAAAACATTACTCAATTAATGCTGTGCATGCATTTCTCTCTAATTAATTAATTAATTTATTAATTACCTTGCTTTTTCTTTACCCACCTCTTTATTTATTGCCTTCAACATCCTCAGCCCTTTCATCCATTTGCATCACTTCTTCTTGCTGGTATGTTTCAACTTTCCACATCTTTTTCTATTCAAATTTTGTGCGTGTTTTAGTGTGTGTTTTTTATCAATTATGTGTGTTTGAGTTGCTTTGATCTTTAGCTTTGACTATATGTGAACTGGGTTTTTGTGTTAATATGTTATAAATATCAACCCTGCAGTTTTAAAGAATAAAGATTGCTTTTTTGGGTATGTTTGCTAAAATGGTGAAAGAAAATCATACAAGATGACCCTTTGTGCTACTTTCTCTTTTACCATTCTTGATTTCTACTTGGCCTCTTGTGAATCTACTTTTTTTGATTTTATGGTAATTACTAGTAGTTAGATTTGTTTTCTTGCTTTCTGATTAGATCATAATTTTTGGTGTTTTTTTAATGATTCTGATATGGGTACATTTGGTGACTAGATAGTAGATAGTCTAGATCTGGTTGTTGAGTGACAAAAGATTTAAATTGCATTGATAATTCCCTTGAATTGCTTTTTTAAGTTATGAAGACAAGTAAAGTTGAAAGCTTTTGGACTAGGTTTATAGTTGCATTAGTAAATGTGTATGTAGGGTGATTCTTGGACTTCTGTTGGAGGAGATTTGGAATTTGTTTCTTTGAGATGATATGATACTAGAGGCGGCCTCACTAGCATTGTTATAGTTATGTAATCACGCATACATTTTCCCTGGTAGGACTCGAAACCTCCAGCATTGGTGCACGGTTAATATGTTCTCGTATACAACTCCTTACAATATGATTGCAATGAGTGAAGGAAACAATGTTTGCATATAGTCAAAGGGGACACCATGTGTTTTCTAATTACAATATAGAGCCATATATTTGATCTTGTGGTTATGATCATACTTTTGTATTCTAATTTATGGAAATTTTAGTCTTTCGAAGCTGAATATGATTGATGGCATGTATGTTTTTTCTTATATTTTACTTATGTATACTATTTTTGGATGCTGATGGGATGGGAAATCAGAGTTTTGCTGAAATCTATCATTTTATAGGACAAAATTTGGTCTGTGCATTGTTTGTGGGAAAAAATGAAGTTGGATTATTCACCTAAATTATAATGGCAGATAGTGTTATCTGAATTGGACATGTTTTGTAACACATAATTTTACATTTCCCTTGTCTTCAGGAAGACTTTTTATAATGGACCTAAAACCTACTTTTGGCATTGGAGAAGAAAGTTCAGTACTTACAGTTCGTCACGAATTCTGGCCAGTTGATGAAATTAATCCAAAGAATGCTAAGTTCCCTTGTTGTTTAGTATGGACTCCTCTGCCAGTAGTTTCATGGTTGGCACCATTTATCGGACATGTTGGCATATGCCAAGAAGATGGATCTATCATAGATTTTTCTGGATCAAACCTTCTTAATGTTGATGACTTTGCATATGGTGCTGTAGCAAGATACATTCAACTTGACAGAGAGAAGGTAGGCTTCCATGACTCTAGCCCGGATAATTTTCCATGTAGTTATTGTGTGCAGCGCCTCTCTCTATTTACCATCTAGTCTATCTTACTGTATGCTTTGGGTCAGCAGTAGATACTGAACGTATCTCATAATCACTGTATTTTTTAGATGCTCCATTGTTTGTTTATTTGTTTGCAAAATTGCTGACAAACAATTTTATTATTTATGTGATTCAGTGCTGCTTCCCTCCAAATCTTGCTGCTCATACATGCAAGCATCGTTACAGCCACACACAATATGGAAGTACAATGACTTGGGACGATGCCATTCAAACAAGTGTTCGACAATTTGAGAACAAATCTTATAACCTCTTCACGTGTAATTGCTATTCATTTGTTGCCAATTGTCTAAATCGGCTTTGTTACGATGACTCATTAAGTTGGAACATGATTAATGTAGCGGCTCTCCTATTGTTTAAGGGGCAGTGGGTAGACACTTTATCAGTCGTAAGATCATTCTTCCCTGTTATATTGATGCTTTGCTTGGGGATTAGTGTGGTTGGATGGCCTTTCTTAATAGGGCTGATATCATTCTCTGTGCTCCTTATGTGTTGGTTTGTTTTGGGTACTTATTTTGTCAAAAGTCTCTTTGAATGCTAAATTCCTGGTTTCTATTGCTTAAGACTGATAGAAACAGAGAGATTATGTTGGTACAATTTGCTTTTTGATCATAGCAAGAGCATTCTCATGGCACACCACTGGTTCAATAAGACTAGTGATGAAATTTAACACTTCTTTTGTCATGTTAATTTCTGAATTGGGTTCATATCTGTAAATACATTTATACACTTCTTTTGTTATGTTAATTACTGAATTGACTTCATATCTGTTTATAAATTTATACGCTTTCTTCAAACCGAGGCCTGACATTCACATTTCACAGTCCTCGAACTAACAAAAACTTAAGGATACTAGACAGAGTTATCCACCGTGGTAAAAATTAGAAAATTTATTTGAGTCCAACATCAAATTCAAGTATACAAAATAAAAACAACAGTAAATTTTTTGCATCATTTATTGTACAGTAAATAGAAAACAAAACTCCTGCAATCCGTTTGCAGCATGGTGCTTACTATAAGATTTTCGACTTCAAAAAAAAAACATTGAGAAATTATAACATTCGTTTACATAAGGTTTATAGAAAGGGTTAAAAGGAATTATAAGGCTGTCGAAGTGGTCAGCATCCGGACTGCAATTTAGTTCCAAATATCCCATGTTGAAGAAAAAGATGCACAGCATCCTTGTTGTAGATGTTCCACTACAAGTGTTATTAACTGTCCAGACTTGCAACTTGTGATCAAATTGAATGCTTGCAAGTTGATCACCGAAGGTACTTCGTTCCTGATAATGTTGTGGAGAGAAGTTCTGCTTTTTTCTAGTACTTCCTGTGAATATCTCCTCAAGCCCCATACTTTGGAGCCTTCCAAAGCTTAAATGCAATTTCATGTAGAAATCTATCTGCAGGGATCGTGAGGTTTCCACAATGCTGCATAAAAGAAGAAAACTATATGGTTCAAAGTTGGAACAAGTATAACATACAACCACCACACTTAAGGACACTCTAAAGAGCAGACAAAATTTAGATACTTTCAAATTTCAGAAGGTTCTATGAGATACGTGATTTGAAATTGCAATATCTACATCAGGCAGTCAAAATAACATGCATATTAAGATAAACTCTCAATGGTCAATAGATGAATATGCTACAAGTTTTACTGAACACCAAGAGCAACTGAAAATATAGAAAAGGCAACTGGGTGAAAAATACAGAAACAATCAGTAAAGTGATGCATGTTATGTTGCCAAGGAAGATGTGTTGGGAATTTTCATGCCTGACCTAAAAGTGGTCAGAGATTTGATAATAATCGAATAGGTACCTCTTTGAATTCTTGAAAGAGGAAATTCTTTACAGTGTCCTTGCGAGTAACACCGCTCTGCCATTGAGCCATTAATATAGGACAATGAGGCCTGCCACAGAAGAAATAAACAAAAGTGAAAAATAGGACTACTTCATCGCAAATATACTGGTTGAAGAATCAAGTTCGCAACTTACCTAACATCTGTACGAAGATTCATTCCTTTCAAACTATAACTTTGACTAGGGAAAAGTGATGAAAGGTCAGAGTTAGAACTTTGATTTGTCCCTGAAACAGATATGTTAGTATCATCCTGTGAGACATCTCCATAGCCCAATACAAGAGACAAGTGCAAACGAGAGCCTATGTGAGATCCAACTGGGGCTATTTGCATTATTCCACCAAGCAAAGAATTAAGAAATTCAATGTCTTTTTGACCAAACATCTCCTTGTGAGCTCCAATGTGAAGAAAAACCAAGTCGAATGGACCAGCATCTAAAACCTTCCCTTCATGAAATCCGAGCAACTTCAGCAATTCAAAAGCTAAGACATCATGGGATGGCTGGGCAGAAGCTTTATTTTTATCAAGTAACTCTTGCAAGTGCAACACAGAAAGCCCATGCTTGCCTCCAAAGGATTTCAGACTTGAATTGTCCGTAAGCATAGCTGCTCTCATTCCCATAAACCTAAAGTAAAGCATTTCTTTTACTGTTTATATGTTGAATCACAAACAGTATATAATGAACTTAATTGCATAAAAACCACAACAGTTAAACCTATCAGATACACTCTTCAGGGAGGACAACTTTTCAGATGCTACATCATTCGTAATACCTTCTCCACTCTGCAAACAAGTTAAATAGCTACCATGTCAAAATCATGAATAAAGGCCATTATAAATGAATGCAAGATGAAATCGTGATTAAGGTGTGAAAGAATCTCACCACAGTCATGCAAGTTTCACCTACATCAAGCAGTTGGGCAAACTCTCTGATTACTCTTGCATCCTCGCTCTCTGCAATCTTTTATATATGTAAATCCCAGAAATAATAGATGGAACATGTAAGTTTTAACATTTATTACAATGGACGCCTGGACAGGGACAAACTCTTTTCCAGTTCAAATTAATCACCTTGACAAACAATAGAGGTACTTTCTAAATCAGTGAGACAATCTAATTGAGTTAGAAATTATGAGCTTTTAAAGCTGAAAAATGATATAAGATCCATACCGTCTCCCTGGTTAAAAGGAATGGATGTCATTCAAGCTATTATATGGACATGTATTCTCCTTCCCTCTACCCAGACCCTTGACAAACCTCATCATGTAAAACTTACACCCTGATTTTCTGTACAAACCCTCCTTATCCTTCTCTTACACTTTAAATTTTCTTCACAATTTCCAGTATTCTCCCTCCACTCCAGACATTCATATGGAGCAATAAACAATACACTTTTATTTAATGAATATAATTATTAAGGGTATTCATAAAGACCTCAATTGATATGATTGATGAAAAGAAGCCAATAACGGTGGTGGGCAAGAGCTACATTATTAATCCGTAATTATGTCTCTAATAGAATACACATCACAATACTACATGACAAACTAGAAATAACCATTCATTTATTTCATTCGCTGCTACTACAAGCACTACTGGAGTCTAGCTAAGGGGTTAACATTTCGACCCTCAAAGGTGTAGGTCTACATAGTTCAAACTCACAGAAAGCTAAAACCAATGGCCTTGAACACGCACAAACGGAACTAAATCTTTAATCACAAGTCAGATAAAACACAACTACCAGCAAGAAAAAGTAATCCATCTTAATGCCCTTTTCAGTTACAACAATAAAACATAGTTAACATCTTTTCGGCAACATCACCATAACATTTATCAGCATCAACAACTTAATAAAGTAATTTTCAAGCCAGACATCGATCGAAACATATCGCATTTCATATAATTCATCAGCATTTACACAAATATCACACAAGGCATGATCACAAAATTTAATATGATAAAAATTGAAGAGAGGGACCTGAAGGAGGGGAGTGTGGGAGAGATAAGAAGCCACAACAGGATAAAGATGCAAGGTTATGGATATGGGTATGGGTCGGGTTAACTAAACGGGCCAGCCCATCACCATAAATCACCAGCCCTCTGCTTGCCTTGTCTGCCATTTTCACCTTCTTTCTTTAAATTCACTATCAGCAGCAACAACTATACTTTCTTGCCTTCACAGTTTCAGGTTGCGTAGTTTTTAGTTTTTCAATGTTTAATGATTAAATCACATCTGTTTATGAATTGGCCCATTACGAGTTCACGGCCCAACTTACAATCTAAAGTTCACAGCCCACTACAAGATAACTCTTGACACGACACAAAGTATTGAAAGTACAGCTTCACTTCAACCGCTTCCACGTGTCAAACACTCAGATCTCCTCTCTCAACCCTCACTCTTCTTCACGAACTCGTCCCGAGTCAACTCACTTCCAACCCCCCCCCCCCTCCGCTGCCTCTCTCTCATCTCTCTCTCCCTCTCTCATTTGCCTCTCATCTCTCTCTCTCTCCCTCCCTCCCTGCCTCTCCCTCTCTCATTTGCCTCTCGTCTCTCTCTCTCTCTCCCTCCTTTTTCTCATCTCTCTCTCTCTCTCTCTCTCTCACACACACACACACACACACACTCTCTCTCTCTCTCTCTCTCTCTCTCTCTCTCTCTCTCTCACACGCATCAATTTGAAATTAAATTATGTCAACTCAGTCATCTACACCAGCTGCTTCATCATCTAGTAATCAATCGGACGCTGAAGCGCTTCGCCGTAGTCGAGTTTTAGCTAGCAAACTTTACTTCGATGTTCCTCTCACCAAGGTTATTTAATTAATCACCTTCCTCTTTCTTTTTTTTGAAAATGTTGAATTTGTTAATTTTATTATATATTAACGAACTGATTGACTTAGCATTTGTTAATTTTTGTTTGTTAGGTTCCTATTATTTACTCGCCTGTTTACAATATCGCATTTTTCGGAATCGAGAAGCTGTAAGCTCTTCAACTGTTATGATGATACATTGATATGACTTATCAGTATGTCATATGTGGATTTTACTGTTTGGATATATGTAGCTAAATGTATGTTTAAAACGAAAGGAACTGCGACAGTCGTGCATATTCATGTGTTCGATTACGTACCAACTAATTTAGCATACAAACTACCATTGTAAATTTATATTACTGATACTAGCTTATAACCCGTGCACGGGCCGAATATTAATATTAATAAATTATTAATAAATATTATTTAAAAATGTATTTCTCGAGAATTGAATGATAAAAATATCTAATAAATAAATAATTATTTAATTATGTAGTTATAGACAATCGAACTGTGCATAAAGTTAAAGAAATTAAAATAAATAAATAAATCTTGTATGATTACGTAGCTGCAAAGAATCTAACGCTCCATGAAACTATTGAATTTAAAGTAAATAAATAAATCTTGTATAATTACGTAGTTGTAAGGAATCGAACCCTGGATGAAGCTAAAGAATTTAAAGTAAATAAATCTTGTATAATTATGTAGTTGCGAGGAATCGAACCCGGATTAAGTGATAACCAAATTTGGTACTTTGGTACTTTAGTACCGCGCGCCATTTTCACATTATTTTGCTTATTAATAAAGAGTATAGATTGGAGTGCAACTACTTTAGTTGGACAAGCGGAAAAAAAGCAGTAACTTGTTTTCTAAATTGATCATCCTGTATGAGAAAAGTGAATTTGTCCATTAAAAAACACCGTTCTAATTTTAGTAACAAATTTTGTAGAGAAGGTTGGTTCTAATTTCTAATCTAGGCTGGTTCCCATTTGAACTCAGCCTATATATCATTTCTGTTGACCTAAATACCAAAATGGTAAATAAATAAAGCTGCTAATTTGTGGAGGAGAGTACAAGAATCACGCTACTGGGACGGAGCATCACCTCCACATTCTTTGTGTCGCTGGAACAGTTCTGGTGCATGAATCTCAACATAATAGACGTTGATGATGAGGATGATGAGGAGGAGGCCAATGGTCGGTGATTTGTATATATAGGCTATAGTCTTATATGTGTAGGTTTTGGCTTAAAGACAAACTAATTTGCCCTACAAAACACTAATGGTGATTTGTATTACATGTGTCCAGCGATTTGTAGTTGGTTTGTAGAGTGAAATGATATGTGGTGGAACATGATCCTAGGTATACATATATATTAACTCTACTGACCCAATTAGAACCGAGTGATGTTCTCATAATTTGAATCTTACGCTCTTGTTCCAGAAACAATGAAAGAATAGAAAATGATTAATTTTCTTTTCTCTTCAAATCTTTCCAAAAGTGGAAAGAAGATTTTGGAGACAAATATACAAAGATCTTCTCTTCAAATCATTAGAAATCTTTTCTTTTCTTTCCACAAAAATCTTTTGGGAACATGTTAAAGAAATTAAATCTTTAGCTTTCTTTTCTTTTCTTTCAAAAAATAGTTTCTGGAACACAGTGTTAGTAATATGTTGCTTTGACTTGATTGTTTATTGTTTATTGAGTAAAAATGAAACGAGAATGTTTGAACACAAGTATGGTACTCTGGTAGGGTTACAACTTTGGAATCGGTTAGCATAGTGGTATAAGAATGAAAGCTCTTTTGGAAGATATGTTCATTGTGCATGTATTATTAATAAAATGAAGATGGATATATTGAGTACATGATGTTTTCATGTACTTGTGTGCCTTACTCTTAATTAACTTGCATCATTGCAGGCATCCATTTGATTCCGCTAAGTGGGGTCGAATTTGCAAGTTCCTTATTGATGATGGTCATCTGAATAAGAATTGCATAGTGGAGCCTGCAGAAGCTACAACGGATGATCTTCTTGTGGTAGCCACTTTATCTCTAAGAGCCATAAAGTTTCGAGTTTGAACATATAATTTAAGATGGTGCTCCAATACACTATAATTGGTCCATTTTCACTATGCTCTCCTCTCTCACTCTCCCCTCTCCTCCCTCTTCTCAGTCTGAGTTTGAATTGAGCAAGTTGGTCATTAAATTTGAAGGGATTTTTTTTCTTGCTTGCTTATTTGTTCACATACGTACTTAATTTGACGTGACTTCTGTGAGCAGTATCTTCTCTTACTTCTTTTTGTCTTGTTGATCTCTTACTTAATTTGAAATATTAAGTTGTTTAGTTCAAAATTTCAGCATTTTTTCTCATTAATTCAATTAGCTGGACTAACTTGTTTATTGTTGTGACAGGTCCATTCTGAAGTGTATTTAAAAAGTCTAAAAAGCAGTCCAAATGTCTCCATTATAATAGAGGTGGGTTTAATAACTTGCGCCAAATTAATTACGAGATCATAACTGCATTTTGAATGTAATCTATCTTGGGTACAGAAGAGCTCTTTAGATATACATGTGAAGATTCTTCTACGTTTTCATTATCATATTCCCCTGCTGCCAGGGTTTAGCAAAGTGAACACCTATTGTTCAACTTTCTGGTAATAATTTTTATAATTTCATAATGCCCTCAACCATTCTTCCTTGTTATTTAGGTCCCTCCTGTTGCCCTACTTCCAAATTTCCTTGTGCAGAAGAATGTCCTTTACCCGTTCCGGAAGCAGGTAGAGATGTCATATTTGTATTGGGCTACGTCTTGATTCTTAAACCAACATAATCAGTTTGTATAGGTGGGAGGTACCATTTTAGCTGCAAAACTTGCAAAAGAGAGAGGTTGGGCCATCAATGTTGGTGGTGGGTTCCATCACTGTTGTGCAACGAAAGGAGGTGGATTCTGTGTATATGCGGACATATCTCTTTGCATTCACTATGCTTTCATCCGTTTGAACATTTCAAGGTACTTAAATTTTAAGGCCATATCTGTGCATTATTTGGTTGTTCTTTTGATATCGTAGCTAATTTTAACATTAATCATGGTGCTACATGATCATTTTAAACAATCTACAGAGTGATGATAGTTGATCTCGATGCACATCAAGGAAACGGGCATGAGAAAGACTTTTCTGGAGACAGTATGAATCTGTCTATAATTTGCTAGCCTTCTATTGCAGTATATTGTTTGAATTTTTTAATTTGTTTTTCCCATTTACAGGCAGAGTCTACATTCTGGATATGTATAACCCTGACATCTATCCATTTGTAAGTACTGTATCTCTCTAACTCTCACTTGTGACATAAAAAGAGAGCCCCTTCTTACCTAGGGTGTATGTGTATGCTTATATGTATCTGTTTGTTCTCGTCAAATATAACTAACTAAATTATGCTATGTGTCCTAATCTATAATAATCTTTTGTACCATCCCAATTTTTATGATTTAGGATTACGAGGCAAGGGGATACATTGATCAGAAAGTTGAAGTCAGGGTGAGCTTACAGTTTTAGTGGTAAATATAGATGTTGAATGCACTTTTTCAAGAACATTTTGTAACATTAGATCCGAATGAATTTGCAACAGTCTGGGACATCAACAAATGATTATCTCATGAAACTAGATGAAGCACTTAAGGTATATCTGGAAAACCTTATTGAGCTTCTTTGTTCTATATTCATGTTGTCTAGTTTATGGAACTTCAGTGTGTTATACACGCAATATCAGTTTATATTCACAAAAAAGCAGGTCCCCTGTAGCTATATTCATAACTAAGATTGAGTGGATAAAGGAGGCGACTTCTCCTCATATTTATTGTTTTGGTTATGGTTAAAATACAAAAACTTAAATATTTACACAAACAGATTTTAAGTGAGATGATAGTCCTTAAAGATAACTTAAAAACTGTACCTAATACGTGCATGATCTTATGATTTGGTGATGTGTACATAAAAATTCGTTTTTCCTGTTAATGTGATGGCTACTGGTATTGGTATTAGAGTTATCAGATGCTCTATTGACCCCATATATCGTACATTGGTACTATTTTCCTTGACATGGCACTATTACTCTCTTTTTTTTTTGCCAAGTGCCTCTTTTTTTTTTTGCTAAGTTAATAAGCAAGCGGGATTTCTCCCTCTTTCGAAGGCCACTATGACCTTCTAGAGACTAGACTACAGGCTGGACCTCATTGGATCTATTACCCGCCTAGTACTCTTGTACCCCTGAGACGAGATACCAAAGAAATCCCCTTCGGAGAGATCCCTAATAAGCCTTTTAACGTCTTTGCTAAGGACCTAAGCCTTTTAACGTCTTTGCTAAGGACCTAAGCCTTTTAAGGTCTTGCTAAGGACCATGCTAAGTGCCTCTTTAACTTCCTGAACATAATGGTTCACATATTTTCTATCCGTGACTAGAAAAATTCTCAGTGTGTGACTTCACTTCACATTTTTACCTTATTATACTCAGAGCACTCAGTTTGTTAGGCCTTTGAGGATCTTTACTCTCGTGTAAGTTTGGCATAAAACCATTCCCCTTTAATGGTAAAACTGGTCTATATTTTGTTAATGTGGGAGCAGAGCTAGGATCATTTGTGCAATATACGTAATGGTTATCATATTGTTTACAGACCACTAGTTGGCGGTTGGCCTAAATTACTTTTAACTGGTGAATTCTAAAACCCTTATTGTTCAATACTACTATATTTATATATACAGTAGAGACATGATAAGTTCAATGTTACTTTTTAATATTAACATGGTGAATTATTAGGTTGCTGGGAGTAAGTTTGATCCCGAGCTACTGATTTACAATGCTGGCACTGATATACTTGATGGGGACCCATTGGGAAAGCTCAAGGTGACATAGCATTTAAAATGGTTATTTGTTCCCCTTGTTATATATTGTATGTAGTTTCTACTACCCAAGGGATATTAAAATATACAGAAGTGTATATTAGCAACTCTATTATTCGCAATTTTACCTGCACAGGCAAATAAGGGACTGTCATATACATTATACAGTGTATTTGCAGATATAACTAGAGCTGGCCACACGGGCGGTCCGTCCCGTGCCGTGCCGGTTCACAGGCGAGCTGTCCCGTGCAAACATTAACCCGGGCACGGCACGTTGGTTGCAGACGGGGCGGGGCGAGCCGTGCCGTGCTAAAGAATGGTTGGCACGTGCACGGTTCCGCCGGGATGGCGAACGAGTTACGGGTCGGGACGGTTTAAATTTTATTTTATTTTTATTTTTATTCGATAAAAATAATTGTTTGAAACTATAAAAAAAATTTGGAAGAAAAGAGGACAGTACCTCTATAAATTTTATTAATTAAAAAAATGTTACAATTAATTTGAGAGGACTCCTCTCTAAAAAAAACGGAACAAAACCGCATTAACATATTAAAACAATTACAAACAAAACAAAATTTAAAAATACAAAACAATTAAAACATTAATGGTGCATCAGTGCATGGCAGCCAACTAAATGTACTTTGCAAAACTGAGTGAAACCCGCGTGCCGTGCCGTGCGTGCCGTGCCGGTTCGGTGACGTGGCCGGTTCGCACGGTTCCACGGGCTGGTCCGTGCCGTGCCCCGGTTCTTGAACTATAAACCCGTAAACGCCCCGTTTTATATACACGAATTGTGCCGTGCCGGTCCAAACCGTTACGAACCGAGTTAGCCGGGTTAGTTAGGCGGGCCGGTTCCGGTTTAGCCGTCCGGAACCGCCCGTTTGGCCAGCTCTAGATATAACTGAAGGCAAATAGGGCAGGTTTTGTTTACATGCAAGCAAATGCATCTTAAAGTTCGCAACAGAGTATAAAACAAGTACCCTAATTTGGAAATTAGAATAACCAAAGGACTGAATCAGAACTTCTTAAATGTCTAAATTTTGGCAAATATGACAATGTAGAGACGAAGTCTTTCCACATGATGGAGAGGAAAGGTTGTCCACCATTAATGGCGTGAAAGAAGAAATACTAAGTGCTGCAAGCGTATAAGATGAAAGTTGAAATGTAAAAGCATGTGAATAACTTCTCTTTTCTTTGCAATACCAGTTACGTAAGATATTTTGTGTTGGATCATTCTGTATATGAGTTTTGTAATTTTGGTCGTAAGCACTGCCACCCATTAGTTTCAACATCTAATCTAGTATACTAGTATCTTGATTTTGGTAAGATAAACTGTATATATTAGTATGCATATATCAGTACTTCTTGCACGCATCAATTTAACTATAGTCATTGAGGTAATCCTAGATATAATTTCACTGCTCTAGTAAAGCTTGAAGTGGGAGTCCAGAAATAGATATCTGGGCTAGGGTTTAAATGTCAGTAAGCGCACATTAGGTATGAACAGATACACAAACACAATGATGTCATAGAATTGAGAGACATGGTATCTTAGAAACAGAAGGAGCCCTGAGGGTATTTCTTGAAGATGTTATATAAACATATCCATTTGAACTGTTTTTATTGATTGTAGTCTCTGTTGATACCTCTCTGCAGGTAAGTCCTGATGGGATAGCCAATAGGGATGAAAAAGTTTTCAGATTTGCAAGGGAAAGAAGTGTTCCTCTCGTCATGGTCACCTCAGGTAACAACTGTGTTTTCTTGTGTTGATTCTGCTCTTGCTATACTGTCAACGAAATTATCCTCGTGTCTTGGTTGGTAGTTGTGACGTTAAATCTTTTTTCCCATTTTCCCATTTCCAGGTGGTTATATGAAGTCCAGTGCCAAAGTCATAGCAGATTCTTTAGTAAACCTGTCAAAAAAATGTTTGGTAGACATGGGGGGCTCGTCTGGGAGAATATAACTGTACTGCAGTTCATTTCTTTAAATAGACCGTGTTTGCGTGCACTGTGCAGTTGATCTTTGGACGAGAAAGTATGTAAAGAAGTTAAATGTATATTGTCATTTCTTTAAATAGACCGTGTTTAGTGTGCAGTTGATCTATGGAAAAGAAAGTATGTAGAGAAGTTGAATATATAAACTCAAGTAATAGTTGTGCATAGTGTATAGTTTATGAACATAACATGAGATTGGTGGATGGGTGGTAAATGGTAATGCAGTGATGCCCCATTCCTGGTAGTATAAAGACTTGTTTGGACTACTAGAAGTATTTATTGTCTCCTTTTTATTTTTATTTATTAGTTTTATACGTAACACTAATACATCTAGATTTTCTAATTTAGTAGAAATGTTTATTCTTGGGTCATCATATTCCTTCATGTAGCCTCTTATGTTGGTAAAATGGTGCTAGGGAGAGTATGCGGGAGTCTTTCTGTGGTGGTATGCACAAGTGAAAACTTAAAGAAAATCAAATGCAGGTCGGTATGAATCTTGAATTGGAAATTAATGCAATTTATCTTCTACAATTCAAGCAGGGTCAGGTGTTTTTTTATCTTTTAGGATGAAAAATATTCCAATGGGCTAGTCTGTACTGGTTTTAGAACTCTATTATTTGTTGTTTTTTTTCCCAAAAAGACATCAGGGAACCTATTGACATGTAGAAGATTACAAGTCATAGAAGTATATGTATATGTGAGCTGGGCGGAATTAAGAGAGGCTAGAGTCCCACTGGATGCGAAAATTCAATAGAATATTTTTTTTCAGTCCCAGGTGTTTTTTTTAGTCCCACATGTTTTTCAAAAATTGTGCAAAGAATTTTTGAGCCCTAAATATTTTTCAAAACTTCATTTACATATCGATCGTTTCTCTTTAAGTCAATAATTGAAGATTTGAGCACCGAATAATTTGAACTCCTGATTCCGTTACTGTATGTGAGATGTTGCACGTGAGATGTTGCACAACAATCAATTGTTATAGTATACTGACAGTACGATATGCTGCAACAATCATTTTTTTTTTTTTGCTAGAATATCATTTGCTCTTTACCCGATCCTTACATATATACGATGGCAAATTAAGGTATGGACATGAAGCATACATAATATGATGCATGTATAGATGCCCTGATAAGGATAAGGTTATAAAATCATCAGAGTCGAGTTCAAAATGGATGAAATTCATGCAGCTTTATTCTGAAAACTTTGCTCCTACTGTACAGCAAGGTATTGATTTAATGCATCAGTAAGGTTCGATTTGGTATTGCAAATAGCTGTCTTCTGCAGTTCTGCAGCTATGCCAGTCCAGGACCAACAGTATAACTTATTTATTTATTGCAACTTGTCAAGAAATGACAACAACTAGTCTCAATTTATTTGATAACTCAATCGAGTCATCAATTATTAAGGTTGGTTCCCAGTTTTTGTAGTGCACATACAGGAAAAGAACGGGAGTTGAACATAGTTACATAGGGCTGAGCATAACTGAAAAACCGAATCTAACAGCGTAATTTCGATTCGGTTCGGTTCTAATTTTCTTCGATCTTTTCGATTCGAACCGAATAGATTGAAATAAATTTCGGTTCGGTTCGGTTCGGTTAGGTTCTTTCAATAAAAATTCGGCCGGAACCAAATAGACCGAAATATTTTTATTTTATATTTATATAATTTTTATATATTAATTTTATATGTATATATGTATTCAAACTTTTGCATGACTTATTTTTTGTTCGAGATTTGAAGTTTGAACTATTATATTTACATTTCAGACTTGTATTTCATTAGCTAATATTTTTATTTTTAGAAAAATCATATTTTTTTTTGGTTTTTTATGAAATGCAATTTTTTTTTGAAAAAATTTCAGTTCTTTAAGGAAAGAACCAAACCGAATAGCATTATTTCGGTTCGAACCAAAATACAACTTCAATTTGATTCGGTCCAAGAAAAAAATGATCATTCAAATTGGTTCAGTTCTAGACCGAACCAACCGAATACTCAGCCCTAATTGAACAAACAACTTAGAGAAGGAAAACGATTTTAGTGCGACTGATACATTGGTTTCAAACACGATCCGAAATTTAAAATTAAACCACTCCTTTCTTTTCTTTTTAACATTTAAAAAAATTGCTAGAAATATCAAATTGCTTACAAATATACGTCATAAACACTAATACCGATATCAACCCATAAAACATCAGTAACGTCGAGACTAGTGCATTGCTAAATTTGCTTAGGTAAGTAAGGGAATAAAAAACTAATCAAAAATAATTAGGGAATTGGAGGTTAGCACAAAATGTTAAAAGAGCCGTTACATTACTGATTACTGATTACTGATTGATTACACATGCATGAAAGAGAGAGTTTGCATATGTGTAAGACCATCTCCAACCAAGGACGCCAAAATAGTGTCACTATAACACTATTTTGGTGTCAAAAAGACACCATCCATAAAATGAACTCCAACCAAGGGACACTATAATTGTCACTAAAAGGAATCTTTCACCTATAAAATAGAATATTCTAAAGAATCTTTCACCTATAAAATAGAATTTTCTAACTTTGTTCATTTTTTATATTATAAATAACTTCTTATTTATCATTATGAATTTATGATTTTATTTTTATAATTAAATCTAGTGTGTTGTTTATAATTCATGATTTAAAAAAAAATTGTGAAAGTTTAAAGTAAAAAAAATTTAAAAAAAAAATTTAAAAAATTAGAATAAAAAGATACAAAAAAATATTTTAGAATTAATATGAGTTAAGAAGAAAAGAAGTTTCAATTGATAAAATCTTAAGTTAAAATTTATAAAAACAATTAACTTTAGTAGGACATAGATGGAAGAAATTTGTTTTGTTAACAAACATAGGGGTATTGTTGTAATTTTGAAAGTCACCAAATTTGGTGTCCAAGGATCACCAAATGTACTTTTGTCACCAAATTTGGTGACCCAAAACTCATTTGGTGACCTTGGGTCACTATTTTAGTGTCCCATTGGAGTTGCTTTGACACATACCTATCACTATTATAGTGATTTAGTGTCTCATTGGAGTTGCTCTAAGAGATGGGAAAAAAGGTTAAGTAAAATCCAAAATCTGGTACATTCCCTCTCATTTTTTTATATTTTTCTTTTTGTTACGTCCCTCTCATTTTTTTATATATTAAAAATAGTACTCCCTCCGTCCCATTTTTATTGTCCACCATCAAAAACCCACTTTTTATTCAATCATATGAAATAAACTGATAGTTACCAAAAAATTGTATTGCTTTTCATAAAAATTAACATAATTTACCATATAAACTAAAAGTGGACAACAATTTTGGGACGAACGAAAAAGGAAATTCTGGACAATAAAACTGAGACGGAGGGAGTAACATTTTATAATATAAAATCTAATCAGATTCACTACTTTCCTCCGCTATACCTACTTTATACCGATTTTATATATTAAATATTGATCGGTCCCACCACTTTATTCATTTTTCTTAATTTTTTTATTAATTTACATTTTTTTCTTAACCTCTGTGCCGTACCCTCAATGTTGAGGGGACCGAGTACTAGTTTAGCCTGCAGCACTCAGATTATGAAATGACCAATCACTATGTTTATGAGTTTTAGTGAACAACAATTAATAAACTAATTAACTTAAAATGAAAGAGTGAATTATACACACATATACCTAGTAGTGTGTGTAAATTGCTCAGTGTTCAGTGCTGTGTTTGTCAGGGATTGATTAAAGCTGAATTATAGGTTGCATATTTTACTTACTTAAAACAGCTAATAAATTATTTAAATAAAAATGTTGGAGTAAAAATGAAATATTCTTACAGAGGAAAAGAATATGCAAAGATGAAAAAGGAAGAGGCAGTTGGGATGTTAGGGGACATTGTGTGATGGGGCGGGAAGGTGATCCCTGCAAAGTGTTGTTTGGATCACGCTACTTTTCTTTCTTATTACACCCTTCCCTCACATGATCCCCCGCTCTACTTTACTCTTTTCAAATCTCTCCCTCCTTTTCCACTTTTGGAAGCAACAAACAAACACCCTCCCAAAACAACTGCATTTTCTTGAGGGTTAAGAGTCATATACCCGACTGTCCTTGTTTCGATTGCGGATTTAAGTGGACGATAATATGATGGTGCGGGTTGCTGTGCTAGCACTCCCAAAAATTAGTCCAAGAATTATTCGAGATGTGTCGTACAACACATTGTTTTTACGATATTTGAACTTTCGATATGAAAATATCATGTAAAAAATTGAGAGATACATTGTTGCTAGACTACGAGATTTGTGAACAGAACAAGTGCATTTTATGCAACACTTTCATGCAAAAATCGTCTATATGCTCTTATCCGCCTGAAAAAAACAGATGATTGTAGTTATAGACAGTTGTGAATCGGAACTCATTATATATTTGTGCACATATATATATGGGTCTCTTTACACAATCACAGATGATTGGAAAAATTTATCAATCACCACTCGCAACTAAACATTGCGGTGAGAAATAGTACCAAAATACCCCTCACCCCCGCAATGAGCACCCCCGCAATGTATCATTGCGGGGGGTCTCATTTACCAAAACACTCTTCTTTTCTTGTTGGGCCAAGTTTTATGGATTTAATGTAAATAGTATTGGGCTTGCATATAATTGTATTGGGTTTAGATATAATTTTATATTGGGTCTGTACAAAAATAATTTTTTATTAAATTAATTTATATTAATTTTTTGTTTTTTATAATTAATTATATTATCAAAAATTAAAATAAAATTATAAAATTAATAATCAGAGCTAATAATTTAAAAGCTATTCAATAAAATATTGATTAAATATTGATTATAAATAAAATTTTAATAATTTTGTATTCTGATAAGGTAAAAAATGAAATTAATTAATTATATTATCAAAAATTAAAATAAAATCATAAAATTAATAATTAGAGATAATAATTTAAAAAGTATATAATAATTTTTCATAAAATATGTTGGGCCGAATACACAATATATAATCAAGTATGTATGAGAATAACAATCAAGAACACAGGTTTGTAAATCAACAAACTGAATTATATTAAATAATTCTCTCTTAGTGATGTTAATGAATCACAAAGAGCTACTAGGTTACAAGAATAATATATTCAATGTTCGCGTCCCTTCTAGGGATAACCTATCTGTGTTTATATAGTACACAGTTACACAATCCTTATCTAATTGATACTCCTATAAATTAGCTATACAATTATTATCAATTAAGGATTGCTTCAGTCTTCTGTCCAGTCTCCTTAGCTGTATCAATATATTCTGCTTCTTTCCATCTTCAGAATATATTGCTTCTAGAATCTTTATCTTTGCACCGACAGCTAAGTCAACTATCACCCTGTCAGACTTTAACAAACTCTGACCGGCTTCCATGTAAACTCTTCACCCAGTCAGACTTTATCAAACTCTGACCGGCTTCTATGTAAACTCTGATATGTACCTGTTACTTAAACACTGATGAACAAACGTCAGCAATTATATCTAACAATCTCCCCCAACTTGTTCATAATAAAAATGTACAAGTTAAAAAGATAATTGATGATGTCAAAACATATAACAAATGCAGTGTTTAAAATATGTCAGAGTTTAATTTTAAAACAGAGTTTAAATTTAACTTAGAACAGAAAACATAAAAACTTACAGTCAAACTTTACTGAATTTCTTGGATATCAGGTACAGTTCTGATATAATCTGACAGTAACTTTCTCTCAGCTCGATCTAGTTCAGCAATCATATCCTTCTTCAGCTCCTTCAATTCTGGTTCATCTTCACCAATTTGATAAATGGCAGCCCTTAAAGAATAGATGTTGTTCTTGTTCATTTCATTGCCAAGTCTGATATAAAAAGCCTTATCAGACTCTAGATTGAACTCTAGAACTTTCTTATTTAGTGCAGTCCTGAATCTAGCACTATTTTTCTTCATTTCCACCAACTTTCCATGTGCATCTCTGTACTTAGGAATATAAGCACTGGAAACATTTCCTCCAAAAAGAACTTTCGATTTCATCATTCTGTCTTTTAAAACCAAAGCAGCATTATGAGTATTTCTATTTTTGATCTTCAGGAGATATAGAACATACTCTAGCTCTTCCCAGAATTTTAGACAAATATCATCTTCTCCAATTCTGTAAACTCTGCCATCAGCCATAAAGTATAATAAAAACTCCTTCTTCAAGCCTCTGTGGTAAATCATCTGAACAGATTCTAGTTTATCAAGGTTTTCTTGAGTAACCCCAACACCAGGTTCTGCCAGTGATGTATGATCTAAAGGACGATTATTAACTTTTTTCTCTCTGTGGGAACCCAAACCAGATTTATCATAAGATTGTTTTCCAAATACTGTTCTGGTTTGTAGAAAGTTCACCTGGCTAGGCTTCAGAGTTTCAGGTAATGAAGATCTTTTGAAACCTTGGAGTGGTGAAGATAGCTGAGTTTGCACAACTTGAGCATTGTCAGAGGTTGGCACATTCTTAACAATAACATCAACTTGAGCATTGTCAGAGGTTGAATAATTCTTCTTTTCAAGGTTAGGCTCTTCAATCATCACACATTTACCTTTATCAGCGTTTGAACCAATAGACCTCCTTGAGTACTGTAAACTCTGATCAGAGTTTACATTCTCTTTGATAACAATTCCTTTTTCTTTTCTCCTTGGAGCCTTGATAACCTTCTGTTTGTAGATTCCAGCTTCAACATCTTTCCTGTGTTCTTCAGCAAACAATTTCTCTTCTGCCTGGATATCTTCAATAGTAACATCTTTACCATGTTCTGCTAAGAATAACTGTGTAGCAACTTCTTCATCAGTAACTGGAGATTTAGAGGAAAGAAGTAAACTTCTAACCCTTGAAGAAGACTGCCCTCCAGTGTATAATCTTTTTCCATCAGCATTCTGAGCATCAGAGTTTGATCTCCTCCCTTGCCTTTGAACATTCCTTGTCCTTGGATTTTGACCTTTTGCACCACCACCACCATCAGTAGTGTCATCTTTCCGAGTCAGAGTTTGAGAGCTCTTGCATTTGTCCTCTTGAGACACTCTCTCCCCCTTTTTGACATCATCAGACAGCAAAACTGATGTGAGCAATTCAATGGAGTTTGCAATTTCATCCAACTTAGTTGACATTTTGACTTGATTTTCTTCAACCTTGGACAACCTGGAATCAAAAATCTTCTGATCTTTACACAAGGAAATATACAATGATTTATCCTTCTGTTGTGTAAGTTCCCTTGCAGCTATATCATTCCTTAGACCTTCAATAACCTTGTCAGAAGCAGCAAAACGATTGTTTAATGACTTGACTTGGACTATTGTAGCTTTTAGATGAGTTAAAAGTTCAGGATTTTGAATCTCCTTTGAAGACTTAGTCACAAAGTCAGCAGCTCGTGCATCAGAAAAGATAGTGTCTTTGCCTGACCAATTCGAGAAATACATATTCTGAAAATGCTCAGCAGTAGCACGATTGACTTCTCTTTCCTCTTCCGAGTTTGCTTGAATATCAGATAGCTCTACTTGTATATCAGGGTTTGAATGAGCAGGACTAGCTTCAACATTGTCATCCTCTGCATTCTCTGTAGGAACATTCTCATCAGTAGTGTCAAAATTTCTCTGTGCAGCTTCAACAATAACACTCTCTGCAACAGGATCTGGAATCTCAGAGTTTGCAGTATGCAGGAACTCTGCTTCTTTTGTTACAATCTCAACAACAGATTGTTGTAGAGCTTCAATAACAATAACATCCTCAGAGTTTACAACAAACTCTGCTTCAACAGGAACATTCTCTGTTGCATCCTTATCAGCAACATCAGGATTTGTAGCAACAGTTTCTGTAGCATTAGCATCCAAAGTCTGATCGACTTCCTCACCTTTCTCAAGATCAAAAGAAATTATTTCAGTGTGAGAAGCCATAGATTCTGCAAGTTCAACAGTATCTTGATCAGCTTCCAAACCCTCTGTGAAATGTTCAGAGTTTATAGAGAGATTTGCTTCAATTTCCATATAAAATCCTTGTGACTCTGTAGCCTCTTCATCTGCAATCTCAACATGTGCTCTATCCTCTGTGGATATAGGAGCTTCATTTGCAGCTTTCTCAACTACATCATCAGACTTTGATGTAGGAGCTTCCTCTTGAAGAACAGTCTCCATAAAAACTCTGTCCTCAGGAACAATTTCATCTTCGGGAATCTCAATTTCAAGATCTTCAACAGCATTTGAAGAGATATTCTCAGCACCAAACAGATGTGCTGCTACCAATCTTCTTTTTCTCTGATGAAGAGTTTCTTCATCAGTTTCAGTCTCTTCATCAACAATATCAGACTTTGCCCTATTGGCTCTTCTTTTCTTCATTCTTCTCTTCTGAGGCATATCATCAGCATTTGATGCCCCAGCTTCAGTGTTTATCCTGACAGACTTAACAACCCTTACTTTAGATTTCTTTGACCTTTGTGGTTGAGACACAGAAGGTCCAGCTTCAGTGTTTGCCAGTTGTGGTTGTTGTTGTTGTTGTAAGTTGACCAGGAATTGTTGCACAGACTCAGGCAACAGTAACACACCAACATCTCCTTTCTTGTTATCCTTGTTAGTGAGATCAGAAAATATACGTTTATGTAATTTAAATGAGAGGATAACATCATCCTCTAAAATCTCAACATTAGGACAGCAAAAGTTGAATATTAACTGACAAAATCTAGAGAAGTAAACAACATTCCTATTCTCTAGCATTTTCTCACCAATATTAGTTAAAACTAATCTAGCAACATCAAAATGACTGCCATAGAGAAGAGAATACCCGATCTGCAGACTATCCGTGGGAATCGCATCCCAATTCGTGCACTTCTTTCCAAAAGCCCGAGTAATGCAATCGAAAAAGAAGCTCCACTCCTTGCGCAAAAATGGCCTTTTGAGTTGACCTATCTTTGTCAAAGGTCCAGAGTATCCTATCTCCCTCATCATTCTGACTAACTCAAAATCTCCAACAGAGATTGTGAATGCATTGAAATCTTCAAGACCCAAAGCATCACGAACAGTAGTATGAGTAACAGTAAATTCATCTCCTTGAAACTCAAAAATGATAGATGGAGAACCAGTCTCTCCTCCATTATCATAAGTACCTGTCTGCCAAAAAGTCCGAATCTGAGTTGCAGACAGCTTCGACGGTGCGGTGAGAGCAGTGCCGATATCAGAGTTTGACAAGAAACTCTGAATCAAATGAAACGCCTCCGGTGCGTTCTCATTTGCTAAAGGAGCTGAGTAATTGTTAGGAACAAATTCTAACCCAGAAGCAATAAACATTGTTGTAGCCATTAGAACAGTTTAGAAGAAAACAAACAGAGAATAGATTATAGTGTATGCAGTGAAAGTGTTTGAGACAATGTGTGTGAGTAAAAGCTTATGAAAAATTGAGATGTGTAAAAGAATGAACCGTTTATGTGTAGTAAGTTTAAATAATAACTATGAAAATTAAAACCCAATCGTTTTAATCATTACTACACACAACAGGCGTCTTTGAAAAGTGTGTGAGTGGGACAGATGTCAAACATGCATACGCTGACAGCTGTATGTAACAACTTCCAATACACACGCGCAGTAAAAATAGCCATAATTACCGCTTATCACATTGTTCAAAACACTCAACCTCTCTCTCTCTGTTTAATACAAATATGAACCGTTTGTTATCATACTCTTTTGAATTTCAAAACAAATGTCTAATCTCAAAATTATAAAATGTCTGAAACCAATAAAATTTATTTTAATCATTAGAGATTAAAATTAAATTACCTCGGCATATTTCAAACATGACATCAGTGTTTACCATTTATCCTTCTTTGGCAATAAACTCTTTTCTCAAACTGTACAGTTGTGAATAATTGTGTGTGCTATAGCAGAGTTTACCGAAATCAATATTTAAATCATCTCAAAGTGCATAAAATCCACAAACTAAAGCAGTAAAAACTGGTTGCCTAAACTCTCATGTATAAAATAAAATCTGATTTTTATGTCTAAACTCTGTATACTGATACCCTTTCATTTGGATATATCTTTTATTTTTCACACACACCCCCCCCCCCCTTTTTTTTTCCCAGTAATCAGTGGTTGGCACTAGTCACCAAAAATCAAAGATTTTAGCCCTTATTTCATACAATAAGTTCCTGGATCTTCCTAGGCACAACATGATCTCAAAGGAATTTGTGCTCTGTTTGGCATCTTTTGATTTGAGGGTGAATTATTTGCAATTAATAATCAGAGTTTAGACTTTACATCAGTTGATACAATTAATTTATGAGAGAAAATGCAAACAGCTAAAACAGACTCAGTGTATAGGATCAATAAACTAAGAGATGCTATAAATATAGAGACAGTATTATGCTGTGTTAACTTACTGCACATATTTGAGATCAGAATCTATATAACTCCTAAGGATTCACAATTACTTACTGAGAATTATGTTCCATATAAATTTCTTCATTGGTCCTTATGGTTCAGACACAATTACAATCAGAGTATAACATCAGACTTTAACTATCAGAGTATGACCAACACTTTATGACTAACAGAGTTTAGCATCAGAGTTTACTTTCAGAGTTTATGACACTGGTACTCATAACAATTAATACATGCAAGGAATCATGAGCATAAAGATCAAACATGTATAGTTTTTGAGTCTAACCCGTATCTCTAGTCGAAACCAGAGATCATTCCAAGTTCATTTACCAATCTTGTAAAAGTAGCTTCACTCAAAGGTTTGGTGAAGATATCTGCAAGTTGTTGGTCTGTAGACACAAAATGAAGCTCAATGTTTCCTTCTTCCACATGTTCTCTGATAAAATGATATCTTATGCTGATGTGCTTGGTCATGGAATGCTGTACTGGATTTCCTGTCATAGCAATAGCACTTTGGTTATCACATAAAATAGGTATTTTAGAGTACCTCAAACCATAATCCAGCAACTGATTCTTCATCCACAGAATCTGTGCACAACAGCTACCAGCAGCTATATACTCTGCTTCTGCAGTGGATGTGGAAATTGACTTTTGTTTCTTGCTATACCAAGAAACCAATCTGTCACCTAAAAATTGACAGCTTCCACTTGTACTTTTTCTGTCTATCTTACAGCCTGCAAAATCTGCATCAGAGTAACCAATTAGCTTAAACTCTGATTCTCTAGGATACCACAAACCCAAGGTTATGGTTCCTTTGAGATATTTGAAAATCCTTTTTACAGCTGTTAGATGAGGCTCTCTGGGATCTGCTTGAAATCTAGCACAAAGACATGTTGCATACATAATATCAGGTCTACTTGCAGTAAGATACAGTAAAGACCCTATCATTCCTCTGTAGTTTGTCATATCTACTGAGGCTCCTGTGTCTTTGACTAGCTTTGTTGTTGTAGCCATGGGAGTTGTAGCAGATGAACTATCAAGCATACCAAATTTCTTGAGAAGATTTCTGGTATATTTTGCTTGATTGATAAAAATACCATCATCTGTTTGCTTGACCTGTAAGCCTAGAAAATAACTAAGCTCTCCCATCATGCTCATTTGATACCTGGATTGCATAAGCTTTGCAAACTTCTTACAAAGTTTGTCATTAGTAGATCCAAAGATAATATCATCTACATAAATTTGAACTAAAAGAAAATCATCACCAGAATTGAAATAAAACAAGGTTTTATCAATTGTACCTCTTGTGAACCCACTTTCTAAAAGAAATTGAGCAAGAGTTTCATACCATGCTCTTGGTGCTTGCTTTAGTCCATATAATGCCTTGTCAAGCCTGTAGACATAATCTGGATTCTTGGGATCTACAAATCCTGGTGGTTGTTCAACAAACACTTCTTCTTCAAGCTTCCCATTGAGAAAAGCACTTTTCACATCCATCTGAAAGACTTTAAACTTCTTGTGTGCAGCATAGGCCGGAAAAATTCTTATGGCCTCCAATCTTGCAACTGGAGCAAAGGTTTCATCATAGTCAATTCCTTCCTGTTGTGAATAACCTTTAGCCACAAGTCTAGCCTTGTTTCTTGTAATCACACCTTCACTGTCAGTCTTGTTTCTGAAAACCCACTTTGTACCTACAATTGATCTATTCTTTGGTCTAGGTACAAGTGTCCAGACTTCATTTCTTTCAAATTCATTTAACTCTTCTTGCATTGCTGTAATCCAATTAGCATCTTGAAGAGCTTCCTCCACTTTCTTTGGTTCTGTTTGAGACAAGAAAGCATGATACAGACACTCATTATTTGTTGCACTTCTAGTTCTCACACTAGCATCAGGATCTCCAATTATGAGATCAGGTGTGTGTGCCTGTGTCCACTTTCTTGCTGTTGGTAAGTGGTTTCTTGCATCATTATTGGATCCTCCCCCTTGATCCATGCTCTCCTGATTCATAAGTTGACTTTCTGCAGCATCTGAGGCTCCGCCTGAATTGGATGGCTCAGAGTTTGAACTGTCAAAGTTTGAATCAGTTTCCTCAACTGACTCACTTGCTGTGTCTTGTTGAGCTTCTTCATGCTCCCCCTCAACTGGTTCTCTATTTTGTTCAATTTGAGAATTTCCAGTTTCTCCAGTATTTACCAGTAGAGGTTCAGAGTATGCTTCGTCAGAGTTTATCAGAACCGCTTCATCGGAGTTTGTCGGTACTGCTTCATCAGAGTTTACATCATCAGAGAATAAACCTTCATTTTCAAAACGCAGTTGATCATATCCATCTAAGTCATCAAGCCCAGTTATTTTCTTGTCATCAAATGACACATGTATGGATTCCATGATCACTTTAGTTCTCAGATTGTAGACTCTGAATGCTTTTGTTGACAATGGATAGCCAACAAAGATTCCTTCATCAGCTTTTAACTCGAACTTGGTCAACTGTTCAGGATGAGTCTTCAACACAAAGCATTTGCATCCAAATATATGAAAATATTTCAAATTTGGCTTCTTATTTTTCACCATCTCATATGGTGTTTTCCCATGCTTGTTGATCAGTGTAGCATTTTGAGTAAAACAAGCAGTTTGAACAGCTTCTGCCCAGAAATAAGTTGGTAGTTGTGCTTCTTCAAGCATAGTTCTGGCTGCTTCAATTAAAGTTCGGTTCTTTCTTTCAACTACACCATTTTGCTGTGGAGTTCCAGGTGCAGAAAATTCTTGTTTCACTCCTTTTTCCTTGCAGAAAGCTTCCATTATTGAGTTTCTGAATTCAGTTCCATTATCACTCCTTATAATTTTGACTTTGTGTTGTGATCCTTTGTCCAGTTGATTTACATGATCCATCAGAGTTTGAGCAGTTTCATCCTTCTTTGATAAGAAATACACCCATGTATATCTAGTATACTCATCAACAATTACTAGAGCATATCTCTTTCTGCCCATGGACATCACATTCACTGGTCCAAAGAGATCAACATGTAGAAGATGATAAGGTTCCACTACTGAAGATTCAGATTTGCTCTTGAAAGATGACTTCCTTTGCTTTGCCTTTTGACAAGAATCACATAGGCCATCTAGACTGAGTATTGATTTTGGAAGTCCCCTTACAAGATCCTTTCTTATAAGTTCATTGATGTTGTTCAAGTTTAGATGAGAGAGCTTCTTATGCCAGTTCCAACTCTCTTCATTTGACATTCTTGCAGTCAGACACACTGTTTTTCCATCAGAGTTTGTTACCAAACTTGCTTCATAAATGTTGTTGCGCCTGTGTCCAACTAGAACAACTTTTCCAGTAGATTTACTGATAACTTCACAGTATTCAGTATGAAAATCTACATGGTTTCCTCTGTCACAGATTTGACTCACAGATAGCAGATTATGCTTGAGTCCTGAGACTAGAGCTACATTTGTGATGATGACACTTCCAAGATTAATATTGCCATATCCCAGAGTGTGTCCTATGTTGCCATCTCCATAGGAAACCTTTGGGCCAGCCTTTTCCTTAAAGTCTGATAGCAGGGCTTTATTTCCAGTCATATGTCCTGAGCATCCACTGTCCAAGATAAGTGTGCTCTCTTTTATACCCTGCAATCACAAACAAACACTAAGTGTTAGTTTTAAGGACCCAGACTTGCTTGGATCCTTTGTCTTTCTTAACAGTGTTAGCTTTTGCAGCGGAATTACTATCAACAGAGTTTAAACTAACATTGTCAGACTTTACACTTGCAGAGTTTGCTCTAACCCACTTCAGATTGGGTTTTAGCTCATAGTAATTGTGATAAATAGCATGATAACTCCTACAAGTATAAATAGAATGCCAAGTGCTCCCACAATGTGTGCATAAAGTCTGTGGTTTCACCCTCACATAATCATTCTTTTCTCCTGATGTAGAAGGTAAAGAATTGATATTTTTATTCTTTGTGCAGTAATTAGCAAGATGATTAGAACTACCACAATTATAACATGTTTTCCTTGGAGCACCAGTAGTAGGCAAGTGATTATTTCTTTTATTTATGCCTATCTTTCCATTCCTATTCTTCTTGGATCCTTTTGGTTTCATGGCAGATTTTACCTCTTTGAGCTTATGATTGAACTGTTTTCCTGTCATCAAACCAACATTAACCTGTTTTTCACAAGTTTTTACTGGCTTTCTAACAGCTTCTCTTTCCATAAGTTTTTCTGTTATAATATTTTCCTGTCTTTCACAGGCTTCATCTGATTCCATATCAGCTTCTCTTATTACAACAGATTTTAACTTATTGGTTTCTGGAACAAATATCACAGGTTTAAGTTGTGGTTTAACCTTAACCTTGTCTTTAAACCTAAGTTCATCATTTTCACAATAGCCTAAACCTACAGAATCTGTCTGAAACACTTGATGAGTGTCTCTTCCAGAGTCTGTCCAAGTCTTGATTATTTTTCTTTCTTTTTCTAGATCAGATTCTAATTGCTTATATCTTTTGAGCAACTCCTGTTCTACATAAACAACATCATCTCTTTCTTTTTGAATCTGCTTCATATTTTCAAGTTCTCCTTCAAGAAACTTGTTTCTATCTTTAAGGCTAAGATTCTCAGATTTAATTCTCTCATTCTCTAAAGTCTGATCCCTATAACTAACATGTACGCTTTTCAGATATACTCTTAACTCAGATATATTATCAGTATCATAAGCATAAGTAGTTAGGGGTACCTTATTTTCAGATGATTCAGTCTCATCTCTGACAGTTGCCATTAGAGCATAATTTTCTCCATCATCAGAGTCTGAAGTATCTGCCCAGTCTTTGCCTTTAGAGATGAGTGCTTTCTCAGATTTACCTTTCTTGCACTCTGGAGCATTGTGACCCATCTCCTTACACTTGTAGCACTGGATTTCAGATTTATCCTTCTTGCCAGACTTGGTCTCCCTTCCATCAGACTTTCTAAAACCTTTCCTTTCAGAATTTGAATCTTTCCTTGAGAATCTCTTCCCTTTCTTAAAGTTCTTGAATCCCATCTTCTTGAAGGTCTTCACCATCAGTGCAGCCATTTGCATCATCTGTTCTTCATCATCCTCAGAGTCAGAAGCTTCATCAGAGTTTGAGTCATCATCAGAGTTTGATGACTCACTTTCAGATTTAATGACTAAAGCCTTTCCCTTGGCTTTCTTCCTTGATGATTCCTTCTTGATGG
This sequence comes from Heracleum sosnowskyi, assembly GCA_030848705.1. Classification (NCBI taxonomy): domain Eukaryota; kingdom Viridiplantae; phylum Streptophyta; class Magnoliopsida; order Apiales; family Apiaceae; genus Heracleum; species Heracleum sosnowskyi. The sequence goes on along the minus strand of CM061242.1, from coordinate 7,916,637 downwards.
GCTTCTCCTCAACTTTGAGAGCAACAGATTTTGTCTTTTTACTCAATCTTCTATTCCTTTGTTCTATCTCCAGTTCATGAGTTTTCAACAACCCATAGATTTCATCAAGATCTGTATCAGCAAGCTCATAATTATCTCTTATTGTGGTTGTCTTTAAATCCCACTTTTCAGGTAGAGATAACAGAAACTTGATATTAGACTCTTCAAGCTCATATTCTTTATCAACCAGAGACAGATCATTCAATAATTTGCAAAATCTGTCATAAGTCTCAGTCAAGGTTTCATTAGGTCTTGAATCAAAGTGCTCATACTCCTGTGTGAGTATTGTCTTTCTGTTCTTCTTAATAGCACATGTTCCCTGGCATCTGACTTCTAAAGCATCCCATATCTCTTTGGCAGTTTTGCAGCCAATTACTCTGTTAGACATAACATTATCTAAAGCACTGTGGAGAAGATGTCTAACCTTTGCATCTTTTGCAATTGATGAGATGTCCTCAGGAGTCATATCTTTCTTTTCCTTTGGAACAGTCTTTTGTTCTTGACCATCAACAACAGGGGACAATTTAGTCGGCATATGAGGACCATCATAGATTCTGTCAAGGTATTCTGGATCTGTAGCCTCCAGAAACATGGTCATCTTCACCTTCCAAATTGGATACTCTACTGGCCTGAGTATTGGAACCCTGATTGTTTCATATCGACTCACAGAATTAGGCTTAACCTGTTCAGCCTTGGGAGCAGTTTGATTTTCTTCAGACATGATTATTACTGTGTTTGAATCGTAAAACTGTATATATTAAACAGCCTTGGCTCTGATACCAATTGTTGGGCCGAATACACAATATATAATCAAGTATGTATGAGAATAACAATCAAGAACACAGGTTTGTAAATCAACAAACTGAATTATATTAAATAATTCTCTCTTAGTGATGTTAATGAATCACAAAGAGCTACTAGGTTACAAGAATAATATATTCAATGTTCGCGTCCCTTCTAGGGATAACCTATCTGTGTTTATATAGTACACAGTTACACAATCCTTATCTAATTGATACTCCTATAAATTAGCTATACAATTATTATCAATTAAGGATTGCTTCAGTCTTCTGTCCAGTCTCCTTAGCTGTATCAATATATTCTGCTTCTTTCCATCTTCAGAATATATTGCTTCTAGAATCTTTATCTTTGCACCGACATCTAAGTCAACTATCACCCTGTCAGACTTTAACAAACTCTGACCGGCTTCCATGTAAACTCTTCACCCAGTCAGACTTTATCAAACTCTGACTGGCTTCTATGTAAACTCTGATATGTACCTGTTACTTAAACACTGATGAACAAACGTCAGCAATTATATCTAACAAAATATTTAATTAAATATTAACTATACGAGATGATGGATCATGACTACGTGAATGTCTATGAGTATTTCGAATAATTACATCGAATCTGACATTTCGACCATAATCCCTATAAAACTTTTCCGCATCATCTAACGTATCAAAACTCATACCAACACAAGGCACAACATCATTAATATTCGAAAATGTAAAATCACAATCATTTGTATTATCTCTATTATTTTCCTCATCATTTTCCTCATCTTCTTCACTATAATCACAATCATTTCCACCAACATTATCATCTCCATCAATAGTTTCATTTGTTTTTCCCTTACTATCATAACTATCAACATCTATAATTTCATATAATAAACCCAAAATTAAAGGGCAGTTCTGGAAATAAGGGCAGCTCGGTCCAGCCCAAGTTAAGCCCAGCCCAATAAGGGCAGTCCTGGAAATAAAAGAAAGTTAAATACACCCGCAATGATACATTGCGGGGGAGCATTGAAACATTGCGGGGTCGAGGGGCAGTTTTGTCCAAAAAGAAGTTAAGAACCCCCGCAATGATTCATTGCGGTGGGTGGCTGGTGGTCAATTCACAGCCACCTGTGGCTGTGGACCAAAACCCTATATATATATATAATTACAAACTTACATTTCTATTGCCTTTGGTTTTTCTTCTAAGTTCTAGAGTCTTCCTACCACTAAATTTACCATACTAATTGATGACCTCCAGAACCGTGATCGATTTCTTACAGCCTACGGAGTCGCCATCCCTACGGGCCATGAGAAGCCTCGACTACGGTATCCGTCACTTCTTCCTCCCGTAGGCACACTCCCGTCCGTCAAAACACGTGTCGGTCGGGCGCGAACCAGTCATCCCCTGGGACCCGGAAGCCATCCTAGAAACCCTCCACCTGGATACATAGCTTCCGCCAGTCACCTACCCTACGGGAATATAGACCAACCACCTGACTCGAGCCTCATCACCTAGTCTAGGCCGTAGACCTCCAGATGGCGGGAGGAGAGACCTCCCATAAAGGGAGCCGAAGGCCAACCGGAAAGAGGGGGGAAAAAAGGGAGAGAGGGAAAGAGAGAATAGAATAGGACGAGAACCAGTTAACTATCTTTTGATGATCGCTACGGATTAAAGGGAACATCCATACGGCCATCATTTGGCGCCGCTGCCGGGGACGACAATACTTACCACCATCACAACAACGACTATAGATAGTGCAGGAAGTTCGATAACAGCGACCGTATCAACAACAAGAACATGAGTTACGATTCAAGTGAGAGGAGCCGTTCGTCGGGATCGACGAGATCGTCGCCTTCCTCTTCGCCCGAGTCTCACACAGGTAGCCAGCTCTCCAATTTGCGGTCCCGACAAAGACACATGCAAGAACAAATGGACAGATTGACCGCACAAATGGCCGGAAACTACTATGAGGCTCACCATCCACCATACTACCCGGAAGATGTCGCCGGACGGCCAGACTCCCGCCATTAAGGGCATCGAGGGTCGTATCAGTCCGGCTCATCGACAGGAAATCGGGGCACTCCTTATCTCGGAAGCCGCTCTTCCTCAGGATCGCAACGGACAGCGTTCCCAGAACCCTCCGGACATAGGAGACATAACAGGCGTAGATCGCAACGGGAGCGCACCCCTACATCCAGTCAAAGACGAAGGTCGAGGACTCCCGTGCGTCGTAGACGCACTCCCCCCATTATTATTCAGCAGAATACTCAATCTCGTCAACCTGAGGAACGAGAGGCCTGAAGGCTGTGCAAAGACCAAAACAAAGTCAAGGTAGGTTCTAAGCCTAGCTCCGCGCACCTAGCAATGAAAGCGCAAATCTTCCGGATTGAATTAGGACCAAGCTGTCCTTGGCCCAGTCTCATGTTCACCATTAAAGTATGGAAGAACATGTGCATTGGCAACCTTAACCCCGCTCTAAAGTGCTCTAAAGTGCTCCAAAGGGATCCCCACCCACAAATCGTCTCTCCTAGAGTATATAAACTCCCCTTCGTCCGGCAGGCTAATTTCGTATTCATCCGGTATCTGAAATGAGTGCCGCACCGACCCGTAGAAATCTTCGTTGAACAAACACTTCTTATGAAGATACTCGAGAGCCTTCAGACGATCTCGTGAAGTCTCATCCGACAAAATACTGTCCCCAGGTTTGTAATAACACTTCAATCCATGAGTCTTAAAGTAATCCTCCCTTCGAGCGGTCGGCGGGGTATTCACAAAATTTTGGGAAGGATCCAGCCATTTTCCCGACTCCCCCAAACAACTTTTTGTCGGAATCACCAATCCCTCGGTCCTAAAATATTTGGGATCCCTGCCGTCGGTGTCGCCCTCAGCCACCACTTCTTTTCCCTTTCGCCTACCTTCCAGGCCGGTTTTAGAGACCCCTACGGCCGCATTCCCTCGGGGATTTTTCGTTATGATTACCTTCCTACCCTCAGGGACTTTCCAGTCGCGAGTGTTTTCTGGAGAACTAGCAACCGTTGAGCTCTCTGAAGAAGCATCATCGTCTCCAAAACCCCCCACGTCGCCCTAATCTGACAATTGCTCATTGTTTGAGTTCGTAGCGCTCTCTTCCTCTGAAATCATGACTCTCTTCCGCTTGGCCATCCGACGATTGATGGGAAACTACACATACGAAAGAAAGAACAGTCACTATACGCCTTAATGCTCAATTTGAAACCCTAACTGATTCCTGCCCCTCGACCTGGGTGCCTAAATTTTAACAGACAAATTGGTTGTTTTAAAGGAGAAAGGCTTATAGTGACGGCTCTTCGCTTCCCGTGTGCAGTATGTGTAGCCCCAGAAAGGGAAGAAAAAAGAAGAAAAGAAGACGTAGACGCCGAAAAATGACGAATATGTGATGCCTAATAAGAGATAAGAAAAACCGAGAATGACATTGAAAGAGCAATGTTACCTGAATGAAGATGTTGTAGACCCGAGCTTTGCCTTCCAAACTCGCCTTAAGAAAGATCCATCCCCTTCTCTTCGCCTATTGCAGTTGACAAACAATTGAGACTGAAGAGACAAAAGATGAAATGTGTGAGTGAGTATACGTGCGCGCGTGTATATATATACATATGTATAGGTGCGCGCGTGCATGCGCCCAAAGAGTTGAAAAAGGGAAGATCAACCGCCTCATTCGGTTAAGGGACAGAAAGGTAAAATCACCCCCCTTCTTAACTCCTCCAGCGGTTACCTTCCCCGCGATGAGCACTCCTCCCCCCGTTTATCGCTGGCATTATCTCCACTCCTATCGCAAACCATGGGTCTCCACTATTGGGATGTACTCGTTTCGGCCTCTGGGCGCACGCTGGATGGGCATCCTAAAGAAGGCCCCCGCGCTTAGGGGGCAAATGATGGCCTCCAGAACCGTGATCGCTTTCTTACAGCCTACGGAGTCGTCATCCCTACGGGCCATGAGAGGCCTCGACTACGGTATCCGTAGCTTCTTCCTCCCGTAGGCACACTCCCGTCCGTCAAAACACGTGTCGGTCGAGCGTGAACCAGTCATCCCCTGGGACACGAAAGCCATCCTAGAAACCCTTCATCTGGATACATAGCTTCCGCCAGTCACCTGCCCTACGGGAATATAGACCAACAGATAGGCACCTGACTCGAGCCTCATCACCTAGTCTAGGCCGTAGACCTCCAGATGGCGGGAGGAGAGACCTCCCATAAAGGGAGCCGAAGGCCAACCGGAAAGAGGGGGGGAAAGGGAGAGAGGGAAAAAGGAAGAGGGGGAAAAAGAGAGTAGAATAGAACGAGAAACAGCTAACTATCTTCTGATGATCGCTACGGATTAAAGGGAACATCCATACGGCCATCACTAATAATATTGTATTGCTAGTGTTTAACACTAAATGATATTAAAAATGTGTTATGAATGTGTTATGAATAAAATATTATGGTCTAAGCCTTCGAACCCAACAACTCCCATTATTAATCAACCATTAATCAAGAGAATCACCGGAGCTTTTGCCCTTTCTATATTTAGTTATGCATTGGTCCACTGCTTGCCTCGCTTACTTTGGTTGTACTCTCTATTTTATCAAAAAGAAACAACCACTATTTCTTTGTTAAAGTTAAATAATATTTTTCTATATAAAATTATTGTAAATTATTATTATTATTATTATCATCATTGTTTAAGTTATTAACATGTAAACTAACAGATTATTTTAAAGAATGAATATATATTCACAATATCCGAATATTGAGCATATTTAAATTCAAATAGTAAGACGGTTGAAATCCTAGTTAAGCGTAAAATTTAAAACCTAACAACAATTGGATAAACTTGATACTGTATGAACATTATTTGTATGTGCAGTTGGTAATATGAAACTACAGACTCAAAGGGCATATCTCTATGACTCTATCCTATAAAATGTGACACTTTCACTGTTTCACATAAACAGACCCCCACACAACAGAACTGTTCATCTCTTTAAACTCCCGTCTCAATTTCTTTTATCATCTGCTCCTTCATTTTTAAATCACAATAATACCCTGCAAACCTCCACAAATTTACCATCAATGGACACCAACCCTTCCTCCCACCATGGCCTTAGTGGAATAGAATTATCTGAACTCGAACCACTAATTCAAAACTACCACAAATTCGACCCTTTACCAAACACATGCACTTCTCTGATCGTTCACCGTATTGAAGCTCCTGCAAGATTTGTCTGGCCATTTATACGCCGTTTCGACAACCCGCAAAAATACAAACATTTCATCAAGAACTGTAATTTAACTGCGGGTGATGGAAGCGTAGGAAGTGTCAGGGAAGTTACAGTTGTTTCGGGATTGCCTGCATCAACAAGCACTGAGAAACTCGAGATTTTAGATGATGAGAAGCGTATTTTGAGCTTTAGAGTTGTTGGTGGAGAACACAGGTTGAATAATTATAAGTCCGTTACGTCTGTTAATGAGTTTGAAGATGATGCTGGTAGGGTTTATACGGTTGTGTTGGAAAGCTATATTGTTGATATACCTGATGGAAATACCGGAGAGGATACCAAAATGTTTACTGATACTGTTGTGAGGTTGAATCTTCAGAAGCTTGGTGTTGTTGCATTGGCTGCGTTGCATGGAAATGATTGATGGTAATGGTGGTTGTGCGGTGGTGATCTGTGGTAGACTTGGTAGTGGTATGATTTTAATTTACACCCTTTTTATTGAATATATATTATAATGAATTTAGTTATGCCGTCACAGTTGGATATAAAGTGATTTAAAGTCAATTTATATTATGTCGTTTATGGATATGAATGGTTGAAATTTGAAACGTAAAATTTCTTATGCAATATTTTTCCGCAAAAAAATTGATTTTAATGTTTAGGATTTTTTAATTGATATATATTTTTGGTTTTGGCCGTTCATTTTCCATTTATAAGCGATGTAAGATAAATTTGGCTTGTTTTTCATCCAACAGTGATCGGAGATCGATTTTTAATTACAAATGTGTTACGAACTTTCTTTTTCACAAAAGAAGGAAAGGAAATAATTGTATTTTCTATGTTCCCTTTCATTTGACTGAAAATCTGGGTTTTTTAAATGGGCTGATCTAGTTATGGAGGTTGAGTGAGTGTGAATTTAGTTATAGCTTCATGGGGTTGGCAAAATGGACCTTAGCTTTAATTTTATTAAATCCAAGAGAAATTATGATGTAATTATCCATTTGTTTATGTTATTATAGTTGTAGGAAATGGTCAAATTTTAGCTTTAGTCAGCTTGGTTCTTGCAACTTGCAACTTGGGAATTGTAATTGACTTATCTTATAGTATCTACATACATACTCATGTAGTAAATAAAATATTTGTTGTTGATTTTCAATATAAAGTTGTAAACTAATACAATCTGTGGGCTCTGGATCCTTTCTGCAGAAGTCTGGAGGTGCTGCTATTCTGTTCATAGTGTAGTATGTGTGTTTTATATTGAATTTTTGTTCGAGGAGTTCCTGCATGGATACAGTAGATTCATAGATATAGATAAATGGTTAGAGATGTCATAGTAAAAGTGCTTGATATGGACTTGTCACATCATGAGTTTCTTGTACTTGATGTCATACAAAGTTTTGTAGATGTGAAAGGCCAATGAGCATAGACCATGCATACACTCTAAATATGTATCAACTTCACTTGTCCTGGTCACCACCCTTTAATTAATTATCGTACTACTTCCTCCGTCTCATTTTATGTTGAATCATTTATCGTTTTTGCATAATTTTCTCTAATTTGATGTTTGTTAAACGAGAAACTGTGTTAAGAGTTTTGAAGTTACAGATAAATGTTGTTAGGAAGAGAGGATAGAAGGGCGGCTACTTTAAATTTAAGTAACACAACAACTTCATGTGACTTGAATGTCAACCCAAAATTTAAGTGTAGGTTGGCAATAACAGCAACAACAAATGGATGAAACTTGTGACCAAATCCTTTCCCAACTGCAGATATGTGATCATAGAAAGCTGCTTCTATCTGTGCGTGTGTAATCTGTAGATTTTCCAGGTGGTCGGTCTGTTTGTATTTATCAGCATCATATGTAAAATTTCCGAACAAGTTACATGATTTTGGTTTTCATTTTGTTTGTCGTAAAATTTTGTGTTTTGCGATATAAATACACGACAATAAAATAAACGAACATCGAATAATTTGAGAATACTTGGCTTTTAAAAAATACAATGTAGTCGGTGCATCTTTATGTTAGACGATGTTTGTATCGACAAACTTACAAGTTGGAAAAAGAAAAATAATCGTACGAGAGAGACGAAAGGGTCGATGAGATTAAGCCCATGTTGGTCCCAACCCAACTACATATTCTAAAGAATATGGACTGTCATTACAAGAAAGGTTCTGTAGGCCCGAAAATCAAACATAAACTTAAGCCCAGAGGTCCGACTACCTCATATTGGCCGGGATAAAATGCACACTTGCTATTCAGAGAATTTAACTTTTCTTTGTCAAGTCAAAGAATTTAACTACATATTAAAAAAATTAAAATATTAAAATTAACTATATTAACTACTTTACTTTACTATACTAATTTTTTTACTTTTTCCATCAATTTATATTTTTTTCTTAACATTCGTACCCAAATCAAATGTGGTGAAACGGATGGAGTAGGAGTTAATTGACGTATGAACTATGATTCGTGAATAAACAGTGAAAAGGTGATACACATTTTCGACATGTTTAAATGACTCTTTTTCGTGTGGGTTATATATTAGTTTCGGAGAAAATGGTATTTAAGATATTTTTCGGCAAGGATTGACAGACTAGAAATGTTCCAAAGTTTAACTGTTCCACCAGTTGAAGACAATGAGAATTGTTTTTCATTGGTGCTGTAGAGGGTTCTGTTTTTGTACATCGGGTAAACCAGTCGTGCACAAATAAACATAACTCATCCTGTTTATGTTAAACATTTCAACTTTATCATTCAACTTTTATCAGGCGAACAATCAAATCAAACGTACGTCCCCTAAATACATGTTGGAACTATAATCTATGATCCCCTCTTCATTTGGGTTCTTTTCACAAACTATTTAACCACTAAACTATTTAAATTGTTAACTACATTCGAAAAAGAAAAGTCTAAAGATGTGTAACGTTCTGCGTTTATTATTTGCGAAAATCCGTTATGAAAACGTATTTTTTTGTTTTAAGTGCGGAAGGAGTAAGTGAGCCCTCTGTAAACACGGAAAATTAAAGTTTTTTCACCCAACATTTCTTGATATAGCGATATCTTTCTTTTTCATCGCATGCCAATCGTTGAAGAACTGAGCTCTTAAATGTAGAGGTGCCTTAAATTGTTGTTTCAACTTTCACCAATAAATTTATCAAAGATTTTTCAGGAAATTAAAAATTATATTAATTGCCATGACTTTATGGCTTTTGATTGCTTTCTTGCTTGCATTGCATCATCATGAAATCTATAAAGATAGATTTGTAAAGTGCAAGTACAATATTACTACTCACTGCTGGTGCAGTAAAAGACAGTGCTCCTCTCTCCTCTCACATCAAAACTAAAAAAACTGCCTTGCCCTTAACTCTTTACTTGTTACATTCAAGACTCCATGCAATGAAAAAGTAAATAACTTTGTTACTCTTTTTACTCCTCTTTCTCATCAGACTTGCCTTGTTACCTATATATAGTTAAAAAGTTAACCCTTTTTTGAGATTTTTTAGTTTTTTACCCCTCCAAATTGTAGAAACACAAAATTTTAAGGCCTGCCATGAACAGAAGTTTAACAAAGCATGTGTGGGAATATACATTATATATGTCTTTATGTGTGTATAGAGGAGAAGGACAAAGAAGATCAGTGTTCAAAGATTAGTAGGGAAGGATGGGTCCTCTGTTAAGGCTGCAACAAAAATGAGTGGCACTGCACCATTAAAGATCAGTAGTAAGTATGCCCCTTCTCTCTCTATGCATGTACACATTTATGATGTAAATTTGTATGCAAAACAATGTAGGATTCGGGTCATGTTCTATGAAGAACACGTTTTAGCGTGAGAATAATAATTATAAATGATTGTGCACAATGTTTGCATTTTTTATCTTATATTATGTAGAATAATTATTTTCACTGTAATCATGATAAAAAATGATTATATACCCACCCAAATCAGTGCAAATGTTCTTGTTTTTACTCTTGTGTGGCTCTTCTTGTCACTATATTTAATATGGGTCCATGCCATTTATCCTACTACTTCTGCAAGAGACCCCTTGGCTTTTTTCTCTTTCTTGCTTTTAATGGTTTCTTTCAGATGATTGTCCTTGTAGTTTACAAGACCTCCTTTTTTCTTTTCTGTGTTTTTAGCTTTAATATCTAGTGGACATTGTGTTCTCCTGTCTTCTGTTTTGGTTTATGAGAGAGTGTATATAAATATTTATCATGATTTTTCATAGGGTCTGACTCTGAATTTTCACATTCTTGGTCTTTGGGTCATGAAAAATGAGCATAACTTTATTTTTCCTCCTTCATGCAAGCAAGTAAACTCACTTTTTACCTTGCTTTTTAAGCTTTTTCTGCAGAGTGGATGCTGAGTATGTTTTAATGCATGAAGGCTTGTATTAGCTTTTAGTCTTTCACATATTGTTCTCATTGCTAAAGAAGAATAATAGTAGAATCTCTTTTGAATATCACCATTCTTGCCTATCTTTTTTATTTTATACTATTTGCTTGTTTGGCAAAAAAGGAAACCAACAAATTATTGTCAACTTTTTTACAGCATTCCCTTGTTCTGGGTTCTTTAGGAAAACTACACACATATGGTGTCTCTCATACAAACACTAGCAACCACATTTCTATCTTTTGATTAGAAAACTCAATGTCTGCATAGATTTTTTGAGCCCATCATTTTGAATAATTGTAGTTGTGACAAGCCTACTACTGAAGGAGATTTAAAGTCCATGAAGCTTATTTGTTGGTAGATCACATTTGTTCTGCAAATCATTGCAAGGTAAGTTTACATTATTTCCCTTGTTGTCTTTCATTTACCTTTCTTCCATGTTTGCATAGTTAGATTTACTATAGACTTCTTACAGTGTAGTTAAGTTTATCAAGTCTAGTTCATATTTAGAGTGTCTTGTGGTTCACTTGCTAGTTTCTTGGGTTATATTTTAGTAGCTGTATCAGGCTGTGTTTGCAGTTAGGAGTTAAGTATGTACTGAAAGTCCTTAGTTTTGGTTTAGGCTTATCTTCTTGCCTCTAGTTCACCATGAAAGGGTCACTACTCACTACTCTGATTATGGTTGTTAATGCATAGAAGCATGAAAACATGCAATAATTTTACACAAGGGTTGTAGGAGCAGTACTATAACATGACTATCGATCGAATGCAATAGTACTTTAAACTTTTCTGATGAAGTGTGTAGTTTGACTTGAAATTTGGCCCGATGAAACTCTTCTTGTTGAGAAGAGGGAGCACTAATTTTTTGTCTATGGAGTGTGTCTCATTTAAATCGAACTATTTGCAGGAAGTATATTATAAGTTTTTGTAGATTTTGGTATACTGGGATATCATTTCAAGTGTGTGTCCACAGTTAAACAAGTTGCAGACTTGCAGTCACATAGTGTTCTGTTGAATTTTATCAAGTTTCCATACTTGTTGAGTCAATTTCCACACATGTAATTAACCAAATTTGGATTGAGCCAGTTTCCGAGTACTACCTGTAATTTTAGGGCTTCTGTGAATAATGTGTATTCATTACCTGGTCTAGAAATGGAGGGAATTCTCCACATCTAACTGAATTTAATACGTATTTTGTTACAGGAAGTTGGCATTGCCGAGTGTAATCCTTTAAATTAATTTGTTCTAGTATATTTCTGACTTTTGGGACCATCTGAAGCATTTTTCCAAAACGAAAGCAGGCTCGTATGCAAGTATAGGCTTGCAGTTCTTTGAACAATTAAGAGGGATTTAGTTATACATTGAAAAACAAATGGATCCATTTACACTGCCCATGAATGAGGATCGTCAGAACCCTGTGACTAAGGATGATAAGTTTTCATGTTCAACCTCAGTTCCCATTTTTCAGCAAAATCCACACAATTTGAATGAGCAAAACCAGATCATGGCTGAATTTCCTGCACTTTGCTTGACACAAGGTGAATTTCTGAATCATCTCCAGTGGCATCCTCACCTGAAATATCATGCGGAGTTACCTACTTATGCTGCATTCCCCCCCAGGAGTTCAGAGCTGGAGAGAGGCCCTGAAAAGGACATCTCAGTAAGAAGATTGTATCCAACCAGTAACACCGAAAATCAGGTTCAGGATATGGCAGAAATGCCTAATTTTTCTGCTGCACATGGAAACCCTTTGGATATAATTGGTAAAGAGACACCAACTCCTCCACTATGCACTCAAGGAGTGGTGGATACTTTTGTTTCAAACAACAACTTCGATACTGGACGATCCTCACGTGGAACTTTTGGAAACCATGGGGACGAGGAGACGCATGCTAATATAAGAAGTAAAAGGAACTTGCACAATATTGTTGCTCCTCAATTTGCTGGGCCGGTTCCTGAAAGAACAGAATATGAACCATTCAGAATTGTGGGGAACATGGATCAAAGTCGGTGGATATCAGCAGAAAATAAAAGTATGAGTTCTGATTATACCTCTGGATCATCAAAATATAGCAATGAGCTATCACCGAGTCATTCTATATCACAGCCTACAGTTGTTTGCACAACTTTTCCAGAACATTGTTCAGAGATTAGCTGTTCAGGTTCAGAGCAAGCTTCTTGCAACATAAACAATTTTTCTCCAAATTTTAGTTATCAACCTGTCCAACTTTCATGCCTGTTATCTGGATCAAGATTTCTCACAGGTTTACAAGAAATACTTTCTGAACTTGCTACCTATTGTTTTGGAAATCCAGGCAGTTTAAGCTATTTTGCTAGTAGAACTGGCTCTAGGATAAATGTTCCATGCTTTTCAAGTCAAGATGCTGAAAGAAGTTATACAAGAATGAATCCTGATAGCTCTCATGACGGCAATTACCTCACTGTAAGGGGACAGGATGTTGAAACCAGAAAGAACTTGCTTGATTTACTGCAAATGGTATGAGCCTGACTTTACCAATGTAATTATCATCACTTAAATGAAGTTATAGTTTTTATGATTAACCTACTATCCCATTGCAGAGACAGCAAATATATTGATGCAACTTTCATTATGTAGAATTCAAAATTTACTGTGATGCCATTACAAAGAGAAAGTTGGGGGTGGGGCGGGGGCGGGGGCGGGGGAGGGGGATGTAAATCTTGCTATTAAGTTTTGACTGATCACATTGTTATGCTTTTTCTGAACTCAGGTTGACAATCAGCACAATCACTGCTTGGATGAAATTCATAAAGTAATATCTGCATTCCACTCTGTAACAGAACTGGATCCTCATATACATGCTCATTTCGCTCTCCAAACAGTTGATACATTGTATAAGAACCTGAGGGAGAGAATCAGCAAGTCTGTCCTTGCATTGGGAGCGCGCCTCCATGAAGGAGGTAGAAAAGAAGAGGAAATGTCATTTGAAACCTCTTTTATTCAGAAACAGTGGGCTCTCCAGCAGTTAAGAAAAAAAGATCATCAGTTATGGAGACCTCAGAGAGGCTTGCCAGAAAGATCAGTCTCCGTTCTAAGGGCATGGATGTTTCAAAACTTTCTTCACCCGTAAGCAGTCCAACAGAAAGAATCTAATGTATCTTGTGCACTTTCAGAAATCAATACTTAGAAAGAAAGTATGCTTGAACTTTGAAATAATGTTTGCAGGTATCCAAAAGATTCTGAGAAGCATTTGCTTGCGGTAAAAAGTGGATTAACTAGAAGCCAGGTAACTCCAGGTCCTGTACATGTTTGTATCAAGATGATTTACTGCAATCATAATTAACTTTTACATGCCCTTGAACTTCTATACAATCATCTGTCTTGTTCTAAAGCTTAAATACTGCATCTTCTTTGACCTGTATGTGCCCATAATCAGGTGTCCAATTGGTTTATAAACGCTCGAGTTCGGCTCTGGAAACCACTGATTGACGAAATGTACTCGGAGATGAACAGGAGGAAAGGCCATCAGAACAGTGAAGAAATTGATAGCCATCATAGAAACCTTACAAGCATTGACGGTCATCGGTTTAGGATGATTTAACTGAGAAAAGATGGGCATATTACATGTCTGTTGCAATTGTTTGAAAATGCAACTCATGGATTAAGTGCAGGACATCATTATATGTAATTGTAGATAATTATCTATATAATCGTGATTATATGCGACTCAGTTGAATTATTAGGCGAGGTAGTTTATGGGCGACTTTATGCATTTTAGGCACATTTGATTGCTGTAAGAAACATGCAAAATAAGTTTTGTCAATAATTTAAGGCTAATTGGTTTTGACATGCCACCGGTAAATATGATTTGGCGGGGCAGGAAGTATGTCATCTTCCTAACCCTTCCCCCAGTCTGCATGCCATATAGAACTAGATGAAACTAATTTATACAAGGACCAATAAGCAAGTACCTATTTCTCCATAAACTTAGAAAATGAAAATAAAATAACAGGAGTATCTTGTGCATCCTCCATTAGACAGAAAAACAATGAGTTTGCTACTCATGCAGCACAGGATAAAAGTTTTAATACATCCTCCAGTACTGAAGAAACCATATAATAGATTCGGTTGATATTAGTTTCTACACACGAGAGCTGCATCAGATACTATTTTCATTCGATATCTTCCATCTCTTCATCAGCATCATTAGGACTTGTTTCTTTCTTCTCATTCCCTGTACACAGTCCAGTAGTAATGTTACCCTGGCTTCCACTAATCAAAGCGTCACCAAAGGCAGGAGGCAAGGAAATACTGGTGACTGGAGAATAATGAAACTCGCACTTTACAGTCTTAGCCTGCGGTTCCACTTCGTTCATTTCTTCATCCCGTTTCCTTCTCCCATGTGTTGATTTTAAATTCACTGGACAGGCAACAGTTGAAATCGGACTCTGTAAAGAGTAAACCATCTCCTGATCCATACAAACCTTGTTAGCCCCATTCAAGTCAGGGAAGGTGTCTGGGGTAGAATAATCACCAGCCGGTTTAAATTCGAGGAGTCCATAGTCTTGTCTTAAACTGCATGTAGTAGCTTTAGCATGTAATGTAGAACAATCTTCAAAAACTCTAATCCCATGATCCTGGAGGCCCAATAGCCATTCTGAAAAATAATATAGTTTTAAGTTATCTTTTTATTAGAAGAGTCCGAAATTAAGACCATATATATTACATACAGAACAAAATTCACGACATACCAAAAGACGGAACAGACTTCAGGAAGCATATTTTTATAATTGACATAAGCAGCAAGATCAGTTTGCCTAACAAAACTAAATAAAATAAGGGGAAGGGAGGAGAAGGGGCAGGGGGGGGGGGGGGGGGGGGGAGGCAGGCAAGGCTTAGAATTTATTGTTTGCAACTCATGTAAGAACATAATCTGTAAGAATATGTAGCATGATAAGAATTTAATGAAAGGACCAAAACATAAATTTTTAATCAAACATAAGGGCATAAAAAAACAAAGACTTACTTATAAGAGCTCTGGGAGTGGGTGTGTTTGGCCTGCTCAGTTTCTCCTTCATGCCGATTTGGTTAGCTACCAATTCAATTAGCAGGTTAGGAATATCAGATCTAGAGAAGGCTTCTGTGTAAGAAACGGTGGTGGCGTGTTTCCCTGCCCCATATTCCCTGTAGTCCAGAAAATCTCTAAATTATTATAAAATATTTTAGCATTTCTGCTAAAACTGTAATCAAGTCAAGTAATCGTACCTTGCAAACTCTATAGCATTGTCTGCAACAAGCAGCCATGCCAAGAACATATTCTTCAAGTTGCTTTTATGCAGCTGACTGAATCTACCAGATTTCAAAAATGGAAGTTCACCGAGTAAAACAGCATCGTATAACACTCGTCTTAAAAGCCTTTCTTCCTCAGAACTCTGTGAACATGAAACATGTTTAGTGAAGGATAAATTTCAGTATCAGCCATTGAGTACAATACACCAAGTAATTTCATTTATGGAGGACAATAGATATGTAACTTCTAACAGAAGTATGACTGCTGCAGAATAAGTAAAGAAGACTGCATTTGGGAATTCTGACATGTGAATCGGTGGTCTAGTGTTTTAGGAAGGCTAAAGACACTCCTGAGGTATTGAGGTGTACTTCGTACGACGATGAGTCGATAAAGGACATTTACCATAAAAAGTAGAACCAAAATTTATACTTGGTTTAAAAACACTATAATTTAGGTGAAGGACGACAAAATTAAATATTAAAGGAGTAGAAAATTAACAAAAAGATGCTATATATTTGACTAAATGAATAATAAAATGATTGAAATTTGAAGGATAACGAAGACAAGTAAGTTATTAATGTTAATAATGTTAGATCATTTTTTTTTCTTTTTGCTAATAGATATATTTGAATATAAACATATTGTTTAAAAGATATTTTAATACGTCACATTTTATTAAATTTATCGACAGCAAATTTAAAATTTTAATTTTGATACATGTATCATATATGTATAGGTATGTGAATAAAAGCATTGGCCATAAAAACATAAAATATCATATGATTAAGAAAAAAAAAAGCTCTTTAGTGGCTACGCGTCTGCTACCAACTACCAAGTCTACATGAAAATGCAATAAAACTAACCAATAAGGTGGTAACTGGCAAACTTGGCTCCAACATCATCCTGAAAAGCATATCTGACAGGCAACATAAACATATAAGGATAATGCAAATGAAATATCAGAAGTTGAATTTCCCTCCAACGAGGTGAAACCAAAAGTGTCTGGAAAGACACCAAATAGCTCTTTTGGTGTTAGAATTATAGATTACCTCCAGAATAATTAAGTCGCATGTCAATATAAAAAATAACAGATTTTAATTATATGAGTTCTGGTTGATGTTGGAGTACATAACTACATGTAAACATGACATTGAAAATGGAACCCAATCATCTACAAGGCCCACTCCCAGCCTACAATATATTCTGGACCATAGAAGAAAACATGATAATATTTGCTCCAAGTGAAAGATCAAAGCACGATATGCACACCTACAGTCCGATTCAATTTATTCTAGTTCTATTCTGATGGTCCAATTTTTCCTAGTTATATTTATGCATGTGTTGCGACACTTAAAACAGGGTATTGCTCTGGTTCCATTTTACTATTCAAAGATGAGATTTACCTCTCTAGAAAACTTCTAGACAGTGATGGTATCTAAACTGGAAAAAATTATAATGTCGAGGGAGGCATACATGAGCTCTTCTATATTTAAAAATAATCATAAAGGAAAAGAAGGAAGTATGATCTACATTTGGTTTTAGGTGCACTCCGGCTATACTTGCTCAAGTCTTGAGTCATTAACCGCATCTGTATCCTCACATGCTATAGATCCACACAATGAAAAAAAAAATAACAGGTTCTATTAATGTAACCAATTAATAATGCAACTCACCACTTTTTTTTACACACTTTGCCTTTGAAAAGGCTTGGCAATACCACCAAGGCAATAGCACAATTATGACAAATTTGATGACACAACTCAGGTCAAATTCTGATCTTAATCGAAAATTCGGGTCTATCTCAGATTGAATCCAATATGTCATAAGTACACTAACCCAAGTACAACTAAGTTGGGTACTAACAGCCCATTAGAGGCCCTTAAATGATTGTGATATGTTTATGCACTTGGTAGTCATAATTAACCATATTCTCACGTATTTCGATGTAGGATTGGGGTGTTACACACTTCCCCACTTGATTCTCAACATCCTCGGTAGGCCTAAGGATAAATCATAGGTTCATATAATTAACTCTCTAGCCATTTTGGGGGATAATGCAAATTGGCTTTGTGTCCCTACTTTTGAATCTTTGCCATTCCCACCTGACAACTTGACTGAACAAGATTTCGTGTCCCGAGCCTTGATTGAAAATTTGGGTCAAATCCCGGCCCAAATGCATCCTACTTGTGTAATCTACCAACCCCACCGAGACCCCCAGAAAATCATGATTCGCACCTGTCCTGTTAGTTAATGCATTTGGTACTCATATTTAAGCTTATATTTCAAACAAATTGTCTTACATGAGGGGTTATATATGATTATCATTTTATAAAGTAAAACTTAATTATCTATATAGAATATTGACAAGCTCACCATAAAAAGTAAAGTTCTTGAATTCCTTCAAAATCTGCAATATCCATTCACTCAGATCCATTTGTTGGTCTACGCCGGGAACCCCAAAATTAAGTTTAAATTGTAACAATAACATTAATATCTCAACCATAACAGCCCCAGCTAAATTGTGTGTCGTGTAACACACATTTATCTGTAGTCGAACTTCATCACTTAAAAGCGGAAAAAATAACCTTAAATGGTCCACAGGTTTACAATCGCTCTCAACTTGATCCATTGTCCAAACTCGCATCATATCTCTGAAACAATATGACAATTGCTCTATCCCATTTCTTTGATTCTCCAAACTGCAGTTCAAAATGATATAACCAACAATTCTTTCTAACAATTTTTTAATTCCTCTTCCCAAGCACACATCAGCCTTTGATAAACCAACACAAGATTTATGGAGAACAGGAATAATCAGAGCTATTATAGCAACACTCTTCAAGGCATTGCGTGGAGTTGAAAACCACATTGACAACTCGAACAACTCTTTAGCAACATACAAAAGGTCTTCACCGATACGCATAAAATTACGATATGATATTGCCAAATAGAAACAAAGAAATTCAAAAGGTGAATCTTTAGATTTTTGAAGCAAGTTGTTAGAATGTAATCGTAATTGAGACAAATTTGGAACATCACTCTGGAGCTCTTTCATAAACATCTCGATTAAATTTGTCAGCTTGATCTCATCGTACTCGGTAAGGCTTGCTCTGACGCTTGTATCGGTAGTTGGAGAACTCATTTTGAGTGGTGCACATACATATGACTCTATTAGGGAAGTCTCGTAAGGAATTGAAGAAATGAGACTGTTTAAGGAATGTAATCTGAAAACCCTAGCTTTGCGAGAGAAAATTTGGGGAAAAGGGGGAGAACAATCCTTTTGGTAAGTCATATAAATGAAATTTTAAGAATTTTATTTGCATGGAAATCTAACGCGTCAATTTGGTCAACAATATTTCTTATTTTATTAAATTCTACATAATTATGATTTGTAACCACTGAAATATTAGATGCTTCTGATATTTCCATTTTTCTTACTATATGGACAAACTTACATCCAATAAATTCTGTTTATTTTTAACTAGAAAATCGAGCATCTGATTTAATATAACAATATTAAAAAGAAAAACATAGTATCTGCATATTTAGTGAGGGTTTTGTAACACTATTTAAAATTCAAAATGTTTGTGTGACTGTATGTACAGCTTATCACTAACAATCCTGTAAAGATGTGAATGATTGAACACTGCAAATTTGTCATTGCAATGGTGAAACTCTGTAATTGGAGTCATAATTAGGAAGATTAAACATTTGTGTATAGAATCCAAATTTTTTGAATGGATAGACATACTAGTTACTACATGACTCATGAGCATACTTTTTTTTAAACACCCCTGAAGGAATATCCATATTTATGGAAGCAATTATCAATTCTTTACCTAACTTTTTTATAACAATATCGCAGATATGCTGCAGACAATAACACGTCTACTTGGTTTAGTGAATTTCAAGATTTGTTCTTGTCTACTGTACCTATATATTTTAGGTACATTTTACATAAAAGAAGTTCAATAGTGTTAAAATTAAAAAAGAGAAAGAGGGATTTAGAAAGGGGGGGAGAGGGGAAGTTGGTCTTGGTAATTTGTTCAAGCTACTACACATCCTTTAAAGATGAAGAGAGCATGTACATTACATATTCAGAAATTATACAACTCCAAGCAAACCCTATTGCAAGCACCAAGCAACAATGTTCTTAATTATTTCACACTTATTTCCTTTCAACAATTAATATCAGTAGCAGTAAAACAAATTAAATCCCTAGAATTTTCTGATATGACTTCAAATATATGACAACAGTAAACTTAAATAACAATTTAAATTATCGCTCAATAACTCATTTAACTTTGTCCTTTTACTTTCCGATCAGTGGGGAATTTGACCACTTGAGAGTTGACCCCTACTGAACTTGTAGTTATGCATATATGTAAAATTATATTTGATATATTAAAGTAAAACTTATACTATTAAGTATGAACTTATATTTTAATCCCACCTTGAATTTAAAATTGCCGCGGCATGTTCAGGATGTTTGAATTGTATTGAATTTATGATTCCTATAACTAATTTTATTTGATACGTCCCTGCTTTCAAGTAGCATCTGATACTTGCATCACTTTCAAACCATAGATCACCAAACAACAATTAACGAGAGATTACCAGTACTTTATTTTACTTGATAAACTAGACCAAATCAAATTTAAGTAATAAGTTAGCAATACATATCACCATAGCCTGCAATATTAATTTACGTCAGGCCAGAAATGTTTATCATAGCAGAAAAATAACGTTATTTAAAAAGAACAAGCATTCCATATTTAAGTCGTTGAATAAAGCACCAATGGTTAGCATACTAACAAGACGTAAGGCAGTAAAATAAATGATCAGTAAAAGCATTAAAAAAATCTTACCATGAAAACCCAAATTTTGAAATCCCCCGACTGCTTGATACAACGACAATTTCAGATCACCCTGCTTCTCCTTCCTTGACACCCTCAAACATAACCTCAACAAGAAAAACTGAACCATGACCAAACCAGCTAAAACCCTCATTCCACACCGAGCATCAACCTGATTCCGAACTTCATCACTCAAAAGCGGAAAAAACAACCTCAAAGCATCATCCAACACCATACCCTTACCAATTTGATCCACATTCCAAACACGCACCAAATCAACAAAATTTCCCATCAAATTATCGCCCAAAACCACATCCCTGTCCGCATCAAAACACTCAACACAACATATACTAATATAACTCCCTATCCGTTCAACCAACCCCTCAATCTCCCCTCTAACACAAACCTCTCTTTTCCAACAACTACACAAAATATATAAAACCGGAGCAAGAACTGCAACTCGTTGTACCCCACTACACGGTTCGGAACACGAAACTACTAACTGAAACAAGTCTTTTAGTACTACAACTCTATTACAAGGCTCTTGAAAATACAAACTATTACTATTAAATGTAAGTGCTGAATAAAACCAAATAAATTCAAGTGGTGGATCATCCATAGTTTGAATTACCCGGTGTAGAATCATCCGTTCTGCCATGAAACACTTTTCGCCTTTTCGAGACTCCGTAATGAAGTGATTAATTGAGTCTTTTAGTATTGCTTCATAATCTTGAGAATGGCTTAATACCACCATGATTGAGCTTGATGGGGTTGCTTTTTTGGGTCAAATTGTGTGGAACTGAGTGAAATTAAGCTAAATTTGGGGTTAATTTAGTGTTAATTTGGGGGTTTAAGATAGATAAACCCTAGTTCATAAACCCTAGGTTTTAGGGGAAGTGTAAAAGGTGTGTGAGTTTGAGGGGGAAAGCGCGCGAGTGGGGTCTGATTTGTAACGGACATTTAATTTTTGAATTCGTACAATTTCAAAATTTGAAAGAAAAATTAGATCAAGATGAAGAATCTTTCTCTTGATATAGCAAACTCTTTAAAAAAAATGAAATTAAATTTTACCTTTTCTCTTGAAATAGCTCAAGTGATAAGAGATTTTTAGAATCTTGCGTTTGATTGTCGTTTACTCCAAAATATCTGATAACATATTAATACTATCTATACTATCTATACTATCTATACTATATTATTATAAGCAAACTAGCCTCTATTTGGTTGGTTGGTTTTTGGTTAGTTGGTATTTTTAATAACAACCGTTAGATTGAAAGAGAGATAAAAGGAAAACCGTTAGATGTAATGTTAAAAGAATATTTATTTCTTGATATTCAAATCTATACTATATTATTATAAGCAAACTAGCCTCTATTTGGTTGGTTGGTTTTTGGTTAGTTGGTATTTTTAATAACAACCGTTAGATTGAAAGAGAGATAAAAGGAGAACCGTTAGATGTAATGTTAAAAGAATATTTATTTCTTGATATTCAAAATACTCTCACGGGTTCAAGGTTCGAATCCCGTCAACAACATAGTTTAAAAAATATTTCTTTTTAGATATTTAAAATGTTCCCACGGGTTCAAGGTTCGAATCCCGTCAATAACATATTATTATTATTAAATATTTATATTACCTATTTTTCTAAGCTATATCCCGTCAATAACATATTATTATTAAATACAAGGTTCGAATTCCGTCAACAACATAGTTTAAAAAATATTTCTTTTTAGATATTTAAAATGTTCCCACGGGTTCAAGGTTCGAATCCCGTCAATAACATATTATTATTATTAAATATTTATATTACCTATTTTTCTAAGCTATATCCCGTCAATAACATATTATTATTAAATATTTATATTACCTAAGCTATATTCAGAAGTTCAAGATAATATTGTTGTCGACAATATATTAAAAACATTTATCCTCAAAATACAAAGACATGCTTACACCAACATCATACATACATTATTAATTTTAAAAAATTTAATTTTCTACTAATAAAATTATATAATCAAAATACAGATAATAATATAAAAATTCTAAAATTCATCCGTGCATCGCACGGGTTAAATGCTAGTATTATTAAAGACGAAACATTAAAAGTTTTGGTCGGTCGGTCGGTCGGTATTTGGGCCGATTCACGGGCCTATCTATAATCAATTTATTAATAATCAATTACCTTTTTCACTACATTACCTATTTTATATTTTTTTTAAACCAAACCAACTCATCTTCTAAAAATAAAACGGGCAACATATATATAATATGGTAATATTATTATATATTTATAACCGATTACCTTTTTCAGCTAAAACACATTATTTTTATATTTTTTACCTAAAACAAGTAAACAACTCATCTTATAAATAGGACACATATATGGAAACCAAGTTATTGATAACCAATTACCTTTTTCAGCTAAAACATATTACCTATTTCATATATCTATTTAACTAAAACAAATCATTTTCTAAAAATAAGACGGGCAATATATATATAAAATGGTAATATTATTATATATTTATAACCGACAGCTAAAACACATTATGTGTTTTATATTTTCTAACTAAAACAACTTATCTTCTAAATATAATACATGCAAAATAAATATACAATGGTAATATTGTTTTATATAAATATTAATAAATAACAAGTTATTCTTTTCAGCTAAAACAAATTACCTCTTTTATATTTTCTAACTTAAACAACTAATTTTCTAAAAGTAATGCAGACGTATATATAAAAAAATTAATATAATTTTATATAATTGTTAATAAGTAATTAATTGTATTTTTAAGGATATTACCTGTTTATATTTTTTAACTGAAACAACTCATGTTCAAATTAAAAATAACACGGGCAAAAGATAGATATATTGATAATATTATTATATTAAACTTATGAAATTCATGTTTATTATAATTTTTTTAACATTCAATTTAAACGAGATAATTAATGAAAATAAAAGTAACAGTATATTCAAATAAACTCGGTATATTGAACAAGCACATATTTTGATATTTGCACTTGAGTCCCTTTTTAGATTTTTAAGAGTAAAAAAATATGAATCATTAGATATGTTATTTTAAAATATTTTATATTTTAATATCTAAAATATTAATATTGATTACGTCAATAATATATTAAATTTAAATATTATATTGTTAGATTTATAAATCCAATATATATATATATATATTAAAATTTTATCAAATTATATATAATAACTAAAATCTAAATAAAAAATAAGAAAATATTAAAGAAGACCGTGCATCGCACGGGATATAAGCTAGTCTATACTATATTATTAAAGACGAAACATTAAAAGTTTTGGTCGGTCGGTCAGTCGGTCGGTCGGTCGGTATTTGGGCCGATTCACGGGCCTATCTATAACCAATTTATTAATAATCAATTACCTTTTTCAGTACATTACCTATTTTATATTATTTTTAAACTAAACCAACTCATCTTCTAAAAATAAAACGGGCAACATATATATAATATGGTAATATTATTATATATTTATAAACAATTACCTTTTTCAGCTAAAACACATTATTTTTATATTTTTAAATAAAAAAACTCATCTTCTAAATACACATATATGGAAACCAATTTATTAATAACCAATTACCTTTTTCAGCTAAAACATATTACCTATTTCATATATCTATTTAACTAAAACAAATCATTTTCTAAAAATAAGACGGGCAACATATATATAAAATGGTAATATTATTATATATTTATAACCGACAGCTAAAACACATTATTTGTTTTATATTTTCTAACTAAAACAACTTATCTTCTAAATATAATACATGCAAAATAAATATACAATGGTAATATTATTTTATATAAATATTAATAAATAACTATTTATTTTTTTCAGCTAAAACACATTACCTCTTTTATATTTTCTAACTTAAACAACTAATTTTCGAAAAATAATGCAGACGACATATATAAAAAAAAGTAATATAATTTATATAATTGTGAATAAGTAACTAATTGTCTTTTTAAGAATATTACATGTTTTATATTTTTTAACTGAAACAACTCATGTTCAAATTAAAAATAACACGGCAAAAGACAGATATATTGGTAATATTATTATATTAAACTTATGAAATTCATGTTTATTATAATTTTTTTAACATTCAATTTAAACGAGATAATTAATGAAAATAAAAGTAATAGTATATTCAAATAAACTCGGTATATTGCACGAGCGCATATTTTGATATTTACATTTGAGTCCTTTTTTAGATTTTTAAGAGTAAAAAAATACGAATCATTAGATCTGTTATTTTAAAATATTTTATATTTTAATATCTAAAATACTACTACAGATTACGTCAAGAATATATTAAATTTAGATATTAAATTGTTAGATTTATAAATCCGGTATATATATATTAGAATTTTATCAAATTATATATAATAACTAAAATCTAAATAAAAAAAAAGAAAATATTAAAGAAGACCGTGCGTCGCACGGGATATAAGCTAGTATTATATAATAGACGAAACATTAAAAGTTTGGTTGGTCGGTATGATACGTTGTGATTTTACTTAATCGCCCTTAACTATATTTCGTGTTTTTACTTAATTAACCTTATTTATAGAAATATATTATTAAATAATAATATTACCTATTTATAACCAATTACCTGTTTTCCTAAAATACATTATTTTTTCTAACAAATCTTACTACCTTTTCAAGCATGGCAATTATCTTTTTTAACTAAAACATGTTAGTTTTTCTATTTTTCCTTACTAAAACCCCTCATTTTCCAAAAATATCATGGACAAACCTTTAGTTATTTATTTTTAAACCTATAATATTATAATTATTTTTTAAAAGTTTACCTATTTTAACATGTCTACTTATTTTTCTTAACAAATGCAATCACTAAAAATATTAAAATATAGATAATCAAATACATATTTATAACCAATTACTCTAAAACACATTATAGATTTTTTCTAACAAAGTCTCTTCTTTTCTAAATATATCACGGGAAATTATCTTTCTCAATTTACTTTTTCTATTTTTCTCACTAAAATTCATTTTTCCCAAAAATATCATAGGAAATCTTTTACTTATTTATTTTAAAATGAATTTAAATAATTTTAATTAGTAAATTTTAAAACCTCATTTTCCAAAAATATCACAGACATTTACCTTTTTAAACTAAATAAGTGTTACATTTTTTATTTTATTTTTACTAAAACCCCCTATTTTCCAAAAATATAACGGGCAAACCCTTACTTATTTATTTTAAAATATGTTTTAATTTTTTTAATTAATTAAAAGTATTTAGCTATTTTAACATGACTACTTATTTTTTAACAAATAAAATTAATAAAATATTAAAAATATAATAATAATATAATAAAATAACAATTAACAATCCGTGCATCGCACGGGTTTTAACCTAGTACTTATTATAAAACATATAAGCCTAAATAGTTAAAAAAATGAAAATAATGGCAATTTAAATAGGACTTTTGAAAAAATTGTTGGAAAACTTAAAGATAATAAAATAATAGTTATCCATCTTCCAAATTGTAACAAAACAATATAAGTAAATTGCAAGAAAATTTATTTTGTCATTAATTCTATTTTTTCCTAACATATAATCACTATCAGTTATTCATGTACTTATATAAATGTTTTGTTTGAAAATTCAAAACTTGTATTTCTGATAATCAATTATTAAGAAAATTTATTTGGCCTTCACGTCAAACTCATAGGTAAAATGTTTTACATTACTTGATTGAGTGTTCTTTTGGTTGTTCATGTTGGGAGCAGACTGGAGTTGGTTTGAATACCATTATTTCATTATTTTTTGCAAGTTGGTTAAATGAGGAGATCCGAACGGGATAATAAAAAGATAATAATTAGCCTGAGTTTTATGGAAGGTTCGCAATAATCTGAGTTGCTATCAAAGACTTGTGAAATTTTCATAAATTAAATGATTACTTAGTTCATGCCTGAAGATTATATCAATTTCATTATATATCTCAAATAACAAACATGCAAATATAGTCATTTTTTTTTTTTTTTTTTTGCTAAGCTAGAGTTTCATTTTGTTTATATAAATATCTCCATTTTGTATAAGGATTAGTCTAGTCAAGCCCAAAATATATCTGTTGGAACCAATTTTCTGTCGGGTCGGACTCCAAGTATTCCTTTGGATTAACCTGTCGAAATAGTTTCGACAGAATGCGAGGGGTTTGGCTCCCGATTCACCTCCGGTGTTAGAATAAGTTAGAGGTTCCAATAAGGTTTAACTGAACGTGAAAGTATTTGTGAATGTAAAATGAGTATATCTCCTTGAGTCAAACCTGGTGTGTGCTTTTATAAGCACTTCGTATACCGGCTCGTCCAGATTCCTCGGGGACACTCGTCCACGCGCGTTGTCCTATTCGCCCGCCTAAAAAGTCGGGAGACTCGGTCATGCAACGGTAAGATGCAACTGACCGGTCCAAAGTGGTGGGAACAGGCTAGTCAACCAGCCCGTTCGGCCCATTTATAGTTCGGCCCAAGAACCGTTCGGCCCAAGCACTGATGGGCCTCCAACATGTCCCTGTACTTCGGTCGGATGTCCAATGCGTTCGGAGTCCAAGTCCTTCACTCCTCTTCGGGATAACTTCCAGAAGTCTCGTGTCTATCCATTATGACACGTCATCTAGAGAATCGTGCAGTAATTAATAATGACAGTCGTAATTCCTTGAGATCAGTGCTGGATCATAGCCGTTGAATTCCAAACGACCTTAATCGTACGGTCGAAAGCAAACGTTCGCGTTTCCACTGTCCAAACGTCACACCTCTTTCTTTATAAGTATCAAATTTCCCCCCAAACACCGTCACTTATACATTCAAAAGAAAGAATACCATGTCAGTTTCTCTTCATTTCCTTGCCAATTACGATCACCAGCATTCTTTTTTGCTCCGAGTTCAAATATCCTTCTCGTATTTATCACAAGTAATTCTTTTGAATTTCCCTTTCTGAGTAGTTAATCATCTTTTAATCAGCATGCATATCTCTCTTCCTGAATACTGCTGTTGATGTTTAGTCGTTAAACATTTTATTTTAGAATATACATGCTTCCTTAAACGCGCCTGTGAATGTGTTTGTAGGCGTCCTTGTAGATAGATTAGCTCTTTGAACAATCTTCGGGATAACCTGCCCCTTAGAACAATCTTCGGGATAACATGCCCCTTAGAACAATCTTCGGGATAACCCGTGCCTTAGAGATCCCTCATATTCTTTGACTTAGACGTTAGTGACTCCCCGACCGATCCAAGCCCTCTGTACTCGGCAAATCTGTATTTTTTTTTCTTCTTTTCTTGATCATATCCGAGTACACGGCTAATTGCTTCACACACTGATGCAGGAAATATGGATCGGTCGCCTTCCGGATCTGGACGGTCGCCTAGATCCGTGTCCCCGGAAAGGTCTCCTTTTTTCAACACCGATGAATATCCAGCGACGAATCTTTCTACTCGGCTAGCTAAGGATCGAGTAGCCAAGCTTGCGAAGGAATATGAAATCCCGACAGGAGCATGGCATACGTACATGCCAAAAACGGGCGATCGGATTTGGCATAATCCGCCCGTACCGGAGGGCTATGGGCAGTAGCTACAGGGATTTCCGAAGCGGCTCTTAAGTGCGGCTTCCGGGTCCCTATGCTACCTTTGGTAAAGAAATTGTTCGCCCAAATGGGTATAGCCCTCGGTCAGATGGACCCAAACGGGTTCTTGCACATGAACGGCTTCCAATGCCGGTGCCTTGCCGCCGACGTCACGCCGACCCCTTCATTATTCTGGCATCACCACGATTTCAGGAAAAATGGCAAGAGTAAAGGTTTCTACTCAATCGCTCGTCGAAACAATAGGGCTGAATGGGTAGAAACCAACTCGAACAATAAGGGCAGTCATGATAAGTGGTACTACATCTCAGGCCCAAAGATAGCGGCTGCGTCTCAGTGGCGTGTGGTCGATCCCACCGTTCGAGTAGTTAAGCCCACACTATCGGGTGCAGAATTGCACGAGTACCAACGTTTATGTAATTTTGATATGGACTGAATCCCTTTAGAGGACCTTCGGGATAAGTAATGGCTCTTCGCCCTTTGGGGGTAATGGTAACATACTTCATCCTTTACATTTGTTCTTATGCATTCTTCCCTTTTCTTTTTTCTTTTTTATTTGTTGCTCGTGGTGGATTCTAACTTTATCCTTCTTTCCTGTAGTGTCTTCTCGCCAGGCGATTGTCGAACGAAAAAGGGCTAAGTTTGAAGCCGAACAGGCAGCTCTGGTGGCTAAAGCGGCGGAGGCGGCCGAGGCAGGTGCTGCATCTAACGATGGTCGCCAAGTGGGCGAGAAACAGACACCTGAGCAATCGGCCCCGACGTCTCTCCCTCCAACCGACCATGCGGAGCAGGCGACTGGGTCTGCCCAGGCTAAGAAAAGGGCCCGCCGAGGGGACGTCATCAAGACCTATGTCCCTCAGTGGGCAGTCTTGGAGACCGATACTATCACTGCCGCTGATCCCAAGGCGACCAGGGAGATCGCCCCGGACCTGTGCCGAGCTTTGGTGCTTCTGACTGATCGCCCTAACTACAATCAGTTGGGTGTTGCCGACGCTTGTGTCGAGCTGATGAGTTTCCTCTCAAGGGTAAGTTTAATTACTTTGCGTTTTTAGCCTTCTTTGTTCATTCCGGCTGCTGACTGATCTCTGTTTTCTTATTGCAGGCGACGCCGATGGCTGCTATCATCACCGATAAGGTGAAGGATATGCAGAGCAGCTTTGGTCAGATCCAGGAGTTGAAAGTTCGGGCCGTAAAATCAGAGACCGCAATTCAGCAGGCGGTCGGTGATGTAGAGAGGTTGGAGGGCCAATCTGTAGCGTTAATGGCTGACCGAGAGGCTTTGCAGCGGGAAGTTGATACTCTTCGGGCCCGGCTGACAAAACGGAATTTGTCCCTCAAAGCTTCAAGGAAGATGGCTCGGAAGGAGACGAAGCTCAGGTTGAACGCCGAGGAGCGGTGCTATCAAATGGGTCACGACGAGGTCGTGAAGAGGGCTGCTGCCATGGGCTTGGATCACGAAGCCTTGATAGAGCCCGGCTTCACCGATCCAGTTGGTCGCCCAGATGAGGACGAGCCTCCGGTCGTGTCTTCCGACGAGGACGAAGAGTTATCCGATTAGGGATTCTTCTTTGTATTTTGTACTTTATTCGGCCTTCGGGCGTTGAACTCTTGTAGCCTTCGAGCGTTAATGTACTTTTACTTTTTAATGAACTTTCCAACTTTTTTGTTATCTATGTCTTCTTTGGCATCGATTGTTGCCTTAACATAATTAACAATCTTATGCATCTTTGGCTTCGTCTTTTGCCTTAACATAAAAATAATTTTATGTGTCTTCGGCCTTTTAATTTGCCTTGACATAATTAAATAGGATCAAACAATTATATGCATATTCGGCTTCGTCTTTTGCCTTGACATAAAAATAATTTTATGTGTCTTCGGCCTTTTAATTTGCCTTAACATAATTAAATAGGATCAAACAATTATATGCATCTTCGGCTTCGTCTTTTGCCTTAACATAAAAATAATTTTATGTGTCTTCGGCCTTTTAGTTTGCCTTAACATAATTAAATAGGATCAAACAATTATATGCATCTTCGGCTTCGTCTTTTGCCTTAACATAAAAATAATTTTATGTGTCTTCGGCCTTTTAATTTGCCTTAACATAATTAAATAGGATCAAACAATTATATGCATCTTCGGCTTCGTCTTTTGCCTTAACATAAAAATAATTTTATGTGTCTTCGGCCTTTTAATTTGCCTTAACATAATTAAATAGGATCAAACAATTATATGCATCTTCGGCTTTTCTATCTCGCCTAAGCATAATTAGAATTCCCCCAAGTTTGGCTTATTTGCCTAGCTGATTGCCAAATTTACGAAAACATCGTTCGAACAGTCTTATGGCATTTATCAATTATGATCGCCCCAGATAAATGTCCGACTAGTGACATAAAAATGAAACTGATAGAATAAATTGAATCGGAAAGCACGTATTTTATTGATAGACTTATTTCATTATACATGCTTTTGTTTGAAAAAACTAAGTACAAAATCAGAATGACAACTTGAGTGGCGAGCACCTTTTGTTTGGCGATGCTCCTTTAGGCGGGCGAAGGTTACTGGTAGTATCTCCGTAGTCAGGAAGCGTGCCAGGTATTCTTGATCGAGTCGCCAGACAAGGCTGCTAATTTGTAAGTTCTAGGCCGAATCACTTCCGTCACTTTATACGGGCCTTCCCAGTTAGGCATTAATTTCCCTTGCTTTGTTGGCATAGAAGTCGCCAATTCTCGCAACACTAAGTCTCCTACCATGAAGGTCCTCTTCTTTACTCCGGCATCGTAGTATTGGGCTGCCTGAAGCTGGTATTTCATGTTAGATCAGAATTCAATGATCGTCAGGAGCTAGACTCGACTGATCAGGATTGCTGACATCATCAGGATTGCATGGTCGTCAGGATCAAGATACATATCAAGACTAGGATCAGGATTGATCATCAGGACTGGAAGCTGATCAGGATTCCTACTTCGAGTTATATTTGGAGTCTAGTTAAACATGGAAGTTTATTCTGTCGGTTCCTGGTTTGTAGAATGTAGCTATCAATTATGGATAGGTTTCAATCTTTGTAATTGATTAGGACTTATCATTGATAGAGAAGCTGTGTAGTATATAAACACAGTTTTGGTTTTGGTTCGGTGTGAATCAAGATAGAAGCTCTCAAGAACATAGAATTTCTTGAGAGAGTTTTTGTAAGCTAGCAGCTCTCAAGAACATCAGAATTTCTTGAGAGAGTTTGTAACAGTTTTATATCAGATTTAATAAAGCTGTTATCTTTCTTTCATATTTGTGATATATACATTAAGAAGTCAATTATCTTATACTATTGTATTCAACCCCCCTTCTACAATAGATTATTACTGGGCAACAATTGGTATCAGAGCAAACTGATTTAATTCTGAATCAGATACGATCTAAAGATGTCGACAACCAAGTATGAAAGCATGAAGATTCCCATCTTGAAGAAATCAGAATATCCAACATGGAGGGTAAATGTGTTGATGTACCTGGAGGCTATGGATCCTGACTATTTGGACAGGATTCGTGATGGACCATATATTCCTACAAGGATTGTAGAACGAACAGATACAGTACCTGAACATTATGTGGTCAAGGTTAAAAGTGAATGGACTCCAGAAGAAAAAGCTCATGTACTCAGGGAACCAAAGATAAAGAATATCTTGCACAGTAGTCTTGATGCTGTCATGTCAAATAGAGTGATTGCATACAAGTCTTCAAAAGAAATCTGGGATACTTTGGAAACTCAGTGCCAGGGATCTGCATCTGTCAAGAAAAACAGAAGGGCTCTTTTGATTCAAGAATATGAACAATTTGATGCAAGACCTGATGAGAGCCTAACTGATCTATATGATAGATTTATGACACTATTGAACAGTTTATCTTTAGTTGACAAGGAATATGAAACTGAAGATTCAAACACCAAGTTTCTAAGAGCTTTACCTGAAGAATGAGACACTCAGACCTCGATCATTAGACATCAGTATGATCTTAACACTGTGTCTCTTGATGAAGTCTATGGGATGCTAAGAACTCATGATCTTGAAGTTCAACAGAGAAAGAACAAGAAAAGCAGCAAGGCAAAATCAATTGCTTTGAAAGCAGAGGCTAAATCAAAAGGAAAAGCTATGGAGGTCTCTAGAAGTAAATCAAGAGTAGCTGAGTCAGATCCTGATGACTCTTCATCAGATACTGATGGCAATCCTGATGCCAATACTGATGATGATTCTTCTGACTCAGACATGGAAGAGATGGTTGCTATGATTGTCAGAAACTTCAGAATGATGAAGTTCAGGAAGAATAGAAGACAAAGTAACTTTCAGAAAAAGGCTTTCAACCCAAACAAAGATAAGTATATCAAAAAGGACAACAAGGGTAGCAAATTTGACAAGTCAAAGGTTAGATGCTACAAGTGCAATGGTATGGGTCACTTTGCTTCTGAGTGCAAGAAGACAAAGGCACTTATCACGTCAAGCAAGGATTGGATGGACTCTTCCTCAGAATCTGATACTAAGGTGGTCAACTATGCTCTAATGGCCAACGCTGATGTAATTTCTGCTCCTGATGATAAGGTACTAAATACTATCTTTGATTTTGATACTGATAATGCTTCTGAGTTAAGACGTTTTCTAAAGTCTTTACATATTAGCTTTAGAAGTCAAACTGCTGAAAATACTAGGATCTTATCTGAGATGTCTGAACTTAGAAAAAGGAATGACATATTAGAAGCTGAATTTTCTCGTATGCAAGAAGTACAAAAAGAATGTGATAATGCGAATCACATGTATTTAGAGATGAAATCCAAATGTACTGCTCTTGAAAAGGAACTTGAATATGCTAATGAGAAAATCAGAACCTGGACAGACTCTGGTAGGAAATTTAATGAGATTAATACCTCTAAGAATTGGAAAGAGTGTCTAGGATATAAGTCATATGAGGATAAGAAATTGAAAGAGAAAATTGTCATTAATGAGACAGTCAGTCCAAAGACCTATAGACATGTTATAGATACAACCAAATCTAAGATTACTCCTGTTAATTTTGTTTTTGGTAAGGATTCCAATTCTACTTTTGAAAAGGGATCTACTTCTACTCAAGGAATTAAAATCATAAAGTCTAAATCTGTCATGAATAAAGTCACTAAGAATGTAGGTCTATTGTCTCAGAAACAGATTAAGTATAAAATCTGTGAGGTGACAGATAAGAAAAAGGAAGCTACTGTTAAGAGAAACAGGAATGGTAAAGTTGGGATCAATAAAGAGAATGGTTACAAATATATCCCAAATGCACCTAGAAAGTGTTGTTTTAACTGTGGTAACTCTAATCATCTTGCTATTGATTGTAAGAAGAGTAAGAAGAAGATTGCTGATATTTCTAAGTCTGATGTTAGGAATAGATCAGTATTTTATAAACCACAGAAGTCCAGTTTTCATTGTGGTAGTATATGGCATTCTATTTATACTTGTAAAGATTATCATGAGTTGTACTATAACTTTTATGATCCATTGCCTAAATTTGATAAAAAGAGTGCAAACTCTGGTAGCATTGAGAATGTCATAGTGAAACATGCTTTTGTTAATACTGATACTGACAAAGCAAGTCCTGATGGAGTAAATCTTGTCAGGACTGCTAAGGTCAGAAAGTCTTCTGTTGTGAAAGTTAATAAATTGCATGGAAAAGGAACCCAACAAGTATGGGTTCCTAAATGTTCTAACTAGTGTGTTTCTATTCTGATTGCAGGGTAAAAAGAAAAATGTGTTAGTCATGGATAGTGGATGTTCTGTGCACATGACTGGAAACAAAGCCCTGTTATCAGAATTTGAGGAAAAAGCTGGCCCAACTGTGTCTTATGGAGATGGCAACATTGGACAAACCTTGGGATATGGCAATATAATCATTGGAAATGTCATCGTTGAAAAAGTAGCTCTAGTGAAAGGACTGAAACATAACTTGTTGAGTATTAGTCAAATCACTGACAGAGGTTATCATGTCAACTTCTATTCCACTCATTGTGAAGTAGTCAGTAAAGCAACAAGAAAGATAGCACTGACTGGCTACATGCATGGTAACATATATGAAGCCAACATTCAATCAAATACTGATGACTCCCCTACCTGTCTGATCATTAAAGCTTCAGTAGATGAAAGTTGTAATTGGCACAAGAAGCTTTCTCATCTCAACTTCAGTAATATCAATGAGTTGGTTAAGAAAGATTTAGTGAGAGGATTACCAAAAGTGTTATATACTCCTGATGGACTCTGTGATGCATGTCAGAAAGAAAAACAAAGAAGGACATCATTCCAGAGTAAATCAGAATCCTCTATTGAAGAACCATAACACATGCTACATCTTGATCTATTTGGTCCAGTCAACATCATGTCCATCAGTAATAAAAGGTACACTCTTGTAATTGTTGATGAATATTCTAGATTCACCTGGGTGTATTTTTTGCACAGAAAAGATGAGACTCCTGAAGTTCTGTTGGATCATGTGAGAATGATTGAGACAACCACAAAGTACAAAGTCAAGATTTTGAGAAGTGATAATGGTACTGAATTTAAGAATTCAAAGATGGAAGAGTTCTGCAAATACAAAGGAATCATTCAACAATTCTCTGCTCCTGGCACACCTCAGCAAAATGGAGTAGTTGAAAGGAAAAATAGAACTCTTATTGAAGCTGGCAGAACTATGTTGGAAGAAGCAAAATTACCTACATATTTCTGGGCAGAAGCAGTCAACACAGCATGTTATACTCAAAATCTCACATTAATAAACAGGCACGGTGTGACTCCTTATCAATCTCTCAGGGAGAAGAAACCAAGTCTGAAGCATCTGCATGTGTTTGGCTGTAAATGTTTTGTTCTCAGAACTCATCCTGAAAGCTAGGGAAATTTGAAACAAAGGCTGATGAAGGAATTTTCATAGGCTATCCTGCATCAAGAGCCTTCAGAGTTTTTAATTTGAGGACAAAGACTGTCATAGAGTCAATAAATGTATCTTTTGATGACAAGAAGATAGCTGGAATCAATGAAGACTCTCATGATAGATTAATTTTTGAAAATGAAGCTACCAAGGAACCTGAGGAAAGTGAATCAGATCCTGTCCATACATCAGATCCTGATGGGTCACCAAATCCTGATGACACACCAGATGCTGATGGTGCAAATACTGATGATGCAATCAATAGTGATACTTCTATTAGTGCTAATGTTGAGGGGGAGCAACATCATTCTACTACAAGTTCAGAGTCAACTCAATCATCAGGACAGAATTCTTCAGATATTGATTCAAGTGATGATCCTGATAACTTATCAGGAGGACATAGCAATAATTCAGGGGGAGCTTCAAGTCAAGCAAGTTCTTCAAATCAAGATAACACCAATCCAGGGAGAGCATCTACATCAAGAAACAATTTAACACCAACAAGGAAATGGACTGCAAGCCATATTGCTGATTTGATCATTGGGGATCCTGATGCAGGTGTTCAAACAAGAAGTGCAACTCAGAATGAATGTCTATACAATAACTTTCTATCCAAGGAGGAGCCTAAGAAAGTTGAAGATGCACTTAAAGATGCTGATTGGGTTACTGCAATACAAGAGGAACTGAATGAATTTGAAAGAAATGAAGTCTGGAAACTAATACCAAGACCAAAGAATAGATCAATTGTTGGTACAAAGTGGATTTTCAAGAACAAGACTGATTCTGATGGAGTAATAATCAGAAACAAAGCAAGACTAGTTGCAAAGGGGTATTCTCAACAAGAGGGAATTGATTATGATGAAACTTTTGCTCCTGTTGCAAGACTAGAAGCCATCAGGATATTTCTTGCTTATGCAGCACATAAGAAATTCAAGGTTTTCCAGATGGATGTTAAAAGTGCTTTCTTAAATGGAGAACTGGAGGAAGAAGTCTATGTTGAGCAACCTCCTGGTTTCATTGATCCTAAATATCCAGATCATGTCTACAGATTGGATAAGGCACTTTATGGACTAAAGCAAGCTCCAAGAGCATGGTATGAAACTTTAGCTCTATTCTTACTGGAAAGTGGATTCAAAAGAGGTGCTATTGATACAACTCTATTTTATTTGAATCATGGTAAAGACTTGTTGTTAGTTCAGATTTATGTTGATGATATCATTTTTGGGTCAACAAACAATAAGCTATGTGAAAAGTTTTCCAAGCTTATGCAGTCAAGATATCAAATGAGCATGATGGGAGAAATGAGTTACTTTCTTGGTCTTAAAGTTAAACAGACTGATGAAGGGATTTTTGTCAATCAGTCTAAATATACAAGGAATTTATTGACAAGGTTTAACATGCAAGATAGTTCTCCTGCTACAACTCCCATAGCTACAGCTACCAAACTTGATCCTGATCAAGGTGCTGAGGTAGATGTAACTCACTATAGAGGAATGATTGGATCTTTATTGTATCTCACTGCAAGTAGACCAGATATCATGTTTGCAACCTGTCTGTGTGCAAGATTTCAAGCAAAACCTAGAGAACCCCATCTGATTGCAGTCAAAAGGATTTTCAGATATCTCAAAGGCACTTCTTCACTTGGCCTTTGGTATGCAAGGGAATCAGATTTTGGGTTGTGTGGTTATTCAGATGCTGATTTTGCAGGATGCAAAATAGACAGGAAAAGTACTTCAGGAAGTTGTCAGTTTTTGGGTGGAAGACTAGTTTCATGGTTCAGTAAAAAGCAAAAATCCATTTCCACTTCAACTGCAGAAGCTGAGTACATTGCTGCAGGAAGTTGTTGTGCTCAGATAATGTGGATGAGAAATCAGTTGTTAGATTATGGCCTGTCATACTCAAAAATCCCTATTTATTGTGATAACCAAAGTGCTATTGCAATGACAGGAAATCCAGTTCAACGTTCTCTTACTAAACACATCAGTATTCGATATCACTTCATAAGAGAACAAGTTCTGGAAGGAACAATTGAACTTCACTTTGTTCCTACTGATCAACAACTAGCTGATATATTCACCAAGCCACTACCTGAAGCTACTTTCAATAAATTGGTGAATGAACTTGGAATGATGAACTTTGAGAATTTCTGAGGAAAGCTACAGAGAGGAAATCCTGATAACTGTCAAATCCTGATGGTTATTCAGAAAGGTATGTTTTCTTTGATCAAATCCTGATAGGATGCTATCCTGACAGGAAGTCAACTGGTCAATCCTGATGTTCAGGTCAGTATTTCATTGCTTAATTTGTGCCTATTTTTTCGTCAGTATCTGCTGATGGACGGTTGAGTTTTAGTAGGACAACTGTATTCGCACGTGTGTTGCACTGTTATAGATATACATATACATACACATAAAAAGAGATGCGGTTTCATTTAAATTACACACGTAATCTGTCCACTAATTATTTGTGCACAAATCATATTTTGCCACCTGTTATTGAGAGTAAAGTTTTGTTCTAACAAAATACTTTTACTTATTCTACATCATTAATTACTCTCTCATCATCAGTTTTTCGATTTTCTATCTCTCTCTGTGGTTACGAACCCTAACTATTTTCAAACATCAATTCTCAAGATTTCTAAGAATTTCAATGGCATCTTCATCATTCATGAACAAACAAACAGTGATTAGTGGTGTTACTTTTGCCACTAACAATTTTGTGGCTATTCTAAATCATCAAGATTTACCCAATGAGTTTCATATAATTCAAGATTTTCTAGCTTCAAGCCCATTGAAGTTTGCTTTAACAGAACCTGCAAGTGTTTCTTTTAAGTCTGTAATGCAGGTGTGGAACTCAGTTACTTTTGACAAAGGGTATTCTGACACCATCTTGATGAGTTTTGAACATAATGGAATTACTCACTATGTGACTCCTGCAATTGTGGAGGAAGCCCTGCATTTACCTGTTCTTGGTGATGCTATTCCTGCTAATGTTTCGGACTCTACTCTTTTTGAGTTTGTTACAAAGTTGGGCTACAATGGTGAAGTAAAGAGATATGGCAATCTCTTTAGGACAAAGCTTAAGAAGGAATGGAATTTCTTCCTTATTACGATCAGCCGCTGTTTCCTGAACAAGACATCAAATTTTGATGCTCTTCCATCAGGATCTCTTAAAATTGGGCACTCTTATCCACTCTACAGTGTTTGATTATGGGTCGTTTATCTTAAAAGCTTTAAGTGATAGGAAATCAGATAAGTTAGGTTCTGTCTGTTTTCTTAGATTTTTACAGTTGATATTTAATCACTTGTGTCCTAATGTTGTTTTTGAGAATGATGTAGTTCTACCTATCTGTAGAATTACTGAGAATAATATTAAGTCCTTAGTCAACAGTGATAAGGCAAATGGTTTCATAGGAAATGATTTTATTCCTGATGAGGTTAGGTTTTTCTTACATAGGAAAATGCCTACTCGTTATGGTTTAATTTCTAATGCTATGGGACAAGGCCAATCACACCTTGTTCCTAACCCAAGCATTCATCCTAAACAGTCTAAACAGTCAACTGCCACCTCTAATGTCTCTCAAAAGACTTTAGTTGTAAAAGCAAAGAAGACAGCTAGAACTGATGTGTCAGGAAGGCAATCAGGTTCAAAGGATTTTTCCTCTACACCTATCATTAAAAAGAAGTTACAAGGGGGTGTACAAGGGGTCCTGGTGAAGAAAGCTGCAAAGGGAGGTGAGGCTATTTCTGTTAAAAGAAAATTAGTTCTCAGGGATGAGACTGATTCAGAGGATGAATTAGCTATATCCTCTGTGATGAATGTGAATAAGGAAGTTGCTGATACTGCTGCTGCAGCTGTGGTCCCATTTTCTACACCACAGAAGAAAAGGAAGTTATCAAAAAGCAGGTATCATATTCCTTTATAAAAGAAGCAGGATACTGATGTACATGACACTTCTATTCTGAATGAGCAATCAGTTTCTACTGCTCAAGCAAATCCCGATGTTAGTATTCCTGATGTTGCACCAAGTCAAGTGGTTTCTATTTCAGACTCTCCAGCACATGACTCTCCAACAAAAAGACATGTTGATATTTCATGGGAGAAGTATGGTGTTGCTGCTTCCAAACTTGGGATAAAACATCCAATGGAAAAGCTAAGGAAGGCAGAAGAGTTAGTCTATCAGAGACAGAAGAAACTGAAAGGATCAAGCCCACAAGAACCTGAACCTCAAAGTGGTTCAGCAGCTCTTTCTGATGATCCAGCCACACAAGAACCACTCAATCAAAGTTTGGGTGAAGGCTTAGCTAGTGGAATGGTCCCACAATAACCATTTTCTCAAAGGGAGAATGCAGACATCGACATTCCAGCTACACAAGAACCATCTTCTCAAAGTGAATATGCAGGCCAAGCTACAGTTTCTGAGAAATTTCCTGACAATGCTCAAGGGATTTCTGGTGCAGATGAAGTTCAAAGATTGGTCGAGGACACTGTCAATGAGGGAAGCACACAAGAACCTTTGACTCAAAGTGTTGAAGCAGCTTCTGAACCTCAAGCTCCACAAGAACCATTGGTAGCAAATACTGATGCAAGCATATCAAATCCTAACGGTGTTCATCCTGACGCTAGTGGTGCTCCTGATGTTGAACCTATACTGATACAGCCACTTCGTCCAAGACCAATGGATCATCCTATCCCATATTCACAGGATAAAATGAAAGGTATAGCTATTCCTGATCCTGATGATACTCATAGTACTGATGATGATGACTCTGATGATAGTGATGATGATGAGAATCGAAAAGAGAAGGAACAACTTGCTACATCACTCAAAATTAGTCTTGGAACTAATTTTGGTTCATCAAGTACATATATGGCTGGAAATGCTTCCACTGGGAAAGATCATAGACAAGATTTTTCTATTCCTTCCTTTAATCCTGCTGAGGCACTTAGACAGAATGAATGGAACAATTCATGGTACAGATCTGCTGAATCTGTAAGTTATTCTTCTGCTTTGGAACATGCCTATGATGCAGTGAAATCTATAGAGAATCAAGACTTGAAGAATCATTTGAAGGCTACAACTCTGTTATCCAAAATTTTACAAAGGTGCCTACTGCTTTTCAGCTAAGGGTAGTAGAATCCCAAGTGAAATCTGTCATTTCTGAACAAACCTCTATCAACAGAAGGATTGATTCTCTGGATACCAAGGTAACTGACATTCAAGCCTCTCTTTCCTTAATTTTGAATTTATTGTCAAATCCTGATGTCAAAAAGGGGGAGAATGTTAGTCGGACAAAATGCACACCTGATCTAGTATTAAGGAATAATGATGATGATACTAGAGATGATGGTAGTGACAAAGTGATACAAGGAGAAACCTCTGATGCTGCTGTTATGAAGTCAAACAACGCAGTCAACTCATGTTTCTGATTCTGGAGTTAAGACAGTAAGAACGTTGGTGCAATCTCAGATCCTGACGGAAGAACAAATCCTAACACCTGGTCATGGACATACTCTTGCTACAATTCCTGAAGGTGATGAAGATATTTTTATTGATAATCCTGAAGATACATCAAATTTATTCCAGAAGTTTTCTACAAAAGATGGCAGAATTGTTACTCTATATCACACTGATAAAAGAGTTCAACAATTATATGCAAGAAAAGCACTCTCTACAGCAAGTGAAGAATATCCAGATCTCTCACATGAAGAATTCTTAAGACAACAGAGAGAAATGATGGAAAGCTTTAATAACCCTGCTCCTGCTAGAGGTAGAGGAAGCAGAGGTAGGAGAGGAGCTAGAAGAAGTAGAAGGGGTTCTTCTACTCAAACAATACCCAGACATACAAGGTCTAGAGGGTTAAGAATTGAAGAAATTCCTGAACCTATTCAAACTCTAGTAGTTCCTGACAGATCTACTTTTGGTGATGATGGAAATATTGAAGAAGAACCTGAATTGAGAAGAAAATCAACTCTCTGCAATACAAATCAAATTGAAGAATCTAATCCTGATGTTGTTCCTGATAATATTCAAGATCCTGATGATTCTGAAATTCTGCAAGAGATTGATTTGATGATCTTATCTACTGTGATTGACTCTCACAACAAGGAAGTAGATGAAGAAGAAGAGAAATTACAAGATCAACAAATGGAGATTTAAATCTCTATGTACAAAGGCTTAAACTCTCAAACAGAAGAAAGTGGAGGAACCCAAGCAGACAAGAATCTTCACTGGAAAGAAGCTATGCCTTTGAAAAGGAAAAGGATAAGAAGTGGAAACATATTAGTACACTGAGGTGTGATACACTTATCAATTTTCAGTCTGGAGGAATTATTACAAGCGCTTCAAGTGTTGTTGATTTATCTGAGATGGTTAGATCAAAAGCACTCTGGTTAAAGATGTTTTCAAATCTGAAGCAATTGACAAGTAATTCAAGAGGAGGTATTGGACACAGGGATGCTGAATATCTAAATATGTCATATGTTGATCCTTACTCCTTAACTGAAATTGGAGGTACTTTAACTTCTGAAAACCTGAACAATTTACTAGCTGTTGATATAGTTATAGATTGTCATGATGGTTTTGACAAGAAAGAAAAGCTTATGTACTTCATGAAAGATGGTACTGTGAAGATTCTATCTATTCAAGATCTGCTGATGAAAACTACACAGGAACTTAAATATGTTCATTATCTTTTGAGATCGAAGAATCAAATGTGCAAGGAATGGAGTGACATGATTTTGTCAACAATAAGAAGAAGACTGGATGGAAACAATATTTTCAATGGTAATTATTCTCCCATGTACTTAAATCAAAGAGGTCAGGATGTGGAAATGCAAAGGGGTACTGCTGTTAAAGAAGTAACTTTTGGCATGACACAACTTACTCTCAATCCTGATGGGAAGGAAATTGCTTATCTTTTGCTTGAAGAGCATAGTCTTCAGAAAAGCTCCATATTGAATCTCAGAGCAGCTATCTACCAGATTAATGAGGAAGATGAAGAACTCAGAAATTTTAAGGAAAGACTGATTCAAATTCTTGAAGAAAAAGAAGAAAATTTGTTATCCAACTTCTTGAAGATGAATATGTTCTATCAAAGAATCTAAACAGATAAGTTGTTGCTGCAGATACTGTACATTTTGTATATATATGTTTTTGACATCATTGAATCTTAGGAATCTATACTTTATTTCACAAAGTATGAGATTGGGGGAGATTGTTAGATCAGAATTCAATGATCGTCAGGAGCTAGACTCAACTGATCAGGATTGCTGACATCATCAGGATTGCATGGTCGTCAGGATCAAGATACATATCAGGACTGGGATCAGGATTGATCATCAGGACTGGAAGCTGATCAGGATTCCTACTTCGAGTTATATTTGGAGTCTAGTTAAACATGGAAATTTATTCTATCGGTTCCTGGTTTGTAGAATGTAGCTATCAATTATGGATAGGTTTCAATCTTTGTAATTGATTAGGACTTATCATTGATAGAGAAGCTGTTTAGTATATAAACACAGTTTTGGTTTTGGTTCGGTGTGAATCAAGATAGAAGCTCTCAAGAACATAGAATTTCTTGAGAGAGTTTTTGTAAGCTAGCAACTCTCAAGAACATCAGAATTTCTTGAGAGAGTTTGTAACAGTCTTATATCAGATTTAATAAAACTGTTATCTTTCTTTCATATTTGTGATATATACATTAAGAAGTCAATTATCTTATACTATTGTATTCAACCCCCCTTCTACAATAGATTATTACTGGGCAACCATTTCAAGTTCCTTAGGTGAGCTGCTTCTCTTTCTTCCTCCAACAAATCCACATTGGCTCGAAGGCCGAACTCATTCGTTTCAACATTGAACACCTCCGT
Organism: Heracleum sosnowskyi; assembly: GCA_030848705.1. Lineage (NCBI taxonomy): Eukaryota > Viridiplantae > Streptophyta > Magnoliopsida > Apiales > Apiaceae > Heracleum > Heracleum sosnowskyi. The sequence continues at coordinate 7,873,584 of CM061242.1, read as the reverse complement.
TCGGTAAGAGTCCAATCCGACCTCTACGGGAACTAGGGCGTCCGTCCCAAATGCCAACTTGAAGGGCGTCTCGCCCATTGATGATAGTGGTGTCGTTCGGTACGCCCATAATACCCAGTTTAACTCTTCTTCCCAAAGCCCCTTGGCATCCCCCAATCGCTTTTTTATCCCGTCGAAGATGATTTTGTTCGCAGCTTCGATTGCTCCATTCCCTTGCGGGTGACCGACCGAGCTGAATTTCTGTTGTATTCCGAAATGTGTTAAGAACTTCCGGAATTTGTTCCCGATGAATTGGGTTCCGTTGTCGGATACACAGACCTTCGGGATCCCGAATCTGAGTATCACCTGCTCCAGCATGATCATGCTTCTTCGCTGCTTCTTCGGTTATGGTCGCCAGAGGTCTTGCTTCAACCCATTTGGTCATATAGTCGATCGCCACGATGCAGTATTTGGCTTGTTTGGTGCTTTTGGGTAAAATTCCTACGATGTCCACAGCCCAAATGGCGAAAGGAATTGGAATTAGGACTGATGCCATTTCTTCTGGTGGTTGCTTCGGTACTGTGCTGAATAATTGGCACCGTCGACACTTTTTTGCGTAATCGGCTGCATCTGCTCGCAAAGTCGGCCAATAAAACCCTTGTCTGAGGATTTTGAAAGCAAGTGACCGACCGACTAGATGTTCTCCACATATTCCTTCGTGAACTGTTTCCAGAGCCAGTTGTTGTTCTTCGGGATCCAAACATCGAAGAAGAGGTTCTGTCGCCGACCTTCTGTACAGCTTGTTCCCGACAATGGTGTAGCTTGTCGCCCTGTACTTCACCTTTTGGGCTTCTTTCCGGTCTAGGGGCAGAGTACCTTTTTCCAGGTAGGCCCTGATCGGGGTCATCCAGTTGATGCCTTGGTGGATTTCCATGCATTGTTGCTTGTCGATTGAAGGGATCTTTATTTCAGTCAGGTAGATGGATCCTGTGAGGTTGTGAGTTTCGGCCGAAGCCAACCTTTGCGGCATAAGCTTTGATTCGGGGTTCCCTTTGTTCGTACTCTCCTGAAAAATGCTTCACCACTAACATAGAATCATTGAATGCTCGTAAATTTCTTACCTCGAGATTCTTGGCCAGGTTTAGTCCAGCTAGCAGTGCTTCGTACTCGGCCTCGTTATTGGTTAACGGGAAAGTGAATCTTATCGCCTGGCAAATCTCGAACCCATCTGGGTTGGAAAGAATTAATCCTGCCCCACATTTTGATCCGGCGACCGACCCGTCTACGAACAACTTCCACTTGCCTGGTGATTGAATCAACTGCTCTTCGGGAGCTAGGTCTTTTGGTCCTGAAAAATAGCATTCCACCATGAAGTCTGCCAATCCTTGTGCCTTAATAGACGTTCTAGGGATATACTCCAGGTCATACTCCCCCAACTCGATGGACCAGGCCACCACTCTTCCGGACGCCTCCGGCCTTGTCAAAATTTTCTTCAGGGGTTGATCGGTTATGATTTGTACCGTTCGCCCTTGGAAGTAATGACGTAGCTTTCGAGTCGCCATTATGAGGCCATATGCGAACTTTTCTGCATTTGGATATCTTGTTTCCGCATCTTTCAACATGTGGGATACGTAGAACACTGGGTGTTGAGAATTTTTATGCTTTTTCACTAATACTGCTCCAAGTGTTCGGTCGTTCACTGCCAAGTATAGCTTTAATGTTTCCTTCGGGTCTGGCCTCATTAAGAGAGGCGCCTTGGTGAGGTATTTCTTCACATCTTCAATGCTTTCTGGCACTTCGGCCCCCATTCAAAATTCTTTGATCCCCGGAGTGCCTCAAAGAAGGGTAGTGCCTTTTCTGCTGATCGGGAAATAAATCTTCGCAGGGCCGCCATTCGACCGGTCAATTTCTGTACATCCCGAACTGTCTTTGGCTGTTCCATGTCGATTACCGCTTGTATCTTTTCCGGGTTCGCCTCGATCCTTCGGGCACTGACCATATACCCCAAGAACTTTCCACTGGAAACTCCGAATGTACACTTGTTCGGATTAATCTTCATGTTGTGCTTCCTTAGTGTTTTGAAGCACTCTTTGAGGTCCTTCATGTGATCTTCGAACAGAGACTTAACAATCATATCATCTACATAGCATTCCATATTTATTCCAATTTGTTTGTGGAAGATCCGGTTGACCACTCTTTGGAATGTGGCCCCTGCATTTTTCAGGCCGAAAGGCATTTTGATGTAGGCGTATGTTCCTTTCGGGGTGATGAATGATGTCTTCGGAATATCCTCGGCATTCATTGCTATCTGGTGGTACCCTGAAAAAGCATCTAAAAAACTAAGTACCTGATATCCTGCCATGGCATCTGTCAGCTGGTCAATGCTAGGTAGCGGGTAGTGGTCCTTCAGACAGGCTTTGTTCAAGTCGGTGTAGTCAACACACATTCGCCATTTGTTGTTTGCTTTCTTCACCACTACCACGTTGGCTAGCCAGTCTGGGTACTCGATTTCCTCAATGAATTTTGCTTCCAGCAGTTTTTCCACTTCGGCTTCGATGATTTTCTGTCTCTCCATGGCGAAAGTTCTCTTCCTTTGCTTTACTGGCTTTGCTTCGGGCTTAACATTAAGACAATGCTTCACCGCCTTTGGGTCCAAACCAGGCATGTCCTCGGGCCCCAGGCGAAGACGTCGTGGTATTGTCTGACCACTTCGATCACTTTCTTCTTGAGGTCGGGCTCCATATTTTTCCCGATTCGAAACATCTTTCCCGAACAGCCTGCATATAGCTCCACCTCTTCGGTTTCTGATGCTGGTTCGGCAATTGGGCTGGATAGGTCTGCTCCAAATTTTTCTAACTCAATGTTCAGAGTTTGGCGACTTCCGCTGGCTTCGCCCTCAGACCTTTTTCTCTTACCTCCTTTGGCCAGCTCAAAATCCTGATCCTTGTCTAGATCGTCCAACATGATGATTCGGGCGGTTTTTTGATCGCCTCTCATCTCCCCGATGCCATGCTCAGTCGAAAACTTCAATTTAAGATGAGGTATTGATGCCACCGCCTGGAAGGAGGTGAGGGCTGGCCTTCCGAGAATAGCATTGTAGGGGCTTTCCATCCGAACCACATAGAATTTGACATGCTTTTCCACAGTATATGGAGCTTTACCCAAAAGAACAGATAGAGTGATAGTACCTTCGATAGGGACTGGCTGATTCCCGAAGTCGTATAGGGGAGCTTCGTGGTAGGGCTCCAGCTGTTCGCCTCCAAGGTTCATTTTGCTATACGTCCGATGATACAGAATGTTCACCGAACTTCCACCGTCTATCAAAGCTTTCCATATTTGGTTTTGGCCGATCACCGGATTGATGAGCAAAGGGTCTTCGTGAGGCCAAATCACATCTTCATAGTCATCCTCGGTAAACATGATCGGCATCGCCTGTTTGGCGGATTGAAACTGGTATAAATTGTAAACCTGCTTTGCGTACCTTTTCTTTGCCGTCTTTCTATCTCACCCCAGGGTGCTTCTGCCGAATATAGTCTTTACTTCGCCCATGTACCTTTCGACCTCTTCGGGTTCTTTTCGCTTGTCTTCCTTCGGGGCTAGTTTGTCCCTCGGGTCTTTGACAAATTTATTCAGCTCTCCCTCCTTTATCATCTTCTCTATCAGCTTCTTCAAGTGGTAACACTCATCAGTGTTGTGACATTTGTCCTGGTGGTAGTCACAGTACTTGTTGCCATTCTTCTTGTAATCAGGCATCTTCACTCTGGCTGGGCGAACGAAACCAGGTTTTCCTTTAATTTCATGGAGAATTTTTGAGATTGGCGCATTCAGAGGGGTGAATGATGTGCCATCTCTATCTCTTCTTCGTTCGGCACCCTTGTCCCGGCCTTTCGCTTCGTCTCGCCTATCATCATATCTTCGCCCAGAATCGTGTATGTCATTCCCTTTTCTCCCCATTTCCTCTCTCCTGTTTTCTTTATACCCCTCGATTGATTCCATCTTCCTTCGGATGCTCTTACCCCTCAAGTATATATCATTCAGGGATTTATGGGGAATATCGTAAAGAGAATATCAGAGTTTTTTTACCTTTGATGGGGTCCAGTCCCACTGATAAGAACCCATCGGCCTTTACTTTGTCCAAATTTGTCACCATTCCAGCTTCCTCTTTAAACCTAGCCAACTAATCTCCCAGTTCTTCGTTCGGCCTTTGCCGACTGTGGATCAGAGCTTCTGTGTCCTCTCTTCGGCACAAATGCGAATAGTGCCTTAAGAACTTCCTTTTCAGCCGGTCATAAGAGTTTATTGACCTTGGTTTCATTGACATGTACCACATGGTTGTTGGGCCCTTCAGATACGTCTTGAACATCTTACAAAGCATGATGTCACAGTGTCCCATTCCCGTCATAAGGGACTCGTATTTCTCGCAATGGTCCTCAGGATCACCTTTCCCATTAAACTCACTCATCTTCGGGAATCGTCCTCCCGAGGAAGGTCTATACCGCTCAATTTCTTCTGATATGACCGACACGTGACTAACTCTGCGGTCACCAAACATCGCCTTCTCCATTCGGCTCAGCCTATCTTTCATGCGAGGATCCCCTTCCTCACCGGTGTCCGAGCGGGCTGTAATTTTCGAACGAATCCTTCAGGGGTGTGACTCAGAGTCCGAAGACCCATCTTCATCATTATGCACCCTTTTTTCTCTCCTTTGACTGGTCTGTACCAGTATCTGCTCTCCGGTCTCCACAGCACCTTGGAGAGCCTTCTCCTCAACATCTAACTCGGCTCTTCGTCTCTTAATTGCTTCCAGTTTAGCGAGATCTTCCTCCCTTTTCTTCGCTTTAGCTTGGGCTTCTGCTTCAAGCCTTTCCTTTTTCCTTCTGCTTTCCACTCTTGGCAGCAGCTTCCTCACGTCATTTGAGAATCATGGCCTTTTGCTCTCCGGGAGTAGGCATTGGTCCTTCCTCCCGCTCATCATCGAAGTTAAGAATCCGATTGATTGGAGGCGTAGTCATAGAGGTACCTTGGCGATGAGTCTCAGTGACACCATCATAATTATCAATTGCCATCGTTCTCAGCTAATATCACAAATTTGCTTACACGTTCCCACAGACGGCGCCAAATGTTGGAACCAATTTTCTGTCGGGTCGGACTCCAAGTATTCCTTTGGATTAACCTGTCGAAAGAGAAGAATGTGAGGGGTTTTGCCCCCGATTCACCTCCGGTGTGAGAATAAGTTAGAGGTTCTGATAAGGTTTAACTGAACGTGAAAGTATTTGTGAATGTAAAATGAGTATATCTCCTTAAGTCAAACCTGGTGTGTGCTTTTATAAGCACTTCGTATACCGGCTCGTTCAGATTCCTCGGGGACACTCGCCCACGTGCGTTGTCCTATTCGCCCACACCTAAAAAGTCGGGAGACTCGGTCATGCAACGGTAAGATGCAACTGACCGGTCCAAAGTGGTGGGAACGGGCTAGACAACCAGCCCGTTCGGCCCATTTATAGTTCGGCCCAAGAATCGTTCGGCCCAAGCACTGATGGGCCTCCAACAATATCTATATAAATAAGGAAAACTATTTAGTTAAAAAAAATGATTTTAAAACACTAAAATTACTATCTAACTATTTGTTGCAAGAGCACCTGTGAGTGATGATCGCTTCATTCGTAAAAAATATATTATTATATTATCTTAATTAATTACATTTTTCAGAAAATGAATGAATCCCGCGGCTGCTGGACTGGAAATTCTGTCAGGTCATCGTTTAGATCCAAAGACGGCGAAGCATTGCCTCAATTATATTGCTCGTGTTATTTTTAGAAGTTAGATTATTTTAATTATAAAACATAAAACTGGTAATGTGTTTTAGGTTGAAAAGGTAATTGATTTTAAACATATAATAATATTATCAATTTATATATATCTTGCTCGTGTTATTTTTAGAAAATCAGTTGGTTTAGTTAAAAAATATAAAACATGTAATATGTTTTAAATGAAAAGGGTAATTGGTTATAAATAAATTGGTTATAAATAGGCTCGTAAATCGGCCCAACTACCAACCCTCTTATGATTGCTATACAGAAGGATATAATTATATAATATATTATTACCATTTTTTATATATATGTTGCCCGTGTTATATTTAAAAGATGAGTTATTTTAGTTAGAAAACATAAAATAGGTAATGTGTTTTAGGTGGAAAAGATAAATTATTTTAAACATATAATAATATTACCAATTTATATATATATATGTTGCCTGTATTGTTTTTAGAAGATGAGTTGTTTTAATTAGAAAATATAAAACATGTAATGTTTTTTAATTGAAAGAAGTATTTGATTATAAATAAATTGGTTATAAATAGGCCCGTGAATCAACCCAAATACCAATGTAATGTTTCGTCTTTAATAATATAGTATAGATTTGCATTAAATAAACAGTGGTTCATATTTTATATACTATAAATTACAAATTGTGTCATCTAACGTACGAATTTGTTCGTAACTTAATACTTTTAACAATTTTTACGTAACTTTTCTTTTTCATTTGTATGATTGGATCTACGATTTAAATAAAAATACAATTTGAATTTAAAGGCTTTGGATCGAACAAATATATAATTCAATTAATAAATATGAGATTTGAATTTTGTACTCGATAATAGTTATTTCTTGAATAATAACATAAAAAAAATAAGTATTTAAAAAAATAACATATAAAAAGAAGTAGGTACACAAGATGTTATTTAAATTGAACCGAAAATAATAAGATTACTTTAATATTGTAATTTATATTTATTTGTATCAATTAGACAATGACTCAGATTTTATATCCTATAAATTATAAATTACATCATCTATCATACTAATTTGTATGTAAGTCGATATATTTAAATAAATTTATGCAAACTTTTTTCATATGTGTGGTTAGAACTACAATTTCATAAAAAAATGTAATGTGAATTAAACTTGCTTATGATCACAACGAGAACAATAGTGCACTGATATTTCAAATTCTACACTATTTCAATATGTTCTCAAAATCAATAATGCTACTACGAACAAGCCTTAGAGCATCTCCAACGCTAAAAAACTCTTAGCTAAAATTCTAGGTGGCATACTAAAAATAAGGTTTATAGAAAATATGTAAAATGGTCATCACTCCAATGGAACAAAATGCTTATCTATAATTTTAGCCAACCTCATGATATTTAATGCTACTATGAACAAGCCTTAGAGCATCTCCAACGCTCAAAAACCCTTAGCTAAAAATCTATGTGGCATACTACAAATAAGGTTTATAGAAAATATGTAAAATGTTCATCACTCCAATGGAACAAAATGTTTGTCTATAATTTTAGCCAGCCTCATGATATTTGCTATATTTGCTGAACCTTTAGAGCATCTTCAATGGGATTATGTATATTGGTTATGTCAACAGTGATTAAGTAAAATTTGTTGAACTTATAAGCTAATATACTCCAATGATATTAGGTAAAATGACTAACTATGTGCTAAAAATACAAAGAATTGATGATGCCAGGATGATGTGTCACTTTTAGAGTTTATGTAAAAAAAATTAGATGTTGGCCATATATAACCAACTTGAAACAAATTATCAAAAGTTTTAGACAAGGGGAGAGATTGTTGGAGATGAAAAAAATAGTCCTTTATAAAATAAATGACACATCATCTTTTTAGCTAAGGGGAGGGTATGGTTGGAGATGCTCTTAGAGCATCTCCAATGGTGTTGGCTAAAATGATTGACTAAAATAATGTAAAATAATGATAATCTAAAAGTTGCTGAATCTGTAAGGTGTTGTACTCCAATGGAGTTGACTATTATAGCTGATTATATTTTAAACATAACATGTTATTATTATTTCCAGTTGTTGTATATAAATAGAAAATATTAATTCAACGTGATAACATATGATGTGTAATTTTCCTACAGGTCTCTAGAAGTTCAGCAAATATGGCCAACATGATGAGGTTGGCTAAAAAATTTAGTTAAAGGGAACGTCCCATTCATGTGCATAATTTATTTACATATTCTATATAATTTTATTTATGACATGTCACGTAAATATTTAGCTAATTGTTTTCTCCCATTGGAGATGCTCTTAAAGACCTTAGTAAAATTCCACATCATTTATTACCATGTTAAAACAATATTTTTATTTATAACAACTACAAATAATAATAAGTTAGAGCATATCCAATGAGATAAAACACTTAGCTAAAATGTTAGGTGACATCCCATAAATAAGATTTTTAGATATTGTGTAAAAAATTTACAACTCCAATGCTACAAAACCCTTAGCAAAAAGTTTAGCCAACTCCTACAGATTGACCATATTTGCTGAACCACTAGGGACCTGTAGTGAAATAAGACGTCATCTATTGCCATATTTAAATAATATATTCTATTTATAACAATTTGAAATAATAAAACATACTACTTTTAAAATTTAGCCAACTGTTATAGCCAACTACATTGAAACACATCACCTTACAGGTTCAACAAATTTTACAGAATCAATATTTTATATTATTTTAGTCAACCATTTTAGCTAACGTCGTTGGAGATGCTCTTACCATTTTTAAAATATAGTCAATCATTATAGTTAATATCATTAGAGTACAACACCTTAGAGCATCTTCAAGGGCAATAGGTAAAATAGTTGGCTATTTTAGTTGGTCATAATTGATTTTGAATTTTTTTTTGCTAAAGGTAAGAATTTGTACTCCAATGGTATCATCTATATATCTTGTTAGGTAAAATTATACATAAGGGGTTTATTGGTTCAACAAATATAGTAAATAAAAAATTATTGTCTATTTTTTTCCCTAAAGACTATATGATTGGAGTTCTCAATTTTTTTTACATATTATCTAAAAGATGACACATATATATACCACATAAATTATTTATCTAAGGGTCTCCAATGGTCTCTAACTATTAGCTAAAAGTATAGATAAGATGCCATAAATAAAAATATTAGAGAATATGTATAATTCTCTGTAAAGCATAATGTAACATAAGATGTAAAAGAGATAACTACAACACAACAAAGGACAAGACAGACAATAGTATTAACAGAAGCACAGGAATCCAGAATCAAAGAAGAAAAGGTAAACTAAAAAAATCAAAATACGTTATGTATTCTTGAAGTCCGTAAACAGGTCACGGAAAGAAGTTCATGAAAATGTTCAAGCCTCAGTGACAGCAAAAGAAACAAGACTTTCAAGACGACAGAAGTATGTGAATGATTTAGGGTTCAGTACCACGGGATTCCAGTGATGAAGCAACCAGAACGACAAGGGACTTATCAGCAACACTATATTGAAGACATAAAAGAAGAATTGATCAAGTGTTATTCATCTGTGAACCAGACCAGTTGCACTAGGTGACGTCACTAAAAAGATCAAGTTGTTTTATCGTCTCAGAAGAAATTGATACAGTCTAAAACTTAAACACCCAGGAGCTCAGGAGTAATTACTAAAGGACAAAAGACAAGAAAAAGAATTTGATAGTTTTTCTATTGAAAAAACTATCGAATGATGGTTGAAGTGATTCATTGAAAAACAAAGTAAATTAATTTGGCATTCGATAGTTTTGATTTAAAAACTATCGAATGGCAAATTGATTTAATCCATTCGATGGTTTTTTAATCCATTCGATGGTTTTTCAATTCATGGAGCAGGTGAAAAGTTGTGCTTGTCTGACAGGTTGATGAAGATCCAACGACCAAGAATATTCTATTCTAAATGGTTCGATGGTTTTTCAATTCAAGTCTACAATTAACTCGAGAGAAGATAGTGTCTTCTTCAGTTAAGGCATTCAACACAGAGACATTACTGAGAGAGAGAAGAGCCGTAGAAAATTATCAGAGAAATTAATAGTGCTCAGAACTTGATCATTGTTTTGTATTTGTGTAACCTTAAACTCATTGAAGCTAATCTACGGATTAGAAATTGTAGCACCCCTCGAGGTTTATATTTATAAAAAGATATATTCCCCGAAACTTGATTTGGTTTGGTGTGTTTGATTTCGTTATAGAACTGAAAGATTAATCCGCGAACGAAATTAAATTATTTGTGAGTATCGTATTCAACCCCCCCTTCTACGATACTTTGGACCTAACAATTGGTATCAAAACTACTTGATTGATATACAAATCAGATCCGGTGAATGAGACCAAAATCAAACGTAGCGTGAAAATTCGAAGCAAAATTTTTAACTTTCAAAAATTTTCATTTAATTGGAATTTCTTGAATTTTAAACAATTTGAAATTTTCAGAAACCATGAGTGCTCCAAAGACAACCGCTGGTATTAAAGTTCCCCCGTTTACTAGAGATGATTTCGGTTTGTGGAAGATGAAGATGCTGTTATTTATCAAGGCATCTAATCCGTTGTATATTGGCATTTTAGAAAATGGACCGTTTGTACCAATGAAACCAGTTAGTGAATCTACAGCTCCTGATGGTAGCAGGATTCCTCAAGGCACCCAACCTAAGGATATAAGTGAATTTACAGATTCTGACAAAGAACTGATTCGATTGGACACCGGTTTAATGTTGATATTGGCGGACTCCGTAGACAAGGAAATGAGCTATCAGTTGATGAACTGTACAAGCGGGAAACATATGTGGGATACCATTAACTTGATAATGGAAGGAACTGAAGACGTTCAGGAAAACAGATTGGACATCCTGACTTCGCAATATGAAGCGTTTAGGTCCCTGCCAGGAGAAAGTATAACTCAGGTCTTTGAGAAATATACTAAGCTTCTCAATGAATTGGCAATGAAAGGAAAGACCTATCCACTGAGAGAATCAAACAGGAAGTTCATGATGACGCTGCCCCATCATGTAGAACACAAGTCATCATCCATTAGGGAAAGAATTGACTTCACAAAGATGTCATTAGAGATGATCTATGGTAAGTTGAAGACCTATGAGATGGAACAGGAACAAAGGGTGATAATCTACGGATCAGGGACAGTGGACAGCAAGCACAATGCACTTGTGAGATCAGCAACACTTGTAGTGGATGAACCAATAACTTCTGAGATTCAGGTTCAAACCCCTAGAGCTGGAAAGGAGGTGATAATAGAAGCAGAAATGGTTTCTGTGAATCTGGGTGTTGATGAAAGTGATTACTACACCCTAGAAGAGCTTGAGCAAATGGAAGACAAAACCATGGCGTACTTAGCTGCAAAGTTTAGTCACATTCGTTTCAAAAGAAACCCTAAGTACAAGTTCAAGGGCTCAACCAACAGATTCCAGAAGAGCAATTATACACCTAGTACAGGCTTTAAGGGAGGCTACAAGACTGGCATGATTGATAGAAGCAAATCAAGATGCTATAACTGCAATGAGTTAGGGCATTTCGCCACTGAATGCCGGAAGCCTCGTCAAGCAAGAGACATGAAAGATGTCTATGGAAAGAAGGATTCTTATGATGAGTTGAAGAAGGAGAATGCCAAGCTTAAACAGTAACTGGAGGCATTCTCTGGAAAGCAGAAAGGGAAAGCTTACATAGCAGAGGGAAAACACTGGGATGATACTGATTCGGATGAAGAGGAGGAATATGTAAATGTTGCTCTAAGGGCTGACTCTTCAGAGGAATCACCACAATCATCTCAGGTACCTATCTTAACTACAATTGATATGTCTAATTCTGAGTACAAGAAAACTGTGCAAGATCTTAGTGTAGAATTATTTAATGTACACACAAGCATGCTAGCATCAGAAATGGAAAATGCTAAACTAATTCTTAAGATTAAAAAGCTAGAATCTAAAAATGAAGAACTAGAGCTTGTAGCTGTAACATTAGAAGATCTTAAGCAAAAGAATGCGTACTTAGAGAACAAGGTCAAGTGTAATGATGAGATAGAGACTATCCTCAGGAAGCAGATTTCAGATCTAGATTTGAAGTTGAATGCTTTTAAGAATTCCGCTCTAGTGGCTAAGAAAATCATTGATACTCATGCCATAGAGAATAAAACTGCTATAGGATTTGACTATAACAAGAAAGCTGGTAAGAAGATTGTGGAATTCTCTGTGACATCTTCAGTTGTCAAAAGGAATACTCCACATGTTCTTAAGAATGTTGATTGTCCAGTTTTTGTTAAGCCGTTTCCACCACTCTTTCATGAGGATGACCTTTTCATAAGACAAGAATTGCTTGAGGAGGATTTATTGAAGGAAAAAGAGGTAAAGACTAAGTTGCCTAGGAAATCAGTAAAAAATGAATTACCTAAACCTGATTTACCTAAAACTGAAGTAGGTTCCTTAGTTAGTAATGTTAAAAAGAACAGGAATGGGAGGAAGAAGATTGTTAATCAGGAATTGGTTCCATCTTCTCCCATTGCATCTAGGAAGTTGTGCTCTATTTGTAATTCTGCTGGACACCTTACACATGCATGTAAAAAGGTTAAAGTAGAAACTGCTAATACTTCTGAAATGCATAACATGTCTGACATGCCTGATACTCATGAACCCTGTGGAAAGAAAGATTGTTTGCTATGTAAGTACAACATCATGCATGCTTATTTTAAGTTGATGAATGATAATAGCAATAGCACTGATAATGTTAAATCCACAGATACTATGAATATCAAACAGGGTAAGACTAAATTGAATGTTACTCCTGTTAAATCATCTAATGTTAGATATAATTGCTAATGTTTGTTTATCAGTGTTTAAGCAACAGGTACTGACAAGAGTTTATCAGAAGCCGATCAGAGTTTAGTTAAACTCTGATAGGGTGAAGAGTTTAAAGGAAGCTAGTCAGAGTTTATTTAAAGTCTGACAAGGTGATAGTTGAATTAGCTGTCGGTGCAGAATTGAAGATTCTAGAAGCAATACATTCTGAAGATGGAAAGAAGCAGAATATATTGATACAGCTAAGGAAACAGGATAGAAGATAAGAAGCAATCCTTAATTGATATGAATTGTATAGCTAACTTGTAGGAATATCAATTAGAGAAGGATTGTATGTAGCTGTGTACTATATAAACACAGATAGGTTATCCCTAGAAGGGACGCGATCATTGAGATATTATTCTTGTAACCTAGAAGCTCTTTATGATCCATTAACATCATAAAGAGAGAAGCTGTTAATAAGATTACAGTTTTATTGATTCATAAACAGTGTTATTAATTATTGTTATTCTCATACATACTTGATTATATTGTGTATTCGGCCTAACAATTGGTATCAGAGCCAAGGCTGTTTAATATATACAGTTTTACGATTAAAACACAGTAATAATCATGTCTGAAGAAAATCAAAATCAAGTTCCTCCTGCGGCTGAACAGGTTAAGCCAAATTCTGTGAGTCGATATGAAACTATCAGGGTTCCAATTCTCAGGCCAATAGAGTATCCGATATGGAAGGTGAAGATGACCATGTTTCTGGAGGCTACAGATCCAGAATATCTTGACAGAATCAATAATGGTCCTCATAAGCCAACTAAATTATCTCCTGCTGTTGGTGATAAAGAACAGACACTGATTCCAAAGGAAAAGAAAGATTATACTCCTGAAGACATCTCATCAATTGCAAAGGATGCAAAGGTTAGACATCTACTCCACAGTGCTTTAGATAATGTTATGTCTAACAGAGTAATTGGCTGCAAAACGGCAAAGGAAATCTGGGATGCTTTGGAAGTAAGGTGTCAAGGAACCACTGCTATAAAGAAGAACAGGAAGACAATACTCACACAGGAGTATGAGCACTTTGATTCAAGATCTAATGAAACCTTGACTGAGACTTATGACAGGTTTTGTAAATTACTGAATGATCTGTCTCTGGTTGACAAAGAATATAATCTTGAAGAGTCAAATCTCAAGTTTCTCTTATCTCTACCTGAAAAATGGGATCTGAAGACGACCTCAATCAGAGATAATTATGATCTTGATGATACAGATCTTGATGAGATTTATGGCTTGTTAAAGACTCACGAACTTGAGATAGATCAAAGAAACAGAAGATCAAGTAAGAAGACAAAATCTGTTGCTCTCAAAGTTGAGGAGAAGCCCATTGAAAAGAAGGAATCATCAAAGAAGAAAGCCAAGGGAAAGGCTTTAGTCATTAAATCTGAAAGTGAGTCATCAAACTCTGATGATGACTCAAACTCTGATGAAGCTTCTGACTCTGAGGATGATGAAGAACAGTTGATGCAAATGGCGGCATTGATGGTGAAGACCTTCAAGAAGATGGGATTCAAGAACTCCAAGAAAGGAAAGAGATTCTCAAGGAGAGATTCAAATTCTGAGAAGAAGAATTTCAGAAAGTCTGATGGAAAAGATACCAAGTCTGGAAAGAAGGACAAATCTGAGATCCAGTGCTACAAGTGCAAAGAGATGGGTCACTATGCTCCAGAGTGCAAGAAAGGAAAAACTGGAAAAGCACTCGTCTCTAAAGGCAAAGACTGGGCAGATACTTCAGATTCTGATGATGGAGAAAATTATGCTCTTATGGCAACTGTCAAAGATGAGACTGAATCATCAGAAAATAAGGTACCCCTAACTACTTATGCGTATGATACTGATAATATTTCTGAATTAAGAATTTATCTTAAGAACATACATGTTAGTTATAGGGATCAGACTTTAGAGAATGAAAGGATTAAATCTGAGAATCTTAGTCTTAAAGAAAGAAACAAGTTTCTTGAAAGAGAACTTGAGAATATGAAGCAGACTCAAAAAGAAAGAGATGATGCTGTTTATGTGGAACAGGAGTTGCTTAAAAGGTATAGGCAACTAGAATCTGATTTAGAGAAGGAAAGAAAAATAATTAAAACTTGGACTAATTCTGGCAGAGATACACATCAAGTTTTTCAAACAGATGCTGTAGGTTTAGGATACAGTGAGGAAGATGAACTTAGGTTTCAAGATAAAATTAAGTTTAGAGCTTTCACAAGTTCATATTCAACTCCTGTAACATTTGTTCCTGAATCTGGAAAGTTAAAATCTGCAGTTGTGAAAGAAACTGTTATGGAGCCAGTTGAAACTTGTGTTGAACAAGTAGATACTGAATCTAAAACAGAGAAGCCTGTTGAGATAGAAGCTGTTAAAGAACCAATAAGAGTCTGTGAGAAACAGGTAAATGTTGGTTTAATGACAGGAAAACAGTTTAAACATAAGCTCAAAGAGGTTAAGTCTGCCATGAAACCTAAAGGGTCCAAGAGAAATAGGAATGGAAAAATAGGCATAAACAATAGAAATAATCATTTGCCTAATGCTGGTGCTTTAAGGAAAACATGTTACAGTTGTGGTAGTTCTAATCATCTTGCTAGATTTTGCACTAAGAACAAGCATATTAATTCTTTACCTTCTACTTCAGAAGTAAAGAATGATTATGTTAGAGTAAAACCACAGACCTTATGCAAACATTGTGGGAGCACTTGGCATTCTATTTACACATGTAAGAGTTATCATGCAATTTATCATAATTACTATGAGCTAAAACCCAACTTGAAGTGGGTTAGAGCAAACTCTGCTAGTGTAAAATCTGACAATGTTAGTTTAAACTCTGAGAAAGTTGATTCCGCTGCAAAAGCTAACACTGTTAAGAAAGGCAAAGGATCCAAGCAAGTCTGGATCCTTAAAACTAACACTTAGTGTTTGTTTGTGATTGCAGGGTATAATAGAGAGCACACTTATCTTGGACAGTGGATGCTCAGGACATATGACTGGAAATAAAGCCCTGCTATCAGACTTTGTGGAGAAGGATGGCCCAAAAGTTTCCTATGGAGATGGCAACGTAGGACATACTCTGGGATATGGCAACATTAATCTTGGAGGTGTCATCATCACTAATGTAGCTCTAGTCTCAGGACTCAAGCACAATCTGTTATCTGTGAGTCAAATCTGTGACAGAGGAAACCATGTAGATTTTCATAGTGAATACTGTCAAGTTATCAGTAAATCTACTGGAAAAGTTGTTCTAGTTGGACACAGGCGCAACAATATTTATGAAGCAAGTTTGGTAACAAACTCTGATGGAAAAACAGTGTGTCTGACTGCAAGAATGTCAAATGAAGAGAGTTGGAATTGGCATAAAAAGCTCTCTCATCTCAATTTGAACAACATTAATGAGCTGATAAGAAAGGATCTTGTAAGAGGACTCCCAAAATCAACACTCAGTCTAAATGGCCTATGTGATTCCTGTCAAAAGGCCAAACAAAGGAAGTCATCTTTCAAGAGCAAAACTGAATCTTCAGTAGTGGAACCTTATCATCTTCTACATGTTGATCTGTTTGGACCAGTGAATATAATGTCAATGGGCAGAAAGAAATATGCTCTAGTAATTGTTGATGAATATACTAGATATACATGGGTGTATTTCTTGTCAAAGAAGGATGAAACTGCTCAAATTTTAATGGATCATGTAAATCTACTGGACAAAGGATCACAGCACAAAGTCAAAATAATAAGGAGTGATAATGGAACTGAATTCAGAAATTCATTCATGGAAGCTTTCTGCAAGGAAAGAGGGGTGAAACAAGAATTTTCTGCACCTGGCACTCCACAGCAAAATGGTGTAGTTGAAAGAAAGAACAGAACTTTAATTGAAGCAGCCAGAACTATGCTTGAAGAAGCAAAATTACCAACTTATTTCTGGGCAGAAGCTGTTCAAACTGCTTGTTTTACTCAAAATGCTACACTGATCAACAAGCATGGGAAAACACCATATGAGATGGTGAAAAATAAGAAGCCAAATTTGAAATATTTTCATATATTTGGATGCAAATGCTTTGTGTTGAAGACTCATCCTGAACAGTTGACAAAGTTCGAGTTAAAAGCTGATGAAGGAATTTTTGTTGGCTATCCACTGTCAACAAAAGCATTCAGAGTTTACAATCTAAGAACTAAAGTGATCATGGAATCCATACATGTGTCATTTGATGACAAGAAAATAATTGGACTTGAAGACAAGGATGGATATGATCAACTACGTTTTGAAAATGAAGATCTACTCTCTGATGATATAAACTCTGATGAAGCAGGGTTGACAAACTCTGACGAAGCATACTCTGAACCTCTACTGGTAAATACTGGAGAAACTGATAATTCTCAAATTGAACAAAATAGAGAACCAGTTGAGGGGGAGCGTGAAGAAGCTCAACATGACACAGCAAGTGAGTCAGTTGAGGAAACTGATTCAAACTCTGACAATTCAAACTCTGAGTCATCAAATTCAGGGGGAGCCTCAGAGAATGTAGAAAGTCAACATATGAATCAGGAGAGCATGGATCAAGGGGGAGGATCCAACAATGATGCAAGAAACCACTTACCATCAGCAAGAAAGTGGACACAGGCACACACACCTGATCTCATAATTGGAGATCCTGATGCTGGTGTAAGAACCAGAAGTGCAACAAATAATGAGTGTCTGTATCATGCTTTCTTGTCTCAAACTGAACCAAAGAAAGTGGAGGAAGCTCTTCAAGATGCTAATTGGATTACAGCAATGCAAGAAGAGTTAAATGAATTTGAAAGAAATGAAGTCTGGACACTTGTACCTAGACCAAAGAACAGATCAATTGTAGGTACAAAGTGGGTTTTCAGAAACAAGACTGACAGTGATGGTGTGATTACAAGGAATAAGGCTAGACTTGTGGCAAAAGGTTATTCACAACAGGAAGGAATTGACTATGATGAAACCTTTGCTCCAGTT
Source organism: Heracleum sosnowskyi (assembly GCA_030848705.1). Taxonomy (NCBI): domain Eukaryota; kingdom Viridiplantae; phylum Streptophyta; class Magnoliopsida; order Apiales; family Apiaceae; genus Heracleum; species Heracleum sosnowskyi. The sequence goes on along the minus strand of CM061242.1, from coordinate 7,855,913 downwards.
GCAAGACTGGAGGCCATAAGGATTTTTCTGGCCTATGCTGCACACAAGAAGTTTAAAGTCTTTCAGATGGATGTGAAAAGTGCTTTTCTCAATGGGAAGCTTGAAGAAGAGGTATTTGTTGAACAACCACCAGGATTTGTAGATCCCAAGCATCCAGATTATGTCTACAGGCTTGACAAGGCATTATATGGACTAAAGCAAGCACCAAGAGCATGGTATGAAACTCTTGCTCAATTTCTTTTAGAAAGTGGGTTCACAAGAGGTACAATTGATAAAACTTTGTTTTATTTCAATTCTGGTGATAATTTGCTGTTAGTTCAAATTTATGTAGATGATATTATTTTTGGATCTACTAATGACAAACTTTGTAAGAAGTTTGCAAAGCTTATGCAATCCAGGTATCAAATGAGCATGATGGGAGAGCTTAGTTATTTTCTAGGCTTACAGGTCAAGCAAACAGATGATGGTATTTTCATAAATCAAGCAAAATATACCAGAAATCTTCTCAAGAAATTTGGTATGCTTGATAGTTCATCTGCTACTACTCCCATGGCTACTGCAACAAAGCTAGACAAAGACACAGGAGCCTCAGTAGATATGACAAACTACAGAGGAATGATAGGGTCTTTACTGTATCTTACAGCAAGTAGACCTGATATCATGTATGCAACATGTCTTTGTGCAAGATTTCAAGCAGATCCTAGAGAGCCTCATCTAACAGCTGTAAAAAGGATTTTCAAATATCTCAAAGGCACCATAACCTTGGGTTTGTGGTATCCTAGAGAATCAGAGTTTAAGTTGATTGGTTACTCTGATGCAGATTTTGCAGGCTGTAAGATAGACAGAAAAAGTACAAGTGGAAGCTGTCAATTTTTAGGTGACAGATTAGTTTCTTGGTATAGCAAGAAACAGAAGTCGATTTCCACATCCACAGCTGAAGCAGAGTATATAGCAGCTGGTAGCTGTTGTGCACAGATTTTATGGATGAAGAATCAATTGCTGGATTATGGGTTAAGGTACTCTAAAATTCCTATTTTCTGTGATAACCAAAGTGCTATTGCTATGACAGGAAATCCAGTACAGCATTCCATGACCAAGCACATCAGCATAAGATATCATTTTATCAGAGAACATGTGGAAGAAGGGAATATTGAGCTTCATTTTGTGTCTACAGACCAACAACTTGCAGATATCTTCACCAAACCTTTGAGTGAAGCTACTTTTACAAGATTGGTAAATGAACTTGGAATGATCTCTGGTTCTGACTAGAGATACGGGTTAGACTCAAAATTTATACATGTTTAATTTTTGTTGCTCATGATTCCTTGCATATGTTAACTGTTATGAGTACCAGTGTCATAAACTCTGTTGGTCAAACTCTGATGTTAAACTCTGTTAGTCATAAACTCTGTTGGTCATACTCTGGTAATTACAGTTTAAATGCTATACTCCAATTGTAATTTTGTCTGAAACATATGGACCAATGAAGAAATTTGTATGAAGCATAATTCTCAGTAAGTAACTGTGAATCCTTAAGAGTTGTATAGACTCTGATCTCAAAAATGTGCAGTAAGCTAACACAGCATGATACTGTCTCAATATTTATAGCATCTCTTAGTTTATTGATCCTATACACTGAGTCTGTATTAGCTGTTTGCATTTTCTCTCATAAGTTAATTATATTTACTGATGAAAAGTCTAAACTCTGATTATTAATTACAAATAATTCACCCTCAAATTCAAAAGATGCCAAACAGAGCACAAATTCCTTTGAGATCATGTTGTGCCTAGGACGATCCAGGAACTTATTGTATGAAATAAGGGCTAAAATCTTTGATTTTTGGTGACTAGTGCCAACCACTGATTACTGGAAAAATTAAAAAAAAAAAAAAAAAAAAAAAAAAAAAAATAAATAAATAAATAAAGGGGGTGAAAAATAAAAGACATATCCAAATGAAAGGATATCAGTAATACAGAGTTTAGATATAAAATCAGATTTTATGTTATACATGAGAGTTTAGGCAACCAGTTTTTACTACTTTAGATTGCGGATTTTATGCACTTTGAGATGGTCTCAATACTGATTTCGGTAAACTCTGCTACTACACACACATATTTTCACAACTGTACAGATTGAGAAAAGAGTTTATTGACAAAGAAGGACAAATGGTAAACACTGATGTTTTGTGTGAAATACGCCGAGGTTACTTTATTTTAATCTCTGATGGTTAAAATAATTTTCTTGTCTCAGACAGTTTATGATTTTGGGTTTAGTCATTTGTTCTTAGGCAAAGTATGATTGAACAGAGAAAAGAAAGAGTTTGTTTGATAAGTACTGATAGTGATCAGTAGTACTGATGAGTATGTTAGTTTATTGTTTTTAAGTGATATCATGTCTTTCACTTTACAATTACTAGGTAAAATTGATAATACTGAAAGTAAAGCAATAAAATGAGTCTTTTTCATTAATTGATTCAAACTCTGTTTACATTCAGTCAATTACATACTCATGCTTAGCTAATTTTTCTGGTAAATATTAATTTCTATGGTTACAAAAGTGAAGATCTATTTAACCAGGATAAGTATTTGAATGCTATCCAACATCGAAGCAGAAGAGCTAGAGCCAGAAGCTATTGTGCTCTACTACTTCTGATGATAGCTACCCAGTTGCTCATCTGGTCATTATACCATTTGGGATAGCTTGAAATCCTCCTAATGATGAATCATCATCATCATCTTCTCGGGATCTCTTTCTGCTTTGCAGCTTGCAGGATTGTAAGAAGAGGTTTTCTTTTGAACCCGACAAGAAACTCAGTTGAAAAAGCATCAAGCAGATCTCCATGGCATCTTCATCTGCGAGGATTGGTGCATCATATGGTCCTGGACGGAAGATGTATACATGAGGGTTGGAGAAAGGTCCTTCGGCTATTTCATCATCTACGATAAGGCCTTCATCATTCAAGAATGAGAGAACAAGAAACTCATCGATAAGATAGTTTTCTTGTTGCTGCCAGTTCATGTTCAAAAACTCTTCCACATCCATGAATTCGAAAGTCCCAGCCATTTTGGTGTATAGTAAGTTTAAGATATGAAGCCTGTTGTTACATTGCTTTGGTATTTAAAGCATTCAAACAGGGTATCTGAAAGGTTTTTCTTGGAGATTGAAAGGTTTTTGAAGCTTTTGGAAACAGTAACGTGCGGAGTTCCAAGACAGTCATTATTATACTGACTGTTGAGTTGCTTTGTACTTCGTTATTGTATTTCTGAGAGATTAAAATTGATAATTTTATTATTATTGATTTTTATTAAAGTGGATATTTTGAGCGTTTTATGTGTTGCCAGGTGTCTAAATGTTTGCACGATTGCACGTGTGTATTGGATACAACTGTCAGCGTATGCACGTTTGACATCTGTCCCACTCACACACGTTTCAAGGACGCTTGCTGTGTATCGTGATCTTTTCAGTTATTATTTAAATACACTACACATAAACGGTTCAATCTTTTACGAACCTTAACTCTTCATACGCTTTTTCACAAACACCTTTCTACACATAAACTTTGCTGTCTTTCGCATCAATTCAGAATCTTCTAATGGCAACCACAGCTTTTGTTTCGTCTGGATTAGAGTTCGTTCCAAACAACTATACTGCACCACTAAACACTGCAAACGCACCAGAGGCATTTCATATGATTCAAGAGTTTCTTGCTCAGTCAGCGATTGGACGTGCTTTGGTAGAACCTGAAAAACTTTCTGGTTCACAGATAAAGGCGTTCTGGGAAACAGGAATGTATGATGATGGTGGTGAGACAGGCAACCCATCGATTATTTTTGAATATGAAGATACAGAGTATGTAATAACTGCTGGAACCATTCGCGCTGCAATGGGGTTTCCTGAATTTTCTTCGTATACAATTGGAATGGGTGATGAGGATTTGATAAGAATGATGCAAGAGATTGGGTATTCTGGACCCTTGTCGAAGATTGGACAGCTCAAACGACCATTCTTAAGGAAGGAGTGGAGCTTCTTCTTTGATTGCATCACAAGGACTTTTAGCAAGAAATGCACAAACTGGGATGCTATTCCCACAGACAGTCTGCAAATCGGGTATTCTCTTTTATTCGATAATCATTTTGATTTTGCACGACTTGTTTTGAATAATCTAGGAGACAAAATGACAGAGAATAGAGGAGTAGTCTATTTCTCTAGATTCTGTCAGACTTTGTTCTCTTACTGTGTTGAAGGAGTAGAAGTAGGTGAAGAAGATGTTTCTTGTTTTAAATTACATAAGAGAATATTTTCTGATCTTATTAATAAAGATGTTAAGAAAGGGGTTGTTGGAGACTTGTTGCTACCTCAATCTGTGCAACAGTTTTTAAATGCTCAAGTCAATCCACCAACACAAGCTTCTTCTCAACCTGAGCCTCTACAACAAGAACTGCCTCCTTCAACTTCTGTTAAACCTAAAAGGGGTGGTAGGACTAAGAATGTTGGTACTAAACCTGCTAGGGTTGCTAAGTCAAATGCTGAAGCTGGGGTATCAAGAACTGAAGAGCTGCCTCAGAGAAAAAGAATGAAGAAAAAGAGAGCTCAAAGAGCAAAGTCTGTTACTGCTGATTCTGTTGCAGAATCAGAAACTGAAACTGATGAAGAAAATCCTCATCAGAGAAAGAGAAGACAAGTTGCTGAATATCTTTTTGCTGATATCATTGCCAATATGGACAAAGTTCCTGAGGAAACTGAAGCTCCTGAAGCTTTTGTTCAGGAGGAAGCTGCAAATCCAGAAGCTGTCAATCAAGACAGGCTAAATACTGATGATATTGAAATGGATTTTGTTAGAGAAGCTCCTACATCAAAGGCTAATGATGTAGTTGAGGAAGCTGCTGCTCATTCTGACAGCAGAATTTTTGATCTTGAAGAAAATGTAAGAGAAGCTGATCAAGCTACTACAGAATTGGTAGAAACTATTGCTTCCCACACAGAAATCATTTCTCTTGATTTTGAGAAAGGTGAGGAAGTTGATCAGATTAGAATTGATCCTCCTACAGAAGCTGTTGCTGTACCTGCTGATGCAACAGAGAATGTTCCTGTAGCAGCAGAGTTTGTTGCAAACTCTGAAGATGCTCTTGTTCTTGAAGCTCTACAACAATCAGTTGTTGAGATTGTTCAGCGAGAAGCAGAGGTAATTGCTAAAGCAAACTCTGATATTCCTGAAACTGTTGCAGAGAAAGTCAATGATGAAGCTGCACAGTTAGAACATGAAATCACTGCTGAACATGTTCCTGAAGAGATTGCAAGAGAGGTTGACAATGTTAATGCTACTCCTGCTCATTCACCTTCACATATATCTGACATTCAAGCCAACTCTGATGAAGAAAGAGAGTTCAATCGGGCTACTGAAAAACATTTTCAAGATATGTACTTCAAGAACTGGACAGAAGCAGATTGTATTTTTACTTCACAAAGAGCTGCTGATTTAACTGCTAACTCTGTTAAAGAGATTACAAATCCTGAACTTCTCAGTCATCTCAAAGCAACTGTTGTTCAAATCAAATCATTAAACAATCGTTTTGATGCTTCTGATAAGGTGATTGAAGGGTTAAGGAATGATATAGCTACAAGAGAGCTTACACAGCAAAGGGACAAATCTCTATACATCTCTTTGTGTAAAGAGCAAAAGACTTTCAATTCTAGATTGTCGAAAGTTGAGGAGAATCAGACTGCTATGTCTGCTCAACTAACTTCAATTTCTAATGCTCTGGCATTGCTGACATCAGTACTTCTTTCTGATGATGTCAAAAAGGGGGAGAGTGTACCAAGTGACAAATGCAAAGACACTCAAGCTCTGAGACGGAGGGATGATGGTAATGATGGTGGAAGCAAGGGAGGTGAATCTGAAAAGAGTTTAGGCTTAAGACCAAGATCAAGATCAAACTCTGAGAGAAGATCAAACTCTGGTAAGGGAAAAGTAATTTCTGCCAGTGGTTCAAGGCTCAAAAGTTTGATAAACACTGATAAGCCTAGCACTGATGAAGAAGTTGCTGCTAAAGTATTTATAGCAGAACATGGAAAAGATGTTACAATTGAAGATATCCAAGCTGAAGAGCAAATGCTTGCTGAAGAACACAGGAAGAATCTTGAAGCTGGGATATACAAAAAGAAAGAAATCAAGGCTCCTAGGAAGAAAGAAACTGGAATTATCATTAAAGAAAATACTCAACAGAGTATACAATACACCAGGAGGCCTATGATTAGAAACTCTGATAAAGGTAAAGGCAAAATGATTGAAGAGCCTAACCTGAAGGAGAAAGAATATTCAACCTCTGACATTGCTCAAGTTGAAACAATATTAGCAAAATCAACCTCTGACGCTGCTCAAGTTGATGATATTATTGAAGTTAAGCCAACCACTGACAATGCTCAAGTTGTGCAAACTCAGCTAGCTCCACAACTCCAAGGTACTTTTAGAAGACCTGTACTATCTGAAGCTCTGACATTTCAACCTGTGGATTTTTCTCAAACCAGGACTGTACTTGGAAAAGAAACTTTTGATAAAGCTGGTTTAGGTTCACATAGGGAGAAGAGAATAAACAACAGATCTGGAGATCAATCATCATTGGCAGTATCTGGCATTATTACTCAAGAGAATCTTGATATGCTAGACTCTGTTCAGTTGATATTTCACAAGGGTTTGAAGAAAGATTTTCTGTTGTATTTTATGAATGATGGAAGAGTCTATAGAATTGCAGAGTCTGATATAGATCTTAAGTCTTATCAAGAATTGGAGTATGTTCTGTACTTGTTAAAAGTCAAAAACAGAAACACTCACAATGTTGCTACATTTATCAGACAAAAGATGCAAAGATCTAAGGTGATGCTTGGAGGAGGAGTTTCAAAGGTATACATTCCTAAGTATAGAGATGCTTATGGAAATGTTATAGAAATGAAGAGAAACAGTGCAAGACTAAGGACTGATCTGGGAGTTAAAGTCTTAGAATTCAATCTAGAATCTGATAAAGCACATTTTATTAGGCTAGGGAATGAGATGAGGAAGAATTCCATCTATTCTCTGAGAGCTGCTATTTATCAGACTGGTGAATCTGATCCAGAACTCAAGGAACTGAAAGAAATCATGGTTGAAGAGCTGGAAAAGGCTGAAAGAAGACTTCTAATTGATTATCTCAGGACAGTGCCTGATATTCAAGAAATCAAATAAAGTCTGACTGTAAGTTTTTAATATTTTCTATTCTAAGTCAAATTTAAACTCTGTTTTAAATTAAACTCTGTTATATGTTAAACACTGCATTTGTTAAAGGGTTTTGACATCATCAATTATATGTTTAACTTGTACATTTTATTATGAACAAGTTGGGGGAGATTGTTAGATATAATTGCTAATGTTTGTTTATCAGTGTTTAAGCAACAGGTACTGACAAGAGTTTATCAGAAGCCGATCAGAGTTTAGTTAAACTCTGATAGGGTGAAGAGTTTAAAGGAAGCTAGTCAGAGTTTATTTAAAGTCTGACAAGGTGATAGTTGAATTAGCTGTCGGTGCAGAATTGAAGATTCTAGAAGCAATACATTCTGAAGATGGAAAGAAGCAGAATATATTGATACAGCTAAGGAAACAGGATAGAAGATAAGAAGCAATCCTTAATTGATATGAATTGTATAGCTAACTTGTAGGAATATCAATTAGAGAAGGATTGTATGTAGCTGTGTACTATATAAACACAGATAGGTTATCCCTAGAAGGGACGCGATCATTGAGATATTATTCTTGTAACCTAGAAGCTCTTTATGATCCATTAATATCATAAAGAGAGAAGCTGTTAATAAGATTACAGTTTTATTGATTCATAAACAGTGTTATTAATTATTGTTATTCTCATACATACTTGATTATATTGTGTATTCGGCCTAACATCTAAACCTTCAGGACCCAAACAATTTTGGGTACCAAAGTCCGCTTAATCAATCTGTGATTGCAGGGTAAGGTTAAAAGCTCAAAGGTTGTGTGGATTCTGGATAGTGGTTGTTCTAGACACATGACAGGTGAAGAGTCCCTGCTTACAGAGGTGGTTAAGAAGACCGGACCGATTGTAACCTTTGGAGATGACAGCAAAGGATACACTACGAGATATGGTAAATTGAAAGCTGGAAATGTCATCATTGAAAACATCTCTCTTGTTGAAGGATTAAAGCACAATCTTCTAAGTATCAGTCAATTCTGTGATAAAGGATACAATGTAGATTTCAGAAAGGACAAGTGCTTGATCACCAACAGGAAGGATGAGAAGCTTACTCTACTGGGAGTGAGAAAAGGAAATTTGTTTATAGCTGACTTAAGTTCTACCAGTGAAGGAGAAGTTACATGTTTCTATGCAAAGGCATCTTCAGAATAAAGTTGGCTATGGCACAAGAAGCTCTCACATCTGAACTTCAAAACTATGAACTCTTTGGTAAAGAGAGAGTTAGTGAGAGGGTTGCCCCTGATGGAATTCAATCAGGAGGGACTATGTGAAGCATGTGAAAAGGGGAAGTCGAAGAAAGCATCACATGGAAGCAAAGGAATGACAAGCATTACTGAACCATTACAACTGATTCATATGGATTTATTTGGTCCAGTTAATGTTATGTCACTTTCAAGAAACAGATATGCATTGGTGATGGTGGATGACTACTCTAAGTACACGTGGGTGTTGTTCATACAAACAAAGGATGAAGCAACACAACTAATCATTGATCACATCAAGAAGATAGAAGTGGAAGCTAAGCTACCTGTGCGGACAATCAGATCAGACAATGGAACTGAATTCAATAATGCAGTTCTTAATGATTTCTGCTCAGAGAAAGGAATATCAAGACAGTTTTCAGCACCAAGAACTCCTCAACAGAATGGAGTAGTGGAAAGGAAGAACATGACCTTGGTTGAAGCAGCAAGGACCATGTTGAGTGAATCAAAACTTCCCACTTACTTTTGGGCTGAAGCAGTGAATACAACTTGCTACACTCAGAATCGAACCCTGATCAACAAAGATCATGAAAAGACTCCGTATGAGTTAATGGCCAACAAGAAGCCAACACTGAAGTACTTTCACGTGTTTGGTGCAAAGTGCTTTGTACTTAAAGATGGAGAACATCTTGGCAAGTTTGATGCCAAAGCAGATGAAGGCATTTTTCTGGGCTATTCTCTGGAATCTAAGTCTTTCAGGGTATATGTGATTGAAGATAAGAAGGTGTTGGAAAGCTTTAATGTAACATTTGACGACACCAAAAGACCAGGCCTGCAAACTGGAGAGAACTCTGAATCCTTGGTATTTGAAAATCTATCAGGAGATCTCTCTGACAATGAAGAAGTACCTGAAGTTGTTACAGTCATTAATAATAATCATAATGATAATGATTCTGGACAAGGTGGTGACCAAAGTGGAGATCCTCAACTTACAGGCTCCACTATTCAGTCTTCAGAATCAACAGATCAAACCGTCAACAACTCAGGGGGAGCAGGAGAAGGATCAACTAGTCACACTCCACAACATCTAGAACAAGGAGAATCATCAAGATCGCATCTGCCAAGACAAAGGGTATGGAATAGAGATCATCCCTTTCACTTGATCATTGGCGATCTGGACACAGGAGTGAGAACTAGGAGAACATCACAAAATGAATGTCACTATTCTGGGTTTCTTTCAGAAACAGAACCTAAGAAAGTTGAAGATGCTCTAGATGATCCAGATTGGGTGATTGCTATGCAAGAAGAACTCAATCAGTTTGAAAGGCAGAAAGTTTGGAAGCTGGTACCCAGGCCTAAGGGAAAATCTGTTATTGGAACACGATGGGTATTCAGAAATAAGTTGGACGAAGATGGCATTGTAACGAGAAACAAAGCCAGACTGGTTGCTAAAGGTTACTCTCAAGAAGAGGGTATAGATTATGATGAAACCTATGCACCAGTAGCAAGACTTGAGGCCATCAGAATGTTTCTGGCATTTGCTGCACATTCCAATTACAAGGTATATCAAATGGATGTGAAGAATGCTTTTCTGAACGGGGAGTTAGAAGAAGAAGTGTATGTGGAACAACCTCCAGGTTTTGAGGATTCAAAACTGGCAGACTTTGTGTACTTTCTATTCAAAGCTCTCTATGGACTCAAACAAGCTCCGAGGACATGGTATGACACTCTCTCTGAATTCTTACTTGAAAATGATTTTACAAGAGGTGTTGTAGACAAAACTCTCTTTGTCAAAAAGCATAAAAATGATTTGATATTGGTGCAAGTATATGTTGATGACATAATATTTGGTTCTACTAATGATGATCTATGCAAGAGATTTGCTAAGTTAATGCAGAGTCGTTATGAAATGAGCATGATGGGTGAATTGTCATTCTTTCTTGGACTGCAAGTATACCAAAAACAAGGATGTATATTCATTTGTCAGTCCAAGTACATCAAGGATCTTCTTAAGAAGTATCAAATGGAAGACTCATCTACAGCAAAGACTCCTATGCCAACTGCCACTAAGCTTGATAAGGATGAAACTGGTAAGAAGGTTGACATCACAGGCTACAGAGGTATGATAGGCTCATTACTTTATCTCACTGCAAGTAGACCAGATATAATGTTTGCAACATGCTTGTGTGCTAGATTTCAGTCTAATCCTAAAGAATCTCATCTAATAGCTGTTAAGCGAATATTTAGATATCTTAAGGGGACCCCAAATCTTGGAATTTGGTACCCTAAAGATACAGGATTTGATCTTATTGGATATACAGACTCTGATTTTGCAGGTTGTAAGATTGATCAGAAGAGTACTTCAGGAAGCTGTCAGTTTCTTGGAAGAAGATTGGTTTCCTGGTATAGCAAGAAGCAGCATTCAGTTTCCACATCAACAGTTGAGGCTGAATACATTGCTGTTGGTAGCTGCTGTGCTCAGATCTTGTGGATGAGAAACCAACTCCGTGACTATGGACTTTTGTTGACAAAGATTCCAATATTTTGCGACAACACAAGTGCCATAGCAATCTCAAACAACCCAGTGCAACACTCGAGGACGAAGCACATCGACATCAGGTATCATTTTATCCGAGAGCATGTCATGAATGGAACTGTGGAGTTACATTTTGTACCCACAGAGGATCAAATTGCAGACATCTTTACTAAACCGCTTGATGAATCCACTTTCAATAAGCTGGTTGGTGAACTTGGGATGTTAAATCTTTCTAATTGATTTTGATTAGAAGTCAGTAACTGCAGAGAGTCCTGGTAAATACATGAGTTTAAGAATTCCTATATCCTTAGGACTCGTGAGTTTATTTTGTGGAGAAATTCTCGTAGTTAGGATTTTTGTACTAATTTTATGTCATAATTATGGATGATATATCTTTTGGCATTTAATTGGTTATTAATTCTAAAAATTATTTAGGTGTTAATATTTGTTCTAAATATTCTAGCATCTATTTAATTTGAATTAATTTGCTTTGTTTTTAACATTGTAGATTAATGCAGCATAATTTATTGGATTTTAATTGATTAATATCATTTGATGACTTTTTTTTTTGACAAAATATCATTTGATGATATTTAGTTGATTTTATTCTAAGAAAATTGTGAATTTTCTATTAAGAATTGATTTTGGTAAATTTGAAAAGATTTATTAGAATTAAAACTAAGCAGGAAATAAAAATTCTGATTTTTAAAACATGAACAGGTTTTAAAATGAAGACAGAAGCAAAAATATCGAATTTAGGAAATTCGATAGTTTTTCAAGTACATAGATAATTCTATCGAAATTTATTTTCGATGGTTTTTGAAAAGGAAAAGAAAAACTATCGAAAACATTTCTCGATAGTTTTTGAGATTTAATTTAAAATATATCGAAGGAATTTACCTAATTTAATATTTAAATTCTCGATGTATTTTAAAAAATCAGTAGAAAAATTTATCTAAGTGAATTAATTAATTCAATAATCTAATTCTCGATAGATTTTCATAAATTAGTTCGATAGTTTTGGTTTTCAAAAGACAGAGACTTCGATACTTTTCTGAAAAGCGTTTCAACTTCAAATTTTTTAACTCTTCGATAGTTTTTGGAAAAACTATCGAAGTGCAATTGACTCTTTTTGCCCTCACAGAAAACTATCGTAAGTTCAATTAAAAAACTATCGAACCAGGATTGACGAAAATACCCCTGAGTTTTAAAGTGTATATAACATTGCCTTGGACGTTTTTCTGTCACTATTCTCAGATCTAAAGGTTTTTTATATATGCTTACAACGAGATACAGACAAGAACATCACCATCGATAGCTTTTTGATTTTTTTTTACCCGATTAAAACTTGATATAATCACTCTTTCACCACTGTGAATTGTTTTTAACCGAACAAGTGTGATTTATTTCAGTTTTGAACCCCTTGTTGAGAAGAAACTATCGAGTGTGAATCTCTTAAACTTTGAATATTGTTGACTGTTCTTATTAAGAAATTAGTTGGCAATCCACTTGATTTCTTTTTGAGTTTCAAAAGAAAATTATCGAAGGTTAACTATTTAGGGTTCTTGAGTCAAGTAGTTCGAGTTTGTGGATTTTAGAAAAAGGGGTAATTTTGTTAGAGTTTGATTAATTAGTAATAATTAATTAAATTTAAAGGAAAAATAGTTTTGGTTTGTTTAAATTTTCTGGAAATTTTAAAATGGCTGGAGAATTTATTATTACCAAGACTAATCATGTCTCGTTCCAAAACTTGCAATCCATAACGAACTTACAGTTTCGTGCATGGGCAGAGTTTTTGAACACACGTTCATTAGTGGCATACGCTGTGAGTACTCTCGTGGTCCTTTGCATCGATCAATTGACTGCGTTGTACACAACCGTCACGGATACAAGTGAGAATAACGTAAGGTCCTTCAGTTTTGTTGTGCCAGGGGGCAGAACAATAAGGGTGACAGAACATGATTTTAATCGAATATTACATTTTCCTACATAAAACCTTGTTCCGGATCCCACGACTGAGGAGATACATGCTTTCTTCACTCTCATTAGAAGTCAACAACCTAACTTCTTTGTGGGAGAGTTTCTGAAGCATTACTTGCCAAAAGCATGGAACTTTTTCTTTCATACCCTAATCCATGTTTTTACTGCCAAGCTAACAAATCTGCATGGTATTCCCTTATTCCTTCAAAAGATAGGGTTTGTCATTGCCAACAATAGGCATATTAACATTGGACGGTTACTGATTGATCAAGTAATCATATGCATGGGACCACTGGATGAAAGAATGGGCATAGATGAAGATGTGCTTTGTTTCTATCCTAGGTTCCTACAGCTAATTCTCAATGATATCTTAACAGATGATGAGCGCGAGACATTCGCCGAAGAGGAGACCATGGAGTGTATGAAGATGAAGAGCAATGCCATAACCGCTCTGATAAGGAAGAACAACTATCTTCCAGGGGTACCCACTGTTCTCACTGAATATCTAAGAACGGTGCCCCTACCACTTCTACCCCCAGGGGAACAGGTAATTCAAGGTAACATTCCTGAACCTGAACTGGCTCCTGAACCACAACCCATGGATGTTGATCCAGAGCCCTTAGTGGCCATTCCAGACCAGGAGGTTGCAAACCCACAACCTCTAACCACGGTCGAAGAGCCTTTGGAAGAGCCAAATGAAAACATAAACGAACCTCCTTCCCCTCCTATACCCAGTAAAGAACCATCCATGAGTGTAGAGGGAGATAGTGCCAAAGCAGCACCACATAAGGAGATACACCCTTCAACAGCAGCTCTGCCTTCCTCTAAAAGGAGAAGAACAGAAACCGAGGCAACTGTTGATACTTCATTTCTCTCATCCAAAGCGCCCTTTATTGATTTTTCTGATGCTGATTGGGCTACGCTAACGAAAGAAATATCTGAACCAATAGCTCAATCAAGTAAGGAAGAATTGACGGAAGCAACTGGTGTTCCGACCATATTACGGTCAGGTTCACTGGTTGAAGGTTCTAAGAACCAAGGGTCTTCACAGACGTCGAGAGAAGGCTTTGACCTAAATGCACAATCTAAAAGGTCATTGTCTACCTCCCCAGATGCAACATATCTGGATCCTGCGGGTAAAGGGTCTGACGTAGGTGCAGATCGGCAACTCGTTGACAGTGAATCAATTACTATTGAGGAGTCAACTGAGGTGAAGTCTTTACAGACTCAAGGGGAAGATTCGGGATCTCTGCTGTTAAAAGAGCCTGTTTCTAACCCCCTAGAGATTCAAACTCTAGATCCTACAAAGGATATATCATCTAAGGATGATCAGCAACTTGGTTTATCCAAGGACGGGGACTTGCGAAGCCCCATTGCACCACCGGTGACCTCCTTAAGGACGGCTACGGTGATTTCTTCTGCAGGTACAATCAGCACTAAGGATTTGAGTGAAACAAAAACACTTACACCTGGCCTGAGTGGGAAAGGAAAAATGATTCAAACACCGACAGAAACGTTGAGTGTACACCCAGAGCCAAATGTGAGGAGTGACACCCTAACCCTACCTAATATTCATGATTTGCTGTTACCGACAGAAAGAGAGCTATAAGTTCAATCTTCCCTCAAGGAGATGACAGTTCGAGACAAAGAAGGAAATCCATTATTCAAGGTTCCACTGCGACCTTCCTTTAACCAATGGATCTCCTCCAGTCAAGCCAATGTTTCTTTAAAGTCTATTCAAGAGAAAGTTGACTTGGCTGCAGCTGATTCCAGAAGAACATTCCGGGTCATTGGCAGTGCATCTGGCACTATAACAGGTACGAAGCAGGCAGTGGACTCCTTAAAGAAGGAAGCTATGGAAGAACTAGTCGAGCTGAGGATGGACGTCAGGGAACTTAAAGATGGATTCATGAATGAAGTAACTACACTGTCTCAAGGACATGAAGCTTTGAAAGAAGACGTTCTGGTTATCCGGGATGGTCAAGCGCGGGTAAAAGATGCAATGAATACCCTTTCACGAGTGGAGTCTAAGCTAAACAAGAGGCTGGATCACATGGAAAAGACTACCAACTCAAGATTGGAGAACATTGACATGTCGCTAGCTTCTATAAATGAGTTTAATAAGCAGCTTATGGATTTCTTGGAGAATCAAGGTGACGGAGTACAGTCTATATGGAGTATGCTGAAGAACCAACAATCTGGACAACCTGGTCCTTCCTATCAGGAACCTGATCCTTCTAATGTCTTTTATGCTGAGGATGCGTTTATCGAGGATTCCTCAACTAAGGGGGAGAAAGTTGGAGAAGGGGTGAATGATAAATGGGGAGTTTGGGAGACTGTTGAGGCTATTCCAATCAGACAGTACTGGATTGAGGAGCTTGTAGAGGAAGAGAAGGAGAGTGAAGAGGAATTTGAGGTCATGCATGAGCAACCTATTCAAGAGGAGCATGAGCCATATTATCCAGAGCCAATAGAACATCCTATCTTGGATGATGATATGGAAGAAGCAAATTCTCTATCACCTGAAGAAGAAGCTGCCTTGGAAGCAATAAGAGCTCAGAGAGCTGCAATAGATGCCAGGCAAGCTGAGAAAGAGAAACAGCAAGCAATTCTGAGAAGTGAAAAGCTAAAGAGAATCAAAGTGTATAATGAAGTGAGGAAGAAGAAGATGATAGATCTGGCAAAGAAAGATGGTACTGAATGGGAAATGGCTTATAAAACCTTTTGCGGAGTTGAAGACGGATTAGAAGTCAACAACAATGCTGAGGTGGAAGTTATTATTCAGGACATCAGAAGTGCTAATCTTGAAGATCAGACTTACTTTAAAGCACTGAGAAGCTCTATAATCTGTCTGAATGCTGGGGTTAAAGCAAATGGTGCCTGGAGCTTATTAATCAGTTTCCTGGAGAAAGGTACATTTGTGATTTCCACTAAGTTTTTAGAACAGAGGACATATACAGAATTGCAGGCTATACTCATCAAGATCCAAAGAACTACAAGGCTAAATGAACTGCTCCGTGAGCATGTTAAGGAGATCGTGATGAAAGTCAGTCCAGAGATTATTGAAGATCCTCCAATGGTTAGATTCATGACGAATGACTTGTTCAGAATCTGCTATTTGGCTGAGGACAAACTGAGGGACTACCCAAGCAACTATCTAATCTCAGTTGAGAAGTATCTTAGATCCACTGGATTCTCATCAACGGAGAAGGACAAAGCAGCAGACACTCTTAGAAGATTTCTAATGGAGAATGTTCCTTACTATAGGAAAAGAGTGGAAAGAGGATTGGAAGTGCATACCAGATTGCCAAACATGCCAAAGCTAAACAAGAAAGATGTTAACATTGCATGGTTATGGGCTGGAGTGGGTCAAGAGGTTGAATATATTGGAAGACACATCCAAGGAGCAATCCTTAAACCTGGAGAACCATTGCACTATCTATCTGTGATTGATTATCAAGTTGCTAACTCCAATCCAATGATTGAAGAAGGTGAGATTGGAATGGACTGAAGATTGAAGCAAAGAACAAAAGAACTATCAACTCAGACTAGAGGAGCAACTTCATTGTATAAAGTTTAATTGTTTTTTGATTTATGAAATCTGGAAATGTATATATATCTGATCCAGAATGCATTAATATTATTACGTTGTCTTACTTTAAGTAGTTTCATGTTTCCTTAGTTAGTTGAGTTATCCTCGAAGTATTTGCTTGTCGAACTCTATCCAATCAAATAGGGGGAGATTGTAAAGCATAATGTTACATAAGATGTAAAAGAGATAACTACAACACAACAAAGGACAAGACAGACAATAGTATTAGCAGAAGCACAGGAATCCAGAATCAAAGAAGAAAAGGTAAACTAAAAAAATCAAAATATGTTATGTATTCTTGAAGTCCGTAAACAGGTCACGGAAAGAAGTTCATGAAAATGTTCAAGCCTCAGTGACAGCAAAAGAAACAAGACTTTCAAGACGACAGAAGTATGTGAATGATTTAGGGTTCAGTACCACGAGATTCCAGTGATGAAGCAACCAGAACGACAAGGGACTTATCAGCAGCACTATATTGAAGACATAAAAGAAGAATTGATCAAGTGTTATTCATCTGTGAACCAGACCAGTTGCACTAGGTGACGGCACTAAAAAGATCAAGTTGTTTTATCGTCTCAGAAGAAATTGATACAGTCTAAAACTTAAACACCCAGGAGCTCAGGAGTAATTACTAAAGGACAAAAGACAAGAAAAAGAATTCGATAGTTTTCTATTGAAAAAACTATCGAATGGTGGTTGAAGTGATTCATTGAAAAACAAAGTAAATTAATTTGGCATTCGATAGTTTTGATTTAAAAACTATCGAATGGCAAATTGATTTAATCCATTCGATGGTTTTTTAATCCATTCGATGGTTTTTCAATTCATGGAGCAGGTGAAAAGTTGTGCTTGTCTGACAGGTTGATGAAGATCCAACGGCCAAGAATATTCTATTCTAAATGGTTCGATGGTTTTTCAATTCAAGTCTACAATTAACTCGAGAGAAGATAGTGTCTTCTTCAGTTAAGGCATTTAACACATAGACATTACTGAGAGAGAGAAGAGCCGGAGAAAATTATCAGAGAAATTAATAGTGCTCAGAACTTGATCATTGTTTTGTATTTGTGTAACCTTAAACTCATTGAAGCTAATCTACGGATTAGAAATTGTAGCACCCATCGAGGTTTATATATATTTATAAAAAGATATATTCCCCGAAACTTGATTTGGTTTGGTGTGTTTGATTTCGTTATAGAACTGAAAGATTAATCCGCGAACGAAATTAAATTATTTGTGAGTATTGTATTCAACCCCCCCCCCCCCCCTTCTACGATACTTTGGACCTAACATTCTCTCAACTCCAATGGAAAATGGTCTCTAATAACCCTTAGCTAAAAGTATAGATAAGATGCCATAAATAAAAAAATTAGAGAACATGTATAATTCTCTCAACTCCAATGGAACATTACTGTTAGCCAAAAATATAGCCAACCACTTCATATTGATTATTTTTGTCGAACCTCTAGGGACCTGTAGTAAAACTCCACCTCATCTGTTACCATATTCTAATTATATATTCTATTTTTAACAACTCAAAATAATAATAACATTCTATTTTTAAAATATAGTCAACTCATATAGCCAACTCCATTGGAGCACAATACCTTACAGGTTCAACAAATTTTACATAATCCGTATATTATATGATTTTAGCCAACGATTTTAGCCAACACCATTGGAGATGCTTTGCTCTTACATTACCGGTTGAGTAAATTTTAACTAATTATCAATTTATATTAAAATAGCCAACGAATATAATCAACCCCATTAGAAATATTCTTAGAACCTTGACACAGTTGCATCCTTGATTCTAATTTCTAAGTAATTATCCTGTTGATTAACAAATATTTTATACTTTCAAATTTAAGACTATACGATCCAAATTTAAAACTATACAATTCTCGCATAAATACTATAAAATTATTAACATTCCTGTGCTGGCAAAGACACAGGCTATTAGACTTTAGAGTAGTTAAATTTAATTTTCTAACTTTTTTTCAGAACGGGCCATTAAAATCCGAGTGTCCGCCCGTATTATGTACATGTACAGTAAATAAAAACTCTTACGCATACCCTGTAAATAATGGAGCAATATACAGAATTAACAAGTCCTAACATGTTGCGCCGTGTCTAATCAACGCATCGATGTTGCAGCACCATCTAAAACAAGACAATACATTTATGAAAAGTTCTGTAAAACCATAATGTTATGTCATTTCCGAGAAACACTTTTTCAGACCTCTCTCTAATCTAATCTTCTTCCCAAACCAAAATTTCTAAGTGTGAAAATGGTGGATCACAACTTCACGACAGGTTCAAAAGTAGAAGTTCGAAGTGATGATGAAGGCTTCAAAGGTGCATGTTATGTAGCCACCATTTTGGAAAACCCTAAAGATAATAAGTTTCTTGTGGTTTATGATCATTTGATGGAGAGCGAAGACAAGGACTCAAAACCTTTAACCGAGACTGTAGATGTATCATCTTTAAGACCCTTGCCTCCTCTTGACAAGGGTGGTGAAATTATAAAGCTATATGATGTGGTTGATGCTTATCATCGTGATGGATGGTGGAAAGGTGAAGTTATAGAGATTCTTGAAGAGGGTAAGTTCTTGGTTTATTTTCAGAATCCCCCAGATGAGTTTGTTGTGCATAGAGATGATCTTCGCCTTCATTTGGACTGGATTCATGGGAAATGGCAAAAGCCCAAAAAACAGGTTTCTGTCCTTTCTTTCTTCTTCTCTCTTTTTCCCCCAATTTTTTTTTTTAAAATTTGAAGGAAAATGTTGAATATTAAGAGGGCTTAAAAAAAAAAGAAAAAAAAAAAAAAAAGAAAAAAAAAAGAGGGCTTTTAGGACACTAAAAAGTAAACAAGTGTTGCTTGGATAGATGCAATGGGAAGATGTGAAGAACTGCATAGTTAATTTTTACGTAAGGGTCCTGTGTCGAGGACCATTTATCTAACCATCTATTTCGTAGCCGTTGTTTTGATCATTCAACGGCTAAGATCGATTCAACGGTTAGGAAACAGATTGTTAATTAATTGGTCCGTGACAATCTATTGATATGATTTGTCCTGCTCAAATGATATGATTTGTGTGGGCATAAGTTATTCGTAGCTAGGTGTATGGAAAATAATTATTTCTTAGTTATAGTTTTATTTTAGCATTTGACACACCTACAACATAAAAGTTTATGCATATAGTCTATAACAATGAAATGCAATATGATCAATTTCACATTTGTTTAGAACTCGCTATACCACCACAATGCAAAGATATGCGTCAAGGAAAATATGATTGTATCTTTGTTTTGTAGATGCATTCCTTTTAAAAGTACTATATATTTGATAAATATTTTGCATGTGGACTGATCTGTTTTATGCTTTTCTTTTTCTAAAATTAAAGATCCAAATATACAAGATAATTAGCCGAGGAACAGCAGTAGAAGTAACTTTTGAAAGCGAAAACTATAATGTATGGCACACTGGACAAGTCTTGCAAGTAGAAGGAAATAAATTCTTGGTGAAGTATAGGTTATTTGGAGTGGACGATAAGCCTGAATATCGAACAGAAGTTATTGATTCTCAATGCATCCGACCTGTGCCTCCACCTGTAGAGGAACAAGATTTTGATGTGCTCCACAAAGTGGAAGCATACTACCGTTCTTGCTGGTGGACTGGAATGATTCGAAGAGTAATCAGAGATAGAAAGTATGTCGTCCTCGTTACACATTCAAAGGTTGAAATGGAATGCAATCACTTCAATTTGAGGCCTCGGTTGGATTGGATTGATGGCAAATGGACTACAACATCTCCGGTACAATATATCTTCCCATCATTATTTAATCTACAAAAACAAATTGGCGGATTACTATCTGTTTTCAAATGTCAACACTATATTTGAAATTTTGCAGAATACGAAACTACTTGCTATGAAAAAGGAGCCCTTTACAAGTAACAGAAGAAAGAGTACTCCAAAAAAACTACATACTGGGAAATACTGCAGAACTACTACAAGTATGCATTACTTTGTAGATACTTATCATTGAATCTATAAATATTCTCCTGTCTTACTAAATATGTGGAGAATGATACAGGGGAGAAGGATGATGGTGCAGTCTGTGTTAATGAGGCTAATATGTCCGTCAATGAAGAACTTGGTGCATCATCCGAGATGCCTGTGAAGCAAAATCAAAAGAAACAAATGAAGGATTTTGGGGTTTGTTTTTTTGAACAATTAATTTCAGTTAGATAGTAGCACGAATACAAATTCAAGCTAATTTACCGGCTATGCATTTTGCAGTTTGAATGTATATTTTATTGTGCATTGCACCACTGATCTTGCCTGGAATGCAACAACAAACATATTAATAATAATGGTCTAGTATTGTTGTTAAGTAGATGGGGTTTGGTACCCCCAGTGGTATGTAAGGGTGATGTAGCCTTAGTGCCTTACTATCTGTCTTCTTTTCGAACTGGTGACATCAGCAAGTTGTGGATATAAAATAAATGCATTAGATTTTCTTATTTTACCTAATTTTAAACAGGCCTACACATCTTGCAGGGCGCTGGACCCACATGAGTCTTTGTAGGGCGTTAGTTTTGTATGAGATGTATTTTTTAGTATTAGATGTATTTTTTTTAATAGGTTGATGAAATATGAATTAATGATCGTCCATATGAGCAGTATCTTCTTTGTTGTTGTTGTTAATAAAACTATTAATTTTGTGTAGAACATTGAAGGATCGAGTGGAACCAAGAGAACCCCAAACAAGAAGAGAGGTAGACTGGGTTTTTCACATGAAGAAAAGATAGGTAAGGACGACGATCAATTTAAATACGCTATCCAGATATTCTTTTATTATATATATGAACGCATTACCAAAAGTTTGTCGGCTGAAATTGTTGTGATCAATGTTTATGTGGACGAGTGAAGCTGAATCAAATGCAGGAAAGGACAATCTAATGCTTATGACAATTGATAATGAACCCGATGAAGATCATTTTATGCTCTCTTGTAAGGATTATAAGAAGTTAATTGTAGCTGAACGGAAGGTTCTGAACCACCTTCGTGGGCGCAATGAGTTATTGAGTGGAATACCGAACATCTCTCTGGTCGAGAACCAGACAAACCAATCAGGAATAAATACAAGAGTCGAGAGGCTCCCTTACGAATCTCTGTCAGATGGACATGAAGAAATGAAAACACACATTCATCTAGCCAAGGACCAGGAAGATAAATTAGATAAGAAGCTGCGGAAGGAATGGTTTTCAAATGGGCATGGAGAAAAGAGTAAATTTTTAGACAATTCGTCTCAGCAACAAGGTATGTGCTGGAAGTTATTGATACATATAAGAGATTATCAGGCTTCATACTTGCATAAAAATCATTATGTCTCTTAATAAGGTGTGACAACAAGCCTACCTGTGGCTGAGGATCAGGAAAATGAAACAGTTGCTAAAAAAATGGATGATCATAATATTAGAGGTCAATTACTGATCGATGATCCTTTACGTGATTTAGATGATGATCAACCTCTACTAAGTGGTAAGCAATCTTCAACAATTACTCTTGATTTGAGAAGCAAAGCTCTGGGTTTTTTCTTTTGTAGTTGTGTGATTTTAGTTGTCAAGAAACTTACTGTTTATATCTGTAGGAGCTTTGCTTGTTTCAGATATGTTTGCTACTGTAACTGATGGAAAAGCACATAATCAAAAAGGTACTGCAGTCGCTACAAAGGATATGGTGCAATTTTCTCCTCTACAAAATAATATTGCAGATATTGGAAGTAAGTTGATTTTAAAAATTATAAATTTTGATGATTGTTACTACAAGTATATTTTAACTTTTAACATTATAAAAATGTTGAGTACAATTTGCTGATTACAATGATAAAGGTGGTGAACTTGGAACACATTCTGCCATTATAAGCTGTGATAGCTTGAAAAATGAAAAGGTACCATTTGTTAAGTGCTCGCCACTTTGGAAATCACTTGAGTCTATGGAAATATATAGAAAGACAGAACAAAAGCCACACTTTTCTCTGCTGTCAAAATGTAGAGAAGAGACTCGTGAAGGATTAGCGATAGGCCAGATGATAATATTTTCAACTGTGGTGGAGAAAACTTCAAAGTTGACGTTCACTGATCCAAGCAGCGTCATTAAAAGTTATTTGCAAACTGTAGCTGACTTAGAGAAACAGGGTTTTGAAGTTGAGCCAGTTCGAGCATGCTTATTGGTGTTGCTGGCTAAGAAAGAAAAGAAACAAAATCTTGAAGATGAGTACAAAAAAATCAAACATGAGATAGCAAACAAAGTGCTCGAGAAAGATGAACTAGGCAAAGTGATTATCCGAATTAACCAGAAAATTAAAAAGCTAGAAGAAAAGCTCAACGAGGCTGAATCGTGTAAGGCGATGAAAGAGGATGAGATTTCAGCACTGCAATCAAAACAAGAAGGTATTTCTGAAAATGTTCGCAGCCTCCAACATGAGTTTGAAAGTATCGTCCGTCGTGAATGGTAATGTTCAGCAAAGTCTTTTAGTTAGTAATATTTAAAGTAGGCCCTAGAACTCTAGCTAGATGCTTGGTTGTGTGTACTTATGAACTAAGTGGATATACTCATATACCACAGTTGAGCTCATGTTTTGCTGCTTAGAATGTATGCCGCAAGTGCAAAATTTTACCGGGGAACATGGCACTTGATATGTTATTCCAATGCATAACTATGAACATTATGTGAAGACTCGAGTACTGTATAAGGTTCTTTGCTGAATTTTTGTTTAGAGGCTAATACTATAATATATTATTAGGGAATATCCATTAATTTTTAGTAAGACCTTGAAAGTGTTCATGTCAAAATAAATAATGTCATTTACGATGTTTCAACGTAATCAAGTTTGAAATCGATATATTTGATCTGGGGTTGATGTAAATGGAATGTTTTTAAATTATCCAACGAAATTGCTCCATCCCGAAAATTTTATTGCATGTGCTGCATCAAATAGCCTGTACATGTATTCTGTATGATGCTCATCTGTGAAGAGTGATTCATTGACCATATAGGAATATCTAGATAAGTGCTCCAGTTAAACGATGAACAAGATTGTTCAGTAGATGTTGATGCCGGAACTTATTGCTAAGCGACAGTATGGATAAAACCAATCTCTTATTTTTGGGCGGGGGTGCCACCATTTTGACTTTTGAGTGTGCTATATTAATATTACTACTAGAATTAGAATAGCACCAGTGCAGATTGTAATAGTTTTTTTTTATATTTATAATTATAATATTAAATTTTAATGTGAAGTTTTATATTATAAATATTATTAAGGTCGTAAAATATAAATTTTCAGATTTTTCAATATTTGTTTGAATAATATACTTAAAGTAGACATAGTTTATTAAAAATATTGAGTTGTAAATGATACTAGCTCCCTAACCCGTGCAAGGCACGGGTTTGCTTTAAATAATAGGTTTTATTGATACTGTATATTATTTGTTGTATTTTGCTTCCTTGATTGTAATCTATGTATATAATAATTTTCGAACAATTTTAAAGGGGTAAGAAGGTAATTTCACTTTCAAAAATAATTTTAAAAATAGCCACGTCAGCATTGTTATAAATTTAATCATTAATGTTATTAATTAAATATGGTTATCACAATCAATCATGCATTTTATTGTTTTTTTCACTAATTATGCTAAGTTTTGAAATCAAATTTTAGATTACTAAAATTTAAAATCAATCACAAAATTATGTTAAAAAAGAAAATAAATCATCTTGGATCTTTTTTTGATAAAAAAATTTAAATTTAAATTTAAATTTTGAATAATTTATCAGATTGATCAAGATTTTTTGAAACTTAAATGGTGAGTTTTGAAAATAATTATATTTACTTATAAGTATAACTTCTTTTCTCTAAAATAAAAATAAAATATACATAGTTTATCAAATCAAATTTTATATTAACGGTCCTATAAATCTACTAATAAATCACTTTTGTTTTCTCTAAAATAAAGATAATCATTGACTTAATTGAGTCAAACAATTTGAATCAAGATTTACAAAGTTAAAAATTTCTCAAATATCTTTCAAACACGTCTTATATCTTCATAGTTGAAGCTCCTTATGAGCTACCACCATATCTCGAAAGACACCTTCAAATCCAAATTCAAAATCTTAAATATATTTTATAAAAAAAATTTATAAATATTTTAGTACTTTTATCAACATCAAACCCACCTTCTCCTAACAGCAAGTAAACTCATGGTCAAATGTTGCAAGCAAAAAGATTAATTTATCGTAAAAAAAAACAATTACAAAACGAATTTCTACCTATAAATTATAATTATAGGTTTTATCATTAAATAAATCAAAAGGATGTGATATAGTTAATAAATAAATAAAATTGGAAGCCCGTGCGCGGAACACGGGCAAGAAAACACTAGTTGATTATAGTGGAAGAAAAATTATAAAACAGTTGTTATTATATGTTTATCAAGGTTTATTATAATTTTAGACACATGTATTTTGACACATGTATAATGCTAACAAACCTCTAACTCGCTTGCAAAGGAAGAACAACAAAATATTTTGAGTATAAGTGAAAACTCAAATTGAAGTCAGCTATGCGCTTAAAGAAAGTGTTCAAAATTTTCGTGTAGGACATGAGTACAATTGTAGAATGTCATTGGTTCGATTCCCAAATCTAGCATAATTAAATCTACTTTTTGCATAAATATACTAACGTGGTTCAACCGTGGAATAAAATATTTCCCCAAAAAGTGTATGTTGGAGTATTAGAGTAACTATATACTATTCAATATTCTAGAAATGATATAAACCAATATTTATTTACTCAAAAATAAAAATCAGAAAAAATGGGAGAAAATGTGGTTTATGTAATAAGAGGTTTGAAAGTAATCTCAAAACAAGGTGTAGCACAATTGGTCATGACATGAGTTCAATTGTGTAGAAGGTCATTGGTTCGATTCTTTGCTATGTCATAATATTTTTAGACTTAACTAAAGGGTTAGAGGGGTAAAAATGTAATCTCACGCGAATAAAATCACTCCCCAAAAACATCATGTTCCAGTATTAGATATAGAATAGATAGATAGATAGATATGATAATATTGATAAAAGATATTTGAAAAATAAATTAAGTAATTAGAAAATTGAAGAAAGGAGAAATAACAGGAATTAGTGGAGTTTATAATTAATGATGAGAGAAGCAAAAAAATTTTAATTAAAAGAATCACATGTGACAAGTTATTGAGTTAGTGATTTTTTTTTAGTATTAGTATATATATAGGAGCTATTCTACTACAAACCACTCTTAGACTACAAACCTACAAACTAAATAATTTTTTTTCAAATCGCGCCGAAACATAGCACATATGGTATGCAAATCGATCGTTGGGAGATAGAGAAAAATACGGTGAAGTCGGATTTCAAAAAACACTCTCCGATTGACGGGAAAAGTCAAATTAAAAACGAAGGGGAATAGGTGTGATTGAGTGTGGGAGGGTGTATTTTAGTTGTGTTTTGTGCATATAGGGGCCAATAGATTAGATTAATCTAAGGGCTTAGATTGGTTCTTAGTTTGTATTTTAAAAAAGATTTGTATTTGATCACTAGCATATATATATAGGGTCCTATTCAACTAGAAACTTGTACTAATTAAAAATTAGAAACTGCACTCACACACAGTTAAATACACCCTCTCACATACAACCCCACCTAATCCCCTTCATTCATAATTATATTTTTCCCGTTAATTGGTGATCTTTTTTAAAATCTGACTTCACTGTATTTTTTTTCATCTCGTAACAATTAGTTTGCATACCATATTTGATATATTTCGACGATAAATCACTATTTATGTTTGCGAGAATCACTAAAATGTTGGTGATTCATGTAAGAATAAATAGTGATTTCTGCGTAAATGTAGTGATTTTTTCTCCAGACCTATACGTAAATTACAAATTTTGTACTACAAAATCACTAAATTTATACGTATATAAAAATAAATCGCTAGATCTATGCTGAAATCACTATTTATTATTACAGAAACCACTAAAATTTTAGTACTCCGTAATATAGCACATATGGTATACATATTGATCGTTGGAAGGTGGAGAAAAATATAGTGAAGTCGGATTTCAAAAAAAGTTCACCGATTCACGGAAAAAATCAAATTAAAAATGAAGGGAATTATGTGGGATTGTGTATGTGAGGGTGTATCTTAACTGTGTGTGATGCAGTAGAGGACCATTAGATTAGATTAATCTAAGGGCTTAGATTAGTTTTTAGTTTCTATTTTAATTTTAGTTTCTAGTTGAACAAAAACCTACAGTTAAACCTCGATTAAGTAATATCCGATAAAGTAATAACCTCGCTTAAGTAATAAATTTCGTTGGTCCCAACTTGGGCCAATGTTGTAAAATAATATTCTCGCTAAAAGCATAAGATAATAAAAAATTAGAAAGTCATTAAGGGCCCAACTAATATGTAAAGTAATAATTCCAAAATTATATATATATATATATATATATATATATATAATGTATATGAGTTACAAAATTTAATTCTTTTTAAAATATGAATATATAGTAGTAGCTTGTTTCTTCTTTCCATCAAAGCCAAAATTAACCTCATCCTTGACTTTATGTAAAGCATAAATAACTCCTGGTATGTTTTGCTTGTGTTGTAACAAGTAATTGTTCAAAGTGTTGATTGCTTGAAATGCTTCCTTTGATGACACGTTTGGGATGACATTGCTATCATCCGGATCAGGATCAATTCCTTTATCAATATTCATTACTGACTTAATGATTTCTTCATCCGTAGGTGATTCCATAACCGCATCATTCTCGCTTGGATAATTTAAGAGATGTTCAACATTCATCACATTTCTATATCGTAAATTAGAGATAGCTTCATTTAATCCTTCGACACCTTCATTTATTTCACCAAATTCATGTTCATCAATTTCTTCTAAACGAATCTTGCAATGCCGAAAACAATTTGCAATTGTGGTTGTTTTCACATCAATATTCCAAGCCATGTTAGCAATACTAATAGCATTCAAAATACATTGCATGTGATTAATTCTTGTTTTTAAACATAATGTATTGTAATGCGTAAACATAAAAATTCGGTAAAGTAATAAAATATTACTTTATCGATAAAGTAATAAAATATTATTATATCGATAAAGTAATAAATTCGATAAAGTAATATTTTTTCTCGGTCCCAAGGGTATTACTTTAAAGAGGTTTAACTGTATATAGATATAGATATATGGGAAAGATAAACCTATCTTTTTGAGAGAACCGAGAGAACTAACCAATCACCCTTGATTTACCATACCATCCAACGGCTGATATGTTTTAAAAAATTTCTATTATACTTTTATTAGTATTTTAAGATTCTTTTAAGTGTTTTAATAATTTTATAAGATTCTATTAAGTGTTTTAATAATTATATTAAAATTAAGATTCTGTTAAGTATTCTATAAAGTGTTTATAATATTTTTCAATATAAAATTTATTTATAATAAATTTCAATTGATAATCAAGATTGTTTTAAGTGTTTTATTAAGATTCATTAATTATATTATAGTATATCAATGGTCTTAGAAGGGTTCTCTCGATAAAATGGTTCTCTCTGGAACCTTACTCTATATATATATATACTAGCTTAAAACCCGTGCGATGCACGGATTGTTCATTATTATTTTATTATTATATTTTTAATATTTTATTAATTGTATTTGTTAAAAAAATAAGTAGACATGTTAAAATAGCTAAATACTTTTAATTAATTAAAAATATTAAAACAGATTTTAAAACAAATAATTAAGGGGTTGTCCTTATATTTTTGAAAAATGAGGGATGTTAGTAAAATAAAATAAAAAATGTAACATATATTTAGTTTAAAAAGGTAAATGTCCGTGATATTTTTGGAAAATGAGGTTTTAAAATTTAATAATTAAAAGTATTTAAATTCATTTTAAAATAAATAAGTAAAGGGTTTCCTATGATATTTTTGTTAAAAAATATGAATTTTAGTGAGAAAAATAGAAAAAATAAATTGAGAAAGACAATTTCCCGTGATATATTTAGAAAAGAAGGGACTTTGTTAGAAAAAATCTATAATGTGTTTTAGAGTAATTGGTTATAAATATGTATTTTAATATTCTTAGTGATTGTATTTGTTAAGAAAAATAAGTAGACATGTTAAAATAGGTAAACTTTTAAAAATAATTATAATATTATAGGTTTAAAAATAAATAACTAAATGCTTGTCCATGATATTTTTGGAAAATGAGGGGTTTTAGTAAGAAAAAATAGAAAAACTAACATGTTTTAGTTAAAAAAAGGTAATTGCCATGTTTGAAAAAGTAGGAGCATTTGTTAGAAAAAATAATGTATTTAGGGAAAAAAGGTAATTGGTTATAAATAGGTAATATTATTATTTAATAATAGATTTCTATAAATAAGTAAGGGTTAATTAAGTAAAAATACGACATACAGTTAAGGGCAATTAAGTAAAATCACAATGTACCATACCGACCAACCAAACTTTTAATGTTTCGTCTATTATATAATAGTATTGATTGATATATATATATAGAGCTTAAAACCCGTGCGGTGCACGGATTGTTAATTGTTATTTTATTATAATTATTTTAATATTTTATTAATTGTAATTGTGCAAAAAATAAGTAGGCATGTTAAAATAGCTAAACATTTTTAATTAATTAAAAACATTAAAACATATTTTAAAATAAATAAGTAAGGGTTTGCCCGTTATATTTTTGGAAATGAGGGGTTTTAGTAAGAAAAAATAAAAAATGTAACATAAATTTAGTTTAAAAAGGTTAATGCCCGTGATATTTTTGGAAAATGAGGTTTTAAAATTTAATAATTAAAAGTATTTAAATACGTTTTAAAATAAATAAGTAAAAGATTTCATGTGATATTTTTGGAAAAAGAATGGATTTTAGTGAGAAAAGTAGAAAAAGTAAATTGTAAAAGGCAATTTCTCGTGATATATTTAGAAAAGAAGGGACTTTGTTCAAAAAAATATAAAATGTGTTTTAGCTGAAAAAGTAATTGGTTATAAATATGTATTTGATTATTTATATTTTAATATTTTTAGTAATTGCATTTGTTAAGAAAAATAAGTAGATATGTTAAAATAGGTAAACTTTTAAAAATAATTATAATATTAAAATAGGTTTAAAAATAAATAACTAAATGTTTGTCCGTGATATTTTTGGAAAAAGAGAGATTTTAGTAAGGAAAAATAAAAAACTAACCTGTTTTAGTTTAAAAAGGTAATTGCCCGTGATATATTTGAAAAAGTAGGGGAATTTGTTAGAAAAAATAGAAAAAATAATGTATTTTAGGTGAAAAAGGTAATTGGTTATAAATAGGTAATATTATTATTTAATAATATATTTCTATAAATAAGTAATGTTAATTAAGTAAAAACTAATTAAGGGCAATTAAGTAAAATCACAACGTACCAAACCGACCAACCAAAAGTAAAAACTAATTAAGGGCAATTAAGTAAAATCATAATGTACCATACCGACCAACCAAACTTTTAATGTTTCGTCTATTATATAATAGTATTGATATCGGTCGGTGTTACGTTGTGATTTTACTTAATTGCCTTAAATTTGTGTTTTTACTTAATTAACCTTGCTTATTTAAAGAAATATATCATTAGATAATAATATTTCCTATTTATAACCAATTACCTTTTTCACCTAAAATATATTTTTTTTTATTTTTTCTAACAAATTCCCCTACTTTTTCAAATATATGACAATTACCTTTTTCAACTAAAACATGTTAATTTTTCTATTTTTTCTTATTAAAACCCCTCATTTTCCAAAAAAATCACGGACAAGCCTTTAGTTATTTATTTTTAAACCTAATATTATATATATTTTTTTAAAAGTTTACCTATTTTAACATATCTACTTATTTTTCTTAACAAATGCAATTACTAAAAATATTAAAATATAAATAATTAAATACCTATTTATAACCAACTAGTTTACTAAGCCGCGCTTTGCAGCGGCTTTATAATAATATCTCTAAATTTTCTCAAAACACATTCTACAAAATACGTTTTTAAATAAAATAATATTTCTAATATAAAATTAAGTTTTGTTTTGAATATATATATATAAAGTTCTAGATCATTCAATCAAAAACTACAATTATATCTTCAGAACTATTAAAATCTTCACTACCTCCAAATCTACTCCCAGTAAGAAAAAAATCAAAAAAAATATGAACAAACATCCTTTTTGTTGGTGGGATAATTTTTTATTAATAATGATATCTTTTTGTCAAAACAAATAACAACAAAAACAACAACAACCTCTTCCTTTTTAAAATAAAATAAAATTAATGACTTCTTCTCAATGTTTCTTATTCTTGTATGACTTTTGTTATAGATGCACCGACTTATTGAATTTTGTTAAAAATGCACACACTAAATAAATTCTCCAGTCGAATAAATCTTAACATGATATTTTCGAAATACATACACTATAAATTTCTTAATATACAATTTTTATCTTTGAATTTTCGTATATGAATTACAGAAAATATTTTACTAAAAGATATAATCTTTTCTCATAAAAATTAGAGTAATAACCATCTAAACGTTTAAAAAATGATAAAATTTGTTTTTGAAGACATGATGAATTTTCCACTTTTGAGTTATCTTGTATACAAGTGTATCAACTTTTAACTATAAATTCAAAACTAATATCGTACACACATAAACATATAAATCAATCCACAACTGAATGTACATGAAAATCACCTTGCTCGGCCTATTATTTTAACTGATTAACTGATGAATCACCTCCTTATTAATCTATGTCTTAACTCGATCAACACTAATATCAAATAACTTGTCTTGTCAAAGATTTTAATATGATCCTGGATACAAACAAACGTAATAACATAAATAACATAAAGGAAAAAGTTCATGTACTCATATACACACTTTTAACATGAACAAACAAAAAAAGTAAAAAAGAACAATGTTGACAACAAAAATTGTAATAGACAATTAACAGAGTTTAGGTGTATATTTATACTATTAATTAGTTGTTTGTATGAAAGTATTAAACGTGATTAATTATTTACCAAGTAATTACTTAATTTCTTATGCAAGACTGATCTAATTTCTTAACTTCTTATTTACCAGTATGTTCTTGTATTTTCTATTATATTACATTAAAAAAGAAAGTTTAGGAGAACAAAATGTTAAGATGGTAATTTCATTTGAAAAGAAATATTATTAGAATATCTAGATAATAATAAAGGGAAGTTCAAAATAATGTAAAGTAATACACTTTTTTTTTTAATTTAGATATTTGAAGGCAAGAATATTATAATTGAATATTTAGTTTCCTCCATTTGTAATATTTAGTTTCCTCCATCAGTAAAAATCTATTGTATATTTACTTTCTCCATTAGTAGAGATTTTAAATGCAAGAATATTATATTTACTTTCCTCCATTAGTAGAGATTTTAAATGCAAGAATATTGAAATTGTATATTTAGTTACTTCCATTAGTAAATATTTAAAAGGCAATTGAGATTTTTTCTAATCTTTGGTATTAATTACTTAATTTTTTATGCAAGACCGATCTAATTTCTTAACTTCTTATTTACCAAAACGTTCATGTATTTTCTATTATATCACATAAAAAAGAAGAAGAAAGTTTAGGAGAAGAGAATGTTAAGATGTTAATTTCATTTGAAAAAAACATTATGACAATATTTAGATAATAATAGAGGAAAGTTTAAAATAATATAAGGTAATACATTTTTTTTTTATAATTTAGATATTTTGAAGGCAAGAATATTATAATCAAATATTTAGTTTCCTCCATTAGTGATATTTAGTTTCCTCCATCAGCAAAAATCTATTGTATATTTACTTTCTCTATTAGTAGAGATTTTAAATGCAAGAATATTATATTTACTTTCCTCTATTAGTATTAGTAGAGATTTTAAATGCAAGAATATTGAAATTGTATATATAGTTTTCTATATTAGTAAATATTTAAAAGGCAATTGAGATTTTTTCTAGTTTTTGGTATTAATTACTTAATTTCTTATACAAGACCGATCTAATTTATTAACTTCTTATTTACCAAAACGTCCTGTATTTTCTATTATATTACATAATAAAAGAAAATTTAGGAGAGCAGTATTTTAAGATGGTAATTTCATTAAAAAAATATTATGAGAATATTTAGATAATAATAGAGGAAAATTCAAAATAATTTAAGG
This sequence comes from Heracleum sosnowskyi, assembly GCA_030848705.1. Classification (NCBI taxonomy): domain Eukaryota; kingdom Viridiplantae; phylum Streptophyta; class Magnoliopsida; order Apiales; family Apiaceae; genus Heracleum; species Heracleum sosnowskyi. The sequence continues at coordinate 7,823,007 of CM061242.1, read as the reverse complement.
TAATACACTTTTTTTCTAATTTAGATATTTTGAAGACAAGAATATTATAATTGAATATTTAGTTTATTTCATTAGTGATATTTAGTTTCCTTAAGATCTATTGTATTTTTACTTTCTCCATTAATAGAGATTTTAAATGCAAGAATATTATATGTTTCCTCTATTAGTAAGCATTTAAAAGGTAATTGAGATTTTTTCGAATTTTTAATATTATTAATTCAAAAAATTGAGAAAATTAGAAAAATAGAACGAAGCGATCTGAGAGCGCCACCTCACCGCCTCCGTCTTCTCCTTTATATAATAGTATTGATGATTACCTTCTAAAACACATTATAGATTTTTTCTAACAAAGTTCCTCATTTTCTAAATATATCACTGAAAATTGCCTTTTTCAATTTACTTTTTCTATTTTTCTCACTAAAATCCATTTTTTTTTCTAAAAATATCACGGACAAACCCTTAACTTATTTATTTTACAACGTATTTAAATAATTTAAATTATTAAATTTTAAAACCTCATTTTCCAAAAATATCACAGACATTTATCTTTTTAAACTAAATATATGTTACATTTTTTATTTTTCCATACTAAAACTCCCCCTTTTCCAAAAATATAACGAACAAACTCTTACTTATTTATTTTAAAATTTGTTTTAATGTTTTTAATTAATTAAAAGTGTTTAGCTATTTTAACATGCCTACTTATTTTTTTAACAAATACAATAAAAAAATAATAATAAAATAACAATTAACAATCCGTGCATGTCACGGGTTTTAAGCTAGTATATATATATATATATATATATATATATATATATATATATACTAGCCTATAATCCGTGTGATGCACGGATGAATTTTAGTATTTTTGATTTTTGATTTTATTATTTTTATATTATTTATTATTATTATTTTTATCTTATTTTATTAACATTTATTTGTATTTTGATCTTAAAAATTCTTAATATGTTGTCGACGGAATAATATCTTGAACTTTTGAATGTAGCTTATAAAATAGATGATGTAAATATTTAATAATAATATGCTGTTGACGGGATTCAAATCTTGAACCTGTTGGAGCATTTTAGATATCAAGAAAATAATATTCTTTTAATATTATATCCAACGGTTCTCATTTATCTATATTTACATATAACAATTATTATTTAGATGACCAAACTACCAACCAACCAAATCAAGGGTAGTTTGCTTATAATAGTATTTTTTATATGATTTTTAGTATTTTTTTTATCTTATTTTATTAGCATTTATTTGTATTTTGATCTTAAAAATTCTTAATATGTTGTCGACGAAATAATATCTTGAACTTTTGAATGTAGCTTAGAAAAATAGATGATATAAATATTTAATAATAATATGTTATTGACGAGATTCGAACCTTGAGAGCATTTTAGATATCAATAAAAAAATATTCTTTTAATATTACATCCAACGGTTTTCATTTATTTATATTTATATCTAACGATTATTATTTAGAGGACCAAACTATCAACTAACCAAATAAAGGTCGGATAGAAACTGATTTGCTTATAATAATATAGTATAGATATATATATTTAGCGATTTTATGACCATTGAACTGGTGTTGTTATCTAGTATTGTTGCTAGTTAGTACGGCTAAAATGTACACAATTATTTTTTCATACTAGTTAAAAATTACAATATTTGCATAATATTCATTTATTAAAAGATCAACTCCCCTTTTTAACCATAAGTGGGAGTGTTGTGGTGTTAGATCAGAAACTTCGGAAAATTTATTGAATAATATATATAAATTAACAGAATTACAGTATTATACAAAATTCAAATAAATATAATAATTTCCCCTTAACAACTTAATTTCATTTTATATACCAATTCTTTGTGTAAGTGATATTAGTAGAGAAGCGTAGGTGTAAAAAATTGCAGTACTTAACGACGATTATGATGATAATAATAATAACAAAAATAATATTTAATAATGTTTAGCAGAAAAAAAAACAATGACAACAATAATAATTTAAAACTCAAACTGTTAAAATGAAATAAATAAAAAGAGAAAAACAAAAAAGGAAACTATGCACCGCTAATTTGTGTTTAAAATTAAAGAAACCGAATGTGCCAAACAAAGCCACCTCGCCCCCCTCCCCCAAACCCCACTCTCTCTCCCAAATCTCTCTCTCTCTCTCTCTCAAATCTCTCTCTCGATATCTCTCTCTCGATGGCTCTCCTCTTACGAAACTCCCACCGCCTCACCCCCCTCACCTCGTCCCTCCGCGCCGCTTCAATCCACTCCACTCTCCCCTCTCTCGCCGACCAAACCCTAACCTCCCCCGCCCCATACGGCCGTTCGGGCCCACCTTCCACCACATCTCCACCCGGCATGTCCAAAGCGGCCGAGTTCGTGATCTCCAAAGTCGATGATCTGATGAATTGGGCCCGCCGTGGATCAATTTGGCCCATGACCTTTGGGCTCGCTTGTTGTGCTGTGGAAATGATGCATACTGGTGCGGCTCGATATGATTTGGATAGGTTTGGGATTATTTTTCGACCTAGTCCTAGACAATCGGATTGTATGATCGTTGCTGGTACTCTTACTAATAAGATGGCCCCGGCTCTCCGAAAGTATGTGTTTCGCCTTTTGTTTCGTATAATTTGTTTATTTGACTTTCCGTAAATTGTTGTTTGTTGATTTGACTTTTTGCACGTATTTCCGGTCCTAATTATGTGTTGTACTTTTTGGAGTAATTGAAAATGTTAATTGACGGAAAAAGTTAAAAAGGAGAATTAGATAGGAACGGAGATAGTCGATATATAGGATAATAGGGATGTGTGTGTTCTATTTACTGATGTTTATGCCCCCCTCCCTCCACAAGTGTGTTTTTGGGGTATTTCCAGTCCTAATTATGTTTATGCTGTATGGAGTAATTGAAAATGTAAATACGGAAAAAGTTAAAAAGGACAATTAGATAGGAAGGGAGATAGTCGATATTTAAGTATGTGTGTGTTCTATTTACGTGATGTATATACCCCCTCTCTCCACAAGCGTGGATTGGATTGTATTGTTATTTGTACGTTTGACTTTCCTTAGACATTATCTATCGATTTGACTTTTTGCACACATTTCCGCTCCTTATTATGTGTGTGTTGTAATTTTGGAGTAATTGAAAACATAGCTACACGGAAAAAGTTAGATGGACATTTAAATAGGAAGGGAGATTGGTGATATTTAAGTATGTGTGTGTGTTTTCTTTTTATGTTATGTATACATCCCCACTTGGATTGTATTGTTTTCTATCACTATATGTGTAGTGTTGTGGCTTGAAAGTTGGATTGTGCGTGTGCATTTATGTATGTGTGTGCGTATTGCCGTATTAGATTAATTAGATTGTTTTCGTACTTTTTAATTGGTTATGATACATTTGGTTTATAGTTAGGGTTTGTTAGGGTTTTTCGGGAATTGGTACATTTTGAATGTCTGCGTTCTGTTTATATGATGTTGCGAAACTATATTGGGGTTGGGGTTATGTTTGAATGCACAGAAATCAGGTGTCTCACATTGGGTGAAGAATATGTTGAGGTCTGATACATTTTTGTAGTTTTTAGTCTTTGCTTTAATAGAATATGAGTTTTGCAAATTTACAAAAAGGAGTTTTTTGTTCGTAAAATATTGCTGGCTCAATACATATTACACACAGCTAGTCTTAGGATTTAAATTGTATTAGGGTCAGTACTAACACTAATAGTAGTTGCAGGCCAGTGGGATTATACAAAACAAATAAAGTGAGTTAAACATTTAGGAATTACGCCGTACATGAGTCCTTTTCCTCCAGTTATAAACAAAGGAGATTAGAATATGTTTTTAAAATTGCCTTTCCAGAGAACAACCGTGAAATGTAATGACGGCTTGCAGGCAGACAACAAAACAACAATCCTTCTCTTTTGTTTTGCAATTGTAATTCAGTTCTTTTGGGATACTAAAAAAGATAATTATAGTTTTTTTATATTTATATATATATGGTAATCAAGAATTTTTTAACTTAAAAATGATAACCTGACTTCAATAAAAAATTTAGAAGAATATTAAAATTGTATATTCGGTTTTCTCTATTAGTAAAGTTTTTTAATGCAAGAATATTAAAGTTGTATATTTAGTTAACTTTATTTGTAAATTAAAAAAATAGACCAAGTCAATTTGAGAGACGCCATCTCATCGTACTTATATAAAGGATAAGACAGGAACTGCGAGGTGACGCCTCTCAAATCTGGCACCTCTCAAATCATCTTCTTTATTATTTTCCTCCATTAAAAGATAGTAAAAAAGAAATTAGTAAATAAATTAGACTCGTAGAGCAAGTTTAGGAGAATATTAATATAATATACTTAGTTTCCTCAATTAGAAGATAGTAGAAAGGAATTAGTAAATAAATTGGACTTGAAGAGAAAGTTTAGGAAAATATTAACATAACATAATTAGCTTTTTTACTTGAAAGATAGGACAAAAGAAATATTTTGTTTACTCCATTAGTAACGATTTTAAAGGCTATAATACTAAAATTGTAGACCCCTAGAGTAAATTTAGGAGACTGTTAATATAATATATTTAGTTTATTCCATTAGAAGATAGTAGGAAGGAATTATTAAATAATTTGGACTTGGAAAAGAAAGTTTAGGCGAATATTATATTTAGCTTCCTTTCTTGAATAATAGTAAGAATGAAATATTTAGTTTCTTCCATTAGTAAATATTTTAAAGTCAAAAACATTAAAGTTATATATTTAGTTTCCTTTCATTAGAAAGATATCATTAGAAATATAGTAAGAAGGAATTAGTAAATAAATTGGACTTGGAAGAGAAAGTTTAGGTGAATATTATATGTAGCTTCCATTCTTGAATGATAGTAAGAATGAAATATTTAGTTTCCTCCGTTAGTAAAGAGTTTAAAGATCTGTTATAATGTTGTAATTTCGAAACTTGTATAGACACATAGTAGTCAATCTCTTTTTGGGATAGAAGGTAAATTTGATTGTTTTGGGGGAGAATGGGAGATCATAATTGAGACCTTAATATTTTCTTTTGAATTGCTGCACAGCCTGCACTATTAGTGGCCGAACCAGCGAAAAGAATCATTTTTTAATAAAGATTAATCACATGTGTGAATACACTATATTTACAAACGGATCAACTCCACTAATTTTGTAAGAAGGTAGATTAATTTGGATTTTAATCTTTTGGTAGAAATAATATTAATAGTTTATATACCTATTCCCCCTACAGTAAAACCTCGATAAATGAATATTCGATAAATTATATAATCCTATAAATAGTTTATATACCTTGCAATATTCGGTGCGTAGAACGGGTAAAACGCTAGTTATTTATAAAAACAATGTTTGAAATAAACTTGCAATGATTATTCTTTTTTGATTAAAATTTAAATTTAATACTTTTAATTAAGGAAAATTACATTTTTCAACCAAAACATGTTTTTTTTTTCTTACTAAACTCCATCATTTTCCAAAAATATCACGGGCAATTACCTTTTTCAACTAAAATATGTCTTTTCTATTTTTTCGTACTAAAACTCTCATTTTCCAAAAATATCAAGGGCAAACCGTTGCTTATTTATTTTAAATTATTTTTCAACCAAAACATGTTATTTTTTCTATTTTTCCTTACTAAAACCTCTCTTTTTCCAAAAATATCATGGGCAAACCCTTAATTATTTATTTTTAAACATATTTTAATACTTTTAATTCAGGGAAATTACCTTTTTCAACCAAAACATGTTTTTTTTCCTTACTGAACTCCATCCTTTTCCAAAAATATCACGGCAATTACCTTTTTCAACTAAAACATGTTGTCTTTTCTATTTTTCCTTACTAAAACTCCCATTTTCCAAAAATATCACGGGCAAACCGTTGCTTATTTATTTTAAATTATCTTTTTCAACCAAAACATGTTAGTTTTTCTATTTTTCCTTACTACAACCTCTTTTTTTCCAAATATATTATGGGCAAACCCTTAATTATTTATTTTTAAACATATTTTAATACTTTTAATTACGGGCAATTATCTTTTTCAACTAAAACATGTTATTTTTTATATTTTTCCTTACTAAAACCCCTCCTTTTCCAAAAATAATATCATGGGCAAATCCTTACTTATTTACATTAAAACCAATTTTAATACTTCTAATTACGGGCAATTACCTTTTGCTGATTTTAAAGCACAGGAGCCTCATTTGTTTCAGTGTAAACCGGCTATATTAATAACTCTAAGTTCCAAGGTTTCTGAAGTTCCACCAAAGCTTGAGGATGTTTATTTCTTTGGCCAAGTATAAAGTCAGTTTCGGACACAATGCATGAGGATTTGGTTACCAAAATCCCGATGTTATCTACAACTACAACTTACCTTCTTTTAATTATTAAATGATTCATTTTTTTTTGCTAAATGATTCATTTTAGTCCTAGCCCTGCCATCTGGTTGTATGATTATAAGATGGCTTCGACTCCTGACAAGCATGTTCTTACCTTAACATAATCTTTGATTTCTTGTTGTATATAAATTGAAAGAATAAGATAGTGTCTGTTGTTTATGTTTTTTTAACTGCTTTTGGGTTTGTATTTAAGGTCTGGGAATTGGTACTTTTTTAATATCTGAACCTCTTTAGGATTCCTAAGATTAAAAATTCTGTATTGTGAGAATTTGATAGAAGTTTGAAGATGGCTATAGTGATCCTCGTTTGTATTTTGGGCAACTAGATAAATGTGGGTTTTGAGGGCAGAGATACAATCAGACTTAAATGCTAAAAATGATAAAGCGTAAATAAAACAAATGTAGTGTTAAAGCATGTAAGCTTCATATATAGCAATTTACAAGTGAAGTGCTTGCCAGTTGCTAGTACAGCTAAATTAAAAAAAATAAGCAACAGTATAAATCTATGTATATATAAAAAAAAATATCTTTTATAGAGATTGGAAATATTTTGTTAGGTAGAATTTTTGAAAACTTTGGGGCAGTTTGCATGTTTGTGCAAGACAATTGCTTATGATATTCTAAACACAAGGAATTTAGTAATGGTTGTGTGTGCATGAGCTTTATTTGGTTATAATGCATTTGTGAATACCACTGTGTCACTCGGTAGTCCGGTAATTTAGCAATGGGTGGCGATTAGTATAGAAGCATTAGGAAAGCCAAAGAGGTAATCTTAGCTTTGGGTTCTACAGAGAGGCATGTGACAATTAGTCTTTATAATGATAACCGAATTACTCAAGTTCCTTTTCCTAGATTAAGTGACATGTATATTGGCATCAACTGTTCAATCACGAAGGCTATTGTTTACCTTCATAATACTTTTTGTTGATTTTATGAGATGTGTAATGTGTTTAAATAGAATTGGTAATTGTGTTACTGAGAAGTGGAAACTAATATCTCAAGAAAGTAGCTTATGTTGATTTCTATTACAGGGTTTATGACCAGATGCCAGAGCCAAGGTGGGTCATTTCTATGGGAAGTTGTGCGAACGGTGGTGGATACTACCATTACTCGTATTCTGTTGTGCGAGGCTGTGACAGAATTGTCCCAGTTGACATCTATGTTCCTGGTTGTCCCCCAACGGCTGAAGCCCTACTTTATGGACTCCTCCAGTTGCAGAAGAAGATCAACAGGCGCAAGGACTTCCTCACATGGTGGACCAAGTGAGACTCTGTGTACACACATGCTTCTGAGCAGCTTTCGCTACTTGCTTATGGATAAATAAACATAGCTGTCTTCCGGTTTGAGTATTATACTAAGAAAATGTCTTTAAACCTTGTTTCGCTGCACTCCAGAAGCCGCTATTGCATTGCTGCAATAATGCTTCTCTCCCAACTTTTATTTGTTTGTTTGTATTCTGTAGTTTTTCCTATTTTCAACCTCAGATAGGATGAATCTTTGTATGGTATTGTGGGCTATGTGTACAACCTATGGTGTCAGCTGGAGTTGCTGATTGTTCTTCAAATCTGAACTCTAATAAATTTATTTTCACTTTATAGATTTTGGAGTTGGCTCCCAATTTCTAGTTAAGTTTTTGAACTGGGAACAGCTTTATGCCATTATATGGCTCAGAGCGTGAAGCCTATATATTGCCAAATTATTGAGTTTCATATGCGAATTGGCATACTAGCTTCTATCTATAACTTTTATGAAAAAAAAACCAAAAAAAAAACATGATAGGAATTGAATAAAGAGTCATGTCAAACTCTCCTTCCGACACTGAAACAAATTATGTTTAATTATTTACTCTTTTTTCTAAATAACCAGCATAAGGGTTTGTATTAAAAATCAAGCATCCTTAATCCGAAGCAACAGAATGGATGTTCAAGACTTCAAGCCCTACATCATTGAAGTACCAGTCCCACGGAGCCATATCCTAGAACTTCTCTTGAGAAACATAGATCTTATCAAGGGCATCAAGGGCTGGGAATAGATTAAATAGCTGAATGCTATCATGTATTTGTACAAGCAATTATATAAGAAATGTTATTACAGTGTTTCGGCAGTTCACTATTACTTCTTCAACGTGGACGTTTTCATATACCAACCGACTGCTACTTCCTCGTCTCTGCCATATTTATTACAGCCAAAACCTATGTTGGGAATACTGCTGCTCCCTTCATGAGTCCCAGATCAGCTAAAGCATATATTAAGTGTCCTGAAATATTTCTTTAAACCTGAAGCCTTGGCACCTTGCAAATAAAGCTCGTACAACCTAATTCAGAGGAGAAGTAAACCGTAAGGATTATTTCACAAGTGATTAGCAAGTTATATGTCATTATAAGACTGGTATTTTGAAATTCCATGACTTCAGCTTTAAAATCTAACACTACAGTTTTATATTTCAGCAAAGCCAATAATGCTTCCATGTGAAAAGATACTTGTTTAAAGGCAAGGGATCATTCAATTCAGTACTGCATATATGAACATGCAAAGAGATATTAACTGAAACCTTGAAACCTTGAACAGAGAACATAGAGCACCAAACAAGACAAGAGACTAGGATAATCTCAACTTCCTGAGTACTCAAATACTGACGGAACCTTTTTAGTCTCAATCTGTAACACCATATACAATGACAACATGTCATGTAGTATTGAGTGATATACCAAAAGCAGAAAAGCATGATATGTATTGACAACCATTGAGAGAATTCAAAAAATTTGGACAAATGCAGATTTTTTCCTATTTCTGTCAAGATCTCTGGAGCATCAACAAGTATACACACAATCGAAGGAGACAGAAATATGGCTTTGCACAAAATCAATATATACACGGCTTGGTAACATTGACAAAAATATCAATTGCAAGCTGAACTGTAACTAAAATTGATAACAAAATTATAACAGATGAGTTCCAGAATACCAAAACTCTTTGTCAGTGAATCACAATAACAGGAATAATAAGTGAACCAAAATTATAATAGGAAAAGGAAATAAAACTTTGTTAAGAAGTCAGAGCAAGTGATAACAAAGTATAAAGAGAATTTCATTCCTCGTTCAGCACAAAGAGGGTGTTCAAGAGATGATAAAAAATAATAAAAAAACTATGTGTACAAGAGTGAACATACATCTATTAGTTTACCATGCGGAAACCACCAACGGCCATGGCATGCCCACTCCCTATTGGTTCCAACATGACTAAATCATTTGACTTGAACTGCATCCGTATGTCGAAGGAAAGAAAGTTGTGGTCAGCAAAAGGATCTTTAACTTGGCTAGTCAATTTGTCGTTTTTTGGCTGTCATTTACACAAGTTCAACATGGTTTAACGGTACTCCCAAAAAACATACTTACTTCGCGGACTTAATACAACAAATATCATAATAGAGAACAAACCCGTATGGAGATCAAGTAATGACCACCAGTTTTAAGATAGGATCTTGCATTCGCAGCTATATAATTCACCTGCCCAACAAAAAACCAAAATCACAACAATAATTTTAAAAAAAGAACATCCAAGAGAAAATCACGAAATACCCGATTACAGATATAAGACGTATATCTCTTGTGCATACATGAAGAAACTATGAAGCACCACAAATATAAAACATTTAGTTCTGACTATAAATTCAAAACTCAACTCCTAATCCAAAATTCGAAAACCAAAAACTACACCAGTTATCAAGTCTTAAAGGGTAATCCAAAAGTGAAAAATAAGATAAAAAATGGAAGTACAGATAAGATCATAAAGCATTTAAAAAATAATTTATAACCATACCACAGCCCTCCGTTCTGGACACTTAAGAAAGCATTTAATAAGAAGCTGTGCAATAAGATAAAAAAAAATAGTAGATATCATATTATGGACAAAAAAAAACCTGAAGATGGCAACCATCCTTTTCAGGATAAACGATATCACCGAGGATCACATCCACCATTCCAACAACCATGCGGTAATCCTTAAGAAAAACATCATTTCCAGCAGAAATTGCTATAACATTTGACCTTTCCTCCACCGTGTTTGCAATATCATCTGACAACCCCCTTACATACACCAAACCATCCTGCAATTGAAACATATGTTCACAAACTAGCACTAAAGCATATTTAAACATCTAGATAGGTGATATGGAAAAAAAATAGAATTCATGTACACAAGACATAAATGACGAAAGAACATACCAAATAACTTACCGAGCCAACAAGATCAGACAATTGTAAAACTGTAATTCCACATACATCTCCCAGGTACAAAACGCGAGAGCCTGGCTTCTATAAACATAAAACAAATTAAATGTAGCAATAGCATGAACCAATTAATTGCAGGATTCACTTGCTATTGTAGTATATGCTATATTATAATACTTACGAGCCATATATTAGTAAGACCACTCAGTATTGCAGCAGCCAATTTCGATACAGGCGGATTCCATACTCTGTACTCAACTGCAGTTTTATCATCCTCATTCTGAAATAAGACAAAGTGATATAAATCTCAACAGCTGTACTGGTGTTGACAGAGAACAGACTCGAACCCATGAGCTACCCATAAGATGATATACACCTCTTTTTTTTTGCTAAACGAAGATATACACCTTTACCACTAGACTATACCTTGATCCTCGTTATTGCCATCTTAAATAACACCGCAACATATTTATATCATTTCATATCTAACTACTAATCTTATCCAGCAACTGTGACCTTAATGCACATCACTTCACAATAATCATATATTCTCTCAAACTGCTATTGGTGTTCGTTATTGACAAATATGAGGGAACACTAAGATGCAGTATCAGAGATTAAAATTCAACTTCCAATGCGATGGAATGATGAACTGATAATACCTTAACAATGAATTTGATGAAACATGATAGAGCCCAACAGGAAATGCTTCTGACCAAAGGAAACTTGTCATCTAAGAGAGGGACGAGGAGAGCAACAATCTAAGAAAGAAAAAGAAAACCTAATATCATTTATCATTCATCATTAACATATAAAAGTTATGATCTACATTAAATCCAAGTTTAGAGGAGAAAAGACTGTTTCGTATTGATAGAAGGACTTACCTTATGCTAAAGCTATACTAGTTTTGCATGGAACCAATTATCACATCACCAAAACAGGCACTACCGGTATACTAAAAAGTACTTGCAATATAGTTCTATAAATTATTTTAAACTTTTTTTTCTTCTGAATAAAAATTTAAACAAGAAAAGAAAAAGATTAAAAAAGAATTATGAAACTATATTTTATATACACCTTAAAATGCGTGCTAAGCAGAGAAAAAAAATGTATAGAAATGAGCGGGACGGAGGGAGTAGTAAATCATCACACATAAACACAAGAATAATCCACATATCATATCTGGCTGTGTGTTCCTTTTGTCTATATGAACCCCAAGCACTCATCAAATTTATAGCATTTCAAAGTTTTAAGCTTACACTATTTAGGCAAGTGACAGGGTCAAAATCAACTAAAGGCCTTGAACTAGTGGTATCCTTCTACTCTTGGTTACCTCGTTGTAGTGTTCAAACCTCTATTCAGCCAGGCTGTGTGTGTGTGAAGCTAGCAAGGCAAGAAAATAAGGTTGAAATTATGTATTTCTTCGCATTACATTCGAAAACCTTAAATTTGTGAAAAATCCAGTTTACTTCTGAAAGTCTTTTAATTCTGGCTAAGGAAAGTGTGATGGAATGTCAATATGACCTTCATGGTTTCATGTGCAAATGCAAGTAAACACAAAGTAGACAAGTACACATAACTTACTGACATTATAGTAGCATAAAATCAAGTTAATATCTAATGGCAATGTAAACCTAGAAACTATACATATTATAAGGTAAACCAATACGATGCCCGCAAAGAGTTTAACATTCTATTCAGTTTTCCCAGAGTCAAATGGATTGATATGCTGACACTAGAAGTTCAAGCATACCTGAGAGAGACGAGGAGAAAGAACATTGATGCAACCATCAGCTATGGTGCCTAGAGCTAAAGCTGCAGCTTCCCTTTCTTTCCAAGTCTCATCGCCGGAGGTAGATAACTTGGTCTGCAAAGTTTAAATAACTAGCTGGCATTATTGTATTCACCCAATACTATGCAACAATTTCTTAGGATAACAAGGATATTATTTACAACATAGAAGCAATGAAGAAGTCAAAGAAGTCATCTGCTTTCATATTATACTTTAGCTTCCCTCATCAACCACCATATAAATCTATTAAATAATATCCAGGAAACAAGTACTCATTCCTTGAAAGTTGTCGTCTACACTTAATAATTAATAAGATAAGAAAACTGCTATATCCAGATTGTAATGGGGAAAAAATGAAAGAAAAAATAAAGTAACTACCATACAAACGAAGAAAAAAAGAAAAATATAATTTTAATATATAAATCCTTTACCTGTACATAAGGCATTAGCATTGGAAGAATCTCATCCCCAAATACCTTTGAAACACTATGAAGGACAGCAGCACTACACTTTCTCAAGTTCCAATTAGTTACCACATCATCATCCTGTAGTTACAAGATATCAAAATGGCTATACGAAGAAAAACCTGTGAAAACCACATTCTAGATTCAACTGAAATTTATTCTAGGAAGACCTGAAAACCTGTATAGCAAGGAATTTATTTAAATTTCAACAAAGATACAAGTTTTTAGGATATCGAGATGACCATGAAAACGAACCTGATCTTGATCAGGAAAAGAGCCATCATCCTGCAGCAAAATATGACGTCATTTCTTCTCCATAGAATAGGTAGAGTAAACAAAAACACTAAAAAGATAGATCTTAACCTCGGCTTCAGAAAGGGACTCATCATCATAAGTCATGTTTGATAATAAAACCTACACGAGTTGTATCAAATACGGTCTTTAAAGATAGATCTTAAGCCATGTTCGAATGCAGTCAGTAAAGTCTTACTCATAATACAAACCAGCAAACTAGAGGAAAGTCAAAGAAGAAACCATACTGGAACTAAAAGTGGTAAGAACTCCTTGATGTTCTCAAGTGGTAATTGAGCTTTGCAGTATGTAGACCTGTCAAAGTATCAACTTAAAAGCAGGTTACGCTACAGGGGCGGATAAGAGGCAAAAAGGCCTCAACAAAATGCATATGAAACAATTTAATACATATATTGTGTATGTAATTGTATTGTTTTATTATGTTTGTACAGATTGAAAGATACCAGAATTCACAGGCTTCAAGAGACACTTTATCATCAGGGTCATTGTTCCTTTGCAGCATGTATTCAATTACATTCTTCATGTGTGGCTATCATGACGCCGAAAGAGATGAAAACATGAGGCAAAGATATTATAGTGCTAGTATAGTTTGTTTACATAAGTACCTAACGGAAACAAAAAAAAAAAGAGCAACATACAGATAAAGATTATTAATTGGCCAAACAATACAATATGCACAGGGGGGAAAACAAGTTCTGACCTCCAAGAGTGCAGGATGAACTTTTATTAGCTCAACAAAAGCCGCACAAACCTGTTCAAGATATATCAAGGATAGTGCAAATGAGTTTTAGCTGAGAAGTACTTACGAACCAGGTTTTTTTTTTCAAATAACCAACTAAATATTCTACGAAAGTATGACTTACAGACTTGTGTCAAAGTGCCCAACAACTATTTAGTTACAACATCAAGGTCTTAAGTAAGTTAACGGCCATGATACCCCCTTCCCAACAAAAAACAACTCCAGGCAAGTAAAAATTGTAGCTACACGAGGTAGGTACCATCTATACAACCACACCTATATTATTTTCCTCGAAAAGCAAAATCAACAACAAAAAGAAACCTAAAAGTTTTAGCAAGAGGACTAAAGAGTAACCAACTACAGTTGTTTTGAGGTAATTTAATTCCCCAAGTGAAAGATGCAATGACAAAGCATGAAAAATGTACAATTCTTTTATGAATGTCTCGCTTGCTTTCTAATGTGATGACAAAGCATACATATATATACAAGCACACACACACACCCCAGGCAACTTGAGTAGTCAATCAATTGTATGACAATAATTATTTGAAAAACTAAACAGTAAACATAAACTCGTAAATTAGCATATACATACAAGCACACACATAAATTTAGGCAAGTTGATCAGTAAATTTTAATAAGAAAATGAAGGTACCTGAGAGTGTGAGAGGATAAAAGCGAGATAAGCATTAAACTCAGGAAACTGAGAGTGAAGTTCAAGTTCCTGCTGCAAAATTTGAGACCTATCAGAAGCTGATAATATTTGTTCCTCTGTTTCATCAAGCTCTTGCTCATCATCATCTTCTCCCAGATCTCCTTCATCAATCTCTCCATCTTGTTCGAGTTCATCTTGATCAAGTGCTTCTTCTGGGGGGAGCTCCTGATTCCCCTCAAGTCGGATCATAAAAATTCAAAGCACCTGAAGCCTTGTTCTGTGTAAACTTCACGATAAGCAACTGCCCTAACTAAACCAGCATATTCGTAAGTTTTATGACTCGAGTGAAACACGTAGCACCGAATCTCATTTCCTGCTATAATTGAAGCATGTAAACCTCTATTGCATTCATTCCATACTTGACGCCTTAAGATTCTTAATCCCATATTATGGGCTTTCCTGATGTCTGCTCCTGCCCCTCCATAGTAGAACCCTCCTGTAATTTCTGGATGGTTATGAGTTCTATACTTCATTATAATACACGTGGCAGTCCGACCAAAGCCGACATAAACTCCACGATGAAGATGATTATGATGTCCTTTCAATACAATTTTCTCTCTTCCAAGATATGTGTCACCGACAACACCTCCTTGGTGGCCGCTGTTCCGAGCTCGCACGGAAACAACTGCAAACTCGTTAGGATGAACATTTTTTGCTTCTAGATATGAGTTAGTACGAGTATGTCCTAAGTCGAACAGATTGTGATAAAACGCTGCTAGAAGAATTTGAGCCGGATCTTGCTGATTATGGTTAAAGTTTACCAAATCTCCCATGCCTGTTCACGTCAACACATAATCTATATAAAACATGCGAATGTTCTCTACTTTAACTTCACCAAATCACGTCAAAAATATAATCAATCATGCCTTAATTGATGACAACATCTAAGTCCTTCATTTCAAATTGTTTGAACAACCATGCCTTAATTGATGACAACATCTCTATATTGTTTCCAATTAGTAAAATGTCATCTACATATAGCACTAGAAAAAACACTGCATTTCCCTCACTCTTCCTATACACACATGCTTCGCTTGGACCCTGATCATATCCATATGACTGGACTGCCTGATCAAAACGAATGTTCTAATACCTGGAAGCTTGTTTCAGTACATAAATAGACTTCTTAAGCTTACACACTAGATGCTTTTGGCCTTCCTTAATGAACCTCTCTGGTTGCTGCATATAGATGGTTTCTCAAGACTTCCATTAAGGAAAATTGTCTTGACATCCATTTGTCAAATCTCAAAATCGAGATGAGCTGCTATAGACAAAAGAATCCGGATTGACTTGAGCATAACTACCGGCGAAAAGATTTCCTCATAATCGATCCCTTCTTTCTGAGTATACCCTTTCGCAACAAGTCTTGCCTTCCAGGCTTTCACCTTTTTGTCAAATCCTCTTTTTCTCTTGTAGATCCACTTACATCCAATGGGTTTTACACCTTTGGGTGGTTCCACGAGCTCCCAGACTTGATTGGAATACATAGATTCCATCTCAGATTGCATAGCCTTATGCCATAGATCTGCATCCTTATCTTGTAGTGCTTCTTCGTATGTCCTGGGATCCTCATCATGTTCACTAGAGACCAAGTTCGAAGACTCTCCCAAAAATATGAATCTCTCAGGTTGTTGAACAACCCTCCCACTACGACGAAGCACTAGTGTGGTATTAGTGATAGGTTGTGCATTTACTTGTGGCTATTCTACTACTATCGTCACATTAGGATTATCTGTTCCTCCCACTAATTCCTCTAAAACAACAGTACTCATGGGTTTGTGGTTCATTATATAGTCTTCCTCTAAGAATCTAGCATTGGTGCTAACAATGACATCCCGATCCTTAGGACTATAAAACAAATAGTCTTTCGTTCCCATGGGATAGCCTACAAACAACCTCACTTCTGTACGAGAATCTAACTTAGTCGCGTTCTTGTTCAGCACATGTGCTGGACAACAACCATGGTTAAAGTTTCTATGCTTTATCAAAGTTGATTGAGTTATCTAGCCAAAAAATAATTAGAAGGTTTAAATTGCAAAAACTCGAACAATTGGTTGGTTTTTTGCAAACTATTATACACCAAAATACGTAACCCAAAATGTAATTAGTTAAATGGGAATGTCTAAAAAAATTATGAAGATGAGAACAGAGCACTCGTTTGAACTCAGCTTGCCTATTTAATAGATTAGTGAGTTTCTTCTTAATCACTCCATCTTCTCCCGCCACTTTTTACTTGTTCATGCCATATCTCTCTCTCTCTCCACCCACACATTCCTTGTTTTCACGCACACAACTTGTTTTTGAGATCTCTTCTCAGACATCAGCGAAGTGAGTACTTGACTCTCTCTCTCTCTTACAAGTTGATTTGCTTTTTGAGTCTAGAATGTGTAATTGACTTATTTTACAGCTAGATTTGTGCGTTGATTTACTTTGATTTAGGTATTTGTGATTCTATTAACTTGATTTAGGTATTTGTGGTGAGTCTAGAATGTGTAACTGACTTATTTTAGAGTTTGATTAATTATTTGTGATTTTTGTGTAATTTATAATGTATATTTGTATGAATTGCGAGACCTTGATTATATTCCTACAAATTTGAGCTTGATTGATTTACATTACTTGTAATTGATTGATTATTTACTTGATTATTTGTAATTGATTGATTGATTATATTTTTGACGTGATTTGGTGAAGTTAAAGTAGAGAACATTCGAATGTTTTATTTAATTACGTGTTGACGTGAACATGCATGGGAGATTTGGTAAACTTTAACCATAATCAGCAAGATCCGGCTCAAATTCTTCTGGCAGCGTTTTATCACAATCTGTTCGATTTAGGACATACTCGTACTAACTCATATCTAGAAGCAAAAAATGCTCATCCTAACGAGTTTGCAGCCATTTCCGTGCGAGCTCGGAACAACGGCCACCAAGAAGGTGTTGTCGGTGACACTTATCTTGGAAGAGAGGAAATTGTATTGAAAGGACATCATAATCATCTTCAACGTGGAGTTTGTGAAAGCTTTGGTCGGACTACCACGTGTATTATAATGAAATATATAACTCATAACCATCCAGGAATTGCAGGAGGGTTCTACTATGGAGGGGCAGGAGCAGACATCAGGAAAGCCCATAGTATGGGATTAAGAATCTTAAGGCATCAAGTATGGAATGAATGGAATAGAGGACATGCTTCAATTATAGCAGGAAATGAGATTCGGTGCTACGTGTTTCACTCGAGCCATAAAACTTACGAATATGTTGGTTTAGTTAGGGCAGTTGCTTACGGTAAAGTTTACACAGAATAGAAAAACCAAGACACTATAGTGAAAGAGATATCGCAGAATAGATAATTGATCACATATTCTAACTAAATTTATGGTAAATTTATGGTAGACAGACCATGACCAACAACTAGATACTGTTGCATAATGAACAAACCTCGCTGATTACTTCATTGACCATCAGTTTTGCAGCCTCTATCTGTTCCGAGGTCCCATCAATCTGTAGCAACCTCTCAGTAGCGGGATCACCAGGGGGCAGATGCAAAGGTATTACCTGCATGAATGTACATGCAGAAATGATCACAAACTACATTGAAGAAATTAATGCCCAAATAAAATGCAGTAATTCGAAACATAGTGATTTTACAAAGTCATTGAATCAGATAGAAACGTATAAAGTCATGCGGACACCAATGGGTTACAAATTGAAGATCACATGAATCTCAGATACCTGAATTCGAGCAAATTCGAGCACCTGTGCTGCTCTGCATATGTTTATAGTAAATACTCTAGAACAAAGTATAAACATGTATACTAGAGCGTGGACATCTACATATCTACACAATATAATTAAACACATAAACCCCTGAAACTGAATAGTAAACCTATAAATATCAACCACAACAGAGACTACTTCAATAACCCTACAAACACGCACATATACAACAACCTGAAACAAATCATTAAAATCAAACATAACAATTATAGCAAAGACAATTTCAATTCATCAATACATATACACAAATGTACACATCAGCATATTGCAACAAACACAATACAATCAAACTAGCAAACTAACAACAGCACTACAACAACAAATCTTCATTGGAACCATGACCACAATTAAAGTGAAACAGAATACACATCCTTTTGTCTCCGATAATGATATAAATGTACACAATACAATCAAACTAGCAAACTAACAACAGTACTACAACAACAAATCTTCATTGGAACCATGACGACAATTAAAGTGAAACAGAATACATCCTTTCATCTCCGATAACGATATAAAATGTACACAGTATAATCAAACACATAAACACCTAAAACTGAACAATAAAATTAATCACAACAACTATCACACAAGGCATGATCACAAATTAATTTCAAGTCTAAAGAAAATCAATATACAATTTTTTTTCCATTTTCGATACTCGAAAAAACAAGAAACAAAATCATGGGTGTGACAAGATTGAATCATTATCATTACTAGAAAATCAAGATTATATACAAAATTTAATATGATAAAAATTGAAGAGAGGGACCTGAAGGAGGGGAGTGTGGGAGAGATAAGAAGCCACAACAGGATAAAGATGCAAGGTTATGGATATGGGTATGGGTCGGGTTAACTAAACGGGCCAACCCATCACCATAAATCACCAGCCCTCTGCTTGCCTTGTCTGCCATTTTCACCTTCTTTCTTTAAATTCACTATCAGCAGCAACAACTATACTTTCTTCTTGATACTGCCCTTTACAGTTTCAGGTTGCGTAGTTTTTAGTTTTTCAATGTATCAGGGTGTATTCATTTGAGATTTTAAAGGATTTTAAAGTATTTTAAAAATCGACGGGTATTAATTAAGATTTTAAAGAATCCTTTAAAATCTAAGGATATTAATTTTGGATTGTAAAATGTCTTTCAAAATCTGGGGTATTCAATTAGGATTCTGAAAAGTCTTTTAAAATTTTGGTGTATTCAATTTAGATTTTTAGAAATCCATTAAAATCTCATGGTATTCAAAAGTCCGTGGACTTTGTTGAAAATTAAAAATTGGTGGAATTTGGTGGATTTTGTAGTGTATCTTATGTCTTCTGAAATCTTGTTAAAATCCATGAGATTTTGCAGGATTTCACGAAAACTCTTATCAAATCAGTGAGACTCTACGAGATTTCATGATTTTTTTTTCAAATCTCCGATTATTATTAATCCATTAAAATCAACAACAATCTTTTAAAATCTACGGATTATTTTTAATCCATTAAAATCTCAAATGAATAAAGTGCAGAAACAAAATATAATTAAAAATATATATGTTTACGAGAGCGAACCGGAGAGAGAAGGCTGCGGAGAGGATTCGCCGTCGTACTTGCGCTTCGCATCGTTGCCAGTTGAGTATCGGAGCTCTTCTGCCATTGGTAGTAAGGAGAGAGAGAGAGAGTGTGTGTGTGTGGGGGTTACAGTGTACAAAATTAACCACACTTACATGTTTCATGAGTCTCCCAAAAAGATAATTACAAAATTAACAAAATACAATTAAGCAAATTTCGTTTAAGTTGATCTCAATGAATACAAGTATTAGTAGAATCATTTTAAAAGTTATATATATTAGCTTAAAACCCGTGCGATGCACGGATTGGTAATTGTTATTTTATTATTATATTTTTAATATTTTATTAATTGTATTTGTTAAAAAAATAAGTAGGCATGTTAAAATAGCTAAATACTTTTAATTAATTAAAAACATTAAAACATATTTTAAAATAAATAAGTAAAGGTTTGCCCGTAATATTTTTGAAAAATGAGGGGTTTTAGTAAGAAAAAATAAAAAAATATAACATATATTTAGTTTAAAAAGGTAAATGCCCGTGATATTTTTGGAAAATGATGTTTTAAAATTTAATAATTAAAAGTATTTAAATTCGTTTTAAAATAAATAAGTAAAGGGTTTTTATGATATTTTTGGGAAAAAAATGAATTTGAGTGAGAAAAATAGAAAAAATAAATTGAGTAAGACAATTTCTCGTGATATATTTAGAAAAAAAGGGAATTTGTTAGAAAAAATCTATAATGTGTTTTAGAGTAATTGGTTATAAATAGGTATTTGATTATTTATATTTTAATATTCTTAGTGATTGCATTTGTTAAGAAAAATAAGTAGACATGTTAAAATAGGTAAACTTTTAAAAAATAATTATAATATTATAGGATTAAAAATAAATAACTAAAGGTTTGTCTGTGATATTTTTGGAAAATGAGGGGTTTTATTAAGGAAAAATAGAAAAACTAACATGTTTTAGTTAAAAAAAGTAATTGCCATGTTTGAAAAAGTAGGGGAATTTGTTGGAAAAAATAATGTATTTTAGGAAAAAAAAGTAATTGATTATAAATAGGTAATATTATTATTTAATAATATATTTCTGTAAATAAGTAAGGTTAATTAAGTAAAAACACGAAATACAGTTAAGGGCAATTAAGTAAAATCACGATGTACCATACCGACCAACCAAACTTTTAATGTTTCGTCTATTATATTATACTAGCTTAAAACCCGTGCGATGCACGGATTGTTATTAATAATTATTATTTTTATTATTTATGTTTTAATATTTTATTAATTTGCATTTGTTAAAAAAATAAGTAGGCGTGTTAAACTTTTTTAAATAATTAAAAGTATTAAAATAAATTTTAAAATAAATTAATAACTGTTTATTCGTGATATTTTTGGAAAAGTAGGGGTCTTAGTAAGGAAAAATAGAAAAAGTAACATGTTTTATCTGAAACGGTAAGTGCCCGTAATTAAAAGTATTTAAATAGGTTTCAAAATAAATAAGTATGGATTTGCCCGAGATATTTTTGGAAAATGAGGGTTTTTAGTAAGAAAAAATAGAAAGAGTAACATGTTTTAGTTGAAAATGATAATTGCCGATTTTTTTAGAAAAATAGAGGATTTTGTTAGAAAAAATAGAAAATGTAATGTATTTTAGCTGAAAAGGTAGTTGGTTATAAAAATGTTATTATTTAATAATAATTTCTTTAGAAAATGAAAAAATTGAAAAAGTAACATGTTTCAGCTGAAAAAGTGCTCATAATTAAAAGTATTAAAATAGATTTTAATACTTTTAATTATTAAAATAAAAAAATAGATTTTTAAAATAAATAAGTAAGGGTTTGCCCGTGATATTTTTGGAAAATGAGGGTTTTTAATAAGGAAAAATAGAAAGAGTAACATATTTTTGTTAAAAAAGATAATCGCCCGTGTTTTGTTTTTAGAAAAAGAGAAGATTTTGTTAGAAAAAAAAAAAAAGGTAATGTATTTTAGCTGAAAAGGTAATTGGTTATAAATAATTTTATTTTTTAGTGATAGTTTTTAAAAAATTAAGTAAGGGCAATTAAATAAAATCACTAAGTACCGACCGTCCGTCCATCCGACTACCAAACTTTTAATGTTCCGTCTTTAATAATATAGCTTAAAACTCGTGCGATGCACGAATTGTTTTTAATAATTGTTAATTTTATTATTTATATTTTATATTTTATTAATTGCATTTGTTAAAAAAAATAAGTAGGCGTGTTAAATATTTTTAAATAATTAAAAGTATTAAAATAGATTTTAAAATAAAAAAGTAACGGATTGTCCATGATATTTTGGAAAAAGAGGGGTTTTAGTAAGAAAAATAGAAAGTAACATGTTTTCGTTGAATTTTAAAATATAAAAGTCACGATTTGCCCGTGATATTTTTGAAAAAAAAGGGGTTTTAGTAAGAAAAATACAAAAGGTGACATGTTTTAGTTGAAAAAGATAATTGTCAATTAAAATTATTAAAATAGATTTTAAAGTAAATAAGCAAGGGTTTGCCCGTGATATAATTGGAAAAGTAGAGATTTTAGTAAGGAAAATAGAAAATATAACATGTTTTAGCCGAAAAAGGTAATTGCCCGTGATTTTTCTAGAAAAAGAGGGGAAATGTAATTGCCAATTAAAAATATTAAAATATGTTTTAAAATAAATAAGTAAGGTTTTTCTCGTGATATATTTGGGAAATGATGGATTTTAGTAAAGTAAATAGAAAAAGTAACATGTTTTAGCTGAAAAGGAAATTGCTCGTGATTTTTTTAGAAAAAAATGGTAATGCATTTTAACTGAAAGGGTAAATGATTATAATAATTTTTATAATAATTAAATAAACAATTAAATAAGGCAAGTACCGTACCAAAAAAACAGGTACCAAAACTTTCAATGTTTCGTCTTTAATAATATAGTATAAATAGATATATAGATTTATAATATTAGTATTTTATGCTACTAAATGGAATAGTCCGTGATATTTTTGAGGTTTTAGTTAAGAGAAATATTAGTTATGAAATATAAAAATGAATATATGTTTTGGAAAAAAAAACTAATCGGTTAGTCATTAATAATTATAATATTATTATTTTATTTTATTAAATAGATCTGTTCGTGATATTTTTGGAAAATGAGAGGTTTTAGTTAGGAAAAATAGAAAAGTATAAATTTTAGTTAGAAAATATAAAAAAGAATGTACAATTTGGCTAAAAAAGGCAATGACTTAGTTATTAGCAATTATAACTTTATTATGTTATTTTAGTAAATAAAATTATTTGCAATATTTTTGGAAAATGAGATGTTCTAGTTAGAAAAAATAGAAAAGATATTCTATATAATAATTTTAATATTTTATCTAACGGTTCCCATCGATTTGATCAAAAATATCTAACGGCTATGAATTGAGTGACCAGACTACAAAAACTTTCATGACCAGACTACAAAACTTTTAATGTTTCGTATTTAATAATATAGTATAGATAATAGTATTGATATATTTACTCGAATGACTTGTAGGTTTAGTAATTAGGTACCGTTGGTTGCTTTCTTAATTACTATCTCGTCCCTAATTACATTGTCCATTTTGTTTCTAAGAGTCAAATTGATTAATTTTTGATCAAATATTACAAATAATTTATTTATTATTTTTAAAAACTGAAAGTTACATTTGAAAATAGATCAAATGTACTTTTTAAAGATATAATTTTTTTAATTTTTTTTCAATTATCTAATACATGGAAAATTCAGTTAAAATTTGGTCAATTTGACTGGTCAAAAGTCAAAATGAAGAAGGTAAATATGGTGTACTAAATTATGTATTATTATGTAAAAAAAAAATCTCTCTTTTATATTATTTAATTTAAATAATTTTATGAATTAACAGAGAATCTGAATTCATTTGAAGTTATATTTATATAAAAAAATGATCTTACCTATGTAATTCATGTGTTCATTTAAGGAGGTATTAGTATTAGAAATTAAATAATAGTTAGAAAGTCCATTGAAACTTCATAATGAATTCCTATCGAAAATTATAAATTCTTCAGCTATAATCTAAACAAATTACGCATTACAATTTTTGAACTTTTAAAAAATGAGGAAGAGTGTTAATGATAGATTTTTTATGAACTTAACTTTATTAGTTTACTCCCCTATGGTAAAATATCACCTTAGAACATATTCAATGGGGTTGGTTAAAATGATTGACTAAAATGATATACAATATTGATTATGTAAAATTTGCTGAATCTGCACAGTGTTTTGCTCCAATGGGGTTGACTATACTGATTGACTATATTTTAAAAATGGCATGTTACTATTATTTTCAGTTGTTATAAATATAATTTATTATTTTAGTATGGTAATAGATGACGTGGAATTTTGCTAGTCCCTAAAGGTCGGCCAAATATAGCCAATATGAAGAGGTTGGCTAATTTTTTTGCTAACAGTTATGACCGTTGGAGAGAAACATTTTTACATAATCTCTATATTTCTATTTAAGGCATACCACATAGGATTTTAGCTAAGAGTTTCTCATGGTTGGAGACGCTCTTATAAAAAAAAAACAATATACATTTTTTATGTGTTATTAATATATATACATTATTTTTCTTATCTTTATATGTAAAATATATACGCATGTATTTTGCATGATTAAAAATCACCTACACTGCATGAAGTTAACTAACACTTTTTAAATGTTTCATGAGTCTATTTCAAAAAGTGAAAGTAAATAAATATGAGTTGATTTATTGGATTAGAAAAATGTTAGGAATCTAAAATTGAATTCAAAAATGTTTTCAAAATGCTAAATGTCAATTATTTAATTTTTTGTAAGTAAATTAAATGAAAGTAGACCCTACATTCACAATAATAAGACCCATCAAAATCTTTTATACTGTCATGTCATTTTGAAAAGATTTTTTGTGAAATTTTTATATTCAATTTTGGACACCTAACACTACTCAAAATAATAACAAAGGGAGTAGAGTTATTTTAAAACTTCAAAATATATTGACTCAAGTCCTTAGAGCATCTCCAATGGAACATAACCCAAATTATACATAATATGTAAAAGTTCCGTCTCTCCAATGGGGCATTCCCTTTAGCTAAAATTATAGCCAACGTAGCTATGTTGGCTATATATGCTAAACCTCTGCAGACCTGTAGCATAATTCCACGTCATCTTCTTGCCATGTTTTAATTATATTAACCATTTATAACAAGTTCAAATAATAATAAATTACTATATTTAAAATATAGCTGATCATTATAGCCAATGTCATTGGAGTACAATACGTTACAGATTCAACAAATTTTAGATAATTATTATTTTATACTATTTTAGTTAATCACTTTAGCCACCACCATTGGAGATGCTCTTATTAATCCTTTATTGACTACGGAAGAGAGTAAAAAAATGTTATTAAGGAAAATGTTAGCCATAGCTCTAAGGGCTATGTTTAAGAATAAAATTATTTTATATTTTTCATGTTGTATTTAATGCTAGTAAACTTTTCAAAATTTGTAAGATATCAGAAGATTATTAATATTGATGGTTAAATTTTTAATAAAATCAATTGTGTATATGAAAATGAATCAAAATGAGAAATGTAGTTATGAAAATAAGTTGAGTGTATTACTGTTAATATGAATAAAATATATATTCTTAACCATAGTCCTTAAGGCTGTCAGATACATTAAATTAATACTCAAGTCCTTTTGAAGATGGGTCCTGGTCCCTCACAATCAATTGTGAGGGACCAGAATCAATTGTCAGGAACCAGTTATAGAACAATCAGTTCCTACATCATTGGATCGAACATTGAACGACTAGGATTAAAAGAAAAATTTTACACGCTCCTCTATAAATTTCCGCGGAGCTAGGGAGGCTCCTCTATAATTTTGTCCAAGTTATAAGTTGATTATAGAACAGTTCTTGTATCGTAAAAAGTTGGATGCGTTTGTGCAAGTAGCCGCAAGATCCGTGAGTTATAAAAAGTAGTAGCAAGTTTATACGAGAACAATATTGCTAATAACATGATTTATCTCATTTAATTTAGAACCAAGATCCTTTTTGCTTTAGAACTAAAGACGGAGGAAGACCCCAATTGGATCATACAATATATTTAACACTCCCCCTCACTCGAAAGTCCATTTTGGATTGAAGAGTGGATCACGGGCGTCCATCTTTGGGGTATTAATTTGCTTTCGTGTCCCTCATAAATTGTGAAAATATTGGGGGTGACAGAGAGTCGAACTTGTGATCCCCGCCGATCAGAGCTCTGATACCATGTTGAGTAATCAGCTCATCTAAAACCTTAAGGTGTTAGAAGAAGGCTCCAATTGGATCATATATTATATTTAACAAGATTAAGTAAGCAATAAAAAATGGATTACATATGCAAAAAATAGAAAAAGAAGTTATATTTCTATGTTGAAATCAATAAATGAATATTCTAATTTCAAAATATAAAAAAAACATTTATTAGCAACTAAAGATATGGCTCAACAATGTACCTCCGTTGTTTCTGTTTCACCAAATGACAGGAGGTTCCAACAAAAAGTAGAAGTGTTTCTTATCCCAAATCGCTGAATTATAGTGTAATTGAAGTAAATCACCACTCTTCACAGTGTTTTTGGAAGCTGCATTGTACTTCAACTGAACCAGGACACCATTTTCGAAGGAGTAAATAATGCATCCACGATCAAAATAATAAATCGCATTTGATAGTACTCCCATATTTCTTCCTTGTTCAATCCCAACTTTAACCCTGGAATACATTCCAGCGCCAACAAATAATGTTTGATCTCCTAAGCTCCTTAGATGAACCTAAGCTTTTGTAGGCCAATCAAACTTCTTTATACAAGGTATGGTCGGAACGGAGTTATTATCTCCTCTTCAACTTTTCATTGGTAACCGAACATCCACCCAAATCTGCATAAGAGAACAATTCCAAGATAACATCTTTCTTGCTGAAACACAATGCAACCTTGGATGTGCCTTTCAAGTAGCGTAACAACCACTTGACTACTTCCCAATGCTCTTTTCCTAGATTAGACATGAACCTGCTAATAACTCCCACTGCATGAGCAATGTCTGGCCTTGTACACACCATAACATACATCAAACTGCCAACTACAGATGCATACGAAAATTTAGCCATATCTTTCTTGCCTTCATCCGTTTTAGGTGACTGCTTATTCGTGAGATTAAAGTGAGTAGCCAATGGTGTACTTCTGGTCTTCGCATCCTGGACACTGAATTTCTGCAATAATTTCTCAATATACTTCTCTTGAGATAATTTCAAAGTACCTTCAGATCTATCCCTTATGATGCTCATACCAAGTATCTGTTTTGCTGCACCCATATCCTTCATCTCAAACTCTTCAGACATCTGTCTCTTTAGCCTGTTGATTTCCCTCATGTTTGATCCTGCTATCAATATGTCATCAACATACAACAACAATATGATATACGATGAATCAAACTGTTTAAAATAACAACAATGATCCATAACACTCCTCGTGTACCCATTCTTCATCATAAAGCTGTCAAACTTCAAGTACCATTGTCTTGGTGCTTGCTTCAAACCATACAAACTTTTTATAAGCTTGCAAACCAAGTTTTCTTTCCCAGCTACCTAAAATCCCTCTGGCTGAACCATGTAGATATCTTCCTCAAGATCACCATGTAAGAACGCGGTCTTAACATCTAGTTGCTCTAGATGTAACTCCTCTGCAGCCACAATGCTTAGCACAAGTCTTACTGTAGTTATCTTAACAACCGGAGAAAATATATCAGTATAGTCGATACCCTTTTTCTGTTGATATCCCTTGACTACTAACCTTGCCTTGTACCTTTTGCTGCCATCAGGCTCTTCTTTGATCCTGAACACCCACTTATTCTGTAAAGCCTTCTTTCCTACTGGTAATTCTGTTAAAGACCAAGTCTCATTCTTCTCAAGAGAATTCATCTCTTCTTCCATGGCTGATTTCCACTTAACTGAATCATCCACCTGAACTGCCTCTGAATAACACTGAGGCTCTCCGTCCTCGGTCAATAACATGTAATATGCTGAAGGAGAAAATCTTTGTGGCGGCCTCACAGTTCTGCCATATCTTCTTACCTCAGCCTGTGGAGTAACTGAACCTGTCTCATCAGCATTCCCAGAACTCCCACTATTTCCTGCAAGATCTTCTTCAGTAATATCTTCAAGCATTGCTTTCTCTTTTTCAGATTGTTCCTTTGTAAACTCATAATCGACTGCAAACTTATCCTTGTACACCCTAGTTTCATTAAAAGTAACATCTCTACTTCTAACGACCTTTTTCGTCAGTTCATCCCAGAAACGGTAACCCATATCATCTGAGCCATAACCAATCAAGATACACTTCTTTGCTTTCAGATCAAGCTTGTCTCTGTCTGAATCTTTAACACGCACATAAGAAACACAACCAAAAACTCGCAAGTGTGAAAGATTTACCTCTTTTTTTTGCCACTCTTCTTCAGGAATCTTGAATCTTGAAGGTCCTCTATTTACGAGATACGCTGCTGTGCTAACTTCATCTGCCCAAAAATTCTTCGGCAACCCTACATGTAACCTCATACTCTTGGCCCTCTCATTCAAGGTTCTATTCATGCGCTCTGCAACACCATTCTGCTGTGGTGATACCAGTTATTGAGTATACAACAACGAAAGCAAAACCCAAAGCGAATAAACAAGAACAAGAAAATAAACGACAATCACACAATACAAAGATTTACGTGGTTCAGAAATTCCTACTCCACAAGACGCACTAATTTTGTATTGATCTCTCATAACTATGCTGTGTTATGTTGTGTTCTGATGTGTTGGTGTTTTACAATTACATGAGACTATTTATAAGAGAAAAAAATGGGCCTAAACTAATCAGAGTCTAATTCTGAAATTCTGAAATTACTAACTCTAATTAGAATTCAGATCTGGAAATTCTAACTTAAATCAGAAACCAATTCTGAAACTTGTTAGACTCCACAAACCCAACATTTTCGATCTCACCATAACCACCTGGCTCCATGTTTCGCTCTACAGCTCCTCCATCAACCTTCCAGTTTGGTGGTCAGCAAAATCGAGAATGAGGCATCTGTTTTGTTGGTGAGTACTTGGTACTTACAACTCAAGTTGTTGGTTCCACGTGGCTGTTGAACTGTACTCGTTTCATAAATTATGAACTCAGCTCGTTTATTAAAGGTTCAACTCCAATTCCATTCGTTTAGACGTACGTGTTCAATCTATAATATTAACCCGTGTGCATGTAATAAATTTAGTTTAAGAGCAAATTAAAACGTTTCCTGTGAATTAAAACTTCCAATAAAACGAACTTACCCCCTTTCACATTCCAGATCTAAAACTTCTCAATTCAACAATCTCTGCGGTAACGAACAGAATTCAGGGTGGAAGCTTCTGGTAAAGATGCAGTAGTATACAACATCAATGGATAACTCGATTGAAATAGGAGCCAATGGTCTACTGTCAAAAACTCGCTTCATGTTAGTGTTAAGAAGGGAACCAATGGTCTACACCAATGGTCTGGTGTCACAAACTCGCTTCATGTTAGTTTCATGTTAGTGTTAAGAAGGGAACCAATGGTCTGCTGTCACAAACTCGCTTCATGTTAGTTTCTAATTCTCCATTGCCCTTTCAGTTTGGTGGTCAGCGAAATCAAGCGACTTTACAGCACCACCCTTACATTGAGTATTGACTTCCCATCGACGAAGTAATGTCAATCCTTACATAGTTACATGAATATCAGGAAATCTCTTTTCATTTAGTACACGATTTCTTCTGTTCCCATATTTTTCAATTCTTAATTATTTTTTTAAGAAAAATTATGAAGTTATGTGATCAATGCAAACTTCAAATATGCGTAGAAGTCAAAAGTGAACAAGTAATTCGGAGATGAAAAAGTTTAAAACCCCATGCCACCTATTGACTTAAGCACACATATCGAGTCCCATTTATTCTAATGCATCTTTTGTGCTGAGTCTAATCAATTAATCTCATAAGTGAAAAAATCTCGTCAATTAATCTGTCCAATACATGTAACACAATCTTCATATAAGCCGGGATTGCTTGTACGACGACCTTAATAAACGGGTAATGCTAGGTACCCTAAATTGGTACCCAACAATTGGTACCGAATGATGTGACATGAATGATGTGGTATATTGAGAAATTTTAATTGGTGAGATTGATGTAAATATATGGGTCCACTTTATTCTAACCAATTAAAACATTACACTTGACATTCAGGAACCAATTCGTGAACTAATTTGGGGTAACTAACATTTTCCTTAATAAACACTTCTTTTCCGGTGCGTGACATGAGGATCTCCTTCCAATTATTGATCGTCTTCCAGATTCTCTCTTTCACCCTGCAAGAAATTGTTTTCCAAATCTCCCAATTATTATTGTTGGTAGCCTCAAATCTCTTTGACGCTTCACAACCTCCAATACTCCCAAATTTAATTTATGTTTCTTAATATGTTTATGATCATCCTAAAATTTTAATATGGTAATCATCATAATTTTTTTTGAACCTGTCTTAGAAACTGATAAATTGTTTACCAGAGTGACTATGATTCCTAGCTAGCCAATGCAACCGTCGATCTCTTCATCGAATACTACACTACGCACCATTGTTTGGGTAATTAATGGTCTACCCTAACCGCCTGGCTTCATGTTTGGTTCTACAGCTCCTCTATCACCCTTCCAGTCTGCTGGTGTGAAATATCAATCCACCTTCCAGTTTGGTGGTCATCTAACATTTTAGACTTTATTAAATAATGGTGGTATCTCTCTTTATTAAAATTATCACTCGTTTCATCCAAATATATAAAGTGAGGCACTCATTGCAAAACTTACTCATCAGCCTTAACAGGCATTAGAATGTCCCCGACCCTCAATTCATCGCACCACATCTCTGTTTGTTTCTTATTGTTGGTAGTAGCTACTTAGAGTAAGATGTAGATTTTGTTTAAGTCATAAGTTGATTATAGAACAGTTCTTGTAAGATGTAGATTTTGTTTAAGTCATAAGTTGATTATAGAACAGTTCTTGTATCAGCAAAAGTTGGATGCGCTTGTGCTAGTAGGCGCAAGATCCGTTGAGTTATAAAATGCAACAATTTTATAGAGTACAATATTTGCTAATAAAGTGCACCGCATATGCAGATTTTCATACTAACATCTATCTTACTTTCTTAAATTACAAAAACCATAATTAATTTCACATTTTCCATAATCAACATCTTTTTAGCTCTTAGAACTAAACTTGGACTTTGGAATTTAGAATACAATTAAAACGGGCATCAAGACAAACTCTCTAGCGTTCTTTGAAGGCATTTACGGGAACTAGGCTTCCTCTATAGCTAACCAAATAAACTCAAGAATAAAAGTTCATAAGGTCTGCAATAATTAGGATTTTTCAGAGGAACAGTAACAATGCTAATCTTAAGCCTCCTCCCAAACTCGAGTACTTGCCCCTCAAGCAATAAGCTTTTAGATCCCAGATAACATGGATCGTTTATCCAGCCCTGCATCCATTCACTCATCATTTTATCTAGTATTTATAGAATGTAACAAGGAATATGAACCATTTATGCAGCTACCACACTTGATGCAAGTAGAGCCTGACAATTCAAGACTCCTAAAGCCCATACCACCTATTGACTTGAGTACACAAATCAAGTACCATTTTTGCCAATGCATCTTTTATGCTGAGTCATCAGTATATCGCCACCAGAACTGTGCAATAAGTGAATTAATCTTATCAACTAATCTGTCTAATTTATGGAACAAACTCATCATACAAGTCGGGATAGCTTGTACGACGGCCATAATAAACACTTCTTTTCTGGGGCGCGACATGAGGATCTCATTCCATTTGTTTATCTTCTTCCAGATTTTCTATTTCAACTGGTAATCATACTCATCAGCCTTGACAGGCGTTAGAATGCTCCCTCCCATTACATCGCACCACATCTCTGTTTGCTTTTTATCGTTAGTAGTAGCTACTCAGGGTAAGATGTATACATTTTGTTCAAGTCATAAGTTGATCATAGAACAGTTCTTGTATCAGTAAAAGTTGGATGTATGCTAGTAGGAACAAGATTAGTGAGTTATAATAAGGTACCAATTTTATACAGAGTTCAATTTTGCTAATAAATTGTCATACTAAACTTTCATAAATTACATATTTAGAACTAAACTTGGACTTAGGAATTTAGAACACAATTAAAACCGGCATCAAGACAAACTTTTCAGCATTCTGAACACACCAAACTCGTCCTCAATTTTTAGTATGGAGAGCGGAAGTCAAGTGGCCTGGATAGTGGGTACGATGACACGATTAGTGATAATAATAAAGAGGTGAAAAAACAAGTAAGCATTAAAAATTGGATTACATATATGAGCAAATGAAGACATGGCTCAACAGTGTACCTTTGTTGTTTCTTGTTCATCATATGACAGGAGGTTCCAAGAAAAAATATAAGTGATTTTTATCCCTAATCGCTGAATCACAGTGATCTTGAAGTATATCACCACTCTCCACAGTGTTTTTAGAAGCTGGATTGTACTTGAACTGAACTAGGACGCCATTTTCAAAGGAGTAAATAATGCATCCAAGATCAAAATAATAATAAATCGCATTTGATAATACTCCCATATTCCTTGCTTGTTCCATCCCAACTTTTACAACGGAAAGAATGCGGTAGCCAACAAATAATGTCTGATCTCCTAAGCTCCTTATGGGAATCCAAGCTTTGGTAGGCCAATCAAACTTCTTTATACAAGGTATGCCCGGAAAGGTGGTATTGTCCCTTCTTACGTGGTCGAATCTAAAGCCAATGTACATGATCATAAGCTCTCCATTTAACTCGAACATAAAGAAGTCCATTTGTGAATCAAACAGTTGATCGAGATCTTCATCCCTATTTAGTTTCTCAATCTCAAATCCTCCATTCATAATGTTGTATGAAACCAGTTGTCCAGAAGGAGAAACAACAAAAAAGGTCCCATAAATGTACTCAGCTAAACATAAACCTGGCACTGAATTATTAAATTTTTTAAGTGTCCATTCTTTATCACCTTGGCAACAAGTCAAAACGACAAATTCAGGTTCATCGCAAGTGTTTGAAATGAAGAAGACACAATCAGGAGAGTCGGGGTTTGTCGAAAACGTATGCATAAAACTCGAGGACAAAGGTAATTGATAGTCTAGTTTAGGGAGTTGGATAACTGTTCTCGTAAAAGGAGAGAATACAAAAAAGTACTTGTGAAAGGAAGGACCAAACCAGTTTCTTTGGCACACGGAGGTAAATAACCAATTATTTTTGGATTCAACAGTGAAAATTGTAGGCAAAGAATATGGAACACTAAATTTAGATAGTGAGATTTTGTAAGTTGAAATACGGGATCTAGGACTTGAATATGGTTCGTAAAGACAACATTTTATTGAATGACTCCATAATGAGGGATGCTTTTCAAAACTTACAAACCATGGTAGTGATTTATACATAGTGACAGGACGAATGGAGTGCCATCTCTTGCAAACGGCATGAAAACGAGCTTGATCGGTTAGACCGAGCCTGCTCATGATTTCTCCTAATAAATTCTCATCAAGTTCGGACCACAAAACTTTTGCATTAACCTTGTTCTTCTTCACCGGTGATGCTTTACGGCCATATCTTACAACTTTTCTCGAGAAACCATGGAATTTCTTAACAAGGATCTTTCCAGAAAACATCTTTATTCTTCTTCTCTCTTGCTTTGATTCAGTGACTACCTGAAGAGCTAGCGTGCGAGCATGTCTGATATTCTTAAAACCCTACCACAAGCACATAAGGACTCATGACACAAAACATACATGGCAAATTCTAAATATTTCGAATCGCTAGAATATTATTTTCGAATTATCTTTTATTTTCGAACAAAAAGTTACAAAAAACATGGTAGCTCCAATATAAATTGTTAAGGAAAATCTTGGCTGTCTATATAAATGGAAAATTTTGGAAAAAACATCTATAAAATCGTAATTACAAATTAAGGAAATGATGAAAAGATCATTCAAACTTGGACAACACTTCATTGCCTTCTAATTTAGTACTTCTAATAATTTAGTACTTGATTGATGAAATACAAATTTCGATCATTTTCTTATTTCTTTTTTTTATTTGAAATAAAAAAAAGGCTAGGGATTCATAAAAAGTTTTTAGAAAATTTATCAGAATCCACTTTGTGATTTGGGTCATATTTTATTCTGAATTTCAAAAAAATGACTGCATTTTAATTATTTAATAAATTTAAAAAATAAAAATCTGTTGATACATGTGACTAATAGTAACATATATGAAGGAAAATATATGTAATTACTTAGTGTTTAACAAAAGGGATAGGTCAATAATATACTTGTTTATGTTTCATGGAGGTTCTAACCAAAAACATGAAGTAAATCGTCACTCTTCACGCTAGCTGGAGTAAATAATGTATCCGAGATGAAGATAATAATAGATTGTATTTGACAATACTCCAATGTTTCTTCTTTGTTCCTTTCCAACTTGTAAAACGAGAGGGATATTGTCGCAGATAAATAATGTTTGATCCCCTAAGCTCATAGGTGAACCAAAACTTTAGCAAACCGGTCAAACTTTTTTATACAAGGGATATTTGCCGGAAATGTATGATCATTCGGTGGTCTCAAACGACCATGACAATTGCCAAGATACAGCATAATTAGGCCAAAGTACAGGATGATAAGGTCTCCATTCAACTCAAATATTATGTGTCTTCTTTGTGAATTAAGAAATTGATTAAAATCATAAAGACGACATTCGTGTTTATCCGTGTCATGTTCGTACCGTATTCACGTGTCGTGTATCAAATTGCCAGTTCTACTCTTTACAGTGTTTTTGGTAGCTGGATTGTACTTCAACTGAACTAGGATACCATTTTCAAAGGAGTAAATGATGCATCCAAGATCAAAATAATAATAAATCGCATTTGATAGAACTCCAATATTTCTTGCTTTTTCCATCCCAACTTTTACAATGGAATAAACACGGTGGCCAACAAATAATGTTTGATCTCCTAAGCTCCTTACGAGACCAGTTGATTTGGCAGACGGAGATAAATAACCAACCATGTCTAAGTGTGTAAGAATATATTTGAAGCAAAGCATATGGAATACTTAATTTAGAAAATGAGATTTTGTGAGTTGAAATACGGGATTTAGGACTTGAATATGGCCAATTCCATATTGAGGGACATTTTTCGACAATTACAAACCAAGGTAGCGATTTATATGTAGTGATAGGACGAACAGAGTTCCATCTCTTGCAAACTGCATGAAAACGAGCTTGATCGGTTGGACTGAGTCTGCTCATGATTTCTCCTAATAAATTCTCATCAAGTTCGGACCACAAAACTTTTGCATTAACCTTGTTCTTTTTCACAGGTGATGCTTTACGGCCATATCTTACAACTTTTCTCGAGAAACCATGGAATTTCTTTACAAGGATCTTTCGAGAAAACATCTTTATTCTTCTCAGTCCCCGAAGTAGCCATCACAATTCCTAAACAACATCAGGAAAAGCAAGACAAATTGCCCCTGCGGCCACTGCACTGTTACCAAATCTCTGCTGTAACCACCTCGACCTGCAGTACCACCTCTCACAATGCCGCACCAGCAAATCAACCCACCTCACTAGTTCAAACAAAAAACTCTGAACATGCACCTTGAAAGTAGCGAGTTTCCATAGCAGCTTTTGCTCGACAGGAAAACTCCAAACAACACCACCTAAGAAACAGCAACAAGCAACACCAGAAACCAAAGGTAACACAGTACCATTCTTGCTTCTCTGAAAATTATCGAAACAAAAAGCCACCTTCGTCAAGTAAAACCATTCCACAGCAAAATCTCAGCCAAGCAGCTCTGAAAACACATCTTAACAGCGAACACACACTCAAAAATCTCCAAATTCGCATCAACGGACCACCAACACTGCAACAACTACGACCAACACCAGCTACTTCTGTTAAAACTTCAATAGAGAGAGAAGAAAGACTGTGATAACGCTGCATAAACCTGCTCAGCAAATTCTTAATCCATGTTAAGAAAACCAACCAAGTCCTTCTTGACATCAGGACACCAGATCAAAGAAACAAAATACTACACCTGAGACATTTACTCAATTGGCATAGGAGCTTCATCTCTCAAGTTAAATTGTAGAAAAAAAGGATAGAGTTGCCGATATCAGTAATGATATATCACTACTGAATTGCAGAAAAAAAACAGCTAGCTAGAGTTGTAATGATGTTTAATTTGAAAGATGTGTATGAGAATCGTATTGATGATGCTGAATTGGTTGTATATGATGGTGTTGTTGATGTTTGGATAATTATAATGATGTTTATTTTATCTATAATTGTGGTTTAAATTTTAATTGAAAGGTGATTCGAGTTTCACTGAAATGTTGTATTGAATAAAATGCATGAATATATGTAGCTGCTATGTGTTAGTTATTAACTGTAACATCTGAGGTTTATTCTTTGGGTGTAATGCTACTATTCTGTTAGCATATATGTTCTGCACCTAGCTAGGAGCTCCCCGACATAGCAATATTGTGGTCATAAAAGTAGCAATGGCTGGTAAAAGGCTAATAGCCATAGTGTGACTCGAGAACGTAAATCAAGGCCAGTTGGGAGCCCCATCACAATGTCAATTTCAGCTCTGAAGAGTGAAGACTGAACTTGAGGATAACTGTACCATACAGTGACGGATGATTCATGTACTCAGCTCTACAAAAGCCAAGCACAAAATTATCGAATTTCCTAATCGTCCATTCTTTATGGCTTTGGCGACATGTCATAACAATAAATTCGGGTTCAGTACAACTGTTTAAGATTAAGAAGATACAATCAGGAGAGTTAAGGTCTGTTGAAAAAGTTCGAGTGAACAAATCCCTGCTGAGAAATGGATAATCTAGTTGAGGGAGTTTGATGAGTTTTCTAGAAAAAGGAGAGAATAATATGAAATATGTAGGATAGGTAGGTGGAACAAAATTTATTTGAGTTGTGGAGATAAATAACCAATTCTTCATAAGTTCAGCACATACAGAGTAAAACCCTTCCAATAAAAAGGGATACCTAATTCAGATAATGAGATTTTGTAAGTTGAAATAAGTGCTTTAGGACTTGAATATGGTTCATAAAGACGACATTCTATTGGATTACTGAGTGTTGAGATAACGTTATGAATACTTACAAACCATGGTAACGATTTATATGTAGCGATAGGACGGACAGAGTGCCATATCTTGCAAACTGCATGAAAACGAGCTTGATCGGTTAGACTGAGTCTGCTCATGATTTCTCCTAGTAAATTTTCATCAAGTTCGGACCAGAAAACATTTTTATCAACATTCTTCTTTGGGT
Source organism: Heracleum sosnowskyi (assembly GCA_030848705.1). Lineage (NCBI taxonomy): Eukaryota > Viridiplantae > Streptophyta > Magnoliopsida > Apiales > Apiaceae > Heracleum > Heracleum sosnowskyi. The sequence continues at coordinate 7,785,491 of CM061242.1, read as the reverse complement.
TACGGCCATATCCAAGAACCTGTTTTAAGAAAAAATGAAATATTTTTACAAGGATCTGGAAGAGATTGCACATACTTATTAATTCTTCTATTCTTTTGCTTTCAGTGACTAGATGAATATGACATATATGATACAACTTACAACACGGGTGTACAGTGGACAGAGCCCAGGCCAACACGTACACTATGATCTGGAAGAGATTGCACGTACTTATTAGTTATTCTTCTTCTTTAATTAAGTATATTGTTTTATTGACGTGAATTAATGTGTTTTCTTTGAACAATTCATATTTTATCGGATTCACAGAGCCCAGGCCAACACGTACACTATGAGCCCGTATTTTCCAGGATTCTCAAAACCACACTCCACAACTTCTCTTTCATAAGTTTCCTGCAGCATACCATGAATGATGCCAACCTAATCTGGCGAGCCAATAACCAGATTTTAATGTACTGTATCTGAATTTATTAGGCCACTAATATCTTTGATGGGGGAAAACGAGTATCGAGAATAAGTGTTCTCTCATGCTCATCAAAAGTGTCATTTATAATTCCTAACACTCTTTAAAAGTTGTAAATTTAAAAGGTTTGCAGGCATGAGTTCCAAATTATAATTAAAAGTTGGGTAGCTTGGATGACTGCCTTAATTAACACTCTTTCCGGTGGCCTGACATGAGGATCTCCTTCCATACATTAACCTTCGTCAAGATTCTCTAAACTTATTTTAATATGCTTATCACCCTAAACTTATTTGCAGCCGTCTTAGACATTGACAAGTTCTGGTGGGATCATTAACTAGAGGTCGGATTTCTCATTGGGTGGTGCAAATAAAAGTTGTCAGAAGATGGTTCCGAGTCAGGGGAAACGAAAATTGGAAGTAGGAGACATCCAACTATTGTGCAACAGCTCAAGTTTGTTGTTTCCGTGAGTAAATTAAACTGGTACTAGTTATCATACTCATCAGCCTTGACAGGCGATAGACCCCCCCCCCCCCCCCCCCAAGTTTATCACACCACATCTCTGTTTGTTTCTTATGGTTGGTAGTAGCTAGCTACTCAGAGTAGATGTACAAATTTTGTCCAAGTTATAAGTTGATTATAGAACAGTTCTTGTATCTGTAAGAAGTTGGATGCGTTTGTGCAAAAGTAGACGCAAGATCTGTGAGTTATAAAACGTAGCAAGTTTATACGAGAACAATATTGCTAATAACATAATTTATCTCACTTAATTTAGAACTAAGATCCTTTTTGCTTTAGAACTAAACATGGACTATGGAATTTAGAACACAATTAAAAGCGACAACAAGACAAACTCTCTAGCATTCTGAACACAGCAAAAAACAGACTCGTCCTCAGAATTTCAGTATGGAGAGCGAAAGCCGAGTTGCCTGAATAATAGATGACAAGATTAAGTAAGCATTAAAAAATGGATTACATATGCAAAAAATAGAAAAAGAAGTTATATTTTTATGTTGAAATCAATAAATGAATATTAGCAACTAAAGATATGGCTCAACAATGTACCTCCATTGTTTCTGTTTCACCAAATGACAGGAGGTTCCAACAAAAAATAGGAGTGTTTCTTATCCCAAATCGCTGAATTATAGTGTAATTGAAGTAAATCGCCACTCTTCACAGTGTTTTTGGAAGCTACATTGTACTTCAACTGAACCAGGACACCATTTTCGAAGGAGTAAATAATGCATCCACGATCAAAATAATAATAAATCGCATTTGATAGTACTCCCATATTTCTTGTTTGTTCAATCCCAACTTTAACCATGGAATACATTCCAGGGCCAACAAATAATGTTTGATCTCCTAAGCTCCTCAGATGAACCCAAGCTTTTGTATGCCAATCAAACTTCTTTATACAAGGTATGGCCGGAACGGAGTTATTGTCTCCTCTTAAACGATCATGGCCAGAGCAAAGATACAGGATGGTAGGGTCTCCATTTAACTCGAACATTCTGAATTCCATTTGTGAATTAAACCGTTGACAGAAATCGTCATCCCTATCTAGTGTCTCAATCTTAAATTTTCCATTCATAATGTTGTATGAAGCCAGTCGTCCCGAAGAAGAAGCAAAAAAGAAATTTCCATTAATGTACTCAGCCCTACATGAACCAAGCACAAAATTCTCAAATTTTCTAATCGTCCATTCTTTATCACCTTGGCGACAAGTCATAACAAGAAATTCGCGTTCTTCGCCAATGTTTGATATTAAAAAGACACAATCAGGAGAGTTGGGGTTTGTCGAAAATGTTTGATAAAAACTCGAGGACAACATAATTAAGTGATGGTCTACTTTAGGGAGTAGGATATATTCTCGAGTTAAAAAAGAGAATACAAAACAGTATGTATAACAGGCACAAGACCAGTTGATGTGGCCAACAGAGATAAATAACCAACCATGTCTAACTGTACCATGATACATTTTAAGCACAGAATATGGAATACCTAATTTAGATAATGAGAATTTGTAAGTTGAAATACGGGATTTAGCACTTGAATATGGTTCGTAAAGACGATATTTTAATGAATGACTCCATATCAAGGAATGTGCTTCCAGACTTACAAACCAAGGTAGCGATTTATATGCAGTGATAGGACGAATGGAGTGCCATCTCTTGCAAACGGCATGAAAACGAGCTTGATCGGTTGGACTGAGTCTGCTCATGATTTCACCTAATAAATTCTCATCAAGTTCGGACCACAGAACTTTTGCATTAACCTTGTTCTTTTTCACAGGTGATGCTTTACGGCCATATCTTACAACTTTTCTCGAGAAACCATGGAATTTCTTAACAAGGATCTTTCGAGAAAACATCTTAATTCTGCTTCTCTTTTGTTTTGATTCGGTGACCGGCAAAATATCATAGTTTATATAAGCTAACGTGTATGTGTATATGTTCTTAAAACCCTAGTACATGTAGATAAGGAATGACATATGGCAGGAACCGGAAGAATGGTAAGTGTCCAAAATCTAAATTTAACATGTTATTTTTTCTATTTTTCCATACTAAAACCCATCTTTTTCCAAAAATATCAATGGCAAATCGTTACTTATTTATTTAAAAACTTTTTTAATACATTAAAAGACGACACATTAAAAGTTTAGTGAGTCGGTTGGTACTTCGTGATTTTACTTAATTATCCTTACTTATTTTTGAAAAAAATAATATTAAATAAAAACATTATTTATAACCAATTACCTTTTCAACTAAAATACACAGTTTTTTCTATTTTTTCTAAAAAAATCACGGAAAATTACCCTTTCAACTAAAATATATTACTTTTTCTATTTTTCCTTACTAAAATCTCTGCTTTTCCAAAATATCACCGGTGAACCTTTACTAATTTATTTTAAAACCTATTTAATTACTTTTAATTACGGACAGTTACCTTTTTCAAATAAAACATGTTACTTTTTCTTTTTTTCCTTACTAAAACTACTCCTTTTCCAAAAATATCACGGGCAAACAGTTACTTATTTATTTTAAAACTTATATTAATACTTTTAATTATTTAAAAAAGTTAAACATGCCTACTTATTTTTTTTTAACAAATATAATTAATAAAATATTAAAACATAAATAATAATAATAATAATAATAATAATAATAATTAAAAACAATCTCTGCATCGCACGAGTTTTAAGCTATCTATACTATAATATAATAGAAGAAACATTAAAAGTTTGGTCGATCCCTAAGTAATTTTAGATATTATTAATTAATAACATTATCTTTAACCAATTACCTTTTCGGCTAAAATACATCACTTTTCTATTTTTTCTAACAAATCCTCTCTTTTTCTTAAAAAAATCACTGACAATTACCTTTTTCATGCTACTGTTTCTATTTTTTCTTACTTTAATTACACTTACTTATTATTAAAAAGATATTATTAATAACATTATTTTTAACCAATGACTTTTTCGGCTAAAATACATTGTTTTTCTGTTTTTTCTAACAAATCCTCTCTTTTTCCTAAAAAAATCAGAGGTAATTCTCTTTTTCATGCTACTGTTTATATTTTTTCTTACTAAAACCCCTCCTTTTCCAAAATATCACGGGCAACCCTTACTTATTTATTTTAAAACCTATTATAATAATTTTAATTACGAGCAATTACTTTATTCAACTAAAACATGTTACTCTTTCTATTTTGCCTTGCTAAAATCTCTCCTTTTCCTAAAATATTGAGAATAAACCTGTTAGGTCCTGATAAGTTTGTAGAAGGGGGGTTGAATACAAACTATACCGTTTTATCGAATTTGTTCTTTATAGAATAAAACAATTTAAGAACAAATTATGGCAGAATTAAATGAAACAGAATTCAAGTTAAATATAACTAATATTAAACTTGAAAGGTGTTACAAATGAGGTACTGATTACAATATTGAATCTCAAACTAATTAAAACAAATCTAGAATAAATTCGACATGAATTTATCTATTTTTGTAATAAAAAGATATAACAATAATTAATAATTTGAGATACGTTCTTGGGATAAAAATTCGCTAGATAGTCAAAACAGTACAAGTGAATGAATTCTAGTGGTTTTAATTTAACACTATGATTTTAGAATTAATTCACTGATCAATTTCGAAGGCAGAGTTCTTGAATGTGTTCTTGACAGAAACTTCTGATGATGAATAAAATGTTAAGTGCTTTGCTGTCTTGATCACCTTTTGGTTTAGTACTGATCCATTAAACAAAAACTGCACGTTCTGTTTACTTTTTGCTTTCTGGAATGACTACCAAAATTGCCTTGGATGACTATCAAAATGGCCTTGTATGACTATGGGAATTTAGGAGAATTAAATTAGAATTAATTAAAATAACCTTGGATGACTACCGGGATGACTACCGGTATGACTATCCTGGGTAGTCATTCCAGTTCATTTTAATTAATAAATTCTAATTTAATTCAAATTCAAATTCTAAATTAATTCTAATAATTAATTTATTTCATAAATTAATTATGATGAATTAATTTATTTCATAAATTAATTATGATGAATTAATTTATTCAATAAATAAATTACTTAATTTATTTTCTAAATTAATTCTGATGAATTAATTTAATAAATAAATTAATAACTAATTTAAAATAGAATTTAAATTCTCATATAATAGCAAAACCAATTCTTGAACCACTTGAACTGCTGAAGAATATCCATTGTCTGGGGTTGTCATTTGATGCACTGTCTGGTTCATAAATGACTAACTTCAATGTCTGTTCTTCATCTTGACTTTAAACTGTGGTCCATTGTCTGCTTTTGACTGTTGTTCAACCTTTGTAACCTGTACATTTGCTGTCACAAATCTGAAACCTCTGTCACTTTAATAAATCCACTTCTTTGAAGACCTCACTGAGGCTTGATCAAATAAATGAACTTCTTTCAATGTAGTATTACTTCAAGTCTGTAAGATGACCTTAATCTGTATTCTTCTGACAGATATGATCTTCTGAGATTCATGTGACTGTGACAATTGAATTATTACTTACTTATTACAAACTTGTTTAAGTTGAGTTGAATCCTCGATGTGAACAAATAGGCCTAAACATATGCCTTTCAATCTCCCCCTATTTGTTTGTTAGAGAATAACAAGCAAATACCTAGAGGATAACTCAACTAACTAAACAAGTAAAAATAAGACTTTAAAAGTTAAGTAAATAATAACACAAAGTTCTGGATTTTATTAAACATTTTCCAGATTCAAACAGTAAAGATAAATACAAGATAGATGTTCCTCTAGACTGAACATGTGTATACATTGATCCTATCTTGATTTACCTATGCTCTATACATTTAACATTTACAGAACAGAGCTTCTTCAAATTTCTTCATCCATCATCTCTCCTTCCTCAAGATCTTGAAGCAAATCCTTGTCCAGAACACGATCAGATTCAGAAGTAATGCCACTTGGTCTGACAGGTTGAGTTGTAACTTTCTTCAGCCTATTCTTCATTTGATGATATCTCTTGATATTGGCAATGCAATAGTCTTGAATCAAATCAGCAGCTTCTGTCTTTTCTTGTGTAGCAAACCATGTTGTCCTCAACATGTTCTCCAGATAGACAAGATGCTTGGCAGGATAATCTTTCAAAGAGATGGGATCCACACCATAAGTTTGAAGTGCCCTTCCTTTATAAAATTTGACTTCATATGGCACATCCACAACTTGAGGACTAGCTTTCATGGCAAACTCTCTAAGCTGGTCATGCAACAGCTCACATAGAGGTGAAGACCTTTTAATCTTTGTCATGAAAACCCAAAGCTCAGAGAGAGTTCTACTTTCCAGAAGATTGAGAGAAACTATGAAAGTTCCCTCATTATGAGTGTAGATGTAGATCTTCAACTTCTCTCTAACTCTGTCATATCCAGTAGTAATTCTTGAAATCTCCGCATGAAGAGCTTTCATATAGATTGAGTTGTCTGGATTGAACTTTCTGTACCTTTCCAACATGCTAAAGAACTTTCCATCATTGTCTGACCCTGTCGGATGTGAGAACATCTCTCTAGCTCTATCCCATTCTTCTCCAAGCTTCAGCCTCACATATAACTTCCTGTCCTTGACCTTTATATCATGAAGCCGTTGCTTTTCTTGATGTTCAGCTTTTTGGATAACTAGATGCTTTGAGATGATGTCAGACACTTTAGCATTCTCCTCATCTCTTCTCTTCAGATCAGCTTTCTGTCTTAACAGCTCAGCTTCAAAGGCGGGATCCACTTCAGGTTCATCTTCCCAGTCAGCAAAGTCAGCCTCTCCTTCAACCTCCACTTCGCCAAAGATATCTTCAGGGGTTTCTTTAGATTCAATATTGTCAAACTCTCCCTGTTCATCTTGATAGTAGACATCATCAGAAAAAGTTAACTTTTGCTTCCCTTTGTCCTTTCCAGAACCAGAACCTTGAGCTTCTCCTCCTTGATCTCTCACTCCTTCTCCTCCTTGTTCCTCCTTCTTCTTATTCTCCCCCTTAGTTGAGGAATCCTCTACGGATTTAACTTTGTCAGTCTTAGGATCCTCCTTCCTTCTTCTTTCATCTCCTTCTCCATCCTTGCCATCATTGTCCTCTTCATCATCATCACCCTCAAAGAATTTCTTATATTCAGCATTGGGTTGATGTGAGTTCTTGATCATGTTGTAAAGATGCTTCATGCCTTCATTCAGATGTTGCATCCCTCCTTCAATCCTTGCAAACCTCTCATCATTGAACCACTGATTTTCATCAACAGTCTCCTGAATGTAGTCCACCCGAGTTGAAATGGAAGCAATCTGCTTGACACTCTCTATTATCTCAGCATTTGAAGTTATAATCTCGGAGATGTCTGAAGCCGCTAACACCTGGGACTCCTTAATAGCATTCATCTTGGGGAGTAGAGTAGTCTTCAATCCTTCAATTTCATCCTTGATAGTACCCAGCTGATTAGTTACAGAGGTGGAAGAAGAAGACCGTTCAACCACTTGTGCCTTGAGAATATCTTTTTCAGCCTGGGTTTCTTGAAGTTGTTTCTGTAGACCAGCTATTTGAGCCAATAAAGAAGCAGTGTATGTGTCATTGTGTGCACTCATCTCAATTTCTCTCCAGTATAAACTGCGTGTGGAAAATCCCTTAAGGGAGCCAGAGATGTTCCCTCTGGGAGGGGAGAAAATGATTCTATTTGATTTGGCAAAGAATCAAATTTTCCCTCAGATGCCTGTGAAGGCACTTCTACCGTTACAATGGTAGGCACTGTCTCATATCCTACGTGATCTCCTAGCAAAGTGTCCTGAGTTGCATCTAAAGTTATGTTTTCTCCCATTGTGAGTAACAGGAGTGTGCTTGACTCGGTACAAGATGCCATGGCCCTATGGCGAACTTCAATAGATTCACCCTTCTGAGAGGATGTCTCTAGAGACTGTGTATTGGCCATTTCAAAATCCATATCCTGTTGGGAGGATACAGACGGGCTTACAGATATCTCCCTATATGTTCTTCTTTTCTTTGGAGGTGGAGATAGAGCTGCGGGATCACTCATTGTTTCTTCATCACTACTATTTCTGTTTCTGGTATTTAGATTTGGTTCAGGTTGATTTGGATATGACTCAGTGTTTGGCTCTATGACCGGGGATAGAGTTTGTGGTTCTACAAACTCTTGGTCAGCCCTATCAACCTCTTGGGTTTCAGAAACAGTACCATAAGAACCAGGGATAGAAGTTAATACCTGTGGTTGTATGACTTCTTCAGTTCTAGCTGATGTAACTATCCTTTGCTCGGGAACTGGTGGTTCAAATGATGATTTGAACCACCAGTTCCCGAGCAAAGGGTAGTTACATCAGCTGGAACTGAAGAAGTCATTAAGTTTTTCATGTAGTTGGATATGAGAACTGGAACATTGGTGTACCTGAAGGTTGTTTGCAATCTTTGATAGAACTTTCTGTCAGTGGTCGGAGAAATGAAAAAGCGACCATTCCTGAACAGTTCTTGATGCTCATTAGAAAGTAAAGAATTAAGGACAAGTGATAGAAAACGAGGATAATAACACTTAATCTTTCTACCACTGTCAAATTCCTTTCTAGCATTAAACACCCTTCTTACAACAATATCCCATAGAAGGTGGCCAAAATTGAGTCTTTTGTTGAAGACAATTGCATAACCAATAAATTGTAAAAGATAAGGAATATTCTGAAAGTTATTTTTCATGCAATTGCCAAAGACCTTAGCCAAAGTATCAAAAAATAAATCTCATTCACACACAAGATTCCCCTTAAGCAATTTAGCCATATTTAGGGGACCTTGATAGTGAATACTGATGAAAAACCTAGTTAATTCTTCTTCAGCGGGGAGTCTGTCAAAATTATCCCGAGGAAACTGCAAGACATTACAAAATGTTTCCTCGGTAATAATGTACTGTGTGTCCTGAATATTGAATGAGATAGTTGAGAAATCATCAGAGACAACAGTAGTAGAACAAAGTAAATATAAAGGATCAACTTTCAAGTCAACATTTGAACATATAGCATAATTAACACATGAATGTTGATTAAGAAAGGAGATCCAAGGCCTAAAACGTTCAAGTGAACATTTCAGGGGATCAAAATAGCCATGGTAATTAGTGAGAACAATTTCAAATTGCTGGGCCATTTTTAACACAAATTAATATAGTTAATTTTAGATTAATTTCAATTTTGGGAATAAATTCCAAAAATAAAAACTAGATCAGAAATTAATTAAATCAAAATATGTTGATCCAAATAAAAATAATGCGCACAGAAAAATTGACAGAACCTCTTTATTTTAGAGAATAAAGAAGCCAAACAAGAGAAATGTAAACTTTGTAAAAACAAGAGTTTGAAAGGAATGAAAAAAAATGCTAAGTGCGGTTAGTATTTATAGACATTCTCAATAAGCCTGGAATGACTACCGGGATGACTATGGGATAGTCATTCCAGTACAAAACATTTATACTGAAATAAACACTGAAAAACTATTCTAATTTAAACTAAAATCTAATAATCCTAGAATGACTACTGGAATGACTATGTTAAATAGTCATTCCGATAGTCATGCTAGTACAGCTTAGAACAGAATTACAAATTATCTAATAAAAACACAAACCTGTTATCAAAATTAGCAGAATAAATATATAAAAAAACTGCTAAACTGTTCAGAAAATAAAATAACACACTACAATATTCACAGATTAAATATAAAATGCAGAATGACAACTAAACAACAAACTATATTTACAGAAAATGCAATATAAAACAGAAAATTATGCATAAACAAAATAAAATTGCAGAATATTATAGAAATGCAATAAAAATATATAAACCTACAGAAAAATTCAAACAACAATATTTTTAATCTGAAAATAACTTAAATGATTCTAAATAAATAAATTTTCAATAAAAATACATTTCTCCACTTAAAAAATATGAGAAAAATATTTTTAAAGAAAATAAATTATTCAGAATATTTAAATTAACAAGCTTTACACAATAAACATGGATTGGCAATATTTAACATCTAATATCAACAAGAGAAAATGATTTAGATAAGAACAAACCTACCAGAGACATTGTCAATCACTAAGACTCTTCAACATACCCAATTTATCAACTAACCTGGTAAATGTGGATTCGTCAACAGATTTAGTGAATATATCTGTTGTCTGTTCTTCTGTGGGTACAAAGTGTAACTCCACAGTTCCATTCATAACATGCTCTCTGATAAAGTGATACCTGATATCAATGTGCTTCGTTCTCGAGTGCTGAACATGGTTGTTGGAGATTGTTATGGCACTTGTATTATCACATAAGATAGGAATTTTGTCTAATGCAAAGCCATAGTCCTTCAATTGATTCCTTATCCATAGGATCTGAGCACAATAGCTTCCAGCAGCAATATATTCAGCTTCTGCTGTTGAATTGGAAACTGTTTGTTGTTTATTGCTATACCAGGAAATCAATCTACCTCCTAGGAATTGACAACTCCCGGAGGTACTCTTTCTATCAACAACACTACCTGCATAATCAGAATCTGTATATCCAACAAGATTAAAACCAGAATCTTTAGGGTACCAGATACCTAAATTAGGTGTACCCTTAAGATATCTCAAGATTTTTTTAACAGCAACGAGATGTAAATCTCTAGGGTCCGCTTGGAACCTTGCACACAAGCATGTAGCATACATAATATCTGGTCTACTTGCAGTAAGATAGAGTAAGGAGCCAATCATACCTCTGTAACTTGTAACATCTACCTTGATAGAATTGTCAGAAGCTCCAAGTTTGACTGCTGTTGAAGATGGAGTCATTGCTGATGCTGAATCCTCCATGTGATACTTCTTGAGGAGTTCTTTGAGATACTTGGATTGACAAATAAATATTCCATTTGACCTTTGACTTACTTGTAATCCAAGAAAGAACTTCAGCTCACCCTTCATACTCATTTCAAACTTACTCTGCATTAGCTTAGCAAATCTCTTACAGAGATCATCATTAGTAGACCCAAATATGATGTCATCCACATAGACTTGGACTAATATCATATCACTTTTGTGTTTCTTTGAAAAAAGAGTTTTGTCTATGATACCTCTAACAAAACCATTTTCTAAAAGAAAACCAGAGAGAGTGTCATACCATTTTCTTGGGGCTTGTTTGAGACCATAGATAGCCTTGAAGAGAAAGTACACAAAGTCCAGCAGCTCCTGATTTTCAAAGCCAAGGGGTTGTTCCACATACACTTCTTCATCCAGCTCACCATTCAAGAATGCACTCTTAACATCCATTTGATAGACTTTAAAATTGGAGTAAGCTACAAATGCTAAGAACATCCTGATGGCCTCAAGTCTAGCCACTGGTGCATAGGTTTCATCATAATCAATGCCTTCAGCTTGTGAATACCCTTGAGCAACCAGTCTTGCCTTGTTTCTTGTAACAATGCCATCCTCATCTAGCTTGTTTCTGTATACCCATCTTGTACCAACTACTTTCTTGTTCTTTGGTCTGGGTACCAGCTTCCAGACTTGTTGTTGTTCAAATTGATTGAGTTCATCTTGCATAGAAATCACCCAATCTGGATCAGTCAGTGCTTCCTCAGTCTTCTTTGGCTCCATTTCAGATAGAAACCCTGAATAATGACATTCATTCTGAGTAGCACTTCTAGTTCTAATTCCAACACCTGGATCACCAATGATCAGCTCAAAGGGATGAGCTCTATTCCATACAGTCTGTCTTGGAAGATTTGATCTTGATGATTCGCCTTGAATTCATTGTGGTGTTGTGACTGACTAGTAGATCCTTCATTTCCTCCCCCTGAGTTGTTGTTTGATTTCCTTGATGATTCTTCTCCAGTGTTGGTGGTATCTCCATTGTTACCAATGTTTCCACCACCACCACCAGGATTATTATCATCATTGTTATTGTCATTACAAGCAACATTCTCAGGTGGGGCTTCATCATCTGAATCTGATTCTGGCAAGTTATCAAACTTCAGTTTCTCAGACGAGTCTTCTGTTTGGATACTAGGGAGCTTAGTGTCATCAAATGTTACATTGACACTTTCTTTCACATGGTGACCATCAATCAAGTACACCCTGTAAGATCTTCTGGAATAACCAATAAAAATAGCTTCTTGTGCCTAGGGCTCAAACTTGCCACGTTTCACATTGTCATCCTTAAGCACAAAGCATTTTGCACCAAATACATGAAAGTATTTGAGAGTTGGTTTCTTGTTGTTCATGATCTCATAAGGAGTCTTCATTAAATCCTTGTTGATTAAAGTTCGATTCTGAGTATAACAAGCAGTGTTCACAGCTTCAGCCCAAAAGTACATTAGAAGTCTTGATTCACTTAACATAGTCCTAGCAGCTTCAATCAATGTACGATTCTTCATTTCCACCACTCCATTCTGTTGAGGAGTTCTAGGGGCAGAATATTGTCTTGTTATTCCTTTATCTGCACAAAAGTCATTTATGACTGCATTCTTGAATTCAGTTCCATTATCTGACCTTATAGCTTTAACAGGGAATCTCGAATCCAGCTCAATCAACTTTATATGATCAATCACCATATGTGGGGTCTCATCCTTGGAATGTAGGAATAAAACCCAAGTATATTTGGAATAGTCATCAACAATCACAAGTGCATATTGTTTCTTTGACATGGACATCATACTAACTGGACCAAAAAAATCCATGTGAAGTAGCTGAAGTGGTTCAGTTATTGAAGATGTGTCAGTGCCCTTGTGAGAAGCTTTCTTTGACTTTCATTTCTGACAAGCCTCACACAGTCCTTCCTGTGTAAATTCCATCTTAGGCAAACCTCTAACCAATTCCCTCTTGACTAAAGAGTTCATGGTTTTGAAGTTAAGGTGAGACATCTTCTTGTGCCATAGCCAACTTTCATCTGATGAAGCTTTAGCATAAAAACAAGTAACTTCATCTTTGGATCCAGAGTGCAGATCAGCTATGAACAAATCACCTTTCCTTACTCCTTGAAGAGTAGGCTTTCCATTCTTCTTGTGAAGGATCTGACATCTATCTTTCTCAAAGGAAACATCATATCCTCTATCACAGAAATGACTGATGCTGAGAAGATTGAACTTCAGACCTTCCACAATAGATACATCTTGAATGATAACATTTCCAAACTTCAAACATCCATATCCTCTGGTAATACCCTTGCTGTTATCTCCAAAGGTAACTCCTGGGCCAGCTTTCTTAACCACATTTGATAGCAGGGCTCTATCTCTGGTCATATGCCTTGAACAGCCACTGTCAAGAACCCACATAACACGGTTTACCTGTTCCACACCCTGTAGTATCAAATTGATTAGACCTTCTTCGGAACCCAAACTTGATTGGGTCCGTCATACTTAATGAATTGGCCTTTGTCAGGCAAAACAACATTTTTAACCTTAACTACATAAACCTCTTTCACAAAAGAGTGTTTCCATTTATAGCCAGCCTTAACACATTTCTGAGTAGGCTTAGGGATAAATGGATCCACTCTAGTCTTTGGAGGACTAGTAGTCTTAGATCTAACATGCTTCTTATTATTAACATGTTGACGTGGAGCAGTCTTATTATCAGATACATGCTTACTATTAAAATAAGCATACATAACATTGAAAGCACAAGACATGCAATTTACCACACCGCATGCTTTATGAGAAAGATTAATAGCAGGCATGTTGGTTCTACAGTTGTTTTGATCCATTTTATGAATGTCTGACTTAGTCTCCGTTGCTGAAACAACTTTGACTGGTTTGTCAGACATACACTTGTTGGACTGAGCAAGTTCAAAAGCACGATCCTCCATACGTATCTCCTCTACAATGATGATAGAGTATTCATTCAGAGGTCCTGCTTGAGACTCTCTAAAGAAAGGTTTATCAATACCCTTAAGCACATCTGGTATACCCCTTTCTTCAGCACTGACTCGATTAGGGGTATTTATGCTTAACTCACCAATAGACTCATTATAGTCATACCCTATTCCTACAGTCTAACCAATACTTTTTTTATTGATGATTTCTCTAGAAGTCTTACAAGAGTTATAGTAAGCATTAGCCTTGACTTTAAGTTCACTGATCTGACCCTTAAGAATGGTTTCCAGTTGAATATAACATTTAACCCTATTCTCAAGAAATGCTATTTTCTCAGTTAGTTCATCCTGATTAACATGCACAAGTTTTAATTCTTTTATCTCATTTTCAAGAGTTGTGTTCAAAAGAATTATTCTATCATTTTCTCTACGTGCACAAGAAATAGTAGTACTAAGATGATAGATCATTTCAGTATCAGTAAACTTTACCTCTAACATGTATTTTGATGAAGTGCTTGCCTCATTAGCCATTAAAGCAAGGTTTCCAATTTCACCTGCTTCTTCATCACTATCAGTATCATCCCAACTCTTTCCTTCAGCAACATAAGCTTTCCCAATCTTATTCTTCTTGCTAGAATCGAATGAGTTCCTTCTCACTTGATTTGGCTTTTTACATTCTGTAGCAAAGTGACCCAACTCATTGCAATTGTAGCACCTGATTGTGCTTCTTTCCACAGTTCCAATTTTGTAGCCACCCCTTGTACTACTTGAAGAGGAAGATCCACCTCTCTGAAATCTGGGCTTGAACTTAAGATTGGGATTCCTTTTGAATCTGAACTTCCCAAACTTCCTGACTATCATGGCCAAATCACCATCCTCCAGCTGATCAAGTTCTTCCAAAGAGTAGAAGTCACCACCAGATTGATCAATGGATGTTAAACCAACTTCAGCATCAATAACATCCAAGTTAGAACTGGAAGGTTGAACAACCTTCACTTCCAGTTTCTGTGGAACTACTGTTTTCAATGCAGTAGAAGTACCAACTATCTTTCCAGTTCCATAGATCTCATTCTGTTGAATCTGCTCCAGCTCATAGGTCTTCAGAACACCATACAGTCTTTCCAAAGAAATCTCTCCAAGATCTCTTACTTCTCTAATAGCAGATATTCTGTGCTCCAAATGAATTGGAAGTGTCAGAAGGAACTTCTTGTTAATTTCCTTGATAGTGTAGTGTTTCCCATTGAGGTTCAGATCATTGATTAATTTTTTGTATCTCTAAAAAACCTCAGAGATACCTTCACCGGGGTTTGATCTGAAATGCTCATATGAAGAAGTGAGAATTTCCAACTTATTCTCTCTAACTTCCTCTGTCCCCTCATTGATTATCTCTATTGTGTCCCAAATGTGTTTGGCAGTAGCACAGTTTAGGACATGATTATGCATGATAGGATCCAGACAATCAACCAGTATCAACTGTAGACATGCATCCAGTGTAGAATCCTCTTTCTCATCAGGAGTGTAGTCCTTGTGGTCCTTGGGGTACATCCTAGCAGCTCTAGTAACCACATCATTCTCTATCTGCTCTCCCTCAACAATCATAGGGATTTTAGGACCATTCTTCAGCACTCCCAGATATTTAACATTAGCAACTTGAAGAAACATGAGCATTTTCTTCTTCCACATAAGATAATGCTCTTTGCTGAACATGGGGATTTTGACAGTACCAACTTTCTGAGTTGTAGACATTTTTGAGATTTTTGAAGAATAATAAAATTTTCAGAGTTAAAGAAAAATCTCAAAACAATTGGATCTTTGATTAGTATATCAATCAAAAGGCTCTGATACCAATTGTTAGGTCCTGATAAGTTTGTAGAAAGGGGGTTAAATACAAACTATACCGTTTTATCGAATTTGTTCTTTATAGAATAAAACAATTTAAGAACAAATTATGGCAGAATTAAATGAAACAGAATTCAAGTTAAATATAACTAATATTAAACTTGAAAGGTGTTACAAATGAGGTACTGATTACAATATTGAATCTCAAACTAATTAAAACAAATCTAGAATAAATTCGACATGAATTTATCTATTTTTGTAATAAAAAGATATAACAATAATTAATAATTTGAGATACGTTCTTGGGATAAAAATTCGCTAGATAGTCAAAGCAGTACAAGTGAATGAATTCTAGTGGTTTTAATTTAACACTATGATTTTAGAATTAATTCACTGATCAATTTCGAAGGCAGAGTTCTTGAATGTGTTCTTGACATAAACTTCTGATGATGAATAAAATGTTAAGTGCTTTGCTGTCTTGATCACCTTTTGGTTTAGTACTGATCCATTAAACAAAAACTGCACGTTCTGTTTACTTTTTGCTTTCTGGAATGACTACCAAAATTGCCTTGGATGACTATCAAAATGGCCTTGTATGACTATGGGAATTTAGGAGAATTAAATTAGAATTAATTAAAATAACCTTGGATGACTACCGGGATGACTACCGGTATGACTATCCTGGGTAGTCATTCCAGTTCATTTTAATTAATAAATTCTAATTTAATTAAAATTCTAATTCTAAATTAATTCTAATAATTAATTTATTTCATAAATTAATTCTGATGAATTAATTTATTCAATAAATTAATTACTTAATTTATTTGCTAAATTAATTCTGATGAATTAATTTAATAAATTAATTAATAACTAATTTAAAATAGAATTTAAATTCTCATAGAATAGCAAAACCAATTCTTGAACCACTTGAACTGCTGAAGAATATCCATTGTCTGAGGTTTTCATTTGATGCACTGTCTGGTTCATAAATGACTAACTTCAATGTTTGTTCTTCATCTTGACTTTAAGCTGTGGTCCATTGTCTTCTTTTGACTGTTGTTCAACCTTTGCAACCTGTACATTTGCTGTCACAAATCTGAAACCTTTGTCACTTTAATAAATCCACTTTTTTGAAGACTTCAGTGAGGCTTGATCAAATAAATGAACTTCTTTCAATGTAGTATTACTTCAAGTCTGTAAGATGACCTTAATCTGTATTCTTCTGACAGATATGATCTTCTGAGATTCCTGTGACTCTGACAATTGAATTATTACTTACTTATTACAAACTTGTTTAAGTTGAGTTTAATCCTCGATGTGAACAAATAGGCCTAAACATATGCCTTTCAAAACCTTTACTTACTTATTTTATTACTTTTAATTACAGACAATTACCTTTTTCAACTAAAACATATTAATTTTTTTATTTTTCTTTACTAAAACTATTCTTTTTTCAAAAATATCACGGGCAACCCGTTATTTATTTATTTTAAAATTTATTTTAAATTTTTAATTATTTAATCTTTTCATAAAAAGATATTACCTTTTTCAGCCAAAAGACAATACTTTTCTATTTTTTCTAACAAAATCTCTCCTTTTTTCCAAAAATATCATGGGTAATTAACTTTTCAACTAAAACACGTTATCTTTTTTTTTTACTAAAAACCTCTATTTACCAAAAATATCATGGACAAACCCTTACTTAATTTGTTTAATTAATTAAAATATTTTACCTATTTTAATATGTCTACAAATTCTTTTAGCAAATACAATTAATAAAATATTAAACATAATTAAAACTTCATATAATTCAATCAAAAATCACATATATTATGTAATTACAAACTCTTTTAATTAGAAATTAAAAACATGACTTTTTAAAAAAAAACTTTTTTTATATTAATATTATTACAACAAAATATATTGATAATTTGGACGGTTACATGCTTACTAAGCTAATAAACTTTTATAAAATTTATAAGTTTTTTTTAGATTTGAAGTATTAAAGTAGTATTTTTAATACTTTTTAAAAAGGTAGCATTTCAAAAGTACTAAAATCTCAAAACTTTTAAAAATAAATTTCATAATTAATGTTAAAGTCGTCTGTGCTTTGCACGGGTTATTGGCTAGTACTATTAAATAACAAACATTAAAAGTTTGGTCGGTACGGTACCTGTTTTTTGGTACATGTTTTTTGGTACCTGTTTTTTGGTAATTACCTTTACTAATATTATAATATTATTAAATAGTAAGACATATTTATCACCAATTACCTTTTCACCTCCTTTTCCAAAAATATCACGGGCAAACCCTTCAATATTTATTTTAAAACCTGTTGTGGAATAAAATCTGAGCTTACGAATTTAATGCGAGGGTTTAATGAGCTTCGAGCTTTTATGGCTGCACTTGTGTTTCGAGACTAAATCGGTCCTCAAAAGATGCCTACATATCTCAATTCATTATGGAAAATCAAGCCAAAGACGTAGTTCTTGGTGTTGCCCTCGGGGCTATGGCGGCAGGGGCACACCAAGGACGTAGTGACTTGTATGTCCTTATTCGAGGATGAAGTCTAAAACGTAGTTCTAGGGGTGCCTTTGTGGCTTGTTGCGCCTTCGAGGCGTTGTGACGTATGGAGCTGTGCCCAAAACGTAGTAGATGATGTATGTAGCTGTGTCCAAAACGTAGTAGATGATGTATGGAGCTGTGTCCAAAACGTAGTAGATGACGTATGGAGCTGTGTCCAAAACGTAGTTCTGATTGTAGGATCAGGGTCCTTATATAGGCGTCTAGAGCCAAGTATTTATGGTATGTTTAGGAGTCTTAGCGAATAAGTCTCCTTTTTGATATTGGATAAACATTGTATTTCTTGCAGGATAAGTCTTTTCCTTGTTGATAAAGGCTATGACTCATTAATTGCCTTTAATTGGGATTCCGGATCCTTCTTTGATGAATTTACCATATTTTGGACTCTTTTTATGAGATGTTTATTTTCCCCATTCATTAATTACGAAATTAATGAATAATCAGGGTGTCGGGCCTTAAATATCGGCCTTTCCATTGAATAGTCAATTATATTTCTATAATTACTTTTCTGTCCATGTCATTTGCCCCCCAACTTCTGGGAAAATCTCCTTGGGGTTTTCGTAGAAGTTTCAACGTGTTTTTCCCAAAATTTTCCATTTTTAAGGGCATTTTCGACCTCAAATTAGGTCATTTTCGACCAGGAATTCAACCTCGATTGGTCCCAGGTCGATGGATTCGACCAGGAATTCCCATTCATTTTCGACCTCGGTCGTTCGACCTCGATCCAGCCTTCTTCGACCAGGATTCTCGACCTCGATTGGTCCCAGGTCGATGGATTCGACCTCGACTTTCCAGTCATTTTCGACCTCGGTCATTCGACCTCGATCCCTTATGCTTTCGACCTCATTTTGGTACCAGGTCATTTTCGAACTCGGTCATTCGACCTCGATCCCATGCGTTTTTAAACTCATTTGGGTGTGAGATCGAATGCTACGAGCTCATTTTTTGGGTCATTTTCGACCTCGAGCCTTCGAGCTCGGTCCAGGGTCTTTTCTACTCTAGATTTTTAATTTTTGTGCCTTATTTTGGTGCGAGATCGATTGATATGACCTCGATTTCTCGTGTATTGTCGACTTCGGTTGTACGACCTCGATTAAGGTTTTTTCGACCTAAAATCTTCAATTTTCCGTTTTTATTTGGGAGCGAAATCGATGGGTTCGACCTTGATTTCCCGTGTATTTTCGACCTTGGTCGTACGACTTCGTCTTAGGGTCTTTTCGACCTCAAATCTTTTATCCTTGTTTTTGCCTTGGTTTCATTCCAAATTTCATTCTTTCTTGGGCCTTAACTAGCCCAATTTTTAATTGGACTTAAATTATTCCAGCCTTGGGCCTTATTGTTTGGGCTTCGAATTCGCCTAAGACCCGAATTATTTGGGCTTCAATTTCTATAATCCATAAATGGATTTGTGGGCCTTAACTGGCTATAGACGGTTGCCCTTCCTTAACCGGTTGGGTTTCCAGTCACTAGGCGATTCCTGGCGAGATTTTCTGTTGAATCTCATCATTTTCTGGGTTTCTTACTTGAAGTTTTGAAGAATTCTTTGAAGATTCTGGGCTTTCTTTGAAGATTCTGGGTTTAAAACGGTTGATCGCGCTTCCCAACGTCTATGATAATGCACTAAGATTTCATAGAAGTTATACCGATCTTTTTCGAGACTTGGGGTCTTTTTATCCCTTACTTGGGACTTACTACCCTTTTTTAGGGATTTTAATATACACTAGTGTTTCACGAGTATCGTATTGGTGTAAAGTGTAGAGCGACCTACACATTCACGACGATTTTGCCTTATTCGAGGCTAACTTGTCATTTGCATAAGCCTCTTACGTCTTATACCATCTTGTTTTGGCTTCAAGCCTTTTATATCGAATGATGGAGTTTGGACTGAATGTCGTAGGTTTATGGGGTTTCAACCCTTACATAATATTCAAGTTTAAAAACTTGGATTGGTTTTATCAAACCTTATTTCTAGTAGTGAATCCATTCAGGAAACACTTTAAACATAGTAAACTTTCAAGTTTGCAGCATACCAAGTCATTGGCACCTCATGCCCCTCGATGGTTTCTAGCTTGTATGAGCCTCGACCAAATACGTTTTTAACGCGATATGGTCCTTCCCAATTGGGGGCCAGCTTGCCTTTTTGTCCGACTCCGGATTCCTCAATATTTCGAAGAACCAAGTCTCCTTGTCGAAAGAACCTTTCTTTAACCCTTAGGTTGTAGTAAACAGATGCCTTCTTTTGATGTTCGACTATCTTGGCGTTTGCCTCATCTCTAACTTCGTCAATTAGATCTAAAGCTAGACTCAAGCCTTCTTCATTTGTTTCTGGTTCATAAGCCTCAACTCTTGGATACATGTGAGTAATCTCCACTGGAACCACTTCCTCTGCTCCATATGCCAGCAGAAATGGGGTTGCTCCAGTGGTGACTTTGCAGGTAGTACGATATGCCCAAAGTATGGGGAACAATTCGTCTACCCAAGTATTTCTGGAGCGTTCAACTCTTTTCTTCAGTCCATCTAGGATAATTCGATTTGCAACCTCAGCTTGCCCATTTGCTTGAGGATGGGCGACATAAGTGAAGCGTAATTTGATATCATTCTCATCACAATATTTCTTAAACTCATCGTTGTTAAACTGAGTTCCATTGTCCGTGACCAGGATTCGTGGAATTCCATATCTGCATATCACATTTTCCCAAAAGAAATGCATCACTTGCTTGGTGGTTATCTTGGCTAATGGCTTAGCCTCAATCCACTTGGTGAAGTAGTCGATTGCTACTATCAAGAACTTTCGTTGAGCACTTGCCATTGGAAGTGGCCCGAGTATATCCATTCCCCACATGGCAAAGGGGATTAGTGAGTTTATGGATGTCAACCTCTCTGGTGGTTGCCTAACCACTGGTGCATGCTTCTGGCACCTTTCACATTTCTTCACGTAGCTTTTAGCATCTGCTAGCATGCTTGGCCAGTAGAAACCTAGACGAGTGATCTTATGGGCAAGGGCTCTGCCCCCCCAAGTGCTGCCCACAAATTCCTTCATGTACTTCCTTCAGGGCCAATTCTGCCTCTTGAGGTCTCAAACATTTCAGATATGGAATGATGAAAGACTTCTTGTATAGGATTCCCTCAATCAGGGTATACCTTAGTGCTCTCACATACAGCTTTCGTGTTTCTGAAGTGTCGTTGGGTAACCACCCAGTTTCCAGATGAGCCTTGATGGGATCTATCCAACAACTAGCAACATCAATGGGTGCTACCAACTTTCCGTTGATGCTTGGGGTCCTCAAGACTTGGAAGTATATACTCCCTGCATAGTTTTCAATTTCGGAAGAAGCAAATTTAGACAAGGCATCAGCCTTCATGTATTCTTCCCTTGGAATATGCTCTACATAGCATTCATCAAACTGAGTCATGATGGCCTTGACAAGTTTCAAGTACTTGGCCATGACTTCATCTCTGGCCTCAAATTCCCCATTTACTTGGGAAACCACTAGCCTCGAATCTCCACATACTTTCAGAGTTTTAACTCTCAAGGCTCCAGCCAGCCCTAAGCCAGCTATGAGAGCTTCATACTCAGCCTCATTGTTTGTCGTTGGGAAGTCAAGTTTTAGTGCATACTCTATTAGGAATCCATCAGGACTTTGTAGCACTAAACCGGCTCCACTTGATTTTTTTTTGATGCTCCATCAAAATAGAGCACCCAATATTCTTTGAAATCCATCTCTTGATCTTTCTCATCCTCCACTCTTACTTCCTGCCCCCCGACTTCTTGGTTGTCAATGGTACATTCAACCATGAAGTCACCAAGTGCTTGAGCTTTTATGGCCGTTCGAGGCTTATACTTGATGTCGAATTCGCCCAATTCAATGGCCCATTTGATCAACCTTCCACTAACTTGAGGGTTATGCAAGATGTTTCTTAGAGGTTGATCAGTCAAGACCTCTATTTTGTGAGCCTGGAAGTACGAGCGTAGATTTCTTGAGGCCATTACCAAGGCTAAGGCAAACTTCTCAATCGTTGAGTAGTTTATTTCTGCCCCATGTAGAATCTTACTCACATAGTAGATGGGTTTCTGAACCTTCAATTCTTATTTTAGCAAAACGGCTCCAAGGGCTGTGCTAGAAACTGCCAAGTACAAATAGAGAATTTCCCCTGGCTTGGGCTTTGCCAACAGTGGTGCCTCAGCCATGTATTTCTTCAGGGCCTCAAAGGCCTCTTGGCTCTCCGTTGTCCATTCAAAAAATTTCACGTTCTTGAGTGCTTTGAAGAAAGATAAGCACTTCTCTCCTGACTTGGAGATAAATCTTCCCAATGCTGCCACTCTTCCCGTTAGTTTTTGGACATCCTTGACAGTCTTTGGTGGTTCCATGTCTAGAATTGCTTTGATTTTGTCGGGATTGGCCTCGATTCCTCTCTTAGAAACCATTAGGCCTAAAAACTTTCCCGAGCCTACACCAAAGGCACACTTAGTTGGATTCAACATCATCTTGTGGTGTCTTAGCACTTCAAATGCCTCTCGGAGGTGCTCAATGTGACCGGCCTTATCGAGGCTCTTGACTAACATGTTATCTACGTAGACCTCCATGGTTTTTCCAATTAGGTGTCCAAAAATTTTGTTCACCAATCTTTGGTAGGTTGCCCCTGCATTCTTAAGTCCAAATGCCATGACTAGATAACAGAAAACTCCAAAGTCAGTGATGAATGATACCTTGGAGATGCCATCCTTGTGCATTTTGATTTGGTTGTATCCACTGAAGCCATCCATGAAGCTGAGCATCTTGTGTCCAGCTGTAGCATCTATTAATGCATCAATCCTTGGTAAGGGAAAACAATCCTTAGGACATGCATCATTCAAGTCAGTGAAGTCTACACACATCCTCCATTTTCCATTGGCCTTTTTGACCATTACGGGGTTAGCCAACCATTCCGGGAATTGTATCTCTTCAATGAATCCGGCCTCTAGAAGTTTTTCAACTTCTTGTTTAATGACCTCTTGCCTTTCTGGAGCAAAATTTCTCTTCTTTTGTTTAACCGTCTTTCTTTCAGGATCCACATTCAACTTGTGAGTTATCAATTGGGGATCAATCCCTGGTATGTCAGCCGTTGTCCAAGAAAAAACGTCATTGTTCTCTTGAAGAAATGATATGAGCTTGCTTTTTAATGGCTCAGGTAGTAGTGCCCCGACATAAGTCACCTTCTCCGGTTCACCAGGGACTAAGGGAATTGGGATTAAATCCTCAGCTCGTTTCCCTTTTCGGTCCTCATTGTCACTAGTATCCATGTCTTCAATTGGGAGAACTTGCCCCCCGATTCCATCAGGCCTTAACGCGACTACATAACAACTTCTAGCCATCTTTTGGTCTCCTCGTTCTTCACCAATCCCATTCCTCGTTGGGAACTTGATTTTCAGATGATAAGATGAGGCAACGGCCTTGAACGCATGAAGACCAGTCCTTCCCAGGATTGCATTGTAGGTTGAAGTTGCCTTTATAACTATGAAGTTCAGCATTTGAGTAGACGTATTCATCCCTTGCCCCATGGTCATTGGGAGTTGGATAGTGCCTTCCACTTTTGATTCCACCCCATTGAATCCGTATATGGGCATATTTGAGGGTGTTAACTGAGAATCAGTGTAACTCATCTTGATAAAAGCATCGTGGAACAAGATATCCACTGAAGCTCCATTGTCGACTAGGACTCTCTTTGTTTCGGAATTGTCAATCACAGGTATGATGACTAGAGGGTCATCGTGGGGGAACTTCACCCCTTCCAAGTTTGAATCATCAAAACCTATTGACACTTCTGTTCTTGCACGCTTCGGTGCTTCTCCAACCACAGTCATTACCTCTCGAGCATAAGCTTTTCTTGAGTTTCGGGAGGACCCAACAGTAGTTGGCCCTCCGAATATCATGTTGATGACTGGACCTCGGGGCTTAGGGTTACGATCTTGGTCGTTGTCCCTTCTGTCGTAATCCTTCCTTTCATAGTTTCCTCTTTGACTCCCTTGATTTCCATCCTTGGTGAATTTGCTGAGTTTTCCTCTTCGTATCAGAAATTCGATTTCATATTTCAATTGCCTACAATCGTCGGTGTCGTGACCGACTTCTTTGTAGAACAGACAGAATTGATTTTGGTTCCGTTTGGACATGTCAGCCCTCATTGGCTTCGACCATTTGAGATCTTCTTCCTTAGCTATCTCCATCAGAATTTGACTTCTGGGAGTGTTCAATCTTGCATACTCCGTAAACTTTGGCCCAAAATTGTTTCTCTTGGGTGGAGAATCAGAGTCCTTTGACGTTCTAGGAAACTTTTCCTTGACGTCATACTCCTGAGTTTCTTTTCTTTTCTTTGAGTTTCCACTACCGCTAGCAGTGGGTTCATACTTTCTCATGCTTTCTTCAGCCTTGATATATTTTCCGGCTCTATCTTGGAGCTTCAGCATGCTCTCGGGTGGATGTTTAGCTAACGACCTTTTGAAGTGGTCATCAGTAGTTCCTTGTTGCAGGGCTATCATAGCCACTCTGTCCTCCAAGTCCGGGACTTTCAAAGCCTCCCGAGTGAATCGATTGATGTAGTCCCTTAGGGCTTCATTCTTTCCTTGCTGGATTGCCATGAGTGATGCAGAGCTTTTCTCATGCACTCTTCCACTAATGAACTGATTGATAAAAGCTTTGCTTAGTTCCTTGAAAGACCCAATTGAGTTGGGAGGAAGACGGCTATACCAGCGTTGGGCCATGCCTGCCAAGGTTTGTGGAAACGCCCTACACTTGACCGCATCGTTGGTTGGCTGCAACAGCAGTGCATTGGAGAAGGTCCTTACATGATTTGCGGGATCTCCAGTTCCATCATAGGCTTTGATCGAAGGCATCTTGAATTTTCTGGATATAGCCATTTTCATAATGTCTTGAGTAAACGGTGGTGTAGGATCATCAGGATCTCCTAGGGACAACAAAATACTAGGATCACCTCTTGGGGCTTCGGCCCTCTTGGTTCTCCTTGCCGGTGGATCCAAGTTGATTATCGGGATCCCTTCAGTCGTTCGGCCTTGAGATTGAGCGGCCTCCTCCTCAGCAAGGAGTTTCTTGAGTCTTGCAGTCTCTGCCTCATGGGCTGCAATTTTCTCCTTAGTAGTTTGGGGTTGATCCCGATTTGTCTGGGAAGAACGTCTCCTTCTTGGGGCGACATCCTCCCCAGCTGTATAACCCTCATCCTCGGTGTATGGGCCCGAGTAATCTTGAACGAAAGGGGTCTGGCGAGTTTGTTGATTTTGGGGTCCCAGACCTTGAATATAAGGGGGCACATATGCCTCATGGTAGATTGGATTAGTTCCACTACTGTCCGCCATGGGTCGAGGGGGGATGCCATAGCTTGGCATCCCCAAAGTCTGATTCGCGTATTGAGGGAGATCAGTAGTATGGAGTTGAAGGCTTCTCGGTGCATTCATGATGAGTGGAGAAGTCGAGATTGGTTGCTGGTGAACGGTCTCTTGTGGATTAGATCCATGAATGACCATCTGCAGGGGATTCGTCTCTTCAACCGAAATCGGGATTTCCGTTCCTTGAGTGTTGGTGGGGATATTTGCCCCTTGAGTGCCAGTAGTCGGCGGTGGTTGATTTCCGTGAGTATCAGCCTCAGAGGTGATAGGGCGATCTTCAGGAGTTTGAGTATCCCGAGCTGTTCTTCGTGTGTTTGCCATGGTTGATGTTGTTTTCCCCCAGACGGCGCCAAATGTTGTGGAATAAAATCTGAGCTTACGAATTTAATGCGAGGGTTTAATGAGCTTCGAGCTTTTATGGCTGCACTTGTGTTTCGAGACTAAATCGGTCCTCACAAGATGCCTACGTATCTCAATTCATTATTGAGAATCAAGCCAAAGACGTAGTTCTTGGTGTTGCCCTCGGGGCTATGGCGGCAGGGGCACACCAAGGACGTAGTGACTTGTATGTCCTTATTCGAGGATGAAGTCTAAAACGTAGTTCTAGGGGTGCCTTTGTGGCTTGTTGCGCCTTCGAGGCGTTGTGACGTATGGAGCTGTGCCCAAAACGTAGTAGATGACGTATGGAGCTGTGTCCAAAACGTTGTAGATTACGTATGGAGCTGTGTCCAAAATGTAATAGATGATGTATGGAGCTGTGTCCAAAACGTTGTAGATGACGTATGGAGCTGTGTCCAAAACGTAGTAGATGACGTATGGAGCTGTGTCCAAAACGTAGTAGATGACGTATGGAGCTGTGTCCAAAACGTAGTTCTGATTGTAGGATCAGGGTCCTTATATAGGCGTCTAGAGCCAAGTATTTATGGTATGTTTAGGAGTCTTAGCGAATAAGTCTCCTTTTTGATATTGGATAAACATTGTATTTCTTGCAGGATAAGTCTTTTCCTTGTTGATAAAGGCTATGACTCATTAATTGCCTTTAATTGGGATTCCGGATCCTTCTTTGATGAATTTATCATATTTTGGACTCTTTTTATGAGCTGTATATTTTCCCCATTCATTAATTACGAAATTAATGAATAATCAGGGTGTCGGGCCTTAAATATCGGCCTTTCCATTGAATAGTCAATTATATATCTATAATTACTTTTCTGTCCATATCAAAACCTATTCTAAATTATTTATTTTTAAAACATATTCTAATGCTTTTAATTTTTTTTTTAAAGCTTACATATTTTAACATTCATACTTATTTTTTTAGCAAATGCAATTAATTAAATATTATCATGTAAATAATCAAACAACAACTATTAAAAATCTCCTCTTTTTCCAAAAATATCACGGGGAATTACCTTTTTAAATTAAAACATGCTACCTTTTCTATTTTTACTAACTAAAACCTCTTATTTTTCAAAAATATCATGGGTAAACTCTTAATTATTTATTTTAATACCTATTTTTATTCTATTTCTACTTACTAAATCCCCCTCCTTTTTCAAAAAATATCACATGTAAAACCCTTAATTGTTTATTTAATTATATTTTTTGGTACCTATTTTTCGGTATGGTACTTGCCTTATTTAATTGTTTATTTAATTATTTATTTAATTATTATAAAAATATTACAATCAGTTACTCATTCAGTTAAAATACATTATTTTTCCTATTTTTTCTAACAAAATCCTTTCTTTTTCTAAAATAGTCACGAACAATTAACTTTTTCAGCTAAAACATGTTAGTTTTTTTTTTTTTACTAAAATCCCTCTTTTTCCAAATATATCACGGACAAGCCCTTACTTACTTATTTTAAAAACCTATTTTAAAACTTTTAATTGGCGATTGTCTTTTTTCAACTAAAACATGTCACTTTTTTTTATTTTTCCTTACTAAAACCCCTATTTTTCCAAAAATATCACGGGAAAATCGATACTTTTATATTTTAAAATTCAACGAAAACATGTTATTTTTTCTATTTTTTCTTACTGAAACCTTTCATTTTCCAAAATATCACGGGCAAACCGTTACTTATTTATTTTAAAATATATTTTAATAATTTTAATCATTTAAAAAAGTTTAACACACATACTTATTTTTTTTAACAAACGCAATTAATAAAATATAAAATATAGATAATAAAATTAACAATTATAAAAAACAATTTGTGCATCGCACGAGTTTTAAGCTATTATTAATTATAGAGAATATGTAAAAATATTCTCCACTCCAAACGGGTCATTCTTGTTATTTAAAAATTTTGCTAACTAGCTAAATTTGTCGAAGTCATGTCATCTATTTTCATATTCAAACAATACATTCTATTTTTAACAATTTAAAATAATAATAACATTTTATTTTTAAAATATAGGCAACTCTTATAGCCAATTTCATACCTTACAGGTTCAACAAATTTTACATAATCAGTATTTTATATGATTTTAGCCAACGATTTAGCCAACAACGTTGGAGATACTCTTAGGCTCAAAAGCGAATATTAAAATTAAATTATCAATTTGTGAAAGAGATAACATATTTTTTTTGTTATGAAAAAAAAAAGATATTATCTATTTCACAAATTAATTATACTAGCATATAACCCATGCAGACACGGGTCATCAAAGGAGATTAAAAAATGACAAACTAAAAAAATTAATGGAAACGAAAAATATTAAATAAAGAATAAAAAGTAATATGATAAATTATAAAATGAGAAACTTAAATATTAATTAGAACTTAGAAAAAATAAATAAATAATGTAAATGGGGCTGAAAAAGATAAATGGGGCATTATTAATAGTATTTTATTATTTATTATAATAATAATAATAATAATAATAATAATAATAATAATAATAATAATAATAATAATAATAATAATAATAATAATAATAAGGACAAATAGAAAAACTAACATGTTTTAATTAAAAAAAAGTAATTGCTCGTTATATTTTTAGAATTGTTTTAATTATATTAATTGTATTTGTTAAAAAAATACGTTGGCATATTAAAATAGGTTAGCTTTTTTAAATAATTAGAAGTATTAAAATAGGTTTTAAAATAAATAAAAAAAAATTAGTGAGAACAAATATAAAAGGTAATATGTTTTAATTTAAAAGTAATTATGCATGATATTTTTGGAAAATAAATAAATTTTGTTAGAAAAAAGTGTATTAGTTATAAAACGCAATTAGCTAGTTAGAAGTTGCAATGTATCCAGGGGCGGATACAATGGGGTCTGGTGGGCCCCGGACCCCACTTGAATTTTTAAAAAAAATACCTATATTCATATGTATAATATGATCAGATTGTATTACACCTAAGGGGGCACGCGAGGAAATTTAGGGCTAGTAAAAGAAATATGTCAAACTCATTCTTTGTAATAAGTGTGATCTGAATTCTGAACTACCAATAGACGTACCTGTTTGTGAAGAACTAAAGATCCGGCTTGATATTAATTACTTCATAAGGTTTGATTCTAACTCCTTCAAGATCAGTGTTCATTATTGTTAGGTATGTTTTCCCCGAATTCTTAATACATGTTTTCATGTTTTCCCCTTTTTACGTACCTTATATTAATATGTTTGAATTTAATTTTACTTTTTTAGGATAAATGTTAGGAACTAGGAAGTGTTACTTGTTTATTTGTATGTATTAAGGTTTTAGAGATTGTTTGAGAATAAAGTATAGTGTTATTGTGTCAGGTTCATTTTTTATTGGCATGGATAAATTTGATAAATTTGTGATAAGAACTAAACGTGTTCGAATCTACAATCAACAATCAACAAACTGAAAGTCCAGAAATTAATCAAGATGAACCTGAATTTATTCAAAATCAAGGTTCTAAAAGTGCGCCTGTGCAAGAACAACCACCAACAACCACCAGTGGACGGTACTAATATATCTATCTAAACAAGTTATAGATGATCCTGATCTACAGCCCTGTATATCAACAATTGGTTTTGATTCAGCGGAACGGGAGAAAATCAGAAGAGCATATTTAACTAAGGAGCCATGTCAACCACAACTTGTAAAGTTTCCTACAACTGATTTTGCTGGGAGAAGTCGTAGTTTTAATTATTCATGGTACAAGTTTCCTACGAATCTTCATCATTTTCAGGTTAGTTTATTCTACAATGTTATCGATTTCCAACTCCAGGAGATGAATGATCGTTTCGATAATTTTAATATGGAGCTTCTGACATGTATATCAAGCCTTGATCCACGTCATTCCTTCTCTACTTTTGATAAGCATAAATTGATCCAACTAGCTAAATTCTATCCACTGGAGTTTAATGAAATAAGTCTTATGGCCCTTGACGATCAGCTTGATAATTACATTCTTAATATGAGAAGCGACAATGATTTTAGTGATTTAAAAGGAGTTGCAGAACTAGCTCAAAAGATGGTTCTAAAACAAAAAGATTTGGGATTTCCGTTGGTTTATATGTTAGTGAAACTAGCACTAATCTTGCCGGTTGCAACAACTACTATTGAGAGGGCATTTTCAGCTATGAATATCATAAAAAGTGTTCTTAGAAAGAATTGATTGAACGATTGTCTAATAACCTACATTGAAAGAGACTTTTTCGAAACAATCAGCAATGAAGAAATCATGCAGATGTTTCAAAACATGAAGAAACGAAGAATGTTGTTGTAATAGGTAAGTACTTTTGCAACATAAAATTATATATATTATGAATGAAAAAATTTGTGACCCCACTTGGATCGAACCCTGGCTCCGCCACTGAATGTATCTCCGCCTTTCTCGGCCTTAAATTGCTGGCAAAGATGCAGTCGTATACAACATCAGTGGATTACTCAATTGAAGTAGAACTTCAACTCTCAAGCTAAATTATAGAAAAAACAGATAGAGCTTCACGTGAAGTGTTACTCGAAGCTGCATTGTACTTGTAATGGTCTCACCGTCCTTCATGTTATAAGTTTCAACATAATTTTTATTCTTATTCCATAAAAATCCAATAATACAGCCAATTCAATATACAAACTTTTAATTTTATAGAGAAGCAGTGGCAGATACATAGAAACACATATTCATAAACTAACTAAAGAGATAGCTCAATAATTAGACTCGTTGGTTTCTGTTTTCATTGTATTACAAGGAGGTTCGAGCCATAAACATGACCCTATCAATTTTTATTCTAGTATGTAATACTTATATTGAAGTAAATCATCATTCTTCACAGTGTTTGTGAAAGTTGCATTGCACATTTGCACTTCAAGTGAACTAAGATACCATTCTCGATCTGCAGACGGCAGTTGTAGTAAATCTTCGATTTTCACAGTGTTTGTTGCGTTGTAGTTTGGGTAGACGACAAACCGGTTGATTATTTGAATCTGTATTCATCAAAACCAGACTGCCAACGAATGGGTGTACAAGGAAAGGTGGATGTTCGTCAAAGAGGTCATCGTATCCTCGTGTGGACCAACCTTTCCAAGACTGAACAAAATCCTTTAGATTCTTACTCTCGGGATCGTAGGAAACCAAACCATATACCTTTTGTGATTTCTTCACTAAAACCAGTTCACCATTGTTCCTTAAACCTATGACTCTGGAGAAGATAGGTTGTTGTAGCTCAACAGTAACCTTGTTCTCCCAAAAGAAATCATTTGTTATGGAGTCTTGCTTTAATATCGACATGTGAAAATTATTAAGCTTATCCTCAGTGAAGAGAGCAACTGATTGACCAAATTGATGCAGACGATGATATTCACCCACTTGAGGTAAATCAACAAAATGAAGTGTGAAATTGATGGTATGAAAGCATAGGACTTTATTTAGATTCGTATCATCGCAGGCAATCATCCAGCACGCAATGCCATCAACAAACACAGATTCCTTTTCATCATTCATTCGGACAACATTTGTATCACAGGGATCGCAAAACTTTGCTTTCCAAGAATCTGTACTTAGACTATAAACACAAAAAAGGTACGTCAATTGGTATGGGTCGAAAGGATCATATTGGAACATAATCTTTACGACCTGATAATCATTGATTGAAGGTAGATATGCAAAAGCTGTATCCCTCCACAAAACTAAATCGACATATGAATGTGAGGGAAGTTTTAAAAGTCTTAAAGGCGGAAGGGTCTTAGTTTTTTTAATAAGCGGATTCCACAGAAATATGTCCGAATAAAAGTTCCTCCATGAAAACAGATTAGAGAAACATATGAGACCGTTAGAGTGGCCATGTACATCAGGTGGGATATGAGGATATTTAAGTCTGCGAAATTCTGCACATTGTTCATCATCATAACGTAAATATAATAATTTACGTTCATGTGGGGAGCTGAACAAAAGGTATTTCGAAGGAGGATCATCATCGTTATTGTTATTATTATTCTGATGGTGGTACTGATAAACAGTGTGAAGGTTGATAAAATTCGGAGTTTTGATAAGACGATACCAAGATTTTTGAACGCACATGCAACGCAAGAGGGACTTTAAGGGCAATCTTTTGAGAAATTCATCATCAGGTAAGTCACCGAACAAGAAAGAATCATTAATCGCTGGTGAGGTGAGTTGATGTTGATTATTTTCTAGTTCGAGACTATTACTAGATCTATTCAGGAGGGTGGCAGACATCGTTGTAAAAACAAGAGCTAGCTCGCTTCTGCTTGTTGCAGCTTTGTGGATGTTGTCCTTGTTGTCGATTTGTGTAAATATAGAGGACAAATAATTAATAGGTCCGCCTTCTATCTTTTCCTATTCCGATCAAAATAGAAAATAGGTGCAAAATACAATCCTATTTTTATTCTGGATAGTCAGGATAGGTGTCTTCACTTTAGATTTTAAATGGGTTTTGGATTTCAAAATTTTTAAAATTTATTCCAAAAGTGTGTTTACAAATTCATTAAGATATGGGTTACACACTTTAAAATTTGATAAGATATACTTTAAATTAAAGAAAAGAATGGGGTATTCAATTCACATTTTTTGAAATTCCGCTGTTGCATATGATTTTATGATTTAAAAATAATTTAGGATAAGTAATGAATAGATCTCCGTATTTTTTTAAATATTTCAATTGTATTTTATACTAGTTTGAGCACAAATTTTTTTCAATATTATGTAAAAAATTTAATTTGAATTCAAAATTTTAAGACATGGTACACTTAAATTTTTTAATAATATGATTTGATATAATTATATACTATCTTATAACGCATACATTGTATGGGTTTCTTTTGACGTATCTTATTAATACTAGCTTATAGCTCGTGCGATGCACGGTTACTTAAATTTTATTTATAATTATTTTGTTTATAATTATTATCTATTTAAGATTAAAAGATTTTTATTATTTTGATATTAAACGGGTTTCCTTATTTAATTACAACTATTTTTATGTTTTAATTTTTTGGAAAATCCAATCATAATATAATATCTTTTAACTTATATCATTTTTTAGATAATAACTTCTTTTATATGATATAATCTTGATCGTCTATTTTTAAAAGTATTGGATCTAACGGTTGATAATGTTTTGGCGGTATTTAGGACTAAACTACCAAGATGACATCATTAATTTTTTTTAATATTTATATTTTTTTTAATATTTATTTTTTTTAAATATTTATTGCTAAAATATAATCTACTCTTTTTTGTAATATGTTAATGATGCGGGAACTTTGAACTTTTGATAAAATAAATTATCAATTAAAAGATAATTTTTTTTGGTAATAGTTCTTCTTTTAAATTAGTACACCGTGATGATCAAAATTCTGTATAAAATTCATTTTTTATAGTATATCCCGTAAATATCTATGTTATTAGATTAAAGACTAAATAATGAAAGTTTTCTTATAAGTCTGGTCGCTTGATCACTCAATCCATAATCGTTGGATCTTTCAAATTAAATTGTTGAGAAACGTTAGATATAACAGTAAAATTATCACGTAGAATGATCTAAGTTTTTAATATACCAACAACATATTAAAATTTACGGTTTTTTTTTAAAAATAAGAATTTTTTTCATTTTTTTTCTTGCAGATATGGGTTATTTGATAATATTTTTTATAAAGTACGATTTTTCAAAAAAGTACTATACTAATTGATTAACAAACTTTTAAAGTTTCGAATTTAATAATTTACAATATATATAGGTTAAAAAAGTTAGGTCACTTCTGTAGTTGAGTCTAAGATTTCAAAATACGGTTTTTTTTAAATATGAATATAGTCCTGCTAACAATAACAATGAAATTAGGTACGAGTTCTTATAAAACAAAATCACCATTTGCGTATAATTTATTATTTAATAATAAATAATATTTAATTAGTTATGATATAAAATTTAATAAAATAGGATAAAAAATATGCACAATTTTATAAAATTTTATCCTCGTATTATTATATTCTTTGTTGATTTGAATTTTTCTTAGATTGATTTGAATTTTTGAACATAGATTTCTAAATTTAAAATAGTTAGAAAAAAGTAATTAAATTGGCATTAAAATAATGATGACGTAATAATTATTATTAGAATTTAAATACCCACTTTACTAATTTGGGCTTTATCTTGTATTTTAAAAATTAGATTTTAACGATTTTACACCCCACATGAAGATAACTAAATTATGTTTAATTAAAAAATGGTTTAACAATTTTTATCTAACTGGAATTGTCCATGAAAGAGAAAAGAAAGTCACGAATTTTTTACATGGAGAATTCTATTCAGTATAAAAAACTTATTTATATTTGGTATATTTGGTTTAAATTATCAAAATACACTTTTTAGAATTTAAATATAATCCTATTATTAATAAAATACACTTTTTTAATATTTGATCTAACGATTTTCATTTATCTAGTTAAGATCTAATGGTCCTTATTAGTTTGGTTGTCCAAGACCGTACGATCAAAATTTTGGATAAGATCCCTATTATGTTTATTATATATAAGGATTTAATATAATAAGGATATCAAGTATATACTGATATAAGTATCTTACTAACTGCTTTTTCTTTTAATGTTTCGGTTTTATTTATAGTGTATATAAAATTTTAAAATACATTATTACTTAAAAATTATTAAACAGAATAAAAATTATGTTATGATTATATAAAATTTTATTTTCATATTATTATATTCTTTATCGATTTGAATTTGTTCTTAATTAATTTTAATACTTTATTGAAAGAAACATAAAATTTCTATATTTAAAACAATTAGTGGAAAAATAAATAAATTGGTGCTACAAAAATAAAAAAAAAATATTTATTAAAATTTAGATACTCACTTTACTATTTGGGTTCTATCCTGAGTTTTATAAATTGAATTTTGACGATTTTACAACCCATGTGAAACTAACGAAATTATCTTTAATTTAACGATGGTTTAATAATTATTATCTAACTTGACCAGTTGACCTACCCATAAACCGAAAAGAAAAGATGGTTAATAATTTTTACATAAAGAATTCAATTCAATATAGAAAACCAATTTATAATTGGTTTAAATTATCAAAACACACTTCTTAGTATTTAAATATAACCCTACCTTTAATCAAATACACATTTTAATATAAGTATTATATTCAAAATTATCGTTTATGAATATGAAACCCTCAATATTTTAATAATATTTTGATATTATCCTTTTATGTTTGTTATATGTAAAATAATATAATTATAATTTGGATTAATCAAATTGTTATGTTTCTTCAGAAAAAAAAGTGTTTAAATTTATTTATGTACATGAGTTCTCGTAAGTCTCTGTAGGTTCACGTGTATCATTGTTAGACATGAGCATTATATTGATAATTTTTAATATTGTAATCAATATGAATTGTTATCTTGATATTTGGTTTAACAATTATTATCTAATTGGAACTATACATAAATTCAAGAGAAAAGATATTTAAGAATTTTTACATAGAAAACTTTTAAATTATCAAAATACACTTTTTAGTATTTAAATATAATTCTATTATTAATCAGATACACTTTTTAATATTAGATCTAACAATTCTCATCGATCTATTTAAGATCTAACTGTAATTATTAATTTTGTCGTATAGTGATCGTACACGGACCAGATCGATTTTAATTTTTTCTTAAATTGATTTTAATATTTTATTAAAATAAAAATAGAATTTATAAATTTAAAAGAATTAGGAAAAAAATTAAATTGATGCTACAATAAAAAAATATTTATTAAAATTTAGATAATCACTTTACTATTTGGGCTCTATCTTGAGTTTTATACAACAGATTTTAACGATTTTACAGCCCATGAGAAACTAACAAAATTATCTTTAATTTACTGATGGTTTAATAATTTTTATCTAACTGGAACTATCCATAAACTAAAGAGAAAAGATAATTGTGAATTTTTACAAAAAGATTTCTATTCAATATAGAAAACCCATTTATAATTGGTTTAAATTATCAAAATACACCTTTTAGTATTTAAATACTATCATATTATTAATCAAATACAATTTTTAATATTATATCTAACGGTCCTCATCTATTTGAATATTTATAGTTTTATAATCCAACGGATCATATACTTTTGGTAGTACAGTGACCGACCAAAGTTTTGGATAAGATCTCCCTTACGCTTATTATATATAAGGAGTTAATTTGAAATATATATTATTTGATATTTTTGAGTGTGTATTAATAAATTTTTGTATATTTTATTCATGAGTGAAAGATATATTGTGTGACATTTTTTGGGGTGTAGTAATCTATACTTCTATACTATTTTAGAATAGACGAAATATTAAAATTTTGGTTGGTCGGTATAATTTTTTGGTACTTTGTGTTTTTACTTAATTAACATTAGTTATTTATAAAAAATATATTATTAAATAATGACATTACCTATTTATGACCAATTACCTTTTTCCAGCTAAAACACATTACTTTTTGTATTTTTTCTAACAAAATCTTTTCCTTTTCCCAAAAATACCACGGACAATTACATTTTCAATTTTTTCTTACTAAAACTCTTGCTTTTCCAAAAATATCATGAGAAAACCCTTACTTATTTATTTTAAAACATATTTTAATGCTTTTAAAATTTAAAAAAGTTATTTATTTCTTTGTCTTGATGATTGTTATGCAACTTGTTTAGTCGTGATTTGTTGAATAATACATGTCCTCGTTGGCAACCTACTCGCTCTTGTGTGCTACTTGTGTGTGATTATGCTTTATCATGTGCAACCCGTATTTTTACTAGATTCATTTATGATACCATTTACATGGTTAACTAGCTTTATAACCCGTGCGAGGCACGGGCATGCTCTAGTTATTTTCGGTTATGTTGGTCTCATCGTTTGGTGGAATGCATGTAGAAGAAAAGACATAAGAATGTAACGGTATATCAGTAGGAAATATGTCGAAGGTTTGATGATACATGTTTTACAAAATCCCAGTCTATAAGGTTGTTATTATGACCTGAGTAGGGGCAAATATTTTGACTAATTAACATGTTTTGTTGGCACGCACGACCCTTCTGTACTGCAAGATTTCGTCGGTTATAATTTTGCCAATCGTATTTGAATGAGAAGATGGTTTTAGTGTCACTTTGAAAGAGTATCGGGCGTCTTTTACCATTTCCATTGCCTGGGGGAACGTTGGCACTCCATTTACATGTTTGTAGTTCATGGGGTAGTCGTGACCTTGTGTACTGCAAGATTTCGCCGATTATAATTTTTCCAATTGTATTTGAATGAGAAGATGGTTTTAGTGTTACTTTGAAAGAGAATTGGGTGCCTTTTATCATTTTCATTGCATGGGGGAACGTTGGCACTCCATTTACCTGTTTGTAGTTCATGGGGTAGTCGTTAAGTGGGTGTTGAAAAATTTGATCGGTGTGCATAATAGAGTAAAAATGAGTTACTATAGAGGATAGGTTAGTTGAAGGTAAGGCGTGTAGAAGTACAAGTTGTATTAGTATGTGTGGATACACTATTTAAACGAATGCATATCACTTTGCCCGTTTTAAGAAGGGTCTCCTTGCAGACACGTTGAATACAATAATTGTACAGTTGTGGATATAATTTATTTTAGAAAACTATTACTTATACCTTTCAAGATAATGCTAAACTGATTCGTGATAAGTTACTCGTTTCACCTTACAATTGCCACTTGACACAAATAATTTAACATTTAATACTTTTAATATTTTATCATAGATATTCAAAAAAATTAAACCGATTTAGTTTAGATTTGATTTAGTCGTACGATGACAACTTCAACTTTCTTGTAAAAATCTCCAACACAAACTTTTTTATTAATATACAAATATAAAACTCTTTTGCATTTTTCGGGTTCAATACTTTATATACTATAGTGCATTTTTCGAAAATGATCAACGTATAAAATTTATCTATTGAAGACGAGATTTATAATATATTGGATCATAATAAAACTACAGTTTTAATCTTATTAGTAGCTAAAATTTCAAAAATGCATATATAATTATAAGTTGTTAATATCTTATAATGAAACAATAATAAATGTAAAATAATGATAAAATCCATTTTTACGCTTATTATATATAAGGATATAATTGAAAAGAAGTAAATATGTTGATAGTTTTAAATTTAAAAAAAAATATTAAAAAAATATAATAAGTGGTATTGGATATAGATGTCAACATTTGTCACACTATCACCTAGGTCATGGTTCAATTCACATTAAAAAGAAATTTTTTTATCATCAATATACAATTGGAGGGATAATTTATTAATCTAATATCATCAATATAATATTGAAAGGGTAATTTAGTAATCTAACATATATATAATCTGATAGTATATAGAATTTGTAATCTAATAGTATATATAATATGAGTCATTATGTACTTAATGCAAATAAACATGATTTATAATATAAAAATATTAATATAATCTTTTTATGGATCAATTCCAATTTTATAAAAATTTTTAAAATACAATTTTATAACATTTTGCGCGAGTTTTTCTCAAATATGGTTAGAAATATTATTTTAAGGCACCTGTGAAAATAAATTATCTACCTTACCAAGTAGATTACAAAAAGAGACCAAAATAGAGTATAACATATTGAGTGTTTGCGCATATTAATAAAAAGCTTCATAATACAATCTAAATAGATGTTTATCATAATGGTAAGGAATGTTACTTTTAATTTAGAGATTAAGGGTTCAATTCCCATCAGAAACAATTTTTTTGTACTAAAATAGAGTATAACATATTGAGTATTTGCGCATATTAATAAAAAGTTTCAAAATACAATTAAAATAGATGTCTAAAATAGTGGTAAGATATGTTACTTCTAATTTAGAGGTCAAGGGTTTAATTCTCATCAGAAACAATTTTTTTGTTGTGCTATTATATAGGGGTAATTTAGTAATTTTATGATGAATAAATTGTCTCACGAACCCCCCGTACAAGGCACGGGATCGCTCTAACCGACAGAACTTTATGTTATTTTGTGACGATATTTTCTAGTTCACGTCAGTTTAATTTTGCGATGATAAGTATTCTTCAGTTTGTTGTGGTGATCCTGTCACCAGTTTGAACTTGTTGGTGACACTATGTGACATGATTGAGAAGATTTGCAAGGAAGATCGGTTTGGTATTAGTCCGAAAAAGATTTTGTTCTTAGTTGAATGTATTTGATGATTAGTTTTATAAGCTAATTAATAATCAGATAGGAATTAGTTAAAGGTGTCAAATAAAGGCTCCATTTCGAAAGTACCAATACTCTCCAGGCTCCATAATTCTCTATAAGCGGTCGGAGTAGTATACTTGTCCTTAATGCATGAGGTGGCAGGATTGAGATGCACAAAAATTCGTATTCGAAAAAAACTGCTCGAACTGGTTAAAAAAATCGGAAAAAATCTGATTAAAAAAAGTCCACCTCAATTGGATCCAGCCCGCAGGCTTAAACGAATCGCATATTTTCACAAAACCCAGATCCAGTTCGAGCCGAATAAACCCAAATTTAATCTCGATTTGGACGTAGTCTTGATCAGGATAAAAGTCCAATCCAAAAAGTTAGAATTTTCAATTAAATCTCGGATAAAAGCTTAAATTTTTTAATTAAATTCGAAAAAATAAAAAAAAAAGTTAAAGTTAAAGTTATCAATATCTAAAATAATTTGTAAAAATCCGATTTGGCCCCTCCTGACCCGACCCTATCTACAGGTATAAATATTTTAGAGGAAATTTGTCTCGATTTAAAAAAGCCCGGTCCTTTCGGATATCGAAAAATCCGACCTGAATCCGGATTACGTTCATATCTATTCAGGTTAACAGCTATAGAGGTGCTTATATTATTACTTATATTATCTGATATGTATGAACATAGTTGAGACAAAATGATTACTATTTTGTATTATTTTGTATTATTGGATGCTCAGACTAAAAAGTGATATTATGTGACTAAAAATGCATTTGTACTTTGTCTTAAAATTGTGAATACAAAGGAAGAAACATAATTAAATTTAATTAAAGAGATACGTGTCTATTGGATATACTTTATACCAATAACCACTTTTATTAATAATCAGACAAATGAAATTATCATGAAAGAATCTTGAATAAAAAGTAAAGTGTAAAATAATATTTGTGAAAGACATTACCATACTAATGGGTTTTATACCACAACAAAAAAGCCCAAGTAGCTCAATGGTTAAATTGGTGACTTGAAATTTTTAGTAATTAGTATTGAAGTGTCTTAGGTTCGATTCCCATCAAGATGAAAATTTTCTTACATTTTTATAACATTTGACTTTGGAGGGGCAGTTATGTAATTTCAAGTTGTTGAATAAAATGTTTCACAAAGTCCTTGTTGCAGTGTATAAGATATATAATAGATTCCAACGTCTCATTTAGAATAACTACTTGTCAATTACATTATTGCATTTATATAGATTATTTGCATATCATTTTAACATGATGTGACAAAATACACGTACATAGGGGCAAAACCCCATACACACATATAACAAGGGACAAAACCCCATACACGAAACAAATATCATACAACATTTATAGTTTACTCAAATAATAGGGACGAACGCCTAACGGCAACGAACCCCGTTATTACAATTTAAAAGCACGATAAATAGGAATCGTTTCAAGAGGGGAAGACCTTTTAGCGACCTAACGTAGTGCATGCACTTACGAAAATATTTTCTAAAAACTATACTTTACAAAATGACATTATGACAATAAGCACATTGCAAATCACGATTGACAATCGACATGAAAAACTTTACAAATCACAATATGCAAATGACAGTTGACAACCTGATACAAACAACAATCTCAATTCTTACATCATATTTTGTAACAAAAGCCTACATTCTAATTTTAAGTATATACTTGACAAGTTCATTAGTTGCTACAACATGTATCTGCACATATCGTCATCAACGTTCTCACCATTTATATATGTTTAAGATTACTTCGTTGAACACAAGTCTCTATGTGAACATGAATATATATGACATTATTAAAACACTACAAATACACCACGAAGTATATCCAAAGGAAAATTCAGAAAAACCCCAAAGGAAATGTCTTAAAATCAAGGCACCTAGACTCGACATGTTCAGACGACATGACAAGTAATGACAAGTGTTTACAAACAAACCAAATACTACAAGTTCCCCACCACTAAGGTGAAACATGAACAATAAGTTCAAAAGCCGGCATTAGAAACCAACATAAAGTTCAGAAAAACAAAGTACTATTGAACGACA
Organism: Heracleum sosnowskyi; assembly: GCA_030848705.1. Lineage (NCBI taxonomy): Eukaryota > Viridiplantae > Streptophyta > Magnoliopsida > Apiales > Apiaceae > Heracleum > Heracleum sosnowskyi. The sequence goes on along the minus strand of CM061242.1, from coordinate 7,744,087 downwards.
TAACAATAAATGCAATGAGGAAATTTCACTCGTCATTATCACCCAATTGGACGGCTTGATACTACTGTCCTCGCCAAGAATATCCTCCAAGGAAAAGGCATCATCAGGGTAAGTCTCGTTGTTGATCTTGACAATTTCTTCAACATCCCAAATCTTCCACTCGCCACGCCTAAACTCCAACATCATATCTACAAGAGTACGCATAGTGTGCTGAGTAACGAGTGCAAAAGCGTCCTCGGACAACTTCTTCTCCGACGCTTGCACCTTAGCAGCAAATTTATCTAGATCTTTCTGCACATCTAGGGTCATGTTCAGGTGAATTCGGGACTCCTCTTCAAGCACCATGATTCTTTCCTCGTACGTTGCTTGCTCTGCTCGCATGACATCTATTCTTCATATTCTTCGCATTCACAGCATGAGCCAAAATAATGGCTTGACCAGCCTGTGGTGCATAGGAAGGATGGTACAATTCAAATAATATCACGACTAAAATATAATGCGAAATCACACAAAAATACTTGCATGAAAATTATGCCCCGTAGCTTCAGCCAAAATTTGATTAACATCCTTACCACAATGACCTTCGAAGGTCTAAGGTAACAATTGTTCACCCATCATATGGAATATAGCAAAAGGTTTGGCATCAACACTGTACCTATGAGCCATTTTGGGTCCAAAGGATTCCACTTTAGCGCCAGAAGGACCTGAAGGAAGTGTGATTTTAACCTTCTTGTTGGGCGGACTAACACCTGGGGTAACAATACGAGGAGCTTTAGACACTTCAGTCTCACTAGATTTATCATCACGGAGACTCTTCTTGAATAACTCTATATTGGAAACTGTTATGGCACAGATGTTGGGAGATTTAAAATCTACGAATGACACAAAAGTTATAGTTAAAACGAAGAAAGGAAAAACAAGTGTGTGTGAAGAAAAATGAATGCTAATACTCGACATGTTTTAGCATACTGATGACCAACACTTATCTCAACTCCTTTTTTCAGTTTTCAGACTCTCTTTAGATTCCGAAGAAACACTAACAACAAATTTGTCGTCCCTGGGGGTTGAAATAGTCAACCTACCCTAGTTCTACCAGCAACACTCTTGGATCCACCAGCCTCATGCTTCACAACAGACCTGCTTGACTTCAGATAATTCTCAACATCAACAAGAGAGGCATTACGAATAGGCCTGCCCAGACAATTAGGCCAAATCTTATCGCCCAAAGGCAAAACAAACAGTTTATCTATAATGGCCTTACAAGCTTTCTCATCTTCAACGGCAGGGAGGTTACAATCTATTAAACAAACATCAACATGTTTCAATCGCAAAAACAAGTACATGATCAATATTTAACTACAACATGTGCAAAAGACAAGAACAAAATAGTCAAGACATATCCATGTATATGAAATTCGAAACTCAACTGTCTATAAGGAATGTGACGCGGGAAATAATTCAGTACAAATAATATACCACTTCACTCATGGATCCAGTAATTGTAAGCTACACTACAATTGCAACAAACAAGATGTATTTTCAACAGTATTAACGACGAGCTTGATTATACGGTACAAATATCGATTGACGATCATGAATATAACTACGCAAAGTTGCTCTAACGACTCAATATAGCCCTTACAATAAAAACAAAGGTAGATGGCATCCTTAAATGATTCACAAAAAATCCTCAACTCAACATACGTATTTCGTCAAACAGTTCATATATGAAAACTCAAATTAGATTGAAACTCGGCATGCAAAGGGTTTCTCACCTTATTTATTCCAGTGGTCACGAAGATAGTCGCTTTTATCTCCCAATGATGACTTCTCAGCAAATAAAAATTCCATCTTCCAACCTTGATCATGGACGATCTCCAAATTAGGAATTAGACCCCCACCTTTCTTCTTCGCCACCAAACCATACTTCGAATTGCTGAACTTCTTAGTTGTATACACATAGCTGATAAAATTAACATCGATGTTCAATTCATGCTTCTCCTCAACTGCATCAAGACACGTTATAATTCTCCATGATGTCGGCATCAGTTGTCCAGGAGATACGTCAAGAGCAGTCAATACATCTTCGATTAATTTTGAAAATGGAAGCTTCATACCCAATTCAAAAGGGTAACAGAGAAATAAAACCCAATCTTTACAATACCAATCAATTCCAACTTCAGGTTTGGGCAGTGTAGCAACTACTTCATTGTCAAACATCAACTTAATTTCCTCGAGCTTGGATGAATAGGCTTGGGCTGTTGTCAGATGGTTCTAGAACTCTGGTAGGAACCCAATTAGGTTTCTCTGCGACTCCGGAACCTTTGCTTCCATTCTTGTTGCTTTTCTTCGCCATTCTTGGAAAATAAATTAGACGACAACAAGTGGTTTGTTGAGGAATGAAGATTGGAGGTACTTTATGTATTATAAAGGATAAAAGAATTTTTGTTTGATTAGAATACAACTAGGAGAAGGATTTGCATGAGATCTAGGAGGATAAAGCCAAAAAGACAGACACAGTTATCGAAGAGTAATCTCATTGGTTGCATGTAAATTTCCACCAATTAGATTAGGGGCCATTATTGGTACACAAAATTTTCCACTTGTCCATTTTGTACCAACATGAAGTCCAAACGCCGACGTAAAGAATTACTGAAGATGTGAACAGTTTGACATGAAGATAATTAACGTCCAACGACTTGATTTGTATACATATGAGATATTTTCAACTTAAAAATATGTATAACGTACATATTTGACTAAGTAGAGTAGAGACCCGGTCAAATAGGAACTGAATTATACTCGACAATTGAAGATGGCATTGACAGGTGTGGGACTTAGTTGAAACAATCAACCCGTCAGCTATATGTCATGAAAGATAGGAGATAAATTAGGAACTACTCACTACTTACAAGGCACGTGCTCCATGAAGATAACAACGGGAAAATCAGCTGAAATGAAGATAGATACGACTTCAAAGATCATTTATAAACAACTCCACACTTCTACATTTCAATTCTATCTAGAATACTACACATGTCGGACGAGTGCACACTGCTTTAGACATATAGGCTTTATTGTACTTGTTCTTCATTTGGATTCATCTTTGTAACCATTGTTAAACATATTATAATGGATCATTTGGTTGGGACATTCCCACCCGCAGTTTTTAACATTTTACAAGGGGTTTTCCGCGTTACCAAAAGCTTTGTGTCTTATTTTCTTTTTACTTTTTCTGTACTTGTCCATATATGTTTGCTACATGTCCATTAATTACTAGATCAAATATCTTAGTTTTTAACCCTACCAAAATTTACCAAAACAATGCATGTGGGACTTCTGCACTTCCTGCCTCTATGGGATCAAGGTATGCCGCAAAAAACTATAACGTACCACTAGAGAGTGTAAAATTCAGAATTACGTCGAAAGATTAGACCCGACAATTTGATACATGACATGAAAATGACACAAAACTGATACAAATATTTAGTCTTTGGGTTTGATTTTTCGGTACACAAAACATGAAAGTACACAAATATGAATGTACATGATAAATTTAGTGTCGGATATGGATTTTCACATTTGATACATGACACAAAACGAACGTACATGGAATATATATATATATATATATACACTCATGTTTATATATATCTATACTATATTATTAAAGCCGAAACATTGAAAGTTTTGGTTTTCGGTTTTCGGTTAATTTTTGGTTTTCGGTACTTTTCCTATTAATAAATTAATAATATAATCAAAATTCGGGAAAGTTTTATTCTACATTAATATTTCACTATATTTTACTACATAAAAATCAAATAATATTGAAATCTAATCAAAAAATGGAAATGTGGGATCTAATTTGTTTAAATTTAGGATACACCACTACAAATATACTTCTTTCTTTTTAGGATAACGAAAGCTACTACAAATCAAATCTTTTATGAAATTGTATTATTGTCAAGTTACCAAAATAGTAACTAGATGATTGGTTTTTATAATTAAAATGTTTTTTTTCTAACAAAATCTATTCTTTTTTCAAAAATATCATTACAATTATATTTAAATTAAAACACATTACCTTTTATATTTGTTATTACTAAAATCTATGTTTTCCAAAAATATGAGGTGCAATCCTTACTTATTTATTTTAAAACATATTTTAATACTCTATTTAAAAAATAATAAAATAATATAAAAATAATAACTAACTGATTGTCTTTTATCATTAAAAAAAATCTAACAAAATCTACTCCTTTTCCAAAAATATCACGACAATTACCTTTAAATTAAAACATAATATCTTTTATATTTGTTATCACTAAAATCTCTATTATCCAAAAATATGAGGTGCAATCCTTACTTATTTATTTTAAAATCTATTTTAATACTCTATTAAAATAACATAAATATATTAATTAGCTGATTGCCTTTTATAATTAAAACATTTTTTTCTAACAAAATCTACTTCTTTTCCAAAAATATCACGGGCAATTACCTTTAAATTAAAATATATTACCTTTTATATTTGTTATCACTAAAATCTCTCTTTTCCAAAAATATCAAGTGCAACCCTTACTTATATATTTTAAAACTTATTTTAATACTTTTAATTATTTAAAAAAACTTACATATTTTAACAAGTGAACGTATTTTTTTAACAAATTAACTCCTTATATATAATAAGTGTAAGGGAGATCTTATCCAAAACTTTGGTCGGTCACTGTACTACCAAAAGTATATGATCCGTTGGATTATAAAACTATAAATATTCAAATAGATGAGGACTGTTAGATATAATATTAAAAATTGTATTTGATTAATAATATGATAGTATTTAAATACTAAAAGGTGTATTTTGATAATTTAAACCAATTATAAATGGGTTTTCTATATTGAATAGAAATCTTTATGTAAAAATTCATAATTATTTTTTCTCTTTAGTTTATGGATAGTTCCAGTTAGATAAAAATTATTAAACCATCATTAAATTAAAGATAATTTTGTTAGCTTCGCATGGGCTGTAAAATCGTTAAAATCTGTTGTCTAAAACTCAAGATATAGCCCAAACAGTAAAGTGATTATCTAAATATTAATAAATATTTTTTTTTATTGTAGCACCAATTTAATTTTTTTCCTAATTCTTTTAAATTTATAAATTCTATTTTTATTTCAATAAAATATTAAAATCAATTTAAGAAAAAATTAAAATCGATATGGTGTGTACGATCATTATACGACCAAATTAATAATTACAGTTAGATCTTAAATAGATCGATGAGAATTGTTAGATCTAATATTAAAAAGTGTATCTAATTAATAATAGAATTATATTTAAATAATAAAAAGTGTATTTTGATTATTTAAAAGTTTTCTATGTAAAAATTCTTAAATATCTTTTATCTTGAATTTATGTATAGTTCTAATTAGATAATAATTGTTAAACCAAATATCAAGATAACAATTCATATTGATTACAATATTAAAAATTATCAATACAATGCTCATGTCTAACAATGATACACGTGAACCTACATAGACTTACGATTACGAGAACTCATGTACATAAATAAATTTAAACACTTTTTTTTATGAAGGAACATAACAATTTGATTAATCCAAATTATAATTATATTATTTTACATATAACAAACATAAAAGGATAATATCAAAATATTATTAAAATATTGAGGGTTTCATATTCATAAACGATAATTTTGAATATAATACTTATATTAAAATGTGTATTTGATTAAATGTAGGATTATATTTAAATACTAAGAAGTGTGTTTTGATAATTTAAACTAATTATAATTTGGTTTTCTATATTGAATTGAATTGAATTCTTTATGTAAAAAGTTTTAACCATCTTTTCTTTACGGTTTATGGGTAGGTCAACTGGTCAAGTTAGATAATAATTATTAAACCATCATTAAATTAAAGATAATTTCATTAGTTTCGCATAGGTTGTAAAATCGCCAAAATTCAATTTATAAAACTCAGGATAGAACCCAAATAGTAAAGTGAGTATCTAAATTTTAATAAATATTTTTTTTTATTTTTGTAGTACCAATTTATTTATTTTCCACTAATTGTTTTAAATATAGAAATTTTATGTTTCTTTCAATAAAGTATTAAAATTAATTAAGAATAAATTCAAATCGATAAAGAATATAATAATATGAGAATAAAATTTTATATAATCATAACGTAATTTTTATTCTGTTTAATAATTTTTCAGTAATAATGTATTTTAAAATTTTATATACACTGTAAATAAAACCGAAACATTAAAAGTAAAAGCAGTTAGTAAGATACTTATATCAGTATATACTTGATATCCTTATTATATTAAATCCTTATATATAATAAGCATAATAGGGATCTTATCCAAAATTTTGATCGTACGGTCTTGGACAACCAAACTAATAAGGACCATTACATCTTAACTAGATAAATGAAAATCGTTAGATCAAATATTAAAAAAGTGTATTTTATTAATAATAGGATTATATTTAAATTCTAAAAAGTGTATTTTGATAATTTAAACCAAATATAAATAAGTTTTCTGAATAGAATTCTCCATATAAAAAATTCGTAACTTTCTTTTCTCTTTCATGGACAATTCCAGTTAGATAAAAATTGTTAAACCATCTTTTAATTAAAGATAATTTTAGTTATCTTCACGTGGGGTGTAAAATCGTTAAAATCTAAATTTTAAAACACAAGATAAAGCCCAAATTAGTAAAGTGGGTATTTAAATTCTAATAATAATTATTACGGCATCATTATTTTAATGCCAATTTAATTACTTTTTTTCTAACTATTTTAAATTTAGAAATCTATGTTCAAAAATTCAAATCAATCTAAGAAAAATTCAAATCAACAAAGAATATAATAATACGAGGATAAAATTTTATAAAATTGTGCATATTTTTTATCCTATTTTATTAAATTTTATATCATAACTAATTAAATATTATTTTAAACCGTTAGATTTAACATTAAAAACTGTATTTGGTTAATAAAGGGTATTCTATTAATCTAAACTACATATAAGTAGATTTCCTAAATTGAATAGAATTCTCAATATTAAATTTCGTCACTTTATTCTCTTTTTAGTTTTAGAATAGTTTTTAATTGAAAAAGAACTATTAAACCACAACTAAATTAAAGATTATTTTGTGAATTTCATGTGGACCGTAAAATTGGTCAAATCTAACTTTTATAACTCAATATAAACAAATATTAAATTGAGCGTGTAAAATATAATAAATATCAAATTTTTAACTATAATTTTTTTTGGCTAAATCTTTTTTAACAATAATTTAATCATGTAAACTAATAACTTTTAAATATTAAAATATTCATAAATAAATATAATTATAAATATTAAAAAAACAATCGTGTGTTCCATGGGTAATTAAAATATAATTATGAACAAAATAATTATAAATAAAATTTAAGTAACCGTGCATCGCACGGGCTATAAGCTAGTATATATATATAAGCAATTATATACATTTTCATGTATATAAATATATTCAGCCGTCTACGAGGGTGTGCAAGAAGCCCTATTGCATAGGGTCCCAAAATTTAATATCTCTATGTACATTTAAAATATATGTACCTATATTTACTGGTCATGGAAACTACATCCAAAATTCTTAATTTGTTATTTGATTATTAGTAAAATTATTACAAAAATATATTTTTATTCAATTTGTGTAAAATTTAGGGTCTAATCTTATGCTAAACACAGAGCCCCAAAAAGTTTAAGACGAGCCTGAATATATTTGTATATGAAAAATAATATATATATTTCAATTTTATATAGGATTGTATGTTAATGTAAATATTATGTTAGAGTAGGTCGTTTACGCAATGAACTTGTATATTATACGCTTAGCTAATAATTATGTAGATGTCAAATTATATTTCTTACATTTTATTCTTTATGTTCTTAAAATATCCAGATATTAGTAAATAATCATAAAGTTGAGATCACAATCCAGTTAAATTGACCACATCTTCGTCTAAAAAATATTTAAATAAAAAGGAGAAAGTATGATAATTTTTTAAAATTATTAACCGATTCACGTCGATTTGGACAATTTTATCGATCTAGTTTTATAATTGAATATAATAAGTTCAATTTTCGGTCCATATAATTAATAAATGTCGATCTTTAGTCTGATACGATTTCTAATTTTTCTATTGTTTTTAATTGCATTAACATGGGACCTTACAATTCGATTAATCAGATTAGTTTCGGATCGGATCAGATCGAGTCAACTATTGGTTGTCATGCAACTTCTCATACCACAATATAAACATTTTCACTTCAAAAATGATGAAAGCTTGAATGATACTTTTAGTATTTATCAAAAACTATTTGACGATTTAAAATTATATGGAAGGATTTATCAAACTAAGGATTAAAATCTCAAATTTCTTAGAGTTTTGTTTCGATCTTAGAAAGGAATAACAAATTATATTATGTAATTTCAAAACGCTCAAATGTTTTTATATTTATGACGTTGGCAATAGTTCAAATTTCTTACTTGAATTTCATATATGATCGCAACAATAGAATCACATCTAGCAATTTAAAAAACATAACATGGAATGATTAAAAATATATGTAATTTAAAAGTCTAATCATGAGTCAGTAGACTCACGTGTTTATATATAAAGAAGTGCTAAATAAGATCATTTACATAAATAAGAAGCGAAAACTAATCATGGTCACACATTCAAATCTAATTTACATCTCAACCATCACCCATATCCACTCTCATGCCCCTTCCATTATCGGCGACCTTACACACCATCACTTACTTTACACCGTTGTTATCACCATCTCATTCCATTTGTCATCATCATTCATGATATACACACACATATATATAATGTGTGTGAGTGGGCGAGAGAGAGGGATTGTGTGTATAATAAACCATAATCACTGTAACAGCCCGACTTTTCGGACTATTAATTCTAAATTCAAAACTTAAATAAAAGTATTTCTTTATTCAATAAATACGAAATTGCACAAAAGTCAAAGCAGAGGTCAAACTTAACAATAATTCAAAACATAAAAGCGGAGACACAGCTTCATAAATCCAACAATATTCAATATCTAACAGATAATCAAATTATTCGAATAATCTTATGCAAAATCACATAGCACGAAATCCATAACTCCACATTCTTATTCTTACTTAGCTTCCAAAATTCCGAACCTGAAATATATTAAAATAATGAGTTGCAAAGCCCAGCAAATAACTATCGCCCAACGACTCAAAGTAATATTTAAAACAATATTTAAAACAGAATTTCTTAACTTTAAATCGATAAAAGAATCAAACAACAAAATCACAATTAATTCCCACGGTTCTAAATTACGGTCACACTATGCCAGTGACACGGCTTCTATAGTTCGATGTTTCGATAGGGGCCAGTTTACGTCCCTCAATAAGACAAACTCAACGAGGTATCTATGTATTCTGGAACGTGCGTAAACTAGTTCTATGATTCGATATGTCACACTATCCAGTGACCGGATTCTATGATTCGATGCGCAACTAAAACTGGGGAATTCTATAAAAATCTTTTCTAAATTCTCTTTTCGATATTACAATTTTCAAAAATCATTATTTCGAATATAATAAAATTAACCAAATGAAAACAGATTTGAGAATACTAATGAGCAACGAAAAGTCACGTACGCAAATAATTAAGAACATGTAATCAAACAATATAACGTATGTTACACAATAATACGGAGCAACGATGTCGCACCCTGAAAATAAAATCACAACAAAACCTTAATATTAATTTACAATCTATTAACAATCAAATAAAGCAAACAAGCACACAACTCAATAGAACTCACGCGGCGTTTACATATAATTTACTCAAAGAAGATTCCAAACATCAAACATCAAAATATTTTGCAAAATAGACTATTGTTAACAAAATCAATCCTGGTCAGTTCTGAAAATTGGCAATTTACTCTATGAAAATGATTTTATCTGAAAAAGTACAAAACACGAAAAATGCATTCAATTCTGAGACCTTTCCAGAATGATAAGGCTCGTTAAAAACCGACAAGTAACGAACTCAGAGCATAGACATTTGCGGACTACAAAACAGAATCAGTCCATGATTTCTTTAGTGTTATGCTATTTACGACATCCAAATCACAGAATATAGCAGCAGAGTGTAAACAAGAAACACAGAACACGAAAATACAGAATATAGCAGCAGAGTGACTCGGTTTTGAAAATACATGGCAGGTTACCAAAATATCAGAAAACACACTCTTACACGCAGAATTTCAGAAAGGTTAAAGAACAAAAGTTATAGTAAATTCAAATACCTTTCCAGGGACACCAAGATCACCATCATACGATAAACAATGAAATTTATACAGATTTTACAAGAACTCAGAATATGTAGAAGACCAAATATGACAATTTATTGAAATCAAAACATTACCACATCAAAACTCAAGAAAACTATGAAGAACCTTAACATAATCAAAATCAATCAAATACTATATTTCGATTTTGTTAATTAAAGAATCTTTACCCCTTGTTCTTGAACTTTTTACGACTCTCTCCTTCACTCGTGTTCTTCTTCTTCCTTTTCTTCTTCTCTTTCTTTCTCTCTCTCAGCGTCTCTCTCTCTTCTCTCTTACCGTTCCTTTTTTTTTACACGACTGTTTGTTAGGGCTAGGGTTTTATCTTTTTTTTTCACACGCTTGCATCTAGCTATGTATTGGTACATTTAATTAACTTGGGTCAACCAAAACTATTCAATTAAACTAAAGCCCAACTAAATTAAATTAGTACGGCCCGTTAATCCAATTTTATTCTAAATTCAAATTATATAATTATCTTAAATTTTAATCCACTTCTAATTCTAATTTCTAGAAAATTAAAATCTATTAAAATTATAAGAAAAATCAGGGATATTACAATCACTCTACGATCTTTTGTTGTCACCAAATCGACCACCACTCCGAAAGTAACTTATGAACATATTTGTCGCAAATTCCAGTCTCATTCCTGACCACACCTCCAGTAATTCATTCATCCTTCTCTCAACTGATCTGAGTTTATCAATCAATGTCATTTTCACTCACTCTACTACCGTCAACACCATTACCAACAGCTTCGAACATTTACACAATTCCAAATTTGGAATATTCTTGTTATTTGCGTTCAAATTTTATAGTGATTTACGTTTAAATTTTGATAATTTTAGTTGAATTTCTAGTGATTTGCTTTGATGATGGTAATTTTGGTGGTGTAAGTGGTGGTGTTCATGTGGTTAGTGGTGGCGGCGTGGTAGTGGTCATGTGACAGTGATTGAATATTATTGTAGTTCATATCAAAATTAGCTAAAATTTTGGTTTGTATTCATGTTCATTGTGATATATTATCTACTAAGTAGCATCTTTGAATAATACAGTTAGACTTTTTAAATTATTTTTAATATAGTATCCATATTCTATTTTTAATAAATATTTCTGAACTAATTATGTGTTTTATCTAAATATTCATCTAACTAATATGAATTCCAAATCTCATCTACAATAATTATTTTCCCCTTAAATTATCTTTTTACAGACTATTAAAATATTTTTCCTAATATTAGTGAGAGTGGGGGTGTAATCGAGTCGAACACTGCCAGACTCGAGTTCAAACTCGATAAAAAAAATTCTGTCAAGCTTGAACTCGAGCTCAAGTTCAATTGGTCCTTCAATTTTAACATTGAAACTTGACTCATAAAGCTTGAAATCTTGAATCGATTTAACTTGTTTTGAAAAAAAGTTTGAATATAAACGGTTCGACTTGGGTCCAACTCGATAAAATATATGAATTATATAAAATATTGAATATTTACTTTGAAATATATTTATAATTCTTAAAAAAAATTAAATATTAAAAGTTCGATTAGTCTCGCGAACCTCAAGAATCGAGTAATTTAAAACTTGAACTTTGCTCGGTAAAGTATTTAAATAGCAAAAGCTCGAGCTCAGCGCGAATACTATCAAATTGAATTCGAAAACCTTATAGCTGAGATTGAGTAACTCAAAAACTCAAATTGAACCTATTTAAAAAAAGTTGAATATGAACAATTCGGCTCAGGTTTGACTCGATAAAACATATGAATTAATAAAAATATTGAACAATATAACAATAGCTAACTCGAGTTCAACTCGAATACTATCAAACTGAATTTGAGAATTTTATTAGCCGAGATCAAGTAACTCGAAAGCTCGAATTGAACCTATTTCAAAAAAAGTTTGAATATGAATAATTCAGCTCGGGTTTGACTCGATAAAATATATGAAAATAAAAATATAAAACATTATAATAAATGAGTTCTTGGTGTATGTAGTTAATGATTCATAAAAACGTTCTAAGAATTTCTTTGGTGTAGTGGTTAAAGATGTGAACATAATTCATTTTTTAATATTAATATGATGGAAGGGTGAATTAGTAAATTACTAAATAGTCTTGAAAGGACTTGTTGGCCTATAATATAGATGTAATATATATATGAAAATAAAAATGTAAAATATTATAACAGTGAGTTATTGGTGTATGTAGTTAAGAGTATCTTCAACCTTACTTAACCCTTAGGTAAAAAGTACAGCTGGCAACTAAACAATGTGATTTATAGCCAACCTCTGTGAATATGGTCACTCCAACCACTGACTGCTGTTGTTCAAAATTATAGCCATCAAGATATGGCTGGCCATATTTGGCCAAGGCTTATAGATCTGTAGAGACTTTCTCTACCTACTTTTTCTCTCCCTTGCTTTTTCTTTCTTTTTATTTTCAGATGCAGCTTTGATTTGCACCGAAAATTTCAATATTTTTTTTAATCTTTTTTTGTGTGAAATTAAAAATTACAGCAGAGGCAACACAAAAATTAGTTAGTGTTAATATTAAAAATAATGCTAGAGGTATATATATATATATAATGACACGTTTCATTATTTGATTATTTATAAATAAATGTATAATGTCATTTACATCATTTTCACAAATTAAAATATTTCAAATTGACATATTAGCAACTCCACATTATTTTGTGTCCAATTTTGGCACCTCTAGCATTGATATTAATATATATATATATAATTTTTCATTGAAAAAGTATTGTTTAAAATTATAAATATACTATTTTCAAAATATATTCAACCATTATAACAAACTCATTGGAGTACAACGCCTTACAGATTCCTATTTTCAAAATATATCCAACCATTATAACCAACTCATTGGAGTACAACGCCTTACATATTCAAATTTTAGCCAACCAAAACTTTATATTATTTTAGTCAACCATTTTAGCTAAGCCCATTGGAGATGCTCCAATGATTCATAAAAAGGTTCTCAAAATTTCTTTGTTGTAGTGGTTGGAAGATGCGAATATAATTCATTTTTTTAATATTAATATGGTGGAAGATTGAATTAGTAAATTACTAAATAGCCTTGAAAGGGCTTGTTGGCCTATAATATATGTAATATAATATAATATATAATAGATGGATGGATGAGTTTTAAAATAAAGTTTAAATAACATACACATATTAAGAGTTATTTTAATATGGGGTAAATGAGCTTCAAAATTTTATCAAATGGGCTCCTAGCATGATGGTTGTGGTGGTAGCATAAAATACATTTTCAACCAAAGGTCATGGGATCAATTCTTGCTAGTAACAATATTTTTAGTATATTTATACATTATAAGGGTATATCAGTAATTTACTCAATTGCCTAGAAAGCCATGTTGGCCTAATATAGAGATAACTAGCATAAAAGCCCGTGCGAGGCACGGGTACGAAAATAATTTCTCGCCCGTAATCGTTTATATATTGAGATAATTTTGTAATTAGAAAATTGAAAAAGTATAAGATTTTGATTTTATCTCATATTTTATAGTACTTTGTAATATGTCATTTCAACTACATCAACGTAATATTCTATAACTTGATTAGATTTCATAAAATTTTGATAAATATTCATATGATAATAATCACATGATTACTTTTAATTGCTAAGATATTAACATGGTTTTCAATAACGTGATATGAACTTTATCAAATTGATTATTTAAGTATAAAATAAATAAATATTTTAGCAAAAATGTCGGTATATAACATAGGCGATGTGATTTTGACATTGTCCGATTCTATTTGTAAAAAATCAATATATACGTAAGGCTGAGACATATTATCAAATCTATTAATATTATGTAAAATTCATATATGCGGTGTCTCGCTCATTTTTTCATATATTTTTGTACATATTCATACATTTTTAATTTAATCTAATGTTTATTACACAGTATTGAAGTTCTATTTTAAAATTTTGGTAAATTGAAACATTTTTTTCTTATAATTTCGAGTTACTTTTTAAATCATCTTTAAATTTTTCACAAGCATTCTGATCAATGTAAATTATGATTTGACGGCCTTAATGACATGTGCATCTTCATGATATCTAAGATCAATTTTTTATGATTCCATCATAGGTTGATCTAAACATATATTTTAACTCAACCATTATATAGTATATCGATCAATTTACTATATTATATAAGAATTCATATTACCATACTTTATTCGTGTTATAGTTTAACTGGTGCGGGTGTTTATATATTGAGATAATTTTGTAATTTAAAATTCGAAAAAGGATAATATTTCGATTTTATCTTATATTTTAATAGTATTTTTGTAATATCGCATATCAATTACATTAACCAGATATTCTATAACTTGATTAAATTTCATAAAATTTGAAAAAATATCCGTACGATAATAATCGCATGATTACATTTAATTGATAAAATATTAATATGATTTTCGATGACGTGATAAGAACTTTATCAAATTGAAAATTTGAGTATATAATAATATGGTTTTTGATGACGGAACTTTATCAAATTGAACATTTGAGTATAAAATAAATAAATATTTTTGAAAATTGTCAATATATAACATAGACAACGTGATTTGAACTTAGTTAGAGTACATTTATAAAGAATCGATATATACGTAAGGCGAAAACATATTATGAAACTATTAATATTATGTGAAAGTCGTTCATGCGGTGTATAGCTCATTTTTTTTATATATTACATACATATTTTTACATTTTTAAACTCAAATGTTTAGTTTTAGTCTAAAATTTATTACACAATATCGAAATTCTATTTTAAAATTTTGGTAAATTGAAACATTTTTTATCTTATAATATGAATCATTTTTTTAACTCAACTTGAAATTTTACAAACATTCTGATCAATGTAAATTATGATTAGACGACTTTAATGACTGTACATCAACATAATATCTAAGATGAAAGTTTTTGGTTTCATCATAGGTTGATCTAAGTATATGTTATAACTCAACCATCATATATTATGCTGATTGTTTGATCAATTTAGTATACTATATAAAATTCATATTACCATACTTTAAATTCATATTGAGTGTAGAAGGTCATAGGTTCAATTCTCAAGACTAACCTAATTTAATTTATTTTTTGCATAAACATTAAAAGGGTGGTGTTTTTGTAAATTTTCAAAAAATAGGGGCAAAATTGTAATTTCACAAGCATTAAAGTGGCACATTTTGCCCTTGTGTTGACATATAATCTATACTATATTATTAAAGCCGAAACATTGAAAGTTTTGGTTTTCGGTTTTCGGTTAGTTTTTGGTTTTCGGTACTTTTTCTAATTAATAAATTAATAATATAATCAAAATTCGGGAAAGTTTTATTCTACATTAATATTTCACTATATTTTACTACATAAAAATCAAATAATATTGAAATCTGATCAAAAAAATGGAAATGTGGGATCTAATTTGTTTAAATTTAGCATACACTACTACAAATATACTTCTTTCTTTTTAGGATAACGAAAGCTACTACAAATCAAATCTTCTATGGAATTGTATTATTGTCAAGTTACCAAAATAGTAACTAGATGATTGGCTTTTATAATTAAAATATTTTTTTTCTAACAAAATCTACTTCTTTTCCAAAAATATCATTACAATTATCTTTAAATTAAAACATATTACCTTTTATATTTGTTATTACTAAAATCCAAAATAGTAACTAGATGATTGGCTTTTATAATTAAAATATTTTTTTTCTAACAAAATCTACTTCTTTTCCAAAAATATCATTACAATTATCTTTAAATTAAAACATATTACCTTTTATATTTGTTATTACTAAAATCTATGTTTTCCAAAAATATGAGTGCAATCCTTACTTATTTATTTTAAAACCTATTTTAATACTCTATTTAATAAATAATAAAATAATATAAAAATAGTAACTAACTGATTGCCTTTTATAATTAAAAAAAAATCTAACAAAATCTATTCATTTTCCAAAAATATCACGACAATTACCTTTAAATTAAAACATAATATCTTTTATATTTGTTATATATCACTAAAATCTCTATTTTCCAAAAATATGAGGTGCAATCCTTACTTATTTATTTTAAAATCTATTTAATAAATAATAAAGTAATATAAAATTATTAACTAGTTGATTGCCTTTTATAATTAAAACATTTTTTTTCTAACAAAATCTACTTATTTTCCAAAAATATCACGGGGAATTACCTTTAAATTAAAATATATTACCTTTTATATTTGTTATCACTAAAATCTCTCTTTTCCAAAAATATCAAGTGCAATCCTTACTTATATATTTTAGAACTTATTTTAATACTTTTAATTATTTAAAAAAAACTTACCTATTTTAAAAATTGAACATATTTTTTTAACAAATACAATTAATATAATTAAAACACATCTAAAAATATTATAGGTAGTTACTTTTTTTTAATTAAAACATGTTAGCTTTCCTATTTGTCCTTATTAAAAAAACTTACTTATTTTAAAATGTCAACGTATTTTTTTAATAAATACAAGTAATATAATTAAAACACTTCTAAAAATATCACGGACAATTACTTTTTTTAATTAAAACATGTTAGATTTTCTATATTTCTTTATTATTAATATTATTTTATTATAAATTAATATTAATGATACCTCATTTATCTTCATCAACCTCATCTGTATTTTTTAATATTTTTTTTACATTCCAATTAATATTTAAGTTTCTCATTTTATAATTTATCATATTAATTTTTACTTTTATTTTAATATTTTCCGTTCACATTAAATTTTTTAGTTTATTATTTTTTAAGGCCCGTGCCTTACATGAGTTATATGCTAGTAGATAATAACTAGTTTATTAAGCCGCGCTTCGCAGCGGTCATATAATAATTTCTCAAATTTTTTAAAAAAACAGTCTACAAAAATTATTTTTAAATGAAATAAATAATTATATATCTAACATAAGGTTTCTTTTGGATTTTCCGTGTCGTCTTGGTCATTCACGAAAATTCTGAATAAATATAGAAAAATGTAATTGTTTAATATTTTCATTAATATTATGTTGATTATTATTATATTGTTTTCTATTTATATTTTTAAAAAAAAAATTAAATTCCAACTTATATTTTAAAATACATAAGATAATATTAATTTTTAATTCTAACATATAATACGTTGCTCCTAATGAACCGCTCTCCTTTTAAAGATGTTTTCTCCCAATGAGATGCTCTTTCATTATTACCCAATTAACAAATAACACATTAATTTACTAAATAAATTTCATGATTTTCATATTTGTTTATAAAATCGTCTGAATTCTTAATTAAAGAAAGTTGACATCTTCTTGATTTTTATTATAGAATGTAATTAAGTTTATAATTATAGGATTATAGATATAATCAATTCATTCTAGAATTTGATTAGATTTATTATTTTTCGAATACTTTTCTTTCATAAGTACTACTTTTTCTACAAATTAGGAATTAAAAAGGGAAATTTCAATTTTAAATAAATTAAATTGTATATTTACTTTCCTCCATCAGTAAAGATTTTAAATGCAAGAAATTAAATTATATATTTAGTTTCTTTTAGTAGTAAAGATTTAAAAGACAAATTGTATATTTAGTTTCCTTTACTTGTAAAGATTTAAAAAACAATTGAGATTTATTTCTAATTTTTGGTATTATTATTTCAAAATCAATATACTTATATAAAGGAGAAGACAGGGGCGGTGAGATGGCGCCTCTAGAATCGCTCCGTTCTATTTTTCTAATTTTCTCAATTTTTCACAATTTTTAATTTTAACAATTACAACTTCCTTTATTATTTTCGATTTTTTAGGAAGGAAATTAAAAATTACACTTTTATTATTTTCAAACTTGATAAAACTTTCTTTTATTATTTTCAAAGTTGATAGAACTTTCTTTGATTTAGAAAATTACAAATTCCTTATTATTTTCGAATTTGTAGGATTTGATAGAACTTTCTTTGATTTAGAAAATTACAACTTCCTTATCATTTTCGAATTTGTAGGCTTGATAGAACTTTCTTTTATTATTTTTAAACTTGACAAAACTTTCTTTGATTTAGAAAATTACAACTTCCTTATTATTTTCGAATTTGTAGGTTTGATAGAACTTTCTTTTATTATTTTCAAACCTAATAGAACTTTCTTTGATTTAGAAAATTACAAGTTCCTTATTATTTTCGAATTTGTAGGACTTGATAGAACTTTCTTTGATTTAGAAAATTATAACTTCCTTATTATTTTTGAATTTGTAGGCTTGATAGAACTTTCTTTTTTATTTTCAAAGTTGATAGAACTTTCTTTGATTTAGAAAATTACAACTTCCTTATTATTTTTGAATTTGTAGAACTTGATAGAACTTTCTTTGATTTAGAAAATTACAACTTCCTTATTATTTTCGAATTTGTAGGCTTGATGGAACTTTCTTTTATTATTTTCAAACTTGATAGAACTTTCTTTGATTTAGAAAATTACAATTTCCTTATTATTTTCGAATTTGTAGGATTGATAGAACTTTCTTTTATTATTTTCAAACTTGATAGAACTTTCTTTGATTTAGAAAATTACAACTTCCTTATTATTTTCGAATTTGTAGGACTTGATAGAACTTTCTTTGATTTAGAAAATTACAACTTCCTTATTATTTTCGAATTTGTAGGACTTGATAGAACTTTCTTTGATTTAGAAAATTACAACTTCCTTATTATTTTCGAATTTGTAGGCTTTTGTAGGAAGAAAATTGAAAATTACATTTTTATTATTTTCAAACTTGATAGAACCTTCTTTTATTATTTTCAATGTTGATAGAACTTTCTTTGATTTAGAAAATTACAACTTCCTTATTATTTTCAAATTTGTAGGACTTGATAAAACTTTCTTTGATTTAGAAAATTACAACTTTCTTATTATTTTCGAATTAGTAGGCTTGATAGAACTTTCTTTTATTATTTTCAAACTTGACAAAACTTTCTTTGATTTAGAAAATTACAACTTCCTTATTATTTTCGAATTTGTAGGCTTGATAGAAATTTCTTTTATTATTTTCAAACTTGATAGAACTTTCTTTGATTTAGAAAATTACAAGTTCCTTATTATTTTCGAATTTGTAGGACTTGATAGAACTTTCTTTGATTTAGAAAATTACAACTTCCTTATTATTTTCGAATTTGTAGGACTTGATAGAACTTTATTTGATTTAGAAAATTACAACTTCCTTATTATTTTCGAATTTATAGGCTTGATAGAACTTTCTTTTATTATTTTCAAACTTGATAGAACTTTCTTTGATTTAAAAAATTACAATTTCCTTATTATTTTCGAATTTGTAGGCTTGATAGAACTTTCTTTTATTATTTTCAAACTTGATAGAACTTTCTTTGATTTAGAAAATTACAATTTTCTTATTATTTTCTAATTTGTAGGCTTGATAGAACTTTCTTTTATTATTTTTAAACTTGATAAAACTTTCTTTGATTTAAAAAATTACAACTTCTTTATTATTTTCGAATTTGTAGGACTTGATAGAACTTTCTTTGATTTAGAAAATTACAACTTCCTTATTATTTTCGAATTTGTAGGCTCTTATGTTAATAATTGTAATTTTCTTTTTTATTATTTTCAATCTTGATATAACTTTCTTTTATTATTTTCAAACTTGATAGAACTTTTTTTGATTTAGAAAATTACAACTTTCTTATTATTTTCGAATTTTTAGGATCTTATGTTAATAATTGCAATTTTCTCTTTTATTATTTTCAATCTTGATAGAACTTTCTTTTATTGTTTTCAAACAGCTCCATCACCAGTACCATAACTTTGTGGGAAAAGTTGGCCGAGATGGTTGATACAAATTTATACAAGGAGGATGGTGGACCCTATATAATAATTGTCACATCTACCCAGAAATATAAATCAATATAAATTTAGTATTTTATAAATTTAGTAATTTAGTATTTTTTTTATCAATATAAATTTCCTTTTATATATATATGGCAATGTTATTGGTCTAAGAAAATAAAAAATCAAACTATATAAACAAAAGGAATATGTAAATACTTTATAATATTACCTACCCAAATACAAATTTTATAGAATATATTTTATTTGATAATTTAAATAATTTTATAGATATTTATTTCACAATTTTTATTCTAATATTCTTTTTTTAACAAATATATTCTAATGCCGCTGATTTTATAGAATATATTTTATTTGATAATTTAAATAGTTTTGTAGATATTAATTTCATAATTTTTATTCTAATATTCTTTTTCTTAACAAATATATTATAATGCCGTTGCGAAGCGCGACTTAGTAACCTAGTTTTAAGAAAAAATAGAAAAATAGATCGAAGCGATTTAATATAAGCAGATTTATAATTTTTAGAACTTGTCTTTTTATAAATACTACATTTTCTACAAATTAGGAATTAAAAAGGGAAATTTCAATTTTTAATAATTAAGATAAATGTGCTCTACGAGAATAGATTAAATTGTATATTTACTTTCCTCCATCAGTAAATATTTTAAATGCAAAATTTTAAATGCAAGAAATATTAAAATTGTATGTTTACTTTCCTCCATTAGTGAAGATTTAAAGGCAAATTGTATATTTAGTTTTCTCTATTAGTAGAGATTTAAACGGTAATTTAGATTTTTTCTAATCTTTATTTTTAGAATACTTGTCTTTCACAAGTACTACCTTTTCTACAAATTAGAAATTAAAAAGGGAAATTTCAATTTTAAATAGATTAAATTGTATATTTACTTTCCTCCATCAGTAAAGATTTTAGATTCAAGAAAATTAAAATTGTATATATAGTTTCTTATAGTAGTAAAGATTTAAAAGGCAAATTGTACATTTAGTTTACTTTACTTGTAAAGATTTAAAAAACAATTGAGATTTATTTTTAATCTTTGGTATCATTAATTCAAAATTTTGAGAAAATTAGAGAAATTGATCGATTTATAATTTTTAGTATACTTGTCTTTTATAAGTACTACATTTTCTACAAATTAGGAATTAAAAATGGAAATTTCAGTTTTTAATATTTAAGATAGAGGTGCTCTATAAAAATAGATTAAATTGTATATTTACTTTCCTCAATTAGTGAAAATTTTAAAGTCAAATTGTATATTTAGTTTCCTCTATTAGTAGAGATTTAAACGGCAATTGAGACATTTTCTAATCTTTGGTATTATTAATTCAAAATTTTGAGAAAATTAGAAAAATAGATTCAAGCGATTTGAGAGCGCCACCTCACCGCCCTCGTCTTCTCCTTTATATAAGTATATTGATGGATGGATGGATGAATTATTAAAAAAGCTCTAACACATTCAATATTATTTTTTTTTGTAGAAATACGAGTTTACAACCGGTGCGGTCAAAAATAACTTCATATGCAACCATTTTTCAGAAACATAAAAATAAGTTGCACCTGATTTGCTTTTGATCACAAATCATATTTTTGTAAATATTTTCAAAAAATAATAAAATTACAAAAAATAATATTTTTATTAATTTCTCTGTATAATTTTACCAACTAGCTTATAGGTCGTGCAAAGCACGGGTTGCTTTTGAACGTTTTAAATTTTAAAATTTTATAATAAAATATAATATTTTAAAATATATTTGATGTAATTTAAATTTTATTACTATTTTCAGAACAAATGTAATACATATGTAAAGTTTAATATGCCCAAATTAATTATTAATTTTAATAAGTAGTTTGGAAGGTGTTAACCAAACTACAATTTTTTTCTTGTTATATTTTAGTATTATTATTTAAGAGTAGATTAAAAATCGTGTGATGCACGGATTATTTTTGATAAATTTTTATTATATTATTTACATTTTGATATTTTATTAATTGCATTTGTTAAAAAAAATAAGTAGACATGTTAATTTTTTTTAATAATTAAAAGAATTAAATATGTTTTAAAATAAATAAGTAAAGGATTTAACTAGTGATATTTTTAGAAAAATGAGGAATTTTAGTAATAAAAATAAAAAAATGTAAGTTAAAAAATTTAAATGCACGTGATATTTTTTGTTTCTCTCAATATTCTATTAATTTTATCTTTAATTAATTATTTTATTTGAATCGAAAGTTATAAAAATTTATGATAAACATTGATTTTATAAGTTTAATATAATAGTATTACCATTATATATATATGCTAGCTTAAAACCCGTGCGCTGCACGAATTGTTATTAATAATTATTATTTTTATTATTTATGTTTTAATATTCTATTAATCTGCATTTGCTAAAAAAATAAGTAGGCGTGTTAAACTTTTTTAAATAATTAAAAGTATTAAAATAGTTTTTAAAATAAATTAATAACTGTTTGCCCGTGATATTTTTGGAAAATGAGGGGTGGAAAAATAAAAAAAGAAACATGTTTTTGCTGAAAAGGTAAGTGTTCATAATTAAAAGTATTTAAATAGGCTTCATAATAAATAAGTAAGGATTTGTCCGGGATATTTTTGAAAAATGAGGGTTTTAGTAAAGAAAAATCAGAAAGAGTAACATGTTTAGTTGAAAAAGGTAATTGCCCGTGATTTTTTTAGAAAAAAAGAAGATTTTGTTAGAAAAGATAATGTATTTTAGCTGAAAATTTAGTTGGTTATAAAAATATTATTATTTAATAATAAATTTTTTAGAAAATGAAAAAATAGAAAAAGCAACACGTTTCAGCTGAAAAAGTGTTCATAATTAAAAGTATTAAAATATATTTTAAAATAAATAAGTAAGGATTTGCCCGTGATATTTTTGGAAAATGAGGGGTTTTAGTAAGGAAAAATAGAAAGAGTAACATGTTTTGTTAAAAAAGATAATCGCCCGTGTTTTTTTAGAAAAATATAGGATTTTGTAAAAAAAAGTAATTTATTTTAGCTGAAAAGGTAATTGGTTATAAATAATGTTTTTATTTAGTGATAGTTTTTTTAAAAAAATAAGTAAGGGTAATTAAGTAAAATCACTAAGTACCGACCGTCCATCTATCCGACTACCAAACTTTTAATGTTTTGTCTTTAATAATATAGCTTAAAACCCGTATGATGCACGAGTTATTTTTAATAATAGTAAATTTTATTATTTATATTATATATTTTATTAATTGCATTTATTTAAAAAAATAAGTAGGAGTGTTAAACATTTTAAAATAATTAAAAGTATTAAAATGAATTTTAAAATAAATAAGTACCGGTTTGCCCATGATATTTTGGAAAAAGAGGGGTTTTAGTAAGAAAAATAGAAAGTAACATGTTTTCATTGAATTTTAAAATGTAAAAGTAATGATTTGCCCGTGATATTTTTGAAAAAAGATGGGGTTTAGTAAGAAAAATATAAAAGGTGACATGTTTTAGTTAAAAAAGGTAATTGTCAATTAAAAGTATTAAAATAGATTTTAAAGTAAATATGTAAGGGTTTGCTCGTGATATATTTGAAAAAATGAGGGATTTTAGCAAGGTAAATAGAAAAAGTAAGGGTAATTGATCATAATAATTAAATAAATAAATAAATAAATAAGGCAAGCATCGTATCAAAAAACAGGTACCAAAACTTTCAATATTTCGTCTTTAATTATATAGTATATATAGAAAGATATATTCATAATATTAGTATTTTATGCTACTAAATTGAATAGCCCGTGATATTTTTGAGTTTTTAGTTAGGAGAAATATTAGTTAGAAACTATAAAAAAAGAATATACGTTTTGGAAAAAAAACAAATCGGTTAGTCATTTATAATTATAATATTATTATTTTATTTTATTAAATAGAACTATTCGTGATATTTTTGGAAAATTAGAGGTTTTATTTAGGAAAAATAGAAAAGTAGAAATTTAAGTTAAAAAATATATAAAAGAATATATACTTTGGCTAAAAATGGTAATGAGTTATTTATTAGCAATTATAACCTTATTATGTTATTTTATTAAATGAAACTGCATGTGATATTTTTGGAAAATGAGATGTTTTAGTTAGGAAAAATAGAAAAGATATTCTATATACTAATTTTAATATTTTATCTAACGGTTCTCATCGATTTGATAAAAAATATATAACCGCTATGAAATGAGTGACCAGACTACAAAAGACCGGACTACAAAACTTTCAATGTTTCGTCTTTAATATAATAGTATAGATGTCTCACGTGTTATTTTTAGATAATGATTTATTTTAGTTAAAAAATATAAAATAGGTGATGTGCTGAAAAAGTAAATTAGTTATTTATTGATAATTATATAAATTATATTACTTTTTTATATATGTGTTGCATGTGTTATATTTAGAAGATTAGTTGTTTAAGTTAAAAAAAAAATAGGTAATGCGTTTTAGCTAAAAAAAGGCAACTAGTTATTTATTTATTATTATTATTATATATAATATATTATTGTATTATATATACATCGTCCATGTTATTTTTAGAAGGTGAGTTGTTTTAGTAATAAAATATAAAGTAAATAATGTGTTTTCACTGGAAACGATATTTGGTTATAAATATAAAATAACATCACCATTATATATACATAGAGTTGCACTCTAGGAAGAATACTTTATATAAAGAAAAATAAAGAACACTATCATAAACACTTTATTTTTCATAAAAATTGATTTTTTTAAAATTAGAATCATAAAATTGAACAACAATTAAGCCTAACATATCCAATTTAACGTAAAATCTCTTCTAAATTTAAAAATTAAACATTACATATAATCCAGTATAGAATCCAGTACAGAATCTTGTATATATATTTGTCACAATGAAATTACATGTAATCATGTTTTATTTGAGTCTAATTTTTTGTTAGATTCTATTTTTATTCGTAATAAATCTTTTTTGGTGAGAAAATTAGAATCAACATGCAATTTATGTAAAATTCTTTGGTGTTCTTTCTTGTTCTTTATATAAGAGTGTTCTTCATGGAACAATGGTCTATATATATATATATATATATATATATATATATATATATATATATATATATATATATATATATATATATATATATACTTATATACTATATTATTAAAGACGAAATATTAAAAAGACCAATTTATTTAACCAATTATATTTTTCAACTAAAACACATTACTTATTCTATATTTTTTAATTAAAACAACTCATCTTCTAAAATTAAACGAGCAACATATATATAAAATGGTAATATTATTACTAATCTATAATATCTATACGATATTATTAAAGACTTCGTGTTTTTACTTAATTACCCTTACTTCTCTGAAAAAATATTATTAAATAATAACATTACTTTTTTTTAAAACCAATTACCTTTTTCAGCTAAAGCACATTACTTTTTCTATTTTTCTAATTTATATCATTAACAATTACATTTTTCAACTAAAACATGTTAAGGGTAATTACCTTTTTCAACTAAAACATGTTACCCTTTCTATTTTTCTTTAATAAAAACCTCTTCTTTTTCCAAAAATATCCCGGGCAAACCCTTATTTATTTATTTTAACACCTTTTTTAATACTCTCAATTATTTTAAAAAATTACATATTTTAACATGCATAATTATTTTTCTAACAAATACAATTAATAAAATATTAAAACGTAAATAATAAAATAACAACTACTAAGAACAATATACGTTTGTTAGGTCCTGATAAGTTTGTAGAAGGGGGGTTGAATACAAACTATACCGTCTAATCGAAATTTGTCCTTTTAAGATTTAACAATTTAGAACAAATTAATGCGGAATAAAACTGAAACAATATTCAAGTTAAATAAAACTCTATTAAACTTGAAGGGTGTTACAATTCTGATCACTGATTACAAAGAACTTGATAAAACAAATCTAGAATAAATTCGACATGAATTTATCTATTTTTGTAATAAAAAGGATCGAATACTAAAAAGTAGTTCGATATAAAATCTAGGGATTATGATCCGCTAGAAAGTCAAAGCAGTACAAGTGAAATGATTCTTATGGATTAAATGTTAAGAACAAATCAAGAACTAATTTCACTGGCAAGAAATGAATGCTTTCCGTTTAGAATTGAAGAAGACAGTTGAATGAAATGTTTTGAGCTGCTGTGTCTTTTCTTTTCTTTTTGAGTTGTAATGAATGAATTAGGTGGCCAAATGTCTTCTGCCTTGTATATATACTAAATTGCATTCCTTTAAATCCACCCACGTGCAGGCCACTTCAACATAATATAAATTGCCTTGGAAGACTTGCAGGAAAACAATCTTTGTGCTAAGAAGACAATCGGTAAGACAAGGGATTGGCCTAGGAAGACTTTCGGGAAGACTCACTTGTGAGTCTTCCTAGTTCATTTTTCTAAGTCTTCCTAGTTCAAACCTAAGTCTTCCTAGTTCATTTTTATTCTAATTTAAATAATTAACTAAATAAATTATGTATTAAATTAATTCTTTACAGAATTAATTTAATAAATAATATACTTAATAGTATTAATTATTTATAAGAGAATAAATAGAATTAGTTGACTACTCAATTAATTTCTTTTTATTCTAATTTAAATAATTAACTAAATAAATTATGTATTAAATTAATTCTTTACAGAATTAATTTAATAAATAATTTACTCAATAGTATTAATTATTTATAAGAGAATACATAGAATTAATTGACTTCTCACTTAATTCCAGAATCACTTAAAACTTAGATAAAGAATAAACATATTAGTACGTTGACACTCAATGCACGGTCTGGTTCATGAGTGACTAACGACAATGTCTGTTCTTTATCTATTTAACTTTAAGCAGTGATTCACTTCCTTCTCATTCAAGAACTCCGTAATCAGTATCTTTTTCTGTCACCACTTGAAATCTCCGTCACTTTAATAAATCCACTGAGCTTGAATACTTCATTGAGGCTTGATCAATAAATTGAGCTTCTTTCAATGTAGAATAACTTCAAGTCTGTAGATGACTTTAATCTTCATTCTTTGACAGATATAATCTTCTGAGATTCCTGTGACATCTGATCTAATATTTACTTATTACATTCTTGTTTAAGTTGAGTAGAATCCTCGAATTACAAATAGGCTATTTCATATGCCTTTCAATCTCCCCCTATTTGTTTGTTAGAAAATAACAACCAAATACCTAGAGGATCACTCAACTAAAACCAAGAAAAAGATAAGACTCTTAAACCTAAGTAAATACTAGAAAGTTCTGGATCAAATATGACATTTCCAGATTTCACCAGTAAAGATAAATGCAAGACAGGTGTTCCTCTAGACTGAACATATGATAACATTTAACATGTCTTGATTTACCTAAGCTCTATGCATATAACATTTACAAAACAGAGCTAATTACCTTTACTCCCCTGAAACTCCCTCTTTACCTTTTATATCTTTTTCAGCTCCCTTTATACTAGCTTCTCCAGAAACTTCTAGAAACTCTTCTCCCCCTTAGAAACAGAAACTTCTCCCCAAACTTCTGTAGAAACTTGTCTAGAAACTTCTCCCCCTTAGTTGAGGAATTCTCTACAGATTTAACTTTATGAGTATCTTAAGCCAGTAGGAGTTGAGATAGATGATGGAGTTGATCTTGGGTAGTAAATGTCTTCAATATTTCCTTGAGCAGTCCCAGCTGATTGTTGACAGAGGTGGAAGAAGAAGACCGTTCAACCACTTGTGCTTGAAAAAGTTCTTTATCAGCCTGGGTTTAGAATATATGTTCCTGTAGATCAGCTATGTGAGCTAACTACATTGCAGTGTATGTGTCTGTGTGTGCACTCACTTGAATTTCTCTTGTAAGTGTATCACTCATCTCACGTGCATGTGTTTCACTCAGTGTTTGACTCTTAACACTCAACATTAGCTGTCTGATTGCTCCTTTTTTATCAGTACCTGCATTGAAACTCACCCTAGCCTCTTCAAGAGAGGTCAGTGGTGGTGCAATGGGAGTTCGCAAATCCCGATCCTCAATCATGTCTATCAAATCACTTGAATTTGAAATCTGAATTGCTTCAGTGATAGACTGACCAAGTTGCCTTCCACTTTCTCCAGATAAATCTGCGAGTGGAAAATCCCTTTGGGAGCCAGAGGTGTTCACTCTGGGAGGGGAGAAAATGATTCTATTTAAATTGGCAAAGAATCAAATTTTCCCTCAGATGCCTATGAAGGCACTTCTACCGTGACAATGGTAGGCACTGTAACCAGTTGCAGGTGCTCTGCTTTCACTGTGTCCTGAGTTTCATCTAATGAAATTGTTTTCTCCCATTGTGAGTAATGAGAGTGTGCTTGACTCAGTACAAAGTGCCATGGCCCTATGGCGAATTTCAATAGATTCATCCTGTTGAGAGAATGTCTCTAGATACAGTTCATTGGCCATTTCAAAGTCCATATCCTATTGAGAGGATACAGATGGGCTGACAGATGCCTCAGTATATATAGAATTTCTTTAGAGGAGGCAGAGCTGTGGGATCACTCACTGTTTCAATCAAAATACTTCTTTGTTTAACATTTGATTTCTGTTCAGGCTGAGAGGTCAAGTAATTGAGTTGTAGACTCATTGTTTGGCTCTAAGACCTGGGATAGAGATTGTGGATCTACAATCCCTTGGTCAGCCCTAACAACCACTTGGGTTCAGCAACAGTAAAAGAAGTGGATTGAGAGATAGAAAGTAATACCTGAATTGGATTTGGCACTGAATCTCCAGCTAAACAAGAGCTAGATCAAAAATACTATATACAATATATTTATACAAATAACTAAGATAAATAGAAAATAAAAGATAATAAATAATAAGCAATAAAAATAAAATACAATAATAATAAAAAAAACATATTTACAGGAAACTATTTACAGGCAACTATTTACATGCAATAACTATACAGAAAAATATAGAGGTGCATAAAAATAATATAAACTTGCATAAATATTTAAACAACAATATTTACAATCTGAAACTAACTTAAATGATTCTTAAATAAATAAATTTTCAATAAAAATAGGTTTCTCTATTTAAAACATATGAGAAAAGTATTTTTAAAGAAAATAAATTATTCAGAATATTTAAATTAACAAGCTTTATACAAAAACAAGAATTGACAAAATATATCATTCAATATCAGCAAGAGAAAATGATTTTGAAAGAACAAACATGACAGAGATATTGTTAATCACTAAGACTGTTTAACATACCCAATTTACCAACTAACTTGATAAATGTGGATTCATCAACAGATTTAGTGAATATATCTGCAGTCTGTTCTTTTGTGGGTACAAAGTGTAACTCCACAGTTCCATTCATGACATGCTCTCTGATAAAATGATACCTGATGTCAATGTGCTTTGTCTCTTGTGATTATGCCATCTTCATCTAGCTTGTTTCTGAATACCCATTTTGTACCAACTACTTTCTTGTACTTCGGTCTAGGTACCAGCTTCTAAACTTGTTGTTGTTCAAATTGATTGAGTTCATCTTGCATAGCAATCACCCAATCAGGATCAGTCAGTGCTTCCTCAATTTTCTTTGGTTTCATTTCAGAAAGAAACCCTGAATAATGACATTCATTTTGAGTAGCACTTCTAGTTCTGACTCCAACACCTGGATCACCAATAATCAACTCAAAAGGATGAGCTCTAATCCAAACTGTTTATCTTGGAAGATTTGATCTTGATGATTCGCCTTGTTCTACATTATGGTGTTGTGAATGACTAGTTGACCCTTCATTTCCTCCCCCTGAGTTGTTGGCAGATTGTCTTGGTGATTCTTTTCCAGTGTTAGTGGTATCTCCATTGTAACC
Source organism: Heracleum sosnowskyi (assembly GCA_030848705.1). Taxonomy (NCBI): domain Eukaryota; kingdom Viridiplantae; phylum Streptophyta; class Magnoliopsida; order Apiales; family Apiaceae; genus Heracleum; species Heracleum sosnowskyi. Next base: position 7,713,845 of record CM061242.1, on the reverse strand, counting down.
AATGTTTCCACCACCATCACTCTCACCATTATCATTGTTATCACCAGCAACAACCTCAGGTGGATTCTTATCATCTGATTCTGAATCTGACATGTCATCAAACTTCAATTTCTCAGATGGATTTTCTATTTGGATATTAGGGAGTATGGTGTCATCAAATGTAACATTGATGTTCTTATTGACTGATAACATTTCTTGATTTCAAACAGGCCATATCCTCAGTTATACCCTTGCTGTTATCTCCAAAGGTAAGCACTGGGCCAGCTTTCTCAACCAAATCTGATAGCAGGGCTCTATCTCCGGTCATATGCCTTGAACAGCCACTGTCAAGAATCCATATAACACGGTTTACCTGTTTAACTCCCTGCAATATCAAATTGATTAGACCTTCTTCGGAGCCCAAAATTGATTGGGTCCGGCATACTTAAAGAACTGGCCTTTGTCAGGCAAAACAACATTTTTAACTATAACTACTTCAACCTCTTTCACATAAGAGCGTTTCCATTTATAGCCAGCCTTAACACATTTCTGAGTAGGCTTAGGGATAAATGAATCCACTCTAGTATGAGGAGGACTAGTAGTCTTTGTTTTAACATGCTTCTTATTATTAACATGTTGACGTGGAGCAGTCTTATCACTAGATACATGCTTTTTATTAAAGAAAGCATACATAACATTAAAAGCACAAGACATGCAATTACCCACACCACATGCTTTATGAGAAGAATTAACAGCAGGCATGTTAGTTCTACAGTTGTTTTGATCCAACTTATGGATATCTGATTTAGTCTTTTTAGTTGTAGCAACTTTGACTGGAATATCAGATATACACTTTTTGGACTGTTCAACTTCCAAAGCCATATCTTCTTCACGAATCTCTTCAGCAATGATTATAGAGTATTCATTCATAGGCTCTGCCTCAGACTCCCTACAGAAGGGTGTTTCAATACCCTTAAGTATATATGGAACAACCTTTCCTTCAGATTTGTATCTACAAGGGGAATTAATTCCAAGCAGTCCAATAGCCTCATTATAATCATACCCTATACTGACATGATTACCAACAGCTTGCTTATTGAGAATTTCTTTAGCAGTCTTACAAGAACTGAAATAAGCATTAGCTTTGGTCTTAAGCTCACTAATCTGATCTTTGAGAATGGTTTCCAGTTGAATGTAACATTTAACCCTATTCTCAAGAAAAGCAATTTTCTCATTAAGTTCATCCTGATTAACATGCACAAGTTTCAAATCTTTTAATTCCTTTTCAAGATTTGTGTTTAAAAGATTTATTCTATCATTTTCAGTGCGTGCACAACTTATGGTGCCACCAAGATGATAAATCATTTCAGCATCAGTAAAGGTTACCTCTGACATGTCTGGTGAAGATAACATGGAATCAAAGAGTTTGCCTCCTTTTGCCACAAGTGCAAGATTTCCAACTTCTTCATCTTCACTGTCTGTATCATCCCAGCTCTTCCCTTCAGCAACATAAGCCTTCTCAATCTTATTCTTCTTGCTAGAATCAAATGAGTTCCTTGTCACTTGCCTTGGCTTTTTACATTCAGTAGCAAAGTGACCCAACTCATTGCAATTGTAGCATCTGATTGAGCTCCTCTCCACAGTTCCAGTTTTGTAGCCACCCCTTGTGCCACTTGAAGATGAGGAATCACCTCTCTGAAACCTGGGCCTGAACTTAAGATTGGGATTCCTCTTGAATCTAAACTTCCCAAACTTCCTGACTATCAAAGCCAAATCACCATCCTCCAGCTGATCAAGTTCTTCTAAAGAATAGAAGTCACCACCAGATTGATCAATGGATGTTAATCCATATTCAGCATCAATAACATTCATGTTAGAACTGGAAGGTTGAACAGCCTTCACTTCCAGTTTCTGTGGGACTTCAGCAGTCAATTCAGTAGAGGTACCAACAATCTTCCCAGTTCCATACAGCTCCCTCTGTTGAATCTGCTCCAGCTCATAGGTCTTCAGAACACCATACAATCTCTCCAAAGCAATCTCATTCATATCTCTTGCTTCTCTAATGGCAGATATTTTGTGCTCCAAATGAGGTGGAAGTGTAAGAAGGAACTTCTTGTTAATCTCCTTGTTGGTGTAGTGCTTCCCATTGAGATTCAGATCATTGATTAATTTGTTGTATCTCTCAAAAACCTGAGTGATACCTTCACCAGGGTTTGATCTGAAATGCTCATATTGTGAGGTGAGAATTTCCAGCATATTCTCTCTAACTTCCTCTGTCCCCTCATTGATTATCTCTATGGTTTCCCAAATGTGTTTGGCAGTATCACAGTTTAGGACATGATTATGCATGATAGGATCAAGACAATCAATAAGGATCAGCTGTAGACAGGAATCCAAGGTAACATCCTCTTTTTCACCAGGAGTGAAATCCTTGGGATCTTTAGGGTACATCCTAGCAGCCCTAGTAACAATGTTACCCTCTTTTAATTCTTCCTCAATAATCATAGGAAGTTTTGGTCCATTCTTCATCACATCAATGTATTTAGGATTTGCAACCTTAAGAAATAGGAGCATTTTCTTCTTCCACATTGGATAATGCTCCTTGCTGAACATTGGGATTTTAACTGTCCCCACTTTCTGTGTAGTAGACATCTTTTGAGATTTTTAGAAAAATAAAATTCAGAGTTAAGAAAAAAATCTCAAACAATTGGATCTTTGATTAGTATATCAATCAAAAGGCTCTGATGCCAATTGTTAGGTCCTGATAAGTTTGTAGAAGGGGGGTTGAATACAAACTATACCGTCTAATCGAAATTTGTCCTTTTAAGATTTAACAATTTAGAACAAATTAATGCGGAATAAAACTGAAACAATATTCAAGTTAAATAAAACTCTATTAAACTTGAAGGGTGTTACAATTCTGATCACTGATTACAAAGAACTTGATAAAACAAATCTAGAATAAATTCGACATGAATTTATCTATTTTTGTAATAAAAAGGATCGAATACTAAAAAGTAGTTCGATATAAAATCTAGGGATTATGATCCGCTAGAAAGTCAAAGCAGTACAAGTGAAATGATTCTTATGGATTAAATGTTAAGAACAAATCAAGAACTAATTTCACTGGCAAGAAATGAATGCTTTCCGTTTAGAATTGAAGAAGACAGTTGAATGAAATGTTTTGAGCTGCTGTGTCTTTTCTTTTCTTTTTGAGTTGTAATGAATGAATTAGGTGGCCAAATGTCTTCTGCCTTGTATATATACTAAATTGCATTCCTTTAAATCCACCCACGTGCAGGCCACTTCAACATAATATAAATTGCCTTGGAAGACTTGCAGGAAAACAATCTTTGTGCTAAGAAGACAATCGGTAAGACAAGGGATTGGCCTAGGAAGACTTTCGGGAAGACTCACTTGTGAGTCTTCCTAGTTCATTTTTCTAAGTCTTCCTAGTTCAAACCTAAGTCTTCCTAGTTCATTTTTATTCTAATTTAAATAATTAACTAAATAAATTATGTATTAAATTAATTCTTTACAGAATTAATTTAATAAATAATATACTTAATAGTATTAATTATTTATAAGAGAATAAATAGAATTAGTTGACTACTCAATTAATTTCTTTTTATTCTAATTTAAATAATTAACTAAATAAATTATGTATTAAATTAATTCTTTACAGAATTAATTTAATAAATAATTTACTCAATAGTATTAATTATTTATAAGAGAATACATAGAATTAATTGACTTCTCACTTAATTCCAGAATCACTTAAAACTTAGATAAAGAATAAACATATTAGTACGTTGACACTCAATGCACGGTCTGGTTCATGAGTGACTAACGACAATGTCTGTTCTTTATCTATTTAACTTTAAGCAGTGATTCACTTCCTTCTCATTCAAGAACTCCGTAATCAGTATCTTTTTCTGTCACCACTTGAAATCTCCGTCACTTTAATAAATCCACTGAGCTTGAATACTTCATTGAGGCTTGATCAATAAATTGAGCTTCTTTCAATGTAGAATAACTTCAAGTCTGTAGATGACTTTAATCTTCATTCTTTGACAGATATAATCTTCTGAGATTCCTGTGACATCTGATCTAATATTTACTTATTACATTCTTGTTTAAGTTGAGTAGAATCCTCGAATTACAAATAGGCTATTTCATATGCCTTTCAACGTTGTGTTTGGCTGGGGTGATTGAAATGAAATGAGATTTAAAGTATAAAATAGTTAGATACTCACACCTTTCATTTTTTACCTCATTTTATTTTTAACCACCTACCTTATAATTTAAACATCCCACTTTGAGATGGAATCTTCATTCCTTAACTCATCCATTTTTTTCACAATTCTTATTATAACAATTTTGCATTATCTCATTTATTTTCAAATCTTCCGTTCAACTCCCATTATTTTCCTTTAATTTCATCCATTCCATTCCATTCACCCCAACCAAACACAACATATGTGCATCGCAAGAGTTTTAAGCTAACAAACATGTTAGTTTTTCTATTTTTCTTTACTAAAACCCCCCATTTCCCAAAAATATCACAGACAAACTATTACTTATTTATTTTAAAATCTATTTTAATACTTTTAATTACGGACAATTATCTTTTTCAACTAAAACATGTTATTGTTTATATTTTTCCTTACTAAAACCTTTTTTTTCCAAAATTATCACGGGCAAACCGTTAATTTTTTTAAAACCTATTTTAATACCTTTAATTATTTAAAAAAGTTTAACACGCCTACTTATTATTTTTAACAAATGCAATTAGCAAAATATTAAAACGTAAATAACAAAAATTAAAATTATTAAAAACAATTTGTGCATCGCACGAGTTTTAAGCTAGTGTGTATATATATATATATATATATATATATATATATATATATATATATATATATATATATATATATATATATATATATATATATATATATATATATATATAGGGGAAGTCTCAGTGAGGAACTCGTTATATGAGTAACTGAGTAACTATCAATCATGACCCTTAGATTAAACAATGAAAGAAACTGCTACACAGCTAACCTAGAACACGTGACTCCGACTAAAAACACATTGACACAAAACAAATTTATTTGAAAAAGTAAACTTCTTTTATATTGTGATTCTAAAAAAGTAATATATCATCACCCAAAAATTAAAATTTTCTTAATCATAAATTAATTCTTAGTACAAAAACACTATCAGGTTCTGTGAAAACCTATCAGGTTCTGTGAAAACCTATCATGTTCTGTAGATTAGTTATTTGTGTTCTGTAAAAATGTAATGTATTTTGTAAATAAATTACTTATGTTCTGTAAAAATATAATGTGTTCTGTAATTAAATATTTGTATTCTGTAAAAATGTAATATGTTATGTAAATAAATTACTTATGTTAATTCATTTTAGTATGTTCTGTAGATAAATAAAATTAATATTATGTTATTTATGTAATTTTGTTCTGAATAATATTTTTCTGAAAAAATAATTAATTGAACATACAATCAAATTTTTTATGTTCGGAAAATATTATTATGTGTACATCACTTAATGTTTAATAAAGTAATTTATTTGGAAAAATAGGTAATTTACAACATATTTAATTTTATATCATATTTTTTTTAGTGTCGTAATATTGCATGTGTTAGTTAATTTATATTCTAATATTTTTTGTGTTCAGTGTGGTTTAATTAAAAATTTTATATGTTCTGTAATTATTTTTATGTGTTATGTAAAGAGAGTCTACAATGTTCTGTAATAATTTGTATAAGAATTTGTTGCGTACACAGAACAATAAGGATCGATAAGTTTGTGCCTTGTGAACGTGCAACTGCAACTGACCAATAAAAATGAGTTACCAAGTTACCCATATAAATCAGTTCCTCATTGAACCATCCTCTATATATATATATATATATATATATATATATATATATATATATATATATTGTTGATATGGTCAGAAAAGTAATCCTAGAAATGTAATTAATGATGTATTAATTAGACCTAGATTGGTCCAAGAATACGGCCCGACAAATAAGGCCCGAAACCCCAATTATTTATTAATTTTGTAATTAATAAATAGGGAAAATATACAGCTCATGAAAGGAGTCCAAAATATGATAAATTCTTTGAGGAGGATCTAGAATCTCAATTAAAGGAAATAACTAATCACAATCCTTATCCTACGATAAGGAAAAGACTTGTCCACCAAGGAATTCAATACTTATCCACTGTCAAGAAGGAGACTTATTCGCTAAGTCTCCCAAACATACCCTAAATACAAGGCTCCTGACGCCTATATAAAGGACCTGATCCTTCAATCAGAACTACGTCTTGGCTTAATTCTCAGTAATAGTTGAGATAAGTAGGCATCTTGTGAGGACAGATTTAGTCACAAAACACGAGAACAACCATTAAAGCTCGAAAGCTCTTAAACCCTATCATTAAATTTACAAGTACGTTTTTTATTCCACAACATTTGGCACCGTCTGTGGGAAGACAACATCAACCATGGCAAACACACGAAGAACGACTCGAGATACTCAAACTTCTGAAGAGCTTCCTTGTTAGGAATATGTTGTTCTTGATGATAATTATAAAAACACTTAGTAGATTTTGTATTAAGTCAATTTTGTAACTGTCAACGGATTGGTATGCTTTGCAGCTTCCGTTGACAGGTAGCTCATCAACGAAATGAGTGATGTAGCAATTGCATTGTACAATACTTCACAGTTTGATATGCATTTTGTTGTAGGTATTAGATAGGTTTTCTAAGTCATGTTGACTAAGTATTAGATAGGCAAAATAGGTTGGTTAAGTGTAAATATATTGTGCCTTGTAATTTTGCCTAAATGAAGACATGTCAACGGAATGAAGATTACTCTATCAACGGAATGTAGATCACACCATCAACGGAATGAAGAATATACCATCAACGGAATGAAGAATAAAGCTATCAACAAAACACATCTTCCTGCTATCAACGAATCATTATCACTTTTCTGAATAGTTGACAAAGTGATAGTGACAGTTTTCTGACAGATCAAAAGGAGATGTAGAAGTGTACTTTGCATTGGAAGCCATCAAAATGATCACTGGAAATAAGGAAACATTCCAATTCCCAATCAGGTTCTTGAGTGTGATCATAATAAGCATGAAGACAAAAGCCAAGATCTTCAAGGACCATTGGACAAAAGGAATGAAAAGCAAGCTACTGGAGGTTACCTTTAGATTAATTTAGAGTAGCCAAAAATAGCATTGTAAACTTGGGTTATATAACCAAGTGTAGTAGTTCATTTTAAGATAAGTGAGTGAGATAAAAATAGTTTGTATTAGCTTCTTTAAAAGAGCACTCTCACTCCAAATCAGGAACTGAGCAGTTGTGATACTTTTGTAACACAGATTATTTCCGCAATAAAATTATTTCAGTTGGATCCTCAAAACATCCAACTGAAATTTTATACTTGTTTGTGTTTTTATTTTCAGTTCTGTTTTATTTGAAAGATTGTTTAAGTTTTGAGAAATATCTAGAATTGTATTCAACCCCCCCCCTTCTACAATTCTGTTAGGCTATTTGGGATTAACATTCCTCTCACCTCTGAGGTGGGTGCTCAAGGAAGCCAGCCACTGCCAATCACCACCACTCAAGGACCAGAAATTCCGATTTCAGTTGAAGGGATGAATCCCCTGCAAATGGTCGTTCATGGACCTGATCCACAAGAGACCACTCTCCAGCAACCAATCACAACCCCACCCCTGCTCATGAATGCACCACGTGGCTTTCAACTTCACATCACGGATCTCCCCCAATACGCAACTCAAACTCTATGGATGCCAACCTATGGTATGCCACCTTGACCCACGGTGGGCAGCAGTGGTATCAATCCAAACTACCATGAAGCATATGTTCCCCCTTACATTCAAGGTCTGGGACCCCAAAACCAACAAACTCAAACCCGGCAGACCCCCTTGATTCAAGACTACTCAGGTCCCTATACTGAGGATGGGAATTACTCAACTCGAGAAGAAAGGGACGTTGCCCCAAGGAGAAGACGTTTTTCCCAAACAAATCGGGAACAACCCCAAACTACTAAGGAAAGGATTGCGGCCCATGAGGCAGAGACTACAAGGCTCGAAAAATTATTGGCAGAAGAAGAAGCATCAAAAGCACAAAGAGTCCCGGTGATTAATTTAGATCCGACACCGAGAAAAACCAGGAGGGCTGAAGTCCCAAGAGAAGATCCTAGTGTCTTGTTACCCCTAGGAGACCCTGATGATCCTACACCACCTTTCACTCAGGACATCATGAAGGCCAGTATATCTAGGAAATTCAAGATGCCAACCATTAAAGCTTATGATGGAACGGGATATCCCGCCAATTACGTGAGAACTTTCTCTAATGCACTGTAGTTTCAGCCAACCAATGATGCGGTTAAGTGCAGAGCTTTTCCACAAACCCTAGCAGGCATGGCTCAACATTGGTACAACCATTTACCTCCCAATTCAATTGGATCCTTTAAGGAGCTGAGCAAAGCGTTTATCAACCAATTTGTTAGTGGAAGGGTGCATGAGAAGAGTTATGCATCGCTCATGGGAATCCAGCAAGGAAAGAATGAAGCTTTAAGAGACTATATAAATCGATTCACTAGAGAGGCCCTGAAGGTCCCGGATCTGGAAGATAAAGTAGCTATGAGGAACCACTGATGATCACTTCAAGAGGTCATTGGCAAAACATCCCCCCGAAAGCATTTTGAAGCTCCAAGATAGAGCCGGAAAGTACATCAAGGCTGAAGAAAGCATGAGGAGCTATGAACCCGCTGCTGGTGGAAGTGTAAATTCAAAGAAAAGAAAGGAGACCCGGGAATATGATGTTAAGGAAAAGTTTCCTAGAAAGTCAAAGGATTCTGATTCTCCACCTAAGAAGAACAATTTCGGGCCAAGGTTCACGGAGTATGCAAGATTGAATACTCCCAGAAGCCAAATTCTGATGGAAATAGCAAAGGAAGGAGATCTCCGATGGCCGAAGCCACTAAGGACTGACTTGTCTAAAAGAAACCAGAACCAATTCTGTCATTTCCACAAAGAAGTAGGTCATGACACGAATGATTGCAGGCAACTGAAAGATGAGATTGAGTTTTTGATTCAGAGAGGAAAACTTAATAAGTTTACTAAAGATGGGAATCAAGGGAGTCAAAGAGGAAACTATGAAAGGAAGGATTATGATAAAAGAGACAATGATCAAGATCGTAATCCCAAACCCCGAGGGCTTGTTATCAACATGATATTTGGAGGACCAACTGTTGTTGGGTCCTCCCAAAACTCAAGGAAAGCTTATGCCCGAGAGGTGATGATTGTGGTAGGAGAAGCACCGAAGCGTGCCAAAATAGAAATAACAATAGGTTTCGATGATTCTGACTTAGAAGGAGTGAAATTTCCCCATGATGATCCCTTAGTCATCGTACCCGTGATAGGCAATTCTGAGACGAAGAGAGTTCTGGTTGATAATGGAGCTTCAGTAGACATCTTGTTCCATGATGCTTTTATCAAGATGGGCTATACTGACTCTCAGTTGACACCCTCGAATATGCCCATATACGGAATCAATGGAGTGGAATCGAAGGTAGAAGGTACAATCCAACTCCCTATGACAATGGGGCAAGGTTCGAAAACGTCTACTCAAATGTTGAACTTCATAGTTATAAAGGCAACCTCAACCTATGTTAGGAATATGTTGTTCTTGATGATAAACATAAAACACTTAGTAGAATTTGTGTAAAGTTATTTTGTAGCTGCCAACGAAATGGCATGCTTTGTAGCATTCCGTTGACAGGAAGCTCATCAACGAAATGAGTGATGTAGCAATTGCACTGTACAATACTTCACAGTTTGATATGCATTTTGTTGTATGTACTAGATAGGTTTTCTAAGTCATGTTGACTAAGTACTAGATAGGAAAAATAGGTTGGTTAATTGTAAATATATTATGCCTTGTAATTTTGCCTAAGTGAAGACATGTCAACGGTATGAAGATCACTCTGTCAACGGTATGGAGTTTACCCATCAACGAAACGAGGGAAACACCATCAACGAAATGAAGGAAACACCATCAACGGAATGAAGAATAAAGCTATCAACGAAACACATCTCCCTGCTATCAACGAATCACTATTGCTTTTTGAACAGTTGACAAAGTGATAGTGACAGTTTACTGAACAGATCTAAAGGAGATATGGAAGTGTACTTTGCATTGGAAGCCATCAAAATGGTTACTGGAAATAAGGAAACATTCCAATTTCCAATAAGGCTCTTGGGAATGATTAAAATAAGCATGAAGACAAAAGCAAAGATCTCCAAGGACCATTGGACAAAAGGAATGAAAAGCAAGCTACTGATGGTTACTACTATTGTTCTTTAGTTTAGCCAAAAATAGGGTTGTAAACTTGGGGATATATAACCAAGTGTAGCAGTTACTTTAACGAGAGAGAAGAAAAACAAATAGTTTGTATTAGCTATCCTTGAGAGCATTCTTCTCTACAACCTTGTAACTGAGCAGCTGTGTACTTTTGTATCACAGATTATTTCCGCAATAAAAATCACTTCAGTTGGATCATCAAACAATCCAACTGAAATTATTTATGTGCTTGTGATTTTTACTTTAAGTTCAGTTTTTATTTGTAAGTTGTTTTAAGTTTAAGAAATATCAAGAATTGTATTCAACCCCCCCCCCCCCCTTCTACAATTCTGTTAGGTCATTTGGGATTAACAATTGGTATCAGAGCGAGCTTCTAACATACAAGAAGTTTAAAGATCAAGACCAAAAACAGAAACCATGGTGAAGAAGGATGCAGGTGTGAAGATACCAGTTCTTGATAAGGACAATTACTTTCACTGGAAAGTAAAGATGCATTTACATCTCATGTCTATGGATGAGAGGTATGTAGACTGCATTGAGAAAGGTCCACACGTTCCCATGAAGCTTGATTCTAGAGTTGGACTGCCAGATGATGCTCCTGATGTAGAGATTCCAAAACCTGTCTCAGAATGGACTGTTGAAGATGTTGCAGAAGTCCATAAAGACAAAAGAACCATGAACATTCTGTTTAATGGTTTGGAGCAAGATATGTTTGACAATGTCATAAACTGTACAACCTCCAAAGAAGTATGGGACACTGTTAGAACTCTCTGTGAAGGAACTGAGCAAGTCAGGGAAAATAAAATGCAACTCCTTATACAACAATATGAGCATTTTCATTTTAAAGCTGGTGAAACCCTAAATGACACGTTTAGTAGGTTTCAGAAGCTTTTGAATGGATTAAAGTTGTATGGGAGGATCTATCAAACCAAGGATTCAAACCTTAAATTTCTTAGAGCTCTTCCAAAAGAATGGAAGCCTATGACTGTTTCTCTCAGAAACACTCAAGAGTACAAAGACTACACTCTTGAAAGGCTTTATGGAACCTTGAAGACATATGAGTTGGAAATGGAGCAAGATGAAGAAATTGAAAAGGTACAGAAGAAGGGTGGATCTATTGCATTGATTGCATCTGTGAACCAACTGGAAGATGACACTGAAGAAGCTGCAAAGGCCACAACTAGTTGAGCTAGTTGTAGAAGTGATGTTAGCAAGGGTAAAGGTAAGATGACAGAAGAAGAAGAACCAGAACCAGCCAACTTGGATGACTTAGATGAGATTGATGAACACATTGCTTTTCTGTCAAGAAAATTCTCTAAGTTCAAGTTCAAGAGAAACTCAGAAGCAAGGCCACCAAGGAGAGACTTTCAACCTAACAAAAGTAACTGGATTGAAAAGTCTAAATCTAAATGTTTCAATTGTGGAATGCTTGGTCACTTTGCTGGAGACTGCAGAAAGCCCAAGATTGAGAAGGGCAACAGGAAATTTGAGCATGTTGATTATAAAAAGAAATACTTTGAACTTCTCAAGCAAAAAGAAAAGGCTTTCATGTCTCAGGAGTATGATTGGGCTGGTAATGGTGAAGATTCTGATGATGATGTTGAATATGTCAACCTGGCTCTTATGGCTAACAATCATGAGCAGGAAGCAAGCTCCTCAAGCAACCAGGTAACAATTACTAATCTTTCTGAGCTTTCTAAAGAGGAATGCGATAGTGCAGTAAATGAAATGTCTACTGTATTATATAATTTACGTGTTACTCTTAAATCACTTACCAAAGAGAATTCAAGAATAAAAGAGACTAATTTGCTCTTAAGTGATAGGAATGCAATGTTAGAAGCACAGCTCATTGAATTTGAGAAAATGAGATGTGTTAGTAGGGATGCTAAGAAGGAACTTGAAAACGTATTACAAAGGGAAGAAATTCTTAAGACACAACTTGAAATAGAACAAAGTGTGATTGCTAAATGGAAAGATGCCAGGAATGTTGCTACCAACATCATTAATGTTCAAGGTATGGAATCTTTCTGTGAACAATCATGGAAAAAGAACAAAGAGAAACTAGGGTATGTTTGTGAAACCTTAGAATCAGAAACAGAGTCAACAAACAACAATGATCATTTGTTGAAGGTTGATATGTCAACGGAATGCAATGTTTCGTTGACAGATGAACCATCAACCGATCAGGGTGTTTCGTTGACAGAGAAAAGAAAAGATGAACTCACTAGACTTAATAATAAGTATGGTCCTGTCACCAAGAACTTTGTTCAAGGTGAGTCTAGTAAATCAAAGAAAGTTGAGAAGCCTGTTGAGAAAGCTAATGTAGGTCACTTGTCCAACAAGCAATTGAAAGATAAGTTAGAGAATGTTCAAGTTGAGGCTAAGGGAAATAAAAAGAATAACAGGAATGGCAAAGTAGGAATTAACAAACACAACAATTACACACCTGATAAATATGCTCCTAGAAAGACATGTGTTAATTGTGGAAGTGTTAGTCATTTATCTACTAACTGTAAATCTGTTAAGAAGACTGTTAAAGTGAAAATTCCCAAGCCTGCAATGAATAGTTCTATGCCTACAATGTCTGTTATGCCTAACATGTTTGCTCCATATGCACAATTTCAAAATCCATATGCCAGCATGCCATTTGTGTCTAATCCATACATGAATATGTTTAATGTGCCACAAATGCCATGGAATATGAATAACATGTTTGTTCCTCCAATTATGCATGCTGTGAATGAAAATGTGAGCAATCCTCAGAAATCAACACCAATGATAAAGATTGATTTAAATAAATCTGAGCCCAAGGTGAAAAATGATATAAAAGGAAAAGCAAAGGCTAACAAAACAGGACCCAAGGAAACTTGGGTACCAAAATCAACTTGATTTGATTTTATTGTGTGCAGGGAGACAAAAGGAATCTTTGGTACTTGGATAGTGGTTGTTCAAGACACATGACTGGTGATTCTACCCTGCTCACAGAGTTTCAGGAAAGAGCTGGCCCTTGTATTGCTTTTGGAGATGACAGCAAAGGCTACACTAAGGGATATGGCTTGATTTCAAAAGAGAATGTCATCATAGATGAAGTTGCATTGGTGGATGGTCTTAAGCACAATTTGCTTAGTATCAGCCAACTTTGTGACAAAGGATTTTTAGTTACTTTTTCTAGAGAAGCCTGTGTTGTTTCTAAAGGAGGAAACAACAATGTGGTAATGACTGGATTCAGAAGAGGGAATGTGTACATTGCTGACTTTAGTAGCACAAGTTCAGAAACCATCACTTGTCTTTTCAGCAAGGCAAGCAAGGATGAAAGTTGGCTATGGCACAAGAAATTATCTCATCTGAATTTTAAAGTTATGAATGACTTGGTGAGGAAAGATCTTGCTAGAGGAATTCCACAGGTGGAGTTTTCCAAGGATGGTTTGTGTGATGCCTGTCAAAAAGGGAAACAAAGGAAGGCATCATTCAAAAGCAAGACAGAGTCATCAATTGTCCATCAGCTTGAGTTGCTTCATATGGATTTGTTTGGCCCTGTAAATGTCATGTCTATTTCAAAGAAGAAATATTGTCTTGTGATTGTTGATGATTTTTCTAGATTTACATGGACTTTCTTTTTGCTCTCCAAAGATGAGGCAAGTGAAATCATTATCAATCACATCAAGATGGTAAACAATCATCCTGACTTGAAAGTAAGAAGGATTAGGAGTGACAATGGGACAGAATTCAAGAATTCAAGCATGAAGGTGTTCTGTGAAGAAAATGGTATTTTGCATGAGTTTTCAGCAGCAAGGACACCACAGCAAAATGGTGTAGTTGAAAGGAAAAACAGAACACTTATTGAAGCTGCAAGGACAATGCTAGATGAATCAAAGTTACCAACTTATTTTTGGGCTGAGGCAGTTAATACAGCTTGCTTCACTCAGAATATTTCTTTGATTAATCAGGCCAAAGGAATGACCCCTTATCAGCTACTCAAAAGAAAGAAGCCATTATTGGATTTTCTTCATGTCTTTGGATGCAAGTGCTTTGTTCTGAGAAATCAAGCTGAGCATTTGGGGAAATTTGAAGCAAAGGCAGATGAAGCAATATTTGTGGGATATGCAGCAGGGAAAGCCTACAGAGTCTATAATCTCAGAACCAACATTGTTATGGAATCTGTACATGTCGTTTTTGATGATCTCAAAATTCAAGGTCTCTGTGATGAAGGTTTCCATGAAAGTCTTTCTTTTGAAAATGAGGAAGGAGATCAAGTGAATCATGTTAAGGCTACTGAGAAACAGCCTAAAGTTGTTGTATCTAGCACAGATGAAAGCAGCAGTGAAGATGAAATTGCTGCATTAAGATTGAAAAGAATAGCTACTAGCAGACCAAATGGTCATTTCGTTGACAGTCATGATGGTGGATTCGTTGACAGTCAAAATGAGCGTTTCGTTGACAGTCAAAATGGTAATACCGTTGACAGTCATAGAAATGCTTCTAGAAGTGATCATTTAGGGACAACAAACTCAGGGGGAGTTTCTCAAGGACAAATATCCAATCAAGGCAATCATGATCATGAAGCTGCCTCTTCAAGAGCAAATCTACCTCCCTCAAGGAAATGGACTAAAGATCATCCCTTTGAACTTATTATAGGTGATGTTTCTTCAAAAGTCCAAACTAGAAGAGCAACTCAAGAAGAATGTCTATATAGCAGCTTTCTGTCTCAAGATGAGCCAAAGAAAGTTGAGGATGCACTTCTAGATCCAGATTGGGTTTTGGCTATGCAAGAAGAGCTAAACCAATTTGAAAGGAACAATGTTTGGAAGCTGGTTGTAACGCCCCCAAATCCGGGGTCAAAGGATTTGGTCGTCACACTGCACTCTTAATCCAAACAACATGTTCAATATAAAATCAACACAATAATAATAATATCTGTGACCCCAACTCTACCAAGAATCTTTAAAGGTTATAGTGCTAGAAACAAGAATCCAAAATTTCATTACAACAATCTTTCTTCCTTACAACCATTCTCTTTACAAAAATTCTAATACACTAGTATAACTTCGATAAGAAGTATACCAGGCAACTAATCTTATACAATATATTATTCAATAGAAAACATCTATATACAAAACCTCTCACTAGCTCCAATGCTCTGGATCAAACCGTCTTTACGCTAATATCTTTCCCCATCTCTGATCAGCTACGCGGACAACTCTCGCCAATACACCTTCTTTCTGGCAGGCTAAAATATATATAAATAAAACAAGTATGAGCGAACGAATTGCTCAGCAAGCACATTATTAAATATAATACGAAAGGTTTCCAAAATAAACTTTGGATTTTCAAATAAACAAGCCTTTGGCTTAAACATTTGTAATCTCTAATATTTTCAAAACAAGTTTGGTAATTTACCACAATTTCTCATTCTTCTTCTCTCAATTGAATAATATATTGTATAAGATTAGTTGCCTGGTATACTTCTTATCGAAGTTATACTAGTGTATTAGAATTTTTGTAAAGAGAATGGTTGTAAGGAAGAAAGATTGTTGTAATGAAATTTTGGATTCTTGTTTCTAGCACTATAACCTTTAAAGATTCTTGGTAGAGTTGGGGTCACAGATATTATTATTATTGTGTTGATTTTATATTGAACAGGTTGTTTGGATTAAGAGTGCAGTGTGACGATCAAATCCTTTGACCCCGGATTTGGGGGCGTTACAGTTGGTATCAGAGCAAGGGTTATAGTAAAACTAGAAACGAGAGTGTGTGGGAGTGTATATAGTTATATAAGGAACGTCAGAGCTCATTTAGAGTTCGTATTGGACTATTGGATATAGTACCGCTGAGTGAGTTGAGATGAAGGTATTTGATTGAGATAGTTGTGCTGAAATGGATAGAACTTCTTGCGTTTGTAGACGTCTATGGCGGAATCTTCGAGGACTATTACGAGTCGACGACGACATACGATATTGATAACCTTGCGACATGGAGAAGAAGGGCTGAAATCGAATAACAAGCTATCGAAGGAGTCGACGGAAGAGTCATATGTGAAGACCTTGGTAATACCTTCCCATCCTAATGAAATATTTGGCATTCCTTTAAAAAGAAACCTGTGTTGACGGATATATTCCACCTGTTGATCTTGTATTTGATACTCTTGATCAATCATGTTTTAAATTGCGCCAAAGATTGTTGATATGCCTATTTCAAATTTTGAGACTTGTTGAAAAATATGTTATTTAAATTCCAACTCCTTCATTCTTCCGGAGTGGATAACTCTAATTGTGATGTAACACTATTTGTTGATACTTCCTTTCTGGTTGTTCTCCTTTTCTGAAATAACACCTTTGGAATCTATTCAATTTCAATCCAAGGTGTGTATTTGAGATTTCTTATCGAAAGGCCCTGGTTGTCATTCCGACTCTAAATTTCTTTTATATTTCTCTACTCCAACTGAGGTAAACAACCCTATTTATAGGGGACACAAGGACTATCTGTCTATGTGATAGAAGTCTGACGGGACGCTGTCACTTGTGTGTTGTGAAATACAAGAAGGCTAATTACCTTTAGTACTGTCTTAATAGAGACACACAACATTGAGTTCATGTGATCAAATTGGTCTCTCAGTAATTCTTTCACTTCCAATAATGTTTGCTTTGGAATATGCAGATTTGGTAACCCCAATTGTGGGACATTTGCTACGTTATAGAATCTTTCACTTCAAAATATCATGAATTTTTGTTATACCAAATAATCTGGGAGGTATGCCATTAGGGTGAACTGAAATTTACCCTACCATAATGAACGAAGAATTTGCGATTGAATTACCACGAGCGAAAGCGGATTACGATGCGATTAGAATACTAGTCACATATAACGGAGCCAGTTGTTCTCTTTCTATCGATTAACGTTACGATATGGAAAGGTGAAGTTATATAATTCAAGAGTTGATTGGAAATTGGGGAAAAATGTGTAGTTGTGCTGATGATATCCCATGTTGTGGAAGATGAACATAATAGGTTTTTGTCTCAATGAGAAGAACTTTTAAGATTTGATGATAGGCTAATAATGGAGAATGAGTTGATCTTTGAGTATTTCAGGATTGTATGATATGGTTGCAAGTCTTTTGCTCACGATAGTTAAGGTAGATCTTGCCAGTCAATGTGGATGTATAGAATGAGAATCAAGATAATGTCGAGTTGATCAAGCTGTTTTGGAAATGAGATGGAACCATGGAAAAGGTGTCCTGAGTGTTACTGTGAATGTATCTTCTAAATTATTTGGGAATCAGATGGAGATTAATTAAGTTCTTAGGACTAAGTAGAACAATTTTTAAAGATATGGATTAAGTCACCAAGCTGATAAGGAATATTCTCACAATTATAGATAGGGAAAGAAGATGAAGATGTGTTGATAAGGATTTAAAGACAATGGATGAGGTAATGAGTGATTGTTTTAAACTGAATATTTGTTTGGCACGGAAGGTATGCGATCGTTGAAAGCAGTTGTTAAATATATTGGAGGTAGATAAAGTTGACCCAAGAATATGGATGGCTGATAGTATGAGTAGAAAAAAGAGAGATCAGAGATGTAAATATCTTCGGTACAAGGATTAGAAAGGATAGAGCTTTAAGGTTATGATAACAAGAGATCAACTAGAAGGAATGACGGAAATAAGAATTCAACCAGGATTGATTAAAGAGAAAGGGCCACATAAAGGAAAGAGTTATGGAAAAAGAAAAGGATTCAATTATAGGAGGGAACGAGAAAGTATAAGGAATAAGAAAGAAGTGCAAGAATACATATGAGGGGTTTCAAAAGGATACTAGTGTTGGTGAATATCTAAGTACTTGAGGTGTTGGAAAAATGAAGACAGAATAGCAGAGGTATAGAAGACGATTACAACTAAAGAGATTCCTGAATGGAAGTGGAAACATATTAAGATAGACTTTGCAGTAGAGTTGCTAAGGCTTAGAGCTAATCATGATAGTATTTGAGTTATTATTGACCGATTAATGAGAGGTATTCATTGGGTGAGTTGGTTCGTCTCTATTTGAATGAGATAAGATTATGACATGGAATGACGGGTTCAATTGTATTTGGCAGAGATCCGCGACTTAATTAAAGAATTCAGACAGACTATGGTTGTGTACTAAATTTTGAAGGTAATTGGAAGGACCATTTACAGATGATTAGATTTCCTTACGACAACAGTTATTATGACGATTTTGAATTGCTACCTTATGTCGGTTTACTGCGTGTTGGGAAAGTTGCGTATAAGTTTGCGTACCACCCCGTGAGTGGTGTATTCATAGTATATTTCATAAAAATACGAACCTATAGAGATTTAGTTAAATTGTTCTATGTTGAGTAACCAATTGAGATATTGAGTCAGTATGAGAGAGTGATGAGTAATAGAGGAGTCAAATTAGTATGAGTATGAGGAGAAATCCTAAGGTTGAAGAGTCAACCTAGGAATTTGAGAATGAGATGTTGGAAAATATCCACCTATGTTTGCGCAAGTTGATTCTGAGGACAGAATCCTGTTAAGGGGGAAAGGATGTAAGATCCGGGAAAAATTACGTGTTATTATGTGATGTGAAATGAAATTTTAATTTCATATTAAGAGTTATTAAATGATTTATCTGTTTAAACGTGCTAAGTTATTCGTTAAATGATTGAATATGTGATATTGTGGTGCTATGTGAAATGTGTGGGGAATTTGAAATTATTTTTAAAAGGGTGTCATACTATTTTATTTTATTTTAATTATCGAAAAGAAAATTTGGATCGTTCCCAAATTATTCGGGAGATTGGTATATCGTTCGTACCAATATTTCATTCGTTAAAGTAGGAAGTATTCGAAAATATTTGTAATGGAGGTATTTTGGTTCGTATATTTTGTATTAAACGATACTTGTAGTTATCCGTACTTTATGGATGCTTATCGTCTCGTGAAACGTGTTTCTGCTTTATTAAAGATTTAAAGCGTTTATTTTGTTAAATTGTATTTAAAGCGATCCATCGGATCAGTATCGATCCAAAAATGTCGTTTGGGGTATTATTTTCCGTTTAATATAAAAAGGCAAATCGTACTTTGTTTTGCGTATAATAAAGCTTAATTACAGTTAAAAATCTAAAAAACCCCTGAAACGTGTTCTTCGTGTTCTTGAGAATCAAACCAACTTTTGAAGGCGTTATCGGAATCCGATTTCGATGTTCTTGTAACCAAATCGAATCTCTCATAATCCTTTACCTAAATCCATCATCAAAATTCATGTGGGTATGATCTTTAAACTTTTCCGATTTTTAATTAATTTATTTATTTCGAATTTTTGTTTTAATTTGGGGAAATCTTTGATTGTTGATGTTCTTGATAATTAAGGGCATGAATAGATTGTGCGTGTTGTGATGAGCTTATTGATAATTTTTGTGTGATTTTTGGAGTCCAAATTCGAGCAAAACGGAAATTTAAAGGACTCGCCGGATTTTTCTATGTTCGGCCGGAATTTACATTCGGTTGATTGTTCTTTGATATGGCTTCCATAACTTGATAGATCGGAAGGTTTAGAGTGCAAAGGTGTGTTTAAATTCGAGTTTTAGTCCCGTTTTCTTGTTGCCGGACTATTCACCGCCGCCGGCGGGGATACGAATTCCGTCCAGTTTTGGGCGATTTCGTAGTGGTTGTTTGTATGTTTGTACGTGTCTTGGAAAGCCCTTGAATTCCCCAGTAAAAGCCCTATGATTTGGGCCGTTTTTCGGTCGTCGGAAACTGGGGAAGGTGGCCGGAACCACCACCGGAATCCGGTGTGTTCTTGGCGACCCACCCATGTTCTTGACGACCCGTTTTACTTTTGACCCGACCCGGTTTTGATTTTAAAAAACCCTAATTTCATTTCAGAAAAGTGTTTCTGGAATTTTATTTTAAAAATAATTCAAAAATAGTTTTATAATTCTAAAAATCATATCTTTGATTTAAAAATACATTTTATTATTCCGAAAATTTTATAAATTCATAAATATTTATTTAAATTCAAAAATTGATTAAATTTAATTATTTTAATTATTTTTGATTAATAATTAATTTATTTAATTAATTGATTAATTCTTTTAATCAGTTAATTCTTAATTCTTAATTATTAATTAGATTTAATTAATTAAAATTAAGTGTAATTATTTTCTAGCTTGGTTCATTTATTTAAAAATAGTTTGAGCATTTAAAGAGTGTCAATTAATTTTATTAATTGATTTATTTGCATTTAAAATACTTATATTGGATTTAAAAATCCGATTTTTGATTTAAAAATTGTTTGTGGCTTATTTAAATTCAAATAAGCTTCGTATGATGTTTTAAAAATAGTTATAAGTGCTATATGATTTGTATGAGTTGTGTAATGTGTTTTATAGTCCGTATATGCCCGTACTAGGGCTAGTGTCTGAGTTTTTAATCTCGTAAATTAGACCGGGCGTCCGATACGTAACCGGTTACTTGTTTAAATGTGTTATGTGAATGATGTGAATTATCTGTTGTTGAGTCATGCATGCGAATAAATTGTGTTGAGACTTGTTTGAGTATTTGGTCGTGTCTAACATCATCACGAGGGGTAGTTGGAATAGAAATTTGTCGGTTATGTTAGAAAGTGAGATTTACGAGGCCGTTGACTTGGATGTTGACTTTTATGGTATAGAGATTTTCGACGAACGTGATACGTGGGTGATTGATTTAGTTAATCGTGATTATTCTATCAATTGAAATGTGGTTGTCTCTGCAACAGAGGCTATTGGACGAGACGAGTCAGATTATCGAAGTAAAGTTACGATCGTTTATGGAATGTGAAATCATACGTTGAAGACTAAGTACCGTCTCATGTTTGACTATCGAGGCTGGCACGTGGATTCGAAATGGTAAAAGCAGACTAGTGGTATTCGCAAGAGCGTTAAAGCAAAGAAGGACGGAGGTAGAGAATCGTGCGACAAGACAGAATAAGGAGGAAATCGTATTGTTTCAGCGTTACGAAATAGCTAAGGACCAGAGGCAAGTGTTTATACCCTTGCTTATTAATTAAGGGATATTATCTTGAATTATTAGTATGCATGTTGAATGCTTATTACTGAATTTTCAAATGTTGATTTCTTTGCATTGAATTGCAAGTATGTTATTTAATCTCGTAAATTGACGAGTACTCTTTTATACCTTTTTGGTTTAGATTCATATTTTCATATTGATCGGAGAGATATAATTATTATATTGAAATGATTGAAAAGATAGTTATGGGCTGTATACTAAGGCCTTCTTTCAAAGACTTGATTTAAAAATGCTAAGTTGGAATATTACCAACCCTAGATGAGCGGGAACTTGTGAACCCTATGAGGGAAAACTTATTCTGAAATTCTGAAGTGGTGTTGCTTGCCCTTCAAGTATTCCATTTTTCACCTTGCACCTATGCAAACCTTGTTATCCTTTCTTGTTAATGCGATCATCTGATCCATTCCCTGATTCGAATTCATATATGCTGTGCATGATTTAGTTTACTTCCTTCAAGTACAAGGCTTATCTATTATAAGTACATGTTCGAAGGACTTGAACTATTTCTGTCAGAAGTTGATAAACCCTTGTTTTCTTCATTTATAAACTTCACCTTGAATTCTTCTTAAACTTGAACTTGACTCTCTTGTCATTTACCAGATTGGTAAACCTTAATTAATTCTTCCATAATGTGATGATTTGAACTATTGAGGCCATCTAAAGCCTGTTCTTTGAACCCTATTCCATATTGAGTTATTGCAAATTCTGTTGATATCATATTGTCTGTTTCATATCAGATTCAATCTTGTTAAACATGTTATTATTTATTCTTTGAACCCTACTCTATATTGACTTGTTACACTTTCTGTTGATATCATATTGTCTGTTTCATATCAGACTTAACCTTGTTGAGCATGTCATTGTTTATTCTTCATTATTATCCCAGTTGTTGCATCGATCTCGTCGATATTTATGATGTTGTTACTTGCCATGTGTACTCCCCATTGTTGTGTCAATCTCGTCGATACTAGATTATATTGCTATCCCTTTATTGATTCTTCATAATAGAACTGTTTCCTGGAACGTGAGTTTTCCAGCAATTGTTGTATTAGGTTGTCGATTCTTCCGACACCTGATTGTCGAAGTAAGGTTGTCAATTGTTCTGGCACCTGACGTATATAATATAGAATTGGAATGTTTTTAAAAATGGACCAATTATTGGTCGGGCCATTTATGGTCGATGTAATTTAGGCCCAGATTGGCCTTGGATCCGTAGAGGACTATGCATGAGCTAGTCCGGGGTTGTTGCGTGGCTGGCCAGCAGCACAACCTTTGATTTGATAAAATGTTAAAATCCAATTCTAGAATAAGTTCTTATTTCTGAGATGAGTTACATCCATATGTTTTGTTCTTATGAGTTATGACCTGATTCTCAGGTTTATTCGTTGCGTGAAGTTGTTGGTTCGTTGATTAATAATAGTGGTTTCAATCTTGCTGAAATCACTTACTCTTAATACATTTGGATTCCAAATAGTCGAAATCCACTTCCTTGATTCCATTGGCAGTCGTGAGATATCTATCTTGATGAGTTTTATTCATACCGCATATCTAGTCGGTACCATGTTGAAGCCTTGAAGTGCGTTCCTTATTCCTTGACCGAGCGTGTTGGCTCATTCTTACCCCTTGATTATTCTAACCTTCCAGAGTTGTTGGTTTCAGAAAATGTTGTGAATAGATTTGTTATCTTCAAAACTAGTATTTTTATACAAACTATGGTCTTGAAGATGTATGAGTTATATTTATTTCATATTTTCTACTTACTATTGTAGATATTGTTGATTCGGTCGCCGTAACGACCAGTATAAATCTTTTGTGTTTTAAACTATTCAATTGAGAGAAGAAGAATGAGAAATTGTGGTAAATTACCAAACTTGTTTTGAAAATATTAGAGATTACAAATGTTTAAGCCAAAGGCTTGTTTATTTGAAAATCCAAAGTTTATTTTGGAAACCTTTCGTATTATATTTAATAATGCGCTTGCTGAGCAATTCGTTCGCTCATACTTGTTTTATTTATATATATTTTAGCCTGCCAGAAAGAAGGTGTATTGGCGAGAGTTGTCCGCGTAGCTGATCAGAGATGGGGAAAGATATTAGCGTATAGACGTTTTGATCCAGAGCATTGGAGCTAGTGAGAGGTTTTGTATATAGATGTTTTCTATTGAATAATATATTGTATAAGATTAGTTGCCTGGTATACTTCTTATCGAAGTTATACTAGTGTATTAGAATTTTTGTAAAGAGAATGGTTGTAAGGAAGAAAGATTGTTGTAATGAAATTTTGGATTCTTGTTTCTAGCACTATAACCTTTAAAGATTCTTGGTAGAGTTGGGGTCACAGATATTATTATTATTGTGTTGATTTTATATTGAACAGGTTGTTTGGATTAAGAGTGCAGTGTGACGACCAAATCCTTTGACCCCGGATTTGGGGGCGTTACACTGGTGCCCAAGCCTAAGGACATGAGTGTCATAGGCACAAAATGGGTGTTCAGAAACAAGATGGATGAAAATGGCATAGTCACAAGGAACAAAGCAAGACTAGTTGCAAAAGGGTATTCACAGGAAGAAGGAATTGATTTTGATGAAACATTTGCTCCTGTTGCAAGACTAGAAGCAATAAGGATTTTCCTAGCCTATGCAGCCCATGCCTATTTCAAAGTCTATCAAATGGATGTGAAGAGTGCTTTTCTGAATGGGGAATTGGAAGAAGAGGTGTATATAAGTCAACCTCCTGGTTTTGAAGATGATGATTTTCCAGAATATGTATACTTCCTCCTCAAGGCACTCTATGGTTTGAAACAAGCACCTAGAGCCTGGTATGACACACTTTCACAGTTCCTCCTTGAGAATCACTTCACTAGAGGTACTGTAGATAAAACTCTTTTTCACAGGGTTGTGAATGGCTCTACTATACTTGTTCAAATTTATGTAGATGACATAATCTTTGGGTCTACAGATGTGAAACTTTGTCAAAAGTTTGCCAAGCTTATGCAAAGTAAATATGAAATGAGCATGATGGGAGAATTAACTTACTTTCTTGGTCTTCAAGTGAAGCAAGTTAATGAAGGCATTTTCATTAGTCAAACAAAATATATTCATGATTTATTAAAGAAGTTTAATTTAATGGAATGTTCTCCTGCCAAAACTCCCATGCCTACTGCCACCAAACTTGAATTGAATACTAAGGAAAAATCTGTGGACATTTCAGGTTACAGAGGCATGGTAGGCTCACTTTTATATTTAACAGCTAGTAGACCTGATATTATGTTTGCTACATGTCTATGTGCTAGATTTCAGGCTGATCCTAGGGAATCCCATTTAGTTGCTATTAAAAGAATTTTCAGATATCTCAAAGGAACACCAAACCTTGGCATTTGGTATCCTAGAGAATCTGGCTTTGAACTAATTGGTTATTCAGATGCAGATTTTGCAGGATGTAAAATTGACAGGAAAAGCACAATAGGCACCTGTCAATTCTTAGGAAACAAGCTTGTCTCATGGTTCAGCAAGAAACAAAACTCAGTTTCTACCTCCACAGCTGAGGCTGAGTATATTGCAGCTGGAAGTTGTTGTGCACAGATTTTATGGATGAAAAATCAACTACTTGATTATGGATTAAGAGTTGAGAAAATTCCTATTTTCTGTGACAACACTAGTGCCATTGCCATTACTGAGAATCCAGTGCAGCATTCAAGGACCAAGAACATTGACATCAAGTACCATTTCATTAGAGAACATGTTATGAATGGTACTGTGGAGTTACATTTTGTTCCAAGTGAACAACAACTTGCAGACATCTTTACCAAGCCACTTGATGAATCCACATTCTCAAGATTAGTAAGTGAGCTAGGTATGCTAAATTTCTCTTAATTATTTTGAGATTTTTGCAAGTTAAAATGCAGCC
The DNA here is from genome assembly GCA_030848705.1 of Heracleum sosnowskyi. Classification (NCBI taxonomy): domain Eukaryota; kingdom Viridiplantae; phylum Streptophyta; class Magnoliopsida; order Apiales; family Apiaceae; genus Heracleum; species Heracleum sosnowskyi. The sequence continues at coordinate 7,688,450 of CM061242.1, read as the reverse complement.
AGAAACTTGCTATGTTTTTCTGTGAATTAATTTTCTCAGGAAAAAGTGAAATTTTGTCTAAGTCAAAATTACTATGTCAACGAAACGAACCATTTCGTTGACAGTCTTAGCATTTTTCTGGGTGTTTCGTTGATAGCTCTTTTATATCAACGAAACACAGCTTTATCAACGAAATAAGACGGGACTTTAACCGCCCAATCCTGATTCGTTGATTTAGCGCTTTTAATTTGAACCGTTGATATTTGACACGTCCGTTACCACGATCTGTGCATACACCCCTGTAAGTATAAATCATGGTAATTCTTTAAAAGTAACGGTTATATTTTTAAGCCAATCCAGTAATTTACATTTATTATTGGACTCTTTCTGAGAATTTTTGGGGGCACTACACCATATATGACATTTGCCAACACCTAAAAAAAGTGTGAAAAATCATGAATACTGTTGCTAAAAGCCAAAAAATAGCCTACGCCAACACTTTTCCCAATTTTCGAAGTGTTGGACTTTGCACCGTGGCCGTAGGGGTCTATGCCAACACTTGATGAACCTGCAGTAACACGTGAAAAAAATGTTACCGTATACCCCAATGGCAATACTTTCTTGTCCTTACCAACACTAAAAAAAGTGTTGGAATAGACCATATGCCAACACAAGTACTCCATACTATTTTTTTAATTGGCAACACCCCATGCTCTATTCCAACACTTATTTGTAACACATTTTTTTGTATTTAGCAACACCATTTTACTTTATTGCAACATTAATTTGTTCAACATTATTCATTTTTTGCCAACACATTTTCGTGTTTTAGTAACATCTTGTAAACCAACATTTAATTGTAACATCTACACTTAGAACACACTTTTAACTTTAGAAAATTACCAAACAAAAACCAACTGTATTCGATTAGCATCACCATAAAAAAATGTTCGATCTTATCAAACAAACTTCCAAAGGTACTTAATACTGAACAACCCAAATAAATTTCCAAACAATAGGACTTAGTCTTACAATTACACTACCATCACAATATTATGATCTCCACCGGAAACACTTGTCGCTAGTGTTAAACTTTTCTGTCAACTTTCACATCCATCTCTTGTGTTAGTTTTCATCATCTCTCGAACTTTTCCGTAAACTTTCTCATCCATCTCTTGTGTTAGTTCAGCCAGAATCCTTGATGTTAATTCTTTTGTTGTTAATTCTTTCATGTACTGATCAGAAGCGCCACAAGGGATTGATGTTGCAGACTTTTCCTTGGATTCCCTTTTCCTAATAAACCTCCTAAGTAGCCAAGAGGAGCTATGTTATCATCATGAAAAATTTTCTTAGGAGCCTCAACACTTTATCATTAAAAAGTTGTTTTAGCATCAGCCTGTAAAGTATAAAAATAATCTAATAAATTCTAACACAAGGAAGTAATTGTTGATTTGAAAAAGTATAAATATAAAGGAGAAAACATTTTGTCAAAAACTTGACAGGAAAAGTCTCCTTCTGATACTCACTGTCAAACCTCTTTGAATTAAAGTAAATTTTCATAAAAATTCCATATATGGCTCAAATATTTTCTCACAGCACTAAAAGGAATGTTCATGTTTTCCATGAATGAAGGATCAGACCATATCACCCAACACCTAATACTCCATTAACTTAATGTCCATGAATATCAGACTGTCCTAGGGCGACAGAAAAGTAAAATTTAAAAGTAGAATACAGCATTACCAGCACTAGTGGTAGCAGATCTGCTCCAATGAATAGCCTTTCTGTCAAATCTACTTTTGCAAGTTGTTCTGCACGAGCATTCAAATCCATTGAAAGAAAGGATGCCTAGAATTTTTAGAAAAAAAACAAGTCAGTCAATGTCATGCAGATATGAAGCGAAGGAAAATAATGGAAGCTAATTGACAACCTGAGTGCTTGTACTAGACAAAAATGTCAACTAAACAAATTCTGAATATAGGAATACATTTAGCTGATTAAATTAACAATACAATCCTGAACCTTGGGAAGTCTGTATTCTGTAATACGATGCTACCAATTATATTGCATATCTTCCCTGTTTTACTATTACAATACACAAAGTTCAGCATGACACTACTCACTAGGAACATGCAGAATCACAAATCACCACAACCATCTAAAAACTAAAATGAGCCCATCATAAATGCATTTCTAGAATGCTCTTTTATTTCGAATACAAATTCCTTTTTATTTCTACACAGCACCCGCCGAGTTCATCATGAGCACATTTGGACAAAAAAATGTACTAAATTAGAAAGCACAAAATCATAATTGCAATAAACCACAAGATATATTTTAAGTGAAAAGTCAAGTAAGTTACAAAGAGGGCATACCCTTGATAAGATTATGTCCAACAGTTCACTTCCCGCTTTTGAATCACTGAAGTCTGATTGATTGCTGCTACTATGATAATAAAAATCACATTGTTATGATTTTGTAAGTTAAGGACCTATAAATTTGAGAGTCGAACAATACGATAATTAAAGGGAGGTGAATGAATGAAAAGAATTACCTCATCTGCCATCTGATCGGACAAATGGGCTCATTAAAAGAGGTATTAATGAGGCCAAGGCATCGGGGTTTAGGACATACTAGATTGTCTCTCTTACCAGATTCAGATACAGAAACAGTAACAGATCTCCTCATTTCTTCCCGGCTTTTGCTAGCACTTTGGATCGCACAATTTTATATATTCTTGCCGCCACCAAATTCAAAAAGACCTTTTCAAAATTGATAAAAAAAGAAAATATCAGAGATGAGCATTAAGAAAAAACAGTCAAACTGATTCTAGTGCTCTGCATATTTATTTATTTTATTTTATTTGCATCTCCCTCTCTTTGCACCTCTCTCACCCTCTCTCTCTGCATCACACACCCTCTATCTCTCTGCATCTCCTTCTCCCCCTCTCTCTCTCCAACTCACCATCTCTCCATCTTTCTCCCTCTCTTTTGTGTCTCTTTCTGTCTAGTTATCTCTGTATCTCTCTATTTCTCTCCATAGAAACCAATAACTCTCATGCAAACAAAAAAACTCGCAAAAACTCTTACCCAAACCAAAAAATTAACAAGAATAACACAAAAAATCTAAAACATGAGCATAGTTATACAAAAATTAGGGTTTAAAGAACATAAGATTGGTAGAGAGTTATACCCAAAGCTAAATCAAAGTTAAATTGAGACTCACAAACCGAGTTGAACCGTTTATTGAATCGTGAATGCATGGAATTGGAAGCGTGGAGACCAAATTGAAGACCAGTGTATGACCCAGCTGAATAATTAAAGAACCGAAGAACTCAATCGAAGCCCAAATTTAAAACTAAAGCCCCAATTGAACCCAAGCCCTAATTTTGAGATAGTGTTTAGAGTGCAAGCATGTGTGTGTTCTGGGAGTGTTTTGATTTTGGGTGTTTTGACCCGTCAATTAGTTTTAGCGGCTTAATATTTTAGAGTGGCCGCCCAAAAAAAATTGCCCGCTCATTTCTAATTTTTGCTAACTTTATTTTTACCGCCTATTTTATGAATTTTAGTTACACTTTTTTAGTACTCAATTGTAACACCATTATTCATGTTACAATAGACTTTTTTTATTATCTAAGGTAACATCAAATGATATCATCTGTAACACCAAATACATGTATTGGCTTATATCAATTTTATGTCATTTAAGCCAACATTTTTGCTGGTAACACTAAAAAAAGTGTTGGGGAATCCCATATATGGTGTAGTGGGGAGTATTTAAGAAATTCTATTTTCTTTATTTTCTTTTTACCTGTTCTCAAAAATTCCAAAGGCTTTTCTCTCTACTTCTCTCTAACAAGCAATTTAGCTCGAAGCTTTTCTTCACACAACAATGGCACCCATAGTCAAGCTTATATCTGCTGGAGGGTTCATTTACGAAAAGAACAACTCAATCCCATTTGTTGTCAAGGAGGGTCCAAACAGTATCTTTTTCAAGATGATGGACTTCATGAAGAACTGCAAGTTGAGCTATGCTATGTTTCACTCAACTCCTCTCTATAATGAGATAATCGAGGAGATTTTGACCTCGTGTGAGTATAGTGGAACAAACTGCACACTGCAATTCACCATACAAGGTAAAGAGTACATAGTTAATTCTGATGTATTGTAAGCAAGTTTACATATTCCTGAAAATAACTGTGATGATTTGCCTACAATCACTGAAATGGTTAACTTGCTAAATTCAATAAACTACTCTTTGCCTACTGATAATCTGGGTAGAATAATTAGGAGAGGTTTGGTTAGGGAATATAGTTATTTAGCTGATGCATTTATCAAGGTCTTTTCTGGTAAGATTAATAATTTTGATGCATTAACTAATTCCATGTTGATTCTTTTTACCATGCTCCTAACTGATAGATATTACAACTTTAGCACCCAACTTATGTATGAAATTGGTGCTAAGTTGGGTGATAAGGCTAATAGGAAAAAGAATATCTATTATGCTAGGTTTCTGATGATGTTGGCTAATCATGTTAGTCCAACACCATTAGTTATTTCTAACCCTGTTTCCAAGTTTGAGTGTTTTGTGCAAGAAAAGAGAGTACTGACAGACATACTGAGGCTGAACCACAATGGTGAGGTTCCAGTGGTGTATCTGCCAGTAATTGAGGTAACTACCGCTATCCCTTCTAGTATAATTGTTACTTCAACTATATCACCCAGTACTGTTGCTGTGGAGTCTGTAGTTGTGACCCAACAGGCTCCTACCCCAGCAACAAGACCAAAATCAAAGAAATCCTCCAAGCCAACCTCAGGTGCTTCCCAAAAGGCACCTGTTGTAAAATCCACTACACAACCTAAGGGGAGTGTTGTAGGTGCTGTGAGAGGTGAGGGAAGGGGTGAACATAAAAGAAACCCTAAGGATAAGGAAGGACAGGTGAGTGAAATCCAGCCAAGCCCCATTGTGTCTTCCCAACAAGGCACAATGAGTAAAATGGATTTAAACACAAGTCTAATTGCATCCTCCCAAAAGGATGTGATTATTGAAACAAGCTCTCAACCTAGAGCACAGTCCAAAAGGGTAAGGGACACTTCAAGCCCACAGTCTACTTTTTCCCAATACCAAAGGAGAGTGAAGCAAAAGTCCAAGGCTACACTAAGGGTACACAGGGTGCACACACACTGGAAGCTACACTTCCAGTTTCACAAATTCAGTTTGATGTAACCCCTATCATTACTCTGGGGTTACAGTCCCATTCTCTAAACATCAACCTTGAACTATCTCCATCAAATTCACTAACTTTATCTCTAGATGTGGACATGATCCATACATCTATTCCTGATTCTCCAACTCTAATCTTGGAGAAGCCCCACTCTGAAGCTGGTGGCCATCACTTGTTAAGTGATTTGTTGGGCCATCAACCAATTTTTTCTGAAGTTGCAAGCGGATCTGTGGACAAATCTCTAAAATCAATCACCACAAATTCTACTGTAATTTCACTTTCTCAAAGTGCTTTATTGACTTCATCAACGAAACAGCTTCTTTCGTTGACAAGTGTTTCTCCATCAACGGTATCCATACCGTTGACAGTTCAATCTACCATTCCGTTGATAGGTCAATCTACACCCCTTATTGAAAATCCAGTTGTTTCCACAACTAGTGTAGATGACCTGGTAGTAGTTGAGACACTGTTAGGTTTGAAAGGGAGTGAAACTGAGAGGCTGGCTTGCAGCCAGGCAAAAGGAGAGTCTGAGAGTGAGAGGCTGGCTATTTCTTCCAGCCAGGCAAAAGGAGAGATTGAGAGTACCACCTTAGTAGGTGAAGGTGAGGGTGTGAGAGGTGTGAGCCATGGGGAGCCCATGATGCAAGAAAAGAGTGGAGAGAGAGAAGGGACTACAGGAGCAATAAGGATGGAAGCAGCCATTGCAAGTGAGTTAATGGGGGTCAGTGAGGGAGAAAGGGAACTTACCTTCCAAGAGCATTATCAACAAACTCTGGATAGTATTTCCCTGGATCCTGAGACCTTTACTCATCCTGTGTCAGCCTATCAAGTTATGGCTCAACAGGGCAATGTGGAGGCAGAAAGGTCACTCAACCTAATTCATACTACTGCATCAATGCAAAGAGCAAAGGATGCATTGACCAATCTACCTCCAGGAGCTGCAGCAAGTGGAGAATTTGAGTTTTCTGATGATGAAGACAGCTTTGGTGACAATCTACAGGTGGCCACTACTACACAGACTGGGACTTCTGTGGTGCCTCCTACACCAAACTGGCTTTCTCAAGATTAGCATGGTAGATCCAACTTGGATGCTGCTATTACAAGGCAATACAATGAGGCATATCTAGCTCATGAGTCAGCAACTGCAAGGGACAAGAAATTCTATAAGGCCATAATGGATTCTCTGGAAATTCAAAGGCTACAAATGTTGCAGACAAGGATTGAAGCTACAGAAATAAAGGATTCAATTAGCAACCTTAGGGATGCTACTGACAGGAGGCTAGATGAAAAGCTTCCTCTTCACACTGTCTCCAAGATGTCAAGGTTTTTCACCAAGGAACCTGAAGTGTCCTCATCTTTGAAAACTCTCTCCTCTAGAGTGGACAAAGTTGAGGCTACACTTTCTCACATGCAGAAGGAACAGGAGAAGCAAACTAGCCTACTCACCCAGCTTCTGGCAGCTCAAGGAATCCCTATCATCTCCCTTGATGATAACAAAAAGGGGGAGAAAACTAAGGAGCTAGAGATACAAATTACAAAGGTTTTGGTCCCAGCCATCTCCTTGCCAGAAGAGCCATTAGCAATGGGGGAGTTTGGAAAGCAGAAAAAGGATGGCATTGACCTGATCCAGGAAGCTTCTATGAGGATGAGACTTGCAGAACAAATCAAAGACCATTGGTCCAACATAGAAGCAAGGGTCAAGAAAATTGCTGGAACTACAAAGGACTCCAATCCATCAACGGATCAACCATCAACGGATGCCATGGTTCTAGTGTCAACGGAATGGGAGCCACAGACCAATTCTTTCTATAAGGTAGAGCCCCTTCTACATGGAGTCACTCAAGGTCCAAGGAAGGAAAAAGGACAAACTTCATGCATTAGGGATGTGGAACAAGCTACACTCCAAAGAAGCCTATCTCCCAAGTCCCCTGCTAAACCAAAGGGCAAAAATACAGAAAGGACTTTCTATCCTGCACCTTATCCAGATGAGCTCAAGCTTCTTGGTCTACTTATCACAAAAAGCAAGGAAAGCAATGATTATGAGATAAGGAAGCAAAGGGCAATTGTCTACAGGAATGGACAACAAATTTGTGTTTGGGCTGGTCACCCAAACTTTGCTGAAGCTAAAGCTGAAGAGTCAGAAAGAGCAGCAATGCAAGCCCTTGCTGTTGCTCAGTCTCTTGATGAAGAAGAAAGACAGCAAGAAGAAAAAGCAAGAGAAGAAAGGAGTGCAAAGAAGAGCACAAGGCAACCAAAGGCAAGAGCTAGGAGAAACATAGCCTTTGAGAATGATGACTTTCAGAACACTGCATCAGACTCTTCTGTACCAATTGCACCTCCAACAAATCCTGATCCAGTTTCAGAGGTAAAGTTAGCCTGTGATCCCAATCATCATGTAAATTTCCATGATCAACCAATTGAGCCAAAGGAAGAGCCAATTGAGTTTGATGAGGCCAACTTCCCAAAATTCCTATTTGAAAAGGATCAGCCAATGAAGACCAAGAAAAGGGCTGTCAAGGCAAAGCCAGTATTTGTGAGAAAGCCACAACCTCAAAAACCCCCTACAAATCCAGAGGACTGCATGTACATTGCTGACATCAGGGAAGAATCTAGCTTACATCTTGATTTAGACAACCTAGTGGAAGTAAGGGGCATTGCAGCTTCTCAAAAGATGCCTGAAAGATTAGTTTTCACATTCAAGGGTGGTAGAGAACAAGTATGGCCTCTCTACAGAATTTTAGGAGAAGACTATCAAACACTACTCACAGTGTTTAGATGCATGAAGAAAGACTTTGGCTTCACCAAAATAGCCAAGTCTGAGGTGGTCTCCAAAATATGTCAAATAAAGGCTAGCTGGAACAAGCCTGAGGCTCTTCCCAGGATGCTTAGAGTGCCCTCAACAGGAAAGAAGATCCATCTTCAACCTTACTGGATGATGGAATTTAAGGACAAGGACAACTGCAGAAGGTTCTTCAGGATGGAAGACCAGCTGGATAAGGCATCTAATCAAACTCTAAAGCTTATGCAATCCAAGCTTGGTGATCAGGATGAGGAAGAGAAGATCTTCTACAGAAGGCTACAGGTCCAGATTGAGGAAAACAACTCTAAGAGAGGGAAGAAGACTATGCCACAAAGAAGACAAAGATGAATCATTTGCTCAGTCTAGAGGAGCACTTCTGGGCATTAGTCTTGTAAGTCTTGTATTTTGTTCAAAATATTATGAAGCTTAAATGCATTTTCTACTTTTGTAATTTATAATGTATCTGAGTGTTTTTGTTATCATCAAGTCTCTTGATTTATGGCTGTTATTCTATCAGTCATAAATTGGGGGAGATTGTTAGGAATATGTTGTTCTTGATGATAAACATAAAACACTTAGTAGAATTTTTGTAAAGTTATTTTGTAGTTGTCAACGAAATGGCATGCTTTGCAGCATTCCGTTGACAGGAAGCTCATCAACGAAATGAGTGATGTAGCAATTGCACTGTACAATACTTCACAGTTTGATATGCATTTTGTTGTATGTACTAGATAGGTTTTCTAAGTCATGTTGACTAAGTACTAGATAGGCAAAATAGGTTGGTTAATTGTAAATATATTATGCCTTGTAATTTTGCCTAAGTGAAGACATGTCAACGGTATGAAGATCACTCTGTCAACGGTATGGAGTTTACCCATCAACGAAACGAGGGAAACACCATCAACGAAACGAAGGAAACACCATCAACGGAATGAAGAATAAAGCTATCAACGAAACACATCTCCCTGCTATCAACGAATCACTATTGCTTTTTGAACAGTTGACAAAGTGATAGTGACAGTTTACTGAACAGATCTAAAGGAGATATGGAAGTGTACTTTGCATTGGAAGCCATCAAAATGGTTACTGGAAATAAGGAAACATTCCAATTTCCAATAAGGCTCTTGGGAATGATTAAAATAAGCATGAAGACAAAAGCAAAGATCTCCAAGGACCATTGGACAAAAGGAATGAAAAGCAAGCTACTGATGGTTACTACTATTGTTCTTTAGTTTAGCCAAAAATAGGGTTGTAAACTTGGGGATATATAACCAAGTGTAGCAGTTACTTTAACCAGAGAGAAGAAAAACAAATAGTTTGTATTAGCTATCCTTGAGAGCATTCTTCTCTACAACCTTGTAACTGAGCAGCTGTGTACTTTTGTATCACAGATTATTTCCGCAATAAAAATCACTTCAGTTGGATCATCAAACAATCCAACTGAAATTATTTATGTGCTTGTGATTTTTACTTTAAGTTCAGTTTTTATTTGTAAGTTGTTTTAAGTTTAAGAAATATCAAGAATTGTATTCAACCCCCCCCCCCCCCCTTCTACAATTCTGTTAGGTCATTTGGGATTAACAACCTATAATACAATCCTGGGAAGGACGGGTCTTCATGCGTTCAAGGCTGTTGCCTCGTCTTATCATTTGAAAATCAAGTTCCCAACAAGAAATGGGATTGGTGAAGAACGAGGAGACCAAAAGATGGCTAGAAGTTGTTATGTAGCCGCTTTAAGGCCTGATCGAATCGGGGGGCAGGTTCTCCCTATTGAGGACATGGATGCTAGAGATAATGAGGATCGAAGATGGAAACCAGCTGAGGATTTAATCCCAATTCCCTTAGTTCCTAGTGAACCGGAGAAGGTTACTTACATTGGAGCGTTGTTACCTGAACCATTGAAAAGAAAAATCATATCCTTTCTTCAAGAAAACAATGATGTTTTTGCTTGGATAGCGGCCGATATGCCAGGGATTGATCCCCAGTTGATAACCCACAAATTGAACGTAGATCCTGAAAGGAAGACTATGAAACAGAAAAAGAGAAATTTTGCTCCAGAGAGACAAGAGGCCATCAAGCAGGAAATAGATAAGCTTTTGGAAGCCGGGTTCATTGAAGAAATTCAATTTCCAGAATGGTTGGCTAACCCAGTGACGGTCAAAAAAGCCAATGGGAAATGGAGGATGTGTGTCGACTTCACAGACTTGAATGACGCATGTCCTAAGGATTGTTTTCCCTTGCCGAGAATTGATACTCTGATAGATGCCACAGCTGGGCACGAGATGTTGAGCTTCATGGATGGCTTCAGTGGATACAACCAAATTAAAATGCACAAAGATGACATCTCCAAGGTACCATTCGTCACTGACATTTGGTGTTTACTGTTATTTGGTTATGGCATTTGGACTAAATAATGCAGGAGCAACTTACCAAAGGTTGGTGAACAAAATCTTTGAACGCCTAATTGGAAAGACTATGGAGGTCTATGTGGATGACATGTTGGTTAAAAGCCTCGATAAGGCTGATCATATAAACCATCTACGGGAAGCCTTTGAAGTGCTGAGGCACCATAAAATGATGTTAAACCCAACAAAGTGTGCCTTTGGTGTAGGGTCAAGAAAGTTTCTAGGCCTAATGGTTTCTAAACAAGGAATTGAGGCTAACCTCGATAAAATCAAAGCAATCCTAGACATGGAGCCGCCACGGTCTGTCAATGATGTTCAAAAATTAACAGGAAGAGTAGCAGCATTGGGGAGATTCATCTCCAAGTCAGGAGAGAAGTGCTTACCTTTCTTCAAAGCACTCAAAGCCTATCTATTACGTAAGCAAGATTCTACATGGAGCGGAAATAAACTACTCTACGATAGAGAAGTTTGCCTTAGCCCTGATCATGGCCTCAAGAAAGCTACGCCCATACTTTCAGGCACACAAGATAGAGGTTTTAACTAATCAACCTCTAAGAAACATATTGCACAATCCACAAGTTAGCGGAAGATTGATCAAATGGGCTATAGAATTGGGAGAGTTTGACATCAAGTATAAGCCTCGAACTGCAATAAAAGGACAAGCACTCGCTGACTTCATGGTTGAATGCACCATTGACAACCAAGAAGTCGGGGGGCAGGAAGTAGTATTGGAAAGAAATGAAGAAGAGAAGAAGGATGAAGACATGGTGTCCAAAGAATGTTGGGTACTCTATTTTGATGGAGCATCAAAAACAAAATCAAGTGGAGCAGGTTTGGTGCTGCAAAGTCCCGATGGATTCCTCATAAAGTATGCACTAAAGCTGGACTTCCCAACAACGAACAATGAAGCTGAGTACGAAGCCCTGATAGCTAGCTTAGGGCTGGCTGGAGCCTTGAGAGTTATGTTGCCCAGTAAATAACAATTGTAGAAGGGGGGTTGAATACAATTGTATAAGATTCTCGACTTAATCAAGTATATAACACAAATATGAAATAACAATAACAGCTTTATTAAATCTGATATAAAACTGTTACAAACTCTCTCAAGAAATTCTGATGTTCTTGAGAGCTGCTAGTTTACACAAATACTCGAGTGTATGATCGTTTATGTTCACATTTATAAATCAAAACCTAAACTGTGTTTATATACTACACAGCTTCTCTATCAATGATAAGTCCTAATCAATTACAAAGATTGAAACCTATCCATAATTGATAACTACATTCTACAAACAAGGAACCGACAGAATAAATTTCCATGTTTAACTAGACTCCAAATATAACTCGAAGTAGGAATCCTGATCAGCTTTCAGTCCTGATGATCAATCCTGATCCCAGTCCTGATATGTATTCTGATCCTGACGACCATGCAATCTTGATGACGTCAGCAATCCTGATCAGTTAAGTCTAGCTCCTGACGATCATTGAATTCTGATCTAACAATCTCCCCCAATCTCATACTTTATGAAATAAAGTATAGATTCCTAAGATTCAATGATGTCAAAAACATATATACAAAATGTACAAGTATCTGCAGCAACAACTTATCTGTTTAAATTCTTTGATAGAACAGATTCATCTTCAAGAAGTTGGATAACAAATTTTCTTCTTTTTCTTCAAGAATTCGAATCAGTCTTTCCTTAAGATTTCTGAGTTCTTCATCTTCCTCATTAATCTGGTAGATAGCTGCTCTGAGATTCAATATGGAGCTTCTCTGAAGACTATGCTCTTCAAGCAAAAGATAAGCAATTTCCTTCCCATCAGGATTGAGAGTAAGGTTGAGTCATGCCAAAAGTTACTTCTTTAACAGCAGTACCCCTTTGCATTTTCACATCCTGACCTCTTTGATTTAAGTACATGGGAGTATAATTACCATTGAAATTACTGTTTCCATCCAGTCTTCTTCTTATTGTTGACAAAATCATGTCACTCCACACTTTACACATTTGATTCTTCAATCTCAAAAGATAATGAACATATTTCAGTTCCTGTGTAGTTTTCATCAGCAGATCTTGAATAGATAGAATCTTCACACTACCATCTTTCATGAAGTACAGAAGCTTTTCTTTCTTGTCAAAACCATCATGACAATCTATAACTATATCAACAGCTAGTAAATTGTTCAGGTTTTCAGAAGTTAAAGTACCTCCAATTTCAGTTAAGGAGTAAGGATCTACATATGACATATTTAGATATTCAGCATCCCTGTGTCCAATACCTCCTCTTGAATTGCTTGACAATTGCTTCATATTTGAAAACATCCTTAGCCAGAGTGATTTTGATCTAACCATATCAGATAAATCAACAACACTTGAAGCACTTGTAATAATTCCACCAGACTGAAAATTGATAGGTGTATCACACCTCAGTGTACTAATATGTTTCCACTTCTTGTCTTTCTCTTTTTCATGAGCATAGCTTCTTTCAAGTAAAGATTCTTGTCTGCTTGAATTCCTCCACTTTCTTTCATTTGAGAGTTTAAGCCTTTGCATATAGAGATTGAAATCTCTATTTGTTTTTCTTGTGATTTCTCTACTTCTGGCTTCTTCTTCTTCATCTACTTCCTTGTTGTGAAAGTCAACCACAGTAGATAAGATTATCAAATCAATCTCTTGCAGAATTTCAGAATCATCAGGATCTTGAATATTATCAGGAACAACATCATGATTAGATTCTTCAATTTGATTTGTATTGCAGAGAGTTGATTTTCTTGATTTTCTTCTCAATTCAGGTTCTTCTTCGATATTTCCATCATCACCAAAAGTAGATTTGTCAGGAACTACTAGAGTTTGAATAGGTTCAGGAATTTCTTCAATTCTTAACCCTCTAGACCTTGTTTGTCTAGGTACTGTTTGAGTTGAAGAACCTCTTCTACTTCTTCTAACACCTCTCCTACCTCTGCTTCCTCTTCCTCTAGTAGAAACAGAATAGCTTTCCATTATCTCTTTTTGTTGTCTAAAGAATTCTTCATTTGAGAGATCTGGATATTCTTCACTTGCTGTAGAGAGTGCTTTTTTGGCAAATAATTGTTGAACTCTTTTATCAGTATGATAAAGAGTAACAATTCTACCATCCTTTGTAGTAAACTTCTGGAATAAATTTGATGCATCATCAGGATTATCAATAATCACATCTTCATCACCTTCAGGAATTGTAGCAAGAGTATGTCCATGACCAGGTGTCAGGATTTGTTCTTCCGTCAGGATCTGAGATTGCACCAATGTTCTTACTGTCTTAACTCCAGAATCAGAAACATAAGTTGACTGCGTTGTTTGACTTTGTGAAGTTTGAAATGTAGACTTCATAACAGCAGCATCAGAGGGTTCTCCTTGTATCACTTTGTCACTACCATCATCTCCAGTATCATCATCATTATTCCTTAATACTAGATCAGGTGTGCATTTTGTTGCCTGACTTACCTTCTCCCCCTTTTTGACATCAGTATTTGACAATAGATTCAAAATTAAGGAAAGAGAGGCTTGAATGTCAGTTACCTTAGTATCCAGAGAATCAATCCTTCTGTTGATGGAGGTTTGTTCAGAAATGACAGATTTCACTTGGGATTCTACTACCCTTAGCTGAAAAGTAGTAGGCGCCTTTGTAAAATTTTGAGAAATATCATTCCTCACCAACTCAGTTGAATTTTTGATAGAATCAATCTCACTTTTCAGGCTTTTGGATAACAGAGTTGTAGCCTTCAGATGATTCTTCAAGTCTTGATTCTCCATAGATTTCACTGCATCATAGGCATGTTCCAAAGCAGAAGAATAACTTACAGTTTCAACAGAACTGTGCCATGAATTGTTCCATTCATTCTGTCTAAGTGCCTCAGCAGGATTAAAGGAAGGAATAGAAAAATCTTGTCTCTGATCTTTCCCAGTGGAAGCTTTGCCAGCCATATATGTACTTGATGAACCAAAATTAGTTCCAAGACTAACTTTGAGCGCTGTAGCAAGCTATTCCTTCTCTTTTCGATTCTCATCATCATCACTATCATCAGAGGCATCATCATCAGCACTATGAGTAAAATTAGGATCAGGAATAGCTATACCTTTCAATTTATCCTGTGAATCTGTGATAGGATGATCCATTGGTCTTGAACGAAGTGGCTGTATCAGGATAGGCTCAGCATCAGGAGCACCACTAGCGTCAGGATGAACACCGTCAGGATTTGATATGCTTGCATCAGTATTTGCTACCAATGGTTCTTGTGGAGCTTGAGGTTCAGAAGCTGCTTCAATACTTTGAGTCAAAGGTTCTTGTGTGCTTCCCTCAGTGACAGTGTCCTCGACCAATCTTTGAACTTCATCTGCACCAGAAATCCCTTGAGTTGTGTCAGGAAATTTCTCAGAAACTGTAGCTTGGCCTGCATCTTCACTTTGAGAAGATGGTTCTTGTGTAGCTGGAATGTTGATGTCTTCATTCTCCCTTTGAGAAAATGGTTCTTGTGTGACCATTCCACTAGCTAAGCCTTCACCCAAACTTTGATTGAGTGGTTCTTGTGTGGCTGGATCATCAGAAAGAGCTGCTGAACCACTTTGAGGTTCAGGTTCTTGTGGGCTTGATCCTTTCAGTTTCTTCTGTCTCTGATAGACTAACTCTTCTGCCTTCTTTAGTTTTTCCATTGGATGTTTTATCCCAAGATTGGAAGAAGCAGCACCATACTTCTCCCATGAAATATCAACATGTCTTTTTGTTGGAGAGTCTTGTGCTGGAGAGTCTGAAATAGTAACCACTTGACTTGGTGCAGCATCAGGAATACTAACATCAGGATTTGCTTGAGCAGTAGAAACTGATTGCTCATTCATAATAGAAGTGTCCTGTACATCAGTATCCTGCTTCTTTTCTAAAGGAATTTGATACATGCCCTTAGTTAATCTTCGTTTCTTCTGTGGTGTAGACAATGAAACCACAGTTGCAGTAGCAGTATCAGCAACTTCCTTATTCACATTCATTATAGAGGATATAGGTAAGTCATCCTCTGAATCAGTCTCATCCCTGAGAACTAATTTTCTTTTAACAGAAACAGCCTCAACACCTTTTGCAGCTTTCTTCACCAGGACCCCTTGTACACCCCCTTGTAACTTCTTTTTAGTGAGTGGTGTAGAGGAAAAATCCTTTGAACCTGATTGCCTTCCAGACACATCAGTTCTAGCTGATTTCTTTGATTTTACAACTAAAGTCTTTTGAGAGACATTAGAGGTGGCTGTTGACTGTTTAGACTGTTTAGGATGAATGTTTGGGTTAGGAACAAGGTGTGATTGGTCTTGCCCCATAGCATTAGAAAGTAATCCATAACGAGTAGGCATTTTCTGATGTAAGAAAAACCTTACCTCATCAGGAATAAAAGCATTTCCATTAAAACCATTTGCCTTATCACTGTTGACTAAGGACTTAATATTATTCTTAGAAATTCTACAGATAGGTAGAACTACATCATTCTCAAAAACAACATTAGGACACAAGTGATTAAATATCAACTGTAAAAATCTAAGAAAACAGACAGAACCTAACTTATCTGATTTCCTATCACTTAAAGCTTTTAAGATAAACGACCCATAATCAAACACTGTAGAATGAATAAGAGAGTACCCAATTTTGAGAGATCCTGATGGAAGAGCATCAAAATTTGATGTCTTGTTCAGGAAACAGCGGCTGATCGTATCAAAGAAGAAATTCCATTCTTTCTTAAGCTTTGTCCTAAAGAGATTGCCATATCTCTTTACGTCACCATTGTAGCCCAACTTTGTAACAAACTTAAAGAGAGTAGAGTCCGAAACATTAGCAGGAATAGCATCACCAAGAACAGGTAAATGCAGGGCTTCCTCCACAATTGCAGGAGTCACATAGTGAGTAATTCCATTATATTCAAAACTCATCAAGATGGTGTCAGAATACCCTTTGTCAAAAGTAATTGAGTTCCACACCTGCATTACAGACTTAAAAGAAACACTGGCAGGTTCTGTTAAAGCAAACTTCAATGGGCTTGAAGCTAGAAAATCTTGAATTATATGAAACTCATTGGGTAAATCTTGATGATTTAGAATAGCCACAAAATTGTTAGTGGCAAAAGTAACACCACTAATCACTGTTTGTTCATGAATGATGAAGACGCCATTGGAATTCTTAAAAATCTTGAGAATTGATTTTTGAAAACAGTTAGGGTTCGTAAGCACAGAGAGAGAGATAGAAAATCGAAAAACTGATGATGAGAGAGTAATTAATGATTTATAATAAGGGAAAGTATTTTGTTAGAACAAAACTTTACTCTCAATAACAGGTGGCAAGATATGATTTGTGCACAAATAATTAGTGGACAGATTACGTGTATAATTTAAATGAACCTGCACCGCTTTTGATGTGTATGTATATGTATATCTATAACAGTGCAACACACGCGCTCATACAGTTGTCCTACTAAAACTCAACCGTTCATCAGCAGATACTGACGAAAAATTAGGCACAAATTAAGCAATGAAATACTGACCTGAACATCAGGATTGACCAGTTGACTTCCTGTCAGGATTGAGTCCTATCAGGAATAGATCAAAAATACATACCTTTCTGAATAACCATCAGGATTTGACAGTTATCAGGATTTCCTCTCTGTAACTTTCCTCAGAAATTCTCAAAGTTCATCATTCCAAGTTCATTCACCAATTTATTGAAAGTAGCTTCAAGCAGTGGCTTGGTGAATATATCAGCTAGTTGTTGATCAGTAGGAACAAAGTGAAGTTCAATTGTTCCTTCCAGAACTTGTTCTCTTATGAAGTGATATCGAATACTGATGTGTTTAGTAAGAGAATGTTGAACTGGATTTCCTGTCATTGCAATAGCACTTTGGTTATCACAAAAAATAGGGATTTTTGAGTATGACAGACCATAATCTAACAACTGATTTCTCATCCACATTATCTGAGCACAACAACTTCCTGCAGCAATGTACTCAGCTTCTGCAGTTGAAGTGGAAATGGATTTTTGCTTTTTACTGAACCATGAAACTAGTCTTCCACCCAAAAACTGACAGCTTCCTGAAATACTTTTCCTGTCTATTTTACATCCTGCAAAATCAGCATCTGAATAACCACACAACCCAAAATCTGATTCCCTTGCATACCAAAGGCCAAGTGAAGGAGTGCCTTTGAGATATCTGAAAATTCTTTTGACTGCAATCAGATGAGGTTCTCTAGGTTTTGCTTGAAATCTTGCACACAGACAGGTTGCAAACATGATATCTGGTCTACTTGCAGTGAGATACAATAAAGAGCCAATCATTCCTCTGTAGTGAGTTACATCTACCTCAGCACCTTGATCAGGATCAAGTTTGGTAGCTGTAGCTATGAGAGTTGTAGCAGGAGAACTATCTTGCATGTTAAACCTTGTCAATAAATTCCTTGTATATTTAGACTGATTGATAAAAATCCCTTCATCAGTCTGTTTAACTTGAAGACCAAGAAAGTAACTCATTTCTCCCATCATGCTCATTTGATATCTTGACTGCATAAGCTTAGAAAACTTTTCACACAGCTTATTGTTTGTTGACCCAAAAATGATATCATCAACATAAATCTGAACTAACAACAAGTCCTTACCATGATTCCAATAAAATAGAGTTTTATCAATAGCACCTCTTTTGAATCCACTTTCCAGTAAGAATAGAGCTAAGGTTTCATACCATGCTCTTGGAGCTTGCTTTAGTCCATAAAGTGCCTTATCCAATCTATACACATGATTTGGATATTTAGGATCAATGAAACCAAGAGGTTGCTCAACATAGACTTCTTCCTCCAGTTCTCCATTTAAGAAAGCACTTTTAACATCCATCTGGAAAACCTTGAATTTCTTATGAGCTGCATAAGCAAGAAATATCCTGATGGCTTCTAGTCTTGCAACAAGAGCAAAAGTTTCATCATAGTCAATTCCCTCTTGTTGAGAATACCCATTTGCAACTAGTCTAGCTTTGTTTCTGATTATTATTCCATCAGAATTAGTCTTGTTCTTGAAAATCCACTTTGTACCAACAATTGATCTATTCTTTGGTCTTGGTACCAGTTTCCAGACTTCATTCCTTTCAAATTCATTCAGTTCTTCTTGCATTACAGTAACCCAATCAGTATCTTTAAGTGCATCTTCAACTTTCCTTGGCTCCTCCTTGGATAGAAAGTTATTGTATAGACATTCATTCTGAGTTGCACTTCTTGTTTGAACAACTGCATCAGGATCTCTAATTATCAAATCAGGAGTATGACTTGCAGTCCATTTCCTTGCTGGTGTTAAATTGTTTCTTGAAGTAGATGATCCCCCTGGATTGGTGTTATCTTGATTAGAAGAATTTTCTTGATTTGAAGCTCTCCCTGAATTATTGATATCTCCTCCTGATGAGTTATCAGGATTATCACTTGAATCAGTATCTGAAGAATTTTGTCCTGATGATTGAGTTGACTCTGAACTTGTAGTAGAATGTTGTTGCTCCCCCTCAACATTAGCACTACTAGAAGTATCACTATTGATTACATCATCAGTATTAGCACCATCAGTATCTGGTGTGTCATCAGGATTTGGTGACCCATCAGGATCTGATGAATTGACAGGATCTGATTCACTTTCTTCAGGTTCTTTGGTAGCTTCATTTTCGAAAATCAATCTATCATGAGAATCTTCATTGATTCCTGTTATCTTTTTATCATCAAAAGATACATGTATTGACTTCATGACAGTTCTTGTTCTCAAATTGAAAACTCTGAAGGCTCTTGATGTAGGATAGCCAATGAAAATTCCTTCATCAGCCTTTGTTTCAAATTTCCCTAGTTGTTCAGGATGAGTTCTGAGAACAAAACACTTACAGCCAAACACATGCAAATGCTTCAGACTTGGTTTCTTTTCCTTGAGTGACTGATAAGGAGTAATACCATGTCTGTTTATTAATGTGAGATTTTGTGTATAACATGTTGTGTTGACTTCTTCTGCCCATAAATATGTAGGTAATTTAGCTTCTTCCAACATAGTTCTGCCAGCTTCAATAAGAGTTCTACTTTTCCTTTCAACTACTCCATTTTGCTGGGGTGTGTTAGGAGCAGAGAATTGTTGAATGATTCCTTTGTATTTGCAGAACTCTTCCATCTTTGAATTCTTAAATTCAGTACCATTATCACTTCTCAGTATCTTGACTTTGTACTTTGTGGTTGTCTCAATCATTCTCACATGATCCAACAGAACTTCAGGAGTCTCATCTTTTCTGTGCAGAAAATACACCCAGGTGAATCTAGAATATTCATCAACAATTACAAGAGTGTACCTTTTCTTACTGATGGACATGATGTTGACTGGACCAAATAGATCAAGATGTAGCATGTGATATGGTTCTTCAATAGAGGATTCTGATTTACTCTGGAATGATGTCCTTCTTTGTTTTGCTTTCTGACATGCATCACAGAGTCCATCAGGTGTATATAATACTTTTGGTAATCCTCTCACTAAATCTTTCTTAACCAACTCATTGATATTGCTGAAGTTGAGATGAGAAAGCTTCTTGTGCCAATTCCAACTTTCATCTACTGAAGCTTTACTGATCAGACATGTAGGGGAGCCATCAATATTGGAGAGAATGTTGGCTTCATATATGTTACCATGCCTGTAGCCAGTCAGAGCTATCTTTCCTGTTGCTTTACTGACTACTTCACAATGAGTGGAATAGAAATTGACATGATAACCTCTGTCAGTGATTTGACTAATACTCAATAGATTGTGTTTTAGTCCCTTCACTAGAGCTACTTTTTCAATGATGACATTTCCAATGATCATATTGCCATATCCCAAAGTTTGTCCAATGTTGCCATCTCCATAAGACACAGTTGGGCCAACTTTTTCCTCATATTCTGATAACAGGGCTTTGTTTCCAGTCATGTGCACAGAACATCCACTATCCATGACTAACACATTCTTCCTTTTTCCCTGCAATCAGAATAGAAACACACTAGTTAGAACACTTAGAAACCCATACATGTTGGATTCCTTTTTCATGCAATTTATTAATTTTAGCAGCAGAAGACTTTTTGACATTAGCAGTCCTGACAGGATTTACTCCATCAGGAATTGCTTTGTCAGTATCAGTATTAACAAAAGCATGCCTCACTATTACATTCTCAATTCTATCAGACTTTGTACTACTATCAAACTTAGGCAATGGATCATAAAAGTTATAGTACAAATCATGATACTCTTTACAAGTATAAATAGAATGCCATATACTACCACAATGAAAACAGGACTTCTGTGGTTTATAAAATACTGATCTATTCCTAACATCAGACTTAGAAATATCAGCAATCTTCTTCTTACTCTTCTTACAATCAATAGCAAGATGATTAGAGTTACCACAGTTAAAACAACACTTTCTAGGTGCATTTGGGATATATTTATAACCATTCTCTTTATTGATCCCAACTTTACCATTCCTGTTTCTCTTAACAGTAGCTTCCTTTTTCTTATCTGTAACCTCACAGATTTTATCCTTAAGCTGTTTCTGAGACAATAGACCTACATTCTTAGTGACTTTATTCATGACAGGTTTAGACTTTATAATTTTAATTCCTTGAGTAGAAGTAGATCCCTTTTCAAAAGTAGAATTGGAATCCTTACCAAAAACAAAATTAACAGGAGTAATCTTAGATTTGGTTGCGTCTATAACATGTCTATAGGTCTTTGGACTGACTGTCTCATCAATGACAATTTTCTGTTTCAATTTCTTATCTTCATCTGACTTATATCCTAGACACTCTTTCCAATTCTTAGAGGTATTAATCTCATGAAATTTCCTACCAGAGTCTGTCCAGGTTCTGATTTTCTCATTAGCATATTCAAGTTCCTTTTCAAGAGAAGTACATTTAGATTTCATCTCTAAGTACATGTGTTTAGCATTATCACATTCTTTTTGTACTTCCTACATACGAGAAAATTCAGCTTCTAATATCTCATTCCTTTTTCTAAGGTCAGACATCTCAGATAAGATTCTAGTATTTTCAGTAGTTTGACTTATAAAGCTAATATGCAAAGACTTTTGAAAACGTCTTAACTCAGAAGCATTATCAGTATCAAAATCAAAGATAGTATTTAGTACCTTATCATCAGGAGCAGCAGTTACATCAGCATTGGCCATTAGAGCATAGTTGACTACCTCAGTATCAGATTCTGAGGAAGAGTCCATCCAATCCTTGCTTGATATGATAAGTTCTTTTGTCTTCTTGCACTCAGAAGCAAAGTGACCAATACCATTACACTTGTAGCATCTAACCTTTGACTTGTCAAATTTGCTACCCTTGCTGTCTTTTTTGATATACTTGTCTTTGTCTGCATTGAAGGCCTTTTTCTGAAAGTTGCCTTGTCTCGTACTCTTCCTGAACTTCATCCTTCTGAAGTTTCTGACAATCATAGCAACCATCTCTTCCATGTCTGAGTCAGAAGAATCATCATCAGTATTGGCATCAGGATTGCCATCAGTATCTGATGAAGAGTCATCAGGATCTGACTCAACTATTCTTGATTTACTTCTAGAGACCTCCATAGTTTTTCCTTTTGATTTAGCCTCTGCTTTCAAAGCAATTGATTTTGCCTTGCTGCTTTTCTTGTTCTTTCTCTGTTGAACTTCAAGATCATGAGTTCTTAGCATTCCATAGACTTCATCAAGAGACACAGTGTTCAGATCATACTGATGTCTAATGATCGAGGTCTGAGTGTCCCATTCTTCAGGTAAAGCTCTTAGAAACTTGGTGTTTGAATCTTCAGTTTCATATTCCTTGTCAACTAAAGATAAATTGTTCAATAGTGTCAGAAATCTATCATATAGATCAGTTAGGCTCTCATCAGGTCTTGCATCGAATTGTTAATATTCTTGAATCAAAAGAGCCCTTCTGTTTTTCTTGACAGATGCAGATCCATGGCACTGAGTTTCCAAAGTATCCCAGATTTCTTTTGAAGACTTGCATGCAATCACTCTGTTTGACATGACAACATCAAGACTACTGTGCAAGATATTCTTTATCTTTGGTTCCCTGAGTACATGATCTTTTTCTTCTGGAGTCCATTCACTTTTAGCCTTGACCACATAATGTTCAGGTACAGTATCTGTTCGTTCTACGAACTTTGTAGGTATATATGGTCCATCACGAATCCTGTCCAAATAGTCAGGATCCATAGCCTCCATGTACATCAGCATCTTTACCCTCCATGTTGGATATTCTGATTTCTTCAAGATGGGAATCTTCATGCTTTCATACTTGGTTGTCGACATCTTTAGATCGTATCTGATTCAGAATTAAATCAGTTTGCTCTAATACCAATTGTTGCCCAGTAAATAACAATTGTAGAAGGGGGGTTGAATACAATTGTATAAGATTCTCGACTTAATCAAGTATATAACACAAATATGAATAATGAAATAACAATAACAGCTTTAGTAAATATGATATAAAACTGTTACAAACTCTCTCAAGAAATTCTGATGTTCTTGAGAGCTGCTAGTTTACACAAATACTCGAGTGTATGATCGTTTATGTTCACGTTTATAAATCGAAACCTAAACTGTGTTTATATACTACACAGCTTCTCTATCAATGATAAGTCCTAATCAATTACAAAGATTGAAACCTATCCATAATTGATAGCTACATTCTACAAACCAGGAACCGACAGAATAAATTTCCATGTTTAATTAGACTCCAAATATAACTCGAAGTAGGAATCCTGATCAGCTTCCAGTCCTGATGATCAATCCTGATCCCAGTCCTGATATGTATTCTGATCCTGACGACCATGCAATCCTGATGACGTCAGCAATCCTGATCAGTTAAGTCTAGCTCATGACGATCATTGAATTCTGATCTAACAAGTTAAGACTCTGAAAGTATGTGGAGACTCGAGACTGGTAGTTTCCCAAGTGAATGGAGAATTTGAGGCTAGAGATGAAGTCATGGCTAAGTATCTGAAACTTGTCAAAGCCATCATGACTCAGTTTGATGAATGTTATGTGGAACACATTCCAAGAGAAGAAAACATGAAGGCTCACGCCTTGTCCAAATTTGCTTCTTCTGAAATTGAGAACTATGTCGGGAGTGTATACTTCTGTTAGATATAATTGCTGACGTTTGTTCATCAGTGTTTAAGTACCAAGTACTCATCAGAGTTTACTAGAAGCCAGTCAGAGTTTGATAAAGTCTGACGGGGTGAAGAGTTCATTAACTGTCGGTGCTAATATGAAGATTCTAGAAGCAATATATCTTGAAGATGGAAAGAAGCAAGATATATTGAGACAGTTAAGGAAACGGAACAGAAGACAGAAGCAATTCTAATTTGATATGATTTGTATAGCTAATTTATAGGAATATCAATTAGAGATTGATTATGTAGATGTGTATTATATAAACACAGATAGGTTAACCCTAAAAGAGAGGCGAATATTGAATACATTATTCTTGTAACCTAGCAGCTCTCTGTGATTCTTTAACATCACTGAGAGAAGAGTTATTTTATATAATTCAGTTATTGATTCATAAACAGTGTTCTTGAGTGTTATTATCATATTAATATTGATTATATATTGTGTATTCGGCCTAACAATTGGTATCAGAGCCAAGGCTGATTAGTATATACAGTTTATCGATCCAAACACAAGTATAATCATGACTGACAACTCTCAGGAAGGTTCTAATGCAGGTTCTAATGTTCAGAAGGTTCAACCTACTTCTGTGAGTCGATATGAGACTATAAGGGTTCCAATTCTCAGACCAGTTGAATATCCAATATGGAAGGTGAAGATGACCATGTTTCTGGAAGCCACAGATCCAGAATACCTTGATAGAATCTATGATGGTCCTCATATGCCAACTAAATTGTCTCCTGTTATTACTGGGCAAGAACAAAAGACTGTTCCAAAAGAGAAGAAAGATTTGACTCCTGAAGACATCTCATCAATTGCAAAGGATGCAAAGGTTAGACATCTACTACACAGTGTCTTAGATAATGTTATGTCTAACAGAGTTATTGGCTGCAAAACTGCCAAAGAAATTTGGGATGCTTTGGAAGTCAGGTGTCAAGGAACAAGTGCTATAAAGAAGAATAGGAAGACTATTCTTACACAGGAGTATGAACACTTTGACTCTAGATCTGATGAAAGTTTGACAGATACATATGACAGATTTTGTAAACTGTTGAATGATTTGTCCCTGGTTGATAAAGAATATGAACTTGAAGAGTCAAATCTCAAGTTTCTTCTATCCCTACCTGAAAGATGGGATTTAAAGGCAACAACAATCAGAGACAATTATGATCTTGCAGATACAGATCTTGATGAAATCTATGGGTTGCTTAAAACTCATGAACTTGAAATAGAACAGAGAAACAAAAGATCTGGAAAGAAGACAAAATCTGTTGCTCTTAAAGTTGAAGAAAAGCCTGTCAAGAAGGAATCATCAAGAAAGAAAACCAAAGGAAAGGCTTTAGTCATTAAATCTGACAGTGAGTCATCAAACTCTGATGATGGCTCAAACACTGATGATGAAGCTTCTGATTCTGAGGATGATCAAGAAGAGATGATGAGAATGGCTGCTTTAATGGTGAAGACCTTCAAGAAGATGGGATTCAAGAACTTCAAGAAAGGAAAGAGATTCTCAAGGAAAGATTTAAATTCTGATAAGAGAAATTTCAGAAAGTCTGAGGGAAAATATACCAAGTCTGGAAAGAAAGACAAGTCTGAGATCCAGTGCTACAAGTGTAAAGAGATGGGTCATTATGCTCCAGAGTGCAAGAAAGGAAAATCTGAGAAAGCACTCATCACTAAAGGCAAGGACTGGGCAGACACTTCAGACTCAGATGAGGGAGTTAATTATGCTCTCATGGCAACTGTTAAAGATGAAGCTGAGTCATCTGGAAACAAGGTACCCCTAACAACTTATGCTTATGATACTGATAACATATCTGAATTAAGAATTTATCTTAAAAGCATACATGTTAGTTATAGGGATCAGACTTTAGAAAATGAAAGAATCAAATCTGAGAATCTAGGTCTTAAAGAGAGGAATAAATTTCTTGAAGAGAAACTTGTTAACATGCAACAAGTTCAAAAGGAGAGAGATGATGCTGTTTATGTTGAACAGGAGTTGTTTAAAAGATATAGGGAAATAGAATCTGAGTTGGAAAAAGAGAGAAAAGTAATTAAAACTTGGACAAATTCTGGAAAAGACACACATCAGGTTTTTCAGACAGATACTGTAGGCTTAGGTTACTGTGAGGGAGATCAACTTAGGTTTAAAGATAAAGTCAAAGTGAAACCACAACTTAAACCTGTGAAATTTGTTCCGGAAAACAGTAAGCTAAAGTCTGTTGTAGTAAAAGAAGCTGTTATGGAACCAGTTGAAACTTGTGTAAAACAGGTTAATATTGGTTCAATAACAGAGAATAAGATTGAGTTAGAAGCTGTTAAAGAACCAGTAAAAATCTGTGATAAACAGGTTAATGTTGGTTTAATGACAGAGAAACAATTCAAACATAAGCTCAAAGAGGTAAAGTCTGTCAATAAACAGAAAATGTTTAAGAAGAATAGGAATGGAAAAGTAGGCACTAATAAAAGAAATGATTATCTGCCTAATTCTGTTGCTCCTAGAAAAACATGTCATAGTTGTGGTAGTACTAACCATCTTGCCAGGTTTTGCAAGAAGAACAAAGATATTAACTCTTTACCCTCCACATCTGGAGTAAAGAATGATTATGTTAGGGTTAGACCACAGACTTTATGCACACACTGTGGGAGCACTTGGCATTCCATTTATACTTGTAAGAGTTATCATGCTATTTATCACAACTATTATGAGCTAAAACCCAACTTGAAGTGGGTTAGAGCAAACTCTGCAAGTGTAAAGTCTGACAATGTTAGTTTAAACTTTGTTGATAGTGATTCCGCTGTAAAAGCTAACAATGTTAAGAAAGCCAAAGGATCCAATCAAGTCTGGATCCTTAAATCTAACACTCAGTGATTGTTTGTGATTGCAGGGCATAAAAGAGAGCACTCTTATCTTGGACAGTGGATGCTCAGGACATATGACTGGAAATAAAGCCCTGCTATCAGATTTTGAGGAAAAAGCTGGCCCAAAAGTTTCCTATGGAGATGGCAACATAGGACATACTCTGGGATATGGCAATATCAATCTTGGAAGTGTCATCATTACAAATGTAGCTCTTGTCTCAGGACTCAAGCATGATCTGCTTTCTGTGAGTCAAATCTGTGACAGAGGATACCATGTAGATTTTCATACTGAACATTGTGAAGTTATCAGTAAATCTACAGGGAAAGTTGTTCTAGTTGGACACAGGCACAATAACATCTATGAAGCAAGTTTGGTAACAAACTCTGAAGGAAAAACTGTGTGTCTATCTGCAAGAATGTCTAGTGAAGAGAGTTGGAAATGGCATAAGAAGCTCTCTCATCTAAACTTGAACAACATCAATGAGCTAATTCAAAAAGATCTTGTAAGGGGACTTCCAAAGTCAATACTCAGCTTAGATGGTCTGTGTGATTCTTGTCAAAAGGCCAAGCAAAGGAAGTCATCTTTCAAGAGTAAATCTGAATCTTCAGTTGTGGAACCTTATCATCTTCTACATGTTGATCTCTTTGGTCCAGTGAATATAATGTCAATGGGCAGAAAGAAATATGCTTTGGTAATTATTGATGAATACACCAGATACACATGGGTGTATTTCTTAGCAAAGAAGGATGAAACTGCCCTAACTTTGATGGATCATGTGAAGCTATTGGACAAAGGATCACAGTACAAAGTGAAAATTCTAAGAAGTGATAATGGTACTGAATTCAGAAATTCTGTAATGGAAGCTTTCTGCAAGGAAAGAGGTGTGAAGCAAGAATTTTCTGCACCTGGAACTCCACAGCAAAATGGTGTAGTTGAAAGAAAGAACAGAACTCTTGTCGAAGCTGCCAGAACAATGCTTGATGAAGCAAAATTGCCAACTTATTTCTGGGCAGAAGCTGTTCAAACTGCTTGTTTTACTCAAAATGCTACACTGATCAACAAGCATGGGAAAACACCATATGAGATGGTGAAGAATAAGAAGCCAAATTTGAAGTATTTTCATATTTTTGGATGCAAGTGCTTTGTATTGAAAACTCATCCTGAACAGTTGACCAAGTTTGACTTAAAAGCTGATGAAGGAATTTTTGTTGGATACCCACTATCAACTAAAGCATTCAGAGTCTACAATCTAAGAACAAAAGTGATCATGGAATCTATACATGTGTCATTTGATGACAAGAAAATAACTGGAATAGAAGATGAAGGATATCATGATCAACTTCGCTTTAAAAATGAAGATCTATACTCTGAAAATGTAAACTCTGATGAAGCAAATCCAACAAACTCTGACGAAGCATACTCTGATCCTCTACTGGTAAACTCTGAAGAATTTTCTCTGACAGAACAAAATGGAGAACCAGTTGAGGGGGAGCGTGAAGAAACTTCAGAAACTTTTCAAAATGATGACTCAAATTCTGAAAGAGAGTCAAATGAAGAATCCAACAGAAACTCTGAGTCAAACTCTGAAAGTTCAAATACTGAACAGTCCAATTCAGGGGGAGCCTCAGAGAATGCAAATGGTCAAGAAGAAAATCAGGAAAGCATGGATCAAGGGGGAGGATCTAATAATGAAAATAGAAGCCAATTACCAACAGCAAGAAGGTGGACACAATCCCATACACCTGACTTGATAATTGGAGATCCAGAAGCTAGTGTAAGAACTAGAAGTGCTACAAATAATGAATGTCTGTTTCATGCATTCTTATCTCAAACTGAGCCCAAGAAAGTGGAAGAAGCTCTTCAAGATGCTAATTGGATAACAGCAATGCAAGAAGAGTTAAATGAATTTGAGAGGAATGAAGTCTGGACACTTGTACCAAGACCAAAGAACAGATCTATTGTTGGTACAAAGTGGGTTTTCAGAAACAAAACAGACAGTGATGGAGTGATTACAAGGAATAAAGCTAGACTTGTGGCTAAAGGCTATTCACAGCATGAAGGAATTGACTATGATGAAACCTTTGCTCCAGTTGCAAGACTGGAGGCAATAAGGATTTTTCTGGCCTATGCTGCTCACAAGAAATTTAAAGTTTTTCAGATGGATGTGAAAAGTGTTTTTCTCAATGGGAAACTTGAAGAAGAAGTGTTTGTTGAACAACCACCAGGGTTTGTAGATCCCAAACATCCAGATTATGTCTACAGGCTTGATAAGGCATTATATGGACTAAAGCAGTCACCAAGAGCATGGTATGAAACTCTGGCTCAATTTCTTTTAGAAAGTGGGTTCACTAGAGGTACAATTGACAAAACCTTGTTCTATTTTAATTCTGGTGATGATTTGCTGTTAGTTCAAATCTATGTGGATGACATAATTTTTGGGTCTACTAATGACAAACTCTGTAAGAAATTTGCCAAGCTTATGCAGTCAAGATATCAAATGAGTATGATGGGAGAGCTTAGTTATTTTCTAGGCTTACAGGTCAAGCAAACAGATGATGGGATTTTTATCAATCAAGCAAAATATACCAGAAATCTTCTCAAGAAATTTGGTATGCTTGATAGTTCATCTGCTACAACTCCCATGGCTACTGCAACAAAGCTAGACAAAGACACAGGAGCCTCAGTAGATATGACAAACTATAGAGGAATGATAGGGTCTCTTCTTTATCTCACTGCAAGCAGACCAGATATCATGTATGCAACATGTCTTTGTGCAAGATTTCAAGCAGACCCCAGAGAGCCACATCTAACAGCTGTAAAAAGGATTTTCAAATATCTCAAAGGAACCATAACTCTTGGTTTGTGGTATCCTAGAGAATCAGAGTTTAAATTAATTGGTTACTCTGATGCAGATTTTGCAGGCTGTAAGATAGACAGAAAAAGCACAAGTGGAAGCTGTCAATTTTTAGGTGACAGATTAGTTTCTTGGTATAGCAAGAAACAGAAATCAATTTCCACATCCACAGCAGAAGTAGAGTATATAGCTGCTGGTAGCTGTTGTGCACAGATTTTATGGATGAAGAATCAATTGCTGGACTATGGGTTAAGGTACTCTAGAATACCTATTTACTGTGATAATCAAAGTGCTATTGCTATGACAGGTAATCCAGTACAGCACTCCATGACCAAGCACATCAGCATAAGGTATCATTTTATCAGGGAACATGTGGAAGAAGGAAACATTGAGCTTCATTTTGTTTCTACAGACCAACAGCTTGCAGATATCTTCACCAAACCTTTGAGTGAAGCTACCTTTACAAGGCTGGTAAATGAACTTGGAATGATCTCTGGTTTTGACTAGAGATACTGGTTAGATTCAAACTCTATACATGATAGATTTTATGCTCATGGTTCTTTGCATGTGTTAACTGTTATTTATACCAGTATGTTAAACTCTGATAGTAAACTCTGTTAGTCATACTCTGTTAGTCATACTCTGTCGGTTAAACTCTAATGTTAAACTCTGATTGTGATATTGTCTGAAACATATGGACCGATGAAGAAAGCTGTATGAAGCATGATTTTCAGTAAGTAATCATGAATCCTTCTAAGTATTATAAATTCTAAATTACAAAATGTGCAGAAATTTTACACAGCATGATATTGTCTCTATATTTATAGCATCTCTTAGTTTATTGATCCTATACACTGAGTCTGTATTAGTTGTTTGCACTTTCTCTAATAAATTAATTGTATTAACTGATGAAAAGTCTAAACTCTGTTAATTAATTGCAAATATTTCACCCTCAAATCAAAAGATGCCAAAAAGAGCACAAATTCCTTTGAGATCATGTTGTGCCTAGGAAGATCCAGGAACTTATCGTATGAAATAAGGGCTAAAATCTTTGATTTTTGGTGACTAGTGTCAACCACTGATTACTGGGAAAAAAATATTAAAAAATATATATATATATATATATATATATATATAAAGGGGTGAAAATAAAAGATATATCCAAATGAAAGGATTTCAGAATACAGAGTTTAGATATAAAAATCAGATTTTATTTTAAATGAGAGTTTGAGCAACCAGTTTTTACTGCTTTAGTTTGTGGATTTTATGCACTTTGAGATGATCTAAATATTCATATTCAGTAAACTCTGCTAATTCACACACAAATACTCACACCTGTACAGTTTGTGAAAAGAGTTTATTTGTAAAGGAGGAGGATTGGTAAACACTGATGAACTGTGTACTCTACGCTGAGGTAATTTTATTTTAATCTCTGATGATTAAAATTAATTATTCGTTTCAGACATTTAACAATTTTGAGAAAACATTCTTGAAAATAAAAGAGTATGATTGGTAACGGTTCTAATTTGTATTAAACAGAGGAGAGAGGTTGAGTGTTTAGAAAAGTGTAAAGGGCGGTAATAATTGCTGTTTTTACTGCGCATGCGCATTAGAAATTGTCAATTATTTGATGTCAGTCATTGCATGTGTGCCACGTGTACCACTCACACAGTTAACGGAGTAAGACAGTTGTGTATTAATGATTAAAAACTGTTTAGTTTTTAATTTTAAATTTCATATTTATACAATACACACACATACGTCTAAACTTTTCACATCTTACTTCAATTCACATCTATTATCACACACACATATTCACGAACACTTTCCTACTTTCAAACTCTTTCGAAGCTTTTGCATCAGTTTCTTTGATTTCTTTCAAATCTTACTAATGGCGACTACAGCTTTTGTTTCTTTTGGGTTAGAATTTGTTCCAAATAACTATGCAGCACCATTAAACACTGCCAATGCACCAGAAGCTTTTCATATGATTCAAGATTTTCTTGCTCAGTCAGCGATTGGGCGTGCTTTAGTTGAACCAGCAAAACTTTCTGGTTTACAAATCAAGGCGTTTTGGGAGTCCGGGATGTATGATGATGGTGGTGAGACTGGTAACCCATCTATTATCTTTGAATTTGAAGAAACAGAGTATGTAATTACTGCTGGAACCATTCGGGCTGCAATGGGGTTTCCTGAGTTTTCGTCGTATACTATTGGAATGGGTGATGAAGATTTGATAAGGATGATGCGAGAGATTGGGTATTCTGGACCCTTGACTAAAATTGGACAGTTGAAACGACCGTTCTTAAGGAAGGAGTGGAGCTTCTTCTTTGATTGCATTACTAGGACGTTCGGAAAGAAATGCACCAACTGGGATGCTATTCCCACAGACAGTCTGCAAATCGGGTACTCTCTGTTATATGATAATCATTTTGATTTTGCACGACTTGTTTTGAATAACTTAGGGGAGAAAATGACAGAAAATAGAAGAGTAGTTTACTTTTCTAGATTTTGTCAGATTTTATTCTCTTACCGTGTTGAAGGGGTAGAAGTAATTGATGAAGATGTTTCTTGTTTTAAATTACACCAGAGGATATTTTCTGATCTTATCAATAAGGATGTTAAGAAAGGAAATGTAGGTGATCTTTTTCTACCTGCATTAGTGCAACAGTTTTTGGATGACTCTATCCAAGCAGAACAACAACCAGAACCAGTAAGAACAGAAGCTGCTCCTTCCCAACCAATTCGTACTGGTGGAAGAATCAAACATAGGGCTTTTAAACCAGCAAAGTCTGTTAAGCAACTACTGAGGTTGGGGTTTCTAAAACTTTTGTGCCAAACTCTGTTGGTACATCTAAGAAGAGTAGAGCAAAGAGACCTCGTTCTGATGTTGAGGATGATACTGAGACTCTGACTCAGAGAAGAAGACGGTTGATATCTAACTATTTGTTTGATGAGTCAGATAATGAAGCTATTCCTGAAGCTATTCTTGAAGGTGTTCATGAGGATGAACAGAATGTAGATCCTGATGTTGTAATTCAGGATGCTGCTGTAGAACCTGATGCTGTTACTAAGGAGACTGAGGTTAATGTTGAAGCTACTGTGCCCACAGAGGACAGAGCAAATGTTGATGTCAATCTTGAAGCTGATACTACTACAAATGCTGATAATTTTGTTGATAATTTGGACATGGATTTTGAAGCACACCCCTCTATAAACTCTGATTATATTGAAGAATTTGATGAAACTGAGGGTGTGGCAGCTGATCAAGCCACTCTAGTACTTGAAGAGTCAATGGCAACTCATACAGAGATTCTCTCTGTCATCAATCAAGTTCTTGAAGTTGGTGATGAGGTTGATCAGGAAGCCAAATATGTCTCTTCTGAGCAGATTGTTGAAAATGCTGAGAAGCAGATTATAGTAGAAGAAGTTGTTCCAGCAGTAGAAGAAGATGCTGAGAAAGATGAAGCTGTAGCAGAGAAAGTTGAAGTTACTGCAGAGAATATTGTTGAAGAAGCTGCAGAGTCTTTAGTACAAAATGTTGTTGTAAACTCTGATCTTAATGAGAGAGCACAAGATAATGCTGAAGAAGATGTTCCTAATTCTTCTAATGCTGATTTTTCTGCAAACTCTGTTGATACATCTCAAAGAGTTGCTGCTCAACATGCTACAGACGCTCACTTTCAGGAAATGTATTTTTCTAATTGGTCAAGCAGAGAAACTATCTTTTCTGATGAAAGAGCTGCTGATTTTGTGACCAAGTCTTCTAAGGAAATTCAAAATCCTGAACTTTTAACTCATCTCAAAGCCACAATTGTCCAAGTCAAATCATTGCATAATCGCTTTGATACTACTGATAAGGTTATTGATGGACTGAGAAATGACATAGTTGCCAGGGAAGTTACATTGAAAAAGGATAAATCTTTATATCTTTCCCTGTGTCAAGAACAAAAGGATTTTAGCTCCAGGTTACTGAAGATTGAAGAGAATCAGACTTTGATGTCTGGAAAAATTGATTCTATTGCTGCATCACTAGAATTGCTGACATCAGTTCTAATTCCTGATGATGTCAAAAAGGGGGAGAAGATACCTAAAGACAAATGCAGAAGGACTCCAACTTTGAGACTGAGGGATGATTCAAATGATGGTGGAAGCAGGGAACCAGAGAAAAGGTCAAAGTCTTCTCAAGAGCAAGGGCGACTTAGGTCAAACTCTGCTAGACAGACAAACTCTGATATGATAAACTCTGGTGCTACTGGCTCTAGTACTCATGCTCAATCTTCTTCAAGACTTAAGAGTCTAGTGATTTCAGCTAATCCAATAACTGATGAAGAGATTGCAGCCAAGCTATTTTTAGATGAGCATGATGGTGAAGTAACAGTTGAGGATTTGGAAGCAGAAATGAAGATGTTGTCTGAAGAACATAAAAAGAAAGTTGCTTCTGGTACTTATAAGAAGAAATCAGTAAAGGCTCCTAGAAAGAAAGAAATTGGAATTTCTATCAAAGAAAATACTCAACAGAGTATACAATACACAAGGAGACCTGTGATTGCAAATACTGATAAAGGAAAGGGTATACTGGTAGAAGAAGGGCAGTTACCAAAGAAGAATTATTCAACCTCTGATGTTGCTCAAGTTGAATCAAGGATAAACAAATCAACCTCTGACGTTGCTCATGTTGATATTTCTACTAAAGTTGTGACAACCTCTGACAAGGCTCAAGTTGTACAAACTCAGCTAGCTCCACAACTTCAAGGTTTTTTAAGACCTGTACTTTCTGAAACTCTGACGTTAGAAGCTGTTGATTTTTCTCAAACCAGGACAGTACTTGGAAAAGAATCTCATGACAAGTCTGGTTTAGGTTCACACAGGGAAAAGAGAATAAATAACAGATCTTTAGATCAAACATCACTGGCAGAAGCTGGTATTGGGGTATCTCAAGAGAGCCTTGATAAACTAGAATCTGTTCAGATGGTCTATCATAAAGGATTGAAGAAAGAGGTTCTGTTATATTTTATGTCTGATGGAAGAGTATACAGAGTAGGAGAAGCTGATGTTCAATTGAAGCTATGGGAAGAGCTTGAGTATGTTTTATACCTTCTCAAAGTCAAAAATAGAAGTACTCACAATGCTGCTTTAGTTCTAAGAGAAAGGATGCTGAAGACAAAAGCTATGCTTGGAGGAGGTGTTTCTAGTGCATATATTCCTAAGTACAGAGATGCTTATGGAAAGATTGTTGAGATGAAGAGAAATAGTGCTAAGTTTAAGACCGCACTGGGTATTAAAGTCTTGGAATTCAATCTGGAGTCAGACAAATCATATTATATTCGGCTAGGGAATGAAATGAGAAAGAACAACATTTATTCTCTGAGAGCTGCTATCTACCAGACTGGAGAAGGTGATCCAGAGCTCAAGGAATTGAAAGAGATCATGGTAGAAGAGCTAGAAAAGGCTGAAAGAAGACTTCTCATCGATTATCTCAGGACAGTGCCTGATATTGAAGAGATTAAGTAAAGTCTGACTGTAAGTTTTTAAAGTTTTCTGTTCTAAGTTAAAGTTAAACTCTGTTATATTTAAACACTGCATTTGTTATATGTTTTGACATCATCAATTATCTATTTAACTTGTACATCTTCATTATGCACAAGTTGGGGGAGATTGTTAGATATAATTGCTGACGTTTGTTCATCAGTGTTTAAGTACCAGGTACTCATCAGAGTTTACTAGAAGCCAATCAGAGTTTGATAAAGTCTGACGGGGTGAAGAGTTCATTAACTGTCGGTGCTAATATGAAGATTCTAGAAGCAATATATCTTGAAGATGGAAAGAAGCAAGATATATTGAGACAGTTAAGGAAACGGAACAGAAGACAGAAGCAATTCTAATTTGATATGATTTGTATAGCTAATTTATAGGAATATCAATTAGAGATTGATTATGTAGCTGTGTATTATATAAACACAGATAGGTTAACCCTAAAAGAGAGGCAAATATTGAATACATTATTCTTGTAACCTAGCAACTCTCTGTGATTCTTTAACATCACTGAGAGAAGAGTTATTTTATATAATTCAGTTATTGATTCATAAACAGTGTTCTTGAGTGTTATTATCATATTAATATTGATTATATATTGTGTATCCGGCCTAACAACTTCCAAGTCTTGAAGACCCCAAGCATTAATGGAAAGTTGATAACACCCATTGATGTGGCTAGCTATTGGATGGATCCCATCAAATCTCATCTGGAAACTGGTTGGTTACCAAACGATACTTTAGAAGCACGAAAATTATATGTGAGAGCACTAAGGTATACCTTGATTGAAGGAATCTTATACAAAAAGTCTTTCATTGTCCCTTACTTGAAATGTTTGAGACCCCAGGAGGCAGAGTTGGCCCTAAGGGAAGTGCATGAGGGAATTTGTGGGCAGCACTTGGGGGGCAGGGCCCTTGCTCATAAAGTTACTCGTCTAGGCTTTTATTGGCCAAGCATACTTGTAGATGCTAAAAGTTATGTGAAAAAGTGTGAACGTTGCCAAAAGCATGCACCAGTGGTTAGACAACCACCAGAAATGTTGACATCCATAAACTCACCTATTCCATTTGCCATGTGGGGAATGGATATACTTGGACCATTTCCAATGGCAAGTGCGCAAAGAAAGTTCTTGATAGTGGCAATCGACTACTTCACCAAGTGGATTGAGGCAAAACCTTTAGCCAAGATAACCACTAAGCAAGTAATGCAATTCTTCTGGGAAAATTTAATATGCAGATACGGGATTCCACGAATCTTGGTCACAGACAATGGAACTTAGTTCAACAACGAAGACTTTAAGAAATATTGCGAGGAGAATGATATTAAGCTACGTTTCACTTCTGTTGCTCATCCTCAAGCAAATGGACAAGCTGAAGTGGCAAACCGAATTATCCTGGATGGACTAAAGAAAAGAGTTGAACGCTCTACGTTTCACTTCTGTTGCTCATCCTCAAGCAAGTTGAACGCTCTTGCAAAGTCATCACTAGAGAAACTCCGTTTCTGTTAGCATATGGAGCAGAAAAAGTGGTTCCAGTGAAGATTACTCACGCATCTCCAAGAGTTGAAGCTTATGAGCCAGAGGCAAATGAAGAAGGCATGAGGCTGGCCTTATATCTAATTGATGAAGTTAGAGATGAGGCAAATGCTAAAGTA
Organism: Heracleum sosnowskyi; assembly: GCA_030848705.1. Classification (NCBI taxonomy): domain Eukaryota; kingdom Viridiplantae; phylum Streptophyta; class Magnoliopsida; order Apiales; family Apiaceae; genus Heracleum; species Heracleum sosnowskyi. Next base: position 7,651,927 of record CM061242.1, on the reverse strand, counting down.
GTTGAACATCAGAAGAAGACATCTTTCTACTATAACCTAAGGGTTAAAGAGAGATTCTTTCGTCAAGGAGATTTGGTTCTCCGAAAGATTGAGACATCCGGAGTTGGACAGAAAGGGAAATTGGCCCCAAATTGGGAAGGACCGTATCGGGTCAAGAACGAGTTTGGACGAGGCTCATATAAGTTGGAAACCCTCGAAGGGATCGAAGTGCCAAGAACTTGGCATGCTGCAAACTTAAAAGTTTACTATGTTTAGTGTTTCCTAATTGGACTCAATATCAGGACAAGTAGAAATAAGGTCGATGAAACCAATCCGAGTTTTTAACTCGAGGTAGAAAGTAGAGCATTATGTAAGGGTTGAAACCATTTTCAAAGTTATGATTTTATTCAACATTATCATGTTTCTATGATAGTTTATACACATCAAGTGTTGACAAACATGCAAAAATTCAGAAATGCAAGAAAATCAAAGGATGATAAATTAAAACTTACAATAGTTAAGTTATGCCCGAAGGCAGAGATTACATAAATAAAAGCCATATACGACTATAAAAAAAAACTACACAAACTAAGCATCTCCTCCTTTGTCACCAATATCAGCCTCCTCTTCTTCTGAGCTAGAGCCAAAACCAGAATGAGTGGCTGCAGAATCAATGCCAGCTATCTGACCAAGAGGAGAAGAATGTCCGGGATCCAGAATCTTTTCATCCTCGTCCATATCATCCTCTCCAACCAAAGCCCTCTCTAAGGGAGTAGGAGCATAAGGGCTTGGAAAGTCAAAGAGGCTAAGTGACCCAGGAATCTTCTCCAAGACATCTGCCAAAGCACCATCCCATCCCTTAGTAAACTGAACTGGGAAGAGAAGCTCGTCATGCTTACCAATTAAGTCCTTGTACTCCTGAGAGTCAAGGTACTCATCGATAAAGTCATCATCGCTCTTCCTAAGCGCAACCAGCTCAGCTTGGGAATCAGCCAACTCCTTCTCCCTCCTAGCCAGGGTAGCCTTGAGAGAGCCCACTTCCTCCTGAGACTTCTCAAACTTGCCTTGGTTGGCCTCAAAAGATGAGCTCCAAGCCTTGGCTTGAAAGAGAGCCCCTTGGAAGTTAGCATTAGTCTACAAATAAAGCACAAGTCAAAAAAGAGATTTGTAACATATTAAGTAAGATGCAAAAAGAAAAAAGGAAGCAAAAGGTTACCGCGGCCATGGCCTGAGAACCTTCATGCTCAACTCCCTCGATAGTAGAGTTGGTGACAAAGTCCTTGTAGTCACAAGGAGTAAGAGAGTGATAGGACCACTCAGCAGCGTGCTTGGACACCCCAACAACAGTGTCCTTCTTCTTGATACCCCAGTTGGGCACCAAACAGAGGTCTTGGATGAAGGAGGGGCCTCAACCTCCTCCACAGAATCCTCATGGGGCCTTAGAAATGCTGGGCCATCAAAAGCACCCCGAGGATCTTTACCTCCCAAACAAGCCCTCTTCATCCTAGCAGTTTCTCCTTATGCAGTCTCGTTGGTCTTATTTTATAAAGGCCACATTTGCAAAAATAAATAAGAAAGAAACAATGGGTATAAGAAAATCTTAGATAAGTAAAAGAAACTAAGGAACGAGAATTATCCTTGTCTGTTACGCTCGATAAGCCCAGAGACTTTAGGAGAAACTCGTCCAGGAGCTCCCAAGCCAAGGTGGCATAGTTGTCCTTGGTTAGCTCATCATAGGCATGAGCCTCCTCATTAGTCAAGATTATATCGTTGGGACTACCATCTGAAACTCTACTAAACGACCTACGGAACAGGGTACCCCAATCCCCTCATTCCTAAACCAGATACATAAACTCATTCTTCCATTTTGGGTTATTATCAGGAATGGATTTTGGGTGGAATATTGGAGGTGTGGAAGCCCTATGGTTGATATAAACCCAACCAGGGGAGATTGCAGAACTATTCTTAAATTGAAATATTTTTCTAAATAAAGAAACAGAAAGGGGAAAATTATTCTTTAAGCAAAGAACTATGAAACTCATTATAATTCTCCAAGCATTAGGAGGGAGTTGACAAGGATTAATTCTAACATCTGCTAATAGCTTGGGAATGAACTCATGGAAAGGAAACCCAAGTCCTGCAACAATGGCGTCCTTGTAAATGCAGAGAGCATCAGGACGCCGATGGCAGGAACGATCTCCTGGGCCAGCCGGGACAAGTCTAAAAGGGGATTTAACTCTATACATTTTGTTATAATCCCTAATCTTATCAACTTCGTGAAACTTATTACTACAGTAGAAAGAATCTAAGTGAGACACTGAGGGGTAATCATCACCACGTTCGCTAATCATATCTTGCAAAGACATATACGAAGAGTGAATAGTGATGGTACCTCTCTTGGAAGCTTGGTTCATCTTTTGAAGATGTTGGGCAGTACGGTCAACCATTTCGAATCTTCAAATCTTCAAAAGCAATTCCCAGAAAACTTCAAAACTTCAAAGACAATTTCCAGAAATCTTCAAATCTTTAAGATCAAACCCAAAAATCTTCAAACGTTGAAGGAAAAAGCCCAAGAAATGATGAATGTGGCTGAAGAAAACTTACCGGAAATCGCCTCACCACGGAGAAACTAGAAAGAAAACTAAGAGAAATTTTTAGAAATTGGAATGAGAAGTGAAGAGTGAAGAGTGAAATAGAAATCTCACTCTTTTATAACTAAAATAGCCGGTCACCCAACCAGTCAAGGGAAGGGCAGCCGTCTACAGCCAGTCAAGGCCCATTATCATTCATTGGGCTCCAAAAATCGAGGCCCAAAAGAAATTGAGGCCCAACAAAAATCGAGGCCCAAAAGAAATTGAGGCCCAAAGGAGATAAAATGAAATCCAAATAAACTAAGGTCGAAAAAGTACTAGATTGAGGTCGAAAGGCTAAGATCGAAAATGTATATAAAAATGAAGTCGATTTGTTCGACCTAAGACCAATTTGAGGTCGAAGAAGTACTAGATTGAGGTCGAAAGGCTGAGACCGAAAATGTATATAAAAGTAAAGTCAATTTGTTCGACCTAAGACCAATTTGAGGTCGAAGAAGTACTAGATTGAGGTCGAAAGGCTGAGATCGAAAATGTATATAAAAGTGAAGTTGATTTGTTCGACCTAAGACCAATTTGAGGTCGAAGAAGTACTAGATTGAGGTTGAAAGGTTGAGATAGAAAATGTATATAAAAGTGAAGTCAATTTGTTCGACCTAAGACCAATTTGAGGTCGAAAAAGTATTAGACTAAGGTCGAAACTGAGGTCGACAGTACCTCAATACTGAGGTCGAAGAAACCTAGGTTTGAGGTCGAATGACCGAGGTCGAAAAAACATGTCAAACTGAGGTCGAATCCTTCGACCTAGGACCATGTGAGGTCGAAAGTGAGGTCACAAAAACCCTGGATCGAGGTCGAAGGACCGAGGTCGAAAACGTATAGGAAAAAGAGGTCGAATCCTTCGACTTGGGACCAAGTGAGGTCGAAGGAACCCTGGATCGAGGTCGAAGGACCAAGGTCGAAAATGTATAGTAAAGTGAGGTCGAATCCTTCGACCTGGGACCAAGTGAGGTCGAAATCGAGGTCGAAGGAACCCTGGATCGAGGTCGAAGGACCGAGGTCGAAAACGTATAGGAAAGTGAGGTCGAATCCTTCGACCTGGGACCAAATGAGGTCGAAGTCGAGGTCGAAGGAACCCTGGATCGAGATCGAACGACTGAGGTCGAAAACGTATGGGAAACTAAGGTCGAAACCTTCGACCTGGACCCAACTGAGGTCGAAACCGAGGTCGAAATTACCCTTAAAAAATAATAATAAATAAATGCATTTATTTATTTATTGACATGAAAAAATTCCTGAAAAAGGAAAAAGTCGAGGAAAAATACAAAGATCAACAATAACTTCTATGAAAAACTCAGAAAGATTTTTCTCAGAAGTTGGGGGGCAAACGATATGGACAAAAAAGTAATCCTAGAAATGTAATTAATGATGTATTAATTAGACCTAGATTGGTCCAAGAATACAACCCGACAAATAAGGCCTGAAACCCTAATTATTTATTAATTTCGTAATTAATAAATAGGGAAAATATACAGCTCATGAAAGGAGTCCAAAATATGATAAATTCTTCAAGGAAGGATCTAGAATCTCAATTAAAGGAAATAACTAGTCATAGTCCCTATCATGCGATAAGGAAAAGACTTGTCCACCAAGGAATTCAATACTTATCCATTGTCAAGAAGGAGACTTATTCGCTAAGTCTCCCAAACATACCCTAAATACAAGCCTCCTGACACCTATATAAAGGACTTGATCCTTCAATCAGAACTACGTATTGACTTGATTCTCAGTAATAGTTGAGATACGTAAGCATCTTGTGAGGACATATTTAGTCACGAAACACGATAACAACCATTAAAGCTAGAAAACTCTTAAACCGTAGCATTAAATTTACAAGTACGTTTTTTATTCCACAATAGTTGTATGTATTATTTTTAGAATATGAGGTATTTTAGTTGGAAAATATAAAACAACAATGTGCTGAAAAATGGAGTTAGTTATTTATTAATAATTATATTAAATTATGTTATTTTTTATATACGTTGCACGTGTTATTTTTAGAAGATGAATTTTTTAAGTTTGAAAATATAATACAAATAATGCGCAGTTTCATCTAGTCTATTATAAGATAGTATAAATTTTTTTTTATTAAATGTAATTGCCCGTTATATTTTTGGAAAATAAGAGCTTTTAGCTAGGAGAAATTTTAGTTAGAGAATATAAAATATATATATATACTTTGGCTAAAAAAGATAATCAGTTAGTTCATAGTAATTATAAAATTATTATTTTATTTTATTAAATAGAAATGCCCATGATATTTTTGGAAAATGAGAGATTTTAGTTAGGAAAAATAGAAAATTATAAATTTTAGTTAAAAAATATAAGAAAGAATATACAATTTGGCTAAAAAAAAGGTAATTAGTTAGTTATTAGCCGTTATAATATTATTATTTTATTTTATTAAATAGAACTACCAGTTATATATTTGAAAAATGAGATATTTTAGTTTAGAAAAATAGAAAACATATTATATATTTAACTTATTAATAAATATTATATGTTATTAAATGGAATTGCCCGTGATATTTTTGGAAAATGGGAGCTTTTATTTGGGAGAAATTTTAGTTTAGAAAATATAAAAAAATTAAGCTTTTGCTAAAAAAAGCTAATCGGTTACTTATTAGTAATTGTAATATTAATTTTTTTCTTTTATTAAATGGAACTATCTGTGATATTTTTGGAAAATGAGATGTTTTAGTTAGAAAAAATAGAAAAGTAGAAATTTTAGTTAGAAAATATAAAAAGGAATATACAATTTGGCTAAAAAAGGTAACTGGTTAGCTATTAGCAATTATAATATTATTATTTTATTTTATTAAATAGAACTTCCGGTGATATTTTTGGAAAATAAGATGTTTTAGTTTGGGAAAGAAAAAAGGTACCCTATAAAAAAATTAGGATTTTATCCAACGGCTCTCATCGATTTGATTAAAAAGATCTAACGATTGTGAATTGTGTGACGAACATACTACAAAACGTAGACCTGATAATTCGTTTCGTTCGTGTACTTTCGTGTCGTGTATTTTCGTGTTTCGTGTACAAGAATACTAAATCGAAACACGACCCATTAACAATTCGTTTCGTTTCGTGTTCGTGTACCATTGTTTCGTATACTTTTCGTGTCGTGTTTCATGTAAATTTAAATAAAAATTAAAATATAAAAAACAAATAAAAATATTTAAATACTAGCATTTTTGGTTTATTTTTTACTAGTTGACTCTTAAGTTAATAATTTATAAAGAGTCTAAGTATGGTCGAATCTTGTTAAACTTAAATTTGAAACTATTTTCTTTTTTGTTATTGTAAAAATAATATATACAACATTTATTTATTATATGTATTTATATAATTTTGAAATATTTATTTAATTATTTAATTATTTCGTGTACTTTCATTTCGTATCGTGTACCCAAGGGTAAATCCAAAACGGACACTATAATTATTCTTGTACTTTTATGTTCGTGTACCCAAAAATTGAACACAAAACCAATATTTCGTCTCGTGTTCGTGTAGGAAATTACAAGCCCAAACAAAAGGACTACAAAAGTCTTTAATATTTATTATTATAACAGTAGAGATAGATATCGGGTTGACCTATAAAAGCAACCCAGCCCTCCAGCTTCACAATCCTTACCCACCCACACTCGATCTCTCTCTTTCTAGGGTTTCTCTCTCATCTCTCTCTCCCTCTCGCTCTCCCTCTCTTTCTCCCCCAATGGCAGAAGAGCTCCAATACTCAACCGGCAACGATGCGAAGCGCAAATACGACGGCGAATCCTCTCCGCAGCCTCCACTTTCCGGCCGCCGCGCCACCGGCTTCTCATCTCGATCTCCTGACGCCGGCGGTCCTGTGGCGCCTGATGCTGAGATCCAAGCCGCTAAGCAGAAGGCGCAGGAGATAGCTGCGCGTCTCTTTGAAAATAGTAATGTCGATGTGAAACGTACTAAGGTTGAAAATGGCGGCGGTTACGATTCCAGCGAAACTAGAGGCTTCAGCTCCGCACCACCTGGTTCGCTCTCGTAAACATATATATAAATTTTTAATTATATTATGTTTCTGCACTTTAGTGTCATATTATATATATAAATTGATTTGTTGAATTGTGTTAGCTTTAGTTGTTGTGATTAATTTTATTGTTCAGTTTTAGGTGTTTATGTGTTTAATTATATTGTGTAGATTTATATCGTTATCGGAGACAAAAGGATGGGTATTCTGTTTCACTTTAATTGTCGTAATGGTTCCAATGATGATTTGTTGTTGTAGTACTGTTGTTAGTTTGCTAGTTTGATTGTATTGTGTTTGTTGCAATATTGCAATATGCTGATGTGTACATTTGTGTATATGTATTGATGAATTGAAATTGTCTTTGCTATAATTGTTATGTTTGATTGTAATGATTTGTTTGAGGTTGTTGTATATGTGCGTGTCTGTAGGATTATTGAAGTAGTCTCTGTTATGGTTGATATTTATAGGTTTACTATTCAGTTTCAGGGGTTTATGTGTTTAATTATATTGTGTAGATATGTAGATGTCCACGCTCTAGTGTACATGTTTATACTTTGTTCTGAAGTATTTACGATAAACATTTTTTTTCCCCGAATGGTTAACGGTCGGGTTTATTTTTATTTTTCTGAGGTGTGTATATGGTAAAGATTCTTACATGTCGGTTTATATCTCAGCTATTATTGTTTTGCTAAATGCAGATTATGGACATAAACCAAGTATGAATGCAGTGACTTCAATGCCTTCTTCATATGGTTCTTACCCAGGCCCTAGCAAAAAGATTGAAATTCCAAATGGCAGAGTTGGTGTTATCATTGGTAAAGGAGGAGAGACAATCAAGTACCTTCAGCTTCAATCTGGAGCAAAGATTCAAGTTACGAGAGATATGGATGCTGACCCTAATTCACCAAATAGAGGGGTTGAGCTTACGGGCACTCCTGACCAAATAGCAAAAGCGGAGCAACTGATAAGCGATGTTCTGAATGAGGTAGATGAAAAGTCTTGTTTTTGCTCCCCAATGCGTGTAGTTTTATGTTTATCGTTTTGCTGTTTAACTTGACTTGAATAGAGGAGAACTTTATTGACAATCTGTTTTACTGTTGAGAACAGGCTGAATCAGGGGGATCTGGCATAGTTTCACGAAGGTTACCTGGACATTTAGGTGGAGCTGAAAAATACTCCCAAATGATTCCAAATAACAAAGTAAATGCTGCTTAAGTTTCAAAGCCAGTAACATTTAAGATTTTACTGCATAATTTTAATCTGATGTCTATGTTCTTAGGTTGGTCTTATAATTGGGAAAAAAGGAGAAACCATTAAAAATATGCAGAGCAGCACAGGTGCTCGAATTCAGGTATCTGAGATTCATTTGATCTTCAATTAGTAACCCATTGGTGTCCGCATGACTTTATACGTTTCTATCTGATTCAATGACTTTGTAAAATCACTATGTTGCGAATTACTGCATTTTATCTGGGCATTAATTTCTTCAATGTAGTTTGTGATCATTTCTGCATGTACATCCATGCAGGTAATACCTTTGCATCTGCCCCCTGGTGATCCAGCTACTGAGAGGACGCTACAGATTGATGGGACCCCTGAACAGATAGAGGCTGCAAAACTGATGGTCAATGAAGTAATCAGCGAGGTTTGTTCATTTATGCAACAGTATCTAGTTGTTGGTCATGGTCTGTCTACTATAAATTTAGTTAGAATATGTGATCAATTATCTTTTCTGCAATATCTCTTTCACTATAGTGTCTTGGTTTTTCTATTCTTAACTGTTAGAAACTGCTGCCAACATGTATAGATATTATGGTGTTCTGTGAATCGTGATTGTTGATGTAGATGATTCTGCTTATATGTTTGCATAGAATTTTTGTTGTCTTTCTTACCTAGATTGAGAACTTATAGGTGAACGTAACTCTCTAGAATCTAGATAGTTTAATTATGAGATTTTTTAGTAATTGATAATGCAAGAATCTATTCAGAAGTATCCGTAGTTTGGTTGATGTATAAATACCTTTGCCAAAATAATGCTTGATATCTCTCTCGACACAGTTTCTGTGAAAAAGATTAATAAAATTGCATTAAATCAATATAATGCATTGACGTAGGCCTTGAATTGCATATATTCCAGACATACATATTTCAGGTGAATAAATTTATATATTCCGCCAGCCATGCAAGGCATCAGGTATTCGTTCATTTACCGCAGATTCTGTCAAGCTGCTCTCTCTACAGTTTAGGCTATTGGGGTGACATCTGACCTTGCTTACTTCTATAAACTAATGACGTACTTCTGTCAATTTAGGTATAGGTTAAAAGGGTAATTTTAACTGCAAATAAATTTATATATTCCATCAGCCATGCAAGTCATCAGGTATTCGTTCATTTACCGCAGATTCTGTCAAGCTGCTCTCTCTACAGTTTAGGCTATTGGGGTGACATCTGACCTTGCTTACTTCTATAAACTAATGACGTACTTCTGTCAATTTAGGTATAGGTTAAAAGGGTAATTTTAACTGCAATATTATATCCTCGTCAGTTTTGGATAAATAGTCTGCGTATATAGACTTCAAATGCAGGATGTCATTGATGGCCTGAAAACAATGTTGACATTTGGGTTGTCTTTTTTATCAGCTGGGAAATGTTGGGTAGAGCTAGTGATTGGTCAGAGCTCTAAATTTGGGACATCAGGTTTAATATAGATAAGATATGATAATTGTTGATATCTAATAGCTACTGTTGGATGTATTTGGATTTATCGTTGCAACATATAACTGCTATTTGGTCTGAAGTAATAAAAATAACACGAGGATTTGGTGAATGCAAGTATTAAGCTTGTTCTCATTTGAGTGTTGCAGTGTAAAATGTTGTGGATATTTACTGACGGTGTATCATATGTGCTGTTTATTTGTCACTTCTAGATTCACCAAAGCAATTGTAGGTATCGATTTTCTGGTGACCCCACTATTAGTGTTTACTTGAAGCATCAATAGGGTGTAAGCCTGAATCACACATTATATTTACTTACAAGAGAGCTTAGGATGGACTATCACACTAGTAGAAAAGGACTAGGTTCTTCCTAGACATGGTTACAAGTCAATAGTGGAATTCTTTTAGTGCTTGTTTACATATTCTGTTCACAGGGTAAGTAATTTCTTATAGCCGACAGATTAGGGTAGCTTTTGACCAACACTGATTTCTTTTTCATAGAAAATATTATTCATAATAATGCGTGCTAGTGCATCTTCATATTTCAGCCAGTTATTTTTCTTGCTTTCATGGCAATATTTTTCTCGAAGTATTCTATTCAATGTCTCTTTCAGGTGCTTGACGAACTTTCTAGATGTCTCACTTGCCTACAACTATTTTTTATTTTCTGTTTCATATTTTTCATTTGCCCTGACTCATGAACTGAATATCTCCTTGTAACAAGGTCTCCTGTAGTGTATTGCAAATTTGCAAGTATAACAACTGCACACATTAGTACCTCACATTTCTGCTATTTCTGTTTGTATATACATTTAAATCCTTCTTTCTCTTAGGGGGTCACACTAGCACTAATCACAATCTTACCGATGTTACATATATAGATAAATGTTTATCATCTTATGCTTATGTTGTTTGGATACATATGTTACATTATACATGGATAAAGATAATATTTTTGATATTCGGTTATAATTTCTCTGGACAAGAAACTGCTATCTTTTAACTGTAAATGCTCAATAATATCCAATACTTTATTGTGATCAATTTTAGTCTGTATATGTTTATAGCACATAACAGAGAAGTACTAGAGCTTACGCTCACCTCGTATGTTTGGTTTGGTTTGGTTGGGTTTAGTAGAGTTGAACAAACCCTCAGTTTATGAGTTCTTTCATTCTGTATTGCTAAGTTTACTGGAAGAAAGTAGAAAACAATATAACGGGAGAGTGCACTTCCCATTCTCCATATATTTACAATAATATATTAATGAATTGCGAACTGAATATTGTATTCATCAGTTGGATAGGTCTTTGTATATTATCTTGCTTGTACCACCAACTTTGTATAGTTTTTGCAATCTTCTTTGTACCCATTCACTTCGAATAGGGAGAGGATGGGACATCTGCTGGAGGTAGCAATAATACCGCTCAACCAGTACGGTATGTCTGGCGCTTAACTGTTCCTATCTTAGTACAATTATACAATGTATCTTGTGTAATTTTGATTGTAAATTGACATATTTGTGTTGTCATTGTTAGTATTCGAAATGCCATTGCGTAGCTGTGAATGTATGCATTGTCCTTTGTTGGTGCAAGTATTGTTCCTGTATTGTATCAACTATGTTTATCGACTTACTGAGATGATTAAAATTGTGCAGAATCATGTTAGAAATCCATCAATGTCCGGATATTCTCAACAAGGTTACCAGGCTCGAGCTCCTACGAGCTGGGCCCCATCTGGACAGCAACAACCTGGTTATGGCTATGTTCAGCCTGGAGCATATGCTGGGCAGGCACCGCAGTATAATGCATCTCAAACACAATATCCTGGGTATCCCCAACAGCCCTCTTCTGGTGGATATGCTGCTGGCTGGGACCAGACATCTGCTGCGACAACTCAGCAGACTACACAGGTAGGTGGCTATGATTACTATGGCCAACAATCAGCCCCGCAGCAGCAAGCCCCTGGTGGTGCCCCCGGTTCTACAGATAATACTGGGTACGGTTACCAGCAGCAAGCTGGCTACAGTCAACAAGGTCAGGGTTATTCCCAGGATGCCTATGGTGCCTATGCATCTGCCCCTCAATCAGGGTATGGTCAGCCTCAGCCTGGATACGATCAGCAACATGGTTATAGTTCTACTACTGGATATGGTAATGTTGCTAACCCAACAACTGAAGGGCAGAATGCTTCCTATGGGGCTCAAGGGGACAACAATTCAGCACCGCCATCAACTGCTGTAGGTCAGCAGGGATACAATGCTAGCCAGCAGCCTAGCCCCAATCCTAGTTATCCACCCTCAGCACAACCAGGCTATGGGGTCCCTCCAAGTTCTCAAGCTGGGTACGGAACTCAACCATCTGCAGGATATGGGCCCAGTTATGGAGCACCTCAAGCTCAGAAACCTGCATCTGGTCAACCAGCTTATGGGCAGCCCCAACAGTCACCTACAGCTCAAGGAGGCTATGCACAGCCTGCTCCTGTGCAACCAGGTTATTCTCAGCCACCTTCCGGTTATGGTACTGCACCTGCTTCAGGATATGCTGCTGCCCCTCCACCATATGGTGCAGCACCACCGGCGACTCAGCCAAGTTATGGGAGCCAGCAGCCACCATACAATAGTTCGTATGCGAGTGGTTATAGCCAGCCTCCTGTGTATTCTGCTGATGGCAATGCAGCTCCAGCTTCTCAAACTGTTCCACCTAATGCAGCTGCGAAAGCCTCACCCCAGAGTTAATGTCAGCCGGTGGTAATGCATTGCCAGTTTTAAATTATCTTTTAATGTTGCTTTTAATAGGAATTTTAATTAGGTATATTCATTTCAGAAACTCGTTATTGTGGTTTAATTAGTTTAACTTGTCAACTGGGGATTGTTCATGTTTTTGATGAGCACTTGCAAGTGCGCTGTAATTGAGACGTTTATCTTATGGTTGTAAGACATACTCGTCGGGGAATGCTTTATTAACTCTATTTGTATGTTTTTCATTGCCAGTTTCTTGAAAACATTTGCAATAAATTTACTTTCAGTTATCGGTGGTGCACTTGTCTTCATGTTTGATGGAAGCAGGAGGTTGCATCAAATATCGTTTTTGTACCAGTCATCTCTCATATTCATGAGATGATCCTTTGATATTAAACTGGTTTATCCCATCTATTTATCAATTCTTTTGACTTTTCATATTAATTTCGAAAATGGATCAAATGGAGCAACTTAAATGTACATAAACCAAACATGGCATCTGTGTGTAAAAAGCCCTTCCATTAGAGTCTATTGAACGATTCCCACTCATCTCTCAAACCTTTATCTAGACCCAAAATATTTCCAAAACAAAAGAACTTATTTATACAGCAAAGTTATTATAATTTCTTCTATATAACACAGGTATATATACATTCATAAAGTAAAATATTAATGTCACAAATTTAAAAGAATTGCGTGTATTGGCTGTGCTACGCAACTGTAAACGAAATATAATAATACATGCAGCAAATGTAGCATCAGTCAAACTAGAAACCCTTCTCTTCGGGGAATAACGAAATCTGTTCATCTGAAAATTTGTAGATACACACATATTTTATGCTTTCATATATGCTTGCGTGTTTTTGAGTTTTATAGGTCAGCTGCCTTTCCCCTTTGTAGAGGTTTGATTTATTTGTTGCTTATGTGTTGGATTCTATGGCTTTTGATGGATTGAATTTTGCATATTTATTGTAAAAAGTATATATTTCGGGTATATTGTGAGAACTTCATGTATCACTTCACTTGTTTATTTTGATCAGTTTTTTTCCTTCACAAATTCATTGGCATTGGGGGGGTAATCAGATGACATGTTTGGTATTTTAAAGTATGTGATCATAGATTCCATTGCTAACAATTAGCGAAATATTTTTGGAATGTACGTGTTTGTTTTTCTATATTTCTCGTTGTTTATGGTTTTAAGAAAAATGTGATGAGGAATATTGTTAATGATTTACCGAATGATGATGTGACGGTAAATCATGACAATTAGATTACAATTAAACATGAGGACCTCGTACCAGTCTACCACATGGTACCTAGCAGTGCTCTTTATGCGATTATATTATTAGGGCGATTAATGACAGTAAAAATAGAGAAGAGGTGAACGATATGGTACAACTTTGGTAAAGCGCTGTCTTTCAGTATCTGCAGGTTGCGAAAATATGACATCAAAGCTGAGTCGGCTGCAATCAACTGCTGCTCAAGCATCTAAGTATGTAGCCAAGAATGGACCTTCCTATTACAAGAAGCTAATGGAGGATAACAAGCGCTACATCAAGGATCCTCCTACCATCGAGTCATGCCAGCTTTTGGCCAAGCAACTTTTTTACACTCGTCTTGCCAGGTTTTGTTCTGATTACTGATCGTTAATCCTCAAATTAGTTGACGATGACATGAAATGTAGGAAACCTTTAAACGGTGTGGTCATTGTATTTCTCTATGATCGCGGAAGGGTGTGTGTAAGCTAAGTTCCACAGAAAATTTAATCCGAGCATTTCTAATTACATAGACCACAGTAGGAAAATGTTGGAGTTCAATCATCTGTATCATCTAGGCATGTAAAACAACTTTTGATTTTTACGCTTATATTCTTAAAGGATGTTATTGCCGAGCCATTTCAGATTTTGGCTTTGTTTATACTCTAATCAGATAATGCCTTGTCCTGCTCACTTCTTCTGCTATATGGCACTTCTATTTTCTTTTTATGGTATGTTGTTCAGTTGTTGGTGTTTCATTAGTTGGTGGTGTGAGTTGCAGAGTAGCTAGTCTGCAGGACACTAGTTTGCTTGAATGTAACAATCATTTCCCTCTCTAGTCGACCAGATTGTTACCACATCTATTCGCCTAAATTCACTATATTTCATGCTTCGCTTTACATAGAAGTTCATAGCTCAACTTATATACCTGCATCTGCTCTTTCTATTATTGAATCATGTTATTTCATCTGTACACTTGGAACAGTATTCCCAGTCGCTATGATGCATTCTGGAAAGAACTTGATTCTATGAAAGAAGTATGGCATATGAGGAAGCAGTTCAAGAATGAGGATTACCGCACTGCTGCTCTGTTTGGGGTAGGATGGGTGGTAGAATGTTATGCGTGGTTTTTTGTTGGAGAGGTTATCGGACGAGGCTTTACATTCACAGGTTACTATGTTTAATTAGTTCATGATGACCTTCTGGGCTCAACTTTCTTGAATAAGAGTCTCCGACTCTGATGAATGTTGATTGAGATTTTTTGTACTCCAAATATTTTGCCGGATGAGATTTTGCTTATATCTTAATACCCTCTGCACTTGTAAATTTTCTCCATCTGATCTGATTGCTTAGATTATTCATGAAACTTGAACCAATTTTGCTCGAGACGATTGTCCTACTAGTTTACTCCGTTATAAGGAAATTGGGAATGTGCCAATAAGATTGGAACCTAAAATTTGTTGGATGGCCAGTTTGGTAGTTCCGCAGGTGTCTAATGAAGAATATTTGAACTTCTCGAAGAATAACAAGAATTAAATATTTAACGTTCATAGAATTTACTTCGAATAGGGCCAGAAAAAGGCCAAAACAGTATGTTAAATGAGATAGCATTTGTCCCATTGAAATGTTTTTTGTATGAATGCAAGATAACTCTGAAAAACTTCCGACGCCAATTTAACAAAAATGTTTCCCTTCTTCCTGTACTCAGTGAAGTAATATCCTATAAGCTTCTTAATTTTAAAATATTTCCTTTCATATTACTCTTACACCTTCGGTTTTCTTCATATTATGAGGGCGGCGTCATATTTTCAAATATATATTTAGCAAAAGCTAAATATTTAGACAACCAGCATAAAATCGTCCTAAAGTTATACAATTAGATAACCAGCATAAAATCGTTCTAAATTGATCATAAGATATGTCCGGAAAGGAAGATAAAAATAAGATATCAAATATCTACACATCAAATTAGCAAAATAACATTCCATTTCTCTTTATCAATAATGTAAGATGCAACTGATACTAAGGCACAACGGTTTATATTATTCTGAACAGTAAAGAGAAGCACTTGTATTTTCTATAGAAAGTGTGCTAGTCAGCTTTTTTTCTACAGAGCTACTCTATCACATTTTCTCTCGTATCTCATCTCCCAAAAATACTACACATTTCAGACTTTTTAATTGAGCAATTTCAGACTTTTCACTTTGGAATCATATATGATTCCTGAATGCTGATTTAATTTTGGGTGATAAGAGCAAGAAAAATGCTAGGATTGAACCGAAAAACATTTTGATAACATATCCTAGAGGGTCAAGTTCACTGTCATCAGATGTACTTCCTGTCGACATTGCTGTTGCAGATGGTAAGGCTTCAATAACTGCATCTGCCAGATCAGTGATGAAGGATGAAGTGCACCCAAGAGCAGGAACACGACCCCAATTTTCAATACCAGATTCAAGGGCCAATTCCCTGTACTCCATATCAATCTCTTCAAGAGTCTCTATGTGTTCACTCACAAAGCTGAAATTAATAACAAAATCATAGTAATTTAGTCACAAAGACAACTGGAGGCAGTAACTAACTGGAGCTGACAAGTTTTTCATAATTTATGGTGCTAATTAATAATACAACAGCTAAAAACTTGTTGATTAACGTGAATGGTAAACCTTGATTTCCACCAAGTTTCTCACATTGCTAGTTCTCACTTATCTGAAGGTAAGCTAATGTTTGGCTTATGTCCTATGTACATCAAACTGTCAACTGGATTTTCTAAAGCATATTGCAGGTAAAAAAAATATAAGCATGAGCAAACTATTTTGTTTCAATCAAAGAAAACATTGCATTTCATCTAAGGGAATATTAAATTAGCAAAAAAAGGATAAGATAAATACTGAAGTCATGAAAAGAGAATTCCCTCCGCTTGTGATATATATATATTTAAAGTTTTAAGCCCGTCAAAATTTAAAAGGGTGACCGGATATATAATAATTTGTGTGTTAATGCTCAACAAAAGCACGAGTAACAAAAGGGAAACTTGACCTTTACCTTACTGGAACAGCCAAGAGACTTTTCACACCATTTTTACCAAGCTCCACAAGAACTTCATCAGTATAGGGCTTCAACCATTGAACAGGACCTACTCGGCTCTAATAATAAAAAAGGGGAAACACTGTAAGAATTCTAATTCCAATATTGAAACTGCGTGAAAGGAAAGAGGGGAGATTTTCACACAGCCAACAGCTAATATGAACTAGTCCATAAACACCCTTTGATCAATCTAGGTGCCTAAGAAGTTGACTTGATAAATTAATCAACATACCTGATAAGCAAGAGTATGGTTGTTATTAATCCCTCTTGATTTTAGTTCTTGCATTATTAAATGAATGCATTCCTCCATCTGGTCTCTGTAAGGATCACCAGCATCCTCAACATAAGTGACCGGTACACCATGTGCGCTAAAGAATATCATGACCTTGAAAACCATGAACCCATTTATTTAGAAAGGGTAGCAAATTTATAGATAGTCATAAAGTTGTCAAAATAGAACATAAAAAATATATGGGTAACCAGGAGTCCACCTCTTCAGGATTAGAGAAACTTTTCAACTCTTTCCCAATCAAGTCAGCCATAGACTTGACATAACCTTCTCGTTGATACCAGGATTGTATAATAGAAACAGGCATTCTTGACAAGGTAGCGTCTTCCCTGATAGACAACTCAAGTTTAGATGTGATTCGTGTGAGAAAAAATCCGAAGTATCTGAGTAGTAAAAATTACATATTGAATAGTACAATACCTGAACATCTGTTCCAAGACACGAACGCTTGATCCAGTTGTAGATATGGAATATTGTGGATAAAGAGGTAGCACTACAAGCTTTGATATCCCATCCCTTTTAATCTATGATCAAAAAGGTAAACAAAAAATATTTATTGACAAGCACGTATAATGATTAATGACAATCACAGCACTTAGTCAAGGGAAGAAATCAATGCCAGCATAATTTTAAATAACTCTTCCACAATAAAGAAAAAGCGCCTTGCTCTGAAGTCACACTGGTGAAGATTGCATGGCGCTTCTTGAATATATTAATTAGTTTATGTTATTAGCCTTAAATATGTTTAGTTAAATTAGACCTAGACGCACGGCTTAATGAACTTCTCACTTGTTCAATAATCAGCAATGTCAATCAATGAGTAAATATTATATTAGACAAACAACAGTTTGCTAGATATAGATACATTAATAATTTTGTGGAGCAGATATAAGGAGACAGCTCTAGGTAGAAAAGAATATTAATCAGATACCACAATAAAAGCTAAAAACTCAAAATAACATTGCCGAAATGTTAATATAACCATTAGGCTGGTCAAAAACTATACACCAAGATAATATTATAAAATAAAGCATGCCTGCTGAACAGCTTCCTCAGTAAAAGGATGCCAGTAACGCATGGCAACATATACATTTACAGGGACTTCCTTTGCTTCTAGTTCCTTTTTGAGAGCATTGGCCTGCAAAAGAGAGATCAGCTTGTTAACATGTGGCACAATAGCTAACAATTTAGTACCACACTGATTAATATTATTGAGTTTTCTTCCAACACGTTGTGATGTTCCTTTCTCATGTAATTGTGTGTCTTATGAATGTTAAGTAATTATACTGGTTATGAACACCACAACAGACACTAGTAACTAAAGATACCTCTGTCTAGCATATTTACCTGCTCATCTGTTATCTTTCTCAAAGGAGAACCACCTCCAATAGCAGCATACCCTTCTTGAGATTTAGGTGCCCTAACTACAGAAATGAGTTGTGCCAATGGCCGCTGGAGAAATCTGAACAGCCTAGGAAGGCGAATGATATCCTATTTACAAAAAAGAAAAAAAAAATGATCAATATAATCAAACAGATCCAATGTTATAATTATTAGTATAGAAGTTAAATGCGCGGAAAGCACAACGTACTGGATCGGCAAACAAATTGAATAAAAACGGCTGAACATCCTGAAGCGTATCTGGTCCGCCTAAATTTAAGAGCAGAACTCCAATTTTCTCCTCCGCAACGTGTGAATGAGATTCAATAGAGCTCCCGGTGTAAGTGCATGATCCCACTGAGGAAAACACTTTTCCAACTAAAGGTCTAGCCGAAACGGAACCATTTAGTTCCAATCCTCCAAGCATGCTGTTCCCTTTTTCAGTTGAGCCCGAAATCGAGCGAACAGATACTTTCCGTGAAGACACCTCAGAAGCATGTTCTCCTTCATACGATTGCTTACAAGTTGGCATGACAAGAGTAGAACGAGAGCAAGACCTGAAAAAAAAAAGGACTCCATTTAAGTTCATAGCAAAAAAGAAAAACAGACAAGAATGTACACCATACTGATGATGACTAAGCTTACAAACTTAATAAGACTTCTATATTCAAAGTAAATGATACTAAAGACATTCTTATGCAGAAACTTACAAAGCTGAAAAAACGAGTACTATACTAAATCGAAATGCCAATAGATTACCAATTTAAAACTTAAAAGTTTTACACGATTCAAAGGCTTAAGTAATTGCAATCATTTAACAAAACCTAATCCAAATTTAAGCTAATTCACAGTCTTATAATCACATATGAAATTGTATACAAAAGCAGTAGTATACTAAAACGAAATGCCTTATATTACAAACTAAACTTAAAAAATCAAGACAATTTAAATTTCTACCTAATTCCAGGCTCCAGGCTCCAGTAATCAGAATCATTTATCGAAAATCTAATCTCAAAGCTTAAATCAATTCACCAACTGATAATAACATATACTAGTTTGTGTGTGTGTGTGTGTGTTTATATATATGTGTATATATATATTCATATGATATGATGACAAAATTATTAGGTAACAAACTAATATTAGGCTCAAGTGATCAAAATCACACAATAAACATATATATATTTTCAATTAAAGATCATTTCACCTACTCATATCAAATACAAGACTATTAACGCATTTATACGTATATAATATATACATACACATGCATATGAAATGAAAAGAAGATTAAGTGTGTAGCTTACATTGATTGATGATTGGAAAGCGAGAAGTTAGATCGATCAAAGCCTTTCAGCTGCGGGAGTATCTGTGAGCTCGCGATTGCGTCCATTGCGTACGATTCAGAATAGTCAAGAGAGAGAGAGAGAGAGAGAGAGAGAGAGAGAGAGAGAGAGAGAGAGAGAGAGAGAGAGAGAGAGAGAGAGAGGGAGAGGGGGAGAGAGAGGGAGAGAGAGAGATGAAGAAGGGGTTGCTGATCGACAAACGTGTTTCGGAAGAGAGAATAAGAAGAGGAGGAAAAATAAGGGCGTGTTTGGTATTAGTGGTCCCCAAAACGCTGATTTATTCTAAAGAAGTGGGTAGATTAGTTGACTGTCCTTTTTTTCTAAGAAAAACAAGTGCATTTGTTTTTATTTTGCCGGAAAAATATTTAATCCGATTAATCATATATGCCTATATATAATTACAAAAGTATTTTGAATCGAAAATTACAAAATTTATAATTGAATGCTAAATTAGAGAAAAATTTGAAATTAAAGCGGATATGGTTAAATGTAAATTTATACATGTTTATATTATAGATATTCTTTGATAATCAATTTAGATGTCAATCACTTATTATAATATTTTATTTGTGACTTTATTGTGATACGTGATTGGCAGAAAAACTTTATATAATATGCCTATATGAGTAATTAGTTTATATGATTGAAAATTATAAATTTTGAATAGTTCAGAAAATATATAAGATATATATAATTAATTAAAAACCCCACTTTTAAGCACCTAAAACTCACATAATACAAACAACTTGGACTAAAACAGTCCACGTAGTCTGAAGACAATTGCTATTTCATCCGGTGCTTTCTTTGACAAATGAAATGTTGACTCGTTTTATTTAAAAATCACATTTGACAAATAAGGGGTCATCGATATTCCCACGTAGGTGCAGGAGTGTTTGCGGTGTGGGTGATGCGATTTTTCTCATCGTGAATTAATTCGTACATGCGATTTGATTAAAATTTTAAACCGTGATTACATCACGTAATTTAAAAATCGCGTAAACCACATCACATAAATGTGGTGCGGTTTATGTTGTCTATGCGGTCTAATAATATAAATATAAAAATTATAATAAATTGCAAAAACTAGAGATTACAATAAAATTGAAATATGAAGTCAAATTACCAAATTAAATAGAATTGAGATTTAAAATAAAAATAGATTGTTCTTAGCAATGACACTAGAAATGATATAACAATGGTTAAACATCAAAGTCAAAAAGTCAAATATATATATATATATAAAAAATATTATTATTATAGCAATATGCAGTGCGGTTTGAACCGCGAGAAAAAATTCTCAAACTCACAAACCCCACCGCGCGATTTGGATAAAATGCAAATCACGACCGCACTACAAAAGATTTAAACCGCGCGATACGGTGCGGGGCGGTCGGTTTGTTCGGTTTGATGAACACCCCTATTCCCACGTACACTACTCCTAACACAAAATTAACTTGCATTAATTTATTTTTGTCAAAGCAACTGTAAGAACAAGGAGCATGTATTTGAAACTTCATTGCATCAAAATACTCAGCAACAACACTGAGATTTCTACTCCCCCAGAGTGAAATGCAGTACAGGCCAAAATCTGCCAATTACATACCATCATACAACATTATAGTGTATATAATTGGCGGCATTTTTATCGAAAAAGCTAACTATTCTTCAAATATGGCAGGATCACTTATACACCGGGCAAGGGAAACTGGGTTGCCAAATCTTCGACCCTCCTTTTTAAATCCAACACCTGATCGATTAATGGAAAATCTGGCGCTGTTATGAACTTGAGAAAATCTTGAAGTTTCGGACTTGGAGATAACTTTTTGGCTTCTTGGGTGATTTTCACGCCTTCGTGTATGAAGTCTGCAACTAACATGAAGTCTTTCTCTGTGAATCCCCTGGTTGTCAGAGCAGGTGTTCCGATGCGGATGCCACCCGGAACTATTGCACTTTTATCACCTAAAACAGTACACAATTACACCACATTAGAACACTAATTAAACAGAAATGTAGTGAAAACAGGAAAAATGTGTGGACAAGTAGTTCACACAAAATGATACTCACCGGGTACTGAATTTTTATTGAGGGTGATGGATGCCATGTCAAGAATTTTCTCCACCTGAGCACCGTTGACACCCTGTGCAAAAAAATCTGATCAGCTCATTAATTTAAGAAAAAAAAGAGACAATTTATGTCTCGGTCATATATAAGTTTAGAATTAGACAAGAAACGTGGATTCTCTATTTTACTCAACATCGTATCATTCCTACTTTAAAAAAAGTAACCAAAATACTGATTGTTCAAGTGAATAACCCTCTTTTCCTTTTTTGACCTACTTTTAATTTGTACATGGTGGGAAGCAACCATAATATAATTATTTGCTACTAAGAAGGAAGACCACAACATAAAACTTGATAACTTATAACCTCCATCAAATTTTCAGGATTTAATGATTGCAATTAACAAAATTTCTATATTGCATACTAATCAAGCTGTTGAACACATATTAGCTCCATGCCTTTAAGTATCTCAGCCTTGTTATTTATACAAGAATGGAGCTAGTTATTAGAAATGGGTTTTTTTCTGTAATAAATTCAAAGATATTCTTAAAACTTCGGTAAAACTTACGAATGGCCGAAGATTCACAAGAACCAGGTGATTATCACTCCCACCAGAAACTAATTCATATCCTTGACCCATCAGTTTAGAAGCAAGACTTCTACAGTTGGAAACCACCTAATACAGAAAGTATAGTTGGTCAAAATTCTTCCTCAATGTCCTTAAAATCGTCCATGACCAACATATGCAAGTACTACCTGCTTTTGGTAAGACTTAAACTCTGGAGTTTGTGCATACTTCAGGCAGACTGCGAGTCCTCCAATAGTGTGGTTATGTGGACCACCCTGTGGAATTAATTCAGTAACATTTGTTTTGCTTTAAAGACCAATATAAAATCAAAAAATCCATTTTGACAAAATAATGAAGTAATTTGCATTCATGGCAATAGAGCAAAAGCATAGTTTAACTACCTGTAAACCTGGAAAAACTGCATTGTTGATGGCAGATTCCAAATCAATACCAAGAATCGGGTCTTTTTTGAAGAAAATCATACCACCTCTAGGGCCTCTCAAAGACTAGCAAGAAATATTTGTTAGCTTGTTCATACAAAAAATCCAACCACAGGACTAAAC
This sequence comes from Heracleum sosnowskyi, assembly GCA_030848705.1. Classification (NCBI taxonomy): domain Eukaryota; kingdom Viridiplantae; phylum Streptophyta; class Magnoliopsida; order Apiales; family Apiaceae; genus Heracleum; species Heracleum sosnowskyi. Next base: position 7,629,290 of record CM061242.1, on the reverse strand, counting down.
AGGCAAATTAATAAAATCATCAGAACATTAAGTCATGAAGGGCACATAAAGTTGGCCACAAACACTATCTACAATAAGAAAACCAATGACTACAAAAAGAACACTTCAATACTTAAAGATTTTCGGTGTTAATGCTCTGTTTATGCAAAAAGCTACGAGCGAGGGAAGGAAAACTTGATCCCAACTACAACTACTCCAAAAATATCCTTCCCTTTGATAACAAAATTAAGTATAATGACACTGTTAAATATATGTGCTTACTGACTTCACATACATGGTCGTAATGGATTTAAGCAAAATATATATCATTCTGTGGACACGGAAGTTGAAAGTTTTTATAATATAACTAAAGCTAGAATTTGTCAACATAGACACAATCAAAGTACTAGGCCATCCAGCTCGAAGGAGTCAATAGTCACCATAGAGTTTAGCTAATAAGTATTCACATGTGGAATCATTGCCAATAACAACTGCCAACCCTTTGTCATACCTTATGGGTTGTCGTCGTCACAATATCACAATACTCAAATGGATCAGCAACCACTGAAGCAGCAACAAGACCACTTATGTGAGCCATATCCATCATGAGAAAAGCACCAACAGCATCTGCAATCTTCGAACGCACACGAGAAACAAGTAATTAGAAGGCAAATAAAAAAAGCAACAAGATCCAAATATACATCCAAGATAGAAAAATTCATCGTACTTACAAACAAGAAGCCAATATTTGTACCTTTCTCATACGAGGATAGTCAAAATCACGAGGATAAGCACTAGCACCAGCAATAATGAGCTTTGGTCGAAAGAGGTTAGCAGTTTTCTCAAGTGTGTCATAATCAACAAGACCTATATAAAGTTAAACAGTACTTATGGTAATTAAGCAATTTTAGGGATGAATTTCACTGCATGCATCCATAGCCCCCCCCCCCCCCCCCCCCCAAGTAACAGCTATTGTTATTGCATCGTTACAGTAAAGTCTATTACCTGTTGATTCATTGAGTCGATACGGCATGGATTCAAAATAAACAGATGTTCCTGATACACGTCTCTTAGGAGTCATGAACCCATGGGACAAGTGTCCTCCGTGGGGCAAGTCCAGTCCCTGATTAATTAAGTTGCAAGTTAATATGAAAGCTGCTCTCCAAGACGGTAATCTAATATATGAACAGATAATTATAAATGTACCATGAGGCGATCATGTGGCTTAAGGATGGCAGTGTAAACTTCAAAGTTTGCTGGTGAGCCAGATAACGGCTGAACATTCACGCCCCACTTTTCTCCATCTAAATGAAATGCAGCTAAAGCCCTTTGTTGACAGAGAATTTCTAGTTCATCGATGTACTCGTTTCCACCATAGTACCTGAAAAGTAATCCTAGTTGAAAAGACAGCAGAGTACACTGAGTAACATTAAAGTTCTTCTCAATCGGAACATATCTGACCTTTTGCCTGGTAGTCCTTCAGAATACTTGTTTGTGAGACATGAACCAACCGCTTCCATCACTGCTCGGTAAGTAAAGTTCTCTGACGCAATAAGCTCTAAGCTTCGAAATTGGCGTTGCTTTTCGTTGTCAATAAGTGAACGAACTTCCGGATCAACTTCACCCAACGGGTTGTCTTGAAAGCCTATTCAAAGAATTTGTAATTATTCCGGATCTTCCTCTCAAAGAATTATATTAAAATGTTCTCTTCGTAAAAATAAATTACTGCATGGGTTTAGACTTAATCATAGAATGTTTCTCGTAATGACCAAATCAACAAATAATGATGAACTCCGATGCTTACTACTTAACGACGAGGTTTCTGATACCATATCAAAATAATCAAAACACAGATGCTTTTTAATTAACATCAGTAGCTTACTACTTTACCAGGAATTCTCTAACATACACCTCGTTAAAATAATAAACTATATACAGTAACTTCTTCCATCATCCACAATATCGAAATATTTTGTGACAAAACAAACACAACTGGATATGCAACTAGTTGATGCACACAACATATAGCACCTACATAACTCAATTAATTTCTTCCAAATTTTCCATTTAACCACAAGTATTTAAAATACACTGACGATTCAGGGACAGCCTAGCATCAAAGACTAGTCTCTCACTCCTTTCCCCATGACAGGGTGATAAGTTGGAATCCTAACTCCCCCTCCCTTATAATTAAAATCTGTATGTAAAGTCTAAAACTTTAACACACACACAAACAACACCTTCCAACTAGAATCATCGGTAATACTATACAAACACCAACCTAATTTTATTCCCACAATCGAAAAAACTCAAAAGCCTCGAAAATCAGTTAAAAAATATCCAATCAAAAACACTATACAGAACATTTCAAGACCTTCACACAGTCAAATAAATCAAGAATCAAAAATTCAATAACTACCATCAACAGGAGCAGCAACCGAAACCGAAGAAGGTGCTTTCCCAGCAACCACACTAGCTTCGAGTTGCGAGGAGCATCTACAACTCTTCAAACCACTTAATCTAACCTGGTGTGGGAATCCAACACCACCAACAGAGCCTTTATGAGCAAAAGCCAATGACCCTTTTACCCAAACAGGCTGCTGAACACAACCCATCACTGCACTTCCCTGCATAATCTTTTTTTCTCCTGTAAATACAAAGACTCACAATTTAACTAAACCCTTTATAATTGAGCTTGAAAATAACACAATAACAATAAAAAAGAATCATTTTCACATTTTAAAAACAACCCAGATGAAAAAATGAAAACTTTAGCATGTAAATTAATAAAAGAAACAATTTTGAGCTATGAAAATGAAATTCAAGAAATTAAAAAAGAAGGGGTTCAAGAACATTACTTGTTTAATCTGATTGTTGAGAAGTAACGGAGGGAGAAAGCTTGGTTTGGTGGTGGGGGTGATATATGAAAATTATAGATATAGAGAAATGTATGTATAGGTGTCGTGGGCTTGGTAAAGAACAGAAACCCTAGCTTGCTATCAAAATTGCGCGCCGCTTGGTCCTGCGACTTGTCGTGTGGGGTGCATTTTCAGCCGAAAGGAAAATCTTGAATTGCACTCAGATTTTTCCAAAAAAAAAAAAAAAAACTCTTTTATTATTTTGTAGTCTCTCACTTTTTTTTTCACAATATAACACAGATATAATAATTTTGTTGATGGATTTAATACGAAAAATTGATAAAAATACAAGTCATATCATTCCATTCATGATTAAATTTTTAATTTTAGTGTTAACGGTATTCATAATTTTTTTTACGAACATATAATTTGTCAATTATTGACAATTGTCGATCAATATGCATATAACACAATATAAACTATATTCCACATGTTAATAGAAAAACTGCACTTAATGTTTCCTAAAAAAATTATTTGAATAAAAATATTGTAAAAATGTTTAGTTATTTCACTTTATGTATTAAAGCCTTGTATAGAAATTAAAATGAGTTCTATAAAATAAAACAACACACCCCAACCCAACATAAATACAATACGAAGTTTACTGAGTTTTTTTTTTTTTTGTTATATTATATATTAAAATACAAAAAAAAATTGTGTACTATATAATATTTTTATTTACAGATATCACACTACACGAAATAACATACAAAAATATATTTACATTTTAACAATTAATTTCTTAATATAAAATTATAATTGTTATATCTGAAATATACATACATATATATATATATTTATTTACATTTATATTTATATTTATATTTATATATGTATAATTTTTAAATATATTTAATGCATGTTTATATTTTTAAATTTTTAAGCATATTATAGAAAATATCATAAAAATATGATATTTAAGTTTAATTATATTAACTAGTTTACTAAACCGCGCTTTTGCAGCGGCTTTATAATAATTTTTCCAATTTTTTTTAAAAACTATTCTACAAAAAATATTTTTAAACAAAATTATATTTATAACATGAACTTAAGGTTTCTTTTAAATTCTCCGTTTAGTGTTGTTTATTACCGAAATTTTGAATAATAAGATGAAAGTTTATAAACAAAGTAAGATGGTAATTTAAATATGACTTAATTGCACGAAAATGGCCTGAGTTATAATTTTTTTGCACAGAAATTGCTTATCTATAATAATAGGCACCCGCGTGACTCAAATATAAATTTTTAAACACCCGCATGACTTCCGTCAAAATATGTCAAACGGACGTTAAATTACAGGGGTAAAAGAGTAATTCAACGGCTATTTTAATACAGCAGCTGTTGTGTATATATATCCTTACATGCTTTGCCAAATTGAAAGTTTGAAGAACAAAATTGGGCATCACCACTCATAGAAATAAGCTGAAATAAACTGAGGACTCGGGGCACAACAACACCGGCTCTTCAAAAAGAATAGTTAATGCAAAAATCAATCCTTCAAGTGATCTAAGTAAAGCTATTAAGACCATTTCCTCGTCAGATAACTTAAGTGACTGTGAAATGGCTATACATGTTATGACCACAGTCTGGCTTCACTCACATGGAGATATAGCTGTGAAAACTGCATTATCAAAGGCACCGGTCATTGAAGGAATGATTGAGGTTCTTTTTTGTTCAAAAAATGATGAAATACTGGAACTAACGATCTCAATGTTGGCAGATTTTGTGACGAGAAACGAAAAGAATTGACAGATTATACTCAATGCTGACCCAGAGCTTGACATCTTCACCAAACTATTTAAAAGTAGTAGTCTATTTCTAAAAGCTGCCACACTGCTCTACTTAGTGAAGCCAAAGGCAAAACATTTGATATCTACTGAGTGGGTTCCATTAGTACTTCGGGTGTTAGAGTTTGGGGATCAAATGCAGACATTATTTGATGTCCTATGCATTCCTCAAGAGGCTGCATATTACTTGCTAGACCAACTACTTACCGGTTTTGATGAAGACAAGAACTGGGAGAATGCTAGACAAGTTGTAGCACTAGGACGATTGAGCTTACTAGCCAAAAGGATGGAAATCAGGGATGTATCTGAAAAGTGTAATGTTGGTGCTATGATATGTTGTTGTATCCGTGCTGATGGAAGCTGTAGGCACTACTTAGCTTTAAATTTGAATAAGGAATCTGTCATCTCCCTCGTCCTAGAAAAGAACATTGATTACAATAACCATGCATTTGCTTTGCTGACTGAATTACTATGCCTTCAAAGGTACAGTTCTTATTTTCATGAAGTAATGCACATGTTTTTGCACTCCTTGTACTAAGTGTTAGCCTATGTACAGTTTTTTTTGGTAACTTAACTTGTTTTGATCTTGTGAATTTGACAGGACTAGTGTAACAAAGTTCTTAAACGAACTGATGAACGGATGGAGCAGCTTAAATACCATGCAGATCTTGTTGATTTATCTCCAGAAAGCACAACCAGAACAACGCCCAATGATTGCCACCACCATCTTCCAGCTTGACCTTTTGGTAATCCTAAGTTGCCTTTCTTTAAATAAATTAAAAAACTTGGGTGTGCTTACAAAGATCCTTATTAAATTAACAGTTCTGTTGCAGGAAGACCCTCTGAAGTGTAGCATATATAGAGAAGAGGCAATTGAAGCAATAACTACAGCTTTAGAAAGTCATACTAATGAAAAGGTACAAGAGCAATTAGCAAGAACTCTCTTAATACTGGGAGGACGATTTTCTCATACCGGAGGACCAACAACAAAAAACTGGCTTTTGAAAGAAGCAGGATTTGATGAGAGCTTGAGGGAGTCTCGGTGCACAATAATTGAGGGGTTAAGGTTGTACAAAGCGTGCTTTTACCAGTTTAGCCCTTCTACTTTATTAAAATATTTAAAAACTTAACGTCCGTTTGACATATTTTGACGGAAGCCATGCGGGTGTTTAAAAATTTATATTTGAGTCATGCGGCTGCCTATTATTATAGATAAGCCATTTTTGTGCAAAAAGATTATAACTCAGGTCATCTTCGTGTAATTAAGTCTTTAAATATAGTAATATGTTAATAATTTTTTGGCATTAATTTGTAAAAAGACTTTGCATCTAAATATTCAAGTCAACCGCAAAATTAATAAACAAAAAATTAAACTTTTACTTTAAATAAGATAAGAAGACACTATATTAAAGACAAAGAGCAAGACATTTTGCAAGAAGAATTTATAATTGATTGTAGAGATGAAATGCTGAAGTTGAGATTGGACGGTAAAGGCGAAATATATTTAAGGACCAAGACGGACTGAGAAATTCCGGGATTGACTTAAATGAAGAGGCAATTGAAGCAATAACTGCAGCTTTAGAAAGTCATACTAATGAAAAGGTACAAGAGCAATTAGCAAGAACTCTCTTAATACTGGGAGGACGATTTTCTCATACCGGAGGACCAACAACAGAAAACTGGCTTTTGAAAGAAGCAGGATTTGATGAGAGCTTGAGGGAGTCTCGGTGCACAATAATTGAGGGGGTTAAGGTTGTACAAAGCGTGCTTTTACCAGTTTAGCCCTTCTACTTTATTAAAATATTTAAAAACTTAACGTCCGTTTGACATATTTTGACGGAAGCCATGCGGGTGTTTAAAAATTTATATTTGAGTCATGCGGCTGCCTATTATTATAGATAAGCCATTTTTGTGCAAAAAGATTATAACTCAGGTCATCTTCGTGCAATTAAGTCTTTAAATATAGTAATATGTTAATAATTTTTTGGCATTAATTTGTAAAAAGACTTTGCATCTAAATATTCAAGTCAACCGCAAAATTAATAAACAAAAAATTAAACTTTTACTTTAAATAAGATAAGAAGACACTATATTAAAGACAAAGAGCAAGACATTTTGCAAGAAGAATTTATATAATACATAAACGATTTGAAAAAGCTATTTTTTTTACTAACAATTTTTTTGAGTATGAGATTCACTCAAAGATAATATAGAGGAGGGTGAATATATTATCAACTGTTTCTTTGATTATCTTCGTTTTATTTTGACTATTAATGCAGCTTGAATCTTTGTTTGTTGTGAGCTAAACAATGCGGAAACACAAAGATTCACTTTTAACCTAATGTTGTATTAGATCGAAAAGGTGCTACAAACTGTGAATTCGAAATAGAGTTCTCAGCTACGTTTTTCTCAGAGAGATACAACTTCAATGATCTTGAAAAACTTATAAAACTTACAACTGGAAAATAAGGAAGCTGTGTATTTATAAAACTATACACATCTTGCTTTTACAAAACTGGTAATGGAAAAAAAGGTTGTCAAACTCTGTCTATACCATTTTAGTGAAAGTTGGCATCTTGTGAACTTCGTCTTATCTTACGCATTGCCAAGTCCTCATCTTCATCTATTTTCTTTGACTATCCCTCTGAGCTTCTTTGAAGACTTTCCATGTGCATAGTGCAACTGATTGAGACAATTGCATATGCCTTGGTTTGATCTTGATCCACGTTTCTTAATTCGAAATTTTGTCAAGTCCTTATTCGATAACTCTGAGATTCTTGGTTCGATAACTCGTCTTCTCGAAGCAGTGAAGACCCACTTCTCAAATTGACTTCTCGAACTAGTGTAGCTCCACTTCTCGAACTGTATATCTTTCACTTCTCGAACCAATATCCTAGCACTTCTCGAACCAGTATCCTAGCACTTCTCGAATCAGTATATTGACTTCTGGAATTATGACATCTCGAATTAGTGTTTTTTGACTTCACCAAATGAGACATGTCGAATCAGTTCATTTCTTCACTTCTCGAACCAATATACTTGACTTCTCGAATCTTCATACTCAGCACTTCTTGAATGGAGGAATTCTCGAACCAATGTTTTTGACACTTCTTGAATCATTACTTAGACACATTTTATTCTTCAATCCTGTAATCCAATTATTCCTTGTTGTCTTCAAATGTCTTGAGGCATGATCTTGAGATCTTCTTCCAAGTCATAATTAGAACTTATTGCAGGGTTACAAACATTAAAATTACATAGTATAAAACCTTTGGGAACAAAGGAATCCCCTAGTTAAAGGGTCAAGTAAGTGACACAATACTATAGGCTTGTTATTTACATGAACTCGGGAATGCCTCTATGACTAACAAATTTAATTCCTATATATTAGAAAACGGGAATTCATTATTGAAACTCAGACTCCGCAAAAGGAGAAAGTTCAAGCTTACAAACCAAAATATGTAATCAACAAATTAAGAATTACAGAACAAACATCTAACAAATGTTTAACTAGCAAATAATAGTTCTCACTAAAAAATTAAAGTCTCCATTTTGATATAGATCCCACAGTATCTCTAACATGTGTCTCCTCATTAGCATCTAAGATGCTCTTGTTCAAGAAATAAGCTTGCAATGCATTCACAAACTCGACAAGCTCTAATTGTATTGTACCGTAACCCACGTGCGACGACAATTGTACAGGCAGTTCACGAAGAGATATGCAACAATGTGGAGGAGTTCCACATCTTAAAAGTTCTAGGCCATACGAGAGGCTGAATAACAACATACCCCAATCATGTGCCAATTGCAGTGCTTTCATTTTGCATTTGCAGATTCCCTGCGTTGGCATCCCAACAACAACAATGTCCTTCAACATGTCATGAAAATTAAACATAAACAAAACAATGAATATTCATGATTTTGGGAGAAATATTCTATTTAAAAAAGTGAACTAAAAGAATATATACAAAAACATGAAAAGTTAAACAATACATGATAATTTATTCTCCATTTTATTGTTAGCAAATAATACCATTATAATTTTTTTCACCAAGTTTCTCTTCACAAAACTGTTTATAATGTGATAATCATCTTGCAACATGAGTGATATGGAGAAGGTAATATATAGTAGTAACATTTCTATTTATTTGATATTTTTGTTTTAATTAACATTGTAGTATAATTTTTGTTTTTGTTTTAAACAGATTTTGGTGGATATTAAAGTTGTTCCTACCATTTATGGAACCATGATGCAAGGAAAAATTGGAGATAATTTGGATGTATCATTTTTGGCATTCAATTCCATTGAAGATGCTCAAGTCGCGACAAATATATTAAAAACTCTTCCTCACAAGTATTTCATCCAACATGTGACCTCACTTGAGTTTAGATCAAATATTTATTTGGCAGTGGAGAAATATGATGCACCTCTAAGCATCTACCTAAAACGTGGATGTTCCCTTGTTATTGTCAGGTATATTTGATAATCTTTTTTTTCACTACTACAACATTTCAGTGGTTTAGAGCATCTCCAACCCTTAGCACCAATTTGGTGTAAAAATCACACCAAAGTTTAGAGCATCTCCAAACCATCTACACCAAAAAAAAAATCTCATTTCAAAATCATATTCTTATTCCCCCCCCCCCCCAAATTTATACCAATATACATGTTGGTCCTTGACTATTGCAGAAGGGGGGGGGGGTTGAATGCAATACTGATAAAACTCAATCTACGTTTCAACAACAAAAGCTAAGATTAATGTTTATCAGTTTATCAATTGCAAACACAAGTAGACACACGAATAATTCTCACAAAATAAATGTTTTATTTATTTTGCAATGGGTTGCTACAACCTCAAGAAAATGTTTGTTTTCTTGAGCTTCGGTTTCTCGAGTGATCGATCTCTTACAAAGAATGTAATGATAGATGGTCTTAGTAAACTAAATCTATCACTATCAACACGGGTCTAGTGAAGCCGCTGTCATTTTCAAGTGGCAGCTTCTTACAAATTGCCTACCCGTGAATCTTTCCTAAATTGCTATACAAACAGCTTATCAGTACATAACAAATCAATCTAGAAACTTTCCATATTAAGCTAACACAATTCAGTAGATGTAGATTTGTCATACTCTGGAATTGGTGAGCTTTGACATGTGATCTCTCAAGCTTCGGTCGTAGTCTTGCAGACCTGTTGCAGTGTTGGGATACTGCAACACGCCTGTTTCTTGAACATCCAAACTGTCACAAGTTTGACTGGGTAGATCCCCAATACAAACGATATCCCTTCATGACAGTATCCTGATGGCTAAGCTTGCTGTCACAGAATTGTGCTTTTGGTGACAGTACAAAATCCCCGCATAAGGTGCTGTCAGGATTTCCAAGCTTGCTGTCAGGCTATGATAAAGTTGTTGTCAGAGGGCTTCCGCCAATGTTGCTGTCAGAGTGAATGTACTGTCCTGACCTGCAACATGCTGTCTTCAAGTAACCTTACTGTCAATGTTGTGATAGTAGTATTTATTCTTGCTGTCCATCTTGAGCACTTCTTGAGGCTTGAACAAACGAATGAACTTCTACCAAGATGTACTCTAATATTATTTGTAGCAAACAAAAACGGTTACATAGACATACTTTGGCTGTGACAGTATGTTCATACTTAATAAAATTAAGTACATAAAATATCTAGTTAAGTTGTCTCATAGCTATCACTCATTAATCCTAACAATCTCCCCAATTTGTTTTTATGGAAAATAACAACAAATTTACAATTAGTACATGCTGACAACTTAACTAACCAAGATCAGAATTGACAAAGAATTTTTACTTAGCTTCAGATTTCTTCTTCTGTCTTGCTTCATTCTCTCTGTTGAGAGCTTCTTTCAGAATCTCCCTGAGTCCTTCCACCATTGCTTTCTCATCAGGAAGAATGGCATCATCTTCAATTTCATCAATGTACTTCTGGACTACTTTGGAGAGACATACTCTTGCATCCTGAAGGTCTATCCATAATTCTTGATCATATGCATAAGTTCTGAACTTTAATGCACCATTGACAAGCTTAAATCTTCTTCCAGGATATGTATTTAGGGTTTTCCTTCTTGATTTATCCAGCTTTGAATCTTCGCCCTTTCTTTTACTCAGAATTTTCTCAATCTCAAAAGAACACATCTGTTCTAGTGGATGAATTGATCCAATCACCAAGTAGAGTAGATCCTTTAAGGCACTTGTCTTAAGCTTATGAAAGCTTCCAACAGGAATCTCTTCATTTATGAATTTGATCCTTAGTGGATTTTCTAGCATACAAGACTGGTAATTGGGTTCTTCACTTTCAACTCTATTGGCTTCTTTGCATTTGTTCAAGAATGGAGCTTCCATATTTTCAGTGGCTTCACTTTCTATAGGGTTTGAAGGTCCTTCTTGACATGGTTGAGTTTGCATTTCTTCTTCAGGAAGATCATCTTCATACTCGGCTATTTCTTCATCAGAATATTCAAGTAAATGAGCAATGTCAGCATCATCATACAGTGACCATTCCCCAAACTTCTGATAGAATTCTTTATCCCTCTCAGCTTTGTAGCTAAGGCATGGTTCATGACTTTCTCAGGGACATTGTCATAACCTTGCATGAGATTGACCATCCTTACCAAATAGAAGTATTCAATTCTCCTTGTGACCGTACTCCTACTGTATGAAAGAGTTTATGACACATTATGTGAGATTACCTCCATGGTAAAATCCTTGTAACCTGTCACAAACTGTGATGCATCAAGCCAAAGAGTATATTTAGATGCTTCTTTGTTGTTATCCAACTTCACCTCAACACGCTTGATTTTCAGAGATTCTTGTTCCAAGAGATCCAAAGAGCATTTAAGGTTTTCCTTCTTGATTTATCCAGCTTTGAATCTTCACCCTTTCTTTTACTCAGAATTTTCTCAATCTCAAAAGAACACATCTTTTCTAGTGGATGAATTGATCCAATCACCAAGTAGAGTAGATCCTTTAAGGCACTTGTCTTAAGCTTATGAAAGCTTCCAACATGAATCTCTTCATTTATGAATTTGATCCTTAGTGGATTTTCTAGCATACAAGACTGGTAATTGGGTTCTTCACTTTCAACTCTGTTGGCTTCTTTGCATTTGTTCAAGAATGGAGCTTCCATATTTTCAGTGGCTTCACTTTCTGTAGGATTTGAAGGTCCTTCTTGACCTGGTTGAGTTTGCATTTCTTCTTCAGGAAGATCATCTTCATACTCAGCTATTTCTTCATCAGAATATTCAAGTAAATGAGCAATGTCAACATCATCATACAGTGACCATTCCCCAAACTTCTGATAGAATTCTTTATCCCTCTCAGCTTTGTATGCTAAGGCATGGTTCATGACTTTCTCAGGGACATTGTCATAACCTTGCATGAGATTGACCATCCTTACCAAATAGAAGTATTCAATTCTCCTTGTGACTGTACTCCTACTGTATGAAAGAGTTTGTGACACATTATGTGAGATTACCTCCATGGTAAAGTCCTTGTTAACTGTCACAAACTGTGATGCATCAAGCCAAAGAGTATATTTAGATGCTTCTTTGTTGTTATCCAACTTCACCTCAACACTCTTGATTTTCAGAGATTCTTGTTCCAAGAGATCCAAAGAGCTGTAAAGTTTTGACTGGATTGGCTTCCTCAGTTTTCTGCCAAGTCCAGTGGCTTTCTCCTTTCCTGAGTACTTATGTTTCCCTTTCTTTGCTTTTGTAGTCTCCTCAGGTTCAGGTTCCTGTCTAGAAAATCAAGCCCTTGCCAAGGATTTTGTCCTTTTAGGTTTGATAGTAGACTTGATTCCATCCTTGACGGCATCTTTGTTGACAGAGTCCTCCATGACAGTATCTTCCTTGATAGTGTCTTCTGTGACAGCTTCTTTGAGGACAGTGTCTTCTGTGACAGCTTCTTTGATGACAGTATCTTTTTCAGCATTTATACTGTCTATGGCACATCTTAAAATACTTGCCTCCAAAGCTTCAATTATTGCAGACTCCTCATCTTCTGTGACTCCAGCATCTTTCTTTTCTTGCACAGGAGCTTCTTCTTTATTTTCCTCATGGGATTTAGATCCAACATTCCCAGAGGTGCTTCCACTAGCATTTCCTGCTTCTCCAGTTCCTCCACTACCATCCAACTCATCATCATCATCAAAAGGAACATTGTTCAGCTATGTTGGAGTTAGCTTTGGAGATCATCTTTTTCATAGTAGAACTCAGTTCCTTGTCCCTTTTCACCAGCAAGTCATAGATTGCTTTGACAGCAAGAACTCTTTCTTTGTTGGCTTTAGAGTTGAGAATCATGTTTAGCACCTTCAAGATTGACCTTGACTCCATTGTAGAAGTGCCTCCTAGACTCATGTATGCACATCTTCTGCTACCACTTTTAGTGATACTTTCATATTAGACACATAATGGATTGGTGTAGACTTCTGGAAGTTTCTCAGCAATCAAGTTCATCATTTGTAGGTGTAAAATTTCATTGAAGGCTGTATGGTTTGCTGTGATTTTGTTCTTCATTACTGTTAGCACCTTTGATGGAAGACTCTGCAACAGCTGCATAGTAATGAATATGGATATCCCAGTGTTCAAATACTCATCAATAGCCCACCTCCTTTCTTCATTGATCTTTATACACACACTAGTGATTTTCTCTCTAATCAAGGTTGAGCAGTTACTCAACTTTATGCTTGGCTCCTTCATAGCTCCTTCAACTATCCTGCAGAAGTCTTTATTATGATTCTTCAAAGTACTTTCCCTGTAGTCAACCATTAGGGCATTGGCGTCTTCTTGGCTGAACTCTGTACCTTCACTCCAAGTGTTCCCTGACAAGATGTACTCGGGCATCTTGTCTTTCCCTTTATCCAACTTGTTCTGCTCCTCATTTTCTCTCCATTGCTTTTCAAGAGCATTCTCCTTTGGAATTGGAGTTGACTCTCTTATTGTCACAGGAGGTAGAATTGGGTTCTTGGAAGGAACATCCTTTTGCATTGCTTACAGGGCTTCTTTGGACATTAGAACTGTTTCTCCAGCCATCTCGTACTCAAAGAGATTTTCAGTCTCTTGCACTTGCTCCCCCTTACTTCATGAATCTTCTTTTGTTCCCTTTTTCTTCTTTGCATTGACTGGTCTCCCCTTAGTTGCAGGCTCCCCTTCACTCCTTGAAACCTTCTTTCCATGCTCCCCCTGAGCAACATCCTTCCTGGTGACACCTACTGATTCTGCCTTTTATGAATCTGATCTTGCTCTTTTCTCCCCCTAAGGTAAGTTGGCAGCATCAATACTTGCAGACAGAACCTGTATGGCCTCCTGAATGCTAGAGAAGCCAGTGGCCACCATTGTAGACAGGTTGTCAAGCTTGGATTCCATGGAGAGGCACATGTTCTCTAGAGCAGTAAACCTGTGTGCAGAAGAGGAGCCACATGTCCTTGTCCTTCTTGGTGGTGAAGGAAAAGACTGGGGCTTGGAGGCTATGAGGGTTCTCACACTCTCAGTGTTTTTCTGAGTGATCTCATCACTCCTCACAAAAGAACTCTCATGGCCCATTGCCTGAAAATGCGGGGCTCCCTCAAAATCACTCTGGACATGCTCAAGTCCCTCACCTTTTGTCAGCTCATTTGGTTGCCTCTCATTTTTATGCTCACCTCTCTTTTCTTTTATCTCTCTTTTCTTTTACACACCCTCACTCATCCTAGATGCATGGGTATGAGCAGTACTTACATGCAATGAAATAGATGGTTTAGAATGTACCTTTAAGAACTGAGACAGTGGCACGTCATCATCAGAGACATCCTCAATAAGAACAGCATCAACATCAGGCTGTGTGGAGGTAACAGGAGCTTTGAAAGGAATGTTACTGTCAGTTGGAAGATTGACAGTAGGTTCCACTGCATCTTGGACAGCAGGTTGGGCTGTGACATCAACTTCTTCTGAGTCCTTGACAGCAGGGTCACCCATGACAGCAACATCCACAGTGTCTTTGACAGCAACTGAGGTTGTGACAACATCTTCCCTAAGGTAAGATGCTCCCTGGAGATTGAACAAAGTACTGTCTATTTCATTTTCTAGCAGAGTTGTACTTTGTTCTTTCTCAGTGTTTGAAGGAGTGGTGTCCATCTCACTTTGAGAAATGGGTTCTTATAGACCACTTGATGGGGGCTCATCCATGATTGGAGATGGATGATCAAAACCTGAAGGGTTGGGACTGTCCCCCTCTCTAGGTTGTGGAGAAGAAACAAATGAATGTGTTGGTAAGGAAGAAGGTGAAAGTGGAGAAGAGAATAATGGTTGCTTCTCAGATGTAACTTGAGAAGCATCAATAGGGGAAGTGAAATCCTCACAGTGTCCTGACTCCATGTGTGTTTCTGCAAGTGGAGGCTCCTCATGAGTTGGAACATGAGATTGTGCAGACTCTTTACAGGGTGCCTTGGGAGACATGCCAATTTCAATAGATGTTCCTTGTTGAGAAGGCACATCTAGGGAGGAGTTTATTTCCCTATTTTCCTCTACAGTCTTTTGGGAGACTGCAGGGTGGCTGACAGTGGTTTTGGTCCTCTTAGATCTCTTCTTCTTAGGCTCAGGAGGAACCACTGTTGGTTCTATTTGACTACCTTCCTTATTTGCTGCACTAGGTGCATGAACTCCCTCTTGACTCTCAGCACTACCACTAACACCAGTTTCTAGGGGTCTTTTTCTGGTTTCTTGCGAGGCTTGTCTCTGTACTTTGGGAAGTCTAGAGAACCTAGGCTGAGTGTATGAGGTAGAATGAGGGTTAGCTGAATTTGGGTCTAGTCCAGCTTCATTCTCAATAGTGAAGGTATCAAAACCAGAAGGCAATGGAAAATCAAGGTCAGACACTTGATCAACCATGTGTTTGGTGAAACATAGTGGAATATGTGCATTTAAATTCTGTGAAGTGAGAGTTGTGTGAGTGTTTCTTTTCAGTACAGGGCACACCTCTAAACGAGGGGCATTCTCATCAAAGTCACATAAAGAATTAATGCACAACATCAAAAAGCGAGGATAAATGTTTACCTTCTTACCTATGGCAGCCTTGAAGTGTGCCATGAGTAGCTTTTCAACATCCACTTTGTACCCATGAATAAGAGAATGAGTGAGCTTCTTGATGTAGGTGGGAATTCCATTCCAGTCTGTGGTCTTGGTAGATAACACCTTCACCATAGCATCAAACACCATGCTTAACTCCTTACGGAGATATTTCCTGTCCATTTCACCAGAGGGGTACCACTTTGTTGTTCCTTCTTCAAGAATTGGTCCAGAATACCCAATTTTCAGGAAGAGTTTCTTCAGGGTTTCATCATTAGCAAGCTCAGAATAAGTCTTTCCTGGTTCCAGCACAATTCCTAAAGCTGCATTGATGCCTTGAGCATTGAGAGAGTAGCTATGCTCCTTGATTTTGAACTGAATGGAGGAGATGTCACCATCTTCGTGAGCAACTGTTGTCTCCCAAAAACTTTCAATCTTGAGAACGGGAATTGATCTCTATGATATTGCATACCCAAGGTAGGACTTATTTAGGAAATAAACAAGCCCTTTGAAACCATCACCAGCATCACTTGGAGAGTAGATGCCAGCAAAGTTGGTTTGTGAAATTGATTGTTTGGGGGCCATTTTTGCTTTTTGAGAGAGAAGAGAGAGTAGAAGATGAAATGTTTGGAGAAAAGAGAAAGGAGAGTGTTGTGTTTGCTTTTTGAGAACAGTGGTATATTTGATGAATTTAGAGGGAAGTTCAAGCGTTTAACTGACAAAGTAGAAAAGTGAAATCGTGTCTTAACCCAATTAACAGTCACGTGGGTTACTGGCTGATTTCTCTCTCATCGTGGAGGAAGTGTGTCCAATTTTAACGGTCCACTACTTTGACAGTAACCTGTGCGCTTACAACAACTGTGTCAGTAACTTTGGTGTGATGACAGCATGTTTTGCGTGACAGAAACATTTCGCGCAAAACTTACTGTCATCGTTAAGTTCTCATATGACAATATCTTTTACAAGTCATGACAGAAGGTTGTTTACTGCTGTCGAGAAGCTAACTGTCATATAACCGTGACAGCTACTTTTTTTGATGACATCAACCTTTGCGGGAAAACAACAACTGTCAAGACTTTTTATTGAAACTGTTATGAATAAAAACTTAACTGAAGAGACACCAGTTAAACATATGGAATATTTATTACTGATTCATCATTCATTTAAAACATTATTCTACCGGTTAAGCAATTAATCAACACACACAGGAAGCAAATAGAAACTGCAAAAAGAGAAATTTTATTGATTTAATTAAATGAAGAAAGGTAAAATGCTACAATTAGTGAGATTAACTAATTAGTACAGTCTTTCTTAACCAATTCTAGAACTTCTTCCCTAACTTTCTCTTCTGAGGTTCCTTCTTCCTTGAGGAGTGCTTGAAACTCTTTTTCCTCTTCTTGCACCTTAGCCTCCTCAGCGGCCTTGGCTGCAAGTTCTTTTTCCTCTTCCTCATCGAGGGCATCCCATAACTCATCAAACAATGCTTCTACCTCTTCATTGTAGGGTTCACTTCCACATGGCTTAGGCATGTACACTATTCCTACTTTGTTTTCCATTTTACCCTTTTTCTAAATGATTCACTAATATAGCCTAAGATTCATTTTATAGGCATACTAGGTTAAGAGGGATGTAAACGGTCAACAGTTTGGAATACCCATACGACTACCACAGATTGCAATTAAGTGATGTCTACCACTAATCCAACAATCAAATCAAAACTGACCAATTAAGGAAATCCCTTGACCAATTTCAGTATTAAAAACCATGCAAGTTAGTGTCATACAAAAAAAAAATCAACTCTCAAGTAAAAGACTAGCACAAAATTCAATTTAACAAAGTCAAAGTAAACGTGCTGTCGAAAACAGATAGAGACTTAGGTAGACAGTAACTTTCTCATTACATCAACTTGTTAGGGTTACTGTCACAAGCTTCATAGAAACTTTAGAATGGAAAAACTAGTAAGTTAGCATACCAGATTTAGCATTCCCAATTCACTTACCAACCTGTTAAAGGTTGCTTCATCCAGTGGTTTAGTGAAGATGTCTGCAAGCTGTTTTTCTGTAGGGACATAGATTAACTTCACAGTTCCTCTTTCAACATGCTCTCTTATGAAATGATGTCTAATATCAATGTGCTTTGTTCTAGAGTGTTGAATAGGATTGTCTGATATGGCTATGACACTAGTATTATCACAATAGATAGGGATGTTATTTAACACTAGACCATAATCCAACAATTGATTCTTCATCCATAGAATTTGTGCACAGCAACTTCCAGCAGCAATGTATTCAGCTTCTGATGTAGAAGTAGAAACTGAATGTTGCTTCTTACTAAACCATGACACCAATCTTCCACCAAGAAATTGATAGCTTCCTGTAGTGCTTTTTCTGTCAATCCTACATCCATCACAATCTGAATCAGAATACCCTACTAGCTCAAATCCAGTATTTTTAGGATACCAAAGGCCTAGATTTGGAGTGCCCTTAAGATATCTAAAAATCCTCTTGATAGCAATCAAATGTGACTCATTTGGATCAGCTTGAAACCTTGCACAGAGACATGTAGCAAACATTATGGCAGGTCTGCTAGCAGTTAGATAAAGAAGTGATCCAACCATGCCTCTATAAGCACTAGAGTCCACTTTCTTCCCTTTGAAGTCTAGATCCAGACTAGTTGATGTAGAGATGGGAGTCTTGGCAGGTGATGAATCCTCTAGGTTGAACTTCTTGAGAAGTTCCTTGACATACTTTGATTGACAAATGAAGATTCCATCATCTTTTTGAAGAACTTGTAAACCAAGGAAGAATGACAGTTCTCCCATCATGCGCATCTCATATTTGTTTCTCATTAGAGATGAAAACTTCTCACACATCTTCTCATTTGATGAACCAAAAATGATATCATCAACATAGATTTGAACCAGAATGATGTCTTTGCCATGATGTTTGTAGAATAGAGTCTTATCTAATACACCTCTTGTAAACTGGTTTTCCAATAGAAAGGCAGAGAGGGTATCATACCATGCTCTTGGAGCTTGTTTCAATCCATAAAGTGCCTTGAACAGCTTGTACACAAAATCATACATTTCAGCATCTTCAAAACCAGGTGGCTGTTCAACATACACTTCTTCCTCCAGCTCTCCATTTAGAAAACCACTTTTGACATCCATTTGGAACACCTTGAAGTTACAGTTTGCAGCAAAGGCCAGAAAAATCCTGATAGCTTCAAATCTGGCAACAGGTGCAAATGTCTCATCATAATCTATCCCTTCCTGTTGACAGTAACCTTTAGCTACTAGCCTTGCCTTGTTTCTAGTCACATTTCCATTTTCATCCAGTTTGTTTCTGAAAACCCACTTTGTCTCAATGACTGACTTTCCCTTTGGTCTTGGAACCAACTTCCATACATTTTTTCTTTCAAACTGGTTGAGTTCCTCTTGCATAGCAATCACCCAATCAGAATCCAACAATGCTTCATCAATTGCTTTAGGCTCCACTTGAGACAGGAAACAGGAAAACATACTGTCAGCAGAAACATTGTTCCTGGTTCTCACCCCAGAAGAAGGATCTCCAATAATTATGTCATTTGTGTGATCTTTGTTCCCACTACGCCATAGATGGCCTATCGCAACAAATTAGGGGGGGTGTTACCATATTGGATGTTACTATAGCTATACAATTTTTGTGCTATCGTAACGCAGTGATTTTGGATGTTACCAAAGCCATGAAACTATGTTACTATACTTGTAAAAGGCGTTACACTGGGCAACACAGTGAGGTGTGTTACCTTAGAGTATTAATAAATTAATTAAATTTTATTTTATTTATAATTAATGATTTAATAATTGTTAAACTTTAAAAGTAATTAATTTTAATATAATCATTGAAATTATCATTATAAAAAGTAATATTTCATCAAATAATTGAATTATTTATATTTCGTAAATATATATTTTCAATAATTTTAGAATAAAAAAGTTTTAAAATTAAATTAATATTCAAACCGAGAATTATTAGAAAACTGAGAATTATTACAAATAATTAAAATAATAAATTTAATAAGTATGATTTACATAAACAACTTACAATGAATTTATGTTGGGATTTATGGGTGATAGCATTGAAACAACTTAACTTTGATTGTACTTAATTTTTCAAATTAAGTAGAACATACTGTCATAGCCAAAGTATGTTCTTGTAATCAGTATGTAATGTTATTCTAGTTGTATTGTTTGAAAGAAGTTCACTTATGTGTTCAAGCCTCAAAGAATGCTTTTTGGATGACAACATGAATAAAGGTTATTGTCCTAAAGCTGTGACAGTAAGATTACAAGAAGACAGAATGTTGCAAGTCACGACAGCATATTCACTCTGACAGCAACATTGGCGGAAGACTACGCGACAACAACTATTGCCCTCGACAGCAAGTTTGGGATCCTCGACAGCACTCTATGCGGGGAACTCATACTGTCACCAAAAGATCATTCCTGTGACAGCAAGCTTTGCGGCAAAAGTAACTGTCTCAATAAAGATCCTTATGCTAGGTATCTTTCTCAATCAAATCCCGTGACAGTTTAAATGTTCAAGAAACAGGCGTGATGCAGTATCCCTAAGCTGCACCAAGTCTGCAAGACTACGACAGAAGCTTCAAGCACTGCAAAACAAAAGCGAATCAATTCAAGAGCAAGATCAAGTCTTTATCTGCTGAATTGGTTCAGCTGGAAATGGAATGAATCTAGGTTGCTTTCTTTGTAATGTATATCTGACATGTTAGCAATTTAGGAAAGTCACATGGGTAAGACAATCTGTAAGAAGCTGCCACTTGACAGTGACAGCAGCTTCACAAACCCGTGACTGGTAGTGATAGGGTTAGTCTTATACCTACTATCAATTCATTCTAGAAAAGTAACGAAGACAAGTAAGTGTTTTTGAAGAAAACCTGAAGCTCGAGAATTCTTTCTTGAGGTTGTAGCAACACTTTGCAAAATAAATAAAACATTTATTTTGTGAATCTTGTTCTTACTGAATACTGTTCGTGATTGCATATATTGCTGATAACGTTTAATCTTGATTTTAGTTGTTAAAATTTAGATTGAATTTTATCAGTATTGCATTCATCCCCCCCCCCCCTTCTGCAATACACAAGGACTAACAATTTATAATATTTTTTAAAAAAATAAAACAAGAAAAGTACACTGAATTATTGAGATGAGTTGAGCGGCATACAAAAATACAAAGCGGCAAAACAAAAATTTAGAATTAGGGTAAATCACAAGTTGGGGAAATAATGGGGGGCAAATGCACTTCTCTCACTTTTTTTAATTCTCTCGCCTCTTTCACTGATTAGGGTTCAAACTGGGCTCAAGGATTCAATTGGTGTTCGAGCTGGTTTAATCGAAACTTGGTTCAAGAATTCAATTAGGGTTTAAGTTGGGTTAATCAACGCTTGGCTGAAGGATTCAACTAGGGTTAATCGAAGCGGGGTTTGTGTTCGATGGTGTTTGATATCAATTTGAGGTATAAATCTCCTTTTATATGCTTAAATTTGTGTTGTATATATCTCTCTCTTTTCTCTCTGTCTCTCTCTGTATCTCTCCATCTCTCTCTCCCCTCTCTCTGTCTCTCACTCTCTCTGTATCTCTCTCCTATGTCTCTGTATCTCTACATATCTCTCATTGTATATCTCTCCCGCTCTCTCTGTCTCTCCCCTTATTTTTGTCTCATTCTCCATCTCTCTCCCCCTCTTTCACTCACTCCCTATCTATCCTCCCCCCTCTCATGTATACACTCAGCCTAGGCCCTCTAGACTTCCCAAAGCCCAAAGAGAAGCCTTGCAAGAATCCAGAAAAAGATCCTTAGATGCTGATGTTGGTGGTAGCTCTGTTAGTCATGAGGGAGACACTGCACCTAGTGCAGCAAATAAGGAAGGTAGTCAAACCGAACCCTCAGTGGTTCCCCCTGAGCCTAAGAAAAAGAGAGCTAGGAGGACCAAAACCACTGTCAGCCACCCTGCAGTCTCCCAAAAGACTGTAGAGGAAACCAGGGAAATATACTCCTCCCTAGATGTGCCTTCTCAACAAGGGACATCTATTGAAATTGGCCTGTCTCCCAAGGCACCCTGTACAGAGTCTGCACAAACTCATGGTTCCCAACCTGAGATACCCCCACTTGAAGAAACACACAGTGAGTTAGGGCACAGTGAGGATTTCTCTGCTCCTATTGATGGTTCACATGTTTCATCTGTGAATCAGCCCCCACTCTCTACTACACTTTCACCTTCTTCCTTCCCTACACATTCTTTTGTTTCTTCTCCACAACCTAGAGAAGGGGACAGTCCCAACCCTTCAGGTTTTGATCATCCATCTCCAATCATGGATGAGCCCCCATCTAGTGGTCCACAAGAACCCATTACTCAAAGTGAGATGGACACCACTCCTCCAAACACTGAGCTAGGGCAAAGTGGTATTTTGTCAGAATATGAAACAGCCAACACTTTGTCTGATCTCCAAGGAGCATCTTACCTTCAGGAAGATGCTGTCACAGCCCCTGTTGCTGTCAAAGACACTGGGGATGCTACTGTCCTGGACACAGCTACTGTCAAAGGTGGAGAGAAAGATACTGTCACTACAGAACCTACTGTCACTCCACCTCCCAAAGATGATGTCATGCCAGAACCTGCTGTCCAGACTCCAACTGACAGTACCATTCCTACTCAAGCTGCTATCCAGCCCTCCCAGCCTAATTTTGATGCTGTACTTGTTGAGGATGCCTCTGATGATGACCTACCTCTTGCCAAACTCCTAAAGGTACATTCTAAATCTTCTCCTTCCATGCATGTTAGTACTGCTCATACCCATGCATCTAGGTTGAGTGAGGGTGTGCAAAAGAAAAGAGAGATAAAAGAAAAGAGAGGTGAGCATAAAAATGAGAGGCAGCCAAATGCGCTGGCAAAAGGAAAGGGACTTGAGCATGTCCAGAGAGAAATTGAGGGAGCCCACACTATTCAGGCACTAGGCCTTGAGAGTCAAACTGTGAGGGGTGATGAGATCACTCAAAAACACCCTGAGAGTGTGAGAACCCCCATAGCCTCCAAGCCCCTGTCTTTTCCTTCCCCTCCAAGAAGGTTAAGGTCTGGTGGCCCCTCTGCTACTTTTAGTTACAGGATTGCAGCTCTTGAAGGACAGTGTGCTACTTTGGACTCCAAACTGGACTCTCTCTCTCAACTGGTGGTTGATGGTTTTGCTGCTACTCAACTCTCTATTCAGTTCCTTACTGACCTGGTAGCTGCCAACTCAACTAAGGGGGAGAAGGTAGCAAGATCAGAATCATTGCCTATTCAAGAATCAGGTGGAACTCAGGGGGAGCCTGTAGCTGTGGAGACCAGAGGGGGAGCTAAAAGGAAAGCAATGTCTAAGGGGGAGCAAGTCAAACCAAGCAGTGCAAAACCACAGGATAAAGCTGAAAAGCCTGTTGAAGTGGAAATGGATGGAGAAAGGGTGTTAATGTCAAAGGAAACTCAAGATGCATTGCAAAGAAGACCTGCATCTAGACATCCAATCTTGCCTCCTGTGGTGATTAGAGAACCTTCTCAAGAAACTGCTCTACAGAAGAAATGGAGAGAAATGGAGGAACAAAACAAACTTGGGAAAGGTAAAAGGAAACTGCCTGAATCCATTCATGGTGGAATTATTTGGACAAATGGCACTAAATTTGATCAAGAGGAAGCCAATGTCATGATGGTGGATTACAGGGAGAGCACATTACACAACCATGACAGTAAGTTTAGCAGTTTGGTGGAAGAAGCAATGAATGCTCCTAGCAACCGTCCAACCAACACCACAAAACTGTTAAAGGAACAAATTACTAGTGTCAGTGTAATGGTGAATGATGAGAAAAGATGGGTTGTAAGTATTTATCTCACTTCTGGCATATCTTATTTCATCACAATGCAGCTATTGCAGAGTCTGCCAGCAAAGGTGTTGTGTGTTTTGAAGGGAAAGATCAGGGCAACTCAAACACCATTCAATGAAATATTGGATATGCAAATCCAGAACCTGATCATGCAGAAGCTACCTGAAGTCTACTCAAATCCACCATGTGTTTTCTACAGATCTAAAACTAAGGATGGCACAAGAAGGAACAACTTCATGAATATTGGGAGCCCATCCACAATGGAAACCAAGTCAATTCTGAAGGTACTAGATGGAATACTCAGTTCAAATGCCAATCCAGGAAGAGTTCATGCTGTTCAAGAAATCTACAAAATGCTGGTGTTGAGAGACAAGGCACTGGGAGCTAGAATGAAGGAGCTAATCACTAGAGCCAATGCCAAAAGAAATGATCAAGGTGGAAGTTGCTTCTATAACATTCCTCCCCATGATGATGATGAAGATGGTGAGGATGGAGGCGGTGAAGCTTCTGGAAATGCTGGAAATGCTGGTGGAAGTAATTCTGGGAATACTGGTATTCAATCTCAGAATGAAGGCAATGAAGAAACTCCTAGCCAGGAAAAGAAAGATGCTGGTGCAACAGATGAAGAGGAGTCAAGAATACTGGAAGCTTTGGAGGCAAGCATTCTTAGATGTGCTATTGACTGCATAAATGCTGAAAAAGATGCTATCACCAAAGGTACTGTCGACAAGGATACTATCATAGAAGATGCTGTCTTGAAAGATGCTGTCGACAAGGATACTGTCAAGGAAGGTTCTGTCAAGGATGAAACCAAGGCTACTGTCAAGTCCAAAAGACTGAAAGCTAAAGCTAAGACATGGTTTACTAGACAGAAACCAACAGGGAAGCACAAGTACTCAGGAAAGGAAAAGGCCACTGGATTTGGCAGGAATCTCAAAAAGCCAATTCAATCAATTCCTCCCAACAGTCTTAAGATTCAACAAATGCAATCAAGAGAAATCAAGAGCGTTGAGGTTAAGCTGGATGCAAATCAAGAGGCCACTGAGTACATTCTGTGGTGGGCAGAATCAAGGTCAGCCAAGATTGACAAGGACTTCAATCTGGTAGCCATATCAACCAAGAAAAGTGAATCAACCATAGATAAAAGAAGAATTGATTTCTTCTACCTGGAAAGAATGGTAGAGTTTCTGGAGAGCTATGATGATGTTTCAAAGGCTGTCATGGAACATGTTCTAAAATATCAGGCAGATAGGGATGCTGAATTTTATCAGAAATTTGGCTATAACTTTGCAGATTTTGATGATGCTGATATTCTTACTGATCTCCCAGCCTCTCCTATACCATACCACTGGTACTATGAGTTTGATGACTTACCCACAGAAGAAGGGCAAACCCAACCAACTCAGGAAGGGGAACCCAAGCCAAGCAAACAACCTGAATCTTCTGAATATTCTCAAACTCAGTCAGAACTTGATAAGAAGGAAGCTGAATTGCTGGAAAAACACAAGGCCTCTAACAAGGCAGAAAGTGAAGCTCCAAATTATCAACCATATATGCTGGAAAATCCCCTAAGAGTCAAGTTCCTAAAAGAAGAAATCTATGTTTGCAGCTTGCATAAGCTTAAAACATCCACTCTGAAGGATTTACAGTATATGGTAGCTGGTTCAATTCATCCCTTGGAACAGATTTGTTCTGATGAGATAGAGAAGTTATTGGAAGGGAGAAAAGGAGAAGACTCAAAACTGGACAAGCAAAGAAGGAAGTCTCTCAATGCTTATCCTGGAAGTAGATTCAAGCTCATTAATGAAGAACTTCATTTCAGAACCTATCCATATGATATAGAGCAATGGCTGAATCTCAGGGATGTTAGTTCTCTCATATCCCCTTCCATAAAGAAGATCATTGATGAAGTAGAGGATGATGCAGTGTCTGCTGCTGAAATTTCTCTTGTAGAAAGTCTAAGAAGCTGCTTGGCAGAAGCTCTCAAAAGAGAGGATGCATCAAGACAGAAGAGGAGATCTCAAGCTAAGTGAAAATTCTTAACCCATTCTGATCTTGTTAGTTAAGTTGTCAGCACACATTGTAAATTTGTTGTTATTTTCCATAAAAACAAATTGGGGGAGATTGTTGGGATTTATGAGTGATAGCATTGAAACAACTTAACTTTGATTGTACTTAATTTTTCAAATTAAGTAGAACATATTGTCATAGCCAAAGTATGTTCTTGTAATCAGTATGTAATGTTATTCTAGTTGTATTGTTTGAAAGAAGTTCACTTATGTGTTCAAGCCTCAAAGAATGCTTTTTGGATGACAACATGAATAAAGGTTACTGTCCTAAAGCTGTGACAGTAAGATTACAAGAAGACAGAATGTTGCAAGTCACGACAGCATATTCACTCTGACAGCAACATTGGCGGAAGACTACGCGACAGCAACTATTGCCCTCGACAGCAAGTTTGGGATCCTCGACAGCACTCTATGCGGGGAACTCATACTGTCACCAAAAGATCATTCCTGTGACAGCAAGCTTTGCGGCAAAAGTAACTGTCTCAATAAAGATCCTTATGCTAGGTATCTTTCTCAGTCAAATCCCGTGACAGTTTAAATGTTCAAGAAACAGGCGTGATGCAGTATCCCTAAGCTGCACCAAGTCTGCAAGACTACGACAGAAGCTTCAAGCACTGCAAAACAAAAGCGAATCAATTCAAGAGCAAGATCAAGTCTTTATCTGCTGAATTGGTTCAGTTGGAAATGGAATGAATCTAGGTTGCTTTCTTTGTAATGTATATCTGACATGTTAGCAATTTAGGAAAGTCACATGGGTAAGACAATCTGTAAGAAGCTGCCACTTGACAGTGACAGCAGCTTCACAAACCCGTGACTGATAGTGATAGGGTTAGTCTTATACCTACTATCAATTCATTCTAGAAAAGTAACGAAGACAAGTAAGTGTTTTTGAAGAAAACCTGAAGCTCGAGAATTCTTTCTTGAGGTTGTAGCAACACTTTGCAAAATAAATAAAACATTTATTTTGTGAATCTTGTTCTTACTGAATACTGTTCGTGATTGCATATATTGCTGATAACGTTTAATCTTGATTTTAGTTGTTAAAATTTAGATTGAATTTTATCAGTATTGCATTCATCCCCCCCTTCTGCAATACACAAGGACTAACAACTGGTATCAGAGCTTTCAGATTAACATACATATCTGAGATCCCGAAGAAAATGCAGAAATCAAACAGTATCAAGATCCCAGCATTTGATAAAGAGAACTACAGCATTTGGAAAAGAAAAATCTTGTTGTTTATCAAAGCTGCAAATCCACTATACCCAGGTATACTCGAGAATGGTCCTTTCATACCAAGAAAGGAAATTGAAGCCACAACAGTGAATGGTGAGATTGTTCCTGCACATTGGGTTCCCAAAGATCCCTCAGAAATCTTGGAACCTGAAAAGGAGAAAATGGTGCTAGATGATCATTTGCAACTTATCTTGCTCGATTCTCTCACGCTGGATAAAGCCATGTGTGGAAGTGTGATAAGCTGCACATCAGCCAAGGAGATGTGGATCAGGTTAGCCTTACTCTGTGAAGGAAGTGAAGAGGTTAAGGGCAACCAAAGGCAAATTCTAATATCTCAATATGAGGCATTCATGGCCAAGCCTGGTGAAGACTTAACCTCCATGTTTGAAAGGTTCAGTAAGCTCTTAACTGAATTACAGATACATGGCAAGTACTATGACAGAAAAGAATTAAATGTCAAGTTCCTGCTCACACTGCCTGATCACCTTGAACACAAGACAACAACCATACGAGAAGGAAGAGATCTCAACAATATAACCTTTGAGACACTTTATGGTATTCTGAAATCTTATGAACTCGAACTCTTTCAAAAGAGAGCCATACAAAGTGGAACAAGGAACAAGATGGCTAATATGTCAAGTGCCCTAGTAGCACATGTGCCAAGGATCACACAGCCAAGTGAAGTACTACAGATCACACAATCAACCCCAACACAGACCTTGAAGATAGAAGAGGTGGTTGAAGATGATGAGAAAGTGGTACTACAGCTCAAAGATGTGGAAGATGAAGACTTCTACACAATGGAGGAACTGGAAAGCATGGACAACCCTACTATGGCTTACATGGCCAAAAAGTTCAAGAACTTCAGGTTCAAGAAGGATAGGTCATACAAGCCTTAAGGCCAAGCATCCAAGTTCAGCAAAGGAAGCTCATCAAAGGCTGCTGTGGGAAGTTCAACCAAAGGAGGATACAAAACTGGATTTGTGGATAGATCAAAGTTCAAATGTTACAACTGTGGAGAACCTAGTCATTTTGCTACTGAATGCAAAAGACCCAAACAGGTTCAAAGATATGAGAAAGGAACTGGTGGATACTCCAAGAAAAATCAAGGTAAAGCCTATGTGGCTGAAGGAAAGTGTTGGGATGATTCTGATGACGAAGAAGAGGAAGAATATGTCAATCTAGCTCTCATGGCTAGCACTGATGAGGTAGCATCAACTCCTTCAAGTCAGGTACCTTCACTTGTCTTACTTGATATGTCTACTGATGAGTATAAGAAAACCATTAAAGACTTAAGTGCTGAAATGTTCAATGTCTATACTAGCTTATCTGCTGCTAATGAGGAAATCTCTAGACTAAGTAAGCTAAATGAAACACTTCAGTCTGACAATGATTCTCTTGTTCTCAAAACCAGTTCACTAGGCTCTTTAGCTCAAGAGAATGCTAAACTTAAAAATGAATTAAAATGTGCTAAGGAGGTTGAGGAATTCCTGAGGAATGAGATTGCTGAAAATGAATTTAAGATTAAGGCCTATAGAAACTCATCAAAGATAGTTCAGGATTACAATGATAAGCATACAGAAAATCAGTCTGTTGGTATAGGTTTTTCTTATGGTAGAAGACCTGGAAAGGAAACTGTGATTCAAGATTGTCCTGGAAATGCTGCTGTCAAACCCACCATTCTCAAGAAAGTTAAAACTTCTATTTTCAAAGCTGCTGAAATTGAGTTTGATGAAGAAGCCATGCTCATCAAACAAGAAATTCTTGATGAGGATGAAGGTGTTGACAGCACATTCAAGGATGGAAAGGATACTGTCACAATCCCCAAGATAGTAAACTTACCAAGCAATCAGACAGTAAGTCCAAAAGATGCTGTCACAGTTGGCAAGACAGAATCTTTCAAAGATACTGTCAAGAATGATTCCAAGACAGCAACTTTCAAACCTTCTGTCAAGACAGTAGGAATAAAAGATAATGTCAAGGAAAGTTCGACAGCAACTTCTGAACATACTGTCAATCCAGTAACTCCCAAGTCTAAAAACAGAAATGGTAAGGTAGGTGTCAATAAAGGAAATGGATACACTAATGTTGGAGGTGCTTCTAGGAAACTGTGCAATAACTGTGGATCTACTCATCATTTAACACATGTTTGTAAGAAACCAATTGAGGATAAGATCAATGCTACTGAACTCAATGGTAACTTACACAGAACCCCCCTTATGCATAGAACTATGAGTCTCTGTAATAACATTGATTGTATGCCATGCAAAATCACTGCCATGAGTACATGCTTTAACTTACCTGTTCTCTCGACTGAAAAATGCTCATACCTAAACACTGTTGAGACTTCTGAGCCTGCTGGCAACAGCAAAAAGGCTTCATCCACTAAGAAAAGGACCAAGTCCAATTCTAAACCTAAGTGGGTGAAAAGAGAAGTCAAACAGGAAGTCTTTGATAATGCTTGTGATGTTGTGACTGAAAGAAACTCAGGAAACACTGAAACTGCAGGACCCAACAAAGATTGGGTACCATATGCAACTTAGAAACATTCTATTTTGCAGGGTAAGAAGAAAAATCAGGTCATGTGGATTATTGACAGTGGCTGCTCAAGACACATGACAGGTGATAAAGCCATGCTATCACATTATGTAGAGAAAGCTGGCCCAATCATAACCTTTGGAGACAACAGCAAGGGTTACACAGTGGGATATGGCTGTCTGGAAATTGGAAATGTTGTCATTGAAGATATTGCTCTTGTGGATGGATTGATGCACAACCTACTCACTGTCAGCCAATTCAGTGACAGAGGATTTAAGGTTGATTTTGATATGATGGTGTGCAACATCTATCACAAGAAGGATGGAAGCCTCTCTCTAAAAGGGGTCAGAAAAGGAAGCCTATTTGTTGCTGATCTAGGCTCAACAAAGAAGGATAAAGTTTACTGTTTTTACAGCAAAGCTACTGTTGGTGACAGTATGCTTTGGCACAGGAAGCTCTCACATCTCAACTTCAAAACAATGAACATTCTAATGAAGAAAGAGTTAGTGAGAGGTTTGCCCCAACAGGAATTCTGTCAAGAAGGATTGTGTGAAGATTGTCAAATGGGCAAACTGAGAAGAGCTGTGCACAAGTCCAAGCAAGTAAACACCAACACAGAAGCACTCAAGTTAATACACATGGATCTCTTTGGACCAGTCAATGTACCATCTATGGCCAGAAAGAGGTATGCCTTAGTAATGGTGGATGATTACTCAAGGTACACTTGGGTGAAATTTCTTGAATCCAAAGATGAAGCTGCTCAAGTGATTATTGATCAAGTCAGAGTTCTTGATAGAACCCCAAACTCAAAAGTTCAAATCTTGAGGAGTGACAATGGTACAGAATTCAGAAATGCCACACTTGGAAATTTCTGCAAAGATGAAGGAATTGTACAACAATTCTCTGCTGCAAGAACTCCACAGCAGAATGGAGTTGTAGAAAGAAAGAACAGGACTCTCATTGAAGCAGCTAGAACGATGTTGCATGATGCTAAGCTGCCAACATATTTCTGGGCTGAAGCTATCAACACAGCATGTTATACTCAGAACAGAACCATGATCAACAAAACTCATGCAAGTACTCCTTACTGTCTGTTAACTGGAAAGAAACCTACTGTCAAATATTTTCATGTGTTTGGGAGCAAATGCTTTATGATGAAAGACAATCATGAGAAGAAAGGAAAATTTGACACCAAGGCTTTTGAAGGACTATTCATGGGTTACAGCACAGAAAGGACTGCCTACAGAGTTTATGTTATGGAACACATGATTATTGAAGAAAGTGTTAATGTCACATTTGATGAAACCAAGTTTCCAGGACTGCATGAAGAAGGAAAGATGCAGACATTCAGATTTGAGAATCAAGGATACTTGGAAGCTGAGGAGATTGTGGATGAAGAACCTAGCTTCACTCAGGTTGTTGAAGTTGATAAAGATACTGTCAATGCCACTACTGTCAACCAAACTCCAGCTCAGTCACATACCATATCCTCTAACATTCATGACAATGGTGACTCTGGAGACAATGAAGAACATGGTGAAGACAATGGGATTGGTGATCACTCAACTCAACAAACTGAAGGAAGTATTCCTGTGCAGTCAAGTAGCGTGCCCAGAATCACCAAGTGGAACAAAGATCACTCAAGTGACCTTATCATTGGTGATCCTAATTCTGGAGTGAGGACAAGGAACAAAGTCTCTGCTGACAGCATGTTTTCATGCTTCCTGTCACAAATGGAACCCAAGACAATTGATGAAGCATTGTTGGATTCTGAATGGGTGATAGCCATGCAAGAAGAGCTAAATCAGTTTGAAAGAAACAATGTATGGAGATTGGTTCCAAGACCTAAGGGAAAGTCAGTTATTGAGACCAAGTGGGTTTTCAGAAACAAACTTGATGAAAAAGGATTGGTGACAAGGAACAAAGCAAGGCTAGTGGCTAAAGGTTACTGTCAACAGGAGGGAATAGATTATGATGAGACATTTGCTCCTGTTGCAAGACTTGAAGCTATAAGAATCTTTCTAGCTTATGCTGCACACTGCAACTTCAAAGTATTTCAGATGGATGTCAAAAGTGCCTTTCTAAATGGAGAGCTGGAAGAAGAAGTGTATGTGGAACAGCCACCAGGGTTTGAGGATGCTGAAATGCATAATTTTGTGTACAAACTCTTCAAAGCTTTGTATGGTCTAAAGCAAGCACCCAGGGCATGGTATGACACACTTTCCACCTTTCTTCTGGAAAACCAGTTTACCAGAGGAGTTGTGGACAAGACACTTTTCTATAAGCATCATGGCAAGGACATCATTCTGGTACAAATCTATGTGGATGACATCATTTTTGGTTCTACAACTGAGAAGCTGTGTGAGAAGTTTTCCCATCTCATGAGTAACAAATATGAGATGAGCATGATGGGAGAATTGTCATTCTTTCTGGGGTTACAAATTCTTCAACAAACTGATGGAATCTTCATAAGTCAAGCTAAGTATATCAAGGAACTTCTCAAAAAGTTCAACTTGGAAGATTCATCTCCTGCAAAGACACCAATGTCCACAGCAACTAGTCTGGATCTTGACCCTAAAGGAAAGAAAGTTGACTCAAGCACCTATAGAGGCATGGTAGGATCCCTCCTATACCTAACTGCTAGCAGACCTGACATCATGTTTGCTACATGTCTCTGTGCAAGGTTTCAAAGTGATCCAAAGGAGTCACACTTGGTAGCCATCAAGAGAATCTTTAGATACTTAAAAGGCACTCCTAACCTAGGCCTTTGGTATCCTAAGAATACTGGATTTGATCTAATTGGTTACTCAGACTCAGACTATGCTGGATGCAAGATTGACAGAAAGAGTACTACTGGTAACTGTCAATTTCTTGGTGGAAGATTGGTCCATGGTTTAGCAAGAAGCAGCATTCAGTTTCTACCTCAACTGCAGAAGCTGAGTACATTGCTGCAGGCAGTTGCTGTGCACAAATTCTATGGATGAAAAGTCAACTTCTAGATTATGGTCTAGTGTTAAGAGAAATTCCTATTTACTGTGACAACACTAGTGCCATAGCCATCTCAGACAATCCAGTTCAACACTCTAGGACAAAGCACATTGATATAAGACATCACTTTATCAGAGAGCATGTTGAACAAGGAACTGTGAAGCTGATTTATGTCCCAACTGACAAGCAACTTGCTGACATCTTCACTAAGCCATTGGATGAAGCAACCTTCAACAGGTTGGTAAGTGAATTGGGAATGCTGAATCTGGTATGTTAATTTACTAAGGTTTCTAAATTTTCAATTCTTATTGAAGCTCATGACAGCAACTTCAAACCTGCTGTCAAGAGAAGTTACTATCTACTTGGTTTATGTCTGTTATGTGACAGCATGTGTTGATTTGACTTTTCATGTCAGTATTTTGTGCCAGTCTCATACTTTTAAACCGTGTATGACTTTAATGTGGTTATCCGTTAAGTTTGAGAGTTAAAAATCTGTTCCAAGGGACTTTCACACTCTTTTGCATTAATCTGTAGGATTAAAGCAGGACACGACCATTAATTACTTTTGTGGTAGTTGTATGGGTACTCTAACTTTTGACCATTGGACTTTAATCCTTAGACGGTTTTGCCTATAAATTAACCTTAGGTTTCACCAGTCTGCTCTCAGTTTTAAAGTAAATAATGGAAAACAAAGTAGGAATCGAAGTTGGTCTAAAGAAGTGTGATAGTGAACCCGACAATGAAGAGATCGATGAGCTCTTTGAAATGCTGTTGGACGCCATGGATGAGATAGACGAGGAAAAGGAGGCCAAGGTTAAGGAAGAGGAGGCCAAGGCTATGGAAGAAGAGAAGGAGCTTCAGGCACTTCTTGAAAAAGAAGGCCGCTCTGAAGAAGAGATTAAGGAAGAAGTCTTAGAACTAGTTGATAAAATCTTAGAATGATGTACTCAATGTTCAATATTAATGATTTTATTAACAATAATAAAAGTTCCTGCTTATGTGGTTACTGAGTTTATGACTTGTCTGTGTAACTTGTTTAATATCTGTGCTTGAAAGATTACATTGCTAAATTCATATTCTGTTAATTTTAGGTTAAGTATATGAGCAACGCATTCTAATTAGTTCCTGACAGAAACAATTTCCCATTTAAATTACTGTCACAAAGAAGGATACTGTCCCGTGTCTCTTGACAGCAACCTTCTTGACAGCAGAGAAAGACTTTCTGTCACGACCTTTAAAGGATACTGTCACTCAAATGCTTAACGGTGACAACATGTTTTTGTGCAATAGTTGCTGTCGCGCAAAACCTACTGTCACCACCACTTCTTACTGACAGATTGTTTCTAGCGCACAGGTTACTGTCAACAATAGTGGACCGTTGTAATTGGATATTCACCCCACGATTGACAGTGAATAACGGGCAGTAACTCACGTGTTAAGAGAGTGGGTTAAGACACGTCCTTTAACTCCACTTTTTGAGCAAACGTTTGAGATACCCATATTTATTCTCCAGTTACTCAGACATATCACTCTCACAAAACTCAAGGCAAAATACTTTTCTTCAAGCAAAAAGCTACTTTCTCACTTTCTTCTTTTCTTGAAATCTCAATGGCCCCCAAACAGACTCTCTCTCAAACAAACTTTGCTGGCATCTTTTCCCCAAATGATGCTGGTGAAGGTTTCAAAGGACTAGTGTTTTTCTTGAACAAGTCCTATCTCGGTTATGCCATAACCTCAACCCCCATTCTTGACTTAGACAGACTTGAGGCGTTTTGGCAAACTGTTGTTGCTCAAACTGAGGGTGAGAACCCTGGTATTCAATTCACAATCTCTGGGCAACAATACATTCTCACAGCTGAGGTCATCAATACTGCTCTTGGAATTACACTGGAAGCAGGCCAAAACTTTGCTCCACTTGCTAATGATGACACTCTGAAGAAGCTCTTCTTGAAGATTGGGTATGCCGGCCCTATTCTCGAAGAGGGAACAACCAAGTGGTACCCGTCTGGTGAAATGGACAGGAAATATCTGAGGAAGGAGTGGAGCATGATATTTGATGCAATGGTCAAGGTGTTCTCTACCAAGTCCACAGGCTGGAATGGGATACCCTCCTACATCAAAAAACTGACACATTCTCTTATCCATGGATACAAGGTGAATGTTGGAGCTCTCCTCATGGCACAACTCAAAGCTGCCATAGGTAAGAAGGTATCACACTACCCTCGCTTTCTTATGTTGTGCATTAATTCATTCTGTGATTTTAATGATGCCGCTCCTCGTTTAGAGGCTTGCTCAGTTTTGAAAAAGAACACACACACACTATTATCATCACAAAATCTCAATGCACATATTCCAATTTGTTTCACTCAGCACATGGTTGATCAAGTGTCCAACCTTGATTATCCATTACCTTCTGGTTATGATTCTTTTTCTCTTGAGGATGAAACTGAATTAGACCCAAATTCAGTTAACCCCCATTCAACACCATACACTCAGCCTAGGCCCTCTAGACTTCCCAAAACCCAAAGAGAAGCCTTGCAAGAATCCAGAAAAAGATCCTTAGATGCTGATGTTGGTGGTAGCTCTGTTAGTCATGAGGGAGACACTGCACCTAGTGCAGCAAATAAGGAAGGTAGTCAAACCGAACCCTCAGTGGTTCCCCCTGAGCCTAAGAAAAAGAGAGCTAGGAGGACCAAAACCACTGTCAGCCACCCTGCAGTCTCCCAAAAGACTGTAGAGGAAACCAGGGAAATATACTCCTCCCTAGATGTGCCTTCTCAACAAGGGACATCTATTGAAATTGGCCTGTCTCCCAAGGCACCCTGTACAGAGTCTGCACAAACTCATGGTTCCCAACCTGAGATACCCCCACTTGAAGAAACACACAGTGAGTTAGGGCACAGTGAGGATTTCTCTGCTCTTATTGATGGTTCACATGTTTCATCTGTGAATCAGCCCCCACTCTCTACTACACTTTCACCTTCTTCCTTCCCTACACATTCTTTTGTTTCTTCTCCACAACCTAGAGAAGGGGACAGTCCCAACCCTTCAGGTTTTGATCATCCATCTCCAATCATGGATGAGCCCCCATCTAGTGGTCCACAAGAACCCATTTCTCAAAGTGAGATGGACACCACTCCTCCAAACACTGAGCTAGGGCAAAGTGGTATTTTGTCAGAATATGAAACAGCCAACACTTTGTCTGATCTCCAAGGAGCATCTTACCTTCAGGAAGATGCTGTCACAGCCTCTGTTGCTGTCAAAGACACTGGGGATGCTACTGTCCTGGACACAGATACTGTCAAAGGTGGAGAGAAAGATACTGTCACTACAGAACCTACTGTCACTCCACCTCCCAAAGATGATGTCATGCCAGAACCTGCTGTCCAGACTCCAACTGACAGTACCATTCCTACTCAAGCTGCTATCCAGCCCTCCCAGCCTAATTTTGATGCTGTACTTGTTGAGGATGCCTCTGATGATGACCTACCTCTTGCCAAACTCCTAAAGGTACATTCTAAATCTTCTCCTTCCATGCATGTTAGTACTGCTCATACCCATGCATCTAGGTTGAGTGAGGGTGTGCAAAAGAAAAGAGAGATAAAAGAAAAGAGAGGTGAGCATAAAAATGAGAGGCAGCCAAATGCGCTGGCAAAAGGAGAGGGACTTGAGCATGTCCAAAGAGAAATTGAGGGAGCCCACACTATTCAGGCACTAGGCCTTGAGAGTCAAACTGTGAGGGGTGATGAGATCACTCAAAAACACCCTGAGAGTGTGAGAACCCCCATAGCCTCCAAGCCCCTGTCTTTTCCTTCCCCTCCAAGAAGGTTAAGGTCTGGTGGCCCCTCTGCTACTTTTAGTTACAGGATTGCAGCTCTTGAAGGACAGTGTGCTACTTTGGACTCCAAACTGGACTCTCTCTCTCAACTGGTGGTTGATGGTTTTGCTGCTACTCAACTCTTTATTCAGTTCCTTACTGACCTGGTAGCTGCCAACTCAACTAAGGGGGAGAAGGTAGCAAGATCAGAATCATTGCCTATTCAAGAATCAGGTGGAACTCAGGGGGAGCCTGTAGCTGTGGAGACCAGAGGGGGAGCTAAAAGGAAAGCAATGTCTAAGGGGGAGCAAGTCAAACCAAGCAGTGCAAAACCACAGGATAAAGCTGAAAAGCCTGTTGAAGTGGAAATGGATGGAGAAAGGGTGTTAATGTCAAAGGAAACTCAAGATGCATTGCAAAGAAGACCTGCATCTAGACATCCAATCTTGCCTCCTGTGGTGATTAGAGAACCTTCTCAAGAAACTGCTCTACAGAAGAAATGGAGAGAAATGGAGGAACAAAACAAACTTGGGAAAGGTAAAGGGAAACTGCCTGAATCCATTCATGGTGGAATTATTTGGACAAATGGCACTAAATTTGATCAAGAGGAAGCCAATGTCATGATGGTGGATTACAGGGAGAGCACATTACACAACCATGACAGTAAGTTTAGCAGTTTGGTGGAAGAAGCAATGAATGCTCCTAGCAACCGTCCAACCAACACCACAAAACTGTTAAAGGAACAAATTACTAGTGTCAGTGTAATGGTGAATGATGAGAAAAGATGGGCTGTAAGTATTTATCTCACTTCTGGCATATCTTATTTCATCACAATGCAGCTATTGCAGAGTCTGCCAGCAAAGGTGTTGTGTGTTTTGAAGGGAAAGATCAGGGCAACTCAAACACCATTCAATGAAATATTGGATATACAAATCCAGAACCTGATCATGCAGAAGCTACCTGAAGTCTACTCAAATCCACCATGTGTTTTCTACAGATCTAAAACTAAGGATGGCACAAGAAGGAACAACTTCATGAATATTGGGAGCCCATCCACAATGGAAACCAAGTCAATTCTGAAGGTACTAGATGGAATACTCAGTTCAAATGCCAATCCAGGAAGAGTTCATGCTGTTCAAGAAATCTACAAAATGCTGGTGTTGAGAGACAAGGCACTGGGAGCTAGAATGAAGGAGCTAATCACTAGAGTCAATGCCAAAAGAAATGATCAAGGTGGAAGTTGCTTCTATAACATTCCTCCCCATGATGATGATGAAGATGGTGAGGATGGAGGCGGTGAAGCTTCTGGAAATGCTGGAAATGCTGGTGGAAGTAATTCTGGGAATACTGGTATTCAATCTCAGAATGAAGGCAATGAAGAAACTCCTAGCCAGGAAAAGAAAGATGCTGGTGCAACAGATGAAGAGGAGTCAAGAATACTGGAAGCTTTGGAGGCAAGCATTCTTAGATGTACTATTGACTGCATAAATGCTGAAAAAGATGCTGTCACCAAAGGTATTGTCGACAAGGATACTATCATAGAAGATGCTGTCTTGAAAGATGCTGTCGACAAGGATACTGTCAAGGAAGGTTCTGTCAAGGATGAAACCAAGGCTACTGTCAAGTCCAAAAGACTGAAAGCTAAAGCTAAGACATGGTTTACTAGACAGAAACCAACAGGGAAGCACAAGTACTCAGGAAAGGAAAAGGCCACTGGATTTGGCAGGAATCTCAAAAAGCCAATTCAATCAATTCCTCCCAACAGTCTTAAGATTCAACAAATGCAATCAAGAGAAATCAAGAGCGTTGAGGTTAAGCTGGATGCAAATCAAGAGGCCATTGAGTACATTCTGTGGTGGGCAGAATCAAGGTCAGCCAAGATTGACAAGGACTTCAATCTGGTAGCCATATCAACCAAGAAAAGTGAATCAACCATAGATAAAAGAAGAATTGATTTCTTCTACCTGGAAAGAATGGTAGAGTTTCTGGAGAGCTATGATGATGTTTCAAAGGCTGTCATGGAACATGTTCTAAAATATCAGGCAGATAGGGATGCTGAATTTTATCAGAAATTTGGCTATAACTTTGCAGATTTTGATGATGCTGATATTCTTACTGATCTCCCAGCCTCTCCTATACCATACCACTGGTACTATGAGTTTGATGACTTACCCACAGAAGAAGGGCAAACCCAACCAACTCAGGAAGGGGAACCCAAGCCAAGCAAACAACCTGAATCTTCTGAATATTCTCAAACTCAGTCAGAACTTGATAAGAAGGAAGCTGAATTGCTGGAAAAACACAAGGCCTCTAACAAGGCAGAAAGTGAAGCTCCAAATTATCAACCATATATGCTGGAAAATCCCCTAAGAGTCAAGTTCCTAAAAGAAGAAATCTATGTTTGCAGCTTGCATAAGCTTAAAACATCCACTCTGAAGGATTTACAGTATATGGTAGCTGGTTCAATTCATCCCTTGGAACAGATTTGTTCTGATGAGATAGAGAAGTTATTGGAAGGGAGAAAAGGAGAAGACTCAAAACTGGACAAGCAAAGAAGGAAGTCTCTCAATGCTTATCCTGGAAGTAGATTCAAGCTCATTAATGAAGAACTTCATTTCAGAACCTATCCATATGATATAGAGCAATGGCTGAATCTCAGGGATGTTAGTTCTCTCATATCCCCTTCCATAAAGAAGATCATTGATGAAGTAGAGGATGATGCAGTGTCTGCTGCTGAAATTTCTCTTATAGAAAGTCTAAGAAGCTGCTTGGCAGAAGCTCT
This sequence comes from Heracleum sosnowskyi, assembly GCA_030848705.1. NCBI lineage: Eukaryota > Viridiplantae > Streptophyta > Magnoliopsida > Apiales > Apiaceae > Heracleum > Heracleum sosnowskyi. The sequence goes on along the minus strand of CM061242.1, from coordinate 7,590,193 downwards.
CAAAAGAGAGGATGCATCAAGACAGAAGAGGAGATCTCAAGCTAAGTGAAAATTCTTAACCCATTCTGATCTTGTTAGTTAAGTTGTCAGCACACATTGTAAATTTGTTGTTATTTTCCATAAAAACAAATTGGGGGAGATTGTTGGGATTTATGAGTGATAGCATTGAAACAACTTAACTTTGATTGTACTTAATTTTTCAAATTAAGTAGAACATATTGTCATAGCCAAAGTATGTTCTTGTAATCAGTATGTAATGTTATTCTAGTTGTATTGTTTGAAAGAAGTTCACTTATGTGTTCAAGCCTCAAAGAATGCTTTTTGGATGACAACATGAATAAAGGTTACTGTCCTAAAGCTGTGACAGTAAGATTACAAGAAGACAGAATGTTGCAAGTCACGACAGCATATTCACTCTGACAGCAACATTGGCGGAAGACTACGCGACAGCAACTATTGCCCTCGACAGCAAGTTTGGGATCCTCGACAGCACTCTATGCGGGGAACTCATACTGTCACCAAAAGATCATTCCTGTGACAGCAAGCTTTGCGGCAAAAGTAACTGTCTCAATAAAGATCCTTATGCTAGGTATCTTTCTCAGTCAAATCCCGTGACAGTTTAAATGTTCAAGAAACAGGCGTGATGCAGTATCCCTAAGCTGCACCAAGTCTGCAAGACTACGACAGAAGCTTCAAGCACTGCAAAACAAAAGCGAATCAATTCAAGAGCAAGATCAAGTCTTTATCTGCTGAATTGGTTCAGCTGGAAATGGAATGAATCTAGGTTGCTTTCTTTGTAATGTATATCTGACATGTTAACAATTTAGGAAAGTCACATGGGTAAGACAATCTGTAAGAAGCTGCCACTTGACAGTGACAGCAGCTTCACAAACCCGTGACTGATAGTGATAGGGTTAGTCTTATACCTACTATCAATTCATTCTAGAAAAGTAACGAAGACAAGTAAGTGTTTTTGAAGAAAACCTGAAGCTCGAGAATTCTTTCTTGAGGTTGTAGCAACACTTTGCAAAATAAATAAAACATTTATTTTGTGAATCTTGTTCTTACTGAATACTGTTCGTGATTGCATATATTGCTGATAACGTTTAATCTTGATTTTAGTTGTTAAAATTTAGATTGAATTTTATCAGTATTGCATTCATCCCCCCCCCCCTTCTGCAATACACAAGGACTAACAATTTATAATATTTTTAAAAAAAATAAAACAAGAAAAGTACACTGAATTATTGAGATGAGTTGAGCGGCAAACAAAAATACAAAGCGGCAAAACAAAAATTTAGAATTAGGGTAAATCACAAGTTGGGGAAATAATGGGGGACAAATGCACTTCTCTCACTTTTTTTAATTCTCTCGCCTCTTTCAGTGATTAGGGTTCAAACTGGGCTCAAGGATTCAATTGGTGTTCGAGCTGGTTTAATCGAAACTTGGTTCAAGAATTCAATTAGGGTTTAAGTTGGGTTAATCAACACTTGGCTGAAGGATTCAACTAGGGTTAATCGAAGCGGGGTTTGTGTTCGATGGTGTTTGATATCAATTTGAGGTATAAATCTCCTTTTATATTCTTAAATTTGTGTTGTATATATCTCTCTCTTTTCTCTCTGTCTCTCTCTGTATCTCTCCATCTCTCTCTCCCCTCTCTCTGTCTCTCACTCTCTCTGTATCTCTCTCCTATGTCTCTGTATCTCTACATATCTCTCATTGTATATCTCTCCCGCTCTCTCTGTCTCTCCCCTTATTTTTGTCTCATTCTCCATCTCTCTCCCCCTCTTTCACTCACTCCCTATCTATCCTCCCCCCTCTCATGTATGTATGTTTTTTTTTCTTAATTTACAATGTCATGTTTCTCGAATTCGTGTATTGTAGTAGGATGTAGCTTGATTTTGGTCATTGAGTTTTAAGTACTTGTTGTGATTTCTTGATTAATGTTGAAAACGTGTCCTTAATAATCTTTATGATTTCCAAAAAAGTTGTTATCTTGATTTAGTACAAGCGTGGACATAATTAGTGTTGACTAAGCTTGAAAGAGCTTTGTTATTATTCAACACAATTATTATAACAAATTGTAGATGAGTTTATCATACATTTCAGTTAAGAGGGGAGTACTACTCTTTATGTTATTACATGCTCAATAATGTAAAGGATTCTTTAAGCTTTATAAGATTTTGAATAAGGCTTCAAGTAATTGAAATTATGCTTATTTTTTATTTATTAGATTAAGGCGCGGTTTTGCTAATGCATATTTTCAGTTTTGTTTTCATAATTATGGATTTTGTTTTTTTCTCTAATTGTTGTTAAAAAGTTCTCATTATTGCTATTGCAGTTACACTTGCAAGAGAGGCAAGAACAACATTAAATACGCGGGGAGAAAATAGAAACATAGTTGACCTGATTATTAGTGATGTGCATATGCCGGACATGGATGGTTTCAAGCTACTGGAGCTCGTTGGACTTGAAATGGACCTTCCAGTCATCAGTAAGTGAACATATCTTATCTGATTATTATTGTAATGTTTTGGTGTTAACATGGACGGGCATGCAAATTTTGCACATTTGGTTACGTTATCAATCACTCTCTATTTTGCATAGTTACCGCCTCAAGATAATTTAAATGGAATTTGGGTGGTTGTATTGATTGATATGAGATTATTGGTTGAAGCAGAATTGTTTTTAGTAGAAGGAACAACGGCAGCAGTGCCGGATGATGAAGATTGAGAAGCATATGGTATTTTCATGATGAGTTTCAGAAGAAAAAAGAATGAGAGCAGAAGGATTGGAGACCAGAAAGATAAGAAATTAAGGATATTAAAGAAAAAGATGAGCTCTAATGGCTGTGAGGCTCTGATACCATATAAAAGGTATAGCAAACATAGAAAGAAAGATGTTTTATATTATTATGTTCTTTCTAAATCAGAGTACATGTACATTTATATTATTTCAAACTAAGTTTTTTCCTATATTTAAGGAACCAGTACATCAACTAACACATATGGTAAAACTGAATTCAGCACGTTATTGTTGGAGATCATGGTTTGGTATCTTCCTGTGGAATAGGTCTTACACTCCCGACGTAAGTTGTCTTGTGTTCCTCCCTCTGCCTTCATTCGAAAATGTCAACACAACAATCTATGTGCATAATTTGGCATGACACAGCTGATCAAAGCAATCAACGATTACGATGAGTGGTATTGGGTATTTATTTATGACAATATTCTGATTGCGTGTTTGTGAACAGAAAAAGAGGGCAGGATGAATATAGAATCAGACAAGTAAAGAGAATATAGAATGCCTTATTTTAAAAACAAGTTTAGAATTTTTCACATTGGCATTTGCAATGGTTATGGTATCAATCTTGTTGGCCCTTTAAAACCAGCTTACCTTACTTTACTCTAATTTTGTATCAGTCAGTTAGTTTCTAGTTCAACCATCGTTGGAAAGATGAACATGGGAGGAAAACCCGAGGACAAGCGTACCCACAATCCATGTATATATTATTTCTTGTCACCTCTTTGGTCATTAAGTTTTGCCTCTTTGTGTGTTTCTAATGAAGTTTCTAAAAATGTTGTTTCAGGTGCACTACCGGCCGTGACCCAAGTTATTGTTGCTGCTAAAGGAGTAATAGATCCTTTAATCCAATCTGTATGTCAATGTCACATGTATAATATATGAAATATGTAATAGTATGTATACTATAATCTGGCTGACTGCATTTTTTCATTTTGATACCACACTTTCATTTTGCATCTTTGTGATGTTTTGACTGATGTCGCATGATTTCTAGAAGTAATTTGTTTAAAACTTTTAAGTTATATTTCATGTTTCAACTAATAGATGGGGATCTCATTGTTTTTTTTAATTTACAGCCAGAGGAGGCCACAGTGATTGAGATAAACTAACCAGCCTCGTCTGACCTCCGAAAAACAGTCACGAAATTATAATTTAATCTTGACAAAATTATTAAAAACACCAGTAGAAAACTAAATTATTAGCCCTGGTAATAACTTTAGATTTAATCTATGTGACCTGGGGATCTACGACAAAATAGTTGTAATTGCTCATAGTATTAGTTTGTCAAAGTCATAGTTTTATCATGGAGTTTATTGGTTCTTGCTCTGCTTCTATTGACATGCTTTTGTTATGCAGAGGAGGTTTTGCTCAAATATTGGAATGTCAAATCAAACTATTCAAGCTGCCCAAGAAGCAGTTCAAAAGTCTTAAGAATTTGATTTAAGGTAATTTCTTTTTTCTGTTGTAAGCTTGTTTCAGGCATTTACTGAATCAACATTTTCATTTAGTATCAAGTGTTCTGTGATGCACTATAAATTATCTATATGATATTGACAAGTTAAAGCCAGTAAACTAAAAAGTTGTGAACCCATGCAATTACAAATTATGACATGACAATCATATTGTGTATTACAAGTTTAATCTTTAAACTTCAGTAAAATGAATAGGACAGTTTTAATCGATATAATTAGATGCAAGTGTTAAACGAGGATATAATAAAAACTACTTCTATAGGATCCCATATATATACTAGGGTCCCTTGAGCTTTATCTTAGTGATTTGTCAATAGTTTTGATTCAGTTTGTAAGTAGTTGAACTCTGTACTTGGTATTAGGGATCTTGTCTATATATATCAAATGAGTTGTGTTTGCTTGTTTAGTGTAATAAACTGTAAATTCTCATAAACTTGCTTTGCGGAGATTGTAACCCCTGATTCACAAGATAACAGTGGGGCCTCCACTTTTGAGATTACTATATGATCCAGTATTACAATTACCAAGAAACTCCAGTCAACACAAGGACTTGATGGTCTTGACGAACTAGTTTCGAGTGGAAAAAATCACATGGTCCAGGTTGGCTTATAGGCAGACATGATGTGAAGTGTGTCAAAGCTTTTACTCAGAATACAGCTCCACCAGCTCCATACATACAAGAGCTGACAAAAAAGTTACGGTAGGAAGTTGTTGAAGAAGTTGAAGTGAAGCTAAACCAGAAGGTCAGCGAAGAAGTGGATGCGAAGGTCAATCAGAAGGTCCAGGACAACTTGACATTGGTCCTTAAAAAATTATTACTTGTATGTCTTAGTACTTGTATATTTTAATTTATGTTCTTTAGTGTTGGTTGTTTGGTGGATGGTGTTGGTTGTTTGTTGATGTTGGTGGTATGGTGTTAGTTTGTTACTGGTATAGATGTTATTGATATTGAATTTGGTTGGTTTAATTTGATGGGAAATATAACATTTAAATGGTATTTTTTTATTTTATTTCACATAAGGTGTTACTATAGGTACCTAAGTGTGTTGCAGATGACTATGTAATTGTGGGTTGCTATAGATATTAGAATGTGTTACAATAGGTACCAAAGTGGGTCAAACGAAAGGAACCACCATGTGGGCCCCACAAAGCTTATCTAATGGACCCCACAGTGGGCCTCACGTGTGGGTCCCATGTGTGGGTCCCACATGTGGGGCCCACTTGTGGGGCCCACTCTCTGGTTTCTGCAAAAATGTAATATCTTTGGTAACACAGAAGGGAAGTTGCTGTAGAATGTTTATTGTGTTGCTATAGATGTCTTTAGTAACACAGTTTGCTATGTTACCTTAGGGGTCCTCAGTATGTTACTATAGACCCCTATAGCAACTGCTGAGAACCTAACACGGCTCTGATGTTACCATAGCCCTTTTTGGGGCTATAACAACGCGAAACTGGGCTTATAGTAACATAGTTTTGTGGTTGCAAAAGGCCATTTATGGCGTAGTGTCCACCTTGTAGTTTTGGGCAAGCTTCTTGTTTGTTCTGAAACAGTAGCCTCAGTTAGAGGAACTGAGTCTTCACCAGGGCAATTGTCTCCACCATTTTCTTCAACATCTCCAGAGTCACCATCATTTTGAGTATTTCCTGAAATAGTTTGTGACTGAGCTGGAGTTTGATTTGTATCACTTTCAATGATAGCATCTTTTTCAGTTTCCACAGTTTGAGTAAAGGTAGGTTCTTCATCAACAAATTCTTCTTCTTCCAAGTATCCTTGATTCTCAAATCTAAGAATCTGCATTTGACCTTCTTCATGCAGTCCTGGAAACTTGGTTTCATCAAATGTGACATTTACACTTTCATCTATTATTCTGTGTTCCAAGAGATAGACTCTGTAAGCAGTCATTTCTAAAGCATAGCCCATGAAAATGTCTTCAAAAGCTTTGGTGTCAAATTTCCCTTTCTTTTCATGGTTGTCTTCCATCATGAAACATTTGCTTCCAAACACATGAAAATACTTGACAGTAGGTTTCTTTCCATTGAGCAGATAGTAAGGAATGTTCCCATGAGTCTTGTTGATCAAGGTTCTGTTCTGTGTGTAGCAGGCTGTGTTGATAGCTTCTGCCCAGAAGTATGTAGGTAACTTTGCATCATGAAGCATAGTTCTGGCAGCTTCAATGAGAGTTCTGTTCTTCCTTTCTACAACTCCATTCTGCTGTGGTGTCCGTGCAACAGAAAACTGTTGTACAATTCCTTCATCTTTACAGAAATTTCCAAGAGTGGCATTTCTGAACTCAGTACCATTGTCACTTCTTAGTATTTGAAATTTAGCATTTGGAGTTCTGTCAAGAACTCTTAAGTGATCAATGATGACTTGAGCTGCTTCATCTTTTGATTCTAGATACTTCACCCAAGTATACCTAGAGTAATCATCCACCATAACTAATGCATATCTTTTTTTGGCTAAAGATGGGACATTTACTGGTCCAAAGAGATCCATATGAATTAGTTTGAGTGGCTATGTGTTGGTGTTGATTTGCTTTGACCTGTGCACAGCTCTCTTCAATTTTCCCATTTGACAGTCCCCACACGGTCCTTCTTGACAGAATTCCCGTTGAGGTAGTCCTCTAACTAATTCCTTCTTCATCAGCATGTTCATTGTTTTGAAGTTGAGGTGAGAGAGTTTCCTGTGCCAAAGCATACTGTCACCAACAGTAACTTTACTATAGAAACAGGAAATCTTATCCTTCTTTGTTGAGCTTAGGTCAGCAACAAACAGACTTCCTTTTCTTACCCCTTTCAGAGAGAGGCTTCCATCCTTCTTGTGATATATATTGCACACCATCATGTCAAAATCAACCTTGAATCCCCTGTCACTGAATTGGCTGACACTAAGCAGGTTGTGCTTCAATCCATCAACAAGTGCAATATCATTAATGACAACATTCCCAATTTCCAAACAGCCATATCCCACTGTGTAACCCTTGCTGTTGTCTCCAAAGGTTATGATTGGGTCAGCTTTCTCCACAAATTGTGATAGCAGGGCTTTATCACCAGTCATGTGTCTTGAGCAGCCACTGTCAATAATCCAAATGACTTTCTCCTTATTCTTGCCCTGCAAAACAACTTGTATTTAAGAGGCATATGGTACCCAATCCTTGTTGGGTCCTGTTATTTCAGTATCACAGACATAATCAACATTTTCAACTTTAACCATCACATCAGGAATCTTCTGTTGGACTCCTTTCTTCACCCACTTTTCTTTAGAATTAGACTTGGTCTTATTCTTAGTGGATGTGGCCTTCTTACTGTTTCCAGTAGGCTCAGAAGTCTCAACAATTTGCAAATAGGTACATTGTTCAGTAGATGAAATAGGCAGATTGAAACAAGTACTCATAGCAGTTATCTTGCATGGCATGCAATCAATGTTATTACACACTACCATAGATCTATGTATAATAGGAGTTCTATGTAAGTTACCATCTTTCAGGGTCACATTATCCTTGACCTCTTTTGATTTCTTACAAACATGAGTTAAGTGATGTGAGGAGTCACAATTATTGCATAGTTTTCTAGGAGCATTACCAGCATTAGCATTGCCATTACCTAACTTACCATTCCTGTTCCTGGACTTGTAGGTAACTGTATCATCAGGATGTTCTGAAGTTGTTGTCGAGCTTTTCTTGACAGTGCCTTTCACACCTTCTGTCTTGACAGTAGGTTTGGAAGTTACTGTCTTTGAAGCTCTCTTGACAGTATCTTTGGAAGGTACTGTCTTGCCATTATTGACAACATCTTTAGAACATTCTGTCAGATTGTTTGGCAAAGTTACTGTCTTGGGGATTTTGACAGCATCTTTTCCGCCAACTGTTGTACTGTCAATACCTTCATCCTCATCATCAAGTTGTTGTTTGATGAGCATGGCTTCCTCATCAAACTCAAGTTCAGAAAGTTTAAAAATTGGTTTGTTGAGTTTCTTGAGGATATGAGGTTTGACAGTAGCATCAGTTGAACAATCCTGACTAACAATTTCCTTACCAGGTCTCTTATCATATTCAAAACCTATCCCTACTTTTTGATCATCTGTGTATTTCCCATGATAATCCTGAAGTTGTTTGGATGAGTTTCTGTAGGCTTTAATCTTGAATTCATTTCACTAATTTCTTTCCTTAGAAACTCCTCAATTTCTAAAGCACAGACTAGCTCATTTTTCAATTTAGCATTCTCCTGTGTTAAAGATTCTAAATGACTGGTCTTTAACAAAAGCAAATCATTTTCAGAAGTGAGTTCTTCATTCAATTTAGTTAACCTAACAATTTCTTCATTAGCTGCAGTTAAACTAGTATGAACATGAAACATCTCTGCACTCAATTCCTCAACAGTTTGCTTGTATTCATCTTTAGACATATCAAGTAAGACAAGTGAGGGTACCTGACTTGGAGAGCTAGATGAGGCCTCTTCAGATTTAGCCATGAGTGATAAATTCACATATTCCTCGTCCTCTTCATCATTAGTATCATCCCAGCACTTTCCTTCAGCCACATAGGCCTTTCCCTGTCCTTTCTTGAAGTGTCCACTTGACCCTTTATCCATCCTTTGATTTTGCTTTGGCCTTATGCATTCAGTAGCAAAATGGCCAAGCTCATTACAGTTGTAACACCTAAACTTGGATCTGTCCACCATCCCTGTTTTATAACCACCTCTAGTGGCACCACCTTCAACCTTGGAGAAATTCCCTCTGCTGAACCTTGATGTTTGACCTCGAGGCTTAAATGACTTGTTTCTCTTGAATCTTATATTCTTGAATTTCTTAGCCATGTAAGCCATAGTTGGATTATCCATCTTTTCCATTTCTTCTAAAGAGTAGAAGTTTTCATCTTCAACATCAGTTATCTGCAGTACAACTTTCTCCTCATCATCCACAACCTCTTCAATCTTAAGAGAAGGTACTGGAGCAGGTTGTGTGATTTGAGTTTCTTCACTAGGTTGAGTGATTCTTGGCACATGAGCCACGAGAGCACCTGACATATTAGCCATTTTTCCTCTGGATCCAGCTAGAATAGCTCTTTTCTGGAAAAACTCAAGCTCATATGATTTAAGCACACCATATAGAGTTTCAAGAGAAATGTTGTTCAGATTTCTTCCTTCTCTTATGGCAGTGACTTTATGCTCAAGATGCTCAGGAAGTGTGAGCAAGAACTTGACATTTAACTCCTTCTTTTCATAGTACTTGCCATGAATCTGTAGCTCAGTCATCAGTTTGCTAAACCTCTCAAACATCGTTGTTAGGTCTTCTCCTGACTTTGCCATGAAGGCTTCGTACTGAGAGATGAGAATCTGTCTTTGATTGTCTTTCACTTCTTCACTTCCTTCACATAGCAGCTCGATCTTATTCCACATGTCCTTGGCTGACGAGCACCCAATGACATTCCCACACATGGCTTTTTCCAAAGTGAGAGCATCCAGTAAAATGAGTTGCAAGTAATCATCCAAGGCTACCTTCTCTTTTTCTGGCTCCAGAAACTCTAAAGGTAATTTGTTGACCCAACATGCTGGAACAAGAACACCATCCACAGTTGAGGCTTCAATTTCTTTTCGTGGCACGAAGAGACCATTCTGGAGGATACCCAAGTATAATGGATTCGCAGCTTTGATAAACAACATGATTTTTCTTTTCCATACATTGTAGTTCTCCTTATCAAAAGCTGGAATCTTTATGCTACTTGACTTCTGCATACTTGTCATGATCTCAGATTTGTTGAACAATCTGTCCGCTCTGATACCAGTTGTTGGTGCTTGACTATTGCAGAGGGGGGGGGGGGGGTTGAATGCAATACTGATAAAACTCAATCTACGTTTCAACAACAAAAGCTAAGATTAATGTTTATCAGTTTATCAATTGCAAACACAAGTAGACACACAAATAATTCTCATAAAATAAATGTTTTATTTATTTTGCAATGGGTTGCTACAACCTCAAGAAAATGTTTGTTTTCTTGAGCTTCGATTTCTCGAGTGATCGATCTCTTACAAAGAATGTAATGATAGATGGTCTTAGTAAACTAAATCTATCACTATCAACACGGGTCTAGTGAAGCTGCTGTCATTTTCAAGTGGCAGCTTCTTACAAATTGCCTACCCGTGAATCTTTCCTAAATTGCTATACAAACAGCTTATCAGTACATAACAAAACAATCTAGAAACTTTCCATATTAAGCTAACACAATTCAGTAGATGTAGATTTGTCATACTCTGGAATTGGTGAGCTTTGACATGTGATCTCTCAAGCTTCGGTCGTAGTCTTGCAGACCTGTTGCAGTGTTGGGATACTGCAACATGCCTGTTTCTTGAACATCCAAACTGTCACAAGTTTGACTGGGTAGATCCCCAATACAAATGATATCCCTTCATGACAGTATCCTGATGGCTAAGCTTGCTGTCACAGAATTGTGCTTTTGGTGACAGTACAAAATCCCCGCATAAGGTGCTGTCAGGATTTCCAAGCTTGCTGTCAGGCTATGATAAAGTTGTTGTCAGAGGGCTTCCGCCAATGTTGCTGTCAGAGTGAATGTAATGTCTTGACCTGCAACATGCTGTCTTCAAGTAACCTTACTGTCAATGCTGTGACAGTAGTATTTATTCTTGTTGTCCATCTTGAGCACTTCTTGAGGCTTGAACAAACGAATGAACTTCTACCAAGATGTACTCGAATCTTATTTGTAGCAAACAAAAACGGTTACATAGACATACTTTGGTTGTGACAGTATGTTCATACTTAATAAAATTAAGTACATAAAATATCTAGTTAAGTTGTCTCATAGCTATCACCCATAAATCCTAACAATACATATATTAAATTACAAGTGATTTATAAAATTAAAAATGTCTAAAAGCAAACAAATTATCAAATTGTAATATTTAAAAAACCTTAAAAATTAATTTATCATATAAAACTAACATTAACAACTAAAATGAAAAAGATTACATATTAAAAGACACATAATAACTTAAATTGTGACTAAATATTAATTATTTGAATTTCCATATTCCTCCCATATATGATCGATCAAAGCATCTCTAAGGGCATAATGTGCTTCTTTATTCTTGATTTGACGGCATCTATCCACAAATTCACGAAAACGGGTATCTTCATTTTTCATTATTTCGACTGTAAAAGTTGATATGTCTCGTTAATCTTGTACTTGTGTATGCATTCCATGCCCGTCCTCGATAATCATATTATGCATAATAATACAAGTTGTTATCATATTATGCAACACAGATTTTGTCCAAAAACGTGAAGGCCCTCGCCCTGCTGTGATGGCGAATCGTGACTCAAGAACTCCAAAAATATCTTTTTGATTTATAATAATTTACTAAGTTTATTATACTAAGTCGTGCTTCGCAACGGTTTTATAATAATTTCTTCAAATTTTTCTAAAAACTATTCTACAAAAATGTTTTTAAACAAAATTATATTTATAACATGAAATTAAGGTTTTTTTTTAAATTCTCCCTTAAGTGTTTTTCATTACCGAAATTTTGAATAATTATAGTATAGGGTAATTGTTTAGTATATTTTATTATTTTAATATTATATCAAATATTGGTATATTTATCACTTTATTTTTCTAAAACTTTATATTGCAATTTCTATTTTAAAATACATAATTAACATAAATATTAAATTCTAGCATATAGTATGCTCCTCTGAATGAATGTCTCCCTCGTTAAACATGTTTTCTCCCAATGACTCGCTTTTTCGTTGTTACCAAATTGAATAGAAAATAAACTAATTACTTAATTAATTACACCATCTATTAATCAATTTTATTATATCATAAAATTTAATTCAAACCTTTTTCAAAATTCTAATTTTTACTGTTTAAAATACAGACACTCGAGAAAATAAATGAAAAGAAAATAAGGCTTATATATTTTATTTTATTTTATAAAAACTTACATTTTCTATAAGTATTATATTCTACATAATTAGAAGGTAAAAATTAAAAAAAATGATTTTTTAATGTATATGTAAAATATATAGATAAATTAAACGTGAATTATTTTTACAAAAAATTTATGAGAACATAATTTTTAATAATTTTTTTAGGAGAATGTAAAGATGATAATTTGATTTCAAGCTAAATTTTAGAACTTCAAGAAAAAATATATGAAAATATTAAAATGATAAATTTAAGTTCAAAATAAAGTTTAAGAAAATATCAACATGGTAATTTGACTTGAAGATAAATTTTGGAACACTATTAAGATAGTAATTTGACTTAAAAAGAAAGTTTAGGAGAATATAAGGTAATTAATATTTTCATTACTAAATATTTAAAAGCCAATTTAGATACTTTCTATTCAAATCGTCTAACACATCTCAAATCGTATTCTTTATTATTTTCCTCAATTAAAAGATATTAAATAAAAATTAGTAAATAAATTGGACTCGAGGAGTAAGTTTAGGAGAATATTAAAATAGTATATTTAGTTTCCACAAGATAGTAAGAAGGAATTAGTAAACAAAATGGAATTGAAAGTTTAGGGAAATATTAAAATAACATATTTAACTTTCTTCATTGAAAGATAGTATTAAAAAAAGGGATAATTATCAAAATCATCATTCATTTGGTTCAAATGTATCAGATTAGTCACTCATTTAAAAAATGACTCAATTTGACAATTAATTTGAAAACTTGTATCAATTTAGTCATTAAAAGAGTTAAATTTTATATCAATTTAGTCACTGACAGATGATCTCCTTGATACGAAATTTCAAATTAATGATTAAATTAAGTCATTTTTGAAATGAGAACCTAATTTGATACATTTGAACCAAATGAGTGATGATTTTGATAATTATTCCATTAATAAAAAAAATTAGTAAATAAATTGGATCAGTAGAGGTCGTTTAGTAGAATATTAACATACTATATTTAGTAAAAATTTAAAAGACAATTAAGATATTTTCTAATAAAATAAATTTAGGAGATTATTAAAATTGTAAATTTAGTTTCTTCCATTAGTAAAGATTTTAAAGGCAAGAATATTAGAATTGTATATTTAGTTTTCTCCATTAATAAAGATTTTGAAGACAAAAATATTATAATTATATATTTAGTTTATTACATTAATAAAAAAATTAAAGTCAATTGAAATATTTTCAAATGTTTAACAATAATTATTCAAAAATTTGAGAAAAAAAAATAAAAATAGATCGATCCTATTTGAAGACCCCGTTTCTCATATTTTAAATATTTTTCCATACATATCAAATTTTCCGTTTTCCACAGGGGTAAAAAACAATTAGGTGAGCAATGGAGGCATTAGCAACTCCATACACACTACCAACCACCATCAACTTTCTCTAGTGAAGACATAATATTTTGTATAGATACACACAATGAATGTGTTGAAGAAATGAAAGCAAAAGGAGTTAATGGTGAAACTTTCACAAGATTGGAGGCAATCAAGCAACCAATACTTCTCTTTATGAATGCTAAGCTCTCTATTAATATCCTGATCACAAATTTGGAATATGGGTTGCTTTTGTTTTTGTGGTGCAATTTTTTCTATGTTGTTATTTACTGTTTTGCATTTTGTGATATCACAGTATTGCGGTTCTCTATGCCTGACCTTATATATATGAAGCATTATGCGAATGTGCTTAATGTAGGATATGTTGTTTCTTTGGCTACCATTTTATTTTAATTGAAACTGAATTTTAACCAGATGAAAGCAGCAATTAAGTGCCCCGACAATCATAATACATTAAGTTGTAGCCTTGTAGGCACTACAAGAAAACAGAGCATAACCGACCGTCAAAAAGGGTCGGTTATATCCGAAATCGGTCGGTTTTACGTGTAAAACCGACCGTCATCGATGGTCAGTTTTAGACTGGTCGGTTTTAAGAGTTGGTCAGGTTTAACACATATAACCGACCACGGGGCGGTCGGTTATGTCCGTTTTAAATTCCTTAAAGTGGGTCCTAAGAATAACACGTGTCAATACGTGTCCTATGATGTCAGCAGAATAAAACCGACCGGTGGCGGTCGGTTATGTCCGAAAAAAATTGTTTTGACTTTAACCATAACCGACCGAAGTCAAAGTGTGCATATCGGTCGGTTTTATGGCAGTAGTCGCTCAAAATTACATAACCGACCGTCGTATAACCGACCACCATTAAGGAAGACGGTCAGTTATATAGTTTGAATGCGGTCGGTTATGGTGTACACCGGTCGGTTTTCTGTGTTTTGGAATGGTAAAAAACGGTCAGTTATGTGTATTGTCGGTCGGTTTTCTGGGTATTTTTAAAAAACAAATTGCAGGTTCTGTAGTTTTATGCCCTGTACCATTCATTTCATATATACCATTCCAATGGGCAATACCAATCAATATCAACAACAATCAATACCAATCCCAATCCAAAAACCAATCCATTCCTAAACTCATTATCATAAAATAAATACAAACATAATTCATAAAATACCAACTTAATTAGATCCGATACAAACGGATCATAAAATACCAATGTTAACTCCGACATAATCGGATCAACCATACAAACCAAAATATGGGTCCGATATAAACGGATCAACCACACAATGTTAAGTCCGATATTATCGAACATCCAACAAAACATAGTTCATTACAATTACTAAAGTTCAGATTCAAAGTTTCTAAACCATACAACCACATAATTAACTACTCCGACAAAGAAACAGGAGAGTCGTCGGAATCACCCCCATCTTGGCCATTGCCTTCACCGTCGCCATTCCCGTTGTCACCCTCAATGTCCGAGACCTCATCCACATCGGTATAATCTTTTTCTTCCTGCGCAAGTCGATCCTTTTCCTATGCACACATATAAAACAATTAAAAAGTAAAAAATAAAGTGCAATGGATATAATTAAAAAACGAGGATTAACTATTACCTCTTGAACTTGTGCTTCGGTTTTTTTGACAAGATCTTCAATTAAGGTTCCGACAATGTGTACAATCTCACCACCAATGAGATTATTCCATTGCAGCCTTCTATTTGGTTCGGTAGATGGATCGGAGGCCTCGAGGGCAGTGCGTGCAAATGTGGATATTTCTTCATCGGATAGTTGACGAGCAAACTGTTGAGGATTGGAACGAATCTCCGTAAGAACATTTCTAACGATCGAGAGAAAGACATTGTCGGGGATGACTTCACGTTGTCTCGGAGCGGACGAGGATGAGCCGGCTTCGCCTCGGGTGGAATCCCTATAGCGTGTAGCTAGGGTGGGAATGAGATCGGTAGCTCGAGCATTGGGGAATCCCACAACATAATTTTTTTTGGGTTTTTCACCTTCGGGCACCCCCGTTGCTTCCATCCACCAATCCCATGGCTCATCTCTCTCACCCGTTTGAGTCACCTCCACCGGCATACGGTCAAGAATAGAGGCATATCGTTCCTACACATTTTTTAAGTTTGATTAAAACAATCAAACTTTTAAATGCTTATAATTGAACACTAAAAAAACAAAAATAGAATAATACCGCAATGCGCATGGCTCCCGGAGTAGTATACACGGGATTGTTCGGATCGGAGCCAACTTTCTTATGACATTTATCCCAAACCTCAAGTCTAGTCGGAGGCTTACGACTTTTCTTTGTCATTTCCTTCAAAATGTAAAATAGCTTACATTAGTATATATAAAATGAAATAACGTTGTGTGTGTTTGTATGTGTACATATTTAAATATTATTACCGCTTTCACGGCGTTGAATGACCTAGCACCGGCACTATGCAACCGCTCAACTTGTTGGCGGTTGTTGGCTCCAACCATTGCCCTATGCAAGTGTCCTTCATTTGTCTCCCAATATTTCAAAAGATCTTTCCAAAACAAAAGGGACCAATAAGCGGGCTTTAAGGACTCCTTCGACACCCCGGTTTCCTTTACTTTTGTCTCAACTCTCTTCTTAAGTTCATTCATTGTTCTTTTTATTGTTTTCTTAATGTGATCTTCAACGATCCTTCTTGATTGCAAACGGCTTTGCCCCTTTTGATGCCTATAGAATTTCTACAAAATATAAAAAAGGGATAGGGTCAAATTCATAATCAAATCAAGTTAACAAACAAATCAAGAAACAAACATTATAAACTAAAGAATCATGGTTTTACTTACAAAAAACTCCTCAACCCTTTGTTCTAACCATTTTGGAAAAGCCGCATCGATGTCACTAAACGTATAATAACCCATGGGCCACTTCTCGCGAACCATCCCAAGCAAAGTCTTTTTAGCCGTATCATCTTCAATACTACATTTAATAACATATTAAACTATCAACACAACACAAATGAACACTATCTACAAGACATATATATATATATATATCATCTTTGCACTACTAAAAAAGAGACACGAAGTACACAAAATTAGACTTACTGTCCATCGGAGATATTGATACGTGTAGGTCTATCGGGTTCTATAGCTCCATAAATTCCACATGAATGTGATCGCGGTCTCCTTCCTCGCCACACTCGTGCCTCTCCCGCTGTCATGTTCCCAAGTGCGGGGTCCGGGTGTTCCTCATCACCATCCGAATCCGTTGGCTCATCACGTAAAGCCAAAGTGTTCTTCCTTGTTGGCCTCATCTCCGTATCCTTGCCCTTGCCCTTGCCCTTGCCCTTAACAACCTTGCTTTTTCCCTTACTCGCATTCTTTCCTTTACCCTTATCCTTCTCATTTTCCTTACCCTTTCCTTTGTTATTTTTAGCCATCATACACAACACCATGCCAAGCAAAACGATTCCGATTAACCAACCAATGAGCACCTACAATATAAATAACAAAACTTTGTTAACTATATAAAATATCACAAGTAATATCACATAACCGACCAATACGTGCATGCAAAATAACCAAATCAAATATCACAAGTAATATATCACATAATCTTTGAAAATATATAAATTTTAAGAAAATGATTAAATTACAAAATAAAATTTTGCATCTCTATCTCTATATCTTTTGTTTTTCCCCAATTAAATAAAATTAAAATTTTGCACAAAATTAAAATTAATATCTCAACAAATCATAATTCAATTCAACACCCAAGCACAATACAATCCAAATATATTAACTAAAAGTCAATCCAATCCAAATCGAGCAAATACAAGCAAAATCTTATGAAGAATCGAGCAACTACAAACAAATACAATAAGCAAAATCTAACAAAACCGACGAACACTTGCATGCAAAAAAAGCACAGAACTATGGTTACCAAAAACAAGCACAAAACCATGTATTAAACGGAAAAATCGAGAAAATCAAAGAAGTCGAAGCAAAATTAACCGAGAAAAATCGATTAATCATGTATATATTGACTTAATCATGTATACATATATGTAACCATGTATATTATATATATACATACATATAATCATATATATGTATAAAACAATTAGGGAAACATACATCAAATTGTTGAAACGGAGAAGATGAAGCCATTTGCCTTGAGTTTACACGGATTTGAGCCATGGAATTGAGAGAGTAGAGAGTAGAGAGTAGAGAGATTTTTGTGTTAAGTGATAGAAAGAATAGAATGTGAGCAGTTGCTTTTTTTTTATACCCAAGATTAAAACCGACCGATGGTGTGGTCGGTTTTAGCGTAGTTTTTTGTGCAGTATGCAAAACGACGTCGTTCTGACAAAGGGCGGGTTTTTTAATTTTTCGCGAAAATTTTAATTTTCCGCCAAAAAAAAAAAATTAAAAATATTAAAACGGTCGGTTATGTCCGTTTCGGTCAGTTATGTCAACCCTAGAAACCCTAATGGTCGGTTATGTTAAACCTAGTGGTCGGTTATAAGTTTTGCTTATTAAAAAAACCTTATGAAAAAACATTATTAATTAATTAAATAGCTTAATTTTTTGTACATATATAATTTTTTATTGGTTTTTACCATCCGTACGGTTGGATCGTGTATATCTTGTAATTTCAAATTTTAATTGTTTTTGTTCTCGATTTTATGTGATATATCCAGATTTTTATTAAAAAAACACATTTGTAATCGTCGAAATAGGCTAATTTTTTGTCCATAAATATATTTTGTCATGATGTTAACATCCGTACGGTTGGATCTTCTAAATAAAAAGTTTACTTTCGATGTTTTGTAAATCGAGTGGAACATCACAGTGAAAGTGCATACCTATGTAGTGAAATGGTTCTTTCAAAAGAGGTAATATTAAATAAAATACTATTTTTATGAAATTTTTATATTTTATTATATAATATAAAACTTTGTCCACAATGTTTGACTATATTGATATTTTATCATATAATAAATTTTAATTTCAATACAAGACACAATTAAATATATTAATTTTATATATTAAAGATAAAGTTGAATGACAAATCGAAGAATAGAATTACATAAAAATTATTTTGAAATTGCTAATACAATTATAATAATGAAATATGAATGTAATTTGAAAAATATTCTTTTAATAAAAATAAATATTAAATGTATATATTAAATGGGTCCTGGTCCCTAACAATTGATTGTTAGGGACCATTTATTTAACAATCTGTTCCTGAACCGTTAGATCAATATTTCGACGGTCAAGATTAAAAAAAAAAAAATTTACAATAGTAGAGGTGCGCACCTTTTTATTTTTAAAATAGTAGAGGTGCGCACCTTTTTATTTTTAAAATAGTAGAGGTGCGCACCTCTTCTATTAAAATGAAAATTCATCTCATGTTCCTTTCACAGCAATAACTGACTGAGATAAGCAAAACCGACCGTGGTCAAAGTGCACAATCGGTCGGTTTTAGACCAGTCGACCCTTAAAACTGCATAACCGACCGATTATAACCGACCACCGATTTAAGGAGACGGTCGGTTTTATATGAAATCGGTCGGTTTTCTGGTATTTAAATGGTAAGGAGACGGTCGGTTTTATATGAAATCGGTCGGTTTTCTGGTATTTAAATGGTAAAAAATGGTCGGTTTTGTATTGTATCGGTCGGTTTTCTGGTAATTTCTGTCGTAAAATATCCAATATTTAAACTCCATATTCCAATAACAATTGATCCTATATCAAAATACCAACCTCCATATGGCCAATACCAACAAATATAATATCAAAGTTATATCATCATTATAAATTTTAATTTACATCACTTACAAATACAAAGTCATCATTATCAAAGTGAAATTAAGAACAATATTATTCAATTTCATCAAAACCGTCATCGTCTTCATCATCATCATTATCTTCCTCCTCTTCATCGTCCTCCTCTTCACTCTCCTCTTTGTCACCTACATCATCATCATCATCATCATCATCTTCATCATCTTCTTCTACTTCTTCTTCTTGACTTTCATGTCGAATGAATGGGATTTGTCCATATTGTGCGAAATCAACAAAGAGTGAAAAACTTCCGGCATTAGATCTATCTTCTTGAAAAGCGTCCTCAATATCGTTTTGCACAATGATAGTTTCATCTATTGGACGACTTTTAGATTTGACCACCGTATATATTTTGCTTCGTGGATCCAATACACTAGGAGCGTAATATATTTGAGAGGCTTGACTAGCTAAAATAAAAATCTCATTAGACCTCAATCTTGAAGTTATATCAATCGTCACCACTCGATTCTTATCCTTCCTCACACCCTCACCGATACTATCAAACCATATACACTTGAACAAATATACATGATTGCATCCATCATAAATAAGTCTCACGATTTCTTGTAGTTGACCATAATAATCAAGATTATTTTCGTGTGAAGTGCCTTTAACAACAACACCGGAACCGGATGTGGATGTCGTTGAAAATTTATATCCATTAACTTGACAAGTCTCAAAAGTCATGACTCTTAGTGACGGTCCTTCAAGCAAGTCTTTGAAACGAGGTCCCTCTACCTCATCATTCTCAACCTAGTTATAAAAAAATTAAAAATAAAACATGTAATGATAAAGTCAAAATTGAGATTCAAAGTTTGCTAAATGTAACAAATACCTTTTTTTTAAACCAAGTTTTAAACCGAGTCTTGATAATACGATCTAAATCTTGAGGAGTTGTCCCCGGACGTTGTCTCATAACACGATTTTGGTACCTTCTAAATAATAGAAATGGAGAAATAATGGAAATAACATAAAATAATTCAAATATGACAATAACACTAAATTAGGATAAGATATAGGTACCTTAGGTAAGGCTGAACTTCAGGTGAGTTTAAAAGAACATATTCTTCTGCTAATAGTCGTTCATCATCATCCATATAGCGCACTCTTTCTTTTCCAGGACATTGAATTGGATATCTAAAAACTTCTAATTTATCCGAATTTTTTACATCAAACAAAACTTCATTACGACGTACTTTATTATGAACCGAGTCGGAGGCAAAATAAAAAGAACAAAAATTGAGAGCCTCTTCTTCCATATATCGTTCGGCCAAATCATGTAACATAGCATTCAAATCTACCGGTTCTTCTACCCTCGGAGGTTCTCGATGACTACGACAACGTCGACTCTCATTTCTTTGCACAACTTCTTCACCGTGCGATGTCCACACGATATAACTCT
The DNA here is from genome assembly GCA_030848705.1 of Heracleum sosnowskyi. Taxonomy (NCBI): domain Eukaryota; kingdom Viridiplantae; phylum Streptophyta; class Magnoliopsida; order Apiales; family Apiaceae; genus Heracleum; species Heracleum sosnowskyi. Next base: position 7,569,350 of record CM061242.1, on the reverse strand, counting down.
CAAGCATCCCTTTAGAAAGCAAATGAAATCTAATTTCATCAATATCTAACCAATTCAAATTCTTACAACGCTTACAAGGACACTTCATCTTACCATCCTCCTCTACTACTCCCTCTTTATTACTTGCAAAATTTATGAAAAATTCTACACCATCTCTATATTCGGGGGTTAAAGAAATTTTATCACTTTGTATTTGATTACTTATCCAACTTCGATCAATGTTTGCCATCTACACAAATATATAAATATATATATGTAAACAAACAATTTAACATGTGCACTTTCAAATTATAAATGTGATACACATACATAAAAGAAAACTATTTACAAAATAGATAAAAGAAAACATACATTATATGTTTGTATCACTTATCCTCTTTGCTTTCTTGAGTTTGCTTTCTCTTTATCTCCAAACTTTCTTTTCTATGTTTACATACTCCATTTGAAGAAATAAGAACTTTAAACCAAAAACAATAAAGTAGCAGGTTATAACCGACCGCTGATCGGTCGGTTATGTCTTTCTTCCCAAAACGGCACCGTTTCAGCCTCAATAGGTACAAACAATTTAATTTAAATTATTTTTTATTCAGTTTTGGCGCCCACTTAAAACTGACCGAATGAATCGGTCAGTTTTGTGCCTGCCACGTCAACAATATAACCGACCGATCCCGTTTCGTCGGTTTTATCTCTGCCACGTCAATAAAAACGGTGTCGTTTCTGTGTGTGCTACAGTCGAAACCGACCGCTAGATGCATGGTCGGTTTTACCTTTCCCCCATCGCGTGCCACGTTAGCCGAAACGATGTCGTTTTTGGTTTATCCACAGTTAAAACCGACCAACTAGACCTACGGTCGGTTTTAATCACCCCGGTTTTATTCGGTCGGTTTTAAGTGGTCGGTTTTAAACAGTTTTCTTGTAGTGAGGAGATGCCCAATTTTATTTTAGTGCGAGTTTTTACATAGGAAGGAGGCGTAGAGGGGATTCTTGTGGAATTTACATATAAAAATTTTACTCGGTTTCTTTCATTGACATTTTAGATAAGAAAGAATAAAAGGAGAGGGGGAGAATTCTTGTGGAATTTTATTACTTTACTTAACTAGATGCATGTAATCTTACATTTTCTGAGTTTCAAGCTACCTTACTTTGTATCGGCATCTTGACCCTAAAGGTTAACCTATGAAGGCATTGTTCATTGGAGTATACCTCTATTTATGTCTCATGTTCGAAGATAGATGCTCCTTGTGTGTGATGTACCTCAGCACTTGGGGTGCAAAGCTGGCACTTGAAATTTTAATCATACTACTCTCTCTCTCTCTCTCTCTCTCTCTCTCTCTCTCTCTCTCTCTCTCTCTCTCATAATCTTTAAGCAGACCCAAACGTCGTCTAAATGATGAGCAACCTCTTCAAATCATTTTCAAGACCAAGGAATACCAAGAGCATGTGCAGTCTCCACCATCAATCGCCCAAACATGATCATGATTCATAGCTCTAGTATCAACCTACAATCCTTTAGAACTGAATCTTAAACCAAAATCTTAAACTATTCAATATGGTCCACGAAGTATATATTTATCCTGTTTTGATCCATTCTGTTGGTTGATGCTGTTGTGCAATCCTCTTTTAACATCATTTGGTAATGAAAAACTTGTTAGTAAGTGAAACCCCAAGTAGCCTGATTAGTGTACTAACTTTCACAGCAATCTCAAAGTTCGATGAAAGAAATTTTATCATGTTTTAGAGTATTATTCAAAACTTAATTAGAAGTTTATATTTTCTCTCATGCAGCTAGAGAAACGATTCAGCAGCACATCTGAGTCTGCATTAACATCATTTAGGGGGATCACACAGCTTTCCTCTTCTAATCAGGCGGATCTCACCAAGCTATTTAGGGAAGCTGCAGATGAAGCAAAGAAATCCCGTGCACAAAATCGTATCCTCAGGCTGGTAAGCTCAGTTATTTTTCTATATTGTCACTAAAGTGGCATTCTACTTCTTCTTAATGACAGAGAATGTCACTTCGTACAGTGTCATTCAGGTTTGGTGTCCTGGTGTTGGTTGTTCAGTATCATGGTGGACCTGATGCTATCATTACATACCCACAGGAAAGCCTCTGAAGCCTAATAAAAAGTAATTTATAATATTTTAGATAATGCAAGAGAATGTGTTTTTATGAACAAATGAATTGGTGTTTGGCAGTTTACTGTTCAAGTGTTTGGAGTGTGTTGATATATTATGTAGAAAAGTAACACAGCATATGATACTTGATCCACTTACTCATGGATTAGATTCAAATTTGAACCCAGGAGGCACAGGTCCAGAATGCTTTCTGCATACTTTCAGAATTTTCTTTGTGATCCTTCATTCTTTTAGAATTTTGGAGATGTCATGGAATAAGATGAGAGAATCGAGAAATCGGTTACAGCTTGTTGTTTCTTATCTTAGAATCTGATCATTGTCGCAGTACAGCCCTATCTGTGAGATGTTCTGATTTATTTATTTATTTTTATGGTATCATGGCATTAAGTACCTCAACCTGTTTGCTACGCAAGACAACAAATAGTGGCTAGGTAGAAGATTTGTTAAACTTAGTGCACATGGAGCTGAAAAAGCAGTGACCTAGTTATCAAATGTGTACACTATAGCGTAAGAAACACTTGTTCTGCATTATTTCTATGTTGTGTCCTGCAATTATTTTCCTAATATTTTCTTCCATTCTACGTAAATTTGACAATTTGCAAGACAAAACATTGTAAAATTGCAGAACAGCTGGTTATCACGGGGTCACACACTGAAGTGGTATTCTAGCTGTACCTGTTCTTTTGTGTACTATATACTTGTGAATCCCAGAGTGTAAAATGTGATCGGGTAGTTGATTTGACAAAATATCAATAGACCCAGTTAAAGGTCGAACTAGGCAGAGCCAACATGGTCATTATAAATTTTCTTCCTTCTGGCAGATTCTTGTCATCATGGAAGCATTTCTAATTAATATCTCTAACTGTATAACTTTATTTGAAGATTGCACCGTATATGAGGGTCTACTTTCCACATCACGTTCTACTCAGTTCTGCAGCTTATTCATTATTAGACGACAGGGTTTAACTGTTCAAGCATGGTTTGTAACTCAGCTACAAATACATATAAGAAAATGATCAAAATTATACTCTTTATATTCTTAAATATTGCTATTATTTTAAGTATAGCTTATAAGCTAATAAGTAGTATCCATTTGATCTATTGATATTGGAAATATTTTTGCCATGTACTTGTTCTGTTGGATTTTATTGTTTATAATAAATATAATACAGATAAAGGAGCGCACACTAGTTTTTATCAAAGTGTATCTATTTTTTTCTAAAAAGCTTATGTATATATTGATTCCCACATTTTGTGTTACATGCAGATCCTAATCTATTGCAGATCATCAGTATTGCCGTACCATCAATGGTCAGAAACCGAGAAACTATTTACTTTAGATGTAATATACCTCCATGACAAGCCTGAATCTAAAAGAGGAAAAGAGGAAAAGTCTGTCAAGAAACAGAAAGTGTCCAGGAAGAACAGAAATGGAAAAGTAGGCATTAATAAAAGTAATAATCATTTGCCTATTACTGATGCTTCTAGAAAAACATGTCATAATTGTGGTAGTACTAACCATCTTGCAAGTTTCTGCAGGAAGAACAAAGACATTAATTCTTTACCCTCCAAGTCTGGAGTAAAGAATGATTATGTTAGGGTTAGACCACAGACATTATGCACTCACTGTGGGAGTACTTGGCATTCTATTTATACTTGCAAAAATTATCATGCTATTTATCACAACTATTATGAATTGAAGCCCAATTTGAAATGGGTTAAAGTTGATTCTGCAAGTGTAAACTCTGATACTATTAGCTTAAACTCTGTTGATAAGAATTCCGCTGCAAAAGCTAACAATGTTAAGAAAGCCAAAGGATCCAAGCATGTCTGGATCCTTAAAATTAACTAGATAAATGAAAATCGTTAGATCAAATATTAAAAAAGTTTATTTAATTAATAATAGGATTATATTTAAATTCTGAAAGGTGTATTTTGATAATTTAAACCAAATATAAATAAGTTTTCTATATTGAATAGAATTCACCATGCAAAAAATTCGTGACTTTCTTTTCTTTTCCATGGACAATTCACCTAGATAAAAATTGTTAAATTATCTTTTAATTAAAGATAATTTAGTTATCTTTTCATGTGGGGTGTAAAATCGTCAAAATCTGATTTTTAAAATACAAGATAAAGCCCAAATTAATAAAGTGAATATTTAAATTCTAATAATAATTATTATGTCATCATTATTTTAACACCAATTTAATTATTTTTTCTAACCATTTTAAATTTAGAAATCTATGTTCAAAAATTAAAATCAATCTAAGAAAAATTCAAATCAACAAAGAATATAATAATACGAGGATAAAATTTTATAAAATTGTGCATATTTTTAATCCTATTTTATTAAGTTTTATATCATAACTAATTAAATATTATTTATTATTAAATAATAAATTATACGTAAATGGTGGTTTTGTTTTATAAGAACTCATGGAGACCTAATTTCATTGTTAGCAGAACTATATTCATATTAAAAAAAAAACCTTATTTTGAAATTTTAGACTCAGCTACAGAATAGGCCAAACTTTTTAAACCTATATACATTGTAAATTATTAAATTCGAAACTTTAAAAGTTTGTTAATCAATTAGTATAGTACTTTTCTGAAAAATCAATCGTACTTTACAAAAAATATTATCAAATAACATATGTCTGCAATAAAAAATGAAAAAAATTCTTATTTTTCAAAAAAACCTATAAATTTTAATATGTTGTTGGTAGATTCAAACCTTAGATCATTCTACATGATAATTTTACTGTTATATCTAACGTTTTTCAACAATTTAATTTGAAAGATTCAACGATTATGGATTGAGTGATCAAACAAAGCGACCAAACTTAACTTATAAGAAACTTTCATTATTTAGTCTTTAATATATTAACATAGATATTTACTGGATATACTATAAAAAAATAAAATTTATACAGAATTTTGATCACGGTGTACTACTTTAAAAGAAGAACTATTACAAAAAAAAATTATATTTTAATTGATAATTTATTTTCTCAAAATTTCAAAGTTTCCGCATTTTTAACATATTACAAAAAAGAGTATATTATATTTTAGCAATAAATATTTAAAAAAATTATAAATTAAAAAATTATAAAAATAAAGAAAAATTAATGATGTTATCATGGTAGTTTGGTCCTAAATACCGCCAAAACATTCTCAACCGTTAGATCCAATACTTTTAAAAATACATGATCAAGATTATATCATATAAAAAGAAGTTATTATCTAAAAATGATATAAGTTAAAAGATATTATATTAGGATTGGATTTTCTAAAAAGTAAAAACATAAAAATAGTTGTAATTAAATAAGTAAACTCATTTAATACCAAAATAATAAAAATCGTTTAATGTTAAATATATAGGTGAAAACCGTTAGATTTAACATAAAAAATTGTATTTGGTTAATAAATGGTATTCTAATAATCTAAACTACATATAAGTAGATTTCCTAAATCGAATAGAATTCTCAACATTAAATTTCGTCACTTTATTCTCTTTTTAGTTTTAGAATAGTTTTTAATTGAAAAAGAACTATTAAACCACAACTAAATTAAAGATTATTTTGTGAATTTCACGTGGACTATAAAATTGGCAAAATCTAATTTTTAAAACTCAATATAAACAAATATTAAATTGAGCGTGTAAGATATAATTAATATCAAATTTTTAACTATAAATTTTTTGGCTAAATCATTTTTAACAATAATTTAATCATGTAAACTAATAACTTTTAAATATTAAAATATTCATAAATAAATATAATTATAAATATTAAAAAAACAATCGTGTGTTGCATGGGTAATAAAAATATAATTATAAACAAAATAATTATAAATAAAATTTAAGTAACTGTGCTATAAGCTAATATATTTAAAATGATTAGGCGCGTTAAAATAGGATGTTGCAGTGGATCCGTGGGCACATGGTGTTTGACATGATTCTGAATGAGGTTTATCAAAGAGTAGTAGCGGCGACACCAATTTCGGATAAAGTAAGAGAGGAAAGAGCACGATGGTTTGAGAGTATTTCAAAGGAAGGGGTAAGGCAAGACGTCAACCCCTACGAAGTCCATGATCAAAATTATACTCTTTATATTCTTAAATAGTGCTATTATTTTAAGTATAGCTTATAAGCTAATAAGTAGTATCCATTTGATCTATTGATATTGGAAATATTTTTGCCATGTACTTGTTCTGTTGGATTTTATTGTTTATAATAAATATAATACAGATAAAGGAGCGCACACTAGTTTTTATCAAAGTGTATCTATTTTTTTCTAAAAAGCTTATGTATATATTGATTCCCACATTTTGTGTTACATGCAGATCCTAATTTATCTATTGCAGATCATCAGTATTGCCGTACCATCAATGGTCAGCAACCGAGAAACTATTTACTTTAGATGTAATATACCTCCATGACAAGCCTGAATCTAAAAACTGTCCCCAAAAGGTGTATGATGCTCTGGTGGACGTCCTTGAACAAGTCAGTGGATACGAGGGGTACATATTTGAAAGTGAGCATGGACTGCCACGTGTACTCTTTCGGTACATGTGTGTGCTGTTATCGCACCCCCAGCAACGTTGCATTCAGGATGATATCAACATACCCAAGCCTCTTAGAAAAAAATCAGCTGCAGTTGATACAACTGTATGTAGTGAAACTATTCCAGTGGCTGGCCAAGAATTAAGTACGCTGAATATAACATTTTAATTTTTAGCACAAATGACACAACCTTCGAGATTTGATATCTGTACTCTATGACTGTGTTATCTTTAGACCTGAACTATGTTTGTGTGAATGTACGAGCATTATAATGCTTTCTTTCTTAATAAATTTAGGGGGTGCTGAGCTAGAACAGGTCCATCTTCTTAATGAAACTGATCAAGAGCGGTTGCAGGCGGAGCTGAGTGGGGCAGAAGCCGAGCTAGAGATGGCCAAGGGTGAGGCTGCTAAAGCTTTTGAGGAAGGCTATTCTGCATGTATTCAGAAGTTCGCCGAGGCTGGAATTAATATCTCTGGGTGGTCCTTTGCAGATCTTTTTGCCGAGCTCGAGGAGGAGTTCTCCAAGGAGGCCAATCTTTCGGATCCTGCAGCCTAGTACCCATTACCCCTTTGTTTGTGTTAATACCTTCCCGGAAGAAGTCTCTTTGCCCGGAAGAATTCTATTTACCTGCCAGATATGACCATGCCCCGGAAGAATTCAATGGACAACTTGTCACACCCAAAGTGGAGTAAGGAAAATAAGTGAATGCAATACTATCTCTTCCGGACCAAAGACAGTTCCTTCCTCCAGCACCTTCCACCTCTTGGGCAAAAGCTGTTCCCTTCTCCAATACTCTTACATCAACTCACACCTGTCACAAGGAAGGGAGCATCCTTCTGGACCGGGGGACAAAGGAAGGTAACACTAAACCTTATAAATACTCAAGCTGCCTCACATATGCACGGGTTCTAATTTTTACATTCATTCACACACTCTCACATTTTCACAAAACGCTCTCTAAATTCAGTCACCGGTAATACACTTTCCGATATTGTTTCTTGTTATCCTCCACCACCAAGTTACTTACTCTCACGCCGGAGGTGCTTGACGGCCACCACCCCCGGTCAGGCATTGTTTTGCAGACTCCCTTCCGACAGCTACACCACATTCCCGACCAAGCATTGCCGGAAGAGGGACAAGTACGGTAGAGTGGAGCAAGGAGCATTATCATTTGGCGCTAGAAGGAGGGCTTCAGTGCCGAAGGCTAATTTGTAAGGGGTTTCCTTAGTACTGCTTCTAGCTGATGTTCGGTAAGCCCACAAAACATTAGGAAGTTCTTCGGGCCATTTCTTCTTGGATGTCTGGAGCCTTTTCTCAAGACCTCGCACGATAGTGCGGTTTGTGACTTCCACTTGCCCATTGCTTTGAGGGTGGCACACCGAAGCTTTCTTATGTTTCACTCCTCTTTCTGAAAGAAATTTCACGAACTTTGACCCAACAAATTGAGTTCCATTGTCCGACACCATTATCCTTGGGATTCCAAATCTTGTAACTATGTTTTCATTGACAAATTTTATAGCATCCTCTTGGGTGATATTCCTTAGGGCCTTAGCTTCAACCCACTTAGTCATGTAATCAATTGCTACCATCACATACTGTAATTCATTCTTAGCTTTGGGAAAAGGTCCCATGATATCGATTCCCCACATGGCAAAGGGAATGGGGGATAAGATGGAAGATGGCAAGGCAGGTGCTTGTTTAGGGACATTGCTGAAGAGTTGGCATTGTGTACACTTTTTGGCGAAAGCCTGGCAATCCTTAGCCAAAGTAGGCCAAAAGTATCCTTGTCTTAGAATTTTGTGAGCCAGAGCTTTTCCTCCCATATGATCACCACATATTCCCTCGTGGACTTCTCGCATACAATACAAAGCCTCGTCAGGGTCGACACATTTTAGGATAGGAGAATCAAAAGTTCTCTTGTAGAGGGTGTCATTTTGAATGAAGTATTTGGCAGCTTGAGAGCGGAGTTGTTTGGTCTTGGTAGAGTCTTCTGGTAGAATTCCATCTTTCAAGTAGTCGATGACGGGTGTCATCCAAGTAGAGTCTTCCGTGCCAATTTCCATGATTTGTTGTCCCTCAATTGCTGGCACTTTTAGTTCTTCAAAATAGACGGAACCATCTAGGTGATCCTTTTCAGATTCTACAAGCTTGGAAAGCAAGTCTGCAACAGTATTGTCTTCTCTATCCACTTGAACAAGTGTGTGGTTGGCAAAGAAAGAGAGAAGGGATCTAACCAAAGCTTGGTACTTGGTGAGAATGATGTCTTTTGTAGCATAATCCCCAGTGGTTTGCCTTACCACAATTTGGGAATCACTAAAAATGGAGAGGTGTTGGACTTGGAGACTGCGTGCCAAGTTGAGACCTGCAATGAGTGCCTCATACTCGGCTTGATTATTGGTAGCCTTGAAAGTGAATCTTATGGCTTGCATCACTTGGAACCCCTCGGGGCTGATCAAGATAAGTCCTGCTCCACTCCTTGCCGAGGTAGAAGATCCGTCCACAAAAAGTTTCCATGTTGGGCTCGGAGGAGGGAGAAGTTCTTTGGCGGGTGAACTGTCCTCAAGCGAGGGCATATTTTCTTTGTTACCAAATGAACATTCTACAATGAAATCTGAAAGAGCTTGAGCCTTGATCGCCTTCCTTGGCTCATAAGAGATAGAGAATTGACTCAACTCCACAGCCCAATTAATCAATCGTCCTGAAAGGTCTGGCTTGTGTAGAAGCTTTTTCAAAGGGTGATTGGTGACAACCTTGATCTCTCTCCCTTGGAAGTAATGCCTTAGTTTTCTGCTTGCCGTGACAAGGGCATAAGCAAACTTCTCTACAGGGGGGTAACGAGTTTCCGCATCCTTCAATACTTGACTAACATAATAGATGGGTTTTTGTCCTTCACCATCTTCCTTAATCAAGACGGCCCCCACTGTCGCATTTGATGCCGACAAATAGATGGACAAAGGCTCGGACGGAGCGGCTGTTGCTAGCAAAGGTGGAGATAAGAGATATGCCTTCAACTCATCAAAAGCGATTTGACATTCGGGAGTCCACTTGATAGTCTTTGTAGTTGTCGCTCCCCTTAGAGTATCAAAGAAAGGTAGACATCTCTCTGCCAATTTTGATATGAATCTTCTCAAGGAGGCCAACCTTCCTGTTAGTCTTTGGACATCACGAATTGTCTTGGGAGGGTGCATGTCCAATATTGCTTGAATTTTCTCTGGATTAGCCTCTATTCCTCTTTGACTCACCAAGAAACCTAAGAACTTTCCCGCCTCCAAGGCAAATGTACACTTGTCCGGATTGAGCTTCATGTTATGTGCTTGTAACTTCTCGAAACATTCTTTCAAATCTGCAAGGTGAGTGTTTAATAACAAAGATTTAACAATCATATCATCAACATATACCTCCATGTTTCTACCAAGTTGCCCAGCAAAGATTTTATTCATTATCCTTTGATACGTTGCTCCAGCATTGATAAGGCCGAAAGGCATGACCTTGTAACAATAAACCCCTCGATGAGTGATGAAAGATGTTTTCTCTCTATCTTCTGGTGCTAACTTGATTTGATTATATCCCGAAAAGGCATCCATAAAGCTTAGCATGAGGTGACCCGCAGTGGCATCAATTAGTTGATCGATGCTTGGAAGAGGGTAAGGATCCTTTGGGCATGCAACATTAAGATCAGTGTAGTCGACACAAACCCTCCACTTGCCATTAGCTTTCTTTACCAAAACCACATTAGCTACCCATTCCGGGTAAGTAACTTCACAAATGAGATCAGCGTCTAGCATTTTGTCTATCTCTTCATCAATTGCTTTCTGCCTGTCTGGAGCAACATTCCTTCTCTTTTGCATTTTTGAGATGGCCTCTTTGTGAACATTCAATTTATGCATGGCTACGGACTCATCAAGTCCAGGTATCTCCTTTGGGCTCCAAGCAAAAATGTCGGCATACTCTCGCAATAATTTTATCAATCCTTCTTTGAATACCGAGTCGAGACCGGCACCAATGCTAATTCGTTTCGTCCCGTCTCCGGGTACCAATTCGATCTTTTCTGTTTCTACTGCGGGTGTCACAATGGGCACTTCATCTTTCTGTAAACATTTTCTCAAGTTGGCATCCATTCGCTGCTCTAATTCTTCCATGTTCTGATCATTTTTGGCTTCCACTACTTGGACATCCCTGGTCCTCTTCCTTTGGTTTCGTTGGTGTTCGAGATGCCTCTTCCTTTTCTCCCTTTTCCGCTGAGTTGTTCGCGCCCTTCTTAGGTTACTTGGGTCAGTCTGAGCAAGGTTGAGGGCGGAACCATAGCAATACTTTGAAGCCTCTGTATCTCCTTTAATCTCTCCAATTCCTGCAATGGTGGGGAACTTCATTTTTAGGTGGGTAGTGGAGGTTATGGCCCTCAAGCGAGTCAGAGTCGGCCTTCCCAAGATCATATTATAAGAAGACGGTGTGTTGACCACATAAAGCTTGATAAAATGGCGAACTTGCTTCGGGGCTGTCCCGAAGAGTATAGGCAACTTCACTATTCCCGCTATGGGGACTGCATTGTGGTCAAAACCGTAAAGGGGTGCTTCCTCTCGACATTCTTCCAACTTATCTTCCAACTTCAGCCTTTCCCAACAGTGCGTGAAAATTATATCCACCGAGGAGCCATTATCAATCAAGACCTTTTTGACCACATTATCTCGTGTTTCTACCGTGACCACCAAAGCTTCAGTATTGTAAGGATTAACTCCCTCCAAGTCAGCGTCAGAAAAAGTGATAACATCTCCCATCATGTCTTTCTCTGATATCGTTAACACTTCTTCAGTTCCCGAAGCTCGTGGGGGAGATTGTGTTCCTCCAATAACCACATTGACAATGTTCTTTCCTTTGTTGGCTTGAGAAGTGGAAGGAGTATTCGAGTTGTTCCCGCTCGTAATTTGCCGGGGAAGGTATTGGTTAATGAGTCCTTGACGGACCAACCTCTCGAGGAAGTGTTTGAGAGAGAGACAATTCTCTGTGGTATGTCCATGAGTGGCATGATATTCGCAGTGCTTAGTGGAGTCTCTGTCACCCGGGGCTGTCCAAAGCGGTTGAGGTGCCTGGTAGAAAGGTTTGTTTTGTATCTCCCGTAAGATATGTGCTCTAGGCATGCTCAAGGTTGTCCACTCTGGTTCAGGTTTCCGTGCCGGCCTTGATGAGGTGGAAGAAGAGAGCCTCGACTTGTCGAAGACGGGTTTTTGCCTTGACATGGCAGGACCATGTGTGGTTTGGACTTGGTGCTCTTGGACGGGCCTCTGAGTGTGGTGGAAAGTGAAACGTTCCTTCTGGAAGTAAGGCTTTGGTTGGGGAGGATTCCTTGTTTGTTTCATGACTCTCATGGCCTCCGTCTCAGTGATGAAGTAAGAAGCCAATTCATATGCTCTGGCTAGCGTAGTGGGCTTGTGTTCCATGAGCTTGCAAATGTATCTTTCACAATCATAAGGGTCTAGACCCCTTCTTAGATGCACTAACGCTTCCGTCTCATTCACTGACACCACTTTGTTTACCGCCTCCTTGAACCTCTTTAGATAACTTTCCAGTGTCTCTCCGCTCTTTTGGGCTATGGTCTCAAGGAAGACAGTGTGCACTTCATGTGGTTGATTTGCCTTAAACTTATTCAGAAAGGCTTTTTTGAAATCGGCCCATGTGTCAATGGTCCTGGGAGGAAGCCTACAAAACCATCGTTGTGCACTTCCTCTTAAGGTGGAAGCAAAGAATCTGCAACATGTTAAGTCCCGGTACCCATAGAAAAGGGCTATTTGATCAAAATAACTCAAGTGTTCTTCCGGGTCTCCATTGCCATCATATGAGTCCAGGTGAGGGTGTTTCAAATGCGTTTGCTTACTCTCATCTTCTAATCTTTTGGAGAAAGGAGATTCTCCCGGACTAGCTGAAACTTCTCCTTCAACTTTGCGTTTTAACTCCATGAGGGTTTGGAGGATTTCTTGTTGAGAGCTGCCATCACCTCCCACCGGGGTGGGTTCGGGAGTCCTGTCCCTTTCCTTCTCTTGGTAGAATTCTTCTTCCAGTCTTCGCTTTTCCCTTTCGTACTCGGCCCTTTTGTCCTCAATTTGACGTCTTAAGTCCCGTACTCTTCGATTTTCCTTCCATGTCTCGGGGCGGTGGTGAGGCTTATCATGACGGACATTTTGAGTGTTTTGGGAAGAACCGAGACGAGAGAAAATGGATTTTGTTGTCCTTGGCCTTTTAGTGCCATTGTTGATAGCACTATGTGCTTCATCCTCGTGGGGAGGCGGTTCCCGTCTCCCTTTTGACCGAGGTGGGTCATTTTGCTGGTTGGGGTGTTGAAGATTGGCAGCAACACTGAGAAGGAAATCGATTTGATTTGGAGCGAAACTTGTCAAATCCAAGTTGAGAGGAGGGTTCCCGTCCCTTGCTCCAACTCGTTGGAGGACGGGTTCACTATGGTGAGAGACGTCAGGAATCGTCTCATATTGATTGTCTTGAAGTTGCTCCTCATTATTGTTTATGTTGTTCCCATCTGGTATATTTCTTACTTGCAACCTTGTATTCTTCGACGGACCCATTGAGAAGGATTTGTGACTAAAATTCTCTTGTATGCTTGGACGTCGATTAATTCTAAGGAATCAAAGGATGCCCAAAACATCAAAAGTAAAACTGGAAAGGATGGAGGGTGTCTATAAGGAAAATTACCCCTCCTTCTAGCGCCAAATGATAATGCTCCTTGCTCCACTCTACCGTACTTGTCCCTCTTCCGGCAATGCTTGGTCGGGAATGTGGTGTAGCTGTCGGAAGGGAGTCTGCAAAACAATGCCTGACCGGGGGTGGTGGCCGTCAAGCACCTCCGGCGTGAGAGTAAGTAACTTGGTGGTGGAGGATAACAAGAAACAATATCGGAAAGTGTATTACCGGTGACTGAATTTAGAGAGCGTTTTGTGAAAATGTGAGAGTGTGTGAATGAATGTAAAAATTAGAACCCGTGCATATGTGAGGCAGCTTGAGTATTTATAAGGTTTAGTGTTACCTTCCTTTGTCCCCCGGTCCAGAAGGATGCTCCCTTCCTTGTGACAGGTGTGAGTTGATGTAAGAGTATTGGAGAAGGGAACAGCTTTTGCCCAAGAGGTGGAAGGTGCTGGAGGAAGGAACTGTCTTTGGTCCGGAAGAGATAGTATTGCATTCACTTATTTTCCTTACTCCACTTTGGGTGTGACAAGTTGTCCATTGAATTCTTCCGGGGCATGGTCATATCTGGCAGGTAAATAGAATTCTTCCGGGCAAAGAGACTTCTTCCGGGAAGGTATTAACACAAACAAAGGGGTAATGGGTACTAGGCTGCAGGATCCGAAAGATTGGCCTCCTTGGAGAACTCCTCCTCGAGCTCGGCAAAAAGATCTGCAAAGGACCACCCAGAGATATTAATTCCAGCCTCGGCGAACTTCTGAATACATGCAGAATAGCCTTCCTCAAAAGCTTTAGCAGCCTCACCCTTGGCCATCTCTAGCTCGGCTTCTGCCCCACTCAGCTCCGCCTGCAACCGCTCTTGATCAGTTTCATTAAGAAGATGGACCTGTTCTAGCTCAGCACCCCCTAAATTTATTAAGAAAGAAAGCATTATAATGCTCGTACATTCACACAAACATAGTTCAGGTCTAAAGATAACACAGTCATAGAGTACAGATATCAAATCTCGAAGGTTGTGTCATTTGTGCTAAAAATTAAAATGTTATATTCAGCGTACTTAATTCTTGGCCAGCCACTGGAATAGTTTCACTACATACAGTTGTATCAACTGCAGCTGATTTTTTTCTAAGAGGCTTGGGTATGTTGATATCATCCTGAATGCAACGTTGCTGGGGGTGCGATAACAGCACACACATGTACCGAAAGAGTACACGTGGCAGTCCATGCTCACTTTCAAATATGTACCCCTCGTATCCACTGACTTGTTCAAGGACGTCCACCAGAGCATCATACACCTTTTGGGGACAGTTTTTAGATTCAGGCTTGTCATGGAGGTATATTACATCTAAAGTAAATAGTTTCTCGGTTGCTGACCATTGATGGTACGGCAATACTGATGATCTGCAATAGATAAATTAGGATCTGCATGTAACACAAAATGTGGGAATCAATATATACATAAGCTTTTTAGAAAAAAATAGATACACTTTGATAAAAACTAGTGTGCGCTCCTTTATCTGTATTATATTTATTATAAACAATAAAATCCAACAGAACAAGTACATGGCAAAAATATTTCCAATATCAATAGATCAAATGGATACTACTTATTAGCTTATAAGCTATACTTAAAATAATAGCACTATTTAAGAATATAAAGAGTATAATTTTGATCATGGACTTCGTAGGGGTTGACGTCTTGCCTTACCCCTTCCTTTGAAATACTCTCAAACCATCGTGCTCTTTCCTCTCTTACTTTATCCGAAATTGGTGTCGCCGCTACTACTCTTTGATAAACCTCATTCAGAATCATGTCAAACACCATGTGCCCACGGATCCACTGCAACATCCTATTTTAACGCGCCTAATCATTTTAAATATATTAGCTTATAGCACAGTTACTTAAATTTTATTTATAATTATTTTGTTTATAATTATATTTTTATTACCCATGCAACACACGATTGTTTTTTTAATATTTATAATTATATTTATTTATGAATATTTTAATATTTAAAAGTTATTAGTTTACATGATTAAATTATTGTTAAAAATGATTTAGCCAAAAAATTTATAGTTAAAAATTTGATATTAATTATATCTTACACGCTCAATTTAATATTTGTTTATATTGAGTTTTAAAAATTAGATTTTGCCAATTTTATAGTCCACGTGAAATTCACAAAATAATCTTTAATTTAGTTGTGGTTTAATAGTTCTTTTTCAATTAAAAACTATTCTAAAACTAAAAAGAGAATAAAGTGACGAAATTTAATGTTGAGAATTCTATTCGATTTAGGAAATCTACTTATATGTAGTTTAGATTATTAGAATACCATTTATTAACCAAATACAATTTTTTATGTTAAATCTAACGGTTTTCACCTATATATTTAACATTAAACGATTTTTATTATTTTGGTATTAAATGAGTTTACTTATTTAATTACAACTATTTTTATGTTTTTACTTTTTAGAAAATCCAATCCTAATATAATATCTTTTAACTTATATCATTTTTAGATAATAACTTCTTTTTATATGATATAATCTTGATCATGTATTTTTAAAAGTATTGGATCTAACGGTTGAGAATGTTTTGGCGGTATTTAGGACCAAACTACCATGATAACATCATTAATTTTTCTTTATTTTTATAATTTTTTAATTTATAATTTTTTTAAATATTTATTGCTAAAATATAATATACTCTTTTTTGTAATATGTTAAAAATGCGGAAACTTTGAAATTTTGAGAAAATAAATTATCAATTAAAATATAATTTTTTTTTGTAATAGTTCTTCTTTTAAAGTAGTACACCGTGATCAAAATTCTGTATAAATTTTATTTTTTTATAGTATATCCAGTAAATATCTATGTTAATATATTAAAGACTAAATAATGAAAGTTTCTTATAAGTTAAGTTTGGTCGCTTTGTTTGATCACTCAATCCATAATCGTTGAATCTTTCAAATTAAATTGTTGAAAAACGTTAGATATAACAGTAAAATTATCATGTAGAATGATCTAAGGTTTGAATCTACCAACAACATATTAAAATTTATAGGTTTTTTTGAAAAATAAGAATTTTTTTCATTTTTTATTGCAGACATATGTTATTTGATAATATTTTTTGTAAAGTACGATTGATTTTTCAGAAAAGTACTATACTAATTGATTAACAAACTTTTAAAGTTTCGAATTTAATAATTTACAATGTATATAGGTTTAAAAAGTTTGGCCTATTCTGTAGCTGAGTCTAAAATTTCAAAATAAGGTTTTTTTTTTAATATGAATATAGTTCTGCTAACAATGAAATTAGGTCTCCATGAGTTCTTATAAAACAAAACCACCATTTACGTATAATTTATTATTTAATAATAAATAATATTTAATTAGTTATGATATAAAACTTAATAAAATAGGATTAAAAATATGCACAATTTTATAAAATTTTATCCTCGTATTATTATATTCTTTGTTGATTTGAATTTTTCTTAGATTGATTTTAATTTTTGAACATAGATTTCTAAATTTAAAATGGTTAGAAAAAATAATTAAATTGGTGTTAAAATAATGATGACATAATAATTATTATTAGAATTTAAATATTCACTTTATTAATTTGGGCTTTATCTTGTATTTTAAAAATCAGATTTTGACGATTTTACACCCCACATGAAAAGATAACTAAATTATCTTTAATTAAAAGATAATTTAACAATTTTTATCTAGGTGAATTGTCCATGGAAAAGAAAAGAAAGTCACGAATTTTTTGCATGGTGAATTCTATTCAATATAGAAAACTTATTTATATTTGGTTTAAATTATCAAAATACACCTTTCAGAATTTAAATATAATCCTATTATTAATTAAATAAACTTTTTTAATATTTGATCTAACGATTTTCATTTATCTAGTTAAGATCTAATGGTCCTTATTAATTTGGTTGTCTACGACCAAAATTTGAGATAAGATCCCTATTATGATTATTATATATAAGTATTTAATATAATAAGGATATCAAGTATATACTGATATAAATATCTTACTAACTGCTTTTACTTTTAATGTTTCGGTTTTATTTACGGTGTAAATAAAATTTTAAAATACATTATTACTTAAAAATTATTAAATAGAATAAAAATTATGTTATGATTATATAAAATTTTATTCTCATATTATTATATTCTTTATCGATTTGAATTTGTTTTTAATTTATTTTGATACTTTATTGAAAGAAATATAAAATTTCTATATTTAAAAGAATTAGTGGAAAAATAAATAAATTGGTGCTACAATAATAAAAAAAATATTTATTAAAATTTAGATACTCACTTTAATATTTGGGTTATATCTGAGTTTTAGAAATTGAATTTTGACGATTTTACAACTCATGCGAAACTAACGAAATTATCTTTAATTTAATGTTGGTTTAATAATTATTATCTAACTTGACCAGTTGACCTACCCATAAAATAAACTGAAAAGAAAAGATGGTTAAGAAGTTTTACACAAAGAATTCAATTCAATATAGAAAACCAATTTATAATTGGTTTAAATTATCAAATCACACTTCTTAGTATTTAAATATAATCCTACCTTTAATCAAATACACATTTTAATATAAGTATTATATTCAAAATTATCGTTTATGAATATGAAACCCTCAACATTTTAATAATATTTTGATATTATCATTTTATGTTTGTTATATGTAAAATAATATAATTATAATTTGGATTAATCGAATTGTTATGTTGCTTCAGAAAAAAAAGTGTTTAAATTTATTTATGTACATGAGTTCTCCTAAGTCTCTTATAACGTAGGGTATCATTGTAATCGATATGAATTATTATCTTGATATTTGGTTTAACAATTATTATCTAACTGGAACTATACATAAATTCAAGAGAAAAGATATTTAAGAATTTTTACATAGAAAAATTTTAAATTATCAAAATACACTTTTTAGTATTTAAATATAATTCTATTATTAATCAGATACACTTTTTAATATTAGATCTAACAATTCTCATCGGTCTATTTAAGATCTAACTATAATTATTAATTTGGTTGATACTTGATCGTATACGGACCAGATCGATTTTAATTTTTTCTTAAATTGATTTTAATATTTTATTGAAATAAACATAGAATTTATAAATTTAAAAGAATTAGGAAAACAAAATTAAATTGGTGCTACAATAATAAAAAATTATTTATTAAAATTTAGATAATAACTTTACTGTTTGGGCTCTTGGGCTCTATCTTGAGTTTTAGACAACAGATTTTAACGATTTTACAGCCCACACGAAGCTTACAAAATTATCTTTAATTTAATGATGGTTTAATAATTATTATGTAACTGGAACTATCCATAAAATAAAGAGAAAAGATAATTACGAATTTTTACATAAAGATTTCTATTCAATATAGAAACCCATTTACAATAGGTTTAAATTATCAAAATACACCTTTTAGTATTTAAATACTATTCTATTATTAATCAAATACAATTTTTAATATTATATCTGACGGTCCTCATCGATTTGAATATTTATAGTTTTATAATCCAACGGATCGTATACTTTTGGTAGTACAGTGACCGACCAAAGTTTTGGATAAGATCTCCCTTACGCATATTATATATAAGGAGTTAATATATATATATATATATTGGTTTAAATAGATAAAATATTTTAAAAATCTATTCCATTTAAAACACATATAACTCTTCTAGTTCAAACACATATCTAAACTTACAGAGCCTAATTGTTTAAACTTTAAAAGACATATTCTAATTAAAACACCTATAATTATATTGAAAACATGTTCTAATAAAATCATGTGTAAGTATAACTATAATAAATTAAACATATCAAACATATCTAGGTGACACATAGTTGCCAGACACTACATACGTAACTAAATTAATAAAGATGCATATGATTATATTGTCCGTACTTTCCACGGGTTGTATGCTTATATTAATAGATGCTCAAAAGATACAAAATTTGCATACAACATTCAAATTGAGTTTCAGCATAATGCAATAAAATATAAAATTACTCGGATCATATTCAGATTTTTAAACATACACATCTCAAATAATAAAAGGAAATTCTGATAATGATACATTATTCCATAAAATATACTTGTTCATTCTAGATAAATTTTGTTAATTGATAAAAGAGTGCGGGCAGAGTCATCTTTTTCTATGAAGTTATGTAATTGACGATCTCGTCATATCTCAAGTATTTGAAGATTTTTTTCTTTAATTTTTGAAAAATTAAAATTCTGTTCACTAAAAGTGGTTCAGAAAGAAGAATATTTATTGATGGTGATTAGTTATGATATACATAAGCGTTATTCTTTTTCCAGCCAATTTGTATTTCATGTTACTTTTGAGACCCACTTGCTCTTTCCTCGCCCCATGATCCCTCGCGTTCTTTTCATTCTCTCTTATTCATTTTTCGTTTCTGAACTTTTATGTTATTTTAACTCGTCATTCTTGAAGGAGAGAATGAAAAATGTTGAATCAGAGAAGGGAAAACAGAATTTTGATCCATTGTAATTCGATGTGGAGCTGTTAAATGGAGAGTTTGTGGGCCTTTCATTAAAGAGTAACTCGTGCCTTCTTTTTATTCAAAATTCTCTTTTGGTATAAAATATAAGCATTCTAGGCCGACTACATGTGCATATGGTGTAGTGGCATGGAAATAAACTACATTAAGTCATTAGCCATATTTTAAATCGTTAAATAATCTAATAATTAAAGATTGCAAGGCTGTTTTATGTATTTATAATGTAAAATCTCTAAAAAAAATCCTTTAATATGCGGAACTAAATATAGACACCAACTACTGATTATGAATGTTAAGTCAACAAAAAGTTCGAATCTTTTGTAACATAAAAAGAGTAAGATTTGGTGTGAGCTGATTAATACAAACAGAGAGGAGTAGTTCATGTCACAACACTGGTTGAAAATATGTAATAATTTTTTCAACGCTATGAATCTAGCCAACAATAAGTTTGATTTTTCTGTAATATAGCAAGAGTAAGATGTGGCACAAACCAATTGATACATACACACAAATTTAGTTGAGATAAATTTAAAAATTATTTTATGATAAAAAAAATCTTGTGGTTTTTGTTAGCTGTATTATTATTTTTGCAATGCAATTGTTCTACTGGCAACATATATCTTATTAAATTCTCAACAAGTGAATGAGGACACACTATTTTCTACCAATATGGTTTTGTTCTTGTCCGAAAAACATATGTCATTGTTGATTTTGACATTTCGTGTTACATGCAGATCATCTTCAGTACTCCAACAATGACCAGTTCCTCGGAAACTCTTTACCTTGGATGTCATATACCTCCATGACAAACCTGGATCTGAAAGCAATCCTCAAAAGGTGTATGATGCTCTGGTGGGGCGCTGTGGAACATGTAGGTGAATAGAAGAAGTATATTTTTAAAAGTGGCCAAGGTTTACCACGTATACTCTTTCCCCACATGTATGTGCTGTTATCGCAGCCCCAACAACATTGCATTCAGGATGATATTGACATGCCCAAGTCCCTTACAGAAGAATCAGCAGCAGTTGGTACAACTACATGTGGTGAAATTGTTCCAGTATCAAGCCAAGAATTAGGTATGTGGAATGTATACAGTCCGGCACACAACTTCCCCAATATGATATCCGCACTTTGTAACTGTGATATCTATAAAACTAACCTTGTTTTGTGTGAATGTATGAGCCTTGAAAAGTTTTCTTTTCTTAACTAGTTTTGGGGCTGCTGCAAGTCCGTCTTCTTAATGTAGCTGATCTTGACCAGTTGCTGGCAGAGCTGAGGGGGGTTGAAGTTGAGCAGGAAAGAACCAAGGGTGAGGCTACTGATGCTTTTGAGGAAGGCTATTTTGCATAATTTCAGTTCACCAAGGCCAAGGGGTGTCTCTCTAACGCTTTGATTTGTGAAATGAACAACTCATCACATAGTGTTCTTTACTATCTGTTCACAATCATGAAATTTTGACGCCAATAATTGCTTTTTAACCTATATTTGTTTTGTACTACTTCAGTTGAGGTCTTTAACATACCTTATTGACGTAATCGCGTAAAATCAATCTAATTTTCCATCATTCACATATAATTATTTCAACAAAACAAACTCGCAACTAAAATGTTAACAAGTTTATTCCCATGACCGTGTTGCGTCTATTGAACACAATTACGTTCTTTGAAATTCGCTCTTTGAACACAGAGGTAGAATAGTACATTCAAAATATACATTCTTAGGACGGGGAGAAATTAGTCAATGACAAACACTCATCTTGGCTGTCAAAAAAACCCTTTGCAACTTGAATTTTTCGTAAATATTAATCTTACCTTCGTTAATGATAAAGCATCTCGATATTTTGTTTAATATCTAAATTGTTAAATAGATTTAGCGATTGATGCTTTTATTATCAGTACATTTTTTATTTATTATAATCTCTCAAACGACTTTGAATCTCTCATCGGGTGATATTTATCTCGCTCTTTTTAGAGAATTTCTGAGATTTCGTACTCTGTCAAACACAATCCAGTTTGTGAGCGGGGGAGAGAGAGAGAGAGAGAGAGAGGGAGAGGGAGAGGGAGAGGGAGAGGGAGAGGGCGAGGGCGAGGGGGAGGGGGAGGGGGAGGGGAAGGGCAAAGCTGCGAAACAGCAATAGCCCCAGCTCAATACACACTTCCACCACCACGCTATGCAAGCGAAGACATAATGTTTTGTATAGACATAGACAATGAATGTCTTAAAGAAATCAAAGTCAGTAATGGTCAAATTTTCACAAGATTGGATGTGATCAAGCAATCAATTCTTCTGTTTATGCATGCCAAGCTCTCTATTAACTCTCATCACAGATTTGCCTTTTCTGCTCTTGGAAAATCCACTTACCGGGTATTTTTTTCTTGTTAAAAATTGCATCTTTTTTGTGGGTTTGCTTGATTATGTGATTTTTGTTTTTTTGGGTTGGTTTGTATGTGCATTTTGGGATCTAGCTTGTTATTGTTTTTGGATTTGGTTTGTTCTTATATATTGTATGTATTGATTTAATGTTAGGGTTTGAGGAGGGTTAGATACACTCATACTTTATGAGTATCGATTTTGGCTTTGCTAATTTTCCGCGAAGCCGAAACCTCTGTGAATAAATACTATTTATTCATACTTCCAATCAAGTTTAACTAACTAAAAAAAAGCATCAATTGAGTCTGGATACAATCATAATACATGATTAAGACAGAAACTTTTCTTAATTATCTTTTGTTGACAGAATAAAAAAGAAAAGGAGGATACATGCTGGTATTCCTTGACATTGCAAGTTGAAACTGCCACTGGACTGTATCATGACAATATATCGGGATCTCGACCGTAAAGGTTAATCTGTTAAAATACGGTTCATTGGTGTTTACCTTCTATTTCTGTCCTTGTATGATGAGGTAGAATCTACCTATATGCGATATACCAACAAGGCAACAACAATGTACATGAACACTTGTGATGTCACTCACACACTCCCACTTGACATTTTAATTCAACATGAAGCTTTGTAATTTGCGTTCAGACGTTCAGTTATACTCTCACTTTATATATACACGTATTATCTCTTGTTTCATCAACCAAAGAAAACCTCCCTCCCTCCCTCTCTGTCCCCCCCTCCCTCTCTATATATATCTTGCCTGTTATGAAACTTAAGTGATGCACTCAGCCATGTCCAACCTAATTGATGAAGCACCCATTCAACCTAACTGTGAACCAGAATAGTAGAAAAATACAATTTTGGATATTTTTTCCCACCTATAATAAGTAAAAAAATTGCAAATCTAAACACTCTCGAAATGTTGTTTTAGTAAAAAAAAAAACCCCAAGTCCAGAAACATATTTTTCTTATATTCTTTTTGTAACTGTCCGCGAGCTATTTATTCTAAGTTAACTCTTGTTTGAAGAAACAAAAGCATTAATTGAGTCTGGCCACAATCATATATATATTTATATATATATAAAACACATAAAGATGGAAATTTTACTTAATTTTCTTTAATTGAACGATCTATAGAAATGATGAAAAGAAAAGGAGGATTCTTGTGCAATTTTATTGCTTTACTTTACTAGATGCCGCTCATTCTTCACATTTTAAATTTGAAGCTACCACTGGAATATAACATTACAATGATTGGCATCTTGACTTTAAAGGTTAATCTATTAAGACACTGTCCATTGGTGTATATCCTCAATTTTTGTCCTCATGTTTTAAGTTAGAATGTACCTATCAATCTATCATGTGGTTTACAAACAACAACGTACATGAACACAGTGGTGTCAGGCTCCCACTTGAAAATTAATTTCATCATAGCCTTGAAATTCGATTTCAGCTATATTCTCAGTTTTATGTATAATTTTGTATGTCTTAGTACTCATCTTTCAGAGGAAACCTCTCACTCTTGTCTGTGATGACACTTAACCGATGCACCTATGTTCAGTATCCTTTTTGATCAGTGATCAGCCATAATCCTTAAAGCAAGGCTAAATATCTTTAAACTGATGAGCAACCTCTTCATAATCCTTTTGTCAAGACTCAAATTCACCAAGAGCATCTGCAAAAATTTCATTACATGTCTCTTAATGAGCCCTTCATGCAATATTTATCAATTATGCTTCATGCATGAAAATGACTTTAATACTAGCTGTTAGTCATATCTAAGACTTGTATACGATCCAGCAGAACTTAATCTTAAAAAACGCTGAACTAATATTTGTTGGTCCTTTAGAGTATATCTAAGACTTGTATACGATCCAGCAGAACTTAATCTTAAAAAACGCTGAACTAATATTTGTTGGTCCTTTAGAGTATATTTTTAAAAAACAGTGATTTGACGCAACTGTTTGGTTTGCGTCAAGTTGGGGTCTCCCATGCCAGAGATACTCCAGAGTAATGCTTCATCAAACAGATTGTTGCTTAATGCTGTTGTGCAATCTTCATTCAACTTTACCACCACTGGACATAAAATGGCAGCTTGGTAATGCAAAATTTGTTAGTAGCAGCTTCAGCATGATAAGCGCCTAATGTTCACACCTTTCGCAAAGTGTAATTAAATAATTATGATAATGTTTTCTTTAAGTTTCTAGAGCATCAGTAATTCAAATTTTGATTGAAGGTTTTGCTCCTCTCCATGCAGCTACAAAAAGAGTTCAGCAGTACCATTGAATCTGCCTTAGCAGCATTTAGGGGAATCACAGAGCATTCCTCTTCTGATCAAGCGGATCTCACCCTGCTATTCAGGGAAGCTGCACATGAAGCAAAGAAATCTCGTGCACAAAATCGTATCCTGAGGCTGGTGAGCTCAATTTTACTTCTGGATTTTCACTCATTCCGTTACTGTATTCTTTGGTATTAAAATATTGTTACTATAAAGTAGCATGCTGGTTTTTATTAAGGACAGACTTCATTGTCATTCAAGTCTACTTGGCATCCTTGTATTGGTTGTTCAGGCACAGTTGATCTCATGCAACCATTCTATACCAATGCAAGATGCCTTGTTCACCACTATCTAAAAATCTAAGCAGTTAACTACTTAAAGTCTTAAAGTATACTATCTATGTTCACCTAGCTAACTAACTGATTCATAATTTTGTACACCAACATTGATTCTATTTTGTTGGTTGTCGGTTTGGTGCAGTGAATAACGACGGTTAAATTTTAAAATAGATAACTTGTATCAACAGTTTGCTTGATTATGTGATTTTTGTTTTTTTGGGTTGGTGTGTATCAACGGTTAATCACATTGATTCTATTTTTTTCTGAAACACTAATGCACATATTGATTTCCACATATCGTGTTACATGCAGATCCTAATCTATTGCCGATCATCAGTACCGCCGTACCATCAATGGCCAGTAACTCAGAAACTATTTACTCTAGATGTAATGTACCTCCACGACAAGCCTGAATCTATAAACTGTCCCCAAAAGGTGTACGATGCTCTGGTAGATGCCCTTGAACAAGTCAGTGAATACGAGGGCTACATCTTTGAAAGTGGGCAAGGGTTGCCGCGTACACTCTTTCGCCACATGTGTGTGCTTTTATCACACCCCCATCAACGTTGCATTCAAGATGATATCGACATACCCAAGTCACTTACAAAAAAGACAGAAGCAGTTGAGAAAACCACAGGTGGAGAAATTGTTCCAGTGTCTAGCCAAGAATTAGGTACGTAGAATGTAAACATTTTAGCACACAACCTCTGAGATATGATATCTGTACTCCGTGACTGTGTTATCTATAAAACTAAACTATGTTTTGTGTGAATGTACAAGCCTTATAGTGCTCTCTTTCTTAACAAATATAGGGGGTGCCGAGAAAGAGCAGGTCCATCTTAATGAAGCTGATCATGAGCGGTTGCAGGCGGAGCTGAGTGGGGCAGAAACTGAGCTAGAGATGGCCAAGGGTGAGGCTGCTAACGCTTTTGAGGAAGGCTATTCTGCATGTATTCAGAAGTTCGCCGAGGCTGGAGTTGATATCTCTGGGCGGTCCTTTGCAGATATTTTTGCCGCACTTGAGGAGGAGTTCCATGAGGAGGCCAATCCTCTGGATCCTGCAATTCCAGCCTAGAGGCTTTAACAACTTCTTGATTTTATGTGTTCGATAAGTTTAAGGAAACAAAAATACTTTCTCGAGGAGGAAAATCCTTCGAAAAAAATTACAAATTTGTGGGTAGTGATTTTTTGTTTCCAAAGCGAAAAACATTCCCCAGATTTAAACTGTACTTAATACTTTTTCAAACCTTTTTGTGTTTGTTTACTTTTCATAAAAAAGATTCTTTAAATTGAAGTCATAAATTTCCGAAAAACTTCTATTTTTTCATGACGGAAAAATATTTTTCCGAAAATCCGAGAATTTGAGGAAAAAATTTAGAGAATTTATCAAAATTACTGCTTTTTTCATGTTTTTTTTTCAAATTTACGTTACTTTCAGCTTTATTGCATTTATTTATACGGTTCTTTTTCCTCTCTATACGTACTCAGCTTTATTGCATTTATTTATACTGTTTCTTTTTCCTCTCTATACGTGCTGTATAACATAATATTTTTGCAAAAAAGTTTCTAGTATCGGATATTTATGGAAACATACTCAAAAATTTAATAGAAATATCTTCAAATAATTTATGACAAATATATTAACATGAACCAAAAAAAAAATTGGGACCAAAAAACCACACCAGGCCCTCAAAAGTCAAATGAGTCTGGGCTACAATTTGAGTAAATGACAAAATATATCTTCCCCTTTTGCATCTTTAAGAATCAAGAGTAAAGAACAACAAATACGCGAGAGAGAGAGAGAGAGAGAGAGAGAGAGAGAGAGAGATGGAGGCGCGAGAAGGGCAAAGCGAAACAGCACTACCACCAGCACAATACACACTCCCACCATCACGCTATGCAAGTGAAGACATAATGTTTTGTATAGACATAGACAATGAATGTCTCAAAGAATGAAAGTCAGTAGTGGTCAAGTTTTCACAAGATTGGACACAATCAAGCAATCAATACTGCTGTTTATGCATGCCAAGCTCTCTATTAACTCTGATCACAGATTTGCCTTTTGTGCTCTTGAAAATCCACTTACTGGGTATTTTTTCTGGCCTTTTCTTGATAAAATTGAATCTTTTTTGTGGGTTTGGTTGATTATGTGATTTTTGTGAGTTTTGATTGATTTGTATGTGCATTTTGGGATCTGGGTTGGTTTTGTTTTTGGATTTGGTTTGTTCTTCATGGATATAAAATTTGTTATATGAATTTTGTGGGTTAGTTTGGTGTATGGTGTTGTATGTATTGATTAATGTAGGGTAATGAAGAAGGTTAGATGTATGCATATGTTATCCGTACTTGGGTACAGACTTTGGTTTTCCTAATTCTCGGCGAAGCCAAAGCCTCTAGACATGTTTAGTAAAAACCCTGAAATAACCCCCCCCCCCCCCCCCCCCCCCTAGTCCAGAAACAATTTATTATAGTTTTCGATCAAGTTTAACTAACTAAAAGCATTAATTTAGTTTGGATGCAATCATAAGACATCAAGATAGAAGCTGTACTTAATTAACTTTTATTGAAGATTAGAAAGAGTAGGAGGCTTCTGGTGGAATGTTATTGCTTTAGTTAACTAGCTGCCGGTATCCTGCACTTTTTTTTAAGTTGAAGCTACCACTAGAATTTTTCACCACAATATATAGGCATCTTGACCCTAAAGGTTAATCTATTACATACAGTTTATTGGTGTTTTACCTCTATTTCTGTCCTTGTTTTCCAAGGAAAATCTACCTAAGTACATGAAAACTTGTGGGTCACGCTCCCCACTCAGAATTTCATTTGAACATGATGAAGATTTTAAATTTAATTCAGCTATACTCTCTCATATCTCTTGTTTTCAACTAAAGGAAACATCTCTCTCTCTCTCTCTCCCCCCCCCCCCCCCCCCCTCTCTCTCTCTCTCTCTCTCTCACACACACACACACACACACACACACACAATTGATGCACACACCAAAGTTCAACCTAACTGATAAACTAGATTATCAAGTTTCTATCAAGTTTAACTAACTAAAAGCATCAACCTAAGAGTGATTCTGTAAGCTACTTTATACTATAGTTATGGCGAGAAATTATCTTTAGGATTTGGTTTCGATGTCAAAAATTCTGATTTCAAAATTCTAAGAATTCTATCAAATAATCAAAAATAATTCAAGTGCCAAAATCTTTTCACTACACAAAAATGCTTGGTCTAAAATCAACTCTCCCTCTACTATTCCTCTATTATCTTTTGTGGGTTTGATTGATTTGTATGTGCATTTTAGGATCTGGGTTGGTTTTGGATTTGGTTTGTTGTTGATGGATATAAAGATTGTTATATGAATTATGTGGGTTAGTTTGGTGTATGGTGTTGTATGTGTTGATTTAATGCAGGATATGAGGAAGGTTAGATGTATGCACACGTTAGCACAGACTTTGGTTTTGCTAATTCTCTGCGAAGCCAAAACCTCTAGATATGTTTTAGGAAAAACCCCCAAAATTACCCCCACCCCAGTCCAGAAACCATTTGTTATAATTTTTCATCAAGGTTAACTAACTAAAAGCATCAATTCAGTTTGGATACAATCATAATACATCAAGATAGAAGCTTTACTTGATTATCTTTCATTGACAGATTAGAAAAAAAGAGGAGGCTTCTTGTGGAATGTTATTACTTTACTTAACTAGCTGCCGGTGTCCCACACATTTTTTAAGTTTAAAGCTACCACTAGAATTTTTCACCACAATATATTAACATCTTAACCCTAAAGGTTAATCTATTAACATACGGTTTATTGGTGTTTTACCTCTATATCTGTCCTCGTTTTCCAAGGTAAAATCTACCCAAGTACATGAAAACTTGTAGTGTCACGCTCCCACCCAGAATTCAATTTGAACAGGATGAAGATTTTAAAATTTATTTTCAGCTATACTCTCTCATAATATATATTTTGTATTTCTTAAGCACTTTTCTCTTGTTTTAACTAAGGAAACATCTCTCTCTCTCTCTCTCTCTCTCTCTCTCTCTCTCTCTCTCTCTCTCTCTCTCTCTCTCTCCTCTCTCTCTCTCTCTCTCTCTCTCTCTGTCTCTCTCTCTCTCTCTCACTAGATTATTAGGCTCCCACCAACTTAACTGAAAAACTAGATTATTAGGAAATAGACATTTTTGGCATAAATTATTTTTTCCCTTTTTGATTTCACCCATAAATTTCTCAAATCTTAAAGAGAATGATGTAGTTGACTTCCATTATATTAAACGGCTCACGTAAGATATAATTATTAAATCAGCAAATAAAAGTTCATTGCACGTTTACGTGACACTACAAGTGAACAATCCGAAATCAGCAAAATATGCAAATACACGGGAATCTTTGATTCTGCTCTCTTTCCATGCATTATGCCATATTGCAATATTTCTTGTTATTTTTCAATATTCACTGATTTCAAATTGTCTACATGTAGTGCCACTTAGCACTTAAAATGTCAAATAGAATTCTGTTTGTTATCTGATAGTTTTGTTTGACGTGTGACATTTAATGTATAATGCCACGTAAAATGTCAAATGGGATTTTTTTTGGTTGTGTAACCGTTATTTTTAAAGTATCTCATTTAATATTACGGAAATTAAGGACAAAATTATTGTTTTTGAATTAAAATCCATGCACGAATCAGGAAAAATATGAGATGCCATTTTCCAAAATATTGATAACCCAAAATTAGTATCCATTGAAGTTACGCACACTTTTCCCACATCCATGTTATTCGAGTGAAGATATAATGTTTCGTATGGATATAGACAACGAATGTTTGAATGAAATGAAAGGTAGTGGAGGTGGGGGTTGATCTTCTACAGATTGGATTTAATTGAGCAATTGATTTTTCTTTCTATACGTGCCAAGCTCTCTATCTATTCTGATCACAGATTTACTTTTCGTGCTATTGGAAAATCCACTTTCTGGGTACCCCGCTGCTCTTTTTCTTGTTTTGTATGATGGTTTTCTTTTTGTTGTTGATTGAATATAAGCTTACTTGTTTTGTGATTGATTTGAATCGTGAATTCGGAATCTGGGCTTCTTTAAAGTTTTGAGGCTGGTCTCTTTCTGATGGTTTATGGATCGTTATGTAGAGAGTAAAGTGTACTACCATGTGTACCTGCACTTAGATTCTAGTTATATTATTTGTGCCCACACATAGAAGCATAGATTTTTATATAAAGTGTATTATGTCTACCCAAACTTTGACCGACATACCACTTGCAATACTATACATGTGAAACTACTGTTTGCAATATGGAAAGTTCACAGTTCGTTTATTTTAGCCATATCTATGACATCATTTTTGTCCAGTACAAGTTCTACACTTTAACATATATGTTTACCCCGACCCATAAATATAGCCTTCTGGTATAATAATTGGACGAAGACCTTTCAGAGTTAGCTGAAAAATCTGCATGTATGTAACGAAATGTAAACTCTGGTATAATAATTGGACGAAGACCTTTCAGAGTTAGCTGAAAAATCTGCATGTATGTAACGAAATGTAAACTCTGGTATTGCAGTTAGTAGTTTAGAAAGTGTAGTGTTGCAAGTGGCATGTTGGTCATAGTGAGGGACTGCGTGTACATATTTTCAATTTCTGCTAATGTGCTGATTTGGGAACTAATTTTTGTTTCTTTAACCACACAAAACATACCCAGCATATCCCAGTAAGTAGGATATGAGTGGGATAGATGTATGCATACATTACACCTGCAGCCCTACTGGATCTAGAATGTTTGACTTTGCTAATCATTCACTTATAACTGGAAAAAGGTGCCTACATTAGGTACTTAGTTCCACTTATAAGTAGAAACATTGCAAAGCCAAACACTCTCAAAATGTTGTTTTAGTATAACCTCCCAAGTCCAGAAACCATATTTTCTCTTTTTATTTCTTCTAATTGTCCGGAAACCAGTTTAAATCCGCATCTTGACCCTAAGGTTAACCTATTTAGACACAGTCAATTGGTGTATGCAGTATGCGCTCTATTTCTGTCCTTATGTTCTGAGTAAGGATCTACCTATCATGTGGTATTTTAACAACTGATGAGCAACCTCTTTAAAATCCTTTAGTCAAGACTCAAAAGTACCAAGAGCATCTGCAAAAATTTCGTTACTTTTTTCTTAATGGTCCTTTTTGCAATCTTTATAAATATATGCTTCATACATGACCACGACTCTAGTACCAGTTGTTAGTAATATCTAGGACTTGCATACACTCCAGCAGAACTTCATCTTGACCCAAAGTGTTAACTGATATATTTTTATCCTTTAGAGTTTGTATTTTTTTTTCCTGTTTTAATCCTGTTTGTTGGTTACTGCTGTTGTGCAATCTATATTTAACTTTACTACAATTGGCAGAAAAAGGCAGCTTGGTAACACAAAGTTGTTAATAGTAGCTTCTAATAGAAAATGTGAGATCTCAAGCAGCCTGATATGCCTCCTAATGTTCACAGATTCTCATAGTTCAGTTTAATAATTTTTATCATGTTTCCTTTGAGTTTCTAGAGCATTAGAAATTCCAACTTTGAACTGAAGGTTTATGTTTCCTTTATGCAGCTACAGAAAGAGTTCAGCAGCACCCTCGAATCTGCATTGGCAGCATTTAGGGGCATCACAGAGCATTCCTCTTCTGATCAAGCAGATCTCACTCAGCTATTCAGGGCAGCTGCACACGAAGCAAAGAAATCTCGTGCACAAAATCGTATCCTTAGGCTGGTGAGCTCAATTTTTTCTTCTGAATTGCCACTCATTCAGTTCCTACTGTAGTCTTTGATGTTAAAATATAGTTAATATGAAGTAGCATTCTGGTTCTTGTTAAGGACAATATTTGTATATTGTCATTCAAGTTTACTCGGCATCCTTGTATTGGTAGTTCCATATCACGGTTGATCTCATGCAATCATTCCATACCAATGCAAGATGCAACGTGGAATTGAGAATTGAGATATATTTGAGACAAAACTGTAGTAAGTGTGATAAAGATTTTAAAGTATATCGATATTTAGTGAAGATATTATGAAGAATGAACAGGTGTTTTAGTAGTTTAGCGTTGAAGTCTTCGTAGTATTCTAGTAAAGTTTGCATTTTCAGTACGAAAAAGCATGTACAGTATAGTGAAGAAAAAGGAGCATTCGGGATTTAGTCCTCTTTCAGATTTGATTTAAAATTAACCCCATGTGCTTTCTGCTCCATAGCTTACCATCTGAATATTGTTTATTTACTACATGCTTTCTACGTTCTAGAGGGGTCGTGGCATAGGATGAGATTGTTAAGAAATTAGATATCTGTTACATCCTATTTTTGAACATGATGGTTGTCACAGTACATCACTTACATCTTATATATATATATCTTTTTCTGGTTTCATGCATTTGGGTATCCAGTTGCTACTCAGAGCAAATTGACGCCTAGTATAGTATATGTTTAACTCACTGTACATGGAACTGACTAAGTAGTGACTTGGTTTTTAAATGTATGTATACCGACTAAGTTACCCGGACTCGGGCGGGTGTCGGATATGGGTGCGGATCCAAGTGTCAGACTCTTAGTTTCTAAAAACTTAGAATTCGTGGATATGGATCCGAAATTGGACACGGGTGTGGTGATTCGACATATAACCTTCACATAAGTGAAATTATACCTACTTTTTATATATATAACATTTGTAAATAAGTGTCCTTTACCAATAAAAAAAACATATACATAGTTGTTTGTCAAATTTATAGCATAAATCAAAAGGATAACATGGAAATAGTGATCTATGGACATTGCTCTCTAGAAAAAAGTTGTTGTGAGGCCTTGTAAATCATTTTGAACTAGATTGCTTGGAGTTGAAGTGTCCGGTTTTCATATGAAGGATCCGACTCAGATCCCATTTTCATATGAAGGATCCGACTCAGATCCCATACCCACACCCATGTTATGTCCAGTGGACACGGGTATGAGTGCAAAATTGAAGAGTCTGGGTAACAGAGTATTCCGATTGTTCTGTTCTTTTATGTAAAAATATTACTAATGGTGCCCCAGTAGAGAGATATTATCAGGTATTTGACAAAAGAATGAAACATCCATTCAGAGGGGCAACTAGGCAGAGCCAACGGGAAAATGTAATTGTTTTTTCTTTTGGCATGTAGCAGATTTTAATTTGTTCTTTTCCTCCATTTATATCTTCTAACTATTTACCTTAATTTAAAGATTGAGTTACCCTTAATTGAGGTTTACATTACACCATCACGTTTGATTTTGTTCTGCAACTTATTCATAACTAGCAGGAGGGTTTAAAGGTTTTAATTTGTTCTTTCCCCTTTTTTTACCAAGTATATTTTCCAACTATTTACCTTTATTTAACGATTGATTTACTAGCGGCAGGGTTTAACGATTGATTTACCAAGTATATTTTCCAACTATTTACCTTTGATTTGTTCTGCAACTTATGCATCACTAGCAGCAGGGTTTAAATGTTCATTAAGCATGTAAGACCAATTTTGTGATAAAAATATACCCTTTATATCCTTGACTTGCTGTTATTTACTTTTTGATCTATTGATATTGGAAATACTTTTTCTGTGTACTTGAAAGTTGTTTGGAATGGAAATCTTTGTTTCTTTAATCAAATAAATGAGTTGATAACAGAGACATGAGGCCAGGCTCCTTTCTACCAATTTAGTCGTTCTTGCATGAAAAATTATGTAAATGTCAATTTATTGTCACATGCAGGTCCTACTCTACTGCAGATCATCAGTAGCTCCGCACCATCAATGGCCTGTAACTCAGAAACTATTTACTCTAGATGTCATTTACCTCCATGACAAGCCTGGACCTGAAAACTGTCCTCAAAAGGTGTACGATGCTCTGGTAGATGCCCTTGAACAAGTCAGTGAATACGAGGGCTACATCTTTGAAAGTGGGCAAGGGTTGCC
The DNA here is from genome assembly GCA_030848705.1 of Heracleum sosnowskyi. Lineage (NCBI taxonomy): Eukaryota > Viridiplantae > Streptophyta > Magnoliopsida > Apiales > Apiaceae > Heracleum > Heracleum sosnowskyi. The sequence goes on along the minus strand of CM061242.1, from coordinate 7,535,390 downwards.
GCGTACACTCTTTCGCCACATGTGTGTGCTTTTATCACACCCCCAGCAACGTTGCGTTCAAGATGATATCGACATACCCAAGTCTCTCACAAAAAAGCCATCATCAGTTGAGACAACCACAGGTGGTGAAATTGTTCCAGTGTCAAGCCAGTAATTAGTCATGTAAAATGTAAACTGTTTAGCGCATACTTCCAGGATATGATACTTTGTACTCTGTAGTTGTGTGCGAAACTCTAACCTCTCGAAACTTATCCTTTCTTTGTGTGAATGTACAAGCTTTTAAGGTTTTTCAGTGAAGACCTAAAAACATTGAAACTAGGCAAATATGTGTGTGTTTTGTTATGGTTTACATAATAAGAACGACGAAAATTGCTTGTCGTAAACCCCCTAACTATAATTTACTAGATACGACGTACTTTGCATTTGATTATTTAGTTTGCCAATTTAAGAATTAATGTGTGCTGCTTTCTTGAACAAAAATCAGCATCACATTTGTAAGGATTGAATAAGATGCAATCTAACGTAATATAAATTATTTAGATCCAATTCGTCTGATGGAGAATCGACAATGTATTTGCTGGAATGGTAGGAAGGTCACACAGAAGGAAGATTGTAATAGAAAATTGCATTATTATGGAAGAGATAGATTAATATTCGAAGTTAATATAATCCATATGATTAGGAAACAAATTTTATTATCCATATGAGTTGATAAACATTCATTTGCCGGCTACTTATCATCTACTGAGAAAACAAAGTCTTGCTCTTATCTGATTCATGACTGTCAAACTTTCAATCAGTCTATCCATATCTGTTAAACACCTAATACAAACCATCATCAAACATTTAAATTAGTTAAATAAAGGAAAATGTGTTCAGGATAATACTACTACTTGCTAGTATAAACAGTTGCAGCAGTCAATAGTTTATGGAGTCGTATAACCGTTTATTTATCGTACTCATTGCAGAAGTCTCCCGCATCAACAAGACATGATGCGAAGAAGACGGAATCGACCGAAAAGATTCGCATCTGTAAACTTCAGCATCTGTAAACTTCAGGATAATACTCAGTTGCCCGAATTTACCTTGACTCGTATATCACTTGTTCATACAAAATTACAACTTGAATATTTTTATATCCCACCTAAAAATATTAACCCTATGCAGGGCCGAAGGCTGATCCTTTAATTTGTTCCCACTACCTGGATAAACATTACAGGAGCCTTGTCCTTTCATGCAGTGTTTAAGTTGTCATGTTACAGTCTATTTCAGAGTTGCTTATTAACATGAAATTATAAAAAGTCAAATGCAAACTGAATTGTAAATATTAAAAATCAACATCAGCTTAAGATAATTATTCTTAGTACGGTGCCTCCCAAGTTCCTACATTAAGAAAGTATTAGTAAAAATCAAATGAAAGATGATTACTAAAACTAACTATAAATGTCTATGACATTTATTAATTTTAAGCTATAAATCAACTTTTTTATGATTACCCAAACACGTACTATTTATTATTTTCTTCATCTAGTTATGACAAAAGTTGATGCGATTATATTCTAGTAACAAAGATCGGAATCTCGTGTATGATAGGTCAAAAGTTCTATTCATCCTCGTATTTATAGTAATTTGTACCGTTTCTCATGACTAATTAGGATAAAAATTAAATACGATAAAATGTATGGAGATATCATTATAATTTGGAGAAATACATAAAAAAGTTACAATTGCTAATAAGGCGGCTCCGATTATATATTATGCATCACATTAATCAGATGCATAATATTGATCGACAACACACGATTAATAATTCTTTAGAATATCACAAAAATGTTTCTAGTATCGCTTAAGATTTACATTTTATCGCAATCAAGGTTATAAAAATTGAAAATTAATTGTACGTTCTTATAATTCGAATATTTATCCGACTTTTCGAGTATTTTTTTTAAGTTGATTAAATTCGATTTTCGAGTCCTCAGTCTAATCGATTTTTATACCAACTGTAGTACAAATGTAATCACAATTAATTTTCCAAATTGTGGTATATTAAAGGGAGAAACATTCTTACTCTGGTAATCAGGACATCTACCCGGTCAAGTTGCTTTATGGCTATATTCACCATCTCTTGTTCACCTCCAGAATATAGCAAAACAATCAGAATCGGCAACAATTGTCAACATATATAAGATAAAGGAAGAGTTTGTTGATCAAACATGGGAACACCTAAGATGTCCTTTAATTGAATCTTAGGGTAATCTAAAATAATATTAGCACAATATAATAATGTAATCTTGAACCAAGTTGAGTTGTTCTTTTAGGTTCACTGAAAGGCACCAAGTGCATGTTTATTTTATTATGTATGCTTGAAGTTGAAGCAAACTAGTTTATAGATAGTTCTATAAATAGATTGATCCAATAGGCATTGTTTTAAACTTTTATTAAGATAGTAAACAAGAGATTATTGCATCTGTTTATATGGGAATCTGCATATCCACTTCATCTTACTCTTCTGAGATTTATGATATTGAGCATGGCCCTGAGAATGCTGTGTACTATGAAGAAATAAAAGATGCAACTGAAGGGAATCAAGTAGTTTGTTCTCTTCATTCTCAGCAAGGGAGTAAAGGGACTAATCAAGATTATGGGATTATCTATCAGGTACAGAAATATGTTATGTTTTTTACGAGTTTTCGATGAATTCCAAGAATCTTCAACTGTATTGCTGGTTTTTCACTATTTTATTTATCTTCAAGTATACCGTTCTGATAAGAGATCAAATTTATTGTTTTCTTGAAAAGGGCTATGGAATGGAACAGGGAACTTTTTGTGGAGTTTTTGATGGGCATGGACTAAATGGTCATACGGTCAGTAAGTTGGTTAGAAATCGGTTGCCTTCCTTGCTCTTGAATCAAAGAAATGATATTGTGAGATACAATTCAGCATCAAATGATGATAGAAATATAGAGAACTGGAAAGAGGTTTGTGTTGGTGGATTCAGGGTGATGGACAAAGAGTTGAAACTTATGGAAAATTTAGACTGCACTTGCAGTGGAACCACTGCTGTTACTGCTATAAAACAGGCAAGATTAGTCTTACCTGATTTTCATTAACATTTATACATTTTTTGCACATCTAATCATTGTTAACAAATTAAAATGAGATTAATGTATTTACATTAGTGCTTGTACACATTGTTAACAAATTAAAATGTTTTGCAGGGTGAAGATCTTGTTATTGCAAATCTAGGTGATTCAAGAGCAGTTCTGGGAACGATCAGTCAAAATGGAATCTGGGCTGTTCAGTTAACCACTGACTTGAAGCCATGTGTTCCCAGTAAGTCCGTCCTTATTTTCTTCCATTATAACAGCTTTTTGTCTTGTTTTCAAGAGATGAATTCGGATTCTATATTAAAAGCTCTGATCAGATAATGTGGCTGTACTTGCGTTATAATTTGTCATTTGTGTTGCAGTGGAAGCAGAGAGAATTAGATCGTGCAATGGTCGTGTGCTTGCACTGAAAGATGAATCACACGTTCAACGAGTATGGTTGCCTAGTGAAGACTCTCCAGGCCTAGCCATGTCTCGAGCTTTTGGAGACTTCATACTCAAAAACCATGGTGTCATCTCCATTCCTCATATCACGTATCACCATCTAAATTCTTCTGACCAATTCCTTGTACTTGCAACTGATGGAGTAAGTATTCATTTCTCAAACTAATATATTTCTTAAATTTTGAAAAAGAACAACTGTTTTACAAACAAGTTGTGACAAGTGCAGGTTTGGGACGTGCTAAGCAATAATGAAGTGGTATCGATTATATGGGCAGCAAAGAGTGAAGAAGCGGCTGCTGAGGCAGTAGTAGATGCAGCCACAGCTGCATGGGAACACAAGTACCCAACTACAAGGAGGGATGATTGTACTGTAGTATGTCTGTTCTTTCAGAGGAGTTTGCATCACAGCACAAAGTCTCAACATATTTGACAGGAAATAAGCTTTTATTGTATTGTTAATTACCTCTTGAGAATTGTAGACTTCATTCATATATACATACATCATAATACAGCTGAATTTCTTCTGTTCCCCTTGATAGAATCAGTTACATCTAGCAATGTCAATTGCAGACAATTCATTCATCCATAAGATTACGAATTTGGCTTAGTAGGAACAAGTCAAACGTCGGAGCTGCATTGCAACTCATATAACATCTTACATCAATTGTTTGATCAACATATCAAATTTGCTAGTTATTTTGGTCAGACTAATCAACTATAGTATGTTATGATCAAAAACTAATCGATGAACCTTGTTTTCCGTATAATTTGAGAAGGATGATACCAATACAAGACTTCATATTCATAATGTGCCTCATTGTTTGCATGATCACAACATTCTTCTTCATAAACCGTCACGAGTGCGAGTGTGTGACTGTCCTAGAATCGATGTCACCCAGTTTATGAATTTGTTTCCACCATGTAGCTTATACCAAAGTATTAGTCATGAAGATGCTGATCTTCAACATTACTGGGTGAAGGTTTATCCACAAACTTATCGATAACATTGATTTTTGTTCTATAACTTTAATGGGAAAACTTACATGTACCCGGTTGGATAGGGTAGAATGCTATCCAACAAATCTAGGTCATTAAGTATATAAATCCCAAGGCTGGTATTTGATATGACCGTGTGATTAAGTCACGGAAGCCGTGACATAGACTCACGGTTGTCCTCACAAATTTTACATACCAAAACTACCCCTCCTCTATCGTGTACGTGACATGAAGTCAGTGTTATAGTAATATTTAATAACAAAAAGTTTGACAACAAAAATTACTGCATCCGTGACTTCAAGTAACTGTTATAATAATGTAATAATATAAAGATAAAATAGGTTAGAAATATTATTCTATAGTTTAAAATTGAACTTTTTATAGGTTAAACAATTAACTAACTAATCAAAAAATTTTAACTAATTAAAAATCATATGACATTTTAAAAAAAATTAATTAGGCTATGTTATTATCTATACTATATTTTTTTTCCTAAATATGTATACTATCTATACTATAATATTATAAGCAAACTACCATCTATTTTGTTGGTTGATATTTTTGGACAACCGTTAGATTAGAAGGTAGATAAAAAAGAACCGTTAGATGTAATATTAAAAAAAAAATCTTCATTGATATCTAAAATACTCTTACGGTAAGTTCGAATCCTATTAACAACATATCATTATTAGACATTTATATTATCAATTTTTCTAAGTTAACTTCAAAAGTTCAAGATTTTTTTCCTATCAACATATTAAATTTTTTTATCAAAATACAAACAAATGCTAAAAATAACATCATACATATATTATTATAATATATACATTTAATTTTTATAATTTATTTTTTTTTACTAATAAAACTATATAAAAGTTTTGGTTGGTCGGTCGGTATTTGGGCCGGACCTATCTATAATTTGGATCGGGTCAATCTATAATCAATTTATTTATAACCAAAAGATCGAATAAAATACTGTATCATTCACTTTGAAAAACTAAATAAAAATATATTTGTAATAAATTCGATTTAAACTTTTTTATATTTGTAATAAAAAGATCGAATGCTAAAAAACAGTTAGAGATAATTACTAGAAAAATTAAAAAAAATTGTAAAAAGACAAAATTTAAATTTAAATTCATACTCACTATAAACACTATCAACTACAAAGGGCCGGGATTTAAAAAATTTAGTTATATAAGAGAAATATTAGAAATTTTAAAGTTTAGTGGTTACCTAACCCCTAAACCCTAAATCTTATACCCTAAATCATATACCTTATACTCTAAATTTATACATACCTAAGTAATCGTACTCACTCACTATTAACACTATAAGACAACTAAAAATAGTAGTAGTAAAAGCAATGTAAGTAATGATTCGAGGATAATAAAAAATTAATTCTAAAATATATAAAAAGTCAAAATTAAAATTAAAATTCATACACACCCAAGCAATCGTAGTAACTATTTTTGTGACGAATGTTACCTTATTTCGACTAATTTTCTAATAATTGCTTTTTTTTACTCATTTTAACTACTTTGTAAATTTACTTGAAAAATTAAATAAAATAGAAAAAAGGTGAAAATTAAATTTAAAATTCATACACACACAAGTACTCATAGTTACCATTTTTATGACGAATTTTACCTTATTTTCATTAATTTCCTAATTGTTGAATTTTTTTCACTCATTTTAACTACTTAATAGATTTACTTGAAAAATTAAATAAAAATTGTAAAAAGCCAAAATTTGAATTAAAATTCATACACAACCAAGTAATCAAACTCACTATAAACACTATCAACTACAAAAAAATTCAAAGATTTTAGTTATATAAGAGAAAGATTAAAAATTTTAAAGTTTAGGGGTTATCTAACCCCTAAATTCTAAATCATATACCCTATATTCTAAATTTAGGAGTACTCACTCACTATTAATAGCAATATAAGTAATGATTCGAGCAGAATAAACAAGGTACAACACCTTAATGTTTGGTTACGGGCATTCACTTTGAAAAACTAAATAAAAATATATTTGTAATAAATTCGATTTAAACTTTTTTATATTTGTAATAAAAAGATCGAATGCTAAAAAACAGTTAGAGATAATTATTAGGAAAGATAATTACTAGGAATAATAAGTGCAGGCTAGGAATTTTCCATGCATACTAAAAATAAAATTTATAGAAAAAATGTTAAAAAAATGATCACACAAAACATTTGTCTATAAAAAATAACATTATACAGTAGAACCTCGATAAATGAATACTCTTGGGACCAATAAAATATATTCATTTAGCGAGATTATTTATTTATCGATTAATGAATATTTTATTCAATTATCGATAAATGAATATTTATTCATTTAGACAATATTTTTATTTAATTTTATTATGATAATGATGTTTTAAAATTTAATATACAAATGTATCTAGAAGATAATTTATTTAAATTTATGTTAGCAAGTATTGTCAAAATCAATCATAATGATAAAAAAGGCTGTAAATAATCAATACTGTACTAAAAGATATATTAAAACTTTGTTATTTTACTTAATAACTCTTACTTATTTTTTAAAAATATTATTAAATAATAAAATAATTATAGCCAATTACCTCTATAAAATGTATTGCCTTTTCTAATTTTTTCTAACACAATCTTCTCTAAAAAACACCAAGGTAATTACCTTTTTCATTACTAAAACCTTTCCTTTTTTAAAAATATCATGGACAAACTCTTAATTATTTATTTTTAAATATATTTTAATACTTTTAATTATGGGAAATTACCTTTTTAAACTAAAACATATTATTTTTTCTATTTTTCCTTACTAAACCCCCTCATTTTCCAAAAATATTACAAACATTAACTTTTTCAACTAAAACATGCATCTTTATATTTTTACTTCCTAAAACCCCTTATTTTCCAAAAATATCATCGGTAAATCGATACTTATTTATTTTAAATTACCCTTTTCAACTAAAATATGTTATTTTTTCTATTTTTTCTTACTAAAACTGCTTTTTTTTCAAAAATATTACGGGTAAACCCTTAATTAATTATTTTTTAACATATTTTAATACTTTTAATTACAGACAATTACCTTTTTCTCCTAAAACATGTTATTTTTTCTATTTTTCTTTAATAAAACCCATCTTTCGAAGTTCAAAAATATTTATATTATATTAAAAAAAGTCTGTGCTAAGCACGTGTTATAAGCTAGTATAAATAACATTTCATTACAGAGAAATTAATAAAAGTAAAATTGTTTAAGTTAATTGTAAAAATAATTAAATAGAAAACACGGGAATGACATTTATTTCTATGAACATTAATAAAAGTAAATTGTTTTAATAGCTGTTCATATCCCCGTGTAACCAAAAAATTATATAAATAAGATAGATTCTCCTGTATTGATTCATACCATTATATGCCTCAAAGTTGAAATTAGAGTCATTTTTGATTAAATATACTACTGAATGTTCATGTAAAAAGATTGGATAGTTTTTTTTTAACATCATTTACTGGAAATTGGAATAGACGGATGGGCTGCATGGTAATTTTATATTTAATTTCATGACCGTGACTTACTGACAGTATAATATCCAGCCCAGTATAATATCCGGCCCTTCTTTACTATCATCCTACCACTATGATAAGCAACCCCAACTTTAATACCTTATATAATTCTGCAGCGCATACATATTTAAATCGAAAAACAGGATTGACAACGAATTACTATTAATGTAGAATCATGATCCCCCCATCTTCTAACTAATGAGAAACCTTACATATCTTCTCTAAAGAATGACAATACTGCAGCTATAGTATTTTCATATCAAAACACAAGATCACCTGAATCATAAAATAGCGGTAAAGACGGTCACGAAAATACAAGTTACATTCAGGTATCAAACACATTGTATTTCTCTGCTTCGTCGTAAATTGTAAAAGAGCTTATATACAGTTAGCAAATCCAGGCATAAACGTTGAACTCTAAGATCAACGTTCTTCTCCGTGATCAATAATATAAACTCGATAATCAACAATTTGGTTAACTAATCGAACATTTTGTATGTCCATTCGAAAATGAACATCAATCATCGAACCAGTAAGTACGAAAAATGTGAGCTCAATTACGCAATATAATTATCACACACTGATCATGCTAATACAGATCTAGATCTACATTTCACTAGCAATATACATCAAAAATTAAGTCCAATTTAATTAATTAACTTAATTAATTAATTTAATTAACTTAAGCATCAACATCAACTCGTACATACAGCCAAGCCTAATAGATCCAGATCCATGTCTATATATATCTAACACAACAAATCTACATAGTAAAGCATAAACGATTATTTTAAATTTAACACAATAAATCAAACACGATAATAATAATAATAAATTCAATGATTAACCAGTCAATCAATCAATTAATTAATAAAAAACTACTACTTAAATCTCAAGTAATCACCACATCAAAATCTTCAATCAAAATCATAATAAACTCAATCTCACTCTCACTCTAGAAATACTAGTATATAATACGATATATAAAGCTATATATATTCTACTGTCTCACGTGCAATACTGATAAGCTTCAATCTCTACATCTTGAGAGAAGAACCGAAGAGAAAGGCGGCGGCGGCGAATCCAACGGCGGCGAGCGACGGCGAGAGAGATCCGGCCGAGGACATCGGAGATGGAGCTGGTGCGGGAGATTCGTCGGCGATCGTGGATCCGATGAGAGAGAAGATGATGGCGAAGAGTGCGATGAGAGAGATTGTGGAGTGAGAGAGTGCCATTGCTTAGAGTAGATCTGAGTGTTTCGAGAGAGAGAGAGAGAGATGTAAAAGAGTGAGGAGAGTGAAGTGAGAGAGAGAGGGTTTGTGATATGGTGTGTATATATAGGTAGGGATTATGGCGGTTGTTAGAGGGGCCTGGGCTGATAGCAATTAAATGAACTCAACATGTGAGCATTACATGAATTGTTGGGCCCAATTCTAACAACAAATTATACATGACAAATACTCCGTCCACCTCAATTCTTTACATTGTGGAGACAGCACGAATGTTAAGAAAAAATATAAATTAATACAGAAAAGTAAAAAAAAAAGAGTAAAGTGATGGGATCAATCAATATTTAATGTATAAAGTCGGTATAAAGTAGATATAGTGGAGGAAAATAGTGAATGTGATTGGATTTTATATTATAAAATGTTAATATTTTTGGTATGTAAATAAATGAGTGCGACGTACCAAAAATGAAAGTGTAAAAAAATGAGAGGAACAGAGGAAATATTTATTAGTATAAAGTTTAAATTTAAGTAAGGGATTATTATATTTCTTTTTCTTTTTGACTGCTTTAAAAGTTTAAATATGTCACTTGTACACCTGTAATTCAATATTATTAATTATTAATACATACACAAAATTAAAAAATTATAAAAATTCTTTTATCTATCTATAAAATAGTTGGGGTACGTTTTTATGTCATTTTTAAAAAAAAAGAGAAAGAAAGTAAAATTATAAAATGAATCTCAAAGCTTTTCAAATATATAGAAGTACTTTTTTTTTTTGAAAGCAAATATATGGAAGTACTTATTATTTAATTAGAAAATAGTTCAGTTATTCACCAAAATACAAAGTACAAATAAAACTGGGCCATCTGACCAAAAAAAAAAAAAACTGGGCCAGAATCTAGACTACATTTTTCGTCTTCAGCCTCTGTTTCTTCACTCAAATGAGACTTTGGGCCTTTGGAGTATATAAAAACTGATCCAATTATTAAACACAAACAATTTGGCTTACAAAACAGAATACATATCAGCTTCTTATGCATATCTCTTTTGAATACAAAAATGTATATAAAAAAACCATGCAATCATGCTAAAATTTTCTATATATCTAAGTATCTAACACAGGTATTTGCATGATGACCAAGTCTAGCTAAAAGATCTGTTCCAAGTCTACAACCGGTATATATCAGTATAAGATTGGGGAGACCAAGCAACAAGAACCTTGTACAACAGAGCAACAAATACGGAAGTTGAGCAGCTTCCGAATGATCCTCTCTTCTTCATTTTTGTGTGTTCGATTCATTTTTCAAAATCCTAAATATTTTGGTGCTAAAAGCAGCAAAGGTTCCATTGTACTTGGAGCGAATTTTCTGCCAAAGAGAGAACAAATTGACGATGGCTGATCATTGTAAGTGCAGTTTTGATGTTCCAAGACTCTCTTCATGAATTCCTCTGTGATATCACCTCTTCCGAAGGTGGCAGGGTGAGGTCCGCCCCTCGACCAATCCACCCAAGTAATGCTTCTGTTTGCTAACATAGTTGGTGCTCGAATAGTCATCATGGTGGGAAAGTAATGCTCGTCCACGTAACATGGTGGTCTACAGAACTCCAAAAATTTAGGATAAAACTTGTTGTCTTCCACTATGTTAATGGCAAGCTTACGATTAACTTCAAACCATTGAGATCCTTTCCGCCATTCGCTAATGTTCACTTCAGGTAGCATGTCCCCCTTATAACGTCCTCTTCCATGTGGTCCTGGGTCATCAAATGCACCAATGAAACTATATTTGGATTTCATTAGGTACTGATAGGCGACAGTGAAATTGTAGAGCGGAATGCATGACTCTGAGAGGAGAATGAACCATTCGTTCGAGATATCAAGCAAGGCATTAGCAAGAAGTCTTCTCTCAGCATCACACATACTCATCCTCCCCCATTCTGATACCTGCCTCGTAGGAAAAAAAAGAATCACATGCACTCAAAATGATGAAGAACAATGGTATAGTACAATATACAGCAACTAAAAACAAAAAAGATGAATTTCGTAAACAGGCACAAACCATGGAAAATTCTAGTCCATTTGCCGGCTTTTAATAAATAAAAGCTATCACATGCTTTATCAAACTACTGAACAAGAGCTAGCTTACTGTTTATATTCTAACTTGGCTTTCTATTTTCCACACACACACTTAAAGCTTCACAAGACAGTAACATTCTTATTTTTTTGCTTAAGCTTTTCCCTGGATATAATCTTTGTCTACCTTCTACAAAATAATAATTACATACAGAACTTCTACAAATCTAGTTAGAAATCTCAGTCGTATACTCATATGAACACATGATAACCTTAACACAGTACTAACTAACAAACGCTGTTCTGATTTCAAAAGGTTCCGATCTATCAAATTATACTTTCTAATTTGCCTATGTACAATTACAATCATTACTTCTTTCACTGATATACTGATGATAGCTTGTTGGCTTGTGCCAACTCCAGTTTAGGCTAAATTGCCAGTTCAAACTTGGTTCAAAAGCTTTTCAACAGAAACCTAACACTGGGTCTACAATGCACCTATACTGATCTCTGTGTTTTGGGCAGAACATGATTATGCTTTATAAAGAACTCCATACAAGAACGTAACAAACTTAACATGGAAATTAGCAAGTCCACAAGCCACTCACTTCTATCGTACTTCTGAAACTGAACACTTCTAAAGAAAGTTACAAGCTAGTTGAAATTAAGATCATATCTAACAGCGTACCAGGGTATCACTTTTCTCTTTTGGTTACCAAGCTTCGTTTGCGCAGGCAAACACCCTTACCAAAATCTGTCCTCAAATCATATATTTTGCTGCTAAACTAAGCTGACATAGAACAATGCAAGTATGCAACCTTTTTCCAACTTGTAGCGGATAGATGCATCATGCAATCAATTCAACTGTAGAATAAACTAACACCAAAAGGACCACAACACTATACGGCAGAGTGCACTTAAGTAATTTTAAGAGATGGCTTTGAACTTAATTTATTCTTATAATAACAGATGTATCCCTGGAAACTAGGGTGTCAAATGTCAAGACCGTTCCTACAAATTTTCGCATCTAAGAAAGGAAGAAGTCAAAGTTAAAAACATAGAGTAGTTTACAACATATCTGCAAGGGAATTGATATAAAGGTAATTTGACTGAGAAATGTTTATCTTTTCATATGATTGTGAGAACTGAGATGTGAGCTTCCTGTTCCATAGATAAGTTCAAGCTTTGCACAAAATTGTCATGACTTACTCTTTATTTATGGTCTAATAACTGTCCAAAATATGTGCACAAGTATGAGAAGTGAGAAAAAGGTAACATTGTATCAAAAGCATGGATGATATAACCACAACAGGGCAGTGAATTGTGAAACAAAAGGAAAATCGACCACCAGAAACTCACTTTCAAAATATACAAAACATTGAACATGTAATTATGAGGAAATTACTAGACTTGGTACAACCATACCTGACTAGGTATCTGTCTCTTGTAGAAAACTGATGAAGATGGAAACTGAGGTTTAAATGATGGCAGAGAATGAACATATATAGAATAATGCCCATCATGCCCTTTGAAAAATCTCTCCCATATAGTTGCCAAAGGCAATGGCCCTTTGGTCAAGAACATGAATGCGATCTTTGGAACTCTTGTAAATGGATACTGCTTCCTTTGAGGGGCAAATGATGCCCGCCATAAAAGCTCACTATCATTCATACTGTGCAACAAATCAGATGGAGGTCTAATCCAACGATCTAAACTAAGAGGCTCTTCAATGCACGACAGAAAACTAGACCTTGACATGTTTGTCACAAATATGCTCTGACCTCCAAAATGCCGAATGAGAGATATGGTAACAGCCGAAAAGATGAAACACAACACCAGAAACAGCACAAGTAGTTTGAAGAGCCTGTGTGGCATAACTCTAGATTGGTTGGCTTTAACAGTAGGATTCTTGCCTTCCTCCGAGGCAGAACCCCTTGATTGCATCTTTACAAACCAAGCCTTATCAGTATTCACCTTCAAGAAATTTCACTTCTCTATCAAATTAAATCCAGAGAAACACCCTTTTATCATTCCACACTATCTGCATTATTAACAGAAAAAGATTCAAGCTTACACACTTGCAATCATCAAAATCACTGAATTCTAACTTTACTTGCATTACACAAATCAAATACGAAAAACGATCCAGAATCACCATAAGGGTGACTAAAAATTTGAAATCCACCCATAATTCAATAGTTTTATCCAAAGCACAATAGCAAACAAATCAAATCCCAACTTTAACAAAATTTACCACATTTTCTTGAAACAAAAGGTCCCAACTAGCAAAATATACATTTATAATCACAACAGTTAGTAACATAACAGCACATGATCACAAACTATAAACATAACTTTTGATCATTTTACCTCATTCTTACATTTCTCTTGCTCAATATTGAATCAGTAAAAAAGAAAACAAGAATTTAACCACATACCATGAAAAGTAAAACTGCAGTAGATCTACAAAGTGAAATTTAGCTCTTAAATTTCTTGAAATTCACCGATTTGAACCTACTAAAAACTCTAAGTTAAAATATGAATCAAGGGGGTGTCGAAAACAGTTGTAGAAGTTGAGGAGAAACAAGGAGATCTATGAAATGTTTAAGGTGATAGTAAAAATAAGTATACATACACGTGTATGTATAGGTTATAGATATTAAATATGAACACGTCTTTGATCACAACATAAACGCAGACAGAACAGATAAGACTTACAAGAGTTTGGTTTGTCGGGTAGTCCTCCTGGTACGTTGCAACTTACAGCGGAGAGAGATATGTGCACTTTTGTTTTATTTATTTGTTTCTGTTTTTTTATTTATTTTTTATGTTCACTTTATTGTAAAGTTTGTTATTACTTATTTGTTTCCATTTTTATTTTTTTTATATTCACTTTATTGTAAAGTTTGTTATTATTGTTTTGTTAGTTTAATAAAACAATAATAAAATGCTACTTTTGTATTATACTATTCTGGAAATGGGTGATTCCTCTCAAGTCTTATTATATATGGAGCTTGCTTTTTCTATTATACAGATTTAATAATTTATTCTTATTATGTATTATTGGGTATTTTTGTATTACAATATTCAGTTGGATATTTTTGTAATAAAATTAATTCATCAAATTTCTTTATATTCAACCAGTAGCAAAGCACGACCGAGTCACTCCTCAGACGTGAATAGAACGTGCACTAGATTCACAATGCATTGTATAAAAATGAATATTCGCAGTCAAATATGAGTAGTAAAACAAATCCTCAAATCTGATTCAGTAGCATGAAAATTCGGAAACTTTAGACATCTTCTGTACAGTATATGAATATTCGGAAAATTTACATCTTTGTTTATTTGGAAAGAGTAAATAACATTTTGCACCCCTTAATTTTAGTCATTTTTTTGATTTAGTCTCAAACTTTTATTGTCGACATAATGCATCCCTCAACTTTGGATTTTGCTTTGTTTTGCATTCCTTTACTCATTTTTCATCCAAAATAATTAAATTTACTCTTGTGCATATTAACAGTAACAATTATTATTTAAACTTAATGAAATGATCTTTCAATTTTACCCCTATACATATCAACGGTGACAATTATTTTGGACGAAAAATGATTAAAAAGATACAATACGAAGCGAAATTTAAAGTTAATAGATGCATTCTGCCGACATTAAAAATTTGGGACTAAATCGAAAAAGTGACTAAAGATAAAGGATATAAAGTGCTATTTCCTCATTTGCAAATTAGATATGTTTTGACTAAATGCATGTTCCTAAAATAGAATCTCTTCTGGTCTCGTAATGCATCTACACATGGAAAACACCAATGACATGTATGTAAATAAATTTGCAACTGTATTAATTTGTTGGAGACGCAGGCTTGGTAATGGTTACTGCACATGGCAACACAGATAGGCAAGGGCAAATTCTGAATGAAGACAACTACTTACATATATTCATCAACTGTGCTGCTTAAAGCCTCTAAAGAAGAATGTCAAGTTCTAGCTGTATATCAGACATTCAGACTCATAATGCACACAGCACATTTACAGAATCCCGGTATCAAATTACACAAGTATGATACATGTTAGCCCCAATATAGGAAGGCTGTCGTAAATCGCATTCTACATTCTCAGAAATTCTCCGTTGCTACAATTACTAGTCAGTATTCATGTCTGCATCCAGGTCAATATATGTGAAAGATACTGCAGGAAAACTAAATGGTGGAATCCTATCTTTCAGTTTGAAATATAATGGTTTTCCTGCTTCTAGGCGCAGGTTAAAAGCCAATTTAAGGCACAAGTAGTAGGAACTATATATAGTAATGTTCTTAAACTGTTAAAACATAATACACGGGTTCACCCAAAAGCATCATAACATCTACAATATAATAGTTTCCTCATCATAGTTTAAACTTCAGAGTAAGCATTCCGATCAAACTGCTTTGCTAATCCATGTCAAACTAATACCTTTGTGGGCAAGGGAAGTAACTATGAACCCCGTATTCTTTCTTATTAGCCTTGGCCCTTGCTTCCCATTCCAAGTGCCATTTCTGTATGCGTATACTCCTGGCTAGCCTCCACTCTCTATATTCTGACATCAACACCTCAAAAGTAGCACAAAAATTGTAGATGGCAACAGGGCAATTTCCCATCTCATCATATTCAGCAAATTCTCCATCAGACAAGTCGATGTCCTTAAACTTGGTCCCAGCAATCTACACAAGTATAAAAGAAGCACAAGCTAGAACACAGACTGCATAATGTAAAAACATAGCTCCACACATACATGTTTGAACATATCGAGTAGATCCAGGAGATGCTTTAAATATACACCTACAACATATACTCGTAGAAAAAAAAAAAGGATATCACACAAAAAGATATTAGCACCAAATAGTGTTGACAATGATAATCAGACATGGAAACTATGCAAGTGCTGGAACTATACAGACACAAAAAACAGGGAGCACAAGACACAAATATCGTGTTTGTAAGAAAATGTTATCAGAGTATTTCTTCTTTTTCTAAATGAAGTTTACCTTTCCTAATAAGAGAAATCACTGTGTAAATATCAGATAGTTCAGGAGGCGGAAAAAACAGATTGGTCTTCAAGTTCCCTAACTACTTTTCAACTTCCACACAAAGGAAACAATCATACATGGTCACAAACAACGTATCCTATATCATCTTTAATCTGCATCATCTTTAAACACTAAACTGAGATGGATAATTGGATATTTATATATACACACAGATGCCCTACACCTTCTAAACAAATAGCATTGGGTAATTTAAGAAAACAGAGAGTGAAAGAAAAAAGCTTATTAAAAGGGCTTGTAAGTGTTGTGTCACTTTAGGAAACTTTGATCTGCCAGTACTTGTGTACGCATACACATGATTTTGCAGTTTGTAATATCTGATGAGATAAAACAAGGAGTCATGTCTTGTACATTTCCTTTCAAAATTCAATGACACAGTTTAAATCAGTTTATTGCATGAAGATGCTGAGAAACAAGTTTCAGAATGATTTCATCAAGAGACTCGTGTAGTCTCAAGCTGCATTTGTTACCTGGTGCATTCTATAAATTAATCTATCAGGATTTCCAGCTTTTTAAGTGATTCCATATTAGGGTGAAAGAGTGTAAACCAAATACATAACGAGCATCACAATCTGATAATCCTACATCTCAAAAAAGAGGCCATCAGGCAAAATATGGTGCAGCAAAAAACTTACAGATTCAGCCTTCCAACCATAGCCAAACACAAGATCGACAGGATCGAAACCCTTGCAGTCAAGTTCCATCAGAGGGGCAGATTCTCCAAGTGCACTAAGCTCCTCAGTTAGTGGCTTTCCAACATCAGTGGTCACCACAGTCATAGATCCCCTTCTCTCACAGAACTTACACTGCAACAAAAAAAAAGTAAGAATGTGAACCAGATTGAGTAAGTGGTAACTGATTCCTGTAAAATTCAGTGAAAATAGCAAATATTCATCAAACTGATCCACCATTGCACAGTAACTAGACAAAAGAAAAATCAACTTGGGAACCCTAATTCTTGGAAGTAGACACAAAAACCCTTGCTGGGATAATATTCATGATTCATACAGAACATATTTGACAGGTGCACACACACAGGGCGAGGGGGGGGGGGGGGGGGAGGAAGGGAGAGATGACCTTCATAACAAGATTAGGGGCATTCCTTGAATCAGACAATTTCACATTGGAAAGCACACTAATCTCTTTCTTTGCCGGCTCTCCACAATTGCCACATTTCATCTACAAACAAAAGAACGTTGAATTTACAATGAGAATCTAAACGCATGTCTAGAGCAAGTACATCACAGGAGAAAGGAACAGTAAAAACGAAAGAAAATATATGATAGCAGAGAATCCAGAACAACATTTCATCTACGAACACAAGAACGTTGAATTTACAATGAGAATCTAAACACATGTCTAGAGTAAGTACAACACAACAGAAAGGAACAAGTAAAAAACGAAAGAAAATATATGATAGCAGAGAATTCAGAAAAAAAGAAAGAAAATACAAAATAGCAGAGAATCCAAAACAATCAAGCGAAAAACTAGCAACTGCAGATGTTATAAACTATACAATACAAAGAAATTATATATGATGACCTAAATGACAATAACATTAGAGTGTCGATGCCAGTGATTTAAATTCAAAAAACTTGTACTTCAAAAATTCTTCTGTGCGTACATTTAACATCCGACAAAAAGACCTAGATTCATACTACGCTTCTAATAGCACAACTCCCAAGTCATAATGAACTTTACACTGAGAATGCATATAAGTGTACATATGTAGAACAAGCATATTAGTGGAAATAAACAAGAGTGATAGAAGAGGTTCTATCATAATATCATTTAAAAGTATCCAGAAATACCTCGAAAAAACGCCTCTAATAGCACAAATACAGAGCACAATACGTAAAAATTTATGCAGAGAATGTAGAATAACTGAATAAGCACTTCATAAATGGAAATAAAGAAGTTGACATGAATGATAGAAGAGGATTTATCATAAATACATAAACCTATCCAACGGAGATATATAGAAATCAGATTACGTCTCGAATAGCAAAATTACAGAATAAAATAACCTAATACGTCAAAATTTACGAATAGAAGGTAGAATAAGCACAATAAAGTGAACATAAACAAGCAAACACGAAAATTATACATCGATCCATCACAATCAAGCAGAAAACAAGCTACTCCAGAAATTATTCACTATCAAAAGCACATGTATAGCATATTCGCAACAGAAGTGCGTAAAATCAACTATGTTAAGACAAAACACGAGTAGATCAATGTAGATCCGAGTGATTTTCAGCTAAAATTACACATATTACACAAATTCTACTGTATATCCATAATATTTTGAAAACAAAAGCTTATTTTAGCAAAATAAATTATGATTACACTAGCATGAACTCAAAAAATGAACAGTCACAATACATACACAGGTATTTGTAGGAAATGAAATTGAAAAAGTATTGTAGAAATCGAGAGAGTAGACCTTGAAGTAGTAAGCGAAGGCAGGACTCTCAACGCCGCCAGCAGGTTGCAGTTTAGTGAGATTCTGGAGATCAGCCGTGAACAATACTCTATACCTCACCATTCTCTCTCTCTCCCTCTCTCTGACTCTGTGTGTGTGTGTGTGTTTTGTTTTGCTTGGGGAGGAAGTGAGGAGAGACAAGGATACAGATATTGGTTTATATGGGGATCATAAATGTGTACGAACAGAGTGTGCAGACTTGCAAGCAAGCACTCTAAAGTGGAATGACATTTGTGCCCACGGGGTATGCTGCATTGTTATTTAATTTCGGTTGTGTTGTTGAGGGTGTAATTGGAAATATGAAGGTCACGTAGAGTTTGTGTGTGGTTATACACTTATACTAAAGTAAGCTGTAACTTAGGGCCTGTTTGGCTGCAACTTAAAGTTGCAGCTTTTGGCTTATAAACCCAAAAATGCTTATTGGGGGTGTTTGCCAAAATAAGTGAAACCAACTTATGGCTACTTAAAATGGATAAGTTGAATGTTAAGAATCTTTAACATTCAACTTATAACTTATAACTTATTCTTGATACACGCAATATATAATATCCTTCAAATCTTCAAAACCATATATCTTTTGATCCGTTCATTAAAAAATTGATATGTATATATCAAATTTCTCTACTCATCGAGATCTATCCATTGATATCCATTTATATATATTAAAAAATAAATATTTTAAAAATAATAAAAAAAGTTAACTTATAAGTTCTGATTTACCAAAACACTCTACTGCTTATAAGTTCTGATTTACCAAACACTCTAGGATTTATAAGCTCAACTCTACTTATCACTTATAAAGCACTTACTCATTTTAAGCTATAAGTCAACTTTTGCTTGATACCCCAAACGCCCACTTAGTAGCTTTTGTTTTGACGATTGGGTTTTTTAGAGGTACGGATTTCCCCCAATTTACATATAAAGTTATTGTGAGCTTTTACTTCTCTGGATTATTTATTTTGTGAACTTTTACATCTATGGAGTATTTATTTTGAAATTTTAAATGCATAGGTAATTAAACCTCTTGTGGAACTCTGAAATATTACATTTCTTGACAGAGTTGGGTAGTCTTTACATTTCATCTGACCCCGATGGCCTGATTGGACCTCGAGCCGGACCTCCGGCTCGAACCGGCAGAGGATTTTAGTGAACATGATGCTGCATTAAGGCGTGTTTATAGCTCTGCTTGCTTATCAACACTAACGAATTCTAGTCTGCTGTCTACAGTATTTACTTTTGTGCAATATATATCAGTATCCCCTTTCTTGTTGCAGAAGGATTCTTCAGTATGCGGGAGATAAAAAAAAGTGGGGAAAAATGAAAGCTATATCTTACAATCACTAAAACAACATAGATAAATATATGAGTTTCACTTGATATAACAACATGAGTCAAATGTTGCAGAGATTTTTTTTCAGAGGGATAGGCAATTCCATCAAATTCTTATTCTAGAAGTATCAAAATTATCTTGACATCTATTTTAGCCTTGGACTTCCTAAATCCTTACTCTAAACAAAGAGACTTCAAAAACTAGCCAAGAGAATTTGGTATCTAACATATATCCATGCGTCTCTCTGATGTGCTTACAGTTCTGAGCAAACACTAAAATAATAACTAAAGTTTCACCATTGCAAGTGCATTCAAAAAAAAAAAACAAGATCAAGCTGTTCACCCCAAAGGGTTACCCTATATTCCCTTTCTAAATGTTTAACAATTACAGTATTAGTCGGTATTAATGTTGGCATACTTATGCATTCAGGTCAGTAGATGTTTTTTTTGGTGTTCGGGTCAATAGATGTGAATACTATAGGGAAATCAAATGGTGTAATCCTCCCATTTAGTAATAAGAATATTATGGTTTCCCTGTAACCCTGTAATCTGGAACACCAAATAAAACAATAAGAAGCACATGCAGTACGAATACTACGTAGTATTGTTTTGAAAATGTTGAAAGATAATACACAGATTCACCTCGTACATCATAAAACCAACAATAATAGTTTCCTAATCATAGTTCAAAAGAATCAATCCGATCAAACTGTGTTTTGCTGATCCATTTGAAACTTGTACCTTTGCTAATCAATAATAAGAAGAAGAACGTCCATGTTCTTTCTTCCAGGCTTTCAGTCTCGCGGAATGACTGCGTTGCCTTTCCAACATGCTTTTGTCCCAGGCTAGGCGCTTCTCTCTCATTTCTGACATCATCACTTCAAATGTAACACCAAGGTTATTTATGGAAACTGGGCATTCTCCCTTCTCATCGTATTCATCAAAATCTCCATCAGACAAGTCAATGTCCTCAAATTTGGTTCCAGCAATCTACAAAAGTATTAAAAAAGCACATTCTGTAACACAAACTGTATTATGTAAAAATAGAGTTCCACGCATTTATTTTTGACCAATATTAGAGTAAATCTAGGAGATTCTTTACCTATGCGTACAACATTTACTTCTAGAAACAAAGGGATACAACAGTAACAACACAACACATTAGCACCAAACAAAGTATTGACGATGATAGAGAATGCATGGAAAAACTAAGCAACCACACAGATTACAGACATGAAAAACAGGAAGCATGTGACAGTTGTTTGTAAGATTATGAAAGTAAAATTCTTTTGGAGAGACAAAAAAAATGTATCTTAAGTTCCCGAACTACTTTCTACCTTCCACACAAAGAAAACAGTGATAAAGTCGTCACAGACAATGAATTTCTACATTATCTTTCAACACTAAACTGAAATGGATGATTGCTATCAAGAAATAGTCAAATAGATAAGAGATATTTATATACAAACAGACATTCTGCACCTTCTAAACAAATAAACATCAGGTAAAAGAAGAAACCAGTGAGTTTAACAGAAAAGCATTCGACATCAGCATATAAGTCTTGTGCTATGCGTCATTTGTAAAAATGAATAGGCATGGGAGAACTTGAACCTTGTTCTGTTTCTAGCAATTAATTTCTATTATTACAGGAAATTTTAGGACAAAATTAGTACTCGTGTATGCATAGGGCATACATGTGCTTTTGCAGACCAGAATAATTAACAAGAAAATACAGGGAGTCAGATGTATATTACCTTTCCAGTTTAAATATCATGGTTGTAAACCATTTCCGTTTCAAGTTCAAAGCAACGAGAAACACATGTAGAAGCTATATTGTTCATAATTGTTAACCATATCGTACATGTATAATTTCCCTGCCATTAAATAAACACCATAGACATAGTTCTAGGCTTCTAGAAATGACATGTAAAGGGAAGGAAGGTGTTCATCAATCATCATATAATAAAACAAGGTTTACAATAAGCTTTTGTTAGGTGATTTCATCCAAGAAATCTTGCACTCACAAGCTTAAGATAGATGATTGTCACCTGGTACATCTAGAAATTAAATCCAGCAAAATCCATCCAGATAATAAAGTGATTTCATTTTAGAATGAGGGAGTCTAAACCACATTCATAGGTAAAGCATCACAATCTGACAATCCTACATCTCATAGAAGTGGGAAAGCATGGTGCAGAAAAAAACTTACAGATTTGGCCTTCCAACTACTGCGAAATACAAATTCGACAGGATCAAATCCTTTGCAGTCAACTTGCACCAGTGGGGCAGATTCTCTAAATACACTGAGCGCTTGAGTAAGTGGCTTCCCACATATAGGGGTCACAGTCACAGAGCCAACCCTCTCACAGAACTTACACTGCAACCAAAAAGTAAGAATGTGAACCATTCTGAGAAAGTGGGATGCCAACAAAAACTCACTGGAATGAGCAAAAATTTGTCAAAACTAATCCAGCATCAGACAATAAACAGATGAAGAAAATTTACGACATAGGAAGCCTAACTTTAGGATCCAATTTTTTTTTTTTTTTGAAACTAGGCTAGAAATTATTGCTGGGACAATATCCATGATCTATAAGGAACATATATGACAGGTGTCTGAACGCTCGCATGAGCGCTTGAACACACACATACACACACACACACATACACACACACACACACAGAGAGAGAGAGAGAGAGAGAGAGAGAGAGGACCTTCATTTCAAGATTAGGGGAATTCTTTGAATCGTCTACTTTTACATTGGGATGCACACTAATCACATTAGATGCTGGCTCTCCACAATTTCCACATTTCATCTACGAATACAAGAATGTTGTGAGTTATGCATAAATGCAACAATAAATTAGTAATCAATCCATTTCTGAAGTTTAAGGAAACTCATGTCGTACCATATATCATAAAATTCAAGTTATATAACAAGATTTGGTTTATACATTAAATTTGGAATTATTTCCAACTTAATTAACACAACAAAGAGAAGAGTAACAACAGATTAGAATCACATGCATTAGAAACGAAATCAAAAGTGTTCAGGCTTCCTAATTACTATACTTTTCGTGGGAGATAAATTAAGTATGACATACTAACTAAACCCAAGATAGTCAGTCCAAATATCACAAAAACTTTTAGGAAGCCAGATATGTTTTTCTAGTACAAAAAACCACTATATCCAGATATTTAAGTTGACTGCTACTTGTATCGAAAGGAAGGGTATAACGCATAATATACATATTAAGAGAAGATCCGAAATCTTAACAGAACCAAGAATACATACAATTATAGACTATAATTTGTGAATATATGCAACAGAAGAAGAAACTAGCACATAGTTACAAATACTGAACAAGATAGGTAACTAAAAACACAAGCAATGACATATTCAAGCAAGTAATAATACTGCTACAAACCAGCTCAAATGAAAGTTGTGTATTAAATTACACCTGTAATAGCATGATTACAAAATATAATGAGGTTAATACCTAAAAACTTACACTGAGTATCTATCTAAATGAACATATCTAGAATAAGGACAGCAGCATAACGTAGAGGAAGTACATGTGTAGAATATTCGAGGATCAAGCATAAATAAGCCGAGTACAATCTAGTATTGCCTCAATTAGTAGCTCTACAAAGTTTAAAAAAATTACCTATGCGAGCAATATCAACTACAAAAAAAAACATAAATAATGACAGTACACGAGTATGTTAATGTGGATGTGAGTGCTTCCAATTAAAAACATAAATCCTGCAAATAAATTCACGTAATTAAATCATTCCAGAAAGACCTCAACAATAAAATTACGCCTAAAATAGCACTATCACAATCAAAAATTGAACCAAAGACCTAGAAAATTACGATAAGCACACTATATCAAGAATAAACACGCACAAATTCAGAAACACAAGGATTCGTTGTAAATAAACCAAAAAAACAAGCTAGTATAAAAATTATTCGCTATAAAAGCACATAAACAACATATACGTAGCAGAATGCGTAAAATAAACTATATTACGACAAAACAAGAGTAGATCACTGTAGATCCGAGCGATTTTCAACAAAAAAACACACATATTATGCAATTTCCACTGTACATCCATAATAAATCGAACACAGAGACGGAAATAAGCAAAAAAATGCCGATTAAACAATTTTTACTAGCATGAACTGTATAAAATGACCGTATAAACATATTATAGACACAAATTTATATATTTACGAAGTGAAATTGAAGGACCTTGAAGTAGTAAGCGAAAGTAGGATCGTAGGAAGGCTTGAGATTGGTGAGATTCTGGAGATCGGCGGTGAATAAGACTTTGTACTTCACCATTTTTGTTTGATTCTCTCTGAGATGTTAATGTGTGTGTGTGTGTGTATTTTTCTATAAATGTGTGTATATGCTGGCTGCTTTGCGTGGGAGAGAGTACAGGGAGAGAGACAGGGAGAGAGGGGGTGCATTTTCGTGTTTATATTGGGTTTAGTTCATGTGTACAACCGGGAAAATAAATTTTTGTGAAATTACGTATTTACCCGTGGGAAATGATTTGAAATTTGGGGGTCGTTTTCGTCATTGATGCATTATTATTTTATGTAGCAAAAAGAGTAATCGTTTATTTACTTTCGTGTTTATTATTCGTGAAAAATATGTGTCAGAATTATACGTAGAAGACATGAATTCGTAAATAACAAGTTAAAAATTACCTGCAAATCTGCAATATGTATGACTTTGAGAATTTTTTCATAATTTACTTGACAGAAACTAATTTACTGCGGACAAAGGTGGGGTTAGTGTAAATGTGTAATTATATCCACCAAGAGTGCCATTTTTTCTTCTCTGATAATATAGATTTCGATCAGTAACTTTCGGTAAAAAAAATAATTGTTTGAATTTTATCACAAGAGTAAATAGCAATAGGGAGGGTAATAATAAAAGTACTGTGAATCAGAACCACATATTTATTTGACTATTTTTAACCATAATGTAATTGACAACTTTAAAGAGAGCCCCTAAAACAGTAAATGGATCATGACATTTTTTTTACACCCAAAGCTGCTTACAGAGAGTTAAAGATGCTTTAAAAACTGCAGCTTCTGTGCATGAAGTTGAAAAATGGGTAGCACGTCTCAATCTGCATTCTATTTCTATCAATAATTCTATAAACGTATGTTATGTAATCTACACAATTTTAGACACTTCTTGGCTCTTGCCCACCCAACTTTTTGGCTAGCAAATAATCTACTCTTCTTCTTATATTGAAATACACCGTAAAGTTATTTGGATCACGAGATTTTAATCCGGTTAATGAGAATGAGAATAAATGTATTACAATCTCGAGTCATACCACTATAAAATGAAGCGCTAGATGAACTTAGAATGTTCACAATGCGGAAGTGCCATCTGTGACATGGAAATGGTCAAGTCTGAAGTATTTTTTTTGACTTCTGAACGTTTCCAGCTAGAAAGACTTGCAAGTTAACTGATGGTGGTTCTCGCTAATATTGTAGTCACTGGGGCAACAAAAGAATTATACCCAACAGATTCTTCTCCTCCCCAATATGACTTAGTAAGAACCTAATAAGTTTGTAAAGATACCGGATGAAAATCCTAATCCACAAAATATTAGGTCGATATAGCCATGCCTATACTACAAAACCACATAACCGCGAAGTCCCTCCTTAACGTGCTTACATTGCAGATGAGATCAAGAAAACACATAAAATCACAAATAACTTTTCACCATTATAAAGAAAATCAATCTGTTCACCCCTAGGAAGGTTACCCCGTACCCCTTTTTTTAATGTAAACAGTTATTAATCAGCATTTATATGTGTAAGATACTACAGGGAGGGAAACTAAATCTTGTAATCCTTTCATTTAGAAAGAATGTTATGGTTTCCCTTCTTTCTGGAACAGAACATAAAACAATAAGAAGCACATGTAGAACATATATTATGTAGCACTGTTATTGAAATGTTCAAACATGTTAGAATACAATTATATGATCCTGGAAAGTGCCTTCCTCTAACACCTTGAGATTTTAGAGCGACTGGTTACTCAACATGGTATCAAAGCTCAGGCAGGTGGGAGGTCTAAGGTTCGACTCGATCAAACTGTTTTCCTAATCCAAGTAAAACTTATACCTTTGCTAATCAATAATAAGAAGAACCGGTTTCTCTCTTCCAGGCTTTCAGTCTTGCGGAATAGTCACGTTCCCATTCCAACATGTGTATTTCTCCCTTTTCATCATATTCAGCAAATTCTCAATGTCCTCAAATTTGGTTCCTGCAATCTACACAAATGTAAAACAGATAAGCTAGAAAAAAAAAACAAATTATGTAAGGATAGAGCTCCACCTCCCCTTGGCTTAGGAGCATCAGCTATTGCGTCCAAATTCAAGTTGAGACGTATAAAAGTGTAAATCCAGGGCATGCTTCCGAAGCAGGTGCTCAGAGACCTTTTGTACACAACAAAACATACACCCAGAAAATACTTATTTAGTTATTTTTTGCGTAATTCACTTTCAGTAAGGCCCTAAGGGTTCAGCACAACAATATGCAGGATCAGAAGATGATATTGATAATGAAGATGTATATCTGAACAATACATCGAATCTCCCTAACTGCTTCTACCTTGAACCTTGCACCTATAAAACATGTATACAACAGGTACAAGAAAGAAAGTACCCAGAAAAATACAAAACCTTGTAAGAACTTTGTAAAATTACACGGAGTAGCTCTACACTTGTTCTGTTTCTGTAGATATATTCTGTTTGTTACAGGAAACTTGAAGAAAACCTGCCATTACGTAAGCCATAAATATGAATTTCAACAATGACATGTGACAATGTGAAGAAAAGCAAGGGTCTCATCATAAAGTGAAACAAGCTTCAAATTAGCTGCTACCTTCTTCTACGAAAGAAACTCGTAAAACAATAAAATGATGATGAATTGTACATTCTAGAAGCAAATCCAGCGGAAAGCACCTTGTTATATCATAAATTTATACGGGAGAATAGGGTTTGACTATCTAAAGATGGTCAAACGAATAAAAGAGTTGGATGATAAAAATACTATGAACTCATGAAAAATAGGGAAATGTCCAAGGTGGGGCATCAAGGCCAACTTGGAGCGCCAAGTTGGAGTGCCAAGATGGAACAAGGAAGAAGTAGGGATGTCTGTGCATAATGAAGGTAGGTGTGCCAGAGGACTATGAAACACCAAGTTGGAGCGCCAACTTGGAGGTGATATGAAAGGTGAACATGATATTGGCTAAGAGTCCAGATGTGGTTAAGCTTGTCTATGCACTCAAAGGGTTTTTGTTCCTGTATTCTGACAAGTTATCCTTGTTGGGGGAGTAAGATACACCTGGTGCGACGATAACTTTGGAGAACTTACCCTGTAGTCTGATGGGTTGTCCTCATCGGGGGGTAAGGATCAGATGGTACATTTGAGGCAAGTCATGACTTTTCCCTGCGACTGATGATTGATGTGGTAGTTGGTAGCCGTTGATGTTAGCTCCGATAGTTAGGGCTAATGTTGTATCCGTGAAGGCATAGTCATAGTTGAGCCTTGGGGTCATCGGCTAGGTTTCATCGTACGGGCTCTCCTTATTGGGCTTGGATTTATATTTCGTGATAAGAAAGGAGTTCTAGTCCGACATGGACTATGCTTGATGCTTATCCTAGAGGAGACCTATCTCTAGTAGACTTAGGACCCTTGTAGTCCGGCCAAGGAGTTCTATGTCTAGTGGACTTAGTATCCTTGTTTTACTAGAACTACGTGAAGCTTGATCCCTATAAATATAGGGTACGTAGTCACATTAAAGGGGTTGGACGTTGAGAGCTCAGAGAGACCACCATAACTCCTTTGATCTCAGCTTCTTAAAAATACAATTACCATCACTCTCCGATGACTATTCCGCTACAGAACCACCATCATAGATCTTAATTTTGGCATATAACCCTAAATTTTGTTATCACAAATTCCTCCGTTAACGCACCTGATTTAGAGTCACTCTCTTTACCATCTCTAGAGCACTACACCATTTTTTCCCGAATATTATTTCTAATAATCAGACCATCCACAAGAAGATCCTAAAATCCATCCCCAAGACCATGAGACCATAACCATTGTCCCTCACTCACAAATTAGCCACTTTAGAGGCTCCGGAGGATCCCATAGCAGCTAGAACTCCCGGGTACAGAGCATATATATAAACAGAATAGTGGCACTTACTTCCTGAGGTACAATAAAAACATAGCAGCCAATAATTAATAAACGAAAAAGATAGACACCAATGAAAATCCCTAGAAACCATGAGGGACTACATACCGAAAGGACCTTACATACAGAGGCATAAATAACTAACATAAACTTTTATAATGCATGCTATAACAATGCCGAAAAATGGATATAATCTTGCAACAAAAAAGGATGTAGAATTGCTTGTGAAGTATATCCTAGTTATGAATACGATAATCCACGAGACTAGACCATTACATGTAGAACTGATGATAGCAAGACCATTAAATGAACGAGCCACAATATGCAAACAATTTCGGAGGAGCATGGTCTTCTGAAGTCCACTACATAGCTACCACTGAATGTAAATTAGAACTCATCTGACTGAAAACCCCCATTATGCAGAGGTATAGAATCGCACATGCATTCAGAAACTTACCCATTCAGCTAAACTTTCATCATCTAGGAGGAAAGATGTCTCAGAATCGTGATGAAAGCGCTCATGAAGAAGGAAGTTTCTACACGGAGGGTTATGGAGAAGACGAACCCTATGTTCCGGTAACTCCAACAGACCCGACCCATTTTACTGGAAGTCGACCTCCGGTTATGAGAATTCAGGAAGACAGATTGACAAGTTTCCATCAAAAGAACCCATCATTGTCCCAATACCTTCACATAGTGCAACTAGTGAAGCGAGGAAAAACCAAAGCCAAAATCATCAAGACGCTTTGGAAGTTCCAAATCTAAGGCCGCCACAAGTAAGTCAACCTATCCCAGGTAATACTCAAACTCCTTTATTGCATGATAATCAAACTATTGCTATGCCTACCCCCCCCCCCCCCCCCCCCACAAGTCTCTGTGCAACTCACACCTCCTATCATGACACAAACACCTCCGATCGTGAGTATACCATCTTCTGTGCTGGTAAGCTTTGGCGCGCCTACTCCACCCGTGGCAAACACATTCCTGGGAGGAGGGCTGCCCAGTGGAATCCAAAATGTTTCGGGGCTATGTGACGTCAATGTTGGTGATATAAGGAAGCTGCTAGCACATTTGGGGGGGTGGAGCTGGTTCTTTTTCCACCAAAGTGACATCTCCATTCTCCGTTGCTGTGAAATATGCTCTATTACCAATGGGATATCGAAACACAACAGCTGACCTTCGTTTTCATGGAAACTCTGATCCAAAGGAATTCTTGGGGCGCTTCAATATTGAGATGGATGTGTACCAGGTCCCAAACTTGGCCAGGTGTCGTTTGCTAGCTGCGACTTTCAGAGATAGTGCTCAACAATGGTTTCAAAAATTGGGAAGTGAGGTGATAACCTCTTGGGAACAAATGCAGGCGATGTTTTTGACACAGTTCCAAGCAGCAGTCAAGTACTCTCCTCCAGTTACTTCCCTGGCAAATATTAAACAACGAGAGGGAGAAACTTTGAATGCATATTTTAAGAGGTTTAGTGCAGAGGCAGCAGGAATCAGAGGGGCAACGGATGAAACTTTAAAAAAATTTCTAATTGCTGGCTTGAGAGTGGGGACTGACTTCTGGAAGCACCTCCAAGGCAGGATCCAGCTACGTTAGCAGAATTGTTTTCCCAGGCAGAATCATATAAGAGGGTAGAACAGTCGTTGGCCGACAAAAAAAAGGTGAAGTTTATGGAACCAGTAAGGGTAGAAGCAAGATGAAAGATCGATCACCAAGTCCCGACTATAGGGTACGAGGACGAAGCCCGAACCGGGTGAATATCACTAATGAGAAGAGAGGAAGGGAACCCTTTCTAGGTCAAGATAGAAGGTCGAGTTCCTATACGCCGCTTGCCGCGTCCATTGAACACATATATGAAGTGACCAAAGACAGGGTGATATACACGAAGCCAGCACCCTTGAATTCTTTCCAAAGCAAGGACAGAAGTAGATATTGCGAATATCATCAATCTACCGGTCATAACACCCACGAATGTAGACAGTTGAAGGATGAAATTGAACTCTTAATCAAGGATGGGTACCTAACGGAGTGGGTAAAGAAGTATCGGGCCGACCATCCTACTGAAAAAGGGGTATAGGTCGTACTTCGGTAGATGACGACAAGGAGAAGCAAGAGGGGTCAAAATTTGTTAGAGAAGGAAGTATCCGCACCATAGTGGGGGGACCACACATTGCAGGTGATAGTAACAAGGCAATGGAGAGATATGCAAAGGAGGCTAAAACTGCCCCAATGACAAATGTGAATCGGTTGGATCAGCGTCCGCCCAAACTGTTTCGGGGAGAGGCGACGAATATAACTTTCTATGAGAAAGATGCAAAATGGGTTCACCATCCCCATAATGATCCGTTGGTAGTTACGGTGGGGATCGGAAATCAGAATGTACATCGTGTGTTCGTAGACAATGGAAGCTCAGTTAACATCCTATACTACGACACGTATAAGAAGATGGGTATACCAGATAAGGACATGAAGGTTTAGAATATTTATATCTATGGTTTTGGGGGAGAATCTATCAGAGTAAAAGGGACTATCCGATTGCCTGTGACATTGGGAAGTGGGGTTCTTTCTGCTACCCAGATTGCGGACTTCATGATAATTGATCAAGACTCATCTCATAATGCGTTGGTTGGAAGACCCTTGTTGAAGGAAATGCGGGTAGTTACTTCAATCTACCATTTATCCATGAAGTTTCCAACCCCAAGGGGGGTCGGGTGTGTTCGAGGAAGTCAGTACGATTCTAGGGAATGTTACAACAAGTCTGTAAAAGGATTTCGAAAGAGTAATAAAACAGGGATGAATGAGGTACAAGTAGAGGAAGAAAGGGTGGTTAATGTCATATACACCGTTGAGTTTCCAGAGAACACAGACGAGGAAGAAGGTGAGGAATGGACGAAAGAAGAAAGAATTGGCGCTCCAAGTATGGATACACCGAGAATTGGCGCTCCAACTGGTCCTTTCTTTATTGTTGGAGCGCCAGGTAGGCAGGAGGCGCAGGTGGGAACGTCTCGAAGTTTGTCATAATTGCTGCTATCTTGTGGGTCTGGTACAGAGGTAGAAGAAGAAATTTGGAGGGTGGAGGATGCAAGGGAAATTCGTAAGGTCAGGAGGTTAGATGGTGAAAAAGCGTTGGTTGCAGAGACACGACCAATTGTAGAGTTGGAAGAGGCAAATTCAAAAACAAATAAAATAGGGAATGAGGACCACGGGGGAAATAAACTCGAAAAAAATAACGACGTCGACCTCGATCCCCGAATGCCATTACCGATAGCTAATACTGGATCAGCGGAGGAAATGGTAACAGTCAAAGTGGATGCTCGTTACTCGGAACGAGAAGTGAAGATTGGATCGCATTTGAATCCAGAGTTAGCCGAGCAGCTCATCTCGTTTTTGAAGGCAAACTTGGATGTTTTTGCTTGGAGTCATGCTGATATGGTGGGAATTGATCCAAATGTGATGTGTCATCGTTTGAATATAGATCCGTCCAAAAAAGGAACCCGACAGAAAAGAAGGCCGGTGAGCGGGGAACGTGCTGTGGCTTTACAGGAAGAAGTAGATAGATTATTGGAGGTCGGTTTAATAAATGAGTCTTTCTATCCAACATGGTTAGCAAATCCTGTGCTGGTAAAGAAACCAAATGGGAAGTGGAGGACGTGTGTTGATTTCACTGACTTAAATAAAGCATGCCCAAAGGATAGTTTTCCATTGCCAAGGATAGATCAGTTGGTGGACGCGACCGCGGGACATGCATTGTTGAGTTTCATGGATGCCTACTCTGGATATAACCAAATCCCTATGTATGGGCCAGATCAAGAGCATACATCTTTCATCACTGATAGGGGACTTTACTGTTACATTGGAATGCCATTCGGCATTGTTAATGCTGGGGCAACTTACTAGAGTTTGGTAAATATGATGTTTAAAGATCAAATTGGGAAGACCATGAAGGTGTATGTGGATGACATGTTGGTAAAGTCTAAGGAAGCATCGGATCATATCAAGCACTTAGAGGAGATGTTTGCCATATTGCGAAGGTATCGAATGAAATTGAACCCTCAGAAATGTGTATTTGGTGTAGAATCAGGAAAGTTTTTGGGATTTATAGTCAACCATCGGGGTATAGAAGCAAATCCAGCAAAAATCAAGGCACTATTAGACATGAAGTCTCCAACATGTGTGAAGCAAGTACAAAGCTTAACTGGCAGGATTGCAGCTTTGAATAGATTTGTCTCAAGGTCATCAAATAAATGTCAGGAATTTTTTAAAGCCATTAAGAAGGTAGGAAAAAATTTTCTGTGGACAACGGAGTGTGAGCACGCATTTCAAAAGATCAAAGAGCATTTAGGATCGCCTCTTATGCTCGCAAAGCCGATTGAGGGGGAAGTGTTAATTATGTACTTAGCTGTTTCGGGATACTCCGTCAGTGCGGTGCTAGTCAAGGAGGAAGGGGTAGATCAGTCTCCGGTATATTATGTGAGTAGGAGGTTACATGACGCTGAGACCCGTTACACGAACATGGAAAAGTTGGTATATGCTCTGGTTTTGGCTTCTCGAAAATTGCGTCCGTATTTTCAGGCTCATAGGGTGGAAATTAGGACATCTTTTCCACTTCGACAAATTATGCATAAGCCAGAGGTAACAGGGCAGATGATGAAGTGGGCTGTAGAGTTGGGGCAGTTTGATTTGGATTACAAACCAAGGACGTATGTTAAAGGTCAAGTGTTGGCAGATTTCATACTTGAGCTTTCCCCTGAGCTGGAGGGGGATGCAATGGAAATGGTTCCTTTCCAACCTTTAACTCAGACAGATGTCACAGAACCAAGAACTTCTGAAGGATGGTGGACTCTGAGTGTAGATGGAGCTGTCAATAATGAGGGTGCTGGTGCAGGTATAGTATTAATAAGTCCTGAGGGACATATGCTTATGATTGCTATAAATTTTGCGTTTCGGGCAACAAACAATGATGCAGAGTATGAGGCGTTGCTTGGGGGTTTGCGGCTTGCTTTAGAAATGAAGGTTGAGAATTTGTTGATACGCAGTGATTCTATGATAGTAGTGTATCAGGTGAATGGAGGTTTTCAAGCCCGAGGTCCGAGGACAGAGTTGTACATGAGGAGTGTTTTGCATCTCATGTCTAGGTTCACTGAGGTGAAGTTGGTAAAAATCCCACGGGGGGAGAATGAACAGGCTGATGCATTGGCAAAATGGGGATCGCAAAAGGATGTGAGTTTCTTGGGTGTCATTCCTTTGGAAGTGTTACAGGAGCCTAGTGTTAGGGAAGTTGATGTGATGCAAGTAGAGGAGGACGAGCAGGTGACATGGATGACACCTATATGGAGGTACATCAAGGAAGGTTGGTTGCCAGAAAACATAATGGAGGCAAGAAAGCTCAGGTATAAGGCAGCAAGGTATGTGGAGTACGATGGGATGTTATATAAAAGGGGTTTTAACCAACCGCTGCTGAAATGCATTGATGGTGCGGAGTGCGATTACATCCTTAGAGAAGTTCATGAAGGAATTTGTGGCAATCACTCGGGGGGTGGATCTTTGGCGTTGAAAATTTTGAAGCAAGGATATTTTTGGCCTACCATGAAGAATGATGCTTATGAATTTTCTCGGGCATGTGACAAGTGTCAGAAATTTGCTAACTATACTCATAGTCCTGCCGCATCTCTCACACCTTTAATGAGTCCGTGGCCATTCGCTATGTGGGGTATTGACTTGATTGGGGAACTTCCGACAGCTAAGGGGGGAGTGAAGTATGCGGTGGTGGCTGTGGATTATTTCACCAAGTGGGCGGAAGCTGCCCCATTAGCTACCATAATAGCAAAGAAACTAAGGGATTTTGTTTTTAATTCTATTGTGTGCAGGTTTGGAGTTCCTTATAAGTTGATTTCTGACAATGGGAAACAGTTTGATAGCAAGGAGTCAAGGGGTCTTTGTGAGGAGTTGCATATCAAGAAAAATTTTGCAGCGGTATATCACCCACAAAGCAATGGACAGAGAGAGAGAGGCGGTGAATAAAATTATAAAGCATACATTGAAGACGAAGCTGGAGAATAGAAAGGGGAGCTGGCCATAGGAGTTGCCCATGGTGCTTTGGTCTTACAATACAACTCCAAGAACGACAACAGGAGAATCTCCATTCATGCTGGCTTATGGTTCTGAGGCTATGGTTCCGGTGGAGATAGGTGCATGATCATTCAGACGAGATACTTTCGAGGAGGAGGCAAATCAGGTCAATCAAAGGTTGTCGCTCGACCTGTTGGAAGAAGAAAGGGAAAATTCACAAGTCAAGCTTGCAGCTTACCAGCGGCGGGCGGAAAGGTTCTATAATGGAAAGGTAAAAGCTCGTTCATTTAAGGTTGGTGATCTGGTTCTCAGAAAAGTAATGCCAAATACCAAGGTTGCAGCTCATGGGGTATTTGGAGCAAATTGGGAAGGTCCCTACAAGGTCAGAGTCATTTTATGGGGAGGGGCTTATTATCTTTCAGATTTGGACGACAAACCAATCCCGAAATCTTGGAATGTCATTCATTTAAAGAAGTACTATCAATAAAGAGAGCTTTTAAGCCTCATGCAGTTACTAAAACTAGAAACAAATAAATTTGCTCCTAGTCTCGGGGGATAGTGATTAACACGCCTCTTTGAGCTAGTGATTGCCCTGTTTTTATTTTTCTGTTTTGGTTATCAGCCTTTATACCGGCAATGCCGAGGACAATTTATTTTTGGTACTCATCGTGCTATAAGCCGTGAGGGTTTTATTTTCAAGATTATAAAATTTTTCAGGTTTACTGGATATATTTACTTGTTTATGATTGTTTTGCAATTATCTTACTACGCCAACATTATTGGCGCGCCTACTTGGATCCTTTTTGAAGGAATATCGCCGCACCTTGGACAGTGGCGCGGCAAGTATACAGCTTTGTTACAATGCATAAACATGCAGTACGTAAAAAAATAGTAATAATAAGTGTTACCCATCAAAAGAGCAAAAGCAAGTTAGGAATACAACTTTGCAAAGTCAAAAGACTTGCGGATAAAAGTTTGAAATGTTATGGTAAATTGAAAAGTTAAGTAGCTTGATCTCCAGGATGGTCGGATGTTGGCGCGTCTGTGGAGGTGTGTTCCACGTTATCCTCGGGAGCACTCTTCTCAGGATTGGCATTCTCCCCAGGTTGGCGCGCCACGTTTTCTGTGGAAAGAACTTCTTTGAGGGCTATTCTTTTTTCAGCGATGGCTTGGGCTTCCTTTTGAGAAAGGTCAGCCAGGAAGTCAGCCATTCCCGCGCCAAACTTGGGACGCCAGTCATAATTGGGCTCGCCAGCAAGGAAAATGATGCAGTAGGCTTTGATCCCTTCATCAAAGGATTCCTTGGATAATTTCTCCTTTTCAGCAGCCCAGCCAGAATCTTTCTCCTCTTCAAGTTCATCTAATTTCAACTCAAGATCAGTGGTCTTTTCCTCAAGGGTTTGTATGAAGGCATCTTTTTGCTTCGCTAGTTCAACTTGGCGTGCCAAATTGGCTTCCAAGGTAGAGATGGATGAGGTGGCAGCCTTTTTCTCCATTTCAGACTTATTTAGCTTAGAATTGAGGGATTTGACGTCTGATTTGAGTTTTCCAACTTCAACTTCCAGTTCTTTCATGCGTTTGAGAGTTTTTTCCTTGTTCTTCTCACATTCTGAATTGAACAGGAATAGGTCAAGAGAGGCACGAGTGGCAATCCTTTGTTTGTCACTATCTGACTTGGCCATCCACCTCTTATATTCAACTTCAGAGATAAGAGAATCCCCAAGGTGGCCAAAAGCATTAAACACTCTCTGTGAGGAGAAATTTGGCGCGACAACGCTAGTGGGCGCGCCAGCTTCATCAATTTGTGCATCCACCCCATTTTTTCCAGCTTTGCCTATGTTTTTCTTCTTGGGAGGAGGTTGAACATCCTGGTTTGGATCCTGATTTTTTTTCTTGGTCGCATGTTTCTTTGTAGAGATAGGGATGGTAACTGTGGAGCCTCTTTGGTGAGTAGCAGATGAATTTCTTGGCGCGCCAAACAGGTTTGGAACCCCAGTCATATCTGTAAAAAGAAAAGTCAATATAAACCAAAAATAAAGAGAAATAGTAATGAGCGTAACATTTATTTAACAACTTAGGAAGTAAAATTGACATTGTTAAACCATTCAAAGAATATGCATGTGGTAGGCAATTAGAAGCGTCAAAAAGAATATTGGCGCGCCAATAATCTTTAAAACCTTACCTTCATCTTCACTATCCGAGATCACTTGTCTCCTTTTGTATTTTCTGGTTTTTCCCTGTTGAGGAGAGTCAGGATGACCAGCTAGGGTAGGAATAAACCCATATTTTTTCAAATTGTCAAAGGTTACCAAAGCATTAAGTTTTTTGCCTGATTCTAATAAGGCAAGGATTTTAGAGCATTGAGTTGAAAAAGGGGCCACCAGTGAAGGTTTTGGTTGCTTTACTGAAAAAAGAAATTATAAAGTGATGGTAAGCATATTATGATGTGAAAAGAAAGAAAATTAGGTTGGAGCGCCAACTTTATTTGGCGCGCCAATGAAAGGTACTTACCACCAATTTTAAATTCAATTGGTTGTCTAGTTGTGTTGTAAAGGTAGAAGAATCTCTCTTTCCAGTCCTTTATATTACTGACTTTGCCATCATTGATGCCCTTTCCCATATGATCCCTCCAAGGTACTAAGAAGCAGTAACCAAGAATGTTGGATTGGAGGCTAAAAAACCATCTTAACTCTAGCATGGTTGGATCAGGGTATTCAAGTTCTTTATACATTATAAAAAGTCCCAGGGCCATCCTGTAGCTATTAGGAGATAACTGAATGGGAGCTATTTGGTACCAATCAACAATTTGACGCAGCCAAGGATGGAGTGGTGCGCCAACCCCAAGGGGAATGTGTCTATCTGTAACTACAGCTCTTGGAACTCTGATATTATCAATATCAAATCTATGGGGGCGCATGTCAGGATGAGGTTTTGCATAACTTCCTTCTTGAGAGTAAAAATGCATGATCTTTTTTATGTCTCTCTCAGAAATTGTGGAAGACATGTTCACACAAGCAAAAGTCCCAGCATTCTTTCTAGCTACATCCATTTCTCTTTTGGATAAGGGACCATGCTGGGACCAATCAATGTCTATATCTTGTGGTTTTAACGGGAATGGTAGTGTTTCTTCAGGAGAGGATTCAGGGGAAGTGAATTCGTCATCCTCTTGGGTACCTTCAGCGGTTGGCATGCCACGATTGGTACTTTCAGTTTTTTCAGAATCCGCCAAATCTTCAACAGAAGAAGGGTTAGCATGTAGCTCCTCGAGTAACTCATCTTCGTAGTCACTCTCCTCTACAATAATTTTCTTTCTTTTTCTACGTTGACGCGTCGGCATGGGGTTTGTGGACGAAGGTTCTGGCTCAGTTTCAAACTCAGAATCATAATTCATTGGGCGAAGAATAGGTGATTGGTGTGTAACGTTTTCAGCAGAGGATTCAGGGGTCTGGGTGAGGCTGGAAGACGAGGACATTGTAAAGAAGGATGGGTTATCTTCGTATAATGATAGTAGGCGCGCCAAATCGGAGGGCTTGGTGTTGGAATATTGATAGGAAGGATAGTGAAAGGGTGTTGAAGAAAGACCAATTCTTCTGTTGAAGTCTTTAAAAGGATGGAAGGGAGATGATATGGACGTGTTCCCCCTTTTAGCCAGCTGCATGCCAAAAAGAAAAGAAGGTGAGCGGGGGAACACATCTTTCTTATCAAGGGTTGTCGCGCCAATGATGATTGCCTAAAATTACTTGCTCTACAAGTTGGCGTGCCAATTAAGCTTTTGCCGTGCCAAACTAAGGTGGCGCGCCAATAAGTTAATTGTTAAGTTATCAGTTAGAAACATGTTTTTTAAGAAGGTATGGCATATACATGGATTAAACAGATATACATACAATTACACACGATTGAGTTTACGAAGAATACGAGAAGTGTAAAATTTAAAACTCTTGGATCTAACAGAATACATGGTGAAAATCTGCAAAATAAGATTCAAAACGTACCTTGAATGATAAGGATTGATGGGTAATGATCGATTTGATGAATGATAACGATTTGAGGCTGTTCTAATTGAAAAGGCGATTAGGGTTTTTCTGAGAGCGTTCTTGAGGAGAGAGAAATGGCGAATGAGGAAGAGAAGGGGGGAAAAGCCGGGTTTAAATACCCCTGGAGCACACCGTATAAATATACGGTCTGGTGTATACGTATTTCAAACGGATAAATTATTGGCGCGCTAAAGAGCCACCGTTGTATATTTTAAAGGATCATTGGCGCGCCAAAGGGTTACAAAGTGTGTGTATAAATTTTTAATCCTAGTCTCTTTGCATTTTAATACAATAGAGACTTGGGGGGTAGTTGTTATATCATAAATTTATACGGGAGAATAGGGTTTGACTATCTAAAGATGGTCAAACGAATAAAAGAGCTGGATGATAAAAATACTATGAACTCATGAAAAATGGGGAAATGTCCAAGGTGGGGCATCAAGGCCAAGTTGGAGCGCCAAGATGGAACAAGGAAGAAGTAGGGATGTCTGTGCATAAGGAAGGTAGGTGTGCCAGAGGACTATGAAACACCAAGTTGGAGCGCCAACTTGGAGGTGATATGAAAGGTGAACATGATATTGGCTAAGAGTCCAGATGTGGTTAAGCTTGTCTATGCACTCAAAGGGTTTTTGTTCCTGTATTCTGACAAGTTATCCTTGTTGGGGGAGTAAGATACACCTGGTGCGACGATAACTTTGGAGAACTTACCCTGTAGTCTGATGGGTTGTCCTCATCGGGGGGTAAGGATCAGCTGGTACATTTGAGGCAAGTCATGACTTTTCCCTGCGACTGATGATTGATGTGGTAGTTGGTAGCCGTTGATGTTAGCTCCGATAGTTAGGGCTAATGTTGTATCCGTGAAGGCATAGTCATAGTTGAGCCTTGGGGTCATCGGCTAGGTTTCATCGTACGGGCTCTCCTTAGTGGGCTTGGATGTATATTTCGTGATAAGAAAGGAGTTCTAGTCCGACATGGACTATGCTTGATGCTTATCCTAGAGGAGACCTATCTCTAGTAGACTTAGGACCCTTGTAGTCCGGCCAAGGAGTTCTATCTCAAGTGGACTTAGTATCCTTGTTCTACTAGAACTACGTGAAGCTTGATCCCTATTAACTCCTTATATATAATAAGCGTAAGGGAGATCTTATCCAAAACTTTGGTCGGTCACTGTACTACCAAAAGTATACGATCCGTTGGATTATAAAACTATAAATATTCAAATCGATGAGGACCGTCAGATATAATATTAAAAATTGTATTTGATTAATAATAGAATAGTATTTAAATACTAAAAGGTGTATTTTGATAATTTAAACCTATTATAAATGGGTTTTCTATATTGAATAGAAATCTTTATGTAAAAATTCGTAATTATCTTTTCTCTTTATTTTATGGATAGTTCCAGTTAGATAATAATTATTAAATCATCATTAAATTAAAGATAATTTTGTAAGCTTCGTGTGGGCTGTAAAATCGTTAAAATCTGTTGTCTAAAACTCAAGATAGAGCCCAATAGCCCAAACAGTAAAGTTATTATCTAAATTTTAATAAATATTTTTTATTATTGTAGCACAGATTTAATTTTTTTTTCCTAATTCTTTTAAATTTATAAATTCTTTGTTTATTTCAATAAAATATTAAAATCAATTTAAGAAAAAATTGAAATCGATCTGGTTTGTCTACGATCAGTATACGACCAAATTAATAATTATAGATCGATGAGAATTGTTAGATCTAATATTAAAAAGTGTATCTGATTAATAATAGAATTATATTTAAATACTAAAAAGTGTATTTTGATAATTTAAAATTTTTCTATGTAAAAATTCTTAAATATCTTTTATCTTGAATTTATGTATAGTTCCAGTTAGATAATAATTGTTAAACCAAATATCAAGATAACAATTCATATCGATTACAATGATACCCTACGTTATAAGAGACTTAGGAGAACTCCTGTACATGAATAAATTTAAACACTTTTTTTTTTGAAGGAACATAACAATTCGATTAATCCAAATTATAATTATTTTATTTTACTTATAACAAACATAAAAAGATAATATCAAAATATTATTAAAATGTTGAGGGTTTCATATTCATAAACGACAATTTTGAATATAATACTTATATTAAAATGTGTATTTGATTAAATGTAAGATTATATTTAAATACTAAGAAGTGTGCTTTGATAATTTAAACCAATTATAAATTGGTTTTCTATATTGACTTGAATTCTTTGTGTAAAACTTCTTAACCATCTTTTCTTTTCAGTTTATTTTATGGGTAGGTCAACTGGTCAAGTTAGATAATAATTATTAAACCATCATTAAATTAAAGATAATTTTGTTAGTTTCGTATGAGTTGTAAAATCGTCAAAATTCAATTTCTAAAACTCAGGATAGAACCCAAATATTAAAGTGAGTATCTAAATTTTAATAATTTTTTATTATTATTGTAGCACAAATTTATTTATTTTTCCACTAATTCTTTTAAATATAGAAATTTTATGTTTAAATTTTATATAATTATAACATAATTTTTATTCTATTTAATAATTTTTAAGGAATAATGTATTTTAAAATTTTATTTACACCGTAAATAAAACCAAAACATTAAAAGTAAAAGCAGTTAGTAAAATACTTATATCAGTATATACTTGATATCCTTATTATATTAAATCCTTATATATAATAATCATAATAGGGATCTTATCCCAAATTTTGGTCGTACACAACCAAATTAATAAGGACCATTAGATCTTAACTAGATAAATGAAAATCGTTAGATCAAATATTAAAAAAGTTTATTTTATTAATAATAGGATTATATTTAAATTCTAAAAGGTGTATTTCGATAATTTAAACCAAATATACCAAATATAAATAAGTTTTCTATATTGAATAGAATTCTCCATGTAAAAAATTCGTGACTTTCTTTTCTCTTCCATGGACAATTCCACCTAGATAAAAATTGTTAAACCATATTTTAATTAAAGATAATTTAGTTATCTTCATGTGGGTGTAAAATCGTCAAAGTCTGATTTTTAAAACACAAGATAAAGCCCAAATTAATAAAGTGAATATTTAAATTCTAATAATAATTATTATGTCATCATTATTTTAACACCAATTTAATTACTTTTTTCTAACTATTTTAAATTTAGAAATCTATGTTCAAAAATTAAAATCAATCTAAGAAAAATTCAAATCAACAAAGAATATAATAATTTAAAGGGTATTCTAATAATCTAAACTATATATAAGTAGATTTCTTAAATCGAATAGAATTCTAACATTAAATTTCGTCACTTTATTCTCTTTTTAGTTTTAGAATAGTTTTTAATTGAAAAAGAACTATTAAACCACAACTAAATTAAAGATTATTTTGTGAATTTCATGTGGACTATAAAATTGGCAAAATCTAATTTTTATAACTCAATATAAACAAATATTAAATTGAGCGTGTAAAATATAATAAATATCAAATTTTTAACTATAATTTTTTTGGCTAAATCTTTTTTAACAATAATTTAATCATGTAAACTAATAACTTTTAAATATTAAAATATTCATAAATAAATTTAATTATAAATATTAAAAAAACAATCGTGCGTTGCATAGATAATAAAAATATATTTATAAATAAAATTTAAGTAATCGTGCATTGCACGGGCTATAAACTAGTAAATATAGGGTACGTAGGCATTAAAGGGGTTGGACGTTGAGAGCTCAGAGAGACCAACATAACTCCTTTGATCTCATCTTCTTAAAAATACAATTACCACCACTCTC
The DNA here is from genome assembly GCA_030848705.1 of Heracleum sosnowskyi. Classification (NCBI taxonomy): domain Eukaryota; kingdom Viridiplantae; phylum Streptophyta; class Magnoliopsida; order Apiales; family Apiaceae; genus Heracleum; species Heracleum sosnowskyi. Next base: position 7,492,906 of record CM061242.1, on the reverse strand, counting down.
CGGCGACTATTCCGCTACAGAACCACCATCATAGATCTTAATTTTGGCATATAACCCTAAATTTTGTTATCACAAATTCCTCCTGATTTAGAGTCCCTCTCTTTACCATCTTTACCATCTCTAGAGCACTACACCATTTTTTCCCGAATATTATTTCTAATAATCAGACCATCCCCAAGAAGATCCTAAAATCTATCCCCAAGACCACGAGACCATAACCATTGTCCCTCACTCACAAATTAGCCACTTTAGAGGCTCCGGAGGATCCCATAGCAGCTAGAACTCCCGGGTACAAAACATATATGTATATAAACAGAATAGTGGCACTTACTTCCTGAGGTACAATAAAAACATAGTAGCCAATAATTAATAAACGAAAAAGATAGACACCAATGAAAATCCCTAGAAACCATGAGGGACTACATACCGAAAGGACCTTACATACAGAGGCATAAATAACTAACATAAACTTTTAAAATGCGTGCTATAACAATTCCGAAAAATGGATATAATCTTGCAACAAAAAAGGATGTAGAATTGCTTGTCAAGTATATCCTAGTTATGAATATGATAATCCACGAGACTAGACCATTACATGTAGAACTGATGATAGCAAGACCATTAAATGAACGAGCCACAATATGCAAACAATTTCGGAGGAGCATGGTCTTCTGAAGTCCACTACATAGCTACCACTAAATGTAAATTAGAACTCATCTGACTGAAAATCGCACATGCATTCAGAAACTTACCCATTCAGCTAAACTTTCATCTCTCAAGGGTTGAGAAGTATCTCCAGATTTGCGTCCAGTAATCAATTCCAGAAGCACAACACAGAAACAATAAACATCTGATTTTACGGTTGATATGCTGCGTTATGCATATACAGGAGCCATGCATGATGTATCTAGAAATGAAATTAACGTTAACTCACACAGTCACACACAGGATTACAAAATGTCTGTGTTGACATAGCAATTACTAATTCTGTTTCTAACCTTATTTTATACTTAGTGATATGATAGTCGACATATAACAGTCAGATAAGGCATTGGTATATAAGTCCTAACTGCACTCTAGCATCCTTCTACATTCTACTACTTCTCAAAAAGCTATCACTGTAATCAGAACAACCAGAACAACTACTCCATTGTTTTATAATGATACTACGGAAATTTTACGAGATTTGTCATAAGACAACGATAACAATCCCAAACAAAACATCAACCTGCCTCAAACACATCGCAGCTTCTGTCACACATTCCATCAAACAAATCGCAATCAAACTTTAATTTCAAATAAGCATTAAAACACGATAATAAACGAAACAAACATCAATATATCAATCCTCATCAACAACACCCGCATATACACCACTTTACTTCAACAACATCAACACGATCCTCATAAACATCTATTCATTTCAACAAAATTCAAACCCTAACACTACAACAAATCAGGCCAATTACGACGGTTTTTTTGTCGATTTTGCTTGAGTAGTAAGTTCAGGATTTCGTCACAAATTACAATTTCGTTGTAAGTTATAAAAAAGGGGCCACCTTTCATTAAAATATTAACTAAATTACGACGGTATACAAGCGTCGTATGTACGATTCTTACGACAGAAATATTCTTCGTATATTAGGAAGGGGCCCACCTTTCATTAAAATATTAACTAAATTACGACGGTATACAAGCGTCATATGTAGGATTCTTACGACAAAAATGTTCGTCGTATATTAGGTGGGCCCCATCTGATTGAAAAATAATAAAATATTTAACTTCCGACGGCATTTCAAGTCCGTCGTAAAATAGAACCGACGTCGTTTTGCTTGGCGGGCTGATTTCCCCCCTTTTTAATTGGCTGATGCCAAATTTTATTAATAAAATAAAGAACTTGCGACGAAACCTATTTCCATCGTAAATAGTTACCACGAAAATTTCAATCTCAAAACGACGTCATTGTTCGCAGAAAAAAAAAATTTATTTTATAAATAAATTTAATAAATGAAAAATAATAAAATATGTAACTTCCGACGGAAGTTCAAGTCCGTCGTAAAATAAAACCGACGTCGTTTTGCTTGGCGGGCTGATTTCCCCCCTTTTTTATTGGCTGGTGCCAAATTTTATTAATAAAATAAAGAAACGAAACATATTTCCGTCATAACTAGTTACGACGAAAATTTCGTTTTCCGTCGTAAGAACGGCGCGCTCAACTTTCCGTCGTAAGTTTGCTACAATTCTAAAACCACATAATACATAAATTTTCGATTAAAACAAACGCAAACTCTAATTAAGCCAAAGCAATTTCTTCGATTTCATTGAGAACTCTACGTTAACGGAGATCAGATAGCCATTATTTTTTGTGAGTAATAAATATGAGAAGTTTTAGATTGAATTGTGAAAGGGGGTTTAACTAGTTTTTATTGGCGGGAACTTTTTCACATTTCTTTAAAAAAGATATGCTATTACATTTGGTTGCACTTTTCGTTAATTACGAATGCATTTGACTGAAAATTTCTATTGTTATGGTAAAAAATTAAATGAATCATAAAATTCTTTTTATTATTAGTTAAACAGAATTTCAATGATTTATCTTGTAAAATTGATTCCCAAAATTATTTTTAAATGCTACGATAAACTTTAATTTGTTATAATAAAATTATTATATGATAATAGAACACGTCACCTTGCTAATATTCCATACGGTCACATCAATCATTTCAAACAATTCGTTACCTATTTTTGAACACATATCACTATTGCTAGCAATGGATTTGATAGATTAATTGTGAATTACACAATATTGAGGTCGTCTATCCAGCTAAATTCACCCAAGATATACCCATGCTTATCGATCAATATTGGACCCAATTCCACTAACATATCACCTGTTTCTTGTTCTGCTACTCTTCTTCTGCACGAACTCCTCTCTGCCTGGTCATCAAAACGAATGACTTCAGTTGCCTGGTCATCACAATCAACAACATTCGCCATCACATCACGATCATCACACCGAGACTCTGCATTAGACTCTTCGAAGACATTAACGATCTTTTCATTATCAAAATCAATTCCTTTCGTTGCCTGGTCATCAAAATCAACTACTTCCATCGTAACATCAGGATCTTCGGACAAAGATTCTAGATTGGACTCCGCGTGGACACTCACAACTTCTTGATGATCATCTAACTTGTCTTTTTCTGCAATCGCCTGGATTTTAAAATTTTCATGTTTCATCGCCTGGATGCTTATTTTTGAGTTGTATGCCAAATTCGAACATTCTTATTTTATAGGGAACTTATTGGCGGGAAACGTTTTAATTGGCTCTCAAAGCTTCACACGGATCCCGCCTGTGGCATATTTGATTTTTCAAAAAGATTCTCATTTGAGAGTTTCTTTTTAAGTATATCTCAAAATTCTGTAATATTTAATGGTTCCAATTATAAAATACGAGATTTATACTTCGAACAATTACTTGTCTTAAAGTAATAACTAATTCAGAATTATAACATTAAAATACTTTTACTTTTTCTTATCACGTTTTTCCTTAGCAAATCTAATAAAAATGTAATTTTTTAAACTTACTTATGGCATTATTATCATCCTAAAATATAATTATAAAATTATGAGCCATGGAAAAAATAGGCTTTCTAAATCTTTCTTGAAAAAAGAGATGCTATTATAATTCGTTGAACTTTTTCTTAATATCACTACAAGAAATTTCAGTTTTAACAACAGAAAATTCCGTTGACAAGATAAGAAAATCCGTTAGTAAGACAGCTTGCTAACGGAATACCCACCAAAATGGACCGTTGGTATAAACATCGTTGGGAAGTCTCTGCTAACGGATTTGCTAACGGATTTGTTTCTGTAGCCAATGTTACCAACGGAATAGCAACAAACCACTAACACCCCTCCTTGTTTACTAAGCCACCAAAAAGTACCATCCCACCAACGGAATTTTCCGTTAGCAATTATAGCAACAATTTCTCAACAGATAATCTGTCATTAAATTAAATAACAAAGACTCCCAACGGAATAATCTCAGAATGATATGGTTGTGAATCATCAGGTGCCAATTTTTCATTTTTTTAGCCCCGTAAATTTTTCTATTTATATAGAATTTTAAATAAAATAAAAGTTACAGTCTTTTATATATAATCACATCATCACAATTTAAAATGGGTATAAGAGTTACACCATCTCTCTAATCCAATACAATACTACTTTCAAATAGTACGACTATAGCTAACCATATTCTACTTGAAGCACAATTAGTGTCCTACAACATAATTTTCAGTTTAAGTACACCATGAACATACTAAACTAGTCACTCATTGTCTTGTCACCATTGTGACTACATCTAAATCAGTATTAGGGGACTTAGGATGTAGGAAAGAATTAGCCTCGAGAATTCTGGCTATTAGATTCTCTATTTCTTTCATCTGATCCTTCTTTACTTTAGTTCTTCCCATAACTTTTGATTTATGCATTGGCAACAGATCAACTGCAAGGGTTCATCTCTGGCATATAAAAGATGTTTTGCGATCAACCAACTCCATACACCCTCTTTTTTTTATTTACCCCTCGTGATGCATCAAGAAACAATGCATTTTTATCAACATGCTATCCACATTCCTCCTGCTGCTCACGAAGTTTCTCGAACTTATCCTGTATCCAACAATAATTACCACCCAATGACCATGCTAGAAATGTAATTATTCAGACTCAAAGGAAGATAGTATATCAATCGATTGAAAGATATTAGTATATATACATAAATGTACACGGTCTTATTTCACAATTTAAATCTGTCTTTCTACTATCTTCGTATAAAATATAGGGCATTGACAACATTATCTTACCAGCTGAACAAGTATTTTTTAAGTGAAAATAAACAAGTACCTAGGCACACGTGACAATATTTTGTGAAATGTATAAGAACAATCTATTGACCAGGATTCCAAATTTACTTGATATAAATTTAAATTTATAACCCAGAAAAACAGAATCCTAACTATCATGATTCAGAAGAGCTCATGTTGCCTTGAGTTCTATATTTGAATCCCAAGCACACGTATAAGCTAAAGTTGCATGTGGTACTTCTGATAAACATCAAAATTATATTAAGCAGACTCCAAAAGAAATAGTTATGTATAAATCTGTTCCTCGGAATTAGACATATCAACCAATGTCCAAGAGATTAGATTTTCTTCAATTTAATGATATAAGTAAAACCGACCAATGCCGTGAACAAGAAATAGCACAAAAGGAAGGTCTCGTTACACACAACCTACTATTATATTAATTTCTTTTCCAAACAAATCAAGGTGTTTACAGGGTTCGAATAACATATATAAGAAAAATTAATTACACACTTGAAATAAACCAAGCACGACCTTCAACAAGTCAATTAAACACTCTCTAGACTCCCTCCATAAGCTACTACTATATCAAGATGTACAACTGCTTAGCTATTTACACAATTATATCACATCCAAATATCCAATTCAGGTTTTTCCTCCCAACTCATCACCATATTAATCTACTCTATTTATTAACTTTTCCATAATGGGAGAGAATTAATAGAACTACAATTCCACAACCACAACATATACTGTACTTGCATAAAATTATTTAGGGGAATTTAATAACTCACGTTTATTTGTTGGTTTTTTTTGTGAATCCATATCCGTGTGCCAATGGAATAAAGAGAAGCTTCTCATCCATCCTCCACATATATCTTAATTACATTATCAGTCACAAGGTACACCTATCAAGAAACAGTGCCAGGTCACAAGAAGTTTGGCATTCTCTGATAAACAATAAAAATATCTTGTACGAACTACTCAAATGTCAAACAATTGAAAACAATTCTGTATCTAGCATGACATAATTGTATAAAAAGAAACATGGTAAATCAAATCGGATGATTAAACACTTGACACTTGACAGAGCAGAGCCCCATTCCAAGCCCCAATTGAAACCCTTTACCTTGAACTAAAAGCCCCATTCCAAGCCCTAATTGAAACCCTGAACGAAAAACCCCAATTGAAATTCTAATTAAAAATCAATATACAGAAAAGTGAGTGTGATACCAATTAATCAGAGCATTTAACTCGAGAAAAGGGAAGAAAATACCAATTAATGGGAGCCCTAATCAGTCACATGCAAAGTGAAAAAAAAATTAGAAACATAGAGAGAAAATAAGAGAGAGTTGAGAGAGAGAGAGAGACGAGACATCGGGTTCTTCGAGTTGAGAGTTGAGAGTTGAGCGAGAGCGAGTTGAGAATTGGGAGAGAGTTGAGAGAGAAAAGAGATTGATTTATTCGATGAGGGTGAGTTATAGAGAGAGTAAAGTGAGAGAGTAAAGTATACAAATTTTCGTGAAATTTTCGTGTAGGTATCTAAATTTTGGATTGATGGGAAAATTGCCGCCTTGCAAATTTTCACCTTAAATTATATTTGTTTAACTATTAATTTATTTTTTTAATTAATATATTAAATTAAAGAATGGTCAAAATAATAATTTATTAGATTAAAAAATAATGAATTTTTTAAATATTTATATATGAACAATAATTTAAAATCTGTCTTAAATTATATATTAATTTAGAATACATTATTGTTATATATTACAATGTTTTTGTTAAGATGTGACATAGGCAGACTTTTTTATTTTTTTGATTATCTTTTATTAACATTAGGATGAGTATACTTATTAACATCCGTACGATTGGATCGTCGAAGAAATCATTTTAAAAATTTATTCAATGAATGTGTCACACGCCCCGTTATAGAAATCAGTACTATTATAACGTTTTTGCTAAGATTCGGTACAACCGGGCCTTTTTATTTTTTAATTATTTTTTTCCAGTACTAGATTGAGTACCTATAAACATCCGTACGGTTGGATCATCGAAAAAATTATTTAAAAAAATTATTTAATGAATCTGGCATGCCCCCGTTAAAGAAACTAGTACTATTACAATGCTTTTGTTAAGGAGCGACACAATCAGAACTTTTTCTTTTTTGATTATTTTTTCACATCACTAGAATGAGTACCTATTAACATCCATATGGTTGGATTGTCGAATAAATTAATTAAAAAGATTATTCAGTGAAGCTGACACACACCCCATTATCGAAAAAAGTACTATTACAACATTTTTGTTAAAATGCGGCACAACCGTGTCTTTTTATTATTTGATTATTTTTTCGCAACACTAGAATAAGTACCTACTAACATCCGTACGGTTGGATCGTCGAATAAATCATTTAAAAAATTTATTCAGAGAATCTGACAATGCCGCGTTACTAGAAGTTGTAATGTTATAATGTTGTTGTTAAGACGCGGCACAACCGAGCCTTTTTATTTTTTGATTATTTTTTCCCAACACTAGAATGAGTACTTATTAGCATCCGTATGGTTGGATGTTGTGAAGAAATCATTTTAAAAAATTATTTAGTAAATCTGGCACGTGCCCCGTTACTAGAGGCAATATTGTTACAACGATTCTGTAAAGATGCGGCACAACCAAGTCTTTTATTTTTTGATATTTTTTTTTCAAATACTATATTGAGTACTTATTAACATTCGTATGGTTCAATCGTCAAAAAAATCATTTAAAAAAATTATTTAGTGAATCTAACATGTGCCCCATTATAGAAAGCAATACTATTACAATCGGGCCTTTATATTTTTTGATTAATTTTTCCTAACACTAGTGTTGTGGAATAAATACTAGGTCTTCAAATTATGGCTAGGGTTTCGTGATAAATATTTTTAAAAAATTAAAACACCAATTCGCGAGAAAACACTATTTGGAAGTACAAGTCAAAGTACTAATTGACTCTTAAAATCTCAAACCAAATAAATTTATTATTTTCCAAAAAATTTGAAATATCATCAAAATAGATGGATCTTCACATCCGTACGGTTGGATAGTCGATAAATATTTCTTCAAAATCAAAACATCAATTCGGGACAAAACATTAGTTTGAAGTACAAGTCAAAGTACTAGTTGACTCTTAAAATTTCAAACCAAATACATTTATTATTTTTCATAAATTTTGAAATATCATTAGAATAGGTAGATCTTTACATATGTACGGTTGGATCGTCGATAAATAATTTTTAAAAAATTGAAACAACAATTCGGGAAGAAATACTAGTTAGAAGTACAAGTCAAAGTAATAGTTGACTCTTAAAATTTCAAACCAAATAAATTTATTATTTTCCAAATTTTTTGAAATATCATCAAAATATATAGATCTTCACATCCGTACGGTTGGATCGTCGATAAATATTTTAAAAAAATCAAAATACCAATTCGGGACAAAACACTAGTCAGAAGTACAAGTCAAAGTACTAATCGATTCTTAAAATCTCAAACCAAACAATTTTATTATTTTTCAAATTTTTTGAAATATCACTATAATTGATAGATCTTTACATCCGTACGGTTGGATAGCCGTTAAATATTTTTTAAAAAGTCGAAACATCAATTTGGGAGGAAATACTAGTTAGAAATACAAATTAAAGTAGTAATTGACTCTTAAAATCTCAAACCAAATAAATTATTATTTTCCCAAAATTTTGAAATATCATTGAAATCGATAGATCTTCACATCTGTACAGTTCGATGGTCGATAAATATTTTTTCAAAAATCGAAACACCAAGAGAGGAAAATTTCCAGAATTAATATTTCCTACGAAATAGTAACAGATACAATTTAACCGTATGTTATTATAAGAGATTAGTAACGGAATATATTTAATCGATCTAAAAATGGTAACAGACTACTAACGGAATAAAAGTTGTAACTTCCGTTAGTATGGGGTTGGAAATTCGTTACTAAACAGTTATTATGTCATTACTGTTCCATTGGCAAAGATCCGTTGGCAAACCATTGTTATTCCATTGGCACATTTGGGAGGACATTTTTGGCGCCTATTTTACCAACGAAAATATTCCGTTATTAAATATCCGTTAGTGATCCGTTGGATTTCGGTTGGTAGAATTAATACTTTTTAAACATTCGAGATCCGTTAGCAATCTGTTGGTAACTACTAACAGAAGGATTTCCGTTCCTAAATTCCGTTGGTACATTAGCTTATTCTTGTAGTGTATATGATTGCATTTATTTGAAAATTGTAATTTTTTCAAATAAAGATAAACAATAAAATTCTCTTTTTTTGTATATAAAAAACTTTAAAAATCGATATTGCTAGCTAGTGTTGTAAACGTCTAAACGAATAAGTGTAATTGAATACACCAAGACAGAGATGGTACTATGGGATGAAGAAAGCCTGGTTATGTTGGCAGTCAAAGCCAGTAAGCCACAAACGATTTAACATAGCTAGCTAAACATTCTAAAAGCATGATTAATTTGATGATTATGAGCCAATCCTGTATCACACGACACACATAACTTTACGAACTTTCATGATTAATTTGATGATTATGAGCCAATCATGTATCACACGGCACACATAACTTTACGAACTTTCATGATTAATTTTTGTGTTTCCGAAAATTAATAGAGTGGACACCTCAAAACTTTGATCCTACACTTGCCCTGTGTTTGTACAAGCAGACACTAATAGCACTAGGAGCTGCAATATGCCAATCTCAAATCCAACAGGCCTTACATATGATACCACAACTTACATTTACAATATTAGAAGCCAAACTAGAAAAAAAACATTCACATAGCCTTGAACCAATTAATCTCCTGTGAATTAACAGTAGGCTGCATACAAGACAATTATTTGTGAATCCTTGACCTAGTATGTGTGTTTAGAACGCGGATGAAATTCTTCTTTGTGATCGTCAATTACAAAAATTTAAACACCAGAAGCCTTAACATCTTCAAGGTTCCCCGTTTGATGAATTGCTTGTTGGATATTTCTCTGTACAAGTGATCCTTATATTCCTGAATCCTAGTTCGGAGGACCTAGCATCATAAACATCGATAACTTGTACTTTCAGGGTAATAAAACTACGAATCTACGTACTTGAATACACATTTATATGTTGTTTTGGATAGTTAGTTGTAACCTAAACAATACTGAGGTCATCAATCCAGCTAAATTGACCCAAGAGATGGCCATACCTATCTATCAAAATCAGACCCAATTGCACTAACATATCACCAGCTTTTTGTTCTACTACTATTCCTCTGCTTAAACTCCTCTCTACTTTGTCATCAAAATGAATGATTTCCGTTGCCTGGTCATCTGAATCAACAACGCTCATTGTAACATCACGATCATCAGAATATGCTGCATTAGACTCCTTGTGGATATTAACGATTTTTTCATGAACAAAGTCAACTACTTTCTTCGCCTGGTCATCAAAATTAAATACTTCCATCCTAACATTAGGATCACCAGACACAGGTTCTGCATTGGACTCCACGTGGGAACTAACAACTTCTTGATCAGCAATTAACTTGTCTTTTCCTGCAATAGCCTGGAGTTTAAGTTTTTCATGTTCCCTCTTTTTCGACTGATAAACTTTAGAAGCTTCTTCCTGAGTTGCATAACTACCAAGCCATATTCGAACATTCTTCTTTTTCGGGTGTTTGATTTCAGCGACCCACTTGGACTTTCTCTTTCTAACACCTTCAATCTTGGTAACAACTTGTTGCTTGGATTGCAAAGGAATTGCGTCTCTTCCTGTTTCTTTGGCAGTAAAATCAGGGACCTCCCTCACCTGGTCATCAAATTCAACAACGTTCACCCTAACATCACGATCATCAAACAAATTCTCTACTTTCGACTCCTTGAGGACACTAACGGTTTCCTGATCATTAAAATCAACCGCTTTCATCGCCTGGTCATCAATAACAATGTCTTCCAGTGCCTGATCATCATTATCAATGCCTTCCATCGCAACTGCATCACGATCATCGGACAAAGATTTCGCATCAAACTCCACGCGGGCACTACCGACTTCCTGATCATCAACCGAATTCTTGTCTATTGCAATAGACTCGACTTTAATTTTTTCGTGTTCCATCTTTTTCAACTGATGAACCTTGGCAGCTTCTTCCTGAGTTGCGTAACTACCAAGCCATATTCGAACATTCTTCTTATCGGGTGCTTGATTTCCGCAACCCACTTGGATCTTAACATTTGAACACCTTCTAATATTTTTCTTAGCCATTGTTTCTTAATTGTGTGTTTTTTGTGATGTGATCGAGGCAGTAGTTTTGCTTATATAATGAGAATTGAGAAACCTTTTTCTACACAAATTAGGATTAGACTTTTAAATACAATTAACCTATCCTATGTTCGGTAGGAGTAGGACAATTTATTGAGTGTGTAGGAAATTGGTAAACGGCTATAAATAGGATAATTTTGTATAAATTTAGCAATTATTTTCAAAAAAAATATGATTTAAACTATTTTCCTTTTCTGCAATTGCGATAAGAAATGGACATATGGGAGGGCTATTAAAAGTGTGATGTTAAAATGTAATTGTTATATTCAAATTTAAATATAGTACTTTGGAGGTATAAACATTTTTAATATTATAATCCTAAAAAATTTATGGATGTTTTCTAATTAAGAAGACATTTTTAATATTATAATCCTAAAAAATTTCCCGTTCTTAGAAAATGATGCATTCATTTAGTTCATCTCCGACAATATTCAAGGTAGAAACTAAATAGCCTTCAACATGCCGGAGTATGAGATTGTAGGTTTTAGTACTGATTTTACTAAAAAGTTTTCCTAAATCTTCTAATACTCTACTTAGGCCTTGTGTTTTCAGTTCTTAAAACTTTCTTTGTAACTCTTTTATGTCTTTTGTTCTGACCTCTTGATTTTAAGCAATTTTTACCTTTATTTCTCTTCCATTGTCTACCTAACTTTCAGAACCTAGGACAATGTAGCTAATTGACTTAAGTGGAACTAACTTGTGCCAAATCATTCTATTATTAAGTACGTTTGGTGCCATTTCGATGTGTTTCAATTCTTCCAAACAAACAGACTTTTTTTAACTCTAAACTTGAGAATTGATCAATTATGGATGGATAAATATTTTTTGTTCATATCATCGTAAGTTAAAATTGTTCATATGCCTTCTGAGTTCTGTCCGTGTTTTGACAATCAATTCATCATTCATTTTTTTTCAAAATACACATCTTTAATAATTAAAACACGGGTCATTTTTCTAGAAATTAACATAAATTTCTATTCTTTGCGGTTAATTTTTTTTTCTAGGTATGATTGCACATTTTTTTTCATCTTTTACAATGTACTTACTTTAATTTATATAGATAATTTGATTGATCGGGGACTATAATTTTAAATAACACGGGCTGTATAATGTGATTTGATCTGATCATAATGTATGATATGCAATATCATGCTTTTTTAAATTTGTTATGAACTATATATTTTAATCTGTTTATTGTTTACACAAATTATTATCAAAATTTTAGAATATATACTATATTATTCTATACTAATTATTTTCTTTCATAAAATTAATTTAAAATTCATTTGATAATAACAAAAAATGTGTCATCTATACTATATTATTAAAGACGAAACATTGAAAGTTTTGTAGTCTGGTCATGAAAGTTTTTGTAGTATGGTCACTCAATTCATAGTCGTTAGATATTTTTGATCAAATCGATGTGAACCGTTAGATAAAATATTAAAATTATTATATAGAATATCTTTTTTATTTTTCCTAACTAAAACATCTCATTTTCCAAAAATATTGCAAACAATTTCATTTACTAAAATAACATAATAAAGTTATAATTGCTAATAACTAACTCATTACCTTTTTTAGCCAAATTGTATATTCTTTTTTATATTTTCTAACTAAAATTTCTACTTTTCTATTTTTCCTACCTAAAACCTCTCATTTTCCAAAAATATCACGAACATATCTATTTAGTAAAATAAAATAATAATATTATAATTATTAATTACTAACCGATTAGATTTTTTTTTTCCAAAGCGTATATTCATTTTTATATTTCATAACTAATATTTCTCTTAACTAAAACCTCAAAAATATCACGGACTATTCCATTTAGTAGCATAAAATACTAATATTATAAATCTATTTATCTATACTATATTATTAAAGACGAAACATTGAAAGTTTTGGTACATGTTTTTTTGATACGGTACTTGCCTTATTTAATTGTTTATTTAATTATTATAAAAATTATTATAATCAGTTACCCTTTCAGTTAAAATGCATTGCCATTTTTTTCTTTTTCTAAAAAAATCACGAGCAATTTCCTTTTCAAGCTAAAACATGTTACTTTTTCTATTTATTTTACTAAAATCCCTCATTTCCCAAATATATCACGAGCAAATCCTTACTTATTTATTTTAAAACATATTTTAATACTTTTAATTGGTAATTACATTTCCCCTCTTTTTCTAGAAAAATCACAGGCAATTACATTTTCCGGCTAAAACATGTTATATTTTCTATTTTCCTTACTAAAATCTCAACTTTTCCAATTATATCACGGGCAAATCCTTGCTTATTTACTTGAAAATCTATTTTAATAATTTTAATTGACAATTATATTTTTCAACTAAAACATGTCACCTTTTGTATTTTTCTTATTAAAACCCCTCTTTTTTTCAAAAATATCACGGGCAAATCGTTACTTTTATATTTTAAAATTCAACGAAAACATGTTACTTTCTATTTTTCTTACTAAAACCCCTCTTTTTCCAAAATATCACGGGCAAACCATTACTTATTTATTTTAAAATCTATTTTAATACTTTTAATTATTTAAAAATATTTAACACGCCTACTTATTTTTTTTAACAAATGCAATTAATAAAATATAAATACTAAATAATAAAATTAACAATTATTAAAAACAATTCGTGCATCGCACGGGTTTTAAGCTATATTATTAAAGACGAAACATATCACGGACAAATCCTTGCTTATTTACTTTAAAATCTATTTTAATAATTTTAATTGACAATTATATTTTTCAACTAAAACATGTCACTTTTTGTATTTTTCTTACTAAAACCCTCTTTTTTTCAAAAATATCACGGGAAAATCGTTACTTTTATATTTTAAAATTCAACGAAAACATGTTACTTTCTATTTTTCTTACTAAAACCCCTCTTTTTCCAAAATATCACGGGCAAACCGTTACTTATTTATTTTAAAATCTATTTTAATACTTTTAATTATTTAAAAATATTTAACACGCCTACTTATTTTTTTTAACAAATGCAATTAATAAAATATAAAATATAAAAAATAAAATTAACAATTATAAAAAAAATTCGTGCATCGCACGGGTTTTAAGCTATATTATTAAAGACGAAACATTAAAAGTTTGATAGTCGGATGGACGGACGGTCGGTACTTAGTGATTTTATTTAATTGCCCTTACTTATTTTTTAAAAAACTATCACTAAATAATAACATTATTTATAACCAATTACCTTTTCAGCTAAAATACATTACCTTTTTTTATTTTTTTTCTAACAAAATCTTCTCTTTTTCTAAAAAAAAACACGGGCGGTTATCTTTTTTAACAAAAACATGTTACTCTTTCTATTTTCTTACTAAAACCCCTTATTTTCCAAAAATATTACGGGCAAACCCTTACTTATTTATTTTAAAAATCTATTTTTTTATTTTAATAATTAAATGTATTAAAATCTAATTTTAATACTTTTAATTATGAGCACTTTTTCAGCTGAAACATGTTACTTTTTCAATTTTTTCATTTTCTAAAGAAATTATTATTAAATAATAAAATTTTTATAACCAACTACCTTTTCAGCTAAAATACATTACTTTTTCTATTTTTTTTTCTAACAAAATCCTCTATTTTTCTAAAAACAATCACCGGCAATTATCATTTTCAAATAAAACATGTTACTCTTTCTATTTTTTCTTACTAAAAACCCTCATTTTCCAAAAATATCCTGGACAAATCCCTACTTATTTATTTTGAAACCCATTTAAATACTTTTAATTATGGGAACTTACCTTTTCAGATAAAACATGTTACTTTTTCTATTTTTCCTTATTAAGACCCCTACTTTTCCAAAAATATCACGGATAAACAGTTATTAATTTATTTTAAAATTTATTTTAATACTTTTAATTATTTAAAAAAGTTTAACACGCCTACTTATTTTTTAGCAAATGCAAATTAATAAAATATTAAAACATAAATAATAAAAATAATAATTATTAATAACAATCCGTGCATCGCACGGGTTTTAAGCTAGTATATATAATGCATCCAATCTAATTATAAATCTAGTCACTCCTATTATATATATATATATATATATATATAATTTATTATTAAAACCGAAACATTGAAAGTTTGATAGTCGGTCGGTACGGTTCTCATATTTTGATATTTGTACTTTAGTTCTTTTATTTTTACTACTTTATTTAATTTATTAAAAACAACAATTTTATTCAAAATATAGTTTGGTAGTCGGTCAGTCAATACGACATTCATATTCTGATATTTGCACTTTAGTCCTTTTTCTTTTGTAATTTGACCTTAATTTATTAAAAACAACAATTTTAATTAAATATATTTTTAAAATATTGTTAAACACAAAACTCTTAAAACACAATTTAATCACACTCAAACAGAAACACACACATCAATTCAACATTAAGTTCAACAATCACATAAAACTATTCAAATTTAAGATGAACTTCAAACAAAGTAAATATAAATATAAAATAAAAAGAATATGAATGTCGTATGCATCACACTGACTTTATACTTGTAGTATAGATAAGAACAAATAATTATAAATATCATGTATACATGTTATCAATATGTGATATTTAACAATGATTATTGTGCGATAAATAAAGTTATCCTCGTTCGAGAATTGAGGCGGGTTCGACGAATGAATTCATGTTCGGAGTTTCCCCGACCCCGAAGTGACCGATCGCCCATACCTAAATTATTGTCTAATTTTTACACATGTTTTAACACTAATTTCATTAATTTAAAAATAAATTAGTCATAAATATGTAAATAAACTACTTGTAATATATTATTTATGTTATATCAACATTTAATAATACATTTTATATATTAATTATTTGAATAATTCAAATATATTGTGTAGTACAAGAAAAGTTCGACTCTGATGTAAGAAAATAGAATATATTATAGTTATCGATACATATACAAAATATTTGTTTAGTTAAAAGAAAGATAAAAAGCACCACACATAATATTGTTTTTAAAACTTAATATTAATATTTTATAAGACTGGTAGTATATATGATTCTGTATGATATTTTAAGTATTAAAAAAATAAAGTTTATGTTATGAATTAAAAAGTGTACTTGTAAATTAATTGTTAGGGTTTAGGAGTTTTCGAGTTTTAATGACTGCTCTTGTGTTTCAGGGACTAACTCGGTCCTAACAAGATGCCTACGTATCTCTAGTGTTTAGAGAATCAAGCCAGAAAACGTAGTTCTTGGTGTTGCCCTCGGGGCTATGGCGGCAGGGGCACACCAAAGACGTAGTGACTTGTATGTCCTTATTCGAGGATGAAGTCTAAAACGTAGTTATTGGTGTTGCCCTCGGGGCTATGGTGGCAAGGGCACACCAAGGACGTAGTGACTTGTATGTCCTTATTCGAGGATGAAGTCTAAAACGTTGTAGATGACGTATGGAGCTGTGTCCAAAACGTAGTAGAGGACGTATGGAGCTGTGTCCAAAACGTAGTTCTGAGATGAGGGGTCAGACCCTTTATATAGGCGTTTAAAAGCCTAATGGATAAGTACTTATTTCTTTGAAGGATAAGTCTTATCCTTGACGGTGGATAAGTATTGACTTTCTTAAAGGATAAGTCTTATCCTTAACGGTGGATAAGTATTGACTTTCTTAAAGGATAAGTTTTATCCTTGACAGTGGATAAGGATAAATTCTAGATCCTTCCTTGTAGGAGTTGTTTCCATATCATAACGGACTTGTATTGAAACAAGCCCACTTGTATTAGAACAAACCTGTATTGGACGTCTCCTAACAGGTTGTACTTCTAGCCCAAATATTAATTACGAAATTAATATTTAATTAGAGTTTCGGGCCTTATTAATGAGCTTTATTTATGGACCATCTAGGTTTAATTAATGCAATATTAATTATGTCTTTAGGGTTGTTTTTAACCCATATCATTTGCCCCCCAACTTCTATGATAATGCACTAGGATTTCATAGAAGTTATACTGGTCTTTTTCAAGACTTGGGGTCTTTTTATCCCTTACCTGGGACGTACTAACCTTTTTTGGGGATTTTAATATACACTAGTTCTTCACGAGTATCATCTTGGTGTAAAGTGTGGAGCGACCTACACATTTACGACGATTTTGCCTTATTCGAGGCTAGCTTGACATTTGCATAAGCCTTTTATGTCTTATACCGTCTTGTTTTGGCTTCAAGCCTTTTATTGAGCATATCGAATGATGGGGTTTGGACTGAATGTGTTAGGTTTCTGGGGTTTCAACCCTTCACCCTTACAGGTTCTTACTGATGGCTGCACTCGTAGTAATTCATTCTCAAGTCTATCATATCAAACTTCTCCCGAGCTTGAAATTTTTGCTAATTAACAATAGGCATCTTTGGCTTTCTTTTGTATGTTTATTAACAACATTCACCCTTCGAGGTTCGTTGTATTCAACTCTAATTGTGCAGTTGACATGCATTTTTGTATGTTTTCCTTTGCATTCATTTGTATTTGTCTTGGCAAAACTTTGAGGATGTTTCTACCAATCAAAACGGGCTCAACCCTTCATCTGCTTTCTAGGAAGCTCATGATTTCATCGAACCTTATTTCTACTTGTCCTACTAGCGGATCCTTTTAGGATGCACTAAACATAATAAACTTTTAAGTTTGAGTATGCAATACTTGTTTGGTGGTTATCTTGGCTAGAGGTTTAGCCTCAATCCACTTAGTGAAGTAGTCAATTGCCACTATCAAGAACTTCCTTTGTGCACTTGCCACTGGAAATGGCCCAAGTATGTCCATGCCCCACATGGCAAACGGGATTGGTGAGTTAACTGACGTTAACATCTCGGGAGGTTGCTTAACCACAGGTGCATGCTTTTGAAACCGTTTGCACTTCTTCACATAATCTTTCGCATTAGCAAGCATATCTGGCCAGTAGAAGCCTACACGGGTGATTTTATGAGCAAGGGTCCTGCCCCCCAAGTGCTGCCCACAAACTCCCTCATGAACTTCTTTCAAGGCTAACTCCGCCTCCTGGGGTCGTAGACACTTCAAGTAAGGAATGACAAAAGACTTCTTGTATTAAATCCCTTCGATCAAGACGTACCTCAATGCTCTCACTATTAACTTTAGTGCTTCCAAGGCATTATTTGGTAACCAACCAGTTTCAAGATGAGCCTTAATGGGGTCTATCCCACAACCACATATGTCAATAGGTGTTATTAGTTTTCCATTGATGATCGGGGTCTTCAAGACTTAGAAGTATACACTTCCGGCATAGTTCTCTATCTCAGAAGAAGCAAATTTAGAAAAGGCATCGACCTTCATGTTTTCTTCTCTAGAAATGTGTTCCATATAACATTCATCAAACTGGGACATGATCGTTTTCACAAGCTTAAGATATTTGGCCATGGTTTCATTCTTAGCCTCAAATTCTTCATTTACTTGTGAGACTACCAATCTCGAGTCTCCACAGACTTTGAGAGTATTAACTCTCAAGGCCCCAGCCAAACCTAAGTCGGCTATCAGGGCTTCATACTCAGCTTCATTGTTTGTTGTCGGAAAGTCCAACTTTAGTGCATACTCAATGAGAAATCCATCGGGACTTTGTAGCACTAAACCTGTTCCGCTTGATTTTTTTTTGATGCCCCATCAAAATAGAGCACCCAGTATTCCTTAAATACCATCTCTTCATCTTGTTTTTCAACTTCTTTGCCCTCCAAGGGTACTACTTCCTGCTCCCCGACTTCTTGGTTGTCGATGGTTCATTCAACCATGAAGTCAGCAAGTGCTTGTGCTTTAATGGTCGTTCGAGGCTTATACTTGATGTCGAACTCTCTCAACTCAATCTCTCATTTGATCAGTCTTTCTCTGACCTTAGGACTATGCATGATGTTTCTTAATAGTTGGTCAGTCAAGACTTTTATCTTATGCACCTGAAAGTACGGGCTTAATTTTCTTGAGGCCATGATCAAGGCTAAAGCAAACTTTTCTATCAGAGAGTATTTTACTTCTGCTCCGTGCAGAATTTTGCTCACATAGTAGATGGATTTCTAAACCTTTGATTTTTCATTCACCAAAATAGCTCCCAATGCGGTGTTTGAAACTGCCAAGTATAGATAGAACATTTCTCCAGGTTTTGGTTTTGCCAACAATGGTGCTTCAGTCGTGTATTTTTTTCAAGGCCTCAAAGGCGTCTTGGCTTTCTGCTGTTCACTCAAAAATTTTCATGTTCTTCAATGCTTTGAAGAAGGATAGACACTTTTCCCCTGACTTGGAGATGAACCTTCCCAATGTTGCCACTCTCCTAGTGAGTTTCTGAACATTTTTAACAGAGTGCGGTGGTTCCATATCCACAATTGCTTTAATTTTGTCGGGGTTGGCTTCAATTCCTCGTTTAGAGACCATCAGACCCAAAAACTTGCCTGACCCTGCGCCAAAGGCGTACTTGGCAGGATTCAACATCATTTTATGGTGTCTCAACACTTCAAATGCCTCTCGGAGGTGCTCTATGTGATCGGCCTTATCGAGGCTTTTGACTAACATGTCATCCACGTAAACCTCCATGGTCTTGCCAATGAGATGTTTGAAAATTTTGTTCACTAACCTTTGGTATGTGGCACCTGCATTCTTGAGTCTAAAGGCCATAACTAAGTAGCAATAAACACCAAAATCAGTAAAGAATGATACCTTGCGAATGTCATCCTTATGCATCTTGATTTGGTTGTATCCGCTGAAGCCATCCACGAAGCTTAGCATTTTGTGCCCTGCAGTGGCATCTATTAAAGTGTCGATCCTTGGTAGGGGAAGATAGTCCTTAGGACATGCATCGTTCAAGTCCGTAAAGTCTACACACATTCTCCACTTTTCATTGCCTTTCTTGACCATTACCAGGTTAGACAACCATTCAGGGAATTGAATCTCTTCAATGAATCATGCTTCCAAGAGCTTATCTACCTCTTGATTTATGGCCTCTTGCCTCTCTGGAGCAAAATTTCTCTTCTTTTGTTTCAAAGTATTTCTTTCAGGATTTACGTTCAATTTGTGTGTTATCAACTGGGGATCAATCCCTGGCATGTCGGCCGCTGTCCAAGAAAAAACATCATTATTTTCTTGAAGAAAAGATATTATCTTGCTCTTCAATGGTTCAGGTAACAATGCTCCAATGTAAGTGACTTTTTCTGGTTCACTAGGAACTAAGGGAATTGGAATTAAATCCTCAGTCGGTTTCCCTCTTCTATCCTCATTATCTCTAGTATCCATGTCCTCAATGGGGAGAACCTGCCCCCCGATTCCATCAGGTCTTAGTGCGGCTACATAGCAACTTCTAGCCATCTTTTGGTCTCCTCATTCTTCACCAATCCCTTTCCTTGTTGGGAACTTAATTTTCAGATGGTAAGACGAGGCTACAGCCTTAAATACATGAAGGCCCGTCCTTCCAAGGATTGCGTTGTAGGTTGAAGTTTCCTTTATAACTATGAAGTTCAACATCTGAGTAGACGTATTTGACCCTTGCTCCATTGTCATAGGGAGTTGGATTGTGCCTTCCACCTTTGACTCCACTCCATTGAATCCATATATGGGCATATTCGAGGGTGTCAACTGAGAGTCAGTATAACCTATCTTGATAAAAGCATCATGGAACAAGATGTCCACTGAAGCTCCATTGTCAACTAGAACTCTCTTTGTTTCAGACATGCCTATCACAGGTACGATGACTAAGGGATCATCGTGGGGAAACTTCACTCCTTACAAGTCTGAATCATCAAATCCTATTGATATTTCCGTTCTGGCACGTTTCGGTGCTTATCCAACCACAGTCATTACCTCTCGGGCATAGGCTTTCCTTGAGTTTCGGGAGGACCCAGCAGCAGTTGGTCCTCCGAATATCATGTTGATAACTGGCCCTCGGGGCTTGGGATTACGATCTTCATCGTTGTCCCTTCTGTCATAATCCTTTCTTTCATAGTTTCCTCTTTGACTCCCTTGATTTCTATCCTTAGTGAATTTATTGAGCTTTCCTCTTCGTATCAGAAACTCGATCTCATCTTTCAGTTGTCTGCAATCATCCGTGTCGTGACCGACTTCCTTGTGGAACCGACAGAATTGGTTTTGATTCCGTTTAGAAATATCAGTCCTTAGTGGCTTCGGCCATCGGAGATCCTCCTCCTTTGCTATTTCCATCAGAATTTGGCTCCTGGGAGTGTTTAATCTTGCATACTCCGTAAACTTTGGCCCAAAATTGTTCCTCTTGGGTGGAGAATCAGAATCCTTTGACGTTCTAGGAAACTTTTCCTTAATATCGTACTCTTGAGTTTCCTTTCTTTTCTTTGAATTTCCACTGCCACCAGCAGCGGGTTCATACTTTCTCATGCTTTCTTCAGCCTTGATGTACTTTCCGGCTCTATCTTGGAGCTTTAGCATGCTCTCGGGTGGATGTTTTGCCAATGATCTTTTGAAGTGATCATCAGTGGTTCCTTGCTGCAGGGCTATCTGTCCTCCAAGTCCGGGACTTTCAGAGCCTCCTGGGTGAATCGGTTGATCTAATCCCTTAAAACTTCATTCTTTCCTTGCTGGATTCCCATGAGTGACGGCTATACCAACATTGGGCCATGCCTGCCAAGGTTTATGGAAACGCCCTACACTTGACCGCATCATTAGTTGGCTGCAACAGCAGTGCATTAGAGAAGGTTCTTACGTGATTTGCGGGATCCCCCGTTCCATCATAAGCTTTGATCGTTGGCATCTTAAATTTCCTGGATATATTAGCTTTCATGATGTCTTGAGTAAACGGTGGTGTAGGATCATCAGGATCTCCTAGGGGCAACAAAATACTAGGATCACCCCTTGGGGCTTCAGCCCTCTTGGTTCTTCTTGGTGTTGGGTCCAAGTTGATTATCGGGACTCTTCCAGTTGCTTGGCTTTGTGCTTTTGCGGCCTCCTATTCTGCCAGTAATTTCTTGAGCCTTGCAGCATCTGCCTCGTGGGCCGCAATCTTTTCCTTAGTAGTTTGGGGTTGTTCCCGATTTGTTTGGGAAGAACGTCTCCTCCTTGGGGCGACATCCCTCTATTCTCCAGATGAATAATTCTCGTCCTCAGTATAGGGACCCGAGTAGTCTTGAATCAAAGGGTCCGTCGAGTTTGAGTTTGTTGATTTTGGGGTCCCAGACCTTGTATGTAAGGAGGAACATATGCTTCATGGTAAGTGGAATTGATACCACTACCGCCCGTCGTGGGTCGAGGGGGCATGTCATAGCTTGGCATCCCAAAAGTTTGATTTGCGTATTGGGGAAGATCCGTAGTATGGAGTTGAAGGCCACTTGGTGCATTCATGAGCAGTGGGGAGATTAGTTGCTGGAGAGTGGTCTCTTGTGGGTTAGATCCATGAACGACCATTTGCAGGGGATTCGTCCCTTCAACCGAAATTGGGATTTCCGGTCCTTGAGTGGTGGTGAGGGGGATATTCGCCCCTTGAATGCCAGTAGTTGGCGGTGGTTGATTTCCTTGAGTACCAGCCTCAGAGGTGAGAGGAAGCTCCTCAGAAGTTTGAGTATCTCGAGTTGTTCTTCATGTGTTTGCCATGGTTGATGTTGTCTTCCCACAGACGGCGCCAAATGTTATGAATTACAAAGTGTACTTGTAAATTAATTGTTAGGGTTTAGGAGCTTTCGAGCTTTAATGACTGCTCTTGTGTTTCGGGAACTAACTCGGTCCTAACAAGATGCCTACTTATCTCTAGTGTTTAGAGAATCAAGCCAGAAAACGTAGTTCTTGGTGTTGCCCTCGGGGCTATGGCGGCAGGGGCACACCAAAGACGTAGTGACTTGTATGTCCTTATTCGAGGATGAAGTCTAAAACGTAGTTCTTGGTGTTGCCCTCGGGGCTATGGTGGCAAGGGCACACCAAGGACGTAGTGACTTGTATGTCCTTATTCGAGGATGAAGTCTAAAACGTTGTAGATGACGTATGGAGCTGTGTCCAAAACGTAGTAGAGGACGTATGGAGCTGTGTCCAAAACGTAGTTCTGAGATGAGGGGTCAAACCCTTTATATAAGCGTTTAAAAGCCTAATGGATAAGTACTGATTTCTTTGAAGGATAAATCTTATCCTTGACGATGGATAAGTATTGACTTTCTTAAAGGATAAGTCTTATCCTTAACGGTGGATAAGTATTGACTTTCTTAAAGGATAAGTCTTATCCTTGACAGTGGATAAGGATAAATTCTAGATCCTCCTTGTAGGAGTTGTTTCCATATCATAACGGACTTGTATTGAAACAAGCCCACTTGTATTAGAACAAGCCTGTATTGGACGTCTCCTAATACAGGTTGTACTTCTAGCCCAATTATTAATTACGAAATTAATATTTAATTAGAGTTTCGGGCCTTATTAATGGGCTTTATTTATGGACCATCTAGGTTTAATTAATGCAATATTAATTATGTCTTTAGGGTTGTTTTTAACCCATATCAGTTTAATAAATATTATAAATCATCTTAATTTTTACTCAAAAATTTAAATAATAATAAATATAGGATAAGAAAGATGTGAGGTTTATGTATATACTAGTCTCTACAGAACCATTATATATATCAGTGTTCTAAAAGTCGGCGATTAATCGGGATTAATCGTCGATTAATCGCTAGACGGCGGACCACCGAACTGATTAAACGAAAATCGATCAATTAATCGTTTCTCAGAAAAATGGTCAAAAATCTGTTAAATCGGTCAAAAATCGGATTAATCGGTCAAAAATTGGGCTAATTATTAAAAAATAGTAAAAAAATAATTAAAATTAAAAAAAATTAGAAATTTAAAAGGTAGAAACTTGATTAAATAATTGAAAAACATTATTTTTATACATGTAATTATAATTTTAGATGCTTAAATCGTAAATTCTCTTAATTTTTATATGATAATAACATATGTTTAGTTGAAATAACAAAACAATTATATATATGAATATAATTGTATATAAAAATATTATTAAATTTATTCCGATTAATGACCCGATTAATCATTCCGATTAATCTCCGATTACCCGATTAATCCTGGACGGTGCTTTCACCGATTAACTCCGATTCCCGCTTTTTACAACACACATATATATATATATATAGCGACCAACCGGCCAATTTTTTTAATATTTTGTTTAAAATAATATAGTATAAATAATGTGTTGGTTATAAATAAATTGTTTATAGATTTCACGGCCCAAATAAAACTGCACAGAAAAAAAGGGTTACACTTGAAAACCAGACCTGACTTAGTGTTTCGATCCAAAATCAGGACCGGACCGGACAGGACCGGACCGAATTGATACGAGCCGATCCGCGATCATAATATTTGAAAAAGTTGTATGATCAGTCCTGTTCGATCCAAAACCAGAAAGACCTGGAAACCCAGATTGACCAGTTTCTCAATATTTCACAAAAAATACTAAAATATTATAACTGATAACCAAAGTTGTAAAAATTGGTAATCGGTTCAACTCGGTTTTGTTCCGAAAAAATGAGTATTTGGTAATCGGGAGAATACTTAAAATGAGTACTAGGACAACTAATCGGCTTCTGTTTTTATAAATTTTATTAAAAATATTAAATTCTCATGTCATAATTTAGTGTATTAGTGTTATAAGTTACATATTTTTATTTAATAATAATTAAACATAAATATCAAAAGTAAATTATTAATATTTCTAACAATGTGCCAACAACTGAATGTCCAAATATTAATTTCATTTACTTGATAATTTTTATTAATATAACCGAAAACAAGTTACGATAATCATATATATATTTTAATAATATTTAAAGTAATAATTAAAAATTTTAATAATTAATTATCGGACTTAATTCCGAGTTACTCGGGACTCATTGGTTTTTAGAAGATAAGTGAGAAAAAAAAGACATCAAATGTGCAAAGCCGTATTTCATAAAATAGTTATACACAGTCGTGGAGATGTGAATGACGAAAATTTGAATGTTTAGGATTTAAGGTTTCGATTTGAGTGGCAATGACAAGTCGACAACCTAGTTACACAAGTAAGTTTTTCTTTGTCAATTTTGGGAATCAGGGTTCATAATACGTATCGGGCATTCGGTCTGGAAGTGCAGGAGTTAAATTTTTTGTGTTAAATTGTGTTATTGTTAATCTGTTATCCTAATTAACCAATAAATTAGTCTAACTTTTTGATCACTTAATTGTGTAAAATTTTTATGTCAACTGTGAAGTTCATATAGACTATAGTTTGCTATTGTTTTGATTTCATTTCATTATGCTCCATTTCCCCCTGATATATGTTGTCATATAACATTAACAAAATGGTTGCAGGATACCCATTCACAAATGAATATTGTTTAATTAATATAATTAAAACACTTCTATAAATAGTATGAGAACTTATTTTTTTTAATTAAAACATTTTAGTTTTTCTATTTGTCCTTATCATTAATATTATTTTAATGAATGATAAAATAATATTAATAATGGCCCATTTGCATTTTTTTTTTATGTTCCAATTTATATTTAAGTTTTTCATTTTATAATTTATCATATTGAATTTTATTCTTTATTTAATATTTTCTGTTTTCATTAATTTTTTTAAATTTGTCATTTTCAATTTTTTTTGATAATCCGTGCATTATACCGGTTATAAGCCAGTATACTTAATACATCATATATTTAACTTTTGAATTCCGATTTATAAGCAGCGAAACCACAGTTACGGGAGGCAGAAGAGCGGGGAGGGGTCAGAAGGTGTATAAACTGTGAAATAGGAAGGGCATAAAAGTATTTTACAACAAATAAAATGTTTCGCCGAATAGTTGATGCTGATAGATCTCTAGAATTTTGAACTCCAACGATACTCTAGACTCTAGAGTGTCCAAACTCTTTTGGGCATTTTAGGATTGCACTGTCTCACCCATGAGTTAGAAGACGATGATTGTACTACGCTGTCTGTTTGGAGCCATCTTAACCGTTTTGTTAGCAAACATAGCAATAATAAAGGTTATCTTCGATGATGCTCTCAAACCGGACTTCTTGTTTCCTCGTAACAACTCCTCCGTTGGCACAACACTCGTCTTTCAGGTGATGATGATATCTTCTTCCTCTTCTTTTACCAATTTCTACGTGTAACTTTTATATCTAAATAACAGCTGTAACTTCAATTTTTATTTAAAATTGTATTAAAAACATTTAATTGATTTTAGGTAGAATTAGAGGCCCAATTGTTTACTGGGGCTGAATATGATGATGATACTGCCAATCAATTGTCTTGTTTGAATGTGGTCTAAATCTAATTGACTGATCTTTTACTGAAAAGTGTTTCAAAGTTATGATATTTTATTTAGGCCTGGATTTTTCATGTGATTTCCTCCTTACACCAGGATGATACCTACAAACTTCCCGAAATGGACGATGTTGCTCGGATGGAGATCAGGTGTGACCAACTGTTGTTTCGATGTTTTATTTTGTACATGTTTACTATGGTTGGTGTTTTCTGCGATCCACAAAGAGTCGTCACCTCACATTTTTAGGTTAAATAACATTATACATAAATTTTGTTTCTTTATTTTTTGTAGGTTTAAAAAATCCATCAATGTAGAGATCAATTTTGTATAAAATTATACATAAATTTTGTTTATTTTGTATGGCATTATACATAACATTTTTTGTTTCTTTATTTTTCTGTAATTACAGTGGTTATAGAGTTGTAGTCTTATGTATGTATCGATCTTCTGTAATTACCGTGATTGTAGAGTTGTATCTTATAAATTAGTGCTATACTGTTAAGTCATTTATTCCTTGACTTTATAGAAATACAATCTTTCTTTCTTGACCAATGATATCAAACTTTACCAAGAGAATCTTCTTCAATTATGAGCAGAAATGCCAAGAATGTTAAGAGATATCTTGTTGCTCAGCCGGATGCTGAGCCATTGTATTACTGGGAAGTGGTTAGTTTAAACTATCCCATATCATTTGATTCTATAGTTCTATAGTTTATTGATATAACGATTCTTACTTTCTTGTTTGTTATTCTTGTTTTTTGAGTTTTATACGTATTGTGGACAGTACCGCAATGCTAGTGAAGGCTCTGCCAGAAGAATTGACGCCCAAAGAAAGTTGTTTAAAGTTATGTCTCATAGACTGCATATACATGACTCAGTGCAAGTTATAGGAAAACTCTTATTCGGTGAGGATGCTCCTAAGGCACTTGAAAGAGTACAAGATGATGAACCTAGTAATGAACCATGTTATAGATCCATGGTAACTTAAGCTCGCAT
This sequence comes from Heracleum sosnowskyi, assembly GCA_030848705.1. NCBI lineage: Eukaryota > Viridiplantae > Streptophyta > Magnoliopsida > Apiales > Apiaceae > Heracleum > Heracleum sosnowskyi. The sequence goes on along the minus strand of CM061242.1, from coordinate 7,465,370 downwards.
TTTATCTACAGTTATATAATGCTTGGTTTTGATCCTTACCTGACAGCAGAAAACTTCTTTATTTTTGCAGATTCAAATGTTTGAAAAGCATTGTGGATCCCTATCCGGGATGAACCACATACTGTTCTTTGAAAACATCTGCTATGCTGGAATTAGTGAGGAGAAACTGTATGAGGCGGTAGTACAAACTTGTGTGACGCTTCTAGCCAACCCATGGACATATGTCTTTAAGGGGCTAGTTGCATACGATGGAGTTGATGTCTAGTCAACCCATGCACATATGTCTTTAAAGGGTCAGTATCGATTGGTATGTTTTATTTTCCTTCATTTATGTTTTATTTGTAGCATGCTTGCCTTTCAGTATTATATATAATTTGAGTTTTTGATTGCTCTTGTTGTTTCATTCATTTTCTACTTTCCAGTGTTAATTTTTTTGGCTTGTTAGTCAGTTGTGATGCTCCTGTTCTCTCCTGTTCTCTTAATCTAAAAAATTATTGCTTGAACATGAAATTTCATTATGATGATCTATGACGGTAGAGCCAGGTTTAAACCAACGGCAGGGCCAAGTCTTTTTACAAGTTAGGTATGAGAAATATATAAATGGACAGGTACTCAGAATGAGAACTTAAACCAAAATGAGAACTAAGACTCAATCTCAACCACAAGTTTATACCAGAATGTAAAATTATTTATATTAAATTCACTGCTTAGCATTTGACATTTAAATTCACTTACCTATTAAAGTATTCAAGTTGACATTATTATCTTATTATAGCATGTCATCATTGATTGTGTTTAGTGTTCTTATACAACCTCTTTCTTTTTATTGGACAGGGATGTGATGCATGGGTGCCGCACCTATAATAAAATTTTCTTGATGCCCCTGATTTACGTATATGTCATGCAACTTCTCAACAACGCTTTTAATATTTGAGTACCAATTATGTATGAAGGAAAGAACAATATTTTCATGGGTTTATTATGTGCAATATATATGGGGACACACTCAATGAAAAACATATTTTAATGTGAGAACAGTGCGAACACTATTGTTCTGCACCAGAACAAAATACGATTGAGAATGTGAAAAATATGCTGAACAATTATTTTACACTTTTTAAGAGAGTGCAGAATTGTTCACACTGTTCTGACTTAAAATTTGTTCACGCTTGAATAACTATCCCGCTCTCTCTCTCTCTCTATCTATCTATCTCTCTCTCTCTCTCTCTCTCTATATATATATATATATATATATATATATATATATATATATATATATTATTGCCTTGTGGACTACTGTTCAAACAGAAGTTATTTTGAAATTTTATTGTATACTACCATGTGTCCGTTCGTCATTGTATTTGTTGTTACCTCTATTAATTTTTTGGAATAAAAGCCTGACAATGAAAATAGAAAAAAGCTGAGCATTTTTTCTTTCATCCTCGGACGTTCGCTGGGTGTGAAAGCAAGTAGTATCATTTGCCATACCATAAAACATGGTACCAAATATAAAGATGCATATTATGGTACCAAACGTGGTACAGGCTATGGGAAGTTAAGTTCTCTACACGGAGGTATCCTTCTTCCATGTCCATTCTAACAACCTTGGACACTCTTTTGAACTGCTGAGCGTATGCTGGTTAGAAGTGCATGGGAAACTCGAGGCATCATACCTGGAATACTAAACGAGTTTGTTTCCGAGGTAATGTTGCGTGATCCTGCATATGGATGGAAAGTTCCGGTAAACCGGAGGCTTACTCTTCCTGCTGGAACTAAGCATGACCACGAAGATAATTTGATGGAAGGTTGATAGAGCTTGTCATAGGCGACTTGATGGCATTGCAAGCCAAAGGCAGAGAGATTGAGAGCTCTTAATAGGATTGTCAAGGTGGAAACTGGAAGAAAAATTTACTCATTAAAAGGTTTACAACCAAGGTTTAGAATGTCTAAAAATTCATGCTTTTTCACATCTAGATCTTGCATGTACTTGACTTTTGGCTTGGCCATGGGAGCTGATGAATGTGATACTGTATATGATCCAATAAACAAGTCTCTTTCTTATTATTAAGAAGTGGAGTTAATACAATAATACAATCTTAGGAGGTTCTCTCCTTAGTCTAATTTTCCAACCCCTTTACATGTGGGGGTTTGGGGGTATTTATAGGGAAATGTCTAGTTGGGCTTGTTACATTATGGGCCTATATACAAACTGGGCTTATTACATAATGGGCCTAAGTACAAGCTAATGCCAAGTGGGCTATGGCCCAACATTTGTCCCCCCCTTTGTTGGTATCAACATCTTTTAGATTTGAGTAAGACCTGAAAAAGAGACATAAAGTAAAACACACAAAAAAGAAAAATTTGAATTAATTTTGAGGAAAATAGTGCTGATTTGTTTTTGTTATTTATTTATTTTTGGTACGGAATCCGTCGTTTGGCTGTGACTCTTCAGCTTCCTGGGCATTGGGTAACCCCCACTTTCTATACTTTCCTCCCCGAGCGGCGTCAGTACTCTTATTTCCTTTCGGTTTCTCTCCTCCAGGTGTGCGTTTTTTCTTCTTTCTTCTTTTTTTTTTGCTTTTGCCTAACTTTTAGTATTCTATAACTTGCTTTTAGTTTATACTCGTTGTAAAGGCTAATCATCATGTCTCACTTGTCGATTTCGTCTGAAGCCACTGTCAGTTTAAACTCTGTTAGGGATGGGTCTTCTGAACCTCCGCTTGACCCCTTATTTAACCTGGACCATTTGGACCTCCCTGGGGTTGAAATTGAATCTGGGTTTAGTTTTTCTGGGGACGAGAAGAGTGAGGAGGCTCGCGTATCTCCCCCCCTGAGCCCTAATACCTTGATAGAACGTGATAGTGCGGTTAGGGAGGCTCTAGCCGCCGGTCAATTAGAGTTTGGCGACAACCCGAGTCTTAACATGTCTAGTGTTTTTTCCAATCCATCAACCCGAGTCGAGGTGAACAAGCATTGGGTCGATTTATCCATAGGGGGCTATCGGTGCGAGATTCCGAACCCCGATGACCGGATATGGAATATGCCGGAGTATGGAATGCATGGTATACCTCTGGTTCACTTCGACTATGGACTGCGTCTACCATTACATCCTTTTTTTGTGTGCGTATTCGAAGCGATTGGCTGTGGGATAGCACAAATGACCCCAAACGCCATCGCGCAGATAAGCGGCTTCATAGCCCGTTGTGCTGAATCTAACCGACTACCCTCTTTGAAATTGTTTTTCTCTATTTATAGTCTCCATTATACCAATGGTCAGGTATATTTCTACAAACGAGCTGGGGTTCGTATTGTTAATGTAAAGTCGTCAAATCATGGTTGGCATAGTAAGTGGTTGTTCTGGTATGGGAAGGACCTCGAGTTCGTGCCTCCTTGTCGGGCTGTTCCCAAAGACAATGTAGATTTACTAAACAGTATGAGTAAATATGATGCCGCTTTTTTAACCAACTTTTTTGGAGCGTGGTCGCCCTATGAGTGGTCGCAGTTGAAGAACGAGTCTTTTTTAGTGAGTCATAATCGTAAGGATACTGTTTGCTAACAACTTTATCTGTTTTACGAGTTATTGTCGTTGTTAAAGGATCTTACTTTCCTGTTTTTGTTTTTCAGTTTCTGGGAGATCTTTGCGGCAGGTATTGGACGGGGGCTTGAAGGACGAGATGGATAAGGCCTTGTTGTTGATCGCCAAAAGACCTCGGTCCCAGTTGACACATGATAACGCAGGGTCTACCTCTAAAGGAGGTGTGCTGGGGGCGGGTTCTGGTAACGACATGGTTTCTGACTCTGTGCCTGCGAAAGAGTCCAACGAAGTGACGAACCCCGAGTCTGGAGAATGTCCCGAGTTAATAGTTCGTGGGAAAAAAAGGTCTCGAGTTGACGTGGGAGAGGATGGTGGTGAGAGGATCGTGTCGAGGAGAGGGCAGGACTCCGCGAGGGCTGGAGGTGTTAAGTCATTGACATTCACTGGTATTCAAAGTGGGGATAGGCCACCTGTACTGCAACCTGAAAGTGCTATAGAGCCGGCTCGTTTTGAGGTTCAGTCTTATGAGCGATGGACCGCTGGATCGAACCTCCCTGTTCAGGTATGTTTTGTATCGCTCGCTTGGTTATGATATGTAGTGCCGTTTTCACTCGTTATTTGACTAGGCGTATTGTCCCTTGACAGGTATTTGGTGCTTTTGACCTCCCTCAGGATTTTAGCTCCTACGTCGATCGTGCTCGTAGTGACATCGCTGACCGCTGCTTAGCTCGCGCTGGACGGGTAAGATTTTCCATCTTGACTTGGGCTTTAGTTCGTTTTGGTGGATGTATTATCGTAATTATTCTACTTATCCTTTTGTCTTTGTGTTTGACGAATCAGTTCCTGGCTGACATGACTCATGTCGTCCGCGAATACCGGGCTGACGTCGATGGCCAGTGGCGGTCTGAGTCTTTACGTGAGATGACTACTCTGAAGGAACAACGCACGGTCGCTGAGCAGCGAGCTTCTGATGCTGAGAAGAAAGTCAAGGAGTTGACTTTGGAGTTGGAGAATTTGAGAGTGGATAATGAAAAGGCTACCGCTACCATTAAGCAGCTGACTGACGACCTGGGAAGGGAGAAAGCAGCGAGCGAGGAGATGCGGCGTGAGGGTGAAGAGATGAGGTCAGATGTAACAGCCCCAAATCCGGGGTCAGGGATTTAGAGTTGTCACAATCCATGTACTCCATGCCTTACCTGTATTACTCACACTGTACATAATTCACCTGCTCATGACCCCACAACATATGTCTTACATGTACACACACACACACACAGGTTAGAGTCTCAGAAACGACACCATACAACAACTGCGGAATAAATACTTCTTATTACAATACCCAAATGTCTTTAAAATCTGATACTGATACAAATTCTAAATATTGTTACAATACCAACTTAGCCTTCTGATGCTCACAGCCTTCTTATACCATTCATGTCTATTCATAAACTGAATGCCAAAAGCTGTAGTCTGATTCCCTTGGCTTGTACTATTCCCAGGTTCACTGCTTGAACTGTTTCTAAAATGTCGTGCTAGGGGTGTGCCATCCCATTGGCATCCTGCTCCGCTGCTATATAATATATATAAAATAACGGCAAGAGTGAGCAATAGCTCAGCAAGGTAATGAAAATATGGCATACTTCTGCCTTTTGTTTAACCCAGAAATAAAGTGGGTATACGAAAATAGTTTGTCAAAATATCTCATTACCGAAATCATATCTTTACCACAAAATATCTGCTATATAGAATATAGGCAGATTATCAATATATAACTTAAAAGATGAAGTTATAAGGAAAATTCCATATCATCTTTTATGTCAAATATTTACCTCATAACATAGTCTGGAAAATAAGACAATGTACATGATGCAAATCCATTTCATAAAACCATAAACCTTTCGTAAATTCATATACTTGCACAAAACTTGCATACTTGTATACTTGTATAACTTTGAGTAAGCTTGCTTAAACTCAAATAAACTTGCATAACTTTCATGAACTTAAACAACTTTCATGGACTTGAACAACTTTCATGGACTTGAACAACTTTCATGGACTTGAACAACTTTTCTTTTCTGAAAACTGTCATGAAACATGATCTTTTCTTGATAACTTGCATAAAACATTTTCTTCCTTGGATGAACTATCAATGGAGACGCTGAGCGCCAGGAATACCCCTACGATGATCAGTCGCAGAGCGTATCCCATCATGATCCTTGTTTTTCTACGTAGAGGGAAGGGTAGACAGTATCTGACTGACCTACTGCTCCCCGCCATCGGTTGTAGGGGAGAAAATAGCAGAACCTGTACTAAGTCTCAACCCTACGGTCGGGCAAACATGCACACAATCTAAGGAAATAGCAGACCCGTTCATAGTCCGTCGGTCTATTTGCCATTTCCTTAGGGGACCGGCGCTACTCAGTCCCTTATCCCCACAAGTTCGAATGAATCCATAACATTGAAACATAAGTTTCCTTTTCCTTTTTCACCGGTGTACAACTCCACAAAGTAGTCATACTTGGTTGGAAAGGAAAATTCGCCCATATTTCCCAAGCTGATGCTTGTTCATGGTCATAACTTATTCCACTGAGCTTACTCCTCGAGTGTTGAGGAAGTAGTAAAAATCATTTTGATGGTAGTAAACCAGACTGGTAAATTCATTGATTTAAAAGATTTAGGACCGGGCAATCCACTTGAAACAACCAGAAAATCTTGAGAAAGGTTCCATGTATCTTTGAAGTTTGAGCGAACATTTAAGTCTTTCTGAATATAGACTTAAACGGGAAATAGTTTTGGGAACCTCCTCTAATTATATTTATAATTGTCTGAATAAAACTTTATTAGCTATCTAGGGTTTAAAAATAGTTTTCACAAAATACTTCCTTAAGAAGTAGGGCTTTAAATAATTAAATCAAACTATACTTAATAAAGAATATTTATTTACAAGTAATTTCCACATACTTCCTTAACAAGGAATGGAAATAAATTAATAAAATAACCCTAGATAGCAACTGATACCATTCCCGGTCCGTAGTTTAAATACAGAGTGTATACCCCTCCCTACTGAGGGTTTTCTTGACATATCGACTTATACATATCTATATTACCATAACCATTGGAGAATCTCTGTTATCATTCCGGAACAAAGCGATTTTAAGAAAACATTTTGAAAATGATATTCATCTAATTAAACAAATTTAATTAGACGAATAAGGCTTATTTAATCCGTAAATGCTTCCAGAAGTATTTACTAATTAAATAAACACTGGTTTATTGGTGATGTTGCCTTTAGGTTAATTATTGCGAAAATCTTTCTAAAAAGCTCTGTCCGGGTTTTCGAAAATATACCTTACAAAATAACCTTGATACGCTGGCTGAGTTATAAACTCAATACATGCTCTGCCCTCTGAGCCTAGGGCCTTTATAAAAACCTGGCTTATAACCGCTATCCCATAACTAGCTTATAAGCCAGTTACCAAATCATTTTCAAATAATAACCTTCAAATGAGGTAATATTCAAATAACATTCCTCAAATCATTTCCAGGTAATTAATACTTTCTGGAAATATAATAATGCTTAAAAAATAATATTCCTCAAGATGAATAGTACTCTGCCGCTGGAATCCCTCCGGGTTTCCACGACTATTTATATAACACAAATATCGACTCCCGGTCTAGAGTCGAACAATAAACATGCTCTTATCTATAGAGCTACAAGGTATACCGGTTCATGAATACTTTATCACAAAGTTCGTATATAATCGAAAGTCAAATTCTATTCAATATGAAACAAGATATATCGCCAAACAGTACAGCTCTATACATGGCAAAGCAGTATTATAGAATCAATACTTCAAAGTATAGATTTAGAAAACTTGCCTGATGCTCGAGAGGTGATAGAGTTCGTGACAATGTCGAACAATCTAGACAAAGTCAAACGAAAACACACGGTTAATCCCCTCGATAAACCACTTATAACCCAATGCTTAAACACGTAAATGAAGCACAGCCAAGGCATCACTTGCTTGCTCTAACGTCATACTAAGTCCATGTTATTCATCCATTACTTATATCATAAGTTTGGTTCGAAATCCATCCTCATATCCAAGTTATACTTAACCATTCACAACATCGGTTTCTAAGTCATGTTCTTAGTAGTTTTCACTTACGCGACTTCGGCTGAAACATTTTTATAAAATCAACTAATAATCTTTTTGATTCGAAACCTTCGCACAAGGCTTACTAACTGTCCATGTTAGTATCATATTTAAAATCTTGTCCTAATTCCATTTTTAAGGACCTTGATCTTGGGTTCAAATTTCACTTAAACTTCTACTTCGTCTTTCGAAACTGCTTTTACTAAAATCAACTTTTCTCTTAAACCGTAAATCGAAATGCCTCGATTCTTTCGCTCAAACAAACTACACTACAAGACCTACAAGAATATGGTCAGTTAGCACACTTTACATGGTTCAAACTTTTCTGATAAAACTGCCTAAACATCCTAAGGCAATTTCGACATGGTAACGGCGCTATAACGCGAATCCAAAATTTAAAACACCTCCTTATAACTCCATAACTATAACCAACCACCAATCAATCAAAACACATAATAATTCTATGCATAATCTGTCCAAACCAAGTTTCATACCCAACCAAAATCAAATCCACAAGTCGTGTACTAAACAATCTTAAAATCATGCAAACATGCTCCTTAATCAATCCTTAACTACAATCAAGCATAAAACTTCAATAATCCAACTTAATCATAAAAGGAGAAATGGTTTTATACCTTCCTCAAGCTTGCTTGCTGCTATAATCCTTGTACAACCTTAGTTCCTTGCTTAATACAACCTTTGGAAGCTACAAACTCATTATCAAAACAAAACAAAACAAAATACAAGTTACTATTCATCATCTTCTCCAACTGTTAAGCACTAAATCGACTGGGTAAATCACGGAGTTGAGGTGATTGCTTACCATGGTTACGTCGGGCTTCTCGAGAGCTTCGTTTTGAGTGGTAGAACGCCAAAAACGGACCACAGAATCTCGAGTTATGATCAATTCTTCTCCCCCCATTTCTCTCCCCTTTTTCTCTCGGGTTTTCTAGAAATATCATGAAGAAATGCTTGCTTTATCCTTATATTTGGCTGATATTTTTGGTGCAAATGACCATCTTGCCCTTTGCTTTATTGTAGCTTTCTCTAGAAGCTTCTTTTTGATAACGCTCGCATTTCGTTTCTCGTTTATTCCATTCTTCTCTCCAACTTTCTCGAGTTCTTTAACTTATATCCACTTTCCAACTTCACATTTCACTAATTAATATATTAACCAAGTTTGCTCTTAAAATTCATTTCATTCGGAGTTCGAAACATTTTACTATTCACTTCGAGTCATCTTAGACTGCTTCAATCATCTTAATTCCAGAATTTCTATTTTCTTATTCCGACGAATCCTTAATTCCTTAAATATTATTCTTCCTCATAAATGCCATCGTCATAGGGTTCTCGTGTCGGATCACTATTCACCACAATCTTGTAGATCAATATCAATTCCAACATTTCTTGTAATTAGAAAATGTTCTAGTGCTTTCTCAAGCATACTCTATCTTGTTTACGGAGTTGTCGGATGCATAACAGATATCGATTTGGATGACATGAAAATACTTTTCTTCCTTGGAATATTATATTCCCATTTTCCAGATAGATTGTTCTTATTTAGATGGTCAGTCCATCCCTTCTATTCACAAAGTACTTGCAACTGAAATCCATATTCATTTTATAATCTTGAATCTCAAAATCATTAATACATTGTGGTTACAACCACTAATCATTCATATAATCACTGATGCACTTTATCATAAAAAAAATTTTAATTCTACCGAAAATTTCGGGTTCTTACATTCTCCCCTCCTTAAAAGGATTCCGTCCCGGAATCTGTCTGAATCAAATGGTGGTATATCTCTAGTATTTCACCGTCTAACTTCCAAGTTGATTCTTCCACGTTATGATTCTACCACACAACTCTGACGAGCTTGATGACCTTGTTTTGGGGCACTTGTTCCTTTTGATCTAACATTCCATTGATTACTCCACATAGGGTAAGTCTGGTTGCATATCTACATGCTCGAATTCCATTATATGCTTAGCATTTGACTTGTATGGTCTTAGTATCAAAACATGAAACACGTTGCGAACTTGCTGCAGATTTTGTCAGTACTACTTCATATGCTAGCCTTCTGTTTCGCCTTAAGATCTCAAACGGTCCAATGTATCTAGGACTCAGCTTTTCCTTTCTCTCTAATTCTCATTACTTCTTTCCATGAAAATACCTTCCACATTATGAATCTCTGACCTCCCACTTTCTATCTTGTTTGCACAGAAATACACTCGCATAAACTTGCTTGTCATTCATCAACATGCCATTTAGCTTATCCATAGCAGTACTATCTCTATACTCGCGGCTTAGTCCGCATACTTTCTCTGTTTGTCTTGGTTGTCACTAGCCGCTTGTTGGTGAAACCTTTTGGCCTTCCAATTTGTTGAGCTAACTTGAGTTTCGTGTAAAATCTCATTCTTTAATTTCCCAATCATTCAGGATCCATCTCTGTCTCATTTTAATTAAGGTATCGGCCACCATATTGGCCTTCCCCGGATGGTAGTGTATCTTACAGTCATAATCCTCGGTCAACTCTAGCCATTCCTCCATCTCATGTTATATTCTATCACAGATAACTCAAAGCCACTTCATCCCATTCCATAAAATTTGTGGGTGCATTAGTCAACCCAAAATAACCTCACTGAAAACTCGAAGTGTGTATTCATAGTACGAATCGCAGTCTTGGTTATATCCTCGGATTTATCTTCCCACTGGGGATACCCAGTCCTTGAATAAATTTGGAAATACACAGCATTCTTCCGTTGGTCAAACAATCATTTACAAAGGTACCTATTCTCCATGGTGGTACACTGGGTCTCATTACACCCTTATACCACCACTCTTGTAACTGAATCACTAACCCTTTGTCATTCCCATTATACTCTGAATACTCGGTCACATTTATGGTTTCTTGTTTTAACTCTTTAACCTTCATTTTCATCCGGGTCTTCATATATTCCCGAAAATTATTCCTCTAAAACAACACACGCTGCACCTCTCTCAAGTCACAATACCAGCTCCCTCTGACTCCATCACCAGTACTTATCTTGCTAACCCAGAGGGAGTGTCCACTCGTAAACACTCCTCCAAAATCTCAATTTCACTATAGGGCATCCATCTAACACCGTTGTCACTGAAGTTCACGACACATCGCTATTTCTTTCACATATATCGATTGACACGCTTCCATTATCATAATATCCTTGGAAGAATAAACCAATTTCGTTGATATGTCACTAACATTCTATTCGTCTTAAGGATTCGCTCCTGCCATAAGCAATTTCGTTGCGAATCTAATTCCTATCAGCGAATTTTGACTTATTTGACCTGGGTGGCCTCCCCTTAGAATTCAATGAGGATAACAAAAATTATGGGGCCTTGAAAAGACAGCTCCCATATCAAGGAAAACGTCACACACTGGTTATAAGTTTTAGGATAACCTCATAGGAGGCAAAAGAATTTACCGAGAGATCAACATGATCATAAGAACTTAATGTTGTGTGCCTCGATTGAGACATACTAAAGGTAATTAGCCTTCTTGTATTTCACAACTTACAAGTGATGGCGTCCCATCCGACTTCTATCACACAGACAGATAGTCCTTGTAGCCCCTATAAGTATAGGGTTGTTCGTCTCAGTGGAAGTTGAAAAGTATGAAAGTAATTCGATATCAATTTAATTATTATCGTCTTTAATATTTCTCAAAGAAACACCTTGGATTAAAATTGAACAGATTCCAAAGGTGCGGTTTCCAAAGAATCGCAAAGAAAAGAATAACCAAAAGATACTGGTACTTAACAAACAAGTGGTGAGGTATCACCATAGGGTCATTCATTATTTGAAGAAAAGTGAAAGCTTAAATAACATCATTTGACAGGGCTTCGAAAGCCTGAAAGTAGGCATTGTGATAGCCTCTGGCACAATTGAAACTGAATATGGTTTAACACAAGTGTTATAAAACAACTTCGAAGAGGGAATATACCCTTTATCAGAATTCTTTCCTGGAGAGAGGTCAAGATAGATCATAGATTGGGGAGGTACCCCACATAATTTGCAAATGGGGAGGGTACTACCAAGGTCTCTACGGATGCCTTTTTATGTCGGCTCCTCTGATGGATATTCGTTCAATTCTAAAGCTTTTCCTTTCCACGCACCCTAAGTTGTTCGATACTTACGTCATTGCCGACTTATACTAGTCGCTAAGAATTCAACCATCAATATTTGCAATCGCAGGGGGTTTTATTCAACCCGGCGCAAACATCTTAAGTAAGCGTTCTGTTCTATAAGAAGACTTCGATACCGCTGTCGCCTATAGTACTGACAATTCCTCATGTCGACTGGGCGATACTCTGGAAGATCGTTAGAATCTACAGGCTTAAATCTGGTCTGCATTTCAATCATCCTTATACCCAATATTCATTCTCCCATATCAATCCCGTGCGCTACATAAACTTAACACTTTTGGCACAATAGCCTTTTCATTTACGTCAATCCCGGAACTTCTCAGTCCGTCTTGGTCCTTACATATATTTCACCTTTACCGCCCCATCTCAACCTCATCATTTTATCTCTACAATCAATTATATCCATCAGGGTCTGTACACCAAACCACATAACGGCTATCTTATCCAATCCACATGGTTCGCTCTAATCTCCACTCTCTTTGGTGACATTCTCTGGTAATCAGAAAGACAAGGTTTGCCAAAAATTTACTGAATTCCCTTCCAAAATCAGGGAAACTTGATTATTCCCTTTATCTACTAGTAATGCTCGGATCTGATTTCCGACCTTTCTGTTGTATCCTCATAATTCCTTCCTGGTTTCTTGAGAGTGGTAAATCTCGTTCTCGATTTCGTCTTAGTCTGCTTGCCTCACAATAACATTTGCATGGTACATATACCCAAAATTTTCCTTGAGATAACAAAATCCCTCAACGATGCAATAGACACTATTTCCAGTGGAATCGCTGGTCGTGGGGGGATTGAAACCTTGTAGCCAAAGCAATTCCTTTCATTATCCTTAGGCAACTAAGTACCCTCAATCGTTCGCAAAAATCTGAACACCTTGGTTCTTACGTATGCCGTCTCCTTATGGGCAACTGTAACCAACTACGAGTAATAAGTTTCGTTCAAGTCGAATCAATCCACTGATACTGACTGTACTGCCTCTACCTCTTCTGCTTGGAGACTCTACTCCACTTTCCTTGTCATACTCTTGATGAGTCATGAACGATCCTTAAACTCTCGTCTCGTCACTTATTCATCCCTTGAAGGTTTATCCTGTCTTATTATTAAGCCTCAAGTAACACACCACATCTTTATCAATCGGCACATTTTCTACAAGATTCTTCCTTTGACCCACCATGGGGTCTTCCTTTAGATCCTCCTATGGATCTTCCTTTATCGGGTCTCCGTCCATTTCAAGAAGCACATCATCCAATGCCTACTCGAAGGCCTCGGAATCTGGTATCTCGGAGTCCCATCAATCTATAACTCATACTAATCGAGGTGACTAGCCATGAAGTCTTAAGTATGGTTTCCCAAAAGAAGTCCCCTCTCGGGCTTTATCTTAAACAGTCAGGGTCATGTCCTCTAACCCGACTACGAACTCAATTGGAGCTCTAGATGCTATTATTATTCTTAAGGGTATTGTAAGACTCGATCTCCTATCGTTTCTGAGGACTGTAACCTAAAGCTCTGATACCATCTCTGTAACAGCCCCAAATCCGGGGTCAGGGATTTAGAGTTGTCACAATCCATGTACTCCATGCCTTACCTGTATTACTCACACTGTACATAATTCACCTGCTCATGACCCCACAACATATGTCTTACATGTACACACACACACACACAGGTTAGAGTCTCAGAAACGACACCATACAACAACTGCGGAATAAATACTTCTTATTACAATACCCAAATGTCTTTAAAATCTGATACTGATACAAATTCTAAATATTGTTACAATACCAACTTAGCCTTCTGATGCTCACAGCCTTCTTATACCATTCATGTCTATTCATAAACTGAATGCCAAAAGCTGTAGTCTGATTCCCTTGGCTTGTACTATTCCCAGGTTCACTGCTTGAACTGTTTCTAAAATGTCGTGCTAGGGGTGTGCCATCCCATTGGCATCCTGCTCCGCTGCTATATAATATATATAAAATAACGGCAAGAGTGAGCAATAGCTCAGTAAGGTAATGAAAATATGGCATACTTCTGCCTTTTGTTTAACCCAGAAATAAAGTGGGTATACGAAAATAGTTTGTCAAAATATCTCATTACCGAAATCATATCTTTACCACAAAATATCTGCTATATAGAATATAGGCAGATTATCAATATATAACTTAAAAGATGAAGTTATAAGGAAAATTCCATATCATCTTTTATGTCAAATATTTACCTCATAACATAGTCTGGAAAATAAGACAATGTACATGATGCAAATCCATTTCATAAAACCATAAACCTTTCGTAAATTCATATACTTGCACAAAACTTGCATACTTGTATACTTGTATAACTTTGAGTAAGCTTGCTTAAACTCAAATAAACTTGCATAACTTTCATGAACTTAAACAACTTTCATGGACTTGAACAACTTTCATGGACTTGAACAACTTTCATGGACTTGAACAACTTTTCTTTTCTGAAAACTGTCATGAAACATGATCTTTTCTTGATAACTTGCATAAAACATTTTCTTCCTTGGATGAACTATCAATGGAGACGCTGAGCGCCAGGAATACCCCTACGATGATCAGTCGCAGAGCGTATCCCATCATGATCCTTGTTTTTCTACGTAGAGGGAAGGGTAGACAGTATCTGACTGACCTACTGCTCCCCGCCATCGGTTGTAGGGGAGAAAATAGCAGAACCTGTACTAAGTCTCAACCCTACGGTCGGGCAAACATGCACACAATCTAAGGAAATAGCAGACCCGTTCATAGTCCGTCGGTCTATTTGCCATTTCCTTAGGGGACCGGCGCTACTCAGTCCCTTATCCCCACAAGTTCGAATGAATCCATAACATTGAAACATAAGTTTCCTTTTCCTTTTTCACCGGTGTACAACTCCACAAAGTAGTCATACTTGGTTGGAAAGGAAAATTCGCCCATATTTCCCAAGCTGATGCTTGTTCATGGTCATAACTTATTCCACTGAGCTTACTCCTCGAGTGTTGAGGAAGTAGTAAAAATCATTTTGATGGTAGTAAACCAGACTGGTAAATTCATTGATTTAAAAGATTTAGGACCGGGCAATCCACTTGAAACAACCAGAAAATCTTGAGAAAGGTTCCATGTATCTTTGAAGTTTGAGCGAACATTTAAGTCTTTCTGAATATAGACTTAAACGGGAAATAGTTTTGGGAACCTCCTCTAATTATATTTATAATTGTCTGAATAAAACTTTATTAGCTATCTAGGGTTTAAAAATAGTTTTCACAAAATACTTCCTTAAGAAGTAGGGCTTTAAATAATTAAATCAAACTATACTTAATAAAGAATATTTATTTACAAGTAATTTCCACATACTTCCTTAACAAGGAATGGAAATAAATTAATAAAATAACCCTAGATAGCAACTGATACCATTCCCGGTCCGTAGTTTAAATACAGAGTGTATACCCCTCCCTACTGAGGGTTTTCTTGACATATCGACTTATACATATCTATATTACCATAACCATTGGAGAATCTCTGTTATCATTCCGGAACAAAGCGATTTTAAGAAAACATTTTGAAAATGATATTCATCTAATTAAACAAATTTAATTAGACGAATAAGGCTTATTTAATCCGTAAATGCTTCCAGAAGTATTTACTAATTAAATAAACACTGGTTTATTGGTGATGTTGCCTTTAGGTTAATTATTGCGAAAATCTTTCTAAAAAGCTCTGTCCGGGTTTTCGAAAATATACCTTACAAAATAACCTTGATACGCTGGCTGAGTTATAAACTCAATACATGCTCTGCCCTCTGAGCCTAGGGCCTTTATAAAAACCTGGCTTATAACCGCTATCCCATAACTAGCTTATAAGCCAGTTACCAAATCATTTTCAAATAATAACCTTCAAATGAGGTAATATTCAAATAACATTCCTCAAATCATTTCCAGGTAATTAATACTTTCTGGAAATATAATAATGCTTAAAAAATAATATTCCTCAAGATGAATAGTACTCTGCCGCTGGAATCCCTCCGGGTTTCCACGACTATTTATATAACACAAATATCGACTCCCGGTCTAGAGTCGAACAATAAACATGCTCTTATCTATAGAGCTACAAGGTATACCGGTTCATGAATACTTTATCACAAAGTTCGTATATAATCGAAAGTCAAATTCTATTCAATATGAAACAAGATATATCGCCAAACAGTACAGCTCTATACATGGCAAAGCAGTATTATAGAATCAATACTTCAAAGTATAGATTTAGAAAACTTGCCTGATGCTCGAGAGGTGATAGAGTTCGTGACAATGTCGAACAATCTAGACAAAGTCAAACGAAAACACACGGTTAATCCCCTCGATAAACCACTTATAACCCAATGCTTAAACACGTAAATGAAGCACAGCCAAGGCATCACTTGCTTGCTCTAACGTCATACTAAGTCCATGTTATTCATCCATTACTTATATCATAAGTTTGGTTCGAAATCCATCCTCATATCCAAGTTATACTTAACCATTCACAACATCGGTTTCTAAGTCATGTTCTTAGTAGTTTTCACTTACGCGACTTCGGCTGAAACATTTTTATAAAATCAACTAATAATCTTTTTGATTCGAAACCTTCGCACAAGGCTTACTAACTGTCCATGTTAGTATCATATTTAAAATCTTGTCCTAATTCCATTTTTAAGGACCTTGATCTTGGGTTCAAATTTCACTTAAACTTCTACTTCGTCTTTCGAAACTGCTTTTACTAAAATCAACTTTTCTCTTAAACCGTAAATCGAAATGCCTCGATTCTTTCGCTCAAACAAACTACACTACAAGACCTACAAGAATATGGTCAGTTAGCACACTTTACATGGTTCAAACTTTTCTGATAAAACTGCCTAAACATCCTAAGGCAATTTCGACATGGTAACGGCGCTATAACGCGAATCCAAAATTTAAAACACCTCCTTATAACTCCATAACTATAACCAACCACCAATCAATCAAAACACATAATAATTCTATGCATAATCTGTCCAAACCAAGTTTCATACCCAACCAAAATCAAATCCACAAGTCGTGTACTAAACAATCTTAAAATCATGCAAACATGCTCCTTAATCAATCCTTAACTACAATCAAGCATAAAACTTCAATAATCCAACTTAATCATAAAAGGAGAAATGGTTTTATACCTTCCTCAAGCTTGCTTGCTGCTATAATCCTTGTACAACCTTAGTTCCTTGCTTAATACAACCTTTGGAAGCTACAAACTCATTATCAAAACAAAACAAAACAAAATACAAGTTACTATTCATCATCTTCTCCAACTGTTAAGCACTAAATCGACTGGGTAAATCACGGAGTTGAGGTGATTGCTTACCATGGTTACGTCGGGCTTCTCGAGAGCTTCGTTTTGAGTGGTAGAACGCCAAAAACGGACCACAGAATCTCGAGTTATGATCAATTCTTCTCCCCCCATTTCTCTCCCCTTTTTCTCTCGGGTTTTCTAGAAATATCATGAAGAAATGCTTGCTTTATCCTTATATTTGGCTGATATTTTTGGTGCAAATGACCATCTTGCCCTTTGCTTTATTGTAGCTTTCTCTAGAAGCTTCTTTTTGATAACGCTCGCATTTCGTTTCTCGTTTATTCCATTCTTCTCTCCAACTTTCTCGAGTTCTTTAACTTATATCCACTTTCCAACTTCACATTTCACTAATTAATATATTAACCAAGTTTGCTCTTAAAATTCATTTCATTCGGAGTTCGAAACATTTTACTATTCACTTCGAGTCATCTTAGACTGCTTCAATCATCTTAATTCCAGAATTTCTATTTTCTTATTCCGACGAATCCTTAATTCCTTAAATATTATTCTTCCTCATAAATGCCATCGTCATAGGGTTCTCGTGTCGGATCACTATTCACCACAATCTTGTAGATCAATATCAATTCCAACATTTCTTGTAATTAGAAAATGTTCTAGTGCTTTCTCAAGCATACTCTATCTTGTTTACGGAGTTGTCGGATGCATAACAGATATCGATTTGGATGACATGAAAATACTTTTCTTCCTTGGAATATTATATTCCCATTTTCCAGATAGATTGTTCTTATTTAGATGGTCAGTCCATCCCTTCTATTCACAAAGTACTTGCAACTGAAATCCATATTCATTTTATAATCTTGAATCTCAAAATCATTAATACATTGTGGTTACAACCACTAATCATTCATATAATCACTGATGCACTTTATCATAAAAAAAATTTTAATTCTACCGAAAATTTCGGGTTCTTACATCAGAGCTACAGCGTTGTCGACATGACAAGGAGGTCCTCGCGGGCGAGGTTGATCACTTGAAGGCTGAAGTAACGAAAGGGGTCGAGGAGATAGCCAACGGTTTGGAGGCCGGCTATGGGCATTGTTATGCCTGTGCCGTTGCTGCGGGCCTGGATATGACTGGGCACGCTTTCGACGATTTCTGCGCTGATCTTGCTCGGAAAGCCCCCGGGGTGTAATGCTGAAGGCGGGGTATGCCCCGTTATGATGTTCGCATTTCTGTTTTAGTTTTAACACTTGTTTTACTAACATTGTTGATGTTCCCGGTTTCGAACCTGGTTTTATGGTTGCCTTGACATGTGAGAACGTATGTCCCAGGGGTTATTGTTATCGTGACGGTATTGGGGTGATTGAATTCGCTTTTTTATTTGACTACGTTAGATTTTGTTACTGTAGTTGTTAGCAATTATTAATTACTCGTTTGGTGGTTAAGGTGGTTACAGAAATTTTTAACGTACCCATTATTTGTCTGTGTGGATATAGTTTTAAGCACCCCTTATTGATACGAAATAGCTTGTAGGTTTTGTTTGTGTAATAAACATAAACTTATCCTTCATAGGATCGGTCCTGAGATTAATTGAATAACTCTAAAGAGATGCGAGTAGTAGTTAGAAGTCTGTTCTTGACTAGATTTAACTTTTGAGAATAACGTATTAATCCTGATGATGTGCTCATAGTGACATAGGGCTTGTCTTTATCTTGGACTTAATTCAACAGCAGATTACACAATGGTGGGGAATGCCCCATAAATTTGTATTTCTTACTTTAATGGTCATATTTTGTTAACATTTATCAACAGCGTACTGCAACTAGATGTGTTTTGTTGGGATTTTTGTGTTGCGTTCGTGTCCGGTTTATAAAAATGCTGATTTAAACCTGTTTTGGTTTTGTCCTTTGTTCGTTGTTACTTTACCCACTTAATAGTATAACATGTTAGGCTTGTGGTGATTTGATACTTGACATGAATATCATGGTGTTTGTGTATCACGTGGATACTTAAATATAAATGCTGAAAGTTCGAGAGGACATGTCTTAAACTAGACTTGTTTCGAAAATAACTTAATAAAAAGCAGTAACCATGCCAATTGTCCCTTGTTCATGGGAAAAATCTCTTTAGGTGAATTGCGTTCCATGCATTCTTCACTGGCACACCGTCGAGTTGGACGAGCTCGTAGGTACCTGGTCTCAAAATTCTAGAAATCTTGTATGGACCTTCCCAAGGTGCCTTGAACTTCCTTGTAACAGCCGGCTGAGATGAGGCTGACTCTCTTAACACGAGATCGTTGATCTGAAAGTTTTTGGTTTTTACCTTCTTGTCAAAATACTTAGCTGTAGCCTTCTGATGACGCATTGTGGTCAAGTGGGCCTCTTCTCGAACCTCTTCCAGTAGGTCCTTGTCGAGGCGCAGTCCGTCCAATGAGGCGGCAGGGTCGAAGAGGTCGACCCTAGGTGATTGGAGATTTGTTTCCAGTGGAATAACGGCATCTGTGCCGTATGCTAGCCTAAATGGAGTGTCGCCTGTGGAAGTTCTTGGAGTAGTTCGGTAAGACCAAAGGACATTGGGGAGCTCGTCGGCCCATGAGCGAGGTTGTTCTTGGAGTCGTTTCTTGAGTCCTTGCAGGATGATTCTGTTGGTGACTTCCACCTGGCCATTAGCCTGAGGGTACGCTACCGAGGCTTTTGAGTGCTTGATCTTGAGATCTCGCAGCATGGTTTCGAACTTGTCACCGACGAACTGGGTACCATTGTCGGTTACCACCGTCCTCGGGATTCCAAACCGAAATACGATGAACTCCATGAAAAATTCGATCATTTCTTTCTCTCGAATGCGGGCTAGCGGCTTAGCTTCCACCCATTTCGTGGCATAATCGATAGCAACGACAAGATATTGGAATTGTCCCTTAACTTTTGGGAGAGGTCCCACAATGTCGATTCCCCACTGGAAAAAAGGACAGGGACAGAGAATTGGTGTCATCGCCTGCGAAGGGGCGTGGCTGACCGTACTATAGAGTTGGCACGGTATACAGCTCTTGACGTAGGTTTCACAGTCTTTCCTCATGGTGGGCCAATACAGGCCCTGTCTAATGATTTTAAGTGCTAAGTTCTTGGCCCCCATGTGTTCTCCACATATTCCTGTGTGAGTTTCGAGGATGGCGAGCTGGGACTCGGCGGGACCTAGGCAGCGAAGTAGCGGTTCTGTCAGTGCCCGCCTGTAGAGCTTTGAATCCAGGACGCAATAATTGCGGGCTTTGAACATTATCGAGCGAGCTTCTTTCTTGTCATCTGGGAGTTGGTTGTTGACTATGTAGTTTAAAAATGTGGTGCGCCAGTCCGGAGAAGTACTGATTTCGCTTACGGGAAGTTCATGAATCGTTGGACTGGAAAGCTCTTCGACATACACAGGGTGAGAGTTGGTCGGGATATTTGATGAGGCCAATTTGGATAACGCATCGGCCCACTGGTTTTCCAGTCGGTCGACGTTTGTGATTGTCCACGATATGAAGCTCGCCAATAAGAATTGGGTTTTTTCCAAGTAGGATGCCATTCTGTCATTGTGAGTTTTGAATTCGCCTTTGATCTGTTTGACCACTAACTGGGAGTCGCTAAAGATATCGATGATTTTAGCTTCCAGTTCACTCGCGAGCCTAAGGCCTGCTATCAGGGCCTCGTATTCTGACTCATTATTGGTTGCCTTAAATGAGAATTTGACTACTTGTTGAACTTGAAAACCTTCAGGGCTGATTAAGATGACCCCAGCCCCACTAGTTTCCATGGTGGATGAACCATCGACGTAAAGTGACCAGGGGCATGAGGTTAGGGGGTTTACCGCCCTTGACGGGTTTTCTTTTTGGGAGAATTGGCATTCAACAACGAAATCTGACAGTGCCTGGGCTTTCATTGCTGTCCGGGGCTTGTACTCGAGATAGAATTGACCTAGCTCGACAGTCCATGCAGCGAGACGACCGGTCATGTCGGGTTTGTGTAGTATTCTTTTGAGGGGTAAATTGGTCATGACATGAACCTCGCGACCTTGGAAGTAATGTCGTAACTTCCTACTCGCGATGACGAGAGCGAAGACCAGCTTTTCGATCTGTGGGTATCGCGTTTCCGCGTCCCGAAGTGTATGGCTGACATAATATACTGGTGACTCCGTTCCTTCTTTGAATTTTACCAAAACGGCGGCGATGTTGCCATCAGTGGCGGCGAGATAAATTCGCAAGGGCTCGCAACCGACCGCATGGGTCAGTACGGGAGGAGAGGTTAAGAACTTTTTAAGCTCGTCCAGCGCCTCTTGGCACTTGTCATTCCAATCAATCTTTGACGTCTTAGCTGTCTCTTTGATTACCTGAAAGAAGGGTGCGCAGCGTTTAGATGATTGGGGGATAAATCGTCTCAGAGCGGCGACACAGCCCGTTAAAACTTGAACTTCCTTCAGGGTGGATGGGCTTTTAATGTCCATGATGGCCTTGATTTGAGAGGGATCTGCTTCGATTCCTCGCTGAGTGATCAAGAAGCCGAGGAACTTGCCAGTGGTGAGACCGAACGAGCATTTTGCTGGATTGAGTCGCATGCTATGGAGGCGAATTGTCTGAAAAGTTTCTCGCAAATCGTCGATGTGGTCTGAGGCTTTTTGAGACTTGGTGATCATGTCATCGACGTAGACCTGCATGTTGCGACCGATTTGCGAAGAAAATATAGAATCCATCATTTGCTGGAACGTCGCTCCCGCGTTGATAAGCCCGAAGGGCATGTTTTTGTATGCAAAGACGCCTCTGTGCGTGATGAAAGCGGTTTTTTCCCAATCTTGGCTGTCCATTTTTATCTGATTATAGCCTGAAAATGCGTCCATGAATGACAAGAGCTCGTGGCCTGCAGTGGCGTCGATCAGCTGGTCGATATTAGGTAGTGGGTAGAAGTCCTTAGGGCATGCCCGGTTAAGGTCGGAGTAGTCGACGCACATGCGCCATTTACCGTTGCTCTTTTTCACCAGCACCGCATTGGCGAGCCAAGTGGGGAATTGTACTGGTTCAATGAATCCGGCCGCGAGCAAGCGGTTAAGCTCGGCGTCGATTGCCTGTTTCTTGTCCTCTGAAAAGACACGCTTCTTTTGTTTAACAGGTCGGATTTTTGGATCGAGATGTAGTGAGTGGCGAGCTATGACCTCTGGGATCCCGGGCATATCGCTGGGGTCCCAAGCGAAGATGTCGGAGAATTCACGGACGAGATCGACGATTTTTTGTCGTAGGGGGTCCTGGAGTTCTTTCCCAATTTTGACTTTTTTCTCCGAATCTCCCGGCACGAGTTCTATATCATCTGTATCCTCCATAGGTATACAAGCTAAGGTCGTGGGAACCTCAATGGCGTCGTTTGGGTCGATTTCTATTACCTGATTAATGGAGGAGTCGTCGCCAGCTTTATGTCGTGGGATCACGGCGGATAAGTAGCACTGTCTAGCTGCGACCTGATCGCCGATGACCTCTCCTACACCGAAGTCTGTGGGGAACTTCATTTTGAGGTGGGGAATCGACGTGATTGCCTTGAGGGCGGCTAATGTAGTACGACCGAGGATGGCATTGTAGCTTGACGTCGCATTAACAACGTGGAATTTAACCATTTGCCACGTTTGGCATGGAGACACTCCAAACAAGACGGGCAGGTCGATAGTACCCACCACCTTGACTTCATTCCCTGTGAACCCATATAGAGGGATGTTGACATTTTCCAGCTTGCGATCTCCGAGGTCCATTCGTGAATATGCATGGTGGTATAGGATATCAACTGAACTGCCGTTGTCGATTAGGATCTTTTTCACAGTGTTTGTGCCTACTTTGACGGTGATAACCAGGGCGTCTTGATGGGCTTCGATTAGCCCTGACGGGTAGTCGTCATCTGAAAAGGAGATAGTCGGCGTTGGGTTGTGTCTTGGCTTCTTTGGGGCCTCTGGGTTGATAGAAAACACCTCACGGGCGTATGACTTCTTGGAGTTATTAGATGTGCCCCCGGCGGAGTGTCCCCCTGCGATGACGTCAATGACTCTGTCGAGGTCATGGCTACGCGAGGGAGGGTGACTGTTATCATCAATGAAATGGACGAGTTGTCCTCGGCGAATTTTGCCTTCGATGAACGAGCTAAGTTGGAAACAGGATTCTGTTGTGTGACCGGTATCTTCATGGTACTCGCAATATCGGGAGCTTGGAGGTCGTCCTGGCTTCATTGGCCTTGGAGGACGGTAATCAGGTTCTGTTTTAAGAATTGCGAGTATAGTGGCTTTATCAGCATTGAGCCTGGTGAATTCCTTTTCACTGCGATCCCGTGGCTTCCATGATCTATCTGCTTTGTCGCTTCTCTCCGTTTTGTCTGGCAATGGAGTTCGGTGATCCTGGGAGCGGGGTTGGGAGTCATATCCACGCCTTGCATTATTTTGCGGAGATCGTCGTCGTGGACTTCGACTTCTTTCCCGTTTTTGAGAAAATCGGCGGGGAGACTGAATGCTCCCCACGGCTTCTTGTAATGTCATTCTATGCTCAATGATTTGAAATGCGGACTGGAGAGTGCGAGGGTTCTTCTCGAAGAATTCCTCTAGCAAGAGTGCATGTCGGTGTTTATCAATGCCAGCGGCGAGGTAATTGATGGCGAGCTCCTCGATTAAGTTTGGAATGTCGGCGACCTCTGCTCGGAAGCGAGCTAGGAAGTCTCGTAAAGACTCGGAGTGTCGCTGTCGTATTGTCATCAACGATGCAGTTATCTTACCCCCTTTATAGTTACTGGAGAAACGGCTTTGAAACTTGCTTTTCAAGGTGTGCCAGGAATCAACGGAGCGTGGTGGTAAATTACTATACCATCGTAGCGCTGTGCCCTTTAAGCATGTGGAGAAGAATTGGCATCTGGCGACTTCGGAGTGGCCAAAGAAAGCCATTCGCCCATCAAAGGTATTTAGGAACCCGATAGGGTCGCACGACCCATCAAAGTAATCTAAAGCTGGAGTTTTCAAATTTCTGTCAATCCTGGCGATCTCGATCGATCGGGACAAGGGGCTCTCCGAGGAGACGGGTAGTCCTGAATGGTTTTTTATGTAATCTTGGCACTCGGCGAGATCATTCTGCATTTTAGCGATGTCCTCTGGACGAAATGACTCGCATGAATCACTTCGCCATGAGGAATCATTTGCTGACGACGTCATGCGTCGTTTTGGAGGTGGTCGGGAGCATTGGGATTCGCTGGATATATCCTTATCGAGGTCGTAATCTTCGTCGTAATCCTCATCCAATTGCCGATGTGGATCCTTGTTATGACGCGAGATCGTCGTCTGCTGCAATTCGCGCTGCAGACGTCGAATCTCTCTATGTTTCTCTAGGCGAGCCTCCAACAAATATTTCTGCTCCTCCAAGTACGCCAGTTCATCGTCTGACCCAGCAAACTCTTCAAAACGGTGAGTCTGCACCGGTTGTTTCCTTTGTTTCCGCATCTTAAGCAAGTGCAGACGTGCATCGCTTGTTAACACTTTTTTGCCTGTTGGAGTCATAACCCTTAATCGTGTGTCCACGGGGGGTCCAGGGGATCCCTCATTTTGGGCATCTGTGGGGGGAAACAGCTCCCGAGGCTGCAACACGGGAGGCACCTGTATCCCTTCGCGACGAGGTACTGTAGCCACCTCGTTTGTGTCGCCGATTTTGGAGATAAGCGGTTCACCCTCTTCCATATCGGTTGGATCTAAAGAAAAAAGAGTTCCTTCTAGCGCCAAATGATGAATGTGATACTGTATATGATCCAATAAACAAGTCTCTTTCTTATTATTAAGAAGTGGAGTTAATACAATAATACAATCTTAGGAGGTTCTCTCCTTAGTCTAATTTTCCAACCCCTTTACATGTGGGGGTTTGGGGGTATTTATAGGGAAATGTCTAGTTGGGCTTGTTACATTATGGGCATATATACAAACTGGGCTTATTACATAATGGGCCTAAGTACAAGCTAATGTCAAGTGGGCTATGGCCCAACAGGAGCACTTTGTTGTTTTAGATGTAATGATTAGGAACTATGAGAAGCTGGTAGGTAGACAAGGCAGAAGATCAGCTGTATTCTCATAGTGTATCTAAAGTGTGCAGAAACAGAAAGAGGTGGTTGCTACAACATATAATAGGGTGTAGTTTCTACAACCTTTCTTTCCTCCCCATCCTGTGATTAGCATCCTTTTAACAAGTCATCCTGTTTAATGTTCATGTTAATTTGCTTGCTGGTATAGACCGAAAGAATTCTCCCACCAAACGGCACAATCTCTGTCCTCAAGGCATGGAGGAAACAATCAAACAGATGATCCCAATCCACTTCAATCTCAAATAACATTCACCTTGTGTTTAAACATGAGCAGATTTGATTGATATATAAACTAGTGTACACTTTTTCCAACTCCAACTAATACGCAGACTGGAACGTGTACGCTGGGAAGCTGAGCAGCGTCGTGCCAAAAAGGAAGAAAATGAATTTCATCAGTAGATGGTTCCAATGTTAAACCTTACTGCTTTAACTCTAGATGAGATCTGCTTGAAACCCAAACTCTTGAAAGGTGAATGTATGAACAACTTGATCTTCTAAAACTCATGCCTTGTGGAATTACCTACTTGTTGTAACAAACTAGCATATACTTAACTCATAATACAACATCACTCCGATTATGAACGAACTCGTTATAATTTATAAATACTTTCATGAAATCTGAACATAAAACAATCTCGTCAGTTGTATTTATGAAAATTTGTAAAAAATTTTGATAAGACTATATTTACGAGAATATTGTACACTTTCTGCATAAAAAGAAAAAAGGAATCTCGCACACTTCAATAAAATCAACATTTTCAAACAAATTTATGAACTCATAAGTTGCAAGTTTGAATAATTCTTAGCAACATCCCAGGATGCATAATGTTATCACTATTATCCTCTTTCTCTTTGATTCAATATTTTCTTTAACTTGGACTGTGTTTAAGAAATTTTTATCACTTCATTAAATGCAGAGCAACTTTATAAAACTATATTTAATAAAAATTACAATAAACTTTTTGTGTTAAAAATTGTTCGAAATATACTTTCATAACTTTATTCGATAAAAAATATTGTCATAATTTATATATCTCACTTAAGAATTATATTTTTAATAAGTTATAATTTATACAAAATAAAAAATGTACTCAAATAAATATCAAATTAAAAATTTTGTTTGCCTAAAGTTAATCTTAATTTTCAATTTTACCCAAATGGGAAAGAAAAATGAAAATCCCATTATTCCCCTTTCTACTTCAACTCCCAGAACTTAGAAAATTGTCATCCTCTTGGCGGCACTCAGTCTCTCCTCCTCTCTAGCAATCCCTCTATTGCAGGTAACCAATTTGTTCCTCTTTTGAAAGTACTTCACGTATTATTGCCTGTTTAATTATGAGTGAATTATTTATAAATTTTTTGTACGGTGAAAATTTGACTGTATGACTGTACTTTAATTGTATCTGCTGTGTATAGTCCTTGGTTTGTTGTACAAGAACGCTTTATACAAATTTCCTTATCCAGGTCCACAGTAGGTATTATGTACTGTATTAGTACTATAATTACATAATAACTAATGTAATGGCAAGAATTGTCCCGAAATTAAAATAGGAAAATGCTAGAGATTCCAAGAATTGTCCCGAAATTATTCCCAAATGCTGACGTGTCTTTGTGTAAGTGGTAACTTTTCTAATAATAAGACGGGACCCGCGTGCATACATATGGTGAATCAAAAACAGTCATATGTCATGCCATGTCATTTAGAAATAGTTTTGGGAAATTTTTTGGGGTACCTAACGCTACTCATTAAAATATTAGCCAACAACTCAATAGTCTCCTAGAAGGAATTTATATACATAATGTGCATTAGCGAAGTACAAAATATTATGTTTACAACACAGAATATACATGAATTGTAGTAAACGAGCTTAGATATCATCACCTTGAGTTGAACGACAAGAGTGCAAAACATGGAGAAACTGACATAAAGACTGAAGACTTAACCATAGGGTCTGCTGGCTTGTATGGAGAGGGTACAATTCGACAACTCTGCTTGCTTAAAATAGTAAATGTATGTGCGAGGAATTTTTAATTGTAACACAAATTAATGTTTTTTTGTGCACTTTTATATATTTTTCCTTTCCTTTAACCAACTTTGCACATAAATAGCGAAATTAATTCTTCTTAATATCATGTATTATTTTATTAATATATAAATACAACACAACTATTGTAAATCACTAAAATCCAGTTTTACTCGATCTTATTCCATCAGTGAATAGTTAACTGCAAGTCTATTTGATAGGCATAATATAAGTGTAGCCATTTGTTTTTAGAATTAAAAAAATCAGGTCAGTTTTTTGTTATTGAGTGAAAAGTCCAGCCACAACTTTGTAATTTACTCTACTATAATATGTTCTGATTACACTCTTAAGTCATATTCAAGTATAAAGCCACTTATGGACTAAGAAACTAATAGTAAGGAAATTCTATAAATATAAATTTACAGAAAAACTGAAAGTAGAATGTACCATTTCTGGAGATAATACAACAAAATGGGAAAAAAAAACGTCAAGAATGAACTAAGTTATAATACTTCAAATCATCTGTGAGATTATTGCCTGTTCAATGAGAAGTGAATTATTATAAGTTTTTTGTACGTTGATATTACTTTTTAGTGGTGTACTTCATATCTCTATTCTTTTATTTTTACTACCTCCGTCCTATTTTGTCTGATCCATTTCTTTTTACACATTTTTAAAATATATGAAAGACTACTTAGTAATATTTTTCAATTTTTCTTATTTTATATAAAAGTACGAATTATATATTTTTATACAAAGAAACAAAATTTGAAAAATATTACCTACCAGTACCATTCTGAAAACATTGAATTGCGTGATTTTTTTTTTCTTCCAGAAAGTTACATTCTTTAGGTTACTCCAATCCACGATGAAGATCAATATTGTCGGAGGAGCAGCTCTCATTGTTTCTTTGACGCTAGCAAGTTTAGCCTGTTTAGAGTTTACCGTTGGAGACTCCAACGACACGACATGGGCGGTTCTAGTGGCCGGATCTCGTGGTTATGAGAACTACAGACATCAGGTGATTTTTTAAGTAATATGTGGATTAATAACTTGCAGCGTCATCATATTTATTTCCGTTGTAAACTGGACTTTAGTTTTTTCATGGATAGTGTTGTTCGAATTTTGTAACTAACAAAGTATGTATTAATGAATTGAATTGCCTCGGTATGTTTCAGTTCACTCTTCAAATAGTATAATTTGTGAAGAAACGGAGACGAGCTTGTGGGAACTATGGTAAATGAGGCACATTTGAAGCTTTTTGACCCATTCACCTTGACAACAAAAATGTTTTATTCACACAAACCCATGATTTTTAGCTCAAAGTTGATTCATATAGTGATGAGCACCAGGTGTTTTGATGGTTTGCATCAATGAGATATAGATACATGCAGTGCGTAATGACTGCTGACAGAAAGAAGGACTTCAAATGTTGATCAAAGTGATTAGGTCAGGTCCAAAATAGAAGATACAAGATTCAGTAGAGTATTCATTAGAGTCTTAGACAAGACAATGAATTTGTAACTGTAACAAGTCCAAAAATTTATATATCAAAATCAGGTGTGGTCACTGATACTCTCAAAACTAAACAGTTTAGTTAACAAATTTATGATTAAAATTTTATATGTGAACATAGTTGCTTTCTCCATTTTTCATGTGCACTATTATCCTCCTCCGGGTTTACCTGTTTACTATTTTTATGTCTTCCTTGCATATTGTGTAATTATACAGGCGGATGTATGCCATGCATACCAACTCCTAAGGGAAGGTGGCATACAAGATGAAAACATTATTGTGTTTATGTATAATGATGTAGCTTTTGCTGACGAAAATCCTAGGAAAGGAGTACTTATCAACACCCCTGATGGCCCAAATGTTTACCAGGGTGTTCCAAAGGTATGTATATTTGTTTAGACGTTGATCTCTTGTACTTGATTTTTTTTTCTGACGTGTTTACTTTTCTTGGATAGGATTATACCGGTGAAGATGTTAATGTGAAGAATTTGTTTGCAGTTATTCTTGGCAATAAATCTGCAACAACAGGAGGTAGTGGGAAGGTTTTAAGAACTGGGCCAGATGATCACATTTTTATATACTACAGTGGACATGGTGGTCCTGGTGTTCTAGGTGAACACTTACTACCTTTTTTCGTAACTTTTCATGACGTCTTCCTTTAACTTCTTTAATCTTAATCATCTCGTTGGCATATGAAGTTGTATTCACTTCCTTGATGTTGTATCATATTAAGAGGCTAAAATCATATACACCGATCCATAAATTTAAACTTCAAAGTTTAGCCTCTACAGGCTCCATGATTCCCAAGAAAATCAGATGACATAGTAAAACAAATTAGGGACTGTGTGGAAATTGGAATGATTCCTCTAATTTCTTCCACTTTATTAGGTTTTAACTTCACTTATGGATCTTGATGCAAGTATAGATAAGCATTTGAGGTTTGATGTACAAAACCTAAGGAGCATCTGAATATGATTGTTGTCATGTGAACTTGAAGCTGTGTCAAACACTTCCCATGTACCAAGAAGTCAAAACAGGCACAATTTTTTTCAGAACTTAATGAGTGAACTTGATGGGTTGGTCGAGTTAAATTGCATGATCCTAACCATGTGAATGTTATTTATATGATTTGATTTTTGGCCATCGGAACTTCTTAATGTACTCTACATTGTTACACTAATTGCTATTCTTGTATTATTTAGGGATGCCAACCAATCCTCATGTGTTTGCTGATGACCTTGTGAATGTGCTCACAGAAAAACATACTTTAAAAACATACAAAAGTTTGGTAAATCATTTTATAGAACTTTATCAATTTGTTCAATTCTATTTATATCTTGTAAAGTTTGTATTCATGTGTAATCTTATGAACTGCAGGTAATCTACCTTGATTCTTGTGAGTCAGGTAGCTTATTTGAGGGCCTCCTTTCCCAGGAATTGAATATTTATGCAACCACTGCAACTGATGCCTATCATTGCAATTATGTCACATACTGCCCTGGAATTTTCCCGAACGCTGCCCCCGAGGATTACGAAACATGTTTGGGCAATTTTTTTAGTATTTCATGGATGGAGGAGAGGTGCGTTCAATTCTGTAAATGTGTATGTGTTTGTCTGTTTCGTGTGAAGATCGATAGTGATTATTGCATGCATTGGACTTCAAAAGTTGTGATCTAATATGATCTCAAAATAATAGCTTAGAATATGCACTTTGCAACCGTTTTTGCTTGTATGTGAAAGCTTTATTTAGCGTAATTATGTTTTGCAGTAAAGAGATAGCAGGAACTCTGAGGGAGCAAATGGAACTAATTAAAGAGAAAACTTTTCCGTTGGCATCTCGTGTGGAGCAGTATGGAAATCTAAGACTGAACAGAAACAAACTGTCTACATATTTTGGAAAATATCCGCCAAACGCTAATTTCTCTTCTGGAAAAAATAAGTTCCTTCGATCGTGGTCTGCACTTGGTTTTGTGGAAGATGCTCAAGTAGTCAATCAGCGAGATGCATCACTCCATCATTTCTGGGCCAAGGTTTGTCCACAATCATCTATATGTTTGCGTGAGAAAAAATGAAACCAATCGCCTAAGCCTATTTTGGTTTGGTTTAACGACTGTGTTCAGTTAAAAATAAAACATAATTACTGTTAGAATATAACATAAAGATCCAGTTGGGCCTTCCTCGAACACCGGGCAGTTTTAGATGAGCTGGTTACTGAACAATTACTATTCGATTCAGTTTTGTGTGTGTGTGTAACCCTAATTTGCTAATAGTGTCATTGTATGTTATACTCAAATTCTTGATTTATAGTTTCAAGAATGTTTTTTTGATGTAAGGCGTGTATTTATACCAGGTTTTCTTGATGTAAAGCTTGTATCATTTTGAGGTTTTTTTTTACTTTTTGGACTAGTAGGCCATTCATCTTTGTTTAGCTTGATAGTGTGTTCTATTTGTTAATAAGTTTGATATGCAATACTTGTACTTGATTCTGGTTCAGGGGTTTGATATTAGAGATTAATGTTGGCAATGAGTTGCCTTCAAACTAATTTGTTGCGTTTGATGATTTTTTTTATCCTTTTAATATTGTCATATCTTTGTCTTTTGTAGTACCTGTTTGCACAAGACTTTGATAGGAAAACAAAAGCACATAGGGATTTTGTTGATTTACTGGGACATGGAATGTACCTAGAGAACTGCTTTGAATTTATTGGAAAGCTTATATTTGGGATGAAGAAAGGTCCAGAAGTTCTGAAAACAGTCAGACCAAGTGGCGAACCTCTAGTGGATGACTGGACCTGCCTTAAAACATTGGTACTTATTTCTATATCTTTCACTTCTTTTTTTTTTACTATTTTTAAGTAAAACATTGTTGTTGGTACTCTGACCTAAGACCTTAATATTTATCTTGCTAGAGTATAACACTACATCATTTATGTGGTGTTTAGTTATTGATTATTCGCGGTTTTCACTTTTACAGGTTCGGACATTTGAAGTTCATTGTGGATCTTTGTCCCAGCATGGGATGAAATATATGCGTTCTATAGCAAACATTTGCAATTCCAAAGTGCCTGTGGACCAGGTATTTGTAGCAATAAAACAGACATGCGCTGCATTTCCTCCAAACCCATGGAGTTCCCTTAGTACTGGATTTAGTGCTTGATCCTTTCTGTAAACTATTGACAAAACGTGCGTGTTTCATACTTTTTGGTACAGTATTTTCTTTTTCATAGGCCATAGCACGTTTGTTCTCATATTTAGATTAATGTTGATTTTAGTGGTTCTATTCTGAATCTTATTCTGTTTATGTGCATATTGTTTTTCTTTTCTAAGTCCTCATTTTCTTCTACTGATCTCGTTTACTGACATTAAAATTCTCCAGATAAAAGAAGGATCACAACCATATTTAGTTTCGAGAACTCTTGTTAGGAAAGTCAAATGCTTTCAGATTTCGAGTATAAAGGGAGTTGGGGTTCTCCATATATGCTTTGCAAGTAATGAATTAGGGTTATAGTTAAAATTTAACAATGATATTTTTGGGTGAATGTTTTAAGTAAATTTGTGTTCACTTGTACAAGAATCATACATGGTGGAACCCCTGATCGGCAGCAGACTGAAGAGTTTATATATACAATGCTAGTTTCATTTAAAAGGAACTTCAAAAATCTTTAAGAAGGAATTGTTAAGAGTTAACAGAACATCATGTATATCTTACAGAATCGAGCAAGAGTAAAATGTAGGATCAAACCAAACTTGCCTGCTCAAACACTAAGCTACATAAAACTTAAAATTTTATCTAAAAAAATTCTTTACATCTAGACACGTCAAATATCTGCAATTTGAAGTTGGAAAAAGTGCTCATCACTTGTTTATATATCAATCAAATCTGTTCATGTTTAAACACAAGGTGAATGTTATATGAGATTGAAGAGGATTGGGATCATCTGTTTGATTGTTTCCTCCATGCCTAGGGGGCAGAGATTGTGCCGTTTGGTTGGAGAATTCTTTCGGTCTATACCAGCAAGCAAACTAACATGAACATTAAACAGAATGACTTGTTAAAAGGATGCTAATCACAGGATGGGGAGGAAAGAAAGGCTGTAGAAACCACACTCTATCCAGCTTCCATCAAATTATCTTCGTGGTCATGCTTAGTTCCATCAGGAAGAGTAAGCCTCCGGTTTACCGGAACTTTCCATCCATATGCAGGATCACGCAACATTACCACGAAAACAAACTCGTTTAGTATTCCAGGTATGATGCCTCGAGTTTCCCATGCACTTCTAACCAGCATACGCTCAGCAATTCAGCATCACTGCAATAAGCCATGTGCACTTTATTATCTCTATGATGCGATAAGCCATGTTCACTTTATTGAACTCAAGACTCGGTGTCAAATTGTTGAAGATCCTCACCATACTCTGGCTAGATTCAAATCTGGCCCTCCTTTCCACTAATAACCCGAGGCAGTTTCTGGTTCCCTCTTCTATATTCTCTAGGGAGGAGTAAATTCGATAGGCTGACATAGCGCTTTTTTTGCTGTCTTCTATACTTAGATAACACTTTTGAAAGCACTATGCAACTTAGTGATATCTAAGTGCAACACTTGCATAGCACTTTTGTATGTGATATGCAAGTAATATGTTCAATATATTTTATAATTTTAGTACTTAAGAAAACGCTATCAAAGTGATTTACTAAGAATTTGATGTTAAAATTTATGTATTGATTCAAATATTTTATTATTTGGATTATTGAAAATATCGTCTACATGGCTTTGATAGTTGTTATAGAATATGTTATATTTGTATATGTCCTAATTGTTATCGAATATAATGTGATGTATCAATATGATGTGGATTTGAGTTTGGGGATCTTAGGTTTAAATTTGGAGTAAATTGATCTTCGGATTATTATAAGTAGTTGCACTTTTGTATTTTAGGTTAAAATTTTGTAATAGTTATCATGTAGAATGTGATAACTGTAGTTTTATTATGGATTTAAGAACTTGAACAAAGATGCATAAAATTTGTCACACTTTTTTTCTTGTCATTATCATTGTATAGTTTTATTTTTGATATTTATTATAAAATTAATAGTCCGAAAAAAGTGCAGGATGTTACACATGGAAGATGGAACCTTCGGTTTGCTCTGCAGCTTCAAAAGAGTGCCGAAGGTTGTTAGAATGGACATGGAAGAAGGATACCTCGTGTCAAGAACTAAACTTCCCATAATATGTACCACGTTTGATACCATAATATGCATCTTCATATTTGGTACCATGTTTTATGGTATGGCAAATGATACTACTTGCTTCCACACCCAGCGAACTTCCGAGGACGAAAGAAAAAACCTCTGCTTTTTTCTATTTTCATTGTCAGGCTTTCATAACAACTTTAGTTTCATTGTTTTAACAAAAAATTCATAGAGGTAACATCAATGACGAATGGACACATGGTAGTATACAATAACATTTCAAAATAACTTCTGTTTGAACACACCAAGACATCAGTAGTCCACAAGGCAGTAATACATATATAGAGAGAGAGAGAGCGAGATAGTTATTCAAGTGCGAACAAATTTTAAGTCAGGACAGTGTGAACAATTCTGCACCCTCTTAAAAAATGTAAAATAATTGTTCAGCACATTTTTCACATTCTCAATCGTATTTTGTTCTGGTGCTGAACAATAGTGTTCGCACTGTTCTTACATTAAAATATGTTTTTCATTGAGTGTGTCCCCGTATATATTGCACATAGTAAACCCATGAAAATACTGTTCTTTCCTTCATACGTAATTGGTACTCAAATATTAAAAGCGTTGTTGAGAAGTTGCATGACATATACGTAAATCAGGGGCATCAAGAAAATTTTATTATAGGTGCGGCACCCATGCATCACATCCCTGTCCAATAAAAAGAAAGAGGTTGTATAAGAATACTAAACACAATAATGTCAAGTTGAATACTCTAATAGGCAAGTGAATTTAAATGTCAAATGCTAAGCAGTGAATTTAATATAGATAATTTTACATTCTGGTACAAATTTGTGGCCGAGATTGAGTCTAATTCTCATTTTGGTTTAAGTTCTCATTTGAGTACCTGCCCATTTATATATTTCTTATACCTAACTTGTAAAAAGACTTGGCCCTGCTGTTAGTTTAACAAAAAAAATTAATACTGGAAAGTAGAAAATGAATGAAACGAAAATTAAAACAACAAGAATAATACTGGAAGGCAAGCATGATACAAATAAAACATAAATGAAGGAAAATAAAACATACCAATCGATACTGACCCTTTAAAGACATATGTGCATGGGTTGACTAGACATCAACTCCATCGTATGCAACTAGCCCCTTAAAGACATATGTCCATGGGTTGGCTAGAAGCGTCACACAAGTTTGTACTACCGCCTCATACAGTTTCTCCTCACTAATTCCAGCATAGCAGATGTTTTCAAAGAACAGTATGTGGTTCATCCCGGATAGGGATCCACAATGCTTTTCAAACATTTGAATCTGCAAAAATAAAGAAGTTTTCTGCTGTCAGGTAAGGATCAAAACCAAGCATTATATAACTGTAGATAAATGCGAGCTTAAGTTACCAGGGATCTATAACATGGTTCATTACTAGGTTCATCATCTTGTACTCTTTCAAGTGCCTTAGGAGCATCCTCACCGAATAAGAGTTTCCCTATAACTTGCACTGAGTCATGTATATGCAGTCTATGAGACATAACTTTAAACAACTTTCTTTGGGCGTCAATTCTTCTGGCAGAGCCTTCACTAGCATTGCGGTACTGTCCACAATACGTATAAAACTCAAAAAACAAGAATATATAACAAACAAGAAAGTAAGAATCGTTATATTCAATAAACTATAGAACTATAGAATCAGATGATATGGGATAGTTTAAACTAACCACTTCCCAGTAATACAATGGCTCAGCATCTGGCTGAGCAACAAGATATCTCTTAACATTCTTGGCATTTCTGCTCATAATTGAAGAAACAAAATTTATGTATAATGTTATTTAACCTAAAAATGTGAGGTGACTGACTCTTTGTGGATCGCAGAAAACACCAACCATAGTAAACATGTACAAAATAAAACATCGAAACAACAGTTGGTCACACCTGATCTCCATCCGAGCAACATCGTCCATTTCGGGAAGTTTGTAGGTATCATCCTGGTGTAAGGAGGAAATCACATGA
Source organism: Heracleum sosnowskyi (assembly GCA_030848705.1). Lineage (NCBI taxonomy): Eukaryota > Viridiplantae > Streptophyta > Magnoliopsida > Apiales > Apiaceae > Heracleum > Heracleum sosnowskyi. The sequence continues at coordinate 7,429,313 of CM061242.1, read as the reverse complement.
AAAATCCAGGCCTAAATAAAATATCATAACTTTGAAACACTTTTCAGTAAAAGATCAGTCAATTAGATTTAGACCACATTCAAACAAGACAATTGATTGGCAGTATCATCATCATATTCAGCCCCAGTAAACAATTGGGCCTCTAATTCTACCTAAAATCAATTAAATGTTTTTAATACAATTTTAAATAAAAATTGAAGTTACAGCTGTTATTAGATATAAAAAATTACACGTAGAAATTGGTAAAAGAAGAGGAAGAAGATATCATCACCTGAAAGACGACTGTTGTGCCAACGGAGGAGTTGTTACGAGGAAACAAGAAGTCTGGTTTGAGAGCATCATCGAAGATAACCTTTATTATTGCTATGTTTGCTAACAAAACGGTTAAGATGGCTCCAAACAGACAGCGTAGTACAATCATCGTCTTCTAACTGATGGGTGAGACAGTGCAATGCCCAAAAGAGTTAATTTGGACACTGGGGTTCTAGGTTTTTTTCCCCTTAATTTCGGAACGCATTCAAAATTACTCAGGTCATGACAATTTTTGGGTGTTTGGGCTGAATGGCATAATTTTGAACAATAACGCCTTAAATAGCATAATTGGAAAAAATGGCCCTAAATGGCACGCTAAAATACCAAGGCGTGTAGCGTTAGTACATGTTCATTTTTTTTACGTTGAAAACACTAGATGAAGTTGTGTTCTAGACATAAAACGCTAGATTAATTTGTGTTAACAACAAAAACGCAACTTAATGTTATGTTACAGGTGAAAAACACAACTTAATGTTGTGTTAGGCATCAAAAACACAACTTAATGTTGTGTTAGTGGATTTTTAATTTTTTTGCAAAAATACCAAAATATTTACAAAAAATGCAACTTATTAATAATGGTGTTTTTCCGGCGTCCTGATTTTAGGGGGGTCTAAAATCAGGGTAGGTTAGGGTTTAGAGTCTAGGGTTTAGGGTTGTAAACAACCCTAAACCCTAAACCCTAAGTCTGTATATGAATTATTCGTCATTCTTAATATTTCTAAAACCCAAAATAGAAACATTGAACCCCAAAAGTTAACTATTGAACCCCAGAATAAATCAACTTTAAGTATTGTTTGTTCTGAGATTGGAAAACGCTGATTTAAGTTGTGTTTTATACTGGAAACGCTAGATGAAGTGGTGTTTTGACACTGAAAACGCTATTTCAAGTGGTGTTTTCGGGTAAAAACGCTACTTTAAGTGGTGTTTTTGGATGAAAACGCTACTTTAAGTTGTGTTTTGACGCTATTTTCAAAACGCTAGACGATGTAGCGTTTTAATGTGCTATTTTAGGCCATTTTTTTTCAATAGTGCCATTTTGGGGCATTTGTCTTATAATTGTGCCATATGGGGCCTTTTCTCACAATTTTTTCCTTTTGAAAATTTTCTAGTTCCTTTTTTGTTTAGACTAAATTGCATTTTGATGGTTCATATTATTTTATTTTTGCATTTTTTTGGTTAACTAGTTTATTAAGCCGCGCTTCATAACGGCTTTATAATAATATCTCTAAATTTTCTCAAAAATAATTCTACAAAATACGTTTTTAAAGAAAATAATATTTCTAATATAAAATTAAGTTTTGTTTTGAATTATATATATATATATATATATATATATATATATATATATATATATACAAGCTTAAAACTCGTGCGATGCACAGATTGTTATTAATAATTATTATTTTTATTATTTATGTTTTAATATTTTATTAATTTGCGTTTGCTAAAAAAATAAGTAGGCGTGTTAAACTTTTTTAAATAATTAAAAGTATTAAAATAAATTTTAAAATAAATTAATAACTGTTTATCCGTGATATTTTTGGAAAAGTAGAGGTTTTAGTAAGGAAAAATAGAAAAAGTAACATGTTTTATCTGAAAAGGTAAGTGCCCGTAATTAAAAGTATTTAAATAGGTTTCAAAATAAATAAGTAGGGATTTGCTCGGGATATTTTTGGAAAATGAGGGTTTTAGTAAGGAAAAATAAAAAGAGTGCCATGTTTTAGTTGAAAATGATAATTGTCGGTGATTGTTTTTAGAAAAATAGAGGATTTTGTTAGAAAAAAGTAGAAAAGTAATGTATTTTAGCTGAAAAGGTAGTTGGTTATGAAAATGTTATTATTTAATAATAATTTCTTTAGAAAATGAAAAAAATGAAAAAGTAACATGTTTCAGCTGAAAAAGTGCTCATAATTAAAAGTATTAAAATAGATTTTAATACTTTTAATTATTAAAATAAAAAAATAGATTTTTAAAATAAATAAGTAAGGGTTTTGCCCGTGATATTTTTGAAAAATGAGGGGTTTAGTAAGAAAAAATAGAAAGAGTAACATGTTTTTGTTAAAAAGGATAACTACCCGTGTTTTTTTTAGAAAAGGTGAAGATTTTGTTAGAAAAAAAAAATAAAAAAATTTAATGTATTTTAGCTGAAAAGGTAATTGGTTATAAATAATGTTATTATTTTGTGATAGTTTTTTAAAAAATAAGTAAGGACAATTAAATAAAATCACTAAGTACCGACCGTTCGTCCATCCGACTACCAAACTTATAATGTTTCGTCTTTAATAATATAGGTTAAAACTCATGCGATGCACGAATTGTTTTTAATAATTGTTAATTTTATTATTTATTATTTATATTTTATTAATTGCATTTGTTAAAAAAAATAAGTAGGCGTGTTAAATATTTTTAAATAATTAAAAGTATTAAAATAGATTTTAAAATAAATAAGCAACGGTTTGCCCGTGATATTTTGGAAAAAGAGGGGTTTTAGTAAGAAAAATAGAAAGTAACATGTTTTCGTTGAATTTTAAAATATAAAAGTAACGATTTTTCCGTGATATTTTTGAAAAAAAAAGAGGGTTTAGTAAGAAAAATACAAAAGGTGACATGTTTTAGTTGAAAAAGATAATTGTCAATTAAAATTATTAAAATAGATTTTAAAGTAAATAAGTAAGGGTTTGCCCGTGATATAATTGGAAAAGTAGAGATTTTAGTAAGGAAAATAGAAAATATAACATGTTTTAGCCGAAAAAGGTAATTGCCCGTGATTTTTCTAGAAAGAGAGGGGAAATATAATTACCAATTAAAAGTATTAAAATATGTTTTAAAATAAATAAGTAAGGGTTTGCTCGTGATATATTTGGGAAATGAGGGATTTTAGTAAAGTAAATAGAAAAAGTAACATGTTTTAGCTTGAAAAGGAAATTGTTCGTGATTTTTTTAGAAACAAATGGTAATACATTTTAACTGAAAGGGTAACTGATTATAATAATTTTTATAATAATTAAATAAACAATTAAATAAGGCAAGTACCATACAAAAAAATAGGTACCAAAACTTTCAATGTTTCTTCTTTAATAATATAGTATAGATAGATAGATAGATTTATAATAGTCCGTGATATTTTTGAGGTTTTAGTTAAGAGAAATATTAGTTATTAAATATAAAAATGAATATACGTTTTGGAAAAAAAAAGCTAATCGGCTAGTCGTTAATAATTATAATATTATTATTTTATTTTATTAAATAGATCTGTTCGTGATATTTTTGGAAAATGAGAGGTTTTAGTTAGGAAAATAGAAAAGTAGAAATTTTAGTTAGAAATATAAAAAAGAATATACAATTTGGCTAAAAAAGGTAATGAGTTAGTTATTAACAATTATAACTTTCTTATGTTATTTTAGTAAATGAAATTGTTTGCAATATTTTTGGAAAATGAGATGTTTTTGTTAGGAAAAATATAAAAGATATTCTATATAATAATTTTAATATTTTATCTAACGGTTCTCATCGATTTGATCAAAAATATCTAACGGCTATGAATTGAGTGACCAGACTACAAAAACTTTCATGAACAGACTACAAAACTTTCAATGTTTCGTCTTTAATAATATAGTATAGATATATCAATAATATTCTATAATAGACGAAACATTAAAAGTTTGGTCGGTCGGTATGGTACGTTGTGATTTTACTTAATTGCCTTTAATTAACTGTAATTCGTGTTTTTACTTAATTAATCTTACTTATTTATTGAAATATATTATTAAATAATAATAATACATATTTATAACCAATTACCTTTTTTAACTCAATATATCACGGGCAATTACCTTTTTTAACTAAAACATGTTAGTTTTTCTTTTTCTTTTCTTACTAAAACCCCTCATTTTCCAAAAATATCACGGACGAACATGTAGTTATTTATTTTTAAACCTATTTTAATATTATATTTATTTTTAAAAGTTTACCTATTTTAAGATGTCTACTTATTTTTCTTAACAAATGCAATTACTAAAAATATTAAAATATAAATAATCAAATACCTATTTATAACCAATTACCTTTTCAGCTAAAACACATTATATATTTTTTCTAACAAAGTCTCTCCTTTTCTAAATATATCACATGAAATTACCTTTTACAATTTACTTTTTCTATTTTTCTCACTAAAATCCATTCTTTTTCCAAAAATATCACAGAAGACCCTTTACTTATTTATTTTAAAATGTATTTAAATACTTTTAATTATTAAATTTTAAAACCTCATTTTCCAAAAATATCACGGGCATTTACCTTTTTAAACTAAATATATGTTACATTTTTTTAACTTTTTCTTAATAAAACCCCTTATTTTCCAAAAATATAACGGGCAAACCCATACTTATTTATTTTAAAATATTTTTTAATGTTTTTAATTAATTAAAAGTGTTTACCTATTTTAACATGCCTACTTATTTTTTGTACAATTACAATTAATAAAATATTAAAATAATAATAATAAAATAATAATTAACAATCCGTGCAGCGCACAGGTTTTAAGCTAGTATATATATATATATATATAACTCTAGATCGTTCAATCAAAAAATACAATTATACCCTCAGAGCTATTAAAATCTTCACTACCTCCAAATCTACTCCGAGTAAGAAAAAAATCAAAAAATATGAACAAACATCCTTTTTGTTGTTCAGAGAATTTTTTATTAATAATGATCTCTTTTTGTCAAAACAAATAACAAAAAAAACAATAACAACCTCTTCTTTTTAAAAAAATAAATTAATGACATGTTCTCAATGTTTCTTATTCTTGTATGACTTTTGTTATAGATGCACCGACTTATTGAATTTTGTTAAAAATGCACACACTAAATAAATTCTTTAGTCGAATAAATCTTAACATGATATTTTCGAAATACATACACTATAAATTTCTTAATATACAATTTTTATCTTTGAATTTTCGTGTATGAATTACATAAAATATATTACTAAAAGATATAATCTTTTCTCATAAAAATTAGAGCAATAACTATCTAAACGTTAAAAAACAATGGTAAAATTTGTTTTTGAAGACATGATGAATTCTCCACTTTCGATTTATCTTGTATACAGGTGTATCAACTTTTAACTATAAATTCAAAACTAATAACGTACACACATAAACATATAAATCAATTCACAACTAAATGTACATGTACATGAAAATCACCTTGCTCGGCCTATTATTTTAACTGATTAACTGATGAATTCTCCTCCTTATTAATCCATGTCTTAACGCAATCAACACTAATAGCAAATAACTTGTCTTGTCAAAGATTTTAATATGATCATGCATTAGGATACAAACAAACGTAATAAGATAATTAGCATAAAGGAAAAAGTCTCATACTCATATACACATTTTTAACATGAACAAACAAAAAAGCAAAGAAGAACAATGTTGATAACAAAAATTGCAGTAGACAATTAACAGAGTTTAGTTGTATATTTATACTATTAATTAGCTGTTTGTATGAAAGTATTAAAGGTAATTAATTATTTACCAAGTAATTATTTAATTTCTTATGCAAGACCGATCTAATTTCTTTAAATCTTATTTACCAATATGTTCTTGTATTTTCTATTATATTACATTAAAAAAGAAAGTTTAGGAGAGCAGAATGTTAAGATGTTAATTTCATTTGAAAAGAAATATTATGAGAATATCTAGATAATAATAAAGGGAAGTTCAAAATAATGTAAAGTAATACACTTTTTAATTTAGATATTTGAAAAAAACGCATACCATGGGTGCAAAATGGCTTCGAAACGGATGAAGTTCTCAGGCGAGAAGTTCCGGTGAAACGGATAGTGGAAATGCGGATAGATATGATCCCGTAAAAAATGGACTTGTGCAACAAATTAGCTCTAAATCAGGAAAGGAAGTTCTGTCTGATGAGATAATGCAGGGAGTGATTGAAGGAATAGTTGGTGAAAATCCGGAGATATTAAGTCATAATATCTCAAATAAGATAAGCAATCAAAATTCAAGTTTGAGTTTGGAGGGAAATGTTATTGAGCCGGATACAGCTGGAATAAGTATAGTGGACCTAAAACGTCGTAGAGTGGACCTATCTCATAACTCTGTTGCTTCTCCAACTCAGGCCCATGATACAAATATGGAGATACAGATGATTACATCAACAGATTCAAAAAACGAACTATTGGCGGGTGCTGCTTTGCAGACCCGCCAGTCATTATGAATGCTTTAGCTTGGAACTGCCAGGGTCTGGGTTCACCTGGAAAAATTCATTTCCTTCAAGAAGTAACCCGTAGCGAGAAGTCATCGTTTGTTTTTCTCAGTGAAACTATAAGTAGCTATAGAAAGATGGAGATTTTGTGTAACAAGTTGGGTTTTGAAAACTTTATTGTTGTGGAACCAAAAGGTAACAAGAAGTCCGGTTTGAGAGCATCATCGAAGATAACCTTTATTATTGCTATGTTCGCTAACAAAACGGTTAAGATGGCTCCAAACAGACATCGTAGTACAATCATTGTCTTCTAACTGATGGGTAAGACAGTGCAATGCCCAAAAGAGTTAATTTGGACACTCTAGAGTCTATTGTTGGAGTTCAAAATTCTAGAGATTATGTAAAAATTACCAACTTTTTAATCAAAAAAACAAGATTAATAAGGGGCGGGTGGTTTTTGACGTTTTTGTTACCCCCACTACATATGCGTAACAGGTTTGAATGGAAGAGAAAAGGTCGTAGCCTGTAGGTATTGATATGTATACTTATACTTACTAAACTATAATAACCAAACCATGGCATATTTAGTAGTTTGGTTATCACATTTTTTTTAGTCATCCCTTTCTTTTGTAATTTTTTTTAATATTAGTTAATTCAAAATAAAAAAAATTAATCTATTATCTATACTAAACTATAATTGTCAAATCATAGGATAATTGGTAGTTTGGTTAGCACCTTCTTTTTTAGTCACCCATTTCCTTTGTGATTTTTTTTAATATTAATTAATTCAAAATAAAAAAAAATAGATAAATTGCGATATATTACAACCAATTTATACTAAATCTATACTAAACGATAATAAGCAAAATATGATATAATTTGTAGTTTTGTACATAAAAAATAATAATAGATACATTGTAATATATCCGACCAACAACATATTACATTTTATTCTAAAAATATAAATAAAGTTAAAAATAATAATAGATACATTGTAATATATCCGACCAAAAGAAATATGCAGACTTGGCCCGAAAGGACAAGGAATATGAAGTGGGAGATCTTGTGTTGTTGAAAGTATCTCCGTGGAAAGGATTGATGAGATTCAGAAAGAAAGGGAAATTGAGCCCTAGGTATATTGGACCGTTCGAGATCTTGAGACGCATCGGGGAAGTAGCTTACGAGCTAGCCTTGCCCCCAAACCTGCAGCAAGTTCACAACGTGTTCCATGTGTCCATGTTAAGGAAGTACAATCCGGATGCCAGACACGTGGTAGAATACGAGCAAGTAGATATACAACCAGACCTGTCATATATAGAGCAACCGGTGGAAATCATTGACCGCAAGGATCAAGTGCTAAGGAATAAAGTTATAAAGCTAGTAAGAGTTTTGTGGAAAAATCATAATGTTGAAGAATCCACTTGGGAAGTAGAGAGCGCAATGCTAGAAAAGTACCCTCATCTATTTTGATCTGATTCCGGGACGGAATCCTTTTAAGTAGGGGAGACTGTAATATCCCAAAATTTTGTAATATTTAAAACCTTGATGAATAGTAAATTTCCACTGATGAATAGTAAATTTGCTGATGAAAAGTTTTTCAGACCACCCTATGTGGATGACCTGGAATGAATGTTTCGAAGTTATATTATTGATGTATAAGGAGAATGAGTGAATGCAAACGCAATCAGAATCAGAAGATTCCCATCCGAGTTTTAAATCACTATTCACTGGACAATCAAGGATGTATGGATTTGATCGTTTTAAGAAAGTATGTGGAATGAGAAATCCATGATCATATCTTAAACCAAGGTGATAAATCTAAGACCATATATTAAACCAAGGGAATGGAAAGATCAAAGAAGTATCCCCTAGCTTTGGTACAGAGAAACGTTTTTAAAATCACTCTCTTCCATAATCCAAGGTAGATCTTTAATCTTAGCTTCATCCATGATGGATAGCTTGCTCAAAATTGGATTCAAAGATGATGATGAATAGTGATGTGAATAGTAATCTCATAGAATCTTGTTTTGTTTTGAAGTTTTTAGGTTTGATTAGCATAGTTAAGGAGCAAGGAAGGATATACCATCCATATATAGCTTTTTTTAAGTCCCAAGGAAGGTATAAAAATTCTCCCCTTTTTGAGATTATGCTTTGATTTAGTAGTTATAAGTGATTGTTTAGAGCTATGTTGTAATGAAGCATGTATGCATGATTTTAAGTATGTTTAATGGTTGATTTGTGGATCAACTATGAACTAGAGTATGACCATGTTTTGACAGAAAACTTGTGGTAGTAGCTTGAGGTTTGATTGGTGGTTGGTTGATTGTTGATTGGTGGTTGATTTGAGTGTTTAAAACACGGGAAGCGCGCTTAAGCGTTGTTACCATGACGAATTTTACTTAGGTAGTTTGGACAGAGATCACGAATACTCTAAAGGGCATAAACATAAAGTTTCTGACCATGATAATGTAGGCCCTGTTTCCTAGTTTGTTTTAGCGAAAGAATCGTGTCGTTTTGATTTACGGTTTAGGAGAAACGTCTGTTTTAGTGAAAGCGGTTTCGCGTAACTAAGTAGTTCATTGCATGAACTTTGAGATAGTGATCAAACCCTTTAAAAATGGAATTTGGCCGAGATATTAAAGTGGATACTAGAATGAATAGTTAGGAACGGAACCTAGAAGGTTTCGTGTTGAAAAGATAAGTTTGTGATTTTATAAAAATACACGAACGAAGGTTGCGCGAGTGAAATACCCTTAAGGGGATGGTTAAAAACAAGGAATTAGTAAAGGAAAAGTACTTGGGTTTTGTGGATAGATTTCCACCCAAACTTTTGACTTAAGAGTTTACGGAATGTCATAAGGTTATAGATGACCGAGAACGAGACATTTGCTTTTCTTTAATAGAACTTGAGTGCTTAAGTTATAGCACATAAGTTGGTTCTAGGGGACTGACTGTGAATTGTGTATCTTGTTATAGATCGACGAGCACCCTCTCAAGCCCCCACTATCACACCACCAAGACACCAAGGCAAGTTTTCAAACCCTACACCATATAAAAGATGCTGTTGTGATTTATGTGATTGATATATATATCTATCCTGCTTTAATGCTCTGAGAACTTTTTAAACTGTTTACGCTTTTAGTTAAAGTTTTCGTAAGATATAAGGTTTATATGCTAGGTAAATACTAGATATAAACCGAGGTTTTAAAGGCTCTAAGGATGGAGAACTTATACGATGATTTTAAAATAATAGACCGGGAGTTAAATTACTACGTTATTTATTAAATACTGTCAGATACTGGAGGGTCCAGGGACAACTATGTTTTAAATATGATGATTAAATATTCCAATATATATTTATTATTGGATATTTAATGTGTGATATTAAATTATATTATTAAGAATATTATTTTGAATATGTATTAACTAAATGAATATTATTTTGAATATTCATTTAAGTAGAATATTATTGAATAATAAATCAATATTTATTATTTGAATATTTATTAAATATTCCAAATATGATTTAAAAATCATAGAACCTTATTATATTATTTAAGGTTCTACTATTTACACAAAACTTTCTGATCTTCAGAAAAGATATTTAAAACAGAGATTCTCAATTATTATCTTAAAATATTTAAAGATAATTAAATGCGAATAGTGTTTTCTACTCATCGGAAATTGGGAATCTAGTTCAAGAAGTCGAGGACAGAGTTTTACTTCCACTGTTCCTCTAGAATACCTATAGTTGGGGATGACTCCCCCATTCAAGTAAAGAATTTTAAACTTGCTAAACTCTGAAAATTTCAATAAACTTCATGGTCATGATTTCAAAATACATGGTAATCATCGGTAGTTTCGTTGACTAATGTCGACCCACTCTGTGACTTACTCCCTTCAAATACTCTGGAGTAAGGAATTCTGAACGGTTACAAAGTTTTTGACAAGTAATTATACTTGGGGAAAATAGGATTAAGTTCCGATTTCCGTTTCATTGATATTGTTTTCTATAATGGGAACTGGAAGGGCCTACACGACAATGAAACAGGTGCCGGGGTAGTGCCAAAATTATCAAGGCTTACCCGATGACGAAATAGGCACCGAGGTAGTGATCTCTTGAGTGCTAAGGCTTACCCGGTGACGAAATAGGCACCGAGGTAGTGATCTCTTAGCACAGCGGCCCGTATGCGGCCAGGGTGATAACCGAATAGGAAGTCGTCCTTCTACTAGTAGAAAAGTTACGTTACGATACAACGGCTGATCACCGTGTATCGGGTGTTCCGGTATGTTCCCTTTCTTCCACTTGGAGTGTGCTGCACATTGTAACAAAAGCCTAGGAGCTGAGTTACTGATAATGTGACAGTGAAGAGTAATGATGTTCCTCATACAGTAGTTGCACTGTATGGCATGTTTTGACGAAAAGATAATGAATATATCATTCTGTATACGAATGAAGTTTTAAAGGTTTTCCTTTATGATATAAGCTTACTTATACGCTTATGATGTGTTATATTATTGTTGGGCTGAGTGCTCACTCTTGCTTTCTTTTTATACATATATCACAACACAACAACTAGGGTAGATGGCCAGGATTCGTCATACCGCTCGGAAGCGCGTCAGGGATATACATGCCGCCCGTAACATGGTTGGTTGTTGTAGTTAATCAGGTAGAAGTACTGAGTTGGTTCGGAGTGTAACTCTTGTTGCTCCGGTTTATTTATAAGTATCACTTATGTATATTAATGAACAAGAACAAACTTTTGCGATGCCTTATGGTTTCACATAGAAATCATAATGGTAGTAGGTTGCAAGCATTACTTTTGGGTTGTAATAACTTTAATTATGGATCATATGACTACTGTTTTTGTAAGTTCGTTTCTGAGACATAACTGGCGTGAGTATATTGATGGTGGGGTCACCATGTGTGTTGATTTATATTACTATGATTCAAGTATCAAGTGTTTGTACGGAATAAGGGATCGTGACAACCTAGATCTCCGACCCCGGATCTGGGGGTGTTACACTGATGTTGGGTATAATTGGGTCGGGTTTTAGATTGGGCGGGTTAGTTTACTAATGTGGCAGGTGATATGACACCGATCTGGCACCATTAGACGGAACTCCGTTAATTATCAACGCTACTTAATGGTCCACTGACCTGAATGAAAGCTTTTATCTGATTTGTGACCTAATTGAAACATTTTTAAATTGGATGACCCAATTGAAAGTTAGCAGTCATTACAGTGACCTAAATGCCATTTAACCCTATATATATTTGAGTAGTTCATAAGTACCGATATGATTCACCACTGGAAAAAGAAACTCAGTTGTTACCAGTGTTTGATTTTTCTGAATTGTTTGTAAAATAGTGTTGATGACTAGTTTTGATTTTGAGCCAATTTACATATGTAGATAATTTTTTTCCTGTCCTACATAGATAAATTAGTTTTACAGTGATCCTTAAGATCACAGAGAAAGAAATTTGGGTCTCAATTATGTAGAAATTGCACAAACATACATACATCAAATCCTGAAAAATAACATTGACATAAGCATGGCTAGATAATCGTACTGCTTCTACCCTTATCTGGCTCTAAGATAATAGTCTTCGGTTGGAACCAGTGAGGCTAGATAATCATGGCTAAACTTTTATTCATGTTAGATAAGGAAGTTTGCCACTATGTAATGTATTACTTGATATCGCATTTTCTAGGGCCTGTCTTATTATCAAAGTTGTTATCTTCAAAGGCCATGTATGATGACTAAACGGACAGAAAATTTAAAGCATGTCATGAACTATACTTTTAAAAATGAATAACTTAATTATAATTATGATCTAGTTCTGCCATGTTGGTTAATTCCTGCAAATAAACAAGTTTATATAACCTCTTTGCGTGGAACAACTAAATAGTTTATTAGAATTTATTTTATTGCAATTATATGTGAGTCTGGTGGTTGATACTAGCTAATTGCATATAAAAAATTGTTATCATTTATTAGGAACTTGTGGTAAAAAAAAGGCTTCTCACTAACTTAGCAAAAAAAAAGGTTTCTCACTGCTCACTGATCATATATTTTGCAGCATATCTTAACGGGATCATTAAAAATGGAGCACACTTTTACGTCTTTGCTCAACGATAGCACATACAATGAAGCTGAGGACATGTTTTACTCTCAAGCACCCCCTTCATCCCAGGAGCAAAGTCAACAAGCACCAAGAAAGCAAAAAAAAGGTCGATCAAAAAACTTTTTAATCGAAGAGGATATGTTACTTTTATTCGGTTGGCTAAATGTTAGCATGGACCCTGTTCAAGGCAACAATCAGACACAAAGCACCTATTGAAGTAGGATTTGGAACTATTACCATGAACATAAAACTTTCTACAGTGATCGGACGTCTACTTCATTGTGTAATCGATGGTCCGCAATTAATACCTCTGTAAGCAAGTTTGTTGGATTTTATAATCAAATCAGTGGAAGAAATCCAAACGGCACTACCGAGCAAGATAAGGTACTAATTTCATAGATTATATTCTTTAGTATAGCTTATATTAATACCTCTCTTTAGCTATATATGGATAACAACCAGGGGTAGTAAAATAATGAGGACCCTTTTAGCTAAACTACAAAATAAGATGGAGTGTTCTATAAACAATGTGCTTAAATGAATTCAGAATTTCAGAATGATATTAGTAGTCTCCAAAATTATAAAAAAATCATGTAATCAAGTCTAAACTTCAAGTTAAATCCTTGACAAAAAATAAAGCACCTTGTGAAACTGAACAAAATAATTGTTGATTTGACGCTTTGGAAGGGCGACATAGTTGGACTTAGCAGCCGTAGACTTAGACGTGCGAGCAAATGAAGCTGCACGATACTCCTCAATTGCTTCTTTATAAGCATCAACTTGTTGCCTATCCATGACAACGTAGGTAACTTGCAACGATATGCACCAGCTATGAAACTATTGCTTGACAAGTCGCACACCTTAATGTAGCAACACATACCTTAGTATATGATATGCTTCTCTGTATCCTATTATTTATGTGGTTATCTTTTGTATCTTAGGAACTAGTTGTTGCATCACATCTGATTTTAGTCTCCTAAGGATGAACGGTCCTCATTCGAGCAATCAATTCACTATCTCCGGTTTCAAAAAGGTCGGGCAGCATGAACTCTAGTAGTGACCATAGTTCCTGTAATTGTAAAAAACAGATAATTACATAGCAATTATCAACTTCTGATATCGTAAAACTTTTCTTAACTACCTACGTAAATCACATATTGTCATCATGTTTTGTTCATAGTATTTAATATTTAGCAGTGAGAAATATTTATAAACACGATGGCATGGTTTAAAATTCCACAATCACTTAAGAAAAAAGGTTTTGAAAGAGTAAGACTAATTTTTCCAAAACCGGAAAGCAAGGAACAATTAGTAAATAATTGAAAGGGAGAAAACTGCTTCTGATGCATAGGAAAAAGTAAGGAAATTATCTATGAAAAAGTCGCGCAATTTATGCACATTTATGCGACTTTTCTTTTATCACTATTTAAACCATTTTAGCTATTAATTTAATGGCAAAACATGGCATCAAAAGCTTTTCACTACCAGCTTTCTTGAAAACAAACATTTCAGAAAAAGCTTTCATATCAGTGCGATTGTCCAGAACATTCCGTGATTTTTTGATAATATATAGACCATCCGCTCTACTAATTTATTTAGCAAGCATATCATTATTAGCATACATGCAAATCATTTTGTAATGGTGTCCAGAATGATATTATGATGCAAATCATTATTACCATCCGCTCTACTAATTTAATATGATGTTCATGATTTCAGAATGATATTAGGAGTCTCCAAAATTATGATGTTCGTGATTTTTTATTAGCATATAGCAGATATGATCACATTAAACCATAGAAAGTTTCAAAGCAATATAGTGTTCTCTTTACTAGTTGCTCTTTGGTGAAGTGATCAGAGAGCAACTCAGTACTCACATCCCCTGTTTATCCTTTCCTTTCTCTTTTTGGTGGTCATCAACTAACTCACAATCTCACATCTTGTTCCCTGTCCTGTTTGGGTATGTTATATGTGGCAGGTTTTACTTATAGCTTATATAACATGTTGTTAATTATGTTGATTGTAACCCTTGCAGGTATCTGATATGATTGATCTCATATGCAATTGTGGCACCAGGGTTAGAGATTTATAAGTAGTTGTTTATATTATAACCATTTAGTTAGAGATTGCATATTGTTAATTATGTTAATATTATGTCACAGTAGTATAGATTGCTCTTACTTTTAAACTAAAATTTTGTGATTTCTTTGGAAGATAGGGCAAGCAATGGCCATGTACGAGAAAGTAATGAAAGAAAAATTCCCTTTTATACAGCATTAGCATGAGTTGCGATATTCACCTAAATATGCAGCTAGTTTGGCCAAAAAAACCAAGACAATTTCGACGGACAATCAGATGTCTTCACCATCTCTTGACAGTCCACTTTCTACCAATAATGGGGTGGAATCTGAATCAGGAATGTAACGTCCGATTGGAAGAAAAGCTGCTAAGAAGATGAAAAGAGTTGCATATAAAGCAACAGATGCGGAAATCCTGGAATTCCTTAAATCAATGCAGAAAGATGCGTTGTTATTGCTTCTTCAAGAAGTGAATCAGTTAACAGGAGCTTGGAGTTGCAGAAGGAAATGATGCAAATGCAGAAGGATGAGCAGGAAAGGCAGAAGGAAATTATGCAATTACATAAAGAAAAGTTGCAACTTCGCTTAGCAAAGGAGGAGCGGGAAAGGCAAGTTTACGAAGCCTCTATCATGGCTATGGACACTAGTATGATGGCTCCGGATTAATCAAAATATTATGATGCCCTAAAAGCTAGGATCATAAGAAACATATTATAATTTGTCTTGTGTTCTAGATTGAATTTGCAACTATTATGTGAGACTTTAATTTTCTGATAAGACTTTAATTTTCTGATCTTATTAATAAAAATTACTTATTGTCATTGAGCAAATTACATTAAAAATTGTGAAAGCAACATAAAACATTATGAAAGGAGATACATTGAGAATATTTAATTTATATCACCACCATGGACTTGCCAAAGATGCTCGACAAGATCATTTTGCAACCGAATATGAGTTTGTTCGTCTCAAATTTGTTGATGAATTTGTATGAATTCTGTGAAGTTAATTGGATTATTGCAATTCAGAGTAACAATTGGTATTTCAGCTTCTGTATCAAATTGTTCTTCCATATGTAATTCCCTCTCATCTTCAATGATCATGTTATGCAAAATTATGCAAGATGTCATAATATATTTCATTGTACCCACATCCCAAAATCTTGAGGGGCCGCGAACCATTGCAAATCGAGATTGCAACACTCCAAATGCTCTCTCAACGTCTTTTCTAACGGATTCTTGTGCAGTTGCAAAATGCTTTCTTTTTTTACCTTGAGGTTTTGGAATAGTTTTGACAAACGTTGGCCAAGAAGGATATATACCATCAGCAAGATAATATCCCATATTATATTCATTTCCGTTGATAGTATACTTCACTTTAGGTCCACGGTCTTCTGTCAAGTCTTCAAATCGATGAGATTGATCTAGTACATTGATGTCATTTAAAGATCCCGGTAACCCAAAAAAGAATGTCCAATCCATAAGTCTTTTGAAGCTATTGCCTCTAATATAATAGTTGTTTCATGGACATGACCTGTATACATACCTTGCCAATTGGTTGGACAATTTTTCCACTTCCAGTGCATACAATCGATACTTCCCAACATTCCAGGAAAACCTCGTTGTTCGTTCTCTGCCAACAATCTAGAGACATCTTCATTATTTGGTCGTCTTAGATATTCGGTTCCAAATACTTCAACAATCGCTTTAACAAATCTTTTTAGACTCTCTATTGCAGTACTCTCTCTAATACGTACATAATCATCAACAGAGTCAGCTGTCGTTCCATATGCAAGCATCCTAAGTGCAGCTGTCACTTTCTGAAGTGACGATAGTTCACGAACTCCTACGACATCAGTTCGTTGGGTAAAATAATTATCTTGAGCTACAACTGCTTCTTCAATTCGTAAAAACAATGATCTACGCATTCGAAATCTTCGACGAAACTGTGTTTCTGTATACGTAGGCGTTTCAGAAAAATAATCATGATATAGTCTAGTATGACCTTCTTCTCTATTTCGATTAATTATACGGTGATTAATTGTGGAACCACCATGATTCGAGACAAAATTCGCTTTCTGTCATTGATCAAGGTAAGTAGCAGCCATTCTCATTCTTGTTTCATGTTCTTCTTCTTCCGCTTGAATAATATCAAGAATCATTTGTGTGATGTAGTCCATCGGAATTGAGTATCAATTACCAGTGAAAATAACTTTAATTTGTTTAGGGTTTGTATTTTATTTACTTCTCAATTATATTATGTATTTATAATAAATTGAAATAATAATTTGGCAATTTTTTTATTTTTAAATAATATACTTTTTTGAATTTGAAATATAGCTGATCATTATAGCCAATACCCATTAGCAAATTTTAATCAACCACTATTTTTTTGAATTTTAGCCAACCTATTTAACTAAAACCATCGGAGATGCTCTTAGAGCATCTCTATTGGGAGTAATCTTTTACCTAAAATTTAAATTAACATGCCCTAAATATGAATTATAAAGATTATGCAAAAAAAAAAAAAAAAAAGGTGCACTCCAATGATTTATTCTCTTTAGCAAAAAATTTAGTCAACCTTCTTACTTTGACTATATTTGCTAAACCTCTAGTACTGTAGCAATATTCTACATCATTTATTACCTTATCAAAATAACATATTCTATTTTTAACAATCTGAAATAACAATAGCATACTATTTATAAAATATAATCAATTATTATAGTCAACTCCATTGAAACACAATGTTCAATAAATTTTAAATAATCAATATTTTATTTTATTTTAGCTAATCATTTTAGTCAATATGATTGAAGATGCTTTTTGTAAATAAATTCAGAAGGCATGAATTTTACTTTGCGAAAAAAAAACAAAATATCACAAGGCATGAATATATCAAGCTAATTTTTACATAGAGCCTTTGCATCAAACTTTGTATTCAAGTGAACTGGCGAGCTTGCGAGTGAAAATCTGTCAAAATCAAACTTTGTTCATTTGTAAATCAAGCCTAAAAACGTTTTAAATTTTGACTCTTAAAATAAACGACCCGAGCCCAAACCAAGTTTTCATCTAGCACTAGTAGAGAACCAAACTGTTCACACAAGAACCTCAGATTACTGTAGATCAATCAAAACATAAAATTTACTTGCATCTTCTTAACCTTGGACATCCTTACCCAATGTCTAGCATAGTCATGTATCTTCAAGATGTGATCACGTTGCAAACACATAGTCACTAAAGTCACAAATTAAGTTTTCACCATTACAAGTGCATACAATTCAACAATTAGAAGATCAAGTTGTTCATACATTCACCTTTCAAGAGTTTGGGTTTCAAGCAGATCTCGTCTAGAGTTAAAGCAGTAAGGTTTAACATTGGAACCATCTACTGATGAAATTCATTTTCTTCCTTTTTGGCACGACGCTGCTCAACTTCCCAGCGTACACGTTCCAGTTTGCGTATCTCATAGGCAAAGAGCATCTCTTTAAAATCTGACATCAAGACATCAAAAGTAGCATGAAGGTTGTATATGGTGACCGGGCATCCTCCCTTCTCATCATACTCAGCAAATTCTCCATCATCAGACAAGTCAATGTCCTCAAATTTGGTTCCTGCAATCTACACAATCAAAAACACATAAGCTAGATAACAAAACTAACAATCTAAAGATAGAGCTCTACCTACATTAAGGTTCAGACATATACAGAGAAAATCAGGGCATGCTTTCAATGCAAGCAGGCAGAATGTTTTTACTCTACTTAAAAATAAATAGATAAAGGACATACTCATATTTATTCCTAAATTTACTTTCAAGAAAAAGAGCAAAACCCAGGGGACACAGGCACGCAGCACAAAAAAATATATAAAATTGGACGACGACGAGACGTTGATAAAAACACAGGAAAAAGGCAAACAAGCACATGAATCAGATAAACAAGTTAATATTGTGTGTATGACAGCCAAAAAAAAGGAGAGAGTGGTTTTTACAATCAAATGAAAGATATGGTAGACAGATTACTTAGCGAGATAGTAAGGGAAGATGTATATCTAAACAATAGATCTCTTCAACTGCTTTCACCTATGACCTATGACACAAAGTAGAGCAAATATATATATATATATATAAGCTCTGCACTTCCAAAACATAAATAAAACTGGCACAAGAAGGAAATGCTGATTGAAAAACAAACCTTCAAAAGAAGTTTGAAAAATTACCAAGTACGCATCACTCATCACTAGCTCTGCTCAGAATAGTGAAAATGCATGAAAAAGCTAAAAAAATTGTTCTGTTTCGGTAGATATATTTCTGTTTGACGAGGCTTAAGAATAACTGATATGTCAGTATAGCGCACACATACTTGTTCCTTTATACGTCAATCTTAATCGGTGAGAGAATACACGTCTAATGGTGTAAATTTTCCTTCGAGTTTACATGTCGCGGTTCAAAACAATTTTTGTCACATGAAATCAAGAGCATCGAGAATCACATCTGATGTTATTTCTAGGGTGTTATGCTCACCATATATGTTTATACTCGTTCCCACTATTCATGCCTTAAAAATGAATTTTGACAGTGACATGTGATCGTGTGAAGGGGAATAAGGGTCTCATCAGGAAGTCAAACAAGCTTAAAATTAGCTGCTGCTTGAATTTATAGAGGAATCTTGTAATACAATACTGTACTAAAAAAATTACGGCAAAATGATAATGAATATTACATTCCAGAAGCTAAATCCAGTGGTATGCACTCAATCAGAAAGGTGATCCCCTCTAGATGCTAAAAAGTATAAACCAAATAGACAGTAACAGGCTCACAGCTAAATTCACAAACATAAAATCCTGCAATATAATTTGATTCCTGCATCTTGCAGTTGGCGGATTACAGTGTATAAATGAACTTACAGATTCAGCCTTCCAACCACTGCCAAACATAAATTCAACAGGCTCGTAACCCTTGCAGTCAAGTTCCATCAGAGGTGCAGATTTTCCTCGTTCACTAAGTTCTTGAGTCAGTGGTTTCCCAGTGCCACTGATGACAGTCACCGTTCCAACCTTCTCACAATACTTACACTGCAAATATAAACCTCAGAGAGTCAGCCAACACAAGTAACTGCTCGCCATAAAAACTCATGGAATAAGAAACTATTTCTGAAAAACAATCCAACATAATCTGAAAAAAATAGAGAAAACCCCGAGAAACTTAATTCCAGTGATCTACATATCAAACAAATTAGGCACAAAGCCCTTCTGTTGGCAAGTCCATGAATCAAAAAAAAAATTACATTACGTAACAGCATATGTGCGTTTATATATACACACACACACACACACACACACACACACACACACACACAGAGAGAGAGACAGAGAGAGACAGAGAGAGAGAGAGAGAGAGAGAGAGAGAGAGAGAGAGAGAGAGAGAGAGAGAGAGAGAGAGAGAGAGAGAGAGAGAGAGAGAGAGAGAGAGAGAGAGAGAGAGAGAGAGATGAGATATGACCTTCATAACAAGATTAGGGGAATTCCATGAAGCAGATACTTTCTTTTTGGAATTAACACTAATGTCTTTCTTTGTCAGCTCACCACAGCTGCCACATTTCATCTACGAACACATGACCGATTTGGATTATGTATAATTACAACAGTAATCACGCAACTAAGAAGCCTATATAATATCATACGGCCTAGTACAAGATTCGACTTATACAAACAAGGTATAATAGAGAGGTTGGCAAGCTGTATGATAGGCAACTATCTCCTCGAAATTTGCTTAAATAACCAATGCAAGTATATAACAAAAAAACAGATAAATGAGTGGGAACAGAGTGGGAACAGAGTGGGAACAGAGTGAGTAACAAAAGTAAAACTAATCAACGTTACAATATGCCTTGTGGAAAATTAAGCATGATATAATAATTGAATCCATGATAGTCAAACCACATTAGACAACAGGTCTGGGAATATATACTTTCCTAGCTCTAGTGGAAACACAACAGATCATAAGCAAAATATATATTGCAAACAAACAAGTGAAAATGAATGAAACAGAGACACTGACACTATAGTCCACAAACAATCTATTGCGGAAGTGTTTGTGCTAAAAAGAAAAATCGCAAGTAATTTCAACCACGTAAGACCTATATACTGACTATGACTAATTATCACTAGAAAAACATATAATATGACGATTATAAGCAGAGTTCGTATAAAACACGATAATAAGCACAAACACACGAATAATTTCAACTAAAAAGGCATAATATGACGTGCGTTCGTATAAAACACGTAAATAAGCACAAAGACACCAATAATTCCAACTAAAAACGCATAACATGACGTACATTCGTATAAAACACGATAATAAGCACAAAGACATGGGTAATTTCAACTAAAATACGAATAATATTACATACGTTCGTATAAAACACAATAATAAGCACAAACACACAAATAATTTCATCTAAAAACGAATAATATAACGTACGTTCGTATAAAACACGATAGTAACCACAAACACACAGTAATATCAACTAAAAAACTCATAATATGACGTGTGTTCGTATAAAACATGTAAATCAGCACAAATACACCAATAATTTCAACAAAAAACGCATAATATGCCTTACAATCGCAAAAAACACGTAAATAAGCACAAACACGGGAGTAATTTCAAGTTTTCAACTACAAAAACACATAATATGAAAAATACACTGTATCATACAAATATGCATCTACATACTGTACACATAACACGATCTTAAACAATACACACGAGAATATACACGAAACAAAAGCTAATTCCACTAGATTGTAGTGTAAAACCTAGCCGTACAGTCATAATACATATAATAAAATTGAAAAAAATTAAAAAAAAAATGAAATAACCTTGATGTAGTAATTGAAGCCAGGATCAGAAATGCCTCTAGCAGGCTGTAGAGTTTTGATGTTCTGCATTTCGGCGGTGAACATCAGCCTGTACTTCACCATTTCTTCTTGTCTCTTCTAGTTGTATGTATTATTATGAGTTTGTGTGTATATTTGCGTGTTGTTTGGGGAGAGAGTGAGGCGCAATGATCGTGTTTATCTTATATATGGGAATAGTAGGGCTTTGGGGCTTTCGTTGTATTTTTTCCTTTTTGTTATAATTAACAAATAAAAATACTAAAGTCCCCAAAAATATTTCTAAAATCAAATATTTATGTGACAAAATTTGATTAGATATGTGTTTTATAAATAAACAGACTCTCTCGATATAAATATGTTTATGAATTAAAAGATGACTCATGATATTAACAACAATCTTGTAAATCATTTAGGGGTCTCTAAAATTGCCCATTAAATTTATGGAAAGTACACTCAAATTATTGTAAACGAGTAATGTACTACTCTGTTTTAAAAATAATTGATATTAATTTATTTATTTTGAATAAATCTTCGTACACATACAAAAACACTACTAACACGCTACTCTGAATTTACGAGTAATAATTTAGGAAATCAAGATAGAAAAATAAAAAAACTGAAAATAATATAAAAATAAGTTATTAATTGATCCTAAATTAGTGCTAGTGTGTTAATAGTGTATAAGTATGTGTGTGAAGATTTACTCTTTTTTTTAGCCCTGAATTATGAATTATGTTTGTGTTATCCAAATTTTATTAGTAATTTATGAAATGGTTTCTCGTAGCATTAATCTTGTGTTTAGTTAGGATAAACGAACGAGTGAGAAAATGCAGTGAGATTTAAATTATAGTGTGGCAATAAATTGTATTCCATTTTCGCTTCTATTCGTAACTACTGTAATTAGCACTCAAATTTACTAATTTAAGAAAGATTGTCCTTATAATATATAAAGATAGAATTTACTAACTTATAATCTTAAATTACTAATTTACTAATTTTGTTTTTGAATTTTGTACACAAAAATTTATGAAAAAAAATATTTACACAAGCTCGTTTTTCTTCTAATATTCCCTCTTCCCCTTATTTCGTTTATACGTCACTCATTTCATTTTATTCACCCAGTAAACATATCAGAGTTGCAAAATGTCCCGTCTCAGATGAACCTCAAAACAGAGTCGAACAATAATGACTTGCGAGAAACTAAAAACACAGTGGTGCATACAACACACTTTGTAGCATTATTCACATCTTCCCAGCTAGTATATTGTTACAGCAGATCAGCCAAGTAGTCGTATGGACCTTTTATTCTTTTGATTACTCTGTGGCAGCTCTCACAGTAGGCCAAGGATGCATTGCAGCAAATCACTTGTTCAAACAATTTTCTCAAATTCTTCTACGCCTGCTAGTTCGGAAGTGTGGCTGATTACACGGGAACATATAGCGATTGCAATGAGCAAGCTAGCTAGTTGCTACACAAGACATTTCGTGCAGCAGGTAGTGGTTCCATCTTTTCAACCAAAATGTGCACCTGATAAGTGATGATTCTTTTGCCTCACCGGTCACCACTTGAACTACTTTCTATTAATCGAATTGGAAAGAACTATGAAACATATAATTGGTTATCGTTTAAGTATATATGTTTGTACCTATGACGCTACAAATATTGCAACACTGCACAGAATTTTTGCAGCTCATCAAGCTGTTCGCCCTGCTCATTCTCAGCGACATGTCACTTCTCCGAGGACTGAGGACTGCCTTCCTTGTGGCAGGCACGTCCAAAGAACTAAATTCCAACATTTGTTCAAACCAATGCATTTGCAAACAACATTATTCATTGTTACAGCAGATTTACACAATAATAAATTTACACAAGCTAATTTTTCTTCAAGTCTTCCTTAGTCGAATTATAATGACTTGTGAGAACCTAAAAACACAGTGGTCGGTATACAACACACGTTATAGCATTATTCACATCTTCACATGATTCTGTGTTGACACTTGACAGGGGAAGGGATGCTTAGTAACGGTCGATTGAACAAAATTTAAAGACTCACACAGCTCGATCATCGGACTGATAACAGGGGTATTAGCCAAGTCTAATGAATTTGGTTGATGGAACGTTCTTCTTTTAACTGACCTTCCCTGAGTTCTACTATGGTTAATCTGTTAGGTTTCCAATTCATATTTGCCCATAAGACAGCATATACAATAAACATAGATAAATTCTGTGTCAAAAAAAAACATAGATAAATTCGTAATTTTCATCTTTAACATGTAATTCCTAGGATTCATGAATACAAAAATTTACTACTATGTACATTGAAGGAATAGTATTATTGTAAACTAGCAAATACTGAGATCATCCATCCACCTAAATTCACCCAAGATACACCCATACCTATCTATCGATACAGGACCTAACTGCAATAACATGTCACCAATTGCTAGTACTTTGCCCTTGCTCAAACTCCTCTCGGCCTGGTAATCAACGACTTCCATCGCTTGGTAATCAAATTCTACGACATTCACAGCAACATCGCGGTCATCAAACAAAGACTCTGCTTTCGACACCTTAAGGACATTAACGGTTTTCTGATCAATAAAATCAACAGCTTTCATCGCCTGGTCATCAGAAATAGTTTCTTCCATTACCTGGTCATCGATATCAATGCCTCTCAACGCGACATCATCAGACAAGGATTCTGCATCGGATTCCACATGAGCACTACTGATCACTTGTTGATCACAAACCAATTTCTCGTCATTATTCGTAGTAGCCTGGAGTTTAATCTCTTCGTATTCCATCTTTTTCGATTGATAAACTTTAGAAGCTTCTTCCGGGGTAGCATAACTACCAAGCCATATCCGAACATTCTTCTTTTTCGGGTGTTTGATTTCAGCGATCCACCTGGACTTTCTCATTCGAACACCTTCAATCTTCACAGGAACTTCTTGGTGTTGCTCTGATGGCAAGGCAACTGTGTACGTGTAATTGCATCTTCTTGTTTTTTTGGTAGTAAAATAACGGGTAACATATTTTGTTGCTGGTCTTCCACCATTTTTCTTAGCCATAGTATCTTCATGGTCTATTCAAGCAGGAGGGGCTTATTTATATAAGAATTTCCCTTTCATAAACATGGTAGGATTAGCCCTCTTTATATGTAAATATTGACCTTTCCTATAACAAGGTCTGATTAACCTTTTTACAACTTCAGAATGCAGTCAACACGGGTCAAAAATCCATTATACGTAGATAATTATTGCCTTTTTTTATAATCTTAAATAGGAATGAACCTATTGTTCTAAATAAAATGATCAAACGAATTATTTAAAAAATAAATAAATTAAGTGATGGAAAGGATTATTCTAAATATTATATGATCACTGTCATGGTTGTTTCTTTTGTTTTTGAGTTATGCTAGATAATCCAAAATTATTTTCAAATGACGTGACATATTTATCCATGCAGAGTCCATAATTTTATTAGGAATATTTCCGGGTAAGTCCCATCATTTTTGGGACAAATTTTGTGTTATTTTTTGAATTTTCTAGTATTTCTCAATTTTTTTTAATTCCTATGACCGCAATATACTATATGAAGTAGAATTATATATCGAAAAACTCTGACACCCTATCCTAAAATTTTCTTAACGTTTTACTATGATAGAAAATTTAAATCTTCAAACTGAGAAAAGAAATAAAAATATGTTAATGGCATTGAAATAAAGAAAGTGTGAATTTAAAGGATTCTTGTGTAATATCTTCTCTACAATGTGGTACGTGTGACTTTTAATATTGCAGGTTTTGGTTCAAATGAAACCAAAAAAGCTACTACAAGGTTGGAGGATATGACATTGTTGATTTGTTGCAGATACGAACCAGATTTTATCATATTGCTTTCTTTCTTCTGTTATAGACCGAGCAACAGATTCAGTGGCTGATCTAGCATTGTGAAGCACAAGTTTTATCACACTGGTCAGCATCTGCATTTATCAGCTAGAGATGTGGGAAACAGAGGAGGAAGTGCAACGCCTTTTACTTGGGTGTGTGGGATTTTGGTTTTATGTTCACTTGGGCTATTTGCTGCACTTAGTCGCACCTTGGCGATTTAGATGGATTTGGCTTTCACAATAGGAGATTCCTAGATTAGTTGTGTGGATTGAATCCTACTTGACTCAAATCTATCTAAAAATCCGATATCAAATTTTGGCTTTAACAACTCTGAATTAACAAAACCGCTATTTTAATGGCAGTTTAACATCCATATCTCATTTCGGCTTGATGATTTGAGATGGCCAAGTCTAAGAACGTGATTGATGGAACATTATTCTTCAAACTGACCTTTATATTACAGTTCCTGAGTTCTACTATGATTAACCTGGTAGTTTTTCGATTCATATTTTCCAGAAGACAACATTTACAATAAACATAGATAAATTCGTAATTTGCAACTTTAATATGTATTTCTAGGATTTATGAATACATAAATTTACTACATGTACAATATTGATGGAATAGTATTATTGTAAACTAGCAAATACTGAGATCATCCATCCAGCTAAATTCACCCAAGATACACCCACACCTATCTATCAATACCGGACCTAACTGCAATAACATGTCACCAATTGCTACTACTTTGCCCTTGCTCAAACTCCTCTCAACCTGGTAATCAATGACTTCCATCGCTTGGTCATCAAATTTTATGACGTTGACAGCAACATCGCAATCATCAAACAAAGACTCTGCTTTGGACTCTGCTTTGGACTCTTTAAGGACATTAACGGTTTCCTGGTCGACAGCTTTCATCCTCTGGACATCAAAAACAACGACTTCCATTGCCTGGTCATCAATATCAACGCCTCTCACCGCAACATCACGGTCATCAGACTCCACATGAGCACTACTGATCACTTGTTGATCACAAACCAATTTCTCGTCATTATTCGTAGTAGCCTGGAGTTTAATCTCTTCATATTCCATCTTTTTCGATTGATAAACTTTAGAAGCTTCTTCCGGGGTAGCATAACTACCAAGCCATATCCGAACATTCTTCTTTTTCGGGTGTTTGATTTCAGCGATCCACCTGGACTTTCTCATTCGAACACCTTCAATCTTCACAGGAACTTCTTGGTGTTGCTCGGCAACTGGGTACGTGTAACTGCATCTTCTTGTTTTTTTGGTAGTAAAATAACGGGTAACATATTTTGTACTTGGTCTTCCACCATTTTTCTTAGCCATATTTTCTCAATAATGCGATTCAAGCAGGAGAGGCTTATTTATATGAAAACTTACCTTTCATAGACATGTTCGGATTAGGATTAGCCCTTTTTCAATTTAATATTGAACTTTCCTATACAAGGTCTGATTAACCTTTTTATAAGTTGACCCATCTAACACGCGTCAAATTAAGCCAGGAAAGCCTTCGGAATCTTCCTCCGTTATATAGTGATTATTGCCTTTTTTTTATTTTTAATTAATACAATTGCTTTTATCTTTAGAAAGTAAGTGCTTACTTTAAGTCCTCGTGCCATATTAAATATGTGATCATAAATAGAAATCTAAATAAAATGATCAAAAATATTATTTTAAAAATATGAACATAATTTTCTAAATAAAATGATCAAAAATATTATTTTTAAATAAAAATGATCGGTTAGTAAGAGCATCTCCAAGGGCAATAGCTAAAATGGTTGGCTATTGTGGTTGGCTATAATGATTATATAAATTTTTTGCTAAAGGTAAAGATATGTACTTCAATGGTGTTATCTAAATTTTTGTTAGGTAAAATTATACACAAGGGGTTTGGTGGTTCAACAAATATAGCCAATCAAATATGATTGGATATATTTTTTTGCTAAGGGTATATGGTTGGAGTGCTCACACTTTTACATAATATCTAAAACGTGACACATAGATGCCACATAGTCATTTTAGCTTAGGGTTTTATAGCATTGGAGATGCTCTAAGTACACAAAGAGTTCTCATGTTTTGCACGTCTATCAAATCTAGGAACGGAAGGCTGGGCGCATCTTCTATATAAACATCTGTATCTGCGAGGGTGTTAAATCATATATGAGTGTAATAATCGATCAAATATAATAATCAACTAATAATGATACTCCCTTTGTTCCTTTCATTTCTTTATACTTTTCTTTTTGGTATGTCCATCTCATTTATTTATATACCAAAAATAGTAATAATTTATAATATAAAATTAAATCACATTTACAACTTTATTCCACTATACCTATTTTATACCCACTTTATACATTAAATATTAATTGATCCACCACTTTACTCATTTTTCTTATTTTTCCCTATTAATTTACATATTTTCTTAATTTTCGTGCCGTCCCCTCAATGTAAAGAATTAAGGGGGACGGAGGGAGTATGAATCTAAGGAATAGTATTAATAATAATTATTTACACTCAATAAAGGATCACTTTCTTATCTTAATTTTGCAACATCTACAAAATGGGAGGTTAGGGGATATTTACGGTGATTCCCAAATGGAAACCACTTTCTCATTTTTTATTCTACAAGAAACTCTAAGAGCATCTTCAATGGGACTGATTAAAATAGTTGACTAAAATAATATAAAATATTGATTAAGTAAAATTTGCTGAACATGTAAGGTGTTTTATTTCAATGGGACTAGCTATATTTATTGGCTATATTTTAAAAATAACATGTTATTATTATTGTCAATACGAAGAAGTTAACTGTATTTTTTGCTAAGGTTATGACTTATTGGAGTACTAACAATTTTACGCAATCTCTATATTTTTATTTAAGGGATGACACATAAGATTTTAGTTAAGGGTGTCTAAGGAGATTCTGTAAACAAGCGGATATTTTGTAAAATAACGTGTAACATGTTTTGTACTTGGTCTTCCACCATTTTTATTAGCCATATTTTCTCAATAATGCGATTCAAGCAGGAGAGGCTTATTTATATGAAAACTTAACTTTCCATAAACATGTTCTTTCAAGTTAATATTGACATTTCCTATACATGGTCTAATTACCTTTTTATAAGTTGACCCATCTAACACGTGTCAAATTAAGCCAGGAAAGCCTTCGGAATCTTCCTCCGTTATATAGTGATTATTGCCTTTTTTTTATTTTTAATTAATACAATTGCTTTTATCTTTAGAAAGTAACTGCTTACTTTAAGTCCCCGTGCCATATTTACGGCGATCATAATTAGGAATGAACATAATTTTCTAAATAAAATGATAAAAAATATTATTTTTAAAAATAATATTTTTATTTTGACAAAATGCAAGTTCATTACTCAATTAAATCATTCGAGATACAAGTCTTAACATTAACCGGAACAAACCTCCAATCAAATATACGATCAGGGTACATATGAAACACATGAGCAAGTTCATGTGCCGACATATTCGCAGACCGCTTAATAAAATACAATTTTATGTTGTTACATCCACGGACTAAATCTCTGTATTCCTCGATCACCTTACCAAGCCTTGATCGCATAGGGTACATCCACGGACTAAATCTCTGCATTCCTCGATCACCTTACCAAGCCTTGATCGGGGCTGCACTTCCAACCACCACTAAACAATCAGATTCAATAGTGACTGTATTCCATTCCATTTCCTTAGCCCAACTCAAAACCTCTTTAACTGCAATTGCTTCTACCAAAGTTGGATTCATCACCTCTGTAAAGCTTTTGGATTTCGCTAAGAGTAGGTGACCATCATGATTTCGAGTAATGAGTCCGATACCTGAAGCTCCTTGTTCATCAAAAACTGCTACCCGTGATATTTTAGTGGTGGTTCAGTTTTATTGATCTTGAGGATACAAATATTTTAGTAAGCAAAAATAAAAAACTTATATATTTTAGTTAAAAAAGATAATTGCCCGTGATATTTTTGAAAAAGTAAGTTAATTTTTCAGAAAAAATAAAAAAAGTAATATATTTTAGATGTAAAAGGTAATTGGTTATAAATAGGTAATATTATTATTTAATAATATTTTTATAAATAAGTAAGTGTAATTAAGTAAAAACACAAAGTACAATTAAGTAAGGGCAATTAAGTAAAATCAGAACATGCAACACCTAAGTCAATTTCTCCCGTCACCAAGGGTTCCACACTTTCAGGCTTTACAACATACTTTGCATTATGTTGCTTCTACTGCAGGCCAACATACTTTTACAAGGGTCTGATCATCTTGTTCTCCAAGCTTTTACTGACTCTGATTGGGTAACTTGCAAGGATACACGAAGGTCTAAGTCTGGGTATGTAATGCTTCTTGGTCGTTCACCAGTAAGCTGGAAATCCAAAAAACAAGGTATTGTGTCTAAAAGCTCTGTCGAAGCCGAATATCGTGCCATGTCTGCAGCTGCTTCTGAAATTATTTGGCTTGTTCAACTTCTTGAAGAATTAGAAATGCCTTGTTTGAAGCCAGTAACTTTGCATTGTGATAATCAAAGTTCGATTCACATTGCTAAAAATCCTATTCAGCACGAACGAATTAAGCATCGAAATTGATGTTCATTTTACTCGAGACAAGGTTTTGGAGAGACTGATCCAACTTGTTTATTTACCTACGACAGATCAGCTGGCTGACGTCTTTACTAAGATACTTCCTTATGCCAAGTTCACAAAATTGTTGTCCAAACTTGGGATGTTTGAATGTCACTCTCGAATGTCACTCTCTTTTGAGGGGGATGTTAAGACTAATACGTCAAATGCTAGTACGTCACAAGAAGACTGGTGAGCTCGTGTTATACACGTTGAGAATGTCATGCCACCAAGAGTTTGTTACAACAACCAATCAATCATCTAGTAGTATAAAAGAAACTAGTAGTATGTTTTCATGATTCATTCAGTTGTATCAAATATAGAGAGAGATAGAATAATAAATCAGTAACTAGTAGGTAGATGGTAGGCTTTTATTCTTTCCTTCTTTAGTAAGTAATGTATATGAGTTTGTTACAAAGTATGTTAGTTGAACTCCATTGATACCCTGGTTTTTGAAGCTTTAGTTTGTTAAATTGTAACAAGGGTGAAACTCGGGTTCTTGCTGCTTCGATGACTATGGTTTAGAGGCACCAAGGAGTTTAAAAAACGAGTGTTTGTACAAGTTCAACTTGAACTTAATCAGTTTGGGCTTCGTATATACAATGCTAATGTGAAACAACTTATGGGTGTTCCTGGACATGAGTACTTTTCTTATCTTGGACAGAAGACTCAGATGGAGGCAGCCAATCAAGCTAAGGTGGATGTGTCGGAGGCCAAGATGAAGGGTTCGATTGGAGTCAAGACAGAGGTGCAGATATATAAAAATCAGAGGGATGCTGAGGTAGAGCAGGCAAACGCGGAGTTGGCAAAGAAAAAGGCCATGTGGTCTCAGTTTGCTAAGATGGCCGAAGTAGAAGCACATATGGCAGTGTCCATGAGGGAAGCAGCTCTGCAGATGGAGGTCGAAAAGCAGAATGCTTTGACCATGACTGAGAAACTTAGGGCTCAAGATCTCAGTAAGGCTAACATCGATTATGACATACAAGTACTTCACTCAATTTCATCAATGATTTCTTGATCTGTTATTTGCTCATAATTATTCAGAGTTAGTTAGTTCTTCCTGACTGATTTATGACCTTAATTTAACATGCATTGCCTGTTAGACAATTTGTGATATTAGTACATAAAACAACGTGGGTGTATGTGAATAACAAATAAGGTGTATGTAAACAGTAAACAAATAAACAAAATCAATGATTTTATCAGATAACTCAAAATCAATGATTTTATCAGATAACTCAAAATCAATGACTTTATCAGATAACTCAAAATCAATGATTTTATCAGATAACTCAAAATCAAAAACGGAATCGATTTTACCAAATCAATTAACTCACCCATACCATAATTCACCCATATTTTCCAACAATCCCCCACATGGGTGAAATTGATGTTTCGGTAGCATGCACAAGTCAGACTGAAACAGAGTTAGGCTTGGTGATAGTTTCTTCGATCAGATATAGCATACGATAGGTAGAGAATGCTCCTTGAACCTTCGCTCGAGTAAGCATACCGATTTTACTGGTAGACAGTAGACGCGAGTGTCTTTGAACTGTTCGACTGTTTGTGTAAACGATGATATACTTATCACTATATCCTTTCTGATTCGTTCAGCTCTCATGATTATGTCCATTTTGGCCATGGAACATCGTCCTGGTTCTGCAGGAGTTTCTAAAGAATTGTGCCTCGCAATTCTCCTTTGAAGCGGCCCCACTTCTCTCCCACATAGGTGATCTTTGTCTTATAGAGTAACCCACGTTTACTCAACTGAATTACATGCGTTCAAAACCTTGAACTCCATGTATTCCACGAAAGATCATTAAAAGCTCGAAAGCTTACCCTTGTACCATACGGGTCTCACTGTTTCTGCATCATAGGAACAGGCCAGGGGTTACCCCCACAGTGATTTGGTCATCATGATTTAGTTGGCCCATTGAACCATGTTCTTGGGACCTCCAGTCAGCAATGGTTGGGTGTCCACCATGACGCCGTTAAGCAATAGGCTTAAGGCCCATCCCTCTAGATGATTTTTCAACCAGTTCTCTTGATAACCCTTTGGTTAGCGGATCCGCGATATTATCCTTTGACGGTATAAAGTCAATAGTGATAATTCCGGTTGACATTAACTATCTAATGGAACTATGTCGTCGTCGTATGTGACGGGATTTTCCATTATACATCGTACTTTGTGCTCTGCCAATAGCAGACTGACTATCACAGTGCAGTCCTATTGTAGTCACAGGCTTTGGTCATCTCAGAATATCCTCTAGAAATTGGCGTAAGTATTCAGCCTCTTCAGCGCATTTATCTAACGCCACAAACTCAGCTTCCATCGTGGAATGAGTTTTCACCGTTTGCTTTGAGGATTTCCATGATATTGTCGCTCCAGCTAGTGTAAACACATAGCCACTCGTAGACTTTAGCGCTTTCTTGCTAGATATCCAGTTTGCATCAGTATAGCCTTCTAATACTGCTGGATAACTGCCATAATGCAATCCATAGTCTCGAGTTCCCCTCAAGTACCTTAGTACTCGTATGATCGCTTTCCAGTGATCAGTTCCCGGATTACTCGTAAATCTACTCAACTTACTAATTGAGTATGCGATGTCCGATCTTGTACAACTCATTAAGTACATCAGACTTCCAATTATCCTCAAGTATTCTAACTAGGAGACTCCTACACCTTTATTCTTGGATAGATGCAAAGTTAAATCCACAGGTGTTCTAGCTTTCTCAAAATCATCCTTGAGAAACTTATCAAGAATTTTGTCAACATAATAAGGTTGACTTAGTGCGAGACCCTCAGATGTTCTAGAAATTTGAATCCCTAGAATCACATTTGCTAGTCCCATGTCTTTCATGTCAAATCTTGCTTTTAACATGTCCTTGGTAGATTTGATCACTTTATCATTGCTTCCAGCAATAAGTAGATCATCTACATACAATGTCATCATGACATATCCATTCTCGTTATCCCTGTAATAGGCACAGCTATCACATTTATTGATCTTGAAGCCGTTAGCCAACACGACTTCATCAATTTTTTCATGCCATTTCATTGGTGTTTGCTTCAAGCCATACAAAGAATTCACCAATCTACAGACTTTTCTTTCTTGTCCAGGGACCACAAACCCTTCAGGTTTTTCCATATAGATTTCCTCGTCTATATCTCCATTTAGAAAAGCTGTTTTCACATCCATTTGATGTACTGTTAGATTTCACATAGCATCGATAGCAAACATCATCCTTATGGACGTTATTCTCGATACTGGAGAATATGTATCAAAGTAATCAAGGCCATACTGTTGCTTGTATCCTTTGATTAAGCTTTGTACTTATCGATCGTTCCGTCAGTTTTCAACTTCTTCTTGAAAACCCACTTGCTACCTAACGGTTTACTACCATTTGGCAAGTCCACTAATTCCCAAGTATGATTCTGTAAAATAGAATCAACTTCACTTTTGATGGCCTCTTTCCACATAGGTCCATCAGGTGATGTTACCGCTTCCTTGTATGTTGTCGGATCACCTTCTTCGAGCAAATAGGTCAGAAATTCTGACCCAAAGGATTTCTCTTTTCTTTGTCTTTTGCTCATTCTCACTACCCCCACATCTTCGTCTTCACTTTCGGCATTCTCATTATCGTCTTCTATAGACTCATGAGTGCGTTTAGACGTTGTAGGGCGTTCAGGATTACAAGGAAATACATTCTCGAAGAATGAGGCATTCCTTGACTCCATTATCGTATTCTTTTGAATATCAGGGATCTTTGATTCATGCACAAGAAACCGATATGCAGTACTATGTGGTGGATATCCGATGAAGATACAATCCACAGTCTTTGGACCAATCTTCACCTTCTTAGGTGCTGGGATTAGTACCTTCGCAAGGCACCCCCACACTTTCAGAGTTTGGTAACTTGGTTTCTTTTTATTAAACATCTCATAAGGACTCATATCCTTATTCTTACGAATCATCATATTTAAAATATGGTTCGCACTTAAGATGGCTTCCTCCCACATCGACTGCGGAAGTCCAGAGCTTAGCAACATCGCATTCATCATCTCTTTGAGAGTACGATTCTTCCTCTCAGCCACTCCATTTGAATAAGGAGAGTATGGTGCAGTGACCTCATGGATTATACCATGTTGTGAACAGAATTCCCCAAAGGGTTCAACATATTCACCTCCACGATCACTTCGTATCGTTTTGATTTTCTCTGTTTGTTGTGTCTCAACTTCTTCCTTATAGATTTTAAATTTATCTATAGCCTCGTCTTTGCTTTTAAGCAAGTATACATAGCAGTATTTCGTACAATCATCAACGAATGTAATAAAATACTTATTTCCTCCTCGAGTTGGAGCATATTTTAAATCACATATGTCGCTATGTATTAGGTCTAGCACTTTGGTGTTTCTTTCAACTTGTTTATACGATGATCTGTAAGTATAATGTAACATAAGATGTAAAAGAGATAACTACAACTCAAAAAAGGACAAGACAGACAATAGTATTAACAGAAGCACAGGAATCCAGAATCAAAGAAGAAAAGGTAAACTCAAAAAATCAAAATACGTTGTGTATTCTTGAAGTCCGTAAACAGGTCACGGAAAGAAGTTCATGAAAATGTTCAAGCCTCAGTGACAACAAAAGAAATAAGACTTTCAAGACGACAGAAGTATGTGAATGATTTAGGGTTAGTACCACGGGATTCCAGTGATTTAATTGAAGCAACCAGATCGACAAAGGACGTATCAGCAACATTGAATTGAAGACATAGAAAGAATTGATCAAGTGTTATTCATCTGTGAACCAGACCAGTTGCACTAGTTGACGGCACTTAAAAGATCAAGTTATTTTATCGTCTCAGAAGAAATTGATACAGTCTAAAACTTAAACACCCTGGAGCACATGAGCTTTTCTAAAAGGACAAGAACAAGAAAAGTAATTCGATGGTTTTTCTTTTAAGAAAACCATCGAATGTGAGTTAATGAAAACTAATAAAAGTTAGTGTTTCATTCGATAGTTTTTATTAAAAAACCATCGAATGGAATATTAACTTTCTCATTCGATAGTTTTCTATTTGGAGGAGCAGGTGAGAAAGTTAGTTTGTTTGTCAGGTAGATGAAGATCCAACGGCCAAGGTTAATTCTATTAAATTGGTTCGATGGTTTTTCAAATCAAGACTACAATTAATACAGAGATGAAGAAGTGTCTTCTTCAGTTAAGACATTTTACACAGAGACATTACTGAGAGAGAGAATTGAGCCGGAGAAATTTATCAGAGAAATTAATAGTGCTCAGAATTTGATCATTGTAATGAATTAGTGTAGTCTTAAACTCATTGAAGCTAATCTACAGATTAGAAATTGTAGCACCCCTCGAGGTTTATATTTATAAAAAGATATATTCCCCGAAATTTGGTTTGGTTTGGTGTGTTTGATTTCGTTATAGAACTGAATGATTAATCCGTGAACGAAATTGAATTATTTGTGAGTATCGTATTCAACCCCCCCCCCCCCCCCTTCTACGATACTTTGGACCTAACAATTGGTATCAAAGCTACTTGATTGACATTCAAATCAGATCCGGTGAATGAGACCAAAATCAGGAAATTGTTCCATTTTCTCCCATTGCATCTAGGAAGTTGTGCACTATTTGTAATTCTGCTGGACACCTTACACATGCATGTAAAAAGGTTAAAGTAGATACTGCTAATACTTCTGAAATGCATAACATGTCTGACATGCCTGATCTTCATGAACCCTGTGGAAAGAAAGAGTGTTTGTTATGTAAGTACAACATCATGCATGCTTATTTTAAGTTGATGAATGATAGTAGCAAAAGCACTGATAATGTTAAATCCACAGATACTATGAATATCAAACAGGGTAAGACTAAATTGAATGTTACTCCTGTTAAAGTATCTAAACCTTCAGGACCCAAACAATTTTGGGTACCAAAGTCCGCTTAATCAATCTGTGATTACAGGGTAAGGTTAAAAGCTCAAAGGTTGTGTGGATTCTGGATAGTGGTTGTTCTAGACACATGACAGGTGAAGAGTCCCTGCTTACAGAGGTGGTTAAGAAGACCGACCCGATTGTAACCTTTGGAGATGACATCAAAGGATTCACTACGGGATATGGTAAATTGAAAGCTGGAAATGTCATCATTGAGAACATCTCTCTTGTTGAAGGATTAAAGCACAATCTTCTTAGTATCAGTCAATTCTGTGATAAAGGCTACAATGTAGATTTCAGAAAAGACAAGTGCTTGATCACAAACAGGAAGGATGAGAAGCTTACTCTACTGGGAGTGAGAAAAGGAAATTTGTTTATAGCTGACTTAAGTTCTACCAGTGAAGGAGAAGTTACATGTTTCTATGCAAAGGCATCTTCAGAACAAAGTTGGTTATGGCACAAGAAGCTCTCACACTTGAACTTCAAAACTATGAACTCTTTGGTAAAGAGAGAGTTAGTGAGAGGGTTGCCCCTGATGGAATTCAATCAGGTGGGACTATGTGAAGCATGTGAAAAAGGGAAGTCGAAGAAAGCATCACATGGAAGCAAAGGAATGACAAGCATTGCTGAACCATTACAAGTTTACAACTGATTCATATGGATTTATTTGGTCCAGTCAATGTTATGTCACTTTCAAGAAAAAGATATGCATTGGTGATGGTGGATGACTACTCCAAGTACACGTGGGTGTTGTTCATATAATCAAAGGATGAAGCAACACAACTAATCATTGATCACATCAAGAAGATAGAAGTGGAAGCTAAGCTACCTGTGCGAACAATTAGATCAGACAATGGAACTGAATTCAAGAATGCAGTTCTTAATGATTTCTACTCAGAGAAAGGAATATCAAGACAGTTTTCAGCACCAAGAACTCCTCAACAGAATGGAGTAGTGGAAAGGAAAAACAGGACCTTGGTTGAAGCATCAAGGACCATGTTGAATGAAGCAAAACTTCCCACTTACTTTTGGGCTGAAGCAGTGAACACAACTTGCTACACTCAGAATCGAACCCTGATCAACAAAGATCATGAAAAGACTCCGTATGAGTTAATGGCCAACAAGAAGCCAACACTGAAGTACTTTCATGTGTTTGGTGCAAAGTGCTTTGTACTTAAAGATGGAGAACATCTTGGCAAGTTTGATGCCAAAGCAGATGAAGGCATTTTTCTAGGCTATTCTCTGGAATCTAAGGCTTTCAGGGTATATGTGATTTAAGATAAGAAGGTGTTGGAAAGCTTTAATGTAACATTTGACGACACCAAAAGACCAGGCCTGCAAACAAGAGAGAACTCTGAATCCTTGGTATTTGAAAATTTATCAGGAGATCTCTCTGACAATGAAGAAGAACCTGAAGTTGTTACAGTTATTAATAATAATCATGATGATAATGATTCTGGACCAAGTAGTGGACATACTCAAACTACTACTGGATCCACTAGTCAATCAACAGGGTCAACAGATCAAACCGTCAACAACTCAGGGGGAGCAGGAGAAGGATCAACTAGTCACACTCCACAACATCTAGAACAAGGAGAATCATCAAGATCGCATCTGCCAAGACAAAGGGTATGAAATAAAGAGCATCCCTTTCACTTGATCATTGGTGATCCGGACACAGGAGTGAGAACTAGGAGAACATCACAAAATGAATGTCACTATTCTGGGTTTCTTTCAGAAACAGAACCTAAGAAAGTTGAAGATGCTCTAGATGATCCAGATTGGGTGATTTCTATGCAAGAGGAACTCAATCAGTTTGAAAGGCAGAAAGTTTGGAAGCTGGTACCCAGGCCTAAGGGAAAATCTGTTATTGGAACAAGATTGGTATTCAGAAATAAGTTGGACGAAGATGGCATTGTAACGAGAAACAAAGCCAGACTGGTTGCTAAAGGTTACTCTCAAGAAGAGGGTATAGATTATGATGAAACCTATGCACCAGTAGCAAGACTTGAGGCCATCAGAATGTTTCTGGCATTCGCAGCACATTCCAATTACAAGGTATATCAGATGGATGTGAAGAGTGCTTTTCTGAACGGGGAGTTAAAAGAAGAAGAAGTGTCTGTGGAACAACCTCCAGGTTTTGAGGATTCAAAACTGGCAGACTTTGTGTACTTTCTATTCAAAGCTCTCTATGGACTCAAACAAGCTCCAAGGACATGGTATGACACTCTCTCTGAATTCTTACTTGAAAATGATTTTACAAGAGGTGTTGTAGACAAGACTCTCTTTTACAAAAAGCACAAAAATGATTTGATATTGGTGCAAGTATATGTTGATGACATAATATTTGGTTCTACTAATGATGATCTATGCAAGAGATTTGCTAAGTTAATGCAGAGTCGTTATGAAATGAGCATGATGGGTGAATTGTCATTCTTTCTTGGACTGCAAGTATACCAAAGACAAGATGATATATTCATTTTTCAGTCCAAGTAAATTAAAGATCTTCTGAAGAAGTATCAAATGGAAGACTCGTCTACAGCAAAGACTCTTATGCCAACTGCCACTAAGCTTGATAAGGATGAAACTGGTAAGAAGGTTGACATCACAGGCTACAGAGGTATGATAGGCTCATTACTTTATCTCACTGCAAGTAGACCAGATATAATGTTTGCAACATGCTTGTGTGCTAGGTTTCAGTCTGATCCTAAAGAATCTCATCTAATAGCTGTTAAGCGAATATTTAGATATCTTAAGGGGACTCCAAATCTTGGAATTTGGTACCCTAAAGATACATGATTTGATCTTATTGGATACACAGACTCTGATTTTACAGGTTGTAAGATTGATCGGAAGAGTACTTCAGGAAGCTGTCAGTTTCTTGGAAGAAGGTTAGTTTCCTGGTATAGCAAGAAGCAGCATTCAGTGTCCACATCAACAGCTGAGGCTGAATACATTGCTGCTGGTAGCTGCTGTGCTCAGATATTGTGGATGAGAAACCAACTCCGTGACTATGGGCTTTTGTTGACAAAGATTCCAATATTTTGCGACAACACAAGTGCCATAGCAATCTCTAACAATCCAGTGCAACACTCGAGGACGAAGCACATCGACATCAGGTATCATTTTATCCGAGAGCATGTCATGAATGGAACTGTGGAGTTACATTTTGTACCCACAGAGGAACAAATTGCAGACATCTTTACTAAACCGCTTGATGAATCCACTTTTTCAAAGCTGGTTGGTGAACTTGGGATGTTAAATCTTTCTAATTGATTTTGATTAGAAGTCAATAATTGCAGATAGTCCTAGTGAATACATGAGTTTAAGAATTTCTATATCCTTAGGACTCGTGAATTTATTTTCTGGAGCAATTCTCGTAGTTAGGATTATTGTACTAATTTTATGTCATAACTTCTGGCATTTAATTGGTTATTAATTCTAAAAATTATTTAGGTGCTAATATTTGTTCTAAATATTAAAGCATCTATTTAATTTGAATTAATTTACTTTGTTTTCAACATTGTAGATTAATGCAGCATAATTTATTGGATTTTAATTAATTAATATCATTTAATGATATTTGGTTGATTTTATTCTGAGAAAATTGTGAATTTTCTGTTAACAATTGATTTGGGTAAATTTGAAAAGATTTATTCGAATTAAAACTTGACAGGAAATAAAAAGATTTGAATTTTAGAACATGAACAGGTTTTAAAATTTGAAAAGAAGCAAAAAGTATCGAATTTAGAAAATTCGACAGTTTTTCAAGTACAAAGAAAATTCTATCGAATTTCATTTTCGATAGTTTTTGAAAAGGAAAAGAAAAACTATCGAAAACAATTCTCGATAGTTTTTTAGAATAATTTAAAAATGCATCGAAGTGAATTTAATTAGAAAATATCAAATTCTCGATGGTTTTTGAAATGAAAAGAAAATCTATCGGAGAAAATTATTATTTCCTTTATTTTAATTCTCGATAGTTTTTCAACAAAGGTCACTTCGATAGTTTTTCAAGTTTTACAAAGAATCAAGTTCGATAGTTTTCAGAAAAACTTTTAAAATTCTGTATTTAAAAAAACTTCGATAGTTTTCCAAAAACTATCGAAGGGAAGTTGACAGTTTTGCCCCTTGTAGAAAACCATCGAACGTTCAATAAAAACTATCGAACAGTTAAAGGACAACTTTGCCCCTGACAGTTTCAAGAATGTATAAAACCATGCCTTATCTTTTTTGTTTCTTTTCATTATTTACAGATCTAAGAAAAGTTAAAGGCTTTTATATACATGCAAGAATACATACACAAACAAGCATCACTATCGATATTTTTCTTCAAGAATAACCGAGTAAAACCTCAGAAAGATACTATTATTTCACTGTTAATTGTTTTTAACCGTGAAGTTTGATTCTTTTTGTGTTTCTGGAAAAGAAAAGAAAAGAAATATATCGAACTTGAACCTTTGACCTTATAGAAGTGTTACCAGAATTGTTCTTTAGAAATTAATTGTTTATCAATTGATTTCTTTGGATTTTAGTGCATATTCAGGGTTAACAAATTAGGGTTATAATTTGAGTTGTGTGTGGTTCGAGTTTGTGTTCTTAAGTGATTAAAAGGGGTATTTTTGTTCAGTTTGATTAATTAGAAATAATTAATTAAAAATTTAGTTTTGGTTTAAGATTGAATTTTCTGGAGATTTGAAAAATAATGGCTGGAGAATTTATTATTACCAAGACTAATCATGTCTCGTTTCAAAACCTGCAAGCCATTACGAACTTACAGTTTCGTGCATGGGCAGAGTTTTTGAATACACGTTCATTAGTGGCATATGCTTTGAGTACTCCCGTAGTCCTTTGCATCGATCAATTGACTGCGTTGTACACAACCGCCACGGATACAAGTGAGAATAACATCAGGTCCTTCAGTTTTGTTGTGCCAGGGGGCATAACAATAAGGGTGACGGAACATGACTTTAACAGAATACTTCGTTTTCCAACAGAAAACCATGTTCCGGATCCCATGACTGAGGAGATACATGCTTTCTTCACTCTCATAAGAAGTCAACAACCTAACTTCTTTGTGGGAGAGTTTCTGATGCATTATTTGACAAAGCCATGGAACTTTTTCTTTCATACCCTAATCCATGTTTTTACTGCCAAGCTAACAAATCTGCATGGTATTCCCTTATTCCTTCAAAAGATAGGGTTTGTCATTGCTCACAATAGGCATATTAACATAGGAAGGCTACTGATTGATCAAGTAATTTTGTGCATGGGACCACTGGATGAAAGAACAGGCATGGACGATGTGCTTTGTTTCTATCCTAGGTTCCTACAACTAATTCTCAATGATATCTGTTAGATATAATTGCTGACGTTTGTTCATCAGTGTTTAAGCAACAGGTAATCATCAGAGTTTACATTGAAGCCAGTCAGAGTTTGATAAAGTCTGACGTGGTGATAGTCGACTTAGCTGTCGGTGCAAAGATAAAGATTCTAGAAGCAATATATTCTGAAGATGGAAAGAAGCAGAATATATTGATACAGCTAAGGAAACGGAATAGAAGACTGAAGCAATCCTTAATTGATATGAATTGTATAGCTAACTTATAGGAATATCAATTAGAGATGGATTGTATGTAACTGTGTACTATATAAACACAGATAGGTTATCCCTAGAAGGGATGCGATTATTGAAAATATTATTCTTGTAACCTAGTAGCTCTTTGTGATTCATTAACATCACTAAGAGAGAATTATTTAATATAATTCAGTTTTGTTGATTTACAAACTTGTGTTCTTGATTGTTATTCTCATACATATTTGATTATATTGTGTATTCGGCCTAACAATTGGTATCAGAGCCTAGGCTGTTTAATATATACAGTTTTACGATTCAAACACAGTAATAATCATGTCTGAAGAAAATCAAGCTCCTCCCAAGGTTGAACAGGTTAAGCCTAATTCTGTGAGTCGATATGAAACAATCAGGGTTCCAATTCTCATGTCAGTGGAGTATCCAATTTGGAAGGTGAAGATGACCATGTTTCTGGAGGCTACAGATCCAGAATACCTTGACATAATATATGATGGTCCTCATATGCCGACTAAATTGTCTCCTGTTGTTGATGGTCAAGAACAAAAGACTGTTCCAAAGGAAAAGAAAGATATGACTCCTGAGGACATCTCATCAATTGCAAAAGATGCAAAGGTTAGACATCTTCTCCACAGTGCTTTAGATAATGTTATGTCTAACAGAGTAATTGGTTGCAAAACTGCAAAAGAAATCTGGGATGCTTTGGAAGTCAGGTGTCAAGGAACCACTGCTATAAGGAAGAACAGGAAAACAATACTCACTCAGGAGTATGAGCACTTTGATTCAAGAGCCAATGAAACCTTGACTGAGACATATGACAGATTCTGTAAACTGCTGAATGATTTATCTCTAGTTGATAAAGAATATGATCTTGAAGAATCAAATCTCAAATTTCTCTTATCTTTACCTGAAAGATGGGATTTGAAGACAACAACTATAAGAGATAATTACGAACTTGCTGAAACTGAACTTGATGAGATTTATGGGTTACTGAAAACTCATGAATTGGAAATAGAACAAAGAAACAGAAGATCAAGCAAGAAGACAAAATCTGTTGCTCTCAAAGTTGAGGAGAAGCCCATCAAGAAGGAATCATCAAGAAAGAAAGCTAAGGGAAAGGCTTTAGTCATTAAATCTGACAGTGAGTCATCAAACTCTGATGATGACTCAAACTCTGATGAAGCTTCTGACTCTGAGGATGATGAAGAACAGATGATGCAAATGGCTGCATTGATGGTGAAGACCTTCAAGAAGATGGGATTCAAGAACTTCAAGAAAGGAAAGAGATTCTCAAGGAAAGATTCAAACTCTGAAAGGAAAAGTTTTAGAAAGTCTGATGGAAGGGAGACCAAGTCTGGCAAGAAGGATAAATCTGAAATCCAGTGCTACAAGTGTAAGGAGATGGGTCACTATGCCCCGGAGTGCAAGAAAGGAAAATCTAAGAAA
Source organism: Heracleum sosnowskyi (assembly GCA_030848705.1). NCBI lineage: Eukaryota > Viridiplantae > Streptophyta > Magnoliopsida > Apiales > Apiaceae > Heracleum > Heracleum sosnowskyi. The sequence goes on along the minus strand of CM061242.1, from coordinate 7,386,101 downwards.
GCACTCATCTCTAAAGGCAAAGACTGGGCAGATACTTCAGACTCTGATGATGGAGTAAATTATGCTCTTATGGCAACTGTCAAAGATGAGACTGAATCATCTGAAAATAAGGTACCCCTAACTACTTATGCTTATGATACTGATAATATATCTGAATTAAGAGTATATCTGAAAAGCGTACATGTTAGTTATAGGGATCAGACTTTAGAGAATGAGAGAATTAAATCTGAGAATCTTAGTCTTAAAGATAGAAACAAGTTTCTTGAAGGAGAACTTGAAAATATGAAGCAGATTCAAAAAGAAAGAGATGATGATGTTTATGTGGAACAGGAGTTGCTCAAAAGATATAGGCAACTAGAATCTGATCTAGAAAAAGAAAGAAAAATAATCAAGACTTGGACAAACTCTGGAAGAGACACTCATCAAGTGTTTCAAACAGATTCTGTAGGTTTAGGTTATTGTGAAAATGATGAACTTAGGTTTAAAGACAAGGTTAAGGTTAAACCACAACTTAAACCTGTAAAATTTGTTCCAGAGTCCAATAAGTTAAAATCTGTTGTAGTAAGAGAAGCTGATATGGAATCAGATGAAACCTGTAAAAGACAGGAAAATATTATAACAGAAAATTTTATGGAATTAGAAGCTGTTAGAAAGCCAGTTAAAACATGTGAAAAACAGGTTAATGTTGGTTTGATGACAGGAAAATAGTTCAATCATAAGCTTAAAGAGGTAAAGTCTGCCATGAAACCAAAAGGGTCCAAGAAGAATAGGAATGGAAAAATAGGCATAAATAAAAGAAATAATCATTTGCCTACTGCTGTTGCTCCAAGGAAAACATGTTATAATTGTGGTAGTACTAACCATCTTGCTAGATTTTGCAATAAGAACAAAGATATTAATTCTTTACCTTCTAAATCAGGAGTAAAGAATGATTATGTAAGGATTAAACCACAGACTTTATGCACACACTGTGGGAGCACTTGGCATTCTATTTATACTTGTAAGAGTTATCATGCTATTTATCACAACTATTATGAGCCAAAACCCAACTTGAAGTGGGTTAGGGCAAACTCTGCAAGTGTAAAGTCTGACAATGTTAGTTTAAACTCTGTTGATAGTGATTCCGCTGCAAAAGCTAACACTGTTAAGAAAGACAAAGGATCCAAGCAAGTCTGGGTCCTTAAAACTAACACTTAGTGTTTGTTTGTGACTGCAGGGCATAAAAGAGAGCATCCTTATCTTGGACAGTGGATGCTCAGGACACATGACTGGAAATATAGCCCTGCTATCAGATTTTGAGGAGAAAGCTGGCCCAAAGGTATCCTATGGAGATGGCAACATAGGACTTACTCTGGGATATGGCAATATCCATCTTGGAAGTGTCATCATCACGAATGTAGCTCTAGTCTCAGGACTCAAGCATAATCTGCTATCTGTGAGTCAAATCTGTGATAGAGGAAACCATGTAGATTTTCATACTGAACACTGTGAAGTTATCAGTAAATCTACTGGAAAAGTTGTTCTAGTTGGACACAGGCACAACAACATTTATGAAGCGAGTTTGGTAACAAACTCTGATGGAAAAACATTGTGTTTGACTGCAAGAATGTCAAATGAAGAGAGTTGGAACTGGCATAAGAAGCTATCTCATCTCAATTTGAACAACATTAATGAGCTAATAAGAAAGGATCTTGTAAGGGGACTTCCCAAATCAATACTCAGCTTAGATGGCATATGTGATTCTTGTCAAAAGGCCAAGCAAAGGAAGTCATCTTTCAAGAGCAAATCTGAATCTTCAGTAGTAGAACCTTATCATCTGCTACATGTTGATCTCTTTGGACCAGTGAATGTGATGTCAATGGGCAGAAAGAAATATGCTCTAGTAATTGTTGATGAATATACTAGATATACAAGGGTGTATTTCTTATCAAAGAAGGATGAAACTGCTCAAACTCTGATGGATCATGTAAACCTACTGGACAAAGGATCACAGCACAAAGTGAAAATTATAAGAAGTGATAATGGAACTGAATTCAGAAACTCAATCATGGAAGCTTTCTGCAAAGAAAGAGGAGTGAAACAAGAATTTTCTGCGCCTGGAACTCCACAGCAAAATGGTGTAGTTGAAAGAAAGAACAGAACTTTAATCGAAGCTGCCAGAACTATGCTTGAAGAAGCAAAGTTGCCAACTTATTTCTGGGCAGAAGCTGTTCAAACTGCTTGTTTTACTCAAAATGCTACACTGATTAATAAGCATGGGAAAACACCATATGAGATGGTGAAAAATAAGAAGCCAAATTTGAAATATTTTCATATATTTGGATGTAAATGCTTTGTGTTGAAGACTCATCCTGAACAGTTGACCAAGTTCGAGTTAAAAGCTGATGAAGGAATCTTTGTTGGCTATCCAGTGTCAACAAAAGCATTCAGAGTTTACAATCTGAGAACTAAAGTGATCATGGAGTCTATACATGTGTCATTTGATGACAAGAAAATAACTGGACTTGATGACTTAGATGAATATGATCAACTGCGCTTTGAAAATGAAGGTTTATTTTCTGGTGATGTAAACTCTGATGAAGCAGTACCGACAAACTCTGATGAAGCGGTTCTGACAAACTCTGACGAAGCATACTCTGAACCTCTACTGGTAAATACTGGAGACACTGAAAATTCTCAAATTGAACAAAATAGAGAACCAATTGAGGGGGAGCATGAAGAAGCTCAACAAGACACAGCAAGTGAGTCAGTTGAGGAAACTGATTCAAACTCTGACAGTTTAAACTCTGAGTTATCCAATTCAGGGGGAGCCTCAAATGCTGCAGAAAGTCAACATATGAATCAGGAGAGCATGGATCAAGGGGGAGGATCAAACAATAATGATGCAAGAAACCACTTACCAACAGCAAGAAAGTGGACACAGGCACACACACCTGATCTCATAATTGGAGATCCTGATGCTAGTGTGAAAACTAGAAGTGCAACAAATAATGAGTGTCTGTATCATGCTTTCTTGTCTCAAACAGAACCAAAGAAAGTGGAAGAAGCTCTTCAAGATGCTAACTGGATAACAGCAATGCAAGAAGAGTTAAATGAATTTGAAAGAAATGAAGTCTGGACACTTGTACCTAGACCAAAGAATAGATCAATTGTAGGTACAAAGTGGGTTTTCAGAAACAAGACTGACAGTGAAGGTGTGATTACAAGAAACAAGGCTAGACTTGTGGCTAAAGGTTATTCACAACAGGAAGGAATTGACTATGATGAAACCTTTGCTCCAGTTGCAAGATTGGAGGCCATAAGAATTTTTCTGGCCTATGCTGCACACAAGAAGTTTAAAGTCTTTCAGATGGATGTGAAAAGTGCTTTTCTCAATGGGAAGCTTGAAGAAGAAGTGTTTGTTGAACAACCACCAGGATTTGTAGATTCCAAGCATCCAGATTATGTCTACAGGCTTGACAAGGCATTATATGGACTAAAGCAAGCACCAAGAGCATGGTATGAAACTCTTGCTCAATTTCTTTTAGAAAGTGGGTTCACAAGAGGTACAATTGATAAAACTTTGTTTTATTTCAATACTGGTGATGATTTGCTATTAGTTCAAATTTATGTAGATGATATTATTTTTGGGTCTACTAATGACAAACTTTGTAAGAAGTTTGCAAAGCTTATGCAGTCCAGGTATCAAATGAGCATGATGGGAGAGCTTAGTTATTTTCTAGGCTTACAGGTCAAGCAAACAGATGATGGGATTTTTATCAATCAAGCAAAGTATACCAGAAATCTTCTAAAGAAATTTGGTATGCTTGATAGTTCATCTGCTACAACTCCCATGGCTACAGCAACAAAGCTAGACAAAGACACAGGTGCTACAGTGGATATGACAACCTATAGAGGCATGATAGGGTCTCTTCTTTATCTCACAGCAAGTAGACCTGATATCATGTATGCCACATGTCTTTGTGCAAGATTTCAAGCAGATCCCAGAGAGCCTCATCTAACAGCTGTAAAAAGGATTTTCAAATATCTCAAAGGAACCATAACCTTGGGTCTGTGGTATCCTAGAGAATCAGAGTTTAAGCTAATTGGTTACTCTGATGCAGATTTTGCAGGCTTTAAGATAGACAGAAAAAGTACAAGTGGAAGCTGTCAATTCTTAGGTGACAGATTGGTTTCTTGGTATAGCAAGAAACAGAAATCAATTTCTACATCCACTGCAGAAGCAGAGTATATAGCTGCTGGTAGCTGTTGTGCACAGATTCTGTGGATGAAGAATCAGTTGCTGGATTATGGGTTAAGGTACTCTAAAATACCTATTTACTGTGATAATCAAAGTGCTATTGCTATGACAGGTAACCCAGTACAGCATTCCATGACCAAGCACATCAGCATAAGGTATCATTTTATCAGGGAACATGTGGAAGAAGGAGATATTGAGCTTCATTTTGTGTCTACAGACCAACAACTTGCAGATATCTTCACCAAACCTTTGAGTGAAGCTACTTTTACAAGATTGGTAAATGAACTTGGAATGATCTCTGGTTTTGACTAGAGACACGGGTTAGACTCAAAAACTATACATGTTTGATTTTTATGCTCATGATTCCTTGCATGTATTAACTGTTATGAGTACCAGTGCCATAGACTCTGAAAGTAAACTCTGATGCTAAACTCTGTTAGTCATAAAGTGTTGGTCATACTCTGATAGTTACAGTCTAATGCTATACTCTGATTGTAATTTTGTCTGAAACATATGGACCAATGAAGAAATTTGTATGAAACATAATTCTCAGTAAGTAATTGTGAATCCTTAAGAGTTGTATAGATTCTGATTTCAAATATGTGCAGTAAGTTAACACAGCATGATACTGTTTCTGTATTTATAGCATCTCTTAGTTTATTGATCCTATACTCTGAGTCTGTATTAGTTGTTTGCATTTTCTCTCATAAATTAATTGCATTAACTGATGAAAAGTCTAAACTCTGATTATTAATTATAAATAATTCACCCTCAAATCAAAAGATGCCAAAAAGAGCACAAATTCCTTTGAGATCATGTTGTGCCTAGAAAGATCCAGGAACTTATTGTATGAAATAAAGGCTAAAATCTTTGATTTTTGGTGACTAGTGCCAACCACTGATTACTGGAAAAATTAAAAAAAAAAGATATATATATATATATATATATATATATATATATATAAAGGGGGTGAAAAATAAAAGATATATCCAAATGAAAGGATATCAAAATACAGAGTTTAGATATAAAAATCAGATTTTATGTTTTACATGAGAGTTTAGGCAACCAGTTTTTACTGCTTAAGTTTGTGGATTTTATGCACTTTGAGATGATCTAAATATTGATTTCAGTAAACTCTGCTATAGCACACACAATTATTCACACATGTACAGTTTGAGAAAAGAGTTTATTGACAAAGAAGGACAAATGGTAAACACTGATGTATTGTGAGAAATACGCCGAGGTTATTTTGTTTTAATCTCTGATGATTAAAATGATTTCTTTGTTTCAGACATTTTATAATTTTGAGATTAGACATTTGTTTAGAAATTCGAAAGAGTATGAGTACAAACGATTCAAATTTGTATTAAACAGAGGAGAGAGAGGTTGAGTGTTTTGAACAGTGTGAAAAGCGGTAATTATGGCTATTTTTACTGCGCGTGTGTATTGGAAGTTGTTATACACAGCTGTCAGCGTATACATGTTTGACATCTGTCCCACTCACACATTTTTCAAAGATGCCTGATGTGTGTAGTAATGATTAAAACGATTCAGTTTTAATTTTCACTGTTATTATTTAAACTTACTACACATAAACGGTTCATTCTTTTACATACTTCATCTTTTCATAAGTTTTTACTCACAAACACTGTATCAAACACTTTCACTGCATACATTCTATAATTTTCTCTGTCTTTCTTCTAAACTTTTCTAATGGCTACTACAATGTTTACTGCTTCTGGGATAGAATTTGTTCCTAATAACTATGCTGCTCCTTTGGCGAATGAGAACGCACCGGAGGCGTTTCATTTGATTCAGAGTTTCTTGTCAAACTCTGATGTTGGAACTGCTCTCACCGCACCATTGAAGCTGTCTGCATCTCAAATAAGGACTTTTTGGTAGACAGGTACTTATGATAATGGAGGAGAGTCTGGGTCTCCGTCCATAATTTTTGAATTTCAAGGAGAAGAGTTTGTAGTTACTCCAACAACTGTTCGTGATGCTCTGGGCCTTGAGGACTTTAATGCTTTCACAATCTCTGTTGGAGATTCTGAGTTAGTTCGAATGATGAGGGAAATAGGCTACTCTGGACCACTGACAAAGCTTGGTCAGTTGAAGCGACCGCTCTTGAGAAAGGAATGGAGTTTCTTTTTCGACTGCATAACAAGGGCGTTCGGGAAGAAGTGCACGAATTAGGATGCGATTCCCACTGATAGTCTGCAAATCGGGTATTCTCTTCTTTATGGAGGTAATTTTGATGTTGCTAGACTAGTTCTAAATAATATAGGTGAGAAAATGACTGAAAACAGAGGTGTAGTCTATTTTGCAAGATTTTGTCAATTAATATTCTCTGAATGTGTTTCTGAAGTAGAGATAGCTGAGAATGATGTGATTCCATGTTTTAAATTACATAAACGCATATTCTCTGATTTAACTAATAAGGATAACAAGAAAGGGGATGTCGGTGTCTTGTTGCTACCTGAGTTTGTGCGATAATTTCAAGGAGATTCACAACAACAACAAATAGCAAATGCTGAAGCTGGACCTTCTGTGTCTCCATCACAGAGGTCAAAGAAGTCAAAGGTAAGAGCTGTTAAGTCTGATAGAGTGAATCCCTCAACTGCTGAAGCTGGGGTATCAAATACTGATGATATGCCTCAGAAGAAAAGATTAAAGAAAAGAAGGGCCAACAGGGCAAAGTCTGATGCTGCTAATGAGGAGAGTGAAACTGATGATGAAACTCTTCATCAGAGAAAAAGGAGATTAGTAGCAGCACATCTCTTTGGTGCAGAGAATATTTCTTCAAAAGTTGGTGAAAATCTTGAAGTTGCGTTACAGGAGAATGAAGCTGTCAATATGGACAGAGTTTCTATGGAGAATGAAGCTCCTGAAGTTGTTCTTCAAGAGGAGATTTTTGACACTCCTGTGCCTACTGAGGACAGAGTAAATGCTGAAGCTGGCATGATGAATTTTGAGAGAGAAGCTCCTACATCAAAGACTGATGATGTAGTTGAGGAAGATGCTGATCATTCTGACAGCAGAGTTTTTGAGAAACTGGATTTCTTTGTAGATGAAGATATTCCAGATGCACATCCTACTATCAGTACCTGTGATACTGAGGATGTAGAAGCTGATCAAGCCACCTTAGTGATTGAAGACTCTGTGGGTTCTCACACAGAGGTTCTTTCAGTAAATAATGCTCATTCTGAACAAGGTGAGGAAGTTGATCAGAGTTTGGAGGATATAGCAGAGAATGTACAAGAGGCTGCTGACAAGCTAATCTCTGAGGATATTATTCTTGAAGCTCTACAACAATCTGTTGTTGAGGTTGTAACCAAAGAAACAGAGTTAATGCAAACTGTAAACTCTGAGATTCCAGAACCTGTTGCAGAGAAAGTTATTGATGAAGCTGCACAGGGTAATTTTGAAACTATTGCTGAGAATGTTCCTGCAGAGAATACAGCAGAGAATGATAATGATGATGATAGTTCTGCTCATTCACAAGAGGAGTTATCTGATGGTCGAGCAAACTCTGATGAGCAAAGAGAGGTCAATCGAGCTACGGCTGAGCATTATCAGGATATGTACTACAATAGATGGGCTGCTGCAGATTGTATCTTTTCAGCACAGAGGGCTGCTGATTTTCTTGGTGATTCTGCGAAGACAATTTCAAATCCTGATATTCTTACAAGTCTAAAAGCCACTGTGATTCAAATTAAATCTCTCCATAACAGATTTGATGAGTCTCATAAGGAGGTCACTGCTTTGAGGAATGAAGTTGGTCTGAGAGATCTTACTCTGAAGAATGATAGAGCTTACTACAATTCTATGTTCAAGAAGCAAGCTAAGGACTCTGATGAAATTCAGAAGAGGCTTGGGAAAGTTGAGGACAACCAGACTGCTATGTCTGCCCAACTAACTTCAATTTCTACTGCAATTGAGTTGTTGACATCAGTACTACTTTCTGATGATGTCAAAAAGGGGGAGAGTGTACCAAGTGACAAATGCAAAGACACTCAAGCTCTGAGACGGAGGGATGATGGTAATGATGGTGGAAACAAGGGAGATGGAAAGAGTTTAAGATTAAATTCTGATAGAAGACCACCTAGATCAAACTCTGATAGAAGATCAAACTCTGGTAAGGGAAATGCAAACTCTGCCAGTGGTTCAAAACTCAAAAGTTTGATAATCTCTGATAAGCCTACCACAGATGAGGAAATTGCTACTAAAATGTTTTTAGAAGAGCATGGTGGTGAGGTAACAGTTGAGGATTATGATGCTGAATTAAAAATGATAAATGAAGAGCACCAGAAGAAAATGGAAGCTGGTACTTATATAAAGAAAGGTAAAGCTCCAAGGAGAAAAGAGATAGGAATATCTATTAAAGATAATGTAAACTCTGATCAAAGTTTGCAATACTCAAGGAGACCTACTATTTCAAGAAATGACAAAGGAAAAGGTAAACTGGTAGAAGAAGGACAGTTACCTATGAAGAATTTTTCAACCTCTGACAAAGCTCAAGTTGAAGTTTTTGAAGCTAGATCAACCTCTGACGCTGCTCAAGTTGATGTTTCTACTAAAATTGTGACAACCTCTGACAAGGCTCAAGTTGTACAAACTCAATTAGCACCTCAACTCCAAAGTACTTTTAGAAGACCTGTACTCTCTGAAACTCTGACACTTCAACCTGTGGACTTTTCTCAAACCAGGACTGTACTTGGAAAAGAATCTTTTGATAAGTCTGGTTTAGGTTCACATAGGGAGAAGAGAATAAACAATAGACCTGGAGATCAATCATCACTGGCAGTATCTGGTATTATTACTCAAGAGAGTCTTGATATGCTAGAATCTGTTCAGATGATATTTCATAAAGTATTAAAGAAAGAGTTTTTGCTGTATTTCATGGCTGATGGAAGAGTTTACAAGGTTGCAGAGTCTGACATCAATCTCAAATCTTATGAAGAATTGGAGTATGTTCTATATTTGTTAAAAGTCAAGAATAGAAGTACTCATGATGCTGCTTTAGTTATTAGAGAAAGGATGCTTAGATCAAAGATAATGCTTGGAGGAGGAGTATCGAGTGCATATATTCCTAAGTACAGAGATGCTTATGGAAAAATTGTGGAGATGAAGAGGAATAGTGCTAGGTTCAGGACTGCACTAGAAATGAAAGTTCTAGAATTTAATCTAGAATCTGACAAGCCTTTCTATATAAAACTTGGAAATGAAATGAGGAAAAACAGTATCTATTCTCTGAGAGCTGCTATATATCAAACTGGTGAAGGAGATCCAGAGCTTAAGGAGCTGAAGGAAAATATGATTGCTGAACTGGAAAGAGCTGAGAGAAGATTACTTATAGACTATCTCATGACAGTGCCTGATATTCAAGAAATCAAATAAAGTATGACTGTAAGTTTTTAAAGTTTTCTGTTCTAAGTTAAAGTTAAACTCTGATTATATTTAAACACTGCATTTGTTATATGTTTTGACATCATCAATTATCTATTAACTTGTACATTTTTATTATGCACAAGTTGGGGGAGATTGTTAGATATAATTGCTGACGTTTGTTCATCAGTGTTTAAGCAACAGGTAATCATCAGAGTTTACATTGAAGCCAGTCAGAGTTTGTTAAAGTCTGACGTGGTGATAGTTGAATTAGCTGTCGGTGCTGAATTGAATATTCTAGAAGCAATATATTCTGAAGATGGAAAGAAGCAGAATATATTGATACAGCTAAGGAGACGGAATAGAAGACTGAAGCAATCCTTAATTGATATGAATTGTATAGCTAACTTATAGGAGTATCAATTAGAGATTGATTGTAACTGTGTACTATATAAACACAGATAGGTTATCCCTAGAAGGGATGCGATTATTGAAAATATTATTCTTGTAACCTAGTAGCTCTTTGTGATTCATTAACATCACTAAGAGAGAATTATTTAATATAATTCAGTTTTGTTGATTTACAAACTTGTGTTCTTGATTGTTATTCTCATACATATTTGATTATATTGTGTATTCGGCCTAACAATATCTTAACAGATAATGAACGGGAGACTTTTGAAAGTGAAGCCACACAGGAGTGCATGAGGATGAAGAGCAATGCCATAACTGCTCTGATCAGAAAGAATCATCTTCCAGGGTACCCACTGTTCTCACTGAATATCTAAGAACGGTGCCCCTACCACTTCTGCCCCAAGGGGAACATGTAATTGAAGGTAATATTCCTCCACCTCAACCTGAAATGGCACCTGAACCAATGGATGTTGATCCAGAGCCCTCAGTGGCCATTCCTGACCAGGAGATTGCAAACCCACAATCTCTAACCACGGTCGAAGAGCCTTTGGACGAGCCAAATGAAAATATAAACGAACCTCCTTCCCCTCTACCCAGTATACAAACATCCATGAGTGTAGAGGGAGATAGTGCCAAATCAGCCCCACATAAGGAGATACACCCTTCAACAGCAGCTCTGCCTACCTCTAAAATGAGAAGAACAGAAACTGAGGCAACTGTTGATAGTTCATTTCTCTCATCCAAAGAACCTTTCACAGATTTTTCTGATTTTGATTGGGCAATGCTAACAAAAGCAATATATGAACCCATAGCTCAATCAAGTAAGGAAGAATTGACGGAAGCAACTGGTGTTCCGAACATATTACAGTCAGGATCACTAGTTGAAGGTTCTAAGAACCAAGGGTCTTCACAGACGTCGAGAGAAGGCTTTGACCTAAATGCACAATCTAAAGGGTCATTGTCTACCTCCCCAGATGGAACATATCTGGATCCTGCGGGTAAAGGGTCTGACGTAGGTGCAGATCGGCAACTCGGTGACAATGAATCAATTACTATTGAGGAGTTAACTGAGGTAAAGTCTTCACAGACTATTGAGGAAGTTTCAGGATCTCTGCTGTTAATAGAGCCTGATTCTAACCCCCTAGAGATTCAAACTCTAGATCCTACTAAGGATATATCATCCAAGGATGATCATCAACTTGGTTTAACCAAGGACGGGGACTTGCGAAGCCCCATTGCACCACCGGTGACCTCCTTAAGGACGGCTACGGTGTTTTCTTCTGCAGGTATAACTAGCACAAATGGATTGAGTGAAACAAAAACACTTACACCTGGCCTGAGTGGGAAAGGAAAAATGAGTGAAACACCGACAGAAACGTTGAGTGTACACCCAGAGCCATATGTGAGGAGTGACACCCCAACCCTACCAAACATAGATGATCTTCTATTACCAACAGAAAGAGAGGTACATGTTCAATCCACCCTCAAGGAGATGACAGTTCACGACAAACAAGGGAATCCACTATTCAAGGTTCCACTGAGACCTTCCTTTGACCAAGGGATCTCCTCTGGTCAAGCCGATGCTTCTTTAAAGACTATTCAAGTGAAGATTGACTTGGCTACAATTGATTCTAGAAGAACTTATCGGGTCTTAGGCAGTGCATCTGGCACTATAACAGGTACTAAACTGGCAGTGGACTCCTTGAAGAAGGAAGCTATGGAAGAACTGGTCGAACTGAGGACTGATGTCAAAGAGAGCTTAAGGATGGATTCATGAATGAAGTTAATGCTCTGCAACAAGGACAAGAAGCTTTGAAGGAAGACATTCTGGTTATCTGGGATGGTCAAGCTAGGGTAAAAGATGCAATGAACACCCTTTCAAGAGTGGAGTCTAAGCTAAACAAGAGATTGGATCACATTGAAAAGACTACCAACTCAAGATTGGATAACATTGACCTGAAGCTAGCTTCTGTGCATGAGATGAATAAGGAGATTATGGAGTTCATGGAGAACCAAGGTGACGGGGTACAGTCTATTTGGAATATGTTGAGGAACCAACAACCCGGACCTTCACAGCAACAACCTGATCCTTCTACTACCTTTTACAATGAGGATAACTACATCGAGGATTCCTCAACTAAGGGGGAGAAAGTTGGAGAAGGGGAAACAAATGAAGTGACTAATGAAGGTTGACAAACAACTGGATGGGGAGTTTGGGAAACCAATGAAGCTATTCCAGTTAGACAGTACTGGATTGAAGACATTGTGCAGGAAGAAGAAAGTGAAGAGGAATTTGAGATCATGCAAGAGCAACCACTACAGGAGGAGCATGAGCCATATTATCCAGAGCCAATAGAACATCCTATCTTGGATGATGATATGGAAGAAGAAGCAAATTCTCTGTCACTAGAAGAACAAGATGCCTTGGAGATGGTGAAAGCTGACAGATCTGCAATAGATGCCAGGCAAGCTGAGAAAGAGATACAACAAGCAGTTCTAAGGAGTGAAAAGCTTAAAAGATTCAAGGTGTATGCTGAAGTGAGGAAGAAGAAGATGATGGATTTAGCACAGAAGGAAGGTATTGACTGGGAGGTGGCTTACAAAACCTTTTGTGGAGTTGAAGACGGATTAGAAGTCAACGACAATACGGAGGTGCAAGTCATAATTCAGGACATAATAAGTGCAAATCCTGATGATCACACTTACTTCACTGCAATGAGAAATACTGTGATCTTTCTGAAAGCTGGGGTTAAAGCAAATGGTGCCTGGAACATATTGATCAACTTTCATGAGAAAGGTACCTTTGTGATTTCCACTAAGTTTTTTGAACAGAGAACATACACAGAACTGCAGGTTATGCTCATCAAGATACAAAGGACTACAAGGCTAAATGAACTGCTCCGTGAGCATGTTAAGGATATCTTGATGAAAGTCGGTCCAGAGATTACTGAAGATCCTCCAATGGTTAGATTCATGACGAATGACTTGTTCAGAATCTGCTATTTGGCTGAGGACAAACTGAGAGATTATCCAAGTAATTATCTGATATCAGTGGAGAAGTATCTTAGATCCACTGGATTCTCATCAACGGAGAAGGACAAAGCAGCAGACACTCTGAGAAGATTTCTAATGGAGAATGTTCCTTACTATAGGAAGAGAGTGGAAAGAGGATTGAAAGTGCTTCCCAGACTACCAAACATGCCAAAGCTAAACAAGAAAGATGTTAACATTGCATGGTTGTGGGCTGGAGTGGGTCAAGAGGTTGAGTACATTGGAAGACACATCCAAGGAGCAATCCTTAAACCTGGAGAACCACTGCACTATCCTTCTGTGATTGATTATCAAGCTGCTAACTCCGATCCAATGATTGAAGAAGGTGAGATCGGAATGGACTGAAGACAAGAAGCAAAAGACAAAAAGAACAATCAGCTCAGACTAGAGGAGCAACTTAAGTGTATAAAGTTTTATTGTTTTTTGATGTATGAAATCTGGAAATGTATATATATATCTGATCCAGAATGCATTTAATATTATTAAGTTGTCTTACTTTAATTAGTTTAATGTTTCCTTAGTTAGTTGAGTTAGCCTCGAGGTATTTGCTTGTCGAACTCTATCCAATCAAATAGGGGGAGATTGTAAAGCATAATGTAATATAAGATGTAAAAGAGATAACTACAACTCAACAAAGGACAAGACATACAATAGTATTAACAGAAGCACAGGAATCCAGAATCAAAGAAGAAAAGGTAAACTCAAAAAATCAAAATACATTGTGTATTCTTGAAGTCCGTAAACAGGTCACAGAAAGAAGTTCATGAAAATGTTCAAGCCTCAGTGACAGCAAAAGAAACAAGACTTTCAAGACGACAGAAGTATGTGAATGATTTAGGGTTAGTACCACGGGATTCCAGTGATTTAATTAAAGCAACCAGGTCGACAAAGGACGTATCATCAACATTGAATTGAAGACATAGAAAGAATTGATCAAGTGTTATTCATCTGTGAACCAGACCAGTTGCACTAGTTGACGACACTTAAAAGATCAAGTTATTTTATCGTCTCAGAAGAAATTGATACAGTCTAAAACTTAAACACCCTGGAGCACAGGAGCTTTTCTAAAAGGACAAGAACAAGAAAAGTAATTCGATGGTTTTTCTTTTAAGAAAACCATCGAATGTGAGTTAATGAAAACTAATAAAAGTTAGTGTTTCATTCGATAGTTTTTATTAAAAAACCATCGAATGGAATATTAACTTTCTCATTCGATAGTTTTCTATTTGGAGGAGCAGGTGAGAAAGTTAGTTTGTTTGTCAGGTAGATGAAGATCCAACGGCCAAGGTTAATTCTATTAAATTGGTTCGATGGTTTTTCAAATCAAGACTACAATTAATACAGAGATGAAGAAGTGTCTTCTTCAGTTAAGACATTTTACACAGAGACATTACTGAGAGAGAGAATTGAGCCGGAGAAATTTATCAGAGAAATTAATAGTGCTCAGAATTTGATCATTGTAATGAATTAGTGTAGTCTTAAACTCATTGAAGCTAATCTACGGATTAGAAATTGTAGCACCCCTCGAGGTTTATATTTATAAAAAGATATATTCCCCGAAACTTGGTTTGGTTTGGTGTGTTTGATTTCGTTATAGAACTGAATGATTAATCCGCGAACGAAATTGAATTATTTGTGAGTATCGTATTCAACCCCCCCCCCCCTTCTATGATACTTTGGACCTAACATGATCTCATTAATTTTGCATCAACACAAGTTTCATACTTATGTTTTGAATCGATATTCAATTTCGGTATGTTTTCTTTTACACTTAACCTTCGTAAAGTGTCATAATTTACATGTCCCAATCTAGCATGCCATAAATTAGGAGACTCAAGCAAGTAAGCAGAAGAATTCTTCATTCCATTATTATCCTTAACGGACATTACATTGAGCTTAAACAGCCCATCAGCTAAATAGCCCTTGCCTACAAACATACCATTCTTAGACAAAATAACTTTATCTGACTCTATTACAATGGGAAAGCCATGCTTATTCAACAAGGAACCAGACACAAGGTTCTTGCGAATATCAGGCACATAAAGTACATTCTTCAAAGTCAAATCCTTCCCAGAGGTCATCTTCAGAATCACCGTGCCTTCCCCTTCAATGGTAGAAGTCGCTGAATTCCCCATGTAGAGCTTCTCACCAGCATTGGAAGCTATGAGGCTAGAGAAAATCGCCTTGTCTGAGCAAACATGCCTTGTAGCACCAGTATCAATCCACCATTCCTTTGGATTGGAGCCAACCAGGTACACTTCAGAGACCGTAGCACATAGGTCTATGTCACCCATCTCCTTGGATATATCATCCATCATGTTTGCTTCATTTTTCTTGTTGGGCTTCTTGGGCTTCCTGCATTCGGAAGACCTATGACCCACTTTATCACAGTTAAATAGCACTTCCCTTGAAACTTCGACTTCAAAATTCCTCATTTGGGTGCCAATTTTACCCCTTTTCCTGAATTGTTCTTCTTGGGCTTAAATTCCACCATGTTTGCCTTTTCAGTGGCAACATTAGTCTTCTTCTCGGATCCCATGTTGTCTTCTTCAATGCGAAGTCTAACGATCAGATCCTTCATAGACATCTCCTTTCGCTTGTGCTTAAGGTAGTTCTTGAACTCTTTCCAACCAGGTGGCAGCTTTTCAATCACAGCAGCAACTTGGAAAGACTCACTTATGACCATTCCTTCAGAATGAATCTCATGGATGATCAATTGCAATTCTTGCACCTGACTAACCACAGTCTTTGAATCCACCATCTTATAATCAAGAAAGCGGCCAACAATCCACTTTTTCGCCCCAGCGTCCTCGATTTTATACTTATGGTCAAGAGATTCCCATAAGGCCTTAGCTGTTGGCTTCGAGCTATATACGTTATACAACGAGTCAGTCAAACCATTAAGCACATAGTTCCGACAGATATAGTCGGCGTGCTTCCAGGCATCAACAGCATACACAGTCTGTGCGTTACTCTCAGCAGTGAGCAACGGTGCATCCTCTTTCAGATAGCGATCAAAGTGCAACGTGGTCAGATAGAACAACATCTTTTGCTGCCATCGTTTGAAGTTCGTACCATTGAACTTCTCAGGTTTCTCAACATGTGCAGCAGGCACAGCAGGAACCGTCGGCACAACAGGTGCAGTAGCCATTATAGGCACAACAGGCGTCTGTACTGCCAACGTTTGCACACCAGTAGAACTGAAACCTCTCATAGTTTGTCCAAACGGAACACTAAACTGTTCAATGACAGTGTGTCCCAAAGGCACATGTGTCGTAGGCACATGTCCAGTCGATGTCTGACCCCCATCAGGTATAACCTGTGCGTTAGGGTTATGCAACAACTGGTGACCCCCATCAGGTGTAACCTGTGCGTTGGGATCAACCAAGCTCCCATTGTTTACAGTTTCAATATTCTCCATAGATCTGTTACTCAAAAAACCCAAACAGAGATGTATAAGTCACAGATATAAAAGATAGTACGCTTTAAGATTGTTAGACAATCTGTGATATTAGTACATAAAACAACGTGGGCGTGTGTGAATAACAGATAATGTGTATGAAAACAGTAAACAAATAAACAAATAAAAATAAGGAGACAAGGAACAAAACCGAGTCCAGTGCGTGACTGTCTCCTTAAAGCGTATTAGCCCTCACCATATGTGCGAGCGAATTGCTTCCCGGGATAAAACGATTTGCAGTGAGGCTGTCGAATAGCGTCACTCTTAGAGAGCTTGAGACGAACAAGAAAACTATCACCGGAGGAAGAGAAGAGAGCTGTGTGTAAGAGTGGATGTATTTTTTTCGAGTGAATAATCCTAAGGCCAGATACGAGTTTATATAGGCTAGGAAAACTTGTGCACTACACAATTGCAATAATTAATTAACCGTGTTAATCAATTATATCGGTTGGCAATTTCCTTAATTAATTAGTCAAGCTAATTAATTACATCGGTGACAATTATGTTGGTGGCAATTTCCTTAATTAATTAGTCAAACTAATTAATCGCGTCAATGGCAAAAAATCCGAATTTAAAAACAGAATTGATTTTATCAGATAACTCAAAATCAATGATTTTATCAGATAACTCAAAATCAAAAACGGAATCGATGTTACCAAATCAATTAACTCACTCATACCATAATTCACCCATATTTTCCAACATTGCCAAAATTCTCTTAGGCTATAATTTTTAGAACCGAGTGCAAGTCGTCGTAGACTCGTAGTGTCAAACAACCTTTTTATTACTATTTCTAATAAAAATTTAGAGAGCATTTACTTTAATATATTCCAATTTATGTATGATACATATCATATTTAATACAGGTACAAGAGACGGATACAAAGTTGTATGCAAGACAGAAAGGAGCAGAAGCAGTTCTATTTGAGGCGCAAAAGAAAGCGGAAGCACAGAAAGCAAGCACAGATGCTGATCTGTATGCTCGCCAACGAGCAACAGAGGCTGAACTCTATTCAAAACTAAAAGAAGCAGAAGGTATGACAGCACTTGCAAAAGCACAAGCCAGCAATGTTGAAAGCCTCCTCAATCAAGTAGGTGGGAACTACTCTCCTCTCAGAGATTACTTGATGATCCATAACGGAACCTACAACGACGTTGCTCAGCTTAACGCTGATGCAGTTCGCGGGCTGCAACCAAAGATTAATATTTGGACAGGGGCACCTAGTAATGGTGCTGGTGAGGGTAGTTCGAATGGTGGTGGCTCTGGTGGTACAATGAAAGAAATAGCGGGTTTATATGGAATTCTACCGCCATTGCTGCAAACAGTAAATGATCCGACTGGGATGCTTCCACCAGCTTGGCTCGCCAATTTACCAACCGATTCTAGTAAAAACTAAAGTTATCAGTGCTTAAGCACTTGGTCGAACAATAAGGATTAGGTCTAGTATTCTTATGAATACTACAATTTTACAATTTTTGTTACTACAATTTTTTTGTTAATATGTTTTTGAATGCCCTTTTTGTTATCTCAACAATCTCATTACCTGACCAGGTGAGAGTTGAGTTAATTTTGGTTTAAATTATTCAGGCAAGTCTTAGCTTTGTTGGTCTATGCCAAATTGCCAATAAAAACTTGGGTGAGTGTCATGTTTAACCCGTTTTTTGAACAAAATTAACTAAAGTAACCAGTTTTGATATGTTGGCCAACTTTAGCCGGCGGGATACGCAAGTTGCAGTGGGGTAATATCAATTACGTAATTCGTAGTGGAGTATTACTTATTTATTATTATTATTCAATATGAGATACACAATCTACAAGGGAGTAATCAATGAATACGCATACAATAATGGAGTAATCAGTAAGAACAAAGTTGAAATATGCAAGTGATGATATCATACATACATATTGTCTCAACTTTGCACAAGTGGGAGTGTGGGACAGGGTTTTGTCAGATTACATATGGTGTTGTCAATTTCTCAGGGTCTTTTAGGAATAATATTCCGTGTTTACAAGCCTAAAATCAGTATAAAATCACATGTACAAAATCACAAAATACGACCGGCGGCCTGATTTTAGGGTTGTTTACAACCCTAAAATCAGGTTAGGTTAGGGTTTAGAGTCTAGGGTTTAGGGTTGTAAACAACCCTAAACCCTAAACCCTAAGTCCTTATACGAATTCGTCATTCCGAATATTTCTAAAACCCAAAATGGAACCATTGAACCCCAAAAGTTAACTGTTGAACCCTCAATGGAACGGCTAAACTAAAAATACACGTTTATCTGACATTTTATACAAAAACTTAAATTTATATTAAATTGGTTATTTTTAATACCCAACTGTCAGTGGAGTATCCCATATGGGATACCCAACTGTCAATGGAGTATCCCATATAGGATACCCAACTGTCAGTGGAGTATCTTGTATATGGGATACCCAACTGTCAACGGAGTATCCCAAAAGCTAAAATTGGCCACTTTTTTCGAAATGATTATTTTTGTTTATTTTATAAAAAAAAATGGTTATTTTTGTCATTTTTTCTAAAAACTTGTTGGCCTTAACTAGGAAAATAAAACATTTATGTCCCTTTCTCATATTTTTATTTAATTTATAAGGACATGATATAAATTTTTATGAAATACCAAAGTACACCTACGCATATCGTGAATAATAAATTTTTTAATAAGAATATCGAAACATATAAATTCACATATGATAATTCCCCTTTTATCCCTTAAATAATAAATCCTGAACCCCTTTTTATGGTTTTTTTACACCCCCTACCCCAAGACTTCATATAAAATTACATAAAATGCCATCCAAAATTTTCTAAGATTCTTACAGCTCATATGTTTTTGGCACATTAGCCTGCACGTCATAAATACATACAGATAGACCTATCATCTATCCATTCTTCCTCAATTCAAATTTCTCATACTTTTACTCTCTTTTACAACTCCGATTTCATAGATCCAATTTCATTATTTATATTTTGTTTGATTGCATTTATATATTCTGATTCTCTTTACTTTGATTTGCAGGTACAAATTCAAAATACATACAATTCGAATTTCAATTTCAAATTCAAACTCATTCAAATCTCTCTCTCTCTCCCCTTGATTCTGTTTCTCAAACCCAGCCTTTTCGTTGATACCAGGTATACTTTTTATAGTTGAATTTTGATGAGTTGGTATTTTTATTCTAAGATTGTTATTATTAGTATATAATTTGAATTTGAAGTTAGTTGTCACTAAGGTGTTTGATATAACGTCACAAAGAATTTTGTTAGAGTTCTCACTAGCTTTTGTTCTAAGAGAAATTTCGCCTTTTCTTCGACTAATCAGGCTTCCGCAGAAAGCAAGAAAATTGTTGGCGTCTTCTACAAGGATAATGAATATGCTTCGGCCAATCCAAGTTTTCTCGGTTGTGCTGAGAATGCTTTAGGCATTCGTGAGTGGCTGGAATCAAAAGGCCACCAATACATAGTCACTGATGATAAAGAAGGACCTGATTGTGGTAAGATATGTTGATCCTTAAGCTAAATTTTAAGTTATGCTAGAAACTTGGTCTTATTGTCAATCCATCATACAGATGCATAGTTGGATGATGAAGAGGTGTTTGGTTTACTCAAGTCATTCTTTACGAAAATAGAAGTATAGTTTACAGAGTACATAGTACATAGTACAAATTTTTGAAAGTGTTGTCTAAACTCTAAACTAAAGAAAAATGTTCTCATCCTAGAGTTGAAAATATGCACAGTGTTTATATCTCTACGTTAAAGCTGAAATGATGGTGTCATATATATATGGATTTACTAAAGATGACTTAACAACTGAAGTGTCTCTATTCACCCTGCTGTGTAGGATAATTTTACATACCATAGAGGACAGTTCTGAATCTTCGTGTCATTTTATATGCTCATTGCAATACATTGTTCAGTCAAATGCTCTATGTTGTCGGGAACAACCATCACCACTACCTCCATAGTCACCTTCATATGAATATGCAAGATCTGCTCAAGTGTATCATTTTGTTTTGATGATTTTTCTCGAGGTTCGGCTTTCATTGTTGTGTGAATGATGAAATACTTATACATTATGTACTTTGCCTGATTTCAGAATTGGAGAAACATATCCATGATCTCCATGTCCTCATAAGTACTCCCTTCCATCCAGCCTATGTTACGGCTGAAAGAATTAAGAAGGCAAAAAATTTACAGCTATTGCTCACAGCTGGAATTGGATCCGACCATATTGATCTGAATGTTGCAGCTGCAATTGGGTTGACAGTTGCAGAGATTACTGGAAGCAATTTGTTTCTGTTGCAGAAGATGAGCCTCAAGATGGAACCAGAAATTGAGAACCAAATAGGGGCGTAGTTTGAGGAGGATCTTGATAAGATGCTTCCAAAATGTGACATAATAGTCATCAACACTCCCTTAACTGAGAAAACCAAGTAAGAATCTTTTACCCAATGTTGAAACTTAAGATGTCTTGAATATTATTCGCCTTTCTACAATACAAGAAAATTGTAACTTACCACTAAATGTATCTGTAACCTAGGGGATTGTTTGACAAAGCTAAGATATCCAAGTTGAAGAAAGGGGTTCTCATAGTTAACAACGCTCGAGGAGCTATTATGGATACACAAGCAGTTGTTGATGGTTGTTCCAGTGGACATATAGCAGGAAAGTTTCAAAAAGCTATATAACATCCCTTCCCTTAAATAATAAATCCTGAACCCCTTTTTATGGTTAGTTAGGATTGAAGATGAAAAGCTAAAGTTAGTTGCGGAGGGTTGCAATCCAAGAGTTGTAAGTGTCAAAAAATTACCTTGAATTCTATACCTTAACAAAGAACATGACATACTTTAATCTCAGTATTATCTATCCTTTTGTCGTATGTTTGTTTTTCTAAAATTAGTTAATTCTTAACCGCTTCAATTATTATCTGATAAATTATTTTTTGCATCAGGATAAGGCAAAAGAATTTTCTGGAGAAATCTCAAAAGCACAACACACTATGTAGTAGGCTTCTTTCTTCAAATAACTGGATTCACTGATAGTGGAAGTATTATGATCTCTCTGTTCAATTTGTTTATAATAAATATGCCTATGTGCAGGTCGCTAGATAAAACAATATCTAATCTGGAAATGGAATTAGCTGCAGCAAGGGTCGTGCAAGATTCTATACTCACTGGTATACCTATATCTGGTGACTTGAGTGTAACTGAACCAACAAAGAGAAGAAAATATTTAATGGTGATCGGCATTAATACTGCTTTTAGCAGCCGAAAGAGAATAGACTATGTTCGTGCGACATGGATGCAACAAGGTTAATTATGTTAGATATAATTGCTGACGTTTGTTCATCAGTGTTTAAGTACCAGGTACATATCAGAGTTTATCTAGAAGCTAGTCAGAGTTTGCTAAAGTCTGACTGGGTGAAGAGTTTACATTGAAGCCAGTCAGAGTTTGATAAAGTCTGACGTGGTGATAGTTAACTTAGCTGTCGGTGCAAAGATAAAGATTCTAGAAGCAATATATTCTGAAGATGGAAAGAAGCAGAATATATTGATACAGCTAAGGAAACGGAATAGAAGACTGAAGCAATCCTTAATTGATATGAATTGTATAGCTAACTTATAGGAATATCAATTAGAGATGGATTGTATGTAACTGTGTACTATATAAACACAGATAGGTTATCCCTAGAAGGGATGCGATTATTGAAATATTATTCTTGTAACCTAGTAGCTCTTTGTGATTCATTAACATCACTAAGAGAGAATTATTTTAATATAATTCAGTTTGTTGATTTATAAACTTGTGTTCTTGATTGTTATTCTCATACATACTTGATTATATATTGTGTATTCGGCCTAACAATTGGTATCAAAGCCTAGGCTGTTTAATATATACAGTTTTTCGATTCAAACACAGTAATAATCATGTCTGAAGAAAATCAAGCTCCTCCCAAGGTTGAACAGGTTAAACCTAATTCTGTGAGTCGATATGAAACAATCAGGGTTCCAATTCTCAGGCCAGTGGAGTATCCAATTTGGAAGGTGAAGATGACCATGTTTCTGGAGGCTACAGATCCAGAATACCTTGACAGAATATATGATGGTCCTCATATGCCGACTAAATTGTCTCCTGTTGTTGATGGTCAAGAACAAAAGACTGTTCCAAAGGAAAAGAAAGATATGACTCCTGAGGACATCTCATCAATTGCAAAAGATGCAAAGGTTAGACATCTTCTACACAGTGCCTTAGATAATGTTATGTCTAACAGAGTAATTGGTTGCAAAACTGCAAAAGAAATCTGGGATGCTTTGGAAGTCAGGTGTCAAGGAACCACTGCTATAAAGAAGAACAGGAAAACAATACTCACTCAGGAGTATGAGCACTTTGATTCAAGAGCCAATGAAACCTTGACTGAGACATATGACAGATTCTGTAAACTACTGAATGATTTATCTCTAGTTGATAAAGAATATGATCTTGAAGAATCAAATCTCAAATTTCTCTTATCTTTACCTGAAAGATGGGATTTGAAGACAACAACTATAAGAGATAATTACGAACTTGCTGAAACTGAACTTGATGAGATTTATGGGTTACTGAAAACTCATGAATTGGAAATAGAACAAAGAAACAGAAGATCAAGCAAGAAGACAAAATCTGTTGCTCTCAAAGTTGAGGAGAAGCCCATCAAGAAGGAATCATCAAGGAAGAAAGCCAAGGGAAAGGCTTTAGTCATTAAATCTGAAAGTGAGTCATCAAACTCTGATGATGACTCAAACTCTGATGAAGCTTCTGACTCTGAGGATGATGAAGAACAGATGATGCAAATGGCTGCATTGATGGTGAAAACCTTCAAGAAGATGGGATTCAAGAACTTCAAGAAAGGAAAGAGATTCTCAAGGAAAGATTCAAACTCTGGAAGGAAAAGTTTTAGAAAGTCTGATGGAAGGGAGACCAAGTCTGGCAAGAAAGATAAATCTGAAATCCAGTGCTACAAGTGTAAGGAGATGGGTCACTATGCCCCAGAGTGCAAGAAAGGCAAATCTGAGAAAGCACTCATCTCTAAAGGCAAAGACTGGGCAGATACTTCAGACTCTGATGATGGAGTAAATTATGCTCTTATAGCAACTGTCAGAGATGAGACTGAATCATCTGAAAATAAGGTACCCCTAACTACTTATGCTTATGATACTGATAATATATCTGAGTTAAGAGTATATCTGAAAAGTGTACATGTTAGTTATAGGGATCAGACTTTAGAGAATGAGAGAATTAAATCTGAGAATCTTAGTCTTAAAGAAAGAAACAAGTTTCTTGAAGGAGAACTTGAGAATATGAAGCAGATTCAAAAAGAAAGAGATGATGTTGTTTATGTTGAACAGGAGTTGCTCAAAAGATATAAGCAATTAGAATCTGATCTAGAAAAAGAAAGAAAAATAATCAAGACTTGGACAAACTCTGGAAGAGACACTCATCAAGTGTTTCAGACAGATTCTGTAGGTTTAGGCTATTGTGAAAATGATGAACTTAGGTTTAAAGACAAGGTTAAGGTTAAACCACAACTTAAACCTGTGAAATTTGTTCAAGAAACCAATAAGTTAAAATCTGTTGTAGTAAGAGAAGCTGATATGGAATCAGATGAAACCTGTGAAAGACAGGAAAATATTATAACAGAAAATCTTATGGAAATAGAAGCTGTTAGAAAACCAGTAAAAGTCTGTGAAAAACAGGTTAATGTTGGTTTAATGACAGGAAAACAGTTCAATCATAAGCTCAAAGAGGTAAAGTCTGCCATGAAACCAAAAGGGTCCAAGAAAAATAGGAATGGAAAGATAGGCATAAATAATAGAAATAATCATTTGTCTACTGTTGGTGCTCCAAGGAAAACATGTTATAATTGTGGTAGTTCTAATCATCTTGCTAGATTTTGCAATAAGAACAAACATATTAATTCTTTACCTTCTACATCAGGAGTAAAGAATGATTATGTAAGGGTTAAACCACAGACTTTATGCACACACTGTGGGAGCACTTGGCATTCTATTTATACTTGTAAGAGTTATCATGCTATTTATCACAACTATTATGAGCTAAAACCCAACTTGAAATGGGTTAGAGCAAACTCTGCAAGTGTAAAGTCTGACAATGTTAGTTTAAACTCTGTTGATAGTGATTCCGCTGCAAAAGCTAACACTGTTAAGAAAGACAAAGGATCCAAGCAAGTTTGGGTCCTTAAAACTAACACTTAGTGTTTGTTTGTGATTGCAGGGTATAAAAGAGAGCACACTTATCTTGGACAGTGGATGCTCAGGACATATGACTGGAAATAAAGCCCTGCTATCAGACTTTGAGGAGAAGGCTAGCCCAAAGGTTTCCTATGGAGATGGCAACATAGGACACACTCTGGGATATGGCAATATTAATCTTGGAAGTGTCATCATCACAAATGTAGCTCTAGTCTCAGGACTCAAGCATAATCTGCTATCTGTGAGTCAAATCTGTGACAGAGGAAACCATGTAGATTTTCATACTGAATACTGTGAAGTTATCAGTAAATCTACTGGAAAAGTTGTTCTAGTTGGACACAGGCGCAACAATATTTATGAAGCAAGTTTGGTAACAAACTCTGATGGAAAAACAGTGTGTCTGTCTGCAAGAATGTCAAATGAAGAGAGTTGGAAATGGCATAAGAAGCTCTCTCATCTAAACTTGAACAACATCAATGAACTTATATGAAAAGATCTTGTAAGGGGACTTCCAAAGTCAATACTAAGCTTAGATGGTCTGTGTGATTCTTGTCAAAAGGCCAAGCAAAGGAAGTCATCTTTCAAGAGCAAATCTGAATCTTCAGTAGTGGAACCTTATCATCTTCTACATGTTGATCTCTTTGGACCAGTGAATGTAATGTCTATGGGCAGAAAGAAATATGCTCTAGTAATTGTTGATGAATATACTAGATATACATGGGTGTATTTCTTATCAAAGAAGGATGAAACTGCTCAAACTCTGATGGATCATGTAAACCTACTGGACAAAGGATCACAGCACAAAGTGAAAATTATAAGAAGTGATAATGGAACTGAATTCAGAAACTCAATCATGGAAGCTTTCTGCAAAGAAAGAGGAGTGAAACAAGAATTTTCTGCGCCTGGAACTCCACAGCAAAATGGTGTAGTTGAAAGAAAGAACAGAACTTTAATCGAAGCTGCCAGAACTATGCTTGAAGAAGCAAAGTTGCCAACTTATTTCTGGGCAGAAGCTGTTCAAACTGCTTGTTTTACTCAAAATGCTACACTGATTAATAAGCATGGGAAAACACCATATGAGATGGTGAAAAATAAGAAGCCAAATTTGAAATATTTTCATATATTTGGATGTAAATGCTTTGTGTTGAAGACTCATCCTGAACAGTTGACCAAGTTCGAGTTAAAAGCTGATGAAGGAATCTTTGTTGGCTATCCATTATCAACAAAAGCATTTAGAGTTTACAATCTGAGAACTAAAGTGATCATGGAATCTATACATGTGTCATTTGATGACAAGAAAATAACTGGACTTGAAGATGAAATTGAATATGATCAACTGCGCTTTGAAAATGAAGGTTTATTTTCTGATGATGTAAACTCTGATGAAGCAGTATCGACAAACTCTGATGAAGCGGTTCTGATAAACTCTGACGAAGCATACTCTGAACCTCTACTGGTAAATACTAGAGAAACTGGAAATTCTCAAATTGAACAAAATAGAGAACCAGTTGAGGGGGAGCGTGAAGAAGCTCAACAAGACACAGAAAATGAGTCAGTTGAGGAAACTGATTCAAACTCTGACAGTTCAAACTCTGAGCCATCCAATTCAGGGGGAGCCTCAGATGCTGCAGAAAGTCAACTTATGAATCAGGAGAGCATGGATCAAGGGGGAGGATCCAATAATGATGCAAGAAACCACTTACCAACGGCAAGAAAGTGGACACAGGCACACACACCTGATCTCATAATTGGAGATCCTGATGCTAGTGTGAGAACTAGAAGTGCAACAAATAATGAGTGTCTGTATCATGCTTTCTTGTCTCAAACAGAACCAAAGAAGGTGGAGGAAGCTCTTCAAGATGCTAATTGGATTACAGCAATGCAAGAAGAGTTAAATGAATTTGAAAGAAATGAAGTCTGGACACTTGTACCTAGACCAAAGAATAGATCAATTGTAGGTACAAAGTGGGTTTTCAGAAACAAGACTGACAGTGAAGGTGTGATTACAAATGCTGATAAAGGAAAGGGTATACTGGTAGAAGAAGAACAGTTACCAAAGAAGAATTATTCAACCTCTGACAAAGCTCAAGTTGAAGTTTTTGAAGCTAAATCAACCTCTGACAAGGCTCAAGTTGATGTTATTGTTAAGAATGTGCCAACCTCTGACAATGCTCAAGTTGTGCAAACTCAGCTATCTTCACCACTCCAAGGTTTCAAAAGATCCTCATTATCTGAAACTCTGAAGCCTAGCCAGGTGAACTTTCTACAAACCAGAACAGTACTTGGAAAACAATCTTATGATAAATCTGGTTTGGGTTCCCACAAAGAGAAAAGAGTTAATAATAGTCCTTTAGATCATACATCACTGGCAGAACCTGGTGTTGGGGTTACTCAAGAAAACCTTGATAAACTAGAATCTGTTCAGATGATTTACCACAGAGGCTTGAAGAAGGAGTTTTTATTATACTTTATGGCTGATGGCAGAGTTTACAGAATTGGAGAAGATGATATTCGTCTGAAATTATGGGAAGAGCTAGAGTATGTTCTATATCTCCTGAAGATCAAAAATAGAAATACTCATAATGCTGCTCTGGTTTTAAAAGACAGAATGATGAAATCGAAAGTTCTTCCTGGAGGAAGTGTTTCCAGTGCTTATATTCCTAAGTACAGAGATGCTTATGGAAAAATTGTTGAAATGAAGAGGAATAGTGCCAAATTCACAACAGCACTTGGAACCAAAGTTTTAGAATTCAACCTAGAGTCATACAAAACTCATTACATTCGGCTAGGGAATGACATGAAGAAAAACAGTATCTATTCTCTGAGAGCTGCCATATATCAAACTGGTGAAGGAGATCCAGAGTATAAGGAGCTGAAAGAGATTATGATAGCTGAACTTGAAAGAGCTGAGAGAAGGTTAATGTCAGATTATATCAGGACTGTGCCTGATATCCAAGAAATTCAGTAAAGTCTGACTGTAAGTTTTTATGTTTTCTGTTCTAAGTTAAATTTAAACTCTGTTTTAAAATTAAACTCTGACATATTTTAAACACTGCATTTGTTATATGTTTTGACATCATCAATTATCTGTTTAACTTGTACATTTTTATTATGCACAAGTTGGGGGAGATTGTTAGATATAATTGCTGACGTTTGTTCATCAGTGTTTAAGTACCAGGTACATATCAGAGTTTATCTAGAAGCCAGTCAGAGTTTGCTAAAGTCTGACTGGGTGAAGAGTTTACATTGAAGCCAGTCAGAGTTTGATAAAGTCTGACGTGGTGATAGTTGACTTAGCTGTCGGTGCAAAGATAAAGATTCTAGAAGCAATATATTCTGAAGATGGAAAGAAGCAGAATATATTGATACAGCTAAGGAAACAGAATAGAAGACTGAAGCAATCCTTAATTGATATGAATTGTATAGCTAACTTATAGGAATATCAATTAGAGATGGATTGTATGTAACTGTGTACTATATAAACACAGATAGGTTATCCCTAGAAGGGATGCGATTATTGAAATATTATTCTTGTAACCTAGTAGCTCTTTGTGATTCATTAACATCACTAAGAGAGAATTATTTTAATATAATTCAGTTTGTTGATTTATAAACTTGTGTTCTTGATTGTTATTCTCATACATACTTGATTATATATTGTGTATTCGACCTAACAAATTAAGTCTTTCTTGAGTGCGTTTTTCTTCAGTAACATTTAGTGTTTCTTATTATTAATTATATGTTACCAGGTGAAAAACTAAAGAAGCTTGAAGATGAGAAAGGCATTATAATGAGATTTGTCATAGGCCACAGGTGGGTGGTGCTTGAGCTGATTACTATGATTAATTCGAAAACTATAATTACATACAAGTTGGATGGGGAAAGTCACCTTGGTCTCAACTTTAATGATTTTTCTTGTGTTTCAAAGCATACTATTAGATTTACTTTACACTAATATCTGTTTAAAATCTTATCTTGACTTTAGTTGAGAATAAAATTAATTATTGTTGATGGAAGAGGACTTTTTCTTTGTTATTAAAAAAGTATCGAAATATAGTTAGTTCGAATCTCCAATCCATTTGTTGTTGTCATCAGTGCTACATCAGGTGGAATTCTCGATAGAGCTATCGAAGCAGAAGAGCAGAAACATGGAGATTTCTTGAGGCCGGTAAGACTTCTCTTCCTGTTTTCAACATTTCCAACTATTGTGCAATAAATATAACAGTTAGGCCCACACCCATCATCTCATACCAAAAGATAACATCCCATTGTCTACGAATTACTCAAACAAAACAGTTGATGAGCACTTCTTTTATTGATTAAATCTGAGCAGGACCATGTTGAGGGATACCTTGAACTGTCAACCAAGACAAAGATATATTTTGCCACTGCTGTTGCTTTGTGGGATGCTGATTTCTATGTGAAGGTTGACGATGACGTACATGTAAACATAGGTAAAGATCTAGCTAGACACATCATTTTGGCATCTTGAAGATTCATAAAATGATATATGTATAGATGCTTGCTCCTAATAGCCGGCTAAAAATATGCGGTAGTTTATCAGTTTGCTTGAAATTATGATGTTTTATTCCCTTCCATTTAATAAAGAATTCATATCTAGGCAATAAATGGCAATGTAAGAACCTAGCATTTTAGCAATACCTGTATGACATAAGGAGTATAATTTTTTAGATTGAAATTTGCAGATAGCTTCAGTTTTCTTAAGAAATAAGCAAACACGAATCATTTTTAATGAAAGTTACTTTTAACGGATACAGCACAGGAATTTTTTTTGTACACGTTTTGATGTTACTTTAATGAAAGTTACTTCATTATTTTGATATGATATTCTTTTGTGATGTTAGGAGCCTAATGAGTCAAATGTTGATTTTATAAACTTGATTTTTTTCAAGGTTATAATGAAGTATAAAGGAACAATTTCTTGAGGGAAGCATGAACTTTGAGAAAAAGCAGAACATGTAATCAAAATTACTTTTTAAAAATCCGGGTATTTGTTAATTTGACAATTTCTTGATTTTACTCAAGATCATTTTTAATCATTTATGCATTGTTTAAACTCTTCCTCTCATTGAAAATTCAAAACTAATCTCTTACTTTTTTTCTCTCAAGACTCCCACACTTAATTTTAAATTTTAGGTATGTGCGCAATGTTTCCTGTTTATCCATCTTGGTTAAATCTGTTGTTCCAAGCTGAGCTTTCTGGTTATGCTCTGTTTATTTGTTCGTGTATATATATACTTTTATATGTATTTTTAGATTCTTGAATTTAGGTTTGATTGCTAAGTTTTCAGTTCTTCGATGAATTTGTTTGTTTATTATATTTAAATGATCTTATATTTTTCCTGATTGAGATTTGTGTTTCTGTTTTAATTCCTGATTGAGATTTGTTTGTTTGTATGTATTTTGAAATTCTTGAATTTGTAGTGTTTGAAGAAGTACAACAGTGGATATGGAGAATCGCGTCCTGCACTGCGTGATAAAGGATTCAAATATTGGTAAAAATAATAAGTCGCCTATATGGATAAATGTAATTAATTGAGTTTAACATAATGATTGAATGGAGGAGGGATTTGTAGGTGTGGATGGAAAAAACACATTATGCAAGAGTTATGTGCATTTTTGGTGAATCAAATATTGTAATGGTTATGTTACAATATTTATCGAGGGTTTGGTTCTTCAAGTAGAAATCAAAATAAGATATGTTTGTTGAGGTGATGTTCTATGACATACAAGTATCTAAGATAATCTTGACAGCTGCAGAGGTAATTCACAACAATCTTGGTATTTTTTTAGATTCAAGTTTTAATGTATGGTTACAGGTGGTTATGTCAGTTGTTACAAGCCATCCTTTTTTGTTGCAAAAGCGCCTTATCTAACTGGTGGTGTTGGTGTTGCTCTGTTTTTGCATTGAGATGTGGTTTATTATTATGTATGTAGTTTCATTTGGCGTGTTTCATGTTTATGAATGTTTTCATGAATTCATGTAATATATGTATTCTTTTGATCTTAAGTTTTGTATTGTGTTTAAAAAATGGAATTTGTTGTTGGGTATATAGCATTCATAGTTTCATACACATAAGTGTTTGCAAGCTTAAATTGGACTTTACATCTTTATAATCTAAAAAAAAAGTTTGACAGAGCTAATTTTGGTCTTTGCAATTAGAATTAGGCCATCTGAGTTGATTGTTTTTTTATATTTCTAAGTAGTAGTTTATTTCGAGTTGTTAGCGTGTATGTTTGTAGACAGTAGTTTCGTGGGGTTCTTAGGTGTTCTCGATCTTTTGGAAGGTGAATGTATTATATACCTTCCCGGCTTCCGCTACAACTTAGGAGGGATTTTAAGCTTAATATTATTCAATGGTCTTCAAAAAAAATCAGAATTAAACGTCTTATTGTAACCTATTGAAATAGGGTCACTGCATAATTCTTTTTTATTTTAATTGAAGTTTTACAAATGTAGTGAAATCCATTAATTTTAACAACTCGAAATTATCAAGATGCAAATATTATTTAGCTCAATATTATAATTTTAAACTATCTTTATAAAAAATTTACATAGTCTAAATATTAATAAACATTAGCTTAGATCTCGTGCGGTATATGATTTTCTTTAATATAATATTATTTTTATTTATTTTATTATTGAAAATTTAAAACAAAAATTTTGTAGGTTAAATTTATTTAATTTATTTGATTTAATAATAATAATAATTAAATATATGCTACAAGTTTGAAAAAGAAGATGATTTAGTTAGAACATTAGAAGAGGGCATGTTGTTAGCTTTTAATGGCACTTAATTGTAAGGTAGTAGTTTTTATATTCAATGTCATATGTGGTTTTATGATATCTTCGAGTTTTAATAAATTATGCTGGTACTACTACAAATCTGAAATGGTTGAATTGGTGAATGGTGATTCTTTAACTTGCTTTAATTTATGTTAAAGTTAAGATTTTAGAAATGTATGGGTTTGATAACGTATTAAGTTTACCTTTCAAAATAATCTTTTAATTAATTACGGGTTTTACTTATAAGTATAAAATATTTAAAAATCGAGGTATCGCCTAAGGCGACACCGAGAAGTTAATCATAATAAATTTATTTTAAATTTTTAATACAAATATATTTATTATATAATAGTTCATTAAAATAATTAATATTCATCATAATATCCTCCATTAAAAAAAACTTTAATATGTTTATATTAAAAATTCGAGGTATCGCCGCAAGGCGATACCGAGAAACATTTAATACAAAATTTTCAAGCACACCTCTTTCTTTTGCTTTATTTTATTCTCTAATATGGGGAGAAAGAATTCATTAAAAATATTCATTTTACTATTTACAGACGACACTTCAAAAAAATGTGAATGAGAAAATAAATAAATCTAATATTACTTATTTATTTGTATAAATAACTTAATTAAGAAACTAAAATGCTATTATTTTAGTATTAAATAAATTTATCAAACTATTCTCAACTATAATTTCTTTTTGATTTGGAAGGAAACTGCATAAGTATGATTCTAATATCATGCCTTACGATATTAATATGAAAGATAACAACAGTTCACTTGGAACTTCAACCTATGGAGGACAGGTTTCTTTGGCTTCAGATAGTTAGCTGTATTTCTTTCTCATTCTTTATTATGTATGCTGCGTGTTGGAGGATCAATATCTATTCTTTAACTTACTTTTATTTATGTTAAAGTTAAAATCTTAGAAATGTATGGATTTGCTAATGTGTTAAGTTTATCTTTCAAAATAATTTTTTTATCAATTTGCAGGTTTTTTAAGTATAAAATATTTAAAAATCGAGGTATCGCCAAAGACGATACCGAGAAGTTAATCATAATAAATTTATTTTAAATTTTTAATACGAATATATTTATTATAAAATTGTTCATTAAAATAATTAACAGTGTTCCAAATATCGTCCATTTAACAAAAAAATAAATTTTAATATGTTTATATGAAAAAACCGAGGTATCGCCGCAAGGCGATACCGAGGAACATTTAATACAAAATTTTCAAGCATAACTTTTTATTTAATTTTATTCTCTAATATGAGAAAAAGAATTCATTAAAGACATACATTTTACTATTTTACAGGCCTTCAAAAATAAATGTGAATGAGAAAATTGAATTATACAATTAACTGTACAATTTTTTTTTGTAGTTTTTTAATCTAAAAGGGATACGTGTTTCATTTTCAAATATAGAACTCAGATAATTTTTTGGTACTTTGTTTTATGATTCATTACATTAGTCATGAACTAAAAGTTTCAGTGAACGTGGAATTGTACAGAACATCATATAGTGAATTGTAATAAAAGTACAGTTACAAAACAACTTAAATAGTTTCGTTTTTAAACATGGGGTTAATGAATATAGTGAACACTGTCCTTAATGA
Source organism: Heracleum sosnowskyi (assembly GCA_030848705.1). Classification (NCBI taxonomy): domain Eukaryota; kingdom Viridiplantae; phylum Streptophyta; class Magnoliopsida; order Apiales; family Apiaceae; genus Heracleum; species Heracleum sosnowskyi. Next base: position 7,352,845 of record CM061242.1, on the reverse strand, counting down.
ATATAGTGAACTCACATATAAAGAAATAAATATTGAACTCACATATAGTGAAATAAATATCGAACTCACATATAGTGAACTCTTTATATAGTGAACTCACATATAGTAAACTCCTTATAAGTGAATTATATTAAGTTAATAATTATATGTATCTCACAGTATATATCTTTACAATACCATTAAGAGGGTTTTTTGCTTTTAATAAAGATTTAATTATTATAGATATTAATTTAAAATTAAGTTAAATATATTAAGATATTAATAATATATGTATACCGCAGTATACCTGACATACCATTTAAAGGGGGTTTCTGCTTTTAATAAAGAACTAGCTTTATAGTCCGTGCGAGGCACGGGCATGCCCTAGTTATGTTTAGTTGCTTGAGATTTGGATGCACACTAAAAATGCAAATACCTGTTGTATTGTGAGCGCACTTTTATGATTTCTCTGTTATGTTTGCATGCTGTTATCCGTTGCAATGGATGAGCTCCTAAGCTCATTTCTTTGGCTTCTTTTCCCCATACAGAAGAAGTAGTTTCTGGGCTCTTATCAAAAGTTCATTTTCTATTACTGACATCAATCAACTAATTGCCATAACTAAAATATTGAATAGATACATTGTATTAAGCAAATGCATCATAATTATTTTAGAACTTGAAAAATATCATACAATTCTATGTAAGATTCGATGGTGTGACAAAAGGAGTTGAAACTAAAGAAAGAGAACAAAAAGAACAAATTTATTAATAAGCTTTAAAAGGTACCAGAACCTTGAGCCTAGAGTAGTAAAAAATCTAGGTTATCTTTGTGTACCGTCCATGGTTTCCTACTACTGATGCGACTGCACTTGTACCCGTGCAAGGCACGGGATCGCTCTAACCGACAGAACTTGATGTCATTTTGTGACGATATTTTCTAGTCCACGTCACTTTAATTTTGCGATGCTAAGTATTCTTCAGTTTGTTGTGGTGATCCTGCCACCAGTTTGAACTTGTTGGTGACACTATGTGACATGATTGAGAAGATTTGCAAGGAAGATCAGTTTGGTATTAGTCCGAAGAAGATTTTGTTCTTAGTTGAATGTATTTGATGATTAGTTTTATAAGCTAATTAATAATCAGATAGGAATTAGTTAAAGGTGTCAAATAAAGGCTCCATTTCGAAAGTACCAATACTCTCCGGTCTCCATAATTCTCTATAAGTGGTCGGAGTAGTATACTTGTCCTTAATACATGAGGTGGCGGGATTGAGATGCACACAAATTCGTATTCGAAAAAAACTGTTCGAACTGGTTAAAAAAATCAGAAAAAAACTGATTAAAAAAAAGTCCACCTCAATTGGATCCAGCCCGCAGGCTTAAACGGATCGCATATTTTTCACAAAACCTCGATCCGGTTCGAGCCGAATAAACCCAAATTTAATCTCGATTTGGACGTAGTCTTGATCAGGATAAAAGTCCAATCCAAAAAGTTAGAATTTTCAATTAAATCTCGGATAAAATCTTAATTTTTTTAATTAAATCCGAAAAAATAAAAAAAAGTTAAAGTTAAAGTTATCAATATCTAAAATAATTTGTAAAAATCCGATTTGGTCCCTCCTGACCCGACCCTATCTACAGGTATAAATATTTTAGAGGAAATTTGTCTCGATTTAAAAAAGCCCGGCCCTATCGGATATCGAAAAAACCGACCTGAATCCGGATTACGTTCATCTCTATTCAGGGTAACAACTATAGAGGTGCTTATATTGTTACTTATATTATCTGATATGTATGAACATAGTTGAGACAAAATGATTACTATTTTGTATTATTTTGTATTATTGGATGCTCGGACTAAAAAGTGATACCTTGTGACTAAAAATGCATTTGTACTTTGTCTTAAAATTGTGAATACAAAAGAAGAAACATAATTAAATTTAATTAAAGAGATACGTGTCTATTGGATATACTTTATACCAATAACCACTTTTATTAATAATCAGACAAATGAAATTATCATGAAAGAATCTTGAATAAAAACTAAAGTGTAAAATAATATTTGTGAAAGACATTACCATACTAATGGGTTTTATATCACAACAAAAAAGCCCAAGTAGCTCAATGGTTAAATTGGTGACTTGAAATTCTTAGTAATTAGTATTGAAGTGTCTTAGGTTCGATTCCCATCAAGATGAAAATTTTCTTACATTTTTATAACATTTGACTTTGGAGGGGCAGTTATGTAATTTCAAGTTGTTGAATAAAATGTTTCACAAAGTCCTTGTTGCAGCATAAGATATATAATAGATTATACATTCAAATGATCCAAATTTGAATCAATTTCATTTACATCTTTTATATAATTAAAAAAAAAACAATAAACCACATTTAAATAGTTTTAGGAAAAATAATAATAAACAAAACTAAAGGTAATCTTTTATAAAAATAAATAATAAAATAATCTTTTAAAAAAAATTTAAAATTTTAAAGCCCATGCGTACCGGGCATAAATACTAGTTTTTATATATTACATCCTCACACTCCTGGAACTAAATTGTAATAAAAATTAAAAATTGTTTTTATTTTTTTTTTAATTAAAAAAAAGAGGTTAAGTCCATATATAAGCGCAGTAGAAGCGGGTTTAATGAGAGAGCAGCTTCTGGGGTCCGATCACATGGCGTCCCCTTCAATTCATTTCTCCGTCCCTCCTGACCCCGGTATATACTTACACACACTTGTGTCTATATATTCACACCCTTTCCTTTTACTTTATATTTTTCTTTTTAATTTCAATACTAATTACCTCATTAATTCAAATATTTGTTCATTAATAGATTGCTCTTCGTGTTTATAGCTGTATTGATCCTGCAGATTAGCTACCTTATATGTGTGTGTGTGTGTGAGTGAGTGAGTTTGAAATTAGGGTTTTGGATTGATGTTATTTGAACTATTTAGGGTTTGAGACTTGAGCTGTTTGGGTAAATATTAGTTGAATTATCGAGTCTCGAATATTTTGAATTGGTGATTGATCGATGAAGTGGATCGGAATTTAATACTTATTTACTACTTTAATGTAATTAGTTTTAGTCGTAAATAAGCTTAGTCTGTTTTTGGAAGTTATTTACTTCTGTTTTGCGGTTTTGTGCTACGGGATTGTGTTTCAGTAGGGTACAATCATGTGATTATATTTTGAAAGTTGATTGCGAGTTTGTTTGGAAGGAGACGGAGGATAGATTTAATGTTACTTAAGCGTTTTTTATTTTTCTTGATGCTGTTTCCGGAAAAGAGAATGGGAAGTAACTTGAATTATTTGGTGTATTAGGCATATGTCGATTGGTCGATGGATGCTACAGTTTCCGTTTTCTCTTGTAAATGATGGAAAATGTGTTTTACAAGCAGAATTTTGGTGTATTATTTTGCGGAAAACGTCGATGGATGCTTAGATATTTGTTTTTTATTGTAAGAACCATTGTCGCGTGTATTAGACGTTCTATGCTAGGTGTTCCTATGGGTAATTTTCTGTCATGTGTTTGTTTAGGAAAGTAGTTCTAGCTTTGATGTAGTTACTTTTTGATCTTCTTACTACCCTACGTTTATTATTTTACAACTTGTACTTACAGGCGAGGAACCCCTTTTTAACAATGGCAGCGTACCTCCGGTTCCCATTTATATTGTAACTCATGCATCTCAACTTCCAAATGAATTTTTGCATCCTTCTCCAGATAGGCAATTGGTAATTGGTCTTGATTGCGAGGGTGTTGACCTTTGCCGCATTGGAACTCTTTGTATAATGCAGGTAAATTAATTGCTTAGTACTTGAGTTTGGGAAAAAGTTAAAATCATTACTAATAAGCTTTTGGTACCATTATGCGAAAGTATCTGGCGTAACCAAATTTGTTTTTTAAGAATTCAAAGTTTTCTTCAAATTTGGGATCATTAGACTTGGAGAGATTGTGGATTGTGTAGAGAGAATATATATAGAGGAGTCATTGTTTATTAAAAGGAGTAGCCTTGGGTAAGTCGGTATCTTTGGAAACAACAAGGACCAGTGGCTTGAGTTTTGTCGATTAGGTCAAAACCCGCCCAAAATGTACAGATGATAGAGGGGAAACAGAGAAAGTATATGACACGAGCTTATTAATAGTTGTCACAAGCGAGAAGCCCCCTCTTTATATATGAGAAGATATGCAAACCCAAAGGTGAGGGGCGTAATAGTTATCACATTCGTATAAACTACTGAATACACATATCTTAACATTTATGTGCTATTCATTATATGGTTTATGTCATCGGGCTGGTACGATCTTTTATGCAAATTAAAGGAATTTGAATGTTAAAAGTTCTTTTCATGAATGCCAGTCTAGGTTCCTGTAGTTGTTAACCTTTGTCTCTTACAATCTTTGTATATAGGGGGTGCTCCTATTTTCTAATGCCCATTGTCTTTTTTGACTAGTAGCTCTTATTCAATTATTTGCATATATTACGGAGTATTTTCAGTGAGCTAAATTACTTGTTACAGACAATTTTGGAGTAATACTTGTGTTTGTATCTAGAAATACCTTATAGAAGGATATTTTGTTGGTAATATTCATTGGTCAGAGATATGCGGCAACTAGCAAGTTCAGTAGGCTAACTAATAACTGCACATCTTAGGATCAAAGGGTCATTAAATAAGAACTGAAAACATTGAACTGCCTGGACAATGTGTCTTTCAGTTTATAACTGGCATTTGAGATGTTTCTGGATGCGGTTCAACTGATTTTGCTTTTTAGTCCTTAAAGTTTGTGGGTGCTGTAGAGGGAAATTGCAACACTTTGCAATACTGAAAGTGCTGCGTTTTGCAAATATCATCTGATGTTGTTCTGTTAGGTAAATGGTTGGAAGAGAATTTTTAAATTACCATTGCATTTCTGCTCCACTGGCAGGATTCAGTTTTAGGTTTCTATAAGGTTCAAGAGATTAGTTATTAGGCGAGAGCAATTTTGGAAAATATATAAATATTCTTGTTTAATGGGAAAGTCTTCTTTGCAGCTTGCTTTTCCAGATGCTATATATCTTGTTGATGCAATTCAGGGGGGAGAGGCGCTTATTATAGCTTGTAAGCCTGCACTTGAGTCTGTTAACATCACTAAAGTTATTCACGATTGCAAACGAGATAGTGAGGTCTCTAATGGTTATAAATGCTTCTCAAACTTTAGACCATGTCATTGATGCTATAATACTTAACGCCTTTGAATAAATTCTAATTTTGCAGGCACTTTACTTTCAGTTTGGCATCAAACTGCACAATGTTGTGGATACCCAGGTACGTGACTCTTTTTGGTGTGCAGAAGTGGGTTTTGTCTTGTTTGCTGTTTTCTTTCTTTCTCAAACTGCTCTGCATTTTATTACTTTTGATAATCCTTACAAGTTGCTGTTCATAAGTATAGTGCACAAGGTATTTTTGATTGGAGCGAAAAGGGAAAAGGCAGGAATTATATATAGAGGAAATAGGAGGGAAGTCCTTGAGTGATTGTCATTGAATGATTGGCCCATTTTTTTTAATTTCTCTCTCCTTGTATGCTACTACATTATTTTTACATAGTTTGAGCTATTTTTATTTGTAGCCTTCTATTGAATTGATTCAGTACATAATTCGGTGATTCAGTTTGTCTGGTACTTTCTAGTTGTCTATGTTATACTGAATTACTTGCATTTGTTTAAAGTTCATAGGTGGTATCAATTTGGGTATACATTTTATTAGTTCTTCTTCATCCTTTTTTGTCATCTTGGCTATTAGTTTATTGGACAGAGACTATGTAGGCAGTTTGGACCTAATATTTTCCTTTAGTTAGCTAACAGTGTTCTCTAGTAGCTCTTTTGGTAGCAGAATCAAAAGCCATCGCACCCTTTCATTTTTTACTTGTTGGCTTTTCTTTTTCAATCTACTTCATAGTGGACAGTAATTCTGGGTTTCTGGTTCTATTGAGTATTGCATAGTAAAGTGGATTAACATTAGGTATTACAAGTAACATCTTCATTTGTATCAGATTGCTTATTCTTTAATTGAAGAGCAAGAAGGTCGTACAAAAGCGCCAGACGACTACATATCATTTGTCGGGCTCCTTGCAGATCCACGCTATTGTGGTACTCGTTTTAGCATTCATGTAATTGTTTTGTTTGTTTTTTGATTTCTTCGAGGTCCAGAGGGTAAATGGTTGTTAGTTAAGGTCCCCCCTCCCCCCTCTCTGTATCAACATCTCAGTTTCAAAGTTTACTCTGGATTTCATTTGTATCTATTGTGATCGAATGATCCCTATATTTTGCATTTGATGTGCTTTATGAATCAATGCCGTCCATTATGTACGCCAACACTTCTGTCTTATCTAAAATTATATGTGATGTACCTTCCAGTGGCACATCTGGCCTGTAGGCTATCTTAAAACTTTTTAGTTGCAAGTAATTTGTGAACTTCTTACAAGGATTATGTGTCTGTTTGGTAAATAGTAGTAACTAATAAGGTTTATCTTTTTTAATTAGAAAGCAGATGTAACCAATAAAAACATATTGCCTGAAAGGACCTCCAACAGTGATTCATACTTATAAGCCATTTAAGCTGCTTTATGAACTTCCAAAAAAGCACTTGGTTATATTTTATAGTATGGTACTAGAAGAAATGCTCTTGTTGCTAATAACCATGTTTTGACTATAGTATATTTTTATATTTAAAAGGTCAAATGTACAGTTAATAATCTAAGTAGTCAAATTTAAAGTTAAGCAAGTAACACTTATTTCATTTCTTCAAGTATTTTCTAACTGTGCAAATATTGAAAAAAGCAACAGAAGCGTTGTAAATTTATATATTCTAGATTTCAACTTAAGAATTTGAATACAGGTGTCTCGTATCTGGAGAAGGAAGAAGTCCGCTACCTTCTTAGGCAGGTTTGTCTTATCTTTCAGAAATTTAATACTTTTGATATTTGAAATTAAGATAACAAGAATAGTTAGGGTTACTTTTGATTTGACTGACTTTTCATGGTGATCAGAATCATTATGTTCCTATTAGTAACTTAGATGCACTTGCATCATTGTGTGGCAATTTCAAAGAACTACCACGAGATTCCTAATCCTCGGCCTGTTTCATGCGTGCAATGTGAACTCTGCTATTCATGCACATATTGTAATTATATTTTCTGGGCAACATTAATCGCTGTAATGAATTTATTCTTAATCTTGTGTTTACTTGATTCCACCATAGGTGGTATGTTTTCTTTAATAATGGCCTGAAATTATACATTGTAAATGTGATTTGTGAAGTGCATTGTTAGGTGCGGGCCTGTTGCCCTTCAACTCCTTAGTCCAAATTTCATTTTGCATTTAATATTTCTGTGTTGAATTGCTTCAGTTTACTTCTTATAAATTAAGTGCTCAAAATAATAGAAAGATGAGAATACCCTTAAGTTTCAGTCATGTGTAGGATGCATGACTTTTTTTCATCTAGTGAAAAGGTACTCTGAAAAATTAATGTTTAATTTTCTGGTTACAGTTTTTAGGGTTGAAAAGTGATATACACACGCACGTTAGTTTTGAAAATATATATTAATGCATGTTTACTGTTTTATACATTAGTACACGTCTAAAAGTAATATACTCATTTAAAAAAATATTATTAATATCTTTGAGCCATTTATACTTGTAAAATGTTAGGAGCTGTGTAAAACTACAATTTTCTGATTTATCTATGATACATTCAGGACCCCAACTTTTGGATCTACAGGCCTCTGTCCGAACAGATGGTTCGTGCTGCTGCAGATGATGTCCGTTTTCTTCTTAGCATCTATCACAAGATGATAGAGAAATTGAATCAGAGATCCATGTGGTATCTTTCCGTTCGTGGTGCACTTTATTGTCGATGTTTTTGCATAAGTGATAACAATTATGCGGACTGGCCTCCTCTCCCTCAAATTCCAGGTTAGCTAAATGTCTATTTTGTTGAGCCTTTTGTATGTTTTTTGATAAAGCTGAACAATACATTGATTTGGTATTTTCAAAATGCATTATGCTTCAATTAGCCTTGTCTGTTATGCTTAGCACACTTAAATGTAAACTCTAAAGTCTAAACTGTCAAACTATGAAAAAAAAATGTTCTGTACTGTCTATGTTAGTTTACCTTATCTACACTGAATTGGGTGACTGAAAGGCTGACAGCTGACAATTGTCTCACCTGAGTACCCGACTTTCGCCTTCAACACCCCCCCCCCCAACTCCTCTTCTCAGCCCCTTCGTATTTCGGAAGTGTATCCCACCTATTTAATATTACTGATGGGAATTAATGAATTGTCTATAAAGCAAGAATGTGTAGTTATTGTATCATTGTAAGTTCATTTTCTTGTTAGTCAAAATGGAAGCATTAAAGGTGGTAGTCCTATTATCACAAAATTGTTGTCTTGTTTGGAACCATGCCATTGACATACATGCAGTCATGCAGATATCCTTTAGGAATAAGGGAGTACAAACCAAATCTTTAATCTTCTCGGGACACTGATGTAGTGATGATTTTATCTTTGCAGCAAACCTCGTCGCAGAAAATTCAGAAAATTCTTCTCTAGAAGAAGAAATTTTGTCAGTACTTGATGTCCCCCCAGGGAAAATGGGATGTGTTATCGGAAGAAGAGGGGCGTCGATCTTATCCATAAAAGAGTCTTGCAAGTACTATTCATCCTAATTTATTAATTTTTTGGTTCATACATGTCTAAACTTATTTTCTTTTTCTCTTAAATCTGAGCTACTTTCTTTAAAACTAGAACCTTTCACATCTTTGCAGTGCTGAAATTTTCATTGGAGGCGCGAAGGGTCCACCTGACAAGGTCAGTCTTTCCTTTCACACATACAAGTAGACAAGTGAAACATTTCTTTTATTTATTGTTTATAAAGCTCAATCTTAGAGGTCGAATTAAATCTGGACTAGCTTTTAATTATACGAGTATCACGAATTCTTGATACATATGAAATCACATTGAGACTGTGTACTTGTTAACCCTTTTTTATTTGTTCCAACTTTCCAATTTTTCTAGGTTCAAATTTCATTTTAAAGACCTTTTTCCTATATATATATACATACATATATATATATATATACATATATATATATATATATATATTGGAATACATAATATTAAGTTAATTTATTAAAAAGCTCAACTCCTTCAAGAGATTCCACTCCGTTGTAAATTAATTTTTGTCTTGGTTGGGGAAAACATTTTTCAAAAAGGGAAAGTAAAATAATAGGTCCTTGAACTATTCGTGTTTCCATTGTCTAGGTGTGTTTTATTGTCTAGGTCCCTGAACAAAAGATTCCGTATTTCGGGTACTTAAACTATTTCATATTCTGAATCAAGTCCCTCCATTAAAAAGATTCTAACAAACGTTAGAATCTTGATGACGTGTCACTAATGTGGTATAAAATTTTCTGGTTTATGCCCCTTAACTTTTTTATTTTCTATTTAAGGTCCTTAAATCTAAACATGATTATCGTTTAAATTTTTAGTAGCTACATCTTTTTAAAATATTTTTCAAAATAAATATGAACATAAAAATATAACGTTTAAATTTTAAAAATATTCTTCTTTCTAGAAATACTTCAATGGTTGGCATCCTTATAAAAAGTGCCAATTTTTTCAAATTGTAATATATTTTTGATGATTGTGCCCACAAATTAAGTTGACACCCTACTTTAGAGCAGGTTCAATGATGTGTTAAATGTTATGTTATATCTATATTATAGCACCAAAACAAAAAAAATTCAACCCAATTGTATATTTTTTAATTATTTTTAAACAATTAATTTTTTATTGAATATTCATAATATTTTAAAATTTTGAACATACAAATTTTTACGTTCAATTTTAATGTTTGAAATTTAAAAATATTCAATTATTTTTAAAAGTACTTTTATGTTTAAGGACCTAAAACAAAAAATGAAAAAGTTGAGGGACATAAACTAGAAAATTTTATGTCACCTCAGTGACACGTCATCAAGATTCTAATGTCCGTTAGAATCTTTTTAACAGAGGGACTTGAATTAGAAAATGAAATAGTTTAGGGACTCGAAATACGAAATCTTTTGTTTAGGGACCTAAACAATAAAACACAAATAGTTCAAGGACCTATTATTTAATTTTCCCTTTCAAAAACTATTATTTGTGTTAAGATATCCTTGCTGTTTCTTCTTTAAATCACTTCATGGTCTTTAACTTTTTTGGTTTTGTATATGTACTACATATGCGTGTGTTGGACGCCTATAATTGTCCCAGTAATGAAATGCCATAATTCAGGTTGACGTTTCATGCTTCACAGCAAAATTGTTGCCTGCATCATTGAAACTAATGGTAATGTTGCTAAATAATTGTTATGCAGGTGTTTATAATCGGCCGAGTGAAGCAGGTGAGGAAAGCTGAAGCTATGTTAAGGGGCAAAATGCTAGAAATATATTAAGAGACCTTATGTAAATTTGGCCTTTTAGTTCCCCTATTCCTGATGTTAACAATAATAAGCTCGACAAGATATGGAATACAGTTAATGTGCGGACTTACGTGATTGGGGACTTACGATCACATGTCCTTGTGTACATATTGTCTCTGGTTGTCTTGAAGCAATCTGTTTCTATGAGAAAAAAACTTTAACATTTGTGTCCTGTATTTTTTATGATTTTAGAAACATTAAGGTGGTGAATTGATATATTTTCTCAAATGCTAGTTAATTGGTGTGTGGAAAAAGAATTGGTGTTTTGCCCTTCAAATTTGGAAATGATAGCTTATATGCACTCTATTATTTCCAAACTCTTTGAGTTTTGTAATGTCTGAATTGTTTTCACAAATATATGTTAGTCATGTTATAATATCAGATTATTTCTTGTACTCCGTAATTAATAATTTTGAAACTATTTTTTTTTTAATTTTGTTATAATTAGTACCTAAGTTTTTCCATTTAACATACTTTTGTTTCATCTTTTAATCAAGTAGGAATAATAGTATAAATTTATTTTAAACAAGTACATTAAAATGAAGGGAAAATAAATTCTTTCATCCTTAAACTATATGCTGTTTTTGGTTTAGGTCCTTGAACTATACGAAAAAATATTATGGTACCTAAACTTTCAAATTTTCTGATTCACGTCCTTCCGTCCAAAAACGCTGACGTGGCAATTACCTAGAAAATCGAAAATTCTCGGAATGTAGTGAAATTTTGGCATGTTAATCTACGAATGATTACAAGAACATCGGTGGTGAAAGTTTTCGATTTCGAGTTCACTAACATATGGAAATCTGCAGATTTTAGTAAAAAAAAATTCGTGTTCTTGAAATTAAAGTGCAGATTTCTAGACGTTGGTGAACTCGAAATTGAAAAATTTCACCACACCGGTTCTTGTAAGCAGTAGTAAATTAACATATCAAAATTTCACTACATTCCGAGAATTTTCGATTTTCTAGGTAATTGCCACGTCAGCGTTTTTGGACAGAAGGACGAGAATCAGAAAATTTGAAAGTTTAGGTACCGTAATATTTTTTCGTATAGTTCAAGGACCTAAACCAAAAACAGCATATAGTTTAAGGACGAAAGAATTTATTTTCCCTAAAATGAATGTGAATTTTATGAACTCTGTGTTATATTCTTAGATAGAACTAGTTTTATATCTCGTGCGAGGCACGAGCATGCTCTAGACTCACATGTTACTAAAGTGTGTACATATTGTATTGTAAGATGCAATTTCTTCTTCCATTTTGTACATGTACTTGTCGTGTTAATGAATAACGTTAGTTAGTGATATATCTTGAAAACATTTTAAAATTTTGAATTCTACCGTTGATGTCACTAAGCACAGACATTTATTGGTTTGGCAAGATTCATTTAGTGATAAATGACAAGTTTATGCAGATATTGTTTAAATACTGCTATTAAAATTATGTTTTTAGTCCTACATACGGGCATGCTCTAGATACAAATATATTTATTATTCTTTTTTCAAAATATATTGTACATCTAAACCTTAAATGTGCGCTAAATTAATTATATGATAGTTAATATTGACATCAGTATTGTCGTGAAGTTAACGATCCCCTAATTTGTTTAAATGTTATGCTTATATATATAAAAATTTGATAATTGTAGTCTTTATCCGAGTTTAAGCTTAATAGCAGATATAGTGAATTCGATAATTGTATAATTGTGGATATACTTTATTTTATAAAAATATTACTTATATATCTCAAAAAGTTGGTAAATTGATTCGTGATAAGTTACTCGTTTTACCTTACAATTGCCACTTGACACAAATAATTTAACATTTAATACTTTTAATATTTTATTATAAATATTCGAAAATTTTAAATCGATATTAGTTTATATTTGATTTAGTCATACGATGACAACCTCAACTTTCTTGTAAAAGTCTCCTACAAATTTATTTTAATAGTAGACAAAGAGAAAAATCTTTTTAAGTTTTCAGGTTATATACTTTGGTTCAATACTTTATATACTGGTTTGTCAAGATCCAGTTAGCGATACATGGTAAGTTTATGTAGATATTGTTTAAATATTGCCATTAAAATTATGTTTTTAGTCATACGTACATGCATGCTCTAGATGCGAACATTTTTTTTTCTTTTTTTCAAAATATATTGTATATCTAAACGTTAATTGTGCGATAAATCAATTATATGATAGTTATTATTGACATCAGTATTGTTGTGAAGTTATATATATATATATATATTTGATAATTGTAATCTCCATCCAAGTTTAAGCTTAATAGCAGACATATTGAATTCGATAATTGTACAATTGTTGACATGCTTTATTTTAGAAAACTATTACTTTTATCTCTCAAAAATTGGTAAATTGATTCGTGATAAGTTACTCGCTTTACCTTACAATTGCCACTTGGCAAAAATAATTTAACATTCAATACTTTTAATATTTTATCATAAATATTCAAAAATTTTAAACCGATGTTAGTTTATATTTGATTTAGTACGATGACAACCTCAACTTTGTTGTAAAAGCCTCTTGCAAAAACTTTTTTATTAGTATACAAACAGAAAAATCTTTTCCAGTTTTCAGATTCAATACTTTATATACTGGTTTGGCAAGATCCAGTTAGTGATAAACGACAAGTTTATGCATATATTGTTTAAACACTGCCAATAGAATTATGTTTTTAGTCCTACGTACGGGCATGCTCGAGATACGAATATATTTTTAATTTTATTTTTTCAAAATATATCGTATATGTAAACGTTAAATGTGCGATAAATCAATTATATGATAGTTAATATTGACATCAGTATTGTTATGAAGTAAACGATCCCCTGCTTTGTTGAAGTGTTATGCTTATATATATAAACATTTGATAATTGTAATCTCCATCCGAGTTTAAACTTAATAGCAAACATATTGAATTCGATAATTGTACAATTGTGGATATATTTTATTTTAGAAAACTATTACTTATATCTCTCAAAAAATCGGTAAATTGATTCTTGATAAGTTACTCGTTTTACCTTACAATTACCACTTAACAAAAATAATTTAATATTTTAAAATAAATATTCAAAAAATTTAAACAAATATTAGTTTATATTTGATTTAGTCGTACGATGACAACCTCAACTTTTTTCTAAAATTCTGCTACAAAAACTTTTTGATTAGTATACAAAGAGAAATTTTTTTCCCAGTTTTCATGTTCAATACTTTATAGACGAATAGTGTAGTTTTTGAAAATAATCAACATATAAATTTTATTTATTGAAGACGAAAATTTAAAAAATGGATCTGCAATTATAAGTTGTTAATGTCTAATAATGAAAAAGATTTAAATGTAAAATAATAGATAAAATTCATTTTATGCTTATTACATATGAGAATATAATTAGAAATGAGTAAATATGTTGATAGTTTTAAATTTTAAATTAAAAATTAAAGAAAAATATAGCAAGTGATATTTGGTTGACATTAAAAAATTTCAATATTGTAGTAGTGGCAGACGTTAATATCGAATTTGTATTATAAAGATTATTGGTACTACTCTAAAAAAATATTAAGAAACATAGAACAAGTGATTTTCGTGAATATGATGTTAATAATTTTTAAGTTGTTATTCAAGTGTTGGGATGGTGTAGTGGATACATATGTACACATTTGTCACACCTAGGTCTTAGGTTCAATTCCTATCAAGAACAATTTTTTTTATCATTCTTATAATATAAGAGGGATAATATAGTAATTTCAAGATGATTAAATTGTCTCACTAAACCCCCTAGTTGCTCTTGAGATTAATAATTTTTAAGTTGTTATTAAAGTGTTGGATGGTGTAGTGGATACATATGTACACAATTGTCACACCTAGGTCCTAGGTTCAATACCTAGCATTGTACCAAAATACATATCATTTTTAATTTTAAACGGTTTGAATGAAATAATTTCCTGAAAATTTTGTTGCATGTACTTATATCCCCTAATGAAACTCAAGTGCAAGATCACACGTCGACCAATATCTAACAATTACATAATAAAGCTTGAGGCTATCAATAATATTGTTATAAAGATCTGACATAATTAAAGACCGATATTTTTCAACCCATAGTAACCTGGTGCGCTTCATAAAGCACCAAGCGTCAACCACATGTATAGAAATAGTCTGCCCCAAGCAATAAAACATGTCCCTCAACAGTGCAGTAGTGTGTCCTAACTGTATAAAATTCATGAATACTAATTGTACTATTTCTCCGATGTTGTGAACTTTCCACATCACGGTGCTTGATATTAGTTTGATATATATCTCTTCTATAGAGAACAATAGCAATTGACATAATTCGTTTACTTTTGCGACTTAAAAGATATATTTGAGTGTAATTATATATTTTTCGTTTATACATGTTTAGTTATAATGTCCCTGTTTTAATTTACATATAAGTTGGCTTACTTGTTCATATAAGCATTAAAAATAAAATATTTTATAGCTTATTGTACAAACTAACACAAATAGACCGATTCTTTTAATATGTTCGAATTTACGTCATAAGTAGAAAACATCTAGTAATTTGATCTTATAATAACTCCGAACTCTGGGCAAGAGAACATAAAGTTTAAAAATAAGAGTGTTTTTCTTTTTTGTTCTTCTTAGAGTTTTTCATCGACACAAATTAAATTTTGGAATGAAGTTGTTTAATATTTTAATTTCTTCCCGTTCCAAGGTATATCTGAAAACACAGTTACAATATAAATGAGTTGTACAAGGATTACATATTTTGATCTTATATTAGTTATAATTTTGACACCTCAAGAAACGAACTATTTATCAACATAATGTTGAGAAGCGGTTGAGATGTCTTTCAATCAAAATGTGAAAATTTAATAATATTTTTTAAATTATTAATAATTTAACTTACTCATAGGTATAATGTGGTTGATCAACCATAATATTTTGTGTACGTGTCTGTCATGCGTTAGCCTATTTTCTAAAATTTATTGATTCTTGTTAACTTGACTATTTTAATCCAATTTTTTCAAAATTTATTATCCTTAATTTCCAACCGAAATTTCTAAGTGGATATTATCCGACATTATAATCGATGTATATATAGATTAATTTTTATATTTTGTCCTATTATATATTATATATGATCATTTTTTGATTTATATAAGATTCATTTAACGGCCTTTTATGTTACTATCTAATATTTTTAAGAATCCCATCTTTCAATTATTTTACCTCATGACTAAATAACTTTTTCAAACATAGTTACATTTATTGATTAATTCAATTCTGACTAATCAATCTATTTTTCTTTGATAAAATTACTATATAAATTCATATTAATATTAACTAAAAATATGGTAAGACAAATTTACATTACGTGATATTATTATCAATATTTTTGAAATTGGTAGAATACATAACCACGTACCATATTTCTTTTAAAAATAGAAAATTTTAAACATAACATCATTTTACTCAAATGTTAAAGTAATAATAAAAACATGATATATGTTGGATTCATGTAAAAGAATTTTTAATTCAAAATTAGAAAATTATGTAACACAATGATTAGAAGGATGAATTATTTAAATGAGATTAGCGGTTTAGTTCACCACAAGAAGTAAATTAACTCATTGTTTTCTATTAAATAAGGGAGTGATAATTTGTTTTCGAAATTAGTTTTACGTACCATATTAGAAAACTAATATACAAAATTTTAAAAATAATGTGAATCACCATTATTTTTACTTTAAAGTATAGGACAAATAAGAGATCGGGTTTATCTAAAAGGATTTTAAAATAAAAACCAAATAACAATGTAGCACAAAGGTTGGAAAGATGAATTGTTTAGAGGAGGTTAGTGGTTCAAATCACCACTTAAACAAAATTAACTTCTTTTTTTCAAATTAAATAAGTGAGTGGCATATGCATGTAATTTTGTAACATAAAAGGGTATATCAGTAATTTCACAGGGGATTTTCTTGCTCAAATTACCCATGTGTTCTCCTATTATATATAGAAGAGATAATAGATTATTGATTATATTGTAGAATTTAATAAACAATTTGAAAATTATAATTTACTATCATAAATTTTGATTTGACAAATTTTGACACTTAAAAGTTGAATAAAAAAAAGATAATTTTGAATTCAATTATAATATAAAATCTTTTTCAATGAATTTTATTCTATTACAGAATCACCTATCACCTTGTTTTCAACGATTTTTCAATATAAAAAAAACAGTAACTTAATCCAGCTATTGATTTACTACTTAAAATCAGTGTTCTAAACTCAAATTACTCGGAGAGTACTCAGACTCGTGCCTATTGCCGATTAGGTTTGGTAGGTTTTGCTATACTCGGTTGATAACTCAGTTTTATACTTACTCGGGTCAAACTCGAAAAAATTAAAATACTCCAAAAAAAAATCGGATTTAAATAAAAAAAACAGAAAAATGACTTATCACAAAAAAAAAAAAAAAAGTTCTCAAAGTTAGTACTTGTTTTTAATAAAAAAAGAAACTTTTTAAGTATTTTAAATATTAAGATGATAGTAAAAGACTTACTAAAATTAATAACTTAATTAATAACGTTAAATGTAAATCATTTATAAAATATTAGAAGGTAAAAAGATATCAAAATTAATTTTAATATTTTATAGGTCCAATTTTTTAACAGAGTACTCATTACTCAATCTCTTCGCCGAGTCGAACCAAGTTTTGATTTTTAGAACACTACTTGAAATTCATACTTTATACTTGTGAAGAGATTGATATGAGTAGCAGAAAGTATATCAATTCTTTCTTGGACTCGATGAAAGGATTTCTTCCTCTAATGCTACTCACTATATATTAGTAGTTGCAATTCTAGTTTTAGAATCAGAACCAGAGAATGGAAGTGCAATTATAGCAGAGGATAAAAAATTTCCAGGTGGATTTAATCTGCTGTGTGGCTGCAAGCCTGCAACCGCCAGTTGGATGATCATTTATTTTCAGATACACTAAAACAAAACCAAAAACTTCACTCATACTAGATCTTACAACTTCATCAAGAATCACTTCAATATTACACATCACAAAACATTTTTAAAGGTAACCAACACATTATCGAATTAACTGCAGTTCTTACATGAGCATCATAGACATGTTTTTGGCATAAAACTTGTGAGATTAACAAAATATTTAGGTGACGAATTGAGGATTTTACTTTTGGAAACCACCAAATTGGTATTCTTGGCCACTGGGACTTGAGAAGAAGTCATCTCCACCGGTTGTGAAACCAGATATACCAAGACCAGAGCCTGAACCCATAGCTCTACCCATGTGGTATGAAGGTGGCATTGCCTTGGCATTTTCATCTGATTCTGTCAGGCCACCCACAACGCCGACATCTGCTAAATTCACTTTCTTGGCTGTTACATATTTAAACACAACAGAGGAAAATAGTTAGCAGAGTAAGATCTAGGACCTCTTGTCAGTTTATAAGCAATAGATGGTCACAAAAGGTTTTACATTCCACACTCAATGCTCAACGGGTTTAGGTACTATCCTACTCATTCATGGTGACAACATACAGTGGTATAGTATCATTAAATACGACATGGGCTCATCACAGTTAGAGCATCTTGCTACATCTTAACTATGCAATCAGGGATTTCATATGTAAGGAGATCATCCTCGATATTTCTTGGTACCTATTTTGTGGAAAAATTACATGTTACAACTTGAACATCATCATCAAGAATAACTAAAAGGTACTTTAAACCTTAAATTTCCTATATTCTAAAATTTCTAAACTTTCCAAATAATATTGTTCATTACAAACAAACCAAATGGAGTTTACAGGTATATGTCTATATGTATATTCATGAAATAAAATCAAAGAACAATGTCAAACAAGTTATCTACAGGCCTTGGATGAAATTTTGGACTTAATTACGAGAGGGTGAAGGGTCCATCTTCGACGTGAAGGATCAGACACAGATCCCATACAGCACAACCATGTCATGTCATGTTGGAAAAGGCACGAGTATGAAGGCAAAACTGAAGACTCTGGGTAATGCAGGTCTGAGGTCTCCATGAAATATAATCCACTTCAGGTTCAAAATTATAACTGATAAGGGGCTGATCAACTGCCCACATCAATTACAACAAGGCAAAATAGGAGCTTTGAGTAATTAAGTGTGCATCACACTTAAATATCCTCATGTGGCAAGGATAACAGGCTTGGGCATTTAAAGCATTTTGTACACTACAATACGAGTCATTTATGGATAACGCATGTCTAATCTCATAAAATACAAATATGTTCAGGTACTTTATATCATAGATTTCATTTTAGAACCAGAGAGTAACTCTGAGTTACGCGAGATTTTTGAAATAATCTTTCATATCATGTGCAAGATGATTAAAACAATATGAAGGTCAGCAGAACAGGTGAAATATTGTAAGATATAGAAGTTTAATATATCTAGGGGAGGAAGACTTACGTGCACTTATATTAAGATCAATCAATCCACGACTTAAAGAATCTGCCCATATTCCAGATTTAACTTGAAAACCACCAGCCTTTGGTGGAGTTTGAGTCTTTTCATTTATGCTGCTAGGACTGACGTCACAAGGACTTTTCGGGAAAGACTCTTTAGGTGATGAATCAGTCTGGGAAGTGAATGAACCAAAGAAATCCGAGCTATCATAATTGTTCATTGGGACCGCAGCAAATGGATCAACTGCTTTGGTCGCCGTTTGCTCAGATTGTACAGGTTTGACCTCATGTTGGGAGGCAAAGGGTTCATCTACTTTTGTTGTCACTGGTTCAGGAACAGCGAAAAAGTCTATTGTTGAAGAAGCAGGCGGGGATGCAAATAGATCAACACTAGCCTGCACAAAATGACACAGTCATTATATAATAACACTGCAGAAGGTAGAGTAAAGCGTTTTAAGTTCATCAATGAACATTCCCTATACTCAAACATTAATAAAAAAAATTAATAAACAACTATTTTAAAATCATATAGATTCAATCACACAAAAAAAATGATTATGGACATTATAGAACCAGTATAAAACAAGTGTCCATCAAATTAGATTTTTAAGCTCGCATATATAGCTATTTCTAGTCGTTAAAAGTCGACAAAATGTTCATTATATATTTTTTTACTAGATTTAATATATAATATAATTCAACACATCAGTTCCATAATTTAAATCAAAAGTACTAGAATAATAAGTTCAAATAAGCATAGTTACTGCATAATAACATATTAACATCCATGTTCCAAATATCAAACATATCCAAGCAAATAAAAACATAAGTATGATGGACATCAAGCAAAGTCATCCATCTTAACATCATTTTCATCTCAATATCTATCTTGTGTACTGTCATTTGGTTGGACTGGGCAATTGGTTTGATCAGGTGAGGGTACACCACAATCATAGTTTTCAAGGTCCCAAGTCAGGCTTCGAGACTCTCGGGCGAACGTCGACGACAAGTCGGGCTTCGACTCTCGGCACCTGAGTACCTTCGCATTGACTAGTCGTTGACTAGTCATCTTCGTGATAACAATGCCACCGATACATTACCAGATACTAAATTGGCATTAAGCTTTATCAAGCATTGCTACTTGCGAGTTCTAATAATCTTTTAGATTGTGACTTGCACAAATTAAATTTGGATGGAATAGAAATTAATTTTTTTGACAACCCATTCAAGGATTTAGATTTTGTGTAGTCTTCTATCATCAGTACTAACTACTAGATATAATTTATTAGGTGACTGACAATGTGTAGCCATGACAATTTCACTTCTCCCAGTAATGACCAAAAAGTGAAAGTTTTGCATCTTTCTTTGCCTGGCAATGGCATGCATCTACCGTCTAGAATAGGGAATGTTCTTGTAAAATTATGATCACAAGCTGAAACCAAATTCTCTAAATCCTAAACAAACATTTCAATACTTTCGTTGTGGCAAGAAAAAATCATGCAATTCCAGCTTCCTAGACACGTAGTCAGCAACATACATAACAGTATTTAAGAGGACCATATAAAAGTTGCAGGGAATTCACTTGACCTATGTAGTAATTTCAATTTGATGTACACGTAGTCAGCTACATACATAATCGTATTTAACAGGACTATATAAGAGTTGCAGGGAATTCACTTGACCCACTTAGTAATTTCAATTTTATGTACATCTTTAGTTAGTGGTAACTTCAAATTTTAAGTACATCTTCAGTCCTTGAAGGCTTGAACCTGTTAAATTTTCTAATTAAATCTTTCCACGGAGATCATATATTAATTTATGGGCCACCGTGATATAGTTCATACATACTTCTTTCCTAGATTAGGACAAAGATTTTCGGGAAACAAATTCTTGTAACAAAGCATAAATGCAAAATCCTTAAGCTTGTATAAAATAAGTCCAAACAGTTTGGAAAGCTAAAACAAACTATCAACATGAATGGATATTAGCAGTAGATCCCCCCCCCCCCCAAAATAAATGTCTAATATAAGAGCATAACTATTCATAAATAACGAGAAGGGCAACATCTATTACAATGTTCGAGTCACTTGATAGTTGATACAGTAAGGACAAGCAGATGACCGAAGTCTCTAAACTTACCCCTGATTCTACATTGGATGGTGCTGATACAAAATCTGCATCGGCGAACAAATCAACGTCTGCTGAAGTGTTATTCACACTATGATTTTCAGTGGGAACAGATGCTGGTGCATCTAGGAGTCCAAACAAATCCAATTCATTAGTGCTTCCAGCAGCAGGCTCTGGAAAAGTGCAAAAGCGTGCAAGGAAGAGTTAAGACCGTGTATTTAACTATAAAGATAGATTCTGTAGCATCATAGCTCAGCAAACATTGACCCCCATTTAAAACAATAATAATAATAATACAAAAATACAAGTTCTAGGTATAATTTTCTCAAGGAACATAACAATAAAAAGAAAGGATGTTAAAAAATTTATTCCACTCTTCAGATTTTTCTAGAGTTTCATGTTGTATTTTAGTGACACTAGTTTGAGACATAGTATTCCCTTTCAGACATCATCATACATAAACCTCCACAAGGGTTAAAGTTAGCAATTTAGCAGCCACAACTGAGACGATTCTTGAGAAGAATAGATATTAAATTACTAAAAATGTGTTGCGTATCGGACATTGACAAAAAAAATGGTAAAATTTTAATTCTGTACGAACGGTGCAAATATACATACTAGAGCTAGTTCCGCGAGGATCAAAATCATCAAAAGTATCCTCATATTTATTAGAAGGCACAGCGGAGCTTTGTGAGGGTGTTGATCCATGCTTATCACTCGCATTCTTTACTGGCTTTGATGCAGCAGAAGGGCCCTGAATCCTGGAGAGCAACATTAATTTTTAGAGAAAAAGAATATGCAAAACATTACAGAGGCAAAGAGACACGAATATCTGTAGTAAATCACTAAATCGCAACAGGTTTATAAGTTCTGCCCCTGCTGACATCAAGAACTTGCAAATTACATACATATCATTACATTAAACAGGAAATGCTGAACATCATAAATTCAAAATCCTGAGTCTGGGTTGTGATTCTCTCCCATTTGATAGTAGTGTAATCGAGTCCATTAAAACATCAGATTTCACAGACAAATATTCTAGGTTTCTAATATCTTGTTCTATATTAACCTCTACAAGTTTAGACAGTCAGAACAAAAGCAGCAATCAGGGTAATATTCTTAAAACCACAGAAGAAAACTAGGACAATAAGGAAGATATAAGCAATAACAGCATAAAACTTCCATACAGGTGATTAATCGCTTGATGCAAGCTTTTCAGAACCTTTATAATTGCCTATGAGATAGTCCATATATTTCCTCCGCGTGATACAATTGATTGACTTTAGGTTTTACAAGCAACAGATGTGGTATATATGTAATCAGCCTCTCACTCTTAAACACACATACACACACCCAGTTACCCACACAGAACACCTAGCATCTATGGCCATATGAGGGTAATACATACCTGTCCTCACGAGAGGTTCCCTTCTTAAATGTATTATCATGATTATCACCAGTTGCCCCTCGACGGGTCTTACTGGTACTCTTCTGGAAACTATCTTCACCAAATCGGTCCCTGTCTTTATAGCTGTCGCTAAAAGCGTCAGCATCTCTTGAATTACCAAAGCCTCCATAGCGATCTCCACCCCTAAAACTACTGCTACTGCTACCCAAAGAGGTTGAGCCAGACTTGTATGTTATTCCAGTTGACGAAAGTCCGAAATACCTACCAGTGCATGTGACTAAGTTTAGAGACTTCAAAAATATAAAATTTCAGCTCATAATTCAATAATACTAGTACTTACTTATCACGGGTTGCAGAGGCTTTATCTCTTGCTTCTTGAATCTTTTCTTTGTTATTTAAAAGAGCCACTATGGTCTCTACCTTCTTCCGCACATTAATTCCCACATCCTTCCCACTTGGCTCAGCATATTCAAAACTGGAAAGAGCCTTCATAAAATATACACATGTTCAGTTGTAAACATACACACACGTGTATAAATAGTGACACAAGAGAAGTGAATAGACAAAACGGCTTGCAAGAATTTGGATAAGCTTATATCATTGAGCCACATGGCACATACATACCGAGATCTGAAAAGTATGCTCTATTATGTCATCTACTGCTCGCTCAGATCCATTAGCCACCAAATATTCTATTACTGCTAATGACTAGCACACCAAAATTTCAGAAATTAGAGAAAAGAACCAATAATTAGCAAAGGTAAAAAAGAAAAGGTTGCGTACATCTGGAGGCTTCTCTAACTTGAGAGTACACAGATTGTAAAATGTAAGGTAAAAAAAAATAAACTACCTTGTAAACAAATCTCCAGTTACGGCCAGTTTCAGTCAATCTTGTCCAGAGAACATTCATGACCATCTGACATTCTGAGCTGGAATCCATCAATCACATTTATATTAAAATTTAAAATGCATCTTTCAATAACCAGAAAAGATAAGTTCCACGAATAATGCAAGATTAATAAAATGAATCAATTTAGTACTTACAATTTCTTAGTAGCTTGTGCGATCTCTGCCAACACAGTACCATGAGGTCCCCAAGGCTCATCATCAGTTGCATCTAGTACCTATATAAAAATAAAAATATTTTAATTCTCTAAAAGCAGTTCACAATCACTTGTAAATACTACCCCCCAAGTTTAACCATTCCACTGTACCATATTTAATTAATCAACAAGATTTCAGAATCGAACATCACCTTCACCACGATCAATGTGCATTTCTTAACATATTCCGGAAAAAACACAATAACACCTTTTGAATTAGCAGACGTAATCCCATAGATCAACAAGCACATTCAAGCTGTTCTTACTCTAAAGTGATACACACACATTTATAATAAAGTGTCCATTATACACGAGAACGAGTTTTAAAAAATGTGCAAGTATAACCTTCTGCTCGATCAATGAGCAGCTCTTTATACATTTGATCAATGTGCAGAGATCAACAACATTAGACAGTGATATACACGCATTTCGACATACACAGATGCTCATTAATCGCAAAAACGAATAAAAAAATGTACAAGTTTTAACCTTTTGTTCGATCAATGTGCAGCTCTTAACATATTTAAACAGAAAACGCAACATCATGTAGATCAACAACATTCAAGCTACTCTTACTAGACAGTGATAATGCACATTAATCGCGAAAACGAATAAAATAATGTACAAGTTTCAACCTTTTGTTCGATTTCCGGAACCTTCAAAACTTTCAAATTCACCTCTCTCTTACTGCACATTCCAAATACACAAATTCACAATCATATAATTAAATGATCTAAATTATCTCAAAACATACACACACACATGTATATATATATATATATATATGTAGAATTATAGAGATAAAAACTTGCATTTCGCGAACAGTTTGATCAAACACCTTCATGAAATCCATAGCTAAATCTGCAAAAATCACACAAACGTGAGAATTGATCTATTACAATTATACATAGATCTGTGAAATAACAACGTGGAAAATTAATTTGATCGAGTGTAAATTAAAAGCACCTTTTTAAAGATCAAAAATCAAAAGCTGAAACGAAAAAAAATATGAATATAAATATTTGTGTGTAATGTGTATGTATAGGGAGAGATAGATCTGAAGGGAGGATTGTTGAAGGGGGAGGATAGATAGATGGTATAAAAAATGAGGTGGGCGGAATCAGGCGATTTGCTGGCGTTTTGGTGATGATATTATCCTATTTATTTATTTTCTTTGAATGCAAATTTTGACATAGAAATTTGAAACGATGAACAAATATTTTATTGAAAATTTAGCACACCTAAAATTATGTATTTATGATTTTAGATACTATCCTCAATATATTAATGTGTTATGAAATTATTTTTTTTGAATTAAACGTACTTGCTTTTATTAAATCATCAATCATCAAAATATCGTCAATCAATGTGGACGGTGAGGTGTCGCTCTGAAACCGCTTGAATTTATTTTTCTAATTTTCTCCAATTTTTGAATTAATAATACTAAAGATTAGATAAATTCTCGATTGTCGTTTAAATCTCTACTAATATAAGAAATTAAATATACAATTGGCCTTTAAAATTTTCACTAATGGAGTAAAGTAAATATACAATTTTAATATTTTTGCATTTAATATTTTCAATAAGGGAGAAAAGTAAACTGAGGAAAGTAAATATACAATTTAATCTATTTTTGTAGAGCACATCTATCTTAAATATTAAAAATTAAAATTTCTCTTTTTAATTCCTAATTTGTAGAAATTGTAGTACTTTATGAAAAACAAGTATTCTAAAAATAAAGATTAGAAAAAATCTCAAATGACGTTTAAATCTCTACTAATATAGGAAACTAAATATACAATTTGCCTTTAAAATCTTCATTAATGGAGGAAAGTAAACATACAATTTTAATATTCTTGTATTTAAAATTTTAATTGCGGGAGGAAAGTAAATTTACAATTTAATCTATTTTTGTAGAGCACATTTATCTTAAATATTAAAAATTGAAATTTCCCTTTTTAATTTCTAATTTGTAGAAAAGGTAGTACTTATAAAAGACAAGTTCTAAAAATTATAAATCTGCTTATATAAGGGAGAAGACGGGGGTGAGGTGGCCCACTTAAATCACTTCGATCTATTTTTCTAATTTTCTCAAAATTTTGAATTAATAATACTAAAGATTAGAAATAAATCTCAATTATCTTTTAAATCTTTACAAGTAAAGAAAAAACTAAATATATGTTAGGAATATGTTGTTCTTGATGATAATTATAAAAACACTTAGTAGATTTTGTGTTAAGTCAATTTAGTAGTTATCAACAGAATGGTATGCTTTGCAGCATCCGTTGACAGGTAGCTCATCAACGGAATGAGTAATGTAGCAATTGCACTGTACAATACTTCACTAGTTGATAAACAATTGTTGTAGGTATTAGATGGGTTTTCTAAGTCATGTTGACTAAGTACTAGATAGGCAAAATAGGTTGGTTAATTGTAAATATAATGTGCCTTGTAATTTTGCCTAAGTGAAGACATGTCAACGGATTGGAGATTACACTGTCAACGGATTGAAGAATGTACCATCAACGGATTGAAGAATAAAGCTATCAACGGAATACATCTCACTACTATCAACGGATTACTATCACTTTTCTGAACAGTTGACAAAGTGATAGTGGCAGTTTTCTGACAGATCAAAAGGGTGATGTAGAAGTGTACTTTGCATTGGGAGCCATTAAAATGGTCATTGGGATTGAGGAAACATTCCAATTACCAATTAAGTTCTTGAGTGGGAACATAATAAGCATGAATACAAAAGACAAGATTTACAAGGACCATTGGACAAAAGGAATGAAAAGCAAGCTGTTGGCGGTTACCTTTAGTACTTTTTAGTGTAGCCAAAAATAGCATTGTAAACTTGGGATATATAACCAAGTGTAGCAGTTCATTTTATGTAAGTGAAGAGAGATAGAATAATTTTGTATTAGCTTTTTTTGAAGAGCACTCTCACTCTACATTTGTAACTGAGCAGCTGTGCTAGGTTTGTAACACAGATTATTCCCACAATAAAAACATCTCAGTTGGATCCTCAAAACATCCAACTGAAATTTTATATTTGCTTGTGTGTTTTTATTTTCTCTGTCAAGTTATTTAAAAGTTGTTTTTAAGTTTAAAAATATCTAGAATTGTATTCAACCACCCCTTATACAATTCTGTTAGGTCATTTGGGATTAACAATATATAATTTGCCTTTTAAATCTTAATACTAAACGAAACTAAATATATACAATTTTAATTTTCTTGCATTTAAAATTTTTACTGATAAAGAAAAGTAAATATACAATTTGTTGGAAAATATGGGTGAATTATGGTATGGGTGAGTTAATTGATTTGGTAAAATCGATTCTGGTTTTGATTTTGAGTTATCTGATAAAGTCATTGATTTTGAGTTATCTGATAAAATCATTAATTTTGAGTTATCTGATAAAATCAATTCTGTTTTTAAATTCGAATTTTTTGCCATTGACGCGATTAATTAGTTTGACTAATTAATTAAGGAAATTACCACCAACATAATTGTCACCGATTCAATTAATTAGCTTGACTAATTAATTAAGGAAATTGTCAACTGATATAATTGATTAACGCGGTTAATTAATTATGGCAATTGTGTAGCGCACAAGTTTTCCTAGCCTATATAAACTTGTGTCTGGCCTTAGGATTATTCACTCGAAAAATACATCCTCTCTTACACACATCTCTCTTCTCTTCCTCCGGTGATAGTTTTCTTGTTTGTCTCAAGCTCGCTGAGAGTGACGCTATTCGACAGCCTCACTGCAAATTGTTTTATCCTGGGAAGCAATTCGCTCGCACATACGGTGAGGGCTAATACGCTTTAAGGAGACAGTCACGCACTTGACTCGGTTTTGTTTCTTGTCTCCTTATTTTTATTTGTTTATTTGTTTACTGTTTATATACACTTTATCTGTTATTCACACACGCCCACGTCGTTTTATGTACTAATATCACAGATTGTCTAACAATCTTAAAGCGTATTATTATTATTATAATCTGTGACTGATACATCTGCCTCTGTTTGATTTTGAGTAACAGATCTATGGAGAATATTGAAACTATAAACAATGGAAGCTTGGTTGATCCCAACACACAGGTTACACCTGATGGGGGTCACCAGTTGTTGCATAACCCTAATGCACAGGTTACACCTGATGGGGGTCAGACATCGACTGGACATGTGCCTACGACACATGTGCCTTTGGGACACACTGTCATTGGACAGTTTAGTGTTCCGTTTGGACAGACTATGGGAGGTTTCGGTTCTACTGGTGTGCAAACGTCGGTAGTACAGACGCATGTTGTGCCTATAATGGCTACTTCACCTGTTGTGCCGACGGTTTCTGCTGTGCCTGCTTCACATGCTGAGAAACCTGAGAAGTTCAATGGTACGAACTTCAAACGCTGGCAGCAAAAGATGATGTTCTATCTGACCACGTTGCACTTTGATCGCTATCTGAAAGAGGATGCACCGTTGCTCACTGCTGAGAGTAACGCACAGACTGTGTATGCTGTTGATGCCTGGAAGCATGCCGACTATATCTGTCGGAACTATGTGATTAATGGTTTGGCCGACTCGTTGTATAACGTGTATAGCTCGAAGCCAACAGCTAAGGCCTTATGGGAATCTCTTGACCATAAGTATAAAACCGAGGACGGTGGGGCGAAAAAGTGGATTGTTGGCCGCTTTCTTGATTATAAGATGGTGGATTCAAAGACTGTGGCTAGTCAGGTGCAAGAATTGCAATTGATCATCCATGAAATTCATTCTGAAGGAATGGTCATAAGTGAGTCTTTCCAAGTTGCTGATGTGATTGAAAAGTTGGCACCTGGTTTCCAAGTCTTCCTAGACACTTTCTGTTTTTCAACAGACTTTACATCTTTGAGCTTATACTTGAATTGTTTCTCTGTCATTAAACCAACATTCACCTGTTTAACACAAGATTTTACTGATTCTTTAACAGCTTCTGCTTCAAGTACAGAGGTTTGCTTACTAGATTCAGAAACAAATTTCACAGGTTTAAGTTGTGGTTTAACTTTAACTTTATCTTTAAACCTAAGTTCATCTTCCTCACAGTAACCTAACCCAACTGTATCTGTTTGAAAAACTTGATGTGTGTCTTTTACAGAATTAGTCCAAGTTTTAATTACCTTCCTCTCTTTTTCCAAATCAGATATAGTTGTCTAAATCTCTTTAACAACTCTTGCTCAACATAAACAACATCATCTCTTTCCTTTTGAACTTGTTGCATGTTAACAAGCTCTTCTTCAAGAAATTTATTTCTATCTTTAAGCTTAAGATTCTCAGTTTTAATTCTCTCATTTTCTAAAGTCTGATCTCTATAACTAACATGTATGCTTTTAAGATAAATTCTCAATTTAGATATATTATCAATATCATAAGCATAAGTTGTTAGAGGTACCTTATTCTCAGATGTTTCAGATTCATTTTCAACAGTTGCCATAAGAGCATAGCTGACATCTTCATCAGAATCTGAAGTGTCTGCCCAGTCTTTTCCTTTAGTGATGAGTGCTTTCTCAGATTTTCCTTTCTTGCACTCTGGAGCAGAATGACTCATCTCTTTACACTTGTAGCACTGGATCTCAGACTTGTCTTTCTTTCCATACTTGGTATCCCTTCCTTTAGACTTTCTGAAACTCTTTCTTTCAGAGTTTGAATCTTTTCTTGAGAATCTTTTTCCCTTCTTGAAGTTCTTAAAACCCATCTTCTTGAAGGTTTTCACCATCAAAGCAGCCATTTGCATCATTTGTTCTTCATCATCCTCAGATTCAGAAGAAGCATCAGAGTTTGAATCACCATCAGAGTTTGATGACTCACTTTCAGAGTTTATGACCAAAGCTTTTCCCTTAGCTTTCTTCTTTGATGTTTCTTTCTTCATGAGTTTTTCTTCAACTTTGAGAGCAACAAATTTTGTCTTCTTTCCGGATCTTTTGTTTCTTTGTTCTATCTCAAGTTCATGAGTTTTAAGCAACCCATAAATTTCATCAAGATCTGTTTCTGCAAGATCATAATTATCTCTTATTGTTGTTGCCTTTAAATCCCATCTTTCAGGTAGAGATAGTAGAAACTTGATATTTGACTCTTCAAGGTCATATTCTTTATCAACAAGAGACAAATCATTCAACAGTTTACAGAATCTGTCATATGTATCTGTCAAAGTTTCATCAGATCTAGAGTCAAAGTGTTCATATTCCTGTGTTAAAATAGTCTTCATGTTCTTCTTTATAGCACTTGTTCCTTGACACCTGACTTCTAAAGCATCCCAGATTTCTTTGGCAGTCTTGCAACCAATAACTCTGTTAGACATGACATTATCTAAGCCACTATGAAGAAGATGTCTAACTTTTGCATCCTTCGCAATTGATGAGATGTCCTCAGGAGTCATATCTTTCTTTTCCTTCAGAACAGTCTTTTGTTCTTGACCAGCAACTACAGGAGACAGTTTAGTTGGCATATGAGGACCATCATAGATTCTATCAAGGTATTCTGGATCTGTGGCTTCTAGAAACATGGTCATCTTAACCTTCCATATTGGATATTCCACTGGTTTGAGCATTGGAACCCTGATTGACTCATATCGACTTACAGAAGCATATTGAACCTTTTGAGCATTAGAACCTCCATTCGAACCTGCCTGAGTGTTTTCAGTCATGATTATACTTGTGTTTTAGATCAATAAACTGTATATATTAAACAACCTTGGCTCTGATACCAATTGTTAGGCCGAATACACAATATATATAATCAATATATGTATGATAATAACAATTAAGAACTCTGTTTGAGAACAATAAACTAAATTATATTAAATAACTCTTCTCTCATTGATGTAAAATATCACAGAGAGCTGCTAGGTTACAAGAATAATGTATTCAGTATTCGCGTCCCTTTTAGGGTTAACCTATCTGTGTTTATATAGTACACAGCTACATAGATTCAATCTCTAATTGATATTCCTACAAATTAGCTATACAATTTATATCAAATTAGGATTGCTTCTGTCTTCTGTTCCGTTTCCTTAGCTATCTCAATATATCTTGCTTCTTTCCATCTTCAAGATATATTGCTTCTAGAATCTTCATATTAGCACCGACAGCTTCAACAAACTTGCACCCCGTCAGACTTTAACAAACTCTGACTGGCTTCTAGTATAAACTCTGATGAGTACCTATTACTTAAACACTGATAAACAATCATCAGCAATTATATCTAACATATGAGTCCTTATGAGATGTTTAAGAAAAAGAAACCAAGTTACCAAACTCTGAAAGTGTGGGGGTGCCTTGCGAAGGTACTAATCCCAGCACCTAAGAAGGTGAAGATTGGTCCAAAGACTGTGGATTGTATTTTCATCGGATATCCACCACATAGTACTGCATATCGGTTTCTTGTGCATGAATCGAAGATCCCTGATATTCAAAAGAATACGATAATGGAGTCAAGGAATGCCTCATTCTTCGAGAATGTATTTCCTTGTAATCCTGAAAGCCCTACAACGTCTAAACGCACTCATGAGTCTATAGAAGACGATAATGAGAATGCCGAAAAAGAAAACGAAGATGTGGGGGTAGTGAGAAGGAGCAAAAGACAAAGAAATGAGAAATCCATTGGGTCAGAATTTCTGACCTATTTGCTCGAAGAAGGTGATCCGACAACATACAAGGAAGCGGTAACATCACCTGATGGACCTATGTGGAAAGAGGCCATCAAAAGTGAAGTTGATTCTATTTTACAGAATCATAATTGGGAATTAGTGGACTTGCCAAATGGTAGTAAACCGTTAGGTAGCAAGTGGGTTTTCAAGAAGAAGTTGAAAACTGACGGAACGATCGATAAGTACAAAGCTAGACTTGTAATCAAAGGATACAAGCAACAGTATGGCCTTGATTACTTTGATACATATTCTCTAGTATCGAGAATAACGTCCATAAGGATGATGTTTGCTATCGCTGCTATGCGAAATCTAACAGTACATCAAATGGATGTGAAAACAGTTTTTCCAAATGGAGATATAGACGAGGAAATCTATATGGAACAACCTGAAGGGTTTGTGGTCCCTGGACAAGAAAGAAAAGTCTGTAGATTGGTGAAATCTTTATATGGCTTGAAGCAAGCACCAATGAAATGGCATGAAAAATTTGATGAAGTCGTGTTGGCTAACCGCTTCAAGATCAATGAATGTGATAGCTGCGCCTATTACAGGGATAAGGAGAATGGATATGTCATGATGACATTGTATGTAGATGATCTACTTATTGCTGGAAGCAATGATAAAGTGATCAAATATACCAAGGACATGTTAAAAGCAAGATTTGACATGAAAGACATGGGACTAGCAAATGTGATTCTAGGGATTCAAATTTCTAGAACATCTGAGGGTCTCGCACTAAGTCAACCTCATTATGTTGACAAAATTCTTGATAAGTTTCTCAAGGATGATTTTGAGAAAGCTAGAACACCTGTGGATTTAACTTTGCATCTATCCAAGAATAAAGGTGTAGGAGTCTCCCAGTTAGAATACTTGAGGATAATTGGAAGTCTGATGTACTTAACGAGTTGTACAAGACCGGACATCGCATACTCAATTAGTAAGTTGAGTAGATTTACGAGTAATCCGGGAGCTGATCACTGGAAAGTGATCATACGAGTACTAAGGCACTTGAGGGGAACTCGAGACTATGGATTGCATTATGGCAGTTATCCAGCAGTATTAGAAGGTTATACTGATGCAAACTGGATATCTAGCAAAAAAGCGCTAAAGTCTACGAGTGGCTATGTGTTTACACTAGCTGGAGCGGCAATATCAGGGAAATCCTCAAAACAAACGGTGATAACTCATTCCACGATGGAAGCTGAGTTTGTGGCGTTATATAAATGCGCTGAAGAGGCTGAATACTTACGCCAATTTCTGGAGGATATTCCGAGATGGCCAAAGCCTGTGACTGCAATAGGACTACACTGTGATAGTCAGTCTGCAATTGGCAGATCACAGAGCACGATGTATAATGGAAAGTCCCGTCACATATGACGACGGCATAGTTCCATTAGACAGTTAATGTCAACCGTAATTATCACTATTGACTTTATACCGTCAAAGGATAATATCGCGGATCCGCTAACCAAAGGGTTATCAAGAGAACTGGTTGACAAATCATCTAGAGGGGTGGGCCTTAAGCCTATTTCTTAACGGCGTCATGGTGGACACCCAACCATTGCTGACTGGAGGTCCCAAGAACATGGTTCAATGGGCCAACTAAATCATGATGACCAAATCACTGTGGGGGTAACCCCTGGCATGTTCCTATGATGCAGAAACAGTGAGACCCGTATGGTACAAGGGTAAGCTTACGAGCTTTTAATGATCTTTCGTGGAATACATGGAGTTCAAGGTTTTGAACGCATGGAATTCAGTTGAGTAAACGCGGGTTACTTTATAAGACAAAGATCACATATGTGGGAGAGAAGTGGGGCCGCTTCAAAGGAGAATCGCGAGGCACGATTCTTTAGAAACTCCTGCAGAACCAGGACGATGTTCCATGGCCAAAATGGACATAATCATGAGAGCTGAACGAATCAGAAAGGATATAGTGAAGGTTCAAGGAGCATTCTCTACCTATCGTATACTATATCTGATCGAAGAAACTATCACCAAGCCAAACTCTGTGTCAGTCTGACTTGTGCATGCTACCGAAACATCAATTTCACCCATATGGGGGATTGTTGGAAAATATGGGTGAATTATGGTATGGGTGAGTTAATTGATTTGGTAAAATCGATTCCGGTTTTGATTTTGAGTTATCTGATAGAGTCATTGATTTTGAGTTATCTGATAAAATCATTGATTTTGAGTTATCTGATAAAATCAATTCTGTTTTTAAATTCGAATTTTTTGCCATTGACGCGATTAATTAGTTTGACTAATTAATTAAGGAAATTGCCACCAACATAATTGTCACTGATTCAATTAATTATCTTGACTAATTAATTAAGGAAATCGTCAACTGATATAATTGATTAACGCGGTTAATTAATTATGGCAATTGTGTAGCGCACAAGTTTTTCTAGCCTATATAAACTCGTGTCTGGCCTTAGGATTATTCACTCGAAAAATACATCCTCTCTTACACACATCTCTCTTCTCTTCCTCCGGTGATAGTTTTCTTGTTCGTCTCAAGCTCGCTGAGAGTGACGCTATTCGACAGCCTCACTGCAAATCGTTTTATCCTGGGAAGCAATTCGCTCGCACATACGGTGAGGGCTAATACGCTTTAAGGAGACAGTCACGCACTGGACTCGGTTTTGTTTCTTGTCTCCTTATTTTTATTTGTTTATTTGTTTACTGTTTACATACACTTTATCTGTTATTCACACACGCCCACGGCGTTTTATGTACTAATATCACAGATTGTCTAACACAATTAATCTATTTAAAATTAAAATTTCCTTTTTTAATTCTTAATTTGTAGAAAAGGTAGTACTTATGAAAGACAAGTATTCTAAAAATAATAAATCTAATCAAATTCTAGAATGAATTGATTATATCTATAATCCTATAATTATAAACTTAATTACATTCTATAATAAAATCAAGAAGATGTCAACTTTCTTTTATTAAGAATTCAGACGCTTTATAAAAACAAATTTTTAGTCCAAAAAATTTTGTTCCCTATTTCATCGACCTCGTATTTGTGTTTACTTTTAGAATATTTACATTCTCATACACAAACTTTTACTGAGTTACTCTTGGTTTTGATTGTTTTTGTTCAAAGGAAGATACATGAACTAAGTCCAAAGTTTTGTTATACTACAAAGAAGAGGAATTCGATGACATTAGTTATATTTATCAAAGTAAGAAAGTGGGTGCATACATGATGACGTTTTGCACATATAAATTCTGATTCACAAGAATTAATCTCCTCTCCTCAGATCCTACTAGGCTACTGTAGACTACAAGGTAGAGATTTTACGCCATCTAATTTAATTTTTATATTATTTTGATAAAAGTTTTGGTATAATTATTCTCTCTTTTTGTGTTTTTTTTCGAATTTCCTATGGATATTCAATATAGTACACCTCATCGTTATTAAATGTAGGTTCTGATCCAAAATTTCTAAAAAAGAAAATTTTAAAACCATCTTCCAGGCTATAAAGGTGAGTTTTTTAACTACTCTGTATTGTATTATATGTCAAGAATACAAAACAAACATGAAAATCATGTAGTTTATTTAGTAAATTAATGTGTTGTTTGTTAAATTGGGTAATAATGAGATAGCGGCTCTCCGGGAGAAAGATATATAATTATTTATTTCATTTAAAAATAAATTGTGTAGAATGTTTTTTTTTAAAATTCAAGAAATTATTATATGGCCGTTGTGAAGCGCGACTTAGTAAACTAGTTGAATCAATGATCGAAGCATTAGAAATGAATTCTGGAGCGGTATTAATCCACTCATGGATGCCTCACATAGAATGAGTAGCTCTTGCTAACATATGAGCCACTCCATTCACAGACATGTGAACAAATTCAACTAGCACTTCATCATAGTGCTAAAATAAATCTACACAACTCAAAACAATCTCATGGAAATAGGCGAAATAGGCATGTCCTTGAACATCTTTACATGCATCCGCAGGCGCCTTAACATCAGTCTAAAAAACACACCTTCTGTACGTGTGTACTATTTTAAGAAAAATTATCAGTTTTATCAATGTTAATGTATAATTCGTGCATTACATGAACTTTTTTTAATTTTTATATAATTTTTTATTTCATTAAAGTTTAAAAAGTTTTCATATTATTATAATCGAAAATTGGGTTAAAACAAAAATATATAAACAAAAACATGAAAAGAGTCATAGTTGTAGTTTAATTGAACATACAACTTATTTGCATCGACATTGTTCACAAGATTTCTTCCGAAATTCGATGTCGGAGGCGTTGGTGCACAATACCTGTTTTCAGACGAAATATTTTTGATTTTAAGTTTAAAAGTATAATACCTGTAAACAGCAGAGAAAAGTTTAATATAAACTGATTTTTAGTTAAAATCTTGAAAAAATATACATGTTCTATAAATAAAATACATTCCTAAAATAATTTATAACCATATTCATGTTTTGCAATGGGTAAGTAGTGTTAAACAATTAATAACAACTAGCATGAAACCCCGTGCAAGGCACGGGTCACTATCTAGCATAACTGTTTTAACTTCTAAGTAGTTCAGTGTTTATGATAATTTATAGATCGTTTGACAGACGTCTCATTGTGGGTACAAAAGCTGGACTTGATCTCTGTAGTGAGATAATTAGTGTTGAAAATTATCCTTGTT
This sequence comes from Heracleum sosnowskyi, assembly GCA_030848705.1. Taxonomy (NCBI): domain Eukaryota; kingdom Viridiplantae; phylum Streptophyta; class Magnoliopsida; order Apiales; family Apiaceae; genus Heracleum; species Heracleum sosnowskyi. The sequence continues at coordinate 7,316,858 of CM061242.1, read as the reverse complement.
TGAGGTGTTTTTGAGTTAAGAAATGAGTAAATTTGATACTTATGATATTTGTTATGTGTAAGATCTATGTCAAAATATGATTATCTTACATACAAGACATTAACCTACACGATTTTACTAATTTAGCTCATTAAGCGAATGATACATTTTCTTGTTTGTGAAATGTAATTTGCATTGTAGAATGTGTACAATGAAACATTTTATTGTTTGTGAAATATAATTTGCATTGTAGAATGTGTACATGCATAATATTAAAATTTAATATATAATGAATTTTCTAGTATGTTCACGTGAATTAAGTACCTTTCCAATCAAATCAATGAGAACTGTTAGATCCACAGTCGTTAGATCTTTCCAATCAAATCAATGGGAACCGTTAAATAAAATACTACAAATTTTATATAGAGTACCTTTTATATTTTTTATAACTAAAATTTCTCTTTTATAACAACATTATCGGAACAATAAAAGTTTGGTTGGTAGTCTGGTCCCCCATGGTTTGTTCACTCATTCCACAACCGTTAGATATTTTCAATCAAATTAATGAGAACCGTTAGATAAAATACTAAAAATATTATATATATATATACATATATATATAGAGTACCTTTTATATTGTGTATAACTAAAAATATTATATAGAGTACCTTTTATATTTTTTCAACTATTTTTTTTCATATAAGTTTTACAAATAAGGACAAAATAGAAATCAATTAGAACCGTTAGATAAAATCCTAAAAATATTATATAGAGTACCTTTTATATTTTTTATAACTAAAAATATTATATAGAATACCTTTTATATTTTTTCAATAGTTAAATTATCTCACATATTATAAGATTATGTTAATCGATATAATAATAGATACCGAATACTCATCTACTCACGCGACACACACACATACATATAATGTGTTTGATAGATAACACGTATGACTGAATAGTGTAATGGTAGGAAGATGAACAAATTATTGCATAAACCTAAGTTGGATTCCATTCATTAACAATTTTTTTTTAAAAAAAAAAGTAAACACAGGGGAAATTTAAATATTTTAAATTAAATAAAATGTCTCGCCAATTTAGATTAGATTAAATGTCTCGTAAATCATTACTTTTATTGGGCTATAATAAAATAGATATATAATAATAATACTATCAAGTATTTCTCTACTCAAGTGACACACACACACATATGATGTGTGTAATTGACAACACATGTAATTGAGTGGTGTGGTGGTAAGAGGAGGTGCAGATTATTGTATGGACCCAAGTTCAAATCCACCCAACAACAATTTTTTTAAAAATAGTAAACACAAGGGCAATTTGGACATTTCAAATGCATTAAAATGTCTTACCAATTTAAATTGAATAAAATGTGCCTCCAATTATTGTCCCATGTTTGGCTATTATTAATAGAAAGATGATTTTGTGACCGTAAGAATTACCTTTAAAGTAAGAATTTCACAAATCACATAATAATTATAAGAATCAAAATCTCAATTGTGTTTCTTTTTTTATAATTTTATTCATTACTCTTTAGTTATTATTAATTTATTTATGAAGGAGCAGAATGATAGGTAGACATGTGACGTTCCTTAATTACTATTCATTTATAAGTTCATTGAAATTGTATTGTTTAAATTACAGTTACAAGTGATATGAACAATTAACTATTAAAATTGAGAAAATATTGTGAAAATTAAAATCTGATTTTAGCATATATAGCGGGTATCTTGTTTTTTAAGTTTCGTGATTATAGTTCAATAGAAAATAGTCACTTTGAAGTTATTGGAAATCGATTTTAGTTATTTAGCAAAAAAAAACGATTTTAGTTATAATTCTGATATGAGCATGTTCTGATGGCTAACCCCAAAAAGATGGTCAAAATTTGGATAGAATCATAAAACTTAGAGCTTTCCCTTCATTTAATGAATTTGAGAAAGATTGTTATGTTGCTCATACTCAATGCTACAAAAATCGTCGACTCAAACGATTAATCGACGGATATTTCAAAAATTGGTCAACGTACAATCTTATAAATCATAACCTGTGTATTAATCATTTTTCTACATATCGGGTCAAAATCTATTAAATCGGTCAATATTAAAGTTGTGATAAAAAATCGAAGATATGGGAGAAACTTTTTTTTTTTCTAGCAAAATCTTAACGCCTTAATTAGAGTTATGTGATATTGTGATTTCTTCGACTTACTTTTCACTTTTGATTGACATGGAATCTATTGATTCGGCCTAGTTATATTTTGACTGTGTTTGTATGTTCATCTCTCAAATAGGTTGGCAAAGATGTTTGTTAGTTATAAAACTGATTGCTATAAGCATCACGTGTTGGATGACAATGATCTTAAGAGTTTATTTTCTCCATTTGCGAAAGATAAGGATTCTATATTCCTGGATACTGAATATTCTTACAATAGTGCGTATGTGGATAAATTATCCCTTGATAAAAGCAGGGATGCAAATGTCTTGGATTTGATAATAGAGAAATGTCTAAATTAAGGGGCTGTTGATTCTTGATTTTTAGTTCAGCTCTTTTGATCTTGGTCGTGAAAGCAAAATGCAAGCCAATAAGCGAAATTTCAATTCAGTGGTGCAACTAGAGACTAGTATAAAAAACACATAGCATCTAAATTGCAGGTTGGTGAGCTATTACTACAAACTTTGAGAAACCCTTCTCATGAGGAGAAATTGTTAGGCTCAAGACATGCCTGAATACCACTATTAACAAGCCTACACTATATGACTATGTCACATTACATGACCTAGTGATTTCTATCACTGGGATATAGTATAGGTCTCTAAATGTACTTGTCTTGTTCTCATGAACATTAGCTTGATCATGTATGCTCAGAGGTATAATGAGCTTAGTAAAGTTTCTTGCATCTAGATTGTATATAGGTCATTGAATAATTATCCTGGTAGAAGTTCAGAAGTGTTCATGCAGCAGGATAGAGATAAATAAGGCTATGAAGAAATAAGTTGCAGAAATTTGTCTAAGGCATTATATAGCAAAGTCAGAAGAAAGCTATGTCGTGAAGTCACCAATATCCATGTCGTGAAGTACTATATCGCATAGTCCATTTGTACTATGTCGAGAAGTCCTCAAGACACATGTCGTGAAGTGTTGAAGTCAGCAAAGTCAAAGTAGCCTAGATCGTGAAGTCTTCAAATGACCTATGTCGCATAGTCTTCAAATGACCTATGTCGCATAGTCTTCAAATGAACTATGTCGCATAGTCTTCAAATGACCTATGTCGCATAGTCTTCAAATGAACTATGTCGCATAGTCTTCAAATGACCTATGTCGCAAAGTCGTCAAAGGCTATATCGCGAAGTCCTCACAAGTGAGATCGCGAAGTCAGGAATGAAGTGGAGTTCACGATATCAACACTTAGCCGTTTATAACAAGACAAATCAAGGTACAGAACCAAGAATCAAAAGAGACAAATACTGAAGCATTTGTTCTGGCAAGGTGGTCCAAAGAACAGATGGCAAATCTACAGCTAAACTTGGAGAGAAAGATAAGAGACAAGCAGCTACAGAAACGGGAAAGACTCCGAAAAGCAGGTGGTCCTTCCTGACACAGTTAACGTCTTATGGCAGAACAAGTTGGACTTTCAGCAAGGGGTAACTGTGTAAAAATAGGTGTGTGCACTAGTTTGTATAGGGCTTATATATATGATGCACACCCTATTGTTAGCTGTAAGAGAGATACACATAGTTATTTGCTAAGCTCTTTTCTCTGTAAGCAAGCAAGTTCAAACTGTTCTTGTTTAGAAGCCAGAAATTCGATTGTGAATTTCTTGGAAAGCTGTAGTATTTAATTTGCTTATACAAAGTAGATTAAAGTGATTGTGTGTGTTATTTACTTTCTGCATATTACATATCATAATCATATACAGTCTGTTACTTAGTTATCAAGAATCGAAAAATATATCAAACTATCCATTCACCCCCCTCTGTCTAGTTTCTAGTAGTATTCATTTCTAACAAGTGGTATCAAAGCGAAGGCTGTTAACGTACAAACAGGAAAAGATCAAGAATGAGTTCACAGAAACTAAGTAGTATCAAGATTCCTCCCTTTAACAAGGAGCACTACAGTTTATGGAAGAAGAAGATGTTGCTTTTCATCAAAGCTTCTAACCCCATGTATTTAGATATTCTAAAGCATGGTCCCTTCACTCCAATGATCGAGATTGGTGAAACAACCATTGGCACTGAGATTGTACCAGCAAAACATGTGCCCAAAGATCCCTCAAAATACACTGATCCTGAAAAGGAAAAAGTTGCACTGGATGGACATCTTCAACTTATCATTTGTGAATCTATGGACTTCAACATGTATGGCACTGTTGCTCATTGTACTAGTGCCAAGAAGATGTGGGATCTTATAGAAGTGCTCTGTGAAGGAACTACTGAAGTAAGAAAGAACAAGAAGCAGATTCTTGTTTCACAATATGAAGCCTTCATGGCTCAGCCAAAAGAGGGAATCACAAAAGTGTTTGAGAGATTCAACAAGCTGATAAACGAGCTCAAACTCTATGACAAACACTATGAAACAGAAGAGCTCAATATGAAGTTTTTACTAACTCTTCCAGATCACTTGGAACCAAGAATCTCTTCCCTTAAAGAAAGAGATCTAACAAAGATTGGTTTTGATGTGTTATATGGTGTTTTGAAGACATATGAGTTGGAGCTGTTTCAAAAGAGATCTATTCAAGCAAAGCAAGGATTAGTGGCTAATACCTCCTGTGCACTTATTGCTGACAACCTAAGTCAAAGAATGGACTCTCTTAAAGTCAATCAAGTGAAGATTGAGGAACTGGAAGTTGAAGACACCGGTGATGAGGTCCAGGTCGTCTATGATTTGCCTGAGGAAGATGAGTTTTACAGCATGGAGGAACTGGACAAAATGGAAAACAAATCTTTTGCTTATATGGCTAGGAGGTATCCTAACATAAGGTTTAAAAGAAAGCAGCCATTCAGGTCCAAGTTCAATACTGGAAACACTGGTGGATCTAGTGGCTCAAACACTTTCAATAAAGGAAAAGGGATTGCTGGTGCTGCTAAGGGTGGATACAAGACAGGAAGTGTGGATAGGACCAAAATAAGATGCTATAACTGCAATGAACTTGGGCATTTTGCCACTGAGTGCAAAAAGCCTAAACAAGTCAAGAAGGACAAAGCATACTTAGAGCTTGAAGCTAAGTATGAGGCTCTACTCAAGAAACAACAGGGCAAAGCTTTTATTGCTGAGGGAAAATGTTGGGATGACTCTGATGAAGAAGAAGAACAAGAGTACTCAAACTATGCCTTGATGGCATTTTCTGATGATGGTGATTCAAGTCAGGTACCCATTCTTACTTCTCTTGATATGACTCCCCTTCAATATAAGCAAACTGTTGAAGATATGAGCACTGAGATGTTTAATATTCATACTAGCATGTTAGTAGCTAATGAAGAAATTGATAGACTAACTGCTAAGAATGTTGAGCTTACAGAAAAGAATGAGAAACTTGAGTTAATGGTTGTGAACCTGGATGGTTTGAAAAAGGAGGTTGAGTATCTTAAAAACAAAGTGATTTGTGCTGAGCAGATAGAGAAAGCCCTTAGAGAACAAATTGCTGAAACTGAACTGAAACTAAGAAGCTTCAAAAACTCCTCTGAACTTATTCAAACCTACCACAAGGAACACACTGAAGACTGCAAGGTTGGAGTTGGTTTTGACTATGATAATGACAAGGGAAGGAAGAAGGTCAAGGGCAAAGGAAAGGAAACTTTTACAAACAAAAATGCCCCAACCATACTGTCTAGTGTTGAACAGCCCATCTTCAGAAAGAGTGCTGTTGAGTTTGATGAGGAACTACTGATCATCAAGCAACAACTACTTGAAGAAGATGAGGCTGCTAAGAACACTTCTTCCTTTCCTGAACTTGTCAATCAGAAAGAGACCAAAGACAATCTTGTCAAGAGTCCTAAAGCAAAGAAAGAAGTTGTTAAGAAAAGGAAACAAAACAGAAATGGTAAAGTTGGTGTTAACAAGGGAAACAACTATGCTTATGTGCCAAATGCTCCCAGGAAACAATGTCAAAAATGCCTATCTGTTAATCATTTGACTCATAAGTGTAGTAAGCCTGATATTGTTGAAGTTGACAACCTGAGTAACCATTCTGCTAGCATAAATTCTAGTCATGATTCTTTCTGTGGTAAGCCAAATTGCATGACATGCTATGTGACTGTGATTGCTAACTGTTTGTCTCTTAAACATAAACTTGACTCTGCACAATCTGGTGAATCACACACACATATGCATTCTCATAGGACAGGGTCCCCAATCAGGGTTGAGAGGGTGAAAACTTCATGTGAGCCTAAGAGTGTAAACTCCAAAGCCACAGAAAAAGTGAAGTCTCCTACTATGAGAAATGCAATTTATGACAGAAGAATTATTAATCAAAATGTTTCTAAATCAAATGGACCCTACCAAGTGTGGGTACCAAAAACAACTTAGTCATTTTGTGAATGCAGGGCAACAGGAATAAAAGAGTCATATGGATCTTGGACAGTGGATGCTCAAGTCACATGACTGGTGATATAGCCCTGCTATCACATTTTGAGGAAAAGGCTGGCCCATCAGTAACCTTTGGAAATGACAACATTGGTTATACAATGGGATATGGCAATGTTAAATCTGGAAATGTCATTATTGAAGATGTAGCTTTTGTTGAAGGACTGAAGCACAATCTCTTGAGTATTGGACAATTCACCAACAGAGGTTTCAAAGTGGAATTTGATGAAGACCTTTGTTCAATCTCAAAAAGGGAAAGTGGTGAAGTTGTTCTAACTGGTGTGAAGAAAGGAAGCTTGTTTGTAGCAAATCTCAAAGCTGCAGATAAGGGAGAAATCTGCTGTTTCTACACTAAAACCACAAATGAGGAATTCTGGCTATGGCACAAGAAGCTGTCTCACTTGAATGTTCAGGCAATGAACTCTCTAACCAAGAGAGAACTTATCAGGGATTTGTCTGCCTTGGAGTTTGTGCAAGATGGAGCTTGTGAAGCTTGTCAGAAAGGAAAAATTAAAAGATCCAGTCACAAGAACAAATTGCTCAATACAAATTCAAAACCTCTGCAGCTAATTCACATGGACTTATTTGGCCCTGTGAATGTAATGTCCCTCTCCAAAAAGAAATATGCTCTAGTAATGGTAGATGACTATTCAAGATATACTTGGGTGGAATTCCTATTCTCCAAGGATGAAGCACCCCAAGTCATAATAGAGCATATCAAGAGAGTTGATAAAGAAGCACAAAGCACTGGCTCCTCTGTAGTTACTTTGAGAAGTGATAATGGGACTGAGTTCAGAAATTCAACATTGTATGAGTTTTGCAAAGATAAAGGAATTTCTCAACAATTCTCAGCTCCTAGAACACCTCAACAAAATGGAGTAGTTGAGAGAAAGAATAGAACTCTCATTGAAGCTGCAAGAACAATGCTGCTGGATGCAAAGCTACCCACTAGCTTTTGGGCTGATGCTGTTAACACAGCATGCTATGTGCAAAATAGAACATTAATCAATAAGAAGTCTGGCAAAACTCCTTACTCATTAATGACTGGAAAAAGAGCATCCTTCAAGCACCTGCATGTGTTTGGAAGCAAGTGCTTTGTGATGAAAGATACCTCTGAGCATGTTGGAAAATTTGATGCTAAGGCATTTGAAGGTATCTTCATTGGATACTCTCTGGAAAGGACAGCATACAGAGTGTTTGTACCTGAGCAACACAAAGTCATGGAAAGCATGGATGTTACCTTTGATGACAAGAAAACTCCTGGACTGAAAACAAGTGATCAAGACAGTGTGCCATTGAGATTTGAAAATCAAGGTTATCTTGAGGATTCTGAAAGTGAAGATGAACCCCCTGTTCAAACTGTTCTAGAGAATGAAATCCTTGAAGTTGACAATCTTCTTCAAACACCTGTGCAAGGGTTCACAAACACAGGGGGAGAAGAAGAGAATGCTCCTTTCAACCAAAATGAGCTTGGAACAGATCAAGGAAATGAACAGGGGCACACAAGGAAATGGGACAGAGCCCACACTAGGGATCAAATCATTGGAGATCCTAGTGAGGGAGTTAGAACAAGAAGGGCAACATTAAATACATGTCTGTATAGCTGCTTTCTGTCACAAGAGGAACCTAAATTAATTGAAGAAGCTTTGAAGAACTCTGATTGGATTGTTGCCATGCAAGAAGAGTTGAATCAATTTGAGAAAAACAAAGTATGGGAACTAGTACCTCCTCCAAAAGGAAAGAATGTTATTGACACCAAATGGGTGTTCAGAAACAAGATGGATGAAGAAGGAGTGGTAATAAGAAACAAAGCAAGGCTGGTTGCCAAAGGATATTGTCAACAAGAAGGCATTGACTATGATGAGACATTTGCACCTGTAGCTAGACTGGAAGCCATCAGAATCTTCCTGGCTTTTGCAGCTCACTCAGATTTTAAGGTGTATCAAATGGATGTGAAAAGTGCATTTCTCAATGGTGATCTTGTTGAAGAAGTCTATGTGTCTCAACCACCTGGCTTTGAAAATGAAGACTTCCCAAACTTTGTGTACAGACTGCTTAAGGCACTCTATGGACTCAAACAGGCACCAAGAGCCTGGTATGAGACTCTATCTCAATTCCTTCTTGAGCATCAATTCACCAGGGGTACAATTGACAAAACCCTATTCTTCAAGAAGCATGGAAATGATATCATTCTTGTTCAAATCTATGTGGATGATATCATCTTTGGCTCTTCAAATGAAAAACTCTGTGAAAGGTTCTCTAAGTTGATGCAAAGCAAATATGAGATGAGTATGATGGGAGAGTTAACCTACTTTCTAGGCCTGCAAGTACATCAAAGGGAGGATGGCATCTTTATAAACCAATCTAAGTATGTCAAGGATCTTTTAAAGAAATATGGTTTAGAAGAGTCATCCCCAGCCAAAACTCCTATGTCTACTGCAATCAAGCTGGATGAAGACAAGAAAGGCAAGAGAGTTGATATCAAGGTCTATAGAGGAATGGTTGGATCCTTACTCTATCTCACAGCTAGCAGGCCAGACATCATGTTTGCTACATGCCTCTGTGCAAGGTTCCAGTCTGATCCCAAGGAATCTCACATGATGGCTATCAAAAGAATCTTCAAGTATCTAAAGGGGACTCCTAATCTTGGGCTATGGTATCCAAAGGGCACTGGGTTCAACCTGGTTGGTTACACAGATTCTGATTATGCTGGATGCAGAATTGATAGGAAGAGCACCTCTGGAAGCTGTCAATTCCTAGGTCAAAGGTTAGTGTCCTGGTTTAGTAAGAAACAACAGTCCACAGCAACATCCACAGCTGAGGCTGAATACATTGCTGCTGGAAGTTGCTGTGCTCAATTGCTTTGGATTAGAAATCAACTCATGGATTATGGGCTAGTGTTAGAACACATTCCTCTAATGTGTGACAATACTAGTGCAATATCCATAGTTGCCAATCCTGTTAATCATTCTACTACAAAGCACATTGAGATCAGGTACCATTTCATTAGGGAACATGCTGCAAATGGTACCATAGAAGTCTCTTATGTTCCCACTGAGAAACAATTAGCTGACATATTTACTAAACCTCTGAATGAAGCAGTCTTCAACAGACTTGTGAGTGAAATTGGAATGCTCAATCCTTCATTTAGTTGCTCTAAGTAAATATACCAGTAAATTATTGCAGCGGTAAATTTTCACTGTATTTAAATGCTCTATTTGTTTGGAGTGAAAATTAGCTGAGATATGATTTATAAATATTTCAGTATTTTACTGCATATTTTTCAAAATCACATTTATTGGTAAAGTTGTGAGCTTTTAAGGCATCTCTATATAGATGATTTTCAGAGTTCACGACACAGTTCAAATTAAACAGACTTATATCGCAAACTGTTGAGATTGTGAGACTTCGCGATATAGTTCATTTCATGAGTTTGCGACATAGTTCATTTTATGACTTCGCGACTTAGAATAACTATATCGACAAGTCCCCACACTTGACAGAATTTTGATTTAAATTTATTTCATTTCAAATTTGATAAAAGTCTGACAATTTGCTTAAAATTCCTAAAAGAGAGCTTTAGCCAGGGTATTTCTACTATATAGCAAAGTCTCCCCAATCCTTTCATCTTGAGGACTTTGCGACATAGTTCATTTCTGAGACTATGCGATATACTGTGCAAGACTTTGCGGTACATGCCATTTTTGACTTCGTGACATACAAATTGACTGTACACATTCATAACCCCATATTGCAGTGTCTCTATCATATAAATACCTTTTCTAACCGTTCACAACTTTTCATCTTGTCTATTGCTCTCAAACTCTCAAACCTAAGCACAAATTCTCTACTCTCTTTTTCACTCTCACTCTCGAAATGGCACCCAAATCTCAAACAGTATCATCCCCAATCCCTTTAACCATTCCCAAAGAAACCAATCTTCTCACCATTCCCTCTGAGGCTGAGGCTAACCCAAGGTACAAGTGTTTTGTACGGTTCTTGAACACTTCCTACCTACGCCAAGCCCTAACCCTGAACCCTACCTTGTATGTCGATGTGTTGGAAGGATTCTGGAGAACGGCGTTGGTATCAACAATGGCTAGGGAAGATGGAACCTCATTCCAGGAGGTTAGTTGTTCAATTGGAGGCAAACACTTTCAATTTGGTGAAAGGGAAATCAATGAAGCTTTGGGGTTCAAGGTGGAGGGTCATGACCAAGAAGCTACAGATGCTCAAATCATAGAATTCATGACCTTCATACAGTATGCTGATGAGATAGATACTGGAAAGCTGAATAAGAAGTTTATGAGAAGGGAGTGGTCATTTCTGTTTGACGCACTCCAGAAGGTGTTTCTCTGCAGGAAGACAGGATGGGACCATATCAGTCACATTGCTGTGAAGCTAGCCTACTCCTTGGACAACAACCAGGAGATCAATGTGGGAGCCATAATTCTCAAAGAATTGACTCAGAGGCTAGGAAGGACCATTCGTGGTAGAGGTAATGACATCTTTTACCCTCGTTTCCTTCAAGTTATTTTAAATTTTCTTGATGCAAATGTCCATCTATTGGAGGGTATAGATAACACTAAACTGGCTTATTCCAAGTCCATGTCCAAAGTACTATTTGGCTCATTGGACACAAGGAATCAAGTGGATGTGATTCTAAGTGTGACCAAGCATATGCAGGACACATTTGAGTCTTATCCACTTGATAAGCCAATATACCATGCTCTTTCCTGGACAGGGGAGGCTCGGACTGAAGGAGCTACACAGTCTAACCCCAGCCTTCCCATCCCATCCAGCAACCCCACTGCAAACAGTCCCATAGAAGCTAGGCAGCCAAGTGCATCAATCTCTCAAAAGATTGGTGTTACTAAAAAGAAGTCAAAGAAGAGAGCCCTAGAAGTGATAAATGAATCTGTAGAGTTAGCAAGTGAGAATCCTGAGTCACCTCTCACCAGACAAAAGAAGAAATCCAAATCCAAACCTACCACTGGATCCTCCCAACAGGATTCAGATGTGGAAAAAAGGGTACACCTGTTACTGTCCATGGCCTCTCAACAGGTCATTGACATTGAAAAGAGCAGCCTCCCCACTGCATCTTGTACAGAGTCTGCACAGGGTCAAGACCTCACTCTTGACCCTAGGAGTGATAAGGCTGATAATTCACAGAGTGGAGAGCACATCACTGTTGAAACTCCTCCTATCTCTCAGGGGGAGTTGCCACAATCAAATCTAAACCCCACTTCTCTCTCAGATTCTTCCATAAAAATTTCTTCTGAACAAGAGAGTCATTCCACTGACAATCTTGCCTTTGATCAATCACAATTCTCTCCTGTGATTGAGCCAATTTCAAGTGCCATGGTGCATGACACTATGCTCACCACCCAGGAACCACATCTAGTTGGTCAGGGAATGCATGCTGGGGCATATCCTAATGACACCAACACAAACATGGAGGATTCACCAGTTTTCACTGGAGACTCTGTGCCAAATTCTCCCATTCTTAGGGATGTGGAACTGTCTTCACAGACAAATAGGGCTAATGTTGTAACACATCCCATTTCAATGGAGACAACATTAGACCCTACAACCATTCCAAGGCTGGAGGAGACTCAAAAACTTACATCTCATGAAATGCCAAGCACTAGCTCTCACTTGGCTCAGGCCACAATCACTGAATGGCTGAAACCTGTGCAACATGACAGGGCTTCAGGATCATCCTCTGTGCTACCACAATTGACAGACGAAGAATTACAAGATCTTCATGTGGCACAGATTGATGAGATCTCTAGGATTGCTCAACATCTCCTCACTGCAAATCTCCCAAATTCTGACTATGAGGCTATTCTTCTCACTCATAAGGAGGATGTTGAAGCACAACAGGATAAAATTGTGGATGAAGCCCAGCAAGCTGGAAATGTGGATGCTTGGCTGGATGGCAAAAGGACAGTCAAGCTTAAGGAGGCTCTAGCTTTTCTCAGGGAGGACTATCTTACAGCCTTGGGGTCAAATGCCAAAGGTCTCTCTCCTGCTGAAATCTATGATGCAGTTAATGATGTCTACAAGAGCCAACTTAAGGCTATGCATTTTCTTGGGAAGGGTCTTCAGTCAGAAATCTCCACCATTCAGGAAGAAACAGCTCATTCTAATGCTCAACTCAAGAATTGTTTTCTTTCAAGCTTTCCCAAGGTAGATGGCATTCTTAAGGAAGTCCAGAAAACTGCCTCAAATGTCACCACAATGGACTGCACCCTAGCTATGGTTTCAGATAATATGAAGAAGCTCTCTACCAAGCTAGACAATCAGGTGCAGGCCAACATCAACTCAAACTCCATGCTTACAGTACTCTGGAAGAATCAGTATGGGAACAAGCTTGTTGATGAGGTTCCTATTTCTGATATCTCCAAGTTTGAATTCTCCAAACTCAAGGATCAATCCCTTAACTCCTTCAAATCTCAACAACTTTTCTCAAAAGTGGACAGCTTGGAAAGAGAGGTAGCTGAACTGAAAGCAGAAAACAAAGGACTATCTCACTCCTTGGAGCAGCTTAATGCTAAGATGGATGATCAAACCAACTCCACTTCTAATATTTTGTTGGTGCAACAACAAATGATGACCTCAATGATGAGACATATGAACCTGCCTATCCCTGGGGAAGCTCAAGACATCTTGTCTGATTCCAAGCCTAAGGGGGAGAAAGAAAAGGAGGTCATTCTGAAAAAGAAAGGGGGAGTACCTGCCAAGCAACAGAAGCTTAAGGGCAAAATTTCTGAAGAAACAATAAAGCCAATAATCCTTCCCCCTGTAGAGGTCATCAGTGCAGAAGGTCAAAAGAGCACTATTTCAACCACCTTCTATCCATCCACAATGCCTAAAGATATCTCAACTCCTCAACCTGCTCAACCTACTTCCAATGCTCAACCTGTCAAGGCTACAACAATCACAGAGGCCAAGCTACAGGAAGTTGCCAATTCTCACATCTATCATGATGAGGCCTTCCTGGAGCTTCTGAAAGCCACCTACAGAGATGCACAAGAAGATGCAAGGACTTACAGAAAGAAGCTCAAGGAAAACATCAAGTACTTCACAGTTGCAGTAAGGAAAATCAAGGATGTCCATCTAAGAGAGATAATCATGGTGTGCAAGGACAACTGCTTGTGGCACCTAGCTTTTCAAACTCTAGAGAAACTGAGATTCACTGAGCTGTCAACAATAATGGACTTAATAGAACAAGGTGGGGCTAACAACAAGAGACTGTTTGATGACTTGAAGATAGATCAAGATCAAAGACTGCCTGAGGTTATCTCAAAGCCAAAGACAATAATCTTCCAAAGTCTATCTCAAGACAGCAGCATTGACCAGTTGGTGATCCCTTCAGATTTGACAAGAAAGAATAATGCAAAGATCAACCAAGTGCTGCAAATGCTAAGAGCCAAGAGGGGAGTCAGGACAGCTGAGGAACTAGAGATGATTCACACTCTACAATCTTTTCTGATTCATGGAGTCATTCCTGAATCTGTCAAAGAAAAGAGCAAAAAGAAGGATGATGATGATGATGATGATGAGGAGAAAACCTATAAAAGGAGATCTCAGTCAAGGAGAGATAAGGATGGATCTACTGAAAGCAGCAGGAGCAAATATTCAAAGAAATCAAAGGAAGCTCTTTTGATAATAGAGAAATGTCTAAATTAAGGGGCTGTTGATTCTTGATTTTTAGTTCAGCTCTTTTGATCTTGGTCGTGAAAGCAAAATGCAAGCCAATAAGCGAAATTTCAATTCAGTGGTGCAACTAGAGACTAGTATAAAAAACACATAGCATCTAAATTGCAGGTTGGTGAGCTATTACTACAAACTTTGAGAAACCCTTCTCATGAGGAGAAATTGTTAGGCTCAAGACATGCCTGAATACCACTATTAACAAGCCTACACTATGTGACTATGTCACATTACATGACCTAGTGATTTCTATCACTGGGATATAGTATAGGTCTCTAAATGTACTTGTCTTGTTCTCATGAACATTAGCTTGATCATGTATGCTCAGAGGTATAATGAGCTTAGTAAAGTTTCTTGCATCTAGATTGTATATAGGCCATTGAATAATTATCCTGGTAGAAGTTCAGAAGTGTTCATGCAGCAGGATAGAGATAAATAAGGCTATGAAGAAATAAGTTGCAGAAATTTGTCTAAGGCATTATATAGCAAAGTCAGAAGAAAGCTATGTCGTGAAGTCACCAATATCCATGTCGTGAAGTACTATATCGCATAGTCCATTTGTACTATGTCGAGAAGTCCTCAAGACACATGTCGTGAAGTGTTGAAGTCAGCAAAGTCAAAGTAGCCTAGATCGTGAAGTCTTCAAATGACCTATGTCGCATAGTCTTCAAATGACCTATGTCGCATAGTCTTCAAATGAACTATGTCGCATAGTCTTCAAATGACCTATGTCGCAAAGTCGTCAAAGGCTATATCGCGAAGTCCTCACAAGTGAGATCGCGAAGTCAGGAATGAAGTGGAGTTCACGATATCAACACTTAGCCGTTTATAACAAGACAAATCAAGGTACAGAACCAAGAATCAAAAGAGACAAATACTGAAGCATTTGTTCTGGCAAGGTGGTCCAAAGAACAGATGGCAAATCTACAGCTAAACTTGGAGAGAAAGATAAGAGACAAGCAGCTACAGAAACGGGAAAGACTCCGAAAAGCAGGTGGTCCTTCCTGACACAGTTAACGTCTTATGGCAGAACAAGTTGGACTTTCAGCAAGGGGTAACTGTGTAAAAATAGGTGTGTGCACTAGTTTGTATAGGGCTTATATATATGATGCACACCCTATTGTTAGCTGTAAGAGAGATACACATAGTTATTTGCTAAGCTCTTTTCTCTGTAAGCAAGCAAGTTCAAACTGTTCTTGTTTAGAAGCCAGAAATTCGATTGTGAATTTCTTGGAAAGCTGTAGTATTTAATTTGCTTATACAAAGTAGATTAAAGTGATTGTGTGTGTTATTTACTTTCTGTATATTACATATCATAATCATATACAGTCTGTTACTTAGTTATCAAGAATCGAAAAATATATCAAACTATCCATTCACCCCCCTCTGTCTAGTTTCTAGTAGTATTCATTTCTAACAGAAAATACAATGAATTTTATGATGTTAGGGATGAAGATGATCCCTAGACTTGTGTTGGTACTTCTGATCTTTTTTAAGAGGATAGGAGTAACCCTGTTGACAGTAAGCTGAAGGTAGTTGTGAATCATCTAACTAATTTGACTGGGATTGAAGCTACAAATCATAGGCACTAAAGTTGCTAAATTGATTGCTCAAATATTGAACTGTTCATTTGGATACTTTTCTGAACTCTCTCGAGTGGAGATGAGATAACCTCATTATATATCATCTTTTTTATTTTAACATAATACAAAAATTAGTTTAAAAAATTGTGGAAGTTGTAAAAAGAGTTAGATATATATTTATATATGTAGGTGTACCATGCATCAGTGAAACAAACGACTGTAATTATATTTTGAAAGGAATACATTACTGCATGATTGGGGTAAAAATTAACAATGATTCATGTTGTGAAAATTGTGAGAATAGTAACAAATATAGTTATTCATATAAACTTAACATTGTGACATTATGTGGAAACGAGTAACACATATATGATAGATGTTCGATACGAGAAATTTGCATTAAAAAAATATTCGGGGAAGTGATTTTTTGAAGGCTATAAATTTGCCATTTTTTCTTTTTTTAATATCTATATAAAATATATTTATTCCTAAGTTCCTATACAAAGATAATGAGATTTCTTTTGAAGGGAGTCACTAAATTATTGTATTTGTTAAGAACTTACCACCAAACAATATTTTCACTCAATATTATCATTAACATTATAGACATTTTTAATTTTCGTCATTCTGTTAGATTTTGTGATCGGACTTTTAAAAGATTAACCAAGATGGACTATTTTGCTGATGTGTACTTGCAATGACGTGTGTGTATATACATATAACCCGACTAAATTACTTGGATCAATATACATTTGAGTCACTGTAATTTTGGGTAAAAATAAATAAGTGTTTCAAATACCTCCAAACTAAAGACTAGCAGTATGTTTTTTTCATCAATTGATTATCAAGCTAAACACGATGAACTTATACCTTGCAATTGTTGAATAGAATCACTCTAAAAATAAAGGGTTAGAAGTTCTATGATGCTCATTCTATAGAGATAAGAGGAAGTATTGTTTGACTTTTCAGTGGTGTAATTAAAAATACTTCGATGAAGAGAGTAATGTGATCTAAGAGTTGGAGATTGACAAGACTACATAATAGATAAAAGTGCAAATACTGAGAACTAAACTAAAGTGTTAAGTAATGAAGTTACTTGCTTAGAATTATTATTGACGATTTATTTTGGAAAAAATATTACTATCATTATATTGCGTGTTATTATGTTTTGTGTATCTTATAAGGTGAATATTTATTTATCTGCTATGTAATTGTTTGAACTAATGAAATTCATTATTTGTATAACAACTTTCATATTACACTTCATTTTTCCGTTTAGGATAATATAGAATTATATATATATAGAGAAAAATGCCCCTAAGTACGTACTTAGGGGACTTATATGAGTACGTAGTACATTTTTAATGGCATAATTGTAATTACATGGTCAAATCTTGTAATCACAAAAATACCCCGCGTGCATTCATATGAGAAAACACGTTGTACTCACCTAAGTTACGTGAGTACGTACTTAGGAGAATTAAGCTTATATATATATATATATATTGGCAAGTGCTCAAATGAGATCTAGACCCTCTCTTAAAATGAGAACTGAGACTCAATCACAGCCCCACATTTTGTACATCTAGATGAAATCGTAGCCATACATATTAAAATCTAAATTTTATTTCCTCTCTCTCATCTCTATCATCCACCCATTTCCTCTCTCGCATCTCTCTCATCCACCCATTTCCACATTTCTCTCACCCATCACTACACTTCACCTCCGACCACCACTCTTTCGACGCAACCTCCATTCCGTTATACCAACGCCATCATCTAAAATTCGTCATCACTGTTTCTACACGAATTCCGATCTATATTGTTTTCGATCTGTTACGGTTGCTCCTCCTACATGTTTTGCTCATCATTTCATATTCTTGATTGATGTAGCTTAATAGGAAACATATGCAATGAGTAACCAATTTCAGATTTGTATGTTCTCAGATTTAACGATTTTTGTAAAATAAATGGTTATGGCTGTTATAGCAGTGACAGAGGTGTGGAGGGATGAATATTATGTTGGGGATGATGATTGTGATAGTGGTTTGTAGTAGAGACAATAATTTTGAGTGATTTTGTTTTGAATTTATTTAGTGATTTGTGTTAAAATTTGGTGATTTGTTTTTGCAATTTTAGCAATTTTAGTAATTTAGGATTAAATTTGGTGGTGATGATGATTCTGATAGTTGTATTTGGTGATGGTTGTGGCGTAGTGGATGTGGAGATCAGGGCAGTGTGATGATATACAATTATATAGGTGTGTATGCATATAGATGGTAATGTTTATTTTTGGTGATTTTGGAGATTTGTGTTGAAATTATGGTGATTTCGGATGAAATTTGGTGTTCTGTAGATTTTGTATATGATCGTGGTGGTTTATAAGGTGATTTGGGAAGAAATTTGGTATTCTGTAGATTTTGTAGTAGTGTGGTTTATAAATTTGATGGTTTTGTTTTACTATTAGTAATTAAGAGATTGTGATGGAATGGTGGTTTTAATTTTGGTAAAATGAAATTGATTTTGGGAAAAAAATATCAGTGGTGACGGCTGTATGATAATGGTGGTGATCGTGATAACAATGGTGAGGACGACAATGATAACAGTAATGTCAATATTATAATATAATTTTTGGTGATTTGGTGATCACTACTAGAAAACAGTCAATAGACATCAGCTAAAAACCGATGTCTGACAATTTTTCAACCGATGTCTTAGTGGGTGTAGAGAAAGGTCCAGAGCTTTGACATCGGTTTTTACCCGATGTCTTAACTATCTTTTCACATCATTTAGTTGCAACAAACTGATGTATATTCGTCAACTTTAAATTTGCAAGGACTTGGTATCTTTTCAGTATTTATATCCTAAGAAATTGTTATGAATTTAAATGTATCATACACAAGGTATAAATATGTATTTACATCGATAAGTAGTTACAAAACGATGTTATAAACATATATAGACATCAGGTTGTCAACAGAAATGATGTCTAAGAATGTAAAGACATCAGTCTACAACCGATGTCTAAGAATGTAAGTCTACAACCGATGTCTAAGAATGTAAAGACATCAGTGCATAACGGATGTCTAAGAATAAAGACATAGTGCACAACTGATGTCTAAAAGTAAAGAAATCAGTGCACAACCGATGTCTAAGCATAAAGACACCAGTCCACAACTGATGTCTAATATTAAAGACACCAGTCCACAACTGATGTCTAAGACTCTACATGACAGCTCATGTATGATCTTTAACATCGGTTCTACAAAGAAAAAACGATGATGTTTTGCTTATATTACATCAGTTTATTCATTTCATTGCATTTAACTGATGTATAATTGAATAACAATATCAACCTAATTCAATACCATAAAATACCAAAACCTTTCCAAAAACAAGAACAAACTATAATGGTCGCAAATAAATAACAAAAACCACATTCAACAAAAATCCTTAGCCATGACATCTTATCTGAGAATTCCAATCCTTACATACCATCTTCAATAACATATCATTTACCAAATTCATCCACATTCTACATATCATCCACCTTGAAAAGATTACAAAAGTAGACTATACCCAGCAAACCAACAAAAGAAACCAAACTGTTTGGGTTGAATTTCACATGATAGTAGAGTAGAGAATAAAGGCAGCTAGCTAGTAGTACTCATTAATAATCTAGTACACGAATCCTTGGATATGACCAAGAGTCTCGAAACGCACGTCATCTAGCTCCTCCCTTTTGTAAGACTTTCTAGTCTTAGCGGCCCACTATAAACAGTCAGAAAAGTAAAATCGAAGCAAATGTTAGCATTTTTAAAAAATGTATGTTTTCTAAAGTGTGTAGATTAAACAACTACATCCAATTGAAAACCACAAATTAAAGCATACCTTGGCTATGAATTTCATGTCCTTGTCTTCGAAGATATCCTTCATATAGCGCATAACAACATAACCGCATTCGGTTCCACCCGGTTGTTTGGGGGATCCTTATTTCAACAATACATTGGATCAGTGGGTAAAAAATGAAAAAAAAAATAACTACAAAAAACTTACTAAAGACAAAGACAAAGTGTGCACATATACTTACACTAAGATATTGAACTTTGGGATTTTTGTTTACCCTTCCTGTTTGAGCATTATAAGATCTAACTGCTCTGTAAAGGCGAATTAACAGAATTAGCAGTATGAAACCCAAGTCCGCTACATATAGTTCTCAAAGTTCTAGTAGTAAATAAGTAAATAAATATTACCGCATTAATGCTGCTTCTAGTTCGGAAAACTTTTTCGGATTAGACAATGGATTGAGAATGAAAATTTCAGATTCCCAGATCATGACCAAAATCCAATGATAACTATTTTTATAAAATAAAAATTAAAGTGAGAATTTATAAAATATACTAACAAGTCCAACTACTATAACAAGTCTTAACTACATATCCACACTTGACTTACTTTTCATTATGAGGCATGAGGAATATCTTAGAAGGTCCAGATTTCATCCTTTCAACAACATAACTTTCAAAATGATCGTTGAGTTTAAATGTGGCTGCCGGATCAATAAATACATACAAGTCTGTTTGTTTTTTCTTCTGAATTTCGGTGTGCAAGTACCTACAAAAATTTATATACATTTTGCATAAAATATCTTTAAGGAAATATAGAAAATATGAGACAAGATTCACAAAAAAAGGGAAAAAAAACTTACGCCATATAGGTTGATATTACAGCCTGACCAATCATTTTAAACTCTAACAACGCCATTACATTCTCATGCAATAAGAAAATAGTTTTTTCCATTCCGAACACCTCAGAATCACAGGGGATTTGAATTGAGTCGCTATTTTCTTTCAAAATTGTTACTGTGTGTGTATACAGCAATATAAAGCGACGAGGCACATTTTCATTTGGCTTGACACTCTTCATCAGTGCATGTATTCTCTGAAACTCATTCTTCCCATTCTTCTGTTTCCTTGAACTCGCAACTTCATCTTTATTTTTCTACAACAATACAATGGGTTAACTACGTAAAAAATCAGCAATTGGGTTTATCTAATTATTTTAGATGCATTTAAATATATACCTGACCAGTTGGATTAAAGATGATCATGTCTTTAGGCCATGCTAAAAGAGAGCCAACAGCTTGGCGAACCATCTCTATTTCACCCACTATAGGTACCGGAACCAAGGCATCTTCCTTGTCCTTGATGATTCCATCCACAGAGACACGAGCATGTCCCGGTAGCAAAGGTACTCCATGTACTGAGCTACACATGCCTTCCTCAGAGAAAACAATACCAAAAGCTACCTTGTTGTCAATGCAGTCCACTACCAACTCACATTTTTGCGGATCCTAAATTTATAAGATTAGGTTAGTAATAACTCTCCCTATCATAAATCAACAATATTCAGAGATATCCATGTATACAATATTATTTACCTTTTTTCAGGTGGAGAAGGGTCCACAGGACCAATAGCAACACAACCATCATCTTCATCATGCTCTTCTTGTTCTTCTTGCTCTTCTTTGTCTCCTCGACAACTTGCTTTGCAAGACATCGGTGAGTTAATATTGGATGCATTAACCACCGCCTTTAGCTCAGCCTGCAGCTCAGCGATCCGCGCCATTAAGTCCTTATTTGCTTTCTCAAAGTCATCCTTTGTTTTCTCAAACTCAGCTTTCGTTATTCAGGTACTTTTATCTTTCACTTTCGGCAATTTGAAGTAGGTTGTTGGACTTACGAAGCTTCCAACTCCCCGTACCCTACCTGAATGCTCAGGAGTTTCCAATGCAATAGTTAGCACATCTTCACTTCCAGACGGTTTGGACTCACCCTTTTTCTTCTTTTCAAGTAACTCATCCTGTCAAAAATAAAATTAATATAAACTATTTCTGGAAATAAAAAAGTGAAATAAATAAAAACAAAAATCTTACAATTTTTTCAAATTTCTCTGCCAAATCTTCATCAATTATTTCGTCCTTTGGCGGCTTACGGGCCATTTTCCATAAAATTGCCCGATCAGGATCTTTATCAGGATCCAGGTGCCCAGCTTTTACCTGTTCAAAAAAAATAAAGGGACATTAAAATACATTCAAGAAAATGAATATTTACAGAAAAAATAAACTCGTACTTCTTCTTCTTCCAAACCGATGTATCCTTTCCTTGACATTCTATGTGGATATTTCCGCTGCCTCACTCTCCCACTTTGGTTGGTACTAAGTGTCTGCATAAAAATAATATATGGATATAATCACATATACCACATATATAGGTTTTTACATAATAATATTTATATTTAACGCATGTAAATCATACCCCCCAACTATTAGTGGTTCTCACAGCAACAAATCGTTTCCAAGCCTCCTTACCAACAAATGCATACTTTTTTGGGGGCTTCATCAACTTTTTCTTTTGTCCAATAAAGGGCTTTACATATTGTTTAGTCAATTTAGTCTTAAACCGTCTCCACTTTGTACCTGCCGACTGTAGAATCATCGCCTCACTTTCCGGAGCCACTATGAATGTATCCTAATGAACAATCATATGTATTAACAATTGACTACAAGATTAAAAATACAATATGGGGAAAAATTAAAGAGCATGAAGATATTAGATTGTACCTGAACATCCTCCCATATCTTACCCTTTAAATCAGGCTCCACATTTGGCCAATATGGAATATCAATTGGCACAATATTCCTAGCTACCATGCCTACATACGAGGCCAAGACGTGCCTTTTTTTTCTCCAATTGGAACTCCAAGTTTATTGTACCTGATTTTGATCTTCTTGCCTTGAGCTTTCTTCAACAACACTTTGTGCATAGCACAAACACCTCGCACTGATCCAGGCTTCCTTTTCTTAGGCTCTGTACTAATAACATTAAGATCACAGTCTGCCACGGGGGGGGGGGGGGGGGGGGTCTGTAGCTTGTGTAGAATTTTCCGGTTCAAGTGTCAATGCTTTCACCTCCTTTTGTTTTTCATCTTCATTGCTGTTAGATTTTTTCTGCTTTTTTGCCATTTCTTTTATCTCCCTTCAATTATGAAAATTCCTGAAATAAAAGAGGTAGATAATTAGCTATAACAACAGTTAGAATAAGTGAAAAATGTTGACGGTAAATTGTGCAACTAAACAAGTGAAAAATATTCATAGCAAACATTGACAATAAATTGAGTAACAAGTGAACAATATTCAAAATCTAAGTAAATGCTAATAAGTGCATTACAAACTAACAATAATATTCAAATTACAATTATGCACCAAATGGTGAGAGGAACGACACAAAATATTGAAATACGTAATATGTGTCAGTTTTTAATCCAAATTCCCTCAACCCCCTCTCTTTGATTGCTAACACTAGGGTCATCATCAGCATCTGCAGCAACATTGACTATAGGGATTTCGGAGCAGAATGGAGGATTTTCCATTGTCGTGTCTCCTAAATCATCGTCGTTATACACCTCGTGATAGTCTCGATTCGTGGAGGTTAATACAACTGACCAGGTAGCATCAACCGGATCTTGGACATAGAAAACTTGCTTCACTTGGTCGACGGACACATATTTGTCATTTTTGTGACCTTGTCGACTAAAATCCACAAGTGTGAAGCCCATATCATCCACCTTTACGCCTCTATCACTATCTGCCCATTTACACAAAAACAATGGGGCTTTGAATGCATGATAATCCAACTCCCATATTTCTTCAATGATACCATAAAATGTCATATCACTCTCCACAGGATTTAAGTCCTTGGCACTAGACACTTGGACCGTATTAGCAACTACAGAGACGCCACTGTTTTGGACAACCCTTGAATCATCTCGTTCTTTTGTGAAATACCTGACCCCGTCACCGAGAAAACCTTCATAAGTCAAAACAGAGAAAGACGGTTTGCCAGCCAGCCATCTTATCGTTTCCAAAACACCTTCCCCATTGCATATCATTTCACTGACCTTTTTTTCAAACCAAGTAGCAAATAGCCGATTGTGCTCTCCAATCAGCCAATGCATAGTCTTTTTTTTTCCTCGGTATGTTCTTTCCAGAAAATCCTTGTGCATCCTTGCAAAATTCATATTAATTAGAAACTAAACAAATACTTGCTAAAAGAAGATGAACTGTGAAAGGGGTGAAAGGATAATTAATTTGACTTACATAATGTATGGATACACTTCAGGATTGTTTAGAAGAACATGTAGATTCGCATCATCTCGTTCTTTTTCTTCAATCGACTTCATTATTGCTGCAGATAATGGACCAGAAAGCTTGCTTTGGTCCTTCGGAAGACCGGCAGTTGTGCAACTGTGTCGAATAAACTCGGAGCAAAATTCTACAGATTCTTCTCCTAGGTAACTTTCAGCTATACAACCCTCCGAATGAAAACGGCTTCGCACATAACTTTTTAATACTTTATTGAACCGTTCAAATGGATACATCCATCTATAAAAAAACTGGTCCACACAAACGCAATTCTCTAACCAAGTGAACTATGAGATGTATCATTACATCGAAAAAATGAGGGAGGAAATATTTTTTCCAGCTCGCACAAGGTTAATACCACATCTGACCGCAACTTATCCAATTTTGATACATCGACAACTTTGTTGCACAAAGAATTGAAAAAGAAACATAGCCTTATAATGCTAACCCTAACATTTTTTGGCAGAATGGAACGAATGGCAACGGGTAGCAACTGTTGAAGGAGTATATGATTGTCGTGGGATTTCAGCCTAAAAACTTCAAATCGGACATTGATACACAGTTTTTAATGTTCGACGAATGCCCGTAAGGAAGTTTCATTGACGCGAGTGATGACAACATTTTTCTTTTTTCTGCCTTTGAAAGAGTAAAAGAAGAAGGGGGCAAGTAGGTTTTCCTTTCTCCTACTTTTTGTGGAGCCAAATATTTCTTGATGCCCATTTCAAACATATCACGACGAGATGCCTCACTATCCTTAGACTTATATTTTAAATTCAGTAGTGTTCCAATCAGATTATCGCACACATTTTTCTCGATGTGCATAACATCGAGACAGTGACGAACATGATGAAACTTCCAATATTCTAACTCAAAAAATACTGACTTTTTCTTCCATGCACAGTCCACCTTCTTTGACCTTTTTACTTCATTTCCAAAAATAAATTTTATTTTCTTCTGCTGTTCTAACACCTCTACTCCAGAAAGGGGTTGACGTGCATGTCCAAGCTCTTGCTCACCATTAAAAGCTGCTTTCTTCCTCCTATAGGGATGATGCCTAGGCAAATAACGACGATGACCTTGGTAACACATTTTCTTGCTATAACTTAAATATTTAGCTACGGTATTAGCACCATACACTGGACATGCCATATAACCCTTATTCACGCAGCCAGATAAATTTCCATATGTCGGGAAGTCATTTATCGTCCACATTAATATTGCCCTCAAAGTGAAAAAAGATTTAGTATTAGCATCGTAAATGTTTGGTTCTCCTTCTTCCCAAAGCTTCTTCAAATCATCAATCAACGGTTGTAAAAATACATCAATGTTGTTACCTGGCTCGTGCGGACCAGAGATTAATATCGTTAACAGCATAAACTTCCTCTTCATGCATAACCAAGGAGGAAGATTATAAGTTGACAATACTACTGGCCAGCAGCTATATTTATTCTTAAAGCCATTATTATGTGGATTTATACCATCTGCGGCTAAAGTTAATCGAATGTTTCTAGACTCATGGCCAAAGTCTGGCCACATATAATCTATATTCCGCCATGAGGGAGAGTCAACTGGATGGCGCATGAGGCCATCTTCAGTTCTTTGGTTTGCATGCCAAGTCATTAGTCTAGCAGTAGAAGCAGATTTAAACATCCGTTTAAATCTTGGAATGATCGCACTACAAGAAAAATGCCTATCAGCTACCATATTTATCAACGACCGCATCTTCCGTCGCTATTAACAAGCATCAGCGACAGACTTCAGCGACAAAAACAAATTCCGTAGCTAAAGAACTTCGGCGACAACCCCCCGTCGCTATTCAGTCGCTAAGCTTCGTTTCCCGCCAAAGGCGAGGCCGGGAAAATTTGCCGCTTTCTTTTTAGCGACAGTTTTTTATCTGCGACCGAATGCTGTCGCTAAAACTGCCACCTAAGCAAAACAGCAGCGACCGAAAGCTGTAGCTAATCCATCTCTGTAGCTAAAATTTTCCCTCATTTTTTTGCACGGAAATTACGCGGTACTTTTTAGCGACCCAACGTTATCAGCGACTGATTGCGGTAGTCGAAAGTGCCATGTCAGTTTTTAGCGACGAAGCCGGTCGCAACCCGTTGTAGCTATGTTAAAATGTATTTGATAATTAAAATTTAATTTAGTATTTTAAGGTCAATTTTTAGATCAAGGTTGATTTGTAATCTAATGCAACTTTACTTAATAGATTTCATCTCGCGCAAAACATGGCTCTAACGTATATTATTTATTAATTTAATAAAAGTTAAAAAATTTAATTTAATTTTTTGTAAAGTTAAAATTATGTAATTATATAGATGTTATTTTAATTTAGTATAATATTTAGTACGTGTCTTCAAGATTAGAGTTATCGACCTCCCATTGATTTTCGAATACCTGACCGTGTTAAGCAAATTTTTAGAACAATGGTTATAATTAAATATTAAATTTAAAAACTAGTTGAAAAAGCCGTGCTTCGCGGCGGCGTAATAATTTTTTTTAAAAACTCTATCAAATAAATTACGAAAATTACTCGATCCTCGCTAATAAGCCGTCCTCCCGTGAAGTACGCTTTCCTTTTTAATATTAAAATCAATAGCTATATAACTTTACATATTCTAATAGAACATTTAGTTAATATTCTACTTCCAATAGAACTTTTAATTGCAAGTACTTCTTTTATTTAATATCCTAACTCTTCTCCTCTATGAATCGAAACACCTATTCTACTTCAAATAGAACTTTGCAAGTACTTCTTTTATTTTGAACTATTTCCCTCTACAAATTCAAACACCTACTCTACTTCAAATAGAACTTTTAATTATATGTCTTCGCTATAAATTTGAACTCTTCTCCTCAATAAATTCGAACATCTATTCTACTTCTAATATGTTAAAGGATACTTTTTTATTTATCAGTATTTAATATTCTAAAATTCTAGAAAATTAGAAAAATATATTGATACGATCTTAGGGGACACACCTAACCTCCTGCGTATCCTCCTTTATATATATATATTGATGTGTTATTAGTGAGTATTAAACTTGTGGTATTTTATAATTTGTGATTTTTTTAGATATTACATATTTATAAAAAAAACAAAAAAGAAGATAATTTTTTTTTTTAATTTATAATTCTTATATATATCTTTTTCCTTATCGTATATGTTATTATAATTATTTTTTAGTCATAATAGATTTTTAGAAAACCAACAAAAGAGGTAATCACTAGTTCTTAGCAGTTTAATCTTAATCATCGCCAAAGGGTTACAAACTTACGATTGTGGTCATCGCCATCGTGCATCCCTGTCGTTCCCATCTACAAACACTTGTCGACTACAATTGGGTAATCTACAAACCCTTGCCGATTACAATTGGGTAATCTATCATTCATATGTATATGTATATGTACTCGTCAATTACAACTTTATGTGCGAATTACATGTAGTAAGTTGTGTCTTTAACCTAGGCAATCGTTATATATTTGTATATGTATGTTTAATTGATGATTGTGTATGTGAGTCTATGTTTAACTATCTTGTAGTCTCCCTTATATTAAACCCCATAAGCTATTTGAATGGTTGTAGTCTATGGTTGTACTGTGTTCTACTACTGGATTACCAAGAATGGGCTTTTTGAATATGTATATTTGTATATGTAGATATTTCTATAGCATGAATTGATT
This sequence comes from Heracleum sosnowskyi, assembly GCA_030848705.1. Lineage (NCBI taxonomy): Eukaryota > Viridiplantae > Streptophyta > Magnoliopsida > Apiales > Apiaceae > Heracleum > Heracleum sosnowskyi. The sequence goes on along the minus strand of CM061242.1, from coordinate 7,289,084 downwards.
AGGTTGTTCTGGATTATCTCTGACTTAATTATTTTTTTATATTTATTTTTTATGAATTTGAATGAAAAGTAACTTTAATGCCTCCCTTATGGCTTTATCGATCAACTATGCCACTCTCTTTCTGAATTGCTACTGTAGTTTAAGAATACATATTCTAGACTCCAGAGGCAATTAGTATTAGTCTTTAACTAGTTTGTTAGTGTTAAGCACCTTCATGTAAATATGTAAGCTTATATTGATTTATTACTATTACTTGTAGAATATTACGAAAGTGTGTGAGGGCTGTAAAATATTATTCAAATCGTGGTCATCAATTAATTAAATAATTATAGATTAATCGGAATAATTACTGAATAATTTTAAATAAAACTATATTTGTTTCTATATTTAAAAAATGTGCAAATAAAACATAAATATAGGATCTACTCTCTCATTTTTAAATAAGAGTTTATACAGCTATATGATTAAAAATAATAAAATAAATCAAAAAAACGGAGCTCTAGGATATATTTATTTACCTGTAGTAATATCTGTATGTTTATTTGGTGAATTCAAAATTGCAATTCAGGTATTGCGGTATCATGAATCTCTTTACAGACCGTAGTTGGATGTCACGACGAAAGTCAAGTACTGAGATAGGTGCTACTATCGAATTTAGAGCCGGTTGTCAAGTGTTTCTCGATTACGCGTATAGTAACCCTGAATGTGTGAATGATAAGAACCAGATACGGTGTCCATGTTGGAAGTGTAAGAACGTTAATTATTAGGACAGAGACATAGTAAATTTTCATTTACTTGTGAATGGTTTCATTTATTTTGGATCCTGATGATTTAGCTCGTGCAGTGGCGGAGGCAACAACACAGCGGGCTGCTGACGGCCAGGTATATTGTTTAGTAAAGCTACTTGAGATCCCTTTATTTCTTTTCTTGAATTTTCTTAAATAATTTGTATAGGTAACTTCTTTTATTATCGTTAATTACAAGGATCATATCATGCACATAATGATGATCGGGATGGCCAGTCTGGCGGATCTTAGTTTATTTTGGTTGCACTTATGTCGTTATTGTAGTTTCGTACTTGAATGATACTCGAACATATGGTTGTGTTTGTTAAGGATCTAAGGTTGGATTTTTAAGATGACGTGAGAATTTTAATTTATTCTATTTCAGAACTTGGACTTTGTTGGTCAGACCAAATTATTATATTTACTTTGATTTTATTGGGACAATTGTTATGAATGTAAAACGTAGTAGATATTTGTGTTGTGAATGTGAGATGTCGTAAATGTTTATGTTGTGAATGTGTAGGAACAAAACAGGTGTAAATTTTTGGGTATTTGTAAAAATAATAAAAATATTAAATACAGTAAAATATATCCACGACTGTATTTGGTTGCTGATACAATGTACAATTTAGCTATTAACAGCGGTAGCTGATATGGGTCGCTAAAACTAGCAACAAAAAGTGGTCATTGTTGGTGGTCGCTAAACTTAGAAGCAGATATTGGTAGCTAATATTAGCGACAGAATTTGATAGCTGATGTTGGTCGCTAACATTATCGACGTATTGTGGTAGCTAAAGATGGTCGCCAGTATTAGCGACCGCCTGCCGTCGCCACTTTCGTCGCTGACACGTGGATTTCTGACAAATGAAAGCTGACTAGGATTTGCGACCGCGCTGTCGGTGATAGCAGTCGCTAATAGAGCGGTCGCGGAAAGTCGTCGCAAAACGTGCATCAGCTACTAGTTTATCTGCCACAACCATTTACGACCGTAATCGGTAGCTGATGGCTATTAGCTACGGGGGACGGTAGCTGATATACCGTCGCTGAAAAGCGTTTTTCTTGTAGTGTCGGAAAATACCACATAACTTTGGCCGGAATGTTAGCCCTCGCTTTACCATCCTTCCCTAGCTTCCAGCGAGATATGTGGCACTTGGGACACTCACTAGCATCGACATTTACACCCCTATATAGAATGCATTCATTTGGACATGTATGAAATTTTATATACTCAAGGCCTAAATCAGATAGGTTTTTCTTAGCTTCGTATGCATTAGTTGGCAAGACATGATCTGTAGGAAGTAAAGAGCCTACAGAGGAGAGTAAATCCGAAAAGGCACTATCGCTAATACCAAATCTCGCTTTCCAATTATATAATTTTAACATTGAATCTAGCTTAGTGCACCCACTACCCTCAAATAAAGGTTGCTCCGCATCAGCCAAAAACCTTTTGAACTCATCGGAATCTTTATCACAATCATCACCCAAATTATTATTATTATATGTTGCTTCACAAACATCACCTACTTGTGCCTGTGATGCTTGTGATACAACAATATTCTCTAGAGGGAAAGCCGAAAATGTACTACCAACAGATGATCTACCCTTACCCTTAGCTCCATGCCAAATCCAATCAGTATACCCTAAACTAAAACACTTTTCATACAAATGACCCCTAATTACTTTCACAGAGAACTGTTTGAAATTAACGCAACGTGCACATGGACAAGGTATTCTCTTAGGATCTTTACAATTTTCTTCCGCATAGATCAAAAACTTTTCAACCCCGATTTCATACTCTAATGAATCTCTATCTGTGAAAATCCACGACGTATCCATTTTCTCGAAATAGGTAGTGTACCTGATCATTATTGATTGTCAAATAACTTATAGTTTAATAATTCACTAACAATTGTTGTTCATATTATTTAATTTAGGAATTTATCAAGTTAAATTGTTTATTTATTATTTATATCAAATAATTTTTATTTTGTTCACTTGGTATACAACGTAAATATTCTGTTACAATATTACTTGCTATCAAATTCATAAAATAGAGCAGAGCATTGTACCTAAATATATGTGCATTGTACCTAAATATCACTCCATATCTTAGCTTTCAAAACAGAGCAGAGTGATAATAAAATACTAAGACCTTCATGTCGAATTCATACCAAATATTATAAACATAAAATAGCATGTTAATAATAATTTATGCAGAGTGTAATAATTTATGCAGAGTGTAATAATCAGGAAATATAACCCACAAAACTTGCACAAAAAGCAGCAAAGAAACAGTTAAAATAAATATAAAAAAACAGAAGACATTGTTCAAACAAATACATGCTTATAACAAATGCATGCTTATAACAAATACATGACAAATGTTTATGCTTATAACTAAATGAAAAAATAAAACCCCAATTAGGGTTTCAATTTTTACAAACCACCAATTTTAAAAATCAGCACTACACCATATATGACATTTGCCAACACCTAAAAAAAGTGTGAAAAATCATGATTAGTGTTGCTGGAAGCCAAAAAATAGCCTACGCCAACATTTTTCCCAATTTTTGAAGTGTTGGATTTTGCACTGTGGCCGTAGGGGTCTATGCCAACACTTGATGAACCTGCAGTAACACATGAAAAAACTGTTACCGTATACCCCAATGGCAATACTTTCTTGTCTTTGCCAACACTAAGAAAAACGTTGGAATAGACCCTATGCCAACACCCAGTATTCTATTCCAACACTTATTTGTGAAACACTTTTTTTGTATTTTGGCAACACCATTTTACTTTATTGCAACATTAATTGTTCAACAATATCATTAATTTTTTGCCAGCACATTTGCGTATCTTAGTAACATTTTATAACCAACAAAAACCAAATACATCGGATTAGCATCACCATAAACATATATTCCATGTCATTAAACAAACACCAAAAGGTACCATCACAATATTGTTCACAAAAGTACCATCAAAAACAAATTTTAAAAAGCAGTTGCTACTTAGTTTTAAAGTCACTTGGGTCTGTAGAAGCAAATGGTGCAACAATAGTAGCATTGTTTTCTGTGAGGGTGTCTGCAATATCAACCACACCTACATTTCCTAGCCAAGTATTGTAGAGGTCATCATCATCCGACTCGGGATCATCATTGCCTTTTCCCAGTGCGCCACCTGAATTAAAGTCGTTACCCTTCTGATCACCCGAGTACATGCTTCCTGGAATTCTGAGTTTTTCTCCAATTAAATTGGTGTCAGATGCAGAATCAATCAGTGAAAGTGCCCTAGGATGTATCAGCACTTCTAATGCCATAAGAGCATGTGAACAAAATTCAGAAAGCTCTGTTCCAGTTTCTTGTGCACCTGCGATTGACCAATTTAAATGAGAAGTTGACTAGAGAAGACAAAAGAAGAGATAGAAGCATACCCATAAACATAATAAAGAATGTGGCTCCAAAATTGAGGTTAACCTATAGATTTCCTCTGACCAATAGTAAGAAAAAAGAAAAGATCGAAAACTAGTTACAACATTAGGATTGCAAACTATTCTTACTATGGCTGATTTTTAAAATAGTTAATTGCAAGATGAGTAACCCATATATTCTTACTATTCTTACTATGTTTACATGTTGGTTCATGTCCAGATCAACTCTTCGTGGCTGCAATGTTGAAAACTCAGTGTTTGCATGGAATTTTAATAGAATCTACAAGGTACAAGAATCTTAGTGCAGGCCCGAGACTGGAAAAGTGAGCAGGGTCTTCCCAGCTTTGATATTTTCCTTAAGCTGTAATTGTCCTCTTCAGGAAATGCGAATCTGAGGAAAACACAACAGAATGCCCAAAAAAAAATAATCAAACAATGCATCATCAAAAACAAAAGAGGGCAGATGAATTTAATGCAAGTGTGGAGTCAGATTAATCTCTAGAAATTAATTTGGGAATCAGGTTTCAACCAAACATACTTGAAGAATCCCTTATTTTTTAGTTCAGTACCACAGCATTCATCAAAAACAGAAGAGAGCAGATAAGAAGTCCTCATTATTTAATTCAGTATTGCAGCATTCATGATGAAGTACACATAAGTAAAACAACTAGTAAGCAGTAACTAGTCAGTTTTTAGTTTTTACCCATGACTTTATGACTCATTATAATGGGATTTTGTAATGACCTTGGTTTGCATTCAGCCATACGAAATTCATCTAGAACTGTCTTCTTTACTTATAATTCAAACCTTCTGTCAGGGATAAACTATCGTTCTTATGAATTGCACGTTAACTATGACGTAGAAACTTTGTACACTACAACCCTGATGTTACTGCGAGGGCACTTCAGTCTCACATCATTGTGTAAGCTGGCACTGTACAATTCTTGTCAATTGCAGAAATCTAAACATCGAGATTCATATGCAAAAAAGTAAAATAAATAATTTTGCAGTTTCTTTTAGCTAGAGGCCTGTGTTGATTCTCCATACACATGCCAAATCAGAACAGGTGATAATATGTATACATGAAAGTTGGAGAACAATATCCTTACCTCGGGGTTTTTGGGCAGAAAACTAAATATTCATCTCGGACTTCATCGCTGACTTTCTGAAATCGTCTACTCTCATGGTTCATCATCACCCACTTGCTGCAATGAAAACCATCCAAAAAGTCAATCCAGAAGAACCACCAACAAGTCGACTGAAACACATATATATAATTTTGTCCAGCAAAAAGTGGCCTCTTCAGAATAAAACATCTAATGTGATATACGAATAGAAAGTTTGCTACAAAAGACTGCAAATTGCTGGTAAAAACCCAGATGAAGTGACCAATCTAGATAGGCCTCGTTTATTTACTTGGTCAAACAAACTAATTTGAAACATGACCATAATTATCTTTAGAAGTACTCAAATTTCAAGAAAGCAAGGTGATTTGCCAACTGCCAGCGGTATATTCATTCAGTATTTGCTCAACACCTAAATTGCATTTTAGGTAAAGGAGAAAGTTTTTACCTCAGTCAATCCTAATTCCAGTTTTCCTCTACAAGGGTTTGGCACTTAAAGCGATTACTCATCTTGCAATTAACTATTTTAAAAATCAGCCAATAGTAAGAATGTGGCTCCAAAATTGAGGTTAACCCATAGATTTCCTTGAAAATTCAGCCACTTTTTTAAAAATTAGTATAAAATATGGCAACCGTTCTATAGTTTACTCTATTTTTAAATTATCTCTCTTACTCATTTTTATTATAGACATTTTATACGTTATTGATAATTCATGATATCGTTCAACATGCTCCTACAAGTTACATGATTTCCATAAGATGTACAGTTTCAAATCAAAACAATTTATTAAAAAAACACATCAAGTTCTGTGCGCTTAATTACCAGCCTGAGAAAGTCCTTGTGTTGAGATTCTTCAGAATCAATAGCTCTATCTAAAATGTTGTTTGACGTTGCGGTGAAACAATCAATAAAGATAGTTGTCAAACTCGACTGCTCTGTAATATTAAACAGCTTCATAACTAATAAAAATAACTAGCAACCTAATTAGCTGGTTACCATTTAAGCCATAAGAAATGAATTAAACAAATCTAATTGCCAGAAAATGATAATTTGATAAACTCTGGTGCACATAGCTTCAGTCGGAATGGGTGTTCCCAGCCAAACTTATAAACCATTTCATTAACAATTAAAAAAATGTCAATCAATTATATGTTATTCAGTTAAGCTACCATATCACTAATATCATTTTTTACGGCACGTCTCTCACATTTATCACTAATATCATTTTTTTGAAAGTACTAATATCATTTACGATAAGAGAAACAGTAAAACACAACAAAACAATACATAAGAGAATACATCAGAGAGAATCAGTAAAACAATAACAATATTAACATCGGAGAATACTACTCAATATCTCTAATCTTAATCTACTTGAATATACAGTATAACATATACTAGTTTATTTTTTACAATCTTAAAGTTGAATTGACTCCAACTTTATGATGTAGAATTTATATTCAATAAGTCTAATCGAAAAGAGGTCAGACTCGAATTAACCCGCATAGAAAAAAGAACACAATGCTTGAAAACTGTTGATAAGCCCCAATTAAAGAACCTTAATTAAACAGTATAGAATAAACATTACCTTGTTGATAAGCCCAAACCGTGAAGACCCAAACCGTGTATGAAGCTCTAATTGAAGAACCCCTAATTTGAGCAACCCTAATTAAAATCGTGAAATTCCCTAATTAAAACCGTGAAAGAACCCTAATTACATCGTGAAGAACCGTAGGAGCTCTAATTGGAAAAGCCGTGAAGAACCCTAATTAGAACCCGTGAAGAACCCTAATTTTGAGATGGAGATGGTTTGAGAGAGAGTGAGCGGGTTTGTTTTTGAGAGAGTTTATTTTGTTTTTGTGAGAGTGTTTATTTTGTTTTTGAGCGGGTTTGTTTATTTTGGCCGCCCAAAATTTTTGGTCTTTTTTGGACCAAATTTTTTGCCCGCCTGCTTCAAAAATTTTTGACATTTTAGCCCGCCTATTTTTTTTTTGTTTTGGTAACGCTTTTTTAATTATCAATTGTAACACTTTAATTTATGTTACAATAAATTTTAATTATGTTTATGGTAACACAAAATTACATCAATGCTAACACCAAAAAATTGTATTGCCGTATATTAATATTTAGTTATCTTAGGTAACATTTTTGTTGGTAACACAAAAATTAATGTTGGTGAATCCTATATATGGTGTAGTGCAGGGTTTCGATTTTTACAAACCCCCAATTTTAAAAATTAGGGTTTTGATTTTTAAAAACCCCAAAGTGAAAACTAAATTAGGGTTTCAATTCAAAGACATGCTTACAAATACTTATTATACATACAAATGGGGCTTCAAGCACTTACCAATTTGAGCTTTAATTCGAGCTTCAAACAAACCAATTCAGCTTTCGAGCACTGAGAGTTTCTTCAGAGGGGTGTGAGCACTGAGAGTTCAAGAGAGTTCAAGAGAGAGAGAGGTGAGTTCAAGAGAGAGAGGTGAGTTCAAGTGAGCACTGAGGTTGAGAGAGAGTTTCTTCGTGAGATTTGTTTTTACTTTTGTTTTAATTTGTTTTTACTTTTGTTTTAATTTATTTTTACGTAGGGAAATGGGGGTGGGGAAATTGGGGGGGAAATTGGGGGACGACAAAATGGCTAGGGGGGGGGGGGAATTTGCAGAGGGAAAAAAATTAGGCAAAGGGGGGAAAGTATTAGCGGGCTGAAATATTTTTTTAAAGATAACGTTTAGACATCGGTTAAGACATAATCTGATGTTGTAAGAATACAAAGACATCAGTTATTTTTATACTGATGTTAATAAAGCTCTTTTACATCGGTGGTATCACAAACTGATGTCATATGGGCGATGTCTATTGACCGTTTTCTAGTAGTGGATTTGGACTCGGTTCTCATTATAAGAAGGGTATCACTAGAGTAGAACAATACTTAACGGATGTTAATTTGTTTAACAAAAAATTACTTTCTAATTATAAAATTAGTTAATGCTCAATTTCGAGAAACATTTTAGTTTAATGGTAAGTTGCTAAAACAGCCGAGAACTTGGTAATAAAAAAATTTATTTATCCTTTTAAATTTGATAATTGAACTTTTTTAAGAAAACAAATAGCCTTGTCATAACTCATTACCTAAAAATTATAGCGTTTGTCATATTGTCATAACTCACGAGTCAGAACTCATAAGCAATCTCCTCGAAGCTTACATCTTATAAGTCTCCTCACCGTCGACCTTTTTTCACCCCATCCCAATCCGATACAAATTTATCATCTTTAAAATCTCAAATTAATCAATACATATATTCGTTGCTTTATTTTTATTTTTAGTTTCAATTATTCTGCAGCTCACAGGTAATCAATTGATTTCGTTGTGTTATTCATACGTATATGTTTGTGTATGTATAGGTTTTGTGATAGATCGCTTATTATGTACATGTAATTTGTGATGCTAGATCGATTATAACTCAATTCATGTATGTTTAATCTTGCAGGCTTGTGAATTTTTCGATTTTGTTGGAGTTAATTGCGAGTTTAATTAACAATGTTTACTCGAATTTTCGGAAAGCCGAAGCAAGAGGAGAGTGCTGTTGCTACATTAGATAAGTTAAATGAGGTATCGTGTTCTTTCGTTATCGAGTTGCTTGTGATTTTACGCGTTTAATCGTCTATTTTAGTTAAATGAGGTATTTTGTTGATTCGTAGTTGAGTTGGTTGTAATTTACGCGTTTAATCGTCTATTCTAGTTTTTTGAGGTATTTTGTTGATTCGTCGTTGAGTTGCTTATTAAAATTGTGGTATTGATTGTGTTTTCGAGTGGATATAACGTGGATTTTGGGCAGTGTGATTAATATTGGATAAGCTGATTATGTGTTTGTGTGTGTGTGTGTGTTGTAATTGAGGATTTGCTAAGTGTTGTTTTATGCTGTTTTTAGACACTTGAGATGCTCGAGAAAAAGGAAAAAGTTCTGTTGAAAAAGGCTTCGGCGGAGGTTGAGAAAGCAAAGGAGTTTACGCGAGCTAAAAACAAAAGAGGTATATGATAGTAGATTTGTCGTTTTGTTTGCAATTTAAATGATTTTCTTATGATTGTATGTTTCCTTTCTTTGTGTTTACTTAGATATATGATGTAATAAGGTCCATTATCTCGCTTTCGTACATTGAAATTCATAAGTTACAGTGTGTTTAACATAATCATGAAATTTGTGTTTGATCTTTTTAAAAAAAAAATCTAAATCAATATATGTGTTATTGCTTGTGTGCAGCGGCAATACAGTGTTTAAAGAGGAAGAGGCTATATGAGCAACAAGTAGAGCAGCTCGGGAACTTTCAGTTACGTATACACGATCAGGTGATCATCTTTATGTGACAATATATCACTGGGCTAATCAGTCATTAGTTATTTAATGTCTTTAAGTGGACTAAAATTGTTATAAAACTGAATCATGCTAACTAAACATTGGTGTCAGATGATTATGCTAGAAGGTGCAAAAGCTACAACAGAAACTGTTGATGCTTTGAGGACCGGAGCAGCTGCTATGAAGGCCATGCAGAAGGCAACGTAAGTTCGATTTTACTCTAAGCTTCCTATACTGTTCACTTCATCCTACAGTTGAATTATAAAACATAGTTAATAGTTCTGTTTGATTTTCTCACTTTAGAATCAATTGAAGTTTGAGTACATCTATTCTGTCCCAGTCGATCTATGCGATGTTAATTTTAATTCAGCGTAATCCTTCATTTTGCTAATTGTTCATTATTTTCATAGACATATTGGAATTTTAATAGTGCTTGACATCTGGGTTACATACTTGCCTATCTACAATGATTTAAATTTCATTGGTTCACTTGAATCGCATCAATGTGTACAGGTTTTTTCATATAGAAAGAAATGGTTAGAGTAGTGCCATTTATTAATACACGCTCGTCTTCTTATTAGGGTATGTGAATTTTGATCGGTTATATGTAGTTCTTCTCTCCCAATTATCAATAGTCTTCTTCCTACTTAACACAGTTGTTACATCCCCTCTTGTCACTTCATGTGCAAGTCTCACGGCACCAAAATGGTCCTCATACTTTGCCTGTTTCCACTTTTAGAAATTAGGATATTTTGAATGAGTATGTGGGTTAGATAGGGGATACAATTGTGGGGATATAATCTATAAATATAGTTAAATCGGAGACAGTACGGCAGCATCACTCGCAAAGTACTTACTCCCTTGCAAACTGCAAGTCTTTATGTACACCATTACTCTTGGATGGCTAGTACTCAAACAAGCGTAAAAAATTTATACGTGGAGGTTCTGATTCCAGTGGGTAGTACTCACTTGATCACTTTCTTACGGGTTTTTTAATGATAATAATACTAAATTTTATGGATATCTTTCCTCTTATACTTATAATGGTATTTTTTTTCAGGAATATTGATGATGTTGACAAAACAATGGATGAGATCAATGAACAGACGGAGGCCATGAAACAAATTCAAGAAGCACTGTCAACACCCATCGGCGCAGCAGCAGATTTTGATGAAGTATGTGCTCTAATTTTTAATTGGTATGGAATACATTTTTAAAGACATATCTTAGCTTACAAGTTCTTTGTTGCAGGATGAGTTAGAAGCAGAACTTGAAGAGCTGGAAGGAGCTGAGTTGGAGGAACAGCTTCTCCAGCCTGCCACAACTGCCCCTACTACTTCCGTGCCTATTCCTGCTGGTAGGCAATCAGTACGTCCAGCTCGTCAGCATAACACAGCTGAGGATGATGAACTTGCTGCATTGCAGGCAGAAATGGCACTATAGAATGGTAATCTCCTTTCCATTTTATGATAGACAGGACAATTTTTTTTCCTCGAGTGCCAACTAATTGAGTGTAAACTTTGGTAAGCTTTTATGCTCCATATTTCATGCACATTTGTTGTGTTATATTTAGACCTGGCAATGGACCGTGTCGTGTACTTTCGTGTTTTCGTGTACTTGAATGTAAAATCCATATCCGATCCGTTTTGGATTCGTGTACTAAATTTGAAACACATATCCAAATCAAAACGTGTCGTGTACTTTACGTGTCGTATTCGTGTACATTAAACAAAAATATAAATTTAATTTAATTAAAATTTATATATATTATAAAACTATTTTAATTATGTAAATTTTTATGAAATGTGTATTAAATATGTATTACATACAATTTTACAAAAATTTGTAAATATAACTTATATATATAAATGTATACTTCTTATATATAAATGTATAACTTATTGCCAATTAGTCGTAAAACTTTTAATTATTGTTCATGTGTAATTGCTTATATATTTTCTAAATATGCAATACTATAAATAATATATATTTTTTAAAATTATTTATTTAATTCATTAATTCGTGTACTTTCGTTCCGTGTCGTGTACCTATTGTGAAAACCCAAACCCGACACTAATTATATTCGTATTTTTTCGTGTTCGTGTACTTTCGTGTTCGTGTACCAAATTTTTGTACCCAAACACTAATTATCCGTGTCGTGTTCGTACCGTGTTCACGTGTCGTGTATCAAATTGCCAGCTCTAGTTATATTCATATCTGGGGTGGGAGTTTATTGCATAAGAACTTTTCAATATTAACAAATTAATGATATACATAGTTTTGCATATTCATCTATCATGTATGTTTCAAGCTTCTAAAGGAATGGTGTACTTCTTTCAAGGAAATTGATATGTGGCTTCAATGGCTAATGATGTTTATGATAAGTGTACAAGTTGAGATCACAGTTACTGTAATGATTTAAAGCTGCTTCCTTTCTATTAATATCCTAATGCCTCGGAGCTTTTGAACCTCTCCGATGGGCACTGTTTCATTTAGATGTTCAATTCCAGAGACCCTACCACAAGTGGAGATCACAAGCAATAGTTTGAAGCTATTTGCTCGACTATCTGTTGCCTCGTAGCTTTTAATCCCCCACCCCTACACCCCTTGTCTCATGGAGATATTTCATATGAATAAACGCGCCCCTCCCCTGTCACTGTGACCCCTAACTGTACCACCCGATAGGAGAAGGATCTCTTGGTAGCCTTGTATGACTAGCTGAATTAATATAAAAATTTGACTAGCTAAAATTTAATTAGTCATTTTTTGCTACCATATTAGTTATATTGACTAGCCATCTTATTATGTTATCACATATACACAAAACATACTATAACATATACAACAGGAGGGAACCAGACAAGCAAGAGAGAGAAAGATCTGTAGAATATTTGTTAACTATTTGAAGCAACTAGCCAGACTTGGCCAGGAATTATGGGCTAGTTAAAAATATAAAGAACCAGATCTTGTCGTTGGAGGAGAGAAATCGTTAAATGACTCACCAGAATAACTATAGCTAGCAGCATTGGGGTTGCCCCTAGTTACACATAGGTCCCAACTCCCAAGGCAATTAATTATGGGAAGAAGTTACCTGCCTGGACACAGGAGAGCTGGAGGTCTAGTACTTATTTATCTGAGACTAAAAATTGATCATTTTCATATCATGTTTATTTGATGAGAGTGAAAAAGTCATCGGCAAAGCATACTTATTAAGTAATGATGCAACGGTTACATACTAGGATGAGTAGTTTGTCAAGTCACTTGTGTGTTTTGATGATTTGAGCTAATGTGACATAAGCTTTTACAACTGAGAAAAGTGCCATGAAACAAATTAATTCAATCTTGTTTAATTGATTTGTGGGGTATGATCATATCTGCAACATTTGAATAATAAACTGAAGAGGGGAGATGTTGCATGGCAATATTCTTTTTGAGCACATGAAATATAAGATATTTGAGTGGTCTTGACAGGGGTATTCCTGGGCCCTAGATTAGTTTCACACCGGGTTTTCTTGTTATTTTCATGTATCGTGATTTTGCATGTATGTGATAGTTTATAAATTATTTGAATTAAACATCTCTGTTAAAAGCAACCACGAGAAAAAGAGACCGTGGGAAACAATTTTATATAGCAAATTATTTCCTGGTGAGCATTGTTTGTTTCGAGATCAAGCAGAGGCTTATATGCTTGGAAGTTGAGACTTATATAATGGCATTTTATACCAAGTACCAGAACACAGTTGATCTAAAACATTCTTTCATCTGCAAAGATTATTTTCATCAATAGTGGTCTTATGTAACATTCCGTTGTTGCTTTTGCAGTTCAATGATCAGGAAGAAATCATGTAAAGAATTGAAGATTGAATGTGATCTAATATGGAGTTCTTAAAGTTTCATTTTCTTAATGAACAATGTATAGACGATAATTTCAAGAGAATATATATTCCATCTTGAATCTGGTTTTTCATCCGAGTGTTGGTTTCAATTTATCTTGGCTATGTTGCTTGATTGCCCAAGTGTGTAAGATTTGGTGAATATAATATTGGAGTTCACACATCTAGAGTTTTAATCAATCTATAAATTACAAATCACTAAAGCAGACTAGCCATCAAGTTGACTGTAATATATATTAACCAGTTTGTTTTGAGTCAATGATACTCTAGTACATACGCAAATACAAACCAGATGATCATGTTCATTCCGAAAAAACTGCTCGCACCTTTACATTTTTGTAGGCATTTTATTAAACTTTAAACAAAATAGCATTTGTTCTGTTTCAGATCGCTTTCCTTTGGTAGGGTGCAAGGGTCATCTACAAAGTACATAAGACTAACTTTATACAATTAACATATGTATGCAAGCAGATTATTTTCCTTGGTATGGCCTTTGGTCAAATGCATCCCCAAAAGGCATACTAAATTAATAACATAGGGAGTATTAGAATTCCTAACTTCCCTTTAGAATTCCAAACTTCTTTTTCGCTTATTAGAATATCTTATTTAAACATTGATAACTATTATTGTATATAAACGAAAGTCAAGAATTATTCAATATAGGTAAATGAACAAAATTTATGGCAATATTCTGTACATCCGATGTGGGTGCTTTGTGGTTCGATTCATTTAGTTGAATAAATATGAGCATATATGTTTCTTTTTCTTTTTTTTCCATTTTTCTTCATTCCTACACAAGGATGGGAAAAAGGGGTGATAGTGGTGAATTTAAGAGACAGAACAAGTCTCAAGTTTAAATTAGGAAAGTGTAATGATCAAGTGAAAACGACTGGTGGTATTTTTCATTAGGAAAAATGATGACAGATAAATGTCAAGGTATATAATTTCTAATTTTGTAAACGAAATAGAGACACTGATGTATATAAATCTTGATTTTCAAACACAAAGTCCAATATACTATTAATTATGACAAGAACTGCAGCAGTACCCAACACATTATAAGTTGATATCAGTAAATTCTTTAGAAATATTCAGTTCTGGAAGGAAGATTTGCAGGTCTATACATGTATAATGACCCCCTAACATACCATGACCTTTTATGTCAACCCCACAGAAGGCAATTTCCGAGAACTCCCAATCAATTTGTTTGAATTTGGATACTGCAGAGTGCAGATGCGTGTGTACAATATCTGCTTCTGTTAACGTCTATTATTTGGTGTTCTAAAAATCGTTCGATTTTTCAAAAATCGTTGATTTATCGTTTAAAAATATTTGATCGATTTGATTTTTGAAATCCGATATATCGCTATGAATTATTTTCAAATGATTTATTATATTATACTAGCTTAAAACCCGTGCGATGCACGGATTGTTATTAATAATTATTATTTTTATTTTAATATTCTATTAATTTGTATTTTCTAAAAAAAAATAAGTAGGCATGTTAAACTTTTTAAAATTATTAAAATTATTAAAATAGATTTTAAAATAAATTAATAACTATTTACCGGTGATATTTTTGGAAATAGAGGGTTCTTAGTAAGGAAAAATATAAAAAGTAACATGTTTTAGCTGAAAAGATAGGTGCCCGTAATTAAAAGTATTTAAATAGGTTTCAAAATAAATAAATAAGGATTTGTCCGAGATATTTTTGGAAAATGAGGGGTTTTAGTAAGGAAAAATAGAAAGAGTAACATGTTTTAGAAGAAAAAGGTAATTGCCCGTAATTTTTTTAGAAAAAGAGAGTATTTTATTAGAAAAAATAGAAAAGGTAATGTATTTTATCTGAAAAGTTAGTTGGTTATAAAAATGTTATTATTTAATAACAATTTCTTTAGAAAATGAAAAAATAGAAAAAGTAACACGTTTCAGCTGAAAAAGTGCTCATAATTAAAAGTATTGAAGTAGATTTTAAAATAAATAAGTAAGGGTTTTCCCGTGATATTTTTGAAAAATGAGGGATTTTAGTGTGTAAAAATAGAAAGAATAGCATGTTTTTGTTAAAAAAAGATAATCTTCACTGTTTTTTTAGAAAAATGGAGGATTTTGTTAGAAAAAAAATAAAAAAAAAAGGTAATGTATTTTAGCTGAAAAGTTAATTGGTTATAAATAATGTTATTATTTAGTGATAGTTTTTTAAAAAAAATAAGTAAGGGTAATTAAGTAAAATCACTACGTATCGATCGTCCGTCCGTCCGACTACTAAACTTTTAATGTTTCATCTTTAATAATATAGCTTAAAACCCGTGCGATGCACAGATTGTTTTTAATAATTGATAATTTTATTATTTATATTTTATATTTTATTAATTGCATTTATTAAAAAAAATAAGTAGGAGTGTTAATATTTTTAAATAATTAAAATTATTAAAAATAGATTTTAAAATAAATAAGTAACGGTTTGCCCGTGATATTTTGAGGAAAAAAGGGTTTTAGTAAGAAAAATAGAAAGTAACATGTTTTCGTTGAATTTTAAAATATAAAAGTAACGATTTGCCCGTGATATTTTTGAAAAAAGACGGGGTTTGGTAAGAAAAATAGAAAAGGTGACATGTTTTAGTTAAAAAAAGTAATTGTCAATTAAAAGTATTAAAATTAATTTTAAAGTAAATAAGTAAAGGTTTACCCGTGATAATTTGGAAAAGGAGGGATTTTACTAAGGAAAATAGAAAATATAACATATTTTAGCTCAAAAAGGTAATTGTCCATGATTTTTCTAGAAAAAGAGGGGAAATGTAATTGCCAATTAAAAATATTAAAATATGTTTTAAAAATATTAAAGTAAGAGTTTGCTCGTGATATATTTGAAAAATGAGAGATTTTGGTAAGGGAAATAAAAAAAATAACATGTTTTAGCTGAAAAAGAAATTGCCCGTGATTTTTTTAGAAAAAAATGGTAATGTATTTTAACTGAAAGAGTAACTGATTATAATAATTTTTATAATAATTAAATAAACAATTAAATAAGGCAAATACCGTACCAAAAACAGGTACCAAAACTTTAAATATTTCGTCTTTAATAATATAGTATAGATAGATAGATAGACTTATAATATTAGTATTTTATGCTACTAAATGAAATAGCCCGTGATATTTTTGAGGTTTAGTTAGGAGAAATATTAGTTAGAAAATATAAAAAAGAATATACGTTTTGGAAAAAAAGCTAATCGGTTAGTCATTAATAATTATAATATTATTATTTTATTTTATTAAATAGAACTGTTCGTGATATTTTTGGAAAATGAGAGGTTTTATTTAGGAAAAATAGAAAAGTGGAAATTTTAGTTAGAAAATATAAAAAAGAATATACACTTTGGCTAAAGAAGGTAATTGGTTAGTTATTAGCAATTATAACCTCATTATGTTATTTTATTAAATGAAACTGCCTGCCTTATTTTTGGAAAATGAGATGTTTTAGTTAGGAAAAATAAAAAAGATATTCTATATAATAATTTTAATATTTTATCTAACGGTTCTCATCGATTTGATCAGAAATATCTAACGGCTATGAATGGAGTGACCAGACTACAAAAACTTTCACGAACAGACTACAAAACTTTCAATATTTCGTCTTTAATATAATAGTATAGATATAAGGCTAATATATTAAATATATTTAAAATATTACAATTTATCCGATTTTTGTTCCGATTTATCATTCCGATAAATACCTGATTTGCCGATAAATCGTTATACGGTACTCAACCGATTTGTTCCGAAATCTACAACCATGCTATTATTCCTTCATGCACCTTTCATGACAGTAGAAAGCAAATCGATAAAATCTGCTGGTTTTGTTCCCGAGCTGTTTTTACATTAATGTGTAGCACCCAGAACATTTACTTACCATACCAGTCTACTCCAGAATTTATACTTAGTAGTTCGTACATTATTTTAGCTGATATGTTGCAAAGGAACGGGTAAGCGCCGGGGGGAAACGAGAATCGAACCGATGAACTGTCGTAGCACCGGAAGCACCTTTGACGAGACTCGGACACTATTCTGAACTCCAAGTTCTTTATTGAAGTTTTTTAAATAAAAATAAAAATGTCAGTCTTAAATTAAGTAAAGATTGAAAGGTACATAATCAGTAGTTCCACAAAACAAGCACGCATAAGCATAAACAAATAAATTTCAGAGCCATTGTGCTAATACTCTTAACTTAAACTATTTAAATTTATCGAATAAATCCCAGCTGCCAGCATATCAATAATTAAGAAATAAATCTAGATTCTGCGAACTAATCTTACCTAAAATCCATAATAATATATAAATAACTAGTATATTAGAATAGTCTACTAGGCCACTAGCTTTGTCTTCCTTCAGTAATTTCCATAAAATTGGTCATTGACATTTTGACACGCTGTTGAATTTGCGTAGGAATTAGTTGGAAGATTGATGAGAGCTTCTTCTAGATTCATCTGACCTTGATTATTATTCCAAATCCCAGTATTCATCATCTGATCATAAGTAAATCCGGCTCCGTAATCCATCAGAAACTCAGAAGTATTGTTGTCCACAGCAATAGATGAATCTGAAACGGTTGAATATCCCTGGACATTATTATTGCCAGTTTGTGTACAATTCAGAACACCAACATTCGATGGCATTCCCTGGAGATAACCAATGCCTTGATCGATATTTGGATACCCGAGATGATAATTAGCTTCAGCTTTCTGAATCAGATTGTAAGTTGATGGTATTGAACCTGAGCTTTGAGGAGTTTGATTAAGCGTTGCCAAGTAGGAGTCCTTTGTTGCCTGTAACTTCTTCTTCAATTTCGTGTTCCAGTGATTCTTCACATCATTGTCTGTTCTTCCGGGCAGTTTTGAAGCTATGACAGACCATCTGCATTTTTTCAAAAATTTGGTTGATAAAACCGAAATGTAAATTGTAGCAACTACACAAGTCGATATTGTGTGTGTACACACGGGCTTACTTAATTAATAAAATTACCTGCTTCCAAGTTTACTATAGAGATTATATATAATGGTGTCTTCTTCAGGAGTGAAAGAGCCATGCTTGATGTCTGGCCTGAGATAATTAAGCCATCTTAGGCGGCAGCTCTTGCCGCAACGCTTAAGGCCTGTTAAGTTTTGCGCAAAAGATAATTATATATCAAGACAAAGTTGAAGAACAAGAATAGCTAGAGAAATATAAAACGTTACTCCCATATTTGTGACGATTAATCCGAACTTAAACTTGAAGTCATACAGAAAATTAAAAAATAAAATCTGAGAGGAGTACGTTAGCATATCATTTCAGAAGATAAGGTTGCTCCAATCTAAAATTACAAGGGAATTATGCAACACAATTACACAAGGAACTATAATTCAATTTTCATCATAATTGTGTGTGTGACACTCAAGGTACAATATATTAGGCAATTTAAATTGAACAATGTATGTGCGTGCGTGTGTGTGTGAGAGAGAGAGAGGGGGGGGGAGAGAGAGAGAGAGAGAGAGAGAGGGAGAGAGGGAGAGAGGGAGGGAGAGAGAGAGAGAGAGAGAGAGAGAGAGAGAGAGAGAGAGAGAGAGAGAGAGAGAGAGAGAGAGAGAGAGAGAGAGAGAGAGAGAGAGAGAGAGAGAGAGAGAGATGCCTGCTTTGAGAGGCAAAGAAATCCAATTGCCACCAGTGCCATGGTTGTGAAGATAATTCTTCAAAATTTCATCTTCTTGAGGAGACCATGGTCCTCTCTTCACTTTACTCTTGTCACAACAAGGTGCTCTTCCCATCCTTATCTTTTCTCTTCCTCTTTGTCCACAACACACACTTCAACAAACTCAATGAAATGAACACTGATCAGGTCTATATATGCACTAAAGGCCACAATCACAACAATACACAAATGCATGTATGTGCATGTGTGTTTGTACGTTTGTGTCTATTTTTAGCTAAACTACTAAGAAACAAATTAATGCAATGTAAAAAAAGTGAAGATTGAGAATCCGTTTTTGGAAGCCTTATGACTTTGCATGGCCTTGTTTTCCATTATTTTTTAACACCTTGGGTTTTATTTTCCAATAAATTCATTATTATGTTTTTAACTTTTGAAAAGTTCATGTTGGTTAAGATTTTTTGGGACCAGTCAATATTTATACAATAAGCAGGTGATGTCAAGGTTTACTTGGTTTAATTTTGCTTCATCATCTCTGCGCGTGCATGTAAAATCAACCACACCATGAGCATTCTGAATTCTTAGCATTTCTTGAAATTTTATTTCAAGTTTCTGTAAAAATTAATTCACATATCATAAATTTATTAGTAAGAGCATGTTTGGCTACGGCTTTAAGCATTAATTTAAAATGATTTTTGACTTTAAGTTAAAAAATATTACATTTGTGTCAATCATTTCTTTACGCTTTCTTTTTTGGAATCACTACAACAAACAACAAATCAGGTCAATTACGACGCAAAACTTAAGACAGAAAGTTGGATGCGCCGTACGTATGATAAAATTCCGTCGTAACTATTTATGACGAAAGAAAATTTCGTCACAAGTTTTATATTTTATTAATAAATTTTGGCACCAACCAAATAAAAAAGGGGGAAATTAGCGCCCCAAAAAAACGATGTCGTTTTATATTACGACGAATTTACACTTCCGTCGGAAGTTAAGTATTTTATTATTTTACCGAAACTAAATTTAATTAAAAAATAAATAATTTTCCCTTAGGATATTTCAAAAAAATTAATTAATTTGGTTTAAGATTATAGTAGTCAACGAGTGAGTTGATTATTACTCCTTAATAATGTTAAGTTTCAGATCAGTGTTCCAATTTTTTAAAAATATTTCTCGACGTTCCAACCGTATCGATGTACCTCTCAATTCTTTACATTTCTAAATTTTTCAAAAATAGTAAACTTTTAACAATATAAAAATCAACCACTTTCACTACTTTCCTCAACTATCTTCACTTTATACATTAAATATTGATTTGTCTCATCATTTAACCCACTTTTTCTACTTTTTTCACTACTTAATTGTTTTTTTCTTAATCTCCGTGTTCAACCCAAATGTAAACAAATAGGTGGGACGGAGGGAGTATTTGTTTGTGTAATAAGTCAGAATATGACTTAAAGTTAAAAAAATAACTTAAAGTCAGAAGTTGGTTGGAGGTATTTTTTTGAACAACTTATTTTGTTTTTGTAATTTTATTTGATAAAAGTTAATATCATGATTCAAATGTATTATTTATCAAACTTAATTTTATTTTTTACATTTTTAATAACTCATAATTTACTCATAATACAAAATTACCCAAACAAATTTTAACTTAATTTTTTTTCTTTTAATTTATGATTTTAAGAAATTATAAGTTATAAACAATAGTTTTAAATTTAGCGAAACGAGCTCTAAAACAACATCGAACTAATTATTTAACTTCTTGTAACAAAAAATTGAGATTTCGAATATATGAAAAACAAACATATAAAATTTGGAATTTGATCCCGGTCATCGATGGATGTCAACCACATGCCGCTATGTTTCATTGCGAGGATGATATTGACTCTCACTATGTTTTATTGCAGGTTAATTGTTTCCGTTATATTTCATTACGGTAGATAGTTAATATCCTACGATTACTGTGGAAAAGCACCCATAATATTTAGGATTTGTATAAAAGAAGTCTACGATTAATCAACTATCAATACAAGTCGATGGTAAAATATGAGAAAAGTAGTATGTTCCAAGAACAGTAATAATACGATGGTTAAAGTGAATGTAATTGTTGGGAAAATGGGAATTTCATGGAAATTCATGGGATAAAACTCATGGTCATCGTAATTGCAGGTACATTTTTTTGGAAACCGAGTAAAAAGAACAGGTAGGTAATAACTACTATTGATATGGTCTCCTGTGAGTAAATTACCTGAGGTGACAAAGACCAATTCATTAATTAGGATTTAGTTTAATAATGCAACTATGGGGGTCCTTATTATTATTTGTTAATTATATACAGTATTATTAAAAAAACAATAGTTTTGAAAGAGATAAAATTTCAACTTGATTAAATCTTGGCATCACTACAAAAGTCACTACTACTTTTATTTTAGAAACTTTTTTAAGTTATGTGTATTTCATCAATCACTATTCTTATTTTGGCAATGATAGTGACCCACATATTTTAGAAGTTATGTGTATGTCCTCAATACAATAATAATAACTATCATTGTAAAGTAGTTAATACTTCCTAAAATAGTAGTAGTGACTTTTGTAGTGATGCCAAGATTTACTCTTTCAACTTGGCACGATAAAAAATACGTGTGGCTAAGTTTATGTTTGAAATTAGGAAGAAAAAAAAAACTCTAGGTGGGTATTTCCCCTAAGTATTCAAAATTAGCAATAAAACAATAAAATATTCTAAAAAGAATTAGAGGCCGTTTAGCAGATGTAATAATAAATTTTAAGTGTGGTCTCCATTGATTGTTAGTAAAATAATAATCTCACAACCAAGAACCAAGCCCGTTTCATATCAAAACATACTCCCAAGGGCCCAACCTTTCATTAAGTAATGAAATAAGAAAGGAATATATTGGACTAATGGGCCTCTCATAACGCACCAGTCCTCTTTAACAACTTGGTCCAGTCCATCCAAATAAATAAACTGAACCAAAAGTGGTTTCAGTAACTAAAGTTCTTAGATTTCATCCTAATTTAATTTTGATTTATTCGGGAAATTCTTGTTCGTAAACCTTAGATTTGTATGACAGATAAATGATTTCAAATTATTTATCGCCGACTCTTCTTTAAGGGTAAAATATAGAATTCATCACCGACCTCACTTTTAGAGTGAAAAACAAATGAGCATAGTGTGTTGATTAGATAGATTGATTCAAAGTTCAAACGTGGTGAGAAGAAAAGTATATAAGAAAAGTATACCCAAAATTCTTAGAGTCAAGCTTAAAATATTTCATCGATCAATCAATTTTATTGATCATCATCCAAGAATAAAACTTAAAATAAGAGTAATAATATTACGATACACAAAAAAACATTTCATATTATGCGTCATGACATTTGACCGGCCGACACGTTTTAATTTGGGACACATATGTTTATCTTTGGAGTTTCATAATTTTATTTAAAAAATAGTGGTAGTCTACAACAAACTATTGGGGTTTTTGATGTGCATACATGAAAGGCCCATCATTTACACGTACCACGAAAACTTTTCGCGACACGTGTTTTCACAACAAACGCTCACAATCGTTTATTGGTGAACATTAATCTTTAAAAATTTACTAATTAAATACACGATACATAAGAATTCTTAACTTCTGTGAACTAAACTGTATATCGCATAAAATGTATATGTACAAACTTAGAGAAGAGTAAAGACTTTATATACAAATTACTAAGATTAAAATTCTGTTGTAACTGAATAACATAATCTAGAATCTATACAGCTGGTGACAACTAAGATGACTTATGTGGCAATGTATGCTGAGCTGGATAATGTGTTACTTTATGTATATCAATATCCCCCCTCAAGATAGGAGTGGTAGAATCAACCAGTCTGAGCTTGGTAGAAAGATACTGGAGCTGAGAAGAAGGCACAATCTTGGTTAATATATCTGCTAACTGATGCTTAGTAGGAAGATAAGAAAGCTGGATCAATCATTCAAGAACTTTATCCCGTGTGAAGTGACAATCAACTTCAATATGCTTTGTACGCTCGTGAAAGACAGGATTTTTAGCAATGTGAATGGCAGATTGATTATCACAATGAAGTGTTACTGGAGAAAGATCATGAATACCAAGTTCCTGTAGAATATTAACAGTCCAAGTAACCTCCGAGGCTGCAGAAGCCATAGCTCGATATTCGGCTTCTGAACTGGATCTAGAAACATTAGCTTGTTTTTTCGATTTCCAAGCAATAGGAGAGTTGCCAAATAACAAAACATAGCCAGTAATTGATCTTCTAGAATCAGGGCATGAAGCCCAATCAGAGTTCGAGTATGCTTGTAATCTAAGCTGATTGGAATCTTGTAAAAGAATACCTTGACCAGTTGTATGTTGAACATAACTAAGTGTATGTAATAAAGCATCATAGTGTGAAGTAGTCGGAGCATACATATATTGACTTAATAATTGCACAGAATAGCTCAAATCTGGTCTTGTATTAGTAAGGAAATTTAGTTTCCCTACTAAGGATCTGTATAATTCAGGACTATGAAACAAAGTACCTTCACTTTTAGATAGCTTGATATTCAGAGGCAAAGGTGTAGCAGTTCTATCTTTGAGAGCACCAGGACAACAATTTAACAAATCTTTAGCAAACTTCTTCTGACTAAGAATAATACCTTCAGATGAATAAGAAATTTCTATTCCCAGAAAGTAATGCAACTTACCAAGATCCTTAATGTTGAACACTTGATGAAGATGATCTTTAATTTACTGAATGTGTACAGGATTGCTACCAGTGATGATGATATCATCTACATAAACACCCATGATAGTAATATCATCCTTATGTTTATAGATAAACAGAATATAGTTATATTTAGATTGAGTAAAACCTTGTTCCACTAACTCAGTAGCTAACTTAGCAGACCACTGTCTAGATGCTTGTTTTAGCCCATACAAAGATTTCCTGAGTCTGCAAACTTTGTTAAAAGGATTAGGATAACCCTCAGGTGGTACCATGTAGACTTCCTCATATAAATCACCATGCAAGAATGCATTATTCATATCTAGTTGGTGCAGAATCCATTTCTTACTAGCAGCTAAAGCAATAATACATCTAACAGTGACTATCTTAACAACATGAGAGAAAGTTTACAAATAGTCAACACCAAATTTCTGATTAAACCCTTTGGCTACCAACCTAGATTTGCATCTTTCTAAAGAACCATCAGCATGTAGTTTGACCTTGTACACCCACTTACAACCAATAGGTTTCTTACCTAAAGGTAAATCAACCAAATCCCAAGTCTTATTAGTTTTCAGAGCTAAAATCTCTTTCTGCATGGCCTCGTGCCAAACATGATATTTAGCAGCCTCTTGATAACAAGAAGGTTCAGTAAGTGCAGATTTAGATGCTAAGAAACTGTAGCATGACTGAAAAGATGAAGAAGGAACAATATTGCACCAGTTTGAATTCAAAGGAGAAAAATGACACTGATAATTAGCTAAGTAAGCAGGTGGTTGTTTGTGTCTAGCAGAGACTCTAAGTGACTGTGAACTGTTAAGAGTGGAGTCCAAATCACTCTCATCATGTACCAAAGAAGAAGTACTGGATGGGGAAAAAATAGGAACAGATGAGGGTATAGGTACATCATCATCTAAAACATTTTGAGAATGTGAAATGATAGGAAGAAAAATTTCATTTAGAATCTTGTTAGAGGAAGAATCAGAATCAGAGTGTATTAAGTGAAAAGGAAAGAATTTCTCATAGAAGATTACATCCCTTGAAACAGATATAATATTGGTTTTTAGGTCATATACTCTATAACCTTTCTGAGAATTAGAGTATCCTAAAAAAACATGAGCATTTGCCCTAGGATCAAATTTAGATCTCTTGACTTTACAAGTATATACAAAACATAAGCAGCCAAATATTTTCAATTTGGTTAGATCAGGATGAGAAAGATATAGCTTGTAGTAAGGTGTTTGGAAATCAATAGACTTTAATGGCATCCTATTGATTAAATATGCAGCACATAGGATAGAATCTCCACAGAATTTTTTAGGTAATTTAGAATGAAAGAATAATGCTCTTGTTGTCTCTATTAAATGTCCGTGCTTCCTCTCCACAACACCATTTTGTTGTGGATTGTAAGCAGAGCTGGTCTGATGTATTATACCTTTTGACAAGTAAAAAGACTTAGCAGAACCCTCAGATAATTCTAATGCATTATCACTCCTTATGCAAAGAATAGAGGTATGAAACTGATTCTGGACATACTGATAAAAATTCTCTAGAATAGAAGGAACCTCAGATTTGAATTTCAACAGATGTATCCAAGTAAATGTTGTGAAGTCATCGACAATAGTGATGAATTGAGAACAACCAGTAGTAGACTTAGTCTTATAAGGACCCCAGAGATCAACATGTATCAATTGAAAAGAACTTACAGACTTTATGAAGCTAGAGACAAAAGACTTTCTAGTTTGTTTAGCATTCTGACGGATTTGGCATATGATTTTGTCTTGACAATCCTTGATAGGTAAATCAGGTAACACTAACTTCATTTGTGAGAAAGGAAGATGTCCAAGTCTGAGATGCCACATTTGAGTATCTTCCATAGAACTGAATGAAACAGTATTAGCTTAAAAACCAGATTTCTGAAATCATGTATCATGAACACTGTAGAGACCATTGACAAGTTTACCAAGTAGCATCTGAGACCTGTTTTGACAGAGGTCCTGAATGTAGCAATTTGCATCAGTAAAATTGACCTTACAACTAAGATCTGAACATAACTTGTTGACAGATATCAACTGGAATTGAAACTCTGGAACATGTAGAACACCATGTAGTGTAATCTCATTATTGAGCTTGACAGTTCCTATATGACCAACTTTAACTTGTCTATCATCAGGAATAGTTATGTAGTTATCCGAATCCTTAGATTGTTCATAAGATAAGAATTTCTCAATGTATGGACAAATATGATGTGTTGCTCCACTATCAATTAACCATTGATTAGTATTAGTGGAAAACATACAGAATATACCTACAAGTAGAGCATGTTTGAGTTATCAGAAGAAGTTGCAGCAGATGAATGGGAATTCAGTTGTAGTATATTCAAGAGGTGATTATACTGTTCAATAGAAATTGTTTGTTGAGTATCAGAACTTTGAATTGTTGTAGATGTCCCAGTATTAACAGTATCACCACCATATTGTGATATTGCAGCAATTTTCTTGTCATGCCTAGGTTGAAAACCAGGTGGATATCCATTTAGTTTAAAGCACCTTTCAAGACTATGACCAGGAATATTACAATGACTGCAGAAGTAATTTGGTTTTGTGAACTTCTTAGAACCACTGTTAGACACACTAGAACTAGAGTATGTATTTGAACCACCAGAAAAATTAGATTTATTGCTTGCAGTCCTGAAACCACCAGTATTTCTGTCAAAATTCCTTTGTCCCGTGTTAGGAAAAAACTTTCTCTTGTTGTCAGCTGCATAAAAAGCCATTGCCTCAGTATTGGAAGATGACATTTCTCTATGCCTTTCTTCCTGAGCAAATAATCTGTAAGTTTGAGCAATATTAGGCAAAGGTTGCATCATAAGCACATTTCCTCTCACAGTAGAAAAATTCTCAGAAAGTTTCATCATAAACTGTAGGACTCTTTCATCTTGTTGTTTCTTCTGTAGCCTCTGAGTAAGATCACAAGTACACTTATTGCAAGTGCAATGAGGCAACGGACTAGCATCATTCAATCCGTCCCATAAAGTCTTTAGTTTAGTAAAAAACTCTGAAACTGAATCATGTTCTTGCTTTAACTCTGTTAGTTGTTGCTCTAATGAGTAAATTTGTGCAACTAAAGCAAAACCAAACCTTTCTTCCAATTATGTCCAAATCTCATGCGCAGTATGCATAAACAACACACTTTTTGCAATACTTTCATCCAGATTAAAAATCAACCACGAAATCACAATATCATTGCATCTTTCCTAATTTTTATAATTCGGTGAAGTTTTCTCAGGAGCAACAATCGTCCCATTAACAAATCCTAATTTGTTCTTAGCAGATAGAGTTAACATCATTGATCGTTTCCAGTTATGAAATCCAGATTCATTGAATTTAACAGAAACTAGTTGAGTACTAGACGAATCTGATGGGTGAATATAATAGACATTAGATGTATCTTGATTATAAGATGTATCTTGACTCGTAGTCGCCATTAATCAACGTTTTGAAGTAATGTAACGCACAGATAACAGCAGTTAACTAGAAATTTTCAATATGATAACGATGGAAGTGAATTCGAGTAGATATGATCGAAAACACGTTTAGACAATGATGTATAAGCAAAGAATGAATGAAATCGAAATGAAAACACCTAGTGTGCAAGAAGATGAAGATGACGATTGCGAACAGAAATTATCTTAATCAATTGCGAAAGAAAGATACGATGACGAAGATGAATTTCAGGTTGGATCCGTCATTGAAGTAGCTTGAACTAGCTATGATACCATCTTAACTTCTGTGAACTAAAATGTATATTGCATAAAATGTATATGTACAAGCTTAGAGAAGAGTATAGACTTTATATACAAATTACTAAGACTAAAATTCTGTTGTAACTGAATAACAGAATCTAGAATCTATACAGCTGGTGACAACTAAGATGACTTATGTGGCAATGTATGCTGAGCTGGATAATGTGTTACTTTATGTATATCAATAAGCATTTTGTACAAAATTTGAGATACACACTAGTACAAAATTGGCTTTTAGCGTCGGTTAAAAAGGTCTAAGGCGTCGATTTTTTGGCGTAGTATATGTAGGGGACGCTATAGGTATAGGTCTTTTGCGTCGGTTAAATAGGCAACGCTAATAATTGTTCTGCGTCAGTTAATAACCGACGCAAAAAGTCATTAACCGACGCCTATAGTCTGACAAAAGCGTCGGTTGTCTGAAATGCCGACGCCTATAGTCCTGACAAAAGCATCGGTTGTGTGAAATGCCGACGCCTATAGTGCAGACAAAAGCGTCGGTTGTCTGAAATGCCGACGCCTATAGTCCTTACAAAAACGTCGCTTCTGTGAAATGCCGACGCCTATAGTCTGTGTTATGGCGTCATACTACTAGCAACCAACGCCTAAACTATCTTTTAGAAAAATACTTTTTTTTGTTGTTTTACTAATATTCAGCTTGTTAACGTTTTTGTTTCACATATATACTGATGTACAACCATCAATTTTTTATAAACATCAACTAATACACTAAAATAATATCATAACACAAACATTATCAGATATTTGATTAACATAAATTGACAAAAGTTTTATGCTATTTTAATGTCTACACTTAGAAAAACAAGAACATTAAATTGCAAATGCTACCAAAAATTCAATCTGGTGTTTAGTTTCCCTTACAAAATTAAATAAATTATGTCAAAAAGATCGTCCACCATAGTAATCTTTTGCTTCAATTTTTTGCACATCTTTAGACCTCTTTTTTTCTTGGATACTCCATGCACTAGAACCCTCGTGTGACTGGAATTCACTGACACCGTAAATTTGCAGAAAGTGCAGCTGAAAGGCATATGCTATAGCCTATTTGTAATTCGAGGATTCTACTCAACTTAAACGAGAATGTAATAAGTAAATATTAGATTAAAGGTCACAGGAATCTCAGAGAGTTTTATCTGTCAAGAGATTGAAGATTAAAGTCATCTACAGACTTGAAGTTATTCTACATTGAAAGAAGTTCAATTTATTGTTCAAGCCTCAGTGAAGTATTCAAGGAAGTGGATTTACTACAGTGACAGAGATTTCCAGTTTGTGACAGAAGAAGTACAGGATACAAAGTTCAGTCAAAGCTAGAGAAAAGAAGCCACAGCTTTATATGTTTTAAAGATGAAGAATTATCATTGAAGTCAGTTATTCATGAAACCAGACAGTGCATCGAATGACGACATCAATCAGTGGAATTAAATCATCTATTTTCAGTGGTGTTCAGAAGAGAGAGAGATACTTTGTTTTTAAGTTATTCTCTTCTAATTAATTAAATGATTAATCAATTTAATTAATAAATTAATTCTTTCAGAATTAATTTATTTATTAAATTAATTAATTTAGTTGTTTGAATTATTTATTAAATTAATTCCAGAAAAGAATTAATTTAATTTAGAATTTATTTCAACTAAAATTAATTAAAAGAAAGTAATTTAAGTACTAGTATGACCTGTCTTAATACTAGTATGACCTAGTTTAAATAGAAGCAAAAACACGGTATGACCTAATTTAAATTAGGTCATACATGTTTCTTTTCTAGGTCATACCGAGTTACTGTTCAGGTCATACTGACACTGTGCTAGGTCATACCGAGTTACTGTTCAGGTCATACAGACACTTTTGCAGGTCATACAAGTTCATTTCCTAAGGTTCTACCAAGAGTTGTTGAAAGAACTTGAGGTCATACAAGGCAAAGGAAATTGTATTAACAGGCGGCCAAAAAGAGACAGTACATAACAATTGTAATATCTATCAAGAAAAACAGCAGCAGACATTTCTTTTCTCTCAAGAACAAAAAGAAACAATTTGATCTCATTTCTTCTCAAGCAATTAATTCTAGTTTGTATTGTTAAATCCAAACCACTAGAAGTTGATTACTTGTATTGCTTTGATTAACTAGCGGATTTTTATCCCTAGAATTTATCTCGAACTTGCTTTTAGCATTCGATCTTTTTATTACAAATATTAGAAAAGTTCATGTCGAATTTATTCTAAATTTGTATTAATTAGTTTGAGATAAATACTTTGTAATCCTTATTGTATTTGCAACACCCTTCAAGTTTAATATAGTTTATATTTAACTTGAATTTTGTTTCATTTATATTCCGCATTAATTTGTTCCTAAACAGTTTTATTCTAAAAGGACAAATTCGATAAAACGGTATAGTTTGTATTCAACCCCCCTTCTACAAACTTACCAGGACCTAACAATTGGCATCAGAGCCTTTTGATTGATATACAAATCAAAGATCCAATTGTTTTGAGATTTTTCTTTTAAACTCTGATTTTTTTATCTTATTCCTAAAAATCTCAAAAGATGTCTACTACACAGAAAGTGGGTACAGTGAAAATCCCAATGTTCAGCAAGGAGCATTATCCAATGTGGAAGAAGAAAATGCTCCTATTTCTTAAGGTTGTAAATCCTAAATACATTGATGTGATGAAGAATGGACCAAAACTTCCTATGATTATTGAGGAAGAATTAAAAGAGGGTAACATTGTTACTAGGGCTGCTAGGATGTACCCTAAAGATCCCAAGGATTTCACTCCTGGTGAAAAAGAGGATGTTACCTTGGATTCCTGTCTACAGCTGATCCTTATTGATTGTCTTGATCCTATCATGCATAATCATGTCCTAAACTGTGATACTGCCAAACACATTTGGGAAACCATAGAGATAATCAATGAGGGGACAGAGGAAGTTAGAGAGAATATGCTGGAAATTCTCACTTCACAATATGAGCATTTCAGATCAAACCCTGGTGAGGGTATCTCTCAGGTTTTTGAGAGATACAACAAATTAATCAATGATCTGAATCTCAATGGGAAGCACTACACCAACAAGGAGATTAACAAGAAGTTCCTTCTTACACTTCCACCTCATTTGGAGCACAAAATATCTACAATTAGAGAAGCAAGAGATATGAATGAGATTGCTTTGGAGAGATTGTATGGTGTTCTGAAGACCTATGAGCTGGAGCAGATTCAACAGAGGGAGCTGTATGGAACTGGGAAGATTGTTGGTACCTCTACTGAATTGACTGCTGAAGTCCCACAGAAACTGGAAGTGAATGCTGTTCAACCTTCCAGTTCTAACATGAATGTTATTGATGCTGAATATGGATTAACATCCATTGATCAATCTGGTGGTGACTTCTATTCTTTAGAAGAACTTGATCAGCTGGAGGATGGTGATTTGGCTTTGATAGTCAGGAAGTTTGGGAAGTTTAGATTCAAGAGGAATCCCAATCTTAAGTTCAGGCCCAGGTTTCAGAGAGGTGATTCCTCATCTTCAAGTGGCACAAGGGGTGGCTACAAAACTGGAACTGTGGAGAGGAGCTCAATCAGATGCTACAATTGCAATGAGTTGGGTCACTTTGCTACTGAATGTAAAAAGCCAAGGCAAGTGACAAGGAACTCATTTGATTCTAGCAAGAAGAATAAGATTGAGAAGGCTTATGTTGCTGAAGGGAAGAGCTGGGATGATACAGACAGTGAAGATGAAGAAGTTGGAAATCTTGCACTTGTGGCAAAAGGAGGCAAACTCTTTGATTCCATGTTATCTTCACCAGACATGTCTGAGGTAAAACTTACTGACGCTGAAATGATTTATCATCTTGGTGGCACCATAAGTTGTGCACGCACTGAAAATGATAGAATAAATCTTTTAAACACAAATCTTGAAAAGGAATTAAAAGAATTGAAACTTGTGCATGTTAATCAGGATGAACTTACTAATAAGGTAGCTTTTCTTGAGAATAGGGTTAAATGTTATATTCAACTGGAAACCATTCTCAAAGATCAGATTAGTGAGCTTAAGACCAAAGCTAATGCTTATTTCAGTTCTTGTAAGACTGCTAAAGAAATTCTCAATAAGCAAGCTGTTGGTAATCATGTCAGTATAGGGTATGATTATAATGAGGCTATTGGACTGCTTGGAATTAATTCCCCTTGTAGATACAAATCTGAAGGAAAGGTTGTTCCATATATACTTAAGGGTATTGAAACACCCTTCTGTAGGGAGTCTGAGGCAGAGCCTATGAATGAATACTCTATCATTATTGCTGAGGAGATTCATGAAGAAGATATTGCTTTGGAAGCTGAACAGTCCAAAAAGTGTATATCTGATATTCCAGTCAAAGTTGCTACAACTAAAAAGACTAAATCAGATATCCATAAGTTGGATCAAAACAACTGTAGAACTAACATGCCTGCTATTAATTCTTCTCATAAAGCATGTGGTGTGAGTAATTGCATGTCTTGTGTTTTTAATGTTATGTATGCTTTCTTTAATAAGAAGCATGTATCTAGTGATAAGACTGCTCCACGTCAACATGTTAATAATAAGAAGCATGTTAAAACAAAGACTACTAGTCCTCCTCATACTAGAGTGGATTCATTTATCCCTAAGCCTACTCAGAAATGTGTTAAGGCTGGTTATAAATGGAAACGCTCTTATGTGAAAGAGGTTGAAGTAGTTTTAGCTAAAAATGTTGTTTTGCCTGACAAAGGCCAGTTCTTTAAGTATGCCGGACCCAATCAATTTTGGGCTCCGAAGAAGGTCTAATCAATTTGATATTGCAGGGAGTTAAACAGGTAAACCGTATTATATGGATTCTTGACAGTGGTTGTTCAAGGCATATGACCGGAGATAGAGCCCTGCTATCAGATTTGGTTGAGAAAGTTGGCCCAGTGCTTACCTTTGGAGATAACAGCAAGGGTATAACTGAGGATATGGCCTGTTTGAAATCAAGAAATGTTATCAGTCAATAAGAACATCAATGTTACATTTGATGACACCAAACTCCCTAATATCCAAACAGAAAATCCATCTGAGAAACTAAAGTTTGAAGAAATGTCAGATTCAGAATCAGATGATAAGAATCCACCTGAGGTTGTTGCTGGTGATAACAATGATAATGATGATAATGGTGAGAGTGATGGTGGTGGAAACATTGGTAACAATGGAGATACCACTAACATTGGAGAAAAATCACCAAGACAATCTGCCAACAACTCAGGGGGAGGAAATGAAAGGTCAACTAGTCATTCACAACACCATAATGTAGAACAAGGCGAATCATCAATATCAAATCTTCCAAGATAAACAGTTTGGAAAAGAGCTCATCCTTTTGAGCTGATTATTGGTGATCCAGGTGTTGTAGTCAGAACTAGAAGTGCTACTCAAAATGAATATCATTATTCAGGGTTTCTTTCTGAAATGAAATCAAAGAAGATTGAGGAAGCACTAGGTGATCCTGATTGGGTGATTGCTATGCAAGATGAACTCAATCAAATTGAACAACAACAAGTTTGGAAGCTGGTACCTAGACCGAAGAACAAGACAGTAGTTGGTACTCGGTGGGTATTCAGAAATAAATTAGATGAAGATGGCATAATCACAAGAGACCAAGCACATTGACATCAGGTATCATTTTATCCGAGAGCATGTCATGAATGGAACTGTGGAGTTACACTTTGTACCCACAGAAGAACAGACTGCAGATATATTCACTAAATCTGTTGACGAATCCACATTTATCAAGTTAGTTGGTAAATTGGGTATGTTAAACAGTCTTAGTGATTAACAATATCTCTGTCATGTTTGTTCTTTCAAAATCATTTTCTCTTGCTGATATTGAATGATATATTTTGCCAATTCTTGTTTTTGTATAAAGCTTGTTAATTTAAATATTCTGAATAATTTATTTTCTTTAAAAATACTTTTCTCATATTTTTTAAATAGAGAAACCTATTTTTATTGAAAATTTTATTTATTCAAGAATCATTTAAGTTAGGTTCAGATTGTAAATATTGTTGTTTAAATATTTATGCAAGTTTATATTATTTTTATGCACCTCTATATTATCATGTAAATAATTGCCTGTAAATAGTTTCCTGTAAATATTTTTTATATTATTTTATTTTAGTTTATTATTATTATTATTTATTATCTTTTATTTTCTATTTCTCTTAGTTGTTTATGTAAATATATTGTATATATTATTTCTGATCTAGCTCCTGCTTAGCTGGAAATTCAGTGTCAAATCCAATTCAGGTATTACTTTCTATCTCTCAATCCACTTCTTTTACTGTTGCTGAACCCAAGTGGTTGTTAGGGTTGACCAAGGGAATGTAGATCCACAATCTCTATCCCAGGTCTTAGAGCCAAACAATGAGTCTACAACCTTCTTGAACTCTCAGCCTGAACGGAAATCAAATGTTAAACAAAGAAGTATTTTGATTGAAACAGTGAGTGATCCCACAGCTCTGCCTCCTCTAAAGAAATTCTATATATACTGAGGCATCTGTCAGCCCATCTGTATCCTCTCAATAGGATATGGACTTTGAAATGGCCAATGAACTGTATCTAGAGACATTCTCTCAACAGGATGAATCTATTGAAATTCACCATAGGGCCATGGCACTTTGTACTGAGTCAAGCACACTCTCATTACTCACAATGGGAGAAAACAATTTCATTAGATGAAACTCAGGACACAGTGAAAGCAGAGCACCTGCAACTGGTTACAGTGCCTACCATTGTCACGGTAGAAGTGCCTTCATAGGCATCTGAGGGAAAATTTGATTCTTTGCCAATTTAAATAGAATCATTTTCTCCCCTCCCAGAGTGAACACCTCTGGCTCCCAAAGGGATTTTCCACTCGCAGATTTATCTGGAGAAAGTGGAAGGCAACTTGGTCAGTCTATCACTGAAGCAATTCAGATTTCAAATCCAAGTGATTTGATAGACATGATTGAGGATCGGGATTTGCGAACTCCCATTGCACCACCACTGACCTCTCTTGAAGAGGCTAGGGTGAGTTTCAATGCAGGTACTGATCAAAAAGGAGCAAACAGACAGCTAATATTGAGTGATAAAAGTCAAACACTGAGTGAAACACATGCACGTGAGATGAGTGATACACTTACAAGAGAAATTCAAGTGAGTGCACACAAAGACACATACACTGCAATGTAGTTAGCTCACATAGCTGATCTACAGGAACATCTATTCTAAACCCAGGCTGATAAAGAAATTTTGCAAGCACAAGTGGTTGAACGGTCTTCTTCTTCCACCTCTGTCAACAATCAGCTGGGACTGCTCAAGGAAATCTAGAAGACAAATTTACTTCCAAGATCAACTCCATCATCTATCTCAACTCCTACTGGCTTCAGATACTCTTAAAGTTAAATCTGTAGAGAATTCCTCAACTAAGGGGGAGAAGTTTCTAAGGGGGAGAAGTTTCTAGAAGTTTCTAAGGGGGAGAAGAGTTTCTAGAAGTTTCTGGAGAAGCTAGTATAAAGGGAGCTGAAAAAGATATAAAAGGTAAAGAGGGAGTTTCAGGGGAGTAAAGATAAGTTAGCTCTGTTTTGTAAATGTTATATGTATAGAGCTTAGATAAATCAAGACAGGTTCAATGTTATCATATGTTCAGTCTAGAGGAACATCTGTCTTGTATTTATCTTTACTGGTGAAATCTGGAAATGTCATATTTGATCCAGAACTTTCTAGTATTTACTTAGGCTTAAGAGTCTTATCTTTTTCTTGGTTTTAGTTGAGTGATCCTCTAGGTATTTGGTTGTTATTCTCTAACAAACAAATAGGGGGAGATTGAAAGGCATATGCTATAGCCTATTTGTAATTCGAGGATTCTACTCAACTTAAACGAGAATGTAATAAGTAAATATTAGATTAAAGGTCACAGGAATCTCAGAGAGTTTTATCTGTCAAGAGATTGAAGATTAAAGTCATCTACAGACTTGAAGTTATTCTACATTGAAAGAAGTTCAATTTATTGTTCAAGCCTCAGTGAAGTATTCAAGGAAGTGGATTTACTACAGTGACAGAGATTTCCAGTTTGTGACAGAAGAAGTACAGGATACAAAGTTCAGTCAAAGCTAGAGAAAAGAAGCCACAGCTTTATATGTTTTAAAGATGAAGAATTATCATTGAAGTCAGTTATTCATGAAACCAGACAGTGCATCGAATGACGACATCAATCAGTGGAATTAAATCATCTATTTTCAGTGGTGTTCAGAAGAGAGAGAGATACTTTGTTTTTAAGTTATTCTCTTCTAATTAATTAAATGATTAATCAATTTAATTAATAAATTGATTCTTTCAGAATTAATTTATTTATTAAATTAATTAATTTAGTTGTTTGAATTATTTATTAAATTAATTCCAGAAAAGAATTAATTTAATTTAGAATTTATTTCAACTAAAATAATTAAAAGAAAGTAATTTAAGTACTAGTATGACCTGTCTTAATACTAGTATGACCTAGTTTAAATAGAAGCAAAAACACGGTATGACCTAATTTAAATTAGGTCATACATGTTTCTTTTCTAGGTCATACCGAGTTACTGTTCAGGTCATACTGACACTGTGCTAGGTCATACCGAGTTACTGTTCAGGTCATACAGACACTTTTGCAGGTCATACAAGTTCATTTCCTAAGGTTCTACCAAGAGTTGTTGAAAGAACTTGAGGTCATACAAGGCAAAGGAAATTGTATTAACAGGCGGCCAAAAAGAGACAGTACATAACAATTGTAATATCTATCAAGAAAAACAGCAGCAGACATTTCTTTTCTCTCAAGAACAAGAAGAAACAATTTGATCTCATTTCTTCTCAAGCAATTAATTCTAGTTTGTATTGTTAAATCCAAACCACTAGAAGTTGATTACTTGTATTGCTTTGATTAACTAGCGGATTTTTATCCCTAGAATTTATCTCGAACTTGCTTTTAGCATTCGATCTTTTTATTACAAATATTAGAAAAGTTCATGTCGAATTTATTCTAAATTTGTATTAATTAGTTTGAGATAAATACTTTGTAATCCTTATTGTATTTGCAACACCCTTCAAGTTTAATATAGTTTATATTTAACTTGAATTTTGTTTCATTTATATTCCGCATTAATTTGTTCCTAAACAGTTTTATTCTAAAAGGACAAATTCGATAAAACGGTATAGTTTGTATTCAACCCCCCTTCTACAAACTTATCAGGACCTAACAGCAGCCTCTAATAAAAGAATCCAAACAGGCCAAGTACATGTGCTCCGCAGATAGAACTACAGGTTTTTCCTTTGTAAAATAGTGGCAAAGCTAAACTTGCCTGAACAATAGCCAAATCAATCTTGTACAATATGAGATAAGTGTTATTCTCCCGAATAATTTGTACTTGATCTCCTGGGATTCTGGATTTATAATCCTGTAAAACATTAGCTAGATGATTATATTTAAAGTTGCGAAAAAAAAATCTTTATATTAGCTACAAAGATCAACAAAGAAATGGTCTACTAACAAGGATTTTTTAATTTCATTTTCTTTTAGTATATTATGTTTGATAGTTGTATTATCAAAGTACTAGTTGTTATGAAGTAATTATGATGGGATATTAATTTTATTTAGAATTGTTCTGAAAAGGCTTAACTAGGACTGCTAGACCTAAAGTGAACCAGTTAGTGAAGAATATGTTACATATTGATTGTTGTATCACCTTATGCAAGTATTCAACATAGTATTCTAAGCTGGTAATAGAAAGTTCTCTTGGTTTGTACTTTAAATTCGAAAAGAACTCATAATAACCAACAATCCTTCTTTTTTATTAGTAGAGTGCCATATGAAATTTTTGTAATACAACGATTACAAATTTCTTTTTCAACACAAGATTAATGACAACAACAGTGAACCTAAAAATACCTCAAATTTAATAAGATTAGAGATGTTAAATACACAAGTAAAATTTTATAAAAGCAGATTCACTTCTTTCCTGGCAAAAATGAATTTGTCACTGGTTTTTTCCAAGTCACGATGAGATGATCACGAAAAGAAAGTTAGAACATACCAAGAACAACACAGAATCCATTCCTCGCAAG
Organism: Heracleum sosnowskyi; assembly: GCA_030848705.1. Taxonomy (NCBI): domain Eukaryota; kingdom Viridiplantae; phylum Streptophyta; class Magnoliopsida; order Apiales; family Apiaceae; genus Heracleum; species Heracleum sosnowskyi. The sequence goes on along the minus strand of CM061242.1, from coordinate 7,251,132 downwards.
CTCAGCTGCTGCTGCAGCACCCAAACCAGATTTTGCCTGCCAATACCATATATAACGATCAAGAACCCACATTAAAAAACACTACAACAATACGTAAGAAAAAAACCAGAAACAAAAGTAATGTGTATTTACGCCAGTAATAACATAGACAGACTTCTTAGCAACACTGTTTTTCATCGTGTCAACCATTGTCGAACAACGAGCATATGATTTGCTTTCTCGACTAAAAAACCTCTGAGCAAGTAAACGAGCATACGCCATAATAAGAGACAGTGTCCAACATACGCCATAATAAGAGACAGTGTCCAACACACAAAATGCAAAACCTCTATCAGCGCCATCTCGATTTCGACAATGCAATAAAACTTCAAAAAAATTCAGCCTAAAACACAAGATTTTTAGCAGTCATTATAAGTCACAACATACATTATCAAGTACACATAGATACATTGTCTGTATTTACAACTCTAAGCACATGCGTTTATACAAATGTAAAGTGTAGTCAAAAGTTAGTTGGGACATTTTATCATACATCTAGTGTGCACTGGAAAAAAGCAAAAGAAAAAAAAATGGATTTTAGGTACCTAAGTTGAACGGGGGACTCCACTATTTAGTTAGTGAAGAACAATATGCAGCTTTGGCAAGCCTCTTGGCACTTCCTTGTATCAGAAGAACAATACTGCAGGCAGAGAGTAAAGAACATCAATTACCAGAGACTTCTTGGGAGAACCGTTGAAGATTGTTGGTACACTTACCTCCTTGGAAGGTCCATCAGACATTCTTGGTGAACTACAGCATGAAGAATAATTTTTACTGCAATTGTCAGTTCCATAACCCTTAAACTCGTCAAGACTGCTGGCATGACTAGTACCACCTGTATCACTGACCCAAGCACTGATCCCAAAATTGCCGAACTGGAGATTGACAGGTTCAGCTTTGCCAACAGGAAACAACCCATCCATACGGTTCCCAGTCTCATCTTCAGTCATTTGGCCAAAAATGGACTCCCCATTGCCATCTACAGAGATCACATGCCAAGCCTTTGCGACAGATCCGTCGGTGTTTAAAAGGGCCATCAGATGCCTGCTCGAACCTTGTCTCTAGATCAATTGAAACATTCCATTGGAGCTCAATGAGTTAGCAACACACTGATTCCTGTACTCCTCATCAATAACAATATCTGTATTTGTGGCAGGATCGTAAAATTTCTCCCCTGCATCACGCATCCGCAAGCAACTGAAAACCGTTGCATGGATGGCTGCTACACTCTTATCAACATTGGTGTTGTTAATCTTCGGCACTAAATGCTTGTCAGCTCTGTTGCAAAGATATTCTTGAATTGTCCTGATATTCCGAATATATTTCACATACTTGTTCTTTTCAGGATCAAGTGTCATGTACTTTTCACGAACTGCGAACCTTTCCAAGTGTTTTTCCTCATTTGTAATATATATCATGAAAGGTATAATTGAAGGATGTTTCTTCATAAGGCCCATCTGCAAACAATATAAAAATTAAGTACTACAAAGGTATAGGGAAACCATATTGATACAAGATGCAACTGTGTATTTGTTTTACCACAAAGTTTAGGCTCAAGTGAACGCCCTCAACAACTACTGATTCTTTTCTCTCTTCCCATCCTGTGATCAGCCGATCGAGACCATCAATCACCATCTCACTTTATGCCTTCCCCAGCATGGTAGGTGGAAGCCCAAAGTAGGGGATTTTGCTTCTCATCAACAAAACTCCTCATCATATGTCGAATTGAATATGTTGATATTACAGTTGTAATACCAAGTCTACTACCCTGCAAAATGAATTTAAAGCTTAGCAACAAGAAAAGATGACTTTATGACTTCAATTGACGACCTAGATTCTATTATTCATGAGCATGAGAAGACCTACTGTATCTATGAAGATACTTGTTAAATGATCTGTCAGATACAGAAGGATCGACTACAATGCATCAATAGAAGAGTTTAAAAAGGGAAACTTATACAAGATACATGATCATTGCTAGTTTTTAGATATAAATTTATTACTTCTTGACATGCATAGTATGGAACTTCCTCCACTTCAAAATTAACTCACTTGAGTTGGTTTACAATAGACCAACTTTTGTTACAAAGTTCAATTTATACACTTCTATCAGCTAATGTGGTCCACTAGCATCTCATTACAACAATACACATTCCTTCCTCTCCTTCACATACATACAAGAACTAGATTTGACACTGGAATGCGATGTGATCAGCACGTCTTTTAATAAACAGCAGTGTGAAGGATTAAAAGATAACACAGTTTTAAGTACCGCTAGAATTGAAAAATTAAGAAAAAACCCGTGATCAGAACACATAATACAAATTATAAGAGATAGCCTTCACATGTACACCATCAATTTAAAATATTTAGTACTTTCATCAAAGAAATCAATAGAAAAAAAGATGAATACCAGGAGAGAAGACAAGGTAGACTTGCCGCAGCCACTAGTGCCGCACAATAACACAGTAACTGATTCCTTTCGCTCCCGAATTCTGAAAAGTTTAAGTTCTTTTTAATTGACACAATTCAGTTGATATATCTTAATTCGTTTATTAAGATATAGAGAGAGATGGCGGGGTAGAGGGATGAAGGGAGGGAGGGAGATGGAAAATACCTGGAATAGAACTAAGATGAAGCATGAAGATGGATACGGAGATGTAGCAGCTTCTAATTAGGGCTCGAACAAATTACTTGCATAATCCAATCGACAAAACTCAGTTTAGTCGGAAGAACTCGGTCTAGATTGAGATCGATTCCAAAAATTAGGGCTCTACAGATGAGACAGTTAGTCAGTCGGGTGAAACTGGGGATCCTGCTCCTTATATTGGACTCTTAACTCTTGAGTATCAATATGTTATATTTTCAAATAAAAATCAAAGAAAAGTAATATTGAACTTATATTAAAGAAAATTAAAATTTGTGGCATGTGAGAAATCAACAAATCAAATTACATAAATTAGAATGATTTTGTTGAACTTAAGTCATTTTTTACACGACATTATTTTAATAATTAAAAATACTATTTTTTACATAAACTAGAATGATTTTGTTGAATTTAAATCATTTTTTATATGACATTATTTTAATAATTAAAAATACTATTTTTTTAATGACATTATTTTTGTAACATGTTTTTACTTTGTTTAAACAAAATATCTTAATAAAATAACTAATAAAAAATATAATCATGAACAAAATAATTAATAAAATTAATAAATTTCAAATAATTTAATTATGAGATTATAGTATGATTTTCCGGATTCTCTATATTAGAGAATTTTACCTGAAATAGTGGTCACTTTATCATAAATAATGACTCAAGATATCAATGTTTGGGGTTGTATTTAAAATTTACAGAGTTGTTAGGAAAAAGCGTTGTTTCAAACATCATATTACTGTTTGCTATTTTTTTAACTTGTACATTTTTTTATGCAGGATATAAAAAAATAATGATTTCGGTGAAGTTTGATGGTAAAACTAACGGACTAACGGCTAATCCCACAAAAACTGAAAATCAGCTTTTTAAAATAAAAAAAAATAGGAGGCCTGCTTTTTCTAAAATTAAGTAACTTTTAAGCCAAAATTATTTTCAGAAAAGTTGCTGGTAGAATTTACTAAACAGTTTTTTGGCCCTTTTTTAGCAAAAAATCGCAATGTCAAACGTATCTTTAAGAAAAAATTCAATGCACGTTATTTATTATTGTGTAATGAGAATATTAAAATATTATTTATTATTGTGTAATGAGAATATTAAAATAGGTCACTCAAAGTCCAAAAATCTCATGCCAATTTCTTACTACATAAATAATTCAATCAACAAAATACACCAAAACAAACCCAGCACAATTGGTTAGGAGAGGGAAATATTGATATTGATATCGAAACTCTACTGAAGTGATTAATTTTTTGTAAAGAACATAGTCTATAGCGTCGGTTTCACCAGACCGACACCAAAAATGCACTCTACAGCGTCGGTTCCCCAAGGCCGACACTAAAAATTCACTCTATAGCGTCGGTTTCATAACAGCGACACTAAAAAGTGCACTTAATGTGTCGGTGTTACAATGACCGACGCTAGAAGTCCTCTATTACGTCGGCATTCGTAGAACCGACGCATAAAAGTGTTAAAAGCGTCGATTAATGTAGACAACTGACGCCTTAGATCAAGGAAAACTGACAATAAGCGTCGGTTATGCTAGCAACCGACGCATAAAATATGTAAATGCGTCGCTTGCCCCTAGAACCGACGTTAAAAGTGCGACGCTGTAGGTGCAATCTCTACTAGTGACACTTTGGTTTACCTAACATTTTTTTAAAAAAAAAAGTGTTGAATGCAATAAACGGGATACCAAAATTATTTAGAAATGAAGATGATATTATTTAGGGGGAAAGGAGGGTACGTAATATTTTGCTTAATTTATTTATGGGGTTAAATATCAAATAAATCATTAATTATGTTCATTATGTTCAAGTGTATCAAATTATTTACTCAGTGCAAAAATGACTCAATTTAATCATTAATTTAAAATTTTGTATCGACTTAGTAATTATAATGTTGAAATTTTGTATAAATTTAGTCATTCTCCGGTGATGTTCTTGATACGAAATTCTAAATTAGTGACTAAATTGATACATTTTTGTAATGAGTGATTAATTTGATCATTTAAATACAATGAAAATGACTTATTTAATATTTAACCCTTTATTTATGTGAATTTAGGGATCTATTTTATTTCATACTAATATCATAATCGATTAAAAGGTCATGTGACATTTGAAAAAAAATATTTTGCACTGGTTTGGGTCGTCTAGGATTCCGAAAAAATGAATTTTGGTTAGAAAATTTTCATTAATTTTTCAATTAGCCAAGAACTGCAAAATGGAAGCTGTACCGGGAGTACTGAATGAGACTGGAATGGGGATAAAAACATGAACCGCATTTTTGCACAAATTTCGTCGGTTCTGTGCATGCAGTAAACAACATTTTTACTTACTTTTACAATAATTTATCATTTTTCACCATTATGTATTGTTTTCCGATACCCTCCACATTTTTCATGCCATTTTCACCCTAAAAGAGACTGGAAAGTATTCAAGTATTATAAACGGTGAGAGAGTGACGGAATCAGAATTTCGAATAAATTGAAACAAAAACAATTCATTGAATGTTTCAAGTAATCGACATCTCCCATCAAATCCAGTAATTCCCACTAAGGAGTGAGCAGATAGAAAGAGCTAAAGTCCAACTCCAAGCAATGCACCGCGGCTTTTAAGGTTTGGGAAGTTCAAGAATATGCGTACAAATAATAAAATCTAAAGTCATTTAAAAGTGCACATTATAAACTTGGAACCTACCTTCTCTTCTGTGGGCCCTTCACCCCATCTTTGTTTTTAAAAACTTTACACTGTTTTCAACTTTGGACCCATGCACCTTTGCTTACCATGCATGCCATAACTTTGACATGACATGATGTTGTTTTAAATTTTCGTTTGTTTTGATTCGAATTTTCAGATTTTTAAATAACAATAACTTGTTATTGATTTCATAATTTATGACATTCAACTCATCTGACCATTTCAACTCTTTGTTAAATTGACCTCTCGATTGTACATGTCCTCGCGATATTAATGGACCTTGTCACAAATATCCAAATTCTTTGCGAAATGAATTCTGAATAAGTCGGGGTTCAAATAATCAAAAAATACAAGAACTATGATGTATATAATATTTCCGATTCTGATTCTCATAATACATCTAAACGCTCCTTAAATTGCTTCCCTTATTTTTCCTTGTCCAAAAATTTAATAGCACAATAAAATGGAAAAATGACCACACTTAGTCTTTGTCTCCGCAGTACATTTTTTCAGATATTATAAAATGGTGTCGTACATTATGAAGGGGTTGTAAATAATAATTTATAGATAAAAAATGTAAATAGTTTTGTATTATTGACGAGATAATTATATGTTAGGAAAACAAATTTTCAGATTATTTGCGCTAATTCCATCTTACTGTATATTCTTTTAATCTGTAGTATCACGGATGCTAATCGTAATTACTCGCACACAAGTGTTGTTCCTTGACTTTGTCTTTTGACTAACTTTAAACATCACTTCAATAATTGATTTGATTAAATTAATAAAATAATAATTTATTAGTTGAAGTAAGGATTAGATGAAAATGATTATAAACTGCAACTGGGCAATTAAAAATAAGGTAATGCAAAAGTGGTAAAAAAAGGATAAGGATCAGGTTTGTAAACTTGTCCTATTCACAAACATGCACATCGCACATCAAATCTTGGCAGAGATATGTTAACTTTGTTGTGACCACTTTCTTGATTTGTACTCCTCCGTCCGTCTCATTATTTTACGGTTTTTTACATTACATGATACATATTTTAAAGTTGTTATAAAATATAATTATACAACTTAGTTTTAAAACTTTAAAAAAAATAAAAAATAAAAAATATATTTTTATTTAAAAAAGAAAAAAATTAAAATAATTTATCAAATTATATATTAAAGAAGTCTTAAAATTGTAGAGTGAGTGTCAACCCAAGTCCCACATCGATAAGATAAAGAAGAATTATCTTGAATATAAGCAGCAAAAACAACTCCATTAGTATGAGGCCTTTTGGGAGGAGCCCAAAAACAAATTCGTGCGGGCTTGGCCACGGCCCAGAGCGAACAATATCATACTAATGTGGAGTTAACGGGTGTTGCGCGGTCCAACAAGTGGTATCAGAGCCGATGGTTAAGAATTGATCCTGGGGTTGCGGGCTGCAAGTTGCGTGGTGTGGGGGAGGCTCTCCAGAACTACGATCGGAGATCTTGGACAACTTGTGTCGAAAGTCTTCCTACCACTGAGGTGGTCGGACGGCGTGTCCCGCAAGATGCGTAACAGATGAATGGCGGCGGTATAAGAGTTACAAGATTGGTGGTTCTTAGATTGAGGGGAGATTGTAGAGTGAGTGTCAACCCAAGTCCCACATCGATAAGATAAAGAAGAATTATCTTGAATATAAGTAGCAAAAACAACTCCATTAGTATGAGGCCTTTTGGGAGGAGCCCAAAAACAAATTCGTGCGGGCTTGGCCACGGCCCAGAGCGAACAATATCATACTAATGTGGAGTTAACGGGTGTTGCGCGGCCCAACAAAAATACATGCTGAATCTATGTCCCCCAATGTAAAGAATTGAAAGGAAGAGATGGAGTACTGTTAATCGGTTGTTCTTTGTCTTTTCTTTTCCTACTTCTAAATATTTACAAAGAAAATTATACATGTTAACATGGACAATTTTTCTTCAAAATACAATTTTTTGTTTAAATTTTGTTTTTAGTACAGAGACATGTATTTTTAATAAAATATGTGACTTTTTTATGAAATATTCATGAAAGTTTTAGTTAAATACCTTTTCATAAAAGTCAATTTGGTTGTACACAATAAAAATAGAGTAATACCATATATATCAAATTGAGTATCAAAATTTGATAGCGAATGACCTGACACCGTGATAATTTAAAATAATTTAATTAATATTAATATAAATCCAAGAGAATTTATTATTATTAATTGAGTTCTAGTCAATTAAAATATGATACATGACATTTGAAGATATATTTTGGAAGCCAATTCCGTATCTCTAATATTATTCATAAAAACACGTCCCTTAGGAGTAGAAATGGAGGAAAACATTTTTTATTCTATATCTTTATTCTTTACTCTTTAGACATAATCTTCTATTTAAAATATATATACATCCACTTGCCTTTGATGAAGTGAAAGATGAAGAAAATTATGGTTCTTTGCAAAAAAACTGAAAAAGAAAGGTCGGCTTCAGTCTACAATCTACCACGGTTGAAGAATCGATATCATGTAGGCTGCACTCTGCAGGGCTTACTGTGTCCCCACCGATTAGTTCTTCATCAACCGTGGCCCAAGAGCCATGATTAAAATTAAATGATAGAGAAGAATATTAAAATATTATAGAGTTAATTGCACTTTGCATCTCTCAGTTTTATCCCAATTTCAATTATGTATATGTAGTTTCATAAATTACATTTTGCATGCCCAAATTTTAAAATATAAGTCAAATCATAACCCTTTATACGTTTTTATCAAAAAAAATATTATTTTAACGAATATATTGACAAATGCGATATAAATTATTGCACCGATGATATAAATTTTAGATTTTAAACATGTAACTAATTTTACACTTTTAAAAATTTTAAATCATAATTTAATATTATTTTTTGCATCTCAAACTTTAAATCATAGATCGAATCACAACCTCTTATACGTTTTCTATCAAAAATAATATTTCTTTAACGAATGTATTGACAAATGCGATATCAAATTATGCAACGATTATATAATCTATATTTTAAGATGGTACAAATATATTTTAATGATTTTATACGTATCATGTATAATTGTAGTCATAATTTTATTTAATGAAAACATATTAGTTCAATTTTTTTTTAATAAATTATAATTGATTAATGGTCATAAAATAATATTAAATTATGATTTAAAATTAGTTACATGTTTAGAATCTAAAATTTATATCATCACTGTAATAATTTTATATCGCATTTGTCAATATATATTCGTTAAAAATAATATTATTTTTGATAGAAAACGTATAAGGGGTTGTGATTCGACTTATATTTTAAAGTTTGAGGATGCAAAATGTAATTTATGAAACTACATATACATAATTGAAATTGGAGTAAAGTTGGGGGATGCAAAGTGCAATTAACTCAAATATTATATGTTTAATAGTGTAATGGAAGATTTTGTTGGGATTGACTAATCTTTATTCGATTTTTTTAAATTTTTAAGGAAATTATTTAACATGATATCTGAATTTGATTTTGAAAAAGTTTTTGGTTCGAGTTTTCCTATCTCATTTTATTTAATTTAAATATATATTCCTAAGTCTATCATTACTATCTGTTTGGTTAATCATAGCAAAATATATCATATGTTGAGAAAAAATGTTGATAATATAAGATCTTTTTATGATCTTTTTCTAGCACTATAATTACCAAAAAAAAAAAATTAGAGTTACGGGTAAATTTACGATTTGTTTGAGAAGAAAAAATATGTTATGTTTGTCACTCAAATCATGCGCATGGAATAAACTCGGTAACTTCATATCAAATATACTGATTTCAACTTTATTATTTTGTGTTAGCGACTTTTTTTTTTAATTTTTTTTGAAAATTCAAAACTTACATTACTAGCAATCATTCATGATTACATAAAAAAACTTAGGAGGGATACAAGAAAATGAATAACCTTATTAGCAGAGCGCCTAATAAATAACAAAGAAACACGACAAGTTTTTTAACAGAACTTGGCAATCACTGATCACTACCAAAATAGGACAAGACTGCACTTGTCGATCACTGCACTTTGCCACGCCTTCCGTTTTACCCAACTCAAGGTGTAATGGTCCTCAATCGAGGAGATTGAGACATTTTGTTTAGTTTATAAAACAAAATATTACTACTAAACGTATCAACAAATCATGATATTTTGGGTGTCTGTGTTGGATTAGTCGTTACTCGTTACCCAAGTTGGCTTTAGAGTGGGTGTCAACCCAAGTCCCACATCGATAAAATAAAAAAGAATTATCTTGAATATAAACAGTTAAAAACAACTCCATTACTATTAGGCCTTTTGGGATGAACTCAAAAACAAATTCGTGCGGGCTTGGCCACGGTCTAGAGCGGACAATATCATACTACTAATGTGGAGTTAACGGGTGTTACGCGACCCAACAAGTGGTATCAGAGCCGATGGCTAAGAATTGATCATGGGGTTGCGGGTTGCAAGTTGCATGGTGTGGGGAGGCTCTCCAGAACTACGGTCGGAGATCTTGGACAACTTGTGTCAAAAGTCTTCCTAACACTGAGGTGGTCGGGCGACGTGTCCCGCAAGATGCATAACAGATGAATGGCGGCGGTATAAGAGTTACAAGATTGGTGGTTCTTGAATTGAGGGGAGATTGTAGAGTGAGTGTCAACTGAAGTCCCACATCGATAAGATAAAGAAGAATTATCTTGAATATAAGCAGTCAAAAATAACTCCATTAGTATGAGGCCTTTTGGGAGGAGCCCAAAAACAAATCTGTGCGGGCTTGATCACGATCCAGAGCGGACAATATCATACTAATGTGGAGTTAACGGGTGTTGCGCGGCCCAACATTGAATGTGTTTTGATCAAATACCGAGTATTTTTCGAAAATCGGATAAAATCCCGATTCCGAGTCTGAAATAAGTCGAAGTCCAGATTATATGTGTCATAGAATCATGATTTATTGGTAAATTTAGTAGTATTACTGTGTATTTTAAATTGGACTAACATGCAATTTAAGTTGTTTCGACAATTTACGAAAATAATGAATTATTATTTATCAAACCGACTACGATATTTTAAAAACAAGGTTAATAAAACGAGTAATTGAGAAAGTTAAGGCACAAAGTTTGTGGTATATTATCGACTTAATTCTGTCGTATCAAAACTGGCATGTAAAAGTGAAAAAATAAATACATTGGCAATGAATTAATAGAATCATCAAATAGTATAACGTGATGATTTGATAAAAAAATCTACTGGCATATAAATATAATATTAATAAACATATGCTATACATAATATTATTTCAAGAAAACTACTTAATTCTAAAAATTATTTCAAGAAACTATTCAGGCTTAATGATCTTTTAGCCTAAAAGTTTACTACCATATAACCATCAGTCCCTGTGTTTTAAAGTTGTACATTTTAGTGTTAGATATAAATAAATAATCTAGGATCATCTTATGCGATATTATCAAGGTTACGTAATAAACTGTAGCACGAAAGCGTACTTGATTCCATGAAGGTAAATACAAATACGGATTTAATGATTCATTCCGGATTTACTCGTATATCTGCTTAACATACCCATAATAAATGTCAAATCCGATCGGGTACAAATTTGAGCATACATGAGACTCCCAATAGCCGAAGCATAGGGAATGTTCTGCATCTGCTTTCCTTCAAAATCATTCTTAGGGCACTGTTTGAGACTAAACTTTTCTCCTTATGTTGTTGAGTTTGTTCTTGTTGAGCATCGTCTTGATTTTCAGTAGGAAGCTGTATAGGTATATCCACATTGTTGTCTTGAACAATATGAGGTAAAGAAACCGATTCTTCCTCAAAGACAACATCCTTAACTATATTTTCCCCCTCAAACTCAACATCTTCGTAATGTACTCCAGAATATTTCCTTTAGCTTTATACCTTATCTGAACAAGATTATCTAAAATCTTACTTGTCTCAGCCTTTTTCGTTTTTTTTGCAAAACGCTTTTCAAGCTCATCAAGGAAATCCTTTACAGATACCTCATCGGAGTCATCAGACATACCGCCCCTGAATGCTTCAGGAATGCTGCGCTTTATCATCATTAGACTTAAGCGATTAGAACGTTCCCACTTCTCAAAGTTCAGTTTATCAGTAGCAGAACTTTCATCTGTAAGAGAAGCATGTTGTTCTTTCCTTATAGCATAGTCTAAATCCATGCAGCCGAGAACTAACAGAACGTTCTCTTTCCAGCTCTTAAAGTTTGTGCCGTTAAGCACAGGAATGGAGTTCATATTAGCCGTTATAGTAGCAGCAGATGCATTAACTAGAAATTTGGAACAAAAAAAATTTAAGCTCGCAAAAAAAATCATGTCAAATTCATACATAAAAGCATGCATAAAATAAAACATGAATTTAAAAGAACTATAGTGTATGGGCACATTTAAACAAGATACCTAACACAACATTAACATTTAGTCTTTGGACTGAAATATTAACTTGTAAGTTGTAATGCCCTCCCGACCCGGGGTCAAGATCGGGTAGCGCACAACCAATATAAATCACAACCCTGGAAATATCATTATAAATATAACAGTGACCCCGAAAATACTAAGGATCGAGCACATGTTATAATATGAAACAAGTCATCACAACTACTAATGTTATTACAAACCACCATGTTATTAGGGTAACCCCGATAAGGAATTACGCTAACAACCAAATGTCTACAAAAGTTTTACACACTCATTCAGTTTTATGCTTACATCATCCTTACAACCTGGTTACCGGTTACAAACTCAAAACTACTACCTGACCACGGACCCTGGGAACCTGACGGTTCACTCTCACCCTAGCTGCTCGCCTAACGTGAGACATCCTCGTAACTATCTGAAAGGTTAGAATAATAGAGAAGCAAGAATGAGCCACAATGCTCAGCCAGTGTGATAGAATATAACTCTGAATATCAATGTATAACTCAATAAATATGAAATTTAACAAACAGTACAGAACAGGTATTAGGAAATTCTCAATGGAATTTAAGAACAATGAAACTTGATTATCGATACCAGCACATAACTTTAAAAATAATCTAATACATATAAGTAACTTTTCTCACTTTATCATCAAAATAATGAATTGGAATCCATTCGTTCACACGAGCTAAGCCGACGATCAATCGCTCATAGCTCGCCAACTAAACTGTGGTACACAGTAGGCTCATCATATATAGGGGTTCCCCGGGCATTTATCCGCCCCACGGCACTTATTGCTATTGGCCAAAATTCATCTCTCGACCGTCGCGCGGTCAGGCATTTCCAACCGTCGCGCGATCATGCATTTCCAATTCACGGGTTCAATATAAAACCCTAGTTTCACAACTCAAATCACAGTTTTCACCCTTATCGGGCTCACAACTCAAATCACAGTTTTACCCTTATCGGTTTCACAACTTAAATCACAGTTTTACCCTTATCGGGGTTCACAACTTAAATCACAGTTTCAACAAAATAAGTACACTTTTCTCATTTAACATGGCAATATGAATCTGATAAGTAAGAATACCAATCAGAGGATTTATTGAATACTGAAAGAAATAGTTCAAGTCCTTCAAAAAGTATACTTATAACAGATAAGCCTTACATTCTGAAGGAAATAAACCGGATTATACATAACATATATAAGTTCGAATACTGAAACTGATTCTGATAACTGCATTAACAAGAAGTAATAATAATAATAACAACTGCAGTTCAGTGTAAAAGGACCAACACTTGGAAATTAAGTGAAGAGTATAAACACTCGCATAATAATAATTCAAGAGAATATTACTCGAACAATACATGAAGGGTATAGACACTTGCCTTTATTTAACGTTTCTGTTCAACTGTATGCAACCCTGGTTAGTCGCGCTCGTCTAGTGCCTCTATAATATAAAAGTCAACATCTAAGTCAACAGTCTTGCAAAATCTCAATTGCTATCAATACCGACAAATTCTGTTCTAACTACCCCTCGTGATAATATTAAACGCGACTAACACATTTAAACAAGTCTCAAAACAATTATTAGCATTTATGACTCAACAACCAGATAATTCACATAATCCACATAGCATATATCGTCATTTAATTGTGATAAATAAATCACATAAGTCTCGTAACATTTAAGAAATAATTTTAGAAAATATTCGACTCTCGTTTCAAAGAATTTTAACCTCAAAATATTTTTAGGTCAAAAATCGGACTATTTCTCCCAATATAAAGATTAAAACAATTTAATCAATTAATATAAAATTAATTGACAATTTCCAAACACTCAAACTATTTTTAAATAAATAAAACAAGCTAGAAAATAATTAAACTTAATTTTTAATTAATTAAATCTAATTAATAATTAATTATTAAGAATTAACTGATTAAAAGAATTAATCAATTAATTAAATTAATTAATTATTAATCAAAACTAATTAAAATAATTAAATTTAATCAATTTTCGGATTTAAATAAATATCCTGAATATTAAAAAGTATTTTTAAATTAAAGATATGATTTTTAGAATTTTTAAAACAATTTTTGAATTATTTTAAAAATTAAAATCCAGAAACACTTTTCTGGAAAAACAGTTTAGGGTTTTTGGATCAAAACCGGGTCGGGTCAACTTTTGAAACGGGTCGTGAAGAACAGTTCTCGGGTCGCCAAGAACATGTCACCGGAAACTGGGTTTCCCAGTTTCCGGCCGACGTCCGGCCACCGGGAACTGCTCCAATCGCAACCAAAACACGGGGTTTCGATCCTCAGCATCCCCAACAGTTAGTTAACACCGAAAACGGCACAAAACGATCCCAAAACAACTCAGAAACTTCCCCCCCGCCGGCGAGCCGCCGCTTTCCGGCCACCTTCAAACAACCACCAAACTGAAAACTAAAAACATGAATCGGTTCTAAATGAAACGATCTATATAATGACGGTAACCAATTCAAAGGCCGATCCCTGCAACTAAAAATCCGGCAAAACTCAAACCAAGTCCGGTAAACCTTAACTTTCCGATATCATCGATTTCAAGCTCAAACATCACGTTAAAATCATTAAAATACTCTACATCACATAACAAACATGATTAACCCATCAATCATCAAGAACAATCAACCACCAAGAATTTCCCCAAATTAATAATTCGAAATAAAAAGTATAAAATCAGAAAAATTCGAATCCTTACCCAAACTGAAAACTGATGATGGATTATGATAGAGGGTGAAAAGGGCTTTGATTTGGTTACTAGAACTTTGAATTTGGAATCCGATAACACCTTCGATCTTTGATTCGATTACGAAGAACACGAAGAACTCGATTAGGGTTTTCGGGTATTTTAGGGATAATTATCGATATATTATGATTTATTATACGTAAAATAATTACGACACGGCTATTTATATTTAACAGAAAATAATACCCCAAACGATATTTTTGGTTCAATAATGATCCGTGGGATCGTTTTTATTCGAATATAGTGTACCGGTTACAAAACGATAATCATCAAAAGTACGGATAATTACGAGAGTAATTTAATACTATCTATATGTACGAACCAAAATATCTTTATAACAATTACTCAAAAATATCCCCTGTCTTAACGAATGAATTATTGGTACGAATGAGGTACCAATTTCCCGAACAATTACAAAACGAACGGAATTCTTCGTTCAAAAATTTACGATAACTTTAAAATAAAATAACTCACTTTTTAAATACCAATCTAATTACCTCAAATTTCACGTAGCATTTATGGGACAAACACATATGATCATTTAACGAAAATTTCCCCACATTTAAATACAGAATGTATTTAAATCCACTAATAACGTAAAAGAAATTATATTAAACTCTAAAAATATACCCACGGTTTCCCGGTTCTTACATCCTTCCCCCCTTAAAAGGATTCTGTCCCCAGAATCAACCTAGGCAAACAAATGAGGGTACTTCTCTCGCATATCACTCTCTAGCTCCCAAGGCTTCTTGAAATTGTCTCCAAATTCTTGAATTAAACCGCGGATCCCTATCGGATACGATTGAAACTGGCACTCCATGATGTACTATTATCTCGTTTAATTAAAGGTGAATCAACTTGAAAGGTATTAAGTCAGAAAGAAAACGACGGCCTAAAATATCAATCTCACAATGCGGACAAATCCGGTTAACTGGAATACGTTCCTAATTTGTTACTTCTACATTTAAAAACCTTATCTAACGGTCGGGTTTCACATCGCAATTTACTAGCAAAATCTACAGCAATAAATGACTTGGTAGCTCCCGAAGTAATTAACACTTTAGCACGCACGGAGTTTACGAGTAGCGTACCTGTCACCACATCAGTATCTTGGACAGCATTTTCCATATTCATATTAAATACTCTGGCTCTCGGCTGGTTAGCATTAGGTTGTCCTGTTGATTTACAGTTTCTGGATATATGGCCAATTTTCCCACAATTGAAACATGTTGGTGCTGAGCATTCCCTAGCGACATGTCCTTTCTGGTTACACTTGAAGCAAATCACATCAGTCTTCACACAACCTCCTGTATGTCTCTTTCCGCAGGTCTTACATTCTGGCACCGGAGGTCCATTTGGTTCCTGTTGATTCCCGAATGGTAGACGAGTACCTGGGCCAGCATTCCCAATATTTGGCCTCTTGAATCCCATATTCCTCCCTGCCTGGAATCCCAGCTTCCCGTTGAAACGATTCTGAAAATTCCCTTGCCCTCGATTTGGTTCATGACTCTCGACCTTCCTTTTATTGTTGTCCTTCTCCTTCTGCGATTGATCACTCTCTCCCTCTATAATCATAGCTTTCTGAACTATTGCTGAATACGTGACCAACTCAAACACTGCCACCCTGCTGCGTATCCACGGCTTCAAACCCTGCTGGAATCTCCTAGCTTTCTTCTCATTGGTGTCGACAAACTCTGGAACAAACCTTGCTAACTCAGTAAATTTGGCTTCATACTCTGTTACACTTAAATTTTCTTGCTTGAGTTCAAAGAACTTCAACTCCATCTGATTCTGCATATAACGGGGAAAATACTTCTCTAAAAACAAAACGGTAAACCTTTCCCAAGTAACTGTCGTTGTGCCTTCCAAAGCTTTCACCGACTCCCACCAATAATTAGCTTCAGTTTTCAGGAAATAGCTTGCAAACTCTGTTTTTTGGTCAGCTCCAACTTTCACTAGTGCAAAAGCCTTCTCCATTTCTTTTAACCACGCCCTTGCTTCCACTGGATCTGCAGTCCCTTTAAACTCTGGTGGTTTTACGGCCTGAAACGACTTAAAAGTAATCGTTGGTACGACTGGTTGTTGCTGGCATATCTGTTGTTGTTGCAAACACTGCTGCTGTTGGGTTAGGGCAGCTGTTTGTTGACGAAGAAGATCTAGAATTTGTTCCACTGGTGTATCCATTCTAATCAAGTGATTCAAGAGTTGATAACTGCTACAAAACAAACAATATATTTAGTAACTGGATAGGCCTTGTACAATGAGAATCAATTTAACAAGAATTTGGGAGTCAAGGAATCACTCCCTTCATAACAAGATACAACAGAGTACAATGATTGGTTTCTATCCACAACATAGTTGTGGTAGAAGATCTCATAACGTTTGTAAGAAAAGCAAAGTAGAACAAGGTACATGAATAAAATTGATAGGATGAACATACATGTTGTCTTACAGCGTATGACAAAATAGAGCAAAGGATAGTAAGGTATAGGAATAAGATCTGACAAAATAAACATACATGCCAGGTTTGATACTGAATGATAAATAGCGGAATATGTAAAATGATAGCAACTGTGGCACCACAAAATTTGGTCATCATATAACCTGGGTACAAGCGTGAAAACGCTTTGATGATAAAAGAAAAGTACATGATAGAAAACAACACCAGAAGTAGAGTACACAGCCAAAAGAAAACACCTGCCACTATCTCAACAGTACCACTATATACAATAACAAAACGGCTCCACTCCAGTCCAGTGTACTGCTGATATCTATATAACGCATCTATATACGTGTCGGAACGAAATCCACTAACTACTGTACATAAGACTCCATCTCGTTTGGCTCACCACATGACTCTCTGCCTCTAGTCCTCATCAGGTGCAATCCTCCGGAGCTCTCCCATGATATAATCCATCAAGCTACTCATCTCTGACGGATCTCGCTCTCCTCCGCTAGTACTGCCCATATGACTAAGTCTAACCTCAAGGACTATCCTCAATGCCCTAAGATCCATCAATACTGCTGATGCTCCTGACACATGCCTCTGGCAACGTACCATCTCTCTCACCTGGCCATGCAAAAAGTCTCGCTCTCCAGCTACCCTCATATACTCATGATACGGTATAAGCTCAGGGATAAACTGAAACGGGGGTCCATTCACGGACTCTGAACTAGGTGGAGAACGGGCTGGGGGTATCGCTCGCAAAGGTACAACAGGAATAAGTGCAACTGGTAGAGCTATCACCACTGGTGGATCTGGTACAACTGGTAGGTCGGGTACTACTAGTAGATCTGAAACAAAATGCTCCGAAGGGTCTGACAGTGGATCTGGAACAGAAGGCTCAGAAGGGTCTGACTCCGAGTGTGAAGAGCTAGAGCCCGATGGCTGAAACATAACAGTAGTGTAACTTAAGAACCACATGCTACATCCTCATTGACTCTCTACCCTAATAGTCAAGACTATATCCGATAATCTTAACTCAAACTCTATATGAGTTTGCTCAACATAATCATCTCACATGGAACTATCTCATAGTACCTACTGTTTAACCCTATCCAATACCCTATACTTGTTTCAGTGACCATAACCTGTGGCTCTGATACCAACTTGTAACGCCCTCCCGACCCGGGGTCAAGATCGGGTAGCGCACAACCAATATAAATCACAACCCTGGAAATATCATTATAAATATAACAGTGACCCCGAAAATACTAAGGATCGAGCACAGGTTATAATATGAAACAAGTCATCACAACTACTAATGTTATTACAAACCACCATGTTATTAGGGTAACCCCGATAAGGAATTACGCTAACAACCAAATGTCTACAAAAGTTTTACACACTCATTCAGTTTTATGCTTACATCATCCTTACAACCTGGTTACCGGTTACAAACTCAAAACTACTACCTGACCACGGACCCTGGGAACCTGACGGTTCACTCTCACCCTAGCTGCTCGCCTAACGTGAGACATCCTCGTAACTATCTGAAAGGTTAGAATAATAGAGAAGCAAGAATGAGCCACAATGCTCAGCCAGTGTGATAGAATATAACTCTGAATATCAATGTATAACTCAATAAATATGAAATTTAACAAACAGTACAGAACAGGTATTAGGAAATTCTCAATGGAATTTAAGAACAATGAAACTTGATTATCGATACCAGCACATAACTTTAAAAATAATCTAATACATATAAGTAACTTTTCTCACTTTATCATCAAAATAATGAATTGGAATCCATTCGTTCACACGAGCTAAGCCGACGATCAATCGCTCATAGCTCGCCAACCAAACTGTGGTACACAGTAGGCTCATCATATATAGGGGTTCCCCGGGCATTTATCCGCCCCACGGCACTTATTGCTATTGGCCAAAATTCATCTCTCGACCGTCGCGCGGTCAGGCATTTCCAACCGTCGCGCGATCATGCATTTCCAATTCACGGGTTCAATATAAAACCCTAGTTTCACAACTCAAATCACAGTTTTCACCCTTATCGGGCTCACAACTCAAATCACAGTTTTACCCTTATCGGGTTCACAACTTAAATCACAGTTTTACCCTTATCGGGGTTCACAACTTAAATCACAGTTTCAACAAAATAAGTACACTTTTCTCATTTAACATGGCAATATGAATCTGATAAGTAAGAATACCAATCAGAGGATTTATTGAATACTGAAAGAAATAGTTCAAGTCCTTCAAAAAGTATACTTATAACAGATAAGCCTTACATTCTGAAGGAAATAAACCGGATTATACATAACATATATAAGTTCGAATACTGAAACTGATTCTGATAACTGCATTAACAAGAAGTAATAATAATAATAACAACTGCAGTTCAGTGTAAAAGGACCAACACTTGGAAATTAAGTGAAGAGTATAAACACTCGCATAATAATAATTCAAGAGAATATTACTCGAACAATACATGAAGGGTATAGACACTTGCCTTTATTTAACGTTCCTGTTCAACTGTATGCAACCCTGGTTAGTCGCGCTCGTCTAGTGCCTCTATAATATAAAAGTCAACATCTAAGTCAACAGTCTTGCAAAATCTCAATTGCTATCAATACCGACAAATTCTGTTCTAACTACCCCTCGTGATAATATTAAACGCGACTAACACATTTAAACAAGTCTCAAAACAATTATTAGCATTTATGACTCAACAACCAGATAATTCACATAATCCACATAGCATATATCGTCATTTAATTGTGATAAATAAATCACATAAGTCTCGTAACATTTAAGAAATAATTTTAGAAAATATTCGACTCTCGTTTCAAAGAATTTTAACCTCAAAATATTTTTAGGTCAAAAATCGGACTATTTCTCCCAATATAAAGATTAAAACAATTTAATCAATTAATATAAAATTAATTGACAATTTCCAAACACTCAAACTATTTTTAAATAAATAAAACAAGCTAAAAAATAATTAAACTTAATTTTTAATTAATTAAATCTAATTAATAATTAATTATTAAGAATTAACTGATTAAAAGAATTAATCAATTAATTAAATTAATTAATTATTAATCAAAACTAATTAAAATAATTAAATTTAATCAATTTTCGGATTTAAATAAATATTTAAGAATTTATAAAATTTCCTGAATATTAAAAAGTATTTTTAAATTAAAGATATGATTTTTAGAATTTTTAAAACAATTTTTGAATTATTTTAAAAATTAAAATCCAGAAACACTTTTCTGGAAAAACAGTTTAGGGTTTTTGGATCAAAACCGGGTCGGGTCAACTTTTGAAACGGGTCGTGAAGAACAGTTCTCGGGTCGCCAAGAACATGTCACCGGAAACTGGGTTTCCCAGTTTCCGGCCGACGTCCGGCCACCGGGAACTGCTCCAATCGCAACCAAAACACGGGGTTTCGATCCTCAGCATCCCCAACAGTTAGTTAACACCGAAAACGGCACAAAACGATCCCAAAACAACTCAGAAACTTCCCCCCCGCCGGCGAGCCGCCGCTTTCCGGCCACCTTCAAACAACCACCAAACTGAAAACTAAAAACATGAATCGGTTCTAAATGAAACGATCTATATAATGACGGTAACCAATTCAAAGGCCGATCCCTACAACTAAAAATCCGGCAAAACTCAAACCAAGTCCGGTAAACCTTAACTTTCCGATATCATCGATTTCAAGCTCAAACATCACGTTAAAATCATTAAAATACTCTACATCACATAACAAACATGATTAACCCATCAATCATCAAGAACAATCAACCACCAAGAATTTCCCCAAATTAATAATTCGAAATAAAAAGTATAAAATCAGAAAAATTCGAATCCTTACCCAAACTGAAAACTGATGATGGATTATGATAGAGGGTGAAAAGGGCTTTGATTTGGTTACTAGAACTTTGAATTTGGAATCCGATAACACCTTCGATCTTTGATTCGATTACGAAGAACACGAAGAACTCGATTAGGGTTTTCGGGTATTTTAGGGATAATTATCGATATATTATGATTTATTATACGTAAAATAATTACGACACGGCTATTTATATTTAACAGAAAATAATACCCCAAACGATATTTTTGGTTCAATAATGATCCGTGGGATCGTTTTTATTCGAATATAGTGTACCGGTTACAAAACGATAATCATCAAAAGTACGGATAATTACGAGAGTAATTTAATACTATCTATATGTACGAACCAAAATATCTTTATAACAATTACTCAAAAATATCCCCTGTCTTAACGAATGAATTATTGGTACGAATGAGGTACCAATTTCCCGAACAATTACAAAACGAACGGAATTCTTCGTTCAAAAATTTACGATAACTTTAAAATAAAATAACTCACTTTTTAAATACCAATCTAATTACCTCAAATTTCACGTAGCATTTATGGGACAAACACATATGATCATTTAACGAAAATTTCCCCACATTTAAATACAGAATGTATTTAAATCCACTAATAACGTAAAAGAAATTATATTAAACTCTAAAAATATACCCACGGTTTCCCGGTTCTTACATAAGTGGTACTCTCCACGCAGAAATCAAATATTAATAATAAATTCGGTCAAGCAACAAACCTTCCTTTGGGCCGGTTAATTACTCACATGAAAAATTGATAATTATTACATATTTATTCCCACACACATATTCATTATTTGGTCATTAAATAACCTTCCTTTGAGCCGATTATTATAACACATAAATAATAAATATACACATCCTAGTATTTTAAAATAAATAAATCTACACAAAAATATCACTTTGGAAATATTTTGTTTCAACTCACTTATTCATGAATTAAAAGGACAAGATAAATAATTATCTTAAAAAAATATGCTGCCCAAAATCCGTAAAATTGTAAATTTTTTTTAAAATAACTCACCTAATATTTTAATATTATTTACACCCAAAAAATAACCGATCATCATTATTGATGTGTTAATATACCACAAAATTGTCAGAGGTCTCCAAACTTGAGTTTACGTGATAATATATATATATATAAAAATTACCACATAATTATAAACCAAAACATGGTACATAATAATCAGCTTAAACATTGAGTACCAGGTACATGTGATAGCAGAAGACTTATTATGCTATGATGAACTGGTTACACATTAATCCACGTCAAACTAAATAGCATACATGGTCTCTTTATTCCACTGCTAATACGTGATGGCAAAAAAAAAAATTGAACAACCAACCATCTCAATGTATAATTTATGATATAGACAGAGACCACGAAACGCAAGTCCATGCATAAATTTCTGATTACATTAGTAAATTAAAATTAGATGATCAACAAAAAAAATATTTTTACCAATCTACGCACTTATAAAGCCCCAAAACGTAAGCCGAGATTTTACCGATACATCCAAATTCATGTTTGATCGACAATAAACAAAAAAAAATCATAATATATATATGATCAACCATAATAATTCGACATAAGATAGGCTCTGATACCACTTGTTAGATCTAAATAAATAATCTAGGATCATCTTATGCGATATTATCAAGGTTACGTAATAAACTGTAGCACGAAAGCCTACCTGATTCCATGCCGGTAAATACGAATACGGATTATGGGACTTGATCTTCCATAGACTTGATTCGCCTCTAGCAGTATCTCGCTCAACTTGATGGGAATAGAGGAGTAGATGTTGTGAATAGTCTTGGGGACCAAAACCCTATTATATTCTTTATATAGTCGTCTAATTAGACCCCATTAACCCTAATTAGATTACTATTGGGTATTACACATTACAAAGCCCATACCGAATAAGATGTTATTGGACCCTTTATTTTAGGCCACTTAATTAGTCCAAATATAGAATAAACATTAAATATAATTGTATTTAATTTGTAAGCCCATGTATTGTGATTATTAATAAAATAATCTAACATTTAGTTCATGAGATACTGAAATCATAGCTTTCAACTCTTATACCGGTTCAGATAAAAAACTAGTATAACTCGGATGGGCAAAAAAGCTTAAATCCATGTTTTAAAGACTATTTTAAAGATGATAGACATCCAAACCAATAACCTTCCTACAACCAAGTTTAAATTCATGTTTTAAAGACTGTTTTGCCCATCCGAGTTATTCCGATTTTTTATTCTGAACCGGTATAAGGATCGAAAAATATGATTTCAGTATCTCAGGGGTTAAAAGGTACAACTTTAAAATACAGGAACTGATGAGTATATGATGTATGTTTTCTTAATTTTATGGAAGTACTTTTATGCATGTCTAACTTTTTTTTCGTTCTTTCTACTAAAGAAAATTACTCCGTTCGTTCTTCTCATTTTTCTTTACAGTTTTTTACATTGCTTGACACACATTTTAAGGCTCCTATAAAGTATAACTCTATAACTTATTTTTAAAATTTTCTTTTTCTAAATAAAAATTTAAATATTATATTTTTATTCAGAAGAAGAAAAAATTTAAAATAATTTATCGAAATATATTTTATAGAACACTTAAAATATGTATCGAATCTCCGTCCTCCAATGTAAAAAATTGAGGGGGACCGAGAGAGTATTTTTTTCCTCGAAAAAAAGAGAGATACTCTCTTTGTCTCTCTCATTTCTTTACAGTTTTTTACATTGTTTGACACGTATTTTAAGACTCCTCTAAAATATAATTCTACAACTTATTTTCAAGAACTCAAGGGGACAATGGGATTAACATTAAGAAATAGAGTAAGTAAGATTAGCAAAGATTCGGTTTGTACGTACCTATAATAAGCAACAGCGGCCCCGAAATCTAGCGGGGATTTTTATTTTGATGCAGAAGAAAAAATGTACTCACTATATTTAATTTAATTACTAGTTGGTGTTTGCTAGTAAAGATATAGAAGTCCTTCAATAAATAAAAATTAAATATCTGTCCCCATACCATTTAATTTTCTGAATTTAGAAACTGCACATTTACGTAGCCGCTCCTGTTTCATTTGTCTCGTACAAAAAGATAGTCATATATTAAAGATTTATAACTTGCCCCAGTTACCTTTGTCTATTTTTAACATTGCCCAAAACAAGTAAATTTGTTTTTTCTTAAAAATTTTGGATGGATAAACTTATAAGTTAATCTTTGAATAACGACAAGAGTTTGTACGTTTTTTAGTTTGGTGCGTATAATTATTGATGCACCTTTGTTCATTCAATCATTTTATCGGATATTTTCATTGGGGATCTAAAATTAGATTATGCTTACGAAACCAATCTTGATACTTAAATGTTTTAGTATTCGTATTCGATATTCGGGAACACATCCGAGTACTCAATTAAATCGGAATTGATCAATTTTCGAGTTTTGAATATACGTTAAAGAGCATATTTGTGAAAATTTTAACATATTTTTATGATTGGTGTAGAAAAATCATTACAAGTATCATATTGGAAAAGTTGGAGGATGTTTGAAAAATAAATTTATACAAATTTCACGATAAAAAAGTAGTAAAACTTTTAATAATATTAAAATCAACTACTTCTATCACTTTTCTTCACTATCATTACTTTATACATTAAAAAATAATTGTTCCATTACTTAACTCACTTTTATTATTATTATTATTATTTTTAACGTCCATGTACAACTCAAATATAAATAAATGGGTGTGACGGAGAGAGTATATGCATTTGGGTCAAAAGTAAAACTGTAAAAGATGGGTAGTGTGTTGCAGGGACAAGGACGATACGAGTTGTACGGAGAAGCGCACGTTAGTAAGACGAAGTAGTGAAAATCTAAGATATGCTTGTACCCCCAACAGCTTAAATAGATAGAATTGAACCCCACATTATTCAATTCAATGGACTTCGTATTTGCTCGAGGACTGATGTAAACTTTTGACCAAAAATAAAATAAATAAATTTTTTATCCGCAAAATTGTAGTAAAATCTTACTACATGTAAAATAATAGTAAAATATATATCATTGACATTAAATTATAGAGAAAATAGAGAGGGTTATTTGTATTTTATTTATCCGTAAGTTGAGATTTCGAATTTTGTCGAGTTGAGATTAAGTATATGACAATAGATTTTTCGGGAAAATTAAGTAAATTTTATTTTCTTTATCGATAAATCTAAAGAAACAAACGCTCAACCCTTGCGTGCGCTTGGGTGCTGGTTTATGTAGTCTATGGATCAATACAAACAAACAATAGTGCAAACGAAGAATAGGAATCGAATAATTAATTTCTTAACCTAATAAAGAAACATTAAAACGACCTTATTTTACGTTAAACTGTCGTGTTATCTACTTATATTATATTTGCACACTGTTTCCCATAACCGTCACTGGCTCGAATCGACAATTTGCTACTGTTAAAAGTATAAATTAATTACTCTCTCTCTTCAATTTTTTACATTGAGATTGAGCACGGAGTTAAGAAAAAATATAATTTAGTGAAGAAAAAAAAAGTAAAATGAGTAAAATGATTGGAGATAGTGAGGAAAAATAGTGAATATATTTAATTTTTATATTATAAAAATTTATTATTTTAGAAAATTTTTGAAATATAAAAAATTGAGAGAATATTCTAAAAAAATAAGTGTAAAGAAATGAGAAGCATAGACCGGGTATTTAACATAGACCCGACAATTTTCGACACGATACGAAAACACGACACGAAAATTTAGTGTTTGAATTTGCATTTTTAGTACACGAAACGAAAGTACACGAACACGAAAGTACACGATCGAGATTTAGTGTCGGGTTTGTCGTTACCCTTCAAGTATACGACACAACACGACACGGGTACACGAAATAAATAAATAAATATTTATAAATTAATTTTTATATTAGATATTTTTATATTTTTATTAGATACTTCACATTTATTTATGTGATTATACATAAATTTATAATATTATTTATAAATATTATGTAAATATATTTTTTTAATACATATTTGTAAAAATATTACCGAAAATTTTAATATTTTAATACATTTACTTATTTATTTTTATTTTTATTATTAATTAGAATTACACGAAAACACGACACGAAAAGTACACGAACACGAAATTACACGAACCCTAAATGGGTGGTTTTTGGTTTTAGGTTTAGCATTTACATACACGAAACACGAAATTACACGACACGAATGAATTGACAGATCTAATTTAACAATAATGGTAGCATGCAGTTACAGTGCAGTAATGTAGCTTCTAGAGAGCTAAAAAGATTCTTTATTACTATTTGTATGAAATTGTACTCTTATGCGGTTTCAACTTTCAAATGCTTTTTTAGTGCAATTTATTTTTATTTAGAAAAAAAAATTCAAATGCTAATAGAAATGTAGGAGTAATATTTTTGTCCGTATTTTTACCGGTTGTTGTAAAATCAAAATCGGAAATAATCGATTAAGCTGTGGGTTCATGATTAATTAAAAATAAATTAAATTTTTTTATTAATTAAATTTTTTAATGAATCGTGAATTTTTAAATGATTGATTAAATATTTCATAATGATTAATCGGAAACTTGTTAGTTTTTCTCTCGAAATGAAATGAAATTGTAAACTCACTTCATGGTAAAAATGAGATGATATCGATTGGTGTAATTTTGTTAAAACATTTCCGATGAAGACAAACCTTTAGCTAAAATAATCTAGATAACAAATGTTTAGATAATATGTAAAATATCTTAGCAAAAAAGTTACAAAATAAAGTTACAATTGAGTTTGAATAATTTCTTCTACATTGTTTAAAAAATCTGTGAGCTAAAGTAAACATAAAAAAGTCATGACTTGTTACTACAAACATAACCACAGATGGGTTCCTTCAAAAAAAAAAACATAACCAGAGATGGGTTAAATTTTAATTTCAACCATGGTTGAGTTAAAAAAACTCAACCGCTGTTAAAAAAAGCCTGTATAAATTCTCATCAAACCTATGCCATTACAATATCATGTCTCAACTTGCAAGACACAAACACATTCAAACACAACTATGATGATCGGCGATACTCATCGTTCAAATCCAACCGTCCAAATCCCACCCTACGACACAACTAATGATCCAACGGCTGATATTCACTCCCCAGTCTCCGTTACTCACCACTTTAACACCGTCAGTTCAGATAACACTCACTCACCTCATGAACATTTAACGGCGTTACAACGTTACTTGCCGTCAGTTGAGGACATAGACATTCCCCTGGACGCGTTCACGTGTGATCATTTCCGCATGTACGAGTTTAAAGTGAGACGATGCGCACGTGCCAGGTCACATGACTGGACTGAGTGTCCGTACGCTCATCCTGGAGAGAAGGCTCGCCGGAGAGATCCCCGGAAGTTTCATTATTCCGGCAATGCATGCCCGGATTTTAGGAAAGGCGCGTGTGTGAGAGGAGACGCGTGTGAGTACGCGCATGGAGTGTTTGAGTGTTGGTTGCATCCAGCTCGGTATCGAACTCAGCCGTGTAAGGATGGGACTATGTGTACGAGAAAAGTGTGTTTTTTTGCACACACTGCTAGTCAGCTACGAGTTCTGCCACCGAGTTCGCCGAGTCGACTCGGTCTTGACTCGTTCTTGATTGAAATGGCGCCGGGTCGAAATGGGTTTGACGCGTTCTTTAATGAAATGTCACCGAGTCGACTCGGGGTGGACACGTTCTTGGCTGAGTCAGGGGTACCGAGTCGTCGACTCGGTAAGTCTTCTTTTGGTTCGTCTCCGACTTCGATTCTTTACTCACCTACTGAGTCACCACCTTCTTCGCCTTGTGGGTTAATGGGTTTTGACTCGGTGAGTGAACTCAGTGAGTCAATGAGGGGAATGCAGATTGGGAATGGTGGTAGAATGGGTATGAGCATGAGTGTGAGTCCACCTACATGGGGTTTCAAAATGGGGTCTTCATTCGGGTCGCCCCGTCAATGCTCAATGATCCGACCCGGATTCATGAGTGTGCCGGGGACTCCAACTCGGAAGATGACTCGGTCTGGACTCGGTGTGTTTGATTTATGGGATCAGTCATGTGAAGAAGAGCCAGCAATGGAAAGAGTCGAGTCAGGAAAGGACCTACGTGCGAAAATGTATGCCAAGCTGAGCAAGGAGAACTCGCTAGGGCGAGTTGACTCGGATAACTCGGGCTCTGAAGTTGGGTGGATCACTGAGCTTGTGAAGTGATGGGAAATTATATATAAAAAACATTTTCGGGTAAATGGGTTGACCCGGTGGGCTAACATTTTAATTTGATTTTTCTACCACTGCTATTTTGTTAATATGGAAGGGGTTTTCAATGGTTTGTGCAAGTACATTAGTAGATGAAGATGGAGAGATTAAATGGTGTATATTTTAATCTCTATTTTGTGGTATTGTTATTATTATTATCATCATCATTATTATGACTTTTGCGGAGACAAGATTTCCTGTAAATATAGTCGAATATAATTTCAGTCAAGAAAATCACCATTTTGTGTGATGGTGATTGTATCTCATTTTCTCATATCTGATGTGCTATTTCCCACAAATTCTATAAAGATGAAAATTTTCACTTATGTGTCTTGTTATTGCTCTTCCCGAGAGGGTCTCCCCGGTCTTATTCGTTCGAATTTTGTCAAAGATAAATAGGCAGAATGCACGTATATTTAATTATATAAACAAAAAATTGAAAAATTGTGCGAGACAATAATATACTTCTTTTGATTAAGGGCTGTAACGAAGCTATAAACGTAAATTTAATCATTGTAGTCAATTTCATTGGAACAAATTACTTTTCAAATTCAATAAATTTTAGTCACTCATTTTACATACGCTCGTTGGAGATGCTCTAACATTATGAACTTGCATTTTAACTCTATCAACCTGGTTTGTTACTGGTTAAGAATATTTCTACCGAAAATATTAAGTCCCTAGTTTTTGATTCGTTTTAAATTTAAACTAAGCGCGTCTTTTATTGAATCTGACACCAAGTTTCTCACAAACTACGTTATCTATTTACTACTGTACTAGTTAATACTTGCTACAACCATGTTTGACAAAATTTATCAGAACTTCGCAGTTAAACAGGTATTAGAACTTGGAAACTACTCCGACCAACCTGCAATAAAACTGAAGTATTTCGAATAAAAGTTGAAAAATTGTCATCTCGAGACTAAACTAACTCTTTATAGGAGGATATCAAAGAGAAAACTGACTCTCATAAGGGGTGATCTACACTATAAATGAACAAAATTTGCGTTTCCTCAAACTTTAAGGTCCCAAATTTTCCAATCTTCTTATATTTAATTGTTGAATACTAATATAACAGGACTCCATAAACTGAACTCGATTAAGTGCGTGTTTGGAGTATGACAAAAAAATTGATTTATAGTTTAAAATGAGCAAGTGTCATATATGTGATAAGTTGATAAATTCTTATAAGTTACACGGGTGTTTGGATAAATTTACTTATAAGTTAGTTACAAGAATTTGCTAAATTAAATTTTAAAAAATAATTTTTAAATATAATGATTTCAACACTTGTATTTTAAATTAAAAAATATTTAAAAACACAAATGTAAAAATATAAAATATTAGAAAAATAAAAAAATCAAAGAATAAGTTGATAAGTTAAGTAAAATGTTGGTGATTTCTAACATTCAACTTAACAGTTTATAAATTATAAGTTATCAAATAAGCTGAGTAGACAAACAAATTTCATAAACAGCTATTATCAACTAATAATGTATAAGCAAGGTAAGCCAAACAAGCCCTAAGACTCCGTCAAATTAAAAACCAGCCCGAACTCTTAAACAATTAGTATAATTTTCTATTTAAACAACTACTATCTTGTAAGTAAAGCAACTCTAGATAGATAGATAAGGCCGCACTTCGCAGGGATCATGCAGTTCTCCTAGTCTCCCCTAGTTTTTCCCAGTTTCGAGGGCCTTGATCCATGGTTTTGTGTCTAGCACTGTCTGTTGTAAGTACAATATGATTGAAGATTAATTAGTAATTAATGAAGATTGAGTTTAGTGGTTTAGCTACTTTTGCATCATACTGTATATAGAAATGCTTCTCTTAAATTAATTTTATCAAAAATTGACCATAGACACAGACACTACTATATTCAATTACGTTATAGAGCTTGATCAAGGGGCTGTTCTTTAGAGAAAGTAAATAAACTAGTGATGAACTTATGCAAGTCATAATAATGTTTAATAATACATTTCTTACAAACAGATTGTGTGTGCTTTAAAAACAACTTGGAAGCTGATATTTGTAGCAATTAGCAGTTCAGCACAGATTGTTCTCAGTGAAATTTGCTGCATATAAGCACCTTTAAATCACACTTAAAACTTATTAGTAGAGACACTTGTGCGAAACTTATTAATTTATAAGCCAATGAACGACGTTATACTTAACATGCAGTGTCATATCAAGTTATGATGTCAAACATTGCTAGGCTTTGGAATCATTGCATTACTGTAAGGTTGATAAACATACCTTCATTTTCAGCTACAAGGCATTTTAAACTTTAGGATCTGCAAAACTCTTGTCCTTGGGAGCAAACTTCTGGATCATATCAATCAAACTGGATCTTGTGAAAGTAGCAATTCAAAAGTCGATGAATCAGGTGTAAAACCTCTCCCAACCATTTCCTCAAGAATTGGCACAGCCTCATGAAATTTCTTTCCTTTCAAAAATCCTTGGACAATGACATTGTAAGTGACACTATTTGGTGGGCAACCGTCTTCTTCCATTTTCAGAAGAAACTGTTTTGCTTCCTCAAATTTCCCATTCAAACACAGACCGTTTATCAGTACTGTATATAATTGAACATCAGGCTGGAGCCCTTTGGTAGAAAGATTATCAAAAAAGGCCTTCATTGTATCAAAATCCCCGTGTTTGGTAGTACCATCCATGATGATGGTGTAAAGACTGATATCGCAATCTAATCCCTTAGTCTCCAACAACTTAAGAAACGACAATGCATCTGCAATCTGGTGATTTTGACACAGTCCATGTAGCAAGTCCCTATAGATGTGCAGATTTGCCTTGATTCCCCTCGTTTGCATCTCATTATACAATTCAAGGGCAGCTTCACATTTACGCATTCGATATAGACAACTTAGGAGAGTGCAGTAAGTAAAAACATCAGGCTTTACTCCTTTTAATTGCATCAACTGAAAGAGATGCATCGCCTTGTCCAGTTTATAATGCTTGCAGTATCCCTTTATTAAACTGGTATATGTACAAATGTCTGGGAGAATGTTTTTATCATTCATGTCACTGAATAAATCTATTGCTTAGTCCAATTTTCCCTGCATACAATATCCATCTATAAGAGCATTGTAAGTTATAACATCAGGACAAAAACCTCTTTGCTTCATGCTATCCACGAAAAATTCAACACCTTCTATATTCCCTTCCTTGCAGCACGTACTTACCAAAATATTATACGTATACAAATCTGGAGAAATTCCAGAAGCATGCATATGTTTCCATATTCTAATAGCTTCATCCCACCAACCAACATTGCATAGCCCTTGAATCAGTGAGCTATATGTGACAACATTCGGTGGAACACCTTTTCCAATCATTTGAGAAAAAATATCCAAAGCATTGTCGACATGTTTATCTTTGCATAAACTGTCTATTATCGTGCTATAAGTTACAGCATCCGGTTTACACTCTAATTCATCCATCAATTTAAGCAAACCAATAGCGTTTGTGGTCTTTCCAATCTTGCAAAGCCCGTTTATTACAGAAGTAAACATGATTGCATTCGGTTCACAAACTTTATCCCTGATCAACTTCCTAAACATATTTACAGCATCTGGAACCCTATCCGCTATAACGAGTCCATTTATAAGTGCACTATAGGTATGTGAAGTAGGCGAACAACCGCGCTTAAAAAAGCTTCTGTTAACGGAGGAATTTGGTATTAACAAAGTTTGAGGTTTGTCGCCGGAATCAAGATCTATGACGGTGGTTCTTCGGCGGCTTCCAACCCCCTACAATGTGCCTACGTACCCAGTATTTATAGGGGATCAAACCCTACGTAGTTTTTGGGAGCAAGTAATCTATATGGGCTGGTTTCTGATTTCCGAGGCCCACTAGGATACCTGATCCATCTTCTAGAATTGGTCTTCGACTCGCTTTAGGAATGTCCAACGATGAGGCCTAGTCACAAAGACCCAAGGCTCAACTACAGTCTAGGGACTTCACGGATACGACATCGACCCAACTTAGGAGCCGACACTAACCGCTACTAGCTGTCTCCCTGACCAAAGTAGTTGCAGGTATAGCCATGACTTACCCCAAATGCCAGACACATCCTTGTCCCCCGAATGAGAAGCACCCACCAGATTGCAGGACAAGTGATCCCAAGCGTTTGGGTGCAAAGTGCAGGATTACTCCAAAGTTCCCCAATGAGGACGCACCCATTGAGTACAAGAACAGAGCTCCCAAAGCACAAACCAAGGTTCACCCCATATCCCCAATGAGGACGCGCCCATTGTATACAGGAGGAGGCCTTCAGTCATCAGGCATACCCCTGGAGGCCTTCAACTATGGACATCCCCCTCCTAGGGCACATCCTAGGAGGGAATTCTTCAATCATCAGGCAAACCCCTGGAGGCCTTCAATCACAGACATCATCATCAGGCAAACCCCTGGAGGCCTTCAATCACGGACATCCCTCCCTTAGGAGACATCCTAAGGGAGAAGTCTTCAATATCTTGCCATTATCAAGCCAATGGAGCCATCCTTCACCACCAAGTAGCTACTTTAAACCAAGAGGACGCACCCTCAAGGGGTGGACGGACAGAGGGCGCGCCTTCTCCCTTACTGAGGGCATGCCCTAAGCTTCCTTGTGTCAATCCAATATCAATGTAGCTCCTATTCTCTGTCAAGTCATCTATTCATGTGAAGTTGTCAGTTATACAAAGACTACGCGTCCTAAAGGGTTGGATGGTCAAAGGGGCGCGCCCTCTCCCTTATGAGGACGAGCCATGAGCTTCCCTTGTACCAATTCAATCCCTAATTGCATCTTTGATATCCCTAATTGATTATTACTTGACCCGTACTTATCCTAAAACCCCAATACCGAATTTTGGCTATAACAACTACCCCCCAATTCCATGTGAAATCAGAGATGAAGCATGAAATTCTCAATCTTCAAAGTGCCAAAATCTATTTATAACCTTTTCTTCTTCAAGAAGTGTCCTCGAGCTTCTTTTTTCTTTGATGATATAAAGAGGGTGCATCCTTCCAGATGGCGCGTCCTTTAATTCTTCCATCATATATTTTTGATAATTCTAATATTTAGAGAGGGATACTACCTGCACACGACACCTCTAAGCTTACATGAGCTAACTCGGCATAAGAAACAAGAGATATTGTGCACATAAACCTCTCTCTGGGCTCATCCTCAAGTAAAATATTTATTTATCGAGAGGACGCGCCGTCTTCTATCATTAAGGGGTACAAATTCATTCATTTATCTTAAGATTCAAAAAATGGAGTAGCTTGTGTAAATATAGATACAACCTTGTGTATATATACCTGTATGGTGGTCTAATCAGTTATACTATTCCATCCGATGGCTTCCACCTAATATCTTCCTTTGCCCTTCCTTATAATCTTTCTTCTCTCTCATTCCAGAATAGTTCTCTTTTGAGCGCGTCCTAAACTGTGGGCGCGTCCTCTTTCAAAAATTCCAATAATGACACACCCATGCGTCCCTTGAGGGTCTGGGCATGGGCATTCTTGCCTTGATATTATGAGATGTCTTGTAAAGATGTCTTCATGTGATGTGATTTTAAGATTATGTAAGTGATGCCCTCGAAGGGTCCTTCAAAGCGCAATCCAGTCCCGTAGGGACCTTGTGAAGCGACCTCATAGGGCCTTGTAGTCAAAAGTTATCACAATAATATTTTCTCTCCAGCTAACATGTGAGCTTATGTTCCCACATGTATCTTCAAGTCTTCTTAAAGTATCATTAGAGAAGGCCTCTTGTTGATATGATAAGAGGAGTAGATGAGTTCTCTCCTTTTGTCTGTCTACTTTTTAGTATGAGGATATGAGTCCTCTCCTGTCACATAAGTCTTTCTCCTTTTTAGTATAGGAGAGGAGTAATCTCATGTCGCCTGTTCCTCCTTTTTAATATGAGGAGAGAAGTCTTCTCTTCTTGTCTGGCTTCTTACTAATATGATGAGAGAAGGCCTTTATACGAATATGATGAGAGGAGTCCTCTCTATTAATATGAGTGGAGGAGTCCTCTCTGCTGATATGAGGGGAGGAGTCCACTCTGCTGATATGAGGTGGAGGAGTCCTCTCTGCTGATATGAGGAGGATGAGTCCTCTCTGCTGATATGAGGAGGAGGAGTCCTCTCTGCTGATATGAGGATATGAGGAGATGAGTCTTGTCTACTGATATGAGGTGGATGAGTCCTGTCTGCTGATATGAGGAGAAGAGTCCTATCTGCTGATATGAGGAGGACGAGTCCTCTATGCTGATATGAGGTGGAGGAGTCCTCTCTACTGATATGAGGGGATAAGTCATCTTTATTAATATGAGTGGAGGAGTCCTCTCCTCCTTCCTAACACTTTGTCAATATATCGGTAGGAGAGCTTCACAATATTTCTGGACCACTAATCGTGAGCCTAATATTTTCATCAATTCTCGTAATGGGTCTGTTTAGAGCCAATGACCATATTTGGGCATAAAAATGCACATTAGAGATTCGCCTGATTGCATCAATATTGGAGGGCGTGCCCTGAGGGAGGCGCGACCATAACGAAAGCTCGATCACCGATCTTCAAGTAATAAAAATCCTTATGAGAATTTGTCAAATAATCCACATGAGTCTTCTGAGGTCGAATGAGTTGAATTCAAAGTGTCAAAGGTTGGATCTATTGAAGTTAAGAAGGGGGAGCTAGCCCAGCAAAACAAAGATGAAGAAGTTGAGAAAATCTCGGAGGCGGGGAGGACGCGTCATGACAATGGAGGTGATCTTTCCACCAGCAACACAATTGCTAACACAAAGGCAATTTCTTTCGCAACCGCTCCGTAACTCTACTCATACTGCTTTTTTATCTTCACAGACAAGTACATTGATGAGGTCAAGGCTCACCCTTCCAACCAATTTTGGTATATGTACATTCTTCACATTGTCTCTTGTCAAGGCATACTTGGAAAAAACATATCAACCAGTGGCGACATTATCTCATTCTTCAGAGGGTGTGCCCTAAAGGGACCGCCATGTCTTCTTATTTCATTTAATCGATGGAAAGCATTTTGGCAGAACATCTATCTTTCAAGGAACAGTTGCAGAGAACACTTCTCCACCTTGTGTGTCTGAGGGCGCGCTCTGATGATAGGGTGCGTCCACAACCTTCTAATTTTTCTTCAGGGATTTAGGAGTATGTCTTCCATTCTAGCGAGTGCGCGTCTTCCATTTCAGGGAGAATCTTTGCTTCTGGCTTCTTGGCAGTTGATCCTGGCTATGACTTCTCCAAGTTTGGTGAGGATAAAGTTGCATGGATTGAGAAATTCAAAGTTCATGAAGCTGCGGCCATCAAAGCCAAATGGATCAAACTTAGAATTGAGGATGGACCACTTGAATGAGATGATGACGTGTCCTTTGAGGATGCACCTCCTGATGGTGAACAAGATCCTAAGGATCAGGGAAACCAATCTCCTAAGGCCAATGCTGTTCTTGAAAAGCCTTTGGATGATGCTGCTAAAACAAGTGATATTTTTGCTGAAAACACCTCTACTCCTCTTGCTGATGACATTCAGGGCGCGTCCTGAGGCTTGATATGATCTTTATTTCTTTTACTAAGTCTTCTGAACATTTTTGAGGTGCACGTCCTCACTTCTAAGCTTTGGAAGTTGTACTTGATTTGACTATGCTTTTGGTAACTCTACGGGATATGTTTGCCGGATTTATGTTCTCATAATATGTCTTCTTGATTATCATACATGCATGTTTACAAGGAAGAGTTCCGCATCTCACCATCTAACTGAGGGCACATCGTCTTATAGGGCGCGTCACCTTAGAGAGAGCACCCTGTAAACAAACCATCTCAAAAGTTTTAAAATTTCATTACCTCAACTAGGACTAGGGAAAGTATATATGGACTACCCCTCTAGACTAGGAGGTAATTAATTTACCTTGTAGTCTACTATACAGTCATTGCCCGTCTTCAATCAACCAAAACATTATCTTATTGAACATTCTCTATCAAACGCTTGCATGACTATTCAGGGGCCTCACCCTCAAAAGTTTTTTTAAAACTTTAGGCGGCACTCTCCGGTTGCAGAATACTTCGAATCTCGACCCACAAAAAGGGGCATCTCAATATGAGGCATCTCTCGAATAGGCATATCATTAAGAGGTATCTCAGGAAGAGGCATCCCATGAAAGGCTTCTCAGGAAGAGGCATCCCAAGAAGAGGCATCCTATGAAGGGCATCTCACAAGGAGGCATCCGTTAGAGGGGAACACTAGTCATCACTATCTTCTATATAATTTATCGTGTAGATGGCCTTCATCAGACTAGCCTAGGGCCGCACCTTAGCACCTCTGTCTGGTGAAGGGGCACACAATAGGCGTCAATTGTATCTTCAAATGTCTTTTTATGAAAAAGCATTCCCGTAAGGATACTCTATTAATAGGAAGAGCCGGGAGATGCATCAGTACTACCCCCAGCATCGTGAGGGTGCGCCCTCTTGCGTAGGGCGGCCTAAGTGGAAGAGGGCAGTGTCGAAGTCCCTTCTAATCTTCTAGTCCATTTTATAATAGCATTCTTCTATGGAGGGGCTCACTCATGACCTTGGGGCCGCAGCGCATCCTAAGATCCATGGGGCCTCTTCTCCAAATATTCTTCTTCTTGCTGCAACCTGAGGGCCTGTACAATCATGTTTGAAGTCGAAGCCTTAACATATGCGGCTGATACCATTATGGCGCGCCTTGAAGGGCATGTCTTCTATTATTGAGGATGTGACGACGCGTTCTCGGAAGATAAAAGTCTTATCTTTTCGGAAGGGATCACTCATGTCCAAGGGGCCTCGACGTGTAAGTACGAGGCACTCACTGTGGACCAGGGAGCCTCTCTCCTATATCATCCATTGAATTATCACGTGAAGGGGCTCACTCATATCCATGGGGCCTCGACCTGTAATCAGGGGGCTCTCACTGTGGAGTACGGGGCCTTTGCTTCCAATAGCTTCATTTCCTCTGAAATTCAAGTAATGATTTTTTCATGCGGAGGGGCTCGTTCATTTCCATGGGGCCTCGACATGTAATTCTTTCAAGAATCAGGGGGCGCACGCTGTGGATCATGGGGCCGCTCTCCGATATTATCAATTGAGTTGTCACATGAGGGGGCTCGCTCATGTCCATGGGGCCTCGACCTTTAATCAGGGGGCACTCACTATGGATCATGGGGCCACTCTCCCATACTATCGATTAAATTGTCACATGGAATCAAGATCTATGACGGTGGTTCTTCGTCGGAGTGTGGTGGTTGTGATGAATTGGGGGCTGAGATTGTAAGGGTTTTCTTGGTGGTGGCTCGCTGAGCTCTTCGCTTCCCTATTATCTTCCTCTAAAAATCGTTGGAGTTCATGTTAAACAGTAGTTCTTTTTCCTGAGGGCACACCATGGAGGTAGGACGCGTCCTGAAAGACCAGGAAGCCGCACATCAGAGTATCTTCGGAGTGCGCGTCCTGAAGGAAGGACACACTTGAGAGACGACAAAGGGGCTCAAGTATTGGAGCTTGTCTGATCATTATTTATCTTCACTAGAATTGTTTGTAGACATTTTTCCATTGGACGCGTCCTCGGGGAGAAACGATCATTGGGACCTTTGACATGCTGAGAGGGCATCTTTGAAGTAGAGGACGCGTCCTTTCGGGTTGGGACGTATAGCTTGATAATTCTTCAGATATTATTCCAAGTAGGAATTTTCCACCTGTCAAAAAACTCAATAATCAAAAATTTCAAAAAGTACCTGGAGGACGCGTCCTTTAGGCATGGACGTGAGCAACCTCCGAATCATCACAGGAGTTGTTGGAAACCATCTTATCCTCGAGCATCACCCTTAGGGCACGCCCTAAGAGTTCTTGGGGATTTTCCTTCATTATCTTCTTCCTGCAACAATTCAAGGAACAAAGAGAAAAACCAAAACTAGTTTGGTGTTACCTTGAGGGCGCGTCCAGAAGATGATGACGTGCTCCCGATAATTGCCCCTTATTTTTAGGATCTTGCTCGGAATCACCCCCCAGTATACATGGTGCCGCCTTCAAGTATACATGGAAATATCCTTCAGATCTGAATCGCCTTGACACCTTATTCTCCAGATCTTCTTCGAACCTCCAGTCATGAATCATCGTCTTGAAATCACCATCTTTGGATCTTCCTCCTTGCCGCCATCATGAAGTAGTAACCATGGCCATCCTCCGAATATTGGCAGACCTTCTTCTAAGAACTTTCATCATGATGATATATCTCTTCCTCCTGAGATTATGATCTTGATCAGTACCTCTCCTTCTAGCGCCAATTTGTTAACGGAGGAATTTGGTATTAACATGGTAGCAACATGTTGAGTAGCAATGAGCCCTTGTTGAAGCTTTTGGCGTACCAAGTGACAATCAATCTCAATGTGCTTGGTACGTTCATGAAAAACAGGGTTTGATGCAATATACAAAGCTGACTTATTGTCACAGTAGAGACGAATTGGAGTAAGATCAGTCATACGCATCTCAGAAAGCAAAAAGATTACCCAAGTTAATTCACAGCATGTGTCAGCAAGAGCACGATACTCAGCTTCTGCCGAGGAACGAGACACGACTTGCTGTTTCTTGCATTTCCAAGAAATAACAGAGTCACCCAGCAGCACACAGAACCCAGTAAGAGAGAGCCTGATATTGGGACAACTAGCCCAGTCAGCATCACAGTAAGAAGTAAGAGTGAACTGTGGTCGAGCAGAAAACACTAAGCCTTGAGTGCTGGTGCCAATAAGATACTTAACCACCTTTAAAGCAGCCTATCAATGAGACTCGCGAGGAGAGTGCATGAATTGAGCCAAAACATGGACATGATATGACAAATCAGGACGTGTAATGGTCAAATATATCAACCGACCAATAACACGATGATAAGCAGTAACAATAGATAAAAACGGAGAAGTAACATCTCCCAATAGAACATGATGCCGATCCATAGGTATGCAAGAAGACTTAGCAGAAGACAAACCAGAATCTTTAATAACATCTAACATATACTTATGTTGGTTCACAAAAATACCCACAGCAGTACGGGTAAATTCAAGTCCAAGAAAGTAGGCTAGAGGACCAAGGTCCTTGATCTTAAAATGAGTTCCCAGAAAACAGAAAACTTCATCAAGAAGAGAGTTATCATTACCAGTTAACAACATGTCATCAACATATATGAGCAGAAACACAATAGACGAACCACGTTCAAAATGAAAAAGACTTGAATCACTCACAATTTGCACAAACCCAAACTGCAAGAGAGCCTGAGACAATGCAATAAACCATTGACGAGGTGCTTGCTTGAGCCCGTAAATGGATTTGAGAAGTTTGCAAACTAATCTTTGATTTGCAAACTGAGCTTGAATATAACTTGGAGGAATATAACCCGGAGGTAAAGCCATATAAACCTCCTCATCCAAAACACCATATAAAAAGGCATTGGTAACATCAAGTTGTTTTATGGACCAATTTTTCTTAGCAGCTATTGTAAGTAAAATACGAAGAGTAGACATTTTCGCCACGAGGGCAAAAGTTTCAAAATAGTCTAAGCCCTCTGTTTGGGTAAAACCCTTAGCAACTAAACGTGCTTTATATCGATCAACAGCCCCATTTGATAGATACTTGACTTTGAAAAGCCATTTACACCCCACTACTCGTTTAGAAGAAGGTAAAGGTTGTAAAGTCTAAGTGTTGTTCGCCTCAAGGGTAGCCAATTCTACACTTATAGCTTCACACCATACTGATTGTTTAATAGCCTATTTATAAGTAGAAGGCTAATAAATCTTAGTGGCATTGGCCACAAAAGTTAGGGATGATGTATCAATAGGATACTGAGCAAGATGAGTACTTAAAGAGGTACACGAAGCGGAAAAAGGCGTATGTAAATGTATAGCATTACTTAAATGCGAAGGTAAGCTAGTATAGTCAGAGAACTTAACTGGTAAGGTCTTAATGCTGTGTGGTCTGGCCATCAGAGGAGGTAGATGTTTAGAACTCAGGTTATCAGGTAAAGAAGAAGGAGAAGTATCACTATGTGTAGCCACAACTGTATCCAGTGATGAGGTTGTAATAGGGACAGATATAGGAGTAGAGGAAGTCAATGGAACAGACTCACAAGCTAAAGGTTCACAATCAACAAACGCACCAGTCGTAGGAAACAATGTAGGCACAAATGGTGTGGATAAGTCTTTAAACGGAAAAATAGACTCATGAAACGTAACATCACGAGAAATAAAAATTTTCTGAGTATGTAGATCAAAGATTTTAAAACCTTTCTTTGCAAATGAGTAGCCAACAAAAACACCTTTGATGGCACGTGGGGCAAACTTATCAGTGGGATGAGGTACCACAGTAGCAAAGCACAAACAAACAAACACTTTTAAATCATCAAAGAGATGTGAGGAATGAAAGAGAGTCTCAAACGGAGTACGACCACCAAGTAGGACTGTAGGTGTCCTATTCAAGATATAAGCAGCCGTTAAAACACAGTCACCCCAAAAACTAATTGGAACCCCGGAATGAAATCGAATAGAGCGAGCAACATTAAGCAGAGTTCGATGTTTTCGTTCCACTAATCCATTCTGTTGATGAGAGTACACATATGTGGTCTGATGTAAAATCCCTTTAGAATGAGCAACAATCACAGACTTAGCAACTCCAGGATTGTGAGAATGACCAAACCTGGGCTTAGGTTTACCGAACAATTTATGCCACTCAGGATAACCGTGCAAACAAAAACATTTGTCCTTTGTATGCCCAGTCAAGTGACAAAATTCACACATCAATAAATCTTTAGAATCTCTTGAATCTCTTGACTCAGTTTTACGCACATTTTGCCCATTTTGAAATCGATTTCCAACTGCCTTAACAGACATATCCATAGAATCTGAACTCGTAACTGAGGCAAGAGCTAAAGAGCGTTGATTTTCTTCTTGAAGCAACAATGAATAACACTGATTAATGTTAGGTTTTGGCTTCATTAACATAATCTGATCGCGAATACCAGTAAAGTGTTCATTTAATCCCATCAAAAATTGTGATAACTGAATATCTTGATTAAGAACATCAAGTCTATTGTTTATATTGCAGGTACACTTAGCACATGTACATCTAGGTTTATTAACTACATACTCCAATTCATTATGAACAACACGAAATTTCGAGAAATAAATGGCAATGGACATTTGTCCCTGAGTTAAGTGTGAGATTTCAGACCTAAGTGAGAATAACTTTGGAACATTACTCTGAGCATAAAGAATTTCAAGATCCATCCAAATATCAACCGCAGATCGCATATAAACTACACTAATTCGTATATATGGAGATACAGAATTGAGAATCCAAGAGGTTACCATATTATTGCAACGAGTCCAATGAACCAAAATAGGCGTATTTGCAGCTGGTTTAAGATACGTTCCATCAAAAAATCCGAGTTTGAGCTTTGAAGACAATGCAATCTCCATGGATCTACTCCACTGATTATAATTGTTCTCACTCAAGATTACCGAAGTGATCTGCATTCCTGGACTATCCGAAGGATGCAAGTAAAAATGATGATTTACATCAATACTTACAGTGAAGAAAGATGAAGTTGAACCAAGTGTGGCAGAAGAATAAGATGATGTTGTAGTTGCCATGAAGATAAGATACAGAAAGATGATTAACTTTGATTATGATAAATTTGATAGAGACGACACTCAATTCAACACAAAGAAGTAGAAATCAAAAGCATAAAGCTCTGATACCATGATAGAAAAGTTACAATTGCAGAGAATTCAATCAAAGATGATGATGATTAACTGTGTATATACAATCCACAATGTAAGTATCTCAGAGAGAAGAAGAGTAGAAAATAGTTTGTTACAAAATAAGACCCTTACATCATTGCCTTTTATCATCTAAATTGTGTAACAGAATTTCTAACTAACTAGCTAGACTACTGAGCTGTTATTCTCTTTGCTGAGCTGGAACACTAGTACTGTTAACACCGGTAAATTCAAGTGACAATAGCACCTGATAACAATGCTCATGGTAACATGATCAACCCGAAGTCCCGAAAAACACATTTTCTTATACAAAACAATCGCGGAATCATAATGTCGCATCTTGGTGATAATGCTAAGCAATTTAGTGAAAGCAACAACACTAGGGGGGTTAGATTGTCTTTGAAGCATTTCATCAAACACGTTCAAGGCATCATTAAGATTGTGAACATTACAAATGTGTATCGTACGAATTTTAGAAGTTAAAGATAAAGGGTTGTTACCATTTGTTATTTTTATGAGCTGCCGTTTTATCATCTTCGCATACAAAATGGTTAATCCAAGTGCTAAGATGTTGCGGCAAGTTCATGAATAGTGGACGTAAAACAGCGTTTTTTTAATGGTAACGGTTGAGTTGTTATTCGGGTTAAATGTCATTTTGGTCATTAAATTGACCAGGAACTTTCAATTGAGTCATTAAACTAAAAAACTTTCAATCAGGTCAAAAGTTAATTTAAAATTTTCATTAAGGTCACTAACATTTACCGACCTAATAATTATATTTGTCCGATGGCAAAGACTCGACCTAATAGTTATATTACCCAATTATATTACCCATTCCCCTCTTTATACAATTTCTCAATTAGGTTTCCCCTCTTTATACAATCTCTCAATTAGGGTTCTATAGTAAACTTCTACCATCTTCTATGTCCAGTACAAAGAGAAGTAGTTTTTCTTCTTCACCAACATTATCATCTTCATCGGTCGTCTTCATTTGTTCTTCTTCGACAACATCATCATCTTCATTGATAAATTCATCTTCATCATCGTGTTTATGAGTTAAACGAACCTTAATACCCGATCGAGTTCTCACATTCTATGCAATTAGATTTGGAATTTAGGGATTGTGCAATTGGGGTTAATTAGACCAGGTTTGTTGTTAGAAGTGTATATTTAGGGATTGTGTTATTTTAGAATGAGAATTAAAAAAATTAAAGGTGGTG
The DNA here is from genome assembly GCA_030848705.1 of Heracleum sosnowskyi. Taxonomy (NCBI): domain Eukaryota; kingdom Viridiplantae; phylum Streptophyta; class Magnoliopsida; order Apiales; family Apiaceae; genus Heracleum; species Heracleum sosnowskyi. The sequence goes on along the minus strand of CM061242.1, from coordinate 7,207,742 downwards.
GGTTTTTAATGGATCAAGTTTCCATTTGGGCGGGTTAACCAAATTACGTGGCATTTGATTTGTCAGTGAAGTGGCAATAATAGACGGAGCCCCGTCTAAAATCAACGAGACTTAACGATAGTGATTTTTTTTATGTGTTTAATGATTACAATGAAAACGTTTTTGTGTTTAGTGACCTGATTGCAAGTTTTTTCAGTTCGATGACCTAATTGAAAGTTACTAGTCAGTTTAGTGACCAAAATGCCATTTAATCTGTTGTTATTTCAAAAAATTTAAATCGACATCACAAACATGGCTTAAATTTTAAGATAGTCTTTTTAATTTATTTTTTGTTGTGATTTTTACATAAATGGAATTTTTTAAAGAAAATATGGTCTTGTATAACAAAAATTTAAGATAGTAATTTTTAAAATTTAATTTTCAAAAACACGATCGACAACTTTCTCGCACATTATATAAACTTACAAAGCTTGGATGCAGCTGGGTGCAAAAATAATGGCGGCTAACACATTATCGCTAAATCAATGAACTTAAACTATACTATACTTTTAAGCATGCACAAAATCAAACCAAGCTCTAATAAAATAATTTTTCAAATAAATAATTTAAAACTTGCATATATTCAGAAACAACAAATTAAAGTATTAGCAAAAAAAAACAAATAACAACAGGAGATGTAATCGATAATGAGTAAGCAAGCAAAGTTTAGTAAGAGCATTCACATTGGAACCCCCATCTCCATCCTCAAAACTTACTAAAAATAGTAATTTTTCAAAAAAATTGTCATATTTTTTTTCTATTTCAAAATTTTTCTATATTTCATTCCTCATCTCTATCCTTATTTTTGTTTATTAGCATGTGTGTAAGAGTTAAAAGAAAAGTTATGAAATAAAAAGGATTATTTAATAAGATGAGATGAATAGTAAAACCCCAAATAGGGGGATTTAGTTTTAGTCTCTAAAACTATATCTCATTTAGGAGTTCCAGATGTAGATGACGTTTTAACAAAATTTAGCAAATTCCCCTAAATTATAGGATTGAGGGTAGGGGTGTAAACGAGTCAAACAGTTCGTGAGCTACTCGAGCTCGGCTCGTAAAATATTCGAATTCGACTCGGTAATAATCGAGCCGTGCTCGAGCTATTCGAATATTCTACCGAGCCGAGCTCGAGCTTCAAATTACTCGGCTCGTAAGGCTCGCGAGCCTAATCGAGCCTCTATCATTTTTAATTTTTATATATTATAAATATATATATTTATATAAATATTTAGTATCTAGATATAATTTTTATATATAATCGAGTCGAACTCGAGCCATATAATCGAGTCAAACTCGAGCCGAATCGATTATATTCGAGCTTTTGTCAATATTTAGTGAAGTCGATTTGAGCTTTCGAGCCGAACTCGAACATATCAAACTTTTTACGAGCCGAGCTTTGAGCTTGAAATTTAAGGCTCGGTCGAACTCGAGTCCGAGCTCGAGCCCGAACTTTTTAGTCGAGCTCGAACTCGAGCCTAGCAGTGTTCAACTCGGCTCAATTACCCCCTAATTGAGGGAGAGTGAAGGCTCTGATGGGAATGCTCATGTTCATGTGTTAAATGCCAGAATAATGAAAAGACAACTTATGATTCGCTACGAAGGCCGCATTACTGTAGCAGCCAACATTTCATCAAATGAAAAATCTTCCAAACTGATGTGGAGCCCTGATGCTTTTTAGATAAACTAGTAATATGCCCGTGCTACGCACACGGTTTTTAGTTATTTTTTATATTTTACGAATAGTTAATGGAATGAATCATAATTTGACAGTTTATAAAAATGGTTCTAATATAAATTATCCTCTATTTATGCATAAAAAGTTAGGCAGCTAATTATATTCACGTACATTTGTAATTCATGAAAATACTATTCTTTTAAGTGTGTATAAAATTTACATTTTATATTTGGTGACATTTCCGTATTATTGTATATAAAAATTAAATTGATATAAATTATAATAAAGAAATACGACAAAAACTATATTATATAAATAAATATGATATAAAATAATTGTAATAAATATTTTAGTAATGTTGTTACAACATAAATTTATGATCAAACTACGATGAAGAATAATATTACTTATATTTATAAATTTATTTTTAAATTTTTTAGAAAATAAAAGTTGACTTTGTTGAAATTAAATAGACTTAATAATAGTGTTTGTGGTTGACACACCTTGAAAATAGTGTAAAACTTAAAACACCTAATTATGATCTTAATGACCTACTGATGGTTAGTTAGTTATACGTGTATATCTTCTAAAATTGGAGAAGCAATAGAGGCAAGAAAACCCCAATTTCTACATTGCATGCTGGACAAAATAACGAACATATCACAGTCTATTTACATCTGATTTTGAAATGGAGGTACTCAATTCTTCGTTTATTAACATCGGTTGTAGAATGATGAATATGTTTTTATTAAACATGTTTTGGTTATATGTATTGTATTTGAATAATTCACAGTATTTACATGGTGTCAATACTAAGAATGCCTGTTAAAGTACCTTCAATTTCATAGTTCATGAGTTCCGTTTTTGTTTGATATCCGTTACATTACAGTTAATTTTGTTATGTTAAGAGTACAATGAGTATGCTTTTTTTATGATTCATGTGTTCATACATACTAAACATATATAAATTTAGTATATTATTGGCAAGTGACATTCTACAGAATTGAATGATTTTGTAATATTGTGGGTAGTCAGTACTAATATTTTTTAATACAGTATAGAATCATGACACGGAGAAGTCGAGATGAAGAGTACTACATTGGTATATCTATTTGTTTTTTGTAATAAGATCATGTACTATGTTTATGACTATTGAGTAAGAATTGTTTGATTTCCATAAAGAATTTTTATAATCATTAAGTTATTATCTAACAGGAGATAGACCACTATTGTCAAGTTTTCTGTCGGCTAATAATGATGAGCATTGCTATGGATCATTTGTAAGTGCAAATTTTAATGACAATAACTATTATTAGATTGATTAGCTTGGTATATAATTGTCTAGTAAGTGATTTTAAACAATCTAATGCTTAATTATCCATTTTCTGACAGAGGGTACCCCAATCGTTTCTTGATGAATTTTTTGAACATCTAACTTCAAGAGTGATAGTTAAGTGCGATAGATTTGTTTGGGAAGCAAAATTTGACAAAGATACTAAAAAAATTTATGGTTTAAGAAGATTTATGAGGTTCTATCAAATCAAGTTGTACAACCTTGTTCAGTTTGATTACTATGGAGATTGTTTGTTCCTTGTTAAAATCTTCAAGAATACTGCAGTTGAGTGTGATTATAGAAAACAGGATCCAGAAGAGTTCTTTAGGAATGAAGATTTGAATAGTTGGAGAAAAGAGCACTATATTACTGATTGTCTGTCTCTGGAATATGAGAAATGTCATGCGGTTTGGTCATTGAATGCTTTTGAAAATCATGTTGGTTATATTAATATCAACATTAGAGATGTTGACATTGATCAGAAGCATGAGAAACTGGTGCGTAATCTCTACTATGTAATTATGTTTAAGGATTAGTTAATATTATATATAATAATCACAATATTCAAAACAGAGATTGAAACCAGATATGGAAAGACTTTACAAAAAGTGGAAGGATGGTACAAAGATATTTCTCAGGTTCATTGAAAAATCATGGGAAATTGTTATAGAAGCAAAGGATGGTGTATGTATGTTTGGCAAAGGATGGGCTCAATTTGCTAGAGACACTGAACTTGAGGTCGGTGATACGTTGGTGTTGTTTAATGAACCTTCTTCAGAACCTTACATAGTGAATGCATGCATTTTTAAAGGTCAAGATAAACCTTTTGATAAAGATCATGGTAAATATATACTTATTGTTTTTATACAAACTTTTATATAATACTGTCAATTTTTTTTACGATAAGTCTATACTTAATAGTTTTTTATGACATTATATGTAGAAAACACAGAGTGGAGAAGGTCATTCTTCAAAATTATCACAGACCCTTGTTTAAATGAAGGACTGGTGGTATGTTCCTTTTGTAATTTTAGTTATTCATTAACTCTATCGTTTGTGTTATTTTTGTAGGTTTAGTTGTTCAATAACTCTATGGTTTCCATTTATAATATAGTATAAGTGGAATAGAATTCTTAGTATTTGTATATATTATGTCATGTAAGATAATAATAATAAATAAATAATAGTTTTTTTTGTGCCTAAATTAGGTTGTTCCGAAATGGATTAAGGATATTTATGGTACAAAACTAAAGAATATCAATGCACTTGAAATTGGTGGCAAACGTGTGTTCATATTTTACAATTACACTGGAGGATACCTGACAAACCTTGAAAGGATGATGGACTATTTCAAGTTGAGACAGAGGGAAACAATAATTTTCACTATGAATAACAGCAGTGTGCTTTCCGGAAGGATTTTTCAGCCAGATGGGAAAGAAATTGATTATGGTTGTCGTTTCCTTGAAACTTCAGACGAAGAATTTAGCATTTGGTTTTGGAATGTTAAATGGAATTCAGAATCAGGTATTAAATTAATTTAAAGATTATTCATTTTATGTATCTACCTTTATATTAATCTAGTAATTTATATAATATTGTATAGTCATAAATTCTGGATTATGATTTTGATTTGAATCTGATGAATGATCTTGAAATCCTACGGTGAAATCAGAAATGCAATTAGAACAGATTCATGACAATGGTGAAGAGGATGCAATGGATGACGAACATATGGATGATATGATGATGGAATTCTCTGTTTGTCTGACATTGTCAAATGTGAATATGTCATCACATGGAGTGGTGAGTTTGCTATATCTAATTAATGTCTATTTGTAGCATTTTACAAAAGAATTCATGCTTCAATCATTAAAAGTCTTGTCTCAGATTTGTATTTTTTTTTCTCACAGTACATCCCAAGAAATGTAACTCCAGACAACAGAGAGTGGCAAGCTGGTGAAGAGGTTAGACTAAGAACTCCTACTGGATACTGGATAGTTAGAGTAGTATTTAGCAATGGCATACCAAGGTTTTCAGCAGGGTGGAATACCTTTACGAAAGTTAATAAGCTGAAAAAGAATCAGACCTTGGTTTTCGTACTTGTGGAGGAAGATGAAGGAATAGTCTTCGATGTTCATTCTCCATAAAATAGTTAAACATTGGGTGTTATCCATGTTTAAGAAGTTTCAACTATCTTTATCTTTATCTTTATAATAAGAATGGATACTTAGTCCAGAATTTCTTCTGGTCATTTTCTGTTTATGTATGTTGAGATTGTGTGGATAACTTATTCGTAAACTTTTATAATTGAGTACTCTTTTCCGCAAATGGTAAAACTTCATTTTGAGGACATGAAAGAATGTATGTGTAAGATATTAGTATAAGTAGAGCGTTACTAATAGACATAATGTTATGTGAATGTTCTTAGTTTTCTATTCTCTTAAAACAAAGTTCAAGGACCTAATCAAGTTTAAAAAATTTCAAAGCGGTAAATATCTCTAACAATATAGAGTTAAACTTTGGTGAACAACAGACCTCTAAGAACCTATGTAAATACTGGAGAATTAAAAATTATGTAAACAATGCATGATACCTCTACGTGTGAATAATTATTTTTTAAGTGAAATTTAACACTGGTTTGTCATTTTTTACTTCTTAGAAGAAGGAAAACATAGTTCGAGGACATCAGTTAAGCACTTTTCAATATGCACCATCTGTAACAATAGAAAATGGAATGTTGGTGAACAACAGACCTCTAAGAACTGATGCGAGAGAATGGAAAACAATATTTACAATATTGTTAAAAAGTCTTAACAATTATTATAAAATCTCAAAACCAAATATCCATGTGATCAAACAATCACAAAACCATTACATAAAAAAATGAAGAAAACGATTCAGAATCTTTAAGTATCAAGCAAACTTATTCTGGAAATAGATATAATAGTAATAAAATCGGATCACTGATGTGGAAATCAGCACACAGATTGTTATAAATAAAAGCCAAAGATGATCCATCTTGTTTGCATCAACTACTTCTCCTGAAATTTTTTTAAAAAAATTATTAATTACATAGATGACTTTATTTTGGATAATAGTAAATATACATAGTTAACAGTGTAGATGATTATACCGTCTTAATTTTCTTGCAAACGGACTTAGCAGAACCTGGTGTGTATTCACCTTCAGATAGGTCGACCAAATTCTGAAATAAAATAGGATGGGAGATATAGTTTAAAATTTGGAACTTCAAATTTGATACGACAACAATTGACTAAGAATTTGACAAAATCTATATACTTACTTCTGGAATGCTTGTTTCACTGAATCCTGGCATGGATGAAGAACTACTTGATGCAGAAGGAAGAGAATCATCATATGCATCCGTAGCAGTAAAAATCTTACTCTTTATCAAAACATTGTCATCCTTTATTTCTATCTTAAAGGTACACTCCTTTCCAACAATGTTCTTTATAATTGCAGGGTAAAAGATATTGTCCACACACTACACATATTATAAACCAAATTAGAGCAACTAAAATAAATAGATTAGAGCTATTAAAATAAATAAATGATATGTAATAATTCGTTTGAAAATGTTTATGCATATGTCAGTGTACCATCTCATTTTCAGCAAGCATTTTCGTGACCGTTTTACGAATCAAACGTCTTGCAGCACGGTCTGTTAGGATGAAGTTGTAAGCCTCTGTCGAGTCCTTAGCAAGTACAACAATCTTGTATCTGTTTGAAACAAATGAGATCAAAGGGAATAAAAATGATTCATTTAGAAATACATGTTTAATATCATTAGCGAAATAATATTTTTGCAAAAACATATATATAATACTTTTTTTCAGCAACGGGCATTGTTCTTGGGCATTTCAAACACTTTATCTTCCCTTCCAGCTCAATAACTTCTTCATCACAGTCAATACAACTCTTATACCACCAATTTGTAATCTCCTCTACATTTGTGATCTTAACAATGCAAAGAAAATGTTTCTGCAAAAATATATGAATTTATTTAATTTAGTACTTTAACGTAAATTATTAAAGAGAGTAAAGTGTATTATATAATAGAATATTATAGAAATTAAACCTTTAGATCATCCATATTTGTTTTAGTAGCCAATTCTTCCAATGATATTGTTTCAAGAACATGACTGGTTTTAACAGGTGTCAATTCGGCTATTGCATTTTCCGGGGATTTGTATCCTTCTGCCTCAATTCTGAATTGATGTAAAAAAATTCATTATCCTCTTCAATTTTGAAAGCTTAAAGAACGATCTTATAACATTCTCAAAACCAGAAAATGTTAAGAAACATTTTATAATGAATGTATTCACCTTTGTCGCATTGCATCGACCAAATCATTGTCCAAGTTAAAATACACCTTAGAAGATGGAAGCGTACTAATTTGAACAGAGCCTACACAAAAACATAAAGAAGGCTTGAAAAACTTAATTACAGCTTGAAATATCATTAATGAAATGAAAGTATCTATGTTTAGTTTGAAGCTTACTTTTGAAAATTTTAAGCTTGGTACTGGTGACAATAGCTATTATTGGTGTTTCCACAGCCTCTTCAAATAGCTTATCGGTGTAAACAGCCAGATTTGTCCAACAACTCACTTTGTGTGAGTACCTGATATAGAAATTTACAATCATAGTAATTTTTTGAAATATCGTATTATATTGAATATATTAGCTATTATCAAAACAAAGATACAAAATTCCATTACCTTCCATCAGTGATCCTAAACTTGACAATATCTCTGCGTCCATACATAGTTTGTATTTCTTTGACTCTTTCAAATTCCTCAACTACTCCAATGACATCTACAAAAATATATACGAAGTATGATTAAAAAAGTAAGATAATAAATATTCAGACTAAACTAATCGTAAATTAGATTACAAAATACAAAATGATTAAATTTAAAAACCTGTAGAGAATGTTGGATTTTCTACACCCGCATTAGCTGTTGCAATCTTAAACAGTTCACTTAAATCAACAAACTCAAACTTGTGCATTGGTATCATAAAATCGTCTTCTTGCAGTTTCTCAATAGTGGTTGAATTTGAAAAGTTGATGATAATTTTTGAACTTGTAGGTCGCAAATTACCCAAGGCTTCTCGAGTATAGAAATTTGTGATAATATATAGACCACCTTCAACCATATTCTTTGAGATTGATTTCCATTTATCAGCATAGGCAAATGCCTGAACATGAGTATTCTGTACAAAAATACAATGTAATAATGATGGATGACTTATTTTTTCAATGATGTTTTTGCATTAAAATTTGACTAATATTACATAAAGTATATAACGCCTAGAAAAACATGACCAACATATGATAGAAATTTTAAAACGTAAGCTCTTACGTTATCATCCAGTAAAATGAAATTGTATCCTTTAATCTCGTTTGTTGAAGATACAGATGGCCACATTCTAGTAACTCGCACCATTACTTTCCATGTTGTTCTCGAAGTGTCAAGAGAAGAGAGTTGATCAAACATTGTGAAATTGTTTCTGAAATAGATTAGAGATGAATTATGTTAGTCATTAATCATGTAATAGTAATTTTGAGACAATATTGGTAATCAAAACTACTCTAAAAAAAATGCCGATGATGAAAAAACTGGAATTAATAAAAACTTACGTTGGAGACCAATTTTGTTGCTGTGGAGTAGATGTACCATGAAATTATGTTTTTTCGTTCATTTATATAGTGTAGTAGATGTACCTTAAAATGGATTTTGGTTATGAGATATCTTTTAGTGAAGCGGGGAAAAAGGAGAGATTGACATTGTTAGGTGATTTGCTATAAGATCATTTGCATAATCTTTTTATAACTGTTTTCATTCTGAAATCCTAAATTCCGGAAAGATAAGTTGACTATTGTTTCAAAGACACAAAAACTTCAATTAAATATTCTAAAGTAAGTGTGTCTTATAAATCTAACTTGATACACATATATTTTTAATAATTCCATTTTTGATTGGTAAATATAATATATCGAAATTTGATAAACCAATATTGTATTCTCCTTGTTCTACAGCTAAGCAAAAAACGTTATCAATCTTAAAGATATTCTTTTTATCAAGTTTATGTTTAAAATTTATATTTTTCATATCTACAAAATCAATTTAGTATATGATTAGATTTAAATTGCTTTATTAATATGATCTTTCATTGGTATGAGTATCTTTTAACAACTTAAATTATATAAATTAATCAATAATATCAATATAATGGAGTATAATCTGCGTTGAAATTAATTTGATTAGTTTCAAGATCCTTTATTAATATGATTTTTCATTGGTAGGAGTATCTTTTAGTAACTTAAATTATATATCTTTAATCAGTATTATCAATCTAATTGATTAAAACCTGCGTGGAAATTAATTTGATTACATTTAAATTCTTGTTTTAATACGATATTTCATTGATATGTGTATCTTTTCATAACTTAAAAAATATAACTCTAGGTTTTAACTTTGGGTTTTTTTTAACAGAAATCATAATGTACCATGAAAAAGGAAACTCCTAACAGGGAGTATATTATGCAGACAAAATAGTTTAAACTTGTATGGAGATATTAAGTGCAGGAAAAACCATCTGAATGATTCGAAATAGATGTCAAGTCCTGGTTGCAAGACAAATCAACTTGGTGTTTATTTAGCTTATGACTAAAAGAGTGTACTTATATTATTGCATAAAGAACATTATCTAACATATGTCCATGTCTGTACTGATGTAATTTTAATTTTCTCTTGCAATAACAAAGAAATCTATCTGAAAACAAATGTGCAATTGAGCTTCAGAGGAAAAATAACATATAAATCTATTGTTGAAAACTTTGGGAGTTAGAGGAAATCTACTAACAGATGAGGTAAAACCATCGTCAATGCAGATATATTGATATTTGTGTGCATTTTGTTATATCAGTGATCAGTGGATACAAATTTTAATGCAAACTACCGTTGCTCATAACATACTCAGTTTCTCTAATATCTATTGTATGAGTCTATTTAATTATAAATTATACTGCTTATAACATAAACGATTAATGATTAATTCTGTACTTGAGATACATTTCTTTTCTTTTCTTTTTTGGTAACAAAGACAAAAACCTTAAATGTACTACCATTATCCATTAGGTAAAGATAGATTTTTTTTTTATTACTTAAAAAAACAAAACAGAGACTACACAGTATGAAAATCTAAAATAAACGTCAAACCACATACAAAGTATTGGAGGATATATCCTAGCTGCAAATTTGACGTTGAAAAAACAAATGGTTCTGCTCATGATCATATTACAAACAAAATTTGTGAATACTTTTAGACATATATACATCTTCTTCATGATCAAAAAGTTAATAAACCTTTATAGGCTACTAAATCTCATTGATTCACAATTTAGCCTCCTCAAATTCACATATAGTAGGATTAGAAACATAGTCACGCTACAAATTTGTACTAATAATATAGCAAAATGGCATAATTTAAATGCAAAGTCTTAACATTTATTACAAAATATCAAAACCACAATTTCTTTAACTGAACCACAAATTAGTTCTAGAATTTAAAAACAAAAAGCTTGAAAATAAGAGAGCATCCATTTATTGCATAGTACTAAATGAGAAAAACTTGACAATTCTTCCTTAGGATGTTTGTAGGAATTGAATATTCATTCCTGGGGAGCATGATACCCTTCATCTATCATCCTAAAATAAAGAAATTAACATACCAGAATTAATATCATATATAAAAATAAACCACAATTTACTACATTTATTTATCCATTACAAAAAATGTATTAAAAATACCTCTGTCTAAAATTGAAAACAGCAGGGTATTCAAGATTAACATAAATCCTTGAATAATATAGATTGGAGATCTGAATTTTACCTGTAATATAAAGAGGTAAAAACTTTGTTATCAATTATAAATAAATACAAAGTTAATGACAAATTATGTCTCGTGTTAAATATGTTGTCTAACATTCTTACCCCTATAGCTTGAAACTCTAATGCTTGACAGTATCAAAATCTTGGGTTCTTGAGATGGATGATACAATTGCGCTGTATTTGCATTGAGTGGTCCATAATAGCAAACTGGGTATGAGTTACTTTTTACAACAAACATAAAAAAATGTATTACTAAGTTTCGCAATCAAATAAAACTATATATGTCAATTTTAAATAACATATAACACAAAATAATACAACAAAAATTGGAAAAAAAAATTAAACCTTCCATCAGTAATTGAGAATCTGGCAACATATCTCGGTCCATACATTGTTTCAAAGGTCTGAAACGGCTGAAGGTTTTCAATCACTCCAAGGATATCTACAACAGAAAAATATGAATAAATATGATTTTCACGATATTAGATAGAGAAATTACTGTAAATTGTAAGTTAACCTTTAGAGTACAGAGATTTTTCATTTGCTAAAGAATCTGCAGAATGTTCATGGAGATCTTTAAGTTCCACCAATTCGAACTTATGCATCGGAATAACAAAGTCTTCTGGCAAAACATTCACTATAGTTAAATGAGAAAAAGACATCATATTCTGCATTTGTGTTACAGGCCTATAATGACCAATTGCTGGCCTGACGCTGAGATTAGTTATATTGCATAGAGTTCCTTCGTTTAGTTCATTGGGAAATAGCTGCCATTGAGCGGGACTAACAATTGCATGCATTTGAGTATTCTGTAATATATTTAAAACATAAACAAAGTTTGTATTATATTAAACATATATGTAAACCAATCAAAAAAGGAACAAAACATACCTCACAATCCAAGAGAATAAGATTATGTCGAACAATATCACCTCCATTACCATTGGTTGTCACCCACATCCTAGTAATCCTCACCTTTATAGTCCAATTGTTTCTGGTTTCGTCCAATGATGCAAGATGCTGGTGAACGTTCATATCTATACAAAAACATATAATGTCAAATATCAAATATTACGAATATAGAACATGTAACAATATACAAACAATAATTAAACATAAAACAAACCTTTGGTTCTGCTGAAACTTATAAGGTTTGTGTATAGAGAAAGTAGTGTTTAACAGTGAGGGTAAATCATCGGGATATATAGCTGCTTTGAGACATATCACCTAGCTAATTTGGAAGATGATAACAACCATATTGTACGGTAAATATCAATATAATTATCATAATTATAATTATCAAGATATGGAATACAATTTTGAATAAAGATGTTTGTTATATCATTGTCATTTAATTAGGATATATCAATATTTATCTTGAACAAAAAGATATGACATATATTGTTTGTCTGTTAAGATATATAAATCTTTAATAAGAATTTGGAGATATCCTACTTAATGTTCCTGCAATTTGAGAGTGGATATAATCCATGATTTTTGTTTCAATGGTTAAGGACATGAAATCCTGCACCAACTATCACATTCTAGTAGTGATCTTTTAAATAAGATTGTTTTGTTAAACAGGTTACATATGGTCCTATGATATAATGTAGTAGTTGAACCGGTGCTAACTTGATCTTTCTTTGTCTCGAGCACATATTTAATATAAGGCTACTCTGCTTCAATAAAGAATATCATAATTTTTTTATGTTAATTTTATTAATGTTTAAAAGTCTACCTGACATAGTCTATAACTTTATGATCGCAGTATCAAGCACAACTAAGTTGAATGTTACCGATCATCTTATTTTTATATTACGTATGAATTCTACATTTAGTCGATTTACTAATTCGGAAATCAAACATAACATTTTAATAGGGCTGAATTCTCAGGTTTAATGATTTGGTTTAATGATTTGCTTGATGCCGTTTGGAATTCTTTTATGTTTAGCAAGTTGACTATTTTTTAATTTGTTTTCCAATTCTTATTCTTATATTATATAAAATGCCGATATACAAAAAAATGAAATAATGGAATGAAAAAAGCGTGTTAAATAACAAATTTCTTTGTTTGAAAAACTTAATATCCAATAGAAGGTTGCAAAACCAAACATAACATTTCAAACAAAACATGAAACGAAAAAGGAATGAAAAGGTTTTATTCTGAAAAAATCAAATGTCTTCTAGCAAATGATCTGTTGATGCCTTCTCCGCAACACTTTCACATGTCATCATTGGGAGAGCCAGGAACCTCTCCAGCAAGCCTAGTAACAGAAAAATATATGATTAATTATTAAGTGTTTAAATATGTAAATGTATATAATATGAGTAGTTTGGTACCTCTGTCTAAGCTGATTAACAGCTTCATAGTCGATATTAATAAAAACTCGTGAATGTGCTAAGCTGCTCAATTGAATTAAACCTAAAAAGACAAACAATTTAATTAAACATTTGCTTTGTGACATTGAAGAAATGGTCAAACTAACTTTTAGAAATAAAATTATAACCTCGAAATACTCTTGCACGCATAGTTGCCAAAATTACAATTGGAGGAGTTGCAAAGTTGCCATGAACTAAAGCATCTAATATCTCAACATCCTCATCCCAAAAAGTGACGCTGACATAGTTGCTGTATCATAATCTTAATATTAAGTGGAGCCATAAAAACAATAAAATGAATAGACTGATGATAATAAGATTGATACATACCGTCCATCATGAATCGTGAATTTTCGCATGAGTTTTTCACCATAAAATGTCTGGATGATTTTAAGAGGTTCGAGATTGTGAACCTGGCCAACAACATCTACATGACATAATATACATTAATAACGCAATGGTAAAAATTTATAGTTTTAGTATTATTGTATGATTTATGTTCACCTATAGCATATGTGGGCCTTTGATCTGGAACATAAGAATTTGCAATGTCATATAGCTCTCCAAGTGGAATCAGTTCAAATTTATGCATGGGTATTGGAGATACAGGATCATCTGGAATAGATTGAGCTGTGGTCGATTGTGTTAAAATGAGATAGGTTGGAGAGGAAACAGGCCTTAGATATCCAGTTGCTTGTATGACATAAAAATTAGTTATCTGATATAAATGTCCCTCGAGGATAACATTGGAAAAAGCATTCCAGTTGGGTTGGTGAACAAAGGCATGTACGTGATAATTCTATCAATGAGAAATGATTATTACATAGTCAAAAATAAGTGAAGGACGAAAATATGGTCATGAAAAAAAACAATAAACCATAGTTGCATAACAAAAATGATACCTCAGCATCAAGCAGGATGTAATTGAAACCAATAAAATGTCCATTGTTACCAAAAGAAGGCCACATCCTAGTGACACGAACTCTAATGCTCCAGTCAGTCCTGCTTTCATCCAAGCTATCGAGTCTATCAGACATATCTGCATGATGAGTCGAAACATCAGTAAAAGTTTAACATATAGAAGATGTAACAATATAAAAATGATAAGCTAACCTTTCGTCCTGTTGGGCACTTCTAACCAAGGTGTATACAGACCTTAGTGTTTAACACTATTGGTAAATCATCGAGATATATAGTTGGTTTGAGACATATCACCTAGCTAATTAGGCCGATGATAACGACCATATAGTACGGGCAATATAATTACAATTATCATGATTATAATTATCAATATATGGAATACAATTCTGAATCAAGATGTATGTTATATCATTGTCCTTTAATAAGCTATGGAAATATTTATCTTGAATAAAAAGATATGACATAAATTTTTTGTTTGTTAAGATATGTGATTTTCAAACGTTATCTTTTATCACCAGCTAAATCTGTTTAATATTCCCATCAATACTGATATGATGTAAGCAATTAACAAAATTTTTTAATTAAAATTACTTATATTATATGATATTTATAATTATTTTGAGTATTACTATAATAAGGTACACGTATAATTTTAATATTTTCTTCAAATTAAAAAATATGACTAAAGAAGCATGTCATTTTAAAAGTCAAGTTATAAGTACCGTACAAATTTTTTTAAATGAATGCTGACTAATATCTGAAACCAATTTTAAATTAATATTCTTTTAAGCGATTTTTTATTTTGTAATTTAACCGGCTTTTTAATTTTTATATGAAGACAGCTATTGTTAGTATTTTTATTATCGTATGTGATAATACTTATGAAGCCTAAACTTATTACAGTTTAACCTTGAATAAGTAATAATCGATAAATATAAACTCGCTAAAATAATATATTTTTTCCGTAGCCAAAATAATAAACTTAATTAATTAGTCAATTTATTGGAATATAACCGAATAAACATGTAATTTCATTCATAAACACCGGAAGTGGAAGGTATAACCCAACTTTAAACAAAAGATTAACCTTGACTTTTGTTAAGGGTCATGGCAAAACATATCTTAAGAGGGAACTGTATTCTCTTCAATACAAATGGCCAATTTGTATCGGTTGGTTACATCTCGATTTGTGGGATGATGTGTTTCATGCCAAAATGAGATGAAGTTAATATTTGGCATTCAACACTATTCTTTAAACACTTGGTAAGATTAATCCTTGTACCATTGCACAAACCCATGATTTACTTAAGATTTCTCATAAGCATCACTATTGACCCCACCTTTAATTTCAAAAATAAAAATTAATTATTTCTATTATCGTATGTGATAGTACTTATGAAGCCTAAACTTATTACAGTTTAACCTCAAATAAGTAATAATCGATAAAATATAAACTCGCTAAAATAATATATTTTTTCCGGTGCCAAAATAATAAACTTAATTAATTAGTCAATCTATTGGAATATAAGCGACTAAACATGTAATTTCATTCATAAACACAGGACGTGGAAAGTATAACCAAACTTTATACAAAAGATTAACCTTGACTTTTGTTAAGGGTCATGGCAAAACATATCTTAAGAGGGAACTGTATTCTCTTGAATACCAATGGTCAATTTGTATCGGTTGGTTACAACTCGATTGTGGGATGATGTGTTTGATGCCAACATGAGATGAAGTTAATATTTGGCATTTAACACTATTCTTTAAACACTTGGCAAGATTCATTCTTGTACCATTGCACAAACCCATTATTTACTTAAGATTTCTCATAAGAATCACTACTGACCCAAACTTTAATTTCAACTCATGTTTTGAAATGCATGGCATGTTAATGGAATTCCAATATTTCACTGAAAATGAGGATTCACAATTATATAATTAATTTTTTTTAAAAAAATTATATAATTGGTTTTATTTAATTATTTACTTAATCGTGACATTATAGTATAATGAACATAGAACTAACATAAATAATTTTTTGAGTACATATATGGATGTTCAAACAATATTTTTCGTATAATACACAAATTAATACATATGTCTTATACATATAACTGAGTGATGGTGAAAGTTAACAGGTCACTAAAATCAATTGATCAGAAAAATTAAACTTTTTTAGTGGTATTTTAAATTCTAAATTCTTGAATAAAATATTTATTATTATGAAAAAAATTATAATGGATTCAAATATTTTATTTATTTTACATTTTTTAAAGACAAATTATTATGAATTGTAAACTGGACAAAAAAGTAACAAAACTGAGAATAGTTACAAAAAAAATTCCTAAATCAATTGTAAAATAAAAATATGCATAACAAAGTTATTAGGTGTATAATATTATTTTGAAAAATTACAAAATAAATAAGAAGATAAGTTCGGACAGCATATCTATCCCAATTAGGTGACTTTTTAAGTTAAAAAGAAAATCTCCACTTGTACTGTACCAAAATCAAGTGAGCAACTGTCTTCATAAATTGCCAAATTGGGGAATTCAGAGTTTGATCAATTAAGGAAAAACATCCAAGTACAATCATGGCGGTTAGTATATATGATTCTTTAAATTGCATCATCGTTTTTTCATTAGGTTTTATGTTTGGTGTCGTGATTTAAAAAACGTATTATGGTCGGAGTTAATCTTACTGTCTTCAAATATATTATTCTTATTCACGAATATGTAAAATGTTTTTTTAAGTTCTTAGTTAAACTACAATCAATTGCAGTATGGTGGTTCTTTTCTTACAAAGTACCAAATATATTGATCAGGAAATTAGATGTCGATGAGTTTAATAATATGGTATATTTTGCAAATTATGACTGAGAGTGGTTATCATAAGTTAGTTAGTGATGATTGTCTACATTGCATGTATTAGATGTATAATATTGCTCCTTTTAATGCATAGGATAGAATAATTGGTAAGAGATTAGTACTTTTTTGGTTTTCTCTAATGCATGCATAAGATATTATATATTTGATTATACTTATTTTTTATTCTTTAGTTTTTATTAAAACATAGTGGTGTGAATTAGGCAATGTAATGTTCGTATGGATGTTCTAATATTTATTGGGCAGGTCTTTATGATTCAGTTCTTTAATGAATTTATATATGATTTAGGATAAGTTCGGAAACTATTAGCGCAAATTATTTCTCTGATTGATGTATATGGTCTACTTATATGAATTTTTTTTAATGTTCAATTTTCTGTTTCTAAAAGAAGTAGTGTTATTGTTACGAAGCTTAATTAAAAATTTTAGAGCTCGTGTAACATGTAGAATGTACTTGATATACTTTTGACATTATAGACGTGTTATTGTATATTAGACTAATATACATTGATAGAATGAGAATATTTTTTGGCTGAATGATGTGAAAGTCTGAGAATTATTAAATAAAACTTGTATTATTAGTCTGATATGCTCCACCTAAGCAATCATTTTAGTTTTTGGGATTTATACTGAAATTATCTCAAATATATATGCAGCGTATTATTCCAAACTATTTCAAATTGAGAGATGTTTGTTCTACAGGTAAACTTTTATAAATGAGTTTTCCGTAATATAAACATGCTTTGTGTTTTTTGAGTTTAATTAAATAATTTAATGTTTAGGAGAAAGTCGGAAACCACTATCAAGCTTTATAGCTGGAAATGTGGAAAAGGATGAAGATGGATCATTTGTAAGTTAAATTGTCCAAAAATTATAATTAAAACTAATTAAATACGTTATCTTGTATTATGAGTATTATATGTTTCATTTATGCAGAGAATTCCAACTGCTTTCCTGGAGAAATTTGGTGAAACGCTTTATTACCATTTGTATATTAAAAATGATAATATTATGTGGCATGCAATTTATGATAAAGATAGGAAAAAGATTAGTGGTCTTTATGACTTTTTAAGATTCTATGATTTAAGAATGTACTCGGTGGTGGTTTTTGACTATTTCGGGTGTGGTGACTTTTCTGTGAAATGCTACAAACCTACTGCAACTTCAGTGATTAGTCCAACTATTGAACCTGTTGAATTTTTCGCAAATGAGAACTCAATACAGTTGAGGATGGATGAATTTATCTATGGTCGAAATTACTTAGAAGTTGAAAAGTATATAGGATTTGCATCCTATAATGCAGTGAAGCATAATTTGGATGAATTTAAAATTGAGGTCACAGTCAGAGAAAACAGGGAGGAAAGGAAAACTCTGGTGAGCACTTAATCCATTTATCAGAGATTTCTATATCTGTCAAATGTTGCTTCCAACATTTCTTATATATATCTAATACAGATCTTAAACAAAAATTGCAGGCAAATTTAGAGGATCTTTACAAAAATTGGAAAGGAATGGATAAAATCTTCCTCAGTCTTGGGAAGAGGATGTGGAAAATTGAAGTTCTTTGGGATAATGGTTCGTGTATTTTTGGAAATGGTTGGTATAATCTGTTGAAACAGTTGGATATTTATACAGGTGATGTTATAGCAATGACTATAGGCGAAACACCTGGACTTGTTTTTTTCTGTATAATTAAAAAGGAAGAGCTCATTGCTGAGAAAGAAGAAGGTACATTGTCAGTATAAATAATATTTCAATATTGTAAATTATCAAAAAGTGGTTATTTGCATGAAATATAAACATTGATTATGTAAAACAGGGGAAACTAATGGAAAAAGGTCATTCTACAAAATTCTGCAAGATACAACATTCGAGCATGGATATGTCGTAAGTTTATGATCTAATTTTTCGTATGTTGATTGTACATATTCCTTTTGTCATTACAGTCATATCTTTATTATTGAAGTCTTCATTATATTGAAACTTAATTCTTAAACATTGAATAGGTGTTGCCGATATTGATTGGTGCAGAGACAGAAAAAACTCTTTCTGCTATTGAAAAAATACAAATATATGGACAGGAGTGGCAGATAAGATATAATGAAAGATATAGAATCATATATGGTTTAGATAGGGTGATTAAACACTTTAATGTTGAGCTATTTGATAGTATTCATTTTAGCTTTGAAGAGTATGGGGTGCTTTGTGGAAGAATTTTTAAAAGGGACGGAATAGAAATCATATACTCTAATCCGGGAACAAATGCTAGCATTGAAACATGGCACGACTGTTTTCTATTTGAGGAGAGTTATAAAGATTCAAAGTTGGACATGGGTATGGAATTTGTTATACCATCTTTGTTTTATTTGCAACTGATTATTCTACTAATAATCTTCCTAATTTTGTTTATAACAATTAAAGGTGTTCCCAAGCTTATGAATGTAGTATACGAAGCTGAAGTTCCAATTAACGATGTTAATATGCCTAATGTGATAGAGAATGTCATATCTGATGTTATAGAGGATTTGGTAACTGATGAGCAAGAGAATGTGGGAGCTGTGATACAGAATGTGGAAGATGCTATGGTTTATCAATTCTCAAACAAATTGATTGCTTGCAACATGAACAATAGATGTCATGGAATGGTATGTTTAAAAAATATAATATTTTTAAAACTTTAATATTGAATACAATTAGCTGCTGTTATGTCACGGTCAAATAGTGTAGTACATTTTTTTAGTCTTTCTTCACTATCGAGATGTTGATTATGTTTGTAAAACCAATATCCTCACTGTGCAGCATATTCCTGCAAACATACTATTTCGAAACCGAGAATGGAGAAGAGGAGATGTTGTGACATTCAGGACTACACGCGGAACTTGGAATATCAGAATTGTTTTAAATAACGGGAAAGCAAGGTTTTCTGGTGGATGGAGCAAATTTGTCAAAGATCATGAATTGAAGAAACATGACAACTTGTGTTTCACTTTGCGCGAGGAAGCCGACAACCCAGTATTTGATATTGAAGTTAATCCAAGAAATTGACTTTTAAGTAGATGTGGTACTGGTCATTTTAACTGTATGATCTTCTCTGTTTTGGTAGTGAAATATTGTGAAGTATGACATTTAAACTTACTTAAAAATAACAATCAAATACATATGTTAACGTATTATTATGGTGTGGTAAGATATCCTTTTTTGACCATGTCATTTATATGCCATTGTGTTTTGTATCGAAATGCATATATATTTAACAATCGTTTATACTTGAATGAACTTGGTTTATTGATTTTGTAATTATTATTTGATATAATATCTATATTGACTATGAGGATTTTACAATATTGTTAATATACCATTATTTATGCGAATTGACATTTTTAGAATATATTTATGTGGACATCGTAGTGGATACATAAATAAAATTGATTGAAATGTAGTATAACATTTAAGTTTTGTCACAAAGTACTGAATACTAATAATCACAAAGTAGACTTTTTTATAGGATGATGATAGTATTAATTTACTGACAATGTTGTTTTTGATACTCTGAGATAATATATAAAAAAAATCAATCTCTAAGAAACAAAGTATGCAAAAGTAGCAGTGTTAAAAAATGCTAAATTACTAATCGCCCACAACTGGAAGGTTATAGAAAACCTCATCGAAAACAACATTGGCAGTGAAATTATTGGACTTTCCAGTATCAGCTTCAATGAGAACATGAAGACCATCAGGAGAAGTTACTCTAGAAACAGCAACGTACAATTGTCCATGAGTGAACACTGGACGTGGAAGGTATAAGCCAACTTTATCCAATGATTGTCCTTGACTCTTGTTAATGGTCATCGCAAAACAAATCTGGAGAGGAAATTGAATTCGTTTGAATACAAAAGGCCAATTTGTATCGGTTGGTTCCATCTCGATCCGTGGGATGAGGTGTTTGGTGCCAACGTGAGATCCGGTTAAAATTTGACATTCGACGCTATTTTTTAAACATTTGGTGAGAATCATCCTTGTACCATTACACAGACCCATGATTTGGTTAAGATTTCTCATAAGCATTACCACTGAACCAACTTTCAACTTTAATTCATGTTTCGGGATGCAGGGCATGTTAATGGAATTTAAATATTCCACTGGAAATGATGCTTCATAATCATCCTCAGTATCTCCATAAATATCATCTATGGAATCCTGACTTAGGTAAGTATGAATAGTACCTGGGATGAGATCCAAAACATGAGAATTGATGTCGTCAACGATTGCATTTGTGGGAGTAAGAATAGATCTCTGTCTCAGGTACGTTTCAGATTTGTAATTTTTAACAAAATCTGGATAAGTGGACTTAACAATGCTCTTTACCGAATCATTGAAATCTCGAATTAAAAATGTTTTGGGAATAACAATTTCAGGATCAGAAAAATCATCTTCTGGATGAATATTTTCTACTTTACCATCTCCGACATCAAGAACCCATCTAGAGAACTCTTCAATTCTTTTGTTCTGAACATCAGAATTACCGGAGCCTAAACGCATATTCTTACGGAGTAAACAAACCTTACAGAAGTTCCATAAATAAGATTGGTTGAGCGATGCATTCACAACTTCACCTCTGCTTGCCTTAGGAATAACTGGTAATATTTGACGAAAATCTCCTCCAAAAACAACAGTAATACCACCAAATGGAAGATGCTTCTTCTTAGGATCAACTGACGACATTATATCTCTGAAACAGCGATCCACAGATTCAAAAGCATAACGATGCTGCATAGGGGCCTCATCCCATATAATCAGGCTGGTTTGTTTTATCAGCTCAGCAATATCAGAACCATGTTTGATGCTAGCAACTGAATATTGGTCTAATTTAAGAGGAATGTGAAATCTTGAATGTGCAGTCCTACCACCGGGAAGCAAAACAGCAGCTATTCCTGAAGATGCAACAGGTAATACTATTTTGCCTTCACTACGCATTCGAGCGCATAGTGTTTTCCATAAATAAGTTTTCCCACATCCACCAGAACCATAAACAAAATACAGACCTCCTCTTCCGGTGTTGACACTTTGTATTACAGAATTATATACATCCAGCTGGTCACTATTTAATTTTGAGAAAAAACTGTCGTGATCAGACGTCATTTCTGCTCTGTTGTATCCTGTTTCTTCATTTATGAGACGGTTACATAGACCATGTAAATATGAATCATCCGGAAAAGGCATAGTGGAATAATCTCTAAGAGATTTACCAACCTCGTTCAAAAGCTTTTCAACCTCTACAAAAGAAGACAAAAATATATAAAAATCCAGTGTTTATGTACAGTGAAATATTGAATCTTACTTATTATTGAAGCTAAAAATGCACAAAAATTAAGGATTAAAATAAGTAATTCAGTGCAGAATAATTTTTTTTATGTCAAAATGAAAATCTAAACATATTTTTGTGTTATTAAAAAGTACCTGCAAGTGTATAATTTTCTAAATCGAATTCAGAGAGATTAAGGTTGTGGTTGTCAGATGCCTTGCGCTTGTAATACAATATATCTTCTGACATAATTTTCCAGTGCTGTGTCCACAATTTTAGAGGATCTGCAACAGGGCAATTTGTTAATATATGGACAAACATGGACCTTATCTGTTTTGGCATTCCAGACTGAGCATTTTCCTTAAGTGCCATATGCCACTGATTATCATCTCTAAGCAAACCAAGAGCATCACATGTTTCTTTAAAAGTATTGTAGACTTTATTTTCTACAGTTCGCAAATCTTTAAATGATGTAGCACCTTTAATCCGCATCAACAACATGCGGAGATAAAAAGCTTCACCACTTGATGCATGAACTTCACATAATCTACCAATCACAATCCCTCTTTGCCTTGGCTTCCACCTACATTGTCCTGCTTGCCAAGTAAAAGCTCTCGGGAATTCCTGGTAAGTGTAGTCTCGAGCCATGGGAAGGTTTTTGTTAGCAATAAACCAAGCTTCCAACTTACTCCTTCTAGAAAGTGCTCGATCTACAACTTGTTCTAAATTGTCTTTGACACTGAAAGAAACATTCTTGCCTCCTGGAACATGAACTGGCAAGCGAATCACAGCCGGATACCGATAATGAATATCAAATCCTAATATTCTCCAAGCAGCTTCAGATGCACATACATAACGGCCAGCAAGATAGTGTTTAACTTCATCTACTGGTTTCTTAGAGTTATTCAAAGAGCCAGACTTATCACATTTTTTGGATTTTAGCAACATGGTAGCATTGTCATGACCTTTCAAACAATATTTGAATAGGTATTTCAAAGATCTTGAATTGTTGCAAACCTCAAGATTAATATGACATTGGAAACGAAGAAGCAAATCTCTACAATACGGGACCACGAATCTGTTATTGAGATTATTTTTATTTTTCTGCACATATCTTTCCATTTTACGTCTTCGATAAACTGGAAATCCGCAATCATCGAAAAATGTATGACCGTTAAACCTGTTTTCAAGAATATAACAAAACATATTAGGAAGTTATATTATTTTATTTTTAGTAAAACATATATATATATTAAGAACTTATAAAAAAGAGGGGGAGTCCATTAAGGAAACCCAAGCTCCCAGATGAAGATGTATTATATTAATTAAAAAGTGACTAAAATTTTTTACATGAACGATTAACAATTGGAATATTAAAATTTAACTATCATGATATTGATGTGATATTTCATACAAACCTTTTTGGGAAATGACGTATACATTTGCCATTTGACATGCAAGGAGAATATGAAAAATCTTTTCCACAGGGCCCATGAATCATATAATTTTTAACTGCATTGTATCCAAGTGGATCAGATTTCTCATCTGGTATTTCAGCGGATATAATTTCATCAATTTCTTGTGTACTTTTTGGACGATCATCAGGATGAAGCCAAACTAACATATGTGCGTGAGGAAGTCCACGTTTTTGAAACTCGATGACATACATAACTGTAATAAAATATAATGATCACAGTGTTTTGTTTACAAAAGATGTGATGGAATTATATGGGAATGCAAAAGATATATTATACCTCCAATACATCGGCCAAAATATTTTTTATTCTTTATCAAATCAACCAACTGGTCCAACTTCATCTTGAATACTCTAGCAACAACATCTGGAGAATCAGAAACAGATACACCTGGAATATTGTCAACCATACGCTGAATTTCTGGCCATTTCGTGTTGCACGTCATTGTGAGAAAAAAGGAAGGATGACCAATTGAGCGACAAATAGCAAGAGAATCTTTGAAATATTGCGACATATATCGCCTAGACCCAGTGAATGTAGCGGGCAAAATTACATTTTTACCAATACATGAAGGATCTGAATCACCTTTACGTAAAGAATCACGTATAGATTTATACAAATCTGAACGAATGGTTTTCTGATGAGTCTTTACCCAATCAAGTCTGTATTGCTCTACGGCAGTAAAGGCATCAACAACGTATTGTTGCCAGAGACGTCCGCTCTGATGTGGAGTAAGACCTGCACATATTAGAATTATGTATAAAGTACGTTAGTATTTAATATCTATACTAAGAAAATTTATTATATGTTACGTGAAAATAACAAAAATAATCTATTACAAACATTAGTGTATTAAAATATTTACCTTCATTGGGTCTAATCATTAGTTTGTAAGCATAGAATTCTCTCATAGATATATACTCCCTATGCTTATGTTCCTCTTCTGGTTCTCCATTTTCATCTGTTTTATTTGGTTGATTCTTCTTTTCTTTCAAGTTTAATGGAATTTCAAGATGAAATCCATCGTCACCGTTAGGAAACAAAAGTGGATATTGCAGTTGCATAAAATGAACATTGGTCTCGAAAATACGTTTCAATTTTTTGTTCTTTTTTTGAACAACTATATCCCTCCATCCACATGTATTCTGGAGATCTCCAACTATTAATGCACCCACTTCATCAGATGGTGCAACCGGATTTGGACGGCCTGATGCTGATGAAGAAGAAACTAACAACAATTTAACATCTTCTGGATTGTCATCTTTGAATCTATCTCTTGCCATGCGAAATGACTGTACCAGATTGTTGTTTTCATCAAGCATTAACAACAACCCATGTACAATATCTGGATCAGCACCATCACTTCCAGGTATAGCATTTAACCTGTTCTCTAGTTCATTGTCAGTGTCATAAACATAGAGTTGGCAGTATTTCGGGGTTTCACCATTAACTGGACAAATGCTTCCTATTAAATGGTAATTCTGGCCTTGTAGCTTAAAAGTGTATGGAGCTCTACCCTTGTTGATTTTGTTATCAATTTTTCCACCCAAAGATGTAAATGCAAACATAGAATTATATATTCTTATATTTTTCTTGTAATGAGCAGTTTTAGAACCTCCAGACAATAACTCAGCTAAAAAAGGAGGAGGTTGTCTTTCTGGTGGCAACTCTACCTGGCCATTTTTGCAACACAATGAAAATGTAGGGCTTTGATATTTGTTAGATTTGTTATTCCTCTCGGCATTCCACATCACAGCTTTGCATTTTGTGCAAACCTTATCTGGGTAACCAAGATCAAGGTATCCCGTCCAAAGGTCTGTTACAATATGAAAATGCATTAAAATAGATAATATTTTTACAGAACTAATCATTACTGTTATCTATCTAATATAATAGATTCCTGGTATAACATTACATAATAATTCAAATAAATGACAATTAAACAATACCTTGGTCTAACATTTCATAATCAAATTCATCATTGTCATTGGCATACTGAGAAGGAATTGCTAAATAGAAAAAATGCAAATTGGTTATTATGTAGTCATTGAACAAACGAAAAATATATCTTATGCGTATAGTAAAAACATCAATTAACATACAATCTGTGTCATCATCATCGGAGTAAATTGGTTCTTGCAAATCTGCAATATTTATGATGAATCTTGATAAATCCAAACATCAACAATTAAGTTTAAATAAATAAAAATAAATAATAAGTTGTCAAAGTACGTAGTATGATACCTGAATCACCGTCATCAGGCTCGTCATTCGCCTCATTAAAACTGTCCAATAAGTTCTTTGTTGTAGAATCATTTTTTTTAATATTATTCGTCTTGCTATTGGATTGAGGAATATCTTCAAAACCTGTAATAGAATTACAATTTTATTAATACAAAATGATAAATGCAAAACAACAGTATATAAAAAAAACAAAAAAACAATTAATGGGAAAAACTTACATGATTTATTAGAGTTGGATATAATGGAAGTAGGCAACTGAAATAAAGGTATATTCATACGTCTGTCTTGCATATTGTTTGACTTTTCGACTCTTGATAATGGAGGTGATAAGCCTAAAGGAAAAAAGGTGTATGGATGCATAATATCAAAATCTAAATGAAATCAATGTTTAATAAATGCATGATATAAAAATACGAAAACATACGTGGTACATTAGAATGTGAAATGGTGGAAAGTGGCATTTGGAAATCTGGATTGCTCAGTTGAACCATTTGTTTGTTTTTTGATCTACGCAAATCAAAACCTGGTTTGGGAATATTCTCTGCAAAACAATAAAAAAAACAATCTTTTATAATAAAGTTTAAAAACGGAAATTATTTTCAAAATTTTAAACAAACAAAATGCGATATTGAACCTGTCAAATTGGATTTCGTCAAATGTTGACTTGTAGCAGATTTAGTCAGGTAACTTGAAGGAACAGTATTAGATAGAGCTGATGGGTGAACAATGTATTTCAAATTGAATTAAGCTATTATCCAAACATATATTATTAAATTGAAACAAATGCAGACATGATTATTTACAAACCTTTAACTTGAATAAAATAGTTAGAACTTACCAGACAAATCTACATTATGTAGTCTCCTGGCAGCCGGAGAAGGGAGTCTCACTGATCTATCAATATCGAGGCTTTGTTCTTTCATGGAAAATAAGATAAAATTGAAATTTATGCATCTATTAATGTGTATATCTATTACTTAATAATTAATCAAGAATGAGTTATACCGATCAGGATAGAAGACGCATAATGCAAATTTAACGGAGTAGTGTCCTTCATTGTTGAATTAGTAACATGGCTTAAACCTGCTTCAAATAAGTCAATAACATGGTATCATGTGTAATAGGTAATAAGTATTACAATTTCTAAGATCAAAATGTAAATTCATTGATAAATTACCTGAATGAGGGATCGATGGACTATTATTAAAATTTTCAGTAAATTTAGAACCAAAAACACATTTTCTTTGCCTATTTTGTAAACTGTTATTCTCTAAAACTGAAAGTGGCCTCATAGAATGCCCTGAAACAGAAGAAAAGGAAAAAAAATAAGAAACAAATTAAATATTATGTAAAAACAGTTGTAAATCCATGGTCTTACTACAACATATACCTAAGAGAGGTGTGTTATTTTACGTATTAAGACTCACCAATGCTCGTATTCTGGTAGCTCGGAGTATTAGGATTACAATTCTCTGAGCCATTTAAACTCAAAGATTGTCTTGGATGCGAAGTGGGAGATGTAAACTTATGAATAGGATTCATGCGGCCTATAGGACCTACAATACACATATATAAGTATGATATATCAATATAATCTCAACCAAATAATGAATGAATCGAATCTAGCATAAAAAAATTATAGAGTAATAAGTATTCTTACTGTGGCCATCATTTGAAGGGACATCATATTGCAGAGCTCGAGATATCAGGGTAGAATTCTTACCAGAAGGATTTGTAGGACGCTTACAATCTATATTAAAACATTTACAAAAAGTAACATTACCATTAATTCTAAAAATACTATAGGAAAACAAAACTTCTTGATTATGGGTATACTTATTTACCTTGTTTTGGATATGAAGGAGAGTGGTTAGACATGTGTGGTCTTTTAAAACCTATACAGTAAGGTAATAATTGTCAGTGTTCATACAAATCTAAAAACGTAAGTCCATCAAAAAATAGAAAACAAACCTTTTCCATTATCATCCATTGAAGCATAAAGTATGAAAATAAGTTTTGGTTACGTCTAAACAACAGCCATTAACATGTAGTCCGAACAAATGATCTCGATTTCAAAATCTTCAGTAATGCTAAAATTGCGGAAAATTTGTTTAGAAGTTAAAATTCAAATCATTGATAACAATGTGATAAAAATGGCATGATTGATGGGATAATTATTCATGTTCGCTTGTCTGTTTGAAAGTGTATGTAGGATGGTATACCCATACCCGTTGGATAGTCCAATTCCCGACCCGTTAACCCAAATTTGGAGTGGAATTTACAGGAAAGTCCTTAATTAGTGAAGGAGAGGTAAACAATGGAGGGTATGGAGGTAAAATAAGGGTTTTCTTCACTAGCAGGAATTTATTATAATAGATTCAACACGATGAGCCCATAGTAAGTCCTTGGGCCGTCATCATCACCTTGTACAATCCAAAATCTTTCAGCTCTAGCCCAGTCGATCTACTAATATTAATATACAGATCTATTAGGAAAATATTGTAAAATATAAATACTATTTGTTAGCTAATAAATTATGATATTAAAATTTACAAAGCGCCAACTTTAATAATTACTGCATAATTCACCATACGAATACATATAATAAAACTAAATTAAATTTATTAAAATGTAAAATATTTTATTTCTGTTTTTGTCCCAGCTCATTGCTAACATAGGATATCCAAAGGGATATTCAGGCCCAAGAGTGGAGTCTCAAATTTTAGGATCTCATTGTTTTTATTTCTTTTTCTCTTTATAAATCACTACATAAAATTTGAATTTTCTATATGAAAATATTATGGAGGGAATTATCCCGGTGAATATTCTAAAATAGGTCCCACAAAATAAATTGATTAAGGAGTTTCATATTTTTAAATGGTTGGTAAAAAGATGTTACGCATATATAATTAAAACTAATTTTTAGACTCGGTTTACCTAATTTGAAAAAAAAAAACGTTCTTAAAAGAAAGTGACTTTTTTACTACTTAATAAAAGTAATTTTTTTTATCTTTATAAATCATTATCAATTTCATAAAATATGATTCGTAAGATATAATCCTATGTCCCTCTCATTTTTTTACACTTTCTTTTTTGGGACGTTCCTCACAATTCTTTACATTTAATTTTTTTTCTAAAATAATAAAGTTTTATAATATAAAAGTTAACTACATCTACTACTTTACTCCACTATCTCCACTTTATATATTAAATATTGATTGATTCCATCACTTTACTCACTTTTTTTACTTTTTTTTATTAAATTACACTTTTTTTTAATTTTCGTGTCCAAGAAGGGAGTAGTATTTAAAATTAACAAACTAACAAGAATGTGTTTGAAGTTAAATGGAGTTCATTATTTTAAAGAAAATTCATTATTTTATCACTTGAAAAAAACACTATTTTTGAAAAAAATTAAAATACTCTTAAAGTCATAAAGCTCATAAATGAGCAATAAAGATAATATAGCGTGTTTCCAGAACCAACTACACCAAACTAATTTGTGGAAAAAAACAGTTAACATAAATTTTAAAAAAATAGAAAAGAATTAAGTAGGTACAGTAGATCAAGACGGCATCTCTGTACATCGCCGATCCACTCTGTGTATATATACATGATCGCATCACCACTTCTTTGAATTCTGATCCATTTTTTACTTTTCTCAGGTACTAATAATAATGTTATTTTATTTCATTTTGTATTGATTTTGGTCATTTTTAACATTGTATGTTAGGTGTTTGATGAAATGCCTATGAGACAATTGTAGTGTTTTAGCTCTTTACGTGACAATTTTGTTCGAGATCGGATATTTATCGAATAATTGTGATCTGTTTGAATTCATCAACTGAATTGTGTTTGAGTGGATGTTATGTTGAATTATTGTTAAAAACGCGTAATATTGGGAGCTCGGAGTGGTTGTTTGGGAAGAATTGGTGTTAGCTGTAAAATGTTTGAAGTGTCGTGGATGTTTATTTATTGTTGAGAAGTTTGAGTTCAATGTGTGTAAGTGAGTTTTGTTATTGTTTGCAGGATATGAGATACTGAGTTGAGGTTGAATTGCTTGGTAGCTCCAGGTTGTTGTTTGGAGTGAGGCAAGTGGGGGAATTACATGAGATTACGTTTACGATGAAACGTTGTGTTTATGTCAATGATGACGATGACTTGTCACATGATCTTTATTGTGATAATCGCATATCAAATACTAAGTATACATTGTTGAATTTTCTTCCGAAAAATCTATGGGAACAATTCAGGTAAATTTGAGTTTCTTTGATCTGGTTTGAGAGTTGCGAATTGAAAATAATTTTGGACGTCTACTGTATTGTTTTTTCATTTGAGATTGCAATAGACAATTCTAGAAATCCCTTGTATAGAGATAGATAAAGATTGGTTTACTAGCTTGGTCCATTTTACTAGATAATCATGTATAAAATTCAATTGGATTTTCTAGAAAAATTTATTGTGAATTCTAGAAATTTAGCTAAGAGATAAGCATGAAATTTTTTCATTCTGTGGTATCTTAGTGTCTGTACTGTACATGCAGTCGTTTTAGATTTTAGTATGTAAAGCAGTTGCAGACCATGAAAACTTTACTTCAGTCGATGTTCGCAGTAATTGAATAGGAAGAACTAGGCAGTAAATTACATTCTTAACAGTTGAATAGCAGTGCCCTGTGCTTTGAGTATGCTTTATGACATTACATGATTTACATCTATCATTTGTGCGTGTAATAGGACGATTTTTCAGTGTGCTTGGTTTTATCCCATATAACTTATCTACATTGTTCTTCAGCCGATTTATGAACCAGTACTTTCTGTTGATTGCATGCCTTCAACTCTGGCCACTCATAACGCCAGTAAATCCTGCAAGTACATGGGGGCCACTTCTATTTATATTTTCTGTCTCAGCATCAAAAGAGGCTTGGGATGATTATTATAGATATCTATCAGACAAGAAAGCTAATGAGAAGCAAGTGTGGGTTGTAAAGAAGGGAGTCAAAAAGCATGTACGTTAGTCTATATCTTATATCATGTGTTAATTTTTTATTTTTTATGTTTTTTTTTCATTTTTTTATGGAATTGGAACATAGAAAGTTCACTGGCATCTAAGGTTAATATTTTTGAAGCATGTCCTTGTACTCTGCATCAAGTGCCGTAGAAGTGCTTATGCTTGCAGTAATGCTGATTGTGCCAATCAAATATGGAGTCAATTTAAAACTACCACTAACGAAAAGTTATCAAAAACACCATGATAGTATGTCCATTTCACGATGTAGAGAGTTTCAAACAAAAGTAAAAGTGTGATCTCCTGAAGTAATTATTCTTTCTTTGAGAATAAATTTGAACTAATGACCAGACAAGAATATGTGAAGGCATCGACATGTCTATGGAAATTTTATTAAAATTGGGGAGCCACTATTAATTTAGAAGCAACATGACTGTACATTGTACCACAAATTGGTGGTGGCTCCCCTAGTAGATGGAATCACAAAAAGGGTTTTATTACTGAAGATACAGTTGTACACCTAGGGAACTAGTCCAGTTTATCAAATATCTACCTAATGCAATTTATTTAGTGATGGTGGTTAGATGATTTTCAAGCATTTGGACGTTTTTCATTTGCATCTGACCAAATTGATGGCCTCAAATCTTCCTTTTTCCTGCTTGTCATCTTTACATTGACATTACTGTTTTTTTTCCTCTATATGTGGTTTATAGAGTGAAGGTAAGCTCAATCATCATATAAGAAACATCTTTTATTCCCCTTGATCAGGATCTAAATTGAACTTTGCAGTTAGAATTATGCTAAACTCAAATACGGTTTGGTGCTCAGAGCTTCGAACAAATCAGTTTGTAACTTATATTTTTAAAATTCATCATCAAATTGCAACCTCTCCGTCTAATATTGATGTTAACGTCAAACAGACAAGGGGTAAGTTGGGCATTCAAAATTTAAAGACCTATTTAACCCTTTTTACATATATAAACCTTAGTGTGTAAACTCATATAAACACATAATAAAATAATATATAGCAAAAGTTTTTTATGTGCGTGATATAAGCTAATATATATCTATAAATACAGTAAGTAGAAATTGTTATATATCATTTAATATTTACACATGTTCAAGAAAGAACTTATTACTGGTCTGGATTCTCGGGAAACCTAGTCTCAAAATTAGCCACTTTCCCCGAATCGACCCTACCCAACCAATTATTAAGGTTCAGTTATCTAGTTAGATGTTTAGTTGAGGATTAATACATGTTTGTATATGCACTAATTTATTTAATATTAAGTTTAACAAAAAATTTAAATTGGATCACCATTTTTCAGAAAATATCTAGCTCGATTTTATTAGTATTTTAATGTTATATAGCTCCAATAAATTTAAGCAACTAATCTAAATTGAAATACCGATTTTAAAAAATATTCAACTCAATTGTTAGTATTTTAAAATTTTACAGCACCTAAAATTTTAATAAACCTTAAATAAATTACCGATTTAACCCTTACCTTCACAAGGTTAACAACAAATTTGATGGAAGAGTTGCAATTTAAAGCGATTTTAAAAGAATGGGTTTAAGTCAAAGTAGTAGGGTGCAAAATGAACATTACTCTATGTAAACATATGAATATCTTGCCGAACTTTCTAAAACAGGTGTTATGTAGACTTGTATGTGGTGATATAAGCTTTAGGCTAACATTGTGTGCAACAGAACAAAAAAAAATCACAGAGGGTTAGCTAATTGATAATAAGATTCTGGATGTGTATGGCCCAGATAAATTAAGCTGGCCAAGTACCGGATATTTCACTTGAACCTTTTAGATGCTTCAACTTTTAATTATCATGGAAGAAGATTCTACATAGTAGAAAAATTAACATTGTATGTCCTTATTACTTGTTCACTTGGTACAGATCATCTTTTAATTTACCTCGTTCAGTGGGCCATTGTGTCTCAGCAAAATGTTCCAACTGGTAATTGATGAGTTCCATTTGCAGATTCAAGCACAGGACATTCATGTTGGTAACCTAGTTTGGCTTCGTGAAAATGATGAAGTGCCATGTGATCTTGTGCTGATTGGTACTTCTGAACCGCAAGGTCAATGCCATGTAGAGGTAAATCTCAATTCATGCTTTAAATTTCTGTATAAAATTTAATCAAATATATTATCATTGTTGTAGGATGAGTTTATAAGAATTCTATTATTTGATTGATTTTCCTCTTTCTCAATCATTCCTAAAATTGAAAATAGCAAAGGACTAAAATTGAAAACACCAAAGAAGAAAAGACCTCTAGCATTCCGAGTTTTAAGGATGGGACTGATTGGTAAAGGATTAATTTGAACTCAGTCATCGTTTTCTTAAGAAGTTGGAAATGTTTCTTCGAGTTTAGATTCAGAGTGATGTATGCTTTCCAAGTTTTTTATGATTTATTCATGAAACTATCAGTCCGAACTGCATATGAACTCCTAGCTGCACAACAGTGCTGCTGTGACATGTTAAAGGTTTTGGATTAGTAGAATACATATATTACATGTTGGAGGCCTCAAGCTCTTCTATTTCTTGCAATCTATATGGTCTGGATTCTGGAAAAAAGGAAAGCAAAATATTTTTCTTGCCTTCTGTAAACTATGCTGTTTTAGCAAACGACATTTAAGTTTTGTGTACAAAAGTTTAAAATGTGGCAAGATCCTTTAGGTGCATGATTACTAGTTATTATTATATAAAATTCATATATATAAGTGAAAATTCAACATAAATGTTTTATTTATATCACATTCCTTGCAGACATCTGCGTTAGACGGTGAAACTGATCTTAAAACACGAGTAATACCTTCTGCTTGCGCAGGAATAGAGCTCGAATTGTTGCACAAAATCAAGGCAAGATCTCATTTTACTCTCGAGTTACAGAGGGCTTGATATTTATTGCAAATAGCTATTGATGTCCATCTTTCTCCACAGGGTGTGATCGAGTGCCCACAACCAGATAAAGACATCAGAAGATTTGATGCAAATATGCGGCTATTCCCTCCATTTCTTGATAATGACGTGTGTCCTCTAACCATAAAAAACACTATCCTTCAATCATGTTACTTGAGAAATACCGAGTGGGTCTGTGGAGTTGCCGTCTATGCAGGCAAGTTTTTGATTTTAGAAGTTCAATAAAATATTTACTTAGATTAAGAAATGGATGAGGGCAATGAACATAGTTGGATCTGGAAATGCAAGACTTGGTAGTTCGTCTATAGAATTACTCTGAGGATTATGTTTTTTGGCCGAGCAGGACGAAAATACTTACGTTCGCTGCTGCTTTCTTTGTGACAAATGCTGTCGTGACTTGAAGTCTCTACTTTTTTCTCCTTAATTTAGACATTGTTAAACTAGTGAATAGAAAGTTCGATTTTTCTCTGAGCATGCATGTATGGTCATTGGTCATTGCTTCAGTTTAATGTTTTCTTTATCCTGTCCATGTGCCATTCACATGAATTTATTGTACACTTTTTGGTGTCATTAGCTTGTAGAGAATGACGTGAATACCCTCTTTCTTCAGGCAATGAAACGAAATTGGGAATGAGTAGGGGTGTTCCAGAACCAAAGCTTACAGCTATGGATGCGATGATTGACAAGTTGACCGGAGCTATATTTGTTTTCCAAATAGTGGTTGTTATTGTTCTGGGCATAGCCGGGAATGTCTGGAAGGACACAGAAGCAAGAAAGGTTTGTCTGCATGCTATTTTGTTATGTTTGTAGGATTTTGTGTAGTGATGAATTTGAACCCTTGTTTCACCTTATATTCTGGTTAATTTTGAGTTGTTTCTATCCTAAAAAGCTTTTATCTATGTTTTGTTGAAAGTTGTCTTTAACGATTCACTGGAAAAATTGTCTTGGACTTTGTTTAAGACCTATAAATAATATTCGTCGTAAACTCAACAATAGCTCACTCTCTCCTGTACTGTATTCTTCAGCACCTCCTGTTTTTTTTTATTGTGCAGCAATGGTATGTTCAATATCCAAATGCCGGTCCATGGTATGAACTGTTGGTTATCCCTCTACGGTTTGAACTGCTTTGTTCCATTATGATACCTATATCCATAAAGGTAATCATGTGCCTGTTACTTTTATTTATCTACTCCCATTAGTTGCGTTATTCACATTGGATTGGCTGATGTAAAAGTAAATATGAACAAGAAATGATGGGAAAAACAAATATTTGGTAAATAAGTTGCAAGTACAGAAATATAACGATTTTGTAGTTATGACATAAATAATATATTTTAACATCAAGATTTTAACTCAATTACAGAATCAAAGTATTCCAATTTAATTCTGAAATTATAGGTAACAATTACGAAAATATTGTTTTAGTATAATATTGTAATTCGTAACTAATATTTTAAAAGTAAATTATATAAAGATATTAGATATTAGATGTGTATTGTATATAGATGCTAAGAATTTTAATGTTAATAACTATATCATAGATAATACTCCAGATAACAATGTAATTATAGGATTTTGCAAAAAATTAAAAACAATCTGAGTATAGGTTTATGTTAAACAGTTAATCTGGAGTATTACATGAATGAAAATTGAGTATTTATAACCCTGTAGTTCTAGTAGGATTTTAGTTATATTTGTATTATTAGTATTCTAATGGGAAAATTAATAACGAATCATTACATATATATAAATTTCTATAAATAGATGCTAACCGACATATGGTACCATGGCATACCACTAGAAAGGCCTTTTAGCTTTAAATAAAGAGTAACATATGTGTATGTATTTTTCCCATGGACCAAATATGTGTAAAAATTTGTACAAGCATGATGTGTTGAATATGAATAAGTGTCATGATTGTGCCAATTTTTTTTTATTTGATGTTTTTCTTTTCTTTGAACACGTATTTGTAATTCCTTTAGTCATTCATTGCCATTCTTTTAGATGGCGAGAATATTTTGTTGTAAAATTTATTTAATAATTTGCTTCTGTCTCAGGTGTCTTTGGATCTTGTAAAAAGTATATATGCTAAATTTATAGATTGGGACCATGAGATGATTGACATAAAAACTGGCACTCCATCTCTTGCTGCTAAGTAAGAAATGCAAAGGCCTTTGTTATCTTGTTTCGAATAGACACAATTTGAGTGTTTTATGTAAGATTTTTTTCTTGTATGTGGCAGTACAGCAATAAGTGAGGACCTGGGGCAAGTCGAGTATATATTGACCGATAAAACTGGAACACTTACTGAGAACCAAATGATTTTTAAAAGATGTTGTATCAGTGGGACTTTTTATGGGAATGAGAATGGTGATGCTTTAAAAGGTTTGTTTATCTGTCTTGGTAGATACTCTTCTACTTGCATCCGTGGTTTGATATTCAGCCATCAGCTAATCATAAGCATGCAAATTTTGAAAGATTTATACATTCTGGTCATATGTGGAACGTAACCAATGAATAACTGCTTTAGGGTAATAGCAAAATGCCGTTCACACTGCTGTTTATTGCTCCTAAAATAAAAACCAAACCAACAATACTCAATATGTCCCACTCGGAGTAGTATCCGGAGAGGATGAGATTTACACAAACCTTACCTCTATTCCTACAAAATGTACTGTTTTTTTGTTAAAAATATGAGATGTGCGATATCCTTTTTTGAAAAATGTTGAGAGTTTTTTTTTTATTAATTTGTTTTTTATATGGGTAAGCAACAATATTCTCTAAACATGGAGTCGGGCAATTTAGGCAGCTTTTGTACTTGGGTCCAAGTTTAGGACGTCCCACTATATTGCGTGGAAGTCGGGTTCAAAAGTTATGTTATGCTGTTAATTATGTGTAGTTTATATACGGTTCTGAGATTGTATGCGGCCTGCTTATATCATATTTCCTAAAGCTGCAGCGCTATTTTATGCTAATGCTGCTGTGTACTACCAACTTTTTTACTTGAGTTCCATCTTCAAATTTGATTTCATTCTGCATTGTGGCCTTATGTTGAATGAGATATTGAACTAGACCAGCTGCATGAAACACTATCACTTTCTGGGAATGGAACATAAGTTTATCTCTTGCAAGTTGCAACACATTAAGATAACAGATGCACACAAAATGGACTTGAAATTGTCGTATTTTTTTCCTCCAGTTTGTTGTTTCTATACTTTGATCGAATGGGATTCCTGCCGTTATCTACCAAGTACTAACAATTCTTGAACTCATTGCTCTATGTAGCTTTGTCATGTGTATTTTTTCCTCTTGTGTATGCCTTATTCGTTAATTTTGTCAACATCATAAATTTCCAAAAGGATAATTTCAATAATTCTACATGTTGTACTGTTGCAGATGTTAAGCTGCTCAACGCTGTTTCTGGTGGTTCTCCTGATGTCATCCGATTTCTCACGGTCATGTCAATTTGTAACACTGTAATACCCTTGCAGAGGTGATTCCAATATAAGTATATAAGAAATTCTTCAGAAGCAGGAATTTGACTTCCCGCTTTCACTTTTAATTCTCATCTGTAGTAATTCCATGCTATTTATTTATAAAATGTGCATTTTCTCATAGCAAAAAAGGAGGGCTGTCATACAAGGCACAGTCACAGGATGAAGAAGCTCTTGTTCGTGCTGCTGCCCAGCTGCATATGATTCTTGCCAAGAAGAATGCCAATATTCTTGGTACGCAGTAATGCAGAAAATATGCCTATATTTCTACATGTTACATCAAAATGTTTGTGAATGTGTGTGTGTGTAGATCTAATTATTTTATGTTGATGAGACCTGAACGTTCTCCTTGTTTATTTTTTTGCAGAAATTAATTTCAATGCTTCCTTACTACAATATGAATTGTTGGACACCCTGGAATTCACGTCTGATAGGAAAAAGATGTCTATAGTGGTTAGAGACTGTCAAAGTGGGAAAATTTTCCTTTTGTCCAAAGGGGCAGATGAAGCTATTCTTCCTTGTGCATGCACTGGTAATCCACAATTTAAAGTAGTAATTATCTTGTGAAGTCCCCTTTGTGTCAAAAATTTGTTACTCGTTTTTTGCCTGATTAATTAGGTAAGCCAATAGTCGTTTCTAAATTATCTGTTTAGCAAAGTAGCCCTATTATTAATGTTTTTTTTTGGTGTCAATGTAAGTTTTGTATGGCAACTACTTGCTACGAACAACTTTGTGGAAGATGTTGGATGTAATGAAAAGGCAGGCTTCAAGTTTAAGTTGGGAGTTCAGAAAGTCTTGTAGTTGAGTTGATAATTGTGTCCTAGAATAGTAGAGGCTTCAGGATTCAGATGTCACTAGAGAGGCCTCTTCTGTTAAATGAGCTGTGTGGGACACTAGTATAAAGCTAACCTTCGTACTTAGTTCTATCTTTTGTCAAAATGCTTACTGTTTGATGCTTGCTTAAAACTGTTTTCTTTTCCCAAAAATGTTCGGATTATTTTCTTTAGTAAACATTTTAACACCAATATCTTGACATTGGTCCTGAAATTTTTCAGGACAACAAGTAAGAACCTTCTCTGAAGCTGTAGAACAATATGCTCAATTGGGTTTGAGGACATTATGTGTGGCTTGGCGTGAATTACCGGAGGATAAATATCAAGAGTGGTCATTGGTATTTAAAGAGGCTAATAGCACATTGGTAGATAGAGAGGTATAATACAGATATTTTCTGTATAAATATCTTCATCCCCTCTCTATTAATTGGATATTGGGTGTGACTGGAATGGTTTATGACACAACCTGTATGAGCAATTGAGCATGTAAGTTTTATCTGATCTTTGTCTCTCCATTTTATTACCATGTTCATAGTGGAGAGTTTCTGAGGTTTGCCAGAGATTAGAGGTTGACCTGGAAATTCTTGGGGTTGCTGCTATAGAGGATCGGCTTCAGGCAAGTTTTTCTATTTTGTTTTTTCATGTTGTCTTTAAATTTGAATCAGCAAATATGCTTGCATATACTGAATTATACTTTTATCCTCTTATATAGAAGCTTGAGACTTTCTTTCCGTGTTTGTACAATTATACAGGATGGTGTACCTGAGACAATTGAAACACTTCGAAAAGCAGGGATAAACTTTTGGATGCTAACGGGAGACAAGCAGAATACAGCCATACAAATTGCTCTATCATGCAATTTTGTTTCTCCTGGTAGATGAACATACATCTTTCATCCTTTATTTATCTTGTAATTTCTTGTTCTTATAGCTGGATCTGGTGGATGAGGCTGAAAAATAGGGAAGCAGTGTATGCTCGTTTCTTTTCCCTTGCAAAGAAGTGTTGTGATATAGATAAACCCCAACAATCTGTTGGAACGTTAGGGTTGCTTGGGTCATTTGATCCATTAATTGCAGACAGCTGTATAGTTATAAAAAATATAAATTTCTTTGTCCTGTTTTAGCGCTTAATCTTGTTACGGACTTGCAATGGAAGTGAAAGACATAGTTCATAAAATTTGAAACAACGCTAGAAGTTTTATTGGATAAAAGCATGAACCATGTTTTAAATTTGACTTGCTGTACGTTTTCTTATTAGTTATATTTTGAGTGTTAATCAACTGTAAGTACATGAGGACTGTGACCGCTAAAATGTTAATCCTGAAGCTATTGTGGTCCTTGTATTTGAAATTTTCTACTTAGTAATTGATAATTTTTCAAACTTGTTGACAGAACCCAAAGGCCAGCTACTGCTTATCAATGGCAAAACAGAAGATGAAGTGTGTAGAAGTCTAGAGAGAGTTCTCCTTACAATGCGAATAACAAATTCAGAACCTAAGGTGAGAGTTTAGCACTAGCGTTCATGTTTCTGCCAAAGATGTAGCTTGTCACTTTCTTCACTTGAATAACAGCGATGTTTAATTTAGATTGAACTGCTGAGTGAATGATTAATTTTCTGGAGAAAGATGCTATCAGTAGTATCATTC
Source organism: Heracleum sosnowskyi (assembly GCA_030848705.1). Taxonomy (NCBI): domain Eukaryota; kingdom Viridiplantae; phylum Streptophyta; class Magnoliopsida; order Apiales; family Apiaceae; genus Heracleum; species Heracleum sosnowskyi. The sequence continues at coordinate 7,167,655 of CM061242.1, read as the reverse complement.
TGCTAATAGATGCTTCAACTTGGAATAGTGATCTTTTTTTCGTTATTGATTTTTTTATCAGAATCGTTAGAAAGTTTTTATTTATTTATTTTTTCTTTTTTATTCTTTTGATGTTTTGTTGATTGTCTTTATAGCCCCTCTGGAATCATGCCCCGAATAGGTCATATCTCCTTTATTAGCAGGATGCCCAAGTAAAAACTTCATGGTTGTCTGGACTCTGATTCAAGACATTTTTTAATATTCTAAGTACTAGTTATTTTCTACCAGTGTCCTTTAAATGTTTTTTTGGTTAAACCCTCAGCGTCACTGAAACTACCTTTAGAAGAGAGCGCAAATGGGCACAGCTTAACAGTGAACTAATAAAACTTTACCCTACCTTTCATGGTATGTCTTATCAAGCTTGTTAATGTTCAATGGACGCAGAATTAGTGAACATGAAAAACTTTCACCAACCAAATCTTTGCCATGGGAAGAAAAGACTGAAGGCTCTACTATAATTAGTTTGCACTATCCTTTACATGGTTGCTAAAATCTTGGTTATGATTGTATTTTTGAAAATATATTCTACTAAATTTGGTGCTTGATGGCAACTATTTTAGCTATTGAATTGCTTTCGTTCTTTTATAAAGTTATATGCTATTCTTTATAACAGGATGTGGCTTTTGTTATCGATGGCTGGGCTCTTGAAATTGCACTGAAGTATCATCGAAAAGCATTCACGGAATTGTCAATATTGTCAAGGACTGCTATATGCTGTCGCGTTACACCATCTCAGAAGGCACAGGTGTGCGATTATAAGAAGACACTGATTTAGTAGTTCAAAAAAATATTTTATACGTGCATATTGACTTGCGAGAAACCAGGGTTTCCATGATGTTATATTATATTTTACTTTTTTGAAAATATTCATTTTCTGTGTCACAATTCTCGATGTAAAAATTTCCTCTAGAGAAGGTGCTCTGTTTTAGTAGCAATATCTGCATATGATACTCAGTTTCAACGTGTCAAAAAAGTGTATAGGATTTCTTGTTATTGTTTGATCTTCTATTCGGGAATCATAAATTAGGTAGCAAACTTTATCTGGAAAAGCCTTGTGCAGTTCAAGTGTTTCCCTTGAATAGTTACTGATTGTGCACATTAAATAAATTTTAATATTAAAATACTAGATACCATAAAATATAATGATCTTTTCCTTAAATTTACTTATTAAAACACAAGACTGCACACAATACACGATGATGATAATATTCCTAATTAGATTAATAATATTTAGTATAAAGAATTCCAATTTGTTCAAAAAAATTATTATTCTAATACTAATGAAAATAGTAGTAATACAAACTCATTCGTCATATCATTGTTGCTGCAATATTGTTTTGTTTTCCTAAAACATTTTATATTATATACTATTTCAACTTGCCTCAGTTGCACTGCTGACTGTACGTTTTGTATTCAGCTTGTGGGGCTCCTAAAATCATGTGACTACAGAACACTTGCTATCGGAGATGGTGGAAATGATGTAAGGATGATACAGCAAGCTGATATCGGGGTTGGCATAAGTGGAAGAGAGGGATTGCAAGCAGCAAGGGCGGCTGATTATAGCATTGGAAGTAAGTTCTCCAAGAATTAAATATATATTATGTGTATGTGTGTTCCATTTATACGCGTCTTCTTTCTTACAAGATATATGCACCTTCTTTCCCTTTTTGGTTAAATGTTATAAGCAATAAAGCAATAAACTTTAGCTTTCCATCTAGTCTGGTGAATCGAAATGAAAGATATGATGAAAGCTAGAGGTGGAAGGATGGGAAGACATGAGAGTGCAGAAAATGAGTGTACAATATGATACAGTTTATATGAGTGTGGAAGGATAATCAAGCATAAATGTCATTACAAGTTTGAAATTTCTTTTGTTGCCTTATTCCATTTTTTCCAATAAAAGGGTGCATAAGTATTTTTGTACAAGGTCTTTGGTTGCTACTGGACTTCCACTGCATATGGTTGAACTTGCCTCCTCATGTTATGTTAATTATATTGACATATGTTTTGATAATGGGTGAAATGATTGCTTATTTTGCTTCTGATTCAGAATTGTTTAGGAATCGTATTTTGGTTCTGATTCAGAATGATTGCTGGTACTTTTGTGGTGTATATATAGAATTAAAGTTTCTAGTTTTACACTAGTACTTGACCCGCCTGATCTCATTTATTGATGTGTTACTCTCGATGCTTTAGCATTATGGTCTGGTGTACTTGTTTTCATATGCTTATTTGCATGCACTATTTTATTCTTACCGAGTTTCTGGCCTTTAACTTTTGTTCATATTGTAAGATGAATGATTTTGCCTGTTGCAGAGTTCAGGTTTCTTAAAAGATTAATACTTGTCCATGGACGATACTCTTATAATCGTACAGCTTTTCTGTCCCAGTATTCCTTCTACAAGTCTCTACTAATATGCTTTATTCAGATCTTGTGAGTTCTTATGGATTATCTTTTGAGTTTTTAATTTTGTCTGTTCTCGTTCGTTTTGCATTAGTTTTTTATATATAAATATACTAACATTAGACATTCAGTTTCTCGTTTGTTTCAGGTGTATCTGGGAGTAGCCTGTTCAATTCTGTCAGTTTAATGGCCTATAATGTTTTTTATACAAGCATTCCTGTTCTAGTTAGTGTTCTTGACAAAGATCTTAGTGAAAAAACTGTGATGCAACATCCTCAAATATTATTTTATTGCCAAGCGGGAAGGTTTGTTTTACCATGTTATCATCAGTCACCATTTTTTTCTCTGATTGAATTTAAGATATTGTTACAATTTTAAAGGGAATGGATCATTTACTGTTGTAGCCTATTTGTTTTCAACTAATTGTATAACTATATTAAAAATTATGTGAAACAGGCTTTTAAATCCTAGTACTTTTGCTGGATGGTTTGGCCGGTCACTCTTCCATGTGAGTACTCTTCCTTACGGTGTTAGAGGAAGGTCCCAACATGATCTTATACTATTCAACAGTACACATGCATAATATTCTGAGTACATCGTTGTCACTCACAGTTTTTGCAAGATCTCTCGATGCTATAGTTCAGATACCAAAATAATATTACTTAAACAAGTTGCTTAGTAGCCCCTGTATTTTGTGGCATGCATTTGTGTTGAACCAACGTTTTTCCTGTTACATGTTGCTTTGGATTTATTTTATTCTCTATTTGCTTTAAAGTTCAAGTACTAATACTCGAGGAAATCAGGCAATTGTTGTATTTTTAATCACTATCCATGCATATGCTAATGAGAAAAGTGAGATTGAGGAAGTCTCCATGGTGGCACTCTCTGGATGTATTTGGTTGCAGGCTTTTGTTGTCGCAATGGAGACCAAGTAAGTTACCCTCTTCATTTGCATTGTGGCTATAAGTCCGATCCTTCATGTCTTCTATTCTCTTTGTTTCTACTTTCTATTAGCAGTGTATTTACATAAATGTAAATTTTAATTCACACACCGGAAGAAGTCAAATTGAAATTTAGCCAATATTCTTGAACACACCCAAAGGCTGTATGCAAGTATTTAGATTATTGTCATCTACAAAGTTCCGATTACATTAACTTCTCGTTGATTGTCGAATCTATGACTTGTATGCATTGAAATGCAAATCATTCCTGATTAATTATAATTATTGTTTATATATGTGAATCAAAAATTACATCTCCTCTTACCACGAGGTTTCTGTCTGATGCATATAGTTCCTTCACTATATTGCAACATCTTGCTATATGGGGAAACCTGCTTGGATTCTATATTATCAACTGGATCATTAGTGCCGTGCCATCAGCAGGGATGTACACGATCATGTTCCGCCTATGTGGTCAGCCATCTTACTGGATTACTATGTTTGTAAGTATTCCTACCATAAAACTGCATTTTTCTTTCAAGTAACGTACTCTTAAGGAGTATCTTTTAATGACCTACCGAATCTGAAAAGTTTCATTTATAGTTTTATACTGATTTCTTTCGCTAGTGGTGCTTCCTTTTCCTTTTCTGTTTTTCCAAGTATAATGTGTGATAGCATCTATCAAAATGTCAGCCAGTATGACTAGTCTGTGGGTTTGACTCATCTTTGTTTCTTGAAAACATGTTTTGGAATGATTTGCTGGAAGTCATCCAAGAAGAGCTGAACCCTAATTGTTTCTTATATGTATGCTGATGAATGACTGTTATGTTCTTGCAGCTCATCGTTGTCGCAGGGATGGGTCCAGTTCTAGCAGTAAAGTACTTCAGGTATACGTACAGATCAAGTAAAATTAACATACTCCAACAAGCGGAACGTGTGGGAGGGCCTATCCTGTCATTGGGTAGTATAGAGGCTCAACAAAAATCTCTAGAGAAAGAAGTTTCTGCTTTATCAATATCTCAACCAAAGAGCAGAAGTCCAGTACATGAACCTCTTCTTTCAGATTCCCCATCTGGCACAAGACGATCAACTCACTTAGATTCCCCAAATGCCACAAGAAGATCATTTGGGGGTACAGATTTTCGTACAAGAAATTACAAGGACAACTAAAATTTTCAAAGCTACCGGACATCAACCAACACACAACGGTAGCATAAAATTAGACTGTGCAAGTTTTCCTTTGTTGTTATAGTAAAATTATTTTCTTTAGCCGAGTATATTACTTAAGTATATACTAGGAATTAAGCAGCAAAGTTTTGAGGAGTGAGTTTGTATTATCTTCTGCAATGTAATTCCACACAGCTAATTGTCTACTTGAGATGGATAATATAGCTCATTTATTAAAGAATTCCTATATTAATTTTCTATATATATGTCTTAAACAGCTGTTCTTTAGAGTTGGTTTGTTCATTGTTTCAAGTAAAGTTCGAATGTTTACTATATTCATGTATTAGTTTTATCAACTCCTTGCCACATTTTTACTTGTTAATGTAAAATTTAAGTATTATACTTTGTTGTGAGCCTTGAATCGGGATAGCCTATCAGTGTGAATTTCAATATATTTTTGTACAAGTTTAAAAAAAAAAAAAAAATAATGTCAAATTATCATATTAGATTATTTTTGCGATTTATGTGCCGTGCCTTCAAACATTACATTAGTTATGAATTTTGTGATGCAGATGTTTAAGTAGAAATTGGACTAATCCTTTTAATGTTACAATCATCCCTATCACATTTAATTTTCATTTCTACAGATCTACTTCAATTAAGTATTATATTAATCTTTTAAATAGTTTTAGGAGATTTGTTAATTTAACATGTTATTGGAGGCTGTTTATTGCAATCTGCAAATGAGGAGGGCGTATAGACCACAAACACGATATTCATATTAAACGTTGTTTCTAATACCTCAAGGCTTATGTTTGTATGCAAGGACTATAGTCCCTCTTCTATATATGATTTATATTTAATTTATTGATTTCTATTTCGTAATCCTTTAACACTAAAGTAAGCTATAGTCCGTGGATTATAATCCGCAAAACAAATATAACTGCAAGGTTTTAGAAAAGTTGGTAACTTAATAGTATTTTTTTACATTGTCTAGTATGATATGTAAAGGTCATGATTACTCGGAAAAAGAACATGTATAGTGCCTCATGTTTACATTGCTGGTGGCAATATACTAATATGCTCTAGAATACACATTCAAATAAGTTTTTGATCATTCAAATAAATATCAGAAAGAGTTCTTGCGCTGACATAAGTTGCATAATAAACAGTAATTTTCGTAAATCCGTTGAAGCTGATCAATTTACTTCCACAACAAGCGTACAGTCTAGCAAAGGATCACATTGTGGAGTATTAATGAATAATCTTAATATGCTGGAGAAAACAGCTAGCTTGAGTAACTGGGCAGAAGCTGCTCAAGTTGACAAGAAGACCTTGCAGCAGAATCTGCACTTTGGCAAGAATGAGCTCCTGAGAAGCACAAGATCTTTAATTGTTTACATTGCAAGGAATTATAGGGGCCTTGGAGTGGGATTTCAAGATTTAATTCAGGTCGAACGACTGTATCTTGAATATTTTACTGCTATAATATAAAATGCAAATTTAAATATGCAATCATCATCTTAATTCTCAATTTTATGTCACTGACATTAGGGCTAAACAAACATATTCATTACTAGTTTACATGTTTCTAAATTGACTAGGACTACACTCTGAACTGTTTTTCGAATGAGCTTCATTTCGTGGGAAAAGTCCCATATTAGCTTTTGTTATGGGTAAAAATGCCCAAAATAGTTTTATTGGTTCTAAATATCATTTCCTATGATGCATCACAATTTTGTTGCTCCCTATGGTGATGCATTGTAGCACTGTTGCTAAAGAGTGAAATATCAAGATTCACGTGATAGACATAATCATGAATACACAACACTGATGCAAAGAAATAAAGAGCTCCAAAATGATATTATTAAGGTAATGTCTGTGTCATAGGTTCACATGACTGAAGACAGAATATATGGTAACTACTAGTGGGTCCAAATATAATTACAGCCAATCACATCAATTTAGAATATCCGAGTGAATGAGTCACATATCCTTGTGTGAGTTTGTGCGATCCCCTCAATACTCCCCCTCAAGGTGGGAGTGTTCAGCTGCAGGCACTCCCAGCTTGTGAGCATGTGCTTCATGTAGCTGCACATGTAAGATTTTCGTGAAGATGCCCGCCACCTGATCTCATCCCGCACATAGTGACAGTCAATGGCAACATGCTTTGTTCTTTCATGATGAACCGGATTCGCAGCTATGGCCAATGCAGCCTGGTTGTCACAGTAAAGTATGGTAGGTGGCAAGTTGGAGAGACCAAGATCTTTGAGTAGCTGTTTCAACCAGGTGATTGCCATGGCACGATACTTGGCCTCTACAGAGCTTCTAGCAACCACTGATTGTTTTTTCGTTTTCCACGATATTGGAGAATCTCCCAAGAATATGCAGTAACCAGTGGTAGAGCGTCTTGTGATTGGGCAACTAGCCCAATCACTATCATAATAGGCTTGAAGATGTGCTGCACTCTTCGAGGCCAAGAGAATACCTTGTTTGGCTATTCCCACAAGATACCTTAATAGTTTCTTTGCAGCTTGGAAATGAATTGTAGTGGGTGCTTGCATAAATTGACTCCGAAGTTGAACAGAATATGTAATATCAGAGCGTGTTATAGTTAGGTAGATGAGTTTACCTAGTAACCTTTGGTAGAGATGAGGATCTGGGAGAGAATCACCTTGATCATGTGTTAGCTTTTGATGTGAATCCAATGGTAATTTCAGTGGTTTGGCTGCTTGGACACCATATTTAGTGAGCAGATCCTTGGTGTACTTTTGTTGTGATAGAAAGAAACCAGTTGCAGTTCGATCAACCTACAATCCTAGAAAGTAACTGATACACCCAAGATCTTTCATGTGAAAAGATTGTGTAAGCATATCCTTCAAGTGTATGAGCTGATTATCATCATTACCACATATCAAGAGATCATCAACATAAATAAGTACAACTGTTACTGATGTTTCCAGGTGTTGAATAAACATACAGTGGTCAGATTTGGAATGCTCAAATCCAAGGGCCAACAGAGTGGATGACAGCTTTTCAAACCATTAACGGGGTGCCTGTTTCAATGCGTATAAAGATTTGAGTAGAAGTAATACTAGTTCACCAGTGGTCTTCCTTTGTGTGTCATTCAGCTCAATTCTGCTGCCAATGTGAGAGTATCCTTGGGGCAACTTCATATATACGGTTTCATGGAGGTCACCATGCAAAAACGCATTGGTGACGTCCATTTGAATGGTGTGCCAGTCAAGAATCGCAGCTACAACAAGTAAGGTCCTGATTGTTGTCATCTTCGCCACAGGGGCGAACGTTTCATCGTAGTTTTCACCATATGTTTGATTACAGCCAAGAACAACTAAACGTGCCTTCTTCCTATCAATTGACCCATCAGATTTGTATTTGGTCTTATAAAGCCATTTACAGCCGATGGCTTTTTTGTCACAAGGAAGTGTTGTTATCTGCCAAGTTACATTATTCTCAAGAGCTTGCAGCTCTGTGTTCATGGCATGTACCCAACCTGGGTCTTTTACTGCATCCTTGTAGAATAAAGGATCATTCTGAAGTGTCAAATTGGCCATAAGACTAGTGTATTCAGGTTTAACTGTTGTGAGGGCAAGGTTCGAAATGTGCTGAAATGAAGGCATAGTGGCTTGATTGGTTTGATACTGTTGTAAATATCCAGGTGGTCTATGAGGTCGAGTAGATTTTCTTACTGAAGGTGGAACTGGTGAGGTGTTATTTGGACTGGAAGATGGAGGAGTGATATGTGATGATGTTTCTGTAAGAAGGGGTTCAGTGTTTGTGTTTGTAAGGTCTGTTGGTGTTAAGAGAATGTCATCAAATAAGTGAGGTGTCAACACACTTTGATTAACAGGAAGTGGTGTCATATAGTTTTTGATAGAATCTGGATGAAATGGAAAAATGTCTTCGTGAAACTTTACATCTCGAGAAGTAAATGTTTTATTGGTGGCTAAATCCAATAGAAGGTAACCTTTCTTAGATGCAGGGTATCCAATAAACACGCAGGGAACACCTCGAACAGTCAATTTATCAGAGACAAATGATGGATTTGTGGCAAATGCCAAACAACCTAGGACTTTCATGCGAGAGTAGGTTGGTTTTTCTTGAAAAGGAGTTTTATAGGGTGTAGCATTATGTAAGACAGAGCTTGGAATTCTATTAATAATGTAGACGGCAGACTCAATGCAGTAGCCCCAGAATGACAGAGGAAAGTGAGCTTGAAATCTTATGGAACGGGCTATCTCAAGTATATATTTGTGTTTACGTTCGACCCTAGCATTCTGTTGGGGTCGGTGAGAGCAAGATTGCTGATGGGTGATGCCATGTTGAGAGAAGAAGAAGGTGCATTTACTATCAAGGAATTCCAACGCCTTGTCGGATCGAATGACTTTAATGGTGGTGTTGAATTGGTTTGTGACATAGTTATGAAAGGTTTGAAAGACAGACAGAAAGTCAGATTTGTATGCAAGGAGGGTGACCCATGTGAATCGACTATAATCGTCCACTATCGTGAGAAAATAACGAACGTTGCCTTTTGTAGGGACCTTGTAGGGGCCCCAAATGTCAAGATGAACTAAGTCAAACGGAGCTGAGGCATGGGAATCAATGAGGTCAAATGGTAGTTTACAGAACTTTGCCATCGGACAAGTAACACAAATTTGATCAGTGTGAGCATGTGTGGAAACATCAGGAATAAGGTGTAATTTAGACATTGGAAGGTGTCCAAGTCGATGATGCCAAGTACTAATAGATGGTGAACTACTAGATACAAGACATGTAGGTGAAGTGTAGTTTAGAGATGACAGCCAGGTACTGGGATTAGGTGTGTGTACAAGATAATAAAGACCATGCCCTCACCAACAACAATAATAGATTGAGATCTACCGTCTAAGATCATGCAATACGTGGGTAGAAATTTAACTTCATAATTGCTGGTTTTAAGCAACTTTTGAACTGAAAGTAAATTGTGCTTAAAGTGTGGAACACAAAGAACATCAGTTAAAGACAAATTGCTAGATAGATGGACTGTACCCGTGTGAGAGATCGTGGCAGTTGCTCCGATTGGAAGGTTGATTTGAGTGGCTGTATTGACAGGAACGGGTGCTAGTAAGTTGATGAGATGAGGGGTCATATGATCCGACGCCCCTGAATCGATGATCCATTCATTTACAGAAGACAGAGCATTGTGACAACTAATCATTCCTGAAAAAGGAGTTTCCAATATCTCTCCCCCTGAATTAGAACTCTGAAGATTCTGCATAAGCTGAGCCAATTGATCCAGTTGTTGAGCTGAGAACACATGGGTTTCAGACCTTAGATCAGACGTTTGAGCAACATGAGCATACTTAGTGCCTTGAGGTCTGTAGTTGGGCTTGCCTCTTGGTCTGTTTAGTGAATGAGAGATTGGGTTTCAAAACTGATTTGATTGTGGTGAGCTTGGTCCTTTGTAATTCGAGTGCCACTTGGGGTATCCTATTACAGACCAACAACGGACATTAGTGTGTCCCTTACCTTCACACGCCATGCACTGATAAATCTTTGCAGTAGGGTGACCTTTACTATACATTGCCGCAATGTTGCTTTCCGCAGCTTGGTGCCAAGACACCATGTCCCTTTGTGCTTCTTCCTGCTGCAATATTGCAGAGGCACTCTCTACAGTGGGCAACTGAGTAATGAGCAACAATTGACTCCGTTGTGGTGAGTAAACATCATTCAGCCCATTCAAAAATTGGAATAATTTTGACTCCTCTCGTTGGGTGTGAATCTCAGCCAATAGTTTAAGAATGTCATCAGTTGGAGTAGTCACAATAGGTAGGGAATTTAGAGAATCAAGTTCCTCCCAAATAGTTTTCATGGCTGTATAGTAATCGTTAATAGTCATAGAGTTCTGTTTTAGCTCATAAAGATCTCTATTCAGTTTATACTTCCTAGAGCCATTTGTTAAAGAAAAATGTTGTTCAAGATTGTTCCAAATATCCTTGGATGTACTCATATAAATGACATATTTGCTTATAACAAGAGAAATATTAGAAGTAAGCCAAGTTATCACCATATTATCACAAGTATCCCACATTTTTGCCTTAACTAGATCATCAGTAGGACGTAGAAAAGTACCTTTAACGAAACCAAGCTTGCGTTTAGAAGAGAGACTAATCTCCATGGACCTTTTCCAAGATCTGTAATCTGAGCTTCCTTGTAATTTCTCCACTTGAATGGATGTGGCACCATCTGAGGGGTGCAAAAACAATGGATTAACCATATCTTGATATGCCAGGCGCGCATTAGGGTTCAAATTGGCAATAGATGAAATATTATGATAAACAGATCTCAAGAAAGAAAAAAAAGGAAGAAACTAGATCTGAACAAGAATCAAGAAAGTGTGGATATAACACTAAAAAAGGAAATGAACCAAGCTTGATTTGTTGTTGGCTCTAATACCATAAAGAGTGAAATATCAAGATTCACATATCCTGCATGATAGACATAATCATGAATACACAACACATATGCAGAGAAATAAAGAGCTCCAAAATGATATTATTAAGGTAATGTATGTGTCATAGGTTCACAGGACTGAAGACATAATATATGGTAACTACTAGTGGGTCCAAATATAATTACAGCCAATCACAACAATTTAGAATATCCGAGTGAATGAGTCACAGATCCTTGTGTGAGTTTGTGCGGTCCCCTCAATAGTTGCTCACAGTGCAGTGTAGTGTAGTATTGTTCTTTCTTCCTTGCAGTGGTAATGGATATTACAATTTACAACTGTTGCTCACCATCATAACGAATCAGTTGAAATGGGTCTCAATTACCGAATCTGCTATTTTAGTCATTAAAGTTTGATTTTCAGGCACCGCATTTTGTTCAGGCTTACACCAAACCTCTCATTCCTCCCCGCATTTCTTTATAAACAATAAAGATTCCTACAGTAACGGAGATGACCAATTGTGCTTTAGATTACATTCAAGCAACAATTATCTAAGGTTTATATCCTTTTGCCATTTCAATTTGTGCAGGCAGGGAGCATTGGTGTCCTACAAGGTGCAGAAAGGTTTGACCACACCAGGGGATGTAGATTTTCTACATACATCCAGTATTGGATAAGGTAATCAATATTAATGCTTGTTGAGAGGAATTGTAGAGGAATTCGGATTCCTATAAGCAAGTCTAATCTTTAATGTAATTTCTTCAATGAGTTATCTCCCTTGTGAAGCTAATACTCTGTATGGGATATATGTAGTATGCACTAAGCAAAACGATGAAAAGGATACAGAAAGCTAGAAAGACCCTGTCAAACAGCCTTGGGACATATCCAGACGATTATGAAATAGCAAAGTCCACATGCCTATCCTTGTCTAAAATCACATCAGTTAGTAATTGCCTGAGAGTCGTTGGTTCTCTTGATCAGACAATCGGGGATTTTACTAGTGTGAAATATTTGGTATGAATTATCTTAAATGCTCGTTATCCATGATCATAGACCCGATATACTACTTTTCGAAAATATGGTCATATTTACTCACCACCAACAACACAAGACATACATACCTGTTCTAATCCAAAGCAAAAAATGTGCCAATAACATTGTGTTTACTCTCAGTAATGGGACGTATACGTAGATGATAGGTCCACGCTTCTCGTGGTGCATGAACACCGACTACGTCTATTTTGGATGTATGTACATCAATGAAGTTTCACATTTAAGCTTTTTTTAGCAGCACCCTAATATCCACGACAAGCATGCTTTTGGCAGATGCGTGTTCAGTGTATTGTTGTTGTGAATGCATTGCTAAACTGTCGGTGGCTTGTAAGAGATTGTAAGAGATGTGAGGACACCCATTCTCAGCAGCATGCATCACATATCCAACATATGCGTGTGCACGTCACTATTATAATATGAAATCTATATTATGCACTTCGAGAAATTTAAAAAGTAAAAAGAAAATTAAAAAGTAAAAAGAATGACCAGACATGATAGACATGAATTTCATCAAGAACTAGAATCACCGTCAAAATATAATATGAACAACATATACTAAAAAAATATGTAAAAAAGGTTTTCACATTTACACTCATTTATATGAATTCTATTGTCACTATTATACTTAATTTTAAGCATAAATTTTATTAAAAAAAGTTGTTTAATTAAACAATATTATATGTTTTTATATCTATTGATCGAGTTAGTCATCAATTATCATATTTTTGAGACATTCTGCACTGCTAACATTTTAATAGATGAATATAAAATATTAAATTTGAAAGGCACACATTAACAGAAGTATCAATTTTAAAGATTGCAATTATAATTTTTTTTATATAATGTTAAAGATTATAATAATAAATCAAATTTAATTTTTTTAATCTCTAAAATCTACTAAAAATATAAACTTACAATGACTAAAATAACCAAATTAAAGAAAATAGATAAAGCTACGATTAAAAAATAAAGATTTATGAAACATAATTTTAAAATTCCTCTGTGCAACTTAATCAACTATCAAATAATAAAATATACTTAGATAGTTTTATCTTTATGTGAGATGTGAATCCACATGTCTAATAGATTGCTCGGTGTTTGGGTATTACAATTTATCTTTATTTAGTATTTTTAGATTGGTTACATATGTTGATTTTATATTATTCATGTTGACAATGTTAATTAGTTTATAATACTTTTGGATGGTGGCAAGTTGATTGAACTTGTGTAATGGTACAAAACTAAATTTTACAATTTACGATTTGAAAAGTAAAGTGTGTATTATATGTAGGACTTTAAGCATACTGAAATGAACATGAATGATATCTTATCTACGGATGTTTGATAATATTATTGGACGATTTTGTCGAATTCGAGTTCGATAACATATCAATTTGAGGTTATTGAGTTTGAAGCGAGTCGAACTGGAAAAATAATCACACCATTCAATATATTTTCAACCTTATTCATAAATTAATTAATTTACAGTCGAACTCAAGAAAATTTTAACAAACTGAATATTGTTTGACAATACTATTGAACAAATTTTCTTGTGTGAATTTGAGTTCAGTAACATATTAACCGAACTTATCGAGTTCGGACCGAGTCAGGCTCGAACGAACTTATCAAATAATTCAACGTGTCTACGGCAATTATATGTTCATTAGCTTATAAAAATAAAAAAATATATTGTAATTATGTATACACATATAATTTACTCCTCTCGTCTCGTCCAAATGTTTACATTTGGGTTGCGCATAGAGGTCAAAGAATATAAGTAAAATAGAGGAAAAAGTAGGAAGAATGAGTAAAGTAGTGAGAACCTTCGATATTTAAGTTATAAAGTAAGTAAATTGGAGGAAAGTAGTGAAAGTAATTGTTTTTTATATTATAAAACTTTACTATTTTTGGAAAATTTTGGAAGATAAAGAAATGGATGAGACATGCTAAAAAAGAAAGTGTAAAAAAATTGAATGGACGGAGAGAGTATATTTTACAAAGGTACTATTTTTTATTAAGATTAGAGTTAACCTGTCCATTTTTCTATATTAAAAATCGGAAACAATTATTCATTCAAGTCGACAAGATTGGAAGTAAAGAATTTATTGAATATTCATTTAGTATATATGAAAAAAAAGGACCAATGGCTTGAACACAAGTCAAAACTTAAAGACTACATGCAGTTAGATATTTTCTTGGTTTGTATTATGGTCTACAAGTAGAGATGGGAAACCAGTGGTTGAGAGGTGATGGCTTCAGAACACTCTCAAATTCTTACTTGTTTTTTCTTCTCACCTCTTCTCCTTGTTTCTTATTGATGGGCACCTCTTTTATGCTTTCTTTGCTTCAATCTCAACAATGGGCATTGGATTTAGGCTCAATTTCAGATGGGCTTCTTCAGTTAAATATCAACACTGTTACACCAACTCTTCATCTTGGCCTTCATCTTATTCATGTATGTCAACTCATTCTTTTTTATTTTCACTTTCACTGACATGCATGCTACTTGTTTTTGATCATGATATAGGGGTCTTGTTTAGGACATATGTTTCATATAGTTAGGACAAAGCATGATATTCATATTAGACCCTGTTTCTAACACCTCAAAGCTATACTTTTAAGAATCAATGAATCATTAGTCTCTACTTGTGCCTCACCATTCTATATCTAGTTGAATCAGGTTTCCGTCATCATGAATTTCAGAATGCTTAAAGTTAGAATTTGAATCTACAAACTTTAATGTTATGTGTATCTCAAAAGACAGACTCATTGTCTGGTATTATAATATGTGTAAAGGTCTTGATCTTTTAATTGTTATGACACCTATGACTTATCCCAGGGTTGGCTTATGGAACAAATTGTGATATTATTGCTAAGTACACCTTGCATACAATCTGTAATATCTGAATTCTAGGCAGTAGCTATGATATTAAAGTACTGAACATAAATCCTGAAATCTGCACCCCCTTGCTTGGTTTACTTTTATGGCAGATATTTACCGCAGTAGATGATTATTTGCTCATGTGATATTTGATTCTTTCTGGTTTGTTAATGGTATCAATATGCTACATAGTTGTATTAATTACCCTAATTTATCTTGATGCAGTTAGAGGAATGGAGACTTCCTATGACACAGCAAGGGTATCTTTTCCGTATATTGTTTGGGGAGAAACGGAAACTATGCACAATGATTATCTGAGAGCACATAGTTGTCCGCCTGCCGCACACACCTTATCGAATGATTACTTAGAAACAGAACATGTAAAGTGCCTCATGTGTACATTGCATATGCTATTGAATACATACTTTTGTTTCATGTTATATGGTTTGTCATTTGGTAATGACTGTAAGTTTTTGATCATTCAGATAAATATGAGAAAGAGTTCTTGCGCTGACATAAGTTGCATAATAAACAGTAATTTTCACAAACCTGCTGAAGCCGATCAATTTACTTCCACAACAAGCGTACAGGCTAGCAAAGTATCACATTTTGGAGTATTAATGAATAATCTTAATATGCTGGAGAAGACATTTGCTGATTCTGACGTGCTGAGGTTGGAGAACGATATATTATCGCAATTGGATAGGCTTGGAGCTCTCAAATTGTTCCACACTTGCCTCTCAAGGACGAGATCACCACCTGTAAACTCGTTGGTGACTGAGTATATTCAGGAGCATCAGATGAAAAGCCATGTGAATGATCACATGGCTAAGATTGTTGTCTGCTCGGGAAAGAAAGAAAAAAGAAAAGCAAAAAGAGCGAAAGCATCAGAGAAAGAAAAAGATGTTTATCTACTGTCATCGCCTTCTAGAACTAAGCATGTATATCATCAAAATCAAAACTTGTCTTCTTCAGGAAAATCATCAAAATATAATGGTTCAAGACCTAAAATCACCAGGAATGAGGCTGAATTGACAGCAGGCGTGAAGGTATGTTCGCATCTGTTACTGTTTTGAATGCTTAATGACCATCACTTAGACTCTTACTTTTACTTCCAATATATTGACAGTTAGTTGCAGATTTGGAAAAGATCAAAACGCTGTTGGAAAAAGAAACAGGAAAAACAGCTAGCTTGAGTAACTGGGCAGAAGCTGCTCAGGTTGACAAGAGGACCTTGCAGAAGAATCTGCACTTTGGTTGTTATTTCAAGGATGAGCTTCTGAGAAGCACAAGATCTTTAATTGTTTACATTGCAAGGAATTATAGGGGCCTCGGAGTGGGGTTTGAAGATTTAATTCAGGTAGAACAACTTTATCTTGAATATTTCACTGCAACATAAAATGAAAATTTAAAAATATATTAATCGTCATTTAAATTCTCAATTCGATGTCACTGACATTAGGGCTAAAAGAGCATCTGCATTGCTAGGTCTACAGATTTCTGAAAGTAGGACTACAGTCTGAACTATTTTCTGAATAAGCTTCATTTTGTGGGGAAAAAACCCTATCTTCGATAAAAATGCCCAAAATAATTTGTTGTTTTCTTGTATCATTTCCTATTCTAGCATATTAGTTAGCATGGTGATGTGTCACAATTTTGTTGCTCTCTATAATGATGCATTGTAGCACTGTTGCTCATAGAGCAGTGTAGCATCGTTCGTTACTATGGCAATGTATTACAATTTACAACTGTTGCTCACCATCTTAACTACAAAGTTGAAAAGTGTCTCAAATACAAATTTGCTATTTTGGTCATTAAATTGTTTTCTTCAGCTAAATTTTGACAACACCGCATTTCGTTCAGGCTCACACCAAACGTCTCCTTCCCCACCGCGTTTCTTTCTAATGATTAAAGGTTCCTACAGTAAACGGAAATGACCTGGTGTTCTTCAGATTACATCAAGCAACAGTTATCTAAATTTTATATTCCTTTGCCATTTCAAATTTGCAGGCAGGAAGCATTGGTGTCCTGCAAGGTGCAGAAAGGTTTGACCACACCAGGGGATGTAAATTTTCTACATACATCCAGTACTGGATAAGGAAATCAATATTGATGCTTGTTGAGCGGAATTGTAGAGGAGTTAAGATTCCTGTAAGCAAGTTATCTCTTCTTTATTGTAATTTCTTTAAAGAATTTTCTCCCTTGTGATGTTAATACTCTGCATGGGCTACATGCAGTATGCATTAAGCAAAACGATGAAAAAGATACAGAAAGCTAGAAAGACCCTATCAAACAGCCTTGGGACATATCCAGACGATTATGAAATAGCCAAGTCCACAGGGCTATCCTTGTCTAAAATCACATCAGCTAGTACCTGCCTGAGGGTCGTCGGTTCTCTTGATAAAAAAATTGGGGATTTCACCAGTTTGAAATATTTGGTATGGATATTCCTTCTGTACTTTGCTTTATTGACAAATTTTTTATGCTAGAACTTCTGTTACTCTTATACATCAAGTACTATAGTGGATTGTTTAAAGGCAGAACTCCGCTAAACCTCAAACTAGATCTTAGGACAATAGGTAACTTTAGTTAAGCCTACTTACATAATCTCATTTTGGTTAGTCAACGACGTACCCTACTTATTAAAACCTAATGGATCCGGTAATCCATTAAATATAATCTCCTCTTCCTTAGTTTACCGTATTTGCCCTGCGGTTAATTTTATATAGGGTTCAGGGGTTTTGTGAAGCCTCTTCTACATGTAACACATTGATCATATTTAGTTAGTCCTTTGTGTTCTAGTTTTCTTCCTTACTGTGTGAAAAATCACTGATAACGAATCTATACGTATGCTATAATGTCGTTAATGTTGCATGACATATACTCTGACATCGATGGTTTTGCTCAACAAGATACGCAATTTCACAACTAGCACTAAAGGATGTGTAGATTTTTAAAAACCCAAGTATATTGTATGTGATAATTCTCACTGAGCATATAGCACCGGCTTGTTATTGTTTCTGCAGGAACTTATGCCCGATACCTCAATAAAAGGTCCTGAAGAAACTGTCACGAGGCAGAACTTGTTAAAAGATATGTACGATCTTTTAGACGAATTAAATCCAAGAGAAAGACAAGTTTTGCTACTAAGACTCGGGCTTCAGGGCCATCACTGCATGTCACTTCAAGAGATAGGGAGGCTATACTCTGTGAGCAAAGAATGGATAAGGAAGATAGAGAGAACAGCTTTAACAAAACTAAGAGACCAGGAAACCCTTCATAGTCTAAACCATTATCTGTATAATATAAATCAGTAAGCCTTATATTGTTAGTTCTAGAGATTAAAACTTCAAACACCTTTTACTTGTAGAAAAATGTAGATAATCCTCTATGTAAATCCAGACACATTGGTAGAAACTACAAGATAAATTATTCCATGAGATTTTGAATGATTCTGCACATATTTTTAATACCACAAAGAGTTGATTCTTGCAAGATTTGCAAATCTAAACACAAAATTCTGATTCATTTATAATTTTTATTCCCAACATCACCTGACATACAAGTACAATACTATTTCTATTCCATAAAGTTTAGATTCGTCTTTCTTTTTATATTTCTATAAAACATTGATTTAGTACAGCTAAACTGAAACAACTAGCAGGATACGAAAACCACCTCTTATCAAGGATGTATCACTATAAAAAAAATTGGTGCTTTTGGGGCGGTATTGTATTAAGACTTTTAAAGATTTTAAAAGTCATGAGGTATTCAATTATAACATTTTATTCAATTAAAACTTTTTAGAAGTCTTTAAAATAGGACGGTATTGAATTCAGACATTTATAGACTCTTTAGTATCATGTTATTCAAAAAGTTATTGACTTTTAATGATTTCTAATAAAAATTATAACTATATCACTTGAGAAAAAAGTCATAAGATTTGACATGACTCTTTACAAAATCACCTGAATTCTGTAAAAGTTGTTAAAAGAATGTAAAATCCTCAAAAGTCATCAATCTTAAAAAAGTCGTTAAAAGTACTAATACAATACCCCCTTAAAAGTTAAAATTCGTTATTTTCAGTGGCATACTAATGTAGAGTTAATCACATACTAATGTTAGAGGTCCCAAACATGTACCAGATGGTATACCGAATGAGCAATGGAACATACTAAATGGTGTACCGAATGATGTAGCAAAGGAAATTGAAATTTTTTAACTATCGACACCATTTGGTAAATCTTTTGGGGCCTCTAGCATTACAAAAAAAAGGGTGTAGCTGAAGTTATGGACCAAAAACTGCATACAACACAAAACATACCTTTATTACCGTATTGACAATATTACATTACAACCAAAAACTTGGTCTAGAAGAGATATGCATCTCATCAAATGTGTCTGATAGAATGATAATAATACTCAAACTTATCGCAGCTTAGGCAACTCATTTTTACATGCTAATTAAAATATGATAGCAACTTCTCAGTTTTCATTTGTCATCTTCGGTACCCATCTTCTCATCATTACAGTTCTCTCCATCCAACAGCTGAGTAGGCGGATATTCCTCTTCTTTTGCTTTGGCAATTGCAATTCTGCATAAGAAGCTGGGCTGATTTGTTGAAGAAAGAAGCCTTGCCCACATCCTATCCGTAATCACGACATGGTTCCTCTGTTCATTTATGCGCTGCACAAAGAATATCCATTTAACTGTCAGACTTCATTACAAAGGAAAATGAGTTCGGCATAATTGTTTTAGTCCCCACTACCTTCTATGCAAGAGGATAGGTTCTAATGGATAGGTTTACATATAAGTTTCATAAATCATAAAATTAGATGATACCAAAGGTTTTATTATTGCATCTACTATCAATAGAAATCAAAACCATAGATGTACTGTCATGGACGTGCATGCAACCCAGTACTTACATTGAAAGGGATATATGTTTGTCTCCCATTAACAAGCCCACTTGTGTAGCCCGTGTACCCTGCCATTGCTCCATGAACGCAACTTTGTGCAAGGAGTGTGCAATACACATTGTCAGATGCATTACCTGGAATAGCACGGATCATGTAGGTAGGATCTGCCGAGATAAAAAGATCAGCTCCAAGTTTATTGCAAAGCTCTGATGTTCATGTAATGGTAAATATTAGATAAAGGTAAATAGGAAGTTACTGACCTATAAACTTAAGAGTGAGTTGCAACTTATTCCTTGCAAAATGATCCTACAGCAGAGGGTAAGAGTAAATCCATAAGTCACCAGAATCAAAGTAGAAGGTTACCGAAGATAAAGCATCACTGGTTCTGTAGAAGACTCTTGTGTGGGACACAAAATATCATGCACTAGTCTCAGCAATAACATATCTTTTGCATATTGTTATACTAGTCTAGCATAATGTAGCTGACACAGAAATTGCCTACACACAGGCGTTGGCAGGCATTCTTTGTTCCAAAACGATTGTTTATACAAACATATAAAGTCATATTACAAAAATAAAATATAACGAATACTGCAGGCTCCCAGGCCTTGTGATACTAAGAAATTGAATAACAAAAAGCAAAATAAATCAATGTGATGCAAAAAAGAAATTGTTGACACGTTGGACAAATATAATATCAGCATTCCAAGGTCAGAAAATGATAATGAATGTCCCTCTGATCCATCTTAAACATCCTTTTCTTCCATTCTTACTGTCACAAAATAAGTGTTCTATTTCTGATTTAAGTTTTATCATGCACAACAATCATTTTGGCTTAAATTAATTTAAACTTACAAGGAATTCGGGAACAGAAACCTAAAATCATGAATGCATTTGCCCTGTTACTTACTTTCTTACACTTACCCTGATCTGTTAGAAACTCTTTTTATGCAATAAAGGAGAGAAAAAAGAATGACATATAAATTGTAAGGGAGAGAGTTTATAAGGAACAATAGGTTTGAAAAACTGAAGTTGATCCTGCCTCATTATAACTGGCAATTATTGGCACATTATTTATTTTAAAAAATCATTCCATCTAACATAAAGTAGTTCTGGCAGAAGACAAAGTTATTTAAAACTGTGTTAAAACAGAATAGGACATTATTTTGTGCAGAGAAATTTTGAAAGGTATTTTTTAAAAGTCAACTTAAAGCATTGAAAATACCTTAATCTTTTGAGAAATCCACAATCCATTATCTGCCAGTAGCTTGTTCCCTGAAGCATCTTTCTCATGTCCTAGGCTCAGATCTTTATCAAGAAGATCCTGACCCGCTCCTTCAGCTATAACAATAACCATGTGTCCATCTTCTTTAAGTCGTTTCTCCACATATTCAAAAAGTCCACCTTCTCCTTCAAGATAGAATGGTGACTCTGGAATCAAGCACAAATCCACATCTCGGTTGGCTAGAGTAGCATACATAGCAATAAAACCTGCAGTAACATTTATGTAAGATAGAATGACAGAAATAATAATGATGGCAAAATATATTATGAAACCATTTGATGAGCATGTATACTTATGGTGTCAAAGAATGGCAAGAATATGAGCTAAACACCTTTCTTAATCTCTCCATTCCTTCTCAGTGAGCTATAGCACAGATGTTTGCTGTTTTAAATCTATCGTTCAAGTTTATGAAGCTTTCATCATATGTGACTTTGATACAGGGTAGATAAGCAAAAGAATAGTTTAACAAGGTACTTAGTTACCTAAGCAGTCAAAAAGCTTTCTTTTCATTTCTTCTTATGCCTGTATTCTTCTTTCTAATCCACATGTATACTAAAGTTTGACCTTCAGCTTGAAACATATTATATGTGCAACTCACATAATGTAAAATGTGAAATTTTCACATCAGTACACCAAATGAACAGCTCTAAAACTAAAAGTAAAATCCCTGACAATGAAAAGTTGAAGAAGACAATGCTTTTCTTCTTAGTAGAGGATGTCAGTGAGGAGACTCAAAAGGGATTCTATATGTTATCAGATCTGCAGAACCTTAGATGGCTTTAGGGAAGAAAAAGTTGATTATGACACTTATAGCTGTAAATTATCTTTTAACGACAATAGCAACATGCCACTTGCCCTTTGTAGTCATTATTTTGATTTCTAGCATTAAAAAATAAGAATTATATATACACCACTACCCAGCAAAAATCTTGGCCATAATTATCCCAAGTCATACAAAGTTAACTTACCACTGTAACGGCCCATGAGCTTCACTACCCCGACACCATTCTCGGCACTTTCAGCTTCAACATGTGCAGCATTGATGGCACGTTGAGCCTCCTCAACAGCAGTATCAAAACCAAATGACTTATCAATGACCTGAGAAAAAATGTGATTCATCATAGTTAGTATGAATTAGGTTGTTTCCAGTCATATTTACAGGGGAAGGGTTATATCACAAAGATGATTTAAAAGAGGACATAAAATCAAATCAGCCACAGCAATCTTATATGGAAAACATTTGAGCATATTGTCTGAGTTTAACCATATCAATGTGTCAGTATTAGTTATTTAGACTGGATGAATGAATGAATTTTACAAATGCCTTGACTAGCAGTAAAAAGAGTGTATGTTAAACTAACTCAGAGCAAATTATTGGTAGAAATTGGAGAATGACATACCGGAATGTCATTATCAATAGTTTTTGGGATTCCTGCAATGGCAACCTTCAGACCACGCCGTCTAACTTCCTGCAATGAGTATCACACTTTCAGAAAAAAGGTAGAATATTTGTACATGTAAATTCTAGAAAGATATCATATCATGTACTGGCCAATTTTGAAATAGGATATGGTGGCAGACATAATTGATTCAGGAGCCCATCCTCATAGCATCAGTGAGTTCAAATCTCAAATACAATCCCCTTGCCTATATGCTAGAGTAGTTAAGAGATCTTAATGATACTATAAAGAAACACATGCAATGTCCTGCTGTGACAATTGTGTCACTTCACAAAGGTAATTAGCACATGAAAATATTTCAATGTGATTTACTCTTTCAGGAAGTAAATAATATATTCAGTATCGATAGGTAGAAAACAACAGTCAAATAACTGTTCCTTTATTCAACTATGGGTTAGTATAAAATATTGTTGCATGTTGGTTATACCTGAGGATACAAATTACAAGATGACTGATTGAGAAAGTATACTCCATGGAAGTATACAGCAATGTGAAGTAAGACAAGGACAAGGATATCAAAGAGGCTAGAAACAGAACAATGGTATTCAAGATAAACGTACTGAGTTATATTGATGCCTTTTAGCAAATTATAAAGCATCACTTTTCGAACTACCAAATAAAGCTAGTTTCTATCGAATTCCTATTATGTGTGCTGCATCATATAAGAAAACCGGTCAATCTCCTCTATAGGTAAATTACCTCAAATATGACAGCGGCCCCTTTCTGAGTCCCATCCCCTCCAATAATATAAACCTGAATCATAATAGCATATCAGCAACAAAACTTTTTAAGTGAAGCAAAGAAGTAAGAAAAGGGGGCAATACTGAACCCTGACAAAGTTGATGATTGTAACATATTGTATCTCCCCTACCTGATTAATTCCTCTATCCTGAATGCTGTCAACAATCTTCATCGTCTCATGCCCCCCACGAGATGTCCCAAGGACTGTGCCACCACGTTTGTGAATATCATTTACAATCTTTGGTGTTAAGGGAATGGTATTTCTTGAATAAAAACCTCTATATCCTCCCTGCACCGTATGATTAATAGAGTAAAGCAAATTGTGTATCAACCAAATTCCATAGGAATGACTGTGAAGATCCAAAACCAAAAAACTAAATGACATTCAATAGCAATAAACATGACGAAGGCAGTGTGCAATCAGACAAGAAACATATTTGTCTTTAAACTCATTCAAATAAGCAAATAAAAGCCATGAGCCAAAGATATCATAAAGCTTCATACAAACCTATCAACTGCCCTGCCTAGAAGATGGTCAAAAGTGTCACAATATTTTGCATTTATACATGCAGTAGCTTATCCTATCACAAAATATGTTAGCCATAGGCCTCAAACTTGGCCTCCATGTTGCTAAGAAAGTTAGAGATTAATTAAAGCTGCTTGAATTATGTGATGGAAGAACTAAAAGCGCGGAAATAAAACTTAAATCTATTAATTCCTTCAAAGATAAAGTGAGCTGAAAACATTCCAAGAATTCCACCCTGACGAACCTCTATTCCAAGGACTCTGGTGACGCCATACATGTGATAAAGAGCACATACAATTTCTCTGATCACCGTATTAAGCCCAGGGCACAATCCGCCACATGTTACAATACAAGCATGCACCTCATCTGGGCTAAAATACACCTGTGGCATTGAAGAACTGTGTTAGGAAAAATATAAGTATTGAAGATTACATTTAGTAGGACAGGAAAATTGCATACCTTCTGACGAGGTCCAGCACGTCGAAAATGTATTCCCCTTGGACTATCTTTGTGAACCACGACCTACAGTATAAGATTCTGACAGTTAGTAAAAAATAATAGTCCTTGCCATACATGTCGAGGAACTATGAAAACTGATTTACCCTTGACGAAGTAGATGGCTTTGATGATGCAACAAAACTATAGAAAGTATATAAAATTTTATGCAAAGAACTAAAGACAGCATGCTATATGGCCATGCTATCTAGTAATATAAAAGGCCATGATTTCAAAAGCAACTACCTCCAAAAAAAACCTGAAACTACAAGCCATAAGACTTATAATCCTCATTCACACACAAACAAAAATGTGTAGAAATTCACAGCGAACATAAGGTTCTTTTTTTTAAAGGGTCTTTGGCTAAGTCACAAATCTATATTGCTAATGTTGTTGGCCATTTAAGCAAACAGAGAGAGCTTGAGAGTGAGAGGGCGTCTTGGCTTTATAGCCAGTGGCAAAACCAGTACTCTAAGAAGAGGCAAAATAAAATAAAATAATTACCAAATAATACAGACCAGCTGTGGCTTGGAAAATAAATCTACTGTTATTTATTTGACTATATTACTTCCAAAAGCTTATAGCATAATATTCAAATAATTGAGAGAGTCAGAAGTAAATTAACCTTTTGGGGTACAGTATCATCGATGTTCACAAAGTACTGCCTGAAATTCAAAGACACCCGAACAGCTTAGATTCTGATCACTTAAAATTAAAGCAATTCATGTAATAAAATATTAAATTAGGCAAGAGAAAAGTATAATTTACTAACTTCACAACTGAATATGCTGGATTAGATCGCAACGGATTGGGATAGGTCTGCACATAGAAATACAACAATTAAATTTGAGTAGATAAAAATATGATTCGAGGAAATAGAAATTCAAGAAACAGATCATGAAAAAACAAGATTATCGAGAAGCTTCACACCACAAAAGAAATATAAGAAGTAACTATCAGCAATAATCCGAAAAGAACCAGATTCTAACATCATAGTAACTTCACTTTCTTTTATCTGTGTCCAAAGAAAGAGGAATATGAATTGATTCCATGTCTCTATTACATGTAAACAGAGTGACTTCACAATTCACATGTGCCAGCTAAATTTATAGAAAACTATTTTTTTTCCTTTGGCAAGCAAAAAGATCAAGTTATGATCTTTATCTTTATAGCAAAAGATCATTATCTTGAAAGAGTAACAGTAACCCAGATCAGCTTTCAAAATCAAAGATTAAATAAATAACATAAGTCATAGGTTACAGAAATCCAGTAAAAATACATGCTATATCTCTCATCTCAAGACACACACCTGTTAATATGATATAAATAGAGAGAGAGAGACAGACAGACAGACAGACAGAGAGAGGGAGAGAGAGAGAGAGAGAGAGAGAGAGAGAGAGAGAGAGAGAGAGAGAGAGAGAGAGAGAGAGAGAGAGAGAGAGAGAGAGAGAGAGAGAGAGAGAGAGAGAGAGAGAGAGAGAGAGAGAGAGGCTTACAGGAAGATGATCTATGTAATCAGTTAAGTGAGGAACATCTTCAAGAACATAACCATAATCACCAGTTTCCACCTTCATCATTTGGCTATTAACACCTCTATTGTTTTGTTCACTGCCCATCTCTCTCTCTCTCTCTTAACTCTCTCACACCCTCAGCTAATCAGCTTCTCTCTCTCTCAGCTTAATTCACTTAATAAATCTAGACAAGGGCAATAATTCGGGGATAAGAAAAATGAATAAAATTCCCACTAACGATGTCAAGGAACATGCGAGAATCTGCTGTCAACTTAAACTACTATATATATTAGTACTCCGTTATGTATAATTGTATGTATATTTAAGAGGACAGAAATGAAAACCGGAAGAAGGAATTATGTGACTAAAATATTGGAAAACAGTGCGGGTATATTACCGCTTTCACTGTTGCTAAAATGTATGTAATGATTTATTTTACATGTACGCTCGCCGACGTCGAGCCCCTTTTCTATTGTTATTCACTGTTTGGTCTCATTTTTTGTAATCGAATTTTATGCGAATATCCTGTAAAAAAAGACCGGACGACGAGTGTTCAAAAATCTAAAATTTAATCGAATGCTTGTGTAATATATTTTGATGTAATAAATAATATTATGTTTATTATTGATAAATTTTTTGATAATTTATTGTAAAACTTGGTAAATTGGAGACCGAATACCCAATTTTTTTGAAGAAAAATGAAATTAATTCAATAATAAAAAGTTATACGACATCTATAAAGATGATCGAGTCGAACAAATGTAAAAAGGATCAAATCACTTATCTTCGTGAAAAGACAATTAAATGATAGTTTAAAGATAATATATTTACATAGACCCGATTCGCCATAATCCGTTTGAATTATGAATGTAGATATACAATTAATGATATTATATTTGAGTTTTTGGTTAACTAATACTCCCTCCATCCCATTTTAAGTATCGTTTTTTGATTTGGTTTGAATTTCAATTTAAGTGTCGTTTTTACATTTTCAAAAAAAGTATATTTATTTTTCACTTGAATACCCTTATTTACCCTTATACTATTAAATTTACTCATTCTCAAATTATAACATTAATTAGAGGTAGATGAAGGATATAGTTGGAAAATAAAATTACATTAATGATATAAAAGTGTCATAATTGCAATTCTTAATAAGTGTGTATGGTCAAAAAACGTCACTTATAATGGGATGGAGGGAGTACACAGTTAATCATTTGCTTCAAAACAGCCTACTTTACCCAGATATAATTAAAAATAATATGAGAAAATAAGAAAAAGGGATTGAAAAGTATGGGTCTGGACTGTTGATTGGAAGATCGAGTTTGACGACCAAAAAGAAAAGGTCTAGAAGTAGGAAAAATTGTAAAGAACGGTTGAAACCGTGAAACTAAGAAAAAAAGAGTGGTACGGACAGCGCCACTTGTTTTTAGGGAACCAAATGGAGCAGCTGCCTATATTATTGGGCCTCAAATCTTCAAACCAAAACCACAACCTGACTCTGCTCTGGTATCACACAAATTTAGCTGATTGCACGTATACGTATTTTTTGTTGTATTGACTTTGAAGAGCATGACTACGAGAGACCAGAGGTTCTAGGAACATGGCCTATTGGCATAGCCACCGTAAAGTCCACAAGTGTCCGTCAACTTAGAACATCCATCAAAGTAAAAGATTGAATAATTCGAAATTGAAATCGATATCGAATTCGAAATGCTTAACCAGGGAAGAATTGAACTTGAATCGAAAAATTTAAAACCGATATTGATATTGATTGTTTGGTTTTGATTATAGGTCGGAACCGAACCGACAAAAATCATACTAATCTGTATATCAAAATAAATAAATATGTTTTGATGTTATTGTGTGTTTTGTTATGGGTTTTGTTAGTTTTTCTGAGAAGGATTTATATGGTATTTTGGGTGATCGTCGATGTAACTGATAGTTCTGAACATTGGGCTACAGATGGTGCTTATGTGAAGGTCAATTACGAGGCTACTAATTTCATAGCTGATGTAGGTTGGATTGTTCGAGATGTCATTGTGATACTTTTTAGATTAAATAATTTGGATATTCTATGTGTTAAGAGATCTGAAAACAAAACGACTATTTGTTTAGCTCATTTTTTGTTTCACAATCAGGTTGTAATTGACAGTTCAGGGGTTTGTTCTGACTGAATTCCAGTATTTTAATGAATTCTTCCATTTACGTCAAAAATAAATAAATAAATAAATATGTTATATTTAGTTGAAATTTATCTAAAGACACTTCTGACTTACTAGAATATTTCGGCATGTGAACAAATAAGAACAAATTTTTACATGAATGTAATTAAGCATGCAAAGTTTCAGTCTAAAAATTGCACATCGATGTAATTTAAACATCACTGAAATATTATAGTTATTGTTATCATCAAGATCACAACTGTGCATGTCTACCGCTGAGTAACGGTTAGTTTAGGTTGGTTTTTAACGATCAAATGAGATTGGACTGTGTATGGCAGTTTCATAAAATATCAGATTGGACTAGATTATTTGAAGATTGTGACTGGATTGAACTGAATCAAACGATTTGGTTTGATCGGTTTCGATTTTAAATCAAACTAGACATCTGAAAATAAATTAATTAAAAAATTAATGATATTACTAAGATTGATATGCAGGGACTACACATAAATATATTGAAATGAAAAATTAAAGCATAAATCACATTTTTTCTAAATAAAATTGCAAAGTGTAAGATGTGAGATATAAAATATATATGTATTATTTATCTAGATAGTGACCCGTGCCTTGCACGGGTTTTCATGCTAGTTATTGATATTTATGAGGGAAATCAAATACAAACTTTTTTAAGTTATGAATTACAACTTTTTTCTGTTCAACACATTTATGATTTCGGTTCAACATGATTCATTAAATTTTATATATATATATATATATATATATATATATATATATATATAATTGTATACACATAATTTACAACGAAAAGATATTTATAATATTTTATAATGTATTAAAATATTTGCAACATGTTTTTATGAAAAAATGAATTTTTTCATAATGAGTGTTCAACATATATGATTTGAGTTCAACATCACGTGATAAACAATAGTTATATTACTGTTGAATCCAAATATATAAAATAATTTTACATTGGTATGATTAAAAAAACTAATATTATATTAATAATATTTCATATTTCTATATCCTAATTTGGTATCGGTAAATCTCATAAGAATAGTTGAGAATTATTACAATTGCAGGAACTGCAGATTTTTGAACTAACTTTTTAAGTATTTTTGGTATTTTACGAGTTTATAGGCTCATTTACACTAATGTAATGATAGAAACAAAGCTGGTTTAACAGAGAAGTAGGGTAAGTCGAGAGATTTAAAGATAGAAACACATAAATTCATATCAGAAATGTACAGATATAGAGATAATTTTGTTAGAAACTTGTAGAGAAAGATAGGTTTTTAGAGAGAAAACCCATAGAGAGAAGTTGGTGGAACAAAGTTCTAGTTTCGTAATGTTCTCATTATTGGTTGTGATGATAGGATTGTTGTGTCCTTATTTATATTTTGCATCATCCTAATCCTCCATTCCACCAAATATACCTTTGGAACCCTATAACAAGACTCTCAAGGGTGATTTCACAAACTACTTTATACTATAGTTATGGCGAGAAATTATCTTTAGGATTTGGTTTCGATGTCAAAAATTATGAGTTCAAAATTCTAAGAATTTGAAGTCTTTTCACTACACCAAAATACTTGGTCTAACATCAACTCTCCCATTAGTGATCCTCATCTCACTGTTGATTGTTGTTAGAAATGAATACTACTAGAAACTAGATAGAGGGGGGGTGAATGGATAGTTTAATATATTTTTCGATTCTTGAAACACAAGATAAACTGTATATGATTATGCTATGTTATATGCAGAAAGTAAACAACACACACAATCACTTTAATCTACTTTGTATTAAGTAAATTAAATACTACAGCTTTCCAAAAATTCACAAATGAATTTCTAGCTTCTAAACAAGAACAGTTTGTGTCTTGCTTGCTTACAGAGAAAAGAGTGCTAGAAATAAAATCTTGTGTATCTCTCTTTTTACAGCTTACTTTAGTGTGTGCACAATATATATTCACCTATACAAACTAGGCACACACAATATTCCACAGCTACCCCTTCTGAAAGTCCAACTTGTCCTTCCATAAGAAGTTCACTGTGTCAGGAAGGACCACCTGCTTTTCGGAGTCTTTCCCGTTTCTGTAGCTGCTTGTCTCTTATCTTTCTCTCCAAGTTTAGCTGTAGATTTGCCATCTGTTCTTTGGACCACCTTGCCAGAACAAATGCTTCAGTATTTGTCTCTTTTGATTCTTGGTTATGTACCTTGATTTGTCTTGTTGTAAACGGCTAAGTGTTGATATCGTGAACTCCACTTTATTCCTGACTTCGCGATGTCCCTTGTAAAGACTACGCGATATGGCCTTTGAGGACTTTGCGACATAGGCCATTTGATGACTATGCGACATAGGTCATTTGAGGACTATGCGACATAGGCCATTTGACAACTATGCGACATAAGCCATTTGAGGACTTCACGATCTAGGCATCTTTGACTTTGCTGACTTCAACACTTCACGACATGAGTCTTGAGGACTTCACGACATAGTACAAAAATTGACTATGCGATATAGCACTTCTCGACATGGATATTGGTGACTTCACGACATAGCTTTCTTCTGACTTTGCTATATAATGCCTTAGACAAATTTCTGCAACTTATTTCTTCAGGGCCTTATTCATCTCTATCATGCTGCATGAACACTTCTGAACTTCTACCAGGACAATTATTCAATGGCCTATATACAGTCTAGATGCAAGAAACTTTACTAAGCTCATTATAACTCTGAGCATACATGATCAAGCTAATGTTCATGAGAACAAGACAAGTGCATTGAGAGACCTATACTATATCACAGTGATAGAATTCACTAGGTCATGTAATATGACATAGTCACATAGTGTAGGCTTGTTAATAGTGGTGTTCAGACATGTCTTGAGCCTAACAATCTCCCCCAAATTGTGAGTAAGATTCTTAGGCACAATTTCATGTCTGATAACAAGCCTAACTAAACATAAAAAGAACAAGTATAAAGAAGATAAAGTTAAGAACAGAATTTGATAACAACTTGGAAATTTAGTCTTACGGAATTTCTCCTTGAGCTACATAGCTTCAGTTTCCAATTGTTTCTCTAAGAAATCATCATAGACTTTCTTTTTCCTTATTTCTTCATTCTTCTTTATTTCAGAGATGGCCATTAGAATTTCATCTCTTGCAATCAGTTCTTCAATGATAGGAGAGTCTTTTAGATCTTCAGCTGCTGTTCTAAGGGCACTTTCCACATATGAATATATGAACTCCATCCTTATCTTGCTTTTTCCTCCATAATGATTTTTGTACTCCACAGTATAAGGATTTTGCTTTACCCTGCACAACCCTTTCTTCTTCAGCTCCTTTGCTCTTTCTTCCATCTCAGCCATCTCCTTTTCTTTCTCACACCTCTTTTCTTCATTCAGCTTCTTTAGATTTTCTTTATAGTCAGAGTGCATCTTCATGAATCTGGCAATCTCTATTTTCCACAACCTTTCTTCATTTTCTTCAAAATTTAACAAGGCATTGATTCTTTCTTGCTCATAGGTGTCAAAATGTTGCCATCCCCCTTGCTTCATTATTCTTTCTCTTCCATCAGTGTACTTGATCTCTAGATGGTCTAGCTTCACTTTGACTTCAAAGATCCTTTGAGCCCTCAAAAATGCTAGGGCATCTTCATCATAGTCCTCATCTAGTGGAAACACATTGATGCCAACAACATTTGTGAGTTTTCCAGTTTTCTTTGTTATCCTTATTCTTCTTGGTACACTCTTGATCTTTATATGCTTCACAAGAGGTAACTTTCTGGAACAAGGTGACTTTGTCTTTAGTGCCACATCATTTGGAAGTAGCTTCATTCCTTTGCCTTTCATCCACTGTAACACTCCACTAGCTGTAACTTTGTGGAGGTGTCTTCTTGATATTCTTTTTGTGGCTTCATCTTTCTTCTGTGGCAATTCAGGTTTAGAAGTCTTGGATAAAGATTTTGGAGGATCATTACTAACAGTACCCACCCTAGACTTGGAGTCTTGTGTTGTGGTTAAAGTACTGCTAGCAAAGTCCTTGACTTGCTGAATTCCACTTCTGGTTTCCTTGGCTTTTTCCTTTGTTCCCTTTGAGTCCCTCTTGTCATCATCAGCACCTTTTGATTTCTTAGATGTTTTGCTCCTGATGCTGTCACTTGGTCCATCCTTATTACTCCTTGAATGAGATCTCCTTCTTTAGGTTTTCTCCTTCATCCTCCTCATCATCCTTCTTCTTGCTTCTTTCCTTGAGTGACTCAGGAATGACTCCATGAATCAAGAAAAATTGTAGAGTGTGGATCATTTCAATTTCTTCAGCTGTCCTGGCTCCTCTCTTAGATCTCAGCATCTGCAACACCTGGTTGATCTTAGCATTGTTCTTCATTTTTAAGTCAGAGGGAATCACAAGTTGGTCCATGTTGTTGTCTTGAGATAGACTTTGGAAAATTATTGTCCTTGGTTTGGAGATAACCTCAGGCAATCTATGATGTTGGTCTATCTTCAAGTCATCAAACAGTCTCATGTTGTTTGCCCCATTCTTTTCAATCAAGTCCAGGATTATTGACAGCTCAGTAAATCTCAGTTTCTCCAGAGTTTGAAATGATAGATGCCACAAGCAATTGTCCTTGCACACCATGATTACTTCTCTTAGATGGACATCCCTGATTCTCCTGACTGCTACAGTGAAGTACTTGATACTCTCCTTGAGCTTCTCTCTGTAGATCCTTGCATCTTCTTGAGCATTTTTGTAGATGGCTTTCAGAAACTCCAGGAAGGCCTCATCATGAAAGATATTTGAATTTGCAACTTCCTGTAGCTTGGCCTCTGAGATTATTGTGGCTTTGATAGGTTTGGCATTAAAAATTGGTTGAGGGGCTGAAATGTTTTCTGGCATTGTGGATGGATAGAAGGTTGTTGTGACTGTGCTCTTCTGGCCTTGTGCACTTGTGACCTCTACAGGGGGAAGGTTTATTGGCTTTATTGTTTCTTCAATGAGTTTGCCCTTAAGCTTTAGCTGCTTGGCAGGTACTCCCCCTCTCTTTTTCAGAATGACCTCCTTTTCTTTCTCCCCCTTAGGCTTGGAATCAGACAAGATGTCTTGAGCTTCCCCAGGGATAGGCAGGTTCATGTGTCTCATCATTGAAGTCATCATTTGCTGTTGCACCAACAAGATATTAGAAGTGTTGTTGCCTTGGTCATCCAGCTTGTCATTGAGCTTGTTCAAGGATTGAGATAGTATCCTGTTTTCATCCTTCAGAGAGGCCACTTCTCTTTCTAGACTATCCACCTTAGAGAATAGTTGCTGAGATTTGAAAGAATTGAGATATTGATCCTTGATCTTGGCAAAGTCAAATTTGGAGATGTTTGACAGAGGGACCTCATCCACCAATTTATCACCATATTGATTCTTCCACATGACATTCATCAGAGCATTAGAGGTTAGGTTGGCCTGGACTTGATTTTCCAGGGTGGTAGCCATTTTCTTGATGTTGTCTGTGACCATGGCAAGAGAAAGATCCATCATGTTGACATTAGAAGATGTTTTCTGGACTTCTTTTAGGATGCCATCCACCTTAGGAAAATCAGAGAGGTAGGAGTTTCTTAGCTGAGTGAGGGATCTGTCTGTCTCCTCCTTTAAAGAATAGATCTCTGATTGAAGCCCTTTCCCAAGATAGTGCAGAGCCTTCAACTGATTCTTGTAAACATCATTAACATCATCATAAATGGCAGCAGGAGAGAGATCCTTTGCATTGGAGCCTAGAGAAGTTAGGTATTCTTCCCTGAGAAAAGTTAGGGCATCCTTGAGTTTGATAGTCCTCTTAGCATCCAACCAGGCATCCACATTTCCCTCTGGTTCAGCTTCATCCATTATCTTCTCCTGCTGAGCTTCAACATCCTCCTTGTGGCAAAGTAAGATGGCTTCATAATCAGTATTTGGTAGATTTGAGGTGAGGAGATGTTGAGCTATCTTTGAGAACTCATCTATCTGTGCCACATGAAGATTTTGTAATTCTTCTCCCGTCAATTGTGGTGACACAGTAGATGATCCTGAAGCCATGACATGTTGCACAGGCTTCCGCCATTCTGACAATGTGGCCTTAGCCAAGTTAGAGCTGTTTTCTGGGGGGTTTGATTGATGAGTGTCATCCAGTCTTGGAATGACTGTAGAGGCTGATGCTGTCTCCATTGAAATGGGATGAGTTACATCACCATCTCTATATGCCTGTGAGGGCAAATCCATGTCCATATGGAATGGAAAGTTTGGCATAGAGTCTCCAGTAAGAACTGGTGAAACCTCTATGTTTTTGTTGATGTCATTAGGATATGCCCCAGCATGCATTCCCTGACCAACTAGATGTGGTTCCTGGGTGGTGAGCACAGTGTCATGCACCATGTCACTTGAAGTTGGCTCAATCACAGTTTTGGATTGTGATTGATCAATTTTAGAAAAGTCATGTGAATGACTAATCTGTTGAGAAGAAATGTTGGACGTAGATGCTGGAAGAGAAGTGTGGTGTAGATTGAATTTTGGCAACTCCCCCTGAGAAATAAGAGGAGTTTCAACAGTGATGTGTTCTCCACTCTGTGTATGATCATCCTTATTTCTCCTAGGGTCAAGAGTGAGTTCTTGACCCTGTGCAGACTCTGTACAGGTTGCAGTGGGGAGGCTGCTCTTTTCAATGCCAATGACCTGTTGAGAGGCCATAGACAGTAGCAGGTGTACCCCTTTTTCCACATCTGAATCCTGTTGAGAGGATTCAGTGGTAGGTTTTGATTTTGATTTCTTACTGTGTCTGGTGAGAGGTGACTCAGGAGTCTCACTTTCTATC
Organism: Heracleum sosnowskyi; assembly: GCA_030848705.1. Classification (NCBI taxonomy): domain Eukaryota; kingdom Viridiplantae; phylum Streptophyta; class Magnoliopsida; order Apiales; family Apiaceae; genus Heracleum; species Heracleum sosnowskyi. The sequence continues at coordinate 7,132,759 of CM061242.1, read as the reverse complement.
TCTACAGATTCATTTATCACTTCTAGGGCTCTCTTCTTTGACTTCTTTTTAGTAACACCAACCTTTTGAGAGATTGATGCACTTGGCTGCCTAGCTTCTAAAGTGGTGTTTGCAACTGGGTTACTGGATGGATGGGAAGGCTGGGGTTAGACTGTGTAGCTCCTTCAGTCTCAGCCTCCCCTGTCCAGGAAAGAGCATGGTATATTGGCTTAGCAAGTTGATATGATTCAAATGTGCCTTGCATATGCTGGGTCACACTTAGAATCACATCAACTTGATTCCTTGTGTCCAATGAGCCAAATAGAATCTTGGACATGGACTTGGAATAAGCCATTTTAGTTTTATCTATACCCTCCAATTCATGGATATTTGCATCAAGATAGTTTAAAATAACTTGAAGGAAACGGGGGTAAAAGATTTCATTACCTCTACCACGAACTGTTCTCCCTAGCCTCTGATCCAATTCCTTGAGGATGATTGCTCCAACATTTATCTCCTGATTGTGGGCTAGGGAGTAGGCCAGCTTCACAGCAATGTGACTGATGTGGTCCCATCCTGTCTTCCTGCATAAGAACACTTTTTGGAGTGTATCCAAAACAAACGACCACTCCCTCCTGACATGCTTCTTGTTCAACTTAGCCATGTCAACCTTATCTGCATACTTGATAAGGTCCAAGAAGGCAACCATTTCATCATCATTAGCTTCAGCATTATGACCCTCGACCTTGAACCCTAGGGCCTCGTTAATCTCCTTCTCCCCAAACTGGAAAGACTTGCCCCCAATTGTGCAATTCACTTCTTGAAATGAGGTTCCATCGTCCCTTGCCATTGTTGCAACCAAGGCTGTTCTCCAGAAGCCTTCCAACACATCCACATACAGAGTGGGGTTAAGGGTCAAAGCTTGGCGGAGGTAGGAGGTGTTTAAGAACCGTACAAAGCACTTGTACCTTGGGTTTGCCTCCGCCTCTGAGGGAATTGAAAGTAGATTTGTTTCTATGGGAATGGTTAAAGGAATTGAGGATGAAACTGTCTAAGATTTGGGTGCCATTTCAAAAGAGAGAGTGAAGAAGAGAGTAGAGAGTTTAAGCTTAGGTTTGAGAATTGAGAGCAATAGACAAGATGAAAAGTTGTGAACGGTTAGAAAAGAGTATTTATATGATAGAGACACTGCGATATGGAGTTATGAATTTGTACAGTCTATTTGTATGTCGCGAAGTCAAAAATAGCCTGTACCGCAAAGTCTTGCAAAGTATATCGCATAGTCTAAAAATGAACTATGTCACAAAGTCTTAAAGATGAAAAGATTTGGGGAGACTTTGCGATATAGTATAAATACCATGTCTAAAACTCTCTTTTTGGAATTTCAAGTAATGTGTCAGACTTTTATCAAATTTTGAAATAAAATTAATTTAAATCAAAATTCTGTCAAATATGGAGACTTGTCGATATAGTTATCCTAAGTCGCGAAGTCATAAAATGAACTATGTCGCAAACTCATCAAATGAACTATATCGCGAAGTCTCACAATCTTAACAGTTTGCGATATAAGTCTGTTTGATTTGAACTATGTCGTGAACTCTGAAAATCATCTATATCGAGATGTCTCAAAAGCTCACAACTTCACCACCAAATATGATTTTGAAAAATATGCAGTAAAGTACTGAAATATTTATAAATCATATCTCAGCTAATTTTCACTCCAAATAAATAGGGCATTTAAACACAGTGAAAATTTACTGCTGCAATAATTAACTAGCATACTTACTTAGAACAACTAAATGAAGGATTGAGCATTCCAATTTCACCCACCAGTCTGTTGAAGACAGCTTCATTCAGAGGTTTAGTAAATATGTCAGCTAATTGTTTCTCAGTTGGAACATAAGAGACTTCTATGGTACCATTTGCAGCATGTTCCCTAATGAAATGGTACCTGATCTCAATGTGCTTTGTAGTAGAATGATTGACAGGATTGACAACTATGGATATTGCACTAGTATTAGCACACATTAGAGGAATGTGTTCTAACACTAGTCCATAATCCATAAGTTGATTTCTAATCCAAAGCAATTGAGCACATCAACTTCCAGCAGCAATATATTCAGCCTCAGCTGTAGATGTTGCTGTGGACTGTTGTTTCTTACTGAACCAGGACACTAACCTTTGACCTAAGAATTGGCAGCTTCCAGAGGTGCTCTTCCTGTCAATTCTGCATCCAGCATAATCAGAATCTGTGTAACCAACTAGGTTGAACCCAGTTCCCTTTGGATACCATAGCCCAAGGTTAGGAGTCCCTTTCAGATATTTGAAAATCCTTTTGATAGCCATCATGTGAGATTCCTTGGGATCAGACTGGAACCTTGCACAAAGGCATGTGGCGAACATAATATTAGGCCTGCTAGCAGTGAGATAGAGTAGTGATCCAACCATGCCTCTGTAAACCTTGATGTCTACTCTTTTGCCTTTCTTGTCTTCATCTAGCTTGATTGCAGTAGACATAGGAGTTTTTGCTGGAGATGACTCTTCTAAACCATATTTATTTAAAAGATCTTTGACATACTTTGATTGGTTTATGAAGATGCCATCCTCCCTTTGATGTACTTGCAAACCTAGAAAGTAGGTTAATTCTCCCATCATACTCATCTCATATTTGCTTTGCATCAACTTAGAGAACCTTTCACAGAGTTTTTCATTTGAAGAGACAAAGATAATATCATCCACATAGATTTGAACAAGAATGATATCATTTCCATGCTTCTTGAAGAATAGGGTTTTGTCAATTGTACCCCTGGTAAATTTATGCTCAAGAAGGAATTGAGATAGAGTTTCATACCAGGCTCTAGGTGCCTGTTTGAGTCCATAGAGTGCCTTGAGCAGTCTATACACAAAGTTTGGGAAGTCTTCATTCTCAAAACCATGTGGTTGAGACACATAAACTTCTTCAGCAAGATCACCATTAAGAAATGCACTTTTCACATCCATTTGATACACCTTGAAGTCTGAGTGAGCTGCAAAAGCCAGGAAGATTCTGATGGCTTCCAGTCTAGCTACAGGTGCAAATGTCTCATCATAATCAATGCCTTCTTGCTGACAGTATCCTTTGGCAACCAGCCTTGTTTTGTTTCTAATTACCACTCCTTCTTCATCCATCTTGTTTCTGAACACCCATTTGGTGTCAATAACATTCTTTCCTTTTGGAGGTGGCACTAGTTCCCATACTTTGTTTTTCTCAAATTGATTCAATTCTTCTTGCATGGCAACAATCCAATCAGAAATCTTCAAAGCTTCTTCAACTAATTTAGGTTCCTCTTGTGACAGAAAGCAGCTATACAGACATGTATTCATTGTTGCCCTTCTTGTTCTAACTCCCTCACCAGGATCTCCAATGATTTGATCCCTAGTGTGGGCTCTGTCCCATTTCCTTGTGTGCCCTTGTTCATTTCCTTGGTCTGTTCCAAGCTTATTTTGGTTGACAGTTGCATTCTCTTCTTCTCCCCCTGTGTTTGTGAACCATTGCACGGGTGTTTGAAGAAGATTGTCAACTTCAAGAATTTCATTTTCTAGAACAGTTTGAACAGGTGGTTCATCTTCACTTTCAGAATCCTCAAGATAACCTTGATTCTCAAATCTTAATGACACACTGTCTTGATCACTTGTTTTAAGTCCAGGAGTTTTCTTGTCATCAAAGGTAACATCCATGCTTTCCATGACTTTGTGTTGCTCAGGTACAAACACCCTGTATGCTGTCCTTTCCAGAGAGTATACAATGAAGATACCTTCAAATGCCTTTGCATCAAATTTTCCAACATGCTCAGAGGTATCTTTCATCACAAAACACTTGCTTCCAAAAACATGCAGATGCTTGAAGGATGCTCTTTTTCCAGTCATCAATGAGTAAGGAGTTTTGCCAGACTTCTTATTGATCAATGTTCAATTTTGCACATAGCATGCTGTGTTAACAGCATCAGTCCAAAAGCTAGTAGGTAGCTTTGCATCCAACAACATTGTCCTTGCAGCTTCAATGAGAGTTCTATTCTTTCTCTCAACTACTCCATTTTGTTGAGGTGTTCTAGGAGCTGAGAATTGTTGAGAAATTCCTTTATCTTTGCAAAACTCATACAATGTTGAATTTCTGAACTCAGTCCCATTATCACTTCTCAAAGCAACTACAGAGGAACCAGTGCTTTGTGCTTCTCTATCAACTATCTTGATATGCTCTATTATGACTTGAGGTGCTTCATCCTTGGAGAATAAGAATTCCACCCAAGTATATCTTGAATAATCATCAACTATCACTAGAGCATATTTCTTTTTGGAAAGGGACATTACATTCACAGGGCCAAATAAATCCATGTGAATTAGCTACAGAGGTTTTGAGTTTGTATTGAGCAACTTGTTCTTGTGACTTGATCTTTTAATCTTTCCTTTCTGACAAGCTTCACATGCTCCATCTTGCACAAATTCCAAGGCATGCAAATCCATGATGAGTTCTCTCTTGGTTAGAGAGTTCATTGCCTAAACATTCAAGTGAGACAGTTTCTTGTGCCATAGCCAGAATTCCTCATTTGTGGCTTTAGTGTAGAAACAACAAATTTCTCCCTTGTCTGCAGCCTTGAGATCAGCTACAAACATGCTTCCTTTCTTCACACCAGTTAGAACAACTTCACCACTTTCTCTTTTTGAGATAGAACAATGATCTTCATCAAATTCCACTTTGAAACCCCTGTTGGTAAATTGTCCAATGCTCAAGAGATTATGCTTCAGTCCTTCAACAAATGCTACATCTTCAATAATGACATTTCCAGATTTAACACTGCCATATCCCATTGTATAACCAATGTTGTCATTTCCAAAGGTTACTGATGGGCCAGCCTTTTCCTCAAAATGTGATAGCAGGGCTATATCACCAGTCATGTGACTTGAGCATCCACTGTCCAAGATCCATATGACTCTTTTATTCCTGTTGCCCTGCATTCACAAAGTAACTAAGTTGTTTTTGGTACCCACACTTGGTAGGGTCCAGTTGATTTAGAAACATTTTTGTTAAAAATTCTTTTGTCATAAATTGCATTCCTCACAGTAGGAGACTTCACTTTTTCTGTGGCTTTGGAGTTTACACTCTTAGGCTCACATGAAGTTTTCACCCTCTCACCCTTGATTGGGGATCTTGTCCTGTGAGTGTGTACATGTGTGTGTGATTCACAGGATTGTGCAAAGTCAAGTTTATGCTTAAGAGATAAACAGTTAGCAATCACAGTCACATAGCATGTCATGCAGTTTGGCTTACCACAGAAAGAATCATGACTAGAATTTATGATAGCAGAATGGTTACTCAGATTATCAACTTCAGCAATCTCAGGCTTACTACACTTATGAGTCAAATGATTAACAGATAGGCATTTCTGACATTGTTTCCTGGGAGCATTTGGCACATAAGCATAGTTGTTACCCTTGTTGACACCTACCTTACCATTTCTGTTTTGTTTCTTTTTCTTAACAACTTCTTTCTTTACTTTAGCACTCCTGACAAGGTTGTCTTTGGTCTCTTTCTGACTGACAGATTCAGGAGAGGAAGAAGTGTCTTTAGCAGCCTCATCTTCTTCAAGAAGTTGTTGTTTGATGATCAATAGTTCTTCATCAAACTCAACAACACTCTTTTTGAAGATGGGCTTTTCAACACTAGACAGAATGGTTGGGGCATTTTTGTTTGTAAAAGATTCTTTTCCTTTGCCCTTTGCCTTCTTCCTTCCTTTATCATTTTCATAGTCAAAACCAACTCCAACCTTGCAATCTTCAGTGTGTTCCTTGTGATAGGTTTGAATAAGCTCAGATGACTTTTTGAAACTTCTTAGCTTTAATTCATTTTCAGCAATTTGCTCTCTAAGTGCCTTTTCTATTTGTTCAGCACAAATTACTTTGTTTTTGAGATACTCAATCTCCTTATTCAAACCATCAAGGCTCACCACAATTAACTCAAGTTCCTCATTCTTTTCTGTAAGCTCAAGGTTCTTAGCAGTCAGCCTGTCAATTTCTTCATTAGCAACTAACATGCTAGTATGAATATTAAACATTTCAGTACTCATGTCTTCAACAGTCTGCTTGTATTGAAAGGGAGTCATATCAAGAGAAGTAAGAATAGATACCTGACTTGAAGAGTCACCATCATCAGAAAATGCCATCAAGGCATAGTTTGAGTACTCTTGTTCTTCTTCTTCATCAGAGTCATCCCAGCACTTTCCCTCAGCAATAAAAGCTTTACCTTGTTGTTTCTTGAGTAGAGCTTCATACTTGGCTTCAAGCTCTAAGAATACTTTATCCTTTTTGACATGTTTAGGCTTTTTGCACTCTGTGGCAAAATGCCCAAGTTCATTGCAGTTGTAGCATCTTATTTTGGACCTATCCACACTCCCAGATTTGTATCCTCCCTTAGTTACACCAGCAATCCCTTTTCCTTTGTTGAAAGAGTTTGAGCTACCTGAACCACTAGCATTTCCACTATTGAATTTAGACTTGAATGGCTGCTTCCTCTTAAACCTGATGTTAGGATATCTCCTAGCCATATAGGCAAAAGATTTGTTTTCCATCTTGTCCAGCTCATCTATGCTGTAGAACTCATCCTCCTCAAGTAAATCATACACAACCTGAGTTTCATCACCAGTGTCATCACTTTCCAGTTCCTCAATCTTGACTTGACTGACTTTTAGAGATTCCATTCTTTGACCTAGATTGTCAGCAATAAGGGCACAAGAGGTATTGGCCATTAATCCTTGCTTTGCTTGAATAGATCTCTTTTGAAACCAATCTTTGTTAGATCTCTTTCTTTAAGGGAAGAGATTCTTGGTTCCAAGTGATCTGGAAGAGTTAGTAAGAACTTCATATTGAGCTATTCTGTCTTATAGTGTTTGTCATAGAGTTTGATCTCATTTATCAGCTTGTTGAACCTCTCAAATACTTCTGTGATTCCCTCCTTTGGTTGAGCCATGAATGCTTCATAATGTGAGACCAGAATCTGCTTTTTGTTCTTCCTTACCTCAGGAGTTCCTTCACATAGCACTTCTATGAGATCCCACATTTTCTTTGCACTACTGCAGTGGGCAACAGTACCATACATGTTGAAATCCATAGATTCACAGATGATAAGTTGAAGATGTCCATCCAGTGCTATTTTCTCCTTTTCAGGATCAGTGTATTTTGAGGGGTCTTTAGGAACATGCCTTGCTGGTATTATCTCAGTGCCTACTGTTGTTTCACCAATCTCAATCATTGGAATAAAGGGACCATGCTTTAGTATGTCTAAATACATGGGATTAGAAGCTTTGATGAACAGTAACATCTTCTTCTTCTATAAGCTGTAGTGCTCCTTGTTGAAGGGAGGAATCTTGATACTGCTTAGTTTCTATGAACTCATTCTTGATCTTTTTCTGTTTGTATGTTAACAGCCCGCTCTAATACCACTTGTTAGAAATGAATACTACTAAAACTAGACAGAGGGGGGGGGGGGGTGAATGGATAGTTTGATATATTTTTCGATTCTTGAAACACAAGATAAACTGTATATGATTATGCTATATGCAGAAAGTAAACAACACACACAATCACTTTAATCTACTTTGTATTAAGTAAATTAAATACTACAGCTTTCCAAAAATTCACAAATGAATTTCTGGCTTCTAAACAAGAACAGTTTGTGTCTTGCTTGCTTACAGAGAAAAGAGTGCTAGAAATAACACCTTGTGTATCTCTCTTTTTACAGCTTACTGTAGTGTGTGCACAATATATATTCACCTATACAAACTAGGCACACACAATATTCCACAGCTACCCCTTCTGAAAGTCCAACTTGTCCTGCCATAATAAGTTCACTGTGTCAGGAAGGACCACCTGCTTTTCGGAGTCTTTCCCGTTTCTGTAGCTGCTTGTCTCTTATCTTTCTCTCCAAGTTTAGCTGTAGATTTGCCATCTGTTCTTTGGACCACCTTGCCAGAACAAATGCTTCAGTATTTGTCTCTTTTGATTCTTGGTTCTGTACCTTGATTTGTCTTGTTGTAAACGGCTAAGTGTTGATATCGTGAACTCCACTTTATTCCTGACTTCGCGATGTCCCTTGTAAAGACTACGCGATATGACCTTTGAGGACTTTGCGACATAGGCCATTTGATGACTATGCGACATAGGTCATTTGAGGACTATGCGACATAGGCCATTTGACAACTATGCGACATAAGTCATTTGAGGACTTCACGATCTAGGCATCTTTGACTTTGCTGACTTCAACACTTCACGACATGAGTCTTGAGGACTTCACGACATAGTACAAAAATTGACTATGCGATATAGCACTTCTCGACATGGATATTGGTGACTTCACGACATAGCTTTCTTCTGACTTTGCTATATAATGCCTTAGACAAATTTCTGTAACTTATTTCTTCAGGGCCTTATTCATCTCTATCCTGCTGCATGAACACTTCTGAACTTCTTCCAGGACAATTATTCAATGGCCTATATACAGTCTAGATGCAAGAAACTTTACTAAGCTCATTATAACTCTGAGCATACATGATCAAGCTAATGTTCATGAGAACAAGACAAGTACATTGAGAGACCTATACTATATCCCAGTGATAGAATTCACTAGGTCATGTAATGTGACATAGTCACATAGTGTAGGCTTGTTAATAGTGGTGTTCAGACATGTCTTGAGCCTAACAATTGTGTCGACGATTTTTGTTAGCCACATCAAGTTCTGGTATCATGGCTTTTAATTTGGATACTGACTGAATATGATAAAGCCTATAAAACAACGAGCTACTATCATTTCTTCAGTATAGATTGAGATCTTCTTAGAACTTGATGCACAAATAGATGGAATAGCAGCAAATAGCATCTTTCTAGCCTGCATATTCGTGGAAATCAATCTCATTTAGAAAGCATTATCTCTATCTTTCAGCAACTGAACAGGAAGTGGTTTAGGAAAGGACTTTAGAATCAGATGCGCTCGAATATTACACTACCCGCTGGATAAGATTTTTCTTCCCCTTTTGTGGCTCATTTTGCTAACATAAATGATTCTGTAGTTGTCACTGTCTGTATGTTTAAATCCTCTGAAATTATCCATTTATTAGATTATTGAGTTTGGATATGGAAGTTAGTTGATAAGGGCCGCATTTATGTTGTCAGAGTTAAGGCATCTTGGACTACGTTGTTCGATATTATCATGGGTTCCCCGATACATGTTCTCGGGAACATTTTCAATAGTGACAAACTTTTGTTCCAAACTGAATCAAATGTAATTGAATCATATGTAGTACATTTTTGGTGTTTTGTTAACCTCAATTGCAAGAATATCCAAAATCTTGATATTTATTTTGAATATGATGAGGTGTTCCAGGTTTGGGGAGTCTTTTCATATCTGACAACGAACCTTCATCAATACAATCTATGTCTACTAGTGAACCTGTTGTTCCAAATCGAAAGAGTTTGCAGCTGTTGGACTATCTCTGTATGGAACATCCTCAATCAATTTTTCACACATGTCGGTAAGGATAATTGAAGATTCCTCTTCATTAGCTTTTTTTTCGCTTCACTTTTGTAATCAACAAGCTTTGGCTCGTCACTGTATTCAAATACTTATTTGGTTTGTTTCTCAAATCTACCTCTAATATTTCACTTATGCTAAGTTCAGATTGCTAGGGATTAGATGAGCTTGAGTTGTCATCTCTTAGCGCTTTCAATATGAATTCATGTTCATGTCAACACTTCTGGACCTCTCCTAGTTCATCATCATATACATGTTCTTCATCATAAATAGGTTTCCCCGTATAAATTTTCCTTGTAACATGTGCAAAGTCACTTCATGAGGTTCTTCGGTAAGGTTTGGCCATTCTTTTTCATATTTTCTATGCCACAAATAATCAATTGGTGCTCACAATTCTGTGAACATTCAAAGACTGCTGCCCTTTCTTCAAAATTAGGGAAAGAGAAGTTGGTGAAACGAAATTCTATTTTCATATATTCATAATGCTTAATTTGAAATACAAGAGTTCAACACTTATTTATAGAACACCATACTTGTAACTAAGTCTTAATTGTCGTGAATTGACTAAACTATCCTACAAATATATAATACTACTAGACTAAAGTTCCTTTTTCATATATTCATGTTTATCAATATAACGAGAAAATCAGTCGAAGAATATAAAGAAACAAGTATTATCTCAAACAAATTCGGATGTGCCATGAATACTTCTTGGCAACATAAGCACAAATTTCTTCTACTAGAGAATATACAACAAATATTAGTCATAGCTATGATTTTGATTTAAATATAAAACATCCAAGCAATATATGCCATAATTACTTACAATTTTTTTCAAAGTTTTGAATTATCATTTTTTTCTTGTTCACTTCATATATATCATGCACAATTTTTTTGATATTTCAAAAATTGTGCATCGATAAATCCTATAAAATATGAAAATTTGTATTCAATATTATATTCAAAACAATAAAATTATGTTATTTAATGATGAAGGGTAACAATTATTAAAAATGTATAATTATGTCAAACCTACTCCACAAGCTAATTCAAATTTAGATCTCTTCAAAACCTTGGAATTATATGTGGAAAGAAATATTAAAGCAGATCCACTTGATACTCAAATTTAATTTAATTATAAACTCTTGTATAAATGCAATATAGACGCAAATGTAAATTTGATACAGATGAGTTCCTAGTGGTAATTGAATCAATATACTCATGTACACAAAAGCATTGGGGGGGGAAGTTATAAATTATAAACTTATCAAGTAAATATATATTGCACATTGCAGTACTAGAAGATTAGAGAATGACATTGAGCAAGATGATTTTAGAAGTTTAGTAGGATATTAACCATGATTTAACATATGAAAAATCAAGAGAATTCCAGCTGAAAATCAGATAAGATTAATTGGTGAAAAAAATTGATCCCTTGCAACGACCATGTGTTAGAAATTGCATATTAAAAATATTATTAGTTTTTAAAAGTTAAAAAGATTATAAATATTAAGAAACATTCTTGAATTAATATACTAATATCAATATTTTATATTATTCCAAACTTTCTCCTTAAATCAAATTACTATACTAATATTTTCCTAAAATTTCTCTTTAAGTCAAATTATCATATTAATATTTTATGAAACTTTTATCTAACTCAAACTTTAATATATTAAGTCATATTAATATTAATATTAACTTTTTAACTCAAAATTTAATATTTTAAGTCATATTAATATTAATATTTTAAGTCATATTAATATTAATATTTAACTCAAACTTTTAATATTAATATTAAATATTTTAATATTTAACTCAAACTTTAATATTTTAAGTCATATTAATATTAACCTTTTTTCAAGTCAAACTTATCATTTTAATATTTTTCTTACTTTTCTTTTCAAATCAAATTTTAGAAATAAAAATATATTTAATTATCTTTTAAAATCTAACGAACAGAGAACAATAATGCATCATCTGAAAACAATGAGAATTTTATGATATCATAATATTTAATTAAAATTCTTGAATTCGTGAAACATTTAAAATACGAATGAACAATTTTATACTCTAAACACTCATATAAAAATCAGCATAAAATTTCTTTTAAATAGAAATATTGTTTGACAAATATTTCTAAGATAAATAATCCGTTTAATGTAGCTACTATTTTTTATATTTCTTTACCGAAAATAATTTTTAGCGTCAATTTCATGTAAAAAAGGTCAAAATATTTAATAATTTACATTTCCGAAAGAAGGAATATATTATCTGGAGCAGTACAGACAGAACAATTCCCACTGCAAGCTTAACTTGTACGCGACACTCCTTTTTTATTCCCATCATCTTTCATTACACCCCTCCACTGAACTAAACCAAACCATTCTCTTACATACATTTACACACACTAAAAACACACAGTCTTGTCTGAAAACCCAGAAGCGAAAATGTCGTGGCAATCATATGTTGATGACCACTTGATGTGTTTAACTGAAGAAGGCAATCAGCTTACTGCTGCTGCTATTATTGGCCATGATGGGGCTGTTTGGTCTCAAAGTGACACTTTTCCTCAGGTTTTTAACTTAATTTTCACTTGTTTTTTCATTTTTAAGAACCCCTTGTGTTAGATTTGTTGATTTATGAATCTTTAGTTTGATTGTTAGTAGCCCTTTTGTTGTGATTTTGTGGGTTGTGTTTGTTTCATTGTTCTTTGATTGTCTTGTGCGATTTGCAATGTAACACCCCCATCTATATCTAAATGAGGGCTACTTATTAAACCATAAACCTGCAAACAGAGCACTAAAATAATCTCTAAATAATAATTGAATAGTCTAATAATCTCCAAGATAATATTAAACCTCCAAAACAGTTCAAAACAATAAATACGACAACCAAAATCTCTAAAATGATATTCAAGTCTAAATAACGATAGAAGTCAGTAAATTCTAATCAATGATATAAAGGGTAGCTCTCCATCACACAGTCCCAGATTCCCCTAAGCACCTGCCAGAAAAAGAATACGGCATGAGCCAATCGCCCAGTACGGATTTGGAATACAGTTTATAAAACAGAAAACAAATATTCATATTAGACAGTTTATAATAAAACATTTATTTAAAAATAATTATGGCTGAAGCAACGAGGGGTTAGGATATATCATACCGAGATTCAGAACAGAACAAATACAAATACACACATCATAGGGTACCTAATGTGTGCAACAAACCGGATAACGTGTACGGCATATACAACGTCACCGTCAAATCACAAATCACAAATCATAAATTCTGGGTGCACCCACGTATCCTGAAACAAATATCAAATGCGCAAAAGCTCGCCTCCTGAGCTATCAGAACAGAAGGATACGCCATGACCAATCACACTGCCATGGAAGTCTCATGTCACTGGTGCCGCAATGACATGGCTGTAGTACCCCTACAGCTGGTTAACTCGGTATACCCTATATCACTAAGGGTTCAAATAACAAATTTCGCAAAACCTTTAAAATCACAGAAACAGATATTTTCAATATTTCCAACAGATATAAAATATACGCAATATCAGAAAATTGCAGAAACAGATATTTAAATATTTCGAAACAGATATATAAAAAAAATATTTTTCAGAGTCCGAACAAATTTTCAGATTCAAAATGATTCAAAATCAAATGAACAGATTTGAGGTCAAAACGAATTTAATTTAAATATTTCTAAGAGGAGTATCGCTGAATAAAAGAGGAGAGAATCCGTACCTCAAAAATAACGATCTCAAACACTCACGAATTCGCAAACGATCCTCTAAACTCTCGGCCCCCGATCTAAATTACAAAATATAACTTATAATTAAAATGTATTCTCTTTACATTTAACTATTAAGCATATTCTTCCCATTAATATATTAATAATCTACAACACTAATAAAAATTAACATGCGCATGTGTTCGTGTTTATGACAACGGTAACAATCCACATAACCAGGATGCTTTCTTTTGTAACTATATTTAATGTTAAACTAACGCTACTGGGCATGGACTAATAATTAATTAACTAAATTTATTAACCTTAATACTACCAGCCATGGATTTCATTCCTCTGCACAAACACAACCACAGACTAGTACTTGGTACACAAATATTATTAACATGATTTGAGATATTATTTATTAATGTCCTATCAATACTCAATACCGCGCTTATACATTAAAATTGTTAACATGTACTCACTAAGTAACCTTGTAGCATTTAAAAAAAAAATAATAATAATAAAACTTAATTATTTATGCAAAGATCCATTATACATATATATATATAATAATAATAATTTTAAATAATTAAATTACTAATTCACCCATATAACTGCATATGTACCAGTTTAAAACCAAAACAATACTTGATCAATAAAAAATCACTGGACAAGAAAACTAACTATTGATTACAAGTGCAATGTCTCCTCACTCTCATTATACAACTTGTTAATTCACGTACATGACAGCTATTAAAAAAAAAATACTAACACAAGTATACCTCAGTGATGCATATAAAGCCCATGTCAATATAGAATTTAGTAAAACAAGTTTAAGATGTGAAAAATAAAAAAAATTAATATTATACTATGTACTCTATCATCATGGAAGGATGAAACTTGAATATAACCAATTAATTAAACTTATACAGACATTATTATTGGTCCGTGTGTGCTTCATTGTGAAGACTTTTATTCCAATCAACATATTCTCTAACTAATCATTAAAAAAAAAAACATGGGTACTTTGTATCCATAACTCAGTTACCTGATCTTTTCAACACCTTTATCGAATTAGTAGACTAATAGCAGTGCCTGGCGTCTCTGTTTACTTCCTCTGTTTTTTTTGTCCTCTCTATGCAGCCTCTCAAGTTTAGGGTTTTAAATACGGGTCTTGGACTATAGAATAGGTGTATATATAGGTTTAATTATCCACCAATTACTAATATCACTCCTTTTCTTTTTGTAATAATAATAATAAAAAAAAACAATTCAAATATTTTTTTTTATTCTAATTCTAATCTAAATCTTATTATTATTATTATTATTATTATTATTATTATTATTATTATTATTATTATTAGTATTATTATTATTATCTAAAATATATAAAATTTCCATATATTACATATATACCCCCTTAAAAAGGATTCCGTCCCCGGAATCTAACGAAACTAAAACTCGTACCTGAATCGAATAAGTACGGATATCTCTCACGAATAGATTCTTCTAACTCCCAAGTAGCCTCTCTCTCAGAATGGTTTTTCCACAAGACTTTCACAAACGGAATGGTACTCTTTCTCATAACTCGCTCCTCTCGAGCTAGGATAGCTTCCGCTTCCTCCTCACAAGTAAGATCCTCTCTAATCGTATGCAATGGATACTGAACTACATGAAGCGGATGATATTTGTAGCCCCTCAAAACAGACACATGAAACACATTATGGACATGAGATAACTGCGGTGGTAACGCAACCCTATAAGACACTTCGCCCACTTTCTCTATAACATCAAAAGGACCAACATATCTCGGACTAAGCTTCCCTTTCATGCCAAAACGTTTAACACCCTTCCAAGGCGACACCTTCAAGAACACATGATCACCAGGTTCAAATCCACCAAACTTCCTATGTTGATCTGCATAACTCTTTTGACGTGATCGAGCCTCCTTCAAACTTGCCTTAGCCTGCTCCACCTTCTCATTAGTGACTCTAACTAGCTCCGGCCCTTCAATGACTCTCTCACCAACCTCATCCCAACAAGACGGTGCTCTACACCTCCTACCATACAAAGCCTCAAATGGTGGCATACCAATACTCGCGTGCCAACTATTATTGTATGCAAACTCAACAAGATGCAAATATTTATCCCAATCACCTGTCCACTCCAAAGCACAAGCCCTCAACATATCCTCTACTGTCTGAATCGTCCTCTCTGACTGTCCATCAGTCTGCGGATGAAAAGCTGTACTAAAATTAAGTCTCGTACCCCAAGCCTGCTGGAATCCCTTCCAAAAACGCGATGTAAACCTCGTATCCCTGTCAGAAACTATCGACACAGGCACACCATGAAGTCTAACAATATCTCGCTGAAAAATCTCTGCTAATTCATGAATAGGAGTAGTCTCTCTAATAGGCAAGAAATGAGCTGATTTAGTAAGTCTATCAACCACCACCCATATAACATCATTCTTTCTGAAGGTTCTCGGCAAATGTGTCACAAAATCCATAGTAATGTTTTCCCACTTCCAAACTGGAATATCTAACTGCTGCAACAATCCACTAGGCCTCTGATGATCTATCTTCACCTGTTGACATATAAGACATTTCCCCACAAATTCTGCTATGTCTGCTTTCATTCTACTCCACCAGAAGTGCTCCTTCAAATCTCTATACATCTTAGTGGAACCTGGATGAATAGAGAATGAAGAACTATGAGCCTCGGTCAAAATTTCTTCACGAATCGCCAAGTCTGCAGGCACACACAATTTACTACCCAACCATAACACACCCTCATCATCAATACGGAAATGTTTTTGCTTACCGGCTGTCACCTCCGATCTAATGACATCCAATCCTGTATCTTTCTTTTGAGCTTCCTTGACCCTTGAAACCAGATTTGGTTCCACTCTCAAACTAGCAATGCTACCACCTGATCCTCTAACATACAACTCAATACCAAAGCGCTCCATGTCTGAAATAAGATGCGGCTGAGTAATTAGAGATGCAACACTCCCCAAGTTCTTCCTGCTAAGAGCGTCTGCCACAACATTTGCCTTCCCTGGATGGTACTGAATATTAGCATCATAATCCTTAAGAAGTTCAAGCCACCTCCGCTGTCTCATGTTAAGCTCCTTTTGAGTAAAAATGTACTTAAGACTCTTGTGATCAGTGAAGATATCACAAGTCTCTCCATACAAATAATGCCTCCAAATCTTCAAAGCAAAGACCACTGCTGCTAACTCCAAGTCATGCGTAGGATAGTTTACCTCATAGGGTTTAAGCTGCCTAGAAGCGTAGGAAATCACCTTCCCATGCTGCATAAGAACACAACCCAATCCTCTCTTAGAAGCATCACTATAAACCTGATATCCTCCACTCCCTGATGGCAACACAAGTATAGGAGATGTCACCAATCTCTTCTTCAACTCTTGGAAACTCTTCTCACGATCATCATTCCACTGGAACTTAACACCCTTTCTCATCAGTTGAGTCATCGGCAAAGCTATGGACGAGAAACCCTCCACAAAGCGCCTATAGTAACCTGCCAAACCCAAGAAACTCCTCACCTCTGTCACATTGCTAGGTCTCGGCCAATTAGTGATAGCCTCAACTTTCGCAGGATCCAACTCAATCCCTCTAGCAGACACAACATGCCCTAAAAATGCCACCTGCTCTAACCAGAAGTCACACTTTGAAAATTTTGCAAACAATTTCTTCTCCCTCAAGATCTCAAGTACAGTACGTAAGTGCTCCTCATGCTCCTCCTTACTCCTAGAGTATATCAAGATATCATCGATAAAGACGACAACAAACTTATCCAAATAATCATGAAAGACACGATTCATCAAATCCATAAATACCGCTGGAGCATTCGTCAACCCAAAGGACATCACAAGAAACTCATAATGCCCATAACGAGTACGAAATGCTGTCTTCGGAATATCTTCATCTCTTACTCGCAACTGGTGATAACCCGATCTCAAATCTATCTTCGAAAAGTACTTCGCCCCGTGCAACTGATCGAACAAGTCATCAATGCGTGGCAAAGGATACCTGTTTCTGATAGTCACCTTATTCAACTCCCTGTAGTCAATACACAACCTCATGGAACCATCCTTCTTCACAAACAACACTGGGGCACCCCACGGAGATACACTTGGCCTGATAAATCCTCTATCCAATAACTCTTGTAACTGCTCTTTCAATTCCTGCAACTCTAATGGTGCCATTCGGTACGGCGCCTTAGAAATAGGCTCTGCACCTGGAACAAGTTCAATAGTAAACTCCACCTCTCGCTGTGGTGGCAATCCTGGTAGCTCATCGGGAAACACGTCTGCAAATTCATTCACAACTGGATAATCCTCGATACGAGGCTCAACCTTAGACATATCCTTCACGAACGCAAGATAGCCATCACAACCCTTAGACAAAAGTTTACTCGCCTTTAGAGCCGAAATCATTTTAACCTCTCCTTTCGGTTGAGAACCCTGATATACAAATTCTGGTTTATCTGCATCCCCAAAGATCACCCTCTTCCCTTGACAATCAATTGTAGCTCGATGTTCACTCAACCAATCCATGCCCAAAATAATGTCAAAGTCATGCATCTCCATCGGAAGCAAGTTAACCTTACAATTTCTATCCCCAACAGCTATCGGACATTCTCGGTACACATCAGAAATAATAACGGAATTCCCCATTGGGGTAGCAATAGACATACGAGGATATAATAATGATGGAAGAACACCAAGATGACGAACAAACGATAAAGACACAACAGAATGAGTCGAACCAGTATCAAATAACACATAAGCATCACGTTTACCAACAAGAAGTGTTCCTGAAACGGTACCTGAATGAGCTGCTGCCTGATTAGCAGTCAGTGCAAACACCCTGCCTGAAGGATTCTGCTGATTCTGCTGACCACCACTACCACTACCTCCACCACCAGTGTTCCGCGATGTCGGACAATCCTTAGCCCTATGCTGCATCGAACCACATAAGAAACATGCCCCAGACTGTTTATAACAAGCTCTCCCTGGGTGATGTCCACCACATGTAGCACAAGGAGCCACCGGAATCATATTAGGGTTGCCCCCATACACTGAATAACGATTCTGCCCCTGTTGACGATTCTGCCCTTGTTGACGATTCTGCCACTGCCTAGGCTGCTGCTGCTGAAACCGCTGAAACTGCTGATTCTGATTCTGCTTCTGACCACCATACTGATTCTGACCGTAAGTCGACTGAGTCCTCATATTCTGGTATCTTCCACGCCACTGTCCCTGCTGATTACCTTGACCTCCATTCCACTGTTTACCCTGTATAGAACTATGATCATCTCTAGGCCTCTTACGATCATTCTGAAACCTGGAAGCTCTATACTCAGTACGCTCCTTCTCAATATCCTTAGCTGCATCTGCCACCTCCGCCACATTAGGAAACTTTAGTGAAATGATAGAACCCCTCAGATTAGGCCTCAGTCCCCATTTAAATTTTTCAGCTTGCTGTGTAGCAGTCCCTGCAACTGTCTCAGCAAATCCAGCTAACCTGATAAACCTCGCCATATAGTCAGTAAGGCTCTCATCGAAGTTCTGCGAGATAGAATGAAACTCCCTCAAATATGCCTCTCTGTCTGCATTAGAAAAGTACTGCTCATAGAAAACTTCCTTAAATCCCTGCCAAATCAATGTCTCTGTAAACTCTTCACCCCTAGTAGCCTTCACACCTCTCCACCATCGCTGAGCATCTCCCTCTAACTTATACACAGCCAATCTGACCTTCTGGATCTCATCGCAACCCAAAGCATCAAAAATCTTCTCAAGATGAACAATCCAATTCTCAGCATCAATAGGAGTCTGTGGTGCGTGAAAAGATTCTGGTTTCTGCTTAACAAATCTCTCTAACCATACAAATGGCTCCACTGGATTACCCTGACCCTCCGGATTTTGCTGATGTCCTTGACCATTCTGATTATTCTGACCATCTTGATTCCCTTGATCATTCTGATTATTCTGATTGTTCTGATTATTCTGATTTGCCATAGCTTGCTGTATACCCTGAGCCACTGCTTGACCAATCATCGCAGCTAACTCGGCTTGGCTAACACCCAAGTTAGTCTGATTAGTAGTTCGATTACGTCTAGGAGGCATCTACAATATAAGATAACGAACGAATGAAGATAACAAGAATAGATAAGCAGAAGCGATTTAAAAACAGAAGTCAATAGAATAGAGCAAAATGAAATGAACTTGAAATAGAGCACCCATCCTAATGTCTACCCAATCTCACAGGTCAACCTAATTAGGTTTTCTACAAGAAAGAACCTAAGCTCTGATACCATCTTTGTAACACCCCCATCTATATCTAAATGAGGGCTACTTATTAAACCATAAACCTGCAAACAGAGCACTAAAATAATCTCTAAATAATAATTGAATAGTCTAATAATCTCCAAGATAATATTAAACCTCCAAAACAGTTCAAAACAATAAATACGACAACCAAAATCTCTAAAATGATATTCAAGTCTAAATAACGATAGAAGTCAGTAAATTCTAATCAATGATATAAAGGGTAGCTCTCCATCACACAGTCCCAGATTCCCCTAAGCACCTGCCAGAAAAAGAATACGGCATGAGCCAATCGCCCAGTACGGATTTGGAATACAGTTTATAAAACAGAAAACAAATATTCATATTAGACAGTTTATAATAAAACATTTATTTAAAAATAATTATGGCTGAAGCAACGAGGGGTTAGGATATATCATACCGAGATTCAGAACAGAACAAATACAAATACACACATCATAGGGTACCTAATGTGTGCAACAAACCGGATAACGTGTACGGCATATACAACGTCACCGTCAAATCACAAATCACAAATCATAAATTCTGGGTGCACCCACGTATCCTGAAACAAATATCAAATGCGCAAAAGCTCGCCTCCTGAGCTATCAGAACAGAAGGATACGCCATGACCAATCACACTGCCATGGAAGTCTCATGTCACTGGTGCCGCAATGACATGGCTGTAGTACCCCTACAGCTGGTTAACTCGGTATACCCTATATCACTAAGGGTTCAAATAACAAATTTCGCAAAACCTTTAAAATCACAGAAACAGATATTTTCAATATTTCCAACAGATATAAAATATACGCAATATCAGAAAATTGCAGAAACAGATATTTAAATATTTCGAAACAGATATATAAAAAAAATATTTTTCAGAGTCCGAACAAATTTTCAGATTCAAAATGATTCAAAATCAAATGAACAGATTTGAGGTCAAAACGAATTTAATTTAAATATTTCTAAGAGGAGTATCGCTGAATAAAAGAGGAGAGAATCCGTACCTCAAAAATAACGATCTCAAACACTCACGAATTCGCAAACGATCCTCTAAACTCTCGGCCCCCGATCTAAATTACAAAATATAACTTATAATTAAAATGTATTCTCTTTACATTTAACTATTAAGCATATTCTTCCCATTAATATATTAATAATCTACAACACTAATAAAAATTAACATGCGCATGTGTTCGTGTTTATGACAACGGTACCAATCCACATAACCAGGATGCTTTCTTTTGTAACTATATTTAATGTTAAACTAACGCTACTGGGCATGGACTAATAATTAATTAACTAAATTTATTAACCTTAATACTACCAGCCATGGATTTCATTCCTCTGCACAAACACAACCACAGACTAGTACTTGGTACACAAATATTATTAACATGATTTGAGATATTATTTATTAATGTCCTATCAATACTCAATACCGCGCTTATACATTAAAATTGTTAACATGTACTCACTAAGTAACCTTGTAGCATTTAAAAAAAAAATAATAATAATAAAACTTAATTATTTATGCAAAGATCCATTATACATATATATATATAATAATAATAATTTTTAATAATTAAATTACTAATTCACCCATATAACTGCATATGTACCAGTTTAAAACCAAAACAATACTTGATCAATAAAAAATCACTGGACAAGAAAACTAACTATTGATTACAAGTGCAATGTCTCCTCACTCTCATTATACAACTTGTTAATTCACGTACATGACAGCTATTAAAAAAAAAATACTAACACAAGTATACCTCAGTGATGCATATAAAGCCCATGTCAATATAGATTTTAGTAAAACAAGTTTAAGATGTGAAAAATAAAAAAAATTAATATTATACTATGTACTCTATCATCATGGAAGGATGAAACTTGAATATAACCAATTAATTAAACTTATACAGACATTATTATTGGTCCGTGTGTGCTTCATTGTGAAGACTTTTATTCCAATCAACATATTCTCTAACTAATCATTAAAAAAAAAACATGGGTACTTTGTATCCATAACTCAGTTACCTGATCTTTTCAACACCTTTATCGAATTAGTAGACTAATAGCAGTGCCTGGCGTCTCTGTTTACTTCCTCTGTTTTTTTTGTCCTCTCTATGCAGCCTCTCAAGTTTAGGGTTTTAAATACGGGTCTTGGACTATAGAATAGGTGTATATATAGGTTTAATTATCCACCAATTACTAATATCACTCCTTTTCTTTTTGTAATAATAATAATAAAAAAAAACAATTCAAATATTTTTTTTTATTCTAATTCTAATCTAAATCTTATTATTATTATTATTATTATTATTATTATTATTATTATTATTATTATTAGTATTATTATTATTATTATCTAAAATATATAAAATTTCCATATATTACATGCAAGTTATACTACACATGTCACTAGACACTAGTTAACTATTTCAATAGAATTATGATTATATATGTTTATGGTTAACAGTTGTGGATTGTAGATAAAGAAAAATAAAAATATTGAGGAGTGAAATCGAATGTGTCACCATAATGAGATATCATCGAAAAGATCTTAATTATGAAACAAAAATAAATTTTCATTGTGAATCTAGTAAGAGTAGTTAAGCTTGGCCGCATGCACATATACTTGTGATTGCAATTTTTTTGAAAAAAGTTGATCAATAATTAAATTAAACTTCTTGAATGTTATCATACTAGGAGCTATATGAATCTAATTATGTACTTGTAAGTTGTTAATTATGATGTTAACTTTATATGTTAGTTGTTAGCAATTGTAGTAGATTCTAACGAACAATGTGTTGAAATTAATCAAGAATAAAAGGATATATTTGTTGGGTTTTTAAATAAGAAATAGTAAAGAATTAAAAGTTGATTTAGAGAGGTGAAACTAAATATGGTACTAAGATAGCATTGAATAGGTTTTTCGATTTTTATTGAAAACTGTTATTATGTTTGTAAGTTGTAAAATATTCTAGTATGAACCTAATTATATATAATTAGAGCATCGGCAAGAGCCTCTTAGTTCACTCTCCAAATATTATATAAATAATTGGTAAATGAAAATATAATATAAAAAATGGATACTAATTTAGCGTGTGTGATGCAGGACAGAGTGCAGAAACAATTGATGTATGAAACTAAAACAAGAATTATAGAAATAATTGATGTATGAAATTAAACAAGAAGATACTAATGAAAACCCAGAAGATCTAGGAGAAAATGTCGTGGCAAGTATACTTCGATGAACACTTTTTTTTTTGACTGATGAAGGCAGTCAGCTCTCTGCTGCTGCTGTTCTTGGGCATGATGGCTCTGTTTGGGCTTAAGCCTTAAAGTGCCTCCTTTCCTGAGGTTTCTTTTACTAAAACTTTATTGAACCTTTTTTTTTAATATTCAAGAACGGCTCTGCGGCTCTGCCAGATTAGTTGATTTCAATATCAATTATACATCTTTAGAATTGATTATTAGCCGCCCTTTAATTGTGATTTGGTCTTTGTGTTTATTTGCTTTTTGATTGATTGTGAGATTTGGAGGTTAGTATAAGCAAGTTTTTGTTTGTTGATATATCTGTGTGTATATTTAGCTTAGAGGGGGTTTGTTTGACATTAGGATTTGTTTAATTTTTAGTGAAGTACATCTTTCTTATGCCTGTAGTATAATGCTAAAATACACTCTTAGGACTTATTAGGAGGTTGGGATTAGACATTATCTTTATATAATATAATTTCAATACAATTTATGATTATCGGAGATGGATGTCAAGCAAGTAGTTGCACCGTTAACCCTTTTTGGCTGGCAAAACGGCGAAACCGGCGAAACTTACTCTCTTAAAAGAGTACATACACAAACCTTGAAGTTATTTTTTTTGAATGTTAAGTTATTCTTTTGGTTTTTTGGCTTGAGCGGGATAGGGTCATCCCGGACGGCTATGATTTGTTGTTTACGTGGTGGTAATCTTTCCATAAATACTCATATCGAGTTATGTTAATGCTGCTTGAAGCATTTGTATTCGTTTTAAGATGTATGATATGGCAGTTTAAACCAGAAGAAGTTACCGCAATAATGAAAGATTTCGATGAACCTGGATCTCTTGCACCCACTGGCTTATACCTTGGTGGCACAAAGTATATGGTGATTCAAGGTGAACCTAATGCTGTCATACGAGGGAAGAAGGTATTGGCTGTTATAATTTTTCTGTAGATGTTCCATAGAAGTCATTTGTTAAATCACTTACTTTTTGATGGCTTCATGTCACTAAAATATTTTAGTATGCCTTGGTAAATATGGTCATTGAACTAGTATCTGCATCTCTTTAGTTTTTTAGAGTTGCTTGCCTCTTGGTGTGCACGGATCACTTTCCTTTGTTTCACTGTCATATGACGAGGATCAGCTTTTGTAAATATGCAGGCTTTCATAATGTTAGTAACTCAGGACAGTGATATGACATTTTTATATTCCCTTAAACAAGTTCCTGCCCTAAATATATTGGTGCTTTTGTCAAATTATTACCAATTATAAGCTCGACCCAAATGCTGCTTTCAATTCAGCAGTTTAGATCATAAAGTAGATCTTATTATTACATTTGAACAAAAAAGTTTACTTGGAAGTTTGCAAGTCAGATCTATTTGTGATCAAGAAGTTCATTTTGTTCGTTTTTTTTACTAAAACTGCTTTAAAGCACATGAAGAGAAGCTGAGAAAACTGTTAAACAAATTAACCTCTTCGATTAGCCACACTAGATAACTAGGACTGTTTGCACATCTTTACTTCCAGTAAATCCTTCATCACCTTGTTGATCCTGGTTTTATTTGCCAGTTTACATTTTAATTTACCTAAAATTACTTTCAGGGATCTGGGGGTGTCACTATTAAGAAGAGCAATCAAGCTTTACTAATTGGCATATATGAGGAGCCTATGCCTCCAAGTCAGTGCAACATTGTTGTTGAAAGGTTGGGCGACTATCTCATCGACCAGGGCCTGTAATTCCAGTGGTAAGTGAGTAGTTCCCTTCGTTTCTTCTGTAAATTATCCTATCAAATATGATGATGAAGTGTAGTAATGTTTGCATTTCCGTAATACAGATGGAATCATATCAGCCTGTAATTCATGGAAACAACCATTGTGTGGATTGCTACTTCTAAAGAGTGGAATTAAATCACTAATGTCCAACTCTTTTCCATTATTGTATTCATCTGCCTTTTTCATTTGTTTTGGTTTGGAGCATGTCCTTGTGTAAGAAGTGGTTATTTTTTTATATATAAAGTGAGATATAATCAACTTTTGGTATATCCAACTTTTCAAAGTAGGAGGTCCTAATTCATGGTTTTGGTTTCTACAATAATGGAGTTGTGGTCTTTTTTTCTTTTTTTTTTTGCTAAGTAATGGAGTTGTAGTCTTGGTTTGCTTGAAGACATAGTATTCGTTTTCTCAATGTGGCCAAACCAGCCATGGATTCGGCCAAAGCTGGCTGCCATAGTGTCTGGAAACTTCTGTACACTATTAATTTGATTTTTTCCTCTTTGTTGCAACGATTTTATTGTCAGAAATTTGAACACCAACGATTGAAAATTCAGAGATACTATGTGAAGTTCTAAAACTGTAAATTAAAGTAGTTGTTACAAGTTAGTCACTTTTACTTGTATTTGTAAATCACTAAAAAAATGCTCAATTTATAAATAAACTTTTAATTTATAAATTAGGGTCATGTTCCTTGTAGAACCCTTAACCTTAGAGTAAGTCCAACAGCTTACTTATATCATGTCTTAAACTCAAATATAAGTAATCTAGCAAAAAATGATGCTCCAACAATGTCCTAGTGGTTACCTAAATCACTAGGACATCCATCTCATTACCTATTAATAGGTAACCACTAGCCATTACCTATTTAATTTTCATGAATAAAAAATTCATTTCCCTCCTTTTCTACATTTCTTTTCTCTCTTTTTCTTCCACTCTTTTTCTCTCTCTCTTTTCAAATATATTATTATAATAATAATAGGGAATGGATATAAGTAATGTTGTTGGAGTTGCTACAACAAATCAAGTCCCTAAATCACTAGGACACATTATTATATAATATTTATAAGTAACCATCTAGGACATTGTTGGCTCTTAGAACCCTTAACCTTAAAACTCTATCTTATTTTTTAAAATAATATATATTTATTATATGAAGGTCATGGATAAAGTTGTCCAAAAACACAAAATACATAATTTAGAGCTAATTAATATTTTATTAACGATAATAATCATACATCGATATCGATCACAAAATTCTTCATCATCATCATAAAATTTCTCCAATATCAGATAACGTGTTCAGCAGCTGAACATTTAAATACAAGTAAGTTCAGTTGCAGAACTTTAAAATTTATGTGTTTGATTTCAAATTCGATTGCATGACTTTTATGTTCAGCGGTAGAACACGAAAGTTATGGTAGAAAAATAATATGAATAACATTGTTCAACAGCTGAACATTATAAAAATAATCAAGTTCACTGGTAGAACTTTGTGAAAAAAAGTAAGTTTAGTTGTAGAACTTTGAAGTTCATATGCATAACTTTTAAAATTCAGCTGCAGAACACTATATTTATACTATGAAAATTCAGCTGCAGAACACTATATTTATACTATGAAACAAAATAGGTTCGGCAGTAGAATCCTTTTATTCCAAAAATACCCTTATAAGATTTTGTATATAAAAATGAGTTGAATCTGAACCGTTGATCTAGTAATAATCCAACGGCTTATAACAGTTCTAAAGTTTTTTTTAGTGATTGGTTCTCAATTGAGCCTAACCCTATAAATCATCAATATATATATATAAAGGAGGATACGCGGGAGATTAGGTGGCGCCTCTAAGATCGTCTCAATTTATTTTTCTAATTTTCTAGAATTTTAAATACTGATAAATCAAAAAAATATTCTTTAACATATTAGAAATAGAATAGATGTTCGAATTTATTGAGGAGAAGAGTTCGAATTTATAGCGAAGTTCGAAGTTCTATTTGAAGTACAATAAGTGTTTGAAGTACTTGCAAAGTTCTATTTATTTGAAGTAAAATATGTATTTCGATTTATAGAGGAGAAGAGTTCGGATATAAAAGAAGTACTTGCAATTAAAAGTTCTGTCGGAAGTAGAATAAGCGTTTGTAATACATAACTAAAAATTTTATTTGAAGTAGAATATGTAAAGTTATATAGATGTTTTTTCAACGAAAGAGTGTCTCATTAGAAAGGAGTATGATTACATAAAAATTAATATATAAGACAAGTATATATTCAATATAGTAAAGTTGAGATTTTGATATTAAAAGAAAAACGTGTTTCACGGGAGGACGGCTTATTAGCGAGAATCGAGTAATTTTCGTAATTTATTTGATAGAGTTTTTAAAAAAAATTATTACGCCACCGCGAACCGCGGCTTTTTCAACTAGTTATCATTAAAAAAATAAACAGGCCAATAAATTTAAGATTTTATCACAATTTTTTCCATTATAATACATATTAAAATAAAAAAAGTACTCGAGTTTCACACACACTGACACAAGTCCCTTTCTCCTGTTCCAAGTGATTGTGTTTTGTTCAAAATTAGGATTTTCTTGAAACACAAACTAAAATTCACTTAGCTGCATAAATGGGAATTCCATCAGAGATGAGAGATGCTTGGGCTGCTAAAACAAAAAACCCTTTGTTTATTGCTTCCCCTTCTGAAGATCAGAGGCTTATCAATTCAAGAAATTGCACCCAAGGTCCTTTTTTTCACCACTATTTTTGCTGTTTTTTTTTAGTAAAGATTCAATCTTTTTGGTATTTAATTGAGAAAATCTGGTTTTTGTGGTGTTTTCTATTGTTTGGTTGTGTTTCTTGATTAGTTTTTAGCTTATTGCTTGATGCTGATCATTTTCTTGTGAGGTTATGGGTCAGAATTATTTGGGAAAAAAGTTTGATCTTTTTCTTGCTTTCTGGTTTTATATTTGTGCTCTAACTTTTGCAATTTACATACACTCAATTTTTATATTTAGGTGTGATTTGTGTGAATTAGGTGCTTAGGAAATTTGGGTATTTAGGACTTGCTGGAATCTTGAAAGGCGGAAAGTTTATGATTAGGGGATTTTTTTGTTTGAGGTACTTTCTTAGTTTCATCATCGATTTTCTGGTCCATGATTGTGTTGATTATTGATTAGGAATATACTGGGACAGTATAGCATGCTTGCTAAGTTTTATATCTCATTGGTATTGCATATTATAATAATAAAGTTAAGGCCAATTTTGCAAAAAATAAAAAATGAAATATGGGGGATACTGTTAGTACCAAGGTCATACGGGGTTCGGGTTATGATAAATGATAACTGATAAGCATCTTTAACTGGTTACCTGTTTACGAGACTGCAATAAGTTTGGGATGAAGCTTTTTATTGAGTTACACGTAGCAAATAGGGTTATGCTAGCATGTACAAATTTTTGGCCATTATGGATCTTGAGTTCATGGTTCTGGTAAAATTTCAGAGGGTGTCCGAGCAGGAGCTAAGGCGGCTTCGATTGCTTGTGTTGTCAGCGCTGTGCCTACGGTATGTACACTTTATAATCTTTGCCCTTGTGGCTCATTGTTTGGGTCTTTACTTTGCTGAAATATAAAGCACTACCTTTCATTTCAACACTCAATGAACTTGCAATTATTGACACTGACAAGCAGGCAACAAAATTATCCCCTAAAATAGTATTTGATTTATGTTTGATAACAGCCTGGGGTTCGAGTGTATATGCAAAGAAACTTACAATTTACGATAATTTTGGTTATTATCACTATTCAAAATTTTAGGAAGGTATAGCTGGAATCTTAATTCATTTTCCCAATTTTATTTTTTTTAGTTGACTGCTTGTCGTATGATACCATGGGCCAAGGCAAACCTCAACTATACTGCTCAGGCACTCATCATATCTGCTGGTAAGCTAGCAATTGCCACCAGAATCCAGATAGATTATATTGTTATTACTAGTTTTTGTTACTTTACTTTTTAAAAAGCAGCTGAAATGTTTTGATATGTTCTGATAAGGGTTTACTTGTGCAAATTTAAAACTGACGGGAAAGGGTGTTTTGCCTAACATTATTAGTATGTTAAGTTGTTACTTTCTGGTTTATATAATTGTAGATATAGTATAAATTTTTTGCATTGAAACATTATATATAGTTTCCTACGTAAGAAGCCCCTGATGATTTGTAATTTTCTATCTAGTAGCTTTTGATACTTATTTGTGCAAGTTACCTTGAAGGACTGTACGTTTAGCCTCACAGATATTTTTAAGTTTTCTGTGAGTAAATTATAGAAGTTCGATGAAAATTTTTCTAGTGACGGTAGACAACCTAGATATTGTTCGATGTCACATAATTCTGGAAAAAGATAAGCAGCTTTGAATAAGAGCCTGTTTGGCAATCACTTTAAGCCATGGGCTTAAAGTGATTTTTGACTTTAAGTTGAAAAATGTTTATTTGTGTAATAAGTCAGAAAATGACTTAAAGTTAAAAAAACAGCTTAAAGCAGAGGTACTTTTTTGAACAACTTTTTTTTTTTTTTTTTGTAATTTTATTTAATAAAAGTTAATATTATCATTCAAATGTACTATTTATATTGCAATTACATCCTTATTAATTCATATATATATATATATATATATATATATATATAGGTCATTGCTCCATGAAGAACACTCTTATATAAAGAACAATAAAGAACACCATAGAATCTTACATAAATTGCATGTTGATTCTAATTTTCTCACCAAAAAAGGTTTATTACGAATAAAAATAGAATCTAACAAAAAATTAGAATCAGATATAACATGATTACATGTAATTTCATTGTGATAGACATATATACAAGATTCTGTACTGGATTCTATACTGGATTATATGTAATGTTTAATTTTTAAATTTAGATGAGATTCTACGTTAAATTCGATATGTTAGGCTTAATTATTGTTCAATTTTATGATTCTAATTTTAAAAAATCAATTTTTATGAAAAATAAAGTGTTTATGATGGTGTTCTTTATTGTTCTTTATATAAGGTGTTCTTCCTAGAGTGCAACTCTATATATATATATATATATATATATATATATATATATATATATAGAGTTGCACTCTAGGAAGAACACCTTAAATAAAGAACAATAAAGAACACCATCATAAACACTTTATTTTTCATAAAAAATGATTTTTTAAAATTAGAATCATAAAATTGAACAACAATTAAGCCTAACATATCGAATTTAACGTAGAATCTCATCTAAATTTAAAAATTAAACATTACATATAATCCAGTATAGAATCCAATACAGAATCTTGTATATATATTTATCACAATGAAATTACATGTAATCATGTTTTATTTGATTCTAATTTTTTGTTAGATTCTATTTTTATTCGTAATAAATCTTTTTTGGTGAGAAAATTAGAATTAACATGCAATTTATGTAAGATTCTATGATGTTCTTTATTGTTCTTTGTAAAGAGTGTTCTTCATGTAGCAATGACCTATATATATATATATATGTCTATATATATATATATATATGTCTAGCTTTGGGATATTTGACATATAGCACTGACATTGTTTTGTGATGAATAGCATCGATCGCTGCATACTTCATTACCGCTGACAAAACAATCTTGGAATGCGCAAGAAGAAATGCGCAGTATGGAAAGTCAGCTTAGGGTGGAGAATTCCAATTCGTGTTTATTTCATGTTATGTATACAAGTTGATAAGCTTTTGTTTGATGTAAATTGCAGCAAAGAAACGTTGCTCTGTTTTGTATTGCGATTTTTTCCTTTTGAGTAGGGAAGATTGTCAGCCTAAAGGCTAGGGATTCTGATCCTTGTGTTTTTGATGTCCACACAGTTTCAGATACTTTTTACATAACCTACAAATATGCAAACAAAGCTTATGACCAGCTGAATGCCTGGTTTTATTAATAAATTTTAGTTGCCAATTAATTTTTTTTTATCGAATTCAAAATATATTTTTTGTGCATTATAATTGTGTTTCTATATATAAATATATTTAGGGCTGTGCACGGTTTGGTTTGTGAGGTTTTGGAGGTGTAAACCGAACCAAACCGAAATTTTCGGTTTTGAAAATACCGAAATCGAACCCAAACCGAATGCCATAAAAATCAATCCAAACCGAACCGATTATTAACGGATTGGTTCGGTTTGGTTTCGGTTTAATCCAAAAATATTTTTTTTTTTAAAATTTAAATTAAAATAAATAATTATAAGTGTTACCCTTGTTTGTCCCTTAATAAAACACTTAGATAAAAGATAAAGATGAAATTTGTAACCATCCAATATAAATAATTCTAGGTGCTACTTGTTTGTTGTTATGAAAAATAGTTAACACATTTAATTCCCAAATAAAGAAAGAAATTATTATTCAAAAAGGAAAAAAAAAGAATCAATGATTATTAACGAGAAGTAAATAGAATAAGGATGTAGATAAAAGTGAGGAATAATTTCAAAAGAGAGAAATAACTATAATAATGGTTTTTAATATGTAAATTAAATAATAAAAATATTGTTTATAAAATAGACGTATTAACGGTTTGGATAGGTTATTTCGGCATGTTTGAAAGTGAAAACCTAACCCAAACCGAAAAATTTCAGTTTGCTAATTACCGAAACAGAAATCAAACCGAACCGTTAACAAATCAAGAATTTCGGAATATCGGCCGGTTTGGATCGGGTTCCGATAATTATGCTCAGCCCTAAATATATTCATTGAAACATATGTATTTGTGACTGGACTAGTATATTTGACATGTTTAAAGAACTCGAACTTTCTCTGTTCTCGGATGTTGTTTTTCATCAACTCTATGTAAAAGATTCCGCAAGTAATGCAACAGTAGCAGACTATGCAAAAAGTAATTTCGGAAACTTGAAATTCTGGTCATCATTGTGATATCGCCTAATCAGACATCTTGCCCCTCAGTTAAATATATGGGTTGTTACTTGTTACAACTCATTGGATATATTTTACTTGAAAAACCAGTGTATATCCTTAAGTTTTGTTTTATGGAGAATCTTGTATAGGTGAATATTGCAGCAGCTCCTGGACTAGCTACTGCAGAGCCTCAAGAACTAGGATCTTCAAAGATTGATATATTTATTTAATTATACAAAAATTTATAGTATATAATTGTATAAGAAATCTATATATGATTGCAAACCATTTCTATGCAGATTCTTGTACTGTAATTACATTTTTTTAGTAACTGCCGAGAAGTGAGACATGTATTTTTTGATATGATATAGTTGTTTTAAATTTATGCAAAAGTAATAGTATTTCACTTCATATAATCCTTATGAAACACATATTTGCTAAAATAATATTAAAATATAGCATACGATCCATTTGGTCTTCCTCTAACATCTTAAGATTTTAGATGAGCTGTTACTCAACAAAGTATCAGAGCTCGGGTTGGTGGGGTCCTAAATGATTAATTTATAAGGAGTTATCAGAAAAAGATGAATAACAGCTATAAAATTACATCAACAATGAACTTATGATCAATTAGTTATACAATCCTGTGTAATCTTGTGTGATTTATATATATTATAATAAGAGTTGCATGTTCACAAAAATGTTATGACTTGTTAATGTAAATAGAATCCCGATGGAATAAATCCTAAAACCATATATCAACCTTGACATTAACAAATCATAAAATGTTATGACTTGTTAATGTTCAACTTCAAGGTTGATATAAATAAAATGTTGATATAAATAAATACAAAACTTGATAGGAAACTCTAAACCAGTAAGATTGAAAAAATAGTCTTTTTAGAGGAATTGGAGAAAACTAAAGTTTAGATTGTAGAGTTGATTATCAAGTTGAGGATTGCACAGTTAGTTATGAGTAGGTTATCATAAATTCAACGTCATTATTCTCAATACTATTATGGAGAAAATTTGCCAAATTTGAAAAATAAAAATTTATAATTACTTATTTAAAATTTATTCTTAATAATTAAAATTTGACAACTTTTCCCATATATTTCTTATTGTTATAATTTTATGTATACAATTTGCCATAACAAAATTACAATGTTACTTGTACTGTTATACATGCTATACATTTAAGTATGGCATAGCTCAACCTATTCTAGTAAGAAAAACAAAAGCTTTTACTATGCTCCTACTTGGAAGATACAGGCATCTTTGTGTTTCTCTCTTCAAGTTAATACTATGCTTAAACTAAAACAAGAAGCACAATTACTGAATGATATGAACAAAACTACTATCCTTGTCCACTGACAACTTCTTACTTTTCCGATAACTAGATAGATAAGTAGCTGCTGGTGAGCTCCCAAGAAGCGGTGCAACATCAAATTCACCGCCTTTCTTACCATCACTACTTCCTAGAGGACTTGAACGCTGAAGAATCTGCAGAACGTCCTTCATTGAAGGCCTACTCGAAGGCAATGCACTAGTGCATATTAAACCTAGTTTAAAAACAGTCTTCATTTGTTCCAAGTAACAATCTTTCTTGATGTCTTTTTCTAGTAGATCAGCAATGTTATTTCCTTCTCCATAGTGCCTCCATGACCATTCTGCGAGGTTTATGTGATTCTCACTTCCATGATTAGGCTTTCTTCCTGTCACAATTTCTAACAGTACCACTCCAAAGCTAAAAACATCGATCTTTTCGTTGACTTTTGCAGTATAAGCATACTCTGCATTTCAAAACAAAAAAACATACAATTTTAACATAAAAATTTGATTTTCTTAGAATGAAATATAAGAACAAGCATAAATTACCTGGAGCAATGTAACCAAATGAGCCAGCGATAGTGGACATAGTGTTGGCCTCATCACCCTTTGCTAAAATCTTAGCCAATCCAAAATCTGCTATTCTGGCTTGGAAATCAGAGTCCAACAAAATATTACTGGACTTGACATCACGATGAATGATAGGTGGAGAGCAATCATGGTGCATGTAGCAAAGTCCTTGCGCCGCGCCAATGGCTATTTGCATTCTTCTTGGCCAATCTAGTGCGAATTGAACTGATCTCGTCATCTGAGATGTCATTTTCTTATCTCCATGTAGCCATTTGTCGAGACTCTGATTCTCCATGTACTCGTACACAAGAAGCTTCGAGTTATCACTTGAAATGCAACATAAGAGCTTCACTATATTGGAATGTCTAATTGAACCCAAGATTTCAACCTCAGCAAAGAACTCTTTCTGAAGTGTTTGATCTAGTTTTTGATTACTCCAAATTCTCTTAACTGCAATGCATTCTCCAGTCGAACCAACAGGGATCTGATACACTTTTCCTGACCCTCCACTTCCAATCATGTTATCATCAGTCAAACTGGACAAAATATTGGCCTCTGTGAAATCCAATCTTTGAAATGAGGTCAATTTCCATGTAGCTATATTGTTTTTCTGCTTCTTCCTTTGGTTATCTCTGGCCAGAAGGAGAGTCGAAATTATAGTAGCTAGCAAAACAACTAGTGCTAAAACTAGAACAACTGCAAATGTGTTGGGTGAGGATTTGCTGTTGTTGGGGATTTTAGTGTGACAATCACCAAGGCTCAACTCAGGTGTATCGGCACACAGTCCAGAATTGTTCAAGAAACTCTTGTCGTATGCCATATTATCAAATTCACCTGGGATTTTCCCAGTAAGTTGATTTGACGACAAGTTCAAAGTAGTAAGCTTTAACTGGCCTAATTGAGCTGGAATAGGACCAGAAAGCTTGTTTTCTGATAAATCAAGATCAAGAAGATTTGGTACAGAACCAATAGCCGGAGGAATCAATCCTGAAAAATTGTTTCTCGCTAAATTCAACGTGTTAAGCGACTTCCATGACTTGATCTCCAGAGGAAATTCACCGGATAATAAATTTCTATCAAGATTTAGAGTAGTCAGTTGAGAAAGACTAGTGAGTTCTACTGGAATATGACCCGAAAACAGATTATTACTAGCCTTAAACACAACTAAATTCACCCAAGAAGAAACCTCACCAGGAATTTGACCAGAAAAATTGTTATTACTTATCTCCAATCTTGATAAATTCCATGCTAGTTTACTAGGAAGATGACCCGAAAACAAGTTATCACTTAACATCAAACTTACCATATTCATAGATGTCCAAAGGCCTAATGGAACTTCACCTGTGAAGCTATTACCATACAGCTGCACCGTCCTCAAACTTGAACAATCCCCAAGCGACTCTGGGATATCTCCTGTCATATTGTTTAGAGATGCAACCACACCGGTCAATGTCCCCCCGGAGCATAAATTTTCAGGCAGTTTTCCAGTGAATTGATTGTGTGAAACTTCAAATGCTTCAAGCTTGGAATGTAGGCCTAATTCAGCTGGAAATTCTCCAGTAAGATTGTTCTGGAAAACTCGAAAGTCTTTCAATGTAGCGATCTGAGCTATTCCTAATGGAATTTCGCCACTTAACTGATTCGAAAACAGATTAAGTAACTCCAAACTTTTCAAATTTGCAAATTGTTCCGGAATTGAACCAGACAAATTGTTCATAGCGAGATCAAGTTCAGTCAAGTTTAATGACTCAATCACAAAAGGAATTGAGCCCGAAAACTTATTCTTAAACAAGAACAATTTGCTTAACTTCTTTAGCAAAAACAATCCTTCCGGAATAGAACCTTCTAGACTGTTGGAGCTCAAATCCAACCTTTCTAAACTCGATAACTCCGATACATTTTCAGGCAAATTTCCAACTAAATTTGTAAACGACATCCACAGAAAGACTAGATTATTTAATTTTCCAAACTCCGCTGGAAATTCCGATGGTGAAAAATCATTATAAGCCAATTCCAAAAATCGGAGATTACTCAAGTTTCCGATTTCCACAGGAAAAGTACCATTGAACAAATTCAGATACAACAAAAGGCCTTCAAGCTTCGGCAAGTTTCCGATAGCAGGAGGGATATCTCCACTGAAATTATTGGCTCCAAGATTAAGCCACTTGAGTGTTTTGAGGTAATCAATGTCCTTAGGAACTGATCCAGTGAAACAATTCTGAGATAGATCAAGTTCTTGAAGATTTGAACAATTGTATAGAGCTTTCGGGAAGTTTCCCGGAATATAATTGTCGGAAAGATTAATATTTTCGAGGTGTTTGAGGTCACAGATTGATGGTGGGATCGGTGATTTAATATTTTTCGAACTTAGATCAACTCCAATAACTTCTCCGGTGAGCTTGCAATCGATTTCAGGCCAATCGCAAGGCGAAGAGGTATGATTCCAGTGTTTTAAGCCTGAGGGATTATCAAATTTCCGCCGGAGATCTAGCAGAATTTTCCGGTCAGTCACCGAAAACTGTGAATTTACACTGAAGGACAAGAAAGTGAGGGAGAATGACAGGAAAATGAGTGGGAATTTTCGAAAAGAGGAGGGCAATTTTGTCTTTTTAGTCATTTCCAGGGGGTAGTTTTTACCGGGAAAAAGTGAGGGCTGGGAAGGAAAATAACGGTCTTGGTAGTTTTCAAATGAGGCCGGCTAAGACGTGTTTGGCTTTATAATTGGTATGGTTGCGAATAAATTAAAGAGGCAGTAAGTATGAGATAATTACGTCTTTGCCACTGATGATTACATATAGGTTGGGCGAAATTGCACCTTCAATTATCGAAACTATGGGCTTTAAAGCAGGAACATGAGAAAAAGGATTTATTTTTATAAGGCTCCACCAAACAGTACTTTAGGTGTGCCAAACAAGAATCACGTTTGTGCAAGACAGTGTGTGTTTCTTTTTCACTTTGTTTTGTTTGAATCACACACTTTATAGTAAAGTGGTCGGAATTTTGTTCGTTCAATTTAAAACATTCACAACAACGTTGTCATCGTTTGAATACTTGGTAATATTGAAAGGAGGGTCGTATTGTTATATTTACTACTTTACCATTTGATACACTAAATTTTACCTATTTGATATATGCAAGATGAAATAACTCTAAAAGAGTTCATTACAGATTTTGATTTGATTATCCCAGAATAAAAAAAAGTAAAGTTTTTAGAGTGTATTATTTGTTAGAAAATGAAAATTTTGAGGCATATTTTAAATATGTTTTTAATGAAATTTTCGGAAACTAATAATTGAAGGTTGTTCCTTGATATGAGAACTTAAATTTTCATGTTTGGATCTAAGACATTTTCTTAGTAGAATCCATAAATAAATTGAGTTGAAATAGGTTACTTGAAATGTGTTATGTGGGTTGTTTAAGTTGTAATAACTTATATTTCACATAGAAATTGTAACGAGAGGTTGATGAATTTATATAGAACCATGTGCAAAAGTAGTGTACAACTACTAATGCATGTGGGTGTGCATGGTGTTATAATTATGTGCCTCACACGCGCGCCGTCGCCGCCCGCCTCGCCACGGGTCGGGTCGAAGGGCGATTTGGGCGAATGTCTCGGCGTCTCGCGTACGCGAGACGACCTGGGCGAGGAATTTTATTACCTGTTTATTTAATATTATTTATTGATTTAAATTTAATAGTATCATTATTTGATTTGTAACAGCTCAACGAACCTAATGGACCTGTTCTTGGATTGATCCTGATGGCACTCCTGACGGACAGTAAATCCTGATGGTTGGTCAGTACTGATGACACTCCTGACGGACAATAATCATGACTACTGATCCTGATGGTTGCTGTAACTGATATTAAATCCTATGACAGCTGTTAATGAAATTAAATCAGAATATTTAGTATTAAATGTCATATCTTCAATTACAATTTTCTTTTTGGTCTGTTACGTTTTATTTGGTATATTATATACAAAACTAAACGTTTTGACAGGGGTGAGAAATTGTACGAATATACACAAAACCCTAGCAACGTTTTTCTTCTCTGCTCTCTCTCAACACATACATAATATACATAGTTTTTGGGCGAACTGAGATGCATGTCGCTGTTGATCATTGTCATTACTGTGAGTGGATTGATCTGAGCTGTTTTATCCTGAAAGTGATATTGCTGCAACCCAACACAGCGTAAGTGGGGCAATAATCTTTTTAAGAACAGTCAAGACTTCTCTAAGGCTTGGCGACTCAGCTGTTCTTTTTTTTTTTTGACGAACAATATATTTTATTAAGGCAATAAATCACTTCTCAGTACATTCTTTACTCCAATAGGAACAGACATCCTATCGAAAACTCGATCTGAAAAAGAATACGACATGCGAGCTAACAACTCAGCTGTTTTTTATCTATCAGTACTTGTTAAAAGTTACAGAGAGATAAGTAATTATTTCTTGTCTTGTTATTTACAGTATCTGATTATACTTTTGTTTCGACCTTCTTGTTTGTTTCGTTAATTGATTTTATCTGTATGTTCTTGTTAATATATATATATATATATATATATATATATATATATAATTGGTCTATTGTTCCTGTGTAGTTTAGTAAATTATACCCAACATTATTTTTATGTAAACGTTCGAAAATTTGATAATATTGTACATTTATTATTTTTCTAATTAATTTTTGCCATTAAAACTTTGAATATTTACGAAAATGATGTTAATTATAATAATAAAAAGTTTGTGATATTAATTTCATAAATAAATTACGACACACTTTTTTTTTTACAAGAATAAAACATACTCGATCTCTCTTGTTTTTAGTACAGTCCCATATATAGTGAGTATAATAAAAATTATTAAAGTGCTCGATGCAAGCAGCCAGCAAAGTCAGTGTGAACTGGTGACCAACTTTTGTCTGGCTTCTAGAATTTAATTATACAAACAAAATATTTCTACATGTAAGAATGTGACATCCAACAAAGAAGTTTTGCAATTTCTTTTCACGAACATGCATCGAAGTTAATTGATAGAATAATTAAACTCAAATACAAGGAAAAGATAATAATTTATTTTGCTCTCTTTTTTAAGCAATACGAGTCACGACCGATTAGACATATTTCTTGTGCACTTCAGTTTACTGAAGAATATTCCACCCAAAATTCAAACTACAGAATGCTTTTTTCTTTTTGCTAAGTCAAACTACAGAATGTTAGTTGGTCTTGGAATTCATTCGCGCATGCAGGAGGGGGAGTGGGAGGTTGTGTTCTACTACACTAGCTAGGTTTAGTTGTATATTTATTATTCTATTCGTTTCAAAATAGTAGTCTGATCAAATTTTGATTAAAATTTACATAAAATATATAATTAGAAAAACTAAGAAACTTATATCATTAAAAAGTATATAAAATTCTCTTTCAAATATTTTTTTAAGATTTTACGAATTATAAATATATTAATCGTAATTTATGATCAAATTTTGATCAATTTAACTATCCAAATTCAAAACAGGACAACTATTTTGAAACGAAGGGAGTATTTTATACTCCATTTGAAATCAAGAGCATTTTCGTGCTCCCACTCGTAGCTATTTTGTGCCAAATTTAGCTACAATGTATTTGTATTAGTGAAGATAATTAGATAAAGTAGGAATTTAGGTTATCTTAATAAATTTAAATTTAAACTTAGAATTAATAAGTGTAATATAAGTGAAAAATTAAGTCAAAAGTTTTGATATATGATAAGTACTGCACTTGCTCCGTCGTCAAAGACACTGTCCCAGTGATGGTTTGGCCTGTGGTGGGGAACCTACAAAACAATGCTTGCTCGGTGGTGGTGGCCGTCAAGCACCTCCGGTCTGAAAATCAGTAACGTAGTAAAGTAAAATGTGATGAAATGCAGCAAGTATCGAGATATGTTTTTCAGTGAGTGTGTGAAGTGTTTGTGTGAATGTAAGTGTCCTGTGTGAGTATGAAGGGAGAGTATTTATAGGCCCAAAACCTGTCCTCGTAGTACAGACGCCGCTTATTGTGGCTATAGTGGGCGGAATGGGCCTTCTTGCTACACTTGAGATGTACAGTTGAGTTGTTGTACTTTCTTGCTACAGTTGAGACGTACAGTTGAGTTGTTGTACTTTCTTGCTTTATTCATGGGCACGTTTGGGAAGTATTCTATCTTTTATCTTGTCCTGTCTGTTGACTAAGTATTACTCTCTGATCTTCTGTCTTTGATGTGTGTTTGGCCTTTTGTTAACAGGTAGGTGTCCCGGGATCTGGTGGTATTGAAGTAATGGTGCATGCGGCTGCTCCTGAGTCGCAGCGGGCGACCGTGATAAGGTGAGTAGGCGGCAGTCGTGAGTTTGGGTACATATCATTGCCCCCCACTCTCGCTAGCCGCCTGAGCGGGTAGGGAGAGTAGAGCGAAAAAGGAAGTGAAAAGGCCGGGTCAACTGAGTCGAGTGGGTGTCTTTTTTAGCAAAATTTGAAATTTTTTGAGATTAGTGCCCCCCAAATGAAGTGAGCGAGCGTCACTTGGAGTTGGAAGAAATTTGAGATTGGTGCCCCCCCCCCCAAATGAAGTGAGCGAGCGTCACTTGGAGTTAGAAAAAAATTGAGATTGATTCCCCCCAAGTGAAGTGAGCGAGCGTCACTTGGAGTTAGAGAAAAAAAAATTTGAGATTGGTGCCTCCCAAGTGAAGTGAGCGAGCGTCACTTGGAGTTAGAATTTTTTTTTGAGATTGGTGCCCCCCAAGTGAAGTGAGCGAGCGTCACTTGGAGTTAGAAAATTTTTGAGATTGGTGCCCCCCAAGTCAAGTGAGCGAGTGTCACTTGGAGTTAGAAAAATTTAGGATTGGTGCCCCCCAAGTGAAGTGAGCGAGCGTCACTTGGAGTTAGAAAAATTTGAGATTCGTGCCCCCAAAGTGAAGTGAGCGAGCGTCATTTGGAGTTAGAAAAATTTTGATTGGTGCCCCTCAAGTCAAGTGAGCGAGTGTCACTTGGAGTTAGAAAAATTTGAGATTGGTGCCCCCCAAGTGAAGTGAGCGAGCGTCAGTTGGAGTTAGAAAATTTTTGAGATTGATGCCCCCCAAGTCAAGTGAGCGAGTGTCACTTGGAGTTAGAAAATTTTTGAGATTGGTGCCCCCCAAGTGAAGTGAGCGAGCGTCACTTGGAATTAGAAAAATTTGAGATTGGTGCCCCCCAAGTGAAGTGAGCGAGCGTCACTTGGAGTTAGAAAAAATTTGAGATTGGTGCCCCCCAAGTCAAGTGAGCGAGTGTCACTTGGAGTTAGAAAATTTTTGAGATTGGTGCCCACCAAGTCAAATGAGCGAGTGTCACTTGGAGTTAGGAAAATTTGAGATTGGTGCCCCCCAAGTGAAGTGAGCGAGCGTCAGTTGGAGTTAGAAAATTTTTGAGATTGGTGCCCCCCAAGTCAAGTGAGCGAGGGTCACTTGGAGTTAGAAAATTTTTGAGATTGGTGCCCCCCAAGTGAAGTGAGCGAGCGTCACTTGGAATTAGAAAAATTTAAGATTGGTGCCCCCCAAGTGAAGTGAGCGAGCGTCACTTGGAGTTAGAAAAAATTTGAGATTGGTGCCCCCAAGTCAAGTGAGCGAGTGTCACTTGGAGTTAGAAAATTTTTGAGATTGGTGCCCACCAAGTCAAATGAGCGAGTGTCACTTGGAGTTAGGAAAATTTGAGATTGGTGCCCCCCAAGTGAAGTGAGCGATCGTCACTTGGAGTTAGAAATTTTTTGAGATTGGTGGGTGCTGGAGCTCAATCGAGGTATGTTGTCATTTAATGAGGGAATGTGGAGTAAGTGCAGGCGAAATGTCTCTTTTGTTGTTACATTATTGATTGATCATAATAAATGTGAATGATGGGATATAAATGAACATTAAATGGGAGTCTGAAAAGTTGTTTGATGTGAAAATGTCAGGGGTGTATACCTATGTAGAGGCGCATAGTGTTTTGATTTGATGGTTTTGTACTAAGAGGGTACAGTTATTAAACTAGCAATTTTAATAAATAAAGAAGAAGTGAAAAAGAATTTGAAAAGTGGGAGACGTTTGGGCTGGGTTGTTGAGGGCGTACGGATCACGCGCCAGTAAGAGTGTGCCACGTGGAGGTGTAGTTAATGTATGTGTGTAACCGTGCTTTTTGTGTATAAAAAGTTGTGTAAAAATCATTATAGTGTCTTAAACTGCGTATTATTCTTCGTCTTTTTATCCTTCTTCTGCTCGTCTTCTTTCTCCGGTGGCTTTAGGTTTTCTTTCTGGGTTATTTTCACATTCTCGCCGTGCTTGTACTCTCCTGGTCATTGATATCTTCGTCGTTTCGAGGTAAGTTTACTTAGTGTCTTGCTTCTGTACTGGTAAATTGTGCCAAGTCTGAAGATACCTGTGAGTATTTTGGTTTTGCATGTCCTAGTTTTTGTTTGTGTTACTCACGATTGTAGGTGTATGTTGGTGTTTTTGATGTGTATGGGTATGTTTTTTGTCGTTTTTATATTCGGGGTTTGGTATTTGTAGGCTTTGATGAATGTGAGTATATTTGGTGTTCTTGTATGCATATGTGTAAGTATATTGAAATTGGGTGTATTTTGCTGTTTGATCTAGACTCTGTAGGCGTTAATGGGTTTTAGGGTTTTGAGGGATATGCATCGTTTAAGGGTGTTTTGGGGGTACTGCATGCCGGTTTTATCATCCGTATGTTTTTTTGGTTTTAATCAGGTGCATGGGATGGGTGTTTTATTGTTCGTTGTCTTGTGGATGGTGTGGTTAGGCGGTTTATTTAACGAGCGACTGGTATGGTTATTTATCCTTGTTTGTGGCTTGCTGTAGAAAATGTCGCTGTCGAAATCAGTTGTGCCTAAAACTCGCCCAGTTCTGATAGATTCTATGGGGAGGTGGATTGATACCCAGGTTCACAGTTACCTAGGCATGGCTGCTTGTGACAGAGTGAGGTATTTTGATACCTTCGAGAGCTTGTATCATACTGGGGGAATTCCGGTGACCGCGTTCGACAAAAAGAAGATGGATGCTACCTTTGGGAAATTTAAACATTTCGACTGTGGCAGTAATTTCCAGGACAGGAAGTACGGGCATTTGGTGTCTCGACTATTCCGTATTGATGATGGGTATGAATGGAGGATGTCGCGTGCTGGTGACCGGTTATATGATCATAATGCGGATGGTTGGATGGCGCTTCCGGTATCCCACTTTAAAGCCAGCTTAAGGTTTCCAATGCACAAGTTTATGTCTGATCTCTTCAAGTACTATTTTCGGTGCTCGCCTGCTCAGTTCTCGCCTAATGCCATCCGGGTGATCCTGTGGTTCATTGCTTCTTGTACCAAGGATGGTAGGCAGCCAACTTTTAAAGGCTTCTTCGCTCTGTTTTATGTACGGGTGACCAGTGCCAAGCCTTTCTACGAGATTCATTGGAACAGTTACACCGCTGTGGCCAAATGGCTGGGGGGTCACAACCTTTTCCGCTTTCCCAAGGGGATGGCTAACTGGCAAGAAGAGTTCATCATGGTTCGTGGGGGTGATCTTGCTTACCTGCCTAACTTTTCGTTAGAGGTGAGGAGCGTGTACCCGTCCGAAAAGAAAGGAATAAGTGAGGATGTTGCTGATTTGCTGGAGCGTACCGTGCGGTCGCTTGGACGCATGTGGACGGAGACTGATTTCTACGAGAATGCCAAGTTGCTGGAGTACAACTGTAAGTGTTTAGCATATTTATGATTTTGTGTTTATTTTTGTACTTGAAGTGTTGGTTGGTGATATATGTTTGGTTTCGTGTTTGTGTCAGTATTGATACCAACTAGGGGTGATCTGCCTGTGCTCGAGGATGTTGATTACAACGAGCTGGAGAAGCAAAGAGAGTTTCTGAATGCCATGCCTCCGCGTGATTCTGTGAATGTCCACCCTCCTCGTGAGAAAAAAGGGAAGAAAGATGGCGAGGTTGGGGAGGGTGGCGATGCTGGTAGAGTTGTGAAGAAGAAGTCCAGTGGTAAGAAAAAGATTGCTTTGATTGACGATGAGGATGCTGCTTTTGGGGAGTTAAATGACAGTGGTGCCACATTAATGGAGCTCCTGTGGGTGAGGATGGCGCCAACGCGGGCAGTGAGACTGAGAGTGATGAGGGTGGTGATTATACTGTTGCTGCACAAGCCGGGATGACTGAGATGTTGGTGACTTCGAGAAGTGAGGAGGTTGGGGATGGGGGTTTTGATAGCGAGGGAGTGAATCAAGAAATGGTGGTGGTGGAGGATGTTTTGTCCTTTAGCGAGGAAGATGTCAGAGAGGTTTCTGTTGGAGGTGAACAGTCGGTTAGTAGTGATGTTGTGGAAAGTGCAGTGGTCCCATTTGTGGCGGAGGGTGGTGCGCCTGCTATGGATGAACAGCCTCAAAGGAGGAGTGTTAACGAGGAAGGAGGTGGGGGCCAAGGCGAGGAGTATGAGTTGGAACCTGATGAGGTCGCTCCTGAGGGGGTTGTCGTGAAGGCCGCTCCAACTATGGCTGGGAGAGGCGTAGACGGGAACAAACACAAAAGGGTAGCTGATGGAGCTGTGGTGAGGCGGGTGAAGAGGGTCAAGTCTGTGTCCGAAGTTGGTGAGACGAACATGAGAGGTGGTCGTTTGCGGTTAGGTGGGAGGTTTGTGTTGAAGAAAAGGAGGGTGAATTTTTCTTTGGCTGGTCCGGGTGTGAAGACCTCTAAGAAAAAAACAGACTGAAATGGCTGTGACTTATAGCGATATTGATGAGGAGATGGTTGTGGTTGATGCGAAAACTGGGGAGAGGAGGCCCGGCTATGGGTACATGTTCAAGAGTGGTCCGGGTTCTTTCACGATTGATTCTATGACGGAGGATGATTTCCAGAAGTTGAACGGGTATGGATGGAGCAAGCTGGCTAGGCGCTCTCAAAAATTTCATGCCAAGGTATGTGTATTTTTTTTTGTCATTTGTTTATACCGACATGTGTTTTGTGTTGCATTTTGATAAGCTTGTGATGCTTTTGGCAGAGTCAATGTCACTTTGCTGCCGTGCTGGCTAAAGGGGACGCCTATAGGTTGGAGAACAAACGTCTGAGGAAGGGTGAAGAGCAGCTGAAAGAGGAGTTGAGTGTTCAAGAAGAGTATCAACGTAACCTGGTGGCCTCCTTAAATCAGATTGAAGGTGATAAGAAACAATATTTCTCTAAGCGACACTTGTATAAGAACAGGATGATCATTGCCAATGGGCGCATAG
Organism: Heracleum sosnowskyi; assembly: GCA_030848705.1. Lineage (NCBI taxonomy): Eukaryota > Viridiplantae > Streptophyta > Magnoliopsida > Apiales > Apiaceae > Heracleum > Heracleum sosnowskyi. Next base: position 7,088,014 of record CM061242.1, on the reverse strand, counting down.
CGACCCTGCAGGAAAAGTTAGTGAGTGTAGAGAGGGAAAATGATGATCTTGCTAATGGAGTTGAGAAGTCCATCGCTGAGACTGAGCGTTTGGTTAAAGAGCTGGAGTATGTGAAAAAGCGTGCTGCAGATGCTGAGAGTCAGTTGGCGAGCAGGCCCACCGAGGAGGCTGCAATTATGAAGTATAAGGCGAGTGAGGCGTATAAGAATGAGTTGATGAAGGAGGTTGCGGGTGTTGTTGAGAAAGAAATGCGTCAGAGGGTTGCTGTGGGAATTGCTAACCGGAAAAAGAGTGATGATTTTTCAGAAGTCTGTAGATGTGGCTGCGAAGGTTGTGGCTGACGCTTGTGTATTTGAGAGGTTGGGAGCCTGTGAAGCAACTCGCAAAGCTCTTCTAGAAGAGGCCGAGCAGAAATTGAAGGAGGCGAAGAAAGTGAAGAGGGCCGCCCGGAAACAGAAAAAGAAGTATGTTGCTTTGAAAAAGGAATTGGCCGAGTGACGTGTCCCTACTGCCGGTAGCTCTAGTGAAGGGGGTGAAGAGGTTGCCGGGGTGGATGCTGAGATGGATGCTGAGGATACTGATGGGATGGGGGAAGATGAGGTTCTTGCTGTCGCTGAGGGCGTAGATGTTGGTAATGTGGTTGGGAATGATGAGGTTGCTGAGGGGGTTGCATGTCCATGATCGCTTGGATTTTTTCGGGGTTAGCTTCGATACCTCTTCGATTGACCAGGAATCCCAGGAATTTTCCTGCTTCGAGAGCAAATATACATTTGTCCGGGTTGAGCTTCATGTTGTATTTCCCGAGGGTGATGAAACATTCTTCCAAGTCTTTCAAGTGAGATTCTATCAAGAGAGATTTCACGATCATGTCATCCACGTATACCTCCATGTTTCTTCCTAATTGTGGAGCGAAGATTTTGTTCATCATTCTTTGGTAAGTAGCCCCAACGTTGATGAGGCCGAACGGCATGAATTTGTAGCAGTAAACCCCCCTATGGGTAATGAAAGTTGTTTTCTCTCTATCTTCTGATGCCATCTTGACTTGATTGTATCCCGAGAACGCATCCATGAAGCTAAGCATGAGGTGCCCGGCGGTCGCGTCGATGAGTTGGTCTATGCTGGGGAGCGGGTAAGGGTCTTTGGGGCAGGTGTCATTCAGGTCTGTGTAATCGACACATACCCTCCACTTACCGTTTGCTTTCTTGACTAGCACCACGTTCGCGACCCACTTTGGGTACGAGACCTCGCATATCAAATCTGCTTCTAACAACTTGTCTATTTCCACATCGATTGCTCGCTGTCTTTCTGGTGCGAAATTCTTTCTTTTTTGTTTTTTGGGCTCTTTGTTGGGGTTTACGCTGAGTTTGTGCATGGCGACCGATTCGTCCAGGCCAGGAATATCACTTGGGCACCATGCAAAGATGTCGGCATATTTCCTGAGTACGTTTGTTAGTCCTTCTTTGAATGCTGAATCCAAACCCGTGTCTATGCTTACTTGCTTGGTGGGGTCGCCTGGGACTACCTCTATTTTTTCGGTTTCCACTACTTGTGACACGCTGGGTCGTGCATCTTTTTCCAGGCATCTCTTTAAGTTTGCATCGATTCTTTGGGGATCTTCTAGCATGGTGTCAAAGGTGTCAATAGTTTGTACTTCTTTCTTTCTTTTGGAGCGGGCGAGTTGGTGTTCTATGTGTTTCCTCTTTTTATCTTGACGTCTTTTCGCGGCCTTTTGGCGCCTTATGTTGCCGGGTTCAGTTGCGGCCAAAGCGAGAGCTATTCCATAACTTTTTTTAGAGGTTTCTGAGTCGCCTCATACTTCTCCGACGCCTCTGGGAGTGGGAAACTTCAGTTTAAGGTGAGACATGGACGTGACGGCCTTGAGAAGGTTGAGGGTTGGCCTACCGAGTATCATGTTATAGGAGGAAGCGGTATTAATTACGTAGAACTTGATGAGGTGGCGGATTTGCTTGGGTGCTTTTCCGAAGTATACTGGGAGCCTTGCCACCCCTGCAATAGGGACGGCGTTGTGACCGAAACCATAAAGAAGGGTTTCATCGGGGCATTCCTCTAGCTTTTCATCGCCAAGTTTTAGTCTATCCCACGTATGCTTGAAACATATGTCGACTGATGATCCGTTGTCTACCAATATTCTTTTCACCTCATTCTCGGCCACATCCAAAGTTACTACATGGGCCTCAGTATGATTTGGGTTGATGCCCTCGTAATCCTCGTTAGTGAAGGATATGGTGTTGTCGGTTTTCTTTTGTGAGATGGTGAGTACTTCTTGTTGGGCGACCCTGGAGGGAGACAGGGACCCCCCGAAGACTGTATTCACCACGTTTTTGTTAGGGGCCATCGTCTGGGCTTGCCTGGGTAGGTATTGGTTCAGATTCCCTTTCTTCACTTGTCTTTCCAAGAAGTGTTTGAGGGACAAGCATCTTTCAGTCGTGTGCCCACGAGCTTCATGATAATCATAATGTTTATCCTTGTTTCTGTCGTCCGGAGCGGTCCACATGGGTTGTGGAGGTTGGAAGAAAGGCTTTCCCCTAATCTCGTTGAGGATGGCGGCCCTAGGCATGCTGAAAGTTGTCCAATTAGGTTCAGGACGTTTCTCGGGACGTGGGGGGTAATGGGGGGGGGGGGGGGGGCTAACCTATCCTTGACGGAGGTAGAGGCCTGCTTGACTGGTCCCGGGCCGTGAGTGGTCTGTACTTGGTGTTGGGTGGCGACTGGCTTCTGTGTGTGGCTGAAAGTGTATTGTTCCCTTTGGAAATAGGGTTGCCTTGGTGGTTGTGGTGGAGGCGCCCTTGACTGTTTGAGCATGCTGAGTGATTCCATTTCGTTGATTGCTTGAGAAGCCAGGTCATACGCTCGCACTAGCGTTGTGGGTTGTACTTCCATAAGTTTACAGACATACTTCTCGCATTCGTAGGGGTTGAGACCTCTTCGTAAATGCACTAGGGCTTCTGTTTCGTTTACGCACACAACTTTGTTGACCGCTTCTTTGAGCCTGTCAATATACGCTTGCAGGCTCTCTCCATTTCTTTGAGCAATAGTTTCCAGGAAGACGGTATGCACCTCGTGAGGTTGGTTGGCTTTGAACTTATTGAGAAAGACTTTCTTGAATTCAGCCCAAGAATCGAGCGAGCGTGCAGGTAAGCGACAGAACCATCTCTGTGCTCCTCCCCTAAGGGTGGCGGCGTAGAACCTGCATCTTGTTAGGTCTTTGTATTCGTCGTGGAGGGCGAGCTGGTCGAAGTAACTCAAGTGTTCCTCAGGGTCGCCTAGACCGTCACAGGAGTTAAGATTGATGTGCTTTATGTGCCTTTGTTTGGATTCATTCTCCAGTCGCTTGGTGAATGATGATTCGCCTGCTTCCGCGCAGCTTCCTCCTTCTAGCTTCCTTTTTAATTCGAGGATGGTGTTTAGCATATCTGTATTCGTAGGCTGTACGCTCCCCGTTTCGACTCGGGGTTCTGGGGATCTGTCTCTTTCCAGGCGTCGCTTGGCTCTTTCATATTCAGTTTTTTTCTCTTCAATATCTTTCCTCGGGTCTCTTTTTCTCCTATTTTCCTTCCATGTTTCTGGCTTGTGTTGTGGTCCACCATGCTCTTTGTGTCTTGTATTTTGGGATGAACCTAAGCGAGAGAAGACCGAGTGGGCGGGCCTAGGTTGGCTGTGTGCTTCGCTTTGAAGGTTTTCATCATGCTGGTTAAGCTGTGAGGCTTGAGGGAGGGTTTGTCGTGGTAGTGGTTGTGGTTGAGGGAAAGCGGGCGCGACTCGGATGAGGGCGTCTACTTGGGCTTGAGTGTATCTTATGAGGTCGAGGTTGAGTCCAGTATTGGGGGGTAGTTCTTGGTCGTGTGGGGGTTGTTGATCAAACGGGGGTCTCAGTTGCTGTTGGTTTTGTGGATTAGTGGTTTCGTGAGCGGGGTTAGGGGGTTCATGGTGAGCGATTCCTGAGGGTGTGGGATCTCCCATTGTAACTGGGTTTCGGTTGTTCGCGGTTGATCTTGTGTTCATTATGGGTGTACCTCTCGTTCGGGGTGTTCTCACCGAGATTTACCCTAAATGACCGGAAAATGGTGTTAATTCTGGTGGAGGTTTTTCTAAAGAAAGGAAAAACCCCTCCTTCTAGCGCCAAATGATAAGTGCTGCACTTGCTCTGTCGCCAAAGACACTGTTCCGGTGGTGGTTTGGCCTGTGGCGGGGAGCCTACACAACAATGCTTGCCCGGTGGTGGTGGCCGTCAAGCATCTCCGGTGTGAAAATCAGTAACGGAGTAAAGCAATGTGATGAAATGCAGTAAGTATCGAGATATGTTTTTCAGTGAGTGTGTGAAGTGTTTGTGTGAATGTAAGTGTCCCGTGTGAGTATGAAGGGAGAGTATTTATAGGCCCAAAACCTGTCCTCGTAGTACAGGCGCCGCTTACTGTGGCTACAGTGGGCGGAATGGGCCTTCTTGCTACAGTTGAGATGTACAGTTGAGTTGTTGTACTTTCTTGCTATAGTTGAGATGTACAGTTGAGTTGTACTTTCAGTTTCTTGCTTTATTCATGGGCACGTTTGGGAAGTATTCTATATCTTGTGCTGTCTGTTGACTAAGTATTACTCTCTGGTCTTCTGTCTTTGACGTGTGTTTGGCCTTTTGTTAACAGGTAGGTGTCCCGGGATCTGGTGGTACTGAAGTAATGGTGCATGCAGCTGCTCCTGAGTTGCAGCGGGCGACCGTGATAAGGTGAGTGGGCGGCAGTCGTGAGTTTGGGTACATATCAGTATAGTATGTATCTGGAATTATTTTCGTCGAAATGTAACTTTTTTTACTGAAAAAGATGACCGCATATATATGTAATAATGAGTTAATTAATGTGATATGTGATGCTTTAAATTAACTACATTATCTCTCTATAGGTAACGCATTGCAAGTCATTTTACATGAAAGAAACAAAACAGCACAATGTTGTAGACTTTTCTTTAGCTAATTTATACTACTTATTAAAGTTTAGTTTGATTATTAAATATGAGTACAATAGCCGAGTAAATGCTGAGAAAAGAAGCTATAATTTTATAAAGTTATTAAGAAAGAATTAACTGATGATTAACTTTCCTTCGAGTTATAATCACTATATTATATCTTAGAACTAGATCTACATCATTTTGATTAATTAATATAGAACAGTCGTGTAAACTACTAGAAATTTACTTACTTTCCACACATTCCACTATGTGGTAAATGATAAATAAATGTATAGATGAATAATGAATACCAAGCTAGCTGGGTTTATCATTTTATTGTTAATTTCAATAAAAAAAATAATGTTTTTTATCCACTAATATAAGGACCAACACTACAACAAATCAGGTCATTTACGACGACGTAATTGTAATTTATGATGAAATTTGAACTTTCTACTTCAGCAAAAACGACGAAAAAATTTCATCGTAAATGATGGTATTTACGACGGATTCAATGCAAAAATTCTGTCATAAATGCCCCTATTTGTTGCAGTGTTGTCTAAGAATGTCGATATTTTTATATTTCTATCCAAGAAGCTTTGTTATTCCTTATTCCTTTCACATACAACATGCTGAGGTCGGTTTTTCTTATATTTAGTATCAGCAACCGCAAGTCGGGAAAGCCTAAATACTTCGTAAAAAAGTAACAAAGTAACAGAACTCATAAATTTCCAGAAATATTAATTTTCGATAAAATGGGCGAGTACTCTAATTTTTAGACGACGACGAACTGTGTATAGTTTGCAACAAAATATATGCATGCCTTAGTAATCAATTTAGAGTGGCAATTTTTAAAAGAACAGCTGTTTTTTACTTGCAGAATCTAAAACCATTTTAGGGTTCATATTCTTAGTAATCAATCTAGAGTGGCAATTTTTTAAAAGAATTGCTGTTTTCCACCTACATAATCTAACACTACAAGAAAAATTGCTTTTTCTACCATTCATTTCCCACCGAAACATTTCCTATCATTCATTTCATACCGATTTTTAAGTCAAATGGTATTTTCCTACCGCATCACCAATCAGTAAGAAATATTAGCTGGGGTCCACCCATTTTTTACCGACGACGGTAGGAAATGAGTTCTGCGAACCCCACAGTACCACGTTAAAATTGTCGGCGTGTCTGACAATAACTATACGACGTTGTTTTACAACCGGCATTTCCTACCGGTGTCGAATGATAGTACCGCTAGCGGTAGGAAATAGGTTTGGTGGGTTCCACATGCCCCGTTGGTTGTTGTCAGCGTGTCTGACAAGATTAAAACGTTCAGCATGTCAGTGACAATGTCGCCTTCTCATTGGTTGATCTATCATGTGGCTATTTCCTACCGTCGATAATGAAAAAAAAGTTGTTATGAAACGTAAAATTTTATCTACATTTTCACTTTTTGTTTTTGCTTGGCGTAGAAAAGAACTTGGAAAAGAAGAAGAGAAACAAGAAGAAGAGAAGGAAGAGAAACAAGAAGAAGAAGAAAATATTTAATGTTGAACCATTTTAGGGTTCATATGTTTCAACTTTTTTGAACCATCCATGAATTTTGCACACACGAACGCATTTACTGGAAATTTATGTGATTTTTTATTTACTTTTGAGCTTGGATTTAGGAACGTTCAATTAGCTCCCGACAAATCTAGAATTGTAATGATGTATTTGCTATCGATTATTGTCAAACGAATACACTCACTTTAGCAACTTGAGAGTATAAATTCACTTGATAAATGTGTATATCTCCATCATCTAAACCCGCCGCCTAACCATTCCGAACTCATGTTGACGATGTTAATTAGGTAACCAACCATATATCAACATAATAATTAATAAGTTTACTATCTTCTTCTCATTATGAAGTAATTTAAATGGTGGGCTCCTGATATTTTCCTGTGAAAATCCAGTGAATGAATACTAATTAAGAATATATCTATTCAACTTGTAAAAGTGAGAGATATTGTGGATATCTTAAAAAGTTAATTTATATTTTAAAAAAGTTAATTTTTATTTTAAAAAATGAATAAATGTCATAAGTGATAATTTGATGAATTTTTATAAGTTATATTTGTGTTTTGATAAATCAATACTATTATATAAAGGAGAAGACGGGGGTGGTGAGGTGGCGCTCTCAGATCGCTTCGTTCTATTTTTCTAATTTTCTCAATTTTTTGAGTTAATAATATTAAAAATTTGAAAAAAATCTCAATTATCTTTTAAATGCTTACTAATAGAGGAAACATATAATATTCTTGCATTTAAAATCCCTACTAATAAAAAAAGTAAAAATACAATAGATCTTTACTAATGGAGGAAACTAAATATCATTAATGGAAGAAACTAAATATTTAATTATAATATTCTTGCCTTCAAAATATCTAAATTAGAAAAAAAATGTATTACCTTACATTATTTTGAACTTTCCTCTGTTATTATATAAATATTATTATAATATTTTTTTAATGAAATTACCATCTTAACATACTGCTCTCCTAAACTTTCTTTTATTTATGTAATATAATAGAAAATACATGAACGTTTTGGTTAATAAATTAGATCGGTCTTGCATAAGAAATTAAGTAATTAATACCAAAAATTAGAAAAAATCTCAATTGCCTTTTAATATTTACTAATGGAGAAAACTAAATATACAATTTCAATATTCTTGCATTTAAAATCTCTACTAATAGAGGAAAGTACATATAATATTCTTGCATTTAAAATCTCTACTAATAGAGAAAGTAAATATATAATAGATCTTTAGTGATGGAGGAAACTAAATATCACTAATGGAGGAAACTAAATATTCGATTATAATATTATTGCCTTCAAAATATCTAAATTATAAAAACAAGTGTATTACCTTACATTATTTTAAACTTTCCTCTATTATTATCTAAATATTCTCATAATATTTTTTTTCAAATGAAATTAACATCTTAACATTCTCTTCTCCTAAACTTTTTTTTATGTGATATAATAGAAAATAGATGAACGTTTTGGTAAATAAGAAGTTAAGAAATTAGATCAGTCTTGCATAAGAAATTAAGTAATTAATACCAAAGATTAGAAAAAAAATCTCAATTGCCTTTTAAATATTTACAAATGGAGGAAACTAAATATACAATTTCAATATTCTTGCATTTAAAATATCTACTAATGGAGGAAAGTAAATATAATATTCTTGCATTTAAAATCTCTACTAATAGAGAAAGTAAATATACAATAGATCTTTACTAATGGAGGAAACTAAATATTCAATTATAATATTCTTTCCTTCAAATATCTAAATTAAAAAAAAGTGTATTACTTTACATTATTTTGAACTTCCCTTTATTATTATCTAGAAATTCTCATAATATTTGTTTTTCAAATGAAATTACCATCTTAACATTCTGCTCTCCTAAACTTTCCTTTTTAATTTAATATAATAGGAAATACAAGAACATATTGGTAAATAAGAAGTTAAAAAATTATATCGGTCTTGCATAAGAAATTAAGTAATTACTTGGTAAATAATTAATTATCTTTAATACTTTCATACAAACAGCTAATTAATAGTATAAATATAAACATAAACTCTGTTAATTGTTTATTGCAATTTTTGTTGTCAACATTGTTCTTTTTACTTTTTTGTTTGTTCATGTTAAAAGTGTGTATGTGAGTACATGAGTATGCGACTTTTTCTTTTATGTTATTTATTTTATTACGTTTGTTTGTATCCTAATATTAAAATCTTTGACAAAACAAGTTATTTGTTATTAGTGTTGATTGAGTTAAGACATGGATTAATAAGGAGGGGGATTCATCAGTTAATCAGTTAAAATAATAGACCGAGCAAGGTGATTTTCATGTACATTCAGTTGTGAATTGATTTATATGTTTATGTGTGTACGTTATTAGTTTTGAATTTATAGTTAAAAGTTGATACAGCTGTATACAAGGTTCATCGTGTCTTAAAAACAAATTTTATCATTGTTTTTTAACGTTTAAATAGTTTAAATAGTTATTGCTCTAATTTTTATGAGAAAATATTATATCTTTTAGTAAAATATTTTCTGTAATTCATACACGAAAATTCAAAGATAAAAATTGTATATTAATAAATTTATAGTGTATGTATTTCGAAAATATCATGTTAAGATTTATTCGACTGAAGAATTTATTTAGTGTGTGCATTTTTAACAAAATTCAATAAGTCGGTGCATTTATAACAAAAGTCATACAAGAATAAGAAATATTGAGAAAATGTCATTAAATTTTTTTTTTTAAAAGGAAGAAGTTGTTGTTGTTTTTGTTGTTATTTGTTTTGACAAAAAGAGATCATTATTAATAAAAAATTCTCCTAGCAACAAAAAGGATGTGTGTTCATATTTTTTGATTTTTTTCTTATTGGGAGAAGATTTGGAGGTAGTAAAGATTTTAATAGCTCTAAAGGTGTAATTGTAGTTTTTGATTGAACGATCTAGAACTTTATATATATATAATTCAAAACAAAACTTAATTTTATATTAGAAATATTATTTTATTTAAAAACGTATTTTGTAGAATATTTTTTAAGAAAATTTAAAGATATTATTATAAAGCCGCTGCGAATCACGGCTTAGTAAACTAGTTTACTTATAAGTTAGTTAAGAATTTGTTAAATTAAATTTGAAAAAATAATTATTAAATACAATGATCTCAACACATGTATTTTAAATTAAAAAGATATTTAAAAACCCAAATATAAAAATATAAAATAATAAAAAATAAAGAAATCAATCAAAAAGTTAATAATATAGAAAAAATATACGTCTTACTAACATTCAATAATTATAAATTAAGTTTATAAATTGGGTTGTTAAATAACCATCATAAATTTTTACGACAAAAGAACGCATATTTCTTCAGAGATGACCAACTAGCAATTGACGTGGCCAATGCATATATTTTGTAAAACTTTCATATATAAGAGGATACCACTTTCGCATCTGTTATGGCACAATTTGACATATATAATTCAAAATTTTTCGTTTAATAATTATTAATTTATATTAATAATTAATTGCTTAATCACTAAGTAATATTCTCTCTCTAAAACGAGGAAATAATCAATATCAATCAACGGATAACGGAAAATATCTTCAAACGATATCCTTCAAATCAGGAAGATATCACAACGCCAAGATAATACAAGATAAAATCTGTAATTGCTCATATTAATGAAGTTTATCCCTAAAGTTTCTCAGAGATAAACACAATTGTACAAAACTGCGTGAGCTTGATTCAGTATAAATTGGAATGCATGCATCTTGGCAAAATGGATCCGATATCTAAAACAAATCGAGACACCTCCCAAATCCAGCCCCCAAACATCCAAAAATTCCAAATCCCCCTGTTTTCATAATTCGTTATTCCAGCAACCTCTGATTTCGTGTTGTTACGAAATTCTTCCAACAATATTTGACGCTAGAAAGAGGGACTATTTTATTATTCGTGGGGGACAAATAATTCTCTAATTCTGGGATTTCGTGTTTTATTAACACACAAACGAATAACAATGAGGCGCATAATGAAAGCCAAGTGATTGACGGCCAGTACAAGACGAAGCAACGATTTAAAAGGGCTTCACAAATATCACAGCTTGGTTATAAACAATAGGACACGATAAACCTATGACTATGAACTCACACACTAGGGATAAATGACGAAAAAGAAGACACAAAGAGTTTTACAGTGGTGTACGCAAATGGATTAATTCAAACTAACCAAACAATGGAAGAAGACCCAGTGAATGGCTTGTTCGCAGACCAGCATGTGTAAGAAAAAAGATGGAGAAAACGACAGCAACACCCGAACCGACATCAGCAAAAATAATAATTGTGCAGCTCTTGAAAATTACAACGCCCATTTTCAGAAACGAGCAAAATAAAAGATAAGTCTTTTATTATTATCTTTTTATTTTTATGCAATTTCAAATATAATACATAAATATTATGTCATGCATGCATACTTATTTGTTTTTAAATATTTTTAAGAAAAAATATTTATTATTCAAAAATTCGTGCGAGTAATATTTTATTGTGTTTGTAAAATTATTGCGAGATTCGCGCATATTTTAGAAAATATCGTTCGATATTTTTTATTTTAGAGAATTTTGGATATTTTATAATATTGAACAGCTGCATATTTACGAAAAAAAAATATTTATGCGAGACGCATAATTTCAAAGAAAATTCTTACGAAAAGTTCGTTATTTTTGGAAAAAAAAATATCGCGACATTCTTAGATGACATATTTATTTTATTTTTCGACTGCGTGTAATATATTTTTCATATATCGTCGCGATAATACATATATGTCAAAAATATTTCAAACTTGTGAATTTAAATTATCAAGTAGGGTAGCCTGGATAAGTTATAAGTCCAACAATGCTACACGCTTAAAAAAAGGAGTCTGTGACCCTCTGGATTGAAGGCCCTATTCTCATAGGAGAGTCGAGGGATAAAATTACAAACTTAAAGGCCCATTGATAAATGGATATTTCTTGGTTGGCACGGGACATTCCTATAATCACAGTAAGAAATGTGAAGATGCCGCGAGATTGTAAGAAAACGTGTGGGACTGGACGTGATATGGGCTGAAAGCCTTTGAAATTGGGTAACTTATTAAAGCCTCAGTTCGGGGGCTCGTGGACAAACGAATACACATCCTTATGTGAACAATGACTTTTGAAAAACGTGTACGTCAATTCGGGCTATATACAGAACGCCAAGGTCCTAACTTGACAATGAGACCGTAACGGATTTCAAAATGATATTATATATACTCACACTTTTGAAACCTTGGTAAAAATATATATCGTATTTTGGTCATCGCATCCTCTCATACTTGTAACCTCGTACGATTTACGGGAACCTAGTGCTCTGTATGATTTACTGACCTTCTATTTTCAGCTGTTTTAGCGATCGAAGAAATTTGAAAACTCGAAGATTTTTAATTCTCCACTGCAGCAAGCTACACTGAATAACTGGGGGTTTGTTGTTATGCCACAATTTGGCATAGTCCAAATTTCTTCGTTTAATAATTATTAATTCATATTAATAATTAATTGCTTAACCACTAATTAATATCCTCTTTCTGAAACGAGCAAATAATCAATCTCAATCAACGAATAACGAAAAATATCTCCAAACGATATCCTTCAAATCAGGAAGATATCACAACGTCAATATAATACAAGATAAAATCTGTAATTGCCCACATTAACGAAGTTTATCCCTAAAGTCTCTCAATGATAAACACAATTGCACAAAACTGCGTGAGCTTGATCCAGTATAAATTGGTACGCAGGCATCTTGGCAAAAGAGATCCGATATCTGAGAAAAATCGAGACACCTCCCAAATCCAGCCTCTAAACATCCAAAAATCCCAAATCCCCCTGTTTTCATAATTCGTTATTCCAGCAACCTCTGATTTCGTGTTGTTACGAAATTCCTCCAACAACAGCATCTAGTTTGTAAGAATAGATCCATATGATCTAACTTCAGTGTTGTCATGTAACAATACATTACAATAAATTTGACCATTTACGATGAAAAACTTACGACATAATTATTGAGCATGCCGAACTTATAACGAAATAAAAAACTGTCGTAAATTTGGCAATTTACTATGAAAAACCTATGACGAATTTATTGGGCGCACCAAACTTATTACGGAAAGAAAATTCCGTCATAAGTATTTACGACGGAAACCATTTCTATCGTAAGATAATTATTTTATTAATAAAATCTAACATCAAATAATTAAAAAAAGAGTAGAACGATGTCATTTTTAACTTACGACGAAATTATAAAAATAGTATTCAGTCGTAAGTTAAATATTTTAATATTTTATTCTAGTTAAATCTAATTGAAATAAAAATAAAATTATATTACGAAACGACATAGTTTTAAAATGAATATACGACGATTTTTCCGTCGTAACAGAATTTTAGGGACAGTAAATTCAAAATTTTCCCAAAACAATTGGCGGTACAAAAAATTGACGGTAAATTCAAATTTTTCCAAATTTTTGGCGTCCAATAACTTATGACAGATTCAATCGTAAGTTATCACAATATTTCTAAAAAAGTAGCATAATATTGGTGTTTCAATTTTTTAAAAAATATTTCTACACGATCCAGCCGTATGGATGTCAAGATTTTTATGTTTGAGTCATATTCCAAAAAATTTAGAAAAAAAGAATAAATTTTTGTTTGAGATTATAGCAGTCAACTAGTGATTAGTCCGGGATTGGTGTTCCAATTTTTTAAAAAATATTTCTCTATGATCCAACCGTATGGATGTCAAGATTTTTATGTTTGAGTGCTATTCTAAAATTTTCAAAATAAATAAATAAAATTTGGTTTAAGATTATAGCAGTCAACTAGTGATTTGACTAGTAATTCTAACTAGTGTTTAGTCGAGGATCGGTGTTCCAATTTTTTAAAAACAATTCTCGATGATCCAGCCGTATGGATGTCAAAATTTTTATGTTTGAGTATTATTCCAAAAGTTTTTAAAAAAATTAATAAAAATTGATTTGAGATTAATTATAGCAGTCAAATAATGATTTGACTAGTATTACTAACTAGCCAGGATTGGTGTTCCAATTTTTTTAAAAATATTTCTCGACGATCCAGCCGTATGGATGTCAAGATTTTTATGTTTGAGTTTAAGCGATCAGTTTCAATTTTTAGAGCTAAAGCAATATTCCTTTGTAAATTGTTGAAGCAAAAACATTGTAATTGCAGCTGTGTATTTACTTCTAAACATCACATAAATTTCTTCAATCGGGTGGAACAGTCAATCCACCTGAATTTTTAATTTTTGTGTTATTTGTTTACTGCAATTTCATATTTCATATTTTGAGTAATGCTAGAGGTACCGAATTGGGTACCGAATTTTGGTACCAAATGATGTGGCATTGGTGATGTGGAAGTTTGTGATGATTTTATTGGGGGAATTAATGTAAATGCAAGGGGGTCCACTATTATTAATTAAGTTGTAACCAATAAGAACATGACATGTGTCATTTGTGATCCATTTTGGAATCTAATTTGATACCCCTAACATTATTCCTTCTACAGTACCTTGATTACATTGTTAGAGAATAACACCACATTAGCACAAAAAACTAACCAAACCTTTCAATCTCACATATGAACCCATTTTCAACTTTGGTTGGAGTGTTAGCGGGAGCTGGTCAAACTTGAAGGTAAAATCCAATCTTAATATTAGTCTATAACTAAGACAACTAGACAAGAAGCTATTAACGGTTATAAATATGTTTAATACATGGGAATAACCGGAATATGTGAGTTTTTTCTGGGATTATATTAACTTTATATATTTATATTATGAATTATGAATTGTGTTTGGTGTAAATTACTTAAATTGTATACCTCTTACATCATATATACAAGCCTATAACCCGTGCGATGCACGGATGAATTTTAGTATTTTTAATTTATTATTTTAGTATTTTTATATGATTTATTATTATTATTTATCTTATTTTATTAGCATTTATTTGTATTTTGATCTTAAAAACTTTTAATATGTTGTCGACGGAATAATATCTTGAACTTTTGAATGTAGCTTAGAAAAATAAATGATATAAATATTTAATAATAATAATAATAATATGTTGTTGACGGGATTCGAATCTTGAACCCGTGGGAGTATTTTAGATACCAAGAAAATAATAATATTTTAATATTACATCCAACAGTTCTCATTTATCTATATTTATATCTAACGGATATTATTTAGAGAACCAAACTACCAACGAACCAAATAGATGGCAGTTTGCTTATAATAGTATTTTTTTATATGATTTTTTAGTATTTTTTATCTTATTTTATTAGCATTTATTTGTATTTTGATCTTAAAAATTCTTAATATGTTGTTGACGAAATAATATGTAATTTAGTATTTTAGTATTTTTATATGATTTATTATTATTTTTTATCTTATTTTATTAGCATTTATTTGTATTTTGATCTTAAAATTTTTTAATATGTTGTCGACGGAATAATATCTTCAACTTTTGAATGTAGCTTAGAAAAATAAATGATATAAATATTTAATAATAATAATATGTTGTTGACGGGATTCGAATCATGAACCCGTGGGAGTATTTTAGATAGCAAGAAAATAATTTTTTTAATATTACATCCAACGGTTCTCATTTACCTATATTTATATCTAACAGTTATTATTTAGAGAACCAAACTACCAACCAACCAAATAGATGGTAGTTTGCTTATAATATTATTTTTTTATATGATTTTTTATTATTTTTTATCTTATTTTATTAGCATTTATTTGTATTTTGATCTTAAAAATTCTTAATATGTTGTTGACGAAATAATATCTTGAACTTTTGTATATAGTTTAGAAAAATAGATGATATAAATATTTAATAATAATATGTTATTGACGGGATTCGAACATTGAACCCGTGGGAGCATTTTAGATATCAAAAAAAGAATATTCTTTTAATATTACATCCAACGGTTCTCATTTACCTATATTTACATCTAACGGTTATTATTTTGAGGACCAAACTACCAAAAACCAAACTACCAACCAAATAGAGGCTGGTTTGCTTATAATATTACGTGGGAGTATTTTAAATACCAAGAAAATAATATTCTTTTAATATTACATCCAACGGTTCTCATTTATCTATATTTATATCTAACGGTTATTATTTAGAGAACCAAACTACCAACCAACCAAATAGATGATAGTTTGCTTATAATAGTATTTTTTTTATATGATTTTTTAGTATTTTTTATCTTATTTTATTAGCATTTATTTATATTTTGATCTTAAAAATTCTTAATATGTTGTTGACGAAATAATATCTTGAAGTTTTGAATGTAGCTTATAAAAATAAATGATATAAATATTTAATAATAATATGTTGTTGACGGGATTCGAATCTTGAACCCGTGGAAGCATTTTAGATATCAAGAAAAGAATATTCTTTTAATATTACATCCAACGGTTCTCATTTATCTATATTTACATCTAACAGTTATTATTTAGAGTACCAAACTACCAAAACCAAACTACCAACCAACCAAATAGAGGCTGGTTTGCTTATAATAGTATAGTATAGAATTTTAGTATTTTTAATTTATTATTTTAGTATTTTTATAAGATTTATTATTATTTTTTATCTTATTTTATTAACATTTATTTGTATTTTGATCTTAAATTTTTTTAATATGTTGTCGACGGAAAAATATCTTGAACTTTTGAATGTAGCTTAGAAAAATAGATGATATAAATATTTAATAATAATAATATGTTGTTGACGGGATTCGAATCTTGAACCCGTGGGAGTATTTTAGATACCATGAATTTTTTTTTTTTTTTTAATATTACCTCCAACGGTTCTCATTTATCTATATTTATATCTAACGGTTATTATTTAGAGAACCAAACTACCAACCAACCAACCAAATAGATGGTAGTTTGCTTATAATAGTATTTTTTTATATGAGTTTTTGTATTTTTCGTCTTATTTTATTAGCATTTATTTGAATCTTAAAAATTATTAATATGTTGTTGACGAAATAATATGTAATTTATTATTTTAGTATTTTTATATGATTTATTATTATTTATTATCTTATTTTATTAGCATTTATTTGTATTTTGATCTTAAAATTTTTTAATATGTTTTCGACGGAATAATATCTTGAACTTTTGAATGTAGCTTAGAAAAATAGATGATTTAAATATTTAATAATAATAATATGTTGTTGACGGGATTCGAATCTTGAACGCGAGGGAGTATTTTAGATACCAAGAAAATATTTTTTTTTTAATATTACATCTAACGGTTTTCATTTATCTATATTTATATCTAACGGTTATTATTTAAAGAACCAAACTACCAACCAACCAAATAGATGGTAGTTTGCTTATAATAGTATTTTTTTATATGATTTTTTAGTATTTTTTATCTTATTTTATTAGCAATTATTTGTATTTTGATCTTAAAAATTCTTAATATGTTGTTGACGAAATAATATCTTGAACTTTTGAATGTAGTTTAGAAAAATAGATGATATAAATATTTAATAATAATACGTTGGTGACGGGATTCGAACCTTGAACCCGTGGGAGCATTTTAGATATCAAGAAAAGAATATTCTTTTAATATTACATCCCACGGTTCTCATTTACCTATATTTACATCTAACGGTTATTATTTAGAGGTCCAAACTACCAAAACCAAAGTACCAACCAAATAGAGGCTGGTTTGCTTATAATATTATAGTATAGATATATACTACGTATATTGTAATGCACAATGTAGTACACTAATAAATTTTTAATTTTATAAATTTTATGCATTATATTTTCAGAAAACCTGCAATTTATTTTTTAAAAAAATGTCATAATCGAAATGAACTTGTTTTGTAAATCAAATTCATTGTACTAAAACTTTTGAATTTATTGTACTGCAATTTTAGTTTTGTTTTAACGGTTTACGAAGTCTACAACTTAATTGATCTACACTGAACATTTGCACATGATATTGTTATTAATGCTTTAGTTGTGTTGAGTTTGTTTTTTAGTTTTGGAGAAAGATGTCAAAGGAATGTACAATCGAATTAATGAAACTTCCGATACAACCAAATGCTAGGTGAAATAAGTTAGCAAAAGAGAATATATGTGAAAGTAGAAAAAGAAAACTGTTAGGTTAGGTGAAATCATTTAACAGTAAACTAACTTGCAAGTTAGAGCATCTCCAGTGCTTTAGTCCCATTTCCCACTTCTACCGGGTCCTTTGCAAGCCACCTCACTCTAAAGTGGGTTTCAAGAAAAAATGGTCAAACTCATCCAATGCATAAGCCCACTTCACACATTTTGTAGGATCCATATTATTTTCATTATATTATATTTATGGTAAAATGATGTTATATAATTCAATTTTAGTTTAATTTAATATTGTTAAAATTCTAATAATTAAATTAAAGTGATTAAACTTTTTTAAAATATTATTACAATAAAAGACAAATATCATAATAAAAATGCATTAGATTAGTATGTTCCATAAGGTGAAAAAATAGCATTGAGTCTGCATGTTCCATCAGATTAACATTAGAATAACAAAAATGGGACGGTCCGGGATGGTGGGACTGTCCACTTCCCACTCTTTCTGTACAATGCAAAACGAATCCCTCTTTTCAACATAAATTGGACTCCATTCTAGATGCTCTTAGTTGACTATTAATCATTTAACAGTAAACTAACTTGCAAGTCAATTGAATTTTAAGGACCTTGATATCATTGCTTTTATGTATATTGTGTTGTTACAAAACTAAACTAGCAATTGAATGTAAATGAGCTTCATTTCACCGTTAAAGTTGTTATCTTTGTTAAGGAGGATGTATATTTATGTCAACATTTTAAAGAGATGATAAAGAGAACATAGAGACCGAAAGAACGATTACAATAATGAAATGTAACACTAGCTGATCTTTAAGTTGCAGCCTATAGAAACAAAGATTCTCAGTCAACTATGTTGATTAACACTCCCTTTAGTTAGAGACGATTGGTTATAGACAACTCCCAAGTTGGACAAAAGGATTTCTAGTTGAGACGAGTAAAGAGCCTTTGTTCGATATGTTTATAATGCTGAGTAGAGATAAGATCAGTTTTGAGTTTATAACCAATTAAGTGAAAATTAATTTTGATATGTTTGGTTCGCTCATGAAAAACAAGTTTAGAAGTAATGTATAAGATTGATTGATTATTACAAAATTTCATAATTGGGGTAAGATTTGAAATATTCCGTCAAAAAAAAAAAGATCATGTATCAGTCCCTACGATATTTAGCCTCAACAAACGACCTATAAATAGTGTGTTGTTTCTTGTATTTCCAAGAAACAAGCTAGAGTGTCACCAAAGGTTACATAATAAACTTTGAGGGAGAGAGTAAGTGTACAACTACTCGAGTGAGCATCACAATAAGCAATAAGAACATGATTAGTTTTATTAGCAAAAAGTAAGCCTTGAGCAACTGTGGTGGACAAATAAAGAACCAGTTTCAAAGCAGCATGGTGAACAAACCTGTGAGCTGTCGTATACCGTGCTAAAACATGCACATGATATGCAAAGTCTGAACGCGAAACGGTGATCGAGGCATGTAAGACGGCCAACTAAGTGTCTATTATAGCAGTAACATAGAAAATGATTATTAGATTCTTGTAACAAGATATGATGTTGCTCCATTGAAATAAGAGAATACTTGCCATAAATATACTCAAAATCCTTTAAAATATATGAGGTATACTTGGTCTTAGAGATAAACATGTCGTAAGTAGTAACAGTAACTTGTATGTCGAAGAAGTGACTTAGAGAGTCAAGATCTTTAATCTAGAAGTGAGTACTAAAAACTCAGTAATATTAGACAAAACTAATGTTGGAAATAATTTAAATATGTGTTTGTTTTTATTATGTTTTGAATTAAATAAATGTAATGGGCTGGACCTGGTCATCATATCAGTAGTTAGTTTTATTAGGAAGGTGGGTGTCATGGAGATAAAATAGGGGAGGTGTTGCATTAGAGTAGGAGTTTTAGTTTCACTGCTTATCTATTTATTTGCTTTGTATCATTTCAGAATATGTCAAGTGAATAAAACCAACTTTGTTTTCCAAGTTTTATAAGTGTTTATCTGTGTGTGTTCAAAGTGTTATACAGGTTGTGCTCTAACACGTGGTATCAGAGCTCTCACTTTCAGGATATTCACTACGAGAATGGAAGCAGGAAAATGCAAGGTTGGTTCAGTCGGGTTAACCTACCCCATGCTGTCCAAGGGGAACTACACTACATGGGCACTTAAGATGAAAGTGTACATGCAGGCCCAGGGAGTATGGAGTACGATCGAAACTAGTGAAGGAAAAGGTGAAAAAACTGTGGTGGACGAGAAAAGCGACAAGGTTGCATTGGCTATGATATACCAAGGCATACCAGAGGAGGTTCTACTGTCGATAGCTGAAAAAAAAACAGCAAAAGAGGGCTGGGATGCCATCAAAGTGATGTGTCAGGGTGCTGACCGTGCGAAGAAAGCTAAGATCCAGACGTTAAAGGCAGAATTTGAGTCGCTGCACATGGATGACGGAGACCACCTGGACAAGTTCTACATGAAACTCAATGGCCTGGTGTCTACCATTAGGTCGATGGGTGAGGAGATGAAGGAGCCATATGTTGTTAAAAAGTTGCTACGAGATGTCCCATCTAGGTTCCTCCAGATTGCTTCTACTATTGAGCAGTTTGGGGACCTCGAAGCCATGACGGTCGAGGAGGCGTTTGGGTCGCTTCAAGCACATGATGAAAGACTGAAGGGACAGAGTGTCGGGACTGGA
Organism: Heracleum sosnowskyi; assembly: GCA_030848705.1. Taxonomy (NCBI): domain Eukaryota; kingdom Viridiplantae; phylum Streptophyta; class Magnoliopsida; order Apiales; family Apiaceae; genus Heracleum; species Heracleum sosnowskyi. The sequence goes on along the minus strand of CM061242.1, from coordinate 7,067,588 downwards.
ACCAAGGATGGGAACAAATTACTTCTAACTGCAGAGGAGTGGAACAGGCGTGAGAAGGATGAAGACAGCAAGCTGCTGCTGTCACGAGAGGACTGGGTCAAGAGAACTGCAAAAGAGAATGGTGAGGGAGCATCACCCTTCAGGGAACGAAATAATCGTGTTTATCAGAATACCAGACGTGACAGGAGTACAGTTCGGTGCTTCAACTGTAACGTCCTGGGTCATTTCGCTGTAGAGTGTAAGCGACCACGACGAGAACGTGGCCAAAAATCTGAAGCAAACCTGGTCCAAATAAGGGACGATGAGCCAGCACTGCTACTGTCCGAGGCAGATGGGAAAGAAACAAACCGGGTACTGCTAAACGAGAAGAATGTAGTTCCCAGACTAGACACCAGTGAGATGACGACAAAGAAAACTTCCCAAATCTGGTACTTAGACAATGGGGCGAGCAATCACATGACCGGTGACAAGCTAAAGTTCTCTAAAATTGATGAAAACGTGGCTGGAGAAGTAAAATTCGGAGACGGCTCCACTGTGTGTGTTAAAGGGAAGGGTTCGATTGCGTTTCATTGCAAGAACGGCGAGGAAATCATGTTTGACAACGTACTTTATATTCCAAGCTTATGCAGCAACATATTGAGTCTCGGGCAAATGTCAGAACAAGGGAATAAAATAGTACTGCAGGATGACTTGCTGTGGGCATATGATAATGGTGGGAGATTGCTTATGAGAGTCCAAAGATCAGCAAACAGACTGTATAAAATCAGTCTTGAAGACACACAAGGTTCCTGCCTGCTTACAAAGATTGAAGTTGACACTCAGGTATGGCATTCTCGACTAGGTCATGTCAATTTTGATGCAATGAGTCTTATGAAGAGACACGAGATGGTGAAGGGGCTGCCAACTATCAAACATCCACGTAAACCGTGCATCGGTTGTCTCATGGCGAAGCAGACTAGAGGACCGTTTCCATCAGCATCGACTTACAAGTCACACAAGGTCCTGGAGCTCGTACACGGGGACCTTTGCGGACCAATCACACCTTGCACCCCATCAGGAAAGAGGTATTTCTTGCTCTTGGTTGACGATTATAGTAAGAAAATGTGGGTGTACTTTTTGACAGCAAAGAATGAAGCACTTGAAATGTTCTCAAAATTTCGTGTGCTTGTTGAGAAAGAGTGTGATCAGACAATTAAAACCCTGCGTACAGACAGGGGAGGAGAGTTCTGTTCTCATCAGTTTGAAAGTTATTGTGAAGAGGCTGGGATCTCTAGACAGTACACAGCACCATACTCCCCGCAGCAGAACGGGGTAGTTGAGCGAAGAAACCGAACTGTTGTGTCAATGGCCAGAAGTTTCTTATGGGAGAAAAATATTCCGTCAAAATTCTGGGGTGAGGCTGTGAGGCATGCTGTCTATGTATTGAACCGTCTACCCACACGAGGCCTCACAGATAGCACGCCTTATCAAGCTTGGTCTGGACAGAAGCCAGATGTTGGGCATATCAAAATCTTTGGTTGTTGTGCATACATGAAGGTGCCGAATGTGTACACAAAAAAATTGGATGATCGCTCTAAACTGGTGGTTTATTTTGGACGTGAGCCTGGGATAAAAGCTCACAGACTCTACGACCCTGCAGAAAATAAAATTTACGTTAGCCGTGATGTGGTTTTTGATGAACCAAAGGCATGGGCCTGGGCCGATAATGGTGCTGCAACCACTGCGACACCCACTCAGTTTGTTGTAGTTGAAGGAACAGACTCAGAAAATGTGAATCAGGAGCCCAGCACACCTGTTACTCCACCACAGGGATCACTGCTATCACCACAGCCTAGTGAGTCACAAGGATCAACAGAGACACCCGAAGTAGACTCAGCAGCATGGGATGACAGTCACACACCACGGCAATTTCGACGACTGAGTAGCATCTATGCTCAGTCTGAGGACGATAACGAAGATACTGAATTATTGTTCTTGGGGATTGGGACAGAGGAACCAGTTAATTATGCACAAGCATCACAAGAAAAAGTTTGGGAAGCAGCCATGAACGTGGAGATAGCAGCAATCGAAAAAAAATAATACCTGGAAGCTTGTGGCACTACCTGCTGGACACAAACCTATTGGACTCAAATGGGTTTACAAACTCAAGAAAAATGCTGAGGGAGAGGTGGTGAAGCATAAGGCACGACTAGTGGCCAAGGGTTACGTACAAAGACAAGGGGTCGATTTTGAGGAGGTGTTCGCACCCGTCACCAGGTTGGAGACCGTGAGGCTGCTGTTAGCATTGGCAGCGAAAAATGGCTGGGAAGTACACCATTTGGATGTCAAATCAGCATTTTTGAACGGAGATTTGCAAGAAGACGTATATGTACAGCAGCCACAAGGTTTTGTTATACAAGGAAGTGAGCACTTGGTCTACAAACTAGTAAAAGCCCTCTACGGACTTCGCCAGGCACCACGGGCCTGGTACGCTAAGCTAAACAGGTGCCTTGAAAGGTTGGGTTTCACAAGATGTCCCTACGAACATGCAGTGTATACGAGGCGTGAAGGAGATGAGACTTTAATTATCGGCGTGTATGTGGACGATTTGTTAGTGACAGGTACGAGTCTACCACTGATCACTGACTTTAAAAAACAGATGGGCATGCAGTTTGAAATGAGCGACCTTGGGAAGCTATCTCATTATCTTGGCATCGAGGTGGTACAAGCCAAGGACTATATGGAGATTAAGCAAACCGCATATGCTAAAAAAGTACTGGAAAGGAGCGGAATGGCGGAGTGCAAAGCTACAAAATACCCCATGGAACCAGCAAGCCAACTGCACAAAGATGATGGTGGAAAACCAGTTGACCCAACTCAGTTCAAGAGCATTGTGGGAGGGCTACGTTATCTAGTACATACTAGACCTGACATCGCATTTGCTGTTGGAATCATAAGCCGTTACATGGAACGACCTACTGAGCTGCATCTACATGCTGTGAAGCGAGTTTTGAGGTATTTGAAAGGTACGTTACATTATGGGTTGGTTTATAGCAAGAGCAGCGATAACAACTTGTTGTGCGGATACTCTGATAGCGATCTGGCGGGGCAAATCGATGACAGAAAGAGTACTGCGGGTATGGCATTTTACCTAAACGATTCTTTGATTACATGGGTTTCGCAAAAGCAACGTTGTGTGGCATTGTCGTCGTGTGAGGCCGAGTTCATGGCAGCTACAGCTGCAGCATGTCAAGGTATATGGCTGCGGAATTTGCTTGGGAAACTCACAAACACAGACATTGGTCCGGTAATTCTTTACATTGATAATAAGTCTGCAATATACTTAGCCAAGAATCCGGTATTTCATGGACGTAGTAAGCATATTGATATACGCTATCATTTTATCCGGGAATGCGTTGAGAGAGGGGAGATTGTAATCAAGCATATTGGAACGAAGTCTCAGCGTGCAGATGTGTTAACCAAAGCCATGGCGACGGTGAAGTTTGAACAGATGCGTGCCTTGCTTGGAATGAAGAACTTGCAAACCCAGATTTAAATTAGGAGGTGCTTGTTGGAAATAATTTAAATATGTGTTTGTTTTTATTATGTTTTGAATTAAATAAATGTAATGGGCTGGACCTGGTCATCATATCAGTAGTTAGTTTTATTAGGAAGGTGGGTGTCATGGAGATAAAATAGGGAGGTGTTGCATTAGAGTAGGAGTTTTAGTTTCACTGCTTATCTATTTATTTGCTTTGTATCATTTCAGAATATGTCAAGTGAATAAAATCAACTTTGTTTTCCAAGTTTTATAAGTGTTTATCTGTGTGTGTTCAAAGTGTTATACAGGTTGTGCTCTAACAACTAATTTGTAAATTATTACCAGTCATGATCATATCATCAACTAGTTTGTTGAAAATCAAAAAAGAGTAATGTGGTAGATTAAAAAATAAATCATCGGCAATTTTTGATTAGGAAACTGAGCTTGAATATGAGTAGAAACTGCAAAGTTAGGAGGAAGAGCCATGTAAACTTCCCCATCTAAGGTACCATTCATGAAGGAAATCATCCATCACATCAAGTTGTGAGACAGACCATTGATTCAGAGTAGTTATTATCAGTAAAAAGTCTACAAAAAATTAGTTTAGCAACGGGAACAAAGGTTTCCTGTAATATCCCGGATTTTTTTTGTAATTTTAATAGATTAAAATTTGCTAGAAATTAGAATTAGAAGTGGATTAAAGTTTAAGATAATTATATAATTTGACTTTAGAATATAAATAGATTATTGAGTTTTGCTAATTTAATTTTGTTGAGCTTTAGTTTAAAATTTTAGCTGGCCCAATTTAATTAAATGGACTAATATATAGATACAAACATAGGTAATTTGTAAGATTAAAAAAAACCTAGCAAACAGTCGGGGTGAGAAAAAAAAACGCCGCTAGAGAGAGAGAGAGAAACAAGGAAGAGAAGAAGAAGAGCACGAGGGGAGAAGGTCTCACAACAAGCTTAAAAAGAATGGGTAACGATTCTTTAATTCTCTTGCTATTCGTGTTATTTTACGTATATGATATTTGATTTATTTTGATTATGTTAAGGATCTTTGTATATTGTCTTCAGTATTTGTATATGTGTATAATTTGATGTATATCCTTGAGTTATTTGTTATATCCATTGTCGTCGTATGATTACTCCAATTTCGTATGTATATGTTTGGATTCTGAATTCTTATAAAATTCGTATCTGATTCGTTATTAATTGGATTCTTATGATATTAGACTCTGTGAAAAGGTATTTTAATTATCTACAACTTTGATTCTTTGTGTTTTCCGAAATTAGGTCTGTAGATATGAGTTTTTCTGGGATTTATTGACCAGCCAGTATGTTTTTGAAACTGAGAAGTCTAACTTTGAAAATTCATAGTAAATTGAGTCTTTATCCAAAAATTACGAGCGATACCATTCTGGAAAGCTCCTTTCGACCTCTGCACGTTGTGTTTCATTCCTCTGACTATTTATGTGATTGCGATGTCTTAAACTTCGAAATACTAACCTGATCAGGCGCTGATTCTGTTATGCAGTCCACAAATGTCTATGTTTTCAGTTCGTTACTTGTCCATTTTTAACGAGCCTTATCATTCTGGAAAGGTCTCGGAATTGCCTACATTTTTCGTGTTTTGTACTTTTTCAGATAAATTCATTTTCATAGAGTAATTTGTCAATTTTCAGAACTGGTCAGGATTGAGTTTGTTAATATTGGTCTATTTTGCAAGATGTTTTGGTGTCTGATTTTTGAAATTTCATTGAGTAAGTTATATGTAAGTGTCGCATTGGTTATATTAAGATGGTGTGAACATTATTTGAGTTTGACTGGTTTAATAAAATTATAGGATTTGCTCGCATTGATTTCGGTATTTGATCGCTTTTGAGGTAAGTACTTTTTGACTTACTTTTATTTTCGAAAAAGATATTTTGACTCTGCTTTAAATTTCGTATAAGATATAAGAATATTGTTTCGAACTGTATAAGATATAAGATACGAGAATCTTCGAATCCCTCAGTCTCTACGTTTCGAACTCGTTCGTAATTTACGCTATAGTTCCGGAACTAGCCTTAGATACCCTTAGTAGGCGCACAAGTGTGCAACTTTAGATACCTATTAAGGGGGCGTAATTATTGAACTTTAGATGCCGGTCACTGGCAAAGTGTGGCGTATAAGAATAAGAATAAGATCCCTGCTACTGGGAAAGTGTGGCCGTAGAGCAAGACTGTGGTTATTTATAAGAATTTCGTTTCTATTTTGAATTATGTTTCTGTTCTGGATTTTTAAAATATAAACTTTGGGCTTGATTTGTTTCTGTAAATGTTTTCAAAATTAGTATTGTTTTAAGAAATCTGTTTTATTAAAACGCCCATTGATTTTCGAGAATATCGATAAGTCAATTTGTTACTTGTTGAGCTGTGTAGCTCACTCTTTCATAATATTTCAGGTTGGTACACTGTGGAAGCTTGTTGAGAATATCGATGTGAACTTGTGAATTTCGTGCTACGTGATTTGATATAAATGATTGGTTAAGAATAATTGTGCTATTAGAATCAATTTTGTTAAGTACAAGATATTGATTATTGAATTGTGGAGTTGCGTCTCCGATTTTATATTTTTGATTATTAAGTTTGACCGCTGCTTTGACTTTTTGTGCAATTTTGGTTTTATCGAATAAAGAATTATGTTTTATTTAAGTTTTGTATTTAGAATTAATAGTCCGAAAAGTCGGGCTGTTACATTTCCAAACAGCCCATATCGACTATTTGAGTAAAACCCTTTACGATCTATCTTACCATCTGGAATTAATGTACTTGACCTTGTAAAGCCATTTATAACCAACAATTTTCTTTTCGCACAGCTTGTTTGTATGTTTATGGTTCCAGAATTGAACCGACAGTAGAAGAAAGTGAATGTATTTCTTGATTAGCTGACTATGACTAGGGTAAAGAAACTGAGTCTAAATGAAGATAATCTTAGTGTCAACAAAGATATCAGTAATCAGATAATGAGATAACCCTGTGTAAATTAGTAACTTAAATGGTATTTGTTTGTGAGATTCCACTATAGGCACAAATGCAGAACTATCAGGCTTAACAACTAACGAATAAACATCTGTAGTCTCACTACTATTATTTTCAATACCATGAGCTAGAGACATACTTTAAAGGTTCATCTTCAACATAGTGGACAGAAGAAGGAACAAAAACTATGGAGATTGAGAATAGCCTTCCTTGGCATGAGAATAGCCTACGAACACTTCTTTTATTTCACAATTAAAGTTGCTCTCTTCGTTATAGAGAATGTGAATGTGTTTACATTTCAGAGAGATGATAGAGACAGAAAGAAATTCTAATAATGAAATGTAACACTAGCTAGATCTAAGCCTGTAACTAACTTTGCGATGGCTGGTTGTTATATTTACAAGTTTGCAAGTTTGTAGAAATAAAGATGCTCAGTCAACAAAACTAACATGCGTATTCCCTCTGTAAAGATTTTAAGTTTGATTTTTTGATACACATTTTTAAAAGTTTTTGATTTTCATAATTATATTTTTTGAAATTTTCTTTTTCTAAATAAAAATATTAAATTAATACTTATTTAGAAAAATAAAACTTAAAAAATAATAATTCTAAATATGTGATCAAAATCCTAAAAATGTGTACCAAGAAATTAAGTCTCGAATATTTGAAAACATAGAAAAAATTTAAATCTTAAATTTAGATAAGGCTAGCACTCTTTTTTTGACAAAATGCAAATTCATATCATTAAATTAAAACAAGTCTAGCCGGGACAAATCCCCAACTGACAATGCAATCAGGTTGATAAACAATAAAGCGAGCTAAACAAATAGTCGCATTGTTTCCAGACTGCTTAACACACTGAATCCATGGATTTTTGAAATTGAAAATGAATACAAAGGCTTCTCGAGTAATCCAGCCAACATCGGTCCCGAAAATGGTAGCTTCACAATTGACCTTCACAATAGTTCCATGGCTGTTGCGGTGTTCAGGCGACTCAGTTACAAAAACTAAGCAATGAGGAACAATAGTCCTCGAATAATGAACAACTATAATTTGTGAAAGGTGAGCACATGCGGTCACAACCATTCCAAGCATACCCCAGCTATCTACATGCCGGGATCCAGCTATAGACATGCCGAAAGTTCCAAGCATACCCCAGCTATCTACGTGCCAGAATCCAGCTATAGACATGCCGAAAGTATAACTGATGTGGTAATCCAGATCTCCCAAAACCCCATCCAAATCATTCTCATTGATAACACACAAACTCGCATAAAGCGAGAAAACACACATAAAGCGAGACGAAAACAAAACACACATAAAGCGAGACAAAAAACAAAACACGCATAAGAGACAAAAAACAAAACACGCATAAAGCGAGACAAAAGCAAAGCTAATCGATTTTATTGAATCTGGAAAAACAAGATCGGAAGAAAATGAGGGAGGAAGGAGGAGAGAGGCGGAGGGAAGAGAGAGGAAAGAGGCGAAGGGGGGAGGGGGGGAGGCGGCTCAGACGACTCTCATTAGGTATAGTTGTATGTTTGATAATATAAGATATGGTCAGGCTAGCACTCTTTTAAATTCATAACTACTGTGCAATTTTCTATTTCTCCTTTCCTCTAGCTAGCTAGCTACCAAAATTCTTAATTTTACATAAGGCCCCCATTCTTTAAAATACATAATTACTCCGCATATTTGTAGATCCCTTTCCTCTAGCTAGCTATTGTTTTATGAAGAGAGGTAATCGTGTGCGAACATAGATATACTGTAAGATTCCCTAGTTAGGAATTCCTCTTCCGTACGTGTTTATATATAGAGATACTATAAGGACCTAGTACACGAACTCTAATATACCAATTAGGTTTACTTATTAAACAAACTAGCCGTACTCCAGGATACTCTCCACAAACCCTAACAATATAGGTTCATGTATATATTCTTAGTGTGAGTTCCAGCAGGTTATATGCACATTGTTTTTTTTTTCCCATTATAAAGCTTATATAGCAATGAAGAGGCACGTACGAGAACTGACGTTGAAGCCTTGAAGGTCCATTTTTTGGTTTTTTGCTCTAGTGCAGGATCAAAAAATTTATAGGAGAAGCACGCTAGCCACTCTTTTGAAGGCCTGCATTCGCATTTGCCAACTTCTTTAATGGCATCTTTACCTTGTAAATTGTAATGTACAAGCTGTACCACATGTAGAATTGGGACTTTTTTGGTCTTTTTTTTTTTTAACATTTTTAATTAATTAACAAACCTAAAACTAAGCTAAAACTAAATTGTCATATTTCTAACACTTAGTCGTTCTAAGCAATAACTCAATGAAACATTCTTTTAAATATATAACTAATATATATTTAGTTTTAATTTTCTTGAAAGTTATATGTTTATACAAGTTAACTTTTGGGTCCAATTTAGTTCTTTCTTAATAATAAATTGTGGTTCATTTCCTATGTTTATGATATATATATATAAATGATACTAGCTTATATCCTGCACGGTCTTCTTTAATATTTTCTTATTTTTTATTTAGATTTTAGTTATTATATATAATTTGATAAAATTTTAATATATATATATATATATATATATTGGATTTATAAATCTAACAATATAATATTTAAATTTAATATATTATTGACGTAATCAATAATAGTATTTTAGATATTAAATTATAAAATATTTTAAAATAACATATCTAATGATTCGTATTTTTTTACTCTTAAAAATCTAAAAACGGACTCAAGTGCAAATATCAAAATATGTGCTTGTTCAATATACCGAGTTTATTTGAATATACTATTACTTTTATTTTAATTAATTATCTCGTTTAAATTGAACGTAAAAAAAATTATAATAAACATGAATTTCATAAGTTTAATATAATAATATTACCAATATATCTATCTTTTGCCCGTGTTATTTTTAATTTGAACATGAGTTGTTTCAGTTAAAAAATATAAACAGGTAATATCCTTAAAAAGACAATTAGTTACTTATTAACAATTATATAAAATTATATTAATTTTTTTTATATATACGTCTGCATTACTTTTAGAAAATTAGTTGTTTAAGTTAGAAAATATAAAAGAGGTAATTTGTTTTAGCTGAAAAGAATAACTTGTTATTTATTAATATTTATATAAAACAATATTACTGTTGTATATTTATTTTGCATGTATTATATTTAGAAGATAAGTTGTTTTAGTTAGAAAATATAAAACACATAATGTGTTTTAGCTGTCGGTTATAAATATATAATAATATTACCATTTTTTATATATATTGTCCGTCTTATTTTTAGAAAATGATTTGTTTTAGTTAAATAGATATATGAAATAGGTAATATAATTTAGCTGAAAAAGGTAATTGGTTATCAATAACTTGGTTTCCATATATGTCCTACTATTTATAAGATGAGTTGTTTTAGGTAAAAAATATAAAAATAATGTGTTTTAGCTGAAAAATGTAATCAGTTATAAATATATAATAATATTACCATATTATATATATGTTGCCCGTTTTATTTTTAGAAGATGAGTTGGTTTGGTTTAAAAAATAAATATAAAATAGGTAATGTAGTGAGAAAAGGTAATTGGTTATTAATGAATTGATTATAATAGACACGTGAATCGGCCCAATACCGACGGACCGATCAACCGATCAAAACTTTTAATGTTTCGTTTTAATAATATAGTATTGTGCAAATGGAACCGTTGAACTTTGTAATTTCGTAAACATTTTTGGTGCTTGTTATCTTTCCATTGCTAGCTTGATTATTTAATCTAGATTTTAATTAATTTTTTGGAATAATTTCAAAAGTGCTGGATATTTACTTAGATTTTAAAATATTATTAAGATCTGGATATATAATATATATATATATATATATATAAATAAAATATTTAGAAATTCCTTTAAAATCTTTTTCATATTATCCTTAGTGCTTGTCATTTTCCCATTGCTAGCTTTAATTATTCAATCTAAATTTTCTATTTTTTTTTGGATTTCAAAACTAAGTATATTTCTTGGATTTTTAAAATTTTATTAAAATATGGATATCTTGAATTTTTTTATATTAAAATATGGATAGCTTTAAATTTTAAATTTATTTTGAACAATAAACTTTTCTTAAATATATAATAAAATTTATTTAATTTTAATCTTCTTTAAAGTTTTACGTTTACACTATTTTATTTTCAAGTCTAAATTAATTCTCTCTCAATAATAAGCAATCATTCATTTCCCACATTAATAACATATATATATAATATTGTTTTTCAAATTTGGGAGATATAATCTTTGAATTTTATGATTTCTTAAAATCTTTGGTGCTATTCACACGTTATAGTTTAACTATTCAATCCAGATGTTATGAGATTTCAAAAGCGCATGGATATTCGTTTGGATATTCGTTTAGATATTTAAAATTTTAGTAGGATCACGGTGTATGATCAATAAATATTTAGAAAAATCTTGTCAACTTTTATTTGTAGATACTATAAATTTACGTATTTCCCAAATTTTAAATTACACTTTACATAATGCAAACTAATTTTAGTCAACCAAATTTCTTTAATTCCCATTTTGTTCTAATAAGTTTCTATATAATTAGCTTTTTTGGTAATCTTCTATGCAAAAGAAATAAAGTGGTTACTTATTCAATATAGATTTTATAGGATTTTTTTGGATTTTAAATTGTAGAGATATTCAATTCAGATTTTTAATAATAGCTCACCTATAAAATCATGGGTTATAGCTCCTACTGCAATTTGTATGAATCGAGAGAAATGGCAAGAGGGAGCATGGGTCGTCAAAAAGTTGAGATGAAAAAAATTTCCAAGGAGAGTAATCTCTTGGTGACCTTTTCCAAAAGGAAATCAGGAGTATTCAAAAAAGCTAGTGAGCTCTGCACCCTTTGTGGTGTAGAAACCGCCATCCTTGTTTTTTCACCCGGCAAGAACAAGGTTTACTCCTTCGGACACCCGAACTTGAAACATGTCATTGACAAGTTCAGTACGATTGAAAACCTGATTCCAACTACTGATTCTTCCCTGCTTCAACCGGCAGAACCCCATCTTGCCCGGCTTACCCATCTGACAGAGTTGGATGACCATTTGGAAACCCAAATGGCTTATGGCGAGGGGCTTACAGAGGAGAGGAAAAAACGCCAAGCCATGGATTGGATAAGAGCTCCTGCTGAAGATCTCCGGCTAGAGCAGCTCCAGACATTAGATTCTGGATTCATGAAGCTCATGTCGTTGGTTGTAGATAGGATCAAAAATCTTTCACTGATGCCACAGGCTCAAAATTTGACAGGTCCAGATAAGGAGGGAGTTGAAGCATTAGATGCCTCAGGCCATTCTCTTGGAGTTGTAGCGACAGCACATGGTTATGCCCTGTGTTAAAAGTCAAGGGGGGACTTTTCTATTGATTTCATTTTTCAAAGACTATGTTTATGTTAACTGGAATAAAACCAGTTTTATCTTCAATGGAAATTCGATAAAATTCAATGAACAACAAGTTGTAATCTATTTTTTTTGTTAACTAATATATATAAATATATATAGCCTAACTTGCACAAGTACAGAACTAGGTACAAGCAATGTGCAACCATCAATGTAAACATCAATCGCATATAGCACATGCTAAAAGGTTACTCATGGTTTACAAGCCAAATGATAAATCAAAACCAAAACTAAAGTTAACACCTAACTTGTTCACATACCAAATAGAATATTCAGAATTAAAAAGTTTAAGTAAAGATCAAATGAACTTAATGACCGGAGTTAGTCACATTAATTTCATTCCAGACCATGAGCATCCTGATTAGTTACGCCAGTTTCCTCCTGCTCTGAGCAATGCCTACAAAGCCCCTAAGGCCATGTTTGTTTGAAGGAATTATAATCCCGGAATTATTATTCGGAGATAAATTATTTCATCAATTAAAGTGCTGGAGATTACAATCCTTTAAATTATGTTATCCATGTTTGTTTTGAAGTATTAAGTTTAGGATTAAAATATAATTCTTTAAAATTTTACCCTTGTTTATTTTGAGGGATAATCATGAAATTGGATTACTATCCTTTAAATTTTTTAATCCCATGTTTGTTTTGCATATGATTATAGTTAGTTAGTAAAAAAAAAAAAAGATTATAGTGAGGGGATTATAATCTTTTATAAAAATGACTAGTTAGAGGAGATTAAATAATACCTCGTCCAACCAAGTATTAGAGGGGATTATAATCTCATCCCCTACTCCAACAAAACAAACATGAGATATAATAATTTACAAAATTATAATCATTGGACTAATCATAAATAAGTTTTTGAACAAAAAATATGAGATAAGAAAATTTAAAAAATTATTATGTCATATTATACTTAATACTATAAAACAAACATGGCCTAAGAGTCTCGAATGAATCTAACTCCATTTATAGCAACTGTGTGAAGTACGCATAGTCTTAAGTGCAAGGTCGGGTAGTTTTCTGTTATCCAAATTATGAAAATTAACGCCTAGAGGGGGTGAATAGGTGATATGGCCAACTATATTCAATTTTAAAATATTACCAAATAATTAACTGCCAACTAGTCAGCTAGCTAAGATGAACATAATATAGTCTGTTAGCTAGCTAAGATAAACAATGCAATGCAGAATTTAAATAGCAGTAAGTAAAAACACCAAGAGTTTTAGCCAGGTTCGACCCTTAACACTAATGGTCTACGTCCTGGTCTCCTACCAAACCTGGTAAGAGAATATACTATTAATCACTATAAAAACCGATTACAAGATTAATAAATATATCTCCCTTGTTCCCTGTCACTGGTAGCAGCTAGCTGACACCCTTGTTCCCTGAATCAAATGATCTCTAAGTACTATACTACCCAAGTATAAACTTCTCTATCAAACTAATTCCCGAACCCTTGTGTCCTAGCTTGCACCTCAGCAACAAACCTTACAATCTGAACAATACAATCAATTGAAGAATGATACAACTCAAACTATGAACTCTTAATAAGAATATAAACGTATATGTAATAGTAGAGCTCAAGTAAAAAGATTTGAAAGTAGGTACTGAGTTGTTCTTGTGTGTTCTTGAAGGTGTTCACTAGCGAAAGAAACAGCCACACAAGTATTTATAGTGAAACAAAAGAATTTGAATTAACCAACATAATTGCAACGTTCTTGAATCCAATTCTCACGTTCAATTAATTAGGGTAATTCAGTTTCTAACATTCACATAACGTTAACATACTGAAGTTTAGGAGAAAAGACGTTTAGAACATAAAACATTCAGTATATAAACCAAAACCAGTTTTAGAGAGTTTGTATAGGATAAAATATTTGAAATAAACAAACTCCTAAAAGATAGGAAAACTGTTTTGAAAAAGTCTTTGTGAAAAACTGAGCTCTAAAATTATATATTACGTTTATATAATTTATAGAGTCCTTACTCATCATATCCTATAAAATCTCCATGAAATTAGGACTTCAGTTTGACTTGAACAGTTTCTGGCGGAACAGTCTTAGCTTGCTGGAATACTTTATTACTGCACTGTTAGCTTGCTAAGATACTCTGTGTCTGCAATGTTAGCTTGCTAAGATACTCTGTTTCTGCACTGTCAGCTTGCTAACAACAAGATAAACATTATAAAATATATATTCTGTAAAACAATGTTAGTTCAAAACAATAGATCCAGCTTGCTTACTATGTGTTATCATCAAAATCAATAGGGTTTCAAATTAGAACCACGAATCCAGTTGCCGACCCACCATGAGTCCACCTTGGTGTGCCATACTAATATTAAATTCAAAGGCTTTCACTCCTCTAACAATATATCCCAAGCTGGACTAGCACTAAACCCCATCAGACCGTTATTGTTATAAGAAGTGAAAGGCGTGTCTAATGCCTAGGAGAGACATTAGAAGGAGAAAAATGTGACATTTCAATTGTCATTCCTACGTTTAATTGCTCTCGATCTTGTTCATCTTTTGGAAGCCAGGGGGAAACGTACATGAAAGTCTTGATGATCTTGGTCCACTTCACTTCATGTATGAATGATTTGTATAAAAGGCAAATTATTAAGTTACCACTAACATATCTTCTATTCATTGTATAAATTTTCACATATAAGGTAGATGCATACTTACGGCAATTAAAGAGAATATAATCAGAAACTAGCTAATATGGTTATAAGTTACTGTTTATGAAATAATATGATCCTAATAAGCCAGTTTTCTAACCCCTTAAGGTATTACACGACTTAACATGAGAGTTCTCATGGTGGGACGCCACAAGTATGAAATGTTAGGTTGAAAGTTACATCACAATGTTCACATGATATATCTTAGATTTTTAGGTTTTCATATAATTCTAGTGAACTGTATCTTACACCTTGTTAACTTTCTAGTTATTAGATGAAATGTTACATCAAAATATTCACTTGCTATATGTCATATTTTTAGGCATTTAAAAATTTGGGTTGCTAGACAAAAGCATACTCATAAGTAAAGGCAATCCAGCAAGTTAGCTTTAGTCAAATAAGTCAAAGGACATTGTTGTGATTTCATATAATAGTTAGGGGCTTTTTAGTCTTTATAAAATGTAAATTCTGTTACTGAATTATATTACAGAAGTAGTGATATAACATTGAGTAAGGGTGAGGCATAAAACAAGATGAATGATTGTAAGCTTGAGATTTTGTAACTACTTTCTGAAAGTGTATTCATTTTATCATTGGCTTCGTTTTCTTTATGGTATCAGAGCTGCCAATTGAAGATAAAGTGGATGATACTCCATTGATTGAAGGTGTAAATCTTGCAGGGAGCTTGCGTAGAGTCATCATCGTCTTCGTTGAGATTTGATTTGAGAACTTCAAGTCGTTTTAATGGCGACAACTAGTCGATTCTCGTTTGCAGATCTACAAAATCCGTTATTCCTTCATCCGAGTGATGGTCCTACATCAGTTAGTGTTACGAAACTACAAGGTGCGAGTGATTATCGAACTTGGAAGAGGTCTATGGAGATTCAATTAGCTTCAAAGCGGAAGCTAGTTTAATGCACACATAAAGATACTCAGAACTGACAATGCTTTAGAGTTTAAAGACAAGCTTTGTGTTGATTTTTATGCTAACAGTGGTATGTTGCATCAAACCTCATGTGCATATAAGCCTCAGCAGAATGCCAGGGTTGAGAGAAGGCATAGATATATTTTAGAGATGGCAAGAGCATTGAAATATCAATCAGGTCTGGGAATAGAGTTTTGGGGTGAGTGTGTGTTGACTTCTGTGTATATAATGAACATATTACCTTCTTCAGTTTTACAAAACAAGTCACCTTATGAAGTGTTGTATAACAAGATCCCACATTATGAAGATATGAAGTCTTTTGGGTGTTTAGCATTTGCTGCAAACTCAGAACATACAACAGATAAGTTTGCCTATAAAGGGGTTCCATGTGTGTTTTTAGGATACACTCCAACACAGAAAGGATATAGATTGCTAAATTTGATTAATAAGGACATCTTTGTTTCCAGAGATGTACTTTTTAAGGAATCGATTTTTCCTTACAACAAGATTGCAAATGCACAATATCTGGAACCCTTACCAATACACATGCCTGCATCATCTGTTATTCATGCTGATTATCTAGATGATTTTGATTTTACTGCTAGCTTGCACTCAACAGATCAGTCTTCCACTTCTGAATCTGCTATTCCTGAGCTTGATCACTCTACTGAATCTACAGAGGCTAGAAATGGTACTAATGATGGAGTACAAGTGTGGAGATCAACCAGAATTAAGAAAGTCCCTTCCTGGATGGACAATTATACTTCTAACTGTGTTACTTTCTCAGATATCCAATGTGTGTCGGAAATAGTGAATCAGGTTGTAGAGCCTAATTTTAGCTGTTTTCTTACTTCTGTCACATGTGCTGCAGATCCAATTTCTTACAAACAAGCAGCTAAACATCAACACTGGATTGATGCTATGAACACAGAAATTGCAGCACTGGAAAGAAATGGCACTTAGATTATTACTCCTTTACCACCTGGAAAGATTGCTATTGGGTGTAAATGGCTATATAAAACTAAATACAAAGCAAATGGGTCTATTGACAGGTTCAAAAGTAGGTTGGTAATTCTTGGGTGTAGACAGCAACATGGAGTTGATCATGGAGAGACCTTTGCCCCGGTTGCCAAGATGGCGACTGTCAAAACACTTTTAGCAGTAACAGCTATCCAAAATTGGCATACACTGCAGATGGATGTTACAAATGCCTTCTTGCATGGTGATTTGCAAGAAGAGGTTTATATGAGCTTTCCCCAAGGGTACACAGGTTGGGGTAGCAGAATTGGTTCTGTTGGTCAGGGGGAGCAAGGTGTTTATTTGCCTGGTTCAAGGTTAGTTTGCAAACTAGTTAAGAGTTTATATGGATTGAAGCAAGCACCAAGGTGCTGGTTTAGCAAACTGTCAGTCACATTACTGGAAAATGGCTTTGAACAATCTAAAGCAGATTATAGTTTGTTCACTAAAACTAGTTCAACTACTATACTGGTTACTTTAGTATATGTTGATGATTTGCTAATAGCTGGAACATCTACTACTGATATTGATTGGCTGAAATCCATGCTCTCTATGCATTTCCATATGAAGGATTTGGGTGAAGTTCGTTACTTTCTGGGTTTAGAGGTACATAGATCCTCAAATGGTTTTTTCGTTTCTCAAAAGAAATATACAATGGATTTGTTGGAAGAGTATCAGATGACAGGGGTCAAGCCCAGTAAACTTCCTTTGGAGACTCACTGTAAGTTGTTGCCTGATAATGGTGAGGTTTTACAAGACATTCAACCATTTCAAAAACTATTAGGCAAGCTCATCTATCTTACGGTTACTCAACCAGATATTGTGTATGTTTGTTCATGTCCTTACACAATTTATGCAACAACCTACCACTATTCATATGCAAGCTGCAAAACGATTGTTGAGGTATTTGGCTGACAATCCAGCTCAAGGTATCCTACTGGCTACAAAGTCTGCAGCTCAGTTGACTGCGTATTGTGATTCTGATTGGGCTGGGTGCCCTTATTCTCGACGTTCTACTTCTGGCTTTTGCATTATGCTGGGCACGTCTCCTATATCTTGGAAGTCTAAAAAATAGTCTGTGGTTGCTCGTTCAAGTGCTGAAGTGGAGTATCGTTCTATGGCTTTAACAAGTTGTGAAGTCACCTGGTTATCCACATTACTTCATGACTTAGGACTGCATCATTTTCCACTAGTTGTCTTGAACTGTGATAATCAGGCAGTATTGGCCATTGCAGCAAATCCGGTTTTACATGAACGAACAAAGCATATTGAAATTGATGCTCATTTCATACGTGATAAGGTGGCTTGAGGGGCTATCATTCCTAGGTATGTTCCTACTTATGCTCAGGTGGCCCATGTTTTCACGAAATAGTTGACTACCAAAAACTATACCTACTTGCTCAACAAGCTGGGTGTTGCTGTCCCGAACACGCAGCTTGAGGGGGAATAAAGGCAATCCAGCAAGTTAGCTTTAGTCAAATAAGTCAAAGGGCATTGTTTTGATTTCATATAATAGTCAGGGCTTTTTAGTCTTTACAGAATGTAAATTCTGTTACAGAAGTAGTGATATAACATTGAGTAAAGGTGAGTCATAAAACATCATTTTCTTTAATAAGACCTCGTTCAATCCGAGTGAGTTTGGTCGGCCTAGGTTGGCTCACATCTTCAAATGTTATATTTGAACTAGTTTTATACCCGTGCAATGCACGGGACGATTAATAAGTTATTTTATTTTAGTGTTTTTATAATTTTATTTATTTATTAATATTTTTGTGTATTTTCATAAAAATGTAAATTCATTAAGTTAATAATATGTGTTTTCATATATATATATATATTATTTCAGTTTATGTTGTAATTCTTGAAATGATAAAAATTACGAATTTTTTATATATACAAATTCACTAAAAGAATGATTATTTATATGTTTATTCATTGTTTTTATAAATTCAATTTTAATAAATTTTAGTGTAAATATTTAAAATATTAAAATTATACTACTTCTATTATTATTTACTTTTATAGAAAAATTACCTTTTCTCCAAAGTAGAGCATTATTAATAACTCTAATTACTCTAATTGTGTAATTGTTTTATAGTAGAGAGTTTTTAGCTTATAGTAGAGAGTTTTTAGCTATGTAGGACCCGTTTTATTTTATAAATTCAATTTTAATAAATTTTAGTGTAAATATTTAAAATATTAAAATTATACTACTTCTATTATTATTTACTTTTATAGAAATATTACTTTTTCTCGCATTATTAATAACTCTAATTACTCTAATTGTGTAATTGTTTTATAGTACAGAGTTTTTAGCTTATAGTAGTGAGCGCTGACGACCAAACCAAAACATACCATTTAAGTGTTTTACACTAATTATATATAAAGATATAATTTGGCGGCATCGATCCTCAATATTAGAAATATAGCTACTAATAATATTAGTTTTATTGAAGATTAATTATTTACCATAAAGTAGACAATTTAAATCATTTAAGTTTCACATGGTTTGTTTTGTTGGGCATGCATGATCGACATGGTCGTTCATGAGGTTTTGGAGGTTTAAAGGCGAAAAATATAAAGGGCTCTTAATTATTTCACTACAAGAAAGTAAGGCTAAATTCGACAGAATAAATTCGACAGACACCAAATTCGACAGATATCAGCTGAAAATTAAGACTGCGGCTAAATTCGACACAATTCTGTCGCAATTAGTTTCTGTCGAAATTATTCTGTCGAATTTAGTAAATTTTTATTATGTTGCATTTTCAATACTAAATTCGACAGAATTGTTTGTACTGTCGAAATTAGAACCCACCAAAAAAAAGCGGGAACAATCCCACCAAAAATATTAATTTCAGATTTCAAACTTCGACCGAATTCTGTCGAATTTAACTTTTAGTTTTTGTGGGAATATTGCCGCCGAAATTTTTCAGACCGTTCAAAACTATATTCGACAGTTTTTAGTCGCATTTATAAAAGTGACAGAATTCCGTCGAAGGTTTATTTTTGCAATTTTTAAAAAAAACGTTATTAAATAATTAAATGTGAATAAATAGCATGAAAAAAAATCAATAATTAATTGATAATAAATTAATAATTAATTTTTAATTGAAAATAATATGAAAAAACGTGGGCCCCACAAGTGGGCCCCACAAAATTTTATAATTTTCAATTAAAAATTAATTAATAAAAAAATTTTAATTAAAAATAATATTATGATAGTGGGCCCTACTAATTTTTCTAATTTTCAATTAAAAATTAATAAAATAATTAATGAATAATTAATTAGTAATTAATTTTTAATTCAAAATAATATTGAAAAACGTGGGACCCATGAGTGCCCTAAACCCTAAACCCTAAACCCGAACCCTAAACCCGAATAATTTTTTAATTGATTTATTCGACGATCCAACCGTACGGATGTTAATCGGTACTCATTCTAGGGTTGGGAAAAATTAATCAAAAAATATGAATGTCCGGTTATGCCGCATCTTTCCAGAAACGTTGGAATAGTACTGTTTCGAGGAACTGGACATGTCTCAAATTTACTGAATAATTTTTTCAATTGATTTTTTCGACGATCCAACCGTACGGATGTTAATAGGTAGTCATTCTAGTGTTGGGAAAAAATAAAAAAATATATAAATGTCCGGTTATGCCGCATCTTTCCAGAAATCTCCAACCGTACTAATTGATTTAGTAGTTTCCTACTAAAATCTCCAACCAAATTAATTTTTTATCTTTTGAAAATTTGGGAATATCATTAAATTATATATATATTGACATCCGTACGGTTGGATCGTCGAGAAATAATTTTAAAAAAATAGAAACAACAATCCGTGACAAAACAGTAGTTACGAGTACTAGTCAATATAGTAGTAATCTACTAAGATCTCTGACCAAATTAATTTTTTAATTTTTAAAAATTTGGGAATATCATTAAATTAGATATATCTTGACATCCGTACGGTTGGATCGTCGAGAAATAATTTTCAAAAAATAGAAACAACAATCCGTGACAAAACAGTAGTTACGAGTATTAGTCAATATAATAATGATCTACTAAGATCTGTGGCCAAATTAATTTTTTATCTTTTGAAAATTTGGGAATAATATTAAATTAGATTTATATTGACATCCGTACGGTTGGATCGTCGAGAAATATTTTTTAAAAAATAGAAATAATAATTTGTGACAAAGCACTAGTTACGAGTATTAGTCAATATAATAATGATCTACTAAGATCTCCAACCTAATTAATTTTTTATTTTTTGAAAATTTGGGAATAACATTAAATTAGATTTATAACTTTAATCCATATTTATTTTACTCTATATTAGGAATAGAAAATTAAAAATTCTGTTTGATAACATGTGTCAATGTGGTATTGGTGGACAAAACAGTAGTTACGAGTACTAGTCAATATAGTAGTAATCTACTAAGATCTCTGACCAAATTAATTTTTTAATTTTTAAAAATTTGGGAATATCATTAAATTAGATATATCTTGACATCCGTACGGTTGGATCGTCGAGAAATAATTTTCAAAAAATAGAAACAACAATCCGTGACAAAACAGTAGTTACGAGTATTAGTCAATATAATAATGATCTACTAAGATCTGTGGCCAAATTAATTTTTTATCTTTTGAAAATTTGGGAATAATATTAAATTAGATTTATATTGACATCCGTACGGTTGGATCGTCGAGAAATATTTTTTGAAAAATAGAAATAATAATTTGTGACAAAGCACTAGTTACGAGTATTAGTCAATATAATAATGATCTACTAAGATCTCCAACCTAATTAATTTTTTATTTTTTGAAAATTTGGGAATAACATTAAATTAGATTTATAACTTTAATCCATATTTATTTTACTCTATATTAGGAATAGAAAATTAAAAATTCTGTTTGATAACATGTGTCAATGTGTTATTGGTGGACAACATAGCACATGGATTGTGCTTCTTTAATCAATTTCTAAACCTTGATTAAAACAAAAAAAAACACACATCCAACGATTCATATTTTATCCCATTAATTAAACCATTTAACAACCCCCTCCCCCCACCTTTTTCCCCACCCACCCTGCCCCCCCACCTCCCATCCACTGCCGAACCAAACCCCCCTGCTGTCTTCAACACCTCTCTCTCTCTCTCTCTCTCTCTCTCTCTCTCTCTCTCTCTCTACACATATACATAATATTTAATCTTCAAAAATTCACATCTCTCAATCTACTCATCCAAAATTAGTGATTTATATATGTATGTATTCTACAAATCGAGCTCTATACATTGATATAAATATTTTTTGATTTTTATCAAATATTTTTCTGGGTAATATTTGAAATTTAATTCGGGTTGGAGGTTTGATGAAGTTTTTGATGATTTTGAGGCTGCAAGATTGTATGTTGGTGCTTGTTTATGCTTAGTTATTAATTTCATAATTTTCCGGGCACTTTTTATTTCGCCGAAAAATTCTTGAGGTGGCCGGAATTAACAATTATAATTTTTTTTTGATTTTCAATTTTGACTATTGTATATATCGTCGGATGCTTGGATACATATATTAAATTGAGAATTTTTCAGATTTGTTTTGACTCATCGGAAAATGTTCGGTTTACCGGAATATGGGTTTTAGTTTTCGTTTTTAAATTATGTTTAGGTGAATATTTAGATCGTTGGATTTACCTACTGATATGTTAATTTGGTAATTTTTGGAGATGTTTTTGGTTCACCGGAACAGTAACTCCGTTTTGGTAGCAGCAGAAGCTGCTGTTTTTTTTTAAATTCCGGCACTTTAAATTCGATCAGATTTGGTCGAATTTAGCATTTTAAATTCGACCAGATTTGCTCGAATTTAGCACTTCAGGCGGCAAAATTTAAAAAATTTGAATTTTTCACCAAAATTTAAAATTTTCAAAATTTTGAAATTTGGCGCCTGAAGTGCTAATTTCGACCAGATTTGGTCGAATTTAACAATATCAATTTTGACCAAAGTTAGTCGAATTTAGCATACTACATTCGACCGATTTACTAAATTCGACGCGAGCGTATTCGACAGACAGAATTTCCGTCGAATTTAGCTAAATTCGACAGAATACCGTCGACTTTAGTTAAATTCGACAGAAATTCTGCATGTCGAATTTAGTCGTTTTTCTTGTAGTGTTTTTTCCTAAAAACTTAGATAAAATAATCAAATTTAAATATAGGTAATATTACTCGAACTTTTCATTATACCTTCATGTACTTGTGTAGTACGCTGGACACTTGAATATAAACATTTATTTTATGCTAATCAATACATATATTTTTTAAAATATTTGAACATATATTTATGTTGGACACTCTAGTGAATTCTGAATAACATAAGCACACGATGACATGCGTTTCTAGATGCAAAGTCGTTAATAATGGTATTTATATTAATCTTCTCGACTATATCTTTTTCAATGCATAATATGACAAGGTGGTTTAATTATTCTTATGACACAGATTATTCTAAGTGAATTTTCAACAATTTTAATTTTCAACGAGTGCAAAATTAATCTGTATAATAACATATATGTACTAAGTAATTTTTCTAAATTTCGGGTCTTCAAATTTTTTGGGTCCAGGCTGTGGGCCTCCCCCTCCCTTAAGGGTGATGATCGGTGCTATGCATTTCTGATATTTGATTAATTTAAAAAAAACCATGAACTTTTATAGGTTGAGGATACATCAAAACGTACAGTATATTCTTGGTTGTTTTCATTGCCTAAAAATATGCTGGTTAAGGTGCATGAAATTAGGTTTTCGGCTTTCATTTAAAAAAAAAATACAAACTAGAAACTAGCAAAAATAAAAATAATAATTAAAAAAATACACAAACTAGAGTCGTAAATGCAAGTTTGGCTCACCTAGTGAAATTAATAAGGTTGTCAACTCATGCTGAAAAGTCTGAAACTCAATTGCAACTAATTTTTTAGCTCGTCTCCACATGTGAATTAATCGAATATATAATTTTGGACTTAAAAATTAAATAAATCTCTAACCTCTACCATTACTCTTTTTTTCATTGTTGTTACTGATGTCAATGCAAAGTTGTTAGTCCAAATTATATACACCACAAATTGACGTAAGTCTAAGAAACAAGGTTAGAGCATCTCCAAGGTACAAAACCCTTAGCTAAATAATCTATGTGATATTTAGGTGTCACTCTTTAGACAATATTTAAAAAATTATGCACTCCAATCATATAGCCCTTAGCAAAAAAATATAGATAATCATATTTGATTGATTATATTTGTTGAACCACTAAACATCTTATGTATATTTTTACCTAACATCAAATATAGATAATACCATTGGAGTGCATATCATTACCCTTAGCAAAAATTATACAAAATGATTATAGCCAACTAAGATAGCCAACCATTTTACCTTTTGCCCTTGGAGATGTTCTTATGCGACACATCAAGCATTTTTTGCTTGTACATTGTATTGGAATGCTTTGAATAAATTCACAGTTTAGTTTTCACATTTCAATCCTCGTCACAACAAGGTTAACTCTCACAGCAAGGGTGAACAACATGGATACATAAAGGGTGGACATGGAAAATATATATGGGCTTTCAGAGTCACAACCAACATTCTAATATGGGTGCATTTTACATATTTCAATTTTGTCATCTAATAGTTGTGCTAGGCAATGTTTTGCAAGAAATATTAATTGTGAGTGTGTTTGGTTCCAATCCTGCATTTTTAGTGTGTCAAACCTGTTTCCAATCTTATGCTAAATCATCAAATGTTACTGTTGCTATGAGCATACAGAAACCATTTTGTATCCAAATTCTAGGGCATCTTCTCATATGACCAATGATCAAGGTATATTGGCAATGATCAAGGTATATTGGTTGATAAATCTATTTATAATATTGGCCGACTTCTTGTTGAAGTAGCTGTTAGTATGAAATCATGATCAAACATAATCTATTTATTATATATACGGGCTTCCGTCAATGTTTGTGTCAGAGAGGATATACTATCATGATTTGCAATATGTTGTCTTCTTGTTGACCTGATGTATTTATTGAGACTTGAACAAATGAATGAACTTTTTCCGAGATATACAAACAATTTATGACAGTAAATTAACTTGTTACAAGAACGTACTCTGGCTCTGACAGTATGTTCTACTTAATAAAATTAAGTTCTAAGTATCACCCATAAATCCTAACAAAATAGTTTACTAACTACTTCAAACAAGGTTAAATACTATTTTATTTTTATAAAGTTACACGACGGTTGTAAAATAAGTCACACTCATTTAAAATAGTTCAATCTCCCGTAATTATAAGACTGCAAGCACTTCAAAATTACAGGTCTTACTTATATTGTATGTCGTTATTAGATATGATCCTTTTCAATGAAAAAAGATTTCATTGAACCTATAATACATTTCACATGCATGCATATATTTACATGATTAAATATATATGATATTTTCTAACAAAAATTGATCCCACTTGCAACAAAACATATATTATATTTAATAAATCGACTTATTATTTTATAACAGAAGAATGAAGAACATACTCCTAGCACGGGTTATAAAGCTAGTTAAATTTTAATAGCCGGCCTTTGGTTTTAAACTTTCTATGTTTCCAATTTTAAATTTTATTTAATGTCAATTTAATAATTGGTGGATGATGACAACTATAATGTGAATTTAAGGATCATGGTGATTTTGTGAAGGACAACAAATAGGAAAGTTGTTTATCCAAACTTGTAGTCTAGCTAGGAAGTTTCTCTTTATTAATTAAGAACCAGAAATAAATAAATTATGTAAGTAAAACATTCAGAAACATTTAAAAACACAGCCGTTATTGGAAGATACGGAGGAGAATTAAGTGGACAATGAGAGAGGTAGGCAAGGGTCGAAAATTTAGTTCTCAAAGAATGAGGAGGGGAATGGTAGAGAGAAACAACTTTCGTCACTTCTAATAAATAGTTTGTAATAGAAATTCTTAAATGAATCTAAGCTATACCGCAAATACTTTACATTTTTGTACTTATATATTTTGACATATAGGCACTCTATATACATAAATCAAACCAACCACTAAGTATTTAAATACATTTTATAGGGTTTTTAAAACAATCGAAACATGTCATTAAACATCCAGATACATCCTTAATAAACTCTTTCTGTTTCCTTTGAGCTGTACAAATAATATAATTACTTTGTTTTATATTCCATGTTTTCTATAAACAATGGAACAAAACATTATCTTAATATTATTTGGATATCGTTTTAAATTTTGAAACGAATATTTTTTGGATCCTTGTTTGAATTATATCAGTAATCAAAAGATTGATTGGGCTTGGCAGAAGCTCAACCAAATGGTGACCAAGCAGATCGTGGCCACAGGAACTTGAAGACTCTCTCTTTGGGCTCATTTATATTTGCTTGGCCTCCTTTTTAAATTTAAATCAGTTCAACGCATAATAGGAGGCTCAAACTCAAGCTCCATTTGTCAGAAAATTGATTCCGTTCGTAAATACAAACTCCAATCACTCAATCTCTACCCTATAGCTATAGCTGGCCACATTATTTAATTAATGATCCCCTCCAGATTCTGTTCATGAAACTGAGTTATGTTTGATATTTAGGGTAGGACATCTACATACATGCATGAAAAGCTACACTCGGAATGAAAGAGGACAAATCTAGGCTCAAACACTGAATTAATTGAAAATTTTAATAACAACCTTTTTATAAAATTAAAAAATTTAGTTAAAAATCAGTAAAACTTTTACTTTAAATCTCGGCTAGTCTATAAAAAATTAGCTATAATCTATCCAAGTCCCGACTGATTTTTGGTCGTGGTTCTTACACGTAAGTTATAACATTCTTTTCATCAGTTATATTTAGTCGCCAACTTATGCTTCCCCGGAAGGGAAACTGTCCAAATACACTACACCAACGTGTAGGGAAAAGGCGAAGGAATAAAGGACATATATCACTATCAACCTCTTTAATTTTTCCGCAAAAACTCGGTTGATACCACTACAAGAATATGTCATTGAAGTCGTCAAGTGATTTAAAATAGAATAAATTACAAATTTGTGTTCATACTTAATCTCATTTTGTATTTTGATGGTCGAAGTTTCAATTTTGCAATATAATGGCCGAACATTACTTTTATTTTTCAAAAAGGTGGTTAAGGACTATTTTTTTGAAAAAAAAGTTTTGAAAAAAATGCATCTTAGCCACCTTTTTAAAAACTAAAAGTAATATATGACCACCAAATTACAAATTTAAAAGTCTGACCACTAAAATGCTAAAGCGAGTAAAATTCAGCCACCATTTTGTAATTTACTCTTTAAAATATTTGAAATCACTGGTGCAGGTTAAAATTAGGTCGCAGCTTCTTTTTTCTATCATTCCATTTGCACATGTAAATTAAGAATATTAACTAGCTTCAGACGAAAATGACTATTTTACAGGAAATCAGAGCGTTTTTGTTTTGTTAATTCTTATTTTGCGAAAATATTTGATATTTCAAATTACTTGGAATAAATTTTGCGTGTTAATCCATAAATTATCCAAAATTTATTACTGTGATAAGTTAACATACATGAGGGAAACTCTGTTAATTTCTTTTTAGACGACGCTTTGACTTTTTGTATTCACTTCAAAATGTGTTGATCATTACTCATTTACTCGACATAGGTTAATTACTTTAACCGATCACTAACTCATTGCTTCATTCTAAGCTTGCTGAGAATAATCTAGTCGCGGAACCAAAATCTTATGAGATCTCGTGCTAAAATGCGTATATATAAGTATAAAAAACACAATTCATTTTCTAAGATATCCACGGCTAAGAAGATTTATAAGTTCTATTCAACGTGCTCTGCTAAAACCGGTTCAGCTTACCCTGCTTCCCTCTTGGTTCCTCGCACAGGTCCACACAGAGCACATTGTATTGACACTTTACTTCTAAACCAAGGGTGTATATCCTGTATTAGGAAGCAATGCGGTGACACGTGTTACTCTAAAAAAAATTCTAATTTTCATTGTTATAAATTATTACAAAAATACAAACCTCCCGCAAAAATCATAAATTGTAGTGTTAAATTTACGAGAAATTATCAAAAATACTGTTTTTTAAGTTTTTTTTGCAATTTTAGCATCTTCTGAAAATATTTGCAAAAATACAGTATACAATTAGATGTAACCTAAAATTATTTGCAAAAACCAAAGCAACCAGAGGCAACCACATGCAACTTTTTTTTAAAAAGAATTAAAATCGGCTAAAAATTCAAAAAATTTGTTAGTAAAAGAGGGTGAATGAAAATAAAGATGAATAAATCTTGTAATTACAGGTTAATTACATCCCCTCACTTTTTGTCTATACATACAGATACATGCCTAGTTGAGAGTTCACAAGTAGTTTCATCTCAACCAAATCATCAACAAATTGGGGTTGAGTTTCTAGCTAATCAACAATGCCCACAGGGGCACTAACTTATGCAACTTATTATGCAATCAAAGATGATTTCGATTATTAAATATTTTATAAATTGCATCTGTGGTTGATTTTGATTGCAGTTGCATCTAGTTGCATACCGTATTTTTACAAATACTTTCAAAAAATTGATATTTTTGCAAATATTTTAATATTTTTGCAAAATATTAAAACATAGTCTTTTTATAAAAAAAAAATTTAGAATTGGATATTTATGAAAAAAACCCTAAATTTATTTGGTGCCAAAACAAAAATTTATGAATCCTCCAATGTTGTTACATGTGAGTGTACCTTTTACTTTTGTCCACGATTTTAAGAATATGAGGTCTTTTATGTTACACATCTAATTTGGCAAATGTTATGGATGAAATGCAAAAATATGTGGACATGCAGACGAGATGCTTCTATCTAGATAGTATGTAGATTCTGTCTTAAATGATGAGGAGAATTGATGCTGAACAAAATTATACCATATTATGATCAGTTGCAATTATGTGATTGGTGTACTTATTTGATCTCGATTTTTATTAGTCCACGTGTTCTTCTTCATGTTCAATCTTTTAAGATTTAATTGCAGAAACATGGCCTCGGTTATTTTTTTTTGCAGAGAAATGGCTTAAGTAGAGAAACATGCACGGGTGTAGCCGAATAATTTTTTTTTGCACCCGATTGCATTCCGTGAAATGAGTTAGACGGACGTTACTTTTTCAAGGGTAAACATGCCCACATCAATTTCAACGACTATATATATACACAATACTATATATATACATCCCCCAATTGTATATAACCAAACCCTAGAATCCAAACATCAATTGCAAATCAAAACCAAAGGTAGATATGTCTCAGAAATGTTTTTGTGGATTCTGGGTGGTTGAAAGAACAGCACGAATGGATGTAAATGCTGGTCAAAGGTTTCTTGGATGTGTTCAAGGCAGTCGAGGCTGTGGTTTTTTCCGGTGGGTGAATGGTTGTAATCGATGCAGGTATCTAGAAATGGAGATAGATAAAGTTAAGTTGGAAAGCAGAAGATGGAAACAAGGCTTCATTTTAGTAGTATTAATTTGTATCTTGTATGTTTTTTCACAGCCTCATGTAGAAGAGGTGTAATCAGTTATTTCTTGTTTGAATGCTTCAGCCTTTGTAATGATATTGAATGTTGAAAATTTGTCTTGTTTATGTTGTCTTTATTTGTTGTTTTTGTTATGTTTAATATGTAAGTTAAACAAAAACTTAAGCAAATTGATAAGAAGCAACAAATTGAAACCATAACTTCAATAAAACAGCCATTGTCTTAATACATAGTTGCAATGTTTGTCATTGTTTAACATTACTTCAAGGGAGATGCCAAAAGCAGTAGTAGTAGTAGTTTCAACATAAATAAGCCAACTACATTATAGCCCTTAGTTTCAACAAAAAACCCGCATAACAATGACTACTATATTTCTTCTCCTTCTCTTAGCATGTTCTTTATCTCTTCCTTTTCGGAGTCATTTTCTTACCCTGCTTGTGAGGGGCTGATGTTGAGCTGCCTTGAGTCCCATGGCACTCACCCAGCTATTGTTGAACAATCATTTCAGGAATGGTTTGTTGGCCTTCTTCTGTGGTCTGTTGGCCTTGTTGTTGTCCCTTCTATGGACATGTCCTACAATTATGGCCTTGTTGCTTGCAAATTTTACACACAACTGTTGACCTAGGTATGACAGGCATAGTCCCTTCTTCTACTGCCTTTTTTAGCAAGTCATTTTTCTGTGAGTGAAACAGAAAAATAAGCACAACTTAGACATGTTAAAGGTAATGAAACAGAAATATAACAACAACATATAACTTCATTTCACAAATTCTTGAATTATGGCCTTGTGCTTTACAGTATGTGCAATTCACAACAGTCCCAGCCTTGCTTAGTTTTGTTGGATCTCGAGGAATATCATTCATTGTTGATCTTTTCTTCTTTGGCCTTCCTGTAGGAGTCTTGATATTAGGAGGCCTTGGCTCATTGGCCTTTTGTCAATATTTTGGGCCTACAATGGGCTCCAAGGTACAGTTGTAGAGCTGACAAAGAGAATTTAGACCTTAAGTAATACAAATACAATGGAATTATGTAGAATAAGTTGGATATTTACCTTCATGTATGTATCCTTGCTATAGCAGCTATTTATATGCATCTCTCATTGCTCATTCTTGACAGCAATGCATGCACAAGCATGATAGCAAGGAATCCCTGTAAGATTCCACTTCCTGCAGGTACATGTTTTCTTGGACAAATCTATAACTAATTCATGTCCACCATCTGTGCATGTAACCAGGTATGTTGTCCCTCCAGACCAGGCCATCCTCTCATCATCACTCCTAGAATACACACTAGAGTCATCTGTATCTGCATTTTCAGTCTCAAAGTCCTTAAAATCTTCATGTACTGTCTTGTCTACATTCCTCTCAAATTCCAAGTCATCATCACTGTCATCCTTGTTAGAACCATCTGAATGAAAACTCTCATCATCACTGTCATCAATTGCATTCATAACATATGGTCAGAGAAATCTTTATACACTCCCTCAAGATCCCTTAACTCTTGCTCTTGATCAATTTCATATTGTGTTGAGTCTGGGAAAGGGTTTTGCATATGAATTTCCTCTTGACTACAGACCATGGCATCTTCAACAGCAATCTTTGTCACATAAATCTCAATATACCTATTAGTCCTAGACCTAATTTTTGTATTAAGCAATGCACACATCAACATCAGTTCATCATCACTTTCTAAGTCAAATAAACCTTTATCCATTGTTGTTCCTGGAAGCTTATACCACAAATTATAGCAACCACCCTTAGCTTCACACATTATCAGCATAGTATTTATCTCAAGCAGACTTATTCTAGCATAGTATTTATCTCAAGCAGACTTATTCTATCTGAGTTGCAGAAATCAACATAGACATCTAGACCTCCACTATACTTCTTAGGATTTTCTTCAAATTCACAATTATCAAACAACTTAATAGTGAATAGCTCATCATCTGGTATAATAAATAACCAAATCATCATTTTCATATAATAAAATCAAAAAATTAAACAAAAGTTCGCATTTAAACTAAGCCAGAGTATAAAGTGCTCTAAATCTGTAAAATACACATACTACCATACAAGACATACACAATACTATTTCTAGGAAGCAAAACCCCCAATTTATATGATCATATCGAACAACATATATATGCATGCATTACAAATAATTAAGGACAATGGTGTTTACCAATATATTCAGGACATTTGTATGGCTTGTACTTGTTTTGATCTTCCTTAGCTCTCAAAATCCACTCCATTTTGCTGCAATTTTATCTTAATCAATGATTGAACTTGTTAGGGTTTATACTCGATGAAAGAAGAGGGGGAAATGATTTTCTTTTGGAGGGAGTGGGTTTATACAATAATTGAAGTGTGATGTCGATCCATTACCCCTCATTTTACCATTTTAGCCCTCAATTATATTTTCAACGGCTATAGACCTAACGTCCGTACCCATTTCACGGAATGCAATCGGTTGCAAAAAAAAAAATTATTCGGTCACACCCGTGCATGTTTCTATACTTAAGTCATTTCTCTGCAAAAAAAAAACTGAGACCATGTTTCTGCAATTAAGTCATCTTTTAAAGGGGTTAGAGAATTTTTAGATATTTCATCATCTTTGCCTTCGAGATGCATGAAGAATCTAGTAATTGGAAACTTTGTTTTTTTTTCCTAATGTAGAAGAGGCGCAGTCTTTATGTTGCGAATCGGTTCCTCCCCAGCATAAAGATTTAACCGGCCAGCTGACCGCATATAAACCAACCATCTCAAAAATAAGATTTGAGTCTCTACTTGACAACTACAAACTTGTTACAAAACACTAAATTATAATAAATAAATATGATCAGAAAATATAGCTTAAAATATCACTTAATCAAGTAAGATTTACTTGTATTGAATTCGATTTTCTTCAAACGATAGCTCCTATAAACAAAATTTCAAACACTAAATTGAAATATTGATTTAACATGACTCGAATTTGGGAGGGTTTTAGATGTATTTTTTGAATACCCTACCAGGTGGCTCTTATTCAACCTGAAGTGGAGAAAATTTCCCGCATCCCCCAGAATTGAACTTTGAATGCTTTAGTTAATAAACAATGTTCTCGCCAACTAAGTTATTCACCCGGAGGCTTTGATCTATTTACTTTGATTATTTGTTACTGTAGTTATTATTATGACACTGTAAGAAATAGGGTCATTACTAGTGAATAACATATTAAATTAAGTATTAAGGTCACTAACTTACTAAATATGACCCATTAAGGATTGACAGCAGATTAATTATTAAGGGAGTAGTTATAGTGTTAGCTTTTCTAAATGTGTATATAATGTAAAGGGGAATAGTATGTAAATATAACGTAAATGATGCCTTCTGTTCTGCTGTTTTCGTCTTCGCCGTTGTAGGTGATTTAGGAACTTGAGTTCAGAATCGGAGACGCTAGTCTTATACAGGTTTTTCTACTATCCGGTAATTATCTTTGTTCTTTTAAAACTAATAGTAGTCCACGTGTAAAATCTCTGGTGAATTATATGCACTTTTCTGTGTTGAATTGCGATAAATCTACCATTGTTAATCGATCTTGAGTGCCTTAAACTGAATTCATTAAACACCTAAACACTAAAAATACACTATGATATCTTTTGATGATCGCTACGGATTGTCATTAGAATTCCTATCTCCATCTTCTAGACAGAAATGATGCTATTTGATAGATACTTGGTTTGGACACTTTTTAACACTAGGTTGGGTGCCTAAATTGTGAGATTCTTTGTAGTGCGAAAAAGCTTGTGAATTGACATATGCGATAGGACTATATGTAAACGAAAAGTTAAATCCTGGATACTTTTTACCCATTATGTACGAGCTAGTTTAAGTGCCGCCTCTCTATATTAAACACTTGGTTTTCTGTCTGATTATAAGCATAACTTTTGTGCATCATTTGGTGGGATATCTTACATTCCTTAACAATACATCGTGCACTCATATGTTATGCTAAATATGACTAGCCTTTTCCCTCCTAGATTACAGCAGGTAAGGATATAGAGCAACATTCTTAGCTGACTAACAACAAGCTAACCGCTAGTCTAACACCATCTCTGCAGAAGAAGTCTGTGGCTTCCTTCGATAAGTGAAGCTTCATCACTACATTAGATTAATGTGACTGATATGTAGTTTCCTATCAATCGTCTGGTAGAATATGTAAACAACTTCGGTTCTTCAGAATTTATTTGCTTTGTGTAGTTTCCTATGGTGTGGAGGTGCTCAACATAGGTTGACAATACGATTTTCACAACTTGGATTGATCTTATTTAAGTCATTTTTTTTCTACAATTATTGATTTTTTTTCAATTTTAATACTTAAAATTATTGAATACATACCCAAAATCGAATTTCTTACAAAGAAAAGATACCAAAGTTAATTTCCGGAAAATGCAATATAATAAGGTGATCAATCAAATCATGCAGTTCTCACTGGTAGATGGTAACACAGGGTTTAACCATAAATTATCCAAAATTTATTACTGAGATAAGTTAACATACTGGAGGAAAACTCTTTTTATACGACGCTTTGACTTTTTGTATTCACTTCAAAATGTGTTGATCATTACTCATTTACTCGACATAGGTTAATTACTTTAACCGATCACTAACTCATTGCTTCATTCTAAGCTTGCTGAGAATAATCTAGTCGCGGAACCAAAATCTTATGAGATCTCGTGCTAAAATGCGTATATATAAGTATAAAAAACATAATTCATTTTCTGAGATATCCACGGCTAAGAAGATTTATAAGTTCTATTCAACGAGCTCTGCTAAAACCGGTTCAGCTTACCCTGCTTCCCTCTTGGTTCCTCGCACAGGTCCACCACACAGAGCACATTGTATTGACACTTTACTTCTAAACCAAGGGTGTATATCCTGTATTAGGAAGCAATGCGGTGACACGTGTTACTCTAAAAAAAATTCTAATTTTCATTGTTATAAATTATTACAAAAATACAAACCTCCCGCAAAAATCATAAATTGTAGTGTTAAATTTACGAGAAATTATCAAAAATACTGTTTTTTAAGTTTTTTTTTGCAATTTTATAATCTTATGAAAATATTTGCAAAAATACAGTATACAACTAGATGTAACCTAAAATTATTTGCAAAAACCAAAGCAACCAGATGCAACTTTTTAAAAAAAAATTGAAATCAGCTAAAAATTCAAAAAGTTTGTTCGTAAAAGGGGGTGAATGAAGATAAAGATGAATAAATCTTGAAATTACAGGTTATATCGCCTCACTTTTCCTCTATACATACATATATAGATACATGCGTAGTTGAGAGTTCACAAGTAGTTTTATCTCAACCAAATCAACAATTGAGGTTGAGTTTCTAGCTAATCAACAAGCCCTACACGGGCACTAACTTATGTAACTTATTGTGCAACCAAAGATAATTTTGATTATTAAATTTTTTATAAATTGCATCTGTGATTGATTTTGGTTGCAGTTGCAGATATGGTTGCATCTGCACACCGTATTTTTACAAATACTTTCAAAAAGTTGATATTTTTACAAATATTTTGATATTTTTGCAAAATATTAAAAAAAAACATAGTATTTTTACAAAAAAATTTCTAGAATTAGGTATTTATGAAAAACAAAGTCCTAAATTTATTTGGTGCCAAAACAAAAATTTATGAATCCTACAATGTTGTTACATGTGAGTGTACCTTTTACTTTTGTCCACGATTTTAAGAATATGAGGTCTTTTATGTTACACATCTAATTTGGCAAATGTTATGGATGAAATGCAAAAATATGTCGACATGCAGACGAGATGCTTCTATCTAGATAGTAGATTCTGTCTTAAATGAGAAGAATTGATGCCGAACAAAATTATACTCCGTCTGTCCCCTCCTGAGTTCTTTATATTAGAGAATGGGCTCAGCACGCATTTTAAAACTCCTATAAAATATATTTTTATAAATTATTTTAAATATTTTTTTCTTCTGAATAGAAGTATAATGTTTAAATTTTTATTTAAAAAAAGAAAATTTTGAAAATAAATCATAAAATTATACTTTATAGGAGCCTTAAATACGTGTCAAACAATATAAAAAACTGTAAAGAAATAAGAGTGACAGAGGAATACCATATTATGATCGGTTGCAATTATGTGATTGGTGTACTTATCTCATTTTACTAGTCCACGTGTTTTCTTCATGTTCAATCTTTTAAAGGCGTTAGAGAATTTTTAGATATTTCATCATATTTGCCTTCGAGATGCATGAAGAATCTAATAATTGGAAACTTTGTTTTTTTTTCCTAATGTAGAAGAGGCCTGCAGTCTTTATGTTGGGAATAGGTTCCTCCCCAGCATAAAGATTTAACCGGCTGACCCATCTCAAAAATAAGATTTGAGTCTCTACTTGACAACTACAAATTTGTTATAAAACACTAAATTATAATAAATAAATATGATCAGAAAATATAGCTTAAAATATCACTTAATCAAGTAAGATTTACTTGTATTGAATTCGATTTTCTTCGAACGATAGCTCCTATAAACTAAATTTCAAACACTAAATTGAAATATTGATTTAACATGACCCGAATTAGGGAGGGTTTTAGATGTTTTTTTTAATACCCCATGAGGTGGTCCTTATTCAACTTGAAGTGTGGGGAAAATTTCTCATATCCCCAAGAATTGAACCTTGAATACTTTAGTTAATAAATAATGTTCTTAGCAACTCAGCTATACACCTGGAGACTTTGATCTGTTTACTTTGATTATTTGTTACTGTAGTTCTGATTATGACACAGTAAGAAATAGGGTCTTTACCCCTAGTGAATAATGTTGTGAGAGAAATTTGGTACAACACAATCGAGAGAATCTCGCTGGAATATTCGTAAAAAGTGTCCTTGGTTGTCGGACAATGCCGCAGGTTCACAGTACGAAACCTGAAGCTGATTAGTTAGAACAGAATGGTTGAAGTATGATTTTCGGGGGCTGAGTTGACAAACCACCGGTCGAAATGAGTAGTGTAAATCCAACAATACCCGTAAATTCGCCGGAATATGTATCACTGAGGTGCACGTGCCTTATGCTTCTCAAGAGTGAAAATCCGAATCCTTTAGTCAAGTGCCTACATATCCTATTTATAGGAATCAAGCCCCATGTAGTTCTATTAGGTTTATACTTCTTAATCCTGATGAATTCCACCACCCTAAGATCGTCCATCTTAGAGTTTTTATCCAATTAGGTAGCTCCAGCCGAGCTTCCTAGTCTCCTCATCCATGTCCAACTCGAAGTCCTATAAATCCTCAAGTAAATTGTGCTTATCCGAATAATTAATATGAGTCCCATACCAATTATATTTGCTCCATCCAGTGTGTTTAACCAGACTTAGAAATCCTTTTATAAGTATCATTCCGTGCTCCTAAAGTATAGGTAGCTGAATCCTTATCCTACTAGTATTCTGCCTTCGACTACCCATCACCTGTGACCAGTCTCAAGGTGCAGACCACCTGAACCTCAATGCTCCCAACTTGAACCTCGAGACCTTGGACCTGTCCTGGCACCCTAAACCACCTTAGAGGACCCTGCATCTGACCCATGATATCCATATCCTGCACCACAATATCTTGAGGCTTCCTTGGTACCTCGAACCTGTTCTTGACCCCTTGAACCTGGACCAGGGTATCATGAACTTGTATCTTGGTATTCACCATCCTAGCCCAATACCCTGCTACTGGACTTATAACAGATATGGGCCTTAAATTGAGCCCACGTGAGATTTTGGGCACAACAACTACCCCCGATTCCTTGTAGTATTGAATACAAAAGGAACCAAAACCTATTTCATTCACAAACCATTGACTCTTGACCTCATAATCAGCTGCTCACCCGGTATCTAACTTAGATCTTCGGCGTATATTCCTCTATTCTCCCCTTAGCAAATTAAATTTGCACCTTAATTAGCTTCCACGAAACATTTATTTATCCACACATTATTCCTTTGTTTTCTTTTTCGAAAAGAATTTGAATTTTAAAATCTACAACAAAACCTCTCATATTCCTCCTAGAAAATTGAACCATGCATTAATCCTTCACATCTTTCATTAACCCTACCTATGCATGCCACCTGGCACAGCTGCTCTTTTTCCATGTGTATTTAAATACACATTGACCCCTCTTTCTCTCTTTTTATCTCACTTTTCCACACAAACTGTTCATTCTCTCTACCTTCTCTCCGGCGAAAGGCTTCCAGACGGCTCCGGGTTTCAGCGATACTTTAATCTTTGATCATCCTCAACCTGCGTCACTTCGTAAGGTATGAATCTGTCCTTATCTTTCGTTTTTATTCCCTTTTTGCCGTTGCATGCCGTTCTTGAATATACTCGACTCGTATATATATGCACATGTATACATACATACACAATCATATATGCACGCCCACACATTCGTATCATCTGTGTAATCAAATAGAAGATCGAGAGGTCGCATGTACCTTCCCTTTGTGACCTGTAATTGCTCGATATTGCTGCCATATAATCAAGTAAAACCCATGAAACTCATTTAACTCTTGTCTTTCTTGGTGTTACGAATTGCATACAACGCTGCATCTCCTCATCTTCCCGATTGTTCTTGCTTGCATGCATAATCGACTGTATGTACCACATATGCCCCGGCAGGTTAACATTGACAAGCTGTCTCTTAAAGACTTAAGTCAACAATTGAAATTTTTTTCTGTAGTTTTAAGGCTAAATTTCTATATGCTACGACCTCTCCCGAGGTGAAGACCTATGTGAACCTTTATCTATCCTTTATATGTAGAAGCAACCTTATAGTTTATAATTTACGAACCTTGGGAGCTACTCTGACCTTCACCTGTTCGACCTATGTCCTCAATAACAATCCTCACAAAAAGCCCCAACCGAAAATCTTCGTAAGCCTTTTGGTTTACTCGTCCCTTTGCTTTCCTGATTGCGAAAAACCTGGTTGCTTGTTATCTTACCCTGAATCATCTTTTGCAGATGTCAGGGAATTCAACCCCTACAAGTTCCCAGCAATCGACGGCCCATGGGGTGCAGACTCCCGTGGACTCTGATCCTCTATCTGCCAGAACCCTTCCATTGAATCCACTCGCTATCAAACCAGTCAGTACCAGGACTCGCTCCAAAGTTAAGGTTCTGGTTCCCGAACAAGCCATTGTATCTGTTCGAACAAATCTCTTTTCCCATAAAATTAAAGATTCTCAACCCCTTACCATTCGTCATGCATCCTCCGACAATTATCCACTCCCTGATTCAGAAGTTGAAGTTGAGGTTTCCTTAGAAGATGACACTCCCAACGAATCTCAAGGCATAATCACTGCTTGTGAAGAGCTAGATACCTCAATGAACGCTAACCGAGTAAAAATTCTTCTCCAAAAACACCGTCCCAAGTGCCGCCTGGTGGTACCTTCCCCTGGGGAAAGGTGTCACCGTTTTGACAACTTTGAACCTGACCAACAGATTCCCTGTGCTGTGTTTTCTGCCACATTTTTTAGAATGGGTTTGTCCATCCCTTTACATCCTTTTATCTATGATATCATTACCTATTATGACATTGCTCCTCTTCAAATACCCCAAACGCCTACAGAATGGCCATGTGTATGTATGTCCTCTATGACCAGCAGTTCGAAAAGAAGATGTCTGCCCGTGAGTTGGGTTTCTTTTACCAGCTCAAACAAACGGGAAAGAATTCCGGTTTCTTTTACTTGTCCGCCTGGAATGTCCATGATGGACAATGCATCAAAGGAAACAGGAAGGGGATGACCGATTGGTTACCCCAATTTCTCTATTGCTATGATTGTCCCGTTTATAGAACATAATTCAACAGAAATCCCAGTAAGTATTGTCTTTATATTTTCCTTATTCCTTCCATAATAATTTAGGCATCGCACTCTAACCCACACCTAATCCTTATATAGAGATTCCAAGTAAGACAGCACTTAAAGGCCATTCCCTGGAAAGGGCTCTTGAGGCCTTGAAGCTATCAGCGGAGCTAGGAGATGGTGCTAGTCTGCTGACAGAGCAAAACCTTAGAAGATGTGGTTTTTTACCAAATAAGAAATCTTTAACCCTGGTTTCAATAGAGGACTCTGAAGCTGAAACCTCAAGTAAAATAAGTTTCCTATCATGTCTTTGTGCTTTACTTTATCATTTGTGCATTCTTAACACGATATTATCCTTGTTTTCATACCTTATTGTTCATATAATAATCTTTGATTTCCCTTGTAGATATGGCTTCTGGTGTGCCATCCTTTGTCAACAAATCCGCAAGCTACGATGACCTCTTTGGAGATGAGGGGAAAGACCTTGTTCCTATTGATGCTACCCCTATATCAAGGATGAAATCAACCACTGCTTCTCATGACAAATCCACTACTTCTTCCAAAAGGAAACTGCCGTCGTCTGCCACTGTTGATTCTACTAAGGGCCCGGGATCTCGTTTTAGCAAAAAGTCCAAGCCATCACCCCCCAACACCCCAGGTGAAGGTTCCAGCTCCTTAATCCGCAAGTTTTTTACTATGGCAGGGAACCAGATTCCCGAGGAAGCTATCGCTGAGTGGGATAGGATGAGCTTGTCTGAAGCTGCGAAGGCCACTGCTTGGTGTGAGGCTCAGAGTCTTTTTCATACTTTAAAGCGTAATGAAGAAATGGTGGCAGCAGCCCGCAGCGATCAGAAGCTACTTGAAGAAATTAGGCAGTTAAAAACCCTCCTTAAGACAAGTGAAGATGAGAAGAAAAAGTTAGCTAATGCCAGCAAGAAGCTTAAGGCTTCCGAGGCTAAGCTGTTAAAAGAGCGTGAACAGTTGAACACCTCCATCGTGAACCTTGACTCTGAAAAGGACGCCCTACAAGCTTCCTATACCAGGAAAGTTGGCGAGTTTAAGAAGAAGCTGGATTCTCTCAATACCACCATCGCCCTGGAGAGATCTACCCGGGAAGCCGCCAAACGGGAAAAGTTCGAAGCCGGGTATAGCCGTGGGGTGAACGATTACATTGAATCTACATACGACCACTTCCCACTTTGGACTGGACTCTGCTGGGTGATGACACTGTGAAGCTGGTGGAGGAGATCAAGAAGAAAGAAGTTGCCGCAGCGGGGGAGCAGGAGAAGGTCGTTCCGTCTGAACCTGAGGCCGAGGCACAGGTCGTGGTGGAGAGCTCCAACCCAGATGCTCAGATGGAAGATGTAGAGACAGCCGACCCTGTTCCTGACCAGGATGCTCCTGCGGCGTCTCCTGATAATCCTGCTTCATGAGTGCCGCCCCTTAATTATAAGTTCGTTTTTCCTTTTGAAACATTCACACCCTTAAACGGGTTAACTTTTATGGTCTCTATTTTGATAACATTCCTGGCGTTCGCGCCTTAAGTTTCAAACTTGTGAATGAGGGTGCGGGTACCTCAGAATACCTCGCAAGATGTAACCTTTTAACTTTGGTTTTCATCTTTTATCTTATCGTACTTTTATTTCTCCTACGCCCAAAATCCATGCTTAGATTTGCCATGTTGTTCCTTCCGGATAATTACTAGATTTGTCATGTCAAGTTCACACGTAGGTAGCTGTAGCTTTATGTAAAATTTCAAATACAAAAGACCAACCTGTCTTGCACCATTAAATAACTAACATACCTGTATTTATAAATAATTATGTGCCAATCCAAGAATATCCATGATATGTACCATACAGGTAACCAATAGGACCTATACCATAAGGTCACATTTTATACAAAGTTTACCAACACGCATATTTGCGTTATTGCAACCATAAACCTGAAGCTCACCCGAGCTTTTCCGTACCTCTTGACCGGAGATACAAACCGTATATGATAAAGGTCATTCACGACCACATTACTCCAATAATCTGATGTATAAATAATCCATTCTTGCACCTAATTTCCTTAAGTACATATTCTATTTTCCATAGATTAGATCATCCATAAGCCATTTTATCCACTGCATTCGAGAAAACCCGATCACGCATATACATCCTTGCCTAGGGCAATGTGCCATTAAATTCCATGTACTTCACAATCCTGTATGAAGTTTAATCCGTGCCACAGCTTCAGGGATCATTAGCCTTGAACCTCCCAACTGTGGTGTCAATCCGTCCAGTGTTCCAGCTTGCATTCGTGCAAGGAAGCTTGAACCAGAGTATGGCCCATGAGTGGTTTCCACACTTTACCATGATACTCATGCCTAGTGTCCCTGGGGCTTATATGAGTTGATACATTTGAATATTTATCCATGAATATTAGCCTTTACCTCATAATCCATGAGTATTAACCTTTACCTCATAATCCACGAGTATTAACCTTTACCTCATAATCCATGAGTATTAACCTTTACCTCATAATCCATGGGTACGAATTTCCAATCCAATCCAATTCCGTTAAATTTAATCCAAATCATATTAAATCCAATCCAATAATATTAAATCCAATCCAATAATATTAAATCCACTCCAAATAATATTAAATCCAATCCAATAATATTAAATCCAATCCAAATAATATTATTTCGAAATTTAACCATTTGAACCTGTATAGAGTATATCCACTACCCCCCAGTTCTTTATCATATAATCGTTTATGGTGAAGAACTAAACAAAGGCAATCATACGTCGAACTTTTAATCCACATGTAATCCTTACAGCAAAAACATAAAGAGTGATAAAGCATTCAAACCAGAAGAGCCATATGAATCAAACATAGAGGTTTCATTAATATTGTAAAATTTATCGAAAGACATCCAATAGGTAGGGTGTGCATACACTACCCCCCGAGTGCTCAAAGAACAAATGAAAATGTCTTATTATGGACCTGAAACAAAGTGCTTCGAAGCTGAGCCAAACAGCTATGAAGCTGGGGCTCACAACCATGAAGCTATATCTAAGCATGGCAGTTACAACTAATAAACTGCTTTTATTATTCCTATGCCTGAAAGAGGCCTACAGAAATAGTACCTGATGATTTACTGGTAGTATTTCTTGAGGTGCTCACCATTCCATGCCCTTGGAATGAGCTTTCCATCCAAATCCGTGAGATGGTAGGTACCTTCCCATAAGACAGTCTTTATGAGGTACGGACCTTCCCAATTTGCTCCAAACACGCCATGCCCATGAACCTTCATGTTGGGCA
Organism: Heracleum sosnowskyi; assembly: GCA_030848705.1. Lineage (NCBI taxonomy): Eukaryota > Viridiplantae > Streptophyta > Magnoliopsida > Apiales > Apiaceae > Heracleum > Heracleum sosnowskyi. The sequence goes on along the minus strand of CM061242.1, from coordinate 7,025,180 downwards.
TCATTTTCCTTAGGACCAAATCACCAACCTTCAATGGGCGAGCACGGACCTTGCTGTCAAAGTACTTCCGAGTACGTTGTTGATAAGCAGCTAGCTTCAGCTGTGCAGTAGTTTGAACCTCTTCCACGAGATCTAAGTATAATCGATGATTCACCTCGTTGTTTTCAGGATCGTAGTTATCCCTTCTGAATGATCCAGCCCCAATTTCCACGGGCACCGTAGCTTCACAGCCATAGGTTAAGGTGAAAGGTGATTCTCCTGTGGTGGTTCGTGGTGTGGTGTTATATGACCATAAAACCATAGGGAGTTCCTCAGGCCAGCATCCCTTGCTTTCTTCCAGTTTGGTTTTCAAAGTGTGTTTAATGATCTTGTTGACAGCTTTAGTTTGACCATTACTTTGAGGGTGGTAAACTGCCGTGAAGCCTTTCTGAATCCCGAGATCATCACACAGCTTTCGCAACTCTTTGCTATCAAATTGCTTTCCATTTTCTGAAATTAACTTGTAAGGGACTCCGAACCTGCAAACGATTGCTCTAAACACGAATTCCTTTATCTTTGCAGCTGTTATCGTAGCTAGAGGTTCAGCTTCAGCCCATTTGGTGAAGTAATCTACCGCCACAACAGCATATTTCACCCCTCCTTTACCTTTAGGGAGCTCCCCAATCAGGTCGATTCCCCACACAGCGAAAGGCCAAGGGCTGGTGAGTGGTTTCAAGGGAACAGCTGGATTGCTATTGAAGTTTGCGAACCTTTGGCAACGATCACATGCCCGAGTGAACCTGTGAGTATCTTTCTGGATTGTCGGCCAATAGTATCCTTGGCGGAGTATTTTGTGTGCCAGAGAGGTTCCCCCTGAATGATTGCCACAAATTCCCTCATGGACTTCCCGCATAATATACTCGCATTCGTCACCTGAGATGCACTTCAAAAGGGGTTTGTTAAATCCTCTTTTGTATAAACAACCATCATAGATGACATACCTTGCAGCCTGGTATTTTATTCTTCTTGCTTCCTCCTTTCTTTCTGGAACAATCCCTTTTGTGATGTAATTCATGATAGGGGCTGTCCACAATGCCTCGGTTGCAGGTTCCAAGTTCATGACCTCAAGTCTAGGAATGCTAGGCTGAAGTTGAATCTCCAAAGGTATTACCCCTAGCATAGTAGCCTCCCTTTGTGAACCCAGTTTTGCAAGTGCATCCGCGTCAGTGTTTTGTGTTCTTGGGATTTGCTCGAGGTTCACTTCCTTGAACCTGTTAATCAGCTCTTGGGCATACCTCATGTAAAGGTCAGTACGAGGACCTCTAGCCTGGAATCCTCCTCGAATATGCCACACCACCAGCATAGAATCACTGAAAACGGTCATGTTTTCTACCCTCATTTCCAAAGCAAGCTTCAAGCCAGCTATTAGAGCTTCATACTCTGCATCATTGTTTGTTGCGTTAAAAGCGAAGTGAATGGAGCTTTGAAGCTTGTGGCCTTCCGGGCTAATGAGAACAATACCAGCTCCTGCCCCATTTCCATTTACCGCTCCATCTACATAGAGTGTCCACCAGGGTGAGCAGTTTTCGACCGTCTCTTCGGGAGCTGTAGGTTCAGCTATACACTCATCGCCCTTAACCTCAAATGATGGGGGGAATTCTAACAAGAAGTCTGCCAACACCTGCCCTTTTATAGCCGTTCTTGGCTTGAAGTCAATATCGAATTGTCCCAACTCCACAGCCCATTTCATAAGCCTTCCCGAAGCTTCAGGTTTGTGTAAAACCTGCCTTAGAGGGAATGAAGTACGTACCTCGATTCGGTGTGCCTGAAAATAAGGCCGAAGCTTCCTCGAAGCCAAGATTAAGGCATAAGACAACTTTTCCATGTTAGAATACCGTGTTTCGGCGTCCAGCAACCTTTTACTTACATAATAAACCGGGTGTTGAACCTGTAGCTCCTCCCGGACTAGTACAGCACTGATAGAATATTCTGAAACTGCCAAGTACAAGATGAGAACCTCTCCATCTAGAGGTTTAGACAGCAATGGAGGACTGCTCAATTGTTCCTTTATCTTTGTAAAAGCAGCTTCACATTCTGGGTTCCATTCGAAGTTCTTTCCTTTCTTGATTGCTGCAAAGAATTCTGTACATTTATCTGAGGATTTGGAGACAAACCTGTTTAGAGCTGCAATCCTACCAGTAAGACTCTGAACCTCCTTTATGTTTCGAGGAGATCTCATCTCGACTAAAGCTTTAATCTTGGCAGGGTTTGCTTCAATTCCCCGATGATTGACAATGAAGCCTAGAAACTTTCCTGATTCCACGCCGAAAACACATTTCTGAGGGTTGAGCTTCATTCTGAACCTACGTAGTATGTTGAACATTTCTGATAGATGTATCACATGGTCAGCTGCAGCTTTAGATTTGACCAGCATGTCATCAACATAAACTTCCATAGTTCTCCCTATCTGATCTTTGAACATCTTATTAACCAGCCTTTGGTAGGTAGCTCCAGCGTTCAACAATCCAAAAGGCATGCCAATATAACAGTAGAGACCTCTATCTGTGATGAAGGATGTATGCTCCTGATCAGGTTCATACATGGGAATCTGATTATATCCCGAGTAGGCATCCATGAAGCTTAAGAGAGCATGCCCAGCTGTAGCATCAACCAACTGATCAATCCGTGGGAGTGGAAAGCTGTGTTTAGGGCATGCCTTGTTCAAATCCGTAAAATCCACACATGTTCGCCATTTTCCGTTAGGCTTCTTGACCAACACTGGATTTGCCAACCAATCCAGGTAGAATGATTCTCTTACCAGCCTAGCTTCTAGTAACCTGTCAACTTCTTCTTTGAGGGCTAAAGCTCTCTCACCACTTATTGCCCTTCGTTTTTGTCTCACGGCAACCCTTTCGGGGTCAATGTTAAGGTGATGACACATCACCCTGGGATCAATCCCCACCATGTCAGAGTGACACCAAGAGAAAACATCTAAGTTATTTTTTAAGAAACGAGTCAATGCTTCCCTAGCTTCAGGTTCCAACTGCTTTCCAATTTTTAGCTCCTTGGAAGGGTCGGTTGCATCCACTAGGATTGACAAAGTGTCACCAGCAGCACCTGTTGTTTCCCTGGCTTCAAGCATTCGGGGATCTAAGTCAACCTTCACCTGAACCTCTGTATCAATTCTTCTAGATTGTGAAGAAACCTTGGGGGAGCTTTCCGCCTGGGCATCCTCAAAGTCGCTATCATTTACCTCTTCAACAATACCTTCGATAAGAGGTTCACTGTCTTCTTTGAGTTTCGGTGGGGGTGCCTCCAGCATCCGTACCTCATTCTGGGTATCTACCCCCGAAGAAAAGACAACATCCATGGAGCTTTCTTCACCTGGATGTTGGATAATCATAATTACATTACACAAATTATGTACCTGCTGTGAAGGTTCATCCTTCATTGGTGCCTCCTGGTACCTATAGCAATTATCTGTGGTACCTCCATCAACCAACAACAAATGCTTTGAAGCTTGCTCAGCGGTGCGCAGAGCCTTACTATAACATTCCCTTGAATCTACCTGACAGCCCTTTAGACATCCAATCCCGTTAGGAGTGGGAAACTTCATGGAGAGATGGTAGATAGAGGTTACTACTCTCATTTCCTTTAAGAGGGGTCTGCCCACGATACAATTATATGATATGTCTTCGTTCACCACCATGAATTCTGTCACCTGCGTAGCTCTCATAGGTTCAGCCCCCAACACCACAGGAAGCTTTACTCTACCCACAACTTGCACTGGTCCGCCAGTAAATCCGTATAAGTCATTGTAAGCAGGGGACATTTCCTTGTCCGCGAGTCCCATCTTTTGATAAGTGTCATAAGCCAATATGTTGCAAGAACTTCCATTATCCACCAAGACTCGATGCACATTGAGCCCTCCAATTGTGATAGTCACCACCAATGCATCGTTGTGGGGGTGATGCACATGCCTTGCATCGTCTTCAATAAAGGTGATGTCCGCAGCTTCACCTCTAAACAGCTTTGGGGGCCTATCTGCCAAATGATAAACATTTGTGAGAGGGTTTCCTCTAGCCTCACGTGCATAATTCTTCATTGCATTCCTGCTGAAACCTCCAATGTATGGTCCGCCTATGATTGTGTGAATACTACCAGCCCTGGTAGCTCGATCAGGTGCAGACTTTTCTTCATCTCTCTTGGATCTATCATCCTTGTACTTTTTCGCCTCCTGGGCCAGAAATTCTGTGAGGAAACCTTTCCTGATCAAGTCCTCAATATGATCTTTGAGGTGTCGGCAGTCGGCAGTTTCATGCCCATTAGCATCATGGAAAGCACAATATCTAGCTAAATCCTTCCTTCCGGGAGGTCCCGTCCTGGAGGGTTTTCTGAACATCCCCGACTTATCACCAATTTCAAAGATGTGTTCCACAGGTGCTGCCAAAGGGGTGTATTCCGAGTACCTCCTACTACCCTTAGATGACGGATATTTGTACTCAACTGTTCTCTTTGAACCTGTGGTGTTTACTGACAGAGGTGCAGTCTTCACCTCCTTGCTTGCATCCCGGCCATCTGCTGAAGCTGTGTTATAGGTTGTCCGCTTGCTATAGTTTCTTTCCTTCGGACTGTACGACCTATTCCTCTTATTCCTATTCCAGTCTCGCGAAGCATTATCCTTTTTTAAATTCTCCAAGGACTGTTCCATGACTTTATGCCTTTCTGCCTTGGCGTAAAAGTCAGCCAGGGTAGTAGGTTCCCTACTCTGCAGCTCTTTCCAGAATTCGGTCCTAGGCTTAACCCCAGCTATCAGAAAATTTTTATAAGTTTCGTCTGTGGTTTTCCTCACCCTTGGAACCTCAGCATTGAACCTCTTGAAATAGTCGTTAAGTGATTCGTTGTCACGTTGCTTAATATTTGCTAGGGTATTGGCCGGAGGTGCAAACGTGACTGAAGCACTAAACTGAGTTACAAACATCTCACCCATCTGTCTCCATGACTTAATAGAATTGGAGGGGAGCCTCTTGAACCACTGATGAGCACTATCCCTTAGAGTTGCAGCCAGCAACCGACATTTTGTGCGATCCTTGATTTGATAGACTTCCATCTCCGTGTTGAAATGACTGAGAAACTCTACGGGGTCTGTGGTCCCGTTGAATTTCAAGTCTCCCACTCCCCTGTAGCTACGGGGTAAGGGCGAATCCCGCACCTTCTTAGTGAAAGGTGATCCCACCGTCAATCCTGATTGGGGGCCCCTCTCTGCCATAATCTTCTCGAGGACTTTCCTGAGGTCCTCCTCCTTGTATTTTCCACCACCTTCGGCTGACCTAGAGGTGTCGTCAGTGTCACTTCCACCGTTGGAGCTCTCATCAGAACTGTCATCAGCTTTATAGGACGAGCCTGAGCTATGCTCATCTTCAGGTTTAGAGTGAGACTTATCCTTATGACTCCCTGATGCTTTAGACAGTGATTTCTCACTTTGTACCTTCTTGGGGCCCTTCTGTTTTGCTTCCAATAGCTTAAGCCTCAAATCCTTACTCGTTAGCTTCTTTCCCATTCGGTCGAATACAGTAACACTCCTTGTAACCGAAGGTTCAGGATCCTCCTTATCCTTGGGCTCAGCTTCAGAGTTCCAGTCAGGATTACTCTGATCGGTTTCAACATCAGAAAAAGTCTTCTTAGTTTTCTCCTTCTCAGGTCCTTCCTCCTCGCCGCCAAAATCCAGCCGAGTAGGCGTAACCTTAGGAGCCTTAGGCCTTTTTTGCTTCTTTCGCCATCTTTTCATCTTTTCAGATTTTTTCTCCAAGGAATCCACCCTTTCACCAATTTTCTTGAGGTGATCGAAAATATCCTTGTTCGTAACCTCACCATGAGGACCTGTTCCACGGCCTTCTTCATTGTTAGTTGGTGTTTGCGTTTTTCCGGAATCATCCGACATCTTTTCTCTCTTAAGATTTCTGATGGAGTTCCCCTCCTTCTAGCGCCACTTATGTTGTGAGAGAAATTTGGTACAACACAATCGAGAGAATCTCGCTGGAATATTCGTAAAAAGTGTCCTTGGTTGTCGGACAATGCCGCAGGTTCACAGTACGAAACCTGAAGCTGATTAGTTAGAACAGAATGGTTGAAGTATGATTTTCGGGGGCTGAGTTGACAAACCACCGGTCGAAATGAGTAGTGTAAATCCAACAATACCCGTAAATTCGCCGGAATATGTATCACTGAGGTGCACGTGCCTTATGCTTCTCAAGAGTGAAAATCCGAATCCTTTAGTCAAGTGCCTACATATCCTATTTATAGGAATCAAGCCCCATGTAGTTCTATTAGGTTTATACTTCTTAATCCTGATGAATTCCACCACCCTAAGATCGTCCATCTTAGAGTTTTTATCCAATTAGGTAGCTCCAGCCGAGCTTCCTAGTCTCCTCATCCATGTCCAACTCGAAGTCCTATAAATCCTCAAGTAAATTGTGCTTATCCGAATAATTAATATGAGTCCCATACCAATTATATTTGCTCCATCCAGTGTGTTTAACCAGACTTAGAAATCCTTTTATAAGTATCATTCCGTGCTCCTAAAGTATAGGTAGCTGAATCCTTATCCTACTAGTATTCTGCCTTCGACTACCCATCACCTGTGACCAGTCTCAAGGTGCAGACCACCTGAACCTCAATGCTCCCAACTTGAACCTCGAGACCTTGGACCTGTCCTGGCACCCTAAACCACCTTAGAGGACCCTGCATCTGACCCATGATATCCATATCCTGCACCACAATATCTTGAGGCTTCCTTGGTACCTCGAACCTGTTCTTGACCCCTTGAACCTGGACCAGGGTATCATGAACTTGTATCTTGGTATTCACCATCCTAGCCCAATACCCTGCTACTGGACTTATAACAGATATGGGCCTTAAATTGAGCCCACGTGAGATTTTGGGCACAACAAATAACCTATTAAATTAAGTATTAAGGTCACTAACTTACTAAATTATGATCGATTAAGGATTGACAGTCGATTAATTATTAAGGGAGTAGTTATAGTGTTAGCTTTTCTAAATGTGTATATAATGTAAAGGGGACTAGTGTGTAAATATAACGTAAAAGATGCCTTCTGTTCTGCTGTTTTCGCCTTTGCCGTTGTAGATGATTTGGGAACTTGAGTTCAGAATTGGAGACGCTAGTCTTATACAGGTTTTTCTACTATCTGGTAATTATCTTTGTTCTTTTAAAACTAATAGTACTCCACGTGTAAAATCTCTGGTGAATTATATGCACTTTTCTGTGTTGAATTGCGATAAATCTACCATTGTTAATCGATCTTGAGTGCCTTAAACTGAATTCATTAAACACCTAAACACTAGGAGACAGTCGATTAATTATTAAGGGAGTAGTTATAGTGTTAGCTTTTCTAAATGTGTATATAATGTAAAGGGGAATCGTTATGGAATAAAAATTAGGGTGCAATTAATGCTAGGGTTTGAGAGCTTCTAGTTTTCATGGCTGCTCTTGTGTTTCGTGACTCAATCGGTCCTCACAACATGCCTACGTATCTCTAGCATATAGAGAATCAAGTCAATAAAACGTAGTTCTGAGTTGAGGGGTCAGACCCTTTATATAGGCGTCAGAAGTCTTGCATTTAGAGGAGGGTTAGGAGACTTGGTGAACAAGTCACCTCCTTGAACTGAGATTCTAGATCCTTGTTTGTGGTAGGCACTCCGATTACGTTTGGGTGTCTTGGAAGCTACTCCTAATAGGAGGTGGCTCTTGTTTGGACACATTTAATGGGATGTACAACCAGCCTTTATATTAATTATGAATTTAATAAATCATTAGGTTTTCGGGCCTCATTAATTGGGCTTAATTCTTGGATCAATCTAGGTCTAATTAATACATCATTAATTACGTCTATAGAGTTATTTTTAGCCCATATCATTTACCCCCCAACTTCTAAGAAAACTTAGAAAAGTTTTCATAGAAGTTACATTGATCTTTTTCGAGATTTGGGGTCCTTTTTATCCTTTACCTAGGACTTTAATTTGTACACTAGTGTTTCACGAGTATCGACTCGATGTAAAGTGTGGAGCGACCTACACATTTACGACGATTCATGGCCTTATTCGAGGCTAACTTGACTTTTGTATAATCCTTTTATAGTTCATACCGTCTTAATTTGACAATTTTGATGGTAATTTTCGGATGGAATACCATAACTTTAAAGTTTTGCGGGAAAACGGTCCTTCTTTCGTGCCTTCTCTTAGCAATTATGGGTCTTTTTATGTATTATCATAAATTGTTGCCCTTATCATCAAGGAAATATTTATATAATTTTCCTTGTATTTTTTTCGCATTTTTCCTATTTTTTTAGGAATTTTATTGTACCTTCACGTATCTTTTCTTTATTTTTGATCATTTTATCAAAAATATTTATTTGTGCTTCAAACATGTAAATAATTTCATAAATTATTTCCTAATTTTCCTTGATTTTCCATAATTTTTATCCCTTTGAATATAATTAATAATTATTTTCCTTATTTTTCTTTTTTCCAGAAAATAAGAGAAAAAGGCTTCCTCTCATATTGCTTTCTAGGCGGAGGTCACCCCTGCCTAAGAGACATCCCAGGAAACTCGCCTACGAAGTACGTCTCATAGGCGTGGGTATGGTTGGCGTGCCTCCAACATCCCTCTAGGCATTGGTCACCCCCGCCTAGAAGTCGTATTTGGGAGTCACGTCTAGGGGGTTGTCTCCTAGACATTTTTTGTTGATTTTTTTTTTTTGAAAGCAAAAATTGCTAACACTTGGAGCTCGGCTCTAGTAACCCACGCCTAGGAGGCTTTTCCGGATTCAACACCTTAAAATCATGCTTCCTAGGCGTGGTTTCACGTTTTTTTCATCAACATTTTTCTGTCTTCTTTGTTTTTCTTCCAAGGCATGGGTTACCCCCGCCTAGGAGATGTACTAGAAGCCGCGGCCAGGGGGCGTGCCTTCTAGGCGTGGGTAACCCCGCCTGGAAGGCGTACTTAGGTATTTCGAACCTACTTCGAAGTTTTTTATTTATTGTTGGGGTCCAACCCTTTAAACTTTTTATTTCTTATTTTCTAAAATATTTGTAGAACTCTCTAGAATTCTCTAGAGCAGTATTTGAATTTAGAAATTTGTGGGTTTCCCGCCTAGAAAAGGCCAAATGACCGGTTCCTTGGCCCAATAACCTCCCATAAGAGGTAATCTAGGGTTTTCAACCTGCTAAGAACTTCTATAAATTGAGGGGAGTGTGAATTTATTTTCATACTTCATTCTACACTCTTACTCTGCCGAAATTTTCTCAAAGCTTTTCTCTACAAAGCTCTGCTAGGGTTCCACCATCGGGTGATTTCCGGCGTGATTACCACCGTGAGGCTCGATCGTTTTCTGGGTTTTTGTTGAAGATTACTTGAATCTTCATCTCTTTCAGCTCTTTTTTGGGGTTCAAGCATCCTTCCCAAGAATTTCAATGGCGGATTCAAGCTCTTCTCAGCAATCACAACTCTCGCAGCCTCCTCCATCTTCATCTCACCCTGTTAGGGCTTCTCGAGGTAAAAAACTTCAAAAACCTCTTGTTCATGCTATTGTATTTTCACTTAGAGATTTATTGAATGATTTTTGGGATGCCTTCCCTAATTTACTTTATCTAGAAGCTTATAACTTTCCTTCCAAATATGATCAAGAATCTGTAGATGCACTAGCTAAGTTATTTGGGATTAACGGGCATTATAGAGCCGTTGCCCCGGGCCCAAACAATAGGGCTTGCTACGCTAAACCCGGGGCTATTAGGATTTATAAGGAAACCTTTTATTCGGGCTTTCGCTTGCCTCCTCCTCCCTTTATTTTTCGTTTACTAGCCGAAGCTAAGGTTTGCCCAACCCAGCTTTAGCCTAACACTTGGCGTTTTATCTATTGTTTTATCGCCCAATGCAAAAAACATGGCCTTGAACCCAATGTTGTTATTTTTCGCTATCATTTCAAGTTTACTATTGTTCCTGACGAAGTGGGTTGGGTTAAGATTTCTCATCGAACCAATAATCGTAGTTCGGGAACCTCCCCAGATTCTTTTCCCAAGTGGAAATAAGAATGGTTTTATTTATATATGGACGGGGATAACTAGGATAATTATTTTCGTCCCAATTTTTCTGTGGCCGAGGACGGGCCTATTATATCCCTTAAATTGGGAATAGACGATATTGTTGCTATTGGTATTCTAACAGTAGATAATTTGCACCATTGCAATCTCTTGATCTCGAAGGGAAATATTCAGGAGCTTGGGCTTAGTGACCTTGGCCTCGAGGGTATATTTTTTTTCTTTCCTTATAAATTCCGCATTTTATTTTGCTTGTAGTATTAACTTTTCTTTGTTGGTTTCACAGCTAAGGACGCCCTTAAAAAAAATTCAAGAGGAGAGAAGACGCCGCTACAAGCGGTACTACTGTGGAGGTTCAACGAACCTCTAAACGATCAAGGAATGAAGATGGGTCCCCAAGAGTGGAGTCGGTCCCTACTTTTTTGGCTGAGAAGCCAGTCCGCGTTGATGAAGACCCCAACCCTTATGTGGTGACTTGGGGCTTGCTTAATAAAGATACCATTGTTGGGAGTTTTCGGGTTGCTGCCGAGTGGTCCAAACACGTGGTTACCCTTCGAGATAGGGTCGAGGTGGTGGAGTCCTCCGAGGATCTTCAGATCGAGCTTCTTGGAACTCAAGCTATTGCCTCGGTAATTCTTTATTTCTTTGCACATGTATTCCTTTTTACTTTACAATTTCTAATTTCTTTTTATTTCGCAGGCCAACACTTATCATCAGGCCGCTCTTCACAATCTGAAGATGGTGCTGGCCGAGATGGCCATAGCTGAGAGGGATAGAGATCGCTATATTGCCTCATCCCAAGCTATCTTTGAGATATTTCGGGCAGTAGAGAGGGAGCTTGTGGAGGAGAAGGAGAAGATCCGCAGAATGGAGGCCGAGGCTCAACGAGGGCGTGAGGCAGTTATCGCCGAGTACAAGGTATCTAAGGAGTTTCAAGACCTCCTTAATGCTGAGTACGATGCTAACTTCCCTGAAAAATTCAAAGATTGTTGGGATGAGATCATCAAGGAGTTGGGGTAGAAGATTGAGGGAGTTACTTTGGAGAAATTCCTTGTGCCAGACATGGGAACTACTACTGGGGCTACTTTTCAGGCACTTTCTCAGCCTATGGACTACTCAGAGCCTATAGATTCTCATCCTATGGAGACTACTTTTTCCTCTCATATAGAGGACTTGGATGCCCCTTTGAGGGATGATCCCACTATTCCCCTTACTTCTTTGGGAGGTATGGGTGAGGATGATCCCCTCAAGGGGTTAGAATTAGATTAGACTTTTAGTCTTTTGGCCCTGCGTGGCTCTATTTATCTATCTTTTGCTTATCTGCAACTCACCCTCCGGGGTTTATCATGTAACTTATTTATCTATGCATTCTTTGTTTCTTCAGCTATCTTTCACTTATATTTATTTTGCTTATTTTTAGTAAGGTAATTCCTAGTACTTGCCTCTTAAATGGGCTGGCACTTTGCTCGAGTGCTATTGGTACAACTTGTTTTCTTATTATCTCAAAACAATAAGGAAATACTCAAACAATAATAAGCAATAAAATAGTGAAAGAGAACTTGAAATATCTTAGAAAGAGGGTTCAACCCAAATACTCTACTTCCTACTAAGAGCTTAGCAGCTCAATTTATTTCTACTTTTCCTATTAGTGGATCCTTTTAGAATGCACTAAACATAATAAACTTTCAAATTTGACACATGCCAAGTCCTTGGCACCTCAGTCCCTTCAAGGGTCTCTAGCTTGTACGAGCCTCGTCCAAACATGTTCTTGACTCAATATGGCCCCTCCCAATTAGGGGCCAACTTTCCCTTCTGTCCAACTCCGGATGCTTCGATCTTTCTGAGGACCAAGTCGCCTTTACGTAAGAACCTCTCCTTAACCCTTAGGTTGTAGTAGAAAGATGCTCGTTTATGATGTTCCACGATCTTGGCATTTGCTTCATCTCTAACCTCATCAATCAAGTCAAGTGCCAACCTCATTCCTTCTTGATTTGATTCAGGCTCATAGGCTTCCACTCTTGGGGATGTATGAGTAATTTCCAAAGGAACCACGACTTCTGCTCCATAAGCTAGTAAGAACGGAGTAGCTCCAGTGGTCACTTTACAAGTGGTACGATATGCCCAAAGTATAGGGAGCAACTCGTCTACCCAAGTGTTCCTTGAGCGTTCAACCTTTTTCTTTAGTCCATCAAGGATGATTCGATTGGCCACCTCGACTTGTCCATTTGCTTGAGGATGAGCAACTGAAGTGAAACGTAGCTCTATATCGTTCTACTCACAGTACTTCTTAAATCTTCTTTGTCAAACTGCTTCCCATTGTCCGTGACTAGGATTCGTGAGATTCCATATCGACACATTACACTTTCTGATAGAAATTGCAATACTTATTTGGTGGTTATCTTGGCTAGGGGTTTAGCCTCAATCCCCTTTGAGAAGTAGTCAATTGCCACTATCAAAAACTTCCTTTGTGCACTTGCTACTGGGAACGGACCAAGAATATCCATTCCCCACATGGAAAATGGGATTGGTGAGTTAACTGATGTTAACATCTCGGGTGATTGCCTAACCACGGGTGCATGCTTTTGACATTGTTCACACTTCTTTATGTAATATTTCGCATTATCAAGCATATTTGGCCAGTAGAAGCCTAGACGAGTGATTTTATGAGCAAGGGCCCTGCCCCCCAAGTGCTACCCATAAATTCCCTCATGAACTTCTTTCATGGCTAACTCCACATCCTGGGGTCGTAGACACTTCAAATAAGGGATGATAAAAGACTTTTTGTATAAGATCCCTTCAATTAAGGTGTATCTCAACACTCTTACCGTTAATTTTCGTGCCTCCAAGGCATTATTTGGTAACCAACCGATCTCCAGATGAGCCTTAATGGGGTCTATCCAACAGCCACCAATGTCAAAAGGTGCTATCAGTTTTCCATTGATACTCGGGGTCTTCAAGACTTGGGAAGTATACACTTCCGGCATAGTTATCTATCTCAGAAGAAGCAAACTTAGACTAGGCATCGGCCTTCATGTTTTCTTCTCTAGGGATATGCTCCACATAGAATTCGTCAAACTGGGTCATGATGACTTTCACAAGCATCAAATATTTGGCCATGGTTTCATCCTTAGCCTCGAAATCTCCATTTACTTGTGAGACTACCAATCTCGAATCTCCACAGACTTTGAGAGTCTTGACTCTCAAGGCCCCAACCAAACCTAAGCTGGCTATCAGGGCTTCATACTCAACTTCATTGTTTGTTGTCGGAAAGCCCAACTTTAGTGCATACTCAATGGGAAATCCATCGGGACTTTGTAGCACTAAACCTGCTCCACTTGATTTTGGTTTTGATGCCCCATCAAAATAGAGCACCTAATATTCCTTAAATACCATCTCTTCATTTTGCTTTTCAATTTCTTTGCCCTCCAAGGGTACTGCCTCCTGCCCCCCGACTTCTTGGTTGTCGATGGTACATTCAACCATGAAGTCAGCAAGTGCATGTGCTTTAATGGCCGTTCGAGGCTTATACTTGATGTCGAACTCTCCCAACTCAATCGCCCATTTGATTAGTCTTCCACTGACCTTAGGACTATGTAGGATATTTCTCAATGGTTGATCAGTCAAGACTTCTATCTTTTGCGCCTGAAAGTACGGGCGTAGTTTCCTAGAACCCATGATCATAGACAACGCGAACTTTTTTATAAGTGAGTACTTCACTTCCGCTCCATGCAAAATCTTACTCACATAGTAGATGGGTTTCTGAACCTTCGGCTCTTCTTTGACCAGGACAACTCCTAAGGCGATATTAGAAACAGCCAATTACAAATAGAGTGTCTTTCCAGGTTTTGGTTTCGCCAACAATGGTCCTTCTGTCATATATTTCTTCAAGACCTTAAAAGCTTCATGGCTTTCTACTGTCCATTCAAAATCTTTCACCTTTTTTAAGGCTTCGAAAAAGGGCAAGCACTTCTCTCCAGATTTGGAGATGAATCTTCCCAGTGCTGCTACTCTCCCAGTTAGCTTCTGAACGTCTTTAACGAACCATGGTGGTTCCATATCCAGAATCGCTTTGATTTTGTCGGGGTTGGCCTCAATTCCTCGTTTAGAGACCATCAGACCCAAAAAATTCCCGATCCAACGCCAAATGCACACTTAGCGGGATTCAACATCATCTTATGGTGTCTCAGCACTTCAAATGCCTCTCGGAGGTGTTTTATGTGATCGTCCTTATCGAGACTCTTGACTAACATGTCATCCACATTAAATTCCATAGTTTTTCCGATGAGGTGTTCAAATATTTTGTACACTAATCTTTGATATGTAGCACCTGCATTCTTAAGTCCAAATGCCATTACCAAGTAAAAATAAACACCAAAGTCAGTGATGAATGATACCTTGGGGATGTCGTCCTTATGCATCTTGATTTGGTTGTACCCGCTGAAGACATCCATGAAGCTTAACATCTCATGCCCTGTAGTGGCATCTATTAGTGTATCAATTCTTGGTATGGGGAAACAATCCTTACGACATGCATCATTCAAGTCCGTGAAGTCTACACGCATTCTCCACTTTCCATTGGCTTTCTTGACCATAATCGGGTTCGCCAACCATTTGGGGAATTGAATCTCCTCTATAAATCCTTCCTCCAAGAGCTTATCTACCTCTTGCTTTATGGCCTCTTGTCTTTCGAGGACAAAATTCCTCTTCTTTTATTTTACCGCTTTTATTTTACCTTGCATAATCTGTGATTTTTTGTCCTGGATTACCCTTCTTTGGTGGAGAATCAGAATCCTTATTTATTCTGGGATACTTGTCCCTTGCATCATATTCTTGAGCTTCTTTTCTCTTCTTTCCGTTTCCGTTTCCCCCAACAGTGGGTTCATACTTCCTCATGCTTTCCTCAGCCTTGATATACATTCTAGCCCTATCTTGTAGCTTCAACATGCTTTCGGGCATATGTTTTGCTAGAGATCTCTTGAAGTGATCATCAGTGGTCCCTTTCTGCAGGGCTATCATATCTACCTTATCCTCCAGATAGGGGTGTGCATGGTGCGGTTTGGTGCGGTTTTTACGATTAACTGTTACCAAACCAATATATTTGGTTCGGTTCGGTTAATTGCTATTAACCGCTACCAAACCGTATTGAACGGTTTTTTCGGTTTCGGTTTTAAATATTATTCTTTTTCTTTTACTTGTGCAAAGTTTTCGTTGGTAGTGTATTGGATAAAATAAATAGTGTCAATGGTCAATAATTATATTACATTAAAAATTAAAGTATAGTGACTTTCAAATTTGTGAACCAAACTAAACTCATTTCATAATTTTTTTATGTATTCATGTTATCGTAAATAAAAATAACAAATACGACAAATATTTGTCCATAATAATGGAAAAGAAGATTATAGCATGTGCGTTTATACAAATTTATTATACAAAAATTTAAAAATTATGATTAAAAACTAATACAATATTGATCTTATAGAGTTTATGGAAATATATTATAAAGTTTATAAATACTAATATAAAAAATATATATTTATGTAATGAATACTAATACCAATTTGTTCGGAGTTATCATAATAATATATATTAATATTATATATAAATATAATATAGCGGTTCGGTTAATTTCGGTTCAGTTTTGACTAAAAACCGGAACCGAAACCGCACCATTAGTTTTGGTTTCTCGGTTCGATTATTTTTCAGTTTTTTCTTCGGTTTGGTTTTTTCGGTGTGGTTAATCAGTTTTTTCCGGTTAATTTTTCGGTTTCGGTTTTTTCTGCTCACCCCTACCTCCAGATCTGGGACTTTCAAGGCCTCCCCAGTGAATCGATTTATGTAGTCCCTTAAGGATTCATTCTTGCCTTGTTGGATTCCCATAAGAGATGCAAAACTCTTCTCATGCACTCTTTCACTAATAAACTGATTGATAAATGCCTTGCTTAATTCCTTAAAAGATCTAATGGAATTGGGAGGGAGACAACTATACCAACGTTGAGCCATGCCTTCCAGGGTTTGTGGAAACACTCTACATTTGACCGCATCATTAGTAGGCTGCAACAACAGTGCATTGGAGAAAGTCCTTACATGATTAGCGGGATCTCCCGTTCCATCATAAGCCTTAATGGTTGGCATGTTGAACTTCTTGGAGATATGAACCTTCATAATATCCTCAATAAAGGGGGGTGTAGGATCATCTGGATCTCCTAAGGGTAACAACACAGTTGGATCTCCTTTTGGGACTTCAGTCCTCTTAGTTTTTCTCGGGGGTGGATCTAAGTTGATCAGCGAGATTCTCCCAGCCCCAATTGATTGGGTTCGTGTTCAAGTTCTTCGGCCAATACCTTCTTGAGTCTTGCAGCCTCAGCTTCATATGCCGCAATTTTATCCTTGGTAGTTTGGAGTTGTTCCTGATTTTCTTGGGAGGAACGTCTCCTTCTTGGGGCAACATCCCTTTCATCATCAGTTTTGTAATTATCATCCTCGGTATAAGGACCAGAGAATTCTCGAATCAAAGGAGTTTGTTGAGTTCGAGTTTGAGCTTGCGGAATAGAGGGCCCTAGGCCTTGAATGTAAGGAGGCACGTATGCTTCGTGGTGTGTTGGATTGACACCACTACTCCCAACAGTGGGTCGAGGTGGCACACCAAATGTAGGCATTCCAAGAGTTTGATTCGTGTATTGGGGGAGATCTGTGGTATGGAGTTGAAGGTTGCGGGGTGCATTCAAAAGCAGTGGAGAGGTTGTGATTGGTTGCTGGAGAGTAGTCTCTTGAGTCCGAGGATTAGATCCATGAACAACCATCTGCAGGGGATTCGTCCCTTCAACCGAGATTGGGATTTCTGGTCCTTGAGTAGTGGTGAGGGGGATATTCGTCCCTTTGGATGCCAGTAGTTGGCGGTGGCTGGCTTTCTGTTCCATGAATCTCCGTTTCAGAGGTGATAGGAAGTCCTTCAGAAGTCTGAGTTTCTCGAGTTGTTCTCTGTGTGTCCACCATGGTTGATGTTGTCTTCCCACAAACGGCGCCAATTGTTATGGAATAAAAACTAGGGTGTAATTAATGTTAGGGTTTGAAAGCTTCTAGCTTTAATGGTTGCTCTTGTATTTCGTGACTCAATAGGTCCTCACAAGATGTCTATGTATCTCTAGCGTATAGAGAATCAAGCCAATAAAACGTAGTTATGAGTTGAGGGGTCAGGCCCTTTATATAGGCGTTAGGAGCCTTGCATTTAGAGTAGGGTTAGGAGACTTGGTGAACAAGTCGCCTCCTTGGACTGAGATTCTAGATCCTTCTTTGTGGGAGGCAGACTCCTATTAGGTTTGGGTGCCTTGGAGGCTACTCCTAATAGGAGGTGGCTCTTGTTTGGACACATTTAATGGGATGTACAACTAGCCTTTATATTAATTATGAATTTAATAAATAATTAGGTTTTTGGGCCTCATTAATTGGGCTTAATTCTTGGACCAATCTAGGTCTAATTAAAACATCATTAATTATGTCTTTAGGGTTATTTTTAGCCCATATCAGGAATAGTGTGTAAATATAACGTAAAAGATGCCCTTTGTTCCGTTGTTTTCGTCTTCGCCACCAGAGGTGATTTGGGAACTTGAGTTCAGAATTGGAGACGCTAGTCTTATACAGGTTTTTCTACTATCTGGTTATCTTTTTTCGTTTAAACTGAATCCATTAAACATTTATACAATCTATGGATGATTTGATCTTGATATGATTTACAAATGAACAATGTGCCAATAGGGCTCTGAGCGAATGCTAGCACTAATGTTTTAGTTTTGTTAGAATTTGGAATCATGGCGCACAGGCTGGTCTGTTTCATAGTTGCTCGTGTTATTCACCTTGTTGAGACTGTGTCTAGGGTTAATGTGGATTGCCCTGCTCAACACATTTTCTAGAATGTTGGGCTTGTCTTTTTTACAATCAATTTTTTTTGTTATTAAGGGTAAACTTTCTGATAACGAGAGTGATACTAAGCCTTCAGGGATAAAGTTGATATTATGCATTTTGGGATGAGTTCAGGGGATGAGGCCATGGATGTAAATCTAGCTATTTAACATGATCTACTTGGGTATGTTGTGTATACACCGGTGATTACTGTTGTTGTTGAAAGCAATGTTGGTGGAATTGCTTCTGATTCTAACTTGAGTGTGATGGAAGCTAGGGGTGTTATGATTGTGATTGTAGTGCTCCTTGTTGCTCTAATCAGTGTTTCTAGAGGATGGACTTCATTACTCTATCTCGTTTGGCCTGAATGATTGAACAACTTAGGCGCTTATCCATGTTGTGGCACTTGGTGATGGTTGGTGTAATTTCTTATTTGATGACCATGTTGGTTCTCTGGTCTTGGGCCAGAGCGTAGGGGATGTAGAAGAGATGCATTGGGAGCTTGCGGATTCTTTGAGAACTATAATCATGATTGAGTGCATCGTAGATGCTAAAGTGGATTCACAAGCTAAGATGTCATCATGTGATTCTGAATTCTTACCGAGCACTGCTACTCCTTTGCAGAAGCAAGACTTGATTGATCCAATACAACATGAGAGCATGAAGTCCGGAATTTGTTTTCTGGAAAAAGCAAACTCGTTCTTGTCTCAAAGAATTGGAAGGAGGCAATGGGGAAGAAGGCCCGGGATCAGAATATTGTTGATGATGCATGTGATCAAGTTGCTTGCGAAACTGCTGGAAGGGTTCATGTTCGTGCTCGTGTTCGCAGGACGAGGCTTTGAGCTGTTGTAACCCTATGACATTTTTATATTATGTTTGTTTGTTTCTTAACTAATTTAGCTTACTCTATAGGTCTAATTTGTGAACTTTGCTTGCAATTTCTGTTTTGGAAACGTGAACTTTCTCCCTAGTGGAGCTTGAATTTCTGTTATGGATTCTCATTTATTATTTATATAAAATTAGATTCTTTATAAAAAAAATTTGATCTTATTACCGGTCGGTTAAACTGATGTGGACGTATAGTCAAAAATCATAATCTTAAGTAAGGCCCACTTTGATCTGCGATCGTAACTGATAAAGTAGAGTGAGAAAAGTGAAAATAAAGATTTTACTATAGTGAAACTTGTTGTCAATAAAAATAAAAGATACACTTATATAGTCAATAATTAAACAATGATAAATAAATTATTCCAACAAGAAAACTATTATAATAAATGAACTATTTACTAATAATAATATTTTATATATATTATGTTGCCCAGTAAATAACAATTGTAGAAGGGGGGTTGAATACAATTGTATAAGATTCTCGACTTGATAAATTATGTATCTCAAATATGAAAGAATAATAACAGATTTATTAAATCTGATATAAAACTGTTACAAACTCTCTCAAGAAATTTTGATATTCTTGAGAGCTTCTAGGTTACAAAGTGTTAGGCCGAATACATAATATAATCAAGTATGTATATGAGAATAACAATCAAGAACACTTTTTATAAATCAACAAACTGTAATTATATTAACAGTTTCTCTCTTTATGATGTTAATGAATCACAAAGAGCTACTAGGTTACAAGAATAATATTTCAAAAATCGCATCCCTTCTAGGGATAACCTATCTGTGTTTATATAGTACACAGTTACACAATCCTTATCTAATTGATACTCCTATAAATTAGCTATACAATTCATATCAATTAAGGATTGCTTCAGTCTTCTATTCCGTTTCCTTAGCTGTATCAATATATTCTGCTTCTTTCCATCTTCAGAATATATTGCTTCTAGAATCTTCATCTTTGCACCGACAGCTAAGTCAACTATCACCACGTCAGACTTTATCAAACTCTGACTGACTTCTAGATAAACTCTTCACTCAGTCAGACTTTATCAAACTCTGACTGGCTTCTAGATAAACTCTGATATGTACCTGATACTTAAACACTAATGAACAAACGTCAGCAATTATATCTAACAATCTCCCCCAACTTGTGCATAATAAAAATGTACAAGTTAAACAGATAATTGATGATGTCAAAACATATAACAAATGCAGTGTTTAAAATATAGCAGAGTTTAATTTTAAAACAGAGTTTAAATTTAACTTAGAATAGAAAACATAAAAACTTACAGTTAGACTTTACTGAATTTCTTGGATATCAGGTACAGTCCTGATATAATCTGACAGTAACTTTCTCTCAGCTCGATCTAGTTCAGCAATCATATCCTTCTTCAGCTCCTTCAATTCTGGTTCATCTTCACCAATTTGATAAATGGCAGCCCTTAAAGAATAGATGTTGTTCTTGTTCATTTCATTGCCAAGTCTGATATAAAAAGCCTTATCAGACTCTAGATTGAACTCTAGAACTTTCTTATCTAGTGCAGTCCTGAATCTAGCACTATTTTTCTTCATTTCCACCAACTTTCCATGTGCATCTCTGTACTTAGGAATATATGCACTGGAAACACTTCCTCCAAAAAGAACTTTCGATTTCATCATTCTGTCTTTTAAAACCAGAGCAGCATTATGAGTATTTCTATTTTTGATCTTCAGGAGATATAGAACATACTCTAGCTCTTCCCATAATTTCAGACGAATATCATCTTCTCCAATTCTGTAAACTCTGCCATCAGCCATAAAGTATAATAAAAACTCCTTCTTCAAGCCTCTATGGTAAATCATCTGAACAGATTCTAGTTTATCAAGGTTTTCTTGAGTAACCCCAACACCAGGTTCTGCCAGTGATGTATGATCTAAAGGACTATTATTAACTCTTTTCTCTTGGTGGGAACCTAAACCAGATTTATCATAAGATTGTTTTCCAAGTACTGTTCTGGTTTGTAGAAAGTTCACCTGGCTAGGCTTCAGAGTTTCAGGTAATGAAGATCTTTTGAAACCTTGGAGTGGTGAAGATAGCTGAGTTTGCACAACTTGAGCATTGTCAGAGGTTGAATAATTCTTCTTTGGTAACTGTTCTTCTTCTACCAGTATACCCTTTCCTTTATCAGCATTTGTAATCACAGGCCTCCTGGTGTATTGTATACTCTGTTGAGTATTTTCTTTAATAGAAATTCCAGTTTCTTTCTTTCTAGGAGCCTTGATTTCCTTCTTCTTGTAGATTCCAGCTTCAAGATTCTTCTTGTGTTCTTCAGCAAGCATTTGCTCTTCAGCTTGGATATCTTCAATTGTAACATCTTTTCCATGTTCTGCCATAAACACCTTAGTAGCAATTTCCTCATCTGTGGTAGGCTTATCAGAGATTATCAAACTTTTGAATCTTGAACCACTGGCAGAGTTTGCATTTCCCTTTCCAGAGTTTGATCTTCTATCAGAGTTTGATCTTCTTGGAAGTAGTCTTCTATCAGAATTTAATCTTAAACTCTTTCCATCTCCTCCCTTGTTTCCACCATCATTACCATCATCCCTCCGTCTCAGAGTTTGAGTGTCTTTGCATTTGTCACGTGGTACACTCTCCCCCTTTTTGACATCATCAGAAAGTAGTACTGATGTCAACAACTCAATTGCATTAGAAATTGAAGTCAGTTGGGCAGACATAGCAGTCTGGTTGTCCTCAACTTTCCCAAGCCTCTTCTGAATTTCATCAGAGTCCTTAGCTTGCTTCTTGAACATGGAATTGTAGTAAGCTCTATCATTTTTCAGAGTAAGATCCCTCAGACCAACTTCATTCCTCAAAGCAGTGACTTCCTTATGAGACTCATCAAATCTGTTGTGGAGAGATTTAATGTGAATCATAGTAGCCTTTAGACTTGTAATAATATCAGGATTTGAAATTGTCTTCACAGAATCACCAAGAAAATCAGCAGCCCTCTGTGCTGAAAAGATACAATCTGCAGCAGCCCATCTATTGTAGTACATATCCTGATAATGCTCAGCCGTGGCTCGATTGACCTCTCTTTGCTCATCAGAGTTTGCTTGACTCTCAAATAACTCCTCTTGTGAATGATCAGAACTATCATCATCATTATTATCATCTGCTGTATTCTCTGCAGGAACATTCTCAGCAGCAGTTTCAAAATTACTCTGTGCAGCTTCAACAATAACTTTCTCTGCAACAGGTTCTGGAATCTCAGAGTTTGCAACAAACTCTGTTTCAACAGGAACAGACTCTGCCATAGCTTCATCGAAATTCTCTACAGCAGCTTCAGTAGTTATCTGCTCAGCTTTATTAGTCTCAGAGTTTGTAACAAACTCTGCTTCTATGGGAACATTCTCTGTTGCATCCTTGTCAGCAACATCAGGATTTGCAGCAACAGTTTCTGTAGCATTAGCAGCTAAAGTCTGATCGACTTCCTCACCTTTCTCAAATTCAAAAGAAATTATTTCTGTGTGAGAAGCCATAGATTCTTCAATTTCAGCAATATCTTGATCAGCTTCCAAACCCTCTGTGAAATGTTCAGAGTTTACAGAGATGTTCGCTTCAACTTCCATATGAAATCCTTGTGGCTCAAAAAACTCAGCCTCAATATTTTCTGTAGCCTCCTGAACAATAACTTCAGGAGCTTCATCTGCAATCTCAACATGTGCTCTATCCTCTGTGGACATAGTAGCTTCATTTGCAGCTTCCTCAACTACATCATCAGCCTTTGATGTAGGAGCTTCTTCATCAGCACTTACCATTTCAGGCATAGATGCTGCTTCAGCAACATTTTCCTCAAAAACTCTGTCCAGATTGACAGCTTCAGTATTTACATTGGATGCACCAAAGAGATGTGCAGCCACCAATCTTCTTTTTCTCTGATGAAGAGTTTCATCATCAGTTTCACTCTCCGCATCAGCATTATCAGACTTTGCCCTGTTGGCCCTTCTTTTCTTTAACCTTTTCTTCTGAGGCATATCATCAGTATTTGATGCCCCAGCTTCAGTTTCTGATGGCTTCACTCTTGCAGACTTAACAGCCCTTACCTTAGACTTCTTTGACCTCTGTGATTGAGACACAGAAGGTCCAGCTTCAGCGTTTGCAAGTTGTTGTTGTTGTAAGTTGACCAGGAATTGTTGCACAGACTCAGGTAGCAACAAAACACCAACATCTCCTTTCTTGTTATCTTTATTGGTTAGATCAGAGAATATGCGTTTATGTAATTTAAAACAGGGAATCACATCATTCTCATCTATCTCTACGTCAGAAACACATTCAGAGAATATCAATTGACAAAATCTTGCAAAATAGACTACACCTCTGTTTTCATTCATTTTCTCACCTATATTATTTAGAACTAGTCTAGCAACATCAAAATTACCTCCATAAAGAAGAGAATACCCGATTTGCAGACTATCCGTGGGAATAGCATCCCAATTCGTGCATTTCTTGCCGAACGCCCTTGTTATGCAGTCGAAAAAGAAACTCCATTCCTTTCGCAAGAGCGGTCGCTTCAACTGACCAAGCTTTGTCAGTGGTCCAGAGTATCCTATTTCCCTCATCATTCGAACTAACTCTGAATCTCCAACAGAGATTGTGAAAGCATTAAAGTCTTCAAGGCCCAGAGCATCACGAACAGTTGTAGGAGTAACTACAAACTCTTCTCCTTGAAATTCAAAGATAATAGATGGAGACCCAGACTCTCCTCCATTGTCATAAGTACCTGTCTGCCAAAAAGATCTGATTTGAGATGCAGACAGCTTCAATGGTGCTATGAGAGCAGTTCCAACATCAGAGTTTGACAAGAAATCTTGAATCAAATGAAACGCCTCCGGTGCGTTCTCATTTGCCAAAGGAGCAGCATAGTTATTTGGGACGAATTCTAACCCAGAAGCAGTAAACATTGTAGTAGCCATTAGAAAAGTTTAGAAGAAAGATAGAAAAAAAATATCGAATGTATGCAGTGAAAGTGTTTGAGACAGTGTTTGTGAGTAAAAACTTATGAAAAGATGAAGTGTGTAAAAGAATGAACCGTTTATGTGTAGTAAGTTTAAATAATAAAAGTGAAAATTAAAACCCAATCGTTTTAATCATTACTACACACAGCAGGCGTCTTTGAAAAATGTGTGAGTGGGACAGATGTCAAACATGTATACGCTGACAGCTGTATGTAACAACTTCCAATACACACGCGCAGTAAAAATAGCCATAATTACCGCTTTCCACACTGTTCAAAACACTCAACCTCTCTCTCCTCTGTTTAATACAAATTTGAACCGTTTGTACTCATACTCTTTCGTATTTCTAAACAATTGTCTAATCTCAAAATTATAAAATGTCTGAAACAAAGAAATCATTTTAATCATCAGAGATTAAAACAAAATTACCTCGGCGTATTTCTCACAATACATCAGTGTTTACCATTTGTCCTTCTTTGTCAATAAACTCTTTTCTCAAATTGTACAGGTGTGAATAATTGTGTGTGCTATAGCAGAGTTTACTGAATATGAATATTTAGACCATCTCAAAGTGCATAAAATCCACAAACTTAAGTAGTAAAAACTGGTTGCCTAAACTCTCATGTAAAACATAAAATCTGATTTTTATATCTAAACTCTGTATTTTGATATCCTTTCATTTGGATATATCTTTTATTCTTCACCCCCTTCATGTATATATATATTTTTTTTTAATTTTTCCAGTAATCAGTGGTTGGCACTAGTCACCAAAAATCAAAGATTTTAGCCCTTATTTCATACAATAAGTTCCTGGATCTTTCTAGGCACAACATGATCTCAAAGGAATTTGTGCTCTTTTTGGCATCTTTTGATTTGAGGGTGAATTATTTATAATTAATAATCAGAGTTTAGACTTTTCATCAGTTAATGTAATTAATTTATGAGAGAAAATGCAAACAGCTAATACAACTTCAGTGTATAGAATCAATAAACTAAGAGATGCTATAAATATAGAGACAGTATCATGCTGTGTTAACTTACTGCACATATTTGAGATCAGAATCTAAACAACTCTTAAGGATTCACAATTACTTACTGAGAATTATGTTTCATACAAATTTCTTCATTGGTCCATATGTTTCAGACAAAATTATAATCAGAGTATAGCATTAGACTGTAACTATCAGAGTATGACCAACACTTTATGACTTACAGAGTTTAGCATCAGAGTTTACTTTCAGAGTTTATGACACTGGTACTCATAACAGTTAATACATGCAAGGAATCATGAGCATTAAAAATCAAATATGTATAGTTTTTGAGTCTAACCCATATCTCTAGTCAAAACCAGAGATCATTCCAAGTTCATTTACCAATCTTGTAAAAGTAGCTTCACTCAAAGGTTTGGTGAAGATATCTGCAAGTTGTTGGTCTGTAGACACAAAATGAAGCTCAATGTTTCCTTCTTCCACATGTTCTCTGATAAAATGATACCTTATGCTGATGTGCTTGGTCATGGAGTGATGTACTGGATTTCCTGTCATAGCAATAGCACTTTGGTTATCACAGAAAATAGGTATTTTAGAGTACCTCAAACCATAATCCAGCAACTGATTCTTCATCCACAGAATCTGTGCACAACAGCTACCAGCAGCTATATACTCTGCTTCTGCTGTGGATGTGGAAATTGATTTCTGTTTCTTGCTGTACCAAGAAACCAATCTGTCACCTAAGAATTGACAGCTTCCACTTGTACTTTTTCTGTCTATCTTACAGTCTGCAAAATCTGCATCAGAGTAACCAATTAACTTAAACTCTGATTCTCTAGGATACCACAGACCCAAGGTTATGGTTCCTTTGAGATATTTGAAAATCCTTTTTACAGCTGTTAGATGAGGCTCTCTAGGATCTGCTTGAAATCTTGCACAAAGACATGTTGCATACATGATATCAGGTCTACTTGCAGTAAGATACAGTAAAGACCCTATCATTCCTCTGTAGTTTGTCATATCTACTGAGGCTCCTGTGTCTTTGTCTAGCTTTGTTACAGTAGCCATGGGAGTTGTAGCAGATGGACTATCAAGCATACCAAATTTCTTGAGAAGATTTCTGGTATATTTTGCTTGATTGATAAAAATACCATCATCTGTTTGCTTGACCTGTAAGCCTAGAAAATAACTAAGCTCTCCCATCATGCTCATTTGGTACCTGGATTGCATAAGCTTTGCAAACTTCTTACAAAGTTTGTCATTAGTAGATCCAAAGATAATATCATCTACATAAATTTGAACTAAAAGCAAATCATCACCAGAATTGAAATAAAACAAGGTTTTATCAATTGTACCTCTTGTGAATCCACTTTCTAAAAGAAATTGAGCAAGAGTTTCATACCATGCTCTTGGTGCTTGCTTTAGTCCATATAATGCCTTGTCAAGCCTGTAGACATAGTCTGGATGCTTGGGATCTACAAATCCTGGTGGTTGTTCAACAAACACTTCTTCTTCAAGCTTCCCATTGAGAAAAGCACTTTTTACATCCATCTGAAAGACTTTAAACTTCTTGTGTGCAGCATAGGCCAGAAAAATTCTTATGGCTTCCAATCTTGCAACTGGAGCAAAAGTTTCATCATAGTCAATTCCTTCCTGTTGTGAATAACCTTTAGCCACAAGTCTAGCCTTGTTTCTTGTAATCACACCTTCACTGTCAGTCTTGTTTCTGAAAACCCATTTTGTACCTACAATTGATCTATTCTTTGGTCTAGGTACTAGTGTCCAGACTTCATTTCTTTCAAATTCATTTAACTCTTCTTGCATTGCTGTAATCCAATTAGCATCTTGAAGAGCTTCCTCCACCTTCTTTGGTTCTGTTTGAGACAAGAAAGCATGATACAGACACTCATTATTTGTTGCACTTCTAGTTCTCACACTAGCATCAGGATCTCCAATTATGAGATCAGGTGTGTGTGCCTGTGTCCACTTTCTTGCTGTTGGTAAGTGGTTTCTTGCATCATTATTGGATCCTCCCCCTTGATCCATGCTCTCCTGATTCATATGTTGACTTTCTGCAGCATCTGAGGCTCCCCCTGAATTGGATGGCTCAGAGTTTGAACTGTCAGAGTTTGAATCAGTTTCCTCAACTGACTCATTTTCTGTGTCTTGTTGAGCTTCTTCACGCTCCACCTCAACTGGTTCTCTATGTTGTTCAATTTGAGAATTTTCAGTTTCTCCAGTATTTACCAGTAGAGGTTCAGAGTATGCTTCGTCAGAGTTTATCAGAACCGCTTCATCAGAGTTTGTCGGTACTGCTTCATCAGAGTTTACATCATCAGAAAATAAACCTTCATTTTCAAAGCGCAGTTGATCATATTCAATTTCATCTTCAAGTCCAGTTATTTTCTTGTCATCAAATGACACATGTATGGATTCCATGATCACTTTAGTTCTCAGATTGTAAACTCTGAATGCTTTTGTTGATAATGGATAGCCAACAAAGATTCCTTCATCAGCTTTTAACTCGAACTTGGTCAACTGTTCAGGATGAGTCTTCAACACAAAGCATTTGCATCCAAATATATGAAAATATTTCAAATTTGGCTTCTTATTTTTCACCATCTCATATGGTGTTTTCCCATGCTTGTTAATCAGTGTAGCATTTTGAGTAAAACAAGCAGTTTGAACAGCTTCTGCCCAGAAATAAGTTGGTAATTTTGCTTCATCAAGCATAGTTCTGGCAGCTTCAATTAGAGTTCTGTTCTTTCTTTCAACTACACCATTCTGCTGTGGAGTTCCAGGTGCAGAAAACTCTTGTTTCACTCCTCTTTCCTTGCAGAAAGCTTCCATGATTGAGTTTCTGAATTCAGTTCCATTATCATTTCTTATAATTTTCACTTTGTGCTGTGATCCTTTGTCCAGTAGGTTTACATGAACCATCAGAGATTGAGCAGTTTCATCCTTCTTTGATAAGAAATACACCCATGTATATCTAGTATATTCATCAACAATTACTAGAGCATATTTCTTTCTGCCCATAGACATCACATTCACTGGTCCAAAAAGATCAACATGTAGAAGATGATAAGGTTCCACTACTGAAGATTCAGATTTGCTCTTGAAAGATGACTTCCTTTTCTTGGCCTTTTGACAAGAATCACACAGACCATCTAAGCTTAGTATTGACTTTGGAAGTCCCCTTACAAGATCTTTTCGTATAAGTTCATTGATGTTGTTCAAGTTTAGATGAGAGAGCTTCTTATGCCATTTCCAACTCTCTTCATTTGACATTCTTGCAGACAGACACACTGTTTTTCCATCAGAGTTTGTTACCAAACTTGCTTCATAAATATTGTTGCGCCTGTTTCCAACTAGAACAACTTTTCCAGTAGATTTACTGATAACTTCACAGTATTCAGTATGAAAATCTACATGGTTTCCTCTGTCACAGATTTGACTCACAGATAGCAGATTATGCTTGAGTCCTGAGACTAGAGCTACATTTGTGATGATGACACTTCCAAGATTAATATTGCCATATCCCAGAGTGTGTCCTATGTTGCCATCTCCATAGGAAACCTTTGGGCCAGCCTTCTCCTCAAAGTCTGATAGCAGGGCTTTATTTCCAGTCATATGTCCTGAGCATCCACTGTCCAAGATAAGTGTGCTCTCTTTTATACCCTGCAATCACAAACAAACACTAAGTGTTAGTTTTAAGGACCCAGACTTGCTTGGATCCTTTGTCTTTCTTAACAGTGTTAGCTTTTGCAGCGGAATCACTATCAACAGAGTTTAAACTAACATTGTCAGACTTTACACTTGCAGAGTTTGCCCTAACCCACTTCAAGTTGGGCTTTGGCTCATAATAGTTATGATAAATAGCATGATAACTCTTACAAGTATAAATAGAATGCCAAGTGTTCCCACAGTGTGTGCATAAAGTCTGTGGTTTAACCCTTACATAATCATTCTTTACTCCTGATGTAGAAGGTAAAGAATTAATATGTTTGTTCTTATTGCAAAATCTAGCAAGATGATTAGAACTACCACAATTATAACATGTTTTCCTTGGAGCAGCAGCAGTAGGCAAATGATTTTTTCTTTTATTTATGCCTATTTTTCCATTCCTATTCTTCTTGGACCCTTTTGGTTTCATGGCAGATTTTACCTCTTTGAGCTTATGATTGAACTGTTTTCCTGTCATCAAACCAACATTAACCTGTTTTTCACAAGTTTTTACTGGCTTTCTAACAGCTTCTAATTCCATAAGATTTTCCGTTATAATATTTTCCTGTCTTTCACAGGTTTCATCTGATTCCATATCAGCTTCTCTTACTACAACAGATTTTAACTTAGTGGACTCTGGAACAAATTTCACAGGTTTAAGTTGTGGTTTAACCTTAACTTTGTCTTTAAACCTAAGTTCATCATTTTCACAATAGCCTAAACCTACAGAATCTGTCTGAAACACTTGATGAGTGTCTCTTCCAGAGTTTGTCCAAGTCTTGATTATTTTTCTTTCTTTTTCTAGATCAGATTCTAGTTGCTTATATCTTTTGAGCAACTCCTGTTCAACATAAACAGCATCATCTCTTTCTTTTTGAATCTGCTTCATATTTTCAAGTTCTCCTTCAAGAAACTTGTTTCTCTCTTTAAGACTAAGATTCTCAGATTTAATTCTCTCATTCTCTAAAGTCTGATCCCTATAACTAACATGTACGCTTTTCAGATATACTCTTAATTCAGATATATTGTCAGTATCATAAGCATAAGTAGTTAGGGGTACCTTATTTCCAGATGATTCAGTCTCATCTTTGACAGTTGCCATAAGAGCATAATTTACTCCATCATCAGAGTCTGAAGTATCTGCCCAGTCTTTGCCTTTAGAGATGAGTGCTTTCTCAGATTTGCCTTTCTTGCACTCTGGGGCATAGTGACCCATCTCCTTACACTTGTAGCACTGAATTTCAGATTTATCCTTCTTGCCAGACTTGGTCTCCCTTCCATCAGACTTTCTAAAACTTTTTCCTTTCAGAGTTTGAATCTTTCCTTGAGAATCTCTTTCCTTTCTTAAAGTTCTTGAATCCCATCTTCTTGAAGGTCTTCACCATCAATGCAACCATTTGCATCATCTGTTCTTCATCATCCTCAGAGTCAGAAGCTTCATCAGAGTTTGATGACTCACTTTCAGATTTAATGACTAAAGCCTTTCCCTTGGCTTTCTTCCTTGATGATTCCTTCTTGATGGGCTTCTCCTCAACTTTGAGAGCAACAGATTTTGTCTTCTTGCTTGATCTTCTGTTTCTTTGTTCTATTTCCAATTCATGAGTTTTCAGTAACCCATAAATCTCATCAAGTTCAGTTTCAGCAAGTTCGTAATTATCTCTTATAGTTGTTGTCTTCAAATCCCATCTTTCAGGTAAAGATAAGAGAAATTTGAGATTTGATTCTTCAAGATCATATTCTTTATCAACTAGAGATAAATCATTCAGCAGTTTACAGAATCTGTCATATGTCTCAGTCAAGGTTTCATTGGCTCTTGAATCAAAGTGCTCATACTCCTGAGTGAGTATTGTTTTCCTGTTCTTCTTTATAGCAGTGGTTCCTTGACACCTGACTTCCAAAGCATCCCAGATTTCTTTTGCAGTTTTGCAACCAATTACTCTGTTAGACATAACATTATCTAAAGCACTGTGGAGAAGATGTCTAACCTTTGCATCTTTTGCAATTGATGAGATGTCCTCAGGAGTCATATCTTTCTTTTCCTTTGGAACGGTCTTTTGTTCTTGACCATCAACAACAGGAGACAATTTAGTCGGCATATGAGGACCATCATTGATTCTGTCAAGATATTCTGGATCTGTAGCCTCCAGAAACATGGTCATCTTCAACTTCCAAATTGGATACTCCACTAGCCTGAGAATTGGAACCCTGATTGTTTCATACCGACTCACAGAATTAGGTTTAACCTGTTCAACCTTGGGAGAAGTTTGATTTTCTTTAGACATGATTATTACTGTGTTTGAATCGAAAAACTGTATATATTAAACAGCCTTGGCTCTGATACCAATTGTTAGGCCGAATACACAATATAATCAAGTATGTATATGAGAATAACAATCAAGAACACTTTTTATAAATCAACAAACTGTAATTATATTAACAGTTTCTCTCTTTATGATGTTAATGAATCACAAAGAGCTACTAGGTTACAAGAATAATATTTCAAAAATCGCATCCCTTCTAGGGATAACCTATCTGTGTTTATATAGTACACAGTTACACAATCCTTATCTAATTGATACTCCTATAAATTAGCTATACAATTCATATCAATTAAGGATTGCTTCAGTCTTCTATTCCGTTTCCTTAGCTGTATCAATATATTCTGCTTCTTTCCATCTTCAGAATATATTGCTTCTAGAATCTTCATCTTTGCACCGACAGCTAAGTCAACTATCACCACGTCAGACTTTATCAAACTCTGACTGGCTTCTAGATAAACTCTTCACTCAGTCAGAATTTATCAAACTCTGACTGGCTTCTAGATAAACTCTGATATGTACCTGATACTTAAACACTAATGAACAAACGTCAGCAATTATATCTAACACAAAGATACTAGTGTATGTGATCGTGCTAAAACGAAACCTAAACTGTGTTTATATACTACACAGCTTCTCTATCAATTACAAGATAAGTCCTAATCAATTACAAAGATTGAAACCTGAAAGGCATATGTCTAAAGCCTATTTGTATACACCGAGGATTCTACTCAACTTTAATTAAGATGTAATAAGTAAATAATAAAAAATCAAATGTCACAGGAATCTCAGAAGGTTATATCTGTCAAAGAATGAAGATTAAAGTCATCTACAGACTTGAAGTTATTCTACACTGGAAGAAGTTCATTTATTTGATCAAGCCTCAGTGAAGTATTCAAGAAAGTGGATCTATTTAAAGTGTCAGAGGTTTCAGAAGTGTGACGGGAAAAAGTACAGGTTACAGTCCTTGTTTAAATAGAAGGAGAAAAGAATCACAGCTTAAAGTTAAAGATGAAGAACAACCATCAAAGTTAGTCGCTCATGAACCAGACAGTACATGGAGTGTCAACGTCAGTCAGTGGAAGTTCGTCATCAATTTTAGTGGTTCTAAGAATTAGTTTAATTCTCTTTTAATATTATTCTATAAGATATTTAATTTAATCTATGAATTAATTCTTTCAGAATTAATTCATATATTAAATTAATCAATCTAGATCTTAAGTAATTTAATGTATAAATTAATTCTCAGAATTAATTTATTTATGAAATTATTTGGGTCATTTATTTAATTTATTTAATCAGTGAATTAATTCTAATAGAATTAATTCATTTGTTAAATTAATTAAAAGTAGAATTTTATTAAATCTGTTTTATCCTAAGTCTATTTATACTAGTAGTACTATCTAATTTGTACTAGTAGTACTATCTATGTTAGTACTACCGATAGTACTACCAGTACTAAAGGATAGTACTACCGAGAGTACTATTAGT
The DNA here is from genome assembly GCA_030848705.1 of Heracleum sosnowskyi. NCBI lineage: Eukaryota > Viridiplantae > Streptophyta > Magnoliopsida > Apiales > Apiaceae > Heracleum > Heracleum sosnowskyi. Next base: position 6,992,767 of record CM061242.1, on the reverse strand, counting down.
GTAAATGGATAGTACTTCCAGAATAGAAATGCAAGTGGGTTGGCGCGTGAGAAATCAATTCTGTGACTTGTTATATACTTGATCAAAAGACACAGAAGTGGTACTACATTGTTTAAAAAAAGACAGAAAAGAAAACAGCTTCTCATTTTACTCTCTTCTGCATTCAAGCGAACCAACTGCATAGCTGAATTAAATTCTTGTAATAAATTCTGATAAGCAAAGTTATATCCAATCCATTAGAATTTGATTACTTGTATTCATTTGGCAATCTAGCGGATCATAATCCCTAGAATTTCAATCGAACTACTTTTTAGTATTCGATCTTTTTATTACAAAAATAGATAAATTCATGTCGAATTTATTCTAGATTTGTTTTAACAAGAACCTTGTAATCTGTGCACTGAATTGTAACACCTCTCAAGTTTAATAGAGTTTCTATTTAACTTGAATATTGTTTCAGTTTTTATTCCGCACTAATTTGTTCTAAACAGTTAATTCATTTAACGGACAAATTCGATAAAACGGTATAGTTTGTATTCAACCCCCCTTCTACAAACTTATCAGGACCTAACAATTGGCATCAGAGCCTTTTGATTGATATACAAATCAAAGATCCAATTGTTTTGAGATTTTTCTTTTAAACTCTGATTTTTTATTTAAATTCTAAAAATCTCAAAAGATGTCTACTACACAGAAAGTGGGGACAGTTAAAATCCCAATATTCAGCAAGGAGCATTATCCAATGTGGAAGAAGAAAATGCTCCTATTTCTTAAGGTTGCAAATCCTAAATACTTGGATGTGCTGAAGAGTGGTCCCAAACTCCCTATGATTATTGATCCTGAAGTTGTTGAGGATAATGTTGTGACTAGGGCTGCTAGAATGTACCCTAAAGATCCCAAGGAATACACTCCTGATGAGAAAGAGGATGTTACCTTGGATTCCTGTCTTCAGTTGATCCTTATTGAGAGTCTTGATCCTATCATGCATAATCATGTTCTAAATTGTGAAACTGCCAAACACATTTGGGGAACAATAGAGATAATCAATGAGGGGACAGAGGAAGTTAGGGAGAATATGCTGGAAATTCTCACTTCACAATATGAGCATTTCAGATCAAATCCAGGTGAAGGTATCTCTCAGGTGTTTGAGAGATACAACAAATTAATCAATGATCTAAATCTCAATGGGAAGCACTACACCAACAAAGAGATTAACAAGAAGTTCCTTCTTACCCTTCCACCTCATTTGGAGCACAAGATATCTGCTATTAGAGAAGCAAGAGACATGAATGAGCTTGCTTTGGAAAGATTGTATGGTGTCTTGAAGACCTATGAGCTGGAGCAGATTCAACAGAAGGAGCTGTATGGAACTGGAAGGATTGTTGGTACCTCCACTGCATTGGCTGCTGAAGTCCCACAGAAACTGGAAGTGAAGGCTGTTCAACCTTCCAGTTCTCACATGAATGTTATTGATGCTGAATATGGATTAACATCCATTGATCAATCTGGTGGTGACTTCTATTCTTTGGAAGAACTTGATCAGCTGGAGGATGGTGATTTGGCTTTGATAGTCAGAAAGTTTGGGAAGTTTAGATTCAAGAGGAATCCCAATCTTAAGTTCAGACCCAGATTTCAGAGAGGTGGATCTTCATCTTCAAGTGGCACAAGGGGTGGCTACAAAACTGGAACTGTTGAAAGGAGTATAATCAGATGCTACAATTGCAATGAGTTGGGTCACTTTGCTACTGAGTGCAGAAAGCCAAAGCAAGTGACTAGAAACACATTTGATTCTAGCAAGAAGAACAAGATTGGGAAGGCCTATGTTGCTGAAGGAAAGAGTTGGGATGACACTGACAGTGATGAAGAAGCAGGTGAGATTGGGAATCTTGCTTTAATGGCTAAAGAGGAAAGCACTTCATCCAGATACATGTCAGAGGTAACCTTTACTGACGCTGAAATGATTTATCATCTTGGTGGCACCATAAGTTGTGCACGCACTGAAAATGATAGAATAAATCTTTTAAACACAAATCTTGAAAAGGAATTAAAAGATTTGAAACTTGTGCATGTTAATCAGGATGAACTTAATGAGAAAATTGCTTTTCTGGAGAATAGGGTTAAATGTTATATTCAACTGGAAACCATTCTCAAAGAGCAGATTAGTGAGCTCAAAACCAAAGCTAATGCCTATTACAACTCTTGTAAGACGGCTAAAGAAATTTTCAATAAACAAGCTATTGGTAATCATGTCAGTATAGGTTATGATTATAATGAGGCTATAGGATTGCTTGGTATTAATACACCTTGTAGGGTCAGAGAAGAAGGAAAGGCTGTTCCTTATATTCTTAAGGGTATTAAAACACCCTTCTGTAAGGAGTCTGAGGCAGAGCCTCTGAATGAATCTTCTATCATTATTGCTGAGGAGATTCATGAAGAAGATGTTGCCTTAGAAGCTGAGAAATCCAAAAAGTGTGTATCTGATATTCCAGTCAAAGTTGCTACAACTAAAAAGGCTAAATCAGATATCCATAAATTGGATCAAAACAACTGTAGAACTAACATGCCTGCTATTAATTCTTCTCATAAAGCATGTGGTGTGGGTAATTGCATGTCTTGTGCTTTTAATGTTATGTATGCTTTCTTTAATAAAAAGCATGTATCTAGTGATAAGACTGCTCCACGTCAACATGTTAATAATAAGAAGCATGTTAAAACAAAGACTACTAGTCCTCCTCAGACTAGAGTGGATTCATTTATCCCTAAGCCTACTCAGAAATGTGTTAAGGCTGGTTATAAATGGAAACGCTCTTATGTGAAAGAGGATGAAGTAGTTTTAGTTAGAAATGTTGTTTTGCCTGACAAAGGCCAGTTCTTTAAGTATGCCGGACCCAATCAATTTTGGGCTCCGAAGAAGGACTAATCAATCTGATATTGCAGGGAGTTAAACAGGTAAACCGAGTTATGTGGATTCTGGACAGTGGCTGTTCAAGGCATATGACCGGAGATAGAGCCCTGCTATCAGATATGATTGTGAAAGCTGGCCCAGTAGTTACCTTTGGAGATAACAGCAAGGGTATTACGAAAGGATATGGCTGTTTGAAGTACGGAAATGTTATCATTGAAGATGTTTCATTTGTGGAAGGTCTGACGTTCAATCTTCTCAGCATCAGTCAGTTCTGTGACAGAGGATATTCTGTTTCCTTTGAAAGAGAGAAGTGTCAGATCACTCACAAGAAGAATGGAAAGCCTGCTCTTCAAGGAGTAAGGAAAGGTGACTTGTTCATAGCTGATCTGAACTCGGGATTCAAAGATGAAGGGAATTGTTTTTATGCTAAAGCTTCATCAGATGATAGTTGGCTATGGCACAAGAAGATGTCTCACCTTAACTTCAAAACTATGAACTCTTTAGTCAAGAGGGAATTAGTTAGAGGTTTGCCTCAGATGGAATTTACACAGGAAGGACTGTGTGAGGCATGTTAGAAGGGAAAGTCAAAGAAAGCTTCTCACAAGGGCACTGACACATCATCAATAACTGAACCTCTTCAGCTACTGCACATGGATTTGTTTGGTCCAGTTAATGTGATGTCCATGTCAAAGAAACAATATGCACTTGTGATTGTTGATGACTATTCAAAATATACATGGGTTTTATTCCTACATTCCAAGGATGAGACCCCATTCCTGGTGATTAGCCATGTAAAGTTGATTGAGCTGGATTCTAGATTCCCTGTTAGAGCCATAAGGTCAGATAATGGTACGGAATTCAAGAATGCCATTCTGAATGACTTTTGTGCTGATAAAGGAATAACAAGACAGTATTCTACCCCTAGAACTCCTCAACAAAATGGAGTAGTGGAAAGAAAGAATCGTACATTGATTGAGGCTGCTAGGACTATGTTAAGTGAGTCCAAACTTCCAATGTACTTTTGGGCTGAAGCAGCGAATACAGCTTGTTATACTCAGAATCGAACTTTAATCAACAAAGACCTAATGAAGACTCCGTATGAGATCATGAACAACAAGAAACCAACTGTCAAGTACTTTCATGTATTTGGAGCAAAATGCTTTGTGCTTTTAGATGAGAATGTTAAACGTGGCAAGTTTGAGGCAAAGGCACAAGAAGCCATTTTTGTTGGTTATTCCAGAAGATCTTACAGGGTTTATGTAGTTGGCAGTCACACAGTAAAGGAAAGTGTCAATGTTACTTTTGATGACACTAAGTTCCCCAATATCCAAAAAGAAGATTCATCTGAAGAGCTGAAGTTTGATAACTTGCCAGACTCAGAATCAGATGATGAAGCCCCACCTGAAGTTATTGCTGGTGATGATAATAACAATGATGATAATGATCCTGGTGATGGTGGTGGAAACACTGGGAACAATGGAGATACCACCAGCACTGGAGAAGGATCATCAAGGCAAACAGGCAACAACTCAGGGGGAGCAAATGAAGGATCAGCTAGTCACTCACAACATCAAAGTGAATTTCAAGGTGAATCATCAAGATCAAATCTTCCAAGACAGACTGTTTGGAATAGAGCTCATCCTTTTGAGTTGATCATTGGTGATCCAGATGTTGGAGTTAAAACTAGAAGAGCTTCTCAGAATGAATGTCTTTTCTCAGCATTTCTATCTAAAATGGAACCAAAGAAAACTGAGGAAGCACTGACTGATCCAGATTGGGTGATTGCTATGCAAGTTGAACTCAATCAATTTGAACAACAGCAAGTCTGGAAGCTGGTACCCAGGCCAAAGAACAAGAAAGTAGTTGGTACTAGATGGGTATACAGGAACAAGCTAGATGAGGATGGCATTGTTACTAGGAACAAGGCAAGACTGGTTGCACAAGGGTATTCTCAAGCTGAAGGCATTGACTATGATGAAACCTATGCACCAGTGGCTAGACTTGAGGCCATCAGGATGTTCTTAGCATTTGCTGCTTATTCCAATTTTAAAGTCTATCAAATGGATGTTAAGAGTGCATTCCTGAATGGTGAACTTGATGAAGAAGTGTATGTGGAACAGCCCCCTGGCTTTGAAAATCAGGAGCTGCTGGACTTTGTGTACTTTCTCTTCAAGGCTATCTATGGTCTCAAACAAGCCCCAAGAAAATGGTATGACACTCTCTCTGGTTTTCTTTTAGAAAATGGTTTTGTTAGAGGTATCATAGACAAAACTCTTTTTTCAAAGAAACACAAAAATGATATGATATTAGTCCAAGTCTATGTGGATGACATCATATTTGGGTCTACTAATGATAATCTCTGTAAGAGATTTGCTGAGCTTATGCAGAGTAAGTTTGAAATGAGTATGATGGGTGAGCTGAAGTTCTTTCTTGGATTGCAAGTAAGTCAAAGGTCAAATGGTATATTTATTTGTCAATCCAAGTATCTCAAAGAACTCCTCAAGAAGTATCACATGGAGGATTCAGCATCAGCAAGGACTCCATCTTCAACAGCAATCAAACTTGGAGCTTCTGACAAATCTATCAAGGTAGATGTTAGAAGCTACAGAGGTATGATTGGCTCTTTACTCTATCTTACTGCTAGTAGACCAGATATTATGTATGCTACATGCTTGTGTGCAAGGTTCCAAGCGGACCCTAGAGATGTTCATCTCGTTGCAGTGAAAAGAATCTTGAGATATCTTAAGGGTACACCTAATCTAGGTATTTGGTACCCTAAAGATTCTGGTTTTAATCTTGTTGGATATACAGATTCTGATTATGCAGGTAGTGTTGTGGATAGAAAGAGTACCTCTGGGAGTTGTCAATTCCTTGGAGGTAGGTTGATTTCCTGGTATAGCAAGAAACAGCAAACAGTTTCCAATTCAACATCAGAAGCTGAATATATTGCTGCTGGAAGCTGTTGTGCTCAGATCTTATGGATACGGAATCAATTAAAGGACTATGGCTTTGCATTAGACAAAATTCCCATATTTTGTGATAATACAAGTGCCATAGCAATCTCCAACAACCCTGTGCAGCACTCGAGAACAAAGCACATTGATATCAGGTATCATTTTATCAGAGAGCATGTCATGAATGGAACTGTGGAGTTACATTTTGTACCCACAGAAGAACAGACTGCAGATATATTCACTAAATCTGTTGATGAATCCACATTTATCAAGTTAGTTGGTAAATTGGGTATGTTAAACAGTCTTAGTGATTAACAATATCTCTGTCACGTTTGTTCTTTCAAAATTCATTTTCTTTTGCTTTGTTAATGATTTTCACTGAAAGTTCTCATTTAATAATTGCATGCTTGTTGATTTAAATGGTTCTGAATATTTTATTTTCATTAAAAATATTTTTCTCATATTTTTTTAAGGTGGAGAAATGTATTTTTATTGAAAATATATTTATTTAGAATTATTTAGATATTTTTCAGATTGTAAATATTGTTGTTTAAATATTTCTGCAAGTTTATATTAATTTTATGCATTTCTATAATATTCTGCATATTTTTCTAGGATTTATGGATTTTTCTGTGAATTTTTCTAGGTTTGTAAGTATTTTTCATGCATTTCTATATTATTTCTGCATTTTTCTGTAAAGTTTTAGTATTTTTCAGCATTTTCTTTTTATTTTAGAACTGCTTTTCTATTTTATTTTCTTATTTTCGTTAGTATTACTAGTTTTGAACTAGTAGTACTATCGGTAGTACTATCCAGTGATAGTACTACTAGTTATTTTTAGATTAGTACTACCGTAGTTTAGATAGTATTTCTACTATTATTTTTAATTAAATTCTGTCTATTCTGATAGTCTTACTAGTTCATTTCATAGTACTACCGCATTTTTCCTTTATTTTTAATTAATTTTCTTTAGTATTACTAGTTTTATACTAGTAGTACTATCGGTAGTACTATCCCTTGATAGTACTACCAGTTCTATTCATAGTACTTCTAAGCATTTTCTTTTTATTAAATTAATAGTCCTACCAGGTTTGTTAATAGTCCTACCAAGTCTTTTGTTTTTATTTTATTTATTTATATGTGTTAGTACTACCGTGTTTTGGTAGTACTGCTAGGCATTTTTTTTTTTTTTTTTTACTTAGTACTATTAGTATAATTTATATTTACCCTAGTACTATCAGTATATATATATATATTTTTGTCTTTTTACCATAGTACTTACAGCGTAATTATATATATGTATGTATAGTAATTTTTTTTATTACTGAGTCCTTACAGTTCATGTGTTTACATAACTGCTGTTTCTATTCTCTCTCTTTTGTTCTATAGAAACGAAACTCGGTCCATTTCATTTTCAATTTCTGAGTTCGTTTCTTGCTTGTTTTTAATTCTGAAACCATCACTGTTTAGATCTTCTCAAGCCCATTAATTTGAGTGGTTAAAATCCAATTTTCATCAAGTTTTTGTGTTCTTGAGTTTTCGAATTTCAAGAGTTTTGGCATTCGTTTTTAGGGTTCTAGAAGTTATTTTCTGATTCTAAAAATAGTACAGTGTGTGTTTTGAGTCAAGGATCAACATACTAAAATTTGGTAATTTTTGGAGAACTTTGAAAATTTGGATTTTTAATTAATTTTTTAATTAATTTTAAAATCCTTAAATTCGATTTATTCATAATTATTTAAGTTTTTGATTTTCTGTGTTAATTCTTAATTAGTAAATTATGGCTCAGAATTTTGAGGTTGTTAAAAACAATTACATTGGGTATTTTGATCCTTTGAAATGCCCGGTTGATCGTTTTCGACCTTGGATTCAGTTTTTAAATTCGCAGTGTTGTGTGAGTCGTGCTATATGTTTATCTGCTAATTTAAAGATTGAACCACTGAGATTGTTGTGTTCTACTGCTGTGATTTCTGAGAATTTAAATTCTATATCTTTCACTATTGAGCACACACAATATACTATTACTGAGGATTTGTTTTGTGAAGTGTTTCAACTTCCTAGGGATAACTTTGATAGGACTCCTTCTGATGATGAATTAATTCAGTTTTTCACCAGAATTCATTATCAAGGTCCTTTGGAGTTGCCTAAACTCAGTAAAGCAAATCTAGTCTGTGAATGGGATATCTTATTTGATACTTTAGCTAAGGTTTTCAGCAATTGTACTAAGAGCAATTTTCAACATATTCCATCCTTGTTGCAGTACATTGCTTATGCTATTGTGTTTAATGTTAGACTTAACATTGGTCATCTTATCTGGAGTCTTATAGTTAGGAGAGTATCTAATGCCAGGATTGATCATGATAGTGGTAGAAATGTCAGGTGTTTCTATCCTAGATTTCTCACTATCTTAATCAATCATGTGCTATCTGATGCTCACAAGGAGTTGTTTTTAAATGCTGTATCTATTCCTTCTCCTACTACTTTTAGTAAGTTCTATCAAAGACTCCATACTTCTAGTAAATGGAATATAACACCAGTGGTTGTAAGTCCATTTATGGCTCATTTCATTCACCTACCTACTTTTGAACCCTTTGTTCCTGATCAACAACTAGTCATTGCAGCTGGAACTTCAGAGGAACTGCCACTACAGGTAATACATCCTATCTCTGGATCATCTGGCACCTCTGCTCAAACCCAAGTGGTTGATAGGACAGACCAAGAGGTTATAGAACCACAATCTCTATCCCAGGTCAGAGAGCCAAACACAGTGTCTAATCCTTTAACCTCTCAACCTGGAACTGCTTCTTTAATAAGACAAAGGTCAAGTAGTGAAGAAACACTGAGTGCACCCACAGCTCTGTCTCCACCATTAAAGAAAAGAAAAACCTATAGAGAGACATCTGTAAGCCCATCCATGTCCTCCCAAAAGGACTTGGATCTTGAAATGGCCATTGAACAGTCTCTGGAGACATCCTCTGAACAGGATGAATCTATTGAAATTCGCCATCGGGCCCTGGCAATCTGTAATGAGTCAAGCACTCTCCCATTACTCACAATGGGAGAAGACATCCAAATACAAGAAACTCAGGACACTTTGTTAGGAGAGCACTTAGGATCTGAAACAGTGCCTACCATTGTCACGGTAGAAGTGCCTTCACAGGCATCAGAGGGAAAATCTGATTCTTTGCCATCTATAATAGAATCATTTTCTCCCCTCCCAGAGGGAACATCTCTGGCTCCCCTAAGGGATTTTTCACTCGCAGTTTTTACTGGTGAAAGTGAAAGGCAACCTGATGAGTCTGTCCCTGAAGAAATTCAGTATACAATGTCAAATATTTTGACAGACTCATTCAGGGATCGGGAATTGCGAACTCCCATTGCACCACCACTGACCTCTCTTGAAGGGGCTAGGGTGATTTTTCCTGCAGGTACATCTACTGAGAATCTTGACAGACAGTTAGTGGTGAGAGATATGAATCAAACACCGAGTGAAACACAAGCACGTGAGTTGAGTGAAACACCACTGAGAGCAATTGAGGTGAGTGCACACACTGACACAAACACTGCTTTGTTGAACCAACTAGCTGAGTTACAAAGGAAGTTACAAGAAACCCAGGCTGAGAACAATCTTCTGAAAGCACAAGTGGTTGCACAATCTACCACCTCTGTATCAAATCAGCTGGGTACTGTGAAAGATGACCTGGAAGGACTAAAGGATAATCTACTCCCGAGGCTGAATTCAATCCAACAATCTCAAGTACTGGTGGCTTCAGACATCTCTGATATTATAACGTCAAATGCTCAGATATCGGAGAGTGTCAAGGAGATTGCTACTATTTCTACCAAGGTGGACTTTATTCTGCAAACATCTGATGAAAACCAGAGGTTTAATGAGCAAAGGATATCTAGGATTGAAGGAGGAATGGAGCATCTTAATGAAGGGATGAAGCACCTGTACAACATGATCAAGGAATCACATCAACCTACTGTAGAACAAAGAACATTCTTTGAGGGAGATGATGATAAGGATGATGAGGATGATGAAGGAAGAGATGGAAGGGAAAGAGGAGACATAAGGAGAACAACTGAGGTGAATCCTAGGGCTTCCACAGCTCAAACTGTAGAGGATTCCTCCACTAAGGGGGAGAAGGAGAAGAAAGGAGAAGAAAGGGAAGCTGGAGAAGCTTCTGGAGGTTCTGGAGGAGATAAGGGGAAAGGTAAACAATCAGTGGAGGAGTCTGCTTTTGATGATGCCTACTACTACCATGGTGAACAGGATGACTTCCACTTTGACACATCTGGTGATCTGCAGAAGACCATACCTGAAGAAGCTTTTGGTGAGGAGGAGGTTGAGGAGGCAGCCAACTTTGATGATTGGGAAGATGAAGCTGATCTATATACACCTGACCCTTTGTTTCAAAAGGAGTTGAAGAAACAGCAAGCAGAGCTAAGAAGAAAGGAGGATGAGCAAGCCAAGGTCTCCGACATCATATCTCAGAAGCTGAAAATTCAAAAGGCTGAACATGAAGACAAACAACGTCTTCATAGTATTCATGTCAAGGAAAGGAGATTGGATGTTAGGATGAAGCAAGGACTTAAATGGGATAAGGCAAGGGAGATGTTTGATATCCCTCAGAGAGGCACAAACAATGATGCTACTTTTCTGAAGCTGCTTGAGAAGATCAGGACTGTTAATCCAGACAATTCATTATACATGAAGGCATTGAAGGAAGATATCTTAAGGATTACGTCTGCATTTGATCAAGTGAGGCAAGAACTGTTCATCTATGTCTCAAGTGCTCTTGAAGGGTCATTCACCATTTTTCTTGACCTTCTACAAAGAAGATCTCTATCTGAATTGTGGATTCTGATGAGTAAAGTAAAGAGATCTTCTTGCTTGAATGAGCTTCTATATGACCGGCTTAGAGATTCTGCTATGAAGGCCAGTCCTCAAGTTGTACATTTTCCTTATGAAGTCAAAATCTACAGAGGTACAACGTTAGAGACAGTGAGGCTGGATCCTGATTCCATGAAGCTACAGACTGCTATGCAACTGGTGAAGTTGGAGAATCTTCTTAGAACTTCTGGGTTTGCTTCTGTAGAGAAGTCTGAAGTTGCTGATATGATTTCAGACTACTGCACGGAGAAAATTCCAAGATATGCTCAGATGAAGAATAGATTGAAGAAGATCACCAATCAACCAGTAATGCCAAGTGGTGTGGTTTCTGAAAGTGATCGTGTCCTTGACAAAGATCTTCTAGTCACCTTGCAAGAAGCTGAAGAAGGTGAAATTAGAGACTGAAGGCATGATAGGTTTAGCTCATTTGTAATTATTATATGTTTAGAGCTAGGTAAATCAAGATAGGCAAAAGTATTCATATGTTCAGTCTAGAGGAACATCTATCTTGTATTTATCTTTACTGTTTGAATCTGGATATTGTTATATTTAATCCAGAACTTTTTATTATTTGCTTGGCTCTTAAAAGTCTTATCTTTTCTTGTTTTAGTTGAGTTATCCTCTAGAGTATTTGGTTGTTATTGTCTAACAAACAAATAGGGGGAGATTGAAAGGCATATGTCTAAAGCCTATTTGTATACACCGAGGATTCTACTCAACTTTAATTAAGATGTAATAAGTAAATAATAAAAAATCAAATGTCACAGGAATCTCAGAAGGTTATATCTGTCAAAGAATGAAGATTAAAGTCATCTACAGACTTGAAGTTATTCTACACTGGAAGAAGTTCATTTATTTGATCAAGCCTCAGTGAAGTATTCAAGAAAGTGGATCTATTTAAAGTGTCAGAGGTTTCAGAAGTGTGACGGGAAAAAGTACAGGTTACAGTCCTTGTTTAAATAGAAGGAGAAAAGAATCACAGCTTAAAGTTAAAGATGAAGAACAACCATCAAAGTTAGTCGCTCATGAACCAGACAGTACATGGAGTGTCAACGTCAGTCAGTGGAAGTTCGTCATCAATTTCAGTGGTTCTAAGAATTAGTTTAATTCTCTTTTAATATTATTCTATAAGATATTTAATTTAATCTATGAATTAATTCTTTCAGAATTAATTCATATATTAAATTAATCAATCTAGATCTTAAGTAATTTAATGTATAAATTAATTCTCAGAATTAATTTATTTATGAAATTATTTGGGTCATTTATTTAATTTATTTAATCAGTGAATTAATTCTAATAGAATTAATTCATTTGTTAAATTAATTAAAAGTAGAATTTTATTAAATCTGTTTTATCCTAAGTCTATTTATACTAGTAGTACTATCTAATTTGTACTAGTAGTACTATCTATGTTAGTACTACCGATAGTACTACCAGTACTAAAGGATAGTACTACCGAGAGTACTATTAGTGTAAATGGATAGTACTTCCAGAATAGAAATGCAAGTGGGTTGGCGCGTGAGAAATCAATTCTGTGACTTGTTATATACTTGATCAAAAGACACAGAAGTGGTACTACATTGTTTAAAAAAAGACAGAAAAGAAAACAGCTTCTCATTTTACTCTCTTCTGCATTCAAGCGAACCAACTGCATAGCTGAATTAAATTCTTGTAATAAATTCTGATAAGCAAAGTTATATCCAATCCATTAGAATTTGATTACTTGTATTCATTTGGCAATCTAGCGGATCATAATCCCTAGAATTTCAATCGAACTACTTTTTAGTATTCGATCTTTTTATTACAAAAATAGATAAATTCATGTCGAATTTATTCTAGATTTGTTTTAACAAGAACCTTGTAATCTGTGCACTGAATTGTAACACCTCTCAAGTTTAATAGAGTTTCTATTTAACTTGAATATTGTTTCAGTTTTTATTCCGCACTAATTTGTTCTAAACAGTTAATTCATTTAACGGACAAATTCGATAAAACGGTATAGTTTGTATTCAACCCCCCTTCTACAAACTTATCAGGACCTAACAAAACCTATCCTAAATTGACAGCTTCATTACTATAAATAAAGAACCGACAAAATAAACTTCCTTATTTAACTAGACTCCAAATATAACTCTAAGTAGGAATCCTGATCATCTTCCAGTCCTGATGATCAATCCTGATCCCAGTCCTGATGTAGATCCTGATGATAATCCTGATACTGACGCTTGAGCAAATACTGATGACCATGCAATACTGATGATGTCAGCAATCCTGATCAGTTGAGTCTAGATCCTGACGATCATTGAATCCTGATCTAACATATTAACATTATCCCTAAAACTTATGCTGGCAAATCAAGAGATTTAAATGAATCAAAATCTGCACCTCAGAGGGCGTCCAATGAAAAATGTTGCCACTCCTGCTGTGACCAAGCGACTGATGAGTCCCGAAAGTCAAAATCGTGGACAATCTTCTCATAACAGGAAATAGAATCAGAGCTCTAGTCCCGAAAAATGTTGCCACTCCTGTTGTGACCAGCTACAGAGGAGACAAAAGAGGACTAATGAGGGATGTGATGGAAGCAGTGGAAGCAGAGGACGGAAAAGACTCGTAACCAGTGGTTCGTGCAAAGGGGTTGATGCTCCAGAGGATGGAAGAAGTGCAAAGGCAAAGGATAGGGATCCGGGACTTAGGATCGTGGTGGACTAGCTGAATATTTTTTATGTTGGATTAATTTGATGTATGTTTAATTATGCTAATTGTGAACTTTGCTTGCATCTTGTGCAAGCGTGAACTATCTCCTTTTTTGGAGCCGGGTATCTGTTGTGAATTCCCGTTTATTTTAATATTATAAATCTAGATGCATTATAAAAAAGAGTAAACGAGATTTTATTATAGTGAAACTTGTTCTCAAATATAATAAAAGAGAGATTTATATAATCAATAACTAAACAATGATAAATGACGCTATTCTGACAAGAAAATCATTATAATAACAGAACAATCTAATAATAATTACTATATTATATATATGAACAGTAATTTACAGGTCAATATCAACCGACGTTAATATGCGGGCGGTGTTAATATTTGAATTACGACCCAGCGTGTCATGCGGTTGGTATTAACTCATGTTCCGCGTTGGTTGGTGTTTTGGCGTCGCGAAACTGGCTCCATTCAGGAGTATGTTGAATAACATGATTCATTTAAGTTTTGCTTTTAACAACATAATTTTTTTAAAAAAGTGGTTATTTAAGAATCCAAATTTTGATTTCAATTTCTATATCTCACAAGGCTTTGCAAAGTCAGGTTTTGATGCCCTAAATGTACCTCGGGTGCATGTTCATATGTAAGAACCCAAATTTGTTAGCATGCATCCTGCAGAATTCTATAGATTTATAACTTTCACTCTACACGGCCTGGACAGGTCGGACGAAATGCTGCCTTTAACCCATTTGCCACCTATATCTCATGTTTAATAAGTTACTAGTCATTACTTTTATACCACTACAACAAATTAGGGCATTTACGATGAAAAACTTACGACAGAATGTTGGGTGCGCCGTACTTACGACGGAAAAGAAAATTACGTCGTAAGTATTTACGACGAAAAACAATTTCGTCACAAGTTTATTCTTTTATTAATAAAATTTGGCACCAAATAATTAAAAACAGAGGAAATCAGTGCGCCAAATAAAACGTCGTCGTTTTTATCTTACGACGAATTTGCACTTCCGTCGTAAGTTGAATATTTTAATATTTTACCCAATTTAGATTTAATTACAAAATAATTAATTTTTCCCTAGAAAAAAATGACGTCGTTCAGGAGTGAATATACGACGCAATTTCTGTCGTAAATGGAACTTACGACAGATTCCATCGTAAGTTATCAAGGCGGTAAATTCAACTTTTTTACGAAAACATTTGGCGGTAATTCAACTTTTCCCAAATTTATGACATTCAATAACTTACGATGAATTTTGTCGTAAGTTATCACATGAATTTTGTTGTTTTATTTTTTTTTGAAAATATTTCTCAATGATTCAACCATATGGATGTTAGGATCTATATATTTGAAATATATTTCAAAAAAATTAGAAAAATGTAAATTAATTTCGTTTAAGATTATAGCAGTCAACGAGTGAGTTGAACGTTAATCCTTATACTAATGTTAAATTCCATGTTGGTATTCCATTTTTTTTAAAATATTTCTCGATGTTCCAACTGTATTGATGTCAAGATCTATTATATTTGAGTGTCATTTCAAAATTTTCCGAAAAAATAAATTAATTTGCTTTTAGATTATAGCAGTTAACTAGTGATTTGGCTAGGACTCGTAACTAGTGTAATTATTGATGTTATGTCTATTGCATAATCTTGTTTGTACACTTCTTAATTACTCACAAAATACATTATTATCTCATTAACTCTTCCGGGAAGCTAATCCTAGACATTTGGTAAGAAGTAGATTTGTTATAAAATAGGCAAACAATGCCTTTTCTGACAACTTACAACCCAAGAGTAAAAAAAGGAAAGGGTTGCTGAATCTTGGTTAACTTTCCATCACATTAGACCTTGGGACTGATTAGGTGCAACAATAAAATTTCAGATTCTACACCTAGCTCGACCAAGTCCTTCAGTACTCAACTGATAAACTGTGGTATCACTAGCTAAGTTATAAGAACGGTTTTAGCTCAACTTGTTAGTCCAGAAAGTTACTATTTCAGTTTCTTCTGCAGTGTGGCACGAAATGGAAAGTATCCTGGATAGTTAAACAATGGGATCGATTCTCTAATTTCTACTTTTAATATTCTAGATTCACCTGGGTGTATTTTCTGCACAGAAAAGATGAAACTCCAGAAATACTATTGGATCATGTGAGAATGATTGAGACAACCACAAAGTACAAAGTCAAGATTCTGAGAAGTGATAATGGTACTGAATTCAAGAATTCAAAGATGGAAGAGTTCTGCAAATACAAAGGAATTATTCAACAATTCTCTGCTCCTGGCACACCCCAGCAAAATGGAGTAGTAGAAAGGAAAAATAGAACTCTTATTGAAGCTGGCAGAACTATGTTGGAAGAAGCTAAATTGCCTACATATTTCTGGGCAGAAGCAGTCAACACAGCATGCTATACTCAAAATCTCACATTGATAAACAGACATGGTTTAACTCCATATCAAATGCTCAAGGAGAAGAAACCTAGTTTGAAGCATCTGCATGTGTTTGGCTGTAAATGTTTTGTTCTCAGAACTCATCCTGAACAACTGGGAAAGTTTGAAACTAAGGCTGATGAAGGAATTTTTATTGGATATCCAGCCTCAAGAGCTTTCAGAGTTTTTAACTTGAGAACAAGGACTGTCATGGAGTCAATACACGTATCTTTTGATGATAAGAAGATAATTGGATTGAATGAAGACTCACATGATAGATTGATTTTTGAAAATGAAGAACATGAATCAGATACTGACAATTCATCAGATACAGATGGGTCACCAAATCCTGATGACTCACAAACTTCAAAACTTTTCATCGTAATTGATGGCATTTACGACAGTTTCAATGCAAAAAAACCGTCGTAAATGCCCCTATTTGTTGTAATGTACATTGACAATACAAACTACAAACTTTATAAGTAATCTCGCTAGCTAGGTTAATTTTCAATTTGAACCCTAGACCATAATATATATAACCATAAGGGTTCGACAAAATAATTATAACCCATACAACCTCTCTAAAAACTCTTGTTATTCCCAGACAATGAATCAAGATTGTAGAAGGGTGGAGGTTGAATACAATCTTTAAAAATCTTTTGTGATTCTTGATAGTGAAGCTATGAAATTAAAGCAAAAACAGAAAAGCAAATAAGATAACACAAGAATTAAAAATTCAGGTGGATTGTTTTTGTCCACCTGAGAGATTTTTATTGAAGAAATCTCTGTGATGTTTTATGAATAAACACACAGCTGCATATACACAATTCTAGCTTCAGCAATTTACAAAGGATATTGCTTTCTGCTCTCTAAATTGCCTAACTGATTTCTCAGTTCTAGAATTATGCTCCAACTTGGTTATATAAACCAAGTTCACAAAGATATTTGAACAGCCAATAATACAAAAAGTAAATCTGTTCAGGATCCTTGTTTCTCCATTCTGAGCAGTGGTCCATGTGTTGGTAGCTTGCCCTTCTTGGCTGATTGTTTTTTATAGAAATGCTACTTTTGACCATGCAAACAGAATGCAACTTTCTTCTCGTGACCTTTCCAGAAATACTGGCTTCCATGCTCTGTGTAGTCTGTCAACCCATGTGCTCTGACTTATCTGTCCCTTTAACAAGTACAGTGTGTATCCGTAGAGGCTACTTGAGTTGTATCCGTTGACAGTATCTTGATCACATACGTAGGCAACTAGTACTGTTATCCGTAGACAGTACAATGTCCACATCCGTAGAAGGCTAATTAAGATATCCTTTGACGATCAATTTCACTTATGCAGAATTACAAGGCATCAACTATTTACAATTAGCCTCCTTATTCTACATATCTATTGATAGTCAACATGACTCATTCAACCTGTCAAGACTACTTCAACTTCCACATCAGAACTATAAAAGCGTGTTACATTGAGTCTTATCCGTAGATAAGCTACCCATCAACGGATACTGCAAGAGCATACTATCTGTTGATAGCTACATTTTACTTGAACAATTTTTACTAAGTTAATTTAGTTATCATCAAGAAACAACATAGTTCCTAACAATCTCCCCCAATTTATGCCTGGTTGAGAATCAGACATAAATTAAGAGTGTTGATGATAACAAAACCGCTTTCAACATATAGACAACACCAGTAAAAATTGAATTAAGCTACATAAAATGAAAAACTGAAGAGTAGAGATAGTTACTTAGAGAGTGCTCCTCTAGACTGAGCAGATTTAATTTCTTTTCTTCTCTCTTGGGGGTTGAATCTTCTGTCTCCCTTCCTTAGCTTAATTTGCTTTGATTTGATCTTGAAGCTTTCTGTAGAATGCATCTTCTTCAGCAATTTTTGGATCTAGCTTGCCTTGCAACCATCTAAGGTATCTATTGCTGGCCTTAGACAGTTGATCTTCAATCCTGAAGAATAGATCCAAGGTTGAGTACTCATGTATGTCTGCAATGTACAAAAAGTCTGCCTTGTTCTCAACTGGCTTGGCAACTTTTGGTGCAACATTCAGCTTGATTGGCCTTTGTTGAGTTCTCGTGACTTTTTCCCTTTATTTTGACATCTTTTCTGCTTCAATTATGAACTTAGGGAATACCAAATCTTCAAACTCAATAGGTTCTTCTTTAAGCTCTACATGGGTCTCATGGAAGGTGGTTTGAGATTGAGTTGAGACTGTGGTAGGGTCTTCAAAAATAATTCTCCTCCCTGTAGCTCTCTTCTCTTCTACTTTCTCAGGAGAGACAGACCTATGTGATCTTTTCTTCCATCTGGTTGGCTTGGATTTAGGCACTGTCTTCCTTTTCTTCAATTTCTTCATAGTAGAGGCCTTTTCCTCTACAGCCTCACTACTTTCTTCCTCCATTTCCCTCTCTAATTCTTGGGCTAATCTAGCCTATTTCTCAGGTGTAGATTCATAACCCTGGGGATTGGCTTCTCTCCTTATCCTGGAAATCTCTTCTGCTTTGGCTTCATTGAACCTGGGATGGCTGCTTGTGATGTGAATTTCCTTGCCATTTCTGTAGATAACAGCCAACCCTTGTCTCAGCTTTACATCATTGGCATTCTTGAGATCCCTGATAAGAGTTGCTAACACCTTAGACTCATCAGGCTTGGGGAATGGGTAGTCCACCTCTAATTTGTTCTTGCCATGACGTCTAGGTGGTGGTCCAGTCCTGCCACTGAAGATCGGTTCAAACTCCTTGACACTAGAATGTTCAGTATCATAATTGCTTTGTAGAACAATTGTGTTAGGAGTGAGGACCCTCAGAATTGTTGTGTGAACAGGATGGCTACTTGATGATGAAGTCACAGCCTGGAAGATGGATTCCTTGATCAGCTTTTCAGAATTGAGAAAGACTTGGACATCCTTAGCTTGAGGAGAGACCACCTTTGTGAGTTGAAACTCACTTGGATTAGCTATTGTTAGGTCCCGATAAGTTTGTAGAAGGGGGGTTGAATACAAACTATACCGTTTTATCAAATTTGTTCGTTTAAAGATTAAACAATGGATGAACAAATTATGCATAATTAAATGAAATAGAATTCAAGTTAAATATAACTTATATTAAACTTGAAAGGTGTTACAATTTTTGGTAATGATTACGGAATAAAATCTCAAACTAATTAAAACAAATCTAGAATAAATTCGACATGAATTTATCTATTTTTGTAATAAAAAGATATAACGATAAATGATAATTCGAGATTCGTTCTAGGGATAAAGATCCGCTAGATAGTCAACACAATACAAGCAAATGATTTCTGTTGGTTTAGATTCAACACTAAGTTCTAGAAATAATACCTTGTTCTTGAAATATGATTCGGCAGAAGTTTATGTTCTTGACAGAAGTTTTGTTGAAGATGTAATATTGTAAGTGTACTGCTCTGTCTTGATCACTTTGCTTTTTAAACTAATCCACTTGCCTTGTTTAATTAATCTGCACGTGCCTTTGATTAAAAGGTAGAAAGACTATCTTAAATAAAGCAGAAAGACTAATCCTAATTATCAGAAAGACTATTATAATTTCAGAAATACTATTTCTAATATTAATAAGACTATCCTAGAGCCAAAAAGACTTTCGGTAAGACTTAGTTAATATTATAAATAATTTCTAAAACCTTGATTAAATCAACAAGACTTTCGGTAAGACTGTCATGGATAGTCTTACTGGCCTTACTTTAAGTCTTTCTGATTTTAGAAGTTTAGAATTAATTCTAAATTAATTATCTACTTAATTAATTTACCAAAGAATTAATTTATTTGTTAAATTAATTAACTAAAAAAGATAATTAAAGGAGAATGAAAACTAATTTCTAAATAAAAGAAATAGTCCTGAGAACCACTTTAATTAATGTTAAACTACCACTGACTGTTGTTGACGCTCGATGTATTGTCTGGTTCATGAGCGACTAACTTCAATGGCTGTTCTTCATTTTTGACTTTGTAAACTGTGATTCTCTTCTCTTTAACTCCCTTCAATGAACCACTGTAACCTGTACCTTTGATGTCACACTCTTGAAATCTCTATCACTTTAATAAATCCACTTTCTTGTAAACTTCACTGAGGCTTGATCAAATTAATTAGCTTCTTTCAATATAGAATTACTTCAAGACTATAAATGACTTTTAACTTCATTCTTTTGAATGTTATGATCTTCTGAGTTTCCTGTGACAATTTGAATTATTACTTACTTATTACAGACTTGTTTAATGTTGAGTTATATCCTCGATGTAAACAAATAGGCCTAAACATATGCCTTTCAATCTCCCCCTATTTTTTTTTTAGAAAATAACAAGCAAATACCTAGAGGATAACTCAACTAACTAAACAAGTAGAAATAAGACATTAAAAGCTAAGTAAATAATAACACAAAGTTCTGGATTTCATTAAAAATTATCCAGATTCAAACATTTAAAGGTAAGTACAAGATAGATGTTCCTCTAGACTGAACATATGAATACATTGATCCTATCTTGATATACCTAAGCTCTAAACATTTAACATTTACAATACAGAGCTTCTTCAATTTTCTTCATCCACCATCTCTTCTTCTTCTAGTGCTTCAAGCAAATCCTTGTCCAGAACACGATCAGATTCAGAAGTAATGCCACTAGGTCTGACAGGTTGAGTTGTGACTTTCTTCAGCCTATTCTTAAATTGATGATATCTTGGAATATTGGCTATGCAATAGTCTTGAATCAAATCAGCAACTTATGTCTTCTCTTGTGTAGCAAATCCTGAAGTTCTTAACATGTTCTCCAGGTAGACAAGATGTTTGGCAGGAAAATCTTTCAAAGAGATTGGATCCACACCACAAGTCTGAAGTGCCCTTCCTTTATAGAATTTAACTTCATAAGGCACTTCCACCACTTGTGGACTAGCTTTCATTGCAAAGTCTCTAAGCTGATCATGCAACAGCTCAGCCAATGGAGAATTTCTTTTTACTTTGCACATGAAGACCCATAGTTCAGAGAGAGTTCTACTTTCCAGAAGATTGAGAGAAACTAAGAAAATTCCCTCATTATGTGTGTAGATGTAGATTTTCAACTCCTCTCTAACTCTGTCAAATCCAGTTGTGATTCTTGACATGAAATTTCTGCATGAAGAGCTTTCATATAAACTATGTTGTCTGGATTGACCTTCTTATATCTTTCTAGCATACCAAGAAACTTTCCATCATTGTTAGTTCCTTCCTGATGTGCAAACATCTCTCTAGCCTTGTCCCATTCTTCTCCAAGCTTCAACCTCACATTCAACTTTCTTTCCTTGACCTTCAAATTGTGAAGCCATTGCTTTTCTTGTTGTTCAGCCTTTTGGATAACAAGATGCTTAGAAATGATTTCAGATACTTTTATATTCTCCTCATCTCTTCTTTTGAGATCAGCTTTATGTCTCACCAGCTCAGCTTCAAAGGCAGGATCAACATTAGACTCTTCTTCCCAGTCAGCATAATCAGCTTCTTCTTCAACCTCCACATCACCAAAGATATCTTCAGGGGCTTCTTCAGATTCAACATAGTCAAAATCTCCTTGTTCACCTTGATAATAGTCAGCATCAGAAAAAGTTAACTTCTGTTTTCCTTTGTCCTTACCTGAACCTCCAACTTGACTTCCAGCTTGATCTCCTCCTCCTTGTTTCTCCACATTCTCCCCCTTAGTTGAGGAATCCTCTACATATTTGACTTGAGTCGCATCAGGATTAACCTCACTTCTTCCCCTTATAGCTCCTTCATCTCCTCCATCTCCTCCTTGATCATCCTCATCCTCATCCTTATCATCATCACCCTCAAAGAATTTATTTTGTTCATCATTGGGTTGATGTGAATTTTTGATCATATTATACATGTGCTTCATTCTTTCATTAAGATGCTCCATTCCTCCTTCTATCCTAGACATCCTTTTTTCATTAAACGTTTGATTTTCATCAGCTGTTTGTAGAATAAATTCCACCTTGGCAGAAATAAAAGCAATCTTCTTGACACTCTCTGATATCTGAGCATTTGACGTTGTAAGATCAAAGATGTCTGAAGCCACTAGTACTTGAGACTTTTGGATGGCATTCAGCTTTGGGAGTAGAGTAACCTTCAAATCTTCCAAATCATCCTTGACAATACCCAGCTGATTAGTTATAGAGGTGGAAGAAGAAGACCGTTCAATCACTTGTGCTTTAAGAAGATCTTTTTCAGCCTGGGTTTCCATGAGTTGTTTCGGAAGACTAGCTATATGAGCTAACAGCAAAGCAGTGTTTGTGTCAGTGTGTGCACTCACCTCAATTGCTCTCAGTGGTGTTTCACTCACCTCACGTGCTTGTGTATCACTCGGTGTTTGACTCTCAGTTCTCACAACAAGTTGTCTTTCCAAGTTCTGATTTGAAGTACTTGCATTAAAAATCACCCTAGCCCTTTCTTGAGAGGTCAGTGGTGGTGCAATGGGAGTTCGCAAATCCCAATCCCTAGTGAAGTCCAAGAAGTGATCTGAACTTTGAAACTGAATTGCTTCAGTGTTGAACTCACTAGGTTGCCTTCCACTTTCTCCAGATAAATCTGCGAGTGGAAAATCCCTTAAGGGAGCCAGAGATGTTCCCTCTGGGAGGGGAGAAAATGATTTTATTTGTGTTAGCAAAGAATCAGATTTTCCCTCAGTACCTGTGAAGGCACTTCTACCGTAACTATGGTAGGCACTGTAACATTTCCTATGTGCTCTCCTAGCAAAGTGTCCTGAGTGTCATCTATTGGTATGTTTTCTCCTATTGTGAGTAATGGGAGTGTGCTAGACTCAGTACAGATTGCCATGGCCCGATGGCGAATTTCAATAGATTCATCCTGTTGAGAGGATGTCTCCAGAGACTGTTCAATGGCCATTTCTAAATCCATATCCTGTTGGGAGGATACAGACGGGCTAACAGATGTCTCCCTGTATGTTTTTCTCTTTTTGAGTGGTGGAGACAGAGCTGTGGGTTCTCTCATAGAATCTTCTCCACTACCATGACTGATATGTACATTAAGCTCAGGTTGAGTGGTTATTGGAGTTGACTCGGTGTTTGGCTCTATGACCTGGGATAGAGTTTGTGGTTCTACAAACTCTTGGTCAGCCCTATGAATCTTTTGGGTTACCACAGTATGAAAAGAAGATCCAAGGTTAGGAAAAACTACCTGTAATGGAGTTGCATCTTCAGTTCCAGCATGGGTGGATTGATCCACTAGAGGTTGTTGCTCAGGGACTGGCAATCCAAAAGCAGGGAGTTGAATAAACTGGGTCATAAAAGGTGTAATGACCACAGGGACTCTAAGATATTTGAAGGTGGTGTTTAGTCTTTGAAAGAATTTGACATGAGTAGTCTGACAATTTTCAGACATACCAAGACTAAACATCTATTTGTGTTCATCAGTGAGTACATGGTTGATCATGAGAGTGAGAAAGCGAGGATAAAAACATTTTACTTTCCTTCCACTTGCATGATCACTCTTGGCCACTAGAACTCTTCTGACCAAAAGATTACAGATGAGATGGCCAAAATTGATACGAAGATTATTAGCAACTACAAAACCAATATTCTGAAGAAGAGAAGGAATATTGTGAAAATTGGTTTTGGTGTAGTTGCTGAAGACCTTAGCCAGAGTGTCAAAGAATAAGTCCCACTCACTGACTAGATTGCTCTTGGATAACTTTACCAAATCTACCGGACCTTGATAATTGATGTTTGTGAATAATTGAATTAGGTCCGCTTCAGAAGGTAGATTCACAAAGTTATCTCTGGGAAGATGTAGAGCATCACAAAGAATATCTCTATTGAGTGTATAGTGTGTGTCACCGACAGAGAATGTGAAAGAAGATAAGTCAGAGGACACGATAGAAGTAGCACATAAAATCCTCAAGGGTTCATGTTTTAAAGGAACATTCATAGTGATAGCAGGACTAATAATGGAATGATCATTTAAAAACTGAATCCAAGGCCTAAAACGTTCAACGGAACATTTTAGAGGATCAATATAACCTAAAAAATTGTTTTTGACAATTTCAAAGTCCATATTGAACAAACAAATAATTAATAAAAATTAATAAGAATTTTAAGGATTTTAAGTATTGAAAACAAATAATCCATAAAATTCAAATCAATTTATGACAGAAATTGGTTCAGTTAAAATCAGAAAAGAAATGCTTGAAAAGATTTAATCAGAAAAAAAATAGCAGTACTTCTTTTAGAAATATGATTAAAAGAACCAAGGGAGAGAGAGAAGCTAAGTAAAAACTTGAGCTTGAAAAGACTAAGTGAATAAACAGAAAAACTAAGGGAGATATTTATAGATTTTTGGGAAAGACTATCGGGAAGACCGGTAGTCTTTCTGACTTAAAAAGACTGAAAACGAAGAAGAAAAAACAAAAAACAAACAAAAACTGATAAAAGAAAACTTTTCAAACTAAAAATAGAAAACAGAAAAACTACCGGAAAGACTATGCAGAATAGTCCTACCGATAGTCTTTCTGATTTAAAAACTAGAAAGACTGATTAATTTAATAGTTAAAATCAAATAAAAGAAATAAAAGTAAAAGAAAAACAACTAAACTTAATACTATTCCAAAATACTATCGGTAAGACTATTGAAAAGTCTTCCCGATAGTCTTTTTAGAAAGAAAAATAATAAAACTGTTAGAAAATCAAATAAAAACAAGCAGAAACCTGGAAAATTAGTAGAAAATTAAGGAAAAATCATAAAAATGCAAGGAAAATTTCTAAAAATACAATAAAAAATATCTAAGCAGTTTGAACAATTATTTAAATATTTTCAAATTCATAAATTTGCTGTAAAAATAAATTTCTCATGAGAAAAATCTGAGAAAAATATTTTTAGGGCAAATAAACTATTTAAAAATACTTAACCTAGAAACTTTAACAAACTAGATAGCAGCATGACATTTAAGATCAGTAATTACACAGCAACTAAGAAAATGTTTCGATAAACTAAAATACAAGTGAATTTCATAAAATATACAGCACATAGCACTTGTATTCTAATCAACAACAAACATTAAACAATTATCAGTACTAATCACTAAAGCTATTTAACATACCCAATTTACCAACTAACCTAGTAAAGATGGATTCATCAAGAGACTTAGTGAATATATCTGTTGTTTGTTCCTCTGTGGGTACAAAATGTAACTCCACAGTACCATTTATGACTTGTTCTCTGATAAAATGATACCTGATGTCAATGTGCTTTATTCTCGAATGCTGAACAGGGTTGTTGGAGATTGCTATGGCACTTGTATTATCACATAAGATAGGAATTTTGTTTAATACAAAGCCATAGTCCTTCAATTGATTCCTTATCCATAAGATCTGAGCACAGCAGCTTCCAACATCAATATATTCAGCTTCTGCTGTTGAATTTGAAACTGTCTGTTGTTTCTTGATATACCAGGAAATCAATCTACCTCCTAGGAATTGACAACTCCCAGAGGTACTCTTTCTATCCAAAACACTACCTGCATAATCAGAATCTGTATATCCAACAAGTTTAAAACCAGAATCTTTAGGGTACCAAATACCTAAATTAGGTGTACCCTTAAGATATCTCAAGATTCTTTTAACAGCAACGAGATGTAAATCACTAGGATCCACTTGGAACCTTGCACATAAGCATGTAGCATGCATAATATCAGGTCTACTTGCAGTAAGATAGAGTAATGAGCCAAATATACCTTTGTAGCTTCTAATATCTACCTTGATAGAATTGTCACAAGCTCCAAGTTTGATAGCTGTAGATGATGGAGTCCTTGCTGATACTGAATCATCCATGTGATATTTCTTGAGGAGTTCTTTAAGATACTTGGATTGACAAATAAATATACCATCTGACCTTTGATTTACTTGTAATCCAATAAAGAACTTCAGCTCACCCATCAAACTCATCTCAAACTTACTCTGCATTAGCTTAGCAAATCTCTTACAGAGATCATCATTAGTAGACCCAAATATGATGTCATCCACATAGACTTGGACTAAAATCATATCATTTTTGTGTTTCTTAGAAAAAAGAGTTTTGTCTATGATACCTCTTACAAAACCATTTTCTAAAAAAAACCAGAGAGAGTGTCATACCATTTTCTTGGGGCTTGTTTGAGACCATAGATAGACTTGAATAGAAAGTACACAAAGTCCAGCAACTCTTGATTTTCAAAGCCAGGGGGCTGTTCCACATACACTTCTTCATCCAGCTCACCATTCAGGAATGCACTCTTAACATCCATTTGATAGACTTTAAAATTGGAGTAAGCTGCAAATGCTAAGAACATCTTGATGGCCTCAAGCCTAGCCACTGGTGCATAGGTTTCATCATAATCAATGCCTTCAGCTTGTGAATACCCTTGAGCAACTAGTCTTGCTTTGTTCCTTGTTACTATGCCATCCTCATCTAGCTTGTTCCTGAATACCCATCTTGTACCAACTACTTTCCTGTTCTTTGGTCTGGGTACCAGCTTCCAGACTTGTTGTTGTTCAAATTGATTGAGTTCATCTTGCATAGCAATCACCCAATCAGGATCACTCAGTGCTTCATCAGTCTTCTTTGGCTCCATCTCAGATAGAAACCCTGAATAGTGACATTCATTCTGAGTAGCACTTCTAGTTTTAACTCCAACATCTGGATCACCAATGATCAGCTCAAAGGGATGAGCTTTATTCCATACAATCTGTCTTGGAAGATTTGATCTTGATGATTCGCCGGCCTTGAAATTCATTTTGATGTTGTGAGTGACTAGTTGATCCTTCATTTCCTCCCCCTGAGTTATTGCTTGATTGCCTTGATGATTCTTCTCAAGTGTTAGTGGTATCTTCATTGTTACCAATGTTTCCACCACCACCACCATCATTATCATCATTATTATTTTCATTACCAGTAACAACCTCAGGTGGAGCTTCATCATCTGATTCTGAATCTGGCAAGTTATCAAACTTCAGTTCTTCAGATGAATCTTCAGTTTGGATATTAGGGAGCTTAGTGTCATCAAATGTAACATTGACACTTTCCTTCACTTGGTGACTATCAATCAAGTACACCCTGTAAGATCTTCTGGAATAACCAATAAAAATAGCTTTTTGTGCCTTGGCCTCAAACTTGCCACGTTTAACATTGTCATCCTTAAGCACAAAGCATTTAGCACCAAATACATGAAAGTATTTGAGAGTTGGTTTCTTGTTGTTCATGATCTAATAAGGAGTCTTCATTAAGTCCTTGTTGATTAAAGTTCGATTCTGAGTATAACAAGCAGTATTCACAGCTTCAGCCCAAAAGTACATTGGAAGTTTTGATTCACTTAACATAGTCCTAGCAGCTTCAATCAATGTACGATTCTTCCTTTCCACCACTCCATTCTGTTGAGGAGTTCTAGGGGCATAATATTGTCTTGTTATTCCTTTATTTGCATAAAAGTTATTTAGGACTGCATTCTTGAATTCAGTTCCATTATCTGACCTTATAGCTCTAACAGGGAATCTCGAATCGAGCTCAATCAACTTTATATGATCAATCACCATCTGTGGGGTCTCATCCTTGGAATGTAGGAATAAAACCCATGTATATTTGGAATAGTCATCAACAATCACAAGTGCATATTGTTTCTTTGACATGGACATCACATTAACTGGACCAAACAAATCCATGTGCAGTAGCTGATGTGGTTCAGTTATTGATGATGTGTCAGTGCCCTTGTGAGAAGCTTTCTTTGACTTTCCTTTCTGACATGCCTCACACAGTCCTTCCAGTGTAAATTCCATCTGAGGCAAACCTCTAACCAATTCCCTCTTGACTAAAGAGTTCATGGTTTTGAAGTTAAGGTGAGACATCTTCTTGTGCCATAGCCAACTCTCATATGATGAAGCTTTAGCATAAAAACAAGTAACTTCATCTTTTGATCCAGAGTGCGGATCAACTATGAACAAATCACCTTTCCTTACTCCTTGATGAGCAGGCTTTCCATTCTTCTTGTGAAGGATCTGACATCTATCTTTCTCAATGAAAACAGCATATCCTCTGTCACAGAAATGACTGATGCTGAGAAGATTGAACTTCAGACCTTCCACAATAGATACATCTTGAATGATAACATTTCCAAACATCAAACAGCCATATCCTCTGGTAATACCCTTGTTGTTATCTCCAAAGGTAACTCCTGGGACGGCTTTATCAACCACATTTGATAGTAGGGCTCTATCTCCGGTCATATGCCTTGAACAGCCACTGTCAAGAACCCACATAACACGGTTTACCTGTTCCACACCCTACAGTATCAAATTGATTAGTCTTTCCTCGGAACCCAAACTTGATTGGGTCCGGCATATTTAAAGAACTGGCCTTTGTCAGGCAAAACAACATTTTTAACTTTAACTACTTCAACCTCTATCACAAAAGAGCGTTTCCATTTATAGTCAGCCTTAACACATTTCTGTGTAGGCTTAGGGATAAATGGATCCACTCTAGTCTTTGGAGGACTAGTAGTCTTAGATCTAACATGCTTCTTATTATTAACATGTTGACGTGGAGCAGTCTTATTATCAGATACATGCTTACTATTAAAATAAGCATACATAACATTGAAGGCACAAGACATGCAATTAACCACACTACATGCTTTATGAGAAAGATTAACAGCAGGCATGTTGGTTCTACAGTTGTTTTGATCCACTTTATGAATATCTGACTTAGTCTCTATTGCTGAAACAACTTTGACTTGTTTGTCAGACATACACTTGTTGGATTGATCAAGTTCAAAAGCAAGATCCTCAATACGCATCTCCTCTTGAATAATGATAGAATATTCATTCAGAGGTCCTGCCAATGATTCTTTAAAGAAAGGTGTTTCAATACCCTTAAGCACATATGGTACACCCCTTTCTTCAGCACTGACTCTATTAGGGGTGTTTATGCTTAATTCTCCAATAGACTCATTATAGTCATACCCTATTCCTACAGTATGACCAATACTTTGTTTATTGATGATTTCTTTAGCAGTCTTACAAGAGTTATAGTAAGCATTAGCCTTGATTTTAAGTTCACTGATCTGATCCTTAAGAATGGTTTCTAGTTGAATATAACAATTAACCCTATGGTTTCAATATAGAATTACTTCAAGACTGTAGATGACTTTTAACTTCATTCTTTTGACAGTTATGATCTTCTGAGATTCCTGTGACAATTTGAATTATTACTTACTTATTACAGACTTGTTTAATGTTGAGTTATATCCTCAATGTAAACAAATAGGCCTAAACATATGCCTTTCAGCTAATATTTAACACTACAAGAAATTTGACATTTACCTACTATTATTTTACCTACCAATGTGTATTAGTAGTTAAATATTATCTTTATCTACCAATTACTAAACGTAAAGACTATTGGTAAGTGGATATTAATTTTGTTTCTACGTGGATATTGATTTTGCTTCTAACTCCATCCTGTTACAGATAATAATCACGGGGAAAGGGTCTTACTTAAGAAGACAAAATGGAAATTAATTTAATTATGGGGCGCCAAACTCTCCCTCCTGTTTTCCTTCAAATTTCGATTCCCCATTCTTGTATATGACTACGTGTACGTTGACATGTCCAATATAATCCTATTAATTTGCAATTTGCAAACTAGTGCGTCAATCTCGTACTTAGTTGTCACGTAACAAATTTATAATTTATTGGTTTGACTCCAAAAGAAAATAAGTTAGTACGTTTCAAACAAAATTAATATGCTTTATCAAATTAAATTTAACTTTTTTCCCTTCAAAAATAAAAATTTACAGTAGTTATTTTTACCGATCATTAAAATATGTTGGTTTGAAATTTATGTAATTTAAATTATAATTAATAGAGATACATATTTGAAGTGCAATTTTACATTAAATACAAACTATTTTAAAAGTATTGTAATCCTATATTCCTACTTAGAAGTATTTTTTTTTTGACTAATTAGGCTTATATGCCTTTATGTGAGTATATGTTCTCAGAAATCTCGGGGTGAGCGAGAATCGAACCCAGAACCTGGGACGACAAGAGATAAGCTCTTACCACTTGAGCTATTTTTTACTTTTTCATTCAAACCCAAATTGAATTATTTTATCTTTGAAGGTTGATATAAATAATAAAGAATAAATTTTAGCATACATACATAAAAACTACATACTCAGTGACGCATATTTATGAGTAATTATCTATCTACTTTTCTATTATTTTTCGATCATGTTGAAAAAATTGTAAAATTTTCGCTCTATACCTATTTTGGATGCCGTGTAGCGCTTGTTTTCTAAAATGACGCCGGCCATTAAAGCCACTAGTCCGCCACAATCAAATATGATGTTGAACTGTAGAAGTACATTAGTAGTACATTAGTGCAGAGGGGATGAGTTCAAATATAAAAGAAGTACTTGCAAAGTTTTATTTGAAGTAGAATAAGTGTTTCAATTTATAGAGGAGACTTGCAATTAAAAGTTCTATTGGAAGTAGAATAATCGTTTGTAATACATAACTAAAATTTCTATTTGAAGTATAATATATGTAAAGTTGTATAAGTGTTTTTTCAACGAAAGAGTGACTCATTAGAAAAGAGTACGGTGACATAAAAATTAATATATAAGACAAATATATATTCAATATATTAAATTTAAAATTTTGATATTAAAAAGGAAAACGTGTTTCACGCGAGGACGTTTTTAAAAAAAAAAATTATTATGCTGCCGCGAAGCGCGGCTTTTTCAACTAGTATCAATCATCAATCAATATATATATATATATATATATATATATATAAAGGAGGATACACGGAAGGTTAGGTGGCGCCTCTAAGACCATCTCAATCTATTTTTCTAATTTTCTAGATTTTTTGAATTTTAAATACTAATAAATAAAAAATATCCTTTAACATATTAGAAGTAGAATAGGTGTTCAAATTTATTGTGGAGAACAATTCGAATTAATAGCGAAAACATATAAGTAAAAGTTCTATTTGAAGTAGAATATGTGTTTGAATTTGTAGAGGGGAAGAGTTTAAATATAAAAGAAGTACTGCAAAGTTCTATTTGAAGTAGAATAGGTGTTTCGATTTATAGAGGAGAAGAGTTCGGATATAAAAGATGTACTTGCAATTAAAAGTTATATTGGAAGTAGAATAAGCGTTTGTAATACATAACTAAAAGTTCTATTTGAAGTAGAATATGTAAAGTTATATATGTGTTTTTTCAACGAAAAAGTGTCTAATTATAATGGAGTTTGGTAACATAAAAATTAATATATAAGACAAGTGTATATTCAATATATTAAATTTGAGATTTTGATATTAAAAAGGAAAGCGTGTTTCACGGGAGGACGAGTTATTAGTGCGGACCGAGTAATTTTCGTAATTTATTTGATAGAGTTTTAAAAAAAATTATTACGCCGCCTCAAAGCGCGGTTTTTTCAACTAGTTCATATATATTTTATAATTTTTTTTGGATAATTTTTGTTCTATCAATTTATAACTTGTGAAATAATATACTTACGAAATTTCCGGATAAAAAAAATGGTGTTCACTACTATTTTGACACAAAATGATAAAAATTCCCGCCTCCTTTTCAGACGAAAAGTTAAAAAACCCCGCCCATACTATCACAAAAAAAAAAAGAGATATGAATTGTCTAACCGCCTATAACAAATGTGCTATAATTTCTATTCCAAAAAACTCATCTCAATTAACAATACAGTTTATTATTGGTATGTCTCTTCCACCTCTGTTAGAATTTTCCTCAGCCATTTCTTCTCAATCACGTTTAGGATTCTTTTGATCACTAGAAACTCAAAATTGATCTTGGAAAAACAGAGTAAGTTCTTCTCCTAATTATCTTTAAATTAATTGTTCTTAATGTTTTTATAAATTGCTAACTTTGCCATCTACATATATTTTGAATTAAACATCAATAATTTACTAGACGTTTGGATGACTCAAAATTACAGGAGGTGTGTATGTTGACTACCACATTCATCATTGATTACTTATTGATTCGGCTTTGAATTTTAGTTTGTAAAGTTATGACATATTTGCAATTTGTAGGCTTTTGAGAGGATCTGGACTTCGTATATATGGATGAACATGTGACATCATATGTTGATTCATTGTTCTGCTCCTTGCAACATGATAATTAGATGTAAATCGTCTGGTTACACGGTAATATAATTTAGATTGGTCGGCATTTTTTTGATTTATTTTCCTGCTTATATTTAATAACAATGACTGGTTTTTTATTCCATGAGATGATTAATGTTTCCTTCTCCTCATAAGCATTTTTTTTACTTGTCAGAATGTCTGCATTAGCCAAGATACATAAAGCAGGAAGGAGAGATTCGTAGATGTATGAAGCGTTGGGACAAGTTCAAGTCACTGAAGATAAATATGACTTCATGAAAAGTTATATTTAATGTCATGAACTCAGATTTTGTATTCACGTGTGTAATATAATTCTATAATTTTAGTTTGTGTAAAATTATAGAAGCCCTTGACATGTATCTTGTATTGAAAGTTGGAAGTTGGAACAACACCTCCTCTGTATGATATCTTTAATTAAGAAATATGAAATTTTTATTAGTTTTTTAAAAAAGTAAATTTGTGACAAAATTAAACAATCATATTTACCTACAAATCTACCATTATTATTTTCTTACAATCTGCGAGTATTATTGTAAATAAATGGCGCATGGATTGTCCCATGTGGACCAATAATGGACAGCCTTGGAGAAATAAATTGATGCCATGTGGATGAATCTGGAGTGTCATGTGGACCACCATTAATGTGCATGTGGGCCAATAACTTGATGCCATGTGTACCACTTCTGAAATGCCACATGTATAGGTACGTGGCACCATGTGGATCAGTATGCCACCTAGGCAATGACATGTCAGATGATGACTCACATTAATGATTCAATAAAGTGGGGTCTACTTCTTATTTTCACCTACCAATATAAAATTTGTAGGTAAAAACTCTTTCTTTACCAACTTTTACCTACCAACCACTACCAATTTCATATTTGTAGGTAAAACTCTTTTATCTACCAATAATCAGTTTTTACCTACGTTTTTAATTGGTAGGTGAAGGTCAAATTTCTTGTAGTGTTTGAGGTGACTCACCTTGGCTTGATGGCACAACTTTGGTTACTGGTACAGAGACCACTAGTGCACTCTCTCCCTTTCTTGAACTCTCCCCCTTTTTGTTATCATCAAGGTTTGGAGTGACACCAGTAGCCTGTAGTAACTGTTGCATGAAGGTGTCCATTTGTTTCTCCATCTTGTCTATCCTTACAGTAAGAGCATCCACATCCTTCACCAACTTGTCTTGCTTATACCTATGAGATGTGGAAGGAGCAACAACATCAACTCTTCTTGCCAAAGCATCCTTCACCCCATCCAGATGGTTTTTGATGTCATCAGTATTGGCTCTTTGCTGAAGGATGTGGGCTTGATGAAGCTGAAGTGATGCCACAAAATTCTGAACTGTGGTGACATACTGTGGATTTGATGTCTCAGCTTCACCATGTGCCCTTTGATAATTCCTGAGAATGACTACCTGGGTGTCATTGTGAACATAAGAGTTGGAAAACAACAAAGTAGGCATCTCTTGGAGAGTGGAAGGGCCTTCATCTCCTCCTTCACCACTCTCAGAATCATCATTGTCTTCATCATAGATAAAATCTTCACCAGCTCCTGGAGGTAGATTCTGAATAGCTTCCTTTGCCCTAGACATTGATTCGGTTGTATGTACCAAATTCAACATCCTTTATGCCTCCACATTGCCCTATCCAGTCAAGACTTGATAGGCTGGATCAGGATGAGTAAATGTCTCAGCATTCAGGTTGACTTGATCCAACTCATTTTGATATTCAAGTTGGAACAGTCTCTCCCTGTCTGCATCACTGACATCTATTGACTCGCTTGCAATGGCTGAGTCTTCCATCCTTATCTCTCTTGTACCTGTTTTTCTCTCATTTTCTCTCTCTTCTTGCATCAGGGGCTCCCCTTGGCTCACACCTCTCACACCCTCACCTTCACCTACTAAGGTGGAACCCTCAGTGCTCACTTTTACCAGACTGGAAGAAGTAGTCTGTCTCTCTTGCTCTCCCTCTCCTTTTGCCTGGTTGCAAACCAGCCTCTCACTCTCAGTGGCTTCACTCCCTTCCCTCAAGCCTAAAAGTGTTTGAACTACTACTAACTCATCCACACTTGAAGTATAAATACTTGAAGTTTGAAGTGCAAGTGTGGAAGGAGTATCCGTAGAGGTAGTAGAAGTATATGTCAACGGATAGCTGCTTTGGGGCATATCCGTAGACAGACAAACACTTGTCACCGGATGAGAAATATCTGTAGATGAAGGAAAAGAAGTAGCTCTTGAAATTGAGACTAAAGCTGAATCTGTGGAGATTGATTTTAGATTTGAAGCCACAGATGGAGCCAGAGTCTTAGAAATGATGGATTGGTGGTCCAACAAATCATCAATTAGATGATGACCACCAATTTCAGAGTGGGGCTTCTCCAAGAATGTAAGAGATGGAGAATCAGGAATAGATGTGTGAATCATATCCACATCTAAAGAGAGAGTGGGTGAGCTCGGTGTTTCTGTTTCAGTTTGAATGATTAGAGATTGGGGTTGTGACTCCACATTTGCTGGAGCCACATCAGACTGAATTTGAGATGGTGCCATTGGCACTGTGTGTGATCCCTGTGCAACCCCAGATTGTTTAGACCTCTTCTTCCTTGTATAGGCCATGGATGTATCTGTGGGGCTTCTGGTGTCCCTATCCCTCTTGTGGTATGTCCCTGGTTGGGGACTCTTTTCAATAGCAACATCCTGTTGGGAGGATGCCACTAGGGATGTGGTAGTTTCCTTTTCAACCATTGCATCTTTTTGCTAGGCTGGGACACACTTATCTCACCCTCCTTGTTCTTGGGGTTTCTTTGATGTTCACCCCTTCCCTCACCACTCACTACCTCATTCACACTCCCCTCAAGGGCTTGGGTAGTTTTTGCAACATGTGCCTTTTGAGAAGCACCTGAGGTTGGCTTTCTGGATTTGGATTTGGGAATTCTAGAGGTGACCACTTGGGTAGGAGGCTGTTGGACAGTTACAGCCTCCATTGTGGCACTGGAAATCAAAGAAATAACAACAGAGGTAGGAACAGTTGAGGAGATTACCTGACTCACCTGTGCCTCTTGAGCTGCATTGAAAATTGGTGGATACACCAATTGAACCTCCTTGTTATGGTTCAGCCTATTCAAGTCCTCAAGGACTCTCTTATTTTGAACCCAACACTCCTTGGAGTTTGACGGGAATTGGATCACCAAGTTCTCTTCTACATGGTTAGCTAACAACATAAAGAATCTAGCATAATAGATACTCTTACTTGTAGATGCTTTGTTGCCTAATTTAGCACCTAGTTCATAAAGAATTAGGGATCATAGGTTATAAAAGCTATCACTTAGAAGCATGTAAGCAATATCTAGCATAGAGAAAGTTACAACATCGTAGTTGCTAATCTTACCAGAAAACACCTTAAGAATGGCATCAAAGAAGAAACTTCATTCTTTAATCATGTCTTTTCTTTGAATCTTACTCAAATTATCAGTAGGTAAAGCATAGTTAATCAAATTCAGCATGTTAACTATATCAGTATCACTATGCTTTTCTAACCTACTGTTATCAGGTAAATTCAAGCAGGCAGAAATAATGTCACTATTAATCACATGTTTCTTACCTTGAAGAACAAAAGTAATTGTAGCATTCACATAATCAAAAACAGCTGATTCCCAGATAGCTTCAATTACCTCAAAATAAAGAGTAATTGTAGATATGATGCGTTCTTCTCCTCGAAGTCCACTAAAGCTGTGAAATTGTTCTTCTCGTATGTGAACCCAGTGAATGACATTGTTTTGTTGGTAGGTGCCATTGATGAAAGCTTTGAACTTGCAGAGAGAAATTAGCTTTGAGAGAGAAGAAGGTTTCTTTCCGTAGAGAATTTTTGGAAAATGATAGAAAATGATTAACTGAGAGTAAAATTTAATTTATACTCCCCCAAAATAATTCATTAATAAAATCAGAATAATTGGAAGAAATTATCTGATTGGGCAAGAAAGTAACCGTTTAAAAGTAATGGATTGAAAAGTAAAGCCACGAATTTACTATAATTACATACACATATTGTACGCAGGTAACTACGAATCGGATTATGACTTTAACGGTTATGATTAAACTAAGCTATCTACGGATAGGATTTTACCTTGGGATTCGATATCCGTGGAGGTGTAAAAACGGTATCCGTAGACAAGGAAAATCCAGTGTTAGAAATGACCATCAACGGATAGGGGTATCCGTAGAAGGAGAAATTTTGACTTAGACAAAATTCTTCCTTTTCAGAGAGTTTTAATTCTCATGAAAATCATGTTGACACTGGCTACATTACAAATCATCAGACTTTTAAATAAATCAGGAGTAGTTAAGCATACCTAGCTCACTTACCAACCTTGAGAATGTTGATTCATCAAGTGGCTTGGTAAAAATGTCTACAATTTGCTGCTCACTTGGAACAAAATGAAGTTCCACAGTACCATTCATCACATGTTCCCTGATGAAGTGATACTTTATGTAAATGTGCTTGGTCCTTGAGTGTTGCACTGGATTCTCAGTTATGGCAATTGCACTAGTGTTGTCACAGAATATTGGAATCTTGTTAACTGTTAGACCATAGTCTATTAGTTGATTTTTCATCCAAAGTATATGTGCACAACAACTTCCAGCAACAATGTATTCTGCCTCAGCTGTAGAGGTAGAGACAGAATTTTGCTTCTTACTGAACCATGAGACACGTTTGTTTCCTAGAAATTGACAGGTTCCTGTTGTACTTTTCATGTCAATCTTGCAACCTGCATAGTATGCATCTGAATAACCAATTAGATCAAAACCAGATTCTCTAGGGTACCAAATGCCAAGGTTTGGTGTTCCCTTGAGATATCTGAAAATCCTCTTGATAGAAATTAAGTGAGACTCTCTAGGATCAGCCTGAAATCTAGCACAAAGACATGTAGCAAACATAATATTAGGTCTACTAGCTGTTAAATATAGAAGTGAGCCTACCATGCCCCTATAACTTAAAATGTCCACAAATTTTTCCTTAGTAATCAATTCAAGCTTAGTGGCAGTTGGCATGGGTGTTTTAGCAGGAGAGCAATCCATTAGATCAAACTTCTTCAATAAATCAAAGATATATTTAGTTTGACTAATAAAGATTCCTTCTTTCACTTGCTTAACTTGTAAGCCAAGGAAATAAGTAAGTTCACCCATCATGCTCATTTCATATTTACTTTGCATAAGTTTGGCAATCCTTTTGCAAAGCTTCTCATCTGTAGACCCAAAAATTATGTCATCTACATAAATTTGAACAAGTATGCTAGAGAGCCATTAACATTTCTAAAGAAAGAGTTTTGTCAACAGTACCTCTAGTGAAGTGATTCCCTAAAAGAAACCGTGACAAAGTGTCATACCAGGCTCTAGGTGCTTGCTTCAGTCCATAGAGTGCCTTGAGTAGGAAGTAGACAAATTCTGGATAATCTGGATCTTCAAAACCAGGAGGTTGACTGACATACACCTCCTCTTCCAGTTCCCCATTCAAGAAGGCACTCTTGACATCCATTTGATAGACTTTGAAATTGGCATGGGCTGCATAGACTAGGAATATCCTTATTGCTTCCAATCTAGCAACAGGGGCAAATGTTTCATCATAATCTATTCTTTCTTCTTGAGAATAGCCCTTAGCAATCAATCTAGATTTGTTCCTTGTGACAATGCCATTTTCATCCATCTTGTTTCTGAATACCCACTTTGTACATATAACACTTCTGTCCTTAGGTTTGGGTACCAGCTTCCCCACTTTGTTTCTTTCAAATTGGTTTAGCTCTTCTTGCATGGCTAATACCCAGTCTGGATCTAAAAGAGCATCCTCAACTTTCTTTGGTTCTTCTTGAGAATGTATAGGCATTCATCCTGAGTAGCTCTTCTAGTTTGGACATTTGAGGATGCATCACTGATGATCAGTTCAAATGGGTGATCCCTTGTCCATTTTCTTCTTGTAGCATGTGCGGGTCTTGAAGATGCAACATCATTCTCATCAGCATGATCATGTGAGGTTGATCCTTGACTCGGAGAAACTCCTCATGAGTTTATTGGGGTGGTAACTCTGTGTTGTGAACCACCTACGGATGCTCCACTTTGGCTTCCTACGGATGCTCCATGTTGGCTTCCTACGGATGCTCCATTTTGGCTTCCTACGGATGCTCCATGTTGGCTTCCTACGGATGCTCCATTTGTCCCTTATATGGATGTCTCATTTGAACTTGAGTTATCCATATTAGAGACAATCATTCTTGGAGGAACTGATTCATCCACATAATCATCATAATAGAGACCTTTCACCTCATTCTCAAACCTAAGAGTTTCATGAAAACCCTCATAAGTAAGACCTTGTATTTTGGCATCATCAAAACAACATGTACAGATTCCATAACAATGTTGATTATGTGATTAAAAACCCTGTAGGCTTTTCCAGCTGCATATCCCACAAAAGTGGCTTCATCTGCCTTTGACTCAAATTTTCCAAGATTTTCACCTTGATTTCTCAATACAAAACATTTGCATCCAAAGACATGTAGAAAATTCAAGGATGGTTTCCTTCCTTTGAGCAGCTGATATGGAGTCATTCCTTTTGCTTGATTGATCAAAGAAATATTTTGAGTGAAACATGTAGTGTTAACTACTTCAACCCAGAAATAAGTATGTAACTTTGATTCTCCTAGCATTGTTCTTGAAGCCTCAATTAGAGTCCTATTTTTCCTTTCTACAACTCCATTTTGTTGTGGTGTTCTTGCTGCAGAGAACTCATGAATGATTCCATTGTCACAAAACAGCCTCATTGTGGAGTTCTTGAACTCAGTGCCATTGTCACTCCTGATTCTTCTTACTTTGAGATCAGGATGATTGTTAGCAGCCTTGATGTGATTGATTATGATTTCACTTGCCTCATATTTGGAGTGCAGAAAATATGTCCATGTAAATTTAGAAAAATCATCCACAATCACAAGGCATTACCTTTTCTTTGAGATTGACATGACATTTACTGGTCCAAACAAATCCATGTGTAACAGCTGTAGAGGTTGATCAATTGACGAATCCAACTTGCTTCTGAAAGAAATCTTCTTTTGCTTTCCTTTCTGGCAAGCATCACAAAGTCCATCCTTGGAAAATTCCAACTGAGGAAGTCCTCTTACTAGGTCTCTTCTTACCAAATCATTCATAGACTTGAAGTTCAAATGTGACAGTCTTTTGTGACATAGCCAACTCTCATCCTTGCTTGCTTTACTCAGAAGACAAGTGATAGAATCTGAACTTGTTGATTTGAAGTCAGCTATATAAACATTACCTTTTATGTATCCTGTCAACACCACATTATTGTTTTCCTTGTTGGATACAACACATGTTCCTTGATTAAATGAAACTGAGAAACCTTTATCACACAGTTGACTGATACTCAGTAAATTGTGCTTAAGTCCATCAACCAGTGCTACTTCATCAATGATCACATTTTCCTTTGAAATCAAGCCATATCCCTTAGTAAAACCTTTGTTGTCATCTCCAAAAGTAATGCTAGGGCCAGCTTTCTCCACAAACTCTGTGAGCAGGGTAGAATCTCCAGTCATGTGCCTAGAACATCCATTGTCTAAGTACCATAGATTCTTCATGTATCACTGCACACAAAAAAAACAAATCAAGTTGATTTTGGTACCCAAGTTTCCTTGGGTCCTCTCCCGTTAGCTTTGTCATTCTTGTCATTTTGCACCTTAATCTCAGGTTGAGTTAAGTCAACCTTGACTCTGGGTGTTGACCTCTGAGAGACAACATGCTGAGGATGTTCGTATGCAAACATGTTTGACACAGGCATTTGAGAATTTTGTGCATACATAGCATTCATGTATGGCATGCTCCATGTCATTTGTGGCATTGTGAATGTATTCATATGAGGATTTGAAACAAATGGCATGTTGGCATACAAATTTGATGCTTGATAAGTATGTGCAAACATGTTATGCATGACAGGCATAGGCATATTGGGTATAGGCATTGGCATTTGAACAGATGCTTGCTATCCGTAGAAGCATTACCCTCCAACGGATGCTCACTATCCGTAGAAGTGTTCTCTCCTAGACTCTCAACGTCTAGTTTCTTTTTATCTTTTCTTGTTGATTCCTTGTAGACTGTATCCACACCTTGAGCCTTAATAATGTTTGTGGCAACATTTCTGGAATCAAGCCATTTTGCTATTGTTTCCTATTCTTTAGCTAACTGTGCTTTGATAGATTCTTCTTTATTAAGTACAATCAGCAAATCATCCTTGGCAACTTGACACTCTACTCTCATTTTCTCAAACTCAATAAATTGAGTTTCCAGAAGAGCATTCTTATCACTTAACAACTGATTAGTAGTTTTAATCCTGGTGTTCTCATTAGTAAGTGATTTAAGAGAAATACGCATATGATATAATTCAGTGGACATGTCATTAATTGTACTATTGCATTCCTCGGTAGAAAGCTCAGAGAGATTGGTGGGAATTACCTGATTGGATGATGAACTGGCCTCCTGCTCACTTGAATCAGCCATCAGTGCAAGATTCACAAACTCAGTGTCCTCCTCAGAATCATTCTCATCTTCAGCCCAGTCATAGTTCTGAGTTATGAATGTTCTACCCTTTTGCTTGAGAAGATCATAGTATTTCTTTTTGTAATCAACAGGCTCAAACTTCCTGTCACTTTTCTCAGCTTTAGGTTTTCTGCATTCATTTGCAAAGTGACCTCCCATCCCACAATTGAAACATTTAAACTTGTACCTCTCAACAAAATTCTTGTTTTCTTGAGAGTCCTTTCTGAATGGTTTGGACACATCAGGATTTCTCTTGAACTTGAGTTTTGAGAATTTTCTTGACAGAAAAGCTAAATGTTCATCTAGCTCATCCATTTCCTCTTGATTGGAGGGCTCACTTTCTTCAATCATCTTTCCTTTGCACTTCCTTGATTCAGCTCTAACTTCACAAGCACTTTGGCTTGGTGTAGTTTCATCAGCTTCTTCTTTCACGTCCTCAGCCTTTTCAACACTTGTTACTAGAGCAACATATCCTGTTTTCTTTTGGACCTTCTCAATTTCTTCATCCTGCTCTATTTCCAGCTCATATGTTTTTAGGGTTCCATACAGCCTCTCAAGAGTAAAGTCCTTATACTCTTGAGTATTTCTCAAGGAGACGGTCATGGGCTTCCACTCCTTTGGCAAGGCTCTGAGAAATTTAAGATTTGATTCCTTGACTTGATACACTCTTCCATACAACTTCAATCAATTCAGCAATTTTTGAAATCTACTAAAAGTATCATTCAAAGATTCTCCACTCTTGAAGTGAAAGTGTTCATATTGTTGTATGAGGAGCTGCATCTTGTTTTCCATTACCTTCTCAGTCCATTCATATATGGTTTGGACAGTGTCCCAAATCTCCTTTGTTGTAGAGCAGTTAATAACATTGTCAAACATATCAAAATCAAGACCATTGAATAGAATATTCATGGCCTTCTTTTCTTTATGAACTGCAATGATGTCCTCGGGAGTCCATTATGATCGTAGCTTTGGAATTATGCTTGGAGCTCCTGCAGGTTCTTGAGCTATTGAGGTGTTTGGCTTGATTGATACATGAGGGTCATGTTCTATGCACTCTACATAAGCTTCATCCATGGACATAAGATGTAGACACATTTTTACTTTCCAGTGAAAGTAGTTTTCTCTATCAAGAACTGGTATTTTGACTCCATGATCCTTTTGACCCATGATTCAGTTGTCTTTAGATCTTTAAACTTCTTGTATGTTAGAAGCTTGCTCTGATACCAATTGTTATTCCCAGACAATGAATCAAGATTGTAGAAGGGGGGGTTGAATACAATCTTTAAAAATATTTTCTGATTCTTGATAGTGAAGATATGAAATTAAAGCAAGAACAGAAAA
Source organism: Heracleum sosnowskyi (assembly GCA_030848705.1). Lineage (NCBI taxonomy): Eukaryota > Viridiplantae > Streptophyta > Magnoliopsida > Apiales > Apiaceae > Heracleum > Heracleum sosnowskyi. The sequence goes on along the minus strand of CM061242.1, from coordinate 6,950,706 downwards.
GCAAATAAGATAACAGAAGAATTAAAAATTCAGGTGGATTGTTTTTGTCCACCTGAGAGATTTTTATTGAAGAAATCTCTGTGATGTTTATGAATAAACACACAGCTGCATATACACAATTCTAGCTTCAGCAATTTACAAAGGATATTGATTTCTGTTCTCTAAATTACTTAACTGATTTCTCAGTTCTAGAATTATGCTCCAACTTGGTTATATAACCCAAGTTCACAAAGATATTTGAACAACCAATAATACAAAAAGTAAATCTGTTCATGATCCTTGTTTCTCCATTCTGAGTAGTGGTCCATGTGTTGGTAGCTTGCCCTTCTTGGCTGATTGTCTTTTATAGAAATGCTACTTTTGACCATGCAAACAGAATGCTACTTTCTTCTCATGACCTTTCCAGAAATACTGGCTTCCATGTTATGTGTAGTCTGTCAACCCATGTGCTCTGACTTATCTGTCCCTTTCACAAGTACAGTGTGTATCCGTAGAGGCTACTTGAGTTGGATCCGTTGACAGTATCTTGATCACATACGTAGGCAACTAGTACTGTTATCCGTAGACAGTACAATGTTCACATCCGTATAAAGCTAATTAAGCTATCCTTTGACGGTCAATTTCACTTATGCAAAATTACAAGGCATCAACTATTTACAATTAGCCTCCCTATTCTACATATCTATTGATAGTCAACATGACTCATTCAACCTGTCAAGACTACTTCAACTTCCACATCAGAACAATAAAAGCATGTTAAATTGAGTTTTATCCGTAGATATGCTACCCATCAACGGATACTGCAAGAGCATACTATCCGTTGATAGCTACATTTACTTGAACAATTTTTACTAAGTTAATTTAGTTATCATCAATAAACAACATAGTTCCTAACAACTCTCCACCGTGAGTTGCTTATCTACATGTGATAGAAAGAGGATGTAATCAGAAAAGAAAGAATATAATGTATGTTCTGATCCCATTCCACTCATTCACCGTTCTTAGCCAGCTTTGTTTCTTTTACAAAGTTATGTATGTGACCACAATTTTGTCTACACGTTGGAATTTGTAGCTGGCCTGGGAGACTAATCATGCAATACGGATAAATGATTCATCTATCTCTGTCTTCTGTGGGTGGCAAAGGAATAAAGGTTGCATATATCTCTCGTAACATTTCTCTTTCAATGGTGTGCTGGATTAGCTGACTGATCGACAACAAATACAGAGCAAGGACCACTGTCTCTTAATCTTAAGGGTAATACACTTCTCATTCTCCAATCATTACTGTTGTTTTCTATAAAGCTTGCAATTCTTCTATATGCTTCCTTTGGTTCTTCTTTTTTGTTGATGTTGATTCTCCACTTCCGAAAAAGTCGCGTAACTGTATATAGCCCGGCCCGTTTTTTATGCTATTAAGCTGATTAGAAAGTAAATTTTTCAGGAAATAATTTCCTATGCAGCATTAAATACTATATGCAGGTTAAGTAAGTGACATATTTAGTGCATATTAAACATACTTTTGCATGTATATGCTCAGAAGTTTATTCGCGACACCATTTACATGCACAAACCCTAATATGACACGAAAATGACCGATCAACCCGAATATGAACCAAAATAACCCCTTTAACATAGTTTCAGTAAACTTCGACAAATTTAGTTCAACCTGGAACTACCAGCTATTACTTTGCTCATTTTAAGCCACTGTATTAACAAGCTCGCGCGGGTAACTATAAATATAGAGAGAGACGGGGATATTGTTTCGATCAAATTCTTGGATACATCAAAGGTTGTCATATTCTACCACTTTTTTCCTTTTGGACACCAAGTGTGTCTAGATTCAAAGTTGTAGATTGGTTCACAGACAAGCTTGACATTAATGTAAGTATTACAATCATGCTTGTCTAGTTGCCGTCAGAGCCGGAGGCAAGCGATACAAGTCATCACATGGGGCATCAAACATTTAGGAGCAAATTTTTTTTAAAAGAAAACTAGTGTTATATGAAAAAAAAATCAAAATTTAAGCCTGTTAGACTAACAATTGCTTATAAAATATTGTTAATAATTCCGGTTATAGTGGTTTTAGTTGAACGGAGTTTTTCAAAATTGAAGTTGATTAAGTCATATTTCCGTTCTAATATGTCATAAGATCGGTTAAATGGGTTGGTTATGTTATCAATCGACAAGGAAATGCTAGTAAATTCTAACTTTGAAGGCTTGATTAATGATTTTGCTCGTAAAAATGTGAGAAGAATAATTATTAAGTTGTGAATTATCATTTTGTTAGGTACTCCATTGAGATCATGCTCCCCGATGGTTCATGATTTTGTTATGATATTAGTATCCTATATTGAGAGTTTAGTATCTTTTTTATGAATCTTTACTAGTTTTGATCGAATATATTGATTTGTTTCTTTTTATATCTATGTAAAGAAAAAAATTGGGGGCAAATTTTTTGAGATAACATAGGGCATCTCAAAATCCAGAGTCAATCATAGTTGCCATTTTTCATGTCACGACATTTTAATGCTTCTTTCAAAATATTTAAACCGTATGGAACTTCATTTGTTACTCCCTCCGTCCCCCTCAATTTTTTACATTGAGAGGACGGCACGAAGGTTAAGAAAAGTGTAAATTAATAGGAAAAAGTAAGAAAAATGAGTAAAGTAGTGGGATATTGGATTTTATATTATAAAATGTTACTATTTTTTATATATAAAAAAATGAGAGTAACATACGAAAAGAAGAAAAGTGTAAAGAAATGAAAGGGACTGAATAAGTACATGGTTAATTTTGTCCAGGTGGGACATGCATGCGTGTCTATTTTAATTGCCATTGAACTTCTTGTTATTATTAGAGATTAATGTTCTAAGTACGTATTCACATAAATTATCACAAGTACATACTTATTAGCATTTTTCTCTTATTATAAACTACAAACATACATTGCAATCAAAGAGTCTAACCTGCTCAAAAAATTAACCCTACGACCAATTTTGTTTTCTGGATATTTAAATGGATGTGTGAGCTGATATTGTGTCATGATGATGAGATCCCTCGTGGCAGATTAGTAAAATTCGTCACAGGAGAAGCACGTGGTTTTGAATGGCAAGTAGCGTTAAGCACGTGCCCAAGTTGTTGATGAGTAAGAGTGTTTATCGAGAACAATTATATTATATCCTATATATAATTAGCATAAGAGAGTTTAGGTGGTTTGGTCGTCAGGGCTAAATTGATAAATTTATTATTATTATTATTAAAAAGGAAAAACATTAAATTAGTAAATTTATAATTATTATTATTATTAAAAAGGAAAAACATTATATGTAAAATGCATGGTGGTAGCAAAAGACTACACACACGTGAAAGGAAAAGGAAACGTGTTGTGAACAAGTTTGTAAAAAATATATCAAAAAAATTGTTATGTATGGTATCTAAATATTATAAAGTAAAACTCTCCTTTCTATAATTTGACATTTCACCGTAAAATTCACCAATTTAAGTAACAAATTAAACATATTATATATTATAAAATTTATATTTTTAAAATATCTTAATAGATGTTGAATATTCTATATAATTAGTAACATTGTAAGATTGTAAATGAATATTTTTAAATTATTAGTTAGCAGATAAATTTTACTTTGAAAAACTAAATTGAGATAAATATTATGTAACTTAATAATAATAATAATATAAAATATATAAAATTATCTTTCGAAAACATTACCCTTATCAGATAAGGATCTTCCACACTTATTTTTGTCCATGCACCAGCTAGTGAAGTAATTCACAATTCTTTAACATCTCCATGATTCAGATTCTGTCCAGATCTGTTTTCTACCTTTCTAACCCTGTAAACGATGTTTTCTTGGAAAACACAAAACATGAAAGTTGTAGAAAACGAAAAGATCTTTCCGATGATATATGGCTAGTCAGAAACAGACTTATAATGAATCGGGAATCAAATAAAACATCTTCTGATTAACTTCTCAATACTGAAAAACGGGATCTGATTATGTTTTGTAATTTCGAAAATAGATCGAAACATAATCCGAAAAAACACCAAGAACGAAAGTTGCAGGAAATCGTAAAATCTTTTCGGATCATAAAAAATCATCAAAATCTGACATGTATTAAATTTACTGCGAATTTTATAAGATAACTTATATATACGGACAAAAGCATAAGAAAACTTATCTTAATTTTGAATAGAACGATGAACCACCGCTTTCACGGTTCTACTCCTCCATTAAAGCCGCTCCAGATCCGATAAAAACCCCCTTGCGTATGATGTAGATGATTTGATTGTCCTCCACAATAAAAAAATAATCCCCTCCTTCTAGCGCCAATTGTTGTTGAAGGAATTTCGTAACAACACAAATCGGAGGTTGCTGGAATAACGAAATATGAAAATAGGGGATTTAGGATTTTTGGATGTTTGGGGGCTGAGCTCGTATGATGACTCCTCAGAAATTGAATAGAGAATGGGTTCTTTCTCTTCCTCTTTCCCGAGTGTCAATTGTCGTATCATACAAGGTGCCTACATACTCATTTATATAGGGATCAAGCCTCACGTAGTTCTTGGAAAACAAGTCATGAGATAAGTTCATTCAGTCCAAACCCATAAATAGTCAAAGTTTATCCATCCAATGTTCCCATAAATAGTTCAAGGATTATCAATCCGCCTCACGTTTCCATAAATAGTTCAAGGATTATCAATCCACCTCACGTTCCCATAAATAGTCCGGTCTTCACATGTTTTCCTACAATCTTGCGGCATCTTCGCATTTCTTTCCATGATTTGAAGAATATCGTTGATTGACATTGATTATTTTCTCGTTTCAGAGAGAGGATAAAACTTAATGGTCAAGTAATTAATTATTAATCTGAATTAATAATTATTAAACGGAGAAATTTGGATTATGCCAAAATATGGCATAACATCGCCATATAAATTAATTGGGTTAATTATCTTGTTGATCACTAAAGTGGACCTAAAATATCAAGTTGGTCACCAAACTGAAAATGGTCTCAATCAGGTCACTAAGTCGGCTACAAGGTACACTCCACTAAATAAATAATTTTTTTTCGACGAAAAATGATGATGTATTAAAAAATATTTAATGTAATATCTACATGGTAGGGTAACATACCCATTTCAGACCATAAAATCGAAGAAATTAGCATTAATATTAGTGTTTTCCGTCCAGAAAAAAGTAAGTTATATAATAGAATTTACCTGTAACTGACTTTAGTGACCTATTTGAGACCGTTTTCAGTTTGGTGACCAACTTGATACTTTAGGCCCACTTTAGTGACCAACAAGATAATTAACCCTAAATTAATTAGCTAAAAGAGTATAATAATAAATTATATAATTTATAGGACAAAGTTATAATATATAAATATCAAATTTATAAAATTCTTCTTTTGATACAATAATATTGTTGTAGCATGTTAGGGTCTTCCTCTAAAATCTTAACATGACTAGTAATTTAACATAGTATCAAAACTCGATTATGATGATCTCTCATGTTCGAGTTCTCACACCTCCATTTATTTAATTTAAATTTAAATATTTGTTGTTCATATTGATATTAGTATTGGTTATATTTGTTGTTAATCGTAGCAAAACATATTATACGAGTGTTGAATAATATTTGTTACTCCCTCTGTCCCTCTCATTTCTTTACAGTTTTTTTACATTGCTTGACACGCATTTTAAGGCTCCTATAAAGTATAGCTCTACAACTTATTTTTAAAATTTTCTTTTTCTAAATAAAAATTTAAACATTATATTTTTATTTAAAAGAAGAAAAAACTTAAAATAATTTATCGAAATATATTTTATAGGAGTCTTAAAATACGTACCGAGCTCACGTCCTCCAATGTAAAGAATTGAGGGGGGACGGAAGGAGTATATCTTAGACGGAGTGGTTATTTAACAAATACTATGTATTGAACTAAGTGGTATAATTCGCTTTTTCTAATTTGATGATTCTTCAAAATTTTAATAGAGATAAACGTGTTCTAATTTAATTATCTGATTAAAATTATCAAGATCTCCTGATTAAAAACTGGCAAGATATTACTATTCATTCTTTAATCAACTTGCAACTGTAGTTTGTTTGGATTTCCGTTAGCTGAAGTTGACGCTCAACATCGTATTCGAATTATTAAAATATCAATGCAACTCTCTTATGATATTTTCCCCTCTCAATCACACACAAACACCTGTCTACTGTTTAATTTAAAGTCCTATAAATACCCTGCATATCTTAGCTTGGAGTAAGGAAGAAATCTTCATATTAGAAGCTGGTATATAGCTCCATTTCCTTTGCCTGTAGCTCTCCCCTTCCCTCACATTTTAAATATATCGACGATGGACCGAAATCAGATGCAAACACAGATTGCCTATTTGCGGAAGTCATTCTTTGACGAGGTTCGTAAACTTTTAATATATATATATATGCATACTCATCGGAAAACATATTGAACCAACTATTATTGAATTCAGAAAACAGAACTTGATGTTTGAATATCCGTACATACAGGGATTCCTTGATGAGCAATTTATGCAGCTAGAAGATTTGCAAGATGACGCGAATCCTAATTTCGTGGAGGAAATAGTAGCGTCCTTCTATGGGGATTCAGTTAGATTGCTACGCAACTTAGAAATGTCACTGTGAGTACTTAATTAGCACAATGGCTAATCCTATATCTGCAAAGACTAATTATATGGCGCGACAAATTAACATTATTGTCTATCTTTATATATATGTGCAGAGAAAAAAGGCCTTTTGATTTTTGTAAGCTGGAGAATTACATGCACTTGTTCAAGAGTAGTAGCTCAAGGTAAATGCAAGATCTGATTTTGTAAAGACAAAAATACACAAACGAACTTCTCCTTGTATCTGTATCTTAATTAGCAGGATATATGTCCTTTTCAAAAACTCTTATTAATATATTGATGCCATGAGAAAGCTAAAAAAGAATCGGCTGAAAAAGGCTAAATTAATAAATTAATTATAGGTACTAATAATAGAAAAAAGGAAGAGAAGAATATATATTAAGACACATATACCAATCTATAGGCGCCTGATGATTAACTTACCATGAAGATTCATTCAAATTTTCGGCACATACACACACACACGCCATTTTGAGGCCTAGCATATGTATGAGTAAGGTAACTGATCGTTACGGCTATCATGCAGCATTGGTGCCATTAAGGTAAAAAGAGAATGCACACGGTTTCAGGATTACTGCAAGGCAGGCAACGCCGAAGGGTATGTCACTAATCTCCATCTTAACTACATGCTTGAATATAATTAGTATTTGATAATATACGTAAGCGTACTAACTCGAATCTCAAATATAATTTGCAGATGCATTAGCTCATATCATCAAGTGAAACAAGAGCATGCAATTCTAAGGAGGAAGCTTGAAACTTATTTTAAGGTCTTTAACAAATCTCTGCATATATATATATATATATATATATATTTCTTTTCCCTTCTGTTGATAAACATATGCTTATATATTTTTCGAACTCGAATTTTCAGTTAGCAAGACAAGCCGCCTGATCTACCTAGCACATCTTTGATAATGGGGACAACAACTAGTCCTTGAATCACCAACATCTTGATATACAATGTTATACTTTCATATGTTCTATATGTCCTGAAATGAGGCATTGCCTCATCTCGCTCTCATAAATAATGTTCTGTCTCGAAGTTATTAATAAGAAGACGTCGAGATTTCTTATATGCAACTATGGCATTTAACTCGATTCAGTTTAGTTTTTTTCCCATAAACCTAAGTATTTAAGGATTAATTAATGATCAGCTACGGCATTATGATTTTGTGTATATCTTCATACATCATTTGATAGTGAACAATGTGAGGGCGGGTATGCTAAAACTGTACATTCTGATATGCCGATCTTCAATTGTGAGTTTATATTGGGAAAGAAAACACAAAATAAACATGTTATATATATGGTAATCTAATAATCACTCAACTCGAACTCAACTTGCAAGTAGATCAACAAACTCAAAAAACCGAATACTTGCATAATGCAGTGTTGCTAAGCTTCCAAATGAATGTTTTCTCCGGTCTCTACTCAAAAAACCGAATACTTGCATAGAACTGTAATTAGTACTAAAAAAAAGACCACTAGATGAATGGAATAGCAATGAACAGAGAGGGTAGTTAATGCCTATAAGGCTATATATATGGAGAGTATTGTTTCGGGCTTCAGCCCTTTAAGCTATGAACAAGTAGCATAATTAATAAAATGTCTGGGCCCATTCAGAAAAACATATAACGGTGCACTTCAATGAATAATAACTTACGTTTGGGCCTTTAAATTTGAAATACATGCAAAGTGTTAAAACATTTTTATTTGAACCTCTTTTTTGGTTACAACTCAGTTAACAACATACAGTACCGATACACGTTTATGTGTGTGTTGTGCACCTGTATGATGTGTAGGACAACAAAAAGTTGAAAAACGGGTCCAACAAAATGCGTACTTTTGTAAATAAAGCTTTTGACAGAATGCAATAATAGATATGTATCATGACCTGCTGCCCTATCCTCAAACCACAGTATCTATAAAAAAACAGGCTCACCTTCACTTTTAACAGTAAATTAATATATCGGGCGCTAAGTAATCACGTAGTTTCACATATTAAATGCCCATATGTTACATAAATATTCATAATACATATTATTATCATATTTTTTATTAGATATGATTATAAATTTCAATTATTAAATCATAAAAATGAAATTAAACTCCTTTTTTTAAAAAAAAATAATTAAAAATTAGTCAAATAGTCTAAAGTGATTCTACAGCAGAATCAAATCTATCCAAAATGATTATGCGGCAGAATCAAATTTAAAATCAATGTTTGTATTCAAATTTTAAATGTTGAATTTTTTTATAAAGTTTGTATATGCTAATATTCTACGTTAGAATCAAATTATATATTTATGTAAAAGAATTAAAATTATTTATGAAATTTTATAATAGAATATATGGTTTTCCCCCGATTCTCTATATAAGATGGTTCTCTGGAACAATGGTATGTATATATATAAGCTATAGGGATGAAAGTCGAGCAATGAAAAATATTTTCTAAAAAGATATATAATTTCTTCAAAATCATTTTTGTTATTCTCCTGAAAACAAACGGAGCAAACACTTTTTCAGTATGGTATTCCAAATATAGAATATTGTACAATATAATCATGGTGATGTGCTAGCTTCGCACAATCGCACCAATTTTTCCAACATATGTAGATCGAGAAGAGAAAGTATATGTAAGTTGCATATTTATCAAAATAGTCCAAATACAAATCATTTTCCCTTTAGAATTTTTTCCATCCATGCTTGCGCTAACAGTTATATGTATGCATGTGTGCGTATGGTATGGTCACTGATGCGCATGCATGCTAGTCATGTGTCGCATGTTAAATTTACTGAGGAAACTAGTACGAAGTGAAGTGGACGAAGACTGGGATAAAGAAATAAAGCAGAATAGTTCGCCAAGTTTCCTTCCTTGTATTTATAATATCTCTCTCTCTCTCTGTGTGTGTTACAGTAATTTCTAACCGAACTGAAAAGTAAAAGCATGTAAGAGTCTCTCTCTCTCTGTCAATTTCTAACCGAAATGAAAAGTAAAAGCAGGTAACAGGTAACAGGTATTTGGGGTTTGTCAAGGTTGTTATAATAATGCATCAACACTGGAAGGGTTGGGATTGGGTTGGGATTGAAAGTGCAGTAGTACTAGCATTGAGTAGTGCAAGTAATAATGTGAAATGTGACTTTGATGATTTCATATATGTATATGTGCGGTATATGTGTGTATATATGGGGTCTTTTAATGTTCACTGAACCTCTTCTTCATCATTGCTCCCTTTGAAACTCACGATATGATTAAAGCTACCAGCTAGTTAGTGCTCAATCCAACCAAAAGAAAAAGGAAGTGTACCATGCGCGTTTCCATTTTCATCAAAAGGTAGATATTCATTATCTTTGAAAAATAGGAAAAAAATTATCAACAAGAATATATATATGGGGAGGGTTCTGTGGGTAACCACTTTATTGTAGTAACTAAGTAACTTTAACATAGGTACAGATGTAAAACACATGTTCATCATACGTTGTTTAGTCTTCAACAAACTATAGAATGTAATAAAATTATACATAATCAACGTTCTCAAACATGCAATACAAAACAGGTACAAATAACATGAAAAAGATTTACAGGACATAACAAAAAAAAGAAATAAATTACAGAATTTGTACTTGTTTTACTAAAAAGGACATAATAAATGTCAAAATATGATTAAAAAAATAGATTCTAATTTATAAAATGATATAGAACACAACAAAAATAATACATAACACGGCAAAAAAAAACTATTCTCATGTTCTGTAATTTTTTATGTACTTTATGATTAATATGGTCCATTTTGGAGTATTATTCCCTAATTTTACGTTCATATTTTTAATATTTCTTATTCTTTTTATATACTATTTTTAATAAGTTTAGTATATTTTTTCTTATTCTTATTTCAAGAAATAATATGTATTGTAAAGTAAAAAGAAAATAAAAAATATATGGGTTCTGTAAAAAATAAAAACTATATTATTTATATCTTCTGTAAATTTTTTGTGTTCCACAAAAGTTACACTTTTGTTAGTTTTATGTTATGTAAAATAATAATGCTTTTTTAAAAATATAATACGATTTAATTAATATTATCTTATATTTATAATGTGTTCTATTATTTAATTTTTATGATTCGTAGAATTACATATGTGATTTGTTATTTTTATTTGTATACTTGTGTACTAAACTTATATAAAAATATAAGACACGTATAAAAGATTAAAAATGACAAGTTAGAAGGTACAAAACATAATTAAGCAAGCGTTTTCTGTAATAAAAAAGTGAGTTCTGTATTAATCAAGAATCTTTTCAGGAAATAATATGTATTGTAAAATAAAAAGAAAATAAAAAATATATGGGTTCTGTAAATAATAAAAACAATATTATTTATATGTTTTGCAAATTTTTTGTGTTCCACAAAATTAACACTTTTGTTAGTTTTATGTTCTGTAAAATAACAATGCTTTTTTAAAAATAATATAATTTTATTAATATTATCTTATATTTATAATGTGTGATTATTTATAAATGGGAAAAAGAAAAACACATCTCATGTGTACTAGGGTAAGTGTATAGTGTTATGTACACGTGTCATCATGGGTTCTATGGGTAACCACTCTAATAACTAACTAAGTAACTTTAACATAATTGGTACAGATGTAAAACACACGTTCATCATCGGTTAATGTCGTTTAGTCTTCAACAAACTACATAATGTAATAAAATTATACATAATCATTTTTTCTCTGTATGAGAGTTCTTTTTCTCTCTGTATGAGAGTTTTCTGGTGTATACGTTAAAAGTCTTTGTCATATTACTTTGTGTTATCTATTCAAAATATCAAATAAAGCAATGGCATACTCAAACTCTGGATTAAACGATCTGTACGCAAAACTATCACTGGAAGATGAAGATGATGGAATTTTGATTGTGGAAAATGCGGGGAATGAACTGGTTAAGGATTCATTTGTGCTAATTGGACGTTTTCTTACGGAAAGAAATATCAATTTCAAGGCAATACAGAATGTTCTATCAGCGGTATGGCGACCAAAAGAAGGCGTGGAGATTCATGATATAGGGGATATGAGATATTCTTTTGTCTTTTACCATCCCATGGATGTGCAGAAGGTTATTGATGGTGGGCCATGGTCATTTGAGCAAGGGATGCTAGTACTTAAACAGTTAGCAGGAGGTGAAGATCCAAAGGAGATGACATTGGACGAAGCTGATATATGGATACAGGTGTATGATATTCCCAAAGGTCTTGTTTCAGAAAATATATTGAAAGGTATTGCTAATTATGTTGGCCAATTTATCAAGTCTGATCCAGCGAACCTTAATGGCCTATGGAAGGCATACTACAGACTTAGAGTTCGTATAGATGTCGGTAAACCATTGAAGAGGAGGATGAAAATTAAACGGGAGGGAGGAGAGTGGAGTAGGGTTCACTTTAAGTACGAACGACTTAGTGCTTTTTGTTTTGTTTGTGGAAGAATAGGCCATGCAGAGAGAGATTGTGATGTGGTCTATGCAAATCCAGGAAAGGAGATTGAACGAACATATGGTACGTGGTTAAGGGCACCAAGTAAGAATACAAAGAATGAAAATACGTCAAGATGGTTAAGAAATGGAGAAGGGGGAAGTAACTGGGGAGGAAGCCCTGCAACTCCAAGCACGCCGGCGGCTGGAAATGGTAGTGAGGAAGATAAGGCGAAATTTCAGGAGGATGGAAGGTTAGTTGTAACAAATCTCGGAGATAATTCAAGGGATAAGGGAGAAATTCTAGGCATTTCCAAAGGAAACGCGGAGATTCCAAATCAGCATATTCAAAATTCAAAAAATGTATTCGAGGGAAACACCAATGGGCCGGATAACTTATTTGTGGTGGACCTAAAGCGAAGAAGAACCAATCTGGACCAAAATGACACAGAGACAAAAACCCAGGAACAAACTACGGACATGGATACACAGGATGGGCTTATGCAGCTATCAAAAAACGAACTAATGGCGGGGACTGCTATGCAGACCCGCCAATCATTATGAATGCCTTGTCTTGGAACTGCCAGGGTATGGGTTCCTGTTACGACCAAACTCAACACGCAAGTGCACGTGATCTCAAGTAATACAGATAGCAAATAAGGTTCGTTCCTACAGGGACTCGTTGTTTGTCTAGTTAATTCACTCACCAATGTATGATTATTATTCGATGCTAAAACAAATAACAAAGTGGATTTTTGTTATCACTATAATTAATCTAAGAATTATAACTAATTAACAACTACTTAAACTGAGATTTATGTCGAATTACTTATGCGGATAAAACATGGGATTTCAACTTCATTAAACAATCCATCTAAAGTCTCCAATTCTCTAGCCCTTTCATGTGATTTGTAATACCTGATCGAACACACAAAACTGATATAAGCCAACTTTCGTTGCACAAATACCATCCTAAATAATATCCACAATAAAGATAGAAATCACTTAGTCTCCCAATTATGCTTAGTCCCTATATGTCTATAAAGATTGAAAACATAATGGTTGAAGTACAAGCATTCAATTGATCACATAGTCATCATAAAACGGTTAGAGTTACGACACTAATTACGAATGATATTCTCACACATAAACCTATGCTAGCATGGCAAGTTCTAAACTCTTAGATCCACTTTCGCTTCAATAAGAATTAACACACAATTACAGGAGTTAGCTACTCTCCTATAACGAATTAAAACAACCATGATAGGATATCACATCAATCACACTATAGGCATCGAGAAAATTCAACAATTAAACGTCATGAATAAATCCGCTAAAACCCCATGACAACGAGTTAGTTCATAATCAAACTAATCGTCACCATGGGTTCTAATGTAAACATGATGAAAGAAAACGAATTATATTGAATAAATATCAAGGTTCTAAAGAATACGCCCAAACCAAGCATCCACAAGATAGAAAGAATACAAGAATAAATTGAAACTATCTTCTTCCTTCTTCTTCGTGCTTAAAAACTCCGTAGATAATATATGTATGTGTCTCCCCCTTGATCTCTAGGGTTTTTTTTCTTTATATAGGCCTCCAGGTGCAATAAGTCGTATGGAATTGTAATTTTTTTACTTCCACTCGAAAAATCAGCAATTAGGTTAAAACAGGAATTTTTCGCCAGAGTGCCCGGCGCTGCCGCGCCAATTTTGTATAGAAGCACGGCGCTGCCGCGCCAGGATCACTGCTCAGTTTTTTTTCATGCGGCGCTGCCGCGCCATTCTCAAGTACTAACACGGCGCTGCCGCGCCATTCCCTCTGTCCAGCAAACTGAATTTTTTCCCTTTTCTTCATTATAACTCCGTTTCGCGCTCCGATTGCTCCGCTTCGTTCCTAGTACACCTGTGATAAATATACCTGCACAATACCCTTAAAAGAGATCAAAAATGCCACAACTCGAGTACAAACATTCGTTTTAAGCCAAACGGAAACGTTCTAAGTGAATAAAATACCCACTTATCACACCCCCAAACTTAAACCGATGCTCGTCCTCGAGCATAAACAAACTACCACTTCCGTAGGTGATCACGGTTGCATTTGGCATATGCAACAAGCCCTTTAAACCCCTAGGAAGCCCTAGTGGACGAGTAAGGTCTCGTGAGGGCCTATAGTGAATGTACCCACAAAATCCATCTAACAATGCAACTACAAATGCAACTAACTACATGTATGCAACTATATGGAAATGCAAGGACCCCTTCAAACCAACCAAAACCAATCAACAAGCCAACATCTCAAAGAACACAGTCTTCAAAACAGAGTTCGACCAAATTCCCATCGACCAACAAGACAAACACAGAAACGTGCGTGTGTGCGATGCTCACCAATATACTCCCAAACTAAATCAAGACCATACCTACTCTTAGCCAAAACAACCACAAGCTTACAAACAGAATGAACGCTAGACACAAGAACTCTTAAGAGACACCTTCGCAGTCCATCTGAGTTAGACAAGAATTCATGCTTTATTACACAAAAACAACTACACACAACACACATGCTTATTTGACCGTGCAATGGCTGAGATCCCAAAAGGCTTATACAATAATACCCATGTAACGAGCTTTAGGTTAGTGGATCCCAGACCGGAAAAGTCTTAGGTCAATAGGCACAAAGTCCCCTAGAACTTAATTGCTCGAGTATTAAAGAGCTCAACCTGATCAATTCTGCATAAACACAAAACAAACACAACTTTTTTTTTTCTTTTTCAACTTTTCTCTTCTTTTTTTTTTTTCAACAATTTCGGAATGAGTGCTCTTTGCCTTTTTCTCATCCCACCCTAGACTACTCATCTTTTCAATGAGCCGGCTACTAGCCATTTGACGCCTAGCCTTTATTACAACTAGCATGAAATCCCTGGTTTCCCCCAAACTTATACATAAGTGCTCCTTCGTTTTCAAGAATCTAGCCAACATTCTAAATGTAAACAAGTGGTTAAATTCTAACACCAAACAAGCATGGTCTGATCAAATTCAAAAGCAACCAATGAGACTTATGAAATAGATTTGTTTCTGGCATGCAAGTCAATACTTAGAAACTTAATCAACCCTCTATTCATCACAACCACACTCCAATCAACATCGACTCACCAACGGAAATAGTCAAATCCTACGGGATCATGAAATATGCATGCAACTAAAATGGACTCACATAACAGATATAAATACTAATGCCAAACATAATGCTCTATATGACACAAACATGCAAAGATATGAATGAACTAACTACACATGCAATATGAATACTACATGAACACACACACACACTAATATTACCATTCCTTAATTATCACCCCCAAACTTAAAATATTCAATGTCCTCATTGAAGGTAATAAGAAAGATAGTAGAAACATACCTAACACATGGGTTGCCTCCCACGAAGCGCTGTCGTTAATGTCATTTAGCCGGACAAATGTGAATCAAATCATGGTGGCTCGAAGATCGCATTTGACTTGTCCTTAGCAGAAGGACCATTCACCCATTGTTTGATAACCTTCTTGCTTTCTTCCCACATCTTTTCCAAATCAAACTTCACCTTGACTTTTCCATCAATCGTTTTTTTCTTTTTCTTCCTTACACCTCTAAGGTGTTTATGCTTCTCCGTCGATTGATAAGAACAATCTTTTACCTCATCATCCTTGTTCCACCTTCTCAACACATTATCTTCACACTCTTTAAAAATCACCAACTCATCATTCAGAAGGACATACTTCAAATGTGGTGGAAGTTTTCCAAGCTTGACATTCGAAAGATCTCGAATGGAAGAATTGTCAATGGAATCACTGATGTGATGCTCGAACTTGTGCATGTCCGAATTTTTGCTCAACAGCTGATCGAACTCCTTTCTCTGACCCGTATCAACCATCTTCAAGCTAAAACACTCTTCCTCCTCTGTCGGAAATTTCATAGCCTTGAACACATTAAAAGTGACCTTCTGATTTTGAACCCTCATTGTAAGCTCTCCTTTCTGCACATCGATCAAAGTTCGGCCTGTAGCCAAGAACGGTCTTCCCAAGATAATAGGAATCTTCTTGTCTTCCTCAAAGTCCAGAATAACAAAGTCGGCTGGAAAGATAAGCTTGTCGACCTTCACCAAAACATCCTCAACTATTCCTCGAGGATAAGTAACTGAACGGTCCGCAAGTTGCAGAGTCATAGTAGTTGGCTTTGGTTCTGGAAGACCAAGTTGCATGAAAACTGATAAGGGCATGAGATTAATACTTGCACCCAAATCACACAAGCATTTGCTGAATGAGAGATCTCCAATAGTACATGGTATGGTAAAGCTTCCAGGGTCCTTCAACTTAGGTGGCAACTTTTGTTGCAAGATGGCACTACATTCTTCCGTCAATGCAACTGTCTCTAGCTCCTCAAGTTTCAATTTCTTCGAAAGAATGCCCTTCATAAACTTCGCATAGCTCGGCATTTGCTCAAGAGCCTCTGCAAATGGTATGTTAATCTGAAGCTTCTTGAAGACCTCCAAGAACTTAGCAAACTGCTTGTCAAACTTTTGCCTTTGAACTCGTTTTGGGAATGGAGGAGGTGGAAACACCTTTTCTTCTACTACTTTCCGAGAATTTTCACTCTTCCCAGTTACATGAGTCGAACGAGTAGCATTAGGTACCAAATCAGGAACAGAATCGACCCCAGCGTCAAAAGTATTTTTTTCTTCCAGAAGGGCCGGCGCTGCCGCGCCATTTTTATACTGGGAAGCGGCGCTGCCGCGCCGTACATTCTGCTCAGAATTCTCATTTTTTTCCTCGGCTGAATTTTCTTCGTTCTGACCTTGTAGAATCTTCCCCGATCGTAAGGTTACTGCCTGGACCTGTTCCTTGTGATCTTTCTTGCCTGGATTCATCTCTGTGTCACTCGGAAGCGTTCCTGGTTGACGGTTCAACAATGCATTGGCTAGTTGCCCAATCTGATTCTCTAAAGTTTTCAATGACACCGCCTGACTCTTATACATCATTCGAAGCTCTTCCAATTCAGACTTCTCAGACTGATTCAATGAATTCCCTTGAGATGGTTGAAATCCCGGTGGAATGAATGGTTGCCTTGGAGCATAAGGTGGTGGTTGATAGTTCTGATTGTATGGCCTTGCATTGAACTGCTGATTTTGTGGTTGCTGAACACCACCCTGATTGTTGCTCCAACTAAAATTAGGATGATTCCGATTGTTGGGATGATACACATTAGGTGCTGGTTGCTGAGTTCTCTGAAAATTACTAACAAACTGTGTTGATTCAGCTGAGATAGCACACAGATTCGTGTCATGAGCCCCTGCACACAATTCACACACCATAGCAACCTGGTTAGTCCCATGATTAGAAAGGGAATCTACCTTCATTGTCAACGCTTTGAGTTAAGCAGCAATAGCAGTAGCTGCATCCAAGTCAAGAATTCCAGCCACTTTAGCAGGTGGCAAGCGTTGAATAGGATTCTGAAACTCATTGGCGGCCATCATCTCGATAAGATTATAGGCATCCTCATAGCTTTTTGCCCACAGTGCTCCTCCAGAAGCTGCATCAAGCATAGGCCTTGACTGAGCTCCCAATCCATTATAGAAATTGCTGATTACCATCCAATCCGGCATTCCATGATGAGGACAACGTGCCAATATCTCCTTGTACCTTTCCCAAGCTTCCCCCAAAGATTCCTGGGGTTGCTGAGCAAACTGAGAAATAGAATTCCTATAAGCTGCTGTCTTCGCCATGGAGAAATACTTCGTCAAGAACTTTTGAGCACAGTCTGCCCATGTTTTGATAGAACCTGATGGCATGGAATGTAACCAACTCTTGGCTTTATCCCTAAGAGAGAAGGGAAATAGCCTCAATCTGATTGCGTCATCTGTAACTCCGTTGAATTTGAAGGTATCACAGATCTCAAGAAAGTCCCTAATATGAGCATTGGGATCTTCAGCAGGACTACCCCCAAACTGAACCGTATTCTGAATCATCTGAATGATGTTTGGCTTATGCTCAAAATTATTAGCCCCAATAGCTGGGCGAACAATGCTGGTATGAATGTCCTCCACTTTTGGCTGAGAAAATTCACTCAAAGCCTTCGCTGGTTGTGCTTCATCTGCCATATCTTCTTTTGATTCACGATTGTTTTCTACACTGATGTTCTCAAAGTCAAGTTTCCTTCGTGCTAGTTCTTCTCTTCTTGCTAATTCTTCTCTACGTGCTCGAGCTCGTGTACGCATACACTCTCAATAAGTACCTGAAATTCACCAACTAGAAAATTGGTGAGAAACGTCCTAGTCACCGAACTTTAATGACCACTGATGGTAAATACTGAAACTAAACAAATAAAACCGAAGTCCCCGGCAGCGGCGCCAAAAACTTGTTACGACCAAACTCAACACGCAAGTGCACGTGATCTCAAGTAATACAGATAGCAAATAAGGTTCGTTCCTACAGGGACTCGTTGTTTGTCTAGTTAATTCACTCACCAATGTATGATTATTATTCGATGCTAAAACAAATAACAAAGTGGATTTTTGTTATCACTATAATTAATCTAAGAATTATAACTAATTAACAACTACTTAAACTGAGATTTATGTCGAATTACTTATGCGAATAAAACATGGGATTTCAACTTCATTAAACAATCCATCTAAAGTCTCCAATTCTCTAGCCCTTTCATGTGATTTGTAATACCTGATCGAACACACAAAACTGATATAAGCCAACTTTCGTTGCACAAATACCATCCTAAATAATATCCACAATAAAGATAGAAATCACTTAGTCTCCCAATTATGCTTAGTCCCTATATGTCTATAAAGATTGAAAACATAATGGTTGAAGTACAAGCATTCAATTGATCACATAGTCGTCATAAAACGGTTAGAGTTACGACATTAATTACGAATGATATTCTCACGCATAAACCTATGCTAGCATGGCAAGTTCTAAACTCTTAGATCCACTTTCGCTTCAATAAGAATTAACACACAATTACAGAAGTTAGCTACTCTCCTATAACGAATTAAAACAACCATGATTGGATATCACATCAATCACACTATAGGCATCGAGAAAATTCAACAATTAAACGTCATGAATAAATCCGCTAAAACCCCATGACAACGAGTTAGTTCATAATCAAACTAATCGTCACCATGGGTTCTAATGTAAACATGATGAAAGAAAACGAATTATATTGAATAAATATCAAGGTTCTAAAGAATACACCCAAACCAAGCATCCACAAGATAGAAAGAATACAAGAATAAATTGAAACTATCTTCTTCCTTCTTCTTCGTGCTTAAAAACTCCGTAGATAATATATGTATGTGTCTCCCCCTTGATCTCTAGGGTTTTTTTTCTTTATATAGGCCTCCAGGTGCAATAAGTCGTATGGAATTGTAATTTTTTTACTTCCACTCGAAAAATCAGCAATTAGGTTAAAACAGGAATTTTTCGCCAGAGTGCCCGGCGCTGCCGTGCCAATTTTGTATAGGAGCACGGCGCTGCCGCGCCAGGATCACTGCTCAGTTTTTTTTCATGCGGCGCTGCCGCGCCATTCTCAAGTACTAACACGGCGCTGCCGCGCCATTCCCTCTGTCCAGCAAACTGAATTTTTTCCCTTTTCTTCATTATAACTCCGTTTCGCGCTCCGATTGCTCCGCTTCGTTCCTAGTACACCTGTGATAAATATACCTGCACAATACCCTTAAAAGAGATCAAAAATGCCACAACTCGAGTACAAACATTCGTTTTAAGCCAAACGGAAACGTTCTAAGTGAATAAAATACCCACTTATCAGTTCCCCTGGGAAGATTCGGTTCCTTAAAGACTTAACTCGTGTAGAAAAACCTGCCTTCTTGTTCTTAAGTGAGACGATTAGTAGTTATGCCAAGATGGAGGAGTTGTGTAATAAGTTGGGGTTCGAAGGCTTTACTGCAGTTGAGCCTCAGGGCAAGAGTGGAGGTATTGCGTTGTTTTGGAAGAATGCCACTGATGTCAAATTGTTAAGCTTTTCTCGTTCGCATAGTGATGTTTGTATTAGTTCCAACGGTATGGAAGATTGGCATTTATCAGGTATTTATGGGGAGCCGGCAAGATCTCAGAGACACAAAACGTGGGAATTGTTAAGGAATTTGTCACGAGATGCAAATCTCCCTTGGTGTTTAGTAGGAGATTTCAACAATGTTACCTCTCAAGCTGATAAGAAAGGAGGTTCTTCTTATCCTTGTCATCTGATTGAGGGTTTTAATGAGTGCATGATCGATGCCCAGCTCCATGATCTAGACCTCATTGGCCACCAATTTACTTGGGAACGGGGGCGTAACACTAGCAACTGGATAGAAATTCGGTTAGACCGAGTCCTTGCTAATGATCAGTGGATTGATAAATTTAATAGAGCTAAGGTTTACAACCTTGAGGGTTCGCCGTCGAACCATAGTCCGCTTTTACTTGTTCCAGAACAGGCACTCCGAGGTAGTAAAAAGAAACACTTTAAATTTGAAAATGCATGGTTAACTGAATCTACGTGCTTTCAAATTATAAAAGATCGCTGGGAGGAGGATCCAAATGGCAATGTAATGCAAAAAGTGGAGAGATGTGCGGAAAGTTTGGAGATTTGGGGTCGAGAAGTAACGGGCAACTTTGGCAAACGAATAAAGGAGTGCAAGATTCAACTGAAAACTTTTCGAAACAAGAGAGATTCACAGTCAGTTGCTACTTATGAGTCGACAAGGAAGCAGTTGCATCTAGTGTTGGATCAGAAAGAAATTTTTTGGAGACAGCGATCGAAACAACTCTGGTTGCAAGCGGGGAACAAAAATACTAAATATTTTCATGCCTCATGTAATAGACGGAAGCGCAATAATTATGTACAAAGGCTGAAAAATGAAGATGGTGAATGGGTCGATTGGGGGAGTGGTTTACAAGACACAATCAGATATTACTTTCAACAGTTGTTTACAGAAAACCAAACCCAAGTAGAGGGGGTTCTCAATTGCATCTCGAGGACTATTACTGACCAGCAGAATGCAGAGCTTAAGGCACCAGTTACAATGGAGGAAGTGAAAGAAGCCCTGTTTAGTATGCATCCAGATAAAGCTCCAGGGCCGGACGGCATGACCCCGGCATTTTTTCAGAGAAACTGGTTGGTAGTCGGGGAAAGTATTGTGAACATGACCAAGGAATTTTTTACAACAGGAGAGCTGCTGGAGAACGTTGATAACACCAACATTGTGTTGATTCCAAAGAAGAAACACCCAACGAACTTGACAGAGTTGAGGCCAATTGCCTTATGTAATGTAGTTATGAAAATAATTACGAAGGTTATTGCAAATCGTTTTAAGAAGGTGTTGGAAACCATTATCTCAGATAATCAAAGCGCTTTTCTTCCTGGTCGATTGATATCGGATAATATCATGGTGTCGTATGAAATTATGCATTATTTAAAACGCAAGAAATTTGGCAAAGAAGGTCACATGGCTATCAAACTAGACATGTCCAAGGCCTATGATCGAATAGAATGGAAATTTCTTCGTGGCATTCTTCTAGCTATGGGGTTCAGCAACTGGTGGACTAACTTAATTCTCAAATGCGTGTCGACAGTGGAATACAAAATAGTTCATGGTGAATTTGAAATGGGTCCTATAATCCCCAGTCGTGGTTTGCGACAAGGCGATCCTCTCTCGCCATATCTGTTTATTGTATGTGCTGAAGGCCTCTCTGCTCTACTCAAGCATTACGAGAATAACAGGTGGTTACAAGGAGTAAAAATTTGCAAGAAAGCCCCAGTAGTAAGCCATATACTGTTTGCTGGCGACAGCTATGTGTACTGTAAAGCTGATACGGAGGAAGCAAGAAAAGTTATGGAATTATTGGAGGTGTATGAGAAAGCCTCTGGTCAAAAAGTTAATTCCAGCAAGTCCACGGTTTTCTTCAGTGCCAATATCATTGATTACAACAGAGAGCAAGTGTGTCAAATCCTTCGCATTAGAGAGGCTGATGATACATCGAAATATTTGGGCCTACCCAACATTTTAGGTAGGAACAAATCTGCAATTTTCGGGTATCTAAAAGATAAAGTGGTAACGAGTACTCAAAATTGGAATGTGCGAAAGATTTCTAAGCCTACAAAAGAAATCTTAATCAAAATGGTGGCTCAGGTATTACCTTCATATGCTATGAATGTATTTCTATTGCCTCTAAACCTGATTCGAGATATAGAGATTTGTATGGCCAAGTTTTTCTGGAACTCTTCGCAGAATAACAGATCTTCTATCAACTGGATGTCATGGAATAGATTGAGTAAGCATAAACATAATGGTGGTCTCGGTTTTAGAGATTTGCGTGATTTAAACTTAGCAATGCTTGGGAAACAATGTTGGCGGCTGATTACTAACCAGGAGAGCTTGGTGGCTAGACTGTACAAGTCCAAATACTATGCTGATAGAGATTTTATGGAGGCTAAGTTGGGTAGTGGACCTAGTTTCATTTGGCGAAGCATTCTGGAAGCGAGAAGGATTATTTCAGCTAGTTCATGTTGGAGGATTGGTAATGGAACTAAAATTCAAATTTTGGGGCAACCTTGGCTAAACAATAACAACCCTTACATCACCACAGTGTCACCAGTTCTAGAAAATCGAAGGGTAGCTTCTTTGTTTTGCGAGCATAGTAAAGAATGGGATTTTGAGGTTGTCAATGATGTGTTCGAAGTGAGAGACCAGCATCTCATTGCTAGCACTACTATTGAACAGGAGTTAGAGGATGATGTTTTAACCTGGAAGCCGGAGAACTCAGGCCAATATTCAGTTAAATCGGCATATAAACTACTTCAACAAGAAAAAGGAAACTGGGGTATGGGTGAAGATATCCTTTTCTGGAGGAGTCTGTGGAACATTAAAGCTCCTCCTCAAGCTTTAAATCTGGTCTGGAGGGCTCTTACTTATTGTCTACCAACTCTGCTTCAATTACAATCGAAGCATGTGCCAGTAAATAATATATGTCCTCTTTGCAAAGAAGGAATTGAATCTATTCTCCATGCACTAGTTCAATGCAGGGCTGCTGATTTGTGTTGGCAAATTTTTATCCCGGGAATTAACACAAATGAGACGGTAGATTTTCGAACTTGGCTGGAGAGGAATTTATCAGGTAAGCCAGGAAAAACCAAAGAGAGAATCATCATGCTATGTTGGGCTATCTGGAGGTCGAGAAATGATTTTGTTTGGAACAATCGGAGATGGCAACCTATGAAAATTGTTGCAAAGGCGTGGGAATATCTTTCGCAGTGGAATGTAGCCCAGAGTCGTTCTTTTAGTGCTCCAATTAATCCTCCTGTGCCAGGAGATGGGGCGGTTTGCTGGGTTAAGACACAACATAATGGAGTAAAGATTACATGTGATGCAGCAATCTTTGCAGAGCTTGGCATTTCAGGAGCGGGTCTTATAGCCCGTGATCATGATGGAACACTCATATCAGCTAAGTCAAAAACTACCCCAGAGGTTTTGAAACCAGTGTTGGCAGAGGCTATTGCAGTAAAGGAAGCTCTAAGTTGGGCTAAAGAAATGGAGTCCAGGCCAATCACAGTAGAAACAGATTGTTTGGTGGTTGTCCAGCTCATCAGAAGTACAGCACCTATGCGATCTCGCTTGGGGCAAGTAATCGAAGACTGCAGGGATTTGATTCGGCTAAACAACAACTTCAAGTTGTATTTTGTTAAAAGATCCGCGAATATGTCGGCACATGAATTAGCTCAAGTGTCACATATGTATCCCGATCGTAATTTCAACTGGCAATCTATTCCGGCCAGTGTTCAGCTTTGTATTCAGAATGATTTAATGATCTAATAATATTTGCATTTCGTCAAAAAAAAAAATTATACATAATCAACGTTCTATAAACATGCAATACAAAACAGGTACAAATAACATGAAAAAGATTTACAGGACATAACAAAAAAAAGAAATAAATTACAGAATTTGTACTTGTTTTACTAAAAAAGACATAATAAATATACAGAACGTCAAAATATGATTAAAAAAATAGATTCTAATTTATAAAATGATACAAAACACAACAAAAATAATATATAACACGGCAAAAAAAAACTATTCTCATGTTCAGTATTTTTGTTATGTACTTTATGATTAATATGGTCCATTTTGGAGTATTATTCCCTAATTTTACGTTCATATTTTTAATATTTCTTATTCTTTTTATATACTATTTTTAATAAGTTTAGTATATTTTTTCTTATTCTTATTTCAAGAAATAATATGTATTGTAAAGTAAAAAGAAAATAAAAAATATATGGGTTCTGTAAAAAATAAAAATTATATTATTTATATCTTCTGTAAATTTTTTATGTTCCACAAAAGTTACACTTTTGTTAGTTTTATGTTATGTAAAATAATAATGCTTTTTTAAAAATATAATACGATTTAATTAATATTATCTTATCTTTATAATGTGTTCTATTATTTAATTTTTATGATTCGTAGAATTACATATGTGATTTGTGATTTTTATTTGTATACTTGTGTACTAAACTTATATAAAAATATAAGACACGTATAAAAGATTAAAAATGACAAGTTAGAAGGTACAAAACATAATTAAGCAAGCATTTTCTGTAATAAAAAAGTGAGTTCGGTATTAATCAAGAATCTTTTCAGGAAATAATATGTATTGTAAAATAAAAAGGAAATAAAAAATATATGGGTTCTGTAAATAATAAAAACAATATTATTTATATGTTTTGCAATTTTTTTGTGTTCCGCAAAATTAACACTTTTGTTAGTTTTATGTTCTGTAAAATAACAATGCTTTTTTAAAAATAATATAATTTTATTAATATTATCTTATATTTATAATGTGTGATTATTTATAAATGGGAAAAAGAAAAACACATCGGTAAGTGTATAGGCAGTTAAAACACAAGTTGATGATTAGTTTGCTGACGGGCGTTATGTCACCATGTACTTGAGTTACTCAGTTACTCAATAAAATGAGTTCCTCATTGAACCATCCCTCTATATATATATATATATATATATATATATATATATATATATATATATATATATATATATATATATATATATATATATATATAGGGTCCTATTCAACTAGAAACCTGTACTAATTAAAAATTAGAAACAGTCCGGTCCAAATTCAGTTTAATGTAATTTACGCCGGCCCATACCAAAGAGTCCGGCCCAATTTCAGTTTAATTTCAGACAAAATACACCGAAAATACAAAAAATTGAATAACCGCTCTCTTCCCCATCACTCTCTCCCTCTCCCTCTCTCTCTCCTCTCCACCTCTTTCTTGTAACGGTAAAATCAGTAAATAATTATCATCAATCAGCAATTTATCAGGATTTAACAACTTTTCTACACAAAATATCGAGTTGCGTGAGTTCTCAAGTCCTCGTTAACCGAAGAAGAATAGTAGATCGGAAAATTTGGAGCAGTAATCTACAAAAAATCACTCGATAAGGTACATTATTCATGATTTTAGTTCGAATAGTCCATTAAAATGTGTTTTAGTTGATGCATGTTAAGTTTTTAGTGATTTTTGTGATTTTAGTGATTTTTAGTTGGATTTTTGTATCGATTTTGTGTATTTTCACTTGTTTAATTTATTTTTACTTTTGTTTTTACTGATTCCCTACATTATTGTATGTGTCTGTGATTTTGTGTATGATTAGTGTTTTTTGTGATTTTAGTGATTTTTAGTGAGATTTTTGTATCGATTTTGTGTATTTTAACTTGTTTAATTTATTTTTACTTTTGTTTTTACTGATTCCCTACATTATTGTATGTGTCTGTGATTTTGTGTATGATTTTAGTGATTTTTGTGATTTTAGTGATTTTTAGTGAGATTTTTGTATCGATTTTGTGTGTTTTAACTTGTTTAATTTATCTTTACTTTTGTTTTTACTGATTCCCTACATTATTGTATGTGTCTGTGATTTTGTGTATGATTTTTGTGATTTTAGTGATTTTTGTGTCTGTGATTTTTGTATCGATTTTGTGTATTTTAAATTGTTTAATTTATTTTTACTTTTGTTTTTACTGATTCCCTACATTATTGTATGTGTCTGTGATTTTGTGTATGATTTTAGTGATTTTTGTTTTTACATGTTTTTTGTATCGATTTTGTGCTTTTGCTTTCATTGTATTATACTATTCTATGTCGCTACATTTTCTCCTTCAACGAGTTGGCTGCACGAAAAACCCTTTGATTCCTTGAAATTTATTTGCATTTGTTCCGAACACATCTGATCCTCCCTTACGAGTATTTTTTGTGATTTGTATTTTGTATTAACTGATTCAATTCTGTAATGATTTGTGTGATAGAAATTGTAGTGAACATTAATCAGAAACCATCTCCTTATTCTGTAATGATTTTGTTTATTTTGTGTGTTAGTAAATTATGTATCATTAGTTTCATTTTGGATGTAGTTTATTATTGTATGAACATGCAGGTAGTAGAATACAAACCACGTAGAAGTTGAAGACTAGTAGAATCTACTGATACGGAAAAAGAAATGAGGACAGATGAAGAAACACAACAAGGTATATATATAAGGAAAACAATCAATGATTTTCCTTATTTTATAGCTAGTTATTATTATAGAAATATATTGATAATTGTTCTTTTGCGTATTTTAAATTGGTACAGAGTATGAACAAAACAATGCAGCAACGAGTATGAACACAAGGAGCCAGGGACGGACCTGGGGGGGGTCCAGGGGGGTCCCTGGCCCCTCCTGGATTTTAAAAAAAAAAAAAAAAAAAAAAATTTTTTATAAATAATAGCCTGCATTTTGCTTAGTAACCTGACTTTGATGTTTAGAATTTAGTCTTTTGTCGCACCAAATAGAACATTATATGTAATATGTAATATGAATTAGGTATCAAATTCATATTTCAGTGAATTTTTCCTTTTTAAAAATTTTAGTTAAATATATGGACCCTCCTGTAAAAATGCTCTAGGTCCGTCACTGCAAGGAGCTTTAAGGAGATACACAGAAGGATTAAGAGAAAATCAAGAAGGCCTCCGCAGAGTCCTTGTAAGGTGGTAATCATCATTACTTCCTTTACAGAAAAAATATATAAGAAAAAAGATACTAACCATATCAATGTGTATTAACAGGACACTGAAAAAGATTATAACAGAGGATCTGAAAATTAGTTTGGTGAAGAAGCTGAAGTTACTGAGAACATAAGAACTGAAGAACAAGATGTAAGAACATAAGAATTCTCCTAGATATAATTTACTGATTAATATGTTGCAATATTATAATCACTTTTTAATTTAATTGATGAGTATGTAGACAGTTTTTATGATTTCCTGTACTTCAGCGTGTCAAAATTTTAATTGTTTAATTTAAATAGTTTTTGTATGCATTGTCAAATTTGAAAAATGTCGTTAGTGGAATAGTCTAGTTTTAGTCTAATTGTTTTGGCTGTATGCACAAACTAACGTTGTTAGGTTTGGAATATTCTTGTGTTAGCTAATTAGTTTTAATGGAAAGAAATTACTTGAGGACTCGTGCGTCATTTCTGTGTGAATTGTGATTATTGACTTAAGAATTATATGCTACCTAAACATTATCCTACCTGATTACCCGTTGTAAATGCTCCTCGAAGATTCTTGGGTGTTATTACCATTTTCGTCTAATTGGACATCTAAAGAGTGAACCTATTATCATGTATGAATAGTGTGCATAATATATTATTGATATTTCTAATATATTACTGTAAGGGACCGCTAATTAGTCATAAGTGACTTATATTACTGATTTGTGATGCATATATTACTATTTTGTGATGCATATATTTACTACTAACTTATGTTTTTCCAGGAGCTTAATGCAGATAGGGACCCTACTGAGAATGCACCAAATGAACAAGAAGTTGTAGGCAAGATGAAGAAAGTCAAATTTTGTAGAAAGGTACAATACATATACTCCAAAAAAATACTACCTATGTGTAACACCCCCAGATCTGGGGTCATGAATTTGGGTTGTCACGCTCCATCAATCATACAATACCTGTATCACTTACCATATTCTAATAATACAACTCCGAAGACCCCAATCATTTACGCACACACACACAAGTTATAGCCTTGGAAATGAGAAACAAAAGTAACATTTGTTAGTACAACTCAAATGTACTATCCAGGATCTCATCTATTATTTACAACCTCTACCTGAAGTTACAATAATAGACCTCACAATTCTATACAAGGTTCCATAAGGAAAACCTACTCGAAAACCATTCTTACTAATTTAGTCTGCAACTGTTCTGCTAACTCCGACAGTATCCATCTTGCAGATCTAACTCAAGGGTGGTCTCTCCAATCCCTTGCTCTCGTGATATGGGGTGAATCGGCAATGTTTTCTTCATGCTGAAAGTTTTAATAAAGCAAGAATGAGCTAATAGCGCTCAGCAAGAAATCTATCCCAGTTTAAATATTTAAACCTTTCAGGTAGATAATCCATATAGGACCCGTATTTAAAAACTACTAGGGTTCGACCCCAAAATAGTATACCGTTCAAAATACCGTATGACTTATAATCATACTCAAGTACTTTTCGTAATTCATTTAGAAATCCTTGGTATCGATATAATGAACCAAGATTCAAAACATATCTTTTAAAATAGATATCAAATAATGGAATCAAGGCTTAAAGCCTATCCAATGATTCAAAATACTATACAGTTCAACATACTGTATCTCTTAAATATCTTCTCAACATATATACACACATATCTATTTAGATATCTCATACGGTTCAAAATACTGTAAAATATCAGTAATGAACACCTTTGAAACTCCGTTCATATACAGAACGATATGTTTAAACATTCTTTTCGTCAAAACATGTCATACAGTACAACTAATGTATGAGGAACATCATTACTCATCACTGCCACATTATCAGTAACTCAGCACCTAGGCTTTCGTTACAATGTGTAGCACAACTCCAACTGGAGGGAAGGGGATATACTGGAACACCCGATACACGGTGATCAGTCGTTGTATCGTAACTTTTCTACTAGTACAAGGACAACTTCCTATTCGGTTATCACCCTGGCCGCATTCGGGCCCATTGTGATATAAGGTCACTACATCGGCACCTGTTTCATTACCGTGTAAGCCTTTGCACGCAAGGTCACTACCTTGGCGCCTTTTTCATCACCGGGTAAGCCTTGATAATTATGGTCACTACTCTGGCACCTATTTCATTGCTGTGTAAGCCCTTCTAGTCCCAGATGAAAAATCAATGAAACGGGAATCAGAATTTAATCCTGATTCCCCCAAGTACAGAATACTTGTCAAAAACTTTGTAACCGTTCAGATTTCCTTACTCTAGAGTATTTGAAGGGAGTAAGTCACAGTGTGGGTTGACATCAGTCAACGAAACTATAGATGATTACCACGTATTTTGAAATTACGACCTGGGAGTTTTTGTAAAATACCTTTAGTTCTGATAAATCAGAACTCGAAAACATACTCACTTTTAATGAAAGAGGCAAGTGAAATCATATGTTCACTTCCTGCGATGGATTCCCAATTTTTGATAAGTTCAAATCAAAATCAACATTCGAGATAAATAATTAAAGTAGTTGGGAACCCCTACCATATTCTCATAAATCCCTTTGAGATCAGAAAACACTTTAAATAACTATTGGAACCTTTCGTAATATTTAAATAAGGTTCTATGATTTTTAAATCATATTTGGAATATTTAATAAATATCAAAATAATAAATATTGAATTATTATTCAATAATATTCCACTGAAGTAAATATTCAAAATAATATTCACTTAATTAATAACTATTCAAAATATAAATATTGAATTATTACCCAATAAAATTCCACTTAAGTGAATATTGAAAATAATATTCACTTAATCAAATAAATATTCAAATAATATTATTTAATACCTCACATTAAATATCCAATAATATATGTATATATATATATTGGAATATTTAATAAACATATATAAAATATAGATGTCCCTGGACCCTCCAGTTTCTGACAGTATAATCAAGACAAAATACTAATTTGACTCCCGGTCTGTGTTTTAAAATCCTCGTACGAGCGCTCTATCCTTAAAGTCTCTATAACACCTCGGTTTATATCTAATATTTACATTGCATATAAACTCTTATATCTTATAAAGCTTTTTATCAAAAACGTACATCAATACATAGTCCTTTTAACGAATAAAACAGTATATATCACAACAGCATCTTATATCAGATGTATGGTTGGAAAACTAGCATGCATCTATCATATGCATATATTTCATCTTAACAATTTTAATACCATCACATCTATATACAACGTGAGGTTTGAAAGCATGCATAATTACATATCACATGCATCATCAGAATATTGTAATTTAAAATACAGCATGGAATGAGAAAACTTGCCTCGGATCCTTGGTTGTTAAGGGTTCAAGAACTTGCCGGGAAATCTATAAACAAAGAAATACTCGATCAGTCCCTAGCGTAATCATTCGCCCATAACAATTCACTCTAAGTCAACCATAAGTCAAACACATCATGTAGCCACATTATTCCTCAAAAATGTTCGTGTTTTAATCGACTCAAAATAATCTTTTATCTTAGTCACAACGGTTGGTCAAAGTAGTACCCTAGAGTTGACTTTTCATAGAGTTACTATTACGCGACTCGTACTCTAACACTTTTAATAAATCGGAAAATTCGTATTTAAATACGAAACCACTTCTAAAATCATCTTGAGTATTTGTAATATTTATCATAAAAGTTTTGATCTCAAGGCAGGGGTTTAGCTTGGTGAAATGTATTCTCAAACTTGGATGAGCTACGAAAAGTTACTATTCGCACGCCTTTTACTAAAACGCTCATATCTCCTTAACCGTTAACCGAAATGACACACCATTTTCGCTTGCGCGATCTAGAGAAAGAATAGAACAAAATGCTTGAAAATGTTTTTCTGGTTAAGAGGATGAAATCCCGAGAACAGCAGGTTCAATGCAGTAGAGTGCAGAACCACTTACTCCTCGCGCAGCTTTGGTTCCGACATTTTTATAAAATCGAACAATTATCTTTTTAACCCGAAACCTTCTTGATTCGCTTACTAACTGTCCATTCTAGCATCCATTTTAATATCATGTCCTAATTCCATTTTTAAGGGGCTTGATCATACTCTCAAAATTCATATAGTGGACTACTTGGTTTCCCGAAACCACTTTCACTAAAACGAGTGTTTATCCTAAACTGTAAATTGAAACGATGCGATTCTTTCTCCAAAACAAACTACACAACGAGAACTACATGATCATGGTCAGTGTGTATTGCTTTCATGTCATGAAGTTACCCGAGGTTTCTGCCTAAATAATCTTATGAAAATCCGACATGGTAACGACGCTTAATCGTGATTCCCGTGTTTTAGACACTCAACTAATTACCAATCAACAACCAAACAACCATACACCAATTGTCTCATGTCAATCCTCTAGGTTTCTGCCTAAATATGTTCATACCATTGTTCATAAGTTTAACCATAATTTAACCACTAAACATCATCACCTAATCATCATAATCAAAGCATAAATAAAAGGTGTGAGAGGTTTATACCTTCCTTGATATTAAATATAGACTAACAATAGCTTGTATTCTCTCCCTTGATCCTTAATCATCCTTAACAAACCTTAAAATCCAAGAACAAAACAAGAATTCATGAGTTTTAC
This sequence comes from Heracleum sosnowskyi, assembly GCA_030848705.1. Lineage (NCBI taxonomy): Eukaryota > Viridiplantae > Streptophyta > Magnoliopsida > Apiales > Apiaceae > Heracleum > Heracleum sosnowskyi. Next base: position 6,918,737 of record CM061242.1, on the reverse strand, counting down.
TATTCACGCCTCAACTTTGATCCAATATTTAACCATTCTATACTTCTTTGATGGCCATGAAATTTTGAACGTACCTTGTGTATATAGTGTGGGAGCTATGGTTCAAATTTGGTGATTTTAGGATGAGTACAACTTGAGTTATGAATTTGTTTTTCCACCATGGTCAAGCTGGGCAGAATTTTGAAGAAAATGGAGAAGATGGTTATTTGCTTGGTTTTTCTTTTCATTTCTTTTGTCAAAATATCTCTAATTGTATGCATCTCTTTTGTGTGGTTGTGGTGGAGTTTAGTCACCCAAGGACACATGGCACATTACTTGTGGTTTGTGGTGAAAGTGGTGACAAGGTGGTGATTCATCACCTTGTCATCACTTGTCATCCCTATGTCATCCTCATGTGTCATGCTTATGTCATTATTTGTGTCCTCAATCCTCTTATATGTTACACTTGATGATCTTATATGATAATTTCCCTTCGGTTAGGGTTTAATCCATAATTCGTTACGCTTCTGTTTCGCGATAGGTTTCAGTGATTTTAAAAACGTTTCTCTGTACCAATGTTAGGAGATACTTCCTTGATCTTGATCCTAGATTTCTTACCTTGGCTTAAGATATGATCATGGATTTCTCATTCTACATACTTTCTCAAAACGATAAAATCAATTCATCCTTGATTGTCCAGTGAATAGTGATTTAAAACTCGAATGGAAATCTTCTGATTCTGATCGCGTTTACAATCACTTATTCTCCTTATACCTCACTAATATAAATTCGAAACATTCATTCCATGTCTTCCATATGGTGTGGTCTGAAATATTTTTCATCAACAAATTCACTATTCATCAACATTTACTATTCATCAACATTTTTTAACTAAGTCCAAAATTTGGGGTTATTACACTATGAATTACTTGTACTGCTAATAATAAATACTTATTTATTGCTGTTATATAGAGATTCAATACAAAAAATGATGAACAACCAAAAAAAAGAGGCATATCTACAAAAGAAAGACAAATGTGGATGAAGAGGTAAAAAAAATTTAAACATGTTAAAAATATATTCTCGTATTGAGAAAATAATATATTTTTACAAATTCTAATTTGTGATTGTTGTCATAAAATAGGCAAAAAATCTTACTGAAATAGACAAGAAGGCTGTCATAAGAAACTCTCTCAGGCTTTTTAGTGAAATGGTTTTTTATCTTACTGATGAACAAAAGACTTCGATTATATCATCTGGATTTGAGGCACTACTTAAGTTTGATTTGGAGATGATACCATCTAAGCTATCTTCTAAAATTGTTCAAGCATTTGACCATACTAGTGTCTCCATAGCAATTGAGAATGGGAGAATTTACATAAACGAAGAAGATGTATTCAGTGTTATTGGGCTACCACACGGAGGGAAACCAATAGAACTGAAAGACACTGAAGTAACTTCAAGAAGAGGGCAGGAACGGTTAGCTCAGTTTCCAGATAAACAAATAACTGTAGCTAGAGTTATTGAGAGAGTCAGAGCAGAACCAAGGGTGACAGAAATGTTCAAGATAAATTTCTTGATAGTTCTATCAAATGTTCTCATAAGAACTCCTACACATTCCTACGTTGATAAACAGTTAGTCAAATTTGAAGATTTGGACAGATGTGTGTCATACAACTGGGCAAAGTTCCTAATTGAGTATCTGGTAATTGGAAAAGAGAGTTGGAATCGAAAAGCATCAGAGTTCTTCAAGGGTCGCAGATTTTCCTAACTGTAAGATAATTAATATAATTAGAAAAATAAATATGTTTCTTACTGTGAAACTTTACTAACAATCAAAAAAAATTGTTTGTGTTTTGTAGCTTTTTTATGTTGATCGGGTGATGCACAAAGGAATCACATTCGTTGACAGAAAATATCCCTCTTTTGGAGGTTGGACAGAAGAGAAGCTTAAATAAAGGCAAGCAATTGAGGTTCTGACTGGAGAATTTGGTAAAGGCAAGATTCTAGTTCCACTAAAGGAATATTTCTCACAAGACTCACAATCACAAAAAGTACATCTCCAAACAAGGTAAAAGTAATTAAAATTAATGTAAAATCACTAAAAAAAATAGATTTCTATATATAATTATGTTATTATTGTATGAAACAGAACACTAATGATGAAGACTTTTATGGGAAGGAGCATGCTGCTAATGAATGGAATGACTGGCCTCAAAATAACGTAAACAATATTGTATAATAATGTGAAATTTTGATTTCTACGTTCACATCTACGATGACAAAATTAGTAATTATTTTTATTCTGATATGCAACCAGAAATTTGATAATGATGACTTGCACGAATGGACTGATTGTCAGCAAAAACAATCTTGGGAATGACTACGATGACTGGTGCCAACATACTGAAGAAACAGATATTGGAAATGATGGTGGACAGCGGGAGCAACATATTCAAAGAAATGATGATGACCAATGGCGCAGATGGCCAAATATTCAAAAGGATGATAATAGTAATGTGGAGCAACACGGCGCTGATGCTGATTATGATCAACGTTTTGCTGAGAATGAATATGTAGATAACGTCAATATAGAAGATACAAATTACGAAAAAGACGATTCTGAAGAGGTAAAACAAGAGAAATAATTTTGTATATTAGTTATTGATGATGCATATATTACTAATTTATGATGCATATTTTAGTATTTTTAATGCATATTTTACTGATTAATTATATATCAATCTAGACTACGTTGAAAATGTTTTGCAAATTTAAGAGTGCTAAATATGTTGGTATGCATAATCAATAGTCCTTGATTATTTGTGGCAAACTTCTCATAAATTGTGATGCATATATTAATGATTAATTCTGATGCATCTTGATTATTTACCTTGCCTGTGTATCTTTATTGATGCTCTCCGTCTTGGACCAAATTAGTTGCTTTAATGGTTCTACTAATTTGAGTTTGTAATTAAGTTGCTTAAGAATTTCTGGCATGATCTTCGACAAGATAGATTGGTAAACGTGTAGTGAATTGCTTTACTAATTGTGAATTTCTTGACATATCAAAGTTATTGCCTTACTAATCTTGCTGGTATGTATAAGTGATTGCTTATAATTCTTAGATGTCATTAGTTTTGATTAAAAAAATATAATTCTTCAGGATCATGTGGATGTGTTGCGTCTTAGGGCTACTGAAATAATAAATGCCAAAATGCAATACGAAAAAGACCTTGAAGAAGCAATCAAAAGAGAACCAGATAATGATGAACTTCTACTTATTCAAGATGTAATCAATGAAGTCTTTTATGCAAAGAATGGCAGTAAGAATGGGAATGAAAATTCAAATGTGCAAGTACAACAAGACATAAGAGATCTTGAGAATCAGAATATGCCAGATCCTGTTGATGACTTTGAGTTGGATCCTACAGTTTTGGAACAACTGGAAATTATAGAATACTTGAATTCAGAGCAAGGAATTAAGGACATGAATGAAATGTTGCATGTACAGAGGAGAAGTAGTGATTTGTTTGTTCCTTCATTTTCACTTGGACCAAAGATAGAAATTATAAGTGAAATATGTAAAGATATCAATAATGAACATGAAGCTGTTGTAGAATATGATGGTTTTGTAACACCAAAGCCATTAGTGAGGGAGAAGAGCACAAGACATATAAAGTTAGGTCAATATGCCAAATCCCCGTATATTGAAAGAGTTATCGATATCAATGGGAAATACACAACTGAAGATATTATGATATGGAGATACATGGCATTACAAAATAGAGATAATATGTAAGTGTTTCTCTACAACCAGTAAATGATTTTTACTTTTCGTTAATTGCAAAATGCTAATACTTTTAATTTTTACAGGGAAGAGGTCTTTGCTTGGAAAGGGGTGAAGTGCATAATAGAGCATATTCAAACGATGAAAAACTGTACAAAGTTGTACTACTCAGTAATTGATACATGGTCAACAATTTTGAACGACAAAGAGAACTACAAGGCAGACGAGTCACCAATGCGTCTGTTTTGTACCATTGGCGGTTTGGTAATATACAATTATTTTGTTAACAAAATTATCTTCGACAATTTATACTATACTAACATTTGATATTCGTACAGAAATGGAGCTTGGATCCGCAGAAGAAAGTGGCTGATACGTATGAAATATTTTTCAGTAATATGAACGATATGATCAGTAAATACCCTTCAAAGGAACTGAAAGATATGGATATGGTAAAATACTAATTAAATATATATATAAATAGAATCTTCTGATTAAATATGAATTATGTATTAATTATTTTATGCGAGTTTCTATATATTTGAAGGTGTTCTTTCCTATTCACGCGCACGAACATTTTTACTTGATCTGCTACAATTTAAAGAACCTGGCATATGAAGTAATTGATAATGTGAAGCACGAAGAAGATGCAAAGATATTCTATGGACGAATACCTACGATTCTGGTAAATAAGCCTTCTACTATACTAATTGATTTATATTCTACTATACACTTCCAAGTCCCATTGCCCAAAAAATGTACGATTTGATTTAATTGAAAATAATAATTATGTTTGTTAAATCTCTGAGATTGCGCCATGGCGCCTATGCTAAATGCTTTGTATTCATAATTGTTTTATATATGTATGTGAGTTGTGATCCACGTATTAGTATTTATAGAGTTAAAATGTTTTTAAAAATTTGAAATTGATAATGGAGTTGGTGGCTAGGGGACCAAATTATACCAGTAAATTACATATATATCCTTGAAATGCACTATTTATACCAGCAAACAGTATAAAAGTGAAATGCACTATTTATACCAGTAAATTACTGAATATAAATCAACAAATAATCTTTGAAAAATTAGTGTATTATTTTATTGATTGGTTAACTACTTTTTTTCACCACAAATTTACAGCATTCTCACTTTTGCAAGTACTTGCAATGGAACGGTTTTGAGAATTTGTCAAGAACAGTTCGGAAGTTAAAGCCATCTTTTTTTAGAATGTCATGGCAGACCCAAGGGAACTCACTTGACTGTGGGATATTTCTTATGCAACATATGGAAACTTACAAAGGAGATGTCAGGAATTGGGAAACAAACTTCAGGAATGAAGAAGTAAGCAATATAAAAACACAAATAAATCCAATGAAATTTGTTGTCAATTTTGTTTACAATTTCTGATTTCTGATTACAATTTTTATTCAGTGTGGACAGTTCAAACAGTTGCTTAAGCTTCGAGCAAAATACAACAAGGTTATCATGTCATCAGATATTAATGGGAAAAAAGATGAAATCATTAATGAGGCGAAACTCTTGTTCAAAGAGGATGCACAGGAAACTCTGTTGACGGTAGGATCCACAAAAGTTCGTTCTTCAGAAACAAGCAACAAAGAGGAAGGACAGTATGCGAAGAAGAAGAAGAATGTAACATTTGCAGCAAATTTGGCCACCAGATTGGAACAAGCATAATAACAATGACACATTCCATTTATTTTAAGAAAGTACTAAATATCTGAATTAGTTTTGTAAGATTGTTGGATTCATTTGTCATGAGATTGTGTGATTCAAATATGATTAGATTGTGCAGAATATCTGATATGAAGATTGTTTGTTATTGAAGTTTGATGACAGTTTGTTATATAATGATTAGTTTCCAGTACAATTGCACACTTTTATTGTGCACATAGGTATTTAACAAGCTCATATTGAGATAATTAAGTGATATCTTTAGTCCTCGTAGATTTCAGGTTTGATTCTCGCTCAACTCGAGATTTATGTAAGAACGGAGACTAGTTATTATCTTATAAGTTATTTGTGTGTTTGTTTAAAAAAAGTACATGTCTTAGATTGAGAAAACTAATTATGAAAACACACAAAAGCATAAAGATGTACGCCTTAAGAATGCTAGAAGAGTAACTATCGGAAAGGGTCCAAACACAAAATCTATAATATAAATTAAGTGTCACTCATTTGCCTGCACTATATCAGTGTTTTACACAATCTTCGATGAGACCTGACACACAATTATACTCAATGCAATAATACAGTGTTATTTTTACACAACTTATTTAAAAAAATAATAAAAATCATTATATGTAGTTTCAGTAATCAGTAAAAGAAAGCATATGGAATCATTGTTATATGTCCATAAAATCAGTAAAAAATAAACAACATAAAACAAACACAAATGTTCATCACCTAAACAAAAAAATGTATCCATTGTAACAATCAGTTGTAATGACATTAAAAAAATTTAAAACTAGAAAAGTAATAATATTTCAGCAAAATGACATGGTCAATTGCCAAAATCTGCTTCAGGCTCTCATTTCTTCTGTGGCCTCTATTGTTTCTTCTCTGGACAAGTTCTAGAGTCGTCACCATCTGCTTCAGTCTTTCCTTTCTTCTTTGGATTCTCTTCTTTTTTCAATGGACAAGTTCTAGCGTCGTGTGTTACTGCCTCACACTTTTTACATTTACGGATTCTTTTTTTCGATTTGTTCAACGCTTTCTCTCTTTCACTGACCAGCCTCTTCTTAAAATAATTTCCTTTATTCTTGCAATTTTTTGGTACTAGTATAGTAACCTCTCCCACTGGTTGTGGACCAAGCAAAGCGGCCATATGATCTTTCTTTGTAAAATCAGCAAAATCCTCACTTTGATTGTCAAGCTCAGCATTCAACTGCTTTACTATTTTGTGCACATAATCGAGTCTATCTGCCCCGCACTCCAGCTTTATTAACTGCTTGACGAAAATCAAACCAAATCTCTGTCATTTTTAAAGAAGCCTGCTCCATCTGCATATAGTCGTTGGATATAGAAACTGAAATCGATGAAGTTCCACTCTCGGCAATTTTCATCCAACGATTGAGAACGAGGGTTTTAGGAAACTTTATAACTCCTATTTGTTTCAAACCACAAAATACGTGTCGACAAACAATTCCACACATAACAAATTTATTGCATGAACAAACTGCATGATTTCTACTAACACAAACCTGCATAAGAAAACATAAAAACAAACATTCTTATCGAATAAATAGAATGCAGTGTATGATCACTAATAAATTGTTATTCAATCACTAGTATATACTGAATACAAGCATGAAACAACATAGTTGGAACCTAATTTATCCAGAAAAGATTCAGTGCAAGTTTCCTTTTGAATCAAAAAGTACGAAAAATATAGAAAAATCACAAAATAAAATATTACCTTGAACAATTTATTCTTCACTTTGACGTCTCTAATCTCAAAATGAGTAACACCATCAACTTCCTCACTCATTCGCTTGATTTGCATATCATAACAACAAGCCATAATTTCTTCCTGAAGTTTGTAAAATATCGCACGTGTGAACAAATTAGCTGCATCATCTTCAATAAACCATGTCGACAATGTAACAGGAAGGCTTGAATTTGACTCATTATCCAACCTAACAGTTTCATTCCTCTGCCTATCCATTGCACTTTGAAACCGCAACCAAAACTCACAAAGTGTATCTCCTTGTTTATGAAACTGTGAAAAGAAAAAGTTCTCACTTTCTGACCTTGAGGTTGTTCTCATCAAACCGAACATTGGCTCTTTCTAAAATAAGCAGGAATCCAACAAGACCTTATAGCATACATATCTGACAACCACTTATTGTCCTCTAATTTGAACTCGTTTATAATTGCAATCCAACCAGCCTCAAACTCATCAATCTCTATAATTGATGACCATACATAAGTTTTCATTTTCTCCGTAAAATCAGTCTCTTTACATAAACGATTACCAAGCTGCAAAAATAATTGACAAACAGTAATAAAACAAATAAATCAAACTGTTAAAATTTAACAAAAAAAAAACAAATGAAAGGAAATTCTAAAATTCTACCTTCATAGGAAATTTATCCATAATGTGCCACATACATAAACGATGCTTACTAGCAACCAAACCATTAACCGCAAAAAATGTATCACGAATAGCTATCTTCATAGCGGCACACTGGTCAGTAACAATAACAACAGGATTACGGCCCATGGCCATTACAAAATGAGAAAAGGCCCAACTATAATCAGTAACACTCTCTTGCAATAAAAGGCAAGCTGCAAATGTAACACATTTGTCATGCTTATCGACACCAGTGAATGGAGAAAAAATCATGTTATACTTGTAAAATTTCATAAAAATACAAACCTATCAAAACAAAAATCTTAAAAGCATAGCTACTTGTTCTTTGTCAGCAACTCAAACACTATTTCAACAATAAAATATTCACAAAGATCCACCAAATTATCATCCACAAAAATACTAAATAATCATTATGATAACCAGTAATATATTTACAAAATCTGTAAATCACCAATAAATCTAATTAAAAATCAGCAATACATGTACAAAGATCCTATAAATATCACACAGTAAATCAGTAATGAATCATGTACAAATATTTTTTTAAATGAATAATCAGAAAATAGAAACAGTAAATTAAAATACTTAAAGTCTTCTAAAATGGGAAAACAAAACATATGTTTTACTTGTTTGTGTCAAATGTTGCATCAAACGAGACCGCATCACCATAAAGTTCAAAATTTCTTCGACCAACCGCATCGGCCCAAAAAAGCTTGGTTAAGTGTCCATCAGAATCCACGTCATAAGCGTAATAGAATGATTTACATGTCTCCTGCATCACCTTGAACTTATCTATCATCATCTGTCCATCTCGTTCACCAACATAAAGTTTCAAATCTCGATCACAATTTCTAAAATCACACAACGTGGCACCTACATTAGCATAACCACCATACAGTTCCTTCGCAAAACAGAATGCTTTGTTAGGACCAATATTCACTTTAGAAGAATCAAAAACAATATTTCTTAAACCAACAGTCATTTTCCTATTAGCTTTCAAAAAATGTCGACCGCTTTCACTCACCAGAGGGTGATTGTGTAGTTCAACAAAAGAAAACACGTAATACGTTTTCACACTAGTAATTTTTAACACAAATTTTGCTTTGCAACCACACCTCCGAGACATAGTCCTCCTTCCTTGAACTTCTTTACTTCCACTGCAATCCGAACTTCCTAAATCAACATCATTGAAACCTTTTCTATTGCAAACATAATGTTTAAGAATAACAGTTTTCTGATCTTCTGTTCTCTTCTCAGTTGTTTTCTGGATATCAAATCCACTTAAACCACCATAATCTATATAGAACTTACAACCTTTCTCTAATGTTTCAAACACCTGACCACGGAATGGTATACGACTAGCATCCACAGTTGGTTTAAAGTACCTCCTACCTCCAGGAGATAACATATAGCTAGTTACAGAACCTTCACTTTCAGTTGAACAAACACCGGTACTTGCATCACTACTATCTTCACAACTAAGACAAGACTTATCACCATAAACTGAACCTGAAAAAAATATATAAACACATAGATAAACTATAAAAGAACATAATATAATCAACATAACCAGTAAACATGAACAAACATTAATAAAAGAATACGAAACATTGATAAACTATAAAAGTACATAAGAAGAATCAATCAATACTCAAAAACCGATTAAAATCTAGCTAAATTAGTTAAAAAAACACATATACTGACTATATAGAACTAGAAATTATTGTACAATACAATCAAGTCAGTATAATTTGAAAACTAAATCATAAATTCACATTAAAAAATATTAAAAATACATAAGAAGAATCAATCAATACTCAAAAACCGATTAAAAACTAGCTAGATTAGTAAATATAAACTGATTTAAATCAAATATAAACACATAGCACCATATCAAAAAACATATAAACACATAGATAAACTATAAACGAACATAATAAAATCAATAGAATCAGTAAACATTAATAAAAGAATACGAAACATTGATAAACTATAAAAGTACATAAGAAGAATCAATCAATACTCAAAAACCGATTGAAATCTAGCTAAATTAGTTAAAAAAACAGATTTGAATCAAATCGCATGTAATCACATAGACACGGTTTTAAAAACATAATAAAGGCGCCTGTAATTGAAAGGCATATGTATAGGCCTATTTGTAAACACCGGGGATTCTACTCAACTTCAATTAAGATGTAATAAGTAAATAATAAAAATCAAATGTCACAGGAATCTCAGAAGATTATATCTGTCAAAGAATGAAGATTAAAGTCATCTACAGACTTGAAGTGATTCTACATTGAAAGAAGTTCAATTTATTGATCAAGCCTCAGTGAAGTATTCAAGCTCAGTGGATTTATTAAAGTGACGGAGATTTCAAGTGGTGACAGCAAAAGATACTGGTCATAGAGTTCTTGAATGAGAAGGAAGTGAATCACTGCTTAAAGTCAAACAGATAAAGAACAGACATTGTCGTTAGTCACTCATGAACCAGACAGTGCATTGAGTGTCAACGTACTAATATGTTTATTCTTTATCTAAGTTTTAAGTGATTCAGAAATTAATTGAGAAGTCAACTAATTCTATTTATTCTCTTATAAATAATTAATACTATTAAGTAAATTATTTATTAAATTAATTCTGTAAAGAATTAATTTAATACATAATTTATTTAGTTAATTATTTAAATTAGAATAAAAATGAACTAGGAAGACTTAGGTTTAAACTAGGAAGACTCTGTTTTTTAAACTAGGAAGACTCACAAGTGAGTCTTCCCGATTGTCTTCCTAGAGTAAACCCTAGTTTTCCCGATTGTCTTCCTAATACATTTCCTTGTCTTCCCGATTGTCTTCCAAGGCAAAAAGGATTGTTTTTCTGCTTGTCTTCCTAGTGCAAATTGTATTCTGTTAAAATGCATTGCATGTGGGTTTACAAAAAGAAAAGCCATGATATAAATACAAGACAGAAGACGTTACAATCAATTCGACACAACAAGACAGAAGAAAAAAGAATACAGACAGAACTCTCAACATTACATTCTCTCAACTGTCTTCTTCAATTCTTCAACTGTAAAAGCATTCAAGATCATAAGTGAATTAATTCTTGACTTGATCTTATCATTAAATTCATAAGGATCATTTCACTTGTACTGCTTTGACTTTCTAGCGGATCATAATCCCTAGATTTTATATCGAACTACTTTTTAGTATTTGATCCTTTTTATTACAAAAATAGATAAATTCATGTCGAATTTATTCTAGGTTTGTTTTATTAAGAACCCTTGTAATCAGTGATCAAATTGTAACACTCATCAAGTTTAATATAAGTTATATTTAACTTGAATATTGTTTCAGTTTTGTTCCGCATTAATTTGTTCTAAATTGTTAAATTATTAAAAGGACAAATTCGATTAAACGGTATAGTTTGTATTCAACCCCCCTTCTACAAACATATCAGGACCTAACAGTAATCATATTCAATCGATAATTAATCGAAAAAATGAGGATTAATGACCTTGATTATCAGCAATTTTGATCAAATCGCTTGTAATCATCTTCAATCAACAATTGATGCAACAAATTCAACGGTTTAATGAATAAAGCTAAAAGTTTTAACTAATGAAATACGCGGGAGAGAGAGAGAGAGAGAGAGAGAGAGAGAGAGAGAGAGAGAGAGAGAGAGAGGAGCGTTGATGAGAGAGAAAGAAAAATTCAGTTATAGAATTAATTGCACGTAATCTCTGTCTTTTCTCTATTTTTTAATTAAACAATATTGAACGGCTGAGATTACTTTCTCTTAAAATTAATTGAACGGCCAAGATGTAGTTTCTAGTTTTTATTTAGGAAAAGGTTTCTATTTGAACAAAAGCCTATATATATATAGGCCATTGTTCCATGAAGAACACTGTTATATAAAGAACAATAAAGAACACCATATAATCTTACATAAATTGCATGTTGATTCTAATTTTCTCACCAAAAAAGGTTTATTACGAATAAAAATAGAATCTAACAAAAAATTAGAATCAAATAAAACAAGATTACATGTAATTTCATTGTGATAAATATATATACAAGATTCTGTACTGGATTCTATACTGGATTTTATGTAATGTTTAATTTTTAAATTTAGATGAGATTCTACATTAAATTCGATATGTTAGGCTTAATTGTTGTTCAATTTTATGATTCTAATTTTAAAAAATCAATTTTTATGAAAAATAAAGTGTTTATGATGGTGTTCTTTATTGTTCTTTATATAAGGTGTTCTTCCTAGAGTGCAACTCTATATATATATATATATATATAATAATTGATTGGAGCATTTGTTAAACCCTAATTTCCTTGTTGAAAACCTAATACCATACTTAACAACTTACTCCCTAATTTTAAATAAAAGAGGAAATAAGTGAAAGTTCGGTAAAATAATTTCACTTTTATTCATGATTGTGCTCTCGAGTTTTTAATAAAGATAAAAGCAAGTGAAAATGAATAAAAATTGATCATACTTTTATCCCAAAACTTTCATCCAAAAATAGGATGAAAGTACTTTACTCCCTCACCACATGCTTTCTTTCGTTTAAAAAACTTGAAAACAGAACCTAAGTGTTATGCCCAAAAATGGATATGGTCTCTAGGCAGGCCCAATGGGCTACTGAAAGCCCATTTATTGGAATTAGATTATGTTGCACGCTTCAATCACGGAGAAATAAATTCTGCAAACACAGAGACACTTCATATCAATCAAGGGACTCGCGGTCCATATCCGGGGATCGCATCGCTGTCTATTTCAAGGATAGAATACTTCGCGATATTATCAACGAGGGCGTATGCGATCCCGGCTGTGGGATCGCATTTGTCGTTAGCTTGTTACACTCAAGCATCAGCAAAGGCTTCGTATCGTTATCAATATCAGTAAAGGCTTCGTATCGTTATCAGTCATGGCTACTCAGGAAAAAGAACAAATGTGATCCAATCTTTGGGATTGCATCGTTACAAAATAAAGGCATGTGGCCAGGCCTCAAGGGGTCGCATATGTAGGCATCGTTATAATGCATGGTCAGGCTATCAGCAACCGCATGCATTATCCCTGGGCTCGCATCGCATGGCCAGACTCTAAGGGGTCGCATGCGAGGTCCATACGGGGTCTCTCATTATTTTATAAATTACTTTACCCTAACTCCATGACAGCCTCTCACAGCTGCATATGCTTGGGCCATGGTTAGTAATGGGCTTACTCACGGTCTCTACGGTCGTCATGACTTGGGCCTTAATGGATCATACAAAACCCTAGCCCGTCTAGGTAAATTGTCGCCCAAGAACTACGTGTGGCTTGAACTCCTATAAAAGGGTAAGTAGGCCTCTTGTTAGGGGGGGGGGATTTTTTGGAGTTTAATGCAAGAGTGAATAAATATTTGTTCTCTAGCCTTCTTCGAATCAACCAACAAGATCAGCTACAAAATTCATCAATCATCATCTTGTATTCTTCGCGTTCTTCAAGGAATCACCATATTTTACTCCGTGAATCCAGCAAACCTCCCAAACACTGTTAACCAAATTCTCCCGTTAACACTAAGTACATGGTATTAGTTTGTCAATGCAATCCGATGTTATATCTAAAATTTAGGGCAAAATACACACCCTATGCTTGGTTTGAAATAATAAAATAAATGTATATAAAATAGTTCTATGGCCTTAGAAATTAATATCTTATTCATCTCGTGACAATTGAAATTAACACATTTGCAAATTGACCGAGTCTTTGTTAATAGGTAGGGCACATCGATCACTTCGTAAATACACGTACATCCTAAATGTTTCGCAGTGTTACACAGGATACACACGCATATATGTACGTATAAATATAATGCAACAAAGGAGATGCAACAAAGAGTTATAAAAGCATGTTCAACTAGCACTCTAGCTTTAAGGAACCAAAATTTCACCATTCATCTGTCAAATATCTCCAAAGCACTTCCTAATTCTTGACCTAAAATTAGGTTACAGAGAAAACGATGGAAAGATACTCTCAGGATAAAAGCCTAGAGCTCAAACTTGCTCCTCCTGGAGAGAACAAACCTCTTATTTCTCTTCATTACATTTCTCCTGAATCATACAGCAATGTTAGAAGCAAAAATTTAACTGCCTCTGGAACCAAAAGGGAGTTCCTCGACACGATAATCGAGGAAAAAGATCAAGAGAGTAACTGGTTAACAAACAATAGTGAAGAATATCGATCAGGATTGCAGAAAAAGGCATATTTAACTTCTGGTAATTCAGGTGTTAATGGTGGTCTTTCCAACAGCTCTAAGAGGTGTGTATATACAGATTTCGTGTTCTCTTCTCCTAATTGTTTGTCATACAATTAATTTTTTTTATCAGTATAAATATCTAGTTTACTTATAAATTATATAAGCATAGAAATTTTTTCAAGAATTAAAGAATGTTTATAAGTATTCGAATATAATGCACGCAAAATCGCAAATGTTGCTGTAGAAATTATCCAGTAGGAAGCCCGTTTCTCTTGTAGTAAACTGATCATATGTTGGCATCTTATGACTTGATCAGAATTAACCCTATTATCCAGTAATAAGAATTTTGGGTACCTAAATATCTATATTTGTTCAAGAAAAGGTCTCTTTTATGATTGTAGTACACTAGTACGTACCTTTAGTTTTTGAAAAGGTCACTTATAACCTAGCTGGCTTTAAACTTTTTTTATATAGGAAGCTAGCTTTAAACTTTCGTCATTCAAGAATTTTTAACAAAATTCTATCTCTTACTGTTAAATCTATTTGATAATTATACAAAGAAAAGAAGGTATAACTAGGCTTATGAAATGTAGACAATTGTAATTAGTCTTTTGTTAATAAGTAAGACATATATTTTCTTTTTAGGGCAAGTAAGACATATAGCTAATTCATGGTCATCAAGCACAATCGGAAATTTCTTTTTTATTTTTGCTAAATGTCAATCAGAACAATTTTCATTTACTATGACAAGTGAAAAAAGTTAATCATTCGTACATAAAAAACTATATAAATCATGGTGCAGGATTGATGTACGTCCAATTGTGGGGTGGCCTCCAGTTCGATCATCAAGAAGAAATCTTTGGAGCAGCAATACTTGTAGCAAGTTAGAGACAGAGACATCGAAGAACGTTGGAAAGAAAGCCGAAAAATCTGAAATCATCGAGGATAGTTTATTTGTGAAAATAAAAATGGATGGGGTTCCTATTGGAAGAAAAGTTGATCTCAAATCCTTTACTGATTACGATAATCTTTCCTCCGCTGTGGATGAACTCTTCAGAGGACTTTTGGCAGGTACATTTTGTAAACTTGCACAATTTAGTAAAATTATTCCAAGGTTTTTGTTTGTCTGTGTAATTTTCATAAGTTAATTGATGTACATTTTTGTTTATTCTTTCTTTAAATCTATAGCTCAAGGAGAAATCTCGAATTCTGAAAAGGAAAAGATGGAGAAGACGAAAACGATAACCGGGTTGTTGGATGGAAAGGGTGATTACACTCTGGTGTACGAGGATAGCGAAGGAGACAGGATGCTTGTTGGTGATGTTCCTTGGCAGTAAGCACCGTCTCTAGTTTTCACATACACTCGTACCCTGTATGTTTGCGGAGGACAACCCCGAGTAGAATATCTTGAATCTGTTTTGTTTGGTTTATCATATACGAAAATACGACATTAAAACATAGCGACAGTTACACTATATTTAACATTTTACAATGATTTCTGCAGTATGTTTATATCTTCGGCAAAAAGGCTACGTGTGTTGAAAGAGATCTCATCTTCCTACCTTAAAAAGTAAGTTACGATTCAGACAACTCCTTTCTTCGTCTATTTTCTTGATTCTTCCGCGCCTTCCCGCACGAACGGAGTAAACACTTCATACAAACGAAAAAATTATTGAACATTGTTGTGTATGGTCTTGTAAACTTCTACAATCGATCATTTCCGAGACGCATGAAATTTTTGACGAAGCTAATGTCTTGTGACCTATGTTATTTTACAGAACATATCTTAGCCTTCTTGCACCCTTGATTAATATATATATATTGCCTGTTGGCAGAAACTAGGAACAAGACCGTGGGGCTTTCGTTGGTTCAAAAATGAGGAGGGGCATGTGGATATAATAAGCTGAAAGCTCACCACAGCTTACTGCCTGCTAAGTTCTGCAGTTCAATAAGTATAACAATTATAGTAATTGATTGTCTCCAAATTTCCCTTCAATGATAAAGCAAGTTGAGGGAAATCAAATAGGTAAATGTAATGTTTGTGAAAAATGCTTTGTTAAAGTATTGTTTCTGATTTTTGAAAGATTATATCAGTGTGGTAAAATAATTGTGGCAATGTGTATTATTCATTCTCGGTTCGATTTCAGAGTTTGCATAAACCCTGACGGCCTCATACTACCAACAGAAATACTGTAATATCTCATGTTAACTCGCACTCTGACCACGAGCCTGTTCTCGTAAAGCCTGCATTACAATTAACCTTCAAAAAATATACTATATCCATAGCCTGCACAAAGAATATCTTGAGGTGAATGTTGCTCATGCATAAGTACTTGCATACGTTTCTGTCCATCTTTACATTGAAAATAAGTACCCATTCGTAGGTCCAAGTCCAACCAGCACTGATTAATTGTGCATTTGAATTCGAAATTGCATTTACTATTTTAAGCGAGAATATTTTTGATCTTACAAGCATGAGGATGGCCTTAAAAGTCATCCCTAGTTCATAGGCGACTGGTCCGACGCGTTTTAAGATCCTATCCACCTTGATATAGGAAAAAATAAATCTACTCAAAAGGATTGCAAGTATATTACACTCTTTACAAGGCTGTTTGTTGCATGACGGGGAGTAGGTATTACTTGTTTTTCTGATATAATGGCAGGATCACATGTATAAATTTACTTCAGCTCATGTCATCAGCAACTTGGGAGCTCCGAATTCCCCAAAAGGAGCGTGGCTTCAAGGCTTTGCTTGTAGCACTAAAGAGCCAACCCATTTGGG
The DNA here is from genome assembly GCA_030848705.1 of Heracleum sosnowskyi. Classification (NCBI taxonomy): domain Eukaryota; kingdom Viridiplantae; phylum Streptophyta; class Magnoliopsida; order Apiales; family Apiaceae; genus Heracleum; species Heracleum sosnowskyi. Next base: position 6,901,822 of record CM061242.1, on the reverse strand, counting down.
TTTCACAAGTGGCGCAATAAGTGATTGTCCACACATACCTATAACATAAATCTTATCAGCAAAGAACTCCACAGAATCATACAGGAAGAAGCTTGATATAAAATGACAGTCTAAAAGATTCATACTTTGATGGACTGGCAGGATTACGCATGATTTAGAACTATGTGAGCAAAGACGTTCGCAATTTCACAATGCATCAATTAATAACACTTGAAGATGTTACAAACACAAGTCATATACACCAAATGAGAATTCCTGTGATCTAATACTGATCCAGACTATGATAATTCCATTACAAGCTAATCAAGTCCTAATGAGGATGCTAGATTAACTAATTTGATATGAACTTCTCAAATTATTAATATTGCGTAATAAAGAGATGAATTATGAACACACACAACAACAAAACTGAATTTGCAATATTATTTTTTTAGCATTTAACTGAAGTCTGAACCAGTTTATTTCTACTTCCAAAATGATCTTTTGCAACACTTGCTATATTATCTTAATAACCTCGTACTGATACAGTTCCTCAAAACATCAAGATTATATGCAGAGGTATTACTCGTTAAATATACATACACTATACTGGGAGGGGGATTTAATTATAGACACGTTCAAAGAAAGACAATAGAGTAGAAGGTTATTAAGTTACCATCTCACCTGAAAGTTTAAAACTTTTAGGTGTTTGGAGGACTTGATAATTTTATATGCACATTTGTTCATAACTTGGTGTATCCTCTTTGGAGGTTCGAACTCGGGACCTCAGAACTGATACCATGTGAAGTTACCACAAGCTATCCCAAAACCTTATTGTTTTTAAATATTAATAGAAGTCCCTAGTAGGTCTCATATCATAAGGTGGCAGCATTAATCAGTCCCATAAACAATGGTATTAAGACGGAAAGACATTAAAGAAATGAAGGAGCTTCAGCAAATCTTAAAAAAGAATATAGTACAAAAACTTGTTCCTGGCCGAAACAGCAGCAGAAAAGTTATGTGCTAAACCAAAATTGTGCATATCCGAATCAGCCTCAGCTGAAAATAACTTCAAGCATTCACCATAGTAGGGACATACTAGGGTAATATGAAACACAAGTTTAGTGATCATAATTTATATTTTTATGGGTTTGTTAAAAGTGGCAGTTCCATTGAACTCTGCAACAAGTTACGTAAGATGGTAAAGGTAAGAGTCATACCCAGGAAACCAGCTGTATTTTTTTACTGGATGTCCAACAAGAATCAAGTCCTTTGCTTCCAAGAGAGTCATCACTTCGTGGACAAACCCATGGGGATTGACATAAGCACCAAGAGGACCATCACTAGACATTACCAGCATATCACTTCGCCTTGCAATCACCGTCTACTTGCAGTAAGTGAAAAAATCATCATTAATATATATATATAAGAACAAGTTACAAGCTACATAAGAGAGTATTATGGTAATGCCAAAGCACTAATAACCTGACAAGTTTTGCATCGAACACGATCAAAGCTCTCAAGTAACTCAATTTCTCGGCGCAATCTATAGGACACCCCATCAATCTCCAAAAGCTCTTGCCTTGTAGATTCAGACACTGGCATTTTGCTGGCAATATGAAATGACAGAAGGTCAGGTTTCCTCGCAAGTCCGTCCATGTTTGGTGCCTTAACAATCTTGTTCCACATATCTGAAAATATTTAGGTAGAACTATCAACTTCAACAAGTGAAATCATACATCAATTATCAGTGCATTAATGGGCTCAACTATCCCTAATCTATCATTTTCTTGTCAATGCTATGATATTAAAAGGGTGTTCTTAAATTCTGCATGCTGTATTCTCTATATCCACAGTGTGCTAGTGAATTTCAGCAACCTATGCTTAAAGAAGTTTATGAAAGCCCATAAGCACGATGATAATTTAAATATCAAAAAGCAACACAAAAAGACTCTTTGCTTACTGACCAGTCCATATATTCACAAATATGTCTGTATCATTCAGTTAGCAATGTTTGTAAATTATTAAAATGCTAAAAGAGGAAGAAGAAAGCAGTCAGCATGTCATGTATGCTTAAGAGACCAAGACAGTCATACACGGTATGTACTCTTAAGAGATCAAGTCAGTCATATCTATCACTTTTCACACAGTTTACGAAAAATAGTAAAAAAATATTTGAAAAACAGTAGTTATCATAACCATCTGTGAAAGAAACAGTAAGGCATAAAAAATAATAATCACTTGTCTCGATTAAATTATAGACTATAGTTTGATGTTTAACACAAGTATGCCAAGTCAAATTACCTGCCACCTGTTGAGCAAGGTGATACGAGTCATACATACGGTAAACCCAACTGGGCCAGAAAGCACTTGGAACTTCCCTGAGCCTGCTTACTGAATTCTTTCCCCACCCTACATTTCGATGAATTTTTCGATCTGAGGCTACCTCCTGGCCAATTTCCAAACTAGCATTTACACCTTTATTGCTATCATCTGAATGAATTGAGCCAATAGAGTTGGCTAGATTAGATCCCTCTGACTTGTGATCTGACTCAGACCCAAAGTTCTCATCCTCCCCACTTGTAGACGCATCATTTGTATCAGAACAACAATAAGAAGAAGCAAGAGCAGATTCACTCAATCTTCTTTCACTTAAGGGAACTTCACTTGAGAAACTATCCTCTGACATTGTATCTGAATCACCAACTTCATTTCCATGTCCACTCCTTCTAGCTCCAAACCCGCGGTTAGTGTGCAAGTTCCTCACTGTTGACAATCGCCCAACTGCATCCCTTGGTGTCCTTAATGGGGAATCTTCTTGTATGATTTGGACCTCTCCACATGGCTAAAAATTGTAAACAGCAGAAGTTTGACGAGAAGATGACATTTAACAGAAATTCCTTTTAGTAATCCTAAGAAATCAAAATCAAACCAGAAAAACATGGAGAGAATATATCTTACAGCTCCTTCAACATCAATCCATCGGCGTCTTAAACGAAAACGTTGCTGACCACGAGTTAGGACATTCAGTGAACCATCATCTAACCGCCTGAGTTGCCTTATCTGACAAATTCGCAATACAATTTAGTTACTTAATATATTTTTTCTTACAAAAAGTAGCTGAACAGAACAGTCAATGCAATAAGACAGATATTACTGTCCTTATATTGGTGAACTGTGGAGTGTGGACCCAGCATTCAACATAAAAAACTGTGAACTGATCAACTGTCAGTAACCTGTTGAAATACATGTTTTTGGCTACTCAGACAATTTTAGAATGCCTTAATTTATTTGTTTTAGCCTTAATCTTCTGCCATCATCCAACCCTCTACCAACATGTTATTTAACTTTTAAGTCATTTAGCTGGAAATTTCATTGGGAAGATTATATTTATTTGTCAACTTCTCTAACAAATTTAATGTACTGATCTACACATACTATTTTACACTCGTCAACTTTTTCATGACCAATTTTCCTAAAACCATAACGTAATGGATTTAGGTCAAATTCAGTCCTAATATGTACATCCAGCAAATTTAAAACTCTTCCTCATGTGGCAGTAACCTTTTTCACTTTTAGCTAGTTAGTGTCGGGAAATAATGAACAAAGAGATATCTATACAAATGCCTGAATATAACGAGGCTTTTAAATTTATTACCTCTAGGTAAAACTTAACTTCAATACCATCTTAGGGTCTCTATGTATATTAAGTATTCGTAACATTCTTCAAATCTTAATTATGACATTACCTGGCTAGAAGCCTGTAGACATTAAAGTAAATATCAAACTTCAGAAGCTACAGTCTAATGTTGGGAAATAAATTCGCTGCTAAAATCTAATATTGGGAAATAAATTGGCTTTGTATGTCAATTAAGTTCTGACACTCATGACAAACTGAAAAAGAACTCTTCTTGTTTATGAATGTAAAAATACAACAATTTATTAGGTAATTCAATTTATTTTTTTTCTCTTCTACGATAACTACTAGAACATTATGGATTTTCGGGACATTTATGTAAAATTTTCCTACATGCAGCAATTACTCTTACCCAGGTCACATAACTATATAAAAAATACTGTGTTGAAAGGATTACTACTAATATGCTTCAAACATACACTGTATAAACTCGACTTATATCAGTTTCTCTACCATAAACCACTAAAAGGTGTTATGCAACAATTAGTGGATTACATAATGGAATTTATAAACAGAGAGAATAAAAAAAGTTATTTATAGCTATAATATAGGAGAAAATTCTGGTAACCTTTTAGTTATTACATATGAAGGCATGAGCTGAACTATCAAATGTTCAATTCCGTAGATGGTACAGTTTCGAGATAAATTCAGACAACATCTGAATAAAACCAAGGGGGCATTTAGTTCATGGTATATGAGCCCCGTTAACGGGAATTGGAACCTCACTCCCATCCCATGTATCGGTGTTTGGATCAGCAATTTGGTTGTATGAAACGGGAACCTCATTCCCTCTAGGAGGGTAAACCAATCCCTCCACATCCCTTGGTAATTCATACCATTCCCACTCCCACTTACCCCCGTTCCCATTCCTGATTCCATTCAACCATCAAAACAGCCCCCAAATATTTTTAAAATAACAACATTCTACTCTAAAGAAAAACGAATATGCATTCCTACCTCTGCTGTTGTGCCCGTGGTTGCAAACCTCATTTGCCCATCAACAGTATCTCTATAAGCTCGAACCTGAACACATGTCCACATGTCAATTAAGCAGTGAAAACGTAAATTTAAGTCACCAAGAGGAAGTAGAAGCCAATTACTTTACATACCACACCCAGGGTATAGGGAGCATCAGCTTGTTTTAAAGCTCTTTGCAGGGCAGCTACAAAATTTGGTTGGATAACTCGTAAAGGAAGGGTGGCCTCAGGGAACAGAACCACACCTGTGTTAGTTGAAAAGAATACTTAATTAATATAAATAAATGAAAATCAGAGTGTCAAATGATGTCAAGACTAGAGGAAGGCAGTCTCAATGTGATATCAAGCCATATTCACTATGCTGTTTGGAAAGGTATTACAGAAGGGCATGCCAGGCTAAAATCTAGTAAACTGACATCTATTTAATAAACAAAGTAACAGGCACTATTAAACGCATAAAACGTTTAATCTTTATAAAATTATATTACCATTAAACGTACATAAATCACTAAGATATTAAGTTGGGAAAAAAATTAGCTGTACAGTGTACAATTTGTTTGTTCAAGGCTTCGAGCACTTGGTGAACCCAGGTGTACTGTATTTCACTGATAGTTACTAAACTTTGATCATCACTTTTAAAGCATAATATAATAATATATAAAATTTTATATATTTATATACAAAGAGAGAGAAGATATTACAAACAGACAGATGTCAGAGGGAAAAAGTTGGGACAATGAACAAGATGGTGTCTCGTATGAATATGAACAATGACTAGTTAGTGGTTACTAGGAAATTGGTGTGCACAAAATCAAATAAAATCGACTCGAAATCAGGGACCAGACAAGGATAACGTAATCTAGAGGCAATTGATATTACATATTCAAGGCTATATACATAACTGAGAACCCATAAAACTTAACTAACCATACCAAAAAGTTATACATAGGCTATATATACCTTCTAGATAAAAGAGTGGGAGGTTAAGTAGGACACCACCGTCTAAGAAAGCCATCCTACTACGAGTATCTTCAACCTCTGCCCAACAAATATTGAACGGAACTAGATTAAGAATACAGAAATCACTAAAAAATGAATTATCATTAAAAAAATGAGTCAGCAAGGTAGCATACCACCGAGATAGGTATGTAAAGAAGCCAGACAAGGGTCAAATGCAAATTCAGCAGAAACAGAGGTCCCTCTAAAATGATCACTGGAAAGAAAAAGGCAAGCCAACTATGTAACTATATTCTTTATAAGTGATAAATTCACTGTATTTCAGAAAAGGAGAGTAACACAAACAACAAACAGTACACCATACAAGACAAACATAAGTTTCTCGCAAGGTTCAACTCTAAGCAACTTTATGTTGCGCTGTCCTGCATCAGTTGGGAGGGTTTAGAAGCTACTTATAGCCTCACCACACAAACTAGCTTTTAAGAGAGAGCCAGTATCAAGTAGCACTCAATTATAAATATGGGAGAAAATCTAGTAAAACGGTAGAATATGAAATGATTATACACTTGCAGTGATTCGTCTACAGATCACATGTACACATAGAATCACAAGATGCTTCACAACAAGAAAAGGTTGACTTGCCAATACTTAGCTTGGCCAGGCACAAAACATCGACCACTGCAAAATGATAACTCACATAAATAAACAAACTCTCAATACTCTTTTTTAATAATAACTCTCAGATAAAGCAGCCTATGTACTAATCCTAAGTTTCTTCACTGTTGACAAGCATGCAATGCACGGCGTCAGTTATGCAATCTTGTAAAAATTAAAGACATTAACTATTGTTTTTTTCATTGAACGCTATGGACCTTAGTTTTGAACCTTATAAATGTGTAACAAACTGCTCAATCAATCAGTAATTACTAAGTGTTCTAGGGTCTTTTCTACACACTTACCCAATTATCAATCAATTGTTCCAATATATTATAAATAGACGCGAAACAGGCATACAATGAATCATTTATCGCCCTAACTACGTATACAATCCTTTCCAATTCAACATCCACTACGAAAAACAGCTCATAACCAAATAAATAACTTCACGAAAACATAAGCACAACTCAAGAAATACGTAAAATCACATAATTACTTGGCATCATCGTCGTCGGAAGATTCATTTCCATCGACTTCTTCGACCAGCAACTCCTCGTAATCGAGCTCCCTAATTTCCTCCATCTGGTGCCTTTCTCTCTCTAGAGCTAAATCATGATCCATACTCCTATCTCTCTCTCTACTTCATCTCCTAACAGTAACGCTTCAACAAATTAGCTTCTTCAATTACACACAAAACATATATATATATATAACATGTATGTATAGTAGAGATTGTTAGTAATTATTAAATTAACGATGAAATTAGGTCAAATTTGTGGATTTGTATTTAAAAAAACGTAAGGAAGGTGTTGCTGACCTGAATTATCGTCGGGATTGACTTTTCTCCGGCGAAATTGAATTTGCGGTGATTAAATTGAGCTCCGATTGTGGTTTTGATGTTTTGATGTGAAATGTTTGGAACGAACTGTGAAAGAGATTTTAATTTTTGATCAATATTTGGGGAGCGAGACAAAATAAAGACGGACATAAAAATTAAATTTAATTAGGTTGGCATTATTTTTTTGTCATTTTAACTTCTTTTTAAAATAATAAAATTTGGTCCTGTCAAGTAAAAATAATAATAAAATTCCACAGTTTAGGTTACTAATTTTTAAAACTTTTGTTTTTGAGATTTTTTGTTAGTTTCGAAATTTAAAATTTAGGATCAATGTATAATTCGCCTCTTGAATTGGATTATTAAATTTTTTGGAATAATTATGTATAATTCACCTCTTAAATTCAAGGATCTTATTGTTAACCGGAGAATTTGGTTAACAGTATTTTGGAGGTTTGCGGGATTAACGGAGTAAAATACTATAATTTCTCGAAGAACGTAAAAAATACGGGACGAAAGTTGATGAATTTTGTAGCCGATTTTGTTGATTGATTCGAAGAAACTGTCGAATTCCCATGAAACTGTCGAATTCCCATGAACAAGAGGCCTACGTACCCATTTATAGGGGTTCAAGCAACACGTAATTCTTGATTAACAAGTTAGCTAGACGGGTTAGGGTTTTGTATGATCCATTAAGGCCCAAGTCATGACGACTGTGGAGACCGTGAGTAAGTCCATTACTGACCATGGCCCAAGCATATGTAGCTGTGAGAGGTTGTCCTGGAGTTAGGGTAAAGTAATTTATATGATGATGAAAGACCTCGTATGGACCTCGCATGCGACCCCTTGGAGTCTGGCCATGTGACGCAAGCCCAGCGATAGTGCATGCGGTTGCTGATAACCTGGTCATGCATTATAACGATGCCTACCTATGTGACCCCTTGAGGCCTGGTCATAGGCCTTTAAATTATAAAGAGATCCTCGTAAAGAGGTATAGAGATGTGACCCTGGCGGATCTCGCACGCGACCTCTTAGGGACTGGCTGTGCGACGCGATCCCTATAGGCCTAGTTATGCGCATTCTTTCCTTGATGTCAAGAGATTTTATGTATAGATACATTGATACGGGGATAAGACCCCAATCATGAGATCACTTGTCATTTGTCATTTATCATTGCCATGAGAGGTCGTTTTGCGTATGAGCATCAGGTCATATCGAGTATCATATCGAGTAGACCCTTAGGATGTGATCCATCTTCAAACCATATTATGAGATAGATGTGAGACGGTTCCTAGACTAAGAGCCTCATATCTTGTTGAAATGTCTTTAATATTTAAGCTCATTAAAAGAGACGGAACTCTTGTGTTTCATTAAGTCTGTTTAAAACCCGTGCCAAATTCGGGCATAAATTTATTTTTGTAATTACTTGCCTCTTAAATTCGAACATTTCAAAATTCATACTTAGCATACTTATTAGTTATCTCTTGATTCTTTGATATCCAATTAATTTGCAATACTTTCAATAACTTCTCTTTTAAATTCCAAAACCCGAAGTAATTTTAAAAGTTCAAAGGAGAGCCAAGTCAATCTGAAAAGTATATAATTTCTGCCGGGTTTGTACAAATTTCCTTTCTTCTTTTGATATGTAGCATTGTTGCTTTGCCCTAATTTAAAAATTGCATTTTGCTTATTAAAACAATGGTCTAAAACACTCAAGCATAATCATCACTCAACACATTTTAACGTCATAAACAATGAACTGTTGTTCCAATTCTAAACATCAACCAGCAGCATGGAATTTCAGCAACAGAGCCAACTTGTAAAGACTCTGGCACAATTTGTCAATCCATCAAGCACATCGAGAATTCTAATATTGCACATGTACACCAACATTGCCCATATTTGGTTTCGGACCCATTAATGACAAATATAAAACTATACAAACCTCAGCTAATAATAGTACTTAAGGTCAGACTGCTCTACCGGTTTTTTCCCAATGAAAAACCAACACACCCCAATACATCTTCTGAAATCATAATTTAACATGCTCCAAATACAAGATTGGCATAAAATCAATCCGGATGAGATGAAACCAAGATGTTGAATACTAGTGTGTGCCCAAAGCATAGGAGCCTTCGAAATGCATCCTTGACAAAATTGTGGCACCTTCAAAATGCATTGCTTCACAAAAATGTAGCACCTCATGAAACAGTTCGACCATAACTAATTGATGCAATATATAAATTCTTTGCCCACTTTTCCTGCAAAAAAAGGCCATAATCCATGCGTTATACACTTCACAATAAAAACTATATACAGTATCTACATCATGAAAAGGGATATTGTTTACTCACCTTGACATGTGTGCTAGGAAAAGCAGAGGTCCGTAATGTTTCTTGTGTTTCATCTGGTGGTTTTCTTCTTGGTATACTAAGAACTAAAGCAGTTTGGTCCGCAGTTGCAGCAGTACATGTGATGCGATAACCTCCATCCCACCTCCTATGAACACCTTCACTAGGATATAAAAAGTCTAGTTCCACAACCTGTGTAGTGTAATTGCAAAAGGAAATATAAACAATAAGGTTGTTGCATCTGCAAGCATGATCTTTACTTCAAAAAAAATCAGTATGAGCAAAACCTGGTCAGAAAATCCAGCTCCGCGAGACATTACGATCCCCCAACGACTTCCTGCAGTTGCCATGGCAGTAACAAAGAATCCCTCTCTCCACTTCTTGTTTATCCACTTAAACGGAAATGAATCACTAACTTTATAAGACTGCTGTACATATTGAGTACCTAGATTTTAAGAATAAATATGAATTTAAACAGACTATAAAAATATAACTAAATGCTAATATGTGCATTCTGGCCTTCAAGCTGAACTTTCTCCTGTTTAAGATGTTAAAATGTTTGACCAAAAAGTTCAATATGTACTTGTCACAAACAATTTTAAAAAGGGTAAAGCAATTCCACTAACCCTTTGACATTACTACCAGTGAACTCCCGTTGTTAGCCCCTGCTATAGCACTGATGTAATAATTTTGGTCCCATTGTTCCATGATCCATTCCTTAAATTTTTTTAAAAAAATAGATATTTAGCTAGCTGAATCAACAAACAACATTATACTACAAAAACCTGTAGTATGTATAAAAGCATGACAAAAAAGATGTCAGAACAAGCATAATCTACCTTGTGAAGAAATTGAGGTGAGACTTCATAAACTTGTGAAGAAAATCCAGTCCCCGCGTCCATGATTATAGCCCAAAGGTTCAAGCAAGAGGCCACACTACTGATAAATAATCCATCTTCATTCCCTTTTTCAATGTGCTGACCAAGTCTCCCTTCAGCTACATTATAGTGATATCTACACCATCAAGTAAATACATGATGTCTTCATTCTACCATCTGTCACAACCCTATATGGAGTACAGATGCAAATACACATACCTTTGCTTCATAGGACGTCGAGCATTATAGACACTAATCCACTGGGTTGCAGGCATTCCCATCCTGATTTTCTTCTTTGGTTGTTCTTCATCTTCTTCATCCATCGCAAGCCGTCCTCTCTTCTGTCCAACTATGAGCTACACATGGTGTACAAATATTTTTAAATAATGCCGAAGACAGCTTACGGGTGTTCGTTATAAGTATTACTTACAATATACGACAAGGATAAAGGTTTAAAAAAAAAAGTACCAAAAGGATAAATGACAAATCAACAGTCCAGAAACTTATCAAAAAACAACAAAACGAAGATCCAGCAGTGAAGGTATATGGAAACATAAAGCATACCTTCTGAGCACCTTCAGTATTTATTGGCCTCACATCTGGATTTGGACCCACTATTCCATCAAAAAGAGAAATATATTTTGCATAGTTGGGCTTCTCGTCAAACTTCAAATTTACTACATGTTCAATGAATTCTCGAAATGGCGAAGGAGAGAAGGAACAAAGAGCTTCTGGGGAGGTTGCCATCTTTTTCTTGCAGACAAGGAACCCTTTATTTTCACCCTGAATGACACACAAATGTAAAAAAGAAAATAGAGATGAAATACCCAGACTATCTTTAAAATACGAAATCAACCAACCTGGAAACCCTGCCAAGGCAGTCGTCCACGAAGAAGAAAAATGAGGGTGTAAGCAAGAGATTCTAAATCATCTCTCCGGCTTCCAGTTCTTCCAAGATGAGCATGCACACTGGCATACCGCACAGTCCCCCTAAGCCAAGAGTGTTTGTGCCATAATATCAATCATCCATAGTGCAGAGATACATTAACAAGGTACTCAAGAAAGAAGAAAGAAGGTGAAAATCATGTTAAGATACAGTACCTAAAAACATCTGGGCGCTGATCATATTCAACGTGTTGGCTTGAGCTATCTCTCCACTTAGTAGCTGATATTTGGTAGCAGATAAAAAGAATTCAAAACTTGAGCACCATCTCAAATCATAAGGACATCATTACATAATGTACAAGGTAGTAATGTTTAAATTTGACACCTTACCTAATCCAAGGTCAACAAGAAAGAGCTTCTTCTCTTCTGGTGTTCCAGCTGGACCAAGCAGAAAGTTCTCTGGTTTCACATCCCCATGCACATAACTACACAAATTGAAGTTAATCTTATTATAACAACAGGCATGATTCATTAAAATTCATCAATAGCTTTACGTAGGGACTAGGGAGCTATTTATTTAGTGAAACAAAACTTAAACAGAAGGAAGACATTAACAAGCAACTGGATATTTCTCAGGTCTTCTGAAGTGCTCTACCTCAATTATGAAGTAGGAAACATCAAAAATAAGAAGTGGTCTAAAAATATGATACAAGCAAGTTAGCATTAAAATAATCACACATTTATGTTCTATTCAGGAGTGACTAATGCCCTTGCTGTGAATATAATATTTTGTTTGTCAATGAAGTCTTTGGTAACAAGTGGGATCAATTGTGTAAAATGAAAACATTTTAGTAACAAGTAGGATCAATTGTGTAAAATAAAAACATTTTAAAAGGGTTGGGTCTGTTACAGGATATTACAAGGAAAAATAGCAAAAGCTGAAAAATATCTATAACCTGGTCCTCTCTCTACACAATACACATTATACAATACAGAACCATACACTATGTAAATATGCAAAATCCTTTCGCGAAGGACTGAAGCTATGTTACTAAACCTCAACAAAGATGATAAATAAACTTTTTCACTTGATGTTTGAGACTATAAGGATAAAAAAAATTACCCTTTAGAATGCACCTTCTCGAGAATAGATATTGCTTCAATAGCAATACATGCAACCATTTCAGTCGACATCCTAGAGTCAACAAAGTCAAAACATCACAAAATATTAGTTGGACCATAAGCTATAATAAAAGGTTTCAAGACTTTGTATCACAAAAAAGCTTACGTGTGAGACTTATTGTTCCAGATGTCCCATAAACTAGGTCCAAGCATGTCCATAACCTGCAGAAGTTGTTCAGAGAATAAGAGGGATGCAATTAGTCTATGAGTAGCGCCATCAACAACTATAATTAACTGAAAATAAGGATACTGACATACCATTATGTAGTAATCACCTTGCTTGCCTTTGTAGTGCACGCGTGGAACACCATGAATGCCTCCAAGGGTACTAGATGAACGAATTTATTAAAATTTATAGACTTTCCAATCAATTAATAAATGTATTGCATAAAACAAAACATAAGAATATAATAGAGAACTCCTCACCCATAGACTTGCCACTCATAGGGTGGTCCGTGATTACATCCTTTGCTACTCTTGTGCTCAAATTTTAGAGCAACCTAAAATTTTCAAAGCATTTCAATTAGCCAATAAATAGTCACTACGCTCACATGTAAAACCACAAAGGGTACAATACCTCAACTGCTCCAGCACCGATTCTATCATGTGGAAGTGGTGCATTGATTCGACGTCCTACATACACTTGTCCAAATCCTCCTTTGCCCAATTTTTTCTCAACTTTATATGACGGGGAAGAGCCGACCTGGACCTGTTACATATAACCAATAGTTAAATAAGATTGCTACAACATAACCGAAAAACATTACATGTGAGCATCGGTCGACTTGAATGAACGTTCTCTTACTCAGGGCCCATTAAAAAACACAGAACTATATGTCCATAAATAATAAACACTATATACTTGCATCGTAAATCTTGGAGATGTATGCTCAGACACAGAGGTAAAGGGTGGCCTGCCAGGAACATTTACAGTAGTTTGAAAATATTTATTTTATTCTTTTAAGCTATGTAATACAAAGGTAAAATAATGTAAAATTTAAACCCCTCCCCCCAAGCATTAGAAGAGTCGCGAACTCAGTAAAATATTAGAGTAGATTTATACAAGTATTAAATTTATGAATTTTCAAGACAATGTTTATGTATACTTTATATAAAATTTATACACTTTTGGTATTGATGTTTATGTATGCTATATATAAAACAATTCTTGTAAAGAGACATTACAGATCCAAAATTATACACACACAAAATCTTCACAAGGGCCAGTCTCATATAAGCTATTTGCATGTACACATAGCAATAAAAAACATAGACCAGGACACATTTCAATTCTCAAATAATTGATAAATTAGATAGGGTTGTTCATCAAACCGCTCACTCTGCAGAAACAACCTACACAGCACCACTAAATAAGGGTATGAATTTCTGCACAGCAAGGTTCAAATATTTAACAAACCACAACGTTTGAAAATTTAAAGACCAAATTTCAAACTGCACCCTATAGATGAACTGTTAGCTCGCTAAACAAATAAACAACACATCAATCATTAAGAACTCACGAATTATACATAAACAACACTACAGACATTATACATACCAGTAATCTCCCCTCTACAACATAGCAAAAAAAAAAAAAAAATCTCCCCTCTACAATAAACACTCATAAACCCATACGACATTTCACATACCACCGCTCAACATCTAAAAAAACTCGACAACACTTAATTCTAATTCCGCAAAATCAAGATAGCATCGAAAAATCCAACAAAAACATACCATAATCAAAATTGCATCTTTTCATCACAAAACACATTCAATTCACATAAAACCAACATCAATCAAAACCCCATGAACACAAATACATACACAACAATCATAAGCATAAAATTAACAAACAATTATATAAAAAATAAACATGTATATGTATATGTATGTATACCCTTTCCGGAATAGGAGTGGTTCCTTCATCTTCAGCATCCAAGCCCTTATCTCCACCACTCTGTCCACCACTATCAAACTCATCCATCTTTTTCAAACCCTAATTTTTCCCCTCTTTTCTCTCTCTTTTCTAAATTCTGCTTCTAACGACGTCGTTTTCACCGCATTCTCCACACGCACGCCACTTTTTAATTTAATAGGTCTCGTCGCCGGACGGGTCGGGTCGAGAGAGATGAGTCGGGTTTTAAATTACACGGTGACTGAGAAGTGCTCGACGGAGTTTAAGATGTGTATATCATTGAGGGATAAAGTGTGAATTGACTAAAACACCCTTCAGGAAGGTTCTGGAAAAATAATGTTGATGATGATTATAAAATTGTGTCCGAAGGGTAGAATTGGAATACGAAAAAGAGTTTAATCGGAGGTGAATATGAGTTTGTGAGTGTACGACAGTATGTAATTTGTGAGTATTTATATATGGGGAAGAATTAGGGTTAGGGAGGAAAATTGGGGGGAGATTTCAGGAATAAGTGGAGGGAAAACCCAAAAAACGAGAGATAAAAAATGATTAATCCCAAATATTAAATCAACATTAGAATAAAATTAATAATGAAAAAAATACGATTTTATGGGCTGACTTGTGTTTTGAAATTGAAACCATGTTATCAACCTGTCAAAAATAAACCATGTTACCAAGAATTTCTAAAATACTATATTTAAGATAAATAATCAATGCATTTAATATATAATATTATAAATGTATTTATAATCAAATTAGAATTATCAATGTGTAGACCAAATTTTACAGTAAAAATTTTAAGTTCAAATATCTAACAAATGAATAATTTTTTAAAATAAATCCTCTATTTCACTATTATGATCAGGGGAGAACATGGGCCGGTTCGGCTCGGTTTTTGGACAAAATCGGAACTGCAACCATATATTTTCGATTTCTAAAATCAAAAACCGCAACCAACGGTTCGGTTTCGGTTTCACAATCCCCGGTTCGGTTTTAATCGGCTCGGTTCTGGTTGCAAAATCGATCAACTTAATAAAGAGAACAAATATTAATACTAAAACAAAAAAGACTTAATTATAATGAAATTCCTGAAATTCAAAATTACATTAGGCTCTGCTTCACTCATTAATTCTCGAAATCCTTCGTGCTCCACAATCCTAAAAGGCTGGTTGTCTTTAATACACATCAACACAAGCTTCTTCCTTAATTTCTCTTGATCAAATGTATGAGGCTGGAATGTTTGAAACTTGTCATCCTTGGACAACTTCTCAAACTTCTGTCTCTTCTGCAATTTGTCGAGATTGGTCCGCAATGGTGATTTAGCAGCACCGTTTTTAAATGGTTCATCATAGCGGATGTACCGTTTTGGTTTGTATTACATCCAATAATTACACCACAGAACTTGCATTTGGATTTTTCAAAACCTATTGCACAACCTTTCAATTCATCAAAATATTCTCATTCCTTTGAACTCATTTTACCCTTTTTATCACATTTGTCCCCCTGCTTACCAGATTCAACACCAATCACTTCTTCATCTTCTATCTACCAAATGAATAACATAGTTATAATGCAGAAAGATATCAGCAAAGCTAAGTTAGAAATTATCAGCAAAACTTGTAAATACAAGCCACCATTTATATGCCTCTCTGTCCTCTGGCTTTCTAGTAGAAACAAGTAAAATATATGTTATACAATAACAAGACGATAACTTGGAGTTAAATACAAGCCAGTAAGCCACCATTTATAATTGAACATATATCTGATGAGTTACATTCGTATTACCATTATCAACTACATAACTTAATAGTTTGCACTTTTAAAATAGGGGCAAATATTTTTGTTCAGAGGAGTAAATAAGCAAACAATGAAAACAAACAACAAATTGGGTATGAACATCAACAAACAATATCAACAATGGCAAGAACCAAGCAGAATACAAATTGGGTAAATCAATTGGATAAAAATAAGCAAATATTCAATAAGTGTATACTTTTATCATACCACTTCAATTTCAACGGTTGTTTGTTCAGCTGCTTCTTGTTGTGCTGCTTCATTCCCATACATTAATAAAGCTTCTTGTTGGGTAATTCGTTAAATTGTTGAGTGGAGTTGTGAAGTGCCACTATACAAGATCTATTGACTCTTAGTCTCTCACTCTTGTAAATTGTATGCGTATGTAACTATATATCCTAAACGGCTATACCTAATGTTAATGTCCTAACCTAAGTCTAACTAAATGGATTGGATTCTGATTTCTGATAGGCCGAGACAGAGAGAATTGGAGATAATTTTCGGGCCCAATTACTTACTTGGCCCAATTTGTAATTATAAATTACAGTGACTGTTTTATTCTTGTAAATTGTATTACATCAATATGTTTTTAATTTTAAAAAATTAATACATGTATATAAATAATATTATTAATTTATTTATATTAATAACCGGTTCGGTTCGGTTGGAACCTAAAACTGGAACCCAACCATTTAAATCAGTTCGGTTTATAATTTTTCGGTTTCGGTTTCAGATCGGTTTTATTCGGTTTTGCTCGGTTTTCCCGGTTTCGGATCGGTTTCGGTTTTAATTCGGTTTTTTGCTCAGTCCTAATTAGTAGGGCTGAGCATTCGGTTCGGTTAACCGAAAACCGAACCGAAAAACCGAAATAATTTCGGTTCGATTAACCGTTTTTAATATTTCGGTTCGGTATTCGGTAGGATAATTTCAACATTTCGGTAGTTCGGTTTTTTACCACGGTTAACCGAATAAAACCGAATTTCTAATTTGTTTTATAAAATATTTATATTAATAAATGAGTGAAGATGGAAGGACCAGGCCTGCAGTCTGCAGAGCACCAGAACTCCGGAAGTGGAGGACTTGCATTAGGCTATAGGCTGGCCTGCTGGGCACTTTTTTATTATTATTTTTGCATGTAAACTTATTAAGAAACTCGTGTTTAAATGTTTGAATGCTTTAAATTGGTGTCCGTGAACTAGCAAGTTAGTGCTTCATGCAAAACTCGGATTTTGTTATTGTTTTTCTGCAATTTCAGTAACTTTTCTATAAGTTCGGTTTTAGAATTCGGTTTTCGGTAATAACCAAAATAGTAACTTCGGTTCGGTTGTAAAACCGAAATAATTTCGGTTAGGTATTCAGTAGAGGTTTTTTCCGAATTTCAGTTTCGATTAACCGAATTAAAATTCGGTTCGGTTCGGTTTTTACCGAATACTCAGCCCTAATAATTAGGATAGTATAATTCAACGTTTAGATGACAAAAATTCGTGGTTCGAAAGACGTACGTGATTCCAAGACAATCATGCAAGCATTATGATACATTGTTTAACAGGCCCATAAGAAATAATAATGCTCATGGATGGTCCATATGGTTACCTGAGCCGAGAAGGCCCAATTACCCTCTTGAAATTACTTCCGTATAAATTCAATTTTAGCCGTAGCATTTGTTTGTTCTTCCAAACATAGTTAATTTTTTATTTAAAAAAATAGTTAATTTTGTAAAGAATTATTTGTGTAACCCTCGACCCGATTTTTATTTTTTTTTGCTAATTAAGTTGTATATATCAATAAAAAAGAGCTACAACAGTTAGAAGGGCATACCCCAAAAATCAAAAGTACAAGCTGGCAGCAACCATAAGATAATACAAATCATCAACAGTAAAACCAAATCTAATTAGCTACCTGCCATCCTAATACAACAAGAGAATTAATGACGGGTCTAAGCGAACCCAATCATGAAACCTGTTACAAGAGAATGCCTTCTCCTTCACCATAGTTTTAATAGTACAAATAGTAGCAAGCGAAGAGTGCCCAGGCCCTGGATTGTGAAGTTTGAAATTTCTCTCTTTCCAGGTGTGGTAGATAGCAGTAGTAAAATACAAACTGGCCAAAAGCCTACGGTGAGAAGAAATTATAGGAGTACCAAGAAATCGGTCATTTTGATAGCTCGACCAATCAGCATCAAAGTCAAACGGAAGAGCCTTTCCAATCATGTCAAAATAAGGGCATGTGGAGAATAAATGACGAACAGATTCGCGCCCTGTGTTACATAATAGACATATCAGGTCTACCTGCATACCAAATGAAATCATTCTATCTTTTGTAAGTAACCTGTTTTTCAGAGCAAGCCATGAGATGAATGAACATTTTGGAACTGCTAAAGAATTCCAAACAAGATCGTGCCAGGGAACTTGGGCATTAGTTTCACGAAAGGAATGCCAAATTGAATTAAGCTTAACATTGCGAGGGCGTAGCCTATCCCAAGTGATTAAATCCTCACTATGGATCTGAACATAAGAGGTTAGATGTTTGGTCTCAATAACATCCACATGATTGGACCGAGGCAGGTCCCAAATCCCATTACGCAGATAAACATTAATAGGAACCATACTAGTAGATTCAGAGGTGGACACAACAGAGGTTGAAATGTGCACCAAAGGTTTCTTATTAATCCAGGGGTCGTCCCAAAATAGAAAGTTAGAATTCGGCCCAATGTGATAGGTAATGAAAAGCTTTGCCATTTATCTAGCATTGAGAATCTTACGAGCTGTCTAGGAGCATTTGTATGGAAGCTTTGTAGTCCAGAAAGATTTATTACAAAGCAAAGATTTATAGAACCCACATCGAGGCTGCATTAGGTTGGATCAATCTCCACAGTTGGTGAAAAGTAGCAACTAAGTTCCATTCAAACAGGTTTTTAATACCGAGACCACCTTCGAGTTTTGGTTTGCAACACTCCTCCCAGCTTACTTTATAATGACATTTACCCGAAGGATTGTGACACTCACCCCAAAGAAATTTGAACAAAATAGAAATCAGCTTTTTCAAGACACTCTTAGGGAGCGATAAAAACATACTCCAATAGCCCACGATGCCAACAAGAACCACTTTGAGGAGAAGTAGACGTCCAACAAAATTCAAAAATCGGGTAGTCCAAGATTCCAATTGTTTGCAAAATTTATTCGCTAGGGGAATACAATCCCTTACATATAACTTACCAGTAATCAGAGGTAGACCGAGGTAGCAAATAGGAAGGGTACCACGTTGAAATCCAGTTCTTGAGATGATGTCACTAATTATAGTATCTCGGACGTTACCAAAGAAGTAAACAGACTTGGTATTATTGGACACTAGTCCCGAGATACTTGAAAACATTGTGAAGCCATTCATAAGAGAGTCAACAGAATCAAGATTCTCATAACAGACTTGGTATGATGTGATGTAAGTTGACCCAAATTTCATGCAAACCGTGAAGAGTTTGTATCCGGTTTGACTATTGAGGTACTTAAGAAACATTACTTACTTACAAAATAGAGTTTTCCCTTTATTAATTCTACTAACTTAAAATTCGTGCTATGCACGGTTGAAATTTAATTTTTTTAATCCTTTTATTTTTAAATATTTTAAATTTTTAATAATTATATTTGCTTTTTATGAATGTGATTTTAAAATTTTAATAGTTATATATGGTTGTTTAACTCGATGTTGAATTATGCAGGTGTTTGTAATTGATCGTGATTAGTTAGTATTTCAAGAGTTTTGTGTTAAATAATATTTTAATTAAAATTGTTATTTTAAAATTTAAGAAAAGTTGCAAACGGTGTCTGCAATGGGTTTCTCTCAATATTCTATGAATTTTATTTTTTATTAATTATTTTATTTGATTGAAAGTTATAATTTTTTTATGATAAACATGAGTTTTATAAGTTTCATATAATATTACCATTTTTTATATCTGTCTCCCGTGTTATTTCTAGAAGATGGGTTGTTTTAATGAGAAAAGAAAAGGTAATGCGCTGAAAAAGGGAATTAGTTATTTATTAATAATTATATAAAATTGTATTACTTTTTTGAGTAAAGTGCGTTTTGTGTACCTGCAGTTTGTGTGTCAGACCACTTGGAATACTCTACTTTAAAAACTACCACTTGCTATACTGAAATTCCAGTTTCGTAACATTATGTGTATTTCAGTTAAAATAACATTAAAATGTAGGGGTAAAATAGTCTTTCTGTCATTATCTTCTTCATCAAACCCATTTTTACCATTGATACAGTTTTTGAGAAATTAAAACTTGGATATCTCAATCATTTCTTAACAAAATCGAGTCATTTAAGTGGCAACAGAATGATCTCTTTCTCATCTACAAATTGATATTGATTTTGACTATGAAAGAATAATTTCAAGAAATTCATATATTTTTATTATATTTAGAATCTAAATATGAAAATTTCTTCATGTTAATCTTTCATAGCCAAAATCGATATCAATTTGTAGAAGAGAAAGAGATCATTATGTTGCAACTTAAATGACTCGATTTCATTAAAAAATGAATCAAATATTCAAGTTTTAATTTCTCAAAAGCTTCAACAATGGTAAAAATGGGTTTGATGAAGAAGATGATGACAGAAAGACTATTTTACCCTTGAATTTTAATGTTATTTTAACTGAAATACACATAATGTTACGAAACAGGAATTTCAGTATAACAAGTGGTTATTTTTGAAATAGAGTATCCCAAGTGGTCCGACACACAAACTGCAGATACACAAAGTGCACTTTACTCTACTTTTTTATATATGTGTTGTACATGTTATATTTAGAAGATTAGTTATTTAAGTTATAAATATAAAATAGGCAATGCGTTTTAGCTGAAAAAGGTAACTGATTATTTATTGTAATTATATAAATTATGTTGCCCAGTAAATAACAATTGTAAAAGGGGGGATTGAATACAATTGTATAAGATTCTCGACTTTATAAATTATGTATCACAAATATGAAAGAATAATAATATCTTTATTCAATCTGATATAAAACTGTTACAAACTCTCTCAAGAAATTCTGATGTTCTTGAGAGCTTCTAGGTTACAAAAATACTCGTGTATTTGATCAATTTAAAATCAAAACCTAAACTGTTTTTATATACTACACAACTTCTCTATCAATTACAAGATAAGTCCTAATCAATTACAAACTAGATTGAAACATATCCTTAATTGACAGCTTCATCCCTATAAACTGTTACAAACTCTCTCAAGAAATTCTGATGTTCTTGAGAGCTTCTAGGTTACAAAAATACTCGTGTATTTGATCAATTTAAAATCAAAACCTAAACTGTGTTTATATACTACACAACTTCTCTATCAATTAGAAGATAAGTCCTAATCAATTACAAACTAGATTGAAACATATCATTAATTGACAGCTTCATCCCTATAAAAGGAACCGACAAAATAACCTTTCCTTCTTTAACTAGACTCCATAAATAACTCAAAGTAGTAATCCTGATCAGCTTCCAGTCCTGATGATCAATCCTGATCACAGTCCTGATAGAAATCCTGATAGTAATCCTGATACTGACGCTTGAGCAAATACTGATGACGTCAGCAATCCTGATCAGTTGAGTCTAGATCCTGACGATCATTGAATCCTGATCTAACAATCTCCCCCAATCTTATACTTTGTGAAATAAAGTATAGATTCCTAGATTCAATGATGTCAAAAATATATTTACAAAATGTACAAGTATTTACAATAACAACTTATCTGTTCAGATTCTTTGATAGGATAAATTCATCTTCAAGAAGTTTGATAATAATCTTTATTCTTTGTCTTCAAGAATTTGAATTAATCTTTCTTTTAGATCTTTGAGTTCTTCAACTTCTTCATTTATCTGAAAGATAGCTGCTATGAGATTCTGTATAGAGCTTCTTTGTAGACTGTGCTCTTCAAGCAAAAGATAAGCAATTTCCTTCCCATCAGGATTAAGAGTAAGTTGAGTCATGCCAAAGGTCATTTCTTTAACAGCAGTGCCCCTTTGCATTTCCACATCTTGACCTCTCAGATTTAAGTACATGGGAGTATAATCACCATTGAAATTTCTACCTCCATCCAGTCTTCTTCTAATTGTTGACAAAATCATATCACTCCATACCTTGCACACTTCATTCTTCCATTTTAGCAGATAATGAACATATTTCAGTTCTTTGTAGTTTTCACCAGTAAATCTTGAATGGATAGAATCTTCACACTACCATTTTTCATAAAGTACAGAAGCTTCTCTTTCTTTTCAGTACCATCATGACAATCTATAACTATATCAACAGCTAATAAATTGTTCAGGTGTTCAGAAGTTAAAATACCTCCAATTTCAATCAAGGCATGAGGATCAACATGTGGTATATTCAGAAATTCAGCATCCTTGTGTCCAATACCTCCTCTTGAGTTGTTTGTCATTTGCCTTAGATTTGAAAACATCTGTAACCAGAGTGCTTTTGATCTAAATGAATCAGAAAAATTAGCAACACTGGAAGCACTTGTTATAACTCCACCAGACTGAAAATTGATAGGTCTATTACATCTAAGTGTGTCAATGTTCTTCCACTTCTTGTCTTTTTCTTTCTCAAGAACATAGCTTCTTTCCAACTCAGGTTGTTGTCTACTTGAATTTCTCCACAACCTTCTATTTGAGAGTTTAAGCCTTTGTACATAGAGATTGGAATCTCTATTTGTTGTTCTTGTTATCTTCCTTCTTCTTGCTTCTTCTTCTTCATCAACTTCACTATTGTGAGAATCAACCACAGTGGATAATATTAAAAAATCAACCTCTTGTAGAATTTCAGATTCATCAGGATTTTGAATAGTGTCAGGAACAATGTCAGGATTAGAATCTAAAATTTGAGTTGTATTACTGATGAGTGTTGATTGTCTTGATCTTCTTCTCAATTCAGGTACTTCTTCAATAATTCCATCATCACCAAAAGTAGACATGTCAGGAACTACTAGAATTTGAGTAGACTCAGGAATTTCTTCTATTCTTAGACTTCTAGACCTTGTCTGTCTAGGCATATGTTGAGTTGATGAATTTCTTCCTCTATTTGCACCTCTTCTTGCACCTCTTCTACCTCTGCCTCCTCTACCTCTAGCAGGAGCAGGATTCTTAAAACTCTCCATCATTTCTCTCTGTTGAATTAGAAATTCTTCATGTGAGAGATCAGGATATTCTTCACTAGCTGTAGAAAGTGCCTTTCTTGCAAATAACTGTTGAACTCTCTTATCAGTGTGAAAAAGAGTAACAACATTACCATCCCTTGTTGTGAACTTCTGAAATAGATTAGATGCATCTTCAGGATTATCAATGAGCACATCTTCATCACCTTCAGGAATTGTAGCAAGTGTATGTCCATGACCAGGCGTCAGGATTTGATGATCCATCAGAATTTGATCACCTGTCAGGATTTGTTCTTCCGTCAGGATCTGAGATTGTACCAGTGTCCTTACTGTTCTAATTCCAGAATCAGAAACATGAGTTGACTGCGTTGTTTGACTTTGAGAAGTTTGAATTGTAGACTTCAAAGTAGCAACAGCATCAGAGGTTTCTCCTTGTAAAACTTTGTCATCACCATCATTTCCAGTATGATCATCATCATCATTATTTCTCAATACTAGATCAGGTGTACATTTTGTCTAACTTACCTTCTCCCCCTGTTTGACATCAGAATTTAAGAGATTTAAAATCAAGGCAAGAGAGGTTTGAATGTCAGTTACCTTAGAATCAAGAGAATCAATTATGTTGTTGATGGAAGACTGTTCAGTAATGACTGACTTAACTTGGGATTCTACTATTCTGAGTTGAAGAGCAGTAGGCACCTTTGTAAAGTTCTGAGAAATATCAATCCTTACTTTTTCAGTTGTAGCTTTGACAGAATCAATTTCATGCTTGAGGCCTTTGGATAAAAGAGTTGTAGCCTTCAAATGATTCTTCATATCTTCATTCTCAATGATTCTGGCAGCATGAGGAGCATGTTCCAATGCACAGGGAAAACTAACAGAGTTATAAGATCTATACCATTCATTCTCCCATTCATCTTTTCTCAGAAGCTCAGTTGGATCAAATTGTGAAGGACCAGAAAAGTCTTGTCTAAGATCCTTTTCCTTGCCAGTCATGAAAGTGCTTGAAGAACCAAAGTTGGTTCCAAGACTAGATTAAAGTGTTGTAGCAAGCTGATCCTTCTCATCTTGATTGCCATCATCACTATCATCACTATCATCAACATCAGAATCATGAGTAATATCAGGATCAGGAATAGCAATACCTTTAAGTTTATCCTGTGATGCTGTGATATAATCTGTCATTGGTCTTGAGCTAAGTGGTTGTATCAGTATTGGCTCAGCATCAGGAGCACCACTAGCATCAGGAGCAACTCTGTCGGGATTTGAATGGCTTGCATAAGGATTTGTTACTGATGGTTCTTGTGGAGCATGAGGTTCAGAAGTTGCTTCAACACTTTGAGCTGAAGGTTCTTGTGTACTTCTCTCAATGACAGTGTCCTCAACCAATCTTTCAATTTCATCATCGCCAGAAACCCCTTGAGCTTTGTCAGAAAATTCCTCAGAAACTGTAGCTGTTTGGCCTGCATCTTCACATTGAGAAGATGGTTCTTGTGTGGCTGGAATGTTGATATCTTCATTCTCCCTTTGAGAAAATGGTTCTTGTGTGACCATTCCATCAGTTATGCCTTCACCCAAACTTTGATTGAGTGGTTCTTGTGGGGCAGGATCTTCAGTATTAGCCGCTGAACCACTTTGAGGTCCAGGTTCTTGTGGGCTTGATCCTTTCAGTTTCTTCTGTCTCTGAAAGACTATCTCTTCTGCTTTCCTTTTCTTGTCCATGGGATGAATAAATCCAAATTTGGAAGCAGCAGCAAGCTTCTCCCATGATATATCAACATGTCGTTTTGTTGGAGAGTCTTTGGCTGGAGAGTCTGAAATAGAGACAATCTTGCTTGGAGTATCATCAGGATTACTAACGTCAGGATTTGCTTGAGCATCAGGATGTGACTGCTCATCAGGATTTGAAGTGTCATGTCCATCAGTAACCTGTGTCTTCAAAGGAATATGATACATGCTTTTAGATAATTTCCTTTTCTTCTGTGGCTTAGAAGATGGTGCCACAGCTTCAACAGCAGTATCAACAACTTCCTTGTTTATTTTCAACTTTGAGGATATTGGCATGTCATCCTCAGAATCAGTTTCATCTCTCAACACTAACTTTCTTTTCACAGAAACACCCTCAGCAACCTTGTCAGTAACAACCTTGGCACCCTTCTTCACCAGGACCCCTTGTACACCCCCTTTTATCTTCTTTTGAGTGAGTGGTGTAGAGGAAAAATCCTTATATGTATGAGAATAACAATAAGAACACTGTTTATGAATAATAAACTGTATGGAATTAAAAACTCCTCTCTCAGTGATGTAAAATATCACAGAGAGCTGCTAGGTTACAAGGATGATAATTCACGTATTCGCATCCCTTTTAGGGTTAACCTATCTGTGTTTATATAGTACACAACTACATACAATCTTCTAATTGATATTCCTATAAATCAGCTATTACAATTAATATCAATCTAGAATTGCTTCTGTCTTCTGTTCCGTTTCCTTAGCCATCTCGATATCTCTTTGCTTCTTTCCATCTTCAAAGAATATCGCTTCTAGAATCTTCATTGAATGACACCGACTGCTAAGCAAACTCTGACTGTCAGAGTTTAACAAACTCTGACCAGTCTTCCAGCTAAACTCTGATGGTATCCTGATACTTTAAACACTGATAAACAAACATCAGCAATTATATCTAACATCCTGATTGTCTTCCAGACACATCAGATCTAGCTGATTTCTTAGATTTTAAAACTAAAGTCTTTTGGGAGACAATAGAGGTGGCAATTGATTGTTTAGACTGTTTGGGTTGGATGCTTGGGTTAGGAACAAGGTGTGTTTGGCCTTGCCCCATAGCATCAGTAACTGATCCATAAAGAGTAGGCATTTTTTCTTTCAAGAAAAACCTGACCTCATCAGGAATATAGGCAGTGCCTGTGAAACCATTTGTCTTATCACTGTTGACTAAGGACTTCAAATTATTCTCTGTAATTCTACAAATCGGTAGAATCACATCATTCTCAAAAATAATATCAGGACAGAAGTGATTAAAGATTAACTGAAAAAATCGAAGGAAACAGACATAACCTAACTTATCTGACTTCCTATCACTTAAAGCTTTTAAGATAAAACTACCATAATCAAACACTGTAGAATGGATAAGAGAGTACCCAATTTTTAGAGATCCTGATGGAAGAGCATCAAAATTTGATGTCTTATTCAGGAAACAGCGGCTGATTGTGTCAAAGAAGAAATTCCATTCCTTCTTAAGCTTTGTCCTGAAGAGGTTGCCATACCTCTTTACTTCTCCATTGTAGCCAAGCTTAGAAACAAACTCAAAAAGATTAGAGTCTGTAACCACATCAGGAACACTATCACCCAGAATTGGCGAATACAACGCCTCTTCAATAACAGCAGGGGTGACATTGTAAGTAACACCATTGACTTCAAACGTCATCAACAATGTTCCTGATGGCCCTTTTCCAAACACAACTGAGTTCCATACCTACATCACAGAATTAAACGATACACTAGCAGGTTCTGTTAGAGCAAACTTCAATGGACTTGAATCTAGAAAATCCTGAATAATGTGAAACTCATTGGGCAAATCCTGATGAGATAAAACGACTACAAAATTATTAGTGGCAAAAGTAACACCACTAATTATTGTCTGCTTGTTCATGAATGATGAAGACGCCATTAAAACAGTATTGAAAACTTGAGAATTGAGATTTAGAAATTAGGGTTCTTGAGCACAGAGAGAGAGAGAGAAGATGAAAAACTGATGATAAGAGAGTAAACGGTAATTTAGAAAAGCAAATGTATTTTGTTAAAACAAAATATTACTCTCAGTGACAGGTGGCATGCTGTGATTAGTGCATAAATGATTAGTGGACTAATTACGTGCATATTTAAACATAACTGCACCGCTTTTTATGTGTATCTATATGTATATATCTATCAGTGTGACACACGCGCGCATACAGTTGTCCAACTAAAACTCAAACGTTTCTCATCAGTAACTGTCGAAAAATCAGGCACAAATTAAGCAATGAAATACTGACCTGTACATCAGGATTGACCAGTTGACTTCCTGTTAGGATTGTGTCCTATCAGGATTTGATCAAAATTACATACCTTGCAGAATGACCATCAGGATTTGATAGTCATCAGGATTTCCTCTCTGTAGCTTTCCTCAGAAATTCTCAAAGTTCATCATTCCAAGTTCATTCACCAATTTGTTGAAAGTAGCTTCAGACAGTGGCTTGGTGAATATATCAGCTAGTTGTTGATCAGTAGGAACAAAATGAAGTTCAATTGTTCCTTCCAGAACCTGTTCTCTTAGGAAGTGATATCTAATACTGATGTGTTTAGTAAGAGAATGCTGAACTGGATTTCCTGTCATTGCAATAGCACTTTGGTTATCACAATAAATAGGGATTTTTGAATATGACAGGCCATAATCTAACAACTGATTTCTCATCCACATTATCTGAGCACAACAACTTCCTGCAACAATGTACTCAGCTTCTGAAGTTGAAGTAGAGATAGACTTTTGTTTTTTACTAAACCATGAAACTAGTCTACCACCCAAAAACTGACAGCTTCCTGAAGTACTTTTCCTGTCTATCTTGCATCCTGCAAAATCAGCATCTGAATAACCACACAACCCAAAATCTGATTGCCTTGCATACCAAAGGCCAAGTGAAGGAGTGCCTTTGAGATATCTAAAGATTCTTTTGACTGCAATCAGATGAGGTTCTCTAGGTTTTGCTTGAAATCTTGCACACAGACAGGTTGCAAACATGATATCTGGTCTACTTGCAGTGAGATACAATAAAGAGCCAATCATTCCTCTGTAGTGAGTTACATCTACCTCAACACCTTGATAAGGATCAAGTTTGGTAGCTGTAGCAATAGGAGTACTTGCAGTAGCACAATCTTGCATGTTAAATCTCTTCAATAAATTCCTTGTATACTTTGACTGATTGATAAAAATCCCATCATCAGTCTGTTTAACTTGAAGACCAAGAAAGTAACTCATTTCTCCCATCATGCTCATTTGATATCTTGACTGCATTAGCTTAGAAAACTTTTCACACAACTTATTGTTTGTTGACCCAAAAATGATATCATCAACAGAAATCTGAACTAAAAGCAAATCCTTACCATGATTCAAATAGAATAGAGTTTTATCAATAGTACCTCTTTTGAATCCACTTTCCAGTAAGAATTGAGCTAGAGTTTCATACCATGCTCTTGGAGCTTGCTTTAGTCCATAAAGTACCTTATCCAATCTGTAGACATGATTTGGATACTTTGGATCAATGAAACTAGGAGGCTGTTCAACATATACTTCTTCCTCCAGTTCACCATTTAAGAAAGCACTTTTAACATCCATCTGAAAAACCTTGAATTTCTTGTGAGCTGCATAAGCCAGAAAGATCCTGATGGCTTCCAGTCTTGCAACAGGAGCAAAAGTTTCATCATAATCAATTCCTTCTTGTTGAGAATACCCCTTTGCAACTAGCCTTGCTTTGTTTCTGATTATTACACCATCTGAAGTCTTATTCTTGAAAATCCATTTTGTATCAACAATTGACCTATTCTTTGGTCTTGGTACCATTTTCCAGACTTCATTCCTTTCAAATTCATTCAATTCTTCTTGCATTGCAGTAACCCAATCAGCATCCTTAAGTGCATCTTCAACTTTCTTAGGCTCCTCCTTGGATAGAAAGTTATGATATAGACATTCATTCTGAGTTGCACTTCTTGTTTTAACACCTGCATCAGGATCTCCAATTATCAATTCAGGAGTATGAACTTTTGTCCATTTCCTTGCTGGTGGTAAATTAATACTTGAAGTAGATACTCCCCCTATATTAGTGTTATCTTGATTAGAAGAATTTGCTTCAATAGAAGCTCCCCTTGAATTGTTGATGTCACCTCCTGATGGATTATCAGGATTGTCACTTGAATCAGTATCTGAAGAATTTTCCCTTGATGATTGAGTAGACTCAGTATTTGTAGTAGATTGTTGCTGCTCCCCCTCAACATTTGCACTAATAGATGTGTCACCATTATTTGCATCATCAGTATTAGCACCGTCAGTATTTGGTGCTTCATCAGGATTTGGTGTGTCATCAGGATTTGATGGATCATCAGGATTTGGTGACCCATCAGTATCTGATGATGTATCAGTATCTGATTCCATTTCTTCAGGTTTCTTGTTAGCTTCATTTTCAAAAATCAACCTATCATGTGAGTCTTCATCAATTCCTGTTATCTTCATATCATCAAAAAATACATGTATTGACTCCATGACAGTCCTTGTTCTCAAATTGAAAACTCTAACGGCTCTTGATGCAGGATATCCAATGAAAATTCCCTCATCAGCCTTTGTTTCAAATTTCCCTAGCTGTTCAGGATGAGTTCTGAGAACAAAACACTTACAGCCAAACACATGCAGATGCTTCAAACTAGGTTTCTTCTTCTTGAGCATTTGATAGGGAGTTATACCATGCCTGTTTATCAATGTGAGATTTTGTGTATAGCATGCTGTGTTGACTGCTTCTGCCCAGAAATATGTTTGCAATTTAGCTTCTTTCAACGTAGTTCTGCCAGCTTCAATAAGAGTTCTATTTTTCCTTTCTACTACTCCATTTTGCTGGGGTGTACCAGGAGCAGAGAATTGTTGAATAATTCCTTTGTATTTGCAGAACTCTTCCATCTTTGAATTTTTGAATTCAGTACCATTATCACTTCTCAGAATCTTGACTTTGTACTTTGAGCCTGTCTCAATCATTCTCACATGATCCAACAGAATTTCAGGAGTCTCATCTTTTCTGTGCGGAAAGTACACCCAGGTGAATCTAGAGTATTCATCAACAATAACAAGAGTGTACCTTTTCTTACTGATGGACATTATGTTGACTGGTCCAAATAGATCAAGATGTAACATGTGATATGGTTCACCAATAGAGGATTCAGATTTACTCTTGAATGATGTTCTTCTCTGTTTAGCTTTTTGACATGCATCATAGAGTCCATCAGGAGTATACAAAACTTTAGGCAATCCTCTAACCAAATCTTTCTTAACCAACTCATAGATATTGCTGAAGTTGAGATGAGAAAGCTTCTTGTGCCAATTCCAACTTTCATCTACTGAAGCTTTACTGATGAGACAAGTAGGAGAGCCATCAGTATTTGCTTGAATGTTGGCTTCATAAATGTTACCATGCATGTAGCCAGTGAGTGCAACCTTTCCTGATGCTTTGTTGACTACTTCACAATGTGTGGAATAGAAGTTGACATGATAACCTCTGTCAGTGATTTGACTAATACTCAACAGTTTGTGTTTTAGTCCTTTCACTAGAGCTACTTTTTCAATGATGACATTTCCAATGATTATATTGCCATATCCCAAAGTTTGTCCAATGTTGTCATCTCCATAAGACACAGTTGGGCCAGCTTTTTCTTCATATTCTGATAACAGGGCTTTGTTTCCAGTCATGTGCACAGAACATCCACTATCCATGACTAATACATTTTTCCTTTTTCCCTGCAATCAGAATTACAATGCTCTAGTTAGTATATTTAGGAACCCACACTTGTTGGGTTCCTTTTCCATGCATCTTACTTAATTTAGCAGCAAAAGACTTTTTGACTTTAGCAGTCCTGACATGATTAACTTCATCAGGATTTGCTTTGTCAATATCAGTATTAACAGATGCATGCTTCACATTGACATTCTTAATGATACCAGAATTTGCACTTTTATTTAACTTAGGTAAAGGATCATAAAAGTTATAGTACAAACTATGGTATTCTTTACAAGTATAAATAGAATGTCATTTACTACCACAATGAAAACAGTACTTCTGTGGTTTATAAAATACTGATTTACTCCTAACATCAGACTTAGGAATTTCAGTGACTTTCTTTTTACTCTTCCTGCAATCAATAGCAAGATGATTAGAGTTTCCACAGTTAAAGCAACATTTTCTAGGTGCATTTGGGATAAACCTATAGTTATTCTCCTTATTAATCCCAACTTTACCATTCCTGTTTCTCTTGACAGTTGGTAGATTTTGTTTACCAATTGCATTACTGACTTTTTCCCTAAGTTGTTTCTGAGACAATAAACCTAGATTTTTCTTTTCAGTTTTCTTGATAGGTCTAGACTTCACATTAGAGACTGAGTTATCAGAAGTATATCCCTTTTCAAAAGTAGAATTGGGATCATTACCAAATACAAATTTAACAGGCTTAATCTTTGATTTGGTCTTGTCTATAACATGTCTATAGGTCATTGGTCTTACTGTCTCATCTATTAACACTTTCTTTTTCAACTTCTTATCCTCATCTGACTTATAGCCTAAACATTCTTTCCAATTCTTAGAAGTATTTATTTCATGAAATTTCCTTCCAGAATCTGTCCAGGTTCTGATCTTCTCTTTAGCATCCTCAAGTTATTTTTCAAGAGCAGTAAATTTAAATTTCATCTCCAAATACATGTGTTTAGCATTATCACATTCTATCTGTACTTTTTGCATAAAAGAGAATTCAGTTTCTAGATGCTCATTCCTTTTCCTAAGTTCAGACATCTCAGATAAGATCCTAGTATTTTCAGCAGTTTGACTTCTAAAGCTAATATGCAATGACTTTAAAAAACGTCTTAACTCAGAAGCATTATCAGTATCAAAATCAAAGACAGTATTTATTACCTTATAATCAGGAACAACAGTTTCATCAGTATTAGCCATTAGGGCATAGTCGACCACCTCAGTGTCAGTTTCTGAGGAAGAGTCCATCCAATCCTTGCTTGAAGTGATGAGTGCTTTAGCCTTCTTGCACTCAGTTGCAAAGTGCCCCATTCCATTACACTTGTAGCATCTAACCTTTGACTTGTCAAATTTGCCACTTATGCTGTCCTTCTTGTTGTATTTGTCTTTGTCAGCATTGAAGGTCTTTTTCTGGAAGTTGCCTTGTCTTCTAGCCTTCCTGAATTTCATCTTTTTGAAGCCTCTAACTATCATAGCAACCAACTCTTCCATGTCTGAGTCAGAAGAATCATCATCAGTATTAGCATCAGGATTTCCATTAGTATCTGATGATGAGTCATCAGGATCTGACTCAACTATTCTTGATTTTCTTCTAGAGACCTCCACAACTTTTCCTTTTGATTTAGCCTCAACATTCAAAGCAATAGACTTTGCCTTGCTGCTTTTCTTATTCTTCCTTTGTTGAACCTCAAGATCATAGGTTCTCAGCATCCCATAAACTTCATCAAGAGACACAGTGTCTAGATCATACTGATGTCTAATGATTGATGTTTGTGTATCCCATTCTTCTGGTAAAGCTCTCAGAAACTTGGTAGTAGAATCTTCAGATACATACTCTTTGCCTACCAATGATAGATTATTCAAGAGTGTCAGGAATCTATCATACAAGTCAGTAAGGCTCTCATAAGGTCTTGCATCAAATTGTTCATACTCTTGAATAAGTAGAGCCCTTCTGTTTTTCTTGACAGATGCAGATCCTTGGCATTGAGTTTCCAAAGTATCCCAAATTTCTTTTGCAGATTTGCATGCGATCACCCTGTTAGACATGACAACATCAAGGCTGTTGTGAAGGATATTCTTTATCTTTGCATCTCTGAGAACGTCAGCCTTTTCTTCAGGAGTCCATTAACTTTTTACCTTGACCACGTAGTGTTCAGGTACAGTATCTATTTGTCCAATAATTCTTGTAGGAATATATGGTCCATCACGAATCTTGTCCAAATATTCAGGATCCATAGCCTCCAGGTACATCAGCATCTTTACCTTCCATGTTGGATATTCCGATTTCTTCAGGATGGTAATTTTCATGCTTTCATACTTTGTCGACATCTTAGATCGTATCTGATTCAAATTTAAATCAGTTTGCTCTGATACCAATTGTTGCCCAGTAAATAACAATTGTAGAAGGGGGGTTGAATACAATTGTATAAGATTCTCGACTTTATAAATTATGTATCACAAATATGAAAGAATAATAACAGCTTTATTCAATCTGATATAAAACTGTTATAAACTCTCTCAAGAAATTCTGATGTTCTTGAGAGCTTCTAGGTTACAAAAATACTCGTGTATTTGATCAATTTAAAATCAAAACCTAAACTGTGTTTATATACTACACAGCTTCTCTATCAATTACAAGATAAGTCCTAATCAATTACAAACTAGATTGAAACATATCCTTAATTGACAGTTTCATCCCTATAAACTAGGAACCGACAAAATAACCTTTCCTTCTTTAACTAGACTCCATAAATAACTCGAAGTAGTAATCCTGATTAGCTTCCAATCCTGATGATCAATCCTGATCACAGTCCTGATAGAAATCCTGATAGAAATCCTGATACTGACGCTTGAGCAAATACTGATGACGTCAGCAATCCTGATCAGTTGAGTCTAGATCCTGACGATCATTGAATCCTGATCTAACAAATTATATTACCATTTTATATATATGTCGCCCGTGTTATTTTTAGAAGATGAGTTGTTTTAGTTAAAAAATATAAAATAGATAATATGTTTTCGCTGGAAAAGATAATTGTTTATAAATATATAATAATATCACCATTATATATTGTCCGTGTTATTTTTGGAATATGAGTTATTTTCGTTAGGAAATATAAAACAGGCAAAAGGCAGTTAGTTATTTATCTATAATTATGTTAAAGTATGTTACTTTTTTATATAAAACATGTAATGTGTTTCAGCTAGAAAAAGTAATTAGTTAGTTATTTGTAATTATAATATCATTATTCTATTTTATTAAATAAATTACCTATAGTGTTTTGAGAAAAAAAGAATTTTTGTTAGAGAAAATATAAAAGATACTATATATAATAATTTTTAGTATTTTATCCAACGACTCTCATTATATTGATTTGAAAGATCCAACGGTGGAGAATTGCGTGACCAAACTATGGAGGACCAGAGTACAAAAAACTTTCAATGTTTCATCTTTAATATAATAGTATAGATTTTAAATTTGTTTACATTTAAATTTAAGTTAAATTTCATTGAAATGTTTGGTTTTCTCAACAAATATTTTTTAAATATTTCTTACTATTTTACACAAAAAGGCTGCACATGTAGCGGTGATCATTTATCGTTGAATGCATGGAAATTGAATATATATATATATATATATATATATGCCAAAAAGACAGAAATTTCACTTCATGGTTATGAGTTGTTCATGAAATCAGTATAATGTTAACTCCACAATAGGTTCATGAGAATATATAAATAGAATGTAAATGCATGTGAGGCATTTATAAGATTACATAATACATAAAAATTCTTCTTACCAAAAACTTTTAGGTTTGTTATTGTTTAGTGTGATCATAAGCCGAGACATGTGAGAAAACTAAAAACAAATGTTTACAAAAATTCAGATATACTCTTCCCTTATCATTAAGAACACTAAATTATAGAATAAGTTAAATTTATGTATTCGGTTCACTTTCTTCTTCAGATAAATTAAGCTGTAGCGAGCCTAATATCTCTCATATACATAGTTTGATTGAAATTTTGAACATCATTTTTTGTTTAAAGTCATCTGTTATACATATTTATCATCGGAATAAATTCTAGTTTGTATCTCAAAAATTAATTCAACTCATATAATTTAATAAGACCTCGAACGGTCAAACTATCAAACAAAAAAATAAAAAAATAATTTTTATAGCACGTTGTGACAAAATAGTACACGTTTGTATCTTTCAATTTAAATTATGGATGATAGACAATGTTGGAATCAAATTTTTGTCGGGTCGGGCGTTGCTAGGTTCTTCGGGCAACCTGCAATGAGAAGAATGCGAGGGATGTGCCCCCCGATTCACCTCCGGTGTGAGAATTAGTTAATCGGTTCCTGGTGAGTAAAATGAATGTACAAGAGCTTATTTAGTCTTTGTTGAATAATGAAAAATAAGTTCCAGGTGAACTTGATTTAAATGAACATCCTTCCAGCTGGTTATCCGTTCACGTATTCTTCGGGAGGTTTTCGTTTGAGGAGAACGTGGATGCTTACGTCTCGGTAAGTGGCTAAGAACAAGTCCCATAAGTCCAACGGTTACATGTGATACTTCGTGCCGGGCCAGCAAGGCTTTGTTCGGTCCATTCGATTGGGCCTACGATCTCTTACCATCCCAATCTCATTCGGGCCTCCAACATGTCCCTGGGCTTTGGTCGGATATTTCATTCGGACAAAGTCCAAACCCAAACCCTTCTTCGGAAAGATTCCTCAGCCTTTCACTTCGGGATTTTCGATCGAGTAGATGACCATGACACGTCACCTGGGAAGTTGTGCCAACTTAATGATGACAACTATCAGGCCCCGAGATTCGTGCCCCATCACAACCGTCGAATTCAAAGTGTCCCTATCTGGACCGTCGAATCTGAAACGTTTCATTCCCTTTATCCAGACGTCACTCAAACACCTTATAAAACATTGATTTCCCTCATTTCAATTTTTACCATTTTCACGCAAATATACTCTCTTACTGTCAAGAAATCCAGCCTTCAAGCGCATCAAGATCAAGTCAAGGCACTTTCACCCTGTCATTTGCACACTCAAACTCCCAGTCACCAGTAAGTATCTTTAATTGTACTCTTTTTCCTTATTTTCCAATTGTCATGCACGTATATCGAACTGTGTATATTTATAGATACTAGGATGTTGTTTGAATATAAATGCATGTATGTATATGGTCTTTTACGGGTTTAATGGGTTTTGTTTTCTCTGGGGTAGATGTTAGGCCGAATACACAATATATAATCAAGTATGTATGAGAATAACAATCAAGAACACAAGTTTATAAATCAACAAACTGAATTATATTAAAATAATTCTCTCTTAGTGATGTTAATAAATCACAAAGAGCTACTAGGTTACAAGAATAATATTTCAATAATCGCGTCCCTTCTAGGGATAACCTATCTGTGTTTATATAGTACACAGTTACATACAATCCATCTCTAATTGATATTCCTATAATTTAGCGATACAATTCATATCAATTAAGGATTGCTTCAGTCTTCTATTTCGTTTCCTTAGCTGTATCAATATATTCTGCTTCTTTCCATCTTCAGAATATATTGCTTCTAGAATCTTTATCTTTGCACCGACAGCTAAGTCAACTATCACCACGTCAGACTTTATCAAACTCTGACTGGCTTCAATGTAAACTCTTCACCCAATCAGACTTTATCAAACTCTGACTGGCTTCTAGATAAACTCTGATATGTACCTGGTACTTAAACACTGATGAACAAACGTCAGCAATTATATCTAACAATCTCCCCCAACTTGTGCATAATAAAAATGTACAAGTTAAACAGATAATTGATGATGTCAAAACATATAACAAATGCAGTGTTTAAAATATAGCAGAGTTTAATTTTAAAACAGAGTTTAAATTTAACTTAGAACAGAAAACATAAAAACTTACAGTCAGACTTTACTGAATTTCTTGGATATCAGGCACAGTCCTGATATAATCTGACAGTAACCTTCTCTCAGCTCTTTCAAGTTCAGCTATCATAATCTCTTTCAGCTCCTTATACTCTGGATCTCCTTCACCAGTTTGATATATGGCAGCCCTCAGAGAATAGATATTGTTTTTCTTCATGTCATTCCCTAGCCGAATGTAATGAGCTTTGTCTGACTCTAGGTTGAATTCTAAAACTTTTGTTCCTAGTGCTGTTGTAAATTTGGCACTATTCTTCTTCATTTCAACAATTTTTCCATAAGCATCTCTATACTTAGGAATATAAGCACTGGAAACATTTCCTCCAAGAAGAACTTTTGATTTCATCATTCTGTCTTTTAAAACCATAGCAGCATTATGAGTATTTCTATTTTTGATCTTCAGGAGATATAGAACATACTCTAGCTCTTCCCATAATTTCAGACGAATATCATCTTCTCCAATTCTGTAAACTCTGCCATCAGCCATAAAGTATAATAAAAACTCCTTCTTCAAGCCTCTGTGGTAAATCATCTGAACAGATTCTAGTTTATCAAGGTTTTCTTGAGTAACCCCAACACCAGGTTCTGCCAGTGATGTATGATCTAAAGGACTATTATTAACTCTTTTCTCTTTGTGGGAACCCAAACCAGATTTATCATAAGATTGTTTTCCAAGTACTGTTCTGGTTTGTAGAAAGTTCACCTGGCTAGGCTTCAGAGTTTCAGATAATGAGGATCTTTTGAAACCTTGGAGTGGTGAAGATAGCTGAGTTTGCACAACTTGAGCATTGTCAGAGGTTGGCACATTCTTAACAATAACATCAACTTGAGCCTTGTCAGAGGTTGATTTAGCTTCAAAAACTTCAACTTGAGCTTTGTCAGAGGTTGAATAATTCTTCTTTGGTAACTGTTCTTCTTCTACCAGTATACCCTTTCCTTTATCAGCATTTGTAATCACAGGCCTCCTGGTGTATTGTATACTCTGTTGAGTATTTTCTTTAATAGAAATTCCAGTTTCTTTCTTTCTAGGAGCCTTGATTTCCTTCTTCTTGTAGATTCCAGCT
The DNA here is from genome assembly GCA_030848705.1 of Heracleum sosnowskyi. Taxonomy (NCBI): domain Eukaryota; kingdom Viridiplantae; phylum Streptophyta; class Magnoliopsida; order Apiales; family Apiaceae; genus Heracleum; species Heracleum sosnowskyi. Next base: position 6,863,965 of record CM061242.1, on the reverse strand, counting down.
TCAAGATTCTTCTTGTGTTCCTCAGCAAGCATTTGCTCTTCAGCTTGGATATCTTCAATTGTAACACCTTTTCCATGTTCTGCCATAAACACCTTAGCAGCAATCTCTTCATCAGTAGTTGGATTAGCTGAAACAGCTAAACTCTTGAGTTTTGAAGAAGATTGACCACCATAGTTTATTCTCTTTCTAGCATTTATCTGAGCATCAGAGTTTGATCTCCTCCCTTGCCCTTGAACATTCCTTGTCCTTGGATTTTTATCTCTTGCACCACCATCAGTAGTGTCATCTTTCCGAGTCAGAGTTTGAGAGCTCTTGCATTTGTCTTGAGATACTCTCTCCCCCTTTTTGACATCATCAGACAGCAAAACTGATGTGAGCAATTCAATGGAATTTGTAATTTCATCCAACTTAGTTGACATTTTGACTTGATTTTCTTCAACCTTGGACAACCTGGAATCAAAAACTTTCTGATCTTTACATAAGGAAATATATAATGATTTATCCTTTTGCTGTGTAAGCTCCCTTGTTGCTAGATCATTCCTTAATCCTTCAATCACCTTGTCAGAATCATCAAAACGATTGTTTAATGATTTGATTTGAACAATTGTTGCTTTGAGATGACTGAGAAGTTCTGGATTTGTAATCTCTTTAGATGACTTTGTGACAAACTCTGCAGCTCTTTCATTTGAAAAGATAGTATCCTTGGATGACCAAGCAGAATAATACATATCTTGATAATGAGCATCTGTAGCATGTTGAGCAGCAACTCTCGCAGAATTATCAACAGAGTTTGCAAAAGAATCAGCATTAGAAGAATCAGGAACATCTTCCTCAGCTTCAACTTGAGCTCCCTCACTATTAACAGAATTGGCTACAACAACAGCATCATCTTTCAAAGAAACATTTTCTGCAGCAGTCTCAGTGTTTATGTGCTCAGCTTCATGAATCTCAGAGTTTGCAACAAACTCTGCTTCAACAGGAACATTCTCTGTTGCATCCTTGTCATCAACATCAGGATGTGCAGCAACAGTTTCAGTAGCAGTAGCTTGTAAAGTCTGATCGACTTCCTCACCCTTTTCAAATTCAAAAGAAATGATTTCAGTGTGAGAAGCCATAGATTCTTCAATGTCAACAGTATCCTGATCAGCTTCCACACCTTCTGTAAAATGTTCAGAGTTTGTAGAAATGTGTGCTTCAACTTCCATATCAAATCCTTGTGGCTCAAAAATCTCAGCCTCTGCTTCAGCATTTGCCAAGTCAGGCATAGAGGCTGCTTCAACATTTTCTGTAGCCTCCTGAACAATAATTTCAGGAGCTTCAACTGCAATCTCCTGATTTCCAGCTTCAGAAGCTTCAACTGTCTCTTCAACATTTGCTCTATCCTCTGTGGACATAGTAGCTTCATTTGCAGCTTCCTGAATCACAACATTTGAGTCTTCTTGTAATTCAGCTTCATCCAAATCATCAAAAAGATAATTTGCTACGAACTTCCTCCTCTTGACAAGCACAGCTGCTTCTTCATTGTCAGCTCTGGATCGATTTGCTCTCCTCTTTTTAGATGTACCAACAGAGTTTGGCACAGAAGATTTTGAGATACCAACTTCAGTAGCTGGCTTAGCAATCCTTGCAGGTTTTGTACCAACATGCTTAGTCCTACCACCAGTCCGTGGTTGAACTGTAGAGGCTTCAGTATTTACTGGTTCTGATGGCTGTTGTGGTTGAGGTTGAGGGTTTAAGAACTGAAGCACTGTCTCAGGCAACAACAATTCACCAACACTAACCTTCTTTAAATCCTTATTAGTAAGGTCAGAGTATACCCTTTTGTGCAATTTGAAAGAGGGAATTACGTCCTCCTCATCAATCTCAACATTTGGAACACAAGCAGAGAATAAAATTTGACAAAATCTAGAAAAATAGACTACATGCCTATTCTCTTTTAACTTCTCACCTATGTTCATCAAAACAAGTCTAGCAAAATCATAATTACTGGCAAAGAGAAGTGAATACCCGATTTGCAGACTGTCGATCAGAATCGCATCCCAATTTGTACATTTCTTCCCGAACGCCCTTGTTATGCAATCGAAAAAGAAACTCCATTCTTTTCGTAAAAGCGGTCGCTTCAGTTGGCCTATCTTCGCCAAAGATCCAGTATACCCAATAGCTTGCATCATTCTCTGAAGATCAGTATCACCAACACTAATGGTGTACGCGTCAGACTCTGCAAAGCCCATTGCTTCACGAACAGTTCCTGGAGTTATGACAAACTCTGTCTCCTGAAACTCAAAAACTATTGATGGGGTACCAGAAACACCACCATCATCATAGACACCAGTCTCCCAGAAAGCTTTGATCTGAGATCCATAAAGCTTTGCAGGCTCCACCAAAGCACGCCCAATTGATGATTGCGTAAGAAATTCCTGTATCAAATGAAACGCCTCTGGTGCATTGACAGTGTTTAATGGGGCTGCATAATTATTAGGAACGAACTCTAACCCAGAAAAAACAAAAGCTGTAGTAGCCATTAGTACGAATTGAGAAGAAAAATCAAAGAAACTGATTCAAAAGCTTCAAAAGAGTTTGTGTGTAGAAAGGTGTTTGTGAATATGCTTGTGTGACAATAGATGTGTGTTGGAGTAAGATGTGAAAAGTTTAGACGAAGGTGTGTGTATTGTATAAATGTAAAATTCAAAATTAAAAACTGAACAGTTTTTAATCATTAATACACAATTGTCTTACTCCGTTAACTGTGTTAGTGGGACACGTGGCACACATGCAATGACTATGATAGCAAGAATTGACAGTTTTCAATGCACATGTGCAGTAAAAACATCAATAATTACGACCTGTTATACTTTTCTAGGAAATTAACCTCTCTCCTCTGTTTAAAACATTCTTGAACAACTGTCCAATCATACTCTTTTTGTATTTTCAAAACAAATGTCTTTTCTCAAAAATCATAATTTATCTGAAACAAACAAAATTTATTTTAATCAACAGAGATTAAAATGAAATTACCTCGGCGTAGAGTACACAAATCATCAGTGTTTACCAATCCTCCTCCTTTATAAATAAACTCTTTTCACAAAATGTACAGGTGTGAGTATTTGTGTGTGAATTAGCAGAGTTTACTGAATATGAATATTTAGACCATCCCAAAGTGCATAAAATCCACAGACTAAAGCAGTAAAAACTGATTGCCTAAACTCTCATGTATAACATAAAATCTGATTTTATATCTAAACTCTGTATACTGATATCCTTTCAATTGGATATATCTTTTATTTTTCACCCCCTTTCTATATATGTTTTCATATATTTTTTTAATTATTTTTTTTATTTTTTTTTATTATTATATTTTTCCAGTAATCAGTGGTTGGCACTAGTCACCAAAAATCAAAGATTTTAGCCCTTATTTCATACAATAAGGTCCTGGATCTTCCTAGGCATAACATGATCTCAAAGGAATTTGTGCTCTGTTTGGCATCTTTTGATTTGAGGGTGAATTATTTGCAATTTATAATCAGAGTTTAGACTTTTCATCAGTTAATACCATTAATTTATGAGAGAAAATGCAAACAGCTAATACAACTTCAGTGTATAGAATCAATAAACTAAGAGATGCTTTAAATATAGAGACAGTATCATGCTGTGTAAAATTTCTGTACATTTTGTAATCAGAATTTATAATACTTAGAAGAATTCATGATTACTTACTGAAAATCATGCTTCATACATTTTTCTTCATCGGTCCATGTGTTTCAGAAAAAAAAAATCATAATCAGAGTTTAACATCAGACTTTAACCGACAGAGTATGACTAACAGAGTTTAGCATCAGAGTTTACTTTCAGAGTTTATGACACTGGTACTCATAACAGTTAATACATGCAAGGAATCATGAGCATAAAAATCAAACATGTATAGTTTTTGAGTCTAACCCGTATCTCTAGTCGAAACCAGAGATCATTCCAAGTTCATTTACCAATCTTGTAAAAGTAGCTTCACTCAAAGGTTTGGTGAAGATATCTGCAAGTTGTTGGTCTGTAGACACAAAATGAAGCTCAATGTTTCCTTCTTCCACATGTTCTCTGATAAAATGATACCTTATGCTGATGTGCTTGGTCATGGAGTGCTGTACTGGATTTCCTGTCATAGCAATAGCACTTTGGTTATCACAGAAAATAGGTATTTTAGAGTACCTCAAACCATAATCCAGCAACTGATTCTTCATCTACAGAATCTGTGCACAACAGCTACCAGCTGCTATATACTCTGCTTCTGATGTGGATGTGGAAATTGATTTATGTTTCTTGCTGTACCAAGAAACCAATCTGTCACCTAAGAATTGACAGCTTCCACTTGTACTTTTTCTGTCTATCTTACAGCCTGCAAAATCTGCATCAGAGTAACCAATTAACTTAAACTCTGATTCTCTAGGATACCACAAACCCAAGGTTATGGTTCCTTTGAGATATTTGAAAATCCTTTTTACAGCTGTTAGATGAGGCTCTCTGGGATCTGCTTGAAATCTTGCACAAAGACATGTTGCATACATGATATCAGGTCTACTTGCAGTAAGATACAGTAAAGACCCTATCATTCCTCTGTAGTTTGTCATATCTACTGAGGCTCCTGTGTCTTTGTCTAGCTTTGTTGTAGTAGCCATGGGAGTTGTAGCAGATGAACTATCAAGCATACCAAATTTCTTGAGAAGATTTCTGGTATATTTTGCTTGATTGATAAAAATACCATCATCTGTTTGCTTGACCTGTAAGCCTAGAAAGTAACTAAGCTCTCCCATCATGCTCATTTGGTACCTGGATTGCATAAGCTTTGCAAACTTCTTATAAAGTTTGTCATTAGTAGATCAAAAGATAATATCATCTACATAAATTTGAACTAAAAGCAAATCATCACCAGAATTGAAATAAAACAAGGTTTTATCAATTGTACCTCTTGTGAACCCACTTTCTAAAAGAAATTGAGCAAGAGTTTCATACCATGCTCTTGGTGCTTGCTTTACTCCATATAATGCCTTGTCAAGCCTGTAGACATAATCTGGATGCTTGGGATCTACAAATACTGGTGGTTGTTCAACAAACACTTCTTCTTCAAGCTTCCCACTGAGAAAAGCACTTTTCACATCCATCTGAAAGACTTTAAACTTCTTGTGTGCAGCATAGGCCAGAAAAATTCTTATGGCCTCTAATCTTGCAACTGGAGCAAAGGTTTCATCATAGTCAATCCCTTCCTGTTGTGAATAACCTTTTGCCACAAGTCTAGCCTTGTTTCTTGTAATCACACCTTCACTGTCAGTCTTGTTCCTGAAAACCCACTTTGTACCTACAATTGATCTATTCTTTGGTCTAGGTACAAGTGTCCAGACTTCATTTCTTTCAAATTCATTTAACTCTTCTTGCATTGCTGTAATCCAATTAGCATCTTGAAGAGCTTCCTCCACCTTCTTTGGTTCTGTTTGAGACAAGAAAGCATGATACAGACACTCATTATTTGTTGCACTTCTAGTTCTCACACTAGCATCAGGATCTCCAATTATGAGATCAGGTGTGTGTGCCTGTGTCCACTTTCTTGTTGTTGGTAAGTGGTTTCTTGCATCATTATTGGATCCTCCCCCTTGATCCATGCTCTCCTGATTCATATGTTGACTTTCTGCAGCATCTGAGGTTCCCCCTGAATTGGATGGCTCAGAGTTTGAACTGTCAGAGTTTGAATCAGTTTCCTCAACTGACTCACTTGCTGTGTCTTGTTGAGCTTCTTCACGCTCCCCCTCAACTGGTTCTCTATTTTGTTCAATTTGAGAATTTCCAGTTTCTCCAGTATTTACCAGTAGAGGTTCAGAGTATGCTTCATCAGAGTTTGTCAGACCAGCTTCATCAGAGTTTACATCATCAGAGAATAAATCTTCATTTTCAAAACGTAGTTGATCATATTCATTTTCATCTTCAAGTCCAGTTATTTTCTTGTCATCAAATGACACATGAATGGATTCCATGATCACTCTTGTTCTCAGATTGTAGACTCTGAATGCTTTTGTTGACAATGGATAGCCAACAAAGATTCCTTCATCAGCTTTTAACTCGAACTTTGTCAACTGTTCAGGATGAGTCTTCAACACAAAGCATTTGCATCCAAATATATGAAAGTATTTCAAATTTGGCTTCTTATTTTTCACCATCTCATATGGTGTTTTACCATGCTTGTTGATCAGTGTAGCATTTTGAGTAAAACAAGCAGTTTGAACAGCTTCTGCCCAGAAATAGGTTGGCAACTTTGCTTCTTCAAGCATAGTTCTGGCAGCTTCAATTAAAGTTCTGTTCTTTCTTTCAACTACACCATTTTGCTGTGGAGTTCCAGGTGCAGAAAATTCTTGTTTCACTCCTCTTTCTTTGCAGAAAGCTTCCATGATTGTGTTTCTGAATTCAGTTCCATTATCACTCCTGATAATTTTGACTTTGTGCTGTGATCCTTTGTCCAGTAGATTTACATGATCCATCAGTGTTTGAGCAGTTTCATCCTTCTTTGATAAGAAATACACCCATGTATATCTAGTATATTCATCAACAATTACTAGAGCATATTTCTTTCTGCCCATAGACATCACATTCACTGGTCCAAAAAGATCAACATGTAGAAGATGATAAGGTTCCACAACTGAAGATTCAGATTTGCTCTTGAAAGATGACTTCCTCTGTTTGGCCTTTTGACAAGAATCACACAGACCATCTAAGCTTAGTATTGACTTTGGAAGTCCCCTTACAAGATCTTTTCGTATAAGTTCATTGATGTTGTTCAAGTTTAGATGAGAGAGCTTCTTATGCCATTTCCAACTCTCTTCATTTGACATTCTTGCAGACAGACACACTGTTTTTCCATCAGAGTTTGTTACCAAACTATTGCTTCATAAATATTGTTGCGCCTGTGTCCAACTAGAACAACTTTTCCAGTAGATTTACTGATAACTTCACAGTATTCAGTATAAAAATCTACATGGTTTCCTCTGTCACAGATTTGACTCACAGATAGCAGATTATGCTTGAGTCCTGAGACTAGAGCTACATTAGTGATGATGACACTTCCAAGATTAATATTGCCATATCCCAGAGTGTGTCCTATGTTGCCATCTCCATAGGAAACCTTTGGGCCAGCCTTCTCCTCAAAGTCTGATAGCAGGGCTTTATTTCCAGTCATATGTCCTGAGCATCCACTGTCCAAGATAAGTGTGCTCTCTTTTATACCCTGCAATCACAAACAAACACTAAGTGTTAGTTTTAAGGACCCAGACTTGCTTGGATCCTTTGTCTTTCTTAACAGTGTTAGCTTTTGCAGCGGAATCACTATCAACAGAGTTTAAACTAACATTGTCAGACTTTACACTTGCAGAGTTTGCTCTAACCCATTTCAAGTTGGGTTTTAGCTCATAATAGTTGTGATAAATAGCATGATAACTCTTACAAGTATAAATAGAATGCCAAGTGCTCCCACAGTGTGTGCATAAAGTCTGTGGTTTAACCCTTACATAATCATTCTTTACTCCTGATGTAGAAGGTAAAGAATTAATATGTTTGTTCTTATTGCAAAATCTAGCAAGATGATTAGAACTACCACAATTATAACATGTTTTCCTTGGAGCACCAGCAGTAGGCAAATGATTATTTCTATTATTTATGCCTATCTTTCCATTCCTATTTTTCTTGGACCCTTTTGGTTTCATGGCATACTTTACCTCTTTCAGCTTATGATTGAACTGTTTTCCTGTCATCAAACCAACATTAACCTGTTTTTCACAAGTTTTTACTGGCTTTCTAACAGCTTCTATTTCCATAAAATTTTCTGTTATAATATTTTCCTGTCTTTCACAGGTTTCATCTGATTCCATATCAGCTTCTCTTACTACAACAGATTTTATCTTATTGGTCTCTTGAACAAATTTCACAGGTTTAAGTTGTGGTTTAACCTTAACCTTGTCTTTAAACCTAAGTTCATCATTTTCACAATAGCCTAAACCTACAGAATCTGTCTGAAACACTTGATGAGTGTCTCTTCCAGAGTTTGTCCAAGTCTTGATTATTTTTCTTTCTTTTTCTAGATCAGATTCTAATTGCTTATATCTTTTGAGCAACTCCTGTTCAACATAAACAACATCATCTCTTTCTTTTTAAATCTGCTTCATATTCTCAAGTTCTCCTTCAAGAAACTTGTTTCTTTCTTTAAGACTAAGATTCTCAGATTTAATTCTCTCATTCTCTAAAGTCTGATCCCTATAACTAACATGTACACTTTTCAGATATACTCTTAACTCAGATATATTATCAGTATCATAAGCATAAGTAGTTAGGGGTACCTTATTTTCAGATGATTCAGTCTCATCTCTGACAGTTGCCATAAGAGCATAATTTACTCCATCATCAGAGTCTGAAGTATCTGCCCAGTCTTTGCCTTTAGAGATGAGTGCTTTCTCAGATTTTCCTTTCTTGCACTCTGGGGCATAGTGACCCATCTCCTTACACCTGTAGCACTGAATTTCAGATTTATCCTTCTTGCCAGACTTGGTCTCCCTTCCATCAGACTTTCTAAAACTTTTCCTTTTAGAGTTTGAATCTTTCCTTGAGAATCTCTTTCCTTTCTTGAAGTTCTTGAATCCCATCTTCTTGAAGGTCTTCACCATCAATGCAGCCATTTGCATCATCTGTTCTTCATCATCCTCAGAGTCAGAAGCTTCATCAGAGTTTGAGTCATCATCAGAGTTTGATGACTCACTTTCAGATTTAATGACTAAAGCCTTTCCCTTGGCTTTCTTCCTTGATGATTCCTTCTTGATGGGCTTCTCCTCAACTTTGAGAGCAACAGATTTTGTCTTTTTACTCATTCTTCTATTCCTTTGTTCTATCTCCAGTTCATGAGTTTTCAACAACCCATAGATTTCATCAAGATCTGTATCAGCAAGTTCATAATTATCTCTTATTGTTGTTGTCTTTAGATCCCACTTTTCAGGTGGAGATAACAGAAACTTGAGATTAGACTCTTCAATATCATATTCTTTATCAACTAGAGATAGATCATTCAACAGTTTACAAAATCTGTCATAAGTCTCAGTTAAGGTTTCACCAGATCTTGAATCAAAGTGTTCATACTCCTGTGTTAGTATGGTCCTCCTATTCTTCTTAATAGCACCTGTTCCTTGGCATCTGACTTCTAGAGCATCCCATATTTCTTTGGCAGTCTTGCAGCCAATTACTCTGTTAGACATCACATTATCTAAGGCACTGTGGAGAAGATGTCTTACCTTTGCATCCTTAGCAATTGATGAGATGTCTTCAGGAGTCAAATCCTTCTTTTCCTTTGGAATAAGCTTCTGCTCTTCATCAGCAATAACAGGAGACAGTTTCGTTGGCTTATGAGGACCATTATAAATTCTGTCAAGATATTCTGGATCTGTGGCTTCCAGAAACATAGTCATCTTGACCTTCCATACAGGATATTCAACTGGTTTTAGAATTGGAACCCTGATTGTTTCATATCGACTCACAGAATTAGGTTTAACCTGTTCAACCTTGGGAGAAGTTTGATTTTCTTCAGACATGATTATTACTGTGTTTGAATCGAAAAACTGTATATATTAAACAGCCTTGGCTCTGATACCAATTGTTAGGCCGAATACACAATATATAATCAAGTATGTATGAGAATAACAATCAAGAACACAAGTTTATAAATCAACAAACTGAATTATATTAAAATAATTCTCTTTTAGTGATGTTAATAAATCACAAAGAGCAACTAGGTTACAAAAATAATATTTCAATAATCGCGTCCCTTCTAGGGATAACCTATCTGTGTTTATATAGTACACAGTTACATACAATCCATCTCTAATTGATATTCCTATAAGTTAGCGATACAATTCATATCAATTAAGGATTGCTTCAGTCTTCTATTTCGTTTCCTTAGCTGTATCAATATATTCTGCTTCTTTCCATCTTCAGAATATATTGCTTCTAGAATCTTTATCTTTGCACCGACAACTAAGTCAACTATCACCACGTCAGACTTTATCAAACTCTGACTAGCTTCAATGTAAACTCTTCACCCAGTCAGACTTTATCAAACTCTGACTGGCTTCTAGATAAACTCTGATATGTACCTGGTACTTAAACACTGATGAACAAACGTCAGCAATTATATCTAACAATAGAAATGTATGCGCTTGAAATTTTAGCAAAAAGGCCTATGGTAGGGGTTTAGATCACTGTTTAGTGTGTGTAATAGATGATAGTAGATACAAAATACCTTTGGCCTATTAGGACTTGGCCTGCCAGGATGCCCTTGGGTCAAGAACACTCTTCAGAATAATTACATCCCTAGAACCTTCTTCGGCCATCCTTAAGGCTCATAGAACATTCTTCGGTAATTCTCCTTCTTTCACGACTAGGATACCCTTGACTGATCCAAGCCCTCTGTACTCAACTCTTTTTCCCCGTTTTTTATCCTCCTAGATTCTTCCGAGTACATGGCTAATTATTTCCTCATTTCCGAATGCCGGGATATGTAGGACTGAGCATTCGGTCGGTTCGGTCTAGAACCGGACCGAACCGAATAAACCGAAAACCGAATTATCATTTTTTTCCGGACCGAACCGAACTGAAATTGTATTTTGGACTAGACCGGAACCGAACCGAAATAATGTTATTCGGTTCGGTTCTTTCCCTCAAGAACCAAAATTTTTTCAAAAAAAAATTGTATTTCAAAAAAATCCAAAAAGTTTGATTTTCCTAAAAATAAAAATATTAGCTAATGAAATACAAGTATGAGATGTACATATAATAGTTAAAACTTCAAATCTCGAACCAAAAATAAGTTATGCAAAAGTTTGAATACATACATACATATAAAATTAATATATAAAAATTATATAAATAAAAAATAAAAAATATTTCGGTGTATTCGGTCCGGACCGATTTTTTTTTTGAAAAAACCGAACTGAACCGATATTTATTTCGGTCTATTCGGTCCGAACCGAAAAGACCGAATTTTCAGAAAATTAGAACCGAACCGAACCAAAATTACACTATTCTGTTCGGTTTTTCGGTTCTGGTTCGGTTTTGCTCAGCCCTAGGGATATGGATCAGTCAGCGACGGAAGCCGAAACTTTTGGCGAAGTAAGACTGTCTTCGGAACCAAGACGTACCCAAGGGACGGGACAGTCTTTGGGGACAAATTCTTCGGAAGTGTCCCCTTTCAGTATTGTCGTCGACTACCCAACAGCGAATTATCGCCCGATGTTAACCAAAGATACCGTGGACGACTTCGTTCAAGAGTATGACATACCTTTCGACGCATGGCATATCTATCTGGATAGGAAGAAGGACCGTATATGGCATAATCCCCCCGTGTCCGAAGGCTACGGTCAGGTCGCCACAGAAATTTCGGAAGCAGCTTTCAAATGCGGCTTCCGAATCCCAGTTTTACCATTAATAAAGAAATTGTTCAGCCAAATGGGCATCGCTCTCGGACAGATGGACCCGAATGGATTTCAATGTCGGTGTCTTGCTGCTAGGGTCGAGCCCACTACACGTCTGTTCTGGCATCACTATGATTTTAAGAAGAACGGGAAAAGCAAGGGCTATTACACTATCTCTCGGAGAACCAATAGGACGGATTGGGTAGAGACCAATTCCAACAACAAAGGGAGCCACAATAAGTGGTTCTACCTCTCCGACCCCAAAATAGCCGTCATGTCCCAATGGCGTTTGGTCGATCCGACTGTCCAGGTGGTTAGGCCCACCTTGATCGGCGCCGAAGAACATGAATATTTTTGCTTGTGTGAATTTGACATAGGCCAAATTTTGCTAGTCGATAGTTGGGATAAATAATGGGTCTTCGCCCTATGGGGTAATGGTAACGTGTTATTCAACTTCTGTTTTATGATTTTTTTTCTCTGCACCCCTTTATTTATTATTCCACTTGTTTTAACTTGTCGCTTTTGCATTCTCAGTGTCTACCCGCCAAAAGATTATCGAGAGGAAGAAGGCGAAGTTCCAGGCCTTCCAGGCGACCTAAACCGGGGATTCGGCAACCCCGAACCCTGAGACGGGCGACCAGAGTGCCCCAGAGAAGTCTGATCCTTCACCCCGCCGACAGCCCGATCAAGCGGGGGATGTTCAGACGTATTTAAGCTGATAACTGTGTTCGATTTTTCTGTAATGCCAAGTTAGTAGTCGTGGCAAGATCAGTGTTCTAAAAATCGGCCTAGTCGACCGATTAATCGGCGCCTAGGCGGTCCAAAAACGTCTAATTTTTACAAAAATCGGGCAAAAAAAGTTTTTTCCAAAAATCGGTGATTAATCGGGTCTAGGGGTACCTAGGCGGATTTAAACGCGATTAATCGGTTAAAATTAGGCGGGATTAATCCGTCAAAAACAGAAAAATGGTTGGGGTAAATTTGTAAAATTTTAATTTTTTTAGTAGAAAATCAAAATAATTATATAAAATAGAGATATTTACCTCATGTATTTGATAACAAAATATAAAATTTATATATTTACATATTTTACGTGTATACAAGATATTGTTGAATATTAAAATTAAATTTGTTAAAAAATAATATTAAAATACATATGATTAATGCTCCGATTAATCGCCGCCTAGCCGATTAATCGCTAGAAGGTGGTCTCACCGCCTAGACCCGCCTAGAGTTTTTTAGAACCTTGGGCAAAATATCAATTCAAACAATATATCGAATTTACTTCATTTCCATGCTAGAAAGTCAGGGGTAATCTTAGTTATTTTCGAAAACTTAAAATATATAATATCTTCAATGCCACTTATTTATAATTATACTGATTATATTCTTTTTATCTTAAATTAGTAGTTCGACTTTTTGTACAAATATTAAAATGTGTAATGAAAATATTTTCATTAATTTTAAGGTTTTCCTTAAGTGATATAAAATTTTACATAAAAAAAAGACGTGGCATATATAATTCAGAGACAAGTCTATGCTCGGACTTTACATGGTTATATAAGATGACGAGTTAAAAAAGTAATAGTTTGCAATTGGTGTAACGTATAATTTCTTTTTTGTATTTTATTCATGATTGCAACTAATATCGGTGTCATCAGATATTAGTAAGTGGTGAAAATAGCTTTACGATATTCTTCCTATAAGTAATCTTTGTGCATATTATGTGTCGGTAGATGATAAATCTCAGAGGCAACGAGTCATGCAATATTTACATGTTATGTTTTATGGAAAGGATGGAATGTGAGTTCGTGGAGGAACGTTGTGCGTAGAGGTGGCCAAACGGGCGGGTTCATCCGTCCGAACCGTAACCGGCTCGTCAAATAACTCGTATAACTCGGCTCGGTGAAGTGCCGATTCAATTCGGCACAACCCGATATAGTGAAACGAGGCGTGCACGAGTCCAGGATTTGAGAACCGAGCACGACACGAAACGTGAACCGTGAACCGCTCGACCCGTGATGTAACTCGCCTCGCCAACCCGGCTCGGCCTGCCCGGCTCGTCACGGTTCAAACGACTACTTCATCTTTTCTGCACCTCCAGGCTCCAACGACACTCTGCAGCAATCTTTCTGCACCTCCAACGACACTCTCCATTCTCCAACGCTCCAACGGTTTCCACCTCACCTCCTATAAATAATCCTCTCCCTCCCTCACTCTCTCCACCTGCAATCTTTCCAACGGTTTCCACCTTCGCACTATATCTCTCTCTCACTGTCGCACTTTCTCTATCGCACACTCGCACCTTCGCACTCTCTTTCTCTTCTCACTTGCTAGTTGCTACATTCATTAACATTAAGTAATTCCAGCGAAGTTGTCAAAAATTCAGGCGAAATTTTAAGTAATTCCGGGGTAGTTGTCAAAAATTTCCGGAGAAGCTTAAAAAAAATGGAACAAGGAAGGGGCACACTATCATCTCAAGGTTCAAGCCAAGCAACTTCGATTCGACCACCTCGATCCGTAGAAGCTGGTATTTATCTCGTTTAATTTAATTTTTATTGCGTTTTCAATTTAGTTTTTATGTTTTTAAAAACATTCGATTTTTATGTTTTTAAAAACATTCGCATTTTATATTTTAAAAAACATTCAATTTATATGTTTTTAAAAACATTCGGATTTTTTTATTTTAAAAAACATTCGTTTTTTATGTTTTTAAAAACATTCGGATTTTCATGTTTTAAAAAACATTCGGCTTTTTAAAAACATTCGAATTTTCATATTATTAAAACCTTAGATTTAATCAGTTTATATTTTATTTTTGTAGGTGGTTCTTCTACTTCTACTAGACATTCATCACATGTCTGGACTTATTTTTCGAGAGATCCAACGGAGGATCTGGACCGATTTAAAGCTTGTTGTTTGCTTTGTATTCAAAATGGTCGAGAACAAGCTCCTTTTATTCACACTAAGGGGACCAGTACGGGTACACTTGATCGATACTTGAAAAATCTTCATGGAATAACGAAGCAAAGTCATGAAAGTGGAGCGGCACGTGGAGGTTCACAACAAACACAAATTGGTGGTTTTATCACTTCGTCTCCCGGTGGAGATATGCCTTTTTCCTATAATAGAGATAGAATGATTGAAGATTTTGCTACTTATATTACTTTATACGAGTTACCTTTATCCCATGGTGAGAGTCCCGAATTTAGAGCACATGATTAAACATTCACTAAACCCGACATTTAGAAGAATTCCTAGGAACACACTTAAACGTCACACATAAAAACAATATTATGCTCAACGTGCACAATTAATTGAAAGTTTCGCTAATTTTGATGGTATGGTTTCTTTAACTAGTGATTGTTGGAGTTCGGGTCAAGGTGAGCCTTATATTTGTGTTACGGTTCATTGGATTAGTGATTGACAAATAGAAAAACGAATTATTGCTTTTGATATTATTGATGAGTCACACACTGGTTATAACATAAAACAAAGAATTTTAGATACAATAAAAGAATTTAATTTGTTTAACAAGGTATTTACAATATCTTTAGATAATGCCGCTTCTAATTACAAAGCCATGGATTATATTAAGAAGGATATTCATTTAGTTTTAGATGGAGTATTTTTACACGTTAAATGTTGTGCTCACATAATTAACTTGTCGGCCCAAAACGGAATTACACAATTAACTAATTTATTACAACCTATTAGAAAAGTAGTTAAGTATCTACGTTTTGCAGGTACATATAGGTCTAAATATAAAAAATTGTGTAGAGAAAATGGATTAAGGCCGAAGAAGTGGGGTATCGATTGTTCTATGAGATGGAATTCGACTTATAAATTATTAAATGATGCAATTAAATATAAGACCATTATCACTGAATTATATAATGAAGACCCACACCACCAATACGAAGATGGACTTATCACCGAATTTGATTGGCAATTGACATCTACCGTACGTGACATACTTAAATGTTTTGCACATGCTACTACAGTTTTTTCTTATGTTTATGAACCAAATGCACAACATGTTATCATTGAGTATGTTAATATTATTACTACTTTAAAAGAATATATGAACAAGATCCATATTTTAGTGATGTTATTGTTGACATGAAAATTAAGTGGATCGAATACTTGACAGAATTTCCTTATGTTTATGGTATTGCATGTCTTCTTGATCCTGGTGTTAGAAAAGAAGGTTTAGAAAACATTTTAGGGCATTATTATGAAGTTTTAAACGTTTCATATGATCATGTTTTATATGTTAATCAATGTTTAGACTTGTTGTATCATCTTGTAGATATTTATGCTCCAAAAGTTCAAAGTTCTATACCACCTAAGAGTAGTAGTAGTGTTAGTAGGTTTAATAATACTATTTCATCTATACTAACCAAAAAACAAAAATGTAAAATTTCCACTTCATCATCTCATGTACCTTCATCTTCTTATAGTATGGTTAGAGAATTTTTTTCTTATAGTTACGAGTTAAATGAAGATTTTTAAATACTAACATGGTGGAAAAATCATGAGTTACAATTTCCGGTTTTAGCAAAACTTTTAAGGGATATTTTAGTAGTCCCCGCTTCTACAATTGCGTCCGAGTCCGCTTTTAGTGCAGGTAAAAGAGTGTTAGACGAGAAGAGAACAAGTCTTGCGCCGGACGTAGTAAAGATTTGTGTGTTATAAAAAAGATTGGGATCAAGCCGCGAAAAGACAACAAGGAAAAAAAGAAGATGACTCGGATGGCGAAGACGATCCGTGGATGACAATGGATACTTCAGATTCTGACGCCTCAACTACCAACGAACAACAATAATCAAATAGCGGAATGAATTTTTTTTGTTTTTTATTTTTAAAATTTGTTTGGTTTGTATTTGTTTTAATATGTTAATGCGGTTTGTTCCGTTTTTTTAGAGAGTAGTCCTCTCAAATTAATTGTAAAATATTTTTTTAATTAATAAAACTTGTATAGATACCGTCCTCTTTTTATTCAAAAAAATTCGTATAATTTTAAATAATATTTAATCAAATTAAAAGTTTAAAAAAAAAATAAAATTGAACCGCCAACTGCAACCCGCCCCGCCAACTCGCCCGCACCGCCCCACTAACCCGCCAAGCCGCACACGAGCCACTCTTCCTTGGACACGGCACGACCCGGCATGGCTCGCCACCGGAGACGTTCCGGTCCCGTTTCCATCCTCCGACAACCCGGCTCGCCTGAAAACCGGCACGGCTCGGCACTCCCGCCCGTTTGGCCACTTCTAATTGTGCGGAAGGTTGGTAACAATAATATGTTGAATAATATGTTCTATTTAAGAGATATTTTGAGTCGAAATGATTCAAACAATTTTCATATTGATCTTTATTCATAAGAAAGTAAATCTGAATATTGAAAATACGTACCATGTAGCATGCTTATTGCTTATTGTTTTCTGAGTATGCAGCTTCGGCAAAGTGCGCTATAAAAAGGTTAGTTCAGGTTATTCTTTAGGTTATTCTTTGTTAAATAATCATTTCATCTAAAACTTTAAAGTGTACGTTAGGGTATTCTTTGTTAAGTAATTAATTTATCTAAAATCTTAAGGTGTCAAAGAAGATCTCAACAGAATATTATACTCTTAAGATCAATAATATTCAACATTCTTATGAATAAGAGGTGGTTAAAACTTCTGTCAGGATATTTTAAACTAAATATTGATGGAGCTTTTAGTAACACATCTTCAACCGATGGTCTTGATGTGATTATTCGGGATTCTAATGGGGAATGTATAAGGACGAGTTCTAGCAAAGTGGAGCATTGTTCTGATATTTTAATGACGTAACTAATGAACCATAGGTAAAGTTTTGACAGCTATCAATTGCGGTATGCAACCTTTGGAGGTGACGACTCTTCTTAGTAAGGCAGAAGTGTACTTTTGGTAAATAATATTAAGTATCTTATCGTTAATATTATCTTCAAAATTTTCCGGTGAAGCAAATGGTGTTGCAGATGGTCTATTTTCCTATTGGTTTGGGCTATCTTAGATGAAGAAAAGATGTGTTTTTTCAAGTGTTTTGCTTTTGTTATGAACTTTAGTCTGAAATCAAAGAGGTCAATGATCAAATGAAAAATTATGTTATCGTTTCTTCTTTTTTATTATTGCTGCTACTTTCTTCTTGTCTGCAAACTGTCACACTCTTATTAACATTGGGACACATGTTTTTTGGCCTTGATGGCTTCTTCTATGTTGCATTCCAAACCCACCACCAATAAGATTATGTGTACAGTAAACTTATAGGACATTTAAATCTTGCAAATATAATTCACTTCTTAAGCATGAGAAATAATTCAAAAAGTACAAATGCACTCAATTTATGGAACCAACAACTCAGTTTTAGTAACATATTCAAGTCGAGATCAATTTTCAAAACTTCTATCCTAGTCTGCTCTTCATCAAACATTTTCATTAGAGTGAGGCCATTTTGTCGCATCTTCTACAAGTTTTGCATTGTAGTGCAACTGAACTGGCAGCCTTCTATTTTTTTCCAAAGAAGCCTTCTTCATGTGCGAAAGATTGTAACTATTGGCACCTCTAGATCTCAGTATTTCAATCATGCATTGTTGTAAAGTCAAGAATATACGATTTGACTTGCCACATGGAAAACTATAAAATATCATTTCAACCGCAATAATTAAATCATCAATTGTTTTGGTAGCCTCCTTATAGTGTAATGTTTGAATTCCATTAAAAAATCCCAAGTCCAATACGTTCAAGTCCGGAGAGTTGGGAGGTTGACAAGTTAAATGAACGTTCAAACCAAGGCGTGAGACAACTAAACGAAATTCTTCGTCGTTAGGATCAATATGAGTCATGTCATTGTCTTGTTGAATGCGTATAACAATGTTTCCATCTTCCCTCGGCCATTTTTCAAGAATAGCAGGTAGCACTCTGTGAATTAAGAATGATCTTCGGATGTCTCTCCCTACTGATGTCATCGCTTTCGTTTCAAGAGTTCCCGCTACTCTATTTGCACTAGTCCTTTTTGCAGGCTCTTGAGTGGTAAAAGGAAAAATACCAATTTTCCAGAAAATGTCATATTGCCATCTGAATCGAATCTCGGTCGCGCTATAGCTGCCAGAAACATGACTTTTGTTAAAAAGTTTTTACTCTTACAAGTACGTACAGGCTCACGTTCCTCGGGCAGGAGATAATATTTTTCAGTGTTTATACTAATGTAGAACCACTTCTCATCGATGTGACTACCAACCAAGTAGACTCTGTAAGATCTTCTGGAATAACCAACAAAAATAGCTTCTTGTGCCTTGGCCTCAAACTTGCCACGTTTAACATTGTCATCTAAAAGCACAAAGCATTTTGCTCCAAATACATGAAAGTACTTGACAGTTGGTTTCTTGTTGTTCATGATCTCATACGGAGTCTTCATTAAGTCCTTGTTGATTAAAGTTCGATTCTGAGTATAACAAGCTGTATTCGCTGCTTCAGCCCAAAAGTACATTGGAAGTTTAGACTCACTTAACATAGTCCTTGCAGCTTCAATCAATGTACGATTCTTTCTTTCCACTACTCCATTTTGTTGAGGAGTTCTAGGGGCAGAATATTGTCTTGTTATTCCTTTATCAGCACAAAAGTCATTTAGGACTGCATTCTTGAATTCAGTACCATTATCTGACCTTATGGCTCTAACAGGGAATCTAGAATCCAGCTCAATCAACTTTATGTGGTCAATCACCAGGTGTGGGGTCTCATCCTTGGAATGTAGGAATAAAACCCATGTATATTTTGAATAGTCATCAACAATCACAAGTGCATATTGTTTCTTTGACATGGACATCACATTAACTGGACCAAACAAATCCATGTGCAGTAGCTGAAGTGATTTAGTTATTGATGATGTGTCAGTGCCCTTGTGAGAAGCTTTCTTTGACTTTCCTTTCTGACATGCCTCACACAGTCCTTCCTGTGTAAATTCCATCTGAGGCAAACCTCTAACCAATTCCCTCTTGACTAAAGAGTTCATGGTTTTGAAGTTAAGGTGAGACATCTTCTTGTGCCATAGCCAACTCTCATCTGATGAAGCTTTAGCATAGAAACATCTAACTTCATCTTGAGATTCAGAGTGCAGATCAGCTATGAACAAGTCACCTTTCCTTACTCCTTGAAGAGTAGGCTTTCCATTCTTCTTGTGAAGGATCTGACATTTCTCTCTTTCAAAGGAAACAGCATATCCTCTGTCACAGAAATGACTGATGCTGAGAAGATTGAATCTCAGACCTTCCACAAATGATATATCTTCAATGATAACATTTCCAAACTTCAAACAGCCATATCCTTTCGTAATACCCTTGCTGTTATCTCCAAAGGTAACTACTGGGCCAACTTTCTCAACCAAATCTGATAGCAGGGCTCTATCTCCGGTCATATGCCTTGAACAGCCACTGTCAAGAATCCACATAACACAGTTTACCTGTTTAACTCCCTGCAATATCAAATTGATTAGACCTTCTTCGGAGCCCAAAATTGATTGGGTCCGGCATACTTAAAGAACTGGCCTTTGTCAGGCAAAACAACCTTTTTAGCTACAACTACTTCATCCTTTTTCACAAAAGAGCGTTTCCATTTATAGCCAGCCTTAACACATTTCTGAGTAGGCTTAGGGATAAATGAATCCACTCTAGTCTTAGGAGGACTCGTAGTCTTAGCTTTAACATGCTTCTTATTATTAGCATGTTGACGTGGAACAGTCTTATCACTAGATACGTGCTTACTATTAAAATAAGCATACATAACATTGAAAGCACAAGACATGCAATTAATCACACCACATGCTTTATGAGAAGAATTAACAACAGGCATGTTATTTCTACAGTTGTTTTGATCCAACTTATGGATATCTGATTTAGTCTTTTTAGTTGTAGCAACTTTGACTGGAATATCAGATATACACTTTTTGGACTGTTCAACTTCCAAAGCAAGATCTTCTTCACGAATCTCCTCTGCAATGATGATAGAGTATTCATTCAGATGATCTGCCTCGGACTCCTTACAGAAGGGTGTTTCAATACCCTTAAGCACATATGGAACACCCCTTCCTTCAGATCTGACTCTACAAGGGGAATTAATTCCAAGCAATCCAATGGCCTCATTATAATCATAACCTATACTGACATGATTACCCATAGCTTGTTTATTGAGAATCTCTTTAGCAGTCTTGCAAGAATTAAAGTAAGCATTGGCTTTAGTATTAAGCTCACTATTCTTTTCTTTAAGAATGGTTTCCAGTTGAATATAACATTTGACCCTATTCTCAAGAAATGCAATTTTCTCAATAAGTTCATCCTGATTAACATGCACTAGTTTTAATTTTTTTATTTCCTTTTCAAGATTTGTGTTTAAAAGAATTATTCTATCATTTTCAGTGCGTGCACATTCTAAGGTTCCACCAAGATGACGAATCATTTCAGTATCAGTAAACTTTACCTCTGACATGTATGCAGATGAAGTGCTTGCCTCTTTAGCCACTAAAGCAAGGTTCCCAATCTCACCTTCTTCTTCATCACTGTCAGTGTCATCCCAGCTCTTTCCCTCAGCAACATAGGCTTTCCCAATCTTGTTCTTCTTGCTAGAATCAAATGTGTTTCTAGTCACTTGCTTTGGCTTTCTGCATTCAGTAGCAAAGTGACCCAACTCATTGCAATTGTAGCATCTGATTGTGCTCCTTTCCACAGTTCCAGTTTTGTAGCCACCCCTTGTGCCACTTGAAGAGGAAGATCCACCTCTCTGAAATCTGGGCCTGAACTTAAGATTGGGATTCCTCTTGAATCTGAACTTCCCAAACTTCCTGACTATCAAAGCCAAATCACCATCCTCCAGCTGATCAAGTTCTTCTAAAGAATAGAAGTCACCACCAGATTGATCACTGGATGTTAATCCATATTCAGCATCAATAACATTCATGTTAGAACTGGAAGGTTGAACAGCCTTCACTTCCAGTTTATGTGGGACTTCAGCAGCCAGTGCAGTAGAAGTATTAACAATCTTCCCAGTTCCATACAGCTCCCTTTGTTGAATCTGCTCCAGCTCATAGGTCTTCGGAACACCATACAATCTCTCCAAAGCAATCTCATTCATATCTCTTGCTTCTCTAATGGCAGATATTTTGTGCTCCAAATGAGGTGGAAGTGTAAGAAGGAACTTCTTGTTAATCTCCTTGTTGGTGTAGTGCTTCCCATTGAGATTCAGATCATTGATTAATTTGTTGTATCTCTCAAAAACCTGAGAGATACCTTCACCAGGGTTTGATCTGAAATGCTCATATTGTGAGGTGAGAATTTACAGCATATTCTCCCTAACTTCCTCTGTCCCCTCATTGATTATCTCTATGGTTGCCCAAATGTGTTTGGCAGTATCACAATTGAGGACATGATTATGCATGATAGGATCAAGACAATCAATAAGGATCAACTGAAGACAGGAATCCAAGGTAACATCCTCTTTCTCATCAGGAGTGTAATCCTTGGCATCTTTAGGGTACATTCTAGCAACCCTAGTCACAACATTATTCTCAATGAGTTCTCCCTCAATAATCATAGGGACTTTGGGACCGTTCTTCAGCACATCAATGTATTTAGGATTTGCAACCTTAAGAAATAGGAGCATTTTCTTCTTCCACATTGGATAATGCTCCTTGCTGAACATTGGGATTTTGACTGTAACCACTTTCTGTGTAGTAGACATCTTTTGAGATTTTTTTTAAGAAAAATAAAAAATCAGAGTTTAAGAAAAATCTCAAAACAATTGGATCTTTGATTTGTATATCAATCAAAAGGCTCTGATACCAATTGTTAGGTCCTGATAAGTTTGTAGAAGGGGGGTTGAATACAAACTATACCGATTTATCGAATTTGTCCTTTGAATAATATAACAATTGAGAACAAATTAATGCGGAATATAAATGAAACAAGATTCAAGTTAAATATAACTTATATTAAACTTGAAGGGTGTTGCAAATACAATAAGGATTACAAAGTATTTATCTCAAACTAATTAATACAAATTTAGAATAAATTCGACATGAACTTTTCTAATATTTGTAATAAAAAGATCGAATGCTAAGAGCAAGTTCGAGATAAATTCTAGGGATAAAAATCCGCTAGATAATCAAAGCAATACAAGTAATCAACTTCTAGTGGTTTGGATTTAACAATACAAACTAGAATTAATTGCTTGAGAAGAAATGAG
Source organism: Heracleum sosnowskyi (assembly GCA_030848705.1). Lineage (NCBI taxonomy): Eukaryota > Viridiplantae > Streptophyta > Magnoliopsida > Apiales > Apiaceae > Heracleum > Heracleum sosnowskyi. The sequence goes on along the minus strand of CM061242.1, from coordinate 6,841,236 downwards.
ATCAAATGCTTTTCTTCTGTTCTTGAGAGAGAAATGTCAGTGTCTTTTGATAATGCAGTGTATTCTTCTGTGAATAGCCTCGGGTAATATGCACTTGCCTTTGCCTTGTATGACCTTTTAATTAGATCAAAATGACCTAATTAAAACAGAAGAACCTGTTTTAAACTGTGCATAATACTTTGTTAGGTCCAAAGTATCGTAGAAGGGGGGGTTGAATACGATACTTACAAATAATTTAATTTCGTTCGCGGATTAATCTTTCAGTTCTATAACGAAATCAAACACACCAAACCAAATCAAGTTTCGGGGAATATATCTTTTTATAAATATAAACCTCGAGGGGTGCTACAATTTATAATCCGTAGATTAGCGTCAATGAGTTTAAGGTAACACAAATACAAAACAATAATCAAGTTCTGAGCACTATTAATTTCTCTGATAATTTTCTCCGGCTCTTCTCTCTCTCAGTTATGTCTCTGTGTTAGAATCCTTAACTGAAGAAGACACACTCTTCTCTCAGTATTAATTGTAGACTTGATTTGAAAAACCATCGAACCATTTAGAATAGAATATTCTTGGCCGTTGGATCTTCATCAACCGTTCACAACAAGTTACTTTTCACCTGCTCCTTGAAATGCAAAACCATCGAATGGATTAAAAAACCATCGAATGGAATTACTTTATTTACCATTCGATAGTTTTTAATTCAAAACTATCGAATACTAAATAAAGTAAAAGTGGTTTGCCAATAATTACTTTAACCACCATTCGATAGTTTTCTCAATTGAAAAACTATCGAATACTTTTCCTTGTCTTTTGTCCTTTAGTGATTACTCCTGAGCTCCTGGGTGTTTAAGTTTTAGACAGTATCAATTCCTTCTGAGACGATAAAACAACTTGATCTTTTCAGTGCCGTCACCTAGTGCAACTGGTCTGGTTCACAGATGAATAACACTTGATCAATTCTTATTTTATGTCTTCAATACATTGCTGCTGATACGTCCCTTGTCGTTCTGGTTGCTTCATCACTGGAATCCCGTGGTACTGAACCCTAAATCATTCACATACTTCTGTCGTCTTCAAAGTCTTGTTTCTTTTGTTGTCACTGAGGCTTGAACATTTTCATAAACTTCTTTCCGTGACCTGTTTACGGACTTCAAGAATACATAACGTATTTTGATTTTTTGTGTTTACCTTTTCTTCTTTGATTCTGGATTCCTGTGCTTCTGTTAATATTATTGTCTGTCTTGTCCTTTATTGAGTTGTAGTTATCTCTTTTAGATCTTATGTTACATTATGCTTTACAATCTCCCCCTATTTGATTGGATAGAGTTCGACAAGCAAATACTTCGAGGATAACTCAACTAACTATGGAAACATGAAACTACTTAAAGTAAGACAGCGTAATAATATTAATGCATTCTGGATCAGATATTTATACATTTCCAGATTTCATAATTCCAAAAACAATTAAACTTTATACAATGAAGTTGCTCCTCTAGTCTGAGCTGATAGTTCTCTTGTTCTTTGCTTCATCATTCAGTCCATTCCAATCTCACCTTCTTCAATCATTGGATCGGAGTTAGCAGCTTGATAATCAATCACTGATGGATAGTGCAGTGGTTCTCCAGGTTTAAGGATTGCTCCTCGGATGTGTCTTCCAATATACTCAACCTCTTGACCCACTCCAGCCCACAACCATGCAATGTTAACATCTTTCTTGTTTGGCTTTGGCATGTTTGGCAGTCTGGTATGCACTTCCAATCCTCTTTCCACTCTTTTCCTATAGTAAGGAACATTCTCCATTAGAAATCTTCTAAGAGTGTCTGCTGCTTTGTCCTTCTCCGTTGAAGAGAATCCAGTGGATCTAAGATACTTCTCAACTGAGATTAGATAGTTGCTTGGGTAGTCCCTCAGTTTGTCCTCAGCCAAATAGCAGATTCTGAACAAGTCATTCGTCATGAATCTAACCATTGGAGGATCTTCAGTAATCTCTGGACTGACTTTCATCACGATCTCCTTAACATGCTCTCGGAGCAGTTCATTTAGCCTTGTAGTTCTTTGGATCTTGATGAGTATAGCCTGCAATTCTGTATATGTCCTCTGTTCTAAAAACTTAGTAGAAATCACAAATGTACCTTTCTCCAGAAAACTGATTATTAAGCTCCAGGCACCATTTGCTTTAACCCCAACATTCAGACAGATTATAGAGCTTCTCAGTGCTTTGAAGTAAGTCTGATCATCAAGATTAGCACTTCTGATGTCCTGAATAATGACTTCCACCTCCGCATTGTCGTTGACTTGTAATCCGTCTTCAACTCCACAAAAGGTTTTATAAGCCATTTCCCATTCAGTACCATCTTTCTTTGCCAGATCTATCATCTTCTTCTTCCTCACTTCATTATACACCTTCAACCTCTTTAGCTTTTCGCTTCTCAGAATTGCTTGCTGTTTTTCTTTCTCAGCTTGCCTGGCATCTATTGCAGCTCTCTGAGCTTTTATTGCTTCCAAGGCAGCTTCTTCTTCTGGTGACAGAGAATTTGATTCTTCTTCCATAATATCCTCATCCAAGATAGGATGATCTATTGGTTCAGGATAATATGGTTCATGCTCCTCTTGAATAGGTTGCTCTTGCATGAATTCAAATTCCTCTTCACTCTTCTCTTCCTCCACAAGTTCTTCTATCCAGTACTGCATGATAGGAATAGCTTCAACTGTTTCCCAAACTCTCCATCCATCCTTAGTTTGCTCCTTCTCCCCTTCTCCAACTTTCTCCCCCTTAGTTGAGGAATCCTCGATAAAAGCATCCTCAGCATAAAAGACATTAGAAGGATCAGGTTGTTGATAGGAGGGACCAGGTTGTCCAGATTGTTGGTTTTTCAGCATACTCCATATAGACTGTACTCCATCGCCTTGATTCTCCAAGAAATCCATAAGCTGCTTATTAAAGTCATTTATAGAAGCTAACGACAGGTCAATGTTTTCCAATCTTGAGTTGGTAGTCTTTTCCATATGATCCAGCCTCCTGTTGAGTCTAGACTCCACTCTTGAAAGGTTGTCCATTGCATCCTTCACCCGCGCTTGACCATCCCGGATAACCAGAACGTCCTCTTTCAAAGCTTCATGTCCCTGGGACAGTGTAGTTACTTCATTCATGAATCCATCTTTAAGCTCCCTTACGTCCATCCTCAAATTGACCAGCTCTTCCATAGCTTCCTTCTTTAAGGAGTCCACTACCAGCTTCGTACCTGTTATAGTGCCAGATGCACTGCCAATGACCCTGAATGTTCTTCTGGAATCAGCTGCAGCCAAGTCAACTTTCTCTTGAATAGACTTTAAAGAAACATTGTCTTGACTGGAGGTGATACCTTGGTCAAAGGAAGGTCGCAGTGGAACCTTGAATAATGGATTTCCTTCTTTATCATGAACTGTCATCTCCTTGAGGGAAGATTGAACTTGTAGCTCTCTTTCTGTTGGTAACAGCAGATCATCAATATGAGTTAGGGTTTGGGTGTCACTCCTCACGTTTGGCTCTGGGTGTTCACTCACAGTTTCTGTTAGTGTTTCACTCATTTTTCCTTTCCCACTCAGGCCAGGTGTAAGTGTTTGTGTTTCACTCAAATCCATTGTGCTGGTTGTACCTGCAGAAGAAAACACCGTAGCTGTCCTTAAGGAGGTCACCGGTGGTGCAATGGGGCTTCGCAAGTCCCCGTCCTTGGTTAAACCAAGTTGCTGATCATCCTTAGATGATATATCCTTTGTAGGATCTAGAGTTTGAATCTCTAGGGGGTTAGAAACAGACTCTTTTAACAGCAGAGATCCTGAATCTTCCCCGTGAGTCTGTAAAGACTTCACCTCAGTTGACTCCTCAATAGTAATTGATTCACTGTCAACGAGTTGCCGATCTGCACCTACGTCAGACCCTTTACCCGCAGGATCCAGATATGTTCCATCTGGGGAGGTAGACAATGACCTTTTAGATTGTGCATTTAGGTCAAAGCCTTCTCTCGACGTCTGTGAAGACCCTTGGTTCAGAGAACCTTCAACCAGTGAACCTGACCGTAATATGGTCGGAACACCAGTTGCTTCCGTCAATTCCTCCTTACTTGATTGAGCTATTGGTTCAGATATTGCTTTCGTTAGCGTAGCCCAATCAGCATCAGAAAAATCAGTAAAGGGCTCTTTGAATGAGAGAAATGAAGTATCAGCAGTGAACCTTATTTTTATTTCTTTATTTGCCCGAGGACGTGCAAAATACTAAGCGTGGGGATGTTTGATAGAGTATATATATATATATATTTTATATGATTTTATTCCTCATATTTATTATATTTTGCATTTAATTGGATTTTTATTTAATAAATTTTAATGTTTTATTGTAGGAAGCATGGAAATCCTAAACTTGAAAGGATTGAAGAATAAAAAGCTTAATTTGGAGATTTATTAGAAGGAAATTCGGATTTGTTGGGCTACCTGCACATAATTCATTGTTTGGGTCATATCTTGAGATCTAGAAGTCAGAATTGGACGATTTAACAGCCCACACGAAGATAATGGAAATCTCTTTTATTCTAAAGTGGTCCAGTTATTAAATTAATTCAGGAACGGCTCAGAATTACTGAAGAAAAGTCAGCTACGAATTTTCCTTGTAAAACAGAATCAGTTTAGGAAACGTACTTGTACTTTCCTCAAGGCATTAAAATATTTGAGGATATATATATAGACATCAGATCTGAGAGATAGGGAGACATACATAGACAGAGATACATAGATATATACAGACATAGAGAGACTTGTACTTTTTCTTCTTGGAGAAAGATTAAAGGTTTTTATTCTCTGTTCTTAATATTATCATGTGTTCTTATTATATTATGTGTTTTGTTAGTTTAATTATGAGTGAGTAGTTATTTAATCTAGGGTTAAGTTGAACCCTAGTTATGATTGATGTATGATTTTCCATAACCCCCCCAGTTTAGTTATGTTGAATGCTCTTGCTTATTGAGTTGTGCTTAATTAACAATAACATGTCAGACGTGATTATGCGTATTGTTTGAACCTAATATCTATTTATCATCGAAAGTTGGACTTAGATGGTTGTGATTTATCCAATAAGGACATGAACTTCTCCATGAAAATAGGTAGAACGGATTGTTAGGAAGTTAAGATGCTGTGTTTAATGTCTCTAAATTGCATGATACCATGAAAATAGGCTTGAGTGTATTTTTAGAGAAGCCTATCCGCTGCCGGGGACAAAGCGATATTAGATTAGTTAATTTTTGAGTTTGTTTAGCTAAGTCTTTCGGTTGTGTTGCTTCGGCTATCATTCCCTTGTTATTTGATCTTTGTTTCTAGTTTTCTTGTTGCATGCACACTCGAAGTTCAGGTACAGAAAATTTGATTGCTCTTGATCCTGAAATTGAAGCTACAACAAGAAGACAAGCAGGATTACGAAGAAAAAAATAAAGACAAGGAAGTTATGGGTGAGACAGCAGCTAAAGCTCTCAGGGAGCATGGTATGCCAGATGCTACAGACGTACTCTCTAGTATTGTCAGACCAACAATCACGGCTACCCACTTTGAACTCAAGCCACAATTCATACAATTCGTCTCCAATGATTCTTTCGCAGGATTGTCCACTGAAAATCCTGTTGATCATCTTGAGAGTTTTCTGGAAAAGTGTGATACTATAAAGCTGACCAATGTTAGTGATGATACTATTAAGCTGCGCTTATTTCCATTCTCTCTCCGAGATGTAGCAAAAGATTGGTTGAAGGATGAAGGACCAAACACATTCACTACTTGGGATAGTCTTGCAAAGGCGTTTCTACTTAAATTCTTCAGTCAGAAGAAGACTTCAAAGCTCAGGAATGAAATATCTAACTTTCGTCAAGATGATGACGAGTCAATTCATGATGCTTGGAGAAAATTCAAACGACTTCAGAGGCAATGCCCTCACCATGGAATTCCTGACTGGTTGTTGATCCAAACATTCTACAATGGGTTAACACAAGAGTTTCGAAATTTTGTTGATGCTTCTTCTGGTGGATCTATTATGAAAAAGAGTACGGAGGATGCGAAAACTTTGTTAGACGAGATGGCGTCTAATGATAATTATCCTTACAGTGATAGAAATCATCCTAAGAAGGGTGGTAAGTATGATGTTGATGCTCTAACCATGTTTAATACTACTATGCAGGCAATGGTTAAGAAGATTGAGCAATTGGATTCTAGAACTTCATCTACAGTTTCTTCATGTGAAATATGTGGTGTAGTTGGACACACTCAATATGCTTGTCAATATAATCCCTCTGGAACAACAATGGAACAAGCAAATGCCCTCTACAACCAAAATCAAAGGCCACAATATAATCCTTACTCCAACACATATAATCCAGGTTGGAGAGATCATCCTAATTTCTCCTACAGAAATAACCAAGCTCAAGCTCAACCTCCACAAAATAACTTTTCTCAGCCGCCAGGTTTTCAACCAGCTCAGCCACAAAAATCTAACTTGGAAAATCTTTTGGAAGGATTTATCTCTACACAAGCAAAGAAGAATGATTACTTTGAATCAAGTATCAATGAGATAAAGGCTCATAACAAGTTGATGGAGAATTCAATCACTCAAATTGTTCAACAGTTGAATCAACTTAGCAAGTCTTCAAGCCAACTTCCTGGCCAAACTGAACAACCACATAGAGCCCACGTGAATGCTATAACGTTAAGAAGTAATCAAGAATTTCAAGGGCCAGAGATGAAGATGATTAGTGATAATTTTATTGTTGAAGAAGATGGGGAGAAAACTCAATCTGAAAATGTGGTTTTGCAAGAAGCGATTGAAGAAGAGAAGAAGGAACCCACAGTTGCTCCAGTCAGACCTTATGTACCACCTGTTCCGTTTCCGCAAAGATTAGTGCAAGCTAGGCTTGGAGAGAAGTTTATGAAGTTTATGGATATCTTGAAAAGGTTAGAGCTTAATATCCCTTTCTTAGATGCTATCAAGGAGATGCCTTCTTATGGGAAGTTCCTTAGGGAATTATTGTCAAATAAAAGAAAGATTGAAGAAAGTTCTACTATCTCATTAACAACAGAGTGCGGTGCTCTCTTGCAGAATAGTCTTCCTAAAAAGCTAATTGATCCAGGTAGCTATTCTATTCCTGTCAAACTTGGGAATTTTGAAATCAAAAGAGCTCTATGTGATCTTGGGGCAAGTGTAAGTCTGATGCCCATATCAATCTGCAATAAGCTTCAGATGGGTGAACTCAAACCCACACGTATAACTCTACAATTAGCAGATAGAAGTGTAAAAGTTCCACTTGGAATACTTGAAGATGTTCCTGTCAAGGTAGGAAAGTTTTTTATTCCATGTGATTTTGTTGTCATGGAGATGGAGGAAGATGCACAAAATTCTATTATTCTCGGGAGACCTTTCTTAGCTACAGCTGGTGCAAAAGTTGATATGATGCATGGAAAAATTTCTTTTGAAGTTGGAGTTGAGAAATTGGAATTTAAATTTTCCAACTCTTTGCTTAGCCCTTCTCTGAAGAAGAGTGATCTTGAAAAGAGTAATGAAGCTGTTCTTATGGTTAAGACCTTGGGTGAAGATCAAGATATGAAGGCCGATATTTTCCTCTCTAAACCTCCTACAATTTTGGTGAGAGATTTACATGTCACTAATGTTGATTTAAAGCCTTCAATAATGAAATCGATTGGTGAAATTCAGTTTGGTGGATTATCTGTTGAAGATCCTGATGCTCATATTGAAAACTTTTTGAAGATTTGTGATACTATCAAGTGTGATGGAGTTTCTGATGAGGCCATTCGACTTCGATTATTTCCTTTCTCTCTAAGGGATGGAGCTAAAAATTGGTTATTTTCGTTACCCTCAAATTCCATTACCACTTGGGAAGACTTACTTATTAAATTTCTTTTTAAGTTTGTCTCACGAGATGAAACGTCAAGGATAGTTGTTGCACTCTTAAAGTTTGCTCGAGATAGAAGAGTTGTATTGTTGGATAAAGCTTTGGATGAAACTTATAAGTTTTTGGGAGAGATCATGAGAAAATATGTTGAGAAAGTGGATGATCCACTTTCGATCCATTCACCAGGTTGATTGATAATAAGGTCGAGCTAATGACCTTAAAAAAGCGCTTCTTGGGAGGCAACCCAAGATTTTGGAGGAGGAACACTCTCCCACATTTTCCAACCGAGACTTCATGCACTAGGGGAGTATTTCTAACCTTTCTTTGTATAATTTTTCACTCTTATTCTTTTTGTATTTCTTTTAGGATCTTGTTAGTTTTGCATATTTATATATTATTCATTGGGGACAATGAACCGCTTAAGTGTGGGGACGTGTTCTTAATAATAATATATTTAAAAAAAACAAAAAAAATTATATAATATAAAATCCAAAAAAAAAATTAAAAAAATTAAAAACTTTTTGTATATAATTGCCTTGTCTCAAAAGCATGTTAGCATGGATAAGTACACATTGTGTAGATTAATTTCGCATGATTAATTCTGAGTGTCACATTCATAAAAAATCATTTGATGCTTGGTAATTCCTTGTGTGTACTTGCGAAAATTTGAAAACTTGAGATGCTTCTTGGTCAATTTTAGTGAGTTAAGCATGCTTTCACCTTGTGAGGATTTGAGCCTAATTTATGATTGATAGATTTTTTATCAATCCATTTTTTTGTGTGATGTTCATCATGATTCTTGTTGCTCTAGAACTTGTTTTAAACCGTTTTGAGACTACATGATATGTGTATGCATGAATATGATAAAGGCACTAGGATTAACCTCATTTACCCAAAACAGTACCCATATAAAAAATAATCCTTAGTGAACCCCTTGAGCTTATACCCGTTTCTTTCGTATATCACCAATCTAAAATTTTTTGAGCCTACTTATTTATTCTTGTCGTGATTTACTGGTAGAGCATATTGATTCATTGATGGGTTGGTGAATATTTAGTGTGGGGATTTCTTTTGGTTAAAGTGTTACATTTTGGTGGGATACAATATGGTTTGAAAGTTGCAAACAAGTATCAAGTACTCCTTTGAGATCAATGGGTGGCAAGTGCAATGTCATATTAAAGGGACGATCCATGTGTGCTGGTATTAAGTACATTCTTGGTGACTTTTCACTGCCCTTGGTTACTGGAGAATGACTTGACTTTTGAAAAAAAAAAGAAAAAAAAAATAAGTTATGAGCAAGAGGAAGATAAAGTAGAGTGTGTTCATTTGATTGATACAATATGAAAGTGGGAAAGTACATGGGGTATATGTGCTTTGAAGTTTAATGCTTGTGAAAGCTTGATCAACTTTTACATGATCTAAGTTTCATGTTGGGTGCTTTAATTAAAAGTGAACATTATTCTCTATCAGTTATCAAGTTTAGCCACTTGTTAGCCTGTTTCTTTGATATCCTACCCCGTACCTAAGCCTCGTTACAACCTTTAACGAAGACCTGTTGATTCATTTATGCATATATACGAGGTGGTGGAGATTTGGTGGACAACCAAGCACATGGTAGCACATGAGTACATTGATTGAACTTGAGCGATACACTTATACCCATACACTTGTGTGAATTGAGAGCAATGTGAGAATTCTATCTATGGCATGCTTACTTATTGAATGCGACTTTGATGTCTATCTCATGATATTTTTGTCTATCTAGACATTGTGTGTATACTTGGATTATTTTGTGTTAATGATGCTTAAAGTGAGAGTACTTGTACTTTCAGACACTTTCAGGTTATGTGATTGAGATTTGCAATGTGTGGAGTACTATGACATGTTGCATGTTTGAGAGACTTGGTGGTTAAAAATATTTGATTTTGTGGGTATATCTTCTATAAACCCTCACGAGACAAAACTCATCCTACTAGGGCTGCCTAGGGGTTTAACGGCTTGTTGCATATGCTCAATGCAATCGTGTCATCTACGAAAGTGGTGGTCATGTTAGTTAGTATTATTTTTATTTCTTTATTTGCCCGAGGACGTGCAAAATACTAAGTATAGGGATGTTTGATAGAGTCTATATTTATATATATTTTATACGATTTTATTCCTCATATTTATTATATTTTGCATTTAATTGGATTTTTATTTAATAAATTTTAATGTTTTATTGTAGGAAGTAAGGAAATCCTAAACTTGGAAGGATTGGAGAATAAAGAGTTTAATTTGGAGATTTATTAGAAGGAAATTCGGATTTGTTGGGCTGCTTGCATATAATTCACTGTTTGGGTCATATCTTGAGATCTAGAAGTCAGAATTGGACGATTTAACAGCCCACACGAAGATAATGGAAATCTCTTTTATTCTAAAGTGGTCCAATTATCAAATTACTCCAGGAACGGTCCAGATTTACTGAAGAAAAGTCAGCTACGAATTTTCCTTGTAAAACAGAATCAGTTTAGGAAACGTACTTGTACTTTCCTCAATGCATTAAAATATTTGAGGATATATATATACATATATACATAGATACATACGGACATAGGGAGACTTGTATTTTTTCTTCTTGGAGAAAGATTAAAGGTTTGTATTCTCTGTTCTTAATATTATCATGTGTTCTTATTATATTATGTGCTTTGTTAGTTTAATTATGAGTGAGTAGTTATTTAATCTAGGGTTAAGTTGAACCCTAGTTATGATTGATGTATGATTTTCCATAACCCCCCAGTTTAGTTATGTTGAATGCTCTTGCTTATTGAGTTGTGCTTAATTAACAATAACATGTCAGACGTGATTATGCGTATTGTTTGAACCTAATATCTATTTATCATCGAAAGTTGGACTTAGATGGTTGTGATTTATCCAATAAGGACATGAACTTCTCCATGAAAATAGGTAGAACGGATTGTTAGGAAGTTAGGATGCTGTGTTTAATGTCTCTAAATTGCATGATACCATGAAAATAGGCTTGAGTGTATTTTTAGAGAAGCCATTAATACTCGAGAGAGGTTATTGGTATTTTATAGGGCGCATCTTTCCTCTTGAGTAGTGTATGATTAATTGGGGTGGAAAATCATAATTGCATCGATTCATGCTAGTGGGGATACTTAATTCTAGATGTTTTTAGTTAATTGATAAATACCACATATTTGCTTTAGTATAATATTTAGATTAATAATCTCTCAACAATTTATTGTGTTACTTGCTTAGTTGAATTGAATCAAGAATAACTAGTGATTGATACGTTTGTCTCTGTGGGATCGACTCTAACTTGCCCTACTACATAGTTAGAAGGATTTGTTAGATATTATTATTTGATAGGCACGCGACAGCCTTGTATCTATGTATCTATGTATAGGTAGAACGGATTGTTAGGAAGTTAGGATGCTGTGTTTAATGTCTCTAAATTGCATGATACCATGAAAATAGGCTTGAGTGTATTTTTAGAGAAGCCATTAATACTCGAGAGAGGTTATTGGTATTTTATAGGGCGCATCTTTCCTCTTGAGTAGCGTATGATTAATTGGGGTGGAAAATCATGATTACATTAATTCATGCTAGTGGGGATACTTAATTCTAGATGTTTTAGTTAATTGATAATACAATACAATTTGCTTTAGTATAATATTTAGATTAATAATCTCTCAACAATTTATTGTGTTACTTGCTTAGTTGAATTGAATCAAGAATAACTAGTGATTGATACGTTTGTCTCTGTGGGATCGACTCTAACTTGCCCTACTACATAGTTAGAAGGATTTGTTAGATATTATTATTTGATAGGCACGCGACAGCCTTGTCAAATTTTTGGCGCCGCTGCCGGGGACAAAGCGGTATTAGATTAGTTAATTTTTGAGTTTGTTTAGCTAAGTCTTTTAGTTGTGTTGCTTCGGCTATTATTCCCTTGTTATTTGATCTTTGTTTCTAGTTTTTTTGTTGCATGCACACTCGAAGTTCAGGTACATAAAATTTGATTGCTCTTGATCCTGAAATTGAAGCTACAACAAGAAGACAAGCAGGACTACGAAGAAAAAAATAAAGACAAGGAAGTTATGGGTGAGACAACAGCTAAAGCTCTCAGGGAGCACGGTATGCCAGACGCTACCAGACGTACTCTCCAGTATTGTCAGACCAACAATCACGGCTACCCACTTTGAACTCAAGCCACAATTCATCCAATTCGTCTCCAATGATTCTTTCGCAGGATTGTCCACTGAAAATCCTGTTGATCATCTTGAGAGTTTTCTAGAAAAGTGTGATACTATAAAGCTGACCAATATTAGTGATGATGCTATTAAGCTGCGCTTATTTCCATTCTCTCTCCGAGATACAGCAAAAGATTGGTTGAAGGATGAAGGACCAAACACATTCACTACTTGGGATATTCTAGCAAAGGCGTTTCTACTTAAATTCTTTAGTCAGAAGAAGACTTCAAAGCTCAGGAATGAAATATCTAACTTTCGTCAAGATGATGACGAGTCACTTCATGATGCTTGGAGAAAATTCAAACGACTTCAAAGACAATGCCCTCACCATGGAATTCCTGACTGGTTGTTGATCCAAACATTCTACAATGGGTTAACACAAGAGTTTCGAAATTTTGTTGATGCTTCTTCTGGTGGATCTATTATGAAAAAGAGTACGGAGGATGCAAAAACTTTGTTAGACGAGATGGCGTCTAATGATAATTATCCTTACAGTGATAGAAATCATCCTAAGAAGGGTGGTAAGTATGATGTTGATGCTCTAACCATGTTGAATACTACTATGCAGGCAATGGTTAAGAAGATTGAGCAATTGGATTCTAGAACTTCATCTACAGTTGCCTCATGTGAAATATGCGGTGTAGTTGGACACACTCAACATGCTTGTCAATACAATCCCTCTGGAACAACAATGGAACAAAAAAATGCCCTCTACAACCAAAATCAAAGGCCACAATATAATCCTTACTCCAACACATACAATCCAGGTTGGAGAGATCATCCTAATTTCTCCTACAGAAATAGTCAGGCTCAAGCTCAACCTCCACAAAATAATTTTTCTCAGCCGCCAGGTTTTCAACCAGCTCAGCCACAAAAATCTAACTTGGAAAATCTTTTGGAAGGATTTATCTCTACACAAGCAAAGAAGAATGATTACTTTGAATCAAGTATCAATGAGATAAAGGCTCATAACAAGTTAATGGAGAATTCAATCACTCAAATTGCTCAACAGTTGAATCAACTTAGCAAGTCTTCAAGCCAACTTCCTGGCCAAACTGAACAACCACATAGAGCCCACGTGAATGCTATAACGTTAAGAAGTAATCAAGAATTTCAAGGGCCAGAGATGAAGATGAGTACTGATAATTTGATCGTTGAAGAAGACAGGGAGAAAACTCAATCTGAAAATGTGGTTTTGCAAGAAGCGATTGAAGAAGAGAAGAAGGAACCCACAGTTGCTCCAGTCAGACCTTATGTACCACCTGTTCCGTTTCCGCAAAGATTAGTGCAAGCTAGGCTTGGAGAGAAGTTTATGAAGTTTATGGATATCTTGAAAAGGTTAGAGCTTAATATCCCTTTCTTAGATGCTATCAAGGAGATGCCTTCTTATGGGAAGTTCCTTAGGGAATTATTGTCAAATAAAAGAAAGATTGAAGAAAGTTCTACTATCTCATTAACAGCAGAGTGCGGTGCTCTCTTGCAGAATAGTCTTCCTAAAAAGCTAATTGATCCAGGTAGCTATTCTATTCCTGTCAAACTTGGGAATTTTGAAATCAAAAGAGCTCTATGTGATCTTGGGGCAAGTGTAAGTCTGATGCCCATATCAATCTGCAATAAGCTTCAGATGGGTGAACTCAAACCCACACGTATAACTCTACAATTAGCAGATAGAAGTGTAAAAGTTCCACTTGGAATACTTGAAGATGTTCCTGTCAAGGTAGGAAAGTTTTTTATTCCATGTGATTTTGTTGTCATGGAGATGGAGGAAGATGCACAAAATTCTATCATTCTCGGAAGACCTTTCTTAGCTACAGCTGGTGCAAAAGTTGATATGATGCATGGAAAAATTTCTTTTGAAGTTGGAGTTGAGAAATTGGAATTTAAATTTTCCAACTCTTTGCTTAGCCCTTCTCTGAAGAAGAGTGATCTTGAAAAGAGTAATGAAGCTGTTCTTATGGTTAAGACCTTGGGTGAAGATCAAGATATGAAGGCTGATATTTTCCTCTCTAAACCTCCTACAATTTTGGTGAGAGATTTACATGTCACTAATGTTGATTTAAAGCCTTCAATAATGAAATCGATTGGTGAAATTCAGTTTGGTCGATTATCTGTTGAAGATCCTGATGCTCATATTGAAAACTTTTTGAAGATTTGTGATACTATCAAGTGTGATGGAGTTTCTGATGAGGTTATTCGACTTCGATTATTCCCTTTATTTTTAAGGGATGGAGCTAAAAATTGGTTATTTTCGTTACCCTCAAATTCCATTACTACTTGGGAAGACTTACTTATTAAATTTCTTTTTAAGTTTGTCTCACGAGATGAAACGTCAAGGATAGTTGTTGCACTCTTAAAGTTTGCTCGAGATAGAAGAGTTGTATTGTTGGATAAAGCTTTGGATGAAACTTATAAGTTTTTGGGAGAGATCATAAGAAAATATGTTGAGAAAGTGGATGCTCCACTTTCGATCCATTCACCAGGTTGATTGATAAGAAGGTTGAGCTAATGACTTTAAAAAAGCGCTTCTTGGGAGGCAACCCAAGATTTTGGAGGAGGAACACTCTCCCACATTTTCCAACCGAGACTTCATGCACTAGGGGAGTATTTCTAACCTTTCTTTGTATAATTTTTCACTCTTATTCTTTTTGTATTTCTTTTAGGATCTTGATAGTTTTGCATATTTATATATATTATTCATTGGGGACAATGAACCGCTTAAGTGTGGGGACGTGTTCTTAATAACGTGTTCTTAATAATAATATATTTAAAAAAAAACAAAAAAAAATTATATATTATAAAAATCCAAAAAAATTTAAAAAATTTAAAACTTTTTGTATATAATTTCCTAGTCTCAAAAGCATGTTAGCATGGATAAGTACACATTGTGTAGATTAATTTTGCATGAATAATTCTGAGTGTCATATTCATGAAAAATCATTTGATGCTTGGTAATTCCTTGTGTGTGCTTGCGAACATTAAAAAACTTGAGATGTTTCTTGGTCAATCTTAGTGAGTTAAGCATGCTTTCACCATGTGAGAATTTGAGCCTAATTTATGATTGATAGATTTTTTATCAATCCATTTTTTTTGTGTGATGTTCATTATGTATGTTGCTCTAGAACTTGTTTTAAACCGTTTTGAGACTACATGATATGTGTATGCATGAATATGATAAAGGCACTAGGATTAACCTCATTTACCCAAAACAGTACCCATATAAAAAATAATCCTTAGTGAACCCCTTGAGCTTATATCCGTTTCTTTCGTATATCACCAATCTAAAAATTTTTGAGCCTACTTATTTATTCTTGTCGTGATTTACTGGTAGAGCATATTGATTCATTGATGGGTTGGTGAATATTAAGTGTGGGGATTTCTTTTGGTTAAAGTGTTACATTTTGGTGGGATACAATATGGTATGAAAGTTGCAAACAAGTATCAAGTACTCCTTTGAGATCAATGGGTAGCAAGTGCAATGTCATATGAAAGGGACGATCCATGTGTGTTGGTATTAAATACATTCTTGGTGACTTTTCACTGCCCTTGGTTACTGGAGAATGACTTGACTTTTGAAAAAAAAAAGAAAAAAAAAAGTTATGAGCAAGAGGAAGATAAAGTAGAGTGTGTTCATTTGATTGATACAATGTGAAAGTGGGAAAGTACATGGGGTATATGTGCTTTGAAGTTTAATGTTTGTGAAAGCTTGATCAACTTTGACATGATCTAAGTTTCATGTTGGGTGCTTTAATTAAAAGTGAACATTATTCTCTATCAGTTATCAAGTTTAGCCACTTGTTAGCCTGTTTCTTTGATATCCTACCCCGTACCTAAGCCCCGTTACAACCTTTAACAAAGACCTTTTGATTCATGTATGCATATATACGAGGTGGTGGAGATTTGGTGGACAACCAAGCATATGGTAGCACATGAGTACATTGATTGAACTTGAGCGATACACTTATACCCATACACTTGTGTGAAGTGAGAGCAATGTGAGATTTATCCATAGCATGCTTACTTGTTGAATGCGACTTTGATGTCTATCTCATGATATTTTTGTCTATCTAGACATTGTGTGCATACTTGGATTATTTTGTGTTAAAGATGCTTAAAGTGAGAGTACTTGTACTTTCAGACACTTTCAGGTTGTTATGTGATTGAGATTTACAATATGTGGAGTACTATGATATGTTGCATGTTTGAGAGACTTGGTGGTTGAAAATATTTGATTTTGTGGGTATATCTTCTATAAACCCTCACGAGACAAAACTCGTCCTACTAGGGCTGCCTAGGGGTTTAACGGCTTGTTGCATATGCTCAATGCAATCGTGTCATCTACGAAAGTGGTGGTCCTGTTAGTTAGTATTATTTTTATTTCTTTATTTGCCCGAGGACGTGCAAAATACTAAGTGTGGGGATGTTTGATAGAGTATATATTTATATATATTTTATATGATTTTATTCCTCATATTTATTATATTTTGCATTTAATTGGATTTTTATTTAATAAATTTTAATGTTTTATTGTAGGAAGCATGGAAATCCTAAACTTGAAAGGATTGAAGAATAAAAAGCTTAATTTGGAGATTTATTAGAAGGAAATTCGGATTTGTTGGGCTACCTGCACATAATTCATTGTTTGGGTCATATCTTGAGATCTAGAAGTCAGAATTGGACGATTTAACAGCCCACACGAAGATAATGGAAATCTCTTTTATTCTAAAGTGGTCCAGTTATTAAATTAATTCAGGAACGGCTCAGAATTACTGAAGAAAAGTCAGCTACGAATTTTCCTTGTAAAACAGAATCAGTTTAGGAAACGTACTTGTACTTTCCTCAAGGCATTAAAATATTTGAGGATATATATATAGACATCAGATCTGAGAGATAGGGAGACATACATAGACAGAGATACATAGATACATACAGACATAGAGAGACTTGTACTTTTTCTTCTTGGAGAAAGATTAAAGGTTTTTATTCTCTGTTCTTAATATTATCATGTGTTCTTATTATATTATGTGTTTTGTTAGTTTAATTATGAGTGAGTAGTTATTTAATCTAGGGTTAAGTTGAACCCTAGTTATGATTGATGTATGATTTTCCATAACCCCCCAGTTTAGTTATGTTGAATGCTCTTGCTTATTGAGTTGTGCTTAATTAACAATAACATGTCAGACGTGATTATGCGTATTGTTTGAACCTAATATCTATTTATCATCGAAAGTTGGACTTAGATGGTTGTGATTTATCCAATAAGGACATGAACTTCTCCATGAAAATAGGTAGAACGGATTGTTAGGAAGTTAGGATGCTGTGTTTAATGTCTCTAAATTGCATGATACCATGAAAATAGGCTTGAGTGTATTTTTAGAGAAGCCATTAATACTCGAGAGAGGTTATTGGTATTTTATAGGGCGCATCTTTCCTCTTGAGTAGCGTATGATTAATTGGGGTGGAAAATCATGATTACATTAATTCATGCTAGTGGGGATACTTAATTCTAGATGTTTTAGTTAATTGATAATACAATACAATTTGCTTTAGTATAATATTTAGATTAATAATCTCTCAACAATTTATTGTGTTACTTGCTTAGTTGAATTGAATCAAGAATAACTAGTGATTGATACGTTTGTCTCTGTGGGATCGACTCTAACTTGCCCTACTACATAGTTAGAAGGATTTGTTAGATATTATTATTTGATAGGCACGCGACAGCCTTGTCAAAAATCCAATCAATTATGCTGCACTAATCTACAATGTTAAAAACAAAGCAAATTAATTCAAATTAAATAGATGCTTTAATATTTAGAACAAATATTAGCACCTAAATAATTTTTTAGAATTAATAACCAATTAAATGCCAGAAGATATATCATCCATAATTATGACATAAAATTAGTATAAAAATCCTAACTACGAGAATTGCTCCAGAAAATAAACTCACAAGTCCAAAGGATATAGCAATTCTTGAACTCATGTATTTACCAGGACTCTCTGCAGTTACTGACTTCTAATCAAAATCAATTAGAAAGATTTAACATCCCAAGTTCACCAACCAGCTTATTGAAAGTGGATTCATCAAGTGGTTTAGTAAAGATGTCTGCAATTTGATCCTCCGTGGGTACAAAGTGTAACTCCACAGTTCTATTCATGACATGCTCTCGGATAAAATGATACCTGATGTCGATGTGCTTCGTCCTCGAGTGTTGCACTGGGTTGTTTGAGATTGCTATGGCACTTGTGTTGTCGCAAAATATAGGAATCTTTGTCAACAGAAGTCCATAGTCACGGAGTTGGTTTCTCATCCACAATATCTGAGCACAACAGCTACCAGCAGCAATGTATTCAGCCTCAGCTATTGATGTGGACACTGAATGCTGCTTCTTGCTATGCCAGGAAACCAATCTTCTTCCAAGAAACTGACAGCTTCCTGAAGTACTCTTCCGATCAATCTTACAACCTGCAAAATCAGAGTCTGTGTATCCAATAAGATCAAATCCTGTATCTTTAGGGTACCAAATTCCAAGATTTGGGGTCCCCTTAAGATATCTAAATATTCGCTTAACAGCTATTAGATGAGATTCTTTAGGATCAGACTGAAATCTAGCACACAAGCATGTTGCAAACATTATATCTGGTCTACTTGCAGTGAGATAAAGTAATGAGCCTATCATACCTCTGTAGCCTGTGATGTCAACCTTCTTACCAGTTTCATCCTTATCAAGCTTAGTGGCAGTTGGCATAGGAGTCTTTGCTGTAGATGAGTCTTCCATTTGATACTTCTTAAGAAGATCCTTGATGTACTTGGACTGACAAATGAATATACCATCTTGTTTCTGGTATACTTGCAATCCAAGAAAGAATGACAATTCACCCATCATGCTCATTTCATAACGACTCTGCATTAACTTAGCAAATCTCTTGCATAGATCATCATTAGTAGAACCAAATATTATGTCATCAACATATACTTGCACCAATATCAAATCATTTTTATTGTTAGGCCGAATACACAATATATAATCAAGTATTTATGAGAAGAACAATCAAGAAACTGAATTATATTAAATAATTCTCTCTTAGTGATGTTAATGAATCACAAAGAGCTTCTAGGTTACAAGAATAATATATTCAATGATCGCGTCCCTTCTAGGGATAACCTATCTGTGTTTATATAGTACACAGTTACACAATCCTTATCTAATTGATATTCCTACAAATTAGCTATACAAGTTATATCAATTAAGGATTGCTTCTTATCTTCTATTCTGTTTCCTTAGCTGTATCAATATATTCTGCTTCTTTCCATCTTCAGAATATATTGCTTCTAGAATCTTCAATTCAGCACCGACAGCTAATTCAACTATCACCCTGTCAGACTTTAAATAAACTCTGACCGGCTTCCTTTAAACTCTTCACCCTGTCAGACTTTAAATAAACTCTGACTGGCTTCTGATAAACTCTGGTCAGTACCTGTTGCTTAAACACTGATAAACAAACGTCAGCAATTATATCTAACAATCTTCCCCCAACTTGTTCATAATAAAATGTACAAGTTAAACATATAATTGATGATGTCAAAAACATTTAACAAATGCAGTGTTTAACATATGACAGAGTTTAATTTAAAACAGAGTTTAAATTTGACTTAGAATAGAAAATATATTAAAAACTTACAATCAGACTTTACTTGATTTCTTGAATATCAGGCACTGTCCTGATATAGTCTGATAGCAATTTCTTTTCAGCTCTTTCTAGCTCTTCCACCATGATCTTCTTCACTTCTTTCAACTCTGGATCAAATTCTCCAGTCTGATAAATTGCAGCTCTCAAAGAATATATGTTGTTTTTGTTCATTTCATTGCCAAGTCTGATATAAAAAGGTTTATCAGACTCTAGATTGAACTCAAGAACCTTTTTATTTAGTGCAGTTCTGAACCTAGCACTATTCCTTTTCATTTCTACCAACTTTCCATGTGCATCTCTGTATTTAGGAATGTATGCACTTGATACTCCAGCTCCACTCAAAACTTTGGATTTCATCATCCTTTCCTTCAAAACTCGAGCAGCATCATAAGTACTTCTATTCTTTACTTCAAATAGATATAGAACATACTCTAGCTCTTCCCAGAGTTTTAACTGAATATCAAATTCACCAACTCTATACACTCTGCCATCAGCCATAAAATATAACAAGAATTCCTTTTTGATTCCTTTGTGAAAAATCATCTGTACAGATTCTAGTTTGTCAAGGCCTTCTTGAGTAATTCCAACTCCAGATTCTGCCAGTGAAAACTTGTCTTGAGATCTGTTATTAGTTCTTCTCTCTCTGTGTGAACCCAGTCCAGATTTATCAAAGGCTTCTTTTCCCAATACTGTTCTGGTTTCTGAAAAATTCACAGCTTCAAGCTTTAAATCTTCAAGAAGTTTTGGTTTGCTGAATCCTAGAAGTTGTGTAGATTTCTGTACAACTTGAGCAACATCAGAGGTTGTCATAACTTTAGTAGTAACATCAACTTGAGCAGCGTCAGAGGTTGATTTTGCTAATCTTGTTTCAACTTGAGCAATGTCAGAGGTTGAATAATTCTTCTTTTTCAGGTTAGGCTCTTCAATCATTATGCCTTTACCCTTATCAGAATTTCCAATCACAGGTCTCCTTGTATATTGTATACTCTGTTGTGTATTCTCTTTGATAGAAATACCAACTTCTTTCTTTCTAGGAGCCTTGATTTCCTTTTTCTTGTAGATTCCAGCTTCAAGATTTTTCTTGTGTTCCTCAGCAAGCATTTGCTCTTCAGCCTGGATATCTTCAATAGTAACATTCTTTCCATGCTCTTTCATGAATATTTTAGCAGCAATCTCTTCATCAGTAGATGGATTAGTTGAAACAACTAAACTCTTGAGTTTTGAAGTAGATTGGCCACCAGAGTTTATCTTGTCAGAGTTTGTTTGTCTATCAGAGTTTACTCTTGTCCTGCTTTGCCTTTGAGCAAAAATCTTTCTTTTATTTTCTTTGCTTCCCCCATCAGTAGAATCATCCCTCCGTCTCAGAGCTTGAGTGTCTTTGCATTTGTCTTTAGGTACACTCTCCCCCTTTTTGACATCATCAGAAAGTAGTACTGATGTCAGCAATTCAATGGCAGTAGAAATGGAATTCAGTTGAGTAGACATTGCATTCTGATTTTCCTCAACTTTCCCAAGCCTCTTCTTGATTTCCTCAGAATCCTTGGCTTGCTGCTTGAGCATAGCATAATAATAAGTTCTGTCAGACTTGAAAGTAAGATCCTTCATACTGACTTCATTCCTTAGATTTGTAAGCATTTGTTGATTCTCATCAAATCTATTATTAAGAGATTTGACTTGAACAACAGTTGCCTGTAAGCTTGTAAGTACATCAGTATTTGAGATCTTCTTGACAGAATCAGATAGAAAATCTGCAGCCCTTTGTGCTGAGAAGACACAATCTGCATCAGCCCATTTGTTGTAGTACATATTCTGGAAATGCTCATTTGTCTGTCTATTGACTTCCTTTGCTTCATCACTATTGACATCATCAGCCAATGAAACTTGAATACTAGGGTGTGAATGAGAACCCTCAGCATCATTTCCAGCTTCTTCATTATCGTCTGCTTCATTTTCAGTAAGAATATTTTCAGCAGTAAACTGTGCAGCTTCATCAATTTTCTCCTCTTCTACAGCTTCAGGAATATCAGAGTTTAGCTCATCAGCAGCCTCTTTTTCTATCACAGCTTCATCAAGAATTGTCTCTGTGACCTTTATCATCTGATTAACCTCCTCACCTTTGTCAAGATCACAAGAAATAATTTCAGTGTGAGTGGCCAGAGATTCTTCTATCTGATCAGTTACTTGATCAGCTTCCACACCCTCTGTATAATGATCAGAATGTATAGAGGTGTGTGCTTCAAAATCAAAAATTCTGCTATCAGAATGAGTAGCAGCTTCCTCAACTACATCATTAGCCATTGATGTAGGAGCTTCTAAATCCAAATCCATCATATTAGCAGTATTTGCAGCATCCTCCTGAACAAACACTTCATGAGCTTCAGTGTTTACAAACACTCTGTCCTCATTAGCAGTTAGAATATCCTCCTCAACAACAATTGCAGGAGTATCTTGAGGAACAGTTTCAGTCACAATCTCCTCATTCTCTGATGCAGGAGCTTCAGATTCATCAAGATTTGCTCTATCCTCTGAGAGCATAGTAGTTTCCCTTAGAACAGCTTCCTGAATTACCACTTCAGAGTTTACAGGCAATTCAGCTTCTTCCTCCTCATCAAAAAGATAAGTGGCTACAAGCTTTCTTCTTTTTCTCAGAGTTTGAGAATCCTCTGCTTCATCTTCACTAGCAGATACTCTTGCTTCTTCAGAACAAGGTCTTTGTGCCCTTACTTTTCTTTTAAATGCTCTGGTTTTGGACTTCTGTAACCTTTGTGATGGAGACACAGAAGGTTCAGCTTCAGAAGATGGTTTAGAAATCCTTGCTGGCTTAGAACCCATATGCTTAGTTCTACCACCTCTTGCAGGATTTACAGAAATTAAAGAAGGTACTTCTTGAGTTGGGGAATTGACTTGAGCATTTAAAAACTGTTGCATTGAGGCAGGTAGCAACAAGTCTCCAACAACTCCTTTCTTAACATCTTTATTTACTAGATCAGTAAATACCCTCTTATGTAATTTAAAACAAGAAACATCTGCTTCAACTACATTTACTCCTTCAACACAATAAGAAAACAAAAACTGACAGAATCTAGAAAAATAAACAACTCCTCTATTCTCTGTCATCTTCTCCCCTAAGTTAGTCAAAACAAGTCGTGCAAAATCAAAATGATTATCATATAATAAAGAATACCCGATTTGCAGACTGTCTGTGGGAATAGCATCCCAATTTGTGCATTTCTTTCCAAATGTCCTCGTGATGCAATCGAAGAAGAAACTCCATTCCTTGCGCAGAAACGGCCTTTTGAGTTGCCCAATCTTTGTCAATGGCCCAGAGTAACCAATCTCTCGCATCATTCGTATTAAATCCTCATCACCCATTCCAACAGTGTAGGAAGGATACTCAGGAAACCCCATTACAGCTCGAATAGTACCAGCAGTAATAACATACTCTGTTTCTTCAAACTCAAAGATTATGGATGGGTTCCCAGTTTCACCACCATCATCATAAACCCCTGACTCCCAGAACGCCTTGATTTGTAAACCAGAAAGTTTGGCTGGTTCAACTAAAGCACGCCCAATCGCTGACTGAGCAAGAAACTTTTGAATCATATGAAATGCTTCTGGTGCGTTTGCAGTGTTTAGTGGTGCGGTATAGTTCTTTGGAACGAACTCTAACCCAGACGAAACGAAAGCTGTGGTTGCCATTAGAAGATTTTGAAGAAAGAACAAGTGATTGATGCGAAAGCTTAACAGAGTTTATGTGTAGAAAGGTGTTTGTGACTATGTGTGTGTGATAATAGATGTGTATGAGTAAGATGTGAAAAGTTTAACTGAAGATGTGTGTATTGTATTTAAAAAAAAATTAAAGATTAAAAACTGAAGAGTTTTAATCATTAATACACAACTGTCTTACTCCTGTAATCATGTGAATGGGACACGTGTCACACATGCAGTTACTGACAGCAAATAATTGGCAGTTTCCAATACGCATGCGCAGTAAAAACAGCAATAATTACCGCCTGTTACACTTTTCTATGCAATTAACCTCTCTCCTCTGTTTAAAACATTCTTGAACAACTTTCCAATCATACTCTTTTTAAATTTTCAAAACAAATGTCTAATCTCAAAATTATAAAATGTCTGAAACAAAGAAATTATTTTAACCATCAGAGATTAAAACAAAGTTACCTCGGCATATGTCACACAATACATCAGTGTTTACCATTTATCCTTCTTTGTCAATAAACTCTTTTCTCAATCTGTACAGGTGTGAAAATATGTGTGTGCAATAACAGAGTTTACCGAAATCAATATTTAGATCATCTCAAAGTGCATAAAATCCACAAACTAAAGCAGTAAAAACTGGTTGCCTAAACTCTCATGTATAACATAAAATCTGATTTTATATCTAAACTCTGTATACTGATATCCTTTCATTTGGATATATCTTTTGTTTTTCACCCCCTTTCTTTATATATATATATATATATATATATTTTTTTTTTCCAGTAATCAGTGGTTGGCACTAGTCACCAAAAATCAAAGATTTCAGCCCTTATTTCATACAATAAGTTCCTGGATCTTCCTAGGCTCAACATGATCTCAAAGGAATGTGTGCTCTGTTTGGCATCTTTTGATTTGAGGGTGAATTATTTGCAATTAATAATCAGAGTTTAGACTTTTCATCAGTTAATACAATTAATTTATGAGAGAAAATGCAAACAGCTAATACAAACTCAGTGTATAGGATTAATAAACTAAGAGATGGTATAAATACAGAAACAGTATCATGCTGTGTTAACTTACTGCACATGTTTGAGATCAGAATCTATACAACTCTTAAGGATTCATAATTACTTACTGAGAATTATGCTTCATACAAATTTCTTCATTGGTCCATATGTTTCAGACAAAATTACAATCAGAGTATAGCATTAGACTGTAACTATCAGAGTATGACCAACAGTTTATGACTAACAGAGTTTAGCATCAGAGTTTAACCGACAGAGTATGACTGATACTTCACAGAGTTTACTGACAGAATTTAACTGTCAGAGTTTACCATCAGAGTTTAACATGCTGGTGCACATAACAGTTAACACATGTAAGAACTCATGAACATAAAAAGCAAACATGTATAGTTTTTGAGTCTAACCCGTATCTCTAGTCAGAACCAGAGATCATTCCAAGTTCATTTACCAATCTTGTAAAAGTAGCTTCACTCAAAGGTTTGGTGAAGATATCTGCAAGTTGTTGGTCTGTAGACACAAAATGAAGCTCAATGTTCCCTTCTTCCACATGTTCTCTGATAAAATGATACCTTATGCTGATGTGCTTGGTCATGGAGTGCTGTACTGGATTACCTGTCATAGCAATAGCACTTTGGTTATCACAGAAAATAGGTATTTTAGAGTACCTTAACCCATAATCCAGCAATTGATTCTTCATCCATAAAATCTGTGCACAACAGCTACCAGCTGCTATATACTCTGCTTCAGCTGTGGATGTAGAAATGGACTTCTGTTTCTTGCTATACCAAGAAACCAATCTGTCACCTAAGAATTGATAGCTTCCACTTGTACCTTTTCTGTCTATCTTACAGCCTGAAAAATCTGCATCAGAGTAACCAATTAGCTTAAACTCTGATTCTCTAGGATACCACAAACCCAAGGTTATGGTTCCTTTGAGATATTTGAAAATCCTTTTTACAGCTGTTATATGAGGCTCTCTGGGATCTGCTTGAAATCTTGCACAAAGACATGTTGCATACATGATATCAGGTCTACTTGCAGTAAGATACAGTAAAGACCCTATCATTCCTCTGTAGTTTGTCATATCTACTGAGGCTCCTGTGTCTTTGTCTAGCTTTGTTGCTGTAGCCATGGGAGTTGTAGCAGATGAGCTATCAAGCATACCAAATTTCTTGAGAAGATTTCTGGTATATTTTGCTTGATTGATAAAAATACCATCATCTGTTTGCTTGACCTGTAAGCCTAGAAAATAACTAAGCTCTCCCATCATGCTCATTTGGTACCTGGATTGCATAAGCTTTGCAAACTTCTTACAAAGTTTGTCATTAGTAGATCCAAAAATAATATCATCTACATAAATTTGAACTAAAAGCAAATCATCACCAGAATTGAAATAAAACAAGGTTTTATCAATTGTACCTCTTGTGAACCCACTTTCTAAAAGAAATTGAGCAAGAGTTTTATACCATGCTCTTGGTGCTTGCTTTAGTCCATATAATGCCTTGTCAAGCCTGTAGACATAATCTGGATGCTTGGGATCTACAAATCCTGGTGGTTGTTCAACAAATACTTCTTCTTCAAGCTTCCCATTGAGAAAAGCACTTTTTACATCCATCTGAAAAACTTTAAACTTCTTGTGTGCAGCATAGGCCAGAAAGATTCTTATGGCCTCCAATCTTACAACTGGAGCAAAGGTTTCATCATAGTCAATTCCTTCCTGTTGTGAATAACCTTTAGCCACAAGTCTAGCCTTGTTTGCTTCATCAAGCATAGTTCTGGCTGCTTCAATTAAAGTTCTGTTCTTCCTTTCAACTACACCATTTTGCTGTGGAGTTCCAGGTGCAGAAAACTCTTGTTTCACTCCTCTTTCCTTGCAGAAAGCTTCCATGATTGAGTTTCTGAATTCAGTTCCATTATCACTCCTTATAATTTTGACTTTGTGCTGTGATCCTTTGTCCAGTAGATTTACATGATCCATCAGAGTTTGAGCAGTTTCATCCTTCTTTGACAAGAAATACACCCATGTATATCTAGTATATTCATCAACAATTACTAGAGCATATTTCTTTCTGCCCATGGACATCACATTCACTGGTCCAAAGAGATCAACATGTAGAAGATGATAAGGTTCCACTACTGAAGATTCAGATTTGCTCTTGAAAGATGACTTCCTTTGCTTGGCTTTTTGACAAGAATCACATAAGCCATCTAGACTGAGTATTGATTTTGGAAGTCCCCTTACAAGATCCTTTCTTATAAGTTCATTTATGTTGTTCAAATTGAGATGAGAGAGCTCACTACACCATATTTGACCTATTGCAACCCCAAACTAGGTTTGTGTTGCATAAAGTGTTGCTATAAACAAATGACTTGTTAATCTATTGTAACATTTTTAAAAAACGTTATAGCAAAATTGAAAAGTGTTACAAGCAGAATTATCATTTTGACAATTGCAATCCTTTTGAAAAAGCGTTACAATACCTATTACGTTTTTAATCAAATTGACCAGAATTTAAAGGCGGGAATTTAAACCTTTGGCTGGGCGGGCTAGAAATTGGCACCGAAATATTTCGTACCAGAGCCCAAAAACACAATCCCTCACAAAATAGAATTTAATTACACAGAAACACAATCCCTCCCACGCCTCTCTCTCTCTCTCTCAACCTCTGGTATATCTCTCTCTCTATCGACCTCTGATTTCTCTCTCTCATCTCCCACACCTCTCTCAAATCCCTAAAACTGATTAGAGAACCAAAAACCCCAAAAACTGATTGGAGCTTCAGCTAGGGTAAAGATTCAATTAAAGATTCAATTAGATGTAAGGTATCCATCTTTTTCATTTATATTGGATTATACATGTGTATATATACGGATGAATGTGAAAATCTTCGATTATTTATGTTCATGATTTTTTTATATTTGAAGTTTTTGTTTCTGGTATTAGTATTATATTAGTAGGAATTTTGTGTTAATTAGGAAGTTTTAACGGGTTTTTAATTGTTATTGTCATATTTGAGAATTTCTAGTTTCTGTTTACTTATATTTTGTGTTTAATTTGTGAGAACTTTTTATGTGGACTAGTTTTGATGTTCGCTATTTTGGAATTCCGAGTTCTGGGAAGACTACATTTTTGCTTGCTCTGGCTGGGAAGCTTGATTCCTCCTTAAAGGTTTAACTAATGTTAGCTGTGGATCTTTGCTTTTTTTTATCCTGGCAGTTTTCATCTTACTGTTTTTACTATTTTTGATATCTGTATGCAGTGAATAGAGTGACTATGTTAAGACAAGACTAAATGACAAGAGAAATCAGACTGATCTTACCCTAGACAAAGAGACACCAAATAAATAGTTCAGTTAGTACTAAATTACATAGATCAACACGAGTAAGTTGAGCTCGTCTTGATAAACGTGGAACATTCCTCCCAAATACGGCTAACTGCTGATATTTGTTTACTACTTTCTGTTTACTTCGATAAACTATAATTATAGACATTCTGTCTTGCTGTTTATAGTACCACTCATTTTTTCTAATTATGAATTAACAATTTTAGGGCATTCCTGAGCAAGCTGTAGCTCCTATTGTGGCACAAGCACCTGCTGGTGGTCAAGCTGTAGCGCCTGTTGTGGCACAAGCACCTGCTGGTGGTCAAGCTGTAAACCCTCCATCACAGCCACAAGCACCACAAACAACAGTTCCTCATGGTGGTCCAAATGCAAATCCTCTAAATCTGTTCCCACAGGTATTGATATGCGGATATTTTTATTCTGCTCAGTAATCGATCTTTGTTGAATCGATAATTATTGTCATTTTTTTTGGAGCTCAGGGACTTCCAAATATGCGTTCAAATGCAGTTTAGGTTTCCTTGTTTTTTGAGTTTGTTGTTTGTTTGACTGGAGATGGTGAAA
Organism: Heracleum sosnowskyi; assembly: GCA_030848705.1. Lineage (NCBI taxonomy): Eukaryota > Viridiplantae > Streptophyta > Magnoliopsida > Apiales > Apiaceae > Heracleum > Heracleum sosnowskyi. The sequence continues at coordinate 6,812,719 of CM061242.1, read as the reverse complement.
ACAAGGGTCAGTATTGATGATCCTTTTGAGTTCTCTTCTGGAGAACTTCATTGGTAATAAACTTTAGTAATTTATCCCAAAATCTATAGTATTGTAATGTTCTTTTTGTTCTTATTCTTTTCCCAAATAGATCAAGTTTGCTATCCAGTACATGCGAAGATCAATTCTGAAGAAGGCAAAATTCGACATAGAGGAACTGAACACTATCAAGGTTTTCATCTATTGTTATATAAATGCTTCTTAATTAACTTGAATCCTTAAGTAGGATGAGCTGATTTGTAGTCTCACATTCATTCTTGCCTGAGTACCTAAAATTGATATTGGTATATTGTTTTGACTGACGGCATAGGTTTCTTCTTGTAGGTTGCAAAGTCTTCCTTTGTTCCAGTTTTATTTGGACATGCCATTGATGACGATTTCATACAACCACACCATTCTGATCGCATATTTGATGCATATGTGGTAAACATTTTTAAATACCTTTATTGGTATTATTTGTTCACAGTTATGTTTTATTGGCACCTTTCCCTTTATTTGTCATATTGCATGTCTAAAACTAAAAGTGTACTTTAAATTAGGTGTCATATTGGTTTTACTTTATCAACCTCTTTATATTTAAATGACCTTTTAGCTCATGTTTTATATTTTGCATGTAATTGTGCTTTATACTTTTATTTTGTTTAAAAATATAAATTTTTATTTTTTAGTCTATTAAATTAATTCACTTTAAGTAACATTAGCCAAACAGATATATCAAACTTAAAGTTAAAAATACCACTTTTTACTTTAAGTTATAAGTAACTTTCTTAAGTTAACCCAAAGGGGCGCTCTGTCATCTTCCATGATGATTATATCTTTTGTAATTCCTACTTGACTACATCGCTATAAATATGTAATCATTTTGATTTACTTCAATTGAGAGAGTTTGCACATGTTTTTCTGCTGGAACTTGTGCTGAACACTTGATTTGGCAGGGAGACAAGAACATTATCAAATTTGATGGTGATCACAATTCACCTCGTCCCCAGTTTTATTTTGACTGTCAACATTTTTTTCCACAATGTATTACAACCTCAAGAGGATGAAGAGCAGCCTTTTCATACACGTCAGATGATTATACCAGGACGTTATCTTTTGCGTTAATGTAATGCATAATTAAATCATGTTTAAATTAATTATAGTATCTGTTATGAGTGATTTTGTTGTGTTTTGAATATAATATATGCATAGAGTTTAAAACTTTATCTTATTACCTGGTTGAGTGAATAAGTACCATTGAAATAAGTCAATAACTAAGTGTTAATGTGGTTAATGCAAACTCGACCATGCGGCTTTGGCACCTTTGTAACCTATGTCTGCCTACAACTTTTAGAAGTGTTATATCTAGTGCACGTATGATGTTGAATTCAAAGCAATTGATCTAAACTTGAGCACTTGAACTATACAGCGATGGAACTTGCGTTGTCTTTGGAGAAAATGACGAATGAAAAACTTCTGCACTTGCATGAGGTAAAAAAGACCACACACTTTCATTTTTTCATTCTGTGTTTTATTGACATTAGATAGGTCTTTTTTTTGGTGACATTCAGTTAAAATATTTGTTAGTGACATCCAGCACTCAAGTCTGGTGGCGGTGACTGTGAAATGTCTGGTGTATTTCATTACTTTGGTGTATTTCATTACTATGCTCTAACTTGTGACAATAGGTAGCAAGTCGAAACAATGATGTCCAACTGGCTGATTTTGTTGAAAGCGAGTTTCTGACCGAGCAGGTGTGTTACCAGATCCTCCCAAGTGCCTCTATTTGTCCAGCTTTAGCACTATGGCTGATGGCGTTAAACTGATGAAAATTTTACGTTTTCTCGTTTTAATTAAGGTGAAAGCAATCAAGAAGATGTTTGAATACGTTGCTCAGCTGAGAAGAGTAGGCAAAGGACATGGTAATATTTCTAAGATAATTTTAACCTGATTAAGACTTTCTATGCATCGCTTATCTGCCCTGTCATCTCCTAGATCTTTTTCCTGTTTTCTGATTCTCTTCCTGGTATGTCAGGTGTTTGGCATTTCAATCAGATGCTTTTCGATGGAGCTGCTGCTTGATGCAGAACTTATGTCCGTCCCTTGTGTATTGTACATCCTCAGTGGTGGTTATGGTTTAGGTGTTTAACATTTAGAAGTTTTGAGAGTGGTTAGTTGCAGGAGTGGTGTTAATGGTATTATTGCATCATGTTTCGAATGGTTGTAGTTAACTTTATTCAAACGTAGTTATAGATTTTATGAATTTTTCTGTTTGTGTTTCCCTTTCATCCAGTTTTATGTAATCAAGTAGGAAAGAAATCACTTTTTTAAAATGGGACAGTTGTTGTAATCATTTTTATTACATAAGGATCATGAACAACTAGTCAAAATGTTAGAGATAAATATTGTTGCAAAAAAACCAAAAAGTATTGCAAAATGCATCAAAATGTTGCATTAAAATGTTACGATAAACTGACTTTGTAACATTTTAACTTAATAAATTTAGCAAACAAGTGTTGCATTAGTCTATTGTAACACCTTAAAAATGATACTAAAACAGACAAAAGTGTTACAAAAAATTGCTATTGTAATATTTCAAAAAATGTTGCAACAAGTACACATAATGTTGCAATAGAGGCCATAGGCAACGCTAGCAAATGTAACGCCGAATTTTGGCCAAAACGTTACATAAACATCTATTATAACATTTTTGGGGTCTAACAAAACACTTTTTTCGGGTTGCAATAGGTCATTTTTGGTGTAGTGGCTTCTTGTGCCAATTCCAACTCTCTTCATTTGACATTCTTGCAGTCAGACACACTGTTTTTCCATCAGAGTTTGTTACCAAACTTGCTTCATAAATGTTGTTATGCCTGTGTCCAACTAGAACATCCTTTCCAGTAGATTTACTGATGACTTCACAGTATTCACTATGAAAATCTACATGGTTTCCTCTGTCACAGATTTGACTCACAGATAACAGATTATGCTTGAGTCCTGAGACTAGAGCTACATTCGTGATGATGACACTTCCAAGATTGATATTGTCATATCCCAGAGTGTGTCCTATGTTGCCATCTCCATAGGAAACCTTTGGGCCAGCCTTCTCCTTAAAGTCTGATAGCAGGGCTTTATTTCCAGTCATATGTCCTGAGCATCCACTGTCCAAGATAAGTGTGCTCTCTCTTATGCCCTGCAATCACAAACAAATACTAATTGTTAGTTTTAAGGACCCAGACTTGCTTGGATCCTTTGTCTTTCTTAACAGTGTTAGCTTTTGCAGCGGAATTACTATCAACAGAGTTTAAGCTAACATTGTCAGACTTTACACTTGCAGAGTTTGCTCTAACCCATTTCAGATTGGGTTTTAGCTCATAATAGTTGTGATAAATAGCATGATAACTCTTGCAAGTATAAATGGAATGCCAAGTGCTCCCACAGTGTGTGCATAAAGTCTGTGGTCTAACCCTAACATAATCATTCTTTACTCCTGAGGTAGAAGTTAAAGAATTGATATTTCTATTCTTTGTGCAGTAATTAGCAAGATGATTAGAACTACCACAATTATAACATGTTTTCCTTGGAGCAGCACCAGTAGGCAAATGAATATTTCTATTATTTATGCCTATCTTTCCATTCCTATTTTTCTTGGATCCTTTTGGTTTCATGGCAGATTTTACCTCTTTCAGCTTATGATTGAACTGTTTCCCTGTCATCAAACCAACATTAACCTGTTTTTCACAAGTTTTTACTGGCTTTCTAACAGCTTCTCTTTCCATAAGTTTTTCTGTTATATTATTTTCCTGTCTTTCACAGGCTTCATCTGATTCCATATCAGCTTCTCTTATTACAACAGATTTTAACTTATTGGCTTCTGGAACAAATTTCACAGGTTTAAGTTGTGGTTTTACCTTAACCTTTTCTTTAAACCTAAGTTCATCATTTTCACAATAACCTAAACCTACAGAATCAGTCTGAAACACTTGATGAGTGTCTCTTCCAGAATCTGTCCAAGTCTTGATTATTTTTCTTTCCTTCTCTAAATCAGATTCTAGTTGCCTATACCTTTTAAGCAACTCCTGTTCAACATAAACAGCATCATCTCTTTCTTTTTGAATCTGCTTCATATTCTCAAGTTCTTTTTCAAGAAACTTGTTTCTATCTTTAAGACTAAGATTCTCAGCTTTAATTCTCTCATTCTCTAAAGTCTGATCCCTATAGCTAACATGTACGCTTTTCAGATATACTCTTAATTCAGATATATTATCAGTATCATAAGCATAAGTAGTTAGGGGTACCTTATTTTCAGATGATTCAGTCTCATCTCTGACAGTTGCCATAAGAGCATAATTTTCTCCATCATCAGAGTCTGAAGTATCTGCCCAGTCTTTGCCTTTAGAGATGAGTGCTTTCTCAGATTTGCCTTTCTTGCACTCTGGGGCATAGTGACCCATCTCCTTACACCTGTAGCACTGGATTTCAGATTTATCCTTCTTACCAGATTTGGTCTCCCTTCCATCAGACTTTCTGAAACTTCTCCTTTCAGAGTTTGAATCTTTCCTTGAGAATCTCTTTCCCTTCTTGAAGTTCTTGAATCCCATCTTCTTGAAGGTCTTCACCATCAATGCAGCCATTTGCATCATCTGTTCTTCATCATCATCAGAGTCAGAAGCTTCATCAGAGTTTGAGTCATCATCAGAGTTTGATGACTCACTTTCAGATTTAATAACTAAAGCCTTTCCCTTGGCTTTCTTCCTTGATGATTCCTTCTTAATGGGCTTCTCCTCGACTTTGAGAGCAACAGATTTTGTCTTTTTACTCAATCTTCTATTCCTTTGTTCTATCTCCAGTTCATGAGTTTTCAATAACCCATAGATTTCATCAAGATCTGTATCAGCAAGCTCATAATTATCTCTTATTGTGGTTGTCTTTAAATCCCACTTTTCAGGTAGAGATAACAGAAACTTGAGATTAGACTCTTCAAGCTCATATTCTTTATTAACCAGAGACAGATCATTCAACAGTTTGCAAAATCTGTCATAAGTCTCAGTCAAGGTTTCATTAGTTCTTGAATCAAAGTGCTCATACTCCTGTGTGAGTATTGTCTTTCTGTTCTTCTTGATAGCACCTGTTCCCTGGCATCTGACTTCTAAAGCATCCCATATCTCTTTGGCAGTTTTGCAGCCAATTACTCTGTTAGACATAACATTATCTAAAGCACTGTGGAGAAGATGTCTAACCTTTGCATCTTTTGCAATTGATGAGATGTCCTCAGGAGTCATATCTTTCTTTTCCTTTGGAACAGTCTTTTGTTCTTGACCATCAACAACAGGGGACAATTTAGTCGGCATATGAGGACCATCATAGATTCTGTCAAGGTATTCTGGATCTGTAGCCTCCAGAAACATGGTCATCTTCACCTTCCAAATTGGATACTCTACTGGCCTGAGTATTGGAACCCTGATTGTTTCATATCGACTCACAGAATTAGGCTTCACCTGTTCAGCCTTGGGAGCAGTTTGATTTTCTTCAGACATGATTATTACTGTGTTTGAATCGTAAAACTGTATATATTAAACAACCTTGGCTCTGATACCAATTGTTAGGCCGAATACACAATATATAATCAAGTATTTATGAGAAGAACAATCAAGAAACTGAATTATATTAAATAATTCTCTCTTAGTGATGTTAATGAATCACAAAGAGCTTCTAGGTTACAAGAATAATATATTCAATGATCGCGTCCCTTCTAGGGATAACCTATCTGTGTTTATATAGTACACAGTTACACAATCCTTATCTAATTGATATTCCTACAAATTAGCTATACAAGTTATATCAATTAAGGATTGCTTCTTATCTTCTATTCTGTTTCCTTAGCTGTATCAATATATTCTGCTTCTTTCCATCTTCAGAATATATTGCTTCTAGAATCTTCAATTCAGCACCGACAGCTAATTCAACTATCACCCTGTCAGACTTTAAATAAACTCTGACCGGCTTCCTTTAAACTCTTCACCCTGTCAGACTTTAAATAAACTCTGACTGGCTTCTGATAAACTCTGGTCAGTACCTGTTGCTTAAACACTGATAAACAAACGTCAGCAATTATATCTAACATTTATGCTTTTTAACAAAGAGAGTTTTGTCTACAACACCTCTTGTGAAATCATTTTCAAGTAAGAATTCAGAGAGAGTGTCATACCATGTCCTTGGAGCTTGTTTGAGTCCATAGAGAGCTTTGAATAGAAAGTACACAAAGTCTGCCAGTTTTGAATCCTCAAAACCTGGAGGTTGTTCCACATACACTTCTTCTTCTAACTCCCCGTTCAGAAAAGCACTCTTCACATCCATTTGATATACCTTGTAATTGGAATGTGCAGCAAATGCCAGAAACATTCTGATGGCCTCAAGTCTTGCTACTGGTGCATAGGTTTCATCATAATCTATACCCTCTTCTTGAGAGTAACCTTTAGCAACCAGTCTGGCTTTGTTTCTCGTTACAATGCCATCTTCGTCCAACTTATTTCTGAATACCCATCTTGTTCCAATAACAGATTTTCCCTTAGGCCTGGGTACCAGCTTCCAAACTTTCTGCCTTTCAAACTGATTGAGTTCTTCTTGCATAGCAATTGCCCAATCTGGATCATATAGAGCATCTTCAACTTTCTTAGGTTCTGTTTCTGAAAGAAACCCAGAATAGTGACATTCATTTTGTGATGTTTTCCTAGTTCTCACTCCTGTGTCCGGATCACCAATGATCAAGTGAAAGGGATGATCTCTATTCCATACCCTTTATCTTGGCAGATGCGATCTTGATGATTCTCCTTGTTCTAGATGTTGTGGAGTGTGACTAGTTGATCCTTCTCCTGCTCCCCCTGAGTTGTTGACGGTTTGATCTGTTGATTCTGAAGACTGACTAGTGGATCCTGTATGTTGAGGATTTCCACTTTGGTCACCACTTGGTCCAGAATCATTATCATTATGATTATTATTAATGACTGTAACAACTTCAGGTACTTCTTCATTGTCAGAGAGATCTCCTGATAGATTTTCAAATACCAAGGATTCAGAGTTCTCTCCAGTTTGCAGGCCTGGTCTTTTAGTGTCGTCAAATGTTACATTAAAGCTTTCCAACACCTTCTTATCTTCAATCACATATACCCTGAAAGCCTTAGATTCCAGAGAATAGCCCAGAAAAATGCCTTCATCTGCTTTGGCATCAAACTTGCCAAGATGTTCTCCATCTTTAAGTACAAAGCACTTTGCACCAAACACATGAAAATACTTCAGTGTTGGCTTCTTGTTGGCCATTAACTCATACGGAGTCTTTTCATGATCTTTGTTGATCAGGGTTCGATTCTGAGTGTAGCAAGCTGTATTCACTGCTTCAGCCCAAAAGTAAGTGGGAAGTTTTGATTCACTCAACATGGTCCTTGCTGCTTCAACCAAGGTCCTGTTCTTCCTTTCCACTACTCCATTCTGTTGAGGAGTTCTTGGTGCTGAAAACTGTCTTGATATTCCTTTCTCTGAGCAGAAATCATTTAGAACTGCATTCTTGAATTCAGTTCCATTGTCTGATCTGATTGTCCGCACAGGTAGCTTAGCTTCCACTTCTATCTTCTTGATGTGATCAATGATTAGTTGTGTTGCTTCATCCTTTGTTTGTATGAACAACACCCACGTGTACTTGGAGTAGTCGTCCACCATCACCAATGCATATCTGTTTCTTGAAAGTGACATAACATTAACTGGACCAAATAAATCCATATGAATCAGCTGTAATGGTTCAGTAATACTTGTCATTCCTTTGCTTCCATGTGATGCTTTCTTCGACTTCCCCTTTTCACATGCTTCACATAGTCCCTCCTGATTGAATTCCATCAGGGGCAACCCTCTCACTAACTCTCTCTTTACCAAAGAGTTCATAGTTTTGAAGTTCAGATGTGAGAGCTTCTTGTGCCATAGCCAACTTTGTTCTGAAGATGCCTTTGCATAGAAACATGTAACTTCTCCTTCACTGGTAGAACTTAAGTCAGCTATAAACAAATTTCCTTTTCTCACTCCCAGTAGAGTAAGCTTCTCATCCTTCCTGTTGGTGATCAAGCACTTGTCCTTTCTGAAATCTACATTGTAGCCTTTATCACAGAACTGACTGATGCTTAGAAGATTGTGCTTTAATCCTTCAACAAGAGAGATGTTTTCAATGATGATATTTCCAGCTTTCAATTTACCATATCCCGTAGTGAATCCTTTGCTGTCATCTCCAAAGGTTACAATCGGGCCGGTCTTCTTAACCAGCTCTGTAAGCAGGGACTCTTCACCTGTCATGTGTCTAGAACAGCCACTATCCAGAATCCACACAACCTTTGAGCTTTTAACCTTACCCTGCAATCACAGATTGATTAAGCGGACTTTGGTACCCAAAATTGTTTGGGTCCTGAAGGTTTAGATGATTTAACAGGAGTAACATTCAATTTAGTCTTACCCTGTTTGATATTCATAGTATCTGTGGATTTAACATTACTAGAGCTATTGCTACTATCAGACATCAACTTAAAATAAGCATGCATGATGTTGTACTTACATAGCAAACACTCTTTCTTTCCACAGGGCTCATGATTATCAGGCATGTCAGACATGTTATGCATTTCAGAAGTATTAGCAGTTTCTACTTTAACCTTTTTACATGCATTTGTAAGGTGTCCAGCAGAATTACAAATAGAACACAACTTCCTAGATGCAATGGGAGAAGATGGAACCAATTCCTGATTAACAATCTTTTTCCTCCCATTCCTGTTCTTTTTAACATTACTAGCTAAGGAACCTACTTCAGTTTTAGGAAAATCAGGTTTAGGTAATACATTCTTTACTGATTTCCTAGGTAACTTAGTCTTTACCTCTTTTTCCTTCACTAAATCCTCCTCAAGCAATTCTTGAGCTATGAAAAGATCATCCTCATAAAAGAGAGGTGGAAATGGCTTAACAAAAACTGGACAATCAACATTCTTAAGAACATGTGGAGTATTCCTTTTGACAACTGAGGGTGTCACAGGGAATTCCAAAATCTTCTTACCAGCTTTCTTGTTATAGTCAAATCCTATAGAAGTTTTATTCTCTACGGCCTGAGTATCAATGATTTCCTTAGCCACTAGAGCGGAATTCTTAAAAGCATTCAGCTTCAAATCTAGATCTGAAATCTGCTTCCTGAGGATAGTCTCTATCTCATCATTACACTTGACCTTGTTCTCTAAGTACGCATTCTTTTGCTTAAGATCTTCTAATGTTACAGCTACAAGCTCTAGTTCTTCATTTTTAGATTCTAGCCTTTTAATCTTAAGAACTAGTTTAGCATTTTCCATTTCAGATGCTAGCATGCTTGTGTGTACATTAAACAATTCTACACTAAGATCTTGCACAATTTTCTTGTACTCAGAATTAGACATATCAATTGTAGTTAAGATAGGTACCTGAGATGATTGAGGTGATTCCTCTTAAGAGTCAGCCATTAGAGCAACATTTACATATTCCTCCTCTTCATCCGAATCAGTATCATCCCAGTGCTTTCCCTCTGCTATGTAAGCCTTCCCTTTCTGCTTTCCAGAGAATGCCTCCAACTGCTGTTTAAGCTTGGCATTCTCCTTCTTCAACTCATCATAAGAATCCTTCTTTCCACAGACATCTTTCATGTCTCTTGCTTGACGAGGCTTCCGGCATTCAGTGGCGAAATGCCCTAACTCATTGCAGTTATAGCATCTTGATTTGCTTCTATCAATCATGCCAGTCTTGTAGCCTCCCTTAAAGCCTGTACTAGGTGTATAATTGCTCTTCTGGAATCTGTTGGTTGAGCCCTTGAACTTGTACTTAGGGTTTCTCTTGAAACGAATATGACTAAACTTTGCAGCTAAGTACGCCATGGTTTTGTCTTCCATTTGCTCAAGCTCTTCTAGGGTGTAGTAATCACTTTCATCAACACCCAGATTCACAGAATCCATTTCTGCTTCTATTATCACCTCCTTTCCAGCTCTAGGGGTTTGAACCTGAATCTCAGAAGTTATTGGTTCATCCACTACAAGTGCTGCTGATCTCACAAGTGCATTGTGCTTGCTGTCCACTGTCCCTGATCCGTAGATTATCACCCTTTGTTCCTGTTCCATCTCATAGGTCTTCAACTTGCCATAGATCATCTCTAATGACATCTTTGTGAAGTCAATTCTTTCCCTAATGGATGATGACTTGTGTTCTACATGATGGGGCAGCGTCATCATGAACTTCCTGTTCGATTCTCTCAGTGGATAGGTCTTTCCTTTCATTGCCAATTCATTGAGGAGCTTAGTATACTTCTCAAAGACCTGAGTTATACTTTCTCCTGGCAGGGACCTAAACGCTTCATATTGAGAAGTCAGAATGTCCAATCTGTTTTCCTGCACGTCTTCAGTTCCTTCCATAATTAGGTTAATGGTATCCCACATATGTTTCCCGCTTGTACAGTTCATCAACTGATAGCTCATTTCCTTGTCTGCGGAGTCCGCCAATATCAACATTAAACCGGTGTCCAATCGAATCAGTTCTTTGTCAGAATCTATAAATTCACTTATATCCTTAGGTTGGGTGCCTGAAGGAATCCTGCTACCATCAGGAGCTGTAGATTCACTAACTAGTTTCATTGGTACAAACGGTCCGTTTTCTAATATGCCAATATACAACGGATTAGATGCCTTGATGAATAACAACATCTTCATCTTCCACAAACCGAAATCATCTCTAGTAAACGGGGGAACTTTAATACCAGCGGTTGTCTTTGGAGCACTCATGGTCTCTGAAAATTTCAAATTGTTTAAAATTCAAGAAATTCCAATTAAATGAAAAAAATTGAAAGTTAAAAAATTTGCTTCGAATTTTCACGCTACGTTTGATTTTGGTCTCATTCACCGGATCTGATTTGTATATCAATCAAGTAGCTCTGATACCAATTGTTAGGTCCAAAGTATCGTAGAAGGGGGGGTTGAATACGATACTTACAAATAATTTAATTTCGTTCGCGGATTAATCTTTCAGTTCTATAACGAAATCAAACACACCAAACCAAATCAAGTTTCGGGGAATATATCTTTTTATAAATATAAACCTCGAGGGGTGCTACAATTTCTAATCCGTAGATTAGCGTCAATGAGTTTAAGGTAACACAAATACAAAACAATAATCAAGTTCTGAGCACTATTAATTTCTCTGATAATTTTCTCCGGCTCTTCTCTCTCTCAGTTATGTCTCTGTGTTAGAATCCTTAACTGAAGAAGACACACTCTTCTCTCAGTATTAATTGTAGACTTGATTTGAAAAACCATCGAACCATTTAGAATAGAATATTCTTGGCCGTTGGATCTTCATCAACCGTTCACAACAAGTTACTTTTCACCTGCTCCTTGAAATGCAAAACCATCGAATGGATTAAAAAACCATCGAATGGAATTACTTTATTTACCATTCGATAGTTTTTAATTCAAAACTATCGAATACTAAATAAAGTAAAAGTGGTTTGCCAATAATTACTTTAACCACCATTCGATATTTTTCTCAATTGAAAAACTATCGAATACTTTTCCTTGTCTTTTGTCCTTTAGTGATTACTCCTGAGCTCCTGGGTGTTTAAGTTTTAGACAGTATCAATTCCTTCTGAGACGATAAAACAACTTGATCTTTTCAGTGCCGTCACCTAGTGCAACTGGTCTGGTTCACAGATGAATAACACTTGATCAATTCTTATTTTATGTCTTCAATACATTGCTGCTGATACGTCCCTTGTCGTTCTGGTTGCTTCATCACTGGAATCCCGTGGTACTGAACCCTAAATCATTCACATACTTCTGTCGTCTTCAAAGTCTTGTTTCTTTTGTTGTCACTGAGGCTTGAACATTTTCATGAACTTCTTTCCGTGACCTGTTTACGGACTTCAAGAATACATAACGTATTTTGATTTTTTGTGTTTACCTTTTCTTCTTTGATTCTGGATTCCTGTGCTTCTGTTAATATTATTGTCTGTCTTGTCCTTTATTGAGTTGTAGTTATCTCTTTTAGATCTTATGTTACATTATGCTTTACATACTTGTATGACCATTCAGTAGAACCATAGTTCACCAATAGAACCTGCCAAATGAGTCCGGTATGACCTCAAGAATTTCTAACCACTTTCGGTAGAACCTGGGAAAGTAATCTGTATGACCTATTAAAAAGCCTTTGTATGACCTGAAATAATTCGGTAGAACCTAGCATCTTTTCAGAGCAGGTCATACCGAGCTTTACTATACAGGTCATACCGAATTTCTAAACCAGGTCATACCAGTTTGATTTCAGAAAATCCTTTTAATTTAATTAGTTAGATTAAATTCTAGATTAAATTAATTCTTCTATAGAATTAATTTAATAAATAATTTAAACAACTAACTTAATTAATTTAATAAATAAATTAATTCTGATAGAATTAATTTATTAATTAAATTAAATTAATAAATCAAAGAAGATAACTTAAAATCCTTGCATTCCTCTATCTTCTGAAAACCACTGAATATAGATGATTTAATTTCACTGATTGATGTCGTCATTCGATGTACTGTCTGGTTTCATGAATAACTGACTTCAATGATAATTCTTCATCTTTAAAACATTAAAAGCTGTGGCTTCTTTTCTTTAGCTTTGACTAAACTTTGTATCCTGTACTTCTTCTGTCACTAACTGGAAATCTCTGTCACTGTAGTAAATCCACTTCCTTGAATACTTCACTGAGGCTTGAACAATAACTTGAACTTCTTTCAATGTAGAATAACTTCAAGTCTGTAGATGACTTTAATTCTCCATTCTCTTGACCGATAAAACTCTCTGAGATTCCTGTGACATATTAACTTATTATTTACTTATTACAGACTTGTTTAAATTAAGTTGTTTCCTCGGAATATTAATAGGCCTAAACATATGCCTTTCAAGTGGTTTGATAGGGTTGGTGTGTCGACGGATCTTTCCAGACTGGACATTGTGATTCAAGGTTGAACTACTCATCTTCATAGTTGCAGCTAAAGATTCAAGGCTTGTTCTTGGAGATAAAGGAATACTACGAAATAGTTCTGGATCAAACTGAATTCTCTTACGTCCACAGTTCTTTGTTTTTTGATGACTAACATCAACTACGCCATTGGCCAGAGGAGTTTTTGATTGCTTCCATATGCGCGTCACCGTACGAGTTGATATAGAGAACATGATAGCAACAACCTTTGTGCTACCCTTTTTAAGCTTTCCGTTGTTACTCTTGCTTAGTAAGGCCAAATAAATTGATCGACGTTCTGCATTAGATAACATTCGATTTTTCCTTGCTTGCCGACCTTCTGATTCAACTTGTTCACCTAAGAAGTGAATATCTTAATATTAGAGGATGTTATAAAAATTATTGAAAAAATAAAGTGTTGTGAAAATACTTGATGGAGGTTGGTTTAAATCTATATTTCCAGTCGTATTTTCTTGTTCCTGCCAGATTTATTCACCTGATACATCTTCAAAAGCTGGACCAGTACAAATATTAGGTCACAAAAAACCTAAATATAATCTATATTAAGATCAAATGATGAGAGATATTACCTATATTAAGATCAAATAAGTGGATATCATCGGAATGCTCTTCGTTGACATGGGTAGACATTTCTTTTTCATTGCTCTCATCTTCTCTTGGTGGAAGATTTAAATCTAAATTTAGCATAAAACTCATGATATTTGTATAATTTTTGTACTAAGAAAATCATGTTTACATGTTCATTATATAGATAAAATTGGTGGGAAAATAAAAATTTTGAATTCATGAAACTCATTCACAAGATGAAAATTTAAATTTTCATTGAAATTTTAAGAGGGAGATTTGGTTATACAGTGAAGAAGAGAAATTTTTTTGAATACAAACAGATGATGAGTTTATATCTTAGTGAAATATTAAGTCCTACAAATTAGATGGAGAGTGAATCTTGTAATTAATGAAAAGAAATCATGCGTCAAAAAACTAGTTGTATTCTCATTTGTTATTGTAGTAATTAGGGGCAAAATATGAAACTTAGCATTGTAATTAAGATTTCTTAATCAACGCGATTTCTTCAAAACTGACTACTAAAATGGGATGGAGGGAGTATTTAGTTGTAGGATTTGTTTACTTTCCCGACATAACAGTAGTTAATTTTCATTTCAGAGAAAAAACTTACAGTTAATTTTGTAATTTTGTGTGAAATCCTTCATCCGAAGTTTATGTAAACCGGAAGTTTTTTAGAGTATGTATCTAGTTTGACCGTTTGAGGTACTTCAAAAACTTTACTTACAAAAAATTGAGTTATTAATCCGATGGTTGGTTTTCTCAACAAGTATGTTCTTTTTTTTTCTTTTTACACAAAGAATGCATGTAAAAATTGGAAAAATAAATGCCCGAATATATCATTATACGATTGGAATGAGATCAAGTGAAAGGTTAACTCAACAATAAGTTCATGAAATTATACACATACTAATTAAATGTACGGCGTGTATATATGGCGTGTATATATAGAGGTATACATAACATTCTAATTTGCCTTCTCACAAAAAATTGTGGTTAAATTACATTAACCAAGTTTAGGTCTGTTATATGATAAACAAAAAAAAATTAGGCCTGTTAATTATTAGGGATTTTTTCAAAAATACCTCCATTATAAATCTTTTTTTCAAAAATACGTTGATTCTGAAAATTATTTACAAAAATACGTTTTTTTAAAAATTATTTTCAAAAATACGCTTTGCAACCCCTGCAACCCAAAATGCAACTTAGTAATTCTTTTGATATTTTATCAAACAACTTTTGCAACCCCTGCAACCTCAAATGCAACTTCGAATTCATTTTTTTCAAAAGTTGATTTTGAAGTTGATTCAGGTTGCATCAGTTACAATTTTTTAAAAATAGATTTGAGTTTCAGAATTGCAACTTATGTAACTCAATTTCACTACGACATTCCATCAAACAACATCATGTATGCACGATGAAATCACCCAAACAACCCAAATCAACTACATCTTTTCAACCAACAAATAACAAAATCAACTAAAAGCAAATTCATGTATAATTAAAATCAACCAAAATCCACAAATCCACAAAATCAGAGGTCTAAACTTGCTTCGGCACCACCCTAATGAAGAAGTGAAAAGTCACCAAAACCCACCAAATACAACACCAATTTACCAAAATTAATCACTAAACAATCAAAATTGAAATCGATTAATATTATCTGAAACTTTAGCAACCGACAAGAAATTAAAGGATGAAGAAGATAATAAAAGTTAGAAGAAGATTACAAGAATGAAAGGAAAAGAACGATACAGGGGCACGAACACGAACAAAAAGACATAGAGGAGAAGATAACACTAACAAAGAAGACACGTACGGGGAATAAGCAAAATGCGTATTTTTAGAAACCAAATTTTAAAAAAAGGTATATTTGAAAGAAATAATTGAAGAGTGTACTTTTGTAATTAAGATTCAAAAATGATATATGACACAATTTCCCTATTATTATTTGGTGTGATCATAAGTATGAGACATGTGAGAAAACTAAAAACAAATTTGTACATAAATCCTCCAGTTTTCTAATTTCTACTTAAAAATATATCAAAATACAAAGTGATCATGATCTAACTTCTCAATTTTTATTTTTGGTAAATGAAGCTGCTGCAGCATGCACCGTACTTGCTGTTTAATATTTTTGAAGTCATCATTTTTACATATATCATTATATTTTTATATATAATTAGAGTAAAGTATGGTTTGGTATGGTACTGGTAAAAACTATCTCCAATAAAATAATCACATAATTAGAATTATTAATAATATTCTAATTTAGAGAAAAAGTAATATTTTAATAAAAGTAAAGAATAATAGAAGTAGTATAAGTTTAATATTTTAAATATTTACACTAAAATTTATAAAAATAATAAAGAAACATATAAATAATCATTCTTTTAATGATTCTATATATAAAAAAAATCAGTAATTTTTATCATTTCAAGAAGTAAAACATATACCAAAATAATATAAACATATGAAAAAACATATTATTATGCAATTGATCTATCTGATTAGATTTATTTATGTTACACTACTAGAAAAACAGGATTAAACATCACACTTAAGACATCGGTTAGAAAAACCACTGATGTAAAAAGCCTCTATAACAATGATAAAACTAAAACCGATGTCTTTTAGAAATCTATACATCAGTTCACGATAAAAACGATGTATAAAACTCGATTTTAAAATATCAATCCCGACATCCCCTTTCATTCCCCGCCTTAGAAAAAATTTCTCCATAAATTCCCCCCTTTAAACAAATTTTCACCTCCCGCCTATCTAACAAACACCCAGCTGTCCCCCTTTCAAACACAAATAATAAAGCTTTAAAACAAAATTTATATAAAAAAACATAAAACATAGTAAAGCACAAAACATAAAAACACAAAATCAAAGAACTCTCTCCACTTTTCTTCCTCGCTTTCTCAAACGTAACCCTAACATTCAATTAAACTCTGATTACGTTTTATTTGTCCGATTTCAGCTTTCGATTTGTTTCTTTATTTCTTTTAATTGTTCGATTAAAGCTCTTTTTTTTTAATTTTTCTTTGTTTCTTCAACAGATGGAGCTTGGAGGTTTGATTTACAAATTTGATTTCAGTTCGAGTTTTAAGGTTCGATTTACACTTTCAGTTCGAGTCCAGTTCTTTGTTTGCTAAGGTATTTGGTTTGGATTTACAACTTCATCTATATTTTGTGGTTGCATATATTTCTATGTCTACATGTCTAAAAGTGTTTGTTTATGTTCCTAGAGGAAGATGGGTCACTGGGAGTTTTAATCTTACTAGTAATTTTACCCTTTTTCTTAAAGAGGGTGCTGTAATTTTGGGGTCTCAGGTATGTAAAGTTTTCATCTTTTTTACCTTTTTCTTAATGTTTCTTGATTTTAATAAAGTTGGGAATTTTGAGTTTAAGTGGTTTGTTTTTGATTGATTTGGGTGATTTTGTATGCAGATGATGATTGTGTTTATAAAATAATGTTGTTGCAATGGGTTGATGTGTTTTTACTTTTTTAATTTACTGGCCTTGTTGTGATGTTTTATAAAAAGTTGAGCTTTTGAACTTTGAATGGGCATGTTTTGATTAGTTTGAGTAATGTTGTATGCATTTGTAAATGGTTTTTTTGTTATGGGTTGAAGGTTTTTTATTGTCTTTGTTATTATCTCTTGTTGAAATGATAGCTTTTGGACTTTAGATAGGCATATTGATACAGGAAATCAGGAATCCAGATAAATGTGCTAGATATAAGTTAGTATAGGTAAGTGGAATATGCATATTGCTAGCATCTTGTTGTAATATTTATCAGATTAGGGGAAACCAAATTATTTAAGCAGAAACCTGAGTTGCTCTCGACAAAGATATTTTCCACAGGGATCAAAAGAGGAAATTCCGGTAAAATTTGCTAACCAGAGAACTTAAATAAGTAAGCGATCACTTTGCATATGCATGCTAGTTAATTCTTTAGTTAACGCCTAATTGCTAATACTGATTGATAAAGGTCTGTCAATTGTATATGTATACTTCTCAACATTAATTACACTGATCTAGAACGTGAAAGGCTACCAGTTAAAGAAGAAACTCCAAGTTTGAAGGATCGCAAGATAAATAATACAAAGCCACAACAAGTTTCTCGACTGAAAACTAAATGTAATTTATAATTCAATTTCAATATGTGCAATTATCTGCCATGTGCTTAATGCTTAATATATCTTCCAGAGTACAAGATTTGCTTATACTATCAATAAGAACTTATCAAACGAGTTGCATACAATACTCGTGAGTGTGATTATCTTAGCATCAGGTTTATTATATCAGTTATCACTTATCAGTTTTTGTGAATCCAAGACATAAACCAAGACTGAGTTTTTTTCCTCCCCAAAATTTTTGCTGACCCTGATTTTTCCTCTTCGGGTGCAAATGAATTACCAGTCTTCCTTGCATAACAAACATGAGAAACCGAAGGTTCAATATTTGACGGAATGATCTCAGGTGGCAGACTTCAAGTTCCAGGTCTGTTGGGACCAGTATACACCCTGCAGATATGAGTAATGTAGTTCTTGTAATCCTGCAAACATAAAAAGAAATCGTGCTAAAACAGAAGGGCAGAAAGATAGAAAGTGAGAGGATAATGAATTGCAACTTGTTCTAGAGTTTTATTATTGACAATCACCCATGGTACAAATCTATGAGGATCATGTAAATATATGCAGTAAATAGTTATGCTTATAGGAAGGATCATGTAAATATATGCAGTTTCAGTAGTTTATACACAGAGCTGGTCTCACTAATGTTGTTCTCAGTATAAGTAAATAGTAGGCTTATACTTGTTCTCAGTAGTTTATTAAATGCATATAGAGATGCATGCCATTTTGGAACTGAATTAAATGGGCTCGCAGATGATCACCTGTGCTATAGAATTCAAAACAGTGAAGCATTCTGTAATGTAATATTTTTTATGCTTCAAGAGGCAGATAATATATTCTGCGGGTTGTTGAAGATATCACCGACAACTTTTAAGAAAGAGACGATACTGGAACTGAAGAATACTTCAAAATGGAAAAAGATGAAGCCATTTGTGAAGTCTTATTTGAGGAGCACACTGTTTTTGTTGAATCAGGTTACCGATTTTCGGATAATGGCTTTGTCCTTAACCTGACTCGGAGCTTCTATAATATTCTTTGCCGCCTTTCCATCTTTGCTGCAAAGACTTATCAAGGTAATTTATTTTGTAATTATATATTCACACTTGCATCTATAGTTGAATATTTGTTGATAAATAGAACGTCCAGGTCGACATGAGTGTTAGATTATTGACTTAAGTCTTATTGATTATTGCACATTCTAGACTGAGGGTATTTTTATTTTAATGGTAATCCCCAGTTTTTAAATATTTTAGTCACTTGCTTGTTGTAAACTATTAGACTTAATATTGTTGCCATCTTTGTTAGTCAAATAGCTAATACATAATGTTTTGGATGCAATATATTACATCTGTGCATTGCTCTTCAATAGAAATGTTTTTATGCAGATTTCAGTACACTTCTGGGCAACATGAAGCGGAGATCTATCATCATGTTCTTTCCATATCATTAAGGATGTAGCTGAGAACAAGTATAAGACATATAAGCCTCATTCACGGAGATGGTCTCACTAATGTTGTCATTACGGGTATGTGAAGTTGTATTATTATTACTATTATCGTTCCGTTTATACAATATACAGGTATATAACCAAGTTATTCCATCTTGGAAGCAACATGTAAAATATAATTTTACCCATGGACTTGTGAAATGACATGATTACTAGAAAACAATCAGAAAGTCACATTTTGAATTTATTTCTATTGGTACATATTAGAATCTAATAGGAAGTGGGTGTTTAGAGATTGTGGTAATCAAGTAGTCAAGTAATCTATGGTTGATCTTAAATAATATATAGTCCGATGATAGTGGGAAGGAAGATCTTGAGCATTATCTTGATGCAGGGAATCATACCTTCTAATGTTAGGCCTACTTAATTGTTAATTGTTTATGTGTAAGCAAAAGGGTATCATGACCTTTTTGTTATTGTAATTTTTCTTGTGTTTACACTTTTCAGTGGACTATCAAGACTCGCAAGGTAACTTGTTCCAGGGCCGAACTTGATGAGATCCAATTTGAGACTCTTAGCTATATTGATAGCCTTTTGTAAATAGGGCACACAATTTGGTTTTGGTGTAGTTGTATTATTGACTTTGATACTCGGATGGTTTGGATTATGTAGTAGTTTCGATATGAATTGGATTATGTAGTTGGCCAATAGAATTTAATGTTTGACTTTGGTACATATTGCCTTTTTGATTTCAATTTCGATATTTGGTTTTGGTTTGGCTTTATGATTTTACTCATTTGATTTTTGTTATCTTGATTTTTGGTTTTTGGGCATGTTATATACATGACATCTATATATTAAAAAAAAAACAAAATTACATCACTTTCTCAGAAAATTAATGTTAAATATCACAAGTAACATCAGCACACTAATTAACAAAGCAAAGAACTCATGTCTAAAGAATAAAAAGACAGCGATTATTGTATAGAACTGATGTAAAAAAGAAACATAGACATCAATTCCTTATTACGAAACCGATGTTAAAATGGAACATATACATCAGTTGCTTATTAAAAAACCGATGTTAAAGATTAACATAGACATCGGCTAAAAACCGATGTCTAATACCTCTACCTTTCTCTACACATGCAAAAACATCGCTTCTCTTTTTCAATAGATATCGGTTTTTAGCCGATGTCTATTACAGTTTTTCTAGTAGTGTTATGTGGATACCAAACTCGTTATGTGTCAATAGGCGTGCTACGAATGTAACGACTCGATTTACAAGAAACTATACATGGTTAATTTTAGTCCGGTTTTAGACATGCATGCTTTCGAGTCATCATGCTGTGTTTTCCTATTGAGAATGAGGATGATGAGCCCGTCAGCCAGGCATATCAGTCGAGAGACAGGTCTGACAGGGATGGGAAGTGTAGGAGTTTTGCCAGAACAGGAGTTGAGTATGGGACTGAAGTTGGTGTACGTGTTAAATTTATTGAGCTGAAAGGAACTTTATATGAATCTTCATTTGTGCTCTGAGGGTTGCTTGGTGAAATTGAGCAAAAATTATCTTACATTTGTTTTTCCGGAAATGAGTGTTCCTCGGAAGAAACTTTTGAGTGTTGATTTAGAATCAGTGTTACCAGTGAAACCAGAGGTGTCAGGGGTGTTGGGACATTGGTTTCTGGCAAAGGCAAAGTCGTTTACGGCTATGGTTAACAAGTATATGCAACAAGTAGCAAGCAAGGAGCATGAGCTAATTTTGCCTTTTTTTTTATGTAATCTCATATGAAACTGAGTTTGTTCCCATGTCGACTTTGGTCTGTAAAGAATCACGACCCTTTCCCTATGCTTGCATAGAGTTGGAACCTGTTTATGACATATTCGTTATATATATGTATAGAAGTATATGGTTAGGAAAATATTAGAGGCACAAAATTTGTTCCCAAAATTCTTTCCAAATACACATGACAATTCCTGATTCGTTGTAATAATAAGTGGACCCCCTGCATTCACACCAACAACACCAATCAAAATATTCTAAACTGCCACATCACCCATGCATTATCATTTGATAACAATTTTTTGTATCAAATTTTGTACCTCTAGCACTACTCGTATGGTTATCAAAATTGATGGAATTTTTACACAGACTCCTCCACGTAGGATGCATTTTTTTTATACACTTAGTGTCATGTGTAATAGATAGATCCTACCCTTGTAGCATCTCCGATGCCTATATTTTAGAATTTGGGGAAAGTCGATGTTTCTGAAATTCGATTCTATTTTTCTAAATAACTGTTACAATTATTTATTTATTTTTCTCAAATTTTGTCATCTATAAATAGAAATATACATATATTTGTTTAAATAATTATAGTATTGTTTATTTAGCAGGGAATTTATCTACGATCTCCCCTAAATAACCACTAGATTTTGACACTTTTAAGCTGCAACATTTTAAATTACATACTCACATAGTTGATCATCTCTGTGCATCTGTTTGGTAAATATATGCAGACATGTCTTTGTCCAAACAGACGTTGCATGATTTTATTATAAACGCTGAATCAAAGATGTATAAGAATATTGACCTCTGCAAAGATATATAAGAACTTTGGTACGATTTTGATTGAAAAACAAATTATCTATTTTAATTTCGCCCGGAGTCCAGGAAAATGACCGTGTTAGTATAGGAAAAGTCCAGGAAAATTCGGTGGTTTTTCTATAATCAACCTACTAATACCATGCAAAAAAAGACCACTAACGAGGGTGGTTTAATGAACTTACTTTCTAAAAGGCCATTAGCACTTGTAGGACTGCTCACGGGTTATCCAAACCGAAAGAACCAACCTAACTCACCCCTTATTTGGGCCGACCAAACCGACCGATTTAAACCCGAAGTCTAATTGGGTTAATTTTTCGTTGGCCCGAATATATTGGGTTGGGTCGGAGTTTAATTATTTAAAACCCTAAACCAACCCAGCCCGGTCAAATTATATAAGTCTAGCCCATTTACACCATGCAAGCATGTTCTATATACTAAACACATATCTTATTGAGTAAATTTTGGCATCATTACAAAAATTTACTAACTTTTTATTTGATAGTAGCAGCAGCGTTTTTATAACAGTTGAATGAATAACCTGCTATACTCTTTTTCTATCTGAGCTCTCAATAACTTCTTATGACTTGCTAAATTTCCTTTATCCATGACTTTAATCGCAAAATAACTTTTTGTTCCAATCAACTTTGCCAGTTGAATACTCCCTATATCTTCACTGCTAGTGCTAACTTTATAAATGCTAATATCACCACTTTTTATGTATTTCTCTATGCTGCTAGTGTATTCACTAACTTCTTTGTTGGTGAACCTCTGCTTAGTTTCTATAAACTGTGTTGCAGAATAAAAGCTGTTTTGAATTAAGACTTATTTCTCGGTTTTCTTCTTTTGAGATTTATAAATTTTATTTGCCAGAACACTAGGACAAAAATATTTTTTCTTGTATAATCCAAACCAACCCAAACCATCATACCATTAGTAGGATTGGGTTGTATAATTTTATTGAGGTTGATGGGTTGATATTTTCTAACCCGATTTAATTGGGTTCGGTCACTAAATTGATTATAACCCGACCAACCCAACCCGTGTACAGCCCTAAGCACTTGTATTAAGTTGTACGCAACACTTTAATTAGATTATACTTTTTCAGCAAGGAAAAATAAAATATTTTAGTTTAGTTAAGTTACAAATCAAAATGAAGTGTTTTTTTAGCTAAGGTTATAAACCAAACCAAATTAAAGTTACTTGATTTGTCTCACAGGAAAGTAGGATATTTACTTACGAAGGTGTATTCATTTAAGATTTTGATGGATTAAAATAATTCACAGATTTTGAAAAATTGTTGTTGATTTTAATGAATTAATAATAATATGTGGATTTGTAAAAATATACGTGAAATCTTGTAGAGTCTCCTTGATTTTAGAAGAGTTTTTGTGAAATTCTTTAAAATCTCATGAATTTTAAGAAGATTTCAGAAGATATAAAATAAACTAACAAATCCTGCAAAATCCATCAATTTTTAATATCTAACAAAATCCACCAACTTTTGAATACTACGAGATTTTAATGAATTTCAAAAAATCTAAATTGAATACACCTAGATTTTAAAAGATTTTTCACAATCTTAATTAAATATCCCCAGATTTAAAAAAAAAATCAGAATCCTAATTAAATACACCTAAATTTTAAAAAATTATTTAAAATCTTAATTAAATATTCATGAATTTCTAAAATTCTTTAAAATCCCAAATGAATACACCCCTTAATATAGTTTCTAATTCTACACCAACTCTAGGTTTCGGTTTTTTTTCCTTTTGTTAACAACAGCTGAGAACAAAATGGATTGCGTGGATTATAGATATCCGTTAATATAGATTTGTTGCATTTCAATTGGAAGAATAAGTACGATGAGCTATTGAGCTACACATGAAATTTCGTTGTAATGAAATATTAATTCAATAATAGGTGCATGATACAAATATTGATTAAATGCATGAACTAATACATGTACGAATTACATTCAAATGATTTACATATATGTAGTTACGATCTCCCTTACAAATGAAATAATGGTTAAATTACACTTTATTTGTTTCTTTTGGTCTATTCATGTATATGAGGTGTTTGAGAGAGCTAAAACAATATCGGTTTGATTTTCGTTTAACGAAATACACTTCAGGACATGTCCATCAATTCTAGTACTCATATTTTAGGCAAGGTCGAAATCTTGAAATTCGGTCCATTTTCTTAGAATATTGTTAAGTTTAAGTTTTTCACCGGTGGAAAGCTCCAAATTAATTAATTTCTTTGATTTATTCTTGTTTTTTTTCAATAATTCTCCATTCTAGTAAGATTTATGTCCATTTAGTTTGTTTTGTTTTGTTTAATTAAACCTCATCTTTATGAGTTTTGTTCCCAATTTATTTGGGTTTTGTTTATTCTCTCCTTGTGAGAGCTTGATGTGTTTTGGTGTGTTTTGGAATAATCTAACGTTCGAGATGTTAGATCTGCGTGATTTTCAAAGTTTTGATTCAGTGATGAAGATTTCTATGGGATTACAATTACGGTCGATAGCTCAAATTGGTTGTGACGAAGGAGGTAAATGTGTATATATCAACTTCAACAAATCGTTTGATTGTCTCTCCATGAAGACTGTAATCAGCGATATGATCTGTTTTACGTTTGTTCGACTCAATTGTTTTTTAGATGCCGTATGAATGAATTAATTTCCGTTTCAAAAAAAGTTTTTGTTTCATTTTAAAAACAATTGTTATATTATATTTATATACATTTTTCAAATATATAATCTATAATTACAATGTATATGTTTCTAAAGCTTGCATATTTAGTAATACGATCAGGCCCGTCTCAAACTTTACAAGGGTCATGTGCTAATTATAAAATTGGACCCTTAATTTATTCAAAATTTAAACAAGCTATATATAATAAAGATATTTCCAACATTTTTACATGACAATTTCCTAATTATTAGGCGTGATATTTGAAGAGACATAAAAGGAGTTACTGATTCTAGACGTGAGTAACTAAATAAGTCAATTTTGATGGAATTTTGCTGATAATTAGATAGACATATATAGAATATTTACATGAGATTTTCTGATTTGGGAGCCATAATAATTTTGGACTCTGTACTATTAGGCTCCTTGCACACCCTCTTAGACGGGCCTCAATACGACACACTGAATGAATTATGTTCAACAGTTCTGAATTGAGCTATTGCAGTAAAATCTTCGTTTTTGGTGAAATCTTTACATCATACAGATTGTGAATGAGTGCGAGTTGCAGGAAAATTTGATACGGTACATACAACTTTTCAAATGTAAGAGTACACTTTGCTTTCTAATTGTAAGTAAATTTCTTATTTGTCAAAGCCCAAAAAAGTTCCTCAAATCTCTTCTATATATAATAGGAGAATACAAGGGTAAAAATAGCAAATAAAATCCCTGTGAAATTATAATTTTACCTTTTTATATTTTGAAATTACATGACATGCCATTACTCTCTTATTTAAAGAAAAAAAGAGTAAATAATGTTTTATGCAAAATCGAACCGTTGATCTTCACTAAAGAAATCATTCTTATTACCATTTGAGCTACATGACTCATTTTGGTTTTGAGTGAAAAATCACATTACATAAAACTCACATCATTCTTAATCCTATATTAATTATTATTTAAACTTTTAAGTAAAAATCGAGGTGATTTATAATATTTATTAAATTTTATTTTTTAAATTCTTTTTTAGAGTATGTTTGCAAAAGATATTTATAATATTTATTTTTTAATTATTAAAATATCATACAAAACTATATGCTACCAATCTTATAAAATTTTTATATTAAGTTTCAAAAACAATATTAAGTGTGGTGTATTTTTATCTTTCCTTTAGTTTAAAATAAAAATTTCGGTTGTGTAACTTTAACTATTATATATTCTATTTTCTTATATAAGGGTCTAACTTTTCTTGTACTATACAATATATTTAAATTATTAAATCATACTTATTAATTTCTATAAAATCTCTTTAACATTTTATAATAAAATTAGTTTGATAAATCATGATATATAATTTATATTTTAAATTTAATTTAATATTTTAAATAATAATTCAAATTAATATTTATTTAAAATAAGAGGTAAAATAAATATTATTGTAATTTAATTGTATTCTACATGTGAAAACTTTGAATTAGAAAAATGGATTAAAAGTTTAAACTATAAGAATATATACAAATCATATTTATTCACAATAATTTATTTAATATACATGAAAATATATAATATTTTTGTTAAATATAGAAATTGGGGACCGGGAAGTGTGGCAGGGAGACACTAATCCGTGACCCCATCCCGATCCCCGAAATTTTTACATATTTTTTCCCGATCGTCAGAAAAGTTCTCAATTCTCCGCCCGAAACGGGGCAGAGAATGGATTGGGGTTGGGCGGGAAGGGGTGAATGTCTATCTCTACAATAAGCATTATTATATAGCACATATCGATAAAATATATACATGGTATTTATGAATATTATTCTTATATATACAAGCAAAGGGTCGGTGCAATGCAAAGATGACTTTTAAATTTGTTATCTTATATGTATTTTAATAATTTATTTTATATTTATACTTTTTTCAACGAAGATGAACTTAAATTTAAATAGTTTTATGTGATTGTTGAACTCGATGTTGAATTGACCTATGTGTTTGTGTTTGAGCGTGATTAAATTGTGTTTCAAAAATTTTGTGTTTAACAGTATTTAAAAAATATTTTTTAATTAAAATTGTTATTTTTAATAAATCAAGGTCAAGTTGCAAAAGTAAATGGATTAAAGTGCATATATCAAAATATGAGTATCATTCTAACCGACCGACTACATTATATTTTGATCAAAATCGTTGTTTTTAATAAATTAAGGTTAAGTTGTAAAAACAAAATAACTAAAGTGCAAATACCAAAATACGAGTACTGTACCGACTGACTACAAAACTTTCAATGTTTCGGTTTTAATAATACAATATAAATAGATATATATAATAAAAGTGAGTAGATTTATAATTAGATTGGATGCATTGTGTATATGAGACATTTTTAATTATTATCACATTAATTTTAATGTCATTTTATGGAAGAAAATAATTAGTTATTTGGAATTGGATTAATATATATATATATATATATATATATATATATATATATATATATATATATATATATACATATGAAAACTATTTGTTTTGAATTAAAATAATTTAAAAGATGAGATAATAAAAATAAATAGATAGTATAATAAAAAAAATTAAACGAATTATATGGTCATGTTGAAAAGGTTAGACAATATAAACACATAAATTTGGGTTGG
Organism: Heracleum sosnowskyi; assembly: GCA_030848705.1. NCBI lineage: Eukaryota > Viridiplantae > Streptophyta > Magnoliopsida > Apiales > Apiaceae > Heracleum > Heracleum sosnowskyi. The sequence continues at coordinate 6,785,545 of CM061242.1, read as the reverse complement.
AAAAATAATTGGTGATACTAATTTGTGTAAAAAATAAATAGATAAAAATATATAGTCCAGTTAACAAATTTTAGAAAACAAGATATTATATAGCATACAAAAATATTATGATCGGATCGATCACATTATACACCCCGGGTTATTTAAAATCATAGGCCCCGATCAATCAAATTATCTATATAAATTAAAGTAAGTATATTATAACGCGACGAACAAAATATGTACAAATATAACTAAATATAATATTTAAACAACAAAGAATAAAATTTTATTTTAATCACTAGAAAATGACTGTGCCTTGCACGGGTTCATGCAACAAAATATGAGAATTGAAGTTATAATAGCAAATAATATTTTACGAATGTTAATATTATTATCAGTTAGACATACCCAGGTCATTTAAACATAATTATGTTTTAAAATTTTAGTAGTAAAATAAAAAAAAATTATTGTATTTGAAAATTATATATATATATATATATATATATATATATAAACAACTAATATTGACAATAGATTGAAATATTATTAAATTAAAACATATTGTAACACATGAGTCTCACATCGAGAAATTTGGAGGCTTTAGTACAGTTTATAAGACAAAGTACAACTACTAAGTGCACCAACAATCATGATCATTTGGAGACATGTGGTGGGTTTGTGAATTACCCACGTTATTGCATTTGGGCCAATTGGTCGGCGGTTGATTCGTGAAGTTGCTGGAGGTGGGGACACGGAGACTGGTGGTATTATTTCATAATGGGTTGAGGTCCAGAGGTGGGGACATAAACTAACCAATATTATCTCACAATCGCTAGAGATATAGGATCTTTGACCTATGAGATATCCATTCAGATCTAACGATGCCGTCAAGAGTTTAAGTGGGGGAGTTTGTACCACTCGAGTCTCAAAATTGAGAAGAGTTGGGACTTTAGTTCAGTTTAGAACACAAAGTATTACTACAAATTGCACCAATAAATCATGATATTTTGGGAACTTGGGGTGTGTTTGTGGATTACCCAAGTTGTTGCATTTGGGCTAATTACTTGGTACTGAATTATTTGATGTTTTGAAAGTCTGAAAGATAGAGGAAGCGAAACAAAGGAAAAAAATGCGTAGAATCAACAAATTGCAAGAAAAGATATGAACGAGTTAGAAATAAAGGTTTAAGAACTGAAATTGCAAGACCTAAGTAGAGTATTAGAAGATTTACGAAGGCTTTTGATCAAAATAAGTAATAAAACCTACTCTCCAGAATGTAACATCTTGAAGAATTGGAAGAAAATTTAGGATTGCAATGTTTTAAAACTCATCTAGAACACCCCGTATCTATTCTATCCCTCAAAAAAAAAATTGTAAACTAACATGACAGCTATTCGTAATACTCGTATTAATTTCTAAATTAAAAACTTGAACATACTTAAGTAAGCACTCAATAGCTACATATACCATCAATAAGAAAAACCCTATATATATCAATCATATACTTGAAACGATAATGATCATGCATAGAATAATTTATAAACACAATTTAAGTTAGCAGCCCGTATCTCGCACGGGCTTTTATACTAGTGTATTATAGAGTGACACATATACCACCGAGGCATCACATACGAGTCTGTTGTCGTCGTTAAATTTTTAGACAACTTCAAATGCAACAAATATAACTTGCTAAAACACTAAATGGGGGTTTCTACGATGAACTTCTATAACTTATATTAATAAGTGAAATTTTTTTTAATGGTATTATATCATATTTGGTTCGCATATTTATTTAATTTACACATTTTTTTGGTTTCTCTCCGAAAATTCTATCACATGTAAAAAATTTATTTTACGTAGAATTATATATTGTCTTTTAACAAAAATAAAATCATATCTTACGTTAAAATCTTATCTCACATAAAATCATATATTGCTAAATGAATATTAATCTAAAATACACTATAATATTATTATTGTACTAAAATATATTATATTATTTTTATAACCATCATCGTCACATCAGATCGCCCACCTGACCCAATTATAATCACTTAGTTGTGAAATCAATATATTAATCTCAATCTACTTTATACATATGAATAATATTAATCTAAAATACATTATAGTATTATTATTGTACTAGATATATTATAATATTATTATACCCATCTGCGCCACAATTAGATCAACCACCATACCTGATTGTAAGTACTTAATTGTTGAATCGAGATACAAATTTCTATCTATTTTATACTTTGAATTGATTATCTTAATCTACCTCTGTACGAACCATCTACCCACCCTCAAAACTCTAGCTATTGTTCTCCTCCTAACTCTCTCGAATATATTTTGAGTATAATACTTAGTTTCATGTTTGATCAAGCTAAAATATGTGCAATTTTTATAAAATATCGTTAAAAAGAGTTTCTTTTATTAATAAAAGGTTATAGATTTATATTACATAAATAATTTAAAATTTTAAATAAATTAATTAGATCCGTGCTTTGCACAATTAAAGTGTTAGGGATTATAATCCTTTAAATTAGGTTATCCCATGTTTGTTTTGAAGTATTAAGTTTAGGATTGGAATATAATTTTTTAAAATTTTATCCGTTTGTTTTGAGAGATAATAATGGAATTTGACTACTATCCTTTAAATTTTTCAATACTACGTTTATTTTGCATAAGATTATAGTGAGTGGATTATAATCTTTTAAAAAAAATGACTTGTGTAAGGGGATTAATTAATATCCTAAACTTAATATCATAAAAAACGAACATGACCTTATGTATAATAATCTTCATCAGGTGCAAATTAACTAGTTTGGTCCATTGGGTGATTAGTTTGACTCGAAAAGAATTCTAGTCAATTAGAGGATTATAACTTCTAGATCTTAGAGGGGATAATTACTATGCAAATCAAACAAAAGTTCGTCAGTAACAAACTAAACTGAAATTACTCGATTCGTGTCGCTCGAAAATGGAATATGTATTTTTGGTAGTTTTTACACCAACTCCTCCAAGTAGCTAGGATGCGGTTATTTTCCTATATGTTAACAAGAGCTAGAAACAGGCACCAGTAATTGGGAAGTGATTCTAATGGTTTGCATAGGTTATTTACAGCCGTTTTTATTGATTTGATGCATCACAATTGAAAGATTAAGTATAACGAGATGCACATGAAATATTGCTCCACAAGTTGTAATGAAATATTAGTTCAATGTACATGACTGGAAATATATGGATTAATGCATGAACTTATACATTACGAATTAATTACATGAGAACGATATATACATGTGTGATTCAGTAATGATCTCCCTTACAAATGAAATAATGGTTAAATTGCAATTATTAGGCAATTTAGGTCTATTTAGCTGGGTATCAGATATTTGAGAAAGCTAAAACAATTACTATATAAATGTTCATTTTCATTTTCTATTAACAAATTACGCTCAGTGCCGCACGTAATGGACATATTCTGCCTATGGTAACCATTTCAGCTCTTTGATTAAATTTCATAACTTAGCGAAGACTCAAGATCTTGCACAAGGCCGACTATGTTTTTCTAAATAATTGTTAAGATATTTTATTTACTTATTTTTTTAAAAAAATTACCTATAAATAAAATATATATATCTTTTCTTAAGTAATAGTAATAGTATTGTGATACTTTAACGCCACAGCATCCTAAATTACATGCTCACATATATAGTTGATCATTAGCACTTGTATAACTTGTACGCAACACTTTAAATTGTTGCTAAATTTAGTTTTTACTAAAAATACAACAATTGTTTTTTTTTTCTTTTTTCTTTTGCATTTCTTTCCCCTTCGGGAAACCTGTGAACTTCCATTTTTTTTATACTTTATGTAAATTCCCCTCTTCTATGTTTCTGTGTATCAGTGCATGCATAAATAATTAATTTATTTATATACATTTATATATAATACATGGGTGATTTTGTTTTGCTATCTTTTGATTTCTTTTCGCTTTTTAATATATCAATCAGCTGAAATGTGGTTGGATCAGATTGGTTCCTCGTGACCATGAGAATGCTTGTTTAATCTTGATTCATGGTGAAGAGAAGTTGATATTGTATCAAGCCTTTCCAACATATTTAAAGCGAAGGTTTTAAACAGAGAAACAGATGAGTGGTTGAGTTGAGTTTTTAATTCTCGTGATCAAAACCATGAAAAGTTGAGCATTTGAGTGATATAGAAAACTAAAAGCATTTCTTGGTTGAAATTTAATTGCGTGACTCTGTGATATTTTCCTTCATGTAGTAAAGTTATGTGGAAGTAACTAGACCATATATTTAGATACAGTACCTTAATTCTAGTTAGGCTTCTTGTTTGTCAAGTTTAACAAATAGTAACAATTAATTATTTGATTACATTGCATGCTTCTGGTTCGAGTTTTTATTTTTGGAGTTTAACTTCTTATAAAATATTTGATTACATTGTATGGGATGAGTTTTATGTTCAAGGTACCACTGTCAAATGGAATATTTTGTTTAGGCAACGGAAATCACAGTCCCTCCGTCCTATTCATTTCTTTACATTTTTTATTCATTTGTAAAAACAACAAACACTGTTAATCTACATACATCATGCAGTTAAAGTATATACTTTCTGGTAACAGCCCACAACCAAAATATCAAAATAAATCACAATGCACAACCCTGTTGTCCTCATCTTTATCAAAGTAAAAAGTAAAGTAGTTATTTTTTTTCTCAACAATATCTTTATCAAAGTAAAAAGTAAAGTAGTTAATTTTTTTCTCAACAATAACAATCCGATACTGACAGCAAAAGTGGTTCTTTTTTTAAACATTTATTAAATAAACAACGGCATCAGTGAACAGAAAATAAAATTAATATCCATTGAAGTTGCATTTTCAACACACAGTATAATCAAACATAATTGTTCTCACAATTTAGGGCTTGTTTGCCTTATTATAAGTTGATAATAAGTTGATAAGAGTTTATGAGAGTTGTTTGTGTACTCGGTTTATTTGATAACTTATAAGTTGAATATTAGAAATCATCAACATTTTACTTAACTTATCAACTTATTCTTTGATTTCATTATTTTTCTAATATTTTATATTTTTACATTTGTGTTTTTAAATATTTTTTTAATTTAAAATACAAGTATTGAAATCTTTGTATTTGAAAATTATTTTTTCAAATTTAATTTAGCAAATTCTTCACTAACTTATAAATAAATTTATCCAAACACCCGTATAACTTATAAGAATTCATCAACTTAAACTTATACAGTTACTAATTTTAAGTTATAAATCAATTTTTTTGTCATACCCCAAACAAGCACTTAGTCGGCATGCATGAAAATACTTTAGGGTTATCATAACCAAACATTATTTCTAATTTTCTATATCGCCGCTAAACACATGCGACTCTTGTGGACTAGTTAACACCTTCTAGAAGTTTGATGGAAAAACAGGGTATATATATGAGTAGATATAACTAGAACTTCTCCATGCATCTACTTATATTCCAGAAGAAATTTATAATCTCAAAATTTATATCATCATGGCTCCTACTAGAGATAATTACCCTGCAAGAGTTGCATTATACACACAAACCACCACAACCCCTCCTCAAAAACCTCCAAAACTAACACTGGATAGTCTCCAAAGAACAATATCCGACATCTCAGCCGAACTCCGAAAAGAGGCCGAAGCAGCAGCTGATGAAATGAAGCGTAAAACCCTTCCACCGATATCCGAGGTTGAAGACGCAAAGTGTGAGTGTTGTGGCTTGTCCGAGGAGTGCACACCCGAGTACATAAGCCGTGTTCGCGACAAGTTCTCAGGTAAGTTGATTTGTGGGCTGTGTTCCGAGGCCGTGAAAGAAGAGATGGAGAAAAATGGAGGAAAAATCGAAGAGGCTTTGAGTGAGCACATGTGTGCGTGTGCTACGTTTAATAGGTTTGGAAGAACGCATCCGGTGTTGTTTCAAGCTCAAGCTATGAAGGAAATACTGAAGAAAGGGTCGTCGAGAGCTAAGTCATTAAGCCCTAGAGATTTTAAGGGTGCTGCTGCATCGAAGAAGGGTGGAATCGCAAGGAGTTCGAGTTGTATTCCTGCAATTACGAAGGATATTATTTAATAACTGAAACGATCGAAAGATGGTTAACTAAGTGTTTAATTTTTAAGTACAAGCATGTCAACTAATTTCGCGTGTTCGTCTATTTATGCACAAGGAGATGTAGAAGATATTGTAAACAATATAATCTCCACTAATTAGTACAGTATTGTGTAGAGTAAGTTCGGAGAATTCGGTGAAGTTGAACTAAGTTCGGAGAATATTTGCATGATTGAAATATAATTGCATTTCTGAAATCAAAAGAGCCGATGCAATAACTAGAAAATATTGTTTGCTGTGAAATATATAACTTGTGTGAAACAACAACAATCAATATAATATATAGATTAATTGCCGGCTTATGCATAATGCATGCATGATACTGCAACAATTTTCATAAGAAACGACTCAGAGACAACACCAACACCAGCAATGAAGCAAAGACGAAGACATGTAAAATTGTACAAAGTGAAGAGTTTAGCCATAAATTTGAAATTTTACAAACACAATACATGGGCCTGTTTGGCTATATCCTTGTTAAATCAAGCAAATGGAATAATTTTTTAATTTGAAATGAACTCAAGTTTGCTAGTCTGGTATACCACTCTTTTTTATCAGTTAATATTTCAGTGAAGCTGAATGTGCAGAGTTCCATGGTTCCGTATCCGTGATGATGTGCTGATTTTAATCCTAAATTTGAATGTTAAGCGAATGATATCTTTGTAATATGTGCGGTTAAAGAATGAATACAAGGATAGAAGAATGGTACCAACAACAACGGTGTAGACAACAACGGTACCAACAATCTCAGCACCAAGACCTGAACCCTTTGTGTAGCCATGGTTCACAACATTAGCCCCACCGCCACTGAGCTCGAATCTTGAAGATCCTTCCAATCCCTTGATAACACCAGCACCACAGATAGCACCAAGACAATGCATTACCATGTAGACCACAGCCCTGGTTAAGGAAAGCTTCCTTGTCAGAAACAAACCAAAGGTTACAGCTGGGTTGATATGTCCTCCTGTTTATTCCACAAAACAACATAAGGCCACAATTAACTTCTAATGACCGTATCTTTATGTTCCTTTACAATTGACTTAGATTACATGTCCACGCTTTGCGATTGCAGTACAGTAACTCAGTACTCTACCAAGGTATCAACACACTATCAGCCAAACCCAGCATACCAACCACGAGCTACAACATCTAAACATACACATCATACAAATTTACTTTCAATTCTAAACAGAACAAATATGAAACAGATTGTGTGCACCAGGCTTACAACTTACTACAACCATATGGGCCAAGATATTTGGAGAAGCAATAACGAGGAGATGATTTCCGGTGAATCTTTTTTCGATGACTAAGAAAAAGACGACCTTGATCAGATATTCTTAGGCGGAGAGAAAGCACCGAAAGAGAAGGCACAGAAGTATAATGGAAGGTTATGTCACGTAAAGTAAAGAGAATAGAATTATGTTTTCTAATTGAATAGTTAAACGACGTAGTTTTTTAATGCATCTTACGAAAGATACCTAAGAGGGCATCTTAGGCTCCCTTTTCTCAATAATTTATACCAGTCACCCATCGCAATGAATCATTGCCGGGGTTCTTAACTTTTTTTTGGACAAAACTGCCTCTCAACCCCGCAATGTTTCAATGCTCCCCGCAATGTATCATTGCGTGTGTATTTAAATTTCTTTTATTTCCAGGACTGCTCTGGGCTACCCTTATTTCCAGGACTGCCTTTAATTTTGGGTTTATTATATGGACTTTTATTTTGTGTTAATATTATATTTACATTAATGTTATAAATAATAATTTTATTTTTCAAAATATAAAATTTAAAGTGTTTTGGATCATCAATTTTATTTGAATTATATAAATTTCAATTTACATTATTTTGTATGTAAAATAAAAAAAATTAATTTTAAAATTATAAAATATTACAAAAATATTAATGTGCGACAAAATTTAAAATATTGACATGTACCACAAAGTTTAAATTATTGAATTAAATTTAATTTTTTAATTTCTACAAATGATAAACTACTAATATAAAGTATAAACATTCAAAATATTGATTTGAAAATCAAATTAACATGTGTGTAATCATTTATTATGTTAAAAAAATAAAAATGAAAAAACTAGAACACAATTATTTGCGAACGAGTAATCATGTGTATGGTTTAACATGTGTTTCACCATAGAATATTTGGAAACATTAGTTATATTAAATTTATATTTAATATTAATTTTTATTAAATTTAAAAGCAATTTTGAAAAAAATATCAATAATAGATATTTATATTAGAACGAGTAATCATATATTTTTTTCACCGTAGAATTAGAGATGCATGGTAAAATATTTTGAAACATTATTTAGAATTAATTTTATTATTTTAAAAAACAAAATTAAAAATATCAATAACTCACAATTATTTTCGAACTAGTAATTATCTATAAGGTTTAACATGTGTTTCAACATAATTGGACATAGAAAATAATTAAATGTAATATATGTAATAAAAACCATCTCTAATAATGTATAAAACATATTTATGATTTTTATGCATTTATTTTAATTTTTGAGAATATATTAAGGGTTTAAAATAAAAATAAAAAAAAATACCCCCAGCAATGAAACATTGCGGGGGGACTAAGCTCAAACCAGCATTAAAAGCTGGACAGTTGGCTGGTGGCTGCATTACATGCACCACCCCCCGCAATGAAAAATTGTTGGGCTACCACCCCCGTAATGAAACATTGTGGTGGATAGTTGGTTGCATTTAATGCACCCCGCAATGTCTCATTGCGGTGGCTCACACCCCCACAATGTTTCATTGAGGGGTATGCTGGCCACCTTAAACCCCGCAACCCCTTCCCCTTTCCCCTTTTTTTCAAACAAACCCTATTTTGTTTTGGTGCTCCATTTTCAAATTTTTTGAAGATCATTCAACTCAAGGTTTCGGGAATTGGGGAAAACGGGGATGTTTCAGGTAGAAGTCGGGTCAGGGCCACCGCAATGAATCACTGCGGGGGTCAAGTACACCTCTATGATTCATTGCGGGGGTTTGGGGGGGGGGGGTAATAAGGTAATTTCACATTAAAAAATTAATTAATTTAATTTTTCCTTTTTCGTAATAAAAAATTATTTATTTAAAATTAATTAACTTAATTTTTCCTTTTTCGTAATAAAAAATTATTAAATTATATTTATAGTTAATATTTAATTAAATATTTTATGAAAAATTATTAAATACTTTTTAAATTATTATCTCTAATTATTAATTTTATGATTTTATTTTAATTTTTGATAATATAATTAATTAATTTAATTTTTTACCTTATCACAATAAAAAATTATTAAAATTTTATTTATAATCAATATTTAATCAATATTTTATTGAATAGCTTTTAAATTATTAGCTCTGATTATTAATTTTATAATTTTATTTTAATTTTTGATAATATAATTAATTATAAAAAACAAAAAATTAATATAAATTAATTTAATAAAAAATTATTTTTGTACAGACCCAATATAAAATTATATCTAAGCCCAATACAATTATATGCAAGCCCAATACTATTTACATTAAATCCATAAAACTTGGTCCAGCAAGAAAAGAAGGGTGTTTTGGTAACTGAGACCCCCCGCAATGATACATTGCGAGGGTGAGGGGTATTTTGGTACTATTTCTCACCGCAATGTTTAGTTGCGGGTAGTGGTTGATAAATTCTTCCAACCACTTGTGGTTGTGGAAGGGGACCCTTTATACAAATATATTTGTTTTGTTTACTTTTATACACGGTGTGCATATTTCATCTAGTTTCATATACCGAAAATTCAAATATTAAATTATTTATCATATTGGTGTCAAGTACAAAAATTGTCGGGTTCAGACAAAAGTAACGAAACAATAAATAATTTATGCAAATATATTTATGTTGTTTCATATGCTTTCAAACAACGTATAAATCAATACTATTGATATGGGCTAAAAATAACCCTAGAAATATAATTAATGACGTATTAATTAGACCTAGATTGGTCCAAAAGTTAGGCCCAAAACCCTAATTATTTATTAATTTCGTAATTAATAAATAGGGAAAATATACAGCTCATAAAAAGAGTCCAAAGTGTGATAAAATCATCCAAAAAGTCTGACTTCTACAAAGAAAGATCTAGAATCTTAATCAAAGGAAATAACTAGTCATAGTCCTTATCCTACGATAATGATAAAACATATCCTTCAAGAAAGTCAATACTTATCCACCATCAAGGATAAGACTTATCCTTCAAAGAAATCAATACTTATCCATCAGGCTTTTAAACGCCTATATAAAGGGTCTGACCCCTCATCTCAGAACTACGTTTTGGACACAGCTCCATACGTCATCTACTACATTTTGGACACAGCTCCATACGTCATCTACTACGTTTTGGTCACAGCTCCATACGTCATCTACAACGTTTTAGACTTTATCCTCGAATAAGGACATACAAGTCACTGCGTCCTTGGTATGCCTCTGCCGCCATAGCCCCGAGGGCAACATCAAGAACTACATTTTTTTGGCTTGATTCTCAGCACTGATTGAGATACGTAGGCATCTTGTGAGGACAAATTTAGCCACGAAACACGAGAACAACCATTAAAACTCGAAAGCTCATAAACCCTTGCAAAAAATTCACAAGTACGTTTTTTAATCGATAACAACTATTATATAATATACGAAACATTAAAAGTTTGGTTGGTCGGTATGGTACGTTGTGATTTTACTTAATTGCCCTTAACTGTATTTAGTGTTTTTACTTAATCAACCTTACTTATTTATAGAAATATATTATTAAATAATAATATTACCTATTTATAATCAATTACCTTTTTTCCCTAAAATAAATTATTTTTTCTAACAAATTCTCCTACTTTTTCAAACATGGCAATTACCTTTTTAACTAAAACATGTTAGTTTTTCTATTTTTCTTACTAAAACCCCTCATTTTCCAAAAATATAACGGGCAAACCCTTACTTATATATTTTAGAATTTGTTTTAATGTTTTTAATTAATTAAAAGTATTTAGCTATTTTAACATGCCTACTTATTTTTTTTAACAAATATAATTAATATAATTAATAAAATATTAAAAATATAATAATAAAATAATAATTAAAAATTCGTGCATCGCACAGGTTTTAAGCTAGTATTTTATATAATCTCATATATCGAAAAACCAAACCAAAAATTAAATTTTTTATCATGTAGGTGTCGAGTACAAACATTGTTGGATTTAGACAAAAGTAACGATATACCTTAATGTTGTTATTACAATCTGTAAGAGTGACTTGATCATGACTAAATTTTTCGTGTTCTTAGTTCTTATCTGACTATTTAATCGATGATCAAAATGAGTCTGAATTTATAATATTTTTAATTTCCTATATGATATGGATAATTTCATTTATTCGACCGTGCACGAATATTACAAACTACAAAAATACCCTACCACCCATCAATGATGTATGATCCACAGTCTGATGATACTGTGTCTGTGTCATAAACACATTGTATTCATGCATACGAACTGTGTCACATGTTATCTCAAAACTCCAGCAGACTACGTTGCTTTATAGAAGTTCCATAACCATCTTAATATGAAAGAGTAAAGGGTACTGCAGACTGCAGAGACATATAAACCGGGTGCAACTCACATGAACTTGGTCACCCAAATCTTTAATTATGAATAACCCTATCTCTGTGATTTACAAAGTTGTTATCCACTGCAAGTCCTATTAGTCCGTTTTTGAAAAATCACTTGTGAAGGGGTGTACAATATCCACATCACTTCTAAATCGATCATGCACATTTGGATAATCTTTACCAGAACATTGTCACTTGAGCATCTCTTGCAAAGTAGCGAAATTGTAGGAATTTCCGATAAAATGAAATATTTAGACATATGTTAAGAGGGTTCCGAATGTATTTTGAACAAGCTTAAGAACGCCTTTTCTATTTGGTATACATCACTATATATGGGCTACAAAATACATTCTCCACCCCAAAAAAAAACTGCCCTATTAACTTCATCATTAATATAATAAATATATTGATATGTAACTCATATACAATTACATCCAAGCATTTATTTATATAATTGATACCAATAAATACATCATTTATGTATTTATTTATTCAATTTATCTTATGGATTATTTGGCATAAAGCCAAAAACCCAACATCTCCCACTTGGCTATTTGCCAAATTTTAGAAACTCCCACTTTTCATGAAGTGTATGATTTGAGTATCAATATAAGTCCAACCAATATTATGACTTCCACTATCAATATAATTCCAACAAATACTATCACTCATTGAGATAAATATCACATTATCTTTCTCACCTTTTATAACACATTCATATTTCTTAGTTCCCAACTTATATTCCACCAAAAATTAAATCGGTGTCCCAAAGTTAAATTCTAATAACCATATACCTTTGATACTTTTATCACAATAAACAAAAACTCCAGGCACGTTTCATCAATTTGTTACACAACGTACTCTTTATAAGTACCTGATCATGATCCTCTTAACAGCCTCTCACTAGGCTCAAGCAAAATTGCTTCAAAATCCACTTACAAAATTAACTAAAAATGTCAAGTTAAGTCAATCGATCAATCAACATAAAATACATCGAACTTCTGACTACTTGCATATAATACATTCAGTGGTTCTTTTCTGAATTAATCGTAATCGTTTCCCATTACTAATAGGGTTGGCGCCAGACTGCTATTCACCCATGTATTCAATCTCAAATTTTTCTACTAAGTTCCAACTTAGTTTTACGACATACCATTAAGATATACAATATTTTCGTAAACTAACTCCCACTTTTCAAAGTGTAGACATAATTGTCTAATTCACTCTCGACAAAATATTTCCATATTTCTTTCTTTAAACTTTTTCAACTAGAAAAATCTCAAATGTAAAAACAGACTCATTAGTCTGATATATTTTTTTTTCAAAATTCACTTACAACCCGTGAATTTCTTATGTTTGGGAAGAACACAAAACTCCCACATTTATTTTTAATTAACTAGCTGGTGGGTTTAGATTAAATTAGTGAGTTTTTTTCTCATTGTTTTTGCTACAAATCACATATCACATATGTGTTAATTTTCAGATTGTCATTTTTAGATTGTGTCTCCTGACTTGTTTTTTTAACTTTGTTTCTTTTACGTTCTCATACATTGGAAATTGCGTGCTATTTTTCAGTTTTTTTTCAATTACTCGGTCATATTTTCATATTTTTATATGTATAACTATTATATGTGGAGTCGTTGTGAGTAGAGGCGGCCAAACGGGCGGCCGTGCCGGGCCGTGCCGGTTTTTTGGCGAGCCGGGTTGGCGGAGGATGGACACGGGACCGGCACGTCTCTGGTGACGAGCCGTGCCGGGCCGTGCCGTGTCCAAGAAAGACGAGCTCGTGTGCGGTACGGAGGATTGACGGGGCGGTTGGCGGGGCGGGGCGGTTCAAGACATGGAAATATGAAATACTTAAAGGATGACAAAAGCACTTTGGTGTAATAAATTGTGGTTTAAAAAGCTTTAACAGAAGTCGTCGAGTAATGTTGCATGAATTAAATATGAACAAAAAAGTGCTCCTTTTACAATTATACATATTTTAAGGCAACACTATCCCAAGCTCTGCCCATTGAATGCATGCACTCCAAGTGTCACATGGAGGATTGAGCTCATTCATTCATGTGGTTGACAAGTTGACAGCTATATACAGAAATGATAACATAATATCAATATCTACTCCAAATTCTTTGAAAACATAACGTGCCGTGCCGTGCGTGCCGTGCCGGTTCGGTGACGTGGCCGGTTCGCACGGTTCCACGGGCCGGTCCGTGCCGTGCCCCGGTTCTTGAATTATAAACCCGTAAACGCCCCGTTTTATATACACGAATTGTGCCGTGCCGGTCCAAACCGTTACAAACCGAGTTAGCCGGGTTAGTTAGGCGGGCCGGTTCCGGTTTAGCCGTCCGGAACCGCCCGTTTGGCCAGCTCTAGTTGTGAGGGTATTGCTTTAGTAGTTTATTTTGTGTTTGATGATGCTCTGATACCAATGTAGGAATTTCCGATAAAATGAAATATTTAGAGATATGTTAAGAGGGTTCTGAATGTATTTTGAACAAGCTTAAGAGCGCCTTTTCTATTTGATATACACCACTATATATGGGCTACAAAATACATTCTCCACCCCAAAACAAAACTGCCTTATTAACTTCACCATTAATATAATAAATATATTGATATGTAACTCATATACAATTACATCCAAGCATTTATTTATATAATTGATACCAATAAATACATCATTTATGTATTTATTTATTCAATTTATTTTATGGATTATTTGGCATAAAGCCAAAAACCCAACAGAAATTAGCAACATCTAGGCCATCTGGCATTCTGGGAATTTTAGGCGATGATTTATTGCCTCTTGGGGATCATACATGTAGAAGTCGGGCAAATTTAAGTGTGCATCCAGATGGTTCGACAAAGGAGCCGAGCCTGTGACATACTTGCCCACTTACACGAAAGGTGTACTCTGCCCCTGCCAAAATTAATAGAATCATCCACTGCACCTCCAGATGAACCGAATGGAAAAATGTTGTTAAATACACATACCCTTTTTATGAAACATTGGTGGAGTCGCTTTCTATGGTAATTGAACTTTTCCCTTGCCATAACAGATTGAAAAATCGTTTAGGCCAACACCATTATGTCTACCAGAAAAATTCAGCAGCACATACACGGGGCCTGGCAAAATCCACAAACCTGATCTCGGCTTCCAATATATGATATTGTATTACTAAGAAAGCGCAACTCTATTAGCCCTTTCTTTTCTTTGGAAAAAGCTGGAAAGGAAGAAGGGCGAGAAAGAAAGGTTGCCTACTACATCTAGGGACGGGACTGATCCCGAAAGAGAGGTCTTTCTTTCGATATGGTTATGAAATCACTTAGATTTAAAAGCAAATCGATGATGCCATAACTTAATTAGTAGCAGAAATTGTAAGGTAGCCCTTCACTACATTCACTGGAGAGAAATGATCATCTTCAATCTAGTTGTAAGGTCTTATCCCTTTACTAGTAGCACAAATTTGTTTACATGAAATTATGTTTAACTAACTAGAGACTTCAACATATGGTTTACTTGAAATTATATTTTTCGTGTATACCTGAAAATGTTTTGTTGTCTACAATCAATTCATCAAACACATGACATCTACTGCCAAAATGGCAAAATTCAATAATCAACAAATTGATAATACAAATACTAAACAACGAAATACACATTAATATCCAAGACAATAGGGAATAGCTGTTGAGATCACTCGAACCACTGGAGAAATAAAATTGAACAGACGCTTTAATAATTGGCGTCTCCAGTAATCTAAGTACTGGCAGCGAGTCCTTTTTGTGATCAAAGTAGTATTTCAGATTTCGATCTCTTGCACTCATAAGGTTTCAGAGAGAAGAGTATAAAACCAAGAGTTTAATTGCACAGACCATGGTTCATCGACTAACACCTCTTAGTATAAGGAAAAAGAGAGACTAATTTAGCATTACTACAGTACTTGATACTCTATCGATATATGCTCGTAAACTACAAGCAGAATCCACTAAATTATAAGATTCCACTAAAGGTAGCTGTTGTGTAAAGTAGGGTTCTAATTTATCTGTATCAAGTATGAAAAGGATTAACTTTAAGATAGTTCCCATCTCCAACTACAGGCGCCGCCACCGGGGTATCAACTGCAACAGGAACAAGACTCCGGGACCTGCAAAGATTCCGATTCTAAGGATGATAAATGTCCAATTCATATATGGTATAACAAGATAAATATATTATGAATGCTATTACTAATCATTACATGCTCATCTATAATTATAAACATACCTCAATATCCACTCCGCAAAATTCAAAAGTATCCAGACCGTCCTCATCCTCAGATCCCTGTGCCAACCTGAACGAAAAAACAACAAAATATCCACTTAGGGTGAATTCCAATCCCAGATCAAGAGACTGGAGCACCAAGGAACATAAAAAAGAATCACTATCATGTATTCGTGTTCAAAAGTCTTTAAGGCGACGCAGGAGAAAGTTAAAAGATCCATTAATCCAAAAGGGGAGGAAAAAAAACTTACGGTGCAAAGCAGCCAACAACACTGATGATGTCCACTCCAAAAGATAGAACATCAAATCTGTATTCATAGTGAGACAACAACTGAAACATCATTGGATCATCTGGTCCAAAAATTTCAAAAGTGTAGACATAGATGCCGACAGAATAAGAGGCAGTAAGGCCGAAGATGCTGTCTCCAAAATCAGCGAAATAACCCGACACATGTTCGTCTTCAACAGAATTAGAGGAGGATGGGAGGCTAAAAAGTTTTTTAGAGGCTGGCAGAGAGTGGCCAGTTACATCGAATAAATGGACTCGTACAACTCTGTTGGAAAAGGAGACGATGAGAAAATCATTAGCATCATCATGATGGCAAAAAGTGGCCACGCCAGAAAAGAGAAGTGGGTTGCGAGGTCTCAGGACATGTGCTGGAAACCAAGATTTGTAGGTTAGGTTGGGATGGTGAATAAAGAGGAAGTTGCAATCGTCAATGGAAACAGAAAGATAAATTGCGTTCCCGAAAAGAAGGCAAGAGTAGTTGCGATCCTGTTGACAATTTAGTTCATACTTCAAGTCATCGTAGCATGGCTGGCGTAAGAGGTTCCATTCTCCATTTGTTGGAATAAAGTGTTCAAAGGAGCCATCAAAATATCCAGAGATGGTATCCATAACATATAGTTTATCTTGAAGTTGAAAAATGAGAGGCTTGAGTTTTCCTTGTAGCATGGAAGGGAATGAATCAGAAGACAGTTGTTTACTATTCAGATCAAATATCATCAGCCCATTGTGATTGCTTTGGTCTACAAAATCTTTACTTTCTGAATCGGATCCCTCTACTAGTTGTTCTTGGCAGTAGCCACTGTGGTTTCTTCGATCTACTAAATATTCATATTCTAAATCAGTTTCCTGCTCTTGGCAGTACAACTCTGTTGGAAAAGGAGACGATGAGAAAATCATTAGCATCATCATGATGGCAAAAAGTGGCCACGCCAGAAAAGAGAAGTGGGTTGCCAGGTCTCAGGACATGTGCTGGAAACCAAGATTTGTAGGTTAGGTTGGGATGGTGAATAAAGAGGAAGTTGCAATCGTCAATGGAAACAGAAAGATGTATTGCGTTCCCGAAAACAAGGCAAGGGTAGTTGCGATCCTGTTGACAATTTAGTTCATACTTCAAGTCATCGTAGCATGGATGGCGTAAGAGGTTCCATTCTCCATTTGTTGGAATAAAGTATTCAAAGGAGCCATCAAAATATCCAGAGACGGTATCCATAACATATAGTTTATCTTGAAGTTGAAAAATGAGAGGCTTGAGTTTTCCTTGTAGCATGGAAGGGAATGAATCAGAAGACAGTTGTTTACTATTCAGATCAAATATCATCAGCCCATTGTGATTGCTTTGGTCTACAAAATCTTTGCTTTCTGAATCGGATCCCTCTACTAGTTGTTCTTGGCAGTAGCCACTGTGGTTTCTTCGGTCTACTAAATATTCATATTCTAAATCAGTTTCCTGCTCTTTTGGTAGTTGGCCACCAGCAAAAACAATCTTGGAATCATAAAATCCACACCCCATAGACGGGTAGCCCTCAAAGGAAGCTTCCACAGTGAGAGTCGGGGAGTCTGATAGCGTTGGGGTTAAGCTGTTGAATGGGAGATGTTGAATGGGAGAGAGCATATCAAGTAGACATGCTTCTGCTCCTGTTCTTCTCCTTGGGCTTGTTTCGCTTCTAAACAAACGTACATTTTGGTCACATCCATCTGTCTGCAACACGCAAGAATTTCATATAAAAATAAACATCAAGGACAACATAACGTAGTAATTCTACTTAAAGAGCAACGCGATAACAGAGGTAATCGAGGGTGGGGGGTTTTACGTACACAAAACCATCAATCAAACAAATATTTTAACTACAGAACCAGAGATAACCCAATGTCCCTTAATAATCATATTATTTCATCTTATGTAATGTAATACACAAAGCAAAACCCTAGTTTTGAATTCTGGATGATGATATATTATTTGAGCAACACGATAACATATTCATATATATATATATATATATATATATATATATATATATATATATATATATATATATATATATATATATATATATATATATATATATATATATATACTGGGTATGGCTACAAACAAAATCAATAATCAATCAAGACGCAGACTAAATCAAATCCCCAATTTAGCCCAAATCATTAAACCCTAGAATTAAATCATATACAATATTTCAAAAGCCTAGATAATCACAAACCCAGAAATCAAATAATACTGAATGAGGAGAGAGGAAAAGAGACTTACAAGTTAAGATCGGAGAAGCAGATGAAGAATCGTCTGGCTTGGAAGAAGGACGAGAGCAATTTTTTGTATCGCGATTTGCGAGCTCCTCAAGGAGTATTTATATAACAATATCCCCAATTAAAACATGAATACAAATTATATATATGATTAATTTGTGAAAATTAATAAAAATATCTCACATTGTTTTTCTACGAACAATAGTAACTTAGTTCCAAAAGTCTACAATAAATTACTAATTTTAAAAAAAAAATATTCCGTAGAAGAATAGTTTCATTGGAATAAATTATTGAAATATTTTTATTCTTAATAAATATAGCTTAAATAGTAAAATAATAACACCGCCTTTAGGTTATTCATATCCTTGGAGGTCTTTTGGCTACTTATGACTTTAAAGTATAATATATTAATTTTAAGTAAAAAGTAAAATTTTTACTTTAAGTTGTATGTGTGTGTTTGGATAATCAATATCTTTTATCTTCTTTTTATCTTTTATCTTTATATATATAAAGGAAAATTCCCAGAAACTCTCAGAAAAATATTTATCTATTCTTCTAGAGCTCCTCAATTTTAATTTAATAAAATTAAATTTTCTTCTTTACATTTGAATTTTTAGGCAGGACATTCCTTATTTACACTCGGATTTTCAGCAAACACAATAAATATATAAAAAGCAATCCTATTTTAAATTTAATTAAACAAATATTACATTTTTTGCCAACTAAATTAAATTTAAGTTTTAATCTATTTTTCTAGAGTTTCACTATTTTAATTCAATTCAAATTTTTAGTAAATATATTAAAATCAATCATATTTAGAATTTAATTAAACAAAAATTACATTCTTTCTCAATTAAATTAAATCCTATTTAAATTTTAAGTTCAAATCTTTGCACCGATTAATTGTACCGACATAAGTCTGTATAAAGCATGAATAATTATTTGTACCAGTTGATCTGATTGTGATGGTGATGGGTATAATAATAATTTAATATATTTGGTACATTAATAATACTATAATATACTTTAGATTAATATTATTTAGTTATATAACATAGATTGAGATTAGTACATTGATTCAACAACTAAGTGATTATAATCGGTGTTGGTGGGTGATCTGATGTGACGTTGATGAATATACAAATAATATAATATATTTTAGTACAATAATAATATTACAATATATTTTAGATTAATACTCTTTTAACAACATGCAAGTCTATGTGAGATAGGATTTCAACATAAGATAGAATTTTATTTTTCTTAAAAGACAATATATAATTCTACGTAAAATAAGATTTGTATGTGAGATATGATTTTAGGGGTGAAATAAAAAAAAATGTGCGAACCAAAAAATCTGAATTTGGGGGACACCACTTTCATAGCATATTGATGTTTGAGTCTCAATCTCTTACTCATGGAAGTCCGTTTCCACATAATTGTACTCAATACATGTTATCGTTACAAATGCATTCAGATTTTCTAAATCACGAATGGTTACGTCGCTTCTGTACACCGTTAATATGTTGGGAGTTGTCCCACATCATTTGTGGGAGGGGCAGATAGCTAGTTAATAAGCAGCCAGTTAGCTCCATTAGTATGAGGCCTTTTGTGAGAGACCCAAAAACAAATCCGTACGGGCCTGGCCCAGAGCGGACAATATCATACTAATGTGGAGTTAAGGCTTGCTAGTGGCCCAACAAGTGGTATCAGAGCTATGGTTATAATGGTCCATAACAATCTCAAGATGGGCTTCCAGATGGGCCTAGGAAGAGGCAGGTGGATTACCTCAGGTTGGGCTTAAGGGGGAGGCAGGTGGGCCTTCCAAGTATGAGCCTAAGGGGAGCCAGATGGCCAGGAGATAATTTCCATTTGGGTCTAGGGGGAGCCAGATCACACAGAATGGTGACAGATTCGGCAGATGTCGAGCCCGATGTGTGAAGGGGGAGATTGTTGGGAGTTGTCCCACATCGTTTGTGGGAGGGGCAGATAGCTAGTTAATAAGCAGCCAGTTAGCTCCATTAGTATGAGGCCTTTTGTGAGAGACCCAAAAACAAATCCGTGCGGGCCTGGCCCAGAGCGGACAATATCATACTAATGTGGAGTTAAGGCTTGCTAGTGGCCCAACATAATATGCAATTCTCCGAAAACTAATATTGTTAAACGGTAAACCTATAATTTGACACATATACCACCAAGACATCACACACGAGTCTACTGTTGTTTAATTTTTAGACAACTTCAAAAGCAACAAACCTAATTTGCTATAACAATAAACGAGGGTTTCTACATTGGACTTACTTTCTAAAAGGCCAGTAGCACTTGTAAGTCGTATGTAACACTTAATATATTATCTATTATATTATATTATATATATATAATAGAGCAACTAGAGGGTTGTGTGAAACAAAAATACTTAAATAATTAGATAATTATTATATTTCTAATTTATAATTATAGTTCTACAATAATTTATAATTATATTTCTACAAATACTTAAATTATTAATAAATCAGTGAAACATTGGAGATGCCCTAAGGCAGCAATAAAATTGGCACACAAAACGCACTATTTTTACTAAACTGATCGATGTCCAAAACGCACTGTTCTCATGCGCATATGACCAAACTTTCACTAGGCACCGGGCATTTACTCAAGAATCTAACTTTACTCTTTCTGCCTTCATTCTAAGGCAACAATAAAATTGGCAGACAAAAATAAGGCCTAACCTTTGCTTACAGATTAATCAGCTTTCTGATTCACAAACCTGCACATGTGTTCCCTATCAATACACACCACACCCAACTCTTTTACATCCCTATACACCACCTTCAACACCTCAACATGTCTATCACCATATTCAACCACCACCACAACCTTACATTTTCACAACTCCACTGCTGATTTCTGATATTACCAAGGGTTTTCTGCACCAATTAGATAGTAAGGTCAATCAGTTGGATGAAAAACTCCTTGAAATCACTACGTTGATTGAGAAGAAGAAAAGAGTGGGATATTTTCCAAATCTGGTCCAAGTGAAGAAAGTCCTGCAGATTGTGAAGGTCGTACTCAATACCATAATTCTATGGAAGTCGCAGCAAATGAGCAGTGGGAGGACAAACACAATCAAATCATTCAGATACTTGAGAAAATGGAGAAGCGTTTTGCTAATTCATCAAATCCAGTTAAGGAGATGTCCTCAAATAAGGTAGTTCAGTCTCCTTATAAGCTTTCTCATGTTTCGATTGTTGCTAGTCTAGATGATTTATGTAGAGTTGAGAAAACAATTGATGATAATATTGAGGATTTGAAACAGTTACAAGTGTTAACACCTACTAAATATGCCCCTGAAGTGTTTGATTCAATTCCTGAGACCGATTTTATTGTTTCTGCTATTGAGTCCAGTGAGAGGGCCATGAATAGAGATTTTCTGTATCATTTTACAGGGTTTGAAATGATTCTAAATTCTAAGCTTCATGAGAACGAATATGGTAAGTATCAAATGAAAAGGAGAGATAAGGAAATGGTCCAAATGGATAAAGGTCGATATGATTAAAATAAGAGATCTAGTACCTTTCAACTTGTTGAACTAGAGTTTTATCAGGCTTATAAAAGGATAGTGCAGAGATTGATGAAAATAGATCAATTTCATGTTAAAGATAAGGTTTCTTGGAAAATGATTGTGTTGGGGTTGGTAATTAAATCTAGTAATATAAGGGGATGTGAACTTTTAAACTCTAAGCTTTGTAGAAATTTAGTGGGATGTGATGGTATAGGTAAAGTAATGTGTTCTAAGCTACATGAGGACGAGTATGGTAAGGTTGAGGCTCTTGCTGAAGGTAAGAAATCAGAAGTCGATTTGCAGTCACTTGACAAAGAATTGATGATGGCTAACACAACAACGGGACTTGTTTGTCTAGTAAATGAGAGTCTCAAGAGGATGCTAGCAAAGAAATCAGAGTCGTGTAATAAATTAATGGCAAGAATGTGTCAAGTAGTAAGGGTTGGGTTGTTGACAGAAATATGGATACCTGAGGGGATACAAAGAATTGTAATAGATGTTAGTTTTGGATTTAATCACTTCCTCGAATTGCCACTGGTCAAGATATACTCGAGAAGCTGTAAATTTGAGTGCGATGCATCTATTTTTAAAAAGGTACCATAACCTGTTTTTACCTCATTGGATGTAGTGATAATTGTACTTTCATTAAGCAATGAAAGTGGAAATAGCTTGAAGTTCTACTGCTGGTTGAAGACTGATGATGCGCCACCAAATGATGTTTTACTAGTTTATACCTTCTTAGTCATATGGATTCAGAAGGCATGAAGCCTATCTCAGAAACACTAAAATTGGCCAGGTGGACATTTGCATATATTTTGGAAGGAAGAAGAGTTGTATCTTCTGTATTTTTTATGCGTGTATAGTTTTCTCATTCAGCTATTGTATTGCTAGGCCAAAGAGAAATATGTGGAAAGACATTTTGTAGACGCAACTTAAGTGATAGGGGTATTAGTAATCAAAAGGTGGGAGCGTGGGTAATTGGAGATATTACACGAGTAAGCTGATGGGCAGGCATCCAGAACTTTATCGTGTTCATCCTTGGGGACAAGGATGGTTTGGACAAGGGGCAGTTTTTAATCATTTGTAGCAGCTTCAGAATGACTGTGACAGTTTTGATGATCAATTTGATAATGTTGGAGAGTTCTAAGGTGAATGAATTCATGAAGGTGTTGAAGGCTAGAAATGATGTTAATCTTCTTCGGTTGATGGAAATCCATGAGAATGAACATTTAAGTTTAATTTCACTTTTCCTGCATTTTATTTCTTGTTCTTAGCTTTAATTTTACAAAAAACCTAAAAATATTATCAAGATCATGACATGTGTTGTGTATGTCTCTACCTTCTGAGTCTGAGTATTTAAAAGGTATTATCATTAGTGTTCTCTTCCAATTTTTATCCAAGAATTACATTTATACTTCTGTTTGATTCTAGAATATATGTACTTCTGTTTGAATTCCACTTATCTTTTTTTATTTTTAGAGTCGGTTAATTTTTTGAGCTTAAATATATATACTCCCTGATCTTTTGTAGGACGTGAAATTGAGCAAGTGTATCAGTATTTTCCAAAATTGGTTGTTCAAATAGCATTTACATAGATTCCATAGTTGAAAGTTGGATGCGTATATGGTGTTAACTAGAGGCTTGAGTTGAATATTTTATATCATTTGTCTATAACAGTTCTGTGTATACCATATGCAAGTAAAATAACATAAAAGGTTAAAAACTACATATGCACAAATTTATAGTGCCCACAAGATTTGCAAACTACATATGCAATTTCTGGAATTGGCTAGTTTAGTTACTTCCATAGACTTCGGTAGACGTACCCCCAACTTTAAAATTTCCTCCCATAACTTGGGTTAGCTGTTTCATCTCCAGAAAACTTCAATCCGAGTAAAATGTTTTCTATTCCACGGCCAACTTTTACTTTGTGAATGTTGGGAAGAGTCGTGTACTCTAGGACTTTTAAGATTGTAATCTCGCTTGGCAAACTTAACTTGAGCTTAGCTTTTTCATTGTGCTTGAATGGCAGGTGTGAAAAGCTTTTGGTCTTTACTAAGTTGCTTGTGATAAGATCTTTGAGGAAAATAACGAATGTCTTCAGGTACCCAACGAATTTAGAAAACAATATGAGAAAAGTATTTAATGAATCAAAAGAGGAAGTATAAAGACACTAAAAACTCTACCTCTCTAAAAACAATATGTTGAAAAGTATTATGCTTACTTCGTAGGCTCACAAGGTATCTCATTGAAGCGATGATCTTTCATAAAACCGTACATTAATGTTTCATAAAAAATATAAGGTAGCTTCTTTAATTTTTATGAAGTAATTAAGATTTCCTTGTAGTTGTTCTATGTTTTTTAGTTGATTAGTTTGTTTCCTTCCCATATGCAATAATGTTTTTTTTAGAAATATGCAATAATGTTTGGAAATAAGGTTTCCAACTCTATGCCGAGGTCCGTGGGTGACATCTAAAAAACATTATTGCATATGGGAAGGAAACAAACTAATCAACTAAAAAACATAGAACAACTACAAGAAAATCTTAATTACTTCATAAAAATTAAAGAAGCTACCTTATATTTTTTATGAAACATTAATGTACGGTTTTATGAAAGATCATCACTTCAATGAGATACCTTGTGAGCCTACGAAGTAAGCATAATACTTTTCAACATATTGTTTTTAGAGAGGTAGAGTTTTTAGTGTCTTTATACTTCCTCTTTTGATTCATTAAATACTTTTCTCATATTGTTTTCTAAATTCGTTGGGTACCTGAAGACATTCGTTATTTTCCTCAAAGATCTTATCACAAGCAACTTAGTAAAGACCAAAAACTTTTCACACCTGCCATGCAAGCACAATGAAAAAGCTAAGCTCAGGTTAAGTTTGCCAAGCGAGATTACAATCTTAAAAGTCCTAGAGTACACGACTCTTCCCAACATTCACAAAGTAAAAGTTGGCCGTGGAATAGAAAACATTTTACTCGGATTGAAGTTTTCTGGAGATGAAGCAGCTAACCCAAGTTATAGGAGGAAATTTTAAAGTTGGGGTACGTCTACCGAAGTCTATGGAAGTAACTAAACTAGCCAATTCCAGAAATTGCATATGTAGTTTGCAAATCTTGTGGGCACTATAAATTTGTGCATATGTAGTTTTTAACCTTTTATGTTATTTTACTTGCATATGGTATACACAGAACTGTTATAGACAAATGATATAAAACATTCAACTCAAGCCTCTAGTTAACACCATATACGCATCCAACTTTCAACTCTGGCATCTATTTAAATGCTATTTGAACAACCAATTTTAGAAAATACTGATACACTTGCTCAATTTCACGTCCTACAAAAGATCAGGGAGTATATATATTTAAGCTCAAAAAATTAACCGACTCTAAAAATAAAAAAAGATAAGTGGAATTCAAAAAGAAGTACATATATTCTAGAATCAAACAGAAGTATAAATGTAATTCTTGGATAAAAATTGGAAGATAACACCAATGATAATACCTTTTAAATACTCAGACTCAGAAAGTAGAGACATACACAGCACATGTCATGATCTTGATAATATTTTTAGGTTTTTTGTAAAATTAAAGCTAAGAACAAGAAATAAAATGCAGGAAAAGTGAAATTAAACTTAAATGTTCATTCTCATGGATTTCCATCAACCGAAGAAGATTAACATCATTTCTAGCATGCAACACCTTCATGAATTTATTCACCTTTGAACTCTCCAACATTATCAAATTGATCATCAAAACTATCACAGTCATTCTGAAGCTGCTACAAATGATTAAAAATTGCCCCTTGTCCAAACCATCCTTGTCCCCAAGGATGAACACGATAAAGTTCTAGATGCCTGCCCAGGAGCTTACTCGTGTAATATCTCCAATTACCCACGCTCCATCCTTTTGATTACTAATACCCCTATCACTTAAGTTGCGTCTACAAAATGTCTTTCCACACATTTCTCTTTGGCCTAGCAATACAATAGCTGAATGAGAAAAGTGTACATGCATAAAAAATACAGAAGATACAACTCTTCTTTCTTCCAAAATATATGCAAATGTCCACCTGGCCAATTTTAGTGTTTCTGAGATAGGCTTCATGCCTTCTGAATCCATATGACCAAGAAAGTATAAACTAGTAAAACATCATTTGGTGGCGCATCATCAGTCTTCAACCAGCAGCAGAACTTCAAGCTATTTCCACTTTCATTGCTTAATGAAAGTACAATTATCACTACATCCAATGAGGTAAAAACAGGTTATGGTAACTTTTTAAAAATAGATGCATCGCACTCAAATTTACAGCTTCTCGAGTACATCTTGACCAGTGGCAATTCGAGGAAGTGATTAAATCCAAAACCAACATCTATTACAATTCTTTGTATCCCCTCAGGTATCCATATTTCTGTCAGCAACCCAGCCCTTACTACTTGACACATTCTTGCCATTAATTTATTACACGACTCTGATTTCTTTGCTAGCATCCTCTTGAGACTCTCATTTACTAGACAAACAAGTCACGTTGTTGTGTTAGCCATCATCAATTCTTTGTCAAGTGACTGCAAATCGACTTCTGATTTCTTACCTTCAGCAAGAGCCTCAACCTTACCATACTCTTCCTCATGTAGCTTATAACACATTACTTTACCTATACCATCACATCCCACTAAATTTCTACAAAGCTTAGAGTTAAAAAGTTCACATCCCCTTATATTACTAGATTTAATTACCAACCCCAACACAATCATTTTCCAAGAAACCTTATCTTTAACATGAAATTGATCTATTTTCATCGGTCTCTGCACTATCCTTTTATAAGCCTGATACAACTCTGGTTCAACAAGTTGAAAGGTACTAGATCTCTTATTTTCATCAAATCGACCTTTATCCATTTGGACCATTTCCTTATCTCTCATTTTCATTTGATACTTACCATATTCGTTCTCATGAAGCTTAGAATTTAGAATCATTTCAAACCCTGTAAAATGATACAGAAAATCTCTATTCATGGCCCTCTCATTGGACTCAACAGCAGAAACAATAAAATCGGTCTCAGGAATTGAATCAAACACTTCAGGGGCATATTTAGCAGGTGTTAACTCTTGTAACTGTTTCAAATCCTCAATATTATCATCAATTGTTTTCTCAACTCTACATAAATCATCTAGACTATCAACAATCGAAACATGAGAAAGCTTATAAGGAGACTGAACTACATTATTTGAGGACATCTCCTTAACTGGATTTGATGAATTAGCAAAACGCTTCTCCATTTTCTCAAGTATCTGAATGATTTGATTGTGTTTGTCCTCCCACTGCTCATTTGCTGCGACTTCCATAGAATTATGGTATTGAGTACGACCTTCGCAATCTGCAGGACTTTCTTCACTTGGACCAGATTTGGCAAATATCCCACTCTTTTCTTCTTCTCAATCTACGTAGTGATTTTAAGGAGTTTTTCATCCAACTGATTGACCTTACTATCTAATTGGTGCAGAAAACCCTTGGTAATATATATATATATATATATATATATATATATATATATATATATATATATATATATATATATATATATATATATATATATATATATATGAATATGTTATCGTGTTGCTCAAATAATATATCATCATCCAGAATTCAAAACTAGGGTTTTGCTTTGTGTATTACATTACATAAGATGAAATAATATGATTATTAAGGGACATTGGGTTATCTCTGGTTCTGTAGTTAAACTATTTGTTTGATTGATGGTTTTGTGTACGTAAAACCCCCCGCCCTCGATTACCTCTGTTATCGCGTTGCTCTTTAAGTAGAATTACTACGTTATGTTGTCCTTGATGTTTATTTTTATATGAAATTCTTGCGTGTTGCAGACAGATGGATGTGACCAAAATGTACGTTTGTTTAGAAGCGAAACAAGCCCAAGGAGAAGAACAGGAGCAGAAGCATGTCTACTTGATATGCTCTCTCCCATTCAACATCTCCCATTCAACAGCTTAACCCCAACGCTATCAGACTCCCCGACTCTCACTGTGGAAGCTTCCTTTGAGGGCTACCCGTCTATGGGGTGTGGATTTTATGATTCCAAGATTGTTTTTGCTGGTGGCCAACTACCAAAAGAGCAGGAAACTGATTTAGAATATGAATATTTAGTAGACCGAAGAAACCACAGTGGCAAGAACAACTAGTAGAGGGATCCGATTCAGAAAGCAAAGATTTTGTAGACCAAAACAATCACAATGGGCTGATGATATTTGATCTGAATAGTAAACAACTGTCTTCTGATTCATTCCCTTCCATGCTACAAGGAAAACTCAAGCCTCTCATTTTTCAACTTCAAGATAAACTATATGTTATGGATACCGTCTCTGGATATTTTGATGGCTCCTTTGAATACTTTATTCCAACAAATGGAGAATGGAACCTCTTACGCCATCCATGCTACGATGACTTGAAGTATGAACTAAATTGTCAACAGGATCGCAACTACCCTTGCCTTGTTTTCGGGAACGCAATACATCTTTCTGTTTCCATTGACGATTGCAACTTCCTCTTTATTCACCATCCCAACCTAACCTACAAATCTTGGTTTCCAGCACATGTCCTGAGACCTGACAACCCACTTCTCTTTTCTGGCGTGGCCACTTTTTGCCATCATGATGATGCTAATGATTTTCTCATCGTCTCCTTTTCCAACAGAGTTGTACTGCCAAGAGCAGGAAACTGATTTAGAATATGAATATTTAGTAGATCGAAGAAACCACAGTGGCTACTGCCAAGAACAACTAGTAGAGGGATCCGATTCAGAAAGCAAAGATTTTGTAGACCAAAGCAATCACAATGGGCTGATGATATTTGATCTGAATAGTAAACAACTGTCTTCTGATTCATTCCCTTCCATGCTACAAGGAAAACTCAAGCCTCTCATTTTTCAACTTCAAGATAAACTATATGTTATGGATACCGTCTCTGGATATTTTGATGGCTCCTTTGAATACTTTATTCCAACAAATGGAGAATGGAACCTCTTACGCCATCCATGCTACGATGACTTGAAGTATGAACTAAATTGTCAACAGGATCGCAACTACCCTTGCCTTGTTTTCGGGAACGCAATTCATCTTTCTGTTTCCATTGACGATTGCAACTTCCTCTTTATTCACCATCCCAACCTAACCTACAAATCTTGGTTTCCAGCACATGTCCTGAGACCTGGCAACCCACTTCTCTTTTCTGGCGTGGCCACTTTTTGCCATCATGATGATGCTAATGATTTTCTCATCGTCTCCTTTTCCAACAGAGTTGTACGAGTCCATTTATTCGATGTAACTGGCCACTCGCTGCCAGCCTCTAAAAACCTTTTTAGCCTCCCATCCTCCTCTAATTCTGTTGAAGACGAACATGTTTCAGGTTATTTCACTGATTTTGGAGACAGCATCTTCGGCCTTACTGCCTCTGATTCTGTCGGCATCTATGTCTACACTTTTGAAATTTTTGGACCAGATGATCCAATGATGTTTCAGTTGTTGTCTCACTATGAATACAGATTTGATGCTCTATCTTTTGGAGTGGACATCATCAGTGTTGTTGGCTGCTTTGCACCGTAAGTTTTTTTTTCTCCCCTTTGGATTAATGGATCTTTTTAAACAGTATACGCTTCTTCCGATTCGGTCTAGTTTTAACTTTTTTCAATTTTTTTATCATGTGCAGTTATCAAAATTTTTCTGCCATCAAGCACGTGGAGAAGGCTTTGCAAAAATGTTACTCCAAGTAAGAATCTACCTTTAACTTTCTCCTGCGTCGCCTTGAAGACTGTTGAACACGAATACATGATAGTGATTCTTTTTTATGTTCCTTGGTACTCCAGTCTCTTGATCTGGGATTGGAATTCACCCTAAGTGGATATTTTGTTGTTTCTTCGTTCAGATTGGCACAGGGATCTGAGGATGAGGACGATCCGGATACTTTTGAATTTTGTGGAGTGGATATTGAGGTATGTTTATAATTATAGATGAGCATGTAATGATTAGTAATAGCATTCATAATATATTTCTCTTGTTATACCATATATGAATTGGACATTTATCATCCTTGGAATCAGAATCTTTGCAGGTCCCGGAGTCTTGTTCCTGTTGCAGTTGATACCCCGGTGGCGGCGCCTGTAGTTGGAGATGGGAACTATCTTAAAGTTAATCCTTTTCATACTTGATACAGATAAATTAGAACCCTACTTTACACAACAGCTACCTTTAGTGGAATCTTATACTTTAGTTACTTTTAGAATATTGTTGTGCATAGTTACTTTTATCAATGAAAGATAATGTGATGGCATTTTTGGGTTTTATATATTTTTTTAATTTTTTCTTATATCGTATATTTTTAAAATGTGTGTTGCATAAATCTATTTTAGTTAACTGAGTGAGTGTTGTGTCTCTGTAGTACAATATTTGTTTCAAAGTAGACATGATGTGCATGAATGTTCAGTTTCGCAGGTGATGGCAGGAAAATTTTAATTAATTTTGAGTGACTTGTTTCTCACATACAAAAAAGACAAAAAAGTGAAGTTAAAAATTTTTCAAGAAACAAAATTTTAAATTTATAATATTGAAAAAAACCCGATTTTTTCATTCATGTCTTAGATATAAATTATCTAATTTTTATATCAAAAAATATTAAAGTATAACATAGGTTAACGAACATCAAAATTATCTTTTTCAAAACAAAAACATCTTATCATAAATATAATAACAACAACAAAAATAAATAAATAATAATAATAATAATAACCAAAATAATAATAATAATAATAATAATAATAATAATAATAATAATAATTTGCTAGATGGATATTTTAGAAAAATATAATGAAAATGATGAGTGAAATTGAGTGTAATTATTGTAACAGTAGTTAACATGTATACGTTTTGTTGGGCCCTTCCGTTTTTTAAATAAATTTTAAAGTCAAAATATATAATGACAGTTAGATAAGATAATGGATGACTCACGTTTGGTCTCCACAAATATATAGGTCTCTAGTGAACTTTACTCATCTATACTATATTATTAAAGACCTACTATATAAGACGAAACATTAAAAATTTTGGTCGGTCGGTCGGTCGGTATTTGGGCCGGGCCTATCTATAATTTGGGTCGTGCCTATCTATAATCAATTTATTTATAATCAGTTATTTTTTTCAGCTAAAACACATTACCTATTTTATATATTTTTCTAACCAAAACAACTAATCTTCTAAAAATAAAATAGGTAATATATATATATATATATATATATATATATATAATGGTAATATTATTACATATTTATAACTAATTACCTTTTTCAGCAAAAATATATTATTTGTTCTACATTTTCAAACTAAAATAATTCATCTTCTAAACATAACACATGGAAAATAAATATGTGATGGTAATATTGTTATATATAATTATTAATAAATAACCACTTAACCTTTTCAGCTAAACACATAACCTTTTTTATTTTTCTTTAACTTTAACAACTAATTTTCTAAAAGTAATCCGAGCAACATATATATAAAAAGGTAATATAATTTTATATTTTTTCAGCTAAAACACATTACCTATTTTATATATTTTTCTAACCAAAACAACTAATCTTTTAAAAATAAAATAGGTAACATATATATATATAATGGTAATATTATTACATATATATAACTGATTAACTTTTTCAGCAAAAACACATTATCTGTTCTACATTTTCTAACTAAAATAACTCATCTTCTAAATATAACACATGGAAAATAAATATGTAATGGTAATATTGTTATATATAATTATTAATAAATAACCACTTACCCTTTTCAGCTAAGCACATAACCTTTTTTATTTTTTTTCTAAATTAAATAACTAATTTTCTAAAAGTAACACGAGCAACATATATATAAAAAGGTAATATAATTTTATATTTTCTAATTTAAACAACTAATTTTCTAAAAGTAACATGGGCAACATATATATAAATATAATATAATTTTATATAATTATTAATAAGTAACTAACTATATTTTTAAGGACATTGTTTGTTTTATATTTTTTAAGTAAAACAACTCATATTGGAATTAAAAATAACACGGGTAAAATATAGATATAATGACAATATTATTATATTAAACTTATAAAATCTGGGTTTAATATAATTTTTTATAACATACAATTTAAATAAGATAATTAATAAAAAAAATAAAAGTAATAACATATGTTAGAAGAAACTCGGTACATTACAGAGCACATATTTTGTTATTTGTACTTTAGTCGCATTTAAATTTTTTAAAAGCAAATAAATACAGACCGTTAGATCTATTATTTAAAAATATTTTATATTATAATATCTAAAATACTACTAAAGATTACGTCAACAAATAACAAATAACAATTATTAAAAACAATCCGCGCATCGTAGGGTCTGTTTGAGATCCTCAGCAAGAAAATTTTAATTTTGTAATTTTTTTGAATGTTTGACAACCGGTAGTTGTAGTTGAAGATAAGAGGATGAATGTCAAAATATTTATATTGTGAAAGAGCACGTTAGGATGTGTAAACCAGATCAATTTCCCGGAGTTTTATATTTTGTTCTAAAATATCAAACCAACGCTAATCTAGAGTTTTATATTTTGTTCTAAAATAGATGAATAAATAACTACGAAAAATTTAATCTAAACTTAAATTATTTGTGTCATGTTTATTTATAAAATATTATAATAAAGACACAAAGCCGAAATATTAAAATTTTCGTAGTCGGACATTAAATACCTATTTTTCTAAAATTATTATGGATAATATGTATATAATTATTATTAAGTCCATTTAAAACTTTTAGTCGATATTTTGAATCAGATTTTATGTACTTAATATCTTGAGCATATTTCTTTTAATTTTTATAAGTTTTCTTATTTAAAATTTATGATTAAGGGCAAAATTATTTTACATACATATTTTAATTAAGACACGCAGCTAAAAATGTATCTTTCGTGCATCGCACGGGTCTGTTTGAGATCTTCAACAAGAAAATTTTAATTTTATAATTTATTTAAATGTTTGACAACCGGTAGTTGTAGTTGAAGATAAGAAGGGTGAAGGTCAAAATATTTATATTGAGAAATAGCAAAGTTATGATGTGAAAACTAGAGTATGATCAATTTCTCAGAGTTTAACAATTATCAAAACAACGTTAATCTAGAGTTTTATATTTTGTTCTAAAATAGATGAGCAAATAACTACGAACAATTCAATCTAAAACTTAAATTATTTGTGCCATATATATTTATAAAATATTCTAAGAAAGACACAAAACTGAAATATTAAAATTTTGATAGTCGGACAGTAAATTCCTCTTTTTTCTAAAATTATTACATATAATATATATACATATATTTATTATCAAGTCTATTTAAAATTTTAGTCGATATTTTAGATCGGGTTTTATGTACTTTAATATCTTAATCATATTCCTTTTAATTTTTATGAGTTTTCTTATTTAAAATTTATGATAAGTAGCCAAATTATTTTACATACATATTCTAATTGAGACACGTAGATAAAAACGTACCTTCTATTGTATATTTTCAAATTAATATACCTCTTTTTTTTCTAAAATTATTACGGACAACATATATAAAATTATTATAAATTCATATCATCTAAAATTTTAAGCATGCCGAATTCATGTCTTGAAAATTTCATATATTTAATATCAAAAACAAACCGTGCATCGCACGAGTTTTAAGCTAGTATATATATATATAGTTAAGTTTTATGGAGACCACTTTTTTTTTGTGAAGACCTGGAGACCACACACGTTCTGCAATCTAAATTTAGCAAAATATAATATTATTACTCCCTCTGTCCCTCTCATTTCTTTACACTTTCCTTTTTGGTACGTACCTCTCATTTCTTTACATACCAAAAATAGTAACATTTTATAATATAAAATCCAAACACATTCACTACTTTCCTCCACTATAACTACTTTATACCCACTTTATACATTAAATATTGATTGGTTCCACCACTTTACTCATTTTTCTTACTTTTCTCTATTAATTTACATTTTTTTAACCTCTGTGTCATTCCCTTAATGTAAAGAATTGAAGGGGACAGAGGGAGTATTATATAAGAAATATATAAGAAATTACATATGAATAATAAAATAAGTGTTTCACGACTAATTTATAGTAAGTTATACATTTATATATCTATATTATTATATTAAAGACGAAACATTGAAAATTTTGTAGTCTAGTCCTGAAATCTTTTGTAGTCTGGTCACTCAATTCATAGGTGTTAGATATTTTTGATCAAATCGATGAGAATCGTTAGATAAAATGTTAAAATTATCATATAGAATATCTTTTCTATTTTTACTAAATAAAACATCTCATTATTCAAAAAAATCGCAGGAAGTTTCATTTAATAAAATAACATAATAAAGTTATAATTGCTAATAACTAACTCATTACCTTTTTTTGGCAAAGTGTATATTCTTTTTTATATTTTCTAACTAAAATATCTACTTTTCTATTTTTCTAACTAAAATCTCTCATTTTCCAAAAATATCAGTTTGTGACACTAAACGCTGAAAATTAGAAAAGGACAGTCCTATAAATTATTAAATCATATCGAGTCAAATAAATATTCATTATAATTTTTTTAACAATTTAATATAGAAAATGAATGCATAAATTAATCATCAAAATATAAAAGCAAATAAGATAACATATTAAAATAATTATTTATAATATTAATTTTTAAAATATAAATAAAGATAAAATTTTGTCAATTATATTAAAGACAAAACATTGAAAGTTTTGTAGTCTGGTCCTCTAAAAGTTTTGTCACTCAATTGATAGCCGTTAGATATTTCTAATCAAATCGATGAGAACCGTTAGATAAAATATGAAAATTATTATATATAATATCTTTTCTATTTTTCCTAACTAAAACATCTCATTTTCCAAAAATATCGCAGGTAGTTTCATTTAATAAAATAACATAATAAAGTTATAATTGTTAATAACTAACTCATTACCTTTTTTAGCCAAAGCGTATATTCTTTTTTTTATATTTTCCAACTAAAATATCTACTTTTCTATCTTTCCTAACTAAAACCTCTCATTTCCCAAAAATATCACGACCACTTCTATTTAATAAAATAAAATAATAATATCATAATTATTAATGACTAACTGATTAGTTTTTTTTTTCAAAACGTATGTTATTTTTTATATTTTCTAACTAAAATTTCTCCTAACTAAAACCTCAAAGATATTAGGGGAATTTTATTTAGTAACATAAAATATTAATAATTAACCAATTACCTTTATTAGAATGCATATTCTTTTTTGTTATGGATTAAAAAACGTACTTTGAGAATTTAATGCTAGGATTAATGAGCTTCGAGCTTTAATGGCTGCACTCGTGTTTCCGGACTAAATTGGTCCTCACAAGATGCCTACGTATCTTAATTAATGCTGAGAATCAAGCCAAAGACGTAGTTCTGATTGTAGGATCATGGACCTTATATAGGCGTCTGGAGCCTAGTATTTATGGTATGTTTAGGAGTCTTAGCGAATAAGTCTCCTTTTTGATATTGGATAAGCATTGTATTGCTTACAGGATAAGTCTTTTCCTTGTCGATAAAGGCTATGACTCATTAATTGCCTTTAATTGGGATTCTGGATCCTTCTTTGACTAATTTGCCATAATTCGGGCTCTTTTTATGAGCTGTATATTTTCCCTCTTCATTAATTACGAAATTAATGAATAATTAAGGTGTCGGGCCTTAAATATCGGCCTTTCCATTGACTTGTCAATTATATTTCTATAATTACTTTTCTGACCATATCATTTGCCCCCCAACTTCTGGGAAACTACCCTTGGGGTTTTTGTAGAAGTTATCGCATTTTTTCCTGAATTTTTCCATTTTTTCAGAGCATTTTCAGCCCAAAAATGGCCAAGAATTAGGTATTTTTCGACCAGGAATCCAGGTCATTTTCGACCAGGATTCCAAGTCTTTTTCGACCAGGACTGTGTCGAGGTCGAAGCTGTCGACCAGAAAATTTAAGCCTTTTTCGACTAGGAATTTTCGACCAGGATCTAGTACTTTTTCGACTAGAAATTTCGACTAGGACTGGGGTGAGGTCGAACGTTTCGACCAGGAATTTTAGTACAAATTCGACCAGGATTTTTTGACCTCACTCAGTATATTTTCGACCTCATTTTTGTAGTCGTTTTTCGACTAGGAAGTGGGGTGAGGTCGAACACGTCGACCTCGATTTCCAGTGCAAATTCGACCTCGATTCTTCGAGCTCGTTTTAACTGTTTTCGACCTCAAATCTGGTTTGGGATTTCGACCTCAAGTGGGATGAGGTCGAACCCTTCGACCCGGATTTTTAGTTCAATTTCGACTTCGTTTTTTCGAGCTCAATCCCAATCTTTTTCGACCAGGATTTTCGAACAGGACTCAAATCATTTTCGAACTCAAATAAGAATGAGGTCGGGTCCTGTGCCCTGGTTTTTCAATGTAATTTCGACCTCATTTTTGTCGACTTCAATTAGGGTCTTTTTCGACCTCATTTTTCTGTTCAATTTCGACCTCAACTGTGTTGAAATCGAAGTTGTCGACCAGAAATTTCCGTTCAATTTCGAACAGGTTTTATCGATTATGACTTAGCACAATTTCGACCTCGATTTTGTAGTTGTTTTTCGACCTCAAATAGGTTTCAGGTCGTTTAGTTCGATTTGGATTTTTAAGGTAATTTCGAACTCAATTTTTCGAACTTGCTTAGAGTTTATTTCCAACTTAATTATGAGTTAGAATTTCTCCAGCTTTTTAACTTATTGTTGGGCCTTCAATTTCTTGGGCCCTAATTCCATATTGGGCCTCGTACCTTTCTTAGGACCAATCCCAGGGCCTTGACCCTTATTTGGGCCTTGGTTTTTCTTGGACTTAATTTATATTGGGCCTTGGGCCTTGAATTTCTCTGGATTCAATAGCTGGGCCTTGATCATTATTGGGCCTAACTTTTTGGGCCTTAATTCCAGCAGCCCAAAGAATAATTATGGGCCTTGACCGGCTGTAACCGGTTAGACTTCCTTGACTGGTTGAATTCCAGTCACTTTGCCTATAAAAGAGTGAGATTTCATTTCTTACTCTTCACTCAAATCTTTCCAAAAAATTACTTTCCTTAAACCTCTCTGTCTTTCTTTCTTTTTCTCCGTGGTAAGGCGATTTCCGGCGAGTCTTTTACGGTTGTGTTCTTATTTTCCTGGAATTTTTCTTCCTTCGTTGAAGATTTTCTGGAATTATCACGCTTTTCTGGGTTCAAATCTTCTTCCCAAGAAGGTTTCTGGGTTTTGATCTTCATTGGTTGAAGATTTTCTGGAATTTCTTTGAATTTCTGGGCTTTCACCTTCATCCCTTGAAGGTTTTCTGAGTTTTTGGTGAAGATTTTCTGCATATTCTTTGAAGATTTGAAGATGGCTGATCGTTCTGCTCAACGTTTGCAGAAAATGAATCAAGCGTCAAAAAGAGGTATCACTATATGTTCTTCTACTATGTCTTTACAAGATATGATTCTAGAACGTAGTGATGAGTATCCTTCTGTATCTCATTTGGATTCCTTTAATCATAGCAATAGATTTCATGATGCTGATAAAATTGTTGATTATAAGAATATGTATAGAATTAGGTCACCTTATAGGTTAGTCCCAGCTGGTCCTGGGGATCGTTCCTGTCATTGGCGCCCAAATGCTCTTTGCATTTATAAGGGGGTCCTTGCTGCGGGAGTTCGATTTCCATTTCACCCTTTCATTCCCCAACTTTTAGCAGACGTAGGAATCAATCCCTGTCAGCTTCCTCCAAATGCTTGGAGGTTGATTATGTGTTTTATTGTTTTGTGTCTAAAAAACAAATTCCCTCTTTCTGTCGCCCTTTTTAGAAAGGTATTTCAATTTAAGAATAGTTCTTCCAACACCTTGGGTTGGGTGTACATTAGTCACCGTTCTTCGACACCCCCCATTTTTCACCCCAAATCCATCCCTGACAATAACCCCAAGTGGAAGGATGAGTTTATGTACTTGATGTGGGATGAAGGGGATTGGGGCACCTTATTCCAAAGCTCATTCAGTAGAGTTTCGGATGGTAGCCCTGATGACATAGTTTTAACTGAGGAGGAGGCCCATGTTTATGCTGAACTCATCAAGGATGATTATGCCACCATGGCTTGGGAGCTCCTGGACGAGTTTGTACT
Source organism: Heracleum sosnowskyi (assembly GCA_030848705.1). Lineage (NCBI taxonomy): Eukaryota > Viridiplantae > Streptophyta > Magnoliopsida > Apiales > Apiaceae > Heracleum > Heracleum sosnowskyi. The sequence goes on along the minus strand of CM061242.1, from coordinate 6,747,057 downwards.
TAATTCTCTGAAACTTTCAAAAGTTTCTGATCAGGGTAATTCCCTTTCTTCTATTTTCTGTTTGCTTGTTAAGATTGTCTTTATACTCATTATGTTTTTCTCGATTTTTGTTTGCAGCTGCGGAGTTCATTAACAAGCGTAATGAGCCGGCAGACGGGGAGACAGCCAGAATCAAGAGGGCTTGCTTAAAAGATCCCAGGTTGGCCGAGAAAGGCCCTGCTATTCTGAGGCCTCATGTGGCCGAGGTTGAAGAAGTCGAGGGCTCTTCCTCAGTTAAGAGCTCAGTTTGGCGCCCCAACTGGGGGATTAGGAAGAAGGACACCATAGTAGGGGTGGCCAAGCACGCTGTTGAGTGGTCACATCATTCCTTAACTCCTTGTGACTACAAGGATTTTGTGGCCAACTCCACCATTGAGGGGGCAGAAAGTGCGGGCTCTCAAGCCTTTGCTGCTGTAAGTCATTATTCTCTTTTTCTTCTTTGTAGTCCTTAGTATATTTTAAGTTATCATTCTAACTTGTGATCTGTTTGTAGGCTAATGCCAGCTTTCAAGGAGCTTTATTCCAGGCCAAAGCCTGGTGCGCATCTTCGAAGGCCAACAAGGCTAAATTTGATAAGGCTCAGTTGGAGATGGGTTCCCTTAGAGCCTCCTTGGATAGAAGGGAGAAGGAGCTATCTGATGCCCAGGCGGAGCTGGTGGAGCTCAGGAAGGGGAAGGAGCGCCACATTGATGAGTACCTTGACTCTGACGAGTACAAGGGTTTGATTACTCAACACGACGATCTCCTCTTTCCTGTCCAGTACACTAAAGGATGGGACGAGGCATTGGTTGAGGTTTCGAGGAGACTCCCTGGATCCCTCACTATTTCTGACTTTCCCAGCCCCCACGCTCCTACTCGTTTGGAGATGGCCTTGGCTGGAGAGGACGACATGGATGAGGATGATAGGATTCTTGATCCCGAACATACCTCTCATCCTGGCGAAGAGTCTGAGGAATCCAGCTCCGGTGAGGAAGAAGAGTCTGCGAAAGGAGAGGATTCTGGAGAGGAGTCTGGGGAGGAGTCTAGCTCTGAGGAAGAGCAAGGAGGGGATGATGCTTAGTTGTAGATTTTTATGGCCAACTGTGGCTTTTATTTTTGTACTTTTGGCCTACGGGCTTAACTTAACTCTTATTTAAGTTTTTATTTATACCTTGTGGCCATTCATGGCTTGTGTTGTTTTTCTTGCTTCTTGAATGTTTGTGAACACTCATAGTAGATAAGCTTTAAAACATGAAAATGCTGAATTTATTCATAGCTTAAAAATGGGGTCAACCCTTACATAGTATCCAAGTTTAAGAACTTGGGTTGGTTTTATCAAACCTTATTTCTAGTAGTGAGTCCACTTAGGAAACACTTTAAACATAATAAACTTTCAAATTGGAGGCATGCCAAGTCCTTGGCACCTCATGCCCTTCAAGGGTTACTAGCTTATATGAGCCTCGACCAAATACGTTCTTGACGCGATATGGTCCTTCCCAATTTGGGGCCAGCTTGCCTTTTTGTCCAACTCCGGATGCTTCAATCTTTTTGAGAACCAAGTCTCCTTGACGAAGAACCTTTCTTTAACCCTTAGGTTGTAGTAGAAAGAGGCTTTTTTTGATGTTCAACTATCTTGGCGTTTGCTTCATCTCTAACTTCGTCAATTAGATCCAAAGCTAGCCTCAAGCCTTCTTCATTTTCTTCTGGTTCATAAGCCTCAACTCTTGGGGAGGTGTGAGTAATCTCCACCGGGACCACTGCCTCTGCTCCATAAGCCAATAGAAATGGAGTTCCCCCGGTGGTGACTTTACAAGTAGTACGATATGCCCAAAGTATGGGGAGTAATTCGTCTACCCAAGTGTTTCTAGAGCGCTCAACTCTTTTCTTTAGTCCATCCAGGATTATTCGATTTGCAACCTCAGCTTGCCCATTTGCTTGAGGATGGGCAACAGAAGTGAAGCGCAACTTGATATCATTCTCATCACAATATTTCTTGAACTCATCATTGTTGAATTGAGTTCCATTGTCCGTAACCAGGACTCGTGGAATTCCATACCTGCATATCACATTTTCCCAGAAGAATTGCATCACTTGCTTGGTGGTTATCTTGGCTAATGGCTTAGCCTCAATCCACTTGGTGAAGTAGTCAATTGCTACAATCAAGAACTTTCTTTGAGCACTCGCCATTGGAAATGGCCCAAGTATATCCATTCCCCACATTGCAAAAGAGATAGGAGAGTTAATGGATGTCATCATCTCAGGTGGTTGTCTAACCACTGGTGCATGTTTCTGGCACCGTTCACATTTTCTCACATAGATTTTAGCATCAGCAAGCATGCTTGGCCAATAGAAACCTAGACAGGTGACTTTATGTGCAAGGGCTCTGCCCCCCAAGTGTTGTCCGCAGATTCCTTCATGTACTTCCTTTAGGGCCAATTCTGCCTCTTGGGGTCTCAAACACTTCAGATAAGGAATGATGAAAGACTTCTTGTATAGGATTCCCTCAATTAGGGCATACCTTAGTGCTCTGACGTATAGCTTTCGTGCTTCTGAAGTGTCGTTGGGCAGCCACCCAGTTTCCAGATGAGCTTTGATGGGATCAATCCAACAACTGGTAATACCAATGGGTGCTACCAATTTTCCGTTGATGCTTGGGGTCTTCAAGACTTGGAAGTATACACTCCCTGCATAGTTTTCGATTTCAGAAGAAGCAAACTTAGACAGGGCATCAGCCTTTATGTTCTCTTCCCTTGGAATGTGCTCCACATAACATTCGTCAAATTGAGTCATGATGGCCTTAACAAGTTTCAAGTACTTGGCCATGACTTCATCTCTGGCCTCAAATTCCCCATTTACTTGGGAAACCACTAGCCTCGAGTCTCCACATACTTTCAGAGTTTTGACCCTCAAGGCTCCAGCCAGCTATCAGAGCTTCATACTCAGCCTCATTGTTTGTCGTTGGGAAGTCAAGTTTTAGTGCATACTCAATGAGGAATCCATCAGGACTTTGTAGCACTAAACCAGCTCCACTTGATTTTGTTTTTGATGCTCCATCAAAATAGAGCACCCAACATTCCTTGGACACCATGTCTTCATCTTTGTTGTCTTCCACTACTACTTCCTGCCCCCCGACTTCTTGGTTCTCAATGGTACATTCAACCATGAAGTCAGCGAGTGCTTGAGCTTTTATGGCCGTTCGAGGCTTATACTTGATGTCGAATTCGCCCAATTCAATGGCCCATTTGATCAATCTTCCACTAACTTGAGGGCTATGCAAGATATTTCTTAGAGGTTGATCAGTCAAGACCTCTATCTTGTGAGCCTGGAAGTACGGGCGTAGCTTTCTTGAGGCCATTACCAAGGCTAAGGCAAACTTCTCAATCGTTGAGTAGTTTATTTCTGCCCCATGAAGAATCTTACTCACATAGTAGACGGGCTTCTGCACTTTCAATTCTTCCTTTATCAGTACATCTCCAAGGGCTGTGTTAGAAACTGCCAAGTACAAGTAGAGAGTTTCTCCTGGCTTGGGTTTTGCCAATAGTGGTGCTTCAGCCATGTATTTCTTCAGGGCCTCAAAGGCTTCTTGGCTTTCAGGTGTCCACTCAAAATTTTTCACTTTTTTGAGTGCTTTGAAGAAGGGCAAACACTTCTCTCCTGACTTGGAGATGAACCTTCCCAATGCTGCCACTCTTCCTGTCAATTTCTGCACATCCTTAACAGACTTGGGTGGTTCCATGTCTAGGATTGCTTTGATCTTGTCGGGGTTAGCTTCGATTCCTCTCTTGGAGACCATCAGGCCTAGAAACTTTCCCGAGCCTACACCAAAGGCACACTTAGCTGGATTCAACATCATCTTGTGGTGCCTCAGCACTTCGAATGCCTCTCGGAGGTGCTTAATGTGATCGGCCTTATCGAGGCTCTTGACTAGCATGTCATCCACGTAGACCTCCATGGTTTTTCCAATTAGGTGCTCAAAGATTTTGTTTACCAACCTTTGATATGTTGCCCCTGCATTCTTAAGTCCAAATGCCATGACTAAGAAACATAAGACACCAAAGTCGGTGATGAATGATACCTTGGCGATGTCATCTTTGTGCATCTTGATTTGATTATATCCACTGAAGCCATCCATGAAGCTCAGCATCTCATGCCCAGCAGTGACATCTATTAGAGCATCAATCCTTGGTAAGGGAAAACAATCCTTAGGACATGCATCATTCAAGTCGGTGAAGTCGACGCACATCCTCCACTTCCCGTTAGCTTTCTTGACCATCACTGGGTTAGCCAACCATTCTGGGAATTGGATTTCCTCAATGAACCCAGCTTCCAAAAGCTTATTCACTTCTTGCTTAATGGCTTCAAGCCTCTCTGGAGCAAAATTTCTTTTCTTTTGTTTCACTATCTTCCTTTCTGGATCCACATTCAATTTGTGAGATATCAATTGGGGATCAATCCCTGGCATGTCGGCCGCTGTCCAAGCAAAAACGTCATGGTTTTCTTGAAGAAAAGACGTGAGTTTGCTCTTCAGTGGTTCGGGCAGTAGTGCCCCAATATAAGTCACCTTCTCTGGTTCTCCTGGGACTAGGGGAATTGGGACCAAGTCCTCAGCCGGTTTCCCCCTTCTGTCCTCGTTGTCGCTGATATTCATGTCTTCAATTGGGAGAACTTGCCCCCGGTTCCATCAGGCCTTAACGCGGCTACATAACAACTTCTAGCCATCTTTTGGTCTCCTCGTTCTTCACCAATCCCATTCCTCGTTGGGAACTTGATTTTTAGATGATAAGATGAGGCAACAGCCTTGAACGAATGGAGACCAGTCCTTCCCAGGATTGCATTGTAGGTTGAAGTCGCTTTTATAACTATGAAGTTCAACATCTGAGTAGACGTATTCATCCCTTGTCCCATAGTCATTGGGAGTTGGATAGTGCCTTCCACCTTTGATTCCACCCCGTTGAACCCATATATAGGCATATTTGAGGGTGTTAGCTGAGAGTCTGTGTAACCCATTTTGATGAAGGCATCGTGGAACAAGATATCCACTGAAGCTCTATTATCAACCAAGACTCTTTTTGTTTCGGAGTTGCCTATCACAGGTATTATGACAAGAGGATCATCATGGGGGAACTTCACCCCTTCCAAGTCTGAATCGTTGAAACCTATTGACACTTCTGTCCTGGCACGCTTCGGTGCTTCTCCAACCACAGTCATTACCTCTCGGGCATTAGCCTTTCTTGAGTTTCGGGAGGACCCAGCAGCAGTTGGCCCTCCGAATATCATGTTGATCACTGGCCCTCGGGGCTTGGGATTCCGATCTTGATCGTTGTCCCTTCTATCATAATCCTTCCTTTCATAGTTTCCCCTTTGGCTCCCTTGGCTTCCATCCTTAGTGAACTTGCTGAGTTTTCCTCTTCGTATCAGAAACTCAATCTCATCTTTCAATTGTCTACAATCATCGGTGTCATGATCGACTTCTTTGTGGAACCGACAAAACTGATTTTGGTTCCGCTTGGACAAATCAGCCCTCATTGGCTTTGGCCATTTGATATCTTCTTCTTTGGCTATCTCCATCAGAATTTGACTCCTGGGAGTATTCAATCTTGCATATTCTATGAATTTTGGCCCAAAATTGTTTCTCTTTGGGGGAGAATCGGAGTTCTTTGATGTTCGGGGAAACTTTTCCTTGACGTCGTACTCCTGAGTTTCTTTTCTTTGAGTTTCCACTAGCGCCATTAGTGGGTTCATATTTTCTCATACTTTCTTCAGCCTTGATATACTTTCCGGCCCCATCTTGGAGCTTCAGCATGCTCTCGGGGGGATGTTTAGCTAACGACCGTTTGAAGTGGTCGTCAGTGGTTCCTTGTTGCAGGGCTATCATAGCCACTCTGTCCTCTAAGTCTGGGACTTTTAAAGCCTCTCGAGTGAATCGATTGATGTAGTCCCTTAGGGCCTCATTCTGTCCTTGCCGGATTGCCATGAGTGATGCAGAACTTTTCTCATGCACCCTTCCACTAATGAATTGATTGATGAAAGCCTTGCTTAGTTCCTTGAATGACCCAATAGAGTTGGGTGGTAGACGGCTATACCAACGTTGGGCCATGCCTGCCAAGGTTTGTGGAAACGCCCTACACTTGACCGCGTCGTTGGTTGGCTGCAACAGCAGTGCATTGGAGAAGGTCCTTACATGATTTGCGGGATCTCCCGTTCCATCATAGGCTTTGATCGAAGGCATCTTAAACTTTCTGGATATAGCCGTTTTCATGATGTCTTGAGTAAACGGTGGTGTAGGATCATCAGGATCTCCTAGGGGCAACAGAATACTAGGATCACCCCTTGGGGCTTCAGCCCTCTTGGTCCTTCTTGGTGGATCCAAGTTGATTATCGGGATTCCTTCAGTTGTTCGGCCCCGAGATTGAGCGGCCTCTTCTTCAGCAAGGAGTTTTTTGAGCCTTGCAGTCTCTGCCTCGTGGGCTGCAAGTTTCTCCCTAGTAGTTTGGGGTGGCTCCCGATTTGTTTGGGAAGAACGTCTCCTTCTTGGGGCAACATCCTCCCCAGTTGTATAACCCTCATCCTCAGTGTATGGGCCAGAGTAATCTTGAATGAGAGGGGTCCGGCGAGTTTGTTGTTGTTGGGGTCCCAGACCTTGAACATAAGGGGGCACATATGCCTCATGGTAGATTGGATTAGTTCCACTACCGCCCGCCATGGGTCGAGTGGGCATGCCGTAGCTTGGCATCCCCAAAGTCTGATTCACATATTCAGGGAGATCAGTAGTATGGAGTTGAAGGCTCCTTGGTGCACTCATGAGCAGCGGGGAGGTCGTGATTGGTTGTTGGTGAACGGTCTCTTGTGGATTATATCCATGAATGACCATCTGCAGGGGATTCGTCCCTTCAACCGAAATCGGGACTTCCGGTCCTTGAGTGTTGGTGGGGATATTCGCCCCTTCAGTGCCAGTAGTCGGCGGTGGCTGATCAGCCTCAGAGGTGATAGGACGATCTTCAAGAGTTTGATTATCCCGAGCTATTCTTCGTTTGTTTGCCATGGTTGATGTTGTCTTCCCACAGACGGCGCCAAATGTTATGGATTAAAAAACGTACTTTGAGAATTTAATGCTAGGATTAATGAGCTTCGAGCTTTAATGGCTGCACTCGTGTTTCCGGACTAAATTGGTCCTCACAAGATGCCTACGTATCTCAATTAATGCTGAGAATCAAGCCAAAGACGTAGTTCTGATTGTAGGATCAGGGACCTTATATAGGCGTTTGGAGCCTAGTATTTATGGTATGTTTAGGAGTCTTAGCGAATAAGTCTCCTTTTTGATATTGGATAAGCATTGTATTGCTTGCAGGATAAGTCTTTTCCTTGTCGATAAAGGCTATGACTCATTAATTGCCTTTAATTGGGATTCTGGATCCTTCTTTGACTAATTTGCCATAATTCGGGCTCTTTTTATGAGCTGTATATTTTCCCTCTTCATTAATTACGAAATTAATGAATAATTAAGGTGTCGGGCCTTAAATATCGGCCTTTCCATTGACTTGTCAATTATATTTTTATAATTACTTTTCTGACCATATCATTTTTTATAACCCAAATTTCTACTTATTTATTTTTCCTAACTAAAAACTCTCATTTTCTAAAAATATCATGGGTAGTTCTATTTAATAAAATAAATTAATAATATTATAATTACTAATAACTAACCGATTAGTTTTTTTTTTGCCAAAGTATGTATTTTTTTTTATATTTTCTAACTAACATGTCTCCTAACCAAAACTTCAAAAATATCACGGGCTATTCCATTTAGCAGCATAAAATACTAATATTATAAATACTAATAATTATCCGATTACCTTTATTAGTCAAATAGTATATTTTTTAATATATTTTCTAACAAAAATTTCTCCTTTTTTTAAAATTATCACAGACGACATATATATAATTATTAATTAACTCGAATATGACACTAAACACTGAAAATTATATAAGGACAATCCTATAAATTATTAAATCATGTCGAGTGAAATAAATATTAACTATAATTTTCTTTAACAATTTAATATAGCAAATAAATGCATAGAATTAATCATCTAAATATAAAAGCAAACAAGACAACATAGTAAAATTAATATTTATAGTATTAATTTTAAATATATAAATAAAGATAAAATTTCGTTAAATATGTAGTACTATACTTTTTTCTTCTTCAATATATAATAGATCAACTGTATCTTATATATAACTAACAAAAATTAAAATTAAAAAATTAAAAATTAAGTAGGAAAATATTTAAAAGTAACACTTGCAAAAGAAAATTTTATTAGTAGTTTGGTCAGTGTTCTTTAATTTGTTCATTCAATAGTTAACATATTTATATATAAAAAATTAACTATGCTAATTAGAACACATCTCTTAAACCTATTTATTTGGGTCGTGTGATGAGACTTTATAAGTCGATATACCTTGACCAATTTAGTACATATCTAAAGATATTTATTTAAACATAATTATTTCACATCAATTAAAATAATATACTAATAAAGTATATTATTTTTAATTAGTATAATATATAATAATTAATTATCACAAATTACTCTAATTATTTTAAAAGTAGGTCTAATTATTTGAAAAACTTATTTAAATAGTCCTATTTATTTTGAAAGATTATTTATTATTTTTAACATATCTTATTATTATAATTATAAATTTCAATAAAAAATATATTTAGAGACCTACTTAGTTTTTTAACAAATTTATTTAATATCCAACTAATAAAAATATTATACACAAACACAAATAATAAATTAACAACTATTAAATAATCTGTGCATCGCACGAGTTATAGGCTAGTATATATAAGTTATACATATTTACAATTTTTTGTAAAATTATATGTAAATATACATATTTAATATAAATTTCATAAAAAGTTACATAATAAAAATAGTTTTAGAACATATAAAGTTTAATTAAATTAAATTTATATTTTTGTTTAATGTATACAAATACCTACACGACACGTTTTGAATCACATATATATTTAAAATTTAATACACAAATTCAAAATAGATCGAATATAAATTATACATTTAAGTACACAAGTACACGAATCTTCTAGTACATAATACTACATATTAATTGCAAATCTAACATATGTAAAGTCAAATACACGTGTGAATATATTTTGGGGGCTTGTCAACATGAATAATGCAGAGATACTAGATATTGGTATAAAATATTTAAAAGAACAATATTAGAGTTTTGAAAATGACGTGTCAGTATTGAGTTGACAAAATGAAGTATTTTAATTGAAGATTCATATAAATAGACGCGAGTTCATATATTATTATTTATTATGACATTTGGAAGAATTTTTTGATAATCTAACATTTTTCTTTACAGAATATCATGAACTAAAAAACGGACGTGTTTTAAATTTTAGAATCAACTTAGACCAACTTTAACTGATAATTAATCAGAGTTATTGAATATTATAAAAGGAATATCATTGAAAAGTATATTAATTTTATTACAATTTTTAAAATTCATAAAAGTATTAATTAGTTAGATACTCCCTTCATTTTATATTATGTGTCATATTTGATTTTTTTGTGGTCAAATTGACTCGAATTTAACTGAAAATTATAAATTATCCCTTTTAAAATTTCAAATAATGGAGAAATGCATTATAAAATAAATTAAATAAACTTTTTAATAATTTTATTTTTACAATTTTTTCGAATTATATAATATACATAATTTGTAATTTAAAGATTTTGCTCGCGAGTTGTCTCATCCCTGAATTGAGTTTCAAAATCGATATATAGTACGAAATTTATATATGAAGCAAACTTGTAGAAAATTCAAATATATGGTTAAAAATGCTACAGTAAGTAACACATTACATGTGAAACAGAAGTGCGTGGACTTGTTTGTACATGCGAATACGTTACAATGCAACACATGAATGCAAACACTGCAACGGAGGTTGGGGCTTGGCCCTAGTTGCGATTCACCCCCTCTAATTTAGGGATCCATTAGAGGAGATATATACAACTTACCAGATAGAATTTAAGGTAGGTAAGAGTTTGTTGGTGGAGAAATTTCATAACAATACGAAATTGGAGATGTTGAGCCTCATATTCGGGTCTTATAATTATAGCTCATTTACACAAAAATTTGGAAACAACCCATCAAGAATAATATAAGAGATGCAACTCAGCAACTGGGGAAAGAAATGACACTCGTAAAAGACTTGTATTAACACTGATACAATAAGAATCTCAATTCCAACACGAGATTGTTGGAATAATAAAATGATTTTGTATGTATGTGGTGGCTGTTTTTTTGAAATTTAGGATTTATGAAAAATAGAGGGGCTGAACTTAGAAGGTGTCTCGATTTGTCTCGGTATCGGATCCTTTTTGTCAAGATGTAAGCCCACGCAATTCTGTGCAATTGTGTTTATAAGACTTTAGGGATAAATTTGTTAATGTGGACAATTACAAATTTTATCTTTCATTATCTTGGCGTTGTGAAATCTTCCTGATTTGAAGAATATCGTTCAGAGATATTTTCCGTAATTTGTTGATTGAGATTGATTTTTTCATTGTTTTCAGAAAAAAGATATTACTTAATGGTTAAGCGATTAATTATTATTCTAAATCTATACTCTTTATTAAAAGCAGAAAGCCCCTCTTAATGGTATACCATGTATACCGCGGTATACATATTATTTTTATCTTAATTATCTTAATATTATAATATAATTCTAAATAAATATAATAAGATTTATTATTAAATTAAAAACATATACTTACTCTTTATTAAAAACAGAACATCTGTTATTGGTATGTTATGTCATGTATACCGCAATATACATATATTTATTATCTTAATATAATTAACATAATTCTAAATTAATATAATATGATTTATTATTTAATTAAAAGTTAATTTTTATTGCTTTATTAAAATCAGAAACCCACTCTTAATAATATAGTTTGTCATATATAGCGGTAAACATATAATTATTATATTAATATAATTAATATAAATAAGATTTATTATAAAATCAAAATCAGATATCCAACTTAATGTTCTCATATGTTGATATGTTATGTATACCGCCGTACACATATAATTTGATTGAGATCAAAAGATTTTTTATATTACCTATTATTTTATAAGTACTTTCGATCAGTACAATTCCTATCTCTCCTATTTCTAACAATTAATAATTACAGATGAGTATTTTATTCGCCCCATTCGGGACGAGAATTTGAGACATCATTCGTGTTCAGGACACAGAACAGAGAGAATAGAAGTATAAAAACAACTCGGGGATTGGTGGCGGGAACGGATAAAAGTACATAAAAATAATTCGGGATTGGGGACTTGATTGATAAGGAAAACTCTTTTTCGTTGGAACACAATAGTACAAAGTCAAATTTGGGTATCTCGCATACTTCTAACAACTACATAACAACTACATATGGGTATTTTATCGGTCCCGTCGATCTTGCTATGTTCTCCACCCCATTCCGGACGAGAATTTAAGAAATTATTCGCGTTGAGGACAAGAACAGAGAGAAGTATAAAAACAACTCGGGGATTGATGGCGGGAATGGAAAGAAGTATAATAAAATTATCCGAGGGATCGGGGACTTTATTGATATGGAAAACTCTTTTTCGTTGCAAAACAATAGTACAAAGCAAAATTTTGGTTAGTACGATATATCTAAATTAATTGGTTTCATTCCAAACTCAAATTCGATTCGCTGCAACTACATAATTATATAAGTTAGTTATTTATTCAATTTCAATTCTTTGATTTTACCAAATATTTGATTCTTTCTATTGACATAATTAAATAATATTTATTTATTATAGACTTTCATATTAATTTCATGTTAAATTCTCTGCAAATACATATTTAAATAAAACTTATAAATTATTTTTATTCTCAATATTTCAAATTACTTTTTTAGTAATTTAATTTTTATTCTTGATCCGTGCTTCGCACGGGTTATGAGGTAGTATTAATAATAGCCCAACATGGGTCAATTAATTGGGGGACATTTTATTCATGCTAAATTGGCAAGACATTTTAATGCATTTGAAATGTCCAAATTGCCCTTATGTTTATTATTCTTAAAAAAATTGATATTGAGCGGATTCAAACTTAGGTCTCCACAATAACTTGCACCTCCTCTTACCACCACACCACTCAATCACATGACACATCATATGTGTGTGTGTGGCTTGAGTAGAGAAATAATAATATCAAATATTTCTCTACTCAAGCAACACACACATATGATGTGTGTAATTTACAACACATGTAATTGAGTGGTGTGGTGGTAAGAGGAGGTGCAAATTATTGTATAGACCCAAGTTCGAATCCACTCAACAATGACATTTTATTTAATTTAAAATATTTAAATTTCCCCTGTGTTTACTTTAAAAATATATATATATGTATGCGTGTGTGTCGCGTGAGTAGAGGAGTATTTGGTATCTATTATTATATCGATTAACATAATCTTATAATAGGTGAGATAATTTAACTATTGAAAAAATATAAAAAGTACTCTATATAATATTTTTAGTTATACACAATATAAAAGGTACTCTATTTAATATTTTTAGTATTTTATCTAACGGTTTTCATTAATTTGATTAGAAATATCTAACCGGCGTGGAATGAGTGAACAAACCATGGGGGACCACACTACCAACCAAACTTTTATTGTTCCGTCTATTATATTATAGATAGATAAATAATGTTGTTAGAAAAAAGAAATTTTAGTTATAAAAAATATAAAAGGTAATATATATAAAATTTGTAGTAAATTTAACGATTCCCATTGATTTAATTGAAAAGATCTAATGACTGTGGATCTAACGGTTCTTGATTTCATTGGAAATGTACTTAATTCACGTGAACATACTAGAAAATTCATTATATATTAAATTTTAATATTATGCATGTACACATTCTACAATACAAATTACATTTCACAAACAAGAAAATGTTTCATTGTACACATTTTACAATGCAAATTACATTTCACAAACAAGAAAATGTATCATTCGCTAAATGAGCTAAATTAGTAAAATCGTGTAGGTTAATGTCTGTATGTAAGATAATTATATTTTGACATAGATCTTACACATAACAAATATCATAAGTATCGAATTTACTCATTTCTTAACTCAAAAACACCTCAACCAATGATACTTTTCAACGCTAACTATCTCACTACAGAGATCAAGTCCAGCTTTTGTACCCACAATGAGACGTCTGTCAAACGATCTATAAATTATCATAAACACCGAACTACTTAGAAGTTAAAATAATTATGCTAGATAGTGACCCGTGCCTTGCACGGGTTTTCATGCTAGTTAATAATTAAACGAGAAATTTGGACTATGCCAAAAAGTGGCCTAACAGGGTTCTTATGTCAAACTTTTAATAACTGAAGCAACTTCGTTATCAGAACACAACATCTTATGCAAACACAGTAACTAACTGTTCTTATGTCAACCTGCGGAATTTAAGACATTTAGGGATAGAAAAAAAAGTAAATAATTTTCGAAAAAGATGCATTACAGATCGAAGCCAGCCGACTCATTCAGATAAGATGCATTACGACATCCACAGAGTCAGTTGCCAGACGTGTTCTTATCGAAACGGTAACCATAGCACCGAGGCAATTTTCCGGGGCCTGCAAAGATTCCGATTCATTTATGTAATAATAAGATATACATGTTATAGAAATGGAACAATTTTAGCATTGCATTGGACTTGCTATTACTAATCGCATCACAAAAGTTTACATATATACTTGCAATTTCACACCATCAAATTCAAAATTAGCTGGATCTTCGTCACATCTCTTTGCAAAACTAAGAAAAAAAAATTAATAAGAAACTCTAACAATCTCAAATTAAGAGACAATATTTTCTAAGAAAAATGAAAAAGTATCGCTGTCAACGCTGTCAACAACCACCCCCCCCCCCCCCCCCCGGGGGGATCAAAGCTACTCATACTTGTTGGAGCTATTTTCTTCTGCGTGCTTGAAGGCCTGAACATTTTGGATATATGTGCATGATATTGAAAAAGGAAAATGAAATCTGCATGTTAGAACCAACGCGAAATGCTTAATTAAAAAGCTGATCAGTTAGCTTGAAGGAAAAAGAAGACTTAAGGTGCAAAGCAGCCAACAACACTGATTGCATTTATTCCAAAAGATAAAGCATCAAATTGTATTCGTAGCGACTAATGAGACAACAACCGGAACACCTTTGGATTATCAAGTCTAATAATTTGAAATGTGCAAACATGGACACGGGCAGTATCAGTAAGGCTGAAGATGTCATTTTCAAAATCAGTGAAATAATAACCTGACATTTGTTCATCTTCAACGGTAATTGCAGAAAGCAGACAGAAGATCAAAGTAATGGATTAGCACAATTGAATTGGTAAACGAGATAAAAATAAAATCATCTACAAAACCGTCATAGGCTGGCAGGTGCAAAAACCATTTTCCACATACAACGGAATGTAGCTGAAACGAAATTAAAATTACTCCGTAAACACATTCAGCTCCGGCTATAATATCAAATAGTACATTCAAATATGTATACATTATGTTTGTAGAATGGTCTATACACATGTATAGGTCCTTTTGTATTAATTGATTTCAGGGTGACATACATGGAGTCAACTTTCATGCTTAATTACGTTTAATTATATATCGATCTTGGGGATGCAACTTCTGCTTCTGTTAATCTTGAGTTTGTTAGATGATGTAGTTGGACAACAATTTCTACTCTCATAGCTCTTTTTAACAATCTCCTTCATAGAAAATGTTAATGAGAGTTTAGGGTTGAGTCTAGTTGTAGTGTTGAAATCTTGGCAGAAACTTCTTTGGTTACTCACTGCTTCATCCATTTCTGTTAATGGTGCTTTCAACATCTTTTCTTTCACAACTTCTGAACAGAGCCCACAAAGCCATTTACCCGAGTGAGAAGTCTTCACTTTGCTGATGTACTTCGGTGTGCAATCTTCTTCAAGGCCACAACACTCGCAGGCTGCTAGCATCACTTCATCGATTCTAATTAGGGTTTCGAAGTCTTCGGCTTTTTGATTCATGTCACTTAAAAAATCAGCTACTGCCTTTTGAAGATCCTGTTAATCACAATCAGTATCACACAAAGAATTAAGACATGCACACAAGGTTATGATTTATGTTCCAATTTGAAATAGAGAGGAAAAAGCATCATTGCATATATTGTTAAGATCTGTGATACATGAAAAAAATGAGTGACGGAACCAGAATTTTAAAGATATATACCTGATGACTATATTCTTCTGTGCTTTGAAGTGCTTTGCCTTTTTCCATGCTTATTCTACATGCAAGCTTTAGTAATTCAAAATATGTATAAGCTAAACATATATATATGGGTTATGAAAAGCTGGTAAGATAAGAGCTAGACTAGATATATCTTATGGGCCTATAACAAGTGAAATCAAGATAACAAACTGCAATTAATTAAAGTAGATGTGGCTTTCCTCACTTGATCACTAGAAAAATTTGTCATTAATCAAATATCAAGTTGCAGATTAGGGTTAGCCTAGAGTTGCAAATTGCAGTTTCCCTCGATCCCCAGTAGAAGAATGGTGGAATTGTGTCATTGCGTGTGTCATCGGACGCAGTCTTTCATTAATTATCCTGAGTAAACAAATGTTTGTGTAAATCATAACCTTGCGTGCAGTCACATAACTACTGCAACTTCATGAGGATGATTATACACATAACAATCATGTGAAACGATGTAGCTAGCTACTTGAAATAATTAATTACAACAACTAAACCGTAGAGATCAGACGTAAGAATTTTGCGTCCATGCAATTACAATTCTTCTGATTTTAATTTGTTTGCTTTGCCATGATTTAAAAGAGAGTTTTGCACTTTCTAACTACACTTGAGAAATCGATAGAAATTTTAGGCTGTAGGTATGAGGATCATGTGACCTATTTGACAAACCCCATCGACTTGCTCAAATTGTTTAGTGTGACAAGATATACATAGAAATCGTAAGATATAATTAGAATTCGTTTCCAGTTCTCTTAATTATCTTAATGCAAGAATTCGTTTCCAATAATCATTTAAATGCAAGCCACAGAATTCTTTGAATATAATTAACTCTTCTAATTTTTTTTTTTTTGTTTTATGTAATATCACTAAACTTTTATTATATTTTTTGTAAATATAATTACAAATTTTTTATTATAATTCCCTGTTTCATAAAAATGATTGCAATTATGACTAGCATATTTCTTGATATTTTGCCTCTTTGCAACATTTTTTCTGAAAAAAAGTACAGTAAATATAAACCATCTTTCTTCTTTCTTCCGTTGGCCTTGCAGTTCATGAGCTATGTTTAACTGTCACTGCCATTCTTTCTACCCAGAATTCACTAGCACAGCCCAATTCTTGTCTAAAGATTTTGAAAATAACCCGGCCCAATAACTTTTTGCAGGATGTTGCTGTATATCCCATCCATAGATCTACAACTGGGCCAGGATTTGAGCCCAATTCTACTGGAGTTGCGACAATATCACAATTCACAAATACGTACGTACTTGCAATTCTTTAACTCTTCATCGTACTTGCCTAAGATTTTAGCATCCTAACATTTTTATTTTATTTATTTTTCAACATGAAATAGTTTTGTTTACAATTTTTTTTTTTTTGAATACGACTTTTGAGCTAACAAAAACTAGTTCTGGACTTGAAATACACAAAGGATATTCCATAAACTTATTAGACAATATTTTTCATCATTTATTAGACAATATTAACAAAAAATATACATAATTTAAATATTGTTCGCATCCAATTGGCTATGCTGAAATTCGAATATTTCACTAAATTTGTTGTATAATGGTCCAACTCAATTAAATTATTTTTAATTTCTTCAAAGTTTTTACCGAATTCACGAATTTTTACGTCACCTATAAAATTCGATATGCATGAAATGTTGGGCAGAAAAAAAATTGTGAATCAAATGAGAAGCCACATTATCCGATTTCTGAAACCAAAGCTTTAGCAGCACGTGACATGTCACAAGAGGTTCGCACGTGAGTTACCTTCAACACATGACTTACCTTACCGCACATGGCGTCACGTGACAATCTAACGTAAAGGAGGATGCATCAAGAAAAAGGAAAAAACATTATTCTAAATTTTAAAAAAAAATCACAAATAACTCAAAAGAAAATACAAATAAAGATAATCCATTTGATACTCGCCACGTGGCATTGACCACCGTCAGCAACGGCTTTGATACACGAATCAAACCAAACTCATCCTAGTCACATGCTTCACTGACACTGCCTTAACCTCTATCACGTGTTGTTTGGACCCCTTTGCCAATTGCCATGTTACCAAAGATAAGAATTTTTGTTTAATAATTTAAATAATAAAATATAGAGTGGTGATCGTATTTTACATCGAATTTCAAAAATGTGGTCAAACTTTTAAGTTCGTAAATTAATGATCAGTTTTAGTTCCTGCATTTTTAAAAAGTGGTTTCCGCTAACTTTTTTTCAAAAGTCTGACCAAATTTTATTTCAAATTTTTAAAAGATTGGTTCTTTTTCACGTTAACAATTAACGTCAGCCATTGTTTTAAAAAACGGATATAAATTTGGCTATTAATTTACAAACTCGAAAATTCAGACACTTTTTTACAAATTGGTGTAAAATATAGTCACTACTGTATAGTTTACTCTAATTTAAATAAGGGTTGAAAAAAAGATAAAAAAGATGAGATTTATATGCAACTATATTTATATTAGCAAGATTATATTCTATACCGATACATGGTAAAATTATACGCCAAGCAATCACCATTGTGCTTTTGCTGTCTTTTCGTTGTGCTCAAGCATATTTAAAGAGCAAAAACAACATGAATTTTTACTCCGTCTTTGTGAATATTTGCACATAACATTTTACTTCCGCGCTTATCGATTGTTTTCGGATTCGAGATCACTGTTGTATTATACCGCGCTTAATAAACACGATGTAATATGTTGCTTTGCAAGCAATGGGTCATATACAAAATATTTATAAATTTTGCGTGATTATTAGCTAAATAAAAAGTAAATTATTTGGAGCACGAGCACCTCATAATATTCCATGTCATTATTGTGTGGAGACAGTAGTACTGTCAACTTACCCTAGGGATTGCTTTCATGGGCTATGGCCCACATACCCCAACTGTTAAAAAACATTAACAGTGGATAGACTCGTTGTCCTACGTGGTAACTTTGGGGGTAAAAAGTAAAAGAAGCTGAGAAATTAGAAAAAAATAAAAAAGAAGAAAAATGTGAAGGTGAGGGGAACACGTTATCAAGATCCAGACCGTTGAATTTCATGTAGTTGAGCTGGAAACGTCGTGCTTACGAGTGGGGTAGGATTTATTGTAATAAAATAAATAATTCATGTGGGTGTAAAAGTAAAATAATAATTAAATACAAGGTGAAAATCAGAGATATATGTAAAATAATGTGTAGAAAAATGTTTAGTGCGAGTCCCGAGAAAAGAAAATGAAAGGCAGGGAGGAATCAGGCTGTATAATTATTAATTGGACGCTAATACAGTAGTCTCGGGAAATTGTTAAATCCAGAGCATATTTTAAAGTTCCAGAACAAGTTATAACATAATGACCAAATTACCCTTAATTGTTCATATACTCTTCGTTTGGCATTAACTCTTTCTTTGGCATTTTTATTTCTAATTGTTATTATACCTAATTTCTACCCTAATCGTAAGTAATTTTCAAGTTAATAGTATTCCTAATATAGAGAAAGATGGAGGATGATCCAAGCAACTAAAAAGTTCTTTGATAATCTTTAACCTTCTGAAAATTCATCTATTAAAAGTAATGTTCTATTAAAAGTAATGTTCTGGATAATATTATGCTCAGAAATTTAATTATTAAAGACAATTTAGTTATTGTTGTGAAAGTTGCTCTGGATTTTAAAAAATTGCTTCGGATTTAACAATTCCCTAGTCTCAGCGACAAAGTTGCTATAGATAGGTTCTTAAGGGGTAATGGCCAAATACAGTTAAACTTCTTTAAAGTAATACACTTGGGACCGGAGAAAAATATTACTTTATCGAATTTATTATTTTATCGATATAATAATAAAATATTACTTTATCGATATAGTAATATTTTATTATTTTAAAGAAAATTATGTGCATATTTTTTGTAAATTTTAAAGGTAGTAGAGATTTTTAGTGTGAATTCAAGTATATTTGTATTGCAATAATAAATTTATACTATATGAACAAATTATAATAAAAAAAGGGTAAAATATAAATATATTTTAAATCCATCACATTCGTAATAATTCTTATAAAATCACTAATAAAGTAAAAATTAATCAAAATTAATGATTGATTAGAAATTGATAAGAGTTAATATCACGATTCGTCATCTAATGTTAGGTAAGGAAGTATCAAGATATATCGTACAAACGATTATTTTCTATATTACGAATAACGTGTATAATGAGATATAATTTGTATATACTCCACAAAAAAAATATATATATATATATATATATCAGTAAATATTACTTTATATTTTCATTGGGCCCTTAAGGATTTTCCAAAAATTATTATCTTATGATTTTAGCGAATATATTACTTTATCCTACTGGCCCAAGTCGGTACGGGAGAAATATATTATTTTAGCGAGATTATTACTTTATCGGGTATTATTTTATTGAGGTTTAACTGTATACCTAAAATTAAACAGAAAGTAACGCAATTAACATTTTTCACATATATGGCCATAACTACCAGCCAACTACGTTTTTTGTGGAAAGCGTAGATTGAATACGTGTATGTCAAGAGCGTATCTTGAGATTTTTACATAAGCATACGCTTTTCTAGTAAGCGTAATTGATATACGCTTTCTGGAAACATGTATCTCTATGTATGATTTATATGTATCTATTGTGTATATCGGCAACGAATCGAAGAAACAAGTGTATAAACGAGGGTTTGGAATCATGGAGAGTAGTGTATGAATTAAGTTTATAAATTATGTAGGATGTGTGTTATTCGGAATAGAGATTGTAAATGATTTATTCATCGATTTATTGCAACGTATTGGGCTGTTTGTATTGATGGCGGTCATGGATGTGCTTGGAGAAAGTAGAAAGAAAGAGAAGAAGATGACTGTTTTTGATATCTTGGGTCGGTCAGGTTCTAAATACGCTTTTGTATTCAGCGTATTCGGTTGGTATAAATGGCCCCTTTGAGTAGAAATGTTATTTTGATAAAAATTGTGTGAATGTCGGTATAATTGTCATTCTTTCGTTCTCAAGGGTTGTTTAATTGTCCTTACTAATTCTATTTTATCAACTAATAATATAAAAATTAACGTTAATTCATTTTTTAAAAACCAATTTTAATTTATATTTAGACCTGTACATACAGCTACATGGCTACATGTAGAAGGGTGGTCATATATCTATCGCCTTCAACCCAATGTAGTGGTGCAGTGTTGAATGTACAAGTTAAGTTATTACAACGGGTAAAATGGTTATTTGGTCATTGTAGTCACTAGTAACTTACCCCTAGTCCCCTCCCACCCTTCCCTCCTCTTCTGTCTATTAGGCCTCCCTCTCAACTGTTTGACAAATGGTGGTGGGAGAATTGTGTCTCCAACAACATCCTCCCAAAAAGGTTCCCCCCTAAGAACTTCCAAGCAATGAGAATATGTTCTCATAAAAGCTTCTTTCTTAAACCAATGAGCAACATATTCTACTGGATTCTCTCTCATTTTATGTATAGCACAGATAGCATGAGAGTAAGGGATACCAGATAACTTCCATACTTTACATGAACAAGTTTTCTCCTCTAGATTAACACAATATCCAATACCCCTCCATTTCACTTGAAAGCCTACAATCATTACTATCCCTAATTGCAAGATTTAATTCCTTTTTAATATTAGGAAGCACAACACAATCTATTGACTTCATACTATATCTCTTTTTATGAAGCCTCTCCATTATCATATCATGATTTTCTGTGAGCATGTCAATTAGAGGCATGTACCTGCATTTCAGTATCCAAGAGTTGAAGCATTCACTGAGGTTATTATCAACACTGTCACACTTGGAATGTGTTTGAAAGTATGCCCTGGACCATAATTTGGGCTCTAGGGACTTCATCTTTGCAGCAGCTCCTTTTGAATGTCTCTCAAGATCTATCATGGCAGACTTGAATGCCTCAGGATGTGTAGTTGTAGAAGCTGACCAGAAAGCAATTTTAACTGCTTCACTTGGATGTTTCTTGGTCAAGTTTGAGCTAAGATGTCTACCACAAAATCTGTGCTTAACAAGTGGAAGCAATTCCCTAACAACTTTTTCCAATCCCTGAAAAAAAACATAAATTAGTGTTTAAAAATTAGAAAGGCAATATGTAATTTAAGTGCAAAGAATACCTTTTGTTGGTCTGATATTAGTGTGAATCCAAATACATCCTTCAAATCAAGATTTTCAATAAGCAACATCAAGAACCATCCCCATCCTTCAAATGATGCAAAACAAACATTCCACAAAAATCGTAGATTAAGAGATAAGTACAGAACTTAATCAACAAAGAAAAACAATTAAGAAGAATCAAAGATAAGGTTGGACAGAACTTACATGACTCAGTGCTGATCGCCGATGTTCATCGTAATTTTCATTTTTGGGGATTTTGGTCGGATCGGGTTTTAATCCAATACCCATTTGAGGTGAACGCTGACATGTCATGAGCTAGCATCTACTCATCAGCTGATGTCAAGAAGATAATGGAGAAACGTTAAAAGTCAAACGTTTTTAACGTACGTGCAAGAAAATTCTGAGTCAGTGATGCGTTTTTAAGTTATGTGTTACTTAGTGATGCGATTGAAAGCTTTTTTAACTTCGTGACCCACTTGCAAGTTACTAGTGACTACAGTGACCAAATAGCCCTTTTACCCTTATTACAACTAAGAAAATTTGTTAAGGTTTTGCCTGTTTAGCAAAAAATTCTAGAGCTTCAGAAATTTAATAATTTAACCAATCCATGTTGAAAATTTTTTATTACGCGAATATTTGATTCATAATTAATAAATTTGATTAACGAAAATCAAAATTTCAATCTCATAAAATACTTTTTCGATCATTTATGTGGTCAAGTCATACTTTTCGCATCCCTTAAATTCCATATCAATTCATTTTCATACATTCCGTTATGATTTACAACCTTCATCCAAATGTACGTCCTCACATCTTTTCGTTATTATAATTTTAATCAAATTTACTTTCATCGATAATCTCGTTTTTCATTTCATAATTTATTTATTTTTGAAACTCAAAGAAATTCATTAAAAGGAAGAAATATCCGACAATTTAATCTCCAACACACAATGCGGAGGAGATATAAACAAATTATAGCATCCTATCAAACATGGGATTCTAGCTAGATTATGAGCTACCATATTTGCGTGCTTTTTGACATGACGTACGATCAAATCATTCCGCTCTCGCAAAATTTTAAAGCAAGCCTCCAGAATATTACCAACTTCAACCAAATACTCAGAACATTGATGCATTGCTTGAACCACCAGACTAGAGTCACTTTCGATTACCACATCCTTCAGCTGCAGTTCTTCAACCCACTTCAGAGCTTCCCAGACACCATAAGCTTCAACTTCTAGCACATTGACACAACCTGCAATCCTTAGATTTTTCCCCATAACAAAATTGCCAACCTCATTTCTTATGACCATTCCAATTGTAAAGTTTGAGTCGCCCTCTTTCACTGATGCGTCGACATTAAGCTTAAACCAACCATGATCAGGAGGCTTCCATTTGTCTACTGTATTCGCTACTGAACCTGACTGAGATTTAGCCCTCTGCATATTTCTATTTGCTACCTGCCATTCATTGATCTGCTCAAACTCATCTCCATAATCACATTTGGCTCTAACACATTTTCCTCCCAAACTTTTTTATTTCTAGCAAACCAGATCCCTGATAATACTTTTGTAATAGTAATCAATCTGTCGTCTGACTCCGTACTCAACTTTTCCCGAAGCCAATCTGCTGCGTACTCAACTTCCCTCATATCAAACATTAAGTCCGTTCTTTACCGACGAGCATATTCACAATCAAAAAAGAGATGGATCACGTGCTCAATATCTCTTGAACACATTGGACATGTGATTTAAATTTGCCTTGAAGAATAGAAAGTTGTCATCAGCGAAAAGAAGATGAGTGATAGCTGGCCCATTGTTACTGATTTTGCATCCGTGAATTTCATTATTTGCAACAGCATCTTTAAGAGTGTGTGATAGACCTTCGACACAGAGAAGAAATAAATAAGGCGAAAGAGGATCGCCTTGTCTCAGACCCTTCCTGGGAAAAACAGGACCAGCCAGAGTACCATTCATGCACACCATTATTCCACCGTTGTGACACATAAGAGCATCCAATTAATCCATTTTTTATCAAAACCCATCACTTGCGTCCTATGTTTCAGATAACTCCAATCAACACGATCGTAAGCTTTGCTTATGTCGAGTTTTAGAGCAACCTCCCCCTCTTGGCCTTTATTCTTCCTTTTCATGTAATGAATGATCTCGAAAACTATTAGCACATTATCAGTTATGCTTCTCCCAGGGACAAACGCAGATTGGTTTTCCGAGATTGTAACAGGAAGTATTGATTTCAGCCTATTTGCTAGAACTTTTGCCAAAATTTTATAAAGGACATTGCAAAGAGCAATAGGGCGAACTTCTGTCATTCTTTCCACATTTTCCTTCTTGGGAATTAACACCAGAGTCGTATTGTTTAGTTCAGGAGGCAATACAACATCTTGTAACCAACTTTTACAACTAACAAAGATTTCCTTGCCAAGAAGCCCCCAAAAATGCTGGAAAAACGCTGGACTAAAACCATCTGGCCTAGACGATTTATCCGGATGCATTTGCTTGGTCACCCTAGTGAATTCATCAAATTTCAACTCCTTCGTTAGCATACCATTTTGTTCATCTGTAATCACTCTACTTTCAGAAGTGCTATACTGGGAATTACCATTATCTTCATCAGCAAAAACAGTTTTGAAGTACTCGACCGCCAAAGAGCACATTTCTTCGTGATTATCAACAATACCATCCTGATCATTCTTTAAATAAGCAATACGATAAGCTTTCTTTCTTGCTGATGCTTAAGCATGAAAAAACTTAGAATTAGTGTCACCCTCAACAAGCCAGAACGCTTTTGCTCTTTGTTGCCAATAAGTCTCCTCTTGCTTCATCAACTCATCAAGTCGGTCTTTTTCAATGAAATAATTTCGGATCCCATCTTCATCAACTCTGTTAACTAGAGCATTCAATACTTCTTTTTGTTTTTTAACTTTATCTCGGAATTTATGAAAAAAATTCCTTCCCCACTTGGCCATAAAAGTGGAGACAGAAATCAGCATAGGCAGCAGCTGAGTCGTTGGAATGCCATACCAGAAGCTCGAAACCTCGTCATGAAAGGATGATTCTTTTAACCACACATTCTCGAATCTGAATCTAAATTGTTTACGGGAGCAAGAGGTATCAAATAAATCCAAAATAATAGGGTCATGATCCGAGTATATAGTATGTGTGACAGAAAGCGTACAAAGAGGAAACTTCTGCCACCAGTCATTAGTTGCAAAAGCTCGATCTAATCTCTCCCTTACCCAGTTAGTGGAACCTTTGCTTTTTTCCTTAGTAAACTCTCCCTCTGTCAGTTCCAACTCAGTGAGATTACAATCCTCAATGGTTGCTCGAAATCCATCAAGAAGATTCTGAGGATGAGGATGCTTACCACTTTTATCCGTAGCAAATAACAAATCGTTAAAGTCACCAAAAACGCACCAGGGAATAGAATCCACCTGAGCCAATTGCCTTAACATGTTCCAGGCCTCCTGCCTGCGTTCTTTTTCCGGGAAACCATAGTAACAGGCGAGTCTCCATACTAGGATACTTCTTTCAACAATGTGCATATCAACATGGTTTTGAGAAGAACCAATCACTTTACAATTTACAGTACTTTTTCAAAGAACTGCCAATCCACCACTCCTACCAACTGCATCTATTGTAAAAAAATCAGAGAACCCAAACCTCCTACACAAGTCAGCAATAATATCTCCTTTAACAAGCGTCTCAGATAAGAACATCAACATGGGATTTTGAGACTTTATTAAGTCTCCTAGAATTCGAACTGCCCGGGGGTTTCCCAGACCCCGACAGTTCCAACTTAAGTGTTTCATGATGAGTGGCTAGCTTGCTTTGCAAGCGTAGCCATTTCATTTTGAGTGGTTGCTGCATGATCCGATTCAGAAAAAACAGCTCCCTTGAGTGAATGTTTGTTTCCTGACGACTATTAATAATAATCCTCCCTCTGTATCCATCGTTTCTTTAGATAAAGGCCCACCTCTCCTTCTTTTCCTATCCTCTATAGTAAGCCCAATCTCCTCCTCACTTTCAAGCCCATACACAATTTTTGCGTTACTAAAAGACCCATTACCCATAACTAACGCGCCCGTTTTACTTTCCATATATTTTTTTTGAAATTTGAAGTTGGCACAATATCCCTAAAATCTCTCTTGTCAGATAACTCTCGTCTGTTAATCCTTGAATAATCTCCCAAAAATCTTGCTCCGTTATTCTCGCGACCAATTCTCGCCTCCCACTCGGTGTCATTCTCCTCCCTCAACCACTTACTCCTCTCCTGTCCCGCCGTACGCCGAGGAATTGTCCTGAACCATGCTCCCCATTCTTTGATTCCTTCATCCCCCATCTTATCAATGAACCGTCTGCAGAATCTTTCTGTATGTGAAACAAGCCCACAGGAGAAACAAAAGTCCCTCAAACGTTCATACTTACATGTGACAATAAAATATGTTCCATTTCTACGTGTTATCTTCTTCTTTCTTTTCAGGGGTTTCCGAACATCAAGTTTAATCTTAATACGCATGCATTCACGCCATATACTTGTATTATTATTTTCTTTATATTGCAGGAATTCACCAAAAAAATTACCTAGTTGTTTTCCCAGTCTCAATCTCTTTTATATTTATCCCCATCGTTGGTTTCCATACATTGGCCATTTTTGTTTTCATAGCTCTTGTATTAATATTTCTCTCTGTGAGAAAACGACCCACCAAGCAGAGTTCATATCTATTGACTTCTTCCTTGACATCACCCTCAAAAACTAGCTCTTCATTCTCCTCTTCCTCTATACTCAAGCCCGCCATCTGATTATCAATGTTTTGATATCTTGCCATTAGAAAAAATGAAAAGAGAAAGCTCTCACGATACTGAAAATCCAGACGAAGAGAAATTCAAAACTCTCAAATTAGACGGAGAGACAAAAAAAATATTGAAAGTACATAATGTAAGTGATGTTTAGTAAAATCATAAAACTCTAATTCACATCTAACTCTGAGTATTCTACTACAACTGGCTATATGTTTTGATATTAAGTTTTATAATTTATTAAAAATTACAAATGTACGAGATAAAATTACCAGTTGGATTGTAAACTCATGGTTTGAAAATCAATATACTTATATAAAGGAGAAGACGGGGGCGGTGAGGTGGCGCTTCTAGAATCGATCTGTTCTATTTTTCTAATTTTCTCAATTTTTTCACGATTTTTAATTTTAATAATTACAACTTCCTTTATTATTTTCGATTTTGTAGGAAGGAAATTGAAAATTACACTTTTATTATTTTCAAACTTGATAGAACTTTCTTTTATATTTTCAAAGTTGATAGAACTTTCTTTGATTTAGAAAATTACAACTTCCTTATTATTTTCGAATTTGTAGGCTTGATAGAACTTTCTTTTATTATTTTCAAACTTGATAGAACTTTATTTGATTTAGAAAATTACAACTTCCTTATTATTTTCGAATTTGTAGGACTTGATATAACTTTCTTTGATTTAGAACATTTCTTTGATTTAGAAAATTACAACTTCCGTATTATTTTCGAATTTGTAGGACTTGATAGAACTTTCTTTGATTTAGAAAATTACAACTTCCTTATTATTTTCGAATTTGTAGGTTTGATAGAACTTTCTTTTATTATTTTCAAACCTGATAGAACTTTCTTTGATTTAGAAAATTACAACTTTCTTATTATTTTCGAATTTGTAGACTTGATAATTTTCGAATTTGTAGACTTGATAGAACTTTCTTTTATTATTTTCAAACTTGATAGAACTTTCTTTGATTTAGAAAATTACAACTTCCTTATTATTTTCGAATTTGTAGGACTTGATAGAACTTTCTTTGATTTAGAAAATTACAACTTCCTTATCATTTTCGAATTTGTAGACTCTTATGTTAATAATTGCAATTTTCTCTTTTATTATTTTCAATCTTGATAGAACTTTATTTTATTATTTTCAAACTTGATAAAACTTTCTTTTATTATTTTCAAACTTGATAGAACTTTCTTTTATTATTTTAAAACTTTATAGAACTTTTCTTTTATAATACTTCTTGACTTTTAAACATAATGGATTTCCATGTTATTCACCTTACAAACACCTATAAATTAAAGGCCATTCCTAACAAAAAAATCTACACCGAAACTTTTTTACATAGCTTCAAATTTTTACAACCATATTTACAATCAATACAACTATGGCCTACACCATGTTGGATGCTTTGAATGACAACAGCTATACCTGGATGATAAGAGTACGAGTGTGTAGAATGTGGGAATCTGTCAATGTCAATCCAAATACTGAAGAACTGATTAGTCTTGACATGATTTTGATCGATGAAAAGGTTAATAAATCAATATACTTATAACTTATTAGTTTGTCAAATTTTATGATGTTATTAACTTTTCTAAGATATGTTGTATGACAGGAAAATTTGATCCATGCTACGATCCCGAAGATTCTGGTCTCTCGGTTCAAAAATCTTTTAGAGGAAGGCTCTGTGTACAGTATCAAAAATCTGAAAGTTGTTTCAAGTACATGGAAATATAGACCACTATCACATGGGTCTAAATTGCTCTTCATACGCATAACGTTGCCTAAGAGATTGGAAGAATGCATCGTCAACATATCACTGCATGGATTTCAGTTCATATGTCCGGATATGATTGATGCACGTATTAATGACACCAACATACTCTCAGGTTTTTGATGCTCTAATATATTAGAGTAATATATAAGTAATATTATTATATAAGTTATAATTCAAACTATCATGTTCTAATATTATTTTTTCTATGTTGATTTAGATGTTGTGGGCTGCTTGACCTACTTGGGTGGCATTGAAGTTGTCAAAGGCTGTTGGGAAAAAAAGATCTCAAAATTGTCACAAATTAGTAAGTTATGCATTATATTAATTTTAATATAAATGTTAATTGTTTTTTATTGTTCTTGTAATTTTATATTACTTCTTTGGTTACCCCAATTTATTTGTTTTACTTATTTAATTTGTTCTAATTTTTTTCTTAAACAGCTCCATCACCAGTACCATAACTTTGTGGGAAAAGTTGGTCGAGATGGTTGATACAAATTTATACAAGGAGTATGGTGGACCCTATATAATAATTGTCACATCTACCCAGATTAAAAAATTTAAAAGTAATTATCTTTATTAATGTTTTTTATAATATATAGTTTTAGAAATTGCACATATATAAATCTATGTTATCTCGATTGAACGAATATCATTAGATATTATACAAATATTTATTTCATTGATATTATTGATTTAATTCTTATATTAGTTTTTTAACCATTTATTTACTCTTATATGCAGATACAATTAGCTTTTCTACCACAAGAAATAGTAAAATTTATACAAATCTGGATACACCGTATGTGTCATCCCTGAGAGAGAGATTTGCTCACCTCACTACTAAATTGTAAATCAGTGGAGGAAAAAATGTTTATTGATAGGATGAAAATAACTAATAAAATAATATAAAAATAGTAATTAGCTGATTGCCTTTTATCTTTAAAACACTTTTTATAACAAAATCTACTCATTTTTTCAAAAATATCACGGGCAATTACCTTTAATTTAAAACATATTACCATTAATAATAAATAATATAAAAATACTAACTAGCTTATTACCTTTTATCATTAAAATATTTTTTTTAACAAAATCTACTCTTTTTCCAAAAATATCACGAGATGCTTTAATTTAAAGGTAATTGTCCGTGATATTTTTTGAAGAGGAGTAGAATTTGTTAGAAAAAAGTGTTTTAATTATATAATATATTTTATTTGATAATTTAAATAATTTTATAGATATTAATTTCATAATTTTTATTCTAATATTCTTTTTCTTAACAAATATATTATAATACCGCTGTGAAGCGCAGCTTAATAACCTAGTTTATAATATTAATTAAGTTTTCTTTTTAGAATTGTTTTTGATAATATTTTGTCACAAAAAGTAGAACAATCATTCTTCGTCATGATCATACCAATTAGGTCAAAAGTTATTACATTTCTCAAGTTACGGAGAGATAACAATTAACAAGAAAACTTAAACCATGTGCCGCACAACGAGGATAATGATATTGAACTACTAAACATTATAAACCCATTGATTTCGAGGGGACACTTGAGTAATTTTCACACCAACATTATCCCTTTTTTATAAAAATCCATCCATACATGGGTCTGTTTGGCAAACGATTTATAAGCTAACTTATAGCTTATACCCGTAATAGCTTATGAATGATACCCAACTTATAAACGAATTTATAATTTATATGTAAAGTTGAATGTTAGTAACAACATACATTTTTATTAATTTATTGACTTATTACTTGATTTTTTTGTCTTTTAATACTTCATATTTTTACATTTGTGTTTTTAAATGTTTTTTTAATTTAAAATATATGTATTTAGATCATTGTATTTAATAATTATTTTTAAAATATAAATTTGTAATTAATTTATAGGTAAATTTATCCAAACACCTAAGAATTCATCCACTTATCAACACTTATTATTTTAAGGTATAAGTCAATTTTTTTAAGATAACTCAAACATGCGCACCGTATACAAAAATATCTTTAAATTTATTTATTTAGAAAAATAACAAAAAAAGAGTATTAAAAAATAGATCGTCAAAATCATGGAAAATATTATTTTTAGGTGTCTTGAAGGCCCCTTCAAACGCAAATAAACACTCCCCTCTCTTCACTCACATCCACATAACCCTCATACACCCACTATTCTCACTCTCTTTATTTTTCTTACACTCCTTTGCCCCTCTTCCTTTTTCTCCATTACTACATAATTCAACCAATTTATTCTCTTTACAACAATGGAAACCCCTCCTGAATTTTACCAAGGATCTGCAGCTGGTTACTACAACAATGTTCAACAATTCACCCCCGAAAAACGACATTCCGATATGAAGCCCGGGGACCATTTCATCATCGAAGACCTCCTCGACTTTCCTAACGACGATGTGATCGTCACGGATGCTGCATTTGATAATGTCACTGGAACATCCACTGATTCGTCTGCTGTTACACTGGTTGATAGCTGTAACTCCTCGTTTTCTGGCAATGAGCCTCATTTCACTGGCAATTTGGCTGATCATGCTCAATTCTCGAACGACCTCTGTGTTCCGGTAATTAATTTATAATTTTATGCTTATGAATGCTTTGAAATTTTTGTTCATGCCTGAATATTACGTCAATGATTGACTTTTTGTTTTCTTCACATCAAAGATATCGTAATTATTGTTTTAGTAGCTGTGAAATTACAGTTCTGTGGGTCATATAATAATTAGCTAAATTTTAACTGTTATATTAATAGAACTATACTGTGAACTTGAATATTTTTTACAAAGATTGGTAAAAATGCTGAATAAAATAAGTGAATGATTAAAAATTTTATTACATGCATGTAACTATGAATTATCGTAATGATAAACTAAAGTGTGAATTTCCAAATAATCTCGTAAGGGTGATTGCAATGCATCCTATCCTCCTTGAACAATACTCTTTAAGCGGGATAAGAGATTACTGTCCTCCTTATAAAATGTTGTGTGATTTATTTTGTTGATGTATTTAGAAGACTAATTAGGAAATTTTGTTGTTTCTGACAAAACACAGTATGATGACATGGCTGAATTGGAGTGGCTATCAAATTTTGTGGAAGAATCATTTTCAAGTGAGGATTTGCAGAAGCTTCAGCTGATTTCAGGAATGAAAGCTCGCACTGATGCATCCGAAAACCACCAATTCCAGCCTGAGAACAACCGTAACAACCCGATATTCCACTCAGAGGTGTCAGTCCCTGGCAAGGCACGTAGCAAGCGCTCACGCGCTGCTCCATGCAACTGGACGTCCAGGCTCCTTGTTCTCCCACCTACTAACACTCCTGCCATGTCATCCGAGTCCACGGAGTCGGACATTGCAGCTAGCTTGGGGAAGAAAATGGGGAAGGCCTCGATAACAGGAAAGAAAAAAGAAGTTTTCGACAATGGTGGTGGCTCTGGTGGTGATGGAAGAAAGTGTCTTCATTGTGCCACTGATAAGACTCCTCAATGGAGGACTGGGCCTATGGGCCCGAAGACACTCTGTAATGCTTGTGGGGTTCGGTACAAGTCTGGCCGTCTTGTACCCGAGTACCGGCCAGCTGCAAGCCCAACATTCATGCTCACAAAACATTCCAATTCTCATAGGAAAGTGCTTGAGCTGAGGAGACAAAAGGAGATGCAAAGAGCACAGCATCATCACCAGCAGTTTATTCATCAGGGTATGATGTTTGATGTATCAAATGGTGAGGATTTTTTGATCCACCAACAGATTGGACCCGATTATCGACAGCTAATTTGACCCGTAGCAACAACTTAGAATTGAGTCGAGTTCGAATCGAGTTCAGTCAGAAGTTTAAGTTTAGTGTCACTAATCTTGGTTAGTGATTTTCTGAGTTCTTTTAGCAAATTTCCTAGAGTTGATGTGTCCTAACTTATGGAATTTTGTAGTTCTTTTGGTATTCTTAATTTTTAAACTACCCCAAAAAGAAGGTTAAAGAAATGTAGTTTGGGACCAAAGCAGAGAAGGCATAGAATCTTGAGTGTCCTCATCAGTTTAGTTTGCAGATTTGGCAAATGTTTGACAAATTTCCCTAATTGTAATTGAGCAACATTTTCCTCTCTCTCAGTTTGAGTTCCATACTTTATGTCTCTGTACACTAAATAAGGTAATCAATTAACACAATTATACAAGTACTAATTTCAAAAAGAGAAAAAAGATCATGAGATTAACTGAGATTAACCTATTTTCAAGTAAAAAAAATGATGACAATTTTGTAAATATGTTAATTTTTCTGAAATTATAATAATACTCGCTTTTATTTGTATGAAAAATTGTTAATTGCCTTAAGTAACTCCGTGAAGTAACCTCAGGAACATGACGCTCTTTCAAAAATTAAATAAAATAATTTCAGGTACTCATCCTTTATACAATTTTTTGAACACTAATCAAAGTTAGAGCCAAAAGAGAAGAATGTATGGATTAGTGTAATAAGACTAGAGTTTAGACACATTGTTCTTACTTTGAGAAATCGAGATGAATTTTTAATTTTTTTTCATTGTTGAGAACGAGGAATTAAAAATTAATTAGAGGAGCATAGAATTTAGTGAAGAAGTTGATCAGTAACGAAAATTACAGAGAATGTTAGAGGCAGATTTCAGTAATTTTTTCGATGAATATGAATTTTTATTTTGTTACTACAAGCATGTTCATCATAATTTAAATGCATGCAAACCTATGTAAATCGATTCGTTGATCCTTCCTGTCAAATTGATTATTTTCCGTTCTCGTAACAAAAAAATTATTGTTTTCTTTTTTTGAAGAAAAAAAAATAATTGTTAAAAAAATGAGCTCTAATAAAATAGATAAGAAGATGCTTATAGTACGTAGTATTATATGGGTGATCCTAGGCATTGCTGATCCATAGGCCTGCAAATACTTTGGCTTAACCAATTATCTCTACCGAAATTAATTTTTTAATCCCATATTTAATTAAATTGCATGGTAGATTAGTTACTGGATTAATTAAATAATCTGCTGCACTACTCTCTGCAACATTTCGAATCTTTAATATAAGTGTGTGAATTCACATGAAAACAAAGGGTTTGAATAATTATTAATCCCACTATGTACAGTTGATCTAGCATGTAAATTAATTACTGAATTTTGCAGCAAGTTCATCGGTGATCACATGCTGTAGCATGCCTCTCTTTATGCCCAGAAAATGACCATCCTTCTCAACACTTTCCCCCTACTTTGCTGTCAAACTACTGTAGCTACTGTTTTAATTTATCTAGGTTGCGGGAATCAAAAATTGAAACTAATCGATTGACCTATCGATTCAGAATTAATCGGGATTAGTCGAAGATTTTTTGATAAATTGAATTTTTTTAGATAAATTGGAGATTATTGCATGTACCTGATAAACTTATCGAGTTTGACTTCAAACTGAAAAAATCTTAAACTCGATTCGACTCGACTCGGTACATGTAATTCCCTTATGTTGTTAATATTCAAGTATATTAAAGCAGACTTTCAAACGTCCACTACTAGTTCACAGTAGGTGACTCCAATCCAATGCATAGTCTATAATATTTATTTCAACAACACAACAGATATATTTAGAGATAGATGGGGTTCCATGCATGGGGGATATTTCCATGTTCATCATAAACAGTCTTGTCTATTTTCTTTAGACTACTCTCTCAGTCTGATCGATCTGGATGCTTCTACTTTTCCTTGTCTATTTTCCCTTTTGAATTACCTAATGTACTGACCATAAATACAATTTCAGATACATTGAATCCTATATTACTCTTCGTAACAAAAGGTCGAAAGTTCAATCTTCGTTAGGCACATTTGTGCGAGTATTTAACAAAAGAAGATTATATATATACACTTATTTTTATGTATTAGGGCAATTTAGTGAAGGCCCCTTTTTCCAGAGGTTGGGAGACATGAGGAACAGTATCATCAACCTCTCCACTTCGTCACGTGCACAACACGTTTTCTGCCAATTCATGCACCCCCTCCATTTATACATGTTTCAACTAATATAGAAGTCTACATAAAAGAACAAGTTCTTTCCCTATTACTAGCAAGATTACTATCATGGCCTACTATCAAACTTTGATACTTGAGCTAACTTCTGCCAATATGTACATACTAGTACAATTACAATCTGTAGGTGTGTGGTTGCTAAGATTTAAACTATGAAATTCCAGGTTTCTTACAAATTTATCTCCATGCCCTCTACCAAAAATCTCTACTTCGCTACATATACCAGAATTATGTATATGCAGAAGGGCTGTTAACGTAAAGTTGACATCATATAGTACGATACACGAATACTTGCATTGCTTATAAACTATCCGAGCAAGAATGATTAATTTACTTAATCAGCTTTAAGTCTTTGACAAGTCTAATACTAATTGCAGAACAAGGGAAATGTTATTTCATCAACATCCTTATCCAATTTTCCATGAAATCACCACCTGTTGTCTTTGTCTATGATTGAGTAAAGTTTTTGACAAGCATTGACCAAATTTTGCACACAAAAAACGATATATATTGGTTGATTTGCTGTCTATCCGTTCTCTTCCTCCATACTCCAGGGCCCCAACTTTTGAGGCAAAATAGGGCCAGACAATATATATCCATTATGATTGTCTTTTAGATTAACATGTCATATATGTAGTCTGGTAAATTTTAAATTGTTCCATATCTAAAATCTTAAGATCTTCATAAATATATCTAAAAAATTTGAAGTTCTATGTTTTTGGAGTCTATATTTTTCTTTTCTTTTTTGCTAAATATTTTTGGAGTCTACTATATTATACAATTTACACATTGCAATGCTTGAATTGCAAGTTTAAAGATAGGAGGCGGCAATTACTCAATAAGAAGATACAAATTTCAATCGTACATCTTTAATGTAATAATATAACTGATTATTATTTGTGACGAAAAGTAGCATACCTTGCAGAAATGCGAATGTTGCATATATAAATTTCAATATACAGAGTTTTTGAAGAATAGTCCACAAGTGTTATGGGAAGAGCATCTGTAGATGAAACGCCACATGCACTTGTCAGCTAAGCATACCCATTTTTTTTAAACTTCGGCTGAAAGGATCATCTCACCGAGGCACACTGAGACCTAATTCTGATAGCAAAGAAGTATATCAGATTGACAAGATGGGCACAAGTCTAACAGATAATATCTAGTACAGATATACTAGAAGTTAATTAATGCAGTCAATAAACATATAAAAGCACGGAATACACACGAGCATGGAACACGTATAAGTATGAACATGACTTGGTTCAAGTTAACCAGTCAATGGTAACCGACTCTAAAAGCCAAACTCTGAATTGAAAGCCAAAGCAACAATGCACATGCCACTTAGATTTATAAGTTTAAACACATGGCTAAACCTCTCAAATTTCTTTCAAAAAAACCAAAATATTACATTTATATAACTGAATATTGTCATGCACATTGCACCACAACTGAAGTTGTACATTAATTTTTTCGTAGGCATTATGACTTGAATTGATAATCTTA
Organism: Heracleum sosnowskyi; assembly: GCA_030848705.1. NCBI lineage: Eukaryota > Viridiplantae > Streptophyta > Magnoliopsida > Apiales > Apiaceae > Heracleum > Heracleum sosnowskyi. Next base: position 6,711,331 of record CM061242.1, on the reverse strand, counting down.
ACAGATATACTCCAAAATATGAAGATGAGCAATGCTCAACACTTAGACATGTTAGAATTATGAACTAGAGTAATAGGCAAACCATCAGCTTTAGAACTGGTAGAGAGGCCAGGTTGCTGGCTTTTCCTATACCTACCAAAATAAGAACGATAATTTACATTAATGTTTTCCTTCTAATATAATCAACAGTTGGGAGGCAGCCTACTGGTAAGAGCTGTGCAGACCCCTTGCCCCTCCCTCTACGTAAGGAAAAAAGATGTACCAGATTTCAAATTACAAATTACTACGTAACCATGCAAAAATGAACCTCTAGTTAGATAACTTACGTAGGTCCTCCTACGTAAACGTATAAATTAAGCACACTAATGCAAGAGTTCAGGAAAGTTTATAACAGAAGAAAATTCACATGTACTCGCTAATTCAGAAAACAGTTGTGCTGGAAATGCTGGAATACAATTGGAAACTATTTTCTCTATAAGTTCTTTGCAGTCGGTAAAAGTTACAAGCCTTATCATCGCTTCAGATTCCCATTGTACTATTTTACGCAAACAGTAAGGTGTTTTAGATATCACTTATGGTAAGTTATTATTTACTAAAAGTTAAAACTTAACTAGTCCGTTCATCAAAAGAACAGAGCATATACTTAAACTAGGTACAATCTTTGATTCGCCAAGTAATATTTCCGTGTTCTATAGAAAGAGCACATTGTTTTTGAAAGTCAATTAACAACATATAAGCTTAAAGCCAATGTAATTGATATGAATCTGACAGCACAATTTGTCATTGTACACTAATTCTTTAAATAATAGAATTTAATCTATCAACTAAGATTAAAGCCCATGTCAAAACTGAAGCTTAAAAATGTAAGGTGAGAACTCTTTGTGAACCTCAAAAACAGATAACAAAATTAAAATCAACCACAAAGTGACTGCCCCCAACATGTGCTGTAATTTAAATAGAAGGAATGCTACTGTCCTACTCATCAGAAACCTTGAAATACCTACAATGCATCATACTCTTGAATTAATAGAGACGATCAGATCATACAGAGGCTGATAGTAGTTTGACCAAGCTGCGAACAGTTGCCTTGCAGTACTATGCGCTTGACAGCCCATAGCAGGACCACAAATAGTATCTATATTCTGGGTGACCATTTAAAGACATTTTGTTTTGCATGAGATGCAACTGGTAGACGATAACAGTCATTAATTTTCTACCTTATCTTTTCACCATCATGTATTCAAGACTTGGCAACCATTTCTCTTATTATAGTTTATCTTATCCCATATGACTACAGATGCACTAAACGACCTTAGATTCCATCAAAGTAACTTTGAAGTTCAAAGAATTAAAATTTGTTCCTAAGGTAGTTCAGACTCTAAATGTAAATGCAAGGCAGTATATTCAAATTTCAACATTATTTGGATAAACATGAATATAACCGGATACTAATTTAGCAAAAAAATATATATACAAAGAGACTTTCCTAGAGGGTATTCATTGTTTCACAGCTTAGCACCAAATATCATTCTTAAAACAAGTACCAAGTAACTTTTCAACACTTCAAAAAATCAACTATACCATACAACTAGTTACTTTTCTATGTCCAATCTTTGTGGAGGGCTAAAGCAGAAGATCTAGAAAAACCCCGATTATATGAGCACATAATTCAGAATCTTAAACCTTTGGTGCATATAAAATCTTATTCTCAATGTAGTTTCTATATAGGATGTGTATAAGTTTGAATTTTAATTTTATCAGTGAGGAGGCTCACTAAAAATACTACCTGCAAAGCAATGCCCAAATGCTTAACAATGGATAATGTAGTAGGTTCCTAGAATTGGGAGAACGAACTTCACTTCTGGTTATACATAAACCCTAGTGCTTAATGAACAATGGACACCCTCCTTTTTCATTGCTCTTCCACTTGATTATGTTTTCATCGATTTCCACAATAATGACTGATCATGAGTGATCAGTGATGACCTGCCCTCTAAAGCTTCAAAGTTCGGTCTTTTAACATAGAAACACTTCTCTGGAATTCTTCTTTACATGTCTATAAATAATTCCATATACTATAGAACCAGACCAACATTCTCGTAAACCAGTACGCACAACTAACTAGGGAATTGCACAACGAATAAGGCTATGTTTGTCTGGAAAGCTTATATTCCTAATTTGTACTCCATTTTCCAATATGAATACCTTACAGTAATTCCTAGTTCAATTCAACAATTATATAGTACCTCTCTATCTCACCAGGTATCATGATCCCATATGATGAACTAAAAAGATTAAAAGAAATATAATTCATCTATAACTTCAGGTCAGTCCGAAATTAGAATCCTATATACAATCATGGCCCAAGGGCTAAGAGAATAAGGGCAATCGAAGAAACATGTATAGATAACACTGAAACACAAGCAAAGCAACAACAACAATCAAAAAAATATGAAAGAAAAAATCAAACAACGAAACTTCAAAACTTAAAATTACGAAAACTAAACAAGCAAGATAAAACAAACCAAAATAAAGCAATGTGCTTACAGAGAGAGACATAAATTACAATTATATATCAAACTCCTGGATTTGCACTGCAAAGCATACCCTGAGACAATGATCTTGATCCTTTCGAATCGATTCCAAGACACGATGTCAATCGAGCTGAAGACACAGCAGAGTGAAGTGGCAACAGAGACTGAAGAGCACCCATTTGAGCTAATGGCCTGAAATTCAAGAAAAAATGTTAAAAATCAAATCTTTATGAAAAAATTGAAATGGGGTTCTTGAAAATGAGCATATTTTACCTTAAAATTGATGGGGATGAGCGAGGAATGTGAGAAGATGAAATGGGTATTGAAGAAGAAGGCTTGGAAATGGCGGATTTGAAAAGGGTCAAAGCTGGTCTTGAGATTGAGCGACAGCGAGTAGCCATTTTGGGGGTTTTAGAGAGGTTTTGATTTGGTTTAGGTTTTAATTATCCCGTTTAAAAATTGATGATACAGTCCTCGGCTTTTATTTGTTACTAACTGTTGGGCTTTAGTTTAATCCAAACGTGTGTTTAATTGTTTGAATAAATCAGCTGTATTACCACGATTGTATACAGTTTGAATAGGTCTTATAGTTGAGTTAAAATAGGAAAGTAGGAGTGTGCATGTACGTAACGTATTGCTATCTCTTCAATAAAGACTTTTCCATTCAGTAAAATCATAGAGCCTGTTTATATCTTGATTACATATTCTTGTTTGTAGCCCTATATCTGGTATCAGAGCCATATACATACATCTTATCGAACAACACATGGAAACTAACAAAGCTAAGGAGAGTGCATTTGGTTTGAGTTACCCCATGTTAACAAAGACTAATTACACGGCATGGTCTATGCGGATGAAAGTCTTTATGCAAGCTCATGGTGTATGGGAAGTTATTGAATCAAAGGACCCAAAGGCTATTGTTGAGGACAAGGTGGATAAGCGGGCATTGGCTATCATTTACCAAGGTATTGCTGAAGATTTATTGCTGTCCATTGCAGACAAAAAGACTTCGAAAGATGCATGGGAGGCTATCAAGACAGTCCATTTGGGTGCAGACAAGGTAAAGAAGGCAAAGGCTCAAACACTCAAAGCCGAGTTTGAGTCCCTGGTTATGAAAGAAACCGAACAGCTTGACGATTTCTGTATGAGGTTGAATGGTTTAGTGACGAATATCCGAGCCCTGGGAAAAACTATTGAAGAAGCTTACGTGGTTAAGAAAATCCTTAGAGCTGTGCCTACAAAATCCCTACAGATAGCATCGGCCATTGAACAGTTCGGTGATTTGGAGAAAATGTCTGTGGAGGAAACAGTTGGATCCCTAAAGGCCCATGAAGAACGAATGTGTGGGCAAACGGAGAGGGGTGCACAGCAACTTCTTCTTACAGAAGAGGAGTGGATGAAACGAGAAAACAAGGATGGAAAGTTACTCCTTACACGTGAGGAGTGGCTGAAACGAGTAGGTAAGGGTGACACAAGAAACAGTAATGAGGCTAAAAGCAGAGAATTTGTCCGTGAAGGGCGAGATAGATCAAAAATTCGCTGTTTCAATTGTAGTGCCTACGGGCATTACGCAGTGGAGTGTCGCAAGCCCCGAAGGGAACAGAGAAACGAGGCAAATTTGACTCAAACGATTGAGGATGAGCCCACTTTATTGCTAGCCAAATGTCAGGACATCGCAGGAAAGAATATGGTATTGCTGAAGGAGGGTGATGTAAAGCTGGAACTAAATATCTCGGAAAACACCAACTTAGCTGAGTCCAGTATTTGGTACCTTGATAATGGAGCTAGTAACCATATGAGTGGACAACGTTCAAAATTCATGGAACTAGATGAGCAAGTAACTGGGGAGGTGCGTTTTGGGGACGGTTCTACAGTGAAGATACAAGGGAAAGGATCAGTGCAATTCACGACCAACGATGGCAACGAGTGTCTTCTTAAAGAGGTATACTTTATTCCCACTCTACGCAATAACATTGTCAGTTTGGGTCAATTATCTGAAAGTGGCCACAAAGTTATTATGAAAGATGCATATTTGTGGATATACAATGCTGACAACAAACTTATCTTGAAAATTAAAAGATCTGCAAATAGATTGTACAAGGTCACCACGAGGGATAGTAGGGATATGTGTTTGTTGAGTAAAGCGGAGGAGAATACCTGGTTGTGGCATCTTCGATTGGGGCATGTCAATTTTAAGGCTATGTCGCTTATGTCAAGGGATAAAATGGCACGAGGATTGCCTGATCTTGTGCAACTCAGGGATATATGCAAAGGCTGTTTACTTTCCAAGCAAACCCGGCGCCCATTTCCATCTTAGACGGAATTTCTGGCTAAGGAATGATTGGAGCTCATCCATGGGGACATATGTGGACCTATCTCTCCAACTACACCATCTGGCAACAAATATTTTTTACTCTTGGTCGATGATTTTAGTCGAGCCATGTGGGTGTATATGCTTAAGGCCAAAGATGAAGCGTTCGTTCATTTTAAAAGATTCAAATCATTGGTGGAAAAGGAGTCAGGCCAGATGATCAAAGTCTTACGAACCGATAGAGGTGGAGAATTTTGTTCTAATGACTTCGTTAATTACTGTAAGGATGTGGGCATTACGCGACACTATACTGCTCCTTATTCTCCACAGCAGAATGGCGTTGTAGAATGCCGAAATAGAACAGTTGTTGCCATGGGAAGGAGCTTGCTGAAGGAACGAAACATGCCATCTTACATGTGGGCAGAAGCAATCAGGCATGTTGTGTACTTATTGAATCGACTCCCCACTCGGGCAGTGTCAGGTGCTACTCCATATGAAGCATGGTCGAATGAGAAGCCACAGGTTGGTTATTTGAAGGTTTTCGGATGTCTCGCGTATATGAAGGTGCCTCATGTTCATACGACAAAGTTAGACAATAGGAGTAAATGTGTAGTACACCTCGGCAGAGAAGCAGGGACAAAGGCCTATCGCTTGTATGATCCTGATTCAGGAGCTGTACACATTAGCAGGGACGTAGTGTTTGACGAAGGAAAAGGGTGGAAGTGGGATGATGCAGGTGTTCCAATATCTCCGTCGTTTGTGTTGGCTGGAATTCAATTCTCAGATGTTCAGACTGCAAAAAATGGTGGCGAGGATTTATAGTCCAACTCTTCACATAATGGTGAAGAAACTGATTCCACTCTAACGACACCACAATCACAGACACCGTCCTCTACACATACAGAGCATACAAACGCTGAAGCACAACTAGAGTTTGATCTCGAAGACACCTACGATGGCAGTGAGCCACCACGGAATTTCAGACTTATTAGTGATGTGTATAATGAAACTGAAGCAGGAGAACAGGAAGAAATACTAGCTGATGAATTGTTGTTTACTGGTATAGAAGAACCAGTTAACTACACTCAAGCCATAAAGGAGAACGTATGGAAGGTGGCAATGGACTGCCAGATCGAAGCCATAGAGCGAAACAAAACTTGGGCATTGACAGATTTACCAGTGGGTCACAAAGCAATTGACTTGAAATGGGTATACAAGATAAAGAGAGACACAAACGGTGAAATACTAAAACATAAGGCAAGGTTGGTCGCGAAAGGTTATGTTCAAAAATACAGGATTGATTTTCAAGAAGTCTTTGCTCCAATGACAAGGCTAGAAACTGTACGTCTCTTATTGGCTCTTGCTGCTAAACATGAATGGGAGGTCCATCATTTAGACGTAAAATCCGCGTTTCTAAATGGGACACTGTACGAAGAAGTATATGTAAATCAACCTGAAGGATACGTAAAGACGGGGCAAGAGGGCAAAGTTTACAGGTTGTTCAAGGCATTATACGGACTCCGACAAGCTCCAAGAGCTTGGTACACTCATCTTAATAAATGTCTACTGAAACTTGGTTTTATAAAGTGTCCATTGGAGCATGCGGTTTATACTAAACGTGAGGGAGATGAATCATTGATTATCGGGGTATATGTCGATGATCATCACAGGGACAAACGTGTGCAACATCTGCAAGTTTAAGACCCAAATGGCTACAGAGTTTGAAATGTCTGATCTGGGAACAATTAGCTATTATTTGGGTATCGAAGTTGTTCAGGGGAAGGGATACATCGAGCTTAAACAGGTGGCTTATACGAAGAAGGTGTTAGAGAAGGCTGGTATGTATGACTGCAATCCTGTAAAGTTTCCAATGGAACCAAAATTACAGATGCATAAGGACGAAAGGGGAAAGGCAGTGAACTCAACGGAGTACAAATCCATGGTGGGAGGGTTGCGATATTTGGTGCACACTCGCCCAGATATTGCGTATGCTGTTGGAGTAGTGAGTAGGTTCATGGAGAGACCCACTACGTTACATCAAGGTGTTGTTAAGAGGATTCTAAGGTACGTTAAGGGCACCTTAAACTATGGGCTGATTTATACCAAAGGACGGGGTGATTATATGTTGTCAGGTTTTTCGGATAGTGATCTTGCTAGAGATGTTGTTGACAGAAAAAGTACGGGGGGAATGGCTTTCTATCTCAATGAGAGCTTGATTACTTGGGTCTCCCAGAAACAGAGATGTGTGGCCTTATCTTCATGTGAAGGTATATGGTTGCAGAGATTGTTGAGTCAAATTTCGGATGTCAAAACTGGGCCAGTAGTGATCTACATCGATAATAAATTTGCAATAGATTTAGCTCGTAATCCTGTGTTCCATGGTCGTAGTAAACACATAGATGTTCGCTACCACTTTATTCGCGAATGTGTGGAGAACGGATCGATTGTTATCAAACACATATGTACTGATCAGCGGAGAGCGGATGTCCTAACCAAGCCTATGTCAGTTGTTAAGTTTGAGAAGATGCGTTTGTTACTGGGGGTTAAGAATCTTGATCACGTTTAGATTAAGGGGGAATTTGTTGGGCTTATTATTGTTGGGCTTTTGTTTAATCTAAACGTGTGTTTAATTGTTTGAATAAATCAGCTGTATTACCACGATTGTATACAGTTTGAATAGGTCATGTAGTTGAGTTAAAATAGGAAAGTAGTCGAGTGTAATCAGGTATGTAGTTCCTGGTTTCTCTCTTAGTATGTTTAAATATTCCTGCATGTACGTAACGTATTGCTATCTCTTCAATAAAGACTTTTCCATTCAGTAAAATCATAGAGCCTGTTTATATCTTGATTACATATTCTTGTTTGTAGCCCTATACTAACGTGCTACCCATCGGAAACATATTTTTTAAAAAAAATAGATTTTAAAATTTTAAAATTTAATTTTTTTAAAAAAATTATAAATTTGTTATGTAACATAATTTATATTAATTTTTTTTCCACATACTTTTATTAAATATACACATGCATGTATTAATAAATATAAGTTATGTTATTGGTTGCTAAGAAAATAAATATTTATAATTAAATATTTAACGCATAAAATATTGATTGAACAAATATATAAAATGGTACCATCATTAAAAAATTATATAAAATATGATATTAGAATTTATTTGAAATGTACCAACAATTTTTAAATTAATAAAAATATTGAACGCTCTAATCCATTTTAGAATTATATTTCTTTTTAACTCCATCTTCATTGACGTTGATATGCGTTTATTTGTTCCCGATTTTGACTCTAGATTATCATCATTATAATTATCATTATTAGCTGAATCTTGCACCTGCTTCAAAAGAAACAAAATTATTGAGTTATTGAGAATGAGAAGACAAATTTGATGTTGGACAAATATCACAATTAATTATTTTAATTGAAAATTGTATGGTCACCACAGGAAAATCAGCATTTTATTGGGTGATTCCGTAATATGCTTACAAAGAATATATTATCAAGTTAATGTGAATACATTTCTTATTAATAAATTAAAAGTACTTAAAAAGATGATGTATTCGTTCATGTACAATTTTAAAAAGTTACGAATTAAAATTATTTTCAATTTTATGTTATTAATCGAATTTATATTGTTAGTATTATTTCAAAACGGCTTAAAAAACAGTTTAGTTGACCCCACATGTAATTTGTGCAAGATAGGTTTAATTTATTTACATTGGTAAATTAAATTTTTAATACTTCGTCAACATAGTTTGTACTGAAGTTAATTTCTTTTACTTTTAAATTTTAATTTTGTTTACATTCAAAAGATTTATACTTACGAAGATGATGGATTCGTTCAAGTATGATTTTAAAATTTACATGTGCATTAAATTTATTTAAAATTTAAAATTTAATTGAATCTAAATAGTCTATTATTGTAAATCAACGTAAAAGAAGGCTTAACTACCAATCAACATGTAATCTGAATGAATGAGACACGTTTAAAATAGTTATATATTGATAAATTGAGGCAAACATTGTATTCAAATAATTTTTTCACTTTTAAAATTTTGACATTTATTTAAAGCATACAATAATGTAACTAATTAATCTATATACTTAATTTAATATGCATGTAAATAAATGAATAACAAATAGTTATTTAAATTATGTATTATAAATTTGATATTTGAAATTGAATTATTAATATCGTATTTAATGTAAAACAGTAATCAAATTATTTGATTAATAAATATTTATGCATCTTTAATTTTTAAAATACAATAAATAATATTAATATTGGATAACTACCCTACCATCTCTGTGTAAAAATCCTAAATTTCGACCTTTAACAATTAAACAACCAAAAATATAAATTATTGATTAAAGTCGTTAAAACTATACATATACTCGTAATGTTTCCTCACTCATGTGGTATTAGAAGTTTATCTATAAAATAGACGATTTTATATTAAATAGATTGTACAATTGATGATCAAGATCTCGAAGTATATATTTATCATAAAGGATTTAAATTTTAATCAAAAATAAAATAATTTTAATTGATAATCAAATTCTTAAAATATATAAATATAATAGTCAATAGATTTAAATTCTAATTAAAACAAAATATTTTTTGAATTTTGATTGGTTAATCGCGTTATATAGATAGTCTAATCACCTTTAGTTAATAAAATTATATGACAAACTTTTTAATGAATTAAAATTCTAATTAAAACCAAAATAATAATTGAATGTAGATTGATTAATTAAGTTTTATGGATAGTCTCTAAGAACGAAGATTTCATTAACTAAGATCGATATTTGAATTAGAGGGAGGGACTTTCTTGACTTCTGGAAAATAAATAAATACTTTATTTTCTCTTTATTTAAAGTTTAGGAACACTATAGTGTATCACACCAAAAATTAAGTTAATATTTTATTTGAAACTCGATAATAATACAACGCATAAAATCGAGGTTTGGTAATTTAAACTAGGACAAGTCCAGTAGAATTGGGCTCAAAGGCGAGTTACACTCCATATTCTTTATTTTAGCTCTTAAGTCAAAAATTGAGAAAAAAGAATTAAAAAGTTGTTCCAAGAGACTCGCTCTTAAAATCACTGTCTCTCTCCTCAACTTTAAGAGTCAATTTCAACTCTTAACTTTTTATATTTATATTCACACCTACCTTCTTTTTCTGTCTCTACTTTCTTTTGTATCCTTATTAATGAAATAATAATATATTGAATAAAGAGTATAGTTGAATATGAATTTATACCAGTGTTCTGAAACTTGGTCAACTCAGCCGAGAACTCGGCCGAGTACTCGGTCTCGGGACCTCCACCGAGCTGATTTTATACTAATCGGGTTGTAAATCGATTTTGAGGAATATCGGGCTTAACTCGGTCAAACTCGGCCCAACTCGATCAAACTTGGGTCATTAAAAAAATTAAAAACAAAAAAAAAAGCAAGGGAAAATGGATAAAAATGAGGACCCATAACCTAATTATTCAACTCGTTCATTATCACTCCAACTGAACTAAACTAAAATATAAACAATACATACCTAGGGGAAAATATCTAATTTCTCTAATTAAGATGATTAATTCTTAGATAAGATTTTGTTATTTAGTAATTACTATACATACTTTTTTATATAATATATTAAATATATAAAATTAATATTTTCATATATTCGATTTTTGATCCGAGTACTCATTCCGAGTACTCCCCGATTAATCCGAGTACTTGTAACTCGCTAGGCTCGCCGAGTCAATCCGAGTTCCGATTTTTAGAACACTAATTTATACTAAATCATTAAAAGCTAATATTTTAAAGAGTGAACTAAGAGTCTCTGCTCTAAGACCTTCGATTTATAAGTCAGGAGTAAGGCGAGTTCTAATCATTTTTAAATTAATAGAAGATGATCAAAGTGAATTTTTCTTTATCATTGTTATGGTCAAAATGACAACCTCGCCTTACATGGTGGCGCTTTCTTATATTGGGTTTAAAAATAGAAACCTAGTTTGTTGATGGGTCTATCGGATAAGAAAATATTCATTGGGCTTAGCCCATATATATATTACGGAAAACCTCGTCTATAGGCGATATTAAGTTATCTAAAAAGGAACGATTGTTATCCTCAAGATTACATAACTTGGGACCGATCCAATGTTGTAACAACCTCGCCCATATGTGCAGGAAGGCTTGCCTTGGGCCTGGCCCATTGATTGTCACTCATCCTAGCAATGACCAGCAGGCTTAGAGGAACCTCGCCCGAGAGGTTTGAGGATAACCTCGCCCGAGAGGTTTGAGGGTAACTTCGCCCGAGAGGCTGGAAGGTAACCTCGCCCAAGAGGCTGGAAGATAACCTCGCCCAAACAGTGTAGCTTATTTTATTTGCAAAAGACTAAACTCCGTTCAGGCTCCGCTTTTCTAGGAGGGTCAAATGATGTGACCCCTTGATGCTCATAGGGCTAGTTTTTCGCTATTCTTCTCTATGGTTTAAGATAAGCGTTGACTCCGATAATCTCGGGTCAATAACTTATCCACCACAATCCGGGAAAATAGCAAGACCATGACAGCTCATGATGACGTATCAAAGGCGGTGGCTCCGGCCTTTTCGCCTTCCTAGAAAAGAGGAAGTCTGACCCATATGGGTTACTTGCTCCCCAAGAACTACGTTTGGCTTGATCCCTATAAATAAGGGTACGTAGGCACATTGTATGGCACGATGCGATCTGGCGAAAAAGAGTAAATTCAATATTCAACTTTAATCGCGACCTAATCTCACATACAATCTCATCCATCCCCAAATCATAAACCCTAACCCTCTCAACCTACGTTACACACTGTCGTCAACTACCACCACAATTCCAGCAACCCTCCCCGAATTTGTTTTCACCAAATTCCTCCGTTCACCAAATTTCAGCAATCTCTGAAGGAAGGATGTCACAACACACCGAGGAACCAGTTGATGCAGGTAACCGCACAAGGGATGTTGAGATCCATACAACAGATCTACCTCCTCCACCACAAAGGCAATCAGATTTGAGAGAGGCTACCACGCCGAATCAGACAAACTCGGCTCCACACCTTTGAGGGGATCCTCTTGTCTTGATGAGCAACACCGAACTTTTGAGTCAAATTGCTCACATGGGAAACACGGTGAATAGAATGGCGGAGCGCATGGAGTCGTTCGAGAGAGAGTGAAGGTTACCAGAGTGGGCTCGCCGTAGCCCGGATAGGCGGCGTGCCTCTGTCAGGGATAGGCGCCCCCCAATTGCCAATAGTCGACGTCAATATGCAACTGAAAGATCTCATCGCCTCGGGAAAGAACCTGTCACTAGCCGTAGAGGAGCTTCAAGAAGGGATCTCCCTCCTGAAAGAGAGGTTCGTATGGTTGAGGAAACTCGTCAGAATCGAAGATTCCAAGTCTAAACCCTCCCAACTGATGCAGGACAGCGCAACATAAAGTTGCTTAGAGTTGAACCTTGCGAGAAACTTATGTTTGTCTTGTATGGTGTACTGTTTGTTGTTTGTGTTACTCTCCTTTTCTGAAATACAGTGAATTTATCACTTATAAAGAATATAGTTACATAGTTGGCTTGCCTTTTTCTTTCCAGTGATCGTTTTAGAGGGACCTCTGTTTCTGCTGAATTTGCATTTGACCCTTGTCTGGCTTCTTTACATACCTATCTCGGTGGTATGCTACCTTGCTGACTCATTTTTTTAATGATAATTCATTTTTTAGTGATTCTGTATTCTTAATCTAGTTCCGTTCAATATATGTTGGGCAGAGGTTGAAGATACTCGTAGTAGGATGGCTTTCTTAGACGATGGTGTCCTACTTAACCTCCCGCTCTTTTATCTAGAAGGTATATATAGCCTATGTATAACTTTTTGGTATGGTTAGTTAAGTTTTATGGGTTCTCAGTTATGTATATAGCCTTGAATATGTAATATCAATTGCCTCTAGATTACGTTATCATTGTCTGGTCCCTGATTTCGAGTCGATTTTATTTGATTTTGTGCACACCAATTTCCTAGTAACCACTAACTAGTCATTGTTCATATTCATACGAGACACCATCTTGTTCATTGTCCCAACTTTTTCCCTCTGACATCTGTCTGTTTGTAATATCTTCTCTCTCTTTGTATATAAATATATAAAATTTTATATATTATTATATTATGCTTCAAAAGTGATGATCAAAGTTTAGTAACTATCAGTGAAATACAGTACACCTGGGTTCACCAAGTGCTCGAAGCCTTGAACAAACAAATTGTACATTGTACAGCTAATTTTTTTCCCAACTTAATATCTTAGTGATTTATGTACGTTTAATGGTAATATAATTTTATAAAGATTAAACGTTTTATGCGTTTAATAGTGCCTGTTACTTTGTTTATTAAATAGATGTCAGTTTACAAGATTTTAGCCTGGCATGCCCTTCTGTAATACCTTTCCAAACAGCATAGTGAATATGGCTTGATATCACATTGAGACTGCCTTCCTCTAGTCTTGACATCATTTGACACTGATTTTCATTTATTTATATTAATTAAGTATTCTTTTCAACTAACACATGTGTGGTTCTGTTCCCTAGGGTGTTAACCTATGATGAGCCATACGTGGAGTTCCCCCCGATCGTTCCGGTCATCCTTTGAGACCTCCTACCCCGAGAAATCAAGGTCCAAGTGATCTGAGAATCGAACCTTATGATCAGCATGGACGACGCTCTAGACCAATCTCACCTGAAGATCCACGTAGGAGGATGGAGATCTATCGAGGAACATATCAGTGGAGATCTGGGGGAGGGCGACGCTCCCCACCATGGGCGAGGACTGGTAATAAAAAGAGCGATCATTATAGGAATTCCCAATCAGATGATGATGTTATGATAATAAACCCGGTTCAACCTATCTATAGGGGTGGGCATGCGAATCAAGGAATTGAGGATGCCAGGAGACCTCATCCTCAGGAAGAACAAGCTTTTAATCAGAGGAGGGTAGGTGAGCGCGGGCCCTCATATGAAAGAATGGAGGAAGATATTAACAGAGATATAGTTTTGTTCCAGAATAACCAAGGCATACACCATATTAATCGTGGCAGTGGTCCACATCAGTTTAATCAGCAGAGGAAGCCTACACCACGAGAACTAATATATCAGCGGAGGGAGCCTACTCCTCAAAGACCTAGTTATCTTCAAGGGGAACCTATGCAGCAACAAACAGAGCCTATACCCCGGGGAGAATTTCCTTATCCGCAAAGGGTCCCTACACCTCAGCAAGGACAGAACCCTTACCCAATAATGCTGAATCCTTTTCAACAAGAACCTATACCTCATGCAGACCTAGAAGGTGGGACTCAGACAGTTCCGGGCTTTGAAGGTATCAATATGAATGCATTACGAAGGCTCATTGCTCAGTTGGAAGGTCAGGGAGGCGCTATCCCTGATGCAGCACCTTCTCCTTTTTCTGTTGCTGTACGAGGAGCCCCTCTCCCACCGGCATTCAGAGGTACATGAGATCTTCGTTTTAACAGAAGTATAGACCCTGCAGAGTATATTGGTAGGTTTAATACTGAGATGGAACTATATCAAGTAGAGGACTTAACAAAGTATAGGCTTCTTACTTCAACTCTAAGGGGAAATGCTCATCAGTGGTTTCAAAATCTAGGACCTGCGTCAATCACTTCTTGGGAACAGATGCGTAAGATGTTTTTAATTCAGTTTCAGTCTTCCATTGATTATGCTCCACCTGTTACAACTCTAGCTAACATCAAACAACGAGATAGAGAGACTCTCCAAGAATATTTCAAACGTTTTAATGCAGAGGTTCCTACCGTTCATGGGGCATCCGATGAAACCATTAAGAATTTCTTGATTGCTGGGGTTCGCGTGGGAACCGATTTCTGGAAAAATCTACAACAGGAGGAACCCTTAACCTTGGAAACCTTGTATCTGCAGGCTGAACCTTTCAAACGAGAGGAAGAGGCTTTGAAGAGGAATGATTATGGAGATGTACCTCGCCGAGGTAAACGGAAGGAGAGGTCTCATAGCCCAAAGATAGAGAAGAAGAATGGTAGGGGAGATGTGAATCTAGAGGAGACTAGTGGACCTGCCCGTTCAAAGTCCCTTAGCCCAAAGGGGGGCAGAGGAAGTGATAAATTCACCAGATCCAGATCACCTAGCCCTCCAAGTTGTCCGCCTCCACCTCCGTATCGACAGGGAAACCAGACAGTACCCCGTAACTATTATACTCCCCTCACTGCTTCCATAGATTATATCTATGAGATTACCAAGGATCAAGGCCTATACAAGAAGCCCGCACCTTTATCAAGAGCTCCTATGAGAGATAAGGGAAAATATTGCGCATATCATGAATCTCAGGGGCACTACACTCATGCTTGTAGACAATTGAAAGAAGAAATTGAAAAACTGATAAATGAAGGAAAGCTTACTGAATGGGTGGTCCGAGAAGTAAAGAAATATAAGGAGGAGGCTCCATTGAAGACAACCGAGGCACTTGAAGGTTCCACCGAAGGTAAGATTCCAGAGAAACCTGTGTTCGTACGAGAGGCAAGTATACACTCCATTTTTGGAGGACCTCACATTGGAGGGAATGGAAGAAAAGCAATGGAGAGATATGTTCGAGAAGCTCAACACCTGCCTCTTACCAACGTCAACTATCTGTCCGAAAGGCCTCCTAAGCTCTTCAAGGGGGAAGTTATTCAAATAATTTTTTCCTGAAGAAAATGCTAAGTGGATGCATCACCCTCATAGCGATGCTTTGGTGGTTAATGTTAGGATTTCGCCTAGGAACGTTCATCGTGTATTTGTTGATAACGGAAGTTCGGTGAACATCCTGTACTACAGAACTTACCAGAAGATGGGATTACCAAATGGTGTAGGTTGCATCAAAGGATGTCAGTATGATTCTCGGGACTGTTATAGCAGAATGATCATGTCTTCTTACAAGGGAAGAAGAGGGTTAAAAGATGATTTATGGGGAACATACTTCTCCTGAAGGCGATGTTGTTGTCCCTATAGATGGCAAAGTTATCCCTATGCCTCGACAATTAAGGGACAAGGTGTTGATGATTGAAGCCCCACCACCAAATCCTTTTTATGAAGGAATTGTGGAAGATGTTAGTGACGAAGAAGAGGACCAGCGTAATCTCCAAGCGAAGAAAGATAAGATTATCATGGAGGATAAGGTGGAACCTTTCATAGAATTTTTGGAGGATCTTCTACAGACATGGTCCTCCCGGTCACCTACCCAGGGCGAGGTGGTGTCTATTAAAGAGGTTGGAGAGTCAAGTGGGACAAAGGATGTTGAGATAGACTTAGATCAGCGTTTTCCAGAAAATGATAAGATGGGACCGGCAGATGATACACTCTCAATTCTAATGGATGATACAGATTCTTCGAAGGTACTTTAGATAGGGGCTAGGCTTGAGCCCGGCCTAAGGGCGAGGTTGATCGAATTCCTGAGGCAGAATTTGGATGTCTTTGCTTGGAGCCATGCAGACATGGTTGGGATTGATCCGGAAGTAATGTGCCACAAACTGAATGTCGATCCCCTACGGAAGAAAGGCTTCAGAAAAAAGAGACGTGCAATTTGTGGGGAAAGAGCAATAGCTTTGAAGGAAGAGGTTGATCGACTTATGCAAGTTGGTTTGGTCAGGGAATCGTTTTATCCTAATTGGCTACCAAACCCGGTGTTGGTGAAGAAACCTAATGGAAAGTGGAGAGTCTGTATAGACTTCACAGACTTGAACAAAGCCTGCCCAAAAGATAGAATTCCCCTTCCTAGAATTGATCAAATGGTAGATTCTACGGCGGGATATGCTCTTCTTAGCTTCATGGATGCTTATTCGGGATATAACCAGATCCCTATGTACGAGCCAAATCAAGAAGATACCTCGTTCATCACTGATATGGGGCTCTATTGTTACATAGGAATGCCCTTTGGCTTGATTAATGCCAGAGCTACGTATCAAAGGCTGGTCAACATGATGTTTAAGGATCAGATTGGGAAAACAATGAACGTTTATGTAGACGATATGCTCGTAAAGTCTAAGCAAGCAGGAGATCATATCATGCACATGGATGAAACATTTCAAATATTGAGGAAGTACTGGATGAAGCTCAACCCTCAAAATTGTGTGTTTGGGGTTGAATCTGGATTTTTTTGGGTTTCATGGTGAATCACCGAGGAATAAAAGCGAATCCCGCAAAGATATAAGCTCTTCTTAACATGAAGTCACCTCGGACAGTGAAGGAGGTTCAGAGTCTGACTGGTAGGGTGGCTGTTTTGAATCGCTTTGTTTCTAAATCTTCTGATAAGTGCCGAGAATTCTTCAAGGTCATCAAAGGTGCAGGTAAGAGGTTCGAGTGGACAACTGAATATGAGGAGGCTTTTCAGAAATTGAAGGATCACATGGGATCTCATCCTCTTTTATCTAAGCCTATAGAATGAGATGTTGGGTTTTATATACTTCAAACGAATAGTTCAGTATAAAACCCAACAATCTCCTACTTATACTCAAGCTATTCTTTGAGTATATCAGTGTTTATTACAAGCAATCCACTACCAGTTTAAATAACTACTATGTGACCAGACATCTGACTCCTATCGCCTCCACGTGTTCCTCAAAAGCCTTAGCTGGTAAGCACTTCGTGAAAGGATCTGCTCGGTTGTCCTTTGATGCTATATCGGTCACAACGATATCTCCTCGCTTAACGAACTGTCATATGAGGTGATACTTACGCTCGATGTGTTTTTCTGCCTTATGTTCTCGTGGTTCCTTTGTATTTGTAACAGCACCAGTGTTTTCACAATAAATTGTGATATGCCGTGGCAAATCAGGAACTACATCCAAATCCAATAGGAAATTCTGGAACCATACTGCTTCTTTGGCTGCCTCAGAAGCTGCCACATATTCGGCTTCCATGGTTGAGTCTGCGATGCATTTCTGCTTCACACTCCTCCATATTACGGCTCCACCTCCTAAAGTAAAAACACATCCCGAGGTTGACTTCCTCTTATCCCTATTTGTCTGGAAATCTGAATCGGTATATCCCACATGCAACAAGTCTGAGGCCTTGTAAATTAACATATACTTCTTAGTCCTTCGGAGGTACTTAAGTATTGATTTTACTGCACTCCAATGTTCCTGACTTGGATTAGACTGATATCTACTGACCATGCCCACGGCAAAGCAAATATCAGGCCTCGTACATAACATTGCATACATTAAGCTTCCACATGCTGAAGCATAAGGAACTGCTTTCACATTCTCTGTCTCTTTAGGTGTCGTAGGACACTGCTCCTTCGATAGAGAAACTCCATGTCTGAAAGGTAAATTACCCTTCTTAGAGTCCTGCATGTTAAAACGAGCCAATACCTCATCAATGTAAGGTTCTTGAGATAAAGCCAACATCCTTTTCTTGCGATCTCTTATTACTTTGATCCCAAGGATGTATGCGGCTTCACCTAAATCCTTCATTTCAAATTGTTTAAATAACCATGCCTTAATTGATGACAACATCTCTACATTGTTTCCAATGAGTAAAATGTCATCCACATATAACACTAGAAAAACCACTGCATTTCCCTCACTCTTCCTATACACACACGCTTCGCTTGGACTCTGATCATATCCATATGACTGAACTGCCTAATCAAAACAAATGTTCCAATACCTGGAAGCTTGTTTCAGTCCATAAATAGACTTCTTAAGCTTACACACTAGATGCTCTTGGCTTTCCTTAATGAATCCCTATGGTTGTTGCATATAGATGGTTTCCTCAAGACTTCCATTAAGGAAAGCTGTTTTGACATCCATTTGCCAAATCTCATAATCGAGATGAGCTGCCATAGACAAAAGAATCCGGATTGACTTAAGCATAACTACCGGCGAAAAAGTTTCCTCATAATCGATCCATTCTTTCTAAGTATACCCTTTCGCAACAAGTCTTGCCTTTTAGGCTTACACCTTTTTATCAGATCCTTTTTTTCTCTTGTAGATCCACTTACATCCAATGGGGTTTACACCTTTGGATGGTTCCACGAGCTCCCAGACTTGATTGGAATACATAGATTCCATCTCAGATTGCATAGCCTTATGCCATAGATCTGCATCCTTATCTTGTAGTGCTTCTTCGTATGTCCTGAGATCCTCATCATGTTCACCAGTGACTAAGTCCGAAGACTCTCCCAAAAACATGAATCTATCAGGTTGTTGAACAACCCTCCCACTACGACGAAGCACTGGTGCGATAATAGTGATAGGTTGTGCATTTACTTGTGGTTGTTCTACTTGTACTATCGACACATTAGGATTATTAATTCCTCCCACTAATTCCTCTAAAACAACAGTACTCATGGGTTTGTGGTTCATTATATAGTCTTCCTCTAAGAATCTAGCATTGGTGCTAACAATGACATCCCGATCCTTAGGACTATAAAACAAATAGCCTTTCGTTCCCATGGGATAGCCACAAAAAGCCACATTTATGTACATGTAGACTTGGAAATAGCCTTTCTATAAAACAAATAGCCTTTCGTTCACATGTGCTGGACAACCCCAAATCCGAATGTGTCTTAGACTTGGTTTGTCACCAGTCCACAATTCTATTGGAGTCTTAGGAACCGACTTAGAAGGTACTAGGTTCAAAAGGTAAGCCTCTGTTTCTAAAGCATGTCCCCAAAACGACTTGGGTAAATTCGAATAACTCATCATAGATCTAACACTCTTCAACAGAGTCCGGTTCCTTCTCTCTGCTACACCGTTCTGCTGGGGTGTGCCAGGTGCAGACAACTGGGATGTGATCCCATGTTCTGATAAATATTCCCTAAATTCTCCAAGCAGGTATTCGCCACCACGATCTGATCGTAGAGGAGGCTCGTCATCTATTGCCCCAGCCTTATTTTTCTTGTTGGGACCCTTGGGAGTGTCGTCCACTTCTTTTCTTTTTCCTCTGTCGTTCTTTTCCGACCTTAGAGGAGGAGGAGGGGCTGTAGAGCTATTAGGGAGAATTGTGAGAGGGCGAGATGTTATTGCTGCTGTGGCTGAAGAAGTGGGAACTCGCCTAGCAAATGGATTTTTGCCGAATGGAAGTTGCGCCATCTTACATGCGAAAAGCATCAAATCGTTAAACAAGATTATAAACACAAGGCGAGGTAACAGTGAAAGAAAGAAAACAGTAG
Source organism: Heracleum sosnowskyi (assembly GCA_030848705.1). Taxonomy (NCBI): domain Eukaryota; kingdom Viridiplantae; phylum Streptophyta; class Magnoliopsida; order Apiales; family Apiaceae; genus Heracleum; species Heracleum sosnowskyi. The sequence continues at coordinate 6,691,266 of CM061242.1, read as the reverse complement.
AAATATGCACAAGTAGGCACGATGACCCCAACAATACGAATGCGAGGTTACCTTTGCCAGTTAGATGTTTTGTTAATCTTCTTAGAATTTTTTTAGAAGAATTGCTAATAAATTTTACAGGGGCGATTTGCCCAAATTCATTGTTGTAAAAACCGTGCGCCTGCAAGGTTTGGAGGGTGACGAGCTTATCTAAGTCTTTTTTGTCCGGGAACAACTTTAGTATTTCTTTAGCTCTCTCCAAAGCCTTGCCTGTCAATTCTGATTGCGTAGGTTGGTATATGTACAAAAAGATACAATAAATAAAACTGAAGACGCGAAGATAATAAGGTAATATCTTCAGATTAATAAAAGTGGATTTATGTGCACGAGGATGAACTCATACAGCACAGTGAAGTTCAAAGATAATCAGTTAATATCATATGATCCAACTTAAATAAAAAAAATCCGTCCATGCAAAATAAATTCAATAAAACAAGTAAATTTAAAACATATAAAACAAGTAAATTTAATATTGTTGACAATTAAGTAATACTAGCCTATAACCCGTGCAAGCCACGGGCCTTAAAAATGATAAACTAAAAAATTTAATGTGAACGGAAAATATTAAAATAAAAGTAAAAATTAATATGATAAATTATAAAATGAGAAACTTAAATATTCATTGGAACATAAAAAAATATAAAAAAAAATACAAATGAGGCAGAGGAAGATAAATGAGGTATTATTAATATTATTTTATAATAAAATAATATTAATAATAAGGACAGATAGAAAATCTAACATGTTTTAATTAAAAAAAGTAATTGACCGTGATATTTTTAGAAGTGTTTTAATTATATTAATTGTATTTATTAAAAATATATGTTGACATGTTAAAATAATTAAGTTTTTTTAATAAGGACAAATAGAAAAGTTAACATGTTTTAATTAAAAAAAAGTAACTGCACGTAATATTTTTAGATGTGTTTTAATTATATTAATTTTATGTGTTAAAAAGATACGTTCACTTGTTAAAATAGGTAAGTTTTTTTTAAGTAATTAAAAGTATTAAAATAGGTTTTAAAATATATATGTTGCACTTGATATTTTTGGAAAATAGAGATTTTAATGATAACAAATATAAAAGGTAATATATTTTAATTTAAAGGTAATTGCCCGTGATATTTTTGGAAAAGAAGTAGATTTTGTTAGAAAAAATATGTTTTAACTATAAAAGGCAATCAGCTAGTTACTATTTTTATATTATTTTATTATTTATTAAATAGAGTATTAAAATAGGTTTTAAAATAAATAATTAAGGATTGCACCTCATATTTTTGGAAAATAGGGATTTTAGTGATGATGTGTTTTAATTATATTAATTGTATTTGTTAAAAAAAATACGTTCACTTGTTAAAATAGGTAAGTTTTTTTAAATAATTAAAGTATTAAAATAAGTTTTAAAATATATAAGTAAGAGTTGCACTTGATATTTTTGGAAAATAGAGATTTTAGTGATAACAAATATAAAAGGTAATATATTTTAATTTAAAGGTAATTGTCCGTGATATTTTTGGAAAAGAAGTAGATTTTGTTAGAATTTTTTTTTAATCATAAAAGGCAATCAGCTAGTTAATATTTTTATATTATTTTATTATTTATTAAATAGAGTATTAAAATAGATTTTAAAATAAGTAAGTAAAGATTGCACCTCATATTTTTGGAAAATAGAGATTTTAGTGATAACAAATATAAAAGATATTATGCTTTAATTTAAAGGTAATTATCGTGATATTTTTGGAAAATGAGTAGATTTTGTTAGATTTTTTTTTAATTATAAAATGCAATCAGTTAGTTACTATTTTTATATTATTTTATTATATATTAAATAGACTATTAAAATATGTTTTAAAATAAATAAGTAAGGATTGCACCTCATATTTTTGGAAAACATAGATTTTAATAATAACAAATATAAAAGGTAAAATGTTTTAATTTAAAGATAATTGTAATGATATTTTTGGAAAAGGAGTAGATTTTCTTAGAAAACAAAATATTTTAATTATAAAAGCCAATCATCTAGTTACTATTTTGGTAACTTGACAATAATACAATTCCATTAAAGATTTGATTTGTAGTAGCTTTCGTTATCTTTTAGAAAGAAGTATATTTGTAGCAGTGTATCCTAAATTTAAACAAATTAGATCCCACATTTCCATTTTTTTATTAGATTTCAATATTATTTGATTTTTATGTAGTAAAATATAGTGAAATATTAATGTAGAATAAAACTTTCCATAATTTTGATTATATTATTAATTTATTAATTAGAAAAAGTACCGAAAACCAAAAACCGACTGTTAACCGAAAACCAAAACTTTCAATGTTTCGGCTTTAATAATACTAGCTTAAAACCCGTGCGATGCACGGATTGTTAATTGTTATTTTATTATTATTTTTTTAATATTTTATTAATTGTAATTGTGTAAAAAATAAGTAGGCATGTTAAAATAGTTAAACACTTTTAATTAATTAAAAACATTAAAACATATTTTAAAATAAATGAGTTTTAAAATAAGTAAGTCAAGGGTTTCCTGTGATATTTTTGGAAAAATAATGGATTTTAGTGAGAAAAATAGAAAAAGTAAATTATGAAAGACAATTTCCCGTGATATATTTAGAAAAGGAGGGATTTTGTTATAAAAAATATATAATGTGTTTTAGCTGAAAAGATAATTGGTTATAAATAGGTATTTGATTATTTATATTGTAATATTTTTAATAATTGCATTTGTTAATAAAAATAAGTAGACATATTAAAACAGGTAAACTTTTAAAAAATAATTATAATATTAAAATAGATTTAAAAATAAATAACTAAATGTTTGTCCGTGATATTTTTGGAAAAGGAGGAGTTTTAGTAAAGAAAAATAGAAAAACTAACATGTTTTAGTTAAAAAAGGTAATTGCCCGTGATATATTTGAAAAAGTAAGGGAATTTGTTAGGAAAAATAATGTATTTTAGGTGAAAAAGGTAATTGGTTATAAATAGGTAATATTATTATTTAATAATATATTTCTATAAATAAGTATGGTTAATTAAGTAAAAACACGAAGTACAGTTAATTAAGGGTAATTAAGTAAAATCACAAACCGACCAACCAAACTTTTAATGTTTCGTCTATTATATAATAGTATTAATAGTATTGATAGTATAGATTACATAAAACCAAATGTTTTTTAGAAGAGTTAAAATAAAATATTATTATTATTGTATTATTATTATTATTATTTATTTTATGATATTCAAAGAATTCCGTGCCTTGCATTTATTGAGATAATTGGAAACAAATTCCTGCATTAAGATAAATTAAGATATACTTGAAAACGATTTCTTATTCGGCTTCTATATCTTCTCACACTTAACAATTTGAGGAAGTCGATCGGGTTTTGTCAAATAGGTCACATGATCCTCATATCTACAGCTAGCCTAAAAAATGGCCGCAAAATTCTTACGTCTGATCTCTACCTCTACGATTTATCTGTGGTAGTTTTAACTAGCTGCATCGTTTCACATGATTATTATGTGTAAAATCATCCTAATGAAGTTGCATGCATGGGGGTGAACGTACATCCTCATGGGCATGGATATATACAAACATTAATTTACATGACACAAGTCCAGCATTCTTCTACTGGGGAGGGAAACTGCAAATTGCAACTCTAGGCTAACCCTAATCCGCAACTTGATATTTGATTAATGACAAAGAAGAAAACTAAACAAAATTTAACCTTTTTTTCCTAGTGAAGTGAGGGAAGCCACATCTACTTTAATTAATTGCAATTTGTTATCTTGATTTCACTTGTAATAGGCCCATAAGATATCTAGTCTAGCTCTTATCTTACCAGCTTTTCATAACCTATATATATACATGATTACATGCATGTTTAGCTTATACATATTTTGAATTACTAAAGCTTACTTTTAGAAGAAGAAGCATGGAAAAGGGCAAAGCACTTCAAAGCATAGAAGAATATAGTCATCAGGTATCTCTCATCGCTTTATATGTAAAATATTTGGTTAAGAAAATGAGTAGACAGAGTATTTGAAATAATATTTTTGTTTATGCCCGACTGTTTGGAATCCTGGTTCCGTCACTCATTGTTTCCATGTTTCACAAATTAATCTTGGCAATATATGAAATTATGCTTCTTCCTCTATATCAAATTGAATCATAAATTACAGTTATTACTTGCGTACACATCTTAATTCCTTCTGTGATACTGGTTGTGATTAACAGGATCTTCAAAAGGCAGTAGCTGATTTTTCGAGTGACATGAATCAAAAAGCAGAAGACTTCGAAACCCTAACTAGAATGGATGAAGTGATGCTAGCAGCCTGCGAGTGTTGTGGCCTTGAAGAAGATTGCACACCAAAGTACATCAGCAAAGTGAAGACTTCTCACTCGGGTAAATGGCTTTGTGGGCTCTGTTCAGAAGTTGTGAAAGAAAAAATGTTGAAAGCACCATTAACAGAAATGGATGAAGCAGTGAGTAATCAAAGAAGTTTCTGCCAAGATTTCAACACTACAACTAGACTCAACCCTAAACTCTCATTAACATTTTCTATGAAAGAGATTGTCAAGAGGAGCTGCGAGAGTAGAAATTGCTGTACAACAACATCATCCGACAAACTTAAGATTAACAGAAGCAGAAGTTGCATCTCCAAGATCGATATATAATTAAATGTAATTAAGCATGAAAGTTGACTCCATATATGTCACCCTGAAATCAATTAATACAAAAGGACCTATACATGTGTATAGACCATTCTACAAACACAATGTATACATAGTACATATTTGGATGTAATATTTGGTATTATAGCTGGAGTTGAATGTGTTTACGGAGTAATTTCGTTTCAACCTATACAGTGGTGCTAATCCATAACTTTAATTTATCTGCCTGCTTTCTGCAAGCTTCCGAGGAACTTTTTAGGCTTCGATCCATCCTCCTCTGAAACTTTTGAAGATGAACAAATGTTAGGTTATTTAGCTGATTTTGGAGATGGCGTCTTCAGCCTTATTGCCATTGATACTGCCCGTGTCCATGTTTGCACAATATTTCAAATTATTAGACTTGATAATCCAAAGGTGTTCCGGTTGTTGTCTCAGTACGAATACAATTTGATGCTTTATCTTTTGGAGTAAATGCAATCAGTGTAGTTGGTTGCTTTGCACCGTAAGCCTTCTTTTCCTTCAAGCTAACTGAACTTTTTAATCATTTCGCGTTAGTTCTAACATGCAGGTTTCATTTTTCTTTTTCAATATCATGCGCATTTATCCAAAATGTTCAGGCCATCAAGCACGCAGAAGAAAATAGCTTCAACAAGTATGAATACCTTTGATCCCCCGCCCCACCCCCCCCTGGGGTTGTTGACAACTATTCTTTTTCATTTTTTCTTTAAAAATTTGTCTCTTAATTTCAGATTGATATTGAACCATTTGACGGTGTGAACTTGCAAGTGTATATGTAAATTTTTGTGTTGCGATTAGTAATAGGGATGGCAATTTGTACCGATCCAATTGATATCCGATCCGTTCCGACCCGAATGGGTTAACCGAACCCGAAATTTTCGGGTTTGGATTCGGGTTTGGGTTTGTTTTTTAAACCCGAATTATTTTCGGGTCGGGTTCGGGTTTTGACAATACCGATCCAAACCCGACCCGAAAACCCGAAACCCGTTTCGAACCCGATCCGAACCCGAACCCGAAACCCGAATTAATTTATATATATAATATATTTTTCTATTATTTTTTATATATAATTTTAACATATAATAAAATTATATATATGATTTTATATATAATTTTTTACATATAATTTTATATATTATTTAATATATAATTTAAAATATAATTTATATATAATATAATATATTTTTTTACTAGTTTTCATTTCGGGTTTCGGGTTACCCGAAATCCGTTCGGTATCCAACGGGTTCGGGTTCGGGTTTAATATTTCGGATTTTTTCGGGTTCGGGTTCGGGTTCGGTTAAAAATTTCGGGTTCGGGTTTGGATTTTGTAAAACCCGTTTCGACCGACCCGATTGCCATCTCTAATTAGTAAGATATTGCATTTTATATACATGTATACCTTGTTGTAACATAAATGAATCGGAATCTTTGCAGGCCCCGGAAAATTGTCTTGGCGCTCTACTTACCGTTTTGTTACCAACTAGGTTATAGACTGCACACAGGTATTTAAAAAAATAATTTAATTATAATAAATTAATTAATTTTAAATTTAAGATTAAAATTATAATAACTGTTTTGCTTTAAATGTTAAAATAAATTCGTTCAAATGGATTACGAACATGTAGTGCATAGAGTGAGCGAGCTGCCAGTGGTAACGGGTTGATCCAAAAAATTACGAGTTCAACTTCTCATCGTAATTATCAGGAAAAAAAACATGTAATGCATAAATTAAATGTTTGATGGAAATACAACCTTTAATTACGACCAATTAATATTGGATGGAAATACAACCTTTAATTACGACCAATTAATTACGACTAAATATTAGTTGGAAATGTAACTTCTATTTACGATCACATAATATTGGTTGGAAATACAACCTTTATTTACAACCAATTAATTGCAACTAAATATTGGTTGGAAATGCTTTTTTCATTTATGACCGATTATTTGTGACTCACTGTTGGTCGTAAATGTTGCTGACTTGGCTTGCCATTGTGGCATGTGAGCCCAACACTCACGAAACTGGAATTTCGTAACCGACTGTCAATAATGGTCGTAAATGATCCTTATTTGCGACTGTTGGGTCAAAAGCGACCAGACTTTTTACGACCGAATGTGTTGGTCGGTCTTCGGTCGGTTTTGAGAACATTTGCGACCGTCAAGGATCAATTACGACCATTTTGTTCGGTCGTTTATGACCCCTATTTCTTGTAGTGATGGTTTTGTAATTAAAAGGTCAAAATTTATGATTGATATATAGGTAAAAGGAATAATATATAGTTAACTTTAGAAAATTATTTAAAGGTCAGTTTACCCTATTAAATAACTCCCATAATTATGAGCAAAAGTAATCAAATTTATGATGTTTTAATACGTATTTATATTTATATAAGTACAATTTTTTTTTCTAACTGTATAAATACAATTTTAAGTTATTGAAAATAATTCTACTCTCTTGTTGCTGACACACACAAATTATAAATGTCATATATGTGCGTGTTTTCGATTTTTCCTCTTTTATTTTTGCAGTTTGCTGTGTACAGTATACTTGGGACAGTCCCCGGGTGTGTACAGTTTATAAAAGCAATATAATATTTTTTATAGTAAAATTATTTTTTTGTATTAATAATATAAATATATAGAATATAGTATAATTGACATTTTTATTAAGAAGATATAGTGTTTGATATTTTTTGAAATATATTCATAATTGAAAGATATAAATATTTTTTTATATTCTTTTTTTGTATTGATAATAGAAATATATAGAATATTGATAATAGAAATATATAGAATATAGTATAATTTAAGTCGATTCTTTCTCCATAATTATTGTTCTTTTCCACTACAAAAAAATCGGCTAATTTCGATCATAGAAAAACGGTCGAAATTAGCTAATTCCACCGCAAACGGTCGAATTTAACTAATTTCGACCAAAAATAAAAAGGTCATTTTTAGCTTGGTCGAAATTGCTCAAAACGGTCGAAATTAGCTAATTTCGACCGTCTATTTTCGACCATATAAATTCGACCAAATATTTCAAAATTTTGAAATTTTGGTAAAAATTTCAAATTCTCGAATTTTGGTGCCCAAAGTGAATTTAATTCGACCAAATATGGTAAATTCGACCGAATACAGTCAAAATTATTTGTTAAATTCGACCAAATTCGGTCGAATTTAACGAACACCAGTTTTAAAAAAAAAAACAGCAGAATCTGCTACCCAAGAAATGCAAAAAATTTCTGCAATTTTTCACTAATTTCTACATATCAACAAGGATGATTACATTAAACAATAATGGATATAATAGTTATGTTTTCTACTAATCCTAAATAATATACATAAATAATGTTGGACTAAAAATGCAATAATTTTTCATTCTTTTGATACACATAATTAAAAATCAAACACTATAAAAATTACTCTACCCCAATAATATCCAAATGTGAAAAAATTAAAAAAAAAATGAACTTAGTGTGTGTATAATTATAATGACTTGTGTTATTTCGCTTTTAAGTTACCGGAAATGAACTCGTCGGAGGTCGTAGAGGCCGAAAGTGGTGAAGATGAACTCGTCGAAATTAATTGGGATGAACTCGCCAAATGTTAAAAATGTAATTAAAGGATGTGCTAATATAAAGGATGTATATATATTGTTTGAAATGTATGAAACATGTGTTAGTATTTATGTATATAAATTGATATGTATGTTTGTTAGAGAAGAAGAATGAAGTAGAGTATATGTATGTTTGTTAGAGAAGAAGAATGGAGTAGTTTGGGAGGTCGAAATTGCCCATAATTTCTTGTAGTGTTCGAATATAAACACAAAATCATTAAATAGAGACCCAAAATCAAATTTCTTATGAAGAAAAAAGGCAGCAAAGTTAATTTCCAGCAAAGGTAACACTAGAAGTGAGGAGCAAATCATGCAGAGCAAACTGGTAACGCAGGGTGTACATGTGTTTTGATCACAAATTCTTAATTTATGTACTACATGAAAATTTTATGTATTAGAAATTAGAATATATGTATTAGAATTGTAGAAAATATACTCCAAACACATGGAGAAATGTCAGAAATAACTTACAAATATTAAAAGAAATAAGAAAAAAACTAAACAAACCTGTAGGATGGTAGGTGTATCTGCACTCTGCTCGAAATTGTCACACATATGTTCGGTTAGGACCAGACCCAAATTTCAAACAGATCTCATATCTCCGCTAAAAATTCCTACTAAAATTCTATAATCAAAGTTGTATGTCAGATTAAATTATTCAGAAACAAAGAAAGAGTACTGATGATCGGTAAGGAAACCTTCAAGCTGCATGTCAAGATTTGGCCCAAGCAGCTGCTCTCTTAGGACTCCAAGGCCATCTGTTTTTCGAGCTTTTAGCTCCTCTGAGATTTGATTTTCAGCAGAGTTGCTTCCTACATTGCCGTGTTCCTGATTTGGTAGTTCTTTTGGATCAGGTACAGTAGCAGTAACAACAAATAAAAATGTCCTCATGTTATCATGTAACAGACAAGTAAAAAATTGCAGTTTGTAATAATAAGTGATAACTCCAAATCCCGATCTAGTTCTTCCCGGTCGATCCCACGCCTGGAAGCGGTGTCGCTGCGGTTGGGACTCTGCAAAACAACACCGGAGGGGGGTTTGGACCCTGGCGGCGCCTCCGGCGTGAGAATAAGTAATGGCTTTGAAAAGGAAAATAGGACTATGGAGAAATCTAAATATGGAGGGTGTATGTATAGTGTGTGTATAGTATCAGATAAGTGTGTGTAAAAGAGAGAGTGTAACCCCTAGACCTTTCCTCCTTGATCTATTTATAGGCCAAGAATTAGGGTTTACGGTTGTACCTGCAATCATGAGCGTTGAATCCTAGGTAGGTAGGACACCTGGGTGATGTTGATGGATTACACGTGTTCAGGTGAGGAATTGTGGTGGCGTGTGTCAGGCTCCTGCTGGCATGTGGCTTGAATAGGACCTAATTGTGTCAATCATTAGGTATCCTTACGTGTCGTCATTAGGTGTGGCAATCAATGATGACCTAAGCTCGTCACGTAACAATGTACAGTTTCCCTCACGTAAGTTATTGCCTTTGTCGCCAGGAGCGAGTTTAATCTTTGACTTTGAGCCATGGCCTAAACATGAATCCGGACTTGAGATGTACCGTGGCCTAAAACATGAATCCGGACTCGAGATGAGCCAGGGCCTAAACATGAATCCGGAATTGAGATGAGCCAGGGCCTAAACATGAATCTGGACTTTGGCGTGATCCAGGGCCCAGGACGGGGGTTCTGGTGTGATCCAGGGTCCAGGACGGGTCCGGGCTAAACATAGTCTATCATTTGCCCCCACTCCCTTATGCAGATTTTCTGGATGGAGGAGTAGAAACTCCTGAATTGATAACTTGGACGAAATTTCTAGCTTGATTGTTGCCCCCCAACCCGGATTGGTATGAAAGAGTGCAATCCAGTGTTGAGAGTGAGCCTTGATTCTTTCTCAAGTCCAAAACTGCGGGGCTTTGGGTAACTTAGAAAAAATTTCTGGCTTGATTGTTGCCCCCCAACCCGGATTGTTGTTAAAGAAAGCAACCCGGGGTTGATAGTGAGCCTTGTTTTTTTCGCAAGTCCAAAGCTGTAGTGCTTTGGGTAACTTAGAAAAATTTCTGGCTTGATTGTTGCCCCCCAACCCGGATTGTTTTCAAGAATGACAATCCGGTGTTGAAGATTGAAGGTTTCAATCCGGGCTCGGATGGAATCCTACAGCGCTGGAATTTGAACCGATTTCTTAATATTTTCCCCCATTTATTTGAAAAAGATCCTTTTCACTTTTTCTTGGAATTTGTGCTCAACCGCTGTCAGTAATTATTGTACTGTTTCTTTGAATTTTTCATTTTTCTTTTTGCCTTTCTGTATTAGCGCCAAATGATAACTCCAAATCCCGATCTAGTCCTTCCCGGTCGATCCCACGCCTAGAAGCGGTGTCGCTGCGGTTGGGACTCTGCAAAACAACACCGGAGGGGGGTTTGGACCCTGGCGGCGCCTCCGGCGTGAGAATAAGTAACGGCTTTGGAAAGGAAAATAGGACTATGGAGAAATCTAAATATGGAGGGTGTATGTATAGTGTGTGTATAGTATCAGATAAGTGTGTGTAAAAGAGAGTCCAGATTCATGTTTAGGCCATGGCTCAAAGTCAAAGATTAAACTCGCTCCTGGCGACAAAGACAATAACTTACGTGAGGGAAACTGTACATTGTTACGTGACGAGCTTAGGTCATCATTGATTGCCACACCTAATGACGACACGTAAGGATACCTAATGATTGGCACAATTAGGTCCTATTCAAGCCACATGCCAGCAAGAGCCTGGCACACGCCACCACAATTCCTCACCTGAACACGTGTAATCCATCAACATCACCCAGGTGTCCTACCTACCTAGGATTCAACGCTCATGATTGCAGGTACAACCCCTAAACCCTAATTCTTGGCCTATAAATAGATCAAGGAGGAAAGGTCTAGGGGTTACATTCTCTCTTTTACAAACACTTATCTGATACTATACACACACTATACATACACCCTCCATATTTAGATTTCTCCATAGTCCTATCTTCCTTTCCAAAGCCGTTACTTATTCTCACGCCGGAGGCGCCGCCAGGGTCCAAACCCCCCTTCGGTGTTGTTTTGCAGAGTCCCAACCGCAGCGACACCGCTTCCAAGCGCGGGATCGACCGGGAAGGACTAGATCGGGATTTGGAGTTATCAATAAGTAATCTTGAGTTTTTATTTCGATATTAACAGTATCATATTCTATTTTCAAAAATTACAAAAGCTATCGGTAGGTGCTCTTAACCGATTACAACTTATACTAGGCAGCAGTTGATTAGCGATCATCAGAATCTGTGTGGTAAAAGGCACCCTTATGGTAGTACATTTGCAAGCATGTCCATTTCTGCTTGGCTGGGGCAGCAGGCTTTGGGTTTTTCCTCTCCCACTCCCTTCTTTCTTCCTCTATCATATTTCTTATCTTCACAATCTCTTCTTTGTCCTTGGACATTGCTTCTCGGTTATCTCTATCCCTCTTGATCCTTGCAATCTCACGGACCTGCCATGTTTCATAGTCCTCTGCCTCATTCATGTTAACATCTGCAATATCAGGCGCCAGTTTGATATTCTTTTGAATTTGTTCATCCTTGAGTATCTCCTCGGCCACTATCTGCTTGGTCTCAATTTTTCTCTTTTTTATTCTCTCTTTGGTTAAATCCTCAAGCACACGGTCTTCTGCGTCCAGCCTCTCGCACTCAGCTACGGTATCCCTCTCAGACTTGATAACAAAGACAGGTATGAGCATTGCAATGCCCGATTGTTCATCTGAATCAGTGTCATATTCAGATTCTTCTTCCTCCTCTTCTTCTTGTTGCCTCCGAAGCACATTCTCCCTAATTCTTTTCCTTCTTTCCACTAAAGCATCCTCTTCCTCTTCTAAATCCAACCGTTCTCGTCTTGTGTTCCCCTCTTCTATAGTCGACACACTTTCAGCTTTTCGGAGACGCCTGTGATCTGCTCTTATATCTTCAGGATTATCCATCTTGCTCTCTGCCAGACGACGAAGCCTGGGATCTGCCAGGGGATCATCTCTTTTTACAGTATCATCATGATAGGGAAAAGCCTTCTATATCGTAGTCATTGGCATATACTGATTTTTCATCAGGAGCTTTACCAGGCCAATACCCTTTTATGTTTTGTAATCGCAGAAACGGATAACAGACTTGCAAATAGTCAAAATACCTGCGGAAGATGTATGTAATCAACCCTTTCCTTTATATAGGAAGGATATAAGTAATTCTTTTGATTTATGTAATCTTTTTTCTATTTGGATTTGGTAATATACGTGATCTTCTTCTACACGGACTAGAATACAATGGTGTCACAAACAAATTTAAGTAGACAGTAGTTGAACTAGATGTTTGATTGATGGTTTTGTGTATGTAAAACCCCTCCATTACCTCTGTTATCTGGACTAAGAGTTGCTTTTTAAGTATTATTACAAGGTTATGTTGTCCTTAAGATATCACTAAGCTCTCCTACATTATATTTTTTTGAGTTAATTCCGTTTTGTATTCCTTTGATTTCGATCGAACGCACCTTTTTACTCATATTTTGCATATTGCATTATGTAACTCCTTACTAATTCTGGAATGTCATTGTGCATCCATTCCGTCTATATTTACTGTTATAATTAAAAAAGTGAAGGGTAATTTAGGAAACTATTAATACGAAATTCCACTTTAATCCTTAAAGTATGACACATTTTACACATAAATCCTTAAACAAAAATATCACACACTTTTGCCCCTCAACTTTAAAAACTATACAATCCAGCTCTTTTATTAAAATATCTTCAATATTATTTTAAAAAAATTTAGAATATATTCAAATAAAAAAAACACGGAATATTTTAAAAAATTTGAGCATGATATCCGGAATTTTTCAAATAATATTTATTGATTAAAAAAATGACAAAACTAAAATTCGAATAAATTTTTGAAAAGTTAGCAATCTTGTAAAATTCGTAGTAAATTCAATTCACATCAGATTTCCTTTATTTTTTATTATTCATAAAACCCTTTGAATTATCTACAACTTTCGTTCACAGTGTCTCCCCATATTATGTTTCGAACTATTCTTGAAATTATAAAAGATATTTAGAGCTTGTTTTTTAGGTCAAAAAGCTTAAATAAAAGTTTTTCTTTATCAATTTTTTAAATATATTTTCTGATATGGACAGAAAAGTAATTATAGAAATATAATTGACAAGTCAATGGAAAAGCCGATATTTAAGGACCGACACCCTAATTATTCATTAATTTCGTAATTAATGAATAGGGAAAATATGCAGCTCATAAAAAGAGTCCAAATTATGGCAAATTGGTCAAAGAAGGATCCAGAATCCCAATTAAAGGCAATTAATGAGTCATAGCCTTTATCGACAAGGAAACGAATTCTCTAGCAAGAAATACAATGTTTATCCAATATCAAAAAGAAGACTTATTCGCTAAGTCTCCTAAACATACCATAAATACTAGGCTCCAAACGCCTATATAAGGTCCCTGATCCTACAATCAGAACTACGTCTTTGGCTTGATTCTCAATAACGATTTGAGATACGTAGGCATCTTGTGAGGACCAATTTAGTCCGGAAACACGAGTGCAGCCATTAAGCTCGAAAGCTCATTAATCTTAGCATTGAATTCACAAGCACGTTTTTTAATCCATAACATTTGGCGCCGTCTGTGGGAAAACAACATCAACCATGGCAAACACACGAAGAACAGCTCGGGATACTCAAACTCCCGATGATCGCCCTTTCACCTCTGAGGCTGATCAGCCACCGCTGACTACTGGCACACAAGGGGCGAATATCCCCACCAACACTCAAGGACCGGAAATCCCGATTTCGGTTGAAGGGACGAATCCCCTGCAGATGGTCATTCATGGATCTAATCCACAAGAGACCGTTCACCAGCAACCAATCACGACCTCCCCGCTGCTCATGAGTGCACCAAGGAGCATTCAACTCCATACTACTGATCTCCCTCAATATGCGAATCAGACTTTGGGGATGCCAAGCTATGGCATGCCCCCTCGACCCATGGCGGGCGGTAGTGGAACTAATCCAATCTACCATGAGGCATATGTACTCCCTTATATTCAAGGTCTGGGACCCCAAACTCGCCAGACCCCTTTCGTTCAAGATTACTCTGGCCCATACACCGAAGATGGGGGTTATACAACTGGGGAGGATGTCGCCCCAAGAAGGAGACGTTCTTCCCAGACAAATCGGGAGCAACCCCAAACTACTAGGGAGAAACTTGCAGCCCATGAGGCAGAGACTGCAAGGGTCAAAAAACTCCTTGCTGAGGAAGAGGCCGCTCAATCTCGGGGCCGAACAACTGAAGGGATCCCGATAATCAACTTGGATCCACCGGCAAGGAGAACCAAGAGGGCCGAAGCCCCAAGGGGTGATCCTAGTATTCTGTTGCCCCTAGGAGATCCTGATGATCCTACACCACCGTTTACTCAAGACATCATGAAAACGGCTATATCCAGAAAATTTAAGATGCCTTCGATCAAAGCCTATGATGGAACGGGAGATCCCGCAAATCATGTAAGGACCTTCTCCAATGCACTACTGTTGCAGCCAACCAACGATGCGGTCAAGTGTAGGGCGTTTCCACAAACCTTGGCAGGCATGGCCCAACGTTGGTATAGCCGTCTACCTCCCAACTCTATTGGGTCATTCAAGGAACTAAGCAAGGCTTTCATCAATCAGTTCATTAGTGAAAGGGTGCATGAGAAAAGTTCTGCATCGCTCATGGCAATACGTCAAGGAAAAAATGAAGCCCTAAGGGACTACATCAATCGATTTACTCGGGAGGCTCTGAAAGTCCCTAACTTAGAGGACAGAGTGGCTATGATAGCCCTGCAACAAGGAACTACTGATGACCACTTCAAAAGGTCGTTGGCTAAACATCCACCCGAGAGCATGCTGAAGCTCCAAGATAGAGCCGGAAAGTATATCAAGGCTGAAGAAAGCATGAGAAAGTATGAGCCCACTGTTGGCGATAGTGGAAACTCAAAGAAAAGAAAAGAAACTCAGGAGTACGACGTCAAGGAAAAATTCCCCAGAACATCAAAGAACTCCGATTCTCCTCCCAAGAGAAACAATTTTGGGCCAAAATTCACAGAATATGCAAGATTGAATACTCCCAGGAGTCAAATTCTGATGGAGATAGCCAAGGAAGAAGATATCAAATGGCCAAAGCCAATGAGGGCTGATTTGTCCAAACGGAACCAAAATCAGTTTTGTCGGTTCCACAAAGAAGTCGGTCATGACACCGACGATTGTAGGCAATTGAAAGATGAGATTGAGTTTCTGATACGAAGAGGAAAACTCAGCAAATTCACCAAGGATGGAAATCAAGGGAGTCAAAGAGGAAACTATGAAAGGAAGGATTACGACAGAAGGGACAACGACCAAGATCGTAACCCCAAGCCCCGAGGGCCAGTTATCAACATGATATTTGGAGGACCAACTGATGCTGGGTCCTCACGAAACTCAAGAAAGGCGTATGCCCGAGAGGTAATGACTGTGGTTGGAGAAGCACCGAAGCGTGCCAGAACAGAAGTGTCAATAGGTTTTGACGATTCAGACTTGGAAGGGGTGAAGTTCCCCCATGATGAGCCTCTTGTCATAGTACCTGTGATAGGCAACTCCGAAACAAAGAGAGTCCTGGTTGACAATGGAGCTTCAGTGGATATCCTGTTCCACGATGCTTTTATCAAGATGGGTTAAACTGATTCTCAGCTAATACCCTCAAATATGCCTATATACGGATTCAACGGGGTGGAATCAAAAGTGGAAGGCACTATCCAACTCCCAATGACCATTGGGCAAGGGATGAATACGTCTACTCAGATGCTGAACTTCATAGTTATAAAAGCAACTTCAACCTACAATGCAATCCTGGGAAGGACTGGTCTTCATGCGTTCAAGGTTGTTGCCTCATCTTATCATCTAAAAATCGAATTCCCAACGAGGAATGGGATTGGTGAAGAACGAGGAGACCAAAAAATGGCTAGAAGTTGTTATGTAGCCGCGTTAAGGCCTGATGGAACCGGGGGGCAGGTTCTCCCAATTAAAGACATGAATATCAGCGACAACGAGGACCAAAGGGGGAAACCAGCTGAGGACTTGGTCCCAATTCCCCTAGTCCCAGGAGAACCAGAGAAGGTGACTTATATTGGGGCACTACTGCCCGAACCATTGAAGAGCAAACTCACGTCTTTTCTTCAAGAAAACAATGACGTTTTTGCTTGGACAGCGGCCGACATGCCAGGGATTGATCCCCAATTGATAACTCACAAACTGAATGTGGATCCTGAAAGGAAGACGGGGAAACAGAAAAAGAGGAATTTTGCTCCAGAGAGGCTTGAAGCCATTAAGCAGGAAGTTAATAAACTTTTGGAAGCTGGGTTCATTGAGGAAATCCAATTCCCAGAGTGGTTGGCTAACCCCGTGATGGTTAAAAAGGCTAACGGAAAATGGAGGATGTGCGTCGACTTCACTAACTTGAATGATGCATGTCCTAAGGATTGTTTTCCCTTACCGAGAATTGATGCACTAATAGATGCTACAGCTGGGCACGAGATGCTTAGCTTCATGGATGGCTTCAGTTGATACAATCAAATCAAGATGCATGAGGATGACATCGCCAAAGTATCATTCATCACTGACTTTGGTGTTTTCTGCTTCTTGGTCATGGCATTTGGACTTAAGAATGCAGGGTCAACATACCAAAGATTGGTGAACAAAATTTTTGGACACCTAATTGGGAAAACCATGGAGGTCTACGTAGATGACATGTTAGTCAAGAGCCTCGATAAGGCCGATCACATTAAGCACCTCCGAGAGGCATTTGAAGTGCTAAGGCACCACAAAATGATGTTGAATCCAGCTAAGTGTGCCTTTGGTGTAGGCTCGGGAAAGTTTTTAGGCCTGATGGTTTCCAAGAGAGGAATCGAGGCCAATCCCGACAAAATCAAAGAAATTCTAGACATGGAGCCACCACGGACTGTCAAAGATGTCCAGAAATTAACGGGAAGAGTGGCAGCATTGGCCCTGAAGAGGCAGCATTGCCATATCTGAAATGTTTGAGACCTCAAGAGGCAGAATTGGCCCTGAAGGAAGTACATGAAGGAATTTGTGGGTAGCACTTGGGGGGCAGAGCCCTTGCCCATAAAATCACTCGTCTAGGTTTCTATTGGCCAAGCATACTTGCTGATGCTAAAAGCTATGTAAAGAAATGTGAACGGTGCCAGAAACATGCACCAGTGGTTAGGCAACCACCAGAGATGATGACGTCCATTAACTCACCCATCCCCTTTGCCATGTGGGGAATGGATATACTTGGGCCATTTCCAATGGCAAATGCTCAAAGAAAGTTCTTGATAGTAGCAATCGACTACTTCACCAAGTGGATTGAGGCTAAGCCATTAGCCAAGATAACCACCAAGCAAGTGATGCATTTCTTCTGGGAAAATGTGATATGCAGATACGGGATTCCACGTATCTTGGTCACAGACAATGGAACTCAGTTTAACAATGATGAGTTTAAGAAATATTGTGATGAAAACGATATCAAGTTGCGCTTCACTTCTGTCGCCCATCCTCAAGCAAATGGGCAAGCTGAGGTTGCAAATCGAATAATCCTGGTTGGACTAAAGAAAAGAGTTGAGCGCACCAGAAACACTTGGGTAGACGAATTGCTCCCTATACTTTGGGCATATCGTACTACTTATAAAGTCACCACTGGAGCTACCCCCTTCCTGTTGGCATATGGGGCAGAGGCAGTGGTTCCAGTGGAGATTACTCACACATCTCCAAGAGTTGAGGCTTATGAGCCAGAAACAAATGAAGAAGGCTTGAGGCTAGCTTTATATCTAATTGACGAAGTTAGAGATGAGGCAAGCGCCAAGATAGTTCAGCATCAGAAACGAGCATCTTTCTATTACAACCTAAGGGTTAAAGAAAGGTTCTTTCGACAAGGAGATTTGGTTCTTCGAAAGATTGAGGCATCCGGGGTCGGACAAAAAGGCAAGTTGGCCCCAAATTTGGAAGGACCATATCGCGTCAAGAACGTGTTTGGTCGAGGCTCGTACAAACTAGAAACCCTTGAAGGGCATGAGGTGCCAAGGACTTGGCATGCCTCCAATTTGAAAGTTTATTACGTTTAAGGTGTTTCCTAAGTGGACTCACTACTAGAAATAAGGTTTGATAAAACCAACCCAAGTTTTTAAACTTGAGTATTATGTAAGGGTTGAACCCATTCTCAAAGTTATGAATTCCATATTCTTATGTTTTCATTATATGTGAGTTGCATTCTGATAGACATGTTAATTAAGCATGCAAAGTCAAGAATCGAGAAAACAATACAAGCCATGAATGGCCACAAAATGCAAATAAAACTAAACTTACAAAAGTTTAAGTTAAGCCCGAAGGCTGGAAATACATAGAAAAACAATACAAAGCCATGAAAGGCCATAAGTAAACTACAAACTACGGCTGCGCTTCACCATCCTTGTCTCCCGCATCTATCTCCTCCCCTGAGCTAGAGCCAGAAGAATGCTCATCAGCATCATGGTCATCAGCAGAGGTGTCACCAAGGGGTGATGAATGTCCTGGGTCTAAAATCCTGGCATCATCCTCCTCCATGTCATCCACTCCAGCCAAGATACGCTCCAAGGGAGTAGGAGGGTGAGGAGCAGGAAAGTCAGCAGCATCAAAGACTCCAGGATACTTGGCCAAGATAGCCTGAACAGCATCCTCCCATCCTGACGTATGCTGGACTGGGAATAGAATCTCGTCATGCTTCTCGATCAAGTCCTTGTACTCCTGAGAGTCAAGATACTCATCAATGCAATCATCCTTACTCTTCTGCAGCTCAACAATGTCAGCTTGAGCATCAGCAAGCTCCTTCTCCCTCCTAGCAAGAGTCTCCTTAAGAGACTTCAGCTCTTCCTCAGACCTCTCCAATTTGACCCTGTTGGCCTCAGAGGAGGTACGCCAAGCCTTAGCTTAGAACAATACCCCCTGAAAGTTGGCATTGGCCTGCCAAAGAATTGAAGTTAGAAGAATATAAACAAAAAACTTCAAAGAAATAGCTAAGGTAAAGAAAATTACCGCAGCAATAGCTTGAGCCCCTAGATGCTCAGCACCCTCAAGGGTGGAATCTGCAACGAAATCCTTGTAATCACAAGGAGTGAGAGAATGGTACGACCAGTCCACAGAGGGGATCAGGAAGCTGGGAACACTAGCCTTCCCCCTTGGATCATCTCCAATCCTAGACCTTTTCATCCTGGATGTCTCCACATCCTTGGGCTCATTGGTCTTGTTGATAAAGGCCGCAGCTACAAGAAAAGCCAGAAAATGGTTAGCAAAAAATCACAAAGAAAGAAAAATAGACGTAATGAAAAGGGATAAGCAAAAATACCCTTATCATGAACAGTGGAGAGCCCAACGGACTTGAGGACAAACTCATCCAGTAGCTGCCAAGCCACGGTAGTCCCATTATCCTTAATGAGCTCTGAGTAGGCATGAAGTTCCTCCTCATTCAAGACAAGGTTACCGGGACTACCATCAGAGACTCTCCCAAAAGATGTACGGAACAGGGTTCCCCAGTCCCCTCCTTCCCATACAAGATACATGAACTCATTTTTCCATTTGGGGTTATTATCTGGGATTGACTTGGGGTGAAAAATGAAAGGGAAGCCTACCCTATGGCTTATATACACCCAACCCAAGTTGTTGGCTGAGCTATTTTTAAACTGAAAGATCTTTCTAAACAAAGGTACAGAAAGAGGGAAATTTTTAAGAAGACATAAAACCATAAAACAATTAATTATCCTCCAGGCATTTGGAGGTAATTGACAAGGGTTGATTTGGACATCTGCCAAGAGCTTAGGGATGAACTCATGAAATGGGAACCTAAGGCCGGCAACTATGGCATCTTTATAAATGCACAAGGCATTTGACCGCCAGTGACATGAACGGTCACCGGGGCCGGCTGGAACAAGCCTCAAAGGGGCCTGTACCCTATACATCTTATTATAATCCTTTATCATATCTACTTCATGAAATCTATTGCTACAATCATACGAATCTAAGGCAGATACTGACGGGTATTCATCCCCACGTTCATTAATCATATCATGCAAAGACATGTATTTTGAACGAATAGGAATGTGGGTACCTCTTTTTGATGCAGAATTCATCTTTTGAAGACGTTAGGAAGCTCGATCAGCCATTTCTAACCCAGAAAGTCTTTAAATCTTCAAAGAAAGTTGCCCAGAAATCTTCAACAAATCTTCAAAGAAACCCAGAATCTTCAAAGAAACCCAGAATCTTCAAGGAAATCTTCAACTCTTCAAGCAAAAACCCCAGAAAAACGGTGAAATTCAACGGAAAAGCTCGCCGGAAATCGCCTTGCGACAGAACCCTAGCAGAGCAAATTGTAGGAAATTTTGAAGAGAATTTAGCAGAGTGACTTTGAGAAAATAGAATGTGTGTTATGAATGGAAACAAAAGGAGAACTCACCCTTATATAGGGATGACAGCCGGTCACTGGGCCGGTTGAAGGAAGGGCAACCGGCATTAGCCGGTACGGCCCATAAAAGGTTAAAGGCCCAAATTACTGAGTTTTAACAGTGAAAACCCTGGGCCCAATTAAGCCCAATACAAAAACGAACCACATTTTCGATCAAAATTCTGATCGAATGAGTTCGAATAAAGCCCGAAATGACTCTCGTATTCGACCAAAAATCTGGTCGAGAGGCAAAAGCCCAATTATTAAAAAAGGCTAAAAGCCCAATAAAAAGCTGAAGGCCCAATTGCTAAATAAAAGCCTTAGGCCCAAATTGAGCCCAATATATGTGGGCCTTAATAGTTTGAAACGAACCAAGTATTCGACCATGATCCTGGTCGAAATCATTCGACCATGCATCAAAATTGAAGTCATGTTCGACCATGATCCTGGTCGAAATCATTCGACCAGGCACCAAAATTGAAGTCATGTTCGACCATGATCCTGGTCGAAATCATTCGACCAGGCACCAAAATTGAAGTCATGTTCGACCATGATCCTGGTCGAAATCATTCGACCAGGCACCGAAATTGAAGTCATGTTCGACCATGATCCTGGTCGAAATCACTCGACCAGGCATCAAAATGAAAGTCAGATTCGACCACAATCCTGGTCAAAATTATTCGACCAAGAGGGAAAATGAGGCATTACTTCGACCAGAAACCCGGTCGAAACCATTCGACCAGGGGGTAAAATTGAGCCCATGTTCGACCAGAAACCTGGTCGAAACCATTCGACCAGGAGGAAAAAGCCAGCCAAAATTCGACCAGAATCTTGGTCGAAGGTGTTCGACCAGGACCCAAAAGTGAGGTCGAATTCGACCAGGATCCTGGTCGAAAATGAACTGAAAAATCAAAAATTGATTTATCTTCTATGAAATTGATGAAAAACCCCGATTCCTGTTTTGAGAAATTACAAAATTGATTTAGAACTATATGTTCGTCAAACCAGGTCACAATACGGAAGAAAATTTCGTAACTCCCGAATAAAATAACTTCTACGATAATCCAAGAGAGATTTTCTTAGAAGTTGGGGGGCAAATGATATGGACATAAAAGTAATTATATAAATATAATTGACAAGTCAATGGAAAAGCCGATATTTAAGGACCGACACCCTAATTATTCATTAATTTCGTAATTAATGAATATGGAAAATATGCAGCTCATAAAAAGAGTCCAAATTATGGCAAATTGGTCAAAGAAGGATCCAGAATCCCAATTAAAGGCAATTAATGAGTCATAGCCTTTATCGACAAGGAAACGAATTCTCCAGCAAGAAATACAATGTTTATCCAATATCAAAAAGAAGACTTATTCGCTAAGTCTCCTAAACATACCATAAATACTAGGCTCCAGACGCCTATATAAGGTCCCTGATCCTACAATCAGAACTACGTCTTGGGCTTGATTCTCAATAACGATTTGAGATACGTAGGCATCTTGTGAGGACCAATTTAGTCCAGAAACACGAGTGCAGCCATTAAGCTCGAAAGCTCATTAATCTTAGCATTGAATTCACAAGCACGTTTTTTAATCCATAACATTTTCGATCTATTATTAATATATATATATATATATATATATAATTTGAAGATATTCACACAAATTCTAAAATTCTATAAAAATATAGGAATAAATTTTAATAAAGGGTTAAATTGTACGATTTTTATAGTTGGGAGATAAAATGTATGATTTCTCTGTTTAAGGTTTTATGTGTAAAGTGTGTCTTATTTTAAGGACTAAAGTGTAATTTCGTATTACTAGTTTCCTAAATTACCCCTCACTTTTTTAATGGTAGCATTGAAAATAGATTTAAAGGGTGCACAATGTCGCACCAGAATTAGTAAGGGGATGCATAATGCATTATGCAAAGTATGGATAACAAAGTGCATATGGCCGAAACCAGAGGGATGCTAAACGATTTAATTCTATTTTTTTGTCTGAAATTATTGCGTGTTGACTGGGTTGTAGACAGTGTTAGAAAATGGAAAGTTTGAGGCATATTTTAAATATGTTCTTGATGAAATTTCCGGAAACTAACAATTTGAGGTTGTTCCTTGTAAGGAGGACTTAAACTTTCATGTTTGGATCTAAGACATTTTCTTAGTGGAATCCATAAATAAATTGAGTTGAAATAGGTTGCTTGAAATGGGTTATGTGGGTTGTGTAAGTTGAAATAACTTATATCCCACATAGAAATGGTAATGAGAGGTTGGTGGGTTTATATAGAACCATGTGCAAGAGTAGTGTACAACTACCAAGGCATGTGGGTGTGCATGGTGTTATTATGTGCCTCACGCGCGCGCCGCCGCCGCCCGCCTCGCGTACGCGAGGCGACCTGGGCGAGGAATTTTATTACCTATTTATTGATTTAATTTAAAAGTATCAGTATTTATTTGTAACAGCTAAATGAACTGGGTCAGGATTTATATTAAATCCTGATGGACCAGTTCTTGGATCAAATCCTGATGGCTAGTGTCAGTATTTGGAGTTAAATCCTGATGGCCTTGCCACTCTTGACGGACAGCAAGTCCTGATGGGGCTTGAGTAAGTACTGATGATGATCAAATCCTGATGGACCAGGAAATCCTGACTGAGCTGTAACTGTTATTAAATCCTGATGACAACTGTTATGATAATTAAATCAGAATATTTAGTATTAAATGTCATATCTTCAGTTACGATATTTGATATGTTACGTTTTATTTTTGTATTATATATGCAAAATAAAACGTTTGACATGGTGATTTTGTCACTTACAATGTCGAGGATGAACCTTTAACTTTCCGACAGGCCATGGATTCTTCGGAGTCAAGGCACTGTAAAGGTGCTGTAAAAAGTGAGATTGACTCTATTGTTCCTAACGGAATATGGGAGTTGGTTGATCTTCCTCCTGGGTGTACTACTATAGGATGTAAGTGGATCTTCAAAAGGAAGATGAACCCGGATGGCTCAATAGATAAGTATAAGGCTAGGCTGGTAGCTAAGGGTTTTAGGCAAAAGGAACACATTGATTACTTTGACACATACTCTCCTGTTGCAAGGATGACTACAATCTGAATGCTTATAGCATTGGCTTCCGTACATGGTCTTATCATCCATCAAATGGATGTAAAGACAGCTTTTCTTCATGGTGATCTTGAAAAAGAGATTTATATGGATCAGCCTGAGGGATTTGTTGCTTCTGGTAACGAGAGGAAAGTATGTAAGTTGATCAAGTCTATATATGGCTTAAAACAAGCTCCTAGAGACTGGCATAAAAAGTTTGATGATGTTGTTTTAGAATCAGAATTTGTAGGTAATGAAAGTGACAAGTGTGTCTACTATATGGTTAAAGGAAATGAATGTATTATCGTGTGCCTATATGTGGATGATATTTTATTGTTTGGAACCAATATTGAGATTATTAACGAGACAAAAAGTTTCTTGAAAAGGTACTTTGAAATGAAGGATATGGGTGAGGCTAGTGTGATTCTTGGGGTCAAGTTGACACAGTCAACTGATGGAATAACATTGTCACAATCTCATTATATAGAGAAATCTATACTTAAGAAGTATGGTTATTCAAATTGTAGAATCGCTAGTACACCGTACGATCCTAAAGTTGCCCTAGTCAAGAATAGTTCAAGAATACATGTGTCTCAGTTAAGGTATTATCAGATTATTGGGAGTTTGCAATATCTTGCTAACGTGACTAGACCAGACATTTCTTATTCTGTGTCTAAGTTAGCTAGATATACAAGATGTCCGAACAAGACTCATTGGGAGGCACTAGATAGAGTTCTTAGATATCTTAAGGGAACGATTTCCCTTGGTTTGCATTATTGAAGATTCCCTAGAGTACTCGAGGGATATAGTGATGCAAGTTGGATAGCTAAGAAATCTGGTACCAATGGAGTGACTAGATATTTGTTTACCCTAGCAGGTGGAGCAATATCCTGGAAGTCTACTAGACAAACTTTGATAACTCGGTCTACCTTTGAGGCTGAGTTGTGTGCACTAGATGCCACGGGGACGGAGGCTGAATGGTTGCATGGACTTATGTCAGTGTTACCTGTAGTAAGCAGACCGCTTCCAGCCATTGTTGTTCATTGTGATAACCGTACAACTATCGACAAGATCAGTAGTGAAAAGTACAATTCTAAAACAAAGAGACACATCCAAGTTAGACTTAAGTCTATAAGGGGTCTAGTGTCTGAAAGGATTATTGTTGTAGAGTTCATTGGAACTCAGGATAATATAGCTGATCCTTTGACTAAAGGACTTGAGCATGCAGTAGTCCTTAAGTCTAGGTTGGGGATGAGACTGATAACCCATAATGATTCATCAGCAGCGGGAACCCAATACACATGAGAGGAGATCCCTTGAAGTGTATTCAATGTGGTAATAACAAGTTGTGAGGGTGAGTTGGTAGTACCTTTACTATATACTTTGATACTTACATATCTGTGTATATCCCCTGTAAACCTAAAAGGTACTGTTACTGCCAGTATAGCAAGAGTTATTTGAACTCATAATGGGGTCAAGTCATTTGACGAGATGATAACAGTACATCTCTGGAGATGCCCAGCTAAGCGAATGTAATTGTGTGGTCGCAATTAGAGGAAATGGTTATTCCTTGAAGCCTTCGACGAACAGGATCGAGACAGGACCATTAACGTCTCAAAGCCGTAGATCAGCACCATAGTCTTTGATTTGTCGTCGTCTATGGAGTGTGGTTACACCAAATGGATAAAGATTCAAGGTGAAACATTCCATCTAGATCCGGTAGCCATCGAAGTAGAGGACTTATGAGGGTTCAAACCCGGAAGGGTACCGACTCTGAAAAACAAGTCATGATAAGGACCGATATGTAAGCATTTATGTATGGATTTGTGGGGGATTGTTAGAAAATGGAAAGTTTGAGGCATATTTTAAATATGTTCTTGATGAAATTTCCGGAAACTAACAATTGGAGGTTGTTCCTTGTAAGGAGGACTTAAACTTTCATGTTTGGATCTAAGACATTTTCTTAGTGGAATCCATAAATAAATTGAGTTGAAATAGGTTGCTTGAAATGGGTTAGGTGGGTTGTGTAAGTTGAAATAACTTATATCCCACATAGAAATGATAATGAGAGGTTGGTGGGTTTATATAGAACCATGTGCAAGAGTAGTGTACAACTACCAAGGCATGTGGGTGTGCATGGTGTTATTATGTGCCTCACGCGCGCACACACACACGAACGCGCCGCCGCCGCCGCCTCGCCTCGCCCCGCCACGTCACGACACGACTTGACTCGGGTCGGGTCGGGTCGGAGGGCGATTTGGGCGAGTGTCTCGGCGTCTCGCGTACGCGAGGCGACCTGGGCGAGGAATTTTATTACATGTTTATTTAATATTATTTATTTATTGATTTAATTTAACAGTATCAATATTTATTTGTAACAGCTAAATGAAATGGGTCAGGATTTATAATAAATCCTGATGGACCAGTTCTTGGATCAAATCCTGATGGCCAGTGTCAGTATTTGGAGTTAAATCATGATGACTACTGATCCTGATGGCCTTGCCACTCCTGACGGACAGCAAGTCCTGATGGGGCTTGAGTAAGTACTGATGATGATCAAATCCTCATGGACCAGGAAATCCTGACTGAGCTGTAACTGTTATTAAATCCTGATGACAACTGTTATGATAATTAAATCAGAATATTTAGTATTAAATGTCATATCTTCAGTTATGATATTTGATATGTTACGTTTTATTTTTGTATTATATATGCAAAATATAACGTTTGACTAGGTGAGATATATACATAATTGTGAAAAACCCTAGCAAAGATATTGTTAGGTCCTGATATGTTTGTAGAAGGGGGGTTGAATACAAACGGTACCGTTTAATCGAATTTGTCCTTTGAATAATTTAACAATTAAGAACAAATTAATGCAGAATAAAACTGAAACAATATTCAAGTTAAATATAACTTATATTAAACTTGACGAGTGTTACAATTTGATCACTGATTACAAGGGTTCTTAATAAAACAAACCTAGAATAAATTCGACATGAATTTATCTATTTTTTTAATAAAAAGGATCGAATACTAAAAAGTAGTTCGATATAAAATCTAGGGACTATGATCCGCTAGAAAGTTAAAGCAGTACAAGAGAATCAGTTCTTATGAATTAAATGTTAAGAACAATCAAGAATTAATACTCTGGCAGTAAATGAATTGCTTGGACAGTTGAGATAGTTAAGACAGTGAAGGAGTGTAATGTTTTGTTCTTCTGTGTCTTTTTGTAAATGTCATGTGTGTGTTGTCTTCAAGTCTTCTGTCTAGTATATATATCATTGCTTTTCTTTTAAATCATCCCACGTGCAAGCCACTTTAACAGAATGCAATTGCACTAGGAAGACAAGCAGAAAAACTATGCATTTGCTCTTGGAAGACTCCCGGGAAGACAACCTTTGTATTAAGAAGACAATCGGGAAGACTGTGTTTTGGCCTAGGAAGACAATCGGGAAGACTCACTTGTGAGTCTTCCTAGTTCAATAAACTAAGTCTTCCTAGTTCAAACCTAAGTCTTCCTAGTTCATTTTTATTCTAATTTAAATAATTAACTAAATAAATTATGTATTAAATTAATTCTTTACAGAATTAATTTAATAAATAATTTACTTAATAGTATTAATTATTTATAAGAAAATAAATAGAATTAGTTGACTTCTCAATTAATTCCTGAATCACTTAAAACTTAGATAAAGAATAAACATAATAGTACGTTGACACTCGATGCACTGTCTGGTTCATGAGTGACTAACGACAATGTCTGTTCTTTATCTGTTTGACTTTAAGCAGTGATTCATTTCCTTCTCATTCAAGAACTCTGTAACCAGTATCTTTTGTTGTCACTACTTGAAATCTCTGTCACTTTAATAAATCCACTGAGCTTGAATACTTCACTGAGGCTTGATCAACAAATTGATCTTCTTTCAATGTAGAATCACTTCAAGTCTGTAGATGACTTTAATCTTCATTCTTTGACAGATATAATCTTCTGAGATTCCTGTGACATTTGATTTTTATTATTTACTTATTACATCTTGATTAAAGTTGAGTAGAATCCTTGGTGTTTACAAATAGGCCTAGACATATGCATTTCAATCTCCCCCTATTTGTTTGTTAGACAATAACAACCAAATACTCTAGAGGATAACTCAACTAAAACAAGAAAAGATAAGACTTTTAAGAGCCAAGCAAATAATAAAAAGTTCTGGATTAAATATAACAATTTCCAGATTCAAACAATAAAGATAAATACAAGATAGATGTTCCTCTAGACTGAACATATGAATACATTTTCCTATCTTGATTTACCTAGCTCTAAACATTTAACATTTACAAATGAGCTAAACCTATCATGTCTTAGTCTCTAATTTCACCTTCTTCAGTTTCTTGCAAGGTGACTAGAAGATCTTTGTCAAGGACACGATCACTTTCAGAAACCACACCATTTGGCATTACTGGTTGAGTGTTGATCTTCTTCAATCTGTTCTTCATCTGAGCATACCTTGGAACTTTCTCCGTGCAGTAGTCTGAAATCATATCAGCAACTTCAGACTTCTCTACAGTAGTAAACCCAGAAGTTCTCAGAAGATTCTCCAACTTCGCCAGTTGCATAGCAGTCTGTAGCTTCAAAGAATCAGGATCCAGCCTTACCGTCTCCAAAGTTGCACCTCTATAGATTTTGACTTCATACGGGAAGTGTACAACTTAAGGGCTGGCCTTCATTGCAGAATCTCTCAGCCGGTCATATAGAAGCCCGTTCAAGCAAGAAGACCTCTTAACCTTACTCATTAGAATCCACAATTTAGAGAGAGATCTTCTTTGAAGTAGTTCAAGAGAGACGGTGAATGACCCTTCAAGAGCACTTGAGACATAGATGTACAGTTCTTGCCTCACTTGATCAAATGCAGACGTAATCCTTAGAATATCTTCCTTCAATGCTTTCATGTATAATGAGTTGTCTGGATTAACATTTCTGATCTTCTCAAGCAACTTCAGAAAAGTAGCATCATTGTTTGTGCCTCTCTGAGGGATATCAAACATCTCCCTTGCCTTATCCCATTTGCCTCCTTGCTTCATCCTAACATCCAATCTCCTTTATTTGACATGAATACTATGAAGACGTTGTTTGTCTTCATGTTCAGCCTTTTGAATCTTTAGCTTTTGAGATATGATGTCGGAGACCTTGGCATTTTCATCCTCCTTTCTTCTGAGATCTGCGTGTTGCTTCTTCAACTCCTTTTTAAATAAAGGGTTAGGAGTGTATAAGTCAGCTTCATCTTCCCAATCATCAAAGTTGGCTGCCTCTTCAACCTCCTCCTCACCAAAAGCTTCTTCAGGAATGGTCTTCTCCAGATCACCAGAAGTGTCAAATTGGAAGTCATCCTGTTCACCGTGGTAGTAGTAGGCATCATCAAAGACAGTATCCTCCAGTGATTGTTTCCCTTTCCCCTTATCTTTTCCAACTCCAGAAGCTCCTCCAGCTTCTCTTTCTCCTTTCTTCTCCTTCTCCCCCTTAGTTGAGGAATCCTCTACAGATTAAGCTTTGGAAGCCCTAGGATTCACCTCAGAAGTTCTCTTTATCTCTCCTCCTTCTCTCCTTTCTCCTCTATCTCCTCCTTCATTAGAATCATCATCCTCATCTTCATCATCTCCCTCAAAGAATGTTCTTTGTTGTGCTGTAGGTTGATGTGAGTTCTTTATCATATTATACAAGTGCTTCATCCCTTCATTAAGATGCTCCATACCTCCTTCTATCCTCGATATCCTTTCTTCATTAAACCTTTGATTTTCATCAGATGTTTGCAGAATGAAGTCCACCTTGGTAGAAATAGAAGCAATCTCCTTGACACTCTCCGATATCTGAGCATTTGACGTTGTAAGATCAGAGATGTCTGAAGCCACCAATACTTGAGATTGTTGGATTGAATTCAGCCTCGGGAGTAGATTATTCTTCAATCCTTGCAGGTCATCTTTTACAATACCCAGCTGATTAGATATAGAGGTGGTAGATTGAGAAACCACTTGTGCTTTCAGAAGATTGTTCTCATCCTGGGTTTCTTGCAACTTTCTTTGGAGATCAGCTAGCTGGTTCAACAACAAAGCAGTGTTTGTGTCTGTGTGTGCACTCACTTCAATTTCTCTCAGTGGTGTTTCACTCAACTCACGTGCTTGTGTTTGACTCTCATCTCTCACAACTAACTGTCTATCTAAGTTCTCAGTAGATGTACCTGCATGAAAAATCACCCTAGCCCCTTCAAGAGAGGTCAGTGGTGGTGTAATGGGAGTTCGTAATTCCCGATCCCTGGTTGAGTCTGTCAAAATATTTGACATTGTATACTGAATTGCTTCAGGGATAGACTCACCAGGTTGCCTTTCACTTTCTCCAGTATAAACTGCGAGTGAAAAATCCCTTAGGGGAGCCAGAGATGTTCCCTCTGGGAGGGGAGAAAATGATTCTATTATTGGTGGCGAAGAATCAAATTTTCCCTCTGATGCTTGTGAAGGCACTTCTACCGTAACTATGGTAGGCACTGTTTCAAGATCAAAAGTATAGTTCTCTCCTCGCATAGTGTCCCGAGTGTCATCTATATGGATATATTCTCCCATTGTGAGTAATGGGAGTGTGCTTGACTCAGTACAGGATGTCATGGCCCGATGGCGAAATTCAATAGATTCATCATGTTGAGAGGATGTCTCCAGAGACTGTTCAGTGGCCATATCTATGTCCATATCCTGTTGAGAGGATACAGATGGGCTTACAGATGCCTCCATATAGGTTTTTCTTTTCTTTAAGGGTGGAGACAGAGCTGTGGGAGCACTCATTTCAGCTATTTCACTAACTCTTCTTGAACTGGTTTGTACATTAGGCTCAGGTTGTGTATCAGAAGTGTTTGACTCTCTGTTTGGCTCTATGACCTGGGTTAGAGACTGTGGTTCTACAATCTCTGGGTCAGCCCTAACAACCACTTGGGTTTCAAGTAAAGAACCAGAAGAAGATCCAGGGTTAGGAATAACTACCTGTAGTGGAACTGGATGTGGCTCAGGAACTTGTTCACCAAAGACAGGAAGATTAATAAATTGACTCATCAATGGTGAAACAAGAACATGTATGTTGAGGAATTTGGATGAGACATCAAGTCTTCTGTAGAATTTAGTGTCTGTGGTTGGAGAGGTTTCAAATCTGGTTTCTTGAAACAGTTCTACCTGCTCAGCAGTGAGAAGATGATTAATGATAAGAGTGAGAAAGCGAGGGTACCAACACTTCACTTTCACATGATTATCAGAATCTCTCCTAGAGTGAGCAAGCCTGTTAAGCATTAGGTTCCACAGAATCTCAGCAAAATTTAATCTACGACCAAATACAATAGCATAAGCAATATATTGATTAAGACTGGTAATGCAATGAAAATTTGTTTTTGTGCAATTACCAACTACTCTTGCTATTGTATCAAAGAACATATCCCATTCCCTTACAACAAAGCTCTTAGATAATTTGACCATTTGTAAGGGACCCTGATAATGAATATTCACAAAGAACTGTGATAACTCATCATCAGTGGGTAAATGATCAAACCTGTCCTTTGGAAACTGTAATACTTCACAAAACAACTCAAAAGTGACTGTATATTGCTGGTTTAGAATATTGAAAATAAAAGATTTTGAATCTCCAGCAATAACAACACTTGAACATAAAAGCCTCAATGGATCAATTTTAAGAAGTGCTGAGGCACAAATAGCATGACTGACACAAGTTTCGCTATTTAAAAATTGAATCCAAGGTTTAAAACGTTCCACCTTACATTTGGACGGATCAAAATACCCAACATAGTTATTTAAAACAAGTTCAAAATTAGGATCCATTTGATAAAAAAAAAATTAATCAATTTAAAATAAAATTAAAATTTTAGGGATTTTTAGAATTAATTAAAATTAACTAAAATCCACAAAATTAAAATTTCACCAAAATTAACCAATTTTAAATATAATCCTAAAATTTCGAACTAAAACTCTTTTGAAAAGCAAAATGAATTGAGCAATGATCTTCAAGAACACACACAATTAACACACAGTTTAAAGCTCAGAAACAACTAAGATCACTAAACAAAAGGAATCACTTAGCAAATCTCAAACAATCAAGTCGAATGGTTTTCAAGAAAAATAAAAAATCCAACAACACTTCGACTTGTTAGTTTGATTTTGAAGAAACGGAACTGATTTGCTAAGTTAATACTTGAGCAAGATTGAATCAAGATCAAAGCTTTTCTGCAAAAAGATTGAATTCGAAGGGGTTTTGAAAAACTAAAGAAAACTGTTAAGGCAAAATGAAAAAAAATGTGTGTAAGCAGTGTATGTATATGTATATATATTAAATAAAATAAACTGAAAAAATAGAAGACTGAACGGTTTTTTTTATTAAAATTGTACTAGGAAGACAATCGGGAAGACTTAGGATAGTCTTCCCGGTAGTCTTCCTAATACAACTTAGAAAGTCTTCCGAAAATAAATAAAAGAAAAAATCAGAAAATAAAACTAATTAATTCTAAGTCTTCCCGATAGTCTTCCTAGTTCAAAAACTGGGAAGATTTAGGAAACGACTTAAAATTAAATAGAAAAAACAAAAAACAAAAAGAAATAAAATGAAAAATTCATTGTTTTCCCGGTAGTCTTCCTAGTATTAAACTGGGAAGACTTAGAAAAAACTAAGAATTAATTAAAATAACTACAGAAAAATACAGAAAAAGGATAAAAATGCATGAAAAATAGATAAAAACCTAGAAAAATTCACAGAAAATTCCATAAATCCTAGAAAAATATGCAGAATAATATAGAATTGCATAATATTAATATAAACTTGAAGAATAATTTAAACAACAATATTTACAATCTGAAAAACACCTAAATAATTCTATATCATTTAAATGACAAGAGAAAATGAATTTTTTTTAAAGAACAAACATGACAGAGATATTGTTAATCACTAAGACTGTTTAATATACCCAATTTACCAACTAACTTGACAAATGTGGATTCGTCAATAGATTTAGTGAATATATCTGCAGTCTGTTCTTCTGTGGGTACAAAGTGTAACTCCACAGTTCCATTCATGACATGCTCTCTGATAAAATGATACCTGATAACAATGTGCTTCGTTCTCGAGTGCTGAACAGGGTTGTTGGAGATTGCTATGGCACTTGTATTATCACACAAAATGGGAATTTTGTCTAATGCAAAGCCATAGTCCTTCAATTGATTCCTTATCCATAAGATCTGAGCACAGCAGCTTCCAGCAGCTTCCAGCAGCAATATATTCAGCTTCTGCTGTTGAATTGGAAACGGTTTGCTGTTTCTTGCTATACCAGGAAATCAATATACCTCCTAGGAATTGACAACTCCCAGAGGTACTCTTTCTATCCACAACACTACCTGCATAATCAGAATATGTATATCCAACAATATTAAAACCAAAATCTTTAGGGTACCAGATACCTAATTAGGTGTACCCTTAAGATATCTCAAGATTCTTTTAATAGCAACGGGATGTAAATCTCTAGGGTCCGCTTGGAACCTTGCACACAAGCATGTAGCATACATAATATCTGGTCTACTTGCAGTAAGATAGAGTAATGAGCCAATCATACCTCTGTAGCTTGTAATATCTACCTTGATAGAGTTATCACAAGCTCCCAGTTTGACTGCTGTTGAAGATTGAGTCCTTGCTGATGCTGAATCCTCCATGTGATACTTCTTGAGGAGTTCTTTGAGATACTTGGATTGACAAATAAATATTCCATTTGACCTTTGACTTACTTGCAATCCAAGAAAGAACTTCGGCTCACCCATCATACTCATTTCAAACTTACTCTGCATTAGCTTAGCAAATCTCTTACAGAGATCATCATTAGTAGACCCAAATATGATCTTATCCACATAGACTTGGACTAATATCATATAACTTTTGTGTTTCTTTGAAAAAAGGGTTTTGTCTATGATACCTCTAACAAAACCATTATCTAAAAGAAAACCAGAGAGAGTGTCATACCATTTTCTTGGGGCTTGTTTGAGACCATAGATAGCCTTGAAAAGAAAGTACACAAAGTCCAGCAGCTCCTGATTTTCAAAGTCAGGGGCTGTTCCACATACACTTCTTCATCTAGCTCACCATTCAGGAATGCACTCTTAATATCCATTTGATAGACTTTAAAATTGGAGTAAACTGCAAATGCTAAGAACATCCTGATGGCCTCAAGTCTAGCCACTGGTGCATAGGTTTCATCATAATCAATGCCTTCAGCTTGTGAATACCCTTGAGCAACCAGTCTTGCCTTGTTCCTTGTAACAATGCCATCCTCATCTAGCTTGTTTCTGTATACCCATCTTGTACCAACTACTTTCTTGTTCTTTGGTCTGGGTACCAGCTTCCAGAATTGCTGTTGTTCAAATTGATTGAGTTCATCTTGCATAGCAATCACCCAATCTGGATCAGTCAGTGCTTCCTCAGTCTTCTTTGGCTCCATTTCAGATAGAAACCCTAAATAATGACATGCATTCTGAGTAGCACTTCTAGTTTTAACTCCAACACCTGGATCACCAATGATCAGCTCAAAGGGATGAGCTCTATTCCATACAGTCTGTCTGGGAAGATTTGATCTTGATGATTCTCCTTGTAATTCATTGTGGTGTTGTGACTGACTAGTAGATCCATCATTTCCTCCCCCTGAGTTGTTGCTTGATTACCTTGATGATTCTTCTCTAGTGTTGGTGGTATCTCCATTGTTACCAATGTTTCCACCACCACCACCATGATTATTATCATCATTGTTATTGTCATTACCAGCAACATTCTCAGGTGGGGCTTCATCATCTGAATCTGAGTCTGGCAAGTTATCAAACTTCAGTTTCTCAAATGAATCTCCTGTTTGGATATTAGGGAGTTTAGTGTCATCAAATGTTACATTGACACTTTCCTTCACATGGTGACCATCAATCAAGTACACCATGTAAGATCTTCTGGAATAACCAATAAAAATAGCTTCTTGTGCCTTAGCCTCAAACTTGCCAAGTTTCACATTGTCATCCTTAAGCACAAAGAATTTTGCTCCAAATACATGAAAGTATTTGAGAGTTGGTTTCTTGTTGTTCATGATCTCATAAGGAGTCTTCATTAAGTCCTTGTTGATTAAAGTTCGATTCTGAGTATAACAATCAGTGTTCACAGCTTCAGCCCAAAAGTACATTGGAAGTCTTGATTCACTTAACATAGTCCTAGCAGCTTCAATCAATGTATGATTCTTCCTTTCCATCACTCCATTCTGTTGAGGAGTTCTAGGGGCAGAATACTGTCTTGTTATTCCTTTAGAAGCACAAAAGTCATTTAGGACTACATTCTTGAATTTAGTTCCATTATCTGACCTTATAGCTCTAACAGGGAATCTCAAATCCAGCTCAATCAACTTTATATGATCAATCACCATCTGTGGGGTCTCATCCTTGGAATGTAGGAATAAAACTCAAGTATATTTGGAATAGTCATCAACAATCACAAGTGCATACTGTTTCTTTGACAAGGACATCACACTAACTGGACCAAACAAATCCATGTGCAGTAGCTGAAGTGGTTCAGTTATTGATGATGTGTCAGTGCCCTTGTGAGAAGCTTTCTTTAACTTTCATTTCTGACAAGCCTCACACAGTCCTTCCTGTGTAAATTCCATCTGAGGCAAACCTCTAACCAATTCCCTCTTGACTAAAGAGTTCATGGTTTTGAAGTTAAGGTGAGACATCTTCTTGTGCCATAGCCAACTTTCATCAAATGAAGCTTTAGCATAAAAACAAGTTACTTCATCTTTGGATCTAGAGTGCAGATCATCTATGAACAAGTCACCTTTCCTTACTCCTTGAAGAGAAGGCATCTTTGGATCTGACATCTATCTTTCTCAAAGGAAACAGCATATCCTCTGTCACAGAAATGACTTATGCTGAGAAGATTGAACTTCAGACCTTCCACAATAGATACATCTTGAATGATAACATTTCCAAACTTCAAACAACCAGATCCTCTGGTAATACCCTTGATGTTATCTCCAAAGGTAACTCCTGGGCCGGCTTTCTCAACCACATTTGATAGCAGGGCTCTATCTCCGGTCATATGCCTTGAACATCCACTGTCAAGAACCCACATAACACGGTTTACCTGTTCCACACCCTGCAGTATCAAATTGATTAGACCTTCTTCGGAACCCAAACTTGATTGGGTCCAGCATACTTAATGAACTGGCCTTTATCAGGAAAAACAACATCTTTAACCTTAACTACATAAACCTCTTTCACAAAAGAGCGTTTCCATTTATAGCCAGCCTTAACATATTTCTAAGTAGGCTTAGGGATAAATGGATCCACTCTAGTCTTCGGAGGACTAATAGTCTTAGATCTAACACGCTTCTTATTATTAACATGTTGACGTGGAGCAGTCTTATTATCAGATACATGCTTACTGTTAAAATAAGCATACATAACATTGAAATCACAAAACATGTAATTTACCACACCACATGCTTTATGAGAAAGATTAATAGCAGGCATGTTGGTTCTACAGTTGTTTTGATACAACTTATGGATATCTGATTTAGTCTCTGTTGTTGAAACAACTTTGACTGGTTTATCAGACATACACTTGTTGGACTGTTCAACTTCAAAAGCAAGATCTTCTTCACATATCTCCTCTGCAATGATGATAGAGTATTCATTCAGAGGTTCTCCTTGGGACTCTCTAAAGAAAGGTTTGTCAATACCCTTAAGCACATCTGGAATACCCCTTTTTTCAGCACTGACTCTATTAGGGGTATTTATGCTTAACTCACCAATAGACTCATTATAGTCAAAGCCTATGCCAACAGACTGACCAATAGCTTGTTTATTGATGATTTCTTTAGCAGTCTTACAAGAGTTATAGTAAGCATTAGCTTTAGTCTTCAGCTCACTATTCTTATCCTTGAGAATGGTTTCCAGTTGAATATAACATTTAACCATATTCTCAAGAAATGCTATTTTCTTAGTAAGTTCATCCTGATTAACATGCACAAGTTTTAATTCTTTTATCTCTTTTTCAAGAGCTGTGTTCAAAAGAATTATTCTATCATTTTCAGTACGAGCACAAGATATAGTACCACTAAGATGATAGATCATTTCAGCATCAGTGAACTTTACCTCTGACATGTATGTAGATGAAGTGCTTGCCTCCTTAGCCATTAAAGCAAGGTTTCCGATTTCACCTGCTTCTTCATCACTGTCAGTATCATCCCAACTCTTTCCTTCAGCAACATAAGCTTTCCCAATATTGTTCTTCTTGCTAGAATCAAATGAGTTCCTTCTCACTTGCTTTGGCTTTTTACATTCAGTAGCAAAGTGACCTAACTCATTGCAATTGTAGCACCTGATTGTGCTCCTTTCCACAGTTCCAGTTTTGTAGCCATCTCTTTTGCTACTTGAAGAGGACGATCCACCTCTCTGAAATCTGGGCCTGAACTTAAGATTGGGATTCCTTCTGAATCTGAACTTCCCAAACTTCCTGACTATCATGGCCAAATCACCATCCTCCAGCTGATCAAGTTCTTCCAAAGAGTAGTAGTCACCACCAGATTGATCAATGGATGTTAAACCAAATTCAGCATCAATAACATCCAAGTTAGAACTGGAAGGTTGAACAACCTTCACTTCCAGTTTCTGTGGGACTACTGTTGTCAATGCAGTATAAGTACCAACTATCTTTCCAGTTCCATATAATTCATTCTGTTGAATCTGCTCCAGCTCATAGGTCTTCAGAACACCATACAGTCTTTCCAGAGAAATCTCTCCAATATCTCTTGCTTCTCTGATTGCAGATATTCTGTGCTCCAAATGAATTGGAAGTGTCAGTAGGAACTTCTTGTTAATCTCCTTGATAGTGTAGTGCTTCCCATTGAGATTCAGATCATTGATTAATTTGTTGTATCTCTCAAAAACCTCAGAGATACCTTCACCTGGGTTTGATCTGAAATGCTCATATAAAGAGGTGAGAATTTCCAGGTTATTCTCTCTAACTTCCTCTGCCCCCTCATTGATTATCTCTATTGTGTCCCAAATGTGTTTGGCAGTAGCACAGTTTAGGACATGATTATGCATGATAGGATCCAGACAATCAACCAGTATCAACTGTAGACATGCATCCAGTGTAGAGTCCTCTTTCTCATCAAGAGTGTAGTCCTTGGGATCCTTAGGGTACATCCTAGCATCCCTAGTAACAATCTCATTCTCTATTTGCTCTTCTTCAATAATTATAGGAATTTTAGGACCACTCTTCAGCACTCCTAGATATTTAACATTTGCAACTTGGAGAAACATGAGCATTTTCTTCTTCCACATAGGATAATGCTCCTTGCTGAACATTGGGATTTTGACTGTACCCACTTTCTGTGTAGTAGACATCTTTTGAGATTTTTGAAAAATTAAAAATTTCAGAGTATAAGAAAAAAAATCTCCAAACAATTGGATCTTGATTAGTATATCAATCAAAAGGCTCTGATGCCAATTGTTAGGTCCTGATATGTTTGTAGAAGGGGGGTTGAATACAAACGATACCGTTTAATCGAATTTGTCCTTTGAATAATTTAACAATTAAGAACAAATTAATGCGGAATAAAACTGAAATAGTATTCAAGTTAAATATAACTTATATTAAACTTGACGAGTGTTACAATTTGATCACTGATTACAAGGGTTCTTAATAAAACAAACCTAGAATAAATTCGACATGAATTTATCTATTTTTGTAATAAAAAGGATCGAATACTAAAAAGTAGTTCGATATAAAATCTAGGGATTATGATCCGCTAGAAAGTCAAAGCAGTACAAGAGAATCAGTTCTTATGATTTAAATGTTAAGAACAATCAAGAATTAATACTCTGGCAGTAAATGAATTGCTCGGATAGTTGAGATAGTTAATACAATGAAGGAGTGTAATGTTTTGTTCTTTTGTGTCTTTTTGTAAATGTCTTGTGTGTGTTGTCTTCAAGTCTTGTGTCTAGTATATATATCATTGCTTTTCTTTTAAATCATCCCACGTGCAAGCCACTTTAACAGAATGCAATTGCACTAGGAAGACAAGCAGAAAAACTATGCATTTGCTCTTGGAAGACTCTCGGGAAGACAACCTTTGTATTAAGAAGACAATCGGGAAGACTGTGTTTTGGCCTAGGAAGACAATCGGGAAGACTCACCATAAACTAAGTCTTCCTAGTTCAAACCTAAGTCTTCCTAGTTCATTTTTATTCTAATTTAAATAATTAACTAAATAAATTATTTATTAAATTAATTCTTTACAGAATTAATTTAATAAATAATTTACTTAATAGTATAATTATTTATAAGAGAATAAATAGAATTAGTTGACTTCTCAATTAATTCCTGAATCACTTAAAACTTAGATAAAGAATAAACATAATAGTACGTTGACACTCGATGCACTGTCTGGTTCATGAGTGACTAACGACAATGTCTGTTCTTTATCTGTTTGACTTTAAGCAATGATTCATTTCCTTCTCATTCAAGAACTCTGTAACCAGTATTTTTTGCTGTCACTACTTGAAATCTCCGTCACTTTAATAAATCCACTGAGCTTGAATACTTCACTGAGGTCTGATCAAAAAATTGATCTTCTTTCAATGTAGAATCACTTCAAGTCTGTAGATGACTTTAATCTTCATTCTTTGACAGATATAATCTTCTGAGATTCCTGTGACATTTGATTTTTATTATTTACTTATTACATCTTAATTAAAGTTGAGTAGAATCCTCGGTGTTTACAAATAGGCCTAGACATATGCCTTTCATATATTCTTCTCTCTCTCACAACACATACAGAATATACATAGGTTTTTGGGCAAACTGAGGTGCAGGTCGTTGTTGATCATTGCCATTTGTATGAGTGGATTGATCTGTGCTGTTTTATCCTGGGAGTGATATTGCTGCAACCTAACACAGCGTAAGTGGGGCAATAATCTCTTCAAGAACAGTCAAGACTTCTCGAAGGCTTGGCGACTCAGATGTTCATTATCTTTCAGTATTTGTTTAAAGCTACAGAAAGATAAGTGTTCTTTCTTACCTTGTTACATACAGTCTCTAATTATATTATTGTTTCGACCTTCGTGTTTGTTTTGTTATTGGTAATTTTGCCTGTTCTTGTTAATACAAAATATATATATATAACTGCCCTATTGTTGCTGTGTAGTTAGTGTATTATACCCAACAGACAGATGGATGAGACCAAATTGTACTTTTCTTAGAAGCGAAACAAACCCAA
The DNA here is from genome assembly GCA_030848705.1 of Heracleum sosnowskyi. Classification (NCBI taxonomy): domain Eukaryota; kingdom Viridiplantae; phylum Streptophyta; class Magnoliopsida; order Apiales; family Apiaceae; genus Heracleum; species Heracleum sosnowskyi. The sequence continues at coordinate 6,650,932 of CM061242.1, read as the reverse complement.
AAAGAGGGAGAGCAGCAGAAGCATGTTTACTTGATATGCTCTTTAAAATTGAATGACTTGACCATGAAGCTATCAGATTCCCCGACTCTCACTACAGAAGCTTCCTTTGAGGGCTACCTGTCTATGGGTTGTGGCTTTTATCAATCTAAGATTGTTTTTGCTGGTGGGCAAGTGCAACAAGTAAAGGAACCCGATTTATAAAGCAACCAAGATGGCTTCCAAGTACAACTAGAAGAGAAAACCAATTTAGAACATGAAGATATAGTAGAGCAAAGCAACCATTATGGTCTCCAAGTACAACTATCAGAGGTAACTGATTTAGAATATGAAGATATAGTAGAGCAAAACAACCATTATGGTCGCCAAGTATAACTACGAGGAAACTGATTTAGAACATGAAGAAATAATAATTATACTAATTTTAAATTAAGTTAATTAACCTAATAATGATATGTATATAGCGGTATGTGTATACATGACTACATGACATACCATGCCACAAATCGTTGGTTTCTACTTTTAAAAAAGAGTGTTGATTTAATAATAATTATTATCTTAATTCAGAATTAAATTGATTATATTAGTTTGAAATTAAGTGAATTATATTAAACTAATATTTATATGTATACCACGGTATACATGACACGCTATACAATTAAGAGGATATTTTCTGCTTTTAATATGATTATTTGTAATTTAATAATAATTATTATATTAACTTGAAATTAAGTTAATTAAACTAATAATTATATATGTAGCGTTGTATACGTTTTTTAGTTGGAAGACTCCCAGTAGTTGGTAGACTCCTTGTAAGGCTCCTTGTATTCAACAAAACTATTATCGGTAATTAATTTTAAAATTAATTGTAATAATTATATAAATTTGAAATTAAGTGAATTGTATTAAGTTAATTAAGCTACTAATTATATGTATATTGCGATATACATGATATATCATACCATTAATAATGGTTTCTACTTTTAATAAATTTTAAAATTTTAATTTAATACAAATTATTAATTTGGAATTAAGCTAATTATATTAAGATAATTAAGCTAATAATTAGATGTATACTGCGGTATACATGACATACCATACCGTTAAGAACCACTAATATAATATTATATTTATACATAAATAATTATTTATAATAAATTATTTACTATACATTGTATTATATTCATATTACAATTGTTGTCACATTCATATTATATATACTAACATTGTTGTAATTGTTTTCTTATAATTAATTTAGAATTCAGTTTTTATAAATTGTATACACAGTTTAGGATTTCACCTTCACATTAATAGAATCATTGTGTTATTCATCAGGTTGTTCATGTACATAATGTCTAGGGGTGAGCAAAAAAAAACCAAAAAACCGAAACCAAGCCAAAAAACCGAAAAACCAAACCGAAAAAAAACTATAACCGATAAAAACCGAAAAAACCGTAACCGAACCGATATAACGGTTTGGTAACGGTTACGGTTTTACGTCTAAAACTGAACCGAAAAACCGAACCGCTAATATAATATTATATTTATACATAAATAATTATTTATAATAAATTATTTACTATACATTGTATTATATTCATATTAAAATTGTTGTCACATTCATTTATTCTTTGATGTTCATCTTATATATACTAACATTGTTGTAATTGTTTTCTTATAATTAATTTAGAATTCAGTTTTTATAAATTGTATACACATTTTAGGATTTCACCTTCACATTAACAGAATCATTGTGTTATTCATCAGGTTGTTCATGTATATAATGTCCATAGTAACCTTCTGGTGGTTACTACACTCAGTAGCAAAATGACCAAGCTCATTGTAGTTGTAACACCTGAACTTGGATCTGTCCACCATCCCTGTTTTGTAACCACCTCTTGTGGCACCACCTTCAACCTTGGAAGAGTTCCCTCTGCTGAACCTTGATGTTTGACCTTGAGTCTTAAATGACTTGTTTATCTTGAATCTTATGTTTTTGAACTTCTTAGCCATGTAAGCCATAGTTGGATTATCCATCTTCTCCATTTCTTCTAAGGAGTAGAAGTCTTCATCTTCAACATAAGTTATTTGCAGTACAACTTTCTCCTCATCATCCACAACCTCTTCAATCTTAAGAGTAGATACTGGAGTAGGTTGAGTGATTTGAATTCCTTCACTAGGTTGAGTGATTCTTGGCACATGAGCCACGAGAGCACCTAACATATTAGCCATCTTTCCTCTAGATCCAGCTTGTATGGCTCTTTTCTGGAAAAATTCAAGCTCATATGACTTAAGCACACCATATAAAGTTTCAAGAGAAATATTGTTTAGATTTCTTCCTTCTCTTATGGCAGTGATTTTGTGCTCAAGATGCTCAGGAAGTGTGAGTAAGAACTTAACATTTAGCTCCTTCCTATCATAGTACTTGCCATGAATCTGTAGCTCAATCAACAGTTTGCTAAACCTTTCAAACATTGTTGTTAGATCTTCTCCTGACTTTGCCATGAAGGCTTCATACTGTGAGATAAGAATTTGTCTTTGATTGTCTTTTACTTCTTCACTTCCTTCACATAGCAGCCCGATCTTATTCCACATATCCTTGTCTGATGAGCACCCAATGACATTCCCACACATGGCTTTGTCCAAAGTGAGAGCATCCAGTAATATGAGTTGCAAGTAATCATCCAAGGCCACCTTCTCTTTTTCTGGTTCCAGAAACTCTGAAGGTAATTTGTTGACCCAGTAGGCTGGAATAAGAACACCGTCCACAGTTGAGGCTTCAATCTCTTTTCGTGGAACAAAGGGACCATTCTGGAGGATACCCAAGTATACGGGATTCACAGCTTTGATAAACAACAGGATTTTTCTCTTTCACACGTTGTAGTTCTCTTTATCAAAAGATAGAATATTTATGCTACTTGACTTCTGCATACTTGTCATGATCTTCAGATTAGTAGAACAATCTGTCCGCTCTGATACCAGTTGTTGGTCCTTGACTATTGCAGAAGGGGGGGGGGGGGGGGTTGAATGCAATACTTATAAATCTCAATCTACGTTTCAACAACAAAACTAAGATTAATGTTTATCAGTTTATGGAATTGCAAACACAAGTAGACACACGAGTAATTCTCACAAAATAAATGTTTTATTTATTTTGCAATGGGTTGCTACAACCTCAAGAAAATGTTTGTTTTCTTGAGCTTCAGTTTCTCGAGTGTTATTCCAAAGAATGGATTGATAGATAGTCTAAGTAGGCTAAACCTATCACTATCAACACGGGTCTTGTGAAGCTGCTGTCATTTTCATGTGGCAGATTCTTACAAATTGCCTACCCGTGAATCTTTCCTAAATTGCTATACAAACAACTTATCAGTACAAAACAAAGCAATCTAGAAACATTCTATATTAAGCTAACACAATTCAGTAGATGTAGATTTGTCATACTTTTGAATTGGTGAGCTTTGTCATGTGATCTCTCAAGCTTCGGTCGTAGTCTTGCAGACCTGTTACAGTTTTGGGATACTGCAACACGCCTGTTTCTTGAACATCCAAACTGTCACAAGTTTGACTGGGTTGTACCCCAATACAAATGTTATCCCTTCATGACAGTATCCTGATGGCTAAGTTTGTTGTCACGGGTATGTGCTTTTGGTGACAGTAAGAAATCTCCGCATAAGGTGTTGTCAAGATTTCCAAGCTTGCTGTCAGGCTAAGGTAAAGTTGCTGTCTGAGGGCTTCCGCCAATGTTGCTGTCAGAGTGAATGTATTGTCGTGACTTGCAACATGCTGTCTTCTTGTAACCTTACTGTCAATGCTATGACAGTAATCTTTATTCTTGCTGTCCATCTTGAATACTTCTTGAGGCTTGAACAAATAAATGAACTTCTACCAAGATGTACTAGAATCTTATTTGCAATAAACAAAATAGTTACAAAGACATACTCTGACTGTGACAGTATGTTCATACTTAATAAAATTAAGTATCTAGTTAAGTTGTCTCATAGCTATTACCCATAAATCCTAAACTTTACCGTCTTAAAATAAGAGTTTTATAATTAGGACAATGTTTGGATTTGCGTAGAAAGTAGATGGCTGTTTGGACAGGGTTTTTTGTCCAATTTTAAAAAAATTACGAGCTTGAAATATTGGGAAATTATCCAAAATATGTATCTTTTAAACTTGTTTACAAAAAATGATCACTTTCAAAAAAATATTTTTTTTAAAAAAAAAATTATTCTCAAAAATACGATTTACAACCTTTTTAACTTGACATGCAATTTTTTTCAAATTTTGAAAAAGTTAGATTTTAAAGTTGGTTTATATTTCTAAATTATCATGTAATCGCTAGTGTTAAGACGGGCATCGGGTCACTTCTGGGCCGAGAGTTTTATCCCTATCTCGATACCCGAACCCCGTAACTATTTTTTGAACTTGTCCCGATCACCAGAAGGAGATTAGTTTTCTCCCTGATTCCTGCACCGAACTGAGAACGAGGACCCCGCAAGAAATCGTTAATTTTTTTTAAATTCTGAATATATTTTATTACAAAATTAATTTGCTAAACATGATATGTATTCCGTGTTTTAAATTTAATTTTAAATTTTAAATATTAAATTTTAATTAATATATATTTATAATTTATAATAATAGATAAAAGATATAATTAACTTATCCCATAATTTTCTAATAATATTTCTCGTTTCTTATCTTTAATCCGAAAAATTTTCTGAATCCCCAACCCGAAGAGGATGGGATGGGATCGAGGTTGCACGGAGCGAATACCATATGTAGGTACTAAGGAGAGATGTCAATTGCAAGTCATGGGTAACAGCATCTCCAACGGTGTTCTGTAAAATGGTTGGCTAAATATTGATTAGGTAAAATTTGCTCAATCTCTAATGTATTTTACTCCAATGAAGTTGGCTATATTGATCCGTTATATTTTGAAAATAGTATGTTATTATTATTTCAAATTATTTGAAGTATAATATATTATTTTAATATGGTAACAATTGACGTGTAATTTTGCTATAGGTCCTAGAGGTTCAACATATATAGCCAATATGATGAGGTTATCTAAATTTTTAGCCAACAGTGATGTACTATTGGAGTGACAAAATTTTTACACATTCTCTATAGTTTCTATTTAAGGCATTCCATATGAATTTTTAGCTAAGGGTTCATGATGATGGTTGGAGATGCTTTAAGGTTTGTTTTGATTTGTTGTATCCGTCCTGTTTTTGGGTCAATCTAAACGCTACCCCAATCCAAAATAGATTGAAAACTTCAACTCGACCCTGACCTATTAGTAGACCTACAAAGTGGGTTTAGATTTGGAGAACCGAAAATTCATAGAAATGAATCCGGTTTCGTATCCGAATTAGTTAATCCGATAATAATCTGAAAACCAATTTGAATCGATTTGAAAATTATCCGATCTGATTACGATTCAGAACCGATCATAACCGAATAATAAATTATCTGAACTGAATATGATTTGAAATACGGGATCCAATTAAATCCAAACTAAAAAAATGATAAATTCAGTTTTAGTTGTGTTGTAATTTTACGGATCATAACACACATATATTCAGCCACTTTTAATTCAATAAATTAATTTATTTATAAGCAAAATTCATAATTAGAATAATTTCATGTCAAAAATAACATAGATATTCAATCAATACTTTTGGACAAATACATTATTTTATATTAAAAATAATATATATATAACAAACCACATTCATTTGATTTTAATCTAAATTTCATTCAATTTTAATTCAAATTAAATCCGAACCGATTCAAATCCGATCATATCCAAACTATAACAAAATTAATCTACAAGAACATTTAACGACCACACAAGTCAATTATGCCAAATTATCAAGATTGGTTTATACCACAACTACAAGTGACACAAAATAATACTAGTGTCTAACAAAAAAAACATGTCAATTTGACCCGTAACTTTCTTTTAAATGCGATGGTGTAATTGTAGTGCAGATCTTTTGATTTCTTTTAAAATATCGCAGATAGAATAAATGGCTAGAGGTGGAATGGGTAACATATTTGGCATTTTTAAGTTTTAACATAGCTTCTGCATTGCAAAATGTCATTTTATAGACTGAAATGAAGTTTAAAACTATGGTTAAAGTGGAATAGAGCACTTGGGGTCGTTTGGACGAGAAATATCAGAAATCAGGTATGAGTTTAGAATGAACAAACTTATACCATATGGTTGGTTTATCTTTTTTTTTTATTTCATACTCATACTTCAAACCCTCAAAGTATGAGTTTTTGATACTCAAGGAGGGAGGTGGATATGAAAGGGTGGTATGCGTATCATTTTTATTATTATTTTTTTTATTTCTTCAAAAAAAAATTAATAATAACAAAAAAAATATTTTTTATATACAAATAAATGTTATTAATATTAAAAAAAAATTCAATTTTTTAATAACATTAATAAATTAAATTAATTAATAATTTAATAATATTTTTAAGTTAAATAGATTGATTCCAGCACTGAACCAAACGCATAATGTCAATAATGAAATTTAAACCAAATACCACCTAAACCCGATTACTGATTCCAAACTCATACCTCTTCTCGAACCAAACGACCCCTTAATCTTACATAAGCAAGTCAAAAGAAGATAATTATTGACCATCTATGTTTAGAAAAGTTTGCTACCATTTAATTGTAGAAACATTGAACCCAACTTAAAAATACACAACACAGAGATACTGTACAAACTGTTTTGGCTACCTAAAATAATTAAATGGAATGAACAATTAGTCTCAACTAAGAGCATCTCCAACAACATTATGTAAATTGATTGATTGAAATATAATAAAATATTAATTTAAAATTGATCGAAATATAATAAAATATTGATTAGCTAAATTATAGATAACCAAAATTGTGTTTTACTTCAATCGAGTTAGCTAAAATTGTTAGGTATATTTGAAAATTAATATTTTATTATTGATTTTATCCAAGAATGAGGGGAAAAGGTCATTTATAGGTACGGAATTGAGGGAAAATTTGGGGGAAGGCGAAAGGAAAAAGGAGGGAGATGACATGGAATACATTACAAATCTGTAGTGGTTTGATAAATATGTTTTTTTAATTATAGACATGGGTTTTTTCTGCCTCATTGGCTATATGCTCTGTCAGGTTGGATTTAGCAAATAAATTTGCAGTGACTGGAGATGCTCCAAGTTGCGAGAACAAAAAAAGAGTTTCAACCATGAAATAAGAAAATTAATTGAACATAACATACCATAATGAATCGTAAGGAATTCAATATTTAGACATCGATATTAGCTAAAAACGCATAATCAAGTTGTGAGAATTTAAGATATTATTTGGTCTCATTCTAAAAAGATATTAGTAAATCAAATTACAATAGCTCGATCAAGAAAATGACATGCAAAAGGATTAACAACAACAGGCAGACAGAGGTACTTAGAGATATATATATATATATATCTGCTTAGATAGTAGCAGGTCTTCCACAATGATCCTATAGTAAAATATCAGAGCTTGTTATATGCATAGATATCATGGCCGCCACCCGCACAGATGTAGAGTTTCCGATTGTCATATCGGTAAAGTTAATGGAGTTTGACTTTATGATATCTAAACAGTACTATACAAAGATAGTAGGTACTTTAAAGTTTAATATTTGTACGGAGCTCATTCGCGTTTTCAACAAGATCAGGATTACTCTTTAACAGTGTTACTGGAAGAATCTGAGTGGAATTGCAGGTCTGTAGAGAAAACCAACCACCGACTAGATTATTAGCTCATTGTGCTAATGGGGTCATATGCCATAGTCTTTGAATGCTCTGCATCAAAATGTTTCACAACCATCGATCTGTTCCTTCATAACACATATATATGATTACACCTAAGAAAACGACACCAACTCTATCAAGAGGCACATGCTACCTAGAACTTACCCGCACTACTCCCTGAAAGAATACAAAATAGAGAAAAACATGGACTGATCAATTCTAGTTAAGAAGAAGAAGAGAAACGGAATGTAGAAATCAGACAAATAACGTACTTATGTATTCGTACTTGTGAAAATCTGAGCTGATTTTGAATGAAAATATCTTATATATGTCTCGCATTATTAAAGATTATGTACATCAACATATGTTGCATGTTTGTAAACAGTCTTTAATTAGCAAGCAGTGCATTCTCTATTATAAAGTTTAGTTTAATCCTGAGATCCCCATCTACGTACGGTCATAAAATTAGTTCATGCGCCATTTTATTTATTTATTTATTTGGTTTGGCCGCATATATTGATGTATAGGTAGAAGATCGCGGAACTATATAAACTTTTGTTTTTGCATAAACTGAAAATGTTGAGCTGTAAACATTAAGCCAATTGGATCGGTGGGTGACATCAGAAATAGCTAGCTGGGCCCACAGGGTTTACGTTTAAGAACCCGAAATAGAAAAAAGATGGGCTTCATGGAGCATGCGGAAGCAAAGCCTACATTAATCCTAAGAATTATGAACCCCGCATGTATTAATTTGTTAATTATGATTAATAATTCTGATCATAATTACATTCTTTTAGAAATGAAGATAATTACATGGACAAAGCAATGAGTAGTGCTAAAGGCACAAAAATTGGTACAAAAAATTGTTACCAAATTGATATGGCATGAGTGATCTGGCAGTTTAAAATATTTAATTGGTGTTGTTTGGTGTAAATGTAGGGGATCCACCTATTATTATAACGAATCAGGAGTTGCCATGTCATTTGGTAATAATTTTTTTGTACCAAATTTTGTGCCTCTAGTATTTTTCAAAAGCAATTAATGTTAAACATTAAAGATTGAGTAGTGCTAGAGGCACAAAAATTGGTACAAAAAATTGTTACCAAATGACATGGCATGAGTGATGTGGCAGTTTGAAATATTTTAATTGGTGTTGTTGGTGTGAATGCAGAGCGTCCACTTATTATTATAACGAATCAGAAGTTGCCATATCATTCGATAACAATTTTTTTATACCAAATTTTGTGCCTCTAGCATTTTCCTTAAAGATTACTGTGCTAATTAACTCGATCAAGTTATAGCCCTATAGGTGTATATCTAGCTAGTGCATAGTTTCCTCCAACTGTAGAGAATATTTGTTGGTAATATCTTGGAATCTTGGATCATGAATCCTCCCACTACATACATATATTCTTTATCCTTTAATACCATAAAGAAATATTTTTATTATGTTCCACTCTTTCAGCTCAGATTCTCCCCTATATAAAACCCTTCACTCAATCCTCTCACTCAATCCTCTAATATGTACAAGTTTACTAACAGATACAGAAAGAGAATTAGCTAGCACTTTCACTACTTGAGATTTCTGTAGTATTTTGTGATCAGAGAGATAGTGAGATTGTTTGCTGAGAATTATGGCTCTTCTATCTGCTCATTGGACTCTTGTATTTGGTCTTCTAGGTATATACACTTGCTCTCTCAACCCTAGATTCATTCACTGCATGGCAACTGCATGCAAAACACATACTCTCTCTCCCTCCCTCCCTCCCTCTCTCTCTCTCTCTCTCTCTCTCTCTCTCTCTCTCTCTCTCTCTCTCTCTCTCTCTCTCTCTCTCTCTCTCTCTCTCTCTCTCTCTCTCTCTCCACTTTACCCCCTCTCCCTCCCTCCCCCGCCTCTCTCTCTCCACTTTCCCCGCCTCTCCTCTCTCTCTCTGACACACACACACATGCACCTCACTACATATATATGGTAATGGTAGTATGTAATATGTTGATCTGAGTGAATAATTTATCATTTTCATGACTGGCCCTTTAGGTAACGTCGTCTCCTTTATGGTCTTTCTTTCACCAATGTAAGTGACAAACTTTTAAGTAACCTTTTCTTCTTAATTAATGGTATTAATTATGTAGCATGGATCAGTTCTTAATTACCATATCATAATCTTACCGCGTGCAGACCGACATTCTATAAAGTTTACAAGAAGAAATCAACTGAAGGGTTTCAATCAGTTCCCTATGTTGTTGGATTGTTCAGTTGCATGCTATGGATCTATTACGCATTGCTCAAATCCAACACTCTCCTTGTCATCACCATCAACTCAGTAGGCTGTGTCTTTCAGACTGTCTATATCTGTATCTTCCTCATTTATGCTCCTCGGAAAGCTAAGGTGAGTTCAAAAGTAGTAGCTAGTGTAATTTAAATTTAACATGTATTTTCCTCTGATCATATTATTGACAATAATTCTGTTACTTCAAAATGAACTGCAGATCCAGACTTGGAAACTACTAGTTTCGATGAACGTTGTCGGATTCGGTATGATCGTTCTTTTAACTCAATTTGTTGCCAAAGGAGCTGCACAACGTGTAGTTATTGTCGGTTGGATTTGCCTCATCTTTTCTCTATGCGTTTTTGTTGCTCCCCTATGCGTTGTGGTAAATATTTTTTCACTATAATTATATATGCATGTAATTACGTAATTAATCATTGTACGTACCTCGAATAATTTATTTATGCATGGAATGCTTTACAGAGACAAGTAATCCGAACCAAAAGCGTCGAGTACATGCCGTTCCTTTTATCTTTCTTTCTCACTTTAAGCGCTGTTATGTGGTTCTTCTATGGCCTCCTACTCAAAGACTGCAACATTGCCGTAAGTATATATGTTCATAGCTCATACAATATTGATATTCAATTTAAATTGTATCCGAAATTAATAAATCTTTTTTGTGGTGTTTAATTTTACTAGGTTCCGAACGTGCTTGGATTTACATTCGGGATTCTACAAATGTTGTTATACATGATCTACAAAAATAAAAAGAAAAACATAATCGAGGCGAAGAAACTTCCCGAAATGTTTCAAGATGATCCAGTAATTATTATCGACGACGAGAAACTTCCAGAGTTGAAAGCCAAGATAAATGATGTGATGAGGCTGGGCGCAATGGTTTGTTCGGAGATGAAGTCGGACGCCAAGAATTCGAATGAGAATGAACTTGACATGCTTGAAATTCAAGTTGTGATACCTAAAAAAGTACTCGCTTAAGTAACCAGTGATGTTCGAAAGATTGGGTGGATTGTACGTAGTTTAATTTATATCTCAACTCGTTTGTATGGCTCTGCATGCAGTGCCTAGCTATTATTATCGTTCTATTGTACTTCCTTCATTTCTTCTTAAGGGTCATTTTTTTGACACTTATTAAGAATTGCAATTATGAAAGCTTTATATTATTAATGTAATTTTATTTTTCAACTATATCCTTCATCTACCCCTATAATTAATGTCATACTTTGAGAATGAGTAAATTTAATAGTATAAGGGTAAATAAGGGTATTCAAGTGAAAAATAAATATATTTTTCTTGAAAATGTAAAAACGACACTTAAATTGAAATTTAAACCAAGTCAAAAAATGACACTTAAAATGAAACACAGAGGGAGTAATTAATTTGAGTATTAATGAAATTTGCCTTTTCATTACTTGAATTAATGATGGTAAATTCGTTTGCTCACTAGTTGCAGTTAAGCCAAATCTCGAACCTCAGTATCTGAGTTACTAAGAGCATCTTCAAAAGATTCTTTATTCAAACTTTTAAGTCAAAATATAAAAAACATGAGTGAAAATGAAGCTCTAAGAGACTCTTAAAGGCTATTTAAAAAGTTAAGAGTATATTCACTTTCCTCTATTTTATGTGAACTAAGAGCAACTCCAACAGTTGCTTGGAAACCTCTTTAAAAAAAATATTATTATATGAGCTCCTAAGTTATTTAAGATGAAAATACACAGTTGACTCCAACAGCACTCCTCTCCATCATCTCTATTTATTTTATTTACTACTTTCAATTTGTAACGGCTATTTGTACTTCTCTTTTCTGCATTTTAATTTCAAGTAGAGGTGTGCACCTCTACCTCTACTAAGTAGAAGGGTACCTCTACCAGTAGAAGGGTAGAGGTGCACACCTCTACTAGTTTAATTACGAGAATGCCCCTGATGAACACAAAATTATGTTCCCTGCTATGCTATGCTAGTATACCAAAAGGATAAAACAGACCTCGTCGGGATACCAAAAACATGGAGATACTTAATCAGTGATCACCCTGCTATGCTAATATACCAAAAGGATGAACAAAAAGTCCTAATAATGCATAATATTTATATGCATCAGGTAGCACAATAAGAAAAATGAGGGAAATACAAAAACAGGAGGGAAATGTTGGATAAAAAATGGTGGGAAACTAAGTTTATTAATATAAAACTAGATGAAGAAACTAAATTTGCTCCTCATTATTGAGGAGAGCTTTGAAGCTCTTAAAGTTTTGAGGAAGACTTAGAAGTGTGTTGGAGACACTTTCTTCTTCAATCTCCTCAAAAGTTAACTAAAGAGCATGTATAGAGAGCTTCTTGGAGTTGCTCTAATACATCAGACCATTACTTCTAGTCTACTACTGATGTTATAATAGTATTTGGTGTAAGCGAAGGGAACGGAAGGAAAGTGGAACGAAGTGGAGCAAGACCATGAGTCCATTGCACAACCTTCACATTAGCTAGAAGAATCATATCCTAGGATTCTCCAGAGACCACTGCAGCAACATTGCTTTCTATGAGATGAAACCTAGACGAACAGACACAAGGGGTCCAAACCTCAGCAGAATTTTCCACCCTGAGAAAAAATTTCATCTAAAGAAATATTTGTAGAAGCTACTCAGTGTGGACCTGTTCTTCGTGCATGTGCGATGCTCATCGGAAGAAGACAAAATTGGGATTATGGAAACATGATAGAAAATATTTAATGTCAAAGCCAACTACCTTGCAACAAATACATGCTACAAACACTAAAATCATGTACAGTTCCCTTGAGTTATTTCCGGAGCCTCGTTAACTTGATCAATCGTAGTTGCCTCCACTCAAGTGCCATTTCATTTATTAAAAAAAGGATTGCAAAGAAAAAACTTAGGTACTTATTAACCTTTGCCATGATACAACTGCTTAAAATTGCATTTAATGTTGTAGCTGCATCAGCAATTGCCTGGAAGCCAAATGAACACTGCATGTTCATCAATTCTGATAGGCACAGTCTTTGCATTAAAATATAGAGTTAAATGCACTATGTGTACCTAAAGTATGATCAAACTACACTTTGTGTACCTAAACTACTGATTGAACACATTGTGTATCTTAAGTATGCAAGTATGTGCATTTTGTGTACTGCCGTTAGATTGGGCATAACCCCGTTAGTGTGCATTTGGCGCCATTAGTTCCCTCCATTTCATCTCTGCCATTTACTTATTTTTGTTTACATCAAGTATGTTCTTTGGCTGCATTTTTTGATTCCTAATTGATATTGTCTCCGATCTTCTTTTTCTTCTCGTGTGAATTGTCCAAAAATATGACCGTCACGTTAGATTTGTTTGCTTTCCGAAACAATTTGAGCATTGATATCATTTGCTGAGAATCCTTTTTGCTGAGAATCTATCCTATCTAACCCTTATTTTGTTTCATGTGGATTCTTTTAATTTTCCCAATTTTGGTATGTTCTGGAGAAGAAATTCTTGGTAGAAACTTGAATTAAACGACTAGTCATCTTAAGATTCCAACTTAGAGTAGTTATTGGATGTTGTCGGCTGGTATTCCCCTCTATGTTACTTGCTTAAGTTTTATCTGATTGTGCAGTTATTTAGTGAGAATGTTGTACTTTTGCATCAGTATGTGTTGCCTTGTGGTTGGTTTAATATTTCTGTCTTATTTATGGCATTGTATAGCCACAGGGCAAGCAGGATAAAAAGCCAAAGTATGTCCAAATTTCTATGGAATCATATACTCATCTAATTGGACTGGCGGATCAAGTGACATCGCATGAGGATCAAGTGAAATCGTATGAGGATGAAGTGAAGACATACGCGGACCAAGTATCTTCATACAAGGGTCTGGTTCAAAATTTAGAAAATGTAGTAACTAAATTGAGTGACAAATTGTCTGAAGTGGATTCGGAGATGATAACAAAGGAAAATCTGGTAAAACAGCATGCTAAAGTTGCTGAAGATGCTGTTTCAGGTATGTTGCTGTAGTGGAGGTCTTGTTTTTGTCATTTGAGGATGATGTTATGCAATTAATAATTTCCTTCAACATGATGGGAAAAAGCTGAAGCAGAAGCTCTGGCACTGAAAGATCAGCTAGAATCAGTTACATTGTTAAAGCTTACGGCTGAAGATCGATCATCACATCTGGATGGTGCTTTGAAGGAATGTATGCGGCAGATTAGAAATTTGAAAGAAGAACATGAGCAGAAACTGCATGAAGTTGTTTTAAATAAAACCAAGCAATGTGACATAATAAAGTCTCAACTTGAAACACAGATTGGTAACTTAAAGAGCTTTTCAGATCCGCTTCTAACAATGCAGCAATTTCCAGATCTCTCCAAGAACGATCTAACATGCTGATAAAGATCAGTGAAGAAAAATCGCAACCAGAGGCAGATATTGAACAACTGAAGAGCAATATTGACGCATGCGAAAGGGAAATAAATTCTCTAAAATATGAGCTCCATATAGTTGCCGAAGAATTAGAGATCAGGAATGAAGAAAAGAACATGAGTACTGTAAGATCTGCAGAAGTTGCGGACAAGCAGCACTTGGAAGGGTCTAAGAAAATAGCCAAGTTGGAGGCGGAGTGCCAACGATTGTGTGGTCTTTTTCGGAAGAAATTGCATGGTCCGGCCGCAATGGCTTAGATGAAGTTAGAAGTGGAAAGCTTGGGCTGGGACTTAAAACTTAAAACATAATTATTGCAAAGAAAACACAGACAAACTCACACATAACCCAGTACTTGTGTGTTACCTCCATAACCGGGTGTTTCAGTGCCAAAACTACCACCACCTCCATCATCGACATCACGTATCAACCATGTCATTGCTTGTTCCGATTACAAACACAATTAAAGAAGCTTATTCTCCTAAATTCTTAAGACATCTTAATCACAGAGAGAAGAGATTTCACAGTGAGGGTTTTGTGTTTGTATATTTGTATATAAGGTTGTTGTCCCAACACTTGTGTGAAAAGACATGAAAGCCCCTTAACTTTAACGGGAGTTGGTCAGTTTCTAATGGTTGTACACAAAGTGCACACACATGTATAGTTTGAGTACACAATGTGTTCAATCCGTAGTTTAGGTACACAAAGTGCATGAAGTGCATAGTTTGAGTACACATAATGCATTTAACTCTAAAATATAACAATCATTTACACCCTGCAAATTCATTGAAAAAAAGTTTCAACAACCCTAACCTTCAGCTTGTTCATCCTTTTTGTTAGAAAATGGAGTTTTGGAGCATAAGTATTTATATGTTCTTGATATTAATTCCGGATTTTAACGATTGGAAATTGTTCCTTGTTATGGGGACTTAAATTTTCATATATGGATCTAAGTAATTTTCTTAGTGAAATCCATAGAGAAATAGAGTTGAAGTTAGTAGCTTGAAAGAGCTTGAAATGAGAATGTGTATTTGTCCCACATTGAACTAAATAAAGGGCGTTTTGGGCGAATGTCTCGGCGTCTCACGTACGCGAGGCGACCTGGGCGAGAGATTTTATTTAGGTGATTTAATATTTTAATTAGAATTAATTTATCAAAATTGGGTTCGAATGAACCTGGACAGGATTTGATATTCGAATGAACCTGGACAGGATTTGATATTCGAATGAACCTGGACAGGATTTGATATTCAAATGAACCTGGACAGGATTTGATATTCGAATGAACCTGGACATGATTTGATAGATATATTCGAAAATATTAAATGATATGTGGATTAAATATGTATTAAATGTAAATCGTCAGTTACGATTCTAATATTAATTAGGGTGGTATTAGTTATGCTTAGCCTCTACTATAAATAGAGAGCTAAGTTACTAATTTCTAAGCACCACACCATACATTCTCTCCTTCTCTCCACTCTCTGCATTTTTTCCCTCTGTTTAGCTTTAGCTGTCTGCTTCAGCTTGTGGTTTTCTCCGGCGACTGAGGTACCAGTCGAAGTAGAGCATCGGCGTTGCTGTGAACCCATTGCTCGGAGCTGTTTTATCCTGGTGGAGGTGTTGCAAGTATCCCGACACAGTAAGTGGGGGCAATTATCTCTTCAAGAGCAGTCAGATCTTCTTGCAAGGCCTGGCGACTCAGCTGTTGTGTTTTTACCATATTTTGTACACTGTTATGGCTATGGCTTCTTGTATTTCTCTTGTCTGTTCCTTATTTATCCAGTCACTGATATGCATGTTGTTTACCTTCATGTTTTGTTTCGTTAATTGTGGTCTTGGCCTGGACTTGTTAAATATTCTATATAACTGCTGCCTCTATGTTGCTGTAATAGTAGTTCTTATTTCCAACACTTTTTTGATTAGAGGATCATAATTTCAGGATTCCTGGTAGAAAAAGTCCCTAATAACAATACTTTATGTGTCTCCTTACCACTTCCCCTCAGTCTGTAATGAGTTTTCATAAAAATGACCTGGAAACTATAAGCAAGTAAAATACGGTTTCACTTCTCAAACCAAGATAATGAAACTCAATTATAACTAATAACTATATATTTCACTAGGAAGAATATCTCTAAACAATAAATCATTACAAATAAAAACAGGGAGTATGAGAAATTTAATGGTGGCATCGGCTTTTCTCGTTGGCAGAAAAGGATGAAGTTGTGGTTGACTGTAAAGGGTTTGTGGCCTGTTGTGGAGTATGAGAAGCCGGTTTTGGATCAAGAAAAGGCTGATCCAGTTAAGGCTTTTGCAAAGTGGAATGAGAAGGACGGGGTGGCTAGGGCGGCCATCTTGGCTGCTCTAACAAACACCTTGTTTGATGTTTACTCATCAGATGACTTCTCTGCAAAACTCTTATGGGAGAAGCTGGACCAGACACATAATACTAACTCACAAGGTCTGGAAAAGTATTCTGTGGCTAGGTTCCTTGAATTCAAGCTGGTGGACAATAAATCCATGACTGAGCAAGTGCATGAATTCGAGATGATAGTGCATGCTTTGAAGGAGTCCGGAATGGATCTCCCTGAAAAGTTCAAGGTTATGAGTGTGATTGAAAAACTCCCGAAATCTTGGGAAGAGTTCGCTCTCTCCCTGAAAAGACAGAAAGGAGAGATCACCTGGACTAACCTTATGCTAGACATCTCGGTGCAAGAACAACACAAGTCCAAACAGGGACATGTGATGCCAACTGAGCACGGAAGCTCGAAGGTGAATGTAGCGACTATAGGACAGAAGAGGAAGTTTGTTGCTAAGAAGGGTAATAGTAATAAACCTAAGAATGACAAGGACAAGGCCAAGAAACCAAAGGCAAACAAACCATGTTGGTCTTGTGGGCAGGTTGGGCACTGGAGTAAGGACTGTCCTACAAAGAAAGCGAAGAAAACCGAGGTGGTAGCGCAAGCGAATGCTGTGCTTGGAACCGCAAGTGGGGCTGTAGTGAACATGGTTGTTGGTGAGGCTACTGCTTCTGAAACCAACGTGGACCGGTATGTTACCTACAACCCTGTACTATTTTCCACTTATCTGTTGAATGAATGGTTGATTGATACTGGAGCTAATGTGCATATCTGTGCTGACATTAGTTTGTTTGTATCTTATCAACAGAGTCATAGCTTGACAGTGACGATGGGGAATGCTAGTGCTGCTCAAGTACATGGAATAGGAAACGTGGACTTGAAGTTCCCTTCGGGTCGTATTCTATCCCTGACTAGAGTGCATCATGTTCCCGACATGCGTAGAAATATAATAAGTGGAAGCTGTTTAGTTTCTAATGGTTTTGAAATCTCTTTCAAATGTAATAAAGTAGTTCTTATTCATACTGGTACATTTTTTGGCAAGGGTTACTTGTCGAATGGTTTATTTGTAATTAATGCGGAGCCCGTTTTGGGAACTTTGAATATTACTCCTTCTGTTAACTGTGTTGAATCTACAAATTTATGGCATGCTAGACTTGGTCACTTAAATTTTGGTGCTCTTAAAAATATGATGAACTTAGAGTTGATTCCAAGACATACTATAGAAAAAAAATTCTAAATGTCAAGTATGTGTGTCTGCTAAACAAATAAGGAAACCTTTTCATAATGTTGTTAGGGATTCAGACTTGTTAGATTTAGTACACACTGATATTTGTGAATTTGGTGGTGTGTTGACTAAGGACCAGTTTAGATATTTTATTACCTTTATAGATGATAGTAGCAGATATTGTTATGTTTATTTACTTAGACATAAGGATGAAGCACTTAGTAAATTCATTATTTATAAAACTGAAGTTGAAAAACAAACTAGTAAGGTACTTAAACGATTGAGATCTGATAGAGGTGGTGAGTATACGAGTAACGCATTTAATGAATTTTGCGCAAGCAATGGTATAGTTCATGAAGTTACTCCACCATACACACCTGAGTCTAATGGGGTCGCTGAGCGAAAGAACAGAACGTTCAAAGATATGATTAACAATATGCTTATTAACTCTGGATTGCCTAAATACATGTGGGGAGAGGCTCTGAATACGGCTTGCCATATTCTGAACAGAGTCCCTCTGAAACACATGGATAAGACACCTTATGAGTTGTTGAAAGGCAAGAAGACTAGTCTCAAGTATCTTCGAGTGTGGGGGTGCCTTGCAAAGGTACTTGTCCCTGAACACAAGAGGAAGAAACTAGGTCCTAAGACGGTTGATTGTATCTTTCTGGGCTACAGCTATGAGATTTTTGGTATTAAAATCTGACATAGATGGTATAGTGGCTAACACGATAGTTGAATTTCGTGATGCTACATTCTTTGAGGATGTCTATCCTATGAAGACTGGTATACCTCAAGGTAATTCTGAGGAAGATCCCACTCACACATCAAGTTCTATTCCTGATCATGTGGAAAAGATGACAAATGTGGGGGCGGAACCTGGTAGCAGCTCTACTCCTATGGAGGAAGAGGAACCTAGGAGGAGTAAACGTGCAAAGGTAGTCAAGGACTTTGGAAGTGATTTCATCACTTACAATGTCGAGGATGAACCTTTAACTTTCCGACAGGCTATGGACTCCTCGGAGTCTAGGCACTGGAAGGGCGCTGTAAAGAGTGAAATTGACTCCATTGTTTCTAATGGGACATGGGAGTTAGTTGATCTCCCTCCGGGGTGTTCTACTATCGGGTGTTGATGGATCTTTAAAAAGAAATTGAACCCTGACGGCTCAATAGATAAGTACAAAGCTAGACTGGTAGCTAAGGGTTTTAAGCAAAGGGAAGGCATTGATTACTTTGATACATACTCTCCAGTTGCTAGGATGGTAACAATCCGAATGCTTGTAGCATTGGCTTCCGTCCATGGTCTTATCATCCATCAGATGGATGTAAAGACAGCTTTTCTTCATGGTGAACTTGAAGAAGAGATATATATGGATCAGCCTGAGGGATTTGTTGCTTCTGGAAATGAAAGGAAAGTATGTAAGTTAATCAAGTCTATCTATGGCTTGAAACAAGCTCCCAGGGATTGGCATAAAAAGTTTGATGAAACTATCTTGCCTTTCAGTTTTACTGTTAATGAAAGTGACAAGTGTGTCTACAGCAAAGTTAAAGGTAGTGAATATGTCATCATATGCATATATGTAGATGACATATTACTATTTGGAACCAACATTGAGATTATTAACGAGACAAAAGCTTTCTTAAAAAGGCATTTTGAAATGAAGGATATGGGTGAAGCTAGCGTGATTCTTGGTCTCAAGCTGACTCAGTCAGCTGAGGGAATAACTTTATCACAGTCTCATTACATAGAGAAATCTATACTTGAGAAATATGGTTATTCACAGTGTAGAATCGCTAGTACACCGTATGATCCTAAAGTTGCCCTTGTCAAGAATACTTCAGGGGTACCTGTGTCTCAGTTAAGGTATTCTCAGATTATTGGGAGCTTGCAGTATCTTGCTAATTGTACTAGACCGGATATTTCTTACTCTGTGTCTAAGTTGGCTAGATATACAAGCTGTCCAAACAGAACTCATTGGGATGCTCTTGATAGAGTACTTAGATATCTCAAAGGCACAATGTACCTTAGTTTACACTATAGGAGATTTCCTGGTGTACTTGAGGGGTACAGTGATGCAAGTTGGATAGCTAAGAAGTCTGGTTCCAATGGAGTGACTGGATACGTATTCACCTTAGCGGGTGCAGCAATATCCTGGAAGTCAACTAAACAGACTATTATTACTCGGTCGACTTTTGAGGCTGAGTTGTGTGCGCTTGATGCCACTGGGACGGAGGCTGAGTGGTTACACGGACTTATGTCTGCGATACCTGTGGTAAGCAAACCGCTTCCTGCGATTGCTATTCATTGTGATAGTCGAACAACTATCGACAAGATTAGCAGTAAAAAGTATAATGCTAAAATAAAGAGACACATCCAAGTTAGACTCAAGTCTATAAGGGGTTTAGTGTCTGATAGGATTATAGCTATAGAGTTCATAGGAACTCAGAATAATATAGCTGATCCTTTGACAAAAGGACTGGAACCTGCAGTGGTCCTTAAGTCAAGGTTGGGAATGGGACTGTCAACCCATCATGATTCATCGACAGTGGAAACCCAATACACATGAGAGGAGATCCCTTGAAAGTGTATTCAATGTGGTAATAACAAGCTGTAAGGATGAATTGGTAGTACCTTTGCTACATAAATGATACTTTTGTATCTGAGTCTATTCCCTGAAAACCTAGAAGGTACTGACACTGCTATGAAAGCAAGAGTTTTATAACTCTGAATGGGGTCAAGTCAATTGACGAGATGATAGCAGTACATCTCTGGAGATGCCCAGCTAAGCGAATGTAATTGTGTGGTCGCAATTAGGGGAAAGGGTTATTCTCTGAAGCATTCGACGAACAGGATCGAGACAAGACCATTAATGTCTCAAAGCCGTAGATTGGCACCATAGCCTTTGACTTGTCGTCGTTTATGGAACATGGTTACATCAAACGGATTAAGATTCAAGGTGAAACATTCCATCTGAATCCGGTAGCCATCGAAGTAGGGGACTCAGGAGGGTTCAAACCCGGAAGGGTACCGACCCTGAAAAACAAGTCATGATGAGAAACCTGAATGCATTTCTGTATGGATTTGTGGGGGATTGTTAGAAAATGGAGTTTTGGAGCATAAGTATTTATATGTTCTTGATATTAATTCCGGATTTTAACGATTGGAAATTGTTCCTTGTTATGGGGACTTAAATTTTCATATATGGATCTAAGTAATTTTCTTAGTGAAATCCATAGAGAAATAGAGTTGAAGTTAGTAGCTTGAAAGAGCTTGAAATGAGAATGTGTATTTGTCCCACATTGAACTAAATAAAGGGCGTTTTGGGCGAATGTCTCGGCGTCTCACGTACGCGAGGCGACCTGGGCGAGGGATTTTATTTAGGTGATTTAATATTTTAATTAGAATTAATTTATCAAAATTGGGTTCGAATGAACCTGGACAGGATTTGATATTCGAATGAACCTGGACAGGATTTGATATTCGAATGAACCTGGACAGGATTTGATATTCAAATGAACCTGGACAGGATTTGATATTCGAATGAACCTGGACATGATTTGATAGATATATTCGAAAATATTAAATGATATGTGGATTAAATATGTATTAAATGTAAATCGTCAGTTACGATTCTAATATTAATTAGGGTGGTATTAGTTATGCTTAGCCTCTACTATAAACAGAGAGCTAAGTTACTAATTTCTAAGCACCACACCATACATTCTCTCCTTCTCTCCACTCTCTGCATTTTTTCCCTCTGTTTAGCTTTAGCTGTCTGCTTCAGCTTGTGGTTTTCTCCGGCGACTGAGGTACCAGTCGAAGTAGAGCATCGGCGTTGCTGTGAACCCATTGCTCGGAGCTGTTTTATCCTGGTGGAGGTGTTGCAAGTATCCCGACACAGTAAGTGGGGGCAATTATCTCTTCAAGAGCAGTCAGATCTTCTTGCAAGGCCTAGCGACTCAGCTGTTGTGTTTTTACCATATTTTGTACACTGTTATGGCTATGGCTTCTGGTATTTCTCTTGTCTGTTCCTTATTTATCCAGTCACTGATATGCATGTTGTTTACCTTCATGTTTTGTTTCGTTAATTGTGGTCTTGGCCTGGACTTGTTAAATATTCTATATAACTGCTGCCTCTATGTTGCTGTAATAGTAGTTCTTATTTCCAACCCTTTTTTGATTAGAGGATCATAATTTCAGGATTCCTGGTAGAAAAAGTCCCTAATAACAATACTTTATGTGTCTCCTTACCACTTCCCCTCAGTCTGTAATGAGTTTTCATAAAAATGACCTGGAAACTATAAGCAAGTAAAATACGGTTTCACTTCTCAAACCAAGATAATGAAACTCAATTATAACTAATAACTATATATTTCACTAGGAAGAATATCTCTAAACAATAAATCATTACAAATAAAAACAGGGAAATCGATTAAACAAGCTCCAAATATACTCTTGTACAACTGAACTTAATTGGCAACTATGGAGCTTATGAATTGAATCCATAAAACATATATAAACAAAATTAAAAAATCACAGCTACAAAGTACAGAATTTAACATCATATTCATGTTTGTCTGAAAAATATATAATGACATAAAACATAGCCTTGCAACTAACCAAACCAGTTTTGGAGCGACTTGCTAGTAAAAATTAAATGCACCAAAGCGGAGGAGAAATGGGATGGATAGATTTTCCATGAAAATGAGGTTCAATGGTGTGACTCTCCAAGTCAAAGATCCCCATATCATGGCCACCTCCTGTACCGATGAAGAACTCTTGGTTGTCATCCGTAAAGTATATGGAGTTTGGCTTTATGATTTCCCCCAAGTTATTCTCTTTGGTCAAAGTACAAGAACTAATTTCAAGAGAATCATGATAATTTAAATCCAACCTCCATACGGAGAAGTTAGTCATGCGGTACTTCACTTCTATGCCGAGAGGTTCATCGAAATACTTAGACTGAATGTTGCGCACAACTAGCAAAAGATCTGATCATGATAATGATTCAACCAAGTAATTTTTGTCCCTAACATAAGTTCGGAGAGATGCAATTTTTGTTCCAACAGAATTAGTTCACTTGTATTGCTTTGACAATCTAGCGGATCATAATCCCTATAAATTATATCGAACTACTTTTTAGTATTCGATCTTTTTTATTACAAAAATAGATAAATTCATGTCGAATTTATTCTAGATTTGTTTTAACAAGAACTCTGTAATCTGTACTCAGAATTGTAACACCCTTCAAGTTTAATATAAGTTATATTTAAATTGAATCTTGTTTGAGTTTATTCCGCAATAATTTGTTCTTGAATTATTTAATCTTAAAACGAACAAATTCGATAAAACGATATAGTTTGTATTCAACCCCCCCCCCCCCCCAACTCCCTTCTACAAACTTATCGGGACCTAACACACTTCTTCTATTCCTTTTAGTACTTCAAGTCTAGATAAGTCATCAAACCCAAATCCCACCATTCCAAATTTACCATTACAAGTTGATAATAGTACAACATCTCCAGAATCTTCATCTCCCTGATCCGTATGGTATCCTAAACATCTCACCCTCCCTGATGATGCTATCCAGGTATACACCAGGAGAAGACCTGTTCAATAACCTGCACAAGATCAGCAAAGCCATGACTCAACTCCTCCAAAGCAAGTTGATCCTGACGTGGCAATTACGTGAAAATTGAAAATTCTCGGAATGGAGTGAAATTTTGATATATTAATTTACTACTGCTTACAAGAACCCGGGTGGTGAAAATTTTCAATTTCGAGTTCACTAACGTATAGAAATCTGCACTTTAATTTCAAGAACACGAATTTTTTTTACTAAAATCTGCAGATTTTCATATGTTAGTGAACTCGAAATTGAAAACTTTCCCCACCGATGTTCGTGTAATCATTCGTAGATTAACATGCCAAAATCTCACTACATTCCGAGAATTTTTGATTTTCATGTAATTGTCACGTTAGCGTTGACTAATGTCCGTTAGTCAAATTTGGACGGAAGGACGAGAATCAGAAAATTTGAAAATTTAGGTACTGTAATATTTTTTCGTATAGTTCAAGGACCTAAACCAAAAACAGCATATAGTTTAAGGACGAAAGAATTTATTTTCCCGCTATTTTTATTACGAAAATGTTAGATACACAAAATTTGTTTCCAAAATTCTTCCCAAATACAAATGACAACTCGTAATTCGTTGTAATAATAAATGGACTAACTGCATTCACACCAACAACACCAATCAAAACATTCCAAACTACCACATCACAATGTCATGTCATTTTGTAACATTTTTATTTTATTATTGTACTTCCTACTTACGTGAAACGTGTTGTTTTCCTGCTAGTTGTTCACTAACTTATCTGATCTCTATGATATGTTGAGTGAACCTTTTATAAAATAAAAAAAAGTTACAAGACTGTCAATTTTGGTAGTAGCAAAACATTGAGAACAACTGATGTAGCTGCTGGCCTGGCCTCAGAGCAACTGATCATTCCGTGGATTTTCGATCATAAGAGACCATGTAGTGGAAAAATGCAGTACCAATTATCATTGTTGATGAAGTTACTGTAACACAAAGAGAATCAAAGAGAGCTACATGAGAGGAACAAGAGGTAGAGATTAGTGCATTTTCTACCAAGTAGAATACATGAGAGTCCCTGTGGGCATCATTTCAATAACAATGTTGAGTTCAGTGAAGAGTGCAATAGATGCATGACAGTATGGCACACATCTGCAACATATAAAAGTTTCAAGGCCTAATGAGTTATTTCATGCTTATTTTTCAACTCATGCGTTATTCATTCACTTTTCCTAAGTCCTGAAGTAGTTATATATATATATATATATATATATATATATATATATATATATATATATATATATATATATATATAGGGTTAGGCTCTAGAGAGAACACCCTTAAAAAGAGAACGAGAGAACACATCATCTAACCCTTAAAAATTAACCGGTTAACGGTGCTTCGCACCTTCTTGTACGGCGCTTCGCGCCTTTATCATTCTAAAGTTGTAAGGAATGGCAATCAATGGTAAAGGCAATAGACGATTGACGGGTGTGTCCAGGGCCTTCGGCCCTCATGACTACCTAACTCATCCGTTTACTGTCTTAAATGCTTCGCATTTCTATGGCAGGATCGCGATTTGACGATGAAGACGGGCCCCTGCGGGGCCAGAGGTCCGAACAGATTGTAAACAAATTAGCAAAAAAAAAAATTAAAAAAATTAAAAAATGATGACGTCATAGCATGTTTTTTATTATTTTTTTAAAAAATTTTTCAAATTTTTTTTTTTCGATGAATGGATAGAGGGTGTAATTATAAGAACTTTTTGTATTGGGTGCCCCTCGGCGGGGCCATTAGATCTAATAGATTCAATGGTTAGATGATGTGTTCTCTCGTTCTCTTTTTAAGGGTGTTCTCTCTAGAACCTTGGCCTATATATATATATATATATATATATATATATGTGACAACATTTCTTTTACAAAGTATAAGATGACAATTCTTAGAGATAAATTGTGAGCTTTTTTAGAAAGTTCATACTCAACAATATAGTTGCATTTATTGGGGCACCGCACCACTTGAAGTTTGCACCTTGGCTAACCAGAGCGGCACGAGCAGGGCCTTTTTGATAACACAAAGGTACCTAGCTTGGCCGAGCATGGCAACCAGAAGAGAAGTAATATTGGTATGCTTGAATTCAGGGATTGTTTAACAAGATATAGGGTGGTGGACCTTAAAATGTTGGGACTTGGCTTACTTGATGAACTAGCTCACCGCAAGATCCAGTTTTCAGGAAGTTGGATCGTGTTTGGTTAATGGTAATAGTCTAAACATGTATCATCTCTCTTAGGCGGACTTCTTTCATGCAAAGAGGTCTCTCGGCTCACTTGCCATCTTGGGCCCCCTGTTCTACCAACGTTGCTGGGATCCGTGGTTTTTCCGTGGTTTACGTCAGAAAGCTAGAGTTCACTAGGTGAATCGGAGATGGAAATAAATGTTTTCTTTAATTCCTATCAAAGACGTTGGAACTCTTACAAAATCATGGCTTTGGAGGATGATACTGGTAAGTTGAGGTATGGGCATCCGAATGTTGCTTCTGTCGTAGTTGAATAATCGACTATTATTAAGAGTTGATAAGACGGTTGACTTGGAGGATTTTCCCACTAACACTGATTTTCCTGAACTCGCAATTTTGCAAGCCAGGGTTTAGATTGATTTGGAAAAACGTGCAACTCCAAGAAAGTAATTATGACAACAGTACTTCGTTCAACCAGAATCTTGTCCCAGAGTTTTCTCGAAGATGGACTGGTATGTGAGCCTTCAATCGAACATTCTTCGACCGAAGTCCAGGGACATGATGAAGGTCCATGCTCGATCGATATTGGGTCGACCGAAAGATATGAAAGCCCATTGGAGCATGAGGAGCCCATCATTAGTTTGGGCCGACCGAATTGAGTCTAAAAGCCCAAGAAGGCCGATCTCACAGGTCCATGACGAGAGCCCGTGTGAAAGCCTGTGTGGTTAACGGCTCGAGGACCTAGTCAAAACACGAACTACCCACGAAGGTGGTGGGGGAGTCCATATCCCGAACGAGGGGATCGGGACAAACAGGTAAAGGAGGGAGGAAATCAGGTTTGAGCATTCATTCAATACATTCACATACAATCACAATATTCGTACGTTCCTCTTACTCACAAAATACCAGTTTAACTGATTCTCACACCGGAGGTGAATTGGGGGCTCATCCCTCTCATTCTTCTCTTTGCAGGTCCGACCGGATGACTCACGACAGAAAACTGGTTCCAACACTTTCTTTCTTAAATTAAATACACATTGTTCCTTTTTCACAACAACGATTAATCTCGTCCAAATGTGCATGGGCCACTTCTATAACCATCCATCCTGTAACTTCTCCTCTACACAAGGGACATATAGGTTCAAGTGATTTTTCTTAGTTTGCATGTGTAGTAATAGTCATGTTGGCTGTTGTATTAGTAATTTATTCTAATGATATGCATGCGTAACAGATTCAGGGATATTACAGTGAAAATTGCAAGCCGCGTGTTTTACTTGTCTTTGATGTCACCATAGAGAATAGACATCACCATCGTTCCATTTAAAAATATACGTTTGATTATTTTTTTGTACCATATAAGTAAAATTATAATTGATTAGAAATATAATAATTTTAATTACACGAAAACGGGATGTAAATATTTGAATAATTTCATTCAATCAAACGGCTTTATGATCTGGCACATGAGAATCAAAGTCTCCACACTTAAAATTCGGATGATCAACCCAAAAATGAATTGTAACGCAACGTATACACGTGGGTGTGGCAGGAACGTAATTTTGTGTTCATCGGGGGTATTCTTATAATTAAACTAGTAGAGGTGCACACCTCTACCTTAATTCTCCTCCCTACTTTTTAAAGTACGCCCTTTTGCTATATATAAATTGGTGTTGTAGTGGTTTTGGCTGCAAGTCTGTCTCATAAACCACCCAGGTTCGAACTTCGGTGACTACATTCAATCTTTTTTTCTTTTTATGCATGCAATTCTTTTTACGGAAGTTGTATGATTATTTCCAAGAAATTTGAACTTGCAAATAGGCTGGGTTGCAGAGGCAAATTGCAATTAAAAAATTACTTAAATTTGGCCACCTCCTCCCCATCCTCCTCCTCCTCCCGAGCTAAAAGAGTCTGAAAATTGTTTGGCCATGAGATAGAAACAAAAGAGATCAAGGGTGGTAATATGTGTTCTAATTATTAGCGCCCATTTGCTTGTGTTACATCAATTACCATAAATTTTGATTGTTACCATAGTCAGGGGCCGATCCAGGAATCATTTTTCGGGTCTTATTTTTAAATTTTTGTGGGGCACATTCCTACCAGCAAGTTCCGACCCTTTTATATATTTTCTTACATTTTAATGGTGAAAAGACGTTAAATTTTGTTTTAGGGGAGACACGTGTCCCCCCGTGCCCCTTACTAGATCCGCCCCTGACCACAGTTCACCTAAAAAATGTTCGCTACATTTAGACTTAAGAAAATACACTGTTATACTTTTATACTTAATACATTTATGCTTTCTTTCACATTATTTTTTGCGTCAGTGCCTCTAATTAGTGGGGCATATTCATCCTTCACAATATTTTGTGCATCAGTGCCAAAGATGAATATGATATGACCCTCTAATGCATCTTGAGTGTGACCTCTAGAGTGTCTGTCGTTGGAAGGCTTAATATGTGTGTTTTTGAGTTCATACTCTATATAGTCTATGATTTGCTACATACACAAATTATATTTTGATTTTGACAAATGAAGCTATGTTAGTTGTTTGGTTGATATCTCAAATTTATTGTATCTAAATAACCGAAAGACGTTGAGAAGCTATGTCTTTGTACCAAAAAACTAAGTTTGTAAAAAAAATGGAACGGAGAAAGTGTTTAATATAATTTAATGTTTGCGACTTAGCAAACTTTGTTCTAGAAAGTTTGTTCCAGTTTTTATTCTTTAAATTTAAAGCGTGTTAAAGTACTGGTTTGATCTTGTGTTACCTTATAGATGGACTTGAGCAGGGTAGCTAGGTCAAGTATTTCGCTAGTCACGTTTTATTTTAGAACCACAATTCATTTTTGAACTGCAATTCGTAATTCTCTGGAGCATATACTGTTTAGAGTAAAATTTTCATTAATTTATATGATTATATGATTATTCGTAATTCGTAATTTATTTTTGAACTGAATATATGATTATATGATATATTTGGGTGTTTAGAGTAAAATTTTCATTAATTTATAATTTTTTACTGAAACAAATATAATCTCGATTGGACTTGAGTTTCCATCATTATGAAATTGTAGTGTAGTCAATAAATTTAGTCGAGTCAAATTATGAATTGAAATTGAATTCCTTCCGTTCGAGTCAAATTTCAATTTCATATTTTGGCCAAGTTCGTTGTAATGTTGTACCACTCGAACGAGCAAGTAAAGAACTTTTACAACCTTTATCCAAGCCATGAGGCGGGTTGCTCTTATTTTTAAAATTTATCATTTTCTCACTTTGTGCAAATCAAGTAGCCAGTATTTTTTCAAGGTCCATTTACCTTATTAGAGGACATCTCCTTAACTGGTATGGATCATGTCACTTTCATATACCACCCGGGTTCGAACTTAAGTTTTTTTCTTTTTTCATGTTCTTTCCAAATCAGCCTCAAATTAACTTTTCTTGGTTAATAAGCTAATAACTCCATCCTCCTAATACATTTACAGTATTTTAAGGTTATAGAATTTTTAAAGTCTATGCAACGGTATTGGTGAGGAAAATTCTTAGTATCACTAGTAATGTGTTTTACTATAACTTTTGTTAACTACTCACTTTTTCTTGATTATACTTTTAACACTAAAAAGTACCTTGACTTTGGAGACTATTTACTTTGCCTAAACCAAGAGCGTATGTTTTTTTGGTGGAGGACTATATTCCATTTCTTCCTTGATGAGTCAACTAGCAGCAAATGAACTTTGTTTTTTCTTTTTAATTTTATTTGATGTCAAATTTTATTGATATACTCATATTTCAACCTTTATTGTCTTTGATTTAGATCTATTATTGGTTGTCTTGCTTGTGGGATCTTTACTTTTAATTGATATATAAGTAGGCAACTACATAAACAAAAATGTAACCCAATAATTATAACATAAACGCCGACGAACTTGAATTTTCCGGCGACCTCAAAACAAACTCAAAAACTGACGAACTACACATGTATAGATTCATTATGTAACGATCAATCACACTACATAATCAAAAACATCAAATTATAACCCGAATCGAAATTCCGGTTATACCTTAAAAGTCGAACTTCATGAAATCGATATTTGACAACGTGATATTGGAGAATTTCGATTATTTATATGAAGGATCTGGGTCACAAAATTACTCCGAAACTTGGGTTTGATTCTTGGAAAATCAAGAACACGGTAGAGAGACGAGAGAGATAAGAGATAAAACAAAGAGAGTGAAGTGAAAATAAGGAGTAAATAATATGAAAGAGACATTAAGTAAAGTGGTCATACTTTTGTCAGAAAAAAGAATAATATCAACAGGTCATAATTTATCACTATCATACTAATCAAAGCAATGGTCCCATTGAAGATCAACTAAAACCAAGTACTCCCTCCGTCACACCCAATTATATACATTGGGGATGGACACGGAGACTCTATGAGCGATAACAGGGTGATCGCTGTTGGATTTGGTTCAGATTTGATATCAAACCGAAACTAAACGGTAAAATAGTGGTTTTTAGAAAATTCAAATCAAACCGTAATTCGTAAACCAATAAAATCAAACCACTCGGTTTAGTTTTAGTCGGTTTGGATTAACAGATTTTGACGGTTCTCGGTATAATTTGATTAATAAAATTAATAAATAAAATTATACTTTTTGTTTTAAATTTTCCCAAATAGTTTGATTAATAAAATAAGAAAATAAAAATACTTCTCATATCTAAAATTTTCTTTTTGAAATGTGCATAAATAATGAAAATTATTTATACATAACAAAGTATTAACCGCAAATAACTAATATTCAATTTAGTTACAACAAAAAAACATTGAATGCCAAAAGTAGTACAAAATCGAATGATATATGTGATAAGTTGATAACTAAATATTTGATAAGATTTAGAAAAAATTAATTTGTGATTCATCAGGTAAAATTACTTTATATTATATAAAATTATTATACATACAAGTATATAGATCCTGTTCAGATTGTGAGCGGATTGAGTTTTTGTTAACCCGAAACCAACCCACAACCTGCGAATTTTTAAAGTAGTTGAACCGGAACCTCGAACCACACTTTGATTTCGGTTCAGATCGTTTAAAATCGGATCAATTTTTGCGGATTATGAGATTTAACCCAAACCGTTATCACCCCTAAGCGATAATGTACTTGTAGCCTAAGACGCCTCAAAATGAAAATTTAATAATTGCGATTTCGGTTTGAAATGATTTGGTTCCGATTTTAATATCAAAACCAAGCTACTTAAAATCTTTACAGGAGAATAGCTTCGCAAATTAATTCCAGGTATTGACAACCGGAACCTAATTCCATACCTCCATATCCCTTCTTCACTCCTCTAATTCAAACACCTTTTTCAATCTGAGCCTACTTACACTATCCCTTTTCCACTCCCCGAATTGAACACCGTGCTATTCCTTTTCGCTCTGAGCCTAATTGCCTCCTCGTGTCGATCAACAGCGCTGCCCCATTCCCTCCTCCCGTATAATCGTAGAGTAAAAACCCTTGAATCTATTCTCGTAATTTCAATAATTTGGGATAAAACCATGTATGCAATCTTATATGACTATTGCATCTGAGGGAAGGGATTGGTCCAATTGTGCAAATGCGAAAAGTGGATTGGTTATCCTTTAAATTGTTTTGATTTCACAGGAATGACATTACATAATTTACTAGATGGCTTCGCTACTGTAAAGTGTTTAGTAAATAGAATCGGTTGTCCCCCCCACGTGATGGGGTAAGTTTAAGTCTGCATGTCTTGGACTTTACAAAAGCTTCCGCATTGCGAAACTGCGAAGAACTAGGTCGTGAACAACGGAGGCTGGCTAAGCAACGCAACAATTCTATGCGATCAAAAGGTAATCATTGACAGTGTTACCGCATATTTGTTTAGGCGCTCCCTTGGTACCTGTTACATTAAGTTGTCCATCTCTTCACATCCTAACATGTATATTGATGTTATTGGTAGATGCTACGGCCATCCCGGGCCAGGCGGGCGGCCCATCAGCTTCTACTGCTTTGAACAGCCCCTTCCCAGGTTATAATTTCTGCATATGTGTTTCAAAAAATCATTTATATTCTGTATTTTAGTTAGATCAGAATTCGATGTTCTGTAACATAATTAACTAAATTACTGTGTTCTGTATTTCATTCCAACAAAGCTCCCTGCTCTGTGATTTTAAAATTAACTACGTTCCTCAATTTTTTAGGAAAAACATAAATAGTTGATGATGTTCATATCTTATACCTTATAATGACGACAATATAAAACTTTAGCAATAACAATACAATTCCTTTGAGCAAATTTTGATTTAAACTATCATCCGGCGTGGCATTCAGGTGGGTAGGGTATGCCTTGAGAATAACTGTGTGGTCTTAGTTTGTATTGCTTTCTGGTTTATTTTGCGTCAGAGTTTAGTCCACCTCTCTCCTTAAGTATTATAATGAACTTAAAGTTGATTGATATTAGTCCATTGGATAACTTGAGAATTAGTGTAAAATTTAGAGCAGATAAGCTTAGTATACGAGGACTATTGCTCCCATTCAACAAAAGTATTTGAAAGATAAACACTTGGTAACAAAGATTAGCTTGTAGGATTAGGTTGTGAGAAATGAAAATTAGGGGTTGCTGCCTGATATAAGAAATTATCATTGAGTAGAACTTATAGGATGTAATGTGACAACTGGGAGTTTTTTAACCTGTTTCGGGAGAAATGTTCTTATAGACTCAGCCTTCAGGCTACTTAAATTCCTTTCATTCTTACCGAGCAGGGTAGCCTATAATCATTGGCCACTAGATTTGAAGTGTTTTATCTTTCTGGAATGTGTAAGTTGGAAGGTTGTATGGTGTCTCTGTGAAGTTGTTTTTAAAATTATTAAATTTATATTCTTCTTAGTTTTCACACTCTCACCAGAGACATTAATGTCTGAAGGGCTAGCACCTGATACCACTACCATCTGGATTTCCCTCTAGAATCAATTATGTTGACTTAGGTATCGACTTCATGACTTGCTATCACTTCAAACTGACAAACGAGAATTCACCGCTAATCTTTATCAGACTCTCACTTGCTAAAATCTATATCATTTTTCTTTGCCTTTTCAAAAACCGAGATCAGAACTGATTGGAATGACCCCCAAGTTCTCTACCCTATCAGTTACACCATAATTGTAATAAACAACTCCTAACCCCCTCTACAGTTTCTCAACAAACCGTAGTTACAAAAATCTAGCAAATCTCAACCAGTGGGGAGTGATGAAGGAGTTAAGTGAGGGTGAGGGAAGTGGTGAACATCAAGAAACCACTAGAAGAAATGTGAGGGTGAGATTACCAGCCAAACTACCTTATGTCTTCTCAAAAAGGCATAATGGTTAAAATGGATTAGCTCTTTTCTGGTTGTAGTCTCTCAAAAGACTATGATCATTGAAAAATGCTCATATCCAGGAGCACTAATGAGGGATTGGGACACTGTGTGCAAAATGTGACTTATTACCATTTCTGTTTCTTGAAGTAGAAAGAAAATATATGCACAGGCACAGGGGGAGCACACACTATTCTTAAATTCAGTTTGATGCATCTTCTTCAAATGTGAGGATGCAGTCCCCAGTCCATTTCACCTCATTAAGTGATAACTGCAGCATTCAACTCATCAGTACTTGATTCTCCATTTTCTGAACTCTTGGAGAAGCTCCATTCACCTAGTGATCATTCTCTTTCAGAGAATTCGTTGGATCACTAGTCTCTTTTTAATTTCTCCTGTGTCTTTTTTTTTTTAAATTTTACTCCTCATAGTACATTAATAGCAAGTAAAAGAAAGCTATACTAACAATCTGAAATTCAAGAATTTGTGCCTATTGGCTTGGTTCGGAAATTGCTGCAGGCACTGAGCTCCACTTCGACTTATGGATATTATCAAGTACAAAACATGAATTGCCTTTTACATGATTAGAATAATCTTAGATTTAATTTAAATTTGATAAAAAATATGATTTCAAAAATTATATGTTACCCGCCTATAGTCCTCTGTCACTATACTCCATGAAATAAAATCATAGCTTCAGATAACAAATATGATCATATTATGCTACACAGCCTTCTAGTTTTAGTACCTTATATTATTCGCAATAGGTTCCAGGGTAGCCTTTGATCTGGTAATCATCTTGCTTAAAAAAATACACATCCAATATGAAACCAGATGAAAATATACATTTTCCTAAAGCATGTTAGCCTATTACTATTAGGTCTTCTTTACATTATTGTAAAATTATAATGCATCAACTTTCAAATTTTACGAATTTATCAGATAAGATCTGAGTCCAAAACTTTGATCATTTACCAGAACAACCAGATAAAAGATTCTTCAGTTTCATACCATTGGCTTTGAAAAAGGTTGTTTAGTTAGGAACTTAGGATTTACAACATTAAAATCAGTTGCATTGCCCACATTCATAATGTAGAATGGAATTCAACTATAGAATTATATTCAATTATAGAATGAAAAGAATATTTTCTAATTCCTATAGAAAGTTTCTTTGGATAAAAAACCGTGAAATAACGCTTGGTAACAAAGATTAGCTTGTAAGATTCGGTTGTGAGAAATGAAAATTAGGGGTTGCTGCCGGATATAAGAAATTATCACTGATTAGAACATATAGGATGTACTGTGATGTGAGTTATCAATTATGTGACAACCGGCAGTTTTTTAACCTGTTTCGGGAGAAATGTTCCTATAGACTCAGGCTACTTAAATTGCTTTCATTCTTACCGAGCAGGGTAGTCAATAGATCATTGGCCACTAGATTTGAAGTCTTTTATCTTTCTGGAATATGCAAGTTGTAAGGATGTGTGGTGTCTCTGTGAAGTTGTTTTGAAAATTATTAAATTTATATTCTTCTAAATTTTTGCGCAATAATTTTTTTAAGTACTTTACTATACTATATAGAATTAATCTCTGATTTATAAAATATAATCACTTATGAGGTACTCTGGGTATACGTAGGGTTGTTAGGGTTGATACATTTGGAATGATGATAACAAAATACTCAAGACAAGAATTTGATCATGATACCGAAGCTGATTGTCAGAAAGCTAGTTCACAGAAGCTGATAAATCAGGAAGCTAACTAGAAGGCATTTTATCTATCCAAGGTCTAAAAGCCACATCAAATGTATGGAAGATATTCTGTCATCAAGTTAGGAAGCAATTCAGAAGCAAGCCAACGGACGTCTAATCAAGCACCAAGTGTTTCAGTGGTAAGCCTGCCTATTCAACTCAGTAATGGTGAATCAATAAGGATGACAAGATGTTTTATCTAAGGATGAAGCTAAGTGTATTTGTTCTACGGATAAAGCTATGGAAATCTTATTTCATCTACGGATAAGAGCTAAAAACATCAAATGCCATCAACGGATAGAAGCTGAGGACATCTTATCTCATCAACGGATAGAAGCTGAGAACATCTTATCTCATCTACGGATATAAGCTGATGACATCATATCTACGGATAAAAGCTGAAGGAAGTCGATCTACAGATACAGCTGAGTGATAAGTGGATTTTTAATCCACTTGGAACGCTTCATATCGGCTTAAATTGATGACTTGAACTCAAGTATGTGGTGTGTTTAATGTGTTTTCATTAAATTTTGCAGAACCAAGAGTTGGAGGATAATTTGATTAAAATTCGGATTTTCCGGGTAGGTTGCGCAGTCTTCACTGTTTTGGCCATATCTGGAGTTTTACAAGTCCGATTCTGACGATCTTACAGCTCACGCGAAGAGGACAACATTTTCTATGTCCTTACAGCGGGCGCCCAGGAATTGTACTGGAATTCTGCGCGGCCGCCCAGGAAGTCAGAACCGCCAGAAATTTCCAGAATTCGATTTTAATTAGGAAAGTTTCACAAATTCGACTTCTAATCAATATGGTAATTGCTTGGGGCGGCCAACAACTTCCAGAATCAGTTGTAAACATGGAATATGCAATTCTTATTGCATTCAAAGACGGAAATTGCCGTAATTCTATTCTAACTCAAAAACGGCAATTGCTTGGAAGAGGGACAACTTGGAGCTATAAATACACACCTTGGGGGGACATCACAATACATCACAATACATCACAATACACCAGAGATCAGATTAAATATTGGAGCACAAGATCGAGGAGCCAAGAACGAAGAACGTGACTACGAGGAGATCTAGACATAGTTTTTTCTTGTATTCTTCAATTTTGGTGTAACTTTTGGATGCTTCCAGATTTGTCCTCTAAACCTTTAACTCTTATTCATATTTACATCATTGATTTCTTGTTTTTCATCATGCTTTCATCAAACCCCGTGACGATGAAAAGTTCGATCATGAACTAATCGTTGTCATGGGGTCCTAGCAGATTTATCTATGGAATTTAGTAGTTGATTGTTTTAAAGATTTGTGTGTGATGACTTATTGATATCCTAGTTTGGTTGTGCTTATTCTTCTTGGATGCGTCGCGAACATCTAAGTTGTTTTGTTAATCTCTATTGAATGCGAAAGTGGATATAGAGGTTTAGAACTTGCCATGCTAGCATAGGTTTGTGTATGTTTGTCATGCATGATTCGTAGGTAATTTTAACCATCTTACCTGCCCTATGTAATCTGAATGGATAACTTGCTCGTTAAACCGTTATGTTTTCAAATCTTATAGACATATAGGGTCTAAGCATAATTGGTGTCTGCTTAACTTCTATCTCTTTTGTGGATGTTTAAGTGGTTTGGTATACGTATACTGAAAGGTAGCGTGTACTGATTTCGTGTTATCCGATTAATTGTCACAACCGTCACATGCGTTGATTAAAGATAAAAGACTCTGAATGAAGTATTTAATGAAGTTAGGATCCCATGTTTATTTTCTCATAAGTAATATATCAGCAATCTTTAGTTTAATATAGTCTTGATAATTTGTTTAGTTAATTTAGTTAATCAAAACACAATTTGATACTTGTCTTAGCATTGAACGATAGCCATACATTGTTGCATAAGTGCATAACTATAATAACCATAGCAGTCTCTGTGGGAACGAACTCTACTTATTCTTATATTACTTGTGACCGCGTATACTTGCGTGATATTGTGTGAACACTGAGGATGTCATGTTTTATCTATGGATGCAGCTAAGGAGGTCATGGTCTATCTATGGATGCAACCAAGAATGTCATGTCCCATCTATGGATACAGTTATGGAATATTACTTCTACAGATATTCTGAGATTACCTTTCTATGGATAATTGACGAAGAATGGTAGTCTACGGATAAGGAATTAATACGCCTACTGTTGTTCATCTCATTCAACATGAAAAACAAATCTATGTAAATGAATCTTTTGAAGTTTTCCTTATTTAACAGGTTGAATGGAGGACAGTCTCAGAGATCATCATTACACACCCGTGACTAAAAGATGTTGGATAACGACGCTAAAGATGTATGGAATAGGGAGTCAAATTGTAAATATTCGAAGGCTCAAATTCCTACAAATGAAATGTGAAGTCATCCTTTATCTTCTATGTCTCGATGGATAAATAAGAGTTAAAGTAGCTACCTAGAAGTTTACCTTCTAGTTGGACACAAAGGAAAAGCTTGACAAGCATGAAGACCTATATGCAATACTACATGTTCACTTATCTCAACTGATAGTGACTTGACAGTCGGGTAACCAAGGAAAGGTCTCTTTCATGCAGATGTCATATGGGCTTGGAAGCTAGGTCAATTGCATGGACTTAGTAATTCTTGAAGAGAAAAGCACACTCAATCAGAAAGCACCATTTGGGACTATACAAGTTTATCTGTGATGACAGCCAAGGCATTTCCTGAATAGGATAGTTTCTGAGACGAGCATATGAACAAGCAGAACCAAAAATGTAATATTTTATTATGTTGTAGGGTTTGTTTGTAACACACAGTCGATGTATATAAGACTGTGTGGAGTAGCATATAAATATATGAAGAGAGCATAAAGCTGAATGTAAAACACTTAGGCTCTCTTTCATCATCTGTGTAACCAGAGAATTCTTCAATATACACCTCAGGTGGGCTTTTTCCGAGAAACCTACCTGAAAAGTTTAAAAAGTTTGCTTGTCTCCTGCATTTCTTTTTAACCCGAAGAATTCATTTATGTTCATGACTTGACTCAATTTTGGTTAATTTGCAAACACACATGTTCATACTGTAAAAGGTTTGAAAAAGTTTTGTAAAATTAACTAGATTGTATTCACCCCCCCCCCCCTTCTACAATCAAGGTTGCATTGTTCTGGAAATAACAATTGGTATCAGAGCAAGCTTCAAACATACCTGAAGTTTAAAGATCAAAAGCAACTGCAACCATGGAGAGAGGTGACAACGAAGAAGCTGGGAAAGATGAATCAGTTCCAAGTGTTCTCTCAAATGTTCTAAAGACACAAGAGAAGTCAAACACAAGGGCAACAAGATTATTCTCAATAATCTTGTCCATGGCATGTGTGAAGATTTCCTCAGTATCAAATCTCATATCAATCAAGGGGATATCTTTCATACAAATCATGGAGTAACTGAGCAAGTTCAAGAGAAAAGATTGTGCATACTCACACAGAAGCTTGACGTGTTTCACTATGAAGAGGGTGAAGAATTGTCTGATTTTCTTTCAAGATTTCAGAACTTTTTACAATATTCAAAGAAGTGTGGGAAGGAGTTGTCAAACAAGGACTTAAACTTGATGTTTGCAAAATCTTTACCCAAAAAATGGAAGCATATCTCTGTGTTTATCAAAA
Source organism: Heracleum sosnowskyi (assembly GCA_030848705.1). Lineage (NCBI taxonomy): Eukaryota > Viridiplantae > Streptophyta > Magnoliopsida > Apiales > Apiaceae > Heracleum > Heracleum sosnowskyi. The sequence goes on along the minus strand of CM061242.1, from coordinate 6,612,242 downwards.
ACACCCTTGAGTCCAAAGATCTAATCTGTTAAGCACTCTTGAAGGCATTAATCTTGAGGCTATGTTGGATGCAAAGATTATCAGTGAAGAAGGGGAGACAGAAACCAGAGATGTGGTCATCTCCAACCAAGATTTGAAAGAAGAGGAGAGAACAGAAGCAGCAAGCTCAACATTCAACTTGAAGATCTGTGAATGTATCAGAACCACATCAGACAAGGGCAAGGAAGGAATGACACTTAAAGATGAAGTCCTTTTTGAGCAAAGGGTTTCAGCTGAAGAGGGTTGTTCAACATCAACAGAGGAATCTATCAACCTTGTACCCACGGCCTATGAAAATCAAGAAGCAAGTTCAACCAGAAATCAGGTATTTTCTCTGGAGCCAACTAAGCATGTTAAAGAAGTATGTTGCAGCACTGCAATGAGTTTATTTGATGAATTACATGTTGTGCGTATTTCCTTTAACAATCTCATTGAATAAAATGTCAGACTCAAAGCAGCTAATGTTATGCTTAGTAGATAAATGGTATGTTGGAAACTCAAGTCTCTGAGTTTGAGGAAACACTTGTTGATTGCATGAATTATAAACAAGAACTTGAGGCTGCCTTAAAAAGAGAAGTGGTTTTGAAAGAGCAGCTGAGAAAGGAACAAGAGGTTATTGCAAGATGGAATAATTCCAGTTACAATGTGTCCAATATTATCAAATCTTAAGGAATGGACACATTTTGTAAAGAGACCTGGAATTGCAATAACAAGAAGCTAGAGGATGTGGAGACTGCTCCAAAGATGGTAAAACCATTTAGGAGTAATCAGACTCTAGAGAAACTGAGCAATAAGGTTGGACCAGGTTTCAAAAACCATGTTCAATCATTAAGCAGCAAAACCATCAAGGAAGAAGAGTCGGAGGCAGATGAAGAGAAGAGCATGAATGAACCAACAATGATTGACTGTAATAGCAGCTACCCATCAGAAGAAAGTACTTCCAGAAGGCCCTGCATTCGATGTAGTAGAGTTAATCACTTGTATACTTCTTGCAAATTTGTTCAAATAAGGTCTACTCAACTGCCTATGACTGATATGCCTGTCATGCATCACATTTTTGCTCATAATGCTCGAGATTCAACAAGATATGCTAACATGCCATTTGTTCCTCATCCATATTGGTATGAATTCAATATGCCTCAAATGTCATGGAGCATGCCTGACTTGAATGATCTGTATACTCAAACATTTCCTTGTCGAGCATCAAATTTTGATATTTTAGAGCAACATGTGGATGCTAATCTTTCAAAGCCAGTACCAAGGGATGAAAATGGTTTGAATCCCTTGAAGCCCAAAGCTCAGAAAGAGAAGATGACAGTCATAAAAGCTAAAAAGCCAAAGCTCAAGGAAACTTGGGTACCTAAGCCTGCTTGATTTGGTTTTGAAAGTGTGCAGAAGGAAGATATGGAAGCTCTAGATTCCTACTGGAGTTTTTGTCCTGCTCACTAAATGCTCAGAGGAATGTAGCCCCTCTACTGGTATGTAGAGATGATATTTGTAGTCATGATTAAGGAATGAAGCATGACTTTGGCAAACAATATCATCAGTTAGGGTTGAAGCATTAGTTGATGGATATAAGCATAACTTGTTGTGTATCAATCAAGCATGTGACAAAGGAAACTTTGTATTTGTAGCCTGCTTTGTCTATCGATAAAAAGACAATGAAGTGGTAAGCATTGGACACTTGATAGAAAAGTGTATGCAGCTGATTAAAATTCTACTTTGGTGGATTGTGTACCTTGACCTCTTTGTGATAAGGCAAAATCAGGACAACAGTAACCAGTGCATAAGAAGCTGTCTGAAGGAAGAATCTTGATTAGAGGAACCCCAAGTTTTGCTAAGGATGGGTTAAAGGATGCATGCCATTAAGGGAAGCAATAGAAGACCTCAATCAAGAACGGGACAGATCATACGTTTGATAAACTCTTTCAGCCACTGCACATAAAATCTCCTCAAATGATTTAGCTCAAGAATTCATTGTGAAGAGGTCTTATGAAACAAATGACAATATCTGCAGGGACTTTGCTTGGAAAATCAGGATAACTCATTGAGCTCTGGAAAGTTGTGGCTGGTGCTACTTATTGTAGCTAGAATGTTTTCTTGATCATACAAGCACCTGAAGGAGGAATCATCAAACTGTGTGAACAAGTAAAGCCAACAATTTTCTCTTATCACTTTCCTTAGCCAAGGAAGTAATAGAAGCTTAGCTAAAGGAGATCAGGGAATCTGTGTTGGGAAATTACTTGAAGAACATCTTGTCCATGATCGAATACTTAACTCTTCCCTGGATGTTAAGTTTAACTGACATCTGGATAAAAGTTCTCAAGTAATTCATGAGTGAAAGAAAAGATCTTTGCTAGTGAAAGTAGAGGTGAAGCTGAGAATGGTGGTTTCTTCTACGTGCATTTCTGACTATCTTCCATGAGAAATGGCAACCATTTGTAGAGGAAAATATGCCGCCAATCATGGTATCTTATGTTCTTTCCTAAAGGGTTTTCTGTATGGAACATCTACTCAGGGGGAGCATTTCTCAGAAAGTGTTAATCTACTTCTGCAACTTCAAGAAGATATCCTATCAAAGATCAAATCTCTTATCTACTCAGAAGCCCAGTTTGGGTAAGTCACTCAAGAAGAGTGCATGTAGCTGGAAAAAGCCAACAGGGTTTTGAATCACTGAATCAACACTGTTATTGAGTCTATAAATGTTGTTTCTGATGATGCCAGAAAAATCAAACTTATTGATGAGAGATTTCCTGGAGTTCTCAGATTTGAGTTTGAGGTGGAAGGTGGTTATTGGTATGAATAAGATGATGATTATGTGGATGAATCAGTACTTCCAAGAATGATTGTCTAGAAAAAATATGGATGATTCAAGCCCAAATGAGTCATCTATGGAAAGGACAAATGGAGCATCTGATTAGAAGCCAAATGGAGCATCCGTAGGGAGCCAAAATGGAGCATCCGTAGGAAGCCAAAATGAAGCATCCGTAGGTGGATCACAACACAGAGTTACCACCCCAATGAACTTAGGGGGAGTTTCTCTGAGTCAAAGATCAACCTCATATAATCATACTGATGAGAATATTATTGCATCTTCAAGACCTGCACCTACCAATAGAAGCTTGTTCCAAAATCCAGATGAAAGTCCTCTTGAAGACATTTATTGGGTTGAAGGAATAAAGAGTAATGGACATGGAAAGCCGGGGAAGAATAAATTCAAGAAACCAGCTTCTAAGAGTCCGAAATCTAATGATGTCTGTAATTACTATAAAAAGAAGGGACACTGGAAATATGACTATCCCAAGAAAAAGAAGCAACAGGATAAATTGACAGGTACTGTTGCTGTAGCTGGTACCAATTTTGAAGAAGATATTGCTCTAGTTGCTGTTGAGCACACGCATCACTCTGATGTGTGGATCCTTGACTCTAGAGCGTCTTACCATGTATGTCTGCGCAGGTAGTGGTTTACAACCTACGAGCAAGTAGACGGTGGCAAAATTACTATGGCTAACAGTTTTGTTTGTGAGACGGTTAGAATAGGCTCGATTAAAATTCGGACACATGATGGTAAATTCTGCACATTGACTGATGTTAGGCATGTTTCACTTATAACGAAGAATCTGATATCTCTGAGTATGTTAGACAACAAGGGTTTCAGTTTTTAAGGTGAAGGTGGAGTTCTACATGTCTGCAAGGGTTCTGATGTGGTCTTGAAAGGTGTTAAACGTGGTACCTTGTATCTTCTTCAAGGTTCTACGTTATCAGGTTCTGTTGTTGTCGCGTCCTCGGAGATTGATAAGGAAAACATGACCAGGTTGTGGCACATGAGGCTTGGTCACATGAGTGCAAGAGGGATGGAAATTCTGTCAAAAGCTGATCTTCTTTGTGGTCATAAGGTCACAGGTCTTGAGTTTTCTGAACATTGTGTTTTTGGAAAGTTACATCGCAGCAAGTTTCCTAAAGTAACACACAGAACGAAAGGCACACTTGATTACATTCATTCCGATTGTTGGGGTCCTTCCCGGGTGGAGTCTTTAGGGGGTCACAGATATTTTGTGTCAATGATTGATGATTTCTCGAGAATGACTTGGTTGTTCATCATGAAGCATAAAAGTGAAGTCTTTAAGATTTTCATGCAGTGGAAGGCACTATTGGAGAATCAAACAGGGAAGAAGATTAAGAGGTTGTGAACTGATAATGGTCTGGAATTTTGCTCGTCTGAGTTTGATGAGTTCTACAAGAATGAAGGGATTGTTATGCATCATAGAGTCAGGGATACACCATAGCATAATGGTGTAGCAGAACGTATGAATCAGACACTTCTAGAGAGAGCTAGGTGCATGCTCTCTAATGCTGAACTAACTAGAAGATTCTGGGCAGAAGCAGTTACTACAGCATGTTATCTGATAAATCGTGGACCTCACACAGGTTATGAGCATTGGCAAGCTGTGAAGAGGGTTTTTCGGTACTTAAAAGGTACGTCTGATGTTGGTCTCATTTATGGAGGTGATACAGAGTGTTTGGTGACAGGGTTTTCAGACTCTGATTATGCTGGAGATGTTGACAATAGAAGATCTATGACTGGTTATGCTTTCACTCTGGGTGGTTCAATTGTAAGTTGGAAAGCTACTCTGCAACCTACGGTGACTTTGTCTACTACAGAAGCAGAGTACATGGCATTGACAGAAGCAGCAAAAGAAGGAATCTGGTTGAAAGGATTGGTCAGTGATTTGGGTCTACATCATGATCAGGCTACAGTGTATTCTGACAGTCTCAGTGCAATCTGTTTAGCTAAGGATCAAGCCCATCATGAGAGGACTAAGCACATAGATGTAAGATATCATTTTCTAAGAAGTGAGAAGAGAATCAAGGTGAGCAAAGTGGGTATTGCTGATAACCCAGCTGATATGCTCATCAAGCCGGTTCCACATAGCAAGTTTCAACATTGTTTGGACTTGCTAAATGTTCGGAGTTGTTGATTGCCCTTTTAGGGCAAAAATCCGAGGCAGAAGAATTTTTTCAGGTACATCTGGCATTATTATGGTGCATCTGGTACATCTATATTTTTTGTGAGAGGATTCAAGTCAAGGTGGAGATTTGTTAGAATATGTCTTGAATCAGTAATTGTCCGTTATGATATGGAAATAATTCCTACAAGGAATGATCTAGAATTAATCTTTATCCACCGCCAAGGATAAGACTTATCCTCAGGATAAGACTTATCCTCAAGATAAGACTTATCCTCCAAGGAAGTGATAATACTTATCCGCATAGAGAGAGTACTATATAAACTCTTCAGGGGCATAACGTATCTGTATGCTGTAATCTGTATCCTCAAGATCAATAAAACTTTTCTCTTCTGCCTATCTGTGTTCTTTCTTTACATTTATTATAATCTTTCTTGCTTCCGTTATAACGCACTTTTTGCCATCATGATGATGCTAATGATTTCTCATCATCTACTTTTCCAACAGAGTTGTACGAGTCCATTTATTTGATTTAACTGGCCTCTCTTTGCCATCCTCCAAAGACCTTTTTAGTCTCACATTGTCCTCTGCTTCTGTTGAAGAGGAACAAGTGTCAGGTTATTTCGCTGATTTTGGAGACGGCATCTTGAGCCTTACTGCCTCTGATTTTGTTGGCATCTATGTCTGCACTTTTAATATTTTTAGACCAAATGATCGGACGATGTTTGACTTGTTGTCTCACTATGAATACAGATTTGATGCTCTGTCTTTTGGTATGGACATTATCAATGTTGTTGGCTACTTTGCACCGTGAGCTTTTTTTTTTCTCCTTCGAATTAACTTTTCTTTTTAAGTAGTGTACGTTTCCTTTAACATGGTATATGCAATTTTTTAACTTTATTAAAAAAAAAGAGTAATTAGCAGTTTGCACCCCTTTACTTTGGGCATTTTTTCGCTTTGGTCCTGAATAATGTTCTGTAGCAGAATGCACCCCTATGTTTAATTGTCACTTCGATTTGCACCCTCTTGACCACTTCCGTTAATTTTGACGAGGATAAATCTGGAATTTGGTACCCCCCATCTCTCTCTCTTACCATCTCTTTGCACTCCTCTCTCATCTCTCTCTCGTTTCTGTTCATCCACAACACCACCACCATCATTCGGTGGTGTCTTTTCCGGCCACCAACACAACACTCACACACACACACATATACGTACAATTAAAAACACACACACACACACCACTACATCAATCCTCAGTTTTCCCTTCCCTCGTTGTCGTTGTCCCCTCTGAACTAATCAACACCACCACCGTCGGCGAAGCCCACGGTGGTTCTCCTCCTCTCCGAACCCATCCTCCAAACTCACAATTCAACACATAAAATCAATCGCAAATACACTCCCTATCAATATATAACATCAATACAAACTTGAATCAAAAATCCCCAATTGTATATTAACCCTAATTTGTGTACAAAGTTGTAATATCCAATTGAATTGAAATTACACATCTATATTATTTAAATAGCCCCATCAAATTAATCTACCATGATTATTCATATAAATACTGTTAAAATCTAAATAAATAGGAAAATTTCTTAAAATTCCAAAATAGTTATAAACTAACAAAAATCAATATCATATTTTCATGCTCATAAATGAATTCATTATAAATTTCTCTTAAAATCTTTTAGCCTTAGCTAATTACAAAAATAACCTTGGATGTTAAGGTTAACGGTCAAAATTAACGGGAGTTGGTCAAGAGGGTGCAAATGGAAGCGACAATTAAACATAGGAGTGCATTCTATTACAGAACATTATTCAGGACCAAATCGAAAAAAAGTAAAGGGATGCAAACTGCTAATTGGAGTGAAACCGATGATGAACTAGCAGAGGAAAGCAACCACAGTGGGTTAATAACCTTTGATATGAAAAGTAAACAATTGTCTTATAACTCATTCCCCTCCATGCTACGTGGAAAAGTCAAGCCTCTAGTTTTTCAGCTTTACGATAATCTTTATGTTATGGATACCGTTTCTGGATATCGTCAAGGCTCGTTCGAGTACTTTTATCCTAAAAAACAAGAATGGAACCTCCTACGCCAGCCCATCTACCAACATTTCGTACATGGACTTTCATATAGACGGGATAGCAATTATCCTTGTCTTGTTTTAGGAAGCGCCTGTTTTCTTTCTCTTCCACTTGATAGGGATTACTTGTATGTACACCATCCCAACATCACCTACAAAGCTTGGTTACCTATTCTCAAACGGCTTCCTTTCTCTGGCTCTGGTGTAACCACTTTTTACCATCAACCTAATTTTCGCGAATTTTACGTTCTGTCCTTTGCGAACAGAACCATACGAGCCCATTTATTTGATATATATGACCAATCTGTGGAAGCCCCCAAAGAAGTTTTTAGTCTGCCACCCTCCTCTGAATCTGTTGAAGATGAACAAATGTCTGGTTATTTCGCTGATTTCGGAGATGGCATCTTCAGTCTAACTGCCTCTGATGCTGTATGCGTCCATGTCTGCACTTTTCAGGTTTTTGGACTAAATATGCCATTTAAGTTTAATTCGTTGTCACACTACGAATATAAACTTGATGCGTTATCTTTTGGAGCGGACACTATCAGTGTTGTTGGCTGCTTTGCACCGTAAGATTTTTTTACCACCTTCAAATTCTTTGATATTTTCAAGCTTTTTGCCTCAGGTCTAACTCAGTGTATGCAAGTTTAATACATGCACTTTTTTATTTGTATATATTTGTGCAGAGTTCCCAATTTTCAGGCAATCGAGCAAGCAGAAGAGGTTTTGGAATATAGGTTCTCCAGGTACGAATTCCTTTGATATTTTGTTCAAATCTTTGGTCACCTGATTTTTTATTGGACCATGCAAAGTTTTTATCATTTCTGTATTATTCCTTGGTCAGTTTCGCAAAGAAAAACATTTGGAGGCTGGCATTTCACAGAAGGAGTTGAAAGACATTATGATCGGTCATTTATCTACAAATTTCCTTCTACGAGATAAGCAACAGACGTTCTGAGGGATCGCAACTTCCCTTGTAGTGTTTATGGAAACGCATGTTATCTTGCTATTTCAACTGATAGCGAAAATCTCTTGTGAGTACACCATCTTAACATCACCTACAAAACTTGTGTATCTATCCAACAGATTTTCTTTTCAATTTTAAGAATATTGGTTCAGTTTCTTTTCAACTTAATGATGCAAAAAAGCAGATTGCCTCAGTTATTGACACATCCTACTCCCAATTTTATACATATAAGCATATAAAATGGTTACTGAAAAACAAAGCTTGCTAACAACTTGAATAAGTTTGAAATTGCTGTAGTTTGATTTAGTTATACACTTTTATTGTTTCTGAAAATTTATGCATTGCTGCATAGAATTCAAGAGATCTCTGTGATGACCCTGAACAAAGATATCCCGAAGCCCTCAGTTAGAGATAGGAGCAAGCAGTCGATAGACACGTGTCACAGTAATTCTGACTTGATAAAATTATTACTGAAAGCCAGTAGAGCGTATGCTAGCCCACATGAAACTCCTAGCAACAGCTAGGTAAAACTTAGTATAATCATCCCGAAATATCTCTGGACTTTGTTGGTAGACTCAATAATTTACGAGTTTTAGTGCTGCTTTATATTAAACACTTAATTTTCTGTCTGATTATAAGCATAACTTTTGTGCATCAAATGATGGGATGTCTTATGCATATATTCCTTCTGACTTCTGAGATTACCAGCAGGTGTGAATATAGAGCAACATCCTCAGCAGCCTGAGAAGAAGCTAACCACCAGTCCACCACCATCTCTGCACAAGAAGTCTGTGGCTTCTTTTGTAAGTAAAGCTTCATCACTATACTATTTACTGTGACTAATATATGGTTTCCTACTTAATCGTCTGCTAGAATATGCGAACGACCTTGCTTCTTTGGAATATGCCTAGTTTCCTATGGTGTGGAGGTACTCAATATAGGTTGATAACAGGTTTATTATAACTTGGATTGATCCAATTTAAGTCAATTCTTTCTCTAGAATTATTGTTCTTTTCGAATATAAACACAAAATCATTAAATAGAGACCCAAAATCAAATTTCTTATGAAGAAAAAAGACAGCAAACTTAATTTCCAGCAAAGGTACTAGAAGTGAGAAGCAAATCATGCAGAGCAAACTGGTAACGCAGGGTGTACATGTGTTTGATCACAAATTCTTAATTTATGTACTACATGAATATTTTATGTATTACAAATTAGAATATATTTGTACATAAGATTACTTCTTTTCTTAGAATTGTAGAAAATATACTCCAAACACATGGAGAAATGTCAGAAATAACTTACAAATAGTAAAAGAAATAACAAAAAATCTAAACAAACCTGTAGGATGGTAGGTGTATCTGCACTCTGCTCGAAATTGTCACACATATGTTCGGTTAGGACCAGACCCAAATTTCAAACAGATCTCATATCTCCGCTAAAAATTCCTACTAAAATTCTATAATCAAAGTTGTATGTCAGATTAAATTATTCAGAAACAAAGAAAGAGTACTGATGATCGGTAAGGAAACCTTCAAGCTGCATGTCAACATTTGGCCCAAGCAGCTGCTCTCTTAGGACTCCAAGGCCATCTGTTTTTCGAGCTTTTAGCTCCTCTGAGATTTGATTTTCAGCAGAGTTGCTTCCTACATTGTCGTGTTCCTGATTTGGTAGTTCTTTTGGATCAGGTACAGTAGCAGTAACGACAAATAAAAATGTCCTCATATTATCATGTAACAGACAAGTAAAAAATTGCAGTTTGTAATAATAAGTAATCTTGAGTTTTGATTACAACCGATTCGCCCGGGAACCGATTACAACTTATACTAGGCAGCAGTTGATTAGCGATCATCAGAATCTGTGTGGTAAAAGGCACCCTTATGGTAGTACATTTGCAAGCATGTCCATTTCTGCTTGGCTGGGGCAGCAGGCTTTGGGTTTTTCCTCTCCCACTCCCTTCTTTCTTCCTCTGTCATATTTCTTATCTTCACAATCTCTTCCTTGTCCTTGGACATTGCTTCTCGGTTATCTCTATCCCTCTTGATCCTTGCAATCTCACGGACCTGCCATGTTTCATAGTCCTCTGCCTCATTCATGTTAACATCTGCAATATCAGGCGCCAGTTTGATATTCTTTTGAATTTGTTCATCCTTGCGTATCTCCTCGGCCACTATCTGCTTGGTCTCAATTTTTCTCTTTTTTATTCTCTCTTTGGTTAAATCCTCAAGCACACGGTCTTCTGCGTCCAGCCTCTCGCGCTCAGCTACGGTATCCCTCTCAGACTTGATAACAAAGACAGGTATGAGCATTGCAATGCCTGGTTGTTCATCTGAATCAGTCTCATATTCAGATTCTTCTTCCTCCTCTTCTTCTGGTTGCCTCCGAAGCACATTCTCCCTAATTCTTTTCCTTCTTTCCACTAAAGCATCCTCTTCCTCTTCTAAATCCAACCGTTCTCGTCTTGTGTTCCCCTCTTCTATAGTCGACACACTTTCAGCTTTTCGGAGACGCCTGTGATCTGCTCTTATATCTTCAGGATTATCCATCTTGCTCTCTGCCAGACGACGAAGCCTGGGATCTGCCAGGGGATCATCTCTTTTTACAATATCATCATGACAGGGAAAAGCCTTCTCTATCGTAGTCATTGGCATATACTGATTTTTCATCAGGAGCTTTACCAGGCCAATACCCTTTTATGTTTTGTAATCGCAGAAACGGATAACAGACTTGCAAATAGTCAAAATAAAGTAGACAGTAGTTGAACTAGATGTTTGATTGATGGTTTTGTGTATGTAAAACCCCTCCATTACCTCTGTTATCTGGACTAAGAGTTGCTTTTTAAGTAGAATTACAAGGTTATGTTGTCCTTAAGATATCACTAAGCTCCTACATTATATTTTTCTGAGTTAATTCGGTTTTGCAAGCACCTTTTTACTCATATTTTGCATATTGCATGATGCAACCTCTTACTAATTCTGGCGTGTCATTGTGCACCCATTCCGTCTATATTTAGTGTTACAATTAAAAAAGCGAGGGGTAATTTAGGAAACTATTAATACGAAATTCCACTTTAATTCTTAAAGTACGACACATTTTACACATAAACCCTTAAACAAAAATATCACACACTTTTGCCCCTCAACTAAAAAAATTGTACAATCCAGCTCTTTTATTAAAATATCTTCAATATTATTTTTAAAAATTTAGAATGTATTCAAATAAAAACATAAAACACGGAATATTTTAAAAAAAATTGAGCATGATATCCCGAATTTTTCAAATAATATTTATTGATTAAAAAATGACAAAACTAAAATTCGAATAATTTTTTGAAAAGTTAACAATCTTGTAAAATTCGTAGTAAATTCAATTCATATCAGATTTCCTTTATTTTTGATTATTCATAAAAACCTTTGAATTATCTACAACTTTCGTTCATGGTGTTTACTCATATTATGTTTGGAACTATTCTTGAAATAATAAAAGATATTTAGAGCTTGTTTTAAGGTCAAAAAGCTTAAATAAAAGTTTTTCTTTATCAATTTTTTTAATATATTTTTGATCTATTATTAATATTATTTCTAAAAATTTCAGGATATTACATCATGCGCAAATTTTTATAAAATAATTTATATATATATATTATTTGAAGATATTCACACAAATTCTAAAATTCTATAAAAATATAGGAATAAATTTTAATAAAGGGTTAAATTGTACGATTTTTATAGTTGGGAGATAAAATGTATGATTTCTCTGTTTAAGGTTTTATGTGTAAAATGTGTCTTATTTTAAGGATTAAAGTGTAATTTCGTATTACTAGTTTCCTAAATTACTCCTCACTTTTTTAGGGTTAATGCCCTTTATAACCATTTTATAATATATTTTGCCCAAAATAACTAAAGTCGGAAGTGGTGCCCATTTTGACATATTGTATGCGCATAATATATATGCGTACCCTTGTTAAACCAAATTCCACCCATACAGGGGATCAGGTGCATACATTGTGTACTTAATGTCGGGTCCACCGTGAGACTATGCGCATGTCTTGCATGCGTAATTATTGTTACGCATGTACCATATGCGTATATCCTGGCGGGATCCACTCTTCAATACAACTGAAGCAACACATTATTGCTATTTTTACAAGGTACACGCATGATGGGTGTGCGTATATTGTACACGCATTATTCATATGCGAAGCTGATGAGAGATTTTGGGCAACTTTACCGACTTGTGGTATTTTGGGCAACGAAGCTACTAATATATGATAAAACGGTCATTAACTCACTTTTTTAATGGTAGCAGTGAAAATAGACTTAAGGGGTGCACAATGTCGCGCCAGAATTAGTAAGGGGATGCATAATGCATTATGCAAAGTATTTAATGGTAGCAGTGAAAATAGACTTAAGGGGTGCACAATGTCGCGCCAGAATTAGTAAGGGGATGCATAATGCATTATGCAAAGTAGGGCTGCACATGGGTGCCCGAAACCGAAGTAACCGTCCCAACCCAACCCTTAACTGGGCCGAACTAACCCGAACCATCCAAAACCAAAGTCTAATTGGGTTCATTTTCTATTGGGCTGATTAATATGGGTTGGGTTGGAGTTTAACTATTTAAAACTCTAACCCAACCCAACCCGGTTAAATAGCCTAGGCCCGGCCCATTTATAACAGACCCTAAACTACACAAACACTAATAACATATTTGATATCATATCTTTATATTATAACGTGTACGTCCTAATTCTTAGAAGAACAACATCCGCTTTTCAAGTTCTTACCTTCTTACATTCACTCGAAATTCACCCAATTGTTGCCCAATCTTCGATTTATTTGTAAGTTTTTTCTTCTTTTTATCTTAGATATGTACTTACCATCTAGTATTTAGTATGTAAGTTGTATCATTTCTCTAACTTGTTAAAATGCGGTAAATTAATATACGTATATATTTATCATTTGTATCTTGATTTTGACATATTCATATACTCTAGCTCTCTAAGTTGTGAGAGATATGATGAATTAAAAATTGACTGAGATTGTTAGCTTGTAAATAGAACTCTTCTGATGTTTTAACCTGTTGTGATTTTATGTTTTGTGTTTTTGTTTGTGGTTTTAGGATAAAAAATTGGGAACATTCTTTTCTCCAATTGATTCTTAAAGTTTCTTGAAGTTGAAGAAGGCAAAAAAAGGACAATACTGCATCGAATAAGAATGCCAAGAAGATTATCAATCTTACTGATGACTGATTGTCCACTAGCTTTATGTTTTTATTAGAAGCTGGAAAAGACTATAATTTTAATTGTTTTATGGTATGCTCCAGTTAAGATTTTCCATGGATGATTGTAATATTTTAAGAATTTTAATCTCCCAACCCGATCAAACCAAACCAGCCCAACCCAACCCATCACACAATTAGTAGGGTTGGGTTGTATAATTTTTTTGAGATTATTGGGTTAATATTTCGGAACCCGAACTAATTGGGTTGGGTCGATAAAATGAGTGTAACCCGGCCGACCCGACCCATGTGTAGCCCTAATGCAAAGTATGGATAACAAAGTGCATATGGCCGAAATCAGAGGAATGCGAAACGGATTTAATTCTTTTTTTTGTCTGAAATTATTGTGGGTTGACTGGGTTGTAGACAGATGGATGAGACCAAATTGTACTTTTTCTTAGAAGCGAAACAAACCCAAAAAGGGAGAGCAGAAGAAGCATGTTACTTGATATGCTCTTTAAAATTGAATGACTTGACCATGAAGCTATCAAATTCCCCGACTCTCACTACTGAAGCTTCTTTGAGGGCTACCTGTCTATGAGTTGTGGCTTTTATCAATCTAAGATTGTTTTTGCTGGTGGCCAAGTGCAACAAGTAAAGAAAACCGATTTAGAAAGTGAAGATATTGTAGGACAAAGCAACCAAGATGGCTGCCACGTACAACTAGAAGAGGAAACCAATTTAGAACAAGAAGATATAGTAGAGCAAAGCAACCATTATGGTCGCCAAGTACAACTATCAGAGGTAACTGATTTAGAACATGAAGATATAGTAGAGCAAAACAACCATTATGGTCGCCAAGTACAACTACGTACCAGAGGAAACTGATTTAGAACATGAAGAAATATTAATTATACTAATTTGGAATTAAGTTAATTAACCTAATAATGATATGTATATACATGACATACCATGCCACAAATAGGGGTTCTACTTTTAAAAAAGAGTGCTGATTTAATAATAATTATTATCTTAATTTAGAATTAAACTGATAATATTAGTTTGAAATTAAGTGAATTATATTAAACTAATATTTATATGTATAACGCGATATACATGACACATTAAGAGGGAAATTTCTGCTTTTAATATGATTATTTGTAATTTAATAATAATTATTATATTAACTTGAAATTAAGTTTTATAAACTAACAATTATATATGTAGCGTTGTATACATTTTTTAGTTGGAAGACTCCCAATAGTTGGTAGGCTCCTTGTATTCAACAAAACTATTATCGATATTTAATTTTAAAATTAATTGTAATAATTATATAAATTTGAAATTAAGTGAATTGTATTAAGTTAATTAAGCTACTAATTATATGTATATTGCGATATACATGATATATCATACCACTAATAGTGGTTTCTGCTTTTAATAAATTTTAAAATTTTAATTTAATACAAATTATTAATTTGGAAATAAACTAATTATATTAAGCTAATAATTAGATATTTACCGCGGTATACATGGCATACCATGCCATTAAGAAGGCAAGGAGTTTGAACAGATTCATCATATCCATTAAAAAAAACTTGCATTTTGGAGGTGAAGCACAAAGTAGAATGATGTTACTTGAAAGTCAAAAATTTCAGAGTGGTATCAAATGTAAAATCCCATAATTTTATAACGATTGATTAACATTTAATTGACGTAGTTGTATTGTGTAAATGAAGCCAAAAATATAATTGTGTCATTTCGAATTTAAAAATTTTGAGTGGTACCAAATGAAAAACCAATTGTACAATGATATCAAATGGAATATCTTATGTAATTGCACCGAATCGAACCCGACTTTGAAATGAACCAATTAATTTAATTATATTATATAATCAAAATTTGGCTTTGATACTATTGTGCTCCAACGAAAAAGAGTTTCCCTCTTAATAAAGTCATATGTTAATTATATTAAGTTAATTAAGTTAATAATTATATGTATATCGCATATACATAGTATAGATTTAATGTAATATCCCGTAATTTTTAGGATAATAATAATAAAAGAAAAAAGAAAAAAATGGATTAAAATTGGAAAAAGAATAGGATTTAAAATTAAATTAGACTAATGGACCTAAAATTTGGATCAGATTTGAACACGGGTAAGTAGTAGGTTTGGAATTAGGGTTCCGAGTCTTTATATAAACATCGTATTCTCTTTCTTCGTTTTTATTGTCAAAATTCGTAGGGTTTTTATACATAGAATTCAGCTGTCTTGTAAACTTCGTAATAAATTCATCGTAAGTCGGAATTTGATAATTCTGGACTTTTCGGAAAGCTCTTTCAATTTTCTACAACTTTTGTTTCACAGTAGTTTTCCAGATTATGCTCTGAAATGTTCTTAAAATCACAAAACACAACCAGATCTCGTTTTTCAGTTTTTGTTCAAATTCAGAAGACGTTTTATTTAATTCCCGATTCGTTATAAATCCTTTTTTGATGAGCCTTAGCTTGTCGAAAAGATATTTTCGTGCTCTACAACTTTTGTGGTTTACGTTTTTCAAGAAAACGTCGTTTAGAGGGTCAAAAAGGCTAAATACAGTTCTGGTCAGAATTGAATATATGATCTATGTTGCGTTGAGGTAAGTTTCCGATTGTTCTCTCTAGTGTTTTCGAAATTATTTGTTATATGTATATGTTTGATTATATAAATTTGGGCAAATTGTTATATTTTGAATTCATATGTATTACGTATATGTGTTATGTTTAAGCAACAGTCTTGAGATTCTGATTTGTGTCATGGTTTGTGAAAATATCGAATAAGAATAAGGATCGAGTCACCGGGTTATAGTGACAGTTTTCTGAAAATTTAGGACCGTTATCACCGGGTTGTAGTGGTCGTGGCATGAATTACGGGTTTCGAGTTATTGTTGTTATGTGGTTATGTGGTGTCGTATCGAATATGAATAAGAATATATGTATCAAAAGTTATGTATAGTATAATGTTATTGTATCGTATCGTATATTGTATTGTCATATGTGTATATTTGTTATTTGCCCGACTAGTTGAATCGATTGGTTTCTTGCTGGGCTGTATGGCTCATTCCTTACCATTTTCAGGTTCAGTGTAACTCAAGTGGGATAGTTTTGGAGTACAGGATCTTAGGTTCGAAATAGATTGGTTTTTGAATTATCGTTAGTTGTGCTTTTGTAATAGAACTTTTGTCATGTTTCCGTCTGTAATTGTCATTGTATAGTACTTTATTTAAGTTTTGTATTTAGATTTAATAGTCCGAAAAGTCGGGTGGTTACATTTAATGATAATAATAATTATACTAATTTGGAATTAAGTTAATTAACCTAATAATGATATGTATATAACGGTATGTGTATACATGACATATCATGCCACAAATCAGAGGTTTCTACTTTTAAAAAAAGAATGTTGATTTAATAATAATTATTATCTTAATTTAGAATTAAACTGATTATATTAGTTTGAAATTAAGTGAATTATATTAAACTAATATTTATATGTATATCGCGGTATACATGGCACACTATACAATTAAGAGGGGATTTTCTGCTTTTAATATGATTATTTGTAATTTAATAATTATTATTATATTAATTTAAAATTAAGTTAATTAAACTAATAATTATATATGTAGCGTTTGTATACCTTTTTTAGTTGGAATACTCCCAGTAGTTGGTAGGCTCCTTGTAAGGCTCCTTCTATACACCAAAACTATTATCGATAATTAATTTTAAAATTAATTGAAATAATTATATAAATTGGAAATTAAGTGAATTGTACTAATTTAATTAAGCTAATAATTATATGTATATATCGATATACATGATATATCATACCATTAAGAGTGGTTTCTGCTTTTAATAAATTTTAAAATTTTAATTTAATACAAATTATTAATTTGGAATTAAGCTAATTATATTAAGATAATTAAGCTAATAATTAGATGTATACCACGGTATACATGACATACCATACTAGGGGGTTTGTGCTTTTAATAAAGAGTATAGATAGCATCCTTTTAAGTATTGTCATGCTCTTTAGATATATGCCTTCTGCTTCCCCGACTCTGCTTATTATAACATTCACATTGGAACCCTCATCCTCATCCCCAAAAACTTACTAAAAGTAGTAATTTCTCAAAAAAAATTCTCACATTCTTTTTCTATTTCAAAACTTTACTACATTCCATTCCCCATCTCTATCCCTATTTTTGTTTATTAGCATATGTGTAAGAGTTAAAAGAAAAATTATGTAATAAGATGGGGGATGAATAGTAAAACCCAAAATATGGGGATTTAGTTTTAGTCCCTAAAACTATACCCCATTTTGGGGTTCCGAATGTAGATGGCATTTTAACAAAATTTAGTAAATTCCCCTAAATTATAGGGTTGGGGGTGAGTTGAAGACTCCAATGGGAATGCTCTTAGAGAAGTTGCTTAATATATCCTCTTTGAACTTTGTTTGTGTACATAGCAAGCCTTCTTCACAAACACGGAGGAGGGGTTATTTTGTACAATCAAGATGGCGTATACACTCCGATAACTTCAGATAAACTGGTGCTAGAAGACATGATTCTGAAAACTACAACATTAATTTAGATAAACTGGTGCTGGAAGACATGATTCTGAAAACTACAACATTAATTTGGTACCAAGGGACAAAGAGGAGCATGTATGAACACCAGGGGCGAGAAAAAAAAACCGAAAAACCGAAACCGAGCCGAAAAATCGAAAAAAAACCGTAACAGATAAAAATCAAAACAACTGTAACCGAACCGATATAACGTTAACCGAACCGATATATCGGCTTGGTAACTATTACGATTTTACGTCTAAAACCGAACCGAAAAATCAAACCGCTAATATAATATTATATTTATACATAAATAATTATTTATAATAAATTATTTACTATACATTTTATTATATTCATATTAAAATTGTTATCACATTCATTTATTCTTTGTTGTTCATCTTATATATACAAACATTGTTGTAAATGTTTTCTTATAATTAATTTATAATTCAGTTTTTATAAATTGTATACATAGTTTAGGATTTCACCTTCACATTAACAGAATCATTGTGTTATTCATCAGGTTGTTCATGTACATAATGTCCATAGTAACCTTCTGGTGGTAATTTAAAATAGAAACTTTCATTGTAAATTATAATTTATTTTCTTTTGTATTAAAATATTTTCAAGATTTATTATAAAATTCATGTAATATTTTTTTATTATATAAAAATCGAAACTGACAAACGGTTAACCGAACCGAAAAAAATTGTTGGAGACGGTTCATTTACGGTTTTAATGTAAAAACCGAACCGAACCGAAATACACGGTTTGGTAACAGTTTTAGCTAAAAACCGAGCTGAACCAACCCCTCCACACCCCTGATGAACACCGGTCGCACTACTAGTCTACTATACTACTACTCGATTATTTGTTTTATAAACCGTAACAAAAAGATTTCTTGTTATTTTCAATTAAATATCCTAATAACTTGCAAATTTATTAATTATCCAAATCTATTAATCATTTTCTTGTTATTACATAAAATATAATATATATATATATATATATATATATGGAAAAGTAAACAAATAAGGCAGAAAACGTAATAATTAGGGGTATTAATTGAAGTGAGTTGATGTTTCGATTTCATGTGAGCCTCGATTTCGGTGTCACTATACCAGCTTCCACATTTTTTGCAAACGATTGGATCTTTTTTCTTGAAGGATTCTCTGTGCACATCTTTGTTGTGACCTTTAACAACTTTCAATGCATCGAAAATACGAGTGCATGGATAGCAATAGAATTCCCATACCTAATTGAACACAATTTCAAATGATATATGTTAGATCTATCGAATTATGCAGGAAAAATGGGCTCCATTTGCGCAACATTGACAATACATACAAAGTCAACAATATATATGAAATAAAATTTAATAATTTTAGAACTGAATTAAGTTACTACGGTAAGTGATTTAGATTCTACATATCATGAATGTACATTGCAAGACGGCTGTTTAGTGTGAAGAGCAAATGAGGAACGTTTACTTTCTTAAAGTAGACGGCTGTTTAGTGTGAAGAGCAAAGGAGGAACGTTTACTGTCTTAAAATGTGAGGAACAAAAGAGAAACTTTTATCGTCATAAAATAAGGGTTTTATAATTAGGACAGTGTTTGGATTTGCGTAGAAAGTAGACGGCTGTTTGGAAAGGGTTTTTTGTCCAATTTTAAAAAAAAATTACGAGATTGAAATATTGGGAAATTATCCAAAATATGTATCTTTTAAACTTGTTTACAAAAACATGATCACTTTCAAAAATATATATTTTTTAAAAAATTTATTCTCAAAAATACGATTTACAACCTTTGTAACGTGACACACAATTTTTTTCAAATTTTGAAAAAGTTAGATTTTAAAGTTGGTTTATATTTCTAAATTGTCATGTAATCGCTAGTGTTAAGATGGACATCAGGTCACTTCTGGCCCGAGAGTTTATCACTATCTCCATACCTGAATCCCGTACCTATTTTTCGAACTTGTCCCGATCACCGGAAGGAATCTCCCTGATTCCTGCTCCGAACTGAGAACGAGGACCCCGCAAGAAATCGTAAAAAAAAAATTTAAAAAAAAAAGTTTAATTTTTTTTCTGAATATATTTTATTAAAAAATTAATTTGCTAAACATGATATATATTCCGTGTTTTAAATTTAATTTTACATTTAAAATATTAAATTTTAATTAATATATATTTATAATAAAAGATAAAAGATATAATTAAATTATCCCATAATTTTCTAATAATATTTCTCGTTACTTATCTTTAATGCGAAAAAATTTCTGAATCCCCGATCCCAACAGGATGGGATGAGATCGAGGTTGTAGGGAGCGAATACCATATGTAGGTACTAAGTATAGATGTCAATTGCAGGTCATAGGTAAGGCTTGTTTCGGTTTGTTGTATACGTCCTGTTTTTGGGTCAATTTAAACGCTAACCCAATCCAATATAGATTGAAAACTTCAACTTGAACCTGACCTATTAGTAGACCTGACAAAGTGGGTTTAGATTTGGAGAACCGACAGAAATTCATAGAACTGAATCTCGTTTCGTATCCGAATTAATTAATCTGATAAGAATCTGAAAACCAATTTGAATCGATTCGAAATCCGATCATTACAGAATAATAAATTATCCGAACCGAATACGATTTGAAATACGGAATCCAATTAAATCCAAACTAAAAAAAATGGTAAATTCAGTTTTAGTTGTGTTGTAATTTTACAGATCATAACACACATATATTAAGCCACTTTTAATTCAATAAATTAATTTATTTATAGGCAAAATTCATAATTAGAATAATTTCATGTCAAAAATAACATATATATTCAATCAATACTTTTGGACAAGTACATTATTTTATATTAAAAATAATATATATATATATATATATATATATATATATATATATATAATGATAAGATATTTTTTAAAGTCTTATAAATTTAAAAAAAATGAGTAATGACCCGGAAAAATCCGAACCACGTTCATTTGATTTTAATCCAAATTTCTTTCAATTTTAATTCAAATTAAATCCGAACCGATTCAAATCCGATCTTATCCAAACTATAGCGAAATTCATCTACAAGAACATTTAACGACCACGTAAGTCAATTATGCCAAATTATCAAGATTGGTTTATGCCGAGGGGTTGTTCCTACTGCTGAGGCGTTGAGGAGGAAGTATGTGGACGTGGATCCCAGGTGTGCATAGTGTCAGTCTAGTTTAGAAAGTGAAACTCATGTGATATTTAGCTGTGATTTTGCAAGAGAGGTGTGGAGTCGGGTGGGACTAGTAGATGTTATGCAGCCATTGGTTAATGATACGGCTTTGTCATTGATGCAGCGAGTGTTTCAGAACAGTAACGAGGAGAGGTGTTGCATGATAGGGATTGTGTGCTGGAATTTGTGGCAGAGGAGGAATAACTGGGTCTGGAACCGAGTTAATGGTTCAAGTTTTGGTGTGCAGTCCAGGTCAAATAGTATGTTTGCAGAGTGGGTGCGTGCTCGAGAGGATATGGCAAATCAGAGGTCACGGCAAGCAATAGGAAGAAGAAAATGGGTGAAACCTCCGGATGGGTGGCTCAAAATTAATACATATGCTATGTGTCGGATGAGAACAGGGAAGATGGGGGTGGGTTGTGTTATGCGAGATAGTAGAGGGCAGTTTGTACGAGCCCGTAATATGGTGGTCCAGGGAAGCATGTAACCAAGACAAGTAGAAGCAATAGGCCTTAGGGAGGCACTCTCATGGACGAAAGAGTGGAGGAACTATAGGTGTATTTTCGAGTGTGACGCTAAAGCAGTGGTGGATGCATTCGAAGCGGAGGAAAGACTCTCATATTTTGATGCGATCATTGATGATTAATTGTAAGGAAATTCTTAAACACTTTAGTGAGGTGTTGGTGGTTTATTGCCCAAGGTCTGCGCGAATACTGTAACACACTTGCTTGCGCAAGCTACGTGTTCGATGTCAGACTCTCAGGAGTGGTTATCAACTCCTCCAGATTTTATCAGTTGTATTATTGCCGAAGAGGCTATTTAATTTTAATGCAAGTGTGTTTATTTTAAAAAAAAACATGTCAATTTGAGGATGAAGGTCAAGTATGACCGATTTTCAGATCGGGGTAACCATAATAGCCGATTTGAAATTAGTGGACAAATATGGCCGGTACGATACGCATTCTGCAATAGGGTATTTTATATACGCATTCACCAATGACTTATCATAGGCTGATTACGCATTCTTCAATGACTTATTACTTTGAATACGCATTCTACAATGACTTATTACTTTAAATATTAATTTTGGATATTGAATACGCATCTATCAATGGCTTATTCAGTGCTGAATACGCATATAAAGGTAGAGTAATCAGACAATTAAAAAACTGATACGCATATCACTGGTAATGCACTGCCAGAGACTCTGGGCAGGAATGCAGGATGCACAGCGTGGGTCCCTATTGAAAAGATAGGGTGTTGGACAATTTTAGCCTATTTTACAAGTAAAATTAACTAAAATAGCCGGTCTCAATGTATCTGTCTCGGGGTCTCTTAGAAATAATATTCCGTGTTTACAAGCCTAAAATCAGTATAAAATCACATGTACAAAATCACAAAATACGAAATGTGATTTTAAGTTAATTTTCTTACATTTTTCTAGACCGGCGGCCTGATTTTATGGTTGTAAACAACCCTAAAATCAGGCTAGGTTAGGGTTTAGGGTCTAGGATTTAGGGTTGTAAACAACCCTAAACCCTAAACCCTAAACCCTAAGTCCGTATACGGATTCGTCGTTCTGAATATTTCTAAAACCCAAAATGGAACTATTGAACCCCAAAAGTTAATTGTTGAACCCCCAAGGAAACGGTTAAACTAAGAACACACGTTTATTTTTGTTCATTTTGTATTAAAAAAGAGGTTAATTTTGACTTATGGAATACCCAACTGTCAGTGGAGTATCCTGTATATGGGATACCCAACTACCAGTGGAGTATCCCAAAGGCCAAAATTGGCCACTTTTTTCAGAATGATTATTTTTATTTATTTTGTCAAAAAAATGATTATTTTTGTCATTCTTTCTCAATTTGACCCGTAACTTTCTTTTAACAAGTGGTAGGCCCCCATGGTGTAATTGTAGTGTAGATCTTTTGATTTCTTGTGATATTAACAAAAATCACCGAACTCTAAAATGTAATACCGATTTATTAATGTTTTTTGTCCGCAAAAAAATATTTTAATCGGAATGGAGGAAGATCAATGATTTATTTTAAAATATCGCAGATAGAATAAATGGCTAGAGGTGGAATGGGTAACAGATTTGGTATTTTTAAAACTGAAATGAAATTTAAAACTATGGTTAAAGTGGAATAGAGCACTTAATCTTACAGGAGTAAATCAAAAGAAGATAATTATTGACCATGGTTCGTGAGATTCATTGGCTGATTTCCATGACTTGCAAACATCAGTTAATTTGATCAACTCCTTTAAAAAACTTAACCTCTGTGCAACATATATGAGAAGATCCTCACGAAGATTAGGCCAATTATCAGCATAGACCATGGTGATAAAAATGCTAACATTATTAAATCATAAGCAATCTTTTCAGTTATAGATACTACAGATGTAGATGAGAGCAGCCAAAATCTTTATATGGTCTAATCATTAAAAAAGTTGCATTTTCAATCAAGGATTAAGCTAGAAATAAATATAAAGACTTTAATATTATTTTTAATTAAAAATTAATTATTAGTTAATTATTAATTATTTTTTAATTAAAAATTAGAAAAATTAGTGGGGCCCATTTATGGGGCCCGCTTTTTTAAGTGGGGCCCACTTATGGGGCCCATTTTTTTAAGTGGGCCCACTTTTTAATATTATTTTTTAATTAAAAATTAATTACTAATTAATTTTTAATTACAAATTAGAAAAATTATTGGGGCCCACTTTTTCCTGTGGGACCCACTCGATAGAGTAACACAATGAGTTTTCTGCAACTGAGCCTGTTCAACTGCAACATGACGTTTATGTGTAATGTAACATTGTCTCCGAAATATTGCAGTAGTTCAAAAATAATATATGAATTATAACACAAAGTGAACGTTGCAATTTAAAAGAATTATATCCGGTCATTTATGGCGTAGTGAGTTAATTTGATCGACTCCTTTAAAAAACTTAACCTCCGTGCAACATATATGAGAAGATCCTCAGGAAGATTAGGCCAATTATCAGCATAGACCTGGTGATAAAAATGCAAACATTATTAAATCATAAGCAATCTTTTCAGTTATAGATACTACAGATGTAGATGAGATAATTAAAAATAAAATAAAATTAAGCAAGAACTAAGCAATCTTATCTGCTATAATCATTAAAACGCAAACTTTTTAAACAAGAACTGAGCAATCTTTATATGGTCTAATCATTAAAAGGGTTACATTTTCAATCAAGGACTAAGCTAGAAATAAATATAAAGACTTTAAGACAGGAATGGTAGATCAGGATTACTCTTTAACTTGTTGTGAAAGATTTTGTAGATTATTAGGATAAAGAGTATTTGATTTTAGGGTTATTAACATTTTGACCCTCAAAATTTCTTAAAATATATATAGTAGTCCTCAAAATAAAAAAATGTACTTTCACACTCTTAATGTTTGGCATTTGTACATCCTGACCCTTTTTTATATTTTTTTCATTTTTTTCTTTCAATTTTACCCCTCATTTTGCATAAAAGTACTCATCAACGCTCAAAATATGGCGCACTTGTACATCTTAATCCTTATATATATTGAGTTGTTTTCATAGTCCTCCCAACATTCGATTTGCTGATCTTTTGAATGAATATGCTGATCTTTTGGATGAATATTAGCTAGTAAATACAGAAAAGTAGTTATGGATGGAATTATGGATCAGTAACTAGAAAAAAATATCTAGGAGCACCACTAACAACAATCAGAAGTTAATGAAGATGTTTTCAAAGCTCATTTTGCACTTGCAACTAAATAACCACTTTAAGATCTTATTACAGGTACATGCAAGTAGAGAAAAAACAACATTGAGTTAAGATCTTAATCACATAAAATGAAGTTGGGGTAAAAGAGGAAAAAAAATTCTGAAAAATAATTTCAAGGGTTCGGATGTACCGTTGTCAAACTTCAAGATTATAGAAGTACGTTTTTTTACTTTAAAGACTGATATGTATTTTCTTGAAAATTTTGAGGGTTGAAATATTAATAACCCTTGATTTTAAGGCACTTCCTTATATATATATAACAGTGTTACTGCAAGAATCTCAGTGGAATTGCAGCTCTGCAGAGAAAACCATCGACATAGATTATTAGCTCATTGTGCTAATGGGGTCATATGCCATAGTCTTTGAATGCTCTCCATCAAAATGTTTCACAGCCATCTGTACCTTCATAACACATATATATGATTACACCTAAGAAAACCACACCAACTCTATCACAGGCTACCTAGAACTTACCCGCACTACTCCCTGAAAGAATACAAAATAGAGAAAAACATGGACTGATCAATATCCAATGCCATCATTCTCATATGCATAAAATATTTATAGTACAGACTGTAATCTTAGAGAATGAAAAAACTAGACACACTACATTATCTAACTGTACCTCGCCCACAGCATCTAGAAAACAAACATAAAACCAAAGCATTAATAAATAGCAGTTTTAAACATAGTGCGTGTTTGGGTATCACAAAAAAGTTGACTTATAGCTTAAAATGAGTAAGTGCGTGATAAGTTGATGATTCTTATAAGTTAAACGGGTGTTTGGATAAATTTACTTATAGGTTACTTAAAGTTAGTTAAGAGTTTTTTAAATTAAATTTGAAAAAATAATTATTAAATACAATGATTTCAACACTTGCATTTTAAATTAAAAAATATTTAAAAACACAAAGGTAAAAATATAAAATATTAAAAAAAGTAAAGAAATCAAAGAATAAGTTGATAAGTTAAGTAAAATGTTGGTGATTTCTAACATTCAACTTATCAATTTATAAGTTATAAGTTATCAAATAAGTTAATACACAAACACCACTCATAAGCTAAAATGAGTTTATAAATCATAAACTGACTTATAAACCGTTACTCAAACAGGCCCATATCGAGCTTCATACAAAACAAGTGATTCTAAACAAAAAGTCACATTCAGAAAAATTATTAAAAAACAGTTTTAAGCTATTCAACAGCAACAAAAATGGAATTCCTTAGAATACTTTCCAACTTAAAAAGTATCCCCTTCTGACCCCGGTTTTGTTTGTGTAACGTCAATTTATAATGTGAAGTTTAAAAAAGATCTTTTATTATTTTTGATTGGATCGGGAATCCTATTTTGAATTCAGTGTGGATAAAAGATCTTCCTATGTTATCATATTCAATTCGTGACGACGAATTTATTTGATAGCTCAAATAATATTGTTATTCATGATATTGATCCAATTCAAGATCATTGAGAGATAATTCATTCATTGAATTTAGAGGCGAAAGATTTATCATCTCTATGGGATTAAATCCCGAGTTATTCTCTGAAGTTAAAAAAAGAATGAAAACCAAATTGACCTGAAGTAGTCAAAGCAAGGTCTGAAGCCCACAATTGCTCATCTATTGAGTTTTGCATCAATGTACATCCTCGATGCATATGCATGTACAAATTTACAGTAAAATGCCTAATTTTTTCATCAGCTCACTCAAACTCAACAATATGAAAATATTGGTATCAACAAAAAAAGAAGAAGAAGAGAAACGGAATGTAGAAATCAGACAAATAACTTACTTATGTATTCGTACTTGTGAAAATCTGAGCTGATTTTGAATGAAAATATCTTATATATGTCTCGCAAATTATAAATAAAACAATCCCGCTCAGGTATAGACTACTTTCGCATCTATACTCTTTATTAATAAGCAAAACAATGTGAAAATGGCGCGCGGTACTAAAGTACCAAAGTACCAAATTACCAAATTTGGTTATCACTTAACTTAATCCGGGTTCGATTCCTTGCAACTACATAATTATACAAGATTTATTTACTTTAAATTCTTTAGCTTCATCCAGGGTTCGATTCCTTACAACTACGTAATTATACAAGATTTATTTATACCAAATTTGGTTATCACTTAACCCGGGTTCGATTACTCGCAACTACATAATTATACAAGATTTATTTATTTTAAATTCTTTAGCTGCATCCAGGGTTCGATTCCTTACAATTACGTAATTATACAAGATTTATTTATTTTATTTTAAATTCAATAGTTTCATCGAGCGTTAGATTCTTTGCAGCTACGTAATCATACAAGATTTATTAAATTACTTTAATTTCTTTAGCTTTATGCACAGTTCGAACTACATAATTAAATAATTATTTATTTATTATATATTTTTATCATTCAATTCTCGAGAAATACATTTTTAAATAATATTTATTAATAATTTATTAATACTAATATTTTAATGTTAACTCATATTCGTCCCGTGCTTGGCACGGATTATAAGCTAGTTTTAAATAAATATCTTACTTTCGCATGTTTGTAAACAGTCTTGTGCATTCTCTATTATAAAGTTTAGTTTAATCCTGACATCCCCATCTACGTACGGTCATAACAAGAATTGATATGTTAGAAATTAGTTCATGCGCCATTTTATTTATTTATTTATTTGGTTTGGCCGCATATATTGATGTATGACACCAGAAAGAGCTAGTTGGGCCCACAGGGTTTACGTTTAAGAACCCGAAATAGAAAAAAAATGGGCTTCATGGAGCATGCGGAAGCAAAGCCTACATTAATCCTAAGAATTATGAACCCCACATGTATTAATTTGTTAATTATGATTAATAATTCTCTGCTCATAATTACATTCTTTTAGAAATGAAGATAATTACATGGAAAAAGCAATTAATGTTAAACATTAAAGATTGAGTAGTGCTAGAGGCACAAAAATTGGTACAAAAAATTGTTACCAAATGACATGGCATGAGTGATGTGGCAGTTTGAAATATTTTAATTGGTGTTGTTGGTGTGAATGCAGAGCGTCCACTTATTATTATAACGAATCAGAAGTTGCCATATCATTCGATAACAATTTTTTATACCAAATTTTGTGCCTCTAGCATTTTTCTTAAAGATTACTGTGCTAATTAACTCGATCAAGTTATAGCCCTATAGGTGTATATCTAGCTAGTGCATAGTTTCCTCCAACTGTAGAGAATATTTGTTGGTAATATCTTGGAATCTTGGATCATGAATCCTCCCACTACATACATATATTCTTTATCCTTTAATACCATAAAGAAATATTTTTATTATGTTCCACTCTTTCAGCTCAGATTCTCCCCTATATAAACCCTTCACTCAATCCTCTAATATGTACAAGTTTACTAACAGATACAGAAAGAGAATTAGCTAGCACTTTCACTACTTGAGATTTCTGTAGTATTTTGTGATCAGAGAGATAGTGAGATTGTTTGCTGAGAATTATGGCTCTTCTATCTGCTCATTGGACTCTTGTATTTGGTCTTCTAGGTATATACACTTGCTCTCTCAACCCTAGATTCATTCACTGCATGGCAACTGCATGCAAAACACATACTCTCTCTCCCTCCCTCCCTCTCTCTCTCTCCTTCCCTCTCTCTCTCTCTCTCTCTCTCTCTCTCCACTTTCCCCCCTCTCCCTGCCCCCGCCTCTCTCTCTCTCTCTCTCCCCCCCCCCTCTCTCTCCCCTCTCTCTCTCTCTCTCTCTCTCCACTTTACCCCCTCTCCCTCCCTCCCCCCCGCCTCTCTCTCTCCACTTTCCCCGCCTCTCCTCTCTCTCTCTGACACACACACACATGCACCTCACTACATATATATGGTAATGGTAGTATGTAATATGTTGATCTGAGTGAATAATTTATCATTTTCATGACTGGCCCTTTAGGTAACGTCGTCTCCTTTATGGTCTTTCTTTCACCAATGTAAGTGACAAACTTTTAAGTAACCTTTTCTTCTTAATTAATGGTATTAATTATGTAGCATGGATCAGTTCTTAATTACCATATCATAATCTTACCGCGTGCAGACCGACATTCTATAAAGTTTACAAGAAGAAATCAACTGAAGGGTTTCAATCAGTTCCCTATGTTGTTGGATTGTTCAGTTGCATGCTATGGATCTATTACGCATTGCTCAAATCCAACACTCTCCTTGTCATCACCATCAACTCAGTAGGCTGTGTCTTTCAGACTGTCTATATCTGTATCTTCCTCATTTATGCTCCTCGGAAAGCTAAGGTGAGTTCAAAAGTAGTAGCTAGTGTAATTCAAATTTAACATGTATTTTCCTCTGATCATATTATTGACAATAATTCTGTTACTTCAAAATGAACTGCAGATCCAGACTTGGAAACTACTAGTTTCGATGAACGTTGTCGGATTCGGTATGATCGTTCTTTTAACTCAATTTGTTGCCAAAGGAGCTGCACAACGTGTAGTTATTGTCGGTTGGATTTGCCTCATCTTTTCTCTATGCGTTTTTGTTGCTCCCCTATGCGTTGTGGTAAATATTTTTTCACTATAATTATATATGCATGTAATTACGTAATTAATCATTGTACGTACCTCGAATAATTTATTTATGCATGGAATGCTTTACAGAGACAAGTAATCCGAACCAAAAGCGTCGAGTACATGCCGTTCCTTTTATCTTTCTTTCTCACTTTAAGCGCTGTTATGTGGTTCTTCTATGGCCTCCTACTCAAAGACTGCAACATTGCCGTAAGTATATATGTTCATAGCTCATACAATATTGATATTCAATTTAAATTGTATCCGAAATTAATAAATCTTTTTTGTGGTGTTTAATTTTACTAGGTTCCGAACGTGCTTGGATTTACATTCGGGATTCTACAAATGTTGTTATACATGATCTACAAAAATAAAAAGAAAAACATAATCGAGGCGAAGAAACTTCCCGAAATGTTTCAAGATGATCCAGTAATTATTATCGACGACGAGAAACTTCCAGAGTTGAAAGCCAAGATAAATGATGTGATGAGGCTGGGCGCAATGGTTTGTTCGGAGATGAAGTCGGACGCCAAGAATTCGAATGAGAATGAACTTGACATGCTTGAAATTCAAGTTGTGATACCTAAAAAAGTACTCGCTTAAGTAACCAGTGATGTTCGAAAGATTGGGTGGATTGTACGTAGTTTAATTTATATCTCAACGGTTTCACTACAATAAATCTGAGCAATTATGACGGGAATTTTACACTGAAATCGTCGTAATAGGTCCAATTACGATGAAAAAATTTCGTCATTTTTGCTCAAGTCTTAAGTTCGCATTTTCGTCACAAGTATGTCTTTCGTCATAAGTACTAGTTTCGTCACAAGAAGAGTTTTCGTCATAAGTATAGTTTACGTCACAAGTGTATCTTTTCGTCATAAATTCAAGTGTGGGATCCACCTTTTTCAATAAATTAATAAATGAATTTACGACGAAATATACTATCATAAATTTATATTTTACGACGGAAAATCTGTTGAAAGTTAAAGAATGGGGCCCACCTGCTACAAATATTTTATTCGTGGAAAAAATAAAAATTAATCTAAAAAAGATGAACAGCCGTCATAAATTACCCGGAAATTCGTCATAAGTTGGACTGACCAGAAGCAGCATTATGCTGCTTTTTCAAGTTCCAGCCATTTTTGACTTCCAAATTAAATCTCAATCTACATACAATCCAACGCCACAAAATCTACATGCAATACAACACCACAATCAAGCAAACACCACAATCAAGCAAAAAAGTTTGTAACAAGCATCCACGCAATTAAGTGAATTCAAATATAAAAATATCAAAGTTACATAAATATTATCATAAATCCATATCCGACCACACAAAAGTTTAAACCATCAAACTTCTACAAGTCAACTTTAGTTCACAGCATAACTTAGATTATCTTACAAACATTCATAGTCTAAATTAAATTAGACTATTAAATTCAGAATACTCAACCCCTGATTCTAGGACCACCATAGACATGTGAGACATTGCACTCAAATCACGGTCATCATCAGATTCAGTGCTCTCGTCACTAAGGTCGCCAACGTCGAAATCGTCATCATCATCGGCCACGGCCTTCCCCTACAATGTAAAACAAATAATGGATGTCACATACATTCATACTAAATCAATTAAACGGATGACAAAGACAATCAATTTGTAATAAAGAGTTCACACATGCTTAATACTTAATACTTAATCAGTTCTGTACAAAAGTACAAGACTTGGACTCCGGCAACTAAAATGATCCTAGCATTCAAACCTACGAAATCACGAGATCATTTCGTCATAACTGCCTAACAACATAACGTTGTTTCTTTAATCACGCACAATATATTTTCCAGTGCCAAACAATCGATATGATTCTCTGGCAGACAACTAATCCAGGCGTAATATTTTTTGAATTTCTAATCTATGTCTGTAAGCCCCCTAATTCTAGGCGTGTATAGTTTTTGAATTTCTAATCCATGTCTGTAAGTACAAGTTTAATGTTATCATTTCTTTTGAAAGGTTTATTTGTGAAAGTGTCCAGTACCATATAGTATGTTATTCTGTTTCCGCAGCAGATTTCTTGTGTATGAAATTTTCGTAGTTTAACAATAGTTGGCAATGTCTATACCGCACACTTAGTTGTAGAAGGAAAGTACCATAACTTATAATTACATTCAGATCATAAGTACCATATAGAATCTTATGCATCTTTAATCGATAATAAAAAAACAATCAGATCATAGAAAAAATGAAGTTTATACCTTGTATCATTACGAGGAGCCTTAGAATTATCTTGTATCATTGTATCATCGGCAGATACATTGTGTACTACTTCCTCGTTGTCTTCCAATACCAATGCATCACTTTGCTCAGTAACGTTCCTGCACAGGAGTGCCTTTTGAAAAAAATAAACAAGTAAATTAATAAACACCACAAAGTTTATATTGTATATCCAGCATAAATCATATACAATGTAAAACTCAAAGCATTAATATCATCGGTCACCTTGCTCGACAATGACAGAAACCTCAACCTCTGTATAAGGAACCTGATTTGCATAAGTCTGATTCGCCTTCTCCAGATATCGGAACTGTTAGGATCGCATCCACTATAGATCAACGTTAATCAAACACAATAACAAACACGAAAGTAAAGAACACAACAATTTAACGTGGAAACCCCTCAAGGGAGGGTAAAACCACAAATCCACTATGAATGTAATACAAGATTGGAGTCGCTCCCTCACTCAACACTCTTGAATACAATCACCTCACCTTGATTACAAAAGCTCTCTCTTGTGTATCGCACACAACTCTCTAACTTTTGCAATACTTCAAAACCCCTACAAATATCTATATTTATAGGCACCACAAATATTCTAATCCTAATATATCTCAATTCTATTTGTGACAATTACCATCTTTTCTTATCTTGGATAGAAATCTTTCCTCAATTCTTATCTCTACCAGAATAAGACTTTTCTCAATTATCACAAATTAGAATACTGCTCATAATAGGATTCTTAACTTATTTAGGAATTCGGGGCGGACCCCAACAAATCCTCCCACGGCTCGAATTCCCTAATACCTCAACTGATTCCGAGAATTTCACATTTTTCTCGGTCTTCATCGTTGTTGCTTCACCATCTAAACAATAGATGTTCTTCTTATGCATCATCCCTTGTAGAATCAAGTTTCTTCCTTTATACACCTTGCAACTTCGCCCTCGTCCAACGAATCTGTACCCACGTGATGCCAACACACTCAAAGATAACACATTCTTTGATGCATCTGGTACATATCTCACATTGAGAGCTTTCTTGATCGTACCATCATGGAGTTTAAGACAAACAGTTCCAACTCCTTGAACCTTCATCTTCTCATCATTCCCCACAACAATATTACCAAGACTTTCATCAGTGCATAAAGTCTCAAACATCGCTCGATCCCTACATATATGCATAGAAGCAGCAGAATCCATCACCCATTCTGATTTATTCTTCACCGAACCAGGAACGGTATCCTCACTCGCCATCAAAAACTCTCCCTCATCGATCACAAGTGTAGAGTCCGCATCATCAACTTTGTTCTTTCCCTTCATCTGCTTAAAGGACTTCACATCTTCTTTAAAACTTGGACAGAACATTTGCATATGACCCGTTTCACCACAATAATAGCACTCAACAGTGCTCATATCCCTCTTACTCGACCGAGATTTACTTCTTCCTTGCAGGTCATTGCGGTTGCGACTCCTTCTTTCAGCACTTTCGACAGCTAAAACTGCCCCACTTTGAGAAACAACATCCTTTGTCATCCTCTCATTATCTCTTAACGCTTTTATCACATC
This sequence comes from Heracleum sosnowskyi, assembly GCA_030848705.1. NCBI lineage: Eukaryota > Viridiplantae > Streptophyta > Magnoliopsida > Apiales > Apiaceae > Heracleum > Heracleum sosnowskyi. Next base: position 6,578,935 of record CM061242.1, on the reverse strand, counting down.
TTCAAGCGTAAGAGTTGTCCTCCCTACTAAAAGCGTTTGCTTAAAATACTTGAAGGACTCCGGCAACGATGACAACAACACCAAAGCTTATTCCTCGTCTTTCATCGGCTCATCAACATTAGCCAGATGACATACCAGCTGATTAAAACAACTAATGTGATCATGGAGACTACTTTCTTCATCCAGTTTTAAAGAGTACAACTCCATCTTCAAATTAAGTCTGTTGGTCAACGACTTCGAAGCGTATATGCTTGCTAACTTGTCCCATATCTCCTTTGGTGTCGACTCCTTCAACACGTTATATCTCACATCGGGTGCAAGTGCCAGCCTGATTGTACTCGCCGCTCTCTTCTGGATCTTCGCCCAATCTGCATCACTCATCTCTTTTGGCTTCGCCTTCTCCAAGGCATCATCAAGTCCTTGTTGAATTAACACATCCTTGACGGTTAATTGCCACATAGTGAAATCCGTCTTCCCATCATACTTGGGTGCATCAATCCTCAATGACTTTAGATCTTCCATCAAGCCAAGAAAAGATCAACTTATGACCAACTATCCACGCGCAAACAGTCAACTTCGGACACCAGAAATCACACCCTCCCGAACCCAAAATCCGATCTCCACCGTTCAGATTTTAGATATTGATGTAATGAATCTACTGACCAAAAATCAGGACGATCCGACCACGGATGACCTCCCAATCGTTAATTCTTCAACAGTTGCGCATACCAGAAAATTCCTGCGAATTTTCGTAATTACTTCGTGATTGCCTTCTCTTTAACGCCGGATCTACTTCTCGAACCCAAGCTCTTGATACCAGTTTGTTAGGATCGCATCCACCCAACAAACAATTTTACAAGGGATTTACAATGCACCTTATCTTCCGTAAAATTACTTTATTCCACTCCCGAATCACTCAAACAAACAACCATCAACCATCAGAACCTTAATCCATCGACAATTCCTACACACACCAATACAAAACATGAATAGTAACCTTCCATTTGACCTTCCTAACGCTATCTATAGCTTGGGAATATAAACACAAATGACTACAATATTCAACTCAATCATCAATAAACATACACATTCATATAAAACTATAGATACAAGAGATATAGAAATGTATTGATGACTGTAAAATAGAAGTGAGTTTACAATAGTCAAACTGAGTATATATAGTAACACTACTTAACAGAAAACGGTTACGAGATATAAGGCTTTGTTTGGCTAAATGGTATTTGCAACTTATTGCTTAATTGTGGTTTCACTATCATAATATGAGATGTCTCTTTAGCCTCCCCTGCAACTGACTTAGTCTCCATACCAACATTAGCTGCAGTCCCCCCATAAATGGAAGGCGCACGAGGAACAGTGAGACCCAATTTGAAAGAACAATTCCAATGAGGTACCTTGCCAAGACCCTTGGTCAATATGTCTGCAACATTATCCTTAGAAAGAACCTGAAACACAGCAATAAGACCAGAAATAATTTTCTCCCTGATGAAATGACAATCTATTTCTATATGCTTCGTGCGAGCATGATAGACAGGATTAGCAGTCAAATCAATAGCAGCCTTGCTATCACACATCAAAGGTACAGAAGCATTACAAGATAAACCTAATTCATTCAACAGCCCAGTAAGCCAAACTGCTTCACAGGAAGAATCAGCTAAAGCCCTATATTCTGCTTCAGCAGAACTCCGGGAAACCACATGTTGTTTCTTAGAACGCCAGGATATCACAACATTCCCAAGTAAAAAATCATATGCACCAACAGACCTTCTACCAAGAGGACATCCCCCCCAATCACTGTCACTAAATCCCTTGAGAGACAACTGATTGTTAGCAGGGAAAAATAAGCCATGATCCTTAGTCCATTGTAAATATCTAAGAACTCTGTGAACTGCTTCCAAATGATTAGCCCTAGGTGCCTGAAGGAATTGACTTAAATGTTGGACTGAAAATGCAATGTTAGGTCGAGAAGATGTAAGGTATAACATCTTGCCAATAAGAGCTCTATAAAGAGTGGCATCCAACAGCAAATCACCAGATTCAGGACCATCATACAACTTAATATGTGGGTCAATGGGAACTGATAAAGGCTTACAATCATCTAGGCCAGCTGTTTTTAACAAGTCAGTAATAAATTTTTGTTGACCCAAGAAAATCCATGCCTCATTTCTGTGAACTTCCGGGCCTAAATAATATTTCACAGGACCAATGTCCTTAATACTGAAGGCATCATCCAACAGTTTTTTAAGAGATTGTATAGTAGGCACATGGTTCCCACACAACAGAATATCATCGACATAAACAACTATAGCCACAAACACATCACCGGAAGAGAATGTGAATAAGGAATAATCCAGCAAAGACTGTTTATAACCAGCTTGAAGTAAACAATCAGACAACTTAACAAACCACCTTCTAGAAGCTTGACACAAACCATATATGGACTTAATGAGTTTGCAAACTAAAGGAACAGATGAAGGGGGTAAAATATATCCCAAAGGTGGTTGCATGTATACCTCTTCTTCTAAATCACCATGTAAAAACGCATTGTTTACATCTAGTTGCTCAACAAACCAATTCTTAGCAGCAGCAATAGCTAAAAGACTCCGAACAGTAACCATTTTGACAACAGGGGCATAGGTCTCATGAAAATCAATTCCAGCTGTTTGAGTATATCCTTTTGCCAATAACCTAGCCTTGTATCTATCTATTTCCCCAGTAGACTTGTATTTGATCTTATATACCCATTTAGAACCAACAACAGATTTGCCAGGTGGAAGTGGGACTAAAACCCAAGTATGATTATCTTCCAAAGCTTTTAATTCAAGTTGCATAGCTTGGATCCATTTAGAATCTCTAACAGCTTGCTGATAAAAGTTTGGTTCAAGGACAGAAGTAGTGAAAGCATAAAAATGCTGATTATCAGAGTCAAAAAAATCTGAAGCAATCAAATGAGACAAGCTAAAGCCTGAGAAGTAGTGGACTGGACATGATAGTCAGACCACCAATTAGGTATTGACTTAACTCTTTTTGACTGTCTAACAGTAGGTTGAAGGTCCAATAGACTAGCTTGTGAATGAATATTGGAACTTGAACTAACTATGGACTCATTCTGTGAAGGAGAGACATCAGTTGGTAAGAAAACAGGAGAAGTCTGTGGAGTTTGAATATCTAAAGAATGATCAGAAAGACATAAATCTGAAGAAATAGGAAGAAAATTACAAGATATAAGGCTTTGTTTGGCTAAATGGTATTTGCAACTTATTGCTTAATTGTGGTTTCACTATCATAATATGAGATGTCTCTTTAACCAGTGATGTTCGAAAGATTGGGTGGATTGTACGTAGTTTAATTTATATCTCAACTCGTTTGTATGGCTCTGCATGCAGTGCCTAGCTATTATTATCGTTCTATTGTACTTCCTTCATTTCTTCTTAAGGGTCGTTTTTTTGACACTTATTAAGAATTGCAATTATGAGAGCTTTATATTATTAATGTAATTTTATTTTTCAACTATATCCTTCATCTACCCCTATAATTAATGTCATACTTTGAGAATGAGTAAATTTAATAGTATAAGGGTAAATAAGGGTATTCAAGTGAAAAATAAATATATTTTTCTTGAAAATGTAAAAACGACACTTAAATTGAAATTCAAACCAAGTCAAAAAACGACACTTAAAATGAAATTCGGAAGTTCTTTCGTGAGTGAAGAGCAGTGTTTGGAGTTGTAATTAGGGTTGAAATTTGGAAGTTAGAGGAAGAGAGTGGTCAATTTGGGGAATAAGCAATAAGTCAAGTGTACTAAGGGCCTGTTTGGCCATCATTATAAGTTATAACTTATGCATTATAAGTTGATAAGAGCTTATGAGGGGTGTTTGTGTACTCAGCTTATTTGATTATAACTTATAACTTATAAGTTGATAAATTGAATGTTATAAATCACCAATATTTTACTTAACTTATCAACTTATTCTTTGATTTCTTTATTTTTCTAATATTTTATATTTTTACATTTGTGTTTTTAAATATTTTTTTAATTTAAAATACAAGTGTTGAAATTATTGTATTTAAAAATTATTTTTTCAAATTTAATTTAGCAAATTCTTCATTAACTTATAAGTAAATTTATCCAAACACCCGAATAACTTATAATAATTCATCAGCTTATCACTTATATGACAGTTACTCATTTTAAGCTATAAGTCAGCTTATGTTTTGCTGGTACAATCTCAGTGCCAATGGTTGTCTCACCAATCTCGATCATTGGAATGAAGGGACCATGCTTTAGAATATCTAAATACATGGGGTTAGAAGCTTTGATGAAAAGCAACATCTTCTTCTTCCATAAACTGTAGTGCTCCTTGTTAAAGGGAGGAATCTTGATACTGCTTAGTTTCTGTGAACTCATTCTTGATCTTTTCCTGTTTGTACGTTAACAGCCTACTCTCTGATACCACTTGTTAGAAATGAATACTACTAGAAACTAGACAGAGGGGGGGTGAATGGATAGTTTGATATATTTTTCGATTCTTGATAACTAAGTAACAGTCTGTATATGATTATGATATGTAATATGCAGAAAGTAAATAACACACACAATCACTTTAATCTACTTTGTATAAGCAAATTAAATACTACAGCTTTCCAAGAAATTCACAATCGAATTTCTGGCTTCTAAACAAGAACAGTTTGAACTTGCTTGCTTACAGAGAAAAGAGCTTAGAAAATAACTATATGTATCTCTCTTACAGCTGACAATAGGATGTGCATAATATATATAAGCCCTATACAAACTAGTGCACACACCTATTTTTACACAGTTACCCCTTGCTGAAAGTCCAACTTGTTCTGCCATAAGACGTTAACTGTGTCAGGAAGGACCACCTGCTTTTCGGAGTCTTTCCCATTTCTGTAGCTGCTTGTCTCTTATCTTTCTCTCCAAGTTTAGCTGTAGATTTGCCATCTGTTCTTTGGACCACCTTGCCAGAACAAATGCTTCAGTATTTGTCTCTTTTGATTCTTGGTTCTGTACCTTGATTTGTCTTGTTATAAACGGCTAAGTGTTGATATCGTGAACTCCACTTCATTCCTGACTTCGCGATCTCACTAGTGAGGACTTCGCGATATAGCCTTTGACGACTTTGCGACATAGGTCATTTGAAGACTATGCGACATAGTTCATTTGAAGACTTCACGATCTAGGCTCCTTTGACTTTGCTGACTTCAACACTTCACGACATGTGTCTTGAAGACTTCTCGACATAGTACAAAATGGACTATGCGATATAGTACTTCACGACATGGATATTGGTGACTTCACGACATAGCTTTCTTCTGACTTTGCTATATAATGCCTTAGACAAATTTCTGCAACTTATTTCTTCATAGCCTTATTTATCTCTATCCTGCTGCATGAACACTTCTGAACTTCTACCAGGATAATTATTCAATGGCCTATATACAATCTAGATGCAAGAAACTTTACTAAGCTCATTATACCTTTGAGCATACATGATCAAGCTAATGTTCACGAGAACAAGACAAGTACATTTAGAGACCTATACTATATCCCAGTGATAGAAATCACTAGGTCATGTAGTGTGACATAGTCACATAGTGTAGGCTTGTTAATAGTGGTATTCAGGCATGTCTTGAGCCTAACAATCTCCCCCAAATTGTGAGTAAGACCCTTAGGCACAATTTCATGTCTGATAACAAGCCTAACTAACATAAAAAGAACAGATATAAAGAAGATACAGTTAAGCACAGAGTTTGATAACAACTTGGAATTTTAGGCTTACAGAATTTTTCCTTGAGCTACATAGCTTCTGTTTCCAGTTGTTTCTCTAAGAAATCATCATAGACCTTCTTCTTCCTTATTTCTTCATTCTTCTTTATTTCAGAGATGGCCATTAGAATTTCATCTCTAGCAGTCATTTCTTCAATGAGAGGAGAATCCTTTAGATCTTCAGCTGCTGTTCTGAGGGCACTTTCCACATAAGAATGTATAAACTCCATCCTTATCTTGCTTTTTCCTCCATAAAGATTTTTGTACTCCACAGTATAAGGATTTTGCTTTACCCTGCACAGCCCTTTCTTCCTCAGCTCCTTTGCTCTTTCATCCATCTCAGCCATCTCCTTCTCTTTCTGACACCTCTTTTCTTCATTCTCTTTCCTCAGGTTTTCTTCATAATCAGCATGCATTTTCAAGAACCTGGCAACATCTATTTTCCATGTCCTTTCTTCCTTTTCTTCAAAATTCAGTAAGGCATTTATCCTTTCAAGCTCATATTTATAGAAATGTTGCCAGCCTCCTTGCTTCATAACCTTCTCTCTTCCATCAGTGTACTTGATCTCTAGATGATCTAGCTTCACCTTGACTTCAAAGATCCTTTGAGCTCTCAAGAATGCTAGGGCATCTTCATCATAGTCTTCATCAAGAGGAAGCACTTTGATCCCTACAACATTAGTGATTACCCCATTCTTCTTTGTTATCCTTGTCCTCTTAGCTGCCCTCTTGATCTTCATATGCTTCACTTGAGGTAGCTTTGTGGAGCAGGGAGAATTAGTCTTCAGTGCCACATCACTTGGAAGTAGCTTCACTCCCTTCCCCTTTATCCACTGTAACACTCCATTGGCTGTGACTTTATGGAAGTGTTTTCTTGATGTTCCTTTTGTGACTTCATCTTTCTTCTGTGGCAATTCAGGTTCAGAAGTCTTAGATAAAGATTTTGGAGGATCATTACTAATAGTACCCACCCTAGACTTAGAGTCTTGTGTTTTGGTTAAAGTACTACTAGCAATGTCCTTGACTTGCTGAATTCCACTTCTTGTTTTCTTAACTGATTCTTTTGCCCCCTTGTCATCCCTCTTGCTATCATCAGCATCCTTTGATTTCTTTGAATATTTGCTCCTGCTGCTTTCAGTAGATCCATCCTTATCTCTCCTTGACTGAGATCTCCTTTAATAGGTTTTCTCCTCATCATCATCATCATCCCCATCCTTCTTTTTGCTCTTTTCTTTGACAGATTCAGGAATGACTCCATGAATCAGAAAAGATTGTAGAGTGTGAATCATCTCTAGTTCCTCAGCTGTCCTGACTCCCCTCTTGGCTCTTAGCATTTGCAGCACCTGGTTGATCTTTGTATTATTCTTTCTTGTCAAATCTGAAGGGATCACCAACTGGTCAATGCTGCTGTCTTGAGATAGACTTTGGAAGATTATTGTCTTTGGCTTTGAGATAACCTCAGGCAGTCTTTGATCTTGATCTATCTTCAAGTCATCAAACAGTCTCTTGTTGTTAGCCCCACCTTGTTCTATTAAGTCCATTATTGTTGACAGCTCAGTGAATCTCAGTTTCTCTAGAGTTTGAAAAGCTAGGTGCCACAAGTAGTTGTCCTTGCACACCATGATTATCTCTCTTAGATGGACATCCTTGATTTTCCTTACTGCAACTGTGAAGTACTTGATGTTTTCCTTGAGCTTCTTTCTGTAAGTCCTTGCATCTTCTTGTGCATCTCTGTAGGTGGCTTTCAGAAGCTCCAGGAAGGCCTCATCATGATAGATGTGAGAATTGGCAACTTCCTGTAGCTTGGCCTCTGTGATTGTTGTAGCTTTGGCAGGTTGAGCATTGGAAGTAGGTTGAGCAGGTTGAGGAGTTGAGATATCTTTAGGCATTGTGGATGGATAGAAGGTGGTTGAAATAGTGCTCTTTTGACCTTCTGCACTGATGACCTCTACAGGGGGAAGAATTATTGGCTTTATTGTTTCTTCAGAAATTTTGCCCTTAAGCTTCTGTTGCTTGGCAGGTACTCCCCCTTTCTTTTTCAGAATGACCTCCTTTTCTTTCTCCCCCTTAGGCTTGGAATCAGACAAGATGTCTTGAGCTTCCCCAGGGATAGGCAGGTTCATATGTCTCATCATTGAGGTCATCATTTGTTGTTGCACCAACAAAATGTTAGAAGTGGAGTTGGTTTGATCATCCATCTTAGCATTAAGCTGCTCCAAGGAGTGAGATAGTCCTTTGTTTTCTGCTTTCAGTTCAGCTACCTCTCTTTCCAAGCTGTCCACTTTTGAGAAAAGTTGTTGAGATTTGAAGGAGTTAAGGGATTGATCCTTGAGTTTGGAGAATTCAAACTTGGAGATATCAGAAATAGGAACCTCATCAACAAGCTTGTTCCCATACTGATTCTTCCAGAGTACTGTAAGCATGGAGTTGGAGTTGATGTTGGCCTGCACCTGATTGTCTAGCTTGGTAGAGAGCTTCTTCATATTATCTGAAACCATAGCTAGGGTGCAGTCCATTGTGGTGACATTTGAGGCAGTTTTCTGGACTTCCTTAAGAATGCCATCTACCTTGGGAAAGCTTGAAAGAAAACAATTCTTGAGTTGAGCATTAGAATGAGCTGTTTCTTCCTGAATGGTGGAGATTTCTGACTGAAGACCCTTCCCAAGAAAATGCATAGCCTTAAGTTGGCTCTTGTAGACATCATTAACTGCATCATAGATTTCAGCAGGAGAGAGACCTTTGGCATTTGACCCCAAGGATGTAAGATAGTCCTCCCTGAGAAAAGCTAGAGCCTCCTTAAGCTTGACTGTCCTTTTGCCATCCAGCCAAGCATCCACATTTCCAGCTTGCTGGGCTTCATCCACAATTTTGTCCTGTTGTGCTGCAACATCCTCCTTATGAGTGAGAAGAATAGCCTCATAGTCAGAATTTGGGAGATTTGCAGTGAGGAGATGTTGAGCAATCCTAGAGATCTCATCAATCTGTGCCACATGAAGATCTTGTAATTCTTCTTCCGTCAATTGTGGTAGCACAGAGGATGATCCTGAAGCCCTGTCATGTTGCACAGGTTTCAGCCATTCATTGATTGTGGCCTGAGCCAAGTGAGAGCTAGTGCTTGGCACTTCATGAGATGTAAGGTTTTGAGTCTCCTCCAGCCTTGGAATGGCTGTAGGGTCTAATGTCGTCTCCATGGAAATGGGATGTGTTACAACATTAGACCTATTTGTCTGTGAAGACAGTTCCACATCCCGAAGAATGGGAGAATTTGGCACAGAGTCTCCAGTGAAAACTGGTGAATCCTCCATGTTTGTGTTGGTGTCATTAGGATATGCCCCAGCATGCATTCCCTGACCAACTAGATGTGGTTCCTGGGTGGTGAGCATAGTGTCATGCACCATGTCACTTGAAATTGGCTCAATCACAGGAGAGAATTGTGATTGATCAAAGGCAAGATTGTCATTGGAATGACTCTCTTGTTCAGAAGAAATTTTTATGGAAGAATCTGAGAGAGAAGTGGGGTTTAGATTAGATTGTGGCAACTCCCCCTGAGAGATAGGAGGAGTTTCAACAGTGATGTGCTCTCCACTCTGTGTATTATCAGCCTTATCACTCCTAGGGTCAAGAGTGAGGTCTTGACCCTGTGCAGACTCTGTACAAGATGCAGTGGGGAGGCTGCTCTTTTCAATGCCAATGACCTGTTGAGAGGCCATGGACAGTAACAGGTGTACCCCTTTTTCCACATCTGAATCCTGTTGGGAGGATCCAGTGGTAGGTTTGGATTTGGATTTCTTCTTTTGTCTGGTGTGAGGTGACTCAGGATTCTCACTTGCTATCTCTACAGATTCATTTATCACTTCTAGGGCTCTCTTCTTTGACTTCTTTTTAGTAACACCAATCTTTTGAGAGATTGATGCACTTGGCTGCCTAGCTTCTATGGGACTGTTTGCAGTGGGGTTGCTGGATGGGATGGGAAGGCTGGGGTTAGACTGTGTAGCTCCTTCAGTCTCAGCCTCCCCTGTCCAGGAAAGAGCATGGTATATTGGCTTATCAAGTGGATAAGACTCAAATGTGTCCTGCATATGCTTGGTCACACTTAGAATCACATCCACTTGATTCCTTGTGTCCAATGAGCCAAATAGTACTTTGGACATGGACTTGGAATAAGCCAGTTTAGTGTTATCTATACCCTCCAATAGATGGACATTTGCATCAAGAAAATTTAAAATAACTTGAAGGAAATGAGGGTAAAAGATGTCATTACCTCTACCACGAATGGTCCTTCCTAGCCTCTGAGTCAATTCTTTGAGAATTATGGCTCCCACATTGATCTCCTGGTTGTTGGCCAAGGAGTAGGCTAGCTTCACAGCAATGTGACTGATATGGTCCCATCCTGTCTTCCTGCAGAGAAACACCTTCTGGAGTGCGTCAAACAGAAATGACCACTCCCTTCTCACAAACTTCTTATTCAGCTTTCCAGTATCTATCTCATCAGCATACTGAATGAAGGTCATGAATTCTATGATTTGAGCATCTGTAGCTTCTTGGTCATGACCCTCCACCTTGAACCCCAAAGCTTCATTGATTTCCCTTTCACCAAATTGAAAGTGTTTGCCTCCAATTGAACAACTAACCTCCTGGAATGAGGTTCCATCTTCCCTAGCCATTGTTGATACCAACGCCGTTCTCCAGAATCCTTCCAACACATCGACATACAAGGTAGGGTTCAGGGTTAGGGCTTGGCGTAGGTAGGAAGTGTTCAAGAACCGTACAAAACACTTGTACCTTGGGTTAGCCTCAGCCTCAGAGGGAATGGTGAGAAGATTGGTTTCTTTGGGAATGGTTAAAGGGATTGGGGATGATACTGTTTGAGATTTGGGTGCCATTTCGAGAGTGAGAGTGAAAAAGAGAGTAGAGAATTTGTGCTTAGGTTTGAGAGATTGAGAGCAATAGACAAGATGAAAAGTTGTGAACGGTTAGAAAAGGTATTTATATGATAGAGACACTGCGATATGGAGTTATGAATGTGTACGGTCTATTTGTATGTCGCGAAGTCAAAAATGGCCTGTACCGCAAAGTCTTGCACAGTATATCGCATAGTCTCAGAAATGAACTATGTCGCAGAGTCCTCAAGATGAAAGGATTGGGGAGACTTTGCGACATAGTAGAAATACCCTTGCTAAAGCTCTCTTTTAGGAATTTTAAGCAAATTGTCAGACTTTTATCAAATTTTGAAATAAAATAAATTTAAATCAAAATTCTGTCAAATGTGGAGACTTGTCGATATAGTTATTCTAAGTCGCGAATGTCATAAAATGAACTATGTCGCAAACTCATGAAATGAACTATGTCGCGAAGTCTCACAATCTCAACAGTTTGCGATATAAGTCTGTTTGATTTGAACTAAGTCGTGAACTCTGAAAAACATCTATATAGAGATGTCTTAAAAGCTCACAATTTTACCAACAAATGTGATTTTGAAAAATATGCAGTAAAATACTGAAATATTTATAAATCATATCTCAGCTAATTTTCACTCCAAACAAATAGAGCATTTCAATACAGTGAAAATTTACTGCTGCAACAATTTACTGGCATACTTACTTAGAGCAACTAAATGAAGGAATGAGCATTCCAATTTCACTCACAAGTCTGTTGAAGACTGCTTCATTCAGAGGTTTAGTAAATATGTCAGCTAATTGTTTCTCAGTGGGAACATAAGAGACTTCTATGGTACCATTTGCAGCATATTCCCTAATGAAATGGTACCTGATCTCAATGTGCTTTGTAGTAGAATGATTAACAGGATTGGCAACTATGGATATTGCACTAGTATTGTCACACATTAGAGGAATGTGTTCTAACACTAGCCCATAATCCATGAGTTGATTTCTAATCCAAAGCAATTGAGCACAGCAACTTCCAGCAGCAATATATTCAGCCTCAGCTGTGGATGTTGCTGTGGACTGTTGTTTCTTACTAAACCAGGACACTAACCTTTGACCTAGGAATTGACAGCTTCCAGAGGTGCTCTTCCTGTCAATTCTGCATCCAGCATAATCAGAATCTGTGTAACCAACCAGGTTAAACCCAGTGCTCTTTGGATACCATAGCCCAAGATTAGGAGTCCCCTTTAGATACTTGAAGATTCTTTTGATAGCCATCATGTGAGATTCCTTGGGATCAGACTGGAACCTTGCACAGAGGCATGTGGCAAACATGATGTCTGGCCTGCTAGCTGTGAGATAGAGTAAGGATCCAACCATTCCTCTATAGACCTTGATATCAACTCTCTTGCCTTTCTTGTCTTCATCCAGCTTGATTGCAGTAGACATAGGAGTTTTGGCTGGGGATGACTCTTCTAAACCATATTTCTTTAAAAGATCCTTGACATACTTAGATTGGTTTATAAAGATGCCATCCTCTCTTTGATGTACTTGCGGGCCTAGAAAGTAGGTTAACTCTCCCATCATACTCATCTCATATTTACTTTGCATCAACTTAGAGAACCTTTCACAGAGTTTTTCATTTGAAGAGCCAAAGATGATATCATCCACATAGATTTGAACAAGAATGATATCATTTCCATGCTTCTTGAAGAATAGGGTTTTGTCAATTGTACCCCTGGTGAATTGATGCTCAAGAAGGAATTGAGATAGAGTCTCATACCAGGCTCTTGGTGCCTGTTTGAGTCCATAGAGTGCCTTAAGCAGTCTGTACACAAGGTTTGGGAAGTCTTCATTTTCAAAGCCAGGTGGTTGAGACACATAGACTTCTTCAGCAAGATCACCATTGAGAAATGCACTTTTCACATCCATTTGATACACCTTAAAATCTGAGTGAGCTGCAAAAGCCAGGAAGATTCTGATGGCTTCCAGTCTAGCTACAGGTGCAAATGTCTCATCATAGTCAATGCCTTCTTGCTGACAATATCCTTTGGCAACCAGCCTTGCTTTGTTTCTTATTACCACTCCTTCTTCATCCATCTTGTTTCTGAACACCCATTTGGTGTCAATAACATTCTTTCCTTTTGGAGGAGGTACTAGTTCCCATACTTTGTTTTTCTCAAATTGATTCAACTCTTCTTGCATGGCAACAATCCAATCAGAGTTCTTCAAAGCTTCTTCAATTAATTTAGGTTCCTCTTGTGACAGAAAGCAGCTATACAGACATGTATTTAATGTTGCCCTTCTTGTTCTAACTCCCTCACTAGGATCTCCAATGATTTGATCCCTAGTGTGGGCTCTGTCCCATTTCCTTGTGTGCCCCTGTTCATTTCCTTGAACTGTTCCAAGCTCATTTTGGTTGAAAGGTGCATTCTCTTCTTCTCCCCCTGTGTTTGTGAACCCTTGCACAGGTGTTTGAAGAAGATTGTCAACTCCAAGGATTTCATTCTCTAGAACAGTTTGAGCAGGGAGTTCATCTTCACTTTCAGAATCCTCAAGATAACCTTGATTCTCAAATCTCAATGGCACACTGTCTTGTTCACTTGTTTTCAGTCCAGGAGTTTTCTTGTCATCAAAGGTAACATCCATGCTTTCCATGACTTTGTGTTGCTCAGGTACAAACACTCTGTATGCTGTCCTTTCCAGAGAGTATCCAATGAAGATACCTTCAAATGCTTTAGCATCAAATTTTCCAACATGCTCAGAGGTATCTTTCATCACAAAGCACTTGCTTTCAAACACATGCAGGTGCTTGAAGGATGCTCTTTTTCCAGTCATTAATGAGTAAGGAGTTTTGCTAGACTTCTTATTGATTAATGTTCTATTTTGCACATAGCATGCTGTGTTAACAGCATCAGCCCAAAAGCTAGTGGGTAGCTTTGCATCCAGCAGCATTGTCCTTGCAGCTTCAATGAGAGTTCTATTCTTTCTCTCAACTACTCCATTTTGTTGAGGTGTTCTAGGAGCTGAGAATTGTTGAGAAATTCCTTTATCTTTGCAAAACTCATACAATGTTGAATTTCTGAACTCAATCCCATTATCACTTCTCAAAGCAACTACAGAGGAGCCAGTGCTTTGTGCTTCTTTATCAACTCTCTTGATATGCTCTATTATGACTTGGGGTGCTTCATCCTTGGAGAATAGGAATTCCACCCAAGTATATCTTGAATAGTCATCTACCATTACTAGAGCATATTTCTTTTTGGAGAGGGACATTACATTCACAGGGCCAAATAAGTCCATGTGAATTAGCTGCAGAGGTTTTGAATTTGTATTGAGCAATTTGTTCTTGTGACTGGATCTTTTAATTTTTCCTTTCTGACAAGCTTCACAAGCTCCATCTTGCACAAACTCCAAGGCAGGCAAATCCCTGATAAGTTCTCTCTTGGTTAGAGAGTTCATTGCCTGAACATTCAAGTGAGACAGCTTCTTATGCCATAGCCAGAATTCCTCATTTGTGGCTTTAGTGTAGAAATAGCAGATTTCTCCCTTATCTGCAGCCTTGAGATTTGCTACAAACAAGCTTCCTTTCTTCACACCAGTTAGAACAACTTCACCACTTTCCCTTTTTGAGATTGAACAAAGGTCTTCATCAAATTCCACTTTGAAACCTCTGTTGGTGAATTGTCCAATACTCAAGAGATTGTGCTTCAGTCCTTCAACAAATGCTACATCTTCAATAATGACATTTCCAGATTTAACATTGCCATATCCCATTGTATAACCAATGTTGTCATTTCCAAAGGTTACTGATGGGCCAGCCTTTTCCTCAAAATGTGATAGCAGGGCTATATCACCAGTCATGTGACTTGAGCATCCACTGTCCAAGATCCATATGACTCTTTTATTCCTGTTGCCCTGCATTCACAAAATGACTAAGTTGTTTTTGGTACCCACACTTGGTAGGGTCCATTTGATTTAGAAACATTTTGATTAATAATTCTTCTGTCATAAATTGCATTTCTCATAGTAGGAGACTTCACTTTTTCTGTGGCTTTGGAGTTTACACTCTTAGGCTCACATGAAGTTTTCACCCTCTCAACCCTGATTGGGGACCCTGTCCTATGAGAATGCATATGTGTGTGTGATTCACCAGATTGTGCAGAGTCAAGTTTATGTTTAAGAGATAAACAGTTAGCAATCACAGCCACATAGCATGTCATGCAGTTTGGCTTACCACAGAAGGAATCATGACTAGAATTTATGCTAGCAGAATGGTTACTCAGGTTGTCAACTTCAACAATATCAGGCTTACTACACTTATGAGTCAAATGATTAACAGATAGGCATTTTTGACATTGTTTCCTGGGAGCATTTGGCACATAAGCATAGTTGTTTCCTTTGTTAACACCAACTTTACCATTTCTGTTTTGTTTCCTTTTCTTAACAACTTCTTTCTTTGCTTTAGGACTCTTGACAAGATTGTCTTTGGTCTCTTTCTGATTGACAAGTTCAGGAAAGGAAGAAGTGTTCTTAGCAGCCTCATCTTCTTCAAGTAGTTGTTGCTTGATGATCAGTAGTTCCTCATCAAACTCAACAGCACTCTTTCTGAAGATGGGCTGTTCAACACTTGACAGTATGGTTGGGGCATTTTTGTTTGTAAAAGTTTCCTTTCCTTTGCCCTTGACCTTCTTCCTTCCCTTGTCATTATCATAGTCAAAACCAACTCCAACCTTGCAGTCTTCAGTGTGTTCCTTGTGGTAGGTTTGAATAAGTTCAGAGGAGTTTTTGAAGCTTCTTAGTTTCAGTTCAGTTTCAGCAATTTGTTCTCTAAGGGCTTTCTCTATTTGCTCAGCACAAATCACTTTGTTTTTAAGATATTCAACCTCCTTTTTCAAACCATCCAGGTTCACAACCATTAACTCAAGCTTCTCATTCTTTTCTGTAAGCTCAACATTCTTAGCAGTTAGTCTATCAATTTCTTCATTAGCTACTAACATGCTAGTATGAATATTAAACATCTCAGTGCTCATATCTTCAACAGTTTGCTTATATTGACGGGGAGTCATATCAAGAGAAGTAAGAATGGGTACCTGACTTGAATCACCATCATCAGAAAATGCCATCAAGGCATAGTTTGAGTACTCTTGATCTTCTTCTTCATCAGAGTCATCCCAGCATTTTCCCTCAGCAATAAAAGCTTTGCCCTGTTGTTTCTTGAGTAGAGCCTCATACTTAGCTTCAAGCTCTAAGTATGCTTTGTCCTTCTTGACTTGTTTAGGCTTTTTGCACTCAGTGGCAAAATGCCCAAGTTCATTGCAGTTATAGCATCTTATTTTGGTCCTATCCACACTTCCTGTCTTGTATCCACCCTTAGCAGCACCAGCAATCCCTTTTCCTTTATTGAAGGTGTTTGAGCCACTAGATCCACCAGTGTTTCCAGTATTGAACTTGGACCTGAATGGCTGCTTTCTTTTAAACCTTATGTTAGGATACCTCCTAGCCATATAAGCAAAAGATTTGTTTTCCATTTTGTCCAGTTCCTCCATGCTGTAAAACTCATCTTCCTCAGGCAAATCATAGACGACCTGGACCTCATCACCAGTGTCTTCAACTTCCAGTTCCTCAATCTTCACTTGACTGACTTTAAGAGAGTCCATTCTTTGACTTAGGTTGTCAGCAATAAGTGCACAGGAGGTATTAGCCACTAATCCTTGCTTTGCTTGAATAGATCTCTTTTGAAACAGCTCCAACTCATATGTCTTCAAAACACCATATAACACATCAAAACCAATCTTTGTTAGATCTCTTTCTTTAAGGGAAGAGATTCTTGGTTCCAAGTGATCTGGAAGAGTTAGTAAAAACTTCATATTGAGCTCTTCTGTTTCATAGTGTTTGTCATAGAGTTTGATCTAGTTTATCAGCTTGTTGAATCTCTCAAACACTTCTGTGATTCCCTCTTTTGGCTGAGCCATGAAGGCTTCATATTGTGAAACAAGAATCTGCTTCTTGTTCTTTCTTACTTCAGTAGTTCCTTCACAGAGCACTTCTATAAGATCCCACATCTTCTTGGCACTAGTACAATGAGCAACAGTGACATACATGTTGAAGTCCATTGATTCACAAATGATAAGTTGAAGATGTCCATCCAGTGCAACTTTTTCCTTTTCAGGATCAGTGTATTTTGAGGGATCTTTAGGCACATGTTTTGCTGGTACAATCTCAGTGCCAATGGTTGTCTCACCAATCTCGATCATTGGAATGAAGGGACCATGCTTTAGAATATCTAAATACATGGGGTTAGAAGCTTTGATGAAAAGCAACATCTTCTTCTTCCATAAACTGTAGTGCTCCTTGTTAAAGGGAGGAATCTTGATACTGCTTAGTTTCTGTGAACTCATTCTTGATCTTTTCCTGTTTGTACGTTAACAGCCTACTCTCTGATACCACTTGTTAGAAATGAATACTACTAGAAACTAGACAGAGGGGGGGTGAATGGATAGTTTGATATATTTTTCGATTCTTGATAACTAAGTAACAGTCTGTATATGATTATGATATGTAATATGCAGAAAGTAAATAACACACACAATCACTTTAATCTACTTTGTATAAGCAAATTAAATACTACAGCTTTCCAAGAAATTCACAATCGAATTTCTGGCTTCTAAACAAGAACAGTTTGAACTTGCTTGCTTACAGAGAAAAGAGCTTAGCAAATAACTATATGTATCTCTCTTACAGCTGACAATAGGATGTGCATAATATATATAAGCCCTATACAAACTAGTGCACACACCTATTTTTACACAGTTACCCCTTGCTGAAAGTCCAACTTGTTCTGCCATAAGACGTTAACTGTGTCAGGAAGGACCACCTGCTTTTCGGAGTCTTTCCCATTTCTGTAGCTGCTTGTCTCTTATCTTTCTCTCCAAGTTTAGCTGTAGATTTGCCATCTGTTCTTTGGACCACCTTGCCAGAACAAATGCTTCAGTATTTGTCTCTTTTGATTCTTGGTTCTGTACCTTGATTTGTCTTGTTATAAACGGCTAAGTGTTGATATCGTGAACTCCACTTCATTCCTGACTTCGCGATCTCACTAGTGAGGACTTCGCGATATAGCCTTTGACGACTTTGCGACATAGGTCATTTGAAGACTATGCGACATAGTTCATTTGAAGACTTCACGATCTAGGCTCCTTTGACTTTGCTAACTTCAACACTTCACGACATGTGTCTTGAAGACTTCTCGACATAGTACAAAATGGACTATGCGATATAGTACTTCACGACATGGATATTGGTGACTTCACGACATAGCTTTCTT
The DNA here is from genome assembly GCA_030848705.1 of Heracleum sosnowskyi. Lineage (NCBI taxonomy): Eukaryota > Viridiplantae > Streptophyta > Magnoliopsida > Apiales > Apiaceae > Heracleum > Heracleum sosnowskyi. The sequence continues at coordinate 6,560,919 of CM061242.1, read as the reverse complement.
CTGACTTTGCTATATAATGCCTTAGACAAATTTCTGCAACTTATTTCTTCATAGCCTTATTTATCTCTATCCTGCTGCATGAACACTTCTGAACTTCTACCAGGATAATTATTCAATGGCCTATATACAATCTAGATGCAAGAAACTTTACTAAGCTCATTATACCTTTGAGCATACATGATCAAGCTAATGTTCACGAGAACAAGACAAGTACATTTAGAGACCTATACTATATCCCAGTGATAGAAATCACTAGGTCATGTAGTGTGACATAGTCACATAGTGTAGGCTTGTTAATAGTGGTATTCAGGCATGTCTTGAGCCTAACAGAATATAAGGTAATTAAGAGGTAATTAGATTTCCAATACTGAAGATTTAAAAGGCAATTTAGATATTTTATAAATTTAATATTATTAATTCAAAATTTTGAGAAAATTAAAAAATAGATCAGGACAATTTGAGAAGCACCTCTCATATCGTCTCCTTATTATTTCCCTCGATTGAAAGATAGTAAAAAATAAATTTGTAAATAAATTGAACTTGTAGAATAAGTTTAGGAGAATATTAATATATTATACTTAGTTTTGACTTAAATAGAAAATTCAAGAGAATATTAAGATAATATAAAAATCTTGACATTCATCCAGCTGGATCGTCTAGAAATCGGGATATATTTTTTAGAAGTCGAAACACCAATAATCCTTGACAAATCACTAGATGCAAATATTAGTCAAATAACTAGTTGATTGCTATAATCTTAGACCAAATAATTTTTTTTTCTTAAACTTTTGGAATATCACTCTAATATAAAGATTTTAACATTCAGAGGGTTGGATTATTGGAAAAACAATTATTTGAAAAAATTGAAACACCAACTAGGTATAAACATGATATCCATACAGCATTGGCAAATATTTTTTTAAAAAAAATCAAAACACCAATCCGGGACTAAACATTATTTAGAATTAATAGTCAAATTACTAGTTGACTACTATAATCTCGAAACAAATAAATTTATTTATTTCTAATATTTTTTTGGAATATTTCTAACATATTTATCATTTTCTCCTTTTTTTACTTCACTTCGAATTTTCCCTCTTTTTTCTACGATTTCTTTAATAAATTTAATACTAATATTTTTGTAATTAGAAAAATGAAAAATAATATTTTAACAATAATAAAAATACTGAATAAAATAATAATAATAAATTAAAATTATTTCGATTGTCATGGTATTTTGAATTTTTTAAAAATTAAATAATATTTTTATCATTTTCTCCTTTTTTTACTTCACTTCGAATTTTCCCTCTTTTTTCTACGATTTCTTTAATAAATTTAATACTAATATTTTTGCAATTAGAAAAATGAAAAATAATATTTTAAAAATAATAAAAAAACTGATATTAAAATAATAATAAAAAATGAAAATTATTTCGATTGTCATGGTATTTTGCATTTTTTTAAAATGAAATAATATTTTTATCATTTTATCATTTTTTTTACTTCACTTCGAATTTTCCCTTTTTTTTCTACGGTTTCTTTAATATATGTAATAGTAATATTTTTGTAATTAGAAAAATGAAAAATAATATTTAACAATAATAAAAAAATTGATATTAAAATAATAATAAAAAAATTAAATTATTTCGGTTATCATGGTATTTTGCATTTTTTAAAAATGAAATAATATTTTTATCATTATTAATTAGTGGTGTAGTGATTTGGTTGCATGTCACTCTCATGAAACACTTAGGTTCGAACTTAAGCTTCTGTTCTGCCCCGCAATGAAACATTGCACCCCGTAGTTTTGTGTGTATTTTCAGTAGTTTTGGGGCTAATTGTAAGGGTAAATTAGTTACCCGCAATGTATCATTGCGGCATTCAGGAGCCCTGCAATGTTTCATTGCGGTAGCTATTGATCCCAACCGTGCAAATTTGAATTTAACAAATACGATTTGTTGGTTGCATTTCCCTTCCCAACCAACCGAGGTTGTGGAAGCGCACCATGTATATATAGTAGGATACATGGGAGGTATAAAATCGTCTCTATCTAATTTTCTAATTTTCTAAAAATTTCACAATTTTAATATAATAAATATGTTTTTAACATAAAGGAAGTAAAATAGGTCATTGAATTTATGTAGGAGAAGAGCTTACATTCATATGGAACATGTAATAACATATTAGAAGTAGAAATAGAATTCATAGAGGAGATGAGTTGAAGTTAGTATATAATCCCTTCAATATAAAGGTGACATAATTTTTTTTGATCGATTAAAGGCAATATAATTACATAAAACAATAGTTCAGGTTGATGCTCAAGCAGCAAACAAACATATGTTCAGGTTGATAATATGTATGTGCACCTGGGCACACCTCCTCTTAACAACAAAAGAAAACCAATTGCCCCCAACAGCTGCTTAAAGCAGGCTCTACTGGGGTGAGACCAAATGAGCGGTGCAATCAGTGACATTATTTTCGGGGCATCTCTTTGTGATTAAAAGGCTGCACTGTTAATTCTTGGTTTATGATGATTAATCGCATTCAACAACATTGGACATTGGATTATGCAATGGAGTTAGAATAGGATAAGATAAATTGTACATTCTAGTTTGACTGATTCTATACTTATCTTTCCTAAACAAACTTCTTGAGATAAACCTAGTTTGAACTTTTCAAAGACTTATCTTTTCAAAGGTTTTATAACAAAACTAACGGATTGTTTTCTAAAGACTTATTCAAATACTTTCAAACAAATCTTTTTAACAAATCTTATCTTGTTTATTGTTTGAAAGATTCTATCCGTTATATTGTTTCTATATATATCCAAACTCATTCTTTTTCAGAGATATTACTTACAACCTATTGTTTTCGAAGCTGAATTTATTCTCATCTTTCTTTCTGAAAAATACATTCTTGTTTCATAATCTTTCAAGATCATTCAGTCAAACAAGAATTAGTTTGAGTTGTAATCTTTTCTTTGTGTGTATTGTATTTATATCAACTTGTTGCCGGGTTGTGGCAAGGTATTGGTTTCAAAGGTTAGTCAAGGTAGCAAGTGTGCTAAGTAGCAAGTGTGCTAAAGGAAAGGGTTTCTTTCAAGGGACTATCCTATTGTAATCAAGGAAAGATTGTAAGTTCTTTATTAAAGTTGATATAATACATTCTCTATGCTAGTTGGCATGGGGACTTGGATGTAGGCCATAGACTAGAGTTAAGGGCCGAACCAAGTGAAAACTTCTGGTGTTCTGCAGTACATTTATTTTTAATTATAACTGTTCATACTGCTCATTATTCTGTAACTCTGTTTATAATTGAGACTGTCCCATTGTCTGTCTCAATTAGAAAGAGACCGTCTCATTTGCTATCGTAATAGTAATTTTTAATATATAGATTGTGCCATTCAAATTTCATTTGGTATCAGAGCGGGTGCATTTAATTCTCTGTTTAGTGTTTATTTTGCTAGCGATCCATGGCTCAATCAGATAGGCATTCGAATAACATACCCCCAATGCTTCACGGTGCTGAAGATTACAATGACTGGAAATTTCGCATGAAAATATTTCTCCAGCGAGACATATTCGAATGGGATGCTGTTGAAAATGGTCTCGTAGTTCCGATGAAAGATGGAAAGCCAAAACCAGTCAAGGAACTCACCCCTGAGGAAGTGAATTCTCTTAACTATAATGCTAGAGCCATGAACTCATTGCTCAATGGAATGGTGGCTACTGAGTTACGAAAAGTATCAGCATGTACAACGGCAAAACAAATTTGGGATACAATCAAAGTCAGCCATGAAGGTACATCCAAGGTACGTGAAGTAAAACTAAGTATGCTAATGAGTGATTATGAAGCTTTCAGGTTGGAAAGAGATGAAAACATAAAGGATGCTCAAGGAAGATTCTTGACATTGATGAACTCAATAGCTCTTTTGGAAAGAGTCATTCCTCAAACTGAGATCAACAGGAAAATTCTCCGAGCTATGCCAAAGAAATTTGCTCCTAAGGTTACCATACTCCAGGATTCTGTCAGTCTCTCTACTATGGATACTCTTACTGTATTCAGCGAGTTGGAAGAATTCGAGAATCAACTACGTAGGTATGATGAAGAAGAGACTGCTCCTCGCAAAAAGACATTGGCACTTAATGCAGATGCTGATGAATCTCCTGACGACTCTGATGAGGAAATAGCTCTCCTAACTAAGAAGTTTCACAAATTTCTGGCTAAAAGGAATACATCAAAGCAACCAATGAAGTCTCAGTTTCTAAAGAAAAATTTTAAATCCTCTTCAACTAAGGCCAATAAAGCAGATCCAAGCAAGGACGCATGTTTTGAATGTGGAAAGAAAGGACATTTCAAGAAGGACTGTTACAAACTCAAAGCTAAACGAAAAGCTTTACTTACATGGAGTGATGACGAATCAGATGTGGAAATTGACTCCGATGATGAAGTAGCTCAATTGTGCTTTGCTGGATTTGAAGATAGTGCAAGTGATAACGATGAGGTACAAACTGTTCAAGATCATTTACATACGAAAATATCTCCTATTGTACTAACATTGCGGGCACAAAACAAGAAGCTTAAGGAAAAGAATGCCTACTTAAAACAAGCTTTAAGTGAAGTTCTAAATGAAATCGACGATTCACTTAAAGATGAAGCAGTAATGGCAGAAATTCGATCATTAGTCGCAAAGGTGGCTAAACTCACGGAAGAAAACATCTACCTCAAAAATGAGATCGAAATGAGAGATGCATGTCTTGAAGCTCTCAAGAAGGAACCAATGACAACTGCATCTGAAAGTGTCAAAGAAAAAAAAGTTTCTGATCCCTTAGTTCCTGAACTAAAATAGAAAGTGGCTCAGTTAGAGAAAGATCTAGCTAAATGTTTCCATGGTGAAGGAACTCTAAATGATCTACTTGTGGAACAGAAATCATCCCTGGATAAAGAAGGAATAGGTTGTGAATCAACCAAGAAAAGTGCATTTCAAAGTGGATACAAAAGAACACCAATGAAGTACAAAATGCCTTATGAAAAATGTCGAGATTGTGGCAAACCAGGTCACACTACATCAGAATCAAGATTGTGTGGTATCAAGGGCCACAATTCTAACTCATATTATAGACATTCTGTTCCTACATCTGTTAATGTTGTTCAAATGTGGATTAAGAAATCAGAAAGACATTTATATAAGATCTGTGATACTAACACATCAGGACCCAAAGTCAAATGGGGACCTAAGAGATAGAATGATTTCTGCAGGTGTGTTTGAAAGTCCATGTTCCTAGTAACAAATGGATTATTGACAGTGGATGTTCTCGTCATATGACTGGGGACAAATCTAAGTTTCTCTCTCTCGAAGCTAAAGAAGGAGGTCTAGTTACACTTGGTGATTCAAATACTGTTCGCATCATTGGTAAAGGCACTATTGGTAACAACGGGTTTGCTATTACAAATGTTCGTTTAGTTGATGGTTTAAAATATAATCTTATTAGTGTGAGTCAACTTACTGATGCGGGTCACGAGGTAAGTTTTGGTAAAGATGTATGTTATATTGGTATGAAATCTAACAAAGCTTCCTTAGTAGCCAAACGAAAAGGAAATATATTTGTGTTAGATTTTGATGAACAACATTCAGAGATTTGTCTCGCCTCTGTTCAAGAACAACAGATCTTGTGGCATCGACGTCTTGGACATGTTCACATGGATTTGATTCATAAGATATCTTCCCATGACTTAGTTCAAGGTTTACCAAAGCTTAAATATAAGAAGGTGGAACCATGCTCAGCTTGTCAACTGGGAAAACAGGTGAAGACATCTTTTACTAGTAAGAACAAAGTGTCAACAACAGTTCCTTTGCAACTTCTTCATTTAGATCTTTTTGGTCCAGAACGATATGTAAGTCTTGGTGGTAAGAATTATGCTTTTGTGATAGTAGATGACTATTCTCGATTTACTTGGGTATTATTCTTACGTACTAAAGATGAAGCTTTTGTTGAGTTTAAGGATTTAATTACTAATCTGGAAACTAAGTATTCTTTCAAGCTCAACACTATTCGTAGTGATCATGGTGGTGAATTCGAGAAAGATTTCATAACTTACTGCAAATCTAGAGGAATCACTCATGAATTCTCGGCTCCAAGGACTCCTCAGCAGAATGGAGTAGTTGAACGCAAAAACAGGACTTTACAGGAAACAGCTAGAACGTAACTTCATGAGAGTAAGCTTCCAAGAAAGTTTTGGGCTGAAGCGGTACACACTTCCTGTTATGTTTTAAATAGAGTACTTATTCGTCCTATTTTACTTAAAACTCCTTATGAATTGCTTAATAAGAGAACTCCTAACATCAATTATTTTCGAGTTTTTGGTTCCAAATGCTTTATTTTAGATACACAAAATACTCGAGGTAAGTTTGATCCAAGATCAACAGAAGGAATCTTTTTGGGTTACTCTACTACAAACAAAACATACAGAGTTTATAATTCTCTCAAACACAAGGTGGAAGAATCTATTAACATCACCTTCAATGAATCTACTCGCAATATCTCTCAACTTGAAGAAGATGCCCCAGAAATACCGTCTCAATCCCAATTGAGGCAGTCTCAATCTCAAAAGAGTCCGTCTCTTTCTGGTCAATCAGGCAGTCAAGATACTCCTGGCTCATCTCGGTCACATATCTCTTCACCAGGTTCTTCTAGTAATTCAGAATCATTGTCAGGCTCTCCTCGGACACCTGAATCAAGCTCTCGTTTGTACACTGATTCTCCAACTAAAATAAGACAGTCTCATTCAAATGAGACACCTCTCAATCACTCTCAGACAGATAATTCCAATGAAGAAGAAATGAGTAATATTCACCTTCCAAAGTCTTCCAGAACAGTGAAGAATCATCCTCCCGACAATCTTCTTACAGACATAGATCAAGGTATTTCTACTCGAAGCAGACTTAGAAATTTCTGTGCTTTCAGTGCTTTTGTTGCTGAGTTCGAACCAAAGAATGCTCAAGAAGCTGTGGTAGATGAACACTGGTCAGTAGCAATGCAGGAAGAACTGAATCAGTTCGAACGTTGTGATGTATGGGAACTTGTCCCACCTCCTAAAAATGTCAAAGTCATAGGCACTCGTTGGGTTTTCAAGAACAAACAAGATGAAGCTGGAAACATCATTCGAAATAAAGCTCGTTTGGTCGCACAAGGATACAATCAACAGGAAGGCATCGATTTTGATGAAACATACGCTCCTGTTGCTCGCTTAGAAGCTATTCGAATTCTGATGGCATTTGCAGCTCATAAGAACTTCAAACTGTATCAGATGGACATTAAAAGTGCGTTCCTTAATGGTTATCTTAAGGAAGAAGTTTTTGTCAAGCAACCTCCAGGTTTTATTCATGAAAAATATCCTGACTATGTTTATCGACTCAAGAAATCAGTCTACGGTTTGAGACAATCTCCTGGATGCTGGTATGATCGTCTCAGTCAGTTTCTTGTTCAAAATGGCTTCATTCGTGGTACACTCGATCCAACTTTATTTATTTTTCATAAACGTAGTCATTTGTTATTAGTACAAGTTTATGTTGATGATATTGTGTTCGGATCTACTAACGAATCGCTGTGTAAGTGGTTTTCTGATTGCATGCATAAAGAATTTGACATGAGTTTAATGGGCGAACTTCAATACTTTCTTGGTTTGCAAATAAATCAAACTGCGACAGGAATATTTATTCATCAAGGCAAGTACATTGCTGATCTTCTCAAAAGATTTGCTCTTGATCATGTTTCACCTAAGTCTACACCTATGAGTACATCTATCAAGCTCACTAAGGATGAACAAGGTACTTCTGTAGATGTTACTAAATATCGAGGTATGATTGGTTCTCTGTTATATTTAACTGCCTCTCGTCCTGATATCATGTATAGTGTGTGCTTGTGTGCCCGGTTTCAATCTCAACCTAAAGAATCTCATTTAAATGCTGTTAAACGTATTTTTAAGTATTTGAAAGGTACTAGTGACTTGGGATTGTTTTATCCAAGCTCTTCTTCCTTTGACTTAATTGGTTTTTCAGATGCTGACTATGCAGGGTCACAGGTTGATCGAAAAAGTACTAGTGGTGCTTGTGAATTTTTAGGTGATTGTTTAGTTGCATGGCACAGTAAAAAGCAAACATCTGTAGCTCTCTCTACTGCTGAAGGTGAATATATCGCAGCTGGTAGTTGCTGTGCTCAGATTTTATGGATGCAACAAACACTCCAAGATTTTGGTATTTCTGTATCTCATATTCCTATTTATTGTGATAATACCTCTGCCATTAATATCTCTAAAAATCCTGTCATGCATTCTCGTACTAAGCATATTGATGTTCGTCACCATTTTCTTCGAGATAATGTGTCTAAAGGTAATATTGAGCTTATATACATTCCTACAGAAAATCAGCGTGCTGATATTTTTACAAAACCCCTTGTCGAGGACAGGTTTTGTTTCCTCCGTCGTGAACTCGGTATGTGTTCTATATGACATTTATTCAATGATTTTATGTTTAGCTGATTTTGCGCATTTAATTGATTTGTTATTCAATTCTATATTGGATTGTATGTGAATTATATATTTATTCCATGTTTATCTCTGGTGATATACATGCTTTGTATTATCCAATCGATTCATATTTCCTCACCTTGTTTCTCGAGCCTGTATTCATTCTGGTCACGTCTTTTCAGATTTTTCTACCTTCTCAACTTCTTCTAATTTATAACTCTCTCTCTTTCTTCTTTACTCTCTTTAACTCTATCCCTTTACATTCTCTCTCTATCTCACCATACTCATGGCTCGTCGAGATACTAAATCTCGTGCTCCCGGATCGTCGTCAGCTTTCAACAAACGTCGTCGTACAATGAAAGCAGATTCCGAGCAATCTGCTGCTTCTCCAGAGTCTTTCCCACCACATGCAACTACTAGCACCAAGGCATTGTCCAAGCAAATCCTGAAAGAAAGACTGGTTGATTTAGATGTTCTCACTCGTGTCGGGGTTGTCGACCTTTTCAAGACACAGGGATGTTCACCTCTCCTTTTTCCCTCAGAAATAATATACCCAGATTTGGTCCGAGAGTTTTATTCGAATTTCAAGCTAATGGAAGACAATATGGTATTTTCGACTGTTCGTGGCCATCCAATCGTTTTCAAAGCAGACACCTTGGCAACAATTACTGGTATCTCGCACAGTGGTGTGTGTCCTCATACAACGCATCAACCGTTCTTGGCAATTGAAGCTTTGAATTACGAAGCTCAATTAAAGACTATATTGGGTGATCACTTCATCTCCATTTCTATAAAACCACTGGTATCTGAACTTTCTCCTCTCTCTTTGCTTCTTTTCAAGTTATTTCATACCAATGTTTTGCCTCGCAAGAGTGGTCGTGACAGAGTCACTTATCAAGATACCATTTTATTATCAGTGTTTGTGAATCGTATTCCTTGTGATATTGCCTCTTTGATTATTCTGTCTATGTCTCATTGCTCATCCCATGAGTCAATGGATTTGCCTTTTCCTGGTCTGTTAACGTCAATTTTTCAATACTTTTTTGTCCCTTTGAAATCTGAAAAATCTGAGACATTGTCTACTATGTTTGATCTTTCTGTTCTAAATGCTAATCATCTAGTGTTTACTGAATCTAATGAATTGGTATTTGATGATGATCATCGGTCTTTTGGTGGTCTTCCTAATTCTCCAAACTATGCTTCTGATCCTCTAGATCAGAATAATTCTACTGTTCTTAATTCTTTGTTAGTCAAACTCAATGAAAACTCTGCTGCTATTGAATCTCTTAATCGTAAGTTTTCGTCTGTTGAGTCTCTTGCTTCACTGACTTCTCAAGTCAGTATGATTCGTGCTTCTTATGAGATGTTTAATAAACATGTTTCTAATTCACTTGACAACATCAATGCCAAATTATCTGTGCTTTATACCCATGACAAACGTCTGGCCAAGACAGTTGATTTTGAGTTTAGCACATTACAAGACGGCATGACTTCGACTGCAAAGGCATGGGAGAAGGAATTTGTCAAGATTTTCTTCAAGCTCGGCTCGGAAACGCAATTTTTGTCTAAACAGCTTACTACAATGCAGCATAAGGGTTCAATGTCGTGGCATAAGAAGAAGGATTGGATTGGTGACTGTACTTTAGAAGAAATCACTGCAACCCTACCTCTTCCAGCAATCCCACCTCCATCCGTTTTTGGTATGACCCGTGAAGAATACAAGGATAAAATCTTCGAGTGGCTAGAAGAACGTGATGGTAAGGCTCCTGACAAGACGACTTTGGACAAGATTTTCTCTGAATACAGTCAAGAACCGGTGTATCCGACATCCAAGAGTCAAGGCAAGAGGAAGGCAACAGTTGACGTCTCAGATTCTGAATAAACTTTACCCTTTTATGATGAAGGGGGAGGAAGTTTAAGATGAAATTATTATTTATGTTTTGTTAAACAGTTAAACATTGTGTTGTTTTGTGTTGGTTTGATTGATGACTTGTTTTTGGTTTGGTGATCTAAACATTTATTTGGTTTATCCATGGTTTATGGGATAATAGTTCGTAATGATGCATATGTTTATTTCCTGAATTATCATTCTATCAATGTTTATTGAACTGTTTCATTGCATAATGTTATATATTGCATATAGTTTTTTGTTGATTGAACAGGTATCAAAGTATCTTTGAAAGGGGGAGCTTCTATTCCTTTTCATCGGTATCATCATAAAAGGGGGAGATTGTTAATTCTTGGTTTATGATGATTAATCGCATTCAACAACATTGGACATTGGATTATGCAATGGAGTTAGAATAGGATAAGATAAATTGTACATTCTAGTTTGACTGATTCTATACTTATCTTTCCTAAGCAAACTTCTTGAGATAAACCTAGTTTGAACTTTTCAAAGACTTATCTTTTCAAAGGTTTTATAACAAAACTAACGGATTGTTTTCTAAAGACTTATTCAAATACTTTCAAACAAATCTTTTTAACAAATCTTATCTTGTTTATTGTTTGAAAGATTCTATCCGTTATATTGTTTCTATATATATCCAAACTCATTCTTTTTCAGAGATATTACTTACAACCTATTGTTTTCGAAGCTGAATTTATTCTCATCTTTCTTTCTGAAAAATACATTCTTGTTTCATAATCTTTCAAGATCATTCAGTCAAACAAGAATTAGTTTGAGTTGTAATCTTTTCTTTGTGTGTATTGTATTTATATCAACTTGTTGCCGGGTTGTGGCAAGGTATTGGTTTCAAAGGTTAGTCAAGGTAGCAAGTGTGCTAAGTAGCAAGTGTGTTAAAGGAAAGGGTTTCTTTCAAGGGACTATCCTATTGTAATCAAGGAAAGATTGTAAGTTCTTTATTAAAGTTGATATAATACATTCTCTATGCTAGTTGGCATGGGGACTTGGATGTAGGCCATAGACTAGAGTTAAGGGCCGAACCAAGTGAAAACTTCTGGTGTTCTGCAGTACATTTATTTTTAATTATAACTGTTCATACTACTCATTATTCTGTAACTCTGTTTATAATTGAGACTGTCCCATTGTCTGTCTCAATTAGAAAGAGACCGTCTCATTTGCTATCGTAATAGTAATTTTTAATATATAGATTGTGCCATTCAAATTTCATGCACATGATTAGCTATGCTAATTAAATCAACAAAACCTGCTCTTAAAGGTTGCGGCACGCGAACATAACGTGATGAGTGTAGCTTGTGGTACCCGAGATCCCACCACTAGAAGGAAAACGAACTCAGGGATTAATAGGCAAGTCCCTGTCAACATCATTAATAGCTTCAGCGACAGAAAGTCTGGAACAAATTTGTAAAGATTTAGTTTTAACGATTATCGCGAGCAATATTGCCAAGGAAGCAATATTGCTGATGCTGTTTCAACATCACTGCATCAAGCTCGTTAGCTTGGGGCAAGTACAACCGTGTCCACTTACCTTGCAAAAGAGAACTATTTATATGATGTGCTGTGTAATTCTCTATTGACTACCAACTATTTATATTCAAACGTTGCGATCTATTGTCTTGTTTTTAAAGACGTGATATATATTATGAAGTTAAATCAGGCATGGCTTGTATATCATTTTCATATCGTAAAGTTTCCGTACAAATCATGTTTAATACTCCCTCTGTCCGAGTGATTTATGTACATTGAGGGTGGGCACGGAGACCAAGAAAACATATAAAAAATGAGTAAAATTAGATGAAAAGTGGGTAAAGTGGTGGCACCTATCAATATTTAATAATAGATATGAGATAGTGGAGAAAAATAGTTGGTGTAATAGTGTTTTACATTATTATAGAATAGAGATAGTGGAGAAAGTAGTGAATGTAATAGTGTTTTATATTATTAAAAGTTACTGTTTTTGAAATGTATAGAAATGAGAGGGACATCCCAAAATGGAAAGTTTATAGAAATGAATGGGACAGAGGAAGTATCATTTACGAACAAATGTGTTTTGTTTTAAAATGAGGCAAATAAAACATTTTTTCTGTGTGATGATTTTGGTTGTTTAAAATAAACTTTTACGCTGTGCTTCCAAGTTTTTTGATGGAGAAAAGAATGAAAGAGAAAAGATTATGAAAGAATAGAAGTAACAAATTTTTTTCAATGTGCTCTGAAGTTTTTTGTTGATAATGAGAGAAAATTTTGAAAAAAATAATATGGAGGAAAACATTTTGAAAATGAATGTGAGAGTTTCTCTCCCAATCATCCCATTTTTGGAGAAATTTTTTTAAAAATTTTCATTTCTTTTCTCTCCTTCAAAAACTCGGGAGCACCATTAAAAAAATATTCAAAATTCTCTCTTCTCTTCTCTTCTTTTCTCTCCGGATTTCAATTCGGGAGCACGCTGTTACTATCAATACTCCTTGAACGTTTAAATTTCAAAAGAAACTGTAGTACATTTTGTGGTTCCATCAAATATGGCATTTAAAATTTTAGGAATGGACCTTTGAAAAAATGCGGTGAGCAGAAAATGACCATTTCCCAAGTATTTCCTCCGTCCCTAAATACATGTTCATTTTAATTTTTGACCGGTCAAATTAACTAAATTTTGATTGAATTTTATATATATTAGATAATTGAAAAACATTAAAAAAATTATCTTTGAAAAGTACATTAAATCTATTTTCAAATGTAACTTTCAGTTTTTACAAATAATAAATAAATTATTTGTAATGTTTGATCAAAAATTAGTCAATTTGATTACTAAAAAATCGAAATGGACATGTAATTAGGGACGGAGAGAGTAAATAAATATATAACGATGAGGGAAAATAAAAAAGGAACGAACGGGATTTGGGTTCCAACAACAGACAAAGTATGCACATAATGTTGATCTTCCCTGTAAAAGAAAATAGTCTTTTGGTCTAGGAGAATTCTATCAAACACTGTGAACCCACCTAACTAGTTTTTGGTTCCCTCATTCTCAGCTCAAAAAAAAAATCATGACACAATAAAAGCTATTACACAGGAAAGATCTCTGTTAGGTCCTGATAAGTTTGTAGAATGGGGGTTTAATACAAACTATACCGTTTAATCGAATTTGTCCTTTTAAGATTTAACAATTTAGAACAAATTATTGCGGAATAAAACTGAAACAATATTCAAGTTAAATAAAACTCTATTAAACTTGAAGGGTGTTACAATTTTGATCACTGATTACAAATAACTTGATAAAACAAATCTAGAATAAATTCGACATGAATTTATCTATTTTTGTAATAAAAAGGATCGAATACTAAAAAGTAGTTCGATATAAAATCTAGGGATTATGATCCGCTAGAAAGTCAAAGCAGTACAAGAGAATCACTTCTTATGAATTAAATAATTAAGAACAATCAAGAAGTAAATATATCCTGCAGAATTTGAGCTTGACAGTTGAAGAATGAAGAAGACAGTTGAAGGAGTTTTATGTTTCTGATGCTCTGCCTTTTTCTTTCTTTTTGTGTTGTAATTTAATTGATAATGTCTTCAGTCTTCTGTCTTTTTAATATATATATCACTGCATTTGCTTTTCTTTAAGTCCACGTGCAAGCCACTAAATCAGAAAAGAAATTGCCTTTGGAAGACTAGCAGAAATACTATGATTTTGCCTTAGAAGACTCTCGGGAAGACAATGCTTGTGAGGGGAAGACAACCGGGAAGACAACCCTTTGGCCTAGGAAGACTTTCGGGAAGACAAGGCTTGGCCTAGGAAGACAATCGGGAAGACTCACTTGTGAGTCTTCCTAGTTCATTTTCCTAAGTCTTCCTAGTTCAAACCTAAGTCTTCCTAGTTCATTTTTATTCTAATTTAAATAATTAACTAAATAAATTATGTATTAAATTAATTCTTTTACAGAATTAATTTAATAAATAATATACTTGATAGTATTAATTATTTATAAGAGAATAAATAGAATTAGTTGACTTCTCAATTAATTTCTTTATATTCTAATTTAAATAATTAACTAAATAAATTATGTATTAAATTAATTCTTTACAGAATTAATTTAATAAATAATTTACTCAATGGTATTAATTATTTATAAGAGAATAAATAGAATTAATTGACTTCCCAATTAATTCCAGAATCACTTAAAACTTAGATAAATAACAAACAAAATAGTACGTTGACACTCGATGCACTGTCTGGTTCATGAGTGACTAACGACAATGTCTGTTCTTTATCTGTTTGACTTTAAGCAGTGATTCACTTCCTTCTCATTCAAGAACTCCATAATCAGTACCTTTTTCTGTCACCACTTGAAATCTCCGTCACTTTAATAAATCCACTGAGCTTGAATACTTCATTGAGGCTTGATCAATAAATTGAGCTTCTTTCAATGTAGAATAACTTCAAGTCTGTAGATGACTTTAATCTTCATTCTTTGACAGATATAATCTTCTGAGATTCCTGTGACATCTGATCTAATATTTACTTATTACATTCTTGTTTAATTTGAGTAGAATCCTCGAATTACAAATAGGCTATAGCATATGCCTTTCAATCTCCCCCTATTTGTTTGTTAGAAAATAACAACCAAATACCTAGAGGATCACTCAACTAAAACCAAGAAAAAGATAAGACTCTTAAACCTAAGTAAATACTAGAAAGTTCTGGATCAAATATGACATTTCCAGATTTCACCAGTAAAGGTAAATACAAGACAGATGTTCCTCTAGACTGAACATATGATAACATTGAACCTGTCTTGATTTACCTAAGCTCTATACATAAAACATTTACAAAACAGAGCTAAATACCTTTACTCCCCTGAAACTCCTCCTTTACCTTTTATATCTTTTTCAGCTCCCCTTTTACTAGCTTCACCAAAAGTCTCTAGAAACTTCTTCCCCTTAGAAGTAGATAGAAACTTCTCCCCAAACTTCTGTAGAAACTTGTCTAGAAACTTCTCCCCCTTAGTTGAGGAATTCTCTACAGATTTAAATTTATGAGTATCTGAAGCCAGTAGGAGTTGAGATAGTTGATGGAGTTGATCTTGGGTAGTAACTTTGTCTTCAAGATTTCCTTGAGCAGTCCCAGCTGATTGTTGACAGAGGTGGAAGAAGAAGACCGTTCAACCACTTGTGCTTGCAAAAATTCTTTATCAGCCTGGGTTTAGAATAGATGTTCCTGTAGATCAGCTATGTGAGCTAACTACATTGCAGTGTATGTGTCTGTGTGTGCACTCACTTGAATTTCTCTTGTAAGTGTATCACTCATCTCACGTGCATGTGTTTCACTCAGTGTTTGACTCTCATCACTCAACATTAGCTGTCTGATTGCTCCTTTTTGATCAGTACCTGCATTGAAACTCACCCTAGCCTCTTCAAGAGAGGTCAGTGGTGGTGCAATGGGAGTTCGCAAATCCCGATCCTCAATCATGTCTATCAAATCACTTGGATTTGAAATCTGAATTGCTTCAGTGATAGACTGACCAAGTTGCCTTCCACTTTTTCCAGATAAATCTGCGAGTGGAAAATCCCTTTGGGAGCCAGAGGTGTTCACTCTGGGAGGGGAGAAAATGATTCTATTTAAATTTGGCAAAGAATCAAATTTTCCCTCAGATGCCTATGAAGGCACTTCTACCGTGACAATGGTAGGCACTGTAACCAGTTGTAGGTGCTCTGCTTTCACTGTGTCCTGAGTTTCATCTAATGAAATTGTTTTCTCCCATTGTGAGTAATGAGAGTGTGCTTGACTCAGTACAAAGTGCCATGGCCCTATGGCGAATTTCAATAGATTCATCCTGTTGAGAGAATGTCTCTAAATACAGTTCATTGGCCATTTCAAAGTCCATATCCTATTGAGAGGATACAGATGGGCTGACAGATGCCTCAGTATATATTGAATTTCTTTAGAGGAGGCAGAGCTGTGGGATCACTCACTGTTTCAATCAAAATACTTCTTTATTTAACATTTGATTTCTGTTTAGGCTGAGAGGTCAAGTAATTAAGTTGTAGACTCATTGTTTGGCTCTAAGACCTGGGATAGAGATTGTGGATCTACAATCCCTTGGTCAGCCCTAACAACCACTTGGGTTCAGCAACAGTGGAAGAAGTGGATTGAGAGATAGAAAGTAATACCTGAATTGGATTTGACACTGAATTTCCAGCTAAGCAAGAGCTAGATCAGAAATAATATATAATATATTTACATAAATATCTAAGACAAATAGAAAATAAAAGATAATAAATAATAAGCAATAAAAATAATAAAAAATAATAATAAAAAATATTTACAGGAAACTATTTACATGCAACTAAAGAAATAAACTGAATTAAAATACAATGCAGAAAGTATTTACATGAAACTAAACAAGAATATTTGAATATTTTAAAATAAAAAATTTTCAATAAAAATAGATTTCTCTACAATTTTAACTTGTAAAATTTGAGAAAAATATTTTTAAAGAAAATAATTCATCTTAACTTACTCAACTTAAGAAGCTTAACAATTAGACAAGACATGTCAATAATCTACAATCAACATGCAAAAGAGAAATTGAGATGATAAAATAAATTTACAAGTGATTTAAAAATATATACAACAAATGAACACTTGTAAATTTAATTAAGAACAAACATAAAAAATAAACAGAGTTAATCACTAAAACTATTTAACATACCCAATTACCAACCAATCTGGTAAACATGGATTCATCAAGAGATTTAGTGAAAATATCTTTTGTTTGTTCCTCTGTGGGTACAAAGAGTAACTCCACAGTACCATTCATGACATGCTCTCGGATGAAATGATACCTTATGTCAATGTGCTTGGTTTCTTGTGATTATGCCATCTTCATCTAGTTTATTTCTGAATACCCACCAAGTACCAACTACTTTCTTGTTCTTCGGTCTAGGTACCAGCTTCCAAACTTGTTGTTGTTCAATTTGATTGAGTTCATCTTGCATAGCAATCACCCAATCAGGATCACCTAGTGCTTCCTCAATCTTCTTTGGTTTCATTTCAGAAAGAAACCCTGAATAATGATATTCATTTTGAGTAGCACTTCTAGTTCTGACTACAACACCTGGATCACCAATAATCAGCTCAAAAGGATGAGCTCTTTTCCAAACTGTTTATCTTGGAAGATTTGATATTGATGATTCGCCTTGTTCTACATTATGGTGTTGTGAATGACTAGTTGACCTTTCATTTCCTCCCCCTGAGTTGTTGGCAGATTGTCTTGGTGATTCTTCTCCAGTGTTAGTGGTATCTCCATTGTTACCAATGTTTCCACCACCATCACCATTGACATTGTTATCACCAACAACAAGCAAGCTCAGGTGGATTCTCATCATCTGAATTTGAATCTGACATTTCATCAAACTTTAGTTTCTCAGATGGATTTTCTGTTTGGATATTAGGGAGTTTGGTGTCATCAAATGTAAAATTGATGTTCTTATTGACTGATAACATTTCTTGATTTCAAACAGGCCATATCCTCAGTTATACCCTTGCTGTTATCTCCAAAGGTAAGCACTGGGCCAGCTTTCTCAACCAAATCTGATAGCAGGGCTCTATCTCCGGTCATATGCCTTGAACAACCACTGTCAAGAATCCATATAACACGGTTTACCTGTTGAACTCCCTGCAATATCAAATTGATTAGACCTTCTTCGGAGCCCAAAATTGATTGGGTCCGGCATACTTAAAGAACTGGCCTTTGTCAGGCAAAACAACATTTTTAACTAAAACTACTTCAACCTCTTTCACATAAGAGCGTTTCCATTTATAGCCAGCCTTAACACATTTCTGAGTAGGCTTAGGGATAAATGAATCCACTCTAGTCTGAGGAGGACTAGTAGTCTTTGCTTTAACATGCTTCTTATTATTAACATGTTGACGTGGAGCAGTCTTATCACTAGATACATGCTTTTTATTAAAGAAAGCATACATAACATTAAAAGCACAAGACATGCAATTACTCACACCACATGCTTTATGAGAAGAATTAACAGCAGGCATGTTAGTTCTACAGTTGTTTTGATCCAACTTATGGATATCTGATTTAGTCTTTTTAGTTGTAGCAACTTTGACTGGAATATCAGATATACACTTTTTGGATTGTTCAACTTCCAACGCAATATCTTCTTCACGAATCTCCTCTGCAATGATGATAGAGTCTTCATTCAGAGGTTCTGCTTCGGACTCCTTACAGAAGGGTGTTTCAATACCCTTAAGCACATATGGAACACCCCTTCCTTCAGATCTGACTCTACAAGGGGAATTTATTCCAAGCAATCCAATGGCCTCATTATAATCATAACCTATACTGACATGATTACCAACAGCTTGTTTATTGAGAATCTCTTTAGCCGTCTTACAAGAGCTAAAATAAGCATTAGCTTTAGTCTTCAGCTCACTAATCTCTTTCTTAAGAATGGTTTCCAGTTGAATATAACATTTAACCCTATTCTCAAGAAAAGCTATTTTCTCAATAAGTTCATCCTGATTAACATGCACTAGTTTTAATTCTTTTATTTCCTTTTCAAGATTTGTGTTCAAAAGAATTATTCTATCATTTTCAGTGCGTGCACAACTTATGGTGCCACTAAGATGATAAATCATTTCAGCGTCAGTAAGTTTTACCTCAGACATGTCTGGTGAAGATAACATGGAATCAAAGAGTTTGCCTCCTTTTGCCACAAGTGCAAGATTTCCAACTTCTTCATCTTCACTGTCTGTATCATCCCAGCTCTTCCCTTCAGCAACATAAGCCTTCTCAATCTTATTCTTCTTGCTAGAATCAAATGAGTTCCTTGTCACTTGCCTTGGCTTTTTACATTCAGTAGCAAAGTGACCCAACTCATTGCAATTGTAGCATCTGATTGAGCTCCTCTCCACAGTTCCAGTTTTGTAGCCACCCCTTGTGCCACTTGAAGATGAGGAATCACCTCTCTGAAACCTGGGCCTGAACTTAAGATTGGGATTCCTCTTGAATCTGAACTTCCCAAACTTCCTGACTATCAAAGCCAAATCACCATCCTCCAGCTGATCAAGTTCTTCAGAACACCATACAATCTCTCCAAAGCAATCTCATTCATATCTCTTGCTTCTCTAATTGCAGATATTTTGTGCTCCAAATGAGGTGGAAGTGTAAGAAGGAACTTCTTGTTAATCTCCTTGTTGGTGTAGTGCTTCCCATTGAGATTCAGATCATTGATTAATTTGTTGTATCTCTCAAAAACCTGAGAGATACCCTCACCAGGGTTTGATCTGAAATGCTCATATTGTGAAGTGAGAATTTCCAGCATATTCTCTCTAACTTCCTCTGTCCCCTCATTGATTATCTCTATGGTTTCCCAAATGTGTTTGGCAGTATCACAGTTTAGGACATGATTATGCATGATAGGATCAAGACAATCAATAAGGATCAGCTGTAGACAGGAATCCAAGGTAACATCCTCTTTTTCACCAGGAGTGAAATCCTTGGGATCTTTAGGGTACATCCTAGCAGCCCTAGTAACAATGTTACCCTCTTTTAATTCTTCCTCAATAATCATAGGAAGTTTTGGTCCATTCTTCATCACATCAATGTATTTAGGATTTGCAACCTTAAGAAATAGGAGCATTTTCTTCTTCCACATTGGCTAATGCTCCTTGCTGAACATTGGGATTTTCACTGTACCCACTTTCTGTGTAGTAGACATCTTTTGAGATTTTTAGAATAATAAAAATTTCAGAGTTGAAAAAATCTCAAAACAATTGGATCTTTGATTTGTATATCAATCAAAAGGCTCTGATGCCAATTGTTAGGTCCTGATAAGTTTGTAGAAGGGGGGTTGAATACAAACTATACCGTTTAATCGAATTTGTCCTTTTAAGATTTAACAATTTAGAACAAATTATTGCGGAATAAAACTGAAACAATATTCAAGTTAAATAAAACTCTATTAAACTTGAAGGGTGTTACAATTTTGATCACTGATTACAAATAACTTGATAAAACAAATCTAGAATAAATTCGACATGAATTTATCTATTTTTGTAATAAAAAGGATCGAATACTAAAAAGTAGTTCGATATAAAATCTAGGGATTATGATCCGCTAGAAAGTCAAAGCAGTACAAGAGAATCACTTTTTATGAATTAAATAATTAAGAACAATCAAGAAGTAAATATATCCTGCAGAATTTGAGCTTGACAGTTGAAGAATGAAGAAGACAGTTGAAGGAGTTTTATGTTTCTGATGCTCTGCCTTTTTCTTTCTTTTTGTGTTGTAATTTAATTGATAATGTCTTCAGTCTTCTGTCTTTTTAATATATATATCACTGCATTTGCTTTTCTTTAAGTCCACGTGCAAGCCACTAAATCAGAAAAGAAATTGCCTTTGGAAGACTAGCAGAAATACTATGATTTTGCCTTAGAAGACTCTCGGGAAGACAATGCTTGTGAGGGGAAGACAACCGGGAAGACAACCCTTTGGCCTAGGAAGACTTTCGGGAAGACAAGGCTTGGCCTAGGAAGACAATCGGGAAGACTCACTTGTGAGTCTTCCTAGTTCATTTTCCTAAGTCTTCCTAGTTCAAACCTAAGTCTTCCTAGTTCATTTTTATTCTAATTTAAATAATTAACTAAATAAATTATGTATTAAATTAATTCTTTTACAGAATTAATTTAATAAATAATATACTTGATAGTATTAATTATTTATAAGAGAATAAATAGAATTAGTTGACTTCTCAATTAATTTCTTTATATTCTAATTTAAATAATTAACTAAATAAATTATGTATTAAATTAATTCTTTACAGAATTAATTTAATAAATAATTTACTCAATGGTATTAATTATTTATAAGAGAATAAATAGAATTAATTGACTTCCCAATTAATTCCAGAATCACTTAAAACTTAGATAAATAACAAACAAAATAGTACGTTGACACTCGATGCACTGTCTGGTTCATGAGTGACTAACGACAATGTCTGTTCTTTATCTGTTTGACTTTAAGCAGTGATTCACTTCCTTCTCATTCAAGAACTCTGTAATCAGTACCTTTTTCTGTCACCACTTGAAATCTCCGTCACTTTAATAAATCCACTGAGCTTGAATACTTCATTGAGGCTTGATCAATAAATTGAGCTTCTTTCAATGTAGAATAACTTCAAGTCTGTAGATGACTTTAATCTTCATTCTTTGACAGATATAATCTTCTGAGATTCCTGTGACATCTGATCTAATATTTACTTATTACATTCTTGTTTAAGTTGAGTAGAATCCTCGAATTACAAATAGGCTATAGCATATGCCTTTCAAGCTCTACAAGTAAGCCAAGGCAAAAGTCTGCCTAATACATCCTGCCAGCACATTCAGAAGAACCACAATAACACATCTTCATCTTGATCTCCCCGTTCGAATCAAAAACCTGGTGAATCGCATAATTGTAATGATAGGTGGGCTCATTCAGGGGAGGAATATCCTCTGCAGCGAAAAGCATGATGTGGGGCATTCTCTTGTCTTCGTGATCATAAAGAACATTCTGTGCGTAAATATTTGGGATAACAACTGTCATTTATGAACCTCCCCACATTTCCACAATGGGCTGCATCAAAAGTAAATCCAACATCCTCAGTCACATTGTTCGAGTTTGCCTCTGCATCCAGTCTGTGAGAACAGTCATTGTAATTTTGTCCGATATCAAAGAAATACTCATCATTTCCTGTCCTTCTTTCAGCTTCCCCGTCCTCAAGAAGCTCTCATGTATACTCGCATATAAAGCTTCCAGCTGTAACAGAATTTAGTGATCTTACACCCCAGCCCCTTGACTCTATTTTGAAGATTTCAAGTTGAAACTTGATCCCATACTGACTAACCATGTTATAGCAGGAAGGAGGGCATCTGCAGAAGGGCCACATTCATATACCAATGGCTTCACCTCAACAATAGCCCCGTTGAAGTTGTAAGGAATTTCTCCATTTTTGTCTGCACACAAGCATCTTTTAGCATCCACCTTTGCAATCACAGCCCTTGGGGAGGCTAAGGTTGAAGCTATCACGATACGTCATCTTAGTTACATAAGTGAATGGAGGAGGTTTTTCATCATCTAGGGTGTTCACTGCACATATTGGCATAATTTCTTTCCGTCCGGATATATCAACACAAAGACCCTCCCGGGTTCTAGATTTGTTGGATTTTTTCACTTCTTTCCAAGGAATCTCTGGTTGGCCCGGTAATCTTCTCAATTCAAACTTAAATACCAGCTTCCCAAGTGCTCCCTCTTCTTGCCAAAATCTCTCAACAGTATACAACCCATCATAAACATATGTCATGACCGTCTTGGCTCTTGCATCTACAGACTCGGAAGCCTTAATCTCCTTAGATCCTCGAATAACCCTCATATTGTTCTTAACGTTGTTGCTGTTCTTCAAAGCCAAATTGCCTCTTTCAAGCTTCTGGTCTTCAGGTTGCTTATCCTTTCCTGATAATCCACCTTGACCCTAGTAAATCAATACACCTGAATTATCAAGTTCATCAGCATACCCCCATGAAGCGACAATACTAACTCCAACAATTGTATCACATTTGTACTTCATATAATCTATACCTGCCTGGTAGAAGCGATGAATGCCAACAATAGCTAGCTCTACCCTGTATTGAAACTCATCGCTTACCTCAACTCCAGGCACTGCTCCCAATATTCGGTTGCTTGTGTTTACTTCCTTTCCTTTTTCTTTCACAATCTTAGCAGCAGCAAGATCAATCCTCTTGATTTTCTCTTTTGACTTTGATTGTTCTCCCCCCCCTTGTTCTAGCCTCTTCACCTTGCAGTATCTTCCTACAAACAGCCTGGAAGAGACGAAGCGCCTCTCTGACTCTGTTACGCATATCATGACTAGAAGTGTTTGGTTCATAAGGAGGAAGAGTCACCTCAAATTCAACTGCTGCCCTACTCACAGAAGAGTCTTCAATTTGTTCAGCACGCTCTGCAGAAAAATCTCCATCTTCCCTAATGACAGAGTCATATAGATCTACATAGCGATTCTTCTGAACAGATGTTGACTTCTTCGATTTTTTTCTGGACGAAATGTTTTTGAACTTTTTCATCTCGCTTCCAGATCTAGACTTGGATGACTTATTCCCTGCACTTCCATATGAAAGATGAACATGAAATCCATCATCACTATGAGGAAACATGAGTGGATATTGCAACGTCATTAATTTGGGATGAATATCAGATATGCGCCGGAGATCGTCTTCGTAAGAATGAATAACAATATCACGAAAACCACAATTGTCATCCAGATCACCTACCATTATACCTGCAATTTCGTCTGAAGGACCAACATGATTCTCACGCCCATCCTCTGCCCTTGAAACCTTAAGAGTTATTTCCAAATCAGTAACTTCCCCCTCTTTGAAACGATCTCGTTGTGTTCTGAATTCTTTCACTAATTCATTTTTCTCATCCAACATTTTCATTAAACCCTCCACTATTTCAGCATGAACAGTCTGACCATCACGTACATTTATCCATTTCATCTGATTTCTAACTTCATTCTCAGTATCATAAATATAAAGCTGACAGAATTTAGTATCTTGACCATCGTCCGGAATGAGAGAACCAAAAAGATGATGATTTTGCCCATTTAATCGATAAATATAAGGTGCACCACTACAATTGATAGAATGATCAACTCTACCGCCAGTTGAAATAAAGGCAAAGAGGCTATTGTACAGTCGAATACCTTCCTTGAATCTAGGTCCCTTCTTGGAGTCATTATATAACTGCCACAGGTACGACGGTGTTGGTTTTTCCTTGGGAAGTTGTATTTGACCTTTAGCACAACATAAAGAAAACTCGGGACATCCACGTTTCACATTTTTGTTTGTGCGTTCCTCTTTCCACATACATGCTTCACATTTGTCACACTGTATATTAGGAGCTCCAAGACTTGCGTATTCAATGGGTACTGCATCTATAAGATACACATATAAGATTGTTTAATTCATGTACAACAGATTTATATATTTGGTAAATAGTTACCTTTTCCAGCTTTGCGGTCATACAACTGTTCAAATCCTCCACATCCTCTGCATAATTATAAGTTGTTTCAAATCATAATATAATTTAATAAGTCATCACCAATTATATTTGGGTCATCAAACCTTCATCAGAATAGAAGTCGGGTTCTTGAACGTCAAAACCAACAATCCGAGAATAATCTAAAAAGATTTTGAACAGTTAATACAGTACAAAAAATAATATTATTAAAATAACAGATTGACCTAAACCCATAAAAAACATATTTAATGTTCAAAAACTAACCCATCTCATCCATAGTACGATCACTTTGCGCAAAGTCTCTACCCATATCAAAATCTAATGTTTGGGCAGTATTCAACAAACTTCTGCTCTGTCCCCAAGTACATTCTTTAATATTGGAATCAACTATAAAAATCAAAATGAAATAAAACTAATTAACATTAAATACTAAATATATAACTCATACAATAATTACAATAAAAATACTTACAAATAGAAGTCAGAGTAGATAATGGGGTGTCAAGTCTCTTTTTGGGCCGGTTCAATTCCCAATTCTCTTTTTGTAAACATGAGGAAGAATCACATATATACAATTATGAATCAAAGTTTAGTACATATTTGATGAAACTACATAAAACATGGCTTTACATATTCAAACTTACAAATAGTTGAGACATTAGAAAGTGGAGTTCGCGGAGAAAAACCTAAGACACATAATCAAAAAAGTTAGAAGAAATTAAAATTATAGGAAAACAAATATGAAAATGCAAAGTTTGAGAAAATAATTATGTTTTCTAGTTTCAGTTGAGACATTAGAAAGTGGAGTCCGCGGAGAAAAACCTAAGACACGTAATCAAAAAAGTTAGAGGAAATAAAGATTTTAGGAAAACAAATAAGAAAAAGCAAACTTTGAGAAAAGAATTACATTTTCCTATTTGTGGCATTGTTTTCTGGGCAAAAATTTGTTGTTGTGGGTCTACATTTTCCTTATTTATCTGTGGCTTATAATTTTCTTTCATCGATCCTTCTTTTTCTTTCATCATGCTAACATCGTAATTAACTATATGGAACAGAATACAAACACATTAATAAAAATTTTGTATCCAAAACAAATGGCCAAAACCTTACAATAAATTACTCACAAACATTAAACAGCAAAGGACATTTTGAAACATTAGCACACGGTGAATGTAGGAATTCTTCACGCCCTGTTCGTTTTGCAAATGAAATATTTTCATCCAAAACTACAACACAAAATTGATTAATGTATATTGTAATAAACCAATAAATTTACTTAAGAACTTCAAATGCTGGGTTTATTCTTATCTTACAACTTTCTTCAGAAAGGGGAGCAATCGTATTTGAAGGGGCAACATCTTCTTCCATCATTCCAGAGTCATAGTTTACTAACCATTTAAAATACCCAGAAAAAGTTTTAAAAAAAGGAAATCATTACAACATTTGAGTGAGTAAATAAAACTTACAAAGTCGCTCAGACACAGGAGTAATCCGAGGTTCAGAATTCAATTTTACTTTCATCATTCTCAAATCATAATTGACTACAAAATCGAATGACAAATCAATAATTAAAAAGACATAATGAAAAAAGTCAACAATAACTATTAACAATATCTAATAACAATTACAAACATGAAACAATAACAAATCCAAATCAATAATTCATAGTTCAGTCTTAACTTACAGTCATTCAACAATAAAGATCCATTTCCCGGAATCGACGATGAAGACGTCGTTGATGGGTCTTCATGAATGTCATGTAAATGCTTCACAAAAACATAAACAAAACAAAAGCTTAATTCATGAAAGGATTAAATTAGGGAACAAATTACAATTAAAACTTGATATTACCTTTTTCATTATGTCAATCTATACAACATAGATCAACAGACATAAACTTGAATAGTTAAGAAAAGACAGAAGCGTCAAAAGAGAAAAAGAAGCGCAATTCTCAAATTTCAATCTCAATTGAATACATTCAAAAATATGATTAAGGTGTGTAAAAAAAGGAACACATTGGGAAAGTAAGACATTCAAAACAGGGTGAGATAACTTGACCGTATAAATTCAGCCGGTAAAATGACATTTTCATGTAAATACGGAAAAAATAAAAGGGTAACTTAGTAATTTAAAGGCAAAAATGACAACAGGCTTTATAATCTAAATAGATATCAATAGGTCATAATTTATCAGTATCATACTAATCAAAGCAATGGTCCCATTGAAGATCAACTAAAACCAAGTATAATTTGTGTGGTACAAGATCCCATCTATGAGCTATATAACAGGTGATCGCGGTCGGATTTGGTTCGGGTTTGATATCAAACCGAAATTAAACAGTATAATAACGGTTTTTAGAAAATTCAAATCAAATCGTAATTCGTAAACCAATAAAATCAAACCACTCGGTTCAGTTTTAGTCGGTTCGGATTAGCGGATTTTGACGGTTCTCAATATAATTTGATTAATAAAAGAGTTCAAAAAAATTGGATAATTTCAAAAAAAAATCCTTTAAAATTTTTGGTGCCTGTCTAGTCCTATGAATTATAATATATGTATAAAATAGATTACTAATATAAAATTAAGTATTAATAATATAAATGAAAAAATTAATTAACTATTGAACAAAATGATTTTTTATGTCTTCTTTGCATCAAGAATTTACGTATACAGATAAAGGGTCTTATAGTCGATAAAAATCAAGGCCGTGAAAGATTAAAAAAAGCACAGTACAGTTTGTTAGCTACATATATTATTAATTTTCTTTGCAGTCATTATGACTGTCGCTATCGCTGCAGTATTCTGTTAATTAAATAAAGTTAAAATATTTATTTGTGTATCACGCAATATGGCAAGATGATCTTCCTTGTATACAAGGGTCTTTGAAGAGACAGTTGGTAACAAAGTTAAGCTTTTGCAGAATGGAGAAGAACCAGGTAATGTTCACCATTTTTTTATTACAGTTAGTGCTCATTTTTTTAACAAAATATCATTTTTCAAACACATACAGTAACTGTGTTTACAGATTGATATATATATGGAGGCGGATGGAGATCATGGCAGAATCAGCGATATACAAGTTTCCTTCATTCCCTGTACATCTATGCAAGAAGCTTATTTAATGAAACTGGAACTGAGTCATCTTCCTGAGAAGCATTTTCTGCGACCTATTTCAAACATCAAGCGTGAAGGACAAATTTTATTATCCGTGGAAAGATATGACAAGAAATTATCAACATATCTTGATGAAGGGTGTGATCATGAAAAAAAAACTCAAATAGCAAGGTACAATATCAACCCTATTCTTTTGATTATCAACATTTTCTTATAAGAAATTTTTTGTCTGGCACACATTTACTTGTTTTTTCTTGACAGAGAGGTCATCAAAATGGGCATCGCTTTGTACAAATCGTTCAAGTTTCACACCAACTTACACACAAGTAATATGGTGGTGATGAATGGTTCATTTCCGAAAATAAAATGCTTCGGGACTCCATTTTCAGTTCTCATACATGAAAATATCACAACAATGTTTATCCAGATTTACAATATTGTAAAACAAGTCATGGGAAAGTCAAAAACAACATCCAAGTTACATGTTGATTTGGTGCATGCTCTTCAATCTGCAACAACAATGTAAGTCATATCTTCCATTTTTTACAAAAACTTTGGCTTAATTGTAAAATCTTTATCATGAAAATTTATTTTAGTGTACAAAAATGTACTTATGTAATGATTATTTAATTTGATGCCAAGCACATGCATGCATGCATGCATGCATGCGTATATAATGTATATATGAAACACAAATATGAATACATGAGCCATTCTTGGACTGGGCTTGGATTAAGTTAAGTTTCAATGGCCCATTAACCCCCTTCCCTAATATACAAATAAATTCATGAGGTCGATCCAAACTCTATATACATCCCACATAGTTTGCAGAGTCTAATCTATTCCCTAGTTTTTGGTTTCCATCTCATTATACCCCATTTCTAGTACTTACTCCCAAATCATTTACTTACTTTTTATCCCATGTGCTGCCATTTATAACAAAGATAATCTGTGAATTCTGCAATTATTATTTTTTTCTTTTTTTTATCAAATGTAACTGCTTTATTTATTAATTTGTTTTGTACTTGAAAAGTACTGTTTCATTTCTTTTGATTAAAGAAGATATTTTCACTTATATATATATTTTATTTTATGTTAAAAAAATTATAACATTATTTGTGGATATGAATTGAAAGACTTATTTAGTTTTATATATGAAAATATTTGGACACTTAAAATGAGTATGTGTTTGCAGTACTCAACTGGAAGGATGTTTATTACATCCTATCTTCATGAAGCCGTCATCGATATTGGATTATCATAGCTGTTGTATGGTTCGGATACGAACCAGATATCCTTATGATGAAGGGAAAACAAAGTTTAACACAAGACAAAAATCACCACATTCAAAGGCCAGTGCAGGGGAAATGGATTGGAAGAACCGGCTAATTGATGGAGGGAGTGATGGATTGAAGGACGTGTTCTACAATGCCCAAAATGATTATGGGGGATATGGAAACAACATTTTCTCTAAGCATAAGTTGATTAGAAATGCGACTCATCACTTTGAATACACGGAGAACGATGTAAGTTTTCTAATATATACTCCGTCTCATTTTTTTTATATAACACGCTTTCCGTTGAGAAATTTTGAAATTTTTTATTCGTTTATGATATTCACGTTAATAAATTATCATCAGCCTAATCAACTTACTGATTCTTTGTGTTCATCTATTAAGCACTTTTTACAAAAGATGGGTCATAATTTATACTTTTTAAATGTAGATGTCATTGGATGATCTTGGCATCGAACTGGAAAAACTGTTTCTCAATTATCCCATTGAAATGCACGACTTCATGCAAGCTGAGGATCTTCATTCCAAATTTGTTAAGCCTAAAAAGTAAGTATTTCACACGTTATAATCTTGTTATTAACAGCCAACACACTTGATACTGTGTTTCTTAATACATAAACTCTTACCTTATATGAATTTGGTATGCAGGGGAAGAACACTCATAGAGGAATTGGGTTATCAACTCGGAGAATCATCAAAAATCCATAACTATCTCCAAACATTTGACATCTTCATCTTTATTTTAGGTGAGCATGTTGTTTTTTAGTTTACAATTACTTCTCATTATATATTTTTAGGTGCATTGAACTTATATATGTTTACTTTATTTGAAATGTAGCCATGATGAAACATGAAAGTCCATCCCCTGCTCAAATACATGAAAAGATAATTGTGCCAGTCTCACAAAATGTCATGGTATTAATTTCTTTACATTAATTCTTTTTATATTTGTAAACATATTTTATTCGAGCACTAGTATACTTTTATACTACTAAATTACTATTTTGATTTTTTCTATATTGGTTGGTCAACATTTTATTAACTCCTCCTTTTCTTATAGTTATTGAAAAACATCTTTGAGGTTTTACGTGGTAAAACTACTCGGGAATTGATCCATGTTGCTCCTGATAACATCAAAAAAGCACTAAGATTACTCAACGGGTACAGTTTGTATTCCTATATGCTACCCTCACCCTCATTTTGATTTAGTATATGTCTTATATTATTTTATAATTATTATCTAATATATTCCTAACCATTTGTTTAGGTATATCAAGGCGCTGCTTACTTTTCTTGTGGAGCTGGTGCCTAACAAGCACGACACAGAATATGCAGTCACAAAAAGCCCTGCTCACTTCGTTTGTGGAACTCCCCTAAAGAAATTCATATCAAGTCTACCAAGTAAAGAGTCTATACTCAAAATTATAGAGTATGAGACTCTGCCTGATAAAAAGAAAGATTTTGTTGACACTGAGATTTCAAATGTTCACCAACAAATGTTGACCACAACCACTTAGGAATTCAAACACCACCAGTACATAAGTCTTTGAACTAATAGTACTACTCTAGCATCTACATGTATTAACTTTCAAACCTAGTAGACAGGTTAAGGATTCATATACAATTAAAATTAGAAGTTTTGATATTGAATAGAAATAATATTAAGTTTTTAATTGTTAAGAAAAAATAAAAGTATAAACATTGAGTTTATTAACTTGGGTGTTTTTGACTTTCCCATTACTTGTTTTACAATATTGTAAATATGGATAAACATTGTTGTGATATTTTCATGTATGAGAACTGAACATGGAGTTCCGAAGCATTTTATTTTCGGAAACAAACAATTCATTACCACCATATTGCTTGTGTGTAAGTTAATGTGAAACTTGAACGATTTGTATAAAGCAATGCCCATTTTGATAAACTCTCTGTCAAGAAAAAACAGAGTAAATGTGTGTCAGACAAGAATTTTCTTTTAAGAAAATGTTGATAATCAAAAGAATAAGGTTGATATTAATTTATACTGTACCTTGCTATTTGAGTTTTTTGTTCCAGACCACACCCAACTTTATCAAGATATGTTGGTAACTTCTTGTTATATCTTTCCACAACTAATAAAATCTTTCCTTCATGCTTGATGTTTGAAACAGGTCGCAAAAAATACTTTTCTGGAAGATGACTAAGCTCCATTCTCATTAAATCTGTTTCTTGCATAGATGTACAAGAAATAAAGGAAACTTATATATCACTAATCCTTCCGTGATCTTCATCCGGCTCAATATATAAATCAACCTGCAAACATATTTATGTGTTTGAAAAATATTATTTTATTAAAAAACTTAGCACAAACTATAATATAAAAATGATGAACAATACCTTGTTCTTCATTCTGTAAAAGTGTAATTTTGTTAGCCAACTATCTCTTCACAGACCTTTGTATAATTTGAAGATCATCTTGCGTGATATACAAATAAAAACTTTAACTCTATTTAACTAACAGAATCACTGCATCAAGACAGCCACAGTCATAATGACTGCAAAGAAGACCTTGATTTTCACTGGGGCTAGTTTGCTTTTGCAATTCTATATAAAATAAACAAAAAATTTGAGAACAAAATTTCCATTTAGCTAATGTCGACTATAAGACCCTTTTTATTTTATTTGAGAACAAAATAAAACAACATAAAAATTAAATATTTGTGTTTGAATTGTAAGTACACGACACGAAAGCACAGTTAAGATTCAATATCGATTTTGTATTTACTATTTGGGTGCACGACACGACAATTCTTTTTATTTGAAAGCACAATTCTTTTTATATTTGTAAACATATTTTATTTGAGCTGTATACTTTTATACTACTAAATTATTTTGATTTTTTCTATGTTGGTTGGTCAACATTTTATTAACTCCTCCTTTTCTTATAGTTATTGAAAAACAGCTTTAAGGTTTTACGTGGTAAAACTACTCGGGAATTGGTCCATGTTGCTCCTGATAACATCAAAAAGCACTAAGATTACTCAACGGGTACAGTTGTATTCCTATATGCTACCCTCACCCGCATTTTGATTTAGTATATATCTCATATTATTTTATAATTATTATCTAATTTATTCCTTACCATTTGTTTAGGTATATCAAGGCGCTGCTTACTTTTCTTGTGGAGCTGGCTAACAAGCACGACACAGAATATGCAGTCACAAAAAGCCTTGCTTACTTCGTTTGTGGGACTCCCCTAAAGAAATTCATATCAAGTCTTCCAAGTAAAGAGTTTATACTCAAAATTATAGAGTATGAGACTCTGCCTGATAAAAAGAGAGATGTTGTTGACACTAAGATTTCAAATGTTCACCAACAAATGTTCACCAGAACCACTTAGGAATTCAAACACCACCAGTAGATAAGTCTTTGAACTAATAGTACTACTCTAGCATCTATATGTATTAACTTTCAAACCTAGTAGACAGGTTAAGGATTCATATATAAGTCATGTTCTATATAATTGTTTGCATGAGTTGATCTTATTTTTCTTGGTCTCAAGGCTTCCACAAAGCAGTCAACTAGTAATATATGAAAGTTACACGCTTCTCTCTTCTTCCTTTTTTTAAGGCTAAACCAATGTGATAAAATTTGTAACCAAAGAGAACACTAAACAGGGAAGTTGCTGAATTTCAACTAAGAATAATCTATATGATTATTTGTTAAAGTATTGATTTTTTAAAAATTTTGTGTAGGGAAATCATAAGAATGGGTGTTGTATTAAATAGATCATTTAAGGTTCATGGTGATTTGTCTATCAACAATATTGTATTGAGTTATGATGGGGATCTGAGAGTAAGTGTTTTGGTCTACCAAGTCCTGTTATGCTATATGGAGGTGTCAAGGCTCAAATCCAACAAATTTATGAGATGGTAAATAAAGTTTTGGAAAAATTACCATATACACAATTACAAGCTAATTTACTGGATACACTTGAATGTGTGAAGCCCACGTAAGCTAGCTAATACTTTTAATATTACTATTTCATTCGTAATTCATTGTTGATAATATGATTTATTAGTGTATCAATGAAGAAAAACGTGAACATAAATTACAAGAATCAATTGGAGAGTTGTTTGCTTTGTCCTCTATTCATGACCTCATCTCGAATATTGGATTATCACATGTTTGCTATGGTTCAGATCCAAATTAAGTTCTCCTACATGGAAAAAGAAGAATTCAACAAACTACAAACAAAGAAGGATCCAGTAGTAGTAAACTCACAACAAATATTAATTGACCAAGGGAGTCCAGGATTAAAAGATGTGTATTTTAGCAACAAAAACAATGCCCAAAGACATGGAGAAAGCGTTTATGAGAACCATCGTCTGATTAGAAATGTCATTCAACATTTTCAATACAAGAAACACAAAGTAAGTTCTTTAATTTTGATGTCATAATTTTAGATTAAACTATATTTATATATTTGCATGTATTTTGATGTTTTTAATCAGATGTCATTAACTGACTTCAGAGAGGAGTTGACAAGAATATTAATTCAGAATTCATGAGCTTAAAATATAACTAGTTCTTACACTTAGTATTTTATTTTTAAGAAAGACATGCTATTTTATATGTAAGCTCTTATTAATTTTTATAATTTTGATAAAATATTCAGACGAGAAAAACATTGATTAATGACGACTTGTGTCATGAAGTGAAACAATTTTACTTAAGATCGTCACAAATCGATGCTTACCTGAGAATATTTGAGATCTTGCTTTTCATTTTAGGTGAACCCCATGATCTTTTATTGTACAAATGTCTATTTCAATATCTTTATGCACAATGACTATAATTGCTCAATTTAATTTATAGCCATGATCGTACCTAAAACAACCAAGGCCGCTAAAATAGAATCTATCATCAAAATAATCACAGATAACGTCAAGGTATTCTATCTCTAGAACAATCAACTACAAGTTTCTATCAATTTCTTTATTTCTTGGTAGAATTTTATGACTCTTTATTTCTACATATATTGAAGATGAAAGATAATTTAGGTGGAAAAACTATCAAGGACTTGTGTTATGTTGTTGTTGATAGTACAACCAAAGCCCCATTAAAATTACTTGATAGGTACAATTAAATCTCTGTATGTTACCCTCAACCTTCTTTGATATATGCATTGTCTTATTTATAATTATCATCCAGTATAATATCTAACATCCCTACAAACTTGTTTAGGTATTTCAAGGCTTTGGTTACTTTTTTACAAGACCTGGTTGGACTTAAGCACGACACAAGAGTGCAGTCACGGAGAGCGTCAAGTACATCAATTATAAGGTTACTAAGAAGAGTGAAGTCAATTAAAGTTTTTCAAGTGAGACTATAATACTCCAAATTTTGGAGTACGAGAGCATACCTGCAATGAAGAAAGACTCAATTGACAAGTTGGTTCTTACTAATTGGACTACAATGAAAGATAAGCAGATCTGAAAAGCTGCAAAACCAGAAAAGACGACATTGGTCGTGGAAGCTGTGGAACCAGAAACGATGACGACATTGGTCGGACAAGCTGAAAAACCAGAAAAGACGACATCGATCGTGGAAGCTTTGGAATCAAAATAGATGATGTGGGCCCAACTAACTAGGAAACCAAAAAAGACGACATTGGCCGGACAAGCTGCATGCAAAACCAAGAAAAGACGACATTGGTCGTGGAAGCTTCAGAACCAAAAAAGATGACATAGGCCCAACTAGCTACGAAATCATAAAAGAGGACAATGGCTGGACATGCCGCAAAACCAAGTAAAGACGAGATTCATAAATTACTTTAAATAAGAAAGTCTTTGAGTGACTAACAATACTACTATACCATATGTTAATTACTTCCATACACTACTAGTTATGTCACTGATTCATCTCAAGTCATGTTCTATCTTATTGATATGTATATATATACAATAGTGCAGTAAACATGGATGTTGCTAAACCCACACTTGTACGAGCCTACTCGCTAAACTATGTTTGTAAATTCTACATACCACTGAACTCGAGAGCATTGGTTATAAATTTGGGAGAAGGAATAACATTGGAACTGACCACAGTGAATGGTATGATGTACAGGAAGTGTCCGATAAATAGCTCTATCCAGTGAAATGTTGCAGCGACGAGGTCATTAGCATTACCCGACATAGTCTGCAAGATTCTTTTCAGAACCTCCTTTGTATCCTGATGCCCACATTGAAGCCAAAAGGAACTGGAATCTAGCTTAGTAATCTGTCCTCGCCATTTCTCCCATGGCTAGTCAAGAATATGGTTGTAATTCGAGCCGAGTCGAGTTCGAGCTTTTAACAATCGAGTTCGACTTTTTTTTAATCGATTCGAGTCGAGCCAAAAAATAACTGAGTCAGAAATGTGTGTCCGAGATTGGTTCGAGTAGTATATGAGTCGAGTTCGAGCCGTTCGCGAGTTTTCAAGTTTAAAGAGTTTTTAACGAGTTTTCGAGCTTAACGAGTTTTTTTTCGAGTTTATCGAGCCTATCGAGTTTCATTGTGTTTTTACTTAATTATCTTTATTTTTTTTTATTTAATTCTTTTTAATATGGACTTAAAATAAGATATAAATATGTTTAATATCTTATATGAAACCTATTAAACGTCTTTATATACTATTCTAACAAAAACAGTTAAAACACATCAAACTATTTTATTTAAACACATCTCTGGGGCTTATTTATCTTAAAACATGATATTAATTTTTTTTAAATCCATTCTAATTAAGATATTATAACAAAAATCAATATTCAAAAGATAAAAATAAAAAAACATTATTTTAAAATAATCATGCATGATAGAGGATATAAAAGATAGGTAGGTACCAATAAAAATCCTATACGTAATACTGGCAATTATTAACTTAGTGTAACAAAAAAAACTAAATTTATCTATACTATCTTATAAATGTCGAAATATTAAATGTTCGGTCGGTACGTACTTCGTGTTTTTAATTAATTAAATTTACTTATCTATAAAAAATATTAATAAATAATAACATTATCTATTTATAACAAATTAATTTTTCACCTAAAATACATTATTGTTTCTATTTTTTTAAGAAAATTCCCTCATTTTACAAAAATATCATAGATAATTAATTTTTAACTAAAACATGTTAGATTTTCTACTTTTATTTACTAAAACTCATATTTTTCCAAATATATAACATGCAAACACTTACTTATTTATTTTAAAATCTACTTTAATACTTTTAAATGTTTAATTTTTTTACCTATTTTAACATGCTAAATAATATTTTTAACATATATAATTAATAAAATATTAAAATATAAATAATAAATAATAATTATTAAAAATGCATTGCAGGTTTTAAGTTAGTACGCTTAATAAATAAATAAATAAATAAATTTGTTTAAATTTCAATCAAATACTTGACATTTTAAAATCTATAGCTCAAAGGTGTACTCATTTGAGCTAAAACCTCTCCCAAACGGACCCTAAAAACCCTAAAAACCATCACAAATCTCCGGCGACTCTCCGGCGAAATGCCCGGCGTTGCTTCCAACTCCGACGAACTCTCACTCATCCCTTACTCACCAAATAACTCTCACATAATCCCGATCCACCACACTCTAAAACCCCCAATTTCACGCCTCTCAATCGCGTGGGCGCGTGGTAACTCCCTGCGCGTCTCCGTTTTCGTGCAACCTCAGTCCGGTGAGTCCGATGATGAGCCGGGAGGACAAGTAGTGGAAGTGAAGCTCGGTGTTGATGAAGCGGATATATATGAGGCGCAGTGGAGGAGAATTGCTTACGGCTCTGTTTCGCCTTTCGCTGTTCTTCAGAGTCGAAAAAACTCGATTATCGATTCGTATAATGCTGACTTGTAAATGCCGAAACAACTTGTTTTTACTCGATTTTATCGATTGGAATGTTAATGTGTGTTTGTGTTTTAGGTTATATTAGATTATTGATTATGAATGCCTCTATTTCGTAAAATGCTGACTTGTCAAGAAATAGGTTGTGTTATGTTTATAGACTTGCGTGACTTCTCGAGTGTGAACAATTTTAGCTAGAGTAAAATAAAGGTGTTCAGATATGAGTGCTTATAATGCTGACTTGTCAACAATTACGTTTAGTTTATAGATTCGCGTGACTGCTAGAGTAAGAACAATTTAAATTTAGCTCGAGACACGTACAATCTATTGTTTATTTGTTTTATAAAATGGCAGATTTCAAATATGAATGCTTATAATGCTGGCTTGTAAACAGCTCTATGACTCGAATGTACGTAAATGTTGTTGTTGCTTATTTTTGTCAAAAGCGTTCACAGTCTCGCGAGCACACGTATGTCTTTAGGTCAGATTATATTATTGAACATATAATATTGTTTCAGATTATAAGTATTGTCTTTAGGTCAGATTATAAGTATACAGCTTGTTTCATGTATGTACATATATATTGTTTTTACTTAAGTTTGTTGATATGTACATGTATGCATATGTATTTAGGTCAGATTACGTAATTGAATACAGCAAGGAGATAAACTCATTGCTTGGGAATCAAAAAGTGCTTCCCGAGTCAGCTATTGAAGATCCGAAAACAGTTGTACAGGTAGTACGGTAGTACTGATATAGGTCCTTTGAATTGGTTTAGTTTCGGAATAATGGTGATAAGTATGTTTTCCTTGTTAAATTATTGCTTCTCTGTGCATTTTACCTAGAGGGTTGATGAGCCAACATTTTCGAAAGCTGCTTGGGAACTGATGGAAATATTCTATGCTAATAAGCAATCTGATGGTTGGATACCTGAACGCCTTGTTGATTGGCTATCTGTAAGAATTTCATCTAATTTTTGCTCTTTCTTTTCCTTGTATGATGTTATCATCATTGTTTGACTTTGACATTTTCCTTTATCTTATTGGTTCTGCTATAAAAATGCTTTTTATTTATTAACAGGATTACGATAAGCTTATCCACAGAGAGCAACCAACAATCTATTCCAGACTTGTAGATTTTCAAACTGAGCTTGTTAATTTACAGGTGTGAGACCTTCTGAA
This sequence comes from Heracleum sosnowskyi, assembly GCA_030848705.1. NCBI lineage: Eukaryota > Viridiplantae > Streptophyta > Magnoliopsida > Apiales > Apiaceae > Heracleum > Heracleum sosnowskyi. Next base: position 6,522,910 of record CM061242.1, on the reverse strand, counting down.
AATCATTACTCATTAATGTGCGTGAATGTTGCCTTTTAGCTGTTCCAATGCTATTATGAAGTAAACTAATCAATGCATGCGTATGGAATTCTTCAGGCAGTTGAAGAGGATCCCAAGTATTGGGACATACTATCGGCTGCATTGGCTGTCGGCTGGCTAGATATTGTGGTATGTGTTGTATGCAACTCATTTGCTATTGTTGTTAACATCTCTCTGTCCGAGTGTAAGATTGACATCATGTATGATTCATATATACAGTTTAACCCTATGATTTCAGAATTTTGGAAACATGCATTGAACGCATGGTGTTTTCTCTTGCAGGTGAAATTGTTGCGCCTGCACAGTTCTTATCAGCACAATCAGATAGCGAGTCGTGAGGTCAGTAGGAAGCAGCAGTACAATTTGTGACAACTTTTATTTGCAGCATCTTATGTAGTTTTTAGTCTCTTTGTTTGTTCCTGGAGTTGTCTATACAAAGATAAAACCCTTGCTTCTGCAAAACGTCTACAATTTTTCATACCGTCTATCTAGAATTAGCTTTGCAGATGTAGCCTTATGACTATTACAAATTTGCAGAGGTGTATATCTGCCTAAGCATCAACTGGACATATAAATTTATGATTAAAAGATAATTTTTGTATTTTGATAAATGTATCTGCAGAAAATAATAGATACTTCAGAAGGAAGGTAGAAAGAGACGGAAATTGGTATTTTATTATAAAAATGAGAAAATAAATGAATATAAGTTCCTCAAATATGAGAAAGGAGAGTAAAGTCGTAACATTTTGAGGAGCCAGGTAGTTTCCTTTGGAGCACTAGCTCCTTATAGGCTTATGCCCTACTATATTTTAAACATGTTCTTTTAAATGCGTGTTTGTTGGTTAAATTTGACTTGGTATGATTACTTAAGAGTTAAGACCTAAGAAGAATCCCACTAATCCACCTTAGGTCTGCGGACTGCACTTTAGTGTAAACAGAAAAGCTAGTGTTCGAGGCTGATTGAACCATAGTTGATGTGACAGTAAGTCTAGTCTAGTCGACGACACTACTGGATAGGTTTTAAATTAATAAATTATATATATAATACAGCTCATTTTTGTATTTCTGGGATCATTGTTTTAAGTGAGTGTATAGAAGTGTAAAACAATTAATTTAAATAAAATATAGGAGAAAGCAGTACAAACAATCAGTGTATGTAATGCTATGTAAGACAGTGTATATAAGTAAGTTTAGTTTAAATGCTTTGCAGCTTTTATCTGAAACAATCTAATGTTGTAGATTAGTATGAAGGTTAATTTGATTCATATTAGATTATATTGGAAAATAATTAAGGGAGCTGATATGTGCACACCCTTGAGTTATAGGTGCACACCCTTTGTTGTAATTTAGACCAAAATACCCTTATGCATATGTACAATTTCAAATTTATTTTTAGACATGATAGGGGTAGTTCCGTCTCAATTCCCACAAAGAGTGTGCACCTATAACTCAAGGGTGTGCACATATCAGTTCCCATAATTAATAGTAAAAACAATAAGTAAAATATAGAGAAAGTACATATATGCTGTATATGTATTCATCATGGTTGTTACGTCGGTAAGTCGAGTCGAGTCGACCGGGGTGCCCGGCAAGTCAAGTCGAGTCGTGACTAGTCGAGACTAGTCGTGGACTAGTCGAGACTAGTCAACATGATATAAAATTAAAAAAATATATATATTACATACTTAATTACTTATATATATATATGATATATGCGTGTTCTAACTTCTACTTCTAAGTTGTAACAAAAAAAATTCTCTTTTCTCCAACTCCGCAAGCCCACTACACAGCAGTGGCTGCAAGAATGCACTGCAGTGCCAGTGGCCGCACTACTGCACTAGTCAGTAGTCGCTGCAACTGCACTGCACTACTACAGTGGCTACACTAAACTGAAATTGCAGCCACTGGAGGTGTTTGGAGATGACTGGAGTCGCGATTGGATTATTTAGGTTACATATATTGCTTAAGGGGCTTGTTTTTGTTAATGGGCTTTTCTGTTTTTTTATTTTTTACACCAGTCGCCCGACTAGTCGACCCAGTCGACCCAGTCGACCCGACTAGTCGACCCAGTCGACCGAGTCGAAGCAAGTCGCCCGAAATATGTACAAACAGCAAGTCGAGGTACCAAGTCGACCTTTACATACCGACTGGTCGACTAGTTGACGACTAGACGCGACTAGTTGAGCGAAGTGACAACAATGGTATTCATGCATATGGGTGTAATATGCATAAAGGGAAATCAAAGAGTAGAAATGAGATGAAGAAGCAGTTAGAGTAATTAAGAATATGCAATTTTTCTTTTCTCTTTCGTTGTAGTAAGCACTGTTTAAGAAGCGGATATGATTTCTTAGTTTTTTTGTTTTAGATCGTACTTGGTTACATTTCTTTTCTTTCCATCTGGCCCGGGTTTTACCTAGTTGTTCACCCGAAAATGTCCAGTCGAACGAGAAGCCACAGTTTCGGTGATAAGCCGACTGACTTTCCTCGCAAGCCTAGACGCTCAACCTAGTCACCTCCAGCTTTCCGATCAGTGATAACCATGGGTTTAACTGAGGGGTCATTTGTTTACTTGTTAACATCTCTTAATACAACTTAACTTAATAATTAAGAGATTAAGATTGTTTGTTTTTATTTAAAATTCATCTTAAGCGCTAAGATTCTTCTTAGTGGCTAAGAAACAAAACCTCAGCCTAGCCATTAAGAGAGACTTCCTGATTACTTCCAGCACTTCAACATACAAAATTCAGTACGTGTCTTTTAATTAAAATTTGTTACCAACTTTATTTTGATACTTTGTTTTGCATTATGTATATTATTTGTTATAAAAGTTTTTTGAAGTTTATTAAAAAAATTAAAAAAATCTATAAAAATTACCTTTTCAGCTTAAATAAAAATATTTTAAATATTAATTAAACTTGTAATATGGTGTAATAATGTATTATTGTTTTACTCAAATAGTTTGTAATGTATTATTTATTCATAAGAAAAAACTTAGAGAGTTTGCACTATTCAGACAATTTATTAATTTATGTACCAAATAATATTATTCATTAGGTATTCAGATTAATAAACCATTCAGATATTCTAATGATTAAGAAATTTTTATTCAGATTTGCCAAATGGCCCCTGAGTCTTCTCAGTTGGCAATGTCTGATCCTCTCTATTAGAATGAAGATAGATGTGAATTGGATACTTTAGAATAAAATTTGTCGAAGACTTCTTAAAACAATATAAATGTGAATCGAATACTTTAGAATAGAATTGCTCGGAGTCTCCTTAAAACATTGGTAGTGTAACATATCAGTTTTTGCTTCCATTGGTTAGCTGAATTAGCTGCATATTGTAATTTTGTTTGGATGTGTGCACTGATCTTTCCATGTTTGTTAACCAAAATATACAATCATCTCACTTGTCTGGCATTTGGTTGGCTATTGAAACAGACAGAGAATGGATTGGTAGAGACTGTTGTTGTTCTTGTCTCAAAAATGCCTCGCATGCGCCCTAATCTATCAGCAGGAAAATTAGGCGAATGCTATGAAACTAAGCCTGATTTTGTAAAGGTATGTTAGATATTATTTTATAAACCTAGTTCTTCACTCCATCTTATTTGCTCTGCTGTCTTGACTAGGCGTGGGAGAAATGGCGAGGACAAATTACAAAGCTGGATTGCAGTTCCTTTTGGCTTCAATGTGGGCATCAGGATACAAGGGAGGGTCTGAAAAGAATGTTGCAGATTATGTTGGGTAATGCTAGTGACCTCTCTGCTGCAACATTTCACTGGGTAGAGCTATTTATCGGACACTTCCTGTACATCAGACCATTCACTGTGGTCAGTTCCAATGTTATTCCTTCTGCCAAATTTAGAACCAATGCTCTTGAGTTCAGTGGTATATAGATTTTTCGCCTTTTCTATCTCTGTTGATAACATCTTAAATGAAACAAATATCTTATTTGCTGCAGGGTATGGAAAGCATGTATAGCCTAGCTCAGAAATGCATGCAGTTGAAACCAGTATCCAGTCCCCATAACTTAATGGAACTACTTAATGGGATTCTTGGAGAAAATACTGAGGTTAGGAATATGGTTTGGCATTACTAATGTACTATATTTGGTCTTTGCTTTTGTATTACTCTGAGAGTTTATTGTTTTTACAAACCATGATCCAGGTTGTTCTAGCTGAATGCTCAAGATCGTTTGGTTCGTGGTGAGTTGCTAGCTTAAGCATATTGTGACTATATCTTTCTTCGAGAAATAAGCTTAAATATGTAGCTTGTGCTCTATGTAAACGAGTCCTGTATTCTTGTAAATAATGTTTTCAGATGTCTAATACATATGATGGTGGGCATCTCTGATGAATCCACCCGCTCCTGCCACAGAGTGAACAATACAAAAGAATTTCTTGCTCATCTGTCATTGCTTGATGCAACTTTTGGTTCTCCGTTTTAGGATGATTACTCATGCCATTGAGCTGCTAACGGCTGGGAGCACACAAGCAGATATTTTATTGCACGAAGAGCGTAATAATCTTGGGGGAATATGTATAGAGGAACTCCATCGACTTGTCTATGCTCAAGTTCTGTCTTCACATGCACTAACTTGGCAAGTAAGAGAAATTTAGATAAAGATCCTTTTCTTATCCATATTTTCTGACCACCAGAAAAGAAGATCAAAATCTATTCAGAACTGGTCCAATCTTGTTCATTTGCATCCAGTTCCACTCCCATCTCCTTCTTAACCAACTTATATTTCTACAGATTGCTCCGATTTATCTGGCATCATGCAAGAAGCAAGGAATGGGCTTGTTAGAGATATTGTTGTATAAACAACCTGTAGGACATAACCAAGTACTGCTCAAGGTTAGTGTTCACTGTTGATGAGAAAACTATCTTCTGCTGAAGCTGATGGTATTTTTATGTTTACTATACATTTTCTGATAATTATCTCTTGACTTCTTGAGCAGAATATAGAGATTTGCCGGATGTATGAACTTGACAATGTTGGTTCAAACGCGATGAAGGTAGTTTCACCCTTCTGATGTATGAAAGATATGAGGATATAAGGTTATGATATGCTTCCATAAGCTACAATTTAATAGATACGTATGTCCTGACATATTGATTTTCCTTTGCTATACTTGTTAACGTACTTCATAAGATTGCCGGAGTACATCACTGGAAGCATGGGAAGAAAGGTTCTGGAGTCTTCTGGCTTCAGCAAGCTCAAGATGAATTTCGTTTGAACAGAATTGCTCAGCAGCTGTTTGATTTTGTTGGAAAGTCGGTCTCTGATGAAAGTTTTAAGGTATTAATAAATCATTAATACCATCTCTAGTCTCTAGTCTCTGCTTCAGCTAATTTATTAATTTCTTTTTGTTTCCTTCCTGCAGCAATGGGAAGGATTGATTGAATTATTGGGATCTCAATCTAAAGCTGCAGGTGGTCTTGACTTTCTACACAAGTAAGCTTTTACTTCTCTCATGTGCTTATTTTGTTTGCATTAAGGCTAGAATTGGTGCAGGTTTCTTTTGAAATTTATGTTTGGAATTAGCAAAAAAAAAAAAATTTATGTTTGGAATTGGTGCGATTCCAAAATTTCTGTGTTGCTTCACAGGTATAGAGATTTCAAGAGATCCCTTCAGCAGGTTGCTGATTTGACAAGTATCGACGCTGCACGAAAAGCTTCAGAGGCTCTCATATTGGTATATTTTTCATGCTCAACACCAGTTAATAAGAGCAAACAGCCAATAGATGTCTAATTTTAGACTTTACAAGAACAACTCTTATCGGCAGTATATTTTGGATTTGATTATTATTTTCATGGGTAAATGATATCAATGGTGAAAGTACACATTTCTAGCATGTAATTTATACAAGCTGCGATCCCTCTTTCCAATTTTGCAGCTCATGAAAAACCCATCAACGCCTCAACGGTTTTGGCTATCTCTTTTACATGATGCGGTGAGCTATCCTTTTTATCTCTTCCTGGTACCAAAATACCAGCTTCCAGGAAACTACTGTTATCATTTTTTGCTAAATTAAATATATTAGCATTATTTCTACTATTTTAATGCGAAGATGATGGTGTTGTGTTTGTATGTATTGGTTGTTGACACTTTCTCCATGTGCTGTAATGTGTAGGTGCAATTGCTAAACTGGCAGGAGCGTACTCTCTTGAATGTCCCTCAAACTAACTTGCTACTAAATAAACTGCAAGAGTTGTCAATGGCAAGGCTACGTCCTGACTTCATAGAAGCAGATTTGCCGCCTCAGGCCTTAAGCTCTGTTAGGCTGGCCCTTGCAACTAACCTTGGACGAGCCATCTTGGAGGAGTAATGAGGTATATCTACGGTCTCGCTCCTCTGGTGCATTGCTAGTTCTAAGCTGGGTTTAAAAAAAAAAAATGTAATGCAATTGCTCTGCTGTTGTATTATTTGTACCTAATGAATCATTCAGTCATTATAATATGCAGTATTTTGTTTCAGAAATTGCAACTGATTTTGTTGTAGAGAGTTGTACATTTTTTTGACATGAATAGAGAGTTGTACATTCACTAATTAGTTTTAATTATTTTATTTGTTAAATTTATCTTTACTCTTTTATTGTCATTTTTTTTTTTCTATTTTTATCTTTCTAAAAAGTATTTAAATCATCATAGATCTGTAGTTAAAATTGGTGCAGGTAGATATAGAAGTAAATCAATCCAAAGATACGAACAGATAGAAACGGGAGGAAAAAATAGAATCCTAAATAGTCCGAAAAAGCAAAAGATATTTCATAATTTTACTTTACTATTTTTACGATGTAATTTTGTTATGTGCACGGTAGTTTGTTACCAACAAAATTTATCTAACTAAAAGATTAAAATATTTAATCAAAACGGAGGAAAGAAAAAGCAAATATTCTCGACTAGATATAAAAACATTTGAAAAAGATAACAACTTTCCAAATTCAAAAAAATCATAAAAAGAAAGTTGCCGTATATAATCTTAAAGAGATTCGCACAGTCTATATCTTAGAAACTTGCTTTAAATACTAGGAAAATAAAAATTGAAAATTTAGAATATCACATTATGGTATAAAATATGTCCATGCATATGAGATATGTACAACACGATCTATTAGAAGAACGATTTATTGGAATTATCTGAAGAGCAGAAAAAACTGGTTTGCAGTTGGTCGTCTAATTCAAGCTTTCTGATGGATCCTCATGTACAAAATCACGTACAATCTCCTTATGCAAACGCGGTAATTTTATTAATTAAATGCTAATTTCTGCTAATTTTTTTATAGGTCTTTTTATGTATATTTGTTGATTAGTTAAAGTGATGTGTTTATGTGATCCGTTTGTTGAATTTCTGCAGCATTGTGTTTTGAAAGTGAATTGCAACTGTGAACAATGTAAGATGAAGTTGATGAGCGTGCTAAATTCCATTAGTGGTATGTAATAATATTCTTCTGCATGATTTTTTCGAGTTTTGTTTACAGGTTGATGTTTGAAGGTATTTGTGTGATGTTATGGTGTAGGGGTGTATTCGGTGAACATAGATGCAGAGAGGGGACTAGCAGAAATTGATGGACAAGTGGATCCGAATCATCTCTTGCAAGAAGTATCAAGATCAGGGCAACATGCAGAGTTGGTTCGCGTTAGGCTACAACATCCAGCAGCCCGACAAAGGCACTCATCATATGATCGCGAGAATAACAATTACTATCATGGTAGATGTATGAATGCAATACAAGATGGTTATGGACATAGGGCTTTATTGGATCATGAACCGTACTATGTTGATGGCGATGCAAGACATTATAATCATAATCTGAATTATGCGTTGCCAGAGGCAAGCAACTACATTAATTCAAGGTACAACATGAATGATTATGATTACACTTCTGGAGCAAGGTATGTGCCATCGCGAGTACCACGGGAGTATATTCCTTATGAAGAGGAATCTTTGAGCTGCACAATTTTGTGAAGTCTTTTTCATCAGTGAACTACACGGAGGACCTTATAGCTTACTTACATTACTTGGTCTTATGATTTTTATGATACTTAACACCAACACAAACTTGTGCACTACATTCGTAGTCTGCTTTGAAACAATACATCGATTGTAATAGTACCCAGTGTCGTACTTTTTTAAGTCATTGGGAACAATACTGATAAACAATTGGTTCTATAATGATTATGTTTTGCTTCTTCAAGTTTACTATAGGAATTAGGATTCCTGACCAAGATCGTCAGTTAAGTTTCTTCTCGTCAATAGGATGTCACTGACCCTCCACATTCCTCTGGTAGGATAAATATATCAGAGGATGAGGTCATAACAGCATTGCAGGATCAGTCAAAAAATCCTGGAAGTCTCTGCTTGAGGTCTTAAAAGCATTGTGGGATCAATCAAGAAAGAGTGTTATTCCCCTTCTCTAAAGCATTCAACTCACCCCGGATTCGTTGTGAAGTACTTAAACCAGCACAGTTTGTTTTCACTACTAAGTTAAACGAACAAATAGTTGCGGTACTAGCCTAAAAACATAAAAAGTGATAATAATGTGATATCCCTATTCACTGCAGCCAGCAGACTGAGATATCTTTGTCTGAGATGTTCTGCTGCTTCACTTGACATATTTTGTTACTGATGTACATGTATTAATGCTGGCATTGTGGCTGTGGGAATGTATCCAGTGATCCTACAGGCTACAGAAAGTATGACTGAATGAATAATAATCAAGATGGATTAAAAACTTGATTATTGATGCATATTCTCTTACATTTATTGTAATTATTACGTGCAGATTTTGCCCATGTAAATTAAAAAAAAAATGCAATCTATATATATGAGTAATATCGGGAAATTATAAATGAATATGATTATACTATATTTTCATAAAATAAATAAGATAAGAAGACCATTGTCTAAACCCAAAGTGAGTTGATTTTTACAGTAAACCCTCAACTTATTAACTTGTGAAAACTGATCCCATTTCTGCTGCTCAAGAATATTTATTTTCTTGAATCTTGGTGTGCTATAATTGAAGTTTACCACATTAAAACTTGAGAGTTAAAGAAAGCAATTGAATTGTTGATGGGTTTTTCTCGTTATTTATCAGTAAGAGCATTTGGGGCATCTCTCCTCAGATTCTCAAATGGGGTTTTGCTTAAACCTCCCATCTCTTTCCCTCTTCAAGGTACACTGCCTCTCTCTCTCCCGCCTCTCTCTCTCTCTCTCTCTCTCTCTCTCTCTCTCTCTCTCTCTCTCTCTCTCTCTCTCTCTCTCTCTCTCTCTCTCTCTCTCTCTCTCTCTCTCTCTCTCTCTCTCTCTCTCTCTCTCTCTCTCTCGCCCCCCATATATGCATATGTGTGTATTTGTGTTGGTATTGAAAGAACATACTTTTATATTCAGGTAGTTATTTGATGAGCAGGAGGGTATGCCCACCATTATTTTACTCGTTTGCTGCAAATGGGATTGATTCTTTTGAGCTTCAATCTGTGAGAAAGATATGGACTTCAGGTCCTCTTTGTATGGGAAGGCGGTCCAGTAAAATCGCTGGAAGAAAGGTTTTTTATTGCATTATGTTTGTATATATTGATGCTTGTAATGTAAATGAACTTTTATATGTGTTATCTTTAATTAAAAATGCTGCTTTTTTGTTGTTTAATTAAACTTCTCCTAGTCGTGATTGGATATACTCTTTGGGTATAGTCTGGCAGGTGATGCAGTCAAATTAGTTTAAATGAGTTGTGCAGTTGGTAAACTAGTTGGGATCGACATCATTGGTTGGTTGATATTTAGGTAATCCTATAAGTAGAAAATCGTGGTTGTTACCTAAATACGAGTGGTGGCCAGAATCTATGGATTTACCTCGAAATCACTGTATAAGAGTGTGATGCAATGGTCTACCCTAATGCCTAATGTGAGACTCCACAAAGGGGTGTGGCTAATTATTATACAAAGTTAGCTATGATATTGTCCATTATGTGTTTGTATGGATATATTCACAGAAAGTAGTGACAGGTTTATTATGTCTCAACCTATGATAGAAAAGGTATACGGCCTCTTAACTCAACTAAATTTTTATAAAGTTGTTGAAGGGCAATATTTGAATGTGGAGAACATCTAATTCAACCTAGTATTGATGCACTGCCCGAGAGACTGAATATGGTGCTGTACAGTTGGCCATTTGGTCTGAGAAATAGAGGTTGTACTGCAATGGCGAGGAAGGTGACCAGCAGGGATGTATCCACCGCAGTGCAGTGATAAGAACAGTGAGTGTTTCAAGTGCAAGCAAGTTGATCACATCAAAAAACTAAACAGTTAATGGTGGAGGTGTAACAAATTGGACATGAATGACTTCTTAATTATCTGAGAACTAAGAAGATATTCTCAAAATCTTCATAATTGGCCACTACTTTCCCAAGAATTTTTTAATTAACTAGTGTATCTTGAGAATGAGGTCAAGTATTCTTACTTTTGTGCATGTTGAGGATTCTAGGGTCAATTAATTCTCCGTGGTTGCCTACTTTTGTGCATGTTGAGGATTCTAGGGTCAATTAGTTCTCTGTGGTTCCCCATAGTAATTATGTTTTTAGTGTTGATTTCCAGTTTTTCATTAAAAATTTCAGACCTAACTTCTGTCCTCCATTGAGAATTAAGTTGATTAGCTACTAAATGTTCAGTAGTAATATGGATATTCAAGCTTGGTTGTATACACATTATTTTGAATTTGGAAAAAATGCATAGAAGAAAATTTAGTCATATAATTGCAATTATGGATCACCTGCCATGTGCTAAAAGGTTTGTCCTAGTGCAGGGGGCACAGGATGCTAAGAAGGCAAAGTTGTATTCGAGGATCGGGAAGGAAGTTGTATCCGCGTAAGTTTTTTGTTCTTCTACCTTAGATGAATTGTTATAATATCCCACTTTTATGAATTCTGAACTATTTCTATTGCAAAGTATTTTGTAGTCGGAGTTATTTGCATTTTCATCCAGTTAAATTTTAGGTTCAGAATGAACAACTAGGTTTTGGGTTTTTCTAGCATGACAATAAGATTATGAGTACTGACACACCTATATATATCAATAGGCTACACTGATTTGAAGTTCCGCTCTTAAAATGTTAAGAAAGGTGGTCCCAGCCTGGTATCAAATAAGGCATTGGGTTAAATTTTTTGGTTCAAAATGAACAACTGGGTTTTGGGTGTTTCTAGCATGACAATAGGCTTATGAGTACTGACACACCTATAATATCATTAGGCTACAATGAATTTAAGTTTCACTCTTAATACAGTGTTAAGAAAGGTGGTCCCAGCATGGTATCAAATAAGGCATTGGCAGATTTACTTGAGAAATTCAAGGAGCTTGATGTGCCCAAGGAAATTTTCGAGCGCAATGTGAAGAAAGCTACCGAAAAAGGGCAGGAAGCTTACATTGAGAAAATCTATGAGGTATTTAATCATAATCTTGTTTCTGATACCGAGTTCATGTCAATTAATATTTACTGTAAATGTTTTCTCTTAAAATCTGGCACCTATATAATGATGTTGATATGTTTGAATGTTTTAATTCTTAAGTTTCCTGTATATGCAGGTCTATGGTTATGGTGGAGTTGGAATGATAGTCGAAGTTTTAACTGACAAAGTAAATAGATCAGTGGCACTTGTCAGAGAGGTGGTGAGGGATTGTGGAGGAAAGATGGCAGATCCTGGATCCATTATGTTTAAGTTCAGACGTGCTCGAGTTGTTAACATTAAAGCCAAAGATGCTGATAAAGATCAGCTCCTTGCTGTTGCTTTAGATGCTGGTGCTGACGATGTAATTGAACCTCCACTAGACGAAGAAGACAATGAAGAAGATGTGTCTGAAAGGTATATGGTGGGCTTTTCTATTTTTATTCATCGATGTTTTGTGCATTCTTTCCAAATTCAATCACTTCTATAAGCCTAAGTCTTGCATTAAGTTTCAGTTATACCTTTTAGTGAATTCGTCGTGCTTGGAAACAGCTGAACTGTTGTACTTGAATTAATATTCTAATAGACACTCTCATTAGCTGGAAAAGAGAGGGATCATTCAGCGTTGCTGATGTTTATTTTAAACGAAAAGCTTTTTGTTTGAGGATATAATTCAAGACTGTTGCAGTTTATATTATAGATGGAATCCAGGTAGAAGTACAGGCTTCTGGTGTTTTTCTTAGGCTTGCAAGGGCAGTCCGGAAAACTTGTTGCAAAATCGTCTCAGACTTATATTATGTTTATATCAACGTGTACAGGTGGCTAGTTTAAAATTTTGGAAGTTGTTTACCAATTTTTATTCTCTAATTTATCATATTTGTTGATTGGTGTGGCATCTCATTCCGCTGATTGTTTAAGGCATCCATATCCTGCTCTACAATTCCTTGACGCTTTCTTATTCTTTTGTAGATACTATAAAATTGTAGGCTCAACAGAAAATTATGCAGAAATATTATCAAAGCTACGGGAGGAAGGTGTAAATTTTGAACCAGACAATGGGTCTGAACTTCTTCCATTAGCTACGATTGAGGTATTTATTGCAAACTTTGTTCCATGCCATAATTTTCTACATAATTGGATGATTTAATCTGAATTGCTTGTTGTATATGTAGTACTTGTTATGCTTGTATAAATGTGTATGATATGGCTCCAATAAGTATTCATGAATTTCATGTAGATCTTAATAAGCTTTTCTGAGATCCTTAAGATTTCTTCTTTTTAATTATCAATTTTTCATGCATGGAAATAGTGGCATACAAGAGCAAAAGAAAACTCTTTTTAATTGAAAAATCATTTACTTCTGCAATGGGAATGATGTTACTTAATATAAGAGAAAACATATGCATTTCTTCTTTGTTACGCGTAGAAGTAGAACAGAAAGGACTTGCTAATTGCAGTACTTTAGTTTTAACAATCACAGGGACTTGGTATTACAAATGTATTAACAATAGAAGGCTACAGATTTCCAAACCAGCAACGTATTTCTCTTAAGCGTCAGGACTGAATAAACAATCTGTTACCTATAATAGGATTTTGCTAGTTAAATCAAACTGGGTATGCATGATTATGCTAAGGATCCTACTGGGACTTGAGACAACTCATTTTTGTAAACATGGCTGATGCACACCATGCTGAACTATTGAGGACATGGTTAAAGCATTACTGTTCAGGGGGATGGAAGAGAAGATATAGTGTTATGTATGAAATTTACACTTCGACACCTGAATGGGGTTTCAGTGACTGTCGTGGCAGTGTAGCTAATCGTATTTCAGACCAGCTCCTGATCATCCAAAACACCTTCTTGGCCATGGGAAAAGGATGCATCATAATCCGAAAGTCTAAAGGTTATGTACAAGGATCTGGTAGATCACATCAATAATTCAGTGGGTCCAAGACCTGTTTTTTAAAAAAAAAATTATATGTGTGTTGTACGTATATAAATGTGCTAATCGATTTATTATATATAATCTCTCTTTGGTTATTGTCAATTACTGATATGTAAGTACTTGCACTCAAGCCTCCACAAGGGCTTGAACCCTCGACTTCTTGTCACAAAGAGCAGAGGGGGTATCTGCTAGGCTACGCCTTGCAGATTATTTTATTTTATATTATCTTAGTTTGCAATATTTTCAGGTATAAGTTTTTGAGTGTTGTTTTGGGAAAAATATATAGGGTTTTCATTTACACTTAGAAGACGGGAATTTTCTTTAAATGGGGTTGGGATTCATCCATGGAGCAGCTTTTTAATTAGTAATTCGTACTTCATTGGTGTGTAGTAGAATTTCAATGATACACTACTGTGTCATATCCCTGTTAATATGTATTTCTCTCCAGTCCCAATATGGAGTCTCTAAAACTATCCCCGCCCACTAGCAGTGATCAATATGGTAGTTATATGTGTGAATGGTCTAAAGCGGTTGGCATTTTGCCTAGCCACACGTGGTTTCAACTAAGTACTGTAGTTTACACAACCTGGATTTTGCAACTTCAAATTCTATTACTAATTTATTTATTTATTTACTATCTCCAAATTTTCATTTGCTACACAACTTTGAATGTTGCAACTTTGAATTATAAATAAATGTTAAGGTATTAGCTTTCAGTATTGCCTCGTGGTAAATCTCAATCTATATGACATTTCAACTAGGCAAGTTTTGACTGGTTATAACTTATTATATTTATCTTCAAAATTAGCACATTACCATATATTTTCAGAATTTGTGCCTAAGATTTTTACTTTAGTTCGATACTTGTAATCTTTTCCATTTATGGTCTTTTATTAATTTAACCATTTATATCGCAAAGTGACTGTTAAGCTATTATGGTTTCAGGTAGATGACGAGGCAGAGGACTTGAACAGAGATCTCATGGCCAAATTGCTTGAGCTTGATGACGTCGAGGCTGTTTATACAGACCAGAAATGATCAAATAATTGTGGGTTATATTTTCAGCAAGTTATTTAAGCCAAATTCCAAAGCTCCATAATTCGGTTTACTAATGGAGAAGGTATATTAATTCATGCGCCACGCTTGGTTGAAAGGTTGAATTTTCTTTAGTTCACAGACTGAAATTGAGGTGAGATCATGTATTAGCATTTGGAAGAGAATACATAGCTTTCATAACTTATAAGTGATGACGTGCTATCTATAGTTTTTTTACCCAAGACAGGTACACTCTATGCTTGTATGGTGTACATTATGAAGCAATAAAATGTTAATTTAACAAATATTGAAAGATTGAAGCCTTTTTTTTTAATAAATTTTTTCTTGATAGAGTAAAGTTATGATGCATAACCTCTTATATAAAAAGAATGGTTATTTAATAGACTATATTGTAGTTATTATTTAAATACAGCAGTGGGGAGCTGGGTATGCTATCTCATACTCCCTCAGTCCCACCCATTTGTTATCGTTTCAAATGAGAGGTTCAGCACGCATTTTAAGGCTCCTATAAAATATAGTTTCATCATTTATTTAAAAAAAAATTCTTCTTTGAATAAAAATCCAAACATTTAATTTTTATTCAAAGAAGAATTTTTTTAAAAATAAGTAATGAAATTATATTTTATAAGGGCCTTAAAATACGTGTCAAACCTTCCATTTTTAATGATAACAAATGGATGGGACGGAGGGAGTATTAAATACCCTTACTTTTACTAGCTTCCATTGTTCAAATTTTCAGGAGGATTTGGTCTGGCTTGTGAGACCTTAACTCTTTCATCTTGGTATAGTATATGTCAAGTTATGCCTTTGAAAATACTATCTTGCAGATTACGGTAGCTTCTCACCAAACCTGAGCGATTGAACCTGTCTAGTGCTTTGCTTCTTATGTTGACGAGTTCCTTGTAGATTTAATTGTTTTCTGGGTATGGATTACCATCCTAAACTGCTTCAAAGTGTTCAATTGGTACTTTCTAGGATGACTTGCATGTGGTTTAGTTCCCAGAAAGTATACATAGATATAGGAGAGGGGAGTCAGGAGTGCCAACCTATGCACTCCGCAAGGCCTCTTATACAATTTTTCGCTTTGTAAAATTATTAGATTATATTCATGTTTGTAAACAACAGAGGTGGTGAAAACAACCCATAGGTGTCGAGGTGTGCAAGACTATAAGCTACTAACCATTCATTGGTGTGGTATTTCCAGAATGCGTGACAAAAATTAAAGTTAAACCTCCGCTTCAGACTAAAAGTTCTCGGCATGCCGAGCAATATGCAGATTCTTGCAGATGCCATGGATCTCCGCCATGCATTAAACTGAAGAAGCTACATGCCTACATTCACGAATACGCAGGCATTCTGGAACCAGTTGGTTCTGCGGTGAACAGGTTCACAAATCACAGCCCCGGTGACATGGTCGGCCTGTTTTAATTACGATATTTTCATTCAGATATGTTTTCGAATACAAAAACGGAAAATGACAACGAAGAACATTTGGTTTCTTATTCCGGCACAGTAACTAAACCCAAAAACAATGCTACATTTTCTTAACTGGAAAGAAACAAAACAAACGTTTACAAAGTATATGTATTCACATGATCACAACAAATAATATAATTTACGAACATGTAGATGTAGACTAGCCGATCCGATATCGAAAATCGACACTATATTTTACAGGACAGGGACAGTATATTTTTATATGTTTATATAATGGTATCTTTTATGGTGACTTGTTCGGAACCCAGCATCCATGGAGGCCGTAAGGAAGACCATACGGAAACTTGGCTCTTGCAATTTCTTTGAATGATTTTCCATCTAAAACTAATGCATATCCTTCCCCATTTTTGTCACTTATCATTGAAATCACAACACCTGCAGAATTAAATATTACTTTTTATTATTTAATGTCACAAGATTTTTTGTCAAGAGAATCAAAGAACACGAGACGAACAGATCATGTAAAGATGCCTTTGGCAACAATTAAATACAGTTACATCTAATTTTGTCGAAAACGGAAAAACAAAAGGAAAAGAAACTAGTTTCGAATAATCTTACCGTCGTCTTCCTCAGTTGCACCAGGCCGTGCGACAAAGAATGGTTCAGAGGGAACTGCACCCTCGTCATACCAGTTCTTTGCTTTTTTGTCTACCAAGTCAAGCTGCAGTTCGATATCAAAAAAAATCATTAATATAAAGGTGCAACACAAAAAAGTGATTACGTGACACCTTAAAATTTTAGACGAGTTGAGTTACTTGTCGGATATTGAAATTACCTTAGTGAGGGTGTTGGGAAAATTGCATGGACGGACAGCACCGCAAGCATAAGCATATCTGTAAGGTTTGCCCAAGAAAGCTGGGTTAATGCTGCACATATCCATTCCTCTTCCATGTTCATCTGGATTCAAAGCTGCTTCTAGCTTTCCATTTGGACTTCCATCAAATGGTATTATAAATCTACCAACCCTATTATCAAATCATACAAATTTAAAATATTTTATTAATTAATTGTTCACAAAAATACAAATATTGCTAGCTATCGTACATATATATCGTACAGTGTGCATATCATCAAATAATATGTGTGCAGTTTTAAATTAGACGTTGATGAAAAAAAGACCAGTTATATATTCTTGATTTTGTTTTCCGAATATATTATAAAATATTTTTGCTTGTAGTATAGTTGAACGTCATCACTCTTCTTTCGGTAACAAGAGAGTTTGATTTTCATTTGAGTGATCTATTAATCAGCAAAAAATTTAAGTAAAATAATTCATATTTGTAACTTACCTTGCATCTGGCAACACATCCTCTTCACCGGAATATGATCGGAGATTGTGTAATCTGAGTTTATCTAGAATTGTGGTGTCGGCACTGTGTTCACAACAATCGGCAATAACTCCGATCACCCTTCCATCTTCATCTGTTTGTTCATATGCATTTATGAAGTGGAAAGTCACAAACAGTGGAACTTCCACACTTGCCACCTTAAATAATACAGATTCAACAAATAAATTATCTATTAGTTGAATATATAATCATAAAATTAACTGTATAATTTACAAAAACATATTATATAGCATGTGTACATTCTTTTAAGAATTTTAAACAAGTTTGCTAATAAAATCTCAATTTTCTTTCGGAAATCATGATCTGCAGTACAATTCGATCATTTCGATTTCGCAAATTAAAAACTATTTCAAGAAAATAAAAAAAAAGTGCATGAGGGTTAGCAAAAAAAATAAAAAAAGGTGCATGAGAGGGAACAAGATGAATGACTTACAATTTTTCCACTAGCTTTGCACATAACATGCACGAACGCTTTAGACTCCGGGTGCCACTCAAATTTATAAAGTGGAGTAGGTTCGGCTTTAAGTAAATTTTGTGCACAATATCTCAATGGCATCTCCGGGACAATCACATAATGTTCGGTAACCGGAAAAGAATGAACCCATCCCGGAGCAGGTCCATTTCGGCAATCAACCCTACCGATAACTTTCCTTTCATTTGTCCCTGGCTCCATCCTCACGACCAAATATCCAGGATTTATTAAATCCGGCAATAACGTTAAAAACTCCGAATCAGTCACTATCGGATGAGCCGAATGAATCAAGCCACCTAGAGTGTCACTATATTCGAACTTACCTAGAGTGTCCAATGTATTAGGGTCGATAATAATCGACCCTTTTTGGGTTTCAGTTAAGCAAACCACTCGGCCATCCCCTAAATGAATGACACCGGTGTTCGCATTATCGGTCAATGAAGCACCCGAAAATAAATTTGCTAACTCACCGATATAAGCTAAGAAGTTGTCTTGTTTCGGAACTTCAGAAAATTCACGATAGCAAAGTTTGTTGTTTTTCTTGGCAGCCTTATATGCATCGGATTCCAGTTGCCGGTGTCCCATCACTAGATGCCCGTTTTCAAAGTGTAGCCGGACTAGGGTCGCGTATCCATCAAACAAGTGCCTGAAATTGTAGTCACCTACATGCCACAATCCCGGTCCATTCCTTATGTACGTCCCGTTCTGCATGCAATAATCAAAAATCAGCATTAGGGTTTTTTTCCCCCCAAAAATATACCTTTTCTAAAAAAATTCACTCGTTTTAGCTACTTCACTTCACGTAATGCAAGCGTCATTAAAAATAAAATTAAAATAAGAAAAATTTCCTATCGTAATTATATCATGCATAAAGTGCCAACCAGATGAATAATATTTAATCATGATTGTCCGCCATATATTACTTGCAAAATTTAAAAAACTTGTATTTTTGATAAATTAGCTACCATGATGAACAAAATATACATATAGTTTTGTAAAATATTAATCGACATACCAACCAAAGGGGCAATTCGCCTTGAACATTGAGCTCTCCTTCCCACCGCTCTTGTTTGACACTAGTCCATGCCGCAAGCTTTTTAGTCTCACCAGTTACCTCTTTACCTGGACGCGGATTCACAACAACTCTCGGTGGTGGTTGGGTTGCAATACCGACTATAGTTGTGTTCCGTTTCTTACCAAATATATTGTCTTTAACCGACACGAAACCGACTCGAAAATCATCCAACTTACCGGAAACACCCTTGTAGAGTGCAGGTGACACGCTAACTCCCGAGGACGAAATTGCTAGAGAGGCCATTTCTAGAGATGTAGATGATAATTTGTATTATTTTAGATAGTTACTACTTTGGCTATGTGCTACATATTTATAGTACATCGAACAAAGTAGTCGATTGATGATGAGGTATCTTGATTGGATGAATTCCGTTCCACTAGAAGACAGTTTGATTTATATAATATAAATGACATTACACTGTGCATCGTCGTGAATCACAGTCAATTTTCAGTGTTGCCATCCAAGTTAAAAAGACACGGGGCATGCACGTCATTATGTGGATTTAACATGAATATATTTTGGATTTTTCTATGACACAAATATTAATTTATTAGCAAATATATTATGTAAATTAAATGGTAAGAAAACATACATAAATATTATATTGCTTCGATTCAAATAAGCGTATTAGAGATACGTACGTACAAATAGTTGTAGACTTGTAGATCTAAAACAGTAATTAATAAAAGAATGAAATAAATTTGGTGCTAATAAATGATAATTACTTGTAGATCTAAAAACTACGGTAGTCAGTAGTATACTTGGACAGTGAGAGATTTTAAACTAATCATTCATAGTATTTCACTATAACAAATTTGATCATTTATGACGAAAATTTTACAATGATATACGTTTCTGTAGTTTAACAAACCAGACAGATCAACCCTCTGTAATACTCAAACAGAGGTACATGAAACTAGTTTTAGAATTACATAACGTACACCAAGTCTGCATAATGTAAAATCCCGATAATTTTCATGAAGTGGCATCTTTCAAATACCACTAATCATTCATAGTACTCTCACTAACACTCTTACTAACGAGGATTAGAGTGTTTTTAAAATATTTAGGTAGTATTTATTTTCAAATATGTTGGGGTAAACCACAATCTAATCCTGGAACGATAATTAATGGATAAAACAAGTCTATGCAATACTCCAACAGATCGGTACATCAAGTGTGAATAATGTAAAATCCCAATAATTTTCATTACATTTTTGTTCATTTACAAAGGGCAAAAATAAAAGGTTATGTTTGTTGTGTTTCTCAAATTTAAATTTGTAATAGTGATAATTTCTCACGTTTATGTATTATAAATACACCTGTTCTTAGTTTTGAATTCTACAAACCTTAGATTAAATCAGCCAGGTTTAACTAGCATTTAATTAGATTGTTGTAAATTTATAACCCTACTTTTATACATTTATTAAAAAACTTCATTGTCTTTATTGTCAAATATAGTATATGACCTAATTATGATTATTATTTTACACCTTCAATTTCAGGAACACATATGAGTCAGGTTGAGAATAGATTTCAAGTTCGAATCTTTCATTGATTACAATTCTTTAAAAAAATAAAGTCATATTTATATTATTGAAATAAGAGATTATATATGAAGAGATAAATATTAAATGGATCATTATTCGAAACTTAAAGCAACTCCAATATGATTGTGTTAAGATAAATTGCCAACTTTCAGCACTCTATTGACACCCCCCTTGATTTGAGAAAAACACAAATTCATCCATTGAAAGTATACCTGGTTCATATCTATTTTGTGTTATCCAATTTTATTTTTTTATTTATCACAAAATATAGTAAGTATTTTATTTATGTAGGGGACTATTTAGACATCTTATATGGACTGGTAACTATTAAAAGTATTAAATTTGATATGAATAAAGTTAAAATACAATAATATTATTTTTGATGTGTTGGTAAGATTTAACACCCTAAAAAATGTGTCGGTTCAAGATGGCTCTTATATGTACTCCCAGAAACAAATAAAGTAGTTTCAACTTTGAGGATATCGTCAATACATGTAAGTACATACATGCCCAGCTCGTTGCATATAAACGAAACCACAAGAATCATTTAATTATTAATTATTATTATTATACTCAGTTGGTTAATTAACACATGTTATCTGTGATACATATATATTTTGAAATACTATCTGCGATATATATTTGTTAAACATAACATCTTTAATTCGTAGAGAACATATGCATGATGTATATTAGATATATGTCGGGCCGTTTGAAGTGTTATTACGAAATAAAGCAATTTGCAGAATGAAATGATCATGCCTTCCATGAAACAAAAACACACTACTTAAACTTTTCTAAATAGTAATTTCCTTGGTTTAATTAGGAAAGTGGGTTACCAAAGTCATAACCTTTTATTATTATTCTTCAAGTATATATTTATAAACAACGACGGGTCAAATACCTAGCAAGTGCAAAGTGGGCCCACTTGTCTTCCACCTACGCTCATTTCTTGTCATGAGTTTCCTAAGAAAGAACCAGAAACCACCCCCTTGTAGCTAGCCCTAGTTTTTGCTGCACCAACAAAACTCAACTTCTGGTCATTGTCACTTGCATACTTTAATCGCCCGTTGAGGAAAGATATTAGAATCTTTCTTGGAATATAAGTAAGTTTAATTCTTAAAATCCTTGAACATTTATCTCCGCTAATTAAAACTCCTGCTCCCTATGTTTTTAACTAGCTATAAGTTGTTTTGACACTGTTTTACATAAATTATAATATATATATTATCATGTACTTAAAATTACTAATTTCGCTTTTTTCCGAATAAAAAGAAGCAAATAATAAGCTTATATTTGGCAAAATTAAAGCTTCAAAAACAATAATTATATAAATATACGTATATATTAAGTTAAAACAAATTGAAAATGCTAAAAAGGTCATGCGACTTAAATTAGAATTATGTTTAAAGCGGAGAGAGTATGTTTAAAATCATGTAATTACAAAACGGACTCATAATTTTCTCTATCTTCTTCATTTTTATAAAGAAGGTTGAACGTTCAAAACTGGTCAAGAATAAGATAGTGCGTGAGTTTCACTACAATAAAATAGGGCATTTACGACGACAAACTTACGACGGAATGCTGGGCGCGCCGTACTTACGACGGAAACAAAAATTCCGTCGTAAGTATATTATTTTATTAATAAAATTTGGCTCCAAACAATTAAAAAATAGAAAATCAGCGCGCCAAATAAAACGTCGTCGTTTTTATATTACGACGGTTTTAGGTTTCCGTCGGAAGTTAATTATTTTATTATTTTACCGAAATTAGATTTAATTATAAAATAGATAAATTTTTCGTTGGATAAACCGACGTCGTTTCACGACGAAATGGCCGTCGTAATATAACTTACGACGGAATATAATATTCCGTCATAATACAACTTACGACGGAATATAATATTCCGTCGTAAATTAGCCCGTGGAAATTTACCACCCACTATTATCCTCCTGCCCTTTACCAATTAGCCGTTTAAAATAATATTTTTAAATCAAATTACGACGGAATCGTATATTCCGTCGTAAGTTAGACTGTGTAAAATTCATCAGTCCCTGTCCCCTCTAACTCCCACATTATTCCCCTCTTTCTTTTTTAACAAAAACACATCTTCATATCATTTAGTTCATATAATGACATAGCAACCGCGATTACAACAATCATCAATGTGAGGCTTAAATTTTAAATTTCTCTACTTTATTTTAATGCATTTATATATATGTGATTTACTTTTAAGTTCATTACATGTTTAACATATATGTGTGCACTTGTGTTATTGATTTGTATATTTTTTTATATTTGTAGATGTCTTATGATACTAGTTGGATCTCTAAACGAATTATAATCGGTGGTTATGGTTTCACGGAAGAATATACTAAAGGGGTTCAAGATTTCTTGGCATTTGCAAAAAAAAAATAGTATGGATCCGAATAATCCGGAACTTTTAATTAGATGTCCTTGTAATACATGTAGGAATCAACTCATTCAACTCGTTCCCAGTGTCGAGTTCCATTTATTTGCAACCGGTTTTCTAGAGAGTTACACCGTATGGCATTATCATGAAAAAGAAAGTGGGCCGGGAGATGAAGAAATGATTGACCGCGAAGGTGTGTTTGATGAATTTGACATGTTGAGGGATGCCTTTAGAGGGGAAGATTTTGGAGAGGAATATAGCAACCACGAGGACCCGAACGAGCAAGCGGCTAAATTTTTAGACAATGTGAATAGCGTCGGGGAACCAATATATCCGGGCAATACCAAGTACTCGCAACTGAAGTTTGTTACGAGATTACTACATTGGAAGAATCATAATAAATGTAGTGATAAGGCATTTGATGAGCTGCTTTTTTTACTTGGAGACGTGTTTCCGGAGGGGCATAAACTTCCTTTTAATTATTATGCTGTGAAGAAGATGGTCAAGAAGCTGAACTTGGGATACGAAAAAATACATGCATGTGAGAATGACTGCATGTTGTTCTATGGTGATGATAAAGATTTGGAAAACTGCAAGTATTGTGAATTGAGCCGATACAAAGTTGCAACTAATGGTGGGAGCGTTACCATTCCGAGAAAGATTTTAAGATACTTCAAAATCACTCCTCGTCTACAGCGCTTGTACATGTGTACCCACACAGCTGAGCATATGAAGTATCACAAGAACAGAATAATGACTGAAGGGGTTCTTAGTCACCCTGCAGATGGAGAAGAATGGAAGGAATTTGACAAGAACTATCCGGATTTTGCAGCAGAGATTCGTAATGTTAGACTTGGTCTTGCAACTGATGGATTCCCCCCGTACACCAATGTTACTTCTACTATATACTCGGTTTGGCCTGTTGTACTACTTGTATACAACCTTCCACATACCATGTCCATGAAGGAGCCATACATGTTCATGACACTACTAGTACCCGGGCCAAATGATCCTGTGAGGAATCTGAATGTCTATCTTAGGCCTTTGATTGATGAGCTGTTTAATTTGTGGCAAGTTGGGGTGCAAACATTTGATACTTCTACGAAGACTAATTTCATGATGCGTGCAGCTTTGCTATGGACGATCAGTGACTTTCCCGGACTGGGTATGGTCAGTGGGTGGTCAACCCATGGGAAGATGGCCTGTCATGTTTGTATGGGTGATGTCAAAGCTAAGCAACTACCACACAGCAAGAAGTCCAGTTTTTATGGGTTACATAAGGGATTCCTAGACAAACGCCGAAACATTCGACGAAAAGGTCGGACTGTTCGTATCATGATTGCCGGTATCACTTTTACACCACCTGGGAAACTACACAGCAAAGAAAGGGCAATTGGATTTGGGGATTCACACAACTGGACACATGTCACTAGCTTCTTTGACCTGCCATATTGGGATTCATTGCGCCTGCGTCACTGCATTGATGTCATGCATACGGAAAAAAATGTGTTTGAAAACATTTTTCATACTATTCTCTGTAGTGCCAAAACAAAGGATACCACAAACTCAAGAGATGATTTGAAAGCAATGGGTATCAAGCAAGAGCTATGGATGAATGGTAAACACATGCCTAGAGCTAGATACGAACTCACCCGAGATCAGCTGAAATTGTTATGTAAATGGGTGCATCGATTGAAACTCCCAGATGGTTGTTCATCAAACTTGAAGAGATGTTGTAAGATACCTCAACTAAAATTCCAAGGCATGAAGTCCCATGATTGTCACGTATTTATGCAAAAGTTGTTGCCTTCTGGATTTTGTGAACTTCTTCCGGATGATATAAACAAAGTACTTTGTGATCTTTCAAATTTTTTCAAAGACTTGTGCTCAACTACACTACTCGAATCAAATTTGAGGCAAATGGAAAAAAACATAGCTGGGATTATCTGTACTTTAGAGAATAAATTCTTTCCAGCCATGTTTGATCCAATGGAGCATCTTCCCGTTCATTTACCTGAAGAGTGCAGACTCGCTGGCCCTGTCCCAACAAGGTGGATGTATAATATTGAAAGGCTACAACGCAAAATGAAACAGAAAGTGGGGAACAAAGCACGAGTTGAAGGTTCCATTGCAGAAAAGTATGTACATGAAGAGTTGACACATTTCTGTTCCATGTACTTCGAGTCTGGAGTTGAGACATCACACAACTTGCTAGGTCGTAATGTGGTGGATGATCACTCACGGGATCCAAATAAGCTAGAGGCATTCACATATCCAGTAGAGCTTTTAGGAGCATTTACCGGTTATAATTTAGATGAAGATTCCCTCAAGGTTGCAGCACATTACATTTTAACTAACATGCATGAACTGGCACCTTATATCACGTAAGCATTCAAATATTTTCTTTCATTTTTAACACGTTAAAATATTCAGCACGTTAAAGTATCACTTTTTCAGTATGTTCGAAGAAGAGGTTCGCAATCATAGTGCACATATATTGAGTGATACTGAGATGGATACAATGTTAAAGGCTCATTTAGCTACATGGTTGCAAAACAAGGTATTTTATTATACACAACAACTTGTGTAATTTTTAAATTTTTTCATATGCACGTGTTTGACGAAACTATACCATTTCAGGTACAACATCACTACGAACGATTTCAATATTTGTTGCAAGGCCCAACTTCCTATGTGCTTTCTTTTAAAAGATGCAAAGTCAATGGATACTCATTCAACCTAGGAAGATCAAGCTCCGGGGTACTTGTGAAAGGCAGTTGTTATGGTGATAGTGGAAGCAATTACTATGGGACTTTGCAAGATATTCTCAAAATAACATACGGTGGCGGAAATCAAGTGATTTTATTTAAATGTCATTGGTATGATCATGTTAGGGGAGTAAAGAAAGACAAGAACGGAGTGCTCCTAATTGATCTTAATTCAAAACTAAAAGGGGATGATGTTTACATTCTAGCAAGTCAAGCCACTCAAGTGTACTATGCTCGTAGTGTGAAGAATCCCGATAGTAATATTCACACAATCATCACATGTAGACCTCAATTGTTGAGTGGAAGAACAAAAGATGTTGATGCGGAACCTCTTCAAGAAGAAGTCTCAAATACCATTGCATTAGATTTTCCCTCGAGGTCGTTATTCGTTGATTTTCCGCAATACGAAATGGAAGAAGATCTAGAAGAAGAACAAGTGCAACAAAATGAAGTGGAAAGTGAAGAAGATGAAGAAAATGCAAGGGAAAGTGAAGAAGAACAAGAAGAAGATGGTTATGATAGCATTGAAGTGGAAGATGAGTAAGAAATGTATAATATGATGTGTTGGTGCAAAGAAATTGGAATGTAATATCATTCTAGGCATATTTCTAATTTTAAATGAATTAAATGGATTTTCGGCTCACTAACTCTATTTCGAACTAACTTTTTTCACGATTCAAACTATTTAACTGATTTAAAGGCTAGGAAATCTTACAAATGTATAATGTGATGTGTTGGTGCAGAAAAATTGGAAAGAAATATCATTCTAGGCGTATTTCTAATTTTAAATGAATTAAATGGATTTTCGGCTCACTAACTCTATTTCGAACTAACTTTTTTCACGATTCAAACTATTTAACTGATTTAAAGGCTAGGAAATCTTACAAATGTATAATGTGATGTGTTGGTGCAGAAAAATTGGAAAGAAATATCATTCTTGGCGTATTTTTAATTTTAAATGAATTAAATGGATTTTCGGCTCACTAACTCTATTTCGAACTAATGATTGTTTTTGTTTGTCAAGATATTTCTTTAGTCATATATTTGATTTCATTATGTAATTTATCTTAAAATGGTTAGGCTAGTGTTACAAAAATTGATGATAATAAAGAGCAGGAGAAAAAACTACAGTCTGTAATTTTTTTTTCTGGGTAACTTACGACGGATCTTGAATTTCGTCGTAATACTGGGTAACTTACGACGTATGTTCTTGGTAAATTACGACGGATATTTAGGACTTTGAATCTCGTCGTAATTCTGGGTATCTTACGACAGATGTTCTTTGTATATTACGACGGACTTTGAATCTCGTCGTAATTCTGGTTATCTTACGACGGATATTCTTTGTATATTACGACGGACTTTGAATCTCGTCGTAATTCTGGGTATCTTACGACGGATGTTCTATGTTGTTTCCGTCGTAAGTTTCTTTAGGGTTCTTTAGAATTCCTACTTATTCATTCTTAAAAGATATCGATCGATCACATATATCATTTTAGTTTGTCATCAATGCAATGAAAATATACAATATAGCTAATTAAAAATCTACAACGACATTAACAAGAAATCATTAGCAAAAGTCTTAAATCGAAATTCGTTACAAATAATATCATATAAATTATTGTACATTGTGTAACGTTTAAAAGTCTATTAAGAAAACAAGATCTATTGTGTTATTATTTTAATTTACATATTTTAGTTAATATCAATTAACAAATCACAAAAACAATGGTAAGTATTGTATGTTCGTATGTATCAATGGGACACCGAGGACCAAATATCAAAATTCGTTACATGTAGTGCTACGTGAATGACAATATCGCCATCGTTGAGATTCTTTTAAGCATTCAAAATTTGTGTTATTATTTTAATTACATATCAACTAACATCACATAATAACAATATTAACTATTATATGTTTGTTAGTATTGTCGTTGTTCTTAAAATTTCAACTATAAACACAATTCCAACTTAAATATATTATATAAAATTTTAAATTAATTTTTAAATTTCATATGTTGGTTAAGTATACACAAAATGTAAGAAATATTATTTATAAGCTTATAAATGATTTTTTTAATTTTAATAAATTATATTATTATAAATAATTAGAAAAATAAACTATTAACCTATAGTCCAAATAATCAAGAATCTTCACAAGTAACATTTGTCGTAAGTGGTTTGTAACTCTTTATTGTACACAGGAGACCATGGTTCGAGTCCTAGTAGCGTTTTTCTAATTTAAACAATAATATACGACGGAATCCGTCGTAAAGTTTGGCGGTTAAAATTTGTGGAAAAATTGTAATAACCACCCAATATCCATACGACGTCGTTATAAATTAAAAACCCTAAAAAGCGCCCCTCCTCCCCCTTTTTTACTTTTTAGTAAAATTCTCAAACCCTTACACGGCTGCTGCGATACAAACCCTTTGAATACAAACCTAAAATTGAGCTTTTCATTCTTGATTTAGTACAAATCGATTGCAAGCAAAATGATTCTTACACTCGTCTTAGTGATTTCAAGGTAAAGTTTCATTTTGTGCTTCCATCTAGTTGTTATTTTTTAACTATTGATCACATGCAAGTATACACCGTCGTATTATTAACTACAAGTATCAACACTGGGTATTACTTGTTTTGGTTCAAAATCAGCTTTTAATCGATCTATATGTTGATGGGTATACATATCTATAACTGGTTATGTAGATCTATCAGTCGGTATCAATATTTTTCAATATTTAGTAGTGGGTTTTCAATATTTATTCATTGGGTAAAAGAATATTGAAGTTCTTTTATAGCAATATTCGTTGTTTTTTCTTTTAGCTATATGTTAATGTTTTTTCAATACTCTTTTCAAGATTATAATTTGGTAAGAGTAGTCTTAATCTGAGGTATATTTTTTAATTTGATATATGTGCTAGTCAATTTATATTTTTTTTCTGGATTATTATTTTGTTAATGTTTGATATATGTTGGTATGCTTGGGAGATTAAGTTAGACAGTGTTCTAGTGCTAGTGTGTCAGATTGGTGTTTCATTTGCAAATTACATATGGATTATGGAGATAAATGTATAATTCTACATGCCGTAAAGGCTACGTTATCTTTTGCAAGACTCAAATGTGATATATATGTTATATCTTACTCAAATATTTTGTAATACTTACCATAATTGTATCATTAGGTCGTAAAATGTATATGCTTGTGAAGTATTAGACAATAGTAAACTAATGATTTGTTTTGTTTGGACTTCATCTCAGTGTTGTAGGAATTATGGCGGGAAGGAGGGCTGCTAGTGGTAGGGGTTCTGGTAGTGGTCGGGGGTGATAATGGCGGTCGGGGAACTGGTGGTGGTCGAGGAAGTGGTACTGGTACTGATGGTAGTGGTGTTAGGGGGCAGAGTAGTGGTTCCTCCTGTGGTGGCGGGGAGGGTAGTGGTACTGGTGCTAGGGACGACGGTAGTACTGAGGGTGCTAGGGAAGGCGGTAATGAAGGTGCTAGGGGAGGTGCAAGAAGAGGACGCCGATGTCGACGTGTAGATGATATAAATTCTGAGTGTCTTCTTTGGGACGATGATGGGAGGCAGATTCTTGCAATGGGGGAGGATTCTGACCCTCGCAAACATAAGACAAGAGGTTATTCTCCTGGTGGATTTGGTAAATACCCCAATGAGCATGAGCGGAAGGTTGTTCAGATTGCGGGTAACTTGTAAGTTATCAACTTTCTTGACTTTTAATAGTTCTTTTAATATCTCGTTTCTTCATCAAGTCAGCTTTAGAGTTTATTTAGAAATTTATTATAACAGTTTTTTTAGTTTCATGTCTTTTTCATCAAGTCAGATTATGGGTTTTATCCAGCAACCTATATGTTAACTAGGGGTTTATACATTGTACACACCTATGTAGTCTCCTCTCTTCAATTAGTTAATTAATCAGGAACTTGTTTAATTGACATGATGGGTGGCTGACTCTGTTAATTGTTTATTAAATCTGTGTTGAGATCATTAACATGTAATGGCAGTGGATGAACCTATGCGATCAAAGATAGAATATAGAGACCATAGTATAGAATTTAAGGTTTCCTATCATGCAATTGGTATACAAGTAGTCAGTAATTATAGTTATAGTACAAGATTGTAAAAATCAGGAACTTGTTTAATTGACTAATCGGGAATTAATCGAAATGAGAAATTGAAATAAATTTGAATATGGTTTAAAAGAATTTGAATAATTTTGTCAACATATATATATCTACCATATATCAAGGACAACTGAATGTAAATACCAAGTACTATAATTAATACTTGTTGCTTTATGCTTTCAATGCACAATATATGAAATTATTTGTCAAGGACAATTATTTGTTAGATTATGAGTTAAAAGTATGTATTTTTCAAAAAAACAGATATCAATTTAGATTTATGACTTGGTTTGCATCTCATTAATATCTATGACAACATTTCAGGATAGATTGTCCAATGGCGTTACGAAATTTACTGGCGATTATGCGCATGTTTTGGCCAGATGGTTGTGTTGGTGCCTTGGAAATTGATAGGAACTCCCCTGGATTCTGGAATAAGTGTATAAATGAGTTCTTGGTATGCCATACATCATTGATATATATAAATATATTAAATGATGTTTTTTTATGGTATTTTTATTTTGTCTTATGCCTTCCACTTATTCTTTTTTCCAGCGCTACTACACATATGATCCGAGATTTGCCACTGAAGCCGAGGCAAGGGCTTCCATACTTGCGCACATGCGTGATAACTTGCGCCGTACACTTTCTGATGATAGGGAAAGGGTTGATGCGAAGATTGCAGGAGCTAGCGGGACTACTTATGCAGATCACATGCCTTTATATATGAAACCCAGTGTTTGGTCCCGATTAGCTCAGTATTGGGTAAGCGAGGAATTTAAGAAGAAGTCTGCCGCTGGTAAGAAAGCCCGACAAGCTGTGAAAGTGCCTCATACATCTGGTGCGCGTTCATTTGATCGTCGTCGTCGTCGGGTAAATTTCATCTCCTCAAGACTTTCATGGTACATACTTTTCATGGTATATGCTACAATACTTGACTTGCATGTACCATGAAGATGGATTAGCCGTGGTGCACAATATAAATTGACAAAGCATAGTTTCGTGAACAAAGACAATATGATAAATTTATGTTCAATAAAACACTGGATCCTTCTGAGTATATAACAAACAGGAGTACATGGCCTTCTCCAACATAGGCATAGCTAGTTTCCCTCCCCATCTTGTCATCTAATATCGAAAACGCGCTAGAAAGTCATTGTAATTACATTTTTTATGCTGGTACACACGAAATTTTTCGGACCCTGTAGTATTCTAACAAACCAAACAAAGTTGTAGTTGTTTATATTATTGGCAAGGTGTACAAGTTTAGGGAAAATGAAAGATGTAATATACATATATTATATAAAATTTGCAGAGTTCTTGTTGCATTCACATAGCCAGATAAGTCTTTCTTCAGCTCACTCTCATAATTTTGTGAATGTGAAAGTCAGAGCACGTACCGCCCGACAAATAAAACTGCAGCATCAGCTAGCAAGTTTGCAGCTCTCATAAAAAACCTATCTTTTCTTTCTCTTTTCCCTCAGAAAGAATACATATATTTATTTACTCACTCATGAGTACTTGTACTAGAGATTGCAATGCATCTTACTTTTAATGGAGTTTGTTTATAAAATTCTTGAACAGGATTATATGGAAGCGCACGATGGAAAATTGGATGAACTTGCTGTCTATAAGGAGTGTCACACATTAAAAGAAGAGGAGATGAAGGGTGAGTGGATTACCGAGGACGCCCAAAAGATCATTGTAAGTGTTCAGATTATACTTACTCCACGTATTATTATTATTAAAGCCCACTGAGCAACATGTAAATGACTGCATGCCTTCTACGTACAAGTACATTCACTGGAAATACAATGGAAATACAAGTACATACAGTGCAGAAATTTAAATATGCAAGAGTATATGATTTTAGTTATATTTAAAGAGATTAAACCTTGCAAGAGTATTAGGTTACGATTTAATCACCCATTAGCATTTAATCTTTTTTTTGCTATCTTTTCCTACATCAAATGTGAATTTAATTGTTTCAAAATTAACTTTAACCTCGCCAAGTATAGTATCAAAATTAACATTGCAAGAGTATATTAGGTTTTTACTGCTGAAATTTTCCGTTGGAATCTCAAGTTCCCTGAAAATGAGAACTTTTTTGAATTTCCTATACATTTAATGCTTTAGACAATCAGGATATATTGAATCAAACAATCCTTTGACATTCAAAAAAAACTGCCCAAATCCTTTGGCAAAGAGGTTTATCTCTGAGAATAATTGCATTTCTTCAAACTATTGTAGACATTCAATTCTATTATTGCATGTCCTGTATATTTTTCAAGAGGGCTAAAGATTAGTGAATTTCACCATTGAATATATTATCAGAAACTTTAATTTGTTAATTTGTTTTCTTCAGTTAATTTGTTAATTATATGGTACATTTAATTTGTCTGACACAATCGATTTTTTTGACTTCTGAACTAAATAATGAGAACCGATAACTAGCTTTCAGTATATTGCTAAAATATCCTTATAATTATATTTTTTTTGTAAACTTTCAACCTTTACCATAATTCCTTAATCTGATATATATACATATTACATTTCTATATATTTTATCTATATAATGTTAATTGTGTTTCAGGAACGTTACATTAGCATTTGTCAAAAGAAAGGCATTGATCCCACGAAAACTGACATCCAGTGTTGGATAGAGGCGGTAGGAGGTGTTCGAAAGAACATGATTGTTGGACATCCGCAGCTTCGTGTCTCCGATGTTTATGGTATAATTCTGTAATATTACTTGAAATGTTTCACATGCCCTAATTATCCCATGTCTTTTGTTCATAGCTACTAATAAGAAATCTATGTTATATTGTCACAGAGTGTGATGGACGTCCCCCGCGGCCTCGAAAAGGAGAAGGAAGCTCCGGCAGGTCTGCCTTGGCTCGCTTACAGGATGACATGTTCCTGCGAGTCGTGGATGAGACCCTAGCTCTAGCCCGAGCCAAACCGGAGGAGTATATGTTGACACCCGAGCAGATCTGTCTCTTAGCACGAGATGTGGTGGAAGGAGACTCCTCGCTACCTGCAGACCATCCAATTACTAGAGAGACGCGACATGCCATTATCCAGGTCGCGGTCGATGTGCTAAACAATATATATAAGACGGATGGACCGGGATCAACTAAGGTAAAACCTCTTATTAAAACATCTTACTGGAATAATCACAGAACTAACAAAAAACATCTTCTTAAAACATCTTACTGGAATAAAGATGAGTACGACCTGCCAAACATCAATCATCACGTAACTCTTCAACCCTACCCCATGCAAAAACACGACAAATATATTTTTGTGACCACAATTCATTACTTTGCAGATGGTCTTTTTCTTAAGAAATCAAAGGTAGAACTTAGAGATTACTTAAGTGTTTATTTTCCCTTCCAATTTTTGTAATTCACTAGTAGTTACTAAAATATATGAAGTCAACAATTGCATCTACAATTTCTGTCAAAAATAAAGAAGTTTGCATCTAGAAGATCAAAATGTAGATGTTTGAAAGTAGTAAAAGCACTGCTAGGATATTATTTGTGATTCTAAAATTCTACTTAGACTTTGGACTTATATCACGAGCTTGCCAACTTATTTGCTCAGCAACATTTCTTGTGGCCACATTCAGGACAGATACGTTCTAGAGTTCGTTCAAACAGTTGACATTTTACACAGAACTAGCAAAAAATAACATAACTGTAACATGGTCTGGTCATATTGTATACATTTGTCTTTCCGATATTTATAGCTAATTTTCTATGTTTAAATATTGTAGGGGAAGGCTCCAGCAGCTGAAAATGATGATGGTTTGGGCAATGGTGAGAGTACCGACTCCGATAATGATCGTGATATGAGTGCTCCGTCCTATGATGTTGTCTCTCATGGTGGTCCTGTAATTAGGGGCTGATGTTCAATGTTTGTATGACGATCTAAGTTTATGTAAGATGGTTTAACATTTGGTGTGAACTACTATGAATTTGTGACTTAATTTATGTAAATTATGGAGTATTTTGATTATGTAGTATATTATATATTTTATTATGTTAAGTAATGTGGTTGATTGCATATTGAGATAAGAGTGTTGGCTTGTGCTACACTTGATTGGGCATGTTTAGGATTTAATTTTGGAAGCCAAAAATGGCTGGGAATTTTAAAACCAGCAAATTCTTTTTTTCTGTAATAATCAACTTACGACGAATGTTCATCATTCATATTCCGTCGTAATGTAGCATTTAATCATTTTTTAAATACATTTGTTAAATTTTGGTTTTTGCAAGCAGGTGGGTCCCGTTCACTATCTTGTGACGGAAAATTCCGTCGTAAATAATAAACATACGACGTATAATACCGTCGCAAGTTGGATTAGAATTTTCTTGTTGGAGGGTCCCACATTCTAATTTACGACGTCTTTTCTGTCGTAAGAACCAATCAAACGACGAAATATTCCGTCGTAATTTACATTAATTTTTTATTACAGATCGTGGGCCCGCGCTCAAACATACGACGAAATTTCACTTTGTGACGAAATCTGAACTTTCTACTTGAGCAAAAGCGACGAAACAAATTCGTCGTAAATGGTGGCATTTACGACGAATTCAATGCAAAAATTCCGTCGTAATTGCCCTGTTTTGTTGTAGTGTTTATTGAAATACCAAAAAATGTCACAGTTAAAGTTATAGAGCACGTTTGGATAAATTTAAAATTATTTTTTATGACTTAAATTTGCTTAAAGTGATAAGTGAAAATTATCTGTTTGGGTAATTTTGAATTATGAGTAACTTATTCAGTTATTAAAAATGTAAAAATAAAGTTAAGTTTGATAAATAATACATTTGAGTTATAATATTAACTTTAATCAAATAAAATTACAAAAATAAAATAAGTTGTTCAAAAAAGTAACCAACTTCTGACTTTAAATTATTCTTTTAAATTTAAGTTTACACAAACAAACATTTTTTAGTTTAAAATCAAAAATTATTTTAAGCTTCACTACAAAAAAATCGGCTAATTTCGACCATAGAAAAACGGTCGAAATTAGTTAATTTCCACCGCAAACGGTCGAATTTAACTAATTTCGACCAAAAATAAAAAGGTCGTTTTTAGCTTGGTCGAAATTGCTCAAAACGGTCGAAATTAGCTAATTTCGACCGTCTATTTTCGACCATATAAATTCGACCCACTAAATTCGACCAAATATTTCAAAATTTTGAAATTTTGGTAAAAATTTCGAATTTTCGAATTTTGGCGCCCAAAGTGAATTTAATTCGACCAAATATGGTCGAATTTAGTATGCTAAATTCGACCGAATACAGTCAAAATTATTTGTTAAATTCGACCAAATTCGGTCGAATTTAACGAACACCAGTTTTTTAAAAAAAGCAGCAGAATCTGCTGCCCAAGAAATGCAAATTTTTTTTGCAATTTTTCACTAGTTTCTACATATCAAGAAGGATGATTACATTAAAAAATAATGGATATAATAGTTATTTTTTCTACTAATCCTAAATAATATACATAAATAATGTTGGACTAAAAATGCAATAATTTTTCATTCTTTTGATACACATAATTAAAAATCAAACACTATAAAAATTACTCTACCCCAATAATATCCAAATGTGAAAAAATTAAAAAACAAATTAACTTAGTGTGTGTATAAATGATGTAATTAAAGGATGTGTTAATATAAAGGATGTATATATATTGTTTGAAATGTATGAAACATGTGTTAGTATTTATGTATATAAATTGATATGTATGTTTGTTAAAGAAGAAGAATGGAGTAGGAGTATATGTATGTTTGTTAGAGAAGAAGAATGGAGTAGGAGTATAGAAGAATGTTTATGAGATAATATGAATGGATGAAATATATAAGAGAGAAAAAGATGAATGTAATTGAATTAATGGTTAGGATGAAATATCTTAGGAAACAAATGAATGGTCTAGATTGAATGTAAAAGAGCAATCCATGTGCTTGTTTTTTAGCCACTACAAGCGTGACACGTGGCATGAATAAATTGGCTTATTCTAAA
The DNA here is from genome assembly GCA_030848705.1 of Heracleum sosnowskyi. Classification (NCBI taxonomy): domain Eukaryota; kingdom Viridiplantae; phylum Streptophyta; class Magnoliopsida; order Apiales; family Apiaceae; genus Heracleum; species Heracleum sosnowskyi. The sequence goes on along the minus strand of CM061242.1, from coordinate 6,487,127 downwards.
TTTCACTAAATTCAACCAAATTTGGTCGAAAACAGAACACGGGTAAATTCGACTGATATCGGTTGAATTTAGCTAAATTCGACCGAAACCTAAGTCGGTCGAATTTAGCTAAATTCGACCGAAACTTGAGTTGGTCGAATTTAGCTAAATTCGACCGATATCAGTCGAACTAAAGCTTAAATTCAACCAATTAGGGTTTGTGGTTGATTTTCGTGTAGGTGACATATATATTTGTTAAAATGTTTAAGATATTAATATTTAAATTAATTAATTTTTTGCACACACTATATTTTTTTGATAATCTTCACATCCGTACGGTTGGATTAATCAAAATAATTTTTAAATAAAATAAAAACTCTAACCCTAGCCCAACCCCTAAATCTAAACCCTAAACCCCCCATATTCTACTCAACTATGACGATGTACAGAGCTATGAAGATTTTTTTTTTTCTACCGACTATTATTTATTCAAATTTATTTTATTGAATGTAGTATGTTGTCAAAATACTTTCATATTTGTTTTGTATTTTTTAACAACAATTAGATATTCGACCACAAACAATTGAATTTAACCGTGATCAAATTTGGGAGATCGAAATTGCCCATAATTTTTTATAGTGCTACGACTTAAAACCGTAGCTAAACAGGCTCATAGTTATGTTTGTAAAGGAAAGTATCGAGTTCTAGTGATAGTTTATTGCAACTTGATGCTGATCAGTCTATAGTATATGAAATAATATGATAATACAATTACTTAAAGGCACATTTTCTTTTTTGTTGATTCTGGAAGGCATATTTGCCATGCTCGAATTAGTATAGAAGTTGTGCTTAATTTTGTAGGTTGTAAATGTCTCTTTGTACAAAAAAGAAATATTTCTAAGAGGAAAATTACAAGAATTTGTCTTTTCCCTTTTACTTCTCTTATGCTCGTCATCTTTTGAAAGTCGCCGATTAAATAAGCTTACTTTCTTTATCAGTTCACCTCATGTGCATTGTTAACCTAGCTAGGATACCCTCAACAAATATATCTCGTAGTCTCAAGATTAATTAAGCTAATTATCCCATTAAACCGGCTTACTTCATCACGTTTAACTTTTGCTTTGTGGTCCAGACAAAAGTAATTAAACTACACATATAATAGCTGCGCTAGATTGTAATTAAATAATTTCTCAGGTCTACAATATTGTAAGACAACACAAGCATTTAACAAGTATCGTTTAACGTGTTTATATTTTGTTACTTAAAACATTTGGCATCCACTGCAAGAGTGATTCTCCTACATATATTGGCCCAAGATACCCTAATGCATGAGCTTGGTATCTTGTTACGTGAAGTATATATTAAGCAATGATTTACTTAATATGATGATTTAATTAATACGTAATGTTGAAAATGGAATTAAAATGTAATTAGCACATACTTAGTGAGCCACTTGTGGTTACATTACGCACGAACAATGATTCAAGGTCATTTCTTGCTCCCGTAGAATGATTACTAAATACTGATTAGCGAACACAATTGACTGTGTCTTTTCATGGTCTAGTTGATTCCCACAAGTATCAAGCATAGTGTTATGGGATTTGACAAATTTGTGGCAGACATAATTAGGGTTTGCCCACCCAAGGTTACAACTGATTCGGGTTTTTATTTAAATACAATTATTAAAATCGATGGTCCGTAAATTTATGATTAAATCTTTGGACGGCTATATATATATGACTTCCACTCACGTGTCACCTTACCAACTTGCTTGATTATTTGTCTCGCTTTTTTAATCATTTAAATGATTACCAGCTATTTCTTACGAATCATTGCTGTTTCAACGTCTTCATTATTCAAAGCTTGTTGGCTTTTATTTAAAAGATGTAGCTTCGATATTATTCGATAGTTGACAACGGAGATCGTGTTCTCACTAAAATGTATGACGTAAGCCAAGTCAAGTAATATATATATATATATATAATGCACATAATGCAGATGCTAGACTTGTCATAAGAAAAAGCGAAAAACTCACATAATGCAGATGCTAGACTTGTCTTAAGAAAAAAATATATTTTTTGATTATTAAAATTTTAAAGTCGGAAATAATATTAATTATGATGGAGTTCGGTTATCATTTATTTCGATAGGTTATAGGCTCCATTCTCTGTCGTAATATTTGACTTATGTTAACAAATTTAACTCAACCAAATTGTCGGGATCTGTGGAGAGAGATATGAAAAGAATAATGCTAAATATTCTAAAAGAATTTTCAAATTTTTTTCAAATAACATGATACATACAGATTTTCATGGATGGATGTATATATAACTAATCATTTCCCGCAATAAAACATAACGGTAATTAGTTGATATTTATGGGACCAAATCTCATATATATATAGAGTTAAGTTCTATGGAGACCACCTTTTTTGTGGAGACCTAGAGACCACATACGTTCTGCAATTTGAATTTAACAAAATTTAATATTTTATAAATTATGTTCTATGAAAATAACTATTTTCATTTAAAATTTTTAAAATTATATATGTTTTGCAAGTAAAACATAACAAAACATATTGTTCTGCAAAACATGTTCGGTTTGCAGAACATTCATGTTTAGTTTGCAGAACTTACATGATTTTAAAGATTTTCAATGAAATAGTGATTTTCATAAAATACACTTTGCAAAACAGTACGTTTTGCAAATTTTTGATTACAGAATATGATGTATTTTGCCAAATTTAGATTGCAGAACACATGTGGTCTCCGGTCTCCACAAAAAAGGTGGTCTCCATAGAACTTTACTCTATATATATATATATATATATATATGAAAAATGTACGGGTCAGAATAAGTGAATAGCGTAATTTAAAACCTAAGTGATCTTTCGGGAGAATCACGAGTCTGCAAATATAAAAATGAGCATCTTTTTGCCGTTTGATGCTGTTTGGAATTATTGTAAAATGGTGAAATCCTTGAGTACGACCTTAAGAATGACCTTGTAATAGTAAATTCCATGCCATGCCAAGTGTTGTAAAAAGAAATTATGTAATTAGCAGAAAAAAAGACCCTGTGATTATCACCATTACCAAACATCATTACTTGGTAACATTTAAAACAGGGAACTTAATTACTATTGGCCACAACCTTGAATCGGAGTCTAAACTTCAAAACTAATCTGCAGATGATAGTGAGATTACTAATTAAAAACTAATGACTTATTCATTTATTATTTTCGTTTGGACTAGTTACATTATTTACTTTTTTTAGTCCACTTCTATAATTTTTATTAATAAGTTAAACCCCTTTTTAACATTGTATTAAATTTGATTTGCATTTTTTTTTGTTCCATCCTATTTTTGGTTTCACCCCTAATTTGTTTTTTTTTTTAATTTATTTTTCTAAAAAATATAATTACGTAATCTAAAATAGAATATTCTATACTCTAAACTCCTATTCCATGTAGTATAATTATTATAACCTAAACTTACGTAGTAGAATTTTATATTATTTTTAAATTATTTTTGTTTATAACCTTTATTAATAAGTTAAACCCCTTTTTAACATTGTACCAAATTTGGTTCGCATATTTTTTTGGTTTCACCCCTAAGATCCTCGAAATCCACTACAAGAAAAACTGAATCACACGACTCAACCAGGACCGTTGTCTATTACCCCTGAAAACCGATTACTATTGAGATGCCGTCAGATGGACCTCAGACAACGCTTAAAAAATGTTGTGCAAAATAACTGAAACGACAGTCACCGATTAACAAAGTGTTGTATAATAGCCAGAAACAACAACAGTTTATTACCATACAGCCCGTTGTATAAGTTGATTATCACAACATTCTGGTAAATCTAAAGTGTTGTATAATTTAAGTTTTATCTACAACGGTTTTCTCCTCAGTATCTGCATTTACTCAACGGTTTTTATCTCTAGGTGTGTAGTAACAAGGCTTTTGAACAACACTTCACATGTATTTACCTATTGTGCTTTGTTTTGTTAGACAACAGTTTTATTTTAAGAATGCGTTGTAAGAGATTAATTTTACAACGTTTTTGTTTGGTCAATCTTTTGTATTTAGTCTAAATAGACAACAGGTTTCTTTTATGAGTATGTTGTACGAAAAACATTTGCACAACAGTCTAAATAGACAGTGGCCATTGTTTGATACAGATAATAACAATAGTTCTTATAGATGCTACACTAAGCTAAAAACATAAGAGACAATGAGTTTATAACCAAATGAAACAGTGGTAGACATTGTAATTAAAAGCAACAAAAATACCAAACCAAATACTTCACATATTACCAACTAATATTCACCATTACAACCACTATTCACCAAATTCCCAAACTAAGATTTGGTACTGACCATATGGAATTGTTTAGTAACTGAAGCCCAGGAATTGTATAAAACCTAAGACATCCTCAAACAAAGACCAGTGAAGTTGTGCTCCTTTTTCTGCCGATATTGATTTAATAGCCAGTTGCTCCATATTTGAAGGTGCATATATTACTGGAGTTCCGTTGGACTGAACAACCGAAGCTTCTTCTTTAGGTAGTCTGAATTCATGAAGGGAACAGATATTGCTCAAAACACTAGTGGAGTTTTCAATGGGTTCTGAAATAGCTGCCCTGAGCATGTTGTCATCTAGTTTATTCCCATCACTCACACTGAAAATGATATAAAAATAAGTTATTAATTGATTCTAAATTAGTGGTAGTGTGTTAGTAGTGTATAAGTATATGTGCAAAGATTTACTCTAATTTTAAATAATTTTAAAGACCTGGGATATTTAGAATGGGATACATAGAATAAAATAGCTTTGTGTGGTCGATATGCTTACAAAGCTTTCAGTTCTGTGGAAAACAGAGTCCAGGATTTGAAATCAGACATTAGAGATTGTACTCTGAAATTTCTCTTTCGTTGGCTGTAGAACCATACTGGCCCTCCTTTACAATATTCAGTAAGATAGACAACACTCAACAAGCCAAGATCACTGAAAGTTAAAGCTAGAAGAACATCTGAAGAATATTAGACATCCAAAGCATAGCGAGATCCACTTAACGTTCATGTGAGGAATCTATTAAGATATTAATGCTTACGAAATTTAGTCTTCACTTTCAGAACCTAAAGTCAGTGATTCCAGAACTAGTTTAACATGCAAGTGTTTAAAAATCTAAAAGGGGAGCTCAGTATCCCCTTCTGTATCAAAGCATGACTTTTGCTACATCAAAGAAAATTGCACTAAATCCTTTAGAAGTTTATTTTTGTCTTCAGCTTTCCTGATGATTATAATATGCTTATATTTTTATATCATTTTCAGTTTTACTTATTTTTATATCATCTAGTTTCACTTACATAGCACTTTCCGCAGGAGCTATACAAGTAAAGTAACAACTTAACAGATTGCTAAAAGAACACCAAAGTAGAGTCCACCAATAGCATCAAATAAACCTCATGAAGCCGCATCATTAGTGGTCCAAACTCTGTATTATGCGACATCCTCCACTTTATCCACCTCCCTAAAGATCAATAACAAACAAAAATAAGATCAGAAGCATTGAATTAATATTTATCATTTACCAGACTAGCTCATATATCATAATTGCAATACAAATTATATATTACTATAAAAACCTACACTTGTTGCTGCTAGTGTATATTCTATACTTCCACAATCCACACGCAAATGACTAAAAATGTTGTTGCAACTATTGTTCAGAAGTTCCCTGATTTACTCACTTTCACCTCTTCATAGCTGGCCAGTAATCTCCCCAGAAAATCTTATCTTCAGAAGTCGAAGGTGATGTACTTTGCTCTATGAGGTGGCGAAGCTCCGTAGCAAAAACATGATTAACAGAAGTTGAAATCATGTTTTTTTTGTTTGTTTTGAGAATGCAATACTTTAGCTGTACATAACATTAAGATCGTTCATTTCTAGTTCACTGACCAATTGATATGATGACTTTGGAGTAGCAGCATGTTTCTTATCATCTGAATTGGCCAGGTTACGTGCATAAGGGAGACTACGATTGTAATAATCAGGACTATCTTGCACAATTTAGGCTCTGATCTGAGACAACATATAACAGAGCTTTTTTCAGATTGCATGTCACTCTTATCTTCGAAGAGGTTCCAATTTCTCCAGGTGAGAAATTATATGCTGCTCGATATAGTGAAAGAAGATACTGTTCTGAGTATTTTATTTCACCCTTAGACTGGTTGTTTCCTTCACCAGTTCTGCAGATGACTGGGTAAGAGCAAAATGTGCATCAGGCAACTCTACGGCCAGTATTTAGTAGCCCAAAATGTTTACTAGGGCATGAGGAATGCATGGAACAATTAGCCTAACAAGGAGACCACATCAAAGTTTATAAAACCCCAACTGTGATGCTAGATTCTTGTTAAGATGTTACTTTCCATCAGTTGTAGAAAGCAAAGAATTTGTTGACTACAACAAAAACTACATTGATTTAGAAAAAGAAAAATCCAGATTCCAGATTATTATTTACAATGATTTGATATCGGACATGGTAAAATGCTTATGAACTACACATGAGTAGTTTCATTGTCTAACAACAAATATACTCTCAAATTCCGAAACATATAACCATTTGTAGAAGATTGATTTCCACAAAATAGAAGTAGCTAAAGAGATCATTTCGATACCTTAACGATAAATGAGAACTTCCGGTTATGGTTGCAAATTGGATTCTAAAACTTCTACAGCGTTTCCCAGCCCAACAGTTCCTGCTTTACCAAGAATTCCACCTACTTCAGGAACCTGTGATACACAGATAGTAAATATAACTAATGTTTGGCAACACTAAAAACAAAGAAGTGCTCAGAGGGGTAAGCATTAGAATCTGATACAGGTTTGACCAACCTTACTGAGGTCATCTCTGATTTCTAAAGTTATCACACTTTTAAATCAAGAGAGAAAAGCCCAAATTAAAGCCCCAAACTGAAATCCCAAAACGAAACCCTAAATCAAGAGAGAAAAGCCCAAATTAGAACACAATTAAAACCACGAAAACAAACCCTAAAACCTGCAAAACTTAATCAAAAAATTATAAAAGTGATACCTCGTAATTAGGAAGGAGAGGGAGATTGAACACCGAGTTAATCCTTGGATGTAAACCTAAATCGAACACCTGCAACAAAAAGTGACTAATTAAACCAATTAGTCAAACCCTAAAACTGAAGAAGATCTAAAATTGAACCCCAAGTTGAAGAAGCCGTAAATGGAAAAAGTCTCAAAACAAAGAAGCCCTCAATTGGAGAAGTCACAAATCAAATAAATCATAAACCTTAAATAGAAGACAGTGAGTGGAGGGAGCCCGAGAGAGAGGTTGTGGAGAGAGATGAGTGTTTAGAGAAGGTTGGGGGAGAGAGATGAGTGTTTAGAGAATGTTGGGGAGAGAGATGAGTGTTTACAGCTTGGGGGAGAGAGATATTAGATACGGATAGTGTGTGTGGGGTGAAAAATGTATGTATTAATTGGAGTCTCTTTGTTAAGAATGGGGGGAAAGTGAAGGGGTGAAATTTTTGTTTAAGAGGGAAATGAATTATTGATTAAGTGGGAGTAGACTACGAAAATTTTAACAAAATTTGAGTATGGTGATGAAGTGAGGGACAAAAATAAAAATAAATTTCATTTGTGTTGTAAAATTTAAAGTTTATTAAAAAATATATAAATTTAATAAATTTAATTTTATAATCATCCAATCACACCGATGTTAATATTTAATTATTTCAGCAATATACAAAAATAATTAAAAAATTAGAACCCTTTTTAGTACGATCTTTTTACCAAAATCTAGTAAAATACAACTCCGTTAATGAGACTAGTTCCCGATCAACAAAATATCTACTTATAGTATAGTGATGTGTAAAAAAATCAATAAATAAAAAATTTATCTTGTTCGATTGTCGAGAAATAGTTCTAAAAAAATTGAAACAAAAATCCGGACGAAACACTACATAGAAGTACTTGTCAAACAAATAGTTGAATTTTAAAATATCAAACCAAATAAACTTAATTTTTTCAGAAATTTTTGGAATATCAGTAAAATAGATAGGTATTATTATTATTAGTATTAGTATTATTTATTCAATAAGTAATATTATTGTTAATAATATTGGTATGTCATTTATTCAGGTTCTGGTATCAATAATAGTATAGTTATTATATAATGTTCGTTTAACTTCGGAATTAGTAATGTTATAATTATTAACATTTTCCTAGCTAGCTAATATTTCCTTGTAAACAAATATTAAAGATCGTAAATCATACAATATATGATGTCGACATTTACAACGTGTATAACAAAATATCTGAAGTATGATCGTATTCTATCTATCAATGATATTATTATTATCATTAACCTTTATTTAAGTGTTTTTATATATTTAACAATTTTTTATACTAAATATCCAAATAAGAGATTTATACAATAACATTGTATTAAGTGTGTAACACTTATGTATGTATTAAGGGCAACAAATAAAGTATTTTTTTTAAATCAATGCTTTTGATATAGACAACGGTTTAGCTAAACAAAACGTTGTAACGTAAATAATCACGCAAGGATTTTATAAAATGAAACCATTGTCTATATCATACAACGGTTTAACAACATAAACAATTGTTATAGAGATTATTCAAGAACGAACGGATCAAAACGAAAACCCTTGTGTATATTATACAACGTTTTTTGGACCAAAACCATTGTTACGTCTTACAACTTACAACACTTTGTTAAACAAAAACCATTGTCTTATACTTTTGTAAAATCGAATAAACAAAACATAGGTGAGTCCCGACTCGTATATATAAAATTAATATAGGACAACTTAATGACGACTTTATAATTAAATTATGTCATACTGATATGTAAAATGAGTTATTTGAATATGACAACATTGTTGTTAATAGTATTGGTATGTCACTTATTCGGTAATAGTATAGTTATTATATAATGTTCGTTTAACTTCGGAATTAGTAATTAGTAATGTTATAATTATTAACATTTTCCTAGCTAGCTAATATTTCCTTGTAAACAAATATCAAGGATCGTAAATCATACAATATATGATGTCCACATCTACAACGTGTATAACAAAATATCTGAAGTATGATCGTATTCTATCTATCAATGATATTATTATTATCATTAACCTTTATTTAAGTGTTTTTATATATTTAACAATTTTTTATACTAAATATCCAAATAAGAGATTTATACAATAACATTGTATGAAGTGTCTAACACTTATGTATGTATTAAGGGCAACAAATAAAGCTTTTTTTAAAAAAATCAATGCTTTTGATATAGACAACGGTTTAGCAAAACAAAACGTTGTAACGTAAATAATCACGCAAGGATTTTATAAAACAAAACCATTGTCTATATCATACAACGGTTTAACAACATAAACAATTGTTACAGAGATTATTCAACAACGAACGGATCAAAACGAAAACCCTTGTGTATATTATACAACGTTTTTTGGACCAAAACCATTGTTACGTCTTACAACTTACAACACTTTGTTAAACAAAAACCATTGTCTTATACTTTTGTAAAATCGAATAAACAAAACATAGGTGAGTCCTGACTCGCATATATAAAACTAATATAGGACAACTTAATGACGACTTTATAATTAAATTATGTCATACTGATATGTAAAATGAGTTATTTGAATATGACAACATTGTTGTTAATAGTATTGGTATGTCACTTATTCGCTAATAGTATAGTTATTATATAATGTTCGTTTAACTTCGGAATTAGTAATTAGTAATGTTATAATTATTAACATTTTCCTAGCTAGCTAATATTTCCTTGTAAACAAATATCAAGGATCGTAAATCATACAATATATGATGTCCACATCTACAACGTGTATAACAAAATATCTGAAGTATGATCGTATTCTATCTATCAATGATATAATTATTATCATTAACCTTTATTTAAGTGTTTTTATATATTTAACAATTTTTTATACTAAATATTCAAATAAGAGATTTATACAATAATATTGTATGAAGTGTGTAACACTTATGTATGTATTAAGGGCAACAAATAAAGCATTTTTTTTTTAAAATCAATGCTTTTGATATAGACAACGGTTTAGCTAAACAAAACGTTGTAACGTAAATAATCACGCAAGGATTTTATAAAACGAAACCATTGTCTATATCATACAACGGTTTAACAACATAAACAATTGTTACAGAGATTATTCAACAACGAACGGATCAAAACGAAAACCCTTGTGTATATTATACAAATATATACAACGGGTTTTTGGAACAAAACCATTGTTAAGTCTTACAACTTACAACACTTTGTTAAACAAAAACCATTGTTTTATACTTTTATAAATTGAATAAATAAAACAAAGTTGGTCAACATCTTAATATATAAAAATTATTATCCAATAATTTACTCACAATTTTATAATAAAATTATATCAAATTTACACAACGGTTTTTTTGCAACATTGTCTTACGTTTATTCACACAATACGACTAAGACAACCGTTGTCTCAATCCAACAACGGTTAAATTAAAACATTGTCTTAATATTATTTAGACAAGAGTTAAAAAAACTGTTGTCTAAACCCATTCATTTGCGTCGTCTATATCCACTATTTTTCACTTTCTTAGACAACGGTTCGTAAACCGTTGTAATGTAATGGATTAGACAATACTTTTTCGAGCCAAAAAATACACTGTCGTCTGTTAATTTTAGGCAACACTTTTTCGGTCGTTCGTTGTCTGAAAGGTGTCGTCTGATTCAGTTTTTCTTGTAGTGATCCTATATCACATTTGTTTTTTGTTTTCTTAAAAAATAAAATCCTATTTCACATAAAAATTCAATGTCACATAGAATTTTATGTTGTTAAAAATATATATAAATCTAAAATATATAATAATATTATTATTGTAGTAAAATATATTATATTATTATACCCATAAGCGTCACAATTAGATCATCCACCAGACCCAATTATAATCACTAAGTTGTTGAATCAAGATACTAACTTTATACCACAAAATAATATTAATCTAAAATATATTATAATATTATTATTGCACTAAATATATTATACTATTATTATACCCATCATCGTCACAATGAGATGAGCCAACAGACCCGATTATCATCACTTAGTTGTTGAATCAAGATAATAATCACAATGTATTTTATACCCCTGAATTTGTAATCTAATCAACCTGTGTACGAGCATCTAGCAACACTCAAAACTCTAGGTATCATTCTCCTCATAAATCACTCTTGAGTATATTTTGAGTATAATTCTTAATTTCATGTTTGATCAAGTTGGAAATATGTGCAATTTTTTTTTTAAATTCTTTTGAACTCCAACAATAATTTGTTCCCACGACATTGGGTTTATTTACTTGACTACAGTAAAACTTGTATAAATTTATAACCAAATGTTACCTTAGACACGATTTATGTTGCATCAGGCCAAAGGTAACGCACTTTTACCATTTCATCCGCCAATGTTACCTTTGACATAAAATGCAACGCTTTCCTTCTCAATGGTAACACAGGGCAAAGTATTACATTAGGTCCATAGAGTAACACTAAATCAAACAAATGCAACACAAGAACCGTGTTAACTCAGCCTAACCAGGTGCCACGTGTATGTCACGTCACTTGTGGGGCCTACATGTGGGGCACACAACAAAATGCCACATGACCTGGTTCCACCTTACTTGTGGGGACCCACAAGTGGGGCCCACTAAATTACCACGTCACCATGTGCCACGTCACTTGTGGGGCCCACAGGATTGCCACGTCACCTGGTGCTAGTCACATGTAGGACCCACAGAATTGCCACGTCACCTGGTGCCACGTCACTTGTGGGCCCCACAGAATTGCCATGTCTCATGTGGGGCCCACATAATTGCCATGTCACCTGGTGCCTCGTCACTTGTAGGGCCCACAAAATTGCCATGTCACCTGTGGGTCCCACTGTGCCACGTCACCAATAGGTCCCACTTTAGTGTCGCGTCACTGGTGGACCCCACATTCTATTGCAACACTAAATCTTTAGCTAATGAAACACTAGATATTGTTAAGAATAACTAATGTAACACTAATTCTATCTACTAGGGCAACAGAAAATGAAATATTGCAACATTAGTAATAATAGCAACTGCAACACTTAAATTCAAAAATTTGCAAGACCTGGTTGGTACATAATCAGATCCCTTTACAAAATAAACCAACCAATTCAAAGTGCAAAGTAATACAACTCCCCCAATCATCCAAAACCTAACCAAAATATAATCCAACTCCTCTCATCATTCACCCCACAACTACGCCACTCCACCATAATATCATCCATCATAATTACCACAAAGTACCAAGAAATAAAAGATATAGTACAAAATAAAAATTACGACAAAAGATAACCAAAGTTTTAAAACCATGTCCATGCTACTATTGCAAACAGAGAAGCAACTAAGTGGGAGTCCCGATAGTGAACGGGGTTGCATTTTCATCATCTTCGTTTGGAACAGTAGCACAACAGTCTGCAATGTCCAGATTCAACCCGGGATTAGCTTTTGCTAGCTTTTTCAGCAACGACATCATGTTATCTTGGACCTTCTTGTTTACATTTGCTTCCAATTCAACCTCCAGATCTCGTTTTATCTTTTCAGTTACATCATCCAAAAAAAGGTCATCAACAGGAGCCGAAGCCGATGCCAAACTTGCAGTTTTACCATGCCTTCCTTTTAGCCATTCTCGACCATGAGACTTGCCATTAACAATTAGTTCAGATGCATCCTCACCTGCAGCCACCTTCTTCTTAATCTCAATCTACAAGAAACAAATGTGTGAATCAAGTTAGTCATTCAATTATATAACGCAAACACATACATGTTTGTTTTTAGGTGTACTTTGCGACAAAATTGCAATGTTATATTGCTGTTATATACTCCCTCCGTCCCCCTCAATTCTTTACATTGAGGGGACGACACAGAGGTTAAGAAAACGTGTAAATTAATAGGGAAAAGTAAGAAAAATGAGTAAAGTGGTGGGACCAATCAATATTTAATGTATAAAGTGGGTATAAAGTAGGTATAATGGAGGAAAGTAGTGAATGTGATTGGATTTTATATTATAAAATGTTACTATTTTTGGTATGTAAAGAAATAAGAGGGACATACCAAAAAGAAAAGTGTAAAGAAATGAGAGGGACAGAGGGAGTAGTATTTTCTACCAAATAAATCTGACCAAATAAACCAACACTGAAAGCCTTTATATATCTCTTAAGTTGTAAAAGAAATTCGACTAAATAAACTGTTAGATCAGAATTCAATGATCGTCAGGAGCTAGACTCAACTCATCAGGATTGCTGACGTCATCAGGATTACATGGTCGTCAGGATCAAGATACATATCAGGACTGGAAGCTGATCAGGACTGGAAGCTGATCAGGATTCCTACTTCGAGTTATATTTGGAGTCTAGTTAAACATGGAAGTTTATTCTGTCGGTTCCTGGTTTGTAGTATGTAGCTATCAATTATGGATAGGTTTCAATCTTTGTAATTGATTAGGACTTATCATTGATAGAGAAGTTGTGTAGTATATAAACACAGTTTTGGTTTCGATTTATAGAGGTGAACATAATCGAATAGAAGATCTCAAGAACATAGAATTTCTTGAGAGAGTTTTTGTAAGCTAGCAGCTCTCAAGAACATCAGAATTTCTTGAGAGAGTTTGTAACAGTTTTATATCAGATTTAATAAAGCTGTTATCTTTCTTTCATATTTGTGATATATACATTAAGAAGTCGATTATCTTATACTATTGTATTCAACCCCCCTTCTACAATAGATTATTACTGGGCAACAATTGGTATCAGAGCAAACTGATTGAATTCTGAATCAGAAACGATCTAAAGATGTCGACAACCAAGTATGAAAGCATGAAGATTCCCATCTTGAAGAAATCAGAATATCCAACATGGAGGGTAAAGATGCTGATGTACCTGGAGGCTATGGATCCTGACTATTTGGACAGGATTCGTGATGGACCATATATTCCTACAAGGATTGTAGAACGAACAGATACAGTACCTCAAGGCTAAAAGTGAATGGACTCCATAAGAAAAAGCTCATGTACTCAGGGAACCAAAGATAAAGAATATCTTGCACAGTAGTCTTGATGCTGTCATGTCAAATAGAGTGATTGCATGCAAGTCTTCAAAAGAAATTTGGGATACTTTGGAAACTCAGTGCCAGGGATATGCATTTGTCAATAAAAACAGAAAGGCTCTTTTGATTCAAGAATATGAACAATTTGATGCAAGACCTGATGAGAGCCTAACTGATCTATATGATAGATTTCTGACACTATTGAACAGTTTATCTTTAGTTGACAAGGAATATGAAACTGAAGATTCAAACACCAAGTTTCTAAGAGCTTTACCTGAAGAATGGGACACTCAGACCTCGATCATTAGACATCAGTATGATCTTAACACTGTGTCTCTTGATGAAGTCTATGGGATGCTAAGAACACATGATCTTGAAGTCCAACAAAGAAAGAACAAGAAAAGCAGCAAGGCAAAATCAATTGCTTTGAAAGCAGAGGCTAAATCAAAAGGAAAAGCTATGGAGGTCTCTAGAAGTAAAACAAGAATAGTTGAGTCAGATCCTGATGACTCTTCATCAGATACTGATGGCAATCCTGATGCCAATACTGATGATGATTCTTCTGACTCAGACATGGAAGAGATGGTTGCTATGATTGTCAGAAACTTCAGGAGGATGAAGTTCAGGAAGAATAGAAGACAAGGCAACTTTCAGAAAAAGGCTTTCAACTCAAACAAAGATAAGTATATCAAAAAGGACAGCAAGGGTAGCAAATTTGACAAGTCAAAGGTTAGATGCTACAAGTGCAATGGTATGGGTCACTTTGCTTCTGAGTGCAAGAAGACAAAGGCACTTATCACATCAAGCAAGGATTGGATGGAATCATCCTCAGAATCTGATACTGAGGTGGTCAACTATGCTCTAATGGCCAACGCTGATGTAATTTCTGCTCCTGATGATAAGGTACTAAATACTATCTTTGATTTTGATACTGATAATGCTTCTGAGTTAAGACGTTTTCTAAAGTCATTACATATTAGCTTTAGAAGTCAAACTGCTGAAAATACTAGGATCTTATCTGAGATGTCTGAACTTAGAAAAAGGAATGATATATTAGAAGCTGAATTTTCTCGTATGCAAGAAGTACAAAAAGAATGTGATAATACGAATCACATGTATTTAGAGATGAAATCCAAATGTACTGCTCTTGAAAAGGAACTTGAAAATGCTAATGAGAAAATCAGAACCTGGACAGACTCTGGTAGGAAATTTCATGAGATTAATACCTCTAAAAATTGGAAATAGTGTCTAGGATATAAGTCAGATGAGGATAAGAAATTGAAAGAGAAAATTGTCATTGATGAGACAGTCAGTCCAAAGACCTATAGACATGTCATAGACACAACCAAATCTAAGATTACTCCTGTTAATTTTGTTTTTGGTAAGGATTCCAATTCTACTTTTGAAAAGGGATCTACCTCTACTCAAGGAATTAAAATTATAAAGTCTAAACCTGTCATGAATAAAGTCTTTAAGAATGTAGGTCTATTGTCTCAGAAACAACTTAAGGATAAAATCTGTGAGGTGACATATAAGAAAAAGGAAGCTACTGTTAAGAGAAACAGGAATGGTAAAGTTGGGATCAACAAAGAGAATGGTTACAAATATATCCCAAATGCACCTAGAAAGTGTTGTTTTATCTGTGGTAACTCTAATCATCTTGCTATTGATTGTAAGAAGAGTAAGAAGAAGATTACTGATATTCTTAAGTCTGATGTTAGGAATAGATCAGTATTTTATAAACCACAGAAGTCCTGTTTTCATTGTGGTAGTATATGGCATTCTATTTATACTGGTAAAGATTATCATGAGTTGTACTATAACTTTTATGATCCATTGCCTAAAGTTGATAAAAATAGTGCAAACTCTGGTAGCATTAAGAATGTCAAGTTGGAACATGCTTTTGTTAATACTGATACTGACAAAGCAAATCCTGATGGAGTAAATCCTGTCAGGACTGCTAAGGTCAGAAAGTCTTCTGCTGTGAAAGTTAATAAATTGCATGGAAAAGGAACCCAACAAGTATGAGTTCCTAAATGTTCTAACTAGTGTGTTTCTATTCTGATTGCAGGGTAAAAAGAAAAATGTGTTAGTCATGGATAGTGGATGTTCTGTGCACATGACTGGAAACAAAGCCCT
Source organism: Heracleum sosnowskyi (assembly GCA_030848705.1). Lineage (NCBI taxonomy): Eukaryota > Viridiplantae > Streptophyta > Magnoliopsida > Apiales > Apiaceae > Heracleum > Heracleum sosnowskyi. Next base: position 6,470,786 of record CM061242.1, on the reverse strand, counting down.
GTTATCAGAATATGAGGAAAAAGCTGGCCCAACTGTGTCTTATGGAGATGGCAACATTGGACAAACCTTGGGATATGGAAATATAATCATTGGAAATGTCATCATTGAAAAAGTAGCTCTAGTGAAAGGACTAAAATACAACCTGTTGAGTATTAGTCAAATCACTGACAGAGGTTATCATGTCAACTTCTATTCCACACATTGTGAAGTAGTCAGCAAAGAAACATGAAAGATAGCTCTGACTAGCTACAGGCATGGTAACATATATGAAGCCAACATTCAATCAAATACTGATGACTCCCCTACCTGTCTGATCAGTAAAGCATCAGTAGATGAAAGTTGGAATTGGCACAAGAAACTTTCTCATCTCAACTTCAGCAATATCAATGAGTTGGTTAAGAAAGATTTAGTGAGAGGAATACCAAAAGTGTTATATACTCCTGATGGACTCTGTGATGCATGTCAAAAAGCAAAACAAAGAAGGACATCATTCCAGAGTAAATCAGAATCCTCTATTGAAGAACCATATCACATGCTACATCTTGATCTATTTGGTCCAGTCAACATCATGTCCATCAGTAAGAAAAGGTACACTCTTGTAATTGTTGATGAATATTCTAGATTCACCTGGGTGTATTTTCTGCACAGAAAAGATGAGACTCCTGAAGTTCTGTTGGATCATGTGAGAATGATTGAGACAACCACAAAGTACAAAGTCAAGATACTGAGAAGTGATAATGGTACTAAATTTAAGAATTCAAAGATGGAAGAGTTCTGCAAATACAAAGGAATCATTCAACAATTCTCTGCTCCTGGCACACCTCAGCAAAATGGAGTAGTTGAAAGGAAAAATAGAACTCTTATTGAAGCTGGCAGAACTATGTTGGAAGAAGCAAAATTACCTACATATTTCTGGGCAGAAGCAGTCAACACATCATGCTATACTCAAAATCTCACATTAATAAACAGGCATGGTGTTACTCCTTATCAGTCACTCAAGGAGAAGAAACCAAGTCTGAAGCATCTGCATGTGTTTGGCTGTAAATGTTTTGTTCTCAGAACTCATCCTGAACAGCTAGGGAAATTTGAAACAAAGGCTGATGAAGGAATTTTCATAGGCTATCCTGCATCAAGAGCCTTCAGAGTTTTTAATTTGAGGACAAGGACTGTCATGGAGTCAATACATGTATCTTTTGATGACAAGAAGATAGCTGGAATCAATGAAGACTCTCATGATAGATTGATTTTTGAAAATGAAGCTACCAAGGAACCTGAAGAAAGTGAATCAGATCATGTCCATACATCAGATCCTGATGGGTCACCAAATCCTGATGACACACCAGATGGTGATGGTGCAAACACTGATGATGCAATCAATAGTGATACTTCTAGTAGTGCTAATGTTGAGGGGGGGCAACAACATTCTAGTACAAGTTCAGAGTCAACTCAATCATTAGGACAGAATTCTTCAGATACTGATTCAAGTGATGATCCTGATAACTTATCAAGAGGACATAGCAATAATTCAGGGGGAGCTTCAAGACAAGCAAGTTCTTCAAATCAAGATAACACCAATCCAGGGAGAGCATCTACGTCAAGAAACAATTTAACACCAGCGAGGAAATGGACTGCAAGTCATACTCCTGATTTAAGCATTGGGGATCCTGAGGCAGGTGTTCAAATAAGAAGTGCAACTCAAAATGAATGTCTATACAATAACTTTCTATCCAAGGAGGAGCCAAAGAAAGTTGAAGATGCACTTAAAGATGCTGATTGGGTTACTGCAATGCAAGAGGAACTGAATGAATTTGAAAGAAATGAAGTCTGGAAACTGGTACCAAGACCAAAGAATAGATCAATTGTTGGTACAAAGTGGATTTTCAAGAACAAGACTGATTCTGATGGAGTAATAATCAGAAATAAAGCAAGACTAGTTGCAAAGGGGTATTCTCAACAAGAGGGAATTGATTATGATGAAACTTTTGCTCCTGTTGCAAGACTAGAAGCCATCAGGATATTTCTTGCTTATGCAGCACATAAGAAATTCAAGGTTTTCCAGATGGATGTTAAAAGTGCTTTCTTAAATGGAGAACTGGAGGAAGAAGTCTATGTTGAGCAACCTCCTGGTTTCATTGATCCTAAATATCCAGATCATGTCTACAGATTGGATAAGGCACTTTATGGACTAAAGCAAGCTCCAAGAGCATGGTATGAAACTTTAGCTCTATTCTTACTGGAAAGTGGATTCAAAAGAGGTGCTATTGATAAAACTCTATTTTATTTGAATCATGGTAAGGACTTGTTGTTAGTTCAGATTTATGTTGATGATATCATTTTTGGGTCAACAAACAATAAGCTGTGTGAAAAGTTTTCTAAGCTTATGCAGTCAAGATATCAAATGAGCATGATGGGAGAAATGAGTTACTTTCTTGGTCTTCAAGTTAAACAGACTGATGAAGGGATTTTTATCAATCAGTCTAAATATATAAGGAATTTATTGACAAGGTTTAACATGCAAGATAGTTCTCCTGCTACAACTCCCATAGCTACAGCTACCAAACTTGATCCTGATCAAGGTGCTGAGGTAGATGTAACTCACTACAGAGGAATGATTGGCTCTTTATTGTATCTCACTGCAAGTCGACCAGATATCATGTTTGCAACCTGTCTGTGTGCAAGATTTCAAGCAAAACCTAGAGAACCCCATCTGATTGCAGTCAAAAGAATTTTCAGATATCTCAAAGGCACTTCTTCTCTTGGCCTTTGGTATGCAAGGGAATCATATTTTGGGTTGTGTGGTTATTCAGATGCTGATTTTGCAGGATGCAAAATAGACAGGAAAAGTACTTCAGGAAGCTGTCAGTTTTTGGGTGGAAAACTAGTTTCATGGTTCAGTAAAAAGCAAAAATCCATTTCCAGTTCAACTGCAAAAGTTGAGTACATTGCTGCAGGAAGTTGTTGTGCTCAGATAATGTGGATGAGAAATCAGTTGTTAGATTATGGCCTGTCATACTCAAAAATCCCTATTTATTGTGTAACCAAAGTGCTATTGCAATGACAGGAAATCCAGTTCAACATTCTCTTACTAAACACATCAGTATTCGATATCACTTCATAAGAGAACAAGTTCTGGAAGGAACAATTGAACTTCACTTTGTTCCTACTGATCAACAACTAGCTGATATATTCACCAAGCCACTACCTGAAGCTACTTTTAATAAATTGGTGAATGAACTTGGAATGATGAACTTTGAGAATTTCTGAGGAAAGCTACAGAGAGGAAATCCTGATAACTGTCAAATCCTGATGGTTATTCAGAAAGGTATGTTTTCTTTGATCAAATCCTGATAGGATGCAATCCTGACAGGAAGTCAACTGGTCAATCCTGATGTTCAGGTCAGTATTTCATTACTTAATTTGTGCCTAATTTTTCGTCAGTATCTGCTGATGGACGGTTGAGTTTTAGTAGGACAACTGTATGCGCGCGTGTGTTGCACTGTTATAGATATACATATTCATACACATAAAAAGCGGTGCAGTTTCATTTAAATTACACACGTAATCTGTCTACTAATTATTTGTGCACAAATCATATTTTGCCACCTGTTATTGAGAGTAAAGTTTTGTTCTAACAAAATACTTTTACTTATTCTACATCATTAATTACTCTCTCATCATCAGTTTTTCGATTTTTTATCTCTCTGTGTTTACGAACCCTAACTATATTCACACATCAATTCTCAAGATTTTTTTTAAGAATTACAATGGCGTCTTCATCATTCATGAATAAACAAACTGTGATTAGTGGTGTTACTTTTGCCACTAACAATTTTGTGGCTATTCTAAATCATCAAGATTTACCCAATGAGTTTCATATAATTCAAGATTTTCTAGCTTCAAGCCCATTGAAGTTTGCTTTAACAGAACCTGCAAGTGTTTCTTTTAAGTCTGTAATGCAGGTGTGGAACTCAGTGACTTTTGACAAAGGGTATTCTGACACCATCTTGATGAGTTTTGAACATAATGGAATTACTCACTATGTGACTCCTGCAATTGTGGAGGAAGCCCTGCATTTACCTGTTCTTGGTGATGTTATTCCTGCTAATGTTTCGGACTCTACTCTTTTTGAGTTTGTTACAAAGTTGGGCTAAAATGGTGAAGTAAAGAGATATGGCAATCTCTTTAGGACAAATCTTAAGAAGGAATGGAATTTCTTCTTTGATACGATCAGCCGCTGTTTCCTGAACAAGACATCAAATTTTGATGCTCTTCCATCAGGATCTCTTAAAATTGGGTACTCTCTTATCCACTCTACAGTGTTTGATTATGGGTCGTTTATCTTAAAAGCTTTAAGTGATAGGAAATCAGATAAGTTAGGTTCTGTCTGTTTTTTTAGATTTTTACAGTTGATATTTAATCACTTGTGTCCTAATGTTGTTTTTGAAAAAGATGTAATTCTACCTATCTGTAGAATTACTGAGAATAATATTAAGTCCTTAGTCAACAGTGATAAGGAAAATGGTTTCATAGGAAATGTTTTTATTCCTGATGAGGTTAGGTTTTTCTTACATAGGAAAATGCCTACTCGTTATGGTTTAATTTCTAATGCTATGGGGCAAGGCCAATCACACCTTGTTCCTAACCCAAGCATTCATCCTAAACAGTCTAAACAGTCAACTGCCACCTCTAATGTCTCTCAAAAGACTTTAGTTGTAAAAGCAAAGAAGTCAGCTAGAACTGATGTGTCAGGAAGGCAATCAGGTTCAAAGGACTTTTCCTCTACACCTATCACTAAACAGAAGTTACAAGGGGGTGTATGTTAGCACAAAATCACGCAAGCGCACGTGGTCACAAGTAATATACGAATAAGTCAAGTTCGTTCCCACAGAGATCTAATGAGGTGTTCAATTCAATTAATGTACCTATGCAACAATGTATGATTTTTATCCACTGCTAAGACAATTAACAATTTGGGTTTGATTATCTAAAATTAACTAGATAACAAATTATTAAACTAAGAATTAACTAACTAAGAGGATTAAAATCGATTTATGTATATGAGAATAAAACATGGGATCCTAACTTCATTAAGTACTTCATTCAGAGTCTTTTGTCTTTAATCAATGCATGTGACAGTTGTGAAAACTAATCGGATAACACGAAATCAGTACACGCTACCTTTCAGTATACGTATACCAAACCACTTAAACATCCACAAAATAGATAGAAGTTAAGCAGACACCAATTATGCTTAGACCCTATATGTCTATAAGATTTGAAAACATAACGGTTTAACGAGCAAGTTATCCATTCAGATTACATAGGGCAGGTAAGATGGTTAAAATCACCTATGAATCATGCATGACAAACATACATAAACCTATGCTAGCATGGCAAGTTCCAAACCTCTATATCCACTTTCGCATTCAATAGAGATTAACAAACAATCTTAGATGTTAGCTACGCATCCAAGAAGAATAAGCACAACCAACCTAGGATATCAATTAGCCATCACACACACATCTTTAAAACAATTAACTACTAAAATCCATAAATAAATCCGTTAGAATCCCACGACAATGATTAGTTCATAATAGAACCGTTCATCATCGTGGGTTCTGATGAAAGCATGATGAAAAACAAGAAATCAATGATGTAAATATGAATAAGAGTTAAAGGTTTAGAGGACAAATCCAGAAGCATCCAAAAGTTGCACCAAAATTGAAGAATACAAGAAAAAACTATGTCTAGATCTCCTCGTAGTCACGTTCTTCGTTCTTGGCTCCTCGATCTTGTGCTCCAATATTGAATCTGATCTCTGGTGTGTTGTGATGTATTGTGATGTGTTGATTATGTCCCCCCAAGGTGTGTATTTAAAGCTCCAAGTTGTCCCTCTTCCAAGCAATTGCCGTTTTTGAATTAGAATAGAATTACGGCAATTTCCATCTTTGAATGCAATAAGAATTGCATATTCCATGTTTACAACTGATTCTGGAAGTTTCTGGCCGCCCCAAGCAATTACCATAATGATTAGAAGTCGAATTTGTGAAAATTTCCTTATTAAAATCGAATTCTGGCAATTTCTGGCGATTCTGACTTCCTGGGCGGCCGCGCAGAATTCCAGTACAATTCCTGGGCGCCCGCGCAGAACCTTCTGCCTAGAATTATAGAAAATGTTGTCCTCTTCGCGTGAGCTGTAAGATCGTCAGAATCGGACTTGTAGAACTCCAGATATGGCCAAAACAGTGAAGACTGCGCAACCTACCCGGAAAATTCGAATTTTAATCAAATTAACCTCCAACTCTTGGTTCTGCAAAACTTAATGAAAACACATTAAACACACCACATACTTGAGTTCAAGTCATCAATTTAAGCCGATATGAAGCGTTCCAAGTGGATTAAAAATCCACTTATCAGTGTACAAGGGGTCCTGGTGAAGAAAGCTGCAAAGGGAGGTGAGGCTGTTTCTGTTAAAAGAAAATTAGTTCTCAGGGATGAGACTGACTCAGAGGATGATTTACCTATATCCTCTGTGATGAATGTGAATAAGGAAGTTGCTGATACTGCTACTGCAGCTGTGGTTCCATTGTCTACACCACAGAAGAAAAGGAAGTTATCAAAAAGCAGGTATCATATTCCTTTAGAAAAGAAGCAGGATACTGATGTACAGGACACTTCTATTCTGAATGAGCAATCAGTTTCTACTGCTCAAGAAAATCTTGTTGTTAGTATTCCTGATGCTGCACCAAGTCAAGTGGTTAATATTTCAGACTCTCCAGCACAGGACTCTACAACAAAAAGACATGTTGATATTTCATGGGAGAAATATGGTGCTGCTGCTTCCAAACTTGGGATAAAACATCCAATAGAAAAGCTAAGGAAGGCAGAAGAGTTAGTCTATCAGAGACAGAAGAAACTGAAAGGATCAAGCCCACAAGAACCTGAACCTCAAAGTGGTTCAGCAGCTCTTTCTGATGATCCATCCACACAAGAACCACTCAATCAAAGTTTGAGTGAAGGCTTAGCTCGTGGAATGGTCCCACAAGAACCATTTTCTCAAAGGGAGAATGCATACATCGACATTCCAGCTACACAAGAACCATCTTCTCAAAGTGAAGATGCAGGCCAAGCTACAGTTTCTGAGAAATTTCCTGACAATGCTCAAGGGATTTCTGGTGCAGATGAAGTTCAAAGATTGGTCGAGGACACTGTCAATGAGGGAAGCACACAAGAACCTTTGACTCAAAGTGTTGAAGAAGCTTTTGAACCTCAAGCTCCACAAGAACCATTGGTAGCAAATACTGATGCAAACATATCAAATCCTGACGGTGTTCATCCTGACGCTAGTGGTGCTCCTGATGTTGAACCTATCCTGATACAGCCACTTCATTCAAGACCAATGGATCATCCTATCACAGATTCACAGGATAAAATGAAAGGTATAGCTATTCCTGATCCTGATGATACTCATAGTACTGATGATGATGACTTTGATGATAGTGATGATGATGAGAATCGAAAAGAGAAGGAACAACTTGCTACAGCACTCAAAATTAGTCTTGGAACTAATTTTGGTTCATCAAGTACATATATGGCTGGCAAAGCTTCCACTGGGAAAGATCAGAGACAAGATTTTTCTATTCCTTCCTTTAATCCTGCTGAGGCACTTAGACAGAATGAATGGAACAATTCATGGCACAGATCTACTGAATCTGTAAGTTATTCTTTTGCTTTGGAACATGCCTATGATGCAGTGAAATCTATAGAGAATCAAGACTTGAAGAATCATCTGAAGGCTACAACTCTGTTATCCAAAAGCCTAAAAAGTGAGATTGATTCTATCAAGAACTCAACTGAGTTGGTGAGGAATGATATTTCTCAAAATTTTACAAAGGTGCCTACTTCTTTTCAGCTAAGGGTAGTAGAATCCCAAGTGAAATCTGTTATTTCTGAACAAACCTCTATCAACAGAAGGATTGATTCTCTGGATACCAAGGTAACTGACATTCAAGCCTCTATTTCCTTAATTTTGAATTTATTGTCAAATCCTGATGTCAAAAAGGGGGAGAAGGTTAGTCAGACAAAATGCACACCTGATCTAGTATTAAGGAATAATGATGATGATACTGGAGATGATGGTTGTGACAAAGTTATACAAGGAGAAACCTCTGATGATGCTGTTATGAAGTCTACAATTCAAACTTCACAAAGTCAAACAACGCAGTCAACTCATGTTTCTGATTCTGGAGTTAAGACAGTAAGAACGTTGGTGCAATCTCAGATCCTGACGGAAGAACAAATCCTGACACCTGGTCATGGACATACTCTTGCTACAATTCCTGAAGGTGATGAAGATATTTTTATTGATAATCCTGAAGATGCATCAAATTTATTCCAGAAGTTTTCTGCAAAAGATGGCAGAATTGTTACTCTATATCACACTGATAAAAGAGTTCAACAATTATATGCAAGAAAAGCACTCTCTACAGCAAGTGAAGAATATCCTGATCTCTCACATGAAGAATTCTTAAGACAACAAAGAGAAATGATGGAAAGCTTTAATAATCCTGCTCCTGCTAGAGGTAGAGGAGGCAGAGGTAGGAGAGGAGCTAGAAGAAGTAGAAGAGGTTCTTCAACTCAAACAATACCTAGACAGACAAGGTCTAGAGGGTTAAGAATTGAAGAAATTCCTGAACCTATTCAAACTCTAGTAGTTCCTGACAGATCTACTTTTGGCGATGATGGAAATATTGAAGAAGAACCTGAATTGAGAAGAAAATCAACTCTCTGCAATACAAATCCAATTGAAGAATCTAATCCTGATGTTGTTCCTGATAATATTCAAGATCCTGATGATTTTGAAATTATGCAAGAGATTGACTTGATAATTTTATCTACTGTGGTTGATTTTCACAACAAGGAAGTAGATGAAGAAGAAGTGAAATTACAAGATCAACAAATAGAGATTTCAATCTCTATGTACAAAGTCTTAAACTCTCAAACAGAAGAAAGTGGAGGAACCCAAGCAGACAAGAATCTTCACTGGAAAGAAGCTATTCCTTTGAAAAGGAAAAGGATAAGAAGTGGAAACATATTAGTACACTAAGTTGTGATACACTTATCTATTTTCAGTCTGGAGGAATTATTACAAACGCTTCAAGTGTTGTTGATTTATCTGGGATGGTTAGATCAAAAACACTCTGGTTAAAGATGTTTTCAAATCTGAAGAAATTGACAAGTAATTCAAGAGGAGGTATTGGACACAGGGATGCTGAATATATAAATATGTCATATGTTGATCCTTACTCCTTAACTGAAATTGGAGGTACTTTAACTTCTGAAAACCTGAACAATTTACTAGTTGTTGATATAGTTATAGATTGTCATGATGGTTTTGACAAGAAAGAAAAGCTTCTGTACTTCATGAAAGATGGTAGTGTGAAGATTTTATCTATTCAAGATCTGCTGATGAAAACTACACATGAACTGAAATATGTTCATTATCTTTTGAGATCGAAAAAATCAAATATGCAAGGAATGGAGTGACATGATTTTGTCAACAATAAGAAGAAGACTGGATGGAAACAGTAATTTCAATGGTAATTATACTCTCATGTACTTAAATCAAAGAGGTCAGGATGTGGAAATGCAAAGGGGTACTGCTGTTAAAGAAGTAACTTTTGGCATGACTCAACTTACTCTCAATCCTGATGGGAAGGAAATTGCTTATCTTTTGCTTGAAGAGCATAGTCTTCAGAAAAGCTCCATATTGAATCTCAGAGCAGCTATCTACCAGATTAATGAGGAAGATGAAGAACTCAGAAATCTTAAGGAAAGACTGATTCAAATTCTTGAAGAAAAAGAAGAAAATTTGTTATCCAACTTCTTGAAGATGAATCTGTTCTATCAAAGAATTTAAACAGATAAGTTGTTGCTGCAGATTCTGTACATTTTGTATATATGTTTTTGACATCATTGAATCTTAGGAATCTATACTTTATTTCACAAAGTATGAGATTGGGGGAGATTGTTAGATCAGAATTCAATGATCGTCAGGAGCTAGACTCAACTGATCAGGATTGCTGACGTCACCAGGATTACATGGTCGTCAGGATCAAGATACATATCAGGACTGGGATCAGGATTGATCATCAGGACTGGAAGCTGATCAGGATTCCTACTTCGAGTTATATTTGGAGTCTAGTTAAACATGGAAGTTTATTCTGTCGGTTCCTGGTTTGTAGTATGTAGTTATCAATTATGGATAGGTTTCAATCTTTGTAATTGATTAGGACTTATCATTGATAGAGAAGCTGTGTAGTATATAAACACAATTTTGGTTTCGATTTATGGAGGTGAACATAATCGAATAGAAGCTCTCAAGAACATAGAATTTCTTGAGAGAGTTTTTGTAAGCTAGCAGCTCTCAAGAACATCAGAATTTCTTGAGAGAGTTTGTAACAGTTTTATATCAGATTTAATAAAGCTGTTATCTTTCTTTCATATTTGTGATATATACATTAAGAAGTCGATTATCTTATACTATTGTATTCAACCCCCCTTCTACAATAGATTATTACTGGGCAACAATTGGTATCAGAGCAAACTGATTGAATTCTGAATCAGAAACGATCTAAAGATGTCGACAACCAAGTATGAAAGTATGAAGATTCTCATCTTGAAGAAATCAGAATATCCAACATGGAAGGTAAAGATGCTGATGTACCTGGAGGCTATGGATCCTGACTATTTGGACATGATTCGTGATGGACCATATATTCCTACAAGGATTGTAGAACGAACAGATACAGTACCTGAACATTATGTGGTCAAGGCTAAAAGTGAATGGACTCCATAAGAAAAAGCTCATGTACTCAGGGAACCAAAGATAAAGAATATCTTGCACAGTAGTCTTGATGCTGTCATGTCAAATAGAGTGATTGCATGCAAGTCTTCAAAAGAAATTTGGGATACTTTGGAAACTCAGTGCCAGGGATCTGCATGTCTCAATAAAAACAGAAAGGCTCTTTTGATTCAAGAATATGAACAATTTGATGCAAGACCTGATGAGAGCCTAACTGATCTATATGATAGATTTCTGACACTATTGAACAGTTTATCTTTAGTTGACAAGGAATATGAAACTGAAGATTCAAACACCAAGTTTCTAAGAGCTTTACCTGAAGAATGGGACACTCAGACCTCGATCATTAGACATCAGTATGATCTTAACACTGTGTCTCTTGATGAAGTCTATGGGATGCTAAGAACACATGATCACAAAATATTACGGTTATCAAATCAGTAAATTGCATGTACGAAAAGAAGAAATAAAGCTTTCGATAGTAATAAAGTTTGGCAGCAACTCGATCACTTGTCTGGATCTTTTTAAATCCTAATTCAGTCTGTGAATTAAACCCTAATTCAGTCTGTCTATGAAGGTGGAGTGTGGCTGTGAGAGAGTGAAGTGAGATGTGAGATTTTTTCGTCTAGGGGGAGTCTCTTCCAATAATTCAGTTTAGGGGGAAAATTGTCGCCCGTGAAAATTCTGTGTAGTAATTTAATTTGCGTAAAAAAAATTTATAATTTAAAATTAAGCAAAAATCATGTGTAATTACATAATATAATTAAAAAAATATTAATATACTATAACTGATTTAAAATATAAAAATTAATTCAAAATTTGAATGTTACTACAACATTTTTGATAACTTCAAAAAAATTATTCATTAAATCTGAGACGTGTCCTATTCCCAAAAAAATAATACTGTTCCAACGTTTTTTCAAAAGATGCGGCACAACCAGGGCTTTTTATTTTTGATTATTTTTCCCAATGTTAGAATGAGTACTGATTAACATCCGTACGGTTCGATCGTCGAAGAAATCAATTGAAAAAATTATTCAGTGAATCTGACACATGTCCCGTTCCCGGAATCAGTAATATTCCAACGTTTCTGGAAAGATGCAGCATAACCGGACTTTTATATTTTTTGATTATTTTTTCCCAACACTAGAATGAGTACCGATTAACATACGTACGGTTGAATCGTCGAAAAAAATCAATTGAAAAAATTATCCAGTGAATCTGACATATGTCCCGTTCCCGGAAGTAGTACTATTCCAACATTTCTCGAAAGATGCGGCATAACCAGACTTTTATATTTTTTGATTATTTTTTCCCAACACTAGGATGAGTACCGATTAACATACATACGGTTGGATCGTCGAATAAATCAATTAAAAAATTATTCGGGTTTAGGGTTAAAAATTAGAAAAATTAGTGGAGCCCACTTTTTTTTAGCCCCACCTTTTTTAATATTATTCTTTAATTAAAAATTAATTATTAGTTAATTTTTAATTTTTTTTAATTAAAAATTAAAAAAATTAGTGGGGTCCACTTTTTTCTGTGGGGCCCACTTTTAATTACGATGGATCACAAAATATTACGGTTATCAAATCAGTAAATTGCATGTACGAAAAGAAGAAATAAAGCTTTCGATAGTAATAAAGTTTGGCAGCAACTCGATCACTTGTCTGGATCTTTTTAAATTTTTGCATTGTAATTCCGAAAGGAGGCTGTTTGTTAATTTTTGATTCAGTTGGATTTTATGAATTGTACAAACAAAGACTTGGAAAAAAAGTAAGAAAGTTGAGGCTTGGCATATGTATTTATTAAAATATTACATTTCCATGTCATCCATTGACCAACCTAATATTTTTATATAATATTCCTTGGAAAGACTGTGCATTTCGTTTTACACGGGTTTAGCTAGCTTTTTATATTATTAAATTTTGAGTTTTTCCAATTAGATGCTGTATTAGTTTTCAGCATTGTGAATGTCCTGTACGACAAAAACAGATAATTCTTTTTTATATATTTCTTCAGATTTATTAATATATTGCAGATCCATGTTTTATTAATTCGATTCGATGGTCCGTTAAATTCATAGTTTTAGATGCTTGAGGAGACTCGGAGAGACATTTTTCACTACTACCAAGAACAAAGTGCTCACCAATTTGCATGTTCAAAATTCTCTCATGTTTGGGCCGTGAAGCATCAATGCTTTGAAATGGGCCAGATCTATTGAGATTTCATCTTATTCGGCCTGCCTGCTATGATCCAAACTATTCACTTTCATGGACCTAGCTAACTATTTGTTAATTAGCATTCATCTGTTCCATATTTTCCAAGGATGGTTTGGACTCTGGTTATGTTTGTTTATATTCAAGTAATGAGAAAAACCAGTACTACCTCCCTCCCGGCCATTTGTTTACAAATGGTTTATTATACTCCCAAAAATACCGCCGCGTCTTTGTTTCCGATTTATTACTCCCAAAAATACCATTCGATATAAAATTTCAAATTCAACTGAATAATAACATATATAACAACATTGAATCGGAGGGAGTAGAAATTACCCTACAGGGAAGCAATAGTAAGTTGTGAAACATGGACTTGTCGTTGAAAAACAAAAGAACAACCCCATTTTCTCCTACGTACGCTCTAGTTTTAGGACCAGGCCCATGTTGATTTGTTTGGTCAGTCCATTGAGGCCACAAATTTTTAATTTTTTTGAATTTTTTGTTTTGTATAAAAAAATTGAATATTCTATTTTTTTTATATAAAACAAAAAGAAAGAGAAAATAGGGTCTACAAATATATGTTTTATAAGCATGAAAATGTGTGAAAAAAGTATAAAAAAAATTAGAATGTATAAGACAGTGGGAATATATTTTTTGATTCAAATCAGCTTTACTTAAAAAAAGAAAAAAGAAAAAAGAAAAAGAAATCTCATAATCAACTTTTTTGAAGGTGTAGTGCACTTGATGTATGTACGACTAAATTGTGTAAGTAGCAAACTCATTCTTAGATTCTTACCGACCCATGCCATTAGCTGCAAAAGCTTGGTTACTTTAGTGCCAAATTATTGTGAAGAAGAAAGAAAACGCCAAAATGAATAATAGTGGATAGATATGGCCGAGTAATTTGCTGTCGCCAAAATACCAATATATTATGTCTTATTCTCCGAATTCACAATTTGTAACATATTCTAATACACTAAGTTATATGTAGTTCTCGAATTAAAAAACAACTCTAGAAATAACATTTTTCAAAATAAAAATATAAGTATCGTATAAAGGCTCATATTTCATCGTTAGATTGCTACAAATAAGAGTAATGTTAGAAAAACCAAAAGTATATGCTATAAAATGATGCGACAAACATATGTTTTAATTAATGGACATACATATATACATTTAGGTCATATATTTTTATTAAAAAAAATTATTAATTAAAATGTAAATTCATATATATATTTGAGAGATATTTTGGAATAATTTTACGGTTCTCTATCATTTTTGTGCAAATAATTGTTATAACATACAAACGGATATAACAACCCATTAATTATGGTCACACTTGAAAGTAGACTTGCTTATCTCCATGTAAAATTTCACTGGTCGAACACTGAATTATTAATTGATAACTTTTGAGATGTCCCGACATATTGTGACGAACATAATAAAGCATACACATCTGCGAGACCCCTCCAATATCTTGCCCAATGTTCACAGTTCTTTAACTTAGTCAGGAGCGATGGCTGGAACCTATTCATACACATAAAAACATTTATAAAATCATAAGATATAACTTTTTTATATCTACAGAGGAATCTTTGTTCAGTCAATTTCTCGTGCACAATTGGAAATTGGAATGCCCACCACTGCTATTATTAGCATAAAGCCGTTTCATGGAACGCTCTCTAATTAATACAGTATAATCTTCCCAACTTCATATACATTGAATTGACTACATTGGGAAAAATAATAAAAAGGAGTTTGTACAGAACGATACTAATGTAAGATACTCGATACTTAGATATAGCGGTATTTCCTTCACTCTTTTTACGAAATATCACAAAAGGAGAAATAATTCGTTCTTTTAATTGCCCAAGAATGAAATCCCGATATAGCATGGATTTAGACATGTTGAAATTGTATGTTACATAAAGGCCATCATGGAGATGTTAACAAATAAGCTAGCACTTAAATTTATCGTTTATTCATGGGAGCGACAAGTAAACTTCAACCAGACACTGGTTAATTAAAGTGATTAAGTTTGTCATACAATTAAAAAAAGTGGAAACACCAACCCAACTGACAATTAATAGAGTACATTAGATTAATGACTACTGTAACAGTTGCTTTCTATGAAGGGTAAGCACATTGACTACGTGTTTGTTTTCTTTTATTACTTATTTTGCTTTAAGAATAACGTTATGGTTATCGAATTTGGTACAAAAAAAATGTATCAAATTACATGTGTTAAACTCTGGTTGACTCTATAATATTAATGAACCCACATGCATTCATATTAATAACATCAATAAAAACATTTTCAAATGACACATTACCAATGTCACATCATTTTATAAAAAAAATTGATAACCAATTCGATACCTCTAGCCCTATACTCTTACTCTTGCTTTAATGACTTAATTTGACAAGATACCTAATGCTTTTAACCCACATAAATCTCTCTACTTTCTTTTGGATAATGATTTGATACGGTAATCTAGAAACAGTTGCTAATATAATACTACTCTACACACAAGTTGGATGAATAAACATGGGTTATCCTATGTACCATAGTTTATAGCCTAAATATTAAAAATTCTAAAGAATGTAAATTTTAAATTTTATTATATAAATAAAAATATACAACATGCAAGGCTCGACTTGACTAACATTTTGCTCCCGAATTTTAAATAAATAAGAAGTAAGCTAATGATAAGATAAAATTATTTTACTTTCATTTATATTTATTCTCCTTAATTTAACTTCAAAACTTTCACCCAAAATAAGATAAAATTATTTTACTTTCTTTCATTTAAAAAACTCGGGGCTAAAATAGTAAAGGTACACGGAGAAGAATATTAGTCTAACTTTAAATGGGGATAGTCCTGGTTGGAGGATACGTGTCAGAAAGAGGGTGTGCCGACAGTCGCTATCAGGGTATGTATATATCGTATATAAATTACTGTAGTAGATTCGTAGCACCAGACACGGACTACGACGCCGATATATTCCGTTTGGCTAACCTTTATCTGACGCCTGACTACTTCTTTTGCTGACCCTTTAAATTTCTTTCTTTTCCTTTATCATGTATGTAAGCCACCCGTAGGACAATTTCTTATTATTCTACATGAAAATTACGTAGATCTTAAACTTTTGCGGAATTTTCATAATTTTGAAAATGACTTGATAGCTATGTTTCTTGTCTTGTCATGTCAGGGTTGTGCATTGTTTTTTTTCTTTTTTGTTTTTTTTTTGCAAAGCTGGGTTTGTGCATTGTTGATCTATATTAGGGGTGAGCGCGGGTCGGATCGGTTCGATTCTAGGTTAAAACCGAAACCGAAACCGCATATCCTCGGTTTTTAAAATCGAAAACCGAAACCGCAACCGAAACCGTCGGTTCGGTTTCGGTTTTAAAATGATCGGATCGGTTACAATCGGTTCGGTTTCGGTTTTAAAACCGCCTCAAATAAACATAACAAAATAAATAAAATGACTACGAATTTTTAAGCTTGCAAAGTTACAAATTATTTTTTCGTCCAAAATAAAAATACAAAGTTTTCATAATAAATTATTTAAGTCCAACATGATCCGAGAATAATGAAAATTTAACATGATCTTCAAAAATATTTTCTTTAAAATGTATATAAGACAATGTTAGAAATTCAACAATCTCGAGTCTATCTGAAGTCTTTGTATAAGTAAAGAGTTTTTCCAGAAAAACTAAGAAAAATCGTCACATCCAAAAATAAATCAACATATAAAACACCTAGATATAGAAGTTTATTAAACTACATTTATTAATCAACTATTACAAATTAAAAATTCAAAAACAAGAACAAAATAGTATAATTATTAAAAGGAATGTCAGGATCTTTATTAATCTACTATGACTACTCATAAAAATTGGTATAGTAGAATATATAATATATTTATTTCTTTATTTTTATTAATCGGATCGGTTCGGTTTTTTTCGGTTCGGTTTGGACCTAAAACCGAAACCGAAACCTCAAGAATGGTTCGGTTTTTTAATTTTCGGTTTCGGTTCGGTTTCAACTCGGTTTCGGTTTTTTACGGTTCGGTTTTTATCGGTTTCGGTTCGGTTTCGGTTTTAATTCGGTTTTTTGCTCACCCCTGATCTATATACATTACATGAAAATGGGATGAATTCGATTAACATGATGCAATCGAATTTGCTAGCTAGATTCCATCCGATACCAATTGTTAGGGGTGAGCAAAAAACCGAATTAAAACCGAATATAAGGAACTCAATTGTATACATTAAAATTTACGTGTTTAAAATACAGGATGAATTTATTAAAGATGGTCGGTATATAAGACGGTATCAATTTGAAATCAGAAAGTTAGGATACATGATATGAATTTAAAAAATGTTTTATGATGATACCATTTGTTCGGTTGAGTGAATAATTTTAGTAATTTCTTGTAATGATTTATATACACAAATAGGATAAGAATAAAGTGAGATTACTTTTTTTTTATTATTATTACTTTTTTCCATAAATTTTGATTTAAATTTTTTCAAACAAGAGCAAACACTAGAGTAGAGAACTGTTCCCACGTGAGAACGCCTTCGCTATACCTTTGCGAAAAAGATTGTTGAGGAAGTTTGAGGCAACTAATTGCTCAGGGTTAACTAGTAAGAACCCTAGCTATCACCCTGATAATGCTCCTTGCTCCACTCTACCGTACTTGTCCCTCTTCCGGCGATGCTTGGTCGGGAATGTGGTGTAGCTGTCGGAAGGGAGTCTGCAAAACAATGTCTGACCGGGGGTGGTGGCCGTCAAGCACCTCCGGCGTGAGAGTAACTAAATTGGCGGTGGAGAATAACAAGAAACAATATCAGAAAATATATTTCCGGTGACTGAGTTTTAGAGAGCGTTTTGTAAAAATATGAGAGTGTGTCTGTGAATGTGTGTGAATGTAGAAAAATTAGAACATGTGCATATGTGAGGCTGCTTGAGTATTTATAAGGTTTAGTGTTACCTTCCTTTGTCCCCCGGTCCGGAAGAATGCTCCCTTCCTTGTGACAGATGTGAGTTGATGTAAGAGTATTGGAGAAGGGAGCAGCTTTTGCCCAAGAGGTGGAAGGTGCTGGAGGAAGGAGCTGTCTTTGGTCCGGAAGAGATAGCATTGCATTCACTTATTTTCCTTAGTCCACTTTGGGTGTGACAAGTTGTCCATTGAATTCTTCCGGGACATGGTCATATCTGGCAGGTAAATACACTTCTTCCGGGCAAAGAGACTTCTTCCGGGAGGGTATTAACATTGCCCCCCACTCCTTCGACTTACTTTAGTGAGTTGGAGGAGTAAATGCATACCATTGCTGGGATTCTTGAGATTAATAACTTCAACGGCTCTTTTACAACGGCTAACTGGTGAGGCCCTATAAAGACCTGTGTTGTATCCAGGTGTTTGATTATCTTGCTTTCTTAAAATCTTTTATCTCTTATCTCCTTTGTGTAGGTCTTGAAAAGCTCCCTCATGGAAGGTAGGAGAATTACTTGTTACTGCGACATGCCAGTGGTCATGAAGACCGTATGGGCTGGGAACAATGCTGGCCGGAGATTTGAGTGTTGTGCAGCTAGGGAATGTCACTATGACATTTGGATTGATGAGCCTCTTGGTGTTCGGGCTTGTGACGCTATTGAGGAGCTAGTCCGTGAGAAAAACCAGCTGCACCGCTTCTATATGAACGAGATTGACCGCTTGACGCTGTTGATGAAGTTGCAGGAGTTGAAAGGTGAGGTAGACCGTGAGGAGACCGATGATGAAGATGCTTCCACTTAGTTTACTGTCCTTACTTTTATTTGATATTGTACTGAGGTCTTGACGGATTTGTCTTTCATTGATCTTCTTTGTCCTGTAACCCTTTTCAATGAATGAAATGTGTTTGTTTTTTGTTTGTGCTACCTTTATTTTGGCTCGTGTTGCCCCCCGGGACATTGCTGGTAGGTAGTGCCCGCTAGCAATGATCTCAACATGAAAATTTTCTACATGCTTGGAGGAGGGAAAAAAAAATTCTGGGAAGGAAGTAATTTTTGTATAAGTAGTTGGAGGAGGGCAAAACCCTGTCTGGGGAGGAAGAAATTTTTTGTGCCCCTCTGAAATTTTGACCAAGGAATTACTGGTGGAAATTTGTATAAGTAGTTGGAGGAGGGCAAAACCCTGTTTGGGGAGGAAGAAATTTTTTGTGCCCCCCCTGAAAGTTTGACCAATGAATTATTAGTGGAAATTTGTATAAGTAGTTGGAGGAGGGCAAAACCATGTCTGGGGAGGAAGGAATTTTTTGTGCCCCTGAAATTTTGACCAAGGAATTATTGGTGGAAATTTGTATAAGTAGTTGGAGGAGGGCAAAACCCTGTCTGGGGAGGAAAGAATTTTTTGTGCCCCCCTGAAATTTTGACCAAGGAATTACTGGTGGAAATTTGTATAAGTAGTTGGAGGAGGGCAAAACCCTGTCTGGGGAGGAAGAAATTTTTTGTGCCCCCTGAAATTTTGACCAAAGAATTATTGGTGGAAATTTGTATAAGTAGTTGGAGGAGGGCAAAACCCTGTCTGGGGAGGAAGGAATTTTTTGTGCCCCCCCCTGAAATTTTGACTAAGGAATTACTGGTGGAAATTTGTATAAGTAGTTGAAGGGCAAAACCCTGTCTGGGGAGGAAGAAATTTTTTGTGCCCCCTGAAATTTTGACCAAGGCATTATTGGTGGAAATTTGTATAAGTAGTTGGAGGAGGGCAAAACCCTGTCTGGGGAGAAAGGAATTTTTTGTGCCCCTGAAATTTTGACCAAGGAATTATTGGTGGAAATTTGTATAAGTAGTTGGAGGAGGGCAAAACCCTGTCTCGGGAGGAAGGAAATTTTTTTTTTTTTTTTGTGCCCCCTGAAATTTTGACCAAAGAATTTTTTGTGCCCCCAGGCAATAGTATTGAGTAGCAATAATTTTAAGAATAAAGTTTAAGATTTTAGTAAGATGTTTGGAAAATAAGGAATCGGAAAAGTAATGTTGCACATGAGTATTTTTTATTTAATTATCGAAATCGTGTGCGCCGCAATTTATTGTGTATGTTGGAATAAATCCGACAGGAAAGTGTAATTATTTGACTGGGTTTAGTTTATAGCTGCACGTGAGGTGCAAGAGTTTCAGTTTGAATTTAGAGCATTGAAAAGTGAAATGTAACGAAAAAATAGTAATAAGGATACAGGTTTTTAGCTTGGTTTGGTGTTAATGTAGTAGGAGTTGACAAGTGAAAAAGCTATGAGGCTTTTTAATATAAAAAACTGACTGACTTGACACCCTTGGGCCAGCAGGCTGTTGAAATTTGAAAAAGAAATGGAGTTGTATATGTGTAGTACATGCAACAGAGTAGGGGTGTGATGTCTAGAATATTAGATTTAGAAAGGTGATGGGCCGTACTCAAATTAAAACAATGGGCTTCTGTCTTTGAGGACCGTGGTTTACTTGTACGTATTAAAATATATTATTGGTGTCTCATGGTTTGTATTCTGCGTATTACTAAACATAAAAGACCGAGCTGTATCTTCTTCATCCATCTGTGAATATTCTTCACGAGAAGAGGCAACCCGTGCTGGGAACTGGACATGCATGCCCACCAGAGAAAATCAAATAGACCAGTAGACTAGCTCCAGGACACCAATCTCTTTTTCCATTCTTCTGTGGTTTCATATCAGGTATGCATAGTACTATACGATATGCTTTTCGTTCGTCTTTCGTAGCTGTTTAAAACTCGTATGTGTATCTTGGTCTGAATTTTGCTTTCATTTCCATGCTCCTGTGCTTTTGTTTACTGGGTTTGTCTATAGCTCACACAAATATGAGAGTCCAAAGATTGTGTAACGGTTGTCTGCAACGTTTTCATATAACGAAGTATGCAGGGTGTATTTTGTGTCTCATTGCGTGTCTGTATGTATTGGTGGAGGTGGGTTTTGGTCAAGTTGAAAAGAACGAATATAGTGTATGTTTCTTTAGATGTATATGTAAGTGATGTATAGAGGTACTACTTTCTCACTATACACAAATAACACGCGAGTATTGCATATCCTTACGTACATACCCTACTGCCGGTTGCCGACACTGTAAATCATGGGGTGGCGTTTTGACAGTACCGCCAGTTATTATCTACAAGCCCTTCAGCTATTAGCTGTCATAGTGAGGGATGGATTTGGAACCTACACAGCCTCTATGGAGTATGCATGCCCGCTTCTCTGTATAACATTTCTATTGAGCAGTGTGGCGACTATTCCCGATTTGATAAGTGGACTTCCGTTGGCAACATAATTATCACCACTTAACCTCATGATCTTCATATTGTCTAATGCCCTCATTGTCACTGTCACATAGTCCTTCATTGTCACCACTGCAATTCGTAGTGTAGGTTGTGTTTGGGGCAACAACATTCTCAAAGCATGGCCGTTTTAAACTTCTTGAAGTTAAGGCAGGTGCAACTCCATAGTAGAAGGGACCAGTAAGCGTCAACGTGTATACAACCATTCTTCCCAGAGTTAGAAAAATATTTGTGTCTTTGCTCCGAGAATGTTTAGTCAGAAACCAGTGAAGAAATTTTAGATGGCCCTCCTCTGACAAATCTCTATTGATAAACACGATAGCATTCACAAACTCTAAAACGCTGGAAACGAGTATCGAAACTCTGTCTTTGCTAGATGTACAAACCGGGAGGCCGACAGTAATGCTTATTATCGAAATCTTGTTAACCCCCGCTCTTAGATATACACTGCGACTAAAGGTTACTTTTGGGTTGTCTATATTTCCATATACAGATCCTATTAGTTGACCATTGATGAAAACATGTAAAGCGCGACCAGCGGAGAAGATTGTTGTAAATGATCTATTTTCATAAGATGTTGTCTCAGCATTGTATGCTTGCCACAAAAATGCTCTACTATCCGGAGTCATCCTTACAGTCAGGAAGGGTGCTGATTGACCGAGGAGGTAAGTTGTAGTGCCTATTATTACAAACTACCTTTGACCAGTAATAGTTAGCGTGTAAGTGTATGCATAGACTGGGGCTGTAGCAATGAGAAGGCGGGACTGAGTTCTGGGAGGGTGGAAGCGGGACTAGACAGTAGGTATAGGTACACGTAAGTTAACTTAGTATCGTTGGTGTCTAAGTCGTTTTTCGAAGCGGGAACGGGTAATTGCGAAGCGGGAATGGGGAAATGGGGAGTGGGAAGCGGGACTGGTCTTCTTTTACTTAACTTTTGTAGAGTGTTTCTTTTGTGAGGGAAACATATGTAATATATTAGCAAGTCTGGTAGGACCCTGTCTGTGACTATATAAATAGAAATAGGAGTCCAGTTTAGAAAGGTAATTTGTTGGATTGATGTTTGTGTCAGGAACGTGTATGTGTATCAGTTTATGTTATTTTTACTATTAACTAAGTAGTGAAAGAGTTCTAGTGTCTGGGAGTTGATGGGTGTTAGAGGGTGGGGAAGGGGGAGTGGGGAAGCGGGACCGGGTGCGTGAGTATTTTTATTCTAGTGTCTGTTTACTTAGTTTTTGTGGGGTGTTTTTCTTGAGAGGGAAAATACGTAAAGTATTAGTAAGTATAAAGATGTTGGTGCATGACATGGTCCCCCTGTAAGTTTCATCCCTGGGAGTGGTTTATGGTGGAAGAATACACCATAATAGAGTAGTTGACATATGTCAAGTGTTTTCAGTAGTAGGTTCCAATAAAATAAAATGGGTGTAATTTTTGATATATCATTTCACATGATATAGAGTTGGTGGGCTGGATATGGGAGAGCGGGATTGGGAATTTTTTGACAGTACCTTTGTCCGGGAGGGAGTGAGTATAAGAGGGTGCAGAAAGATAGGAAATTTTTGTTTGACTTGTTTTAAAGGGAACGAGTGTATATTCTAGAAGCGGGAACAAACTTGCTCACTATTTTTTGTTGACCAATTTTTTGCGCGAGGGAGTGGGAATCGTGTATGTTTTTGTTGTGCATTTTTATACTTTCGACTGCATGTCTTGTTGCACCACTCTGCCTTAGAATTTATAGTAACTTTTTCTCTTGTTATATTGAGAGTTTCTGACTTGTTTCTGTTGTGTGTTGACAGATGGCTGAAGCGGGTCCTTCTCGCGGAAGAAGTAACATCAAAACTGTTACAAGTTTGCTCCGTAAGGATGGTAGTTGGGCGGATTCCCCTACTCTCTTTCCTGTCCCTCCTGTGACTATTGATCCCGAAGCTTACTTTACTAGTATGGATGAATACTATCAAGAAAAGCACATGGATCCACCACTGTTTGATAGTGCCCAATTGGATTCTGAATGGGGAGGGTATAAGCATTTAAAATATCGGAGCTCGTTTCAAAATTCCAAATGGAAGGATTTTATGTCGAAGGCCTTCCAAATTGGGGGAGACTATTCTTGGAGAGCTTCTACTCCGGGCGAGAGGTTATATTCACGGCCCGACGATGGTGGGATAGTTATGCCACTTGAGCACTTGAAAGCGGGTTTAACGTCCAAACCCCACAAATTCTTGGTAGCTTTATTTAAACAACAGTTTAAGTGTACTCCGACACAATTTACGCCAAATTCCATTCGACTGATATTGTGGTTCATTGCTGCATGTGATCATAGCAGCCGACAGCCAACCTTCGAGGCATTCTTCACGATTTTTTCATCAAAAAAGTCCAACTGTGCTCCATTTTATGAAATTGTCCAAGGTAACAAAAATAGCTGGGTAGGTCTTCTTGCAGGTGGCCATAAGCCGGTGAAGTTGGCTACCACTAAGAAGCATTGACAATATGAATATGTTGTAATTCGTGGTGGGGATTGGAGCTACATGCCGGGATTTTCCTCTAAAGTCGAGCCACAATGTGTTATACGGAGAGATACGTTGTCGGATAACCAAGTGAGGAATTGTGCGGATTTACTCCGTATTTTTGAGTTTGTCTGGGACGAGACTGAGTTCCAGAGTGTTAGCAAGCTGAAATTCTACGGATGTAAGTGTTCCCTTTGTTGTGGTAGATTCTGTCATATGAAATGTGTATGTATTACTTAGCCTGCTATTTGTGTTATGTTGGCCACGA
Organism: Heracleum sosnowskyi; assembly: GCA_030848705.1. Lineage (NCBI taxonomy): Eukaryota > Viridiplantae > Streptophyta > Magnoliopsida > Apiales > Apiaceae > Heracleum > Heracleum sosnowskyi. The sequence goes on along the minus strand of CM061242.1, from coordinate 6,446,612 downwards.
ACTAAGTATATGTTTTTTTGTAACAGTGTATCCACCAGCATCAATGGACATGCCCGAGCTTGCATGGGGTGAAGGTAAAAGGAAAATTGAAGAGCTCTTGAAGAGTGGACCCTCTAAGCCCGAACACTTAAATAAACAGGGCGAGGACGATGATGCCGATATGGAGGATGAGGTAGAAAGTGTTGATGCGGGGTTGGATGGTGTGTATGAGGAGGTGTTTGAGCCGAGACTTGGTGATCATGAGAGAGTCCCAATTGATGTTGGTAATGGTGTAGATTTGATTGGGTCTCGTCCGGTATATGTAGAAACAAATACTAGTGAGCCGACGAAACATCAGGAACATGTGACCACAGAGGCGTGGGTGGAAGGAGATAACCCTGTCAACTTGCATACGGTATTTGCTGATTGCTTTTTGATGGATAAAGATTTCTTTGTAGAGGGACCTGATGGAGGGAGTGTTGGCCCCGGATGGGAGACTTTAGTGGCGGATAATGAGGCGCCATTGATGAGCACCGGTATGTTGTCTTATTCTTAATTCTTGTCTACTTTGTTTCTTACTTATTTGTCTTGGACATGTTCACCATATTTTTTGATTTATGATGTAGGTGTGCCCGGTGAGAGGGGAGAGCATGTCAAGGAAGGAGATACTTTTGGTCGAGTAGGAGGGGCTATCGGTGAGGCTGTTGGTGGAGTTAGGCATGTACCGAGAGCCCGTCCGAAGACATTAGTTTCTTGCTCCCGACTTGGCATGAAGCGGAGGTCCGGCTCACAGCGGGTGGTAGACTCCACTTTTGCTTATGATGCCTCCTCTGATGACGAGATTGTAGATCCCTCTACTGGTGTGCAAAGGAAAGGAGTAGGATATTTGTTTCCTACAGCTCCCAAGGCAGTTTTACCCGAGATGCTTACCCCTGATGATCGTGGGAAACTCGCGAAGGTGACGAAGAATAAGACGATTATAAGGTTTGAGAAGCATTATGCTCGGGTAAGTGATGTTCTTTAATGTAGCTTTCTGTTTTATTTGTCTACACTTGTGATGTTTCAGCCTTCATATTTTCATTTGTGTTAGTTCTAACCAGTTTCCTTGGTTTGATGTCTTGTTGTAGGTTGGCGGTTATGGCGCCGGATTGGTGAATAAGCTTTGACGTGAGGGAAAAAGACGGAAGGTGGCAGAGAGACAAGTAAAAACCCTGAAGCAAGAAAATGGTGGCCTAATAGCTGACATGGATCTTCTACAAGAGGAAGCTGAAGAAGGCTTCGCTGCTGACAGGAAACGCTTGGAAGATCAAGTGGGAGAGGCTGTGGATGATGCCAACCGTGCGAAGGAGAAGTTGGTTGCCATGCCATCCGCAGTAGATGTGATTCGAGATTATAAAGCTTCTCCGGCGTACAAGAAAGACTGTGATGATGCTGTTGCAGCCTTCCGAGTGACTAGTGTCTTTAGGGAGATAGTTGGTGTTGAGAGCCAGAAGATGACTCCACTTATCGTTGCTTGTTGCCGAGAGTTTTTTAGGGATGATCTTAGACGACCCAAAGATGAATTCGATGTTTTCTTTATGGAGTGGATGAAAACCCGGAGGGAGGCTTATGCTCGTAGGAAGGCACATCCGCCCCCGTGACAAGCTCCTTCTTCTGATTAGCTAGTGTATTATGACTTAGTATTTCCTCATGTCAAAATGCTCTTGTGCTTGTACTTTTTCATTTATAATTGTATCACGTTGAACTATTTTATGATATTGGAGTTGCTTTTCCGTATCCTTCTTTTGTCCGCATAAAACTTGTAAGAATAATTAGGTAACATATTGCACTTAATTGTTTCTGAAGTATTGTTACTTGTGTCTAAGATAAGTTATTTGTTTCTTCCGTCCGCCTTGTGTCTGTACAAAACTCATGTGATAACATAATTCACTAAGTTTTGTCTGAGATAATTGTGTCTGAGGTGTTGCAATTGTGTCTGAGGTGCTTTATCCACTTTGTGTCCGACATGGTGTTACTTGCCTTGTGTCCGTATGAAACTCATAAGATAATATAATTCACTCAATTTTGTCTGAGATAGTTGTCTGAGGTGCTTTCCCCGCTTTGTGTCTGTATGAGGCTTATGAGATAATATAATTCATTTAATTTTTTTATTTTTTGAGATAGTATTTTTTTTTGTTTTGAGATGTCCCTTCTCACCCACCAAGGAAGCGACAAGGGTGAGAGAAGGAGTTAGAAAGTTTTTTTGAGATAGTAAATTTTTTGATTTGAGATGTCCCTTCCTACCCACCAAGGAAGCGACAAGGGTGAGATGAGTTAGAAATGTTTTTGAGAAAGTAAATTTTTTTTGTTTGGAGGTGACTCTTCCTCCCCGCCAAGGAGGAGACAAGGGTGAAAAGGAGTTAAATTTTTTTTGAGATAGTAGATATTTTGCTTTGAGATGTCCCTTCCCACCCACCAAGGAAGCGACAAGGGTGAGAGAAGGAGTTAGAAATTTTTTTGAGATAGTAAATTTTTTTTTGTTTGGAGGTGACTCTTCCTCCCCGCCAAGGAGGAGACAAGGATGAGAAAAGGAGTTAGCAAATTTTAGAGCTAGTTAATTTTTTTTCTTTGAGATGACCCTTCCTCACCCGTCAAGGAGACGAAGAAGGTGAGAAAATGAGTTAGAAAAATTTTGAGATGGTAAATTTTCTTTGTCAGATGCTCCTTCCTCACCTGCTAATGAGATGACAAGGTGAGAAAAGGAGTTAGAAATTTTTTGAGATAGTAACGTTTTTTTTTGCATGATGCCACCCTTGCTCAACAAAAAAGGTGGTTACTCATAAGAGGAAAAAAAGTTGCAAAATTTTTGAAATGGTGAAATTTATGATGTTTCCAGGGGAATGTTTCTTGAGTAAATACATGTCAATTAATTTATGACTTGAGTTGAGGTTGATTCACTAAGATTCACCCTCAATTTTGCTCAAATGTGACGTTGAACTGGTGGAGGCTTTTCTTAAGGAAGAAACCCCTCCTTCTAGCGCCAAATGATAATGCTCCTTGCTCCACTCTACCGTACTTGTCCCTCTTCCGGCGATGCTTGGTCGGGAATGTGGTGTAGCTGTCGTAAGGGAGTCTACAAAACAATGCCTGACCGGGGGTGGTGGCCGTCAAGCATCGCCGATGTGAGAGTAAGTAACTTGGTGGTGGAGAATAACAAGAAACAATATCAGAAAATATATTTCCGGTGACTGAGTTTTAGAGAGCGTTTTGTAAAAATATGAGAGTGTGTATGTGAATGTCTGTGAATGTTGAAAAATTAGAACCTGTGCATATGTGAGGCTGCTTGAGTATTTATAAGGTTTAGTGTTACACTACAACAAATCTGGGCAATTATGACGAAAATTTTACACTGAAATTGTCGCAATTGATTCAATTACGACGGAAAATTTTCGTCATTTTTGCTCAAGTCTTAAGTTCAGATTTTCGTCACAAGAGCCAATTTTGTCACAAATATAATTTTCGTCATAAGTACAATTTTCGTCACAAGTATAATTTTCGTCATAAGTATAATTTTCGTCACAAGTATGATTTTCGTCATAAGTTACAGCGTGGGAACCACTTCTCATAATAAAATAATAAATGAACTTACGACGGAAAAACTGTCGAAAGTTAAATAATGAGACCCACCTGCTACCACAATTATATCCACCGAATTTTTGGTAGCTTTTATTTCAATTTCAATTTTACAATTTCAAATTTTACCAAAAATTTGAATCTCCCGCCATTAAATTTAAATTCTACCAAAAAAATTGAATCTCCCGCCATTGAATATAAATTCTACCAATTCTGGTCAATTTATAAATTTGAATTAGACAATAGATTGACCAACATTGGTTGCTTTTTTATTTTTTTATTAATAATTGTTTTTTGGCCGAATAACATTTGTTGAATTTAGTATACTATTTATTTTCATGTCAAAAGAAAAAGATCAAAACAAACAGCTTATGATTCTGAATTCCCTCGTTCCATACTGCTACAAACATTAGCATTAATATATTTTATACAATCATACAAATTGTACTTCCAAACAAATCAAATATTGCTAATATCAAATTAACAAGGAGGGATGTAAATTATCACAAAAATGGATCATATATAGCTTTCATTCAAACTGAGGCGAACAACATAATCAAATTCATGAATTTCTCTCCTTCTTGTCTACACGAGCTTTCTTTCTTTATTTCATGAATTTGTGTTGAGAATTTAGGAGATAAGATGACCAGGGATATACATGTATATGATTATATGGGTGTGTATACATATGCATAGTATATGTCATGACTTGAAAAAATGTTTTTGAAACAGTGAGGGAGGCACTGGAGTAGGAGAACAGAGAGGAGGTTGTGAGGATATTGAGAATATGAGAGAGATGAGAGCGTGAGAGAGCATAAGAGAGTAAAAGTGAGGGAGATAGTGTTGTCTCTACCGTTCATATGCCTACTCTCCCCGTATAATCAACGGCTATAAATTGATAACATGGTCACAATCCGAGTGCACTGCTCTCTACCAATAAAGTATTGACACATTTTTCTTGTAGACACCTATCTGATAGCATAGGACAAAATGGAAATTTTGCCTTCGTAAATTTTATTATTAGAAATTTGGAAATAGATAAATAACATTCATATTATCACCGCTTTAAGGATAAGTTCACATTTAATTTCTTGCAATTCTTCAAAAGTTCGATTTAGTTTATTTATTTATCGTTAAGTATGTTATGTTGTGTACTTTAAAATATATTTAAAAATTATATTCTTATCACAATCATAAATTTTTTCTATAATAAGTTTTACAACTTCTAATTTTGTACGTATAAAATAGATATTGAACATTTGGGTTATGGTAGCACTAATATATAATCCATTTTATTTTTATTATATAATATCAATCAATCAATACTATTATATAATAGACGAAACATTAAAAATTTGGTCAGTCGTTGCTAGGTACAGTTTTTTGGTACTTTGTGATTTTACTTAATTGCTCTGACTTAATTATTAAAAACTATTATAAAATAATAACAATACCTTTTATAACCAATTGCCTTTTAAACTAAAACACATTACTTTTCCAATTAAATAGTAATATTATATATTTATAACCAACTAACTTTTCACCTAAAATACATTATTTTCTCTATTTTTTCTAACAAAATCCCCCATTTTCCAAAAACATCACGAGCAATCACCTTTTTTAACTAATACATGTCACCTTTTCTATTTTCCTCTAAAATATCTTCTTTTTTTCAAAAATATTACGGACAAACCTTTAGTTATTTATTTTCAAATATATGTTAAAATTTTTAATTATTTAAAAAAGTTCACCTATTTTAACATGTCTATTTAAAAAAAAATACAATTAATTAAAGTATTAAAATATAAATAATAAAATTACCACTATTAAAAACATCTGTGCATCGTACATGTTTTAAGCTATTTATCCCCTTTTCTAAAAATATCACGGATAATTAACTTTCAACTAAAACAAGTTATTTTTGGAATATCACTAAAAAATTAAAAAAATTATTGCGGCCTACTTTTTTTGTGCGGGCCACTTTTGTTTGTGGGGCCCGTATGGTTGGATCGTCAATAAATATTTAAAAAAATTAAAATACCAATATCGGACAAAACAATAGTTAGAAGTACTAGTCAAATAACTAGGTGACTATTATAATCTCAAACCAAATAGATTTATTTTTTCTAATATTCTTGGAATATCAATCAAACATATAAATCTTGATATCCATACGGTTGGATCACCAGGAAATATTTTTTAAAAAATCAAAATAGCAATTCGGTACTAAACACTAATGAGAAGTAATAGTCAAATTACTAGTTGACTACTATAATCTCGAAACAAATAAATTTATTTTTTTCTAATATTTTTGAAATATCACTCAAACATATAAATCTTGACATCCATACGGTTGGATCTTCAGTAAATACTTTTTTAAAAATCAAAATACCAATATGGGACTAAACACTAGTTAGAAGTACTAGTCAAATAACTAGTTGTGTAAAAAAAGGGGGAAAGTGAGGCAGAAGCAATACTGTTCCAACGTTTCTGGAAAGATGCGGCATAACCGAACCTTTATATTTTTTGATGATATTTTATCAACACTAGAATGAGTACCGATTAACATCTGTACGGTTGGATCGTCTAAGAAATCAATTAAAAATTTTATTTAGTGAATCTGACTTGTGTCCCGTACCCGAAAGTAGTACTATTCCAACGTTTCTGGGAAGATGCGGCATAACCGAACCTTTATATTTTTTTAATTATTTTTTCCCAACACTAGAATAAGTACCGATTAAAATCCGTACGGTTGGATGGTCGAATAAATCAATTAAAAAATTATTCGGGTTTAGGGTTCGGGTTTAGGGTTTAGGGTTTAGGGTTAAAAATTAGAAAAATTAATGGGGCCCACTTTTTTCTGTGGGGTCCACCTTTTTTAATATTATTTTTTAATTAAATCGGGGAATCTTGACATCCATATGGTTGAATCATTGAAAAACGTTTTCAAAAATAAATTAAAACACCAATCCGGGACTAAACACTAGTTAGAAGTAATAGTCAAATCACTAGTTGACTACTATAATCTCGAAACAAATAATTTTTTTTAAAAATATTTTTGGAATATCACCCAAATATATTAATCTTGATATCCATACGGTTGGATCATCAGTAAATAATTTAAAAAAAAAATCAAAATACAAATATGGGTCTAAACACTTATTAGAAGTACTAGTCAAATAACTAGTGACTATTATCATCTCAAACCAAATAAATTTATTTTTTTTCTAATATTTTTGGAATATCGCTCAAACATATAAATCTTGATATCCACATGGTTTGATCTTCGGGAAATATTTTTTAAAAAATCAAAACACCAATCCAAGACTAAACACTAGTTAGAAGTAATAGTCAAATCACTAGTTGACTACTATAATCTCGAAACAAATAAATTTGTTTTTTCTAATATTTTTGGAATATCACTCAAACATATAACTCTTGATATCCATAGAGTTAGATCATCGAGAAATATTTTTAAAAAAATTGAAACACGAAAAAAACATGTGTTAACTTACGACGGAATTCGTCATAAGTTATTGGACTCCAAAAATTTGAATTTCCCGCCTATTTTTTTGGGAAATTTTTTAATTTACCGCAAAATGTTTTTGAAATTTTTTTGAATTTACCACCCCAACAACTCATTTATGACGGAAAAATCGGCGTATATTTATTTAAAAATATTATTTTAAACGACTAATTTTGTAAAACTGATAATAGGATAAGAAAAATTTTATAGAGGCTAAGTTACGACAGAACAAACTTCCGTCATAAGTATACTTACGACGAAATTTCCGTCGTAAGTATACTTACGACGAAATTTTCGTCGTATATTCAGTTTAGCAAACGATGTCGTCTTCTCCTACACAAAATTTATTTCTTTTATAATTAAATTTAATTTCGAAAAAATAATAAAATATTCAACTTCCGACGGAATTACAAATCCGTCGTAAGCTGATACGTCGTCGTTTTAGTTGGCACACTGTTTTTCCTTTTTTTTTTATTTGGTTTGTGCCAATTTTTATTAATAAAATAATAAACTTGCGACGAAATGTTTTTTCCGTCATAAGTATTTGTGACGAAATGTTCATTTCCGTCGTAAGTAAGGCGCACCCAACATTCCGTCATAAGTTTTCCGTCATAATTGCCCATTTTTCTTGTAGTGTTACCTTCCTTTGTCCCCCGGTCCGGAAGAATGCTCCCTTCCTTGTGACAGATGTGAGTTGATGTAAGAGTATTGGAGAAGGGAGCAGCTTTTGCCCAAGAGGTGGAAGGTGCTGGAGGAAGGAGCTGTCTTTGGTCCGGAAGAGATAGCATTGCATTCACTTATTTTCCTTAGTCCACTTTGGGTGTGACAAGTTGTCCATTGAATTCTTCCGGGACATGATCATATCTGGCAGGTAAATAGACTTCTTCCGGGCAAAGAGACTTCTTCCGGAGGGTATTAACACACCCTAAATTAGGAGCAACAAACTTTTCATAATAATCAGGGACCAATAATTTATTTATGTGTAGTTCTGAAGTGGTTTTCCCTTAATTATCAACTTCTGTAGGGTTCTGTCACTTATTTGTAAACACGTACTGTTGCATTATTCGACGAAACCTAAACAGAAGTTGATAGTTTCCTGTATACATTATGACTATACAAAACAGTAGATTTAATGATCAATTAAATGTAATTACAACTAAATCCTCGATCATGTGCTTTAATTAGATTGACATTCCCCAGTTACCAACAATTGACCTGTCAACATATATACATGGGTCATGGCTGCATAAATGTGCATTATAGTGATATATTTACGTGTGCATGGATGGACCTGGTGGAAATGTAGCTAGAATTCAGAGGCCCATTTCTGATATCTCCCCCACACTCGCCCCAATTTCTCTTGTCCACTAGTCTAATTATGCATACAAAATTGAAGATTAATGTACCTGAGGATAATTAAACTCGGGCAGCACCCTGAAGTTCAAAGATATTTCGATATAGAAATACATGTAATCTCAGGAAACAACTTGAGAGTGACGTTAGGGCCAGTAATTTTCTCGTCAAATTATTATGTAAACTAAAAGATTAATTTTGGGAGCTTGGTATATTTATTTAGAAATGATTATTAATGGTGGGAGCGTCTCTGTATCATATGTCATACCTGCAATTTCGCAACTTGCAGTAGAGATCTATCGCTTTCATATTTCTTTGTCTGTTGTACTACAAGCATTAAGGTCCATATACATTCAAACAAGTAATCATCCAATTATAAATATATACACAAATTCGTCGAATATATGCATTTGTGCACAGACAAAACTAAAGTTGTCTATAAATCACACAGTGTGTTAATGGAAACCTAATTAGTAGAAACTAGAAAGGGATTTGATCTACAGGCGTTGATGAATGTTATGATTAAGCTTGAATGGCTATGAATTATGATTAATAAGAATTGATTTGTCAAATTGGTACACGGAGTGCATGCATGCACACATCTGCTTTTGAAGTGAATGAGCAAGTTGGACATATATTTCAGGCCCATGCAAGGATTCCGTATCCCACCAACAAATAAACATAACCAATCTATATAACCCTTAGCTAAAAGTATAGATAAGATGTCACAAATAAAAAATTTAGAAAATATGTAAAATTCTCTCAACTCCAATAAAACATTACTCCAATAAAACATTACTGTTAGCCAAAAATATAGCCAACCACTTCGTATTGGCTATTTTTGTCGAACCTCTAGGACCAGTAGTAAAACTCCACCTCATCTGTTACCATATTCTAATTATATATATTCTATTTTTAACAATTTAAAATAATAATAACATTCTATTTTTAAAATATAGCCAACTCCATTGGAGCACAATATCTTACAGGTTCAACAAATTTTACATAATCAGTATATTATATGATTTTAGCCAACGATTTTAGCTAACACCATTGGAGATGCTCTAAGAGTATTCTATATTCCTCCATAAAAATAATATTATTTAGAAAATGCTAAAGATTTCAAAAAATATTCCAAAATTGATTCCAAATCTTTTCCTAATTGGTAACTTTTTTAAAATAATATAGAACCTCGCGTACATACATACCAACGAATCAAAATCAGCCACTTGTCAATGTCACGTCATTTGAAAAAAAAAATTGAGAACTCTTTATATTCGCTCTTTATTTATATTTTATTTCTACCCACGTAAGTTGCTCCACCTCCACCTGATATGGAGGTACGTAATCAGAGATGGGGGTACGTCTTTAGCTCTAGCTCTACCTGATAGAGGCAGAGTTTTATAAAGATTCTACTACTAGTCCCCTAGGGATTCAAGAATGTCTCTAAATAGAGGACTCTTGGCTGGATTATATCACTATAAACGTGATAATCATTAAATATACATCATATATGTATATAAATATGACAATAATTATTAAGGGTTTATGATATTAAGGATTTCTAGTGTCCTACTCGAACTAGGGCACTTAAGGCTCACTTGGTAGTGGTTGGATAAGCTCAAACCTCTTCAATGACTTATCAGGAGGTGGCTGATTACACAAGTAACGGAAATGGATTATCATAGAACTACATTGGGGCTTGATTCCTATAAATAGGACATGTAGGCGTTGGCAAGGGGGGTTCGAACTTTCATTCACTATACACAAAAGGCACGTGTAACCTTAGTGAGTTTTCCAGTTAATCCGTTCGGCGAGGTAGAGGACTACTCAACCACAATTATTCGGCAACCTTGTCAATTCAGTCCAAAAACACCACATTCTTCCATCTGTTCTAGCAGTGGAAGTCGAAGCTGCTCACGTGCGCACCAGCTGCTATCGTCCAAAAACCAAGGACGTGATTAGTTATTTCAGCGGTTTTTACTCGAAGTGTTGTACCAAATTTCTCTCACAACATCTTTTGGCGCTAGAAGGAGGGGACTCCTAAAATCTTTTTTGAGAGAGAAAGATGTCGGACTCTTTCGATGATGAACGAACGCCGAGTAATGGCAAAAATGGATGAGGGGATGACCCTGGGAAGGAAGTTATGAATAGGGATCTTCTGAACAGTCTTCAACAAATGGGCGACAGGCTTGGGTCGTTGGAAAGAAGAACTGAAAAGATGAAGAAATGGCAGAAAAAGCAAAAACGCTCCAAGAAGCGAGAGGTGACGCCAATTCGTTTGGACTTTGAGGATGAAGAAAAAGAGCTCGAGGATGATGAGCCTAAAAGAACCTTTTCTGATGTGGAAACTGACCAGGAAAATGAAGACTGGAAGTCTGAAGATGAAAATGGAGATGGCCCGGAACCCTCAGCTACGCTTAGCGTGAGTGTATTTGACCGCATAATGCAGGTCTAGTTGTATCTTCACCTTTCACTAAAAAGATACGAGATTCACCCCTCCCACATACCTATAATGGTGTAGGCGACCTGAAATTTGATGGGACAACTGACCCTGTGGAATACCTCAGTCGTTTTAACACTGAGATGGAGGTGTATCAAATCAAAGACCACACCAAATGTAGGCTTTTAGCTGCAACTTTGAGGGAAAACACACATCAGTGGTTTTAAAGGCTACTTGCTAACTCGATTAAGAGCTGGAGACAGATGAGTGAGCTCTTTGTGACTCAATTGAGAGCTTCAGTTACGTTTGCACCTCCTACCAATACTTTGGCAAATATTAAGCAACGTGACAATGAGACTCTGAATGATTATTTTAAGCGCTTTAATGCGGAGGTTCCGAAGGTGAAAAAGGCAACTGATGAAACCTATAAAAACTTTCTGATAGCTGGAGTAAGGCCAGGAACTGAATTCTGGAAGGAGCTGTAGAGCAAAGAACCAGATACATTGGCTGATTTTTATGCGAAGGCTGAACCACATAAGGTTGTGGAACAATCTTTAGCTAACCTGAAGAAGAAAAATGCTTCAAGCAATTGGAGCAGGAACAAAAGGAGCAGGTCCTATTGCCCAAGGGAGAGGGACTTCAATAAGCGTACCTCCTACAACAGGGCTCCCACTGATAGGGAAGCTCCCCGTGATGCTAAGACAACTCCCCTCACAATGAACGCCACTGGATCACGAAGAACGGTGGGATACAAATATCCACCAATGAAAAATCTATAAAAATATACCGAGTATACACCATTGGCTGCTCCACTTGATCATATATTTGAAGTGGGGGATAAGGCAGGAATATTCAAGAAGCCACCTCGAACCGGTCCACCTAGAAGGAAGGACCAAGGGAGATATTGCGCCTTTCACGACACAAATAGCCATGAGACCGCGGACTACCGTAATTTGAAGGATCATATTGAGGACCTGATCAAGAGGGGGTACCTTACTGAATTTATAGCTGAGGAGGCCAAGAAGTACAAGGACAGTAAAGCTAGTAAAAATGGAGAGAAAACCGTACCTGATCGTACAACAAGGGCTGGAAGTATCCGTACGATAATTGGAGGACCTTATATTGGAGGCACAAGCAGAAATTCTATGAAGAATTATGCTAAGGAAGCTAGAGGACGCCCTCTTGCTAATGTATTTCACTTGTCAAAGCGCCCTCCCAAGTTATTCAAGGGAGAGGTAGCTGATATAATGTTCAACGAGGAGGACGCCCTACATGTGCACCACCATCATAATGATGCACTGGTGGTAACTATCAGCATTGGAAATTTGAACGTCCACCGAGTCCTTGTTGACAATGGAAGCTCCTGCAATATCTTGGCTTACAACACCTACCAGAAGATGGGGCTCTTAGATAAAGAAATGTCTCCTTCTTATAATGATTTATATGGATTGACTGGAGGACCAGTCCAAATCGTTGGAAGGGTGAAGTTACCTGTGGTATTGGGAAATGAACCTCTCCAAGCTACACAGGTAGCTGAGTTTATGATTGTGAATGAAGACATCTCTTGTAACTGTATTATTGGCAGGCCTCTGTTGAAGAAAATGAGGGTGGTAACCTCCATATATCACCTTTCGATGAAATTCCCAACTCCAAATGGGATTGGATGCCTACAAGGCTGTCAAACCGAATCCATGGAATGTTATAGTAAGGCTTTGCATTCAGCAGAGCAGGCCTCAAAACATCTGTTACTTGTGGTTGTGGACGGTGGTACGTCCGATAATTGTTATTGTTACCTGAAAGTAGGAGTTGGAGAAGAAACCGTAGCTGAGAAGGGAGTAATTCCTGTGAAAGACATTTGTAATGCTATTGTGGTCATCCAATATCCAGGGGAAGCACCTTACACGGATGTTGTCTTTTTTCGGGGGGTAGATACCCAGGAAGAGGTACGGAAGTTAGAAGCACCCCCACCTAAAAAATTGAGAATACAAGAATCTTTTGTTGATGGAGTCGTGGAAGATGTGAACGATAGTGATCTTGAAGACATGGACCTGGATAAGCAGTTGGATGCCCAGGTACCTGCTTAGAATAAGGCACTAGTTGATATTGAGTTGGATAAACAGCTGGATGCCCAGGAACCTGCTCAGAAATCTAGTAATAAAGTTCCAATGGAAATTGACCTGGACCCACGGATGCTTGAGACAAAGGAGAAAACAGGTGCAGCTGGTGATACCATATCCATTTTGGTAGATGAAGCTGACCCCTCAAAAGAGCTGAAGATTGGTAAGCAGCTCAACTCTGACATTCGTGAATCTCTAACCATGTTCTTGAAGGGAAACTTGGATGTTTTCGCGTGGTGTCACTCAGACATGATTGGCATCGATCCTAAGGTGATGTGCCACCACCTTAACATTGATCCCAAAAGGAAAACTGTTAGGCAGAAAAGAAGAGCTACCAGTGGGGAAAGAGCTGTAGCTCTGAAAGAAGAGGTGGATAGGTTGCTAGCAACTGGTTTGGTAAGGGAATCATTTTACCCAAATTGGTTGGCAAATCCCGTGCTTGTGAAGAAGCCCAATGGAAAATGGTGAACGTGTGTGGACTTCACAGATTTATATAAGGTGTGCCCAAAGGATAGATTCCCACTCCCGCGGATTGATCAGCTGGTTGATGCAACAACAAGACATGCTTTGATTAGCTTCATGAACGCCTACTTTGGGTATAATCAGATACCAATGTACGAACCCGATCAGGAGCACACCTTCTTTATCACGGATAGAGGTTTGTACTTCTACATTAGAATGCCTTTTGGGTTACTGAACGTTGGGGCAACTTACCAAAGGCTAGTCAACAAGATGTTTAAAGAACAGATTGGTAAAACAATGGAAGTATATGTGGATGACATGCTGGTAAAAATCTAGAGTTGTTGCTGATCATGTAGCTCACCTCTCCGAGATGTTTGATATCCTAAGAAAATATAGGATGAATCTCAACCCTCAGAAATGTGCGTTTGGGGTTGAATCGGGAAAATTCCTTGGTTTTATTGTGAACCATAGGGGAATTGAGGCTAACCCCGCAAAAATAAAGGCTTTGATTGAGATGTGGTCACCTCACAATGTGAAGGAGGTACAATGTCTCACAGCTCTGAACCGATTTGCTTCCAAATCTTCTGATAAGTGTAAGGAATTCTTTGCCGCAATAAAGAAAGGAAAGTACTTTGAATGGGGACCAGAATGTGAAGCTGCTTTCAAGAAGCTCAAGGAGTAGCTCGGAAGTCCTCCGATGTTATCTAAACCCTTGGAAGGTGAGGTACTCATACTCTATTTGGCTGTGTCTGAATATTCTATTAGTGCAGTGCTGGTTCAAGAAGAGGAGATGGTTCAACACCCGGTCTATTATATTAGTAATAGGTTGCTAGACATCGAAACTCGGTACATAAACATGGAAAAGTTAGCTTATGCTTTGATTTTGGCTTCAAGGAAACTTAGACCGTATTTCCAAGCACATCAAATTGAGGTACGAACTTCGTTCCCGGTGAGGCAGGTGTTACATAAGCCAGAAGCTTCTGGGAGGCTTATGGAATGGGCCGTGGAGCTAGGCTAATTTGACATTAAATATAAGCCCCAAACTGCTATCAAGGGGAAAACACTGGCTGACTTCTTACTGGAATTTCCACCATCTGTTGAGGTGGCTGGAATAGAATGCGTAGCTGAACCTCCCGTGGAGGAGGTACTAGTGGAAAACTGTTCCCCCTGGTGGACACTTTATGTAGATGGAGCAGTGAATGGCAATGGAGCGGGTGCATGTATAATACTTATTAGCCCAGAAGGTCATAAACTGCAAAGCTCTATTCACTTTGGTTTTTATGTGACAAATAATGACGCGGAGTATGAAGCACTTATTGTCGGCTTGAAGCTAGCCCTGGAAATGAAGGTGGAAAATCTGACTATTTTTAGTGACTCAATGTTGGTGGTATGGCACATACGAGGAGGATTCAAAGCCAAGGGCCCTCGTACTGATTTGTATATGAGGTACGCTCAAGAGCTTATCAGCAGGTTCAAGGAGGTGAACCTCGAGCAGATACCTCGATCTGAAAATGCTAATGCAGATGTACTAGCAAAATTAGGATCGCAAAAGGAGGCAACTACGCTGGGGGTCATTCCATTAGAGGTGCAGCTCCAACCCAGTATACCAAGGCTTGATGTCATGAATGTGGGAGCTCCAGTGGAGGATTCGTGGACTACTCCTATTTTTGAATACATCACTAAAGGGACTCTGCCACCTTACAAGGATGAGGCTCGAAGATTGAAGTATCAAACTGCAAGGTATGTAATTTATGATGGTTCTTTATACGAAAGAGGATTTAACAGGCCATTGCTTAAGTGCATCTCTGGAGATGAATGCAAATACATTATGCGTGAAATCCATGAGGGAATTTGTGGTAACCATTCTGGAGGGACCTCCTTGGCGCACAAGATACTTCGTCAAGGTTACTATTGGCCGACTTTGCAGAAGGATGCTCACAGGTTTACTCGGGCATGTGATCATTGTCAAAGGTTCGCAAATTTCAACAACAGTCCGGCTGTACCCCTTAAGCCTCTCACAAGCCCTTGGCCATTCGCTGTTTGGGGAATTGATTTGATTGGGGAGCTACCCCGAGGAAAGGGTGGTGTCAAATACACAGTTGTAGCTGTTGATTACTTCACCAAGTGGGCAGAGGCTGAGCCACTAGCTATAATTATGGCAGCTAAGCTGAAGGAATTTGTGTTTCGAGCAATTTTATGCAGGTTTGGGGTACCTTTAAAACTTATTTATGATAATGGTAAACAATTTGATAGCAAGTAAATGCGGGGTTTGTGTGATGACCTCGGAATTCAAAAAGGATTTTCAGTTGTGTGTCATCCGCAAAGTAACAGTCAAACTGAAGCTGTTAACAAGATCATTAAGCACACTTTGAAGGCGAAGCTCGAGGAAAGCAAGGGATGTTTGATAACGTGTATTTTATACACGTTTTTGTCTCTCTTTCTCTAGGTTTTCTTTCGGTTCCATGGGCATTTTATTTATATTTGTTATGTTTTCCTTTTTCAGAGCCACATGATTATTTGTTCAAAAGATGGCTTATTGCGGGCTTGAAAGCAAAGATTATTCAAGAGGGAATTTTGATGATGTTGGATTGCGATGCCGAGAGGTTTATAATGCATGATTTTTGAGATTGTTGTCTCGTACGGGCGTCTGCACGGCCGTTCAGTAGGCCGTACGGAGTGTTCCAAGTGATGCAGTTTGAGTTTCCATTTGTACGGGCGTCCGTACGACCGTTCAGTAGGCCGTACGAAGTGTTGCAGTTTGAGTTTCCATTTGTATGGGCATCCGCACGGCCGTTCATCAAGCCGTACAAGTCATGCTGGAACTTTTTGGAAGCATATTGGCTATTTTGTCCTCTTGTCAAAGGGATGTATTAATTGTGTAGTGGGAAACCAAAAATTATCTTATCCATTATCACATCTTCATCTTATCTTTATCTCACCAAGAACATTCAAGTAGGTTTAGAGGAAGCATTTATTACTTGTAATCTAGCATTGATTATGAGTAACTAACTTCATTTATTTGGCTCAAGAAAGGATTTCTTGTACTAAACCCATTTCATTTTAAGTAAGATCTTTTCACTCTATCTTGAATACTTGTGTTGTATTGTTGATGAATTTGCTTGGAGATTTGTAAGTTGCTTCACCTTACTCTTCTTGTAATTTCAATTGCTAATTGTTTGTGCTAATCTGTAATTGTTAGTGCATTCATTATAGTAGCACAAGATTTAGTGTACCTAAATCCTCAAGATTTAAGTGCAAGTACCTAGGTTGAGCTCCTCATCCTTGGATTTGTCCTAACCTCTCTTTGTTTAATTCCTTGATTTGGTTAAACTAATATTGCTTCAATATTGATTGCTAGTATCAAGAGAACTAATTTACGTGCTTCACTAAATTAGTGTTTTAGAAGAGATCTAGATTTTGTGTGCTTCACCAATTATCTTGGTTAGGTAGAGTTGGGTATATCTTTCTTGAGTTTGTCGGGTTAAAGTACTTAATTTTCCATTATCCTTGGGTCAAATATCTCTTTATCTTGCTAATTAATTCATTGTGCCTTGTTGTGTTGGTAAAATTGGATGATTGCCATTAACTTAGTTGTATTTCTTTAGCAATTTATTTCTTGTATGCAAGGTGTTTGATAAAATACCACAACCAACTCAAACCCCTCCCCCACCATTTTACTTTACACTAGTATTGAACGTTACTCCCTTGGGTTCGATCCCTACTTGCCATATTTGCTATATTTTGTAGTTAAGTGCGAACATAGTAGAGCATAACATTATTATTAACAATTTGGCGCGTCGACGACGGGTGTGGCCAATGTTGGCTAGAGGAGCTCCCAATGGTGCTGTGTTCATATAATACCACACCAAGAACTACTACGGGCGAATCTCCATTCACTTTGGCTTACAGATGTGAGGCTATGGTACCTGTAGAGATTGGAGCTGGATCATTTAGAAGGGATAATTATGATCCCGAGAATAATGAGCTGAATCATCCTTTGTATCTGGATTTGGTAGAAGATGTACGCACAAATGCACAGCTGAAGCTGGCCGCATACCAGCAAAGGACTCGGAAGTACTATAACAGCAAGGTTCGTGCTCACCCTTTGAAAGTGGGGGATCTTGTGCTAAGGAAAATGATGCCAAACATGAGGGTTCATGGTCATGGAGTCTTTGGTGCGGATTGGGAGGGTCCTTATCTCATAAAGACTGTCTTGTGGGAAGGCACCTACCACCTCACGAATCTTGATGGGAAGCTAATTCCAAGAGCATGGAATGCCGAGAATCTAAAGAAGTACTACCATTAGACTTCTTACTCCGTTTTCAGGTATTTTTTTTCTTTCATAGGCCTCTTTCAGGCGTAGGATCAATAAACGCAGCTTACTAGTTGTAGCTGCCATGCTTAGGTTTAGCTCTGAATTTATTTCAAGTTTTCTATGAATGCTCGGGGGGTAGTGTATGTACACCCCACTCATATGATGTTTTTGAGACAAGGATCACAATATGAATAAAAACCTTCGATGTTTTGCTTCATATGATTATACGTGGTTATGAATATTGATGCTTGTTGGATTTATTTATAAGTACATGGAATATGTATGAATATCTCTATGTGCGAATGAATGGATTTTACTTAGTTCTTTATCACTATTGCTTACATGTTAAAGAACTAGGGGGTAGTAGGTATATAAAACTTCCCAATGGTTATAAGGTTAAATTTCCACAATCTAAAATTTTTTATGCTCGGAATGGATACATACCCTCATGGACTATGAGGTACGAATGGATACATACCTCATGGACCATGAGGTACGAATGGATACATACCTCATAGACCATGAGTTACGAATGGATACATACCTGACAGACTATGGGGTACGAATGGATATGTACCTCATGGACGATGAGGTACGAATAGATACGTACCTCATGGACTATGAGGTACAAAAGGTGGGTGCCCATGGACTATGGGAGGCAAAAGGTGCGTTCTCATGGATTATGAGGTGCAATATGGTTCGGGTTCACGTGGATCCTAGAGGACTAGGCTTGTGAAAAACCCAACATATTTATAGACCTACGAGGTCCTTTTATAATGGAAGTTATGTGTAGGCCCTATTCGTCTCTCAAGGACTATGTTAAACCGAAAGGATTGGGTACATGTAAGCTCCTTTCATAATAGGTACGTGCAAATGGCTATGCTAACCGGTTCATGTGGATCCTAAGGACATTAGGCACATGAAGAGCCAATGCGCATGGATGATTGTGTGGGAGCCGGATAGCAGGCCACACATGGTAAAACCAGGACTTGGTTTAAAAAGAATCAGGACTTGATTCAAATACATGACATAACAATAAGATTTGGCTTAAACACGTGAGATCCCTAGTAACCTAGACTTGCGTGGCTCTTATGGATACACCTAGACAAGAATACGCAGGTGCGCTTAAGGTGTCTTGGATTTTAATAAAGACGATTACTAATTATTTAGAGGATTATAAAGAATTGTTGTAGAAAATGTTACATCTAAGGATTAGGTGTATGTCTAAACTTGGCTGAAGTTTAAAGGTTATATTTTAGAATCACGAGTACGTTCTGATATCAAAAATGTTGAGGTTAAAGTGCATAAGTTTACTTAGCTTTGATTATGATCATGTTGTACTACCGGTTACTTGACTAATAATAGTCTTCAACTTAAATGAACTTGACAAGTTCATCTGAGCGCGACATAGATGATAAGCTTGGTTATGAGCAACTACCCTAAGTATAAGGATAATCTAGCTACGCATATGTGTGTATCTGGTTTGGATATTACAACTATGTGTATATGTGCACCTATGGAAGTTGTTGTTATATGTGCATGTGTGTGCCACTAAGCATGATCAGTCTAAGTGTACATACATACTTACTTAGCATGGCAAATCGAAATACGAAAGAAGATGCATAAAGGAAAGTAAATGTCATGGAAATCAGGAAGTTATGGATTACAACTTGTGAAGCGTTCTGAGGCGCCCACACCCTCATCCGAATAATCCAAAATAATGGTGCAAGCGCCTTAAATGTTATTGGAACAAAACCATCAAAATTTAACCACGATGGGGCATCAATATTCTGGGGATTTAAACTCTTAAAAAGAAAAGGTATTTAGGAAGCTGGGCTATCAGAAACCACCTCACCCGTGGCAGTGTCAAGAGCTGGCTGAATCAAGTCCTGCTCATCCGCGGGCATCTCGGCCTCAGTCACCTTGGTGGGGACTCCATGGTTGGCCCAGTCCCTTCCTTGGAAGCACCAGCAGCTTCCTTGCCTTTCATATTATTGATAATGAATAGGACGTCTTCACCAAAGCGAGACCAGTCTAGGTATGGGAAAAGCTTATAGGTAGACTTGATGTAGTCTCCTATTCCATTGTTGTAACCTACCTGGTACAATAATGCACCTAAGTCGATTCAGCAACAGCTAAGTCGATTTGCAGCTCATCCATCTTCAGCTCCAACTCATGCACCTGCTTGGTATGATCATCTACAAGCTTGTCCTTCTCCACATCCAGGTTGATTATGGCAGAGCCTAGTTTCTCATTCTCTTTCTGTAGCTTGGTTTCCATGACCTTGAGCTTTTGGTTGGTGTTCTTCAAATGTTTCAACTCATCATCCTTGGCTTTGATAGCTGCTTTCAACTGTGCCACCTCCCCAGCAAGCTTCTTATCTCCTAAAGCAGCCTCCACGATCTCCTCCACGTGCTTTAGATAATGCAAAAAGCTCTCTCCGTTAGCAAGGGGAATGGCTTTGGCTACCTCAATAACAGTCATTATGTCCCATCTGGCTAAAGTCTCCTCAGGGACTTGATTGTCAGCCATGGCAATGAACTTTTGCATATGAGTACTGGTGGTCCTACTTCCGTGTGGAGGGACTGGCCTTGGTTTCTTGGAGGAGCGTGAGCTAGACACCATTTTTTAGTTAGATGGCGGGAGAAGCTTCCTCTTCAAGGAGGTGGATGATTTTTCATAAGCAAGGGAAGAATGCTTAACTTGGGAGATAGGAGTGGCTACAATTGGAGTGGTTTTTTCGTCCTCTTCTCCAAAGAGGTCATCATAATTCGCTGATTGATGAATGAATGAGGGAACACCTGATGCCATATTTGTCAAGTCAAAAATACCAAAAATGTCATACAACAGTCGTAATAAAGGCATGGTTGAACAAATGAGATGCATGGATAGTGCAAATAAATATGATGAAAAAAGGGTATGAAACAGGTACGGGTTTTGAACTAAGTTGTTTTAAGTTACCTGTTTTCGGTTTCTTAAATAGCAGTAGAAAAGGTAGGGGTACCTCCGCCTGGAATGAATCCAAACTTGAGTAGTGTGTCACGAGTCAGCAGACTAGCACCATCTCCTAGTCTTGCTGAAAGCTCCAGAGCTCTTTGTGCTCGAGTAAGGGGTTGACCTTCTAAAGATGACATTGCTGGTATCTTAACATCCGTGTTAAACTTGATTCTTAATTGGGGGCAATCATAACAGTAGACAAACTATTTTAGCCACCCCGACATCCTCTGCTTGTTACCTTTTATACATGGCCCACATGGACACCCCATGCGGTCAGGTAATAGAAGCCAGTGTCTTTCCCAGCTTGTTTGGGTTGGTAAAAATAACCCAACTCATATGTTGAAAGTTTCTTATTAAATTCCCTATCATACAAGGCGTACATGCACATAGCCATGTGATAGGAGTTAATGGTCAATTGGATTGGAGCGAGGTCGTAAAATTCGATTACTTCCTGAATGAATGGGTGTAAAGGAATGGATAACCCTAATTTGAAAAATTGGGTAGAAAGTACAACATTGGGGATTGCTTGATCCTGTTCAAAGCTGTCAAATCTATGACACCTCTCCCCGGGAGCAGGTACACTTAGGCTGCATCCAATATAACAGGTCTATTTCAGGCTTTCGATTTTTGCAGAGGTCATTATGGAATCTAGGTTTTCACAGGAAAGGTGGGCAAATGGATTCTCAGGAGGTACGTTTTCTTGGGTACCTTCCGAGTCGGTAGAAGCTTCATTCGACTAGTTTTGGATTTTAGTGGGCTTGAAAGACTCATAGTCCATTTGGTCTTCTGAGGATGACAGATTGAGGGTTACAGGTCTGGTATTTTTAATTCTATGGGAGAAAAGAGTGGTCTTCAAGGCAATACTAGCACACTTAGGATCAGTAACCTTAACCTTGGACATGGTTCTAGCACTGACGGTGGTTGGGGGGTCAACATGTGGAGTTTTGAGGCTCCTAATTAGTGATGAATGTGAATTTGACGAAACCAGAGGCTGATGAACCTCATTGGAGTCGGGATGATTAGAGCTAGCTGTAACAGAAGCACCTGACATCTGCGAAATGCAAAGCAGGTGTGACTTTGTTGCCTAATATCTCTTCTCAAAAATGACAAGGAAAAGGTTTTGGGACTGTCTATGTCAAGGAAAGTGGTATGAGGGTTTATCTAATGGATAATCATCATGAGGCATGCTCACAAACATAAGGTGGGCATAAATGGTTTATGCCTGATAAAAAAATAATATGCAAGAAGGTTGTTCACACAATATCACGCAAGTATACGCGGTCACAAGTAATATAAGAATAAGTAGAGTTCGTTCCCACAGAGACTGGTTTACCACAGTTATGCACTTATGCAACAATGTATGGCTATTGTTCAATGCTAAGACAAGTATCAAATTTGAGTTTTGATTATCTAAATTACTAATTAACTTAACAAGATTATAATTAACTAAAGAGATTGCTGTTGAATTACTTATGAGAATAAACATGGGATCCTAACTTCATTAAATACTTCATTCAGAGTCTTTTGTCTTTAATCAATGCATGTGACAGTTGTGATAACTAATCGGATAACACGAAATCAGTATACGCTACCTTTCAGTATACGTATACCAAACTACTCAAACATCCACAAAAGAGATAGAAGTTGGGTAGACACCAATTATGCTTAGACCCTATATGTCTATAAGATTTGAAAACATAACGGTTTAACGAACAAGTTATCCATTCAGATTACATAGGGCAGGTAAGATGGTTAAAATCACCTACGAATCATGCATGACAAACATACATAAACCTATGCTAGCATGGCAAGTTCTAAATCTCTATATCCACTTTCGCATTCAATAGAGATTAACAAATAATCTTAGATGTTAGCTACTCATCCAAGAAGAATAATCACAACCAAACTAGGTTATCAAGAATACATCACACACAAATCTTTAAAACAATTAACTATTAAAATCCATAAATAAATCCGTTAGAATCCCACGACGACGATTAGTTCATAATCGAACCGTTCATCATCGTGGGTTCTGATGAAAACATGATAGTAATAAGTTTGGAAAACTGAATAAAATAACCAGGGTTTAGAAAGAACAAACGAGAATCCAAAGTATCACATAATTTAGAAGAATACAAAGATTAGATGAAAACTAGGTCTTCGTAAATCAGCCGTCTTCTTGTTCTCCTCACCGGTGGATGAATATGTATGTATGTTTTTGATTCTATATGTATATGTATTATCCCTCAGAAAACGTCCACCAATGATTTATATAGGCTGTAGGGTTGACAGATAATCAGCAAGTTTCCATTCTGACCAAAAATTGCCTTTTTCCAGCATTCTTCTGGCGCGGGCGCGCGGGAGGTGGCGCGGGCGCGCGGTGACTTCTGTCAGTTGTGGCGCGGGCGCGCGGGAGTTGGCGCGGGCGCGCCAGGATTTCTGTCAGAAAATTCTTTTCTCTTCGCGTGAGCTGTAAGATTGTCAGAATCGGACTTGTAGAACTCCAGATATGGCCAAAACAGTGAAGACTGCGCAACCTACCCGGAAAATCCGAATTTTAATCAAATTAACCTCCAACTCTTGGTTCTGCAAAACTTAATGAAAACACATTAAACACACCACATACTTAAGTTCAAGTCATCAATTTAAGCCGATATGAAGCGTTCCAAGTAGATATAAAATCCACTTATCACACCCCCAAACTTAAACCGATGCTTGTCCTCAAGCATAAATAATATAACTATATACAACTAACTAGTACCACTTCCGTAGGTGATCACGGTTGCATTTGGCATATGCAACAAGCCCTTTAAACCCCTTGGCAGCCCTAGTGGACGAGTAAGGTCTCGTGAGGGCCTATAGCGAATGTACCCACAAAATCCATCTACTCATGCAACTAACAATGCAATGCATGTATGCAACTAATATGAAAATGCAACGATCCCTTCAAACCAACCAAAACCAATCAACGAGCCAACATCTCAAAGAACACAGTCTTCCAAACAGAGTTCGACCAAAATCCCATCGACCAACGAGACAAACACAGAAACGTGCGTGTATGCGATGCTCACCAATATACTCCCAAACTAAATCAAGACCATACCTACTCTTAGCCAAAACAACCACAAGCTTACAAACAGAATGAACTCTAGACACAAGAAACCACTTAAAGACACCTCAATATCCACTTGAGTTAGACAGGAATTCATGCTTTTATTACAGAACCTCATACTAAACACAATACACATGCTTATTTGACCGTGCAATGGTTAAGACCCCAAAAGGCTTATACAATAATACCCATGTAGCGAGCTTTAGGTTAGTGGATCCCAGACCGGAAAAGTCTTAGGTCACTAGGCACAAAGTCCCCTAGAACTTAATTGCTCGAGTATTAAAGAGCTCAACCTGATCAATTCTGCATAAAAACAACTAACACAACTCCTTTTTTTTCTTCTTTTTTTTCTTCTTTTTTTTTCTATTTTTTAATTTCGGAATGAGTGCACTTTGCCTTTTTCTCATTCCACCCTAGACTACTCATCTTTTCAATGAGCCGGCTACTAGCCATTTGACACCTAGCCTTATTGACAACTAGCATGAAATCCCTGGTTTCCCCCAAACTTAGACTTAAGTGCTTCTTTCAATTTCAAGAGAATAGAAAACATTCTAAATATAAGCAAGTGGTTAAATTTTAACATCCAAACAAACATGGTCTGATCAAATCTAAAAGCAACCAATGAGACTTGTGAAATTATTTTGTTTCTGGCCTGCAAGTCAATTCATAGGAACTTAATCAACCCTCTACCATCACTATCACACTCCCATCAACATCGACTCATCAACGAAAATAGCCAAGTCATAAGAGATCATGAAATATGCATGCTATGCAAATGCAACTAAATGGACTCACATGATAGATAAACAAATAATATGCAAAACAGAATGCTCTATATGACAAAACATGCAAAGATATGAATGAATTAACTACTAATGCAATATGAATCCTACATGAACACACACTAACATTACCATTCCTTAATTATCACCCCTAAACTTAAAATATTCAATGTCCTCATTGAAGGTAATAAGAAAGATAGTAGAAACATACCTAACACATGGGTTGCCTCCCACGAAGCGCTGTCGTTAATGTCATTTAGCCGGACAAATGTGAATCAAATCATGGTGGCTCGAAGATCGCATTTGACTTGTCCTTAGCAGAAGGACCATTCACCCATTGTTTGATAACCTTCTTGCTTTCTTCCCACATCTTTTCCAAATCAAACTTCACCTTGACTTTTCCACCAATCGATTTTTTCTTTTTCTTCTTTACACCTCTAAGGTGTTTATGCTTCTCCGTCGATTGATAAGAACACTCTTTTACCTCATCATCCTTGTTCCACCTTCTCAACACATTATCTTCACACTCTTTAAAAATCACCAACTCATCATTCAGAAGGACATACTTCAAATGTGGTGGAAGTTTTCCAAGCTTGACATTCGAAAGATCTCGAATGGAAGAATTGTCAATGGAATCACTGATGTGATGCTCAAACTTGTGCATGTCCGAATTTTTGCTCAACAGCTGATCGAACTCCTTTCTCTGACCCGTATCAACCATCTTCAAGCTAAAACACTCTTCCTCCTCTGTCGGGAATTTCATAGCCTTGAACACATTAAAGATTACCTTTTGATTACTCACCCTCATTGTGAGCTCTCCTTTCTGAACATCGATCAACGCTCGACCAGTAGCCAGAAAAGGTCTTCCCAAGATGATAGGAATCTTCTTATCCTCCTCAAAGTCAAGAATAACAAAATCAGCAGGAAAAATCAGCTTATCCACCTTTACCAAGACATCCTCCACTATACCCCTTGGATATGTGATCGACCGATCAGCCAACTGTAAGGTCATATTAACTGGTTTCGGCTCAGGCAACCCAAGTTGCTTAAAAATAGACATTGGCATTAGATTAATGCTAGCTCCCAAATCACATAAGCATTTGCTGAAAAGTTGATTGCCAATAGTGCAAGGTATGGTAAAACTTCCCGGATCTTTAAGCTTCGGTGGCAATTTCTGCTGTAGAACTGCACTACACTCCTCTGTCAAAGCAACAGTGTCCAAATCCTCGAGTTTCAACTTCCGAGATAGAATACCCTTCATGAACTTAGCATAGCTCGGCATCTGTTCAAGAGCTTCTGCAAAAGGTATGTTGATGTGTAACTTCTTGAAAACCTCGAGAAATTTGGCGAATTTTGTGTCAAGATTCTGCTTCTGTAGCCTCTTTGGATATGGAGGAGGAGGATAGATCTGGTTACTCTCTGTAGTCTTCTTCTGGAGCCTCTTTGGGTATGGAGGAGGTGGGTAAATAGTCTGCTCCGAAGTAGACTTGTCAGCAGAATTTTTGCTCTTTTCAGCCTCACCGTCCAACTGCTTAGCTGCCAAATCAAAAATTGGCTTTTCCTTAGAAGGTTCCACCTGATGCTGCTGAATTTCTTTCTCTTCTTCAACTGCTGATTTTTGATTGCCCGTGACCTTTCCCGATCTCAAGGTAACTGCTTTCACATGTTCTTGGACAACTTTCTTTCCTGGATTAGGCTCCGTATCTCTAGGAAGAGTTCCCTGAGCTCTGCTGAGTAAGGCACTTGCCAACTGCCCCATCTGATTCTCCAAAGTCTTGAGCGATGCCGCCTGGCTTTTAACTATCATTCTCAACTCATCCAATTCAGATTTTTCATTCAAAGACTGCCCCGCACTAGCATGAGGTTGTTGCGGAAATCCTGGTGGCTGAAATTGTTGCCTAGGAGCATACTGTGGCTGAAAATTCTGCCCTTGTTGCTGCTGAAAATTCTAAGGATTGTAAGGCTTTGCTCCAAATTGCTGACCTTGGAATGGCTGATAAGGCTGCTGAGATTGTTGATTGTCGCTCCAGCTGAAATTAGGATGATTCCGGCTATTGGGATGATAGGTGGCTGGAACTGGCTGTGATGGTCTCTGAAAGTTGCTCACAAACTGCGCCGACTCACTAGATATGGCACAATTATTCGTCTCATGTGCGCCCGCACAAAGCTCACAAACACTAGCCACCTGCCGAACTCCATAATTCGTCAAAGAATCCACCTTCATTGTCAAAGCCTTCAACTGGGCTGCTATAGCTGTAGCTGCATCAACTTCAAGAACTCCTGCTACTTTGCCTTGTGATAATCTGGCAGTTGGATTCTGGTATTCATTAGCAGCCATCATCTCAATTAGCTCATAAGCCTCATCATAGCTCTTAGCCCACAGAGCTCCACCTGATGCCGCATCAAGCATTGGTCGAGATTGACCTCCCAGACCATTATAGAAACAATTTATTACCATCCAATCAGGCATTCCATGATGAGGACACTTCCTAAGCATCTCCTTGTAACGCTCCCAAGCCTCACATAAAGTTTCACCAGAATGCTGTGAAAACTGAGTAAGAGCATTCCTGATTGCAGCTGTTTTAGCCATGGGGAAGAATTTAGTGAGAAACTTCTGAGCAAGATCCTCCCATGTAGTAATAGAACCTGCTGGTAGAGAATGCAACCAGCCCTTAGCCTTATCCCTCAGAGAAAATGGGAAAAGTCTCAGCTTCACAGCATCTTCCGACACTCCGTTGAACTTGAAGGTGTCACAAATCTCGATGAAATCCCTAATATGCATATTAGGATCTTCCGCCGGAGCACCCCCAAACTGCACTGAATTCTGCACCATCTGAATCGTGCCAGGCTTGATTTCAAAGGTGTTAGCTGCAATAGCCGGCCTGACAATACTCGACTGAATATCATTGATCTTTGGCTGAGAATAGTCCTTCAAAGCCTTCGTTTCTGGTGCTACAGGTTCTCCCATAACTAGATTCAATTCAAGTGATTCCTTACGAGATTGAGAACGTGTTCGCATACACACTCACTAGAATACCTGAAACTCACCAAACAAAGTAAAATTGATGAAAGAATAATCCGAGTCAGTGAACTTTAACGACCACTGATGACAAGCACATAAACTATATAAATAACACCGAGTCCCCGGCAGCGGCGCCAAAAACTTGTTCACACAATATCACGCAAGTATACGCGGTCACAAGTAATATAAGAATAAGTAGAGTTCGTTCCCACAGAGACTGGTTTACCACAGTTATGCACTTATGCAACAATGTATGGCTATTGTTCAATGCTAAGACAAGTATCAAATTTGAGTTTTGATTATCTAAATTACTAATTAACTTAACAAGATTATAATTAACTAAAGAGATTGCTGTTGAATTACTTATGAGAATAAACATGGGATCCTAACTTCATTAAATACTTCATTCAGAGTCTTTTGTCTTTAATCAATGCATGTGACAGTTGTGATAACTAATCGGATAACACGAAATCAGTATACGCTACCTTTCAGTATACGTATACCAAACTACTCAAACATCCACAAAAGAGATAGAAGTTGGGTAGACACCAATTATGCTTAGACCCTATATGTCTATAAGATTTGAAAACATAACGGTTTAACGAACAAGTTATCCATTCAGATTACATAGGGCAGGTAAGATGGTTAAAATCACCTACGAATCATGCATGACAAACATACATAAACCTATGCTAGCATGGCAAGTTCTAAATCTCTATATCCACTTTCGCATTCAATAGAGATTAACAAATAATCTTAGATGTTAGCTACTCATCCAAGAAGAATAATCACAACCAAACTAGGTTATCAAGAATACATCACACACAAATCTTTAAAACAATTAACTATTAAAATCCATAAATAAATCCGTTAGAATCCCACGACGATGATTAGTTCATAATCGAACCTTTCATCATCGTGGGTTCTGATGAAAACATGATAGTAATAAGTTTGGAAAACTGAATAAAATAACTAGGGTTTAGAAAGAACAAACGAGAATCCAAAGTATCGCCTAATTTAGAAGAATACAAAGATTAGATGAAAACTAGGTCTTCGTAAATCAGCCGTCTTCTTGTTCTCCTCACCGGTGGATGAATATGTATGTATGTTTTTGATTGTATATGTATATGTATTATCCCTCAGAAAACGTCCACCAATGATTTATATAGGCTGTAGGGTTGACAGATAATCAGCAAGTTTCCATTCTGACCAAAAATTGCCTTTTTCCAGCATTCTTCTGGCGCGGGCGCGCGGGAGGTGGCGCGGGCGCGCGGTGACTTCTGTCAGTTGTGGCGCGGGCGCGCGGGAGTTGGCGCGGGCGCGCCAGGATTTCTGTCAGAAAATTCTTTTCTCTTCGCGTGAGCTCTAAGATTGTCAGAATCGGACTTGTAGAACTCCAGATATGGCCAAAACAGTGAAGACTGCGCAACCTACCCGGAAAATCCGAATTTTAATCAAATTGACCTCCAACTCTTGGTTCTGCAAAACTTAATGAAAACACATTAAACACACCACATACTTAAGTTCAAGTCATCAATTTAAGCCGATATGAAGCGTTCCAAGTAGATATACGTGGATTTAAATCTATGGTCATGTACGCTCAAAGGGGGTGCTCCCTTCGGCGAAGGTATAAATTTCAAAGAATTATCGATAATTAACAGGGGTGAGTTTGTCAGAAACTCCACTTATCGAAAGGTTAATATGAGGATTTGAGACGACGGTCAATTTATATCAAGTCTCTCTCTAAATGATCTACATGCAAGCAATCCTAGGCATGAAATTACACAAATAAGTTCATATCAGTGGTGTGAAAGTGCGAAAAGACATGATTCGTAAGGGTTTGGAAAATCGATTTTTGTGAGTAAAAATTGAGGAGCAATTAAGGATCAAAAGTCGAACCTACGGCATCATACATGGATTTATACGACATAGAGAATATGTAAATTACAACAGGCATGCATCCGTGGACTGTGTTTGTGCATATGTGTATGCATAAAGGCATACAATGAGTGCGTGTCTACATCTGGTTGCATGCAATCGGAATTAGGGTTTAAAAGGAGAGCAAGAGACGGAAATCATACCGTGATTGCTGGAGTGTTCGACGGTGGTCGGAGTATGAGGTGCTCACCGGAAGTTGGAATCGCCTGAACTTGGTAGTCGACGGGGGGGGGGGGAGAAAAGGTATAGACTGGTTTTTTGGTGAGTTAAAGGGATATAAAGGATGTATGTCTATGTATATGTACAAGGAGCAAATAAAGGGAACAACCGCGACACGTGGCATCGTGTGATTGGCTGTGGCAGAAAATAGAAAATAAAAAAAATGATGTGAAATGATGAGGCGTGTACAACTTCATGTCTCGTGCCCCGAGAAGGAGTGGAACAGTCATGTTCCAATTTTAAAAGAAAAGGATGGATTTTATTTAGAGTTATTATTTAAAGAGGAATTCTATTTCTTATTAAATATGAATTGGATCTTTTGGAAGCTCTAGGTGTTTAATCTGGCGCACCTAGGAGATACGCCTTTCAGATGTGGATATATTTTCCATGTGGAAGCATAGAAATGTGTAGCTAAGGCTCTTTAGCTACTGGTTTATGGGAAGCTATGTTTAGCTATTGAAAAATGGTTCGTCTTGCATTTTATGACTACAAGGAACTGATGGGTAGTTGTGCCCCAAAATATGCTTTGGATTGATTATGACAAGGTGGAGGTACATAAGTTGCTCCACATCCACCTGATATGGAGGTACGTAAATAGCTCCATCTCTGTCAGAGATGGGGGTACGTCTTTAGCTCTAACTCTACCTGACATTGACAGAGTTTTACAAGGATCCTACTACTAGTCCTCTAGGGATTCGGGAATGTCTCTAAATAGAGGACTCTTGGCTGGATTATATCACTGTAAATGTGATAATCATTAAATATACACGATATATGTATATAAATATTACAATAATTATTAAGGGTTTATGATATTAAGGATTTCTAGTGTCCTACTCGAACTAGGGCACTAAAGGCTCACTTGGCAGTGGTTGGATCGGCTCAAACCTCTTCAATGACTTATCAGTAGGTGGCTGATTACACAAGTAGCAGAAATGGATTTTCATAGAACTACATTAGGGCTTGATTCCTATAAATAGGATATGTAGGCGTTGGCAAGGGGGGTTCGAACTTTCATTTACTATACGCAAAAGGCACGTGTAACCTTAGTGAGTTTTCCGGTTAATCCATCCGGCGAGGTAGAGGACTACTCAGCCACAATTATCCAGCAACCTTGTCAATTCAGTCCAAAAACACCACATTATTCCACCTGTTCTAGCAGTGAAAGTCGAAGCTGCTCACGTGCGCACCAGCTACTATCGTCCGAAAACCAAGGACGGGATTAATTATTTTAGCGGTTTAGTTTTTTCTGAACCAAATACATAAGATTGAAATGAACGAAATCCTTACCTAATACGAGAATAACTCAAACTAAACTACCTTTAAATATCATCCCAAAGAGGAAACAAGTATTATTCACCAATTTGCGTTACAAAAAATAGTATTATTCACCACTTTATATTTGAACTTAATAACTTATATAAGGATCTTCTTCGAAAAGTGCTCTTATACACAGGCTTAGATGTGTCGTTACTCGTTAGAATCACCATATGTATTTATAAAAAAATTGTATAGTACATATTTTTCAAGGACTCAGTATATACCGTACTGCAGTTTAGAAGAAAAGGTAACCCTAATTAGAGCAACATTGCAATTTAATCTACATCTCCTACTAATTGATAAAACCGGGCAGGGTGGGGGTCAGAGGGGATATACAAACAACAAACTAGAGCGGAAAAAGGAATAAGGTGATCCATAATTAATTAACATCCCACCATATATAATAAATAAATATATTCAAGGGCTATAATTCAACAACTTTATCTCGCAAACATCAAATATTTTGTCAAAAGAGATGGTACTAAACTATTGCCGCACATTATTTTAATTATTGAATAATGTCCAACTACATAAAGTACTAATTAATTAAGAAATGAATTGAAACTTAAAATAATAATTGGATAAGAAATTCAATATATAAGAATAACAAGTTTGTTTTTTGATAAATATTTAAAAAAAGTATGTTACTGGAATATTTGTTACGGTTGTAGCAGTTGGGAATCAAATCTTTCTTCATTAATCAAAGATTTTATGGCTTTATCCTTATTTAATCACTACTGATTAGTATTCTCTCCGTACTTCTCATTTTTTATAATTTTTTTATATTGCTTGACATGCGTATTAAGACTCCTATAAAGTATAGTTCTATAACTTTTTTTTAAAACTTTTTTTTTTAAAATAAAAATTTAAACATTATATTTTTATTCAGAATTTTTTAAAAAAAATTTATCAAAATATATATTTTAAAAAATCTTAAAATACGTATCGAGTCCCCATCTTTCAATGTTAAGAATTGAGAGGATCGAGGGAGTACTGACTAATTAGGCTCGGACGAGCATTACAACAAGTTTCACTAGCTTGCATGCGTCCCCAAGAGAAACAAACGCATAGTTTATATTTTAATTAGGTGATTATATTTTAATCTCTAATAGGAGAGGTGATTATACTTTAATATTACTTTTTAAATTTCCAAATATAATTGTCGGGAGGTGAATGATAAGTTTCTTGATTTGACATAAATTAAAATCCATGAAAGCTCCGTAGTAATTACCAAGAATCTTCTACGTATTTCAACTAATTATTAAACATAATTAAAAGTCTATTATATATTTGTATACGCACTTATTTAATACACAAGATGATCACAATACACAAGGTGAATAGGTGAATATGATAGGAAAATATATTATTAGTTTCATATGTCACATTACACACAACGAGAAAGTTCGGTTAAAAACAATCGGAAAATTTCGACTGCGTCTTAAATCGGATCAAGTTGAAATAGGTTAATTTTGACCATTTTTTTCTGGTTGATGTTAGCCGAATTCCGTAAGGAGTTAATTCCGTTTCGCATGTTTTGTACTCCTTTGATTTCGGTCAAATATACTTTTTTATCCATACTTTGCATAATTGCATTATGTATCGTTTATTAATTCTGGCACGTTATTGGGCACCCTTTCCGTAATTTTACTGCTATTATTAAAAAAATGAGACGTAATTTAGAAAACTAGTAATACGAAATTACATTTAAATCCCTAAAATATGACAAATTTTATACATAAATCCTCAAACAAAAAAATCATACACTATTACCCATCAACTATAAAAATTATACAGTTCAGCCATTTTATTAAAATTTCTTCAATATTATTATAAAAAAAATTGCCTCTTCAATATGAAAATTGTACTATAAAAATGTATGGTTTTTATAGTTAGGAGGCAAAAATGTATACACATAAACCCTTGAACAAAAAAATCATACATTTTTGTCTTCCAACTATAAAAATCGTACAATTTAATTCTTTATTAAAAACAATTTTTACATTTTTAGAGAATTGTAGAATTTTGGTGAAAATATATGAAAAATTAAAATTTGATAAAGATTAGACGTTCATTTAAGCTTTTTGACCTCTAAAACAAATTCTGAATATCTTTTATTATTTCAAGAATATTTTGAAACATAATGTGAGGAAACACCATGAACGAAAGTTTTAGATAGTTCAAAGAATTTTTTGAATCATCAAAAATAAAGAATATATGAATTGAATTTACTACGAATTTTACAAGATTGCTAACTTTTCAAAAGTTATCTGAATTTTAATTTTATCAATTTTAATCGATAAATATTATTCAAAAAGTTCTGGATATCATGCTCAAATTTTTATAAAATAATCCGT
This sequence comes from Heracleum sosnowskyi, assembly GCA_030848705.1. Lineage (NCBI taxonomy): Eukaryota > Viridiplantae > Streptophyta > Magnoliopsida > Apiales > Apiaceae > Heracleum > Heracleum sosnowskyi. The sequence goes on along the minus strand of CM061242.1, from coordinate 6,413,058 downwards.
GTGTTTTTATTTGAAGATATTCTAAATATTTTATAATATTATTGTCAATTGAAGAAATTGTAATAAAAGGGCTAAATTAATTGTATAATTTTTATAATTGAGAAGTAAAAGTGTATGATTTTATTGTTGAAGGGTTTATCTGTAAAATGTGTCATACTTTAAGGATTAACGTGTAATTCTGCTGTTATAAATTAAAAAACGTACTTGTATATTAATTGCTAGGATTAATGAGCTTTCGAGCTTTAATGGCTGCACTTGTGTTTCAAGACTAAATCGGTCCTCATAAGATGCCTACGTATCTCAAATCATTATTGAGAATCAAGCCAAAGACGTAGTTCTGATTGTAGGATCAAGGACCTTATATAGGCGTCTGGAGCCTAGTATTTATGGTATGTTTAGGAGTCTTAGCGAATAAGTCTCCTTTTTGATATTGGATAAACATCGTATTTTTTGCTGAATAAGTCTTTTCCTTGTTGCTAAAGGCTATGACTCATTAGTTGCCTTTAATAGGGATTCTGGATCCTTCTTTGACCAATTTACCATATTTTGGCCTCTTTTGATGAGCTGTATATTTTCCCTATTCATTAATTACGAAATTAATGAATAATTAGGGTGTCAGGCCTTAAATATCGGCCTTTCCATTGAATAGTCAACTATATTTCTATAATTAATTTTCTATCCATATCATTTGCCCCCCAACTTCTGGGAAAATCTCCTTGGGGTTTTTGTAGAAGTTACGACGTGTTTTTTCCCAAAAATTTCCATTTTAAGTGCATTTTTTGACCTCAAATTAGGTCATTTTCGACCAGAATTTCGACCAGGAATCAAGTATTTTTCGACCAGAAATTCGACCAGGAATGGTCCCAGGTCGAAGGATTCGACCAGGAATTCCTAGTCATTTTCGACTAGGATCATTCGACCAGGATTTAAGTATTTTTCGACCAGAAATTCGACCAGGAATGGTCCCAGGTCGAAGGATTCGACCAGGAATTCCTAGTCATTTTCGACTAGGATCATTCGACCAGGATTTAGCCTTTTTTTAGACCTCAAATTCGACCAGGAATGGTCCCAGGTCGAAGGATTCGACCAGGAATTCCTAGTCATTTTCGACTAGGATCATTCGACTAGGATTTAAGTATTTTTCGACCAGGAATGGTCCCAGGTCGAAGGATTTGACCAGGAATTCCTAGTCATTTTCGACTAGGATCATTCGACCAGGATTTCCTTTTTTCGACCTCGATTTTGGTCCCAGGTCGTCTGTTTCGACCTCAATTTCCTGGTCATTTTCGACCAGGATCGTTCGACCTTGATCATGGGTCTTCTCGGCCTCGATTGGTTGTGAGGTCGAAGTTGTCGACTTCGATCCACAAGCCATTTTCGACCTCGATGTGACGACCTTGATTCCATATATTTTCGACCAGGATTTCCTAGTCATTTTCGACCAGGATTTTATGATTCCTTGGATTTAATTTTGGTGCGAGGTCGAACAATGCGACCTCAATTTCCAATGTATTTTCGATCTCGTTTGTTCGATCTCAACCCCGTGTCTCTTCGACCTCGTTTTTGGCGTGAAGTCGAATGCTTTGTCCTCGTTTTCAAAGTCTTTTTCGACTTCGAACCTTCGAGCTCAATCAAGGGTCTTTTCGACCTCATTTTTATAATTTTCGTGCCTTGTTTTTCGATGGGAAGTCGATGGATACGACCTCGAATCCTCATGTATTTTCGACTTCGTTCTTTCGACCTCGAATCCTTCTATTTTCGACCTCATTTCGGTGCGAGGTCGAGGGATTCGAGCTTGTTTTATAGTGTATTTTCGACTTGGGTCTTACGACCTCGATTTAAGTTTTTTCGACCTTAAATATTTAATTTTTTCTCTTTATTTGGGAGCGAGGTCGTTGGATACGACCTCGTTTTCTCATATATTTTCGACCTGGGTCGTACGAGTTCAGTCTAAGATCTTTTCGACCTCGTTTCATTGATTTTGCCTTAGGCTATATTTTCAAATTTTTGTTTGAGTCTAAATTTGATCTCAAATTATTAATGGACCTTGAATTTTTATTCATTAGGCCTAAACAAGCCTCGAGCCTTATTGGGCCTTACTGTTTTGGGCTTCGAATTTGCCTGAGACCCAAATTATTTGGGCTTCGTAAATGGAATTGTGGGCCTTGACTGGCTATAGACGGTTTCTCTTCCTTAACCGGTTGAGTTCCTAGTCATTTTGATTATAAAAGGGTGAGATTTCTTTTTCATTTCTCACTTCATACTTTCAAGTTTCTAAAAATTTCTCTCTAGCATTCTTAGTTTCTCTCTTCTTATCCCGTAGTAAGGCGATTTCCGGCGAGGTTTTCGTGGTGGTTTTCTGGGTTTAATCTACCTCCGTTGAAGATTTTCTGGGCTCAACCTTCATCCATTGAAGATTTTATGGGTTCAATCTTCATCCCTTGAAGATTTTCTGGGCTTAAGTTTGAAGATTTGAAGATTTAAAGATTTTTCTGGGAATTTCTTTGAAGATCTGAAGATGGATGACCGTACTGCTCAACGTCTCCAGAAAATGAATCAAGCGTCTAAGAAAGGTATCACCATTCGTTCTTCTCATATGTCGCTTCAGGATATGATTTTAGAACGTAGTGATGAATACCCTTCTGTTTCGCATTTAGATTCATTCGATTGTAGTAACAAATTTCACGAAATCGACTTAATTAGGGACTATACCAAGATGTATAGGATTAGGTCCCCTTATAGGTTAGTCCCAGCTGGCCCTGGGGACCGTTCTTTCCATTGGCGTCCTGATGCACTCTGCATTTACAAGGATGCCATTATTGCAGGACTCAGGTTTCCCTTCCACGAGTTTATTCCCAGGCTTTTGGCTGATGTTGGGATTAATCCTTGCCAACTCCCGCCAAACGCCTGGAGAATCATTATGTGTTTTATTGTTCTTTGTTTGAACGATGAGGAGGCTCGTGCCTATGCCGAGCTTGTCAAGGATGATTATGCTACCACAGCTTGGACGCTCCTGGATGAGTTTTTGCTTAAGTCCTTGGGACTTTCAAATGTTTCTGAAAAGGGTAATTTTCACCTCATATTTTCCTTTATTTATTTAAGATTGTCTTATACCGACTGTTTCTTTTCTTGTTTTTTGTAGCTGCGGCCTTTATTAACAAGACCAACGAGCCTCAGGATGGAGAAACAACAAGAATGAAGAGATCTCGTCTGGGACTTAAGGATCCCCGAGCTTCAAGTGTCCCAGCCTTTATAAGGCCTCATGTGGACCTCACTGAAGATGCTGAGGGTCCTCCCTCAGCCAAGAGCTCAATTTGGCGCCCCAACTGGGGTCTTAGGAAAAAAGACACCGTGGTGGGGGTGTCTAAGCATGCTGTGGAGTGGTCTTATCATTCCTTGACTCCTTGTGACTACAAGGACTTTGTCTCCAACTCCACCATAGAGGGAGTAGAGCACGCAGGCTCTCAGGCTATTGCTGCTGTAAGTTATTTTCTTCCTTTTTCTTTGTAGTTTACTAATGTATTTCAAGTTTCTATTTTGTATTGACTTGTAGCTTGTTTGTATGTTAATGCCAACTACCAAGGGGCTCTCTTTCAAGCCAAGGCTTGGCGCTCATCTTCTGAGGCCAACCAAGGCAAGTTTGAGAAGTCCCAGGAGGAGGTGGGCTCGCTGAGGGCCACATTGGCTAGGAAGGAGAAGGAGTTGGCCGACTCCCAGGCTGAGCTGGTGTGTTTGAGGAAGGACAAGGATGACTTTATCGACGAGTACCTTGACTCTCAGGAGTACAAGGACTTGATTGATAAGCATGACGAGCTCCTCTTCCCAGTTCAGTATACTAAGGGATGGGATGGCGCTCTTGCTGCTGTGTTGGAGAAGATGCCCGGCTCTCTCACCATCTCTGATTTTCCAAGCCCTTACACACCTACTCCTTTGGAGTTAGCTTTGGCTGGAGAGGATGACATGGAGGAAGATGACAGGATCTTAGACCTAGATCATACTTCTCCCCCCGGTCAGACTGCCGGGAATGATTATGCTGCCACTCACTCCGGTTCCGCTTTAGGGAGAGAGGAAGAGGAGGAGGAGGAGGAGGAGGAGGATGTGGACAAGGCAGATTAGATGATGTAGTTCTTTCTTTTGTAGTTTTATTTATGGCCTTTCATGGCTTGTACTGTACTTTCAGCCTACGGGCTTAACTTTTATTTAAGCTTCCGGTCAGCCTTATTTATATCTTGTGGCCATTCATGGCTTGTGTTGTTTTCTTGCTTCTTGACTGTTTGTCAATACTCATAGCATATAAGCTTAAAACATGAAAATGCTGAATTTATTCATAACTTGAAAATGGGATCAACCCTGACATAGTACCCAAGTTTAAAACTTGGGTTGGTTTATCAAACCTTATTTCTAGTAGTGAGTCCACTTGGGAAACACCTTAAACGTAATAAATTTTCAAATTGGAGGCATGCCAAGTCCTTAGCACCTCATGCCCTTCAAGGGTTTCTAGCTTGTATGAGCCTCGACCAAATACGTTCTTGACGCGATATGGTCCTTCCTAATTTGGGGCCAACTTGCCTTTTTGTCCAACTCCGGATGCCTCAATCTTTCGGAGGACTAAATCTCATTGTCGAAAGAATTTCTCTTTAACCCTTAGGTTGTAATAGAAAGATGCTCGTTTCTGATGCTGAACTATCTTGGCATTTGCCTCATCTCTAACTTCATCAATCAAATCTAAGGCCAGCCTCAAGCCTTCCTCATTTGTTTCTGGCTCATAAGCCTCAACTCTTTTCTTCAGACCATCTAGGATAATTCGATTTGCAACCTCAGCTTGCCCATTTGCTTGTGGATGGGCAACAGAAGTGAAGCGTAACTTGATATCATTTTCATCACAATATTTCTTAAACTCATCATTGTTAAACTGAGTTCCATTGTCTGTGACCAAGATACGTGGAATCCCATATCTGCATATCACATTTTCCCAGAAGAAATGCATCACTTGCTTGGTGGTTATCTTGGCTAATGGCTTAGCCTCAATCCACTTGGTGAAGTAGTCGATTGCTACTATCAAGAATTCTCATTGAGCACTTGCCATTGGAAATGGCCCGAGTATATCCATTCCCCACATGGCAAAGGGGATTGGTGAGTTTATGGATGTCAACATCTCTGGTGGTTGCCTAACCACTGGGGCATGCTTCTGGCACCTTTCACATTTCTTTACGTAGCTTTTAGCATCTGCTAGTATGCTTGTCCAGTAGAAACCTAGACGAGTGATTTTATGGGCAAGGGCTCTGCCCCCCAAGTGCTGCCCACAAATTCCTTCATGTACTTCCTTCAGGGCCAATTCTGCCTCTTGAGGTCTTAAACATTTCAGATATGGAATGATGAAAGACTTCTTGTATAGGATTCCCTCAATTAGGGTATACCTTAGTGCTCTGACATACAACTTTCGTGCTTCTGAAGTGTCGTTGGGTAACCACCCAGTTTCTAGATGAGATTTGATGGGATCCATCCAACAACTGCCAACATCAATCGGTGCTACCAACTTTCCGTTGATGCTTGGGGTCCACAGGACTTGGAAGTAAACACTTCCTGCATAGTTTTCAATTTCGGAAGAAGCAAATTTAGACAAGGCATCAGCCTTCACATTTTCTTCCCTTGGAATGTGCTTGTAATATCCCAGATTTTTTTTTTGTAATTTTAATAGATTAAAATTTGCTAGAAATTAGAATTAGAAGTGGATTAAAATATAAGATAATTATATAATTTGATTTTAGAATAAAAATATAGAATTAATAAGTCTTGCTAATTTAATTTTATTGGGATTTAGTTTAAAGTTTTAGTTGGCCCAATTTAATTAAAATTGACCTATACATATCTAGATACGAGCGTGTTAAAAAAAAAAGATGAAAACCTAGCAACCATGAGAGAGAGAGAGAGAGAGAGAGAAAGAGAGAGGCCGAAAGAGAGAGAGGAGGAGGAGGAGGATGAGAAGGAGAAGAAGAAGAGCACGAGAGGAGGTCTCATAACAAGTTTAGAAGAAGAGGATTTGCTCACATTGATTTCGGTATTTGATCGCTTCTGAGGTAAGTACTCTTTGACTTACTTTTATTTTCGGAAGAGATATTGATATTCTGTTTTTGAATTTCGTATAAGATATAAGATTATTGTTTCGAAATGTATAAGATATAAGAATCGAGAATCTTCGAATCCCTCAGTCTCTATGTTTCGAACCCGTTCGTAATTTACACTATAGTTCCGGAACTAGCCTCAGATACCCTTAGTAGGCGCACAAGTGTGCAACTTTAAATACCTATTAAGGGCGCGTAATTATTGAACTTTAGATGCCGGTCACTAGCAAAGTGTGGCGAAAGAATAAGAATAAGAATAAGATCCCGGCTACTGGGAAAGTGTGGCCGTAGAGCAAGATTGTGGTTATTTATAAGAATTTCGTTTCTGTTTTTAATTTTGCTTCTGTTTTAAATTCTGTTTCTGTTATAGATTTTAAAAATATAAACTTTGGGTTGGATCATTTTTCGCAAAGGCTTTTAAATTATTATGGTTTTGAGAAAATCTATTTTGCTAAAACACCCACTGATTTTTGAGAATATCGGTAAGTCATTTTGTTACTTGCTGAGCTGTGTAGCTCACTCTTTTCTAATATTTCAGGTTTGTACATTGTGGAAGATTAATGAGAATATGGATGTGAACCTGTGATTTTCGTGCTACGTGATTTGATGTAAATTATTGGTTAAGAATAGTTGTGTTGTTAGAACATTTTTTTTGTTAAATACAAGATATGTATTATTGAAATTGTAGAGCTGCGTCTCCGATTTTATGTTTATGAATCATTGAGTTTGACCGATGCTTTGACTTTTGTGAAATTTGATATTTATTGAGTAATAAAATGTATTTTATTTTAGTTTTGTATTTAGATTAATAGTCCGAAAAGTCGGGCTGTTACAGTTGGTATCAGAGCGAGGTTGTCCTTCGGAGTGTGTTAGGTATGGGACTAGTACACTTCCTAGGATGCGTTTCTGTGGACCATAGTTTAAGTTTGACTTGTAAGAGATTAGTGGGTAATTGTGTCACGAACTTTTGGAGTATAGGATTGTTGTGAATTTGGGGACCAAATTATTTTTAAGGAGGGTAGTTTGTAATATCCCAGATTTTTTTTTTGTAATTTTAATAGATTAAAATTTGCTAGAAATTAGAATTAGAAGTGGATTAAAATATAAGATAATTATATAATTTGATTTTAGAATAAAAATATATAATTAATAAGTCTTGCTAATTTAATTTTATTGGGCTTTAGTTTAAAGTTTTAGTTGGCCCAATTTAATTAAAATTGACCTATACATATCTAGATACGAGCATGTTAAAAAAAAAGATGAAAACCTAGCACACATGAGAGAGAGAGAGAGAGAGAAAGAGAGATGCCGAAAGAGAGAGAGGAGGAGGAGGATGAGAAGGAGAAGAAGAAGAGCACGAGAGGAGGTCTCATAACAAGTTTAGAAGAAGAGGATTTGCTCACATTGATTTCGGTATTTGATCGCTTCTGAGGTAAGTACTTTTTGACTTACTTTTATTTTCGGAAGAGATATTGATATTCTGTTTTTGAATTTCGTATAAGATATAAGATTATTGTTTCGAAATGTATAAGATATAAGAATCGAGAATCTTCGAATCCCTCAGTCTCTACGTTTCGAACCCGTTCGTAATTTACGCTATAGTTCCAGAACTAGCCTCAGATACCCTTAGTATGCACACAAGTGTGCAACTTTAGATACCTATTAAGGGCGCGTAATTATTGAACTTTATATGCCGGTCACTAGCAAAGTGTGGCGAAAGAATAAGAATAAGATCACGGCTACTGGGAAAGTGTGGCCGTAGAGCAAGACTGTGGTTATTTATAAGAATTTCGTTTCTGTTTTTAATTTTGCTTCTGTTTTAAATTTTGTTTCTGTTATAGATTTTAAAATTATAAACTTTGGGTTGGATCATTTTTCGCAAAGGCTTTTAAATTATTATGGTTTTGAGAAAATTTGTTTTGCTAAAACACCCACTGATTTTTGAGAATATCGGTAAGTCATTTTGTTACTTGCTGAGCTGTGTAACTCACTCTTTTCTAATATTTCAGGTTTGTACATTGTGGAAGATTATTGAGAATATGGATGTGAACCTGTGATTTTCGTGCTACATGATTTGATGTAAATTATTGGTTAAGAATAGTTGTGTTGTTAGAACATTTTTTTTGTTAAGTGCAAGATATGTATTATTGAAATTGTGGAGCTGCGTCTCCGATTTTATGTTTATGAATCATTGATTTTGACCGCCGCTTTGACTTTTGTGAAATTTGGTATTTATTGAGTAATAAAATGTATTTTATTTTAGTTTTGTATTTAGATTAATAGTCCGAAAAGTCGGGCTGTTACAGTGCTCTACATAGCATTCGTCGAACTGAGTCATGATGGCCTTGACAAGTTTCAAGTACTTGGCCATGACTTCATCTCTGGCCTCAAATTCCCAATTCACTTGAGAAACCACTAGCCTCGAATCTCCACATACTTTCAGAGTTTTGACCCTCAAGGCTCCGGCCAGCCCTAAACCAGCTATCAGAGCTTCATACTCAGCCTCATTGTTTGTCGTTGGGAAGTCAAGTTTTAGTGCATACTCTATGAGGAATCCATCAGGACTTTGTAGCACTAAACCGGCTCCACTTGATTTTGTTTTTGATGCTCCATCAAAATAGAGCACCCAACATTCTTTGGAGATTATGTCTTCAGCTTCCTTGTCTTCCATTATTGCTTCCTGCCCCACGACTTCTTGGTTGTTAATGGTACATTCAACCATGAAGTCAGCAAGTGCTTGAGCTTTTATGGCCGTTCGAGGTTTATACTTGATGTCGAATTCACCCAATTCAATGGCCCATTTGATCAACCTTCCACTAACTTGAGGGCTATGCAAGATGTTTCTTAGAGGTTGATCAGTCAAGGCCTCTATCTTGTGAGCCTGGAAGTACGGGCGTAGCTTTCTTGAGGCCATTATCAAGGCTAAGGCAAACTTCTCAATCGTTGAGTAGTTTATTTCTGCCCCCTGTAGAATCTTACTCACATATTAGATGGGTTTCTGAACCTTCAATTCTTCTTTTACCAAAACGGCTCCAAGGGCTGTGCTAGAGACCGCCAAGTACAAATAGAGAATTTCCCCTGGCTTGAGTTTTGCCAACAGTGGTGCCTCAGCCATGTATTTCTTCAGGGCCTCAAAGGCCTCTTGGCTTTCAGTTGTCCATTCAAAGTTTTTCACATTCTTGAGTGCTTTAAAGAAGGGTAAACACTTCTCTCCTGACTTGGAGATGAATCTTTCCAATACTGTCACTCTTCCTGTTAGTTTCTGGACATCTTTGACAGTCCGTGGTGGTTCCATGTCTAGAATTGCTTTGATTTTGTCGGGATTGGCCTCGATTTCTCTCTTGGAAACCATCAGGCCTAAAAACTTTCCCGAGCCTACACCAAAGGCACACTTAGCTAGATTCAACATCATCTTGTGGTGCCTTAGCACTTCAAATGCCTCTCGGAGGTGCTTAATGTGATCGGCCTTATCGAGCCTCTTGACTAACATGTCATCTACGTAGACCTCCACGGTTTTTCCAATTAGGTGTCCAAAATTTTTTTTTACCAATCTTTGGTATGTTGCCCCTGCATTCTTAAGTCCAAATGCCAAGACTAGATAACAGAAAACACCAAAGTCAGTGATGAATGATACCTTGGAGATGTCAACCTTGTGCATTTTGATTTGGTTGTATCCACTGAAGCCATCCATGAAGTTGAGCATCTCGTGTCCAGCTGTAGCATCTATTAATGCATCAATCATTGGTAAGGGAAAACAATCCTTAGGACATGCATCATTCAAGTCAGTGAAGTCTACACACATCCTCCACTTTCCATTGGCCTTTTTGACCATTACGGGATTAGCCAACCATTCCGGGAATTGTATCTCTTCAATGAATCCGGCCTCTAGAAGTTTTTCAACTTCTTGTTTAATGGCCTCTTGCCTTTCTGGAGCAAAATTTATCTTCTTTTGTTTCACCGTCTTTCTTTCAGGATCCACATTCAACTTGTGAGTTATCAATTGGGGATCAATCCCTGGCATGTCAGCCGTTGTCCAAGCAAAAACGTCATTATTCTCTTGAAGAAAAGATATGAGCTTGCTTTTCAATGGCTCAGGTAGTAGTGCTCCAACATATGTCACCTTCTCCGGTTCACCAGGGACTAAGGGAATGGGGATGAAATCCTCAGCTGGTTTCCCTCTTCGGTCCTCATTGTCACTAGTATCCATGTCTTCAATTGGGGGAACTTGCCCCCGATTCCATCAGGCCTTAACGCGGCTACATAACAACTTCTAGCCATCTTTTGGTCTCCTCGTTCTTCACCAATCCCATTCCTCGTTGGGAACTTGATTTTTAGATGATAAGATGAGGCAACAGCCTTGAACGCATGAAGACCAGTCCTTCCCAGGATTACATTGTAGGTTGAAGTCGCTTTATAACTATGAAGTTCAACATCTGAGTAGACGTATTCATCCTTTGCCCCATGGTCATTGGGAGTTGGATAGTGCCTTCCACTTTTGATTCCACCCTGTGGAATCCGTATATAGACATATTTCAGGGTGTTAACTGAGAATCAGTGTAACCCATCTTGATAAAATCATCGTGAAACAAGATATCCACTGAAGCTCCATTGTCGACTAGGACTCTCTTTGTTTCAGAACTGCCAATCACAGGTATGATGACTAGAGGGTCATCGTGGGGGAACTTCACCCCTTCCAAGTCTGAATCATCAAAACCTATTGACACTTCTGTTCTGGCACGCTTCGGTGCTTCTCCAACCACAGTCATTACCTCTCGAGCATAAGCCTTTCTTGAGTTTTGGGAGGACCCAGCAGCAGTTGGCCCTCCAAATATCATGTTGATGACTGGCCCTTGGGGCTTAGGGTTGCGATCTTGGTCGTTGTCCCTTCTGTCGTAATCCTTCCTTTCATAGTTTCCTCTTTGACTCCCTTGATTTCCATCCTTGGTGAATTTGCTGAGTTTTCCTCTTCGTATCAGAAATTCAATCTCATCTTTTAATTGCCTACAATCGTCAGTGTCGTGACCGACTTCTTTGTGGAACCGACAGAATTGATTTTGGTTCCGTTTGGACATGTCAGCCCTCATTGGCTTCGGCCATTTGAGATCTCCTTCCTTAACTATCTCCATCAAAATTTTACTCCTGGGAGTGTTCAATCTTGCATACTCCGTAAACTTGGGCCCAAAATTGTTTCTCTTGGGTGGAGAATCAGAGTCCTTTGACGTTCTAGGAAACTTTTCCTTGACGTCGTATTCCTGAGTTTCTTTTCTTTTCTTTGAGTTTCCACTACCCCCAGCAGTGGGTTCATACTTTCACATGCTTTCTTCAGCCTTGATATACTTTTCGACTCTATCTTGGAGCTTCAGCATGCTCTCGGGTGGATGTTTAGCCAACGACCTTTTGAAGTGGTCATCAGTAGTTCCTTGTTGCAGGGCTATCATAGCCACTCTGTCCTCTAAGTCCGGGACTTTCAAAGCCTCTCGAGTGAATCGATTGATGTAGTCCCTTAGGGCTTCATTCTTTCCTTTCTGGATTGTCATGAGTGACGCAGAGCTTTTCTCATGCACCCTTCCACTAATGAACTGATTGATAAAAGCTTTGCTTAGTTCTTTGAAAGACCCAATTGAGTTGGGAGGAAGACGGCTATACCAGCGTTGGGTCATGCCTGCCAAGGTTTGTGGAAACGCCCTACACTTGACCACATCGTTGGTTGGCTGCAACAGCAGTGCATTGGAGAAGGTCCTTACATGATTTGCGGGATCTCCCGTTCCATCATAGGCTTTGATCGAAGGCATCTTAAATTTTCTGGATATAGCCGTTTTCATGATGTCTTGAGTAAACTGTGGTGTAGGATCATCAGGATCTCCTAGGGGCAACAGAATACTAGGATCACCCCTTGGGGCTTCGGCCCTCTTGGTTCTTCTTACCGGTGGATCCAATTTGATTATCGGGATCCCTTCAGTCGTTCAGCCTCAAGATTGAGCGGCCTCCTCCTCAGCAAGGATTTTCTTGAGTCTTGCAGTCTCTTCCTCATGGGTTGCAATTTTCTCCTTAGTAGTTTGGGGTTGATCCTGATTTGTCTGGGAAGAACGTCTCCTTCTTGGGGCGACATCCTCCCCAGTTGTATAACCCTCATCTTCGGTATATGGGCCAGAGTAATCTTGAACGAAAGGGGTCTGGCGAGCTTGGGGTCCCAGACCTTGAATATAAGGGGGCACATATGCCTCATGGTAGATTGGATTAGTTCCACTACCGCCCGCCATGGGTCGAGGGGGCATGCCATAGCTTTGCATCCCCAAAGTCTGATTCGCGTATTGAGGGAGATCAGTAGTATGGAGTTGAAGGCTTCTCGGTGCATTCAAGATGAGTGGAGAAGTCGAGATTGGTTGCTGGTGAACGGTCTCTTGTGGATTAGATCCATGAATGACCATCTACAGGGGATTCGTCCCTTCAACCGAAGTTGGGATTTCCGGTCCTTGAGTGTTGGTGGGGATATTCGCCTCTTGAGTGCCAGTAGTCGGCGGTGGCTGATTTCCATGAGTATCAGCCTCAGAGGTGATAGGGCGATCCTCAGGAGTATCCCGAGCTGTTCTCCGTGTGTTTGCCATGGTTGATGTTGTCTTCCCACAGACGGCGCCAAATATTATGGATTAAAAAACGTACTTGTATATTAATTGCTAGGATTAATGATCTTTCGAGCTTTAATGGCTACACTTGTGTTTCGAGACTAAATCGGTCCTCACAAGATGCCTACGTATCTCAAATCGTTATTGAGAATTAAGCCAAAGACGTAGTTCTGATTGTAGGATCAGGGACCTTATATAGGCGTCTGGAGCCTAGTATTTATGATATGTTTAGGAGTCTTAGCGAATAAGTCTCCTTTTTGATATTGGATAAACATCGTATTTCTTGCTGAATAAGTCTTTTCCTTGTTGATAAAAGTTATGACTCATTAATTGTCTTTAATTGGGATTCTGGATCCTTCTTTGACCAATTTACCATATTTTGGCCTCTTTTGATGAGCTGTATATTTTCCCTATTCATTAATTACGAAATTAATGAATAATTAGGGTGTTGGGCCTTAAATATCGGCCTTTTCATTGAATAGTCAACCATATTTCTATAATTAATTTTCTATCCATATCATCTGCTAAATTACCTCTCATTTTTTTAATAATAACGGTGAAAATAGACGGAAGGGGTGCATAATGACGGACAAGAATTAGTAAGTGGATGCATAGTGCAATTATGTAAAGTACGGATAAAAAAGTGTATTTGACTGAACCAAAAGGATGCGAAGCGGAATTTACTTTTCCTGTAATGATAATTACAAATTTAATATTATATTTGAACCTCATCAAATATGTGATATTAGATCAAATTTACACTATTTTTTTTTTAATCTTTGATGAATTAACAGATTTACACATTTTGGATAAAATTCGAAATTTTTACCTCTCGTAAGAAAGGTAAGAGACAGACAATACACAAGGTGCTCGTTTGTGAAAACTTTTGGTCATCAATTTTGATATCATTTCCAACTATCCATATCACTGACTTGTATATATACAGAACATACATTTTGTTATCGCTTTATAGTGGGTTGAAAAAAGCTTAAGAAGAAAGGTAGATAAAAGATTTGCAATTGCCAACAAGTGACAAAAACATATATAGAAAACAGAATTCAAAAGAGAGAATAGGAAATTGGGTCCTTCTCACACAATTTTTTCCGAGCTAACTCATTGAAGAGGTATACAGCTAGGTCTTGTGGTCCTATCGATTTGATTTCTCGTACAAATTAATGGCAATTATCAACTGTGTGTGTATTATCTGAGAAACCGTGTCAATAAAGAGAGAGATGGGCTGTAAGCTAGTGGCCTTCGCCTTTGAGATTTAGTGTCTGATTATGTTTGGTGTTCCCAACAAGTTTCACTGCACCAATTTTCTCCTTTTTACATAATATCTATACAAAAACGCGGTAGTGATCTTGTTGCAAAGTATACTTATAGATTTGACAATTTGTTTGTCTCGTGTACTTTCTTGTATTTAAATGTTAAATTCAAAATTACAGTTTTTGTAATTTTGTGTTCGTGTACCTTCGTTTCGTGTCGTATTTTCCTGTAATTTCAATTAATAATAGGAATACAAATAAATAAGTAAATGTATTGAAATATTAAAATTTCCGATTATATAAAACATATATGTATTAAAAAAATATTTACATAATATTTACAAATAATACTATAAATTTATGTATAATCACATAAATAAATGTTAAACATCTAATAAAAATATTAAAAAATCTAATATAAATATTAATTTATTTATTTCGTGTAATTCGTGTCGTATCATGTACTTGAAGGTAAACATAAAACCGACACTAAATCTCGATCGTGTACTTTCCTATTCTTGTACTTTCGTTTCGTGTACTAAAAATGCAAACCCAAACACTAAATTTTCGTGTTGTGTTTTCGCGTAATGTTGAAAATTATCAAATCTATACCTATATCCGCTATACTGAAAAAGTTCGGGATAATTATTTTAAAGTCTAGACTGTTAATTAGGGTATCCTGATTCCCCATTCTTCGTATATAAACAAAAAATCGGGTTGTTTCGACATAAAGTGATCTTAATTATAATCGTATCAAGAATGAAGATTACAAAATAGCCTGATCTAAAATGAATTATCACTAATTTTTTAGAAGTTAGCCTAGTCTGAAAGTAGAAATTTTACTTGTTTTTAACTTATAACCACGGTTTTATAAAATAATATTTACTAAAATTTCAAGTTTTTCTAGAATTTCAGCCTAGTTTAATTCCCCTTGATTTCGCGGGTGAATCTTATGTACAATTTGCATTTACGTTTACAATCTGTGTTCACTTATCTCCCAATACCTTTCATGTTTCGAATTACAACCTAGTCTAGTTCAAAAATACATCATAGCACGATGATGTTACGTCGTTCTCAAGTACATTTTCACCTGTCCGGCTGTCACCAGCTTGCAATATTAGCATATATACTCAATGTCGATACATGCATGTTAACAGATGACGAACAACAAGAGCGTCTCCGATCCTTAGTGTACCTTAAACGTTGCCTCCTTGCTACGTATGTATGAAGACTCGTCTTCAAATAATTCAGATTAATTTAACTTCAAAACCACAATGTCTCGTTGCATACTTATATATATAGGATGTTAGGGCTCTGTTCTGTGGGATGTTTTGTAGAAGTGGACTAATTTGTAATTCTTTTATAAGTTTGAATTTTGATGGATATATAAAATTAATATTTTTAAAAAAACAATATATTTATTTTTTCAACTTAAATTTGCTTTAAGTTGACATTATTATCTGGTTCGGCTCATGCATGCATATTTTCTTCTAATAATTAAGCAGCTGAGAGTGGGTTTGGTAGTTGCCAAATGAACAGCCCGCGCAGGAACCTCATCTTAAATCATTTTTTAACACTCTCAGCATAAACTAATTATGTGATCATTGTTATCCTGTTTAATATTTTGTTCGCAAAGATGAATTTTTTTATTATTTGTGATTCGTACTCATCTAACCATATATACTATTTACAAGTTATGATCACTTACCAGATCATTGTTATGTATTAGTATTTCTAGTGAAGTGCTATTAAGTCTCGTAAAAATATATTAAAAATAAATTTGAAAGTTAGTGAATGTTCTGCTACGGAATCAGGATTTTGAAATAGTTGAAACTAATATGAGTTATTACTAATTTTCATATGTTAGCCGGACTTGAAACATATTTTTCTTTTACTAATTCTGAACCATAAGTCGGGTTCTGAAAAAAATATCTCTACACAAGTACCAGTTTAGCCGAACTTTCATTTCATCTCAAGTTCGTTCCCGGTTTTTGCCCCGGAGGATAATAGATACTTCATACAATTAGTGGTAAGCTAATAATAAAAATTACCATCTTCATATTCTGAGATCCACGTAGAAGAGTGATATTCTGCAAGTTCATAATAATTGTTTTTCACAGTAAAAATTAATTTTGACCGAGTCACTAATCACAGTTAAGCAGCGACTCCGGTGATTGGCATATACTGGTCACGTATGTGCATCAGCTTTAATCATTCCACGTAAGGTCATGGAATGTGATAGTAGGTTTTAAGTCTTCAGTTTCCCGGACAAAAAGCCATAAACTTCAAAGTTGAAAGAAAGCAACGGGCTTTAACTGATTAGAAGGAACACAACCAAAATGTCAATAGTTATGCAGTGACATAATAATTTATAATGGTAAAGACTTATCATACGTTCTAAATTCAATTTTCGTTCATATTAAATTTATTATGAAATGAATATCATTTATTAAATCAATCATAGGTGTCCAGTTGATTGAGATCGTGATTTAGAGATTTATCATCCCAAACTCATAGATTCGATTCCACTGGGAGACACATAAGTAAGTGGACCGTCATGTTTGGTGAGTAGAGTGTGTTAATAATTCTCCAGATTAGTTAAGGTGCAGGAAAGTTGGCCCCGAACACCGAATTATAAAAAAATCATTTATTAGATTCTAAGTTATATTCAAAGGGAAAAAATCTATCATGTATTTTATTTCAATATTAATAGTATTTTATTTCAATATTAATAGAAATTTAAAATGAGATATTTCATTAAACCTTTTATATGATACTAGAAGATAACCCGTGCGAAGCACGGGCGAGTGATTATTTTTTAAAGGAAAAATGAATTTTTTTATCAACGAACTTTATATACTTTTAAAAACCAATCACTAAACTATAAATTTTTAAAAACCAACCACTGAACTATAAATTTATTTGTTTATATCACTAACGATACTCTCGAATTTCAAAATTAGCATTCCGTTAAAAAATCAGTGACGGAATGCTTAATTGATTCTAGATTGATGCTTGAACCTTAGTTTGTATTAAGCCTCAATCTGAACATCCGTTGGCCAATCATTTAACGGAATACTAATTTTGAAATTCGAGAGTAACGTTAGTGATATAAACAAATAAGTTTATAGTTCAGTAGTTGGTTTCTAAAAGTTTATAATTCAGTGATTGGTTTCTAAAAGTATATAAAGTTCAATGATAAAAAAATTCATTTTCCCTTTTTGGAAATTTATTTTATTTATAGTATTTTTTTACTGAATTTTATAAATATTTTACTCATGAAAATATTATTATTATTCAGTTAATTGTAAAAAATTTATATGTTATCCCTTTACAACATAACGAAATCTCAATGAACTGTGGAGCAATATCAACCTGGGATAAGATGTAGAAGATTTCCATCAAGTTGATTTTTTTAATTTCTAGAAATAGCTTTTTATTTATATAGAAAACGTAATTAAAATCAAATTAATTTTAAAACTAAAACATCAACTTGTATATAGATCCAAAAGATTCTCATTCAATTGAATTTTTTTCCATAAACAACCTTCTCTTATATAGAAACGTAAGAGGTCAATACTTGAATTAAAAAATTATATAAAAATAAACAAAAAAAACATCATCACCAATACATGTGTCATATATTTTTTGAGATGTTTCTCATTATGTTTATTCTACTGCTCAATATTTTAAGAATCTCTGTTTGACGATATCTTTCTCTTCTGACAAATCTTTACAATTCCAATTTTGATGGCGTAACTGTAAGGAAAAATTATAAGGGGACTAAGAAATCGGTTAAATACAGTGTAAACTATGTATATATAATTAAAATTTTGTATATACAACATGGGCTAAAATTTAAAAGATTGGCATCCAGTTGAGTTTCTTTATTTTTAGAAACAACTTTTTATTTATACATAACACACAAGAGATCATTATCTGAATCGAATAATTCTAAAAATTAAGAAAAAAAAGAAACTTTTGATAGTAATATCTGTGACATAATTTTTTTGAGAATTTAATCATTACATTCATCTCACTACTCAATAGTTTCAGGATCTCTTGTTTGACGATATCTTTTTTTTTGTATGCATACTTGTCTTCCAATTATAAAGGCATATCTAGAAGGAAACAATATAAGCGACTAAGAAATTAGTTCAATATCAAATAAAGTATGGATGATTTAAATATTTTAAGTTTATTCATGAATTAACTAATCGTACATGATATATATAGTTAAATTCATTTGGGACTATTTAAATATAATAAGGCTAGTCATGAATAAAGAATAAATATAACATGACAAATATAATTGTATTCAATTTATGCACTTGTGATTGGTGATGTAAATATTCGAACCTTTTTTATGAAATTGATTCGCATGCATATGAGAACAACTTGGCAGGCTGAAAAGTGAATTTACTTTTACACAACTTGTATTAACAAAAATTTGGCATACTAAAAAGTAAATTTATCCATCCACAATTTGTATTCGATTAGTAACTTTTTTGTACTTTTGCGATGGACAGTGATCACTTCATCGATAATGACAACCTACAATCATATTCGTTGACGTTTCCTATTTTAAGTTCAATTTACCAAGACACTAAGATTATAAAAAAATTAGAACTACACTAAGAATACAAATTTCAGATGGCCTAAACTACAAATTACAGGTACTATAGTTTGCTTATGTTGTGATCTTATTGTAACTCCTCCAACATTGTATAATATCTATTACATGATATAATAAAATAATATAATATATTTTGGTACAATAGTAATATAATTTAATAACAATATAATATATTCGTACAATGACAATATAATTTATTGTAGATTTAAATTAGATTATTATTATTATTATTAAAAATAACATAGAATTTTACGTGAAATAAGAGTTTATGGTACAATTACAATATAATCTATTTTAGATTAGATAATTTTTTTTAATTTCAAAACAAAATAGAATTAATTTTTTTGAAAAAAATTAGAATTTTAAATGAAGTAGGAGTTTAGAGTACAATAATAATATAATCTATCAAGTAGGAGATTAGATAATTTTTTTTTAATTTAAAAACAACATAATAATATATAATATATGAGTCGAACATTGAAGTAGCAACTGTGTAGTAAATTTATACTTAAAAAAAACTTGATACGAATGTTTAAATTTTATGGCTTAACTATCCATTGTATGCGATCACAGATAATGTTGACATATGTATATAGTGTTAAGACAATGACAAAGAAGTGACAAAGAAGAAAGGTAACATTTTATCATGCATACTTTTAATTGCTTGTATGTGCAAGACGAAAAGTCAAAAATAAAATATTATTTTTTGTAAGACGAAAAAGTCAAAATAATAATGAAATAGAATTGTCAGAAGATTGGTGAAAGTAGAGCATTGAACAAAACAAAAATAATTTAAAAACAACATAAAGTCCTACTACGTGAAATAGACAAAATTAGGGTTGAAACCAAAAAAAGATGGAATCAAAAAAAGTGCGAACCAAATTTGGTACCATGATAAAAGGGGTTTCACTTATTAATAAAGGTTATAGACTCCCTCCGTCCCCCTCAATTCTTTACATTGAGGGGACGGCACGGAGGTTAAGAAAAAATGTGAATTAATAAAAAAAAAGTAAGAAAAATGAGTAAAGTGGTGGGACAATCAATATTTAATGTATAAAGTGGGTATAAAGTATGTATAGTGGAGGAAAGTAGTGAATGCGATTGAATTTTATATTATAAAATGTTACTATTTTGGTATTTAAAGAAATGAGACGACGTATCAAAAAGAAAAGTGTAAAGAAATGAGAGGGATAGATGGATCTTTCCAATCCAAAAGTGAGAAGAAAGTTTTGAATATAAAAATAAAGGAAACTTCTGTCCAAATCTTCAGTTTTCGGAACACAATATTAGAAAATTTTCCATATAGTACCCAATTTAAAATCTCTAATATAACATACTAATAGTATATAAACCAACCAAATCAACACACTTTTACGAAAAGAGATTAACCAAGATAGACATTTTCAACTTTTAATATTACACATAAGGTTAAGATATAGTAAAATATAATTAGGAACGGAGAATTGATGGTGTGTCACTTTCATTTCACAAACTTGCTGTACTCCCGACATGCAATACGAAAATAGTGTAGCAACTATACAAAGCATATAATCTAGCTATAATTGGTTAGTGAAGACTTTAAAGAGATTTTGATTGAAAACAAAGGACTGTTTTCACTTCTCAATCAGTGAAAGGAATTAAGGGTAATTTAAGTTTTCCCTTGCTTACAAATGTTACCGCAATGACGACTTTTAATTTCTCTAACAGGAAAGATCCTTTCGCAAGAATTATTTAAATAAAGTTACTCCGTGAGAGTGAGGATAAAACAACCTTTACTATTTTTAGCATTAAATAAGGGTAAAATATTAATATTATATTCTCACTTGTAGTTGTAGGTCAGACACTGGAGTAGAGATATCGAGCATTCAACACCGCACTTATTAATCAATGAGGTGTTCAACAAGGCAATTATTGAGAGAGAGAGAGAGTGAGCAATTAAAAAATGCGACAATTACAATTGCTCCACCAAGAAGCCTTCTTTGAACTAGATATTTCTCGACTTTCATCTCCACACGACCACGCCAATGTATAATTCATGGGCTTGTAGAATCACGACAAACTTTGAGAAATATCTAGTATAACAATTTTTGAAGCATTTAGATGACAATTATTCAATATTACCATTCAAATTTAGAATAAATGTGTTACCAAAGATCACAAGCATATAGTCTCGCGCTGATGGCTTAGGTTAAGGTGAGGATCTTTAGGGCTTACCATCCCGAGTCAGGTGTTTCGTTTTCTAAAATTTAAATTCAACTTAAAATATTTCAAATTCTTTTAAAATATAAATTAAATATAAAACTATGTAAAACAATTTATTAACATAAACTCATCTCAACAAGAACCTAACATCATTCATAAGTATACCATTTATTGGTATGCATAATGCATTATAAATATTGTGCCCTTTAGAACCCGTCTCTGTTACTCACCAATGAAAGAAGAAAAGAATCCAAAGAGGAGATGGAGACGGAGCCAAGACTATTTCAAATAGGACAAAGTTACTTGTAATAAAACTTTATAGGGGAAGATTTGTAGCTAGATATTATTTGTCGAAAGAGGCAACATAGTTTTCCTAAATAATGATGAAAATTGTCACTATTAAAACTAAAGTAGAAAGTTGGCTTTCACCATCACCCCTTTCATTACCAACAAGCCAGCTCTCATTCATATAATTTACAACTCCACCTGCCTTGTTTAGTTGAAGAGACAACGGTAGGTTTAGTAGTTCCTATTTATGACCAAAACCCAAGTACACCAAACATAATTTTATGGAATTTTTTAATAATTACTATTATATATAATCAATTTATGTCTAATTTTAACGATCATCGATTTTGTGATTTAGATGCCTAACAAACTTCGAACACTCAATATATCGTAAAAAAAACTGAGAGAATACGTCAAAAGTATATATTGTGTTATATACACACATTTTAATTATGTGAAAAGTGGTTAATAATTTGAAGGAAAGATTAAACAGTAATCTGTGGCACAAAATTTCATGGACAAAAGATGATGTCAAATCACAAATCAGCTAAAATGTTGCACAAATACAAATTCACCCATCCAAAAACACACACCTAAGGCATATGCACCTACTTTGATATATCACATTGATTATTTAATCATACCCATATTCCCAACAACACTGTACAGTTAGAAATCATTCAAGAGAGGTTATTTATAATACAGAGAGATTGATCAAAGCCCACTCATCACTCAGAAAGGTGGAAGAAATTAATTAACCCTTTGGAGAAAAATTTAAAAGGGCTAACAATTAGATTACAAATTAAAACAAAACAAAGGTTTTTACATAAACACACATTAATTAATTAAAATCAACCCTAACTTAAAAAAACTCGAATCTGAACTCCCCAGTATCAGCAAGAGAGTCGCCATCATAAGCATTTTCGATAGACCATGGAGGAGGGTAGAACCATCCATCCACCGAGTCGATTAATACGAAATCGTTCTTTAACTTAACTGAGTCGAAACATGTTTCGAGGCTCGGTAACTCGACAATTTCGGACAATTCATCAGAAGTTGATAAGTCTATAGATGAAACCAATGAGGACAGTGAAGATGAAGATGATAAAGATGAAGATGAAGATGAAGTCGGAGACGGTAGAATAGTATCGAATTTTTCCATGGCAGCTGCTTTAGTAGCTGCAGCTTGAACATCTCGGGGAGAATTCGAAGCTGGACGAGGAAATGAGCCGGCCAGTTCAGGGAAATTTAGAATTGCTGAGTTACCTTTAATACTTAACGCGGCTACATCATGAGCCCTAGCTGCCATTTCGGGTGTAGTAAAAGTACCGAGCCAAATGCGATTTTTCTTTCTAGGCTCGCGAATTTCAGACACCCATTTACCCCAGTTCCGCATTCGAACTCCATGATAAACAGGATGTTTGCTGTTTTCTCTCATTCTTTTCGGTTTCCTGTTCGGTTCCGGTGACTTCTCTCCATCATTTTTCGATTTTACTAGCACCGTCGAAGTAGGCGTAGATGGAGAAGATTCTAACGAGTTTGAACTGCTCTCGGGCTCAGAACTAACCGTCATTGTCGAAGGCATGTACAATGCGACACTTGATCAAATAATCAACACTAAATGCTGATCAGAATTATGTAAGTTGTGAATATTTACAAGAAAATGGAAGGGAATATACGGAGAGGAGAAATGGAATAGAATGGAATGCAAGATTATAAAACTAGAAAGGAGACTTCTTATAAGAGAAAGGTTGAGGAAGAAGGGATGGGGTCATATTACACAATGGGGTACCCTAGTCTTGTACCACGCAACAAAAATTAATTGCATTTCTTTATTTATCCATACTTCTTACTCCATTGACACTGTTCCTTTCATCTTTCACCCGACTTGAATATCATATCGTAGCGTATTTAATAAACAATTTTTGTAATATCCAGCTCGCTTACCTTTTTCAAATTTTATGTATATATGTGTTGCTCAAAGTACGTAGCTTGATCTACAATACAGTTAGGGAACTGGTCCACAGTCAATGTTGGATGAAAATCATTTATCGTAATATTTCTTTTCTATTGCATCGTGTTTTCGAGTGAGATACTTGTAATGAAATATTACGATGATTGATTTCCATTTAACGTTTGTTGAACCCCCTAATTTTGTAGGGTAATCGTAGATCGTTGTTAAATTTTTGTAAGAATTTTTTTGATAATGCTTGATTAAAGTTATAAATACAAATTATTTATATGAATCAGTTTTTATCAGATAGTACTGGCTTCTATCAATTATTTTGTATCAGTACTATTGTGGAATGCATAGGAAAGCTCTAATTTGTACTATGCACAAAGTGCATTATTTTTGTTAAGGACTTGCTGGCCGGACATGAAAAGCTGATCGAGTAAATCATGATTTCTTAAGCTAAACTACTACTCCCTCTGTCCCGTTATTAACCTAATTCGGTTAGATCGATATTTGGCTTAATTTGATTATTAGTCAGCTGATTTTTTTCATACCTGTGATGTCTACTGTAAAGGGATTACATTTTATTTTGCGAAAGTACATTTGATTATTTGATTACGGCAGGTGAGTCAAAATTGGTGTTACGGAAAAACACGAAAAATTATAGGAAAATTGATTTCACTTTTTACTAACTTTAACGGTGTAAAATTAGCTGACCTCAAAATAAAACTATTCAATTAAATTTTAAGAACATTTATTCTGACTTTGCGGTATAATACATGTTATTGCCAAAATGACGACTTCGCATTTTACAGTGGCCTCGCCCTCCATTAGGTCGAGAAAAGGAGGCCTAGATTAGTGAGCCTTTGAGATTGTAAAGAATCTTTGATGGGCCTAATTCGTTTATTAACAAATCTTATCCTAATTAGGGTGAGGATTAAGTATAATATGGACTTAATCTGATTATGCTCACTCAGTACATATTCTCGCCCATGAATCAGATGGCGGTTCTACTTGATGTTTGCTACGTAATCTCGCTCTAAAGACCGCTACGTAATCTCGCCCTCCCTCAGGCTTGACAGTAACTTCGCCCAAAAAAAGGTTTGAAAGCAATTTCGTCTAGAAGGGTGAAGAGTCTTACTTAGAGTAAATAAAATATTTAAGTTATATTAATTAAAGACCATCCAGGCCCTAGGAAAGTTGAAGGATATTTCCCTTTTTTGATATGCACAGAGCTGGTCTTTCGCTATCTCTTATTAGATAAATATTGACCTCGATAATCTCGGATCAATCATTATTTTATCTTATCCCGAGATAGTAGCAAGACCATGACAACTTGTAAAGCATAATGTAACATAAGATGTAAAAGAGATAACTACAACTCAACAAAGGACAAGACAAACAATAATATTAACAGAAGCACAGGAATCCAGAATCAAAGAAGAAAAGGTAAACTCAAAAAATCAAAATACGTTATGTATTCTTGAAGTCCGTAAATAGGTCACGGAAAGAAGTTCATGAAAATGTTCAAGCCTCAGTGACAGCAAAAGAAACAAGACTTTCAAGACGACAGAAGTATGTGAATGATTTAGGGTTCAGTACCATGGGATTCCAGTGATGAAGCAACCAGAACGACAAGGGACTTATCAGCAGCACTATATTGAAGACATAAAACAAGAATTGATCAGGTGTTATTCATCTGTGAACCAGACCAGTTGCACTAGGTGACGGCACTGAAAAAGATCAAGTTGTTTTATCGTCTCGGAAGAAATTGATACTGTCTATTACTTAAACACCCTGGAGCTCAGTGGAATCATTAATTGATAAAAGACAAGAAATAAGTATTCGATAGTTTTTCAAATAAGAAAACTATCGAATGGTGTAATGATGATTCAATGAAAACCATGATTACTTTAATTTAGTATTCGATAGTTTTATTTAAAAAACTATTGAATGGTAAATTAAAGAATTCCATTCGATGGTTTTTATTTAAGGAGCAGGTGAAAAGTATTCTTGTTTACAGGTTGAAGTTGAAGTTGAAGATGGACGGCCAGGATTGATTCTTCAATTCTAGTTCGATGGTTTTCAATTCAAGTCTACAATTAATACTGAGAGAAGAGTGTGTCTTCTTCAGTTAAGGATTTCAACACAGAGACATTACTGAGAGAGAGAAGAACCGGAGAAAATTATCAGAGAAATTAATAGTGCTCAGAACTTGATCATTGTTTTGTATTTGTGTAACCTTAAACTCATTGACGCTAATCTACGGATTAGAAATTGTAGCACCCCTCGAGGTTTATATTTATAAAAAGATATATTCCCCGAAACTTGATTTGGTTTGGTGTGTTTGATTTCGTTACAGAACTGAAAGATTAATCCGCGAACGAAATTAAATTATTTGTGAGTATCGTATTCAACCCCCCCCCCCCCCTTCTACGATACTTTGGACCTAACAATTGGTATCAGAGCTTCTTGATTGATATACAAATCAGATCCGGTGAATGAGACCAAAATCAAACGTAGCGTGAAAATTCGAAGCAAATTTTTTAACTTTCAAAAATTTTCATTTAATTGGAATTTCTTGAATTTTAAACAATTTGAAATTTTCAGAAACCATTAGTGCTCCAAAGACAACCGCTGGTATTAAAGTTCCCCCGTTTACTAGAGATGATTTCGGTTTGTGGAAGATGAAGATGTTGTTATTTATCAAGGCATCTAATCCGTTGTATATTGGCATATTAGAGAACGGACCATTTGTACCAATGAAACCAGTTAGTGAATCTACAGCTCCTGATGGTAGCAGGATTCCTTCAGGCACCCAACCTAAGGATATAAGTGAATTTACAGATTCTGACAAAGAACTGATTCGATTGGACACCGGTTTAATATTGATATTGGCGGACTCCGCGGACAAGGAAATGAGCTATCAGTTGATGAACTGTACAAGCGGGAAACATATGTGGGATACCATTAACCTAATAATGGAAGGAACTGAAGACGTGCAGGAAAACAGATTGGACATTCTGACTTCTCAATACGAAGCGTTTAGGTCACTGCCAGGAGAAAGTATAACTCAGGTCTTTGAGAAATATACTAAGCTCCTCAATGAATTGGCAATGAAAGGAAAGACCTATCCACTG
Organism: Heracleum sosnowskyi; assembly: GCA_030848705.1. Classification (NCBI taxonomy): domain Eukaryota; kingdom Viridiplantae; phylum Streptophyta; class Magnoliopsida; order Apiales; family Apiaceae; genus Heracleum; species Heracleum sosnowskyi. Next base: position 6,386,828 of record CM061242.1, on the reverse strand, counting down.
AGAGAATCGAACAGGAAGTTCATGATGACGCTGCCCCATCATGTAGAACACAAGTCATCATCCATTAGGGAAATAATTGACTTCACAAAGATGTCATTAGAGATGATCTATGGCAAGTTGAAGACCTATGAGATGGAACAGGAACAAAGGGTGATAATCTACGGATCAGGGACAGTGGAGAATAAGCACAATGCACCTGTGAGATCAGCAGCACTTGTAGTGGATGAACCAATAACTTCTGAAATTCAGGTTCAAACCCCTAGAGCTGGAAATGAGGTGATAATAGAAGCAGAAATGGATTCTGTGAATCTGGGTGTTGATGAAAGTGATTACTACACCCTAGAAGAGCTTGAGCAAATGGAAGACAAAACCATGACGTACTTAGCTGCAAAGTTTAGTCATATTCGTTTCAAAAGAAACCCTAAGTACAAGTTCAAGGGCTCAACCAACAGATTCCAGAAGAGCAATTATACACCTAGTACAGGCTTTAAGGGAGGCTACAAGACTGGCATGATTGATAGAAGCAAATCAAGATGCTATAACTGCAATGAGTTAGGGCATTTCGCCACTGAATGTCGGAAGCCTCGTCAAGCAAGAGACATGAAAGATGTCTATGGAAAGAAGGATTCGTATGATGAGTTGAAGAAGGAGAATGCCAAGCTTAAACAGCAATTGGAGGCATTATCTGGAAAGCAGAAAGGGAAAGCTTACATAGCAGATGGAAAGCACTGGGATGATACTGATTCGGATGAACAGGAGGAATATGTAAATGTTGCTCTAATGGCTGACTCTTCAGAGGAATCACCTCAATCATCTCAGGTACCTATCTTAACTACAATTGATATGTCTAATTCTGAGTACAAGAAAATTGTGCAAGATCTTAGTGTAGAATTGTTTAATGTACACACAAGCATGCTAGCATCAGAAATGGAAAATGCTAAACTAGTTCTTAAGATTAAAAAGCTAGAATCTAAAAATGAAGAACTAGAGCTTGTAGCTGTAACATTAGAAGATCTTAAGCAAAAGAATGCGTACTTAGAGAACAAGGTCAAGTGTAATGATGAGATAGAGACTATCCTCAGGAAGCAGATTTCAGATCTAGATTTGAAGCTGAATGCTTTTAAGAATTCCGCTCTAGTGGCTAGGGAAATCATTGATACTCAGGCCATAGAGAATAAAACTGCTATAGGATTTGACTATAACAAGAAAGCTGGTAAGAAGATTGTGGAATTCCCTGTGACATCTTCAGTTGTCAAAAGGAATACTCCACATGTTCTTAAGAATGTTGATTGTCCAGTTTTTGTTAAGCCGTTTCCACCACTCTTTCATGAGGATGACCTTTTCATTAGACAAGAATTGCTTGAGGAGGATTTATTGAAGGAAAAAGAGGTAAAGACTAAGTTGCCTAGGAAATCAGTAAAGAATGAATTACCTAAATCTGATTTACCTAAAACTGAAGTAGGTTCCTTAGTTAGTAATGTTAAAAAGAACAGGAATGGGAGGAAGAAGTTTGTTAATCAGGAATTGGTTCCATCTTCTCCCATTGCATCTAGGAAGTTGTGTTCTATTTGTAATTCTGCTGGACACCTTACACATGCATGTAAAAAGGTTAAAGTAGAAACTTCTAATACTTCTGAAATGCATAACATGTCTGACATGCCTGATACTCATGAACCATGTGGAAAGAAAGAGTGTTTGCTATGTAAGTACAACATCATGCATGCTTATTTTAAGTTGATGTCTGATAGTAGCAATAGCACTAGTAATGTTAAATCCACAGATACTATGAATATCAAACAGGGTAAGACTAAATTGAATGTTACTCCTGTTAAATCATCTAAACCTTCAGGACCCAAACAATTTTGGGTACCAAAGTCCGCTTAATCAATCTGTGATTGCAGGGTAAGGTTAAAAGCTCAAAGGTTGTGTGGATTCTGGATAGTGGCTGTTCTAGACACATGACAGGTGAAAAGTCCCTGCTTACAGAGGTGGTTAAGAAGACCGACCCGATTGTAACCTTTGGAGATGACAGCAAAGGATTCACTACGGGATATGGTAAATGTTGGGTTTCGGGGCTTTGAAGTTCGGAAAGATGGAGGTCCTTGTTGTAATCACCACACAGCCCTTGTCCAAGATCTGCGTCGCCAAAGTCATCCACACGAACGCTCGATCGTCCAACGATCAACGGAGCTCGGTACTAGCCGAAAAACTGCCCCTCTCTCTCTCTCTCTAGCCTCTCTTAATGCAGAGCTGCTAGGGTTTTCTTTAATTCAAAATTGCAGGAAAAAAAAATACCTCAATAATACATCATAATGTATTTATATGAGATAGAGGATTGGACCAAAACCCTAAATCCGTTTTTGGGCTTCTTAAAACCCAATCTGATTTTGGTTTTAGTATTAAATTCGAAATTCTATTTAATTAAGACCATCTCAATTAAATGACTAATTTCGAAAATAATCAGTTAAAATTAAATTCGAATTCTGATTTAATTAAGACCAGCTCAATTAAATAACTAATTTCAAATTTAATCATTTAATTTAAATTCATAATTTAAATTAAAACTCCATTTAAAACGTTCTAAGTGTGTGACCCTTTAGGTTATTATTTCGTTGGCAATAATTTTATTCTTAAATAAAATTATAAACAATGAGCGGCATCTAGTAATACATCATTGCTCCCCAAGAAATAATAATAAATGGTGATCCAATTAAACCTTTCGTGACTAATGTTTCCGTGTAATATAATCCCTTTAACCAAATATTATAGATTAAACTCGAGGCATGTTATTAGTCATCCTCTTCAACATTTAATCCAAGTTTCCTTGATCAATGAGTAGACTATTAAAACAAATCAATATTTGAGCATGGCCATGCATTTTCATAGTCTCACTCAATCAAGAGGCCAATAATATCTCTCCTAATAATATGAGGGTTAAATCCTATATCTATCATTCATATTTCTCATACGACTCATAATATACCCGATGTCCATTTTTATCATCACCCGGTCAAAGGTAACTTTTAATGTAATCAAAGTATATTAATCCTCGTATAGAAATATAATGATCTCAAGTCTAAGGATCATTACACCATTATCACTGTGAGCTATTCTAATGACTTTATTACCATGTAGAATATCACTGTGGGTCTATCCGGTGCCATGTAGAATATTACATGCACCTATGTTCTTGACTTTAGTATCATTATACCTATGACCAATGAGATGTGGTCATTTAGTCAATGAACATACTAATCTTTATGCATCATAATTGTCCTAATTTATAATGCTTAATTAGGGATAATTTAGGAATATAAACACTATTCATATAATCTCATTTTTAAGTCACATACTTAAAGATATAGAATACGTGTTCAATATTCCAAGGACATTTATTACTCTAACATTAATATCGCAGTAAATAAAGACATAATAATTGTTGTCGAATAATCAATAGAACATAATCATTATTAAATAACAAAATAGTGTTTCCCAGAAGTACAATTGTATTGTCTCTAGGGCACTAACACTAACAGTAAATTGAAAGCTGGAAATGTCATCATTGAAAACATCTCTCTTGTTTAAGGATTAAAGCACAATCTTCTAAGTATCAGTCAATTCTGTGATAAAGGCTACAATGTAGATTTCAGAAAGGACAAGTGTTTGATCACCAACAGGAAGGATGAGAAGCTTACTCTACTGGGAGTGAGAAAAGGGAATTTGTTTATAGCCGACTTAAGTTCTACCAGTGAAGGAGAAGTTACATGTTTCTATGCAAAGGCATCTTCAGAACAAAGTTGGCTATGGCACAAGAAGCTCTCACATTTGAACTTCAAAACTATGAACTCTTTGGTAAAGAGAGAGTTAGTGAGAGGGTTGCCCCTGATGGAATTCAATCAGGAGGGACTATGTGAAGCATGTGAAAAAGGGAAGTCGAAGAAAGCATCACATGGAAGCAAAGGAATGACAAGCATTACTGAACCATTACAGCTGATTCATATGGATTTATTTGGTCCAGTTAATGTTATGTCACTTTCAAGAAACAGATATGCATTGGTAATGGTGGATGACTACTCCAAGTACACGTGGGTGTTGTTCATACAAACAAAGGATGAAGCAACACAACTAATCATTGATCACATCAAGAAGATAGAAGTGGAAGCTAAGCTACCTGTGCGGACAATCAGATCAGACAATGGAACTGAATTCAAGAATGCAGTTCTAAATGATTTCTGCTCAGAGAAAGGAATATCAAGACAATTTTCAGCACCAAGAACTCCTCAACAGAATGGAGTAGTGGAAAGGAAGAACAGGACCTTGGTTGAAGCAGCAAGGACCATGTTGAGTGAATCAAAACTTCCCACTTACTTTTGGGCTGAAGCAGTGAATACAGCTTGCTACACTCAGAATCGAACCCTGATCAACAAAGATCATGAAAAGACTCCGTATGAGTTAATGGCCAACAAGAAGCCAACACTGAAGTACTTTCATGTGTTTGGTGCAAAGTGCTTTGTACTTAAAGATGGAGAACATCTTGGCAAGTTTGATGCCAAAGCAGATGAAGGCATTTTTCTAGGCTATTCTCTGGAATCTAAGGCTTTCAGGGTATATGTGATTGAAGATAAGAAGGTGTTGGAAAGCTTTAATGTAACATTTGACGACACTAAAAGACCAGGCCTGCAAACTGGAGAGAACTCTGAATCTTTGGTATTTGAAAATCTATCAGGAGATCTCTCTGACAATGAAGAAGTACCTGAAGTTGTTACAGTCATTAATAATAATCATAATGATAATGATTCTGGACAAAGTGGTGACCAAAGTGGAGATCCTCAACATACAGGATCCACTAGTCAGTCTTCAGAATCAACAGATCAAACCGTCAACAACTCAGGGGGAGCTGGAGAAGGATCAACTAGTCACACTCCACAACATCTAGAACAAGGAGAATCATCAAGATCGCATCTGCCAAGACAAAGGGTATGGAATAGAGATCATCCCTTTCACTTGATCATTGGTGATCCGGACACAGGAGTGAGAACTAGGAGAACATCACAAAATGAATGTCACTATTCTGGGTTTCTTTCAGAAACAGAACCTAAGAAAGTTGAAGATGCTCTAGATGATCCAGATTGGGTGATTGTTATGCAAGAAGAACTCAATCAGTTTGAAAGGCAGAAAGTTTAGAAGCTGGTACCCAGGCCTAAGGGAAAATCTGTTATTGGAACACGATGGGTATTCAGAAATAAGTTGGACGAAGATGGCATTGTAACGAGAAACAAAGCCAGACTGGTTGCTAAAGGTTACTCTCAAGAAGAGGGTATAGATTATGATGAAACCTATGCACCAGTAGCAAGACTAGATGCCATCAGAATGTTTCTGGCATTTGCTGCACATTCCAATTACAAGGTATATCAAATGGATGTGAAGAGTGCTTTTCTGAACGGGGAGTTAGAAGAAGAAGTGTATGTGGAACAACCTCCAGGTTTTGAGGATTCAAAACTGGCAGACTTTGTGTACTTTCTATTCAAAGCTCTCTATGGACTCAAACAAGCTCCGAGGACATGGTATGACACTCTCTCTGAATTCTTACTTGAAAATGATTTTACAAGAGGTGTTGTAGACAAAACTCTCTTTGTCAAAAAGCATAAAAATGATTTGATATTGGTGCAAGTATATGTTGATGACATAATATTTGGTTCTACTAATGATGATCTATGCAAGAGATTTGCTAAGTTAATGCAGAGTCGTTATGAAATGAGCATGATGGGTGAATTGTCATTCTTTCTTGGATTGCAAGTATACCAAAAACAAGATGGTATATTCATTTGTCAGTCCAAGTACATCAAGGATCTTCTTAAGAAGTATCAAATGGAAGACTCATCTACAGCAAAGACTCCTATGCCAACTGCCACTAAGCTTGATAAGGATGAAACTGGTAAGAAGGTTGACATCACAGGCTATAGAGGTATGATAGGCTCATTACTTTATCTCACTGCAAGTAGACCAGATATAATGTTTGCAACATGCTTGTGTGCTAGATTTCAGTTTGATCCTAAAGAATCTCATCTAATAGCTGTTAAGCGAATATTTAGATATCTTAAGGGGACCCCAAATCTTGGAATTTGGTACCCTAAAGATACAGGATTTGATCTTATTGGATACACAGACTCTGATTTTGCAGGTTGTAAGATTGATCGGAAGAGTACTTCAGGAAGCTGTCAGTTTCTTGGAAGAAGGTTAGTTTCCTGGCATAGCAAGAAGCAGCATTCAGTGTCCACATCAACAGCTGAGGCTGAATACATTGCTGCTGGTAGCTGCTGTGCTCAGATCTTGTGGATGAGAAACCAACTCCATGACTATGGACTTTTGTTGACAAAGATTCCAATATTTTGCGACAACACAAGTGCCATAGCAATCTCAAACAACCCAGTGCAACACTCGAGGACGAAGCACATCGACATCAGGTATCATTTTATCCGAGAGCATGTCATGAATGGAACTGTGGAGTTACATTTTGTACCCACAGAGGATCAAATTGCAGACATCTTTACTAAACCGCTTAATGAATCCACTTTCAATAAGCTGGTTGGTGAACTTGGGATGTTAAATCTTTTTAATTGATTTTGATTAGAAGTCAGTAACTGCAGATAATCCTGGTAAATACATGAGTTTAAGAATTCCTATATCCTTAGGACTCGTGAGTTTATTTTCTGGAGCAATTCTCGTAGTTAGGATTTTTGTACTAATTTTATGTCATAATTATGGATGATATATCTTCTGGCATTTAATTGGTTATTAATTCTAAAAATTATTTAGGTGTTAATATTTGTTCTAAATATTCTAGCATCTATTTAATTTGAATTAATTTGCTTTGTTTTTAACATTGTAGATTAATGCAGCATAATTGATTAGATTTTAATTGGTTAATATCACTCAATGATATTTAATTGATTTTATTCTAAGAAAATTGTGAATTTTCTGTTAAGAATTGATTTTGGTAAATTTGAAAAGATTTATTGGAATTAAAACTAGACAGGAAATAAAAGTTTCTGATTCTTAAAACAAGAACAGGTTTTAGGAATTGGAAAAGAAGCAAAAATATCGAATTTAGGAAATTCGATAGTTTTTCAAGTACATAGATAAATCTATCGAAATTAATTTTCGATAGTTTTTGAAAAGGAAAAGAAAAACTATCGAAAATAATTCTCGATAGTTTTTGAGAATATCTTTCAAATATATCGAAGTGAATTTATCTGATTTAATATTTAAATTCTCGATAGATTTTGAAAATTAGTAGAAAAACCATCGAAGTGAATTTAATTATTTCTATACAAATTCTCGATAGTTTTTCTAAACAAAGCATGTTCGATAGATTTTGGTTTATTCAGAACAGCTTTCGATAGTTTTTTTTTAAAGGTCGGTTTAAATTCTTGAATTTAAACACTTCGATAGTTTTGAAAAAACTATCGAAGTGTTTTTGACCTTTATGCCCCTAGAATTAAAACTATCGACAACATAAATAAAAACTATCGAACATTAAATGTCAAAATTGCCCCTGCAGTTTTAAAAGGTATTTAACTAGCACTTAGTTCCTTTTTCCTTTCATTGTTTACAGATCTGAGAAAACCTTTGTCTAGTTTATACTTACAAACAGAGAGATACATGACAAGAACATCTTAATCGATAGTTTTCTAAAGTTTTTTAACCGATTAAAACTTCATAAAGTTACTGTTCTTTCACTGTATCTTGTTGATTAACCGTGAAAGTGTAAGTATCTTGAGTTTTTTAATTCCTTTCAAGAAGAAACTATCGAAAGTGAATTTTCTAAATCCTAAGGACTGTTGACTGTGTTCAAGTTTAGAAAGAAATTGTTTTTCAATTGATTTCTTATTTCTTGTTATTGAGGTTACCAGATTAGGGTTCTTGATAATTCTGTTCGAGTTTGTGTAATTAAAAAAAAAGGGTAATTTTTTTTTAAGAAGTTAATTAATTAGATAATAATTAATTAATTTAAGTAAAGTATAATTTTGGTTTAAAGTTAAATTTTCTGGAAAGTGTGAAAATACAATGGCCGAAGAATTTATTATTACCAAAACTAATCATGTCTCGTTTCAAAATCTGCAAGCCATTACGAATCCTCAAATTCGTGCATGGGCAGAGTTTTTGAATATACGTTCATTAGTGGCATACGCTGTAAGTACTCCCGTGGTCCTTTGCATCGATCAATTGACTGCGTTGTACACATCCGCCACGGATACAAGTGAGAATAATGTGAGATCCTTCAGTTTTGTTGTGCCAGGGGGCAGAACAATAAGGGTGACGGAACATGACTTTAACAGAATACTTCATTTTCCTACAGAAAACCTTGTTCCGGATCCCACAACTGAGGACATACATGTTTTCTTCACTCTTATCAGAAGTCAACAACCTAACTTCTTGGTGGGAGAGTTCCTAAAGCATTACCTGCCAAAGCCATGGAATTTTTTCTTTCATACCCTGATACATGTTTTTACTGCCAAGCTAACAAATCTGCATGGCATTCCCTTATTCCTTCAAAAGATAGGGTTTGCCATTGCGAACAACAGGCATATTAACATAGGACTGATAGTGATTGATCAAGTAATTCTGTGCATGGGACCACTGGATGAAAGAACAGGCATAAATGACGATGTGCTCTGTTTCTATCCTAGGTTCCTACAGCTAATTCTCAATGATATCTTAACAGATAATGAACGGGAGATCTTTGAAGGTGAAGCCAACCAGGAGTGCATGAGAATGAAGAGCAATGCCATAACCGCTCTCATTAGGAAGAACAACTATCTTCCAGGGGTACCCACTGTTCTCACTGAGTATCTAAGAACGGTGCCCCTACCACTTCTACCCCCAGGGGAACAGGTCAATCAAGGTAATATTCCACAACCTGAACCTGTAATGGCACCTGAACCAGTGGATGTTGATCCAGAGCCCTTAGTGGCCATTCCTGACCAGGAGGTTGCAAACCCACAACCTCTAACCACGGTCGAAGAGCCTTTGGAAGAGCCAAATGAAAACATAAACGAACCTCCTTCCCCTACTATACCCATTAAAGAACCATCCATGAGTGTAGAGGGAGATAGTGCCAAAGCAGCACCACATAAGGAGATACACCCTTCAACAGCAGCTCTGCCATCCTCTAAAAGGAGAAGAACAGAAACTGAGGCAACTGCTGATACTTCATTTCTCTCATCCAAAGCGCCCTTTACTGATTTTTCTGATGCTGATTGGGCTACGCTAACGAAAGCAATATCTGAACCAATAGCTCAATCAAGTAAGGAAGAATTGACGGAAGCAACTGGTGTTCCGACCATATTACGGTCAGGTTCACTGGTTGAAGGTTCTAAGAACCAAGGGTCTTCACAGACGTCGAGAGAAGGCTTTGACCTAAATGCACAATCTAAAAGGTCATTGTCTACCTCCCCAGATGGAACATATCTGGATCCTGCGGGTAAAGGGTCTGACGTAGGTGCAGATCGGCAACTCGTTGACAGTGAATCAATTACTATTGAGGAGTCAACTGAGGTGAAGTCTTTACAGACTCACGGGGAAGATTCGGGATCTCTGCTGTTAAAAGAGCTTGTTTCTAACCCCCTAGAGATTCAAACTCTAGATCCTTTAAAGGATATATCATCTAAGGATGATCAGCAACTTGGTTTATCCAAGGACGGGGACTTGCGAAGCCCCATTGCACCACCGGTGACCTCCTTAAGGACGGCTACGGTGATCTCTTCTGCAGGTACAATCAGCACAAAGGATTTGAGTGAAACAAAAACACTTACACCTGGCCTGAGTGGGAAAGGAAAAATGATTCAAACACCGACAGAAACGTTGAGTGTACACCCAGAGCCAAATGTGAGGAGTGACACCCTAACCCTACCTAATATTGATGATCTGCTGTTACCAACAGAAAGAGAGCTACAAGTTCAATCTTCCCTCAAGGAGATGACAGTTCGAGACAAAGAAGGAAATCCACTATTCAAGGTTCCACTGCGACCTTCCTTTGACCAAGGGATCTCCTCCAGTCAAGCCAATGTTTCTTTAAAGTCTATTCAAGAGAAAGTTGACTTGGCTGCAGCTGATTCCAGAAGAACATTCAGGGTCATTGGCAGTGCATCTGGCACTATAACAGGTACGAAGCAGGCAGTGGACTCCTTAAAGAAGGAAGCTATGGAAGAACTAGTCGAGCTGAGGATGGACGTCAGGGAACTTAAAGATGGATTCATGAATGAAGTAACTGCACTGTCTCAAGGACATGAAGCTTTGAAAGAAGACGTTCTGGTTATCCGGGATGGTCAAGCGCGGGTAAAAGATGCAATGAATACCCTTTCACGAGTGGAGTCTAAGCTAAATAAGAGGCTGGATCACATGGAAAAGACTACCAACTCAAGATTGGAGAACATTGACCTGTCGCTAGCTTCTATAAATGAGTTTAATAAGCAGCTTATGGATTTCTTGGAGAATCAAGGTGACGGAGTACAGTCTATATGGGGTATGCTGAAGAACCAACAATCTGGACAACCTGGTCCTTCCTATCAGGAACCTGATCCTTCTAATGTCTTTTTATGCTGAGGATGCTTTTATCGAGGATTCCTCAACTAAGGGGGAGAAAGTTGGAGAAGGGGTGAAGGATAAATGGGGAGTTTGGGAGACTGTTGAGGCTATTCCAATCAGACAGTACTGGATTGAGGAGCTTGTAGAGGAAGACAAGGAAAGTGAAGAGGAATTTGAGGTCATGCATGAGCAACCTATTCAAGAGGAGCATGAGCCATATTATCCAGAGCCAATAGAACATCCTATCTTGGATGATGATATGGAAGAAGCAAATTCCCTATCACCTGAAGAAGAAGCTGCCTTGGAAGCAATAAGAGCTCAGAGAGCTGCAATAGATGCCAGGCAAGCTGAGAAGGAGAAACAGCAAGCAATTCTGAGAAGTGAAAAGCTAAAGAGAATGAAGGTGTATAATGAAGTGAGGAAGAAGAAGATGATAGATCTGGCAAAGAAAGATGGTACTGAATGGGAAATGGCTTATAAAACCTTTTGCGGAGTTGAAGACGGATTAGAAGTCAACGACAATGCTGAGGTGGAAGTTATTATTCAGGACATCAGAAGTGCTAATCTTGAAGATCAGACTTACTTTAAAGCACTGAGAAGCTCTATAATCTGTCTGAATGCTGGGGTTAAAGCAAATGGTGCCTGGAGCTTATTAATCAGTTTTCTGGAGAAAGGTACATTTGTGATTTCCACTAAGTTTTTAGAACAGAGGACATATACAGAATTACAGGCTATACTCATCAAGATCCAAAGAACTACAAGGCTAAATGAACTGCTCCGTGAGCATGTTAAGGAGATCGTGATGAAAGTCAGTCCAGAGATTACTGAAGATCCTCCAATGGTTAGATTCATGACGAATGACGTGTTCAGAATCTGCTATTTGGCTGAGGACAAACTGAGGGACTACCCAAGCAACTATCTAATCTCAGTTGAGAAGTATCTTAGATCCACTGGATTCTCATCAACGGAGAAGGACAAAGCAGCAGACACTCTTAGAAGATTTCTAATGGAGAATGTTCCTTACTATAGGAAAAAAGTGGAAAGAGGATTGGAAGTGCATTCCAGACTGCCAAACATGCCAAAGCTAAACAAGAAAGATGTTAACATTGCATGGTTATGGGCTGGAGTGGGTCAAGAGGTTGAATATATTGGAAGACACATCCAAGGAGCAATCCTTAAACCTGGAGAACCACTGCACTATCTATCTGTGATTGATTATCAAGCTGCTAACTCCGATCTAATGATTGAAGAAGGTGAGATTGGAATGGACTGAATGTTGAAGCAAAGAACAAGAGAACTATCAGCTCAGACTAGAGGAGCAACTTCATTGTAAAAAGTTTAATTGTTTTTTGATTTATGAAATCTGGAAATGTATATATATCTGATCCAGAATGCATTAATATTATTACGATGTCTTACTTTAAGTAGTTTCATGTTTCCTTAGTTAGTTGAGTTATCCTCGAAGTATTTGCTTGTCGAACTCTATCCAATCAAATAGGGGGAGATTGTAAAGCATAATGTAACATAAGATGTAAAAGAGATAACTACAACTCAACAAAGGACAAGACAGACAATAATATTAACAGAAGCACAGGAATCCAGAATCAAAGAAGAAAAGGTAAACTCAAAAAATCAAAATACGTTATGTATTCTTGAAGTCCGTAAACAGGTCACGGAAAGAAGTTCATGAAAATGTTCAAGCCTCAGTGACAGCAAAAGAAACAAGACTTTCAAGACGACAGAAGTATGTGAATGATTTAGGGTTCAGTACCACGGGATTCCAGTGATGAAGCAACCAGTTGCACTAGGTGACGGCACTGAAAAAGATCAAGTTGTTTTATCGTCTCGGAAGAAATTGATACTGTCTATTACTTAAACACCCCGGAGCTCAGTGGAATCATTAATTGATAAAAGACAAGAAATAAGTATTCGATAGTTTTTCAAATAAGAAAACTATCGAATGGTGTAATGATGATTCAATGAAAACCATGATTACTTTAATTTAGTATTCGATAGTTTTATTTAAAAAACTATCGAATGGTAAATTAAAGAATTCCATTCGATGGTTTTTATTTAAGGAGCAGGTGAAAAGTATTCTTGTTTACAGGTTGAAGTTGAAGATGGACGGCTAGGATTGATTCTTCAATTCTAGTTCGATGGTTTTCAATTCAAGTCTACAATTAATACTGAGAGAAGAGTGTGTCTTCTTCAGTTAAGGATTTCAACACAGAGACATTACTGAGAGAGAGAAGAGCCGGAGAAAATTATCAGAGAAATTAATAGTGCTCAGAACTTGATCATTGTTTTGTATTTGTGTAACCTTAAACTCATTGACGCTAATCTACGGATTAGAAATTGTAGCACCCCTCGAGGTTTATATTTATAAAAAGATATATTCCCCGAAACTTGATTTGGTTTGGTGTGTTTGATTTCGTTATAGAACTGAAAGATTAATCCGCGAACGAAATTAAATTATTTGTGAGTATCGTATTCAACCCCCCCCCCCCCCCCTCCCCCTTTTACGATACTTTGGACCTAACACAACTCATAATGACGTATCAAAGGCGGTGATCCCGGTCTTTTCGCTGTTAAAGAAGGAAACTCGGCCCATGAGTTACTTGTTCCCCAAGAACTACGTCTGGTTTAATCCCTATAAATAGGGTACATAGGCACATTGTATGATACGATGCAAACTTGCGAACAAGAGAGAATTCAATATTCAATCTTAATTGCGACATATTCTCACATACAATCTCAGTCATCCCCAAATCATAAACCCCAATCCCCACAACCTACGTTACGAATCATCATCGGTTACTACCACAATTCCAGCAACCCTCCCCGAATTGGTTATTGTCAAAATCCTCCGTTAACAATACCTCAAATTTATAAACTATGGTATCAAACGAAATCTATAACTAGTGTCTAACCTTTCGAGAATTATCTATCACACTATCCTTATTTGGATTTAATTTTTAAAACATACCATAGTCCTACTAAATCAGAAATTGTCTTGTAAATTTCTCTTTTGATAAGTTTTTCCTCTATATTCAACCTGGGAAATTTTTAAAGTTCTCGTTAAGTAAAGTTGCTGATTTTGAAACATGTGATGTGTTTGAGCTCCAATGCTGGATAATGTGATCGTTAATTTGAACATTGCGGTAATCTCCTGTGTTCTAATACCATTCTTGTAAAGATCTGTATATTATAATTTGAGAAATGTTATTTCGAGAGTTTTTTTTTATTTTCAAAGCAATTTATAGCATTTTGTAAAATAATATGTGATATTTTGTGAATACAGAAAAAATATACAACATGCATCACTCTAAAAATTAAAAATCAGCTCCGAAAATAGCATTTCCCTAAAATTTTCAGTGTTATGCATATATGTAGATAATTAGGCCAAAGTCTCTGCTAGCATTACTTGAAAACACTATGATGAAAATAGTTTAAAAACCTTGCACATTTTTGTAAACTATTTATTGTGGGAATTTTTCTCTATGGACCCGTCAAGGTAGAGAGACCCACTAAATTTAAAGGTTTGAGAATCCTTACTTTAGACTTTGGAACATACTTTACTTCTATATTTTTTTCTTTTTTGCTCAAGACTTTACTTGCATTTGTTTTCAATAATTTACTTTCATAATTTACTCTCCTAATCACACAACACACATATAATATATGCCCATGTATGCAACTGCAAGCCACCAATAGGGTTAATAACTAATTACCGCAAGGTGCCCCTTAAAGAATAATAAGGGTTTAGAGTAATGTAATAGTTAACCTTTAACCTTGTGGTGTATGTGCATTTTGGTCCCTCGATCAGAAAAACAAATTCCAAGATATCAGCAAATGGGTCCAATGTGAAAAAATTTGTAAGCCTGAGAAATAGATAATGTCTTCTGTGTTACGTATAGATACAGTGAAAATTTGTAGCACGACACAACTTTTTTGTTAGAATGCACACAAAACACAATGATACATATAAGATACTCCTACCGTCCTCTCAATTTGGAGTTTAAAAAAAGTGTCATTTAGTGAAGAAAAATAAGAAAAGTTATGGGATAGAGGTAAAACAGATGTAGTTAATTTTTATATTATAAAACTTTATTATTTACAAAAAAATTTAAAATATAAAGAATTGAAAGAACTAAAAAAAAAGTATAAAAAAAATTAGAGGTACAGAGGATTAGATCACTGCGTTGTAGACTTGTAGAGTAGTATAAATGTACAATGCAATTATTTAGTTAAATTGGATGCATTCGTCAGCACTGATGTAATTATTGTTCAAGTGAACCCCCACTTGAAATTTAACTATTTTTAGAGTGGTCCTTGTGATGTGATTTGTTTTAAAATAAGTTAATAAAGTGGTACTAACTTTATACTGTATTAACTAAAAAGACTAGCTAATTAAGTTCATCGGATACATTTTAATTCCTATGTTTCGTTTCAAGCGTAACCTTAGTTACTCGTAAGATGATATCTCCCTTGCTGTTTTTTACGGGATCAGGATGTAAAGGAGTGAGGCAGATATCACATTTTATATACAGTATTTCCTTCGTTTTCCTCAATTCTTTACATTGAGAAAATGTCACGTACGTTAAGAAAAAGTGTAAATTAATAGATAAAAGTAAAAAAAAATAAGTAAAGTGATGAAATCAATCAATATATAAAGTGTGTATAGGGTAGGTATAGTAGAGGATGGTAGTGAATGTGATTAGATTTTATATTATAAAATGTTACTATTTTTGTTACGTAAACAAATGAGAGGGACGTACCAAAAAGAAAAGTATAAAGAAATGAGAGGGAGTAGGATAGTAATATACAATTCAGTAATTGTTTTTTTACCATTTTAAGATTTTAGAGAAATGATAAATCATAAATATATTTTTCTTTTTATTTTACTATTTAAACATAAGCATAAACTGGATATCCCTGAAACTGAAAGGAAGCTACAGTACCATCTTACCAAAAATATATATATATATATATATATATATATTATATATATATTCATGTGCTTGAGGGTTTTTTATTTTATTTTTGTGGTCTTTAATTCCCTAAGGGTCACTTCGACTTTTATGTTCAACTAAAACTGTCTCAATTCACGTGTTTAATAAAGATGTCAATGTTTAATATTGTTGGCTTAGAAACATCACCAGTATTAAAGTGTAATAAAAGGCATTTAAAAGAGAGGAAAATATAGATGATTGCAAAACTAGCCAGTTTTTCCTACACTCAGATAATCTCAATTATTATCTTGTCGTGTATAAATACTACTAGTAACTAATTTTGTAAATATGGGGACCTTGTAAACTTAATTAAGCAATTAAGATCATTTAAAACAAAAATTATTAGACACAAGAAAAAAAGTTTATCAATGCTTAAATATTCATGGAAGATAGGAGTAATGTAATGTATACAAACATGCTCAAATTAAAATATTAATTTTATTAATTTATTAATAATATAAATTGGTCATAATATTGATATTTAACTATAAATAATATATTATTTCAATTTGAAGCGCAAATGATACTACTTTATAATATTACACCTATAGAATTATATAATTTATTTATAACTTCATAACGGGTG
This sequence comes from Heracleum sosnowskyi, assembly GCA_030848705.1. NCBI lineage: Eukaryota > Viridiplantae > Streptophyta > Magnoliopsida > Apiales > Apiaceae > Heracleum > Heracleum sosnowskyi. The sequence continues at coordinate 6,370,643 of CM061242.1, read as the reverse complement.
CATCACATTGCTCTTTTTATATTTTATATTTTTATATTAATTTATAACGTTTTAATATTTATGCATTATTAGGTTTTAAACTTTGTTAATATTTCTAAGGCTAATAATATAAAAAATTATTTTAAATATATTTATGATTGGTGTTCGAACATTAAGTTTATCAGGAAGATATAATTTATCTATTAAAATACAAAATACTTCAATATTATTTTGTTGATTTCTTAATTGAATAAAATTTTCAACGTAAAAATTCAACAATTTTTTCTCGGGGTTAGTTTTAGTTGGATTTCTTATTTTAACCATCACTAAATTAAAGATTACTTTATCAATTTAAGAGTTTAAAATAGAGCACAAATAGCGGAGAATTTTTCATTTATTAATAATTAAACTTTGTTTAATATTTTTCATAAATTATTAGATATATATATATATATATATATATATATGATTTTTTATATGATTTTATTCTTATATTAATTATCTTATGTGTTGAATTAACTTTTTAATAAATAAATTTTAATATTCTACTGGAGTAAATAAAAAATTCCTAAATTTAAAAAATTGAAGAAAATATGATGGAATTATAATTAAAAAATTGATATTTATTAAATTTTAGATGCTCTTATGATTTGTGCTTGTGTTATAAAAATTAAATTTGGACGATTTTATAGTTCATGCGAAACTCACAATATAATCTTTAATTTCCTTAAAATAACAATCTTTTTCTCAAATAAAACTACTTTAAACTAAAGTGAGAAAAAATTGACGAATTTATACGTTTAGAATTTTATCCAATTTAGTAAATCTAATTATATTCGATTTAAATTATTAAAATAATTTTTTTAGCATTTGATTTTTTTATATAGTTTTAGCATTTGAATATAATTCTATTAACAATCAAATACACTTTTTAATAGTACATATAACGATTCTTATCTATTAACTAGTTTAATAAGCCGCGTTTCGCAGCGACTTTATAATAATATCTCTAAATTTTCTTAAAACAAATTCTACAAAATACATTTTTAAATAAAATAATATTTATAATATAAAATTAAGTTTTGTTTTGAATTTTATATATATAAAAAGTTCTAGATTTTTCAATCAAAAACTACAATTATACCTTCAGAGCTATTAAAATCTTCACTACCTCCAAATCTACTCTCAGTTAGAAAAAAAATCAAAAAATATGAACAAACATCCTTTTTGTTGCTGGGAGATTTTTTTTATTAATAACGATCTCTTTTTGTCAAAACAAATAACAACAAAAACAACAACAACCTCTTCCTTTTAAAAAAAATTAATGTCTTCTCAATGTTTTTTATTCTTGTATGACTTTTGTTATAGATGCACCGACTTATTGATTTTTTTTAAAAATGCACACACTAAATAAATTCTTCAGTCGAATAAATCTTATCATGATATTTTCGAAATACATACATTATAAATTTCTTAATATACAATTTTTATTTTTGAATTTTCGTGTATGAATTATAGAATTTTTTTTACTAAAAGATATAATTTTTTCTCATAAAAATTAGAGCAATAACTATCTAAATTTTAAAAAACAATGATAAAATTTGTTTTTAAAGACACGATGAATTCTCCACTTTCGAGTTACTTGTATACATGTTTATCAAATTCAAAACTAATAACGTAACAATGTTGACAACAAAAATTGCAGTAGACAATTAACAGAGTTTAGGTGTATATTTATACTATTAATTAGGTGTAATACACTTTTTTTCTAATTTAGATATTTTGAAGGCAAGAATATTATAATTGAATATTTAGTTTCTTCCATTAGTGTTATTTAGTTTTTTCTATTAAAGATCTATTGTATATTTACTTTCTCCATTATTAGGGATTTTAAATGCAAAAATATTATGTGTTTCCTCTATTAGTAAGTATTTAAAAGTTAATTGAGATTTTTTCGAATTTTTAATATTATTAATTCAAAAAATTGAGAAAATTAGAAAAATAGAACGAAGCGATCTGAGAGCGCCACCTCACCGCCCCCGTGTTCTCCTTTATATAATAGTATTGATTTTAAAATCTAACGATATTTATTATTTTGGTATACAATAGAAATTAAATATAATTTACGTATTAATTAAATTGATCTTCTTATTAAGCTATAATTACTTTTATTTTAGACTTTTGAAATATCTAATTCTAATAAAACCTCTTTTAACTTATATTTTTTCTAAATAATAATTATTTATTTTAATATGATAGATTATTTAATTTTAAAAATTATTAGATTTAGCGGTTGAGATCGTTTTTGAAATCAAATAAAGCAAAATCAAATTTAGTAATTAAATATCATAACAAAGGAATATAGCTCTTTATTTGAAGAGTTTACCACAACCTTAAAACAGATGCACCCTGATAAGGCCGGAGGTCCAGACGGACTCAATACAGCATTTTTTCAAAGTTTTTGGAATGTCATGGGACAAGAGGTGTTTAAACAGTGTGTACAGTGGCTAAAGGAAAAGAGCTTTCCAGGAGAGCTAAATAGTATGAATGTGGTCTTAATCCTGAAAAAAGAGAATGCTTCTAGCATGAAGGATTTATGACCAATTGCGTTATGCAATGTTCTGTACAGAATCATGGCAAAGGTACTGGCAAATAGATTGAAGGAGGTGCTGCCATCTCTAATTTCAGAAAATCAATCTGCTTTTGTCAAGAATAGAGGTATAACGGATAATGTGCTGATAGCTTTTGAGATGATTCACCATATGTCTCGGAAAAAGCATGGCAGAATAGGGGAAGTTGCTTTGAAATTGGATATAAGCAAGGCTTATGATAGAGTAAGTTGGGTATTTTTAAGGCGACGGATGCAAGCTATGGGATTTTGTGAATGATGGATTGAATGGATGATGCTGTGCATCAAAACAGTTACGTACAATTTCAGCCTAAATGGATCACTTATTGGACCAGTTGTTCCAAAGAAAGGATTGCGACAGGGAGATCCTTTATCTCCGTATCTATTCTTGTTATGTGTTGAAGGGCTATCGAATGCGATTGATGATGCATCGAGTCAAGAGAGGATTCACGGGGTGTCAAATTAGCCCTACAGCACCAACGATTTCCCATCTGTTGTTTGCCGATGATAGTTTCCTTTTCTTTCAAGCTACAAATGAGGAAGCAAAGAACGTTAAAGAGCTGCTTGTAAATTATGAAAAACTCTCCGGGCAATCGGTCAATTTCCAAAAGTCTGGAGTGTATTCCAGTGCCAATGTTTAGGAGGATAAGCAAAGGGAAATATCACAGATTCTGGAGGTGCATAACGAGATCACTAACACAATGTATCTTGGATTGCCATCTTTAGTAGGTCGATCGAAGAAAATGGTGTTTAATTACCTAAAAGAGAAGACGAGTTAAAAGATTCAAGTATGGCGGACAAAACAAATGTCTCAAGGAGGTAAAACAATGTTAATAAGGAATGTGGCACAAGCGATCCCATCGTATAATATGTCCTGCTTTTTGTTGCCTGTATCATTGTGTCGTGAACTTGAACAGATGTACAACAATTACTGGTGGAGATCAAGAAGGAGTGAGAACCAAAAAGGCTTGAACTGGTTATCATGGAATAAGATGAGCTGTACAAAGAGTAAGGGAGGGCTGGGATTTCGAAATCTACATTGTTTTAATATAGCTCTACTGGGTAAGCATGTTTGGAATTTTATGCAGAATCCACACTCACTTGTCACACGGGTTTTCAAAGGCAGATATTTCCCTCATAAGCATGTATTGAAAGCAGAAAAAGGACGAGGATCTAGCTTTATTTGGTCAGGAATATGGAATGCAAAGGAAGAGCTAGCTAAGGGTTTCAGATGGGTACTAGGAAATGGGAATGATATTGTGGCTACGTGAGATCCATGGTTGCGGAATAAGATGAATTTTCAGGTTGAACAAACTCAGTTTTATGAAGGAAGAAATGAAAAAGTATCAAGTTTATTCTTACCAGGTGAGAAGAAATGGAATACGGAGATGATTCGAAGGGATTTTCTTCAGGATGACGCCAATGCAATTATATCAATACTGATTCCACAGCGAATAGTAAATGACAGAATGGTGTGGGCGAATTCAAGTGATGGAACATATATTGCTAAACATGCATATCATTTCTGGTATGATTCTCACTTTGGTGCTGATGTAGCTATGTAGTGTACATGGTGGAAAAATATCTGGCGACTGAAATTACCACATAAAATCAAAGTGTTTGTATGGTGTTTTTGCCGAAATGCAATACCAGTGCGAAGGAGTCTGAGTCTTAAAGGTATTCGAGTCCCTATTACATGCCCTATGTGCACTGTTGATATTGAGCATATGGCACATTTGTTCTATGATTGCAGCTTTGATGTTGGGTGTTGGAACTATGTTGGACTGCTGTATGATTGGAGTCAAGTGGAGGTAGCTTCAGAATGGTTAATCTAGAAACTAAGCTCTGCAACAACTGAAGAGAAGATTAAAATATGCATGACTTTATGGGGTATTTGGTACTGGAGAAATAAAAAGGTTTGGGACGGAAAGACAGTTACATCAGAATTTGCTATGGACAGTAGCTTTCAGGTGCAACAAGAATGGACTCGTGCAAGGAAACAACAACAAAGTGTTGTGCAAGAGAGTACAGAGACTACAAGAATCATGCAGAAATCAGATTCAAAATGGCAAGCACCTGAAGTTGGAGTGCTTAAAATAAATGTTGATGCTTCGGTTTTTCCAGGAACAAATGAGTTCTCTATTGGTATGGTAATGAGAAATAGTATGGGCGACTTCATGGCGGCTAAAAATCAGAAGTTTGGGGGTGAAGTATCAGTAGTTGAAGCGGAAACTATTGGTGTACGTGAAGCTTTATCGTGGATCAAAGAACTACAAAGACAAGAAGATAAAGTGATTTTGGAATCTGATTCTCAGCTCACTATCAATGTCATTCGCAGTAAGAATCTGAACTACTTGGAGATTGGAGACATAATTGAGAATTGTAAGCAGCTTTTCCATGATTTGCATAGAGTTTCAGTTGTTTTTGTCTGGAAAAATGCTAACAGGGTAGCATATGAGATAGCTAGAATCCCTTGTTTAGTAAATTCCTATAATGTGTTCACTGTCACCTCGTACGTGTTTGTTGGAGGCTCTTTCCTATGATATTTCAGTTTGAATGAAATCAGTTTAAGTTTCAAAAAAAAAAAAAACATATAAATACGTATAGTACGGAATCCTTTGAAACACGTTTCTAGACAATGTAGTTGCCTTTACTTTGAACTAGAAATGTTCATGTTGCACAAAATAGAAGTTCAATCATATAAGTGAAATACCAAAAACCTTTACTGAAAAATCACAGCTAAATTCCAAATTATAATTTTTATTTTGAAATTTGTCAAATATTTGAATGTGCATTGTTTAAGATTTTGACAGGAAAAAAATAACAAGTGAAGCAAAATTGTTAAATAAATATATGGACCATCAATTAATTGCCATCCCCTCAATAATCCCGACAGAAATTAAAAAAATCTTGGAGAACACCTCATCAAAGTTAAGTCAATCGGCAACCATAATTACTATCAATATTTATTGTCAGCATCCTATATTTTATATTTTTCTAGAAATTTTATATTAAGTTTGATTATCAGAATATATATATATATATATTCCCAATACAACCTCTTTCAAACCTTTTATAGAAAAAATTGAGGAATTAGGATCATTCAATATTTGTAGCACACAGTGCTTGAAGATTCATGATTGTTCAAACTTAAAGAATATCTCCATGTGCTTAGCAAAAAAAAAAAAAAGAATATCTCCATGTGGTGCTCATAAATCCACGTCGCTCTTGTTGAACTTAAAAAATTTCTTGAATATATTCAAGGCAAATGGGTTATGGGTCCCCTAGGCCAAATAGATTTCTTGTTGAAGATTACGGTTTAATACGGAAATTGGAACGGTAATTATATCTTTCTATTGTTGCTAAATATTTGTTAGTTATAAATTTTTATTTATATAAAAGATATTATATTTGTCTTTCTATATTTACAAAAAAAATTATCGAAATTCAAATTAAAACATGTCCAAAGCATCTCCAACGGTGTTGCCTAAAATGATTGGCTAAAATAATAAAAAATATTATATGATTCAATGAAGTTGGCTATTTTTTTATTATTTCAAATTGTTATAAATAGAATATATTATTTTAATATGGTAATAGATGATGTATGATTTTATTACAGGTATTAATGGTTCGTAATGGTTCAGCAAATATGATTAATATATTGAGGTTGACTAACTTTTTGCTAACAGTTCTATATCTTATAAATTTTTTACATAATATCTATAAATATTATTTATGACATGTCACGGAATATTTTAGCTAAGAATTTTATTCTATCGGAGATGCACTAATACGTTTTTTAGTGGCCTCAACTAACAAGTGCTACTATATTTGCATCATAATAATATAAAATGAGTCGGAGAATATGGAGCAAAAATCAAATAATGAATTTGGTCCAGCTAGAAAGAATATATACACATATAATAAGACTTTGTCATATTCATTTTCACTCCAAAACAAGATTTTATCCTTTGTCATCTTCTCATTTGTGGTTTTCCTGAATCTGAACACCAGAATCAATTATACAAATTTGCTTACCAATATTTGTCACCATTCCTGTAATTTGTACGTATTGATCCACTGATCACAAATTTTGAAACCACCGTTTTTGTTTTCGCTTTTTCTTCACCAAATACATATTATAGTTCAAATAATTGGAATGTGTCGTAACCAAATGATATATATATCTATACTATATTATTAAAGACGAAACATTAAAAGTTTTGGTCGGTCGGTCGGTATTTGGGCCGATTCACGGGCCTATCTATAATCAATTTATTAATAACCAATTACCTTTTTTCACTACATTACCTATTTTATATTTATTTTTTAAACCAAACCAACTCATCTTCTAAAAATAAAACGGGCAACATATATATAATATGGTAATATTATTATATATTTATAACTGATTACCCTTTTCAGCTAAAACACATTATTTTTATATTTTTTACCTAAAACAACTCATCTTATAAATAGGACACATATATGGAAACCAAGTTATTGATAACCAATTACATTTTTCAGCTAAATTATATTACCTATTTCATATATCTATTTAACTAAAATAAATCATTTTCTAAAAATAAGACGGGCAATATATATATAAAATGGTAATATTATTATATATTTATAACCGACAGCTAAAACACATTATATGTTTTATATTTTCTAACTAAAACAACTTATCTTCTAAATATAATACATGCAAAATAAATATACAATGGTAATATTGTTTTATATAAATATTAATAAATAACAAGTTATTCTTTTCAGCTAAAACAAATTACCTCTTTTATATTTTCTAACTTCAACAACTAATTTTCTAAAAGTAATGCAGACGTATATATAAAAAAATTAATATAATTTTATATAATTGTTAATAATTAACTAATTGTCTTTTTAAGGATATTACCTGTTTATATTTTTTAACTGAAACAACTCATGTTCAAATTAAAAATAACACGGGCAAAAGATAGATATATTGGTAATATTATTATATTAAACTTATGAAATTCATGTTTATTATAATTTTTTTAACATTCAATTTAAACGAGATAATTAATTAAAATAAAAGTAATAGTATATTCAAATAAACTGGTATATTGAACAAGCACATATTTTGATATTTGCACTTGAGTCCCTTTTTAGATTTTTAAGAGTAAAAAAATACGAATCATTAGATATGTTATTTTAAAATATTTTATATTTTAATATCTAAAATACTACTATTGATTACGTCAATAATATATTAAATTTAAATATTATATTGTTAGATTTATAAATCCAATATATATATATATATATTAAAATTTTATCAAATTATATATAATAACTAAAATCTAAATAAAAAATAAGAAAATATTAAAGAAGACCGTGCATCGCACGGGATATAAGCTAGTATATATATATATATATATATAATGAGTAAGGTTCAAGAGAGAACCCTCTTAAAAAGGGAACCAAGGAACTTTTTAAAAAAATCATTTTAGCATAGAAAGAAAAATAGAATTAGTTATATATCATCCTAATAGTCCCAAAAAGTTAATTACTTACAAACAAAGATTCATTTTTAAATTTAAAAAAATATATGAAAAAATTATGAATCTGCTTATGAATCTCTTATATATATATTAGAGATTCAAAAAGAGATTCATAATTTTTTCATATATTTTTTTAAATTTAAAAATGAATCTTTGTTTGTAAGTAATTAACTTTTTGGGACTATTAGGATGATATACAACTATTTATATTTTTATTTTAATTTAAAACTAATTTTTAAAAAAAGTTCCTTGGTTCTCTTTTTAAGAGGGTTCTCTCTAGAGCCCTGGCCTATATATATATGCAGCTCATATTATGTACATTTTTCTTTGGTTTTTTTCTTTTTTAATTAATCATCAAATTTTGAGCTTATGAAATAACTGAAAATGACAAATCTAATGCAGTTATTTTAAGTATCCATGCATGGGGACATTAAACCAAATTTGAGTAAATGTTTGGTAGTGTTCCCAGCTGCATTGATCCCCCTACTTGAGTCTTCAAGCATGAGCCAATATCTAGCATGGGTCCTGAGCCATGCTGAACCATTAGATCTCGTACCCTAATCAAAGGACCAGCCTTATGGGTCTGGTAAAAATTTCATATGTTTGATTTTGTTTAATTGCTAATTAATGAAGTTTACCCTACACATTAAACGTGAGGTTGCTTTCCTTCTATTATGTTAATCAAGGGACCCTTCCACAAATGCTCTTAAAAATGGGGTTTAGATTCTTGGAGATCTTGATCGATTTTTTATAGTGTCCTTTTCAATCTTATATGTTGCGAAAGGAACCGTCTCCATTACAAGTGAGAGTATGATTAACAGTTTTTTTTTCATTCTAATTAATCAGTCAGTCAATTATGAATTGTCTTAATTAATCAAACTAATCAGAGCTTTGTAGTGATACGTTTACCGTAACAACCTCTTACTTCTTAAGTCCCTATTAGTCCAAAGTTTTGAATTTTCACAAAAAAATTAGGGTCAACTTATTTTCCTAACTGATTATTATTAGAATATAATATAAGATTCAGTTGGAATTTCTTTAATAACGTAAAATTTTAGAGCTTGCATAAAACTTAGATTCGATTACCTATTACTCCCAATATTCTTGCAGTTTATGTCTTAATAGAAACGTCCGTGATTCAATATTCGTGTACAATATTAGCTAGGAGCCAGGAATGGGTTTGAGATTTTTCCTTTTTTTGATTGTATAGTTTTCATTTTCTGCTACATTAATTATTTACATCTTCGATTTTTTTTTCAGGCAAAAAGTAAGCAAGAAGAAGGGGGGGTGGGGACGGGAGAAGCTAGAAAATTCGAGATCTAGGGAGAAAGAAACATAAATAAATTTTGGAAGAAAGCGAATAGGTAAACACTAGACTAGTTACTAGACACTGAAGTGATGTTTAAACGGTGTTATGATCTTCCAATTCAATGTACATAATTCAGAAGGTTGAAAATTTGTACCGCCAACAAGATGAGCTGTTGATTGACGTTTGAATGTGTACTTGCAGCTGATCTGAAAGATGATCAATTAATACAGACATCCTATCCCTTATAAATGAATTAGATCGACAGATGCCGTATAGTTTCTGCAATTTATAAACTTTAAACCTGGAATGCAGTCTTGACTAGCTAACTAACAACCCAACTATACCGTACGACAGAACACGAACCTAATCGTACCTTTGATCTTTACGATTTTCTCAAATTCCGACTTCCGTGTGCTAAAAGTATTAATATTTGGTTGCAAAATGTAAAAAACTCGAAGTTTACAAGTAAATAGTTTATTTTGAACGGACCAAGGTCCACGTACATCTCATACATGTGCATCACATCCTAATAATCCACATTAACATTCAAATTAAATCTACATATAAGTAGACATTTTGATACAAAAAAACTCATGGCTAGAGTTGAATAACAAAGGTGATCTTGCATGGTCACTATGTCTAAATTTTGGTCAAAAGAATTGTGAAACACCAGCCCTAAAGCTGTGCTGTCGTTTAGCTATAGCTTTCTAAAGTCACTATTGTCTACTGTATTAAATAGCCTCCCATTGAATAGTACACCGACCGGTTAAGTAACCCTTTCAAATAGGACCATAGGGTAAATAGGTAGGCTCTAGTATACGACTCGGTACTTTTCTAGCCTTTTCTTTTAATTATTGTCTATATACAGCATATGTAGATTCCAAAATTCCCCTAATTCATCATCATTGGTAAAAGCTGCAACATGGTATTTTAAGTAATCTTATGTTTCTAGGTTTAATGGAATTCCAGATACCCTAGGCCAGGAATCATGCCTCTAATGTCTTGAAGAATTTGACTAAATTAATACAGATACCAAACATGATACGAACACGATTCGATCAACTTGAAAATGTAAAATAGGTCTTTGATCGGATTCTAAAAATCGAATACAGTCTAAATTGCTATTGCTAACATATTAGACACCTACACTGTGCAAAACAACTAACGTTTTAGAAGTACTTGCATGTAAAAGACGGTGTGTAAGTTGTAACAGAAAATACAATGTAAGGATCCTTAGGATGGCCGGAGACCGAGGAAAACACAGAGTACTGAAGAATCTGATTATTTGAAAGAACTTTTACACTGGACATATCTGCTCAGAAATAGCTGCTTGACTTGCTGTTGAGAACAAAAGTACAGGAAGAGTTGCCCTGTACTACTACTACTAAATGTAGTTGTAGTGCAGCCCCCTTGAATGGCTGAATGACAGCCAATACTCATATAATGTCTGATTATTTTCCCAAAGTTTACTGTAAAGCAAACAGGTTACAGAAAAGCTCCTTACTAATACTTTAGTTGTACTATGTAAGATGACAAGATCTCCAAATGACAAAGGAAACTTCCTTGTTACAGCCACTAAGGTAGTGATACTGACAAGTGACACCCTTTTTAGGTTTTTCAATTATGCTAAAGCTCAACTAAGCACCGTTCTAAAAGCCGAAAAACACGAAAGTCCATCAATGGATTTTAAAGCGCTTAATTCTTTTGAGAGGTTTAAATCAACATACATGTTCCGAAACTTGTTTTTCTTTTTTAACTTGCCCTTTTTTCGTTATGATCGATCAGTTACAAAATTTAAAATACTCGCGCATACATGTCTCGCGCAGTTGCTAGGCCTCGTATATTGTCTTGACAAAGAACCTAAGTTTGGATCAATCACTTGTAGAGAAAAATGAATAAACCAAACCATATGAAACACATAGTCTGAGCCTTTGATCTAATGAAGACAATACTGAGTGGTCTAAAAGCACCGTACAAATGCAATGCATGAACTTCAAAAATGTGTAAATCGGTGCAACGACAGTTAATATTCCAACAAAAATGACAGCACTGAAAACTTACCAGATATGCCGGTGGCCATCCTCTGACAAATACAATAATTCTTAAAATCTGGTCATTGAATTCATGAAGTGTCAGATATTTCCAAGCCTATCAAAGAGTCGTTACTTTCTACTCTATACAGCAGTGACTTGTTTTCATATCATGTGCGAATTCACTAGATAAGACATTTTAACTCTGAACATTTGCAAGGAAAACAAGAATGCATGGTCCCCTGCATATTCACTTTCCACCAGCAGTCTTTCTTCGATTTACCCTGTTTCGTGCCAAAAATATAAACAACTTAATGGTGTGACCTCTAAATGCAGTCTGAACTCTAAACGCAGATCTGTAACGGTGTAACCTCTTCACTGCATTATCATCTTAATGGTTCACAACTTGCAATAGCGTATTCAGAACCACAAACGTAAATTGCTAGAGCATGGGGTCAACTTTCGAAGAATCATTGCGTATTCAGTACAGTTGAACCGGGCAACAATGACAGGCCACAAAGTAAATGGAGTATACCCTTGAAGAACATTAAATAAAATGCGTACAATACCTACTGCGTCTGATGAAATAACTGATAAGAAAACAAAATGCTTTAATTTCGAATGCAAGATATTCAAACTAAAAGGAGCCAAGAAGAAAGTCTCCTTGAAGCAGATTTCAAACTCGAAACTACCGACTTGCTAGATTGCGACAATGAGATCAGAAATAACGTAGATAGTTGCAAATCAATTTGTTAATTTCTAGAGTACCTTCTTCTAAATCTCTCAACAACACCTTTTGAGTTTAAAGTTATGTACTCTTTAGTACTTGCCATATAATTACATCTAAGGACTGTTGTTTTCTTACCAGCTGAGTAGTTCTTAAATCTTTTCTAGTTCTCATTCATTGTTAATTTGATTTTGACGTTTCGTATTTGAAACCAAGACTAGACTGGCAATTGTCACAACAGCAGAACAACTTTTTTGCCCTTCTGAAAAAATTAAAAACCTGTGTCCAGTTCACATAAATCATGTGACCTTAAATTTGTGTGAGTGTTGGATACGTTAACAGCTTTTACATTTTTACCTGAATCGTGACCACTAGTAAGTTCCATCTTCTCCCAGCGTCCGCACTGAACAGATATAATTGTTCTTCTACAAGCTCCATAGCAGAGCTTTAAGTTGTGGGACTAAATGTTCCTCACTGATTGCGCACTTGCTATCCTTGCCCTCTTTTAATAAATGCACTTTAAGGACCTCCATGAGCGTAAATGTCAGTATCCCAGAAATTATAAGATGCATGAATATTGGCAAGTCAAATCTCAAATTCTGCTCACGTCTATCTAGCACAAAATACTTGTGAAAACCAACTGTATCTTACAACATAACATAGCTTTTGATCTTTGCAGAAATAAAATTCTTCGAACACGGTCTTTCATATTATATGAACTTGCAAGTTCCAAAAAGGATCAAATGGACTATTATGTTTTAATCTAGGCTAGGAAGCTGAAAATTTAAGTTTGATGCGTGTTACTAGAGGTTACACTTGAGCAACTAGATTTTTAATATAAATCGACTTTCACTAATCAAATAGTTTCAGGGTTAGTTACAAAAGTTCCCAACAGTAGACACAGACTAATAAGTTTTAAGCAACTGAAATTCTGGTATAGCTAATGTAGAAAAAGGTGCATTTCTAACAATAAATCAAGACTATTCATAATGTTAATGTCATCTGAACTTTTGTGAAATGGTCAGGTGTCGTGTCCTGGTTTGTTAAACTGCAGCACATGTTTCCATTTGAGGTAGATACTTGTGCTATGTCACATATGAAACTATGCAGATTGCTAAAAGAAAAATGAGAGAAGGGAAGAAGAAGATGATGAAGTCTCAGTATGATGAAGACGTATGTTGGTTGAAGAAATCCAACATAATAGGTTTGAACTTCTAACAATCACCATTGTAATTTGCCAAGTCCTTTACAAGATCATTTTAATTTTTGTTGTCATATGTTGTCCTATAAACTTATTGATATAGTATGTTGTGTTCCTGTACCTGTGCTCAATATTTGGATCGAGACCGGTGTCTCTAATTCTAATTTGCTAAAACTCATGTATGTTAGGAGAACACCAATAGTAAACTGATCCTGCATGAGTTTCATTTTCTTGTTACCCTTTCCTCCTATGACTCAATACAAATTTCATTGTGATTCAATTCTTTGTTTTTACATCAACATCCTTTAAGGCTTCCTGTAGATTTTACGAACTCTTACCTCTTCTTGGTGGTTGGGGTGGTGATATGATAGGAGCTCCCAGCTGAAGTCGCAGCTGCTTCCTCTGTTTTTTCTCGTACGCTCACTCAGCTTTATCTGGTGACAGCAATTCATGTTCTATCACAATGCAATTGTAAAATTGGCCCATGCTCATAGCAACTTAGCACATGTCCTATAAAATAAGAGGGCAATGCTCTGAACCAAGTGACAACATGGGGACAGTAAATTCAAGCATGCTATATTCAGAATAAAAAGAAGCATATTCACTACGAACGTATACCAGTTTTACATTCATTTCAAACTCACTTTACGTGTTTATTAACTTCGATCAGTGAGAGATTTTCTTGTTAGGTTTCCCAAAGGCAATGCCACTCGTAGTAATAGTTCCTTCTGGAGTTGCAGCACTAAAATATTATCATAACAATGCTGTCCATTTGGATCCTATGAGAACACATTATCCACTGTCTTTGTACGCTGTTTGCCAAGTAGACCATTCTAATTGTCAATCGAGGCTTTTCTAGTGTTGTTAATGTTTTACTTACAGATATAGAAAAATAACAAACTCTCTCACTCTCTCTTTTCTCTCTTGATCTCTCTCTCTTCTTTGTATGTACTGCTGTTTGAAGATTGTATAAACAGTTTGTATGTTTCTTCATTAATGGAGAGGTAAAAGCTTCATTTCACTATTGACTAAGTGTGTTGTTGATTGAGTAGAGTATAAATTGAGTTTGTAACATGGTATCAGAGTTTGGCTGTATGATTATTTCCGCAGAAATGAACTTTGTTTCATCATTTTTTGAGCTTACATTGTGAGTTTGATTGTGCGCATCAGATGTTTGATTAATTGCCTAAATTGAATTTCAGGGTGTTGAAGATTGTTCAATATCATCGTTTCGAGTAAGTGTTTTTTGCTCTTTCTTGGTCGTAGATGTTCATAGCTGGTGATATCTTCAATATGTCTACTATAGCATCTTATTCATCTACTACTGTTGGATCTACAAGTCTTCCATCAACTATTGATTGTAATCATCCTTACTATCTGCATCCTTCTGATACTCTTGGTATGCAAATTACTACGGTGATTTTGACTGATAATAACTATAATCAATAGCATCGGTCTCTAGAGATACCACTTTCTTCGAAATTGAAGTTTGGTTTTGTTGATGGAACATACGCTAAACCTGTTGCTACATCTCCGTTATTAGTTCATTGGCTTCGATGTAACAATATGGTGACATCCTGGCTTCTAAATTTTGTTTCAATTGAGATTAGGAATAGTATTGTCTATATGTTATTTGCTCGTGAAATTTGGCTTGATCTAGAGATGCGTTATGCATAAAGTAATGTTCCTAAGTTGTTTCATCTTCGGAAAGAAATTGCACATCTTACTCAATGTTCAATGTCAATTTCAGCCTATTTCAACACCAAGCCTCGTTGCACTTGTAATCACTGTACTTGTGTTATTAATACAAAGTTAAATGATCTTGATCAGAATATTCAATTAACACAATTTCTCATGGGCTTGAATGATACTTTCACTAGTATTCGGGGTCAAATATTGATGATGCATCCTCTACCGTCTTTGAGTCAGAGTTATGCCATGTTGCTTCAGGAAGAAAGCCAACGTGATGTTCATAATCCTTTATGTGGTTCTGATACAATTGCTATGAGTGTCAAGCCAGCATATCCTGTTAATTAAGCAACATCCTAAAAGTCTGCAAAACTCTGGAAAATGGAATAGTGACACTGTTGTATGCGATTTCTGTCATATCACATATGAGTGGACATCTTAAAGACAAGTGCTATTGCATTCATGGCTACCCATCTTGGCACAAGTTGTTTGGGAAGCCTAAACCAAAACCAAAATTTCTGAACTCTAGGAATACAATGGTGGCAAATGTTACTACTAATTCAAATGAAGTGTTTGCTGCAAATGATTTGAGTGTTAGTGCAGGATTGCAGATGACTCGGTCTGAAAATTTGCCATTGTCTGAAGGCCAATGTAGGCAAATAATTACTATGTTGTAGAGGAATTTATCAACTGCTCAGTTACAACCTACAACTTCAGTGTCTCAGCCTGTTTCTTTGCACTCCACTACTGGTTCTTCCGGTGAAACCAGTACTCCACACTGGTTTCCCTTAGTTAATACTGTGACTTCAGTAGGTATGTCTTCTCATGTGGTAAATCGTGTGTCTGTTGACAAAAATCTTTCACAAAGCAAGTGAATTATTGACACCGGAGCTACTGATCATATTACTCCCTTTCTTCACTTGTTGCAAGATGTGCAAACTTGTAGTGCCTTATTGCAGTTGCCAAATGGTGCTACAGCCACCATAACACATGTTGGCACTTTAGTGATTACCTATTCCCTAGTCTTAACAAATGTTTTGTGTGTCCCTGAATTTGCTTATAACTTGTTTTCCATTTCAAAATTGTTACTTGACAGCACCTATCAAGTTACATTTTTAGCTGCAAATTGTTATCTTCAGGATCACACATTGGGGAAGACTTTAGAACTTGGTAAAGAGGAGAATGGCTTATATATGTTGACACACCATCCTGATGGTACTGGTTCTATGATTTCTTCTGTGCAGGCTAATTCTGTCCTTCAGTCTACTTCAACTCCAGTTTTTTCAGATATTTTTGTGGCTCAGGTGCATAGTACAGATGTTTGGCATGCAAGAATGGGTCATATACCTGCTGTTCTTGTGCATAGTCTACCAGTAAATTGTTCAAAAACAGTGCTAGATGTTTGTGCTAGCTGCTATTTTACAAAACAGTCAAGGTTACAGTTTCCTTCTAGTTCACATAAGAGTGTTCATTTGTTTGACTTAGTTCATGCTGACCTTTGGGGTCCTTATAGATTCAAGACACATGGAAACTATAATATGTTCTTGACTATTGTTGAAGATAAATCAAGATCTACATAGATTTATTTACTTTCTGATAAATCTGTCGTTCCTTTGATTCTTCAAGAGTTTGTTTCCTTAGTTAAAACACAGTTCAATACAACTATCAAAGTCTTAAGGACGGACAATAGAACTGAGTTTGTGAATAAAACTTTGGATTCTTATCTTACTGTTCATTATACATCAGACAAGTTGTGCATATACACCACAACAGAATGGACTGGTGGAACGCAAGCATAGACACCTCTTGAATTGTGCTAGAGCATTGCATTTTCATGCTAGTTTACCTATAGGTTTTTGGGGTGATTGTCTGCAGATAGGTGTTTATCTTGTAAATATGACACCATCAATTCTGTTGAAGAATAAAAGTCCTTATGAAGTATTGTATAATATTATTCCTGACTATGCTCAGCTAAGGATTTTTGGTTGTTTGTGTTATGCTACAGTGGTTCCATAATCTTTTGACAAGTTTGTTCATAGGTCTATCAAAGGGGTGTTTCTTGGCTATCCATATGTTAAGAAGGGTTATAAGATACTTAATCTGGCTACAAAACAGGTGTTTATTTCCAAGGATGTTAAATTTCTAGAAACAATATTTCCTTTCAAGGATATTGAGGTTAAACCACCTCATTTGTTGTTTCCAGTATCATCTCATGTTATTGATGATGACCCTCTTCAAGGTTCTGGTTCTGAAAACAGCACACTTAATACTACAAGTGCTCAGTCATCTGATATTGTTGTTCATCCTACTCAAACTACTACATCTGGTGTTACTCATCCCACTGAGATTACACTTGTTGCACCTGTTATCAGATATCAACGACAGAGACATGTTCCTGCAAAGTTCAATGATTACGTTGGTCTACCAACTAATTTTCAGTCTCACCATACTACTACTGCTAACACTTGTCTAGTTTCAGATAAGGTGTCTGTTAAAGATTGTACTATTGGTGAGTCCTCTTCTAAGTCTGTTCATTTGATTGTTGAACCTCAACACTACAAAGATGCTGTTCAAGTTGCTGAGTGGTGTGAGGCTATGAATGTTGAGTTGGTTGCTCTTGAAGCAAATGGCACATGGGATATTGTACCACTTCCATCTCATAAAAAGACAGTTGGGTGTAAGTGGCTATACAAAGTTAAGTATCTTGCAAATGGTCAATTTGATCGATTTAAAGCTCGTTTGGTGGCAAAAGGGTTTACCTAAACGGCCAATATCGATTACTTTGAAACGTTTGCACCAGTTGCAAAAATGACTATGTTTCGTTTGATTCTTGTTATGACAGCTATGTCTAATTAGCTTATTACTCAACTAGACGTTACTAATGCATTCTTACATGGTATTCTCGATGAAGAAGTATACATGTATGTGCCTCCTGGTTATATTATACCTCAGCATATTCTTGATCAATATTCTGGTAAACATCAACGTCTTCTATGTCGTCTTCTTAAATCTCTTTATGGTCTAAAACAGGCCCCACGTCAATGGTTTATTGCCTTGTCAAACGCTTTGTTATCCTTTGGTTTTATTCAGACTCATGGGGATCCAAGTTTATTTGTCTACTCTCATCAAGGCCATCTTCTTTTTCTGCTTGTTTATGTTGATGATATGGTTTTAACTGGTACAAAATATGTCCTCATGTCTCAAGTAACAGATTTTCTCAGCACTCACTTCAAGATAAAGGATTTAGGTCCCTTATATTATTTTTTGGGCATTCAGATTACACGTACATCTGAGGGCATTTTCATGAATCAACAGAAGTATGTGGTTGATATTCTTAAAGATTTTGCTTATCTTAAGGGCAAAACTGTTTTGGTGCCTATCGATCAAAACCATGATTTACTCAAAGATACCAATAGTCCTTTTTTAAATGATGTCACTTCCTATAGACGTTTGATTGGCAAACTGATCTATCTTACCATTTTGAGGCCAGATTTGGCTTACTCTGTTCATGTTCTTGCTCAGTTCATGAACACTCCTTACTTTGCTCATTGGCATGCTACTTTGAAACTTGTTCGTTATTTACTTCTCACATCTAGTCAAGGGCTGTTTTATGTTGCTAAAACCAATCCATGTTTGGCTGCCTATTGTGATGCTGATTCGGGGAGTTGTAATCGGGGCTGTTGGTCAATATATTTGACAGTTGATGACTGGATATGCCAGCTGTGTCTCACCTGGAATATCTAACAGAATTTCCCTTCTTCAAAGTTAGTTTTATAGATATAGGAAGTTTAATGAAATGTGATAGTTAGTTACTGATATAGAAAAATAACAAACTCTCTCACTCTCTCTTTTCTCTCTTGATCTCTCTCTCTCTCTCTCTCTCTCTCTCTCTCTCTCTCTCTTCTTTGTATGTACTGCTGTTTGAAGATTGTATAAACAATTTGTATGTTTCTTCATTAATGGAGAGCTAAAAGCTTCATTTCACTATTGATTAAGTGTGTTGTTGATTGAGTAGAGTATAAATTGAGTTTGTAACAAATATGATAAGCTACAATCAAGCACAATATAAAGTTTGCACTATCAGAAAGTTTTCAAGGTCTAGAAAATGAAATTTACAGTACATTTTGAAGGTTAATATTAAGGGGAGCTTAATCAGAGGGAAGGGCTCTTAGATACGTAATGCGGGTGAAATGGTACTAGACATGTCAATGTAAAGAAAGTTAACAATGTCTAGCATGCGCCTGACAAAGGTAATTCACAAATAGTCGGATGCCTCGATATCATAACTAACCGTCAAACTGGATCTCACTTATAACATGTTCCTGGTTTGATTGGCTTCACCTTTTATGTTATAAAACATCAAAAACTGGATTATGGTTCTTGCTCAGTCTATAAGTAAGTTGACATAGTATTGTCTCTTGCTAGAAAGGTATACATTATGGAACAAGGAAACTAGCATTCTCTAAATTATCAAGTTATTTTAAGAATAGGCTAATAGGTCAAGTTAGTAATCAGTTGTATCTCCAGTTTAGTGCTTCTGTTGACTGGATGGGACGGAGGGAGTAAGTTTTTTGTACTCGAGCTCATGATGCACTGTTCACTCAAATTTGGGACTACCTTTTAATTGATAAAACTAGTTAAAACACCAAACTAATCTTTGCGATCTAAACCACTGAACTTTGTTTCAGTAAAATTTCCACAAGGATCACTTCAATGAACAAAAGGTATATTTAGTCGAAATTATCAGCACCAAAAACATATAGCCATGAAGGAGGAATTAAGGCGTTCCCTACTAACTTCACCAGTCAACAAAAGCACTACACTAGAGATAAAGAGTAAAAACACAGTAAGAGACCTGGGTACCATTACCATATGTCTAAACAGTTTGAATAAATCTGGGTACTATAAAAATTGTGTCTCTGATGCACGTCACTGAATGCGCTGCAGAAGATGATCTCTTGCCATTTGTAACTGCCTAACAGCAACACTGATGCCAATGTGTTTTCTTGGCATCTCTTCTGAACATAATATCCCCACTTCAAATATCGATGCAAGGCATACCTCCAATGTAGCCCTGCAGCCACACTCTTCTTGAACTAAGAAAATCTGTGGGTCAGCAATGTCTATCACTCTTTCTGGAAGTGCCTTTCTCACATGGTTATGCAGATTATTACCAGAGTCCACTATTATGCTGTTTTTCGTTGGTCGTTTCCCTGAAAACAATTCCAGAAGAAGAATTCTGAAGCTATACACATCTCCCTATTCAGATATCTCCGCACACATTCCATACTCTGCACAACTAAATAGTTAAAAATTGGCAAAAAATAACGTATTACACTAGTACTTCTCAAAGTTTAGAAATATCAATTAATTAACATCTTCAAGAAAAATTTAAGCATCTTGAAACTCAATAATGTAGATCAATACTAAATATTGATGGAAAAAATCAATACTAAAAGTCACATGTAGGGACATATCCAGCTGTCCCACGTACACCAGTTGAACTCATACGTTCTTGATTGATGTCACTTGTAGTAGCAGCAACGCAGAACCTCGCCAAACCAAAGTCACCAATACGAGCAACAAAATTCTCATCAAGAAAAATATTACTTGGCTTTATGTCGCAATGAATAATACCTGCATGGGTGAAATATTGTAGGTAATCCACTCCATGTGCAACATCAATGGAAATATTTAGCCTCTGGAATAAACTTAAGTTTCTTTCATTTCCTGGATAGTAAGAACTTGGATGCAACTAGTCGCCCAAACTCCCATTAGTCATGAACTCAAAAATCAATGCCTTAAAGTCATTGCCTTTAGAATCAGTGCTAGAGCAGGCTGTGATGATATTGATAAGATTAATATTCATCAGCATTTCATACTCTGCCAAAAAACTCGTGTTGGCTCCACGTACTTCAACTTTCAGTACCTTCACAGTAATTATGTGTTCCACTGATTGTTTTGGTAATCTGAGAACTGCCTTGTAAACTGAACCATATCTTCCTTCACCTAACAAATTGTTTGGGGAAAACTCATTTATAGCTCGTAAAAAATATTTGTATGAAACATTGAGACATTGGGTAGTCTTGCAATGTCGGGACAAGGTCATTTAACTTCTTGGAGTTTTGACAGCGATACTTGAGACTTCATGCTCCCTCGGTTTGCCAACTTCATCTTCCCCCCACAGTAAGAGTTGTACTGCGAGTGTTTTGAAACTTTTGAATTATATAATTGTTGTTAACTATTGACTTTTATGAAAGTCAACTACCTGAGTTATTCAGGGCATATGTCTGTCGATTTTAAATTAATTAGTTATATTGAAAGATCAAAGTATAGAATGCAAATATTGTTTAGACTTTACTTTAAAATTTTGTTCACGAGTCGTGCATACGGACCGTAATCTACATATGAATATATATTATTTTTAAATGTTAAATTTGCGATAAATGAGTTATTTGATTGTTAATATTGACATAAGTATGTGATGTGAAGTTAATAATCATCTCATTCGTTGAAGTGTTATACTTAAATACATAAAAATTTGATATTTATTTTCTCTGTTTGAATTTAAGTTTATTTTACTATAAATATAATAATTAAAACATGAAAGTTGACATATTGAATGTGATAATTGTACAATTGTATCCATGAGTATTCTTTAACATATACTTTGTTTCTGAGATACATAAATTAATATTCACATTATATGTTAGTGTTTCATCTTTTAATTGTCAAATATTAGTGTTGTCATAATTAATTTGATATTTAAAAATACTAAAATTTCATCATATATATTCAAAAATGCCCTATGATATTAGTTTATGTTTGATTTTGATCATACGATGACAAAGTCAACTTTCTAATAAAAATGTCATGCACTAACTCTTTTATTCGTATATAAAGAGAAAATTCTCTTACAGTTTTGAGTTTCACTTCTTGAAATACTAATACACTAATAGTGTGTTTTTGAAAGTAGTCAACATATTAAATTCTTGTTAAAAATGAGATTTATAAGATAAAGGATCACAATTCAATTAAAAATTTAGTCTATATTATTAAATATAACTAAAAAATTCTATTTAAAATGTTGTTAATGTCTATTAATGAAGTATTAATAAATATAATTAATCTACTAATGTGTTGACACAATTAATAAACATTATTATTTTTGATAATTATTTATAAACATTAATGAAGGGTAATTCAATAATTTAAAATGAAATGAATTGGCTCAAGCAATCTATTATATAGATTATAGATTTAAATCATAACTCAAAACTTAGAAAAACTCATGATTGAGCTCACACTTGTCCATTATTATTAAAAAAATTAGTTATAATTCAAAGATTAAATAATTCATGGCCACGCTATGCTCATATTTTTCTCGTAGCCTACACTTTTTTATCAAACAAGTTTACTAAGCCGCGCTTCGCAGCGGCTTTATAAAAATATCTCTAAATTTTCTCAAAAAATATGTTTTTAAATAAAATAATATTTCGAATATAAAATTAAGTTTTGTTTTGAATTATATATATATATATATTATATATATATATATATATATATATATATATATATATATAGTTCTAGATCGTTCAATCAAAAACTTATATCTTCAGAGCTATTAAAATCTTCACTACCTCCAAATCTACTCGCAGTAAGAAAAAAATCAAAAAATATGAACAAACATCTTTTTTGTTGCTGGGAGATTTTTTTATAATGTTTCTTATTCTTGTATGACTTTTGTTATAGATACACCGATTTATTGAATTTTGTTAAAAATGCACACACTAAATAAATTCTTTAGTCGAATAAATCTTAACATGATATTTTCGAAATGCATACACTATAAATTTCTTAATATACAATTTTTATCTTTGAATTTTCGTGTATGAATTACAGAAAATATTTTACTAAAAGATATAATCTTTTCTCATAAAAATTATAGCAATAACTATCTAAACGTTAAAAAACAATGATAAAATTTGTTTTTGAAGACATGATGAATTCTCCACTTTCGAGTTATCTTGTATATAGGTGTATCAACTTTTAACTATAAATTCAAAACTAATAACGTACACACATAAACATATAAATCAATTCACAACTGAATGTACATGAAAATCACCTTGCTCGGCCTATTATTTTAACTGATTAACTGATGAATCCCCCTCCTTATTAATCCATGGCTTAACTCAATCAACACTAATAGCAAATAACTTGTCTTGTCAAAGATTTTAATATGATCCTGCATTAGGATACAAACAAACGTAATAAGATAAATAACATAAAGGAAAAAGTCTCATACTCATGTACTCATATACACACTTTTAACATGAACAAACAAAAAAGTAAAGAAGAACACTGTTAACAACAAAAATTGTCGTAGACAATTAACAGAGTTTAGGTGTATATTTATACTATTAATTAGCTGTTTGTATGAAAATATTAAAAGTAATTAATTATTTACCAAGTAATTACTTAATTTCTTATGCAAGACCGATCTAATTTTTTAACTTCTTATTTACCAATATGTTCTTGTATTTTCTATTATATTACATTAAAAAAGAAAGTTTAGGAGAGCAGAATGTTAAGATGGTAATTTCATTTAAAAGAAATATTATGAGAATATCTAGATAATAATAAAAGGAAGTTCAAAATAATATTGTAACATCCCCAGATCCGGGGTCAGGAATCTGGGTTGTCACGCTCCATCAATATACCATACCTGCATTACTTACAACATTCTACTAATACAACTCCAAAGACCCCAATCACTTACGCACACACACACAAGTTATAGCCTTGGAAATGAGCAACAATAAGTAACATTTGTTATTACAATCCAAATGTACTATCCAGGATCTCATCTATTATTTAAAACCTCTACCTGAAGTTACAATAATAGACCTCACAATTCTATACAGGGTTTAGTAATACAAACCCACTCAAAATAATTCTCACTAATTCAAGCTGCAACTATTCTGCTCACACCGACAGTATCCATCCTGCATCAACTAACTCCAGGGTGGTCTCTCCATTCCTTTGCTCTCGTAACACGAGGTGGATTTGGCAATGTTTTCCTCATGCTGAAAGATTTAATAAAGCAAGAATGAGCTAATAGTGCTCAGCAAGAATTCTATTCCAGTTTAAATCTTTAAACCTTTTAGGGAGATAATCCATATGGGATCAAAACTTTTATCACTACTAGGGTCTAACCCCAAAATAGTATACCGTTTAAAATACCGTATGACTTATAATCATACTCATGTACTCTTCGTAAATCCTTTAGGAAATCCTTGGTATCAGTATGGTAAACCAAGACTCAAGACATATCTTTTTAAAATAGAGGTTAACATCAGAATCAAGGCTTAAAGCCTATTTATTGATTCAAAATACCATACCGTTCAATATCTTTATAACCACATGCTACGCATTAAACGGATAAAATACTAGCATAATATAAAAGATGAAGTTACGAGGAAAATTAATATAAGGTTTCCGTAACCCAAAATCCACTTATGCATATATAATCTGAGTAAGGTTTTATCAGAGTCATAACTCATAAAATAAAAGATGAAGTTGCAAGGATTTATTGTAACTTCATTTTTGAACACTTTTCAACCCCCTGCCAACATGATCGGTAAACCTGTACCAAGAATGTCATCCTTAGTCCCTTTCAATACATGTTGCAGAAAACCCCCTGCCAGCATGATCGGTAAACCTGTACCAAGGATGTCATCCTTAGTCCCTTTCAATACATGTTGCAGAATTATCCAAATTGGATGATGAACCAATACTGGAGTAATCACCGCGCCAGTTGTCCCAACCGCACTATGATCAGTAGCAGGTCGTACAACTAAAAATGTTGTCTGCATGTAGATGGAAGAACACGACAGCCTGACATCGTCTACCGCCTTTCTGGATCTCCCCGGCCCATTTGGGGCAATAAAAATGATGGGTCGGCGCGACTCGACCTCTTACACTGCTCCTAGTTCGGATGAAATCCATGACTCTGAAACGTAAAGATCGTCCCCCTTTCCCCAAGTGTAATACTTGTTGATACGACTCCACTAAGTAGTTATATCTAGGTTGGAAAGGAAGATTCTCCAATATTTCCCAAGCTATTGCCTGTTAATGGATACCTACTTGTTCCATCAATTTACACCTTGATCGTTGAGGAAGTAACACAACATTTGACTTGCAGCAATTAAATTGCTCCGAGAAAATATCTGTCCCCCGACAGTTTTGAGTTGAGAGTTTAAAATGAGTAGCAGTCACTTAAATCAGGTTTCCCATATTTTTGGTAGTTGAGCGAGTATTTAAATCCTCTTAAAAGATAGATTCAAATGGAAAACCGTGTTTGGGAACCTCCCCTTGATTTAAAATAATTAATAATACCGCTTAGAGTATCCTTCATAGGTATTGAAGGTCGAGGATAAACTTTAAATAATATAACTCATTTTAAAACGTGTTATAAGTATTTAATAAATAATCGAATAATATTTATTAAGTAAAAAAAATTTAAACGAATATTCAAAAAATAATATTCGTTATATAAATAATGATTGAATGAATATTCAAAATAATATTCATTAAATAATTAAGGATTAAATGAATATTCAAAATAATATTCATTAAATAAATAAGGATTAAATGAATATTCAAAATAATATTCATTAAATAAATAAGGATTAAATGAATATTCAAAATAATATTCCTTAAATAAATAATCATCGAATAATAATTACCTGATATCTTTATCGGAAAATAACCTTTAACATATACCGAAAATATAACTACTTCCGGTCTAAAGAATAAATCTTACGCCCTTTACCTAGGGCATTTATAAAAACCTGGCTTCTAACTAATATCCCATATCTAGCTTATAAGCCCATAATCAAATCATAAAGCAAGTATCACAATATACTTTCGAAAACAGTTATGCCTTTCATTAGCATATATAACTGAAATAGTATTCAAATAGTATTTCTCGACTGAGATAATACTCAAATAACATTCCTTGAAAGATATAGTAAGCAAATATCATTCCTCGAATGTTATCATACTCAAATAATAATCCTCATAATATATAGTATTATGCCGATGGAATCCCTCCGGGTTTCCACGGCTATCTACATATCTCAAAATACGGACTCCGATTTAGAGTCGAAAACAATGAATATGCTCTTATATTTAGATCTACCAGGTAAACCGGTTCATAACTACTTAACTCAAAAGATTTTATATAATCCAAAGGTCAAATCTATTTCAACAAGAAATAAGATATATCGCAAAACTGTCAAATTTTATACATGGCAAAAGCAGTAATATATGGTCAATACTTCAAAGTATAGATTTAGTGTTAGTTCAGAATTCAATGATCGTCAGGAGCTAGACTCAACTGATCAGGATTGCTGACGTCATCAGGATTACATGGTCGTCAGGATTGAGATACATATCAGGACTGGGATCAGGATTGATCATCAGGACTGGAAGCTGATCAGGATTCCTACTTCGAGTTATATTTGGAGTCTAGTTAAACATGGAAGTTTATTCTGTCGGTCCCTGGTTTGTAGAATGTAGCTATCAATTATGATAGGTTTCAATCTTTGTAATTGATTAGGACTTATCATTGATAGAGAAGCTGTGTAGTATATAAACACAGTTTTGGTTTCGATTTATGTACAACAACATAGACGTGAACATAATCGAATAGAAGCTCTTAAGAACATAGAATTTCTTGAGAGAGTTTTTGTAAGCTAGCAGCTCTCAAGAACATCAGAATTTCTTGAGAGAGTTTGTAACAGTTTTATATCAGATTTAATAAAGCTGTTATCTTTCTTTCATATTTGTGATATATACATTAAGAAGTCGATTATCTTATACTATTGTATTCAACCCCCCTTCTACAATAGATTATTACTGGGCAACAATTGGTATCAGAGCAAACTGATTTAATTCTGAATCAGATACGATCTAAAGATGTCGACAACCAAGTATGAAAGCATGAAGATTCCCATCTTGAAGAAATCAGAATATCCAACATGGAGGGTAAAGATGCTGATGTACCTGGAGGCTATGGATCCTGACTATTTGGACAGGATTCGTGATGGACCATATATTCCTACACGAATTGTAGAACGAACAGATACAGTACCTGAACATTATGTGGTCAAAGATAAAAGTGAATGGACTCCAGAAGAAAAAGCTCATGTACTCAGGGAACCAAAGATAAAGAATATCTTACACAGTAGTCTTGATGCTGTCATGTCAAACAGAGTGATTGCATGCAAGTCTTCAAAAGAAATCTGGGATACTTTGGAAACTCAGTGCCAGGGATCTGCATCTGTCAAGAAAAACAGAAGGGCTCTTTTGATTCAAGAATATGAACAATTTGATGCAAGACCCGATGAGAGACTAACTGATCTATATGATAGATTTCTGACACTATTGAACAGTTTATCTTTAGTTGACAAGGAATATGAAACTGAAGATTCAAACACCAAGTTTCTAAGAGCTTTACCTGAAGAATGGGACACTCAGACATCGATCATTAGACATCAGTATGATCTTAACACTGTGTCTCTTGATGAAGTCTATGGGATGCTAAGAACTCATGATCTTGAAGTTCAACAGAGAAAGAACAAGAAAAGCAGCAAGGCAAAATCAATTGCTTTGAAAGCAGAGGCTAAATCAAAAGGAAAAGTTATGGAGGTCTCTAGAAGTAAAACAAGAATAGTTGAGTCAGATCCTGATGACTCTTCATCAGATACTGATGGCAATGCTGATGCCAATACTGATGATGATTCTTCTGACTCAGACATGGAAGAGATGGTTGCTATGATTGTCAGAAACTTCAGAAGGATGAAGTTCAGGAAGAATAGAAGACAAGGCAACTTTCAGAAAAAGGATTTCAATCCAAACAAAGATAAGTATATCAAAAAGGACAGCAAGGGTAGAAAATTTGACAAGTCAAAGGTTAGATGCTACAAGTGCAATGGTATGGGTCACTTTGCTTCTGAGTGCAAGAAGACGAAGGCACTTATCACATCAAGAAAGGATTGGATGGACTCTTCCTCAGAATCTGATACTGAGGTGGTCAACTATGCTCTAATGGCCAATGCTGATGTAACTGCTGCTCCTGATGATAAGGTACTAAATACTATCTTTGATTTTGATACTGATAATGCTTCTGAGTTAAGACGTTTTCTAAAGTCATTACATATTAGCTTTAGAAGTCAAACTGCTGAAAATACTAGGATCTTATCTGAGATGTCTGAACTTAGAAAAAGGAATGATATATTAGAAGCTGAATTTTCTCGTATGCAAGAAGTACAAAAAGAATGTGATAATGTGAATCACATGTATGTAGAGATGAAATCCAAATGTACTGCTCTTGAAAAGGAACTTGAAAATGCTAATGAGAAAATCAGAACCTGGACAGACTCTGGTAGGAAATTTCATGAGATTAATACCTCTAAGAATTGGAAAGAGTGTCTATGATATAAGTCAGATGAGGATAAGAAATTGAAAGAGAAAATTGTCATTAATGAGACAGTCAGTCCAAAGACCTATAGACATGTTATAGATACAACCAAATCTAAGATTACTCCTGTTAATTTTGTTTTTGGTAAGGATTCCAATTCTACTTTTGAAAAGGGATCTACTTCTACACAAGGAATTAAAATCATAAAGTCTAAACCTGTCTTGAATAAAGTCATTAAGAATGTAGGTTTATTGTCTCAGAAACAGCTTAAGGATAAAATCTGTGTGGTGACAGATAAGAAAAAGGAATCTACTGTTAAGAGAAACAGGAATGGTAAAGTTGGGATCAACAAAGAGAATGGTTATAAATATATCCCAAATGCATCTAGAAAGTGTTGTTTTAACTGTGGTAACTCTAATCATCTTTCTATTGATTGTAAGAAGAGTAAGAAGAAGATTACTGATATTCCTAAGTCTGATGTTAGGAATAGATCAGTATTTTATAAACCACAAAAGTCCTGTTTTCATTGTGGTAGAATATGGCATTCTATTTATACTTGTAAAGATTATCATGAGTTGTACTATAACTTTTATGATCCAATGCCTAAATTTGATAAAAATAGTGCAAACTCTGGTAGCATTAAGAATGTCAAGTTGGAACATGCTTTTGTTAATACTGATACTGACAAAGCAAATCCTGATGGAGTAAATCCTGTCAGGACTGCTAAAGTCAGAAAGTCTTCTGCTGTGAAATTTAATAAATTGCATGGAAAAGGAACCCAACAAGTATGGGTTCCTAAATGTTCTAACTAGTGTGTTTCTATTCTGATTGCAGGGTAAAAAGAAAAATGTGTTAGTCATGGATAGTGGATGTTCTGTGCACATGACTGGAAACAAAGCCCTGTTATCAGAATATGAGGAAAAAGCTGGCCCAACTGTGTCTTATGGAGATGGCAACATTGGACAAACCTTGGGATATGGCAATATAATCATTGGAAATGTCATCATTGAAAAAGTAGCTCTAGTGAAGGGACTGAAACACAACTTGTTGAGTATTAGTCAAATCACTGACAGAGGTTATCATGTCAACTTCTATTCCACAAATTGTGAAGTAGTCAGTAAAGCAACAGGAAAGGTAGCACTGACTGGCTACAGGCATGGTAACATATATGAAGCCAACATTCAATCAAATACTGATGACTCCCCTACCTGTCTGATCAGTAAAGCTTCAATAGATGAAAGTTGGAATTGGCACAAGAAGCTTTCTCATCTCAACTTCAGCAATATCAATGAGTTGTTTAAGAAAGATTTAGTGAGAGGATTACCAAAAGTGTTATATACTCCTGATGGACTCTGTGATGCATGTCAGAAAGCAAAACAACGAAGGACATCATTCCAGAGTAAATCAGAATCCTCTATTGGAGAACCATATCACATGCTACATCTTGATCTATTTGGTCCAGTCAACATCATGACCATCAGTAAGAAAAGGTACACTCTTGTAATTGTTGATGAATATTCTAGATTCACCTGGGTGTATTTTCTGCACAGAAAAGATGAGACTCCTGAAGTTCTGTTGGATCATGTAAGAATGATTGAGACAACCACAAAGTACAAAGTCAAGATACTGAGAAGTGATAATGGTACTGAATTTAAGAATTCAAAGATGGAAGAGTTCTGCAAATACAAAGGAATCATTCAACAATTCTCTGCTCCTGGCACACCTCAGCAAAATGGAGTAGTTGAAAGGAAAAATAGAACTCTTATTGAAGCTGGCAGAACTATGTTGGAAGAAGCAAAATTACCTACATATTTCTGGGCAGAAGCAGTCAACACAGCATGCTACACTCAAAATCTGACATTAATAAACAGACATGGTGTTACTCCTTATCAGTCACTCAAGGAAAAGAAACCAAGTCTGAAGCATCTGCATGTGTTTGGCTGTAAATGTTTTGTTCTCAGAACTCATCCTGAACAACTAGGGAAATTTGAAACAAAGGCTGATGAAGGAATTTTCATAGGCTATCCTGCATCAAGAGCCTTCAGAGTTTTTAATTTGAGGACAAGGACTGTCATGGAGTCAATACATGTATCTTTTGATGACAAGAAGATAGCTGGAATCAATGAAGACTCTCATGATAGATTGATTTTTGAAAATGAAGCTACCAAGGAACCTGAAGAAAGTGAATCAGATCCTGTCCATACATCAGATCCTGATGGGTCACCAAATCCTGATGACACACCAGATGCTGATGGTGCAAATACTGATGATACAATCAATAGTAATACTTCTAGTAGTGCTAATGTTGAGGGGGAGCAACATCATTCTACTACAAGTTCAGAGTCAACACAATCATCAGGACAGAACTCTTCAGATACTGATTCAAGTGATGATCCTGATAACTTATCAGGAGGAAATAGCAATAATTCAGGGGGAGCTTCAAGACAAGCAAGTTCTTCAAATCAAGATAACACCAATCCAGGGAGAGCATCTACTTCAAGAAACAATTTAACACCAGCAAGGAAATGGACTGCAAGTCATACTCCTGATTTGATCATTGGGGATCCTGATGCAGGTGTTCAAACAAGAAGTGCAACTCAGAATAAATGTCTATACAATAACTTTCTATCCAAGGAGGAGCCAAAGAAAGTTGAAGATGCACTTAAAGATGTTGATTGGGTTACAGCAATGCAAGAGGAACTGAATGAATTTGAAAGAAATGAAGTCTGGAAACTGGTACCAAGACCAAAGAATAGATCAATTGTTGGTACAAAGTGGATTTTCAAGAACAAGACTGATTCTGATGGAGTGATAATCAGAAACAAAGCAAGACTAGTTGCAAAGGGGTATTCTCAACAAGAGGGAATTGATTATGATGAAACGTTTTCTCCTGTTGCAAGATTAGAAGCCATCAGGATATTTCTTGCTTATGCAGCACATAAGAAATTCAAGGTTTTCCAGATGGATGTTAAAAGTGCTTTCTTAAATGGAGAACTGGAGGAAGAAGTCTATGTTGAGCAACCTCCTGGTTTCATTGATCCTATCTATCCAGATCATGTCTACAGATTGGATAAGGCACTTTATGGACTAAAGCAAGCTCCAAGAGCATGGTATGAAACTTTAGCTCTATTCTTACTGGAAAGTGGATTCAAAAGAGGTGCTATTGATAAAACTCTATTTTATTTGAATCATGGTAAGGACTTGTTGTTAGTTCAGATTTATGTTGATGATATCATTTTTGGGTCAACAAACAATAAGCTTTGTGAAAAGTTTTCCAAGCTTATGCAGTCAAGATATCAAATGAGCATGATGGGAGAAATGAGTTACTTTCTTGGTCTTCAAGTTAAACAGACTGATGAAGGGATTTTTATCAATCAGTCTAAATATACAAGGAATTTATTGACAAGGTTTAACATGCAAGATAGTTCTCCTGCTACAACTCCCATAGCTACAGCTACCAAACTTGATCCTGATCAAGGTGCTGAGGTAGATGTAACTCACTACAGAGGAATGATTGGCTCTTTATTGTATCTCACTGCAAGTAGACCAGATATCATGTTTGCAACCTGTCTGTGTGCAAGATTTCAAGCAAAACCTAGAGAACCCCATCTTATTGCAGTCAAAAGAATTTTCAGATATCTCAAAGGCACTTCTTCACTTGGCCTTTGGTATGCAAGGGAATCAGATTTTGGGTTGTGTGGTTATTCAGATGCTGATTTTGCAGGATGCAAAATAGACAGGAAAAGTACTTCAGGAAGCTGTCAGTTTTTGGGTGGAAGACTAGTTTCATGGTTCAGTAAAAAGCAAAAATCCATTTCCACTTCAACTGCAGAAGCTGAGTACATTGCTGCAGGAAGTTGTTGTGCTCAGATAATGTGGATGAGAAATCAGTTGTTAGATTATGGCCTGTCATACTCAAAGATCCCTATTTATTGTGATAACCAAAGTGCTATTGCAATGACAGGAAATCCAGTTCAACATTCTCTTACTAAACACATCAGTATTCGATATCACTTCATAAGAGAACAAGTTCTGGAAGGAACAATTGAACTTCACTTTGTTCCTACTGATCAACAACTAGCTGATATATTCACCAAGCCACTACCTGAAGTTACTTTCAATAAATTGGTGAATGAACTTGGAATGATGAACTTTGAGAATTTCTGAGGAAAGCTACAGAGAGGAAATCCTGATAACTGTCAAATCCTGATGGTTATTCATAAAGGTATGTTTTCTTTGATCAAATCCTGATAGGATGTTATCCTGACAGGAAGTCAACTGGTCAATCCTGATGTTCAGGTCAGTATTTCATTGCTTAATTTGTGCCTAATTTTTCGTCAGTATCTGCTGATGGACGGTTGAGTTTTAGTAGGACAACTGTATGCGCGCGTGTGTTGCACTGTTATAGATATACATATACATACACATAAAAAGCGGTGCAGTTTCATTTAAATTACACACGTAATCTGTCCACTAATTATTTGTGCACAAATCATATCTTGCCGCCTGTTATTGAGAGTAAAGTTTTGTTCTAACAAAATACTTTTACTAATTCTAAATCATTAATTACTCTCTCATCATCAGTTTTTCAATTTTCTATCTCTCTGTGCTCACGAACCCTAACTATTTTCAAAACATCAATTCTCAAGATTTTTAAGAATTACAATGGCGTCTTCATCATTCATGAACAAACAAACAGTGATTAGTGGTGTTACTTTTTCCACTAACAATTTTGTGGCTATTCTAAATCATCAAGATTTACCCAATGAGTTTCATATAATTCAAGATTTTCTAGCTTCAAGCCCATTGAAGTTTGCTTTAACAGAACCTGCAAGTGTTTCTTTTAAGTCTGTAATGCAGGTGTGGAACTCAGTTACTTTTGACAAAGGGTATTCTGACACCATCTTGATGAGTTTTGAACATAATGGAATTACTCACTATGTGACTCCTGCAATTGTGGAAGAAGCCCTGCATTTACCTGTTCTTGGTGATGCTATTCCTGCTAATGTTTCGGACTCTACTCTTTTTGAGTTTGTTACAAAGTTGGGCTACAATGGTGAAGTAAAGAGATATGGCAATCTCTTTAGGACAAAGCTTAAGAAGGAATGGAATTTCTTCTTTGATACGATCAGCCGCTGTTTCCTGAACAAGACATCAAATTTTGATGCTCTTCCATCAGGATCTCTTAAAATTGGGTACTCTCTTATCCACTCTACAGTGTTTGATTATGGGTCGTTTATCTTAAAAGCTTTAAGTGATAGGAAATCAGATAAGTTAGGTTCTGTCTGTTTTCTTAGATTTTTACAGTTGATATTTAATCACTTGTGTCCTAATGTTGTTTTTGAGAATGATGTAGTTCTACCTATCTGTAGAATTACTGAGAATAATATTAAGTCCTTAGTCAACAGTGATAAGGCGAATGGTTTCATAGGAAATGCTTTTATTCCTGATGAGGTTAGGTTTTTCTTACATAGGAAAATGCCTACTCGTTATGGTTTAATTTCTAATGCTATTGGGCAAGGCCAATCACACCTTGTTCCTAACCCAAGCATTCATCCTAAACAGTCTAAACAGTCAACTGCCACCTCTAATGTCTCTCAAAAGACTTTAGTTGTAAAAGCAAAGAAGTCAGTTAGAACTGATGTGTCAGGAAGGCAATCAGGTTCAAAGGACTTTACCTCTACACCTATCACTAAAAAGAAGTTACAAGGGGGTGTACAAGGGGTCCTGGTGAAGAAAGCTGCAAAGAGAGGTGAGGTTGTTTCTGTTAAAAGAAAGTTAGTGCTCAGGGATGAGACTGACTCAGAGGATGATTTACCTATATCCTCTGTGATGAATGTGAATAAGGATGTTGCTGATACTGCTACTGCAGCTGTGGTTCCATTGTCTACACCACAGAAGAAAAGGAAGTTATCAAAAAGCAGGTATCATATTCCTTTAGAAAAGAAGCAGGATACTGATGTACAGGACACTTCTATTCTGAATGAGCAATCAGTTTCTACTACTAAAGCAAATCCTGATGTTAGTATTCCTGATGCTGCACCAAGTCAAGTGGTTAATATTTCAGACTCTCCAGCACATGACTCTCCAACAAAAAGACATGTTGATATTTCATGGGAGAAGTATGGTGCTGCTACTTCCAATCTTGGGATAAAACATCCAATGGAAAAGCTAAGGAAGGCAGAAGAGTTAGTCTATCAGAGACAGAAGAAACTGAAAGGATCAAGCCCACAAGAA
Source organism: Heracleum sosnowskyi (assembly GCA_030848705.1). Classification (NCBI taxonomy): domain Eukaryota; kingdom Viridiplantae; phylum Streptophyta; class Magnoliopsida; order Apiales; family Apiaceae; genus Heracleum; species Heracleum sosnowskyi. Next base: position 6,335,807 of record CM061242.1, on the reverse strand, counting down.
CCTGAACCTCAAAGTGGTTCAGCAGCTCTTTCTGATGATCCAGCCACACAAGAACCACTCAATCAAAGTTTGAGTGAAGGCTTAGCTCGTGGAATGGTCCCACAAGAACCATTTTCTCAAAGGGAGAATGAAGACATCGACATTCCAGCTACACAAGAACCATCTTCTCAAAGTGAAGATGCAGGCCAAGCTACAGTTTCTGAGAAATTTCCTGACAATGCTCAAGGGATTTCTGGTGCAGATGAAGTTCAAAGATTGGTCGAGGACACTGTCAATGAGGGAAGCACACAAGAACATTTGACTCAAAGTGTTGAAGAAGCTTCTGAACCTCAAGCTCCACAAGAACCATTGGTAGCAAATACTGATGCAAGCATATGAAATCCTGACGGTGTTCATCCTGACGCTAGTGGTGCTCCTGATATTGAACCTATCCTGATACAGCCACTTCGTTCAAGACCAATGGATCATCCTATCACAGATTCACAGGATAAAATGAAAGGTATAGCTATTCCTGATCCTGATGATACTCATGGTACTGATGATGATGACTCTGATGATAGTGATGATGATGAGAATCGAAAAGAGAAGGAACAGCTTGCTACAGCACTCAAAATTAGTCTTGGTACTAATTTTGGTTCATCAAGTACATATATGGCTAGCAAAGCTTCCACTGGGAAAGATCAGAGACAAGATTTTTCTATTCCTTCCTTTAATCCTGCTGAGGCACTTAGACAGAATGAATGGAACAATTCATGGCACAGATCTGCTGAATCTGTAAGTTATTCTTCTGCTTTGGAACATGCCTATGATGCAGTGAAATCTATAGAGAATCAAGACTTGAAGAATCATCTGAAGGCTACAACTTTGTTATCCAAAAGTCTAAAAAGTGAGATTGATTCTATCAAGAACTCAACTGAGTTGGTGAGGAATGATATTTCTCAAAATTTTACAAAGGTGCCTACTGCTTTTCAGCTAAGGGTAGTAGAATCCCAAGTGAAATCTGTTATTTCTGAACAAACCTCTATCAACAGAAGGATTGATTCTCTGGATACCAAGGTAACTGACATTCAAGCCTCTATTTCCTTAATTTTGAATTTATTGTCAAATCCTGATGTCAAAAAGGGGGAGAAGGTTAGTCAGACAAAATGCACACCTGATCTAGTATTAAGGAATAATGATGATGATACTGGAGATGATGGTAGTGACAAAGTGATACAAGGAGAAACCTCTGATGCTGCTGTTATGAAGTCTACAATTCAAACTTCACAAAGTCAAACAACGCAGTCAACTCATGTTTCTGATTCTGGAGTTAAGACAATAAGAACGTTGGTGCAATCTCAGATCCTGACGGAAGAACAAATCCTGACACCTGGTCATGGACATACTCTTGCTACAATTCCTGAAGGTGATGAAGATGTGATTATTGATAATCCTGAAGATGCATCAAATTTATTCCAGAAGTTTTCTACAAAAGATGGCAGAATTGTTACTCTATATCACACTGATTAAAGAGTTCAACAATTATATGCAAGAAAAGCACTCTCTACAGCAAGTGAAAAATATCCTGATCTCTCACATGAAGAATTCTTGAGACAACAAAGAGAAATGATGGAAAGCTTTAAGAACCCTGCTCCTGCTAGAGGTAGAGGAGGCAGAGGTAGGAGAGGAGCTAGAAGAAGTAGAAGAGGTTCTTCAACTCAAACAATATCTAGACAGACAAGGTCTCGAGGGTTAAGAATTAAAGAAATTCCTGAACCTATTCAAACTCTAGTAGTTCCTGACAGATCTACTTTTGGTGATGATGGAAATATTGAAGAAGAACCTGAATTGAGAAGAAAACCAAGAAAATCAACTCTCTGTAATACAAATCAAATTGAAGAATCTAATCCTGATGTTGTTCCTGATAATATTCAAGATCCTGATGATTCTGAAATTCTGCAAGAGATTGACTTGATAATTTTATCTACTGTGGTTGATTCTCACAACAAGGAAGTAGATGAAGAAGAAGAAGCCAGAAGAAGAGAAATTACAAGATCAACAAATAGAGATTTCAATCTCTATGTACAAAGGCTTAAACTCTCAAACAGAAGAGTGTGGAGGAACCCAAGCAGACAAGAATCTTCACTGGAAAGAAGCTATGCTTTTGAAAAGGAAAAGGATAAGAAGTGGAAACATATTAGCACATTAAGTTGTGATACACTTATCAATTTTCAGTCTGGAGGAATTATTACAAGCGCTTCAAGTGTTGTTGATTTATCTGGGATGGTTAGATCAAAAGCACTCTGGTTAAAGATGTTTTCAAATCTCAAGCAATTGACAAGTAATTCAAGAGGAGGCATTGGACACAGGGATGCTGAATATCTGAATATGTCATATGTTGATCCTTACTCCTTAACTGAAATTGGAGGTACTTTAACTTCTGAAAACCTGAACAATTTACTAGTTGTTGATATAATTATAGATTGTCATGATGGTTTTGACAAGAAAGAAAATCTTCTGTACTTCATGAAAGATGGTAGTGTGAAGATTTTATCTATTCAAGATCTGCTGATGAAAACTACACAGGAACTGAAATATGTTCATTATCTTTTGAGATCGAAGAATCAAATATGCAAAGAATGGAGTGACATGATTTTGTCAACAATAAGAAGAAGATTGGATGGAAACAGTAATTTCAATGGTAATTATACTCCCATGTACTTAAATCAAAGAGGTCAGGATGTGGAAATGCAAAGGGGTACTGCTGTTAAAGAAGTAAATTTTGGCATGACTCATCTTACTCTCAATCCTGATGGGAAGGAAATTGCTTATCTTTTGCTTGAAGAGCATAGTCTTCAGAGAAACTCCATATTGAATCTCAGAGCAGCTATCTACCAGATTAATGAGGAAGATGAAGAACTCAGAAATCTTAAGGAAAGACTGATTCAAATTCTTAAAGAAAAAGAAGAAAATTTGTTATCCAACTTCTTGAAGATGAATCTGTTCTATCAAAGAATTTAAACAGATAAGTTGTTGCTGCAGATTCTGTACATTTTGTATATATGTTTTTGACATCATTGAATCTTAGGAAACTATACTTTATTTCACAAAGTATGAGATTGGGGGAGATTGTTAGTTCAGAATTCAATGATCGTCAAGAGCTAGACTCAACTGATCAGGATTGCTGACGTCATCAGGATTACATGGTCGTCAAGATTGAGATACATATCAGGACTGAGATCAGGATTGATCATCAGGACTGGAAGCTGATCAGGATTCCTACTTCGAGTTATATTTGGAGTCTAGTTAAACATGGAAGTTTATTCTGTCGGTTCCTGGTTTGTAGAATGTAGCTATCAATTATGATAGATTTCAATCTTTGTAATTGATTAGGACTTATCATTGATAGAGAAGCTGTGTAGTATATAAACACAGTTTTGGTTTCGATTTATGTACAACAACATAGACGTGAACATAATCGAATAGAAGCTCTTAAGAACATAGAATTTCTTGAGAGAGTTTTTGTAAGCTAGCAGCTCTCAAGAACATCAGAATTTCTTGAGAGAGTTTGTAACAGTTTTATATCAGATTTAATAAAGCTGTTATCTTTCTTTCATATTTGTGATATATACATTAAGAAGTCGATTATCTTATACTATTGTATTCAACCCCCCTTCTACAATAGATTATTACTGGGCAACATTTAGAAACTTGAACGATACTTCGAACAAAGAGTACACATAAACATTTGAATAAGCAAGTACTATACATTTAAAAATATACATAATCTGAACAATAGAGTAAGGTTTTAGTAAACTTGCCTTGAAATCCCGAAGTAGCAATAAATCTCAGGTTGGTCCAGTAATCTAGAATCAACACAAGGTTCAAGATTAATAACTTAAACGCTTTCACCATACTAAGTATATACTATCTCAAGTACAAAGTCCATTTTCAAGTTAACTCCTTAAGAACTTCTACTCGAGCATGCTCGCTCACGCATTTTTATAAAATTGAGATTTAATCCTTTTAGCACGAAATCTTTTCTAGGGTCTTCCTAAACATACCTAGCATGTTATCACAAAGTTTCACATTTTATTATGACCTCTAAGTGGTTCGATCATAGCCTCAAAGTTGACTAAGTGGCACGGTTTGGTTTTACGAACACCTTACACTAAAACACATGTTTCTCCTAAACCGTAAATCGTAATGACATGATTCTTGCGCTCACGTAAACTAGAAACAAAGATCTACACACTCATGTTCATCATTGAACCAAAAGAGGCAGTTAGGTTTTCGGATTCTAGGCATTTTTTAGAGTTCTCGAAAATCGAGCATTGCGACGGCTTAAAATCGAATAATCCAATTTTTAACCAACCCAAATAAGCATTCAACCAACACCCGAGACTCATATACACCATTCATCATCTTCCTCACTGCCTCAACAGGTCTTGGAGCTACAATACTTATTTTTCCATTTTCATAACAACCACACAAGATTCATGCCTCTAAACATGCATACCACATCAAAACTCCATTAAAACACAATATTCATCAAAGGGGTTTCCAAAGATTTATACCTTGGCTTGAAGCTTAGAAGTGCTCTAAAGATTTCACAACTCTTAAACCTTGCTTAGAACATCCTTTGGAAGCCAAACCATCAAGAAACAAAATATGAAAACTAAGTTAGTAACTAATCATCCTAGAACACACCATCTTGTAAAAATCATATAAAATCGAAAAATAAGCGTTTCGTTCTCAAATATTTTACCACATATTCTGATCTTCAAGGGATTTCTTCTGAGTCCTAGATCATCACCAGGTAATGCTTGAAGCTCTACTTATGGGCGTTTTAAGATCGATGGCAGAAACTGCCAGGAACAGGGCAGATTGGAATCTTCAACTTGGGGAAGGGATTTGACTAGGCTATACCCCTTTGTTTGCCATGAAATTTTGAACGAACCTTAACCATGGAGTGGAGAAGCTACGGTAAAAATTTGGTGATTTATGGATGGATAGAAGTGGAGATATGAATTTTTCTTTGAGTTGTGCTCTTGTTTGGCAGATTGGAGAGCTTTTGCTCATCTTACTTTTGTTTTGTTTTTCAACTTGGATGCATCTTTTCTTTTGTGTTGTTAACCACCCATTGGTCCACTTGTTGCTCTCTCATTAGTCCAAGTGTTGGCCTCTCATCAAACAACTACATTTTTGCCAATGTTACAAATACACTGTTAGCTTTCTGGTTGACTTTTATGCATGACACCTTGGTTTTTCTTCTTCCACCAATTGGATCGTCTTTGTGTCCTTTTAATAAAATCAATACGTTACAGCTTATATGTTGCATTTTATTACTCCACTGTGACACAATCCCTTAAATCAATATTAACTCCAACATCTCTTATCTATTCCCTCTTTATTCCTTGTTCTTAGAAAATGTTCTCGCGTTTCTTCGAATATTCTCAAATCAAATATAATAAAATTCCAAAATATTAAATCCTCAAATTTAATATCTCATTTCTTGAATATAATAATATATAATTCACTGCCCGGTCAAATACTACACCAAAATAAAATTTGGAATTTTTGAATTCCGATCGTCTTTGCATACACTTATTTACTCCGTAGATCACTAATACGACTTCGAAAGTTCATTATCCCGACTCGTACATAGGGTGGTCTGAAAATCTTTTTCGGTTCAGAAATTTACTGTTCATCAAAATTTTACTATTCATCAAAAAAAAATTAACTAAGTCCAAAATTTGGGGTTATTACAAATATAAAGTAATAAACTTTTTTTTAAAATTTAGATATTTGAAGACAAGAATATTATAATTGAATATTTAGATCACTCTATTTGTAATATTTAGTTTCCTCCATTATTAAAAATATGTTGTATATTTACTTTCTCCATTAGTAGAGATTTTAAATGCAAGAATATTATATTTATTTTCCTCCATTAGTAGAGATTTTAAATGCAAGAATATTGAAATTGTATATTTAGTTTCCTTCATTAGTAAATATTTAAAAGGCAATTGAGATTTTTTCTAATATTTGGTATTAATTACTTAATTTCTTATGCAAGACCGATCTAATTTCTTAACTTCTTATTTACCAAAATGTTCCTATATTTTCTATTATATCACATAAAAAAATAAGAAAGTTTACCAAAACGTTCCTGTATTTTCTATTATATTACATAAAAAAAAAAGTTTAGGAGAGCAGTATGTTAAGATAGTAATTTCATTAAAAAAATATTATGAGAATATTTAGATAATAATAGAGGAAAGTTCAAAATAATGTAAGGTAAAACACTTTTTTTCTAATTTAGATATTTTGAAGGCAAGAATATTATTATAATTGAATATTTAGTTTTTCCATTAGTGATATTTAGTTTCCTACATTAGTAAAGATCTATTGTATATTTACTTTCTCCATTAGTAGGGATTTTAAATGCAAAAATATTATATGTTTCCTCTATTAGTAAGTATTTAAAAGGTAATTGAGATTTTTTCTAATTTTTAATATTATTAATTCAAAAAATTGAGAAAATTAGAAAAATAGAACGAAGCGATCTGAGAGCGCCACCTCACCGCCCCCGTCTTCTCCTTTATATAATAGTGTTGATGATTAAAATAAAATTTTACTCTTTTAATGACTAAATTGATACAAGTTTTCAAATTAGTTACCTAATTGAGTCATTTTTGAAATAAGAGACTAATTTGATACATTTGAACAAATGAGTGATGGCTTTGATAATTATCCATTTCTTTAATACTATCTTTCAAGAAAGGAAGATAAATATGTTATGTTATGTTAAAAATGGTTTGTTTGACTGTCAAAAAAAAAATCTTCAAATGGAGGAAACTAAGTATACTATATTAATATTCTCTTAAACTTACTCCACGAGTTCAATTTATTTACTAATTTATATTTAATATCTTTTAATCGAGGAAAATAATAAAGAAGACAATATAAGAGGTGCCTACGATTTGAGTAGAAAATATCTAAATTGGCTATTAAATCTTTAGTAATGGAAATATTAATTAACTTATATTCTCATAAACTTTCTTTTTAAGTCAAATTACTATCTTAATATTGTCCTAAAATTTATCTTCAAGTCAAATTATCGTGTTGATATTTTCTTAAACTTTATTTTGAACTTAAAGTTACCATTTTAATATTCTCATATATTTTTTCTTGAAATTCAAAAATTTATCTTGAAATTAGATTATCATCTTTACATTCTCCTAAAAAATTATTAGAAATTATATTCTCATAAATTGTTTTTGTAAAAAAAAACTCACGTTTAATTTATCTATATGTTATACATATACATTAAATTTTTATTTATTTTTTAATTTTTACCTTCCAATTATGTAGAAGATAATACTTACAGAAAATGCAAGTTTCTATATAATAAAATAAAATATAAGATCCTTATTTTCTTTTCATTTCTTTTCTCGAGTACCTGTATTTTAAACAATAAAAATTAAAATTTTGAAAAAGATTTGAATTAAATTTTATGATATAATAAAATTGATTAATTGATTATGTAATTGATTAAGTAATTAGTTTGTTTTCTGTTCAATTTGGTAACAACGAGAAAGCGATTCATTAAGAGGAACATATTATATACTAGAATTTAATATTTATGTTAATTATGTATTTTAAAATAGAAGTTGAAATATAAAGTTTTAGAAAAATAAAGTGATTAATATACTAATATTTGATATAATATTAAAATAATGAAATATATTAAAAACTTTCCCTATTATATGATTATTCAAAATTTCGGTAAAACACAACACTAAACGGAGAATTTAAAATAAACCTTAATTTCATGTTATAAATATAATTTTGTTTAAAAACATTTTTTGTAGAATAGTTTTTAGAAAAATTTGGAGAAATTATTATAAAACCGCTGCAAAACGCGGCTTAGTAAACTATTACTTATTTATGAATAATTTTCTCCAACCCGAAAATGAAATACTAACAACTATTAAAATCAATCATGCAATGCACAGATTATTAGTTAGAAAATATTAAAGAAATATTGATAATAAGAAAATAAACTCAAACATATGAACAATGAGTTTTATCAAAAATCTTCCTACGCTCTAGAGAAAAACCTTCACCGTTTTCTATCTTGTATTCTTTATCTTATACCCCAATTCTTTTACTTTTCTCGAAATTCAATAAAAAAAGAAAAAAAAACATTTTATTTTATTTCTGTTGCAAGGACACAAGTAACTTTCTATCTATCAAATCACACTATCATCACGAAACGAAACATTTATATCTATCGGATATAATGTTGGAGAGAATTTATAATTTAAATAAATTGCGAGGTACATATATAGTTTAAATAAATTCAAGTATAACTGTTAAACCGTATATGCTCGCAATTTATTTAAATCATAAATTCTCTTCAACATTATATTCGATAGATATAAATGTTTCGTTTCCCTGATGATAGTGTATGTTAACGGAGGAATTTGGTATTAACAAAATTCGAGATTTATTGCCGGAATCAAGATCTACAAAGGCGGTCCTTGAATAATGAATTCATCGGAGTATGGTGATTGTGTTTAATTGGTGGCTAAGATTGCTTAGGGTCTATGTTGGCTGTCTCATAGCTCTCAACTTTCGACCCCTTACAATGTGCCTACGTACCCCTTTATATAGGGGATCAAGCCAATGTAGTTCTTGAGGAGGAAGTTTCCTCCATGGGCTTGGTCTCTGATCTTCGAGGCTCAGTTGAAGTCTTCCAACGTCTTCCATACTTAGACATAGGACTCTTCCACCGCTTTTCATACTTAGAATTTAGCTCACTTTAGAAATGTCTAACGATAAGGTCTAGTCACAAAGGCCCAAGGCTCGTCTATGACGTCAGGACTTCATGGATAAGAAAACTTTCCCCGTCGAGGACTGGTCCTATCCATTACCAACTATTTCCTTATATCATAGATGCATTTATAGTCATGACTTACCTTAAATGCTAGACGCATCCTTATCCCCCGAATGAGAAGCACCCACCAGATAGCAGGACAAGTGATCCCAAGTGTTTGGGTGTAAAGTGCAGGATTACTTCAAAATTCCCCGATGAAAATGCACCCATTGAGTACAGGAACAGAGCTCCCAAAACACACACCAAGAAGGGGCTGAAGAAGATGTTGAAATATTAGATTGGTGGAAACTAAACAGTCCTAGATTTCCGGTGCTTTCACGCATGGCACGTGATATATTAGCAATGTCGGTATCTACAGTTGCTTCAGAAGCTGCGTTTAGTACAGGAGGAAGAACTCTTGATCAGTTTAGAAGTTCTCTAACTCCCAAGGTTGCATTTTTATATCTTTATTTATAAAGTAAATATATTTTTTGTTTCTTTGTTTGATATATTTTTTATTTATAAATATTGTTTAAATCAAAGGTAGTGCAAGGTCTTATTTGTGGCCAAGATTGGCTTCGTGCTAAGTTAAGGAATGATAGGAAAAAAGTCGTGAACGTCGAAGAATCATTGAATGAATTAGAAGACTTGGAAGAAGGTATAATGTATTCATGTAATATCTAATAAATTATTTATTGTTAATGTTTGTGCTCACATTATTTTATTTACTGGATTATACAGACTTGCAAAAAGATGGAGCTAACGAGTCCCTTGTTTATGTATCAACTGAGAATGAAGCCATATACTGATATAAGCAGCAAAGGTCAAAGGCAGGTATAAATATTTTCAGCATTACAATGTTCAGGTGCCTCTATTTTAGTTAATATACTCACCATCTTATCATTTTTGCAGCATTATAATGGTGAAGAGGCAATTGCCAGAAACATACAATAGAACTACAATTTGGTGGAAATGATGTGTCTGCTTAATGAAAAGAAATTGCAATATTATTCAGTTTAATTTTTTTACAAAGTTTGTTCCTCAATAATGTAGTTATTATTTTGGTAGCAAATAGTTGCTAAAATGGGATTTATTTGTAACTTTTGTATTTTTTTTTGACATGTTTGCATTAATGGTTATATTCCAAAAATTTTGAGGTGATTCAAATTTCAAATGATTCGGTGAACAGCAAATTGAGCACTGACATTAGTATGTGATTTAATTAGTATATGATTTAATTAAAGCATTAGTAATCACTGGTTGTGGTTGTGATTGTGGAAATTGTCATCTTTCATGTTCGGGTTCATGTTGCTGGAAACTAAAATAAATACATGTTATTGAATGTTCTTGTACATATTTACTTATCGGTCCATCCCGGTCCGGTCCGGTCCGGTCAGGTTTTTTTCAGGCCCGGTCCGGTCTCAAGACCGATAGTAACATGTCCGGTCTCCGGTCCACCATTTCGAAAAAAACCGGTCTTCGGTCCGGTCCGGTCCGGGCCGGTCCGGTCCGGTTTTGACCATTTGTGCAGCCCTAATAAGGGTAAGCCCTAATTACATTTTTGATATCCCAATTGAATCATATTTGACCCGAATTTAAACAAAAAACCCATTATCAAATTTTGAGTGTAATTTGATAATATATCGTTAGTTTAGCTGTTATACTTGAATTTATGTCGGAGAGAAGTTAAGATTTAAATACATCATGACTCATGTTTCCACAAATTTTTATGTATAACATTTTTAGATGACAACTCGGTCGAAGTGACATGCGTAGTACGTAGTTAAACATAAACATGGAAATTTGAGTCGTAACTTATTGCTGGTACTTGAAGCAGTACGACTGCTTTTATGGTTGGTTTGTAATGTCACTTTTCTTTCCATTATTATTGCCGGCAGCGGCAGGCAGGGCTATGCATGGGGTATCATGTGGTTTCGAAATTTAAATATATTTTGTTTTTATATAAAAATTTGAAATTATCATCGATCAAAAATGGACTGTCGTCATACAACTCTTTTTATTAAGACGTAAATGTGTGTGCAGTGTCTTATATCGTGGACTAGAGGGAGTAATTTTGTTACATGCTGGTGAAGCTCAATCAATAATCACTAAATTTTGGAGTCAATTCTAACTCAAATTGGGAGGAAATCAGCCTTGAAAAGAACTTAATCATGGATCAAGATTTTGTAGGCGAAACAGTAGACCAATTTCATTTGGGATTGAACCATAAAAGTTGTTATGATAGAGGTAAATTCCCTTGAGAAAGGAGAGATTTCCGATATGAGGAGAGAATGTTGGCACCAAGCTGAGTTGAGTGCCGTTACTCTCTGTTGTGTGGTAACGCCATTCCAGTTACAGGAGTGAATGGAATTGTTCCACGAGTTCCAGTGCACCTGAAGGGTCTGCTGTTATTGAAGCCTTGAATGAAACCTCTAGAAAACTGAAGTACGATAAACTTGGACACTGGATTAGGGTTCTTGATCAGTCTACAAGTAGTAAAGTTGACAGCTTTGTCTTCTGCTAGCTAGCAAGATAACAAAATCAAGAAAGAATCTCTGTTAACAAATTTCAGCACCATGAAATATACTCTAAAAATTTAACACTTCATATTAAGTAATCGGCAAATAGCCGTGGCCTGAGTCACTCTAGGAGGATACAACGGATACATTGAACTCTTGATAATTGAAACAATATCCCATAAACCCTACAAATAATAAACTAAAACCCCTAAAAGAAGAAATACATGCACGTCTACTACAGAAACCCTTGTCTTGGAACAGAGTTGTTACACTTCTGAAAAACAGAGAAATACTGTAGACTACACTAAGCTTGAAAATGAATGAATTCTAGCCAACATCTAAGGTCAATGACAACAGTTTCTTCGTAATGCTTATGAGTTCAAGAATGTAATACGAGAACATCCAAGACAGGATAATCTAGTCAAAAACTTCACACTTCACACGCCTAGAAATGCAAAGAAATTAAGCGTTCCAAGACAGGATAAAAAACAAATGGCTTCAGACTTGTTACAGAAACAAAGATGACAAAAGAAATGATGATTAAGCTATGATCCAATATAATCAAACTTCAATAATAGTTCCCTATAACTCACCAGAGTTCCACAATTTCACTAGAAGGTATCTGCACAATATTTGATCTCTGTAGCCATATCTTCCTCTGCAACCTCTTCTTTTATTACAAAAAAAACACCCAGACATTATTTGCTCTTTTAGAGCTAACAAAAAGACTTTCAGATTTATAATTTTTTCCTCAAATTACAACAAAATAACAAATTTTATTTTATGTAAAATATTAGCAAAGTAATATTTTTTCCTCAAGAGTAGAATATCTTTACTCATGTCACTGAGTGAGTGAGTGCCCTTGCATCTGGTAAATAATATCACAGATTCCAATCATGTCATCTCCTCGTAATTTTCTCCTTAAATAACGAGAAATTCATTGAGATTGATTCAAATTATCTGTTGTTTTACGAGGCTATAGGCATGCAAGTCATTGTTTTGTTCTTCTAAAGAAGAAGTGAAGAACCTCTTACAGGAATATGATTCCCTCTATTAAATAATGAAAAAAGAAATGTATATAAGCTGCAATGACATATAGCAGTTATAACCAAAAAACAAATCTATAGAGTAATCAAGCTACCGATACCCTGAAGACCCTATTATACCAAATGGAGTGAAGAATCATATGAAATAGGTCATACTTCAAAGGCTCAGCATGCCAAAGAAAATGTTTTTGTACCCTTTTCACTCTGTTTTGCATCTCAAGGTACTTTTCCTCTGAGATTGAAAGTAAAATATTCTTCATATTTGGGACATCCCTCTCGAAAATAAAAACAGCAAACGATTCCCAGTTCAAAACCTCAAATAAAGGAGGCACATAGTTATCAGATATAATAACTGGGACACACTCGTACAAGATTGATTCCACAACTCTTGGACTGTGCACCTCATAACCTCTAGGACAAATGCAGTACTTGCTGCTTCTCATGTATTCGATGTAGTTCTTGTTACCTTTAACATGTGGCATTCTGTTGAAAATTCTCATGTCAGAATCGTTTCCCCAGTGTTGTAGAAGAACTGGACGGACCTTTCCGTGCATGTAGCCAGCAAAGAATGCCAGGATTGGCCTTTCTAAAGGAGGGTTTCCTCCAATATCTTTTATAGGATCTTGAGGTGATTGAACATATGTTGTTGGAAGTGAGACATCCTTACCTATATCAAAACCTTTTTCAACATCCGCATTGCAGAGAGCTCTAATGCAGTTGAGCATTTTTCCCCTTGTTTCCTTTGGGGCCTGAGAAATGATAATATATAATGCAAACTTTAAGATCCATGTATATGTTTCCATCGTATTCGGTTTTCAAATGTTTCTGACCATTGAAGATATGAGTGAAGTGGAGAGTAGAATGTATACCCAATCATGGCAAGCTGCCAGGAAATGGTCTGCTCCATCCGTCCTGTTCCAGTAAGGATATTTTGCGATAAGCATCTCCACATAGTTTTCCATGTACTGACTAAGATTCTTACGGTTGTGTGAACGTTTCTTATAAAGAGTTAACTGAAGCAACCGAGAGCTGAATGGTAAGTAAAATAGATGAGCTTCTCCAGGGTCTTGTGTTACAAACTGTTTGTTCGCTTCTAGCAGCTTCAAAAACCAACCTTCACATGAATAGATTCCATTAAGTATGGAGTCATGGAAGATCGGTTTTTCTCCATCCTTGTAGATATAGACTTTGAGCATGCCCTCCATTATTTCATAGCTCCTGCTAATAGTTATGATTGTCTTTAGAAACTGAGTAATAATATTACGAAGGCAACACTTATAGCCTTGTTACACTTTTGCATTAAGGATTCTGACTTCAATTGCTAGCAGTTATAGGCCTCATTTAGTAATATTGTGCAGAGCAACAGCAACAGATTATTAATACGTACGTCTAAAACACAAACTTGTAAATCATTTGCAATAATATGACACTTTAATTTCAAATGATAGATCTATAGTTAGAATCAATAGAGAGGTTGTTTCCTTTAAGAACCCCGGATTTTAACATTGCAACTGCAGTAATACTACACAGATAGAAACATTATGATACAGAGGAATCAGAAGAAATAATTATTCATAAGTTGCAAAGGTTTACCTTTTAAACATTGAAACATTACGATATAGAGGTGCATGAAGGTCTGTATCATTATGTATGATGGGGCTATTCTCTATATGTGATCTTGCATCTGCTAGAATCCGTTCAACTTTTGAGTAAAATGGCTGCAGAAAGAAACAATATAATAATTAAGTTCTATACTCACTGACAGACAAGGAAACATGGAAAGATTATTGTTCTTACAAGAGAATGAGGTGACGAGTAACTCTGATGCAAAAACTCATTCATTTTGGATAGTGGCATCACTTTCATTGCTGATCCTCTGAAAGTACCCTCAAGTGGTACAGGTTTTACATCTCTAGAAGAACTGTCTGAGTACATTACAGGTGTTGATAAGTTGGAATCCGAGGCTGGAATTGCTTGTGGCACCGCTAAGCCAGAATCCGAACTTCTATTCTGATTAGAAGACTCGGAAAGATTTCCTCTCTCAGTAAATCCATTTGAAGAAACATTATGCTCAGTATCTATAGGCTTCTCTTGCATTACATTACTGACAGAATTTGCATCATCCTTCAATTCCCAGTTCTTCCCTGCATTGTTCTGATCAGAAGTTTGATTACTACTAACTAATCCGAGATCACCCTTCAAGCTTTGATTCCGAACTGATACAAAATTAGATGATTCTCCTCTGACTGGATAATTGCTTTTCTTGTTGTACATAACTTTGGGAGAAAGTAGAGATGGTAGTAACTCTCTACCATATGGGAGTTCAAAATGTTGAACCACCACTATAACTGCAAATAGTATTGCGAAAAACAATATCAGGTTTTTACACAGAAACTGATATCGATTATCCATCTCTCATTAGTCATTACATGTTCATATCTTCTTTATCACTGTGATGATCATGCAACTGAAATCTCCATTTGCCTGGCAAGTATAATCCCTTGATTTAGTAATTTACAGTAGGATACTACACATCACACACATTAAAAATCATTTTCCAGAACCATGCATGATCCCTAGAAGGCTAGAATTAATCAAAACAAGGATTTAATATGAACCTGCATAAACTCAACAGGGAAATGATAATTATGAATTAGAAATTACATTACTAATCTTTGAAAAATCAAAAGAACATCAGAATTTTCAAGTTTTAAGAAGACACAAGAGAATTACAAACAAGAACAAAACATGCAACTGATCAAAATCTAATTAACCAAAAAAATAAAAAGAGAAAAAATTGACAGAACTTTATCAAATTAATAGATTCATTAAACGGGAACATTAACATACCATGCATGAGACTCCAGCTACTGTATAAACGATCAAATTAATGCTCTTGTATTTTAATAGATCTGATCAAACTTGTAGGTCTAAGGTTTCAAGGCTGCTATTACAAAAGTATGCCACTTCTTCTTATTACACAGTATTTTCCTGGATATTATTAAAAAAAGTTACTTTCTAATTTTCATTTTTACCATTTTGGAAAATTGATTTTTAAAAATTAAAAAAGTTAAGTTTGCCTAAAGAAAATTGAATTAGTTGATTTTACTTCCTGTACTTTCAAGATACATCAAAGATCCTGCTTCCATCTAATTTTCGAGATACAAGATTAGTAACATTCCATTAATTTTCGCATCTTTCATATCATTAAAAAAAACAAAAAAACAAAAGGAAGGACAGTCTCAATTGTTATCTTAGTTCTTGTTTTGTTTTTCTAAACTATAACTAAAGAACCTCTTATAGAGAAGTACTGAATAATTCCTTATGGAAAACAGATGTTAAAACACTGCAATGACATATAGCAGGTGTATTACAAAAGTATATGTGTGTGTACTTTGTATGTGTATCCAGTATTCAAATGGGAGCTATCCTAAAAACTCTATTATACCAAATGGAATGAAGAATCATATGGAATAAATCATACTTCAAAGGCTCAGAATGCCAAAGAAAGTGTTTTTGTACCCTCTTTACTCTGTTTTGCATCTCAAGGTACTTTTCCTCTGAGATTGAAAGTAAAATGTTCTTCAAATTCGGAATGTCCTTCTCCAAAATAAAAACGGCAAAGGATTCCCAGTTCAAAACCTCAAATAAAGGAGGCACGTAGTTATCCGATATAATAACTGGGACACACTCGTACAAGATTGATTCTACAACTCTTGGACTATGCACAGCGAACCCTCTAGCACAAATGCAGTACTTGCTACTTCTCATGTGCTCGATGTAGTTCTTGTTACCTTTGACATGCGGCATTCTGCTGAAGATTCTCATGTCAGTATCGTTACTCCAGTGTTGTAGAAGAACTGGACGGACATTTCCGTGCATGTACCCAGCAAAGAATGCAAGGATTGGCCTTTCTGAAGGAGGATTGCCTCCAATATCTTTTAAAGGATTTTGAGGTGATCGAACATATGTTGTTGGAATCGAGACGTCCTTACCTATGTTAAAACCTGTTTTGATATCCGCATTACAGAGAGCTCTTATGCAATTGAGAATTATTCCCCTTGTTTCAGCTGGGGCCTGAGAAACGACTGTATATGAGATAATGTAGATAATATGTTTTGAATTTAATTTGGTACTTAAAAACTTTCTTAGCAGTGGTACTGAGAGTAAGGAGGGTAATATAATAAAATACCCAATCATGGCAAGCTGCCAGAAAATGATCTGCTCCAGCAGTCCTGTTCCAGTAAGGATATTTTGTTATGAGCATCTCCACATAGTTCTTCATGTACAGTACAAGATTTTCACGGTTGTGTGAATGTTTCACATATAGAGTTAACTGAAGCAGTCGAGAACTGAAAGGTAAGTAAAATAGATGAGCTTCTCCAGGGTCTTTTGTTACAAATTGTTTGTTTGCTTCTAACAGCTTCAAGAACCAACCTTCACATGAATAGATTCCCTCAAGTATGGAGTCATGAAAGATTGGTTTCTCTCCGTCCTTGTATATGTAGACTTTAAGCATGCCCTCCATAATTTCATAGCTCCTGATGATAATTAAGCATGATCGTCTTAAGAAATCTGAGAATATTGGCAACACTAATAGCCAAGTTGCAGTTTTGCAGATAAAATTTCCATTCTTGCAATTTTTGGCAGTTAGAGTTGCTAGCCAGTAATCCAGTATAGGCAGGTTTTTAGCAAGCTTCTACTTCAACTTTCAACATCAATATCGATATGTTCTGTAGCAAGCACGCATGCAGTAGGAATAAGTTACTCCACTTGCAATTAAGGCTACTAAGATGATTGCATCACAGAGAACCCCCTTTAGTACTACACATATGAACATAGTGTTTTTCTTAATAATATGGAATGACATACACAGCGACTGCTCACTTGAGCTTCCTAGCTTCTAATTAACTAAACTTTCAGCCCTATATAATATTGTCTGGATCAATGTCTTTTATGCTAATGTGGCATTGCCAGGAGGAAATTATTGATTAAGTACTAAAACTCCAAACTGTCAATATTATGGTTAACCACTTCTCAAAAAATAATATGGTCTAGTTATATAGAAACGCAAAGGAGTAACAAATCACAATTTTTGCAGCTTACCTTCTGAACATTGAAACATTACGATATAGAGGTGCATAAAGGTCTGCATCATTACTTAGGACGGGGGCATTTTCTATCTGTGACCTTGCATATACTAGATTCTTGTAAACTTCCGAATGGAACTGTGATGGCTGCAGAAAGAAATGATATATAAATTAATTGCCATACTCACTGACCAACGAAAAACATGAAAACATTCTTGTACATACTTGAGAATGAGGTAATGAGTAACTCATATGCAAGAACTCATTCATCTTGGATATTGGCATCACTAACATTGTTGCACTATTGTTCACTGGATGAAAATCAGTCACATAATCGTTGGTTGAACCTGTGAAATTACCCTCAACTGGGCTACGCTTTACATATCTAGAAGAACTGTATGTGGCATCTTTTAGTCTTGAATCCGTCTCATCTTTAGCAGATATTACAGGAGCTGATAAGTTGGAATCCGAGTTTGTATACGAGGAAGCTGAAATTGCTGGTGGTACTGCTAAGCCAGAATCTGAACTTCTAATCTGATTAGAAGAATGAGACGAACTTCCGCCCTCTGTAAATCCATTTGAGGAAACTTTATGATCATTATCTAAAGCCTTCTCCAGCGTTCCATTACTGACAGAATTTCTATCATCCTCGTTAACCTCTATAACCTTTTGAAATGGATTAGTACTAACTAATCCTAGATCACCCTCCAAGCTTTGATTCCTCTCTAATACAAAATCAGACGATGATTCTCCTCCGGCAGGAAAATAACTCTTCTTGATATACGAAACTTTGGAAGAAAGTAGTGATGGTAGTAATTCACTACCATATGGGAGTTCGAAATGCTGAACTACCATCACAACTGCAAATACTATTGCAAAAAGCAATATAAGATTCTTACACCTAAACTGATATCCATTATCCATCTCTCTTTACAAGTTCATATTTTCTCGATTTGTGAGCTAACTCTTGAAACTAATATCTCCACTTGCCTGCCAAGTTACAATACCTTGACTTAGAAATATACAAGTAGCAATATCAGATTCAGATATCAGAATCATGGCCATGGGAATCACTTGGAACAACATACATACAAACACATATGACATACATATAATTAGAATCTTTTTCAAGAACCATAATTCCTACGAGTACAAAAAAACTACTAATGAACTGAAAGAATCTGTAAGTTGATTTAATTTGTTATACAGATATGGGAATGAAATAAAAGCTTAGATAAGATTCCTGTCCAAAAAGTAAACTAAACCAGGAAAATCAAAAGAACATAAGACATAGGACAAACAAGAACAAAACAAACTAAAACTGAATAACAGAACATGGTTAAAAAAAAGGACAAGATCTATAAACACAACAATTAAGGATACATAATCAGAAAAAGAACTTACAGTTAGTCACTGACAAGATTTGAAAAGCTGAAAACACTTGTACTTGAGTAGATCTAATCACACATTTATAGAGTTACAACTTACAAAGTTACAAGTATGCCACTACTAGTAATATTATTTATGACTACATTAGCACAAAAAAAAAATACTCCCTCAGTCGAATTGTATACACTGGGATTGGGCACGTAAACTAAGAAAAAATATATAAAATGAGTAAAATTAGATGAAAAGTGAGTAAAGTGGTGGGACATATCAATATTTAATAATAGATTTGAGATAGTGGAGGAAGTAGCGGGTGTAATAGTGATTTATATTGTTATAGAATACAGATAGTGGAGAAAGTAGTGGGTGTAATAGTGTTTTATATTATTAAAAATTACTATTTTTGGAATGTATAGAAATGAATGGGACATCCCAAAATGGAAAGTGTATAGAAATGAATGGGACGGAAGGAGTATATATTATGATTTTGCATTTTAAATGCATCCATGTGCTTTCAAAAACAAGATACTTTTAAGGATAATTTTAATTGTTAGAATTATTGTGAATGGCAGGTGGAGTTATTTTATTATTTATTTATACAACTAATCAGATGATGATATTTGGATTATGATAATTTTATGGATATTTTTTTATAATTTTTTACCATTTAGCCCTTCATAAAGAGAAATTACCAAAAATACTATTTTTTCTAAGTTTTTTTGTAATTTTACCATCTTCTGAAAATATTTGCAAAAATACGGTCTGCAACTAGATGCAACCGGATGCAACCTAAAAATATTTGCAAAAATACGGTGCAACCAGATGCAACCAGTTGCAACCTTTTTCTTTTTCCGGCAAACTCAAAATCCGGCGAACCACCATTAATTCCAACGAACTTGAAACTACTCAAAACTCAAATTTTTTTACATAAACAATCTTTAATTACAACGATCTATAATTATACGGAACCCATAACATCAAACTCTATTCCAAATCTCAAGAACGAATTAAAGTTTATAAAAATTTAAACTAAAATTGAAAATGGATCAACTTCCCCCATTGTTTCCATTAACCTTTCAGTTAATCGGCCCTGCAGGGGCATTTGCTTACTTATGCAACCTGTTATGCAACCAAAGTTTATTCCTGTTATGCCACATTTTGGCATAGTCCAAATTTCTCTGTTTAATAATTATTAATTCAGATTAATAATTAATTACTTGAACACTAAGTAATATCCTCTCCCTGAAACGAGGAAAGAATCAATCTCAATCAATCAATAACGGAAAATATCCCCAAACGATATCATTCAAATCAGGAAGATATCACAACGCCAAGATAATGCAAGATAAAATTGGTAATTTACCACATTAACAAAGTTTATCCCTAAAGTCTCTCAGGGATAAACACAATTGCATAGAACTGCGTGGGCTTGATCCAATATAAATTGGTACGCAGGCATCTTGGCAAAGGGATCCGATATCTGAGACAAATCGAGACACCTCCCAAGTCCAGCCCCAAAACATCCAAAAATCTCAAATCCCCCTATTTTCATATTTCGTTATTCCAGCAATCTTTAATTCGGGTTGTTACGAAATTCCTCCAACAACAATTGGCGCTAGAAGGAGGGGATCAATTTTATTATCTGTGGAGGACAGATAATTTATTCAATAAAAATTGAGGTTTTGGGTTTTTATCGTACACACGCATATGGGGACTTTTGCAAGCAGCAGCCTCTGTTCGAGACGGTAGCGAAAAACAATGGATTAAAAAAAGATGCAACATGAGGTGTTTGTGGTTGCTTTTGGTTGCAAAAGTTGCAGATGGTTGCATTTAGTTGCAGATCGTATTTTTGCAAATAGTTTCAAGAAGTTAGTATTTTTGCAAATATTTTGGTATTTTTGCAAAAAATTTAAAAAACACATAGTATTTTTGTAAAAATATTTTTTAGGTCGGGTATTTTTGAAAATAGCCCTTTCATAAATTCCTAATTGTTTTCCTGTAATTTATTGGTTTTATGATTAATGGACTCGGTATTAAAATTTCTCATTTCCAGGTTTCACGTTATATTAGAAATTTTGAAATTTCATTTTTTGGATTTTATTCTCATTGATTTTTACAACGATTTTTGATAGCAAATAAGTTTTTTTGATTCTAGATCTTAAGTAACACCACTACTAATAATAATAATAATAAATAAATAAATAAAAGCCAAATTGACCCTATGTGAGCAAGTAAAATTAATCTACTTCTAGTTTCAATCTATTATCTAAGTATATATCATCCTACATTTATTAAGTAAAAATTTCTAGTTTTCTCGCATTTCTGACTTTCTCCCTCTCTTTTTTCGGCAAGACGCATTCCTCGCTTTTATCACTTCGTATAAATTTATTATACCTTTTTCATTTTTAAAATTGTAATGTACTATAAAATAAAGGCTTCATAGGGCAAATCACACCATTATATTTATACCAATTTATGATAAAGTTACTTATTAACTATTCCCTCCGTCCCGTCCAATTGTTTACATTTGGATTGGGTACGGAGATCAAGAAATATAAGTAAAGTAGAGGGGAAAAGTAGGAAAAATGAGTAAAGTAGTGGAATTCGTCAATATTTAAGGTATAAAGTAAGTAAAGTGGAGAAAAGTAGTGGAAGTAGTTGATTTTTATATTATAAAACTTTATTATTTTTGGAAAATTTTGAATGTAAAGAAATGGATGGGACATCACAAAAAGGAAAGTGTAAAGAAATGGATGAGACAGAGGTAGTAATTTTTATTGGTGATCAGAAGATGAAACCTATGACCATTAAGTATAAATAAAAAAATTATTTAAAAAAGAAAGACAATATATTTTATGAAAAATGTTAGAGTCCCCGAAATTATTTTTGAAAATGTCCCTGAATGATGAGTTATCATTATTTTATTGACTTTTTTTCATAAAATGAGATGGATCCATAATGCATATGAATTTTGTCATTATTTTATTGACTTTTTTTCATAAATGAGATGGATCTATAATACATACATATGAATTTCACGAATAAAAATACGCATATATTATTCATGAATTATTCAATTCGGTATACGTAGAATTGCTCATATTTTATACAACTATTGGACCAACATTTATCTAGTAAACAATCACCTATCATCTACTTCCCTATCTCATGAACATCTTCTTTTTTAGTTAATTTATCTCATGATTCATGAAAATCCATCTCCCAGGTCACATTGATGATATATATATATATATATATAAACTATGAAAAATTCGATTATTTATCCGATTTTTCGATTAATCACAGTTAAAAACCAAAATATCAAAAAATTGAATTATAAAAATTTCTCTACCAAAAACTGAACCAAAATATAAATATTAGCTAACGAACCTAAATTATTTCGATTATTCAATTCCAGTTTCAGTTAACCGAACCGAATACACGCCGTAGGCCCTAGTTAGAGGCATATCTACTACTCTCTCCTTCCCTAATTACATGTCCTTTTTTATTTTTGACCAGTCAAATTGATCAAATTTTAACTGAATTTTACATGTATTAGATAATTGAAAAAAATTAAAAAAATTATATCTTTAAAAAGAACTTTTGTTCTATTTTCAAATGTAACTTTCATTTTTTAAAAATAATAAATAAATTATTTATAATATTTGATCAAAGATTAGTGAATTTGACTCCTAAAAAAGCAAAATGAACATGTAATTATGTAATTAGGGATGTAGAGAGTATCATTCCTCGTGTTCTTCACTCTCATTACCCAAAGCCAAATCATTGACTTCAAACTATAAATTTCTAGTTTTCTCCTATTTCTGAATTACTCCCTTTTTTTCGCTAGACGCATTTCTCCCTTCTATTACTTATGACCCTTATAATTTTGTTAAACCTTTTTCATTTTTAAATATTTGTAAATTTTCAATTTTAATATTGTAATGTATCAAATAAAGGCTTCATAGGGGCAAATCACACCATTTTGATAAACATGCAACTTTTTTATTTATCTAATCATACAATTTAGATGATAAAGTGTTGGGTATAATACACTAACTACACAGCAACAATAGGGCAGTTACATATATTTTGTATTAACAAGAACAGACAAATAATACCAATTAACAAAACAAACACGAAGGTCGAAATAATAATATAATTAGAGACTGTAAATAATAAGATAAGAAAGAACACTTATCTCTCAGGAGCTTTAACAAATAGTGAAAGACAATAAACAGCTGAGTCGCCAAGCCTTAGAGAAGTCTTGACTGTTCTTGAAGAGATTATTGTCCCACTTACGCTGTGTTGGGTTGCAGCAATATCACTCCCAGGATAAAACAGCACAGATCAATCCACTCACAGATATGGCAATGATCAACAGCGACCTGCACCTCAGTTCGCCCAAAAACCTATGAATATTCTGTATTGAGAGAGAGAGCAGAGAAGAATATATTTGCTAGGTTTTCTGAGTTACGTATATCCTTTCTTGTCAAACGTTATATTTTGTATATATAATACAAAAATAAAACGTAACATATCAAATATTGTAACTGAAGATATGACATTTAATACTAAATATTCTGATTTAATTACCATAACAGTTGTCATCAGTATTTAATATCAGTTACAACTCAATCAAGATTTCCTGCTTCATCAGGATTTGATCATCATCAGTACCGAAGTCAAGTCATCAGGACTTGTTGTCCGTCATGAGTGGCATCAGTACTTGACCGACCATCAGGATTTCGTCAGGACTTGACCTGCCATCAGGATTTAACTCCATCAGGATCCAGGTACTGACACAGGCCATCAAGATCAGTAGTCATCAGGATTTCACTCCAAGTACTGACCAGGCCATCAGGATTTGATCCAAGAACTGGTCCATCAGGATTTAATATAAATCCTGACCCAGTTCGTATAGCTGTTACAAATAAATACTGATACTGTTAAATTAAATCAATAAATAATATTAAATAAACTGGTAATAAAATTCCTCGCCCAGGTCGCCTCGCGTACGCGAGACGCCGAGACATTCGCTCAAATCGCCCTTCGACCCGACCCGAGTCGAGTCGTGACGTGGCGAGGCGAGGCGGGCGGCGGAGGCGCGCGCGTGTGTGTGTGTGTGCGCGTGAGGCACATAATAACACCATGCACACCCACATGCCTTAGTAGTTGTACACTACTCTTGCACATGGTTCTATATAAACCCACCAACCCTCTCATTACCATTTCTATGTGGGATACAAGTTATTTCAATATAACCAACCCACATAACCCATTTCAAGCAACCTATTTCAACTCAATTTATTTATGGATTCCACTAAGAAAATGTCTTAGATCCAAACATGAAAGTTTAAGTCCTCATTACAAGGAACAACTTCCAATTGTTAGTTTCCGGAAATTCCATCAAGAACATATTTAAAATATGCCTCAAACTTTCCATTTTCTAAAAATCCCCCACAAATCCATATAGAAATGCTTACATATTGGTCCTTATCATGACTTGTTTTTCAGAGTCGGTACCCTTCCAGGTTTGAACCCTCCTAAGTCCTCTACTTCGATGGCTACCGGATCTAGATGGAATGTTTCACCTTGAATCTTTATCCTTTTGGTGTAACCACACTCCATAGACGACGACAAATCAAAGGCTATGGTGCTGATCTACGGCTTTGAGACGTTAATGGTCCTGTCTCGATCCTGTTCGTCGAATGCTTCAAGGAATAACCATTTCCTCTAATTACGACCACACAATTACATTCGCTTAGCTGGGCATCTCCAGAGATGTACTGCGATCATCTCGTCAAATGACTTGACCCCATTCAGAGTTCAAATAACTCTTGCTATACTGGCAGTAACAGTACCTTTTTAGGTTTACAGGGGATAGACACGGATACGTAAGTATCAAAGTATATAGTAAAGGTACTACCAACTCACCCTCACAGCTTGTTATTACCACATTGAATACACTTCAAGGGATCTCCTCTCAGGTGTATTGGGTTCCCGCTGCTGATGAATCATTATGGGCTATCAGTCCCATCCCCAACCTAGACTTAAGGACTACTGCATGCTCAAGTCCTTTAGTCAAAGGATCAGCTATATTATCCTGAGTTCCAATGAACTCTATAGCAATAATCCTCTCAGACACTAGACTCCTTATAGACTTAAGTCTAACTTGGATGTGTCTCTTTGTTTTAGCATTATACTTTTCACTACTGATCTTGTTGATAGTTGTACGGCTATCACAATGAATAGCAATAGCTGGAAGCGGTCTGCTTACTACAGGTAACACTGACATAAGTCCATGCAACCATTCAGCCTCCGTCCTCATGGCATCTAGTGCACACAACTCAGCCTCAAAGGTAGACCGAGTTATCAAAGTCTGTCTCGTAGACTTCCAGGAAATTGCTCCACCTGCTAGGGTAAACAAATATCCAGTCACTCCATTGGTACCAGATGTCTTAGCTATCCAACTTGCATCACTATATCCCTCGAGTACTCCAGGGAATCTTCGATAATGCAAACCAAGGGAAATAGTTCCCTTAAGATATCTAAGAACTCTATCTAGTGCCTCTCAATGAGTCTTGTTCGGACAGCTTGTATATCTAGCTAACTTAGACACAGAATAAGAAATGTTTGGTCTAGTCACGTTAGCAAGATATTGCAAACTCCCAATAATCTGAGAATACCTTAACTGAGACACAGGTATTCCTGAACTATTCTTGACTAGGGCAACTTTAGGATCGTACGGTGTACCAGCGATTCTACAATTTGAATAACCATACTTCTCAAGTATAGATTTCTCAATATAATGAGATTGTGACAATGTTATTCCATCAGTTGACTGTGTCAACTTGACCCCAAGAATCACACTAGCCTCACCCATATCCTTCATTTCAAAGTACCTTTTCAAAAAACTTTTTGTCTCGTTAATAATCTCAATATTGGTTCCAAACAATAATATATCATCCACATATAGGCACACGATAATACATTCATTTCCTTTAACCATATAGTAGACACACTTGTCACTTTCATTAACTACAAACTCTGATTCTAAAACAGTATCATCAAACTTTTTATGCCAGTCTCTAGGAGCTTGTTTTAAGCCATATATAGACTTGATCAACTTACATACTTTCCTCTCGTTACCCGAAGCAACAAATCCCTCAGGCTGATCCATATAAATATCTTCTTCAAGATTGCCATGAAGAAAAGTTGTCTTTACATCCATTTGATGGATGATAAGACCATGTACAGAAGCCAATGCTATAAGCATTCGGATTGTAGTCATCCTTGCAACAAGAGAGTATGTGTCAAAGTAATCAATGCCTTCATTTTGCCTAAAACCCTTAGCTACCAGCCTAGCCTTATACTTATCTATTGAGCCATCCGGGTTCATTTTCCTTTTGAAGATCCACTTACATCCTATAGTAGTACACCCAGGAGGAAGATCAACCAACTCCCATGTTCTGTTAGAAACAATAGAGTCAATCTCACTCTTTACAGCACCTTTCCAGTGCCTTGACTCCGAAGAATCCATGGCCTGTCGGAAAGTTAAAGGTTCATCCTCAACATTGTAAGTGACAAAATCACTTCCAAAGTCCTTGACTACCTTAGCACGCTTACTCCTTCTAGGTTCATCTACTTCGTCAGGAGTAGAATTACTATCAGGATCTGCCCCCACATTTGTCATCTTTTCCACATGATTAGGAATAGAACTCGATGTGTGAATAGGATCATCATTAGAAATATCTTGAGGTATGCCAGTCTTCATAGGGAACACATCCTCAAAGAATGTTTCATCACGAAATTCAACTATAGTATTAGCCACTATACCGTCTATGTCAGATTTTAGCACTAAAAATCTCATAGCCGTAGTGGTTTCAATATAGCCCAGAAAGATGCAATCAACAGTTTTCGGACCTAGTTTCTTTCTCTTTTGTTCAGGGACAAGCACCTTTGCAAGGCACCCCCACACACGAAGATACTTTAAACTTGTCTTTCTACTTTTCCATAATTCATAAGGTGTCTTGTCCATATGTTTCAGAGGAACTCTATTTAGAATATGGCAAGCCGTATTCAAAGCTTCTCCCCACATGTACTTAGGTAACCCAGAATTAATAAGCATGCTGTGAATCATATCTTTAAAGGTTCTGTTCTTTCGTTCAGCCACCCCATTAGACTCAGGTGTGTATGGTGGAGTCACCTCATGAACTATACCATTGCTTGCGCAAAATTCATTAAACGAGGTACTAGTATACTCACCACCTCTATCAGATCTCAAATGTTTAAGTACTTTACCAGTTTGTGTTTCAGCTTCAGTTTTGAACATAATGAATTTTTCTAGTGCTTCATCTTTATGTCTAAGTAAATAAACATAACAATATCTACTACAATCATCTATAAAGGTAATAAAATATCGTTTATTATCCTTAGTCAACATGCCACCAAATTCACTTATGTCTGTGTGTACTAAATCTAATACTCCTGAATCCCTAACAACATTATGAAAAGGTTTCCTAGTTTGTTTAGCAGTCACACATACTTGACATTTAGATTTCTTATCAATGACATGTTTTGGAATCAACTCTAAATTCATCATATTCTTTAGAGCATCAAAATTTAAATGACCAAGTCTAGAATGTCACAAATCGGATGATTCAACACAATTAACAGAAGGTGCAACACTATCATTAATAAAACTGCCCAAAACAGGCTCAACATTTATCAAAAATAAACCATCAGACAAGTAACCTTTGCCAAAAAAATGTACCAGTATGTGTAATAACTACTTTATTACATTTCAAAGAAAGTTCAAAACCATTCTTAACTAAACAACTTCCACTTATTATATTTCTACGAATATCAGGAACATGATGCACTCTAGTGAGGGATAGAACACGCCCAGAAGCAAACTTCAGGTCCACATTTCCTATTCCAAGAACTTGAGCAGCACTAGCATTTCCCATCGTCACTATCACTCCATGAGTCTGTTGATAAGATACAAAAAGAGTAATATCAGTACAAATATGTACATTAGCTCTAGTATCAATCAACCATTCACGTGACAGATAAGTGGAAAGAAGGACAGGGTTGTAGGTAACATACCCGTCATTGGTTCCACAGGTTTCTTAGCTTTCTTTACAGGACAGTCCTTACTCCAATGACCAACCTGTCCACAAGACCAACAGGGTTTGTTTGTCTTTGGTTTTTTAGCTTTGTTCTTGTCAGTTTTAGGTTTAGTGTTATCCTTCTTAGTGACAGCCTTTCTTTTCTGTCCAACAGTCACTACATTCACCTTCGAACTCCCATGTTCAGCAGGCATCACATGTCCCTGTTTGGACTTGTGTTGTTCATGCACAGAGATGTCCAACATCAGGTTTGTCCAAGTGATCTCTCCTTTCTGTCTTTTCAGGGAGAGAGCAAACTCTTCCCAAGACTTAGGGAGCTTTTAAATCACTGCCATAACCTGAAACTTTTCAGGAAGGTCCATTCCGGACTCCTTCAAAGCATGCACCAACATCTCAAACTCATGTGTCTCCTCAGTCATGGATTTTGTATCCACCAGTTTAAAATCAAGAAACCTAGCCACAGAATACTTTTCCAACCCTTGCGAGTCAGTATTGTGTGTCTGGTCCAGCTTCTCCCATAAGAGCTTAGCAGTGAAAGAATCAGATGAATAAAGATCAAATAGAGTGTTCACCAAAGCTGCCAGTATAGCAGCCCTAGCCACCCCATCTTTTTCCTCCCACATAGCATAAGCCTTAACAGTTTCAGCCCCTTCCTGATCAATAACCGGTTTCTCATACTACACCACCGGCCATAGACCCTTTACCGTAAGCCACAGTTTCATCTTTTTCTGCCAACGAGAAAAACCAACACCCCCACTGAATTTATCAGGCATTCCTGACAAATCGATATGCGGTGGGAAACAGTACGTGGTCCAATCAATGGTGGGTACAGTAACACCAGAACCCGAAGCAATAACACCAACACCAGGAGTTACAGTTCGTTAACCATCTTGCTAATTAACAATATATAACACAGAATAATCTCTTCAAGATTATTGGGTATAATACACTAACTACACAGCAACAATAGGGTAGTTATATATATTTTGTATTAACAAAAACATGCAAATAATACCAATTAACAAAATAAACACGAAGGTCGAAACAATAATATAATTAGAGACTGTAAATAATAAGATAAGAAAGAACACTTATCTCTCAGGAGCTTTAACAAATACTGAAAGACAATAAACAGTTGAGTCGCCAAGCCTTAGAGAAGTCTTGACTGTTCTTGAAGACATTATTGCCCCACTTACGCTGTGTTGGGTTGCAGCAATATCACTCCCAGGATAAAACAACACAGATCAATCCACTCACAGATATGGCAATGATCAACAGCGACCTGCAACTCAGTTCGCCCAAAAACCTATGTATATTCTGTATTGAGAGAGAGAGCAGAGAAGAATATATTTGCTAGGGTTTTCTGAGTTATGTATATCCTTTCTTGTCAAACGTTATATTTTGTATATATAATACAAAAATAAAATGTTACATATCAAATATTGTAACTGAAGATATGACATTTAATACTAAATATTCTGATTTAATTACCATAACAGTTGTCATCTGATACTGTTAAATTAAATCAATAAATAATATTAAATAAACTGGTAATAAAATTCCCCGCCCAGGTCGCCCCGCGTACGCGAGACACCGAGACATTCGCCTAAATCATCCTTCGACCCGAGTCGTGGTGTGGCGAGGCGGGCGGCAGAGGCGCGCGTGTCTGTGTGCGCGCGTGAGGCACATAATAACACCATACACACCCACATGTCTTAGTAGTTGTACACTACTCTTGCACATGGTTCTATATAAACCCACCAACCTCTCATTACCATTTCTATGTGGGATACAAGTTATTTCAATATAACCAACCCACATAACCCATTTAAAGCAACCTATTTCAACTCAATTTATTTATGGATTACACTAAGAAAATGTCTTAGATCCAAACATGAAAGTTTAAGTCCTCGTTACATTACAAAGAACAACTTCCAATTATTAGTTTCCGGAAATTCCATCAAGAACATATTTAAAATATGACTCAAACTTTTCATTTTCTAACATAAAGTTACTTATCAACTATTTTTTTATTGATGATTAGGTGATGAAACCTACAGACCGCCATGAAGTATATAACCAAAAAATTGTTTTAAAAAAAGAGAGACAAATATTATATACAACTATGGGGCTGACATTTATCTAGTAAAAACTTCCCTCTCATCTACTTCACTATCTCAGAAACCTCTTGTATACATTTGTTTTGCAGCATATATTTTCAACTGGATTTTACTTGAAAAACTCTATTGTACCACACAGAATGGAGTATCATATGAAATATGTCATACTTCACAGGCTTAGTGTGCCAAAGAAAATGTTGTTGTACCCGCTTAACTCTCTGTTGCATCACTTGATACCTTCTGTCTGAGATCGAGAGAAGAATGTTCTTCAGATTCGGAAGATCCTTTTCTTGGACGAAAACAGCAAATGATTCCCAGTTCAGAATCTCAAAAAATGGTGGCACAAAGTTATCCGATATTATAACAGGTACACATTCGAAGAAGATTGCCTCCACTACTCTAGGACTGTTGACTTCGTAGCCTCTTGGACATATGCAGTACTTGCTACTCTTCATGTACTGAAAGTAGTTTCTGTTGTTCTTTGACCTGGGCAGTTTCGTGAAGAGCTTGATGTCAGGATCTTTGTCTTGCCATTGCTGTATTAACATTGGACGGAGATATCCATGCATCTGTCCAGCAAAGAAAGCAAGTATTGGTCGTTGACGAGGAATTTTGCCTCCAATGTCTCTCAACGGATTCTTGCTTGAGCGAACAATGGTTTCGGGAAGAGACACGTCCTTTCCCAATCTAAAACCTTCTTTGATATCAGCATTGCACAGAGCTTTAGTGCAATTGTTCAAACGTGCACGTGTTTCAGCTGGGGCCTGACGAAAATGATATTCAAATTGTAATCAATTTATAAAGACAACAAAAGTATAAATCCTTAAGCAAGCACAGCAGTAGGCATATTCAATTTGCAACAGAATTCAGAGTTTTCATCATGGCAAACATAACAATAGAACCTGAAAAACCTAAAAATAATAGGTTTACTCTTATTGAAGTAAAGTCAGAGGTTATATCCACCATACCCAGTCATGGCAAGCAACAAGAAAATGATCAGCTCCACCGGTTCTGTTCCAAAAAGGGTACTTTCCAACAATCAGGTCCAGATAGTTTTCCAAATATTTTATTAGGTTGGCGTGACTGTGAGAATCACGTACATACAAAGTTTCTTCTAGCATACGTGAACTGAAAGGCAGGTAAAAGAGCTGCGCCTCGTTTGGGTTGTTAGTAACGTATTGCTTATTTCCTTCTAGTAGCTTCATAAACCAACCCTCAGAAGCATATATTCCCGTGAGCACTGGCTGCGGATTATGGAAAATTGGTCTTTTGCCCTCTTTGTAGATGTAAACCTTGAGTGTCTGTTCCATTAGCTCGTAGCTCCTGTACATGTGAAAAAATTATTGAGAAGCTACACTATAGAGTATAGAATCAATTGAGCAAATAAGCAGCATTACTAACATTGTGTGCAGTTAAGATACAATTACTTTGTATCTCAACAAACTTCTTATTAACCTCGATAATTAATTAATTAACATATTACAAGTATAAAAGAAAACCATAGAAGCATCGAGTTGACATAACAAGACAATACTGATGCTTATAAGCAGTTCGGTAGTTATGTTAAAAGTCACCAAATGATCAAACCAGAGGTTACATTTTAGGATGCATTCCCGTGTCAATACCGACCGGAAAACAGACATGAATAAACATATAAGTAGCTTAATTTTAAAAATAAATCAGGGTCCTGAACCATCCAAACCAGAATCGAAGTTGTTTTCAGAGCTAAGAATGCATATTTAAGCACTAGGACATTGGTTCAAGAGGCCATAAGTGTACTTCATATACATATTTGCCATATATCAATGATATACATTAGGTCATACTTAAGATTTAAAGTTTCTTTTTCCTCAATGAAAATATATTTGTTTTACTAGGGAATTCTCCTTTTTAGACGTCTTCACATACTTCTCAATTTATACATGTCGACGAACTTTGGATGATGAAATCTTCACATACTTTTCGATTTATACATGCCAACAATTTAGCTATGGCTTGATTATATTTTAAAAAAAAATCCTCTGTATGATGATATCTTTGAATTTTAATATGCGTTGACATGAAAATGTTCATGTCCTTGTGAAATGTACACATGTGTGAGACTAGTATGTGTCAAAGACTATATCCCTTGCCATCATCACGTGTCTACAATCTAGATATCTTTGCACTGAGGGGGATGGATTATAGGTTAAGAATGGAAGGCTATTTTGGTCATTCAAATCAGGCAATTTTCCAAGTCCAGAGTCCAGAACCATTCAAAAATGTGAATCAGATATTGTTATCTATACCAACTAGTTAACGAATATTATTTAAGTACGTTAACTGGTTAGAATAAATACCTTTTAAACGTAGAAACATTCCGATAGATAGGAGTATATAGGCTGGGGTCATCTTTTATGGTGGGAGCATTCACAATCTGCAATTTTGCCTCAAGTATTTTAGAATCTACTGCTGACGACCAACGCGGTTCCTAGAAATCAGGGAAACTAAGAAATATAAGAACCAAAACCAATCCATATAGATAACTTCCTGTTTTCATATTATTTTCCCCGCCAAAAATGGATATTTTTGTAAGTTGTAACTCTAGATATACCATCGAATAGGCTGAAGCACGATTCTTGTTCAACAGATCTTTCATATCAGATATAGAAAGAGTAGTGGCTTGTGTACTCTTGGGCTTTTTCTTCACAGGAGGTCTGTTATCGCTTTCTGCAGTCCCAAGTCCATCAGTTTTGTGAAGTCTGTCCAGTGTATCATTGTTTACTGATTTTATCGTCAGGTCATTAGATACTACAGGGTTAACCCCTATTGGAGACATTAGCGGTGATGCAAATGAAGGGGACTTGGAACTTTTACCTGGAACTCCATTTTCTTGTGTTGGGACAATATCATCTTCTGGCTTACTGGTCAGGGAAGTATTATTCAATGCAGAATTACTCCCTGAAGTGAAGTTACTTTCTTGGGTTGAATTTTGTCCACCAGAAATTTTAGCTGTTTGAGTTTTATCATCATCCGATGTTGTGCTAGTATAGTTTAGATTACCAAGAACTGTCAGGTTGTCCACATTGTTATGGTAACTGGATAGATTAGCAGGAAGAGAAGTTCCATTTAAAAATGCTTGAGTCCTACCATCAGGGAGTACATAAGATACAATATTACCATACGGAAGTTCCACATACTGAGCCATTATTACTATGGCGAACAGAACAGCAATCAACCAAATCCATCTCCTAGTTTCCCCCTGGAATTTACGAGCCAATTCACTACTCATCATCAGAAACTACTGAAAACAATCTCTACAACCCTGCAAAGTTTCCGAAACAAAATTAATGACAAGTAGCGCTACGTAAACTCAAGTTTTAGTTTACTGAATGCGCATAACATGATTGTATACCTCACAGCAGTGTCTAAGTAATAGTTCTATCAGTAACAGAAAAAGATATCAAAAATCTTCAATCAATTGAGGAATTGTAAGACATAATTCTTTGCGACTCTTCACTCTGGTCCTAATTTTTATTAAATGGGATATTGTAAATGTTACCACTGAATTTACGGGAAACCACTAGGTTTCTTGCATCTCTTGTTAATTGGGCTTTACTAGTCTTGTTAGCCGTTAGCATGCTATTGTAAACTTCAGACCGAGAATAAACCAAGTGCAGCAGCAGGACTTCTTGCGGCCTATCTTTGTCTATAAAATGAATGAATAATCTAAACCAAGAGTAATGTATTGGTAGCATGATTAATTATTATCATATATTTTAATCAAATTTATTATTTTTAATCGGGTTGGGTTGGTTCGGTTTAAAAAAATCAAAACTCATACCCAACCCATTTAAATCGGGTTTATATTTTTTCAATCCAAATATATATCGGTTTAAAAATATTTGGATTGGATCGGACGAAATGAGATCAGTTTGGATCGGGTTGGTCGGTTTTACCAATCCGTGTACACCCCTGTTCTCAATCACATTTCTAAACAAGTTTGTCAAACAACCGCGTTCCAGTTGGATTGACTAAAACCATTACAGCTATCGATATTACAACATTTTCGAAGTACTTCCAATATTCCTTGGGTAAACAAAATTTGTGCATCAAGCGGAAAAACTTGTCATCTTTACAAAACTTTATCTCCAATGCAAAATTTAGCTAGTTATACAGATTAAACAAAGTTAAATTAGCAATAGCTTGCAAATTTTGATCAGCCAACCATATTAAACCAAAAATTAACATAACTAAAAGCACTTACAATCTCCAGCTATATCAATACAACAACCCTGAATTCAAAAACTAAACTCTGCCTCTTTCACAAAACAATTAACAACCCAAGTCTAAATCCAATATATACACACAGAAAAGGGACAAAAAAATCAAGAACACCCTGATCAAAAACCCCAAGAAACTCAAATAACAGAAGCTAAAAAAGAGTGCAACTACAAAAAGAAAAAAAGGGCAACTACAAAAATTAAAAAACTGCACATACCTTGAAGAAACACAGAGAAAGATGAAGGGGGCAGGGCAGTGTTTGGCAAGCAAGAAGAAAATTCAGCAGTCACGCAAAGGACATAACCCAAAAAACCATAATTCCCATATTTACCAGTCAACAACTAGTACATAATAGCAATTTAGTAGTATGTAGTTTGATATTTTTGATTATTCTTCTTTGACTTTTTAGCTAATTTCGAAATAAATTAAGGAAACAAAAATATGAAATTATGACATACAGATTAGTATGTATGTATAGGTGTCAAGATTTGGAGTAGCCCAAGTGTTATGTTTCTGGGTACAACTGTACTAATGAGACATGCATATATCATAAGTCTTTTCCTTTTCTTTTAAAAATATTCTCTCTTTTTTTGGTCTGTATTTTCGACTTTTTATCCTATGTTTTTTTACGCTGTGTTCCAGAAATAATGAAAGAAAAAAAAAAATAGAAAATGAGTAATTTTCTTTTCTCTTCAAATTTTTTCAAAAATGGAAAGAAGATTTTAGAGACAAATATACAAAGATTTTCTCTCCAAATCATTACAAATCTTTTCTTTTTTTTTTTTCATAAAAATCTTTTGAGAACATGTTAAAGAAATCAAATCTTTAGCTTTCTTTTCTTTTTTTTCAAAAAATAGTTTCTGAAATACAGTGTTACTGTTTTATTTTTGGGCATTAATGTAAAGATATTTACGAATCAAGCCACTCATTATTACAGACCTTTTATGTAGTACAAGTACAAGGAAGGAATTATTATTTATTTCACGTGCTGGTCCAAAGCGGAGCGTCGCCG
The DNA here is from genome assembly GCA_030848705.1 of Heracleum sosnowskyi. Classification (NCBI taxonomy): domain Eukaryota; kingdom Viridiplantae; phylum Streptophyta; class Magnoliopsida; order Apiales; family Apiaceae; genus Heracleum; species Heracleum sosnowskyi. The sequence goes on along the minus strand of CM061242.1, from coordinate 6,300,374 downwards.
TTCTTTTAGATTGTCTGCTCAAATTTACTTGATTTTGATGAGTAGAAAGGGCAGTTTATATTAGAATATGTAAATAGTAAATGGTAAATGGTGAAAAAAGGTAGTACATCTGTCCCAATCATTTTTTTTTTTGGATTTCCCTATCAATTCTTTATATTTCTAAATTTTCTAAAAGCAGTAACTTTTAACAATATAAAAATTAACTACATCCACTATTCTCGCTTCATACATTAAATATTGATCGGTCTCATCACTTAACCCATTACACATGCGGTACTTCAAATATTATTTGGAAAAAAAATAATATAATGTAATAATAAATAAAATAAAATTTTAATTTTTTAAAATTAAATAAATAAATTTTGAAAAAACTAATATTGATACCAAAAAAATATAATTTTGAACCATGTAAATATATAATGAGCATGGGATCCTAAAGTTAACCTTATGATATTATTTTTCCTAAGGTCATATAGAATACATGTAAATGAACACATCTAATTATTTATTATTGAATATTCACTTATCATATATTTTACTTGTATATAAATTAGGTAAGTAAATAATTAGGTAATATATATAATAAACTATCTCAGGAAAATCTTCTTAAGGTCGGGTCCTTTTTCTCATATATAATAATTAAATTTGAAAATCCATTTAGTATATACTTCCTCAGTCCCACCTATTTGTTATCGTTTCAAATGAGAGGGTCGGCACACATTTTAAGACTCCTATAAAATATAGTTTCATTACTTATTTTTTAAAAAATTCTTCTTTGAATAAAAATCCAAACATTTAATTTTTATTCAAAGAAGAAATTTTTTAAAAATAAGTAATGGAACTATATTTTATAAGAGCCTCGTGAGCAATACATTATCTTATCTAACTGTCATTATATATTTTGACTTTAAAATTTCTTTAAAAAACGGAAGGGTATCCCAACAAAACTTATACATGTTAACTGTTGTTACAATAATTACACTCAATATTTTAAATATGAATAAATTGTTTATTTTTCGACAAATTTTTGTACGTCCGCGTATTAGAGTAGCAATTGATGAGTTATACGACATTAAAATTAGTACACGTTTGTATTACACTTATATACATGAAAGTTTTTTTTTGTTAGCTTGTACTGATTTGGACCGTATTTGTATCGTAACAAATATAATACTCAAGGCATGTCAGAAATTATATATAGTTTGATTTAATATAGATAAATAATTACAATTCACATGCTTTAATTTATAAATTTTCTTAATTCATACTCCCTCCATTTCATTTTAAGTGTCGTTTTTTGACTTGGTTTGAATTTCAATTTAAGTGTCGTTTTTACATTTTCAAGAAAAATACATTTATTTTTCACTTACTCATTCTCACATTATGGCATTAATTAGGGGTAGATGAAGGATAAAATTGGAAAATAAAATAACATTAATGATAAAAAGGTCTCATAATTGTAATTCTTAATAAGTGTGCATGGTTAAAAAACGACACTTAAAAAGAAACAGAGGGAGTAAAAATTTACAATAAATCTAAATGATACGAGATATATAATATTTAAGTGTATATGGTCATATATTATCATAAATTTACATAAATATAAGTATTTATATGTATACATACGTGTATATATATATATATACTAGCTTATATCATGTGCGATACACGGTCTTCTTTAATATTTTCTTATTTTTTATTTAGATTTTAGTTATTATATATAATTTGATAAAATTTTAATATATATATATATATATATATATATATATATATATATATATTGTATTTATAAATCTAACAATATAATATTTAAATTTAATATATTATTGACGTAATCTATAGTAGTATTTTAGATATTAAAATATAAAATATTTTAAAATAGCATATCTAATCATTTGTATTTTTTTTACTCTTAAAAATCTAAAAAGGGACTGAAGTGCAAATATCAAAATATGTGCTCGTACAATATACCGAGTTTATTTGAATATACTATTACTTTTATTTTCATTAATTATCTCGTTTAAATTGAATGTAAAAAAATATATAATAAACATGAATTTCATAAGTTTAATATAATAATATTACCAATACATCTATCTTTTGCACGTGTTATTTTTAATTTGAACATGAGTTGTTTTAGTTAAAAAAATATAAAACAGGTAATATCCTTAAAAAGATAATTAGTTACTTATTAACAATTATATAAAATTATATTACTTTATATATATATATATATATATATATATATATATATATATATATATATATATGTCTGCATTACTTTTAGAAAATTAGTTGTTTAAGTTAGAAAATATAAAAGAGGTAATGTGTTTTAGCTGAAAAAATAACTGGTTATTTATTAATATTTATATAAAACAATATTACCATTGTATATTTATTTTTCATGTATTATATTTAGAAGATATGTTGTTTTAGTTAGAAAATATAAAACACATAATGTGTTTTAGTTGTCGGTAATGAATATATAATAATATTATCATTTTATAAATATGTTGCCCATTTTATTTTTAGAAAATGATTTATTTTAGTTAAATAGATATATGAAATAAGTAATATGTTTTAGCTAAAAAAGGTAATTGGTTATTAATAAATTGGTTTCCATATATGTGTCATATTTAGAAAATGAGTTGTTTTAGTTAAAAATATATAAAAATAATGTGTTTTAGCTGAAAAGGGTAATCAGTTATAAATATATAATAATATTACCATATTATATATATGTTGCCCGTTTTATTTTTAGAAGATTAGTTGATTTAGTTTAAATATATATATATAATAGGTAATATATTGAAAAAGCTAATTGGTTATTAATAAATTGGGTATAGATAGGCCCGTGAATCGGCCCAAATACCGACCGACCGACTGACGACCGACCAAAACTTTTAATGTTTCGTCTTTAATAATATAGTATAGATAGTATAGATAGATATATATATTCAGGTAAATGTTGTATGTATATATAAGTATGCATATTAATTTGCAGCATTTAATAATATGTAATAAATATATATGTATAAGTTTGGAGCATTTAATAATATGTAATAAATTTATTAATGTTAAAAGACGAAAATAACCCTAAAAATGTATAGTATAAATAAGGGTAAAATGGTCAATTTGATTTAAATTGTTTACACCAAACCCCCTGTTGTGATATTATATATATACTAGCTTAAAACCCGTGCGATGCACGGATTGTTAATTGTTATTTTAATATTTTATTAATTGTAATTGTGCAAAAGATAAGTAGGCATGTTAAATAGCTAAACACTTTAAATTAATGAAAAACTTTAAAACAGATTTTAAAATAAATAAGTATGGGTTTGCCCGTTATATTTTTGGAAATGAGAGGTTTTAGTAAGAAAAAATAAAAAACGTAACATATATTTAGTTTAAAAAGGTTAATGCCCGTGATATTTTTGGAAAATGAGGGTTTAAAATTTAATAATTTAAATTATTTAAATACGTTTTAAAATAAATAAGTAAAAGGTTTCTTGTGATATTTTTGGAAAAAGAATGGATTTTAGTGAGAAAAATAGAAAAAGTAAATTGTAAAAGGCAATTTCCCGTGATATATTTAGAAAAGGAGAGACTTTGTTCGAAAAAATATATAATGTGTTTTAGCTGAAAAAGTAATTGGTTATAAATAGGTATTTGATTATTTATATTTTAATATTTTTAGTAATTGCATTTGTTAAGAAAAATAAGTAGATATGTTAAAATAGGTAAACTTTTAAAAATAATTATAATATTAAAATAGGTTTAAAAATAAATAACTAAATGTTTGTCCGTGATATTTTTGGAAAAATAGGGATTTAATAAGGAAAAATATAAAAACTAACATGTTTTAGTTAAAAAAGATAATTGTCCGTGATATATTTGAAAAAGTAGGGGAATTTGTTAGAAAAAATAATGTATTTTAGGTGAAAAAGGTAATTGGTTATAAATAGGTAATATTATTATTTAATAATATATTTCTATAAATAAGTAAGGTTAATTAAGTAAAATCTAATTAAGGGCAATTAAGTAAAATCACAACGTACCATACTGACCAACCAAAAATAAAACTAATTAAGGGCAATTAAGTAAAATCACAACGTACCATACCGACCAACCAAACTTTTAATGTTTCGTCTATTATATAATAGTATTGATTGATATAATAGATATAATAGATTTCACTCATCATTTTCATTATATTTTTCTAAAATATCCATCTAGCAAAATATTATTATTATTGTTATTATTTTAATTTTTGTTGTTGTTATTATATTTATGATAAGATGTTTTTGTTTTGAAAAAGATAATTTTTTATGTTCGTTAACCTATGTTATACTTTAATATTTTTTGATATAAAAATTAAATAATTTATATCTAAGACATAAATGAAAAAATCAGGTTTTTTTCAATATTGTAAATTTAAAATTATGTTTCTTGAAAAAAATTTAACTTCGCTTTTTTGTCTTTTTTGTACGTGAGAAACAAGTCACTCAAAATTAATTAAAATTTTCCTGCCATCACCCGAACATTCATGCACATCATGTCTACTTCATGAAACAAATATTGTACTACACAGACACAACACTCACTCAGTTAACTAAAATAGATTTATGCAGCACACTGCACACATTTTAAAAATATACGATATAAGAAAAAATTAAAAAAATATATAAAACTCAAAAATGCCATCACATTATCTTTCATTGATAAAAGTAACTATGCACAACAATATTCCCAACATCTTTTCGGTTAAAAAAAATTAAATTCTGCACAAAATTTTTTATTAATAAAACATTTTCTATTAATAAGATTGTAGTTGCACTACATACTACTTTTCTATTAATAAAATATTTTCTATTAATAAGATTGCAGTACATAATGCTATCAAATGTATATTTTGGATGCTATCAAAAATTACGGTACATATAGGCTCATTTGATCTGTTATTCTGCGGTTAGTTTTTTACAAAGTTATTTTACAGTTCTTTTTATAAGGTTATTCTGCAGTTTTCGATATTTTACAATGTTGATGTCAAGGTAATTCTGCACTACTTGTGATTCTCCGTGCTTTCCTTCGTGCTTTCGTTCAGACGAATGGAGTACATATAAAATTAGGTTAGGATTATAAGTTAGAGATCAGTGCAGGATATTTTGATTTTCTAGTTCTATAATTCTATCATAAAGAAAAATTATGCGTATATTAATATCTAAGAACACAATACATAATCCTTACTGTTTTATATATTTTCAAAATTGTCTTCTTTAATCTCAGAATAGATCATACAGTCATAAGTTAAGTCTCTATAGTCTTCATAGAAGTTGGGTCTCCCCTCTCTATAGAACCCAACTCTATGTAATAATATTCATCGATGAGATTACCAAACTTGAAAGATTAGCCTAGATTTCTATTAATGAGCTTACCAAAAATATAATAGAATACATTAATAACATTTAAAATTATTAAATAAAATTTTCATAATTGAAATGGGTCAAATATCAATATGAATCTTATACAAAGCTAAAATGGGTAACAAACCTAGAAAATGGATAGTGCATGGATCAAAATAAAACTAAAAATCTCATCTGAGCCAAAATACGGATACCAAATCTCGGAAATGGGTTATGCAAAAATTTATAATACTATATATATAATAGTCATGAACATATTCTAATTTATACTAATATTAAAAGTGTTAGAGATACCTATATCTAATCCTTATTGGGCCAAGACCAAGACTTAAAAGCCCACCGGTAAAGTGGGCTGAACAAACCAATGAATGATCGATGGTAAAGGCCCATACCTTGCTCGTGTGCCAACGGTTTCCAGACCCGGTCAAGGGAAAACTGCCCACGTGAGAGCGAAGGGCACGTTCGGGGCGTGAAGATCGGAGAGAGCTGGTAAAGGGGTTGAGTCAGGTTTGGAGAACACACATTCGCACACAACAAACTAATTACGATATTCGTACGTTCTCTCTACTCACAAAGACCAGTTAACTGATTCTCACACCGGAGGTGAATCGGGGGGCACATCCCTCGCATTCTTCTCATTGCAGGTCAGACCGAACGAAGGACTGGAGAAAAACTGGTTCCAACAAAAAGAAAGACCGATTAACATGAGCAATTACAAATGTCAAGTTATCCTTTAATCGTTGACATCATCTTTCACTAATTCAATTCATTAATTCATTTTACTTTCTCTTTCTTTTTAATTATAACCTCCATTAATTCTCTCTCATCCTTATTTTCGATGTATTTTCAATCTTAACTTGGTATGATTTGATTTTCATAAATACTAATCAAAATATTTCGTATTTTAATATTTAATAAATTATTATAAAATTTTAATTATAATATTATTAAAAAATTATTCAAATATGTCATTTATACATAATTTCAAATATAATTAAAATTATTTATATTAAAGTAAAATTTTAGAAATATAAATTTATACAACCGGGCATCGACCCGTAAACTACTATAGTGAGTTAGGCTAGAGAAACCAAAATCCTCTCCCAAAATTCTTTCCAATGACGTGGCACGACAAGTGTCGAATTATAATTCATGAGTGTATATTTATGTATGGAGGGTCCATCATTTTATTAGGAATGTTACCGATTAGGCTGAACAAATTTTGGGTTATTTTTTGGATTCTCTTGCATTACTCTATCCTAATCCTTTATTATAATACCGAGTCTACCACATATCAGTTAATCAATCAGAAAACTTTGAATTATTTTAGAACCAATCATATTTCAATCCTAAATTTTAGACCAATCACAAGAACCTAAAAAGTTTCCTCATATAATTTTATTAATCAATGGTGGTTAAACTATCCATACAACGCGATTAACCAATCAAAATTTAAAAATTATTATTTTTAATTAGAATTTAAATCCATTAAAATTTTCCTCATTTAATTTTATTAACCAAGAGTTGGTCAATCCTAAATTTTAGACCAATCACATAAATTAAATATGATGAACCCCTACATTCACATAAATTTTACCAATTAAAACATTCCAAATTGTCAAGTCAGCCGTACCACATTATTCGAAAACTTTATTTGAGACCGTTTTTGAGGTATGTAGCATTACTCATTACGTAAAGAGTAAAGTCAGGGGATATCAAACCGATACCAAAAAATGTCATAAATACAGAATATTTTTATTGATTAAATTGGTATAATTACACGATTTCATTATATTTGATTAAATTATAATTAATCAAAATATGATACGGGATATCTGATAAATATTTTCATACCAAATTTGGTCTCTTCAATAATTTTATTCATGTAAATTTGTGGGATTTTGAATATCTAGGGATTTTTGAATATCTCAAAAAGATATGGTAATTAGAATCTATAAAGATTAATGAAAATTTGATGGTATTTAAAAGGTGACTTATAAGAGCATCTCCAACGGTGTTGGCTAAAATGATCTAAAATATTGATTATGTAAAATTTGTTGAACCTGTAACGAATTGTGTTTCGATGGAGTTGACTATAATAGTTGGCTAAATTTTAAAAATAGTATGTTATTATTATTTTAAGTTGTTATAAATGAAATATATTATTTTAATATGGCAATAGATGATGTGTAATTTCACTACAGGCTGCTAGAGGTTCGACAAATATAGCCAACCTGTAAGGATTATCTAAATTTTTACCTAAGGGTTTTGTCCCATTGAAATTGACAAAATTTTACAAAATCTTTATAATTCTTATTTAAGGTATTTTTTTTTTGAATTTTAGCTAAATAGTCTATATGGTTGGAGATGCTCTAAAATTTATTTGAAGTCTCATATTATTTAATTAAAATTATATATTATTACTAGGAATGATAATTTATGAAAATTTAATGGTATTTAAAAGGTGACTTCTAAAATTTATTTGAAGTCTCATATTATTTAATTAAAATTATATATTATTACTAGGGATGATAATTTGACGTACGCCACCTATTTTTACCGGATTGAGTCTAAGCAAATTCTAATTTTTGAATTTGGAATTTATTTTTAACCCAACTAAATTTTGGATCGGGTTTGAATTGAATTTTATCTTAACCGAATCAAACCTAATCCGAAACATGTACCAAATCCAAACAATATACATGTTGGGTCTAAAGTCTTAGATTTCATAAAAAACTAAACCAATTGACCCGTTTGACATCCCAAATTGTCATATTTTAAAAATTTTAATTTCTAACAACATCAATATCAAAAGGTGACTAAATCAATATTAATCAATCATCAATACTACTGAGGTGGAACCCTTAGATATCTTCGATCTATTTTTCTAATTTTCTCAAAAATTTGAATTATTAATATTAAATATTCGAAAATATCTCAATTGTCTGTAAAATCTTTACTAATGGAGGAAACTAAATATACACTTTCAATATTCTTTTTTAAAAACATTACTAATGGAGGAAACTAAATATAAAATTTTAATTTTTATAATTTTTTCAAAATTTTGAATTATTAATATTGAAGATTCGAAAATATCTCAACTGCCTTTAAAATCTTTACTAATAGTGGAAACTAAATATACAATTTTAATATTGTTGCATTTAAAATGTTTACTAATCAGGGAAACTAAATATACAATTTTAATATTTTTTCATGTAACTTACCTTTAAAATCTTTACTAATTGGGGGAACTAAATATAAAATTTTAATATTCTCCTAAATTTTGGTTAGAAAATATCTCATTTTTCTTTTACATTTTTTTAGAGCCATTTTTCTTTTACATCATTAGTAATAAAAATCTTAATTACCTTGTATTATCCTAAACTTTCTTCTTAAGTCGATTTACTATATTAATAATCTCCTAAAATTTATGTACAAGTCAAATTAACATGGTGATATTCTCTTAAGTTTAGTTTTATTTATTTTTATTTTCTCGAGTACCTATATTTTAAACAATAAAAATTTAGAGTTTTTAAGTATATTTAAATTAAATTTTACGATATAATAAAATTGATTAATAGATGATTTAATTTATTTAGTAAATTAGTTTGTTATTTGTTTAGATTTGATAACAACGAGAAAGAGGGTCATTGGAAGAAAACATGTTTAATGAAAGAGCGATTTATTAGGAGAAGCATATTATATGCTAGAATTTAATATTGATGTTATATTATGTAATTTAAAATAGAATTTGGAATATGAATTTTGAGAAAAATGAAAATGATGATAAATATACTAATATTTGATATAATATTAAAACATGAAAAATATTTAAAAAAATTGTGCTTTTTCAACAATTATTCAAAATTTCAATAATTAACCAAGACAAAATGAAAATTTCAAAAAAAACCTTAATTTTATATTAAAAATACTATTTTATGTAAAAACATATTCTATAGAATAATTTTTAGATATATTACAAAATCGTTGCGAAGCGCGGCTTAGTAAACTAGTCAATATATATATATATATTCTATATATATATATATTCTATATATATATATATATATATATATATATATAAATGAGGATACGCGGGAGGTGAGGTGGCGCCTCTATAATCGTCTCAATCTATTTTTCTAATTTTCTAGAATTTTTTAATTTTAAATACTAATAAATCAAAAAAATCTTTGAACATACTAGAAGTAAAATATGTGTTCGAATTTATTGAGGAGAAGAGTTCAAATTTATATGAAAAATATATATAATTAAAAGTTCTATTTGAAGTATAATATATATTCGAATTTATAGAGGAGAAGACTTCGAATATAAAAGTACTTACAAAGTTCTATTTATTTGAAGTAGAATATGTATTTGAATTTATAGAGGAGAAGAGTTCAAATATAAAAGAAGTACTTGCAATTAAAAATTCTATTGGAAGTAGAATAAACGTTTGTAATATACATAACTAAAAGTTCTATTTAAATTAGAATATGTATTCGAATTTATAGAGGAGAAGAATTCGAATATAAAAAGAAGTACTTGGAATTAAAAGTTCTATTGTAAGTAAAATATGACTGCGAATTTATATATGAACGATAGAGCGACCCATTAGAAAGAAGTATATTAATAAGAAAATTAATATATAAGACAAGTATTCAATGTATAAAATTTGCGATTTCGATCTTAACAAGGAAAACGTGTTTAACAGGAGGACGACTTATTAGGGAGAAACTAGCTTTATAACCCGTGCGAGGCACGTGTATGATCTAAATTTATATTTTGTTGGATTTTTTACACGTTTAAAAAAATGAATTATTTGTCATTTTAGACTCTTTTTTTTTGCTTTCGATTTGTAATAGGACCTACTCTTGTTCATAAAAATGTAGAATTGAAGAATTTTGCAGTAGTCGTGATTAATTATGGACGTTCATTGTTTTGCAAGAGATAATTAATGGATTAAGAAGAAATTGAGTTGATTTGCATAAGTTTCCTTAATTTTATATGTTGTGTTTGTAATATACACGCTAGTAGCTGTCTTTTTCATTAATTTTATCAAATGCGTGAGAGTCAGCTACATTGTTCGGCATATGTTTTTTGGTTTTGACGTAAATAAGGTGTAACGAAGGACCAAAGTATATACACGACAAGTGTATATAGATGTTGGGCATGAACACAGGACCACGCGCTTAATCCGATAATCACGGTTACAAACAATGAACCAAAGTTGTTAATTTAGACAATGTCTTAAAATTTTCTTTTTTAGATCAATTTGGTAATTGTTGTCCATTGACTATATTGGTTGCGTGTTACTTTTCGTTTCAAGCGATTTATTGTTTTTTTTTCGGACCTGCCTCATCATTGGGGGCAGGAACTGGCGCTGTAGATGTTGAGTTTATGTGCATTATAGTGTATATGTCATGTCCATCTTGATTGTATGAGGTAATTTATACTTCGAATAATTCTTATGTACAATGTTGTTGATTATTTAAGTATTATCCTCAGTGATTTTTTCTTACGTGTGGACATGTGTTTATTACTTTAATCATCATGTTCAAAATATTATCGAGTGTAGTATATTATTTCCAGTGTTAATGCAACTATATAATAGTAAGACCTGACCGACTTAAAATATGATTATTTCAATTGGGACACCTACAAATCGCTCAACTTTCTTCTTGAAAAGAGTGAAAGTTGTTATTTAAGCATTTTTCATGCCTACAGTTGTCCTACTTAAAGTACGTATGTAGTTCAGACGGTATGCCGAATATAATGTTTGTACTTTGTTCCATTTTCACTTAATTTTTGAATACCTAATTTATTTAGGTCATCCGACATGCACTCCGGCTAATATCTGAAGTGTCTTTTTCTTTCTTTTCACACAATAACATAATACTCTTTTCAACATCAACTGATCAAAGTTGCACTTTGATCCTTAACTTCATTTAGCTAATTAAAAAATTTGTTAATTTCAGTAACCAAAAGCATGGACATACTCTAAATTTGCAAAATTTATTAGATTTTTTGAAATTTTTTATTGTTTTGCGTGTTAAAAGTGTGATAATGATTTATTCGAAAGTTGACAAAAGTATGTATGTGTTCTCATCAGTTAATTTGTTGAAGTGTTAGAATTTAAGTAAATGTTTATTTTTATCTTTTTATGTGCAAATTTAAACTCATTTTTGTTATAAATGTAATATTAAAAATTTAATAGACGATACATTCGAAAACTAAAAGTCCGACATGATTGATAATTTTTTAATATTTCTGGAATTAAATATAATTATAGATATTAATTATCTAATCATTTAAGTAGTAGTAAAAATATAATTGTAAATTTCTATATTTAATAACAATTGAGTAATAAATATAGATGTATTAATTATGATTAATGAATTAGATGTATCTAATATATGCATTAATTATAGAATTATTATTATTATATAATAAGTAAGGATAATATAGTAATTTCACACCGATTTATTTGTCTCAAGCAACCCCCTAGTTGCTCTATTATATGTATAATAGATAGATAATAGACGATTGATTGTTATAATTTTATAAATATAGTTTAAAAAAAAAAATTATAATGTCACCGTAAAGCGCGACTTTGTGTAGGTTAGACATGTAATTAAAAGTTCTATCACTAAAATAGATTTTCGAATTTATAAAGTAGAAGAGTTCGAATTAAAATAGGTGGAATATGTGTTTGTAAGACATATATAATTAAAATTTCTATTAGAAATAAAATAAGAGTGCAAACTTATATAAATTATTTTTCATTTATATAAATTACTTTTCATGCATATAAAAAAAAGTTCTATCAAAAGTAGAATAAGTGTTCATAAGACATATATAATTAAAAGGTCTATTGGAAGTAAAATAGAAATGCAAATTTATATAAGTATTTTTTCAACGAGAGAGCGACTCATTATAAAAGAGTATGTTAACATAAAAATTAATAGATAAGACAATACAAGTATTCAATGTATAAAATTTGGGATTTCGATCTTAACAAGGAAAATGTGTTTAACGAGAGAACGACTTATTAGGGATAAATGAGTAATTGTTGATGTACAAATTGATAATTTCATTCATTGTCTACCTTTATTTTTATAAAAAAAGAAGAGAAATGAGTAATTATTATAATTTTATAAATAGAATTAAAAAAAAATTGTAATGCCCTCGCGAAACGCGGCTTTGTCGACTAATTTTACGTAGAACTAAAATTAAATCGACAAATTACATAATTAATTCTCAATCTCCACCAACACAAAAAGGGGAAGTACAGATTTAATTTTATAAAATCATCAAAAATTATATAATCTAAATATCAAATTATTATAATATTTTAATATATCAATCATATGCTTATTTAAAAATACCAGTTTCCATAAATTTTTATTTCGTTTTTCATTCAATTATTGAATAATTAACTAGTTTTCAATTTTACAAGTCAAAGTTATAGGTAAAAGTTATTCTGATTCAAATAATTCTACCAAACATTATTTTCACGTTTAAAAAAAAAAGGCGTCACTTTTACAAACCCTAGATAAACCCCCCCTTTCTTTCGACCTGTAAATTTGTCTTCAAATTTCACAAACAACTTCACCTCTTGATTTCTTGCAGGTAAGCAACCCTTTTCTCCTCTTTTTCTGCTCAATTTATGTATATATATGTATCTATATGCCTGTGTATCTATAAGTTTGTATCTTTATCTGCTAAATTCTTCATTATAATGAATTGGGTAGCTTACACTAAGCTTAAACAAACTGTAATTTACATACCCATCAAAAAAAGATTCCAAAGATTCAATCTTTTTTATGTTTTAGATTCAATACTGTAAGTTTTCAAGTACCCATTTGATTATAATATGTAAAGATTAGATTTTTAATTCTATGTAAAGAATTGAAAATGGTTTTTTTTGTTTAAGTGTGTTGGATTGTTTGTTGGGTGTAATGTGGGATGATTATGCGAAATACGAACTAATTGAACTTGGGTTTGTTTGGTTTTGCAGAGAAGATGGAAATTGATAGGGCTGATGGACGTACAGCGAACCAGTTGAGACCATTGGCTTGTTCTCGTAATGTTCTTAATCGAGCTCATGGTTCTGCAAGTTGGTCTCAAGGTACATGGTCTGCTTTAATTTGTTTTGATTATCTTTTGGTGAGTCCTATGTATTTTAGGAAATACTAGTTTATCGTAATTTAGGAAAATACTAGTTTATTGTATTTATCCTTTTCTTGAATACATGGAATGTTTACATTACATCATAATATTTGTAATCCTGTCCTTCATTGTGCAGTGAGCTTGTTACTTTTATGATTTGCTGTTATAATATGTTAAATCTCAGCATTTAAACTTGTTTGTGAATCAGTATGCATATGTTCGAAAAGTACATGCGTATATGCCTGCTTCTGTCATGAATTAGAAAACTATTTTTAGTCGTTGGGGATTTATCAAGAGTACTTTAATTTCATTTCATGAGGCATGATACATTAGTTGGTGGTCATGGTTTGTTCAGGGGAGACTAAAGTTCTTGCTGCGGTCTATGGACCTAAAGCTGGAACCAACAAGAATGAGAATCCTGAGAAAGCTTGCTTTGAAGTCACTTGGAAGCCTAAAACTGGGCAGATTGGTATGATTTGCTTGTCTACATTTTAGAAGTTCTCCACAGTTACAATAGTTTAATGCCTACGTACCTTACTTTTCCTGGATTTTTACGAATAATTAGGAAAAGCGGAAAAAGAGTATGAGATGATACTGAAGAGAACTGTGCAAAGCATCTGTCTTTCTAATGTCAATCCAAATACCACAACTTCAATTATAATTCAGGTGAGGTCTTAATTTTGTGTGTAATGGCATTGCTGCCTAAGTTTTATTTATCTGTTCATGTTCCCATCTATATACGAAATAAACTTTTGAATCGGATAGGATTAGGCATTAACAGATGCAGAAGAGGGCCAGGGAATGCTTATTCCCCCTTGATTTATAGTATTACTGTATAATTATAATCTGTGGAAAAATTCGTGTATCCTGCTACCCTTGATTATGTAGTTAGTACTAAATGTTCTAAATTTGCCAGAATATTGAGTGTCAAAAATAGTTTGTAGGATAATTTTTCCTCAAATTGTTGTGTTTCGAATCCTAAAAAACACTCGTTCCTCATCATTTTGATGTATGTTGCTATATTCTTTCTCATTGTTTCCAAAGTTTGCATCACCTGATTTTGTAAATCGTGTTGTTCACATCCTGACTTATTAAATAATAATAAAATTATTATATATTGAGTTGTCTGAATTTTTTGATCCCCCCCCCCCCCCCCCCCTCCTTCACAAACCTGGTTCTGCCACTGAGTGGTTATGTCATTAAGGGTGCATCGACCTCTAAAATCTCATAAAATCTGCCAACATTAAGTGCCAATTAAAGTCGAATATGTGACTTTACCTGTTCTACACACACATTCAAACATATATGCATCGGTAGTTGGATGGACCTTACCACTTTCTACTAAGATAGTACGATATACTCTTTTCCGTTTCCCGAATTTGATTGCACATAACCAGTAACGCTTTCTACCAAAATATCTCTTTTCCGGTTGTTAAATTTGATTGCACATAAGCAGTATCTTAACTATGAATATTGAATAGAACCTGCACTCATTCTCAAATTTTATATCTGTAGTTGGGATTTTGGTTTTAAAGTTATCACAGCGTCATTATTATTGTGAATGATAAATTTAGTGCCAGTGACCCCATGCTTTGTGCTTTTGATGTGTGACTGTGTGAGGTTCTATTCTTCTTCTGGATAGTATACTTGCCCATATGTATCATTTTTAATCTTGAACTGAGTTCTAGTCTGAAGCTTCCAAAATATCTCTTTTTATCATGAATTTCAGTATGTCATGTCTTCTATCCATCTATTGTTAATGTTAGCATCCTTATATATCTTCATATTTCTTGCTTTTAGGATTTTCAAAGAATACCATAATTAAAAGAAAGCTAAACAATTGATCATATATAAATTTTATTCCCGCAACAAAAGTCAAGAGACTCAAAAACTAACAAATATATTCTCTCAAGTATATACTCTTGGTCATGTTACCTTGAAGATTTCTTTATTTGATCATAAGTCTCATAGGTATTTTACTCATTTTCTAATATTAATAACCTTAATTGGTTTGAATTTTTAGACGCATATATTTTGACAAGCATGGTTTTCTTATGCAGGTTGTCCATGATGATGGTGCTGTATCCTTGTTAGATGTACTTCTTAAAAAATGACAATGCCTTATGTCAATGTCTACAAATCTGTTTTTCACCACTATATAGCATGCATTTTCTTACACTATTTAAAAGCAATATTTTGACAGAATACAATACACCATCGATTAGGGTTCTGAACTTATCAAATTACCGTGTTTTTTGCCCCCAAAAAATACTAAAAAGTGTGATGCTATGAAATGTCAATTTATGCACTAGAGCAGAACATAGCACTTCATTGTTATTGTGAGAATTGACACAACCTTTTTAGCTACTCCCATGTGCCATTAATGCAGCTTGTGCAGCTCTTGTGGATGCTGGTATCCCCCTGAAGCATCTTGCTGGTAAGCTAGGTTCTTGGCTATTCATCCTTCTTAGTCTCTTATGATTTTGATCAATTTTACCTTTTTTAATACTTTATCCTTCTTTTTGGTCAGTTGCAATATGTTGTTGTGTAGCCCAGAATGGTCATGTTATATTAGACCCCAACAAGCTAGAAGAGCAGGTTGGTCTGACGCTGGGGCTTACCTTTCTAATTTTGCTGTTGTGCCTTACAGTTTATGAATATACAAGCTGACACAGAGATACTTCTGTTGGTTTCGCATGTGATTTGTGTTTGTTTAATGCTTATTTCATTCTG
This sequence comes from Heracleum sosnowskyi, assembly GCA_030848705.1. Classification (NCBI taxonomy): domain Eukaryota; kingdom Viridiplantae; phylum Streptophyta; class Magnoliopsida; order Apiales; family Apiaceae; genus Heracleum; species Heracleum sosnowskyi. The sequence goes on along the minus strand of CM061242.1, from coordinate 6,284,046 downwards.
CTTTTTATGCTTCCTCGCAAACACTTACCTAAATCAGTTGGTCTGTACTCTGTAGGATTCCACTAGGCTAGACATAATAATTTTCCCTCTTTGTTTATGAGTTTAAAGAGGATGGGCAGGGGTACCAAAATTCAAGGGCATTTAAGCGGCTTTCAGTATAGTGTAAATTGTAACATATGCTTGTAGCACTTACCTAAATCAGTTGGTCTGTACTCTGTAGGATTCCACTAGGCTAGACGCCTAGACATAATAATTTTCCCTCTTTGTTTATGAGTTTAAAGAGGATGGGCAGGGGTACCAAAATTCAAGGGCATTTAAACGGCTTTCAGTATAGTGTGAATTGTAACATATGCTTGTAGCCCGAAGTCATTGTTCAAAATCTCTAGATCTCTTATTTATTTTTTTATTCTTTTTTAGTAAAGAGTTCATACATTTATCAATCGTCTCATGCATTTATGATTGTACTTGGCAGACATTGAAGGCTTTTGCATATTTGGTTTTCCCGAATTCTATTATTTCATTACCTTCTGAAGCATCATCGAAATTAGGAGGTGAGCCGATGGAACATGGGATTATTACTTCTGTTACTCAAGGTGTAATGCCAGGTAGTACTTTGCACTTTAGTATGTGTTTATCATGATTTTCTCCCGCAGCTCTACTATATCATATCATGGAAAACTGGATTATGATCTAAATTACATACCATCATGCCTGTCATATGGGCTATCTACTTCCGTTATTTAATAATTTATTATACTTGGAGATTATGCGTGTTATTGACTGTTAATCGAGAAAGAATACTTCACTGTGCTTGCAATAATAAACCATGTGGAGAGTTCAATGAGTTGTTCATATCTTTGTACACTGAAGAAGAATATTTTGTACTTTTCCTACTTGCTAAAGAAATTTTGAAACTGGAGGTAGAAGTTTTACAAAACATTGAAAAATTTCATCTGGAAATAAAAAAGAAAATCTGTGTAATTGCATAATTTACAGGACACAAACCAATCCCCTTATTTTGTCATCTGTTCAGTTAGGCGATTGTTTCCTGTATTTCATTTGTGTTGTCCTATTAACTAATGCTCCCCCTGTCCTAAAAAAGATGGCTACATACATTTTACAAGCTAACTGAATGTTGCTCTTTTTAAAATTTTGGGGGTCCACACATTCTAATAAACAATACTTTCCTTCACCAAGACACCTTTCTTTTGTATAGAGTAATCCAGAGTTTGCAGTTCATGACATGATGAGTATATCAACTCGTAAGGTATATGATAAACCAAAGGGCTTGGCACGGAGTCAACTTTCTCTCTCCTTACCAAGAGGATGTGGTTACAAGATATTATGTGTCTACTTGCTGCAAAAAAGATTTGAAGAGTGTTGAAAACTTTAAATTACATTCAGTTGCATTATTATTTACTCTGCAAGCCTTCAATTATTTTCCTTTTGTCTAAGATTTTTGCTGGAGTACACTAAAGGCTCAACCACTATGTTTGCAGTTACTGGACAATTGATTACTTTGTGCATATAATTTACTCTTACGAAATATATTTACGAATAATGTATTGAGTTTGTAAACGTGATAAAGTAATAGTGTATTAATTAGCGTTTTTCTTACTTTGTTTGTGATGCAATCAGTGGATGATTATTTTCACTGCCTGGATCGAGGGCGTGCTGCTACTTCCAAGTTGTCTGACTTTCTCAGGAAGAATTTACATCTGCAAACTCCAAATAATCCATCTAAAGCCGGGTAATGTTAAATTGTGTGAGAATCCAGGAAAATTTGGAAACAGTTGATGCTTTCTAGTTGTTGCTGCTCAATGCCAAGAATTAGTAACACATGGTTAATTTATAACGACCATGAAGCATGTGCTATATGTTAGACCAGGGTTTATCACAGGATATTAGCTTGATTATAATGTAACGATATAATGTTAGCATACATTGTAAACATCTTAAGTATAGAGACCAATCGGACAGAACTTGACTCTGAATGATGATGCTTTAAACTTAAACATTCGCTTGGTTTCCCGAGTGAAACTTGTTATGTTTCATGTTTAGTATTACCCCTAGCCAGCCAAAAGAACAATATCTGAAGTTCTGTGAAACAAAAGTTGGCATTTTTTTGTTTCAATTTGCTCAGAGTGTTCCATTTGCTAGGAAGGAGTAGAATGAAGTTTGAATGCGGTGTATGAATGAAATATAAGAGGGTGTAGAATGTAATACGACTATAATTAGATAAATGTAAGGGATCATGCAAAATAGAATATTGAAGAAAATTTAAAGAGAACCAACAATTAGGTGGTTTATGAAAAGATAGTTAAAATATGATTGGTTTAGCTTACGGAAAATGTAGCTACCGATATTAAAGATACTTGCTGTCGAAAAAAGTAGTTAACGATATTAAATAAATTTCCGATGACAAAATAAATGTTTGAATTAGTTTTCTTTGTTCAAATTTGTATGCAGGAAAAAAGTAGTTTATAATTTTATCGACAATGAATGAAATAAATAAATGGATGAAGAAAAATGGAGATGTTGACATTACATACTAGATTCTTATAAATCTCCTCTGTGTAAATTTTTATAGTTTGTCTGAATACCTAGGTAACGTGTAGTCATGCATCACAAAGTAGGCCAATTTAATTGCAATTAATAGAAATTTAAAATTGAATTAAATGGAGTACCTAATTATGTTCACTCTTCATCGTCTTGTATTTAAGATACTGCAGGTCTGCACCTGGATAGTAAAATGGTAGCAAATAATTTACTGCACAATAGTATTCAGTATTCACCCTGTAAAAGTGTAGTACACCATTTAAGACACTGCACATCACTAATTTCATTAAAAAAAATTATGGTCAATCAACATGAAAATTAATGGAGTGCCTTATAAATAGTAAAAATTGACTGCCCATCATTTTTTACCAATCATTCACCTTCTTCTTGTATGGTTTCATTAGCAGATTGGAAATAAAATTAAAACAATGGTTGCTATGAAGCTGTCAAGTTCGAATTTTACCCTACACTTGCGCCAGAAGTTACTATTCTGTATCTTCTGGTCCCTGTACTGCAGGACCGGTCGTGAAGTTGATGTGTTCTTAGTTATATATCAGTTTTCAGGTTCCTAACGTATATACACCGCATATTTTTAAAGATTAGATTTAAAAATTTTGTTCGCCTATAATCATGACTACCCCCGTTATAATGATTGGTAGAGATCGAAGAGGAAGACTTGTGGAGGAGCTTCTAGTTATTAAAGTTGCCATGGAGAAAAATTAAGTTTCCAGAACCCTTTTAACGTGAAAATTCATTACTATCATGAATTGAAATCTCTGTACCGAGGACTCTGCCCGAAAATTCTGGGTTCTGGATGGCTCCTCTGACTACATGAGTTAATTAGGACAAAGAAATTGTTAGCTAGCCATAATTTTTTATGACGCTTTACTTCTCATACCTACAACACCAACTCCATCTTAATATGAGCTGCATATATACATGTGTTACCATTTGGGTGTACACACACACACACTTGACTATACAGCTACAATTTGGTATTCTGTTTTTCCTGAGAATGGAACACAAAATCAAGAGATCTCTTCTTAACTACTTTCACGAAGATGAAAAATCAGCACAACAACAAATCCGTCTCCCTCACCAGCAACTAATCTCTCATAATCTCGATAGTATCCAACGTAGTCCTTCAACTTCCATGGTTTCTCCATCACACCAAAACATAATGCATTCGATGATGCCACCTCCTAGCCCTGATTCTCCTTGGACACTCTCTCCTCTTCAAAGCCCTTCAGCGCCTCTTCTTTGCCACTGCATTGCCTCCCTTCATCGCCTTGATGGCACTGTCCATGCTATCGCGGCCATAAATGGCACTGTTTTTACAGGCTCTGATAGTAGTCGAATTCGTGCATGGCGTCAGCCAGATTGCTTCGAAAGAGGCTATCTTAAGGCAAGCTCCGGGAGTGTCAGAGCTATACTAGCTTATGGCAATGTGCTTTTTACTACCCATAAAGATTTCAAAATCAGAACGTGGATAGTCACGGTTTCTGATAACTTCAAGGCCAAGAAAATCTCAACTCTACCCAGAAAAAACTCTTTGTTCATGTTCCCTAGGAGGAGTAGTGACGGCCATAAAGATTTTATATCTTGCATGGCTTATTATAATTCTGAAGGGCTTTTGTATACTGGTTCATGGGACAGAACTGTTAAGGTTTGGAGGGTTTGGGATAGTTTGTGTGTGGATACATTCTTGGCTCATGATGATAATGTGAATGGAGTTGTCGTAAATCAAGAAGACGGGGTTGTTTTTACTTGTTCATGCGATGGTTCCATCAAGATTTGGAGGAGAATTTACGGTCAAAGCTCTCATACTCTCACCATGACACTTAGGTCTCAATCTTCACCTATCAATGCGATGGCCTTAAGCACATCAGTTGTTGACTCTTACGTTCTTTACTCGGGATCATCCGACGGGTTTATAAACTTCTGGGAGAAGGAGAAAGTATCAGGCAGGTATAACCATGGAGGGGTCTTACAAGGACATCGATTTTCGGTGCTTTGTTTGGTTGCGCTAGGGAAGCTAATATTTAGTGGATCAGAAGATACTACAATAAGGATATGGAGAAGAGAAGAAGGAAAGTGCAGTCATGAGTGTTTGGCAGTGGTGGATGCACATAGAGGGCCAGTCAAGTGTTTGGCTGCTAGTTTGGAAATAGATAAAGAAGTAGGGGTTTTGCTTTATAGTGCTGGTTTGGATCAAAATTTCAAGGTTTGGAGAGTCAAGGTAACGGTAGAAGAAAGAAGTGGTTCGGGACAGTTTCTTGATAGTGCTAGTAATATGAAGTTGAGGGAGTTTGAAATAAGTCCTGTCTTGTCTCCTTCATGGGTTGAGAGGAAGCTCCATGGAAGCCATCCTTCTCGTTAATCGTTGTACAAGTGCTCTAATCAGAATCAAATTAAAATGAGTACCTTGAGAATCAAAACAAATTACTATATTAATATAGACAAATCATCGTTTTTTTAGATATTAATTATTTTGACGATTTACATATTTAGTTCTCACGGTTCTCAATTTAAGGTGATTCTCGTTGGAGTATGATCTTACTTTATATTTTATTAATATATATAAAGATAGAGTAACTAAATAAGTTCATATTCTTGTTTCATTTGGTAACGTTGAAGTGTAATGTTGTATTCCGTAAAGTAATGAATTTTGCAGTTCCAAGTTCAGATTGCAGAAACTCGCGCGAGGCAATCAGAAACTCAATCTATAGGTTAAATCTCAAGCTGAAACTTGAGCTTTTGGTTCCAAGAATCGACCTTATTAGTTCAAAGTTCAAAGTAACTAATGTTATATGTTACTGAAAAATTTAACATCAACCAACAGACAAATAAAAATAAGAATATGTTACTTGCATACTGTGCTCTCACTCGAAATTTCATTTTGGATCGAAAAGTGGAATTACGACATCTATGTTGTATATATAATAAATTATAAAAATATTGAAAGTGACAAGAAATCAAACCTGAGTTTTTTTCCTAAGATATGATACCATCTTAATTAAGTAGTTTGTCTAAGCTCAAGGTATTAGAGGACTAATCAAAGCTTCCAACAATCAAACGAGGGATTTAACGTACCAACTGCTTACTCGTTCATGAAATTATTACCATTCTGTCGTTATTATGTTAAGATTGATATTACATGTTCCCAAATGCGTTTTAAAAGTATTTTAAGATAATATATGACATATTTTTATTTGTGAAATTCATATGCATGGATAAGAAGTTTAGCATTTTTCTTCGATACATAAAAACTACGACAAAATATTCGTGAGTAACAACTACCAACATTGATTTTACGGACCTCTTTTTCCCTCAACAATATGTTATCAACCGATTTGGTAGATATGCCAATTACGAATTTTGTTTTAGTGATTATTGTTGAGCTTCATGAGCTTGTAATGAAAATTATTTAATTTTTTATTACTTTACAAGTATCTTCGTTTCTGAAAAAAAAAACTCGATCGAGTTCAAGACCAAAATTTATCGAAACTGAGTAACGTGACGCCCCCATGCATGTCGATCGATCACATTTTCAAATTTTCGTATATCTACAAGTCTACAAAATTTATTCAAGTTTCGAAACCACATGATACACCATGCATAGTCACTGTATATTTTCCCTACTGGCAAGAATGGAAAGAGACATTACAAACCAACCATAAAACCAGCCGTACTGAAAAACCAACCATAAAACCAGTTGTACTTGTTCAAGTCAGAACAATTCTAAATCAACATTAAATCATTGTAACTAAATCACTGTAGATCCTGATATGTTTTATCGAATTTATTCGATTAATGATTTAACAATTCAAGAACAAATAAGTGCGGAATGAAATGAAACAAGATTCAAGTTAAATATAACTTATATTAAACTTGAAGTATATTGCAAATACAGTACATATTACAAGGTTTAAATCTCAAACTAATTAAAATAAATCTAGAATAAATTCGACATAAATTTATATATTTTTGTAATAAAAAGATCGAATACTAAAAAGTAGTTCGAGATAAATTTTAGGGATAATGATCCGCTAGATAATTAAACAACAACAAGTAACTAACTTCTAATGTTTTAGATTTAACAATACAATCTAGAAATTAATTGTTTGAATTGATGGTGAGCTCGAGCAATTGTGTATTGAAGACAGAGAGAGATAATGAAATGTTAATGTACTATTTTTTTTATCCCCTTTTTTTCAACTGCCTTTAGGATATTTATGAACGCCATATCTTTTGAATCAGAAGTACTATCGGTAGTATAATGATTTGGCTTGGCAGTACTATCGGTATAACTGAGGTTTGGCTTAGCAGTACCATCGGTAGCACTGTGATTTAAATTGCCACTACTATCGGTAGTACTACTTAAGTTAGTCCTACCAAGTATTCTGACAGTCCTATTAGCATTATAATAATTCTAATTTAATTTACCTTTTAATTAATTTAAGCAATAAATTAATTAACTGATTTAGTAAATTAAAAACGAATTAATACAATTTCTTGATAGCAGAATCAATCTGTGAACCACTGAAAATAATGACGAACTTCCACTGAATGATGTTGACACTCGATGTACTGTCTGGTTCATGAGTGACTAACTGCAATGTCTGTTCTTCATCTTTTGACTTTAAGTCGTGGTTCTTTTTCTTTTTCCTTTATCAAACACTGTAACCTGTATACTTGATGTCACACTGTAGAAATCTCTGTCACTTTAATAGATCCACTTTCTTGAATACTCCAACGAGGATTGATCAAATAAATGAACTTCTTTCAATGTAGAATTATTTCAAGTCTGTAAATTGACTTTAATCTTCATTCTCTTGACTGATATTATCCTCTATGATTCATGTGACCGCTTATCTAATATTTACTTATTACATTCTTGTTTAAGTTGAGTCGAATTCTCGATGTTTACAAATAGACTAATGCATATGCCTTTCAATCACTATAATAGTGATCATTATAGTGTAAAATGAACTCCAACCCAACACTAAAATAGTGTCCAAGGACATCAAATGAATAGTGAGACACCAAATTTGGTGACAAAAATGCATTTGGTGACCATTTGACACCAAATTTGGTGACTTTCAAAATTCTCAGTGTACCCTTATGTTTGTTCATAAAACAAGTTTTTTTTAACTATTGAACTTCTTTATTTTGTACTTTTCAACTTAGATTTTATTGACAATATAAAAATGATAGAAAATTAGAATATTCCATTTTTTATGTGAAAATTTCTTTTTAGTACCAAGTATAATGTCAATTGGGTTGAAGTACATTTTATGTATGATGTCATTTTGACACAAAAATAGTGTTATAGTGACACTATTTTAGTGTCATTGAGATGGTCTCACATTTTCATGTTTATGTTTAAGTACGTACAATTCAACTATGTATGTTGTTTTTGAGTTGTCACCTAAAATTGTTTTTGCATATAAATTAGTTGAAACATGTACTGGATGGAATACAAGTATGCCTAGCCAATTTATGACTTACATAAATTATCTCCAAAATATATATCCGATTAACGTACATGTTTCGGTTCGTGCCTACAATAATTGTGTAATTCGATAGATTGAAATGACTTGTGTCCTTGCAGAGGGAGAAAAAAATAAAATGACTTATTTTATTTTTCTAAATTTCAAAAATTAAAAAAAATATTGGAGAAAATGCCATAAATAACTACGTTTTAATAACATGAATCCCAAAATGACATTTGTCGGTAATGGTGCCCAAAATCTCTCTTTCTCCACGCATTCCTTGTATGCGTATTCAGTAAAAAAAAATTCTCCCAGGACGGCACATGGACCGACTCTCCTTAACTTCTTCTGTACACCAAACTCAAAAGGTGAACCCTTACCGGCTTCATACACAGTACAACTATTCAAGCAAATAACACAAGTTTTCACTCACATATACCCATACGATCATTCTATATGCAATGAACACCATCACTTTTTTTGCTCCTCTTGTTCATATATGGATCTCATAAATTTTTTTCGTTAAATTATATGGATCTTATTGTTGAATATATCTACACACAAACATATATAAGTGTGGGTGTTATATAGGCACAGTAAATAGGAAAAGATCATGGTCAATTGGTGTAACGTAGCTCTCAGTTGATCGATTGAAGTAAGGATTAAGGAAAAACATTTAATAAAGAAAATGATTTGATGCCAATGCCATGGGCTTATTCCTACGGTGGAAACAACAAGATTTTGACAGTACACGCATCTTAATTATGCGCAAACTTTCCCAACCTACGCTTATGTGCTATGCGTGTACAACGAACTCGCATGCCCGACATGCGTTTGTGGTAGTCTTTTTTGTGTGAAAATGTTAAGATACTCGCATGTTGTGTATGCGTGGCCAACCCTACGCATACAACAAATGCGCATAGCTCGGTCATTTTGGGCAACAATTCCGCCAACTGTTAATTTGGGCACTGTTACATGAAAATATGTTACAGAGGGCTTTCACCCAAAATATTGTGTACAAAATTAAGAATATAAGATATATCAAAGAATAATACTGAATTAGTTTTTAAAATAGATTACAAATGCCACATGTCTTGTTCTGATTGATTTAAAACTCAATTAATAATAATGAATTTCTCTATATTCACATTAATTTCACAAATAAAATCATTTCAAATTATAAAGTTGTCAACCCCACGTTATTCGGTACAAGTATTCAATTTGATACTTCTAACGTTACGAGTTTCTTAGAGTTGTGGGATCACTCACTGTTTCAATCATACTACTTCTTTGTCTAAAAGTTGATTTCTGTTCAGGCTGAGAAGTCAAGAAAGCTGTATACTCATTGTTTGACTCTAAGACCTGGGATAGAGATTGTGGATCTACAATCCCTTGGTCAGCCCTAACAACCACTTGGATTTCAGCAACAGTAAATGAAGTAAATTGAGAGATATTAAGTAATACCTGTAATGGAGATGACACGGAAGTTTCAGCTAAGCAAGAAGTAGAGCAGAAAAGACTAATATACAATATAATTATAAAAACTAAAACAAATAGAAAATAAAAGATAATAAATAATAAAACTAAAACTAAAAATAATATAATATATACAAAAACTACAAGTAGAAAACTAAAGAACGAAAATGAGATAAAATAAAATGCAGAAAATATCTACATGATCTATACAATAATATTCAAATATTTTAAAATAAAAAAATTTCAATAAAAATAGATTTCTCTAAAATTTTAACTTGTAAAATTTGAGAAAAATATTTTCAGAGAAAATAATTTATCTTAACTTACTCAAACTAAGAAGCTTAATAATTAGACAAGACATGACACTAATATACAATCAACATACATAAGAGAAAATGAGATGATAAAATAAATTAACAAGTGATTTAAAAAATATACAACAAATGAATACTTGTAAATTTAATTAAGAACAAATATAAAAAATAAACAGAGTTAATCACTAAAACTATTTAACATACCCAATTTACCAACTAACTTGGTAAATGTGGATTCATCAAAAGATTTAGTGAAAATATCTGTTGTTTGTTACTCTATGGGTACAAAGTGCAACTCCACAGTACCATTCATGACATGCTCTCGGATAAAATGATACATGATGTCAATGTGCTTGGTCCTCGTGTGCTGTAGAGGGTTGTTGGAGATTGTTATGGCACTTGTATTGTCACACATAATTGGAATTGTTTTTTGAATACAAAGCCATAATCTCGTAGTTGATTCTTTATCCATAAGATCTGAGCAGAACAACTTCCAGCAGCAATATATTCAGCTTCTACTGTAGAATTAGAAATTGTTTGCTGTTTCTTGCTGTAGCAGGAAATCAATCTGCTACCTAAGAATTGACAGCTCCCGGATGTGCTTTTCCTATCAACAACACTACCTACATAATCTGAATCTGTATATCCAACAAGGTTAAAACCAGATTCTTTAGGGTACCAGATACCTAGATTAGGTGTACCCTTAAGATATCTCAATATTCTTTTCACAGCAACTAGATGTAAATCTTTGGGATCCGCTTGGAACTTTGCACATAAGCATGTAGCATACATAATATCATGTCTACTTGCAGTAATATAGAGTAATGAGTCAATCATACCTCTGTAGCTTGTAACATCTACCTTGATAGAATTTTCACAAGCTCCAAGCTTGACAGCTATAGATGATGGAGTTCTTGCTGATGTTGAATCCTCCATGTGATATTTCTTGAGGAGTTCTTTGAGATACTTGGATTGACAAATAAATAAACCATCTAACCTTTGACTTACTTGCAATCCAAGAAAGAATTTCAGCTCACCCATCATACTCATTTCAAACTTACTTTGCATTAACTTAGCAAATCTCTTACAGAGATTATCATTAGTAGACCCAAATATGATGTCATCCACATAGACTTGGACTAATATCATATCATTTTTATGCTTTTTAGAAAAGAGAGTTTTGTCTATGACACCTATAGTAAAACCATTTTCAAGTAAAAAAATCAGAAATAGTGTCATACCATTTTCTCGGGGCTTGTCTGAGACCATAGATAGCCTTGAAAATAAAGTAGACAAAGTCCAGCAATTCCTGATTTTCAAAGCCAGGGGGCTGTTCTACATACACTTCTTCATCCAGCTTACCATTTAGGAAAGCACTTTTAACATCCATTTCATATACTTTAAAATTAGAGTATGCTGCAAATGCTAAGAACATCCTGATGGCCTCAAGCCTTGCCACTGGTGCACATGTTTCATCATAATCAATGCCTTCAGCTTGTGAATACCCTTGAGCAACCAGTCTTGCTTTGTTTCTTGTTACTATGCCATCTTCATCTAATTTGTTTATGAATATCCACCGAGTACCAACTACTTTCTTGTTCTTTGGTCTAGGTACAAGCTTCCAAACTTGTTATTGTTCAAATTGATTGAGTTCATCTTCCATAGCAATCACCCAATCAGGATCAGCTAGTGCTTCCTCAATCTTTTTTGGTTCCATTTCAGAAAGAAACCCTGAATAATGACATTCATTTTGAGTAGGACTTCTAGTTTTGACTCCAACACCTGGATCACCAATAATCAGCTCAAAAAGATGAACTCTATTCCAAAAAAGTTTGTCTTAGAAGATTTGATCTTGATGATTCGCCTTGACATTCATTATGGTGTTGTGAATGACTAGTTGACCCTTCATTTTCTCCCCTTGAGTTGTTGACAGATTGTCTTGGTGATTCTTCTCCAGTGCTAGTTGTATCTCCATTGTTACCAATGTTTCCACCACCACCACCACCACGATCATTATCATCATTGTTATTGTTATCACCAACAACAATCTCAGGTGGATTCTCATAATCTGATTCTGAATCTGACATGTCATCAAACTTTAATTTCTCAGATGGATTTTCTGTTTGGATACTTGGGAGTTTAGTGTCATCAAAAGTAACATTGACACTTTCTTTCACCTGGTGTTGATCAATTATATACACCCTGTAAGATCTTCTGGAGTAACCAATAAAGATTGCTTCATGTGCTTTGGCCTCAAACTTGCCACGCCGAACATCTCCATCTTTAAGCACAAAGCATTTCCCACAAAATACATGAAAATATTTGAGTGTTGGTTTCTTGTCATTCATAATCTCATAAGGTGTCTTCATTAAGTCCTTGTTGATTAAGGTTCGATTTTGGGTATAACATGCAGTATTAACAGCTTCAGCCCAGAAGTACATAGGAAGTCTTGATTCACTGAGCATTGTTCTTGCCTCACACAGTCCTTCACTGAGCATTGTTCTTGCATCACTCCATTTTGTTGAGGAGTTCTAGGGGCTGAGTATTGTCTTGTTATCCCTTTGTCTGAACAAAAGTCATTTAGAACTGCATTCTTGAATTCAGTACCATTGTCTGACCTTATTGCTCTAACTGAAAACTTAGAATCCAGCTCAATCAACTTCACATGATCAATCACCATCTGCGGAGTTTCATCCTTGGAATGTAGGAATAAAACCCATGTATATTTGGAATAGTCATCGACGATCACAAGAGCATATTGTTTCTTTGACATATACATTAAATTAACTGGACCGAACAAATCCATGTACAGTAACTGATGAGTTTCAGTTATTGTAGATGTGTCAATGCCCTTGTGAGATGCTTCCTTTGACTTCCCTTTCTGAAATGCCTCACACAGTCCTTCCTGTGTAAATTCTATTTGAGGCAACCCTCTCACCAACTCCCTCTTGACTAGGGAGTTCATTGTTTTGAAATTGAGGTGAGACAGCTTCTTTTGCCATAGCCAACTATCACTTGATGAAGCTTTAGCATAAAACAATTGACTTCATCCTTGCATTCAGAGTATAGGTCAGCTATGAACAAGTTTCCTTTCCTTACCCCTTGAAGAGCAGGCTTTTGATTCTTCTTGTGTAAGATATGTCACTTCTCTTTGTCAAAGTGAACACCATATCCCCTGTCACAAAATTGACTGATACTGAGAAGATTGTGCTTAAGACCTTCCACAACAGATACATCTTCAATGATAACATTTCCAGTTTTCAAACAACCATATCCTTTAGTTATACCCTTGCTTTTATCTCCAAAGGTAACCACTGGGCCAACTTTCTCAACCACATTTGATAGAAGGGCTCTATCTCCGGTCATATGCCTTGAACATGCACTGTCCAAAATCCACACAACCCGGTTCACCTGTTTCACACCTTGCAATATCAAACTGATTAGACCTTCTTCGGAACCCAAATTTGATTGGGTCCGACAATATTAAAGAATTGACCTTTGTCAGGCAAAACAATATTCTTGATTTTAACCACTTCAACTTCCTTAATGAATGAACATTTCCACTTATAACCAGTCTTAACAAATTTCTGATTAGGCTTAGGTATAAATGTGTCCACTCTAACTTTAGGAGGACTAGCAGTTTTGGATCTAGCATGCTTCTTATGATTCACATGTTGACGGGGAGTAGTCATATCATTTGATGCATGCTTACTATTAAAATAAACATACATGACATTAAAAGCACAAGACATGCAATTCACAACACCACATGCTTTATGAGATAAATCAACACTAAACATGTTATGCATGTTAGATATGTTGTTGTTTTGCTCCAACTTATGAGTGTCTAATTTGGTCTCCGTTATTGGAACAACTTTGACAGAACCCTTAGGCACACATGTGTTGGAATGGACAATCCCATTGGCAATTTCCTCAGTACGCATATCTTCTTGAATAATAATAGAAGATTCATTCAGAGGTTCTGCTATAGATTCTTTAAAGAAAGGGTCTTTAATACCCTTAAGCACATGTGGTATACCCCTTTCTTCAGCACTGACTCTATTAGGGGTATTAATGCCTAATTCTTCGATAGTCTCGTTATAGTTATAACCTATTCCAACAGTTTGACTAATAACTTGCTTATTAAAGATCTCTTTAGCTGTTTTGAAAGAATTATAGTAAGCTCTGACCTTAGTCTCAAGTTCTGTAATCTTTCCATTAAGAATGGTTTCTAATTCTCACGTAACCCTATTCTCAAGAAAAGCTACTTCCTTTTTAAGTTCATCTTGATTAACATGCACTAATCTTAATTCTTTAACCTCTTTTTCAAGAACAGTGTTCTAAAGAATTATTCTATCATTTTCTCTACGTGCACAAGATAAGGTACTGGTAAGATGATAAACCATTTTAGCGTCAGTGAAAGTTACCTCAGACATGTAGGAGGAAGATGGATTTGAAGCTTTGTCTCCTATTGCCATGAGTGCAAGATTTCCAAATTCTTCATCATCATTGTCTGAATCATCCCACTTTTTTTCCTCCAGCAAGATAAGCTTTACCATACTTGTTCTTTAGATTTGTATCATTAGAGGTTTTCTTTGCTTGCCTTTGATTTCTACATTCAGTTGTAAAGTGTCCCAACTCATTACAATTAAAGCACTGAATCTCGCTTCTATGAAGAACCGCCTCTCTGGAATCTATTAGCATTTGACTTGAACTTGAAACTAGGATTTCTTCTGAACCTGAAGTTTCCAAACTTCTTCACTATCAATGCCATTGATTCATCTTCCAACTGTTCAAGCTCCTCCATAGAATAGAAATCACCATCAGATTGACTTGTAGATGTAACACCATACTCAGCTACAATCACATCATGCTTCTATGGGACTTCAACTACTAGTGCAGTAGACGTACTGACCACTCTTCATTTCCCGTAGATTTCCTTCTGTTGAATTTGTTCCAGTTCATAGGTTTTCAAAACAACATAGAGTCTCTCTAATGAAATCTAACTTAAATCCATTACTTCTCTAATGGCTGAAATCCTATGCTCTAGATGGGTTGAAGCGTCAAAAGAAATTTTTTATTTATTTCTTTGACAGTGTAGTACTTTCCATGAAGGTTCAGATCATTGATTAATTTGTTGTATCTCTCAAAAACTTCAGAGATACCTTCCCCTGGATTTGATCTGAAGTGCTCATATGCAGAGGTAAGAATTTCCATTCTTTTCTCTCTTACTTCTTCAATCCCTTCATTGATTATCTCAATTGTTTCCCAAATATGTTTGGCATCTTTACAATTCAAAACATGATTGTGTATAATGGAATCCAGACAATCAACCAAAATTAATTGCAGGTTAGCATCCAGAGAAGCATCTTCCTTTTCATCAGCTGTAAAATCTTTTGGATCTTTTGGATAAGTCCTTGCAGCTTGAACAACAAGGTTATTCTCAATACGCTCCTCTTCAATAATCATTGGGACTTTTGGGCCTTTTTTCAATACACAAATATACTTTGGATTTGCCACTTGAAGAAATAAAATCATCTTTTTCTTCCACATCCCATAGTGCTTTCTACTAAACATAGGAATTTTGACGGCTCCAACTTTTTGAGTAGACATTTTGAATTTTTAAGAAAAATAAAAATTCACCAGTTCTTGATAAATCACAAAAGTATGGATCTTGATTTGTGCATCAATCAGTAGACTCTGATACCAATTGTTAGGTCCTGATATGTTTGTAAAAGGGGGGTTGAATACAAACTGTACCGTTTTATCGAATTTGTTCGATTAGTGATTTAACAATCCAAGAACAAATAAGTGCGGAATGAAATGAAACAAGATTCAAGTTAAAATATAACTTATATTAAACTTGAAGGGTGTTGCAAATACAGTACAGATTACAAGGTTTGAATCTCAAACTAATTAAAACAAATCTAGAATAAATTCGACATGAATTTATCTATTTTTATAATAAAAAGATCGAATACTAAAAAGTAGTTCGAGATAAATTTGTATAAAACTAACACATAGATAAGTAACTTTGTATAAAAATTGATAAAACGTTCTATAAATTGAAATAAATAACATCTTAATATTAAATACAAGTTAAAAAGATATGTATCCCCACACACACCCACACACATTACACACACACACACACACACACACACACACACACACACACACACACACACACATATATATATATATATATATATATATATATATATATATATATATATATATATTCGCACTCTAGAAAATAAACGTTGTATAGAAAATAATAAAGAACACAATCATAACAATTTAGTTTTATAAAAGTTAATTTACCAATAACTTTAAATAAAAATTGATTATATATATAACTAAATTCTAAATGTTTTAAATTTATACATGTATTTTAAATTAACAATTCAAGATTGACATTGTACACCTATATATAATCAACTTAAATTTGTAAATGAATCATGTTATATCGTAATTATCGCAAGAGTTTGAAAATGTTTACATATTTTGTAATTATAAATATAAAAATAACAAGTTATATTGTGTTTTCTTTAGGAAAACATTTGCTAGCTGAGGTTATCATCCAAAGCTTGTGTTGCTTTGAACTAATAATCATCTTTTATGTCTTGTCTATTGACATGGGTTGTATGTAGTGAGTAATCTGTATGAGGTGAGTAGTAAACCAAGTTCTGTTTTCAATTTCGAGATTTTTAAACACTGTGATCATTGTAGCAGTCTATAGCAGTTTTCATTATGGATAGTATCACTCAAGCGATGAATAATATAATCTTGGAAGAGGAAGAAGAATGAGAAATAGGTATTGAGGCAGAAAATGGAAATGAGAATGAAGTATCTATGTATGCCTGTGATGCAAAATTGTGTCTTGTTGGGCGGTTTCTTACAGAAGGAGTACTAGATTTTCAGGCGATGAAACAGACTTTAGCAGCATTATGAAAGTCATGAAAGGGAGTGTATATTAGATAAATGGATGCCAATCTATTTCTTTTTCAGTTCTATCATGAAATTGACATCAACCGTGTTGTTGAAGGTAGCCCGTGGACGTTCAACAAGAAGGTGCTTATTATCTCACGTATGCAAGAAGGCATAAACCCAAGGTGTGTTCCATTAAACAATATTGATCTATGGGTCGAAATACATGACATGCAACCAAGTTTCATGTCTGAGAAAGTAATCACAAAAATGGGCAACCAAGTTGGTAAGTTTGTATATTCATGTCCGAGTAATTTCAAAGGGGTGTGGAGAGAATACATGCGTGTACGTGTAACAATGGATTTGTCTAAGCCTTTAAAACGCCGAATGAAGATTCGAAAGTCAGGGGATGAATGGATTTGGATTACTTTTAAATATGAAAATGTCCCAACTTTTTGTTTTATATGTGGACTTTTAGGTCATTCTGAAAGATTTTGTAAC
Organism: Heracleum sosnowskyi; assembly: GCA_030848705.1. Taxonomy (NCBI): domain Eukaryota; kingdom Viridiplantae; phylum Streptophyta; class Magnoliopsida; order Apiales; family Apiaceae; genus Heracleum; species Heracleum sosnowskyi. The sequence goes on along the minus strand of CM061242.1, from coordinate 6,266,771 downwards.
CAGCTGTTTGAAAAACCAGAGAACGAGATTGTAAAACCCTATGGTACCTGGATGAGAGCGCCTTTTCGAAGGCAGAACAAGTTGATCGGAGCGAAATGGCTGCGTAATGGAGATGAAGATTTTTCGATGAACATGGATACATAGGGGAGCTCTCAACAATAGAATCCTGGAGAATCGAGGATTAGAGGAAAATCAGGCATGAAAACCTCGGGAGTAAATGCTGATCATAACAAATTTGGAGATAACCCATTTCAAATTCAAGTAGTTGGCGGACACTCATCTAATTCAAATTTAAACGACTCAATAAGTGGAGATAATAGTGTGAGGGCGAGAAAAAGAAATACTAAAATTATAGAAAGTAAGAAAATAAGGACATATACGGGCCACATTATAGATTTTAATACAGAATTGGAAGTGGGCTCGGAAGATGAGGAATTGTCAAATATGGATCAAGACATAGAAAATAGGTCAAAAAACGGATATGTGGCGGGTTCCGAAGATCGGGCCCGCCTATCATCATGAGTGTTTTAAGCTGGAATTGTCATGTGCTTGGGACCCATGGGCTTTTCAATTCATTAAGGAACTTGTGTTCCAAAAGAAACACAGTTTTATTTTCCTGTGTGAAACTTTATGCAAGCAAGACAGAGTGGAGATATTTAGGTTTTGAAGGTATGTTATCAGTGGATTGTCAGGGACAAGGTGGAGGAGTTGCTCTACTTTGGAAGAATAAAAATGAAGTCTCGCTTCTCTCTCTCAGTATAAATTATATTGATGTGGTTGTGATTATACAAGGGTGGAGTAATTTTTGGCTTACGGGGATATATGGTGAGCCCAATAGATCTCGTAGAAGAGCAACATGGGATCTTATTCGTCATCTAGCAATGAACAATAATCTCCCTTGATGTCTATAGGAGACATGAACAATGTGTTAGGGCAAGCAGATAAGAGATGTGGCAGAATGTATCCTACATGGTTGATACAAGGGTTCCAAGAGGTTTTAGAGGATTGAGAATTAATAGATATGGATATGTATGGTTATCCATATACATGGGAGAGGGGACATGGTACAGAGAAGTGGATTGAAATAAGATTGGATAGAGCTTTAGTTTCAAGAACTTGGGTAGAGACTTTTCAAGATGCAAAACTTATCAACCTTGAGGTGTCAACATCGGACCACTGTCCTATTTTTCTTGAGCCAATCACAGAAAAAATAATCCCAAATACGAAGAGATTTCGTTTTAAGAACGCGTGGCTCCGTGAACCAATGTGCAAAAAGATTGTAGAAGAATTATGGGACAAACACCAAAATGATTCTTTACACGACAAGATAAAAATCGGTTCGAAATCGTTATCAGACTGGGGTCAAGAGATTACTGGCAATTTCAGGAAGATAATAACACACATTCAGAAAGTAATCAGAACAACCAAGGGCCGACGTGACGAGGCTTTGGTCAAGAAATTTCACGAATAAAGTAAGAATCTAACGGAGGTGTTAACCCAACAAGAGGTGTTCTGGAAACAACGTTCACATCAACTATGGCTTAAAAAGGGTGATCAAAATAGCAAATTTTTTCATGCATCGGCCAAAGCACGAAGAAAATCGAATCAAATCAGAACTCTCAATGATGATGAAGGTAATAGTGTGGGTTAGGACACATGTTTGCAGGAGGTTATGATCAACTACTTTGATACTTTGTTCAAGGCATCCGAAATAGAGTGGGAGAATGTTGTAGAGTGTATTCACAGGACCATAACAGATGAACATAATCTTCAAATATTGAGACAAGTTGATAGCCAAGTAGTTAAAACCGCCGTCTTTCACATGCACCCCGATAAATCCCCAGGACCCGACGGAATGAGTCCTGGTTTTTATCAAAAATATTGGTCCATAGTTGGAGAAGATGTTACGAAGTTATTGCAGAAATATGTTGAAACATGAACTTTTGAAGACAACGTTACTACAACAAACGTAGTTCTTGTTCCAAAAAAGCAATGTCCAGTGTCGATGACAGACTTACGTCCCATATCTCTGTGTAACGTAGTATACAAAATGGCCTCAAAGGTAATTGCAAATAGATTAAAGGAGGTGATTGACCTTGTTATCTCAGAAACTCAGAGTGCCTTCATTCCCGGACGGTTGATCTCGGACAACATTATGATCGCGCACGAAGTGATGCACTATATGAAAAGGAAAACTAAGGGTAAACAAGGTTGGATGGCGTTAAAGCTCGACATGAGCAAAGCCTACGATCGAGTTGAATGGGGGTACCTTCGTGCTGTTCTGAGAAAAATGGGTTTCAACGATCGACTGATCAACCTGTTCATGCAATGTGTAACCTCAGCTCGATATAGAATGTAATAACCCCAAATTTTGGACTTAGTTAAAATTTTTTGATGAATAGTAAATGTGGATGAATAGTGAATTTGCTGATGAAAAATATTTCAGACCACACTATATGGAAGACATGGAATGAATGTTTCGAAGTTATATTAGTGATGTATAAGGAGAATAAGTGAATGTAAACGCGATCAGAATCAGAAGATTTCAATTCGAGTTTTAAATCACTATTCACTGGACAATCAAGGATGTATTGATTTGATCGTTTTGAGAAAGTATGTCGAATGAGAAATCCATGATCATATCTTAAGCCAATGTCAGAAATCTAGGATCATATATTAAACCAAGGAAATGGAAAGATCAAGGAAGTATCTCCTAACATTGGTACAGATAAACGTTTTCAAAATCACTTAAAACTATCGGGAAACAGAAGCGTAACGAATTATGGATTAAACCCTAACCAAAGGGGGAGTATCATATAAGATCATCAAGTGCAACATATAAAAGGATTGATGATACAAATTATGACATAAGCATGATGCAGGAGGATGACATAGGTGTGACAAGGTGATGAATCACCACCTTGTCACCACTTTCACCACAAACCACAACAAGTTGACATGTGGCAAGGGGGTGACTAAACTAAATCATAACCACACAAATTGGATGCATCCATTTAGCATCATTTTGACAAAAGAAAAGAAAATAAAAATCAAGCAAATATTCATCTTCCCCATTTTCTTCCAAATTCTGCCCAGCATGAGCAAGGAGAAAAGAAAAATTCATAACTCAAAATATACTCGTCCTAAAATCGCCAAATTTGGACCATATCTCCCTCAATATATACCCAAGGTAAGTTAAAAATTTCATGGCCATCCAAGAAGTGTAGAATGGTCAAATATTGGATCAAATTTGAGGCATGAATAGTGATTTCGAAAATACTAACTTGTGTTCTTGATTTTGTTCTTGAAGATTAAGCTAGTTAAGGATGTTTAAAACTCAAGCAAGGATAGTTAAGCCATTTTTAGTGTCTCTAAGTCAGCAAGGAAGGTATAAACCCTCTCACACTTTTACTTATACTTTGTTATTAGTGATATAAATGATAGTGATTAAGGATAGTGTGATGTAGAAGTGTTTTGCATGATATGTATGATGTTTAGTGGATTAAATGATGGTTGAACTTGTGATTAATGTGATGAGCTTGTTTAGACAGAAATAAGTTTGTATTGGATGAGATTCTTGAGTTGTGATTGTTTGGTTGTGGATTGGTGAATTGATTAGAGTGTTTTAAACACGGGAATAACGATTAAGCGTCGTTACCATGTCGGATTTCACTTAGGAAGTTTGGACAGAGACCATGGTTACCTTAAAGACATAACCATAAGGTTTTCTGACCATGATCATGTAGACTCTGTTTTTTAGTTTGTTTTAGCGAAAGAATCGTATCGTTTCGATTTACGGTTTAGGAGAAACATCCATTTTAGTGAAAGCGGTTTCAGATAACTAAGTAGTTCACTACATGAACTTTGAGATTGTGATCAAACCCTTTAAAAATGGAATTGGGTCCAGAAATTAAAATGGATACTAGCATGGATAGTCAGGAAAGGAACCTAGGGGGTTTCGTGTTAAAAAGATAAGTTTTCGATTTTATAAAAATGCGGGAACAAAAGTTGCGCGAGTGAAATACCCTTAAGGGGATGGTTAAAAACAATGAGTTAGCAATGGTAAAGTACTTCGGTTTTGAGAATAGATTTACACCCAAACTTTTGACTTAAGAGTTTACGGAATTTCATGAGGTTATAAGTGACCAAGAGCGAGACATTTGATGTTCGTTAATAGAACGTTAGTGCTTAAGTTAAATGCACTTTAATTGATTAAGCCAGGGGACTAATCGAGTATTTCCTTGTTTATAGATTTTCCGGCAAGTTCTCGAACCCATAACAACCAAGGACCCGAGGCAAGTTTTCTCATCCCATGCTGTTTTCCATTACTTATATTGATATGCATATGATATTATATCATATATGCTTTCAAACCTTACATCGTATATAGATGTAATGGTAATAACAATGTTGAGATATAGTATATGCATATGATAGATGCATGTCAGTTTTCAAACCCTACATCATATAAGTGATGTTGTTGTGATATATTCTGCTTTAATGCTGTGAAAATATTTATAAACTGTTTACGCTTTTGATAGAGAGCTTTATAAGATATAAGGGTTTATATGCTATATAAATATTAGATATAAACCGAGGTGTTTATAGAGGCTCTAAGGGTAGAGCGCTCGTACGAGGATTTTAAAACTTAGACCGGGAGTCAAATTAATATTTTGTCTAGATTATACTGTCAGAAGCTGAAGGGTTCCAGGGACAGTTATATTTTAAAATGTTGATTAAATATTCCAATATATATTGGATATTTAATGTGAGATATTTGAATAATATTATTAAAAATATTATTTTGAATATTTATTTAATTAAGTGAATATTATTATGAATATTCACTTAAGTGGAATCTTATTGAATGATAATTCAATATTTATTATTTTGATATTTATTTAATTAAGTGAATATTAATTTGAATATTCACTTAAGTGGAATTATATTTAATCATAATTCAATATTTATTATTTGAATATTTATTAAATATTCCCAAAAATGATTTAAAAATCATAGAACCTTGTTATATTATTATTTAAGGTTCTAGTATTTACGCAAATGTTTTCTGATCTCAAAAAGGATTTATGAGAAAATAGTAGGGGTTCCCAACTACTTTAATTATTTATCTCGACTGATGGTTTGATTTGAACTTATCAAAAATTGGGAATCCATCTCAGGAAGTGAACATATGATTTCACTTGCCTCTTTCATTAAAAGTGAGTATGTTTTCGAGTTCTGATTTATCAGAACTAAAGGTATTTTACAAAACTCTCGGGTCGTAATTTCAAAATACGTGATAATCATTCGTAGTTTCGTTGACTGATGTCAACCCACACTGTGACTTACTCCCTTAAAATACTCTGGAGTAAGGAATCTGAACTGTTGCAAAGTTTTGACAAGTAATTGTACTTGGGGTAAATAGGATTAAATTCTGATTCCCGTTTCATTGATTTTTATCCGGGACCAGGAGGAAACGCGAAGGAGGCTGTTGGATAGTACCTCTGATATTAGCGTAAGAGGCTGCTAGGCAGTCAAGCACTTATCTCGCGTAGGAGGCTGTGGGACAGTCCAGCAGATACAAAGCCCGTATGCGGCTAGGGTGATAATCGTGTTAAGATGTCGTCCATCTACTAGTAGAAAAGTGTGAGTACGATACAACGACTAATCATCGTGTATTTTGGCGTGTTCCGGAAAAAGGTCCCTTCCCTCCAATTGGAGTTGTGCTGCACATTGTAACGAAAGCCTAGGTGCTGAGTTACTGATAATGTGGCAGTGATGAGTAATGATGTTCCTCATACAGTAGTTGTACTGTATGGCATGTTTTGACGAAAAGAATGTTTAAACATATCGTTCTGTATATGAACGGAGTTTTAAAGGTTTTCAATTATGATATCAGCTTACATATATGATTATGATGTTATATCTTATTGTCGAGCTATAGTGCTCATTCTTGCTTCTTTTATATAACACAACACAACAGAGTCGAAAAGGTGTTCATTACTGATATTTTACAGTATTTTGAACAGTATGAGATATCTAAATAGATATGTGTGTATATATGTTGAGAAGGTATTTAAGATATACAGTATGTTGAACTGTATAGTATTTTGAATCAATGGATAGGCTTTAAGCCCTGATTCCAAATATCTGATATCTATTTTAAAAGATATGTATTGAATCTTGGTTCATTATATCGATACCAAGGATTTCTAAATGATTTACGAAAAGTATTTGAGTATGATTATAAGTCATACAGTATTTTGAACGGGATACTATTTTGGGGACAAACCCTAGTAGTGTTAAAACTTTGATCCTATATGGATTATCTACCTTAAAGGTTTAAAGAGTTAAACTGGGATAGATTTCTTGCTGAGCGCTATTAGCTCATTCTTGCTTTATTAAAACTTTTAGCATGAAGAAAACGTTGCTGATTCACCTCGTGTTACGAGAGCAAGGGAATGGAGAGACCACCCTTGAGTTAGTTCAGCAGGATGGATACTGCCGGTGTGAGTAGAATAGTTGCAGACTGAATTAGTAAGAATTGTCTTCGAGTAGGTTTGTATTATTAAACCTTGTATAGAACGGTGAGGTCTATTATTTTAACTTCAGGTAGAGGTTGTAAATGATAGATGAGATCCTGGATAGTACATTTGATTGTAATAACAAATGTTAGTTATTGTTGCTCATTTCCAAGGCTATAACTTGTGTGTGTGCACGTAAGTGATTGGGGTCTTTGGAGTTGTATTATTAGAATGTTGTAAGTAATGCAGGTATTGTATAATTGATGGAGCGTGACAACCCAGATTCCTGACCCCGGATCTAGGGGTGTTACATAGAATCTGCCATTCTGGAAAAGAATTTGGGAACATCGTTCCTAGTAGGGGACTCTGTCAAGGAGATCCTTTATCGTCGTACCTATTTCTCATTTACACAGAAGGCTTCTCAATAATTATGAAAAAATATGAAAACAATGGCTTACTTGGAGGCATTAAAGTTGCTAAAGGAGCCCCAGCTATATCACATATGCTCTTTGTAGATGACTCTTATATTTTCTGTAAAACATCCATAGATGAGGCATATAGGGTTGTAAATATATTGCAAGTGTTCGAGAAGGCATCTGGACAGAAGATTAATGTGAATAAATCTAGCGTATTCTTTAGCCGAAACGTGAGTACTGATTACAAGAAAGAGGTTTGTGAGGTTTTAAGATTTCCAGAGGCCGATGAAAATAGTCATTACCTGGGCCTTCCAAATCTAATTGGGAGGAAGAAGTCGGCTATGCTAGGTTATTTGAAGGATAAGGTAAAATATAGAGTCCAAAGTTGGAATGGGAAAATCCTTACGAAGGGTGGTAAAGAGATTTTGCTGAAAATCGTGGCCCAAACAATTCTGAATTATGATATGTCTGTATTCTTATTACCTTTAGAGATGTGCAAGGATATAGAGAAAATTATGTGTAAGTTTTGGTGGAAGTCATCTACAAAGAAGGACAAAAGTATTCATTGGATGTCTTGGGATCGAATGTGTAAACCCAAATCAGTAGGAGGTCTCGGGTTTAGACACCTACATGATTTCAATATGGCTCTCTTGGGGAAAAAAGGATGGAGACTATTAGCAAATCCAGAGAGTCTTGTAGCAAGAGTGTAAAAAGCAAGATACTATCCGTAATGTAACTTTCTATCTACTAAAATCGGTGGCAGTCCAAGTTATGTTTGGAGAAGTGTGTTAGAAGCTCAGAACATTATTAAGAATGGGGCAGCTTACAGAATGGGGTCTAGAGTGTCTATTAATATTGTAAACGATCCATGGCTTCCTGACACACAAAATCCTTTTATTACCACTGATAACGCAGCCTTGGAAGGTAAAGTTGTGTCATCTCTTTTGATAACAGATGAAAATAGATGGGATGTGGATTTGATCTATGATATGTTTGGTGAGAGAGATGTTAATTTAATTCTCTCGGTCCCTCTTAGTCAGAACGAACTCGATACATGGTATTGGAGAAAAGAGAGGTTGGGACCCTACTCAGTTAAATTTGCATATGTGATGATACAAGAGAAGAAGGAAGCAGCTAATGCCAGTGTTAGTTTACGATGCTGGAAGAGATTGCGGGCTTTAAAAATTCCCCCAAAGGTCAAACACTTTATGTGGCGTGCTGCAACTGGTTGTTTGCCTACAAAATCACAGTTGGTTCAGAAGCATGTTAATGTTAATGTGTTATTCCCTCTGTGCAATCTCGAGCCAGAAACGGTCACTCATGCTCTCTTAAATTGCTCTTTTTCCAAGGAATGTTGGAACCAAGTTAGGGGGATAATGGTTTAAGCTCACAACACTCTTTCCTTGAGTGGTTATCAACCTCTTTTGATAGCTGGGATGCTGAAATGAGACAGACTGCAGCTATGCTTTGTTGGTCGCTGTGGAAATGTAAAAATGATCTAGTGTGGAATGAACATGGTACTGAGGTGTTAGAAGTTGTAGTATCAGCAAGAGTGACCCTTAATCAATGGAAGTACGCTCAAAACAAAACATTCAATAATTTTCTTGGTCATATGACCAATGCGGATGGAGATGAGCACTGGACCGTTCTAAGTGAAAACACGATTAAGGTTAATTCTGATGTTGCGATCTTCGAACCTTCGAATTTTTATAGTTTTTCTTTCGTTGCAAGAGATCATAGAGGCGAGCTACTAGAAGCAAGATCGAAGTGCAATATGGGTAATGTGGCACCAGAGACTGCAGAAGCAATGGACATAAAAGAAGCCCTCGGCTGGATTAAGGGACAACAACACTGTAATGCAGTGGCGGAGACAAACATGTTTAGTTGTAGTGCAATCAATTCGAAGCTCTGGAGTTTTTCCTTCGTATTTTGGACGGCTCATAGAGGAGTGCAAGTCACTATTGTCCGAATTAAGAGATATGAATGTTTTTGTTAAGTTTGTTAAACGGTATGTGAATAGGGTAACCCACTTTCTGGCTAGGTCCACCTATTCTATAACTGATCGTACTTGGTAGGTGTATGATAATCACCCGGGGTTCATTGATGTATTGATGAACGATATGATTTATTAATGAAATTATCATTTTCTTGACAAAAAAAAATTATAAAAATAACAAAGAAATGAATCTTAGAATGTTAAGGATATCAAAATAACAAAGAAATGAATCTTAGAATGTTAAAGGATATCAAAATGACTACAATTTATTCCTGAATGTCAAGTCTCATGTTCAAATTCATGCCATGCATGTTGATACATCATTAGGTTACACATTCAAGAATCGATGCTAACTAAATATCTGAGAATCATTTTGGTAACAGTTTTAAATATTTTAACATTTTTCCGTATAAAATTTTTAACACCCCTGCACCAATCTATACTATTAACTCCTTATATATAATAAGCGTAAGGGAGATCTTATCCAAAACTTTGGTCGGTCACTGTACTATCAAAAGTATATGATCCGTCGGATTATAAAACTATAAATATTCAAATAGATGAGGACCGTTAGATATAATATTAAAAATTGTATTTGATTAATAATAGGATAGTATTTAAATACTAAAAGGTGTATTTTGATAATTGAAACCAATTATAAATAAGTTTTCTAAATTGAATAGAAATCTTTATGTAAAAAATCGTAATTATCTTTTCTCTTTAGTTTATGGATAGTTCCAGTTAGATAATAATTATTAAACCATCATTAAATTAAAGATAATTTTGTTAGCTTCGCGTGGGCTGTAAAATTGTTAAAATCTGTTGTCTAAAACTCAAGATAGAGCCCAAACAGTAAAGTGATTATCTAAATTTTAATAATTGTTTTTTAATTTAAACCAATTATAAATAGGTTTTCTATGTTGAATAGAATAGAAATATTTATGTAAAAAATCGTAATTATCTTTTCTCTTTAGTTTATGGATAGTTTCAGTTAGATAATAATTATTAAACCATCATTAAATTAAAGATAATTTTGTTAGCTTCGCGTGGACTGTAAAATTGTTAAAATCTGTTGTATAAACTCAAGATAGAGCCCAAATAGTAAAGTGATTATCTAAATTTTAATAATTTTTTTTTATTATTGCAGCGCCAATTTAATTTTTTTTCCTAATTCTTTTAAATTTATAAATTCTATGTTTATTTCAATAAAATATTAAAATCAATTTAAGAAAAAATTAAAATCGATCTGGTCCGTGTACGACCACTATACAACCAAATTAATTATTACAGTTAGATCTTAAATAGATCGATGAGAATTGTTAGATCTAATATTAAAAAGTGTATCTAATTAATAATAGAATTATATTTAAATACTAAAAAGTGTATTTTGATAATTTAAAATTTTTCTATGTAAAAATTCTTAAATATCTTTTCTCTTTAATTTATGTATAGTTCGAGTTAGATAATAATTGTTAAACCAAATATCAGATAACAATTCATATCGATTACAATATTAAAATTATCAATATAATGCTAATGTATATCATATAACAATGATACATGTGGACCCTGCGTTATAAGAGACTTAGGAGAACTCATGTACATGAATAAATTTAAACATTTTTTTTCTGAAGGAACATAACAATTTATTTTTCCACTAATTCTTTTAAATATAGAAATTTTATCTTTCTTTCAATAAAGTATTAAAATAAATCAAGAACAAATTCAAATCGATAAAGACTATAATAATATGAGAGTAAAATTTTATATAATCATAACATAATTTTTATTCTGTTTAATAATTTTAAAGTAATAATGTATTTTAAAATATTATATACACTATAAATAAAACCGAAACATTAAAAATAAAAGCAGTTAATAAGATACTTATATGAGTATGTACTTGATATTCTTATTATATTAAACTCTTTTATATAATAAGTATAATAGGGATTTATCCAAAATTTTGATCGTGACAACCAAATTAATAAGGACTATTAGATCTTAACTAGATAAATGAAAATCGTTTGATCAAATATTAAAAAAGCGTATTTTATTTATAATAGGATTATATTTAAATTCTAAAAAGTGTATTTTGATAATTTAAACCAAATATACCAAATATACCAAATATAAATAAGTTTTCTATATTGAATAGAATTCTCCATGTAAAAAATTCGTGACTTTCTTTTCAGATAAAAATTGTTAAACCATCTTTTAATTAAAAATAATTTAATTATGGTGTAAAATCGTCAAAATTTGATTTTTAAAACACAAGATAAAGCCCAAATCAGTAATGTGAGTATTTAAATTCTAATAATGATTATTATGTCATTATTATTTTAACGCCAATTTAATTACTTTTTTCTAACTATTTTAAATTTAGAAATCTATCTTCAAAAATTAAAATCAATCTAAGAAAAATTCAAATCAACAAAGAATATAATAATACGATGATAAAATTTTATAAAATTGTGTATATTTTTTATCCTATTTTATTAAGTTATAGATCATAACTAATCAAATATAATTTATTATTAAATAATAAATTATACGCAAATGGTGATTTTGTTTTATAAGCACTCATAGAGACCTAATTTCATTGTTAGCAGACTATATTCATATTAAAAAAAACCGTATTTTGAAATTGTAGACTCAGCTACAGAACAGACCTAACTTTTTTAACCTATATACATTGTAAATTATTAAATTCGAAACTTTAAAAGTTTGTTAATCAATTAGTATAGTACTTTTCTGAAAATCGTACTTTACAAAAAATATTATCAAATAAACTATGTCTGAAAGAAAAAAAATGAAAAAAATTCTTTTTTTTTTCAAAAAAAAACCTGTAAATTTTAATATGTTATTGGGAGATTCAAATCTTATATCATTCTACATGATAATTTTACTGTTATATGTAACGTTTCTCAACAATTTAATTTGAAAGATCCAACGATTATGGATTGAATGATCAAACAAAGCGACCACACTTATAAGAAAACTTTCATTATTTAGTCTTTAATATAATAACATAGATATTTACGGGATATACTATAAAAAAATGAATTTTATACAGAATTTTGATCGTCACGGTGTACTACTTTAAAAGAAGAACTATTACAAAAAAATATATATTTTAATTGATAATTTATTTTCTCAAAAGTTCAAAGTTCCCGCATCATTAACATATTACAAAAAAGAGTATATTATATTTTAGCAATAAATATTTCAAAAAATTAAAAATTAAAAAAATTATAAATATTAAGAAAAATTAATGATGTTATCATGGTAGTTTGGTCCTAAATACCGCCAAAACATTCTCAACCGTTAGATCCAATACTTTTAAAAATAGATGATCAAGATTATATCATATAAAAAGATATTATTATCTAAAAATGATATAAGTTAAAAGATATTATATTAGGATTGGATTTTCCAAAAAGTTAAAACATTAAAATAGTTGTAATTAAATAAGGAAACCCATTTATAACCAAAATAATAAAAATCATTTAATCTTAAATAGATAGGTGAAAACCGTTAGATTTAACATTAAAACCTGTATTTGGTTAATAAAGGTTATTCTAATAATCTAAACTACATATAAGTTAAGTAGATTTCCTAAATCGAATAGAATTCTCAACATTAAATTTCGTCACTTTATTCTCTTTTTAGTTTTATAATAGTTTTTAATTGAAAAAAAAAACTATTAAACCACAACTAAATTAAAGAATATTTTGTGAATTTCATGTGAACCGTAAAATTGGTCAAATCTAACTTTTATAACTCAATATAAACAAATATTAAATTGAGCGTGTAAAATGTAATAAATATCAAATTTTTAACAATAATTTTTTTTGGCTAAATTTTTTTAACAATAATTTAATCATGTAAACTAATAACTTTTAAATATTAAAATATTCATAAATAAATATAATTATAAATATTAAAAAAACAATCGTGTGTTGCATCGTAATAAAAATATAATTATAAATAGAATAATTATAAATAAAATTTAAGTAACCGTGCGTGGCACGGGCTATAAGCTAGTATTATTATAAGTAAATTAGCCTCTATTTGGTTGGTTGGTTGTTGGTTAGTTGGTATTTTTAATAACAACCGTTAGATTGAAAGAGAGATAAAAGTAGAACCGTTAGATGTAATGTTAAAAGAATATTTCTTTCTTGATATTCAAAATACTCTCACGGGTTCAAGGTTCGAATCCCGTCAACAACATAGTTTAAAAAATATTTCTTTTTAGATATTTAAAATGTTCCCACGGGTTCAAGGTTCGAATCCCGTCAATAACATATTATTATTATTAAATATTTATATTACCTATTTTTCTAAGTTATATCCCGTCAATAACATATTATTATTAAATATTTATATTACCTAAGCTATATTCAGAAGTTCGAGATAGTATTCCTGTCGATAATATATTAAAAACATTTATCCTCAAAATACAAAGACATGCTTACACCAATATCATACATACATTATTAATTTTTAAAAATTTATTTTTCTACTAATAAAATTATATAATCAAAATACAGATAATAATATAAAAATTCTAAAATTCATCGGTGCGATTAATAAATTATGACTGCCATTTCGGTGTTTATGTTTTACATTTTGTACGCACTACACGCCCTGGACCTTTCAGCTATGCATGTTATTTCGGGTTGTCATCTTAAAAGTTTTTACATTTAAATTTGTCGAAACATGTACTGGAATTCAAGTATACCTATTTAATTTATGTAAGTCATAAACTCTCTAATTATCAAAAAAAAAAGTCATAAATTCTCTCCAAACTACATATCCAATAATTGTACATGTTTTGTTCGTGTAATTTGCTAGATTGAAAATGACTTGTGTCCTGTAACAAAAATAAAATGTAATAATCAATTCTATATTATCAATATTTTAAAACTTATTTAAAATCTCTATAATATCGTTTCTTTTAGGAAGAAGCACATATAATTCCTAGAAAAAAAAATGAAACTTTTGCGACTAGCAAATTCTATTCTCTAATTTCACATTAATTTTTAGGTGGTACATTATGATTATAGTTAATAATTGTACTCATTATCATTATAGTTAATAATTTTGGAGTTAATAATTTATGAAGCACAAACATGGGCCGACATCAAAGTAAAAGCCCATACCCATGTAGTATATATAGATACTAAAAGAATAATTCTAAGTGGGGGATAAAGTATATAAGTTGTAGACCAGACAGCATTCACTTTGAGTTCTGTTATAAACCTACCTATACATACAAATAAAAATGGTGGGATCTTTATCATTTTGTTCAAGAATGCCAAGCGTGTGTGTAAATTGTATGCCATCTTCTTTTAATCCTTCACGTAGACTTGCTCTTTTCACTCTTACCACTGGTATGTTTTTTTTATTGTTATCTTGAATTTATAGTTACACACACTTGTGTGTGTGTTTTTTTTGTGAGTTATGAATGTTAGGTAATTAGGTTAATTTAATTGTATTTATTAGATTCTTGGGTTTTTGTTTAATGTATGTGTTTTTGCTAGTACTTGTTTAGTGTCATTGTTAATTTGCTAATTGTTATATTGTTAAAAAATAGAGTATTGCTGTGGCCTGTGGGTATGAAATTGGGTACCTAAAAAATTGTTACGAAATGATGTGGCATTATAGAATGTTTTTATTGAATTGATATCGGTGTTAATGCATCCATTACATTTGATTGAGTTATAAACGATTACAATACGACAGATGACCCAATTTTCTAAAAAATATGAAAGTGGCAATTTATAGTTTATAGTGTTGCATTGGAGTAGATTTCCGGTGTTTGGTTGGTCTCTGGAAAACAAATATTGGAGGACATTTTTTTTGAAAAATACTATGAATTTGTGGAAAATGACTTCCCCTTTCCAAAAGGAGGAACACATTATCCAAATTGAACATTTTCTCAAAAAATTTCATAATTTTTTTGTATTTCTCCAAAAATATTTTCAAATATTTCCGACAACACTTTCCGATACTTTTCGGGAATATACTTTCTAGGAAAATATATTCCAAAATCAAGTTATGTTCCGGCAAACAAACGGATTGTTTATGTGTCCCAATTGAAGTTCGAAAATCTTAAGGTTGTTCACTTGGATGGAATGTGATGAGGAGAGAATGAAATGATAATTATACTTGGGATTATGGAGAAATATTATAAATTTTATTCCTTCCTTCATTGCTTTCCTTACAGTTTTAACTAGAAGTCTAACCACCAGTTTTAAGAAGGAATGTTCCATTCTATTTCTTCCTCATTTCCCCTACACTCTTCGATCATAAAACGTTTTTACTCCCTCATAATTGTTCACTATTTCCCCGTACATTCTTTCTTTCTCCATATATTTTGTTATTAATTTTTCATTCCATTTTCTCCAAGTGGTCACAACCTTAGGGTTCAAGCAAGGTCAGATCTAGGAAGAAGAGGCACGGGAGGATACGTGTCCCACTTAAATTTTTCGCCAATATAAAATTCGATCTTTTTTCACCATTAAAAATTTGACAAATATATAAAACTATCCCCACAACTTTAAAAAAAATATAATGCTACCAAATGTAGCTAGTGCCGCTCCCCCACTAAAAAAAACTCTCCCTAAACCTAAAGGTGTTAGCAGGAGAGCTTATTATGTGAATCATGCTTGGTGCTAAACTGCTAATACATTATACCTTTAAGGCCCTAATAATTTTTTTTTCAGTGTTTCTTATAGGTATCATTTACATTGGATTATTTGTTGTATTAACAAATGAGAAAGGTAAAAGATTAATGTAACTTGAAACATTTCTTAAAACCTTTCACGATTTTGACCTGAAATATGTTACATGTGTTATTTTACTTTGAATACATATATAGTTGGTGGATGTAGTTAGCTTCTTGTAGCAGTAGTTGATTTGCTCTTATTGAAATTTCAGCTATACCGCAATCACCATTTTTTGGTGGAAAAGAATCCACATGGCTACGAGCAGATGAAAATACAATAGAGACTGCTACTGCATTAGAAATGCCAACTGTAGCTGATGAAAAACTATTAGATTGGATCAAAAATGACAAGAGAAGAATGTTGCATGTTGTTTATCGTGTAGGGGATTTGGACAAGACTATAAAGTATGTCCTTTACGGTTCTCCCTCTGTTCCACAGTAAAGGTTTCATTTACTATGTGTATATGTTCTGGAGGGTAGCTCACTTTCAGTTTCTGGAAATATATAATGAAAAAAAGTATTCAGTTTGGACATCGTAAACGTATTACCATACCATCGCTTCATATTAAGTTTCTTATAAGGACAACATGAAAAACTGATCCTAACCATGTACAGATTTGTCTGATCAAACTTTTATTTGGGAAGCTGAGGGACTCTAATAAACTTATTTAACCCGATGTACAACACTAGTTATTTGATGTGTTTATCAAATGCTTACTGCATCGTTCATTGCAACTGTAGATTTTATACTGAATGCTTGGGCATGAAGCTTTTGAGAAAACGAGACATACCAGAGGAAGGTTCTAGTAATGCCTTTCTTGGATACGGGCCTGAAGAATCTAATTTTTCAGTTGAACTTACATACAGTAAGTTGTCGGGTTATTCCTTGTCATGTTCATCAAAATTTCTGGATATTTTATTTTAGCGAAAGTTCAAATTTCTTACATTTTTTATTTCATCCTTTTGAACATGTTTAATATGCTTTCAAATGTTTCCTTGCAGATTATGGTGTCGACAAGTATGACATTGGAACTGGTTTTGGACACTTTGGTGTAGCGGTTGAGGATGTAAGTTGTCGTCTACAAGAATCTTTACAAATCATTTCATAAACTCAGCCACACTACATAAGAATATAAGATCTTTTTTTGAATATTACACTGGATATAAAAACCAGTTCATGTTCTATACCTTACTAAAAATTGATATAGTTTTACTAGCATAACTCCGTACCATTCGGTTCATTTTTTAAATTCATGTACTCCAACAGAGACATGTACTGGACAGGATCCATTTGTATCTGATAAGGTGGTCTCTATGAGATCAACTTACTACGTCCTGTTGTCATTAACAAGAATGCTAAGTCCTATTGTCATTAAAAACTTAGGGTTCTTGGATATGGATCTGAAATTGGGCTCTGGTGGGACTCAGCACATAAGTAAATTTGTATATTTCTAATTCATTTAACGTTTTAAATAGTGTCTTTCACCAATAAAATGTATGCACTCAAATTCTTAATTAATGTCAAATTCATAGCATAAAATCGTAAGAATAACATTGAAACAGGTCATATACATGAACCTAATGTGAGGCATTTTATATCAAATCGAACTAAATTGATGCAATATAAAATGTCCGGTTTCACTGAGGAATTCAACTCAGATCCTATACCCACTCATGTTTTCTGTTGGACACGGGTGTGAGGACAAAATCGGAGGATCAGGGTAACAGAGCAAGCATGGTTTACCAAATAAAATTGAAGTGTCTAGCACTCGGTAGATATATTGGCTTTTTTGGCATCACCTTATGTTCTTCTATGTTGCTCGGACTCTTCATTTTACCTTCAAGTACCCGTGTCGGACACTCGACACTCGGACATGGACACTCGGACCCGGACACTTATTTTAGGCCAAAAACATGCATATTTTTCAAAATTTTGCCGAGTCCAGTACTTGGACACGTATCCATATCGGACACTTTTAGCCGAGTCCGAGTAACATATTGTTCTTAACTCATCATGTACTAGCAAAAAAAAATGTCATAGTGGATTATGCGAACAAGAAGATGAACATCTAATTGGATATGCTTTCGTTGGACTTGGGCAGCCTATTTCTGCTGCTCAATTTGTATTCATGAAACTTGGAATTATATATTCTGAGTTTAATTTGATAAGATAGTGGCTCTTGTATCCTTGCATTTTTGCTCACTTATTACTTTTGTTTCTGAAAAATTACTTCGTTGGCTAATGGTGTTGCATGCTCCATCATGCCATTAAGACACAAATGTTCATATGTATCTCATAAATCCATGCTTTGATTTCAACGCCCAGGTTGCTAAGACAGTGGATCTGATAAAGCAGAAGGGGGGAAAAGTTACTAGGGAACCCGGCCCTGTTGAAGGTGGCAGTACAAAAATTGCCATCATAGAAGATCCTGATGGTTATAAGTTTGAGCTTTTGGAGAGGGGACCAACACTGGAGCCCCTATGCCAAGTTATGCTACGAGTAGGAGATCTTGACCGTGCAATAAATTTCTATAAGAAGGTAAAATTGAGATATATGCCCTATATGAAATTTGAACTACATTCTTGTTGCGTCTTTGCATGTTTCAGTTTATCAGCTAACAGTCCGAATCCTCTTTCATCTTTAACTGAAGGCATTTGGCATGGAACTTCTTCGGAAAAGTGACAACCCTGAGTACAAGGTAGGTTATTTTGATTTTGAATGTCCATTCTTCTCAGCAAGTGAGCAATAAATATGTTTTGATTCTCATTTTTGCTTCATGCAACCTTGTGAAAGCCAGATTTTCTGGGTTTTGTTTTGCTAATTAGAATCGCTGGCTATGAAAACAAGTGTGAAAAATGTTAGCAAGGGATGTCATTTTATATGCATCAAGTAAATTTTACAGCCAGTAGAAAATCTAATAGAAATGATGAGTAAGAAATTACACAGACAGATCCCTTCGCTATAGAAGTTAGAGTTTATTTGTTAGCACCAGCTAGATTCCTTGAAGGAGTGGTATTTGTTTTGCAATAGGGTTATTATGGTTATTACTTATCTGACTATGGTTTTCTTAACGAATTTCAAAGTTTAAAGTTTCTTTGGGAAGGTTTTTTGGAGGCCTCAAAGGCCCAAGTTCAACTCTAGTTTAACCTTATATTCCCTATAAGTATCACAGGCGCATATAACTTTGCGTTTTGTTTAAAATTTTCTGTTAACAGTTCAATTTATTTATCATAATTTTGCGTGCTATCTTCAAATTGTTTAACTTGTTAATTTGTTCTTCTGCTTCATCTCCACTCTCCAGAACACAGTTGCCATAATGGGTTATGGACCAGAAGATAGAAGCACTGTTCTCGAACTAACATACAATTACGGAGTCACAGAATATGACAAGGGGAATGGTTATGCCCAGGTGAACTGCGGATATCTTTTTTAAGCAAATCTGGACATAATATTTGTATTTAGATACTTCAGATTCTTTTCTTGCTGAAAGTTCAAGCTATACCGGTAATCACAACAACACTTGTTTTGTAATATTGTCAGATTGCAATAGGCACTGATGATGTCTATAAGACTGCCGAAGCGATTAAAAAGTTTGGCGGAGTAATCACTCTACAACCCGGACCCTTGCCGATCCTTAATACTAAGATTACAGCCTGCTTGGATCCAGATGGGTGGAAATCGGTATACCTTTAAACCAAAACTCTATTTCACTTGATGCATTTTAGTTTTAGGTACACACCGACCGAGACTGCAAAACACCATCTACTAGGCAGGAATAATCTTTTGCAACTGCCAGTCTTGTTTCTGCTTGTGTTCTTGTAGAGGGTGTAGCCAAAGTAAATGCTACCACAACCAAGTAAAGAAAATGAATTTTAAACTTCTAGAGGCCAATTAGTAAATTTAGTATTGACTGAAGGAAATTTTCCCAAGTAACTACATTGTTCAAAGCTTTATGTTGAGCTACATTGATTAAAGCTGTAGTTGAAGAAATATGAGAAATCTACTTTCGCTAGGGTGTAATTGATGTTTTTACCATGTAAAAGTTATATTATGCCTCTATTAATACATGTATTTTAGCATTTCATTAATAAAGTTTTATCCATATACTTGATGCCCTAGTTAACCCTGATTTAAGGTTCAAATTTCACGGAATGGGTTTATTATTTATAGGCGCAAGACATGATGATTCTTAATGTTTAATGCTTGATTTTTTTTTTTTTTTTTAATTTATGCTTTTGCCCTTTTTTTTGTTGCAGGTCTTTGTTGATAATGTTGATCTGCTAAAGGAACTAGAATGAAAGGCATCATTATCTTTGTAGCTGATGTATTATTTGATTGAATTAATTGAGAGAAAGAACCATGACCACTTTTGTCAAAGCTAATCTATAATTTTTCTTTCAAATCTACCCAATCGATAGATGTGTTCATATTACCTTCTCACAGATTTAATACTTGTCGAAAATTATTTTTTCACAACGCAGCAACTACTGTTCTTGTATGTTGTCATTTATAGATATGCATGTCATATTAACATCTTCAGAATGAATTACGTAAATTTTTATCTGCTTGTACCATAATGTAGCAAATCTACTAAAAATAACATGGGCATGTCAATCTAACATATTCTGGATCCCCTCAATCGATAGCAGCGTGTTACCTTTATTTCTTCCTTTTAAATTATTTTGTATCAAAGATCTCTCTTCACTCTGGATTTAGTCCACCCTTTCCCTTGTTGGCCATGCTGAGATGTCATAGTAGACATGAGACGACAACTACAAGCACAATATAAGTTCGATCCAGATACAACTGAGGTACAAGATTATTTGTCTCAAGTAAATTCGTTCTTTATGTTTTGCTCAGACTTCTTTTTGTTTGTGAATGTTCCTGCCATGTGTTTGCTTTTCGTTTTTGCAATCATCTGTTTATCGTTCCCATTTTAGTAGGTATTATAATGAGAATGTGAAAACAAAGTAATATGACATTGAAGACATTTGCACTCCCCTACATTCCCACTGTATAAAAATAATACTGAGAAGGCTCTTATAACTGAGTAGGAGTTGATTCTTTCTATTTCAATGTCTATACTAGTTCAGATGAGAGTCCTGCAAGGTTTGACCTGCCCATTGAACTTTATGTCAGAAGTGACTTCTTTGCAGTGAAGATCCCTAGCATCATGTCTATAAAAGTTTATTCATCAGCTAATCACTCTCACAAATATATACTACTGAACACAGTTGCCTTTCCTCGTGTGTTTCAGTTGTCCACCTCCTTTAAAAACAAAGTTTGATGTAGGTGAATAATTTTAGTCTTTGCCTTCACATACTTTCCTCGAGTAGAGAAACAGTTGCAGCTCCCTTTTATAGTCTTGCCCTTAGTGTAGCAGCTTCTCTCAAGGCCTGCATTTATGATTGTCAAGTTATTTTAAATTTTTAAATGAATTGTTCTAATTATTGAGTATATATATAAGACATTTATTGGTTGGATCGTTTACACATTGAGGACAGTGTATTTTCTTCTCCTAAAGCATCATTATGTTCAATCTATTCTGTTGCAAATCCTTTTAGTAATTTCTGTCCAATTTTCTGGTCTAAGTACCCACCAAAGTAGTTGGTGTTACCATGGTAGCTCCAGCAATTAGGGTCGTTAACCCACCAGTGGTCTTTGCATTGATTGCAGAGCTATAGCTGTTAATATTTGCCTATTATCCTTGTGCCTGCTGCAGATGCAAGTGCAGAAGATGCTTTAAAAGTAATTTTATTCCACCATATAATTAAGGTCTAGTAATTTTATTCCACAGGGTATCTGCAGCGGAACATCTTAACACCTTACTGGGCATCGAATTATCTATGTAGGTCACCGCACTTTGTTCCCATATGCTTCAAGGGAACTGGGGAAACTACTTATTTCTCTACATGAGTGAACATCTCATTCAGCTTTCTGCTTGAAGTTATACATATTCTGTGTGTAGCCACCTAGGCTTATAAGCTAATTAGCACTAGTAAAGTTGTATACTCCCTCCGTCCCATTCATTTCTATACACTTTTCATTTTGGGATGTTCCATTCATTTCTATACATTCCAAAAATAATAACTTTTAATAATATAAAACACTATTACACCCACTATATTCTCCAATATCTCTATTCTATAACAATATAAATCACTATAACACTCACTACTTCCTCCACTATCTCAAATCTATTATTAAATATTGATAGGTCCCACCACTTTACTCACTTTTCATCTAATTTTACTCATTTTTTATATCGTTTCTTAGTCTACGTGCCCAATCCCAGTGTATACAATTCACTGGGACGGAGGGAGTAGCTATTATAAACAGTTGGTAGTTCTTGAAGAAAGATTGTGAATATCGAGTTTTTATGGAAACTAGCCTAACAGCCCGTGCAAGGCACGGGCCTGCATAGAAATGCCAATAATTTTTTTGCGAGTAGGTCGATTTATTAACGTGACGTTTGTGTAATCGTAAGTTTGATCGTGTAAGATGAAAAGTGTGAGTTGTGCAGAGTAGTAAGAAATTTTGTTGGCAAATAATGTAACTACTTTGAATGATGAACGTACCCTTGTCAGGTTTTGAGACTTGTTCATATATTAATTAAATAATTTCTCACTGAATTTGTTCATATATCGAAATAATTTTATAATTAAAAATACATTAGATGATAATATTTGCAATTTATCGTAAATTTGTAATATTGCGTACCACTTTCATGAATCAAATACTTATAAATTTGATTGGATTTCGTAATATTCAACTAATATCTATATGATAAAAGGCACATGATTATTTTTATCGATGTAAGAATGATTAGACAACATTAATGACTTGTGCATATATATAATTTCCAAACAACTATTTTTTGGTTCCATCTTTTTTCCCCTTCATATAGAGTGGGTTCATGTTATAATGACGTAAGTAAATGTTTCAACTCAATCATCATAAATAATTGAAATCCTAAATTTTAAAAATTCATATATAACTCAAATTAAATTATCTTATATATATTTCTCAAAATTCATGTATTTTGCTCAGTTATATAATTTTATAAATATATGGTACAAATTAATGAATTCTGAATCAACTATAATCTATACTAAACAAAATGGGGGTATAATTTATCATTTGGTTCACAACTCATATTGGTTATCATTTTCAATCACAATCGATACTGATGGGTCTTTGAAGTCAAATTGATTGGAACATCTAGATGTATTACTAAAAGTTATGCTACATAGAAGTTTAAGGTTCGAATCCCATCAACAACATATTAAAATAAACATTTATTACAAATATACATTTACTCGGCTGCTCCGGCAGAACAACTCAAAAATTAAAAGGGAAAATAAATTCTTTCATCCTTAAACTATATGCTGTTTTGGGTTTAGGTCCTTGAACTATACGAAAAAATATTAAGGTACTTAAACTTTCAAATTTTCTGATTCTCGTCCTTCCGTCCAAAAAGGATGACGTGACAATTACGTAAAAATCGAAAATTCTTGGAATAGAGTGAAATTTTGGCATGTTAATCTACGAATGATTACAAGAACATCGGCAGTGAAAGTTTTCGATTTCGAGTTCACTAACATATGGAAATCTGCAGATTTTAGTCAAAAAAATTCGTGTTCTTGAAATTAAAGTGCAGATTTCTATACGTTAGTGAACTCGAAATTGAAAATTTTCACCACACGGGTTCTTGTAAGCAGTAGTAAATTAACATATCAAAATTTCACTCAATTCCAAGATTTTTCGATTTTCACGTAATTGCCACGTCATCATTTTTGGACGGAAGGACGAGAATCAAAAAAATTGAAAGTTTAGGTACCGTAATATTTTTTCGTATAGTTCAAGGACCTAAACCAAAAACAGCATATAGTTTAAGGACGAAATAATTTATTTTCCCAAATTAAAAACATAAATAAAGGTAAAATACGTGAACCACTCGTTACTATATTTAATTTGATTATAATAATTTAAATAAAAAGGTAAAACAATACAAAAAATAACTCGTGATTTGCACGTGTTATAAATAAATATATACTGATAAATATATCATTTTTAAGACTAATTTTTTTTTTATAAAAAAAGTAAGGTAAATGTGATAACTTTATAAATGTCCAGGATTATTCATCTATTTAAAAGTGAAAAATAACCACGATTTTGACCTGAAAACTTATACGAGGTTATACTGTTTTTTCAATACAAATATTGAATGACATTTTTGTAATAATAAACTCAACCTTTTCGTATACAAAAAATAAACTTTACTTGTATTTTATTGTGTATTAGCTTCAGTGTTGTAATTCGACGATGTCCTCAAAGCCCACAAACCCTATTTAGAATTTCATTTATCAAAATGATTTTATGATATTACGCATCCAATTAATATATTATATAAAATTCTATTATTATTAAAGACTTATACATTTTTTTTAATATCATTCATTAATTTTTTACATACAATTTGAATTTTTATTTTTAAAACTTATAGTCTAACTGGTCGTCATTAATAGTTAGACAATTTAATAATTCTTATGATCGAGAAAAATCATATCTTATTTTCATCTATTGCATATAAATCATGTTAATTTTTTATTTAAAATATAGACCATGTTTTTGAGTTATCGTCTTTTTAGAATCAATTCAATTGTATCTTCTACATTTTCAAATATTTATCTTTTTAGTCGAATTATACATTTAAACCCCTCAAAGTCTAAATGTTTGATCAATAAAACATTTCTAATTTAACTCAAATATTTGATATTTTATATACTTAAAAATTATGATATATAGTTCATATTTGATGTAGTTATATATTATGTATGATTTTATAGATAGAATTTATATATTTTTATTTAAATAGTATAATACATTTATAAATATCCAAAGAGAAAAATGAAAATGAAAATATTTTTTTTATCCGGAATAATTTACATTCATGTGTAACATGTGAAATTATATCATATAAATTTTATTTTCCATACTCATCATTTATCATGACAAAGAGAGTGTAGATATTTTATTTTTTACATTTATCATTTATAATGAAAAAAACTTTTTTTGTAATTATATACTCCGTAATATTCTACATTTTAAATCATCACCCCGATTTTTGACTCGGACATCAACCGGGGGATTAAAATGGTGGAAAAAGTGAAAAAATTGACGAAACAAATGAGTAAATTAGAGATATGCCGTGAAAAAATTGACGAAACAAATGAGTAAATTAGAGATATGTCGAAGTTAATAAAGAATGACATGTAATATTAGAAATTATTAACAAATGAAGTGTTCATTTTGAAAAGAAATTTGTTAAGAAATGAATGTGACGAACATAGTGTATAAGCATTGACATTACATAATTTTGATGCTAATTTTCTTAATTTTAAATTATAGACTTAACAAACAATGAAATACATAACATATACAATAGTTCTTATATTAGATCAAGTTCATTACTATATTTTATGTATAATTAATTAATTCTAATAATGTAAAATAGTGATATATAATATGATATAAAAACATGAATTATCAACAACATAACTAAAGTATATTTAATCAAAAATATACAACTATAATAAAAATTTAAAACCATGATTGATCATTTACCTATATATATAATAACGTAAATAAAAAATACAGATTTATATGAATAATATGGACCAATATTTTCTTTACTCAAAGGTTCAAAAAAAAAAAAAAAATAGAATTAGAGGAAATAATGTGACTTATCTAATAAAATCTTTAAAGTAAACTCAAAAAACAACTTAGCATAGTGGTTAGGCTTTGGACTTCTTAGAGCGAGGTTGGGGGTTCGATTCTCTACAATAACAAATGTTAACATATTTTTGCATAATAATATAACAATGGTATTTTTGTTATTTTTCAAAAAATAGGGGTAAAATCGTAACTTCACAAGCATTAAAATGGCAAACTTTGCCCTTTGTTGGCTTTTAATATATAGAGAAAGATTCTTAATAAATTATAGGAGTGACAATGGGAAGGTCTGAAATAAAATAAAAAATTAATATAATACCTATTTGTTTATTAAAATATATTAGCTTATAACACATACGGGTTTCCGTTTATATTTTTTAATAGTACTTGATTACAGAATTTTACAGTTGTATAGAACTGAAATTACACAGTATTTCAAATTTCAAGTCATGTCAACACAGGTTACAAAATTAATTAATTAGGAGAGACATTGGCATCACTCTACAGTTGTATGTACTAAGAGATAAACTTGATCGTCCCACAAGCATTTAAGCAATTGTTTGAAGAGCAATTATACAAAACTCAATAGTTGCCTGCAGATAGGATTTGAGTGGTTAAATTTGTTGCTTTTGATTAAACAAATTACATTTGTTATGACATGTTATCAGATATTTTTTATTCATTTTTCATTACTAAAATAATGATTGTACGAATTTAAAATAATGATTTGCAGTTTTTATCCCCAAAAGTCTTGAGATATATTGACAGCAAATGCTAAGTGATTAATTTTGTATATCTTGTTATCTTTGCATAATCTTTTTATTTTTAAGATTTAATTTTAAGAAAAAATTTCTATCTCACCAGAATCGATTCTCTTTACCCTAATACATATTAGTAAATAATATATAATTTTGGGTTACACAAATTCGATTAGAAAATAAAGGGTCAAACTCGAAATAACATTTTGATTCGTTTTCGATATTTTTTTGATAAATCATTTTCGAATTTTTTCTTGTGTGGTTCTCGGGTAGGGTTCAGTGTCGTAAAAAGCGGGAATCGGAGTTAATCGGTGAAGGCACCGTTCAGAGATTAATCGGGTAATCGGGGATTAATCAGAATGATTAATCGGAATAAATTTAATAATATTTTTTATAAACAATTATAAAATTGTTTCGTTATTTCAACTAAACATATGTTATAATCATATATTTATGCACATATGTTAAAAATGTTATATAATTGTAATAAATAAAATTTTGAAGGTTTAATTTTTCTATTAGAGATCAATTTAAGAGAAAAACTTAATATAATTTACGATTTAGGCATCTAAAATTATAATTATATGTACAAAAATAATGTTTTTTCCTATTGTTTAATCAAGTTTCTACCTTTTAAATTTTTTTTATTATTTTTTTATTTTAACAATTTTTACTATTTTTTAATAATTAACCCGATTTTTGACTGATTAATCCGATTTTTGACCGATTCAGCCGATTTTTGACTGTTTTTATGAAAAAACGATTAATTGACCGATTTTTGTTTAATCAGTTTGATGGCTCACCATTTAACGATTAATCGACGATTAATCCCGATTAATCGCCGAATTTTAGAACACCGGTAAGATCTAAAATTGTGACGCCTAGTTATGTATGAATCACCATTCCACATATGTGGCGCTAATGACTAAAGAGTAAAGTAAAGTACTTTGTCCCGCAACATCCAAGCAATGAACATGATATTTTTATTTGCAGAGCAAAGATTAAAATTTGCGGAGCGTGAAGTTTGTCATTTTCAAATTAAAGCAACACTACAACATGTTATTAAGTGTACGTTACTTCTTCTGTGTCCTTTTGTCCATATTTTATTTTCATTACCGGAATTGTAAGGCCCAAAATTGTTACTAAAAATTATTGTCAAATGATGTGATACTGAGTCAATTATAATTGACACTGACATTTGGAAAAATTTTAGTCGGTGAGATTGATCAAAATGTACAAATTTAAAAATATATCTATCCAAGTCCTGTTTAGATGGCGTCCTTAAAAAGGATATCAAGTCAAAGTCAATATACGGGTCAACTTCTCATGAAATGATAGTAAAGTCACCGCTGAGCAATAAGTTGCACATACCATTTAGCCAAACAAAGCCTTACATTCTGTAACCGTTTTCTGTTATGCAGTGTATTTTCATATATACTCAAGTGACTATTTGTAAACAGATGATTAATCATTTTATCTCAATACACTTCTATACTTTTGTATCTATATTTGTGTCTATATTGTTCATATGGTATCAGAGCATAGATCCACTTT
Organism: Heracleum sosnowskyi; assembly: GCA_030848705.1. NCBI lineage: Eukaryota > Viridiplantae > Streptophyta > Magnoliopsida > Apiales > Apiaceae > Heracleum > Heracleum sosnowskyi. The sequence goes on along the minus strand of CM061242.1, from coordinate 6,239,054 downwards.
TCTATCGATCTTCCGCGTCGATTCATGAGGAGATCACAAACAAGCAATGGATTCGCACCATCGCTTTTCTGTTTTGATGATGATTTGGTTGCGATTTGTGATGTTCTAGGGTTTCCGATTACATATGTAAGCTCTTTTTTCGTTTCATTTCGATGCACTTATGAGAATCAAACTTGATTACATTGATTCGTGGATTGTTTGAGTCGTTTGTGACTCGAATTGTTTCTTAGACCCGTGCTTGGATTTCTGGTTATAATTCTTACAATTTGTGATTGATTGTCTTATGTTCTTGCGTCTTTAGTTCGGTTAAGTCGTGTTATTGCTGATTGATTGAGATTTTATTAAGTGTTTGTGTTGGAATTTGTGTTGGAATTTGTTTGATTGATTGATTGGTTGATTTGTTTGCGATGATGAAAGGTACTTATGCGAATGTTGTGAGTCCTCATAATAATGGAGAACAGAGTGTTGAAACTTTAGAAACTGAGAATCAAAATCATGTATCTACTATCTCGAATATGCATCATTTGTATCTTCAGAATATGGATCATCCTGGATTTGTGTTGATTGCTAAGAAATTAACCGGCACAGAGAATTTTGGTCCCTGGAAAAGGTCTATAACAATTGCCCTATCTGCTAAGAATAAGTTAGGGTTAGTGACTGGAACTTTGACTAGGCCTGATTCTGAACCTTTACAAGCTCAATGGGATAGAGTGAATGATATGGTGATAAGTTGGATTTTGAACACTGTTTCGGATGAAATCAGTACTGGTATGGATTTTGTGAATTCTGCAGTGGAGGTTTGGAATGAGCTTCATGATCAGTTTGCTAGTATTGATGGTCACAGGGTTTATCAGATTCTGAAAGATCTTCATGCTTTAGAACAAGGTGAGAAATCTGTTGAAGTTTATTACCATAAGATGAAGAACTTGTGGGATGAATATGCGGCTTTGGAGCCATCTATTGTGTGTAAATGTGATTGTACATGTGACTTTCATAAGCTCCAAGATGATAGGGAGCAAAGGAAGAAATTACTTCAGTTTTTGATGGGATTAAATGAGAGTTTCTCTGCTACAAGAGGACAAATTCTTATGATGAATCCTTTACCAACTGTTCCTCAAGCTTATTCAATGATTAAACAAGAGGAGAAACAAAGACAGGGCTATAGTGTGTCTCATTCTTTTGCTGCAAATGTTAAGAAATTTGGTAATCACAATTCTGGTGGTCAGTCATCTAATTCTGCTGGTTCTGGTGCTAATTCAAATTCTGATGGTTCTGTCAAAAGGCAAGGGTTGAAATGTAACTATTGTCACAAGGAAGGCCATCTTAAGGAGACTTGCTATAAATTGATAGGTTATCCACCGAGAGGTAGAGGTCGTGGCAAATTTGGTTCTCAAACAGCTACCATTGGTTTTCGACCATATCCTCAGGCTATGCATGTTGCTAATGTTACTGATATTACTGCATCTTCTCAGCCTGTTAGTGGTTCTTCACAGTCTGATTCTTTACAGGCTAGTTATCTTTGTGATACTCAACATTTTACTCAACAGTCTTTTGAAAAGCTTCAACAACAAGTCGCTCAGATGTCTCAAATGATGTCTTCTATGATGAACTCTAAGCCATCTACTGTGTCTCAGATGTCTTTTACTCCTGAAGATCACCTTGCAGGTTTGGCATACTCTATGTTATCTTTTGCACCTGTTCAGTCTGTTAATACGTGGATAATTGATACTGGTGAGTCCAATCACATGTGTTGCGATTTGAATATCATGGTTAATGTTCAGAAATTGTCTAGTCCTTTTCACATAGCCTTGCCTAATGGCCATATACATATAGTGCATCATATAGGTTCAGTTAAGTTGACTGATACGCTTATGTTGGATAAGGTCTTATTTGTTCCTGATTTTCATTGCAATTTACTCTCCGTTAGTAAATTGACTCAATCTTCGGGATGTCAAGTTGTTTTCACTTCAGCACAATGTTCATTTCAACTTCATAATACTATCTTGGCCACTGGTGTTGAGAAAGGGGGTTTATACTATTTTGTTTCAGCTTTGTCTGTTCCTATCACTTCTTCTTCTCACTCAGTTTTTCATCCATCTGACCTTGTTCAATCTAAACTTTGGCACCTTAGGTTAGGTCATGTACCTAATGCTATTTTAAAGCATATTCCTGGACTTGAAACTATCTCTATTTGCTAAAGATTGTCCTATTTGTCCCTCTGCTAAACAATCTTTTTTGCCTTTTACTCGAAGTTCATCTCATGCTCCTTCTTTGTTTACTTTGGTTCACATGGATGTATGGGGCCCCTATCATATCCAAACCAATCATGGTTGTAGATATTTCCTTACACTGGTAGATGACCATAGCCGGGCTACTTGGACTTTTTTGTTAACTACAAAACAAGATGTTTTTCATAAGTTTAAACAATTTTGTACTTATGTTAAAACTCAATTTCAGTCTGATATTAAGTCCTTACGAACAGATCATGGCAGTGAATTTTTAAATCACTCTTTTACTTCCTTTCTTTCTGGTATGGGTATATCTCATCAAATGTCATGCACATATACACCTCAACAAAATGCTAGAGTCGAGCGTAAACACAAACACCTTTTAGAAATCGCAAGGGCTCTTTGTTTTCAATCCGGTCTTCCTTCTAAATACTGGGGAGAGTGTATCTTAATTGCTACTCATTTGATTAACATTACTCCCTCAGTTGTGCTTTAATATCAATCTCCATATCAAATTTTACATAATTCTGTACCAAATTATTCTCTTTTGAAATGTTTTGGTTGTCTATGTTATGCTTCTTGTCATTCCAATGATAAGTTTGATGCAAGAGCTATTCAGTGCATTTTTCTTGGATATCCTTTTTTACAAAAAGGGTATAAACTGTTGAGACTAGATAATCATTCTATTTTTGTTAGTAGACATGTCAAGTTCTTTGAACACATTTTTCCTTATCATCATCCACCTGGTACTTCCACTCCATATCTTAATTTTGGTACTGGTAATTCATACTCTTTTCTAGAATGGTTATCTCAGACTACTTCTTCAGACAATACTAGTCTTACTTCCAATTCATCAGATTTATGTCTTTCTGATCATTCTTTAGATATTCATAATCCACAGAGTTCTCCTAATGTTTCATCTCCTGTTTTATTATCAACTGAAGTATCTTCTTCTCAGCATGAGTCTTTAGTTGGTTCACATTCTACTGTCCCTTCACATGATAGCTTATTGATTCATCAACCCTTTGTTAGACAGTCAAACAGAGTTAAGTCCAGACCTAATTGGTGGTCTGATTACCATGTCCAGTTCACTACTTCTCAAGCTTTAGCTTGCCATTTGATTGCTCCAGATTTCTTTGATTCTGACAACCAGCATTTTTATGCTTTTACTACTTCTGTCTTTGAACCAAACTTTTATCATCAAGCTGTTAAAGATTCTAAATGGATCCAAGCCATGCAGCTTGAACTAAAAGCCTTGGAGGACAATCATACTTGGGTTTTGGTACCATTTCCACCTGGTAAATCTGTTATTGGCTCTAAATGGGTCTATAAGATCAAATACAAATCTAATGGGGAAATAGATAGATACAAGGCTAGGTTAGTGGCAAAAGGCTATACACATACATCTGGAATTGATTTCCATGAGACCTATGCCCCTGTTGTCAAAATGGTTACTGTTCGGAGTCTCTTAGCTATTGCTGCTGCTAAAAATTGGTTTGTTGAGCAGCTAGATGTAAACAATGCATTTTTACATGGTGATTTAGAGGAAGATGTATACATGCAACCACCTTTGGGATATATTTTACCTCCTTCATCTGTTCCTTTGGTTTGCAAACTCATTAAATCAATATATGGTTTATGTCAAGCTTCTAAAAGGTGGTTTGTCAAATTGTCTGATTGTCTACTTCAAGCTGGTTATAAACAGTCTTTGTTGGATTATTCTCTGTTTACATACTCTTATGGTGATGTGTTTGTGGCTATAGTTGTCTATGTTGATGATATTCTATTATGTGGCAACCATATGCCTACTATTCAAACTCTTAAACAACTGTTGGATGATGCCTTTAGTATCAAGGACATTGGTCCTGTGAAATATTACTTAGGCTTGGAAGTTCACAGAAATGAGGCAGAAATTTTCTTGGGACAACAAAAGTTCATTACTGACTTGTTAAAAACAGCTGGTCTTGTGGATTGTAAGCCTTTATCAGTTCCTATTGATCCACATATTAAGTTGCATGATGGTCCTGAATCTAGTGATTTGCTATTGGATGCCACTCTTTATAGAGCTCTTATTGGCAAGATGTTATATCTTACTTCTTCTCGACCTGACATAGCTTTTTCAGTACAACATTTAAGTCAATTCCTTCAGGCACCCAGGGCTAGTCATTTGGAGGCTGTTCAAAGAGTTCTTAGGTATTTGCAGTGGACTAAGGACCATGGCCTATTTTTCCCTGCTAATAATCAGTTATCTCTCAAGGGTTTTGTGACAGTGATTGGGGGGGATGTCCTCTCAGTAGAAGGTCTGTTGGTGCATATGCTTTTTTGCTTGGTAATGTTGTTATCTTTTGGCGTTCTAAGAAACAACATGTGGTTTCCCGAAGCTCTGCCGAAGCTGAATATAGGGCTTTAGCTGATTCTTCATGTGAAGCAGTTTGGCTTACTAGGTTGTTGCATGAACTAGGTTTATCTTATACTGATTCTGTACCTTTGATGTGTGATAGCAAGGCTGCTATTGATCTGACTGCTAATCCCGTTTATCATGCTCGCACGAAGCATATAGAAATCGATTGTCATTTTATCAGGGAGAAAATTACTTCTGGTCTTATTACTGTGTTTCAGGTTCTTTCTAAAGCTAATGTTGCAGACATCTTGACTAAGGGTCTTGGCAAGGTACTACATTGGAATTGTTCTTCCAAATTGGGTCTCACTTTTTCTCGTGCGCCTTCCATTGGGGGGGGGGGGATACAGCTAATGGTGATGCACAGACTATGTCAGTTGCATGGGAGGCTAAAAAGGATATCAAGTCAAAGTCAATATACGGGTCAACTTTTCATGTAATGATAGTAAAGCCACAGCTGAGAAATAAGTTGCACATACCATTTAGCCAAACAAAGCCTTACATTCTTGTAACCGTTTTCTGTTATGTAGTGTATTTTCATATATACTCAAGTAACTATTTGTAAACAGATGATTAATCATTTTATCTCAATACACTTCTATACTTTTGTATCTATATTTGTGTCTATATTGTTCATAGTCCTGCAAGCTGTCCCTTTAAAACATCTGAAAGAAAATAAGTAACTATTCAGATGAAACAAAGATGGAGGAAAAAGGACCTCTTCTGGAGAGCAACAAGCAAAAGAACGCTGCTGGCTTCAAAGCCATGTCATGGGTAAAATAAATTACGTGTTCAGTCCCATATGAATAGATAAATAAGAAAATTTATTTTTATTGGATTAAAATCCAGAAGCCGTAAAAAAATAGATAAATAGCTTTCGAACGATCTGAGAGCTCATGGGGATTTTCCTTTATATATATAATAAAAGATAAAAATATTGATTTATCCAAACACTAATCTATACTATATTATTAAAGCCGAAACATTGAAAGTTTTGGTTTTCGGTCGATTTTTGGTTTTCGGTCTTTTATTCTATTTAATAAATAAAAAAAAATATAAAAATAGTAACTAGATGATTGCCTTTTATAATTAAAATATTTTTTTCCTAACAAAATCTACTACTTTTCAAAAAATATCATAGCAATTATCTTTAAATTAAAACATATTACCTTTTAAATTTGTTATCACTAAAATCTCTGTTTTCCAAAAAGATGAGGTGCAATCCTTACTTATAAAATATCACGATAATTACCTTTAAATTAAAATATATTATCCTTTATATTTGTTATTACTAATCTCTATTTTCCAAAAATATGAGGTGTAATATTTACTTATTTATTTGAAAACCTATTTTAATACTATATTTCATAAATAATAAAATAATATAAAAATAGTAACCAGCTGATTGCCTTTTATAGTTAATACATTTTTTCTAACAAAATTTACTTATTTTCCAAAAATATCACGGGCAATTACATTTAAATTAAAATATATTACCTTTTATATTTGTTATGATTAAAATCTTTATTTTCCAAAAATATCAAGTGCAACCCTTACTTATACTAACTTAAAACCCGTGCGATGCACCGATTGTTAATTGTTATTTTATTATTATTTTTTAAAATATTTTTTTAGTTGTAATTGTGCAAAAAATAAGTAGACATTTTAAAATAGCTAAACACTTTTAATTAATTAAAAACATTAAAACAGATTTTAAAATAAATAAGTATGGATTTGTCGGTATATTTTTGGAAATGAGGGGTTTTAGTAAGAAAAAATAAAAAATGTAACATATATTTAGTTTAGAAAGGTAAATACCCCTGATATTTTTGGAAAATGAGGTTTTAAAATTTAATAATTAAAAGTATTTAAATACGTTTTAAAATAAATAACTAAAGGGTTTCTTGTGATATTTTTGGAAAAGAATGGATTTTAGTGAGAAAAATAGAAAAAATAAATTGTAAAAGGCAATTTCCCGTGATATATTTAGAAAAGGAGGAACTTTATTAGAAAAAATATATAATTTGTTTTAGCTGAAAAGGTAATTGGTTATATTGATTATTTATATTTTAATATTTTTAGTAATTGCATTTGTTAAGAAAAATAAGTATACATGTTAAAATAGGTAAACTTTTAAAAAATAATTATAATATTAGAATAGGTTTGAAAATAAATAACTAAATGTTTGTCCGTGATATTTTTGGAAAATGAGGGGTTTTAGTAAGGAAATAGAAAAACTAACATGTTTTAGTTAAAAAATGTAATTGTTCGTGATATATTTGAAAAAGCAGGGGAATTTGTTAGAAAAAATAATGTATTTTAGGTGAAAAAAGTAATTGGTTATAAATATGTAATATTATTATTTAATAATATATTTCTATAAATAAGTAAGGTTAATTAAGTAAATACACGAAGTACAGTTAATTAAGAGCAATTAAGTAAAATCACAATGTAACCAACCAAACTTTTAATGTTTCGTCTATTATATAATAGTATTGATATTTTAAAACATATTTTAATACTTTTAATTATTTAAAAAAAATTACCTATTTTAATAAGTGAACGTATTTTTTTTAAAATACTATTAATATAATTAAAACACGTCTAAAAATATTATAGGCAGTTATTTTTTTTAATTAAAACATGTTAGTTTTTCTATTTGTCATTATTATTAATATTATTTTATTATAAAATATTATTACTAATACCTCATTTATCTTCCTCAGCCCCATCTGTATTTTTTTATATTTTTTTATGTTCCAATTAATATTTAAGTTTTTTATTTTATAATTTATGATCTTAATTTTTTATTTTTTTTAATATTTTCCGTTCATTTTAAATTTTTTAGTTTATTATTTTTTAAGGTCCGTGCCTTGCATGATTATAGGCTAGTACAACTTATAAAAATTCATCACTTATATGACAATTATTCGTATAAATCAATTTTATTCTCATACACTGTATCCGATGCATTGTCTTTATGACACTGTTCAGTGCGACAGTGTAGCGTATCTCAGCTTATCTTGTCCCACAAGCAGACAGCACAGCAATGCTAAGTGATTAATTTTGTATATCTTGTTAGCTTTGCATAATCTTTTTATTTTTAAGATTTAATTTTAAGGAAAAATTAATAAAAATGTGATTTTAAGGCATGTAGATAGAAAATTTTTCTATCTCACCAGAATCGATTCTCTTTACCCTAATACATATTAGTAAATAATATATAATTTTGGGTTACACAAATTCGATCAGAAAATAAAGGGTCAAACTCGAAATAACATTTTGATTCGTTTTCGATATTATTGCCAAGGTTTTCGATATTTTTTTGTTAAATTATTTTCGAATCTTTTCTTGTGTGGTTCTCGGGTAGGGTCTAAAATTGTCGCGCCTAGTTATGTATGAATCACCATTCCACATATGTGGTGCTAAGGACTAAAGAGTAAAGTACTTTGTCCCGCAACATTAAAGCAATGCACATGAGATTTTTATTTGCAGAGCAAATATTAAAATTTGAATGGTTAAAATTTGCAGAATGTAAAGTTTGTCATTTTCAAATTAAAGCAACACTACGACATGTTATTAAATGTACGTTACTTCTTCTGTGTCCATTTGTCCATATTTTATTTTCATTACCGAAAATGTAAGATCCAAAATTGTTATTAAAAATTATTATCAAATGATAATGACACGATGCAATTATAACTGACAATGACATTTGGAAAAATATGTACAGATTTTAAAAAATATCGATCAAAGTCCTGTTTAGATGGCGTCAGTGTGACAGCTTCCCACATATATTGGTCCCTGCAACATAGTTTAGCAGTCCCTTTAAACATCCGAAAGAAAATAAGTAACTATTCAGATGAAGCAAAGATGGAGGAGAGTCCATCTCATTTATCACTTTTATGACTAATTAAAACGACAATTGGAAAAATTTTAGTCGGTGCGATTGATGAAAATGTACAAATTTTAAAAAAAAAATCTATTCAAATCCCTGATTGGATTGTTTCGGTGCAAAAAGCTCAGCTCGTAAAATATTCGAATTCGGCTCGATTATTATCAAGCCGAGCTTGAGTTTCAATTTACTTGGTTATATTATTTATATATTATTACATAGATATTCAATATTTATATAAAACAAAGATGAAAAGTAAGTAACTCTTCAGATGAAGCAAAGATGGAGGAGAAAGAACCTCTTCTGGAGAGCAACAAGCAAAAGAACTCTGCCGGCTTCAAAGCCATGTCATGCATTATAGGTAAAATAAATTACGTGTTCAGTCCCATATGAATAATCTCACTATTCACGTATCGCTTTTGGTAAATGCAGCGAATGCGTCATTTGAGAAGGCAGCAACGTTTGGTCTGAGTGCAAACATGATACTGTATTTGGAGAATGAGTATCATATGGACTTGGTCACTGGCACAAATATAATCACGTTATGGACAGCTGCCAGCAATTTCTTGCCGGTTCTTGGCGCTTTTCTTGCTGATTCAACTGTCGGTCGCTACCCGATGATCGCATTTGGATCCATCGTTGGGATTCTGGTATTATTAGTATGCAAAAACTTTCAATGTTGTTTGTCCGAAGTTAATGATTTATGCATTAGAAACTTGGTTGCTAGATACTTATTTACTGAAACAGTTACATGACGGGTTTTACTTCTTAGGGAACGATTCTATTATGGCTAACAACGGTTATTCCACAAGCAAGACCTCCACCTTGTGGTGATTCTACAACACACTGCAACTCCTCCACAAGTTTTCAAGTCATTTTCTTGTGCTTTACTCTCGGACTAACATCCGTTGGCGCTGGAGGGATCCGATCAGCTTCCATGGCATTTGGTGCAGATCAATTTGTCAAGAGATACAACAAGGAAGAAAGTAAGGCTGCCTTAGAAAGTTACTTTGGCTGGTACTATGCTGCTTCTTTACTTGCGATTATCATTTCTTTAACTATTGTTGCCTATATTCAAGAACACTTGGGTTGGCAAGTTGGTTTCGGAATTCCTGCTGTGTTCATGTTGTTTGGAGCCGTGTCATACTTTTCGGCTTCATCATCCTATGTCAGATCAAAAGATAGATCGACCTTCATCACCTCTTTTTTTCAAGTGATTATAGCGTCCTACAAAAATAGACATTTCACATCTGCCACACTCCATAATATTGTCTACCATCGTCAAAAGGACTCAGCATTTGTTGTCCCAAGCGAGAAACTGAGGTAAATTATGATGTTTATTGGACATGATAAGCATTCTGAAATTTTGTGTTTCTATATGAAAAGATTAAACCTTGATGACTTGATGTTCCATACTCTCAAAGACTAAATGTCTCTCGTTTGTTCGAGATTAATTCTACTCCGGTATATTAGTCGAGTTTGAGGCTGCTCGATTTGAATCAGTACAGTCTTAATACCAACGCACATTGATATATTATAAACATTTCATGTCTGTACTCAGGTTTCTCAACAACGCCTGTATTGTTAGAGATCGTGAAAGATATTGTAATGCAAATGGTGACATTCAGGACTCGTGGAGTCTGTGTACAGTAGATCAAGTGGAGGAGTCAAAAGCCGTGCTGAAGGTGATCCCATTGTGGTTAACAGGAGTCTTAATGTCTGTAACCGTAAGTCAAGGTGGTATACTGATAGTCCAAACAATGTCCATGGATCGACACATCACTTCAAATTTTGAAATCCCAGCGGCATCCTTAGGCGTCTTTTTTTGCATCTTCGCAATGTCTACTGTTGTTCTTTATGATCGTGTATTTGTTCCATTTGCATCAAGAATAATAGGACAACCTTTTTATTCCACCTCAAAACTGAAAATGGGGATTGGAATACTTCTCTCTATCTTATTTATGGCCGTGTTAGCAGTCATAGAATATATCAGAAGAGGAATTGCAATTAGACAAGGAATTGCCGACAATCCAGAGGTCATAGTAAACATGTCAGCATTGTGGCTTATACTACCATATTGTTTAATAGGCATCGGAGAGGCTATAAACACTGTAGGGCAATATGAGTTCTTTTATTCCGAGTTTCCGAAAAGCATGTCAAGCATAGCTTCAACTCTGCGTGACTTATCAGTGTCTGGAGGAGGCTTGGTAGCAACTTTTATGTTGAATATTATCGATCAGGTTACACGTAGAGGAGGGAAGCCAAGTTGGATATCGAGCAACATAAACCAGGGACATTACGATTATTTCTACCTAGTGATTGCTGGAATGTGTGTTGTCAACATGTTATATTACTTTCTTTGTAGTTGGGCTTATGGTCCTTGTCAATCGGCCGCCGCAATGAAGGTTTCTCGGGAGGAAGATGGAATATGTCATGGCTCGTGTAGTTAGGTCAAGATGAAGAACTTGCCAATTACTACTTGTATGAATTTCAGCTTTTTGTTAATTTAAACTTATTTATAATAATGATTGCGACTTATAGAAGATTGATTGCTTAAACAAGAACATATTTTAGAGTGAGAGCAGGTACGTAAGCACCATTGCCCAATATTATGCACTTTTGATTTAATAATAGATTTAATATTTAATAATAGATTTGAGATAGTGGAGGAAAGTAGTGGGTGTAATAGTGTTTTATATTATTATAGAATATAGATAGTGGAGAAAGTAGTGGATGTAGTAGTGTTTTATATTATTAAAAGTTACTATTTTTGGAATGTATAGAAATGAGAGGACTCAAAATGGAAAGTGTATAGAAATGGTAGGACGGAGGGAGTAACTTATATTCCCATGCACGGTTTTTTTAAATATTTTATTAATAATATAAATAATTTAATTTAATAAATTATTGACGTAATATTTAGTAATATTTTAGATATTAAAATATAGAATACTTTTAAATAATAGATCTAACGGTCTGTATTTATTTGCTTTTAAAAAAATTTAAATATGACTAAAGTGTAAATAACAAAATATGTGCTCTGTAATTTACCGAGTTCGTTTTAACATATGCTATTACTTTTATTTTTTTATTAAATATTTTATTTAAATTGTATGTTATAAAAAATTATATTAAACCCATATTTTATAAGTTTAATATAATAATGTTGTCATTATATCTATATTTTGCCTGTGTTATTTTTAATTCGAATATGAGTTGTTTTACTTAAAAAATATAAAACAAACAATGTCCTTAAAAAGACGGTTAATTACTTATTAATAATTATATAAAATTATATTACATTTATATATATGTTTCCTATGTTACTTTTAGAAAATTAGTTGTTTAAATTAGAAAATATAAAATTATATTACCTTTATATATATATGTTGCTCGTGTTACTTTTAGAAAATTAGTTGTTTAATTTAGAAAAAAATAAAAAAGGTTGTGCGTTTAACCGAAAAGGTTAAGTGGTTATTTATTAATAATTATATATAACAATATTACCATTACATATTTATTTTCCATGTGTTATGTTTAGAAGATGAGTTATTTTAGTTAGAAAATGTAGAATATATAATGTGTTTTTGCTGAAAAAGTTAATCAGTTATAAATATGTAATAATATTACCATTTTATATATATGTTACCTATTTTATTTTTAGAATATGAGTTTTTTTGGTTAGAAAAATAAATAAAATAGGTAATGTGGTTTAGCTGAAAAAATATAAAATTATATTACCTTTTTATATATATGTTGTTCGTGTTACTTTTAGAAAATTAGTTGTTTAAGTAAGAAAAACAAATTAAAAAAGGTTATGTGTTTAGTTGAAAAGGGTAAATGGTTATTTATTAATAATTATATATAACAATATTACCATTATATATTTATTTTTCATGTGTTATGTTTAGAAGATGAGTTGTTTTAGTTAGAAAATGTATAACAGATAATATGTTTTTGCTAAAAAAGGTAATTAGTTATAAATATGTAATAATATAACATATAATATGTTATATATATATTACCTATTTTATTTTTAGAAGATGGGTTGCTTTGGTTAGAAAAATATATAAAATAGATAATGTGTTTTAGCTGAAAAAAATAATTGGTTATAAATGAATTGATTATAGATAGACGCGATCCAAATTATAGATAGGCCCGACCCAAATACCTACCATGACCAAAACTTTTAATGTTTCATGCTTAATAATATACTAGCTTAAAACCCGTGCGATGTACGGATTGTTAATTGTTATTTTATTATTATTGTTTTAATATTTTATTAATTGTAATTGTGCAAAAAATAAGTAGGAATGTTAAAATAGCTAAACATTTTTAATTAATTGAAAACATTAAAACAGATTTTAAAATAAATAAGTATGGGTTTGCCCGTTATATTTTTGGAAATAAGGGGTTTTAGTAAGAAAAAATAAAAAAATGTAACATATATTTAGTTTAAAAAGGTTAATGCCCGTGATATTTTTGGAAAATGAGGTTTTAAAATTTAATAATTTAAAGTATTTAAATACGTTTTAAAATAAATAAGTAAAAGGTTTCCTGTGATATTTTTGGAAAAATAATGGATTTTAGTGAGAAAAATAGAAAAAGTAAATTGTAAAAGGCAATTTTCCGTGATATATTTAGAAAAGGAGGGACTTTGTTCGAAAAAATATATAATGTGTTTTAGCTGAAAAAGTAATTGGTTATAAATCGGTATTTGATTATTTATATTTTAATATTTTTAGTAATTGCATTTGTTAAGAAAAATAAGTAGATATGTTAAAATAGGTAAACTTTAAAAAACAATTATAATATTAAAATAGGTTTAAAAATAAATAACTAAATGTTTGTCCGTGATATTTTTGGAAAAAGAGGGATTTTAGTAAGGAAAAATAGAAAAATTAACATGTTTTAGTTAAAAAAGGTAATTGCCCGTGATATATTTGAAAAAGTAGGGGAATTTGTTAGAAAAAATAGAAAAAATAGAAAAAATAATGTATTTTAGGTGAAAAAGGTAATTGGTTATAAATAGGTAATATTATTATTTAATAATATATTTTTATAAATAATTAAGGTTAATTAAGTAAAAACTAATTAAGGACAATTAAGTAAAATCACAACGTACCATACCGACCAACCAAAAGTAAAAACTAATTAGGGGCAATTAAGTAAAATCACAACGTAACATACCGACCAACCAAACTTTTAATGTTTCGTCTATTATATAATAGTATTGATAGTATAGATATATTAAATAAAATTGAGTTGTTTGCACATGTACATTAATCAAATATTTGAAATAAAATATAAGGCCATTTTGTTTTAAAATTGGGTTAATTATCTTGTTGGTCATTAAAGTGGGCCTAAAGTATCAAGTTGGTCACCAAACTGAAAACGGTCTCAAATAGGTCACTAAAGTCAGCTACAGGTACATTCTATTAGATAACTTACTTTTTTCTGAACGGAAAACACTAATATTAATGCTAATTTCTTTGATTTTATGGTCTGAAATGAATTTGTTACCCTACCCTGTAGATATCACATTAAATATTTTTTAATACATAATCATTTTTCATCTAAAAAAATTATTTATTTAGCGGAGTGTACCCTGTAGCCGACTTTAGTGACCTGATTTAGACCATTTTCAGTTTGGTGACCAACTTGATACTTTAGGCCCACTTTAGTGACGAACAAATAATTAACCCTTTTAAAATTTGTACCAAGATATTAAGTAAATTACGAATTTGTGATCGACCTTAATCTCATTTAACATTCTAATCATGGGAGTTTCAAAAAGGTGGTTAAGGTCGATTTTACTGAGAAAAAAATCATTATTTTTCTCAAACGTAAAATAGTATCATCATCATGTTATAAAGAGTAAAGTGCATTTGTGTGCCTGTAATTAGGCTGTCAGACAACTTGCAAAGCTCTACTTCAAAAACTAATCACTTGTTATACTGAAGTTTACCTTTTTTTAACAATGTGTGTATGTCTGTCAAATAAATTTAACCCCCTTAGTAAATATACGGGCAAAAGCGTCTTTTAACAGTTGTTTTCTTCCTCAAGTTGCTGTCCACCATTGATGGAGATTTTTAAAACTTGAAACTCGAATATCTCATTTTTTTTTAACGAAATCTCTTCTTTTAAATTGCAACAAGATCATCCTAATCTCCTCTACAATATGATGTCAATTTCGACCATCAAAGTTTTAATTTTCAATTTTTTTATATTTTGAAAAATATAAACTAACACTATATAAGATTCATAATAATACTTTGGTGATGCTGACTGTTGTACATGTGCAATGTACCTAAATCATGGTCTACGCGCATCTCCCCCCTCATCGAGCACAAAATCTCTAAAATAATTGTTTTAAAATTTTCTAAATATACGAATTTTTAAAGTAAATATTTGATAGTCAAATTTGATATTGTATTGTAGAGGATAAAGAGATGATTATGTTGCAATTTAAATCAATTGATTTCGTTGAGAAAAGAATGAGATATTTGAGTTTTAAGTTCTACAAAAGTTCATAAATGGTGTATTTGGGTTTTAAGAAGAAGATGAATATCAAAAAGACTGGTTTGCCCCTGTTCTGATTAACAGCGTTACACATATTTGACGGAAATACACACATTGTAAAAGAAATCAAATTTCAGTATAGCAAGTGATAGTTTTTGAAATGGAGTATTAAAAGTGGTCCGACAACCAAACTACAGGTACACGAAGTGCACTTTACTCTATTATAAATTTGAAACTAGTGCCACGAAAATGCTAAAAGTTCGTCCACCACCTTCAAAAATGGTCGGCATAGTCAGTTTATAGGTATGGACTTTAGAATGCCCATATTCTCCATTGTTGCTTACCTTTGTAAAAAAAAATTGTCATTGTTAAGTGGAAAGAGATGAAAATTTTTGTTGTCTTATAATTTAATTTCATCAAAGCTTGGTTTTGAATTCTTGTACAAACCCTCCTCCTTCTGATGTGTGTGTCCCAACAACAAAATTTAACAGCCCCTTGAGAAGATATTGGAGAAAACAACTAGATACTTTGAGGTAATAACATGAAGGAAAAAGAATCTCTTTTAGAGAGCAACAAGCAAAAGACCTCTGCTAGCTTCAAAACCATTTCATGCATCATAGGTATATGTACTTTACTTTCAAGTTTCAAGTTGTCCCCTGTCCAGTCCCATATTGATAATCTCATTATTCACATACTAATATTGCTTATGGTAAACGCAGAAATTGCAGCATTTGAGAAGGCAGCAACATTTGGTCTGAGTGCAAACATGATACTGTATTTAGAGAACGAGTATCATATGGGCTTAGTCACTGGCACAAATATTATCACTTTATGGACAGCTGCCTGCAATTTTTTGCCAGTTCTTGGCGCTTTTCTTGCTGATTCTTCTGTCGGTCGCTACCCGATGATTGCATTTGGATCCATTGTTGGCCTTATGGTATTCCTTCTGATTTAAACTTTTACTTTATTTGGATTCCAAACGTATTACCATGTTATATATTACATGTTAGTTCAAATTTTTTGCAGGTAAGACCATTTTGTAATAGAAACTTAGTTGGTACTTGGTAGATATTAATTTAAACCAGTAGATGACTGAATTTATTTCTTAGGGAACGACTTTATTATGGCTCACAACCATGATTCCACAAGCAAGGCCTCCCCTTTGCGGTGATTCCACTACACAATGTCAATCTTCTACGACGTTCCAAGTGGTTTTCTTATGCTTCTCACTCGGACTCACATCAATTGGCGCTGGTAGCATCCGATCAGTTAGCATGGCCTTTGGTGCAGATCAATTTTTCAAGAGATACAATGAGGAAAAGAGCTTGGCGGCCTTGCAAAGTTACTTTGGCTGGTATTTTGCTGTTTCTTCACTTGCAATTATAATATCTTTAACTTTTGTTGTCTGTATTCAAGAACACTCGGGTTGGCAAGTTGGTTTTGGAATTCCTGTCGTGTTCATGTTGTTCGGGGCATTCTCATTCTTTTCGGCTTCTTCAGTCTACATCAGATCAAAGGATAGATCGAGCTTGATCATTGGCTTTTTTCAAGTGATTGTAGCATCGTACAGAAATAGACAATTCTTATTAGGCTCACATGAAAATAATGTCTACCATCATAAGAAGGAATCAGCACTCGTTATCCCAAGCGAGAAGCTTAGGTAATTATGATTTTTGTTGCACATGCTCATTAATCTGAACTTTGCACACATGACATATATCAATAAACCAAATCCTCATGATCTATACTGTCAAAGACAACAAAAATATCTAAATTGAAATCAGTTGTCTGTGCAGGTTTATTCCTAACTTATTTCCACTTTGTGATAACAATACACCCACCGGCCACAGACACAATCATGCGTAATTTTAATCGACTACTATATGTAGCTTTTTAAAATTGACATACCAATGCATTGCTAATAAACCTTTTATATCTATATTCAGGTTTCTCAATAAAGCCTGTATTGTTGGAGATCCTGAAAGATACTTGACTGCCGAAAGGGAAATTCAGGACTCATGGAGTCTTTGTATAGTGGATCAAGTGGAGGAGTTAAAAGCCGTACTGCAGGTGATTCCATTGTGGTTAACAGGAGTCTTGTAAGACTCGTGGTACGTAAAATATTTCTTCTTATCTCTGCTCTGTCACGAGGATAAAGGTGCGGGCTTCTTGAATAAGCCCTTATCCTTGTTTACTTCAAAGATATGCTTGACAGAGGCCGCCAGCGTATAATTCCCTGTTTGATATATGTTTAACCTGTCGTAATTCGGTGGAGTCCAACCTCTCCTAGCATTAGCGACATTCACCCTATTTGGGTTATATCCTCTCCTATAGTCGGGGCTCGGAGACCTATCCTTCCTTTTAGAACCTTTCCCCTTCCCTTGGGGGTCGGACTTTTTCTTGTCAGCCAGAGACTGTTCCACAATCTTGAAGTATTCAGCCTGAGAAAAGAGGTCTGCCAGAGTTGCTGGGTCCTTCCCTTGGAGGTGTTTCCAGAAATCGGTTCCGACTTGAAGCCCTGCAATTAAGAAACTTTTGAGTGACTCATCTGTTGCTCCTCTAACCATGGTAGACTCAGCATTGAACCTCTTGAAGTATGATTGTAAGCTTTCTCCTTCCTTCTGCTTGATATTGGCCAAGGTGGTCACTGATGGAGCATACTTCACAGTAGCTTGGAACTTTGTCAAAAAAATAGTTTTCATTTCCTCCCATGAAGTGATCACACATGGTCCAAGCTTTTGAAACCACTGCTGAGCGCTTTCCCTAAAGGTCGCTGCCAGAAGACGACACCTAGCCAAGTCAGGTACTTGATGCACATCCATCTCTATATTGAACCTTCCCAAGAACTCAACAGGGTCGGCATTCCCATGAAAGCGCAAGTCATTGGTTGTATTCGTATACCCTGCTGGAAGCTGTGCCTCCCTCACTGTTGTTGAGAAATCACTGCTGTCGAGAAAGGGGAAGGGGCTTGAGTTGTTGAAGTAACTCTTACTCCCTCAAGGTGTGTGAGAAGTTTTTTCAGGTCATTCACATTGAAGCTTCCCACACCTGGGATAGTTTGGACATTACTTTGAGCACCTCCAGCAGGAGGAGGTTGGGTATGCACTATCGGAGGAGGTTGATTGGTTTGAGCCCCATCCCGATGTTGACCTTGCCCCTGGGTTTCCCCTTGGGCTGTAGAATTCCCTTGCAACCTTGGATTAGGACTTGGAGGGCGCGCCCTCTCCTCAGGACTGTGAGGTCGCGTCCTTGGCTCCTCATGTTTTCCTCCTGATCTACTTTGGGACGAGACATGTGTTATATGCCGAAGATGATGAACTTCCTGATGCCATGTATTGTATTTTTACGGATGACTCTTTATTATATTTTTTTTTCTAGTATTGATGATTCGAAATTTTAAAGAATTAGGAAATGCTTATTTGTAAAAACTGATGGCTCGCAATAAAATGAAAACAATTGTTCTGCGCTTTCTTAGCTGTTAACAGAGGAATTTGGTATTAACAAAGTTCGAGGTTTGTCGCCGGAATCAAGATCTATGACGGTGGTTCTTCGCCGTAAAATCGCCGGAGTGTGGTGGTTGTGATGAATTGGGGGCTGAGATTGTAAGGGTTTTCTTGGTGGTGGCTCGCTGAGCTCTTCGCTTCCAACCCCTTACAATGTGTCTACATACCCCGTATTTATAGGGGATCAAGCCCAACGTAGTTTTTGGAGAGAAAGTTACCTCCATGGGCTTGGTCTCTGATTTCCAAAGCCCATAAGAAGTCTTCCACCGCCTTCCATAATTGGAATCTGACTCGCTTTAGGAATGTCCAATGAGGACGAGCCCATTGAGTACAGGAACAGAGCTCTCAAAGCACACACCAAGGTTCACCCCACATCCCCAATGAGGACGCGTTCATTGAATACAGGAGGAGAGCTTCAATCATCAGGCAAACCCCTGGAGGTCTTCAACCACGGACATCCCTCCCTTAGGGCATATCCTAAGGGAGAATTCTTCAATATCTTGCCAAAATCAAGCCAAGGGAGCCATCCTTCACCACCGAGTAGTTACTTCAAACCAAGAGGACGCGCCCTCAAGGGGTGTACGGCCTAAAGGAGCGCGCCCTTACCCCTATGAGTGCAAGCCCTAAGTCTTCCATATGTTAATCTCATGTCAATCTAGCTGTTATTCTCTGTTAAGTCATCCATTCATGTAAAGTTGTCGGTCCACACCAAGAGGACGCGTCCTCGGGGGTTGGACGGCCAAGCGCCCTCTCCCTTATGAGGACGAGTCCTGAGCCTCACTTGTATCAATTCAATCCCTAATTATATCTTGGATATCCTCAATTGATTATTACTTGACCCAAATCTACCCTAAAAATCCAATAACGAATTTTGGCTATAACATTAGCGACGTAGAAAATTTTCCACCCCTGCAGTTCCTTGTTCCTGAATCCTTTCCCAAACTACCCGGGTTTCAACTATTTTATCCCATTGTACCCATGTTACTAGAAGAAGTTGTCACCAAAGTCAAGCATATGAGTTTTATAAGTTTAGTTTTCAGTTGCTTGGTGACTGGCATTGCAAAGTCAAACAAATAAAATATTTATACAGGTCTACACGAAACAAGGAGAGATTGGCATTATTTTTCTAAGCAACAGTACATTGCTATAGCTATTAGTCTCCTTCAGAGACATGGAGAAATTGACTAATTATTCAGGCAAAAAAAGATGGAAGAACAAGAGCCTCTGTTGGAAAGTGTCAAGCAAAAGAATGCCGGAGGCTTCAAAACCATGTTATTCATCATAGGTAAAACTGCTTTGATTAATTGTGTTCAGTCCAATATCGACAGTCTTGATTCTCACGTACAGTACTGCTTTTGGTGAATTTAGCAAATGCGTCATTGGAGAAAGCAGCAACTTTCGGGCTGAATGCAAATATGATACTGTACTTGGAGAATGAGTATCATATGGGCATGGTTACTGCAGCAAATATTATACAGTTTTGGACAGCAGCTGGAAATTTTTTGCCTCTTGTTGGTGCTTTTTTTGCTGATACGTCTGTGGGTCGCTACCCCGTGATCGCATTTGGATCCATAGTTGGTTTTCTGGTATTATATTTCAGATTTTTAGATGCATCTTTTTAGACTTCACATTAATCAGATTTTAGAAGATTATCAAGCATAATTTTAGTTTCGTTTAGAATGAAATTACATGACTTACCACGATCTTATATTGTATTCTAACAGAACCTTTTGTATTAGAAAATAGGTTGTAAAACATTTATCTATTGGAAACAATTACATGACTGTTTTATATCTTAGGGAACGATTCTGTTATGGCTAACAACCATGATTCCACAAGCAAGGCCTCCTTTCTGCAGTGCTTCTACAACACAATGCAACCCCTCCACAACTTTCCAAGTGATTCTTTTATGCTTCTCTCTCGGACTCGCATCAATTGGCGTTGGAGGAATCCGATCAGCTTCCATGGCCTTTGGCGCAGATCAATTTGTCAAGAGATACGATAAGGAAAAAAGTTTGGCTGCCTTAGAAAGTTACTTTGGTTGGTATTATGCCGCGTCTGCACTTGCAATTATCATTTCTTTAACTTTTGTTGTCTATATTCAAGAACAATTGGGTTGGCAAGTTGGTTTTGGAATTCCTGCTGTGTTCATGTTGTTGGGAGCTGTGTCATTTTTTTCGGCTTCTTCATTCTACATCAGATCAAAGGATACATCGAGCCTGATAACTGGCTTTTTCCAAGTGATTATAGCATCCTACAAAAGTAGAAATTGCACAAATGTCTCAGATAAAACTTATGTCTACCACCATAAGAAGGATTCAGCACTTACAGTCCCAAGCGAGAAATTGCGGTAATCAAGATTTTTATTGCACATCTGGGCATTTTACATTGAATATGGATGCATGTTTACATTTTACATTGTTCGAATGTCAACAAATTATACCTTGATGTTCCAAACTGATAAAGACTAACCTTTTGCTTATAAATCGAAACAAAACTTACACTAAAAATCACCTGCTCTGCATTTTAGGGCTTACAAGAGCTTCAGTAATGGGATAGGTTACTTAAAGGCTTGATTTGCTGAAATAAAATTCTTGAGTTTCATTCAGAAACAGGTGTATACATTAGGATTAAACTTACATTTAAGCCACAATAAATTATAAAACTTGGATTCCATGATAACAATCGGATGTATTTAATATGCAACAGCAGTACAGGGGAAATGTTATTGAGCTGATTCTATATCGGACTACAGTAAACCCGGCCACACAAGCATTGACTAATTAATGACTACTATGTGTAGGTCTTAGAAATCTATGTACCAATGTATTGATATATGAACTTTTGATGTGATCATGTCTACGTTTAGGTTTCTCAATAAAGCCTGTATTGTTGGCGATCCTGAAAAATACTTGACTGGCGGGCACATTGCAGACTCATGGAGTCTTTGTACAGTTGATCAAGTGGAGGAGTTAAAAGCGGTACTGAAGGTGATCCCGTTGTGGTCAACAGGAGTCTTAATGTCTGTAACCGTGAGTCAGGGTAGTATAATATTAGTCGAAACAATGTCCATGGATCGACACATCACTTCAAGTTTTGAAATCCCAGGAGCGTCATTTAGCATTTCCTTTTTCATTGCTGCCATATTATGGATTGTCTTTTATGACCGCATACTTGTTCCACTAGCTTCAAGAATAATGGGAAAACCTTTTTATCTCACCTCCAAGCTGAAAATGGGGATCGGAATACTTTTGTCCTTCTTAGTTATGGTTGTCTTAGCATTCATAGAATATATAAGAAGAGGAATTGCAATTAAACAAGAATTTTCAGACAATCCAGAAGCCGTGGTAAACATGTCTGCACTGTGGATTATACTACCATATTGTTTGATCGGCATTGCAGAGACTATGAACTCAGTAGGGCAATATGAGTTCTTTTATTCGGAGTTCCCCAAAAGCATGTCAAGCATAGCTTCAACCCTGCGAGACTTATCATTGTCTGCTGGAAGCTTGGTAGCAGCTTATATATTGAATATTATCGATCAGGTTTCAAGAAGAAAAGGGAATCAAAGTTGGATATCAAGCAATATAAACCAAGGTCACTATGATTACTATTATTTGGTGATTTCTGGCTTATGTGTTGTCAACATGTTATATTTTCTTCTTTGTAGTTGGGCTTATGGTCCTTGTGAACTGGCTGCTGTGAAGGATCAAGAACGAGATGAAATTGGTGATGAGTGATGTACTTAGGTCAAGATAATGAACTTGCTTGTGCCCTGTATAGTATTACTTCTACTAATTGGTGATAATATTTGTCTATGTATTGATTCAAACCTTTGTAGAGTTATGAGCCTACTATAAAAGATCGACTAATTGAGTTCAAGACTCACACTACGACAAATCATATAAAGACAATATTTTAGCAATCGTAACCTGGACAAAGATCAACACTACGATCCCATTAAAACTGCTGATAATACCAGAAAAAATCTGAGCCATTTATGCAATTAAAGTAGACACGTACGTTTCACCACCGTCCACCGGAGAATTTTTTTGCGAGTGACAAGAGAAAGGAAAGTAGCAGTGTCAAATTTATGTGACCACCACCAGACACTACACCATAGATTGGCTATAGCAACTCCATATTATGGTTACTATAGGGCCTAAATCAGTTGTCATAGAGTCTATTGCAATGCTTTTGGTAAAATTGGGCGTTAACTTTGCTTGGGTTGGCGTAGACCCCTATAGCAATGAGTTACTACCATACAACGCCTTAATATCATTGCAATAGTCTTTTATAGCAACGTTTTCCAGTCTATAGCAACAATTTAAATTCAGTGCAATAGCATATAACAACCTATTCTTGATCTCTGTTTCTTCTTTAGTATTGCAATACATAGGTTATGGCAACGTTTCAAGTGGCTATGGCAACATAATTCTATCTAATAGAAATGTTTTTAATAAGAAAATGACAGTAAATGGCAACACTATTAGAAGCAATGAAGCAATGACAATGGTTTTATAAAAGAAAAATTGGACATGACCTTTTCGTTTATATAGAAATCCACCATTAATATGGTATTTCATACAAACCAATCCAAAAGCGTACTTTGGTACATTTTCATCTACCTAAACACAGTACCAAATCTATTCAGTACCAACTATTAGACAACCAAAGACGAAATGAAAAATAAAACAACATTGTACAATTCTAGTTTAACTTATACATCCACCAAAAGTTTTGACATAAAGTAAATAAATATGCACTAAGAGGCGCTAAGTCAAGCATCTGCATCTTCTGCACCTTCTCCATCTGACTTATCTCCATCCTCGACGGAATTATCACATAATTCTTCAACATTGATTTTCAATGTGGGATTCTCTTCAGCTATTTTTTCCAGAATTGTTTTCAGTTTCTGGTTCATTTTCTCCTCCATATCAGTAGAGAGTTCTTCTCATAAATTTGCACGCTTTTGGAGTTGATTAGCAGCTACTCTACGGCATTGACAATAGTAAAAAAGAGAATGAACTAACAAGTTTGATTAAGAAAGTAAAAAGGAGAATGAACCATTTTCTGAATCTTTTTTCCTTTGATCAGGGGCAAGCAACATAAAAACCCCTAGTTAAGATAGTTAAGATAGAACCTAGTTACAGACGTTTCACAAGGAGCTGGCATTTTCCATAGAACATCATTACATGATCCATCATTCTAATAACAAGAAGAAAGGAAGAGGTGAATTTCCTGCATATGAGAGCTTCCATGATGAACATTTCTCTTAAATGACACAATTATACCTTCAAACAGATAAATATGAAAATCAGAACACTGTATATTTAGTCTAAGTATGAACGCTTAATACATATTGTAATATTTGCAACAGACTCCATTGTGGCAGATCCAATGTTCATAATATGAACAATGGGTGACATGCTCGAATAAACCTGCAATATTACACAAATTTATCAGAATTTGATAATTAAAAGGCTATAGACATGCAGTATTTAAAATTTTTAATAATGGACTTTTCTTGTGGAAGTAGCATTAGCTTGACAATAAGATCAGTGAGCTTTACAGTTACTAAAATTGATCAACCATCGATGTTCAATAGAAATCACTTGGTTGTTGGTTATAGTAATGCCTCTAGGGAAGAAGACTCTCCAGAAACAAGAAATTCTTGGTATTTTACACTAAAAAGTACAAAATGACTTCAGGGCATCAATTCCATTAAATATAGTCTAAAGTTGGAAAGTATAAAAGACAATATCATTCATTTTCAGGCTGGAAGTAGCAGACTATCACCTTTCCCTTGAATTTACGGATTGCAGAATGTATGCATGAAAAGGTTTTAGTCAGAAATGTGAATTGGCTTAAATCAAAGTGAAAAAGTGAATAAATATTTTAAGGATATGGGAGTTGATATCCATACCTTATCAACATCCATATGACTACAAAGTGCTGCTCCAGTAGTAGGACCAAAGACAAAGATAATATTTAACACGCCGGGAGGAAGTCCTGCCTGCCAGACAGATTAAATGGTAGAATGAGTTGCATTTTTCGACCAAATTATGCTTAGTTATGTCTACAACTTCATATGCATTTACACTCATTAAAGTATATTAACATCACAAGATAGACACACAATATGAGTTTACCTCCAAAAATAGATTTCCTACATAGAATTGCCACAAGCTAATGCATGCCCTACTTTCCAAGCAAACATTAGTAAAGGAAAATTCCACTGTATAATCTGCCCTACAACACCAATTGGTTCATGCAGTGTTTGGACATGATCTAGTGAGATAAAACAAACAAAAGTATGTTCGAGTATCAGATAGATAGATAGCCAGTCCTGACCAGCATAGTATCTGAAAAGGAGTGTTAGTACTTCTACTTCACCAATTGCTTGTTCATAAGTCTTTCCATTGTCCCAAGTTTCAAGAGCAGCAAGTTCATTAGTGTTTTCTTCAACCAAATCAGCGAAACGCAACATTATCCTTGATCTTTCCTAGAGAGAAAGATACACAGTTAAAATAATTATTTTTTTTGAAATATAAAGAATACATGCAAGGTGGAATACTGGCAAAAAGCTCTGCAACTGTGCTTACATAGGCAGTAATTCTTGGCCCGGGTCCTTCATCAAATGCTTTGCGGGCTGCAGTGACTGCACGATTAACATCTTCACTTTCAGCTTCACCAACATGTGCAATCACTTCTGCTGTTCTGGGATCCAAGGTTGGAAAAGTTTTCCCTGAATTTACAATATAAAAAAACAGTTTCTTAATGAACTAGAATTAGTAATAAAATGATAAATGAACAAAACAGATGTGAAACCAAAACGATAATTGGAAATGTTAATTGGCTTGAATCTTCTCATTCCCGCTTACCTCAAATCTGAAACCAAAATTAATAAAAAAATTATAGGAATAACACGCAACCGACATATGTGTGTGGCTGTGTTTGTACTCTTAGAATTCTACAAACACAATCGATTAATAGCAGGTAATTGATTAACATCAGATAATCGATTAACAGGATATAGAAGTTCATAACAAATTATCTTTAGAAGTACCAGCAAGTTGTCAACCATTTAAATTTTGATGTTTGTCCCTGTTGTGAAAGAAAGAATGCTCTACCATTTTAGTAGGAGCTATCACTTGAGAACACATAAACTCCATGAAAATTAATCCATTAAGCACAATACACTAAAATACAAACACAAACACAAACACACAAACATCATGATTCTCAGTTTACAAATACACACACACACACTACCAGTCCATCAACTACCCAATTACAAAGTCCATTAACTACCCAATTCCTATTCTACAATTATAAATACAAAATCGATAATTGAAACACACAAACAAAACCCCTAATTGTGTCCCTAATTGTTCAAACACAAAACCCCTAATTGAAACACACAAACAAAACACTAATTAAATTTATAATTAACATAAACTATAATTGAATTTACAATTAACATAAATCCAAACATAAACATATAAAATACAAAACATGAACATACAAAATCGATATTAGCTCACAGACAAACAAAAAATTCAATTTCGAACAAAAGCCCAAAATCAAAAAATTGATTTGAACAAAATCGATATGAACATACCTGTTGTTAGCTTTAATCTCCCAAATTAAAACTTCGAGCTTCGGTTTTGTTTAGTCATCGAGTGTTTGAGAGTAGTCGAGGGATTGAGAGTATATGTCTGTGTGTTTGTGTATCTGAGAGAATATGTCTGAGATGTACTCGATTATTGCCCCGCTTTTTTATGTTTTAGTATTTTTACTTGAGCGCCCAAATTTTTTAGAAAACCCGCTCAATATGTTTTTGGTAGCCCGCCTAAAACTTGAGAGAATTTTATGTTATCTATAGCAACTGCGTTCTAAAATCATTGCAATAGCTTTCAGTTTTTGGACTTTTTAAACTCTATCGTAATGGTTTTTAAATAGCGTTATGGTACATCTTAACTTGTTAAAACTCATCTGAAAATTCTAATCAATAGCAACGATTTTCTATCATTTTTCTAAATTCTGGTTGTTATAGCCAATCTATGGTGTAGTGAGAGATAACCCTGAACAACATGACCATATATGAAGCGAGCTAGTGTTGGCAGAATTACCAAAACAAATGCTAGCCTTTGATCCTCTTTGTTGGCGCAGACAAGCACCGGACTATGACAAAATATACCTATCTATATTTTGTTATCTCTCTACTTGTGTTTGATTGATTTATTGGGCTTAGTATATTTTAGCTCACAAATAAATGACAAATTACATAAAAAAATCAGATTGAAATTTCGGTTCTACCAATTACCCCTAATGCTACCGTTTGACACCGGTAAATAACCACACATATTTGTGCACACCTTTGAGTCCACAGGATACTCACAAGTTACACATCCGCCTACTAACAAAAAAAAGTCTATCACCTTGCATGCACCGAAGGACAATTTTTAATTTTATTCAAGCATAAAATAAAAGACATAAATAAAAAACTCCGGGCTGGCAATTGCTCTGCATGCTGTCTTCATTAGACCTAAATGCATGTTCACCTTATTCATCTTCTTCCGTAGAAGCTTTCACTACGGCCAATTCACAAGGACCATAAGCCCAACTACAAAGAAAAAAATAGAACATGTTGACAACACACAATCCAGCAATCACTATATATAAATAATCATAATGTCCTTGGTTTATATTGCTTGATATCCAACTTGGCTTCCCCTCCTCTACTTGTAACCTGATCGATAATATTCAACATAAAAGTTGCTACCAAGCCTCCTGTTGATATTGATAAGTCACGCAGAGTTGAAGCTATGCTTGACATGCTTTTCGGAAACTCGGAATAAAAGAACTCAGATTGCCCTACAGTGTTCACTATGATTGATTATAAATCAATAATATAAATTAGATTGCCCATTTTGAAGAAATAGCTATCTTACCAGGTGATAAAGGAACCATCTTAGTATTGTTTGATTCTAAGGCAGAAAATTCATTAGCAATTGCTTGTTGCCATTCTGGAAATTGAATAGCTTCATTGTAAGTGGTTGGTTCAGGTACAGGTTGTAAAATAAGTGACTGAAGAAGCAGATGCTACAGGTTGAGTACATAGTGTTGTTAAAGTGCAAGCACAAGTAGATGTATGACACTGTTTAGTGAGAGGGTGAACAAAGTCTTCCAAATAAGCTAGTAACTTATGTTGTCTGGTAGATTTTCTAGGAGGTAGTGTAACTGGAGGAATATCAGATTGTGACACATCAGTGGGAAGGGTATTATCAGAAATAGATGAGGAATGTGGAAAATCTGAATACACTGGGAGAATAGGATCAGAAACAATATGTAGAATAGATGTATCAGGTACTGATAGAGGGATAAAGTGATGAGAAGAGTTATTGATGAATGGAAAAATAGTTTCATGAAAAGTAGCATCTCTAGAGATATGAATGCTATTAGTTTCAATATTCAGGAATTTATATGCTTTCTTTCCATAAGGATATCCTAAGAATACACAAGGGGAAGCTCTAGGAGAAAATTTTGTTCTATTGACAGAAGGTGTACAAATATAGCTTAAACAACCAAATGGTTTCAAATGTGTATATTCAGGTTTAACACCAAAAAGAATTTCATATGGTGAGGCCCCCTTTAGGATTTTAGAGGGAAATCTATTAATAAGATATGTAGAAGTTAATACACAATCTCCCCAATATTTTATTGGGAGGTTGGATTGAAAAAGTAAAGCTCTAGAGGTTTCCAATAGATGTTTATGCTTTCTCTCCACAACACCATTTTGTTGTGGAGTATAAGCACATGAAGTTTGGTGAATGATCCCTTTAGATAAGAAAAATGTACTAGCATCATGACTAATCCCTAATTCAAGAGCATTATCACTTCTGACAGTTTGAATTTTAGCAGAAAAATGAGTTTCTACCATAGCCATAAAATACTTGATAAAATTGAAAGCATTGCTTTTGGAACTAAGAAGATGTGTACAGGTAGTCCTAGAGAAGTCATCAACAATAGTCAAGAAATATTTTTATTTGTTATAGGTTTGAATATGATATGGTCCCCAAATATTAACATGAATAAGTTGAAAACACTGTGTAGTATGTATAGTGCTTTGTGGAAAAGGCAACCTGTGTTTTCTTGCTTTAACACAAATATCACAAGGAAATGCAGAACATTGATGGTCAACAGTACATAAAGAAAGATCTTTGAGTTTGGATAAGGGTAAATGCCCTAATCTGGCATGCCAAAGTAAAGCATTACTATTATAAGTAGAAGCAATAGAACAAAGCTGAGGAGTAGAGTTTTGTGAACTAGAAGAATTAGCAGCGGGAAAAAGTTGTGAAAAGATGTAAAGACCTCTTTGAAGCTTACCAAGAACCCGTGGCATCTTCAGAGAAGAGACCTGCATAAAGCAGGTATCATGAGAAAAATAAATACCACAGTTAAATTGTTCAGTAAATTTATGAACATATAACAAATTGATTTTGAAGTGTGGGACATATAGAACATGTTGTAAAACAAAATCTTTGAACAAATTTTCTTGTATCACTTTGCAAAATACTGATTCTTGAAGATTATTTGATCTGATCTGGTTCTTGCAATTTGCTTGAATTTCCTTGATATTGTTGTTTTAGATATCATTTCTGAGCAATCATCATTTTTTGTTGTTGTTTCTCTTCGAAATTGACATATTCAACTTTTATTTTCTCTTTGACATTTCATCAAACACTTATATGTCATCATTTTAATGGCTGAAACTTCACAAAATTCAGCTTCACAGCCTAATGCTACACAACCTGATATGACTTCAAATCTATCACAAGATAATCCTCTTCATTTACAATTATCTGATAGTCCTGGTATGAAACTAGTCAGTGATCCTTTTGATGGAACTGGCTTTGGTAATTGGAAAAGGTCTATCACAATAGCCCTATCTGCACGAAACAAACTAGGTTTTGTTGATGGATCTTTGCCTAAACATGTAACTACATCTCCTACATTTAAGAGTTGGTCAAGATGCAATGATATGGTAATTTCATGGATTCTTGGTGCATTGTCTAAGTCATTTGGTAGAAGTGTGATATATTCTGATTCTGCGTATCAAATTTGGCTTGAACTAGAAGAACGTTATGGCGTTTCTAGTGGAACTCAGTTGTTTGGTTTACATAAAGAACTTAATGAATTATCTCAAGGCAACAGTAATGTGGCTGACTACTTTACTAAATTGAAGATGCTTTGGGATGGCATTGATGCCTTATGTCTTATTCCTACTTGTTCTTGTGGAGCTGCACAAAAATTGTCAAAACTGCAACAAGATCAAAGAGTGATACAATTTTTGATGGGTTTGAATGACACTTATGTTGTTATGAGAGGCTCAATCTTGATGAGATCTCCATTACCTAATATCAGTCAGGCTTACAGTCTTCTTCTTCAAGAAGAATCTCAGAGAGAGATTCATTCTGGTGCACATTTTATGTCTGAATCTGCTTCATTTAATGCTTCTTCAGCTAAGTACAATCATTCTTCATTCAAGCAGAATTCTACTGGTTCTGGATTTGTTAACAAGAAATTCTCTGGTGATACAAGGAAGTCATCTTTGCACTGTAATTACTGCAAGAAAACTGGACACTTGATTGACAAATGTTTCAAGCTTCATGGTTTTCCACCTGATTTCAAGTTTACTAAATCGAATAGATTTGTTGCTCAAGCTGAAGTTTCAGATTCTGCTAATATTCCACAGACTACAACTCTGATTGCTAACACAACTCCTAATACTGCACCTACTTTGCCTACAAGTCTCACACCAGAGCTCTGATACCATGTGAACAATGTAACTGTCTAATTAACTTTGTAAACAAGAATCAGAATAGAGAAGAGAGAAAGAGAGAGAGAGAGAGATGAAAAATTATGTATTCATTCATTGTGAAAAGTTACAATGGAAATGTACTATTACAAGCTTATACTCCCTCCGTCCCGTTGAATTATATACATTGGGGGTGGGCACGGAGACCAAGAATATATATATATATATATAATGAGTAAAATTAGATGAAAAGTGGGTAAAGTGGTGGGACCTATCAATATTTAATAATAGATTTGGGATAGTGGAGGAAAATAGTGGGTGTAATAATGTTTTATATTATTATAGAATAGAGATAGTGGAGAAAGTAGTGGGTGTAATAGTGTTTTATATTATTAAAAGTTACTATTTTTGGAATGTATAGAAATGAGAGGGACATCCCAAAATGGAAACAGTATAGAAATGAATGGGACATATGGAGTATACAACAAACTTTGGAGAGAAAGTTTGTTATAACTAACTTATGAATTACAGTTGGAAAAACAATATGTACAAAATATAATTTAATTATACTAGCACTATGTAATAGCTCCAACAAGACAACCATAAATGTAACATAAAAATATTCCAATCCCAATTTTCAGTTTTGAAGGGGAATGAAAAGGTTTTCCTGTTATTCTTGAAGCTAATAATGGACCAATTATGCGGTCATAAAGAACAATAAATGATATCCCGGAGATGCAAAAAAAGACGCATAAGGATGCTGCGGGGACATTATCTGCACTACCAGTATGCGGTCATAAAGAATAATAAATGATATCCCGTTAACCACAATGCAGGTATCGCCTTCAGCACGGCTTTTGACTCCTCCACTTGATCTACTGTAATTTTGCATTACAATATCTTTCACGATCTCTAACAATACATGCGTTGTTGAGAAACCTGAGTACATACATGAAATGTTTATAATATATCAATGTACAGGAGTACAATTAATCTGAACAAGTTGCATCATTTTTGGTCCTGTTTGTTTAATTTGGTGTAAAATATTTTCCTAACATTGTTTGTTTGCTGCGTAGGATATTAGTGGGAAAAAAAATGCAAATCACAGGAAAAAAGAATAAGGAAGATGAAGAAAATTATTACATAAAAAAGGAGTAAATTATAGAATAGTGACCAAATTTTACATTAATTTTCAGAAAAGTAGTCAAATTTTCAAGTTCACTCAAATTAATGGTTAAGTTTTATTTCCGCCTTTTAAAAAAATGGCTCCCACTAATTTGTAAACGAGTCATTCTTTTAAAAAGTGGAAACAAAATCTGGCCATTATTTTAGAAAAAAGTTAGCTAAAGTCATTTTCTAAAATGCGAAAATTAGAACTAGCCATTGATTTGCGAACTTAATTTGACCATATTTTTTAAATTCAGTGTAAAATATGGTCACTACTCTGTAATTTACTCTAAGAAAAATTGGGAAAATATTTTGCAGACATTTATTTTCCTTACATGATACTTAAAAAAATGGTCATTTACGTCGAACAAAAGATAGGCATCCGGTTTAGTCCTTGAGAGTATATATAGAACGCCAAGTAATCAAGGTTTAATCTCTTCATATAGAAACATAAAATCTCAGAATATTCATCATGTCCAATAAATCATAATTTACCTCAGTTTCTCGCTTGGGACAACAAGTGCTGATTTCTCTTTATGATGGTAGACATTATTTTCGAGTGAGGCAGATGTGGAATGTCTGTTTTTGTAAGATGCTATAATCACTTGAAAAAAGCAAGCGATGAAGCTCGATCTATCTTTTGATCTGACATAGACTGAAGAAGCCGAAAAAAATGACACAGCTCCCAACAACATGAACACAGCAGGAATTCCAAAACCAACTTGCTAACCCAAGTGTTCTTGAACATAGACCACAACAATTAAAGAAATGATAATTGCAAGTAAAGAAGCACTAGTCCGAGTTCGAAAATGACATTATTTAACTTGGCTTGGTTCGACCACCATAAATATAAAAGAAAATAAGAGTAAATTTCAGGGTGGTGGCTAAACTTTACCTCAATTTTCGAAACATTGGCCGAGGTTTCAGATTTTTAATTTTTTAGCTAAGGTTTTGCTCCGCCTTTTAAGAAGGTGGCTCCCGTCAAATATCCCCTAACGGGCCTAACGGAGCAAGGGCGAAGTTGGGTTTTTAAAAAAAGACAACGGTCATATTTGTATGTATATATACCAACGTATCTGTAACATCAAAATTGAACTCCTAAACCCAAAATTTTCATTTTTCTTGCAGTTAATTTCAAGAAAACATGGCATATTGTCATTGTGGTAGACTTGCAGCGGATAGAGTGGCCTGGACGGATGCTAATGCTGGGCGAAGATTTAGAAATTGCAGTGAAGGAATTGGTGGTTGTGGCTATTTTCAATGGATTGATGCTCCCCTTTGTAATCGAGCAAAAGTTGTAATTCCAGGTCTTTTGAGAAGGTTGAGATCTATGGAATCTGAGCATGAGAAACAATTGCTTGAAGTACAGAAGAGGGAAAATAGGAAATGGGTATGTCGAGTTGTTGTAGGTTGTGTTATTTTGTTGTTAGTCTATATGTATAGTTCTAGTGAGGAGTAATGGAATGCAATGGTAGGTAGTAAGGTAGGTGGTTATGGTAGGTAGTGAGAAGTAATGTACTGTGTGGCTATTTTCAATGAAATTGCAGTGAAGGAATTGGTGGTTGTGGCTATTTTCAATGAAATTATGAACTCTTCATTTAATGAAATTGCAGTTACGAATTGATTGCAAAATAGATATGTGAATTTGCAAAATAGATATGTCAATTTGCCTTAACAGATATGTCAATAGGTTCAATTTGCCCATACAAAATATTTGCCCATACAAAAGACTTGGCATACAAAAGTTTGCATACAAAAGATTTGCCTTAACAGATAAGTGAATGGGTTCAATGTGTCCTACTGAAGTTGCCCATACAAAACACTTGCCATACAAAAGACTTAGCATACTAAAAGTTTGCATACAAAAGACTTGAAACTTAGAAAGCCATTTCAATCTACATATTTCTTGTTCAATTTCTTCTCTCTGGAACTCCTTGCCCTCAATATTTCAGCCCTTGTTGTGATAACTGTCTTTTTCTTCTGCCATTGTTTAGGAGCCACACCACATGAGCTTGGTTCTGGATTGGGAGGTGAACCAGTGAAAACACCTCCTTGACTATCATTACCTTCAATTATAGGCTGAGAAGCACCTGGGAAGAATTCATGAGGAATAACATCACCATCAGTTGTATTGTCTTGACCACCACCCTCATTAGCTTCAGTTGAGGCCATAGCAGCACCCTCATTAGCTTCCTGATTTGCTTCTGGATTTGCTTCCTGATTTGCTTCATTTGTAGGTTCTGTGGCACCATTTTTCTTAAAAATAACACAACAAAACACATGTCAAAATCTCATGACAGATTCTGTAAAAATTCAGAAAGAAACAAATTTTATACCTCTTTGGTACATGTTCTTCGATTATGTCCCCAACCCTTGCAGTTGCTACATTGCAGACTAGTCTTTCGCCTCTTCAACTTAGTTGCATCAGGAGGTGGTGGTGCAAGTATGTCATTCTTTTTGCTTCTCTTAAGTTTAGGCCTACCAGTTGAGGGTTTAACAATGGGAGGCAAAGGTTGGGGGTAAGCAGTCTTTTCCCACTCTTCCTTGCCATTAATTGGCTCAACAATATGACTATAAACCTTCTTAAACATGTTGACTGAATAACATCGATGAATGTAATCTTGCAAATTGAAGCCATGTGAATTCATACAAGCAATGGCATGAAAAAATGGTATTCCACTGAGTCGCCATTTCTTGCATGCACAAGTTTTGGCAATTAGATCTACCACCAACTCATAACCTCCTGTAGAAGTTTGTACCAAATATCTAGGTCCACTTGACCAAGTAACATGACATCCAACTGATTTTTTATTTGCCCTGTTATAGAACAAAATTTATTAACAATTTCCTTCAATTATTTATACCTAGCTATGTAAATAGAGAATTATGAAATAGAGAATTAAACTTACTCTTCTAGCCTTTTTAGTGGATTAGGGCAGAATTCTTGATCCCAACTCTCAGCCTCAGATTTTCTTCTTTGTATTCTACTCATGACAGCAATCTGTATGCATCTCAATAGTGCAACAATTGGCAGATGTCTAGCTTTCCTAATTGAGGCAGTGAAGACCTCACAATGGTTGTTGACAAATAAATCACTCTTGCAATTTGTCCTAAACCCTGACCTACTCCAATGCTCCTTTGGTTTGGCATTTAACCACTCATAACATTTTTTATTCAACTGACATTAAATAATGTAGTTAGTGGCATTAAATAATGTAGATAGTGGCATTAAATTACATCAATGTTCAAAAAAGGTAGAAATGTTTACCTTTTTCATGGTTTCCATGTTCCTGTCAAAGTGGTATGGTGTTGTTGATTTTGCTGCACTCCATAATAAACTCCTCAATCCTGATCCATTGTGATCCTTGTGCATGTTGTTGTACAAATGCATTACACAGAATCTGTGTTCTGCATTTGGACACAACTCTTCAAGTGCATTAATGAGTCCCTACCAGTAAAAGACAAGTGTTAAAATATTGTACATTTAAAAAAGTAATAGTTAATGGACAGATATTAAAAAGTAGAGTATGCACCTTTTGTTTATCACTCATAAAGGTCCAAGCACCATCATTGACAATGTCCAAGTCATCTTTAAGCTTCCTTAAGAACCAACACCAATTTTCTGTATTTTCTGCATCTACAACACTGCATGCTATATGATACATACCATCTTCAGGGTCCATTCCCACAGCTGCTAATAACTGGCCTCTAAATGAGCCTTTTAAATGGCAACCATCTAACCCCACAATTGGCCTACAACATGCCTTGTATCCCCTCTTCACAGGCCCAAGGCAAATATAAATCCTTTTGAATCTACCCCTATCTTGGCCATGTTCAGTGTCTTCTAACTCAATTGACAATGTAGTATCAGGCATAACTCTTTTTACCTCATTTCCATAATCCCATACTTGACCAGAAGATTCTTCATTAGTTCCATTTATAACCTTCAAAGCCATATTCTTAGCTCTATAGCACATTGATTTGTTAACATTACAACCCAGATCATTAACTACCTTCTTCTCGAAAGCTTCACCTTCCCAATTAGGATTAAGTCTGATTTCATCTATGTACCTTCTTGCTATCCAATCTGTAGAAATCTGTTTTTGGTGGAAGGTCAACTGGCAAGTGTGCTTCCCTTTGTAAGTCCTTATTTGATATGTAGAACTCCTTTGACACTGGTTATCATATATTTTCCAACTGCAGGGGGGTGTACATACATATTGGATCTTACTTCCCATGTTGGGTTGCCTCTGAATTGGTCTTCTCTCTATAATGGCAAGAGTTTGTACTGCCCTTCTCAGCAATCCAGCACTGTGGAACAACATTCCCAGCTCAAATTTTGGATTAATCATATCCACCTCATCATTAAACTCAGGGAATACATGATCAACTTCATCCTCACTACTAACTGCCATCTTCTCATCATCACTGCCACTAATCACCTCATCAATCAATTCTAGGTTATCTTCATCCCAATTTTCATACACATAGCCACCAAATCCTTTGTATTCACCAGTAACTTCCCCAAAATCTTCCTCATAGTCAGAATTCCCATCATTAGAGCTATCTAGAAACCATTCCTCATCTTCTTCACTTGAGACATCCTCATTTTGAACCACATTCTGTTGATCTTCTTTTTCAACCACATTTTCTTCATCTTCATTCCCACCACCAGAGCCATGGTCTTCAGTTTCAAACAAATTTTCTTCATCCTGATCAGCACCATTGCCATTAACTTCAAAAACATCATCAAACTCCTTACCATGATCTTCAATATCAGCCTCAAAACCAGGATCTTCAAAATCATCACTAGCATCCAGGATTGGCCTCCTAGCAGACATCTTCTTTGGGGTTGGTTTTCTTCCAACCTTCTTCACTTTTTTCTTATTAATCACAGGTACTTCTTGCTCCATGTCAATACTACTACTAGAAGATTTAAATTGCATCATTTCTTCAATACTAACATCTTCAAGCTCTATAACAGGTGCATTACTGTTTGGAATATTACTGTTTGGAATATTATTGGGCAATTCTTCCACAGCTATAGCTTCAATAAGAACAGCAAAGACTTCTACATATTGAACTTCTTTACTTATGAGCCTAGTCATGACCAAGATATCACTATCAGTTTCTAACTTCTCAATTTCATCCATTCCCTCTATTGGTAATTTAAAATACAACTCAATCCCTACTGATTTAAGACCAATAGCCTCATACACCATTCCACCAACCTCAAACATAGACATCATATCCACATTGCAGAAATCAAAATAATCAACCTTATAATTCACAAACTTAGAGTTCAAATTCTCAAAGTGTCCCCCATGATACAGTTTTATAGTAAAGAAAGAGGGATACTCTGCAATAAAACAATAAACAAAGGAGCAAGATTTGATTTTTAATTAGGGCACAAACAATACGGGAGACATAAAGGTCCATTAAAAAGCTAATCACAAAATAAACAATCAAATTTGGGACCACATGAACATAGATCACTTTCTAAACAATCAAATTTGGGACCACATGAACATAACATAGATCACTTTCTACTCTATCATTGTCTAACTAAACAAATATTCATAAATCACTTTCTAATTAGGGCATCGAATGAATTACCTGTGTAATTAGGGCACTCAGCAGTTCCATATTTGTGCATCTCATTCCTATGTCGCATAAACCATTCCATTTTCCACTTCAATCGAGAGAAACGGCTGCAGTTCTAGTGTTTAGGGTTTTAACTGTGTTCTATTTGGTAAATCAATCGATTTGGGGGTGTAATATTTGAGCAATATTTCATTTTACATTTTTAAATATGTATGTAATGCTGAAATTCCTCTTTTACCCTTACCATTATACATTTATTTTAAGTTAACGGTGCATACTTAACGGAATTTGACGGGAGCCACCTTCTTGAAAGGCGGAGCAAAACCTTAGCCAAAAAATTAAAAATCTGAAACCTCGGCCAATATTTCGAAAATTGAGGCAAAGTTTAGCCACCACCCTGAAATTTACTCATAAAATAATGGACTTCTTTTGTTGATCATAGTGTTTTGTGAACTTCTTTGTCCAGGTTAATAAATTTTGATAAAATACTGTCTTAATTTGGTCTACCGTGCTGCTAGACTAGAACTCAATTATTCAATCTCAGGACTACTGAAATAATGAACACTTAATTAATCTGCATTCTGGAATTAGACCAAAAGTGCATACTATTGGGCAATGGTGCTTACGTACCTGCTCTCACTCTAAAATATGTTCTTGTTTAAGCAATCAATCTTCTATAAGTCGCAATCATTATTATAAATAAGTTTAAATTAACAAAAAGCTGAAATTCATACAAGTAGTAATTGGCAAGTTCTTCATCTTGACCTAACTACACGTACGAGCCATGACATATTCCATCTTCCTCCCGAGAAACCTTCATTGCGGCGGCCGATTGACAAGGACCATAAGCCCAACTACAAAGAAAGTAATATAACATGTTGACAACACACATTCCAGCAATCACTAGGTAGAAATAATCGTAATGTCCCTGGTTTATGTTGCTCGATATCCAACTTGGCTTCCCTCCTCTACGTGTAACCTGATCGATAATATTCAACATAAAAGTTGCTACCAAGCCTCCTCCAGACACTGATAAGTCACGCAGAGTTGAAGCTATGCTTGACATGCTTTTCGGAAACTCGGAATAAAAGAACTCATATTGCCCTACAGTGTTTATAGCCTCTCCGATGCCTATTAAACAATATGGTAGTATAAGCCACAATGCTGACATGTTTACTATGACCTCTGGATTGTCGGCAATTCCTTGTCTAATTGCAATTCCTCTTCTGATATATTCTATGACTGCTAACACGGCCATAAATAAGATAGAGAGAAGTATTCCAATCCCCATTTTCAGTTTTGAGGTGGAATAAAAAGGTTGTCCTATTATTCTTGATGCAAATGGAACAAATACACGATCATAAAGAACAACAGTAGACATTGCGAAGATGCAAAAAAAGACGCCTAAGGATGCCGCTGGGATTTCAAAATTTGAAGTGATGTGTCGATCCATGGACATTGTTTGGACTATCAGTATACCACCTTGACTTACGGTTACAGACATTAAGACTCCTGTTAACCACAATGGGATCACCTTCAGCACGGCTTTTGACTCCTCCACTTGATCTACTGTACACAGACTCCACGAGTCCTGAATGTCACCATTTGCATTACAATATCTTTCACGATCTCTAACAATACAGGCGTTGTTGAGAAACCTGAGTACAGACATGAAATGTTTATAATATAACAAGTTGCATCATTTTAGGTCCTGTTTTTTTGGTGTAAAGTATTTTCCTAAACATTGCTATGTTTGTCGCGTAGGAAAATTAGTCGGAAAAAAAATTATACAAATCAAAGGAAAGACAAAGAAAGATGAAGGAAATTATTACATCAAGAAAAATTGGGAAAAATATTTTGCAGAAAATATTTTCCTTGCCTGATATTTTCAAAACAAATATGGTCTTTTTACGTCGAACAAACGAGAGACATTTAGTCTTTGAGAGTATGGAACATCAAGTCATCAAGGTTTAATCTCTTCATATAGAAACACAAAATTTCAGAATGCTTATCATGTCCAATAAACATCATAATTTACCTCAGTTTCTTGCTTGGGACAACAAATGCTGAGTCCTTTTGACGATGGTAGACAATATTATGGAGTGTGGCAGATGTGAAATTTCTATTTTTGTAGGACGCTATAATCACTTGAAAAAAAGAGGTGATGAAGGTCGATCTATCTTTTGATCTGACATAGGATGATGAAGCCGAAAAGTATGACACGGCCCCAAACAACATGAACACAGCAGGAATTCCGAAACCAACTTGCCAACCCAAGTGTTCTTGAATATAGGCAACAATAGTTAAAGAAATGATAACTCCAAGTACAGAAGCGGCGTAGTACCAGCCAAAGTAACTTTCTAAGGCAGCCTTACTTTCTTCCTTGTTGTATCTCTTGACAAATTGATCTGCACCAAATGCCATGGAAGCTGATCGGATCCCTCCAGCGCCAACGGATATTAGTCCGAGAGTAAAGCACAAGAAAATGACTTGAAAACTTGTGGAGGACTTGCATTGTGTTGTAGAATCACCACAAAGTGGAGGTCTTGCTTGTGGAATAACCGTTGTTAGCCATAATAGAATCGTTCCCTAAGAAGTAACACCCGTCATGTAACTGTTTCAGTAAATAAGTATCTAGCAACCAAGTTTCTAATGCATAAATCAATAACTTCGGACAAACAACATTGAAAGTTTTTGCATACTAATAATACCAGAATCCCAACGATGGATCCAAATGCGATCATCGGGTAGCGACCGACAGTTGAATCAGCAAGAAAAGCGCCGAGAACCGGCAAGAAATTGCTGGCAGCTGTCCATAACGTGATTATATTTGTGCCAGTGACTAAGTCCATATGATACTCTTTCTCCAAATACAGTATCATGTTTGCACTCAGACCAAACGTTGCTGCCTTCTCAAATGACGCATTCGCTGCATTTACCAAAAGCGATACGTGAATAGTGAGATTATTCATATGGGACTGAACACGTAATTTATTTTACCTATAATGCATGACATGGCTTTGAAGCCGGCAGAGTTCTTTTGCTTGTTGCTCTCCAGAAGAGGTTCTTTCTCCTCCATCTTTGCTTCATCCAGAAGAGGTTCTTTCTCCTCCATCTTTGCTTCATCTGAATAGTTACTTACTTTTCATCTTTGTTTTATATAAATATTGAATATCTATATAATAATATATAAATAATATAACCAAGTAAATTGAAACTCAAGCTCGGCATAGTAAAATATTCGAATAGCTCGGTTTGATAATAATCGAACCGAATTCGAATATTTTACGATCTGTTACACCCTTATGTTGCACCGAAACAATCCAGGGACTTGAATAGATGTTTTTTTTAATTTGCAATTTTCATCAATCGCACCAACTAAAATTTTTTCAATTATCATTTTAATTAGTCATAAAAGTGATAAATGAGATGGACCATATATTTAATAAAATTTATTACATATGGACCAAAGGACACAGAAGAAGAAAAGTAATATCTTGATAACATGTTGCAGCAGAGTGGTGCAGTGGTGCTTTAATTTGAAAATGACAAATTTTATAGTTCGTACTTTTATACTCAACCAAATTCAATTTTTAAAATTACTTAATAGATTTACAGTCTCATACCTAAAATCACATCTTAAGAATACACGATTATGTTTGAATTTCAATACTAAAAGTTAATTTATTTTATTGTAATAATCATATGTGGTTAATATTTGTATTAATGAGTAATCAAACCTTACTCACTTCACCTAATAACAATAGTTAAAATAAAATAATTTTATCATTAACTTTGAGTCTCTCTACGAGCCTCTTTATCTTGGCTCTTAACTTGAAATTTGAGGAGATTTACAACTTTTTTTTCTCCAAGATACTCTTATTAATCTTAAATTCACTAAAAGTCTCATCTTTCTCTTCAATTTTAAGAGGTACGAGCCACTTTTAAATAATATTATATAATAAATTAATAAGACAAACTCTCTTTCTCTATTCACTTTCTTTTATAATTTTATGAATGCAACTTATAAATTTTAATAATGAAAAACTAATTTGGATTGGATATAAAGAGTTTAACTTTTCGTAGTAAGTTGATGTTATACCTTTTAGATATAACAAATACAATTCCCTATTCAATCACAAAATAACTAAAATAGATCATAATTAAGTTTTATTTAGCATATTCAAATTGTTAAAGATATTATAAAATTCACAAATTTATAATTAGTTAAACGAATCGAGCCGAGTTTAACGAGTTCGAGTCGAGCTTGAGCCGATCCCGAGCAAAACGAGCCGAGTTCGAGTCGAACAGGTGTAAATCTCGGTTCAAGCTCATTTACTAACTGAACATATTTTCATGTTCAAGTTCGTGTTCATTTAGTAAACGAATCGAGCCGAGTCCATCTAAAACGAACCGAGCTCGAGTTTTATTCACGAACGGCTCTGTTCGCTTACATCCCGGTAATTGTTGTTAACTTTTGCCCGTACGTGATCAAACCAAACAAATTCAAATTCAGCAGTGATAAAAGAGTGCAAGTTGCGTCATATGTGCGTATCTGTAACATAATCGTTAGTTTATAATTACTAATACTAAAATATAATATTTCTTTTGATTCATTGTATATATGTTCTTTTTGATTTTGACAGGTCAAATTGACTAAAATAAAACTAAATTTATATGTATTATATTTGAAAAAAAATAAAAAAATTATATCATTAAAAAGTATACATAATTTTCTTTTAAATTTAACTTTCAGTTTTCTAAAACAATAATTGAATAATTCTTAATGTTGAGTATTGGTCAATTTGATTTCTAAAAATTCAAAAGAACATGTAATCAAAATTTAGATTATTTTTAGTAGGTTAAGAAACTTAACTTGAAGTTTTTATGTTTCTAAGCTTATAGTATGTGCAATATACGATTCGTTGCTTAAATTTTTGTAATTATATTATTTCACAAATTCCTTTTAATGTATATAGTTTTTTAATTTTTAAGTATTATTAATGTTTTAAAATTTTGACAATATAAAAAATTATATATATATATTTATAACTATTATTAATGTTTTTAATTTATATATATATATATATATATATTATTTTTTAATGGAAAATAATTCAATAATAAAAAAGCCATTAGGTATCTACAAAAATAAATGGGTCGAATACACATAGATCATTTCGCTCTTTATGGACAGACAATCAACTGATTTGTTCATATATATACATGTACCCATTTCGTCACAAAGAGTTTGAGCTATGTAATTGCAATCCCATAAAAATCTTTATCATTGAATTAAAACCATGAAAATCCCGCAGATCTAACATCTTGGACATTAACTTACACCAATCAAGAAGAGATTTTATTAAACAAACAATCTAAAAAGGCAGAAATCTTTATCCAATAAGGAGAATTATTGAAAAAATAAAGAACAAACCACAGAAAATAATTGATTTTGGGATTTTTAGCGTTGAAAATCGATAGAAACCCCGACAGCTGCTATGAAAAGAAGGTGTGAAATAGTTTTTATAAGCAATCATTGTTCCTCTGATATATTTGGTTAATAAGAAAAGATACGATATTTGAAATTTCAAAATTAATAAACAAAAACAGTGATCTAACATAAAGTAGTAATTTTTTTTTGCTTAATATTCAAACTATTATCAAATGTCAAAGTTCTAAACACTGTCAATATCATTAAGTAAATATTATGTTTTTAATTTAAATTACAAACATGATATTCTTAATTTTTATTTCATTGGTCCATAATTTATTTCTTTCTTACTAAAAGGTACATAATATATATAGTTGAGTTTTATGAAAACTGCATTTTATTGGAGACGTTGGAGACTATATATGTTCTACGATCAAAATCTTGTAAAATATAATATTTTATCAATTATGTTATATGAAAATAATTATTTCATTGAAATATGTTTTGCAAGCAGAACATTACAAAACAGATTGTTCTGCAGAACATATTGAATTTGCATAACATATATGTTTAGTTTGCAAAACATACATGATTTTCAAGATTTTCAACGAAATGATGATTTTAATAGAACATTCTTTGCAAAACAATACGTTTTGCAACTTTTTGTTTTTAAAATATAATCTATTTTGTAATATTTTGATTGCAGAAAATTAATGGTCTCCAAGTCTCTAATTAAATAATATATGCTAAACTATAATAAGCGAAATATAGTATATTTTGTAATTTTTTTCCCACCTTCCTTTTTTAATATTGTTTTAGTATTAACAAATTTTAAATTTTAGATTATTTATAAACAAATCATGATATCTATACTATTATATTAAAGACGAAACATTAAAAGATTTTGTAGTCAATTTGTAGTTTGGCCCTCCCTAGTTTGGTTATCCAATCTCTAACCGTTAGATTTTTTAAATTAAATTAATAAGAGCCCTTAGATATAATACTAAATATTTTTTGGTATGTTCTGATTTTACTTAATTGCTCCTATTTAACTATACTTCGTGTTTTTACTTAATTACCCTTACTTATTTATAAAAAATATTATTAAATAATAATATTACCTATTTATAACCAATTATCTTTTACACCTAAAATATATTACTTTTTTTTTTCTGAAAAATTCCCTTTTCCAAAAATATTACGGACAATTACCTTTTTTAACTAAAACATCTAAGCTTTTTATTTTTGTTTACTAAAAGCTCTCCTTTTAAAAAATATCACACACCGTTTTTGTTATGGATTAAAAAACGTGCTTGTATATTAATTGCTAGGATTTATGAGCTTTCGAGCTTTAATGGCTGCACTTGTGTTTCGAGACTAAATCGGTCCTCACAAGATGCCTACGTATCTCAATCAGTGCTGAGAATCAAGCCAAAAGACGTAGTTCTGATTGTAGGATCAGGTCCTTTATATAGGTGTCTGGAGCCTTGTATTTATGGTAGGTTTAGGAGTCTTAGCTAATAAGTCTCCTTTTTGATAATGGATAAACATCGCATTTCT
This sequence comes from Heracleum sosnowskyi, assembly GCA_030848705.1. Lineage (NCBI taxonomy): Eukaryota > Viridiplantae > Streptophyta > Magnoliopsida > Apiales > Apiaceae > Heracleum > Heracleum sosnowskyi. The sequence goes on along the minus strand of CM061242.1, from coordinate 6,194,919 downwards.
TGCTGAATAAGTCTTTTCCTCATTGATAAAGGTTATGACTCATTATTTCTTTTTAATTGGAATTCTGGATCCTTCTTTGATGAATTTACCATATTTTGGACTCTTTTTATGAGCTGTATATTTTCCCTTTTTATTAATTACGAAATTAATAAATAATCAGGGCTTTGGGGCCTTGAATTTTGGGCTTTTCCAATGAATCATCAATTATATTTCTATAATTACTTTTCTGTCCATATCATTTGCCCATCAACTTCTGGGAAAATCTTCCTGGGGTTTTCGTAGAAGTTATTGCGCATTTTTCCCAATTTTTTTCATTTTTCAGGGTATTTTTGACCTCAATTTGGCCAGGAAACAGATCATTTTCGACCTCAATTTCGACCAGGAAACATGTCATTTTCGACCTCAATTTCGACCAGGATTTCGACCTCATTTTGGTGTGAGTTCGAAGGTTTCGACCTCATTTCCTAGGTCTTTTTCGACCTCGAACCTTCGACCTCGATTGGAGCGAGGTTGAAGGTTTCGAGCTCATTTTCTAAGTCTTTTTCGACCTCGACTCTTCGACCTCGAATCCATTTGTTTTCGACCTCGATTTGGTGCGAGGTCGAAGGATTCGAGCACATTTTCTAAGTCTTTTTCGACCTCGATTCTTCGACCTCAAATCCACTTGTTTTCGACCTCGATTTGGTGCGAGGTCGAATGATTCGAGCTCATTTTCTCATGTATTTTCGACTTCAAGTCTTCGACCTCGATTCCATTTATTTTCGACCTCATTTTGGTATGAGGTCGATGGATTCGATCTCGTTTTTCCATGTATTTTTTACTTCAAGTCTTCGACCTCGATTCCATTTATTTTCGACCTCATTTTGGTGCGAGGTCGATGGATTCGAGCTCGTTTTTCCGCGTATTTTCGATCTCAATCAATCGAGTTCGATCTAGGGTCTTTTCGACCTTAAATCTATTATTTTTCGATCTCAAATGAGTGTGAGGTCGATGAATTCGACCTCAATTTTCCATATGTTTTCGACCTTATGACAACGACTTCGATCTAAGGTCTTTTCGACCTCAAATTCATTTAGGCCTGGAATTGTATTATAAACTTTATCCTTTCTTGGGCCTTAAATAGCCTGAGTTTTTATTGGGCTTTAAATTGTTTGGGATTTTAATTTTTGTAATCCAGTAAAGGGATTATGGGCCTTAACTGGTCATAGTCGGTTGCCCTTCCCTTAACCGGTTGGGTGACCCGCTGCCTTGATTATAAAAGAGTGAGATTTCCACTTCACTCTTCACTTCATACTTTCAATTTCTAAAAAATTTCTCTCTAGCATTTCTAGTTTTTCTCTCTAGCCATTCCGTGGCAAGGCGATTTCCGGCGAAGTTTCCTCAGCCGCATTCATATTTTTCTGGGTTTAATCTTCATCGTTTGAAGATTTTCTGGGATTTTTGTTTGAAGATTTGAAGATTCTGGGAATTCTCCTTGAAGATTTGAAGTTTCTGGGAATTCTCCTTGAAGATTTAAAGCTTTTCTGGGTTCATAATTTAAAGATTTAAAGATGTCTGATCGTGCTACTCAACGCCTTCAGAAAATGAACCAGGCTTCTAAGAGAGGTATCACTATCCGTTCTTCTCATATGTCTTTACAAGATATGATAATTGAACGTGGTGATGAATATCCCTCTGTTTCGCATTTAGATTCTTTCGATTGTAGCAATAAGTTTCATGAAATTGACATGATTAGGGATTATAATAAAATGTATAGAGTTAAAGCTACCTATAGGCTTATCCCAGCTGGCCCAGGAGATCGTTCCTGCCATTGGCGTCCTGATGCTCTCTGCATTTATAAGGACGCCATTGTTGCAGGGTTGAGATTCCCTTTTCATGACTTCATTCCTAAGCTTTTAGCAGATGTTAGGATTAACCCTTGCCAACTTCCCCCAAATGCCTGGAGAATTATTATGTGCTTTATTATACTTTGTTTAAAGAACAACTTTCCTCTTTATGTATCTTTGCTGAGGAAAATTTTCCAGTTTAAGAATAGCTCCGCAATTTCCCTGGGTTGGGTTTATATTAACCATCACCCTTCTACTCCTCCCATTTTCCACCCAAAATCCATTCCTGACAATAACCCGAAATGGAAGAATGAATTCATGTACTTGGTTTGGGAAGGAGGGGATTGGGGCACCCTATTCCGTAGGTCTTTCAGTAGAGTCTCGGATGGTAGCCCCAGTGATATTATTTTGAATGAGGAGGAAGCTCATGCTTATGCCGAGCTCACCAAGGACAACTATGCTACATTGGCCTGGGAGCTCCTGGATGAGTTTCAGCTTAAGTCCTTGGGACTTTTAAGCGTATCAGATAAGGGTAATTCCCATTTCATTCCTTCCTTTACTTATCTAAGATTTTCTTATACCCACTGTTCCTTTCATTGTGTTTTTGCAACCGCGGCCTTTATAAATAAGTCCAACGAGCCCCTGGAAGGTGAAACAGCTAGGATGAAAAGGGCTCGTTTGGGAGGGAAGGATCCTCGGGCAGCCACAGGTGTCCCATCCTTTCTAAGGCCCCATGTGGACATTACTAAAGAGGTTGAGGGTCCTTCCTCAGCCAAGAGCTCAGTTTGGCGCCCCAACTGGGGTCTCAGGAAGAAAGACACAGTTGTTGGAGTGTCTAAGCATGCTGCTGAGTTGTCCTACCACTCCTTGACTCCTTGTGACTACAAGGATTTTGTTTCCAACTCTACCATTGAGGGAGTGGAGCATGTAGGTGCCCAGGCTGTTGTTGCTGTAAGTTCTTTTCTTCTTTTTTTTCTTTGTAGTTTTCGATGTATTTAAAGTTCATATCTTGACTTGTAACTTATTTGCAGGCTAATGCCAACTTCCAAGGTGCTCTCTTTCAAGCCAAGGCTTGGCGCTCATCTTCAGAGGCCAACCAAGGCAAGTTTGAGAAGTCCCATGAGGAGGTGGGCTCTCTGAGGGCCACTCTGGCTATGAGGGAGAAAGAGTTGGCTGACTCCTAGGCTGAACTGGTTACACTTAGGAAGGGTCGGGATGACTTTATCGATGAGTACCTTGACTCCCAGGAGTACAAGGACTTAATTGGTAAGCATGATGAGCTCCTTTTCCCAGTTCAGTTCACTAAGGGATGGGATGGCGCTCTAGCTGAAGTCTTGGAGAAGATGCCTAGATCTCTCATCCTTTCTGACTTTCCGAGCCCTTATGCCCCTACCCCTTTAGAGGTGGCTTTGGCTGGAGAGGATGATATGGAGGAGGATGACAGGATTTTGGACCTAGGGCACTCCTCTCCTCCTGGTCAGACAGCTGGGGCTGATTCTACAGCTACTCACTCTGGTTCTGGTTCAGACTCAGAAGAAGAGGATGAAGACACTGTCGACAAGGGAGGAGAAGCCTAGATTACATAGTCCTTTCTTTTGTAGTTATTTGTAGTTTTAACTTATGTATTTCCAGCCTACAGGCTTAACTTAACTTTTATTAAGTCTTAACTTTGTTTTTCTTCCAGCTTTTTACATTCTTGATTTTGTATGCTTAGTTAACATGTCTACCAGAATGCAATACACAAAAAGTATAATGAAAACATAAGAATATGGAATTCATAACTTTGAAAATGGGTTCAACCCTTACATAATACTCAAGTTTAAAAACTTGGATTGGTTTCATCGACCTTATTTCCACTTGTCCTAGTAGTGAGTCCAATCAGGACTTAAACATAATAGACTTTCAAGTTTGCAGCATGCCAAGTCCTTGGCACTTCAATCCCTTCCAGGGTTTCCAATTTGTAGGAGCCTCGACCAAATACGTTCTTGACGCGATATGGTCCTTCCCAATTTGGGGCCAACTTGCATTTTTGTCCAACTCCGGATGCTTCAATCTTTTGGAGTACTAAGTCTCCTTGACGGAAGAATCTCTCTTTAACCCTTAGGTTGTAATAGAAAGATGCTCGTTTCTGATGTTCAACTATCTTGGCATTTGCCTCATCTCTAACTTCATCAATTAGATCTAAAGCGAGCCTCAAGCCTTCTTCATTTGTCTCTGGCTCATAAGCTTCAATTCTTGGAGATGTGTGAGTAATCTCCACTGGAACCACTGCCTCTGCCCCATATGCCAACAGAAAGGGGGTTGCTCCAGTGGTGACTTTACAAGTAGTACGATATGCCCATAATATGGGGAACAATTCTTCTACCCAAGTGTTTCTAGAGCGTTCAACTCTTTTCTTCAGTCCATCCAGGATAATTCGATTGGCAACCTCAGCTTGCCCATTTGCTTGAGGATGGGAAACAGAGGTAAAACGTAACTTGATATCATTCTCATCATAATATTTCTTGAATTCATCATTGTTAAACTGAGTTCCACTGTCTGTGACCAAGATACGTGGAATCTCGTATCTGCATATCACATTTTCCCAGAAGAAATGCATCACTTGCTTGGTGGTTATCTTGGCTAAAGGTTTAGCCTAAATCCACTTGGTGAAGTAGTCGATTGCCACTATCAAGAACTTTCTTTGAGCACTTGCCATTGGAAATAGCCCAAGTATATACATCCCCCACATGGCGAATGGGATAGGTGAGTTAATGGATGTCATCATCTCTGGTGGTTGTCTAACCACCGGTGCATGCTTTTGGCACCGTTCACACTTCTTCACGTAGCTTTTAGCATCTGCGAGCATGCTTGGCCAATAGAAACCTAGACGAGTGACTTTATGAGCAAGGGCTCTGCCCCCCAAGTGCTACCCACAAATTCCTTCATGTACTTCCCTTAGGGCCAATTCTGCCTCTTGGGGTCTCAAGCATTTCAGATAAGGAATGATGAAAGACTTCTTGTATAGGATTCCCTCAATCAGGGCATACCTTAGTGCTCTCACATACAGCTTTCGTGCTTTTGAGGTGTCATTGGGTAGCCACCCAGTTTCCAGATGAGCTTTGATGGGATCCATCCAACAACTAGCAACATCAATAGGTGCTACCAACTTTCCATTGATGCTTGGGGTCTTCAAGACTTGGAAGTACACACTTCCAGCGTAGTTCTCAATTTCAGAAGAAGCAAACTTAGACAAGGCATCGACCTTTATGTTTTCTTCTCTTGGAATATGTTCCACATAGCATTCATCAAACTGAGTCATGATGGCCTTGACAAGTTTTAAGTACTTGGCCATGACTTCATCTCTGGCTTCAAATTCCCCATTTACTTGGGAAACCACTAGCCTCGAGTCTCCATACACTTTCAGGGTTTTAACTCTCAAGGCTCCAGCCAGCCCTAAGCCAACTATCAGGGCTTCGTACTCAGCCTCATTCTTTGTCATTGGGAAGTCAAGTTTTAGTGCGTACTCTATGAAAAATCCATCAGGACTTTGTAGCACTAAACCTGATCCACTTGATTTTGTTTTTGATGCTCCATCAAAATAGAGCACCCAATATTCTTTGAACTCCATCTCTTGATATTTCTCGTCTTCCACTATTACTTCCTGCCCCCCCGACTTCTTGGTTGTCAATGGTGCATTCAACCATGAAGTCAGCAAGTGCCTGAGCTTTTATGGTCGTTCGAGGCTTATACTTGATGTCAAATTCGCCCAATTCAATAGCTCATTTGATCAACCTTCCACTAACTTGAGGGCTATGCAAGATGTTTCTTAGAGGTTGATTAGTCAAGACCTCTATCTTGTGAGCCTGGAAGTACGGGCGTAGCTTTCTTGAGGCCATTATCAAGGCTAAGGCAAACTTCTCAATCGTTGAGTAGTTTATTTCTGCCCCATGTAGAATCTTGCTCACATAGTAGATGGGTTTCTGAACCTTCAACTCTTCTTTTACCAATACGGCTCCAAGTGCTGTATTAGAAACCGCCAGGTTCAAATAGAGAGTTTCTCCTGGCTTTGGCTTTGCCAACAGTGGTGCCTCAGCCATGTATTTCTTCAGAGCCTCAAAGGCCTCTTGGCTTTCAGTTTTCCACTCAAAATTTTTCACGTTCTTGAGTGCTTTGAAGAAGGGTAAACACTTCTCTCCTGACTTGGAGATAAATCTTCCAAATGTGCTGCCACTCTTCCCGTTAGTTTTTGGACATCCTTGACAGTCGTTGGTGGTTCCATGTCTAGAATTGCTTTGATTTTGTCGGGATTAGCCTCGATTCCTCTCTTGGAAACCATCAGACCTAAAAACTTTCCCGAGCCTACACCAAAGGCACACTTAGCTGGATTCAACATCATCTTGTGGTGCCTCAGCACTTCGAATGCTTCTCGTAGATGGTTTATGTGATCGGCCTTATCGCGGCTTTTAACCAACATGGCATCCACATAAACCTCCATGGTTTTCCAATCAGGTGTCCAAAAATTTTGTTCACCAATATTTGATAAGTTGTCCTTGCATCCTTAAGTCCAAATGCCATGACTAGATAACAGAAAACACCAAAGTCAGTGATGAATGATACCTTGGAGATGTCATTCTTGTGCATTTTAATTTGGTTGTATCCACTAAAGCCATCCATGAAGCTGAGCATCCCGTGTCCAGTTGTAGCATCTATTAATGCATCAATCCTTGGTAAGGGAAAACAATCCTTAGGACATGCATCATTCAAGTCAGTGAAGTCCACACACATCCTCCATTTTCCATTGGCCTTTTTGACCATCATGGGGTTAGCCAACCATTCTGGGAATTGTATCTTTTCAATGAATTCGGCCTCCAGAAGCTTTTCTACTTCTTGTTTAATGGCCTCTTGCCTTTCTGGAGCAAAATTTCTCTTCTTTTGTTTCACCGTCTTTCTTTCAGGATCCACATTCAACTTATGAGTTATCAATTGGGGATCAATCCCTGGCATGTCAGCCGCTGTCCAAGCAAAAACGTCATTATTCTCTTGAAGAAAAGATATGAGCTTGCTTTTCAATGGCTCAGGCAGTAGTGCTCCAACATAAGTCACCTTCTCCGGTTCACCAGGGACTAAGGGAATTGGGATTAAATCCTCAGCTGGTTTCCCTCTTCGGTCCTCATTGTCACTAGTATCCATATCTTCAATTGGGAGAACCTGCCCTCCGATTCCATCAGGCCTTAGCGCGGCTACGTAACAACTTCTAGGCATCTTTTGGGAACTTGATTTTCAAATGATAGGATGAGGCAACGGCCTTGAATGCATGAAGACCAGTCCTTCCCAGGATTACATTGTAGGTCGAAGTTGCCTTTATAACTATGAAGTTCAACATCTGAGTAGACGTATTCGACCCTTGCCCCATTGTCATTGGGAGTTGGATAATGCCTTCCACCTTTGACTCAACTCCATTGAATCCATATATGGGCATATTTGAGGGTGTCAACTGAGAGTCAGTATAGCCCATCTTGATAAAAGCATCATGGAACAAGATGTCCACTGAAGCTCCATTGTCGACCAAAACTCTCTTGGTTTCAGAATTTCTTATCACAGGAACGATGACTAAGGGATCATCGTGGGGAAACTTTACTCCCTCTAGGTCTGAATCATCAAAACCTATCGATACTTCTGTTCAGGCATGTTTCGGTGCTTCTCCCACCACAGTCATTACCTCTCGGGCATATGCTTTCCTTGAGTTTCGGGTGGATCCAGCAGCAGTTGGCCCTCCAAATATCATGTTGATTACCGGCCCTCGGGGCTTGGGATTTCGATTTTGGTCATTGTCCCTTCTGTCATAATCCTTCCTTTCATAGTTTCCTCTTTGACTCCCTTGATTTCCATCCTTGGTGAATTTACTGAGCTTCCCTCTCCGTATCAGAAACTCGATCTCATCTTTCAATTGTCTACAATCGTCGGTGTCGTGACTGACTTCCTTGTGGAACCTACAGAATTGGTTTTGGTTCCGTTTGGACATGTCAGCCCTCATTGGCTTCGGCCATTTGAGATCCTCTTCTTTTGCTATCTCCATCAGAATTTGACTCCTGGGAGTATTCAATCTTGCATACTCTGTAAACTTTGGGCCAAAATTGTTCCTCTTAGGTGGAGAATCAGAATCCTTTGATGTTCTAGGAAACTTTTCCTTGATGTCATACTCCCATGTCTCCTTTATTTTCTTTGAATTTCCACTACCACCAGTAGTGGGTTCATACTTTCTCATGCTTTCCTCAACCTTGATGTACTTCCCGGCTCTATCTTGGAGCTTCAGCATGCTCTCGGGTGGATGTTTTGCTAACGATCTTTTGAAGTGATCATCAGTAGTTCCTTACTGCAGGGCTATCATAACCACTTTTGTCCTCGAAATCCGGGACTTTCAGAGCCTCCCGGGTGAATCGGTTGATATAATCCCTTAGGGCTTCATTCTTTCCTTCTTGGATTCCCATGAGTGATGCAGAGCTTTTCTCATGCACTCTTCCACTAACAAATTGATTGATGAAAACTTTGCTTAGTTCCTTGAAAGACCCAATAGAGTTGGGAGGTAGACGGCTATACCAGCGTTGGGCCATGCTTGCCAAGGTTTGTGGAAACGCCCTACACTTGACTGCATCATTGGTTGGCTACAACAGCAGTGCATTGGAGAAGGTTCTTATATGATTGCGGGATCCCCCGTTCCATCATAAGCCTTAATCGTTGGCATCTTAAATTTTCTGGATATGGTAGCTTTCATGATGTCTTGAGTGAATGGTGGTGTAGGATCATCAGGATCTCCTAGGGGCAATAAAATACTAGGATCACCCCTTGGGGTTTCAGCCCTCTTGGTTCTTCTTGGTGTCGGGTCCAAATTAATTACAGGGACTCGCTGTGCTCTTACTGCTTCCTCCTCTGCCAATAATTTTGTGAGCCTTGCAGCCTCTATCTCATGGGCCGCAATCGTTTCCTTGGTAGTTTGGGATTGTTCCCGATTTGTTTGAGAAGAACGTCTTCTCCTTGGGGCAACATCCATTTCTTCTCCAGTTGAGTCATTCTCATCCTCAGTATAGGGTCCCGAGTAACCTCGAATCAAAGGGATCCTTTGAGTTTGGGTTTGTAGATTTTGGGGTCTCAGACCTTGTATATAAGGAGGAACGTATGCCTCGTGGTAGGTGGGATTGAGACCACTACCGCCCGCCATGGGTCGAGGGGGCATGCCATAGCCTGGCATCCCCAAAGTTTGATTTGCGTATTGGGGAAGATCCGTAGTATGGAGTTGAAGACCACTTGGTGCATTCATGAGCAGTAGGGAGGTCGTGATTGGTTGCTCGTGAGCGGTCTTTTGTGGATTAGATCCATGAATGACCATCTGCAGGGGATTCGTCCCTTCAACCGAAATTGGGATCTCCGGTCCTTGAGTAGTGGTGAGGGGGATATTCGCCCCTTGAATGCCAGTGGTTGATTTCCGTGTGTATCAGCCTCGGAGGTGATAAGAAGCTCATCAGAAGTTTGAGTATCTCGAGTTGTTCTTCGCGTATTTGCCATGGTTGATGTTGTCTTCCCACAGACGGTGCCAAATGTTATGGATTAAAAAATGTGCTTGTATATTAATTGCTAGGATTTATGAGCTTTCGAGCTTTAATGACTGCACTTGTGTTTCGAGACTAAATCGGTCCTCACAAGATGCCTACGTATCTCAATCAGTGCTGAGAATCAAGCCAAAAGACGTAGTTCTGATTGTAGGATCAGTTCCTTTATATAGGCGTCTGGAGCCTTGTATTTATGATAGGTTTAGGAGTCTTAGCTAATAAGTCTCCTATTTGATAATGAATAAACATCGTATTTCTTGCTGAATAAGTCTTTTCCTCGTTGATAAAGGCTATGACTCATTATTTCTTTTTAATTGGGATTTTGGATCCTTCTTTGATGAATTTACCATATTTTGGACTCTTTTTATGAGCTATATATTTTTCCTTTTTATTAATTACGAAATTAATAAATAATCAGGGCTTTGGGGCCTTGAATTTTGGGCCTTTCCAATAAATCATCAATTATATTTCTATAATTACTTTTCTGTCCATATCAGTTTCATTTATTAAAATAAAATAGTAAAATTATATTTGTTAATAACTAACCAATTACCTGTTTTTAGCTAAAGTGTATATTCTTTTCTATATTTTCTAACTAAAATTTTTTACTTTTCTAACTAAAACCTCTCATTTTCCAAAAATATCACGGATAGTTCTTTTTATTGAAATAAAATAATAATATTTATAATTACTAATAACTAACCGATTAGCTGTTTTTTCCAAAGCGTATATTCTTTTTTATATTTTCTAACCAAAATTTTTCCTAAGTAAAATCTCACATTTTTAAAAAAAATCACATGCAATTTCATTTAGTAACATAAAATAATAATATTATAAATACTAATAATTAATTGATTACCTTTGTTAGCCAAAGCGTATATTCTTTTTTATATTTTTTAACTAAAATTTCTTCTTTTCTAAAATTATCGCAGACGACATATATCTATATATACTATACTATTATATAATAGCCGAAACATTGAAAGTTTTATTCTATTTAATCTATCTATCTGTACTATATTATATAATAGCCGAAACATTGAAAGTTTTGATTTTTGATTTTCTCACATATATAACATAACTACAAACTCTTTTATTTATACTTTACTTAGAATTCAAAAACACGACCTTTTAAAAAAATTATTTATATTTATATTTATATATATTACAACAAAATATATTGATAATTTTGACGGTTATTTTGACTGACATAGTTCCTAATCTAATAAAATTTTATAAAATTTATAAAAAAATTTAGATTTAAAGTATTAAAGTAGTACTTTTAATTATTATTTTTAAAAGATAGCATTTTCAGAAGTATTAAAATCTCAAAAAAATTAAAAATAAATTTCAAAATTAATATTAAAGTCGTCCCACAGTATTAATAAATATGATATATGTATATAAATATATTTTTTTGTATGTGCACCAGGTTACCGAAAACCTCCGTCTCTTTTTATTATTTCAATTACATAAAATCAATTGTTGAACCTGTTACATTTTCTAGCAAATTGGAAATCCTAAAACTGGTCCGGTAAATTGTGCGAGAAGTGTAATATTTTTAGAGGCCGTTACATGTTTGATGAAAGGTCACAACTAGAGGTGGCCACACGGGCGGCCGAGCCGGGCCGTGCCGGGTTTCAGGCGTGCCGAGTCATTGGAGATCGGGGACGGGAACGGCACGGCTGAGGACAACGGGGCGGGGCGGGGCGGGGCGGTTCTGCGAGAGGGTAACTCGCGCACGGCACGGCGGTTCAGACGGTTCAGGCGGGGCGGGCGGTTCACAGGGACGGGGCGGGCGGTTCACCTGCATTCATTATTGATTAACTTTTCAACGGTTGATTAATACTTTTCAACGGTTGATTAATACGGTTCAACGTGCCGGGTTCAACGTCAGACGGTTCAACAAAACCATCAACTTGTTTGAACTTTGAATTCATTTATATACAAACACACTTACACGACTCCCAAGTACTGTATGCATAAGTACAACAACTTGCATAAGTACTGTATGCTCTCATTTAAAAACGTTTAGACAATTTTTATATCAAAATTTTAATTTTTTTTAATTAGCTCTGGTAAGTGGTAAGTGGTAACCACCACAACTCCACAAGTACGTGGTCCACAACCACAAGTACTTTAGTAGACAAATCATTATCAAAGTACTTTACATTCTCAGTCATATTAATATACAATTATACATGCATAGCAAATATAGACACTAATATCAAACGTGCCGTGCCGGTTCACGTGGCTTAAACGGGCTGGTGCGGTTCAACGGGCCGTGCCGTGCCGGTTAAGGTTCATATACTCGTAACCCGTAAACGCCCCGTTTTACTGTACGTGCCGTGCTGATTCCGTGCCGATCTGTATCGGTCCGATTTACACGAGTTATTTCAGCGGGACGGTTACGGGTTAGCCGTCCGTAACCGCCCGTGTGGCCACCTCTAGTCACAACCAACTTTTACATTTTTAAGTTTTAAATTTTGAGTTTTGAGATAAATTAACACCTTATGAAATGGAAGAAGAGACCAGATTCTTTTATCACTTATGGGTTGAATTTGATAGGTATTGTGAATATGTACGTGATTTCGTTTGGCTGTCCCAGTTATTTTATGTTTTTATTGTTATTGGATCGAACTATATAGTTGTCTATTATGCAAAAAAGTACATAGTGATAAAGGATCTCAAAGTTAACCCCTTGTACACGTTATAAGTAAAACAAAGTATAGTTTATAGTTTGGTTAAATTTTTCAAGTCAAGTTGATCATAACCCTAAAATATTATAACACAAATTATTCATATTCAAATCTCATCAACGATATATTAAAATTAAAAAAATTTAGATTTATTTTAAAAATATAAATAAAATTAAAATTACATCAATCACATACTACTGTATTCTATTTAATTAAATTATAAAAATTAAAAATTCGATAATAACCCGTGCTTCGCACCGGCTATAAGCTAGTGAATATAAAATAAATAAATAAAATCATGTATAATTACGTCGTTGCAAGAAATTGAACCATGAATGAAGCTAAAGAATTTAAAATAAATAAATCTTTTATAATCACGTAATTGCGAGTAATCAAATTCGAATTTAGTAATTACCAAATTTGATACTTTAATATTTTTGTTATTGCGCGTCATTTTAACATTATTTTGTTTATTAATAAAGAGAATAGATGCTTGAAATTTGCTACTCCCTCTGTCCCAGCCAATAGTATACATTGGGACTGGGCACGGGGACCAAGAAAAGATATAAAAAATGAGTAAAATTAGATGAAAAATTGATAAAGTGATGGGACCTATCAATATTTAATAATAGATTTGAGATAATAGAATAAAGTAGTGGTTGTAATAATGTTTTATATTATTATAGAATAGAGATAGTGGAGAAAGTAGAGGGTGTAATAATGTTTTATATTATTAAAAGTTACTATTTTTGAAATGTATAAAAATGAGAGACACATCCCAAAATAAAAAATGTATAGAAATGAATTGAACGGACGGAGTATATCGGTTGGTTACGGGTTAAACCTTTCCTTTTTTTAGGCAATTATGTTTCTTTGTCGCATGTAAAGTTGCAGAGAGCCTGACAAGTGACAGGTACTTGACTCCCGACTTGACATTCTGGATCCATCAATCGGGGCATGTGATGTGAGCCAGCCTTGTTCAAAATGTCAAATTACTTTTAATGCTCTGAAAATAAGTCTGAGGGTCTTTCTTTACCCTTAAGATTTTAGATTAGCCCGTAACTTAACATTTATTTAATTTAATATTTGTGGGTACAGTAATGGAATGGAAATATATTCTCTTTGTCGCCCTCAAATCTTTACATTGAAGGACGGAGTCTCGGTACGCATTTTAAAACTCATTTAATATATACTTCGATAAATTATTTTAAATTTTTTCTTTTTTCGAATAAAAATATAATGTTTAAATTTTTATTTAGAAAAAAAAAATTTAAAATAAGTTGTACAACTATACTTTATAGGAGTCTTAAAATACGTGTCAAACAATATAAAAAAACTGTAAAAAATGAAAAGGACCAAGGAAATATATTATAGATTTATAACTTGGAGAATTTATAACTTGTATATACTAATTTATAGTCGGGTTACATTGAATGTTTTGCTATTATTTAGCTTTTAATATTTTTAAATGTTATATTATTATTTAAATCTTAATTTTTTTAATAATTTTTTAACATGGAATTTCACCTTTATTTCTATCTTAGAAACTAATATATTCACCTTTATTACTTTTGGTATTAAATCCAACTGTTTTTATCAATTTAATTTGATAGAACTAAAGCTGTGTTCCCGAATCTATGAGAGAAAAGAAAAGAATAGAAAATAGAATTTTTTTTCCTTTCTCTCTAAATCACTCCAAAAAGTGTAACTGTTCTGATTGGAGGGATAACGAGGTTAACCCAAACTATGAATTATGGAAAATGCTAGAGTTCCCGAAAGTTCTCCCAAAGAATTTACCAAAAGCTCATGTGTCACCTGTTTAATTAGTAATTTTTCTAATGCTAATACGAGGTGCATACATACGCCCACAAATTATAATGCGATACTTGGCGTGTCACACGATGAAATTCGACAATTATTTTGGGGCACTGCCCGTAAATTGCATACTAAACCTATGATTTAATTTTTTTGCATGTTAGTCACTAAAATAAGTAGTTAACCAAAGTAATAATAAAAATGATTACTAGCTAATATCTAGAAAATATTTGGTTGTTGATATTTCAATTTTTTGAATTAAGATAATTGTTTTCATAGAATCAGTCACATCGTACTTCGGACATTGACATCACTTTTCCAAAATATGGATAGCGAACTTATATTTGTATTCATCACCCATCTACTTATTTGGCCGGAAATGTGTGGCTATGAATGACAAAGATTTAAATTGCTTGTGGCAAGATTACATTTATTTTAAGACAGATTCAAAAATTGTTCAATTATTCAGAGTGATCAAAATGGAGGAGGAAAAGACTCTTTTGGAGAGAAAGAAGCAGAGGAAAAATGGTGGCTTCAAAACCATGTCATTCATCATAGGTACAAAAATGTCGAATAGAGTTGAGTGTTGAGTAGCATGTTTATTGTCATTTTTCACAAAAAAGATAATTCTTTTGTTGTTGTTGCAGCAAATGCATCACTTGAAAAGGCAGCACTATATGGGCTGAGTGCAAACATGATACTGTACTTGGAAAATGAGTATCATATAGACTTGGTCACTGGGACTAATATAATCAATTTATGGGGTGCATCAAGCTCTTTCTTGCCTGTTCTTGGTGCTTTTCTTGCTGATTCAACTGTCGGTCGATACCCGATGATCGCATTTGGATCCATTTTTGGCGTTCTGGTATTTCCTTTCAGATTTAACATTCCTAATAAATTATCATGCAAGTCTTAGTATAGCAGATATCCCTCTACTTCTGATAACAAGAGGGCGTATTTTAATTTCCGTAACTGAACTTTACCCGAAAAAATTAGATTTTGTGAGTTCGAAATTATTACCAGATGAAGACCCTTTCGTATTAAGAAACTTGGTTGCTAAATAGGACTCAACTACTGCTCATATATTTACTAAAAAATGAAAATAGGCAGTGATTTTGTAAGTAATAAATGATTAATTTTTATTTTTCTTAGGGAACGTTTCTTCTATGGCTAACAACCATGATTCCACAAGCAAGGCCTCCTCTTTGCAGTGATTCCACTACAGAATGCAGTTCCTCCACAACTTTACAATTGTTCTTCTTATGTTTTGCTCTCGGGCTCACATCACTTGGCGCTGGTGGCATCCGATCAGCTTCAATGGCCTTTGGTGCAGATCAGTTTGTCAAAAGATACAACAAGGAAGAAAGTTTGGCTGCCTTAGATAGTTACTTTGGTTGGTATTATGCCGCTACCTATCTTGCAGTTCTCATTTCTTTAACTTTAGTTCCCTATATTCAAGAACACTTGGGTTGGGCAGTTGGTTTTGGACTTGCTGTGATGTTCATGTTGTTGGGAGCATTGTCATTCTTTTCTGCCTCTTCTTTATACGTCAGAGAAAGTGATAAATCTAACATGATCACTGGATTTTTTCAAGTGATTGTAGCATCTTACAGAAACAGACATTTCTCGTCCGCCTTGCATACAAATAATGTATACCATCATAAGAAGGAATCAGCACTTGTTGTCCCAAGTGAGAAACTGAGGTATTTTACTTCATATTTTTTTACGGTCTGTTTACTATATCACATAGAATTCAAGTAGTGAATATATATATTTGTTAGAGGAAGGCCCCAATTGGATCATATAGTATATTTAACACTCTGTCCTCCTATCAGTAGAGACTAGACCTTTTGCTGATAAGTTATAAAAAAGTAATCAGTAAAAATCACATGCTCTGCATTTCATGACCTGTTTTCGGCATAGGTAAAATTAGGTTTAATGTTAAGGTTCAATTGCTATATAAGTGTGTACATCAGGAGTAGACAGACTTTTAAGCCACAGTAACTTCTAAAAACCTGAATTCCATGAATTGTATCAGTTATCAGGTCCATATATATGCTGTTACTTCATCTTGATACAACCTTTTGTACAACTTGCGCAGATTAATTAAGTACTTGAATTTTTCCAATTCGTGACAATTATACAGCCACAGACAAACGTATACTTGTGTACTAATAATTAACCTTTGATGTCGATATTTAGGTTTCTCAATAAAGCATGTATTGTTGTAGATCCTGAAATATTCTTGACTGCCAACGGAGATATTTTGGACTCATGGAGTCTTTGTACAGTAGATCAAGTGGAAGAGTTAAAAGCTCTTCTCAAGGTGATACCATTGTGGTCAACAGGAGTCTTACTGTCTATAATCGTAAGTCAAGGTAGTATATATGTAGTCCAAGCAATGGCCATGGATCGACACATAACTTCAAGTTTTGAAATCCCGGCAGCATCTTTAACCGTATTTATTTTCATTTCTGCCATTTTATCGGTTGTTCTGTATGACCGCATAATTGTTCCACTGGTATCAAGAATAATGAGAAAACCTTTTCATCTCACGTCCAAACTGAAAATGGGGATTGGGATACTTTTCTCCATCTTAAATATGGCTGTCGCGGCATTCATAGAATATGTCCGAAGAGGAAAAGCAATAAAACAAAGATTTACAGACAGTCCGGAAGCTGTAGTAAACATGTCAGCATTGTGGCTTATACTCCCATTCTGTTTGGGTGGCTTTGCTGATGTTATCAATGCGGTAGGACAAAGTGAGTTCTATTACTCCGAATTCCCCAAAAGCATGTCAAGCATAGCTTCAACTCTACGTGAATTATCATTGTCTGTTGGAGGCTTGGTAGCAACTTCTGTCTTGAATATTATCGATCGGGTCACAAAACAAAAAGGCAAGCCAAGTTGGATATCAAGCAATATAAATCAAGGTCATTACGATTACTATTATTTAGCGATTGCTTGCATTTGTGCTGGCAACATGTTATATTATCTTCTCTGTAGTTGGGCGTATGGTCCTTGTGAACTGGTCGCCGTGAAGGCTTCCCCGGAAGAAGATGAAATAGGTGAAGAATGAAAACTAGTACGAATTAGACTTTGTTAAGTTGATAATAACCAAAGAGACAAAATGTTGTGCACAGAGACACATATGTACTCTTCTGTGCTACTTAAACTTTTGAATATTCCTCTTTTTCATCACCAAAGAATCCATCTCCTTCATATTATATTTTTGTTGTTGATTGTAGTTTAGAAAATTAAAAATGTAGAGTTATTTGTGCAACAATTTTCAAAAATGTGGATTTTCAATAATATGTATATACCACTTTCAAGAAATAGGCAAATAGCAGAGGATGGCAACAATTTCAAAAAGATTGGCTCTACTCAACTGTTCACAAGTTCATGTATAGTATTCTTTCGGTTCCAGACTTCTATCCATGTCCAGCGATTGCACACCTCGACCATTACTCCAGTGAAAAAAGACGAACAGGAGGTATGTGAATCTCAGTTACATCACACTGCAACTCCTCCACAACTTTCCAAGTGAATATCTTATGCTTGTCTTTCGGACTCACATCTATTGGCGTTGGAGGGATTCGGTCAGCTTCTACTGCCTTTGGTGCAGATCAATTTATCAAGAGATACAATAAGCAAACAAGTTTGGCCACCTTAGAAAGTTACTTTGGCTGGTATTATGCTGCTTCTGTACTTGCAGTTATCGTTTATTTTAGTTTTGTTGCCTACATTCAAGAACACTTTGGTTGGCAAACTGGTTTTGGTGTTCCTTCTGTGTTCATGTTGTTGGGAGCAGACATTTAGCGCCAGCCTCGCAAATAAATATTGTCTGTCGTCAGAGTAAGCAATCGGCACTTGTTGTCCCAAGTGAGAATCTGAGATATTCTAAACCATGATTTCCATTGCAACATTCTCATAATTTACTGTTTTAAATAGAATTCATGTCAACGATAAATATCTATATAATTGGTAAAGCTAAAATGTAAGACCTATGTGTTTGACAGTACACCTTTCGTTTTGTTCATTTATGTTTTATTTAAGCCTGTAATGTTGCAGAGCCTGAAAGATACTTGATTGCCGACTAGACATTCTGGATCCATAGCGTCTTTGTGCGCTTCATCAAGTGGAGTCCCAATGTGGTTGACAGGAGTTTTAACTCTGTAGGGGCATGTGAGCCAGCCATGTTCAAAATGTCATACTACCTTTAATGTTCTGAAAAATAAGTCTGAGCCTCTTCTTTTCAATGCCTAATCAGTTTCTTGATTTCTGACTGTTGAAGAGTATAAGTGGTTATGTTTGTACGATTGAGCGGGAGTTTTGAAGAGTAGGGTCTTGGTTTACACCTTAAGATTTTAGATGAGCCGGTTACTTAACAGAATATCAGAGCTCGGTTAAGGGAGGGTCTCGGTTCGAGTCCTCCCACCCATTTGTTCAATTTAAAAAATGGTCACTAGCTCAAAATTTAATTAGTCACATGTTTTCAACATCCAGGTTATGCCACTGTGTAAAGTAAGTTCTTCCTCCTGATCAGGCGAACACTGCTCAGTGTGCTTTGTATCTTGCCTGTGTTACACAGTAAAGAACAACATATAAATTAACACGGGTATTAATTGATTAATTAAAAAAAATATGAATTCGAATATGTTTGGTAATAAAATTATAATTTTCTGAGAATTTGCTATAGTCACATCTAAATGTGATGAAATGGAGTAAGATTTGCTCATTATGTGCCTTACACATTTTCCAATTGTGTCCGCTAGATGCACAGGCCCATCTATTTTATGACAGGAAATGTGTGGCAATAATTGGGAAAGATACATGTGCTTGTTTTTTGTGCTGGCAAACATGATGGGCGTGTTTGAGATATTACAAAAAAATTAATTTATAGCTTAATATAAGTAAGTGTCTGATAAGTTGATGAATTCTTATAAATTATACGGGTGTTTGGATAAATTTACTAGTAATAAGTCAATAAGTTCAGGAAACCCATTATTAACATTCAACTTATTAACATATAAGTTATAAGTTGGGGTCATAAGTTGGGTTGACAAACACCTCCATGAACTCTTACGGGTTTAATTAATAAACCCGTTACCAAACAGGCCCTACATTTCTCTTTAAGACAGATTCAAAAAATGGTTAATCATTCAGAGTGACTAAGATGGAGGAAAAGGAGACTCTTTTGGAGAGCAAAAACCAGAGGAACAATGGTGGCTTCAAGACAATGTCATTTATCATTGGTAAAAATATATTTTATTTTTGTTCAGTACCATGTTTATAGTCTCATTTTCACTTCTTGTATCTATTTTTTTTTTGCAGCAAATGCATCATTTGAAAAGGCAGCTGCTGTTGGGCTGAGTGCAAACATGATACTGTACTTGGAGAGTGAGTATCATATAGACTTGGTCACTGGAGCAAATATAATCATTTTATGGACTGCAGCTAGCAGTTTCTTGCCTGTTCTTGGCGCTTTTCTTGCTGATTCCACTGTCGGACGCTACCCGATGATCGCATATGGATCCATTGTTGGCCTTTTGGTACTTATTTTCAGATCGTAACATTGATTTCTCATACTCCTTTTTCAACTTCTTTTACCTCATTTAAATAAATTACCATGCAAGTCTTAGTGCAGCAGATACACCAGGTAGTAACTATATAAATTTCGGTAATTGAACTTTAACCGAAAAAAATAGATTTCGTAAGTTTGAAATTATTACCGGATGAACACCCTGTTGTATCAGAAACATGGTTGCTAAATAAATTTGCTAAATTAATTATGGAAGAGAATCAACTGCTCATAGATTTGCTAAAAATGTAAACAAGTACATGATTTAAATTATTTTTTTAGGGAGCGTTTCTTCTATGGCTAACAGCCATTGTTCCACAAGCAAGGCCTCCTCTTTGCAGTGATTCCACTACAGAATGCGATTCCTCCACAACTTTACAAATTGTCTTCTTATGCTTCTCTCTCGGGCTCACATCACTTGGCGCTGGGGGCATCCGATCAGCTTCCATGGCCTTTGGTGCAGATCAGTTTGTCAAAAGACTTAACAAGGAAGAAAGTTTGGCGGCCTTAGATAGTTACTTTGGCTGGTATTATGCCGCTTCTTCTCTTGCAATTGTCATTTCTTTAACTTTGGTTGCCTATATTCAAGAACACTTGGGTTGGGCAGTTGGTTTTGGACTTCCTGTGATGTTTATGTTGTTGGGAGCTTTGTCATTCTTTTCAGCTTCTTCATTATACATCAGAGGAAATGATAAATCGAGCTTGATCACTGGCTTTTTTCAAGTGATTGTAGCATCTTACAGAAACAGACATCTCTCATCAGCCTTGCATAAAAATAATGTATATCATCATAAGAAGGAATCAGCACTTGTTGTCCCAAGCGAGAAACTAAGGTATTTCACATCAGATTTTTACTATTTACAAAATTACATAGTATTTATGTAGGAATAATATTTGTTTTAATTGGTAAAGGAATTAACACTCTGCCTCGTATTGTTAGAGACCAGACCTTTTGCTCATAAGTTGAAATTCAAGTATTTAGTAAAAAATCACCTGCTCTGCAGTTTGCGGCCTAGACGGATTTTAGCATATGTAAAAGTTAGGTTTTATAATATGAAATAAATTATTAAGATTCAATTGTGATATAGGTTTAGACACCAGGGGTGGACAGACTTTTAAGCCACAATAACTTCGACAAGCCTGAATCCCACAGGCAAACGTATACTAATGTACTAATAATTAACCTTTCATGTTGATATTTAGGTTTCTCAATAAAGCATGTGTTGTAGATCCTGAAATTTTTTTGACTGCCAATGGAGACATTTTGGACTCATGGAGTCTTTGTACAGTAGATCAAGTGGAGGAGTTCAAAGCTGTTCTGAAGGTGATACCATTGTGGTCAACAGGAGTCTTACTGTCTGTGGTTGCAAATCAAATTAGCATATTTTTTGTCCAAGCAATGGCCATGGATCGACACATCACTTCAAGTTTTGAAATCCCGGCAGCATCTTTATCCGTCTTTCTTTTCATTTCTGCCATTTCATCAATTCTTCTGTATGATCGCATGATTGTTCCACTGGCATCAAGAATAATGAGAAAACCTTTTCATCTCACATCCAAACTGAAAATGGGGATTGGGATACTTTTCTCCATCTTCACTATGGTTGCCTTTGCATTCATAGAATATGTCCGAAGAGGAAAAGCAATAAAACAAAGATTTACAGACAGTCCGGAAGCTGTAGTAAACATGTCAGCATTGTGGCTTATACTCCCATTCTGTTTGGGTGGCTTTGCTGATGTTATCAATGCGGTAGGACAAAGTGAGTTCTATTACTCCGAATTCCCCAAAAGCATGTCAAGCATAGCTTCAACTCTACGTGAATTATCATTGTCTGTTGGAGGCTTGGTAGCAACTTCTGTCTTGAATATTATCGATCGGGTCACAAAACAAAAAGGCAAGCCAAGTTGGATATCAAGCAATATAAATCAAGGTCATTACGATTACTATTATTTAGCGATTGCTTGCATTTGTGCTGGCAACATGTTATATTATCTTCTCTGTAGTTGGGCGTATGGTCCTTGTGAACTGGTCGCCGTGAAGGCTTCCCCGGAAGAAGATGAAATAGGTGAAGAATGAAAACTAGTACGAATTAGACTTTGTTAAGTTGATAATAACCAAAGAGACAAAATGTTGTGCACAGAGACACATATGTACTCTTCTGTGCTACTTAAACTTTTGAATATTCCTCTTTTTCATCACCAAAGAATCCATCTCCTTCATATTATATTTTTGTTGTTGATTGTAGTTTAGAAAATTAAAAATGTAGAGTTATTTGTGCAACAATTTTCAAAAATGTGGATTTTCAATAATATGTATATACCACTTTCAAGAAATAGGCAAATAGCAGAGGATGGCAACAATTTCAAAAAGATTGGCTCTACTCAACTGTTCACAAGTTCATGTATAGTATTCTTTCGGTTCCAGACTTCTATCCATGTCCAGCGATTGCACACCTCGACCATTACTCCAGTGAAAAAAGACGAACAGGAGGTATGTGAATCTCAGTTACATCACACTGCAACTCCTCCACAACTTTCCAAGTGAATATCTTATGCTTGTCTTTCGGACTCACATCTATTGGCGTTGGAGGGATTCGGTCAGCTTCTACTGCCTTTGGTGCAGATCAATTTATCAAGAGATACAATAAGCAAACAAGTTTGGCCACCTTAGAAAGTTACTTTGGCTGGTATTATGCTGCTTCTGTACTTGCAGTTATCGTTTATTTTAGTTTTGTTGCCTACATTCAAGAACACTTTGGTTGGCAAACTGGTTTTGGTGTTCCTTCTGTGTTCATGTTGTTGGGAGCAGACATTTAGCGCCAGCCTCGCAAATAAATATTGTCTGTCGTCAGAGTAAGCAATCGGCACTTGTTGTCCCAAGTGAGAATCTGAGATATTCTAAACCATGATTTCCATTGCAACATTCTCATAATTTACTGTTTTAAATAGAATTCATGTCAACGATAAATATCTATATAATTGGTAAAGCTAAAATGTAAGACCTATGTGTTTGACAGTACACCTTTCGTTTTGTTCATTTATGTTTTATTTAAGCCTGTAATGTTGCAGAGCCTGAAAGATACTTGATTGCCGACTAGACATTCTGGATCCATAGCGTCTTTGTGCGCTTCATCAAGTGGAGTCCCAATGTGGTTGACAGGAGTTTTAACTCTGTAGGGGCATGTGAGCCAGCCATGTTCAAAATGTCATACTACCTTTAATGTTCTGAAAAATAAGTCTGAGCCTCTTCTTTTCAATGCCTAATCAGTTTCTTGATTTCTGACTGTTGAAGAGTATAAGTGGTTATGTTTGTACGATTGAGCGGGAGTTTTGAAGAGTAGGGTCTTGGTTTACACCTTAAGATTTTAGATGAGCCGGTTACTTAACAGAATATCAGAGCTCGGTTAAGGGAGGGTCTCGGTTCGAGTCCTCCCACCCATTTGTTCAATTTAAAAAATGGTCACTAGCTCAAAATTTAATTAGTCACATGTTTTCAACATCCAGGTTATGCCACTGTGTAAAGTAAGTTCTTCCTCCTGATCAGGCGAACACTGCTCAGTGTGCTTTGTATCTTGCCTGTGTTACACAGTAAAGAACAACATATAAATTAACACGGGTATTAATTGATTAATTAAAAAAAATATGAATTCGAATATGTTTGGTAATAAAATTATAATTTTCTGAGAATTTGCTATAGTCACATCTAAATGTGATGAAATGGAGTAAGATTTGCTCATTATGTGCCTTACACATTTTCCAATTGTGTCCGCTAGATGCACAGGCCCATCTATTTTATGACAGGAAATGTGTGGCAATAATTGGGAAAGATACATGTGCTTGTTTTTTGTGCTGGCAAACATGATGGGCGTGTTTGAGATATTACAAAAAAATTAATTTATAGCTTAATATAAGTAAGTGTCTGATAAGTTGATGAATTCTTATAAATTATACGGGTGTTTGGATAAATTTACTAGTAATAAGTCAATAAGTTCAGGAAACCCATTATTAACATTCAACTTATTAACATATAAGTTATAAGTTGGGGTCATAAGTTGGGTTGACAAACACCTCCATGAACTCTTACGGGTTTAATTAATAAACCCGTTACCAAACAGGCCCTACATTTCTCTTTAAGACAGATTCAAAAAATGGTTAATCATTCAGAGTGACTAAGATGGAGGAAAAGGAGACTCTTTTGGAGAGCAAAAACCAGAGGAACAATGGTGGCTTCAAGACAATGTCATTTATCATTGGTAAAAATATATTTTATTTTTGTTCAGTACCATGTTTATAGTCTCATTTTCACTTCTTGTATCTATTTTTTTTTTGCAGCAAATGCATCATTTGAAAAGGCAGCTGCTGTTGGGCTGAGTGCAAACATGATACTGTACTTGGAGAGTGAGTATCATATAGACTTGGTCACTGGAGCAAATATAATCATTTTATGGACTGCAGCTAGCAGTTTCTTGCCTGTTCTTGGCGCTTTTCTTGCTGATTCCACTGTCGGACGCTACCCGATGATCGCATATGGATCCATTGTTGGCCTTTTGGTACTTATTTTCAGATCGTAACATTGATTTCTCATACTCCTTTTTCAACTTCTTTTACCTCATTTAAATAAATTACCATGCAAGTCTTAGTGCAGCAGATACACCAGGTAGTAACTATATAAATTTCGGTAATTGAACTTTAACCGAAAAAAATAGATTTCGTAAGTTTGAAATTATTACCGGATGAACACCCTGTTGTATCAGAAACATGGTTGCTAAATAAATTTGCTAAATTAATTATGGAAGAGAATCAACTGCTCATAGATTTGCTAAAAATGTAAACAAGTACATGATTTAAATTATTTTTTTAGGGAGCGTTTCTTCTATGGCTAACAGCCATTGTTCCACAAGCAAGGCCTCCTCTTTGCAGTGATTCCACTACAGAATGCGATTCCTCCACAACTTTACAAATTGTCTTCTTATGCTTCTCTCTCGGGCTCACATCACTTGGCGCTGGGGGCATCCGATCAGCTTCCATGGCCTTTGGTGCAGATCAGTTTGTCAAAAGACTTAACAAGGAAGAAAGTTTGGCGGCCTTAGATAGTTACTTTGGCTGGTATTATGCCGCTTCTTCTCTTGCAATTGTCATTTCTTTAACTTTGGTTGCCTATATTCAAGAACACTTGGGTTGGGCAGTTGGTTTTGGACTTCCTGTGATGTTTATGTTGTTGGGAGCTTTGTCATTCTTTTCAGCTTCTTCATTATACATCAGAGGAAATGATAAATCGAGCTTGATCACTGGCTTTTTTCAAGTGATTGTAGCATCTTACAGAAACAGACATCTCTCATCAGCCTTGCATAAAAATAATGTATATCATCATAAGAAGGAATCAGCACTTGTTGTCCCAAGCGAGAAACTAAGGTATTTCACATCAGATTTTTACTATTTACAAAATTACATAGTATTTATGTAGGAATAATATTTGTTTTAATTGGTAAAGGAATTAACACTCTGCCTCGTATTGTTAGAGACCAGACCTTTTGCTCATAAGTTGAAATTCAAGTATTTAGTAAAAAATCACCTGCTCTGCAGTTTGCGGCCTAGACGGATTTTAGCATATGTAAAAGTTAGGTTTTATAATATGAAATAAATTATTAAGATTCAATTGTGATATAGGTTTAGACACCAGGGGTGGACAGACTTTTAAGCCACAATAACTTCGACAAGCCTGAATCCCACAGGCAAACGTATACTAATGTACTAATAATTAACCTTTCATGTTGATATTTAGGTTTCTCAATAAAGCATGTGTTGTAGATCCTGAAATTTTTTTGACTGCCAATGGAGACATTTTGGACTCATGGAGTCTTTGTACAGTAGATCAAGTGGAGGAGTTCAAAGCTGTTCTGAAGGTGATACCATTGTGGTCAACAGGAGTCTTACTGTCTGTGGTTGCAAATCAAATTAGCATATTTTTTGTCCAAGCAATGGCCATGGATCGACACATCACTTCAAGTTTTGAAATCCCGGCAGCATCTTTATCCGTCTTTCTTTTCATTTCTGCCATTTCATCAATTCTTCTGTATGATCGCATGATTGTTCCACTGGCATCAAGAATAATGAGAAAACCTTTTCATCTCACATCCAAACTGAAAATGGGGATTGGGATACTTTTCTCCATCTTCACTATGGTTGCCTTTGCATTCATAGAATATGTCCGAAGAGGAAAAGCAATAAAACAAAGATTTACAGACAGTCCGGAAGCTGTAGTAAACATGTCAGCATTGTGGCTTATACTCCCATTCTGTTTGGGTGGCTTTGCTGATGTTATCAATGCGGTAGGACAAAGTGAGTTCTATTACTCCGAATTCCCCAAAAGCATGTCAAGCATAGCTTCAACTCTACGTGAATTATCATTGTCTGTTGGAGGCTTGGTAGCAACTTCTGTCTTGAATATTATCGATCGGGTCACAAAACAAAAAGGCAAGCCAAGTTGGATATCAAGCAATATAAATCAAGGTCATTACGATTACTATTATTTAGCGATTGCTTGCATTTGTGCTGGCAACATGTTATATTATCTTCTCTGTAGTTGGGCGTATGGTCCTTGTGAACTGGTCGCCGTGAAGGCTTCCCCGGAAGAAGATGAAATAGGTGAAGAATGAAAACTAGTACGAATTAGACTTTGTTAAGTTGATAATAACCAAAGAGACAAAATGTTGTGCACAGAGACACATATGTACTCTTCTGTGCTACTTAAACTTTTGAATATTCCTCTTTTTCATCACCAAAGAATCCATCTCCTTCATATTATATTTTTGTTGTTGATTGTAGTTTAGAAAATTAAAAATGTAGAGTTATTTGTGCAACAATTTTCAAAAATGTGGATTTTCAATAATATGTATATACCACTTTCAAGAAATAGGCAAATAGCAGAGGATGGCAACAATTTCAAAAAGATTGGCTCTACTCAACTGTTCACAAGTTCATGTATAGTATTCTTTCGGTTCCAGACTTCTATCCATGTCCAGCGATTGCACACCTCGACCATTACTCCAGTGAAAAAAGACGAACAGGAGGTATGTGAATCTCAGTTACATCACACTGCAACTCCTCCACAACTTTCCAAGTGAATATCTTATGCTTGTCTTTCGGACTCACATCTATTGGCGTTGGAGGGATTCGGTCAGCTTCTACTGCCTTTGGTGCAGATCAATTTATCAAGAGATACAATAAGCAAACAAGTTTGGCCACCTTAGAAAGTTACTTTGGCTGGTATTATGCTGCTTCTGTACTTGCAGTTATCGTTTATTTTAGTTTTGTTGCCTACATTCAAGAACACTTTGGTTGGCAAACTGGTTTTGGTGTTCCTTCTGTGTTCATGTTGTTGGGAGCAGACATTTAGCGCCAGCCTCGCAAATAAATATTGTCTGTCGTCAGAGTAAGCAATCGGCACTTGTTGTCCCAAGTGAGAATCTGAGATATTCTAAACCATGATTTCCATTGCAACATTCTCATAATTTACTGTTTTAAATAGAATTCATGTCAACGATAAATATCTATATAATTGGTAAAGCTAAAATGTAAGACCTATGTGTTTGACAGTACACCTTTCGTTTTGTTCATTTATGTTTTATTTAAGCCTGTAATGTTGCAGAGCCTGAAAGATACTTGATTGCCGACTAGACATTCTGGATCCATAGCGTCTTTGTGCGCTTCATCAAGTGGAGTCCCAATGTGGTTGACAGGAGTTTTAACTCTGTAGGGGCATGTGAGCCAGCCATGTTCAAAATGTCATACTACCTTTAATGTTCTGAAAAATAAGTCTGAGCCTCTTCTTTTCAATGCCTAATCAGTTTCTTGATTTCTGACTGTTGAAGAGTATAAGTGGTTATGTTTGTACGATTGAGCGGGAGTTTTGAAGAGTAGGGTCTTGGTTTACACCTTAAGATTTTAGATGAGCCGGTTACTTAACAGAATATCAGAGCTCGGTTAAGGGAGGGTCTCGGTTCGAGTCCTCCCACCCATTTGTTCAATTTAAAAAATGGTCACTAGCTCAAAATTTAATTAGTCACATGTTTTCAACATCCAGGTTATGCCACTGTGTAAAGTAAGTTCTTCCTCCTGATCAGGCGAACACTGCTCAGTGTGCTTTGTATCTTGCCTGTGTTACACAGTAAAGAACAACATATAAATTAACACGGGTATTAATTGATTAATTAAAAAAAATATGAATTCGAATATGTTTGGTAATAAAATTATAATTTTCTGAGAATTTGCTATAGTCACATCTAAATGTGATGAAATGGAGTAAGATTTGCTCATTATGTGCCTTACACATTTTCCAATTGTGTCCGCTAGATGCACAGGCCCATCTATTTTATGACAGGAAATGTGTGGCAATAATTGGGAAAGATACATGTGCTTGTTTTTTGTGCTGGCAAACATGATGGGCGTGTTTGAGATATTACAAAAAAATTAATTTATAGCTTAATATAAGTAAGTGTCTGATAAGTTGATGAATTCTTATAAATTATACGGGTGTTTGGATAAATTTACTAGTAATAAGTCAATAAGTTCAGGAAACCCATTATTAACATTCAACTTATTAACATATAAGTTATAAGTTGGGGTCATAAGTTGGGTTGACAAACACCTCCATGAACTCTTACGGGTTTAATTAATAAACCCGTTACCAAACAGGCCCTACATTTCTCTTTAAGACAGATTCAAAAAATGGTTAATCATTCAGAGTGACTAAGATGGAGGAAAAGGAGACTCTTTTGGAGAGCAAAAACCAGAGGAACAATGGTGGCTTCAAGACAATGTCATTTATCATTGGTAAAAATATATTTTATTTTTGTTCAGTACCATGTTTATAGTCTCATTTTCACTTCTTGTATCTATTTTTTTTTTGCAGCAAATGCATCATTTGAAAAGGCAGCTGCTGTTGGGCTGAGTGCAAACATGATACTGTACTTGGAGAGTGAGTATCATATAGACTTGGTCACTGGAGCAAATATAATCATTTTATGGACTGCAGCTAGCAGTTTCTTGCCTGTTCTTGGCGCTTTTCTTGCTGATTCCACTGTCGGACGCTACCCGATGATCGCATATGGATCCATTGTTGGCCTTTTGGTACTTATTTTCAGATCGTAACATTGATTTCTCATACTCCTTTTTCAACTTCTTTTACCTCATTTAAATAAATTACCATGCAAGTCTTAGTGCAGCAGATACACCAGGTAGTAACTATATAAATTTCGGTAATTGAACTTTAACCGAAAAAAATAGATTTCGTAAGTTTGAAATTATTACCGGATGAACACCCTGTTGTATCAGAAACATGGTTGCTAAATAAATTTGCTAAATTAATTATGGAAGAGAATCAACTGCTCATAGATTTGCTAAAAATGTAAACAAGTACATGATTTAAATTATTTTTTTAGGGAGCGTTTCTTCTATGGCTAACAGCCATTGTTCCACAAGCAAGGCCTCCTCTTTGCAGTGATTCCACTACAGAATGCGATTCCTCCACAACTTTACAAATTGTCTTCTTATGCTTCTCTCTCGGGCTCACATCACTTGGCGCTGGGGGCATCCGATCAGCTTCCATGGCCTTTGGTGCAGATCAGTTTGTCAAAAGACTTAACAAGGAAGAAAGTTTGGCGGCCTTAGATAGTTACTTTGGCTGGTATTATGCCGCTTCTTCTCTTGCAATTGTCATTTCTTTAACTTTGGTTGCCTATATTCAAGAACACTTGGGTTGGGCAGTTGGTTTTGGACTTCCTGTGATGTTTATGTTGTTGGGAGCTTTGTCATTCTTTTCAGCTTCTTCATTATACATCAGAGGAAATGATAAATCGAGCTTGATCACTGGCTTTTTTCAAGTGATTGTAGCATCTTACAGAAACAGACATCTCTCATCAGCCTTGCATAAAAATAATGTATATCATCATAAGAAGGAATCAGCACTTGTTGTCCCAAGCGAGAAACTAAGGTATTTCACATCAGATTTTTACTATTTACAAAATTACATAGTATTTATGTAGGAATAATATTTGTTTTAATTGGTAAAGGAATTAACACTCTGCCTCGTATTGTTAGAGACCAGACCTTTTGCTCATAAGTTGAAATTCAAGTATTTAGTAAAAAATCACCTGCTCTGCAGTTTGCGGCCTAGACGGATTTTAGCATATGTAAAAGTTAGGTTTTATAATATGAAATAAATTATTAAGATTCAATTGTGATATAGGTTTAGACACCAGGGGTGGACAGACTTTTAAGCCACAATAACTTCGACAAGCCTGAATCCCACAGGCAAACGTATACTAATGTACTAATAATTAACCTTTCATGTTGATATTTAGGTTTCTCAATAAAGCATGTGTTGTAGATCCTGAAATTTTTTTGACTGCCAATGGAGACATTTTGGACTCATGGAGTCTTTGTACAGTAGATCAAGTGGAGGAGTTCAAAGCTGTTCTGAAGGTGATACCATTGTGGTCAACAGGAGTCTTACTGTCTGTGGTTGCAAATCAAATTAGCATATTTTTTGTCCAAGCAATGGCCATGGATCGACACATCACTTCAAGTTTTGAAATCCCGGCAGCATCTTTATCCGTCTTTCTTTTCATATCTGCCATTTCATCAATTCTTCTGTATGATCGCATAATTGTTCCACTGGCATCGAGAATAATGAGAAAACCTTTTCATCTCACATCCAAACTGAAAATGGGGATTGGGATACTTTTCTCCATCTTCACTATGGTTGCCTTTGCATTCATAGAATATATCCGGAGAGGAAAAGCAATTAAACAAAGATTTACAGACAGTCCAGAAGCTGTAGTAAACATGTCAGCTTTGTGGCTTATACTCCCATTTTGTTTGGGCGGCATTTCAGATGCTATAAATGCGGTAGGGCAATGTGAGTTCTTTTATTCGGAATTCCCGAAAAGCATGTCAAGCATAGCTTCAAGTCTACGTGAATTATCAACATCTGTTGGTGGCTTGGTAGCAACTTGTATCTTGAATATTATCGATCGGGTCACAAGACAAAAAGGGAAGCCAAGTTGGATATCAAGCAATATAAATCAAGGTCATTACGATTACTATTATTTAGTGATAGCTTGCATTTGTGCTGGCAACATGTTATATTATCTTGTCTGTAGTTGGGCTTATGGTCCTTGTGAACTGGTCGCCGTGAAGGCTTCCCCGGAAGAAGATGAATTTTGTGAAGAATGAACCAAAGAGACATATGTACTCTTATGCGCTACTTAAAATTTTATGTATTCCTCTTTCTCATCACCAATGAATCCATCTCCTTCATGTTATATCTTTGTTGTTGACTGTAGTTCAGAAATGTGGTGTTTTCAATAATATGTAAACTGTATAGGACTATAAATCTGGGTGGTGTTCTTGTACATTAGTTGTAATAAAAGAAAGAAGGAAAACATGAGTTGTAAATCTGGACACAAACACACAAGATTGTAGGTTCATTAGAAAAGAGAACTCTCACTTATTTTGCTTTGTCTAACTTACGATAATCAGGCCCTTGATGACTATTCGACCCGGTGATCAACTCGATTTCCCAGTATATGGCAAGTGTTTCTTCATTAAAATTGATCTAACAAGTGTTTGCTTCATACATATTCCATTATGTGTTCTTCAAGGTTAAGTTAGAATAAAGGTTCGTAAATTTTCAATTCTCGATATTTCGTAAAGAGAACGATGGAGTATCACGAAATCAATAGATTATTGGTAATTTACATCTTTTTTACAATTTACAGAATTTAACTTATAAATTACTCGTATTTATTACATAAACAGTTGAGTAACAAACTTAAAATCAACCTTTTACCTATATTTGGGGAGGGAACAATCCGGGCCGAGGTACCATTTTGATCCATTAGTCAAGTTCACAGAGTCTGATTGATTGCAGACGTGTGACCGGATCAATCCCATCCGTCTCTTAATAGATTTTGGACCCGTTTCATTTCGAATCTTTTTTTTTATCCTGTCAATCTACCAACCTAAGGAAATACCAATGTGCCCTGGCAACATGGTTCCAACAAACTAGTTTGTCTGCATACCACAGTACAAGATTATTTGATAACAGAAATAAACTAAAAGCTAAACACGGACCACTTTCATTATATTTTAGATTCAGATTCGATGGTTTGACTAGTGGACCATTGTAGATTAATGATTGTTAATGCACAAACACAACTGCCCATGGACGGATTGCTCTGAAATGACTGTCACTGGATAGAATTTCAGTGGTTAGTGTTCTGCAAAGAAACAAATTTTGTTTTTCTTTTTTTGCCTATTAAGCAACAATATCTCTATGTCGTATCTGGGGAACGTGTGGATCATGGTCCATTAGTAGTCCCCTATAAGAGAGACATGCAGAAATGAATAATTATTCAGATAAAAAGAAAATGGAGGAAAACAAACCTCTTTTGGAGAGCAACAAGCAAAACAACTCCGGTGGCTTCAAAACCCTGTCATGCATCATAGGTAAAATTATTTACTTTTTAGTGTTAATTACCACTTAAAATTCTCATCATCACATATTGCTTTTGCATATGCAGCAAATGAGTCATTGGAAAAAGCAGCAACTTTTGGGCTAAGTGCAAACATGATACTGTACCTGGAAAATGAATATCATATGGGCTTAGTTACTGGCACAAATATAATCAATTTATGGGGAGCTGCCAGCAATTTCTTGCCTGTTCCTGCTGCTTTTCTTGCTGATTCAACTGTTGGTCGCTACCCAATGATTGCAGTTGGATCTATGTTTAGCCTCCTGGTATTTTCGGATATTTTATTACCTGATTCGTCAAGCTGTTTCTTCGTCCCTAGGGTTGTAGCCTAGTAAATACCTAGCAATTATCTCAGTGGACACAAATGTGTGCATAAGTACATGTTTTTTTAATTCATCCTACCTAAAAAAATTGATGCTCCACATTTTCTAACTTAGAAGTCCTAAAAAGATGTATCCTAAGGGACAGAATTAAGCTGATATTTCTTTCTAGACTCACTTTTACTTGAAGCAAATATAAAATAGCATAGCAATATTTGGTTAATTAGAAACTGTTACCAGATAAAGACCCTTATGTACTAGAGACTCGATTCCTATGTTTATAATATTTTTATACATATATATGAAATTGATGTGATCGTAATTATTTTTTAGGGAATGATTCTAGTATGGCTAACAACCATGATTACACAAGCAAGGCCACCTACTTGCGATGTAAATACTACACAATGCAACTCCTCCACAGTTTTTCAAGTAATTTTCTTATGTTTCTCTCTCGGACTCACATCAATTGGAGCTGGGGGTATCCGATCAGCTTCCATGGCCTTTGGTGCAGATCAATTTGTCAAGAGATGCAATAAGGAAAAAAGTTTGGCTGCCCTAGAAACTTACTTTGGCTGGTATTATGTTGCTTCTGCAGTTGCAGTTATCATTTCTCTAACTTTTGTTGCCTATATCCAAGAACACTCTGGTTGGCAAGTTGGTTTTGGGGTCCCTGCAGTGTTCATGTTGTTGGGAGTGTTGTTGTTCTTTTCAGCTTCTTCTTCATACATCAGATCACAGGATAAATCAAGCTTGTTCACTAGCTTTTTCCAAGTGATTTCAGCTTCCTACAAAAACAGACATTTCACATCAGCCCTGGGAAAAGATAATGTCTACAATCATAAGAAGGAATCAGAACTTGTTGTCCCAAGCGAGAAACTGAGGTAGCTTGCAATCCATGATTATTTTGCACATCCTAAATATTCACTATTTTAATTGTACTATTTTATTAATACTATTAAAATGAATAGCTATTTCTCCACTGTACTAGTTCATTTTTTTTTTGCCAACTTCCAATGAACTTTCTTATGATTTTATATGAACCCCTGATGTGCAAAACAGTAAAAGACTAAACCCATGCTCATAACTAGAAACAGAGGTTTCAGTATCAAGTGCTCTCCACGCAACGACTTGCAAGAGTTTCTGCAACGTTGTAGGCGGCTTTAAGATTTGATTTGATGAAATTAAAATGTGAAGGTTCACTTGTGCGATAGGTGTTCAAATTAGGATTAGACATACATTTAAGCCGTAATAAATTGTACAAACCTTACTCCATGAAATGGTATCAACTGTCAGCTCCATATGATTTTTGATCTTACAAGTGCAATAACTTCATGTTGACACAACTTGCGCACATTCAGGATAATTGAGTTTCATTCCAATATCTGACTAGTATACACTATACACCCACAGGGACAAACATAACTATTTGACTCCTATATGCAATAGCTTTGACATATTTAAAGACCTATGTGTTGATTTCATGTCTTTATTTAGGTTTCTCAATAAAGCCTGCATTGTTCGAGAGCCTGAAAGATACTTGACTGCCGATGGAGACATTATGGACCCATGGAGTCTTTGTACAGTAGATCAAGTGGAGGAGTTCAAAGCCATACTGAAGGTAATTCCAATGTGGTCGACAGGAGTTTTAATGTCTGTAACGTTAAGTCAGGGTAGTTTACAGTTGGTCCAAGCGCTGTCCATGAATCGACACATCACTTCCAGTTTTGAGATTCCAGCAGCATCTTTAGGCGTCTTTACTTTTATTTCTGCCATATCATCGATTGTTCTCTATGACCGGATGATTGTTCCACTGGCATCTAGAATAATGGGAAAACCTTTTCATCTCACCTCCAAAACAAAAATGGGGATCGGAATACTTTTATCTATCTTAAGCATGGTTGTCTTAGCTTTCATAGAGTACATCAGAAGAGGAATTGCAAGTAAACAAGAATTTTCAGAAGCCATAGTAACCATGTCAGTATTGTGGCTTATATTCCCAAACTGTTTGATTGGAATGGCAGAGGCTATTAACGCGGTAGGGCAATGTGAGTTCTTTTATTCCGAGTTCCCCAAAAGCATGTCTAGCATAGGTTCAACTCTACGTGGATTAACATTTACTGTTGGAGGCTTGGTAGCAACCGCCATGTTGAATATTATCGATCAGGTCACAATAGGAAGAGGGAAGCCAAGTTGGATATCAAGCAATATTAACCAAGGTCATTATGATTACTATTTTCTAATGGTTGCTGGAATGTGTGTTGTCAACATGTTATATTTTCTTCTTTGTAGTTGGGCTTATGGTCCTTGTGAACTGGTCGCAGTGAATGATTCACGGGAAGACGATGAAACTGGTGATAACTAATGTAGTTAGGTCAAGATGATGAACTTGATAATGCTCTGTATTGTTCTGATCAGTAGCTATTGTAGTTAGAAAATATGTATTCTGTGTTTATTCAAATCTTAAGAAATTCAAAATCCTGATAACAAAATAAGATCGAGCAATACAGTCCACTACAGACCAAATACAGACAATATTTTCTGAAACTAAACCAGGACACAGAAGTTCATAAGAAACATGATCTCAAACTCTATACAGTATGCATTACTAAAATACTTAACTATAAGCTAACCTTTATAGTTCACCTCCTGCGACTCACTTGAGAATCTTTGCAACAGCCAATCTGAAGAATTTTCAATACAACTCATATCATACGATAAGCCAAGAAAACATGAAGCAAGTGCTCAATATCAGACTCGCACATGGGACATAAGATTGGAGATTGTACACCTTTGCTTCTTAGCAAGTTTCGGATAGGGATGTTATTACAACAAAAACGTCATAGAAAAATCTTGATCTTGGGAACCTCAGATTCCCTTTTCATAAATGGGTTACGAATGGGATCAGGCATAAATTTTAATTCAGAAAATTATTTTCTATTACGAGTTGAATTTTATGGAGACCGCATTTGATTGGAAGCAAAATCTTGCAAAATGTAATATTTTTTCAATTATGTTATATGAAAATCACTATTTCATTGAAAATTTTCAAAATTATATATGTTTTGCAAGAAGAACATTGCAAAACATATTGTTATGCAAAACATATTGAGTTTGCAGAACATACAAGTTTAATTTGCAAAATATACATGATTTCAAGATTTTTAATAAAATAATGATTTTAACGATCATTCCTTGCAAAATAATACGTCTTGCAATTTTTTAATTACAAAATATAATTTATTTTGCAATATTTTGATTGCAGAACATATATGTCTCTAAGTCTTCAATAAAATAGTGGTCTCCATAGAACTTTTCTCCTTTGTAATATACAATTTAAATTATTTTTGAAGTAAAATAGTTTAATTAATGTAGTAATAAGTACTACCTTCGTTCGTAAATAAATGATGGTATACAATTTTTGAAAGTCAAAGCAATTGGAGTTTGACCACATATTATACATTTTAAGTTTATACTTTTGTAAATTTAAAAATTACACATGATAGAAAATCAAATATACTTTTCAATTATATATTTTTTTTATAATTTTTGTGTCTAACAAAATTTATTAATTAATGGTCAAAATTAAGTTAGTTTGACTTCAAAATTTTATAAGGAGAAAAATGCTCCTAATTACGTACTCAGGGGACTTATATGAGTACGTAGTGTATTTTTAATGACATGATTGTAATTACATGATTAAATCCTGTAATTACCAAAATACTTAGGGGACATTTATATGAGAAAACACTTTGTATTCAGCTAAGTTAGGTGAGTATGTACTTAGCAATATTAAAAACTCTTTAATAAAACGTCAATTTTTAAGAAACGGAGGGAGTAATAACTAATAACTGTTTAATTAATATCATATTTTAAGTCACGGTTCTTAAAATATGTATTCTTTTCCAAGTAAACAAACAAATTACCATAATAATTCGTCCCTTCATCCACTTTATTGTTCATCATATAAATTTTAATTACATTCAATGAATTCGAATAATTTAAGAGGTGGTTTGGTTGGTAGATACTTATGTGAGTATTTAAAATACTTGAAAAGTTAAAAATAACAAAGTTGTTTGGTTGCTTAAAATATGGTTATTAGAAATTATTTAGAAAATGTAAATACCGTGGGAAGTCACTAACCCAATCACACCTAAGTTATCCACACTTCTCCTATTAAAAAGTAGCTATAGATACATATGTGTACACCTATATATATGTGTATATATATTATTACAAATACAAGTTTTTGCATGTTAATCAAACAATATTTTCAGCTATCCAGGAAGTGAAATTAAACTTATCTTAGGAAGTTAATCCCTATTGTATACCAAACAAGCACTAAATATTCTATTTCAAGAAAATAATCAAGTAAATAAGAAATTTCCAAAATTAATACAAACTTTTAATTTATTAATTTATTAAGACAAACTTTTAATTTCCCAAATTATACAATTGGAGCTTGTCATCAGGGCGTCAATCGAATTTGCACAATTTTTGTCAGTATGAACTTTATACCGTACCATTATATATAGCCAAATTACATACACGTAAAACCCCTAAAACCCTCAACTCAAAAAGCCTCATGAACCCCTGTTTCTGAACCGAATATTTTTCACCATGACAAAACAACGCCTTTTGATTAATGAGAAAGTTGAAGTCAGGTCTCTTGAAGAAGGGTTTCTTGGATCATGGCATTCTGGTTCTGTAATCTTTTTCGAAAAGGGTATTCGATTAGTTCGATATGATCATCTTTTATCTGATACTAATGATAATGTTGTTGAGTCTATTACTGTGAGTACTGTTCTTGATGGGTTTGATTCTTTGTTGGTTCTTGATTCTTGTTATAGAGGATTGATTAGGCCTTTTTCACCTTTGATTGATTTCGACATGTGGGGTGTTAAGTTTGGGCAATGTGTTGATGTTTTTTATCATGATGCTTGGTGGGAAGGTGTTGTTTTTGATTGTTGTGATGGGGTTGGGAAGAGGAGTGTGTTTTTTCCGGATATTGGTGATGAATTGGTGGTTGATGTTGGGAGTATGAGGGTTAGTCAAGATTGGGATGAGTGTAGTGGGATTTGGAATGTGCGTGACAAGTGGTTGTTTTTTGAGGTGATTGATGAGTTTGAGAAAGAGGGGTGGCCTGTTGTGGTTTCGGTTAAGCAGATTTGGTATGATGTTAGGGTGAAGAAGGGGTTTAGTGAGAATGTTAAGGAGTGGACTTGTTTGAGGAAGGGTGCGTGGAGAGAGTTGGTGGAGGAAGTGCTTGCGGATAATTTGATGTTGACTGTGAAAGAGTTGTGTAGGGAGTTGGAGTTTTCGGGGGCGAAGAAGGGATTAGAGAGTTGTTTTAAGGTTTTGGAAGTGAATGGATTTGAATTACGTGATTTGATAAAGAGTAAGAGCAAACCTTTTGATGAGTTGGTTGTGGAGAGTGCAGTGAAATCTAAAGTTGGAGATCATGAAGTACAATGTGTGAGTCCTTTAAGAGTAGTAACGGTAGATTCTGGTATTCAGGATGAGTTATGTAAGGATAGTACAGGTGGTAAATATGGTGAGTCTTGCAATAGTAGTGGGAATGTGTTAAAGAAAAGTAAGCGCAATATTTGGTTTTCTGCTGACATTGCTCCTGAATGTTGTGATGACGCGATTGAGGTTTACTTGAACTGCCAATTATCCGCGAATAGGCTGCAAATCCCTCATGAGGTTACAGTAAATCTGAGGAAGCACCTCTTATTTTTGGGCTGGAAAGTTGAATATCTTCAAAAAGAAGGATTTCGGAGATGGCGTTATACTCAACCTGATGGCAATGAGAAGTGCTTTTTTTCATTAATGAAATTATGCGAACAAATTTTTTCTGATCGTGCAAAAGTTTCTCGGTTCCCCGTGGATGAGCAAAATAGGTTGCCAGATGATGCTGTTGATACTCTGGTTTTAACTCCATTAACAGAGAAGTTTGAAGAAAGCAAAAATGAACTTGTAAAAAGTTCTCCAGATATGTTAGAAGTTGAATATTGTCCGCAAGCTGTTATGAATTATTATTCACTTGATATCAAGGAAACAGTACGCCCCAAAGATCATGGTAAGCTGAAGGACATGCAAGTGAAAGCGAAGAAGCACTTATCTGCTGTTGGGTGGAAATTATATACCGCATACAGAACTGATAGGAAGGAAATAAGGTACGGGTCACCATGGGGAAAGGTGTACTTTTCACTTCGATCAGCTTGTAAGGGCTATTTAGATGAAAATAGAAATGTGTGGAACCTAGCTTATGCGCAGTTGGCTGGTGATGATCGATGTTCAGCTATAGAGACCGAAGAATTTTATGGAAAACCGGAAAAGAAAAGGAAGAGCAGTGCTCGACATCTTGCCTCGTTCTCTAGGTCTCCAAAGTCTCGAAAGAAAGGAAGAAATTCAATGCAAGTTCATGCTAGAGATAATTTGAATAATTCTACTTCAAATCATGTGGTGGTTTCAAGAAAAAGCGCTCGTGAGGTGGTATTACCATCTTCCGATCACAAGAATCCTTGTACTGTCTTGTCTATGTTAGTAGAAAAGCATATCGTTTCAGTCAAGGATGAAGTACAATATCGGAGGGATGGTATGATACTGGCAGAAGGTGAGGTGACTGTTGATGGAATCTGGTGCAAGTGTTGCCAGAAAATATTTTCAGTAAGTAACTATGAAAT
Source organism: Heracleum sosnowskyi (assembly GCA_030848705.1). Taxonomy (NCBI): domain Eukaryota; kingdom Viridiplantae; phylum Streptophyta; class Magnoliopsida; order Apiales; family Apiaceae; genus Heracleum; species Heracleum sosnowskyi. Next base: position 6,155,867 of record CM061242.1, on the reverse strand, counting down.
TCATGCTATAGGTACATGTAGTCAACCTTCAGCCAATTTATTTCTTTGCAAGGATAAAAAGTCCCTGCAACAGTGCCTGATAGATTATTTGATTAATAAAGAGGTGACCGGTAAACAAGAGCATGAGGACAATGAAGAAGAAGACGATGTATGCTCAGTCTGTCATTCTTATGGTATGTTAATTTTGTGTGATAATTGTCCATCTGCTTTCCATTTAAGTTGCCTTGGTTTGAAAGAGCATCCAGATGGTGCCATTTGGTTCTGCCCATCATGCTGCTGCAGAATTTGTGGTGGGGGTGAAAACAATGGTCAGATTGAAGTGTCTACAGATGATAGTGTTATTAGCTGCGATCAGTGTGAGCGTCGATATCATATCAGTTGCTTAAGGATGAAAGATATTGTGCCAGATAGTTATCGTAAAGGATCTTGCTTTTGCAATGAAAAATGTGAAGAGATTTCATTTGAACTCCAAAAGCTTCTGGGAAAGCCATTTCAGGTTGGGGCAGATGGTTTAACTTGGACTTTATTGAAGTATGTGAATGCTGAAGAATCTGATCATCATCCATCTGATATTGCGAATTTGGCAGAGAATTATAGCAAACTTAATGTTGCTGTTAGTGTGATGCATGAGTGTTTTGAACCCTTGGAGGAGCCTCGGACGAGGAGTGATCTTGTTGAAGATGTTATATTTAACAGATGGTCGAAGCTAAACCGTTTGAACTTTCGTGATTTCTACACAGTGCTTTTAGAGAAAAATGATGAATTAATTAGTGCGGCTACTGTAAGAATTTATGGAGAAAAGGTTGCAGAATTACCTCTTGTTGCTACACGTTTTCTATATCGAAGAAAAGGTATGTGTCGCATTTTGTTGAATGAGCTTGAAAAGGTACTCAGAGAACTAGGAGTGGAGAAGCTAGTTTTGCCTGCTGTTCCAACTCTGCTCGAAACTTGGACATCTTCATTCGGTTTTTCAGTGATGGCCCAATCTGATAGATTAGAACTACTGGATTACACTTTTCTAAATTTCCCGGGCACTACCATGTGCCAGAAACTCTTATAAAAGAATCCCTGCAGAGATATTTCTACAAGCCTGATCTAGTTACTGTTTTCTAATTGTTTTTAGCTGTATCATCTCTTTCTGTTGGCTTCATCATCCGTTTTCTAATATTCAGATCAGTATCCATCTTCAGAAAGGGTTTAAAGACAGTCTGTTGGGTGCATGAGAGAAAAACTACATACATTTTTTTTGGACAAGCAGATCACACACTCCCGTGTCGTTCACAGCTCCTGCTCCAGAATGGTCTGCCAAATTATTTCCTGTTTCAGAGTTGTAAGCTTTAGTGGATATTGGACAACTTGGTTGGAGGATTTGGGGGTATGTCAATCTGCTTGCATAACTTATATCAATGCTGTTTGTCAGAGCAATTATTTTGTAAACATCCCATAGTTTATTTAAGCTAAAAATTTCTTTCTCATGCTTCTCCTGGTCATCATTTAACTCATGTAGTTTCTTTCCTGCTTTCAGTCTGATTAAATTCTCCTTTGATTGATTCAGTCGAAATTTCACCTCTTTCTTAATCAATTTTTTTAATGAAATGACTTGTGGAAGCACTAAGCAGCTCTTTGCTAGCCATTTCTTTATAAACTAAGATTAGACATGATATCACCTTACTCGCTAGAAATTACCTCTGATATAAACACCTTACCTCTGATTAATTTCAGTCTTATATATGTTGTTAATTTAAAAATTAAAATATGAAATGAAGTAATTAAATTATATATTTTTAAGTATATACTTTTTATATAATTATTCCAGAGACTATAAATATATGCCATTGATCCTTCGGATTATCACCTTACTCGCTAGAAGTTACCTCTGATATAAACACCTCACTCGCAATTAAAATTTGCTAATTTTTTTTCTGAGGGATAATCTTTATCATTAAAATTTGTCTCCAGAAAAAAAATGTCAAATTGTAATAAGGTATCTAAGAAGATCAGCAGAGAAGCAGCTGATGCTCTGCTGGCCAGTTAACGTAGAGATACTGTGGAGAAGATTGTGAGAGTGTTAGTAGATAGAATTGATGTTAAGAGGATGAAGGACATGCAGTGGAAGAGAATGATAGAAGACCCACAGACCTAATGGCTCATCGTCTCTCAGTTCGGATAAAATAAATTTTCTTATGTTTTCTTGCATAGTATCTGATTATGAACTATCTGTGTTGTTTATGAGCTTTCTGGACAGTGTTTGATGGATCTATATTGTTGCTGCAACTTCCTTGAGTATGGCTTGCTCCTTGCTGTTATACGAATGGGAAGTCATCTGTAATTTCTTTGCATAATTATATAATTTATGTTGTGTTTACACTCTTAAATCATATTCAAGTATAAATTGCACTTAGTTAAGCAATGTACTATTCATAAAAATGATCTGATTCTCTTCGTGGAGAATGATCTTCACTTCCCTTTCTGCCATGTGCCAGAAAGTCTTATTGAAGAATCCCTGCCTAGAAATTAGTACGCTTAAAACTATTGAACAACATTGTGGCGTCGCTAATAGACATGTTGTGGATCTAGAAAGAAGCAGTGGTGTCACTGGAAGTTATAAATTATTGAAGCACTATAAGGTAGTTACATTATATTGATCAGCATCTTGTCCACAAGCCTGATCTCTTCTGATTGATTTTGGCTTCACTATCTATTTCTTCACAAGCGAGTAGATTTTGCTTTTTTTTTTCCTGAGGAAAATTCATTATCCTTAGACCTTATTTCATTAACATTTCTTTCCAGAAAAAATGTCAAATTTCATTAAGGTGTCTAAGTACTCGTCTATTCTTTACAGTTTATACCAGGCCATGGTTATGGCTCTGTTGGTAATGGGTTGCTTAATTTTAAATAGTGGTGCCACCAAATGCCACGATGTAAAATGAAAGCTAGCAAATACTTTTTTTTCTAAAGTAGCATCCCTTTAAGAAGATCAGCAGTGAAACAGCTGATGCTCTGTTAGCCAGTTAACGTAAGCTAGTTGATAAACTGCGAGTATGTTTACACAGAATGGGAATGCAGGGCAAAGATTGATATTGATGTAAGAAGTAGAGGTACCGTGGAGAAGGTTGTGAGAGTGTGAATGCATAGAGTTGAGGTTAAGAGGATGTAAAGGCCATGCAGTGGAAGAGAATGACAGAGAAGACCTGCAAACCTGATGGCTCATCTCCTCTCAGTTCCGATAAAATATTTTTTCTTATGTTTTTGCTGCATAGTATCTGACTATGAACTATCTGTGTTGTTTATGAGCTTTCTGGATAAGTGTTTGATGGATGTATATTGTAGTTGCAACTTCCTTCAAGCATGGCTTGCTCCTTGCTTTGTTAGGAACTCGCCTGTAGTTTCTTTGCATGATTATATAATTTATTTATGTTCTGTTTAGACTCTTAACTCATATTCAAGTATAAATCTACTTGGATTGATTTAGCCGAAGGTTCATATTGTCCTTTGATTGATTTAGTTGAAGCTTCAACGTATTCTTTTATCTTTTTTTTTTTAGTGAAATGACTTGTTTAAGCAGCTCTTTGCTAGCCATTTCTTAATGTACTAAACATAGACATGAGTAATAATATAATAATTAATAATTAAAGTATGAAATGAAGTAATTATTAATAATATATTGTTTAAAAGGATAATGAGTAATACTTTGGAGAAGGTTGTGACAGTGTTAATGGATGGAGTCGAGGTTAAGAAGATGAAGAAGGCCATACAGTGGAACAGAATGACAGTGAAGAGACCTGCAAACCTGAATACTCATCATCTCTCAGTTCGGATAAAATTAAATTTCTTATGTTTCGTTGCATAGTATCTTGATTATTTGCGTTGTTCATGAGCTCTCTGAAAGGTGTTTAGTGGATGTATATTGTGGAAAAGGTTGCGAGAGTGTTAATGAATGGAGTTAAGAGGATGAAGAAGGCCATGCAATGGAAGAGAATTACTGAGAAGCGACCTGCAAACCTGATTGCTCATCGCTCCTCGGTTCGGATAAAATAATGTTTCTTATGTTTTGCTGCACAGGATCTCATCTGAGTATGAACTATCTGTGTTGTTTATGAAGCTTGTATATTAGTGGCTGCAACTTCCTTTTGAGTATATGGCATGCTCCTATTTTTTAGCAAGTTTTCTGTAATTAATTTGCATGATTATGTAATTTATGTTCTGTTTATCAAATATAGTTCGGTAGAAAGCAAGATAACTTAAGTGATCAGAGCTTACCTCTAGTCGTTTTGGGTTCGATTCTCGCTTATTCCAAGATATATGAGAACATATACTCAATACAGTTCGGTAGAGACTTATATTAAAGGCAAGATTTTACAGAACAGTTAGAGGTTTAAATCTTCTTTTTGTTTTTCAAAATGAAAAAAAATGCGTCAACAGCAGGATTCGAACCTGCGCAGGCGAACCCAACAGATTTCGAGTCTGTCTCCTTAACCACTCGGACATGTTGACTTATGTGTTCATTTATCTGAATTAGATGTATTTGACGTATAGTGTTGTTTCTCCCTCGTTTTATATTTTCAGCGAAGGAAAAGTGAAGTGTAGGCTTTTTTCAAGAAAGATCTAGGTGAAATAAACTAACAAATTTTCTATAAAACTAATTTTGTAAGAAAGTCATGTTCGGAAAAAATTGTAATATACTCATTTCTAATGGAGAATTTTAATTAATTAACAGGGGTGTATCAACTCAAATTTTAAATTTTTCCATATTCGAAAATAATCTATGAGTTTTAAATATAAACACTTAATTTTATGAACGAATTCTCACGAAATTGCACGTAAAATCTACAAAGTGGATATAGCGGATCAGAGACTAAATTACAAATTTTTGATAATAGCAGATTTTGATAAATTTTGGATAATAGCAGATTTTGATAAATTTTTAAAAATTGAAGTGAATATGTCTAAACTTCAAATACTCTAAAAGAATATCTTAAAAGGCAAAGTGAATACTTTGAAACTTAAGACTGGTTTTTACCTATTTTTAAACTAATTTTTTTTCAATAATTTGACACATGATAAAATATTTTTTAAACTAAAACTTCTTATAGTTCAAAATCCTATTTAAATTGAATATATGTATAAAATTTACTCCTATTATTACCTAAATCTCTTAGGTAAACTTTTAACATGAGACAACACTACAAGCTTATGTTTATTTTTTTTTCGAAATGTTAATAAAGGAGATGTTATTTCATGTTTTAATATTTCTAGAGCTATTTGTAACTTATTGGCAATAAGACAGCTCTAAAAATAACACTTCCCTTGATAAAAGGAAGGTACATGTTAATATATACACAACTCTCTAAATTTGAAACTGAGTTCAAAAGATGAAATCAAAATAGCACTAATTATGAAAATTATAAATTTTGCTTAATCTCCAATCAGATATGGCAAATTCTTGATAATGAAATCAATTGCACAGTCAGGTTTTAGTTTAGTAGAAAAATACAAAAAAAATAACAGATTTATTTTTATTGGAATATTGGGCTTGTAAAGAATGGCTGCAAAGTCCAACCCAGAACATACAAATAATTGCAAGAGTTCTAATGATTGATCATTACCATTCTTAAACACAAGCAATAGTGCATGCTTGGCTGATCATCTGCAGAACCTCTGTACAAGACAAAAAAAATTGCATCTGCAACAAAAACATTGCCTAATATTCTTGAAATTTGCGCCAAAAATAGTTCGATTTTGACAGGAAATGGGGACAGACAATATAACTACATCGAGTATGAGAACACTGTGCAATTTAACCAACACCTGCCAGATTTGTTGTTTGCAGATACATCCCACCAATGGAATATGAACTCAGCAAACTTAGAAGGAATACTTGAGGAAAAAAGTTGCATGAAGACTGAGGCAGACAAGTTGTGTCTACAGACTGCAGATGTTTGAGTTGCCATGACCGAGAGTACACTAATTCAAATATTCCTTGAGCACTCTGCTAGGTACCAAAAAAGTTCGATGAAATAATTAGTAAGCGGAATGTGCTTATAATTTATAAACCAAACATACTTAGAAAGGTGGAAAATACAGTATCACAGGAGAAAAAAATTAGAAGCTGATACTTGACCTAGCTATTTGAAAGTACTAGATGGGAGGATGAGTCTATGCTAAAGATACAAGCCAACGTTCAGATAATGTCGTTTGTTTACCACACTAGTCATTTATTTTCGGTAGACTCGTTACAGTTAAAAATGTGTTAAAAATGCAGAAACAGCACTCATAAAGGATTTGATGAACAAGATACTTTAGAAAAAAGCTATTGTGCAGACTTCATGACTGTTTTCAAGCTATTATTTATTTGGTGAAGGTGGTCAGGGCGTAGCTTCATAGGAGGACTCAGGGGAATTCGGCCACAGATTGAAATTTTGGCCATACTTAATTTTGAGCCCAACACCAATTTCAGTCTACGCCCTATCGAAATGATGAAGAAAAGCACTCCTTAAGATGTAAAAATAATAATATAGGAAAAGAAAAAAGTGAATTTTTGGACAAAATAAAGCTTACCTTATCAGAATTCTGAGATAAGTGGATGAACTACATTTAGATTATCTTTCGAGAGCCAGTGAGGAGGATATGAATACAAAGATGGGGTTTTGATTTGGAGATGCCACGCCATGACCTTTGAGCAGTTCTGAGGTAAACCCTCCATTTGGCTTTCATCTTCAACAACTTGTTGAATAAATGTACTCACCTGCAATTTTAATGACAATGGTTACTTCCATTATCCATAGCATGACTATGAAAATGAGAAAATCATATCATTGCCCAGAGACAAGTCCTAGAAAAATGGATGTTTCCACTGACCTGTCTAGAAACTTGGTAAAGAAACACCTATATATTGGTTACTAACAAAAGGTGAGCCCTCCCTATTAGATATATAAGATAATGACAAAGCCTCCATGTTGGGCAACAAATGAGCCATTTCTATTAGTATTAGATTACTGGATAGGGACAAGGTCTTGATTGCAGGCCTCAAGTCCCTCCTAGCCAACAACTAACAAAAATCGTTATCACCTCTACGTGCAAATTAGCATGATTAGGATACTGGGATTCATTTTTACTATTGTCTGGTGTTCTCTATTTGAGGTGGATTCACAGAATTAGGCATAGATCTGGCAGTGGCAGCCTGACTTCTTACAAAATGGTGTTCCATTTTCAGGACAGTGATCTAAAACTAGACAAATCCGGTGATTAAAACTACTTCGCAATAGAAAAGATTTCAAGGTACACAGCATATAATACCAATATCATCCATTCACAGTATAATATTTAAAAAAATAGTTTTAAGACAGCAAGGAAGCAAGACACTCACCTGGAACTCTTCCTTGACTGTATCAAGCTGCCTAATTGGTTCAAGAGTAGGCCGGTGCCATCTCTTTGAATCCCAAAGTATGGTGCTGTTGAAAGCAAACCCAGACATTCCCACATGGAATCTACGAAATCTTCTTCTCCCATCTTTTGTGTGCCATCCTAGAACTCGACCTCCATTGCATACTGGACCTTCCAACGCAATTTGGTTTGTGCCAGGCACCAATTTTGCCACTGCCCACGTTCCAAGCCGCCTATGCATCAACAGTTTGGAAGTCAAATAAAGTTCAGTACATAAAGGAAAATGATAATAAGATTAGATCTTTACAAGTACGGAAGGGTAAGATTCATACAAGAGTTTATGTTCTGTCATACCTAAAGAATATTAGAATGGCATAAGATGCCTATGAAAGATATGGAGAAACCAAAAGAATGCAAACTGAAGTGCTACTTATCCTGACACTATATTTTGAGTTTTGACTAATATCAACTCATCAGGTAGAATAAGATGTTCTAGTTTCAACATTCTGACTAACTTTTAAAAGTCTGATAAATCCTATTTCATCGACCTTCTAAGTTCTAACAACCAGGACATGCATATACCAAATGCAGATCCGCATGTAAAAGACATTTGAAGTTGAGGCCAACAAAACATAGAGAAAAATTAATCTTGTTGGCATATATTAATGAGACTAATGATCTTACTACAAATTAGACAAATCTCAATGCTCCATGTTCTAAAGTTGAACATCCGCAAATCTGAAAAACAAGCTTCTGATTTAAACTAAGGTTGATGAAATCCAATCACTTGAATTGGATAAAAGTAATAATACCTGATTTGCCTCATCTGGTCAAATAGTTCAGTAGCATAAATGTTCATATCATCTGCAAAGAAAACTATTCCATCAAGCCTATGCATCTCAATGTGGGATAATGCCATGTTTCTTTGGTGCAAGCTCCTATATTTTATCTCTGTCAAATTCTTCATGCACACAAGATGCCGGTACATAACACCAGTTCTTCTCAACAAGTCAGCCGTTTCCACGGATTGAGAGTTCATCTCCACAACGATCCACAATACAGGAGGTGGAATCGATTTCAATGTGTGAGCCAAACGATTTAAATAATATGCTTCAAGAGGCCGAGCATATGTTGGAGTCACAATAATCAGAAGCTTATTTAATACCTCACCAAAAGATTGGGGTACAATACTAACATCAGAAGTCACATTACTGTTGTCCTCGATAGTCAAATGTAACTTTAGTGAAACATTATCATTCGTCGTAGGCAGTCCTTCAGTTACCATTGTCTCATTTCCCATGGAAGGCGAGAAAGTCTTCAGAGGAAAATCTGGCTCTTCAGATATGTAACTAGGGGACAAATCTAAGGAGATAAATGGGGTGATTCCAACAAAAATTCCAAGAAAAAAACATAATAAGAAGTGGAATGTAGCCCTCCTCCAAATTTGGCTCTTCAATTTTGCTCTTTCCAAGGGTCGAGAAGATTTATGCAAGAAAAAATCCTGAATGAAAGACTGAACTTTGTAAAAGCCATATCCTGATGAAGTACCATTTGAGGGTGGGTGATTTTGGTTAGAGGAGGACGACCTGGAAAGGGGAGATGCAACTAAATTGGCTTCTCCATTCATTAACATTCCAGGACGAGGTACTGGAGATAATGTTCTACGAATAGAAGCCATTTCAAAGAAAGAGGTAGAACAATCTTCTCAAAATCACTCTTGTACTGGAACAAATCAAGAGGCTAGATATATCTTATCAAAATAAAATAAAATCCACACTGCTACGTAATCCAAAATTATGAGTAAACTTTTTAACACATTCCCCTCATTATCATATTTCCCTCGACGAATGTTGAATCAAAACAAGACTTAAAATTGTGGAAATAACACAAACATTTGTACCTCCAACACAACCAGATAGATATCCAATATATTCAGCTGAATAGCACCTCCTCAGAAGACAAGTCCAAGGAGCTAAAATCCAAGTGAACTCAATCCATCAAACATCACCAAATGTAACACTCTCTCTCATAAGAATCAAATCACAAATTAAAATGACCAACAATAGCCACTTCCAAGAAAAACCAAAATCGACATCTTTTCGAGTAAATCCCAAATTCTTCTTGCTAAAGCAGATATTCCTCCCAGTTCAACACACACATATAGAGTCTCATAACAACTCAACAGAACCCATAAATCAAATTATTGATCTACTTCTAAATAAGCAGTAACTACAACTTCTACCAAATCATATCAAACTCAAAAAACCCATCATTTAGCTAACAAAAACACTATAAACATCAAAACCCACCACACAAATTTCAAGAATTTGAGTTGGGGCCTTAAAAATTCAAGATTTGAGCTCAAACAAATGAAAGTTAAAGACTTTAAAGAAAAGGGTTACCACATTTTGTTGAGAAAAAGGGCTTGGATCTTTTCAAGAATGAAGTAGAATGCTCTGCAAATCTTTACAAATAGAAATTCAAGATGACCCTTTTGGCAAAAAATCTCAAATTTTTAGGAATAAAATTGAAAGTGGAACAAAAATGAATATAGAAAGGTGAGTTTAGGACTTCCAATCACAACATATTGTGTTATAATTTTATTTTTAATATTTTACTTGAGTTGTTATTATTTACTAATCTGTACATACATACTTACACAAACTCAAAGAGTGTACGCATGTGTGTTTACTTTATTCAGTTAGAACGTTGTTTAGGACAAAAGTACAATGACTTGTTGACTAGCTTTAGCTTATTGCATGTTCTGTAACTGTAAACTGTAATAAGTGAATATATCAGGATTTCCACATTATTGATCACTTAACAAATTAAATTAAGAAGCATAATTAACTTGAAAGAGTAAAATACTTTCTTTTTTAATTTTGAAGTTTAGTTTGTAGTTAATTTCCAAATTCTTCGATAACTATAATTATTTAATTTAATTTACAACTATTCTCTTTTATATTTACTGTAATTTCTTTGTTCCAAAACATTTAGTTATATTACTTGATTATGATAAAATTTGCTCTCTACGGCAATCGAGTTGAACCAAATTTTATTATTTCAACTTGAACTTTACTCGATATCAACTCACTCAACTCAATTCAATAAGTAATAATAAATTCATGAATTTATATTTTAAAACCATGAAATATAATTCATGTAACTCTATTAGGTCTTAAATTATCAAGTAACTAATATTTTTTTATATTGAGCCATTTTGATTTGATTTCAATAAGTTTGAAATAATATAAAATAAAAGAAAATTACGGGGGTGACTTAGCCAAAAAAGAAAGAAGAAATATTATGTATAAAAATTAAGACTGTTACGTATTTGAAGAATTCTTGACCATTCTTTTGATTATAACACGCTTGAGCATTCTTGAACTTGCTATTATTCTCGTATGGAATCTGCAAAGCCCAATACAACCTATGCAGGAACCCAAAATATACAAACAATTCCAAGTTACTATTTGCATACATGTCCACAAGTATTTATGAAATAATAATGTGCATTCTATTATGATTTATGATAACTGAAAAAACTCATGTTGAAACTGAAAAGTTACATTACATTTAAATCAGTAAAAATATAAAGAGATCGAAAGAATAGTGATCTCAATGTAACTACATTTAAATCAATAAAAATTAAAGGAGATCGAGAAAACTGTGATATGTCGATGTAACTAAACTTGCACTTCATAAATATTTGCAGTTACAACTCAATAAAAACTAATGCTGATATTCAACATCTTCAACTCATTTAGTTTTCAGGTGGCATGCTGAAATCTGCAGGGTTTCTGTTGGAAATGCACTCTTGATTGATAGTGTATGGAGCTGTCATATTCGACATGTGTTGAACGCGGGGATTTGGTCCAGTGCCAGATTTCTTGACAGGTCCTTTGTGCTCGTCTCCACCAGGGAGAGATGACTCACCAGTAGCTTTTGCATAACTTCTCTGGGTTGGATCTGCATCAGTTACATGAAATTATTTATATAGAGTAAATATTAGCTATATCAGGTGAAAGTTCAGAGAATTTACTCAAGGAGTCAGTTCTACCATGCTTAGCATAAGCAATTGCCACTGGTCTGGTGGTACCATCAGCATTGAAACTTGCAGATTCTACATCAATAATTTCACAGGAGGTAAAGGGCTTTCCAAGGAACTTGCCCATTCCCATCTGCCTACGCGATTTCAGTGATGATTCACTGACATTATTCAGTGCATCAACAGTGGCCTTCCTCTTTCTGTTACTCTCAACAGAAATACCCTCATCTTTCACCTTCTGATTCCCTTCTGTTCCGGGGATCCAGAGGCTGAGAGAAAGATCCTACAACAATACAGAGCAATAAGTTATTGTTGTCACTAGTTACTTTTAACTGAAGTAATATGTGAAGACAAAATGGAGAATAACATATACATAATACATCGGCATAACAAAATAATCATGAAAAGAACAGCGTAATCTATAATAAAAATATAAATGTTCATACCAAAGTACTGCTACTAGAGATATTTCTCCTTTGCTTCTGCTGATTCCGCAGGGTGTTTGCTGTACTAGCGATTCTAGCATTTAGATCATCGAGTACAGCTTGGCCATAGGGAGGGCCTCTGTTTATGTTTCGTGAAGGCTTAAGAAAACCCGAAGTCTGATCATTATCTTCGACTTCAGTCTCAGTGTCTCCCCAAGGACGAGATGATTCACCAATGGCTTGTCCTGTAAATATTAAGGAGACTTTTAACTACAAACTGTTTAGATAAAGCAATGTTAGATAAAGAAAATGAGAAGTCTAACCATCATCTTCAACTTCAATGATGATATTTTTACTCTTGTCTAAACAAGGTCTTTTTTCTTTTTTACGCAGCAGTGAAGCGGTTAATTCGACCACATCTTCATCTTCACTGTCATCCAAGATGATGACCTCAACAGAAGCTTTCTTAGAATCTCCTGCAATAGTTTAGATAAAGAATTGTTAGATAAAGAAAGTGAGAAGTCTATCCCTCATATTCAACTTCAATGATGATATTTTTACCCTTTTCTAAACAAGGCATTTTCTTTTTTATCCGCAGAGTATCAGTTGTGACACCATTTGAAGCTGATGCCTTTTCTTCATCCCTTGTCAGTTCTTCCAGTGAAGCGGTTAATTCGACCACGTCTTCGTCTTCACTGTCATCCAAGATGATGACCTCAATAGAATCTTTCTTAGAGTCTCTTGTAATAGCATCTGTTCCCAATCAACTTGCGTTAAAGATTTATACATTTAAAAGAATACTTCATGGTAGAGTTCTTAGATGTAAAAAATATGGGAAGAAAAAAAAAACAGAAAATGAGAAATAAAATATATAATACTGAAACATGTGATGAAGTACATCTACCTCCACCTGCTCTGTGCTCAACTGAAGAAGACACAGGAATACAAATCTGCAGTGATGCTTGTTCAGCGTTCAATCTTTGGTTGGCGGGAGTGCTATAGGGGCCAACTCTTCGGACACAGTTTTCACAGCCCGGCAACCTAAAACGAGGAACATGAAGTGGTCCTCGTAGCTTCTCCCATAAACTTTCAGTGTTTTCAAGACTTTCAAAGGGGTTGCAAACGTTTGGGTTTTGAACCCTCATGTCAGCCACATATCCCCTGACCACACAAATATTTAAAATCGTCAGAAGAACGATATTTTTTGCATCTGAATAATATTCAAAACTTCAGAACAACATATAATTTTCAAGACATCTGCATAGCATTCATGAAATATATGCTAATTAAAATGCAAAGTATGAACATGGAGACAGAGTTACCGCAATGAGAAATGCTGACAGATTTGTTCTTCCTTTCGCTGCACAACTGAAGTCGTCGCGCCATCAATCTCTATCGAATTAGTGGCCTCTGCAAGTTGTTCCAAAGATTTTGAGGCTGTAGAACCACACTTCTTCATTTCAAAGCAAGACTACAAGAACAATGAACTTTTAATCAAGATCGATTCACGAGTTCTGACAAAAAAAATCAAGATGCACGAGCAAATAAACAAATAAAACTCATATATAACCAGCAAGATATAAATCTTTCAGCAGGGACTCTGATGGCCAGAAGTAACTGGAGCCTCATTCATTTATATACATGAAAACAGGTACTGTATATATTGTAAACAGATTATTACTATCAAGAAAAAAGAAGAAGAAAAGGAGATTATATTACATAAAATTAATATAAGATTCAAATATATCAGCACCTGTAAGGAAAATAAGCTCTAGCAAAAATGGAAATTAGTTACACATAAGTGAAACATTTTTACTATTAAATAAAAAAAAAGACATGCATTTACAAAGACATAAAAATATATAACCAACACTACTTCATCCGACTACAGTTTTGATATTTCCAAAGTATTAAATCAATAAAGTAAAACTAGGGCTCATCTTATTACTGTTTTTTTTGTTTTAATGCAATTTCTCAAGCAAATATATATATATATTAAATATATCAATTTTGAAACAAAAATTATGAACTTGAATCTCCAAATCTTTATAAATACATAACTAGAATTTTAAAAAATTTCCAAAAAGACTATCTCTAGATATATTAACAAACTTATATTTAAAAATCCAAATCGTATCAGCGATGATTGAATATAGAAGCTTCCATAAAATATAATTATGATGAATGTTTTTGTCGCAAACCGTATCATCACCGTAAATATTAGTATTTTGATATAATACATAAAATATGCAACTCAATGATGTACAAGAGAATCGAACCACATAAACTATGGTTCATAGCACCTCTTCGTCCTCCGGATCGCTTGTACAACTCAAAGACCTTAAAGGGATTTAAACCCAAGACGCCTATTCGTCTTCCGATCGTCCCTTAAATTCGATCTAAGATCGGAACTAGAATCAAATAACAAAAGATTAGCTAGTTTTTAACACCACAATTTACACATAAATACCAATAGCTCTAATAAGAATTAAATGTTCTAATCACACAATCATTCATCTAAATTTACTATTAAAAATTCATCTAAAATTAATCAAATCTTTCATCTAAAGCAAATTTTACAATCAAAAGGAAACCAACAATTAAAACAAAAAACTCAAACAAAATTCAACTCTATGCAGCTAATTACCTGAAATTAGGAGAACAATTGCTAGACAGATCTTTAATTGGAGATAAGGTTGTAGATCGTTTTTGAAGAACAATAAAGATGACTTGGGTGTGAAATGTGTAGAAGACCTAATTGCACTAGGAAGACAAAAGGGAGAGAAACAAGAGAAAATAACTAGCCACATATATTGTAACTCATAACATATACATTCATATGTGTCATTCCCAATCAAAAAATACCACATCATCATTTCTTATCTCTAGTCCTTGTTTTCAAACCCTAGTTAGTGGGGCCCCCACTAGCACAGAGCACGAGGTCCACCTCGAATGTTCCTCCATCGTCCTTCTACTATATATGCTTACCAATTACAGTGTATAATTACCAATTACAGTGTAGTAGCATTGTGTATACGAAAAAATATTACTGCTATAATAAAAATTGATTAAAATTAAATCTTGAATACGGTTAGATTTTTTTACAAGTGTTATCTATAATTAGTTTCTAGATATGTACAAACGTCTTTACCTTTGATTGTGGCATATTAATATAAGTTTGGTAATGCTTGTATCAATCAAATAATTAACAAATTAGATGTTAATAACTACATTCTTTAAAAACATCAAATATTAAATGTATGTTTAACCTTAAAGTTAGTCATAATAAAGTTTTAACTTTTAATAAATGAAAATTTCAATTTGTGTAGAAAATAAATACAGTGTTATTTGGGGGGGGGGGGGGGGGTAGTTTAACATTCATTTCTCTCAACTATAAGGATTAACTAGCTCCTAAAGTGCGAGGCACGAGCATGCTCCAAAAGTACCTTTCTATATGAGCTCTTCATAAGAAGATTTAAAGAAATTTGTTGCACATCTAACAATATCCGACCAAATAAAAAGCACATTTCAAACTACAAAATACAAAATTCCATAAGAGAAAAGGTACGGATCGGAAAGTTGAGACATCATGGTCAAACTTTTCATACACGGTTGATGGTTCCTCATCACTATTATGCAACTCAAACCAAAGATTATTAAGTTCTACTACAATAACACAAAATTGATTTTCTAAACATGAAAAATAGTATTTAACAATTTAAAAAGATAAATACACACACAAAACTCAGAGAACTAAAAAACTAATATAACTCTCACATCTTTGTTCCAGGCTAACAGTATGCGAGAATGCCCAGGTTATGACTTCAAAGACTTCTTATTTTATCTCTAGGATGCTCCAAAGATAAACTATAATTCACACATATATGTGTAATAATGATCGGAAAACTATATTAAAAGTTAGAAAAAATAATTTAAAGTTGCTTACTCTTTGCCTTGGAAACATGGAGTGCACCACAAAGTTTTGGTTCTCTTGTTTGTGTTTCTTGGAGTAATTGTTGGTATAAACGCTTTTGTTCCTCTGCTCGAGGAGAATCCCATTTGTATGAACATCATCCTCATTTTGCTTAACCTCCTCTTCCTCCGCCTCTTCATCTTCTTCTTCCTGATCTTCAACCTTTTCTTCAATAAGTATATAATTTCCCTATGATCCCGAACTCCATCACAACCAATCTTACTTTAAAATGGAATCACTTGTCTCATGTTACCTGCGCTACCATTAGGTTTATGAAAAAATGTAAGAAAGAATGAAGTAATTCAAGGCATCTGGAAGTCTGGAATCATAAATTTTGATATAAAATAGTAAAATAAAATTTAGGGATATTCTCAATGATACCCAATTGGTTTTGATTTCTCAAAATGGTACCAAAGCTTCTTTTTGACTTACGAGTGGTACTCATGTATTTTAGGTATCACATATATGGTACCATTCAGTTAGCCAAATGTTAAAATATAAAGGTACCCGAAGTAGAAGTCAAAAATATAATGGCATCAACTACAAAAGTCGATAGAAACGGTATCATCGAGAATATCCATAAACATATTTTCTGAAGTTTTGGACTATTTTTGTTTAGATATTTTGATGGATGATGTTTCTATATGTAATAGATTCTTCAGGTTGTTAAAAGTGTGAAAGATATGAGATTTAAATGGGTAATTAGGTCATATGCTTATATTTTAGCGTTTGACTAACGTATGGATAACATAATGGTACAGTATACGTGAAACCTAAAATACAAGGGTACCACTCTTAAGTGAAAAAAAGGAATGGTATTATTTGGAGAAGTCAAAACAAAAGGGTGCCATTTAGAATATCCCTAAATTTTAAGATGGCAACTCAAAGAATATTCAAATGGCTTACAACAAAAACAAACAGAAAGAAATTATAGAATAAAGGATCGAGATAAAAATATAAAAACAAGATATACATGAAAAAAAAAATCAAGAGAGAGAACGATACAATAAAAATTCAAGAAAATTGAAAATGTAAAGCAATTTATATATGCTTGCTTAACTAAATTTTGAGCAAGGGGAAACTAAATCATTCTTGTAAATGCCTACTACATCCTGATAAGCTAATAAAGCATTTTAGAATTTGGTAAAGAAGAAAGTCAATTTCAAAATCAAGAAGTTAGTAGAGCATTTTAAAGTTAATGAGTAAACACAGCTATACTTTAACCTTCTCCAAATCTCGAGCACTCTTTCTGTACAGCTTTCCAGCAGTAGTAGATCGAATCAAGGAGGCGTACTTTGTGCATACACTTTGAGGAGCAGCTGTAGTACCAATCCTCTCTGTAAAAAACTGCATTAATATCTACTGCATGCCGGAGACAGCAAGTCAACCACAATTGGGCGTGAGTGAAAAGTGATGTCTAAAAGATAGTGGTTAGGTTATCTAAATAATTTACACTGTATATATACTCGAATATTAATATTGAAATATTCTAAGGACCACATCTTGTACGTGGATATATATCATTACATTACGAATTTTCTTGAATTTTTTGTCATCGAAGTGATATTTAACTTTTGTAAAACTTGTATCCGTGCAATCTGAAAGTAGTTCCGAGTGCAGCTTATTAAAAAATTTCTGCAATATATTATCAACATTTATATCAGGGTAGTGACTGATCTCCATTAGAGAAAGACTGAAATAATATATACGCTTTAATACTGAGTAAGGAGTACATGTATACAATTTAGGAAAAACATAGATTTCTCATGCGTCAATAAAACAAATGTGCAACGCAGGTGAAGGACCTTTCACCTAAATTTGTTCTAGCTGATTCCAGTTGTTAAGGCTTAAAAATGCCTCTTTCGAGGAGGTCATAGCATATACTGCATACTGTGAATTAATTAAAACCTAATTGACCTTGTCGATAGCCTATTTATCTAATTTTTAGGCAACAACTTTTACAGGATTTCTAATATTTAAAAAACATCTTCTCAGCACTTGTTTTCATTAAATACACCCAGTTTTTTTTAAATTGTTCATGGGAATATCAAACAGAATCCACAAATTTACAGTCACTTCGCGGTTCGCGGTGGCAGAGCCGTGTTTGTGTTCGCGTTGGAAGAGCTGTGCCTCGGCGTGTTTTTTTTAAAGGGATACAATTTTTTTGAGAAACTATTTAAATGTTAATTAATTAACTATAATGTACCAAACTATCAACCAACCAAATAGTGTACCAAACTATACCAACCAAATAGAGGGTGGTTTGCTTATAATATTATAGTATAGATATATATATATATAAGCCTTTTTCCATCACAACTTATATGAATAAGTAAATTTCACTCTAAAATTTGAAGTCCCTAATCCACTGAATTCCTGAACAAAATTTAGCAAAAAATCAAGGAATCAGTAATTATAAAATTTCATATAGTCATAGCACCTCAAAGCTATGTTAAGGTCAATTCTTTGATTGCCTTGCTGGAGATTTGGCAAGGACGAAAGCAGAAATGGGAGTTACATAAGTGAAACAAAAGTTGAAGCAGAGAGAGAGGGGGGGGGGGGGGGGGTACAGAAGAGCAGTAGACAAAATTGAAAACATTGTGTTTTAGTGATCCTGTTGGGAGAAAAGATGCACCTTAAAATACCAAACATAGGCTTAATCCACGAAAATGTAGGCTGTGTATTTTCCTTTAAGAGGAAGTAGAAGAATCAGTCTATTGTGTTCCATTATGATAGAATAGATAACTATACTTAACAACGAATGGCATTAGCGCCTTCTTTACTGACAACTGTAAATAATCTTAACTTTTTTAAATTTAAACTTACACCTTCCATCTAACATCTATACAGTTTTGAGTTTGTGTGTTCCTTATCCTAAAATGTAATCGACGGAGTTCAGGAAAAAGATGTGCAAAGAAGTAATTTAGAATTGATATGCAATACGAATATTCCTCATAAACGGATAAATTATAAGTCTCTCTTGAAGGACTACATAATGCAATCAGTCGGAGAAGATTCTTGTTGAGAGGAACTTTCATGCGTAAGCTAAACTCTACACCGAGGCTCTGATCGTCATCAAGTCCTTCCACATCAAACCTTCTGTCCCTTGTGTAATAGGTGAGGGAGTAAGGACCGGAGAGATAGTCGGAGATTGTAAAGGCGGAAGAAGTAATGATTTGGGAGTGGTAACTAGTAACTACCAGTAATAGTGGAGGTGTAGAGCTGGATGTTTAGCGTGCATACTGTACCTGATGTGGCTGACTGGCTGCCCAGCGTTATAGTAGTAAATATTAAATAGATAGATTTCCAAAATGTGAAATTTACTCATCCTTCATTCCAAAATTTAAGTATAGAGACCTAGGTACCTAACTGTGTAATGTGGTAGCTGATCATCAATGTTTCTAACAAAAAAAAAACTATGCTCTTTTGCTAATGCTTTGTAACTTGAGCGAAGTGGAACGCCAATTTCCATTGTGGTACAACAGCCGAGTTAAAGTCTAGACTTTAACTAACTTTTACTGTCGGGGTTGATAGATTGGTGAACCAGACTAAGAATAGCAGTATGCAACTTGCCTAGCTAATTTAAATTTTAAGAATATCAGGATAACAAAATTTAGAGTAAACCTGGTCAATTGCACGTGAAATTAAGAAGCAACGACTATCTTTGCCAGGAAACAGGTGCAGAAGTGAGCTTGGAAAGAATGAAACTGCAAGTGATTATGAAAATTTAGAGATACTTAAATCAATCTTGGTCATGGTTTTTTGAAGACCATAATTCAAGAGTACAAGTGATATCAGGCCAGACCAAAAAAACAAGCAAGATGAAAAGACTTCAAGACTGCAAAGATAATCTAGACTTCAATTCAATAGTTAAAACCTAGAAAATGCAAGCATAAACAGGCATACAGCAAGATAAAATTAAATTGAACAGGCAGTAGACTTACGTTACCTATATGATCCTCCCCGCTGAAACAAAAAATAACTACAATCTGCACGGTATTCAAATTGAAATGTTAAACTTGAAATAGAAACAGACAAATCGGCACCTATTCCAGAGTTCTAAATATCTACAAACAAACCTTGTCATATATATTACACCAAGGCACTGCACCAGATATTTTCATATGAGAGTTAAAGGAAAAGCAAAACAACAGTTGTAAACTATGTATACATAAACTTAATTTTTTTTTATTTTGCTAAGTTATGAAACTATATTCATTTGCAATGTAACTAAATCTTTTTTAAAATATATCACCCATGTACCCGCCAACATAACTAAAATATGAGAAGATAAATGTCTATGATATGTGAAGGCAACATTATATGATATCTTTAGCACTTTATCTTTGGCTCTCAATTTTTCTACAGGCACTTCACATCCCGCAAATATCTGCAAGCAGTTTTCCCAAATTTCTGGAGAGTAACCTTAAACACACCCTGCAAATATCTGCAAGTAGCGTTGCTAAAATTTCATTATCACGGAAATCTATTTCTTCCCAAAAAGTGAGATATAAAAGCAGCTCAATATTGTACCATATGAGGCCTGGTTATATAACTGGATTCTGTGATACCATGAATTTGTCATAAGATTGTAAGACCATTTCTAATCCATAACACTATAATAGTGTAACTTTTACACTATTTTAGTGTGAAAATAGCATTATAGTGTTGCATTGGAGTTGCTCCTAAGAAGCTTCAAATTTTTCTGTAAAGTGCATCTAATGCATCTCCGGAATTATAACCAGAGGCTGCATTAAGTTGTTCATATCAGGTAAAAATAAATCTATCTAGATATATGTAAGCAATAAGAATTATAGGAAAAAGGCAGAAGCAATCTGAATAGCAGTTCAGCATAAGAAAATACATAGGACACATAGTCATATACTGATCATTGGTTTGTATTAACAAAAGAAAATGAATTTCAGAACGTTGCCAATAATTTAAAATTTTAAAGCGTTCATAATTTAAAGTTACATTGGAATCATAATTAAACAACATTGTCAAACAACATACAATCTCTGACACAAAATACAAACACACATAATACAAAATTAGGCTCACTTAGGATAACATGAAAAGAATAAGATGACCGAGATGCAGAGGGTCGAAAGACGGTCTTGAAGATAACCCTATTTTCGGAACAGGAAGCAAACATAATTAAAAACAATATCATCGGAGAAGAATATCACACGCACCATCTCCCCCTATGCGAACCCTATGAATTCCTCCTCTACATAACCAATCAATAGATTATGATTGGATAGTTAATTAGCTGTTTAACTGACGACATATCATTTTTTTAATGTTAATCAAGCTGGTATGATTATGGCCGGCAGATCCAGCCTCCATGACGAGTGGGGGCAAAAAAAATTCTACGCTAAATTGATGTAAAAATAATTATCAAATACGCATAATATTTTATATTATACAGTAAATAATAAATAGTTAAAAAGGGCTTTTTTTCACAAATACATACGTCCAGAAACATTTTTGTAAAAGAGAAAACAGAAAATATATTTGTTAATAAATGAATATTAGAATAAAAATTGTGAAATTAATATCTACAAAATTATTTAAATTATCAAATAAAATATATTATATAAAATCAGCGGCATTAGAATATATTTGTTAAGAAAAAGAATATTAGAATAAAAATTGTGAAATAAATATCTACACAATTATTTAAATTATCAAATAAAATATATTCTATAAAATTTGTATTTGGGTAGGTAATATTATAAAGTATTTACATATTCCTTTTGTTTATATAGTTTGATTTTTATTTTCTTGGACCGATACCATTGCCATATATATATAAAAGGAAATTTATATTGATAAAAAAAATACTAATTATTTGTAATAATAAAAATTTAAATACTTAAATATAATTTTTTTAGTCATTTTATCTTTAATATGAAGATTTATTATGTATGTTAAAAGAATATGTTTAAACCCAAAATTTTGGATTTTGAAATAAATTTGTTGGGGCTTAAAGTAATTTTTTAAATTTAAGTTAAATTTTTTTTGTTTGTGTAATAACTTAGAAAATGATTTAAAGTTAAAAAAAACAGTTTAAAATCAGAAGTTGGTAGGATGTATTTTTTTGAATGACTTATTTTATTTTAATTTATTTATTTGATAAAAGTTAAATATCATCATTCAAATGCATTATTTATCAAATTTAATTTAATTGTTACAATTTTAATAACTCATTAGTTTATCGTAATACAAAATTACCCAAACAGATATATTAACTTAAAATTTTACTTTTTACTTATAACTTTAAGTAACTTTAAATCATAAGCAATAATTTTAAGTTTAGCTAAAAGGGCTCATAATTATATAAAAAAAATTTGATCTCTTCAAAAAATTATACAAAATAAAATTGAGAATTAAAATAAACATTAACATGTTTTGATTATATAAAAATTAGTTGAATTGTTTTTGTTAATAGATTTTTTTAAATAATAAAGAAGCCATAGATATCACTGAATAACCAAACAAAGGGATAAAATACAACACCTAAATTAAGGTAAAAATCTAGTAATATCAATAAATATTATAAATATTTAATATCTAAAATATTTAAAATATTTAAAATCTAGTAATATCTAGTAAATTAATATCAATGAAACAAATATTTGTATAATATCTAATGATATTCGTTCAATCGAGATAAGATAGATTTATATATGTGCATTTTCTAAAACTATATATTATAAAAACATTAATAAAGATAATTACTTTTAAATTTTTTAATCTAAGTAGATGTGACAATTATTATATAGGGTCCACCATCCTCCTTATAAATTTGTATCAACCATCTCGGTCAACTTTTCCCACAAAGTTATGGTACTGGTGATGATGGAGCTGTTTAAGAAAAAAATTAGAACAAATTAAATAAGTAAAACAAATAATTGGGGTAACCAAAGAAGTAATATAAAATTACAAGAACAATAAAAAACAACTTACTAATTTGTGACAATTTTGAGATCTCTTTTTTTCCAACCGCCTTTGACAACTTCAATGCCACCCAAGTAGGTCAAGCAGCCCACAATATCTAAATCAACATAGAAAAAATAATATTAGAACATGATAATTTGAATTATAACTTATATAATAGTATTACTTATATATTACTCTAATATATTACTGCATCAAAAACCTGAGAGTATGTTGGTGTCATTAATACGTGCATCAATTATATTCGGACATATGAACTGAAATCCATGCAGTGATATGTTGACGATGCCTTCTTCCAATCTCTTAGGCAACGTTATGCGTATGAAGAGCAATTTAGACCCATGTGATAGTAGTCTATATTTCCCTGTACTTGAAACAACTTTCAGATTTTTGATGCTGTACACAGAGCCTTCCTCTAAAAGATTTTTGAACCGAGAGACCAGAATCTTCGGGATCGTAGCATGGATCAAATTTTCCTGTCATACAACATATCTTAGAAAAGTTAATAACATCATACAATTTGACAAATTAATAAGTTATAAGTATATTGATTTATTAACCTTTTCATCGATCAAAATCATGTCAAGACTGATCAATTCTTCAGTATTTGGATTGACAAATTCCCACATTCTACACACTCGTACTCTTATCATCCAGGTATAGTTGCTGTCGTTCAAAGCATCCAACATGGTGTAGGCCATAGTTGTATTGATTGTAAATATGGTTGTAAAAATTTGAAGCTATGTAAAAAAGTTTCGGTGTAGATTTTTTGTTATGAATGACCTTTAATTTATAGGTGTTTGTAAGGTGAATAACATGGAAATCCATTATGTTTAAAAGTCAAGAAGTATTATAAAAGAAAAGTTCTATCAAGTTTGAAAATAATAAAAGAAAGTTCTATCAAGTTTAAAAATAAAGAAAAAAGTTTTATCAAGTTTGAAAATAATAAAAGAAAGTTCTATCAAGATTGAAAATAACAAAAGAGAAAATTGCTACAAATTCGAAAATAATAAGGAAGTTGTAATTTTCTAAATCAAAGAAAGTTCTATCAAGTCCTACAAATTCGAAAATAATAAGGAAGTTGTAATTTTCTAAATCAAAGAAAGTTCTATCAAGTTTGAAAATAATAAAAGAAAGTTCTATCAAGCCTACAAATTCGAAAATAATAAGGAAGTTGTAATTTTCTAAATCAAAGAAAGTTTTATCAAATCCTACAAATTCGAAAATAATAAGGAAGTTGTAATTTTCTAAATCAAAGAAAGTTTTATCAAGTCCTACAAATTCGAAAATAATAAGGAAGTTGTAATTTTATAAATCAAAGAAAGTTCTATCAAGTTTGAAAATAATAAAAGAAAGTTCTATCAAGCCTACAAATTCGAAAATAATAAGGAAGTTGTAATTTTCTAAATCAAAGAAAGTTTTATCAAGTCCTACAAATTCGAAAATAATAAGGAAGTTGTAATTTTCTAAATCAAAGAAATTTTCTAAATCAAAGAAAGTTCTATCAAGTCCTACAAATTTGAAAATAATAAGGAAGTTGTAATTTTCAATTTCCTTCCTACAAAATCGAAAATAATAAAGGAAGTTGTAATTATTAAAATTAAAAATTGTGAAAAATTGAGAAAATTAGACAAATAGAACGGAGCGATTCTAGAGGCGCCACCTCACCGCCCCCGTCTTCTCCTTTATATAAGTATATTGATTTTATTCACAGATAGATGTATCTGAGGTTCTCAATTCTCTTTGTAAAAAATACTGTTTGTTTTTAAAATAATTTGTGAAAATATCGACTTTTTGAAAATATTTACAAAAATACGTTCTTCAACTTTTGCAACCATATTTGCAACTGACATCAACCAAAATTAACTACAAATGCTATAAAAATTTAATAATTGAAATCATTTTTTGTTGCAATAAGTTGCTTAACAAGTTGCACCGGTTAAATCAAATGTAACCTCAAATGCAACCAAAACTATGAACCCTCAAAGATATAGTACGTATATGATATATCAAGAGGTCAAGAATATTTTTGAATATAGCAAAGTAAAAATTGAGTTGAGTGTGTTCTTGTTGTGCTTGGATGGATGATAGAAAAAGACACAAGAACAGGTTTAAATAGCTTCACAAACAACGTTCAAAAATCAACCAATCAATTACCAACGTCTAGAATCCAATTCTAACGTTCAATTGGTTGGAGAGATTTTAGCAACATTCATGTGAGTGTTTGACAGAGGTTTGGAGAAGATAAATCGAAGAAAAAACAAAACCCTTTTGTTTGTGTGTATCGAAAACATGTATAGGAGGTTTTGTAAGAGAAAATCTTTTAAACATGGCAAGCTCCTATAATTTTGGAAAGCGATTATTAAAAAAGGATTTGATAAAAGATTTTGAGCTCTAAATATATTATGTACGTATTAAGTGTTGAAAGAGCCCTTACAATATATTTAATCAAATTTCCTAAGATATATCCATGATCCACGATCTTGACAGATTCTGAGCAGAACAACTTGGCTTGTTGTTTGTATATTGAACATGTGAAGTTGGCTTGCCAAACTGACTTAGTTTAGGATTAAAATTTTATTTTCCCCCAATTGTTTGACGATGGGTCACTAGTCCAGGTTCGAAACAAATCGTTGCCCCCAAGTGACCCTCGATGAACAATTGTTTGGGTTGGAGTGTTTTTTTCTTCCATAATAAATATGCATAAAGCTTGGGAAAAAAAATTGATTTTTGCACGATATGAGATATGTAAATGTTAAAGAAAAATAGCCACTTAACTTGATTTTGCCGAGCATATTTTGATTTAAGGCACATTGCTTTGATCAGAAACATTGTAGGGCTGCTTAGAAGCTTTGTAGATCCTAACTTGTATTGCTTCGATTCGTCCATTCTGCATTTAATTCCTTGATTGCATGTCTTCGATCGAGTGTTGCAATGCATACTTTTTATGGCGAAGGCTGTGAGTAGAACAAACATTCTCTTGTGAATATAATTTTCTTCTTTTGTATGCTCAACAATGTACACACCTTTTCTCATTGTTGACCACACCATGGTCATCAAATTCTTGCATTTTGCTAGCTTAGTAAAATTGTCTGAAGCTTTTTATTAGCCAGCCGTCCAACGCTGCTTCTTTGCTTGTTGTTGGTGTTCTCAGTTGGGATCTGTGCTCTGCAATTTCTTTATTAATCAGCCACTTATTTTAGGTATTGTTGCTGCTACTTTTTTCTGGCTACTTACTTCTTGATCTTTTTCTGGGCTATTGTTTCTTTTTTCTATTCTAGCACGAGTATATATATCACATACTTTGGGGAGACTTCAGGTTCAAGTCCGTGCTGCAAGCTTCTCACACAAATATATTTCACCTCAGATGCTCCTGCTATATTGCTTGTTTGATCCCTCGTATGTTTTTTTAAGAACTTCTTTATCTTCCGGTCCATACTTTGTTTAAGCTCTTTTGTACGTGTAATAATCGGCTCTCATGAATTTAGCTCGATACGCTTCTTGCTTTCATCTGTTGGATCTATCAACCCATTCACACCCAGCAACATAAAGTAATTCATCTCCGTCTTTACATGAAGTCACTGGTACCCTAGAACTCCTTCAAATAACAAGTTGGATTTAGCTACTGTGAGTGACAAATGACAATGCTAGCTCGTAAATCTCAAGTTTTGCAGATCGGCGTCTCGTGTTTGCGCTGTTGCAATCTGAATTGATTGCGCCTTTGCATATTTTTTTATAGCTGTTGTAGGCTCCTTTTAGTGTAAAGCTTTACAGCTATATAAGCCATTGCGCCCAAGTGATTTAGCATGTGCCATATCGATTTTCAGAGTGATAGCAGTTTGGATTTTAGAGATTTTTTCCTTTATGTTCCTTTGTAGAGTCTTCATCAGCTACTACATCCTGTGCTTCTTTGTGTAATGACTTCAATCATGTTTTTGTATATTTTTTCCTCCCTTATCAGATTTAGTACTAAAACAACCATAACTTTCTATAGAAAAATCCTTTTTAAGAACCGTTTTTTGCCTAAAACACTAGACTCTGAGATCTTTCTAATGGTATGTAATTTACTGCCCATAACATTTTCAGTGAAAACAGTTTATTCTGCAAAGTTGGGCATTTTGTAGTTTTCAGATTTCCGTTTGCTATGTTCATTGCTGTTTTCTTTTTGCTCTTTCTTCAACATTCTCTTCTTCATTGATCCCTGATACCAGCTGCAAATCTACAACAAGTCTTCCATTCTTTAATTGTCAAATTTAATTCATCAAGCGAGGTATTTAGAGTTAGAACTTCCTCATCCTCATTAGAACTTCCTGTCACGATAATAAGAGTTTCTGCAATCAAGTCCTTGGCTGAAGTACCATCTTCTATCATTGGAGAGAGCATACTTCCTTTGATTTGTTTCATGTGATCAGCTCTTATAGAGTTTATAAGGACTTAGGATATTATGCTTTGTTGAATCAGAATATGAATCAATCAAAAACTTCTCTTATATATAATTATTTCTTGCACCGCCATTAGCAATCTTCTTATTCATGCAAGAAGCATTGCTACTTTCTAAATTTATTTTTCTTTGATGCGGCTTTTTTCCCACCTTGATGTTGCACCTCCTTCGAGGCCTATAGCCTATGCCAAAATTGAGTTTTTACTTCATAGTCTTTCAGATTTTCAGTGCACCATGTGGCTTTTGCGTTGATTTGTCATTATTTGCTAGAGTCTGATCTTCTCCTTATTATAAAGCTGCTTAGAGCCTTGTTTTCTCCATTTTCTTTTTTTTTAACAAATGACTTCATCTGTGTTAAAAATAAAATATAATTTTGACTCATAAAATAGTAGAAGTGTGTGGATGATTCTAGATTATTCTTGGTACATGTATTTATTTTTTCTATATTCAATGTATTGGTCTAGATGCATGTAATCTCTAGAAGTATCCATAGAAAGTTCTAGTGGTCTAACATTTAATTAAGTGTGTAGATCTTTCTATGGAGTCTTATATAGAGCCTTGTACCAAATCATTTCTAATCACGTCATTTTTCAAGTAAATAGTTCTTCTCCTAAATTGAGTTGTGTGAGTTTGAGTGAGATCCTTTCTTCCAACAATCTGGGCTTCTCTATGTATCATATTATATACTCATTAAGCTTCAAGCCTGTATTCACTCGTCGATCTCCACAACTGCTGGTTGGTACAGAATTTTCTGTGGAGAGAAGCCTCTTGCCATCACCATGGTTTTATTCCAGTTTTGACAATTTTTATTCTGAACCATTTGCTTTTTATATTCTGCAGCTGCTCTTTATCATGGCCCCAGATTTTGGCTATTTGCTTTCATACCACGGCCTGCACATAACCTTCTTTTTTTTATAAACTGCATGGCAGAGCCTTTGTTCTCCATTCACTGGTTCTTTGCTGCGGTGGTAACGAAATGATGACGTGATAGACAAAAATCGGAAAGCGTTGCATATTCTCTCAATTTAGATCAATCTGGCCATCTTTCACTATTAAACAAGTAGGCTCTATTCTGAATATAGACATCTGAAATCTTTATGCATATTCGCCATGCGTTCATCTTTGTTTTTTATCCATGGCGATTTTGGGAAAGAATTAGGATTTATTTGAGAGGATTAATTCAGATATAATATAATAGAATTTCGGGGTCCCTTCTCAAGGTGTCTTTACATATGAATCAAGCCCACGTAGTTCTTTCGGCAGCGAATCTTATTTAGGCCCATACTCTTATTCTTTTCTATGTTAAGTTTCTTCGTATCTATACTCTTTATTAATAAACAAAACAATGTGAAAATGGCGCGCGGTACTAAAAAGGACCAAAGTACCAAAGTACCAAATTTGGTTATCACTTAACCCGGGTTCGATTCCTCGCAACTACATAATTATACAAGATTTATTTACTTTAAATTCTTTAGCTTCATCCAGGGTTCGATTCCTTACAACTACGTAATTATACAAGATTTATTTATTTAATTTAAATTCAATAGTTTCATACAAGATTTATTTATTTAATTTAAATTCAATAGTTTCATACAAGATTTATCTATACTCTTTATTAATAAGCAAAACAATGTGAAAATGGCGCGCAGTACTAAAGTACCAAAGTACCAAAATACCAAATTTGGTTATCACTTAACCCGGGTTCGATTACTCGCAATTACATAATATTTGCAGCTACATAATCATACAAGATTTATTTATTTACTTTAATTTCTTTAGCTTTATGCACGATTCGATTGTCTATAACTACATAATTAAATAGTTATTTATTTATTATATATTTTTATCATTTAATTCTCGAGAAATACATTTTAAATAATATTTATTAATAATTTATTAATACTAATATTTTAATGTCGACTTGGGCCTGTGCTTGGCACGGGTTATAAGCTAGTATTATATTTTCAATTATATTGGGTTTGTTGCTTGGTAAGGATTAGAGACTCATTGGCATGTTTTAATCCATTACTACTAGTCAAATACCCATTAAGGGATCCGATTCATATTATGTATCTACAATTATAATATTAATAGTATTTTCTATCACTAAAACTACAACATACCAACAAATAGAAAAAGAAAGTGTTTCTAATAATTTATAATAAAATATAAATTAGAAAAAGAGTAGATAAATTTCTTTAAGCGATTAGGGATGAAGACAATGTGCGTGTTTGGGTATCACAAAAAAGTTGACTTATAACTTAAAATGAGTAAGTGTCATATAATAAGTTGATGAATTCTTATAAATTATACGGGTGTTTGGATAAATTTACTTATAAGTTAGTGAAGAATTTGCTAAATTAAATTTGAAAAATAATTATTAAATACAATGATTTCAACACTTGCATTTTAAATTAAAAAAAATATTTAAAAACACAAATGTAAAAATATAAAATATTAAAAAACAAAAAAATCAAGTAATAAGTCAATAAGTTCAGGTAAATGTACCACATTATTAACATTTATAAATTGAGTTCATAAGTTGGGTTGACAAACACCCACCCATAAGCTCTTATTAACTTATAATGTATAAGTTAGTGGTGCCAAACATGCCCAATATCTTAAATATTTAAATAATCACAAGGAGTTGTTCGAGTACTCTTTTTACACTCATTTCTTATATTCATAATTGGAGTTTCTCTCAGTAGGGACATAGTTTTGTTCAATATAGCTTTATGGTTGTTAGGCCATAAGCTAGATAGTTTTGATATAGTTGATCACACGAAAATATCACTCGATTTGGTCAATTTGAAGGTCACGCTTTAACTTAAAATATTTATAATCAACCAATTAATAGACACTTTCAAATATAAGTAATTATCACAATCGTTTCAAACGTGAATAAATTAAATTGGCGAAAAAATAATGAAAACAAATGTATGAATATCTCTTTAACTTAGACTACATTTTGTTGTAATAGATAAGACCTTTTTAGTGGAATTAAATCAATTTGATTATACTATACTACACCAACACGATGTTTCTTTTTGAGTGAACTTCTTCTTTCAGAGTTGTTATACTAGATTTTTGGTAATGGGCCCTAGACAGGTCCCTATGTGATTTGGGCCTAGGGAATGAATTATATTTTGGAAAGATTGGTGTGAATTGGAATTAGGCCGCACCGTGAGCTATGTTGAGCCCAAAATCCTTTTAAGTATGGTGGGCTCGCTTCGTTAACGTATGGTGAGCACCTGTCCTTATGAGTTCTCACCTTAACGAGGGCACTCACGAAGATCTCATTACGATGAGTTGGGTTATCATCATAATTGGGCTCGCTTCGCTAAAATGAATATTGGACTATCTTTCTTATGAGTTCACCATGATGAGCTCGCATCTCCATTAATGGACTCTCACTATAAGCTTATGGGCTCTCACCATTATGAAGTAATGGGTTCGTGCTACTTATCAGAAATGAGGATGATTGAACATAGGTGAGCTCGCACCACTTGAACTATGAAAATGTGATTTGAGCGATGCGAGCCTGGCCAGCTCGCATCGTGGGTGAAGCCCAAAATATTGAAATTCCTGTTTATAGAATGTTTCTTGGTTGACACGGGACAAACCTACCATCATGGAAAGAAATGCGGAGATGCCGCGAGATTGTAGGAAAACGTGTAAGACCGGACTATTTATGGGAACATGAAGTGGATTGATAATCCTTGAACTATTTATGGGAACATGAGGTGGATTGATAATCCTTGAACTATTTATGGGAACATGAGGTGGATTGATAATCCTTGAACTATTTTTGGGAATGTAAATCTTGACTACTTTATGGGCTTGGGCTGAATGGGCTTATTCAATGACTTGTTCTCCAAGAACTACGTGAGGCTTGATCCCTATATAAAGGGGTACGTAGGCACCTTGTATGATACACAATTGACACTCGGCAAAGAGCAAGAGAAAGAACCCATTCTCTATTCAATTTTCTGAGGAGTCATCATACAAGTCCAGCCACAACTTTCCATAAACCTCCAACACACTGTTGTACGAAATTCTCCTTACAACAATTGGCGCTAGAAGGAGGGGAATACATCTTAAAGAGAAGGATGTCGAAGAACAACAAGAACGGTGACAAGGGGATTGAGCACAAGAAGGATGCCACACCACAAGGAGCGAGGACGGATCCACCACCCCACGGAGAGGGAGGACCAAGCAAAACCACCCATGTCATGCCTCAAGTCACACCAGTTACACTAGATGGCCAGAAGATCCTAGGCTACCTCGAGGGGATCGAGCTCCAATTCAAAACTATGAACGCCCGGCTAGCTAAGGTCGAGCAGAACTCAATCAAGAATGCGAAGAGGAAGGCTCGAAGGCTCAAGGGCACTAGGGACAAGAAGGATAAAACCTCTAAAAAACTCATACATGAGTTCGACGAGGTAGCTGATGGGCTAAAGAAAACCGGGTCTCTTGAGACGGATGAGATATCTCCAAGCCAGGAGGAGCGAGGCAACCAGGCTCCGAGCGAGCCACGGCATGAGCCAGCTTCGTCCGAGGCTAGATCCACTAGTGTTTTAGATCGAATCGGGAAGAAGCTAATTGAGCACGATCTAAGACTTAGATTGGAAAAGTCCAAAGCGCGGAAGGAGGCACTAGAGAGGACTCCACCTAGAACAGAACGAAGGGAGAGGACTCCACCTAGAACAGAACGAAGGGAGAGGACTCCACCTAGAACAGAACGAAGGGAGAGGACTCCACCTAGAAAAGAACGAAGGGAGAGGACTCCACCTAGAAAGGAACGAAGGGAGAAAACTCCGCCTCGGACTCATAGAAGGGAGCGAAGGGAGAGGACCTCCTCTCACCATTCAAATGAAGAAAGGTCTGATGAAAGAATTGGAGACCTGAGGGTTGGTGATTTAAGGCGCCTACTGGTGCAGATGGAAAATGAAAAGAGAGCGCCACCCTCTGCTACGGCCCCATCTCCCTTCACTCCGGCAATAAGGATGTCTCCTCTACCCCCGGTCTTTAGAAGCAACCTCGAACTTGCCTTCAATGGAGATGCGGATCCAGCTGAGTACCTGGCCCGTTTCAATACCGAGATGGAGGTCTACCAGGTTCATGATCTAACTCATTGTCGATTATTCGCTGCCTCGTTAAGGGGAAGTGCCCAACAGTGGTTTACTAAGCTAGGACCAACTAGCATTAGCACGTGGAGACAGTTGGGAGATCTATTCTTAAGGCAGTTTCAGTCCACTCTTCACTATGCCCCCCCAGTGGCCACCCTTGCAAACATTAAGTAGGGAGATGTAGAGTCCCTGCAGGATTATTTCATGCGATTTAATGCTGAAGTTCCTAGAGTTCGAGGAGCAACAGAAGAAGCCCAAAAGAATTTCCTAATTGCTGGGTTGAGAGAGGGCTTTAAATTTTGGAAGACTCTACAGGCTAGGGAGCCAGAAACTTTGGCTAAATTTTATGAACAGGCGGAGCCTCACAAGCGGGTAGAGAAATCCATGAGGGATCTAAGAAGCAGTGGCCGAAGGATGGAGAAGAGAGGGAGATCTTCTAGTCCTGAAGAAAGGAGAAAGACTTTTAAAAGGAGCCCCAGCCCAAAGAAGTTCAACATGGCCAAGGAGAATGTCAATAAAGAGACTGGAAGGCCTTACACAACCAAATGGCAGAATCATACCCCCTTGGTCGCCTCCATTGATCATATATATGCCACTTATGCTGGGAAGGGGGTATTCAAAAAAGCCACCCCTCTGACATAATATAGCAAAAGGGACACCTCTAAATACTGTGCTTACCATGAATCCACAGGACATCACACGGCCGATTGCCGACAGTTGAAGGATGAGATTGAGAGTCTAATTCGACAGGGAAAGTTGACGGAATGGGTCATGAAGGAAGTACGGAAACATAAGTCTGACACTACACCATAAGTAGCCAGATGCAACGCACTCTTACTGTTGCAATTGCCCAGAAAACTGTTGCACTAAGCCAAATGTAACGCACATTAACCATTGCGTCCGCTAACGTTGCCTTTGGCCTATAATGCAACGCTCAGTTTCTCAAAGGTAACAGTAGAGAACTCGTTACCTTAAGGCCATAGAGCAACACTGCATCAGAATAATGCAACACTAGTGAAGTGTTACCTCAGCTTAGAGACATACGGGGCCCACATATGGGGCCCACAGAACTGCCACGTCACCTGGTGCCACGTTACTTGTGGGCCCCACATGTGGGGCCCACAGAATTGCCATGTCACCAAGTGCCACATCACTTGTAGGGTCCACGTGTGGGCCCACAATATTGCCACGTCACATGTGGGTCCCACTGTGCCACATCACTAATGGACCCCACATTCTATTGCAACACTAAATCTTTAGCTAATGAAACACTAGATATTGTTATAAATAGCTAATGTAACACTAATTCTATCTACTAGGGCAACAGAAAATAAAATATTGCAACATTAGTAATAATAACAACTGCAACACTTAAATTCAAAATGTTTGAAGACCTGGTTGGTACATTATCAGATCCCTTTACAAAATAAACCAACCAATTCAAAATGCAAAGTAATTCAACTCCACCAGTCATCCAAAACCTAACCAAAATATAATCCCATGTCCATGCAATTAGTGATTGTAAAAAACAAGATGCAACTAAGTGGAAGTCCTGACAGTCAAATGGGGTTCCATTTTCGTAATCCTCGCTTGAAACAATAGCACAATAGTCTCCAATGTCCGATCTTCATGAATTTTCTCTAGGCTTTTGAGAGATAAAAAATTGTCCTGCAACATTTTAAAGTGATTGTTTTAATTATGAGACATATACAACGAGTGTTAAAGTGAAGACTTACTAAGTTTTCTTAAATATCTCTTAACGTATGTAACCCACAAAAACTTAACGCTAAAGCACAAAATACGTTGGAGAAGAACTTTACCTTCCTCCAAGTAGTGAA
Organism: Heracleum sosnowskyi; assembly: GCA_030848705.1. Lineage (NCBI taxonomy): Eukaryota > Viridiplantae > Streptophyta > Magnoliopsida > Apiales > Apiaceae > Heracleum > Heracleum sosnowskyi. Next base: position 6,121,667 of record CM061242.1, on the reverse strand, counting down.
TATAATCGTCATAAATGTCTGGCTCCGCTCATCTCTTGTGGTGGTATGCCTAAGTGCAAACTTTGGCTACATGATAGAGTTTCACCAACAGAAGGCCGGGCACCCAAGGGAAAGGTCATTGACTTGGAAGATGTCAAATTCCATCAGTATGTCCACCTTCTACATAACATGTAGTATTATGTTTTTTTTTAATAAGACATCCAAGTTATCTTTTTAAATGCTTCACGCTCAAAAAACATTAAATTTGGTAAAAAACAAAGAAAGAATAATTACTAGTAATCGAAAGAAAAAAGATACCTTCAGCAGCCTCTCAAGGAGTTTTAAAGATACCTTCAGCAGCCTCCTTTTTTTACCCTGTTTTCCTTTCGCAACTACTTGGAGCTGCAAAATTACATATAATCAGTCATACCTGTAACCTGCAAAATTACATATTTCTGTAAAATAAATGCTTTAATTTGAATATTACATATGAAATTAAACCTGATGCTCTGTTTTACATTTTGAAAATTAGTTAAATATTACAGAACATGCAATACATCTCACTTATAACTTAAGGTATCAATCAACTATTAAAACTTCACAAACATCTCATCTCTGACAGGATTAATATGTTCCTGCATAAAACCAGAAAATCAATTTAAAACATCTAAAAACTTGCAAAATTTCTAGTGACTGGAAAATTAAAATATGAGAGGTAAGGATGTAACCTGTTCTCTCATGATTGAAGATTAAGCTTGCTTGCTTTTTGCAGTAGACATGTGAAACAACCAATTATAACAAGAAGAAGAATATTATCAGAAGACTTGTTCACTAGCGTATCTGTATCATTTATCAAAAGAAAAGAAGAATAACTGTTTTATCTACCAAGTCAAAAGAGAGCTGAAGAAGTATAACACTGCAAAATAGGTGTTTTACAAAAAAAATATTAAAAAATTAGTACACTTCTTACATTTCAAATGTCATTTTTACTTGAGATACAACCTGATAAAGTATTAGAAATAAAGAAATTATAATTATATTAAACCACAACTCACATGAACACAAAAAACACTATACTGGTCTCCATACAATCATAAGAGTTTTAAAAATAGACATTTGCTGAACAAGACCTGTTGATATCATACTATACTGGTCTCCACCGATATTTGATGATTATTGATGCTTTCAGATTTGAAGCACGATCAGATACTCAGATAATGGCATGTCGAGGGCTTCAGGTTACTGATAAACTCATCATTCATGGAATTTCTCACAAATTAGAAACTGAATGAGGAAAGCAAGCTACTCTTGTGTGATCTGTGTAAGTACCTAACATGAGATTGACTCAGCTTCATATTTGCTTTACTGCACTGGTATACTTTATTTTTCTCAATGCTTATGTTATTCAAGTTAATTTTCCTTTCAGAGAGAACCAGCACTGAAGAAGCAAAGGCAGGTGCTAAATTTTTATACAGCGCACATGGGATTTCGAATGCCAAAGTTTCTAAAGGAGTTTGAGTTTAAAGAAACTAGAAAATCAAGAACTGTCTTCTTGAGGAAGTATCTTGATCTGCTCCAAGAACCTTTCCTACTGGTCTCGTTAATGTTTTTTAGCTTTTGTTTTCTTCTTGGCGGAATAAGAGTAGCAGAAAAGCAAATAATCCTATTATCAGTAACATACCTTGCATCGATAGATCTACAAACATAGTGGAGACCATATCGAAGTAGAAATTATTAGTCTTATATCAAAATTTACACAAAACTATTTCTCCTCTGTGACAAGCGCAAAATCATTATATAAAATTTCCGAATGCACAATTGCACATTGCCCCTCCTTTTATTGTGATAATAGTGACAAATTACAATGTTGCATAAACAAAGAGAGACTGAATAATAAAAGATAATAAACATAATTTGTATTAAAATATGTTTATCACGATATCTTTCGCTAGATAAACATTAAATTTGGTAATTTAATGGTTCACGCTCAAAAAACATCAAATTTGGTAAAAACAAAGAAAGAATAATTACTAGTAATCAAAAGAAAAAAGATACCTTCAGCAGCCTCTCAAGGAGTTTTAAAGACAAGATCGACGCTCTTTGTAGAAAAAGTACTTCAGAGACAGAACCCACTGCAATATGAATCATAGTTAGTGTTATAGGAAATCCCATATGAATCATAGTTAGTGTTATAGGAAATCCCATATGAATCATAGTTAGTGTTATAGGAAATGGAAAATTGAAGTACTTCTGAGACAGAACCCACTGCAATAAAAATTCATCAGAAAAATAAAGTATTGGTTATCAATCTCCATGACAAGTGTAAACACGAGCTTCAAGTCGTAGATAAGTTATCACTCAGTTTCCGAACAACGCTAGACCATATAAATGAGCTTCTTCAGTTTTTACCAAAAACCAGATAGAATTGATCCAATTAAGCACCTTTCAAATACAAGAGCAAAAAGAATATAGATATTTAAGAGTTTATATTGAGGAGTTATAAATGTAAAATTTTAAAGGAAAAAAGCAATAAACTGATTAACGATATCCATTTAAGAGTATACAATGAGTGATTATAGTTATAATCTGTTGATCACAACAAACTTATATATGACTGACAAAATGGCATATAAACTTATCTATATGGAGAAAGTTAGACATTTCTCCGTACATCAAAAAATAGCCGAGAAGCACAAGCAAGTGCATTCACCACCACATCTATGCTTTCCATCGACTTCGATGTGCAGAACCACCTCTCAATTACACGAGTAGTCAGGATACACAAATAACCAGCACCATTCACAACTACTTCAGAAATATAATCCGTAACTAGTTAATATTACCTTGAATTTTACCTTGAATTGGAAGCCCCAATCGAAAACAAATGAGATTTAAATTAGGGCATACAGGATAAATTAAAGGTGTGTATGTAAATATACCTTTGGTGGATAAACTCTGATGACGTAAACTCTGATGAAGCAAATCCAACAAACTCTGACGAAGTATACTCTGAACCTCTAGTGGTAAACACTGAGGGAATTTCTCTGACAGAACAAAATAGAGAACCAGTCGAGGGGGAGCGTGAAGATACTTCAGAAACATCTCAAGATAATAACTCAAATTCTGAAAGTGAATCAGCTGAAGGATCTATCCCAAACTCTGAGTCAAACACTGAAAATCCAAACTCTGAGCAGTCCAATTCAGGGGAGCCTCAGTGAATGCAAATGGTCAAGAAGAAAATCAGGAGAGCATGGATCAAGGGGGAGGATCTTATAATAGAAGCCAATTACCAACAGCAAGAAGGTGGACACAATCTCATACACCTGACTTGATAATTGGAGATCCAGAAGCTAGTGTAAGAACTAGAAGTGCTACAAATAATGACTGTCTGTTTCATGCATTCTTATCTCAAACAGAGCCCAAGAAAGTGGAAGAAGCTCTTCAAGATGCTAACTGGATAACAGCAATGCAAGAGGAGTTAAATGAATTTGAGAGGAATGAAGTCTGGACACTTGTACCAAGACCAAAGAACAGATCTATTGTTGGTACAAAGTGGGTTTTCAGAAACAAAACAGACAGTGATAGAGTGATTACAAGGAATAAGGCTAGACTTGTGGCTAAAGGCTATTCACAGCAGGAAGGAATTGACTATGATGAAACCTTTGCTCCAGTTGCAAGATTGGAGGCAATAAGGATTTTTCTGGCCTATGCTGCTCACAAGAAGTTTAAAGTCTTTCAGATGGATGTGAAAAGTGCTTTTCTCAATGGGAAACTTGAAGAAGAAGTGTTTGTTGAACAACCACCAGGGTTTGTAGATCCCAAACATCCAGATTATGTCTACAGGCTTGACAAGGCATTATATGGACTAAAGCAGGCACCTAGAGCATGGTATGAAACTCTAGCTCAATTTCTTTTAGAAAGTGGGTTCACTAGAGGTACAATTGACAAAACCTTGTTCTACTTTAATTCTGGTAATGATTTGCTGTTAGTTCAAATCTATGTGGATGACATAATTTTTGGGTCTACTAATGACAAACTCTGTAAGAAATTTGCCAAGCTTATGCAGTCAAGATACCAAATGAGCATGATGGGAGAGCTTAGTTATTTTCTAGGCTTGCAAGTAAAGCAAACAGATGATGGGATTTTTATCAATCAAGCAAAATATACCAGAAATCTTCTCAAGAAATTTGGTATGCTTGATAGTTCATCTGTCACAACTCCCATGGCTACTGCAACAAAGCTAGACAAAGACACAGGAGCCTCAGTAGATATGACAAACTATAGAGGAATGATAGGGTCTCTTCTTTATCTCACTGCAAGTAGACCAGATATCATGTATGCAACATGTCTTTGTGCAAGATTTCAAGCAGACCCCAGAGAGCCACATCTAACAGCTATGAAAAGAATTTTCAAATATCTCAAAGGAACCATAACCCTTGGTTTATGGTACCCTAGAGAATCAGAGTTTAAATTAATTGGTTACTCTGATGCAGATTTTGCAGGCTGTAAGATAGACAGAAAAAGTACAAGTGGAAGCTGTCAATTTTTAGGTGACAGATTAGTTTCTTGGTACAGCAAGAAACAGAAATCAATTTCCACATCCACAGCAGAATCAGAGTATATAGCTGCTGGTAGCTGTTGTGCACAGATTTTATGGATGAAGAATCAATTGCTGGATTATGGATTAAGGTACTCTAAAATACCTATTTTCTGTGATAATCAAAGTGCTATTGCTATGACAGGTAATCCAGTACATCACTCCATGACCAAGCACATCAGCATAAGGTATCATTTTATCAGGGAACATGTGGAAGAAGGAAATATTGAGCTTCATTTTGTGTCTACAGACCAACAGCTTGCAGATATCTTCACCAAACCTTTGAGTGAAGCTACCTTTACAAGACTGGTAAATGAACTTGGAATGGTCTCTGGTTTTGACTAGAGATACTGGTTAGATTCAAAATCTATACATGATTGATTTTATGCTCATGGTTCTTTGCATGTGTTAACTGTTATTTGTACCAGTATGTTAAACTCTGATAGTAAACTCTGTTAGTCATAAAGTGTCAATCATACTCTGTCGGTTAAAGTCTGAAGTTAATCTCTGATGTTATACTCTGATTGTGATATTGTCTGAAACATATGGACCAATGAAGAAACCTGTATGAAGCATGATTCTCCGTAAGTAATCATGAATCTTTCTGAGTAATATATGATCTGATCTCAAAATGTGCAGTAATTTTACACAGCATGATATTGTCTCTATATTTATAGCATCTCTTAGTTTATTGATCCTATACACTGAGTCTGTATTAGCTGTTTGCACTTTCTCTCATAAATTAATTGTATTAACTGATGAAAAGTCTAAACTCTGATAATTAGTTGCAAATATTTCACCCTCCAATCAAAATATGCCAAAAAGTGCACAAATTCCTTTGAGATCATGTTGTGCCTAGGAAGACCCAGGAACTTATTGTATGAAATAAGGGCTAAAATCTTTGATTTTTGGTGACTAGTGCCAACCACTGATTACTGGAAAAATTAAAAAAAATAAAAAAAATAAAATAAAATAAAATAAAATAAAATAAAATAATCGCAGGGGGTGAAAATAATAAATTTTATAGTACAGAGTTTAGATAAGATCAGATTTTATTTTATACATGAGAGTTTGGACAACTAGTTTTTACTGATTTATTGTGTGGATTTTATGCACTTTAAGATGCTCTAAATATTTATATTCAGTAAACTCTGCTATTCACACACAATTTTTTCACAACTGTGCATTGAGAGAAAAGAGATTATGAATAAAGAAGGAAGATTGGTAAACACTGATGAACTGTGTACTCTACGCTGAGGTAATTTTATTTTAATCTCTGATGATTAAAATTAATTATTTGTTTCAGACAGTTAACAATTTTTGAGAAAACATTCTTGAAAACAAAAGTGTATGATTGGTAACGGTTCTAATTTGCATTAAACAGAAGAAAAAGGTTCCGTGTCTAGGAAAGTGTAAAAGGCGGTAATTATTGCTGTTTTTACTATGCATGCGCATTGGAAACTGACAATTACTGCTGTCAGTCACTGCATGTGTGCCACGTGTCCCACTCACACGATTAACGGAGTAAGACAGTTGTGTATTAATGATTAAAAACTGTTCAGTTTTTAATTTTGATTTTCATATTTAAACAATACACACACATACGTCTAAACCTTTCACATCTTACTCCAATTCACATCTATTGTCACACACACATATTCCCAAACACTTTTCTACTTTCAAACTCTTTCGAGCTTTTGCAATATGATTCTCTGTTATTCTTTCAAATCTTACTAATGGCGACTACAACATTTGTTTATTCTGGGTTAGAGTTCGTTCCTAACAATTATGCAGCACCACTAAACACTGCCAATGCCCCAGAGGCGTTTCATATGATTCAGGAATTTCTTGCTCAGTCAGCTATTGGGCGTGCTCTAGTCGAACCAACAACACTTTCTGGTTCGCAAATCAAGGCTTTCTGGGAGACGGGTATGTATGATGATGGTGGTGACTCTGGCAATCCCTCTATAATCTTTGAATTTCAAGAAGAAGAGTATGTAATTACTTCTGGTACCATTCGAACTGCAATGGGGTTTCCTGAGTTTTCTTCGTATACAATTGGAATGGGTGACATTGATTTACTAAGGATGATGCGAGAGATTGGGTATTCTGGGCCCTTGACAAAGATAGGACAATTGAAGCGACCGTTCTTGCGGAAGGAGTGGAGCTTCTTCTTTGACTGCATAACAAGAACGTTCGGGAAGAAATGCACCAACTGGGATGTTATTCCTACGGACAGTCTGCAAATCGGGTATTCTCTTTTATATGATAATCATTTTGATTTTGCGAGACTTGTCTTAACTAATTTAGGGGAGAAAATGACAGAAAATAGAGGGGTAGTTTACTTTTCTAGATTTTGTCAGATTTTATTCTCTGCTTGTGTTGAAGGGGTAGAAATAGTTGATGAAGATGTTATCTCTTGTTTTAAATTACACAAGAGGATATTCTCTGATCTTATCAACAAGGATGTTAAGAAAGGGGTTGTTGGAGATTTGTTACTACCTGTATCTGTGCAACAATTTGTAAATGATCAAATCCATCCACAACCACAAACTTCTTCTCAATCAGAACCTCAACCAGAACCTTTACAAACATAACTTCCTCCATCTACATCTGTCAAACAAAAATCCAGTGGTAGGACTAAGCATATTGATTCCAAACCTGTAAAGTCTGTTAGACCAGCTACTAAAGTAGGAGTGTCCAAGTCTTCTATGCCAAAGGGTGTTGGTCATTCTAAGAAAAGAAGAGCAAATAGATCAAAAACTGATGATGAAGATGATGTTGATGATGAACCTCTTCATCAGAGAAAAATAAGATTAGTAGCCAATTATCTTTTTGATAATTTGGATGAATCTACACCAGACACTGAAGCTGTCCAGAATGAAGCTCCAGAAATTATTGTTCAGGAGTCTGCTGTAAATGCTGATAATGAGGACATGATCTTTGTGGATACTGAAGCTCCTGCTGTTATTATTCAGGAGGCTACTGAAGATGTTGAAGCAGCCACTGTGCCTGACATGGCAAATGCTGATACAGAGGCTGAAATTTGAGCAAGATACTTTATTTGCTGATTTTGATATGGATAATATTCTTGAAGCACATCCTAGTATCAGTGTTTGTGATACTGAGGAAGTGGCAACTGATCAACCCACCCTGATTATTGAAGAGTCCCTTGCTACTCACACAGAGAATATCTCTGTTACTAATCAAATTCCTGAAATGGGTGAGGAGGTTGATCAGGTAAGTGAAGCTGCTATAGAGAAATTGGATGAAGCTATGGCAGAGACTTTGAAAGAGACTGCTGTACAAACAGAAGAAATTGTTGCAGAATCTGTTCCTGTAGAAACAGATGTTCCTGTAAATGCAAACTCTGAGATTCATGAAGCTGAACAGATAAATGCTGAGGCTACTGCAGACAATGTTGCTGAAGAAATTACAGAGCAGATAGCAGAAAATGTTAATGAAGCTAGAGTTGATTTTGATAATGCTGATCACACATCTGTAAACTCTGATCATGCAAACTCTGGGATCAATGCTGGACTTTCAAACTCTGATAGTCATGAGTCAATACCTTTTCTAAGGGATCCTACAGCAGAGTCTATCAAAGAAAACCAAAATGCAACTGAAGCTCATTTCAGAGAAATGCATTATGCTAATTGGTCAGGAGCAGACTGCATTTTCTCTACACAAAGGGCTGCTGATTTTGTACATAAGTCGGCTGATGAGATTTCTGATCCTGAGCTGTTAACACATTTTAAGGCGACCATTGTTCAAGTCAAATCATTGCACAATCGCTTTGATGAGACAAACAAAGTTGTTCTTGGATTGAGTAATGATATTGCTCTTAAGGAATTAGCATTGAAGCAAGATAGAGCTAGATTTTCATCTCTGATAAAGGATCAAGAAGAAATCAAGAAGAGGCTAACCAATATTGAGAGCAATCAGGCTGAAATATCTACTAAGATTGATTCGATTGCTACTTCACTAGAGTTGTTGACATCAGTTTTTATTCCTGATGATGTCAAAAAGGGGGAGAAAGTACATAAAGACAAATGCAAAAGGACTCCAACCTTGAGACTGAGGGATGATTCTAATGATGGTGGAAGCAGGGAAGCAGAAAGAAGGTCAAAGTCTTCTCAAGAGCAAGGGAGACTTCGGTCAAACTCTGCTAGACAGACATACTCTGAAAGAAAACACTCTGGTGGTCAATCTTCTTCAAGACTTAAGAGTCTAGTGATTTCAGCAAATCCAACTACCGATGAAGAGATTGCTGCTAAGTTGTTTTTGGAAGAACATGATGGTCAAGTCACAATGGAAGATATGGATATTGAGATGAAGCTTCTTGCTGAAGAACACTAGAAAAAGATTGAAGCTGGTACTTACAAGAAAAAGGCCAAGGCTCCTAGGAGAAAGGAACTGGGAATTTCTATTAAAGAAAATATGAACTCTCAACAGAGTTTACAATACACAAGGAGGCCTGTGATTGCAAATACTGATAAAGGAAAAGGTATACTGGTAGAAGAAGGACAGTTACCAAAGAAGAATTATTCAACCTCTGACGTTGCTCAAGTTGAATCAAGGGTAAATCAATCAACCTCTGACGTTGCTCATGTTGATATTTCTACTAAAGTTGTGACAACCTCTGACAATGCTCAAGTTGTACAAACTCAGCTAGCTCCACAACTCAAATGTTTCTTAAGACCTGTACTTTCTGAAACTCTGAAGCTAGAAGCTGTGAACTTTTCTCAAACCAGAACAGTACATGGAAAGCAATCTTATGATAAATCTGGTTTAGGTTCACACAGAGAAAAGAGAATCAATAACAGTCCTTTTGACCATTCATCACTGGCAGAACCTGGTGTTGGGGTATCTCAAGAGAGCCTTGATAAACTAGAGTCTGTTCAGATGGTTTATCATAGAGGATTAAAGAAAGAGGTTCTGTTATACTTTATGTCTGATGGAAGAGTATACAGAATAAGAGAAGCTGATGTTCAATTGAAACTATGGGAAGAGCTTGAGTATGTTCTATATATATTCTCAAAATCAGAAATAGAAGTACTCATGATGCTGCTCTAGTTCTAAAAGACAGAATGATGAAATCCAAAGTTCTTCTTGGAGGAGGTATTTCAAGTGCTTACATTCCTAAGTACAGAGATGCTTATGGAAAGATTGTTGAAATGAAGAGAAACAGTGCCAAGTTCAATACTGCACTGGGTATAAAGGTCTTGGAATTCAACCTAGAGTCAGACAAATCTTACTTTATCCGGCTAGGGAATGAAATGAGGAAGAACAGCATTTATTCTCTGAGAGCTGCCATCTACCAGACTGGAGAAAGTGATCCAGAGCTTAAGGAGTTGAAAGAAATCATGGTGGATGAGCTAGCAAAAGCTGAAAGGAGGCTACTTATTGATTATCTCAGGACAGTGCCTGATATTGAAGAGATTAAGTAAAGTCTGACTGTAAGTTTTTAAAGTTTTCTGTTCTAAGTAAAAGTTAAACTCTGATATGTTATAAACACTGCATTTGTTATATGTTTTGACATCATCAATTATCTTTTAACTTGTACATTTTTTTTATGCAGAAGTTGGGGGAGATTGTTAGATATAATTGCTGATGATTGTTTATCAGTGTTTAAGCAACAAGTATTCATCAGAGTTTACTAGAAGCCAGTCAGAGTTTGTTAAAGTCTGACGGGGTGAGAGTTTGCCAAAGTTGTCGGTGCTAACATTGAAGATTCTAGAAGCAATATATCTTGAAGATGGAAAGAAGCAAGATATATTGAGACAGATAAGGAAACGGAACAGAAGACAGAAGCAATCCTAATTTGATATAAATTGTATAGCTAATTTATAGGTATATCAATTAGAGATTGATTCTATGTAGCTGTGTACTATATAAACACAGATAGGTTAACCCTAAAAGGGATGCGAATATTGAATACATTATTCTTGTAACCTAGTAGCTCTCTGTGATTCTTAAACATCACTGAGAGAAGAGTTATTTATATAATTCTGTTGTTGATTCATAAACAGTGTTCTCAATTGTTATTATCATACTTATATTGATTATATATTGTGTAATCGGCCTAACATAGTAAGAAAGCCATGGAGAGATATGCTCGAGAAGCAAAGGACCGCCCTCTAACCAACGTTCATCGTCTTGAACAAAGGCCTCCTTATCTGTTCACAAAAGAGAGAGATGAAATCATGTTTAGTGAAGAAGATGCCAAATGGGTACACCATCCTCATGCTGATGCTCTTGTGGTAATGATAAAAATCGGGTCTACTAATGTATATCGGGTGCTGGTGGACAATGGGAGTGCTGTAAATATCTTGACCTACGACACTTACAAAAGACTTGGATTCTTAGACATAGAGTTGGTCTCAAGCGGAAACCAGCTCTACGGGTTCACTAGGGCTTCAGTAGGAATTCGAGGAACAATCCAGCTACCGGTCAGTTTAGGAGACAACCTCCACGTGGCCACACAAATTGTCACTTTTACTGTGGTGGACCAGCCGTGTGCTTATAACGCCATTATTGGGAGACCAATCCTTAAGGAGATGAAGGTAGTTACCTCTGTCTATCACTTAACCATGAAGTTTCCAACTCCCACAGGTGTCGGACAAGTGAAGGGATGCCAATATGACTCAAGAGTGTGCTACAACCAAGCCATGAAAGGGGCAGAGAAGTTAGATGTTCGACGAGAAGTGGTAGACCTTAGAGAACAAGAGCCTGTGGAAGATGGTGAACAGAAGAAAAGGAAGCGTGTGGACACTCTCATGATGGATGTCTGTAACATGATATCTATAGAGGAACTCCCGGAAGACTACTTCGAAAATTTGGGAATTGAAGTGGAGCTTAGGCCCGGAGCCTTAATGATGGACCCTTCTCAACCCATAATGACATTGCAGGAAGGCATAGTGGAGGAGGCTAGCGATGATGAGGAGAGCCCAGAACAGGTAGCCGCCAGATTGAATAAAGGAAAATGGGTGAAGAAAGAGACCTCAATTCTGATAAACTTGCCAACTGGAATCTCCCGAGAGGTCACCATTACAACAGAAGGAAACATCCAGCAAGAAGCACCGGAGTTGTCCATCAACAATGGGGATCATCTTAGTATCACTGAAGTAGGAGAGCCTAGCATGGATAGAAACTTCGATGTTGATTTGGACCCAAGAATGCCCCCCGCCAGACGGAGCTGGAACATTCGAGGATATCATTCCTATCTTGGTGGACCCAAACGACTCGGCTAAAGTCTTGAGGATTGGAGCAAACCTCGGCCCCGAAATGAGGAACAACCTCGTCTCATTCCTCAAGAAGAACCTGGATGTGTTTGCATGGTCTCACGCTGACATGATAGGGATCGACCCAAAAGTGATGTGCCATAGGCTGAACTTAGATCCCAGCAAGAAGGGAACAAGGCAGAAGAGAAGACCTATTAGTGGAGAGAGGGCGGAGGCCCTTAGAGAAGAGGTGGACAAATTAATGGAAGTCGGGCTCATCAAGGAGTCATTCTACCCGACTTGGTTGGCTAATCCTGTGCTGGTGAAGAAGTCAAATGGGAAGTGGAGAACCTGCGTTGACTTCACCAACTTGAACAAAGCTTGTCCAAAAACTGTAATAACCCGAATTTTTGGTAGAATTAAAACCTTTTTTTTAAGTACATCAGTGAATAGTGAATTTGGTGGATGAGTAGTGATTTTGAGGGTTAAGAAAATTTTTCATGCCACCTATGTATGGGACGTAGGGTGGATGTTCCGAAGTCATATTAGTGATCTACGAAGCAATTAAGTGAATGCACAGATGATCGGAATTCAGAAATTCCAAATTTTATTTTTGGTGTAGTATTTGACCGGGCAGTGAATTATATATTATTATATTCAAGAAATGAGATATTAAAAGTGAGGATTTGAGGATTTAATATTTTGGAATTTTATTATTTTATTAAAGTCGATTTAAGGATTTGATTGTTGAAGTGAATAGTTACTATTCACTGCGAAGATCGCGTAGAGTTTTACTCGCTCTTTTTGGAAAATATTTCGAATCGTTTCAAGAGGAACAAGACAACATTTACAGGATTAAATATAGACATGGAAGTAACATGTAACAAGATTAATTCAAGGGATGCAATATTTGGATCATCCATGTGAAAGGAAACGAATCAGTAAAGTAAACCAGTAAAGTTACTTTATCTCAACCAGTGCATGTGTGACAAGTGTCACAAGATGAAGAACCTTGAGCTATGACTCACCACTTATACAAAATATCAGCATTATTGTTAGTTAACCAAGACAAGAAAAGAAAAAGAAGAGGAAGAACTCTCCCCCCATTTTTCGGCTCAGCTTGCACAAGGAGGAGAGAAAAATTCATAACTCCAAATCTACTTGTACTAAAATCACCAAATTTTAACCATAGCTTCTCCACTCCATGGGTAACATTCGCTCAAAATTTAATGGCCAACAAAGGGGTGTATCCTAGTCAAATCGCTTCCCCAAGTCGGAGAACAGAAACTGCCCTGCTTTTCCAGTTTCGATCACTCACCTTAGAAAGCCAATAAGTCGAGCTTCAAGCATCCCCTGGTGATGCGGTAGGACTCAAAAGAAAGCCCTTGAAGAGTAGAAGGTGTGGTAAAAAGTTGAGAACCAAACTCTTGTGTTTCGATTTTATATGGATTTTACAAAGTGATGATGAATAGTAACTCCGAAATTTGTTAACTTAATTTCTTGTTTGGATCTTAAGGTTTAAGCTTTGTAAGGAGTATCTAAGGCTTGTTTACTGATTGTGAGCACTGGTTAGTGCTGCTAGAGCTTCAAGGAAGGTATAAATACCTCTGCCCCTTTTTGTTATATGAGTTTTGTAGTGATTTTGATGTTTAGGTAAAGTTAAGATCATGATTAAGTAATTATATGAATTGTTGGTTGAGTTTGGAGGATGGGTTATGAATTTGTTTTGATTATTCATGAAGGATTTGACTGAGTGGAGGGTGTATAAGGTGGATGGTGAGTTTGGGATTAAGTGGTATTGATTTGGTTGTGTTTTGGAAATGGAAAACGTTACGATTATAGCCGTCGTATTGCCCATTTGATTTAAGGTTGTTTTGAGCAAGAATTACGAACTGTTCTTGGAATATTTTGAGCAGAACTGACCAGGAGCCTGTAGGTCTTGTTTTAAGGTTTGTTTTGGTATAAATATCATGTCTATACGATTTACGGTTTAGGAGAAAAGTGAGTTTTAGTAAATGTCGTTCGGAGGAACCACCCCTCTCTGGTCAGTCACTTTGAGGCTGTATTTGGACCACTTAGAAGCCATATTAAAATGTGAAACTTTGAGGAATAATAATAGAGACAGTTAGGGAGGCTCACGAAAAAGATTTGGATTAAAAAGAATATTTTTCGATTTTATAAAAATACGACAGAAGAGGTTGCGCAAGTGAAAACCACTAAGAACACGACTTAGTAACCAATGTTATAAATGGTTAAGTATAACTTGAATTTGAGGATCGGTTTCGAACCAAACTTATGACTTAAGTATTTGACGAGTAACATGGACTTAGTACGAGGCTAGATTAAGCCATTAAGTGCTATGATTGTGATTCGCTTACGTGTTTAAGCATTAAGTTACAAGTGGAGTATCCAGGGGATTAATCGTGCGTTTTCTTTGACTTTGTCTAGATTGTCCAACATCGTCACGAACCTTATCACTTCTCGAGCATCAGGCAAGTATACTAACTCTTACTCTATCGTTCGGAGTAGAGGTATTTTGAACTGCAAATATTCTAGCTATGTGATAAATTACTGAATTTTATTCGTGCAATTGAAAGGCGTATATATCATTGTTGGTTGTTACTTGGATGTTGTAGGAAGATAATAGTAGAGACGAAGTTGACTTGAGGTATTGGTCTGGATTATTGAAAGTCCATAATCAAAGATGTTATTCATATCTTTTCCCCTAATCTTTCGAGGGGGAAAACTCAATTATTAATTAAGTAGACATTTCATGGTTTCTGGATGTTATTTCTTTATTATTATAAAGTAGTAAATTGAGGTGCACGTGGCATTATACGTGGCATCTAAGATGATGAGTATAGAAGGCGGTCAATGGTTCCGACCTCTTATTTTATGGACTGGAGCTGCATAAGAGACCGGAGTGACGCCCGGCCCAGCAATTATTTAAGGGAGATGGTCCGAGCAAGTCGGCTCCCCCTTCTATGGTAGTAACTTTTGGATGACGGTCCGAGCAAGTCGGCTAATCCTTAGGGTGACGGTCCGAGCAAGTCGGCTCACTCTTCTACCGTAGTAAAACCAGACGGTTGTAACAGACTGATCACCTGTTATAGCACAGTGGCGTGGCGATGCTCCAACTAAAGTCCAAAAAAGTAGTAGGCATAATGCCGAGAACCTATGTGTTCATTGTTGTGGTAGTAACTTTTGGATGACGGTCCGAGCAAGTCGGCTCATCCTTAGGGTGACGGTCCGAGCAAGTCGGCTCACTCTTCTACAGTAGTAAAAAAAATAATCTTTTGAAAAACATAGTCTTAAAGAAGTTCAAGATGTTTTAAATAAATACATTCTCCGAGTTATAACCTTGCTGAGCATTCTTGGGCTCATTCTTGCTATATGTTTCTATGTTCTTAATTTAATAAAATAGGGAGAAGAGGAGACGGTGCGAGTGGATCGTACCAACCTTATCAAGACAAGGGGAAAGGCCCTTCAACTGATGAAGTATAGTGGGAGGAAGACTACGATTTCGTAGTTAAGCTGGCAGATTTGCTATTAATGTAAAGCAAACTCATTGTAGAAATGATTATGTATTATATTAGGGAGATATGTATCAACCTTAAGAAGACGATGGAGTAAGATCCTGGAAAGTACTCTGATGTTGTAATATTTTTGGTAATGTATGTTAAGTTCTAAGACTATAACCTGTGGAGTTAGATGTGTGGAGTTACTTTTGTTGTTATAGTAGAATATATTATGAGCAGGTATTGATGGTTGAAGTAGTGACGAACCGAATTCCCTTGTGCGGGATTTGGGGGCGTTACAGATGGTATCAGAGCCATAGGTTATAAACCTTAGAACTAGGGTAGAGGGAGTCAAGAAGAGAGGAGAAAGTGACGCGAGAGCTCTCATGAAGTTCCTAAATGGAAAGTTGGATGTAGTACTAAGGATGAGAATATAGGACTTTTAGGAGTTGAGAAGAGTAGAACTGATGGAAGTAGTGAGCAGGCATTAAGAGTAGAATACGAGATGGATAGACTTACCCCCCCCCCCAAACTTGTAGAATGGTCATAACGGGGTTCATGTGTCAATGCTACGTCAGTATACTATAGATGCCCGACATATGTTAGAATACGAGCAGGTAGATATACAACCTGGTCTGACTTACAAAGAACAACCTGTGGAAATCACGGATGGAAAAGAGCAAGTGCTAAGTGGCGAGGTTGCCAAGCTAGTGAGAGGTTTGTGGAAATTCAGGAAGTGGAAGAATCCACCTGGGAGTTAGAAAGTGCAATGGGAGAGGAGTACCCCCAGTTATTCCTAAGCTGATTCCGGGACGGAATCCTTTTAAGGAGGGGAGACTGTAATAACCCGAATTTTTGGTAGAATTAAAACTTTTTTTTAAGTACATCAGTGAATAGTGAATTTGGTGGATGAATAGTGATTTTGAGGGTTAAGAAAATTTTTCATGCCACCTATGTATGGGACGTAGGGTGGATGTTCCGAAGTCATATTAGTGATCTACGAAGCAATTAAGTGAATGCACAGATGATCGGAATTCAGAAATTCCAAATTTTATTTTTGGTGTAGTATTTGACCGGGCAGTGAATTATATATTATTATATTCAAGAAATGAGATATTAAAAGTGAGGATTTGAGGATTTAATATTTTGGAATTTTATTATTTTATTAAAGTCGATTTAAGGATTTGATTGTTGAAGTGAATAGTTACTATTCACTGCGAAGATCGCGTAGAGTTTTACTCGCTCTTTTTGGAAAATATTTCGAATCGTTTCAAGAGGAACAAGACAACATTTACAGGATTAAATATAGACATGGAAGTAACATGTAACAAGATTAATTCAAGGGATGCAATATTTGGATCATCCATGTGAAAGGAAACGAATCAGTAAAGCAAACCAGTAAAGTTACTTTATCTCAACCAGTGCATGTGTGACAAGTGTCACAAGATGAAGACCCTTGAGCTATGACTCACCACTTATACAAAATATCAGCATTATTGTTAGTTAACCAAGACAAGAAAAGAAAAAGAAGAGGAAGAACTCTCCCCCCATTTTTCGGCTCAGCTTGCACAAGGAGGAGAGAAAAATTCATAACTCCAAATCTACTTGTCCTAAAATCACCAAATTGTAACCATAGCTTCTCCACTCCATGGGTAACATTCGCTCAAAATTTCATGGCCAACAAAGGGGTGTATCCTAGTCAAATCGCTTCCCCAAGTCGGAGAACAGAAACTGCCCTGCTTTTCCAGTTTCGACCACTCACCTTAGAAAGCCAATAAGTCGAGTTTCAAGCATCCCCTGGTGATGAGGTAGGACTCAAAAGAAAGCCCTTGAAGAGTAGAAGGTGTGGTAAAAAGTTGAGAACCAAACACTTGTTTTTCGATTTTATATGGATTTTACAAAGTGATGATGAATAGTAACTCCGAAATTTGTTAACTTAATTTCTTGATTGGATCTTAAGGTTTAAGCTTTGTAAGGAGTATCTAAGGCTTGTTTACTGATTGTGAGCACTGGTTAGTGTTGCTAGAGCTTCAAGGAAGGTATAAATACCTCTGCCCCTTTTTGTTATATGAGTTTTGTAGTGATTTTGATGTTTAGGTAAAGTTAAGATCATGATTAAGTAATTATATGAATTGTTGGTTGAGTTTGGAGGATGGGTTATGAATTTGTTTTGATTATTCATGAAGGATTTGACTGAGTGGAGGGTGTATAAGGTGGATGGTGAGTTTGGGATTAAGTGGTATTGATTTGGTTGTGTTTTGGAAATGGAAAACGTTACGATTATAGCCGTCGTATTGCCCATTTGATTTAAGGTTGTTTTGAGCAAGAATTACGAACTGTTCTTGGAATATTTTGAGCAGAACTGACCAGGAGCCTGTAGGTCTTGTTTTAAGGTTTGTTTTGGTATAAATATCATGTCTATACGATTTACGGTTTAGGAGAAAAGTGAGTTTTAGTAAATGTCGTTCGGAGGAACCACCCCTCTCTGGTCAGTCACTTTGAGGCTGTATTTGGACCACTTAGAAGCCATATTAAAATGTGAAACTTTGAGGAATAATAATAGAGACAGTTAGGGAGGCTCACGAAAAAGATTTGGATTAAAAAGAATATTTTTCGATTTTATAAAAATACGACAGAAGAGGTTGCGCAAGTGAAAACCACTAAGAACACGACTTAGTAACCAATGTTATAAATGGTTAAGTATAACTTGAATTTGAGGATCGGTTTCGAACCAAACTTACGACTTAAGTATTTGACGAGTAACATGGACTTAGTACGAGGCTAGATTAAGCCATTAAGTGCTATGATTGTGATTCGCTTACGTGTTTAAGCATTAAGTTACAAGTGGAGTATCCAGGGGATTAATCGTGCGTTTTCTTTGACTTTGTCTAGATTGTCCAACATCGTCGCGAACCTTATCACTTCTCGAGCATCAGGCAAGTATACTAACTCTTACTCTATCGTTCGGAGTAGAGGTATTTTGAACTGCAAATATTCTAGCTATGTGATAAATTACTGAATTTTATTCGTGCAATTGAAAGGCGTATATATCATTGTTGGTTGTTACTTGGATGTTGTAGGAAGATAATTGTAGAGACGAAGTTGACTTGAGGTATTGGTCTGGATTATTGAAAGTTCATAATCAAAGATGTTATTCATATCTTTTCCCCTAATCTTTCGAGGGGGAAAACTCAATTATTAATTAAGTAGACATTTCATGGTTTCTGGATGTTATTTCTTTATTATTATAAAGTAGTAAATTGAGGTGCACGTGGCATTATACGTGGCATCTAAGATGATGAGTATAGAAGGCGGTCAATGGTTCCGACCTCTTATTTTATGGACTGGAGCTGCATAAGAGACCGGAGTGACGCCCGGCCCAGCAATTATTTAAGGGAGATGGTCCGAGCAAGTCGGCTCCCCCTTCTACGGTAGTAACTTTTGGATGACGGTCCGAGCAAGTCGGCTAATCCTTAGGGTGACGGTCCGAGCAAGTCGGCTCACTCTTCTACCGTAGTAAAACCAGACGGTTGTAACAGACTGATCACCTGTTATAGCACAGTGGCGTGGCGATGCTCCAACTAAAGTCCAAAAAAGTAGTAGGCATAATGCCGAGAACCTATGTGTTCATTGTTGTGGTAGTAACTTTTGGATGACGGTCCGAGCAAGTCGGCTCATCCTTAGGGTGACGGTCCGAGCAAGTCGGCTCACTCTTCTACAGTAGTAAAAAAAAATAATCTTTTGAAAAACATAGTCTTAAAGAAGTTCAAGATGTTTTAAATAAATACATTCTCCGAGTTATAACCTTGCTGAGCATTCTTGGGCTCATTCTTGCTATATGTTTCTATGTTGTTAATTTAATAAAATAGGGAGAAGAGGAGACGGTGCGAGTGGATCGTACCAACCTTATCAAGACAAGGGGAAAGGCCCTTCAACTGATGAAGTATAGTGGGAGGAAGACTACGATTTCGTAGTTAAGCTGGCAGATTTGCTATTAATGTAAAGCAAACTCATTGTAGAAATGATTATGTATTATATTAGGGAGATATGTATCAACCTTAAGAAGATGATGGAGTAAGATCCTGGAAAGTACTCTGATGTTGTAATATTTTTGGTAATGTATGTTAAGTTCTAAGACTATAACCTGTGGAGTTAGATGTGTGGAGTTACTTTTGTTGTTATAGTAGAATATATTATGAGCAGGTATTGATGGTTGAAGTAGTGACGAACCGAATTCCCTTGTGCGGGATTTGGGGGCGTTACAGATGGTATCAGAGCCATAGGTTATAAACCTTAGAACTAGGGTAGAGGGAGTCAAGAAGAGAGGAGAAAGTGACGCGAGAGCTCTCATGGAGTTCCTAAATGGAAAGTTGGATGTAGTACTAAGGATGAGAATATAGGACTTTTAGGAGTTGAGAAGAGTAGAACTGATGGAAGTAGTGAGCAGGCATTAAGAGTAGAATACGAGATGGATAGACTTACCCCCCCCCCCCAAACTTGTAGAATGGTCATAACGGGGTTCATGTGTCAATGCTACGTCAGTATACTATAGATGCCCGACATATGTTAGAATACGAGCAGGTAGATATACAACCTGGTCTGACTTACAAAGAACAACCTGTGGAAATCACGGATGGAAAAGAGCAAGTGCTAAGTGGCGAGGTTGCCAAGCTAGTGAGAGGTTTGTGGAAATTCAGGAAGTGGAAGAATCCACCTGGGAGTTAGAAAGTGCAATGGGAGAGGAGTACCCCCAGTTATTCCTAAGCTGATTCCGGGACGGAATCCTTTTAAGGAGGGGAGACTGTAATAACCCGAATTTTTGGTAGAATTAAAACTTTTTTTTAAGTACATCAGTGAATAGTGAATTTGGTGGATGAATAGTGATTTTGAGGGTTAAGAAAATTTTTCATGCCACCTATGTATGGGACGTAGGGTGGATGTTCCGAAGTCATATTAGTGATCTACGAAGCAATTAAGTGAATGCACAGATGATCGGAATTCAGAAATTCCAAATTTTATTTTTGGTGTAGTATTTGACCGGGCAGTGAATTATATATTATTATATTCAAGAAATGAGATATTAAAAGTGAGGATTTGAGGATTTAATATTTTGGAATTTTATTATTTTATTAAAGTCGATTTAAGGATTTGATTGTTGAAGTGAATAGTTACTATTCACTGCGAAGATCGCGTAGAGTTTTACTCGCTCTTTTTGGAAAATGTTTCGAATCGTTTCAAGAGGAACAAGACAACATTTACAGGATTAAATATAGACATGGAAGTAACATGTAACAAGATTAATTCAAGGGATGCAATATTTGGATCATCCATGTGAAAGGAAACGAATCAGTAAAGCAAACCAGTAAAGTTACTTTATCTCAACCAGTGCATGTGTGACAAGTGTCACAAGATGAAGACCCTTGAGCTATGACTCACCACTTATACAAAATATCAGCATTATTGTTAGTTAACCAAGACAAGAAAAGAAAAAGAAGAGGAAGAACTCTCCCCCCATTTTTCGGCTCAGCTTGCACAAGGAGGAGAGAAAAATTCATAACTCCAAATCTACTTGTCCTAAAATCACCAAATTGTAACCATAGCTTCTCCACTCCATGGGTAACATTCGCCCAAAATTTCATGGCCAACAAAGGGGTGTATACTAGTCAAATCGCTTCCCCAAGTCGGAGAACAGAAACTGCCCTGCTTTTCCAGTTTCGACCACTCACCTTAGAAAGCCAATAAGTCGAGTTTCAAGCATCCCCTGGTGATGAGGTAGGACTCAAAAGAAAGCCCTTGAAGAGTAGAAGGTGTGGTAAAAAGTTGAGAACCAAACCCTTGTTTTTCGATTTTATATGGATTTTACAAAGTGATGATGAATAGTAACTCCGAAATTTGTTAACTTAATTTCTTGATTGGATCTTAAGGTTTAAGCTTTGTAAGGAGTATCTAAGGCTTGTTTACTGATTGTGAGCACTGGTTAGTGTTGCTAGAGCTTCAAGGAAGGTATAAATACCTCTGCCCCTTTTTGTTATATGAGTTTTGTAGTGATTTTGATGTTTAGGTAAAGTTAAGATCATGATTAAGTAATTATATGAATTGTTGGTTGAGTTTGGAGGATGGGTTATGAATTTTTTTTGATTATTCATGAAGGATTTGACTGAGTGGAGGGTGTATAAGGTGGATGGTGAGTTTGGGATTAAGTGGTATTGATTTGGTTGTGTTTTGGAAATGGAAAACGTTACGATTATAGCCGTCGTATTGCCCATTTGATTTAAGGTTGTTTTGAGCAAGAATTACGAACTGTTCTTGGAATATTTTGAGCAGAACTACCCAGGAGCCTGTAGGTCTTGTTTTAAGGTTTGTTTTGGTATAAATATCATGTCTATACGATTTACGGTTTAGGAGAAAAGTGAGTTTTAGTAAATGTCGTTCGGAGGAACCACCCCTCTCTGGTCAGTCACTTTGAGGCTGTATTTGGACCACTTAGAAGCCATATTAAAATGTGAAACTTTGAGGAATAATAATAGAGACAGTTAGGGAGGCTCACGAAAAAGATTTGGATTAAAAAGAATATTTTTCGATTTTATAAAAATATGACAGAAGAGGTTGCGCAAGTGAAAACCACTAAGAACACGACTTAGTAACCAATGTTATAAATGGTTAAGTATAACTTGAATTTGAGGATCGGTTTCGAACCAAATTTACGACTTAAGTATTTGACGAGTAACATGGACTTAGTACGAGGCTAGATTAAGCCATTAAGTGCTATGATTGTGATTCGCTTACGTGTTTAAGCATTAAGTTACAAGTGGAGTATCCAGGGGATTAATCGTGCGTTTTCTTTGACTTTGTCTAGATTGTCCAACATCGTCGCGAACCCTATCACTTCTCGAGCATCAGGCAAGTATACTAACTCTTACTCTATCGTTCGGAGTAGAGGTATTTTGAACTGCAAATATTCTAGCTATGTGATAAATTACTGAATTTTATTCGTGCAATTGAAAGGCGTATATATCATTGTTGGTTGTTACTTGGATGTTGTAGGAAGATAATTGTAGAGACGAAGTTGACTTGAGGTATTGGTCTGGATTATTGAAAGTTCATAATCAAAGATGTTATTCATATCTTTTCCCCTAATCTTTCGAGGGGGAAAACTCAATTATTAATTAAGTAGACATTTCATGGTTTCTGGATGTTATTTCTTTATTATTATAAAGTAGTAAATTGAGGTGCACGTGGCATTATACGTGGCATCTAAGATGATGAGTATAGAAGGCGGTCAATGGTTCCGACCTCTTATTTTATGGACTGGAGCTGCATAAGAGACCGGAGTGACGCCCGGCCCAGCAATTATTTAAGGGAGATGGTCCGAGCAAGTCGGCTCCCCCTTCTACGGTAGTAACTTTTGGATGACGGTCCGAGCAAGTCGGCTAATCCTTAGGGTGACGGTCCGAGCAAGTCGGCTCACTCTTCTACCGTAGTAAAACCAGACGGTTGTAACAGACTGATCACCTGTTATAGCACAGTGGCGTGGCGATGCTCCAACTAAAGTCCAAAAAAGTAGTAGGCATAATGCCGAGAACCTATGTGTTCATTGTTGTGGTAGTAACTTTTGGATGACGGTCCGAGCAAGTCTGCTCATCCTTAGGGTGACGGTCCGAGCAAGTCGGCTCACTCTTCTACAATAGTAAAAAAAATAATCTTTTGAAAAACATAGTCTTAAAGAAGTTCAAGATGTTTTAAATAAATACATTCTCCGAGTTATAACCTTGCTGAGCATTCTTGGGCTCATTCTTGCTATATGTTTCTATGTTGTTAATTTAATAAAATAGGGAGAAGAGGAGACGGTGCGAGTGGATCGTACCAACCTTATCAAGACAAGGGGAAAGGCCCTTCAACTGATGAAGTATAGTGGGAGGAAGACTACGATTTCGTAGTTAAGCTGGCAGATTTGCTATTAATGTAAAGCAAACTCATTGTAGAAATGATTATGTATTATATTAGGGAGATATGTATCAACCTTAAGAAGACGATGGAGTAAGATCCTGGAAAGTACTCTGATGTTGTAATATTTTTGGTAATGTATGTTAAGTTCTAAGACTATAACCTGTGGAGTTAGATGTGTGGAGTTACTTTTGTTGTTATAGTAGAATATATTATGAGCAGGTATTGATGGTTGAAGTAGTGACGAACCGAATTCCCTTGTGCGGGATTTGGGGGCGTTACAGATGGTATCAGAGCCATAGGTTATAAACCTTAGAACTAGGGTAGAGGGAGTCAAGAAGAGAGGAGAAAGTGACGCGAGAGCTCTCATGGAGTTCCTAAATGGAAAGTTGGATGTAGTACTAAGGATGAGAATATAGGACTTTTAGGAGTTGAGAAGAGTAGAACTGATGGAAGTAGTGAGCAGGCATTAAGAGTAGAATACGAGATGGATAGACTTACCCCCCCCCCAACTTGTAGAATGGTCATAACGGGGTTCATGTGTCAATGCTACGTCAGTATACTATAGATGCCCGACATATGTTAGAATACGAGCAGGTAGATATACAACCTGGTCTGACTTACAAAGAACAACCTGTGGAAATCACGGATGGAAAAGAGCAAGTGCTAAGTGGCGAGGTTGCCAAGCTAGTGAGAGGTTTGTGGAAATTCAGGAAGTGGAAGAATCCACCTGGGAGTTAGAAAGTGCAATGGGAGAGGAGTACCCCCAGTTATTCCTAAGCTGATTCCGGGACGGAATCCTTTTAAGGAGGGGAGACTGTAATAACCCGAATTTTTGGTAGAATTAAAACTTTTTTTTAAGTACATCAGTGAATAGTGAATTTGGTGGATGAATAGTGATTTTGAGGGTTAAGAAAATTTTTCATGCCACCTATGTATGGGACGTAGGGTGGATGTTCCGAAGTCATATTAGTGATCTACGAAGCAATTAAGTGAATGCACAGATGATCGGAATTCAGAAATTCCAAATTTTATTTTTGGTGTAGTATTTGACCGGGCAGTGAATTATATATTATTATATTCAAGAAATGAGATATTAAAAGTGAGGATTTGAGGATTTAATATTTTGGAATTTTATTATTTTATTAAAGTCGATTTAAGGATTTGATTGTTGAAGTGAATAGTTACTATTCACTGCGAAGATCGCGTAGAGTTTTACTCGCTCTTTTTGGAAAATATTTCGAATCGTTTCAAGAGGAACAAGACAACATTTACAGGATTAAATATAGACATGGAAGTAACATGTAACAAGATTAATTCAAGGGATGCAATATTTGGATCATCCATGTGAAAGGAAACGAATCAGTAAAGCAAACCAGTAAAGTTACTTTATCTCAACCAGTGCATGTGTGACAAGTGTCACAAGATGAAGACCCTTGAGCTATGACTCACCACTTATACAAAATATCAGCATTATTGTTAGTTAACCAAGACAAGAAAAGAAAAAGAAGAGGAAGAACTCTCCCCCCATTTTTCGGCTCAGCTTGCACAAGGAGGAGAGAAAAATTCATAACTCCAAATCTACTTGTCCTAAAATCACCAAATTGTAACCATAGCTTCTCCACTCCATGGGTAACATTCGCTCAAAATTTCATGGCCAACAAAGGGGTGTATCCTAGTCAAATCGCTTCCCCAAGTCGGAGAACAGAAACTGCCCTGCTTTTCCAGTTTCGACCACTCACCTTAGAAAGCCAATAAGTCGAGTTTCAAGCATCCCCTGGTGATGAGGTAGGACTCAAAAGAAAGCCCTTGAAGAGTCGAAGGTGTGGTAAAAGGTTGAGAACCAAACTCTTGTTTTTCGATTTTATATGGATTTTACAAAGTGATGATGAATAGTAACTCCGAAATTTGTTAACTTAATTTCTTGATTGGATCTTAAGGTTTAAGCTTTGTAAGGAGTATCTAAGGCTTGTTTACTGATTGTGAGCACTGGTTAGTGTTGCTAGAGCTTCAAGGAAGGTATAAATACCTCTGCCCCTTTTTGTTATATGAGTTTTGTAGTGATTTTGATGTTTAGGTAAAGTTAAGATCATGATTAAGTAATTATATGAATTGTTGGTTGAGTTTGGAGGATGGGTTATGAATTTTTTTTGATTATTCATGAAGGATTTAACTGAGTGGAGGGTGTATAAGGTGGATGGTGAGTTTGGGATTAAGTGGTATTGATTTGGTTGTGTTTTGGAAATGGAAAACGTTACGATTATAGCCGTCGTATTGCCCATTTGATTTAAGGTTGTTTTGAGCAAGAATTACGAACTGTTCTTGGAATATTTTGAGCAGAACTGCCCAGGAGCCTGTAGGTCTTGTTTTAAGGTTTGTTTTGGTATAAATATCATGTCTATATGATTTACGGTTTAGGAGAAAAGTGAGTTTTAGTAAATGTCGTTCGGAGGAACCACCCCTCTCTGGTCAGTCACTTTGAGGCTGTATTTGGACCACTTAGAAGCCATATTAAAATGTGAAACTTTGAGGAATAATAATAGAGACAGTTAGGGAGGCTCACGAAAAAGATTTGGATTAAAAAGAATATTTTTCGATTTTATAAAAATACGACAGAAGAGGTTGCGCAAGTGAAAACCACTAAGAACACGACTTAGTAACCAATGTTATAAATGGTTAAGTATAACTTGAATTTGAGGATCGGTTTCGAACCAAACTTACGACTTAAGTATTTGACGAGTAACATGGACTTAGTACGAGGCTAGATTAAGCCATTAAGTGCTATGATTGTGATTCGCTTACGTGTTTAAGCATTAAGTTACAAGTGGAGTATCCAGGGGATTAATCGTGCGTTTTCTTTGACTTTGTCTAGATTGTCCAACATCGTCGCGAACCTTATCACTTCTCGAGCATCAGGCAAGTATACTAACTCTTACTCTATCGTTCGGAGTAGAGGTATTTTGAACTGCAAATATTCTAGCTATGTGATAAATTACTGAATTTTATTCGTGCAATTGAAAGGCGTATATATCATTGTTGGTTGTTACTTGGATGTTGTAGGAAGATAATTGTAGAGACGAAGTTGACTTGAGGTATTGGTCTGGATTATTGAAAGTTCATAATCAAAGATGTTATTCATATCTTTTCCCCTAATCTTTCGAGGGGGAAAACTCAATTATTAATTAAGTAGACATTTCATGGTTTCTGGATGTTATTTCTTTATTATTATAAAGTAGTAAATTGAGGTGCACGTGGCATTATACGTGGCATCTAAGATGATGAGTATAGAAGGCGGTCAATGGTTCCGACCTCTTATTTTATGGACTGGAGCTGCATAAGAGACCGGAGTGACGCCCGGCCCAGCAATTATTTAAGGGAGATGGTCCGAGCAAGTCGGCTCCCCCTTCTACGGTAGTAACTTTTGGATGACGGTCCGAGCAAGTCGGCTAATCCTTAGGGTGACGGTCCGAGCAAGTCGGCTCACTCTTCTACCGTAGTAAAACCAGACGGTTGTAACAGACTGATCACCTGTTATAGCACAGTGGCGTGGCGATGCTCCAACTAAAGTCCAAAAAAGTAGTAGGCATAATGCCGAGAACCTATGTGTTCATCGTTGTGGTAGTAACTTTTGGATGACGGTCCGAGCAAGTCGGCTCATCCTTAGGGTGACGGTCCGAGCAAGTCGGCTCACTCTTCTACAGTAGTAAAAAAAATAATCTTTTGAAAAACATAGTCTTAAAGAAGTTCAAGATGTTTTAAATAAATACATTCTCCGAGTTATAACCTTGCTGAGCATTCTTGGGCTCATTCTTGCTATATGTTTCTATGTTGTTAATTTAATAAAATAGGGAGAAGAGGAGACGGTGCGAGTGGATCGTACCAACCTTATCAAGACAAGGGGAAAGGCCCTTCAACTGATGAAGTATAGTGGGAGGAAGACTACGATTTCGTAGTTAAGCTGGCAGATTTGCTATTAATGTAAAGCAAACTCATTGTAGAAATGATTATGTATTATATTAGGGAGATATGTATCAACCTTAAGAAGACGATGGAGTAAGATCCTGGAAAGTACTCTGATGTTGTAATATTTTTGGTAATGTATGTTAAGTTCTAAGACTATAACCTGTGGAGTTAGATGTGTGGAGTTACTTTTGTTGTTATAGTAGAATATATTATGAGCAGGTATTGATGGTTGAAGTAGTGACGAACCGAATTCCCTTGTGCGGGATTTGGAGGCGTTACAAGATAGCTGCCCGCTTCCTCGTATCGATCAGCTTGTAGATGCCACTACAGGACACGCATTGTTAAGCTTCATGGACGCCTACTCAGGCTATAATCAAATTCCTATGTATGGGCCAGATCAAGAACACATTCGTTCATCACTGATCGAGGCCTATACTGTTATATTGGGATGCCTTTCGGGTTAGTTAATGCGGGAGCAACTTATCAGCGATTGGTGAATAAGATGTTTAAAGATCACATCGGAAAGACAATGGAGGTATATGTCGATGACATTCTTGTGAAATCAAAGGAGGCCAAGGACCACATCCAGCATTTGGCAGAGATGTTCACTATCTTGCGTATCTATAGAATGAAGCTCAATCCTCAAAAATGTGTGTTTGGGGTAGAATCGGGAAAGTTTCTACGATTTATTGTCAACCATCGGGGAATTGAATCTAACCCGGCCAAGATCAAGGTTCTAATGGAGATGAGATCGCCTCGCAGTTTGAGGGATGTGCAGAGTCTCACAGGGAGAATTGCGGCATTGAACATATTTTTCTCAAAATCTTCCGGCAAGTGCCAAGAGTTCTTTAAGACTATTAAGGTGGGCAAGAATTTTCAATGGACAGAGGAATGTGAAGAGGCCTTTCAAAATATCAAGTGACATTTGAGCACACCACCTCTATTGTCTAACCCGCAACAAGGGGAGGTACTGGTGCTTTATTTGGTTGTGTCGGAGTATGCGGTAAGTGCGGTGCTAATTCGAGAGGAAGGCGGAGTTCAGCTCCCGGTTTATTATGTAAGCAAAAGGCTGGTGGGCGCAGAAACTCGATACTTGAACATGGAAAAACTGGTGTATGCTCTGATCCTCGCTTCACGGAAGCTCCGTCCTTATTTTCAGGCTCATAAAGTTGAGGTGAGGACAGCTTATCCACTTAGACAAGTGTTGCATAAACCAGAAACTTCAGGAAGAATGTTGAAATGGGCTGTAGAGCTGGGACAGTTCGATGTAGAATATAAGCCTCGGGTTGTGATTAAAGGACAAACACTAGCAGACTTTATGTTAGAGTTCTCACCACAAACAGAAGAGGACTCTAGGGCGTTGCAAATTTTTTCAGAAATACCAGCAGAGGAAAGTCAGAATAGTGCCCCGTGGTGGAGTTTGTATGTGGATGTGGGCATCCAATGGAGATGGAGCGGGAGCCGGATTCGAGTTAGTAAGTCCAGAAGGATGTAGGGTGAAGAGGGTTGTTCACTTCACCTTTCACGCAACAAATAATGATGCTGAATATGAGGCTTTAATTAATGGATTTAAGCTAGCATTGGAACTAAAGGTCGAAAACCTTAACGCTTTTAGTGATTCCATGATAGTGGTATACCAGATAAATGGGGGGTATCAAGCACGGGGACCTAGAACGGAGTTGTATTTGCGCTGCGCGGAAAGGTTGATCAAGTTATTTAATGAGGTGAACTTGGAGCTCATCCCTCGGGGCCAGAACGAGACGGCAGATGAACTTGCAAAGTTCGGTTCACGCCGTGAGACCACTCTGTTAGGGTCAACACCCTTGGAAATACAGAGGAGGCCTAGCGTTCCAGAGGTAGAGCTTATGGTGGTGGAATATGGGGCAACATGGATGTCCCCACTCTTGGCTTATATCAAAAATGGTGCCTTATGGTGCCTTACCAGATGATAAGAATGAAGCACGACGGGTGCGGTATATGGCTGCTAGGTATGCAATATATGATGGAGACTTATATAGGAGAGGCTTCAATGTGCCCCTACTCAAGTGTGTTGATGGAGACGAGTGCAACTATATACTAAGAGAAGTTCATGAAGGTATCTATGGTAATCACTCGGGGGGTAGCTCATTGGCACAAAAGATACTTTGTCAAGGATATTATTGGCCGACTCTCAAGAAAGATGCTTTCGAGTTTTCTAGAGCTTGTGACAAGTGCCAAAGGTATGCAAATTTTCATAACAGCCCGGTGGCACCTTTAACCTCACTCACGAGCCCTTGGCCCTTTGCCATGTGGGGGATAAATTTGATTGGAGAACTGCCTAAGGCTAAAGGCAGTGTAAAGTATGCTGTGGTCGCGGTGGATTATTTCACTAAGTGGGCAGAGGCTGAGCCCTTAGCCACAATAACTGCAAAGAAGCTCTTTGATTTCGTGTATCGGGCTATTGTTTGTCAATTTGGTATACCCTACAAGTTGATCTCGGAAAATGGTAAACAGTTTGACAGTAAGGAGATGAGAGAATTCTGTGAGCGGATGGGGATTCTGAAGAGTTTTAGTGCAGTGAGCTGATAAGTGGATTTCATATCTACTTAGATTGTCCTAAATTGGCTTATTCTGATCGTTCTGTTCTCAAGTATGTGTTGTTTTTGATGTGTTTTGTGTTTAGTATCTGTAGAGTTGCTTTATCAGCAGAGATGTGGTGATTCTATGTTCGTTAGGTGGTGTTTAAGCATGTGTATGAAGATCAAGCAAGGGTGAATGATGAATGGGCAAAGAAATGGCAAAAGAAGCATTTTTAGAATTTTCTGACAGAAATCACCGCGCGCCCGCGCCACCTCCCGCGCGCCCGCGCCACAACTGACAGAAGTCTCCGCGCGCCCGCGCCACCTCCCGCGCGCCCGCGCCAGAAGAATGCTGAAAACTGCAAGTGTGTGGTCAGAAAAGGAAACTTGCCATAGATTTTCAGCCTTAAGCCTTTATAAGTTTTGGTGGACGTTTTCTGAGAGATATATACATGTACAATCAAAAACCTACATTCATATCCAATCCACCGGCTAGAGAACAAGAAGACGCCTGATTTACGAAGACCTAGTTTTCATCTAATCTTTGTATTCTTCTAAATTAGGCGATACTTTGGATTCTCGTTTGTTCTTTCTAAACTCTAGTACTTTTATTCAATTTTCCAGACTTGTTTAATATCATGTTTTCATCGGAACCCACGATGATGAACGGTTCGATTATGAACTAAACGTCGTCGTGGGATTCTAACGGATTTATTTATGGATTTTATTAGTTAATTGTTTTAAAGATTTGTGTGTGATGTATTCTTGATAACCTAGTTTGGTTGTGATTATTCTTCTTGGATGAGTAGCTAACATCTAAGATTATTTGTTAATCTCTATTGAATGCGAAAGTGGATATAGAGATTTAGAACTTGCCATGCTAGCATAGGTTTATGTATGTTTGTCATGCATGATTCGTAGGTGATTTTAACCATCTCATCTGCCCTATGTAATCTAAATGGATAACTTGCTCATTAAACCATTATGTTTTCAAATCTTATAGACATATAGGGTCTAAGCATAATGGGTGTCTGCTCAACTTCTATCTATTTTGTGGATGTTGAGTGGTGTGGTATACGTATACTGAAAGGTAGCGTGTACTGATTTCGTGTTATCTGATTAGTTGTCATAACTGTCACATACATTGATTAAAGACAAAAGACTTTAGATGAAGTACTTAATGAAGTTAGGATCCCATGTTTATTCTTATAAGTAAATTTACAGAAATCCCTTCTTTAGTTAATTATAATCTTGTTAAGTCTAGTAGTTAATTTAGTTAAACAAAACTCAATTTGTCAATTGTCTTAGCATTGAATAATAACCATACATTGTTGCATAAGTACTAAACTATTATAACTAAAGCAGTCTCTGTGGGAACGAACTTTACTTGATCATGTATTACTTGTGACCGCGTACGCTTGCGTGATTTTGTGCGAACAAGTTTTTGGCGCCGCTGCCGGGGACTCGGTGTTATTTTTGTAGTTTATGTGCTTGTCATCAGTGGTCGTTAAAGTTCACTGACTCGGATTATACTCAGCAATTTTACTTTGTTTGGTGTGTTTCAGATACTTAAGTGAAAGTGTATGCGAACACGTTCGCAAACTCGGAAAGCAGAACTTGAATTAAATCTAGTTATGGGAGAACCTGTAGCACCAGAAACGAAGGCTTTGAAGGACTATTCTCAGCCTAAGATCAATGACATTCAGTCGAGCATTGTCAGGCCAGCTATTGCAGCCAATACCTTTGAAATCAAGCCTGGCACGATTCAGATGGTGCAGAATTCAGTTCAGTTTGGGGGTGCTCCAACGGAAGATCCTAATATGCATATTAGGGATTTCATTGAGATCTGTGACACCTTCAAATTCAACGGAGTGTCGGAAGATGCTGTGAAGCTGAGACTTTTCCCATTTTCTCTGAGGGATAAGGCTAAGGGCTGGTTGCATTCTCTACCAGCTGGTTCTATCACTACATGGGAGGATCTTGCTCAGAAGTTTCTCACTAAATTCTTCCCCATGGCTAAAACAGCTGCAATCAGGAATGCTCTTACTCAATTTTCACAGCATTCTGGTGAAACTTTATGTGAGGCTTGGGAGCGTTACAAGGAGATGCTTAGGAAGTGTCCTCATCATGGAATGCCTGATTGGATGGTAATAAATTGTTTCTATAATGGTCTGGGAGGTCAATCTCGACCAATGCTTGATGCGGCATCAGGTGGAGCTCTGTGGGCTAAGAGCTATGATGAGGCTTATGAGCTAATTGAGATGATGGCTGCTAATGAATACCAGAATCCAACTGGAAGGCTATCGTAAGGTAAGGTAGCAGGAGTTTTGGAAGTGGATGCAGCTACGGCAATAGCAGCTCAGCTGAAGGCTTTGTCAATGAAGGTGGATTCCTTGTCTAGCTATGGAGTTCAGCAGGTGGCTAGTGTGTGTGAGCTTTGTGCAGGGGCACATGATACGAATCAGTGTGCCATATCTAGTGAATCGGCACAGTTTGTGAGCAATTTTCAGAGATCACAGCAGCCAGTGCCTAATGCCTATCATCCCAACAACAGGAACCATCCTAATTTCAGCTGGAGTAACAATCAGGGTGGCCAGAATCAACCTCAACAGCCATATCAGCAGTATGGAGCAAGGCCATTCAACCCTTCTGGTTTTCAGCAGCAGTATGCTCCAAGGCAACCGTATCAACCACCAGGTTTTCAACAACCTTCTCAAGGCAATGCTGGTCAGTCATCTAATGAAAAGTCTGAATTGGATGAATTGAGGCTAATGTGCAAGAGCCAAGCTGTTTCCATCAAGACTTTGGAGAATCAAATTGGTCAGATTGCTAATGCATTGTTGAATAGACCACAGGGAACTCTCCCTAGTGATACGGAAGCTAATCCAGGCAAAAGAGAGGTCAATGAACATGTAAAAGCAGTTACCTTGCGATCTGGAAGGGTTACGAATGATCAGAACTCAGAAACAACGCAAAACGAAGAAAATTTGAAAAGTGAACAGTACCTAGGGCGCGCCCGCACTGTTCATAGCGCGCCCACGCCCCCTATTCTGCCAGAAAGTGAAGAAAATGGTGAAAAAGTTGATCAATTGGGGAACAATCCGGAAAAGCGTGACCGTTTGACTGAGAAATCTGTTCTGAAGCAAGCTACAGAGATCAAGGAGGTCTATCCTCCTCCACCATTCCCCAAACATCTTCAGAAGCAGAAGTTGGATAAGCAATTCGCTAAATTTCTGGAGGTTTTTAAGAAGTTGCAGATCAATATACCTTTTGCGGAAGCTCTAGAACAAATGCCAAGCTACGCAAAGTTCATGAAGGGCATTCTATCTCGGAAGTTGAAGCTCGAGGATTTGGAGACCGTCGCTCTTACAGAAAAGTGCAGTGCTATTCTACAGCAGAAGTTACCTCCGAAACTCAAGGATCCAGGAAGTTTCACCATACCATGTACAATCGGCAATCTATCTTTCAACAAGTGCTTGTGTGACTTGGGAGCTAGTATTAATCTGATGTCGTTGTCTGTCTTCATGCAACTTGGGCTGCCGGAGCCTAAACCTACTACTATGTCCTTACAGCTGGCTGATCGTTCGATCACATATCCAAGGGGCATAGTGGGGGATGTTTTGGTTAAAGTGGATAAGCTCATTTTTCCTGCTGATTTTGTTATTCTGGACTTTGAGGAAGACAAGAAGATTCATATTATCTTGGGAAGACCGTTCTTAGCTACAGGCCGAACTTTGATCGATGTGCAGAAAGGAGAGCTTACAATGAGGGTTCAAAATCAGAAGGTCACTTTTAACGTGTTCAAGGCAATGAAATTTCCAACTGAGGAACAAGAGTGCTTTAAATTGGAGATGGTCGATTCTGTTGTCAATGCGGAGATTGAACAACCGCTGAAGTCAGATACAATGGAGAAAGTCTTGATAGGGGATTCTGAGACTGAAGACGAAGAAAGAGCAGAGCAACTTCAGTTGTTGAATGCACCTCCGTGGAAAAGAAAAATTGATGCGTCATTCGATTCTCTTGGATTAGCAGAGCTGAACAATTCTCAGGAGCGACTTAAACCATCTATGGAAGAAGCTCCTACACTTGAACTCCAACCACTGCAAGATAAATTGAGGTATGGTAAAGTCTACAAGAGCAATAGGCTATATAAGGAGAAAGTTAAGGACTGGAATGAAAGAGGGGTGGTGATACAGTCATTTGTGCCTGGTCGGCCAGTTCTGCGTTTCAAGTCTCGCTTCAGATTTTTTTCAGGAAAGCGTAAGTCGAGGTGGTCGGAGCCTATCACGGTTAAATCAGCATTTCCGCATGATGCAGTAGAGATTTTCCATAAGTTTCCGGACGATGCGTTCAAGGTTAATGGTCAGTGGCTGAATTATGAAGTTGGTAATACGGTGAACCGTGAGTCGAAGTTCACCGTTCTTGCGACTGGATGAGAAAGGAATCACGTCTAGCTATTGACATAAAACAAGCGCTTCGTGGGAGGCAACCCACGCGAATATGCAGTATTAGTATTCTGTGTAAAAAAAAAAAAAAAAAAAAAAAAAAAAAAGGAAATTTTTTTTATGAACAGTAAGCAGAGCGCGCCCGCGCCTGGATGAGCGCGCCCGCGCAGGGGTTACTGTTCACAGAAGCAAAAAAAAAAAATGAAAAAACAAAAAAAAAAAGGTTTGTGTTGTTTCCCTCTAGGATACATCTGGGATTCAGAGTGAAGTTGATAGGTCCTTTGGGTGCTACTTTCAGAGCTACTGGAGTTGATGTTGCTTGGCCTGATTTTGGAGTTGATTCTGTTTATCCACCACCAGATACACCACCTGAGGAGGGTGGTCCTGCTGATGATTAGGTATTCTCTGCATCTTTCCTTTTTATTACCTTCAATGAGGACATTGAATATTGTAAGTTTGGGGGTGGTAATTAGGGGATGTTAGTGTGTGTTCATGTAGGATTCATATTGCATAAGTAGTTAATTCATTCATATCTTTGCATGTTTTGTCATATAGATCATTCTGTTTTGCATATTATTTGTTTATATCTATTATGTGAGTCCATTTAGTTGCATTTGCATAGCATGCATATTTCATGATTCCGTAGGAATTGACTATTTCCGTTGATGAGTCGATGTTGATGGGAGTGTGATAGTGATAGATAGAGGGTTGATTAAATTCCTATGAATTGAATTGCAGGCCAGAAACAAAATAATTTCACAAGTCTCATTGGTTGCTTTTAGATTTGATCAGACCATGTTTGTTTGGATGTTAGAGTTTAATCACTTGCTTATATTTAGAATGTTTTCTATTCTCTTGAAATTAAAAGAAGCACTTAAGTCTAAGTTTGGGGGAAACCAGGGATTTCATGCTAGTTGTTAATAAAGGCTAGGCGTCAAATGGCTAGTAGCCGGCTCATTGAAAAAATGAGTAGTCTAGGGTGGAATGAGAAAAAGGCAAAGTGCACTCATTCCGAAAAAAAAGAAAAAAAAGAAAAGAAAAAAGAGAAAAAGAGTTTTGATATTTGTTTTATGCAAAATTGATCAGGTTGAGCTCTTTAATACTCGAGCAATTAAGTTCTAGGGGACTTTGTGCCTAGTGACCTAAGACTATTCCGGTCTGGGATCCACTAACCTAACGCTCGCTACATGGGTATTATTGTATAAGCCTTTTGGGGTCTCAGCCATTGCACGGTCAAATAAGCATGTGTGTAGTAATAAAAGCATGAATTCCTGTCTAACTCAAGTGGATATTGAGGTGTCTTAATGTGGTTTCTTGTGTCTAGAGTTCATTCTGTTTATAAGCTTGTGGTTGTTTTGGTGAAGAATAGGATATGGTCTTGGTTTAGTTTGGGAGTATATTGATGAGCATTGCACACACGCACGTTTCTGTGTTTGTTTGATAGTATAAGGAGATTTGATCGAACTCTGTTTGAAAGATTGCATTCCTTGTTATGTTGGCTTGTTGATTGGTTATGGTTAGTTTGAGGGGATCGTTTGCATTTTCATATTAGTTGCATTCATGCATTGCATTATAGTTAGTAGAGTCTGTTTATGCTTGAGGACAAGCATCGGTTTAAGTTTGGGGGTGTGATAAGTGGATTTCATATCTACTTAGATCGTCCTAAATTGGCTTATTCTGATCGTTCTGTTCTCAAGTATGTGTTGTTTTTGATGTGTTTTGTGTTTAGTATCTGTAGAGTTGCTTTATCAGCAGAGATGTGGTGATTCTATGTTCGTTAGGTGGTGTTTAAGCATGTGTATGAAGATCAAGCAAGGGTGAATGATGAATGGGCAAAGAAATGGCAAAAGAAGCATTTTTAGAATTTTCTGACAGAAATCACCGCGCGCCCGCGCCACCTCCCGCGCGCCCGCGCCACAACTGACAGAAGTCTCTGCGCGCCCGCGCCAGAAGAATGCTGAAAACTGCAAGTGTGTGGTCAGAAAAGGAAACTTGCCATAGATTTTCAGCCTTAAGCCTTTATAAGTTTTGGTGGACGTTTTCTGAGAGATATATACATGTACAATCAAAAACCTACATTCATATCCAATCCACCGGCTAGAGAACAAGAAGACGGCTGATTTACGAAGACCTAGTTTTCATCTAATCTTTGTATTCTTCTAAATTAGGCGATACTTTGGATTCTCGTTTGTTCTTTCTAAACTCTAGTACTTTTATTCAGTTTTCCAGACTTGTTTAATATCATGTTTTCATCAGAACCCACGATGATGAACGGTTCAATTATGAACTAAACGTCGTCGTGGGATTCTAACGGATTTATTTATGGATTTTATTAGTTAATTGTTTTAAAGATTTGTGTGTGATGTATTCTTGATAACCTAGTTTGGTTGTGATTATTCTTCTTGGATGAGTAGCTAACATCTAAGATTATTTGTTAATCTCTATTGAATGCGAAAGTGGATATAGAGATTTAGAACTTGCCATGCTAGCATAGGTTTATGTATGTTTGTCATGCATGATTCGTAGGTGATTTTAACCATCTCATCTGCCCTATGTAATCTAAATGGATAACTTGCTCATTAAACCATTATGTTTTCAAATCTTATAGACATATAGGGTCTAAGCATAATGGGTGTCTGCTCAACTTCTATCTATTTTGTGGATGTTGAGTGGTGTGGTATACGTATACTGAAAGGTAGCGTGTACTGATTTCGTGTTATCTGATTAGTTGTCATAACTGTCACATACATTGATTAAAGACAAAAGACTTTAGATGAAGTACTTAATGAAGTTAGGATCCCATGTTTATTCTTATAAGTAAATTTACAAAAATCCCTTCTTTAGTTAATTATAATCTTGTTAAGTCTAGTAGTTAATTTAGTTAAACAAAACTCAATTTGTCAATTGTCTTAGCATTGAATAATAACCATACATTGTTGCATAAGTACTAAACTATTATAACTAAAGCAGTCTATGTGGGAACGAACTTTACTTGATCATGTATTACTTGTGACCGCGTACGCTTGCGTGATTTTGTGCGAACATGAGCCATCCACAGACGAATGGCCAGACTGAGGCAATCAACAAAATACTCAAGCACACACTGAAGGCAAAGCTAGAGGATGCTAAAGGAAACTGGCCAGAGGAACTTCCACAAGTCTTATGGTCTTACAACACCACTCCCCGAACCACAACGGGTGAGACACCCTTCTCCTTGGTGTATGGATGTGAGGCTATGGTCCCAGTAGAGGTGGGAGCTGGATCTTTTAGGAGAGCTCGTTATGACCCAGAGAATAGCGAGAAGAATCATCGTCTTTACTTGGATATGATTGAAGAAATACGGGTTGACTCACATGCAAGGCTGCTAGCATATCATCAGAGAACTGCCAGGCACTATAACTGCAAGGTGAGAGCTCGACCTTTCCGGGTAGGGGACTTGGTTCTCCGTCGAGTCATGCCTAACACCAAGGTAGTTAATCATGGAGTGTTTGGTGCAAATTGGGAAGGCCCATATCAGATTAAATCAGTTCTATGGGAGGGAACTTATCATCTCAATGACATACGGGGAAAGCTCATACCAAGGGCCTGGAATGCTGAGCACTTGAGGAGATATTATCAGTAGTTTCTATCTATTTAAGACTTAGAATGCATTGATATTTATCCTAAGTCTCGGGGTGTAGCGTCATATAGACACCTCCCTGTGACATACGATGTAATAAGTCTAAGTCTGTTATTATCCAAGAAGGTGGAGGTTTTGTTATCTAAATAAAGTTAAAATTTATTGTGTGTTGTCATGAATTAAGTGAATTTTGCTTTCTTTTTATTATCATTTATGTTTTCAGAAGTACATTGGATTGGGCCTCGGCCCATCAATTATGAAAAAAGAGCTTGTGCGAGGCGAGCCCTCTTTATAAACGAGCTCAGGAAAGTTGGGAAATAAAACAAAATTTTGAACTTAAACTTTGTGCGAGGTGGAAACTTTGTGCGAAGTGGAGGCTTTGTGCGAAGTGAAACTCTGCGCGAGGTGGGACTAGACTCTGTGCGAGGTGGAACTTTGTGCGAACAGGAACCATGGGCGAAGTAGTCCCGTGCGAAGTAAACCTGGTGGGAGTTGAACAACAATTACTATGTGAAGAAATGTAAAGACACACGGAATTGTGGGCAAATACAAAATGCACTTGGAAATAAAAAAGTATCAAATGTTGTTGGTCTAAAGCCATCAAATGTTTACATATTGCGAGGCAAATGGGGTGCCCGCATCCTCAAAGAAAGTAAATAAATAAAAGCTAAGCTTGAGGAGTTTCCTCATTAGCTTCAGGAGCGGGCTGAGCTTCTGGGACGAACTGGGCCTCGTCTGCGATGCGAGCCCTTTCTATAGCCTCCTCCTCCATTTCCTTGCGAAGCTTCTCGGCATAGTTGACAGTGGCAGCACCTAAAGGACTCCAATCGAACTCAGGGACCTTCGCCATGAAGCCCTTCATGAAATTCTTGGATCCTAGGACCTTCACGTCCCTGACCTCTTCAGCCCGGCTCGCCTCTAACATTGAGAATTTGGCCTCGAATTCAGTACCCTGGGCAGCCATCCTAGCCTCGAGCTCAGAAACTTGGGTTTTTAGAGATTTGATCTCAGAAATAGTGTTAGTTAGAATAGTGGAATATTCCTCCTTCATTTTTTCCACAAGTGCCTTGGACTCGCGTAGATCCTTTTCCAAACTGGTGGTCGCATCAAGAATGCTTTGCTTGGACTCCTTAACCAATGCCACATTGGCCTTTCTTGCCTCGTCTAGCTTGTTCTTCAGGATTCTGTTATCCTTGTCGAGACGAGCAGAAGCTTGACCCATTGAACGAAGATCCCTGTGCCTACTGATTTGTCTTATAAACACCTCAGTTGTGGCCTTGGTAACACTACGCCATAAATGGCCTTCTGCAACCCTTGAAAACCGTTGCCGGAAGTTCAAAATTTGTTGGCATAGCCTCAAAAATCTCAAAGGCAACACTTTTTCACTGTTAGTTTTTTCCCCGTTGCCTTTGGGGTCAACGCCAACACTTTTCTACCTATGCCAACAGATTAAAATATGTTACAGTAGAGTAGACTTTGCTCAAAAAAATTTGGGCCCCACACGTGCCCCGCAATCTGGTGGACCCACGAGCACTACGTCAAATTTTGGCTTCCGTCACATCAAATATGTGTGGCTAAGCACTTTACGTCACGTTTTAATTTTTCAGCAAAGTGTCACCTAAGGTCGGATCATTTTACGCCCCCTACGGCCACACCCCAGCTGTGTGGCTGTAACTCAAAACAGAGTGATTAAAGCATACCACCCCTTGGGTCTGACAGCCCCTATTTTAAGCTCAAAAGTGTGACTAAATACCAGCTTGCAGCCACAGGATGCATCGTGGCTAAAGAGAATTAATAACGTGGCTAAACACCAACATTCATCAAAGGCTTAGTTTTGGTCGCATTATTTATTGGTAAATCGTGGCAAAAAACTTGGGTATGGCCACATTTTATAATTTTTGTGTGGTCGTTTCTATGTTTTATATACTATTAAACAACTGCTTTTAGTCACTAATAATTGTAGTGACTATAGTTCTGGCTAAAACCTATTTTTATAGAATTTTTGTAATATATAGTGTGGCTAAAGGATAGTAATAGCCACACACACTTAACTAAATTATACAGAGTTTTATTTGTATTATAAATGATCAATAATAAATAATAATACCAAAATTGAAACACAATGCTATATATTCTAAAATTCAAACACTTAGCCATGCATAATCCATCACCAAACTAAATAGCAACATAATTAATGTAATAGCTAAGACCAATCCATACATAATCCATCACCAAACTAAAACCACAATTTCAATTAGAACAAAAGTATGATCAACTAGCTAGAAATGAAGGATGCTTTGAATTTGATTGAAATTTATTGGCTTTTTTCTTGGCTTCTTCATGTGCCTTTTTAGAAGACTCCAACGTTATAACTTCAACTTGCTTATGCTTCTGAATTTTACTTGAGATTGTTGATTCCTCTGATTGTCTCTATTGGCGGCATCAGTGATATCTTGTGTTGGGATTAATCTCCAAGAAGGAATTACTAGGGCAAGCTGGGCAAGAACACTTCTCACCATTTGATTTGGTGTTATGGCATCTGCAACCTAGATATTTAGCCAACAAAATCATGTTAAATTATGTACATAATGTACTGATCACTCAAATAATCAGGCATTACAAGCATTTACCATTGCTTGATAGAAACAAGAATCCATCTATGTGTTCTATCGCTTCTGATATATCGAAGAGATAAAAGGATTATATTTCATCTTCAGCAGCCTCGAAACAGAGACATATACACAACAAAACAGATTATTACACATATATGAAAACACACAAATAATGATAATAAATGATTAGACTATGTGCTTGTCGTATAGTACATACACAGGTGACCAATCTTACACTCTACAGAGGGACTACTGCCAACTGCCAACTTAAAATCAACTAAGTTTCTTACACATAGTACGGGGACTATAGCTCCAAATATATCTATACCTCAGATAAAATTGGAGTCATGAAATTAGTCATCATCTCAATGAAATGAAGAAATGGATTGCATAGTATTCAACTGTATTCAGGGAAATAACAAAAAAGTCCGAGGAAAGATCACAGAATACTAACACGATATCAAGCCCAAACACATTTTCCCCCCAATACAACCACAATAACATCAACCACTACACTGAACAACAACTAATTCAACAATCATATATAACAAACAAATCGGCTCAATATCGTATATAATTATAACTTATCACCACAAAAGCATAAATCAATCATACATACATACAATACAATCAAATTTTGAACAAAACATTATCGAAATATTCGAAAACAAAACAATATCGAAACAATCGAAAATGAAACAACATCTCATACCTGCCGACAACAGTAACCAGTAAACAGCGATTGAGAGAGCTTGGGATTTGCTCGATGTATGTGTTCCCTGCTTTTGTCACAAACAGAAATTGATAATCAAGATAATGAAAGCACCTTTATGTTTGTGACAAAAACACGAACACCTACATCTACCAAAATCAACTGACCAACAAACAGATCGGGGCCGGGACTATCTAGCAAAATCAATTTGTATGTGTGTGTTTGATTTGAACTTGAGCCGCTAAGAGCCGTGAACATATGTGTGTGCTGAAAAAGAAGGGGGAAAATGGGGAAATGAAATACTGGGTAGGGAGGGAAGTGAATTATTGGGTACATAGGAGGGAAAGAGGAAGCGGGAAATGAAATATCGTTTAGATTTAGATTTTTATTTAAAGTCGTACAAGATATATTTAAAGTCGTACAAGATAAATTTAAAGTCGTACAAGATAAATTTAGATTTTTTTTTTAAAATTTTGCATAGCACTAATATAAGTAGTTGTTCACATCCGTACGGTTGGATCGTCCAAAAATTAATTAAAAAAATTGTTTGTTAAGTGGGCGGTAGTCTCGTTTCTTGAAGTAGTACTTTCACTTGATTTTTGTTATAAAGTCGTACAAGATAAATTTCGATTTTTTTTAAAAAAAATTTCATATCACTAATATAAGTAGTTGTTCACATCCGTACGGTTGGATCGTCCAAAAATTAATTTAAAAAAATAGTTTGTTAAGTGGGTGGTAGTCTCGTTTCTCGAAGTAGTACTTTCACTTGATTTTTGTTATAAAGTCGTACAAGATAAATTTAGATTTTTTTTTAAAATTTTGCATATCACTGATATAAGTAGTTGTTCACATCCGTACGGTTGGATCGTCCAAAAATAAATTTAAAAAAATAGTTTGTTAAGTGGGTGGTACTCTCGTTTCTCGAAGTAGTACTTTCACTTGATTTTTGTTATAAAGTCGTACAAGATAAATTTAGATTTTTTTTTAAAATTTTGCATATCACTGATATAAGTAGTTGTTCACATCCGTACGGTTGGATCGTCCAAAAATAAATTTAAAAAAATAGTTTGTTAAGTGGGTGGTACTCTCGTTTCTCGAAGTAGTACTTTCACTTGATTTTTGTTATAAAGTCGTACAAGATAAATTTAGATTTTTTTGTAAAATTTTGCATATCACTGATATAAGTAGTTGTTCACATCCGTACGGTTGGATCGTCCAAAAATAAATTTAAAAAAATAGTTTGTTAAGTGGGTGGTACTCTCGTTTCTCGAAGTAGTACTTTCACTTGATTTTTGTTATAAAGTCGTACAAGATAAATTTAGATTTTTTTAAAAATTTTGCAAATTACTAATATAAGTAGTTGTTCATATCCGTACGGTTGGATCACCCAAAAATTAATTTAAAAAAATAGTTTGTTAAGTGGGTAGTAGTCTCGTTTCTCGAAATAGTACTTTCACTTGATTTTTGTTATAAAGTCGTACAAGATAAATTTAGATTTTTTTTTAAATTTTGCATATGTCTTCTAAATATTCCAAAATGATTTAAAAAAATTAGATGAATTAAATTTGGAGTTTTGGTATTTTAAAATGATTTTTGAAAATTAATTTTCATTTTGAGGTAAAACTTGTAAAAATCATAATAAATTCATTTTTGATCCCAAAATTATTTTAAAAATATGGGAATGAAGCTAATTTTGTGATCTTGTTTTTTTTAATTAAAATTTTGATTTTAGAAATTATCTTCTATTTAAACTTCAGATTAATAAGTGATTAAATTTGATTTTCAGCAAAGTAGTATAATAAATTAGTAAAGTAGAGGGTACATATGGTTATGTTTTAACCCTAATTCATTGCTACACACAGCAGTAGCCACACTCTCTTCTATTTTGCCGCCTAAAACAAGAACCCCAATCATATCCTTTTTTTCCCTCTTATACAACAACAATTGGTTCTAGATTTGATTGAAATACCCAAGATTAACAAAGCCCCTTTCTGGAGAAGATGAGCGGAGGCACTGTTCAGTTCAATTGGCATGACACAACGCCTTTATGTCTTAACCCTAGGTTTTCACCCCTCTCTGGCGAAGATGATGTCCGGCAATTAGTACCTGTATGTCTCCTCTCTCTCTCTCTCTCACTCTCTCTCTCTGGCTAAATCTATTAAGTCTTGCGTCTATTGGAAATCTAAGTTAATATGATTAACTTAGTTAATGAATGTTTATTTTCTGGAGACTTTAATTTTAGTTTTAATTGATTAACTGACTTTGAGAATATGTTTATTGAAATATTTTGACTAAAACTGTTCGTATTAATCTAAGAGAGTTTATTGCGTCTATTGGGAATCTAAGAGACTACAACTGCATGCAATTATGACATTGATCTCAGTTAATATGAGCGTTGTTTCATATGCCTTACACTCTTCTATTTAAACCATCCCTAGTTAATCCCCTTTCTCATCCTCTCAAACATTCTTAATTGTTATCAAACCCCCCGTCTATCAAATGGCCTTCAACGCTCTCACCATACGTATTGCCAATATAGTGTTCAATTACGAAAACTTCACGATCGTAGTGGAAGGTGCAAGCTTTCCAGTGGACGATGTTCCAAAGAACATCAGCTCTGAGTTCTCCTATGATCAGCAAATCGAGTGGATGTTTCTGCTGATGCACTTCGATCTAGAGAAGGAGAGGAGGGAGGCGGAGCGTCTCCGGGCCCTGGAGTTGCGTGAGAGGATCATTGGACTGGCTGTCACCATATCCAGGATTTACAAGAGGAGGAGGGAGACTGGTTCTTAGAATTTTGTTATTATTTCTTTGTAATTTTTTTTTTGCAATGTTATGCAAGTGTTATGACGTAAGGAGATAGTTGTTATCATGACAGTGTGGAAGTATTTTTATTTTTATCATAACAATTGTTATTTATAGTGTTATGTATGAGTTCTTTTTGTCTTTTTCTATTTTTCAAGAAGGAATAGCTAGGTAAATCTGCATATAAGGTAATTTTTGTAGTAATTGTCATCCCTAATACTCTCTTGTTTGACATGGTCATTGTTCATTATTGGTAGCTTAGATGCATTTGATTTGCAGAAAGAAACATGGTGTATGACGTGCTTAGAGTTTCATTGTTTATTGATCATTAGCTTGTAAGTATGCAGTTGTAGACCTGTAAAAGATGTGTACTTGATGAATGTTCTACAGATTGACTTGCATGATGGTTAAATCTGATTTATGTTTACTCACATATTGAGGTATTTGTTAATGTTAC
The DNA here is from genome assembly GCA_030848705.1 of Heracleum sosnowskyi. NCBI lineage: Eukaryota > Viridiplantae > Streptophyta > Magnoliopsida > Apiales > Apiaceae > Heracleum > Heracleum sosnowskyi. The sequence goes on along the minus strand of CM061242.1, from coordinate 6,077,235 downwards.
ATCAATGTTGACAATCTTCACTGATTTTGACCAAGGGAGATCTCAGCAACATGTAGAGAATACTTGTAATATCAGCAATACTAATACTGGTTTGGGTGCTCCTCAACATGTAGAGAATACTGGTTTCAAGGTTAGTGTATAGTCTGTGATTTAGAAGTATAATTGCTTATTCTTTTTCATATTTTGGGTTGATTTTCATAATGATTTCACTTGCCAGTCCTCGACGCAGGTGGAGCTCACAGAAGCTGAAACAGAGTATGTAGTCAATGCCGTGAAACAGAGTATCCGTGCCTTACACTAGTAAATTTGTTTAATATCTTGATCTGCATATTGCTAGGTTTCTGTTATTGTGAATGCTTCTGAAGTTGAGGAATTTTCAAAAGTAGCTATCAAGCCTGTACGTTCTCTAGCTTCATAGGAATTTAAAGTTTCTTTTATATATGTCTTTAAAATTTTATATAAGAGTGAGCTCGTGCGTTATATAGGGGTGTTGAAAAGGATAATGCAGCAAGAGGAAAGAGCTTCGTGCAGACTTGTTGATGTCATATTGTGGAAAGATGGATATCTCAAGGAACCGACCATTCTGATTGTACATGGAACCTTGTACTGTTGTACATATTAAATCTATGTTGTATTGTAATGGTAATACATCTGTTCCAACCCAAATAAAGATGTTAATTTGGCTCGGAAGCACCTCCCAGTTTTGACTCCTCATGTTTTGAATAAACCAAGACGTTCTTATGAATATATTTGCTTGAAAATAGTTTGTTACTTTCGACAGATAGTTGGAATATGGAATTTGAATGTTATATTATTATTGCATATATATTCAAATAGTAATAAAATATTCAAATTTCTAACAAGGATATCAGTCGTTGTCACCTGTTTTCGAAACTTTTTAGTCACACAATAATATAGTCACTAGTTTTTAGCTTCCTTAAGCGAACAAAGCTCTGACATATATGCAGAAAACTCTACTTTTTAGTCACATATAAAATGTAGTGACCATAGGTTATTTCCCATTTAGCCACATCACCGAAAACGACTGTGGTCGTTTCGTAACATTTAGACACAGCAAAGAAGCGTCGCTAGTTATTGTCACACTTCTATCTCTCAAGTATGACTATAAATTTTGGAATTGGTCAAAGTCAAAAAAAACCATGCTGTTATTGTCACATTTTTTTGAAGTTGTGACTAAATCTTCCAAAAAATGTGTCTTCGGTCACTCGAAAAACAATTGTGTGGCTAAAACTTGGGACGATGATCTTTAGCCACTCGTTTTTTCCAAAGTGTCACAGCCCTTACTGTACAAAAGAGTGACGAAAGCCCAAATTTGACGTAGTGGAGTGGGCCCCACTTATATATATATTTTACAATTTATATATATTTAATAAGATATTATCCATATGTATATTTTTATATTTATTTTCAACAATAATAAATGCAGCAAATTGGTTAAAATATTTTTTTTTTCATTTCGCTAAATATAATCAACAATGACATTACAAAATTCATAATCCTCAACTCTAAAACAAAAAAATAACATCAAATGAAGGTTTACAAGCTTCTAAAAGATCCTTACTTATGGAAAAAAAAATCTAACACTCTCCAAAGGCTCATGTATCCATGTCAAGTTCTTCCAGACCGAATCCTCTGAACCTAATAGTCCTTATTCCTCCATTTTCAGCTGGCATGCATAAATGATCACGTTAAGGAGTGTATCTCAAATCAACCCTGAAAGACAAACATAAAGGTCAAATTACGAGAAACCAAAACGTCCAAATTGGTGCTTATTATAATTGGCAAAATAAATTATCAAGTTTCTGCTTATAATCTGAAAAACACAGAGGACAAGAAATATGAAAACAAAGGATAAGTCTGCGGTAAAATAGAATTTATTTCATGTTTATTGAGAAATTCTACTATTGCGTAATAAAAATGACATTTCAGGGTACGTCAATAGCGACTCTCGGTCCTCAGTCACTGCGCCTCTGCACACCTATATGCATAATGGCATATATACACATACATCCTAATAACATACAACCTACAATAGTAAAAAACATCACATTATAGTATCCTAATAGTATGTGAATCAGTTGATGAAGATACATTAACTCCAGCTTTTTTTGCCCACCTGACATACTGAGCTTTTCCACCAAACACATTCAGATTATTTACAAGACTAAGAATCAACCGAATCCACCAAACCCCTGAAGAGGTTCAGCCATTACATATAGTGCCATATAAATAAAAATTTAGACAAGTCACTTGACATTATAAATACTTAACTATAAGTATGAAAAGTTTTTTTCCGTGGTTGGATAATAGAGACTAAACACTTTCCAGAAATGAACAAATCATTCATTTTGTTGTGATATTACATTAGCAGTGATCGAAAAACATTTCTGGTTCAGGTTTGTTTAACTATATGAAAGTGTATATCGAAAAAAAACAGTTGTACAATTAATTAATATCTGATTCCAACACTGAAGAAACTTCAGATTTTAATTGACTAAAGTTCCAAAGCATAAGTTCCATATTTTTTAGTAAGAAAACAGAGGAAGAAAATGAAAGAGCCACATACAGAATACTACAAATTTAAATCTAGGCACACGCATATCATGCCATGTTTCACTATATACCATGTCAGCTGACAAACTCAACAAACCAGCTACAAATACAAATTACGAGTCATGGAACTGGTCTCCGTAGTACGAAATTACCAGTTTGTAGGCTAAATCAGTTTGTATATATAGGTACCTAACCAAAATTGGATAGAAAATCTTAACACCAGTTTTAACAGCAAGAACCAGAAAGGTGGATATTACTGTCGGTGCCAACTGCAAAGGGAAGTCAACAACAACTTAAGCACTACATGTTTTATATAGAAATTATGCCTTCACTAATCAATCTCATGTTAACAAGAAGAGAGAAAAAAAATACTATCCAGAAAAACAACAATACAAAGTCACTAACAATTAAAATTAACTTAAAATCAATGAAGGAACAACAAAATACAACAAACCTTGAAGACCCTTTCATTAAAAACACCAGGTGACACCTGAAGAGCATTAGGAGAATCACCATCACTAAAAGCCCAAGTTCTACAAATAGTCATTCCCATTTGAGCTCCTCTCTTCATCATCTCAGAAACTCTTGAGTTTGATGGACCATTCAAACTATCTTGCATCAATTGCAGATCGGAACTATCGCAGCCAATAGAAAAATAAACCACACAAACATAAATTACATATCTAAATTACAAATAACATTAAAGCCCTAAATTTGAACATGTAAAACCAAAAAAAATAAACAAAATCCTAAATTGAAATTAAATGAGAGAGAGAGAGAGAGAGAGGCATGTAACCCAAATCGAAGACGAAGCCCTAACCTTAAAGATGGAATCCAATTGAATAGAAGTCGGAAATTGAAGGACAATAAGAGATTTGGGGAAAATGAAATTGTGTGGAAAGAGATTGGGGGAAAATGAGATTAGGGGAAAATGAGATTGGGACCGGGAGAATTAGAGGGCAAAGTGTTCGAAATTTTGTTTAAGAGCGGTATATTTGCCGCTCGCCAAACTTTTGCTTGAATCTGTGCAATTGCAATCTCATGTGTATTATGTTAATTTTTGAAATATTTATTTTTTATTTTTTATTTGTTTATTTTAAAATTATTAAATAAATCATAATAAAATTCCTAGTTGAATAACATTATTAAATAAATTCATGTTTGTATGTAATTAATTATTTAATTTCATTTTTTATTAATATTATAAAGTTTTTTCTCAAACATAATTTATTATTTTATTTTGAAAATTTGTTCATTAATTTAAAATTATCAAAAATACATTATTTACGAAAAAATTATCCTTCACCCCAATTCAGATTGCAATAAAATTATAAATAAATCATTTTCATAAATTTTATTACTTTTTATATAAAATTATTATTTAATTTAATTTTTATTTATAGTAAATCTTAGTTTTTTTTGTACAATAACTATGCCAACGCTTTATCATGTCTATGCTAACACATGGAATGGATGTTGTAATAGGCAGGATTCAATACGGCTATTACAACACTTGTAGATGGCAACACCTTGCAAAATCGTTGTAGGAAGTCATTTATGGCGTAGTGTAAGGGCATCATTGTCGCTTCAAACGAGCCCGAAGTCCATGCCCTTAAATCACTCTCGGAAATGTGTGGGACTCCGAGTCAAACCAAATAACTGGCCACCACATTTCCTTGAGGATTTGGGGGCAAATCCTTGCGGGCCCGCTTCACTGCATCAACATCAGGTGGGGTATCCTTGGATTGCTTGGTTTTCCTTTTGTGCGGAGAGCCCCCCCAATGGCCAAGTGTTCAGTGAGGGTAGTCCTAAACCGGGGAAGGATCTCTTTTGTTTTAACCTTGTTTGAACCCTCTGCATGCGAGCCTGTTTGGCTGACAGAAGGAACAGTGTGAGCCTGAACCTCTTGCTCATCTAAGAATGGAGGAGGAGAAATTGCCATTTCTGAAATAAAACAAAGACAAAAGAGTTAGTTAATACACAATAAATAAAGGTGCCAAAGTAAAGTAACGATGCGAGCTAAAGGCTCGCATCAAATGAAACTTACCTTTTCTTTTCCTCCTAGATTTCTTGCTAAGAGTCAACCTAGTCCCTTCTTTTAAGAAGCCATACTCGACGAGATTGGCAGTAGTAATCAGTTTTCTAATATTACGTTCTGAGACAGGAATCTTTAAAAGATTATCAGCGTTTAACTTCTCTTGACCTTGCAAAGACGTTCTCACGGGAGGTTATGAATGAATAGAAATAAACTATAAGCACGATGCGAGCTCAAAGAGCGATGCGAGGTGACAAAGAAACGATGCGAGCTCAAATGAAATACTTACCAGGATCGTAGTAGAAATGAGTTTGGACTCGGGGAACTTCATGAACATAGAAGAAAGGGTCTTTTCATTTGCCTGAGTTGCTTGGGCCCCCAAAGATTAACTTTTTCTTATTGTAGTAAGGCCAGACAGAAAGGTAGAAGTAGCCGAACTCGGCTGAGTGCTTCAAATTTAAGAAGTCCCAAGTTGCCTGGCGGTGAGAGTAGGGTAGCCTTGTTTTTTGTAGAGAATATACAAAGCAATGGCAGACCTGTAGCCGTTAGGGTTGATTTGTAACGGTGCGAGCCCATAATACTCCAAGATTTCTTGAATGAAAGGATGGAGGGGTGCAGAAATACCCAGCTTTAACATGAAAGATGAAAGGACCATGCGAGGCGCCCGTCCTCCATTTTTTGGATGATTAAAATGATAACACCTCATATGCGGTGCGGGCAGGATTATACGACCCTCTGGCCTGAACTGCTCCACGAGGTCGTGTAAGGAATCCTCAGTCAATGAGGTGGACATATCTCGACAAGCTAGAATCTTCCCATCCTCATGAAAGGAAGATGAGCTCTCGTCGCCATATGGAATTATGCGTTTTTTGAGAAAAACCACTCCTTCGAGCTCGGGTTGTTGGATGGGTTCATATGGAACAGGAGACGGTTCGGGGACGTAAGCATAGTTGCAGAAATCCACCTCTCTAGATACATCTGTTATTTCCTCACTAGCAGGACTGTCATATGACCAATGCGAGCTTTTATCTTCATCCTCATCATTCTGTTCGAACTCGTCTTGAGGAGATGCGATACGAGCCACGGCTTTTCCTTTGTGTTTGGCATAAAAAGTGCTTCCTAGGGAACTGTTTGTGGACGACCCTGAAATGTCAATAGGTTGATGGGCGGAGGCTGGTGCAAGGTGAAGCCTTGCCTCCCTTTCTTGAAGCAATTGATTTATACGAGCATTAGCCTCCTCTTCGCTCATGAGTGGTAATGGACGATTGAAAAAATCATCAAGATCAAACGAGCTGGGGACACTTGGTCTTGTTTTCTTGTTTCTCCATGATTATAGATTTTTCTCCCTAGTGTAATTTTCTGGAGTGGAGTTGGGATCGAGTTGAAGTCCCAACGAGCTGGAACCGCTAGCTCGCATCGCACTCTCTACCCTTGCGATGTTGACTGCCCCTTCTGGAGTAATGGCTGAGTTGGGAGAGATAGGCTGGCTTAAACGACCCGAAATGGATGTTAATTCACGCTGGAACTCCTTGGAACCTCTAAGCTCAGGAGGATATTGATTCAAGGGAGATGGGGTGGCAGAAGAACGAGCCGGGCTCGGTGTCTTATCAAGCGAACTAGCAGACATGGATGGGGTCGCACTCGACATCTGAAAAGGATGGTGAAAATTAGTGGGTGCCCCTAAAAAATAAAAAAAAAGATAGTGAAGAATCCTAAGTGTCCTCGCCTCGCACGAACAATTAAGGTCACTGTGTTCGATGCGAACACATGTCTTGTTCTCGCATTGGACCAAGGCTTAGCTCGAACCATGGTTTGAGTTCGCCTCGATAAGGGAACTCAGTTCGCAACTCGTTCAGCTCGAACAGATAATATATAGAAACATAAAAATACATATGAAAGAAGGTTTTTTGAGATTGAAATGCTTACTCTGTGAAGGATTAGAATATGAACTTGAAGAACTTGATGAAGTTGCAGACGAACGCCGAGAAGTAATGATAATTCTCGCCGTGATTGATCCTTGAGCAAAATTGGACAGAGTTTCGTTACTGTTTCTGATAGAATGAGTTTGTGAAAGGAAATTCTGAGGTATTTATAGAGGGTAGAAGAGAGAATACAGGGGACACGTGTCCGAATATGAATGGATGGCACGTCTTTTTATGAACAGCTGTAAAACGATTGGATGAACACGTGTCTAACAGTAGTAAGCGAACTGGATACTATGCGAGCTGGGAATCGGGCTCGCACCGTATTATTGGGAGCAAATGAAAATTCCTTATCTGATATTACTAAGGAATTTTGGGGGGTAGTTGTTATACTAGATTTTTGGTAATGGGCCCTAGACAGGTCCCTAAGTGATTTGGGCCTAGGGAATGAATTATATTTTGGAAAGATTGGTGTGAACTGGAATTAGGGCTCGCACCGTGAGCTATGTTGAGCCCAAAATCCTTTTAAGTATGGTGGGCTCGCTTTGTTAACGTATGGTGAGCACCTGTCCTTATGAGTTCTCACCTTAACGAGGGCACTCACGAAGATCTCATTACGATGAGTTGGGTTATCATCATAATTGGGCTCGCTTCGCTAAAATGAATATTGGACTCTCTTTCTTATGAGTTCACCATGATGAGCTCGCATCTCCATTAATGGACTCTCACTATAAGCTTATGGGCTCTCACCATTATGAAGTAATGGGCTCGTGCTACTTAACAGAAATGAGGATGATTGAACATAGGTGAGCTCGCACCACTTGAACTATGAAAATGTGATTTGAGCGATGCGAGCCTGGCCAGCTCGCATCGTGGGTGAAGCCCAAAATATTGAAATTCCTGTTTATAGAATGTTTCTTGGTTGACACGGGACAAACCTACAATCATGGAAAGAAATGCGGAGATGCCGCGAGATTGTAGGAAAACGTGTAAGACCGGACTATTTATGGGAACATGAAGTGGATTGATAATCCTTGAACTATTTATGGGAACATGAGGTGGATTGATAATCCTTGAACTATTTATGGGAACATGAGGTGGATTGATAATCCTTGAACTATTTATGGGAATGTAAATCTTGACTACTTTATGAGCTTGGGCTGAGTGGGCTTATTCAATGACTTGTTCTCCAAGAACTACGTGAGGCTTGATCCCTATATAAAGGGGTACGTAGGCACCTTGTATGATACACAATTGACACTCGGCAAAGAGCAAGAGAAAGAACCCATTCTCTATTCAATTTTCTGAGGAGTCATCATACAAGTCCAGCCACAACTTTCCATAAACCTCCAACACACTGTTGTACGAAATTCTCCTTACAACAAGAGTTATATCATTTATGTATTGAATCTGTAGCATAGTAATATTTTCAGTTATCTAATTCAAATTTTGCAATAATCTAATTTAATTAGTATATATAAATATATTCTCGAAATTACGATGATTCCTTTACGGGGTTAAAAAGAACTTTTCTTCTTGAGAATTTGTCATTCTCATTTGTAAGAATTTAGAGTATTGAATTTAACACTTATGGGACATTTTTATTCCATCTCTCGAGCTTCATTGTTCTTGTAAATAGAAATGTACCAAATATCCATAATATAAAATTTGATCTGTGAATTTGTCCAAAAAATCTAAGACGGTCTGACTAGGTCCATGGGCCTTAAATTAACGGGCCTCCTATTTTTTTTAACAAAATCAAAACGGTCTAGCTCGAAGTTCAAAAATTAGGATCCAAACTCAAATTGTTAAAAGATCGATATTCTTAAAAGTTTAAATTTAGTTCGAATAAAGTCACATTTAAAACTTTTGGAATTAAAAATTCGTATGTATTAATTAAATATCTAGATTCTTTTTATATCATGTAATAAAAGTTAAAAGTTCTTTTTATGATTTAGCTATCCGTAAAGACATTTTATATGTTATATAATTATAAAACCATCTATCTTCTATTACTATATATTAAATGTCAACACAAGGGCAAAAAATTCCAAGAAAATGCCTGTGAAATTCCCAGTATACCCTTATTTTTCACATAATTACAAAAATATCATTATAATTTTTATTTTCTTAAAAAAGTAGGCATGGAGAGTTGAACCCATGACCTTTGAATTGGAAGTAACAATCTCAACCACTAGGCCAAATACTCATTTTGATAAGATAATAAAATTCATTATCAATAAGTGTAAATACCCAAGATGTTATATCATCGTTTTTTTTTGTTTTTTTGTAATTTACTTGCCAATATAGAAAATCGATCTACACAAGTGCTTTAAATAGATGTTTTTAATAATTATTTTGCAAATCAAACCATACTAAAAGAAAATTTTCTCATAAAAATAACCAGCTAAACAAAATATTATATATTTGACCCGTAAAAAATAAGACTATTTTAATATTACAAATTATATTTATTTGCATTAAATATATAATGGCTCTGATTTCATATCGTATTAGATTACGAATTGCATCGTCTATTATACAAATTTCTTCATAAATTAATATGGTCGACATTTTCTACGTCATCTTTTCATCTATATGACTGTACTTACGATTTAAAAAAAAAGTGAATTTAAGAACATTTGGGTCGAAATTATATATAACCCAAGTTTTTAATGTTTTTAAACATTTTTAAAAACAATAAATGAATGTTTTCATCTATATCATATTTGTAACATATATTTTGCAAATCTAACAATACCGGAACAAAAGATTGCGTAAAAATAAGTAGATACACAAAATATTTTAATATTGACCCGTTACAAATAGAATTGTTGCATAAAATTGATTGTGGTTCAAATTTTATATACTATAAAATTCAAATTGCATTATGTATCATACTAATTTGAATGTAACTTGATACAATTAACAATTTTTACTGAACTTTTTTTTCATTTGTGTGATTGGATCTAGGATTTAAAAGAAAATTACAATGTGAATTTAGGGGAGTTTCGATTGAAAAAATATATAATCAGAATTAACAGATATGAGATTTGAATATTGGACTCGATATTAGTTATCACGAATAATAACATATAAAAATAAGTATCTTAAAAAACAACATATAAAAATAAGCATGTACACAAAATGTTATAAATTTGACCCGAAAACAATAGGATTACTTTAATATTGTAAATTATATTTATTTGTATAAAGTAGATAATGACTCAAACTTTATATCCTATAAATTACAAATTACATCATTTACCATACCAATTTGTACGTAAGTTAATATACTTAAAAAAATTATTTAATCTTTTTTCATCTACACGGTTAAATCTACGATTCCAAAAAAAACATATAGGGTGAATTTAAGGGCGTTTGGGTCACCAAAAGATATAATCAAATTAATCGATATGAGATTTGAATTTTGGACTCGATATCAGTTATCGAAGTAAATAATTACATAAAATACATATATATAGTCAAGTTAAAGTATATTATTATAAGAAAACGATGATCATATATAAAATAAATTGGATTGAATTTTGTAACTGCGAACGATATTTGAAACACTTACTAAGTATGTTCATATAATTTAATATACCAACGAACACATGAGAGGAGTGCGGAATCAGTTCCCAAGTAAAAACAGAAGAAGCAAATAAGTGAGATGAATACTCTACATTACAAATATGTGCTCATCTCCCAAAGTGTTTATCACAAACTCGGGTCTTGTAAGGGCGTGTAAAGACGCGCCGACCTTCAGTTTCTTCTTAAAAACCTCTATCTCATTCATGCGTGTTCAATTATATTACAATAACATTGCGTGCATTTAACGATTCATGATCTAGAATGAAAAAAAACCAATTAATCGCTGAAAAATAGACAACAACCGCTTTCTAAGGGAAAATACTTATCAACAAATTATACTTTCTCCAACACACAAAACTTTAAGGAACGTTATTATAATCGTAAGGAGAACAATAGTCCACTTGTGTTTCAAATTTTACACTATTTCAATTTGTTTTTAATATCAATAATACTCACTATGAACAAGTCTCAGCGCCTTGACACATTTATGTTCATAATTCAAAATAATTATAGTATTCGTCAACAAAGTTCCTTACTCCTTATTGTGTATAAATTATAAACCATGCTTCTGATCTAATATTATCAAACTTAAGACTACTCAATCCTCAGGTTAATAACTTGATCTCAACTATCTTCCTCGTAATATAATTATTGACGTCTCTATGTAGACCCAGACTACTCAATCCTCAAGTTAATAACTCGATCTAATTAATCATCTTCCTCGCAATAAAATTATTAACGTCTCTATGCAGGTCCGTGCCTTGCACGGGCTGTGACGCTAGTTACTACCTATAGTCAACTATCCCCCGATTATAATTTTATGTAAAACCTAATTTTCCATCAAATATGTATTGATGAGAGTTCATCTATTCAATTCCGAGTCTATGTATGAATAAATGGGTTCCACTATAAACACAAATGGGAACAACGTTGGGTGGGTTATCTAGAAGTTGATCTACTATAGTTGCAGGAGGTTCCTGGTAATAGTTATGTCATGTTTTTAACTTATGCATTGTTGATTGTTTCCTTGTGGAAGTGGGGGAGCTTTTGTCGGTGTTAATCATAGTTGGAATTTTTACCCATGCTAGTCAGCATCGGAGATTTTGCTATTAATTTTTGTGTGTTTGGTTGAATAACTATGTCTGATGTTCAAAGTAGGCATCTTTCGTATTCATTAATAGATTTTCTTACGAAAAAAGAAAGACAATTGATCACTACAAGAAATCTCGGCTGAAAATGATCACTCACATTCGTAGATTTGTTTAAAAGGGCCATGTGCGCATGAGGCTCGGTCGGCCCTTGGGCCTAAAACAAACTTTTCATTTCTCAAATAGGTTCTCCACGTCCGGGTTGTAAGAAAAACCCATCCCACATTTTCTTTCAAAAATTTTTGGGCTTTTATAAGATCTTCATAACACTCGACCGAACAAATTAACCCCATCAACAAATTCTTCCATAAAATCATAACCACCAGGAATAGTCCCCTTTAGATATTTAACTAATATCGTAAGATATCAACAAATGTAAAATAAATATGCAAATCATTTACACAAGTGCATATATACATGTGTATGTATGTACGTATATAGAGTAAAGTGCACTTTGTATACCTGTACTTTGACCAAGACACCATTTGCAATATTACTTTTCAAATTATTACACTTGCAATACTGAATTTTAAAACCCGTCACATTATGTGTATCACCGTGAAATTCTGGTTAACTCCGTTAAAAAAAAGGTACTAAAAGGGTAACAGTGTCTTTTCACTAAACATACACAATATTGTATTTATATGAATTATGTTTAATTTGGTATGTAAATTGAGGGTTTTATCAAACCCAATTCAATTTTTTTTGTTTCATTTCTCTTTTATCTCAATTTCTCACTTTGTTATCAACACAATTGTTCTCATTGAGTTTAAATTCGAAATTAACATGAAGAACGTGGAAAAGACGATGAAGTTTCATTGAATTTAGATAGAAAATATAAATGAATTCAATTTAGGGAAGAATATGAAACATGTGTGTGTATGTTTTATGTCTGTGTGTATAACAAAGATTAAATCAATTTGGGAAAGAAGATGAAACAAATGTGTGTGTGTTATAATGTGTATATATAATTATATTTTGATCAATTTTTGAAAAAAATAGAATGACATGGGTGGTTTAATGGTTAATTGGTCGATTTTTACTGTTCACATAAGGATTGGACAAAAATGCCCTAACGGAGTTAACTAAAATAGACGACGATACACAAATTGTGACAATTTTGTAAGTACAATATTGCAAGTGAAGTTATTTAAAGTGCAGTATTGCAAGTGGTGTCTCGGTCAAAGTACAAGTACACAAAGTGCACTTTACTCATGTATATATATATATATATGTGTGTGTGTTAAACATGTGATGATTTTAAAAGTAAATAATATAAATAGATGCCTAGAAAGCATGTAGGGGAGATTAGAATTAAGTCTTAACATTGATGATTGTTGTAATGGTGGTTGCTTGTCACATCTTACGTATTGAATGATATTAAGAAGGGATAGTAATGACAATTTATTTAAAAATATTATTTTGAATGACTAATATCATAAATTCCATTAAGTGGCATTTTATTAAGGTCGGTGAGTTAATTTATGACAGAAAAACCGTCGTATATTCATAAAAATTTCTCTTTACCTCAAACTCATATACATATCTCTTCATTACATACCTCCCACAATTGTATGGATTATCATGATGACTTTCGTTTCAACATGATTTGATAATTTAATTATAACAATGTTTCTGAGTTTTGTTATACTAATATATATGAGCATTATTAAGAAGCGTATCAGAAATATTTATATGATTCTAAAGTTCACATTTTTTATTTTTAAATCACTGTCATTTGACAATTTGGCATTTACTAGTAAAACAATAAACTTATATATATATATATATATATATAGAGTTAAGTTCTATGGAGACCACCTTTTTTGTGGAGACCCGGAGACCATATATGTTCTGCAATCTAAATTTGGAAAAATAGATCATATTTTGTAATCAAAAATTTGCAAAACGTACTGTTTTGCAATGTGTATTCTATGAAAATCACTATTTCATTGAAAAACTTGAAAACCATGTAAGTTCGGCAAACTAAACATGAATGTTCTGCAAACGGAACATGTTTTGCAGAACAATATGTTTTGCTATGTTTTAGTTGCAAAACATATATAATTTTAAACATTTTAAATGAAAATAGTTATTTTAATCGAACATAATTTATAAAATATATTTTGTTAAATTTAGATTGCAGAACGTATGTGGTCTCCAGGTCTCCACAAAAAAGGTGGTCTCCATAGAATTTAACTATATATATATATATATATATATATATATATATATATATATATATATATATTTAATTTTTAATAAAATTGATGCAAATCCAGAATTCGTGCCAATATATAATTTTTCGGAATCATAGACCAACATCAATGGACCAAAGCAAAGAAATAATAAAAAAGTGAGGTGGACCCCTACTTTGTAATAAAATTGCTTCCAGTTTGATGATGAAATGTAATTCATTGTTAGGTTAGGGGCTACACACAAATTCGAGATTCACAACATACCAATGCAAAGCGCACACACAAACAATGTTCAAGTATCTCCCAAACAATACCTAAGACGATTACATCTCTTAAGCCTTCACCTATCAAACAAATACAATATGACTATGTTTATATAGTCATCCAAAACTTAGCTACCAAGACTTGTCATATTTGTTCTACAAGACTTACCATTCTTGTTATACAAGACTTTTTATTCTTGGCACCTAATTCCCTAAATTAATCATGACCAAGACATACCATATATAATAATTGTCTACACATACAATTATTACCAAAATAGTCTTAATCGCCCATATCACCATGACCCATCCATATGGCCGTATTGGGTTTAAACACAACAATCCTCCCCTTAAACCCAATACCCGTCTCAGATTGAACGGTAACCATTAGAGACATCAACGTCCGTCCGCCATGCCTCCCTTCGAACAAGAATCTCCCAGTCTTGCTCTTCAAACCTTTGAGTGTCGCTAAAAGCCCTATAGTGACCTCCAAACCACCGTTCCTCAGCATAATGATGTATCGATCTAAAAAATCATGTGCATCATCCACCACGAGTGCCCTTCCATCTGTTGAGTCACCCGATCCTTGCTTTATCAATCTTTTGGCCTGTAGAAGAACAACACTAGAATCATCCAAAATTTTCACCTGGTTGATCAAGCCATTGAAACTATTATGATGATCTCTTCCATCTTCTTCCATCTCGAACCTGAATAAAATGATCCACGGTGCAAGTCAACCGCCATACCGCATATAACTTTGTCTCCTCCCACGTTAGTAGGCTTCTTGTCAGCGAATCCTTCATTGTACTCCGCCATATCAATTGAATCTCGATCTTTCCCTCAACCTCATCCATCTCGATCCACGAACCTTGGCTCTGATACCACTTGTTAGGTTAGGGGGCTACACACAAATTCGAGATTCACAACATACCAATGCAAATCACACACAAACACACGATTAGTTGACAAAGTAACACACAAAAAACATATATGACGTGGAAACACCCACGTCCCAACTTGTATTATTAATCAAAACAATTATCAATAATACAATCAAAACAATAACACCTCAATGGTGTCCCAAACTCGATACTTAAGCCAAACAATGCTCAAGTATCTCCCAAACAATACCTAAGACGATTACATCTCTTAAGCCTTCACCTATCAAACAAATACAATATGACTATGTTTATATAGTCATCCAAAACTTAGCCACCAAGACTTACCATACTTGTTATACAAGTCTTTTTATTCTTGGCACCTAATTCCCTAAATTAATCATGACCAAAACATACCATATATAATAATTGTCTACATATACAATTATTACCAAAACAGTCTTAATCGCCCATATCACCATGACCCATCCATACTGCCGTATTGGATTTAAACCCAACATTCATTTCAATTTTTTAATTATAATTTACTTTACTCTGGGAAATAAAGTATTAGAATTACCATGTAACATTAATCTGGTTAAAGTGTTTAATTTTTTTTTTACTAGTGATGAATCAATCTCAATAGTTAAATAAAACTACTAAGCAAATACTAGCTAGTTTATCCTGATATGTCTTTCCATTGCTAAACAACACCTTTTTATAATTATTTACCAAACAATTATACATCTGCTATTCATTCAGCAGCGACACTTTCCGACATCACTTTTTTTCACCGTTACAACAGTTTTTAACAACAATCCCAAATAGAGTATTAGTATTGTTTGCTTTATTATCTTTCACTTAAGATTTATGAAATTAAACTATTTATAAAGTATATATTACATATATTATAGACCAAATTACGATTTATTCAAGTTTCGTGTTCTTTTTTTTTTTTTTGGAAAAAAAATATGACTTGTTATTCATATATATATTTGTATGTTACTCCATCTGTCCCATCCATTTCTATACACTTTCTATTTTAGGATATCCTTCTCATTTCTATACATTCCAAAAATAGTAACTTTTAATAATATAAAACAGTACACCTACTACTTTTCTCCACTATCTCTATTCTATAATAATATAAAACACTATTACACCCACTACTTTCTTCCTTTATCTCAAATCTATTATATATTAATAGGACGGAGGGAGTAATTAAGTTTTGATATTGCAAATATGCTACTCGAACTCATTTTTCACTTGATTCATTTTTTCACTCATCATCGGCTCACTGTTATGTGCCATATCCTTGATTCCTTGCATACTCAATTTACTTCCATTCAAATCCATGTATATGCTTAAAGAAATATTTTGTTAAAATTTTGAGGAACCAAAATTGGAATTGGCGTCGAAATCGGTTGATTCAATTCTAATAACTTCAGGATACAAAGTTTATAGTTGATAGTTTTGTTAAATTATTATTGAGAAACAATATTTTTTTTTAAAAAAAATTTGGTTGGTTATGAAATTATGTTTTGATTGATTTTGTTGATTTAGATGTTTCTCCTCCTTCATCTTCATCTTTTAATTTTAGACTATGCTTGATTTAAGGATTTTTTGAGAAGTTAGTTTAGTTGATCTAAACTATTTACCCATCATTTTTTAATTTTATGGTTGATTTTGGTGAAATGTGTCAACTGTTTGACATAATATCATAAATGCATTTGATTGCTTATGAAATTGCATTGAGTTATGGTTTGCAAAATTACAAACCGAATCAATTTTCAAATAAAAAGAAATGAATTTGCATTTTAGTTAGCTTGCAAAGTTGCGCATCTTATATTATTTAAAAAAACCTTAAAAATAATAGTAATTATATCGTATGTTTAAAAATTAAGTAACCATGTATTTCAAAAAATTGTAATCTTGCTATTTAAATAAACGCCCTATTTTTTAATAATACGGTGTCACCAGCACAATCTTATGATATAAATTCTTTATGATAAAAGATTCTAACACAACACCTATGTATGCACTTGAACGCACCTTCAAAGGTATGCTACATATTATCAATAATTTTTATGGGTGAATTTCTCTCACACCGATACAATGAATCAGAATAAGATTAGTTTTAGGAGTCTGGAACAGAACTGGTGAATCGTAATAACTCATAATATATTTCCACTCTGTTACTTGTCATAATCTTGTACACTTGCGAGAATATTGTAGTTATCGTCAACTTCTAAACCAAGAATTTCTAATGGCCTTTCTAAGGAACATTCCCACTTTCATCAGGCTACATGATTCCATTGGTGAAATGGGTCAGCCATGCCCATTCTCGATCTACCGTGACTTGCAACAAAAATCAATCATTTCCCTCCATTTGATTTCCTTCTTTTCTGGGACACCGGTGTCTCAGAAAAATATCCTACAACCATTCAAAAGTTTCTTTGAGTAAACAATCATCGCTTTAACATTTAATTACCATTAGCTTTTGTATGCTTACTCGAAGTAGGATTTGTTTCAGGCAAGAATGGACAAATTCTCTTTGCTTTTCTGCTCCCTTCAGGTCTAACGAACTCTTGTCCTATGAATGTTAATGAGACATTTAATTACAAATCATTCACGCCAACAATGTATTAGGAAATAATATTAGAAGCTGACCGTTATAATGGACTTCAGAATTGATATTTTTACCCTTGCTTGAAGAAGGCCTTTCCTCTGTTCGTTGCAGAGTATGAGTTGTGGCACCTTTTCCAGCAATTGCCTTTGCTTCTACTTCTACCCTTATCAATTCTTTCAGTAGACGGGTTTTTTTATTTTCTCTTTCGTCTTCACTGTCTATTACATCCGTGAATATCAAAGCTTTGTCACCATCTCCTACAATAGCATCAGTTCCGAAACCTGACATACATTGTTATTAGTTAGAGATAGGCATTGTATTTTGAATATAATTAAGAGAAAACACCGAGGAAGTGTTCCTAAACGTCATCAAATTCCTATACAATTTATAATTTGTTCTTTTACACTATATTATAATATTTAATTTTGATATTTAATTATTATAAATCCAATGTCAAAGGAAGAAAGTGAATCTGCTGATTGACATCATCCAGACCATTATGTAATAGCTATATCAAGAATATACTAGTGTACGATTCTTAGCTATATGGATGAAATTGCACCTACCTGCTGTTTTTCGCTCCAATGAAATGTGTTTTTCGGCATTTGATGTTTGAGAGGTTTCTAGCAATTGAGGATGACCAGATGCCATTTCTACCGCCAACCTCGCCAGCACTTCTAGTGAAATAGTATTTGGGATCTCTCTTTCACCAATACTGTCGACCATGTTTATGGCCTTAGCAAGAGGTTCAGTTTCATTCTTTTTGAGAGAACCTGTCCATAATTAACTTTTGTTACAGATTAAGAATAATTAAAATAAGACATCGTGGTAGAGTTCTTAAATGCAAAGTATATAGTGAGAGATATACTAAAATGAGAAAAAAGTTTAGTTACCTCCATGAACTGTGAGCTTAAGTGAAGAATCTTGAGCAGTAGTGCTACAAGTGACAGGTTCACGGACACAAGATCTGCACCGCCACCACCTAAAACGAGGAACATCAAGTGTTCCTCGTAGCTGCTCCCATGTGTTTTCAGTGATTCCGTCGAAGGGAATACAAACCTTTGGATTCATATTTCTCTTTTCAGCGACGTACTTACTGACCACATACAATAAATGAAATTGTCAAAACAATACTCACTCTCTCACTCGTAGAGTGCTTAAACAACACACAAGTAAATATTAATGATAGGAGGTGGGAAAGAGCACAACATAATTTAATAAGGGGGGGGGGGGGGTCTTAACTAGTTAATTATTAAATTTAACATTCAAAACATTGTGGAAAGTTATTTTTTCAA
Organism: Heracleum sosnowskyi; assembly: GCA_030848705.1. Taxonomy (NCBI): domain Eukaryota; kingdom Viridiplantae; phylum Streptophyta; class Magnoliopsida; order Apiales; family Apiaceae; genus Heracleum; species Heracleum sosnowskyi. The sequence continues at coordinate 6,058,699 of CM061242.1, read as the reverse complement.
GTAATACGTACTATGCTTTGATATGCTATACAGTATTTATATGCATATAACATGTGCTAAACTACAAAATATAAGCAATGAGAAAGGAATACCGCATTGAGAAAGGTTGACAGTTTAAGTTTTCATTTTTGAGCTCATCTGAAGTCGTTGAGTCTATAGACAATGACTTTATGGTGTCGGAAAGTTCGTTCAATCTTTCATCAATAGCAACACTAGAAGGGGCGGCTTCATGAACACAAGTTTTACAACGCCGCCACCACCTATGACGAGGAACATCTAGTGATCCTCGTTGTTGATTCCATGTATCTTCACTGATGCCATCGAAGGGGATACAAGCCCTCGGGGTTGTATCTCTCATTTGAGCCACGTACCCCCTGGCCACACTCTTAAGATTAAATTCTCAAAAGAGTAATACTCTTATGCATCAGAATAATTCAATATTAAGTAAACAACTCTTACAAAACTTAATTAAGCGATTAAGAAAGGCTTGAATTTGTTAGTGTGTTGTATTCTACTCTTCTTACACCCGTTGAGCGCACAAGTATTCTACTCTACTTACACCCATTGAGTGCACAACCACAACAAAAACTAATTATTTTAAAAATTAAGAGGGTAGGAGGGTTCGACCCAAGGGTGGGGTGGCCCCGACTAAAGGCGAGTAAGACGTGCCGCCTAGGACCGTCAACACTAAAGGGCCCCAAAATTTTGAATTCTTCATTGTAAATATCCAAAATATTTATCGTATAATAATTTAGGGTCCCTTAAGTTGATTTCGCCTAAGGCGCCGTAAATTTCAGGGCCGCCTCCTCGACCACTAGAGATACCATAATGAAAAATGAAGATCTCCCAAAATCTTCAGGTATTACTACAACATCTTGATTAGTTCAAATATTATCTGACATTAAAAAACATCATGACAATGAAAATTTTAAGAAATCTGCATAGTACGCATGATATGTATAGAAAAGCTTAATCCACGTACATTTATATCCATATAAAGTATTCTAAAATTTGAGATGCATATATAAGCAAGGTGAAATAGGGGGTACCGCATGAAGAAAGGCTGACAGTTTAAATCCTCAATTCTAAGCGAAGTTGTTGAGATTCTGGAAGATGAATTCATGGTGTCGGCAAGGTCGTTCATAGGCTTTGAGGCAGTTTTTGTAGAAGTATAACTAGAGTTCTTCATTCTGAACTAAAACACAACACCAATAAGCCAGAACCTAGAATTGATTAGAACCACAAACTAAATATTTGTAAGAACATGTGAATAACAACTGAATATTTGTAAGAGTCCACCATCGGAAAAAAGAAAAAGAAATAAAGGATTAGGTAGATGATGGTATTTTTAATTTTCTTTTCACAAAAAGTATGAATTTTCTTTTTAGGGAGTATGCAAAAATGTATCTATAGCCAGAGAGAAAATTCCAAGAATTTAACAATAAATTTATTACCGACGCGAAAAAGAAAATGCCGCTAAGAGAAAATCAAAATTTCCATGAACAAAAAATTCTATATACAATAAAAAGAATTTACTTACTCATATCAAACCGAATTTTTTCTGACTACACTTTAGTAATTATCAAGATGGCATACATTTAAAAAAACAGATCAATCGGCTCATCATCGGACTTACAAACTTAAATAGGTCTTATCACCGGTAAAAGAAGACATAAAATTTGAAATATCCGGACTTCAATATTTAAAATTTCATAATGAATATTATAAGGATTTTATGTCATTATCCATTTATATTATGAATAATGCTAGAGGTACCGAATTGGGTACCGAAATTTAGTACCGAATGTCATGTGTTATATTCTGATTGGCTAATAATAATGGACCCCCTGCATTCACATTAATTCCACCAATAAAATCATTCTAAATTGTCACGTCATCAATGTCACATCATTCGGTACCGAATTCGGTACTTCTAGCATTACTCTTATATTATTATCCATTTCAGATATCATATTTTTACGTTTTAGCGAAAAAAATACTATATTTCTTATACGGTCATCTCCAGAAACGTAAAACATAAATACATTATAATGCAAATATCACTATCAAATCCATAGTATCCGAATATTTATATTCTCGAAAAATAAAAGAATTATAAGATGAAATGTTTCATAATGATCCTTATATATCTCTAAAATCTTCGTTTTAATAAAAGAAATGTGGATCCAATATCGGAACTAAAATTAATCAACAAAATAATTAGCTAACACAACTATTTAGAAGAATATATATATAATTCACGAATTAAACAAACAAAATTGAACAAATTATTTTAGTGTTTTAACCACTCAGTTTAAAATTAATGAATTCGATTGATATAAACTAAACCAAATCGAATAATGAAAAATGAACAAAATATATCAAAATATGAACTTATAAATATATACGAAATGAACAGACAAAGAAAAACACAAGGGAAAAGTTCAATGAAGGATTCGACCTTGGATCATTTAGAGAAACAATATTGTTTAGCAATATTCAATTTGCAAAACACATACAAATGGTGTTGAAATCTTCAATTTGAAAATGGTCTTCATATAATTCAATCACATAAATATATATCTATATAATATACACACACTCACACACATCCATATGTATATAAGAATTTAATAGAAGAAATTGAACCTTTTAAGCAATCAAAATCAGATTAAGTTCTTTGAATGATCACAACCCCGGGATATATCTTTGAAAGATGCAGCCTTTGATCTTTTCAGCTAATGAGATTAGAAGATTAGAAGATATGGTTTCTGTGTGACATAGATATAAGCCCTAACACTACAGAGAGGACTGAGATATATAATATATGCTCTCTCTGTGTAGAGATAGAATGACCAGATACACTGTATTGAAATATACACATGTGTTCGACCCAATCAAAAACGGCCATGTCACCATTTCTTATCTCTAACTGCTGTCATTGTTCTGAACCCTACTTAAAATGTGGTCCCCACGAACCAATTCACCAGGTTTACTTCGTATGTTCCGCCGTTATTGTCATTCCGTTTTTTCCCAAAACTGAAATTCTCAGCATATATCCATATTTAGCAATTACGCGGGAACACAACATAGGGTTAGGGTTTTACATGTTGTCTCTACCAATCAACTAATTAACCTTTAAGTTACTGGTAATCAGTTTATTTGGATGGCTTACAAATTCAGGAGAAATATTTATGTATTTGTATATAGAGCTTATAAGTTGAGAAAGTTTTAGTTCCATTAAATGACACCATTAACTATGTTTTAAGTATATTAATGTACTTCTTAATGATCTTGTTTGGGATCGAGCATAAAAATACCTTTAATCACGCACCTACTCCAAAGATTGCATCTCGTATCATTGCAAACGGTAGCAGGTCTATGTGGACGAATGGGCAGAATTGATCAGTATGTGGGATAGGTCTTCATAAATTTTCTTGGACAAGCAGTGCTTCAATACATATATATAGAACAAACATACAAACATCTTTGGATGTTCTAGCAATTTAAGAATTTTGTGGAGCGGATTCTTGAGGAATTATAGAGTCTTGCAAATAAGGTAAAAAAGATGGGAACAAGAAGCAAAAGTTTCAAATCACAAATGGTGATCATCAATTCGAAGAAGAAATGAAAGGAGATATGTAAATTTGAATTTTGAGATGGGATGGGTAGAATAGAAGAGAGTTTCCCGGGAGTTGACTCTTAAGTATTAATGGAGTATAATTTATATGGATTACTTTTTAAATTTGTCTAATCTTTATCGCTACAAGAAAACTTGACTAAATTCGATCTTTTATTTTCGACTGTGGCTAAATTCGACCGATAGTGCCAGCTCCTAAATTTAGCCGCGGTCTAAATTCGACTGAATTTTTTGTTCGGTCGAAACGAAAATTTGCCAAAAAAGGAGGGAAAAGTCTTCATAAACTTTGGATTTTAGAAAACTATTTTAGACCGAATTTGGTCGAATTTAAAATTAAGGTTGGCGGGAATTTTGCCGCCTATATTTTTCAAATTTAGTAAAAAGCGGGAAATTTGCCACCTAAAATTTTTCAAACTATTCAAGCATGTTTTCGACCGAATTCGGTTGAATTTATTTAAGTGATGAAATTCGGTTGAATTTAATATTTTTCCGCCCAAAATTTCTCAAACTATTCAAGAATGTTTTCGACCGAATTCGGTCAAATTTATTAAAAACGACCAAATTCGGTTGCATTTATTATTTTCACAAATTTTAAATTTTTTTATTAATTATATAAATGTTTTTATATAGCATAATAAATAAATAAAAATAGAAGGATAACATTCATTACATGTAAAAATTTAGTTTGTACAAAAATTTTACATAATTGTTTTTATATGACTAGATAATATTGAATTTTCATTCATTTAAAACTTCTGGAAAAATTAAATAAATATACAGTTAGTTTCAAAAAAATACAAAAACATTATGAGAGTATCTGGAAGACATACCACATTCAATAAAAAAATTGAAAAAATAATTACGGGTAGAAAAAAAAATTCTTCTTAACTCGGCACATAAACGACATAGTCGAGTCCAAATGTAGGTTTAGGGTTTAGATTTAGGAGTTGGATCAGGGTTTGAGTTTTATTTTATTTTAAAATTGTTTTGAGTAATCCAACCTTACGGATGTGAAGATTATCAAAAATATAAGGTGTACCAAAAAAATTAATTAATTTTAAATTTTATATCTTAAATATTTTAACAAATATATATGTCATTTGCACTAAGTTTAACCACAAACCCTAGTTGGTCGAATTTAAGCTTGAGTTCGACCGATATTGGTCGAATTTAGCGAAATTCAACCGATATCAATTGAATTTAGCCGTGTTTTATTTTCGACCAAATTTGGTTGAAAATATTAAATTCGACCAGTATCGGTTGAATTTAGTAAAATTCAGAATAAAACTATCTTTTGATGCCACGTAACACTTGGAGTGGCTGAAAAGTAAGCACATGAATTGCTAATTTACATTCCATCTAAACCATTCATTTCTTTCCTATTATGTTTCATCCTATCCATTAAATAAATTACACTCATCTCTTTCTCTTTAATATTTTTCATCCATTCATATTCTCTCATAAACATTCTTCTATACTCCTACTCCATCCTTCTATTCTTCTTCCCCGACAAACATACACAACAATTTATGCACATAAATACTCATTTTCCTTACATTTCAAACAAAATATATTAATCCTTTAATTATGTTTCTCATATTTGGCGAGTTCACCCCCCAACTAATTCCGGCGAGTTCATCCCCACCACTTCTAGCATGTTCATCTCCACCACCTCCGACGAGTTAGTTTCCGGCAACTTCAAAACGAAATAACACAAGAATTACTTCGTTAAAAATTATATACCCAACAAGTTAAGTTTTTTCTTTGATTTTCTTTACATTTGAATATTTTTTGGGTAGACTAGTGATTTTATAGTGTTTAATTTTTAATGTGTTTCAAAAAGAGTAAAAATTATTGTATTCTTAGTTCAACATTATTGATTTATATAATGTTAAGCTTAGTAAAACGATAATTATTATATCCATTATAGTTTTATGTATTCACCTTCTTAATATACAAAAAAATAGAAATGGGTTGCAGAAAAAATACACATTTCTTGAGCAGCAGATTCTGCTGCTTTTTTTTTAAAAAAAAACCGGTGTTCTTTACATTCGACCGAATTTGGTCGAATTTAATACATAATTTCGACTATATTCGGTCGTATTTAGCATACTAAATTCGACCATATTTTCTTGAATTTAATGCCCTCGAGCACCAAAATTCAAAATTTTAAAACTTTTACCAAAATTTGACAATTTCAAAATTTTGAAATATTCGGTCGAATTTATAATTTCGACCAAATTTGGTCGATTTTAGCAATATCAAATTCGACCAAAATTGGTAGAATTTATCCTAAGTTCGATCACATTACTAAATTTGACTAGCTTAAAAACGACTAGAGTAAATTCGATCGAATTTATCTAAATTCGACCGAATTTTTTGGGTCAAATTTAGCCGTTTTTCTTGTAGTGTGCCGTGTGAACGTTAAGATTTTAAATTTAATTTTGAATTTATGATTCCGACAATAATTAGAGTCCAATTTTTTATATGTCGTAAAGGGGAACAGTGATATTTGAAGACAAGATTCCGAAAAAAAATGAGTAAGTACATAATTTCAATTAAAAATCAGTTGTAATAATTGGTTGTACATAGAAACACATTTTCATTTAAAAATCTGTTGCAATTATATAGCCATAAAAAGAAGTTAAACAAATGTCATAGAAGAAGAACCCTCTTAGTTTGTAATAGAATTATAGAAGAAATATGAAGTTACAAAAATAGCTATCTTTTCTGGATGTCTACTTAAAAATACTTCACTACACAAAACGACTTGTTCTCTAGGACTTAAACCCGACCGTTCTTAAACCGACCATCAAACCGACCACATATGATATGTTATTGGGGCCAACTTGAACTTGACTTTTTTGACATGTTATCCAAAACCGACCATCAAAACCGACTAATTCCAGTTTCTAATTTGGCATCAAATTCGGCCAGCTTGGACAACTTGCATCGGATACATCAATATGTTGTATTCTTGCAGCAATAACCTGTACCAAACATTCCAGAGTGACCCTAATAAGCCCACAGAAAATAGGACAAATTTCGGCATCCTCATTAAGTTAAATCACATAGCAAGACAGGCGTTGATGAAATCAAATATTTTCATAAACGACGATAAAGACTCAGCCATAGTGCAAGAAGTTCATTCAAGAAGATTATCAATTCAAAACAATAGACCCGAGAAAAAAAATCACTTGTGCCCCAATGACCAATGTAATTAAATTCCAATTTTAAACCATCTTGAGTATAATCAAGATTATCTAACACAAGAGTCAAAATTCAGTTTCAGTACTATTTATGGAATATATCATCAAAAGTAACTATCAGAAGCTTGATAATTACAAAAACTATCTAAGGAAATACACATTTGTATCATTCAAATTGAAACTTCTTTAAGAACCAAATAACATGGTTCAGAAATTATAGAAGCAGTTAACAATATAAATTAACAAGACCATCTAGTTTCTGAATGAGCATTGAAAAACACCTCGAATCGTAGGACGACTCTGGTTATCATTTGTCGATTATAAGGTCTTCCCAAACGATCATGCACCTACTCCAAAGATAGGATCTCTTATCACTGAAAGTGATAGCAGGTTTATATGGATGAACCGGCAAAATTCAGTATTATAGGTCTTCGTAAACATTCTTGGATAAGTAGTGCTTCAATACCTAGAACAAACTATCGAAACATCTTTGGGTACTCTAACAATTTTGTAATATTGTAATTTTCTGGAGCACATTCTTGGGGAATTAAAGCTTTGCAAATAAGCTGAAAAGATGGGAAAAAGAAGCAAAAGTTTCAAATTACAATTGGTGATCATCAATTCGATGGAAGAACAAATGATAAGGGAGGTGTAGATCTGAATTTTGAGATGGAACGGCTTGAAGAGAAGAGACTTTTTGGGAGTGGACTTACTTCCTACCGATATTAACAAAGTATAACTTCGCTGATCATATTTATCGAATTTTTATCAAGTAAACTTTAACTTTTTTAAATTGTGACAATAAGAGTTCAATTTTTTTTATCAATTTCGTAATTGAGTTTATATATGTTAAACTCGAAAACATCCTTAATTGCACCTAATTGTATTTTATATTTCATCTTCAATGTTGTTGATTAAATCTGTTACCCGGTAAAGAAAAATGATTTTGAGATCTAAAACATTTTTTTGTCATGATCTAAGACAATTTGAAAGTGCTTATTCATATTTAACTTTTTACGTGATGATGATTCAAAAACATAATTAAATTATGTTATTGTTTGTGCTCTAAATATTTCAAGCTTTGAGGGATCCATCAATATACACATACATCTTGTTGAATTAGTCTTTTGGGAGCAGCATATTATTATTTTATATTATTGTTGAAGTCAATTTTCATCACGGACTAAGTTTCAATATTAAATTTATAATTGGTTATTCGTATAGAGCTGTAAAATTAGGGATTTGATGTCCATGATGATTTTGTGGGAGAAATAGGGTTTATGTGATTTGGGGCTGAGCTTGAGAGGATTAGTTAAGATTATAATATAATAGAATTTTGGGGTCCTTCTCAAGGTGCCTACGTATCCTTTTATAATGAATTAAGCCCATGTAGTTCTTTCGGTAGGGGATGTTGTTTAGGCCCATACTCCTATTCTTTAGGAGCAAGTCACCTATATATATTAAGTTTTTTCGTCTATTATATTCCCAATTATATTGGATTTGTTGCTGGGTAAGGATTAGAGATCCATTGGCATGTTCTAATCCAGAATTCCATAATCCAGAATCAGGTGTATCACTACACCAAAAACGGGCTTTTCCTACCGTCGAATCGGTAGGAAAAGGCCCGAAATCGGTAGGAAATGGGTCATTTCCTACCAACCCGCGTTGGTAGGAATTGCTTAAGTCGGAAATGTCATTGGTGGGAAATGCTACTGACTTGGTCAATGGGAACCCCACATGCTGACTTGGACTGCCACATGGCAGGGACCCATGTGCCAACATGGATGCTGACGTGGCGTGGGACCCATCCACGTAAGTTGAAATGTCAGATGCCACGTGGGTGGGACCCATCCAAGTCAGCTGCCACGTGGCATGCCACGTGGAATTTGTGAAAATTCTGCATACCCATTTCCTACCGAGCATCCCTGAGCACATTGGTAGGAATTATTTCAGAATGCATGTAGAATGTCATTTCCTACCGATCATTTCCTACTGTCCTTGTTAGCATTTCCTACCAACCATTTCCTACCGTCCTTACCAAACGGTAGGAAATGCCCCAAAATTGGTAGGAAATATTGGATTTCGAATGGTAAGGACAGTAGGAAATGAGTCGAAGACGGTAGGAATTACTAGGTTTTTTTTTTGTTTTTTTTCAATTTATTGTTTCCCCTCCTAATGATACAAATCATACTTGCAAACCAAATCTAATACAAAGAACACACAATTACATTTTATAGCAAAAACACTCAATAAAAAAACAATCATCCATTACATCAAAAGATCATTACATTAAGTTCCCCCTTATCATGCCATAATATATAATCCCTTTACAACAAATACATATGTGTTCAACACAACTATAATACATATTTGTTCTAATATACTATAATTATAACCATTACAACAAAAAAGAAAAAATTAAAACTTAACCAATCTATTTCTCCTTCATCCTTTAAAATGCCATCACCCTCAAAATTGCTTTCAATCTCGTTTTCTCCATTTCTTTTGCCTTCAAATCCTAACAATTTACATAATAAGTGGAACCAATTAACAAACAAAGAACAATAAATACACAAAATTTCAACTTAGTGTAAGGATATGTAACAAAGAACTAATTAGAAAACAAAACACAAATGCACACATATTATATGTAAATGAAGTACATATATATATAAAAGATAAAAATAATTTATACCTAAATGATTGAAATGAAGGAGGAAATTGAGATGATTAAAGTGAATGAGATGAAGAGATTTATGTGAAATGAAATAGATGACGAGATTTATATGAGATGAAAGAGGAAATTGAGATGATTAAAGTGAAGGAGATGAAGAGAATTATATTGGTGAAGTAGATGAATAGATAGAGATAAAATGAAAGTGAAAGTGGAGAAGTAGTTTATAATTTTGGGGAAAAAATTTGAATTTTTAGTTTGGGCGCACTTTTGATTTTTTTGTGAAATTATGGACCATTTCCTACCGACATGCGGTAGGTTTTGAGTTTGGGCGAAATTATGGACCATTTCCTAACGACATGTAGTAGGTTTTGAGTTTAAGCGAATTTTTTGAATTTTTGGATTTGGGCGGAATTTTTAATTTGTCATGTTTGGGCGCCTTGTTTTGAAATTTTTGTGAAATTATACCCATTTCCTACCAACATGCGGTAGGTTTTGGTACTTGTTTACTGAAAAAATGTTAATTTCACAAGGAATCGAACCCGGGTGGACAACGAATTCACACAACATCCCAACCACTATGCCAAGGTGTTTCTTGTGTTGTATGGTCATTCCAAATTTTATGACAATACCACATTATATTATACTTTTTCATTAAAAAGTCGTTACAAATAACCTTTAAAAATTATAATTTTTGGCAAACATGATTTATTCATAGTGATACTGAGATTTGTACGGTTGGATCATTAAAAATTATTTTAAAAAAAATGAACCAATACAAACTATTAGTAAAATGCGACTAATTTGTAGTGATTCCTTATAAAATCACATCAAATCAATTCGAAAAATCACAATTTTTGGTACACGCGAGTAATTTGTAGTGATTTTGAGATCTGTACGGTTGGATCGTTCCAAATATTTTTTTTAAAAAAATGAGGTCCAACCCTAGAGTTACCCCTAAATCTTAACCCTAAACTTCAACCCTTAACCTTGGAAGTTCAGTTATTGAAGAATCTGAATATTTGTTTTTAAAAGAAAAATTGTAAAATGTCATTTTGTTTTTGTAACTTCATGCAATAACATACAATATGTTTAACAAAATAAATTAAAAAACTTAGAATTTATTTTGTAACAATTAATTATTTAGTAGAAAACCTTTTATCATTATAAAATCATTGCAAATGGAGTAAAAAAAAAAATTATTCTTTGCATACATGATGTAATTTTAGTGATATTGATATTCGTACGGTTGGATCATCAAAATTATTTTTTTTGAAAAACATTTGTCTAACCCTAGCTAACCCCTAAATTCTAAATTTTATATTAAAATTAATTAATAAATAGAATGCGGTAGGAATTGTTCAGAACGGTAGGAAATAGTGTTAATATATCCTACCGCCATGTGGTAGGAAATGAGTTTAGGCGCCATTTTTGAAATTTTCATGAAATTTTGGGCATCAGTTTTGAAATTTTTGTGAAATGTCATTTTTGAAATTTGCTAAAAAATAAATTCAATTCCTCGTGGAATCGAACCTTAGACCTACTCAACAAAAGCTAACACTCCAACCACTCTAGCTACCAAACATGTTTCTTGTTGAAAATGTTATCCAATATTTATTTAACCATATATGTACTCTAAATTTATAAAAAATAAACATTTTCATTATAAATTCATGGCAAATGAAGTTAAAAGAGTCTAATTTTTTGCACACATTATAATTTTATAAGAAAATGGAATTCCAAGATGTATTTACGATATGAAAATAATTTTTTTTATTTTTGTAATTATTAAATAATTAATTTATAAACGTAAATGTAGATAAGATTCAACTTTTCGTTACAGCTCATTTCCTACCAACATGCGTTAGGTTTTGAGTTTGGACGAAATTATGGACCATTTCCTACCGACATGTAGTAGGTTTTGAGTTTAAGCGAATTTTTTGAATTTTTGGATTTGGGCGGAATTTTTAAATTTTCATGTTTGGGCGCCTTGTTTTGAAATTTTTGTGAAATTATACCCATTTCCTACCAACATGCGGTAGGTTTTGGTACTTGTTTGCTGAAAAAATGTTAATTTCACAAGGAATCGAACCCGGGTGGACAACGAATTCACACAACATCCCAACTGACGTGGCTTATGAGACCCACAACACCTATTTCCTACCAACTGTGGTAGGAAATGATCACAACATTTCCTACCAATTCGCGGCGGTAGGAAATTGGTGAAGCAAAACGACGTCATTTCTCGCTTGACGTGGCATTGTGGGTCCACATGACCCATTTCCTACCGTCGACGGTAGGAAATGGGTGGGTCCCATGGGTCATTTCCTACCGTATGCGGGGACGGTAGGAAATGACCCTTTGACTTGAAAATTGGTAGGAAATACTCGGTAGGAAATGCTTTGGTAGGAAATGCTTGGTAGGAAAAGCCAATTTTTGGTGTAGTGTATATTAGTAATTCAGCCACATAAATGTATGTGTAGGCAAGCTCTGCAACACTGAAATTATAAATACCTGTGGCACAATTGAATAAGTATATATAGCTATTCAACAAAATCTTTTTTATGAGCATTTCGTTTGTTTAAATTTCTGCTGTAACATGCTTTTCTAAGGCTTTAGTGCTATCGCGGATTGACATTATTCTCAGTAACATAGAATTAAATGATAGCTTTATGAAAAAGTGTAACCTGATGAAGGACTTTAGGTATCCTACCAAACTCCGCTGATTGTCTCCAGTCTAAATTTTTGAGGTACTGCACATCAATACATAATTGAAAAGTATTAAAAAAGAACTTTAGATCCTCAATACTAAATTGAAAGTAAAAAATAAAAACTTCAAATCCTTGAAAAAACGAAGTTAGGTCTCACTTTACAAACACTTTAACTAAAACAAAAACTACCCACCGTAAAAAACACAAAATCAATTAAGAATACACAAAATAATTCTAATCTTAACATATCAAGAAATAAAATATTTCCAGTAGCCAAGAAAGTAACAAAATCAACCAGCTCTACTCACAAATAAGCAAATGGGCCTCTAGAAACAGTAAGTTAACAGAAATTTTAGTATAATGGAGGATGGAAAACAGAGCAAATAAACCCGAGGTACGATATTATGACAGCATGTACAACATGCTCCTTTGCAGCTTGTCCAGACTGGACAAAAACTCCGGCTCGCAGAACAGATTCAACACCAAACCAATAAAATCAAATCATGCATAACATTCCAACGACAACCATGCAAAAAACATACTTACACAGGCATCAAATTCATCGCAATGATCCCAATCCATGTAACGTCATAATATAACACAAAATGCTACACCTAAAATACATCGCAATCCAAAACCAACATCTTCATAATTTACAAAAGTCATATAATCAAGAAACCTTAAACACCCAAACCTCAAGACAATTAACATCAAGATTAGGTTCACACATTCAAATTTCAATTACCTCCAAAAAAAGAAAATTAAATTAACATAAAAACTCATTGAAATGATGAGACACTTACTTACACTCTCAATCAAACAGTTGGTGTGCAAAATTTGACCTGCAACAAAATCAAACAATTTGGAAGATTATAGTAATATACGGATTAAAAAACATACATACAAACACGTAACAAATAATAAGAGATAAACAATCACCTATTTATCAATTTCTATTATACTCGATGCGTAAAATAATTTGCAATATAAAGAAACAATTTAGTAGATATAAAGAGATACTGTGAGTAATGAGTAATAACTTTACGATTCAAAACAAAGATAACCATAGTAATATGAAAGAATAAGTTATGAATGATAGAGATGAAAAGGTCGACATGATAAATGAGATGAAAGGAAAGAGTGGAAGGATGTGCAAGTTATTATAATTTTGAATAAAATTATAATGATAATAGGTTCCATAAAAGTGTACCCAATTTCAAAATTTGAATTTGAATTTTATTAAGCTTCATACAGAAGCTTTCATATGAATGTATCTATAATGTTGTTACATTGTACGGTCTGTCTGTATGTGCACGTGCAGCAGCACAAGAGTCATTTTTGGAATGGTAAAATCGTAGATAAGATGAAGTTTAAAGGGTATTTTTTAAAAATCTATAGTCTTAACTGTTGCAAACACTTGCAACAGGAACTATTATATTGATAGATTTGTCTTAGTTACTATTTGCATACATGTCCACAAGTATTGATGAAATAATAATGTGCATTCTATTATGATTTATGATAAATGAAAAAACCCATGTTGAAAAGTTACATTACATTTAAAAACACCAGGTGACACCTGAAGAGCATTAGGAGAATCACCATCACTAAAAGCCCAAGTTCTACAAACAGTCATTCCCATTTGAGCTCCTCTCTTCATCATCTCAGAAACTCTTGAGTTTGATGGACCATTCAAACTATCTTGCATCAATTGCAGATCGGAACTATCGCAGCCAATAGAAAAATAAACCACACAAACATAAATTACATATCTAAATTACAAATAACATTAAAGCCCTAAATTTGAACATGTAAAACCAAAAAAAATAAACGAAATCCTAAATTGAAATTAAATGAGAGAGAGAGAGAGAGGCATGTAACCCAAATCGAAGACGAAGCCCTAACCTTAAAGATGGAATCCAATTGAATAGAAGTCGGAAATTGAAGGACAATAAGAGATTTGGGGAAAATGAAATTATGTGGAAAGAGATTGGGGGAAAATGAGATTAGGGGAAAATGAGATTGGGACCGGGAGAATTAGAGGGCAAAGTGTTCGAAATTTCGTTTAAGAGCGGTATATTTGCCGCTCGCCAAACTTTTGCTTGAATCTGTGCAATTGCAATCTCATGTGTATTATGTTAATTTTTGAAATATTTATTTTTTATTTTTTATTTGTTTATTTTAAAATTATTAAATAAATCATAATAAAATTCCTAGTTGAATAACATTATTAAATAAATTCATGTTTGTATGTAATTAATTATTTAATTTCATTTTTTATTAATATTATAAAGTTTTTTCTCAAACATAATTTATTATTTTATTTTGAAAATTTGTTCATTAATTTAAAATTATCAAAAATACATTATTTACGAAAAAATTATCCTTCACCCCAATTCAGATTGCAATAAAATTATAAATAAATCATTTTCATAAATTTTATTACTTTTTATATAAAATTATTATTTAATTTAATTTTTATTTATAGTAAATCTTAGTTTTTTTTGTACAATAACTATGCCAACGCTTTATCATGTCTATGCTAACACATCGAATGGATGTTATAATAGGCAGGATTCAATACGGCTATTACAACACTTGTAGATGGCAACACCTTGCAAAATCGTTGTAGGAAGTCATTTATGGCGTAGTGTAAGGGCATCATTGTCGCTTCAAACGAGCCCGAAGTCCATGCCCTTAAATCACTCTCGGAAATGTGTGGGACTCTGAGTCAAACCAAAGTACTGGCCACCACATTTCCTTGAGGATTTGGGGGCAAATCCTTGCGGGCCCGCTTCACTGCATCAACATCAGGTGGGGTATCCTTGGATTGCTTGGTTTTCCTTTTGTGCGGAGAGCCCCCCCAATGGCCAAGTGTTCAGTGAGGGTAGTCCTAAACCGGGGAAGGATCTCTTTTGTTTTAACCATGTTTGAACCCTCTGCATGCGAGCCTGTTTGGCTGACAGAAGGAACAGTGTGAGCCTGAACCTCTTGCTCATCTAAGAATGGAGGAGGAGAAATTGCCATTTCTGAAATAAAACAAAGACAAAAGAGTTAGTTAATACACAATAAATAAAGGTGCCAAAGTAAAGTAACGATGCGAGCTAAAGGCTCGCATCAAATGAAACTTACCTTTTCTTTTCCTCCTAGATTTCTTGCTAGGAGTCAACCTAGTCCCTTCTTTTAAGAAGCCATACTCGACGAGATTGGCAGTAGTAATCAATTTTCTAATATTACGTTCTGAGACAGGAATCTTTAAGAGATTATCAGCGTTTAACTTCTCTTGACCTTGCAAAGACGTTCTCACGGGAGGTTATGAATGAATAGAAATAAACTATAAGCACGATGCGAGCTCAAAGAGCGATGCGAGGTGACAAAGAAACGATGCGAGCTCAAATGAAATACTTACCAGGATCGTAGTAGAAATGAGTTTGGACTCGGGGAACTTCGTGAACATAGAAGAAAGGGTCATTTCATTTGCCTGAGTTTCTTGGGCCCCCAAAGATTAACTTTTTCTTATTGTAGTAAGGCCAGACAGAAAGGTAGAAGTAGCCGAACTCGGCTGAGTGCTTCAAATTTAAGAAGTCCCAAGTTGCCTGGCGGTGAGAGTAGGGTAGCCTTGTTTTTTGTAGAGAATATACAAAGCAATGGCAGACCTGTAGCCGTTAGGGTTGATTTGTAACGGTGCGAGCCCATAATACTCCAAGATTTCTTGAATGAAAGGATGGAGGGGTGCAGAAATACCCAGCTTTAACAGGAAAGATGAAAGGACCATGCGAGGCGCCCGTCCTCCATTTTTTGGATGATTAAAATGATAACACCTCATATGCGGTGCGGGCAGGATTATACGACCCTCTGGCCTGAACTGCTCCACGAGGTCGTGTAAGGAATCCTCAGTCAATGAGGTGGACATATCTCGACAAGCTAGAATCTTCCCATCCTCATGAAAGGAAGATGAGCTCTCGTCGCCATATGGAATTATGCGTTTTTTGAGAAAAACCACTCCTTCGAGCTCGGGTTGTTGGATGGGTTCATATGGAACAGGAGACGGTTCGGGGACGTAAGCATAGATGCAGAAATCCACCTCTCTAGATACATCTGTTATTTCCTCACTAGCAGGACTGTCATATGACCAATGCGAGCTTTTATCTTCATCCTCATCATTCTGTTCGAACTCGTCTTGAGGAGATGCGATACGAGCCACGGCTTTTCCTTTGTGTTTGGCATAAAAAGTGCTTCCTAGGGAACTGTTTGTGGACGACCCTGAAATGTCAATAGGTTGATGGGCGGAGGCTGGTGCAAGGTGAAGCCTTGCCTCCCTTTCTTGAAGCAATTGATTTATACGAGCATTAGCCTCCTCTTCGCTCATGAGTGGTAATGGACGATTGAAAAAATCATCAAGATCAAACGAGCTGGGGACACTTGGTCCTGTTTTCTTGTTTCTCCATGATTATAGATTTTTCTCCCTAGTGTAATTTTCTGGAGTGGAGTTGGGATCGAGTTGAAGTCCCAACGAGCTGGAACCGCTAGCTGATCACATCGCACTCTCTACCCTTGCGATGTTGACTGCCCCTTCTGGAGTAATGGCTGAGTTGGGAGAGATAGGCTGGCTTAAACGACCCGAAATGGATGTTAATTCACGCTGGAACTCCTTGGAACCTCTAAGCTCAGGAGGATATTGATTCAAGGGAGATGGGGTGGCAGAAGAACGAGCCGGGCTCGGTGTCTTATCAAGCGAACTAGCAGACATGGATGGGGTCGTACTCGACATCTGAAAAGGATGGTGAAAATTAGTGTGTGCCCCTAAAAAATAAAAATAAACGTAGTGAAGAATCCTAAGTGTCCTCGCCTCGCACGAACAATTAAGGTCACTGTGTTCGATGCGAACACATGTCTTGTTCTCGCATTGGACCAATGCTTAGCTCGAACCATGGTTTGAGTTCGCCTCGATAAGGGAACTCAGTTCGCAACTCGTTCAGCTCGAACAGATAATATATAGAAACATAAAAATACATATGAAAGAAGGTTTTTTGAGATTGAAATGCTTACTCTGTGAAGGATTAGAATATGAACTTGAAGAACTTGATGAAGTTGCAGACGAACGCCGGGAAGTAATGATAATTCTCGCCGTGATTGATCCTTGAGCAAAATTGGACAGAGTTTCGTTACTGTTTCTGATAGAATGAGTTTGTGAAAGGAAATTCTGAGGTATTTATAGAGGGTAGGAGAGAGAATACAGGGGACACGTGTCCGAATATGAATGGATGGCACGTCTTTTTATGAACAGCTGTAAAACGATTGGATGAACACGTGTCTAACAGTAGTAAGCGAACTGGATACTATGCGAGCTGGGAATCGGGCTCGCACCGTATTATTGGGAGCAAATGAAAATTCCTTATCTGATATTACTAAGGAATTTTGGGGGGTAGTTGTTATACTAGATTTTTGGTAATGGGCCCTAGACAGGTCCCTAAGTGATTTGGGCCTAGGGAATGAATTATATTTTGGAAAGATTTGTGTGAACTGGAATTAGGGCTCGCACCGTGAGCTATGTTGAGCCCAAAATCCTTTTAAGTATGGTGGGCTCGCTTTGTTAACGTATGGTGAGCACCTGTCCTTATGAGTTCTCACCTTAACGAGGGCACTCACGAAGATCTCATTACGATGAGTTGGGTTATCATCATAATTGGGCTCGCTTCGCTAAAATGAATATTGGACTCTCTTTCTTATGAGTTCACCATGATGAGCTCGCATCTCCATTAATGGACTCTCACTATAAGCTTATGGGCTCTCACCATTATGAAGTAATGGGCTCGTGCTACTTAACAGAAATGAGGATGATTGAACATAGGTGAGCTCGCACCACTTGAACTATGAAAATGTGATTTGAACGATGCGAGCCTGGCCAGCTCGCATCGTGGGTGAAACCCAAAATATTGAAATTCCTGTTTATAGAATGTTTCTTGGTTGACACGGGACAAACCTACAATCATGGAAAGAAATGCGGAGATGCCGCGAGATTGTAGGAAAACGTGTAAGACCGGACTATTTATGGGAACATGAAGTGGATTGATAATCCTTGAACTATTTATGGGAACATGAGGTGGATTGATAATCCTTGAACTATTTATGGGAACATGAGGTGGATTGATAATCCTTGAACTATTTATGGGAATGAAAATCTTGACTACTTTATGAGCTTGGGCTGAGTGGGCTTATTCAATGACTTGTTCTCCAAGAACTACGTGAGGCTTGATCCCTATATAAAGGGGTACGTAGGCACCTTGTATGATACACAATTGACACTCGGCAAAGAGCAAGAGAAAGAACCCATTCTCTATTCAATTTTCTGAGGAGTCATCATACAAGTCCAGCCACAACTTTCCACAAACCTCCAACACACTGTTGTACGAAATTCTCCTTACAACAAGAGTTATATCATTTATGTATTGAATCTGTAGCATAGTAATATTTTCAGTTATCTAATTCAAATTTTGCAATAATCTAATTTAATTCGTATATATAAATATATTCTCGAAATTACGATGATTCCTTTACGGGGTTAAAAAGAACTTTTCTTCTTGAGAATTTGTCATTCTCATTTGTAAGAATTTAGAGTATTGAATTTAACACTTAGAGCATCTCCAAGGGCAATAGGTAAAAATGGTTGGCTATCTTATTGGCTATAATAATTATGAAATATTTTTGCTAAGGGTAATGATATATTCTCCAATGGTCTTGTCTATATTTCTTGTTATGTAAAATTATACACAAGGGTTTCATTGGTTCAACAAATATAGCCAACCAAAAAATGATTGTCTATATTTTTTTGCTAAGGGCATATGGTTGGAGTGATATTTCTTTTACATATTATCTAAAAAGTGACACATAGATGCCACATGGATTATTTAGCTAAGGGCTTCTCATGGTTGGAGATGCTCTTATGGGACATTTTTATTCCATCTCACGAGCTTCATTGTTCTTGTAAATAGAAATGTACCAAATATCCATAATATAAAATTTGATCTGTGAATTTGTCCAAAAAATCTAAGACGGTCTGACTAGGTCCATGGGCCTTAAATTAACGGGCCTCCTTTTTTTTTTAACAAAATCAAAACGGTCTAGCTCGAAGTTCAAAAATTAGGATCCAAACTCAAATTGTTAAAAGATAGATATTCTTAAAAGTTTAAATTTAGTTCGAATAAAGTCACATTTAAAACTTTTGGAATTAAAAATTCGTATGTATTAATTAAATATCTAGATTCTTTTTATATCATGTAATAAAAGTTAAAAGTTCTTTTTATGATTTAGCTATCCGTAAAGACATTTTATATGTTATATAATTATAAAACCATCTATCTTCTATTACTATATATTAAATGTCAACACAAGGGCAAAAAGTTCCAAGAAAATGCCTGTGAAATTCCCAGTATACCCTTATTTTTCACATAATTACAAAAATATCATTATAATTTTTATTTTCTTAAAAAAGTAGGCATGGAGAGTTGAACCCATGACCTTTAAATTGGAAGTAACAATCTCAGACACTAGGCCAAATACTCATTTTGATAAGATAATAAAATTCATTATCAATAAGTGTGAATACCCAAGATGTTATATCATCATTTTTTTTGGTTTTTTTTGTAATTTACTTGCCAATATAGAAAATCGATCTACACAAGTGCTTTAAATAGATGTTTTTAATAATTATTTTGCAAATCAAACCATACTAAAAGAAAATTTTCTCATAAAAATAACCAGCTAAACAAAATATTATAAATTTGACCCGTAAAAAATAAGACTATTTTAATATTACAAATTATATTTATTTGCATTAAATATATAATGGCTCTGATTTCATATCGTATTAGATTACGAATTGCATCGTCTATTATACAAATTTCTTCATAAATTAATATGGTCGACATTTTTTACGTCATCTTTTCATCTATATGACTGTACTTACGATTTAAAAAAAAAAGTGAATTTAAGAACATTTGGGTCGAAATTATATATAACCCGAGTTTTTAATGTTTTTAAACATTTTTAAAAACAATAAATGAATGTTTTCATCTATATCATATTTGTAACATATATTTTGCAAATCTAACAATACCGGAACAAAAGATTGCGTAAAAATAAGTAGATACACAAAATATTTTAATATTGACCCGTTACAAATAGAATTGTTTTATTATTATAAATTATATATATATATATATATATATATATATATATATATATTTGCATAAAATTGATTGTGGTTCAAATTTTATATACTATAAAGTTCAAATTGCATTATGTATCATACTAATTTGAATGTAACTTGATACAATTAACAATTTTTACTGAACTTTTTTTTCATTTGTGTGATTGGATCTAGGATTTAAAAGAAAATTACAATGTGAATTTAGGGGAGTTTCGATTGAAAAAATATATAATCAGAATTAACAGATATGAGATTTGAATATTGGACTCGATATTAGTTATCACGAATAATAACATATAAAAATAAGTATCTTAAAAAACAACATATAAAAATAAGCATGTACACAAAATGTTATAAATTTGACCCGAAAACAATAGGATTACTTTAATATTGTAAATTATATTTATTTGTATAAAGTAGATAATGACTCAAACTTTATATCCTATAAATTACAAATTACATCATTTACCATACCAATTTGTACGTAAGTTAATATACTTAAAAAAATTATTTAATCTTTTTTCATCTACACGGTTAAATCTACGATTCCAAAAAAAACATATAGGGTGAATTTAAGGGCGTTTGGGTCACCAAAAGATATAATCAAATTAATCGATATGAGATTTGAATTTTGGACTCGATATCAGTTATCGAAGTAAATAATTACATAAAATACATATATATAGTCAAGTTAAAGTATATTATTATAAGAAAACGATGATCATATATATAATAAATTGGATTGAATTTTGTAACTGCGAACGATATTTGAAACACTTACTAAGTATGTTCATATAATTTAATATACCAACGAACACATGAGAGGAGTGCGGAATCAGTTCCCAAGTAAAAACAGAAGAAGCAAATAAGTGAGATGAATACTCTACATTACAAATATGTGCTCATCTCCCAAAGTGTTTATCACAAACTCGGGTCTTGTAAGGGCGTGTAAAGACGCGCCGACCTTCAGTTTCTTCTTAAAAACCTCTATCTCATTCATGCGTGTTCAATTATATTACAATAACATTGTGTGCATTTAACGATTCATGATCTAGAATGAAAAAAAAAACCAATTAATCGCTGAAAAATAGACAACAACCGCTTTCTAAGGGAAAATACTTATCAACAAATTATACTTTCTCCAACACACAAAACTTTAAGGAACGTTATTATAATCGTAAGGAGAACAATGGTCCACTTGTGTTTCAAATTTTACACTATTTCAATTTGTTTTTAATATCAATAATACTCACTATGAACAAGTCTCAGAGCCTTGACACAGTTATGTTCATAATTCAAAATAATTATAGTATTCGTCAACAAAGTTCCTTACTCCTTATTGTGTATAAATTATAAACCATGCTTCTGATCTAATATTATCAAACTTAAGACTACTCAATCCTCAGGTTAATAACTTGATCTCAACTATCTTCCTCGCAATATAATTATTGACGTCTCTATGTAGACCCAGACTACTCAATCCTCAAGTTAATAACTCGATCTAATTAATCATCTTCCTCGCAATAAAATTATTAACGTCTCTATGCAGGTCCGTGCCTTGCACGGGCTGTGACGCTAGTTACTACCTATAGTCAACTATCCCCCGATTATAATTTTATGTAAAACCTAATTTTCCATCAAATATGTATTGATGAGAGTTCATCTATTCAATTCCGAGTCTATGTATGAATAAATGGGTTCCACTATAAACACAAATGGGAAGGTTATCTAGAAGTTGATCTACTATAGTTGCAGGAGGTTCCTGGTAATAGTTATGTCATGTTTTTAACTTATGCATTGTTGATTGTTTCCTTGTGGAAGTGGGGGAGCTTTTGTCGGTGTTAATCATAGTTGGAATTTTTACCCATGCTAGTCAGCATCGGAGATTTTGCTATTAATTTTTGTGTGTTTGGTTGAATAACTATGTCTGATGTTCAAAGTAGGCATCTTTCGTATTCATTAATAGATTTTCTTACGAAAAAAGAAAGACAATTGATCACTACAAGAAATCTCGGCTGAAAATGATCACTCACATTCGTAGATTTGTTTAAAAGGACCATGTGCGCATGAGGCTCGGTCGGCCCTTGGGCCTAAAACAAACTTTTCATTTCTCAAATAGGTTCTCCACGTCCGGGTTGTAAGAAAAACCCATCCCACATTTTCTTTCAAAAAATTTTGGGCTTTTATAAGATCCGCATAACACTCGACCGAACAAATTAACCCCATCAACAAATTCTTCAATAAAATCATAACCACCAGGAATAGTCCCCTTTAGATATTTAACTAATATCGTAAGATATCAACAAATGTAAAATAAATATGCAAATCATTTACACAAGTGCATATATACATGTGTATGTATGTACGTATATAGAGTAAAGTGCACTTTGACCAAGACACCATTTGCAATATTACTTTTCAAATTATTACACTTGCAATACTGAATTTTAAAACCCGTCACATTATGTGTATCACCGTGAAATTCTGGTTAACTCCGTTAAAAAAAAGGTACTAAAAGGGTAACAGTGTCTTTTCACTAAACATGCACAATATTGTATTTATATGAATTATGTTTAATTTGGTATGTAAATTGAGGGTTTTATCAAACCCAATTCAATTTTTTTTGTTTCATTTCTCTTTTATCTCAATTTCTCACTTTGTTATCAACACAATTGTTCTCATTGAGTTTAAATTCGAAATTAACATGAAG
Source organism: Heracleum sosnowskyi (assembly GCA_030848705.1). Classification (NCBI taxonomy): domain Eukaryota; kingdom Viridiplantae; phylum Streptophyta; class Magnoliopsida; order Apiales; family Apiaceae; genus Heracleum; species Heracleum sosnowskyi. The sequence goes on along the minus strand of CM061242.1, from coordinate 6,035,546 downwards.
AACGTGGAAAAGAAGATGAAGTTTCATTGAATTTAGATAGAAAATATAAATGAATTCAATTTAGGGAAGAATATGAAACATGTGTGTGTATGTTTTATGTCTGTGTGTATAACAAAGATTAAATCAATTTGGGAAAGAAGATGAAACAAATGTGTGTGTGTTATAATGTGTATATATAATTATATTTTGATCAATTTTTGAAAAAAAATAGAATGACATGGGTGGTTTAATGGTTAATTGGTCGATTTTTACTGTTCACATAAGGATTGGACAAAAATGCCCTAACGGAGTTAACTAAAATAGACGACGATACACAAATTGTGACAATTTTGTAAGTACAATATTGCAAGTGAAGTTATTTAAAGTGCAGTATTGCAAGTGGTGTCTCGGTCAAAGTACAAGTACACAAAGTGCACTTTACTCATGTATATATATATATGTGTGTGTGTTAAACATGTGATGATTTTAAAAGTAAATAATATAAATAGATGCCTAGAAAGCATGTAGGGGAGATTAGAATTAAGTCTTAACATTGATGATTGTTGTAATGGTGGTTGCTTGTCACATCTTACGTATTGAATGATATTAAGAAGGGATAGTAATGACAATTTATTTAAAAATATTATTTTGAATGACTAATATCATAAATTCCATTAAGTGGCATTTTATTAAGGTCGGTGAGTTAATTTATGAAAGAAAAACCGTCGTATATTCATAAAAATTTCTCTTTACCTCAAACTCATATACATATCTCTTCATTACATACCTCCCACAATTGTATGGATTATCATGATGACTTTCGTTTCAACATGATTTGATAATTTAATTATAACAATGTTTCTGAGTTTTGTTATACTAATATATATGAGCATTATTAAGAAGCGTATCAGAAATATTTATATGATTCTAAGTTCACATTTTTTATTTTTAAATCACTGTCATTTGACAATTTGGCATTTACTAGTAAAACAATAAACTTATATATATATATATATATATATATATATATATATATATATATATATATATATATAGTTAAGTTCTATGGAGACCACCTTTTTTGTGGAGACCCGGAGACCATATATGTTCTGCAATCTAAATTTGGCAAAATAGATCATATTTTGTAATCAAAAATTTGCAAAACGTACTGTTTTGCAATGTGTATTCTATGAAAATCACTATTTCATTGAAAAACTTGAAAATCATGTAAGTTCGGCAAACTAAACATGAATGTTCTGCAAACGGAACATGTTTTGCAGAACAATATGTTTTGCTATGTTTTAGTTGCAAAACATATATAATTTTAAACATTTTAAATGAAAATAGTTATTTTAATCGAACATAATTTATAAAATATATTTTGTTAAATTTAGATTGCAGAACGTATGTGGTCTCCAGGTCTCCACAAAAAAGGTGGTCTCCATAGAACTTAACTATATATATATATATATATATATATATATATATATATATATATATATATATATATATATATTTAATTTTTAATAAAATTGATGCAAATCCAGAATTCGTGCCAATAGATAATTTTTCGGAATCATAGACCAACATCAATGGACCAAAGCAAAGAAATAATAAAAAAGTGAGGTGGACCCCTACTTCGTAATAAAATTGCTTCCAGTTTGATGATGAAATGTAATTCATTGTTAGGTTAGGGGCTACACACAAATTCGAGATTCACAACATACCAATGCAAAGCGCACACACAAATAATGCTCAAGTATCTCCCAAACAATACCTAAGACGATTACATCTCTTAAGCCTTCACCTATCAAACAAATACAATATGACTATGTTTATATAGTCATCCAAAACTTAGCTACCAAGACTTGTCATATTTGTTCTACAAGACTTACCATTCTTGTTATACAAGACTTTTTATTCTTGGCACCTAATTCCCTAAATTAATCATGACCAAGACATACCATATATAATAATTGTCTACACATACAATTATTACCAAAATAGTCTTAATCGCCCATATCACCATGACCCATCCATATGGCCGTATTGGGTTTAAACACAACAATCTTCCCTTTAAACCCAATACCCGTCTCAGATTGAACGGTAACCATTAGAGACATCAACGTCCGTCCGTCATGCCTCCCTTCGAACAAGAATCTCCCAGTCTTGCTCTTCAAACCTTTGAGTGTCGCTAAAAGCCCTATAGTGACCTCCAAACCACCGTTCTTCAGCATAATGATGTATCGATCTAAAAAATCATGTGCATCATCCACCACGAGTGCCCTTCCATCTGTTGAGTCACCCGATCCTTGCTTTATCAATCTTTTGGCCTGTAGAAGAACAACACTAGAATCATCCAAAATTTTCACCTGGTTGATCAAGCCATTGAAACTATTATGATGATCTCTTCCATCTTCTTCCATCTCGAACCTGAACAAATTGATCCACGGTGCAAGTCAACCGCCATACCGCATATAACTTTGTCTCCTCCCACGTTAGTAGGCTTCTTGTCAGCGAATCCTTCATTGTACTCTGCCATATCAATTGAATCTCGATCTTTCCCTCAACCTCATCCATCTCGATCCACGAACCTTGGCTCTGATACCACTTGTTAGGTTAGGGGGCTACACACAAATTCGAGATTCACAACATACCAATGCAAATCACACACACAAACACACGATTAGTTGACAAAGTAACACACAAAAAACATATATGACGTGGAAACACCCACGTCCCAACTTGTATTATTAATCAAAACAATTATCAATAATACAATCAAAACAATAACACCTCAATGGTGTCCCAAACTCGATACTTAAGCCAAACAATGCTCAAGTATCTCCCAAACAATACCTAAGACGATTACATCTCTTAAGCCTTCACCTATCAAACAAATACAATATGACTATGTTTATATAGTCATCCAAAACTTAGCCACCAAGACTTGCTATAGTACTTGTTCTACAAGACTTACCATACTTGTTATACAAGTCTTTTTATTCTTGGCACCTAATTCCCTAAATTAATCATGACCAAAACATACCATATATAATAATTGTCTACATATACAATTATTACCAAAACAGTCTTAATCGCCCATATCACCATGACCCATCCATACTGCCGTATTGGATTTAAACCCAACATTCATTTCAATTTTTTAATTATAATTTACTTTACTCTGGGAAATAAAGTATTAGAATTACCATGTAACATTAATCTGGCTAAAGTGTTCAATTTTTTTTTACTAGTGATGAATCAATCTCAATAGTTAAATAAAACTACTAAGCAAATACTAGCTAGTTTATCCTGATATGTCTTTCCATTGCTAAACAACACCTTTTTATAAATTATTTACCAAACAATTATACATCTTCTATTCATTCAGCAACGACACTTTCCGACATCACTTTTTTTCACCGTTACAACAGTTTTTAACAACAATCCCAAATAGAGTATTAGTATTGTTTGCTTTATTATCTTTCACTTAAGATTTATGAAATTAAACTATTTATAAAGTATATATTACATATATTATAGACCAAATTACGATTTATTCAAGTTTCGTGTTCTTTTTTTTTTTTTGGAAAAAAAATATGACTTGTTATTCATATATATATTTGTATGTTACTCCATCTGTCCCATCCATTTCTATACACTTTCTATTTTAGGATATCCTTCTCATTTCTATACATTCCAAAAATAGTAACTTTTAATAATATAAAACAGTACACCTACTACTTTTCTCCACTATCTCTATTCTATAATAATATAAAACACTATTACACCCACTACTTTCCTCCATTATCTCAAATCTATTATATATTAATAGGACGGAGGGAGTAATTAAGTTTTGATATTGCAAATATGCTACTCGAACTCATTTTTCACTTGATTCATTTTTTCACTCATCATCGGCTCACTGTTATGTGCCATATCATTGATTCCTTGCATACTCAATTTACTTCCATTCAAATCCATGTATATGCTTAAAGAAATATTTTGTTAAAATTTTGAGGAACCAAAATTGGAATTGGCGTCGAAATCGGTTGATTCAATTCTAATAACTTCAGGATACAAAGTTTATAGTTGATAGTTTTGTTAAATTATTATTGAGAAACAATATTTTTTAAAAAAAAAAATTTGGTTGGTTATGAAATTATGTTTTGATTGATTTTGTTGATTTAGATGTTTCTCCTCCTTCATCTTCATCTTTTAATTTTAGACTATGCTTGATTTAAGGATTTTTTGAGAAGTTAGTTTAGTTGATCTAAACTATTTACCCATCATTTTTTAATTTTATGGTTGATTTTGGTGAAATGTGTCAACTGTTTGACATAATATCATAAATGCATTTGATTGCTTATGAAATTGCATTGAGTTATGGTTTGCAAAATTACAAACCGAATCAATTTTCAAATAAAAAGAAATGAATTTGCATTTTAGTTAGCTTGCAAAGTTGCGCATCTTATATTATTTAAAAAAACCTTAAAAATAATAGTAATTATATCGTATATTTAAAAATTAAGTAACCATGTATTTCAAAAAATTGTAATCTTGCTATTTAAATAAACGCCCTATTTTTTAATAATACGGTGTCACCAGCACAATCTTATGATATAAATTCTTTATGATAAAAGATTCTAACACAACACCTATGTATGCACTTGAACGCACCTTCAAAGGTATGCTACATATTATCAATAATTTTTATGGGTGAATTTCTCTCACACCGATACAATGAATCAGAATAAGATTAGTTTTAGGAGTCTGGAACAGAACTGGTGAATCGTAATAACTCATAATATATTTCCACTCTGTTACTTGTCATAATCTTGTACACTTGCGAGAATATTGTAGTTATCGTCAACTTCTAAACCAAGAATTTCTAATGGCCTTTCTAAGGAACATTCCCACTTTCATCAGGCTACATGATTCCATTGGTGAAATGGGTCAGCCATGCCCATTCTCGATCTACCGTGACTTGCAACAAAAATCAATCATTTCCCTCCATTTGATTTCCTTCTTTTCTGGGACACCGGTGTCTCAGAAAAATATCCTACAACCATTCAAAAGTTTCTTTGAGTAAACAATCATCGCTTTAACATTTAATTACCATTAGCTTTTGTATGCTTACTCGAAGTAGGATTTGTTTCAGGCAAGAATGGACAAATTCTCTTTGCTTTTCTGCTCCCTTCAGGTCTAACGAACTCTTGTCCTATGAATGTTAATGAGACATTTAATTACAAATCATTCACGCCAACAATGTATTAGGAAATAATATTAGAAGCTGACCGTTATAATGGACTTCAGAATTGATATTTTTACCCTTGCTTGAAGAAGGCCTTTCCTCTGTTCGTTGCAGAGTATGAGTTGTGGCACCTTTTCCAGCAATTGCCTTTGCTTCTACTTCTACCCTTATCAATTCTTTCAGTAGACGGGTTTTTTTATTTTCTCTTTCGTCTTCACTGTCTATTACATCCGTGAATATCAAAGCTTTGTCACCATCTCCTACAATAGCATCAGTTCCGAAACCTGACATACATTGTTATTAGTTAGAGATAGGCATTGTATTTTGAATATAATTAAGAGAAAACACCGAGGAAGTGTTCCTAAACGTCATCAAATTCCTATACAATTTATAATTTGTTCTTTTACACTATATTATAATATTTAATTTTGATATTTAATTATTATAAATCCAATGTCAAAGGAAGAAAGTGAATCTGCTGATTGACATCATCCAGACCATTATGTAATAGCTATATCAAGAATATACTAGTGTACGATTCTTAGCTATATGGATGAAATTGCACCTACCTGCTGTTTTTCGCTCCAATGAAATGTGTTTTTGGGCATTTGATGTTTGAGAGGTTTCTAGCAATTGAGGATGACCAGATGCCATTTCTACCGCCAACCTCGCCAGCACTTCTAGTGAAATAGTATTTGGGATCTCTCTTTCACCAATACTGTCGACCATGTTTATGGCCTTAGCAAGAGGTTCAGTTTCATTCTTTTTGAGAGAACCTGTCCATAATTAACTTTTGTTACAGATTAAGAATAATTAAAATAAGACATCGTGGTAGAGTTCTTAAATGCAAAGTATATATTGAGAGATATACTAAAATGAGAAAAAAGTTTAGTTACCTCCATGAACTGTGAGCTCAAGTGAAGAATCTTGAGCAGTAGTGCTACAAGTGACAGGTTCACGGACACAAGATCTGCACCGCCACCACCTAAAACGAGGAACGTCAAGTGTTCCTCGTACCTGCTCCCATGTGTTTTCAGTGATTCCGTCGAAGGGAATACAAACCTTTGGATTCATATTTCTCTTTTCAGCGACGTACTTACTGACCACATACATTAAATGAAATTGTCAAAACAATACTCACTCTCTCACTCGTAGAGTGCTTAAACAACACACAAGTAAATATTAATGATAGGAGGTGGGAAAGAGCACAACATAATTTAATAAGGGGGGGGGGGGGTCTTAACTAGTTAAATTATTAAATTTAGGCTTAATGACCTTTTAGCCCCTGAGGTTTACTCCCATATACCCATCGGCCACTGTATTTTAAAAGTGTACCTTTTAGCCCCCGATGTATGAAATTCGTACCTTTCGACCCTTAAACCCAGTTCAGTTAAAAAAGTCAGGTTTTAACTGAGGGGCAAAACTGTCTTCAGGGGCTAAAAGGTACACTTTTAAAAGACAGGGGGCTAAAAGGTACACGTTTAAAAGACAGGGGCTAAAAGGTACACTATTAATGGTGGTCTGTGGTCAAGTAGTGAAGGAAGCTGGAGGTGCTGTTATGATTCTAGCAAACACAGAGATAAATTACGAGGAAGATTCCGTTGATGTCCATGTGTTGCCAGCAACATTGATAGGATTCACAGAATCCTTACAATTGAAGAAATATATTAGTTCAACGAAAACTGCTTTTATTTGTCTATACAAGTAGACGGGAAGAAAATAAACAATGGATTACTACATACACGATAGGTACTTATTTGTTCAAGTAACAAACATTAATCCTAGTTCTTAAATTTTCCTACAGAAATCAATGGAGGGATACTTTGCTCATGTCTAAAGAAGTTTTCAGGATCCACGACAGATTTGATTTTAACCAACCTGTCAAAATTATTCTTGAAATACCATATGCACTTCTCGGATTCTTTGTAACATATGGTGTCAAATATTTTGCTAAACTTTTAACCCATTCCATGCGTTCAGCTTCATCAGTATCAGTACTTGAGTAAAGTCATTATTAGACTTGAAAGCTGGTCGAGGAAGAACTGTTAGATTAAGCAGTATTTCAGGAGGCGTGAACAATTCAAATCCTGAAAAATACACCATCGCCTGAAGCCAGCTTACTTCGAAACAATCTTCTCTTACCACACGAAGCTCTGGGAACTGTTCTTGCATCACAGAGAGCATCTTATCAACTCTTCCTAGGTATATGGCTTCAAATTGGAAGATCACTGTTCTCTTATCTGATCGAAGACTGGCACTGCTCACGATACTCTGTCCATCGACCTTGATATTAAGTTCTTTAGGGAACTTGGTTGCAACTGATTGGTATCTATGAAAAATGGTCGTCAAATTTTGCTCCACTGTTCTGAATACTTTGTAAACTGTTACAATATTTGGAACTGGAACTAGTTTTACTTTCCAGGAAAGAACAACTCTAAAGGTACCACCGCCACCTCCTCTTATGGCCCAGAACCAATCTTCCCCCATCGATTTCCTATCTAAAATTCTTCCATTGGCATCGATCAAGCGAGCATCAATCACGTGATCAGCAGCTTGTGGATAAGGATCTTGAAGATGCAAATGAGGAGCTGGATTTCAGAGCGCTTGAAAATGGATATGTAAGTACATGACGTCCTCTTTTGTGGTTTAGATAATAGTAAAATCTTGTAGTATTTCACTAGATTACCCTACTGTAAGATCAAGTGCATTTTAGAACTGAACCAGAATAAGATGGTACCGTCAGGTCCCATTTGCCATTTGAATTGATCATTCGTAATGATTCAGTCATGCTTTTATTGCTGGATCTGAATGATTGTCAATATCTTTGTAATAGGTATTTGTTAGGTTATATCCAGTTACATACATAATCTATATAGTTAATACTATTTTGAGTAATCTATATTTTATATTTGCTATATATTATTTACATATGTACAATCATTTCACCTCCTAAACATAGATATATATATATGAAAGAAACTCGCTTAAATAACTCTGGTTTTAATGAGATAAATTTTACTCCTCCGTTCAAGAAAACATGAATACATTATAGCCTGACTTCATCCTTTTGGCACAGGTTGCAATCACTCTAATATCCCTTTCTCCGTCTACTGATGCAGACATCCAAGCAGCTGTTTCCAGTTGGATCGCCAGTGCCATTCAAGAACCTCAATAGAACCTCTAGACTTTGACAAACTAGCACTTATTTTTATGTTTAAAGATGCAGCTACATCAGATTTGCAGTTCCTTAGCCAACATGGAAGTTGGTTCTGACTTTTGTTGTTCTTTATGTGGAACGTCTCTCCTGCAGTTTAATTAGTTTCTTTACACGAGGCTTTCCACCCATCGATTCCGAGCGTTTCAGCTTGGCATGGTGTATAAAATGTCAAATTGATTGTTGTTCCATAGCTGACGTATTGGTTTTCATTGATTGTGGTTATTGAACTATGACCACCACTCCGAATTCTAATTTGCAAATCATGTTTCTTCGAGCAATAAATCACAGTTTGGATCTGTGATTCGCTCAGTGGTGTAACAATGACTAGAGGTTTGGGAGTCTCAGGTTTAGCAAAACGCAAATTATTAATAGTGTACCTTTTAGCCCCTGTCTTTTAAAAGTGTACCTTTTAGCCCCTGTCTTTTAAAAGTGTACCTTTTAGCCCCTGAAGACAGTTTTGCCCCTCGGTTAAAACCCGATTTTTTTAACTGAACAGGGTTTAAGGGTCGAAAGGTACGAATTTTATACCTCAGGGGCTAAAAGGTACACTTTTAAAATACAATGGCTGATGGGTATATGGGAGTAAACCTCAGGGGCTAAAAGGTCATTAAGCCTTAAATTTAACATTCAAAACATTGTGGAAAGTTATTTTTTCAAGTAATACGTACTATGCTTTGATATGCTATACAGTATTTATATGCATATAACATGTGCTAAACTACAAAAGGAATACCGCATTGAGAAAGGTTGACGACAGTTTAAGTTTTCATTTTTGAGCTCATCTGAAGTCGTTGAGTCTATAGACAATGACTTTATGGTGTCGGAAAGTTCGTTCAATCTTTCATCAATAGCAACACTAGAAGGGGCGGCTTCATGAACACAAGGTTTACAACGCCGCCACCACCTATGACGAGGAACATCTAGTGATCCTCGTTGTTGATTCCATGTATCTTCACTGATGCCATCGAAGGGGATACAAGCCCTCGGGGTTGTATCTCTCATTTGAGCCACGTACCCCCTGGCCACACTCTTAAGATTAAATTCTCAAAAGAGTAATACTCTTATGCATCAGAATAATTCAATATTAAGTAAACAACTCTTACAAAACCTAATTAAGCGATTAAGAAAGGCTTGAATTTGTTAGTGTGTTGTATTCTACTCTTCTTACACCCGTTGAGCGCACAAGTATTCTACTCTACTTACACCCGTTGAGTGCACAACCACAACAAAAACTAATTATTTTAAAAATTAAGAGGGTAGGAGGGTTCGACCCAAGGGTGGGGTGGCCCCGACTAAAGGCGAGTAAGACGTGCCGCCTAGGACCGTCAACACTAAAGGGCCCCAAAATTTTGAATTCTTCATTGTAAATATCCAAAATATTTATCGTATAATAATTTAGGGTCCCTTAAGTTGATTTCGCCTAAGGCACCGTAAATTTCAGGGCCGCCTCCTCGACCACCAGAGATACCATAATGAAAAATGAAGATCTCCCAAAATCTTCAGGTATTACTACAACATCTTGATTAGTTCAAATATTATCTGACATTAAAAAACATCATGACAATGAAAATTTTAAGAAATCTGCATAGTACGCATGATATGTATAGAAAAGCTTAATCCACGTACATTTATATCCATATAAAGTATTCTAAAATTTGAGATGCATATATAAGCAAGGTGAAATAGGGGTACCGCATGAAGAAAGGCTGACAGTTTAAATCCTCAATTCTAAGCGAAGTTGTTGAGATTCTGGAAGATGAATTCATGGTGTCGGCAAGGTCGTTCATAGGCTTTGAGGCAGTTTTTGTAGAAGTATAACTAGAGTTCTTCATTCTGAACTAAAACACAACACCAATAAGCCAGAACCTAGAATTGATTAGAACCACAAACTAAATATTTGTAAGAACATGTGAATAACAACTGAATATTTGTAAGAGTCCACCATCGGAAAAAAGAAAAAGAAATAAAGGATTAGGTAGATGATGGTATTTTTAATTTTCTTTTCACAAAAAGTATGAATTTTCTTTTTAGGGAGTATGCAAAAATGTATCTATAGCCAGAGAGAAAATTCCAAGAATTTAACAATAAATTTATTACCGACGCGAAAAAGGAAATGCCGCTAAGAGAAAATCAAAATTTCCATGAACAAAAAATTGTATATACAATAAAAAGAATTTACTTACTCATATCAAACCGAATTTTTTCTGACTACACTTTAGTAATTATCAAGATGGCATACATTTAAAAAAACAGATCAATCGGCTCATCATCGGACTTACAAACTTAAATAGGTCTTATCACCGGTAAAAGAAGACATAAAATTTGAAATATCCGGACTTCAATATTTAAAATTTCATAATGAATATTATAAGGATTTTATGTCATTATCCATTTATATTATGAATAATGCTAGAGGTACCGAATTAGGTACCGAAATTTAGTACCGAATGTCATGTGTTATATTCTGATTGGCTAATAATAATGGACCCCCTGCATTCACATTAATTCTACCAATAAAATCATTCTAAATTGTCACGTCATCAATGTCACATCATTCGGTACCAGATTTCGGTACCGAATTCGGTACTTCTAGGATTACTCTTATATTATTATCCATTTCAGATAACATATTTTTACGTTTTAGCGAAAAAATACTATATTTCTTATACGGTCATCTCCAGAAACGTAAAACATAAATACATTATAATGCAAATATCAGTATCAAATCCATAGTATCCGAATATTTATATTCTCGAAAAATAAAAGAATTATAAGATGAAATGTTTCATAATGATCCTTATATATCTCTAAAATCTTCGTTTTAATAAAAGAAATGTGGATCCAATATCGGAACTAAAATTAATCAACAAAATAATTAGCTAACACAACTATTTAGAAGAATATATATATATAATTCACGAATTAAACAAACAAAATTGAACAAATTATTTTAGTGTTTTAACCACTCAGTTTAAAATTAATGAATTCGATTGATATAAACTAAACCAAATCGAATAATGAAAAATGAACAAAATATATCAAAATATGAACTTATAAATATATACGAAATGAACAGACAAAGAAAAACACAAGGGAAAAGTTCAATGAAGGATTCGACCTTGGATCATTTAGAGAAACAATATTGTTTAGCAATATTCAATTTGCAAAACACATACAAATGGTGTTGAAATCTTCAATTTGAAAATGGTCTTCATATAATTCAATCACATAAATATATATCTATATAATATACACACACTCACACACATCCATATGTATTTAAGAATTTAATAGAAGAAATTGAACCTTTTAAGCAATCAAAATCAGATTAAGTTCTTTGAATGATCACAACCCTGGGATATATCTTTGAAAGATGCAGCCTTTGATCTTTTCAGCTAATGAGATTAGAAGATTAGAAGATATGGTTTCTGTGTGACATAGATATAAGCCCTAACACTACAGAGAGGACTGAGATATATAATATATGCTCTCTCTGTGTAGAGATAGAATGACCAGATACACTGTATTGAAATATACACATGTGTTCGACCCAATCAAAAACGGCCATGTCACCATTTCTTATCTCTAACTGCTGTCATTGTTCTGAACCCTACTTAAAATGTGGTCCCCACGAACCAATTCACCAGGTTTACTTCGTATGTTCCGCCGTTATTGTCATTCCGTTTTTTCCCAAAACTGAAATTCTCAGCATATATCCATATTTAGCAATTACGCGGGAACACAACATAGGGTTAGGGTTTTACATGTTGTCTCCACCAATCAACTAATTAACCTTTAAGTTACTGGTAATCAGTTTATTTGGATGGCTTACAAATTCAGGAGAAATATTTATGTATTTGTATATAGAGCTTATAAGTTGAGAAAGTTTTAGTCCATTAAATGACACCATTAACTATGTTTTAAGTATATTAATGTACTTCTTAATGATCTTGTTTGGGATCGAGCATAAAAATACCTTTAATCACGCACCTACTCCAAAGATTGCATCTCGTATCATTGCAAACGGTAGCAGGTCTATGTGGACGAATGGGCAGAATTGATCAGTATGTGGGATAGGTCTTCATAAATTTTCTTGGACAAGTAGTGCTTCAATACATATATATAGAACAAACATACAAACATCTTTGGATGTTCTAGCAATTTAAGAATTTTGTGGAGCGGATTCTTGAGGAATTATAGAGTCTTGCAAATAAGGTAAAAAAGATGGGAACAAGAAGCAAAAGTTTCAAATCACAAATGGTGATCATCAATTCGAAGAAGAAATGAAAGGAGATATGTAAATTTGAATTTTGAGATGGGATGGGTAGAATAGAAGAGAGTTTCCCGGGGGTTGACTCTTAAGTATTAATGGAGTATAATTTATATGGATTACTTTTTAAATTTGTCTAATCTTTATCGCTACAAGAAAACTTGACTAAATTCGATCTTTTATTTTCGACTGTGGCTAAATTCGACCGATAGTGCCAGCTCCTAAATTTAGCCGCGGTCTAAATTCGACTGAATTTTTTGTTCGGTCGAAACGAAAATTTGCCAAAAAAGGAGGGAAAAGTCTTCATAAACTTTGGATTTTAGAAAACTATTTTAGACCGAATTTGGTCGAATTTAAAATTAAGGTTGGCGGGAATTTTGCCGCCTATATTTTTCAAATTTAGTAAAAAGCGGGAAATTTGCCGCCTAAAATTTTTCAAACTATTCAAGCATGTTTTCGACCGAATTCGGTTGAATTTATTTAAGTGACGAAATTCGGTTGAATTTAATATTTTTCCGCCCAAAATTTCTCAAACTATTCAAGAATGTTTTCAACCGAATTCGGTCAAATTTATTAAAAACGACCAAATTCGGTTGCATTTATTATTTTCACAAATTTTAAATTTTTTTATTAATTATATAAATGTTTTTATATAGCATAATAAATAAATAAAAATAGAAGGATAACATTCATTACATGTAAAAATTTAGTTTGTACAAAAATTTTACATAATTGTTTTTATATGACTAGATAATATTGAATTTTCATTCATTTAAAACTTCTGGAAAAATTAAATAAATATACAGTTAGTTTCAAAAAAATACAAAAACATTATGAGAGTATCTGGAAGACATACCACATTCAATAAAAAAAATTGAAAAAATAATTACGGGTAGAAAAAAAAAATTCTTCTTAACTCGGCACATAAACGACATAGTCGAGTCCAAATGTAGGGTTTAGGGTTTAGATTTAGGAGTTGGATCAGGGTTTGAGTTTTATTTTATTTTAAAATTGTTTTGAGTAATCCAACCTTACGGATGTGAAGATTATCAAAAATATAAGGTGTACCAAAAAAATTAATTAAGTTTAAATTTTATATCTTAAATATTTTAACAAATATATATGTCATTTGCACTAAGTTTAACCACAAACCCTAGTTGGTCGAATTTAAGCTTGAGTTCGACCGATATTGGTCGAATTTAGCTAAATTCAACCGATATCAATTGAATTTAGCCGTGTTTTATTTTCGACCAAATTTGGTTGAAAATATTAAATTCGACCAGTATCGGTTGAATTTAGTAAAATTCAGAATAAAACTATCTTTTGATGCCACGTAACACTTGGAGTGGCTGAAAAGTAAGCACATGAATTGCTAATTTACATTCCATCTAAACCATTCATTTCTTTCCTATTATGTTTCATCCTATCCATTAAATAAATTACACTCATCTCTTTCTCTTTAATATTTTTCATCCATTCATATTCTCTCATAAACATTCTTCTATACTCCTACTCCATCCTTCCATTCTTCTTCCCCAACAAACATACACAACAATTTATGCACATAAATACTCATTTTCCTTACATTTCAAACAAAATATATTAATCCTTTAATTATGTTTCTCATATTTGGCGAGTTCACCCCCAACTAATTCCGGCGAGTTCATCCCCACCACTCCAGCATGTTCATCTCCACCACCTCCGACGAGTTCGTTTCCAGCAACTTCAAAACGAAATAACACAAGAATTACTTCGTTAAAAATTATATACCCAACAAGTTAAGTTTTTTCTTTGATTTTCTTTACATTTGAATATTTTTTTGGTAGACTAGTGATTTTATAGTGTTTAATTTTTAATGTGTTTCAAAAAGAGTAAAAATTATTGTATTCTTAGTTCAACATTATTGATTTATATAATGTTAAGCTTAGTAAAACGATAATTATTATATCCATTATAGTTTTATGTATTCACCTTCTTAATATACAAAAAAATAGAAATGGGTTGCAGAAAAAATACACATTTCTTGAGCAGCAGATTCTGCTGCTTTTTTTTAAAAAAAAACCGGTGTTCTTTACATTCGACCGAATTTGGTCGAATTTAATACATAATTTCGACTATATTCGGTCGTATTTAGCATACTAAATTCGACCATATTTTCTTGAATTTAATGCCCTCGAGCACCAAAATTCAAAATTTTAAAACTTTTACCAAAATTTGACAATTTCAAAATTTTGAAATATTCGGTCGAATTTATAATTTCGGCCAAATTTGGTCGATTTTAGCAATATCAAATTCGACCAAAATTGGTAGAATTTATCCTAAATTCGATCACATTACTAAATTTGACTAGCTTAAAAACGACTAGAGTAAATTCGATCGAATTTAGCTAAATTCGACCGAATTTTTTGGGTCAAATTTAGTCGTTTTTCTTGTAGTGTGCCGTGTGAACGTTAAGATTTTAAATTTAATTTTGAATTTATGATTCCGACAATAATTAGAGTCCAATTTTTTATATGTCGTAAAGGGGAACAGTGATATTTGAAGACAAGATTCCGAAAAAAAATGAGTAAGTACATAATTTCAATTAAAAATCAGTTGTAATAATTGGTTGTACATAGAAACACATTTTCATTTAAAAATCTGTTGCAATTATATAGCCATAAAAAGAAGTTAAACAAATGTCATAGAAGAAGAACCCTCTTAGTTTGTAATAGAATTATAGAAGAAATATGAAGTTACAAAAATAGCTATCTTTTCTGGATGTCTACTTAAAAATACTTCACTACACAAAACGACTTGTTCTCTAGGACTTAAACCCGACCGTTCTACACATTGGTCGGTTTTGATATTAAAACTGACCACATATGATATGTTATTGGGGCCAACTTGAACTTGACTTTTTTGACATGTTATCCAAAACCGACTAATTCCAGTTTCTAATTTGGCATCAAATTCGGCCAGCTTGGACAACTTGCATCGGATACATCAATATGTTGTATTCTTGTAGCAATAACATGTACCAAACATTCCAGAGTGACCCTAATAAGCCCACAGAAAATAGGACAAATTTCGGCATCCTCATTAAGTTAAATCACATAGCAAGACAGGCGTTGATGAAATCAAATATTTTCATAAACGACGATAAAGACTCAGCCATAGTGCAAGAAGTTCATTCAAGAAGATTATCAATTCAAAACAATAGACCCGAGAAAAAAAATCACTTGTGCCCCAATGACCAATGTAATTAAATTCCAATTTCAAACCATCTTGAGTATAATCAAGATTATCTAACACAAGAGTCAAAATTCAGTTTCAGTACTATTTATGGAATATATCATCAAAAGTAACTATCAGAAGCTTGATAATTACAAAAACTATCTAAGGAAATACACATTTGTATCATTCAAATTGAAACTTCTTTAAGAACCAAATAACATGGTTCAGAAATTATAGAAGCAGTTAACAATATAAATTAACAAGACCATCTAGTTTCTGAATGAGCATTGAAAAACACCTCGAATCGTAGGACGACTCTGGTTATCATTTGTCGATTATAAGGTCTTCCCAAACGATCATGCACCTACTCCAAAGATAGGATCTCTTATCATTGAAAGTGATAGCAGGTTTATATGGATGAACCGGCAAAATTCAGTATTATAGGTCTTCGTAAACATTCTTGGATAAGTAGTGCTTCAATACCTAGAACAAACTATCGAAACATCTTTGGGTACTCTAACAATTTTGTAATATTGTAATTTTCTGGAGCACATTCTTGGGGAATTAAAGCTTTGCAAATAAGCTGAAAAGATGAGAAAAAGAAGCAAAAGTTTCAAATTACAATTGGTGATCATCAATTCGATGGAAGAACAAATGATAAGGGAGGTGTAGATCTGAATTTTGAGATGGAACGGCTTGAAGAGAAGAGACTTTTTGGGAGTGGACTTACTTCCTACCGATATTAACAAAGTATAACTTCGCTGATCATATTTATCGAATTTTTATCAAGTAAACTTTAACTTTTTTAAATTGTGACAATAAGAGTTCAATTTTTTTTATCAATTTCGTAATTGAGTTTATATATGTTAAACTCGAAAACATCCTTAATTGCACCTAATTGTATTTTATATTTCATCTTCAATGTTGTTGATTAAATCTGTTACCCGGTAAAGAAAAATGATTTTGAGATCTAAAACATTTTTTTGTCATGATCTAAGACAATTTGAAAGTGCTTATTCATATTTAACTTTTTACGTGATGATGATTCAAAAACATAATTAAATTATGTTATTGTTTGTGCTCTAAATATTTCAAGCTTTGAGGGATCCATCAATATACACATACATCTTGTTGAATTAGTCTTTTAGGAGCAGCATAAACAATATTTCTCATTAATTATTATTTTATATTATTGTTGAAGTCAATTTTCATCACGGACTAAGTTTCAATATTAAATTTATAATTGGTTATTCGTATAGAGCTGTAAAATTAGGGATTTGATGTCCATGATGATTTTGTGGGAGAATTAGGGTTTATGTGATTTGGGGCTGAGCTTGAGAGGATTAGTTAAGATTATAATATAATAGAATTTTGGGGTCCTTCTCAAGGTGCCTACGTATCCTTTTATAATGAATTAAGCCCATGTAGTTCTTTCAGTAGCGGATGTTGTTTAGGCCCATACTCCTATTCTTTAGGAGCAAGTCACCTATATATATTAAGTTTTTTCGTCTATTATATTCCCAATTATATTGGATTTGTTGCTGGGTAAGGATTAGAGATCCATTGGCATGTTCTAATCCAGAATTCCATAATCCAGAATCAGGTGTATATTAGTAATTCAGCCACATAAATGTATGTGTAGGCAAGCTCTGCAACACTGAAATTATAAATACCTGTGGCACAATTGAATAAGTATAGCTATTCAACAAAATCTTTTTTATGAGCATTTCGTTTGTTTAAATTTCTGCTGTAACATGCTTTTCTAAGGCTTTAGTGCTATCGTGGATTGACATTATTCTCAGTAACATAGAATTAAATGATAGCTTTATGAAAAAGTGTAACCTGATGAAGGACTTTAGGTATCCTACCAAACTCCGCTGATTGTCTCCAGTCTAAATTTTTGAGGTACTGCACATCAATACATAATTGAAAAGTATTAAAAAAGAACTTTAGATCCTCAATACTAAATTGAAAGTAAAAAATAAAAACTTCAAATCCTTGAAAAAACGAAGTTAGGTCTCACTTTACAAACACTTTAACTAAAACAAAAACTACCCACCGTAAAAAACACAAAATCAATTAAGAATACACAAAATAATTCTAATCATAACATATCAAGAAATAAAATATTTCCAGTAGCCAAGAAAGTAACAAAATCAACCAGCTCTACTCACAAATAAGCAAATGGGCCTCTACAAACAGTAAGTTAACAGAAATTTTAGTATAATGGAGGATGGAAAACAGAGCAAATAAACCTGAGGTACGATATTATGACAGCATGTACAACATGCTCCTTTGCAGCTTGTCCAGACTGGACAAAAACTCCGGCTCGCAGAATAGATTCAACACCAAACCAATAAAATCAAATCATGCATAACATTCCAACGACAACCATGCAAAAAACATACTTACACAGGCATCAAATTCATCGCAATGATCCCAATCCATGGAACGTCATAATATAACACAAAATGCTACACCTAAAATACATCGCAATCCAAAACCAACATCTTCATAATTTACAAAAGTCATATAATCAAGAAACCTTAAACACCCAAACCTCAAGACAATTAACATCAAGATTAGGTTCACACATTCAAATTTCAATTACCTCCAAAAAAAGAAAATTAAATTAACATAAAAACTCATTGAAATGATGAGACACTTACTTACACTCTCAATCAAACAGTTGGTGTGCAAAATTTGACCTGCAACAAAATCAAACAATTTGGAAGATTATAGTAATATACGGATTAAAAAACATACATACAAACACGTAACAAATAATAAGAGATAAACAATCACCTATTTATCAATTTCTATTATACTCGATGCGTAAAATAATTTGCAATATAAAGAAACAATTTAGTAGATATAAAGAGATACTGTGAGTAATGAGTAATAACTTTACGATTCAAAACAAAGATAACCATAGTAATATGAAAGAATAAGTTATGAATGATAGAGATGAAAAGGTCGACATGATAAATGAGATGAAAGGAAAGAGTGGAAGGATGTGCAAGTTATTATAATTTTGAATAAAATTAGAATGATAATAGGTTCCATAAAAGTGTACCCAATTTCAAAATTTGAATTTGAATTTTATTAAGCTTCATACAGAAGCTTTCATATGAATGTATCTATAATGTTGTTACATTGTACGGTCTGTCTGTATGTGCACGTGCAGCAGCACAAGAGTCATTTTTGGAATGGTAAAATCGTAGATAAGATGAAGTTTAAGGGTATTTTTAAAAAATCTATAGTCTTAACTGTTGCAAACACTTGCAACAGGAACTATTATATTGATAGATTTGTCTTAGTTACTATTTGCATACATGTCCACAAGTATTGATGAAATAATAATGTGCATTCTATTATGATTTATGATAAATGAAAAAACCCATGTTGAAAAGTTACATTACATTTAAATCAGTAAAAATATAAAGAGATCGAAAGAATAGTGCTACATTTAAATCAATAAAAATAAAAGGAGATTGAAAAAACTGTGATGTCGATGTAACTAAACTTGCACTTCATAAATATTTGCAGTTACAACTCCGCGCACAATAAAAACTAATGCTTCTGCTGATTCCGCGGGGTGTTTGGTGTACTAGCGATTCTAGCATTTAGATCATCGAGTACAGCTTGGCCATAGGGAAGGCCTCTGTTTATGTTTCGTGAAGGCTTAAGAAAACCCGAAGTCTGATCATTATCTTCGACTTCAGTCTCAGTGTCTCCCCAAGGACGAGATGACTCACCAATGGCTTGTCCTGTAAATATTAAGGAGACTTTTAACTACAAACTGTTTAGATAAAGAATTGTCAGATAAAGAAAATGAGAAGTCTAACCATCATCTTCAACTTCAATGATGATATTTTTACTCTTGTCTAAACAAGGTCTTTTTTCTTTTTTACGCAGCAGTGAAGCGGTTAATTCGACCACGTCTTCATCTTCACTGTCATCCAAGATGATGACCTCAACAGAAGCGTTCTTAGAATCTCCTGCAATAGTTTAGATAAAGAATTGTTAGATAAAGAAAGTGAGAAGTCTAACCCTCATCTTCAACTTCAATGATGATATTTTTTAACCTTTTCTAAACAAGGCATTTTCTCTTTTATCCGCAGAGTATCAGTTGTGACACCATTTGCAGCTGATGCCTTTTCTTCATCCCTTGTCAGTTCTTCCAGTGAAGCGGTTAATTCGACCACGTCTTCACTGTCATCTAAGATGATGACCTCAATAGACGCTTTCTTAGAGTCTCTTATAATAGCATATGTTCCCAATCAACTTGCGTTAAAGATTTATACTGAAGACTTCATGGTAGAATTCTTAGATGTAAAAAATATGGGAAGAAAAAAAAAACAGAAAATGAGAAATAAAATATGTAATACTGAAACATGTGATGAAGTACATCTACCTCCACCTGCTCTGTGCTCAACTGAAGAAGACACGGGAATACAAATCTGCAGTGATGCTTGTTCCACGTTCAATCTTTGGTTAGCGGGAGTAATTGTTGGTATAAACGCTTTTGTTCCTCTGCTCGAGGAGAATCCCATTTGTATGAAACATCATCCTCATTTTGCTTAACCTCCTCTTCCTCCGCCTCTTCATCTTCTTCTTCCTGATCTTCAACCTTTTCTTCAATAAGTATATAATTTCCTTATGATCCCGAACTCCATCACAACCAATCTTACTTTAAAATGGAACCACTCGTCTCATGTTACCTGCGCTACCATTAGGGTTTATGAAAAAATGTAAGAAAGGAATGAAGTAATTCAAGGCATCTGGAAGTCTGGAATCATAAATTTTGACATAAAATAGTAAAAATAAATTTAGGGATATTCTCAATGATACCCAATTTTGGTTTTGATTTCTCCAAATTGTACCAAAGCTTCTTTTTGACTTACGAGTGGTACTCATGTATTTTAGGTATCACATATATGGGTACCATTCAGTTAGCCAAATGTTAAAATATAAAGGTTCTAGAAGTAGAAGTCAAAAATATGATGGCATCAACTACAAAAGTCGATAGAAACGGTATCATCGAGAATATCCATAAACATATTTTCTGAAGTTTTGGACTATTTTTGTTTAGATATTTTGATGGATGATGTTTCTATATGTAATAGATTCTTCAGGTTGTAAAAGTGTGAAAGATATGAGATTTAGATGGGTAATTAGGTCATATGCTTATATTTTAGCGTTTGACTAATGTATGGATAAAATAATGGTACCATATACGTGAAACCTAAAATACAAGGGTACCACTCTTAAGTGAAAAAAAAAAAGGAATGGTATTATTTGGAGAAGTCAAAACCAAAAGGGTGTCATTTAGAATATCCCTAAATTTTAAGATGGCAACTCAAAGAAAATTCAAATGGCTTACAACAAAAACAAATAGAAAGAAATTATAGAATAAAGGATCGAGATAAAAATTTAAAACAAGATATATATGAAGAAAAAATATCAAGAGAGAGAACGATACAATAAAAAATTCAAGAAAATTGAAAATGTAAAGCAATTTATATATGCTTTCTTAACTAAATTATTGAGCAAGGGGAAACTAAATCATTCTTGTAAATGCCTACTACATCCTGATAAGCTAATAAAGATTTTAGAATTTGTAAAGAAGAATGTCATTTTCAAAATCAAGAAGCTAGTAGAGCATTTTAAAGTTAATGAGTAATTAAACACAGCTATACTTTAACCTTCTCCAAATCTCGAGCACTCTTTCTGTACAGCTTTCCAGTAGTAGTAGATCGAATCAAGGAGGCGTACTTTGTGCATACACTTTGAGGAGCAGCTGTAGTACTAATCCTCTCAGTAAAAAACTGCATTAATATCTACTGCATGCCGGAGGCAGCAAGTCAACCACAATTGGGCGTGAGTGAAAAGTGATGTCTAAAAGATAGTGGTTAGATTATCTAAATAATTTACACATTTATATATAATCGAATATTAATATTGATATATTCTAAGGACCACATAGAGTACGTGGATATATATCACCACATTATGAATTTTCTTGAATTTTTTATCATCGAAGTGATATTTAACTTTTGTAAAACTTGTATCCGTGCAATCTAAAAGTAGTTCCGAGTGCAGCTTATTACAAAATTTCTGCAATATATTATCAACATTTATATCACGGTAGTGACTGGTCTCCATTAGTGGAAGACTGAAATAATATATACGCTTTAATACTGAGTAAGGAGTACATGTATAAAAATAAAAACATAGATTTCTCATGTCGTCAATTAAAACAAATGTGCAACGCAGGTGAAGGACCTTTCACCTAAATTTGTTCTAGCTGATTCCAATTGTTAGGCTTAAAAATGCCTCTTTCGAGGAGGTCATAGCATATAGTGCATACTGTGAATTAATTAAAACCCTAATCTGACCTTGTCGATAGCCTATTTATCTAATTTTTAGGCAACAACTTTGTACAGGATTTCTAATATTGAAAAAACATCTTCTCAACACTTGTTTTCATTAAATACACCCAGTTTTTTTTTAAATTGTTCAGGGGAATATCAAACAGAATCCACAAATTTACAGTCACTAATATATATTAGCCTTTTTTCCATCACAACTTATATGAATAAGTAAATTTCACTCTAAAATTTGAAGTCCCTAATCCACTGAATCCCTGAACAAAATTTAGCAAAAAATCAAGGAATCAGTAATTATAAAATTTCATATAGTCATAGTACGTCAAAGCTATGTTAAGGTCGATTCTTTGATTGCCTTGCTGGAGATTTGGCAAGGACGAAAGCAGAAATGGGAGTTACATAAGTGAAACAAAAGTTGAAGCAGAGAGAGGGGGGGGGGGGGGGGGGGGGGGGGGGGGGGGGGGGGGGGGTACAGAAGAGCAGTGGACAAAATTGAAAACATTGTGTTTTAGTGATCCTGTTGGGAGAAAAAATGCACCTTAAAATACCAGACATAGGCTTAATCCACGAAAATGTAGGCAGCTGTGTATTTTCCTTTAAGAGGAAGTAGAAGAATCAGTCTATTATTGTGTTTCCATTAGGATAGAATTGATAACTATACTTAACAACGAATGGCATTAGAGCCTTCTTTACTAACAACTGTAAATAATCTTAACTTTTTTAAATTTAAACTTACACCATCCATCTAACATCTATACAGTTTTGAGTTTGTGTGTTTCCTTATCTAAAATGTAATCGGACGGAGTACATGAAAAAGATGTACAAAGAAGTACTTTAGAATTGATATGCAATACGAATATTCCTCATAAACGGATAAATTATAAGTCTCTCTTGAAGGACTACATAATGCAATCAGTCGGAGAAGATTCTTGTTGAGAGGAACTTTCATGCGTAAGCTAAACTCTACACCGCGGCTCTGATCGTCATCAAGTCCTTCCACATCAAACCTTCTGTCCTTTGTGTAATAGGTGAGGGAGTAAGGACCGGAGGGATAGTCGGAGATTGTAAAGGCGGAAGAAGTAATGATTGAGGAGTGGTAACTAGTAACTACCAGTAATAGTGGAGGTGTAGAGCTGATGTTTAGCGTGCATACTGTACCTGATGTGGCTGACTGGCTGCCCAGCGTTACAGTAGTAAAATATTTAATAGATAGATTTCCAAAATGTGAAATTTACTCATCCTTCATTCCAAAATTTAAGTATAGAGACCTAGGTACCTAACTGTGTAATGTGGTAGCTGATCATCAATGTTTATAACAAAAAAAAACTATGCGCTTTTGCTAATGCTTTGTAACTTGAGCGAAGTGGAACGCCCAATTTCCATTGTGGTACAACAGCCGAGTTAAAGTCTAGACTTTAACTAACTTTTACTGTCGGGGTTGATAGATTGGTGAACCAGACTAAGAATAGAAGTATGCAACTTGCCTATCTAATTTAAATTTTAAGAATATCAGGAAAACAAAATTTAGAGTAAACCTGGTCAATTGCACGTGAAATTAAGAAGCAACGACTATCTTTGCCAGGAAACAGGTGCAGAAGTGAGCTTGGAAAGATGAAACTGCAAGTGATTATGAAAATTTAGAGATACTTAAATCAATCTTGGTCATGGTTTTTTGAAGACCATAATTCAAGAGTACAAGTGATATCAGGCAGACCAAAAAAACAAGCAAGCATGAAAAGACTTCGAGACTGCAAAGATAATCTAGACTTCAATTCAAGCATAAACAGGCATACAGCAAGATAAAATTAACTTGACAGGCAGTAGCACTTACGTTACCTATATGATCCTCCCCGCTGAAACAAAAAATAACTACAATCTGCACAGTATTCAAAATTGAAATGTTAAACTTGAAATAGAAACAGACATAATCGGCACCTATTACACCAAGGCACTGTACCAGATATTTTCATATGAGAGTTAAAAGGAAAAGCAAAACAACAGTTGTAAACTATGTATACATAAACTTAATTTTTTTTTTTTTTTATTTTGCTAAGTTATGAAACTATATTCATTTGCAATGTAACTAAATCTTTTTTAAAATATATCACCCATGTACCCGCCAACATAACTAAAATATGAGAAGATAAATGTCTATGATATGTGAAGGCAACATTATATGATATCTTTAGCACTTTCACGAGCCAATCGTTGGCTCTCAATTTTTTACAGGCACTTCACATCCTGCAAATATCTGCAAGCAGTTTTCCCAAATTTCTGGAGAGTAACCTTAAACACACCCTGCAAATATCTGCAAGTAGCGTTGCTAAAATTTCATTATCACGGAAATCTATTTCTTCCCAAAAAGTGAGATATAAAAGCAGCTTAATATTGTACCATATGAGGCCTGGTTATATAACTGGGTTCTGTGATACCATGAATTTGTCAAAAGATTGTAAGACCATCTCTAATCCATAACACTATAATAGTGTAATTTTTACACTATTTTAGTGTGAAAATTACACTATCCACAAAAACAACTTCAATCCATTTACACAATATCTTGCACTAAATGTTTAAAAGAAGATATGATATTTTCACTTTTCCAAAATCAAGTACTTTGTTGCGATAAAATAATAAATAGATAGGACATGAGAGGAATAAATTTATTTTTGTCAACAAACACAAGGGCAACATATAGGAATTATGAAAAACGTCAAATTTGGTGTAAAATTTACACCAAATGTACTTTTGACACCAAATTTGGTGTCACATTATTCATTTGGTGTAATTTTTACACCATTATATATAGTGTTACATTAGAATGACTTTTACATTATAAGTTACACTATATAGCATTTTATCATTTTTTAAATACATTTGTTAAATTTTGGTTTTTGCAAGCAGGTGGGTCCTGTTCACTATCTTGTGACGGAACATTCCGTCGTAAATAATAAACATACGACGTATAATACCGTCGCAAGTTGGATTAGGATT
Source organism: Heracleum sosnowskyi (assembly GCA_030848705.1). NCBI lineage: Eukaryota > Viridiplantae > Streptophyta > Magnoliopsida > Apiales > Apiaceae > Heracleum > Heracleum sosnowskyi. Next base: position 6,010,221 of record CM061242.1, on the reverse strand, counting down.
TTCTTGTTGGCGGGTCCTACATTCTAATTTACGACGTATTTTCTGTCGTAAGAACAAATCAAACGACGAAACATTCCATCGTAAGTTACTTTAATTTTTTATTACAGATTGTGGGTCCCGCGCTTAAACTTACGACGAAATGTCATTTTGTGACGAAATCTGAACTTTCTACTTGAGCAAAAGCGACGAAACAAATTCGTCGTAAATGATGGTATTTACGACGAATGTAATGCAAAAATTCAGTCGTAATTGCCCTGTTTGTTGTAGTGTATAATAGCGTTATAGTGTTGCATTGGAGTTGCTCCTAAAAAGTTTCAAATTTTTCTGTAAAGTGCATCTAATGCATCTCCGGAATTATAACCAGAGGGCAGCATTAAGTTGTTCATATCAGATAAAAATAAATCTATCTGGATATATGTAAGCAATAAGAATTATGGGAAAAAGGCAGAAGCAATCTGAATAGCAGTTGTTCATAAGAAAATACATAGAACACAGTCATATACTGATCATAGGTTTGTATTAACAAAAGAAAATGAATTTCAGAACGTCGCCAATAATTTAAAATTTTAAAGCGTTCATAATTTAAAGTTACATTGGAATCATATTTGAACAAAATTAGGCTCACTTAGGATAACATGAAAAGAATAAGATGACCGAGATGTAGAGGTCGAAAGACGGTCTTGAAGATAACCCTATTTTTGGAACAGGAAGCAAACATAATTAAAAACAATATCATCGGAGAAGAATATCACACGCACCATCTCCCCTATGCGAACCCTATTAGTTCCTCCTCTACATATACAACAGATTATGATTGGATAGTTAATTAGCTGTTTAACTGACGACATATCATTTTTTTAATGTTAATCAAGCTGATATGATTATGGCCGCCAGATCCAGCCTCCAGAACGAGTGGGGGCAAAAAAAAATTCTACCCTAAATTGACGTAAAAATAAATTATCAAATACGCATAATATTTTATATTTTAAATAATAAATAGTTAAAAAGGGGTTTTTTCATTATTTTTATATATAATTGGTGTAAATGGTTTACTGGTATGGTATGGCGTGGTCGCGTACTACATTTTAGGTTTAGGTGGTACATTTTAATAAAAAAACAATGACTTTTGACTAAAAACAAAATAATTAAATATGTATATCAAAAAGTTAAAATCAATGAAACATCTTTTATATGATAACTTATGACTTTTGACTTTAAGCTTATAAGCAATAATTTTAAATTTACCCAAACAAGCTCATACTCCCACATAGAAAAGAAAAGGGAAAATAATTTAAAATAAGATTTAAATATAAAATAAAGGTTAGATATACTTAACATTATAATCACCATGCTCCAACAAATATTTAAAATTTTGAAACAAAAAATCAGTAAAACAAAGAATACAATTATAATTAATTATAATGAAGATCAAACAATGATCTTTAAAAACTAAAAAGTTATATAAATATTATCTATAATCAGAAAAGATAAATCTTGAAATTAATAATCAACAAATTACGATTAATATTTAGCTAAAAACAATTAAAGATAAATTTTTAAATGATATATATATATATAAGCATATGTATTACTTTAATGTAAATTAGTTTCATTTACAAATATGCATGTTATTTTGAATTAAAAATAAAACAAAATATCAATTTGTATGAAATTCAAATTATTAAATAGAAATATAACTAAAATGTCATATTCTCATTATAAATGAACAAGAAATTAAAGATAAAACTTAAATCTAAAATATGAGTTAGATATGTTTAACCTTGTGATTACTAATATAATTACAACAAAAATAAAATAAAAATAATAACTATAATATAAAAAAATAATATTGGTGTTTATTTTTTTCAAAAAAATTAAGAAAATGATAACTATAATGCAAAAATAATTAATTTATGACATGGTATGATCGGTATATCTTTAGCTATATAATATTTTAAGAAACATAAGTATATAAATAAAATAATTAAAATTAAATTATTAAAGTAAACAAATAACAACCTAAATTAAATAAAAATGTCAACAGATACCTTGATATAAGACAAACAAATAGCAAACTAAAATTATCAAAGTTAAATTTAGGAAAATAATAAATGATTACAAAAGTGATTTTAAAAATATAAAAATAAAAAACAAGTATCATTTCAAAAATACAACATAAACTTAAATAAAATATATGTGAAATTTATATGTTTTCAAGTTTTGTTATCATTAAAAATTTATAAAATTAAAATTAAATCAAAATAATACTTTTAGAAAAATTAAAAATAACAATTTAAACAAAATTAAAATATATACAAATGATATATAAAGCATCCCGTGCATTGCACGGGTATAAATCTAGTTTTTGTAAAAGAGAAAACGGAACTTGAGGTTCCCAATTCTCTTTGTAAAAAATATTGTTTGTTTTTAAAAAAAATTGTGAAAATACCGATTTTTAAAAATATTTGCAAAACTACGTTCTACAATTTTTGGAACCATATTTGCAACTGACATCAACCAAAATTAACTACAAATGCTATAAAAATTTAATAATTGAAATCACTTTTGGTTGCATAATAAGTAACCTCAAATACTACCAAAATCAACTCCAAATGCAACCAAAAGCAATTTCAATTATTTTTTCAGAAAAACGTAAAATCAGGTTGCATTTGGTTGTAGATCGTATTTTTACAAATATTTTGAGAATATGCTAAAATCGTAAAAAACTTGAAAAAATAGTATTTTGGTGATTTCTCTTAAAAAATTTAATTTTAAAATTAAAACTATTAATTTTAAAATTAATAGTATCTTATTATATATATATATTGATTTATATGATTTTAAAATGTAATCAAATATAATAATATATGTATAATGTTATTCTAAGTTTTTTTTTTGTATTTCGATTTTAAAAAAATTTAATATGTTGTCGATGGAATAATATCTTGAACTTTTGAATGTAGCTTAGAAAAATAGATGATATAAATATTTAATAATAATATGTTGTTGACGGGATTCGAACCTGTGGGAGCATTTTAGATATAAAAAAAATATTATTTTAATATTACATCCAACGGTTCTCATTTACCTATATTTACATCTAACAGTTATTATTTAGAGGACCAAACTACCAACCAACCAAATGACCAAACTACCAACCAACCAAATAGAGGGTGGTTTGCTTATAATAATATAGTATAAACCCGTGCGATGCACGGATGAATTTTAGTATTTTTTATTTACTATTTTAGTATTTTTTATATGATTTTTATCTTATTTTATTAACATTTATTTGTATTTTGATTTTAAAAATTCTTAATATGTTGTCGACGGAATAATATCTTGAACTTTTGAATGTAGCTTAGAAAAATAGATAATATAAATATTTAATAATAATATGTTGTTGACGGGATTCGAATCTTGAACCCGTGGAAGCATTTTAGATATCAAGAAAATAATATTCTTTTAATATTACATCCAACGGTTCTCATTTTTCTATATTTACATCTAACGGTTATTATTTAGAGGACCAAACTACCAACCAACCAAATAGGTAGTTTGCTTATAATAGTATTTTTTTTATATGATTTTTAAGTATTGTTTTATCTTATTTTATTAGCATTTATTTGTATTTTGATCTTAAAAATTCTTAATATATTGTCGACGAAATAATATCTTGAACTTTTGAATGTAGCTTTAAAAAATAGATGATATAAATATTTAATAATAATATATTGTTGACGGGATCCGAACCTTGAACCCGTTGGAGCATTTTAGATATCAAGAAAAGAATATTCTTTTAATATTACATTCAACGGTTCTCATTTATCTATATTTACATCTAACAGTTATTAGTTATTATTTAGAGGACCAAACTACCAACCAAACTACCGACCAACCAAATAGAGGCTGGTTCGCTTATAATAATATAGTATAGAATAGATATGAGCATTATTAAGAAGTGTATTAGAAAAATTTATATGATTCTAAAGTTCACATTTTTTATTTTTAAATCACTGTTATTTGACAATTTGGCATTTACTAGTAAAACAATAAACTTATATATATATATATATATATATATATATATTATATATATATATATATATATATATATATATATATATATATATATATACTAGCCTATAATCTGTGCGATGCACGGATGAATTTTAGTATTTTTTATTTACTATTTTATTGTTATGGATTAAAAAGTGTATTTGTAAATTAATTGCTAAGGTTTAAGAGAGCTTCGAGTTTTAATGGTTGCTCTTGTGTTTCGTGACTAAATCGGTCATCACAAGATGCCTACGTATCTCAATCAGTGCTGAGAATCAAGCCAAAGACGTAGTTTTGATTGTAGGATCAGGTCCTTTATATAGGCGTCTGGAGCCTCATATTTAGAGTAAGTTTAGGAGTCTTAGCGAATAAGTCTCCTTTTTGATAATGGATAAACATTGTATTTCTTGCTGGATAAGTCTTTTCCTTGTTGATAAAGGCTATGACTCATTATTTCTTTTTAATTGGGATTCTGGATCCTTCTTTGATGAATTTACCATATTTTGGACTTCTTTCCTGAGCTATATATTTCCCTTATTTATTAATTACGAATTTAATAAATAATTAGGGTTTCGGACCTTGCTTATTGGGCCGTGTTCTTGGACCAATCCAGGTCTAATTAATACGTAATTAATTACACTTCTAGGATTATTTTTCAGCCCATATCATTTGCCCCCCAACTTCTAGGAAAATCTCTCTTGGATTATCGTAGAAGTTATTTTATTCGGGAGTTACAAAGTTTTCTTTCGCGTTCTAGCTTGGTTTTGCGAACATATAGTTCTAAACCAATTTTTATAATTTTTCCAGAATCAAAATCGAGATTTTTCATCAATTCCTTGGAAAATAAATTAAATTTTGAAATTTCTGTGTATTTTCGACCAGGATCCTGGTCGAATTCGACTTCACTTTTGGCTCCTGGTCGAAGGTGTTCGACCAGGATTCTGGTCGAATTTGGTCTTGTTTTTGCCTCCTGGTCGAATACTTTCGACCAGGATTCTAGTCGAATCTAACTTCATTTTTGCCTCCTGGTCGAATACTTTCGACCAGGATTCTGGTCGAATACTTTCGACCAGGATTCTGGTCGAATACTTTCGACCAGGATTCTGGTCGAATCTAACCTCATTTTTGCCTCCTGGTCGAATACTTTCGACCAGGATTTTGGTCGAATATTAGTGTCATTTCATCCCCTGGTCGAATATTAATGTCGTTTCAGTCCCTGGTCGAACACTTTCGACCAGGATTCTAGTCGAACATATACTTGTGGATTTCGACCTTATTGGAGGTCGAACTTTTCGTCCATTTTGGGCCCTGGTCGAACACTTTCGACCAGGATGCTAGTCGAATAGATGCTTCATTTCGGGCCTTGGTCGAACACATTCGACCAGGATGCTGATCGAAGATGAGTGTTATTTTATGCCTTGGTCGAACACATTCGACCAGGTTTCTGATCGAAGATAAGTGCCATTTTGGGCCTTGGTCGAACACTTTCGACCAGGCTTCTTCAAGTTGTACCTCTTGTGCTCTGTAAGGCCCACCTATGTTGGGCTCAATTTGGGCCTCAGGCCTTTATTTAATAATTGGGCCTGCAGCCTTTTATGGGCTATGGTTTCTCTTTCTTCACCGACCCATTGACCGGCAGTTATCCCTATAAAAGGGTGAAACCTCACTTGTTTCTATTCACTTCTCACTTTCCAATTTCTCAAAGATATTCTGCTAGATTTTCTCCAAAATTCTCTCTACAAAGCTCTGCTAGGGTTCTGTCGTAAGGTGATTCCCGGCGAGATTTTTCGATCATTCTCACCGGTTTCTGGGCTCTTCTGTTAAAGATTTGAAGATTTATTTGAAGATTTTTGGGTTTTGCTTTGAAGATTTGAAGATCATTTGAAGATTTTCTGGGTTTCTCTTTGAAGATTTGAAGATTTGAAGATTTTTCTGGGCTTTTTCTGGGTTTAAGATGGCTGATCGTGCTTCCCAACGCCTGCAAAAGATGAATTCTGCATCCAAACGAGGTACCCCCATTCCTATTCGTTCAAAATACATGTCTTTTCATGATATGATCAATGAACGTGGGGATGAGTACCCGTCTATTTCTGTTTTAGATTCATATGATTGTAGTAATAAGTTTCAAGATGTAGATAAGATTAAAGATTATAATAAGATGTATAGGGTAAAGGCCCCTTTAAAACTTGTTACTGCTGGTGCCGGTGACCGTTCTTGTCACTGGCGGTCTAATGCTTTATGCATTTATAGGGATGCCATCGTAGCTGGTCTAGGTTCCCTTTTCATGAGTTCATACCTAGACTCTTAGTAGACGCCCAAGTAAACCCTTGCCAATTACCTCCAAATGCCTGGAGGATAATTAATTGTTTTATGGTTTTAGGTCTTCGCAACAATTTTCCTCTTTCTGTACCTTTGTTTAGAAAGATTTTTCAATTCAAGAATAGTTCTGCCAACAACTTAGGTTGGGTATATATTAGCCATAGGGTTGGCTTCCCTTTCATCTTTCACCCAAAATCTATCCCAGACAACAACCCCAAGTGGAAAAATGAGTTTATGTATCTTGTCTGGGAAGGTGGGGATTGGGGAACCCTGTTCCGTAGATCTTTTGGGAGAGTTTCAGATGGTAGTCCCAGCAATATTGTCTTGAATGAGGAGGAATCTCATGCCTACTCAGAGCTAATCAAGGATAATGGGACTACCGTGGCTTGGGAACTACTGGACGAGTTTGTCCTCAAGTCTGTCCGTCTCTCCACTATTTCTGATAAGGGTACTTTTACTTATCCCTTTTCTTTATGTTTATTTTTCTTTCTTTCAGAAAATTTCTTCTAACCATTCTTTGGTTTGTGTTTTTCAGCTGCGGCCTTTATAAACAAGACTAATGAGCTCAAGGATGAGGAGACTTCTAGGATGAAGAGGGCCAGGATCGGAGAGGATCCAAGGGGGAAGTCTGATATTCCCAGCTTTTTTATCCCTCCTGAGATTCCTGTGGGCGAGGCAGACATGCATGTGTCTACTAAGTCCTCAGTGTGGCGCCCCAACTGGGGTATCAGGAAGAGGGACACCATTACTGGGGTGTCCAAACATGTCGTGGACTGGTCATACCATTCGCTTACTCCCTGCGACTACAAATATTTCGTCGCCAATTCTACCATCGAGGGAGTAGAGCATCTGGGTGCTCAGGCTATTGCTGCGGTATTATTCTTACCTTTAGCCTTTCTTATGTTTTTACTTTAACTTGTTTCTTACTTTGAACATTCTCTTTTGGCAGAATAATGCCAACTTCCAGGGGGCATTGTTCCAAGCTAAGGCTTGGCGTACCTCTTCTAAGGCCAACCGGGTCAAGTTGGAGAGATCCGAGGAGGAGGTGAAGTCTCTAAAGGAGACTTTAGCTAGGAGGGAGAAGGAGTTTGTTGACGCTCAGGCTGATCTTGTCGAGCTGAGGAAGAGCAAGGATGATTGCATCGACGAGTACCTTGACTCTCAGGAGTACAAGGACTTGATCGAGAAGCATGACGAGATTCTTTTCCCAGTCCAGCATACATCAGGATGGGAGGATGCCGTTCAGGCTATCTTGGCCAAGCATCCCGGGGTTTTGATGCTGCTGACTTTCCAGCTCCTCACCCTCCTACTCCCTTAGAGCGCATTCTGGCTAGAGTAGATGACATGGAGGAAGATGCTAGGATTTTAGATCCAGTGCATTTGTCACCCCTCGGTGACACTTCTGCTGATGACCAGGATGCTGATGAGCATTCTTCTGGCTCTAGCTCAGGGGAGGAGACAGATGCTGGCGACAAGGGGGGTGAATCATAGTTGTAGTTTATTTATGGCCATCCATGGCTTGTACTGGTTTTTATGTATTTCCAGCCTACGGGCTTAACTTAACTTTTATTAAGCTTAACTTTGTTTTTCTTCCAGCCTTTTACATTCTTGATTTTGCATGCTTAGCATCATGAAAACATAAGAATATGAAATTTATAACTTTGAAAATGGGTTCAACCCTTACATAATACTCAAGTTTAAAAACTTGGATTGGTTTCGTCGACCTTATTTCTACTTGTCCTAGTAGTGAGTCTAGTCAAGACACACTTTAAACATAATAGACTTTCAAGTTCGCAGCATGCCAAGTTCTTGGCACTTCGATCCCTTCCAGGGTTTCCAATTTGTAGGAGCCTCGACCAAATACGTTCTTGACGCGATATGGTCCTTCCCAATTTGGGGCCAACTTGCCTTTTTGTCCAACTCCGGATGCCTCAATCTTTCGGAGGACTAAGTCTCCTTGTCGAAAGAACCTTTCTTTAACCCTTAGGTTGTAATAGAAAGATTCTCGTTTCTGATGTTCAACTATCTTGGCATTTGCCTCATCTCTAACTTCATCAATTAGATCTAAAGCTAGCCTCAAGTCTTCTTCATTTTCTTCTGGCTCATAAGCCTCAACTCTTGGAGACGTGTGAGTAATCTCCACCGGAACCACTGCCTCTGCCCCATATTCCAGCAGAAAGAGGGTTGCTCCAGTGGTGACTTTACAAGTAGTACGATATGCCCATAGTATGGGGATCAATTCGTCTACCCAAGTGTTTCTAGAGTGTTCAACTTTTTTCTTAAGTCCATCCAGGATAATTCGATTGGCAACCTCAGCTTGCCCATTTGCTTGAGGGTGGGCAACAGAAGCAAAACGTAACTTGATATCATTCTCGTCACAATACTTCTTAAATTCATCGTTGTTAAACTGAGTTCCATTATCCGTGACCAAGATTCGTGGAATTCCGTATCTGCATATTACATTTTCCCAGAAGAAATTCATCACTTGTTTGGTGGTTATCTTGGCTAAAGGTTTAGCCTCAATCCACTTGGTGAAGTAGTCGATTGCCACTATCAAGAACTTTCTTTGCGCACTTGCCATTGGAAACGGTCCAAGTATATCCATCCCCCACATGGCGAATGGGATAGGTGAGTTTATGGATGTCATCATCTCTGGTGGTTGTCTAACCACTGGTGTATGCTTTTGGCACCGTTCACATTTCTTCACGTAGCTCTTAGCATCTGCAAGTATTCTTGGCCAAAAAAAACCTAGACGAGTGATTTTATGAGTAAGGGCTCTGCCCACAAATTCCTTCATGTACTTCCCTTAGGGCCAATTCTGCCTCTTGGGGTCTCAAGCATTTCAGATAAGGAACAATGAAAGACTTTTTGTATAGGATTCCCTCAATCAGGGTATACCTTAGAGCTCTCACATATAACTTTCGTGCTTCTGAAGTGTCGTTGGGTAACCACCCAGTTTCCAGATGAGATTTGATGGGATCCATCCAACAACTGGCAACATCAATGGGTGCCACCAACTTTCCATTGATGTTTGGGGTCTTCAAGAATTGGAAGTATACACTCCCTGCATAGCTTTCAATTTCAGAAGAGGCAAACTTAGACAAGGCGTCGGCCTTCATGTTTTCTTCCCTTAGAATGTGCTCCACATAGCATTCATCAAACTGAGTCATGATGGCCTTGACAAGTTTTAGGTACTTGGCCATGACTTCATCTCTGGCTTCAAACTCCCCATTTACTTGGGAAACCACTAGACTCGAGTCTCCACACACTTTCAGAGTTTTAACTCTCAAGGCTCCAGCCATCCCTATGCCAGCTATCAGGGCTTCGTACTCAGCTTCATTTTTTGTCATTGGGAAGTCCAGTTTTAGTGTGTACTCTATGAGAAATCCATCAAGACTTTGTAGCACCAAACCTGCTCCACTTGATTTTGTTTTTGATTCTCCATCAAAATAGAATACCCAACATTCTTTGGACACCATGTCTTCATCTTTCTTGTCTTCATCTATTATTTCCTACCCCCCAACTTCCTGGTTGTCAATGGTGCATTCAACCATGAAGTCAGCGACTGCTTGAGCTTTTATGGCCGTTCGAGGCTTATACTTGATGTCAAATTCTCCCAATTCAATAGCCCATTTGATCAACCTTCCACTAACTTGAGGGCTATGCAAGATGTTTCTTAGAGGCTGATTGGTCAAGACCTATATCTTGTGTGCCTGGAAGTATGGGCGTAGCTTTCTTGAGGCCATTATCAAGGCTAAGGCAAACTTCTCTATCGTAGAGTATTTTATTTTTGCCCCATGTAGAATCTTACTTACGTAGTAGATGGGTTTCTGAACCTTCAATTCTTCTTTTACCAAAACGGCTCCAAGGGCTGTGTTAGAAACCGCCAAGTACAAATAGAGAATTTCTCCTGGCTTCGGCTTTGCCAACAGTGGTGCCTCAGCCATGTATTTCTTCAGGGCCTCAAAGGCCTCTTGGCTTTCAGTTGTCCACTCAAAATTTTTCACGTTCTTGAGTGCTTTGAAGAAAGGTAAACACTTTTCTCCTGACTTGGAGATGAATCTTCCCAATGCAGCCACTCTTCCCGTTAGTTTCTGGACATCCTTGATAGTCTGTGGTGGTTCCATGTCTAGAATTGCTTTGATTTTGTCGGGATTAGCCTCGATTCCTCTCTTGGAAACCATCAAGCTTAAAAACTTTCCAGAGCCTACACCAAAGGCACACTTGGCTGGATTCAACATCATCTTGTGGTGCCTCAGCACTTCAAACGCTTCTCGTAGATGGTTTATATGATCAGCCTTATCGAGGCTTTTAACCAACATGTCATCCACGTAGACCTCCATGGTTTTTCCAATCAAATGTTCAAAAAAAAAATTTACCAACCTTTGGGATGTTGCCCCTGCATTCTTAAGTGCAAATGCCATGACTAGATAACAGAAAACACCAAAGTCAGTGATGAATGATACCTTCGAGATGTCATCTTTGTGAATTTTGATTTGGTTGTATCCACTGAAGCCATCCATGAAACTGAGCATCTCGTGCCCAGTTGTGGCATCTATTAGGGCATCAATCCTTGGTAACGGAAAACAATCCTTAGGACATGCATCGTTCAAATCAGTGAAGTCCACACACATCCTTCACTTTCCATTGGCCTTTTTGACCATCACTGGGTTAGCCAACCATTCTAGAAATTGAATTTCTTCAATGAACCCGGCCTCCAGAAACTTATCTACTTCTTGCTTGATGGCCTCTTGTCTTTCTGGAGCAAAATTTCTCTTTTTCTGTTTCACCGTCTTCCTTTCAGGATCCACATTCAACTTGTGGGTTATCAACTGGGGATCAATCCATGGCATGTCCGCCACTGTCCAAGCAAAAACGTCATTGTTCTCTTGAAGAAAAGATATGAGCTTGCTTTTCAATGGTTCTGGTAATAGTGCTCCAACATAAGTCACCTTCTCCGGTTCACCAGGGACTAAGGGAATTGGGATTAAATCCTCAGCTGGTTTCCCTCTTCGGTCCTCATTATCACTAGTATCCATGTCTTCAATGGGGAGAACTTGCCCCCCCCCCCCCCCCGATTCCATCAGGCCTTAACGCGGCTACGTAACAGCTTCTAGCCATCTTTTGGTCTCCCCGTTCTTCACCAATTCCATTCCTCGTTGGGAACTTGATTTTCAGATGATAAGATGAGGCAACGGCCTTGAACGCATGAAGACCCGTCCTTCCCAGGATTGCATTATAGGTCGAAGTTGCCTTTATTACTATGAAGTTCAACATTTGAGTAGACGTATTTGACCCCTGCCCCATTGTCATTGGGAGTTGGATAGTGCCTTCCACCTTCGACTCCACTCCATTGAATCCATATATGGGCATATTCGAGGGTGTCAACTGAGAATCAGTATAACCCATCTTGATGAAAGCATCATGGAACAAGATGTCCACTGAAGCTCTATTGTCGACCAAAACTCTCTTTGTTTCAGAATTTCCTATCACAGGTACGATGACTAAGGGATCATCATGAGGAAACTTCACTCCTTCCAAGTCAGAATCATCAAAACCTATTGATATTTCAGTTCGGGCACATTTTGGTGCTTCTCTGACCACAATCACTACTTCTCGGGCATAGGCCTTTCTCGAGTTTCGGGAGGACCCAACAGCAGTTGGTCCTCCGAATATCATGTTGATAACTGGCCCTCAGGGCTTGGGATTTCGATCTTGATCGTTGTCCCTTCTATCATAATCCTTCCTTTCATAGTTTCCCCTTTGACTTCCTTGATTTCTATCCTTGGTTAATTTATTGAGCTTTCCTCTCCGTATCAGAAACTCGATCTCATCTTTCAATTGTCTACAATTGTCGGTGTCGTGACCGGCTTCCTTGTGGAACCTACAGAATTAGTTTTGATTCCGTTTAGACATATCAGTCCTTAGTGGCTTCGGCCATTGGAGATCCTCTTCCTTTGCTATTTCCATCAGAATTTGGCTCCTGGGAGTGTTCAATCTTGCATACTCCGTAAACTTTGGCCCAAAATTGTTCCTCTTAGGTGGAGAATCAGAATCCTTTGACGTTCTGGAAAACTTTTCCTTGACGTCGTACTCCTGGGTTTCTTTTCTTTTCTTTGAATTTCCACTTCCATCAGTAGTGGGTTCATGCTTTCTCATACTTTCTTCAGCCTTGATGTACTTTCCAGCTCTATCTTGGAGCTTCAACATGCTCTCGGGTGGATGTTTTACCAATGATCTTTTGAAGTGATCATCAGTGGTTCCTTGCTGCAGAGCTATCATAGCTACTTTGTCCTCCAAGTCCGTGACTTTCAGAGCCTCACGGATGAATCAGTTGATATATTCCCTTAGAGCTTCATTCTTTCCTTGCTGGATTCCCATAAGTGATGCAGAACTTTTCTCGTGCACCCTTCCATTAACAAATTGATTGATGAATTCTTTGCTTAATTCCTTGAATGACCCAATGGAATTGGGAAGTAGACGGCTATACCAACGTTGGGCCATGCCTGCCAAGGTTTGTGGAAATGCCCTACACTTGACCGCATCATTGGTTGGGTGCAACAGCAGTGCATTAGAGAAGGTTCTTATGTGATTTGCGGGATCTCCCGTTCCATCATAAGCTTTAATCGAAGGCATCTTGAATTTCCTGGATATAGTAGCTTTCATGATGTCTTGAGTAAACGGTGGTGTAGGATCGTCAGGATCTCCTAGAGGCAATAGAACACTAGGATCACCCCTTGGGGCTTCAGCCCTCTTGGTTCTTCTTGGTGTTGGGTCCAGATTGATTATCGGGATTCTCCCAGTTGCTTGATTTTGTGATTTTGCGTCCTCCTGTTCTGCCAGTAATTTCTTGAGCCTTGTGACTTCTGCCTCATGGGCCGCAATCTTGTCCTTAGTAGTTTGGGGTTGTTCCCGATTTGTTTGGGAAGAACGTCTCCTCCTTAGGGCGACATCCCTTTCTTCTCCAGTTGTATAATCCTCATCCTTAGTATACGGACCTGAGTAATCTTGAATCAAAGGTGTCTGTCGAGTTTGTTGATTTTAGGGTCCCAGACCTTGAATGTAAGGGGGCACATATGCCTCATGGTAGGTGGGATTGAGACCACTACCGCCCGCCATGGGTCGAGGGGGCATGCCATAGCTTGGCATCCCCAAAGTTTGAGTTGCGTATAGGGGAAGATCAGCAGTATGGAGTTGAAGGCCACTTGGTGCATTCATGAGCAGTGGGAAAGTCATGATTGGTTGCTGGTGAGAGGTCTCTTGTGGATTAGATCCATGAACGACCATCTGCAGGGGATTCGTCCCTTCAACCGAGATTGGGATTTCCGGTCCTTGAGTGGTGATGAGGGGGATATTCGCCCCTTGAGTGCCAGTAGTTGGCAGTGGTTGACTTCCGTGAGTATCAGCCTCAGAGGTGAGAGGAAGCTCCTCAGAAGTTTGAATATCTCGAGTTGTTCTTCGTGTGTTTGCCATGGTTGATGTTGTTTTCCCACAGACGGCGCCAAATGTTATGGATTAAAAAGTGTATTTGTAAATTAATTGCTAAGGTTTAAGAGAGCTTCGAGCTTTAATGGCTGCTCTTGTGTTTCGTGACTAAATCGGTCCTCACAAGATGCCTACGTATCTCAATCAGTGCTCAGAATCAAGCCAAATACGTAGTTCTGATTGCAGGATCATGTCCTTTATATAGGCGTCTGGAGCCTCATATTTAGAGTAAGTTTAGGAGTCTTAGCGAATAAGTCTCCTTTTTGATAATGGATAAACATTGTATTTCTTGCTAGATAAGTCTTTTCCTTGTTGATAAAGGCTATGACTCATTATTTATTTTTTATTGGGATTCTGGATCCTTCTTTGATGAATTTACCATATTTTGGACTTCTTTCCTGAGCTGTATATTCCCTTATTCATTAATTACGAATTTAATAAATAATTAGGGTTTCGGGCCTTGCTTATTGTGTCGTGTTCTTGGACCAATCCGGGTCTAATTAATACATAATTAATTGCACTTCTAGGATTATTTTTCAGCCCATATCATTTATTATTTTTTATATGATTTTTATCTTGTTTTATTAGCATTTATTTGTATTTTGATCTTAAAAATTCTTAATATGTTGTCGACGGAATAATATCTTGAACTTTTGAATGTAGCTTAGAAAAATAGATGATATAAATATTTAATAATAATATGTTGTTGACGGGATTCGAACCTTGAACCCGTGTGAGCATTTTAGATATCAAGAAAAGAATATTATTTTAATATTACATCCAACGGTTCTCATTTATCTATGTTTACATCTAACAGTTATTATTTAGAGGACCAAACTACCGACCAAACTACCAACCAACCAAATAGAGGCTGGTTTGCCTATAATAATATAGTATATATATATATATATAACTTAAAACCTGTGCGATGCACGGATTGTTATTAATAATAATTATTTTTATTATTTATGTTTTAATATTTTATTAATTTGCATTTGCTAAAAAAAATAAGTACGCGTGTTAAACTTTTTTAAATAATTAAAAGTATTAAAATAGCTTTTAAAATAAATTAATAACTGTTTACCCGTGATATTTTTGGAAAAGGAGGGTTCTTAGTAAGGAAAAATAGGAAACGTAACATGTTTTAGCTGAAAAGGGAAGTGCTCGTAATTAAAAGTATTTAATTAGGTTTCAAAATAAATAAGTAAGAATTTGCCCGGGATATTTTTGGAAAATGACCGGGTTTTAGTAAGGAATGTTTTTTAGAAAAAGAGAAGATTTTGTTAGAAAAAATAGAACAGGTAATGTATTTTAGCTGAATAGGTAGTTGGTTATAAAAATGTTATTATTTAATAACAATTTCTTTAGAAAATGAAAAAATAGAAAAAGTAACACGTTTCAGCTGAAAATGTGCTCATAATTAAAAGTATTAAAATAGACTTTAAAATAAATAAGTAAGAGTTTGCTCGTGATATTTTTGGAAAATGAGGGGTTTTATTAAGGAAAAATATAAAGAATCACATGTTTTTGTTAAAAAAGATAATCGCTCGTGTTTTTTTTAGAAAAATAGAGGATTTTGTTAGAAAAAAATAAAAAAATGTAATGTATTTTAGCTGAAAAGGTAATTGGTTACAAATAATGTTATTATTTAGTGATAGTTTAAAAAAAATAAGGGTAATTAAGTAAAATCACTAAGTATCGACCGTACATCCGACTACCAAACTTTTAATGTTTCGTCTTTAATAATATAGCTTAAAACCCGTGCGATGCACGGATTGTTTTTAATAATTGTTAATTTTATTATTTATATTTTATATTTTATTAATTACATTTATTAAAAAAAATAAGTAGGCGTGTTAAACATTTTTAAATAATTAAAAGTATTAAAATAGATTTTAAAATAAATAAGTAACGGTTTGCCCGTGATATTTTGGAAAAATAAGGGTTTTAGTAAGAAAAAATAGAAAATGTGACATGTTAAAACTATTAAAATAGATTTTAAAATAAATAAGTAAGGGTTTGCCTTGATATATTTGGAAAAGGAGAGATTTTACTAAGGAAAATAGAAAATATAAAATGTTTTAGCTGAAAAAGATAATTGCCCGTGATTTTTCTAGAAAAAGAGGGGAAAGGTAATTGCCAATTAAAAGTATTAAAATAGGTTTTAAAATAAACTAGCTTATATCCAGTGTGATGCACGGTTTTCTTTAATATTTTATTATTTTTATTTAGATTTTTGTAATTATAACTTTTTTGATGAAATTTTAATATATATTTAAATGTGTATATAATAAATTGGATTTATATATCTAACAATATAAGTATTTTAATTTAATAAATTGTTGACGTAATCTTTAGTAGTATTTTAGATATTAAAATAGAAAATTATTTTTCAATAATAGATCTAACGGTTCATATTTATTTGCTCTTAAAAAATCTAAGAGTGACTAAAGTGCAAATAACAAAATATGTGTCATGTAATGCGCCGAGTATCTTTTAACATATGCTATTACTTTTATTTTTTGTTAATCAACTTATATAAATTGAATATTATAAAAAATTATATTAAACATGGATTTTATAAGTTTAATATAATAATATTTCATTATTTCTATATTTTGCCCGTATTTGTTTTAATTCGAATATGAGTTGTTTCAATTAAAAAATAAAAAACAGACAATGTCCTTAAAAAGACATTTAGTTACTTATTAATAATTATATAAAATTATATTACATTTATATATATATGTTGCCCGTGTTGCTTTTAGAAAATTAGTTGTTTAAATTAGAAAATAGAAAATTATATTATCTTTCTATATATATGTTGCTCATGTTACTTTTATTTAGGAAAAATAGAAAAGTAGAAATTTTAGTTAGAAAATATAAAAAAATATACACTTTGGCTAAAAATGGTTTATTAGTAGTTATAACATTATTATGTTATTTTATTAAATGATATTGCGTGCGATATTTTTGGAAAATGAGATGTTTTAGTTAGGAAAAATAGAAAATATATTATATAATAATAATTTTAATATTGTATCTAACGGTTCTCATCGATTTGATCAAAAATATCTACCCGCTATGAATGGAGTGACCAGACTACAAAACTTTTCAGGACCAGCCTACAAAACTTTCAATGTTTCGTCTTTAATATAATAGTATATATATATATAATTTTTAATAAAATTGATGTAAATCCAGAATTCGTGCCAAGAGATATTTTTTCGAAATCATAGACCAACATCAATGGACCAAAACAAAGAAATAATAAACATGTGAAGTGGACCTACTTCGTAATAAAATTACTTCCAGTTTGATGATGATGATGTAATTCATTGTTAGGTTAGGGGCTACACACAAATTCGAGATTCACAACATACCAATGCAAAGCCACACACAAACAATGCTCAAGTATCTCCAAAACAATACCTAAGACGATTACATCTCTTAAGCCTTCACCTATCAAACAAATACAATATGACTATGTTTATATAGTCATCCAAAACTTAGCCACCAAGACTTGCCATACTTGTTCTACAAGACTTACCATACTTGTTATACAAGACTTTTTATTGCTCGATTGGTGGCAAAGGGATATGTGCAAGAAAGGGGAGTTGATTTTGACGAGATTTTTGCACTAGTTGCACGCTTGGAAACAGTCCGTTTACTACTGGCATTGGCTGCAAAGAATTTATGGGAGGTGCATCATCTTGACATCAAGACGGCTTTCTTAAATGGTGAGATTGGTGAAGAAGTGTATGTGACACAACCGAACGGGTTTGTGAAAAAGGGGCAAGAAAAACGAGTGTACAGGTTGCTGGAAGCCTTGTACGGGCTCAGACAAGCTCCTCGAGCTTGGTACTCAAAGCTTAATAAGTGCCTTGAGAGTCTTTATTTTGTGAGATGTCCCTATGAACATGCCGTTTATGTAAAATGGGAGGGAGAGAATCAATAATAGTTGGAGTGTACGTGGATGATCTACTAGTTACGAGAACTGATATGTCTTTGATTCGAAACTTCAAGGAGCAGATGAGTAATAATTTCAAAATGAGTGATATAGGGAAGTTAAGTTATTATTTGGGAATAGAAGTTAAGCAGGGTGCTGGGTTCATAGAGTTGAAGCAATCAGGCTACGCCAAGAAAGTACTTGAAAGGGCTGGAATGCTTCAATGTAATCCTTGTAAATTTCCAATGGATCCAAAGGAACGATTGACAAAAGATGAAGGTGAAAGGGTTGTAGATGTAACATAGTTCAAGAGTGTAGTGGGAGGACTACGGTACCTGGTTCATACCAGACCGGATATAGCATTTTTGGTAGGCATTGTGAGTCGATACATGGAAAGACCAACCACTGTACACTTGAATGCTGCTAAGAGAATTTTACGGTATATTAAGGGTACATTGGAGTATGGATTGATTTATACTAAGGATGCTGGAAATAACATTTTGATAGGTTACTCTGATAGTGACCTTGCAGGACACATCGAAGACAGAAAATCAACTAGGGGAATGGTATTTTATCTGAACGAATGTCTAGTCACTTGGGTCTCGCAGAAACAGCGGTGTGTTGCGTTGTCTTCATGCGAAGCGGAGTTCATGGCGGCCACGGCTGCTGCGTGTCAAGCAATATGGTTAAGGAATGTTCTAAAGGAAGTGACTGGTGAACAAGTACCTCCTGTACTCATCTATATCGATAATAAGTCTGCTATAGACTTAGCAAAAAATTCTGTTTTTCACGGGAGGAGCAAACATATTGATGTTAGATACCATTTTATCCGAGAGTGTATTGAGCGTGGGGAAGTTATTGTCAAGCATATTAGTAGTGAGAATCAGAAGGCAGATCTATTAACTAAAGCTTTGTTTGCTGTGAAATTCGAGAGAATGAGGAGTTTGCTGGGGATAAGTTTCTGGGTTGACATGTTTGAAATCATGGGGGAGATTGTTGGTAATAATTTAAAACATGGGAACATGGTTTCAAAACCAGAAGACTCAGTCTACTAGCCATAGAGTCTTTGTAGGTGATAGTTGAATAAGTTCGGTGGTAGAGTTTTTATAGGAGTTGTAAGACCCCAGATTTTGGGTAGAATAAAAACTTTTATTGTATGATGATGTATATATATATGTGGATGGTGGTAATGGTTTTTGGAGAATTAAGTATGAAATGAATATGGATTTCAGTTTTCAAACATTTTGAGAATAATAAGAATGGACTGAACATATAAATAAGAACAATCAATCTGGAAGATAAGAATACAATACTCCAGGGAAGGAAAGTATTTTTATGTCATCCAAATCAATATCTGGAATACATCCGACAACTCCGTAAACAAGATAGCGTATGCCCGAGAAAGCACTAGAACGTTTTCTAAGTGCAAAGAGTAAAGAGAAAATAGATCAGGAATATTGGAACGGATTTTGATCCAAAGGATTATAGAAAAACCACTGATGAATAGTAACTCTTCATTTAAAAGTTTTTCAGACCACACTATATGCGGGACGATATAATAAACTTTCAAAGTCGCATTAGTGATCTACGATGGAAATAAAGGAATGCAAAAGCTGTCAGAATCGGAAAAATAGCATTTTTCGTTTTCTCCGAAGTTTCACCAAAAACGGACTAAATAATTATTATTTGAGGATATTTAAGGATTTAAATTATTAATTCCATGGATATGGATTTGATAAATGAATTAGAAGTATCGAGAACGATTTCGGTAAAATACCTCGATAAAACCCTCGAGAAACCTTGTGAGCATTCTACGAAATTAAACGAACCAGAAAAGCTACTTTATCCCAAGCCAATGCATGCTTTCCAAGTGTCAAGACAAGAAGAGACCAAGGGTGATGACTCACCACATTGGATAAATATCAAGTAATTAATCAAGGAAAGGAAAAATAGAAAAACAAAGCAAAGCATCACCCCCCCCCCCCCCCCACCATTGAAGCTCTCGGCCAAGTGAAGAGAAGAGGAGAAGTAGAGATTTTCTCCACCAACAATTACAAACTAGAGCTTAAATCAAAGCTAGGGAGGAGTACAAGGTAAGCCATGAATCTTGTGGCCTTTCTTTAAGCATTTCATGATCAAATAAATGAAAGAAGATGAAGATGAATAGTACTTTTCAAGAACTAACTCTTGATTCTTGATTTCTTTTGTGGACTCAAGCTATCTTAGGACCATACAAGGATCATACAAGGATTATTAGGCTTATATAAACTCCAAAGAAGGTATAAATCTTGAAACCCTTGAAGTAGTGTGAAGTTTATGGATGATTAATGATGTTGATGCATGTTTATAGCCTTAGTTGACATTAGTAGCTATGTTTGAGCTTTGTTACAAGTAATATTGAGTATTAAGAACGTAAAGGCATTGCTTGGCCTCAGTTCTTGGTTGAATCAGATGTATATGTTGATTGGAGTGATTGATGAGCAATTTAGATGGTTTGAAATTTGGGATTATTCGATTTACAGCCGTCGTAATGACGAAATTTCTAAAACCCTTGAAAACAGGGCTTAACAGTCGAGATAGGTCTCTGACCTTGATGAGTATATGACTTGAACTTATAGATTTTTGAACGTAGATTGTTTTGGCGCAAGAATCGGAACTATCGGACTTACGGTTTAGGAGATATGGTCAAATTAGTAAAAGTGGTTCAGAAACGAGAAGACGAGTTTGTAACTGAAATAAAGCTCTCTTGACTTGATCATTGCAGGAGATAATTTTGGTAATTAAATAGTAGAGACAGTAAGGAAAGAGTAGGAGAAAACCTTGTGTGAAAATGATCATTTTTCGATTTTATAAAAATGTTCGAAGTAAGGTTAAGTGCGAGAAACCCCTTAAAGCAAGCACTTGAATACCACTTTAGAAAAACCCTGAGAACGAGTTGAAAATCTTGAAATGGGTCATAAGAGGTTGACTCTAGAACACCTATAGACTCAAGTCAGACCAAGGACAAGTTGGAACGATGTCCCTTGATAGCAAACAAGTGCCTAACTATAAGATGATAGCAGAGATTGCGAGGGTTATGAGCATATAGTTGTATTGGTATGGCGTTTAAGTTTAAGTATGATGATTGCTTGATTCCCGAGTATGAGTTACTGACAAAAGGTATCTTTGTTATTGATAGATTACCGGACCACTGCCAGGCACCACCCTCGGACACAGAAATCAGGCAAGTTTTCAAACCTATACCTTTTTAAAAACTGTTGTGGTGATAACTAAAGATTTTGAGATATATGCTATATGTGTATGATTTCGAAATGATTTCTATGATGCTAAGTCAAAGGTATTGATACAAGTTGGACTTATAAGCTATGGATATAGTAATATTTTGGAGTTGATGTGCTAAGCAAAACCCTCAGTAGGGGGAATATACTCTGCATTTATACTTTGGACCGGGAATGGTATAAGTTGTTATCTAGAGATATATTATATATTCTCTATATTTATTTTACATACTAAGAATGGTATCAGTTGCTATCTAGGGTTATTTTATTGTGTTATTACAATTAATCTCGATAAATGGTTTACAAATTAAAGATCATTTGGAGTGTAATCTATTAAGGGTATATTTTAAATATATGGTGAATAGTTGTTATCTACCCTTTTTGATAAGAAAGTACTTGAGAATTATTTCTAAATAAATATTCTTTATTAAATATAGTTTGCATTAATTATTTAAAGCCCTACTTCTTAAGGAAGTATTTTGTGAAAACTATTTTAAACCCTAGATAGCTAATAAAGTATATTTCAGTCAATTTTTATTATAAATAGAGAGGGTTCCCAAATCTATTTCCCGTTTAAGTCTATATTCAGAAAGACTTAAATGTTCGCTCAAACTACAAATGCATGGGACCTTTCTCAAGATTTTATGTATGTTTCCAGTGGACTGCCCGGTCCTAAGCCTTTTTAAATCAATGAATTTATCAGTCTGGTTTACTACCATCAAAATGATTTTGATTACTTCCTCAAGATTCGAGGGGTAAGATCAGTGGAATTAGTTGCATCCATTAACAAGCGTCAGCTTAGGAAATATGGGTGAATTTTCCTTTCCAACCAGATATGACTACTTTGTGGAGTTGAATTCTTGGGGAAAAAGGGAAAGGAACTTCATGTTTCAGTGTTATGGATTTACTCGAACTTGGAGAGTATGTAAGGGACTGAGTAGCGCCGGTCCCCTAAGGGAATTACAATATGGCCGACGGACTGGTGAACTGGTCTGTTCTTCCTTTAGTTTATCAGAAATTGCCCGACCGTAGGAAAGAGGAGAGCAACAGGCCGACGGACTGGTGAAACGGGCCTGTTCTTCCTCATAGGAGAGTCACAGGCCGACGGACTGGTGAAACGGGTCTGTACTTCCTGCCTACAACCGATTGGCGGGGAGGTAGGTCAGTCAGATACTGTCTATTCTTCCCTTCTACGTAGAAAAAGATCAGGGGGATACAGCTTGCGACTGATCATCGTAGGGGTATCCTTGGCGCCCAGAATCTCCATTTACAGTTCAGCATCCATGAAAGAGCATGTTTCATGCAAGGTTTCAGAAATAGAAAGTTTATTCCAGCTATTCAGTTTCATGAAAGTTTTCAAAGAAAGATAGTTTATTCCAGCTATTCAGTTTCATGAAAGTTTTCAGAAAGGTTACTCAAGAGTAATCCATTATATTCCAGTATATGAGTTTATAAGGAAGAGTATGAATTTACGAAAAGTATATGATTTTATCTACAGGATATACGTGATCAGATGAGTTTAGAAAATGAATTGGAAATAAATTTACATGGTTTTATTTCCAGAGTATATATGAAATAAATGTTTCCTATGAAAGTTGATACTTGATTATATATATATTCTTTATCAGTTCAGCATTATTTTGGTGGGCCTTGTTGCTCACCCTTGCTTGTTTTTATATATATCACCACAACAGATAAACCAGATGTTTCGCACCACCAGCCGTAAGAGGGTTTTGGAACCCAGAGGACTCTCCCCTGATACTACAGCCGCCATAGCTGAGGTAGAGCCTACTAGTGATATAGACTGGTAGTTCAGATTCAGCTTTTAATTATATGTATGACATAACGTAAGAAGTGGTAGCAAACTTAAACTTGTAAATTATATTTGGGCTTGTAATCACTTATGATATGTTTATGGACCCTGTTAGCAGTACTTATTTCAAATTCATCTCTGGGACTATAACTTGTGTGTGTGTGTGAGATAGATGGTGGGGTCATAGCATGTTGTTTATTTGTATTGATTCAAGTCAAGCATGATGTATGGAATGATGACCGTAACGACCAGATTCCTGACCCCGGATCTGGGGCTGTTACAGAGATGGTATCAGAGCTAAGAGTTAGACATCCCAGAGATGATGAGACGTTATAATCATAAACCCACTAAGATAATAAGAACCCTTGCCAGGTTAACCTAAAACCCTTATGGGAACCTTTAAGTACCATGATAGTAACATAGTTCGTTATTGTACAGGTGGGTGATATGTCAGACCCCGAGGCGGTAGCACGGCAGCACGATGAGGAGATACTCCGGGCCTCGGATCCACACTATGAGAGATCAGGAGATGAGCATCAGGAGGAGGATCCGGAGGAGGATCCGGAGGAGGACCCAGAGGAGGACCTAGAGTGGGCTCCGGCTACTGAGTTTGATGAGGAGATTCCGGCTATTGAGATAGACTCAGAGGAGGAGATGGAGAGTGAGGCTCAGGCTGAGGAGCAGGTTTGGGGCGAGTCGGGGAGTCCAGTTTCTGTCTTACCTCCACTTCCCCCTAGTCCCCCACCTCACCCGCTGAGTCCTCCTGAGGATTTTGAGGAGCAGGCCCCAGAGCCCACTCAGGCAGAGGATGTTCCGCCAGCGGACCCAGTCACTCCACCCCATGTTCCCCTAGTTGGTGTACCGGTTTCTGTGCATGGATGGATGGTGAGTAGGATGATGACAGACTTGACCGCAGCAGAGGCCAGGTTGGCAGAGTCTCGGCTACAACTTGCCGCAGAGAGGACTGAGAGGCTTAGGCTCCAGCGTGTCAGGAGGACCCTTCGCCCTCAGGCTTTTAGGAGGGAGGTGACCCGCATTGAGTGTCGGGCACGAGTGAGGATTAGGACCTTGCAGACAAACGAAGGTGGCAGAGTGTCCCGGCATGATGCTGAGGAGATCTTCCGTCTCGCGATGCTCAGGGTGAGGGCTCTGACTCGCTGATAAGTGGATTTTATATCCACTTGGAACGCTTCATATCTGCTTAAATTGATGACTTGAACTCAAGTATGTGGTGTGTTTAATGTGTTTTCATTAAGTTTTGCAGAACCAAGAGTTGAAGGTTAATTTGATTAAAATTCGGATTTTCCGGGTAGGTTGCGCAGTCTTCACTGTTTTGGCCATATCTGGAGTTCTACAAGTCCGATTCTGACGATCTTACAGCTCACGCGAAGAGAAAGGAATTCTGGACAGAAATCCCCGCGCGCCCGCGCCATTTCCCGCGCGCCCGCGCCACACTTGACAGAAAGCTCCGCGCGCCCGCGCCAGAAAAAATACTGAAATTCGCTGTTTTGTGATCAGAAAAGGAAACATGCCATATTTGTTAGCCTTAAGACTTTATAAGTATTTGGTGGACGTTTTCTGAGGTATATATACACAGATATATCAAGATACATACATATACATACGTCCACCGGTGAGGAGAACAAGAAGACGACTGATTTACGAAGACCTAGTTTTCATCTAATCTTTGTATTCTTCTAAATTAGGCGATACTTTGGATTCTCGTTTGTTCTTTCTAAACCCTAGTTATTCTATTCAGCTTACCAGACTTATTACTATCATGTTATCATCAGAACCCACGATGATGAACGGTTCGAACATGAACTAATCGTCGTCTTGGGATTCTAACGGATTTATTTATGTAGTTTAGTATCTTGATGCTTTAAAGATCTGTGTGTGATGTATAATTGATATCCTCGTATGGTTAAGCTTAATTGATAGATGCGTCGCGAACATCTAATTTGTTAATCTCTTGTGAAGCGAGAGTGGATCTTGAGATTTAGAACTTGCCATGCTAGCATAGGTTCATAATTGTTTATCAATATGATTCGTAGTATAAGATGAAAATACTTATATTGCCCTGTGTGATCTTTATGGATAACTAGTTCCTCAACCGTTATGTTTTCAAATTCTATAGACATATAGGGTCTAAACATAATTGGTGTCTATTCATCTTCTATCTCTTTTGTGGATGTATGGGTAGTTTGATATACGTATGCCGACAGGTAGCGTGTATTTGTTTCGTGTTATCCGATCAGATATCATAACAATTGCATATAGTGATTAAAGGTGTCGGATCTAAGCAAAGTATTTAATGAAGTTAGGATCCCATGTTTTCTCTACATAAGTAATTCGATTCCAATTCTTGTTAGTTAATTAATTCTTAGTTTATTAAATTGCTTCATAGTTAATCTTAGTTATTCAAAACCCTATCTTGTTAATTGTCTTAGCAGTGAATAAAAACCATACATTGTTGCATAGGTACAAGACTATAACAACCTAAACCAGTCTCTGTGGGAACGAACTTAATTTTATTCTATATTACTTGTGACCGCGTACGCTTGCGTGTTTTTGTGCGAACAAGTTTTTGGCGCCGCTGCCGGGGACTCGGTGTTGTTTTATTTTTAGTTTATGTGCTTGTCATCAGTGGTCGTTAGAGTTCACTGACTCGGATTGTTTTTCTAACCTATCTTGTTTAGTTCGGTGAGTTTCAGGTACTTGAGTGTTTGAAAATGGCAGGCGAGGAGTTGCCATGGTGGGCATATTCGAGGACATCCATGCCTCAGCAATGTGAGCAATGTTTGGGCGTTCATGAGACCTCACAATATTGTTACTACGAAGGAGTTGATCCATATGTCACTTATGAGGAACAACCATATTCTCAATACCATCCTCAACAGTACCAGCAAGATGTTCCAAAAATGTCATATTTCTTTGGTAGTGAAGAGTTTCAACATCAACAACATACTCCTACTTTTCAGTCAGATGAGGTTGTTGATATGGAGGAGATTAGGATGCTTGTAAAGAGTAATGAGGAGTCTATCAAATCTTTGCAGACACTAGTTGCTCAAGTTTTGAGTGCCTTGGAACAAGAGAAACAACAGTTCATACTAGAGGCAATTCCAGAAAATAACGGTGACTTGGAGCAAGGTACTGCATGCATAATTGAGGAAGACAAATTCCAAGGTGAGGTGAGCGTTCACAAGCCATGTGAGGAATTTGATCATGCTAGTATGGTGGATGATTTGGAAAAGGCACTATATGGGACAGACACTAATGAGCTACACAAATTTCAAGAATTGGTATGTGCGTACCAAGAGGCTGATGACCATGGGAAAGATGCAGGTCTTCTACTTGTCTCAGAGTATAAAGATGGAGGTAGCGCATTAGAGCCATTGGAGGAAGTTCTCTTTGAGGAACCAAAGGCTTCAACAACTTACATTTACCCTCCTCCATTATATTCAAGCGAAGCCCGCGAATGTGTGTTGTTCTACAAATTGAAATTTTTTGGGTCAACCGATGAAGGCATTGGAATAGGACATAGTTGTTATACGAATAGGCCAAGCGAGGAGAAGGGGCAGAAAGTGTGCCGTCGTGATGATGATGAAGTCTCACGAAGAGATGACCAGGCCAACTATTATCATCCTTAATGGAGACTTGGACGTAGTCAAGCTAATTGACTCTAAACAAGCGCTTCGTGGGAGGCAACCCACGTGTTTCGGTATTTTTAGTTATGTTTCCTACTATCCCTTGTATTTACTTCCATTCAATGGTGACATTGAATATTTTAAGTTTGGGGGTGATGTGTGGGTTGGTAGTGTTAGTGTGTGTCTCATGTAGGATTCATATTGCATATGTAGTTGTAGTTCATTCGTAGTTTTGCATATTTATGTCATTTTAGGGCATTCTGTTTCATAGTTTTTATCTATCATGTGAGTTCATTTAGTTGCATTTGCATAGAATATTCATGATCTCTTATGACTTGGCTATTTCCGTTGATGAGTCGATGTTGATGGGAGTGTAGTTTTGTTGAATAGAGGGTTGATTAAGTTTCTAAGAAATTGACTTGCATGCCAGAAACAATTGTAAATTCACAAGTCTCATTGGTTGCTTTTAGATTTGATCAGACCATGCTTTTTTTTGATGTTAGAATTTAACCACTTGCTTATATTTAGAATGTTTTCTATTCTCTTGAAATTCAAAGAAGCACTTAAGTCTAAGTTTGGGGGAAAACAGGGATATCATGCTAGTTATCAAGGCTAGGTGTCAAATGGCTAGTAGCCGGCTCATTGAAAAGATGAGTAGTCTAGGGTGGGATGAGAAAAAGCAAAGCGCACTCATTCCGAAATAAAAAAAAAAAATAAAAAAAATAAAAATAAAAAAAAATAAAAAAAAAGAGTTGTATTAGTTGTTTTATGCAGAATTGATCAGGTTGAGCTCTTTAATACTCGAGCAATTAAGTTCTAGGGGACTTTGTGCCTAGTGACCTAAGACTTTTCCGGTCTGGGATCCACTAACCTAAAGCTCGCTACATGGGTATTATTGTATAAGCCTTTTGGGGTCTCAGCCATTGCACGGTCAATTAAGCATGCGTATTGTGTTTAGTATGTTGTTTTGTAATAAAAGCATGAATTCCTGTCTAACTCAAGTGGATATTGAGGTGTCTTTAAGTGGTTTCTTGTGTCTAGAGTTCTTGTTTATAAGCTTGTGGTTGTTTTGGCTAAGAGTAGGTATGGTTTTGATTTAGTTTGGGAGTATATTGGTGAGCATCGCACACACGCACGTTTCTGTGTTTGTCTTGTTGGTTGATGGGAATTTGGTCGAACTCTGTTTGGAAGACTGTGTTCTTTGAGATGTTGGCTTGTTGATTGGTTTTGGTTGGTTTGAAGGGATCGTTGCATTTTCATATTAGTTGCATACATGCATTGCATTGTTAGTTGCATGAGTAGATGGATTTTGTGGGTACATTCGCTATAGGCCCTCACGAGACCTTACTCATCCACTAGGGCTGCCTAGGGGTTTAAAGGGCTTGTTGCATATGCCAAATGCAACCGTGATCACCTACGGAAGTGGTACTAGTTAGTTGTATATAGTTATATTATTTATGCTTGAGGACAAGCATCGGTTTAAGTTTGGGGGTGTGATAAGTGGATTTTATATCCACTTGGAACGCTTCATATCTGCTTAAATTGATGACTTGAACTCAAGTATGTGGTGTGTTTAATGTGTTTTCATTAAGTTTTGCAGAACCAAGAGTTGAAGGTTAATTTGATTAAAATTCGGATTTTCCGGGTAGGTTGCGCAGTCTTCACTGTTTTGGCCATATCTGGAGTTCTACAAGTCCGATTCTGACGATCTTACAGCTCACGCGAAGAGAAAGGAATTCTGGACAGAAATCCCCGCGCGCCCGCGCCATTTCCCGCGCGCCCGCGCCACACTTGACAGAAAGCTCCGCGCGCCCGCGCCAGAAAAAATACTGAAATTCGCTGTTTTGTGATCAGAAAAGGAAACATGCCATATTTGTTAGCCTTAAGACTTTATAAGTATTTGGTGGACGTTTTCTGAGGTATATATACACAGATATATCAAGATACATACATATACATACGTCCACCGGTGAGGAGAACAAGAAGACGACTGATTTACGAAGACCTAGTTTTCATCTAATCTTTGTATTCTTCTAAATTAGGCGATACTTTGGATTCTCGTTTGTTCTTTCTAAACCCTAGTTATTCTATTCAGTTTACCAGACTTATTACTATCATGTTATCATCAGAACCCACGATGATGAACGGTTCGAACATGAACTAATCGTCGTCTTGGGATTCTAACGGATTTATTTATGTAGTTTAGTATCTTGATGCTTTAAAGATCTGTGTGTGATGTATAATTGATATCCTCGTATGGTTAAGCTTAATTGATAGATGCGTCGCGAACATCTAATTTGTTAATCTCTTGTGAAGCGAGAGTGGATCTTGAGATTTAGAACTTGCCATGCTAGCATAGGTTCATAATTGTTTATCAATATGATTCGTAGTATAAGATGAAAATACTTATATCGCCCTGTGTGATCTTTATGGATAACTAGTTCCTCAACCGTTATGTTTTCAAATTCTATAGACATATAGGGTCTAAACATAATTGGTGTCTATTCATCTTCTATCTCTTTTGTGGATGTATGGGTAGTTTGATATACGTATGTCGACAGGTAGCGTGTATTTGTTTCGTGTTATCCGATCAGATATCATAACAATTGCATATAGTGATTAAAGGTGTCAGATCTAAGCAAAGTATTTAATGAAGTTAGGATCCCATGTTTTCTCTACATAAGTAATTCGATTCCAATTCTTGTTAGTTAATTAATTCTTAGTTTATTAAATTGCTTCATAGTTAATCTTAGTTATTCAAAACCCTATCTTGTTAATTGTCTTAGCAGTGAATAAAAACCATACATTGTTGCATAGGTACAAGACTATAACAACCTAAACCAGTCTCTGTGGGAACGAACTTAATTTTATTCTATATTACTTGTGACCGCGTACGCTTGCGTGTTTTTGTGCGAACACTCGCGCTCGTGGCTGATTCCAGATGCAGTGATATGGTAGTCTAGCCTTCTAGCCTTGCATGGCAGTAGTATGGTGCCAACTTTTGGGGGGTTTGTTTTGCTGTAGATAGTTTCCCGTGGGCAGGCTAGATGAGTAGACTTTGTATTTCACTTTTATGCTAGTTGTTGTTATCAGGCAGTTGTACTTTGAAACTATGATGTTGGTTCAGATGTTGTAGTTTGGCAGCACTATGTATATATGGGTTTTCATTTCAGTTACATCAGTTTTAGTGACATAGTCACCAGTGTGTTGATCTTTATCTGTGCGCATTTTTTTTCCCGATTAAATTGCCATCATATATAGAACTGGGGATCCTAAATCCCAAATATATTATCATTGCGTAAGGAGAAATCCTACAAAGCAGGTGCGTAAATTTAATGTGATTTTTCAAAAATTTCAGTAAGATGCCTCCGCGAAGAGTTGGAACTAGGGCAAATCCCCATGAGTCTACTGACCAAGAGAGTCACAATCAACATGGTGAAAACCCTGAGTATGATGAAGAAAATAACGAAGACTATAATGAGCAGGAAGACTCCCAGTATGGGGAAAGAGATGAAACCTTCTATACCATGGATTTTGAGGATGAAAGGGAAGAAACTGAGGTTGAGCAGGAGAGAGAGAATCGGAATAGAGACCCTATGGGTCAGTTCATGGACTTACTTAGACAGAATTTGGTTCGACAACCCCAACCACCTCAAGGGGATAGCAGTAATGTGGCCAACTCTTTTAGGGCCTTTAAATCATTGAAGCCTCCTGAGTTTACAGGATCAGCCGACCCAGTAGAAGCGAGGGCATGGATTAAGGAGATGGAGAAGTCATTTGAAATTTTGAGTATTGAGGAGGCACAAAAGACTGTTTTTGCATCATACATGTTAAAGGGAGAGGCCAACTACTGGTGGGAGGCCAAGAGAAATATGGAAACAGGCGTTGTGATAGCTTGGGAAAGGTTTAAGCAGTTATTTCTGGAAAAGTATTTCCCGAGGTTCATGAAAACTCAGATGGAGCTCAAGTTCTTGGAGCTAAAGCAAAATAATCTATCAGTAGCGGAGTATGAAGCGAAGTTTACTGAACTGTCAAGGTTCGTGCCCGAGTTCGTGGACACGGATGAGAAGAAAGCTAGTAGGTTTCAGCAAGGGTTGAGGCCAGGGATCCAGAATCGAGTGGCTATTTTGGAAA
Source organism: Heracleum sosnowskyi (assembly GCA_030848705.1). Taxonomy (NCBI): domain Eukaryota; kingdom Viridiplantae; phylum Streptophyta; class Magnoliopsida; order Apiales; family Apiaceae; genus Heracleum; species Heracleum sosnowskyi. The sequence continues at coordinate 5,979,537 of CM061242.1, read as the reverse complement.
TCTCGGATTATGCCACCCTAGTACAGAAAGCCTCAATCGCAGAAGCAGACATCGACCAAGCCCAGAAAGAGAGAGGAGGAAGAAAAAGGAAGCACGTGAGTATGGGAGGGGGTTCCATTGGAGGCAACCCTTCAAACAAGTTTAATCGCAGGGCGTTTTCCCTACCTGGTAGAAATGAAGGACCCAAACCAACCGTGAGCACCAACATAAACCAAGGTAATAAGAAGTCGGGAGCACCACAGTCCCAATCCTCTCGACCTTCATTTCCGATATGTGCCACTTGTAGAAGGAGACACCCAGGTGTATGTAAAGTGGGTGCGACAACTTGTTATAAATGCGGACGACCAGGCCATTATGCCAATTCTTGTACCAAGGATTTCCTTAGTGACAACAAAAGCCCTACTTGTTTTAACTGTGGTCAGTAGGGACACATATCAAGAAACTGTCCAAGGAGCAAGCCGGCAGTATCAGGGGCCAGCAAAGCTGCCTCCAACAAACCACCTACAGCCAGAACTTTTAACATGACGGTGCAGGATGCGATGAGGGATACCGATGTGATAGCAGGTACTTTTTCCCTAAACTCAGTGGATGCAAATGTTTTATTTGATTCTGGAGCGACTAGATCTTTCATATCAAAGGACCTTGCTAATAAGTTAAGACTTAAGGCTCAACCCCTGAAAGATTCCTTGCAAGTAGAAATAGCCAATCATGAGATAGTCCTAGTTAATCAGATTCACCCCGAATGTGAGTTAAAAATAGGAGATCAATCTTTTTCTGTTGATTTGATTCCTTTCAAGTTAGGGGAGTTTGAGGTTATTTTAGGAATGGATTGGTTGTCCCGTAATAATGCCCAGATAGACTGCAAAGGGAAGAAAATTAGACTGAGTACCCAAGGAAAGAAAGATATAGTGATTAAAGGGATAAGACAGACAAAAAAATTCTTAACCATGGCCCAAACCAAGAGATTGTTGCGAAAGGGAAACGAAGCTTACTTAGCTTACGCGGTGGACACCCAGAAGGAGGTGCCCAATTTGTGAGATATTCCAGTAGTAAATGAATTCGAGGATGTGTTTCCCCAAGACCTTCCAGGGTTACCACCTGACAGAGAAATTGAGTTTGCGATTGAGCTAGCCCCCGGAACGGCACCAGTATCCAAGGCCCCGTATAGATTAGCACCAGTAGAGATGAAGGAGCTGGCTACCCAGTTGCAAGAACTGTTAGAGAAAGGTTTTATAAGACCTAGTGTGTCGCCTTGGGGCGCGCCAGTGTTGTTTGTTAAGAAGAAAGATGGGAGCATGAGATTATGCATTGACTATCGCGAATTAAACAAGTTAACCATAAAGAACAAGTATCCTTTACCAAGAATCGATGATTTGTTTGATCAGCTAAGAGGTGTTGTGTACTTTTCTAAGATTGACTTGAGAACTGGATATCACCAGTTGAAGATTAAACCTGAGGATATTCCTAAGACAGCATTCCGTACCCGTTATGACATTACGAGTTCTTGGTGATGTCGATTGGATTAACCAACGCCCCCGCAGCCTTTCTGGACTTGATGAATAGAGTGTTCAAGAAATATTTGGACAAATTTGTCATAGTTTTCATTGATGACATTCTTATCTATTCTAAGACAGAAGCAGAACACGCCGAGCATCTGAGGATAGCCCTAGGAATTCTCAGGAAAGAGCGGTTGTACGCCAAGTTTTCGAAGTGTGAATTCTGGAAGGAGTAGGTGCAATTTTTCGGGCATGTGATTAATAAAGAAAGAGTGTTGGTTGACCCCTCCAAAATAGAAGCAGTTTCGAATTGGGAGCGTCCAACCACCCCAACAGAGGTAAGGAGCTTTATCGGACTGGCCGGTTATTACCGGAGATTTGTGCAAGATTTTGCAAGAATAGCCGCCCCGTTAACACGACTTACCCGCAAGACGAAGGAGTTTGAATGGACAGATAAATGTGAGAAAATCTTTCAAGAGCTGAAGAAAAGGTTGGTGACGGCCCCTGTGTTGGTGTTGCCTGATGGAAAAGGGAATTTCGTAATTTACAGTGACGCTTCGCACAAAGGATTAGGATGTGTGCTTATGCAGCATGATAAAGTAATCGCGTATGCGTCAAGGCAGCTAAAGGACTACGAGATTCGATACCCAACTCACGATCTAGAACTGGCAGCGATAGTTTTTGCTTTAAAAATTTGGAGACACTACTTGTATGGGGAAAAATGTGAAATCTATACTGATCATAAGAGCCTTAAGTACATCTTTACCCAAAAGGAGCTTAACATGCGCCAGAGAAGATGGCTAGAACTGATTAAAGATTATGACTGTGAAATTCGTTATCACCCGGGCAAAGCCAATGTGGTGGCTGACGCCCTTAGCAGAAAGGAAAGACTTAAGATGATAACTTTGGAGGAAGCCCTGATAAGAGATATGGAGAGGTTGGAAATCGAGATCAGAATGCCAGGAGATAGTCGAGAGAAGTTGATGGAGATCCAGGTCCAATCCCCATTATTAGAAAAGATCAAGTTGTGACAAGAGCGAATGCTCCAAGAAGAAAGAGAATCCCTGACGGGGGAAGAAATGAGGACTGAGAAAGACAACCAGGGCATAAGGAGATATACTTACAGAATTTGGATTCCTAACGTCCCAGAGCTGAAAGATGAGATTCTGCATGAAGCTCACAATAGCAGATATTCAATTCACCCAGGAGGAAATAAGATGTATCAAGATCTGAAAGAGTATTACTGGTGGCCTAACATGAAAAGAGACGTGGCGGAATGGGTAGTCAAATGCCCGACCTGTCAAAGAGTGAAAGCTGAACACCAAAGGCCCAGTGGACTTCTACAACCTCTGGAAATTCCCGAACGGAAATGGGATCATATAGCAATGGACTTTGTCATAGGTCTACCAAGGACCAAGGCCAATCATGACGCCATATGGGTGATAATAGACCGACTAACGAAGTCAGCCCACTTTCTACCAATTAACGAAAGATTCACTGTTGATAAATTAGTGGATATCTATATGAAGGAGATTGTGGCCCGGCATGGAGTCCCGGTGACCATCGTATCGGATCGAGATCCCAGATTTAATTCGAGATTTTGGAAGAGTTTTCAGGAATGTGCCGGAACCAAGCTGAATATGAGTACTGCCTATCACCCTCAGACAGATGGGAAAAGTGAAAGGACCATCCAAACACTTGAGGATATGCTGAGGTTCTGTGCCCTAGATCTTAAAGGAAGTTGGGATGATCACTTGCCATTGGTTGAGTTCTCTTATAATAATAGTTTTCATGCGAGCATTGGAATGCCGCCTTATGAGGCCCTTTATGGAAGAAGGTGCAGATCTCCCTTATATTGGGATGAAGTTGGGGAGCGTAAGTTGCTAGGGCCTGAAATAGTTCAAAGGACAAAGGACATAGTTGATTTAATCCGAGGACGGCTAGTAGCAGCCCAGGATAGACAGAAGAAGTATGCAGATTTGGCTAGGAAGGGCAAGGAGTATGAAGTAGGAGACCTAGTGTTTTTAAAAGTGTCCCCTTGGAAAGGATTGATGAGATTTGGAAAGAAAGGAAAGTTGAGCCCTAGATACATTGGGCCATTTGAGGTTTTGAGACGTATTGGAAAGCTAGCATATGAACTGGCACTACCCCCGTATTTGCAACAAGTCCACAATGTGTTTCACGTTTCGATGCTAAGGCCTTACAAGTCGGATGCTAAGCATATAGTGGAATACGAGCATGTAGACATACAACCAGACTTGACCTATGTGGAACAGCCAATGGAAATTATAGATCGAAAGGAACAAGTGCTCCGAAACAAGGTCATCAAACTAGTCAGAGTAGTATGGAGAAATCACAATGTGGAAGAATCAACTTGGGAGCTAGAGAGCGAGATGCTGGAAGGGTATCCCCATTTGTTTTCGGAGTGATTCCGGGACGGAATCCTTTTAAGGAGGGGAGACTGTAAGACCCCGGATTTTGGGTAGAATAAAAACTTTTATTGTATGATGATGTATATATATATGTGGATGGTGGTAATGGTTTTTGGAGAATTAAGTATGAAATGAATATGGATTTCAGTTTTCAAACATTTTGAGAATAATAAGAATGGACTGAACATATAAATAAGAACAATCAATCTGGAAGATAAGAATACAATACTCCAGGGAAGGAAAGTATTTTTATGTCATCCAAATCAATATCTGGAATACATCCGACAACTCCGTAAACAAAATAGCGTATGCCCGAGAAAGCACTAGAACGTTTTCTAAGTGCAAAGAGTAAAGAGAAAATAGATCAGGAATATTGGAACGGATTTTGATCCAAAGGATTATAGAAAAACCACTGATGAATAGTAACTCTTCATTTAAAAGTTTTTCAGACCACACTATATGCGGGACGATATAATAAACTTTCAAAGTCGCATTAGTGATCTACGATGGAAATAAAGGAATGCAAAAGCTGTCAGAATCGGAAAAATAGCATTTTTCGTTTTCTCCGAAGTTTCACCAAAAACGGACTAAATAATTATTATTTGAGGATATTTAAGGATTTAAATTATTAATTCCATGGATATGGATTTGATAAATGAATTAGAAGTATCGAGAACGATTTCGGTAAAATACCTCGATAAAACCCTCGAGAAACCTTGCGAGCATTCTACGAAATTAAACGAACCAGAAAAGCTACTTTATCCCAAGCCAATGCATGCTTGCCAAGTGTCAAGACAAGAAGAGACCAAGGGTGATGACTCACCACATTGGATAAATATCAAGTAATTAATCAAGGAAAGGAAAAATAGAAAAACAAAGCAAAGCATCACCCCCCCCCCCCCCCCCCACCATTGAAGCTCTCGGCCAAGTGAAGAGAAGAGGAGAAGTAGAGATTTTCTCCACCAACAATTACAAACTAGAGCTTAAATCAAAGCTAGGGAGGAGTACAAGGTAAGCCATGAATCTTGTGGCCTTTCTTTAAGCATTTCATGATCAAATAAATGAAAGAAGATGAAGATGAATAGTACTTTTCAAGAACTAACTCTTGATTCTTGATTTCTTTTGTGGACTCAAGCTATCTTAGGACCATACAAGGATCATACAAGGATTATTAGGCTTATATAAACTCCAAAGAAGGTATAAATCTTGAAACCCTTGAAGTAGTGTGAAGTTTATGGATGATTAATGATGTTGATGCATGTTTATAGCCTTAGTTGACATTAGTAGCTATGTTTGAGCTTTGTTACAAGTAATATTGAGTATTAAGAACGTAAAGGCATTGCTTGGCCTCAGTTCTTGGTTGAATCAGATGTATATGTTGGTTGGAGTGATTGATGAGCAATTTAGATGGTTTGAAATTTGGGATTATTCGATTTACAGCCGTCGTAATGACGAAATTTCTAAAACCCTTGAAAACAGGGCTTAACAGTCGAGATAGGTCTCTGACCTTGATGAGTATATGACTTGTACTTATAGATTTTTGAACGTAGATTGTTTTGGCGCAAGAATCGGAACTATCGGACTTACGGTTTAGGAGATATGGTCAAATTAGTAAAAGTGGTTCAGAAACGAGAAGACGAGTTTGTAACTGAAATAAAGCTCTCTTGACTTGATCATTGCAGGAGATAATTTTGGTAATTAAATAGTAGAGACAGTAAGGAAAGAGTAGGAGAAAACCTTGTGTGAAAATGATCATTTTTCGATTTTATAAAAATGTTCGAAGTAAGGTTAAGTGCGAGAAACCCCTTAAAGCAAGCACTTGAATACCACTTTAGAAAAACCCTGAGAACGAGTTGAAAATCTTGAAATGGATCATAAGAGGTTGACTCTAGAACACCTATAGACTCAAGTCAGACCAAGGACAAGTTGGAACGATGTCCCTTGATAGCAAACAAGTGCCTAACTATAAGATGATAGCAGAGATTGCGAGGGTTATGAGCATATAGTTGTATTGGTATGGCGTTTAAGTTTAAGTATGATGATTGCTTGATTCCCGAGTATGAGTTACTGACAAAAGGTATCTTTGTTATTGATAGATTACCGGACCACTGCCAGGCACCACCCTCGGACACAGAAATCAGGCAAGTTTTCAAACCTATACCTTTTTAAAAACTGTTGTGGTGATAACTAAAGATTTTGAGATATATGTTATATGTGTATGATTTCGAAATGATTTCTATGATGCTAAGTCAAAGGTATTGATACAAGTTGGACTTATAAGCTATGGATATAGTAATATTTTGGAGTTGATGTGCTAAGCAAAACCCTCAGTAGGGGGAATATACTCTGCATTTATACTTTGGACCGGGAATGGTATAAGTTGTTATCTAGAGATATATTATATATTCTCTATATTTATTTTACATACTAAGAATGGTATCAGTTGCTATCTAGGGTTATTTTATTGTGTTATTACAATTAATCTCGATAAATGGTTTACAAATTAAAGATCATTTGGAGTGTAATCTATTAAGGGTATATTTTAAATATATGGTGAATAGTTGTTATCTACCCTTTTTGATAAGAAAGTACTTGAGAATTATTTCTAAATAAATATTCTTTATTAAATATAGTTTGCATTAATTATTTAAAGCCCTACTTCTTAAGGAAGTATTTTGTGAAAACTATTTTAAACCCTAGATAGCTAATAAAGTATATTTCAGTCAATTTTTATTATAAATAGAGAGGGTTCCCAAATCTATTTCCCGTTTAAGTCTATATTCAGAAAGACTTAAATGTTCGCTCAAACTACAAATGCATGGGACCTTTCTCAAGATTTTATGTATGTTTCCAGTGGACTGCCCGGTCCCAAGCCTTTTTAAATCAATGAATTTATCAGTCTGGTTTACTACCATCAAAATGATTTTGATTACTTCTTCAAGATTCGAGGGGTAAGATCAGTGGAATTAGTTGCATCCATTAACAAGCGTCAGCTTGGGAAATATGGGTGAATTTTCCTTTCCAACCAGATATGACTACTTTGTGGAGTTGAATTCTTGGGGAAAAAGGGAAAGGAACTTCATGTTTCAGTGTTATGGATTTACTCGAACTTGGAGAGTATGTAAGGGACTGAGTAGCGCCGGTCCCCTAAGGGAATTACAATATGGCCGACGGACTGGTGAACGGGTCTGTTCTTCCCTTAGTTTATCAGAAATTGCCCGACCGTAGGAAAGAGGAGAGCAACAGGCCGACGGACTGGTGAAACGGGTCTGTTCTTCCTCATAGGAGAGTCACAGGCCGACGGACTGATGAAACGGGTCTGTACTTCCTGCCTACAACCGATTGGCGGGGAGGTAGGTCAGTCAGATACTGTCTATTCTTCCCTTCTACGTAGAAAAAGATCAGGGGGATACAGCTTGCGACTGATCATCGTAGGGGTATCCTTGGCGCCCAGAATCTCCATTTACAGTTCAGCATCCATGAAAGAGCATGTTTCATGCAAGATTTCAGAAACAGAAAGTTTATTCCGGCTATTCAGTTTCATGAAAGTTTTCAAAGAAAGATAGTTTATTCCAGCTATTCAGTTTCATGAAAGTTTTCAGAAAGGTTACTCAAGAGTAATCCAGTATATTCCAGTATATGAGTTTATAAGGAAGAGTATGAATTTACGAAAAGTATATGATTTTATCTACAGGATATACGTGATCAGATAAGTTTAGAAAATGAATTGGAAATAAATTTACATGGTTTTATTTCCAGAGTATATATGAAATAAATGTTTCCTATGAAAGTTGATACTTGATTATATATATATTGTTTATCAGTTCAGCATTATTTTGGTGGGCCTTGTTGCTCACCCTTGCTTGTTTTTATATATATCACCACAACAGATAAACCAGATGTTTCGCACCACCAGCCGCAAGAGGGTTTTGGAACCCAGAGGACTCTCCCCTGATACTACAGCCGCCATAGCTGAGGTAGAGCCTACTAGTGATATAGACTGGTAGTTCAGATTCAGCTTTTAATTATATGTATGACATAACGTAAGAAGTGGCAGCAAACTTAAACTTGTAAATTATATTTGGGCTTGTAATCACTTATGATATGTTTATGGACCCTGTTAGCAGTACTTATTTCAAGTTCATCTCTGGGACTATAACTTGTGTGTGTGTGTGAGATAGATGGTGGGGTCATAGCATGTTGTTTATTTGTATTGATTCAAGTCAAGCATGATGTATGGAATGATGACCGTAACGACCAGATTCCTGACCCCGGATCTGGGGCTGTTACAGGAGTCATTTATACACATCGTGGGTGTGTTTTCCTGTTTTATAGCATTCTATGTAGTTGCTTTCTATTTAACTTTGTAATGAGTATTGCATTGAAAAGAAGTCAGATTGACACAAACACTTGTCTTGTTTTGTTCAGTTTATATCCTACAAGTTACTATAATTATAATTATATAACTATAGTAATATACTAGCTATAATAAAGAGTTACTAAAATAACTACAAATATTATACGAGAGAGAGCAAAAAAGGAATGAGAGAGATAAAGAGCAGAGAAGTTATAGAATTGCCCGGGTGCATCATTTCCATTACCGAATGAATCTATTTATAAGCAAAAGAACAAGCATGTGAATTAAAATTAAATGCAGTGCAACAGTTTCTTTACATATCCCTATCTTAAGTATTTACCATTAACTATAATGACAAGCAATTTACAACAATAATAACTAATTTATATAAATACGCATTTATTATTTTTAACATTCGGGAATTCATTTTGCAAACGTGTTTCAAAATTCAAATTGTCTGATTCTTTACCAATTGAGGATTCAGATGAGTTAGCATTCTTGATACGCATCAACTTAAATCTATGTTCGTGAACATCTTAAATTTTTTATCGATATGAAATGTTATAGTAGTCCAACCTAATTGTGTCAGCAATCAGCATGTTCATCTTCATCTTCGTCTTTGTCGAATCCACTAACAAATCTATTGCGATATGCAAATAACTTCGTTCGAGTAAGTTTAATTCAAATATCTTCTACAACTTCATATATGTTCAAATTTATTGTGTCTATTGTCGGCATTTGCTAAATTTTTGATGATCTACTCCAGACCCCGATACAAGTGAAATAACATCTTTAGTACAACATGATCAGTGGCGGAATCAGAAGCTTATAATATTCAGAGCTTATATTAAACATTGAAAATTATTCGGTATTCTAAATTTTTTTCCCTATATTTATAGTAAAAATTCGAGGTTAAAAATAAAATAAAATTCTATTAATTTTTTTAAGTTTAACAGGTGCTACCCCAATGACCTATCGTTTTGTCACCCTTACTTGAGTAGCAGATACTAATTGTAAATGATTACTGTATATTCGAGCTCACTTTGCAGACTGCAGCTCACTTGCACCACTTAAGTTGCTAGAGCAAGAGGAACAGTGGCTCCAAACATTTCTCCCTTTATTTGTATAATTTTTTTAAGTGTGTCCAGTGTACGTCCCCGTCCCTGATCAAATGGAGTCGAGATGTACTAAGAAAAATTATGAACATCTAAAAGTATTATATTTTGCTGCTGCATCACGATGTGATTGCGTCACTTCACATACACTTTACATAATTGTATATTTAAGAGGAAATAAAAAGAGAGTGTGTTTTAAAAATATGAATGAAGCAAGTGATATCTGAAAAATTACATGAATCAAGGCTTAACAGCCTTCCCTACTGTTCCTTGGAGAGGAGCAGACAAGTAGAAGATGACTGCAAGTTAGCTGCAGCAGTTTCTGAGGTTAAGGAGCAGTTTCTGCAGCTTGGTGCACCTGGTCTGTGTATGAGAAGGAGATTATTGTTGTGGTCAGTTGGATGTGTTCATGAGAACTGGAGAACACATAATGTGAAGAAGATGAGCCAAAAGGGCTGGTGTTGTAGAACACGAAAGAAGCCAGACGGGCTAGGAGAGAGCTCACTGGGGGAGAAGTGCTCCAAAGTTTTTTTTTTTTTATGAGATGTGCATCAAAATTGATGGTGGTGAGAAGTGCATCACAGATGAAGAGAAGTGCTTCGTAAGTTTAAGATTATGGGGGTGATTGTTGGAAATTAATCTTAAACTTATTATTTAGATATTTGTTTTATTTGAATTAGTAGAAGTGGTGATAAAATAGGAAGTAAGTTGTTGGTTTTTAGGTAGAGAATAAGTGGGTGTAGTGGAGTTTAAGTAGGAAGATAGTTGCATGTTTTTAGGCACCATCTCTGGTGATTAGTCTATATATATTTGTATGTACGTTCAGTTTATAAAACTATTAGAAGAGAATAAAATGTAGTCCCAGGAGTATTCGTTTTTGTATATATATCAGTTTTTACTTTGTTTATTATGCAATTATCATTCTAGTCTTTAAAAATTTCAACAACTTTTTCGCAAACTAATGGGAAATAGTAGTACAGAGTTACAAACTGTTGTTCTTCAAATTATTCGTTTTGCTAACAATTTTGTTCTTCGAATTATTTCTTCCATGTAATGAAAACAACTGGATAGATGCCAATTGGTCATGACTCATGATTATGTTTTAATTTATTTATTCTTTTTCCTTATTCGAAATCATCTTACACTATGTCGATTATCGACCATTAGCATGTGTCTTGGCTTCTTGGGCCAGCTTCTCTTAGATGTGCATTCAATTATGAAATCTATGTACCCTCTGTACATGGGATCCTTATCGTATGCTAACAACTTTCTTGTTTTTGTCTTCTTCGAATCGTTCTTCTCATACCGACAACGATAAATAATTCGTTAACAGATCACTAAAAAGTACAATTATTCATACTAGCATCAATAAATCTTTGCTTGATTATCCTGAGTGCTTTCAAGATTGCGTTCTTATGCTATCCTATATATCTTTATCAAAATAGCCTCCATAATAAAAGTTCAGGATTGAAGACATTATAAGCTTATCTGAAATAAACTTCGATTCTTTGAACATTTCTTGTACTCGCTATATCATAGGGCTATAAACGAACAGAGTCGAACCGAGTTTTGTCCGAATCGAGCCGAGCTTGATTTTTTTTTAAAACGAACCTAGTCGAGCCGAGCTTTCTAATCAAACGAAAAGTGATGTTCAAGATCGGCTCATTAATAAACGAGCCGAACACGAGTTTGTTCACGAACATTTCGAGTCGAGCCTGTTGTTGGAGGAATTTCGTACAACACAAATCGGAGGTTGCTGGAATAACGAATTATGAAAATAGGGGGATTTGAGATTTTTGGATGTTTGGGGGCTGGACTTGGGAGGTGTCTCGATTTGTCTCGTATATCGGATCCCTTTGCCAAGATGTCTGCGTACCAATTTATACTGGATCAAGCCCACGCAGTTCTATGCAATTGTGTTTATCCCTGAGAGACTTTAGGGATAAACTTTGTTAATGTGGTAAATTACCGATTTTATCTTGCATTATCTTGGCGTTGTGATATCTTCCTGATTTGAAGGATATCGTTTGGGGATATTTTCCGTTATTCGTTGATTGAGATTGATTTTTTCCTCGTTTCAGGGAGAGGATATTACTTAGTGTTCAAGTAATTAATTATTAATCTGAATTAATAATTATTAAACGGAGAAATTTGGACTATGCCAAATTGTGGCATAACAACAAGCCCCCAGTTCTTCAGTGTAGCTTGCTGCAGTGGAGAACTAACAATCTTCGAGCTTCCAAATTTCTTCGATCGCTGAAACAGCTGAAAATAGAAGGTCAGTAAATCAAATAGAGCACTAGGTGCCCGTAAATCGTACGATGATACAAGTAGTAGACCATGCGATGACCAAAATAGGATATATATTTTTGCCAAGGTTTCAAAAGTGCGAGTATAAGTAATATCTTTTTGAAATCCGTTGCGGTCTTATTGTCAAGTTAGGACCTTGGCGTTCTGTATATAGCCCGAATTGGCGTACACGCTTTTCAAGAGTCATTGTCCACATAAGGATGTGTATTCGTTCTTCCACGAGCCCCCGAGCTGAGGGTTTAATACGTCAGGCTTTCAGCCTATATCATGTCCGGTCCCACACGTTTTCCTACAATTTCGCGGCATATCCGCATTTCTTCCCGTGATTATAGGAATGTCCCGTGCCAACCAAGAAATATCTATTTAGTGAATATAAGTTTGTCCCTGGACTCTCCTGAAAGAACAAAGCCTTCAATCCAGAGGGTCACCGACTCATTTCTATAAGCGTGTAGCAGTGCGGGACTTATAGCTTGCCCAACCTGATCTACTTGACAATTTAAGTTCACAAATTTGAAATATTTTTGACATATATGTATTATCACGACGATATATGAAAAATAGTTTGAACACGGTCAAAAAATAAAATAAATATGCCATCTAAGAATGTCGCGATATTTATTTTCTTAAAAAATAATGTCCTTTGTAAGAATTTTCTTCAAAAATTATGCATCTCACATAAATATTTTTTCTTCGTAAATATGCAACTCGTTCAATATTGTAAAATATTCTCAACTCTCCAAAATCAAAATATCGAACGATATTTTCTAAAATATATGTGCGGATCTCGCAATAATTTTACAAACATAATAAAAATATTACTCGCACGAATTTTGAGTAATAAATATTTTTTAGTAAAAAATATTTAAAAAATAATTTTTGTATGCATGCATCACCTAATATTTAAGCAATATATTTAAACTTGCAGAATAATAAAATTAAAAGATAAAAAACTTATCTTTATTATTTGTCTGATCCTGAAAAATTGCTTCGTAATTCTAATTGCTGCAAAATTATTTTCCTGCTGCTTTGCTTTCCCCGAGCAAGATGGTTGTGCACTTATGCTAATGTGCAATTATATTACACTTTGATTTTTCTTCCTGTATATCCACTAGCAAAACATGATGCCCACTCCACGCGCGGTATTGTTTGCTTATGTTGCTTCTTGCGTAGTCCCCACCAATTTCTTTAAGTCTTTCCATTACTTATATTTTCCTCCGCTGCTGACTGCTGCGTGCCACCACCACCGTTATGTCGTCGTTTTGCTATCGTTAATGTCCCAATTGTTTGTGTGTATGATAAAACCTAACAGCCCCCGTGAATTTAAGTAAATTATTCGTCCTCCACGAATAATAAAACTCCCCTCCTTCTAGCGCCAATTGTTGTTGGAGGAATTTCGTACAACACAAATCGGAGGTTGCTGGAATAACGAATTATGAAAATAGGGGGATTTGAGATTTTTGGATGTTTGGGGGCTGGACTTGGGAGATGTCTCGATTTGTCTCGTATATCGGATCCCTTTGCCAAGATGCATGCGTACCAATTTATACTGGATCAAGCCCACGCAGTTCTATGCAATTGTGTTTATCCCTGAGAGACTTTAGGGATAAACTTTGTTAATGTGGTAAATTACCGATTTTATCTTGCATTATCTTGGCGTTGTGATATCTTCCTGATTTGAATGATATCGTTTGGGGATATTTTCCGTTATTCGTTGATTGAGATTGATTCTTTCGTCGTTTCAGGGAGAGGATATTACTTAGTGTTCAAGTAATTAATTATTAATCTGAATTAATAATTATTAAACGGAGAAATTTGGACTATGCCAAATTGTGGCATAACAGAGCCGAACACAAACCGAACTCGAGTCGAGTTGAGTTGTTCACTTATAGTTCGTACTTTTATATTCAACCAAATCCCAATTTTAAAATTACATATTCGATTTACAGTCTCACACCTAAAATCATATCTTAAGAATACACGATTATGTTTGAATTTCAATACTAAAAGTTAATTTATTTTCTTCTAATAACCATATTAGGTTAATATTTGTATTTATGAGTAATCAAACTTTACTCGCTTCACCTAATAACAATAGTTAAAATAAAACAATTTTATCACTAACTTAGAGCCTCTTATCTTGGCTCTTAACTTGAAATTTGAGGAGGTCTGCAACTTTTTTTCTCCAAGATACTATTATTAACCTTAAATTCACTAAAAATCTCATCTTTCTCCTCAATTTTAAGATGTACGAGCCACTTTTAAATAATATTATATATAATAAATTAATAAGACAAACTCTCTTTCTCTATTCACTTTCTTTTGTAATTTTATGAATGCAACTTATAAATTTTAATAATGAAAAACTAATTTGTATTAGATATAAAGAGTTTAAATTTGGTAGTATGTTGATATTATACCTTTTAGATATAACAAATACAATTCCCTATTCAATCACAAAACTACAAGAAATTTGAGCTTTACCTACGAATTGTAAGTGTATGTAAAAGCGATATATTGGTAGATGAAAAAGTTTTTCCTACCAATTACGAATTGGTAGAGGGTGGTAGGTAAAAGTTAGTAGGGAAAGAGTTTTTACCTACATACAACAATATTGGTAGGAAAATATTATGTGACCCCATATTGCTGAATAAGCAATGCCAAGTCATCAACTTATGTGGCATTGATCCACATGTCAAAAAGGTCCATGTGGCATCTCACCAATGGTCCACGTGGAATCTATATGGCACCGCATAAATGGCCCATGTGGCATCCACATGGCATCTAAAAAAAACAGACATATGGCATTTTACAAATAGGCCATCTGGCACCTTCCCCGGTAGTGTATATTACAATGTTAGGTCAACTTGTATTATTTTATTTGCTAATAAAAGATTAAAAGCCAAATGAATACTGTACAACATAAAACTTCAAAACTGATTTATTAATATAAAGTGTACATCTAAAGTGTACATCTGCAACATAGTTTCTACAGTTGAAACAATAAATCTATAGTTTAAACGATAAATTTACAACAAAATTTATAAATCATCTAGAGTCTCCTCTACATAGTGCAAACTTGTCACTTGATCTGTAGGAGGCATCAGAATTTGAAGGTCTGTGTATCTATACCAACGTCATCCCAGCCGTTAATGCGATTGAAGTAGAAAAGTAAATAGCTTTCCACGCTTCTCTCATTTTACCATCGATACACTATTCCTTTGTTATCATTCAAGTTGACATCGACGTATTCCTGTGAATACAGTATGAATACATCAGCCACAAGTTTTTCTGGAAGGGATATTGAGATAGTAATGATTTTAAAGATTACAATATCATCGCTGAATCAAAAACATTTATTTTTATGTTTAATTATAAGGCACTGGAATGCATATATTTTAAAAACACGAATTAAAAAAACTAAATAATGAAGATCATGTTTTCCCATATTCAAATGATATCAGGTTCTTTTATTTTTATAACGCTTTGAACAATAAAAAAGCAAGGAATAAAAACGTTTATACCTCTTAATAATCCATCAGGATCACTAGTTCCAAGGTTGTAGAGATGGCCGTTAAGCAGCAACAGAACCTCACAGACTGGCTTACAACAAAATGAGCATCCATAGAGACATTTTCCCATCGCTAAATAATCTACAAGAATAAGATGTTTACAACAAAAGCATAGGAATAAATTCGGTCAGTTACTATTATAACTCTGTAAACTTGAGTTATAGTATTTGGTTGCCTTCTATTGAGTAATACTATCAAACACCTGGTAGACCCGTAGATAAATATATATAAACAGACATCTAATCTGAGCAAACAGACAAGGGCATCCAAAACGTAGCGAAATGGACACCATATATATGTATGATTTCTCTACTTAAGGACAAAGAGCTCATACATATTATCTATATTATATGTGTACAGAGAGAAGATGCCATTACAAAAAAAAACCAAGGCCCGGACCACAAACATGAGGAATGAGATGAGGAATGCAGAAATTAAGATTGAATTTGGAGATGAGTTTTCATTAGCCAAGCTCCATATAACAAATAAAAAAGTTAGAGAAGTTGTTTTACCATAACTGTCAAAAACTTTTGAATTAGCCTTATCGTCTCTTTTAGCGCTAAATTTAAAAATTTTGCACAAAATAGCCGGGAATTTGTCAAATATACTTCCGCTCTCTTTTTTAAGAAAGTTCTAAGCACGTAATTGTCGTTATCTTATTGTGTTGATAAATAATGATTTTGAATATAAAATTTCAATTTAATATAAACAAATATTAGAATTACTCTTAAACTTAAAATTTTATATTATTTATATTAAATATGAAACATTGAAAATTTTGGTACATATTTAATTATTTAACTACCCTTATTTAATTATTTTCATATCAATACTATTATATAACAGACGAAGCATTGAAAGTTTGGTTGGTCGGTATGACATTGAAAGTTTGGTTGGTCGGTATGGTACATTGTGATTTTACTTAATTGCCCTTATTTAACTGTATTTTGTATTTTTACTTAATTAACCTTACTTATTTATAGAAATATATTATTAAATAATATTACATATTCATAACCAATTATCTTTTTCACCTAAAATACATTACTTTTTCTATTTTTTCTAACAAATTCCCTGCTTTTTCAAATATATCACGATCAATTATCTTTTTAACTAAAACATGTCAGTTTTTCTACTTTTCCTTACTAAAACCCCTCTTTTTCCAAAAATATCACGAACAAACTTTATTTATTTATTTTTAAACCTATTTTAATATTATAATTATTTTTTAAAAGTTTACCTATTTTAACATGTCTACTTATTTTTCTTAACAAATGCAAGTACTTAAAATATTAAAATATAAATAATCAAATACATATTTATAACCAATTACCTTTTCAGCTAAAACATATTATAGATTTTTTCTAACAAAGTCCCTCATTTTCTAAATATATCACGGGAAATTACATTTTCAACTTACTTTTTCTATTTTTCTCACTAAAATCCATTCTTTTTGTAAAAATATCACGGACAAACCCTTTACTTATTTATTTTAAAACGTATTTAAATACTTTTAATTATTAAATTTTAAAACCTCATTTTCCAAAAATATCACGAGCATTTTTCTTTTTTAAACTAAATATATATATGTTACATTTTTTATTCTTTGTTACTAAAATCCTCCTTTTCCAAAAATATAACGGGCAAATCCTTACTTATTTATTTTAAAATCTATATTAATGTTTTTAATTAATTAAAAGTGTTTAACTATTTTAACATGCCTACTTATTTTTTTAACAAATACAATTAATAAAATATTAAAAAATAATAAAAAAATAATAATTAACAATCTAAATAATAATAAAATAATAATTAACAATCTAAATAATAATAAAATAATAATAGTATTTGTTACGTGGAGCCAAGTAAATAAACAATTACATATTTTGAATCTAAATATTTGTATATTCTATCTTAACGGTTGTTTTAAGAGAAATATGAGTCAGACGAAAGCCTCAACCAGCTCCTTATACAAATTTTCCATACAAATTTAATAATATTTTTGTAAATATCAAAAACTTGTCCTGAATTTGCTTACCCTTCTATACTATATTATTATAAGCAAACCAACCTCTATTTGGTTGGTTGAAGTTTGATTGGTAGTTTGGTCCTCTAAATAATAACCGTTACATGTAAATATAGATAAATGAGAACCGTTGGATGTAATATTAAAATAATATTTTTTTCTTGATATCTAAAATACTCCCACGGGTTCAAGGTTCGAATCCCGTCAACAACATATTATTATTAAATATTTATATCATCTATTTTTTTAAGCTACATTCAAAAATTCAAGATATTATTTCGTCGACAATATATTAAGAATTTTTAAGATCAAAATACAAATAAATGCTAATTAAATAAGATAAAAAATACTTAAAAATCATCTCTAAATAATAACTGTTAGATGTAAATATATATAAATGAGAACCGTTGGATGTAATATTAAAAGAATATTCTTTTTTTGATATCTAAAATGCTTCCACGGATTCAAGGTTCGAATCCCGTCAACAACATATTATTATTAAATATTTATATCATCTATTTTTTTAAACTACATTCAAAAGTTCAAGATATTATTTCGTCGACAATATATTAAGAAATTGTAAGATCAAAATACAAATAAATGCTAATTAAATAAGATAAAAAATACTTAAAAATCAAATAAAAAAATACTATTATAAGCAAACTACTCTCTGTTTGATTGGTTGGTAGTTTGGTCCTCTAAATAATAACCGTTAGATGTAAATATAGACAAATAAGAATCGTTGGATGTAATATTAAAAAAATATTATTTTCTTGATATCTAAAATGCTCTCACGGATTCGAGATTCGAATCTCGTCAACATATTATTATTAAATATTTATATCATATATTTTTCTAAGCTACATTCAAAAGTAAGTTATTATTCTGTCGACAACATATTAAGAATTTTTAAGATCAAAATACAAATAAATGCTAATAAAATAAGATAAAAATCATATAAAAAAAACTAAAATAGTAAATAAAAATTACTAAAATTCATTCGTGCATCGCACGGGTTATAGGCTAGTATAAATATATATGGGTAAAGTGCTTAGGCTCTTAGGATTAATAAAAAAATGTGGATAAGAATTATTGAATAAAATGGGACATATTGATAAAGTGTCACATTAATTTGGGAAATATTATACAAATTCCCTAAATAATTTGCTAAAAATTTTGTAGACTTAGCACTTCCCCTTTCTATTTTATACTTCATTTTATTTGAGATTGATGATTTGCAAACAAATTTCCCATTTTATTCAATTCTATTAAATTTTGTAATTATCTAAAATCATATAAAATTTTAAAGATATAATCAAATTTATTATTTAACTTATTATATTCAATTAATTTGGAAAACAATTATGAGATAAAAAAATGATTACTGACATAAAGTGTACAAAAGAGTATATATGTCTACAATTCTTACCTATGTGGCTATGCCAAAATGTTCATTGTATTGACACAATTATATATTATGTCTTTTATAAATAGTACTCTCTCCGTCTCACCCATTTGTTTACATTTGGGTTGGACACGAAATTTAAGAAAAAATAATAGAAAAGCGGAAAAAGTAGAAAAATGAGTTATGTGGTGGATCCAATCAATTTTTAGTGTATAAAGTGAGGATAGTGGATGAGAGTGGTGGAAATAGTTGATTTTAATATTGTTAAAAGTTTACTATTTTTGAAAAATTTAGAAATGTAAAGAATTGAATAGAACATTCAAAAAGAAAAGTTTAAAAAAATGATTGGGACAGACTGATTATGAAATACAGTACAATTTACGAGTATAAAATATTTTTGATTGGGATGGAAGTCATTGATGGAGTCATGGAGTAGGGGGTGATGAGCTTAGAGCCAAGCAGTTAGTCCGATAAAACGTGTATCTATTTCTTTTTCTTTTTTTGATCGCCAACATGTTTCTATTTATTAGGAGTGGATTAGGATACATATACGTTTTTGGCGTCACTTACGTAATGATGCAGTAATTTGTTTAATTTTCTATTAATTTACGATTTAGATATGAACAAACAATTCATGCCATGTCATCTTACAGACTAGGATTTATGTGTACTCAAAAATTAAGTACAGGAAAAAAGTTGAACACTCAAACTTATTACTATTACCCACGTATATTTCTTACCTTTATATATTGGTAGAGAATAATTGTTTTTACTTACCAATTTTCATTGGTAGGTAATTTATTTGTATGTAAATATCAAATATCTTGTAGTGAAAATAACTAAAATAGATCGCAATTTAGTTTTATTTAACATATTCAAATTGTCAAGGATATTATGAGATTCACAAATTTATAATTAGTTAAACGAATCGAGCCAAGTTTAACGAGTTCGAGCAGAGCTCGAGCCAATCCCGAGCAAAACGAGCCGAGTTCGAGTCAAACAGGTATAAAGCTCGGCTCGAGCTCATTTACTAACCGAACACATTTTCATGTTCAAGCTCGTGTTCATTTAGTAAACGAACCGAGCCGAGACCATATAAAATGAGTCGAGCTCGAGTTTTGTTCACGGACGGCTCTCAGCCCTACTATATCAGATATATGCTTTGGCAAAATTTTGTATGTAACTGATAAATATGATTTGTAGAAGTCAGATTACATTAAATGACCTCGTTTCTGTGGTACCATTACTTATGATGCTTATAACCCGTGTCAAGCACGGACCGAGCATAAGTCAACATTAAAATATTAGTATTAATAAATTATTAATAAATATTATTTAAAAATGTATTTCTCAAGAATTGAATGATAAAAATATATAATAAATAAATAATTATTTAATTATGTAGTTATAGACAATCGAACTATGCATAAAGCTAAAGAAATTAAAGTAAATAAATAAATCTTGTAAATAAATAAATTTTGTATGATTACGTAACTGTAAAAAATCTAACGCTCGATGAAACTATTCAATTTAAAGTAATTAAATAAATCTTGTATAATTACGTAGTTGTAAGGATTCGAACCATGAATGAAGCTAAAGAATTAAAAGTAAATAAATCTTGTATAATTATGTAGTTGCGAGTAATCGAATCCGGGTTAAATGATAACCAAATTTGGTATTTTGGTACTTTAGTACCGCACGCCATTTTAACATTGTTTTACTTATTAATAAAGAGCATAGATGTGTATATTTCATATGTAAAAGAAAGTACTCCTACAAGGTATATATATATATACACACACACACACTTTGAATGTGTGTATCATATGTACACGTCCACCTTATTTTCAATAAATTTGAATTTTCGATATTCAATAAAGAGAATAAATGAGATGTTGTTACATCAAAAAATGTTATTATTTTATATTATTTAATTATTTATTTTTTATACAGAATCTCTCATGGAGAAAACCATTGGTTCTACCACGGAATCTCTCAAATAATTTAAAATTTTTATTTCACAAAATATAAAATTTGATTTTAATTTAGAATATTAATTACATATAAATTTATAAAAAATTAAACATTCAAAATTTGAACAAAAAATTGATTTTAAATTTGATTCTACTGTAGAATCATTTTGAATAAGTGTGATTCTACTGTAGAATCACTTTGAACTATTTCATTAATTTTTAATGATTTTTTAATAAAAATATTAGTGTAATTTAAATTTTTGATTTACTAATTGACATTTATAATTATATTTAATTAAAAATGAAATAAATATATATTTTATATATATTTATGTAGTGGTTCTTCTCCGGAGAGTTCTTCCTAGAATAGTACTCCCTCTGTCCCCCAGTGAGTTGTATATACTGGGGCTGGACACGGAGACCAAAAAAAGATATAAAAAATGAGTAAAATTAGATGAAAAATGAGTAAAGTGGTGGGATCTATCAATATTTAATAATAAATTTGAGATAGTGGAAAAAAAAAGTTGGTGTAGATAGTGAAAATGTAATGGGTGTAATTGTGTTTTATATTATTAAAAGTTTTTATTTTTGGGATGTATAGAAATGAGAGAGACATCCCAAAATAGAAATTGTATAGAAATGAATGGGACAAAAGGATTACTAGATGTATATATATACTGATTGGTATGTTAGACAGCTTCTATAATTCGTTTTATAGCTGTATATCAAACTCCAAAAGTAATATATACCCCATGTGCTACTTTAATTTTTTGCGGAAAGAAAGAAAAAGGCGACCATATGTTTGCATACATTCAATTTTCAGGTTCGTTATTATGGAAATTTGATTTTGAAATCTAACTATTTTCCACCTTAATTACGTGCAGAATCAACTTTTTAAAAGCATACAATTTCCTTTTCATTTTTCTTTATAAATTGGAAATGTATCGCCCGAGTTAGATTTGTGTTATCATGCTATGTTGAATTGGTGGAGGAGTAGAGTATATTAAAACAACCGAACAAGTTTACTTGTATTCTCTTTACTTGAAAAGGTTGTGAAAGTAAAGCGTTTATAATATCGGAGTTTTTTTTTAATCGGAGTTGTTTTTCGTTTCAAAGAAACATGTCATCAGTTGTGATCTTCATTAACCGAACTTTTCAGCTCGTGTTCACTGGACATGCATGCAAATTTAAGTCGGATCCTTCTTATTTAAACAAGACACTTCATCTCGTAATATTTCAGTTCAAGATGAAAATTAAAGCCTCCTTGCAACTTGATTATAGACAACAAAGCCCATGAATGACTTCTTTCCATGCTAGGTACCCTTTTGATTTTATACTACAATTGAACATATAGTACATTTTTTAATTCGTAATTTTTGCACGAGATATAAAGTAATATTATTAATATGTATGCACATAGGATTCGAGTAAATCAAGAAAATAATGATGAACGGGTCACGAAGGAGTAATATATATATATGTTCTTGAAAACCTTATTCCAAAAACATATATGTGGTAGGTGGATAATTATGCATGGTGTGAGCTCGAATCGTAGCTAGAGGTGGTCATTTGAGCGAGTTAGTCCGGACCGTCCGAAACTGACTCGTTTTAAGCCCGTTTTATTCGGTTTGAGACGAACCACGTCCAAACCCGCACAATCCATTAATTTATAAGAACCGAATACAAGTTGGAATTATGGAAATCGAAACCGGACCGACTCGATTCGTTGAAATAACCCATAAAAATCGCAAGAACTGGCTCATTGACTCGCACGAAACCGAACCGGCCCGCACAAGCCCGCCCGGCTCGCACGGACCGAACGACTAACCACCTCTAATCGTAGCTATATATACTAGCTTATAGCCCGTGCGATGCACGGTTACTTAAATTTTATTTATAATTATTTTGATTATAATTATATTTTTATTACGATGCAACAAACGATTGTTTTTTTAATTTTTTTAATTATATTTATTTATGAATATTTTAATATTTAAAAGTTATTAGTTTACATGATTAAATTATTGTTAAAAAAGATTTAGCCAAAAAAAATTATAGTTAAAAATTTGATATTTATTATATTTTACACGCTCAATTTAATATTTGTTTATATTGAGTTATAAAAGTTCGATTTGGCCAATTTTATGGTTCACATGACATTCACAAAATAATCTTTAATTTAGTTATGGTTTAATAGTTCTTTTTCAATTAAAAACTATTCTAAAACTAAAAAGAGAATAAAGTGACGAAATTTAATCTTGAGAATTCTATTCGATTTAGGAAATCTACCTAACTTATATGTAGTTTAGATTATTAGAATAACCTTTATTAACCAAATACATGTTTTAATGTTAAATCTAACGGTTTTCACCTATCTATTTAAGATTAAACGATTTTTATTATTTTGGTTATAAATGGGTTTCCTTATTTAATTACAACTATTTTTATGTTTTAACTTTTTGGAAAATTCAATCCTAATATAATATCTTTTAACTTATATCATTTTTAGATAATAATTTCTTTTTATATGATATAATCTTGATCATCTATTTTTAAAAGTATTGGATCTAACAGTTGAGAATGTTTTGGCGGTATTTAGGACCAAACTACCAGGATAACATCATTAATTTTTCTTAATATTTATATATTTTTTTTTAAAATATTTATTGCTAAAATATAATATACTCTTTTTTGTAATATGTTAATAATGCGGGGACTTTGAACTTTTGAGAAAATAAATTATCAATTAAAATATATATTTTTTGTAATAGTTCTTCTTTTAAAGTAGTACACTGTGACGATCAAAATTCTGTATAAAATTCATTTTTTTTGTAGTATATTCCGTAAATATCTATGTTATTATATTAAAGACTAAATAATGAAAGCTTTCTTATAAGTGTGGTCGCTTTGTTTAATCACTCAATCCATAATCGTGTAAAATTATCATGTAGAATGATCTAAGATTTGAATCTACCAACAACATATTAAAATTTACAGGTTTTTTTTTGAAAAAAAAAAGAATTTTTTTTCATTTTTTTCTTTCAGACATAGGTTATTTGATAATATTTTTTGTAAATTACGATTTTTCAGAAAAGTACTATACTAATTGATTAACAAACTTTTAAAGTTTCGAATTTAATAATTTACAATGCATGTAGGTTAAAAAAGTTAGGTCTGTTCTGTAACTGAGTCAACAATTTCAAAATAAGGTTTTTTTTAATATGAATATAGTCCTGCTAACAATGAAATTAGGTCATATTATAAAACAAAATCACCATTTGCGTATAATTTATTATTTAATAATAAATTATATTTGATTAGTTATGATCTATAACTTAATAAAATAGGATAAAAAATATGCACAATTTTATAAAATTTTATCCTCGTATTATTATATTCTTTGTTGATTTGAATTTTCTTAGATTGATTTTAATTTTTGAACATAGATTTCTAAATTTAAAATAGTTAGAAAAAAGTAATTAAATTGGCGTTAAAATAATGATGACATAATAATCATTATTAGAATTTAAATACCAACTTTACTGATTTGGGCTTTATCTTGTGTTTTAAAAATCAGATTTTGACGATTTTACACCCCAAGTGAAGATAATTAAATTATTTTTAATTAAAAGATGGTTTAACAATTTTTATCTAACTGGAATTGTCCATGGAAGAGAAAAGAAAGTCACGAATTTTTTACATGGAGAATTCTATTTAATATAGAAAACTTATTTATATTTGGTATATTTTGTTTAAATTATCAAAATACACTTTTTAGAATTTAAATATAATCATATTATAAATAAAATACCCTTTTTTAGTATTTGATCAAACGATTTTCATTTATCTAGTTAAGATCTAATAGTCCTTATTAATTTGGTTGTCAAGATCAAAATTTTGGATAAATTCCTATTATGCTTATTATATAAAAGAGTTTAATATAATAAGGATATTAAGTACATACTGATATAAGTATCTTACTAACTGCTTTTACTTTTAATGTTTCGGTTTTATTTATAGTGTCTATAAAATTTTAAAATAATTAAACAGAATAAAAATTATGTTATGATTATATAAAATTTTATTCTCATATTATTATAGTCTTTATCGATTTGAATTTGTTCTTAATTTATTTTAATACTTTATTGAAAGAAAGATAAAAATTTTATATTTAAAAGAATTAGTGGAAAAATAAATAAATTGGTGCTACAATTATAAAAAAATATTTATTAAAATTTAGATACTCACTTTACTATTTGGGTTCTATCCTGAGTTTTAAAAATTGAATTTTGACGATTTTACAACCCATGTAAAACTAACGAAATTATCTTTAATTTAATGATGATTTAATAATTATTATCTAACTTGACCAGTTAACCTACCCATAAACCGAAAACAAAAGATGGTTAAGTATTATATTCAAAATTATTGTTTATGAATATGAAACCTTCAATATTTTAATAATATTTTGATATTATCATTTTATGTTTGTTATATGTAAAATAATATAATTATAATTTGGATTAATCAAATTATTATGTTCCTTCAGAAAAAAATGTTTAAATTTATTCATATGTACATGAGTTCTCCTAAGTCTCTTATAACGCAGGATCCACATGTATCATTGTTATATGATATACATGAGCATTATATTGATAATTTTTAATATTGTAATCGATATGAATTGTTATCTGATATTTGGTTTAACAATTATTATCTAACTCGAACTATACATAAATTAAATTAAGAGAAAAGATATTTAAGAATTTTTACATAGAAAATTTTTAAATTGTCAAAATACACTTTTTAGTATTTAAATATAATTCTATTATTAATAAGATACACTTTTTAATATTAGATCTAACAATTCTCATCGATCTATTTAAGATCTAACTGTAATAATTAATTTGGTCGTACACGGACCACATCGATTTTAATTTTTTCTTAAATTGATTTTAATATTTTATTGAAATAAACATAGAATTTATAAATTTAAAAGAATTAGGAAAAAAATTAAATTGGTGCTACAATAATAAAAAAAATTATTAAAATTTAGATAATCACTTTATTGTTTGGGCTCTATCTTGAGTTTTAGACAACAGATTTTAACAATTTTACAACCCACGCGAAGCTAACAAAATTATCTTTAATTTAATGATGGTTTAATAATTATTATCTAACTGGAACTATCTATAAACTAAAGAGAAATGATAATTACGAATTTTTACATAAAGATTTTTATTCAATATAGAAAACCTATTTATAATTGGTTTAAATTAAAAAAAATTATTAAAATTTAGATAATCACTTTACTATTTGGGCTCTATCTCTAGTTTTAGACAACAGATTTTAACAATTTTACAGCCCACGCGAAGCTAACAAAATTATCTTTAATTTAATGATGGTTTAATAATTATTATATAACTGGAACTATCCATCCATAAACTAAAGAGAAAAGATAATTACGATTTTTTACATAAAGATTTCTATTCAATATAGAAACCTATTTATAATTGGTTTAAATTATCAAAATACACATTTTAGTATTTAAATACTATCATATTATTATTAATTTAATGATGGTTTAATAATTATTATCTAACTGGAACTATCCATAAACTAAAGAGAAAAGATAATTACGATTTTTTACATATAGATTTCTATTCAATATAGAAAACCTATTTATAATTGGTTTAAATTATCAAAATACACATTTTAGTATTTAAATACTATCCTATTATTAATCAAATACAATTTTTAATATTATATCTAACAGTCCTCATCTATTTGAATATTTATAGTTTTATAATCCAACGGATCATATACTTTTGGTAGTACAGTGACCGACCAAAGTTTTGGATAAGATCTTTCTTACGCTTATTATATATAAGGTGTTAATTGCATGTGAAATATGTAGGCCACTATCTATATCAAGAAATTATCAAAGGGAACCATCAAATAATAAGAATAATTTATAAAAATTACTGAAGGTCAAAAGGATTTGGCAAGAAACAGATCTTTTATATACAGCCACCGAGCACTCACTAGCTCAGCACACACCATGCCTTGTGCTGTGCAATTGCTTTCATTACATAAGTTTGCCTTTAAAGTTTACTCACCAGCTCCTGAATCTAAGGGACTTTCCCAATGTATGATATATATGTGTGACCACTTGTATTAATGTGCTTGAAATTTCGGGCGCGCACACACAAATCAATGTCAACTAGGGCTGTCAATGGATCGGAAATCCGATCCGATCCAATCCAAAGTCTAATGGAGCGGATATGGATCACTACAAAATAAATTCGATCCGTTAAAAATCCGATCCGGTAACGATCCGATCCGATTAGTATCGGATATGAATTTAACATGATCCGATCCGTTAACGACCCGATCCGATTATTTTATATATTATATATATGTAGAGTTGCACTCTAGGAAGAACACCTTATATAAAGAACAATAAAGAACACCATCATAAACACTTTATTTTTCATAAAAATTGATTTTTTAAAATTAGAATCATAAAATTGAACAACAATTAAGCCTAACATATCGAATTTAACGTAGAATCTCATCTAAATTTAAAAATTAAACATTACATATAATCCAGTATAGAATCAAGTACAGAATCTTGTATATATATTTATCACAATGAAATTACATATGATCATGTTTTATTTGATTCTAATTTTTTGTTAGATTCTATTTTTATTCGTAATAAACCTTTTTTGGTGAGAAAATTAGAATTAACATGCAATTTATGTAAGATTCTATGGTGTTCTTTATTGTTCTTTATATAAGAGTGTTCTTCATGGAGCAATGGCCTATATATGTATATAATTTATATATTATATATAATATGTTATATATTAAATATATCATATATTTTTACCAATTAAGTCAAAATTGTTCTCTTTTACTTGTATAAACTGGATCTCTCTTTTATTTATAAAATTGACACAAAAGACAATGAAATGTAAGGCATATAAACTAGCTTCAGATTTGTTGTTGAACGGTTACAAACTTATAATGGTTGTATGACAAGCAAGCGTATTTAGGATAGTTGGACATTCAAATTCTGTATTTTAGTTTTCGGATTGTAATTAGGTTTTAATTTATTGTGTAATTTGTAAATTAATGTTGATGTTAAATTTGCATTTCAACTTTGTGAAATGTTTAGTGATGTTTGAATTTGAGTAAAATATGTTTTTAAAATATTAACGGATCGGAGCTCCGATCCGTTAACCGTGATCCTAACGGATCCGGATATGGATCGGGCTATAAAAAATCCGGTTGTGATCCGATCCGAATCCGAATCCGGTAAAATTAAATGGATCAGGATATGGATCAAGGCCGATCCGATCCAAATCCGATCCATTGACAGCCCTATTGTCAACAACTCATATTCCCGGGTCGGGTCAACTGCAGGTCTCTTTGCCAAATAAATCACGCAGTATTAATTATTACTACTGTGTAATTCAGTTTATAAAATCTAAAAGAATAATTTAAATTTGTAGATATTCCATTTTATAAATTAGTGGATTAATCAAGTAAGCAACTAGCACAAGTCTTGTGTGCATGCATATTTACGTACACTTTATGAGGGATAAAAAAGGGACTCAAAATTTACTTGAATTGTCTGCAATACACTGTATTTTACAAAGACCGTTATATATTAGCTCAGAAAGTTGCTGAAACAATTTTCCTCAAGTGGACGAGGGGACATGTGGAACTCCACTTAATGCTTGCAAAATAAAAACATTTAAATTAGCAAAAGAACATGATCATATCAGTCTTTCAAACAAATCATTACAGCAAAATTTGTAATGAGTCGTCAATAAAAATTTTCTTTCTAAACATTTAGGTCTACATTTACATTAACTGTAGTATGCACATCTTTTACTAGATGATGATCACATTTAACAAGTAACTCAAGGGTGAGCACAAATATAATACACAGTATGAAACAAAGTAGATGCTTTCTCATATTAAAAATATAGTAAAATACTTTCCGAACTGAAGAAACCTCAACTGTATTACCAAGAAATTAAACCCAAAAAGACATTCCTAATAGGGAAGAGCTAAAACTAATGTAAAAGGGAAGAGCTATAAGCCTAAATTGTACGGGAACTGTTTAACTGCGCGAATAGTTTGCCAAGCCATATTCGATTATCTCTCTCTCACTCTCTCACTCTCCCCCTTTTCTCTCTCTCTCTCAAAACCTAACAACAGTCAACAGAGGATTTTATTTTTATTTTTACAGATGACCCAACACCAAAGGCCCAAACAAGCCACTAAGCCCATTACCTCTTTGTTTTTGCGTCAATACAATTTTATATTATCAAACCAATTTTTTGCTAGGCCCTATATTATATCTAGATTTTTATTCTGGTTACAAACTTTTTCCCCAAAATTGAGAGTATTGTTGTAAATTAGGCCGAATCAAAGAGTCCATTACTATAGTTCTCACAAAATCATTATTCGTAATAAACATTGAGTCCGGTCCAAACCCGCCCAAGTCAATGTGAATCAGTTCGTGATCTATATTAATTTATACCCATCATTGTATTCTTATATATAATTATTACTATCCTATACTAGCTTAAAACCGTGCGATATACGAATTTTTTTAATAATTGTTATTTTTATTATTTACGTTTTAATATTTTATTAATTATATCTATGAAAAAAATAAGTAGACGTGTTAAACTTTTTTAAATAATTAAAAGTATTAAAATAGTTTTTAAAATAAATAAGTAACAGTTTGTCTGTGGTATTTCCCCATTTTGGAAAAAGAGGGGTTTTAGTAAGGAAAAATAGAAAAAAATAACATTTTTGAGTTGAAAAAGGTAATTGCCCGTAATTAAAAGTATTAAAATAGGTTTTAAAATAAATAAGTAAGAGTTTGCCTTGTTATTTTTGAAAACTGGTAGATGATTTGCCTTAAGCTTTCCAGCAAACTAAAATTAATTAAGAATCAAAAAGCAAAGAGTTGAACAGCAAATATCATGCACATAACAAACCGCCTATATATCTTGACTGACCTAAAGATTAGATTGCGCATTTGAAGAGTTCTATATGATTACTTTCTCATAAGAAGTTGGTTAAGAAGGAATCTTCTTCTAAAACAATCTTCCTCCCATATTTACATTTACACATGTAGACTATATAAATCTTTTATTAGTTCCTATGATGGTTATATACATTTAACAAGTTTTGTAAGGATAGAAAATATATATAACTTACAATCCAGAAAATTAGGTACAGAATGTCCTATTAATATGTTAAAGGGAGTTGAGATATATAAATTTGACTTAATTAAGAAGCTAACTCAGATATTCATACTCCTCTGTACCAAACAAAATCTAAATAGAGATTTTAAACATACATTCAATGCGTAAAGGATCAGAAAAAGCAAAGATACATATCTTATGAATCTAAAGGTTAATGGTGGGGGCAACTTTAACATTGACTAACCCTAAAGGTTAAATATCAGTTAGAAGAGTGTATAATTATTATCTAACGAGAAGTTGCTTAACTTTGTAACAAGTCATCAATAAAATCTTTCTTCCTAAACATTTAGGTTTACATTTACATTAGCTGTAGTATGCAAATCTTTTATTAGCTGATGATCACATTTAACAAGTAACTCAAGGGTGAGCGCAAATATAATACATAGTATGAAACAAAAAGTCGATGGTTTCTCATATTAAAAACATAGTAAAATACTTTCCGTGAAGAAACCTCAACTGTATTACCAAGAAATTAAACCCAAAAAAGACATTCCTAACAGGTAAGAGCTAAAGACTAATGTAAAAGGGAAGAGCTATAATCCTAAAACTTGTACGGGAAACATGCAGTTTATACCTTCCAAATTATTCAGGCATAGAACTTAAACCTCTGGTAACAAAGTCTGGATATGATTGCTTAACTCTTTCGGAACAATTCCATTCATCATATGATACATAAATATGAGGGAGCAGGTAAAGCAACATAAAAATTAAAATCATAAAATTTAAAGATTAATAAAACCCGAGGAGACAATTGCAATAGAAAGATTAAAGAGTACAGAAATTCACTTAGCAAAAAAAAAAAAAAGAGTACAGAAATTCATATCAAAAGAACAAGAGAGTTTATTAACATAACATAAGCACAATAAGTAGTAGCCTAAGAATTTAAATGTTGCCTGATCGCGGACACGACCATTCCTAAACCAAAGCCAACGCCTAGAACTGGTTCATGATATGCCTTGTGCTTTCTAGCAAACTACAATTAATTGAGAAATTGATTAGAAATTTGAATTTATGAAATACTAACTGTATTTGATTTCATTCAAGAAATCGATTGTATGAGTTACCTCATTTGCACGGTTCAAATTTCGTTGAAGAGCTGCACGAATAAATTGCCAAGCCATATTCGATTATCTCTCTCAACCTAACAACACTCAACAGAGGATTTTATTTTTATTTTTACAGATGACCGACACCAAAGGCCCAAACAAGCCACTAAGCCCATTACCTCTTTGTTTTTGCGTCAATACAATTTTATATTATCAAACCTTTTTTCCGACTAAGACCTATGTTATCCAACAATTATTTCTATTTAGATTTTTATTCTGGTAAATTATTTCCCCAAAATTGAGAGTATTGTTGTAAATTCGGCCGAATCAAAGAGTCCATTACAGTAGTTTCCGCAATAACATCAATCAATCAATATCTTTATCTTAATCTTATCTTATATAATAATACATATAAAGGAAAACATGATTCATATTTATCTAATTTTCTAAAGCTCCTCTATTTAAAGTATTAAAAATTGAAATTTTCTTTTTTAGCTCCTAAAATATAGAAAAGGTAATACTTATTAGAGGCAAGTTGACATAAAATTATAAACCTAATCAAAATTTATTATTATTATTATTATTATTATTATTATATATACAATCTTTCCTCTATTTTAAATATTAAAATTTTAAATTTCTTTTTTAGCTCCTAAATTGTAAAAAAGATAATACTTATTAGAGACAAGTTGACATAAAATTATAGACCTAATCAAATTTTATTATTACTAGCTTAAAACCCGTGCGATGCACGAATTGTTATTAATAATAATAATTATTATTATTTATGTTTTAATATTTTATTAATTTGCATTTGCTAAAAAAATAAGTAGGCGTGTTAAACTTTTTTAAATAAATAAAAGTATTAAAATAAATTTTAAAATAAATTAATAACTGTTTATCCGTGATATTTTTGGAAAAATAGGGGTCTTAGTAAGGAAAAATAGAAAAAGTAACATGTTTTATCTCTGAAAAGGTAAGTGCCCGTAATTAAAAGTATTTAAATAGGTTTCAAAATAAATAAGTAGGGATTTGCCCGGGATATTTTTGGAAAATGAGGGTTTTTAGTAAGGAAAAATAGAAAGAGTAACATGTTTTAGTTGAAAATGATAATTGTCGGTGATTGTTTTTAAAAAAATAGAGGATTTTGTTAGAAAAAAATAGAAAAAGTAATGTATTTTAGCTGAAAAGGTAGTTGGTTATAAAAATGTTATTATTTAATAATAATTTCTTTAGAAAATGAAAAAATTGAAAAAGTAACATGTTTCAGCTGAAAAAATGCTCATAATTAAAAGTATTAAAATAGATTTTAATACTTTTAATTATTAAAATAAAAAAAATAGATTTTTAAAATAAATAAGTAAGGGTTTGCCCGTGATATTTTTGGAAAATGAGGTGTTTTAGTAAGAAAAAAATAGAAAGAGTAACATGTTTTTGTTAAAAAAGATAACCGCCCGTGTGTTTTTTAGAAAAAGAGAAGATTTTGTTAGAAAAAAAATAAAAAAAGGTAATGTATTTTAGCTGAAAAGGTAATTGGTTATAAATAATGTTATTATTTAGTGATAGTTTTTTTTAAAAAAAATAAGTAAGGGCAATTAAATAAAATCACTAAGTACCGACCGACCGTCCGTCCATCCGACTATCAAACTTTTAATGTTCCGTTTTTAATAATATAGCTTAAAATCTGTGCGATGCACGAATTATTTTTAATAATTGTTAATTTTATTATTTATATTTTATTAATTGTAACGGTTTGCCCGTGATATTTTGGAAAAAGAGGGGTTTTAGTAACAAAAATAGAAAGTAACATGTTTTCGTTGAATTTTAAAATATAAAAGTAACGATTTGTCCGTGATATTTTTGAAAAAAAGAGGGGTTTTAGTAAGAAAAATACAAAAGGTGACATGTTTTAGTTGAAAAAGATAATTGTCAATTAAAATTATTAAAATAGATTTTAAAGTAAATAAGCAAGGGTTTGCCCGTGATATAATTGGAAAAGTAGAGATTTTAGTAAGGAAAATAGAAAATATAACATGTTTTAGCTGAAAAAGATAATTGCCCGTGATTTTTTTAGAAAAAGAGGGGAAACGTAATTACCAATTAAAAGTATTAAAATATGTTTTAAAATAAATAAGTAAGGGTTTGCTCGTGATATATTTGGGAAATGAGGGATTTTAGTAAAGTAAATAGAAAAAGTAACATGTTTTAGCTTGAAAAGGAAATTGCTCGTGATTTTTTTAGAAAAAAATGGTAATTGAAAGGGTAACTGATTATAATAATTAAATAAACAATTAAATAAGGCAAGTACCGTACCAAAAAAACAGGTACCAAAACTTTCAATGTTTCGTCTTTAATAATATAGTATAGATAGATGGATTTATAATATTAGTATTTTATGCTAATAAATGAAATAGTCCGTGATATTTTTGAGGTTTTAGTTAAGAGAAATATTAGTTATGAAATATAAAAATGAATATACGTTTTGGAAAAAAAAGCTAATCGGTTAGTCATTAATAATTATAATATTATTATTTTATTTTATAAATAGATCTGTTAGTGATATTTTTGGAAAATGAAAGGTTTTAGTTAGGAAAAATTGAAAAGTAGAAATTTTAGTTAGAAAATATAAAAAAGAATATACAATTTGGCTAAAAAAGGTAATGAGTTAGTTATTAGCAATTATAACTTTATTATGTATTTTAGTAAATGAAATTGTTTGCAATATTTTTGGAAAATTAGATGTTTTAGTTAGGAAAAATAGAAAAGATATTCTATATAATAATTTTAATATTTTATCTAACGGTTCTCATCGATTTGATCAAAAATATCTAACGGCTATGAATTGAGTGACCAGACTACAAAAAAACTTTTATGACCAGACTACAAAACTTTCAATGTTTCGTCTTTAATAATATAGTATAGATATATACAATCTTTTCTTTATTTTAAATATAAATTTTTTAAATATTTATCTTTTTTTATAGAGCTACTCGATTTTATTTTAATAAAATTTAATTTCCTTAATAACATTCAAATTCAAAAGAAAGACAACAAAATATATAATTTAATCCTGTTTAGAATTTAATTAAACAAATATTACCTTCGTTCTCGACCAAAAACTTGAATCCTAATTATAATTTAAGTTCATTATCTTTAAATAAAATAATTATATATATAAAGAACAAAAGGACTAAAAAAATATGCACGATCTCAAAAGTACTTTTATAATTGACAGGCATTCAATCGTTTCTTTATGTATTATCATGCATTCATATGTTTTTTAATTAATTAATTTAATGTGCTTATCTATTGACAAGAGCTACAGTTTTTATTTTCATACAGATCAAAGTGATGATTCAGCTTAATACCATCGTAATTCGTAAACATAACAACATAAAGACACCAGAAATTGTATGTCGGAAAGAACACAAGCATTGTATGTCAATGATGATTTTAGTTATAGAACCCATTGTATGTTTCTTTGGTTAAATTCTTTGTTGTAGACTATCAATTCAACTTTTTCCATTTTTTATTTTCATATTATTTTGTATTAAATTTATGTGTAAGCTGAGGTTTTATATTTTGTCTAAGTTTCAGTGGCCAACCAAGTTAAAAATAACGATGAAAATTATATCCTTAACTAGGGTTGAAATATATTGTTTATACAGAAAGTTCTAATATAAAAATATTATTGACTCATTTAAGTAAAATTTTCTTTTAACATATTTAAAAATAGAAAAGGAATAGTAAGAAATTCAAAATGGGAAAGCAATATTAAAATTGAACTTTCTTTAACATATTTGAAGTTGAAAAGACATTCAAATTTATAAGAAATGAGAATTCAAATTTATAGGGATAACATATAATTATTTTTTAAATATATTTGAAGTAGAAAATAAATCGAATTTATAGGAGGATATTTCAAAGTTAAAGAAAAGTACATAAAATTAAAACTTTTTTTAACAAATCTGAAATAGAAAAAGTATTTGAATTTTAATTATCACTTCATAAGATTTATAAGATGGACTTTTTATATGTGTTATCACAATGTGAATGTACGTATTAATTTTGTTTATTATTTCATATTATTAGTATTTTTATCTATATTTATTTATTACAACGGGAATCGACCTAAAAAATGTGACACAAAATCGATATAAATAATATATAAATAGTTTAGTTTATTGTATATGTATCTTTAATTTGTATTATATTGTGTTTTCTAATTTATATGATAGTATACATATATTTTTACTCTAATTTTCTTAAATAATCCTTATTTGAAAGTTTAAAAATATATATTATAAAGCAGCCACAAAACACGGCTTAGTCGACTATATACAAAGGAATATTGTCTTTATATAAAGGAAATCCTCGAGCGCTCTCAAATCGTCTTAAAAATATTTATCTATTTTTTTAGAACTCCTAAATATAATTCAATAAAACTGGATTTTCTTATTATATTCGAATTTTAGAGAAGATAATTAATATACAAAAAATAATCGTATTTAGAATTTAATTAATCAAATATTACTTATTTCCAGCTAACTGAAATCATACTTAGGACTATTAAAATTAACTGAGTTTTGTTTTACATGTTCTCTAAGGTTTCATACACTATTAATTAATAATTGTATTGTGATTTTGTTAATAGTAAATATCGTCTTTTAAGTGAGAAACAAGGTTTGTTTCAACGTGATCACTATAATTTGGTAGCAGGTGAATTGAAACTTAAGCTCCATCATAGAAGAAACTTTTGTTAATCTATAAAAGTAAAGGTATCGATATATAAATAAAAATTTATGTTTGTAATTATTTTTCTTGATTTTTTATTAATAAATAGTATGTATTTAAAATTTTTGAAAAAAAATATTATAAAGCCGGCGCGAAGCGCGGCTTAGTCGACTGGTCTTTATATATATATAAAGGAAAACCCCAGGAGCTCTGGAGCTCTAGAATATTCCGAAAGCTATTTATCTATTTTTCTAGAGCTCCTGAATTTTAATTCAATGAAATTAAATTTCCTTATTGGAGTTCAAATTTATAGGATAGAAAAAATAACAATTACCTTTTAAACTTTTACTAATAGAGTAAACTAAATATACAATATTAATATTCTTTCCTTTCTTTATTTAAGTTCGAATTTATAGGACATGAAAAATATCAATTGCCTTTTAAATTTGTACTAATAGAGAAAACTAAATATACAATTTTATAATTTTTTCCTTTCTCAATTTTAAGTCAGTAAAATTAAATTTTCTTATTTACATTCAAATTTGTAGGAAAGACAATAAATATATAAAAGTCAATCATATCATATTTAAGATATAAATATATAAAAATCAATTTTATATTAAATTTCCTTATTTATATTTGAATTTATAGAAAAAAAACCTTTTCATAATATAATTAACTTTCCAAACTCTCTCCTTTTACATCTATATATACGGAACCAAAGTCTCACAAGTTTATCAGATTATTTATGTATCATCATATATATTTGGATTCATATAGTAGAAGACTCCATGTAATTGTTCTATTTTATAAACTTTAATTTTTTTTCTTATATTTTTGTCTAAATGGATTATGGATCCATAAAACTAGATTTACACTAAAACTAGATTCTGTGTATTGATTTTTTGACGTATGTTTACTTCTTATTTGATAGATTATTAATGTTCTTTTCTTTAGAATTTTGCAGGGATAGTAAAATTGATTTATTCTTGCGCCTCCTCCATATGAGCCTATAAGGTATAATCGTATTTTTGTCTTTTTTTATGAATGTCTATAATGCATTATCAGTATATTCTAAAATGTAAGCATTCCTCCGTGGTTGGGTTTTTGCAGTTAAAGGTTTTTGTTCTAAAAGAAGCTTAGAGGTGGGCTTAAGTTTCGCACTAGTTATCAGTTTAAATTTTGCTTTTATCAATAAATCAATAATCATCAATATTTTTTATATTATATAAAAAAAATTCTTTTGCGCTCTCAAATCATCTGAAACATATTTATCTTTTCATTTAAAACTTTTTAATTTTAATTCAATAAAATCAATTTTTCTTATTTACATTCGAATTCGAAAGAATAAAATAAATATATAAAAATCAATCATGTTTAGAATTTAATTAAACAAATATTATCATCATTTTCAACTAAAATCCTACTTAAATTTAACTTATTTATCTTTATTTTTGTCTTTATATTATATAAAGAAAAACCATTCCTCTGTATATTATACACTCCTTTTCATCGGCTATGTCTCTTTCACCACTCATGCATGTTTCTCTCTCACGGCAAGGAAAACAAATACCGGTAAGCCTCAAAAAATTATATATGATATGTATTATATATTGATAGTTTGGTTGATGTAAATACAAGAGAGTAACTTTTTACAAAAATTAAATAAACTATCAATATATTTAAATAAGTAAATTTATTTATATTAAATAAGTTAATTCAATAAAATTAAAGTTCTTTATTTAAATTTGAATCTATAGGATAGAAAAAATCTCAATTGTCTTTTAAATCTTTGTTAATGGAGGAAACTAAATAAACAATTTTAATTCAATAAAATTAAAGTTTCTTATTTAAATTGGATTTTATAGGATAGAAAAATATCAAATACCTTTTAAATCTTTACTAATTGAGGAAACTGATATACAATTTTAAGATTCTTTCATTTCTCAATTTTTATTTAATAAAATGAAAGTCAATAAAATTAAATTTCCTTATTTAAATTCGAATTTATAAGATAGGAAAATATCAACTGTCTTTTAAATCTTTCCTAATGTAAGAAACTGATATACAATTTTAAGATTATTTTCTTTCTCAATTTTTATTCAATAAAATGAAAGTTCCTTATTTAAATTTGAATTTATATGATAAAACAAAATCTCAATTGCCTTTTAAATCTTTACTAATGAAGGAAACTAAATATAACTATTTATTTATTTTTCCAGAGCTCTTGAATTTTAATTTAATATAAATAAATTTACTTATTTAAATTCAAATTTATAGGATAGAGATAATATCAGTTGCCTTTTAAATTTTAACTAATGGAAAAAATAGAATATACAATTTTAATATTATTTACTGTCTCAATTTTAATTCAATAAATTTAAAGTTGCTTATTTAATATTATGAATTATATTTATTAAAAAAATTAAATAGGTATGTTAAAATAGGTAAGTTAAAATAGGTAAGTCTTTTTAATAATTAAAAGTATTAAAATAGACTTAAACATATTTTTGGACATCTATATCTTTTTATTAATATTCAACATATTTATCATTTTAGCTTATCAATCTTTATCTTATTTCTTTTTTATTTATCTTCTTCTTTATATATGTAAGGAAACTGAATATATAATTTTAATATTCTCATTGATTAAAAGATATCTCATTTGTTTTTTCAAATATTTCCTAATGAAGGAAACTTAATATACAATTTTAATATTTTTGCCTTTGAAATCTTGACTAATGGATATTATCCTAAAACTTTTTTCCCAAATTTTAAAATTGAAAAAGACTTTTACTAGTACTTTCCTAAATTTCTCTTTGCCACAAATTTGAAACTTATTACAAAAATTTACCTTAATTATTCAAGACTAAATATATATATATAATTGACCATCGAAGATAAGTAAGTTCAACTTCCTATCGTACTTTTACATCGATTTGTTAGTTTACCTTTTGTTAGATCAGAATTCAATGATCGTCAGGAGCTAGACTCAACTGATCAGGATTGCTGACGTCATCAGGATTGCATGGTCGTCAGGATCAGAATACATATCAGGACTGAGATCAGGATTGATCATCAGGACTGGAAGCTGATCAGGATTCCTACTTCGAGTTATATTTGGAGTCTAGTTAAACATGGAAGTTTATTTTGTCGGTTCCTGGTTTGTAGAATGTAGCTATCAATTATGGATAGGTTTCAATCTTTGTAATTGATTAGGACTTATCATTGATAGAGAAGCTGTGTAGTATATAAAAACAGTTTAGGTTTCGATTTATGAAGGTGAACATAATCGATCATACACTTGAGTATTTGTGTAACCTAGCAGCTCTCAAGAACATCAGAATTTCTTGAGAGAGTTTGTAACAGTTTTATATCAGATTTAATAAAGCTGTTATCTTTCTTTCATATTTGTGTTATATACTTGATTAAGTCGATTATCTTATACTATTGTATTCAACCCCCCTTCTACAATAGATTATTACTGGGCAACAATTGGTATCAGAGCAAACTGATTTAATTCTGAATCAGATACGATCTAAAGATGTCGACAACCAAGTATGAAAGCATGAAGATTCCCATCTTGAAGAAATCAGAATATCCAACATGGAGGGTAAAGATGCTGATGTACCTGGAGGCTATGGATCCTGACTATTTGGACAGGATTCGTGATGGACCATATATACCTACGAGGTTCGTTGAACGAACAGACATTGTACCTGAACATTATGTGGTCAAAGTCAAAAGTGAATGGACTCCAGAAGAAAAAGCTCATGTACTCAGGGAACCAAAGATAAAGAATATCTTGCACAGTAGTCTTGATGCTGTCATGTCAAACAGAGTGATTGCATGCAAGTCTTCAAAAGAAATCTGGGATACTTTGGAAACTCAGTGCCAGGGATCTACATCTGTCAAGAAAAACAGAAGGGCTCTTTTGATTCAAGAATATGAACAATTTGATGCAAGACCTGAAGAGAGCCTAACTGATCTATATGATAGATTTCTGACACTATTGAACAGTTTATCTTTAGTTGACAAGGAATATGAAACTGAAGATTCAAACACCAAGTTTCTAAGAGCTTTACCTGAAGAATGGGACACTCAGACCTCAATCATTAGACACCAGTATGATCTCAACACCGTGTCTTTTGATGAAGTCTACGGAATGCTAAGAACTCATGATCTTGAAGTTCAACAGAGAAAGAACAAGAAAAGCAGCAAGGCAAAATCTATTGCTTTGAAAGCAGAGGCTAAATCAAAAGGAAAAACTATGGAGGTCTCTAGAAGTAAAACAAGAATAGTTGAGTTAGATCCTGATGACTCCTCATCAGATACTGATGGCAATCCTGATGCCAATACTGATGATGATTCTTCTGACTCAGACATGGAAGAGATGGTTGCTATGATTGTCAGAAACTTCTGGAGGATGAAGTTCAGGAAGAGTAGAAGACAAGGCAACTTTCAGAAAAAGGCCTTCACCGCAAACAAAGACAAGTATATCAAAAAGGACAGCAAGGGTAGCAAATTTGACAAGTCAAAGGTTAGATGCTACAAGTGTAATGGTATGGGTCACTTTGCTTCTGAGTGCAAGAAGACAAAGGCACTTATCACATCAAGAAAGGATTGGATGGACTCTTCCTCAGAATCTGATACTGAGGTAGTCAACTATGCTCTAATGGCCAATGCTGATGTAACTGCTGCTCCTGATGATAAGGTACTGAGTACTGTCTTTGATTTTGATTCTGATAATGCTTCTGAGTTAAGACGTTTTCTAAAGTCATTACATATTAGCTTTAGAAGTCCAACTGCTGAAAATACTAGGATCTTATCTGAGATGTCTGAACTTAGAAAAAGGAATGATATATTAGAAGCTGAATTTTCTCGTATGCAAAAAGTACAAAAAGAATGTGATAATGCTAAACACATGTACTTAGAGATGAAATCTAAATGTACTTCTCTTGAAAAGGAACTTGAATATGCTAATGAGAAAATCAGAACCTGGACAGACTCTGGTAGGAAATTTCATGAGATTAATACCTCTAAGAATTGGAAAGAGTGTCTAGGATATAAGTCAGATGAGGATAAGAAATTGAAAGAGAAAATTGTCATAGATGAGACAGTCAGTCCAAAGACATATAGACATGTTTTAGATAAAACCAAAACTAAGATTACTCCTGTTAATTTTGTTTTTGGTAAGGATTCCAATTCTACTTTTGAAAAAGGATCTACTTCTACTCAAGGAATTAATATTATAAAGTCAAAACATGTCATGAAGAAAGTCACTAAGAATGTAGGTCTATTGCCTCAGAAACTGCTTAAGGATAAAATCTGTGAGGTGACAGATAAGAAAAAGGAAGCTACTGTTAAGAGAAACAGGAATGGTAAAGTTGGGATCAATAAAGAGAATGGTTATAAATATATCCCAAATGCACCTAGAAAGTGTTGTTTTAACTGTGGAAACTCTAATCATCTTGCTATTGATTGTAAGAAGAGTAAGAAGAAGATTGCTGATATTTCTAAATCTGATATTAGGAATAGATCAGTATTTTATAAACCACAGGAGTCATGTTTTCATTGTGGTAGTATATGGCATTCTATTTATACTTGTAAAGATTATCATGAGTTGTACTATAACTTTTATGATCCATTGCCTAAAGTTGATAAAAATAGTACAAAGTCTGATAGAATTGAGAATGTCATAGTGAAGCATGCTTTTGTTAATACTGATACTGACAAATCAAATCCTGATGGAGTAAATCTTGTCAGGACTGCTAAGGTCGGAAAGTCTTCTGCTGTGAATGTTAATAAAATGCATGACAAAGGGACCCAACAAGTGTGGGTTCCTAAACATTCTAATTAGTGTTTTGGAATTCTGATGCAGGGTAAAAAGAAAAATGTGTTAGTCATGGATAGTGGATGTTCTGTGCACATGACTGTAAACAAAGCCTTGTTATCAGAATATGAGGAAAAAGCTGGCCCAACTGTGTCTTATGGAGATGGCAACATTGGACAAACTTTGGGATATGGCAATATAATCATTGGAAATGTCATCATTGAAAAAGTAGCTCTAGTGAAGAGACTAAAACATAACTTGTTGAGTATTAGTCAAATCACTGACAGAGGTTATCATGTCAACTTCTATTCCACACATTGTGAAGTAGTCAGTAAAGCAACAGGAAAGATAGCACTGACTGGCTACATGCATGGTAACATATATGAAGCCAACATTCAATCAAATACTGATGTCTCCCCTACCTGTCTAATCAGTAAAGCATCAGTAGATGAAAGTTGGAATTGGCACAAGAAGCTTTCTCATCTCAACTTCAGCAATATCAATGAGTTGGTTAAGAAAGATTTGGTGAGAGGATTACCTAAAGTTTTGTATACTCCTGATGGACTATGTGATGCATGTCAGAAAGCAAAACAAAGAAGAACATCATTCCAGAGTAAATCAGAATCCTCTATTGGAGAACCATATCACATGATACATCTTGATCTATTTGGTCCAGTCAACATCATGACCATCAGTAAGAAAAGGTACACTCTTGTAATTGTTGATGAATATTCTAGATTCACCTGGGTGTATTTTCTGCACAGAAAAGATGAGACTCCTGAAGTTCTGTTGGATCATGTGAGAATGATTGAGACAACC
This sequence comes from Heracleum sosnowskyi, assembly GCA_030848705.1. Taxonomy (NCBI): domain Eukaryota; kingdom Viridiplantae; phylum Streptophyta; class Magnoliopsida; order Apiales; family Apiaceae; genus Heracleum; species Heracleum sosnowskyi. The sequence continues at coordinate 5,937,126 of CM061242.1, read as the reverse complement.
ACAGAGTACAAAGTCAAGATACTGAGAAGTGATAATGGTACTGAATTTAAGAATTCAAAGATGGAAGAGTTCTGCAAATACAAAGGAATTATTCAACAATTCTCTGCTCCTGGAACACCCCAGCAAAATGGAGTAGTTGAAAGGAAAAATAGAACTCTTATTGAAGCTGGCAGAACTATGTTGGAAGAAGCTAAGTTACCTACATATTTCTGGGCAGAAGCAGTCAACACAGCATGCTATACTCAAAATCTGACATTAATAAACAGACATGGTGTTACTCCTTATCAATCACTCAAGGAAAAGAAACCTAGTCTGAAGCATCTGCATGTGTTTGGCTGTAAATGTTTTGTTCTCAGAACTCACCCTGAACAACTAGGGAAATTTGAAACAAAGGCTGATGAAGGAATTTTCATAGGCTATCCTGCATCAAGAGCCTTCAGAGTTTTTAATTTGAGAACAAGAACTGTCATGGAGTCAATACATGTATCTTTTGATGACAAGAAGATAACTGGAATCAATGAAGACTCTCATGATAGATTGATTTTTGAAAATGAAGCTACCAAGGAACCTGAAGAAAGTGAATCAGATCCTGTCAATACATCAGATCCTGATAGGTCACCAAATCCTGATGACACACCAGATACTGATGGTACTAATACTGATGATGCAATCAACAGTGATACTTCTAGTAGTTCTAATATTGAGGGGGAGCAACAGCATTCTACTACAAGTTCAGAGTCAACTCAATCATCAGGACAGAATTCTTCAGAAACTGATTCAAGTGATGATCCTGATAACTTATCAGGAGGAGATATCAATAATTCAGGGGGAGCTTCAAATCAAGCAAATTCTTCTAATCAAGACAACACCAATCTAGGGGAGCATCTATTTCAAGAAACAATTTAACACCAGCAAGGAAATGGACTGCAAGTCATACTCCTGATTTGATCATTGGAGATCCTGATGCAGGTGTTCAAACAAGAAGTGCAACTCAGAATGAATGTCTTTACAATAACTTTCTATCCAAGGAGGAGCCAAGGAAAGTTGAAGATGCACTTAAAGATGCTGATTGGGTTACTGCAATGCAAGAAGAACTGAATGAATTTGAAAGGAATGAAGTCTGGAAACTGGTACCAAGACCAAAGAATAGATCAATTGTTGGTACAAAGTGGATTTTCAAGAACAAGACTGATTCTGATGGAGTAATAATCAGAAACAAAGCTAGACTAGTTGCAAAGGGGTATTCTCAACAAGAGGGAATTGACTATGATGAAACTTTTGCTCCTGTTGCAAGACTAGAAGCCATCAGGATATTTCTTGCTTATGCAGCACATAAGAAATTCAAGGTTTTCCAGATGGATGTTAAAAGTGCTTTCTTAAATGGAGAACTGGAGGAAGAAGTCTATGTTGAGCAACCTCCTGGTTTCATTGATCCTAAATATCCAGATCATGTCTACAGATTGGATAAGGCACTTTATGGACTAAAGCAAGCTCCAAGAGCATGGTATGAAACCTTAGCTCTATTCTTACTGGAAAGTGGATTCAAAAGAGGTGCTATTGATAAAACTCTATTTTATTTGAATCATGGTAAGGACTTGTTGTTAGTTCAGATTTATGTGGATGATATCATTTTTGGGTCAACAAACAATAAGCTGTGTGAAAAGTTTTCTAAGCTTATGCAGTCAAGATATCAAATGAGCATGATGGGAGAAATGAGTTACTTTCTTGGTCTTCAAGTTAAACAGACTGATGAAGGGATTTTTATCAATCAGTCTAAATATACAAGGAATTTATTGACAAGGTTTAACATGCAAGATAGTTCTCCTGCTACAACTCCCATAGCTACAGCTACCAAACTTGATCCTGATCAAGGTGCTGAGGTAGATGTAACTCACTACAGAGGAATGATTGGCTCTTTATTGTATCTCACTGCAAGTAGACCAGATATCATGTTTGCAACCTGTCTGTGTGCAAGATTTCAAGCAAAACCTAGAGAACCCCATCTGATTGCAGTCAAAAGAATTTTCAGATATCTCAAAGGCACTCCTACACTTGGCCTTTGGTATGCAAGGGAATCAGATTTTGGGTTGTGTGGTTATTCAGATGCTGATTTTGCAGGATGCAAAATAGACAGGAAAAGTACTTCAGGAAGCTGTCAGTTTTTGGGTGGAAGACTAGTTTCATGGTTCAGTAAAAAGCAAAAATCCATTTCCACTTCAACTGCAGAAGCTGAGTACATTGCTGCAGGAAGTTGTTGTGCTCAGATAATGTGGATGAGAAATCAGTTGTTAGATTATGGCCTGTCATACTCAAAAATCCCTATTTATTGTGATAACCAAAGTGCTATTGCAATGACAGAAAATCCAGTTCAGCATTCTCTTACTAAACACATCAATATTCGATATCACTTCATAAGAGAACAAGTTCTGGAAGGAACAATTGAACTTCACTTTGTTCCTACTGATCAACAACTAGCTGATATATTCACCAAGCCACTACCTGAAGCTACTTTCAATAAATTGGTGAATGAACTTGGAATGATGAACTTTGTGAATTTCTGAGGAAAGCTACAGAGAGGAAATCCTGATAACTGTCAAATCCTGATGGTTATTCAGAAAGGTATTTTTGATCAAATCCTGATAGGATACAATCCTGACAGGAAGTCATCTGGTCAAATCCTGATGCTCAGATATTGAAGCTGGTATGAAAACCAGAGGTTCTATGCTAATTTGTCATCAACACTTCTGGTAAACTCTGGAAAATAAGATTTTTACTTAGTCTTTGATTAAGTTTTCAGTCTTAATTCTCAATTTCAATTATATTTCTATCAGAGTTTACTATTCGTCATTTTATATGTCAATATCAGTGTTACTAACAAATTGTGCAGGCAAGTACAGAATGAAAACAGTTGAGAAAATAGACAAATTTCATTAATTCTTGAAGATTCATTACAAATGAAAATGGAAATTACATATTTTTTTCCTAGTCTATTTTTCTACTCAGGAACACGTGCCCTGCAAATAAGCATGAACGCTCCTGAGCAGCTTCACAGTCCATCAGGATTGGAAGATCTCTTGTTCTATCCTTAAAGGACAAGAAGAGAAGCTGATGCACTTGAAGGCGGATCGTCACCGTGTCCACCGGGACTCTTCCGTGCCTCCAACTTGCATGACATACAAGCATCACGGATTCTCTTCTTTCTTTTCTCAAGCTCTTGGACGAGCTCCTCATCCTCTTCATCATCCTCATCGTCTTCATCCTCTTCATCATTGATGAACAAAGCACATCGGCCATTGCACATCGGCCATTGCGTTAACAAAGGCTTCATGTTCCTGAGGGTCAGGAACTGGTTGAGGCTCTTCATCTTCTGCGATCTCAGCCAGTGCATCGAACATCTCTTGCCAGATTTCATCGAGATTTTCGACTTCTTCGTCTGGTAAGTTGTTTTGTTGTTGGTTAGCAGCCATTGAAAAACGAAGAAGGTGAAAGGTTTTCTTAAGTTTTTCTATGGAGAGGGTTTGTGTTTTTAATAGATAGATGATGTTATGTTTAACAGTTCTATTTTATAGAGAATGTGTGTTAAGGATGCAGGTCATTTTCTCAATATCGAGGCGACTGTTCAGTTTCTCATAATTACTTTGCCTCGTTAATTGGTAAGAATGGTTACATGGGTATTATGCAATTTATTTGTAATCATTTTTTTTCAAAACAGCATTTATCAGGATTGTCAAAATAAATTTTGTTTTCTTAAATAAAATTTTATTTTACTTCATATTAATTTTTTTTTGCGTTTTCCAATCCTGATAAGGCAAATGGTTTCATAGGAAATGCTTTTATTCCTGATGAGGTAAGGTTTTTCTTACATAGGAAAATGCTTACTCGTTATGGTTTAATTTCTAATGCTATGGGGCAAGGCCAATCACACCTTGTTCCTAACCCAAGCATTCATCCTAAACAGTCTAAACAGTCAACTGCCACCTCTATTGTCTCTCAAAAGACTTTAGTTGAAAAATCAAAGAAGTCAGCTAGAACTGATGTGTCAGGAAGGCAATCAGGTTCAAAGGATTTTTCCTCTACACCACTCACTAAAAAGAAGTTACAAGGGGGTGTACAAGGGGTCCTGGTGAAGAAAGCTGCAAAGGGTGGTGAGGTTGTTTCTGTTAAAAGAAAATTAGTTCTCAGGGATGAGACTGATTCAGAGGATGACTTACCTATATCCTCTGTGATGAATGTGAATAAGGAAGTTGCTGATACTGTTACTGCAGCTGTGGTTCCATTGTCTACACCACAGAAGAAAAGGAAGTTATCAAAAAGCAGGTATCATATTCCTTTAGAAAAGAAGCAGGATACTGATGTCCAGGACACTTCTATTCTGATTGAGCAATCAATATCGACTGCTCAAGCAAATCCTGATGTTAGTATTCCTGATACTGCACCAAGTCAAGTGGTTTCTATTCCAGACTCTCCAGCACAAGACTCTCCGACAAAAAGACATGTTGATATTTCTTGGGAGAAGTATGGTGCTGCTGCTTCCAAACTTGGGATAAAACATCCAATGGAAAAGCTAAGGAAGGCAGAAGAGTTAGTCTATCAGAGACAGAAGAAACTGAAAGGATCAAGCCCACAAGAACCTGAACCTCAAAGTGGTCCAGCAGCTCTTTCTGATGATCCAGCCACACAAGAACCACTCAATCAAAGTTTGGGTGAAGGCTTAGCTAGTGGAATGGTCACACAAGAACCATTTTCTCAAAGGGAGAATGAAGACATCAACATTCCAGCTACACAAGAACCATCTTCTCAAAGTGAAGATGCAGGCCAAGCTACAGTTTCTGAGAAATTTCCTGACACAACTCAAGGGATTTCTGGTGCAGATGAAGTTCAAAGATTGGTCAAGGACACTGTCAATGAGGGAAGCACACAAGAACCTTTGACTCAAAGTGTTGAAGCAGCTTCTGAACCTCAAGCTCCACAAGAACCATTGGTAGCAAATACTGATGCAAGCATATCAAATCCTGACGGTGTTCATCCTGACGCTAGTGGTGCTCCTGATGCTGAGCCTATCCTGATACATCCACTTCGTTCAAGACCAATGGATCATCCTATCACAGATTCACAGGATAAAATGAAAGGTATAGCTATTCCTGATCCTGATTTTACACATAGTACTGATGATGATGACTCTGATGATAGTGATGATGATGAGAATCGAAAAGAGAAGGAACAGCTTGCTACAGCACTCAAAGTTAGTCTTGGAACTAATTTTGGTTCATCAAGTACATATATGGCTGGCAAAGTTTCCATTGGGAAAGATCAGAGACAAGATTTTTCTATTCCTTCCTTTAATCATGCTGAGGCACTTAGACAGTATGAATGGAACAATTCATGGCACAGATCTGCTGAATCTGTAAGTTATTCTTCTGCTTTGGAACATGCCTATGATGCAGTGAAATCTATAGAGAATCAAGACTTGAAGAATCATCTGAAGGCTACAACTCTGTTATCCAAAAGTCTCAAAAGTGAGATTGATTCTATCAAGAACTCCACTGAATTGGTGAGGACTGATATTTCTCAAAGTTTTACAAAGGTGCCTACTACTTTTCAGCTAAGGGTAGTAGAATCCCAAGTGAAATCTGTTATTTCTGAACAAACCTCCATCAACCGAAGGATTGATTCTCTGGATACTAAGGTAACTGACATTCAAGCCTCTCTTTCCTTAATTTTGAATTTATTGTCAAATCCTGATGTCAAAAAGGGGGAGAAGGTTAGTCAGACAAAATGCACACCTGATCTAGTATTAAGGAATAATGATGAAGATACTGGAGATGATGGTAGTGACAAAGTGATACAAGGAGAAACCTCTGATACTGCTGTTATGAAGTCTACAATTCAAACTTCACAAAGTCAAACAACGCAGTCAACTCATGTTTCTGATTCTGGAGTTAAAACAGTAAGAACGTTGTTGCAATCTCAGATCCTGACGGAAGAACAAATCCTGACATCTGGTCATGGACATACTCTTGCTACAATTCCTGAAGGAGATGAAGATATTTTTATTGATAATCCTGAAGATGCATCAAATTTATTCCAGAAGTTTACTACAAAGGATGGCAGAATTGTTACTCTATATCATACTGATAAAAGAGTTCAACAATTATTTGCAAGAAAAGCACTCTCTACAGCAAGTGAAGAATATCCTGATCTCTCACATGAAGAATTCTTAAGACAACAGAGAGAAATGATGGAAAGTTTTAATAACACTGCTCCTGCTAGAGGTAGAGGAGACAGAGGTAGGAGAGGAGCTAGAAGAAGTAGAAAAGGTTCTTCAACTCAAACAATACCTAGACAGACAAGGTCTAGAGGGTTAAGAATTGAAGAAATTCCTGAACCTATTCAAACTCTAGTAGTTCCTGACAGATCTAATTTTGGTGATGATTGAAATATTGAAGAACCTGAATTGAGAAGAAAATCAACTCTCTGCAATACAAATAAAATTGAAGAATCTAATCCTGATGTTGTTCCTGATAATATTCAAGATCCTGATGATTCTGAAATTCTGCAAGAGATTGATTTGATGATCTTATCTACTGTGGTTGATTCTCACAACAAGGAAGTAGATGAAGAAGAAGAAGCCAGAAGAAGAGAAATTACAAGAAGAACAAGTAGAGATTTCAATCTTTATTTACAAAGGCTTAAACTCTCAAATGAAAGAAAATGGAGGAACCCAAGCAGACAAGAATCTTCACTGGAAAGAAGCTATGCCTTTGAAAAGGAAAAAGATAAGAAGTGGAAACATATTAGTACACTGAGGTGTGATACACTTATCAATTTTCAGTCTGGAGGAATTATTACAAGTGCTTCAAGTGTTGTTGATTTATCTGATATGGTTAGATCAAAAGCACTCTGGTTAAAGATGTTTTCTAATATGAAGCAATTGTCAAGCAATTCAAGAGGAGGTATTGGACACAGGGATGCTAAATATCTGAATATGTCATATGTTGATCCATACTCCTTAACTGAAATTGGAGGTACTTTAACTTCTGAAAATCTGAACAATTTACTAGCTGTCGACATAGTTATAGATTGTCATGATGGTTTTGACAAGAAAGAAAAGCTTCTATACTTCATGAAAGATGGTAGTGTGAAGATTCTATCTATTCAAGATCTGCTGATGAAAACTACACAGGAACTGAAATATGTTCATTATCTTTTGAGATTGAAGAATCAAATGTGCAAAGAATGGAGTGACATGATTTTGTCAACAATAAGAAGAAGACTGGATAGAAACAGTAATTTCAATGGTAATTATACTCCCATGTACTTAAATCAAAGAGGTCAGGATGTGGAAATGCAAAGGGGTACTGCTGTTAAAGAAGTAACTTTTGGCATGACACAACTTACTCTCAATCCTGATGGGAAGGAAATTGCTTATCTTTTGCTTGAAGAGCACAGTCTTCAGAGAAGCTCCATATTGAATCTCAGAGCAGCTATCTACCAGATTAATGAGGAAGATGAAGAACTCAGAAATCTTAAGGAAAGGCTGATTCAAATTCTTGAAGAAAAAGAAGAAAATTTGTTATCCAACTTCTTGAAAATGAATATGTTCTATCAAAGAGTTTAAACAGATAAGTTGTTGCTGCAGATACTTGTAAATTTTGTATATATGTTTTTGACATCATTGAATCTTAGGAATCTATACTTTATTTCACAAAGTATGAGATTAGGGGAGATTGTTAGATCAGAATTCAATGATCGTCAGGAGCTAGACTCAACTGATCAGGATTGCTGACGTCATCAGGATTGCATGGTCGTCAGGATCAGAATACATATCAGGACTGAGATCAGGATTGATCATCAGGACTGGAAGTTGATCAGGATTCCTACTTCGAGTTATATTTGGAGTCTAGTTAAACATGGAAGTTTATTTTGTCGGTTCCTGGTTTGTAGAATGTAGCTATCAATTATGGATAGGTTTCAATCTTTGTAATTGATTAGGACTTATCATTGATAGAGAAGCTGTGTAGTATATAAACACAGTTTAGGTTTCGATTTATGAAAAATGAAAGCCATTGAAGCCGGATGTCTTTCACAAAATGAAAGAGAAGCTTGGAATGGAAAATCGAGTTTGAGGGGGAGTGTTAGAATTCAAACTCGAAGTAAAATAAATAATTACTTTTTCATTTGCAGTAGTATACATATCCAAGTAGTGTGAATATTTAATAGGAACAAAATTAAGTTCAGTTGTCTAGAAAATATAGTCAACAAAAGTTGCAAGCATGTGAAGACATAGAAGGTTGCATATAAATGAACTACGGCTCTGCATGGAGAAAGCCAGCTTCTGGAAAGCTTTAAAAATAGAAGCATGTATGTGAAACAAAGAAAAAGATGGCAACAGCTGTTGGGACGTTGGAACAGCCAAGTTTGAAGTCAAAATAAAAGGTAGGCCGCATGACAAAGTAAAGGTGGCACGAATTGAGTTGCATGCATGTAGCCGGCTATATTAATTATGTAATGAGGTATGCCATGATGTAACATGGTAAATCCGTAGCCTATAAATAAGATGCTTTGTTTCATTTGTAAAACAACCAAGAAAAAAATATACAGAGTATTAGTTGAGAGAAAAGAGCCGAAGCTCTAATGTTGTAAGATGAAAGTTGTAGCCTCTTGGTGAGAAAACGAAAGTTGTAGCTTTAATATTATTAATATATAAACAAGCGTGTGTTATACAGTATTTATATATATTGAGTCTTTGAAAGAGAAAAGAATATACAGGTGCAAAAGCTTATCACGTTTCCAACACTAAACCCTCTTTTGAAACCCCAAACCCACTTCCTGTTAAACCCAAAACCCCAAATCCTGTTGAACTCAAAACCTTTAAACCCGAACCCAAAACTCCACCACCACCACTTCCTCCCAAGCCCCGAACCCCAGCTGACAAAAGCCGAAAACAAAAAGGTATTTTATGATTTTATCTAATATATATGTGTGTGTATGTATATGTGTAGTTCTAATGTAATTTTAATTATTTTGCAGAATGCGTTGATGCTTGATATCTTAGTGTCATCGGCTGCAACACCCTTAGCATTGATTATGTGGCCCAGATACTCGATTTTGTTTTGCCCAAAGGTACACTTGCTTTGATTTACATGAAGTTGATTATGTAACAGTTTTTTGAATATCAATTCCAAGTGTTGAACATGGTCTGCTTCATTTTTGTTGTAGATCAAGATGTCGTCAAAGAAGACGAGGACAAACTTCTCGATTTATTCCTGAAAAATTTCATTCATGATACATTGGAATGTGGCTCGGGCGTTGGTAAGGTCGTCTTGTGGATATCATGGTCCTGGACTCGAATTTGGTGGTACCCACTACGGAGATCGAGCTTACTGAATATAGTACTACCATGTAATTCGTCCATCATCTCATCAATCAGTAGAATGGGGAACCGGTTTTTTACGATGATGGCGTTCAGGGCACGATAATCTACACAGAATCGGCATATATTATCCTTCTTTTTGACGATCAGGACTGGAGAGGAATAGGGAGATTGGCTATGCCATATGATGCCACTCCCTTACCATTTTCTCTATTTCGGTACGTTGGAGGTAAGAGCACTTATAGGGATTGAGATTGACAGGTTTGGATCCATACATAATAGGAATCTTATGATCTTGTAGGCGAGAGGGGGGTAGGCCGGTTGGTACGCTGAACACCTCTGGGTATTTATCCAATAGGGTTATTAACATTTTAACCCTCAAAGTTTTCAAGAAAATACACATCAGCCCTTAAAGTAAAAAAACATACTTTTATACCCTTGAAATTTGGCAATTGTACGTCTGGACCCTTGAAATTATCTTTCAGAATTATTTTTCCTATTTTACCCCCAACTTTGTTTTATGTGATTAAGATCTTAATTCAATGTTATTTTTTCTCTACTTGCACCTGTAACGAGACATCAGTGTCTAAGATCCCTCCATTATCTAGTGTACGACTTTGAAGTGGTTACATTGTGCAGAACGAGCTTTGAAAATATCTACATTAACTTCTGATTGTTGCTAGTGGTGCTCCTAGATATTCTTTTATAGTTCATATCTCATCCATAACTATTTCTCTATACTTACTAGTTAATATTCTTCCAAAAGATCAACATATTCATTGAATAGATCAGCAAATCGGAATGTTGTGAGGATTATGAAAACAACTCAATATAAGGGTCCAAATGTACAAGTGCGCCATATTTTGAGGGTTGATGAGTACTTTTATGCAAACTTTGAGGGTCAAAATTGAAATTATGAGGGTAAAATTGGAAGAGAAAAATGAAAAAATATGAAAAAGGGTTAGGATGTACAAATGCCATACATTAAGGGTGTAGAAGTACATTTTTTTATTTTGAGGGCTACTGTGTATTTTTGAGAAAACTTCGAGGATCAAAATGTTAATAACCCTTATCCAATATTGTCCTTAGAGATGGTAAGATCTCGGGTAGGGTCCCGGTTGCAGCCTCCACAGCTATGAGTTGGACCAAGAAGCAAGTCTGTGTACCTTTTTATCTATAAGTGAATCATGTTCCACGTCGACTGGAAATCTGGTACGCTCATGAGTTGTTTGCACCACAATGACTCTTTCTTGCCCCTTTTGTATTATTATTTCATGTTTGTTGAAGTCGAAATTGACTAGGCTCACTTCTTGCAGCCACTGTATACCCAAGATAGCATCGTATCCTCCCAGGGGAATGGCATAAAAACTTAGGTTTTATTTTGTATTGTAGTCAAAGACAACAAAATTGAAAATATGTAAAATGGAGTTTGATATAAATAAATTAAAATTAATAAATACATACATAATATTATTATAAAAAAATAAAAAACAAACAAGTATAATTTTAATAAGAAATTATTTCCAAATCAGAGGGCAATTCAAATTTAGATTCGAAAATCACTATAAAAGCCAGAACACATATCAAAAATCCAAAAAATTATTTTATATCTTTATATATAATTAGTGTAAAGCACTTAAATTGTATGGTTTGGTATGGTACTGTATGGTAGTCATCCGTCATACATAACTAAAAAATCTCTCCTATCAAACAATCACACATTTATACCATTTAAGTGATTTACACTAATTATGTATAAAGATATAACTAATAATACTCTAAAGTAGAGAAAAAGTACTAATATTTCTATAAAAGTAAAGAATAGTAGTAGTATAAGTTTAATATTTTAAATATTTACACTAAAATTTATTTAAATTAAATTTATAAAAACAATGAATAAACATATAAATAATCATTCTTTTAGTGATTCTATATATAAAAAAAATTCAGTAATTTTTATCATTTCAAAAAGTACAACATAAATCGAAATAATATATACATGTGAAAAAACATATTATTAACTTAATTTATTATTAAAATTTTGTAATATAAAAAATAAATTTATATTTTTATGAAAATATACAAAAATATTAATAAATAAATGAAATTATAAAAATACTTAAATAAAGTAACAATAACTTATTAAACGTCTCATGCATTGCACGGATATAAAGTTAGTAGATATTTATCGAGAAACGTTGTATTCACTTTCTCTCCGAAATCAATTCCCAGGGAACAAAAAAGTAGGGTTTATCATTCTTTTTAGCAAGGATCTTCTAAAATCATACACTAAAAATGACAACGTTAAAAATGACAACGTTTACTACTGTCACGATTAGACTTGCATATTTTTGGGTTTTCTTATAAATTGAATTAGTACAATAATTTACTTGCAGAAAAAGAAAGAGACGAGAGAAAGCATAAAAGTTAACATTCCATTTTTTAAGTCACGCATAAGGTGATGTCTCAACATATAGCCAACATTTCCCTCCTAAACAATGGATAAGGACGAAAAAAAATGCGAAAATTACAATAAAAATAAATAAACGACTATTATCTAAAAGGGCGTTACACTATTCTGGATTCTTTTATTCCCTTAAACGATGTTGTATCCCTTCCTCCTTTAAACAATGTCGTTGCATAGCCCAATTAAATATAGTCAATTTAGGGTTTTATCTGTATCCTCATTTGTGACAAGAACAAGGGCTGCAAGAGAGTTGTTTTTCTTGATCAGCCGGCGATCAATAATACGATCGGGGACTTTATCAGCCAGTTTTGTGGTGTGCAGAGGCAGTTCTAAAGCAACCAAGCGGCCATCGCCGACTTTTTTCTTGAGCAAGGAGACCCGGTGTTGTGGATGCGAGCAGTGGCCGGAAGTTGAAGTTTGTAGGCAACCGCTCCAATTTTCTTCAAGATATTAAAAAGACCGTACTACTTTGGAGAAAATTTGTTGTCTTTGGCTGTGTTGAGGCTAGTTTGGCGAAAAGCTTGGACCTTTAAGAAGACTTCATCTCCTTCTTGAAAAGATCAGTCAATGCGTTTCTTGTTTGCATAATAGGTCATTCGTTCCTGGGCCTTGAGTAGGTTGTTTTTCAGTAAGACTTGCATATCCGCTCTTTGTCGCAAGAAGGCATCGATACATTCATTCTTGGTGTTCTGGGCTTGATGATAGTTGAGGCTTGGAGGTCTTTTTCCATATAGGGCTTGATACGGAGTCATGTTGATGGCTGAGTGGTGGCTGGTATTGTACCACCATTCCACCATGGGAAGCCATCGAGTCCACTGTCCTGGTTTTTGATGAGTTAAGCAAAGCAACGGAGGTACATCTCGATACACTGGTTAAGTCGCTCGCTTTGCCTGTCGGATTGCGGGTGATAGGCTGTGGTGAGGTGAGTAAAGGTGCCTAATAACTTGAAGAGCTCAGTCCAGAAGGTACTAGTGAAAATGCGATCTCGATCTGAAATGACTAATGAGGACATAAGACTCATAACCATCTTCTGCAAATTGCATTTGAGAGCTTGAATTTTTTAGAAACTAACATCTGCTATTTCCCGAACCAAAGAGAATGTAGGTAAATACATTATCAAGAATCAAACAAGCTACATTTCAAAAAAAAATAAAAAATTAAACAAGCTAATCTGACACTCGGACACTACATTCCTATATCAAAAGAATAACGGTAGTACATTCATTCCCGAAATCAAAGTAAAATCAAATAGCATGTATTTAACTGTGTTGTTCAAATATCAAAACCCAAGAAGACCTTCCAAACCTCAATTTCATAAAATGGAAGGAGCAATGACAAGAAAGTTAAGCTAACAGAATCAAAACATATGTGTAATACCGTACAGACTATCAACCAACCTATTCAAGGCATAAAATTATTAACATATGCACATCACCGATATATAACACACTAGTAAATCACAGAGAGTAGACATCAGAATTTATTATCGGAGTGCTCTAAATTCACATTTTCTGCCACTCTAAACCAAAATAGTGAGACCTGTACAATATCCAAAGGCTTATACCGACTGCCTTACTTTTCAGTGGCATAAAATATAAGCCCAGTTAAATTGGAAAATGAAATCGTACCCACACCAGACACAAACACAAAATTAGCTCTGCCACATATATTTGACCATAAGGTTGATAACATCATATATATATATATATATATATATCACCAAGATACAAAACAACACCATTATATGGCTATTTGCAAACGAAGCTACATCAAAAAAAAATTGCTTATTTAATTAGCATAAGCCAAATATAGGGAGTGTCATCTAATTCCAAAACAAAGATAGAATGTTATAAGCAAAAACAAAGCAGAAGATTCAAATTATAAGCAATTGTCTGATTTCATAATAGATACCAAGTAAAATAGAAAACAGAACAAACTTACAAGGTAAGGAGCAACAAAACAGAAAGAAATTACGAGTTAAGCATTTCCACAAACACATAGGGCAAACATTACCTAAGATACAAATTCATATTTATATATGTACACACATATCTGGTGACCAAGCAACCCAAATCAAATCCAAATAGAGATTTAAACTTAAAACTAATGCGTTAAAGAATCAGAAAAAAGCAAGTAGTTCGGGGGCCACAACTTTCGCATTACAAACCCCTAAAGATTGAGTAGTCTGTTGCAAGACTCCATGATTATTTTCTGATGAGAAGTTGGCAGGCTTGTGTGTGTCAACTCTAAAATAAATAATCTACATTTACATATAATATAATTTACATTTACATTTACATATAAAATAAATAATTTGTTGATCTTACTCCTACATTTACATATGTAATATAATCTATTATTGGCTGATAATTAAATATTTAAATTTAACGACTGATGTAGGACAAAGGTGGGGAAAGGGGTTAAACAAGGGTAAATACCTATCTACGCAGATAATTAGCGAGAAACACAAAATAAATACGCAGATTCAATCCATAATATTCATCTCTACCCCAATAGTGAAAGATAACACAAGCTTAAACAGATAAACCATTACTTGGGAGCCAAGTAGTAATTTCTTGAATATAAATACTTATCTATATGTCATGTCATAAGTGATTAAAGGAAACAAATCCTTTTATTATTCTACTATAATGTTCCTAATAACTTACTTAATATAACTAAAATACCTAACCAATTTTAATCCTAAATAATAAGATAAATACAATATTAATTTGTTACTTCCTTGTTCGGCACTAACGACTATCTTAAGTGTGAAGACATGTAAACCCTATAAAAGAGAAAAATAGGTAAATCATGAAACAAGCTACGTCTAACATGTCACTGCGCTCCCATATAAAAAATACTACAAACTTTACCAAAGCAAGGGGAACAAAACTGTATTGCATATAAATGGCACTCAAGGAGACTTTCCAAGGCTCAATCTTTTGACTCGAGCCTCAATTTTATACATTAATATGCAAAGCAATGAAAACAGAAAACAATTTTATTTGTATTAAGGGTTTAAAAAGGACAACGGGGGTGCTAAGCAAGCAGGGAAGTGTTAAGCTTGTACTAATTACGAGTGATTGAAAATTTTTGATTAACCTCAGAAATGCAAAACCATGCAACAAAAGCAACGGTCATATATACACAACAAAAACAAGTCAGCAAAGTTATAACAGTACGAGAAGGCGAGACACAACAGAATTGCTACTTGTTCTTATGAGCCATGTCATACAACCTAGTAAAAAAGGAAAGTGAGTGCTTTATTCTGGCAGTTAAAGAGTAAAGTGCAATACTCTAAGCTAAGCATTGCGACAAACACTATAAGACAATAGATTAAAATAAAGTTAAAATTCACGAAATAGATAGATAGTTAGGATCCATCCTTACAACAAAAAGAAAGAAACCTCCTTTACACGAAAAACTATATAGATAATTAAATTACAGAACATGATGAGTAAATCACCGAGACACATTGGAATCTGTTTTACGATTTATAATGGGTTCATACTTTCTGCCACCCATCATCCAAAACGGTGTGACAATTGCTACGACAACTGCAGCGCGTCCCGCAAAATCGAGTGCTGGATTCTTCACCATCAACTAATGAATATTATCAAACAGCTCGTTAGATTTAAAACATTACACAACAAAGAAACCAACACAAAAGCAATTAATTAAGTACCTCCTTCACAGCACGCCTCAGTTGTTCCATCTCTCTCGCCTCTCCCTCTATCTCTCTAAAAACAAATAAGACTGTTTGGATCTGATCTCTCTCTCTCTCTCTCTCTCTCTCTCTCTCCGTTTCGGTTCCGATTAGGGTAATGGAAGGTCTGAGATTAATTGTTACCTCGAGCTATACTTATAAAGCCCCAAATCATTCTGTTTTACTGGATTGGTCCATGGTCCAGTCCAATAAAGGGTTTTATCTTTGATGACAAGGAGTGGGCTGGGAAAACCCGTTTCACCAAAAGGAATTTAAATTATTTTTTTGATTATTTTTAAATGAATTAAATTTTGAACTTCGTTAATTTAGATTCAGAAGTTAGTTTAAATCAAAAATTGGTAAATGATAGTAACTTTTTGAACGACTTCGTGTGAATATGTAATTTTTTTCTTATAAATTTTTATTTTGACGGCTCACAATTTTCTCGCCAGGAGAAGCTAAGGGACAATAATGTATCAAATATAAAATTTAATATTTTTATTTTTAAATATATTTTTTTAAAAGGGTCCAAAGTTTTGGTCGTTAAGAAACAATAGTACTATAAGAATCACTTGATCTTAAAATAAATAAATGAGAAACGTTGAATATAATATCAAGTAATATTTTATATTTTAATAGATGAATCATTCTTTCAAAAGTTCATGATTCAAAATTCGTCAACAATATATTAAAAAATTGTATTTTAAAATTATAAATATTAATTAAATTAAACCAAATATGAATATTAAGAATAAAATTGTGAATTAATATAATAAAAATTATTAAAAAAGATATACGTGTATTACACGAACTATAAACTAGTATGTATCAATACTATTATATAATAGACGAAACATTAAAAGTTTGGTTGGTCGGTATGGTACGTTGTGATTTTACTTAATTGCCCTTTTTTAAAAGTTTGGTTGGTCGGTATGGTACGTTGTGTTTTTACTTAATTGACCTTTTTAAAATTCGTATTTTTACTTAATTAACCTTACTTATTTATAGAAATATATTATTAAATAATAATATTACCTATTTATAATCAATTACCTTTTTCACCTAAAATGCATTATTATTATTTTTTCTAACAAATTCACCTACTTTTTCAAATATATCACGGGCAATTACCTTTTTTAACTAAAACATGTTAGTTTTTCTATTTTTCCTTACTAAAATCTCTCTTTTTCCAAAAATATCACAGACAAACATTTAGTTATTTATTTTTAAACCTATATATTTTAATATTATAATTATTTTTTAAAAGTTTACCTATTTTAACATATCTAATTATTTTTCTGAACAAATGCAATTACTAAAAATATTAAAATATAAATAATCAAATACCTATTTATAACCAATTACCTTTTCAGCTAAAACACATTATATATTTTTTCGAACAAAGTCCCTCCTTTTCTAAATATATCATGGGAAATTACCTTTTATAATTTACTTTTTCTATTTTTCTCACTAAAATCCATTCTTTTTCCAAAAATATCACAGGAAACCTTTTACTTATTTATTTTGAAACATATTTAAATACTTTTAATTATTAAATTTTAAAACCTCATTTTCCAAAAATATCACGGGTATTAACCTTTTTAAACTAAATATATTTTACATTTTTTAATTTTTTCTTACTAAAACCTCTCATTTAAAAAAATATAACGGGCAAACTCATACTTATTTATTTTAAAATATGTTTTAATGTTTTTAATTAATTAAAAGTGTTTAGATATTTTAATATGCCTACTTATTTTTTGCACAATTACAATTAATAAAATATTAAAAAAAATAATAATAAAATAATAATTAACAATCCGTGCATCGCACGGGTTTTAAGCTAGTATTATATTAAAGACGAAATATTAAAAGTTTTTGTATTCGGTTTGTAGTCTGGTCCTCCATAGTTTGGTCATTCAATATCTAACTGTTAGATCTTTTAAATTAAATTAATAAGAGTCATTGGATATAATACTAAATATTTTTTGGTATGTTGTGATTTTACTTAATTGTCCTTACTTAATTGTACTTCGTGTTTTTACTTAATTACCCTTACTTATTTATAAAAAATATTATTAAATAATAATATTACCTATTTATAACCAATTACCTTTTACACCTAAAATATATTTTTTTTTTATTTTTTCTGAAAAATTCCCTTACATTTTCAAAAATATCACGGTAATTACCTTTTTTAACTAAAATATATAAGCTTTTTCTTTTTGCTTACTAAAACCTCTCGTTTTCCAAAATTATCACAGACAGTTTCCTTTATTAAAATAAAATAATAAAATAATAATTGGTAATAACTAACCAATTACCTATTTTAGCCAAAGTGTATATTCTTTTTTATATCTTCTAACTAAAATTTTTACTTTTCTATTTTTTCTAAGTAAAACCTCTCATTTTCAAAAAATATCACGGACAGTTCTTTTTAATAAAATAAAATAATAATATTTATAATTACTAATAACTAACTTATTAGCTTTTTTTCCTAAAGCATATATTCTTTTTTATATTTTCTAACTAAATTTTTTTAAAGTAAAATCTCACATTTTTCAAAACTATAACATGCAATTTCAGTAACATAAAATAGTAATATTATAAATACTAATAATTAATCAATTACCTTTGTTAGCCAAAACGTATATATTTTTTTATATTTTTTAATTAAAATTTCTCTTTTTCTAAAATTATCGCAGACGATATCTATCTATACTATATTATTATATAATAGCCGAAACATTAAAAGTTTTGATTTCAATTTTCGGTAATTTATTCTATTTAATCTATTTATTTGTACTATTATATAATAGTTGAAATATTGAAAGTTTTGATTTTCGATTTTCTCACATATACTTTAATTATACTTTAATTAGAATTCAAAAACACGATTTTTTTTAGAAAATATTTACATTTATATTTATATAAATTATAACAAAATATATTGATAATTTTGACGGTTATCTTGACATGCTTACTAAGTTAATAAACTTTTATAAATCTATAAGTTTTTTTAGATTTAAAGTACTAAAGTAGTACTTTTAATTCTTTTTAAAAAGTTAGCATTTTCAGAATTATTAAAATCTCAAAAAATTTAAAAGTAAATTTCAAAATTAATATTAAAATCGTTGTGTTTTGCACGGGTTATAGGCTTGTATATATATATATATATATATATATATATATATATATATATATATATATATATATATATATATATAGGGGGAGGTTCAAAAGAGACCCTTCTTTAGGGAGAGACCGAGAGACCCAACATATTTACCATTGATTTCATTTTAATTCTATGGTCCAGATTATGTACAAATCTATCAGTATATTTATGGATTTTTAGTATAAGGGCAGTATATGATAATAATAAAATACATCCAAATACATACGTACATATCTCCATTTATTACCATTTTTGCAAAAATTTGACAAGATCCCTTATACAGTAACTTTAGACTTTCCAAAATGGTTGTTATCAATTATGTTCATGTAATTGATTATTCTAATTTATTACAACTTATATAAATCATACGACCAAACTCATATATAACCTACGTTGAAGAACATCGGGGAGAACAATTCTGATATGTTTTATAACTATGATGTCGAGGTTTCACCAGATTTATCTGAGGTGTTAGTGTTTGAGAATCATCACCTAGCTGGTGATTAAATTTCTGAATATACACAGCCAAAACATCATTACAGGTCAGGTTTTTACTGACTTAAGAGTGCGTTTATATTATATAAAGACTATGGTGTATGTGTATATAACGACTATGGTGTATGTGTGGTTTTGATAGTCGTAGGTCAACTGAGAACAAAGACAAACAAAAGAAAACAAGTGGAAAATATTTTATTTGTTGTAGGGCTAATTTACGAGGCCATACAACAGATAATTCAAACATTGGAGGAGAACAGCTTCAGATGTGACTGATGTAATTGTATTGCCAAGCTTGTCATTCTTGCAGATGGGAAAGATGGCTTTTATGGGAAAAAGTTTACAGAAAATCATAACCACTTCTTTACATGCAATGAGCAATGCAATCTTTAACAATCTTTAACAGGTCACAAAAAGAGTTCCACAAAAGATGTTTACGTGTCCTGCCATTGTTTAATATTTTTTTAAAGAACACAATCGAACTTGTAATATTCAAGATTTCTGTTTTCTCAAACATAAGTAATGCAGAAGATTTTACTATGATTCCAAAAACAAATCCTTGAATGTTTATTTAAAAACAAGATTCATATCAACTTTCCATAAATTATTTAAAAGAACTTATTACTATCCAAACTTTTTATAAAAAGAAAGAAATCAGACCATAAAGCAAATTCAATATGACAAGGAAACAAATCAAAAACATATTACCATATAATATACTAATCTTTTTAATACTATTTCTTATTTGACTTTTTACAAAAGGAAAGAATTCAAAAAATTTAAAAATACTTGATTTTCTTAATAGAAATTGGCATATTCATTTTTAATATTATATTTTGATATATGACTTTTTTTTAATAAGTTTAGATTTAATGTTTATCGTAATACTAGTATATGTATTTTAAAATTTAGATATTATAGGAGATGTACTAAAAATATTTTAAATATTCGCTTAAGTGTTTCAGAGTAACTTTCGAAATGTATCTTATTAAAAAATATATAATTCAATATGGTTGTTTACAACTATTAAAAAATTACTAGATTTTGTCAAATCTTTTAGTACAATTTATCTTACGCGTGTTTTGTTCATTCCAAAGAGGTGGGTTTGAGGAAGTGGTATGATGTATCAAATAAAATTTTATTATTTCATTTTTATTTGTGAAATAAAATACAATTTCAATACATATATTTTAAACATAAAGTTGTTTAATCTTGAATAAATTATAATTATTTGTATTTCATATTAATTTATAATATTTATTTCTATATTTCGTTAAATTATAATTTACCAATCACTTATTTTTAATATTAAACTTTTGTTTTTAAACTGTATAATAACTTTTTTTAATATATTATGTATACTTACACACAATATACTACAAAATTGAGTTATTAATTATATTTTACCGTTTTCGAACCAAATGACCCATAGAGGTTTTGCATCTTTCAATTCATTAAACAAGTTAACGTAATGACATTTTAATAATATTTAGAAAATAGATACTTTATTTTTCATTTTTCTTAAGTATAAGTCACTTAGATACTTTATTAATATTCTCTTGAGTATTGTAATATTAGCTAAAGAAGATTTTAAGAATGTATGCAATTTTAATATAATACAATTAAGTATTATCTTTTTTATAATATTTAAATATCAATTTTATGAGATCATCTTAACGTAATATCTTAACGTAATATTCTGAATAATTTACATTTTAAAAAATTTGATTTTTAATAGAAATTGTCATATTCATATTTAATATTATATTTAGAGATTATGACTTTTTTATAAGTTCAAATTTTTTTGTTTATTTAATGTGTATTATAAGATTGGTATATGTGTTTTGAAATTTAGATATCTTTAAAAGATGCAGAAAAAACATTTTAAATATTTGCTTAAGTGTTTTAGAGTAATTTTGAGAAAACATCTTATATAAAAAAATGAAATTCAATATGAACGTTTAAAAAATAAAAAAATACTAGATTATGTTAATTGTTTTAGTACAATTTATCCTAATAATTTGAGGTTTGAATCTTTCAATTCATTAAACAAGTTAACATATGACTTTTTAAGAATATTTAATAAATAGATACTATATTTTTCAACTTTTCTTAAGCATAAGGCAGTTAGAGATTTTATTAATATTATCTCAAGGCTTAAATCTTTACAAAAGAGTTCGCTTAAGTGTTTACAAAAATATGGTAGTTTACAAAAAATTTAAAATTTTAATTTTACAAGATTCTCTTAAGTGTTTTAGTACTACATTTTTAATATTTTGAGGGTTTTAATATTTTAAATCATCAAATAAATAAGTTAATATATGATTTTTTAATATTACTTAATAAATAAAGATTTTTTTTCAGTTGTTTTGAAGTATAAGGTACTTTAAAATTTTATTAAGATTCTCTTAAATTGTTGTAAGATTCTGTTAGTGTTTTAGTGTGGATTTTGAGAATATATGTTATCATAATATAAATAAAATTCACTATTGTCCTTTTGCAAAATTTGTAAAAAATTAATTTTTAACGCGATTCTCTTAGCTATTTAAGAGAATATTTTCAAAGATATTTTAAAGATTCGCTTAAGTGTTTCAAAGATATGTAGAATAATAGGTGGATCTAATTTTATATCTTGGTTAATTATAAGATTGGAATATATAATTTAAAATTTAGATATCATAAAAAATGTACTAAAAACATTTTTAAAGATCAACTTAAGTGTTTTAGAGTAATGTTGAGAAAGTATCTTATTTCGTAAATAAGAAATTCAATATGATCATTATAAAAATAAATAAAAATTAGGAGATTCTCTTAAGTGTTTTAGAACAATTTATTTTAATATTTTGAGGACTTTAATCATTCATTTCATTAAACAAGTTAACATATGTATTTTTTTAATTTATTAATAAATGAAGTTATTTTTTCAATTCCTCTTAACACTTCAAGATTTTAGTAAAATTCTCTTAAGTATTGTTTATATTCTCTTAAGTGTTTGAGAGTATATTTTATGATTATATGTTATTTTAATATAAATTAGATTCATTAATCACTTTTTTATAAAGCATGTAAAAAAATAAAATTTTAAGAGATTTTATTAACTGTTCAACAATAATATTCTGAATAATTTATAATTTCAAATATTTGATTTTTTTAGGAATTGGCGTATTCATTTTTAATATTATATTTAGAGATTTGAAATTTTTTTATAAACTTATTTTTTTTGTTAATTGAATGTTTATTATAATATTAAAATATGCATTTTAAATTTTAAATATCATAAAATACGTGATAAAAATATTTTAAATATTTCTTAAGTGTTTCAGACTAACTTTTGAGAAAGTATCTTATTTTGAAAAATGAATTTCAATATGATCGCTTACAAAAATGATAAAAAGTTAAATTTTTATAAGATTATTTTAAGTGTTTTAGTACAATATTTTTAATATATGGGATTTTTAATATTTTAATTGATAAAATAAGTACATGTATGACCTTTTAATACTATTTAATTAATAGACATTTTATTTTTAATTGTTTTTAATTGTAAGGTGTTTTATGATTTTATTAATATTATGTTAAGTGTGTAAGATTTTCTTAAGGTACTTCAATTATATTTATTGTTAGGTACTACTACCAACAAAATAGACATAACAGCAAAAAGTAAAACTAAATAGACCCGACAACTAAATGAAATCATAATTCCATCAATAATCAATCAGATGAGATCATATGCCATTTGAATTGCTAGAATATCATTAACAATAGCTGCACTAATACAGACATAGGAATCTCCCTGCGATCATCCACCAATATTTGATCAAAAACTCTTTTACAATCTGAAATGGTTTGAATTGCTAGTAACATCATAAATACATGTACGGATCTTTTGAAAACCATTTTGTTCAAGTTCACTAAGGATTTCCCTAAAGCACCATTTGGAATCGGAAGAGATCGATGCTTCATCAATAAACATCATTGTTAAATCTGACATTAGCCCATTGTCAGTGAAACTTGCATCTTAACGCAACACCTTAATGGAATAGCTTAGAGAATCTTAACAAAATCCTTAATGAATCTTAACTTTATCACTATCATTGGTAATCAAGTACAATAGTAATGAGCAAAACACAGAGATGTCTAATAACCTAACAAAACACCTTGATAACCTAACAAAACACCTTGATGAATCTTAACAAAATAATGGATACTGCAACAGAACTTATGAATGAATCTACTAAATTAAAGAATTTTATTAACATGACAACCCACCTCAACAAGGAGTGAATGTGGTACTGGTTGATAAGATTCCAAAAACAAAGTACATATATGAAAAAAATATTTTTTCAAACTGAACAACAATAACGAACCAAATCTAGTATTAGTAACCCATTTCGTTTAATTTTCCGTCAAAGAAGATATTACAT
This sequence comes from Heracleum sosnowskyi, assembly GCA_030848705.1. NCBI lineage: Eukaryota > Viridiplantae > Streptophyta > Magnoliopsida > Apiales > Apiaceae > Heracleum > Heracleum sosnowskyi. Next base: position 5,913,483 of record CM061242.1, on the reverse strand, counting down.
CTCTCAACATATGTGGTTGAAACCTTACAGTTGAACGTTTTTTTCATCTTCTATGGTTAGTCGTTTATGACTGAATCCATATCACATATATAATAAAAAAACAAGTGTTCTTGTCAGTGTTCTACAAAATATATAGTAGTTTAAATGAATACCTCAAAGTGAAAAAAATTATTACAATGGTGCATCGTTTTTTTCTAGTAGCAGTCCAAATCATATAGACAACTGTTGCGTGATATGTGTGTCATGATAATCTTTCCAAAATTATAAAAGATCTTGATCTATAATCAAATATTGATTAAAAGATTCTTTCCTTTTGTACAAAAAATACTGTATGTATGATACTTGATGGTGGATTCTAAATGACATCAAACATTCTAATTAATTACTATACTGCCATTATGACTTGTATAATGAAATTAAAATGAAATTTAATTAATGAACGGACAAGATTAAGGTCTCTTGGGTCTCTTGATAAGGAGGGTCTCCCTAGAACCCTACCCTATATATATATATATATATATATATATATATATATATATATATAGGCTAGTGATCAAATACAAACTAAGAACCAATCTAAGCCCTTAGATTAATTTAATCTAATGGCACCCTATATGCACAACACACAACTAAAATACACCCTCCCACACTCAATCAAACATATTCCCCTTCGTTTTTAATTTGACTTTTCCCGTCAATCGGAGATCGTTTTTTGAAATCCGACTTCACCGTATTTTTCTCCATCTCCCAACGATCGATTTGCATACCATATGTGCTATGTTTCGACGCGATTTGAAAAAAATATATTTAGTTTGTAGGTTTGTAGTCTAAGAGTGGTTTGTATTGGAGTAAACCTATATATATATATATATATATATATATATATATATATATATATATATATATATATATATATAGTTTTAAAATACCGTCAAAAATATATAATTTCATCTTAAAAATTGTTGAAAAACATAAAAGAACTACTTAATGGATATTTACCTTAATGTTCAATTAATAAATACATATAATCGATTTGATCAAAAATATCTAACGACTATGAATTGAATGACCAGACTACAAAAACTTTCATGACCGGACTACAAAACTTTCAATGTTTCGTCTTTAATAATATAGTATAGATTATAGATAGAGAGATATATTCATAATATTAGTATTTTATGATACTAAATGGAATAGCCCGTGATATTTTTGAGGTTTTAGTTAAGAGAAATATTAGTTAGAAAATATAAAAAAGAATATACGTTTTGGGAAAAAATTCTAATCGGTTAGTAATTAATAATTATAATATTATTATTTTATTTTATTAAACAGAACTATTCGTGATTTTTTTGGAAAATTAGAGGTTTTATTTAGGAAAAATAGAAAAGTAGAAATTTTAGTTAGAAAATATAAAAAAAATTATACACTTTGGCTAAAAATGGTAATGAGTTATTTATTAGCAATTATAACCTGATTATGTTATTTTATTAAATGAAAAGCCTCTGATATTTTTGGAAAATGAGATGTTTTAGTTAGGAAAAATAGAAAAAATATTATATATACTAATTTTAATATTTTATCTAACGGTTCTCAATGACTTGATCAAAAATATCTAACGGCTATGAATGAAGTGACCAGACTACAAAAACTTTCATGACCAGACTACAAAACTTTCAATGTTTCGTCTTTAATAATATAGTATAGCTGATATTTTTGGAAAATGAGATGTTTTAGTTAGGAAAAATAGAAAAAATATTATATATACTAATTTTAATATTTTATCTAACGGTTCTCAATGACTTGATCAAAAATATCTAAAAATAGAAAAAATATTATATATACTAATTTTAATATTTTATCTAACGGTTCTCAATGACTTGATCAAAAATATCTAACGGCTATGAATGGAGTGACCAGATTACAAAAACTTTCATGACCAGACTACAAAATTTTCAATGTTTCGTCTTTAATAATATAGTATATATATATATACTAGCTTAAAACCCGTGCGATGCACGGATTGTTAATTGTTATTTTATTATTATTTTGTTTAATATTTTATTAATTGTAATTGTGCAAAAAATAAGTACGCATGTTAAAATAGCTAAACACTTTTAATTAATTAAAAACATTAAAACAAATTTTAAAATAAATAAGTATGGGTTTGCCCGTTATATTTTTTGGAAAATGAGGGGTTTTACTAAGAAAAAATAAAAAATGTAACATATATTTAGTTTAAAAAGGTAAATGCCCGTGATATTTTTGGAAAATGAGATTTTAAAATTTAATAATTAAAAGTATTTAAATACGTTTTAAAATAAATAAGTAAAGGGTTTCCTGTGATATTTTTGGAAAAAGAACGGATTTTAGTGAGAACAATAGAAAAATTAAATTGTAAAAGGCAATTTCCCGTGATATATTTAGAAAAGGAGGGGCTTTGTTAGAAAAAATATATAATGTGTTTTAGCTGAAAAGTTAATTTGTTATAAATAGATATTTGATTATTTATATTTTAATATTTTTTGTAATTGCATTTGTTAAGAAAAATAAGTAGACATGTTAAAATATGTAAACTTTTAAAAAATAATTATAATATTAAAATAGGTTTAAAAATAAATAACTAAAGGTTTGTCCGTGATATTTTTGGAAAAGGAGGGGGTTTAGTAAGGAAAAATAGAAAAATTAACCTGTTTTAGTTGAAAAAGGTAATTGTCTGTGATATATTTGAAAAAGTAGGAGAATTTGTTAGAAAAAATAGAAAAAAATAATGTATTTTAGGTGAAAAAGGTAATTGGTTATAAATAGGTAATATTATTATTTAGTAATATATTTATATAAATAAGTAAGGTTAATTAAGTAAAAATACGAAGTACAGTTAATTAAGGGCAATTAAGTAAAATCACAACGTACCATACCGACCAACAAAAAATGTGGGCAATTAAGTAAAATCACAACGTACCATACCGACCAACCAAACTTTTAATGTTTCGTCTATTATATAATAGTATTGATATGATTTGTTTTAAAATACCGTCAAAAATATATAATTTCATCTTAAAAATTATTGAAAAACATAAAAGACCTACTTAATGGATATTTACCTTAATGTTCAATTAATAAATACATATAATATAACTCGTGGTTTTTACGGATAATAAACTAGTAGTAATGTTTATAAGCGTAAAAGAAATCATCTAACTTAGGTTTCACTAGGTTACTGAGCCGCCCGTCAGAATAAATTGGTGATTCTTTTGATAGTAGCTTGCGCACCGGAGTTCCCGCCCTCTTGGGTGCCATGGAGATTTTTGATGATGTCGTGACGCAAAGTACCAACAACTCCGACATATAGTTTGCCCTGTCTTCGGAGGTCACCATCCACCAGTGTATAATCAGTCACTGAGGAGGGGTTGACTACTATGGCAGTGAGTATTGGTAAGACGTCTGGGTCAGTCTCCCATGAGTGCTTGACTTCCTCATTCCAAGTTTGATAAACAATTGATAATGTGAGAGACTGTGTATGGCTGCTGGCTCGTCCATTGGCTCAAACATTCGAGATAAAGGATCAGCTACCAGGTTGTCCTTGCCCTTTTTATATTCTATACAGTAGTCAAAACCCAATAGCTTGATTAGCCACTTCTGTTGGACTAACGTTGTGATTTTTTTATTAAGCATGTGCTTCAATGCTTCTTGGTCGGTCTTGATAATGAACTTTTGAGCGAACAAGTAACCACGCCACTTCTGGACAGCCAACATGACAGCCAGTGATTCTTTCTTGTATGTAGAGAGGCCCATATCTCTAGTTGAGATGGCCTTACTAAAGTATGCGAGTGGCCTTACTTCCTGCATAAGCACGGCGCCTACTCCTGATTTGCAGGCGTCCTTCTCGACTATAAAGGGTTTAGGGAAACCTGGAAGACTGAGTACTGGTGTGCTTTGCATAATTTCCTTCAAATGTTGGAATGATGTTTCAACCTCGTAATCTCAACGGAAGGCACCTTTCTTGAGCAGTTTGGTAAGTGGCTTGCTTATTGAGCCATAATTCTTTACAAATCGACGGTAGTAACCCGTCAAGCCGAGAAAGCCATGCAACGATTTTAAATTATTGGGGTCGGGCCAGGCCTTCATGGCTTGTATCTTAGTGTCATCGGCTTCAACACCATTAGCATTGATTATGTGGCTCATATACTCGATTTTGTTTTGCCTAAAGGTACACTTGCTCTGCTTTACATGAAGTTGATTATCTAATAGTTTTTTGAATACCAATTCCAAGTGTTGAACATGGTCTGCTTCATTTTTTATGTAGATCAAGATGTCGTCAAAGAAGACGAGGACAAACTTCCCGATATAATCCTGAAAAATTTCATTCATGATACACTGGAATGTGGCTCGGGCGTTGGTAAGGCCGAAAGTCATAACCAAAAATTTGTAATGCCCCAGCTGTGTCTTAAAGGTCGTCTTGTTGATATCATGGTCCTGGACTCGAATTTGGAGGTAAGAGCACTTATAGGGATTGAGATTGACAGGTTTGGATCCATCCATGATAAGAATCTTAGGATCTTATAGGCGAGAGGGGGGTAGGCCGGTTGGTACGTTGAACACCTCTGGGTATTTATCCAGTACTGTCCTTAGAGATGGTAAGATCTCGGGTGGGGTCCCGTTTACAGCCTCCATAGCTGTGAGTTGGACCAAGAAGCAAGCATGTGTACCTTTATCTGTAAGTGAATCATGTTCCAAGTCGACTGAAAATCTGGTACGCTCATGAGTTGTTTGCACCACAGTGACTCTTTCTTGCCCCTGTTGTATTATTATTTCATGTTTGTTGAAGTCAAAATTGACTGGGCTTACTTCTTGCAGCCACTGTATACCCAAGATAGCATCGTATCCTCCCAGGGGAATGGCATAAAAACTTGAGATAAATTCATGGTCGGCCATCTGCCATTTAAGTGAAGCCACTTCATGATCACAGGTTGTTGTTGACCCATCAGCCAATAGCACTTTCATGGGAGTACAGGGAGTTGAAGTTAGCCCCAAGCTTTTGACTAACGACATGGAGATGAAGTTGTGAGTAGAGCCTGTGTCCACGAGGATCTGGACTCTCTTTCGCTTAATCTGCCCTGCCATTTTTAAGGTATGGATCCCTTCAGTCCCTTGCATAGCATGAATAAAGACACCAAAATCTTCGACTTCTGGGGTACAACCTTCCTTGTTTGGATTTGGGTCCTCGGAGTCACTAGTGTCACCTTTGTCCTTAATCATTAGATAGAGTTGTGGTCGAATACATTTATGCCCGGGTATAAAAACCTCATCACAATTATAACACAAGCCTTTCTCCCTGCGTTTGGCCATTTCGTTTGGGGTGAGTCGTTTAATCGAGGGTATTTTACTAGTAGTTGGCTGAGGGACTCGAGGTTTAGGCATATAGGCAGGGGTCTGACTTACCTCTGGGTTATGTGGCCAAGTTCTCATATGGCCCTGTTCCATAGAACTCCTTGTGCTATTGTTCCACCGTGGTGTTGTCTCGACCCTTTTTTCAAGCATCTCAATGAAGATCTATTATTCTCGAGCTTTGTTTATTACTTCCTGAAAGGTAGTGAGTTTGTAAATATATAGAGTGTGTTGAATATCAGCTCTCAGGCCACTGAGGAAGCTGTCTAGATAGAAATTCTCGGTATGAAGGGAGTGTCGCATCATCATGAACCCCCTTAATTCCTCAAACTGAGAAATATAAGAGTCTACACTGCTTGTTTGAACTAGTTTGTTGAACTTCCCAATCATATTTTCTTGATTGCTGGTTGAAAACCTCCGTATGGAGCAACTCCGTGAATGCTTTCCAAGTGAGGATATTCAGCCTGCACCGTTTGATACCAGTGATCTGCTTCTTCTTCGAGATATAGAGCTGCATATATAACTTTGGTACAGGTATCAATATTGGGATTTAAGAGAAAAAACTTCTCAGCCTTATTCAACCACCCCCTTGCATTTTTGCCATCAAACTTCGGAAAATCCATCTTGGGAAACTTTATTTTAGGAATATAATTATCTATTTCATTTAAAATTAATTTTTTTGAATGTTTTAAAAAAAATATAAAGAATCAATATATACTCGTATAAAGGAGAAAAAGAGGGTCGCGAGGTGACGTCTTTCAAATCGTTTCAATCTATTTTTTTAATTTTCTTAAAATTTTGAATTATTAATATGAAAGATTCATAAATATCTCAATTGCTTTTAATATAAAAAAATTAATATAAGACCGTTACGAAGTGCGACTTAGTAAACTAGTTTAAATATAAGATAAATAAATACTCTCTCTTCTGTTAAATCGGATAATATAACAATTAAAATATCAAATAATATACAAAATAAATTAGAAAAAATGACACAAAATTCAAGAAAAAAAATAGTAACACAAAATTTGAAATGTAATGAATATAGAGCTGACAATTTCGTACACGACACGATAACACGATACGAACACGACACGATAATATTGGGTTTGTGTTGACCTTTTCGGTACACGAACACGAAAGTACACGAACACGATATTACACGAATAATTATATTGTCGGTTTTGGGTTAACCACAAGAAATGAAAGTACACGAAATAATTAAATAATTAAATAAATATTTTAAAATTATATAAATACATATAATAAATAAATGTTGTATATATTACTTTTACAATAACAAAAAAAAAATAGTTTCAAAGTTAAGTTTAACAAGATTCGACCACACTTGACTCTTTATGAATTATTAACTTAAGAGTCAACTACTAAAAATTAAACCAAAAATGCTAATATTTAAATATTTTTATTTTTTATTATATTTTTATTTTTATTTAAATTTACACATAACACGACACGAAAAGTATACGAAACGATGGTACACGAACACGAAACGACACGAATTCTTAATGAATCGTGTTTTGAGTTTAATATTTATGTACACGAAAATACACGACACAAAAGTACACGAACGAAACGAATTGTCTTGTTTAAATGAATATAAGATTTATAAACGGCAATCAAATTACATTGAAAAATAAACTCTCCCTGTCCCTCATCTCCCTCCACTCTCATTTTCTCTCCTCTCCCAAATGATCAGAAAGATTTGCACCTTTTCCGGTGGCCGGACCGGCCGCGAGTCATGGCGGAGACTTAACTCCGCCAACCCACTCAACAAAAATATTCTACTACACCCAACCCTCTCCATAGCTGAAATAAACCCTCCCCCTAAACCTACATTTGCTCATCTTTTGACTCCTAAACAATATGTATTTGCAAACTCTTCTTCACACCAAACTGTTAACCCCTCTGAAACCTCATTTCAAGCTAAACCCTATGTTGAGGTCAAAACCCCAAACCCACTTCCTGTTAAACCCAAAACCCCAACCCCTGTTCTCAAAACCCCTAAACCCAAACCCAAAACTCCACCACCTCCTCCCAAGCCCCAAACCCCAGCTGACAAAAGCCGAAACAGAACGGTATTTTATGATTTTATCTAATATATTTGTGTGTATGTATATGTGTAGTTCTAATATAATTTTAATTGTTTTGCAGAAAGCGTTATTCCTTGGGGCTAGTGTGATTGGTGCACTTTCGGGTTTGTTGATGTTCTATAAGGATATTAAGAAGTGGGTGTTTCAACCGGAGGATAAGTTGGTGTTACTGAAAGATTTGAGGGAGAGAGTCGACGTAATGGGGAGAAAGGTGGATGTTCTTAACGAGAATATGGAGATTGTAGAGAAGAAGGTAGAGGTTGTAGATAACAAGGTGGATGTTGTTAAGGAGAGTGTGGACATTGTAGAGAAGAGAGTGGAGGGTGTTGAGAAGAAGATGGATGATGGTTTTGATTCATTGAAGGGAAAGAGTAACAAGAAGGGGGCCGATTCTTAGTTTAGGAGGATATTTTCCGTATAATTATGAAATTATGTACGTAATGTTTCGTATTAAGAGTTACTCGAAATTGAGGAGGAAAATCTGATGTATTTATCAACATGTAGTGATTTGGAAGACTGATATGATCATGTTCTTTTGCTAATTTAAATGTTCTTATTTTGCAAGCATTCCAATGTTTTATCTAGCTTCAAATTTTAAATATAGAATGTACTACCTAGATTCTGGTATGTATAGTTTTTAGTCTCTGTATTGACGTTACTGGCAAGCTTCTAACGATTGACCTATCTAGCTTCTTTTCTTCCATATGTCGTGTCCTTTAGGTTTGAAGGTGTTCTCAGTTTTTCCGCATCAGGAAGTTATTAAAATTTCTGTGATAGTTCGTGAGATATATGAAAAGGTGAAATGCTGGGTTTTACTTTGAGATCAAATTTAATTCCATCTAGTACTTTGCTGGTCATTATACTCGTCTATTCAGTGCAACTATCCCTATCACATTGTTGAAGCCTTTGAGGTTGACACATCTTCATGTTCTTTCTGTTACAGGTCTAACATACCTTCTTTACTAGATTTGAGCGAATCAAGGGGTATATTGGCTGGCTGGTGAAACCTTTACTAAGATCAGTATCGGGACTATCGACCAAATAAGCAAAGCTACCTAGCTGATGTAATCACTTCAATGTTGACATCATGTTATCTGTGGTATAACAATCTATATGGACATGTTAATTTTGCAGGGCTCTAAACATGGCATTGATAGGCTTGATATACAGAGTTGGAGACTGTAAAACTTGCTGGTACTGCTTCCTGGTACTATTTCTGAAGTTATAACTCTCCTAAAAAAGGAAGCATTATATGTCTATGGAACCCAACACGGGCTATTAAAATTACAAAAAATCCGGACACTGAATATCATTTTACAAACAATTAGCTGCTGTATTATTTGTTTCTTCCATGCTCGGATAACTTCCATTTGTGGTGCTTAGGAGATAATTGTTGCAAGTTTCGATGATACTTCTTCAACAGCAAGTGCGGAACCACAAATATCCTGAAAAATATCAAGTGATGTCCCTTAAAGTATATCGGTGTCAATCTTGTTTATTCATGATTTTTCCTTGTACGGGTTAGAAAGAGAAACGCTTCTTTTATGACATTGTTGCTAATAGTCGAAATAGAATAGACGTTGACAAGTATGAGTATGTCAAACTCTCATTTTTACCATCTTTACTCAGAATTTAGTAGAGGATGTACCCATGGGTAGTGTGATAGGCTTTTAATTGAATCTACTGTTTACAGATTCAATTACATTGTTCGACACTCCCGAGCTTGTGGTTTGACCTGCAGTTTCCTATTTGACAGGTCTGTGGAGTATTACAGGATTCTTTAGGTGGTCACTTAAGACAGTCAACTATGCAGCCATTTTTTGTAAACCTTCAAGCGCAATTAGATTGATACATTCTATATAGTTACCTCTACATACAGTTACACATAATGAAGTCTTAGTAATCAGTTATTCCTTATATATTTATTTCGTTTATCTGTAGTTCACACTGCTAACTTACTTAAAATATATTCAATTGTGCAGTATGCGACTTATAGTGATGAGATATGTTAATTCGTGCACGCATGTAGTAGCACCTCTGTTTAATTAGTAATTCTGATAATTAGCTGTAATTTGTATTTGAAAAAAGAAAAGAAAAAGGTGATCTGAAAAAGATTGCCTACTCATTTAGTCATTCATGGAGAAAGCAAATAAGTGAATAGTATATGCTTGTTTTTGGAACCAAAAGCAGTGTTCGTAGTCGGATATGTTTACTTTAAAGAGCTCAACATAGGTACATCCCTAAATAAGGTTTCCTTATCTTTCAATATTTAGTTGGAAGGTACTTTTTCTAGCTTCAAGTGGATATGTAAGGAAGGCAAACGGGGTCATAGATTAGCCTACTGTTTTCGTAGGAGGGTAAAGAATGATAACAAATTCTAGTCTAGGGTTTTTGTTTCTTGAAGAGAAAAGGAAGAATGTGAATGTTCTAGTAGCATCAGCAGCAGAACCTTGTACTCTTTTGGAGAATGTCCTGTTTGTTCCAGAACTGAGGTTGTAAGTTGTAACCATACCATATGAACATGACGTTAAAGTTGTCATTATGTAACGTGGACAGTGATATATCAGTGTCATAACCAATAGTAAACATAAACTTCAAAGTGTTAATTTTGCAACACATCTGTGACAGCTTCAGTAGTAAGCTAGATATGAAGTTCTTTTTCTGGTCTTTTAATTATCATCATCGCTGCGATTTCTAAAATATTCAGATATTCTTGTTTGTCTAGCTCGAAGGTCATAACGTTTGGATTCTTCAGAAGTTATAGAATGTTCCAAATGGATGTATTGTTTTATTATTAGGTTGTTTGAAATCTAGGAACTAAGAGGCCAGTTTACACATGTATGGTCTGTAACAGTTTTGTCTTGAAATGTATTCCTTATCTATGACTTGTGCCTTTTTTTTTTTCCGTTGCAAGTAGATGATATTTCTACCTATATTCTATTTTAGGCTTATGTCCAGCAGCTGGAGAGCAGAGAATGCAGCTGACTCAACTGGAACAAGATCTTCGACACTGGGCAGCACGTTGGATCAATATCTACTTTAGTATACTCTCCACCACCTTGAAGCTTGCTGCCATATTATTATTGTCTTTCTCTTTTCTGAAGGGTAAATATATTTCAAGTTCAGGAGACCAGTCTCAATCAATGAGTGGAAATGGTATGGCCATATTTTCATACCTTTTCTTCTCCTAATTAAGAAGGAAAACATTGACAATGATTGGATTATAAATTTGAATCCGTAGATAGTAAATCATTGAATGATTTGATCTGTTTCTGCAGCTACATTGTTTCAGACCAAGCCCAAGCTAACGGGCATAATTGCATTGTATCTTTATTCTGTCTTTTTACAGGAGAACCTGTTGGTAATTTAATCAGGAACTAAATGTCCCGCTTTCTAATTTCTTTAGGATTACAGGATTCTTTAGGTTGTCACTTAAAACAGTCAACTATGCAGCCATTTTTTTTAAACCTTCAAGCGTCATTAGATTAATACATTCTATATAGTTACCTCTACATCATATATTTACATATAATGAAGTCTTAGTGATCAGTTGTTCCTTATATATTTATTTCGTTTATCTGTAGTTCACACTGCTAGCTTACTTAAAATATATTCAATTGTGCAACTTGCAGTGACTTACAGTGATGAGATATGTTATCCGAAGCTATTCTCCTCTCGTGCTGACTTTCATAGAACAGTCTGTACACATGTGAAAGGGGAGGTGTAAACTTCTGGAATCTCCAAAGTTTAAAAGGTCAATTTGTTGTTTCCCAGAACTTGACATGTTTCGGCCACATCATATGTTTTTTTGTCCAAATGCTGTGATAATAATATACTAAATCTTACGAGTTCCCCATTTCCTTCCAGGCAATAGAACTCATGTTAGTCGACGATGCCCTTTCCGAGGCAAGCAATCACATTCCATCTGTCCTGCATAGATGACCCAGCTGAATATTGAAAGGTTGCAAGTTCTTTGAGTCATTAGTATGGATCTGGTTTTAATCTTACATAGCCCATTAGCCCTTAATCTGTATGGTAATATGAGTAAATTGCCATCAGACTATTCAATAATTGTTTCACTAAAAGAAGAAGACAGTGGTGAGCAATATAAAAATTGGCATTTCACTAATTATTCCTACTGTTGCTTTTTAGAGCTTATTCAGTGTTTTGCGTGATTTTTTTATTTTTTATCCTAGTTTAGCAGATGGTCAAGTGAAATACCTGCATATATTTAAATAAAATAATGATATGATAATATGATAACACCTTTTTGTCATCATCAGGGCTATGAGAGTGGCAAAAAATTTCTGTAGATAAGATACAATCTGCAGAGAAGATACTTGAATGAACTTAAAAACTAACTACACACGTAAATTCAGAGTGTAGGAGAAGGCGCAATTTACATTAATACAGTGAAAGCTACAGCTTTCTAACTAAGTTTCCCGCCTATTCTTTGAATTTTAAAGTAAAATTACACACTTGCCCTTGTTGCTGTATGATTGTGTCTTCTGTATCTTCATATTGCTTAATAAATTCCCTATCCCAGAAGAAAGGATCAGAGTCTTTTGCTGCCAGAGTGTTACCAAGATTAAGATAGAGTGTACCCCAAGAAGCCTGAACTGGTTTAATTTAACATCCTTCTCCTTTCTAGCGTAATTATGTGTTTCCACTCTTTGTTAATTTACGTGTTAACAAATTTGAATAAAAAAAAACACTACAGGTTTTGTTCTGGGTAGAGGAATTGGTGCTGATTCTAGTGGGGCTTCGGGCGGAGCATGCACCCTCTAAGACTCTAAATACATGGATTAGTTTTGGATATGGAGATTGAAGAAATGGCCGTTTTGTTCCACCAACTAGGTTAAATCAAAGCATTCTCGTACTTGCATCCCAGAGTTGAATCAACATCCTCACCAACTTAATCTAAAACAAACCCATATCTAAATGAACTTACAAAATTGTGTATCCTTGCCAAATCTTTCTTTTTAAACCTTTGAGGAACAACTTCAATGAAACGTCTAATAAAGACAAATGGAAGAGACTCCAATCATAATCGATCTTTCTTTTTTTTTTTGTGCGGAAACCGGTGGTGTAATAAAATCAGCTTAACTATTAACGGGGCAAAGTAAAAAAAAAACACTATGTGGAAATGACAACTATAAACGACATGGTCTAATCACCCCAACAAATATTATTTATGATCATAATTTTTATATTTTATTAGTCATGTTCCTTAGTAGAAAATTAAACGTGGACATGTATGCACTTCATTTTTGCAGCTGCAACTATGTTACAACTCGTTTGACTTACCTTATTATTCAAAATAATTGTTAATTTTCAGGCAAAAAACATATAAAAATTTACAATTTTTGTTTCTAAAAATAAGTACTTACCACATGTTTTTGACCAACTTACACATACTTCCTCATATTGTATTTTAACTTTATCCCAGTATTTACATCTGTTCCGTCATTCAAAGTAGCACGATCCATAGGCTACCTTAAGAATGTGATATTTCTTCTACAGTTCTACCTTTGTACTTGAACGAGAAGGTTCTATACATAGTGCTGTAAAACTAGTCCAAGCCATGGGAAAATAATTATCAGGAAACCTGAAACCTGCTGTAAAACTAGTTCAAGCCATGGGAAAATAATTATCAGGAACCGTGCGTGTGAACTACGGTAGCCGAAGTCGAGCCCAAGGTTACTGTTCCAAAGTATATTTGCATTATACTTTTTTCTTATTTTTTGCCAAGTTATTTGCATTTTACTTTGGTTACTGAAGCTTGGTTAATAATCTGTTAAGCCCATTTCCTTTCCTACACTAGTCCAGCCCAGAAACTTATTTAAAACAAGTCCATCACTCGTCATAAGACTCATAACCATCTTCTGCAATTTGCATTTGAGAGCTTGAATTTTTTAGAAACTCACATCTGCTATTTCCCAAACCAAAGAGAATGTAGGTCCAATAAGGGTTTTTATCTTTGATGAGAAGGAGTGGGGTGGGAAAAATACCGTCAAAAATATATAATTTAATCTTAAAAATTGTTGAAAAACATTAAAGAATTATTGAACGAATATTTACCTTAGTGTTCAATTAATAAATACATATAATATAACTCATGGTTTTTACGGATAATAAACTAGTAGTAATGTTTATAAGCGTAAAAGAAATCATCTAACTTAGGTTTCATTTTGTATTGTAGTCAAAGACAACAAAATTTAAAATATGTAAAATGGAGTTTGATATAAATAAATTAAAATTAATAAATAGGTACATAATATTATTATAAAAAAAATAAAAACCAAACAAGTATAATTTTAATAAAAAATTATTTCCAAATCAGAGGGCAATTCAATTTAGATTCGAAAATCACTATAAAAGCCGGAACGCAGATCAAAAATCCAAAAAATTATATTATATCTTTATATATAACTAGCTTTATAACCCGTGCGAGACACGAGCATGTTCTAAAATATTGCGTAAGTTTCATTAATTTCAACGTATTTTATGAGTTACAAGTATATTGATATGAGATAATTATAATATAGATTAAAATGTCATTTCGAAATTTGAGAGTATAATTATCATTTCGCATTGAATAAATTGACTCATTGAAATTCTTAGTTCATTGAAAAATTATTGTATTCTCCACCCCATCCTGAAATCTCCCCCTCTCTGCCTTCTATTTTCGACGTCGCTCTTTGGAGACCCCCCACTTATCCTTCTTATCCCTCTTTTAGTGTCTCTTTGGCTTTTATTTCCTTTCTATCCGTCTCCTCGACTTTTTCTTCTCAACTTTTGTTTAGGAACTGTATTTTGATCGCTCTCTCTCTCTCTCTCTCCTTTCACGCCCCCTCCAATGGTGGCTGCCTTCTATTTTCGGTGTCACTCTCTAGAGACCCCTCTCTTATGTGATGATCCTCAGGAAGACGTAATATATTACAACACATTTACTGAAATGCATGTTATGCTTTGTTTATTTAGTGTGCGTCATAATTGTTTACTCAAATACATTCTTTGACTGTTTAGTTTGTGTTTATTTAGAGTGTGTATTATGTGTTTGATGGAATGTTTGAACCAAATTTGTAGGCTTTGTGCATGTAAATGCACTTGGGGTTGGTATGCTCATAAAGTAAATATTTGTCATGGGTTGTTGTTTGAGCTGGCAGTGCAAATTGTTCTTTATCGATATTGTCGAGTTTGTGCTTTTTTTGAGGTTAATTTATTTATGTTATTTGCCTCTCTCTCTCTCATGCCTCCTCCTACGGTGTTGGTTGCCTTCTATTTTCGGCGTCACTCTTTGGAGACCCCTCTATTATCCTTCTTATCCCTCTTTTACTGTCTCTTTGGCTTTTCTTTCCTTTTCCCCGTCTCCTCCACTTTTTCTTCTCAACTTTGTTTGGGTTCTGTATTTTGATCTCTCTCTCGACTGGGGGAACATTGGCACTCCATTTACCTGTTTGTAGTTCACGGGGTAGCCGTTAAGTGGATGTTGTAATATTTGATCGGTGTGTATAATAGAATAAAAGTGTAGAAATATAAGTTGTATTAGTACGTGTGGATATACCATTTAAACGAATGCATACCACTTTGCCCGTTTTAAGAAGGGTCTCCCTGCAGATATGATGAATGCAATAATTGTACAGTTGTAGATATACTTTATTTCAGAAAACTATTACTTATACCTCTCAAGAAGCATTCATGATAAGTTACTCGTTTCACCTTACAATTGACACTTGACACAAATAATTTAACATTTAATACTTTTAATATTTTATCATAGATATTCAAAAAATTCAAAACGATATTAGTTTATATTTGATTTAGTTGTACGATGACAACTTCAACTTGCTTGTAAAAATCACCAACACAAAATTTTTTATTAGTATAGAAAGAGAAAACTCTTTGCATTTTTCGGGTTCAATACTTTATATACTAATAGTATATTTTTCGAAAATGATCAACGTATAAAATTTATCTATTGAGGACGAGACTTATAATATATTGGACCATAATAAAACTACAGTTTTAATCTATATTAGTAACTAAAATTTTAAAAATGCGTATATAATTATAAGTTGTTAAAATATTATAATGAAGTAGTAATAAATGTTAAATAATGAATAAAAATCCGTTTTACGCCTATTATAGATAAGGATATAATTGAAAAGGAGTAAATATGTTGATAGTTTTAAATTTTAAAATAAATATTAAAACAGAATATAATAGTTGATATTGGCTATAGATGTCAACATTTGTCACACTATGACCTAGGTCATGGTTCAATTCCTGTTAAAAACAATTTTTTGTATCATCAATATACAATTTGGAGGAGTAATTTAGTAATCTAATATCATCAATATAATATTGAAATGATAATTTAGTAATCTAATATATATATATATATTCTGATAGTATATATAATTTGTAATCTAACCGTATATATAATATGAGCCATTATGTACTTAATGCAAATAAACATGTAATATACAAATATTAATATAATTCTCTTTTAACAAATCAAATCCAATTTTATAACATTTTGTATATCTATTTTTACGTGAGTTTTTCCCTGAAATATAATTTTGAGACCCTCGTGAAAATAAATTATCTACCTTTCCAAGTAGATTACAAGAAGAGACCAAAAGAGGATAACATATTGAGTATTTGCGGATATTAATAAAGAGTTTCGTATTTTATGGATCAATTACAGTTTATAACATTTTGTATATTTATTTTGCGCGAGTTTTTCTCTAACATGGTCAGATATATGATTTTAAGGCACTTGGGAAAATAAATTATCTAACTTACCAAGTAGATTATAAGAAGAGACCAAAATACAATATAACATATTGAGTATTTGTGCATATTATAAAAGAGTTTCATAATACAATCAAAATAGATGTCTAGCATTGTGGTAAGGAATGTCACTTCTAATTTAGAGGTCAATGGTTCAATTCTCATTAGAAACAATTTTTTTGTCAGCCTAATTGTTAGGCCGAATACACAATATATAATCAAGTATGTATGAGAATAACAATCAAGAACATAGGTTTGTAAATCAACAAACTGAATTATATTAAATAATTCTCTCTTAGTGATGTTAATGAATCACAAAGAGCTACTAGGTTACAAGAATAATAATTCTATGTTCGCGTCCCTTCTAGGGATAACCTATCTGTGTTTATATAGTACACAGTTACACAATCCTTATCTAATTGATACTCCTATAAATTAGCTATACAATTATTATCAATTAAGGATTGCTTCAGTCTTCTGTCCAGTCTCCTTAGCTGTATCAATATATTCTGCTTCTTTCCATCTTCAGAATAAATTGCTTCTAGAAACTTTATCTTTGCACCGACAGCTAAGTCAACTATCACCCTGTCAGACTTTATCAAACTCTGACCGGCTTCCATGTAAACTCTTCACCCAGTCAGACTTTATCAAACTCTGACTGGCTTCTATGTAAACTCTGATATGTACCTGGTACTTAAACACTGATGAACAAACGTCAGCAATTATATCTAACAATCTCCCCCAACTTGTTCATACCAAAATGTACAAGTTAAAAGATAATTGATGATGTCAAAACATATAACAAATGCAGTGTTTAAAATATGTCAGAGTTTAATTTTAAAACAGAGTTTAAATTTAACTTAGAATAGAAAACATAAAAACTTACAGTCAGATTTTACTTGACTTCTTCAATATCAGGTACTGTCCTGAGATAATCAATCAGCAGTCTTCTTTCAGCCTTCTCTAGCTCATCCACCATAATCTCTTTTAGCTCTTTAAGTTCTGAATCACTCTCCCCCGTTTGGTAGATAGCAGCTCTTAGAGAATATATGTTGTTTCTTCTCATTTCATTTCCTAGCCGAATGTAATGAGCTTTGTCTGACTCTAGGTTGAATTCTAAAACTTTTGTTCCAAGTGCTGTTCTAAATCTAGCACTGTTTCTCTTCATCTCCACTAACTTTCCATTATGATCCCTATACTTTGGAATATAAACACTTGATACTCCTCCTCCAAGCATAGCTTTAGATCTCAGCATCTTTTCTCTCAAAACTTGAGCAACATCATGAGTATATCTGTTTTTGACTTTTAAAAGATAAAGTACATACTCCAGTTCTTCCCATGATTTGAGATTAACATCAGATTCTCCAACTTTATAAACTCTTCCATCACTCATGAAGTATAACAAAAACTGCTTCTTCAATACTTTGTGAAAAATCAATTGAACAGATTCTAACTTATCAAGGTTTTCTTGTGTAACCCCAATACCAGATTCTGCCAGTGAAATGTTATCTTGAGATCTGTTATTTATTCTTCTCTCTCTGTGTGATCCCAGTCCAGATTTATCAAACGCTTCTTTTCCCAATACAGTTCTGGTTTCTGAGAATTTCACAGCTTCAAGCTTTAATTCTTCAAGAATTTTAGGTTTGATGAATCCTGGAAGTTGTGTGGATTTCTGTACAACTTGAGCAACGTCAGAGGTTGTCATAACTTTAGTAGAAACATCAACTTGAACAGCGTCAGAGGTTGATTTAGCTAATCTTGTTTCAACTTGAGCAATGTCAGAGGTTGAATAAATCTTCTTAGGTAACTGTTCTTCTTCTACCAGTTTACCTTTTCCTTTGTCAGCATTTTTAATCACAGGCCTCCTTGAGTACTGTAAACTCTGATCAGAGTTTACATTCTCTTTGATAACAATTCCTTTTTCTTTCTTTCTAGGAGCCTTGATTTCCTTCTTCTTGTAGATTCCAGCTTCAACATTCTTCTTGTGTTCCTCAGCAAGCATTTGCTCTTCAGCTTGGATATCTTCAATTGTAACATATTTTCCATGTTCTGTCATAAACATCTTAGCAGCAATTTCCTCATCAGTAGATGGCTTATCAGAGATTATCAAACTTTTGTATCTTGAACCACTGGCAGAGTTTACATGTCCCTTTCCAGAGTTTGATCTTTTATCAGAGTTTGATCTTCTTGAAAGTAGTCTTCTTCTATCATCATTTGATCTTAAGCTCTTTCCATCTCCTCCCTTGTTTCCACCATCATTACCATCATCCCTCCGTCTCAGAGTTTGAGTGTCTTTGCATTTGTCACTTGGTACACTCTCCCCCTTTTTGACATCATCAGAAAGTAGTACTGATGTCAACAGCTCAATAGCATTAGAAATTGAAGTAAGTTGGGCAGACATAGAAGTCTGGTTATCCTCAACTTTCCCAAGCCTCTTCTGAATGTCATCAGAGTCCTTAGCTTGCTTCTTGAACATGGAATTGTAGTAAGTCCTATCATTCTTTAGAGTGAGATCTCTCAGACCAACTTCATTCCTTAAAGCAGTGACTTCCTTATGAGACTCATCAAATCTGTTGTGGAGAGATTTAATTTGAATCACAGTAGCCTTAAGATTTGTAAGAATATCAGGACTTGAAATTGTCTTCACAGAGTCTCCAAGAAAATCAGCAGCCCTTTGTGCAGAAAAGATACAATCAGCATCAGCCCATCTGTTATAGTACATTTCCTGAAAGTGCTCAGCAGTGGCTCGATTGATCTCTCTTTCTTCACCAGAGTTTGCATGACTCTCAAATAACTCCTCTTGAGAATGATCAGAACTATCATTATCATTATCATTATCATTCTCTGTTGTATTTTCTGCAGGAATATTCTCAGCATCAGGTTCTGGAATCTCAGAGTTTGCAGTATGCAGGAACTCTGCTTCTTTTGTTACAATCTCAACAACAGATTGTTGTAGAGCTTCAAGAACAATAACATCCTCAGAGTTTACAACAAACTCTGCTTCAACAGGAACATTCTCTGTTGCATCCTTATCAGCAACATCAGGATTTTTAGCAACAGTGTCTATAGCTTTAGCAGCTAAAGTCTGATCCACTTCCTCACCTTTCTCAAGATCAAAAGAAACTATTTCAGTGTGAGAAGCCATAGATACTTCAAGTTCAACAGTATCTTGATCAGCTTCCAAACCCTCTGTGAAATGTTCAGAGTTTATAGAGAGGTTTGCTTCAATCTCCACATAAAACCCTTGTGGCTCTGCAGCCTCTTCATCTTCTGTAGCCTCCTGAACAAGAATTTCAGGAGCTTCATCTGCATCTTCAGGTGCAGCTTCCTCAACTACATCATCAGCATTTGATGTAGGAGCTTCATTTTGAAGAACAGTCTCCATGAAAACTCTGTCCTCAGGAACAGCTTCATTATCTGGAATCTCAAGATCATCAACAACATTGGAAGAGATATTCTCAGCACCAAACAAATGTGCTGCTACCAATCTTCTTTTTCTCTGATGAAGAGTTTCTTCATCAGTTTCAGTCTCTTCATCAACAGCATCAAACTTTGCCCTATTGGCTCTTCTTTTCTTCATTCTTCTCTTCTGAGGCATATCATCAGCATTTGATGCCCCAGCTTCAGTGTTTATTCTGACAGACTTAACAGCCCTTACTTTAGATTTCTTTGACCTCTGTGGTTGAGACACAGAAGGTCCAGCTTCAGAGTTTATCAGTTGTGGTTGTTGTTGTTGTTGTTGTAAGTTGACTTGGAATTGTTGCACAGATTCAGGCAACAGTAACACACCAACATCTCCTTTCTTGTTATCCTTGTTAGTGAGATCAGAAAATATACGTTTATGCAGTTTAAATGAGAGGATAACATCATCCTCTAAGATCTCAACATTTGGACAACAAAGATTGAATATTAACTGACAAAATCTAGAGAAGTAAACAACATTCCTATTCTCTAGCATTTTCTCACCAATATTAGTTAAAACTAATCTAGCAACATCAAATTGACTGCCATAGAGAAGAGAATACCCGATCTGTAGACTATCCGTGGGAATTGCATCCCAATTGGTGCACTTCTTTCCAAAAGCCCGAGTAATGCAATCGAAAAAGAAACTCCATTCCTTGCGCAAAAGAGGCCTTTTGAGTTGACCTATCTTTGACAAAGGTCCAGAGTATCCTATCTCCCTCATCATTCTGACTAACTCCGAGTCTCCAACAGAGATTGTGAATGCATTGAAATCTTCAAGACCCAAAGCATCACGAACAGTAGTAGGAGTAACAATAAATTCTTCTCCTTGAAACTCAAAAATGATAGATGGAGATCCAGACTCTCCTCCATTATCATAAGTACCTGTCTGCCAAAAAGTACGAATCTGAGTTGCAGACAGCTTCGATGGTGCGGTAAGAGCAGTGCCGATATCAGAGTTTGACAAGAAACTCTGAATCAAATGAAACGCCTCCGGTGCGTTCTCATTTGCTAAAGGAGCTGAGTAGTTGTTAGGAACAAATTCTAACCCAGAAGCAGTAAACATTATTGTCGCCATTAGAACAGTTTAGAAGAAAACAAACAGAGAATAGATTATAGTGTATGCAGGGAAAGTGTTTGAGACAATGTGTGTGAGTAAAAGCTTATGAAAAGTTGAGGTGTGTAAAAGATTGAACCGTTTATGTGTAGTATATTTAAATAATAACTGTGAAGATTAAAACCCAAACGTTTTAATCATTACTACACACAGCAGGCTTCTTTGAAAAGTGTGTGAGTAGGACAGATGTCAAACAGGCATACGCTGACAGCTGTATGTAACAACTTCCAATACACACGCGCAGTAAAAATAGCCATAATTACCGCTTTTCTCACTGTTCAAAACACTCAACTTCTCTCTCCTCTGTTTAATACACAAATGAACCGTTTGTACTCATACTCTTTCGAATTTCTAAACAAATGTCTAACCTCAAAATTATAAAATGTCTGAAACAAAGAAATCATTTTAACCATCAGAGATTAAAACAAAGGTAACTCGGCGTATTTCACATAATACATCAGTGTTTACCATATGTCCTTCTTTGTCAATAAACTCTTTTCTCAATCTGTACAGGTGTGAATAATTGTGTGTGCAATAGCAGAGTTTACCGAAATCAATATTTAGATCATCTCAAAGTGCATAAAATCCACAAACTAAAGCAGTAAAAACTGGTTGCCTAAACTCTCATGTATAAAATAAAATCTGATTTTATATCTAAACTCTGTAATACTGATATCCTTTCATTTGGATATATCTTTTATTTTTCACCCCCTTTATTTATATATATTTTTTTTATTATTATTTTTTTTATTATTATTTTTTTTTAATAATTTGTTTTTTATTTTTCCAGTAATCAGTGGTTGGCACTAGTCACCAAAAATCAAAGATTTTAGCCCTTATTTCATACAATAAGTTCCTGGATCTTCCTAGGCACAACATGATCTCAAAGGAATTTGTGCTCTTTTTGGCATCTTTTGATTTGAGGGTGAATTATTTGCAATTAATAATCAGAGTTTAGACTTATCATCAGTTAATACAATTAATTTATGAGAGAAAATGCAAACAGCTAATACAGACTCAGTGTATAGGATCAATAAACTAAGAGATGCTATAAATACAGAAACAGTATCATGCTGTGTTAACTTACTGCACATGTTTGAGATCAGAATCTATACAACTCTTAAGGATTCATAATTACTTACTGAGAATTATGTTCCATACAAATTTCTTCATTGGTCCTTATGTTTCAGACAAAATTACAATCAGAGTATAGCATTAGACTGTAACTATCAGAGTATGACCAACACTTTATGACTAACAGAGTTTAAGATCAGAGTTTACTTTCAGAGTTTATGGCACTGGCACTCATAACAGTTAATACATGCAAGGAATCATGAGCATAAAAAAAATCAAGCATGTATAGATTTTGAATCTAACCCGTATCTCTAGTCAAAACCAGAAATCATTCCAAGTTCATTTACCAATCTTGTAAAAGTAGCTTCACTCAAGGGTTTGGTGAAGATATCTGCAAGTTGTTGGTCTGTAGACACAAAATGAAGCTCAATGTTTCCTTCTTCCACATGTTCCCTGATAAAATGATACCTTATGCTGATGTGCTTGGTCATGGAGTGCTGTACTGGATTTCCTGTCATAGCAATAGCACTTTGGTTATCACAGAAAATAGGTATTTTAGAGTACCTCAAACCATAATCCAGCAACTGATTCTTCATCCATAGAATCTGTGCACAACAGCTACCAGCAGCTATATACTCTGCTTCTGCAGTAGATGTAGAAATTGATTTCTGTTTCTTGCTATACCAAGAAACCAATCTGTCACCTAAAAATTGACAGCTTCCACTTGTACTTTTTCTGTCTATCTTACAGCCTGCAAAATCTGCATCAGAGTAACCAATTAACTTAAACTCTGATTCTCTAGGATACCACAAACCCAAGGTTATGGTTCCTTTGAGATATTTGAAGATTCTTTTTACAGCTGTTAGATGAGGCTCTCTGGGATCTGCTTGAAATCTTGCACAAAGACATGTTGCATACATGATATCAGGTCTACTTGCAGTAAGATACAGTAAAGACCCTATCATTCCTCTGTAGTTTGTCATATCTACTGAGGCTCCTGTGTCTTTGTCTAGTTTTGTTGCTGTAGCCATGGGAGTTGTAGCAGATGAACTATCAAGCATACCAAATTTCTTGAGAAGATTTCTGGTATATTTTGCTTGATTGATAAAAATACCATCATCTGTTTGCTTGACCTGTAAGCCTAGAAAGTAACTAAGCTCTCCCATCATGCTCATTTGATACCTGGATTGCATAAGCTTTGCAAACTTCTTACAAAGTTTGTCATTAGTAGATCCAAAAATAATATCATCTACATAAATTTGAACTAAAAGCAAATCATCACCAGAATTGAAATAAAACAAGGTTTTATCAATTGTACCTCTTGTGAACCCACTTTCTAAAAGAAATTGAGCAAGAGTTTCATACCATGCTCTTGGTGCTTGCTTTAGTCCATATAATGCCTTGTCAAGCCTGTAGACATAATCTGGATGCTTGGGATCTACAAATCCTGGTGGTTGTTCAACAAACACTTCTTCTTCAAGCTTCCCATTGAGAAAAGCACTTTTTACATCCATCTGAAAGACTTTAAACTTCTTGTGTGCAGCATAGGCCAGAAAAATCCTTATTGCTTCCAATCTTGCAACTGGAGCAAAGGTTTCATCATAATCAATTCCTTCTTGCTGTGAATAGCCTTTTGCTACAAGTCTAGCCTTGTTTCTTGTAATCACACCTTCACTGTCAGTCTTGTTTCTGAAAACCCACTTTGTACCTACAATTGATCTATTCTTTGGTCTAGGTACAAGTGTCCAGACTTCATTTCTTTCAAATTCATTTAACTCTTCTTGCATTGCTGTAATCCAATTAGCATCTTGAAGAGCTTCCTCCACCTTCTTTGGTTCTGTTTGAGACAAGAAAGCATGATACAGACACTCATTATTTGTTGCACTTCTAGTTCTCACACTAGCATCAGGATCTCCAATTATGAGATCAGGTGTGTGTGT
Source organism: Heracleum sosnowskyi (assembly GCA_030848705.1). Lineage (NCBI taxonomy): Eukaryota > Viridiplantae > Streptophyta > Magnoliopsida > Apiales > Apiaceae > Heracleum > Heracleum sosnowskyi. The sequence goes on along the minus strand of CM061242.1, from coordinate 5,889,595 downwards.
CTGTGTCCACTTTCTTGCTGTTGGTAGGTGGTTTCTTGCATCATTATTGGATCCTCCCCCTTGATCCATGCTCTCCTGATTCATATGTTGACTTTCTGCAGCATCTGAGGCTCCCCCTGAATTGGATGGCTCAGAGTTTGAACTGTCAGAGTTTGAATCAGTTTCCTCAACTGACTCACTTGCTGAGTCTTGTTGAGCTTCTTCACGCTCCCCCTCAACTGGTTCTCTTTGTTGTTCAATTTGAGAATTTTCAATTTCTCCAGTATTTACCAGTAGAGGTTCAGAGTATGCTTCGACAGAGTTTGTCAGAACCGCTTCATCAGAGTTTGTCGGTACTGCTTCATCAGAGTTTACATCATCAGAGAATAAACCTTCATTTTCAAAACGCAGTTGATCATATCCATCTAAGTCATCAAGTCCAGTTATTTTCTTGTCATCAAATGACACATGTATGGATTCCATGATCACTTTAGTTCTCAGATTGTAGACTCTGAATGCTTTTGTTGACAATGGATAACCAACAAAGATTCCTTCATCAGCTTTTAACTCGAACTTGGTCAACTGTTCAGGATGAGTCTTCAACACAAAGCATTTGCATCCAAATATATGAAAATATTTCAAATTTGGCTTCTTATTTTTCACCATCTCATATGGTGTTTTCCCATGCTTGTTGATCAGTGTAGCATTTTGAGTAAAACAAGCAGTTTGAACAGCTTCTGCCCAGAAATAAGTTGGTAATTTTGCTTCATCAAGCATAGTTCGGGCAGCTTCAATTAAAGTTCTGTTCTTTCTTTCAACTACACCATTTTGCTGTGGAGTTCCAGGTGCAGAAAATTCTTGTTTCACTCCTCTTTCCTTGCAGAAAGCTTCCACTATTGAGTTTCTGAATTCAGTTCCATTATCACTCCTTATAATTTTGACTTTGTGCTGTGATCCTTTGTCCAGTACATTTACATGATCCATCAGAGTTTGAACAGTTTCATCCTTCTTTGATAAGAAATACACCCATGTGTATCTAGTATATTCATCAACAATTACTAGAGCATATTTCTTTCTGCCCATGGACATCACATTCACTGGTCCAAAGAGATCAACATGTAGAAGATGATAAGGTTCCACTACTGAAGATTCAGATTTGCTCTTGAAAGATGACTTCCTTTGCTTGGCTTTTTGACAAGAATCACATAAGCCATCTAGACTGAGTATCGATTTTGGAAGTCCCCTTACAAGATCCTTTCTTATAAGCTCATTTATGTTGTTCAAATTGAGATGAGAGAGCTTCTTATGCCAATTCCAACTCTCTTCATTTGACATTCTTGCAGTCAGACACACTGTTTTTCCATCAGAGTTTGTTACCAAACTTGCTTCATAAATGTTGTTGCGCCTATGTCCAACTAGAACAACTTTTCCAGTAGATTTACTGATAACTTCACAGTGTTCAGTATGAAAATCTACATGGTTTCCTCTGTCACAGATTTGACTCACAGATAGCAGATTATGCTTGAGTCCTGAGACTAGAGCTACATTTGTAATGATGACACTTCCAAGATTAATATTGCCATATCCCAGAGTGTGTCCTATGTTGCCATCTCCATAGGAAACCTTTGGGCCAGCCTTCTCCACAAAATCTGATAGCAGGGCTTTATTTCCAGTCATATGTCCTGAGCATCCACTATCCTAGATAAGTGTGCTCTCTTTTATACCCTGCAATCACAAGTAAACACTAAGTGTTAGTTTTAAGGACCCAGACTTGCTTGGATCCTTTGTCTTTCTTAACAGTGTTAGTTCTTGCAGCGGAATCACTATCAACAGAGTTTAAACTAACATTGTCAGACTTTACACTTGCAGAGTTTGCTCTAACCCACTTCAGATTGGGTTTTAGCTCATAGTAATTGTGATAAATAGCATGATAACTCTTGCAAGTATAAATGGAATGCCAAGTGCTCCCACAGTGTGTGCATAAAGTCTGTGGTCTAACCCTAACATAATCATTCTTTACTCCTGATGTAGAAGGTAAAGAATTGATATGTTTGTTCTTTGTGCAGTAATTAGCAAGATGATTAGAACTACCACAATTATAACATGTTTTCCTTGGAGCAGCACCAGTAGGCAAATGATTATTTCTTTTATTTATGCCTATCTTTCCATTCCTATTCTTCTTGAACCCTTTTGGTTTCATGGCAGATTTTACCTCTTTCAGCTTATGATTGAACTGTTTTCCTGTCATCAAGCCAATATTAACCTGTTTTTCACAAGTTTTTACTGGTTTTCTAACAGCTTCTTTCTCCATAAGTTTTTCTGTTATAATATTTTCCTGTTTTTCACAGGCTTCATCTGATTCCATATCAGCTTCTCTTATTACAACAGATTTTAACTTATTGGTTTCTGGAACAAATTTCACAGGTTTAAGTTGTGGTTTAACCTTAACCTTGTCTTTGAACCTAAGTTCATCATTTTCACAATAGCCTAAACCTACAGAATCTGTCTGAAACACTTGATGAGTGTCTCTTCCAGAGTCTGTCCAAGTCTTGATTATTTTTCTTTCTTTTTCTAGATCAGATTCTAATTTCTTATATCTTTTGAGCAACTCATGTTCAACATAAACATCATCATCTCTTTCTTTTTGAATCTGCTTCATATTTTCAAGTTCTCCTTCAAGAAACTTGTTTCTATCTTTAAGACTAAGATTCTCAGCTTTAATTCTCTCATTCTCTAAAGTCTGATCCCTATAGCTAACATGTACGCTTTTCAGATATACTCTTAACTCAGATATATTATCAGTATCATAAGCATAAGTAGTTAGGGGTACCTTATTTTCAGATGATTCAGTCTCATCTCTGACAGTTGCCATTAGAGCATAATTTTCTCCATCATCAGAGTCTGAAGTATCTGCCCAGTCTTTGCCTTTAGAGATGAGTGCTTTCTCAGATTTGCCTTTCTTGCACTCTGGAGCATAGTGACCCATCTCCTTACACCTGTAGCACTGGATTTCAGATTTATCCTTCTTGCCAGACTTGGTATCCCTTCCATCAGACTTTCTAAAACTTTTCCTTTCAGAGTTTGAATCTTTCCTTGAGAATCTCTTTCCTTTCTTGAAGTTCTTGAATCCCATCTTCTTGAAGGTCTTCACCATCAATGCAGCCATTTGCATCATTTGTTCTTCATCATCCTCAGAGTCAGAAGCTTCATCAGAGTTTGAGTCATCATCAGAGTTTGATGACTCACTTTCAGATTTAATGACTAACGCCTTTCCCTTGGCTTTCTTCCTTGATGATTCCTTCTTAATGGGCTTCTCCTCAACTTTGAGAGCAACAGATTTTGTCTTTTTACTCATTCTTCTATTTCTTTGTTCTATCTCCAGTTCATGAGTTTTCAACAACCCATAGATTTCATCAAGATCTGTATCAGCAAGCTCATAATTATCTCTTATTGTGGTTGACTTTAAATCCCACTTTTCAGGTAGAGATAACAGAAACTTGAGATTAGACTCTTCAAGCTCATATTCTTTATCAACCAGAGACAGATCATTCAATAGTTTACAAAATCTGTCATAAGTCTCAGTCAAGGTTTCATTAGGTCTTGAATCAAAGTGCTCATACTCCTGTGTGAGTATTGTTTTTCTGTTCTTCTTAATAGCACCTGTTCCCTGGCATCTGACTTCTAAAGCATCCCATATCTCTTTGGCAGTTTTGCAGCCAATTACTCTGTTAGACATAACATTATCTAAAGCACTGTGGAGAAGATGTCTAACCTTTGCATCTTTTGCAATTGATGAGATGTCCTCAGGAGTCATATCTTTCTTTTCCTTTGGAACAGTCTTTTGTTCTTGACCATCAACAACAGGGGCTAGTTTGGTTGGATTATGAGGACCATCATAAATTCTGTCAAGATATTCTGGATCTGTAGCCTCCAGAAACATGGTCATCTTCACCTTCCAAATTGGATACTCTACTGCTCTGAGAATTGGAACCCTGATTGTTTCATATCGACTCACAGAATTAGGTTTAACCTGTTCAACCTTGGGAGTAGTTTGATTTTCTTCAGACATGATTATTACTGTGTTTGAATCGTAAAACTGTATATATTAAACAGCCTTGGCTCTGATACCAATTGTTAGGCCGAATACACAATATATAATCAAGTATGTATGAGAATAACAATCAAGAACATAGGTTTGTAAATCAACAAACTGAATTATATTAAATAATTCTCTCTTAGTGATGTTAATGAATCACAAAGAGCTACTAGGTTACAAGAATAATAATTCTATGTTCGCGTCCCTTCTAGGGATAACCTATCTGTGTTTATATAGTACACAGTTACACAATCCTTATCTAATTGATACTCCTATAAATTAGCTATACAATTATTATCAATTAAGGATTGCTTCAGTCTTCTGTCCAGTCTCCTTAGCTGTATCAATATATTCTGCTTCTTTCCATCTTCAGAATAAATTGCTTCTAGAAACTTTATCTTTGCACCGACAGCTAAGTCAACTATCACCCTGTCAGACTTTATCAAACTCTGACCGGCTTCCATGTAAACTCTTCACCCAGTCAGACTTTATCAAACTCTGACTGGCTTCTATGTAAACTCTGATATGTACCTGGTACTTAAACACTGATGAACAAACGTCAGCAATTATATCTAACACTAATATATGAGGAGGGTAATTTAGTAATTTCACATCGATTAAATTGTCTCAAGCAACCCCCTAGTTGCTCTATTATATATATAATAGATAATAGATAGATTAGTGTAAAGCACTTAAATGATATGACACTGGAATGGTAGTCATGGTACTGGTATGGTAGTCACCGGTCCTAAATAACTAAAAAATCTTTCCTAACAATTATACCATTTAAGTGATTTACACTAATCGTGTATAAAGATATAACTAATAATACTCTCAAGTAGAGAAAAAGTAATATTTCTATAAAAGTAAAGAATAATAGTAGTATAAGTTTAATATTTTAAATATTTACACTAAAATTTATTATAATTAAATTTATAAAAACAATGAATAAACATATAAATAATCATTCTTTTAGTGATTCTATATATATAAAAAATTCAGTCATTTTTATCATTTCAAAAAGTACAACATAAATCGAAATAATATATACATGTGAAAAAACATATTATTAACTTAATTTATTATTAAAAATTTGTAATGTAAAAAATAAATTTATATTTTCATGAAAATATACAAAAATATTAATAAATAAATGAAATTATAAAAATACTTAAATAAAATAACTTATTAAACGTCCCGTGCATTGCACATATATAAAGTTAGTAGAAAATCAATTCCTACGGGGTTTAACAAAAAAGTAGGGTGTATCATTCTTTTTAGCAAGGATCTTTAAAATCATACACTAAAAATGACGACGTTTACGACTGTCACGATTGGACTTGTATATTTTTGAATTTTCTTATGAATTGAATTGGTACAGTAATTTAGTAATTTACTTGCAGAAAAAGAAAGAGATGAGATGAGAGAAAACATAAAAGTTAACATTCCATTTCTTAAGTGAAGCATAAGGTGATGTCTCAACATATAGCCAACATGAAAAGAAATGCGAAAATTACAATAAAATAAATAAACAACTATTATCTAAAAGGACAAGCACGAGACACTATTCTGGATCCTTTTATTCCCTTAAACGATGTTGTATCCCTTCCTCTTTTAAACGATGTCATTGCATAGCCTAATTAAATATAGGCAATTTAGGGTTTTATCTATATCCTCATTTGTGACATAGCCTCTTTCTTGAGCAGCGGCGTCCATACCGGTGAACCACTTATATTTTCGATTGAGCTCAGTGTATTCCTCCCAGGTGGCATCTTTAGGGACTGAGTCCTTCCATTGGACAAGAACAAGCAAATAGAAATGATATTGTAACTCATCCCATTTCAATGAAGACATCATCATACTCTACAGCTATTCCAAGGCTGGAGGAAACTCAAAACATATCCATACCTGTTGCAGAACCCTCATCTGTGACAGGAGTGCCTAGCACTAGCCCTAACTTGGCTCAGGCCACAATGTCACAATGGCTGGAGTCTGTGCACCATGACAGGCCTTCAGGATCATCTTCTGTGTCCACACAATTGACGGAAGAAGAACTCCAAAATTTTCATGTGGCACAGATTGATGAGTTCTCTAAAATTGCTCAACATCTCCTGACAGCTGGTCTTCCCAGCAAGGACTATGAAGCTATACTCTTATGCCACAGGGAGGATGTTGATGCACAGAAAGAAAAGATTGTGGATGAGGCTCAATATGATGGAAACATAGATGCCTGGTTGGATGCCAAGAGGACAGTCAAGCTCAAGGATGCTCTAGCTTTTCTCAGGGAGGACTACCTAACTGCCTTGGGTTCAAATGCTAAAGGTCTCTCTCCTGCAGAAGTCTATGAAGCTATCAATGATGTCTACAAGAGTCAATTGAAGGCCCTGCACTTCCTTGGGAAAGGTCTTCAATCAGAGGTGTCAACTATCAAAGAAGAAACTGACCATTCCTTGGCTCATCTAAAGAACTCCTACCACTCTGATTTTCCCAAGGTAGATGGCATCCTTAAGGAGGTACAGAAGACTGCAAACAATGTCAACAAAATGGACTGCACCCTAGCTCTGGTTTCTGATAATTTGAAAAGGTTGTCTACCAAGCTAGAAAATCAGGTGTAATCCAACATCAACTCCAACTCCATGCTATCTGTCATGTGGAAGAACCAATATGGTGACAAGCTTGTAGATGAAGTGCAAATCTCCAATATCTCAAAGTTTGATTTCTCAAAGATAAAGGACCAGTCTCTCAACTCCTTCAAATCTGAGCAACTCTTCTCCAAATTTGATAGGTTGGAAAGAGAAGTGGCTGAGCTGAAATCTGAGAACCAAGGGATTTCCTATTCCTTGCAGCTCCTGAACACAAAGCTGGATGACCAAAGCAATACAACATCAAATATTCTGCTAGTCCAGCAACAAATGATGACATCAATGATGAGAAGTATGAACCTTCATGTTCCTGGTGAAGCTCAAGACATCTTGTATGATCCCAAGCCTAAGGGGGAGAAAGGAAAGGAAGAAGTGACTGCAAAGGAAGTGACTGCAAAGCTAAAGCTAAAAGGAAAAATCATATCTGAAAAGGAGCTTAAACCAATTACTCTTCCTACTGTATCTGTCACCAGTTTAACTGGCCAGAAAAGTAGTGTCACAACAACCTTCTATCCTGGCACAATGCCCATGGATGTCTCTGCTCCTCAAATCACAACAAGTGCTCAGCCAGTCAAAACAAAGCTAATCACTGAGGCCAAGCTACAGGAAGTTGCCAACTTAAACATCTATCATGATGTGGCCTTTCTGGAGTTTCTGAAAGCCATCTACATCAGCGTACAAGGTAATACCAAGACCTACAGAGCCAAGATCAAGGAGAACATCAGGTACCTCACAATGGTAGTCAGGAAAGTCAAGGAAGCCTATCTAAGAGAAATCACCATGGTATCTAAAGACAATGACGTATGGAATTTGTCATTTGACACTCTGGAGAAGCTGAGATATACTGAGCTAGACACCATTGTGGAGCTAATTGAAAAGAATGGTGAGAACAACAAAAGACTGTATGATGACTTGAAGATGGACCAATTCCTAAGATTACCTGAAGTCATCACCAATCCAAGAACCATAATTTTCCAAAGTACCACCAGGGCAAACTCTATTGATCAACTAATAATTCCTGCTCAGTTGGAAATGAAGAACATAGAGAAGATCAATGAGGTGCTTCAAATGCCGAGAGCTAAAAGGGGGTTTAGGACTGCTGAAGAGCTGGAAATGATTCAAACTCTCCAATCATTCATTATTCATGGCATAATACCAGAGTCAGTGAAAGAAAAAAGATAAAAGAAAGATGACAAAGAGGATGATGAAGAAAAGAGACATAGAAGAAGCAGTCAACATATGAGTGATAAGGATGGGGCAAGTGAAAGCAGCAAAGGAAAAACTTCCAAGAAATCAAAAGATGCTGGACATGACAAGAAAGACTCACAAGGCAAGAAAGAGACTCTAAAGAAGAGGAGTGGAAATCAGTAAGTCAAGGACATTGCTAGCAGTATCTTAACCACAACACAAGACTGTAAGTCTAGGGTGGGTATTGTTAGTAATGATCCTCCAAAATTAACATCCAAGACTTCTGAAACTGATTTGCCACTGAAGAAAGGAAAACCCACTACAACAAAATCTAAAAGACACTTCCACAAAGTCACAGCTAGTGGAGTGTTACAGTGGATGAAAGGAAAAGGATTGAAGCTACTTCCAAATGATATGGCACTGAAGACTAAATCTCCTTGTTCTAGAAAGCTACCTCAAGTAAAGCACTGGAAACTCAAAAGTGTAGCTAAAAGGACAAGGATAACAAAGAGAAATGGAGTGATCACAAATGTTGTTGGGATTAAGGTGTTTCCTCTAGATGAAGACTATGATGAAGATGCCCTAGCATTTCTGAGAGCCCAAAGAATCTTTGAAGTCAAAGTGAAAGAAAATCATCTAGAGATCAAATACACTGATGGAAGGGAGAAAGAAATGAAGACAGGCAGCTGGAAATATTTTCCAACATATGAGCTTGAAAGAATAAATGCACTGCTGAACTTTGAAGAAAAGGAAGAAAGATTATGGAAGATAGAGATTGCCAGGTTTTTGAAAATGCACTCTGACTATGAAGAAAATCTGAGGAAGCTGAATGAAGAAAAGAAAATTCAAAAAGAAAAAGAGATGGCTGAAATGGAAGAGAAAGCTAGAGAGTTGAGGAAGAAAGGGTTGTGCAAAGTGAAACAAAATCCTTATGTTGTGGAGTACAAAAATAAACATGGAGGAAAAAGCAATAAGGATGGAGTTTGTGGAATCCTATGTGGAAAGTGCTCTAAAAGCTGCAGTTGAAGATTTAGAAGACTCTCCCCTCATAGAAGAATTGATTGCAAGGGATGAAATTCTGGTTGCCATTTCAGAAATGAAAAGAAAGGAAGAAATGAGAAAGAAGAAAGTTTATGATGACTATCTAGAGAAGCAAATGGGAACTGAAGCTGTTTAGCAACAAAAATAAAATCTGTAAGCTTTCATTCTCAGTTTGTAATCAAATCCTGTTCTTATTGTTCATCTTTTACTCTTCTTCAAATTTGTTTCCTTTTATGTAAGTTAGGCTTGTTATCAGACATGAAATTGTGCCTAAGTTTCTTACTCACAATTTGGGGGAGATTGTTAGGCTCAAGGCATGTCTGAAGCCTACATATTATGAATATGTCACTCTACATGACCTAGTGAATTCTATCACTGGGACATAGTATAGGTCTCCACTGTACTTGTCTTGTTTTCATGTACTTAGCTTTATTTTGTATGCTCGGAGTTATAATGAGCTTAGTAAGTTTCTTGCATCTAGAATGTACATAGGCCATGGAATAATTATCCTGGTAGAAGTTCAGAATTGTTCATGCAGCAAGATGGAGATGAATAAGGCCCTGAAGAAATAAGGCCCTGAAGAAATAAGTTGCAGAAATTTATCTAAGTCCATATATCGTGAAGTCAAAATAAAGCTATGTCGTGAAGTCCTAAAATATCTATGTCGTGAAGTTCTGAGATCGTATAGTCCAAAATGAACTATGTCGAGAAGTCTTCAAGGCTCATATCGTGAAGTGTTGAAATAGAAAAGTTAAAATGTACTAGATCGTGAAGTCCTCAAAAAGGCTATGTCGCGAAGTCCTCAAAAAGGCTATGTCGCGAAGTCCTCAAAAAGGCTATGTCACGAAGTCCTCAAAAAGGCTATGTCGCGAAGTCTTCAAAGGCTATGTCGCGAAGTCAGAAATATGCTGGAGTCCACGATATCAACACTTAGACGTTTACAACAAGACAAATGAAGGTACAAATTCAAAGTCAATGGAGACAAATACTGAAGCATCTCTTATGGTGAAGTGGTCCAAAGACAGATGGCAAATCTACAGCAAAAATTGGAGAGGAAGAAAAGAGACAAGCAACTACAGATAAGGGAAAGGACGACAGAAAGCATGTGGTCCTCCCTGACACAACCAACCTTTTATGGAACGACAAAATGGAGTTGCAGTGAGGGGTAACTGTGTAAATATGAGTGTGCACTAGTTTGTATAGGACAATATATATATATATATATATATATATATATATATATATATATATATATATATTGTGCACACCCTACTGTTAGCTGTAAGAGACACACAGAAATATTCAAGCTCTCTTTTCTCTGTAAGAAAAATAAGAAAACACTGTTCTTGTTTAGAAGCCAGAATTTCACTTGTGAAATTTTGGAAGCTGTAGTATTTGATTTACTTAATACAAAGTAGATTAAAGTGATTGTGTGTGTGTTCAGTTTATTTCATTCCTCATTTTCACACAACACAATGGAACACATCTTTTTAGTTTCAAGAAAACGAAAAACATTCAAACTATCCATTCACCCCCCCCCCCTCTGTCTAGTTTCTTATTGATATTCATATCTAACAATATTATAATGTTTTATTACCAACATGAACATGTTAGAGGGAAGTAATTATCCTGACTTATATTCTCGTATCTAAAACTCATCTAACTCTCTTTACTAGTGTAGTATTGCTTAGTTAATATAGTTGTTAATTATTTGGTGTTAATATAAAAACAAAAAATCAATTCTTGTGTTCTATAACTAAATTGTTCGATATTAATTGCGATTTATACAACTAGATAGTCCTTGAGGAACGATATCTATTTATTACTATATTACTTGTTTGCGATTGTGTACTCTTGCACATCAGTATTTTACGCAATAGGAGGATCACTTAGTGCATTTGCAAGAGGTGTTGCAACTGATGCAAGACAATTCACTGTATGCCAATCTGAAAAAATGCTCTTTTGGCACCACCCAGATTCACTATCAAAGGCATATCATATTTGAAAAAAGATGTGGAAACTGAGGTTGACAAGGTGCAAGCTGTTCTGCAATGGCTACAACCTACTACACTGAAACACTTAAGGGGATTTTTGGGCCTCATTGGTTACTACGGGAGATTTATAAAATATTATAGTAAAAATTTTAAGCCTATGCCACAACTACTCAGAGAAGATGCTTTTCAGTGGAATGATGAGGCCACTACAACTTTTGAAAAGTTGAAGCAAGTCATGGTTTCACCTCTTGTATTATCCCTACTAGACTTCCACCCCAGGACATGGAAGGGGTGTTGTTCTAATGCAAGGGTGCCATCCTATTGCCTTTGCAAGCAAAACATTTTTAGAAAAGACTATACAATTGTTAGTCTATGAAAGAGAGCTAATGGCAGTGGTGATGGCTGTAAACAAATGGCAACACTACTTAATGATGTAGTCATTCATCATTAAGACTGATATGCAAAGTCTTAAATACATTCTGGAACAAAAATTATCTACTACATTTCAACAAAAATGGTTGTTAAAGTTGGCAGGTTTTGATTACACTATATAGTATAAATATGGTGCTGAGAACAAGGTTGATGATGCCTTGTCTAGACTACCCAGTTCAAAATTGCTCTCTATGTTAGTCACATTTGTGAATTTAGATTTGTTGGATGAAATCACTCTTACTTGGAGGGAAGACCCAAATATGGCACAGGTCATTGAAGAATTGTAGTCTGATCTTACATCCCACACTCATTACTATTGAAGACATGATCAGTTAATGAAGAAAGGAAGATTACTTGTTGGGAATGATAATCTAGTAAAGAAAATATTAGACTTGATGCATGATTCACCTCAAGGAGGTCACTCTGGTATGGAAGCCACCTACAACAAAGTCAAAACACTCTTCTATTGGTTAGGATTGAAGCAATTTGTCATTTGTCCCATCCAGAATTGCCTCACCTGTAAGAAATGCAAGTATGGCCATCAAGCTTACCCTGGGCTCTTACAACCTCTACATGTCCCAAATACTGTATGGGAAGCTATAACAATGGATTCCATAGAGGGGCTACCAAAATCCCAAAAAAAAGAGGTAATTATGGTGATTATTGATAGACTAAGTAAATATACACACTTTATTCCCTTATCTCGCCCCATCACAACCATCAGAGTAACACAAGTATTTTTGTACAATGTTTATAAATTGCATGGATTTCCTGCTACAATCACTTCAGATAAAGATTAAGTGTTTATTAGTCAGTTTTGGACTGAATTTATTAAGCTGCAAGGGGTCAGACCCAACCTCTCCACCTCTTACCACCCTCAAACAGATGGTCAATCTGAGGTCTTGGATAGATGCATAGAGTCATATCTTAGGTGTATGTGCTATGAATTTCCAAAGGATTGGGCTAACTGGTTGCTAGGGGTGTATGTATCATTTTGTTTCTTATGTGAAAGGTTTAGCTTTCTCCCTGTTTGGGGATTTACGGACACAGTTATACACTCATTTGCACCATTTAGTACTAAAGGCGATTAACATACTCTCGTGGGTTGTAAGCAAGGGCAATAGCTGTGGAGAATGCCAGATCTAGGTCATGTTTTTGTTAACTAGGCAGATAACTATGAAATTTGATTGTTTGATGTTTGAAGTAAGGCTCAATAGATGTGGTAAATGAGCTTAGTTTTTGAAGGTTTTTGGCAATTGTTATTAGAAAACCTGTTTTTTGTTGATTGGTATCAGAAAAAATTATTAATTAATCAAAATATTAATTAATTGTTATTAATTTATCAATATATTAATAATTTATTAATTTATTGAGATATATTATTTTAAAATTTTATAACATATACAAATTTTAAATATGTTATAAAAATTTTAAAATAATATATCTCAATGAAATAATAAATTATTAATATATTGATAAATTAATAACAATTAATTAATATTTTGATTAATTAATAATTTTTGTGATACCGAGGATATTAATTTATCATTTTACTGTATTTAAAATTTGAAGCTAGATAAATATTAGAATGCTCGCAAAATAAAAACATTTAAATTAGCAAAAGAACATGATCATATCAGTCTTCCAACCAAATCATTACATGTTGATAAATACATCAGATTTTTCTCCTTAAACTCTAAATACGAAACATAACATAAAAAGTAGGAATATGCCCCCTTCTTCCCCTTCAATGAATCAAAGTCATCATCCATCTTCTTCACAACACCCTCCACTCTCTTCTCTACAACATCCACCTTCTTCTCTATAACCTCCACATTCTCCTTAACAAATCCACCTTTCTCCCCACTACCTCGACCTTTTCCATCAAATCTTGAAACCATCTCTTGAAACCCAAAACCCATGTTAAACCCAAAACCCCAAATCAAGTTGAACTCAAAACCCCTAAACACGAACCCAAAACCCCATCACCACCACCACCTTCCAAGCCCCAACCCCAGCTGAAAACAACAAACAAAACAAAAACGTATTTTATGATTTTATCTAATATATATATATATATATGTGTGTGTGTATGTGTAGTTCTAATGTAATTTTAAGTGTTTTGCAGAATGCATTGATGCTTGGGGCTAGTGTGATTGGTATATTTTGGGAATTGTGGATGTTTTATAAGGAGATCAATAATTGGGGGCTTGGAAGGTGGTGGTGGTGATGGGGTTTTGGGTTCGGGTTTAGGGGGTTTGAGTTCAACAGGGTTTGGGGTTTTGGGTTTAACATGGGTTTTGGGTTTCAAGAGATGGTTTCAAGATTTGATGGAAAAGGTCGAGGTAGTGGGGAGAAAGGTGGATTTGTTAAGGAGAATGTGGAGGTTGTAGAGAAGAAGGTGGATGTTGAAGAGAAGAGAGTGGATGGTGTTGAGAAGAAGATGGATGATGGCTTTGATTCATTGAAGGGGAAGAAGGGGGCAGATTCCTACTTTTTATGTTATGTTTCGTATTTAGAGTTTAAGGAGAAAAATCTGATGTATTTATCAACATGTAATGATTTGGTTGGAAGACTGATATGATCATGTTCTTTTGCTAATTTAAAGGTTTTTATTTTGAAAGCATTCCAAGGTTTATCAAACTTCAAATTTTAAATACAGTAAAACGATAAATTAATATCATTGGTATCAGAAAAAATTATTAATTAATTGTTATTAATTTATCAATATATTAATAATTTATTAATTTATTGAGATATATGATTTTAAAATTTTTATAACATATACAAATTTTAAATATGTTATAAAAATTTTAAAATAATATATCTCAATGAATTAATAAATTATTAATATATTGATAAATTAATAACAATTAATTAAAATTTTGATTAATTAATAATTTTTGTGATACCGAGGATATTAATTTATCGTTTTACTGTATTTAAAATTTGAAGCTAGATAAATATTGGAATGCTCGCAAAATAGAAACATTTAAATTAGCAAAAGAACATGATCATATCAGTCTTCCAACCAAATAATTACATGTTGATAAATACATCAGATTTTTCTCCTTAAACTCTAAATACGAAATATAACATGAAAAGTAGGAATATGCCCCCTTCTTCCCCTTCAATGAATCAAAGTCATCATCCATCTTCTTCACAACACCCTCCACTCTCTTCTCTAAAACATCCACCTTCTTCTCTATAACCTCCACATTCTCCTTAACAAATCCACCTTTCTCCCCACTACCTCGACCTTTTCCATCAAATCTTGAAACCATCTCTTGAAACCCAAAACCCATGGTAAACCCAAAACCCCAAATCCTGTTGAACTCAAAACCCCTAAACCCGAACCCAAAACCCCATCACCACCACCACCTTCCAAGCCCCAACCCCAGCTGAAAACAACAAACAAACCAGAAAGGTATTTTATGATTTTATCTAATATATATGTGTGTGTGTATGTGTAGTTCTAATGTAATTTTAAGTGTTTTGCAGAATGCATTGATGCTTGGGGGTAGTGTGATTGGTATACTTTGGGAATTGTGGATGTTTTATAAGGAGATCAAGAATTGGGGGCTTGGAAGGTGGTTGTGGAGATGGGGTTTTGGGTTCGGGTTTAGGGGGTTTGAGTTCAACAGGGTTTGGGGTTTTGGGTTTAACATGGGTTTTGGGTTTCAAGAGATGGTTTCAAGATTTGATGGAAAAGGTCGAGGTAGTGGGGAGAAAGGTGGATTTGTTAAGGAGAATGTGGAGGTTGTAGAGAAGAAGGTGGATGTTGTAGAGAAGAGAGTGGATGGTGTTGTGAAGAAGATGGATGATGGCTTTGATTCATTGAAGGGGAAGAAGGGGGCAGATTCCTACTTTTTATATTATGTTTCGTATTTAGAGTTTAAGGAGAAAAATCTGATGTATTTATCAACATGTAATGATTTGATTGGAAGACTGATATGATCATGTTCTTTTGCTAATTTAAAGGTTTTTATTTTGCAAGCATTCCAAGGTTTTTCAAACTTCAAATTTTAAATACAATAAAACGATAAATTAATATCATTGGTATCAGAAAAAATTATTAATTAATCAAAATATTAATTAATTCTTATTAATTTATCAATATATTAATAATTTATTAATTTATTGAGATATATTATTTTAAAATTTTTATAACATATACAAATTTTAAATATGTTATAAAAATTTTAAAATAATATATCTCAATGAATTAATAAATTATTAATATATTGATAAATTAATAACAATTAATTAATATTTTGATTAATTAATAATTTTTGTGATACCGAGGATATTAATTTATCGTTTTACTGTATTTAAAATTTGAAGCTAGATAAATATTGGAATGTTCGCAAAATAAAAACATTTAAATTAGCAAAAGAACATGATCATATCTGTCTTCCAACCAAATCATTACATGTTGATAAATACATCAGATTTTTCTCCTTAAACTCTAAATACGAAACATAACATAAAAAGTAGGATTATGCCCCCTTCTTCCCCTTCAATGAATCAAAGTCATCATCCATCTTCTTCACAACACCCTCCACTCTCTTCTCTACAACATCCACCTTCTTCTCTATAACCTCCACATTCTCCTTAACAAATCCACCTTTCTCCCCACTACCTCGACCTTTTCCATCAAATCTTGAAACCATCTCTTGAAACCCAAAACACATGTTAAACCCAAAACCCCAAATCCTGTTGAACTCAAAACCCCTAAACCCGAACCCAAAACCCCATCACCACCACCACCTTCCAAGCCCCAACTGAAAACAACAAACAAAACAGAAATGTATTTTATGATTTTATCTAATATATATATATGTGTGTGTATGTGTAGTTCTAATGTAATTTTAAGTGTTTTGCAGAATGCATTGATGCTTGGGGGTAGTGTGATTGGTATACTTTGGGAATTGTGGATGTTTTAAAAGGAGATCAATAATTGGGGGCTTGGAAGGTGGTGGTGATGGGGTTTTGGGTTCGGATTTAGGGGGTTTGAGTTCAACAGGGTTTGGGGTTTTGGGTTTAACATGGGTTTTGGGTTTCAAGAGATGGTTTCAAGATTTGATGGAAAAGGCCGAGGTAGTGGGGAGAAAGGTGGATTTGTTAAGGAGAATGTGGAGGTTGTAGAGAAGAAGGTGGATGTTGTAGAGAAGAGAGTGGATGGTGTTGAGAAGAAGATGGATGATGGCTTTGATTCATTGAAGGGGAAGAAGGGGGCCGATTCCTACTTTTTATGTTATGTTTCGTATTTAGAGTTTAAGGAGAAAAATCTGATGTATTTATCAACATGTAATGATTTGGTTGGAAGACTGCTATGATCATGTTCTTTTGCTAATTTAAAGGTTTTTATTTTGCAAGCATTCCAAGGTTTATCAAACTTCAAATTTTAAATACAGTAAAACGATAAATTAATATCATTGGTATCAGAAAAAATTATTAATGAATTGTTATTAATTTATCAATATATTAATAATTTATTAATTTATTGAGATATATTATTTTAAAATTTTTATAACATATACAAATTTTAAATATGTTATAAAATTTTTAAAATAATATATCTCAATGAATTAATAAATTATTAATATATTGATAAATTAGTAACAATTAATTAAAATTTTGATTAATCAATAATTTTTGTGATACCGAGGATATTAATTTATCGTTTTACTGTATTTAAAATTTGAAGCTAGATAAATATTGGAATGTTCGCAAAATAAAAACATTTAAATTAGCAAAAGAACATGATCATATCAGTCTTCCAACCAAATCATTACATGTTGATAAATACATCAGATTTTTCTCCTTAAACTCTAAATACGAAACATAACATAAAAAGTAGGAATCTGCCCCCTTCTTCCCCTTCAATGAATCAAAGTCATCATCCATCTTCTTCACAACACCCTCCACTCTCTTCTCTACAACATCCACCTTCTTCTCTATAACCTCCACATTCTCCTTAACAAATCCACCTTTCTCCCCACTACCTCGACCTTTTCCATCAAATATTGAAACCATCTCTTGAAACCCAAAACCCATGTTAAACCCAAAACCCCAAATCCTGTTGAACTCAAAACCCCTAAACCCGAACCCAAAACCCCATCACCACCACCACCTTCCAAGCCCCAACCCCAGCTGAAAACAACAAACAAAACAGAAAGGTATTTTATGATTTTATCTAATGTATATGTGTGTGTGTGTATGTGTAGTTCTAATGTAATTTTAAGTGTTTTGCAGAATGCATTGATGCTTGGGGGTAGTGTGATTGGTATACTTTGGGAATTGTGGATGTTTTATAAGGAGATCAAGAATTGGGGGCTTGGAAGGTGGTGGTGGAGATGGGGTTTTGGGTTCGGGTTTAGGGAGTTTGAGTTCAACAGGGTTTGGGGTTTTGGGTTTAACATGGGTTTTGGGTTTCAATAGATGGTTTCAAGATTTGATGGAAAAGGTCGAGGTAGTGGGGAGAAAGGTGGATTTGTTAAGGAGAATGTGGAGGTTGTAGAGAAGAAGATGGATGTTGTAGAGAAGAGAGTGGATGGTGTTGAGAAGAAGATGGATGATGGCTTTGAGTCATTGAAGGGGAAGAAGGGGGCAGATTCCTACTTTTTATGTTATGTTTCGTATTTAGAGTTTAAGGAGAAAAATCTGATGTATTTATCAACATGTAATGATTTGATTGGAAGACTGATATGATCATGTTCTTTTGCTAATTTAAAGGTTTTTATTTTGCAAGCATTCCAAGGTTTATCAAACTTCAAATTTTAAATACAGTAAAACGATAAATTAATATCATTGGTATCAGAAAAAATTATTAATTAATCAAAATATTAATTAATTGTTATTAATTTATCAATATATTAATAATTTATTAATTTATTGAGATATATTATTTTAAAATTTTTATAACATATACAAATTTTAAATATGTTATAAAAATTTTAAAATAATATATCTCAGTGAATTAATAAATTATTAATATATTGATAAATTAATAACAATTAATTAATATTTTGATTAATTAATAATTTTTGTGATACCGAGGATATTAATTTATCGTTTTACTGTATTTAAAATTTGAAGCTAGATAAATATTGGAATGCTCGCAAAATAAAAACATTTAAATTAGCAAAAGAACATGATCATATTTGTCTTCCAACCAAATCATTACATGTTGATAAATACATTAGATTTTTCTCCTTAAACTCTAAATACGAAACATAACATAAAAAGTAGGAATATGCCCCCTTCTTCCCCTTCAATGAATCAAAGTCATCATCCATCTTCTTCACAACACCCTCCACTCTCTTCTCTACAACATCCACCTTCTTCTCTATAACCTCCACATTCTCCTTAACAAATCCACCTTTCTCCCCACTACCTCGACCTTTTCCATCAAATCTTGAAACCATCTCTTGAAACCCAAAACCCATGTTAAACCCTAAACCCCAAATCCTGTTGAACTCAAAACCCCTAAACCCGAACCCAAAACCCCATCACCACCACCACCTTCCAAGCCCCAGCTGAAAACAACAAACAAAACAGAAAGGAATTTTATGATTTTATCTAATATATATATATATATATATATATATATATATATATATATATGTGTGTGTGTATGTGTAGTTCTAATGTAATTTTAAGTGTTTTGCAGAATGCATTGATGTTTGGGGGGTAGTGTGATTAGTATACTTTGGGAATTGTGGATGTTTTAAAAGGAGATCAGTAATTGGGGGCTTGGAAGGTGGTGGCGGTGATGGGGTTTTGGGTTCGGGTTTAGGGGGTTTGAGTTCAACAGGGTTTGGGGTTTTGGGTTTAACATGGGTTTTGGGTTTCAAGAGATGGTTTCAAGATTTGATGGAAAAGGTCGAGGTAGTGGGGAGAAAGGTGGATTTGTTAAGGAGAATGTGGAGGTTGTAGAGAAGAAGGTGGATGTTGTAGAGAAGAGAGTGGATGGTGTTGAGAAGAAGATGGATGATGGCTTTGATTCATTGAAGGGGAAGAAGGGGGCATATTCCTACTTTTTATGTTATGTTTCGTATTTAGAGTTTAAGGAGAAAAATCTGATGTATTTATCAACATGTAATGATTTGGTTGGAAGACTGATATGATCATGTTCTTTTGCTAATTTAAAGGTTTTTATTTTTCAAGCATTCCAAGGTTTATCAAACTTCAAATTTTAAATACAGTAAAACGATAAATTAATATCATTGGTATCAGAAAAAATTATTAATTAATTGTTATTAATTTATCAATATATTAATAATTTATTAATTTATTGAGATATATTATTTTAAAATTTTTATAACATATACAAATTTTAAATATGTTATAAAAATTTAAAAATAATATACCTCAATGAATTAATAAATTATTAATATATTGATAAATTAATAACAATTAATTAAAATTTTGATTAATTAATAATTTTTGTGATACCGAGGATATTAATTTATCGTTTTACTGTATTTAAAATTTGAAGCTAGATAAATATTGGAATGCTCGCAAAATAAAAACATTTAAATTAGCAAAAGAACATGATCATATCAGTCTTCCAACCAAATCATTACATGTTGATAAATACATAAGATTTTTCTCCTTAAAGTCTAAATACGAAACATAACATGAAAAGTAGGAATATGCCCCCTTCTTCCCCTTCAATGAATCAAAGTCGTCATCCATCTTTTTCACAACACCCTCCACTCTCTTCTCTACAACATCCACCTTCTTCTCTATAACCTCCACATTCTCCTTAACAAATCCACCTTTCTCCCCACTACCTCGACCTTTTCCATCAAATCTTGAAACCATCTCTTGAAACCCATGTTAAACCCAAAACCTCAAATCCTGTTGAACTCAAAACCCCTAAACCCGAACCCAAAACCCCATCACCACCACCACCTTCCAAGCCCCAACACCAGCTGAAAACAACAAACAAAACAGAAAGGTATTTTATGATTTTATCTAATATATGTGTGTGTATGTGTAGTTCTAATGTAATTTTAAGTGTTTTGCAGAATGCATTGATGCTTGGGGGTAGTGTGATTGGTATACTTTGGGAATTGTGGATGTTTTATAAGGAGATCAAGAATTGGGAGCTTGGAAGGTGGTGGTGGTGGTGATGGGGTTTTGGGTTCGGGTTTAGGGGTTTTGAGTTCAACAGGGTTTGGGGTTTTGGGTTTAACATGGGTTTTGGGTTTCAAGAGATGGTTTCAAGATTTGAAGGAAAAGGTCGAGGTAGTCGGGAGAAAGGTGGATTTGTTAAGAAGAATGTGGAGGTTGTAGAGAAGAATGTGGATGTTGTAGAGAAGCGAGTGGAGGGAGTTTAGAAGAAGATGGATAATGGCTTTGATTTATTGAAGGGGGCAGATTCCTACTTTTTATGTTATGTTTCGTATTTAGAGTTTAAGGAGAAAAATCTGATGTATTTATCAACATGTAATGATTTGGTTGGAAGACTGATATGATCATGTTCTTTTGCTAATTTAAATGTTTTTATTTTGCAAGCATTCCAATGTTTATCTAGCTTCAAATTTTAAATACAGTAAAACGATAAATTAATATCCTTGGCATCAGAAAAAATTATTAATTAATTGTTATTAATTTATCAATATATTAATAATTTATTAATTTATTGAGATATATTATTTTTAAAAAATTTATAACATATACAATTTTGAGACTAATAAATTTTATAAATTTATATTTATTATGATTTAATCTATAAATACTCAAAAAATCATAAATTTGAGTAAATAATATTTATGAAGTTAAGTAAATTGAATAGATTCATGAATAATTAAATTATAAATACTTGAATTTAAATGAACAGTGGCAGAATTTTTGGGTGATGAACAAATTATTAACATTATTATGGGAAGTGAGAAAGAATATGACGCAAAAGATAATAGTAGCGAGTCTCATGAAAAAATGTCCTTGAAACAATAATTATATTACGTAATTTTATTTTATTTTGCAATATGAACATAGTAAGCCAAAATTCCATAATACATTGAGAAGGACTCAAGATGAAGTATAATGAAATATCAATTTAAAAAAAAAACAAGTTACATGAAAGTCTTATTATATAAGTGCATCTTATAATAAATATCTATAATTTTGATATAGTATGCAATTATTAATTTATATATCATATGAGACTTATACACTTTAATAAAAATATATTATCTTATAAATTTTGTGAATTATTAATTTATATTAAAGAAGAAATCGATTGTATGGGTTACCCCATTTGCACGGTTCAAATTTCGTTGAAGAGCTGCGCGAATAGATTGCCAAGCCATATTCGATTCTCCCTCTCTCTCCCTTCGTCTCTCAAAAACCTAACAACAGTCAACAAATGATCTTTCTTTCTTTTTTTTTTTTACAGATGACCCGACACAAAAGGTCCAAACAAGCCACTAAAAGCCCATTAAATCCTTGTTTTGCGTCAATACAGTTAAACCTTGGTATAATAATATTCGATGAACTAATAATCTCGATGAAGTAATATATTGTGTCGGTCCTGACTTGGGTCAATAAGATAAAGTAATATATTTGCTAAAAGTATAAGATAATAATTTTTGGAAAAAAATCCTTAAGGGGCCATTGAAAATTTAAAATAATATTTACTATATAAATGTATGTATATATATATATATATATATATATATATATATATTCATATTTTTCAGTTTTAACCAAATTCAAAATAAATTTCATTCATGACTTTTGTGGAGTATATACAAATTATTTGTCATTTTATACATTATTCGTAATATAGCAAAAAATCTTTTGTAGGATAGATCTTGGGACTTCCTTATTTATCTAACATTGACCATTCTTGATATTAACTCTTATCAATTTCTAATCAATCATTAATTTTGAATAATTTGTACGTTCTTAGTGATTTTATAAGCATTATTCTGAGTGTGATGAATCTAATATTTATTTATATTTTACTCATAGTAGAGTATAATTTGTTTATATAGTATAAATCTAATACTGTAATACAAATATACTTCGATTCACACTAAAATTCTCTACCAACTTTAAAATTTACAAAAAAACATGCAGATAATTTTCTTTAAAATATTAAAATATTACTTTATCAATAAAGTAATATTTTATTATTATATCGATAAAGTAATAAACTCGATAAATTAATAATTTTCTTCGATCCCAAAAGTATTATTTTAAAGAGGTTTAATTGTACAATTTGTTTTATACTATCAAACCATTTTTTTGCTAGGCCTATGTTTAGATTTTTATTCTGGTTAATAAAATTGATAGGCTAGGCCCAGTTGGCCCAACCAAACTCTCACTAAAAGACACCAAAAAAGACCCAAAGGTGCAAGTCCACCCAAAACTAAAAAAGTCCAGCACAACCCCAAACCCGCCTAAACTCCCTCTTGAAACCCCAAACCCACTTTCTGTTACACCCAAAACCCAAAACCCCAAACCCCTTTGAGCCTAAATGCCACGCCATGTGGAAGAAAAGAAGCTAGATATGTCAATCTTTAGAAGCTTACCTAAAGAAGCTTACCAGTACTTCAATACAGAGACTAAAAACTATACAGATTAGAATCTAAGTAGTACATTCTAAAATTCTATATAGTAAAATCTTTATAAATTAATATTTGATAAATTAATAATCTTGATTAATTAATATTTTTTTGTAGTTTCAATTCGGGTTCTTTAATATAAATTAATAATTCACAAAATTTATAAGATAATATATTTTTATTAAAGTGTATAAGTCTCATATGATATATAAATTAATAATTGCATACTATATCAAAATTATAGATATTTATTATAAGATGCACTTCTATAATAAGACTTTCATGTAACTTGCTTTTTTTTGAAATTGATATTTCATTATACTTCATCTTGAGTCCTTCTCAATGCATCATGGAATTTTGGCTTACTATGTTCATATTGCAAAATAAAATAAAATTACGTAATATAATTATTGTTTCAATGACATTTTTTCGTGAGACTCGCTACTATTATCTTTTGCGTCATATTATTTCTCACTTCCCATAATAATGTTAATAATTTGTTCATCACCCAAAAATTCTGCCACTGTTCATTTAAATTCATGTATTTACAATTTAATTATTCATGAATCTATTCAATTTACTTAACTTCATAAATATTATTTACTCAAATTTATGATTTTTTGAGTATTTATAGATTAAATCATATTAAATATAAATTTATAAATTTTATTAGTCTCAAAATTGTATATGTTATAAAAATTTTAAAATAATATATCTCAATAAATTAATAAATCAATACTATTATATAAAGGAGAAGACGGGGGCGGTGAGGTGGCACTATCAGATCGCTTCATTCTATTTTTCTAATTTTCTCAATTTTTTGAATTAATAATATTAAAAATTCAAAAAAATCTCAATTACCTTTTAAATGCTTACTAATAGAGGAAACATATAATATTCTTGCATTTAAAATCTCTACTAATGGAGGAAACTAAATATCACTAATGGAAGAAACTAAATATTCAATTATAAATATTTTTGCCTTCAAAATATCTAAATTAGAAAAAAAAATGTATTACCTTACATTATTTTGAACTTTCCTCTATTATTATCTAAATATTCTCATAATAAGTTTTTAATGAAATTACCATCTTAACACACTGCTCGCCTAAACTTTCTTTTCTAAAAAATCTCAATTAACTTTTAAATGCTTACTAACAGAGGAAACATGTAATATTCTTGCATTTAAAATTTCTACTAATGGAGGAAACTAAATATCACTAATGGAAGAAACTAAATATTCAATTATAAATATTTTTGCCTTCAAAATATCTAAATTAGAAAAAAAAATGTATTACCTTACATTATTTTGAACTTTCCTCTATTATTATCTAAATATTTTCATAATATGTTTTTAATAAAATTACCATCTTAACATACTGCTCGCCTAAACTTTCTTTTATTATGTAATATAATAGAAAAACATGAACGTTTTGGTAAATAAGAAGTTAATAAATTAGATCGGTCTTGTATAAGAAATTAAGTAATTAATTCCAAAAACTAGAAAAAATCTCAATTGTCTTTTGAAATATTTACTAATGGAGAAACTAAATATACAATTTCAATATTCTTGCATTTTAAATCTCTACTAATGAATTATAATATTCTTGGATTTAAAATCTTTACTAATGGAGAAAGTAAATATACAATAGATCTTTACTAATGGAGAAAACTAAATATCACTAATGGAGCAAACTAAATATTTGATTATAATATTCTTGTCTTCAAAATATCTAAATTATAAAAAAAAGTGTATTACCTTACATTATTTTAAACTTTCCTCTATTATTACCTAAATATTCTCATAATATTTCTTTTCAAATGAAATTAACATCTTAACATTTTTTTCTCCTAAACTTTCTTTTTTATATGATATAATAGAAAATACAGGAACGTTTTGGTAAATAAGAATTTTAGAAATTAAATCAGTCTTGCATAAGAAATTAATTAATTAATACCAAAGATTAGAAAAAATCTCAATTGTCTTTTAAATATTTACTAATGGAGGAAACAAAATATACAATTTCAATATTTTTGCATTTAAAATCTCTACTAATGGAGGGAAGTAAATATAATATTCTTGCATTTAAAATCTCTACTAGTGGAAAAAGTAAATATACAATAAATCTTTACTAATAGGTGGCGCTCTCAGATCGTTTCGTTCTATTTTTCTAATTTTCTCAATTTTTTGAATTAATAATATTAAAGATTCAAAAAAATCTCAATTACAATCAATCAATCAATCAATATCTTTTATATATATAAAGGAAAACCCCTAGGAGCTCTAGAATTGCTCGATTCATATTTTTCTAATTTTTTAGAGTTTCTCAATTTTAAATACTTAAAAATTAAACTTCCTTTTTTAAGTTCTATTTTTTGTAGAAAAGAAAGTCAAAATCTTTTTTAAGTTATATAAAATAAACCATAGTATAAAAGGTAAGTACAACCTCTAATTTATAAAACTTCCTTTTTTAAGTACTATTTTTTAGAAAAGAAAGTCAAAACCTTTTTTATTTAAAATTTAATTAAACAAATATTACTTTTTTTCTCAACTAACTTAAATTCTATTCTAATTTAAGTTTAAATCTTTATATATAAAAAGGAAATTCTGAAATTTTTATCATTAAACTTCCTTTTTTAAGTTCTATTTTTTGTAGAAAAGAAAGTCAAAATCTTTTTTAAGTTATATAAAATAAACCATAGTATAAAAGGTAAGTACAACCTCTAATTTATAAAACTTCCTTTTTTAAGTACTATTTTTTAGAAAAGAAAGTCAAAACCTTTTTTATTTAAAATTTAATTAAACAAATATTACTTTTTTTCTCAACTAACTTAAATTCTATTCTAATTTAAGTTTAAATCTTTATATATAAAAAGGAAATTCTGACATTTTTATCTCAACTAATATCAAATTTTCCGCTTTTAAGATTCTAATTTTTAGGTAAGGAAATATTTTTACAAAATTTTCCGTTTTATATAAGCAATTTGATTATTTTAGAAAACATTACCTCTTTTAAATCTATTGATGTGTATATATAAATCGGCTCTGCAAATTTGTCCTCCTACACTTCTTTTCATATCTTTTATCGGTGTTTTGTCCATTTTTTTTGTTGGCTTTTGATCATGCTCTTTTTTCTATGCATTGAAAACTAAGATTTTACTACATCCAGCGTATACTTACTGGTACACACCATCGAATTTAGTATTCGATTATATTATTGTTATATTTTTTATTAGGTCTGTGTGAGGTGTAAAAGAGTTCAACAAGGTAAATGTGTCAATTTTTGCTATTTTTGTATGATTTTTTGAGCTATAGTTTTGTTTAATTTTGATTTTGTATCTAGCTTTTGATAGGTTTTTTTTAATATTTTTTTTGTGATTATGAGGATTGATTTTCTTTACTGCTTGATTTCATAAGTTAATTATAGTTTTGTTTAATTTTACTTTTGTATTTAGTTTGATTTTCTTTTATAGTTGATTTATTAAGTTAATTATAGTTTCATTTGATTTTATTTTTATATTTAGCTTTTGATTGGTTCTTTTTTTGTTATGAGATTAATTTTTATACGTGTAGTTGATTTGTTAAGCTAACTTCTTTAATTAATTATAGTTTCGTTTGATTTTATTTTTATATTTAGCCTTTGATACGTTCTTTTTTTTGTTATGAAATCAGTATCTTTTTTTTGTAGTTAATTTCTTAAGCTAGGCTCTTCTATGGGATTGATTTCAGTTAAATTGTATTATTTTTTTATTATAATAAAAGATTTTTTAATAATTAAAATATATTCTACTATAATTAAAATAAAAATTAACATTCCTTATTTACATTCGAATTTGTAGAGAATACATTCATTATTTACATTCAAATTTTCAGGAAAGACAATAAATATATAAAAATCAATCCTATTAAAACTTTAATCAAACAAATGTTATCATTTTATCTCAACTTTCTTAATTATTTATCTTTTTATATAGAATCAACTGTTTCTTTAAGTTTTATTGTGTTGAGCGTGAGGTTGATAATCTGCCTAATGATTATCACACTGAATAACCGTGTGATAATTTGTCTTTTTAAGTTGTTTTTAATTTTTTCTCAGCAGATTCATTCAAGTTGTAGGTTGTAACAGATAAAGCTACAAGATTGGGTAGTAGAAAATTTTGACTACTACAATCCAAACAACAAAAAAGAAGACCATGCAAATACTACTGACCTTCGTAACCTCTTATCCTCAACATTAACAAACATTAATGTCAATTATTTAAATCAACTTTTTTAATGAAACTTATATTTTTAATTATTATATTATTATTTTTTTAGTTGATGTATGCGTTGAAATTGTTTCTTTTTTGGTACAATTTATAACGATGAGTATGCATTATTTGTTATAAGTTTTAACTTTTACATGCAGGCAGGTGGTTTTTAGGGCTAACAGTTTAAAAAACAAAGCTTGAAAAGAAGGTTGCGTGGAGTGTAAAAAATTGAGTTTGATGTAACCATAAGTAGAACTAAAACACAATATGCAATTAGTTAAATTTAAATAATTTATAATAATAATTTTATTATTATATATATAATCTTTTCTCCATTTTAAATACAATTATATTTATCTAATTTCTAGAGTTCTTCTATTTTAAATATTAAAAATTGAAAGTTACTTTTTAGCTCCTAAATTGTAGAAAAGATAATACTTATTAGAGGTAAGTTGACATAAAATTATAAACCTAATCAAAATTTCTTATTATTATATATATACAATCTTTCCTCTATTTTAAATATTAAAAATTGAAATTTTCTTTTTTAGCTCCTAAATTGTAGAAAAGGTAATATTTATTAGATACAAGTTGGCATAAAATTATAAACCTAATCAAATTTTATTATTACTCTATATATATAATCTTTCCTCTATTTTAAATATTAAAAATTGAAATTTTCTTTTTTAGCTCCTAAATTGTTGAAAATGTAATACTTATTATATGTAAGTTGTCATAAAATTATAAACCTAATCAAAATTTATTATTATTATATATACAATCTTTCCTCTATTTTAATATTAAAAATTAAAATTTTCTTCCTTTTTAAGTTGACAAAAAAATATAAACCTAATCAAATTTTATTATTATATAAGCTTCAAACTCGTGCGATATAGGGATTGTTTTTAATAGTTGTTTCTTTAATTATTTACGTTATAACATTTATTAATTGCTTTAGATAAAAGAAACAAGTAAACATCTTAAAATAGTTAATCTTTTTAAAAAAATTAAAATCACTAAAATAGGCTTTAAAAATAATTAATTTAAGGTTTACCCGTGATATTTTTGGAAAAAGACGATCTTTAGTAAGTAAAAATAAAACTAAAATTGGTTTTAAAATAAATAATTAAGGGTTTATTCTTAATATTTTTGGTAAAGTATGGGTTTTAGTAAGTAAAAATAAAAAAGCTAACATGTTTTAGTTAACTTTTGGGGCTAACATAGAAAAATAAGAAAAGTAAGGTATTTTAGTCAAATAGATAATTGGTTAAAGATAATATTAATATTTAATCTTTTTAAAAATTAGTGAGGGTAATTAGATAGTATAGATATACAATCATTTTTCCATTTTGAATAGATTCATATTTATCTAATTTTCTAGATCTCCTATATTTTAAATATTAAAAATTGAAATTTACTTTTTTAGCTCCTAAATTGTAGAAAATATAATACTTATTTATTACTAGCTTGAAACCTATTAAAATTTATAATACTGTTGCTAATAAATTTTGTGTAGAAAAGGTTGTTTATTTAAAATTTGAAAAGGTAACTGTCCATGATTTTTTTAGAACCTCTAAAATCGCTAGATTCATATTTATAGATTTTTATAAAGCTCCTCTTATTTAAATAATTAAAATCAAAATTTGCTTATTTAGCTCCTATCTTTTAGAGAAAAAAATTGAAAACTTTTAATATTTCCTTCTATAACTACTACTACTACTTATAAAAGACAAATTCTCTGGAAATAATTCAAAACCTTTAAATTTTTTCTTTTATAACTCTTATTATAAAACACAAGTTCTCTAAAAATTATAAACTTAATCAAAATATGTAATCAGAGCTCCTCAATTTTAATTAAATATAATTGAATTTATTAATTTACGTTCGAATTTGAAAAATATAAAAATTAGTCATGTATAGAACTTAATTAAACATATATATATATATATATATATATTAATATAAATATATAATAAATATAAATATATAAATATAAATAGAAATATATTATAATATAAATATAAATATATTATTAATTATGTTTATTTACTTATTTTAAAACTAAATATATTATATTAATATTCTTCTAAATTTTATATGCAAGTCAAAACTTAAAGTTTTGAAAAATATCATGGAGAAGAGTTGGGTCCCTCAAATCACCTCAATCGTTTTTTTATAAAATTTTCTCGAATTTTTGAATTATTCATATTAAATATTAGGAAATATCTCAATTGCATTTTAAATCTTCATTAATGAAGAAAACAAAATATATAATTTTTATTTTATTGCCTTTAAAAAATTTATTAATGGAGAAAACTAAGTATATAATTTCAATATTCAATTTTTTATTACGAAACTAAATTTACCATTTTAGTATTCTCATGACTTTTTAGATAACCTGTGTGCATTAATAACATTGCATATTAATGATTATTGTTTGTATATTTTTATTTCTAAAATTTTTTATTATGACGTCTAAGAATATTTAAGAAATTTGTAATTTTGTGATAATACAAATAGTTTTACGTCACAAATTTGAAGATTTTATGATAACCCGTGTGCATTAATAACATTGCATATTAATGATAACTGTATGTATATTTTAATTTCTAAAAAGTTTTATTATGACATCTAAGAATAATTAAGAAATTTGTAATTTTGTGATTATAAGAATAGTTGAAGTTTGAAACGGTGGTTAGTACTTGATGTTTTATTATTGCTTAATTTTAATATTTTTTAATTTATATGTATTTAGTGCAATGGGCGTCGGCTCAAAAAAGTATGACACAAAATCAGTATATAAAGTTTATGGATGTTTAAGAAAGATTTTGATGCATTTTGGTGCCAAAGTTTGCACCGAGTTCCAAAATGGTGGCTAAAGTTTGAAAATTGCAAATCGATGGCCAAAGTTTCTACCAAGTTTCAAAATAGTGGCTAAACATTTAGATTAACAAATCGGTGGCCATACTTTATACCTTATTCTAAAAAGCTGACCGTGCTTTAATAATTTAACAAATAAAATATTGGAAAAAATGAAAAAATTATTGAAAAAAATTAATTTAAAATTTTTAAAAATAATATTGATTCAACACAAACACCAAAAAATTCATCCGAAGTTTTAAAAAAAGATCATCGAGTTCAAATAATTCTCGAAAAAGAGTTATAGTCAAATTTTCAAAAAGGTTAATATTTAAATTTTATTATTGCATATATTATTAGTATTTTCTGTTTATATGTATTTATTCAACGAGCGTCGGCTCAAGAAATATGATACAAAATCGACATATAAAGTCGTAGAGGATATAAAGATAATTTTGTGATAATGCGAATGGTTGAATAATTAAA
The DNA here is from genome assembly GCA_030848705.1 of Heracleum sosnowskyi. Lineage (NCBI taxonomy): Eukaryota > Viridiplantae > Streptophyta > Magnoliopsida > Apiales > Apiaceae > Heracleum > Heracleum sosnowskyi. The sequence continues at coordinate 5,859,042 of CM061242.1, read as the reverse complement.
TGGTGGTTAATACTTACATATATATTATTACATATTTTTAGTATCTTTTTTATATGTATTTAGTATAACGGATGTCGTCTAAAGAAAATATGATACGAAATCGGCATAAAAATATGTTAGTATTTTATTTTATTGTTTATGTATGTTATTTTGTAAAATATTATGTTCACTATTTATATATACTAACATATAGTCGTACCATGTACGAGTTTTTTTTTAATATAATTAATTAATTAAAAAATTAAAAGATATATTTGGATGTATTAATAAGTTATATATATTATTAACTATTGAAAAATTTCGCGTAAGGTATTAATGAGAGTGTATTAATGATTTAAAGATATTGTACAATTTGTATCTTTAGGTGTGTTTTTGAAACGTAATATTGTTAATAAAAAGGTAAAATGTTAATTTAAAAAGTTAACATTAATGATCGAAAGATATAATATAATTAGTATTTTTAGATGTCTTTATAAAAGATAGTTAGTTTTAATTAAAAGGTAACATGTTTTCAATGATTGAAAAATATAACATAATTAGTATTTATATGTGTGCTTATAAAAGATAGTGCTTTTTTAATTTAAAAAATGATATGTTTTGGTTAGAAAAGGCAATATCCTATTAATCATATTATTTATAAATTAAAATGACCGAAAACCAGAATACCGAAAAACCTGAAAATCAAAATTTTCAATGAAATGATTATTATATAATAATATACATTTTATATATTTTTTCTTAAATAGTTAATATTTAAAATTTTACAAAATATTTAAAGGGCCGCTGCGAAGCGCGGCTTAGTCGACTAGTTATAATATAAAGGAGAAGACGAGGGCGGTGAGGTGGCTCTCTCAGATCGCTTCGTTCTATTTTTCTAATTTTCTCAATCGCTTCGTTCTATTTTTCTAATTTTCTCAATTTTTTGAATTAATAATATTAAAAATTCGAAAAAATCTCAATTATCTTTTAAATACTTACAAATAGAGGAAACATATAATGTTTTTGCATTTAAAATCCCAACTAATGGAGAAAGCAAATATGCAATAGATCTTTACTAATGGAGGAAACTAAATATCACTAATGGAAGAAACTAAATATTCAATTATAATATTCTTGCCTTCAAAATATCTAAATTAGAAAAAAGTGTATTACCTTACATTATTTTGAACTTTCCTCTATTATTATCTAAATATTCTCATAATATTTTTTAATGAAATTATTATTTTAACATACTGCTCTCCTAAACTTTCTTTTTTTATGTAATATAATAGAAATACAGGAACGTTTTGGTAAATAAGAAGTTAATAAATTAGATTGGTCTTGCACAAGAAATTAAGTAATTAATTCCAAAAACTAGAAAAAAAATCTCAATTGTCTTTTAAATATTTACTAATGGAGAAAACTAAATATACAATTTCAATATTTTTGCATTTAAAATCTCTACTAATGAAATATAATATTCTTGGATTTAAAATCTCTACTAATGGAGAAAGTAAAAATACAATAGATTTTTACTGATAGAGGAAACTAAATATCACTAATGGAGGAAACTAAATATTCGATTATAATATTTTTGCCTTCAAAATATCTAAATTATAAAAAAAAGTGTATTACCTTACATTATTTTAAACTTTCCTCTATTATTATCTAAATATTCTCATAATATTTCTTTTCAAATGAAATTAATATCTTAACATTCTTCTCCTAAACTTTCTTCTTTTTTATATGATATAATAGAAAATACAGGAACGTTTTGGTAAATAAGAAGTTAAGAAATTAGATCGGTCCTGCATAAGAAATTAAGTAATTAATACCAAAGATTATAAAAAATCTCAATTGTCTTTTAAATATTTACTAATGTAGGAAAATAAATATACAATTTCAATATTTTTGCATTTAAAATCTCTACTAATGGAGGAAAGTAAATATAATATTCTTGCATTTAAAATCTCTACTAAGGGAGAAATTAAATATACAATAGATCTTTACTAATGGAGGAAACTAAATATTACAAATGAAGGAAACTAAATATTTAATTATAATATTGTTGCCTTCAAATATCTAAATTAAAAAAAAAAGTGTATTACTTTACATTATTTTGAACTTCCCTTTATTATTATCTAGATATTCTCATAATATTTCGTTTTAAATGAAATTACCATCTTAACATTCTGCTCTCCTAAACTTTCCTTTTTAATGTAATATAATAGAAAATACAAGAACATATTGGTAAATAAGAAGTTAAGAAATTAGATCGGTCTTGCATTAGAAATTAAGTAATTACTTGGTAAATAATTAATTACCTTTAATACTTTCATACAAACAGCTAATTAATAGTATAAATATACACATAAACTTAGTTAATTGTCTACTGCAATTTTTGTTGTCAACATTGTTCTTCTTTACTTTTTTGTTTGTTCATGTTAAAAGTGTGTATATGAGTACATGAGTATGAGACTTTTTCCTTTATGTTATTTATCTTATTACGTTTGTTTGTATCCTAATGTAGGATCATATTAAAATCTTTGACAAGACAAGTTATTTGCTATTAGTGTTGATTGAATTAAGACATGGATTAATAAGGACGGGGATTCATCAGTTAATCAGTTAAAATAATAAGCCGAGCAAGGTGATTTTCATATACATTCAGTTGTGAATTGATTTATATGTTTATGTGTTTACGTTATTAGTTTTGAATTTATAGTTAAAAGTTGATACACATGTATACAAGGTAACTCGAAAGGGGAGAATTCATCATGTCTTCAAACACAAATTTTATCATTGTTTTTTAACCGTTAGATAGTTATTGCTCTAATTTTAATGAGAAAAGATTATATCTTTTAGTAAAATATTTTTTGTAATTCATACACGAAAATTCAAAGATAAAAATTGTATATTAAGAAATTTATAGTGTATGTATTTCGAAAATATCATGTTAAGATTTATTCGACTGAAGAATTTATTTAGTGTGTGCATTTTTAACAAAATTCAACAAGTCAGTGCATCTGTAACAAAAGTCATACAAGAATAAGAAACATTGAGAAGAGGTCGTTAATTTTTTTTTTTTTAAAAGGAAGAGGTTGTTGTTGTTTTTGTTGTTATTTGTTTTGACAAAAATATATCATTATTAATAAAAAATTCTCCCATCAACAAAAAAGCTGTTTGTTCATATTTTTGATTTTTTTCTTACTGGGAGTAGATTTGGAGATAGTGAAGATTTTTAATAGCTCCGAATGTATAATTGTAGTTTTTGATTGAGCGATCTAGAACTTTATATATATATATAATTCAAAACAAAACTTAATTTTATATTAGAAATATTATTTTATTTAAAAATGTATTTTGTAGAATATTTTTTGAGAAAATTTAGAGATATTATTATAAAGCCGCTGCGAAGCGCGGCTTAACAAACTAGTTATTAATATATTGATAAATTAATAACAATTAATTAATAATATTTTCTGATACCAAGGATATTAATTTATCGTTTTACTGTATTTAAAATTTGAAGCTAGATAAACATTGAAATGCATGCAAAATAAAAACATTTAAATTAGCAAAAGAACATGATCACATCAGTCTTCCAAACAAATCATTACATGTTGATAAATACATCAGATTTTTCTCCTTAAACTCTAAATACGAAACATAACATAAAAAGTAGGAATCTGCCCCCTTCTTCCCCTTCAATGAATCAAAGCTATCATCCATCTTTTTCTCAACACCCTCCACTCTTTTCTCTACAACATCCACCTTCTTCTCTACAACCTCCACATTCTCCTTAACAAATCCACCTTTTTCCCCACTACCTCGACCTTTTTCATCAAATCTTGAAACCATATCTTGAAACTCAAAACCCATGTTAAACCCAAAACCGCAAACCCTGTTGAACTCAAAACCCCTAAACCCGAACCCAAAACCCCATCACCACCACCACCACCACCTTCCAAGCCCCAACCCCAGCTGAAAACAACAAACAAAACATAAAGGTATTTTATGATTTTATCTAATATATATGTGTGTGTATGTATATGTGTAGTTCTAATGTAAATTTAATTGTTTTGCAGAATGCATTGATGCTTGGGTAGTGTGACTGGTATACTTTGGGGATTGTGGATGTTTTATAAGGAGATCAAGAAATGGGTGCCTCAAGCGGAGGATAAGTTGGTGTTATTGAAAGATTTCTCACATGCCTACAATGTTTTCTTCATCAATTTTGGGTTTAGGGGTTTTGAGTTCAACAGGGTTTGGGGTTTTGGGTTTAACTGAAAGTGGGTTTGGGGTTTCAAGAGATGGTTTCAAGATTTGACGGAGAAGGTCGAGGCAGTGGAGAGAAAGGTGGATGTTGTAGAGAAGAAGGTGGAGATTGTAGAGAAGAGAGTGGAGGGTGTTGAGAAAAAGATGGATGATGACTTTGATTCATTGAAGGGGAAGAGTAACAAGAAAGGGGCAGATTCTTAGTTTAGGAGGATATTTTCCGTATAATTATGAAATTATATAATGTTATTGTTTAGAGTTACTCGAAATTAAGGAGAAAAATCTGATGATGTATTTTATCAACATTCAGTGATTTGGAAAACTAATATAATGTCCTTTTACTAATTTTAATGTTTTTCTTTTGCAAGCATTCTGATGTTTATCTAGCTTCGAATTTTAAATATAGAATGTACTACTTAGAGTTTTTAGTCTCTGCATTAAGTACAGGTAAGCTTCTAACGATTGACTTATCTAGCTTATTTTTCTTCCATATGTCGTGTCATTTAGGTTTGAAGGTGTTCTCAGATTTTCCGCTCAGATTTTCCGCATCAGGAAGTTATTAAAATTTCTGTGGTAGTTCGTGAGATATATGAAAAGGTGGAATGCTGGTTTTACTTTGAGATCAAATTTTATTCCATCTAGTACTTTGCTGGGTCTATTCGGTGCAACTATCGCTATCACACTGTTGAAGCCTTTGAGCTTGACACATCTTCATGTTCTTTCTGTTACAGGTCTAACATACCTTGTTTACTAGATTTGAGCATTCAGTAGGGGTATATTGGCTGTCTGGTTAAACCTTTACTAAGATCACTTTCATTGTTGACATCATATTATCTGCGGTATAACAATCTAGATGAACATGCTAATTTTGCAGGCAGTGAACATGGCATTGATAGACTTGATATACAGAGTTGGAGACCTTAAAACTTGCTGGTACTGTAAAACTTGCTGGTAGTATATCTGAAGTTATAACTCTCCTGAAAAAGGAAGCATTATATGTCTATGGAACCCAACACGGGCTATTAAAATTACAAAAAATTCGGATATTGAATATCATTTTACAAACAATTAGCTGCTGTATTATTTGTTTCATCCATGCTAGGATAACTTCCATTTGTGGTGCTTAGGAGATACTTGTTGCAAGTTTCGATGATAGTTCTTCAAAAGCAAGTGTGGAACCACAAATATCTTGAAAAACATCAAGTGATGTCCCTTTAAGTATATCAGTGTCAACTCTTGTTTATTCATGATTTTTCCTTGTACGGAGTTAGAAAGAGAAACGCTTCTTTTATGACATTGTTGCTAATAGTCGAAATAGAATAGATGTTGACAAGTATGAGTATGTAAAACTCTCATCTTTACCATCTTTACTCAGAATTTACTAGAGGATGCACCCATGGATAGTGTGATAGGCTTTTGAATGAATCTACTGTTTACAGATTCGATTACATTGTTCAGACACTCCCGAGCTTGTGGTTTGACCTACAGTTTCCTATTTGATAGGTCTATGAAGTATTACAGGATTCTTTAGGTGGTCACTTAAAACAGTCGACTATGCAGCCATTTTTTTAAACCTTCAAGCGCAATTAGATTGATACATTCTATATAGTTACCTCTACATTATACAGTTAAACATAATGAAGTCTTAGTAATCAGTTATTCCTTATATATTTATTTCGTTTATCTGTAGTTCGCACTGCTAACTTACTTAAAATATATACAATTGAGCAGTATGCGACTTATAGTGATGAGATATGTTATCCCACTCCAAGTTATCCCACTCCAAGGAATGTTAGTACACTGACATTTCATTTATCTAGAGACATATTTATTGACAGTGTTTATGTTGTTTGTTACAAGTTCATGTGTAATCTATACACATGCGAAAGGGGAGGTGTAAACTTCTGTAATCTCCAGTCTCCGCAGTTTAAAAGGTCAATTTGTTGTTTCCCAGAACTTGACGTGTTTTGGCCACATCTTATGTTTTTTTGTCCAAATGCTGTCATAATAACAAACTAAATCTTATGAGTTCCCTCTTTCCTTCCAGGCAATAGAACTCATGTTAGTCGATGCCCTTTCCAAGGCAAACAATCACATTCCAGCTATCCAGCATAGATGACCCAGCTGAATTTTGGAAGGTTGTAGAGTTCTTTGGGTCATTAGTATGGATCTGGTGTCCGAGATTGGAGAGTCTTGTTCATAATGTCGTGGCACTTTTTTGGTGTCTTCACCGTTTCAATTGTATGATGTCATTTCAGAAGCTGCTTGAATGGACACCATTCCCGCAACTGCTTGCACAATTTGGTTGTGGAAGTCAAGAAACTGATCAAACAAATTTGCTGGCGCATCTACTTTGTCTGAAGCTCTAACCATTTGTTTTAAGTTATATGGTATGTTTTTCTGAGTAACACTAAAAGTTGAGGTCAAGACTACTCCAACTATTGATAGAATTTTGTCTGACTGAGCATTTGCACAAATTTCTGTTTCCCCTTCCTTTAGCATGCCGCTCGCTTCGTTTAGCATTAGTTTGGTGTAAAGTCAACCTACTTTGTGGAGACTATCCTTGATATCTTAATGCGTGCACGCATGTAGTAGCACCTCTGTTTAATTAGTAATTCTGATAATAGCTGTAATTTGTATTTGAAAAAAGAAAAAAAAAAGGTGATCTGAAAAAGATTGCCTACTCATTTAGTCATTCATGGAGAAAGCAAATAAGTGAATAGTATATGCTTGTTTTTGGAACCAAAAGCAGTGTTTGTAGTCGGATATGTTTGCTTTAAAGAGCTCAACATAGGTACATCCCTAAATAAGGTTTCCTTATCTTTCAATATTTAGTTGGAAGGTACTTTTTCTAGCATCAAGTTGATATATAAGGAAGGCAAACGGGATCATAGATTAGCCTACTGTTTTCGTAGGAGGGTAAAGAATGATAACAAATGCTAGTCTAGGGTTTTTGTTTCTTGAAGAGAAAAGGAAGAAAGTGAATGTTCTAGTAGCATCAGCAGAAGAACCTTGTACTCTTTTGGAGAATGTCCTGTTTGTTCACAACTATTTACACATGTAGACTATATAAATCTTTTATTAGTTCCTATGATGATTATATACATTTAACAAGTTTTGTAAGGATAGAAAATATATATAACTTACAATCCAGAAAATTAGGTACAGAATGTCCTATTAATATGTTAAAGGGAGTTGAGATATATAAATTTGACTTAATTAAGAAGCTAACTCAGATATTCATACTCCTCTGTACCAAACAAAATCTAAATAGAGATTTTAAACATACATTCAATGCGTAAAGGATCAGAAAAAGCAAAGATACATATCTTATGAATCTAAAGGTTAATGGTGGGGGCAACTTTAACATTGACTAACCCTAAAGGTTAAATATCAGTTAGAAGAGTGTATAATTATTATCTAACGAGAAGTTGCTTAACTTTGTAACAAGTCATCAATAAAATCTTTCTTCCTAAACATTTAGGTTTACATTTACATTAGCTGTAGTATGCAAATCTTTTATTAGCTGATGATCACATTTAACAAGTAACTCAAGGGTGAGCGCAAATATAATACATAGTATGAAACAAAAAGTCGATGGTTTCTCATATTAAAAACATAGTAAAATACTTTCCGTGAAGAAACCTCAACTGTATTACCAAGAAATTAAACCCAAAAAAGACATTCCTAACAGGTAAGAGCTAAAGACTAATGTAAAAGGGAAGAGCTATAATCCTAAAACTTGTACGGGAAACATGCAGTTTATACCTTCCAAATTATTCAGGCATAGAACTTAAACCTCTGGTAACAAAGTCTGGATATGATTGCTTAACTCTTTCGGAACAATTCCATTCATCATATGATACATAAATATGAGGGAGCAGGTAAAGCAACATAAAAATTAAAATCATAAAATTTAAAGATTAATAAAACCCGAGGAGACAATTGCAATAGAAAGATTAAAGAGTACAGAAATTCACTTAGCAAAAAAAAAAAAAAGAGTACAGAAATTCATATCAAAAGAACAAGAGAGTTTATTAACATAACATAAGCACAATAAGTAGTAGCCTAAGAATTTAAATGTTGCCTGATCGCGGACACGACCATTCCTAAACCAAAGCCAACGCCTAGAACTGGTTCATGATATGCCTTGTGCTTTCTAGCAAACTACAATTAATTGAGAAATTGATTAGAAATTTGAATTTATGAAATACTAACTGTATTTGATTTCATTCAAGAAATCGATTGTATGAGTTACCTCATTTGCACGGTTCAAATTTCGTTGAAGAGCTGCACGAATAAATTGCCAAGCCATATTCGATTATCTCTCTCAACCTAACAACACTCAACAGAGGATTTTATTTTTATTTTTACAGATGACCGACACCAAAGGCCCAAACAAGCCACTAAGCCCATTACCTCTTTGTTTTTGCGTCAATACAATTTTATATTATCAAACCTTTTTTCCGACTAAGACCTATGTTATCCAACAATTATTTCTATTTAGATTTTTATTCTGGTAAATTATTTCCCCAAAATTGAGAGTATTGTTGTAAATTCGGCCGAATCAAAGAGTCCATTACAGTAGTTTCCGCAATAACATCAATCAATCAATATCTTTATCTTAATCTTATCTTATATAATAATACATATAAAGGAAAACATGATTCATATTTATCTAATTTTCTAAAGCTCCTCTATTTAAAGTATTAAAAATTGAAATTTTCTTTTTTAGCTCCTAAAATATAGAAAAGGTAATACTTATTAGAGGCAAGTTGACATAAAATTATAAACCTAATCAAAATTTATTATTATTATTATTATTATTATTATTATATATACAATCTTTCCTCTATTTTAAATATTAAAATTTTAAATTTCTTTTTTAGCTCCTAAATTTTAAAAAAGATAATACTTATTAGAGACAAGTTGACATAAAATTATAGATCTAATCAAATTTTATTATTATATATACAATCTTTTCTTTATTTTAAATATAATTTTTTTAAATATTTATCGTTTTTTATAGAGCTACTCGATTTTATTTTAATAAAATTTAATTTCCTTAATAACATTCAAATTCAAAAAAAGACAACAAAATATATAATTTAATCCTGTTTAGAATTTAATTAAAAATATTACCTTCGTTCTCGACCAAAAACTTGAATCCTAATTATAATTTAAGTTCATTATCTTTAAATAAAATAATTATATATATAAAGAACAAAAGGACTAAAAAAATATGCACGATCTCAAAAGTACTTTTATAATTGACAGGCATTCAATCGTTTTTTTATGTATTATCATGCATTCATATGTTTTTTAATTAATTAATTTAATGTGCTTATCTATTGACAAGAGCTACAGTTTTTATTTTCATACAGATCAAAGTGATGATTCAGCTTAATACCATCGTAATTTGTGAACATAACAGCATAAAGACACCAGAAATTGTATGTCGAAAAGAACACAAGCATTGTATGTCAATGATGATTTTAGTTATAGAACTTTCATTATCTTCCCATTGTATGTTTCTTTGGTTAAATTTTTTGTTGTAGACTATCAATTCAACTTTTTCCATTTTTTATTTTCATATTATTTTGTATTAAATTTATGTGTAAGCTGAGGTTTTATATTTTGTCTGAGTTTCAGTGGCTAACCAAGTTAAAAATAACGATGAAAATTATATCCTTAACTAGGGTTGAAATATATTGTTTATACAGAAAGTTCTAATATAAAAATATTATTGACTCATTTAAGTAAAATTTTCTTTTAACATATTTAAAAATAGAAAAGGAATAGTAAGAAATTCAAAATGGGAAAGCAATATTAAAATTGAACTTTCTTTAACATATTTGAAGTTGAAAAGACATTCAAATTTATAAGAAATGAGAATTCAAATTTATAGGGATAACATATAATTATTTTTTAAATATATTTGAAGTAGAAAATAAATCGAATTTATAGGAGGATATTTCAAAGTTAAAGAAAAGTACATAAAATTAAAACTTTTTTTAACAAATCTGAAATAGAAAAAGTATTTGAATTTTAATTATCACTTCATAAGATTTATAAGATGGACTTTTTATATGTGTTATCACAATGTGAATGTACGTATTAATTTTGTTTATTATTTCATATTATTAGTATTTTTATCTATATTTATTTATTACAACGGGAATCGACCTAAAAAATGTGACACAAAATCGATATAAATAATATATAAATAGTTTAGTTTATTGTATATGTATCTTTAATTTGTATTATATTGTGTTTTCTAATTTATATGATAGTATACATATATTTTTACTCTAATTTTCTTAAATAATCCTTATTTGAAAGTTTAAAAATATATATTATAAAGCAGCCACAAAACACGGCTTAGTCGACTATATACAAAGGAATATTGTCTTTATATAAAGGAAATCCTCAAGCGCTCTCAAATCGTCTTAAAAATATTTATCTATTTTTTTAGAACTCCTAAATATAATTCAATAAAACTAGATTTTCTTATTATATTCGAATTTTAGAGAAGATAATTAATATACAAAAAATAATCGTATTTAGAATTTAATTAATCAAATATTACTTATTTCCAGCTAACTGAAATCATACTTAGGACTATTAAAATTAACTGAGTTTTGTTTTACATGTTCTCTAAGGATTCATACACTATTAATTAATAATTGTATTGTGATTTTGTTAATAGTAAATATCGTCTTTTAAGTGAGAAACAAGGTTTGTTTCAACGTGATCACTATAATTTGGTAGCAGGTGAATTGAAACTTAAGCTCCATCATAGAAGGAACTTTTGTTAATCTATAAAAGTAAAGGTATCGATATATAAATAAAAATTTATGTTTGTAATTATTTTTCTTGATTTTTTATTAATAAATAGTATGTATTTAAAATTTTTGAAAAAAAATATTATAAGGCCGGCGCGAAGCGCGGCTTAGTCGACTGGTCTTTATATATATATAAAGGAAAACCCCAGGAGCTCTGGAGCTCTAGAATCTTCCGAAAGCTATTTATCTATTTTTCTAGAGCTCCTGAATTTTAATTCAATGAAATTAAATTTCCTTATTGGAGTTCAAATTTATAGGATAGAAAAAATAGCAATTGCCTTTTAAACTTTTACTAATAGAGTAAACTAAATATACAATATTAATATTCTTTCATTTCTTTATTTAAGTTCGAATTTATAGGACATGAAAAATATCAATTGCCTTTTAAATTTGTACTAATAGAGAAAACTAAATATACAATTTTATAATTTTTTCCTTTCTCAATTTTAATTCAGTAAAATTAAATTTTCTTATTTACATTCAAATTTGTAGGAAAGACAATAAATATATAAAAGTCAATCATATCATATTTAGGATATAAATATATAAAAATCAATTTTATATTAAATTTCCTTATTTATATTTGAATTTATAGAAAAAAAACCTTTTCATAATATAATTAACTTTCCAAACTCTCTCCTTTTACATCTATATATACGGAACCAAAGTCTCACAAGTTTATCAGATTATTTATGTATCATCATATATATATTTGGATTCATATAGTAGAAGACTCCATGTAATTGTTCTATTTTATAAACTTTAATTTTTTTTCTTATATTTTTGTCTAAATGGATTATGGATCCATAAAACTAGATTTACACTAAAACTAGATTCTGTGTATTGATTCTTTTGACGTATGTTTACTTCTTATTTGATGGATTATTAATGTTCTTTTCTTTAGAATTTTGCAGGGATAGTAAAATTGCTTTATTGTTGCGCCTCCTCCATATGAGCCTATAATGTATAATCGTATTTTTGTCTTTTTTTATGAATGTCTATAATGCATTATCAGTATATTCTAAAATGTAAGCATTCCTCCGTGGTTGGGTTTTTGCAGTTAAAGGTTTTTGTTCTAAAAGAAGCTTAGAGGTGGGCTTAAGTTTCGCACGAGTTATCAGTTTAAATTTTGCTTTTATCAATAAATCAATAATCATCAATATTTTTTATATTATATAAAAAAAATTCTTTTGCGCTCTCAAATCATCTGAAACATATTTATCTTTTCATTTAAAACTTTTTAATTTTAATTCAATAAAATCAATTTTTCTTATTTACATTCGAATTCGAAAGAATAAAATAAATATATAAAAATCAATCATGTTTAGAATTTAATTAAACAAATATTATCATCATTTTCAACTAAAATCCTACTTAAATTTAACTTATTTATCTTTATTTTTGTCTTTATATTATATAAAGAAAAATCATTCCTCTGTATATTATACACTCCTTTTCATCGGCTATGTCTCTTTCACCACTCATGCATGTTTCTCTCTCACGGCAAGGAAAAAAAATACCGGTATGCCTCAAAAAATTATATATGATATGTATTATATATTGATAGTTTGGTTGATGTAAATACAAGAGAGTAACTTTTTACAAAAATTAAATAAACTATCAATATATTTAAATAAGTAAATTTATTTATATTATGTTAGGTCGAATACACAATATATAATCAATATATGTATGAGAAGAACAATTAAGAATACTGTTTATGAATCAACAACTGAATTATATAAATAACTCTTCTCTCAGTGATGTTAAAGAATCACAGAGAGCTGCTAGGTTACAAGAATAATATATTCAGTATTCGCATCCCTTTTAGGGTTAACCTATCTGTGTTTATATAATACACAGTTACATAATCAATCTCTAATTGATATTCTATAAATCAGCTATACAATTTATATCAATTTAGGATTGCTTCTGTCTTCTGTTCTGTTTCCTTAACTGTCTCAATATATCTTGCTTCTTTCCATCTTCAAGATATATTGCTTCTAGAATCTTTATATCAGCACCGACAGCTAAGATAAACTTTCTCCCCGTCAGACTTTAAATAAACTCTGACTGGCTTCCAGTAAACTCTGATGAGTACCTGGTACTTAAACACTGATGAGCAAACGTCAGCAATTATATCTAACAATCTCCCCCAACTTGTGCATAATAAAGATGTACAAGTTAATAGATAATTGATGATGTCAAAACATATAACAAATGCAGTGTTTAAATATAATCAGAGTTTAACTTTAACTTAGAACAGAAAACTTTAAAAACTTACAGTCAGACTTTACTTAATCTCTTCAATATCAGGCACTGTCCTGAGATAATCGATGAGAAGTCTTCTTTCAGCCTTTTCTAGCTCATCTACCATGATTTCTTTCAGTTCCTTGAGCTCTGGATCACTTTCTCCAGTCTAGTAGATAGCTGCCCTTAGTGAATAAATGATGTTTTTCCTCATATCATTTCCCAGCTTTATTATGAAGGATTTATCTGATTCCAGATTAAATTCCAACACTTTTATGCCAAAATCTGTTCTGAGTCTTGCACTGTTTCTTTTCATCTCAACAAGCTTTCCATTGTAATCTCTGTACCTTGGTATGTAAGAGCCAGCAGACTTTAAACCAGAATGAATTCTAGCTTTCATCATCCTGCTTCTTAACACTTCGGCTGCTTGATGAGTTCTTTGATTTTTAACTTTCAACAGATACAGCACATATTCCAGTTCTTCTTTCATCTTTAAACCAATATCATCTTCACTAACTCTGTATACTCTGCCATCAGATTTGAAGTATAACAGAAAATCCTTCTTCAAACCTCTGTGGTATATTAACTGAACTGATTCTAGAGTATCAAGATTTTCTTGAGTTACTCCAACACCAGGTTCAGCTAAAGAAGTGTGATCCATTGGACTATTGTTCACTATTTTCTCTCTATGAGATCCAAGCCCAGATTTATCTCTTGATTCTTTTCCCATGACTGTTCTGCTTTGGAGAAGATTTATATTTGCTGGAATCAAAGAGTGTTGAACAGTGACTGGCTTGCCAAAAGTCCTTTGTAATTGTGAAGATAATTTTGTCTGTACAACTTGAGTAGTATCAGAGGTTGTCACAGCTTCTGATTTTTGAACAACTTGAGCAATGTCAGAGGTGGTATGAACTTTAGTAGAAACATCAACATGAGCAACGTCAGAGGTTGATTTGTTTATCCTTGATTCAACTTGAGCAACGTCAGAGGTTGAATAATTCTTCTTTGGTAACTGTCCTTCTTCTACCAGTTTACCTTTTCCTTTATCAGACTTTGCAATCATAGGCCTCATTGTATATTGTAAACTCTGTTGAGAGTTCACATTCTCTTTAATAGAAATTCCCATTTCCTTTTTCCTAGGAGCCTTAGCCTTTTTCTTGTAAGTACCAGCTTCAATATTTTTCTGGTGTTCTTCAGCAAGAAGCTTCATTTCAATGTCCATATCTTCCATTGTGGCTTCACCACCATGTTCTTCCATGAAAAGTTTAGCAGCAATCTCTTCATCAGTAGTTGGATTTGATGAAATCACTAGACTCTTAAGTCTTGAAGAAGATTGACCACCAGAGTTTAACCTCTCAGAGTTTGTCTGTCTAGCAGAGTTTGACCTAAGTCTCCCTTGCTCTTGACTAGTCTTTGACCTTCTCTCTGCTTCCTTGCTTCCACCATCATTTGCATCATCCCTCAATCTCAAGGTTGGAGTCCTTTTGCATTTGTCTTTAGGAACTCTCTCCCCCTTTTTGACATCATCAGGAATAAGTACTGATGTCAGCAACTCCAGTGAGGCAGCAATAGAATCAAGTTGAGAAGACATAACAGTCTGATGCTCTTCCACCTTGCTTAGCCTTTGTTTTATTTCCACTTGATCTTGAATCAGAGAAGACAATCTAGTTCTTTCATTTCTCAAGATTAACTCCTTAGCAGCAACATCATTACTCAATCCAATGACTGCTTTGTGAGTCTCATCAAAGCGATTGTACAATGATTTGACTTGAACAATTGTAGCCTTGAAATGTGTCATTAGCTCAGGATTTGAAATCTCCTTTGCAGATTGAGCAACAAAATCAGCAGTCCTTTGCTTGGAGAAAATACAATCTGCCCCTGACCAGTTGGCATAGTACATATCTCTATAATGAGCTTCAGTGGCAGCTATATTTTCCTTGACATGCTCAGCTGTAGGATCCCTTAGAAAAGGTATGGATTCATCAGAGTTTGAAACTTCAGCATTGATCATAGAGTTAGCATGAAAAGAATGTTCAGAGTTTGCAGCTTCATTTTCTTCAGCAACATTTTCTGCAGTAGCCTCAGCATTTGACTGTGCAGCTTCAGGATTCTCAGAGTTTGGATTGACAAGAACCTCTGCTTCTACAGGAACAGACTTTTCAACAACTTCAATACGCTCAGAGTTTGCAGTGGCAAAAACCTCTATTTCTTCAGGAACAGACTTAACTATTTCCTCTGCTATAGCTTCATTTACTTTCTCTACAGCAGCTTCAGTATTTATCTGAGCAGTTTCCAGTACTTGATCAACCTCCTCACCCTTTTCTGGAATTGAATTATTGACAGAAAGAATTTCTGTATGAGTAGCAATTGACTCATCTATTATCTGGGTGGGTTGATCAGCTGCCACATCCTCAGTATCACAAACACTGACACTGGGATGTGCTTCAATTTCACCTTCAATATCCATCTCCAATATAGGTTCAAGGAAATCATCAGGAAAAACCTCTTGAGCAAAATCAGCCTCTATATCAGTATTTGCCAAGTCAGGCACAGAGGCTGCTTCATTATTTTCAGCATCCTCCTGAACAAGAACTTCAGGAGCTTCAACTGGTGTAGAACCAGGAATCAATCCATCAAATAGGTAAGCAGCAACTAGCTTCCTCTTCTTAGCATTAGCAGATTCTGGTTCATCAGAAACCCTAGTCTCATCATCAGAAGGTCTGTTTGCCCTTTTCTTCTTCCTTGAAGTACCAACAGAGGTTGACACCCCAACATCAGCAGATGTTTTAGAAATCCTAGCTCGCTTAGAACCCATATGTTTAGTCCTACCACTAGATTTTGGTTGAGTTGGAAGAACAGTATTTAGAGGTTCAGGCTGTGGTTCAGATTGTGTTTGTGGTTGAGGTTCAGATTGTGTTTGTGTAGAATTGATCAAAAACTGTTGAATCAACTCAGGTAATAGGAAATCACCTACATTACCTTTCTTGACATCCTTGTTAATAAGATCAGAGAATACTCTTTTGTGCAGTTTAAAACAAGGAATAATATCATTATCATTAATATCGACCCCAGTAACACAAACAGAGAATAAAATCTGACAAAAACGAGCAAAGTAAACTACCCTCCTGTTTTCAGTCATTTTCTCACCCAAATTAGTCAAAACTAATCTTGCAAAATCAAAGTGAGTACCATAAAGTAAAGAGTACCCGATTTGCAGACTATCAGTTGGTATTGCATCCCAGTTGGTACACTTCTTTCCGAATGTTCTGGTAATGCAATCGAAGAAAAAACTCCATTCCTTTCTCAAGAACGGGCGCTTCAATTGACCAATCTTTGCTAAAGACCCAGTGTATCCAATGGCTTGCATCATTCTTTGAAGATCAGTATCACCAACAGCAATGGTGTACGCGTCAGATTCTGCAAATCCCATTGCTTCACGAACAGTTCCTGGAGTAATAACATACTCTGTCTCTTGAAACTCAAATACAATCGATGGCGTTCCAGAATTACCACCATCATCATAGACACCAGTCTCCCAGAAAGCTTTGATCTGAGATCCATAAAGCTTTCCAGGCTCCACCAAAGCACGCCCAATTTCCGATTGAGCAAGGAAATTCTGCAGTAAATGAAACGCCTCCGGTGCATTCTCATTGCTAAGAGGTGCTGCATTGTTATTTGGGACAAAATCTAATCCAATAGAGTTAAACATAGAGGTTGCCATTAGAAAGTGTTTGAGAGAATAACAGAGAATCAGATGCAAAAGCTCGAAAGAGTTTGAAAGTAGAAAAGTGTTTGTGAATATGTGTGTGTGTGAATAGATGTGAGTTTGAGTAAGATGTGAAAGGTTTAAACGTAAGTGTGTGTATTGTATAAATATGCAATTCAAAATTAAAAACTGAACAGTTTTTAATCATCAATACACAGCTGTCTTACTCCGTTAACTGTGTGAGTGGGACACGTGGCACACATGCAATGACTGACAGCAAATAATTGACAGTTTCCAATACGCATGCGCAGTAAAAACAGCAATAATTACCGCCTTTTACACTTTTCTAGACACTCAACCTCTCTCCTCTGTTTAATACAAATTAGAACCGTTACCAATCATACTCTTTTATTTTCAAGAATGTTTTATCAAAATTGTTAACTGTCTGAAACAAATAATTAATTTTAATCATCAGAGATTAAAATAAAATTATCTCAGCGTAGAGTACACAACTCATCAGCTTTTACCAATCCTCCTCCTTTATAAATAAACTCTTTTCACAAACTGTACAGGTGTGAGTATTTGTGTGTGTGGTAACAGAGTTTACTGAATATGAATATTTAGACCATCTCAAAGTGCATAAAATCCACAAACTAAAGCAGTAAAACTGGTTGCCCAAACTCTTATAGAAAACAAAATCTGATTTTTATATCTAAACTCTGTATTCTGATATCCTTTCATTTGGATATATCTTTTATTTTCACCCCCTTTCCATATATTTTTTTTTTTTAATTTTATTTTTCCAGTAATCAGTGGTTGGCACTAGTCACCAAAAATCAAAGATTTTAGCCCTTATTTCGTACAATAAGTTCCTGGATCTTCCTAGGCACAACATGATCTCAAAGGAATTTGTGCTCTTTTTGGCATCTTTTGATTTGAGGGTGAAATATTTGCAATTAATTATCAGAGTTTAGACTTTTCATCAGTTAATACAATTAATTTATGAGAGAAAATGCAAACAGCTAATACAGACTCAGTGTATAGGATCAATAAACTAAGAGATGCTATAAATATAGAGACAGTATCATGCTGTGTAAAATTTCTGCACATTTTATAATCAGAATTTATAATACTTAGAAGGATTCATGATTACTTACTGAAAATCATGCTTCATACTGCTTTCTTCATCGGTCAATATGTTTCAGACAATATCACAATCAGAGTATAACATCAGAGTTTAACCGACAGAGTATGACTGACAGAGTATAACTAACAGAGTTTACTTATCAGAGTTTAACATACTGGTACACATAACAGTTAACACATGCAAAGAACCATGAGCATAAAATCAATCATGTATAAATTTTGAATCTAACCAGTATCTCTAGTCAAAACCAGAAATCATTCCAAGTTCATTTACCAGTCTTGTAAAGGTAGCTTCACTCAAAGGTTTGGTGAAAATATCTGCAAGCTGTTGGTCTGTAGACACAAAATGAAGCTCTATATCTCCTTCTTCCACATGTTCCCTGATAAAATGATACCTTATGCTGATGTGCTTGGTCATGGAGTGCTGTACTGGATTACCTGTCATAGCAATAGCACTTTGATTATCACAGTAAATAGGTATTTTAGAGTACCTTAATCCATAGTCCAGCAATTGATTCTTCATCCATAAAATCTGTGCACAACAGCTACCAGCAGCTATATACTCTGCTTCTGTTGTGGATGTGGAAATTGATTTCTGTTTCTTGCTGTACCAAGAAACTAATCTGTCACCTAGAAATTGACAGCTTCCACTTGTACTTTTTCTGTCTATCTTACAGCCTGCAAAATCTGCATCAGAGTAACCAATTAATTTAAACTCTGATTCTCTAGGATACCCACAAACCAAGAGTTATGGTTCCTTTGAGATATTTGAAAGTCCTTTTCAGAGCTGTTAGATGAGGCTCTCTGGGGTCTGCTTGAAATCTTGCACAAAGACATGTTGCATACATGATATCAGGTCTACTTGCTGTCAGATAAAGAAGAGACCCTATCATCCCTCTATAGTTTGTCATATCTACTGAGGCTCCTGTGTCTTTGTCTAGCTTTGTTGCAGTAGCCATGGGAGTTGTAGCATATGATCTATCAAGCATACCAAATTTCTTGAGAAGATTTCTGGTATATTTTGCCTGATTGATGAAAATCCCATCATCTGTTTGCTTGACCTGTAAGCCTAGAAAATAACTAAGCTCTCCCATCATACTCATTTGATACCTTGACTACATAAGCTTGGCAAATTTCTTACAGAGTTTGTCATTAGTAGACCCAAAAATTATGTCATCCACATAGATTTGAACTAACAGCAAGTCTTCACCATGATTAAAATAGAACAAGGATTTGTCAACTGTGCCTCTAGTGAACCCACTTTCTAAGAGAAATTGAGCCAGAGTTTCATACCATGCTCTAGGTGCCTGCTTTAGTCCATATAATGCCTTATCAAGTCTGTAGACATAATCTGGATGTTTGGGATCTACAAACCCTGGTGGTTGTTCAACAATCACTTCTTCTTCAAGTTTCCCATTGAGAAAAGCACTTTTCACATCCATCTGAAAGACTTTAAACTTTTTGTGAGCAGCATAGGCCAGAAAAATCCTTATTGCCTCCAATCTTGCAACTAGAGCAAAAGTTTCATCATAGTCAATTCCTTCCTGTTGAGAATAGCCTTTTGCCACAAGTCTAGCCTTATTCCTAGTAATCACTCCATCACTGTCTGTTTTGTTTCTGAAAACCCACTTTGTACCAACAATAGATCTGTTCTTTGGTCTTGGCACAAGTGTCCAAACTTCATTCCTCTCAAATTCATTTAACTCCTCTTGCATTGCTGTTATCCAGCTAGCATCTTGAAGAGCTTCTTCCACTTTCTTGGGTTCTGTTTGAGATAAGAATGCATGAAACAGACATTCATTATTTGTAGAACTTCTAGTTCTTACACTAGCTTCTGGATCTCCAATTATCAAGTCAGGTGTATGGGCTTGTGTCCACCTTCTTGCAGTTGGTAATTGGCTTCTACTAGCATTATAAGATCCTCCCCCTTGATCCATGCTATCCTGATTTTCTGCTTGACCATTTGCATTCTCTGAGGCTCCCCCTGAATTGGACTGTTCAGTATTTGAACTTTCAGAGTTGGACTCAGAGTTTCTGTTGGTTTCTTCATTTGACTCTCTTTCAGAATTTGAGTCATTACTTTGAGAAGTTTCTGAAGTTTCTTCACGCTCCCCCTCAACTGGTTCTCTATTTTGTTCTGTCAGAGAAAATTCTTCAGAGTTTACCAGTGGAGGATCAGAGTATGCTTCGTCAGAGTTTGTTGGATTTGCCTTATCAGAGTTTACATCATCAGAGTTTAAATCTTCATTTTCAAAGCGAAGTTGATCATGATATCCTCCATCTTCTATTCCAGTTATTTTCTTGTCATCAAATGACACATGTATAGATTCCATGATTACTTTAGTTCTTAGATTGTAGACTCTGAATGCTTTAGTTGATAGTGGGTATCCAACAAAAATTCCTTCATCAGCTTTTAAGTCAAACTTGGTTAATTGTTCAGGATGAGTTTTCAACACAAAGCACTTACATCCAAAAATATGAAAATACTTCAAATTTGGCTTCTTATTTTTCACCATCTCATATGGTGTTTTCCCATGCTTGTTGATCAGTGTTGCATTTTGAGTAAAACAAGCAGTTTGAACATCTTCTGCCCAGAAATAAGTTGGCAATTTTGCTTCATCAAGCATTGTTCTGGCAGCTTCGATTAGGGTTCTGTTCTTTCTTTCAACTACACCATTTTGCTCTGGAGTTCCAGGTGCAGAAAATTCTTGCTTCACTCCTCTTTCCTTGCAGAAAGCTTCCAATACTGAATTTCTGAATTCAGTACCATTATCACTTCTTATAATTTTCACTTTGTACTCTGATCCTTTGTCCAGTAGCTTTACATGTTCCTTTAGTATTGAGGCAGTTTCATCCTTCTTTGCTAAGAAATACACCCATGTGTACCTAGTGTACTCATCAACAATGACTAGAGCATATTTCTTTCTTATAACGACTCAGAAAAACGCTTGTACAATATTAATATTTAATAATAATTGAGTTCTATGATATGTGAATATTGTGTGAAAGGTGGATATGTGAAAATGTGATAATTAGATGTTTACTTGGTGAATGGTATGGATTAAAATATATGTGTATGCTTTTAAATGCATTCTATATGAATTTCTTATTAAAAATTAGTTCTTTTTGACCTTCCGGGAATTTTATAAAATCATCGGAGACTCTTTTTATTGTGAAATCTTTTTCACAACCTTTATTTTATATTCTAGTATTTTCTAAAATTAATGGAGGAATTTATGTTTGGCTTTAAGGATTTAAAAACGATTTTATGAGTTAAATGTCATTTAAGTGATCAAAACTTTGAAAATTCATATTTAATTCAATTTTGATCACAAAAATATTTTAAAAATATGTGTGAGCTTGTAAATTCGTATTCTTTGTTTTAAAAATAAAATTTTGATTTTTAGATATTATCTTCATTCTATTTCGAATTTTAGAAAGGGTATTATGTGGGTTTTGTTTATTAGAAATCAGATTTTTAATTAGCAAATTACTATTTTGCCCCTGGGCTTATAAAACCCTCTACAATCAGTTTGCCCCTTTTGTCACTTGCCGTTCAACTCTCTCTTCTCTCTTTCTCTCGATTTTTCTCTCGGTTAATCTCTCTCTCTCTCTCGATTTTCTTTTGTAAAATCTCTCTCTCATTCTCTCATTCTCTCATACATATTGGTGATTATATGTATTTATATAATCGTGTATGTGTGTGAGTGTATGTCGTGTGTATATGTGCGTGTATCAGTTTGCATGCAAAGGGCTTTTGGCGATTTTGATTTAATTCAATCCCAAAACCTTTGTTTTGTGATGATTCTGTGATAAGGAGATTGTTTAGATTATTATTGGTGAGGTTTGTTGAAGGAAACCCAATTTTCCGGGCACCTCCAAACCATGCCGCCGTCGGCAATGAGCTCCGGCGAGCCGACAGGGACGATGATGATGCTTTTGAGTCCAATTTATGTATTAATAGCTATGTTAAGTTACGTTTTTGGTTGCATGTAAAGGAATTGTATTGCATGTGTATTTTCGATTTTTCCCCTTTTGTAAAATCGGTTTGAAAATTTGTTTATGTTAATGATTGATTGATAATTTCAAGTTATAGTGATTGCATGTTGATTAATTGTGTTAAGTTTAGTTAAGTTCGAAATTTTGATGTTAAAGGTTTTGATTTGGGAATTTTAGTGAAGTTCCAAGTATTTGAATTGTTAACTTGTTAATTTGGGTATTTGATAAATGCATGTATAAGTTTAGTAATTTCTTGAGAACATGAGTATTAGTTTTGATATTGGATGGTTGGTTGTAGTAGAGATTATGATTGGGTTGGCTTTGTATAGAAAAACATCATGCTGAATTTTCCAGAAAACTGTCTGCCCTGTTCTGTTTTGATTGTTTGCATAATGTTGCTGCCTGTTTTAGACAGAGAGCCTAGGATGTCACTGTTCTAAATTGAATCTAGTTTGTGCACGCGCTAACCTTGTATCAATAGAGTTAACGAATAAAAAGTTATGCTTGTTTTACTAAAAGTTGCGCAGCAGGGATTTTTCTGTGTTTCAGTACCTAGTTTATACAGTTCGTTTTTAATCTCAATAAAGTGTTATGAAGTTGAAACTTTTATGCTAAGTTGAGTTAGTGGATTTTTGAAAAATGTTTTAGTAAAGTGTGCGCAGCAGATTTTTCAGTTTTTTGAGATGAAAACATTGTTGTAAAAGTGTTAAGGATATGGTTGGCATGATCAAATTGATTTAAGGGATACCAAGTGTGGTATGATTTGAAAGATATATTATTGTATATATATATATGTATAAGGAGCATGTTATGTGTATTTAAATGACGATGTGAGATTATATGGTTGATTGCCTATTACATGGTTATAATTGTTTTGTGATGTAAATATTATGTGTTTACGCGCTTAGGATGCGTTGGGTAGTTTAGAATAAAGGATTAGCATTTTAGAAAGGGCATACTAAGATAGAATATATTCTTTTGTAGAGTCCAAGGAAGTGGAACTTAGAGAGTTCAAGGAAGTGGAACTTAGAGACAAAGGAAAGACTAAGGTGGAAAACCAGTGATTGCTCATTACCCTTTTTAGCTACTTAAGGCAAGTAATACAAACTTGCTTTCATATTTCGATTCCATTGTTTCATTTTGACATATATGAATTGTTATCTTGCCTTGATATACTTTTAGTTCTGAAAACACCTATTGTTCATTGATAACCCTTATCTTTGTTCATAAATACCATGTTGAACTATATACCATGCTTTGTTTAGTTCTTTATCCTTAAACCTTATACCCTGTACATATCCATGAATTGAAACCTAATGTCCTATGATTCTATAACCTGAATTTGATCATATACTTATGCATTCCCTTTTTATACCTGAAAGTGAATACACCTAACTCTTATTCTAGTACATTACCAGAACATACCCGATGATAAATATTTCTTATATTCCACTAATAGAAATCCAAAGTGTTTTGATTGAACTTATCTGATTTCCAAAGGACTTCTTTATATCTGAATATGTTTTAAAAAGGAATAAGGTTTAGACTCATTTAAATTCTGATTTATGGTTTCCACGGATTCCTAAGATTGGAGGCGTAAGAGGCCGAGTAACGCCGGTCCAGCACTTTTTAATTATAATAAATGGACTAGGGATGGACTAGTCTAAAGGCCAATGTGTGCCTAATGGGACCCAATACAAGGACCAGAGGGACTGTGTGTCCGGTATGGGGACTTTACGTGGCTGATCACCCGTATTGTCCGGTGCGTTGTGAAAAATCTCCAAAAATTACTTATTGTTTTCTTGAAACGGATATCTTGAAAATGAAATTGGTTTACCCTTTGAAATTGCATATTTATGTCATTGTTCCGATAATTCCTTGATATGGATTCTGATAAAACCATGCCATATATATTGATATTGGAAACTGTTTTGAAACTGTATATTCCATTCATTGTTCTGATAATCCCTTGATACGGATTTTGCTATACCCATGTCATACATATTGATATTGGAACTGTTTCCCAGTGGATAACTGTATGGTCATATTATTATTACTTGTTGGGCATTTGGCTCATTCTTTTTCCCTATTCTAACCCACAGTGAAACGAGAAGATGGTACGTACATTTCAGACAGCTAGGAAGTCTTCCTATAGGGTTGTTTTTGGGATGCCAGCTCAGGTAGGTGATGACCACTTGTAGAAGGTGTTTTGTAATAGAGAACATAGAACTTTTAAGTCATGGTTGTAATAACTTTTGAGACTTATGTATTAATGAATTAGATAGTGGATGCTTGTTTCATACCATTAATTGTTTAAAGATCCAGGGTAGAGTTGGGGTCGAGTCTGCATGTTTATATTATTGTTTATGGGTTTAATATGTATAGAGGTTGTAGTGAATCCCCGATCATGACCCCAGATCGGGAGGGCGTCACATTTCTGCCCAAAGACATTATATTTACTGGACCAAAAAGATCAACATGTAGAAGATGATAAGGTTCCACAACTGAAGATTCAGATTTACTCTTGAAAGATGACTTCCTTTGCTTGGCCTTTTGACAATAACCACACAGGCCATCTAAGCTGAGTATTGACTTAGGAAGTTCCCTTACAAGATCTTTTCGAATCAGCTCATTAATGTTGTTCAAGTTTAGGTGAGAGAGCTTCTTATGCGATTTCCAACTCTCTTCACTAGACATTCTTGCAGATAGACACACAGTTTTTCCTTCAGAGTTTGTTACCAAACTTGCTTCATAGATGTTATTGTGCCTGTGTCCAACTAGAACAACTTTCCCTGTAGATTTGCTAATAACTTCACAATGTTCAGTATGAAAATCTACATGGTATCCTCTGTCACAGATATGACTCACAGAAAGCAGATTATGCTTGAGTCCTGAGACTAGAGCTACATTTTTGATAATGACACTTCCAAGATTGATATTGCCATATCCCAGAGTACGTCCTATGTTGCCATCTCCATAGGAAACTTTTGGGCCAGCCTTCTCCTCATAGTCTGATAACAGGGCTTTATTTCCAGTCATATGTCCTGAGCATCCACTGTCCAAGATAAGAGTGCTCTCTTTTATGCCCTGCAATCACAAACAATCACTAAGTGTTAGATTTAAGGATCCAGACTTGCTTGGATCCTTTGGCTTTCTTAACATTGTTAGCTTTTGCAGCGGAATCACTATCAATAGAGTTTAAACTAACATTGTCAGACTTTACACTTGTAGAGTTTGCTCTAACCCATTTCAAGTTGGGTTTTAGCTCATAATAGTTGTGATAAATAGCATGATAACTCTTGCAAGTATAAATGGAATGCCAAGTGCTCCCACAGTGTGTGCATAAAGTCTGTGGTCTAACCCTAACATAATCATTCTTTACTCCAGATGTGGAAGGTAAAGAGTTAATATCTTTGTTCTTCTTGCAAAACCTGGCAAGATGGTTAGTACTACCACAACTATGACATGTTTTTCTAGGAGCAGCAGAATTAGGCAGATAATCATTTCTTTTATTAATGCCTACTTTTCCATTCCTATTTTTCTTAAACATTTTCTGTTTGTTGACAGACTTTACTTCTTTAAGCTTATGTTTGAATTGTTTCTCTGTCATTAAACCAACATTAACCTGTTTATCACAGATTTTCTGTGGTCTAACCCTAACATAATCATTCTTTACTCCAGATGTGGAAGGTAAAGAGTTAATATCTTTGTTCTTCTTGCAAAACCTGGCAAGATGGTTAGTACTACCACAACTATGACATGTTTTTCTAGGAGCAGCAGAATTAGGCAGATAATCATTTCTTTTATTAATGCCTACTTTTCCATTCCTATTTTTCTTAAACATTTTCTGTTTGTTGACAGACTTTACTTCTTTAAGCTTATGTTTGAATTGTTTCTCTGTCATTAAACCAACATTAACCTGTTTATCACAGATTTTTACTGGTTCTTTAACAGCTTATATCTCAATCTTATTCTCTGTTATTGAACCAATATTAACCTGTTTTTCACAAGTTTCAATTGGCTCCATAACAGCTTCTTTCACAACTACAGACTTTCGCTTACTTGATTCAGGTAAAAATTTCACAGGTTTAAGTTGTGGTTTTACTTTAACTTTATCTTTAAACCTAAGTTCATCTTCCTCACAGTAACCTAAACCTACAGTATCTGTCTGAAAAACCTGATGTGTGTCTTTTCCAGAATTGGTCCAGGTTTTAATTACTTTCCTCTCTTTTTCCAACTCAGATTCTATTTGCCTATATCTTTTAAGCAATTCCTGTTCAACATAAACAGCATCATCTCTCTCCTTTTGAACTTGTTGCATGTTAACAAGTTTCTCTTCAAGAAATTTATTCCTTTCTTTAAGACTTAGATTCTCAGATTTTATTCTCTCATTCTCTAAAGTCTGATCCCTATAACTAACATGTATGCTTTTAAGATAAATTCTTAATTCAGATATATTATCAGTATCATAAGCATAAGTTGTTAAGGGTACCTTGTTTTCAGATGACTCAGCTTCATCTCTAACAGTTGCCATGAGAGCATAATTGACTCCCTCATCTGAGTCTGAAGTGTCTGCCCAGTCCTTGCCTTTAGTGATGAGTGCTTTCTCAGATTTTCCTTTCTTGCACTCTGGAGCATAATGACCCATCTCTTTACACTTGTAGCACTGGATCTTAGACTTGTCTTTCTTTCCAGACTTGGTATCTCTTTCATCAGACTTTCTGAATTTTCTTTTATAAGAATTTGAATCTTCCCTTGAGAATCTTTTTCCTTTCTTGAAGTTCTTGAATCCCATCTTCTTGAAGGTCTTTACCATTAAAGCAACCATCTTCATCATCTCTTCATCATCATCCTCAGAATCAGAAGCTTCATCATCAGTATTTGAGCCATCATCAGAGTTTGATGACTCACTTTCAGATTTAATGACTAAGACCTTTCCTTTGGCTTTCTTTCTTGATGATTCCTTCTTGACAGGTTTTTCTTCAACTTTAAGAGCAACAGATTTTGTCTTCTTTCCAGATCTTTTGTTTCTTTGTTCTATCTCCAATTCATGAGTTTTGAGCAACCCATAGATTTCATCAAGATCTGTTTCTGCAAGATCATAATTGTCTCTGATTGTTGTTGCCTTTAAATCCCATCTTTCAGGTAGGGATAGAAGAAACTTGAGATTTGACTCTTCAAGTTCATATTCTTTATCAACCAGGGACAAATCATTCAACAATTTACAAAATCTGTCATAAGTATCTGTCAAACTTTCATCAGATCTAGAGTCAAAGTGTTCATACTCCTGTGTTAGAATAGTCTTCATGTTCTTCTTTATAGCACTTGTTCCTTGACACCTGACTTCCAAAGCATCCCAAATTTCTTTGGCAGTCTTGCAGCCAATAACTCTGTTAGACATGACATTATCTAAGGCACTGTGTAGTAGATGTCTAACCTTTGCATCCTTTGCAATTGATGAGATGTCTTCAGGAGTCAAATCTTTCTTCTCTTTTGGAACAGTCTTTTGTTCTTACCCAGTAATAACAGGAGACAATTTAGTTGGCATATGAGGACCATCATTGATTCTGTCAAGGTATTCTGGATCTGTGGCTTCCAGAAACATGGTCATCTTCACCTTCCATATTGGATATTCAACTGGTCTGAGAATTGGAACCCTTATAGTCTCATATCGACTCACAGAAGTAGGTTGAACCTTCTGAGCATTAGAACCTGCATTAGAACCTTCCTGAGAGTTGTCAGTCATGATTATACTTGTGTTTGGATTGATAAACTGTATATACTAATCAGCCTTGGCTCTGATACCAATTGTTAGGTCGAATACACAATATATAATCAATATATGTATGAGAAGAACAATTAAGAATACTGTTTATGAATCAACAACTGAATTATATAAATAACTCTTCTCTCAGTGATGTTAAAGAATCACAGAGAGCTGCTAGGTTACAAGAATAATATATTCAGTATTCGCATCCCTTTTAGGGTTAACCTATCTGTGTTTATATAATACACAGTTACATAATCAATCTCTAATTGATATCCTATAAATCAGCTATACAATTTATATCAATTTAGGATTGCTTCTGTCTTCTGTTCTGTTTCCTTAACTGTCTCAATATATCTTGCTTCTTTCCATCTTCAAGATATATTGCTTCTAGAATCTTTATATCAGCACCGACAGTTAAGATAAACTTTCTCCCCGTCAGACTTTAAATAAACTCTGACTGGCTTCCAGTAAACTCTGATGAGTACCTGGTACTTAAACACTGATGAGCAAACGTCAGCAATTATATCTAACATATTAAATAAGTTAATTCAATAATATTAAAGTTCTTTATTTAAATTTGAATCTATAGGATAGAAAAAATCTCAATTGTCTTTTAAATCTTTGTTAATGGAGGAAACTAAATAAACAATTTTAATTCAATAAAATTAAAGTTTCTTATTTAAATTGGATTTTATAGGATAGAAAAATATCAAATACCTTTTAAATCTTTACTAATTGAGGAAACTCATATACAATTTTAAGATTCTTTCATTTCTCAATTTTTATTTAATAAAATGAAAGTCAATAAAATTAAATTTCCTTATTTAAATTCGAATTTATAAGATAGAAAAATATCAACTGTCTTTTAAATCTTTCCTAATGTAAGAAACTGATATACAATTTTAAGATTATTTTCTTTCTCAATTTTTATTCAATAAAATGAAAGTTCCCTATTTAAATTTGAATTTATATGATAAAACAAAATCTCAATTGCCTTTTAAATCTTTACTAATGAAGGAAACTAAATATAACTATTTATTTATTTTTCCAGAGCTCTTGAATTTTAATTTAATATAAATAAATTTACTTATTTAAATTCAAATTTATAGGATAGAGATAATATCAGTTGCCTTTTAAATTTTAACTAATGGAAAAAATAGAATATACAATTTTAATATTATTTACTGTCTCAATTTTAATTCAATAAATTTAAAGTTGCTTATTTAATATTATGAATTATATTTATTAAAAAAATTAAATAAGTATGTTAAAATAGGTAAGCCTTTTTAATAATTAAAAGTATTAAAATAGACTTAAACATATTTTTGGACATCTATATCTTTTTATTAATATTCAACATATTTATCATTTTAGCTTATCAATCTTTATCTTATTTCTTTTTTATTTATCTTCTTCTTTATATATGTAAGGAAACTGAATATATAATTTTAATATTCTCATTGATTAAAAGATATCTCATTTGTTTTTTCAAATATTTCCTAATGAAGGAAACTTAATATACAATTTTAATATTTTTGCCTTTGAAATCTTGACTAATGGATATTATCCTAAAACTTTTTTCCCAAATTTTAAAATTGAAAAAGACTTTTACTAGTACTTTCCTAAATTTCTCTTTGCCACAAATTTGAAACTTATTACAAAAATTTACCTTAATTATTCAAGACTAAATATATATATAATTGACCATCGAAGATAAGTAAGTTCAACTTCCTATCGTACTTTTACATCGATTTGTTAGTTTACCTTTTGTTAGATCAGAATTCAATGATCGTCAGGAGCTAGACTCAACTGATCAGGATTGCTGACGTCATCAGGATTGCATGGTCGTCAGGATCAGAATACATATCAGGACTGAGATCAGGATTGATCATCAGGACTGGAAGCTGATCAGGATTCCTACTTCGAGTTATATTTGGAGTCTAGTTAAACATGGAAGTTTATTTTGTCGGTTCCTGGTTTGTAGAATGTAGCTATCAATTATGGATAGGTTTCAATCTTTGTAATTGATTAGGACTTATCATTGATAGAGAAGCTGTGTAGTATATAAAAACAGTTTAGGTTTCGATTTATGAAGGTGAACATAATCGATCATACACTTGAGTATTTGTGTAACCTAGCAGCTCTCAAGAACATCAGAATTTCTTGAGAGAGTTTGTAACAGTTTTATATCAGATTTAATAAAGCTGTTATCTTTCTTTCATATTTGTGTTATATACTTGATTAAGTCGATTATCTTATACTATTGTATTCAACCCCCCTTCTACAATAGATTATTACTGGGCAACAATTGGTATCAGAGCAAACTGATTTAATTCTGAATCAGATACGATCTAAAGATGTCGACAACCAAGTATGAAAGCATGAAGATTCCCATCTTGAAGAAATCAGAATATCCAACATGGAGGGTAAAGATGCTGATGTACCTGGAGGCTATGGATCCTGACTATTTGGACAGGATTCGTGATGGACCATATATACCTACGAGGTTCGTTGAACGAACAGACATTGTACCTGAACATTATGTGGTCAAAGTCAAAAGTGAATGGACTCCAGAAGAAAAAGCTCATGTACTCAGGGAACCAAAGATAAAGAATATCTTGCACAGTAGTCTTGATGCTGTCATGTCAAACAGAGTGATTGCATGCAAGTCTTCAAAAGAAATCTGGGATACTTTGGAAACTCAGTGCCAGGGATCTACATCTGTCAAGAAAAACAGAAGGGCTCTTTTGATTCAAGAATATGAACAATTTGATGCAAGACCTGAAGAGAGCCTAACTGATCTATATGATAGATTTCTGACACTATTGAACAGTTTATCTTTAGTTGACAAGGAATATGAAACTGAAGATTCAAACACCAAGTTTCTAAGAGCTTTACCTGAAGAATGGGACACTCAGACCTCAATCATTAGACACCAGTATGATCTCAACACCGTGTCTCTTGATGAAGTCTACGGAATGCTAAGAACTCATGATCTTGAAGTTCAACAGAGAAAGAACAAGAAAAGCAGCAAGGCAAAATCTATTGCTTTGAAAGCAGAGGCTAAATCAAAAGGAAAAACTATGGAGGTCTCTAGAAGTAAAACAAGAATAGTTGAGTCAGATCCTGATGACTCCTCATCAGATACTGATGGCAATCCTGATGCCAATACTGATGATGATTCTTCTGACTCAGACATGGAAGAGATGGTTGCTATGATTGTCAGAAACTTCAGGAGGATGAAGTTCAGGAAGAGTAGAAGACAAGGCAACTTTCAGAAAAAGGCCTTCACTGCAAACAAAGACAAGTATATCAAAAAGGACAGCAAGGGTAGCAAATTTGACAAGTCAAAGGTTAGATGCTACAAGTGTAATGGTATGGGTCACTTTGCTTCTGAGTGCAAGAAGACAAAGGCACTTATCACATCAAGAAAGGATTGGATGGACTCTTCCTCAGAATCTGATACTGAGGTAGTCAACTATGCTCTAATGGCCAATGCTGATGTAACTGCTGCTCCTGATGATAAGGTACTGAGTACTGTCTTTGATTTTGATTCTGATAATGCTTCTGAGTTAAGACGTTTTCTAAAGTCATTACATATTAGCTTTAGAAGTCAAACTGCTGAAAATACTAGGATCTTATCTGAGATGTCTGAACTTAGAAAAATGAATGATATATTAGAAGCTGAATTTTCTCGTATGCAAAAAGTACAAAAAGAATGTGATAATGCTAAACACATGTACTTAGAGATGAAATCTAAATGTACTTCTCTTGAAAAGGAACTTGAATATGCTAATGAGAAAATCAGAACCTGGACAGACTCTGGTAGGAAATTTTATGAGATTAATACCTCTAAGAATTGGAAAGAGTGTCTAGGATATAAGTCAGATGAGGATAAGAAATTGAAAGAGAAAATTGTCATAGATGAGACAGTCAGTCCAAAGACATATAGACATGTTTTAGATAAAACCAAAACTAAGATTACTCCTGTTAATTTTGTTTTTGGTAAGGATTCCAATTCTACTTTTGAAAAGGGATCTACTTCTACTCAAGGAATTAATATTATAAAGTCAAAACATGTCATGAAGAAAGTCACTAAGAATGTAGGTCTATTGTCTCAGAAACAGCTTAAGGATAAAATCTGTGAGGTGACAGATAAGAAAAAGGAAGCTACTGTTAAGAGAAACAGGAATGGTAAAGTTGGGATCAATAAAGAGAATGGTTATAAATATATCCCAAATGCACCTAGAAAGTGTTGTTTTAACTGTGGAAACTCTAATCATCTTGCTATTGATTGTAAGAAGAGTAAGAAGAAGATTGCTGATATTTCTAAATCTGATATTAGGAATAGATCAGTATTTTATAAACCACAGGAGTCCTGTTTTCATTGTGGTAGTATATGGCATTCTATTTATACTTGTAAAGATTATCATGAGTTGTACTATAACTTTTATGATCCATTGCCTAAAGTTGATAAAAATAGTACAAAGTCTGATAGAATTGAGAATGTCATAGTGAAGCATGCTTTTGTTAATACTGATACTGACAAATCAAATCCTGATGGAGTAAATCTTGTCAGGACTGCTAAGGTCAGAAAGTCTTCTGCTGTGAATGTTAATAAAATGCATGACAAAGGGACCCAACAAGTGTGGGTTCCTAAACATTCTAATTAGTGTTTTGGAATTCTGATGCAGGGTAAAAAGAAAAATGTGTTAGTCATGGATAGTGGATGTTCTGTGCACATGACTGGAAACAAAGCCTTGTTATCAGAATATGAGGAAAAAGCTGGCCCAACTGTGTCTTATGGAGATGGCAACATTGGACAAACTTTGGGATATGGCAATATAATCATTGGAAATGTCATCATTGAAAAAGTAGCTCTAGTGAAGAGACTAAAACACAACTTGTTGAGTATTAGTCAAATCACTGACAGAGGTTATCATGTCAACTTCTATTCCACACATTGTGAAGTAGTCAGTAAAGCAACAGTAAAGATAGCACTGACTGGCTACAGGCATGGTAACATATATGAAGCCAACATTCAATCAAATACTGATGTCTCCCCTACCTGTCTAATCAGTAAAGCATCAGTAGATGAAAGTTGGAATTGGCACAAGAAGCTTTCTCATCTCAACTTCAGCAATATCAATGAGTTGGTTAAGAAAGATTTGGTGAGAGGATTACCTAAAGTTTTGTATACTCCTGATGGACTCTGTGATGCATGTCAGAAAGCAAAACAAAGAAGAACATCATTCCAGAGTAAATCAGAATCCTCTATTGGAGAACCATATCACATGATACATCTTGATCTATTTGGTCCAGTCAACATCATGACCATCAGTAAGAAAAGGTACACTCTTGTAATTGTTGATGAATATTCTAGATTCACCTGGGTGTATTTTCTGCACAGAAAAGATGAGACTCCTGAAGTTCTGTTGGATCATGTGAGAATGATTGAGACAACCACAGAGTACAAAGTCAAGATACTGAGAAGTGATAATGGTACTGAATTTAAGAATTCAAAGATGGAAGAGTTCTGCAAATACAAAGGAATTATTCAACAATTCTCTGCTCCTGGAACACCCCAGCAAAATGGAGTAGTTGAAAGGAAAAATAGAACTCTTATTGAAGCTGGCAGAACTATGTTGGAAGAAGCTAAGTTACCTACATATTTCTGGGCAGAAGCAGTCAACACAGCATGCTATACTCAAAATCTGACATTAATAAACAGACATGGTGTTACTCCTTATCAATCACTCAAGGAAAAGAAACCTAGTCTGAAGCATCTGCATGTGTTTGGCTGTAAATGTTTTGTTCTCAGAACTCACCCTGAACAACTAGGGAAATTTGAAACAAAGGCTGATGAAGGAATTTTCATAGGCTATCCTGCATCAAGAGCCTTCAGAGTTTTTAATTTGAGAACAAGAACTGTCATGGAGTCAATACATGTATCTTTTGATGACAAGAAGATAACTGGAATCAATGAAGACTCTCATGATAGATTGATTTTTGAAAATGAAGCTACCAAGGAACCTGAAGAAAGTGAATCAGATCCTGTCAATACATCAGATCCTGATAGGTCACCAAATCCTAATGACACACCAGATACTGATGGTACTAATACTGATGATGCAATCAACAGTGATACTTCTAGTAGTGCTAATGTTGAGGGGGAGCAACAACATTCTACTACAAGTTCAGAGTCAACTCAATCATCAGGAAAGAATTCTTCAGATACTGATTCAAGTGATGATCCTAATAACTTATCAGGAGGAGATATCAATAATTCAGGGGGAACTTCAAATCAAGCAAATTCTTCTAATCAAGACAACACCAATCTAGGGGAGCATCTATTTCAAGAAACAATTTAACACCAGCAAGGAAATGGACTGCAAGTGATACTCCTGATTTGATCATTGGAGATCCTGATGCAGGTGTTCAAACAAGAAGTGCAACTCAGAATGAATGTCTTTACAATAACTTTCTATCCAAGGAGGAGCCAAGGAAAGTTGAAGATGCACTTAAAGATGCTGATTGGGTTACTGCAATGCAAGAAGAACTGAATGAATTTGAAAGGAATGAAGTCTGGAAACTGGTACCAAGACCAAAGAATAGATCAATTGTTGGTACAAAGTGGATTTTCAAGAACAAGACTGATTCTGATGGAGTAATAATCAGAAACAAAGCTAGACTAGTTGCAAAGGGGTATTCTCAACAAGAGGGAATTGACTATGATGAAACTTTTGCTCCTGTTGCAAGACTAGAAGCCATCAGGATATTTCTTGCTTATGCAGCACATAAGAAATTCAAGGTTTTCCAGATGGATGTTAAAAGTGCTTTCTTAAATGGAGAACTGGAGGAAGAAGTCTATGTTGAGCAACCTCCTAGTTTCATTGATCCTAAATATCCAGATCATGTCTACAGATTGGATAAGGCACTTTATGGATTAAAGCAAGCTCCAAGAGCATGGTATGAAACCTTAGCTCTATTCTTACTGGAAAGTGGATTCAAAAGAGGTGCTATTGATAAAACTCTATTTTATTTGAATCATGGTAAGGACTTGTTGTTAGTTCAGATTTATGTGGATGATATCATTTTTGGGTCAACAAACAATAAGCTGTGTGAAAAGTTTTCTAAGCTTATGCAGTCAAGATATCAAATGAGCATGATGGGAGAAATGAGTTACTTTCTTGGTCTTCAAGTTAAACAGACTGATGAAGGGATTTTTATCAATCAGTCTAAATATACAAGGAATTTATTGACAAGGTTTAACATGCAAGATAGTTCTCCTGCTACAACTCCCATAGCTACAGCTACCAAACTTGATCCTGATCAAGGTGCTGAGGTAGATGTAACTCACTACAGAGGAATGATTGGCTCTTTATTGTATCTCACTGCAAGTAGACCAGATATCATGTTTGCAACCTGTCTGTGTGCAAGATTTCAAGCAAAACCTAGAGAACCCCATCTGATTGCAGTCAAAAGAATTTTCAGATATCTCAAAGGCACTCCTACACTTGGCCTTTGGTATGCAAGGGAATCAGATTTTGGGTTGTGTGGTTATTCAAATGCTGATTTTGCAGGATGCAAAATAGACAGGAAAAGTACTTCAGGAAGCTGTCAGTTTTTGGGTGGAAGACTAGTTTCATGGTTCAGTAAAAAGCAAAAATCCATTTCCACTTCAACTGCAGAAGCTGAGTACATTGCTGCAGGAAGTTGTTGTGCTCAGATAATGTGGATGAGAAATCAGTTGTTAGATTATGGCCTGTCATACTCAAAAATCCCTATTTATTGTGATAACCAAAGTGCTATTGCAATGACAGGAAATCCAGTTCAGCATTCTCTTACTAAACACATCAGTATTCGATATCACTTCATAAGAGAACAAGTTCTGGAAGGAACAATTGAACTTCACTTTGTTCCTACTGATCAACAACTAGCTGATATATTCACCAAGCCACTACCTGAAGCTACTTTCAATAAATTGGTGAATGAACTTGGAATGATGAACTTTGTGAATTTCTGAGGAAAGCTACAGAGAGGAAATCCTGATAACTGTCAAATCCTGATGGTTATTCAGAAAGGTATTTTTGATCAAATCCTGATAGGATACAATCCTGACAGGAAGTCATCTGGTCAAATCCTGATGCTCAGATATTGAAGCTGGTATGAAAACCAGAGGTTCTATGCTAATTTGTCATCAACACTTCTGGTAAACTCTGGAAAATAAGATTTTTACTTAGTCTTTGATTAAGTTTTCAGTCTTAATTCTCAATTTCAATTATATTTCTATCAGAGTTTACTA
Source organism: Heracleum sosnowskyi (assembly GCA_030848705.1). Classification (NCBI taxonomy): domain Eukaryota; kingdom Viridiplantae; phylum Streptophyta; class Magnoliopsida; order Apiales; family Apiaceae; genus Heracleum; species Heracleum sosnowskyi. The sequence continues at coordinate 5,822,764 of CM061242.1, read as the reverse complement.
TTCGTCATTTTATATGTCAATATCAGTGTTACTAACAAATTGTGCATGCAAGTACAGAATGAAAACAGTTGAGAAAATAGACAAATTTCATTAATTCTTGAAGATTCATTACAAATGAAAATGGAAATTACATATTTTTTTCCTAGTCTATTTTTCTACTCAGGAACACGTGCCCTGCAAATAAGCATGAACGCTCCTGAGCAGCTTCACAGTCCATCAGGATTGGAAGATCTCTTGTTCCATCCTTAAAGGACAAGAAGAGAAGCTGATGCACTTGAAGGCGGATCGTCACCGTGTCCACCGGGACACTTCCGTGCCTCCAACTTGCATGACATACAAGCATCACGGATTCTCTTCTTTCTTTTCTCAAGCTCTTGGACGAGCTCCTCATCCTCTTCATCATCCTCATCGTCTTCATCCTCTTCATCATTGATGAACAAAGCACATCGGCCATTGCACACCGGCCATTGCGTTAACAAAGGCTTCATGTTCCTGAGGGTCAGGAACTGGTTGAGGCTCTTCATCTTCTGCGATCTCAGCCAGTGCATCGAACATCTCTTGCCAGATTTCATCGAGATTTTCGACTTCTTCGTCTGGTAAGTTGTTTTGTTGTTGGTTAGCAGCCATTGAAAAACGAAGAAGGTGGAAGGTTTTCGTAAGTTTTTCTATGGAGAGGGTTTGTGTTTTTAATACATAGATGATGTTATGTTTAACAGTTCTATTTTATAGAGAATGTGTGTTAAGGATGCAGGTCATTTTCTCAATATCGAGGCGACTGTTCAGTTTCTCATAATTACTTTGCCTCGTTAATTGGTAAGAATGGTTACATGGGTATTATGCAATTTATTTGTAATCATTTTTTTTCAAAACAGCATTTATCAGGATTGTCAAAATAAATTTTGTTTTCTTAAATAAAATTTTATTTTACTTCATATTAAAATTTTTTTGCGTTTTTCAATCCTGATAAGGCAAATGGTTTCATAGGAAATGCTTTTATTCCTGATGAGGTAAGGTTTTTCTTACATAGGAAAATGCTTACTCGTTATGGTTTAATTTCTAATGCTATGGGGCAAGGCCAATCACACCTTGTTCCTAACCCAAGCATTCATCCTAAACAGTCTAAACAGTCAACTGCCACCTCTATTGTCTCTCAAAAGACTTTAGTTGAAAAATCGAAGAAGTCAGCTAGAACTGATGTGTCAGGAAGGCAATCAGGTTCAAAGGATTTTTCCTCTACACCACTCACTAAAAAGAAGTTACAAGGGGGTGTACAAGGGGTCCTGGTGAAGAAAGCTGCAAAGGGTGGTGAGGTTGTTTCTGTTAAAAGAAAATTAGTTCTCAGGGATGAGACTGATTCAGAGGATGACTTACCTATATCCTCTGTGATGAATGTGAATAAGGAAGTTGCTGATACTGTTACTGCAGCTGTGGTTCCATTGTCTACACCACAGAAGAAAAGGAAGTTATCAAAAAGCAGGTATCATATTCCTTTAGAAAAGAAGCAGGATACTGATGTCCAGGACACTTCTATTCTGATTGAGCAATCAATATCGACTGCTCAAGCAAATCCTGATGTTAGTATTCCTGATACTGCACCAAGTCAAGTGGTTTCTATTTCAAACTCTCCAGCACAGGACTCTCCGACAAAAAGACATGTTGATATTTCTTGGGAGAAGTATGGTGCTGCTGCTTCCAAACTTGGGATAAAACATCCAATGGAAAAGCTAAGGAAGGCAGAAGAGTTAGTCTATCAGAGACAGAAGAAACTGAAAGGATCAAGCCCACAAGAACCTGAACCTCAAAGTGGTCCAGCAGCTCTTTCTGATGATCCAGCCACACAAGAACCACTTAATCAAAGTTTGGGTGAAGGCTTAGCTAGTGGAATGGTCACACAAGAACCATTTTCTCAAAGGGAGAATGAAGACATCAACATTCCAGCTACACAAGAACCATCTTCTCAAAGTGAAGATGCAGGTCAAGCTACAGTTTCTGAGAAATTTCCTGACACAACTCAAGGGATTTCTGGTGCAGATGAAGTTCAAAGATTGGTCAAGGACACTGTCAATGAGGGAAGCACACAAGAACCTTTGACTCAAAGTGTTGAAGCAGCTTCTGAACCTCAAGCTCCACAAGAACCATTGGTAGCAAATACTGATGCAAGCATATCAAATCCTGACGGTGTTCATCCTGACGCTAGTGGTGCTCCTGATGCTGAGCCTATCCTGATACAGCCACTTCGTTCAAGACCAATGGATCATCCTATCACAGATTCACAGGATAAAATGAAAGGTATAGCTATTCCTGATCCTGATTTTACACATAGTACTGATGATGATGACTCTGATGATAGTGATGATGATGAGAATCGAAAGAGAAGGAACAGCTTGCTACAGCACTCAAAGTTAGTCTTGGAACTAATTTTGGTTCATCAAGTACATATATGGCTGGCAAAGTTTCCATTGGGAAAGATCAGAGACAAGATTTTTCTATTCCTTCCTTTAATCCTGCTGAGGCACTTAGACAGTATGAATGGAACAATTCATGGCACAGATCTGCTGAATCTGTAAGTTATTCTTCTGCTTTGGAACATGCCTATGATGCAGTGAAATCTATAGAGAATCAAGACTTGAAGAATCATCTGAAGGCTACAACTCTGTTATCCAAAAGTCTCAAAAGTGAGATTGATTCTATCAAGAACTCCACTGAATTGGTGAGGACTGATATTTCTCAAAGTTTTACAAAGGTGCCTACTACTTTTCAGCTAAGGGTAGTAGAATCCCAAGTGAAATCTTTTATTTCTGAACAAACCTCCATCAACCGAAGGATTGATTCTCTGGATACTAAGGTAACTGACATTCAAGCCTCTCTTTCCTTAATTTTGAATTTATTGTCAAATCCTGATGTCAAAAAGGGGGAGAAGGTTAGTCAGACAAAATGCACACCTGATCTAGTATTAAGGAATAATGATGAAGATACTGGAGATGATGGTAGTGACAAAGTGATACAAGGAGAAACCTCTGATGCTGCTGTTATGAAGTCTACAATTCAAACTTCACAAAGTCAAACAACGCAGTCAACTCATGTTTCTGATTCTGGAGTTAAAACAGTAAGAACGTTGTTGCAATCTCAGATCCTGACGGAAGAACAAATCCTGACACCTGGTCATGGACATACTCTTGCTACAATTCCTGAAGGAGATGAAGATATTTTTTTTGATAATCCTGAAGATGCATCAAATTTATTCCAGAAGTTTACTACAAAGGATGGCAGAATTGTTACTCTATATCATACTGATAAAAGAGTTCAACAATTATTTGCAAGAAAAGCACTCTCTACAGCAAGTGAAGAATATCCTGATCTCTCACATGAAGAATTTTTAGGACAACAGAGAGAAATGATGGAAAGTTTTAATAACCCTGCTCCTGCTAGAGGTAGAGGAGGCAGAGGTAGGAGAGGAGCTAGAAGAAGTAGAAGAGGTTCTTCAACTCAAACAATACCTAGACAGACAAGGTCTAGAGGGTTAAGAATTGAAGAAATTCCTGAACCTATTCAAACTCTAGTAGTTCCTGACAGATCTAATTTTGGTGATGATTGAAATATTGAAGAAGAACCTGAATTGAGAAGAAAATCAAGAAAATCAACTCTCTGCAATACAAATAAAATTGAAGAATCTAATCCTGATGTTGTTCATGATAATATTCAAGATCCTGATGATTCTGAAATTCTGCAAGAGATTGATTTGATGATCTTATCTACTGTGGTTGATTCTCACAACAAGGAAGTAGATGAAGAAGAAGAAGCTAGAAGAAGAGAAATTACAAGAAGAACAAGTAGAGATTTCAATCTTTATTTACAAAGGCTTAAACTCTCAAATGAAAGAAAATGGAGGAACCCAAGCAGACAAGAATCTTCACTGGAAAGAAGCTATGGCTTTGAAAAGGAAAAAGATAAGAAGTGGAAACATATTAGTACACTGAGGTGTGATACACTTATCAATTTTCAGTCTGGAGGAATTATTACAAGTGCTTCAAGTGTTGTTGATTTATCTGATATGGTTAGATCAAAAACACTCTGGTTAAAGATGTTTTCTAATATGAAGCAATTGTCAAGCAATTCAAGAGGAGGTATTGGACACAGGGATGCTGAATATCTGAATATGTCATATGTTGATCCATACTCCTTAACTGAAATTGGAGGTACTTTAACTTCTGAAAACCTGAACAATTTACTAGCTGTCGACATAGTTATAGATTGTCATGATGGTTTTGACAAGAAAGAAAAGCTTCTATACTTCATAAAAGATGGTAGTGTGAAGATTCTATCTATTCAAGATCTGCTGATGAAAACTACACAGGAACTGAAATATGTTCATTATCTTTTGAGATTGAAGAATCAAATGTGCAAAGAATGGAGTGACATGATTTTGTCAACAATAAGAAGAAGACTGGATGGAAACAGTAATTTCAATGGTAATTATACTCCCATGTACTTAAATCAAAGAGGTCAGGATGTGGAAATGCAAAGGGGTACTGCTGTTAAAGAAGTAACTTTTGGCATGACACAACTTACTCTCAATCCTGATGGGAAGGAAATTGTTTATCTTTTGCTTGAAGAGCACAGTCTTCAGAGAATCTCCATATTGAATCTCAGAGCAGCTATCTACCAGATTAATGAGGAAGATGAAGAACTCAGAAATCTTAAGAAAAGGCTGATTCAAATTCTTGAAGAAAAAGAAGAAAATTTGTTATCCAACTTCTTGAAAATGAATCTGTTCTATCAAAGAGTTTAAACAGATAAGTTGTTGCTGCAGATACTTTTACATTTTGTATATATGTTTTTGACATCATTGAATCTTAGGAATCTATACTTTATTTCACAAAGTATGAGATTGGGGGAGATTGTTAGATCAGAATTCAATGATCGTCAGGAGCTAGACTCAACTGATCAGGATTGTTGACGTCATCAGGATTGCATGGTCGTCAGGATCAGAATACATATCAGGACTGAGATCAGGATTGATCATCAGGACTGGAAGCTGATCAGGATTCCTACTTCGAGTTATATTTGGAGTCTAGTTAAACATGGAAGTTTATTTTGTCGATTCCTGGTTTGTAGAATGTAGCTATCAATTATGGATAGGTTTCAATCTTTGTAATTGATTAGGACTTATCATTGATAGAGAAGCTGTGTAGTATATAAACACAGTTTAGGTTTCGATTTATGAAAAATGAAAGCCATTGAAGCCGGATGTCTTTCACAAAATGAAAGAGAAGCTTGGAATGGAAAATCGAGTTTGAGGGGGAGTGTTAGAATTCAAACTCGAAGTAAAATAAATAATTACTTTTTCATTTGCAGTAGTATACATATCCAAGTAGTGTGAATATTTAATAGGAACAAAATTAAGTTCAGTTGTCTAGAAAATATAGTCAACAAAAGTTGCAAGCATGTGAAGACATAGAAGGTTGCATATAAATGAACTACGGCTCTGCATGGAGAAAGACAGCTTCTGGAAAGCTTTAAAAATAGAAGCATGTATGTGAAACAAAGAAAAAGATGGCAACAGCTGTTGGGACGTTGGAACAGCCAAGTTTGAAGCCAAAATAAAAGGTAGGCCGCATGACAAAGTAAAGGTGGCACGAATTGAGTTGCATGCATGTAGCCGGCTATATTAATTATGTAATGAGGTATGCCATGATGTAACATGGTAAATCCGTAGCCTATAAATAAGATGCTTTGTTTCATTTGTAAAACAACCAAGAAAATAATATACAGAGTATTAGTTGAGAGAAAAGAGCCGAAGCTCTAATGTTGTAAGAGAAAAGTTGTAGCCTCTTGGTGAGAAAACGAAAGTTGTAGCTTTAATATTATTAATATATAAACAAGCGTGTGTTATACAGTATTTATATATATTGAGTCTTTGAAAGAGAAAAGAATATACAGGTGCAAAAGCTTATCACGTTTCCAACACTAAACCCTCTTTTGAAACCCCAAACCCACTTCTTGTTAAACCCAAAACCCCAAATCCTGTTGAACTCAAAACCCCTAAACCCGAACCCAAAACTCCACCACCACCACTTCCTCCCAAGCCCCGAACCCCAGCTGAAAAAAGCTGAAAACAAAAAGGTATTTTATGATTTTATCTAATATATATGTGTGTGTATGTATATGTGTAGTTCTAATGTAATTTTAATTATTTTGCAGAATGCGTTGATGCTTGATATCTTAGTGTCATCGGCTGCAACGCCCTTAGCATTGATTATGTGGCCCTGATACTCGATTTTGTTTTGCCCAAAGGTACACTTGCTTTGATTTACATGAAGTTGATTATGTAACAGTTTTTTGAATATCAATTCCAAGTGTTGAACATGGTCTGCTTCATTTTTGTTGTAGATCAAGATGTCGTCAAAGAAGACGAGGACAAACTTCTCGATTTATTCCTGAAAAATTTCATTCATGGTACATTGGAATGTGGCTCGGGCGTTGGTAAGGTCGTCTTGTGGATATCATGGTCCTGGACTCGAATTTGGTGGTACCCACTACGGAGATCGAGCTTACTGAATATAGTACTACCATGTAATTCGTCCATCATCTCATCAATCAGTAGAATGGGGAACCGGTTTTTTACGATGATGGCGTTCAGGGCACGATAATCTACACAGAATCGGCATATATTATCCTTCTTTTTGACGATCAGGACTGGAGAGGAATAGGGAGATTGGCTATGCCATATGATGCCACTATCGAGCATCTCCCTTACCATTTTCTCTATTTCGGTACGTTGGAGGTAAGAGCACTTATAGGGATTGAGATTGACAGGTTTGGATCCATACATGATAGGAATCTTATGATCTTGTAGGCGAGAGGGGGGTAGGCCGGTTGGTACGCTGAACACCTCTGGGTATTTATCCAATACTGTCCTTAGAGATGGTAAGATCTCGGGTAGGGTCCCGGTTGCAGCCTCCACAGATATGAGTTGGACCAAGAAGCAAGTCTGTGGACCTTTTTATCTATAAGTGAATCATGTTCCACGTCGACTGAAAATCTGGTACGCTCATGAGTTGTTTGCACCACAATGACTCTTTCTTGCCCCTTTTGTATTATTATTTCATGTTTGTTGAAGTCGAAATTGACTAGGCTCACTTCTTGCAGCCACTGTATACCCAAGATAGCATCGTATCCTCCCAGGGGAATGGCATAAAAACTTAGGTTTTATTTTGTATTGTAGTCAAAGACAACAAAATTGAAAATATGTAAAATGGATTTTGATATAAATAAATTAAAATTAATAAATACATACATAATATTATTATAAAAAAATAAAAAACAAACAAGTATAATTTTAATAAGAAATTATTTCCAAATCAGAGGGCAATTCAAATTTAGATTCGAAAATCACTATAAAAGCCAGAACACATATCAAAAATCCAAAAAATTATTTTATATCTTTATATATAATTAGTGTAAAGCACTTAAATTGTATGGTTTGGTATGGTATTGTATGGTAGTCATCGGTCATACATAACTAAAAAATCTCTCCTGTCAAACAATCACACAATTATACCATTTAAGTGATTTACACTAATTATGTATAAAGATATAACTAATAATACTCTAAAGTAGAGAAAAAGTACTAATATTTCTATAAAAGTAAAGAATAGTAGTAGTATAAGTTTAATATTTTAAATATTTACACTAAAATTTATTAAAATTAAATTTATAAAAACAATGAACAAACATATAAATAATCATTCTTTTAGTGATTCTATATATAAAAAAAATTCAGTAATTTTTATCATTTCAAAAAGTACAACATAAATCGAAATAATATATACATGTGAAAAAACATATTATTAACTTAATTTATTATTAAAATTTTGTAATATAAAAAATAAATTTATATTTTTATGAAAATATACAAAGATATTAATAAATAAATGAAATTATAAAAATACTTAAATAAAGTAACAATAACTTATTAAACGTCTCATGCATTGCACGGATATAAAGTTAGTAGATATTTATCGAGAAACGTTGTATTCACTTTCTCTCCAAAATCAATTCCCAGGGAACAAAAAAGTAGGGTTTATCATTCTTTTTAGCAAGGATCTTCTAAAATCATACACTAAAAATGACAACCTTTACTACTGTCACGATTAGACTTGCATATTTTTGGGTTTTCTTATGAATTGAATTAGTACAATAATTTACTTGCAGAAAAAGAAAGAGACGAGAGAAAGCATAAAAGTTAACATTCCATTTTTTAAGTCACGCATAAGGTGATGTCTCAACATATAGCCAACATTTCCCTCCTAAACAATGGATAAGGACGAAAAAAAATGCGGAAATTACAATAAAAATAAATAAACGGCTATTATCTAAAAGGGCGTTACACTATTCTGGATTCTTTTATTCCCTTAAACGATGTTGTATCCCTTCCTCCTTTAAACAATGTTGTTGCATAGCCCAATTAAATATAGTCAATTTAGGGTTTTATCTGTATCCTCATTTGTGACAAGAACAAGGGCTGCAAGAGAGTTGTTTTTCTTGATCAGCCGGCGATCAATAATACGATCGGGGACTTTATCAGCCAGTTTTGTGGTGTGCAGAGGCAGTTCTAAAGCAACCAAGCGGCCATCGCCGACTTTTTTCTTGAGCAAGGAGACACGGTGTTGTGGATGCGAGCAGTGGCCGGAAGTTGAAGTTTGTAGGCAACCGCTCCAATTTTCTTCAAGATATTAAAAAGACCGTACTACTTTGGAGAAAATTTGTTGTCTTTGGCTGTGTTGAGGCTAGTTTGGCGAAAAGCTTGGACCTTTAAGAAGACTTCATCTCCTTCTTGAAAAGATCAGTCAATGCGTTTCTTGTTTGCATAATAGGTCATTCGTTCCTGGGCCTTGAGTAGGTTGTTTTTCAGTAAGACTTGCATATCCGCTCTTTGTCGCAAGAAGGCATCGATACATTCATTCTTGGTGTTCTGGGCTTGATGATAGTTGAGGCTTGGAGGTCTTTTTCCATATAGGGCTTGATACGGAGTCATGTTGATGGCTGAGTGGTGGCTGGTATTGTACCACCATTCCACCATGGGAAGCCATCGAGTCCACTGTCCTGGTTTTTGATGAGTTAAGCAAAGCAACGGAGGTACATCTCGATACACTGGTTAAGTCGCTCGCTTTGCCTGTCGGATTGCGGGTGATAGGCTGTGGTGAGGTGAGTAAAGGTGCCTAATAACTTGAAGAGCTCAGTCCAGAAGGTACTAGTGAAAATGCGATCTCGATCTGAAATGACTAATGAGGACATAAGACTCATAACCATCTTCTGCAAATTGCATTTGAGAGCTTGAATTTTTTAGAAACTAACATCTGCTATTTCCCGAACCAAAGAGAATGTAGGTAAATACATTATCAAGAATCAAACAAGCTACATTTCAAAAAAAAATAAAAAAATAAACAAGCTAATCTGACACTCGGACACTACATTCCTATATCAAAAGAATAACGGTAGTACATTCATTCCCGAAATCAAAGTAAAATCAAATAGCATGTATTTAACTGTGTTGTTCAAATATCAAAACCCAAGAAGACCTTCCAAACCTCAATTTCATAAAATGGAAGGAGCAATGACAAGAAAGTTAAGCTAACAGAATCAAAACATATGTGTAATACCGTACAGACTATCAACCAACCTATTCAAGGCATAAAATTATTAACATATGCACATCACCGATATATAACACACTAGTAAATCACAGAGAGTAGACATCAGAATTTATTATCGGAGTGCTCTAAATTCACATTTTCTGCCACTCTAAACCAAAATAGTGAGACCTGTACAATATCCAAAGGCTTATACCGACTGCCTTACTTTTCAGTGGCATAAAATATAAGCCCAGTTAAATTGGAAAATGAAATCGTACCCACACCAGACACAAACACAAAATTAGCTCTGCCACATATATTTGACCATAAGGTTGATAACATCATATATATATATATATATATATATATATATATATATATATATCACCAAGATACAAAACAACACCATTATATGGCTATTTGCAAACGAAGCTACATCAAAAAAAAATTGCTTATTTAATTAGCATAAGCCAAATATAGGGAGTGCCATCTAATTCCAAAACAAAGATAGAATGTTATAAGCAAAAACAAAGCAGAAGATTCAAATTATAAGCAATTGTCTGATTTCATAATAGATACCAAGTAAAATAGAAAACAGAACAAACTTACAAGGTAAGGAGCAACAAAACAGAAAGAAATTACGAGTTAAGCATTTCCACAAACACATAGGGCAAACATTACCTAAGATACAAATTCATATTTATATATGTACACACATATCTGGTGACCAAGCAACCCAAATCAAATCCAAATAGAGATTTAAACTTAAAACTAATGCGTTAAAGAATCAGAAAAAAGCAAGTAGTTCGGGGGCCACAACTTTCGCATTACAAACCCCTAAAGATTGAGTAGTCTGTTGCAAGACTCCATGATTATTTTCTGATGAGAAGTTGGCAGGCTTGTGTGTGTCAACTCTAAAATAAATAATCTACATTTACATATAATATAATTTACATTTACATTTACATATAAAATAAATAATTTGTTGATCTTACTCCTACATTTACATATGTAATATAATCTATTATTGGCTGATAATTAAATATTTAAATTTAACGACTGATGTAGGACAAAGGTGGGGAAAGGGGTTAAACAAGGGTAAATACCTATCTACGCACATAATTAGCGAGAAACACAAAATAAATACGCAGATTCAATCCATAATATTCATCTCTACCCCAATAGTGAAAGATAACACAAGCTTAAACAGATAAACCATTACTTGGGAGCCAAGTAGTAATTTCTTGAATATAAATACTTATCTATATGTCATGTCATAAGTGATTAAAGGAAACAAATCCTTTTATTATTCTACTATAATGTTCCTAATAACTTACTTAATATAACTAAAATACCTAACCAATTTTAATCCTAAATAATAAGATATATACAATATTAATTTGTTACTTCCTTGTTCGGCACTAACGACTATCTTAAGTGTGAAGACATGTAAACCCTATAAAAGAGAAAAATAGGTAAATCATGAAACAAGCTAGGTCTAACATGTCACTGCGCTCCCATATAAAAAATACTACAAAATTTACGAAACCAAGGGGAACAAAACTGTATTGCATATAAATGGCACTCAAGGAGACTTTCCAAGGCTCAATCTTTTGACTCGAGCCTCAATTTTATACATTAATATGCAAAGCAATGAAAACAGAAAACAATTTTATTTGTATTAAGGGTTTAAAAAGGACAACGGGGGTGCTAAGCAAGCAGGGAAGTGTTAAGCTTGTACTAATTACGAGTGATTGAAAATTTTTGATTAACCTCAGAAATGCAAAACCATGCAACAAAAGCAACGGTCATATATACACAACAAAAACAAGTCAGCAAAGTTATAACAGTACGAGAAGGCGAGACACAACAGAATTGCTACTTGTTCTTATGAGCCATGTCATACAACCTAGTAAAAAAGGAAAGTGAGTGCTTTATTCTGGCAGTTAAAGAGTAAAGTGCAATACTCTAAGCTAAGCATTGCGACAAACACTATAAGACAATAGATTAAAATAAAGTTAAAATTCACGAAATAGATAGATAGTTAGGATCCATCCTTACAACAAAAAGAAAGAAACCTCCTTTACACGAAAAACTATATAGATAATTAAATTACAGAACATGATGAGTAAATCACCGAGACACATTGGAATCTGTTTTACGATTTATAATGGGTTCATACTTTCTGCCACCCATCATCCAAAACGGTGTGACAATTGCTACGACAACTGCAGCGCGTCCCGCAAAATCGAGTGCTGGATTCTTCACCATCAACTAATGAATATTATCAAACAGCTCGTTAGATTTAAAACATTACACAACAAAGAAACCAACACAAAAGCAATTAATTAAGTACCTCCTTCACAGCACGCCTCAGTTGTTCCATCTCTCTCGCCTCTCCCTCTATCTCTCTAAAAACAAATAAGACTGTTTGGATCTGATCTGATCTCTCTCTCTCTCTCTCTCTCTCTCTCTCTCTGTTCCGATTAGGGTAATGGAAGGTCTGAGATTAATTGTGTACCTCGAGCTATAGTTATAAAGCCCCAAATCATTCTGTTTTACTGGATTGGTCCATGGTCCAGTCCAATAAAGGGTTTTATCTTTGATGACAAGGAGTGGGCTGGGAAAACCCGTTTCACCAAAAGGAATTTAAATTATTTTTTTGATTATTTTTAAATGAATTAAATTTTGAACTTCGTTAATTTAGATTCAGAAGTTAGTTTAAATCAAAAATTGGTAAATGATAGTAACTTTTTGAACGACTTCTTGTGAATATGTAATTTTTTTCTTATAAATTTTTATTTTGACAGCTCACAATTTTCTCGCCGGGAGAAGCTAAGGGACAATAATGTATCAAATATAAAATTTAATATTTTTATTTTTAAATATATCAATACTATCAATATCAATACTATTATATAAAGGAGAAGACGGGGGCGGTGAGGTGGCGCTCTCAGATCGCTTCGTTCTATTTTTCTAATTTTCTCAATTTTTTGAATTAATAATATTAAAAATTCGAAAAAATCTCAATTACCTTTTAAATATTTACAAATAGAGGAAACATATAATGTTTTTGCATTTAAAATCCCAATTAATGGAGAAAGTAAATATGCAATAGATCTTTACTAATGGAGGAAACTAAATATCACTAATGGAAGAAACTAATTATTCAATTATAATATTTTTGCCTTCAAAATATCTAAATTAGAAAAAAAGTGTATTACCTTACATTATTTTGAACTTTCCTCTATTATTATCTAAATATTTTCATAATATTTTTTAATGAAATTATTATCTTAACATATTGCTCTCCTAAACTTTCTTTTTTTATGTAATATAATAGAAATACAGGAATATTTTCGTAAATAAGAAGTTAATAAATTAGATTGGTCTTGCATAAGAAATTAAGTAATTAATACCAAAAACTAGAAAAAATCTCAATTGTCTTTTAAATATTTACTAATGGAGAAAACTAAATATACAATTTCAATATTTTTGCATTTAAAATCTCTACTAATGAAATATAATATTCTTGGATTTAAAATCTCTACTAATGGAGAAAGTAAAAATATAATAGATTTTTACTGATGGAGGATACTAAATATTCGATTATAATATTTTTGACTTCAAAATATCTAAATTATTAAAAAAAAGTGTATTACCTTACATTATTTTAAACTTTCCTCTATTATTATCTAAATATTCTCATAATATTTTTTTCAAATGAAATTAATATCTTAACATTCTCTTCTCCTGAACTTTTTTTTAATGTAATATAATAGAAAATACAAGAACATATTGGTAAATAAGAAATTAGATCGGTCTTGCATAAAAAATTAAGTAATTACTTGGTAAATAATTAATTATCTTTAATACTTTCATACAAACAGCTAATTAATAGTATAAATATACACCTAAACTCTGTTAATCGTCTACCGCAATTTTTGTTGTCAACATTGTTCTTCTTTACTTTTTTGTTTCTTTACTTTTTTGTTTGTCCATGTTAAAAGTGTGTATACGAGTACATGAGCATGAGACTTTTTTCTTTATGTTATTTATCTTATTACGTTTGTTTGTATCATAATGTAGGATCATATTAAAATCTTTGACAAAATAAGTTATTTGCTATTAGTGTTGATTGAATTAAGACATGGATTAATAAGGACGGGGATTCATCAGTTAATCAGTTAAAATAATAAGCCGAGCAAGGTGATTTTCATATACATTCAGTTGTGAATTGATTTATATGTTTATGTGTGTACGTTATTAGTTTTGAATTTATAGTTAAAAGTAGATACACATGTATACAAGGTAACTCGAAAAAGGAGAATTCATCGTGTCTTCAAAAACAAATTTTATCATTGTTTTTTAACGTTTAGATAGTTATTGCTCTAATTTTCATGAGAAAATATTATATCTTTTAGTAAAATATTTTCTGTAATTCATACACAAAAATTCAAAGATAAAAATTGTATATTAAGAAATTTATAGTGTATGTATTTCGAAAATATCATGTTAAGATTTATTTGACTGAATAATTTATTTAGTGTGTGCATTTTTAACAAAATTCAATAAGTCAGTGCATCTATAACAAAAGTCATACAAGAATAAGAAACATTGAGAAGAGGTCATTAATTTTTTTTTTTGTTTAAAAAGGAAGAGGTTGTTGTTGTTTTTGTTGTTATTTGTTTTGATAAAAAGATATCATTATTAATAAAAAATTCTCCCAGCAACAAAAAAGATGTTTGTTCATATTTTTGATTTTTTTCTTAGTAGGAGTAAATTTGGAGATAGTGAAGATTTTTAATAGCTCTGAATGTATAATTGTAGTTTTTGATTGAACGATCTAAAACTTTATATATATATATATATATAATTCAAAACAAAACTTAATTTTATATTAGAAATATTATTTTATTTAAAAACATATTTTGTAGAATATTTTTTGAGAAAATTTAGAGATATTATTATAAAGCCGCTGCGAAGCGCGGCTTAGCAAACTAGTTATATAAAGGAGAACACGGGGGCGGTGAGGTGGCGCTCTCAGATCGCGTCGTTCTATTTTTCTAATTTTCTCAATTTTTTGAATTAATAATATTAAAAATTCGAAAAAATCTCAATTAACTTTTAAATACTTACTAATAGAGGAAACATATAATATTTTTGCATTTAAAATCCCTAATAATGAAGAAAGTAAATATACAATAGATCTTTAATAATGGAGGAAACTAAATAACACTAATGGAAGAAACTAAATATTCAATTATAATATTCTTGCCTTCAAAATATCTAAATTAGAAAAAAAAAAGTGTATTACACCTAATTAATAGTATAAATATACACCTAAACTCTGTTAATTGTCTACTGCAATTTTTGTTGTCAACATTGTTCTTCTTTACTTTTTTGTTTGTTCAAAGTGTGTACATGAGTACACGAGTATGAGACTTTTTCCTTTGTTTTATTTATCTTATTACATTTGTTTGTATCCTAATGCAGGATCATATTAAAATCTTTGACAAGACAAATTATTTGTCATTAGTGTTGATTGAGTTAAGACATGGATTAATAACGAGGATTCATCAGTTAATCAGTTAAAATAATAGGCCGAGCAAGGTGATTTTCATATACATTCAGTTATGAA
This sequence comes from Heracleum sosnowskyi, assembly GCA_030848705.1. Lineage (NCBI taxonomy): Eukaryota > Viridiplantae > Streptophyta > Magnoliopsida > Apiales > Apiaceae > Heracleum > Heracleum sosnowskyi. Next base: position 5,807,488 of record CM061242.1, on the reverse strand, counting down.
TTGATTTATATGTTTATGTGTGTACGTTATTAGTTTTGAATTTGATACACATGTATGCAAGGAGAATTCATCATGTCTTTAAAAACAAATTTTATCATTGTTTTTTAACATTTAGATAGTTATTGCTCTAATTTTTATGAGAAAAAATTATATCTTTTAGTAAAATAGTTTCTATAATTCATACACGAAAATTCAAAAATAAAAATTGTATATTAAAAAATTTATAATGTATGTATTTCGAAAATATCATGTTAAAATTTATTCGACTGAAGAATTTATTTAGTGTGTGCATTTTTAACAAAATTCAATAAGTCGGTGCATCTATAACAAAAGTCATACAAGAATAAGAAATATTGAGAAGATGTCATTAATTTTTTTTTTTTAAAGGAAGAGGTTGTTGTTTTTGTTGTTATTTGTTTTGACAAAAAGAGATCATTATTAATAAAAAAATTCTCCCAGCAACAAAAAAGATGTTTGTTCATATTTTTTGATTTTTTTTCTTACTGAGAGTAGATTTGGAGGTAGTGAAGATTTTAATAGATCTAAATGTATAATTGTAGTTTTTGATTGAATAATCTAGAATTATATATATATATATATATATATATATATATATATATATATATATATATAATTCAAAACAAAACTTAATTTTATTTAAAAACGTATTTTGAGATATTATTATAAAGCCGCTGTGAAACGCGGCTTATTAAACTAGTTTTTTTAAAAGGGTCCAAAGTTTTGGTCGTTAAGAAACAATAGTACTATAAGAATCACTTGATCTTAAAATAAATAAATGAGAAACGTTGAATATAATATCAAGTAATATTTTATATTTTAATAGATGAATCATTCTTTCAAAAGTTCATGATTCAAAATTCGTCAACAATATATTAAAAAATTGTATTTTAAAATTATAAATATTAATTAAATTAAACCAAATATGAATATTAAGAATAAAATTGTGAATTAATATAATAAAAATTATTAAAAAAGATATACGTGTATTACACGAACTATAAACTAGTATGTATCAATACTATTATATAATAGACGAAACATTAAAAGTTTGGTTGGTCGGTATGGTACGTTGTGATTTTACTTAATTGCCCTTTTTTAAAAGTTTGGTTGGTCGGTATGGTACGTTGTGTTTTTTACTTAATTGACCTTTTTAAAATTCGTATTTTTACTTAATTAACCTTACTTATTTATAGAAATATATTATTAAATAATAATATTACCTATTTATAACCAATTACCTTTTTCACCTAAAATGCATTATTATTATTTTTTCTAACAAATTCACCTACTTTTTCAAATATATCACGGGCAATTACCTTTTTTAACTAAAACATGTTAGTTTTTCGATTTTTCCTTACTAAAATCTCTCTTTTTCCAAAAATATCACAGACAAACATTTAGTTATTTATTTTTAAACCTATATATTTTAATATTATAATTATTTTTTAAAAGTTTACCTATTTTAACATATCTAATTATTTTTCTGAACAAATGCAATTACTAAAAATATTAAAATATAAATAATCAAATACCTATTTATAACCAATTACCTTTTCAGCTAAAACACATTATATATTTTTTCGAACAAAGTCCCTCCTTTTCTAAATATATCATGGGAAATTACCTTTTATAATTTACTTTTTCTATTTTTCTCACTAAAATCCATTCTTTTTCCAAAAATATCACATGAAACCTTTTACTTATTTATTTTGAAACATATTTAAATACTTTTAATTATTAAATTTTAAAACCTCATTTTTCAAAAATATCACGGGTATTAACCTTTTTAAACTAAATATATTTTACATTTTTTTATTTTTTCTTACTAAAACCTCTCATTTAAAAAAATATAACGGGCAAACTCATACTTATTTATTTTAAAATATGTTTTAATGTTTTTAATTAATTAAAAGTGTTTAGATATTTTAATATGCCTACTTATTTTTTGCACAATTACAATTAATAAAATATTTAAAATAATAATAATAAAATAATAATTAACAATCCGTGCATCGCACGGGTTTTAAGCTAGTATTATATTAAAGACGAAATATTAAAAGTTTTTGTATTCGGTTTGTAGTCTGGTCCTCCATAGTTTGGTCATTCAATATCTAACTGTTAGATCTTTTAAATTAAATTAATAAGAGTCATTGGATATAATACTAAATATTTTTTGGTATGTTGTGATTTTACTTAATTGTCCTTACTTAATTGTACTTCGTGTTTTTACTTAATTACCCTTACTTATTTATAAAAAATATTATTAAATAATAATATTACCTATTTATAACCAATTACCTTTTACACCTAAAATATATTATTTTTTTATTTTTTCTGAAAAATTCCCTTACATTTTCAAAAATATCACGGTAATTACCTTTTTTAACTAAAATATATAAGCTTTTTCTTTTTGCTTACTAAAACCTCTCGTTTTCCAAAATTATCACAGACAGTTTCATTTATTAAAATAAAATAATAAAATAATAATTGGTAATAACTAACCAATTACCTATTTTAGCCAAAGTGTATATTCTTTTTTATTTCTTCTAACTAAAATTTTTACTTTTCTATTTTTTCTAAGTAAAACCTCTCATTTTCAAAAAATATCACGGACAGTTCTTTTTAATAAAATAAAATAATAATATTTATAATTACTAATAACTAACTTATTAGCTTTTTTTCCTAAAGCATATATTCTTTTTTATATTTTCTAACTAAATTTTTTTAAAGTAAAATCTCACATTTTTCAAAACTATAACATGCAATTTCAGTTAGTAACATAAAATAGTAATATTATAAATACTAATAATTAATCAATTACCTTTGTTAGCCAAAACGTATATATTTTTTTATATTTTTTAATTAAAATTTCTCTTTTTCTAAAATTATCGCAGACGATATCTATCTATACTATACTATTATATAATAGCCGAAACATTAAAAGTTTTGATTTCAATTTTCGGTAATTTATTCTATTTAATCTATTTATTTGTACTATTATATAATAGTTGAAATATTGAAAGTTTTGATTTTCGATTTTCTCACATATATAACATAACTACAAACTCTTTTAATTATACTTTAATTAGAATTCAAAAACACGATTTTTTTTAGAAAATATTTACATTTATATTTATATAAATTATAACAAAATATATTGATAATTTTGACGGTTATCTTGACATGCTTACTAAGTTAATAAACTTTTATAAAATCTATAAGTTTTTTTAGATTTAAAGTACTAAAGTAGTACTTTTAATTCTTTTTAAAAAGTTAGCATTTTCAGAATTATTAAAATCTCAAAAAATTTAAAAGTAAATTTCAAAATTAATATTAAAATCGTTGTGTTTTGCACGGGTTATAGGCTTGTGTATATATATATATACTAGCTTATATCCCGTGCGATGCACGGTCTTCTTTAATATTTTCTTATTTTTTATTTAGATTTTAGTTATTATATATAATTTGATAAAATTTTAATATATATATATATATATATTGGATTTATAAATCTAACAATATAATATTTAAATTTAATATATTATTGACGTAATCAATAGTAGTATTTTAGATATTAAAATATAAAATATTTTAAAATAACATATCTAATGATTCGTATTTCTTTACTTTTAAAAATCTAAAAAGGGACTCAAGTGCAAATATCAAAATATGTGCTTGTTCAATATACCGAGTTTATTTGAATATACTATTACTTTTATTTTAATTAATTGTCTCGTTTAAATTGAATGTTAAAAAAATTATAATAAACATGAATTTCATAAGTTTAATATAATAATATTACCAATATATCTATCTTTTGCCGGCGTTATTTTTAATTTGAACATGAGTTGTTTCAGTTAAAAAATATAAACAGGTAATATCCTTAAAAAGACAATTAATTACTTATTAATAATTATATAAAATTATATTAATTTTTTATATATACGTCTGCATTACTTTTAGAAAATTAGTTGTTTAAGTTAGAAAATATAAAAGAGGTAATTTATTTTAGCTGAAAAGAATAACTTGTTATTTATTAATATTTATATAAAACAATATTACCATTGTATATTTATTTTGCATGTATTATATTTAGAAGATAAGTTGTTTTAGTTAGAAAATATAAAACACATAATGTGTTTTAGCTGTCGGTTATAAATATATAATAATATTACCATTTTATACATATATTGCCCGTCTTATTTTTAGAAAATGATTTGTTTTAGTTAAATAGATATATGAAATAGGTAATATAATTTAGCTGAAAAAGGTAATTGGTTATCAATAACTTGGTTTCCATATATGTGTCCTATTTATAAGATGAGTTGTTTTAGGTAAAAAATATAAAAATAATGTGTTTTAGCTGAAAATGGTAATCAGTTATAAATATATAATAATATTACCATAACATTAATTTTTTATATTATACACCAAAACATGCACATATCAAAAATATTACCAAACAGTTATTTGATTTTCACAACAGCACTTATTTTAACAGCACTTTTTTCAACAGCACAGCAATTTTTAACAGCAATCCCAAACAGAGCCTTAGTTGTTTAATGAAATTTTCTTTCGTATCTATTTTTATTTAAATGTTTTATCTATTTAAATGTGGAAAATTGTCGTTAAATAACACAAATATGAGCTGGATGAAACAGAGAACAAAAACTTTTAGACTCTATAAAATTATTTATGTTATCGTCTTAATTCTTAATAAAAGAAAGTTAACATCTTCTTGATTTTTATAATTTCTTTATATAGATTATAGAATTTAATTAAGTTTAAAATTATAGGATTATAGATATACATAGCTAGTCAATTTTTTTTAAAGACACATATATAGTCAATTGATTGTAAAATTTGATTTGAGTTATAATTTTTAGAGTACTTGTCTTCTATAAGTATCACATTTTCTATAAATTAAGAGCTAAAAAGAAAATTTTAATTTTTAATATTTAAAATAGAGATGTTCTACAAAAATAGATAAATAGGATTCAGATGATCGGGAAGTTCTTGAAATTTTCCTTTATATAATACAAAAATAAATAAATATAATATAAAGAAAAAAGTAAATAAATAAATAAATAAAATATAAAAATAAAAATAAAAATAATAAAATAATAATAAAGATATTGATATTGATTATCAAGTATAATGATAAATAAATAATTTAGGAGAATATTGACATTATATTTTTAATTTTCTTCATTATTAAATATTTCAAAGTTATGAATATTAAAATTATATATTTACTTTCCTCCATTTGGAAAGATTTGAAAGGCAACTGAGATATTTTCTAATAAAAAATTTAGTAATAAATTTAAATTGTATATTTACTTTACTCTATTAGTAAAGATTTTAAAGACAAAAATATTTAAATTGTATATTTTGTTTCCTCTATTACGAACTTTTTTCTATTTCGAATATGTAATTTGATTTGAAGAGACAGTTTAGTAGAAAAGTGAGATAGTAATTTGACTCATGGAGAAAATTTAGAAGAGTATAAGGTAATTAAGATTTCTTTTTATACTTCAAATTCAAAAATTCTATAAAATTAGGAGAATATTTTGGAGCAATTTAGGAACGGCGGGGGAATAAATATATATTGAGGATTTATAAATTACCTTTATACAACAGAACTTCCGCGAATTATCAGAAATTTATGTATTACCTTTAAATTGTCACGGATCTATACTAATACTTAGAAGTTTTCTTTAATTAATTAAAAATCAATATATATATATATATATTCAAGTAAGATATATTAAAAAAAATCGTAAATGATCAAGTTAGAAATATACTTTAATCTCATTATATATATGAGTTGCACGATAGAAAGAACACCTTATATAAAAAAACAATAAAGAACACCATCATAAACACTTTATTTTTCATAAAAATTGATTTTTTTAAATTAGAATCATAAAATTGAACAACAATTAAGCCTAACATGTTGAATTTAACGTAGAATCTCATCTAAATTTAAAAATTAAACATTACATATAATCCAGTATAGAATCCAGTACAGAATCTTGTATATATATTTATCACAATGAAATTACATGTAATCATGTTTTATTTGATTCTATTTTTTTGTTAGATTATATTTTTATTCGTAATAAACCTTTTTTGGTGAGAAAATTAGAATCAACATGCAATTTATGTAAGATACTATGGTGCTCTTTATTGTTCTTTTATCTTCATGGAACAATGACACACACACACACACACACATATATATATATATATATATATATATATATATATATATATATATATATATATGCTTTAATTTGCTAAAAAATGTCGCCTTTTATCGAGTGTCACTTTTTTAGAACACTCTTTTCAATAATTCTTTTCCCGCCTAATGTAATCGAATAATTAAATTACTAATTACATATAATTAGATTAGATGAGTTGTAAATCATATTTAATAATAGTTTATTACTAAAATCTTATAAAACATTCTTTTATAATTATTAAAATAAATTCAATAAAATTGTGCTTCACACGGGAACTAATCTAATTATAAAACAAAAGTATAGGAAATAACTATATAAACTAATATATATACCATTAGTAGAAAAATCTTATGTGACACATTTTATACATAATTTTTATAAATTTGAAGCTCCAACCATGCAAAATTCTATGGTAAATTTTTAGCCAACATCCTCGCATTAGCCAAATTTATCGAACATGTCAGTAACAAAGTTGTACACATAAATTTAATCGTTATAACCAATCCTATTGGAGCACGTTACCTTATAAATTTAGTAAATTTTAATCAATAATAATTTTATATTATTTTATTCGGTCATTTTAACTAACCCGGTTGAAGATACTTTAATCTATACTTACTATACTATCTTGAGTGAAACATTAAAAGTTTTGGTCGGTTGGTACTTCGTTATTTTACTTAATAACCCTTACTTATTAAAAAAACTATTATTAAATAATAACATTATTTATAACCAATTACCTTTCCAACCAAAATACATTAACTTTTTATTTTTTCTGACAAAATCATCTCTTTTCTAAAAAAAATTACGGTCAATTAACTTTTTCAAGAAAAACATATTATTCTTTCTACTTTTCATTACTAAAACCCCCCCTTTTCCAAAAATATCATGGTAAATCCTTACTTATTTATTTTAAAACCTATTTTAATACTTTTAATTACAGGCAATTACATTTTTAGCTAAAACATGTTACTTTGTCTATCTTTTTCATTTTTTTAAAAAAATCTATTATTAAATAATATCATTATTTATAACCAATTACTTTTTCAGTTAATATACATTACCTGTTCTATTTTTTCTTACAAAATCCTCTATTTTTCTAAAAAAAATCACGGTCAATTACCTTTTTCAACTAAAAACATGTTACTCTTTCTATTTTTCCCTACAAAAACTCCTCATTTTCCAAAAATATCATTGGCAAACCCATACTTATTTATTTAAAAAGCTACTTTAATACTTTTAATTACGGGCAATTACCTTTTCTATTTTTCTTAAAAAATCCTCTCTTTTTCTAAAAAAAATCACGGGTAATTATCTTTTTCAACTAAAACATTTTACTCTTTCTATTTTTCCTTACCAAAACTCCTAATTTTCCCAAAATATCATTGGCAAACTCTTACTTATTGATTTAAAAAATTACTTTAATACTTTTAATTATGGGCAATTACTTTTTCAACTAAAACATGTTACTTTTATATTTTTCCTTATTAAAACCCCTCTTTTACTTATTTACCTTAATGTTCAATTAATAAATACATATAATATAACTCGTGGTTTTTACGGATAATAAACTAGTAGTAATGTTTATAAGCGTAAAAGAAATCATCTAACTTAGGTTTCACTAGGTTACTAAGCCGCCGGTCAGAATAAATTGGTGATTCTTTTGATAGTAGCTTGCGCACCGGAGTTCCCGCCCTCTTGGGTGCCATGGAGATTTTTGATGATGTCGTGACGCAAAGTACCAACAACTCCGACATATAGTTTGCCCTGTCTTCGGAGGTCACCATCCACCAGTGTATAATCAGTCACTGAGGAGGGGTTGACTACTATGGCAGTGAGTATTGGTAAGACGTCTGGGTCAGTCTCCCATGAGTGCTTGACTTCCTCATTCCAAGTTTGATAAACAATTGATAATGTGAGAGACTGTGTATGGCTGCTGGCTCGTCCATTGGCTCAAACATTCGAGATAAAGGATCAGCTACCAGGTTGTCCTTGCCCTTTTTATATTCTATACAGTAGTCAAAACCCAATAGCTTGATTAGCCACTTCTGTTGGACTAACGTTGTGATTTTTTTATTAAGCATGTGCTTCAATGCTTCTTGGTCGGTCTTGATAATGAACTTTTGAGCGAACAAGTAACCACGCCACTTCTGGACAGCCAACATGACAGCCAGTGATTCTTTCTTGTATGTAGAGAGGCCCATATCTCTAGTTGAGATGGCCTTACTAAAGTATGCGAGTGGCCTTACTTCCTGCATAAGCACGGCGCCTACTCCTGATTTGCAGGCGTCCTTCTCGACTATAAAGGGTTTAGGGAAACCTGGAAGACTGAGTACTGGTGTGCTTTGCATAATTTCCTTCAAATGTTGGAATGATGTTTCAACCTCGTAATCTCAACGGAAGGCACCTTTCTTGAGCAGTTTGGTAAGTGGCTTGCTTATTGAGCCATAATTCTTTACAAATCGACGGTAGTAACCCGTCAAGCCGAGAAAGCCATGCAACGATTTTAAATTATTGGGGTCGGGCCAGGCCTTCATGGCTTGTATCTTAGTGTCATCGGCTTCAACACCATTAGCATTGATTATGTGGCTCATATACTCGATTTTGTTTTGCCTAAAGGTACACTTGCTCTGCTTTACATGAAGTTGATTATCTAATAGTTTTTTGAATACCAATTCCAAGTGTTGAACATGGTCTGCTTCATTTTTTATGTAGATCAAGATGTCGTCAAAGAAGACGAGGACAAACTTCCCGATATAATCCTGAAAAATTTCATTCATGATACACTGGAATGTGGCTCGGGCGTTGGTAAGGCCGAAAGTCATAACCAAAAATTTGTAATGCCCCAGCTGTGTCTTAAAGGTCGTCTTGTTGATATCATGGTCCTGGACTCGAATTTGGAGGTAAGAGCACTTATAGGGATTGAGATTGACAGGTTTGGATCCATCCATGATAAGAATCTTACGATCTTATAGGCGAGAGGGGGGTAGGCCGGTTGGTACGTTGAACACCTCTGGGTATTTATCCAGTACTGTCCTTAGAGATGGTAAGATCTCGGGTGGGGTCCCGTTTACAGCCTCCATAGCTGTGAGTTGGACCAAGAAGCAAGCATGTGTACCTTTATCTGTAAGTGAATCATGTTCCAAGTCGACTGAAAATCTGGTACGCTCATGAGTTGTTTGCACCACAGTGACTCTTTCTTGCCCCTGTTGTATTATTATTTCATGTTTGTTGAAGTCAAAATTGACTGGGCTTACTTCTTGCAGCCACTGTATACCCAAGATAGCATCGTATCCTCCCAGGGGAATGGCATAAAAACTTGAGATAAATTCATGGTCGGTCATCTGCCATTTAAGTGAAGCCACTTCATGATCACAGGTTGTTGTTGACCCATCAGCCAATAGCACTTTCATGGGAGTACAGGGAGTTGAAGTTAGCCCCAAGCTTTTGACTAACGACATGGAGATGAAGTTGTGAGTAGAGCCTGTGTCCACGAGGATCTGGACTCTCTTTCGCTTAATCTGCCCTGCCATTTTTAAGGTATGGATCCCTTCAGTCCCTTGCATAGCATGAATAAAGACACCAAAATCTTCGACTTCTGGGGTACAACCTTCCTTGTTTGGATTTGGGTCCTCGGAGTCACTAGTGTCACCTTTGTCCTTAATCATTAGATAGAGTTGTGGTCGAATACATTTATGCCCGGGTATAAAAACCTCATCACAATTATAACACAAGCCTTTCTCCCTGCGTTTGGCCATTTCGTTTGGGGTGAGTCGTTTAATCGAGGGTATTTTACTAGTAGTTGGCTGAGGGACTCGAGGTTTAGGCATATAGGCAGGGGTCTGACTTACCTCTGGGTTATGTGGCCAAGTTCTCATATGGCCCTGTTCCATAGAACTCCTTGTGCTATTGTTCCACCGTGGTGTTGTCTCGACCCTTTTTTCAAGCATCTCAATGAAGATCTATTATTCTCGAGCTTTGTTTATTACTTCCTGAAAGGTAGTGAGTTTGTAAATATATAGAGTGTGTTGAATATCAGCTCTCAGGCCACTGAGGAAGCTGTCTAGATAGAAATTCTCGGTATGAAGGGAGTGTCGCATCATCATGAACCCCCTTAATTCCTCAAACTGAGAAATATAAGAGTCTACACTGCTTGTTTGAACTAGTTTGTTGAACTTCCCAATCATATTTTCTTGATTGCTGGTTGAAAACCTCCGTATGGAGCAACTCCGTGAATGCTTTCCAAGTGAGGATATTCAGCCTGCACCGTTTGATACCAGTGATCTGCTTCTTCTTCGAGATATAGAGCTGCATATATAACTTTGGTACAGGTATCAATATTGGGATTTAAGAGAAAAAACTTCTCAGCCTTATTCAACCACCCCCTTGCATTTTTGCCATCAAACTTCGGAAAATCCATCTTGGGAAACTTTATTTTAGGAATATAATTATCTATTTCATTTAAAATTAATTTTTTTGAATGTTTTAAAAAAAATATAAAGAATCAATATATACTCGTATAAAGGAGAAAAAGAGGGTCGCGAGGTGACGTCTTTCAAATCGTTTCAATCTATTTTTTTAATTTTCTCAAAATTTTGAATTATTAATATGAAAGATTCATAAATATCTCAATTGCTTTTAATATAAAAAAATTAATATAAGACCGTTACGAAGTGCGACTTAGTAAACTAGTTTAAATATAAGATAAATAAATACTCTCTCTTCTGTTAAATCGGATAATATAACAATTAAAATATCAAATAATATACAAAATAAATTAGAAAAAATGACACAAAATTCAAGAAAAAAAAATAGTAACACAAAATTTGAAATGTAATGAATATAGAGCTGACAATTTCGTACACGACACGATAACATGACACGAACACGACACGATAATATTGGGTTTGTGTTGACCTTTTCGGTACACGAACACGATATTACACGAATAATTATAGTGTCGGTTTTGGGTTAACCACACGAAATGAAAGTACACGAAATAATTAAATAATTAAATAAATATTTTAAAATTATATAAATACATATAATAAATAAATGTTGTATATATTACTTTTACAATAACAAAAAAAAAATAGTTTCAAAGTTAAGTTTAACAAGATTCGACCACACTTGACTCTTTATGAATTATTAACTTAAGAGTCAACTACTAAAAATTAAACCAAAAATGCTAATATTTAAATATTTTTTTTTTTTATTATATTTTTATTTTTATTTAAATTTACACATAACACGACACGAAAAGTATACGAAACGATGGTACACGAACATGAAACGACACGAATTCTTAATGAGTCGTGTTTTGAGTTTAATATTTATGTACACGAAACACGAAAATACACGACACAAAAGTACACGAACGAAACGAATTGTCTTGTTTAAATGAATATAAGATTTATAAACGGCAATCAAATTACATTGAAAAATAAACTCTCCCTGTCCCTCATCTCCCTCCACTCTCATTTTCTCTCCTCTCCCAAATGATCAGAAAGATTTGCACCTTTTCCGGTGGCCGGACCGGCCGCGAGTCATGGCGGAGACTTAACTCCGCCAACCCACTCAACAAAAATATTCTACTACACCCAACCCTCTCCATAGCTGAAATAAACCCTCCCCCTAAACCTACATTTGCTCATCTTTTGACTCCTAAACAATATGTATTTGCAAACTCTTCTTCACACCAAACTGTTAACCCCTCTGAAACCTCATTTCAAGCTAAACCCTATGTTGAGGTCAAAACCCCAAACCCACTTCCTGTTAAACCCAAAACCCCAACCCCTGTTCTCAAAACCCCTAAACCCAAACCCAAAACTCCACCACCTCCTCCCAAGCCCCAAACCCCAGCTGACAAAAGCCGAAACAGAACGGTATTTTATGATTTTATCTAATATATTTGTGTGTATGTATATGTGTAGTTCTAATATAATTTTAATTGTTTTGCAGAAAGCGTTATTCCTTGGGGCTAGTGTGATTGGTGCACTTTCGGGTTTGTTGATGTTCTATAAGGATATTAAGAAGTGGGTGTTTCAACCGGAGGATAAGTTGGTGTTACTGAAAGATTTGAGGGAGAGAGTCGACGTAATGGGGAGAAAGGTGGATGTTCTTAACGAGAATATGGAGATTGTAGAGAAGAAGGTAGAGGTTGTAGATAACAAGGTGGATGTTGTTAAGGAGAGTGTGGACATTGTAGAGAAGAGAGTGGAGGGTGTTGAGAAGAAGATGGATGATGGTTTTGATTCATTGAAGGGAAAGAGTAACAAGAAGGGGGCCGATTCTTAGTTTAGGAGGATATTTTCCGTATAATTATGAAATTATGTACGTAATGTTTCGTATTAAGAGTTACTCGAAATTGAGGAGGAAAATCTGATGTATTTATCAACATGTAGTGATTTGGAAGACTGATATGATCATGTTCTTTTGCTAATTTAAATGTTCTTATTTTGCAAGCATTCCAATGTTTTATCTAGCTTCAAATTTTAAATATAGAATGTACTACCTAGATTCTGGTATGTATAGTTTTTAGTCTCTGTATTGACGTTACTGGCAAGCTTCTAACGATTGACCTATCTAGCTTCTTTTCTTCCATATGTCGTGTCCTTTAGGTTTGAAGGTGTTCTCAGTTTTTCCGCATCAGGAAGTTATTAAAATTTCTGTGATAGTTCGTGAGATATATGAAAAGGTGAAATGCTGGGTTTTACTTTGAGATCAAATTTAATTCCATCTAGTACTTTGCTGGTCATTATACTCGTCTATTCAGTGCAACTATCCCTATCACATTGTTGAAGCCTTTGAGGTTGACACATCTTCATGTTCTTTCTGTTACAGGTCTAACATACCTTCTTTACTAGATTTGAGCGAATCAAGGGGTATATTGGCTGGCTGGTGAAACCTTTACTAAGATCAGTATCGGGACTATCGACCAAATAAGCAAAGCTACCTAGCTGATGTAATCACTTCAATGTTGACATCATGTTATCTGTGGTATAACAATCTATATGGACATGTTAATTTTGCAGGGCTCTAAACATGGCATTGATAGGCTTGATATACAGAGTTGGAGACTGTAAAACTTGCTGGTACTGCTTCCTGGTACTATTTCTGAAGTTATAACTCTCCTAAAAAAGGAAGCATTATATGTCTATGGAACCCAACACGGGCTATTAAAATTACAAAAAATCCGGACACTGAATATCATTTTACAAACAATTAGCTGCTGTATTATTTGTTTCTTCCATGCTCGGATAACTTCCATTTGTGGTGCTTAGGAGATAATTGTTGCAAGTTTCGATGATACTTCTTCAACAGCAAGTGCGGAACCACAAATATCCTGAAAAATATCAAGTGATGTCCCTTAAAGTATATCGGTGTCAATCTTGTTTATTCATGATTTTTCCTTGTACGGGTTAGAAAGAGAAACGCTTCTTTTATGACATTGTTGCTAATAGTCGAAATAGAATAGACGTTGACAAGTATGAGTATGTCAAACTCTCATTTTTACCATCTTTACTCAGAATTTAGTAGAGGATGTACCCATGGGTAGTGTGATAGGCTTTTAATTGAATCTACTGTTTACAGATTCAATTACATTGTTCAACACTCCCGAGCTTGTGGTTTGACCTGCAGTTTCCTATTTGACAGGTCTGTGGAGTATTACAGGATTCTTTAGGTGGTCACTTAAGACAGTCAACTATGCAGCCATTTTTTGTAAACCTTCAAGCGCAATTAGATTGATACATTCTATATAGTTACCTCTACATACAGTTACACATAATGAAGTCTTAGTAATCAGTTATTCCTTATATATTTATTTCGTTTATCTGTAGTTCACACTGCTAACTTACTTAAAATATATTCAATTGTGCAGTATGCGACTTATAGTGATGAGATATGTTAATTCGTGCACGCATGTAGTAGCACCTCTGTTTAATTAGTAATTCTGATAATTAGCTGTAATTTGTATTTGAAAAAAGAAAAGAAAAAGGTGATCTGAAAAAGATTGCCTACTCATTTAGTCATTCATGGAGAAAGCAAATAAGTGAATAGTATATGCTTGTTTTTGGAACCAAAAGCAGTGTTCGTAGTCGGATATGTTTACTTTAAAGAGCTCAACATAGGTACATCCCTAAATAAGGTTTCCTTATCTTTCAATATTTAGTTGGAAGGTACTTTTTCTAGCTTCAAGTGGATATGTAAGGAAGGCAAACGGGATCATAGATTAGCCTACTGTTTTCGTAGGAGGGTAAAGAATGATAACAAATTCTAGTCTAGGGTTTTTGTTTCTTGAAGAGAAAAGGAAGAATGTGAATGTTCTAGTAGCATCAGCAGCAGAACCTTGTACTCTTTTGGAGAATGTCCTGTTTGTTCCAGAACTGAGGTTGTAAGTTGTAACCATACCATATGAACATGACGTTAAAGTTGTCATTATGTAACGTGGACAGTGATATATCAGTGTCATAACCAATAGTAAACATAAACTTCAAAGTGTTAATTTTGCAACACATCTGTGACAGCTTCAGTAGTAAGCTAGATATGAAGTTCTTTTTCTGGTCTTTTAATTATCATCATCGCTGCGATTTCTAAAATATTCAGATATTCTTGTTTGTCTAGCTCGAAGGTCATAACGTTTGGATTCTTCAGAAGTTATAGAATGTTCCAAATGGATGTATTGTTTTATTATTAGGTTGTTGAAATCTAGGAACTAAGAGGCCAGTTTACACATGTATGGTCTGTAACAGTTTTGTCTTGAAATGTATTCCTTATCTATGACTTGTGCCTTTTTTTTTTCCGTTGCAAGTAGATGATATTTCTACCTATATTCTATTTTAGGCTTATGTCCAGCAGCTGGAGAGCAGAGAATGCAGCTGACTCAACTGGAACAAGATCTTCGACACTGGGCAGCACGTTGGATCAATATCTACTTTAGTATACTCTCCACCACCTTGAAGCTTGCTGCCATATTATTATTGTCTTTCTCTTTTCTGAAGGGTAAATATATTTCAAGTTCAGGAGACCAGTCTCAATCAATGAGTGGAAATGGTATGGCCATATTTTCATACCTTTTCTTCTCCTAATTAAGAAGGAAAACATTGACAATGATTGGATTATAAATTTGAATCCGTAGATAGTAAATCATTGAATGATTTGATCTGTTTCTGCAGCTACATTGTTTCAGACCAAGCCCAAGCTAACGGGCATAATTGCATTGTATCTTTATTCTGTCTTTTTACAGGAGAACCTGTTGGTAATTTAATCAGGAACTAAATGTCCCGCTTTCTAATTTCTTTAGGATTACAGGATTCTTTAGGTTGTCACTTAAAACAGTCAACTATGCAGCCATTTTTTTTAAACCTTCAAGCGTCATTAGATTAATACATTCTATATAGTTACCTCTACATCATATATTTACATATAATGAAGTCTTAGTGATCAGTTGTTCCTTATATATTTATTTCGTTTATCTGTAGTTCACACTGCTAGCTTACTTAAAATATATTCAATTGTGCAACTTGCAGTGACTTACAGTGATGAGATATGTTATCCGAAGCTATTCTCCTCTCGTGCTGACTTTCATAGAACAGTCTGTACACATGTGAAAGGGGAGGTGTAAACTTCTGGAATCTCCAAAGTTTAAAAGGTCAATTTGTTGTTTCCCAGAACTTGACATGTTTCGGCCACATCATATGTTTTTTTGTCCAAATGCTGTGATAATAATATACTAAATCTTACGAGTTCCCCATTTCCTTCCAGGCAATAGAACTCATGTTAGTCGACGATGCCCTTTCCGAGGCAAGCAATCACATTCCATCTGTCCTGCATAGATGACCCAGCTGAATATTGAAAGGTTGCAAGTTCTTTGAGTCATTAGTATGGATCTGGTTTTAATCTTACATAGCCCATTAGCCCTTAATCTGTATGGTAATATGAGTAAATTGCCATCAGACTATTCAATAATTGTTTCACTAAA
The DNA here is from genome assembly GCA_030848705.1 of Heracleum sosnowskyi. Classification (NCBI taxonomy): domain Eukaryota; kingdom Viridiplantae; phylum Streptophyta; class Magnoliopsida; order Apiales; family Apiaceae; genus Heracleum; species Heracleum sosnowskyi. The sequence continues at coordinate 5,791,240 of CM061242.1, read as the reverse complement.
AGAAGAAGACAGTGGTGAGCAATATAAAAATTGGCATTTCACTAATTATTCCTACTGTTGCTTTTTAGAGCTTATTCAGTGTTTTGCGTGATTTTTTTATTTTTTATCCTAGTTTAGCAGATGGTCAAGTGAAATACCTGCATATATTTAAATAAAATAATGATATGATAATATGATAACACCTTTTTGTCATCATCAGGGCTATGAGAGTGGCAAAAAATTTCTGTAGATAAGATACAATCTGCAGAGAAGATACTTGAATGAACTTAAAAACTAACTACACACGTAAATTCAGAGTGTAGGAGAAGGCGCAATTTACATTAATACAGTGAAAGCTACAGCTTTCTAACTAAGTTTCCCGCCTATTCTTTGAATTTTAAAGTAAAATTACACACTTGCCCTTGTTGCTGTATGATTGTGTCTTCTGTATCTTCATATTGCTTAATAAATTCCCTATCCCAGAAGAAAGGATCAGAGTCTTTTGCTGCCAGAGTGTTACCAAGATTAAGATAGAGTGTACCCCAAGAAGCCTGAACTGGTTTAATTTAACATCCTTCTCCTTTCTAGCGTAATTATGTGTTTCCACTCTTTGTTAATTTACGTGTTAACAAATTTGAATAAAAAAAAACACTACAGGTTTTGTTCTGGGTAGAGGAATTGGTGCTGATTCTAGTGGGGCTTCGGGCGGAGCATGCACCCTCTAAGACTCTAAATACATGGATTAGTTTTGGATATGGAGATTGAAGAAATGGCCGTTTTGTTCCACCAACTAGGTTAAATCAAAGCATTCTCGTACTTGCATCCCAGAGTTGAATCAACATCCTCACCAACTTAATCTAAAACAAACCCATATCTAAATGAACTTACAAAATTGTGTATCCTTGCCAAATCTTTCTTTTTAAACCTTTGAGGAACAACTTCAATGAAACGTCTAATAAAGACAAATGGAAGAGACTCCAATCATAATCGATCTTTCTTTTTTTTTTTGTGCGGAAACCGGTGGTGTAATAAAATCAGCTTAACTATTAACGGGGCAAAGTAAAAAAAAAACACTATGTGGAAATGACAACTATAAACGACATGGTCTAATCACCCCAACAAATATTATTTATGATCATAATTTTTATATTTTATTAGTCATGTTCCTTAGTAGAAAATTAAACGTGGACATGTATGCACTTCATTTTTGCAGCTGCAACTATGTTACAACTCGTTTGACTTACCTTATTATTCAAAATAATTGTTAATTTTCAGGCAAAAAACATATAAAAATTTACAATTTTTGTTTCTAAAAATAAGTACTTACCACATGTTTTTGACCAACTTACACATACTTCCTCATATTGTATTTTAACTTTATCCCAGTATTTACATCTGTTCCGTCATTCAAAGTAGCACGATCCATAGGCTACCTTAAGAATGTGATATTTCTTCTACAGTTCTACCTTTGTACTTGAACGAGAAGGTTCTATACATAGTGCTGTAAAACTAGTCCAAGCCATGGGAAAATAATTATCAGGAAACCTGAAACCTGCTGTAAAACTAGTTCAAGCCATGGGAAAATAATTATCAGGAACCGTGCGTGTGAACTACGGTAGCCGAAGTCGAGCCCAAGGTTACTGTTCCAAAGTATATTTGCATTATACTTTTTTCTTATTTTTTGCCAAGTTATTTGCATTTTACTTTGGTTACTGAAGCTTGGTTAATAATCTGTTAAGCCCATTTCCTTTCCTACACTAGTCCAGCCCAGAAACTTATTTAAAACAAGTCCATCACTCGTCATAAGACTCATAACCATCTTCTGCAATTTGCATTTGAGAGCTTGAATTTTTTAGAAACTCACATCTGCTATTTCCCAAACCAAAGAGAATGTAGGTCCAATAAGGGTTTTTATCTTTGATGAGAAGGAGTGGGGTGGGAAAAATACCGTCAAAAATATATAATTTAATCTTAAAAATTGTTGAAAAACATTAAAGAATTATTGAACGAATATTTACCTTAGTGTTCAATTAATAAATACATATAATATAACTCATGGTTTTTACGGATAATAAACTAGTAGTAATGTTTATAAGCGTAAAAGAAATCATCTAACTTAGGTTTCATTTTGTATTGTAGTCAAAGACAACAAAATTTAAAATATGTAAAATGGAGTTTGATATAAATAAATTAAAATTAATAAATAGGTACATAATATTATTATAAAAAAAATAAAAACCAAACAAGTATAATTTTAATAAAAAATTATTTCCAAATCAGAGGGCAATTCAATTTAGATTCGAAAATCACTATAAAAGCCGGAACGCAGATCAAAAATCCAAAAAATTATATTATATCTTTATATATAACTAGCTTTATAACCCGTGCGAGACACGAGCATGTTCTAAAATATTGCGTAAGTTTCATTAATTTCAACGTATTTTATGAGTTACAAGTATATTGATATGAGATAATTATAATATAGATTAAAATGTCATTTCGAAATTTGAGAGTATAATTATCATTTCGCATTGAATAAATTGACTCATTGAAATTCTTAGTTCATTGAAAAATTATTGTATTCTCCACCCCATCCTGAAATCTCCCCCTCTCTGCCTTCTATTTTCGACGTCGCTCTTTGGAGACCCCCCACTTATCCTTCTTATCCCTCTTTTAGTGTCTCTTTGGCTTTTATTTCCTTTCTATCCGTCTCCTCGACTTTTTCTTCTCAACTTTTGTTTAGGAACTGTATTTTGATCGCTCTCTCTCTCTCTCTCTCCTTTCACGCCCCCTCCAATGGTGGCTGCCTTCTATTTTCGGTGTCACTCTCTAGAGACCCCTCTCTTATGTGATGATCCTCAGGAAGACGTAATATATTACAACACATTTACTGAAATGCATGTTATGCTTTGTTTATTTAGTGTGCGTCATAATTGTTTACTCAAATACATTCTTTGACTGTTTAGTTTGTGTTTATTTAGAGTGTGTATTATGTGTTTGATGGAATGTTTGAACCAAATTTGTAGGCTTTGTGCATGTAAATGCACTTGGGGTTGGTATGCTCATAAAGTAAATATTTGTCATGGGTTGTTGTTTGAGCTGGCAGTGCAAATTGTTCTTTATCGATATTGTCGAGTTTGTGCTTTTTTTGAGGTTAATTTATTTATGTTATTTGCCTCTCTCTCTCTCTCTTATGCCTCCTCCTACGGTGTTGGTTGCCTTCTATTTTCGGCGTCACTCTTTGGAGACCCCTCTATTATCCTTCTTATCCCTCTTTTACTGTCTCTTTGGCTTTTCTTTCCTTTTCCCCGTCTCCTCCACTTTTTCTTCTCAACTTTTGTTTTGGTTCTGTATTTTGATCTCTCTCTCGACTGGGGGAACATTGGCACTCCATTTACCTGTTTGTAGTTCACGGGGTAGCCGTTAAGTGGATGTTGTAATATTTGATCGGTGTGTATAATAGAATAAAAGTGTAGAAATATAAGTTGTATTAGTACGTGTGGATATACCATTTAAACGAATGCATACCACTTTGCCCGTTTTAAGAAGGGTCTCCCTGCAGATATGATGAATGCAATAATTGTACAGTTGTAGATATACTTTATTTCAGAAAACTATTACTTATACCTCTCAAGAAGCATTCATGATAAGTTACTCGTTTCACCTTACAATTGACACTTGACACAAATAATTTAACATTTAATACTTTTAATATTTTATCATAGATATTCAAAAAATTCAAAACGATATTAGTTTATATTTGATTTAGTTGTACGATGACAACTTCAACTTGCTTGTAAAAATCACCAACACAAATTTTTTTATTAGTATAGAAAGAGAAAACTCTTTGCATTTTTCGGGTTCAATACTTTATATACTAATAGTATATTTTTCGAAAATGATCAACGTATAAAATTTATCTATTGAGGACGAGACTTATAATATATTGGACCATAATAAAACTACAGTTTTAATCTATATTAGTAACTAAAATTTTAAAAATGCGTATATAATTATAAGTTGTTAAAATATTATAATGAAGTAGTAATAAATGTTAAATAATGAATAAAAATCCGTTTTACACCTATTATAGATAAGGATATAATTGAAAAGGAGTAAATATGTTGATAGTTTTAAATTTTAAAATAAATATTAAAACAGAATATAATAGTTGATATTGGCTATAGATGTCAACATTTGTCACACTATGACCTAGGTCATGGTTCAGTTCCTATTAAAAACAATTTTTTGTATCATCAATATACAATTTGGAGGAGTAATTTAGTAATCTAATATCATCAATATAATATTGAAATGGTAATTTAGTAATCAAATATATATATATATTCTGATAGTATATATAATTTGTAATCTAACCGTATATATAATATGAGCCATTATGTACTTAATGCAAATAAACATGTAATATACAAATATTAATATAATTCTCTTTTAACAAATCAAATCCAATTTTATAACATTTTGTATATCTATTTTTACGTGAGTTTTTCCCTGAAATATAATTTTGAGACCCTCGTGAAAATAAATTATCTACCTTTCCAAGTAGATTACAAGAAGAGACCAAAAGAGGATAACATATTGAGTATTTGCGGATATTAATAAAGAGTTTCGTATTTTATGGATCAATTACAGTTTATAACATTTTGTATATTTATTTTGCGCGAGTTTTTCCCTAACATGGTCAGATATATGATTTTAAGGCACTTGGGAAAATAAATTATCTAACTTACCAAGTAGATTATAAGAAGAGACCAAAATACAATATAACATATTGAGTATTTGTGCATATTATAAAAGAGTTTCATAATACAATCAAAATAGATGTCTAGCATAGTGGTAAGGAATGTCACTTCTAATTTAGAGGTCAATGGTTCAATTCTCATTAGAAACAATTTTTTTGTCAGCCTAATATATGAGGAGGGTAATTTAGTAATTTCACATCGATTAAATTGTCTCAAGCAACCCCCTAGTTGCTCTATTATATATATAACTAGCATAATAACCCGTGCGAGGCACGGGGCTTTTTCTATCAATGTGTGGAAGTGCTGATTTTTTAGAATTTGAAAATTATGATTGTACACTGACTTTATTTGAAATAAAATATAAGAACTCATAAGCATTGTATTTTAAATGTATGAGCCAACTAAAATGCAACCGGAAGCACCCATTTCTTAGTAAATGTTTAGACACTCGGGTGATGATAGATCGTGTCATGTTTGCCTTTTTGTTGACGGTTTGAGACTCCGATGATGCTGGTGATCACATATATTTTTGTTGTAAGTGATCCGTAACTGCGTTCTCATGTACCTCGAATAAAACTTTAGTTTATTTGATAACACACAAATTTGTTCTGAACTCGACATGCCATATCATTCCGAGGTTGCACCCTGTGTGAATTTGGGATGGTATAAGTTAGACCCGCTATGTATATATGTGTGCATGCATCCATGCGTTGATATCAGATGGGATTTTACGGTAACACATGATGTCCTTTTTTTGTTTGTCAGCAGCGGTATGGTTAAAACTCTGAATAGCTGTGCTAGTTCCTTTGTCTGACTCAAAGATTTAGCAGGCTCCGATTTAGGAGGGGAGCCTGTTGCATCTTCTAGTGTCATTATTCTCAATCCGGTAAAACATATTCCCAGTCACGTGTTATTTTCTATCGATTCTCGCAATGTCCCTAATTTAATTTATAGATAATTTGATTTATTCAAAATTATTCGTGCACTAAAAATAGGATATTTCTTAACTTATAAACATGTTGTATAAGTCATATTTAGGCTGATTCACTGAACGTGTACGAATTTATTACAGGTCTTGCGGCAACTTTGAATCTTAAATTTCTAGTCGAAAAAAAAACCTGAAGTTAAGAGAACATTAAGTTTAATAAATATACCTGTTTTTCTTTTTATTCTCAGTAAATCTATGCAAATTAAATTTTGGAGTTAATTGTTTAATAATTTAATCTAATTGTTTTGCCTTTCTTATATTAAAAAATTCAATAAACACGGGTTAAATAAAGTTCTCTCTTTCCTTGCTTTCCAAAAGTATAATCGAGTCTCAATTGGTCATGTGACATACTTATTTGCATCAGTAATGTTCTTTAAATTTTTGGCATTGTAGGAAATTTAATATTTATTTACGTAACGATGATAATCGATAAAGGTATTGTCCAATCAATGTACAAAAAATAATTTATATAACTTAATTTTTTTATCTTTTAGATCTATAATTTTAAATAACTCCGAGTGTATAATGTAATTGATCGATCATAATATTTTTCTTACTTGTATGATATGAAATATCATATTTTCTAAAATTTGTTCACTTGACTATATATTTTAATCTATTTAATTTATTATACAATTTTCAAATTTACCTATTATATATTTATTAATTTAATTCAAAATAAGCAATTATTAACTTCCATAAAATTAATGTAAAATTTTATATTAAAATTAATTACAAATGCGTTACATACATAATTCATCCAACATAGTTCTAAATCTAGTCACTTCTATTATATTTATACTATATTATTAAAATCGAAATATTAAAACTTTGATAGTTGGTTAGTACGGTACTCATATTTTGGGATTTACACTTTAGTTCTTTTATTTTTACAATTGTACCGTAATTTTTTAAAATAATAATTTTATTCAAAACATATCTCTGAAAAATTGTTCAACACAAAACTCTTAGAGCACAATTTATTGCGATCAAACACATATGTCAATTCGACGCCGAGTTCAACAACCATATATAAGTATTCATATTTAAAATAATTTTCTTAAGAAACAAATATAAATATTAAAAGAAAATATTAAACTCGTGCATGACACATGTTACGAGCTTGTATTTGTATATGTAATAAAAATACTCATGAATATCGTGTATACATGTTATCGATATGTGCTATATACCCGTGATTGTTGTCTAATTTTTAAATATTGGACACTACTTTTTATTAATTTAAAAATAAATAATTAGATAATATATAAAGAAACTATTTGTAATATATTACTTAGGTTATAATCAATGTTCAGTATTACGCTTTATAGATTAAATATATGAATAATTCAAATAAATTGCGTAGTACAATAAAGATAGACCGTTGTGCAAAAATATATATCATTTTATAGTTTACATTACATATACAAGATATTTGTATGACTAAAACAAATGTAGATATACATCACACACAACATTGTTTTTAAAATTTAATATTAAAATTATATAGGATTGGTTGTTTAAATAATTATGTACAACATTTTGAAAACTGAAACAACATAGATTAATATATATATTATAAAATCACATTTGTTTTTTGCTCAAAGTTAATATAATAATAAATATAGGATTAAGAATGATGTGAGGTTTATGTAATGTGATTTTTCAATAAAACTTTAGTTTATTTGATAACACACAAATTTGTTCTGAACTCGACATGCCATATCATTCCGAGGTTGCACCCTGTGTGAATTTGGGATGGTATAAGTTAGACCCGCTATGTATATATGTGTGCATGCATCCATGCGTTGATATCAGATGGGATTTTACGGTAACACATGATGTCCTTTTTTTGTTTGTCAGCAGCGGTATGGTTAAAACTCTGAATAGCTGTGCTAGTTCCTTTGTCTGACTCAAAGATTTAGCAGGCTCCGATTTAGGAGGGGAGCCTGTTGCATCTTCTAGTGTCATTATTCTCAATCCGGTAAAACATATTCCCAGTCACGTGTTATTTTCTATCGATTCTCGCAATGTCCCTAATTTAATTTATAGATAATTTGATTTATTCAAAATTATTCGTGCACTAAAAATAGGATATTTCTTAACTTATAAACATGTTGTATAAGTCATATTTAGGCTGATTCACTGAACGTGTACGAATTTATTACAGGTCTTGCGGCAACTTTGAATCTTAAATTTCTAGTCGAAAAAAAAACCTGAAGTTAAGAGAACATTAAGTTTAATAAATATACCTGTTTTTCTTTTTATTCTCAGTAAATCTATGCAAATTAAATTTTGGAGTTAATTGTTTAATAATTTAATCTAATTGTTTTGCCTTTCTTATATTAAAAAATTCAATAAACACGGGTTAAATAAAGTTCTCTCTTTCCTTGCTTTCCAAAAGTATAATCGAGTCTCAATTGGTCATGTGACATACTTATTTGCATCAGTAATGTTCTTTAAATTTTTGGCATTGTAGGAAATTTAATATTTATTTACGTAACGATGATAATCGATAAAGGTATTGTCCAATCAATGTACAAAAAATAATTTATATAACTTAATTTTTTTATCTTTTAGATCTATAATTTTAAATAACTCCGAGTGTATAATGTAATTGATCGATCATAATATTTTTCTTACTTGTATGATATGAAATATCATATTTTCTAAAATTTGTTCACTTGACTATATATTTTAATCTATTTAATTTATTATACAATTTTCAAATTTACCTATTATATATTTATTAATTTAATTCAAAATAAGCAATTATTAACTTCCATAAAATTAATGTAAAATTTTATATTAAAATTAATTACAAATGCGTTACATACATAATTCATCCAACATAGTTCTAAATCTAGTCACTTCTATTATATTTATACTATATTATTAAAATCGAAATATTAAAACTTTGATAGTTGGTCAGTACGGTACTCATATTTTGGGATTTACACTTTAGTTCTTTTATTTTTACAATTGTACCGTAATTTTTTAAAATAATAATTTTATTCAAAACATATCTCTGAAAAATTGTTCAACACAAAACTCTTAGAGCACAATTTATTGCGATCAAACACATATGTCAATTCGACGCCGAGTTCAACAACCATATATAAGTATTCATATTTAAAATAATTTTCTTAAGAAACAAATATAAATATTAAAAGAAAATATTAAACTCGTGCATGACACATGTTACGAGCTTGTATTTGTATATGTAATAAAAATACTCATGAATATCGTGTATACATGTTATCGATATGTGCTATATACCCGTGATTGTTGTCTAATTTTTAAATATTGGACACTACTTTTTATTAATTTAAAAATAAATAATTAGATAATATATAAAGAAACTATTTGTAATATATTACTTAGGTTATAATCAATGTTCAGTATTACGCTTTATAGATTAAATATATGAATAATTCAAATAAATTGCGTAGTACAATAAAGATAGACCGTTGTGCAAAAATATATATCATTTTATAGTTTACATTACATATACAAGATATTTGTATGACTAAAACAAATGTAGATATACATCACACACAACATTGTTTTTAAAATTTAATATTAAAATTATATAGGATTGGTTGTTTAAATAATTATGTACAACATTTTGAAAACTGAAACAACATAGATTAATATATATATTATAAAATCACATTTGTTTTTTGCTCAAAGTTAATATAATAATAAATATAGGATTAAGAATGATGTGAGGTTTATGTAATGTGATTTTTCAATCAAAATCAAAAGAAGTCATGTAACTCAATGGTTATAAGAATTATTTTCTTAGGGAAGGTCAAGGGTTCGATTCTGCACAAAAACATTATTTACTCTTTTTTTTTAGATAAGAGAGTAATGACATGTCATGTAATTTTAAAATATATAAGAGTAAAATTATCATTTCACAGTGGGTTTTTTGGCTCAAAATTATCACCATGTTGTCCTATTATATATAGAAGAAGAGGATTTGAAGCTGGGATGCAAAATATAATTTATGAAAAAATATATAAATAATTGAAGTTGGAATAAAGTTGATCCAAAGTTGGGGCTTGCAATTACCCAACCAATTGGTCCCAGAGGATTACTAAAATTAGTAGATTAAGTAGGATGTTCGGCTACGCATATAAGTAGGGGTGAGCGCGGGTCGGATCGGTTCGGTTTTAGGTTAAAACCGAAACCGAAACCGCATATCCTCGGTTTTTAAAATCAAAAACCGAAACCGTCGGTTCGGTTTCGGTTTTAAAATGATCGGATCGGTTACAATCGGTTCGGTTTCGGTTTTAAAACCGCCTCAAATAAACATAACAAAATAAATAAAATGATTTCGAATTTTTAAGCTTGCAAAGTTACAAATTATTTTTTCGTCCAAAATAAACATACAAAGTTTCCATAATAAATTATTTAAGTCCAACATGATCCGAAAATAATGAAAATTTAACATGATCTTCAAAAATATTTTCTTTGAAATGTATATAAGACAATGTTAGAAATTCAACAATCTCGAGTCTATCTGAAGTCTTTGTATAAGTAAAGAGTTTTTCCGGGAAAGTCAAGAAAAATCGTCACATCCAAAAATAAAGCAACATATAAAACACAAGAACAAAATAGTATAATTATTAAAAGGAATGTCAGGATCTTTATTAATCTACTCCAACTACTCATAAAAATTGGTCTAGTACAATATATAACTAGCCTAAAAACCCGTGCGAAGCACGGGCCTGCTTATTTACTGAAATAATTTTTCGCACGAAAATGTATATATATCGAAACAATTTTGTAATTAAAATTAATTTTGAATTTATCTTATATTTGTATAAAAAAAATTAATTTTTTTAATATTTAATAAGATTTCACAAAATTTGGAAAAAAAAATCTATAAAATAAAGATCAAATTATTATTTTCATTTGACAAAATATTAATTTAGTTTTAAATGTCGTGAAATGCATTTTATCAAATTCAACAATTAAATATAATCTAAATGATTATTTTAGTATAGTTGTTTATGATATGGATGTATCTAAACTAATGTGTTTTTAACGAAATGACAATATACTTGTAAATAAAATATAAAGTTGGTCAGGTACGTAAGACTACACACCGTGATCACATCTTAAAATCTTTTAGTCTAAAGTCCGTATATAACATTAGTGTATGTAAATTAATATGATAACGTAACTGTGCCAAACCCAAGGCTTTAGGACTTGTTCATAGTGAGTATTATTGATATTAAGAACAAATAGAAACAATGTAAAATTTGAAACACGGTCGAACTATTGTTCTTGTTGCAATTATAATCAGGTTTACCGGAGTTTTCTATGTTGGAGAAAGTATAATTTGTAAATAGGTATTTTGCCTTAGTAGTTGTTGTTTGTTTTTCAGCGATCAATTGATTTGGTTTTTTTTTGTTTTTTTGCAATCTAGAATATAAATCGTTAAATGCACACAATGTTGTTGTAATATAATCGAACACATGTGAATGAGATAGAGGATTTTAAAAAGAAGCTGAAGGTTGGTGCATCTTTGCACACTCTCACAAGACTATCTTGCGGTGTAAATTACAAAATTGTCGGTATATAACATAGGCGATGCAGTCTTAACATTGTCAGATATAAACGTAGGGCTGAGACTTATTACAAAATCTATTAATATTATTTAAAAGTCATCCATGCGGCGTCTCACTCAATTTTTTTACTTTTAAAATTTTATAAAAATTTTATACTCTAATCTTATATGTTATCTATAACCTTATTATTATGTAGAAATTATATGTTATCTATAATCTTATACTCTTTTAAAATTTTATTTTTTATATCAATCATTTAAAATAAAAGAAAGAGAATCGTAGAGTATGCTCAATCCATTAAAATATTTTTGGTAATTATATACAATGCAATATTTTATAAATAATATAAACCAACATTTTATTTATTTAAAAATAAAAAATTATAAAAAAGAAGATGAGAGAAGAAGAGAAATTAACATTAATAAGATTTTAAAGAAAACTTAAAACAAAATGTACTATGCTACTTATGCATGAGCTTGATTAGAGAAGATTAATGGTTCAATTTACTACACTAACATAATTTTATCTACTATTTGCATAAATATAAAAGAGTTGACGTTTTTGTAATTTTTTAACATGTAGGGGCAAAATCATAAATTCAAGGTATTAAAATGACATATATCAATAATTTAAATTGATAAAACAGAATTGTAGATTATGTTCAATTGCTAAAAATATTTATTATAACTATGTATTGTGCAATATTCTAAAAATAATATAAATCAATGTTTATTAACTCAAAAAATAAAAAAATTGGAAGAAGAGGTGGTTTATCTAATAAGAGTTTGAATATAAGCTCAACACAAAGTGTAGCACAGTTGGTTATGACATGAGTTTGACATGGATATGTTAAGGGTTCGATTCCCATCATTAACATAATTTCACAATTTTTACATTTTCATTAAAGAATGGTATTTTTGTAATTTTAGAAAATATAAGGGTAAAATCGTAACTTCACAGCCATTAAAATGGCAAACTTTGCCCTTTGTTGGCTTTTAATATATAGAGAAAGATAGATAGATTAGTGTAAAGCACTTAAATGATATGACACTGGTATGGTAGTCATGGTACTGGTATGGTAGTCACCGGTCCTAAATAACTAAAAAATCTTTCCTAACAATTATACCATTTAAGTGATTTACACTAATCGTGTATAAAGATATAACTAATAATACTCTCAAGTAGAGAAAAAGTAATATTTCTATAAAAGTAAAGAATAATAGTAGTATAAGTTTAATATTTTAAATATTTACACTAAAATTTATTATAATTAAATTTATAAAAACAATGAATAAACATATAAATAATCATTCTTTTAGTGATTCTATATATATAAAAAATTCAGTCATTTTTATCATTTCAAAAAGTACAACATAAATCGAAATAATATATACATGTGAAAAAACATATTATTAACTTAATTTATTATTAAAATTTTGAAATGTAAAAAATAAATTTATATTTTCATGAAAATATACAAAAATATTAATAAATAAATGAAATTATAAAAATACTTAAATAAAATAACTTATTAAACGTCCCGTGCATTGCACATATATAAAGTTAGTAGAAAATCAATTCCCATGGGGTTTAACAAAAAAGTAGGGTGTATCATTCTTTTTAGCAAGGATCTTTAAAATCATACACTAAAAATGACGACGTTTACGACTGTCACGATTGGACTTGTATATTTTTGAATTTTCTTATGAATTGAATTGGTACAGTAATTTAGTAATTTACTTGCAGAAAAAGAAATTGCAGAAAAAGAAAGAGATGAGATGAGAGAAAACATAAAAGTTAACATTCCATTTCTTAAGTGAAGCATAAGATGATGTCTCAACATATAGCCAACATGAAAAGAAATGCGGAAATTACAATAAAATAAATAAACAACTATTATCTAAAAGGACAAGCACGAGACACTATTCTGGATCCTTTTATTCCCTTAAACGATGTTGTATCCCTTCCTCTTTTAAACGATGTCATTGCATAGCCTAATTAAATATAGGCAATTTAGGGTTTTATCTGTATCCTCATTTGTGACATAGCCTCTTTCTTGAGCAGCGGCGTCCATACCGGTGAACCACTTATATTTTCGATTGAGCTCAGTGTATTCCTCCCAGGTGGCATCTTTAGGGACTGAGTCCTTCCATTGGACAAGAACAAGCAAATAGAAATGATATTGTAACTCATCCCATTTCAATGAAGACATCATCATACTCTACAGCTATTCCAAGGCTGGAGGAAACTCAAAACATATCCATACCTGTTGCAGAACCCTCATATGTGACAGGAGTGCCTAGCACTAGCCCTAACTTGGCTCAGGCCACAATGTCACAATGGCTGGAGTCTGTGCACCATGACAGGCCTTCAGGATCATCTTCTGTGTCCACACAATTGACGGAAGAAGAACTCCAAAATCTTCATGTGGCACAGATTGATGAGTTCTCTAAAATTGCTCAACATCTCCTGACAGCTGGTCTTCCCAGCAAGGACTATGAAGCTATACTCTTATGCCACAGGGAGGATGTTGATGCACAGAAAGAAAAGATTGTGGATGAGGCTCAATAGGATGGAAACATAGATGCCTGGTTGGATGCCAAGAGGACAGTCAAGCTCAAGGATGCTCTAGCTTTTCTCAGGGAGGACTACCTAACTGCCTTGGGGTCAAATGCTAAAGGTCTCTCTCCTGCAGAAGTCTATGAAGTTATCAATGATGTCTACAAGAGTCAATTGAAGGCCCTGCACTTCCTTGGGAAAGGTCTTCAATCAGAGGTGTCAACTATCAAAGAAGAAACTGACCATTCCTTGGCTCATCTAAAGAACTCCTACCACTCTGATTTTCCCAAGGTAGATGGCATCCTTAAGGAGGTACAGAAGACTGCAAACAATGTCAACAAAATGGACTGCACCCTAGCTCTGGTTTCTGATAATTTGAAAAGGTTGTCTACCAAGCTAGAAAATCAGGTGTAATCCAACATCAACTCCAACTCCATGCTATCTGTCATGTGGAAGAACCAATATGATGACAAACTTGTAGATGAAGTGCAAATCTCCAATATCTCAAAGTTTGATTTCTCAAAGATAAAGGACCAGTCTCTCAACTCCTTCAAATCTGAGCAACTCTTCTCCAAATTTGATAGGTTGGAAAGAGAAGTGGCTGAGCTGAAATCTGAGAACCAAGGGATTTCCTATTCCTTGCAGCTCCTGAACAAAAAGCTGGATGACCAAAGCAATACAACATCAAATATTCTGCTAGTCCAGCAACAAGTGATGACATCAATAATGAGAAGTATGAACCTTCATGTTCCTGGTGAAGCTCAAGACATCTTGTATGATCCCAAGCCTAAGGGGGAGAAAGGAAAGGAAGAAGTGACTGCAAAGGAAGTGACTGCAAAGCTAAAGATAAAAGGAAAAATCATATCTGAAAAGGAGCTTAAACCAATTACTCTTCCTACTGTATCTGTCACCAGTTTAACTGGCCAGAAAAGTAGTGTCACAACAACCTTCTATCCTGGCACAATGCCCATGGATGTCTCTGCTCCTCAAATCACAACAAGTGCTCAGCCAGTCAAAACAAAGCTAATCACTGAGGCCAAGCTACAGGAAGTTGCCAACTTAAACATCTATCATGATGTGGCCTTTCTGGAGTTTCTGAAAGCCATCTACATCAGCGTACAAGGTAATACCAAGACCTACAGAGCCAAGATCAAGGAGAACATCAGGTACCTCACAGTGGTAGTCAGGAAAGTCAAGGAAGCCTATCTAAGAGAAATCACCATGGTATCTAAAGACAATGACGTATGGAATTTGTCATTTGACACTCTAGAGAAGCTGAGATATACTGAGCTAGACACCATTGTGGAGCTAATTGAAAAGAATGGTGAGAACAACAAAAGACTGTATGATGACTTGAAGAAGGACCAATTCCTAAGATTACCTGAAGTCATCACCAATCCAAGAACCATAATTTTCCAAAGTACCACCAGGGCAAACTCTATTGATCAACTAATAATTCCTGCTCAGTTGGAAATGAAGAACATAGAGAAGATCAATGAGGTGCTTCAAATGCCGAGAGCTAAAAGGGGGTTCAGGACTGCTGAAGAGCTGGAAATGATTCAAACTCTCCAATCATTCATTATTCATGGCATAATACCAAAGTCAGTGAAAGAAAAAAGATAAAAGAAAGATGACAAAGAGGATGATGAAGAAAAGAGACATAGAAGAAGCAGTCAACATATGAGTGATAAGGATGGGGCAAGTGAAAGCAGCAAAGAAAAAACTTCCAAGAAATCAAAAGATGCTGGACATGACAAGAAAGACTCACAAGGCAAGAAAGAGACTCTAAAGAAGAGGAGTGGAAATCAGTAAGTCAAGGACATTGCTAGCAGTATCTTAACCACAACACAAGACTGTAAGTCTAGGGTGGGTATTGTTAGTAATGATCCTCCAAAATTAACATCCAAGACTTCTGAAACTGATTTGCCACTGAAGAAAGGAAAACCCACTACAACAAAATCTAAAAGACACTTCCACAAAGTCACAGCTAGTGGAGTGTTACAGTGGATGAAAGGAAAAGGATTGAAGCTACTTCCAAATGATATGGCACTGAAGACTAAATCTCCTTGTTCTGGAAAGCTACCTCAAGTAAAGCACTGGAAACTCAAAAGTGTAGCTAAAAGGACAAGGATAACAAAGAGAAATGGAGTGATCACAAATGTTGTTGGGATTAAGGTGTTTCCTCTAGATGAAGACTATGATGAAGATGCCCTAGCATTTCTGAGAGCCCAAAGAATCTTTGAAGTCAAAGTGAAAGAAAATCATCTAGAGATCAAATACACTGATGGAAGGGAGAAAGAAATGAAGACAGGCAGCTGGAAATATTTTCCAACATATGAGCTTGAAAGAATAAATGCACTGCTGAACTTTGAAGAAAAGGAAGAAAGATTATGGAAGATAGAGATTGCCAGGTTTTTGAAAATGCACTCTGACTATGAAGAAAATCTGAGGAAGCTGAATGAAGAAAAGAAAATTCAAAAAGAAAAAGAGATGGCTGAAATGGAAGGGAAAGCTAGAGAGTTGAGGAAGAAAGGGTTGTGCAAAGTGAAACAAAATCCTTATGTTGTGGAGTACAAAAATAAACATGGAGGAAAAAGCAATAAGGATGGAGTTTGTGGAATCCTATGTGGAAAGTGCTCTAAAAGCTGCAGTTGAAGATTTAGAAGACTCTCCCCTCATAGAAGAATTGATTGCAAGGGATGAAATTCTGGTTGCCATTTCAGAAATGAAAAGAAAGGAAGAAATGAGAAAGAAGAAAGTTTATGATGACTATCTAGAGAAGCAAATGGGAACTGAAGCTGTTTAGCAACAAAAATAAAATCTGTAAGCTTTCATTCTCAGTTTGTAATCAAATCCTGTTCTTATTGTTCATCTTTTACTCTTCTTCAAATTTGTTTCCTTTTATGTAAGTTAGGCTTGTTATCAGACATGAAATTGTGCCTAAGTTTCTTATTCACAATTTGGGGGAGATTGTTAGGCTCAAGGCATGTCTGAATACCACTATTAAGAAGCCTACATATTATGAATATGTCACTCTACATGACCTAGTGAATTCTATCACTGGGACATAGTATAGGTCTCCACTGTACTTGTCTTGTTTTCATGTACTTAGATTTATTTTGTATGCTCAGAGTTATAATGAGCTTAGTAAGTTTCTTGCATCTAGAATGTACATAGGCCATGGAATAATTATCCTGGTAGAAGTTCAGAATTGTTCATGCAGCAAGATGGAGATGAATAAGGCCCTGAAGAAATAAGGCCCTGAAGAAATAAGTTGCAGAAATTTATCTAAGTCCATATATCGTGAAGTCAAAATAAAGCTATGTCGTGAAGTCCTAAAATATCTATGTCGTGAAGTTCTGAGATCGCATAGTCCAAAATGAACTATGTCGAGAAGTCTTCAAGGCTCATATCGTGAAGTGTTGAAATAGAAAAGTTAAAATGTACTAGATCGTGAAGTCCTCAAAAAGGCTATGTCGCGAAGTCCTCAAAAAGGCTATGTCGCGAAGTCCTCAAAAAGGCTATGTCACGAAGTCCTCAAAAAAGCTATGTCGCGAAGTCTTCAAAGGCTATGTCGCGAAGTCAGAAATATGCTGGAGTCCACGATATCAACACTTAGACGTTTACAACAAGACAAATGAAGGTACAAATTCAAAGTCAATGGAGACAAATACTGAAGCATCTGTTATGGTGAAGTGGTCCAAAGACAGATGGCAAATCTACAGCAAAAATTGGAGAGGAAGAAGAGAGACAAGCAACTACAGATAAGGGAAAGGACGACAGAAAGCATGTGGTCCTCCCTGACACAACCAACCTTTTATGGAACGACAAAATGGAGTTGCAGTGAGGGGTAACTGTGTAAATATGAGTGTGCACTAGTTTGTATAGGACAATATATATATATATATTGTGCACACCCTATTGTTAGCTGTAAGAGACACACAGAAATATTCAAGCTCTCTTTTCTCTGTAAGAAAAATAAGAAAACACTGTTCTTGTTTAGAAGCCAGAATTTCACTTGTGAAATTTTGGAAGCTGTAGTATTTGATTTACTTAATACAAAGTAGATTAAAGTGATTGTGTGTGTGTTCAGTTTATTTCATTCCTCATTTTCACACAACATAATGGAACACATCTTTTTAGTTTCAAGAAAACGAAAAACATTCAAACTATCCATTCACCCCCCCCCCCCCTCTGTCTAGTTTCTTAGTGATATTCATATCTAACAATATTATAATGTTTTATTACCAACATGAACATGTTAGAGGGAAGTAATTATCCTGACTTATATTCTCGTATCTAAAACTCATCTAACTCTCTTTACTAGTGTAGTATTGCTTAGTTAATATAGTTGTTAATTATTTGGTGTTAGTATAAAAACAAAAAATCGATTCTTGTGTTCTATAACTAAATTGTTCGATATTAATTGCGATTTAGACAACTAGATAGTCCTTGAGGAACGATATCTATTTATTACTATATTACTTGTTTGCGATTGTGTACTCTTGCACATCAGTATTTTACGCAATAGGAGGATCACTTAGTGCATTTGCAAGAGGTGTTGCAACTGATGCAAGACAATTCACTGTATGCCAATCTGAAAAAATGCTCTTTTGGCACCACCCAGATTCACTATCAAAGGCATATCATATTTGAAAAAAGATGTGGAAACTGAGGTTGACAAGGTGCAAGCTGTTCTGCAATGGCTACAACCTACTACACTGAAACACTTAAGGGGATTTTTGGGCCTCATTGGTTACTACGGGAGATTTATAAAATATTATAGTAAAAATTTTAAGCCTATGCCACAACTACTCAGAGAAGATGTTTTTCAGTGGAATGATGAGGCCACTACAACTTTTGAAAAGTTGAAGCAAGTCATGGTTTCACCTCTTGTATTATCCCTACTAGACTTCCACCCCAGGACATGGAAGGGGTGTTGTTCTAATGCAAGGGTGCCATCCTATTGCCTTTGCAAGCAAAACATTTTTAGAAAAGACTATACAATTTGTCAGTCTATGAAAGAGAGCTAATGGCAGTGGTGATGGCTGTAAACAAATGGCAACACTACTTAATGATGTAGTCATTCATCATTAAGACTGATATGCAAAGTCTTAAATACATTCTGGAACAAAAATTATCTACTACATTTCAACAAAAATGGTTGTTAAAGTTGGCAGGTTTTGATTACACTATATAGTATAAATATGGTGCTGAGAACAAGGTTGATGATGCCTTGTCTAGACTACCCAGTTCAAAATTGCTCTCTATGTTAGTCACATTTGTGAATTTAGATTTGTTGGAAGAAATCACTCTTACTTGGAGGGAAGACCCAAATATGGCACAGGTCATTGAAGAATTGTAGTCTGATCTTACATCCCACACTCATTACTATTGAAGACATGATCAGTTAATGAAGAAAGGAAGATTACTTGTTGGGAATGATAATCTAGTAAAGAAAATATTAGACTTGATGCATGATTCACCTCAAGGAGGTCACTCTGGTATGGAAGCCACCTACAACAAAGTCAAAACACTCTTCTATTGGTTAGGATTGAAGCAATTTGTCATTTGTCCCATCCAGAATTGCCTCACCTGTAAGAAATGCAAGTATGGCCATCAAGCTTACCCTGGGCTCTTACAACCTCTACATGTCCCAAATACTGTATGGGAAGCTATAACAATGGATTCCATAGAGGGGCTACCAAAATCCCAAAAAAAGAGGTAATTATGGTGATTATTGATAGACTAAGTAAATATACACACTTTATTCCCTTATCTCGCCCCATCACAACCATCAGAGTAACACAAGTATTTTTGTACAATGTTTATAAATTGCATGGATTTCCTGCTACAATCACTTCAGATAAAGATTAAGTGTTTATTAGTCAGTTTTGGACTGAATTTATTAAGCTGCAAGGGGTCAGACCCAACCTCTCCACCTCTTACCACCCTCAAACAGATGGTCAATCTGAGGTCTTGGATAGATGCATAGAGTCATATCTTAGGTGTATGTGCTATGAATTTCCAAAGGATTGGGCTAAATGGTTGCTAGGGGTGTATGTATCATTTTGTTTCTTATGTGAAAGGTTTAGCTTTCTCCCTGTTTGGGGATTTACGGACACAGTTATACACTCATTTGCACCATTTAGTACAAAAGGCGATTAACATACTCTCGTGGGTTGTAAGCAAGGACAATAGCTGTGGAGAATGCCAGATCTAGGTCATGTTTTTGTTAACTAGGCAGATAACTATGAAATTTGATTGTTTGATGTTTGAAGTAAGGCTCAATAGATGTGGTAAATGAGCTTAGTTTTTGAAGGTTTTTGGCAATTGTTTTTAGAAAACCTGTTTTTTGTTGATTGGTAGCAGAAAAAATTATTAATTAATCAAAATATTAATTAATTGTTATTAATTTATCAATATATTAATAATTTATTAATTTATTGAGATATATTATTTTAAAATTTTTATAACATATACAAATTTTAAATATGTTATAAAAATTTTAAAATAATATATCTCAATGAATTAATAAATTATTAATATATTGATAAATTAATAACAATTAATTAATATTTTGATTAATTAATAATTTTTGTGATACCGAGGATATTAATTTATCATTTTACTGTATTTAAAATTTGAAGCTAGATAAATATTGGAATGCTCGCAAAATAAAAACATTTAAATTAGCAAAAGAACATGATCATATCAGTCTTCCAACCAAATCATTACATGTTGATAAATACATCATATTTTTCTCCTTAAACTCTAAATACGAAACATAACATAAAAAGTAGGAATATGCCCCCTTCTTCCCCTTCAATGAATCAAAGTCATCATCCATCTTCTTCACAACACCCTCCACTCTCTTCTCTACAACATCCACCTTCTTCTCTATAACCTCCACATTCTCCTTAACAAATCCACCTTTCTCCCCACTACTTCGACCTTTTCCATCAAATCTTGAAACCATCTCTTGAAACCCAAAACCCATGTTAAACCCAAAACCCCAAATCATGTTGAACTCAAAACCCCTAAACCCGAACCCAAAACCCCATCACCACCACCACCTTCCAAGCCCCAACCCCAGCTGAAAACAACAAACAAAACAAAAAGGTATTTTATGATTTTATCTAATATATATATATATATATATATATATATATGTGTGTGTGTATGTGTAGTTCTAATGTAATTTTAAGTGTTTTGCAGAATGCATTGATGCTTGGGGCTAGTGTGATTGGTATATTTTGGGAATTGTGGATGTTTTATAAGGAGATCAATAATTGGGGGCTTGGAAGGTGGTGGTGGTGATGGGGTTTTGGGTTCGGGTTTAGGGGGTTTGAGTTCAACAGGGTTTGGGGATTTGGGTTTAACATGGGTTTTGGGTTTCAAGAGATGGTTTCAAGATTTGATGGAAAAGGTCGAGGTAGTGAGGAGAAAGGTGGATTTGTTAAGGAGAATGTGGAGGTTGTAGAGAAGAAGGTGGATGTTGAAGAGAAGAGAGTGGATGGTGTTGAGAAGAAGATGGATGATGGCTTTGATTCATTGAAGGGGAAGAAGGGGGCAGATTCCTACTTTTTATGTTATGTTTCGTATTTAGAGTTTAAGGAGAAAAATCTGATGTATTTATCAACATGTAATGATTTGGTTGGAAGACTGATATGATCATGTTCTTTTGCTAATTTAAAGGTTTTTATTTTGAAAGCATTCCAAGGTTTATCAAACTTCAAATTTTAAATACAGTAAAACGATAAATTAATATCATTGGTATCAGAAAAAATTATTAATTAATTGTTATTAATTTATCAATATATTAATAATTTATTAATTTATTGAGATATATTATTTTAAAATTTTTATAACATATACAAATTTTAACTATGTTATAACAATTTTAAAATAATATATCTCAATGAATTAATAAATCATTAATATATTGATAAATTAATAACAATTAATTAAAATTTTGATTAATTAATAATTTTTGTGATACCGAGGATATTAATTTATCGTTTTACTGTATTTAAAATTTGAAGCTAGATAAATATTGGAATGCTCGCAAAATAAAAACATTTAAATTAGCAAAAGAACATGAACATATCAGTCTTCCAACCAAATAATTACATGTTGATAAATACATCAGATTTTTCTCCTTAAACTCTAAATACGAAACATAACATGAAAAGTAGGAATATGCCCCCTTCTTCCCCTTCAATGAATCAAAGTCATCTTCCATCTTCTTCACAACACCCTCCACTCTCTTCTCTAAAACATACACCTTCTTCTCAATAACCTCCACATTCTCCTTAACAAATCCACCTTTCTCCCCACTACCTCGACCTTTTCCATCAAATCTTGAAACCATCTCATGAAACCCAAAACCCATGTTAAACCCAAAACCCCAAATCCTGTTGAACTCAAAACCCCTAAACCCGAACCCAAAACCCCATCACCACTACCACCTTCCAAGCCCCAACCCCAGCTGAAAACAACAAACAAACCAGAAAGGTATTTTATGATTTTATCTAATATATATGTGTGTGTGTATGTGTAGTTCTAATGTAATTTTAAGTGTTTTGCAGAATGCATTGATGCTTGGGGGTAGTGTGATTGGTATACTTTGGGAATTGTGGATGTTTTATAAGGAGATCAAGAATTGGGGGCTTGGAAGGTGGTGGTGGAGATGGGGTTTTGGGTTCGGGTTTAGGGGGTTTGAGTTCAACAGGGTTTGGGGTTTTGGGTTTAACATGGGTTTTGGGTTTCAAGAGATGGTTTCAAGATTTGATGGAAAAGGTCGAGGTAGTGGGGAGAAAGGTGGATTTGTTAAGGAGAATGTGGAGGTTGTAGAGAAGAAGGTGGATGTTGTAGAGAAGAGAGTGGATGGTGTTGAGAAGAAGATGGATGATGGCTTTGATTCATTGAAGGGGAAGAAGGGGGCAGATTCCTACTTTTTATATTATGTTTCGTATTTAGAGTTTAAGGAGAAAAATCTGATGTATTTATCAACATGTAATGATTTGATTGGAAGACTGATATGATCATGTTCTTTTGCTAATTTAAAGGTTTTTATTTTGCAAGCATTCCAAGGTTTTTCAAACTTCAAATTTTAAGTACAGTAAAACGATAAATTAATATCATTGGTATCAGAAAAAATTATTAATTAATCAAAATATTAATTAATTGTTATTAATTTATCAATATATTAATAATTTATTAATTTATTGAGATATATTATTTTAAAATTTTTATAACATATACAAATTTTAAATATGTTATAAAAATTTTAAAATAATATATCTCAATGAATTAATAAATTATTAATATATTGATAAATTAATAACAATTAATTAATATTTTGATTAATTAATAATTTTTGTGATACCGAGGATATTAATTTATCGTTTTACTGTATTTAAAATTTGAAGCTAGATAAATATTGGAATGTTCGCAAAATAAAAACATTTAAATTAGCAAAAGAACATGATCATATCTGTCTTCCAACCAAATCATTACATGTTGATAAATACATCAGATTTTTCTCCTTAAACTCTAAATACGAAACATAACATAAAAAGTAGGAATATGCCCCCTTCTTCCCCTTCAATGAATCAAAGTCATCATCCATCTTCTTCACAACACCCTCCACTCTTTTCTCTACAACATCCACCTTCTTCTCTATAACCTCCACATTCTCCTTAACAAATCCACCTTTCTCCCCACTACTTCGACCTTTTCCATCAAATCTTGAAACCATCTCTTGAAACCCAAAACTCATGTTAAACCCAAAACCCCAAATCATGTTGAACTCAAAACCCCTAAACCCGAACCCAAAACCCCATCACCACCACCACCTTCCAAGCCCCAACCCCAGCTGAAAACAACAAACAAAACAAAAAGGTATTTTATGATTTTATCTAATATATATATATATATATATATATATATATATATGTGTGTGTGTGTGTGTATGTGTAGTTCTAATGTAATTTTAAGTGTTTTGCAGAATGCATTGATGCTTGGGGCTAGTGTGATTGGTATATTTTGGGAATTGTGGATGTTTTATAAGGAGATCAATAATTGGGGGCTTGGAAGGTGGTGGTGGTGATGGGGTTTTGGGTTCGGGTTTAGGGGGTTTGAGTTCAACAGGGTTTGGGGATTTGGGTTTAACATGGGTTTTGGGTTTCAAGAGATGGTTTCAAGATTTGATGGAAAAGGTCGAGGTAGTGAGGAGAAAGGTGGATTTGTTAAGGAGAATGTGGAGGTTGTAGAGAAGAAGGTGGATGTTGAAGAGAAGAGAGTGGATGGTGTTGAGAAGAAGATGGATGATGGCTTTGATTCATTGAAGGGGAAGAAGGGGGCAGATTCCTACTTTTTATGTTATGTTTCGTATTTAGAGTTTAAGGAGAAAAATCTGATGTATTTATCAACATGTAATGATTTGGTTGGAAGACTGATATGATCATGTTCTTTTGCTAATTTAAAGGTTTTTATTTTGAAAGCATTCCAAGGTTTATCAAACTTCAAATTTTAAATACAGTAAAACGATAAATTAATATCATTGGTATCAGAAAAAATTATTAATTAATTGTTATTAATTTATCAATATATTAATAATTTATTAATTTATTGAGATATATTATTTTAAAATTTTTATAACATATACAAATTTTAACTATGTTATAACAATTTTAAAATAATATATCTCAATGAATTAATAAATCATTAATATATTGATAAATTAATAACAATTAATTAAAATTTTGATTAATTAATAATTTTTGTGATACCGAGGATATTAATTTATCGTTTTACTGTATTTAAAATTTGAAGCTAGATAAATATTGGAATGCTCGCAAAATAAAAACATTTAAATTAGCAAAAGAACATGAACATATCAGTCTTCCAACCAAATAATTACATGTTGATAAATACATCAGATTTTTCTCCTTAAACTCTAAATACGAAACATAACATGAAAAGTAGGAATATGCCCCCTTCTTCCCCTTCAATGAATCAAAGTCATCTTCCATCTTCTTCACAACACCCTCCACTCTCTTCTCTAAAACATACACCTTCTTCTCAATAACCTCCACATTCTCCTTAACAAATCCACCTTTCTCCCCACTACCTCGACCTTTTCCATCAAATCTTGAAACCATCTCATGAAACCCAAAACCCATGTTAAACCCAAAACCCCAAATCCTGTTGAACTCAAAACCCCTAAACCCGAACCCAAAACCCCATCACCACTACCACCTTCCAAGCCCCAACCCCAGCTGAAAACAACAAACAAACCAGAAAGGTATTTTATGATTTTATCTAATATATATGTGTGTGTGTATGTGTAGTTCTAATGTAATTTTAAGTGTTTTGCAGAATGCATTGATGCTTGGGGGTAGTGTGATTGGTATACTTTGGGAATTGTGGATGTTTTATAAGGAGATCAAGAATTGGGGGCTTGGAAGGTGGTGGTGGAGATGGGGTTTTGGGTTCGGGTTTAGGGGGTTTGAGTTCAACAGGGTTTGGGGTTTTGGGTTTAACATGGGTTTTGGGTTTCAAGAGATGGTTTCAAGATTTGATGGAAAAGGTCGAGGTAGTGGGGAGAAAGGTGGATTTGTTAAGGAGAATGTGGAGGTTGTAGAGAAGAAGGTGGATGTTGTAGAGAAGAGAGTGGATGGTGTTGAGAAGAAGATGGATGATGGCTTTGATTCATTGAAGGGGAAGAAGGGGGCAGATTCCTACTTTTTATATTATGTTTCGTATTTAGAGTTTAAGGAGAAAAATCTGATGTATTTATCAACATGTAATGATTTGATTGGAAGACTGATATGATCATGTTCTTTTGCTAATTTAAAGGTTTTTATTTTGCAAGCATTCCAAGGTTTTTCAAACTTCAAATTTTAAGTACAGTAAAACGATAAATTAATATCATTGGTATCAGAAAAAATTATTAATTAATCAAAATATTAATTAATTGTTATTAATTTATCAATATATTAATAATTTATTAATTTATTGAGATATATTATTTTAAAATTTTTATAACATATACAAATTTTAAATATGTTATAAAAATTTTAAAATAATATATCTCAATGAATTAATAAATTATTAATATATTGATAAATTAATAACAATTAATTAATATTTTGATTAATTAATAATTTTTGTGATACCGAGGATATTAATTTATCGTTTTACTGTATTTAAAATTTGAAGCTAGATAAATATTGGAATGTTCGCAAAATAAAAACATTTAAATTAGCAAAAGAACATGATCATATCTGTCTTCCAACCAAATCATTACATGTTGATAAATACATCAGATTTTTCTCCTTAAACTCTAAATACGAAACATAACATAAAAAGTAGGAATATGCCCCCTTCTTCCCCTTCAATGAATCAAAGTCATCATCCATCTTCTTCACAACACCCTCCACTCTTTTCTCTACAACATCCACCTTCTTCTCTATAACCTCCACATTCTCCTTAACAAATCCACCTTTCTCCCCACTACTTCGACCTTTTCCATCAAATCTTGAAACCATCTCTTGAAACCCAAAACTCATGTTAAACCCAAAACCCCAAATCATGTTGAACTCAAAACCCCTAAACCCGAACCCAAAACCCCATCACCACCACCACCTTCCAAGCCCCAACCCCAGCTGAAAACAACAAACAAAACAAAAAGGTATTTTATGATTTTATCTAATATATATATATATATATATATATATATATATATATATATATATATATATATATATATATGTGTGTGTGTGTGTGTGTATGTGTAGTTCTAATGTAATTTTAAGTGTTTTGCAGAATGCATTGATGCTTGGGGCTAGTGTGATTGGTATATTTTGGGAATTGTGGATGTTTTATAAGGAGATCAATAATTGGGGGCTTGGAAGGTGGTGGTGGTGATGGGGTTTTGGGTTCGGGTTTAGGGGGTTTGAGTTCAACAGGGTTTGGGGATTTGGGTTTAACATGGGTTTTGGGTTTCAAGAGATGGTTTCAAGATTTGATGGAAAAGGTCGAGGTAGTGAGGAGAAAGGTGGATTTGTTAAGGAGAATGTGGAGGTTGTAGAGAAGAAGGTGGATGTTGAAGAGAAGAGAGTGGATGGTGTTGAGAAGAAGATGGATGATGGCTTTGATTCATTGAAGGGGAAGAAGGGGGCAGATTCCTACTTTTTATGTTATGTTTCGTATTTAGAGTTTAAGGAGAAAAATCTGATGTATTTATCAACATGTAATGATTTGGTTGGAAGACTGATATGATCATGTTCTTTTGCTAATTTAAAGGTTTTTATTTTGAAAGCATTCCAAGGTTTATCAAACTTCAAATTTTAAATACAGTAAAACGATAAATTAATATCATTGGTATCAGAAAAAATTATTAATTAATTGTTATTAATTTATCAATATATTAATAATTTATTAATTTATTGAGATATATGATTTTAAATTTTTTATAACATATACAAATTTTAACTATGTTATAACAATTTTAAAATAATATATCTCAATGAATTAATAAATCATTAATATATTGATAAATTAATAACAATTAATTAAAATTTTGATTAATTAATAATTTTTGTGATACCGAGGATATTAATTTATCGTTTTACTGTATTTAAAATTTGAAGCTAGATAAATATTGGAATGCTCGCAAAATAAAAACATTTAAATTAGCAAAAGAACATGAACATATCAGTCTTCCAACCAAATAATTACATGTTGATAAATACATCAGATTTTTCTCCTTAAACTCTAAATACGAAACATAACATGAAAAGTAGGAATATGCCCCCTTCTTCCCCTTCAATGAATCAAAGTCATCTTCCATCTTCTTCACAACACCCTCCACTCTCTTCTCTAAAACATACACCTTCTTCTCTATAACCTCCACATTCTCCTTAACAAATCCACCTTTCTCCCCACTACCTCGACCTTTTCCATCAAATCTTGAAACCATCTCATGAAACCCAAAACCCATGTTAAACCCAAAACCCCAAATCCTGTTGAACTCAAAACCCCTAAACCCGAACCCAAAACCCCATCACCACTACCACCTTCCAAGCCCCAACCCCAGCTGAAAACAACAAACAAACCAGAAAGGTATTTTATGATTTTATCTAATATATATGTGTGTGTGTATGTGTAGTTCTAATGTAATTTTAAGTGTTTTGCAGAATGCATTGATGCTTGGGGGTAGTGTGATTGGTATACTTTGGGAATTGTGGATGTTTTATAAGGAGATCAAGAATTGGGGGCTTGGAAGGTGGTGGTGGAGATGGGGTTTTGGGTTCGGGTTTAGGGGGTTTGAGTTCAACAGGGTTTGGGGTTTTGGGTTTAACATGGGTTTTGGGTTTCAAGAGATGGTTTCAAGATTTGATGGAAAAGGTCGAGGTAGTGGGGAGAAAGGTGGATTTGTTAAGGAGAATGTGGAGGTTGTAGAGAAGAAGGTGGATGTTGTAGAGAAGAGAGTGGATGGTGTTGAGAAGAAGATGGATGATGGCTTTGATTCATTGAAGGGGAAGAAGGGGGCAGATTCCTACTTTTTATATTATGTTTCGTATTTAGAGTTTAAGGAGAAAAATCTGATGTATTTATCAACATGTAATGATTTGATTGGAAGACTGATATGATCATGTTCTTTTGCTAATTTAAAGGTTTTTATTTTGCAAGCATTCCAAGGTTTTTCAAACTTCAAATTTTAAGTACAGTAAAACGATAAATTAATATCATTGGTATCAGAAAAAATTATTAATTAATCAAAATATTAATTAATTGTTATTAATTTATCAATATATTAATAATTTATTAATTTATTGAGATATATTATTTTAAAATTTTTATAACATATACAAATTTTAAATATGTTATAAAAATTTTAAAATAATATATCTCAATGAATTAATAAATTATTAATATATTGATAAATTAATAACAATTAATTAATATTTTGATTAATTAATAATTTTTGTGATACCGAGGATATTAATTTATCGTTTTACTGTATTTAAAATTTGAAGCTAGATAAATATTGGAATGTTCGCAAAATAAAAACATTTAAATTAGCAAAAGAACATGATCATATCTGTCTTCCAACCAAATCATTACATGTTGATAAATACATCAGATTTTTCTCCTTAAACTCTAAATACGAAACATAACATAAAAAGTAGGAATATGCCCCCTTCTTCCCCTTCAATGAATCAAAGTCATCATCCATCTTCTTCACAACACCCTCCACTCCCTTCTCTACAACATCCACCTTCTTCTCTATAACCTCCACATTCTCCTTAACAAATCCACCTTTCTCCCCACTACCTCGACCTTTTCCATCAAATCTTGAAACCATCTCTTGAAACCCAAAACACATGTTAAACCCAAAACCCCAAATCCTGTTGAACTCAAAACCCCTAAACCCGAACCCAAAACCCCATCACCACCACCACCTTCCAAGCCCCAACTGAAAACAACAAACAAAACAGAAAGGTATTTTATGATTTTATCTAATATATATATGTGTGTGTGTATGTGTAGTTCTAATGTAATTTTAAGTGTTTTGCAGAATGCATTGATGCTTGGGGGTAGTGTGATTGGTATACTTTGGGAATTGTGGATGTTTTAAAAGGAGATCAATAATTGGGGGCTTGGAAGGTGGTGGTGATGGGGTTTTGGGTTCGGATTTAGGGGGTTTGAGTTCAACAGGGTTTGGGGTTTTGGGTTTAACATGTGTTTTGGGTTTCAAGAGATGGTTTCAAGATTTGATGGAAAAGGTCGAGGTAGTGGGGAGAAAGGTGGATTTGTTAAGGAGAATGTGGAGGTTGTAGAGAAGAAGGTGGATGTTGTAGAGAAGAGAGTGGATGGTGTTGAGAAGAAGATGGATGATGGCTTTGATTCATTGAAGGGGAAGAAGGGGGCCGATTCCTACTTTTTATGTTATGTTTCGTATTTAGAGTTTAAGGAGAAAAATCTGATGTATTTATCAACATGTAATGATTTGGTTGGAAGACTGATATGATCATGTTCTTTTGCTAATTTAAAGGTTTTTATTTTGCAAGCATTCCAAGGTTTATCAAACTTCAAATTTTAAATACAGTAAAACGATAAATTAATATCATTGGTATCAGAAAAAATTATTAATTAATTGTTATTAATTTATCAATATATTAATAATTTATTAATTTATTGAGATATATTATTTTAAAATTTTTATAACATATACAAATTTTAAATATGTTATAAAAATTTTAAAATAATATATCTCAATGAATTAATAAATTATTAATATATTGATAAATTAATAACAATTAATTAAAATTTTGATTAATTAATAATTTTTGTGATACCGAGGATATTATTTTATCGTTTTACTGTATTTAAAATTTGAAGCTAGATAAATATTGGAATGTTCGCAAAATAAAAACATTTAAATTAGCAAAAGAACATGATCATATCAGTTTTCCAACCAAATCATTACATGTTGATAAATACATCAGATTTTTCTCCTTAAACTCTAAATACGAAACATAACATGAAAAGTAGGAATATGCCCCCTTCTTCCCCTTCAATGAATCAAAGTCATCATCCATCTTCTTCACAACACCCTCCACTCTCTTCTCTACAACATCCACCTTCTTCTCTATAACCTCCACATTCTCCTTAACAAATCCACCTTTCTCCCCACTACCTCGACCTTTTCCATCAAATCTTGAAACCATCTCTTGAAACCCAAAACCCATGTTAAACCCAAAACCCCAAATCCTGTTGAACTCAAAACCCCTAAACCCGAACCCAAAACCCCATCACCACCACCACCTTCCAAGCCCCAACCCCAGCTGAAAACAACAAACAAAACAGAAAGGTATTTTATGATTTTATCTAATGTATATGTGTGTGTGTATGTGTAGTTCTAATGTAATTTTAAGTGTTTTGCAGAATGCATTGATGCTTGGGGGTAGTGTGATTGGTATACTTTGGGAATTGTGGATGTTTTATAAGGAGATCAAGAATTGGGGGCATGGAAGGTGGTGGTGGAGATGGGGTTTTGGGTTCAGGTTTAGGGAGTTTGAGTTCAACAGGGTTTGGGGTTTTGGGTTTAACATGGGTTTTGAGTTTCAAGAGATGGTTTCAAGATTTGATGGAAAAGGTCGAGGTAGTGGGGAGAAAGGTGGATTTGTTAAGGAGAATGTGGAGGTTGTAGAGAAGAAGGTGGATGTTGTAGAGAAGAGAGTGGATGGTGTTGAGAAGAAGATGGATGATGGCTTTGATTCATTGAAGGGGAAGAAGGGGCAGATTCCTACTTTTTATGTTATGTTTCGTATTTAGAGTTTAAGGAGAAAAATCTGATGTATTTATCAACATGTAATGATTTGATTGGAAGACTGATATGATCATGTTCTTTTGCTAATTTAAAGGTTTTTATTTTGCAAGCATTCCAAGGTTTATCAAACTTCAAATTTTAAATACAGTAAAACGATAAATTAATATCATTGGTATTAGAAAAAATTATTAATTAATCAAAATATTAATTAATTGTTATTAATTTATCAATATATTAATAATTTATTAATTTATTGAGATATATTATTTTAAAATTTTTATAACATATACAAATTTTAAATATGTTATAAAAAATTTAAAATAATATATCTCAGTGAATTAATAAATTATTAATATATTGATAAATTAATAAGAATTAATTAATATTTTGATTAATTAATAATTTTTGTGATACCGAGGATATTAATTTATCGTTTTACTGTATTTAAAATTTGAAGCTAGATAAATATTGGAATGCTCGCAAAATAAAAACATTTAAATTAGCAAAAGAACATGATCATATTTGTCTTCCAACCAAATCATTACATGTTGATAAATATATCAGATTTTTCTCCTTAAACTCTAAATACGAAACATAAAATAAAAAGTAGGAATATGCCCCCTTCTTCCCCTTCAATGAATCAAAGTCATCATCCATCTTCTTCACAACACCTTCCACTCTCTTCTCTACAACATCCACCTTCTTCTCTATAACCTCCACATTCTCCTTAACAAATCCACCTTTCTCCCCACTACCTCGAACTTTTCCATCAAATCTTGAAACCATCTCTTGAAACCCAAAACCCATGTTAAACCCTAAACCCCAAATCCTGTTGAACTCAAAACCCCTAAACCCGAACCCAAAACCCCATCACCACCACCACCTTCCAAGCCCCAGCTGAAAACAACAAACAAAACAGAAAGGTATTTTATGATTTTATCTAATATATATATGTGTGTGTGTATGTGTATGTGTAGTTCTAATGTAATTTTAAGTGTTTTGCAGAATGCATTGATGTTTGGGGGTAGTGTGATTAGTATACTTTGGGAATTGTGGATGTTTTAAAAGGAGATCAATAATTGGGGGCTTGGAAGGTGGTGGCGGTGATGGGGTTTTGGGCTCGGGTTTAGGGGGTTTGAGTTCAACAGGGTTTGGGGTTTTGGGTTTTGGGTTTAACATGGGTTTTGGGTTTCAAGAGATGGTTTCAAGATTTGATGGAAAAGGTCGAGGTAGTGGGGAGAAAGGTGGATTTGTTAAGGAGAATGTGGAGGTTGTAGAGAAGAAGGTGGATATTGTAGAGAAGAGAGTGGATGGTGTTGAGAAGAAAATGGATGATGGCTTTGATTCATTGAAGGGGAAGAAGGGGGCATATTCCTACTTTTTATGTTATGTTTCGTATTTAGAGTTTAAGGAGAAAAATCTGATGTATTTATCAACATGTAATGATTTGGTTGGAAGACTGATATGATCATGTTCTTTTGCTAATTTAAATGTTTTTATTTTGTGAGCATTCCAAGGTTTATCAAACTTCAAATTTTAAATACAGTAAAACGATAAATTAATATCATTGGTATCAGAAAAAATTATTAATTAATTGTTATTAATTTATCAATATATTAATAATTTATTAATTTATTGAGATATATTATTTTAAAATTTTTATAACATATACAAATTTTAAATATGTTATAAAAATTTTAAAATAATATACCTCAATGAATTAATAAATTATTAATATATTGATAAATTAATAACAATTAATTAAAATTTTGATTAATTAATAATTTTTGTGATACCGAGGATATTAATTTATCGTTTTACTGTATTTAAAATTTGAAGCTAGATAAATATTGGAATGCTCACAAAATAAAAACATTTAAATTAGCAAAAGAACATGATCATATCAGTCTTCCAACCAAATCATTACATGTTGATAAATACATCAGTTTTTTCTCCTTAAAGTCTAAATACGAAACATAACATGAAAAGTAGGAATATGCCCCCTTCTTCCCCTTCAATGAATCAAAGTCATCATCCATCTTCTTCACAACACCCTCCACTCTCTTCTCTACAACATCCACCTTCTTCTCTATAACCTCCACATTCTCCTTAACAAATCCACCTTTCTCCCCACTACCTCGACCTTTTCCATCAAATCTTGAAACCATCTCTTGAAACCCAAAACCCATGTTAAACCCAAAACCCCAAATCCTGTTGAACTCAAAACCCCTAAACCCGAACCCAAAACCCCATCACCACCACCACCTTCCAAGCCCCAACCTCAGCTGAAAACAACAAACAAAACAGAAAGGTATTTTATGATTTTATCTAATATATGTGTGTGTATGTGTAGTTCTAATGTAATTTTAAGTGTTTTACAGAATGCATTGATGCTTGGGGGTAGTGTGATTGGTATACTTTGGGAATTGTGGATGTTTTATAAGGAGATCAAGAATTGGGAGCTTGGAAGGTGGTGGTGGTAGTGATGGGGTTTTGGGTTCGGGTTTAGGGGTTTTGAATTCAACAGGGTTTGGGGTTTTGGGTTTAACATGGGTTTTGGGTTTCAAGAGATGGTTTCAAGATTTGAAGGAAAAGGTCGAGGTAATCGGGAGAAAGGTGGATTTGTTAAGGAGAATGTGGAGGTTGTAGAGAAGAAGGTGGATGTTGTAGAGAAGCGAGTGGAGGGAGTTTAGAAGAAGATGGATAATGGCTTTGATTTATTGAAGGGGAAGAAGGGGGCAGATTCCTACTTTTTATGTTGTGTTTCGTATTTAGAGTTTAAGGAGAAAAATCTGATGTATTTATCAACATGTAATGATTTGGTTGGAAGACTGATATGATCATGTTCTTTTGCTAATTTAAATGTTTTTATTTTGCAAGCATTCCAATGCTTATCTAGCTTCAAATTTTAAATACAGTAAAACGATAAATTAATATCCTTGGTATCATAAAAAATTATTAATTAATTGTTATTAATTTATCAATATATTAATAATTTATTAATTTATTGAGATATATTATTTTTAAAAAATTTATAACATATACAATTTTGAGACTAATAAATTTTATAAATTTATATTTATTATGATTTAATCTATAAATACTCAAAAAATCATAAATTTGAGTAAATAATATTTATGAAGTTAAGTAAATTGAATAGATTCATGAATAATTAAATTATAAATACTTGAATTTAAATGAACAGTGGCAGAATTTTTGGGTGATGAACAAATTATTAACATTATTATGGGAAGTGAGAAAGAATATGACGCAAAAGATAATAGTAGCGAGTCTCATGAAAAAATGTCCTTGAAACAATAATTATATTACGTAATTTTATTTTATTTTGCAATATGAACATAGTAAGCCAAAATTCCATAATACATTGAGAAGGACTCAAGATGAAGTATAATGAAATATCAATTTTAAAAAAAAAACAAGTTACATGAAAGTCTTATTATATAAGTGCATCTTAAAATAAATATCTATAATTTTGATATAGTATGCAATTATTAATTTATATATCATATGAGACTTATACACTTTAATAAAAATATATTATCTTATAAATTTTGTGAATTATTAATTTATATTAAAGAAGAAATCGATTGTATGGGTTACCCCATTTGCACGGTTCAAATTTCGTTGAAGAGCTGCGCGAATAGATTGCCAAGCCATATTCGATTCTCCCTCTCTCTCCCTTCGTCTCTCAAAAACCTAACAACAGTCAACAAATGATCTTTTTTTTTTTTTTTTTTTTTACAGATGACCCGACACAAAAGGTCCAAACAAGCCACTAAAAGCCCATTAAATCCTTGTTTTGCGTCAATACAGTTAAACCTTGGTATAATAATATTCGATGAAGTAATATATTGTGTCGGTCCTGACTTGGGTCAATAAGATAAAGTAATATATTTGCTAAAAGTATAAGATAATAATTTTTGGAAAAAAATCCTTAAGGGGCCATTGAAAATTTAAAATAATATTTACTATATAAATGTATATATATCTATACTATATTATTAAAGACGAAACATTAAAAGTTTTGGTCAGTCGGTCGGTCGGTCGGTATTTGGGCCGGACCTATCTATAATTTGGGTCGGGCCTATCTATAATCAATTTATTTATAATCAATTATTTTTTTCAGCTAAAACACATTACGTATTTTATATATTTTTCTAAACAAAACAACTCATGTTTTTAAAATAAAATAGGTAACATATATATAAAATGATAATATTATTACATATTTATAACTGATTACCTTTTACAGCAAAAACACAATATCTATTCTATATTTTCTAACTAAAACAACTCATCTTCTAAACATAACACATGGAAAATAAATATGTAATGGTAATATTGTTATATATAATTATTAATAAATAACCACTTACCTTTTTCAGCTAAACACATAACCTTTTTTATTTTTTTCTAACTTAAACAACTAATTTTCTAAAAGTAACACGAGAAACATATATATAAAAAGGTAATATAATTTTATATTTTTTCAGCTAAAATGCATTACCTATTTTATTTATTTTTCTAACCAAAACAACCCATCTTCTGAAAATAAAATAGGTAATATATATATATAAAAAATGGTAATATTATTATATATTTATAACTGATTATCTTTTTCAGCAAAAACACATTATCTCTTCTACATTTTCTAACTAAAACAACTCATCTTCTAAACATAACACATGGAAAATAAATCAATCAATACTATTATATAATAGACGAAACATTAAAAGTTTGATCGGTCGGTATGGTACGTTGTGATTTTACTTAATTGCTATTTCTTAAATTCGTGTTTTTACTTAATTAACCTTACTTATTTATAGAAATATATTATTAAATAATAATATTGCCTATTTATAACCAATTATCTTTTTCATCTAAAATACATTATTCTTTTTTATTTTTTCTAACAAATTCCCCTACTTTTTCAAATATATCACGGGCAATTACCTTTTTTACCTAAAACATGTTAGTTTTTCTATTTTTCCTTACTAAAACCCCTCACTTTCCAAAAATATCACGGAAAAACCTTTAGTTATTTATTTTTAAACCTAATATTATAATTATTTATTTAAAAGTTTACCTATTTTAACATGCATACTTATTTTTCTTAACAAATGCAATTACTAAAAATATTAAAATATAAATAATCAAATACCTATTTATAATCAATTATCTTTTCAGCTAAAACACATTATAGATTTTTTCTAACAAAGTCCCTCATTTTCTAAATATATCACGGAAAATTACCTTTTTCAATTTACTTTTTCTTTTTTTCTCACTAAAATCCATTCTTTTTTCTAAAAATATCACGGACAAGCCCTTTACTTATTTATTTTAAAACATATTTAAATAATTTAAATTATTAAATTTTAAAACCTCATTTTCCAAAAATATAACGGGCATTTACCTTTTTAACCTAAATATATGTTACATTTTTTTATTTTTCCATACTAAAACTCCTCTTTTTCCAAAAATATAACGAGCAAACCCTTATTTATTTATTTTAAAATCTGTTTTAATGTTTTTAATTAATTAAAAGTGTTTTGCTATTTTTACATGCCTACTTATTTTTTTAACAAATACAATTAAAAAAATAATAAAAAAATAACAATTAACAATCCGTGCATCGCACGGGTTTTAAGCTAGTATTATATAATAGACGAAACATTAAAAGTTTGGTTGGTCGATATGTTACGTTGTGATTTTACTTAACTATCCTTAACTGTATTTCGTGTTTTTACTTAATTAACCCTACTTATTTATAGAAATATATTATTAAATAATAATATCACCTATTTATAACCAATTACCTTTTTCCCTAAAATACATTATTTTTTCTAACATATTCCCCTACTTTTTCAAACATGGCAATTACATTTTTTAACTAAAACATGTTAGTTTTTCTATTTTTCCTTACTAAAACTCCTCATTTTCCAAAAATATCACGGACAAACCTTTAGTTATTTATTTTTAAACCTATAATATTATAATTATTTTTTTAAAAGTTTACCTATTTTAACATGTCTACTTATTTTTCTTAACAAATGCAATCACTAATAATATTATAATATAAATAATCAAATACCTATTTATAACCAATTACTCTAAAACACATTATAGGTTTTTTCTAACAAAGTCCCTTCTTTTCTAAATATATCACGGAAAATTGTTTTTTTCAATTTACTTTTTCTATTTTTCTCACTAAAATTCATTTTTTTTTCAAAAAGATATCATAGGAAACCCTTTACTTATTTATTTTAAAACGAATTTAAATACTTTTAATTATTAAATTTTATAACCTCATTTTCCAAAAATATCATGGGCATTTACCTTTTTAAACTAAATATATGTTACATTTTTTATTTTTTTTTACTAAAACCCCTCATTTTCCAAAAATATAACGGAAAAACCCTTACTTATTTATTTTAAAATCTGTTTTAATATTTTTAATTAATAAAAATTATTTAGCTATTTTAAAATGCTTACTTATTTTTTTAACAAATACAATTAATAAAATATTAAAAATATAATAATAAAATAATAATTAACAATCCGTGCATCGCACGGGTTTTAAGCTAGTATATATATATATATATATATATATATATATATATATATATATATATTTATATATATTTATATTCATATTTTTCAGTTTTAACCAAATTCAAAATAAATTTCATTCATGACTTTTGTGGAGTATATACAAATTATTTGTCATTTTATACATTATTCGTAATATAGCAAAAAATCTTTTGTAGGATAGATCTTGGGACTTCCTTATTTATCTAACATTGACCATTCTTGATATTAACTCTTATCAATTTCTAATCAATCATTAATTTTGAATAATTTGTACGTTCTTAGTGATTTTATAAGCATTATTCTGAGTGTGATGAATCTAATATTTATTTATATTTTACTCATAGTAGAGTATAATTTGTTTATATAGTATAAATCTAATACTGTAATACAAATATACTTCGATTCACACTAAAATTCTCTACCAACTTTAAAATTTACAAAAAAACATGCAGATAATTTTCTTTAAAATATTAAAATATTACTTTATCAATAAAGTAATATTTTATTATTATATCGATAAAGTAATAAACTCGATAAATTAATAATTTTCTTCGATCCCAAAAGTATTATTTTAAAGAGGTTTAATTGTACAATTTGTTTTATACTATCAAACCATTTTTTTGCTAGGCCTATGTTTAGATTTTTATTCTGGTTAATAAAATTGATAGGCTAGGCCCAGTTGGCCCAACCAAACTCTCACTAAAAGACACCAAAAAAGACCCAAAGGTGCAAGTCCACCCAAAACTAAAAAAGTCCAGCACAACCCCAAACCCGCCTAAACCCCCTCTTGAAACCCCAAACCCACTTTCTGTTACACCCAAAACCCCATACCCCTTCGAGCCTAAATGCCACGCCATGTGGAAGAAAAGAAGCTAGATATGTCAATCTTTAGAAGCTTACCTAAAAAAGCTTACCAGTACTTCAATACAGAGACTAAAAACTATACAGATCAGAATCTAAGTAGTACATTCTAATATTCTATATAGTAAAATCTTTATAAATTAATATTTGATAAATTAATAATCTTGATTAATTAATATTTTTTTGTAGTTTCAATTCGGGTTCTTTAATATAAATTAATAATTCACAAAATTTATAAGATAATATATTTTTATTAAAGTGTATAAGTCTCATATGATATATAAATTAATAATTGCATACTATATCAAAATTATAGATATTTATTATAAGATGCACTTCTATAATAAGACTTTCATGTAACTTGTTTTTTTTTGAAATTGATATTTCATTATACTTCATCTTGAGTCCTTCTCAATGCATCATGGAATTTTGGCTTACTATGTTCATATTGCAAAATAAAATAAAATTACGTAATATAATTATTGTTTCAATGACATTTTTTCGTGAGACTCGCTACTATTATCTTTTGCGTAATATTCTTTCTCACTTCCCATAATAATGTTAATAATTTGTTCATCACCCAAAAATTCTGCCACTGTTCATTTAAATTCATGTATTTATAATTTAATTATTCATGAATCTATTCAATTTACTTAACTTCATAAATATTATTTACTCAAATTTATGATTTTTTGAGTATTTATAGATTAAATCATATTAAATATAAATTTATAAATTTTATTAGTCTCAAAATTGTATATGTTATAAAAATTTTAAAATAATATATCTCAATAAATTAATAAATCAATATTATTATATAAAGGAGAAGACGGGGGCGGTGAGGTGGCGCTATCAGATCGCTTCATTCTATTTTTCTAATTTTCTCAATTTTTTGAATTAATAATATTAAAAATTCAAAAAAATCTCAATTACCTTTTAAATGCTTACTAATAGAGGAAACATATAATATTCTTGCATTTAAAATCTCTACTAATGGAGGAAACTAAATATCACTAATGGAAGAAACTAAATATTCAATTATAAATATTTTTGCCTTCAAAATATCTAAATTAGAAAAAAAATGTATTACCTTACATTATTTTGAACTTTCCTCTATTATTATCTAAATATTCTCATAATATTTTTTTAATGAAATTACCATCTTAACACACTGCTCGCCTAAACTTTCTTTTCGAAAAAATCTCAATTACCTTTTAAATGCTTACTAATAGAGGAAACATGTAATATTCTTGCATTTAAAATTTCTACTAATGGAGGAAACTAAATATCACTAATGGAAGAAACTAAATATTCAATTATAAATATTTTTGCCTTCAAAATATCTAAATTAGAAAAAAAATGTATTACCTTACATTATTTTGAACTTTCCTCTATTATTATCTAAATATTTTCATAATATTTTTTTAATAAAATTACCATCTTAACATACTGCTCGCCTAAACTTTCTTTTATTATGTAATATAATAGAAAAAACATGAACGTTTTGGTAAATAAGAAGTTAATAAATTAGATCGGTCTTGTATAAGAAATTAAGTAATTAATTCCAAAAACTAGAAAAAATCTCAATTGTCTTTTGAAATATTTACTAATGGAGAAACTAAATATACAATTTCAATATTCTTGCATTTTAAATCTCTACTAATAAATTATAATATTTTTGGATTTAAAATCTTTACTAATGGAGAAAGTAAATATACAATAGATCTTTACTAATGGAGAAAACTAAATATCACTAATGGAGGAAACTAAATATTTGATTATAATATTCTTGTCTTCAAAATATCTAAATTATAAAAAAAAGTGTATTACCTTACATTATTTTAAACTTTCCTCTATTATTACCTAAATATTCTCATAATATTTCTTTTCAAATGAAATTAACATCTTAACATTTTTTTCTCCTAAACTTTCTTTTTTATATGATATAATAGAAAATACAGGAACGTTTTGGTAAATAAGAATTTTAGAAATTAAATCGGTCTTGCATAAGAAATTAATTAATTAATACCAAAGATTAGAAAAAATCTCAATTGTCTTTTAAATATTTACTAATGGAGGAAACAAAATATACAATTTCTATATTTTTGCATTTAAAATCTCTACTAATGGAGGGAAGTAAATATAATATTCTTGCATTTAAAATCTCTACTAGTGGAAAAAGTAAATATACAATAAATCTTTACTAATAGGTGGCGCTCTCAGATCGTTTCGTTTTATTTTTCTAATTTTCTCAATTTTTTGAATTAATAATATTAAAGATTCAAAAAAATCTCAATTACAATCAATCAATCAATCAATATTATAATATAAAGGAGAAGACGAGGGCGGTGAGGTGGCTCTCTCAGATCGCTTCGTTCTATTTTTCTAATTTTCTCAATCGCTTCGTTCTATTTTTCTAATTTTCTCAATTTTTTGAATTAATAATATTAAAAATTCGAAAAAATCTCAATTACCTTTTAAATACTTACAAATAGAGGAAACATATAATATTTTTGCATTTAAAATCCCAACTAATGGAGAAAGTAAATATGCAATAGATCTTTACTAATGGAGGAAACTAAATATCACTAATGGAAGAAACTAAATATTCAATTATAATATTCTTGCCTTCAAAATATCTAAATTAGAAAAAAAGTGTATTACCTTACATTATTTTGAACTTTCCTCTATTATTATCTAAATATTCTCATAATATTTTTTAATGAAATTATTATTTTAACATACTGCTCTCCTAAACTTTCTTTTTTTATGTAATATAATAGAAATACAGGAACGTTTTGGTAAATAAGAAGTTAATAAATTAGATTGGTCTTGCATAAGAAATTAAGTAATTAATTCCAAAAACTAGAAAAAATCTCAATTGTCTTTTAAATATTTACTAATGGAGAAAACTAAATATACAATTTCAATATTTTTGCATTTAAAATCTCTACTAATGAAATATAATATTCTTGGATTTAAAATCTCTACTAATGGAGAAAGTAAAAATACAATAGATTTTTACTGATGGAGGAAACTAAATATCACTAATGGAGGAAACTAAATATTCGATTATAATATTTTTGCCTTCAAAATATCTAAATTATAAAAAAAAGTGTATTACTTTACATTATTTTAAACTTTCCTCTATTATTATCTAAATATTCTCATAATATTTCTTTTCAAATGAAATTAATATCTTAACCTTCTTCTCCTAAACTTTTTTCTTTTTTTATATGATATAATAGAAAATACAGGAACGTTTTGGTAAATAAGAAGTTAAGAAATTAGATCGGTCCTGCATAAGAAATTAAGTAATTAATACCAAAGATTAGAAAAAATCTCAATTGCCTTTTAAATATTTACTAATGTAGGAAAATAAATATACAATTTCAATATTTTTGCATTTAAAATCTCTACTAATGGAGAAAAGTAAATATAATATTCTTGCATTTAAAATCTCTACTAAGGGAGAAATTAAATATACAATAGATCTTTACTAATGGAGGAAACTAAATATTACAAATGAAGGAAACTAAATGTTTAATTATAATATTGTTGCCTTCAAATATCTAAATTAAAAAAAAAGTGTATTACTTTACATTATTTTGAACTTCTCTTTATTATTATCTAGATATTCTCATAATATTTCGTTTTAAATGAAATTACCATCTTAACATTCTGCTCTCCTAAACTTTCTTTTTTAATGTAATATAATAGAAAATACAAGAACATATTGGTAAATAAGAAGTTAAGAAATTAGATCGGTCTTGCATAAGAAATTAAGTAATTACTTGGTAAATAATTAATTACCTTTAATACTTTCATACAAACAGCTAATTAATAGTATAAATATACACATAAACTCAGTTAATTGTCTACTGCAATTTTTGTTGTCAACATTGTTCTTCTTTACTTTTTTGTTTGTTCATGTTAAAAGTGTGTATATGAGTACATGAGTATGAGACTTTTTCCTTTATGTTATTTATCTTATTACGTTTGTTTGTATCCTAATGTAGGATCATATTAAAATCTTTGACAAGACAAGTTATTTGCTATTAGTGTTGATTGAATTAAGACATGGATTAATAAGGACGGGGATTCATCAGTTAATCAGTTAAAATAATAAGCCGAGCAAGGTGATTTTCATATACATTCAGTTGTGAATTGATTTATATGTTTATGTGTTTACGTTATTAGTTTTGAATTTATAGTTAAAAGTTGATACACATGTATACAAGGTAACTCGAAAGGGGAGAATTCATCATGTCTTCAAAAACAAATTTTATCATTGTTTTTTAACCGTTAGATAGTTATTGCTCTAATTTTTATGAGAAAAGATGATATTTTTTAGTAAAATATTTTTTGTAATTCATACACGAAAATTCAAAGATAAAAATTGTATATTAAGAAATTTATAGTGTATGTATTTCGAAAATATCATGTTAAGATTTATTCGACTGAAGAATTTATTTAGTGTGTGCATTTTTAACAAAATTCAACAAGTCAGTGAATCTGTAACAAAAGTCATACAAGAATAAGAAACATTGAGAAGAGGTCGTTAATTTTTTTTTTTAAAAGGAAGAGGTTGTTGTTGTTTTTGTTGTTATTTGTTTTGACAAAAAGATATCATTATTAATAAAAAATTCTCCCAGCAACAAAAAAGATGTTTGTTCATATTTTTGATTTTTTTCTTACTGGGAGTAGATTTGGAGATAGTGAAGATTTTTAATAGCTCTGAATGTATAATTGTAGTTTTTGATTGAGCGATCTAGAACTTTATATATATATATAATTCAAAACAAAACTTAATTTTATATTAGAAATATTATTTTATTTAAAAATGTATTTTGTAGAATATTTTTTGAGAAAATTTAGAGATATTATTATAAAGCCGCTGCGAAGCGCGGCTTAACAAACTAGTTATTAATATATTGATAAATTAATAACAATTAATTAATAATATTTTCTGATACCAAGGATATTAATTTATCGTTTTACTGTATTTAAAATTTGAAGCTAGATAAACATTGAAATGCATGCAAAATAAAAACATTTAAATTAGCAAAAGAACATGATCACATCAGTCTTCCAAACAAATCATTACATGTTGATAAATACATCAGATTTTTCTCCTTAAACTCTAAATACGAAACATAA
Source organism: Heracleum sosnowskyi (assembly GCA_030848705.1). NCBI lineage: Eukaryota > Viridiplantae > Streptophyta > Magnoliopsida > Apiales > Apiaceae > Heracleum > Heracleum sosnowskyi. Next base: position 5,747,389 of record CM061242.1, on the reverse strand, counting down.
CATAAAAAGTAGGAATCTGCTCCCTTCTTCCCCTTCAATGAATCAAAGCTATCATCCATCTTTTTCTCAACACCCTCCACTCTCTTCTCTACAACATCCACCTTCTTCTCTACAACCTCCACATTCTCCTTAACAAATCCACCTTTCTCCCCACTACCTCGACCTTTTTCATCAAATCTTGAAACCATCTCTTGAAACTCAAAACCCATGTTAAACCCAAAACCGCAAACCCTGTTGAACTCAAAACCCCTAAACCCGAACCCAAAACCCCATCACCACCACCACCACCACCACCACCTTCCAAGCCCCAACCCCAGCTGAAAACAACAAACAAAACATAAAGGTATTTTATGATTTTATCTAATATATATGTGTGTGTATGTATATGTGTAGTTCTAATGTAAATTTAATTGTTTTGCAGAATGCATTGATGCTTGGGTAGTGTGACTGGTATACTTTGAGGATTGTGGATGTTTTATAAGGAGATCAAGAAATGGGTGCCTCAAGCGGAGGATAAGTTGGTGTTATTGAAAGATTTCTCACATGCCTACAATGTTTTCTTCATCAATTTTGGGTTTAGGGGTTTTGAGTTCAACAGGGTTTGGGGTTTTGGGTTTAACTGAAAGTGGGTTAGGGGTTTCAAGAGATGGTTTCAAGATTTGACGGAGAAGGTCGAGGCAGTGGAGAGAAAGGTGGATGTTGTAGAGAAGAAGGTGGAGATTGTAGAAAAGAGAGTGGAGGGTGTTGAGAAAAAGATGGATGATGACTTTGATTCATTGAAGGGGAAGAGTAACAAGAAAGGGGCAGATTCTTAGTTTAGGAGGATATTTTCCGTATAATTATGAAATTATATAATGTTATTGTTTAGGGTTACTCGAAATTAAGGAGAAAAATCTGATGTATTTTATCAACATTCAGTGATTTGGAAAACTAATATAATGTCCTTTTACTAATTTTAATGTTTTTCTTTTGCAAGCATTCTGATGTTTATCTAGCTTCGAATTTTAAATATAGAATGTACTACTTAGAGTTTTTAGTCTCTGCATTAAGTACTGGTAAGCTTCTAACGATTGACTTATCTAGCTTATTTTTCTTCCATATGTGGTGTCATTTAGGTTTGAAGGTGTTCTCAGATTTTCCGCTCAGATTTTCCGCATCAGGAAGTTATTAAAATTTCTGTGGTAGTTCGTGAGATATATGAAAAGGTGGAATGCTGGTTTTACTTTGAGATCAAATTTTATTCCATCTAGTACTTTGCTGGGTCTATTCGGTGCAACTATCGCTATCACACTGTTGAAGCCTTTGAGCTTGACACATCTTCATGTTCTTTCTGTTACAGGTCTAACATACCTTGTTTACTAGATTTGAGCATTCAGTAGGGGTATATTGGCTGTCTGGTTAAACCTTTACTAAGATCACTTTCATTGTTGACATCATATTATCTGCGGTATAACAATCTAGATGAACATGCTAATTTTGCAGGCAGTGAACATGGCATTGATAGACTTGATATACAGAGTTGGAGACCTTAAAACTTGCTGGTACTGTAAAACTTGCTGGTAGTATATCTGAAGTTATAACTCTCCTGAAAAAGGAAGCATTATATGTCTATGGAACCCAACACGGGCTATTAAAATTACAAAAAATTCGGATATTGAATATCATTTTACAAACAATTAGCTGCTGTATTATTTGTTTCATCCATGCTAGGATAACTTCCATTTGTGGTGCTTAGGAGATACTTGTTGCAAGTTTCGATGATAGTTCTTCAAAAGCAAGTGTGGAACCACAAATATCTTGAAAAACATCAAGTGATGTCCCTTTAAGTATATCAGTGTCAACTCTTGTTTATTCATGATTTTTCCTTGTACGGAGTTAGAAAGAGAAACGCTTCTTTTATGACATTGTTGCTAATAGTCGAAATAGAATAGATGTTGACAAGTATGAGTATGTAAAACTCTCATCTTTACCATCTTTACTCAGAATTTACTAGAGGATGCACCCATGGATAGTGTGATAGGCTTTTGAATGAATCTACTGTTTACAGATTCGATTACATTGTTCAGACACTCCCGAGCTTGTGGTTTGACCTACAGTTTCCTATTTGATAGGTCTATGAAGTATTACAGGATTCTTTAGGTGGTCACTTAAAACAGTCGACTATGCAGCCATTTTTTTAAACCTTCAAGCGCAATTAGATTGATACATTCTATATAGTTACCTCTACATTATACAGTTAAACATAATGAAGTCTTAGTAATCAGTTATTCCTTATATATTTATTTCGTTTATCTGTAGTTCGCACTGCTAACTTACTTAAAATATATACAATTGAGCAGTATGCGACTTATAGTGATGAGATATGTTATCCCACTCCAAGTTATCCCACTCCAAGGAATGTTAGTACACTGACATTTCATTTATCTAGAGACATATTTATTGACAGTGTTTATGTTGTTTGTTACAAGTTCATGTGTAATCTATACACATGCGAAAGGGGAGGTGTAAACTTCTGTAATCTCCAGTCTCCGCAGTTTAAAAGGTCAATTTGTTGTTTCCCAGAATTTGACGTGTTTTGGCCACATCTTATGTTTTTTTGTCCAAATGCTGTCATAATAATAAACTAAATCTTATGAGTTCCCTCTTTCCTTCCAGGCAATAGAACTCATGTTAGTCGATGCCCTTTCCAAGGCAAACAATCACATTCCAGCTATCCAGCATAGATGACCCAGCTGAATTTTGGAAGGTTGTAGAGTTCTTTGGGTCATTAGTATGGATCTGGTGTCCGAGATTGGAGAGTCTTGTTCACAATGTCGTGGCACTTTTTTGGTGTCTTCACCGTTTCAATTGTATGATGTCATTTCAGAAGCTGCTTGAATGGACACCATTCCCGCAACTGCTTGCACAATTTGGTTGTGGAAGTCAAGAAACTGATCAAACAAATTTGCTGGCGCATCTACTTTGTCTGAAGCTCTAACCATTTGTTTTAAGTTATATGGTATGTTTTTCTGAGTAACACTAAAAGTTGAGGTCAAGACTACTCCAACTATTGATAGAATTTTGTCTGACTGAGCATTTGCACAAATTTCTGTTTCCCCTTCCTTTAGCATGCCGCTCGCTTCGTTTAGCATTAGTTTGGTGTAAAGTCAACCTACTTTGTGGAGACTATCCTTGATATCTTAATGCGTGCACGCATGTAGTAGCACCTCTGTTTAATTAGTAATTCTGATAATAGCTGTAATTTGTATTTGAAAAAAGAAAAGAAAAAGGTGATCTGAAAAAGACTGCCTACTCATTTAGTCATTCATGGAGAAAGCAAATAAGTGAATAGTATATGCTTGTTTTTGGAACCAAAAGCAGTGTTTGTAGTCGGATATGTTTGCTTTAAAGAGCTCAACATAGGTACATCCCTAAATAAGGTTTCCTTATCTTTCAATATTTAGTTGGAAGGTACTTTTTCTAGCATCAAGTTGATATATAAGGAAGGCAAATGGGATCATAGATTAGCCTACTGTTTTCGTAGGAGGGTAAAGAATGATAACAAATGCTAGTCTAGGGTTTTTGTTTCTTGAAGAGAAAAGGAAGAAAGTGAATGTTCTAGTAGCATCAGCAGCAGAACCTTGTACTCTTTTGGAGAATGTCCTGTTTGTTCCAGAACTGAGGTTGTAAGTTGTAACCATACAATATGAGTTAAAGTTATGCAACGTGGACAGTGATATATCAGTGATTACCAAGGTTCTCACTCTCTCACTCTCTCACTCTCTCACTCTCTCTCAAAACCTAACAACAGTCAACAGAGGATTTTATTTTTATTTTTACAGATGACCCAACACCAAAGGCCCAAACAAGCCACTAAGCCCATTACCTCTTTGTTTTTGCGTCAATACAATTTTATATTATCAAACCAATTTTTTGCTAGGCCCTATATTATATCTAGATTTTTATTCTGGTTACAAACTTTTTCCCCAAAATTGAGAGTATTGTTGTAAATTAGGCCGAATCAAAGAGTCCATTACTATAGTTCTCACAAAATCATTATTCGTAATAAACATTGAGTCCGGTCCAAACCCGCCCAAGTCAATGTGAATCAGTTCGTGATCTATATTAATTTATACCCATCATTGTATTCTTATATATAATTATTACTATCCTATACTAGCTTAAAACCGTGCGATATACGAATTTTTTTAATAATTGTTATTTTTATTATTTACGTTTTAATATTTTATTAATTATATCTATGAAAAAAATAAGTAGACGTGTTAAACTTTTTTAAATAATTAAAAGTATTAAAATAGTTTTTAAAATAAATAAGTAACAGTTTGTCTGTGGTATTTCCCCATTTTGGAAAAAGAGGGGTTTTAGTAAGGAAAAATAGAAAAAAATAACATTTTTGAGTTGAAAAAGGTAATTGCCCGTAATTAAAAGTATTAAAATAGGTTTTAAAATAAATAAGTAAGAGTTTGCCTTGTTATTTTTGAAAACTGGTAGATGATTTGCCTTAAGCTTTCCAGCAAACTAAAATTAATTAAGAATCAAAAAGCAAAGAGTTGAACAGCAAATATCATGCACATAACAAACCGCCTATATATCTTGACTGACCTAAAGATTAGATTGCGCATTTGAAGAGTTCTATATGATTACTTTCTCATAAGAAGTTGGTTAAGAAGGAATCTTCTTCTAAAACAATCTTCCTCCCATATTTACATTTACACATGTAGACTATATAAATCTTTTATTAGTTCCTATGATGGTTATATACATTTAACAAGTTTTGTAAGGATAGAAAATATATATAACTTACAATCCAGAAAATTAGGTACAGAATGTCCTATTAATATGTTAAAGGGAGTTGAGATATATAAATTTGACTTAATTAAGAAGCTAACTCAGATATTCATACTCCTCTGTACCAAACAAAATCTAAATAGAGATTTTAAACATACATTCAATGCGTAAAGGATCAGAAAAAGCAAAGATACATATCTTATGAATCTAAAGGTTAATGGTGGGGGCAACTTTAACATTGACTAACCCTAAAGGTTAAATATCAGTTAGAAGAGTGTATAATTATTATCTAACGAGAAGTTGCTTAACTTTGTAACAAGTCATCAATAAAATCTTTCTTCCTAAACATTTAGGTTTACATTTACATTAGCTGTAGTATGCAAATCTTTTATTAGCTGATGATCACATTTAACAAGTAACTCAAGGGTGAGCGCAAATATAATACATAGTATGAAACAAAAAGTCGATGGTTTCTCATATTAAAAACATAGTAAAATACTTTCCGTGAAGAAACCTCAACTGTATTACCAAGAAATTAAACCCAAAAAAGACATTCCTAACAGGTAAGAGCTAAAGACTAATGTAAAAGGGAAGAGCTATAATCCTAAAACTTGTACGGGAAACATGCAGTTTATACCTTCCAAATTATTCAGGCATAGAACTTAAACCTCTGGTAACAAAGTCTGGATATGATTGCTTAACTCTTTCGGAACAATTCCATTCATCATATGATACATAAATATGAGGGAGCAGGTAAAGCAACATAAAAATTAAAATCATAAAATTTAAAGATTAATAAAACCCGAGGAGACAATTGCAATAGAAAGATTAAAGAGTACAGAAATTCACTTAGCAAAAAAAAAAAAAAGAGTACAGAAATTCATATCAAAAGAACAAGAGAGTTTATTAACATAACATAAGCACAATAAGTAGTAGCCTAAGAATTTAAATGTTGCCTGATCGCGGACACGACCATTCCTAAACCAAAGCCAACGCCTAGAACTGGTTCATGATATGCCTTGTGCTTTCTAGCAAACTACAATTAATTGAGAAATTGATTAGAAATTTGAATTTATGAAATACTAACTGTATTTGATTTCATTCAAGAAATCGATTGTATGAGTTACCTCATTTGCACGGTTCAAATTTCGTTGAAGAGCTGCACGAATAAATTGCCAAGCCATATTCGATTATCTCTCTCAACCTAACAACACTCAACAGAGGATTTTATTTTTATTTTTACAGATGACCGACACCAAAGGCCCAAACAAGCCACTAAGCCCATTACCTCTTTGTTTTTGCGTCAATACAATTTTATATTATCAAACCTTTTTTCCGACTAAGACCTATGTTATCCAACAATTATTTCTATTTAGATTTTTATTCTGGTAAATTATTTCCCCAAAATTGAGAGTATTGTTGTAAATTCGGCCGAATCAAAGAGTCCATTACAGTAGTTTCCGCAATAACATCAATCAATCAATATCTTTATCTTAATCTTATCTTATATAATAATACATATAAAGGAAAACATGATTCATATTTATCTAATTTTCTAAAGCTCCTCTATTTAAAGTATTAAAAATTGAAATTTTCTTTTTTAGCTCCTAAAATATAGAAAAGGTAATACTTATTAGAGGCAAGTTGACATAAAATTATAAACCTAATCAAAATTTATTATTATTATTATTATTATTATTATTATATATACAATCTTTCCTCTATTTTAAATATTAAAATTTTAAATTTCTTTTTTAGCTCCTAAATTGTAAAAAAGATAATACTTATTAGAGACAAGTTGACATAAAATTATAGACCTAATCAAATTTTATTATTATATATACAATCTTTTCTTTATTTTAAATATAATTTTTTTAAATATTTATCGTTTTTTATAGAGCTACTCGATTTTATTTTAATAAAATTTAATTTCCTTAATAACATTCAAATTCAAAAAAAGACAACAAAATATATAATTTAATCCTGTTTAGAATTTAATTAAAAATATTACCTTCGTTCTCGACCAAAAACTTGAATCCTAATTATAATTTAAGTTCATTATCTTTAAATAAAATAATTATATATATAAAGAACAAAAGGACTAAAAAAATATGCACGATCTCAAAAGTACTTTTATAATTGACAGGCATTCAATCGTTTTTGTATGTATTATCATGCATTCATATGTTTTTTAATTAATTAATTTAATGTGCTTATCTATTGACAAGAGCTACAGTTTTTATTTTCATACAGATCAAAGTGATGATTCAGCTTAATACCATCGTAATTTGTGAACATAACAGCATAAAGACACCAGAAATTGTATGTCGAAAAGAACACAAGCATTGTATGTCAATGATGATTTTAGTTATAGAACTTTCATTATCTTCCCATTGTATGTTTCTTTGGTTAAATTCTTTGTTGTAGACTATCAATTCAACTTTTTCCATTTTTTATTTTCATATTATTTTGTATTAAATTTATGTGTAAGCTGAGGTTTTATATTTTGTCTGAGTTTCAGTGGCCAACCAAGTTAAAAATAACGATGAAAATTATATCCTTAACTAGGGTTGAAATATATTGTTTATACAGAAAGTTCTAATATAAAAATATTATTGACTCATTTAAGTAAAATTTTCTTTTAACATATTTAAAAATAGAAAAGGAATAGTAAGAAATTCAAAATGGGAAAGCAATATTAAAATTGAACTTTCTTTAACATATTTGAAGTTGAAAAGACATTCAAATTTATAAGAAATGAGAATTCAAATTTATAGGGATAACATATAATTATTTTTTAAATATATTTGAAGTAGAAAATAAATCGAATTTATAGGAGGATATTTCAAAGTTAAAGAAAAGTACATAAAATTAAAACTTTTTTTAACAAATCTGAAATAGAAAAAGTATTTGAATTTTAATTATCACTTCATAAGATTTATAAGATGGACTTTTTATATGTGTTATCACAATGTGAATGTACGTATTAATTTTGTTTATTATTTCATATTATTAGTATTTTTATCTATATTTATTTATTACAACGGGAATCGACCTAAATAATATATAAATAGTTTAGTTTATTGTATATGTATCTTTAATTTGTATTATATTGTGTTTTCTAATTTATATGATAGTATACATATATTTTTACTCTAATTTTCTTAAATAATCCTTATTTGAAAGTTTAAAAATATATATTATAAAGCAGCCACAAAACACGGCTTAGTCGACTATATACAAAGGAATATTGTCTTTATATAAAGGAAATCCTCAAGCGCTCTCAAATCGTCTTAAAAATATTTATCTATTTTTTTAGAACTCCTAAATATAATTCAATAAAACTAGATTTTCTTATTATATTCGAATTTTAGAGAAGATAATTAATATACAAAAAATAATCGTATTTAGAATTTAATTAATCAAATATTACTTATTTCCAGCTAACTGAAATCATACTTAGGACTATTAAAATTAACTGAGTTTTGTTTTACATGTTCTCTAAGGATTCATACACTATTAATTAATAATTGTATTGTGATTTTGTTAGTAGTAAATATCGTCTTTTAAGTGAGAAACAAGGTTTGTTTCAACGTGATCACTATAATTTGGTAGCAGGTGAATTGAAACTTAAGCTCCATCATAGAAGGAACTTTTGTTAATCTATAAAAGTAAAGGTATCGATATATAAATAAAAATTTATGTTTGTAATTATTTTTCTTGATTTTTTATTAATAAATAGTATGTATTTAAAATTTTTGAAAAAAAATATTATAAGGCCGGCGCGAAGCGCGGCTTAGTCGACTGGTCTTTATATATATATAAAGGAAAACCCCAGGAGCTCTGGAGCTCTAGAATCTTCCGAAAGCTATTTATCTATTTTTCTAGAGCTCCTGAATTTTAATTCAATGAAATTAAATTTCCTTATTGGAGTTCAAATTTATAGGATAGAAAAAATAGCAATTGCCTTTTAAACTTTTACTAATAGAGTAAACTAAATATACAATATTAATATTCTTTCCTTTCTTTATTTAAGTTCGAATTTATAGGACATGAAAAATATCAATTGCCTTTTAAATTTGTACTAATAGAGAAAACTAAATATACAATTTTATAATTTTTTCCTTTCTCAATTTTAATTCAGTAAAATTAAATTTTCTTATTTACATTCAAATTTGTAGGAAAGACAATAAATATATAAAAGTCAATCATATCATATTTAGGATATAAATATATAAAAATCAATTTTATATTAAATTTCCTTATTTATATTTGAATTTATAGAAAAAAAACCTTTTCATAATATAATTAACTTTCCAAACTCTCTCCTTTTACATCTATATATACGGAACCAAAGTCTCACAAGTTTATCAGATTATTTATGTATCATCATATATATATTTGGATTCATATAGTAGAAGACTCCATGTAATTGTTCTATTTTATAAACTTTAATTTTTTTCCTTATATTTTTGTCTAAATGGATTATGGATCCATAAAACTAGATTTACACTAAAACTAGATTCTGTGTATTGATTCTTTTGACGTATGTTTACTTCTTATTTGATGGATTATTAATGTTCTTTTCTTTAGAATTTTGCAGGGATAGTAAAATTGCTTTATTGTTGCGCCTCCTCCATATGAGTCTATAATGTATAATCGTATTTTTGTCTTTTTTTATGAATGTCTATAATGCATTATCAGTATATTCTAAAATGTAAGCATTCCTCCGTGGTTGGGTTTTTGCAGTTAAAGGTTTTTGTTCTAAAAGAAGCTTAGAGGTGGGCTTAAGTTTCGCACGAGTTATCAGTTTAAATTTTGCTTTTATCAATAAATCAATAATCATCAATATTTTTTATATTATATAAAAAAAATTCTTTTGCGCTCTCAAATCATCTGAAACATATTTATCTTTTCATTTAAAACTTTTTAATTTTAATTCAATAAAATCAATTTTTCTTATTTACATTCGAATTCGAAAGAATAAAATAAATATATAAAAATCAATTATGTTTAGAATTTAATTAAACAAATATTATCATCATTTTCAACTAAAATCCTACTTAAATTTAACTTATTTATCTTTATTTTTGTCTTTATATTATATAAAGAAAAATCATTCCTCTGTATATTATACACTCCTTTTCATCGGCTATGTCTCTTTCACCACTCATGCATGTTTCTCTCTCACGGCAAGGAAAAAAAAATACCGGTATGCCTCAAAAAATTATATATGATATGTATTATATATTGATAGTTTGGTTGATGTAAATACAAGAGAGTAACTTTTTACAAAAATTAAATAAACTATCAATATATTTAAATAAGTAAATTTATTTATATTATGTTAGGTCGAATACACAATATATAATCAATATATGTATGAGAAGAACAATTAAGAATACTGTTTATGAATCAACAACTGAATTATATAAATAACTCTTCTCTCAGTGATGTTAAAGAATCACAGAGAGCTGCTAGGTTACAAGAATAATATATTCAGTATTCGCATCCCTTTTAGGGTTAACCTATCTGTGTTTATATAATACACAGTTACATAATCAATCTCTAATTGATATTCTATAAATCAGCTATACAATTTATATCAATTTAGGATTGCTTCTGTCTTCTGTTCTGTTTCCTTAACTGTCTCAATATATCTTGCTTCTTTCCATCTTCAAGATATATTGCTTCTAGAATCTTTATATCAGCACCGACAGCTAAGATAAACTTTCTCCCCGTCAGACTTTAAATAAACTCTGACTGGCTTCCAGTAAACTCTGATGAGTACCTGGTACTTAAACACTGATGAGCAAACGTCAGCAATTATATCTAACAATCTCCCCCAACTTGTGCATAATAAAGATGTACAAGTTAATAGATAATTGATGATGTCAAAACATATAACAAATGCAGTGTTTAAATATAATCAGAGTTTAACTTTAACTTAGAACAGAAAACTTTAAAAACTTACAGTCAGACTTTACTTAATCTCTTCAATATCAGGCACTGTCCTGAGATAATCGATGAGAAGTCTTCTTTCAGCCTTTTCTAGCTCATCTACCATGATTTCTTTCAGTTCCTTGAGCTCTGGATCACTTTCTCCAGTCTAGTAGATAGCTGCCCTTAGTGAATAAATGATGTTTTTCCTCATATCATTTCCCAGCTTTATTATGAAGGATTTATCTGATTCCAGATTAAATTCCAACACTTTTATGCCAAAATCTGTTCTGAGTCTTGCACTGTTTCTTTTCATCTCAACAAGCTTTCCATTGTAATCTCTGTACCTTGGTATGTAAGAGCCAGCAGACTTTAAACCAGAATGAATTCTAGCTTTCATCATCCTGCTTCTTAACACTTCGGCTGCTTGATGAGTTCTTTGATTTTTAACTTTCAACAGATACAGCACATATTCCAGTTCTTCTTTCATCTTTAAACCAATATCATCTTCACTAACTCTGTATACTCTGCCATCAGATTTGAAGTATAACAGAAAATCCTTCTTCAAACCTCTGTGGTATATTAACTGAACTGATTCTAGAGTATCAAGATTTTCTTGAGTTACTCCAACACCAGGTTCAGCTAAAGAAGTGTGATCCATTGGACTATTGTTCACTATTTTCTCTCTATGAGATCCAAGCCCAGATTTATCTCTTGATTCTTTTCCCATGACTGTTCTGCTTTGGAGAAGATTTATATTTGCTGGAATCAAAGAGTGTTGAACAGTGACTGGCTTGCCAAAAGTCCTTTGTAATTGTGAAGATAATTTTGTCTGTACAACTTGAGTAGTATCAGAGGTTGTCACAGCTTCTGATTTTTGAACAACTTGAGCAATGTCAGAGGTGGTATGAACTTTAGTAGAAACATCAACATGAGCAACGTCAGAGGTTGATTTGTTTATCCTTGATTCAACTTGAGCAACGTCAGAGGTTGAATAATTCTTCTTTGGTAACTGTCCTTCTTCTACCAGTTTACCTTTTCCTTTATCAGACTTTGCAATCATAGGCCTCATTGTATATTGTAAACTCTGATGAGAGTTCACATTCTCTTTAATAGAAATTCCCATTTCCTTTTTCCTAGGAGCCTTAGCCTTTTTCTTGTAAGTACCAGCTTCAATATTTTTCTGGTGTTCTTCAGCAAGAAGCTTCATTTCAATGTCCATATCTTCCATTGTGGCTTCACCACCATGTTCTTCCATGAAAAGTTTAGCAGCAATCTCTTCATCAGTAGTTGGATTTGATGAAATCACTAGACTCTTAAGTCTTGAAGAAGATTGACCACCAGAGTTTAACCTCTCAGAGTTTGTCTGTCTAGCAGAGTTTGACCTAAGTCTCCCTTGCTCTTGACTAGTCTTTGACCTTCTCTCTGCTTCTTTGCTTCCACCATCATTTGCATCATCCCTCAATCTCAAGGTTGGAGTCCTTTTACATTTGTCTTTAGGAACTCTCTCCCCCTTTTTGACATCATCAGGAATAAGTACTGATGTCAGCAACTCCAGTGAGGCAGCAATAGAATCAAGTTGAGAAGACATAACAGTCTGATGCTCTTCCACCTTGCTTAGCCTTTGTTTTATTTCCACTTGATCTTGAATCAGAGAAGACAATCTAGTTCTTTCATTTCTCAAGATTAACTCCTTAGCAGCAACATCATTACTCAATCCAATGACTGCTTTGTGAGTCTCATCAAAGCGATTGTGCAATGATTTGACTTGAACAATTGTAGCCTTGAAATGTGTCATTAGCTCAGGATTTGAAATCTCCTTTGCAGATTGAGCAACAAAATCAGTAGTCCTTTGCTTGAAGAAAATACAATCTGCCCCTGACCAGTTGGCATAGTACATATCTCTATAATGAGCTTCAGTGGCAGCTATATTTTCCTTGACATGCTCAGCTGTAGGATCCCTTAGAAAAGGTATGGATTCATCAGAGTTTGAAACTTCAGCATTGATCATAGAGTTAGCATGAAAAGAATGTTCAGAGTTTGCAGCTTCATTTTCTTCAGCAACATTTTCTGCAGTAGCCTCAGCATTTGACTGTGCAGCTTCAGGATTCTCAGAGTTTGGATTGACAAGAACCTCTGCTTCTACAGGAACAGACTTTTCAACAACTTCAATACGCTCAGAGTTTGCAGTGGCAAAAACCTCTATTTCTTCAGGAACAGACTTAACTATTTCCTCTGCTATAGCTTCATTTACTTTCTCTACAGCAGCTTCAGTATTTATCTGAGCAGTTTCCAGTACTTGATCAACCTCCTCACCCTTTTCTGGAATTGAATTATTGACAGAAAGAATTTCTGTATGAGTAGCAATTGACTCATCTATTATCTGGGTGGGTTGATCAGCTGCCACATCCTCAGTATCACAAACACTGACACTGGGATGTGCTTCAATTTCGCCTTCAATATCCATCTCCAATATAGGTTCAAGGAAATCATCAGGAAAAACCTCTTGAGCAAAATCAGCCTCTATATCAGTATTTGCCAAGTCAGGCACAGAGGCTGCTTCATTATTTTCAGCATCCTCCTGAATAAGAACTTCAGGAGCTTCAATTGGTGTAGAACCAGGAATCAATCCATCAAATAGGTAAGCAGCAACTAGCTTCCTCTTCTTAGCATTAGCAGATTCTGGTTCATCAGAAACCCTATTCTCATCATCAGAAGGTCTGTTTGCCCTTTTCTTCTTCCTTGAAGTACCAACAGAGGTTGACACCCCAACATCAGCAGATGTTTTAGAAATCCTAGCTGGCTTAGAACCCATATGTTTAGTCCTACCACTAGATTTTGGTTGAGTTGGAAGAACAGTATTTAGAGGTTCAGGCTGTGGTTCAGATTGTGTTTGTGGTTGAGGTTCAGATTGTGTTTGTGTAGAATTGATCAAAAACTGTTGAATCAACTCAGGTAATAGGAAATCACCTACATTACCTTTCTTGACATCCTTGTTAATAAGATCAGAGAATACTCTTTTGTGCAGTTTAAAACAAGGAATAATATCATTATCATTAATATCGACCCCAGTAACACAAACAGAGAATAAAATCTGACAAAAACGAGCAAAGTAAACTACCCTCCTGTTTTCAGTCATTTTCTCACCCAAATTAGTCAAAACTAATCTTGCAAAATCAAAGTGAGTACCATAAAGTAAAGAGTACCCGATTTGCAGACTATCAGTTGGTATTGCATCCCAGTTGATACACTTCTTTCCGAATGTTCTGGTAATGCAATCGAAGAAAAAACTCCATTCCTTTCTCAAGAACGGGCGCTTCAATTGACCAATCTTTGCTAAAGACCCAGTGTATCCAATGGCTTGCATCATTCTTTGAAGATCAGTATCACCAACAGCAATGGTGTACGCGTCAGATTCTGCAAATCCCATTGCTTCACGAACAGTTCCTGGAGTAATAACATACTCTGTCTCTTGAAACTCAAATACAATCGATGGCGTTCCAGAATTACCACCATCATCATAGACACCAGTCTCCCAGAAAGCTTTGATCTGAGATCCATAAAGCTTTCCAGGCTCCACCAAAGCACGCCCAATTTCCGATTGAGCAAGGAAATTCTGCAGTAAATGAAACGCCTCCGGTGCATTCTCATTGCTAAGAGGTGCTGCATTGTTATTTGGGACAAAATCTAATCCAATAGAGTTAAACATAGAGGTTGCCATTAGAAAGTGTTTGAGAGAATAACAGAGAATCAGATGCAAAAGCTCGAAAGAGTTTGAAAGTAGAAAAGTGTTTGTGAATATGTGTGTGTGAATAGATGTGAGTTTGAGTAAGATGTGAAAGGTTTAAACGTAAGTGTGTGTATTGTATAAATATGCAATTCAAAATTAAAAACTGAACAGTTTTTAATCATCAATACACAGCTGTCTTACTCCGTTAACTGTGTGAGTGGGACACGTGGCACACATGCAATGACTGACAGCAAATAATTGACAGTTTCCAATACGCATGCGCAGTAAAAACAGCAATAATTACCGCCTTTTACACTTTTCTAGACACTCAACCTCTCTCCTCTGTTTAATACAAATTAGAACCGTTACCAATCATACTCTTTTATTTTCAAGAATGTTTTATCAAAATTGTTAACTGTCTGAAACAAATAATTAATTTTAATCATCAGAGATTAAAATAAAATAAAATTTGGCTTCTTATTTTTCACCATCTCATATGGTGTTTTCCCATGCTTGTTGATCAGTGTTGCATTTTGAGTAAAACAAGCAGTTTGAACATCTTCTGCCCAGAAATAAGTTGGCAATTTTGCTTCATCAAGCATTGTTCTGGCAGCTTCGATTAGGGTTCTGTTCTTTCTTTCAACTACACCATTTTGCTGTGGAGTTCCAGGTGCAGAAAATTCTTGCTTCACTCCTCTTTCCTTGCAGAAAGCTTCCAATACTGAATTTCTGAATTCAGTACCATTATCACTTCTTATAATTTTCACTTTGTACTCTGATCCTTTGTCCAGTAGCTTTACATGTTCCTTTAGTATTGAGGCAGTTTCATCCTTCTTTGCTAAGAAATACACCCATGTGTACCTAGTGTACTCATCAACAATGACTAGAGCATATTTCTTTCTTATAACGACTCAGAAAAACGCTTGTACAATACTAATATTTAATAATAATTGAGTTCTATGATATGTGAATATTGTGTGAAAGGTGGATATGTGAAAATGTGATAATTAGATGTTTACTTGGTGAATGGTATGGATTAAAATATATGTGTATGCTTTTAAATGCATTCTATATGAATTTCTTATTAAAAATTAGTTCTTTTTGACCTTCCGGGAATTTTATAAAATCATCGGAGACTCTTTTTATTGTGAAATCTTTTTCACAACCTTTATTTTATATTCTAGTATTTTCTAAAATTAATGGAGGAATTTAGTTTTGGCTTTAAGGATTTAAAAACGATTTTATGAGTTAAATGTCATTTAAGTGATCAAAACTTTGAAAATTCATATTTAATTCAATTTTGATCACAAAAATATTTTAAAAATATGTGTGAGCTTGTAAATTCGTATTCTTTGTTTTAAAAATAAAATTTGATTTTTAGATATTATCTTCATTCTATTTCGAATTTTAGAAAGGGTATTATGTGGGTTTTGTTTATTAGAAATCAGATTTTTAATTAGCAAATTACTATTTTGCCCCTGGGCTTATAAAACCCTCTACAATCAGTTTGCCCCTTTTGTCACTTGCCGTTCAACTCTCTCTTCTCTCTTTCTCTCGATTTTTCTCTCGGTTAATCTCTCTCTCTCTCTCGATTTTCTTTTGTAAAATCTCTCTCTCATTCTCTCATTCTCTCATACATATTGGTGATTATATGTATTTATATAATCGTGTATGTGTGTGAGTGTATGTCGTGTGTATATGTGCGTGTATCATTTTGCATGCAAAGGGCTTTTGGCGATTTTGATTTAATTCAATCCCGAAACCTTTGTTTTGTGATGATTCTGTGATAAGGAGATTGTTTAGATTATTATTGGTGAGGTTTGTTGAAGGAAACCCAATTTTCCGGGCACCTCCAAACCATGCCGCCGTCGGCAATGAGCTCCGGCGAGCCGACGGGGACGATGATGATGCTTTTGAGTCCAATTTATGTATTAATAGCTATGTTAAGTTACGTTTTTGGTTGCATGTAAAGGAATTGTATTGCATGTGTATTTTCGATTTTTCCCCTTTTGTAAAATCGGTTTGAAAATTTGTTTATGTTAATGATTGATTGATAATTTCAAGTTATAGTGATTGCATGTTGATTAATTGTGTTAAGTTTAGTTAAGTTCGAAATTTTGATGTTAAAGGTTTTGATTTGGGAATTTTAGTGAAGTTCCAAGTATTTGAATTGTTAACTTGTTAATTTGGGTATTTGATAAATGCATGTATAAGTTTAGTAATTTCTTGAGAACATGAGTATTAGTTTTGATATTGGATGGTTGGTTGTAGTAGAGATTATGATTGGGTTGGCTTTGTATAGAAAAACATCATGCTGAATTTTCCAGAAAATTGTCTGCCCTGTTCTGTTTTGATTGTTTGCATAATGTTGCTGCCTGTTTTAGACAGAGAGCCTAGGATGTCACTGTTCTAAATTGAATCTAGTTTGTGCACGCGCTAACCTTGTATCAATAGAGTTAACGAATAAAAAGTTATGCTTGTTTTACTAAAAGTTGCGCAGCAGGGATTTTTCTGTGTTTCAGTACCTAGTTTATACAGTTCGTTTTTAATCTCAATAAAGTGTTCTGAAGTTGAAACTTTTATGCTAAGTTGAGTTAGTGGATTTTTGAAAAATGTTTTAGTAAAGTGTGCGCAACAGATTTTTCAGCTTTTTGAGATGAAAACATTGTTGTAAAAGTGTTAAGGATATGGTTGGCATGATCAAATTGATTTAAGGGATACCAAGTGTGGTATGATTTGAAAGATATATTATTGTATATATATATGTATAAGGAGCATGTTATGTGTATTTAAATGACGATGTGAGATTATATGGTTGATTGCCTATTACATGGTTATAATTGTTTTGTGATGTAAATATTATGTGTTTACGCGCTTAGGATGCGTTGGGTAGTTTAGAATAAAGGATTAGCATTTTAGAAAGGGCATACTAAGATAGAATATATTCTTTTGTAGAGTCCAAGGAAGTGGAACTTAGAGAGTTCAAGGAAGTGGAACTTAGAGACAAAGGAAAGACTAAGGTGGAAAACCAGTGATTGCTCATTACCCTTTTTAGCTACTTAAGGCAAGTAATACAAACTTGCTTTCATATTTCGATTCCATTGTTTCATTTTGACATATATGAATTGTTATCTTGCCTTGATATACTTTTAGTTCTGAAAACACCTATTGTTCATTGATAACCCTTATCTTTGTTCATAAATACCATGTTGAACTATATACCATGCTTTGTTTAGTTCTTTATCCTTAAACCTTATACCCTGTTCATATCCATGAATTGAAACCTAATGTCCTATGATTCTATAACCTGAATTTGATCATATACTTATGCATTCCCTTTTTATACCTGAAAGTGAATACACCTAACTCTTATTCTAGTACATTACCAGAACATACCCGATGATAAATATTTCTTATATTCCACTAATAGAAATCCAAAGTGTTTTGATTGAACTTATCTGATTTCCAAAGGACTTCTTTATATCTGAATATGTTTTAAAAAGGAATAAGGTTTAGACTCATTTAAATTCTGATTTATGGTTTCCACGGATTCCTAAGACTGGAGGCGTAAGAGGCCGAGTAACGCCGGTCCAGCACTTTTTAATTATAATAAATGGACTAGGGATGGACTAGTCTAAAGGCCAATGTGTGCCTAATGGGACCCAATACAAGGACCAGAGGGACTGTGTGTCCGGTATGGGGACTTTACGTGGCTAATCACCCGTATTGTCCGGTGCGTTGTGAAAAATCTCCAAAAATTACTTATTGTTTTCTTGAAACGGATATCTTGAAAATGAAATTGGTTTACCCTTTGAAATTGCATATTTATGTCATTGTTCCGATAATTCCTTGATATGGATTCTGATAAAACCATGCCATATATATTGATATTGGAAACTGTTTTGAAACTGTATATTCCATTCATTGTTCTGATAATCCCTTGATACGGATTTTGCTATACCCATGTCATACATATTGATATTGGAACTGTTTCCCAGTGGATAACTGTATGGTCATATTATTATTACTTGTTGGGCATTTGGCTCATTCTTTTTCCCTATTCTAACCCACAGTGAAACGAGAAGATGGTACGTACATTTCAGACAGCTAGGAAGTCTTCCTATAGGGTTGTTTTTGGGATGCCAGCTCAGGTAGGTGATGACCACTTGTAGAAGGTGTTTTGTAATAGAGAACATAGAACTTTTAAGTCATGGTTGTAATAACTTTTGAGACTTATGTATTAATGAATTAGATAGTGGATGCTTGTTTCATACCATTAATTGTTTAAAGATCCAGGGTAGAGTTGGGGTCGAGTCTGCATGTTTATATTATTGTTTATGGGTTTAATATGTATAGAGGTTGTAGTGACTCCCCGATCATGACCCCAGATCGGGAGGGCGTCACAGGTTGGTATCAGAGCTGTCAGTTTTTGGTCACTGAAACAAGCCAGGATTAGGATCCCTATTAATAAAAGATGATTAAGGTAGTTATGAAAGGAGTAGGAATCTGTTAGGATATTAGATTGATAGATGCTAAGTAGCCACGATAGGCGTAAGTACTTTCTTTTAAGTTAAGTCTTTAGGATTAAGATAACCTGTTATTATATAAGTATCTATATCTATATTGTTATCGCAGGAGATGGACGTTATTGGTGGAGACACACCCCCTCACCCATCTATCACATCATCTGACCCTATGCATACTTTGTCTGATCATGAGGAGGATCCAGTGGAGATAGGTAGTCCTAGTGTTCAGCCCGTTGAGCTACCATTTGCACCTGTACCTGTTCAGACTACTATCCCTTGAAGAGCAGCATCTTTTGATTCTCGTGTTTCAGTCATGGGAGATCCTGCACCTATTTTTCTTCATGCACATGTAGACCTTGCTAGAGACTTAGAGACCCTTTCCGGACAGAATGCCGAGCTTCAGGCCCTTGTAGACCAGATGTCTGATGAGGCGGACCGTCGTGTTGCTGTTTCTGATGCGGAGTGGGAGGATAGGATTCGTACTGTAGAGGAGACAGCGCGAAAGCGCCTAGCTGAGGGACCAGTCACTGTTGATGCTTTAGAGGAGGCCAGGAGAGTGACTAGGATTGTTAGCTGGATGCTGTGTGAGCTGAGAGCTGTTCGTGGTGGTCGAGACTAGAGATGGTTGGATTCTGAAAGTGGGACATCTGTTAGAGCCCATTGGTTTTAGTATTGGTTATTTGCACGGATGATTACTAGTTGTTAGGATGTTTTCCCTTTTTCCTAGTACTAGTAGACATTATTATATTATCTGCTTTGACATTGGCTTTGCTTTGACTTTATGGGGTGATCATGTACCCTGTCATCTATTGTACCTGACTCTTATCTTTATATTATGCACGTACTTTTCTTATACCTTGCTTTAAACTGTTATACCATTTATTGTTAACCTGTTCCTATAATACCTATGCTTACCCTGTTTACCCTGTTACGGAGACGAGCAAGTTATCTAACAATATGGCTAAAAGTTTTAAATTTTCTTTATGTTGCATACAGTTTTATAAACGTTTTCAAAAAGAGTTTTCATTGTGGTATATATATGCATATTGTTTCATAAATTGCTTATCTCTTATCAGAAAAATGCCACCAAAGAAAAAGACTACTGCTTCTACTCAACAAACAACCGATACCGAGGCCCAAAACCCGGTAGACCCAACTATAACTCAGATACTTCAATTACTCCAACAACAAACTGCTGCCTTGACTCAACAACAACAACAAAATGTTCAGCCATTGACAACCTTTAAATCATTTCAAGCTGTCCACCCACCTGAATTCAAAGGTACTCTAAACCCTGTTGAGGCGAAATCATGGTTAATCGACATTGAGAAAGCTTTTACGTTAGTTAAGGTTGGGGAAGATCAGAAAACTGAGTTTGCTAGTTACTACTTGAAGGCAGAAGCTAATTTTTGGTGGGAATCTGTGAAGTTAGGAGAAGGAGAAATTACTTGGCAAAGATTTACAGAACTATTTCAGGAGAAGTATTTACCAAGGTACCTACAAGATCAGTTGGAAGTTCAGTTCTTAGAATTAAAACAAGAAGGGATGAGTGTGGCGGAATATGAAGCCAAATTTACTGAATTGGCAAGATTTGCACCTAGGTACGTAGGAGATGATGTCAGTAAGGCTAGAAAGTTTCAGCACGGATTAAAGCCATGGTTAAGGAGTAGAGTTGCAGCTTTTGAGTTGAGAAATTATACTGCGGTAGTACAGAAAGCGATGATCATTGAGGGCGAAAGCGAATTAGTTCAAAAGGAGAAATTTGGAAAGAAGCGAAAGTTTGGAGGATCTGAAAGAAGCCAAGGTGATGAAGGACAAGGAAGTTCTCAGAATAGGAAAAGGTTTGGAAATCAATCAGGAGGAGATAGGAATTTTCAGAAACAGAGGAGTGGATTTGGAAGTTCAGACAAGAAACCTCAAGGAGGAAAGCCGCCAACTATCACGGGAAAGCCATCTATACCAGAGTGCAAGACGTGTGGTAAAAGACATTCAGGAATCTGTAACAAGTTGAACATCACATGTTTTAAATGCAACAAGAAGGGACACTATGCTGATGGATGTCCAAGTTCAAAACCAGGAGGATTAACATGTTTCAAGTGTGGAAAAGCGGGACATTTTACGCGGGAATGTAAGGAACCGGTCCAGTCTGCTAATGTACTTAGGCTCACTGCACCACCAACACGGTCACAGTCATCTCAACCTCGAGCAAGAACTTTTAATATGTCAATCAATGAAGCGGTTCAGGACAGAGATGTAGTAGCAGGTACGCTTCCTGTGAATTCTGTTAAAGCTAAAGTGTTAATTGATTCTGGAGCAACTAGATCTTTTATATCTGAAAGATTCCTTGATAAATTGAAATGTGAGATAAAACCATTGGAAAGGACGTTAGTAATAGAAGTGGCTAACCAGGATAGAGTGTTAGATCAGAATTCAATGATCATCAGAAGCTAGACTCAACTGATCAGGATTGTTGACGTCATCAGTATTGCATGGTCATCAGTATTTGATCAAGCGTCAGTATCTTATTGATCATCAGGATTCCTACTCAGACTATGATCAGGTTTGATCATCAGGACTTGAAGCTGATCAGGATTCCTACTTCGAGTTATATTTGGAGTCTAGATAAACATGGAAGTTTGTTCCTGGTTTGTAGAATGCAGCTATCGATTAAAGATATGTTTCTATCTTTATTATGATTAGGACTTATCTTGTTATTGATAGAGAAGCTGTGTGTACTATATAAACACAGTCTTGGTTTCGATTTATGTATTCATTCGAGAGAGAACATAATCGGAGAGAAGCTCTTAAGAACAGAATTTCTTGAGAGAGTTTTTGTAAGCTAGCAGCTCTTAAGAACATCAGAATTTCTTAAGAGAGTTTGTAACAGTTTTATATCAAAGTTAATAAAGCTGTTATTGTTATTATTATTGATCTTTCATATTTGTGTTATATAAAGTCGAGAATCTTATACAATTGTATTCAACCCCCTTCTACAATTGTTATTTACTGGGCAACAATTGGTATCAGAGCAAACTGATTTAATTCTGAATCAGATACGATCTAAAGATGTCGACAACCAAGTATGAAAGCATGAAGATTCCCATCTTGAAGATATCAGAATATCCTACATGGAGGGTAAAGATGCTAATGTACCTGGAGGCTATGGATCCTGACTACTTGGACAGGATTCGTGATGGACCATATATACCAACAAAGTTCGTAGAACGAACAGATACAGTACCAGAACATTATGTGGTCAAAGCTAAAGCTGAATGGACTCCAGAAGAAAAAGCTCATGTACTCAGGGAACCAAAGATAAAAAATATCTTGCATAATAGCCTTGATGTTGTCATGTCAAACAGAGTGATTGCATGCAAGTCTTCAAAAGAAATCTGGGATACTTTGGAAACTCAGTGCCAGGGATCTGCATCTGTTAAGAAAAACAGAAGGGCTCTATTGATTCAAGAATATGAGCAATTCGATGCAAGACCTGAAGAAAGCCTGACTGATCTATATGATAGATTTCTGACACTATTGAACAGCTTATCCTTAGTTGACAAAGTATATGAAACTGAAGATTCAAACACCAAATTTCTTAGAGCTTTACCTGAAGAATGGGATACTCAGACCTCAATCATTAGACACCAGTATGATCTGAACATTGTGTCTCTTGATGAGATCTATGGGATGCTAAGAACTCATGATCTTGAAGTTCAACAGAGAAAGAACAAGAAAAGCAGCAATGCAAAGTCAATTGCTTTGAATGTAGAAGCAAAATCAAAAGGGAAAGCTATGGAGGTCTCTAGAAGGAAAGCAAGAGTAGCTGAGTCAGATCCTGACGACTCTTCATCAGATACTGATGGCAATCCTGATGCCAATACTGGTGATGAATCTTCTGATTCAGACATGGAAGAGATGGTTGCTATGATTGTCAGAAACTTCAGAAGGATGAAGTTCAGGAAGAATAGAAGACAAGGCAACTTTCAGAAAAAGACCTTCAAAGCAGACAAAGACAAGTATATCAAAAAGGACAGCAAGGGTAGCAAATTTGACAAGTCAAAGGTTAGATGCTACAAGTGTAATGGTATGGGTCACTTTGCTTCTGAATGCAACAAGACAAAGGCACTCATCACATCAAGCAAGGATTGGATGGACTCTTCCTCAGAATCTGATACTGAGGTAGTCAACTATGCGTTAATGGCCAATGCTGATGTAACTGCTGCTCCTGATGATAAGGTACTAAATACTATCTTTGATTTTGATACTGATAATGCTTCTGAGTTAAGACGTTTTCTAAAGTCATTACATATTAGCTTTAGAAGTCAAACTGCTGAGAATACTAGAATCTTATCTGAGATGTCTGACCTTAGAAAGAGGAATGAGATATTAGAAGCTGAATTTTCTCGTATGCAAGAAGTAAAAAAAGAATGTGATAATGTTAAGCACATGCACTTAGAGATAACATCTAAATGTACTTCCCTTGAAAAATAACTTGAATATGCTAATGAGAAAATCAGAACCTGGACAGACTCTGGTAGGAAATTTCATGAGATTAATACCTCTAAGAATTGGAAAGAGTGTCTAGGATATAAGTCAGATGAAGATAAGAAATTAGCAGAGAAAATTGTCATTGATGAGACAGTCAGTCCAAAGACCTATAGACATGTTATAGACTCAACCAAATCTAAGATTACTCCTGTTAATTTTGTTTTTGGTAAGGATTCCAATTCTACTTTTGAAAAGGGATCTTCTTCTACTCAAGGAATTAAAATTATAAAGTCTAAACCTGTCATGAACAAAGTCACTAAGAATGTAGGTCTATTGTCTCAGAAACAGCTTAAGGATAAAATCTGTGAGGTTACAGATAAGAAAAAGGAAGCTACTGTTAAGAGAAACAGGAATGGTAAAGTTGGGATCAATAAAGAGAATGGTTATAAATATATCCCAAATGCACCTAGAAAGTGTTGTTTCAACTGTGGTAACTCTAATCATCTTGCTATTGATTGTAAGAAGAGTAAGAAGAAGATTACTGATATTTCTAAGTCTGATGTTAGGAATAGATCAGTACTCTATAAACCGCAGAAGTCCTGTTTTCATTGTGGTAGTCTATGGCATTCTATTTATACATGTAAAGAGTATCATGATTTGTACTATAATTTTTATGATCCATTACCTAAGTTTGAAAGTAGTACAAAGTCTGATAAAACTGAAAATGTCATAGTGAAGCATGCTTTTGTTAATACTGATACTGACAAAGCAAATCCTGATGGAGTAAATCCTGTCAGGACTGCTAAAGTCAAAAAGTCTTCTGCTGTTAAATTTAATAAAATGCATGAACAAGGAATCCAACAAGTGTGGGTTCCTAAACATTCTGACTAGTGTTTTACTATTCTGATGCAGGGTAAAAAGAAAAATGTGTTAGTCATGGATAGTGGATGTTCTGTGCATATGACTGGAAACAAAGCCCTGTTATCAGAATATGAGGAAAAAGCTGGCCCAACTGTGTCTTATGGAGATGGCAACATTGGACAAACCTTGGGATATGGCAATATAATCATTGGAAATGTCATCATTGAAAAAGTAGCTCTAGTGAAGGGACTAAAACACAACTTGTTGAGTATTAGTCAAATCACTGACAGAGGTTATCATGTCAATTTCTATTCCACACATTGTGAAGTAGTCAGTAAAGCAACAGGGAAGATAACTCTAACTGGCTACAGGCATGGTAACATATATGAAGCCAACATTCACTCAGATACTGATGGCTCCCCTACATGTTTCATCAGTAAAGCTTCAGTAGATGAAAGTTGGAATTGGCACAAGAAGCTTTCTCATCTCAACTTCAGTAACATCAATGAGTTGGTTAAGAAAGAGTTAGTAAGAGGATTACCTAATGTCTTATATACACCTGATGGACTCTGTGATGCATGCCAAAAAGCAAAACAAAGAAGGACATCATTCCAGAGTAAATCAGAATCCTCTATTGAAGAACCATATCACATGCTACATCTTGATCTGTTTGGTCCAGTCAACATCATGTCCATCAGTAAGAAAAGGTACACTCTTGTAATTGTTGATGAATATTCTAGATTCACCTGGGTGTATTTTCTGCATAGAAAAGATGAAACTCCTGAAGTTCTGTTGGATCATGTGAGGATGATTGAGACAACCACAAAGTACAAAGTCAAGATTCTGAGAAGTGATAATGGTACTGAATTTAAGAATTCAAAGATGGAAGAGTTCTGCAAATACAAAGGAATCATTCAACAATTCTCTGCTCCTGGCACACCTCAGCAAAATGGAGTAGTAGAAAGGAAGAATAGAACTCTTATTGAAGCTGGCAGAACTATGTTGGAAGAAGCTAAATTACCTACATATTTCTGGGCAGAAGCAGTCAACACAGCATGCTATACACAAAATCTCACATTGATAAACAGGCATGGTGTCACTCCTTATCAGTCACTCAAGGAGAAGAAACCAAGTCTGAAGCATTTGCATGTGTTTGGCTGTAAATGTTTTGTTCTCAGAACTCATCCTGAACAGCTAGGGAAATTTGAAACAAAGGCTGATGAAGGAATATTCATAGGTTATCCTACATCAAGAGCCTTCAGAGTTTTTAATTTGAGAACAAGAACTGTCATGGAGTCAATACATGTATCTTTTGATGATAAGAAGATAACTGGAATCATTGAAGACTCGCATGATAGATTGTTATTTGAAAATGAAGCTTCCAAGGAACCTGAAGAAAGTGAATCAGATCCTGTCAATTCATCAGATACTGATGGGTCACCAAATCCTGATGACTCACCAGGTACTGATGGTGCTAATACTGATGATGCAAACAACAGTAATACAACTAGTAGTGCTAATGTTGAGGGGGAGCAATGGCATTCAACTACAAGTTCAGAGTCAACTCAATCATCAGAACAGAATTCTTCAGATACTGATTCAAGTGAAGATCCTGATAACACATCAGGAGGGCATAGCAATAATTCAGGGAGAGCTTCAAATCAATCAAATTCTTTCAATCAAGATAACACCAATCCAGGGGGAGCATCTACTTCAAGAAACAATTTGACACCAGCAAGGAAATGGACAAATGATCATACTCCTGATTTGATAATTGGAGATCCTGATGCAGGTGTTCAAACAAGAAGTGCAACTCAGAATGAATGTTTATATAATAACTTTCTATCCAAGGAGGAGCCTAAGAAAGTTGAAGATGCACTTACAGATGCTGATTGGGTTACTGCAATGCAAGAAGAACTGAATGAATTTGAAAGGAATGAAGTCTGGAAACTGGTACCAAGACCAAAGAATAGATCAATTGTTGGTACAAAGTGGATTTTCAAGAACAAGACTGATTCTGATGGAGTCATTATCAGAAACAAAGCTAGACTAGTTGCAAAGGGGTATTCCCAACAAGAAGGAATTGACTATGATGAAACTTTTGCTCCTGTTGCAAGACTAGAAGCCATCAGGATATTTCTTGCTTATGCAGCACATAAGAAATTCAAGGTTTTCCAGATGGATGTTAAAAGTGCTTTCTTAAATGGTGAACTGGAGGAAGAAGTTTATGTTGAACAACCTCCTGGTTTCATTGATCCTAAATATCCAGATCATGTCTACAGACTGGATAAGGCACTTTATGGACTAAAGCAAGCTCCAAGAGCATGGTATGAAACCTTAGCTCAATTCTTACTGGAAAGTGGATTCAAAAGAGGTGCAATTGATAAAACTCTATTTTATTTGAATCATGGTAAGGAGTTACTGTTAGTTCAGATTTATGTTGATGATATCATTTTTGGGTCAACAAACAATAAGCTGTGTGAAAAGTTTTCCAAGCTTATGCAGTCAAGATATCAAATGAGCATGATGGGAGAAATGAGTTACTTTCTGGGTCTTCAAGTTAAACAGACTGATGAAGGGATTTTTATTAATCAGTCTAAATACACAAGGAATTTACTGACAAGGTTTAACATGCAAGACAGTACTCCTGCTTCAACTCCCATAGCTACAGCTACCAAACTTGATCCTGATCAAGGTGAAGAGGTAGATGTAACTCACTACAGAGGAATGATTGGCTCTTTATTGTATCTCACTGCCAGTAGACCAGATATCATGTTTGCAACCTGTCTATGTGCAAGATTTCAAGCAAAACCTAGAGAACCACATCTGATTGCAGTCAAAAGAATTTTCAGATATCTCAAAGGCACTCCTTCACTTGGCCTTTGGTATGCAAGGGAATCAGATTTTGGGTTGTGTGGTTATTCAGATGCTGATTTTGCAGGATGCAAAATAGACAGGAAAAGTACTTCAGGAAGTTGTCAGTTTTTGGGTGGAAGACTAGTTTCCTGGTTCAGTAAAAAGCAGAAATCTATTTCCACTTCAACTGCAGAAGCTGAGTACATTGCTGCAGGAAGTTGTTGTGCTCAGATAATGTGGATGAGAAATCAGTTGTTAGATTATGGCCTGTCATACTCAAAAATCCCTATTTATTGTGATAACCAAAGTGCTATTGCAATGACAGGAAATCCAGTTCAGCATTCTCTTACTAAACACATAAGTATCAGATATCACTTTATAAGAGAACAGGTTCTGGAAGGAACAATTGAACTTCACTTTGTTCCTACTGATCAACAACTAGCTGATATATTCACCAAGCCACTACCTGAAGCTACTTTCAATAAGTTGGTGAATGAACTTGGAATGATGAATTTTGAGAATTTCTGAGGGAAAGCTACAGAGAGGAAATCCTGATAACTGTCAAATCCTGATGGTTATTCAGAAAGGTATGTATCTTTGATCAAATCCTGATAGGACTCAATCCTGACAGGAAGTCAACTGGTCAAATCCTGATGCTCAGATGATTGAAGCTGGTATGAAAACCAGAGGTTCTATGCTAATTTGTCATTAACACTCCTGGTAAACTCTGGACAATTAGATTATTACTTAGTCTTTGATTAAGTTTTCAGTCTTAATTATCAATTTCAATTTCATTATTAACAGAGTTTATTATTTATCATCTCTATATCACTTTGAGTGTTACTAACAAATTTTGCAGGCAAGTACAGGAAGCAAACAATTGAGAAAATAGACAAATTTCATTAATACTTGAAGATACATTACACATGAAATATGGAAATTACATATTTGTTTTCCTAGTCTATTTTCTACTCAGGAACTCGTGCTTTACAGATAAGCATGAACACGTGCCCTGCAAATTAGCATGAATGCTCCTGAGCAGCTTCACAGTCCTTCAGAACTGGAAGGTCTCTTGTTCCATCCTTAAGAGACAAGAAGAGGAGCTGATTTACTTGAAGGCGGATCGTCACCGTGACCACCGGGACGCCTCCGTGCCTCCAACTTGCATGACATACAAGCATCACGGACTCTCTTCTTACGTTTCTCAAGCTCTCGGACGAGCTCTTCATCATCTTCATCCTCATCCTCTTCATCATCCTCATCCTCTTCATAGATGAGGTTATCAAGCGGATTCCAGTTCGGATTGGCTTGCAGGAAGTTGTGCCAAACCACATCAAACATTGCGTTTATAAACGCTTCATGTTCCTGAGGGTCAGGAACTGGTTGTGGCTCCATCTCAGCAAGAGCCTCATCCATTTGTTGCCAAATTCTATCAAGTTCTTCATCAGGTATGTTGTTTTGATTGTTGGCAGCCATTGAAAAACAAAGAAGGTGAAAGGTTTCGTAAGTTTTTCTCTGGAGAGGGTTTGTGTTTTAATAGATATATGATGATTGTTTAACAGTTCTCTTTTATAGAGAATGTGTATTAAGGGTGCAGGTCATTTCTATAATCTCGATGAGACGGTTCGGTTTTCCATAAATATTTTTGCCTCGTTTGCTGGTAAGCGTGTTTTAATTCTATGACCATTAATTTGGTTATTTTTCTTAAACCAAAACGCTATTCAGGATTGATAAAATAAATTTTGTTTTCTTAAATAAAATTTTATTTTAATCTTATTGAATATTTTTTTTAATCCTGATATGGCAAAATATTTTGTGCGGAAATGCTTTTATTCCTGATGAGGTTAGGTTTTTCTTACATCAGAAAATGCCTACTCGTTATGGACTACTTTCTAATGCTATGGTACAAGGACCAACCCACCTTGTTCCTGACACAAGCATGCAACCTAAACAGTCTAAACAGTTAACAACCACCTCTACTGTCTCTCAAAAGACTTTAGTTGTAATATCAAAGAAATCAGCTAGAACTGATGTGTCTGGAAGGCAATCAGGTTCAAAGGATTTTTCCTCTACACCACTCACTAAAAAGAAGATACAAGGGGGTGTACAAGGGGTCCTGGTGAAGAAAGCTGATAAGGTTGTTAAGAATGTTCCTGTGAAAAGGAAGTTAAGGTTGATTGATGAAAGTGATTCAGAGGATGACTTACCTATATCCTCTGTGATGAATGTGAACAAGGAAGTTGCTGATACTGCTACTAAAGCTGTGGTACCTTTATCAAAACCACAAAAGACTAGGAAATTATCAAAGAGCAGGTATCATATTCCTTTGACAGTGCAAATGAAGGATACTGATATTCAGACATCAAATCCTGATGTTAGTATTCCTGATGCAACAACAAAAGTTGTCTCTATATCAGACTCTCCAGCCTCTCCATCTCAGATTCGAGGACATTCTTGGGAGAAGGTATCTACAACTGCTTCCTTGGTTGGTCTTACACCTACATCAAAGAAAAAGAGGAATGCAGAAGAGTTAGTCTATCAGAGACAGAAGAAGCTGAAAGGATCAAGCCCACAAGAACCTGAATTTCAGAGTAATTCAGCAGCTACTGTTGATCCTGCCACACAAGAACCACTCAATCAAAGTTTGGGTGAAGGCTTAGCTAGTGGAATGGTCACACAAGAACCATTTTCTCAAAGGGAGAATGAAGACATCAACATTCCAGCTACACAAGAACCATCTTCTCAAAGTGAAGATGCAGGCAAAGCTACAGCTTCTGTTGAAAGATTGGTCGAGAACATTGTCAATGAGGGAAGCACACAAGAACCTTTAGCTCAAAGTGTTGAAGCAGCTTCTGAACCTCAAGCTCCACAAGAACCATTGGTAGCAAATACTGATGCAAGCATATCAAATCCTGACGATGTTCATCCTGACGCTAGTGGTGCTCCTGATAATGAACCTATTTTGATACAGCCACTTCGTTCAAGACCAATGGATCATCCTATCTCAGAATCACAGGATAAACTGAAAGGTATTGCAATTCCTGATCCTGATATATCTCATGGTTCTGCTGATGATAATTCTGATGATGATAGTGATGATGATAATGAGAATAGAAAAGAGAAGGAACAGCTTGCTACAGCACTCAAGATTAGTCTTGGAACTAATTTTGGTTCATCAAGTACATATATGGCTAGCAATGCTTTCACTGGGAAAGATCAGAGACAAGATTTTTCTACTCCTTCCTTTGATCCTGCAGAGGCATTTAGACAGAATGAATGGAACAATTCATGGCACCAATCTGATGAATCTATCAGTTTTTCTTCTGCTATTAAACATGCCTATAATGCAGTGAAATCTATAGAGAATCAAGACTTGAAGAATCATCTGAAGGCTACTACTCTGTTATCCAAAAGCCTGAAAAGTGAGATTGATTCTATCAAGGGTTCAACTGAAAAAGTGAGGACTGATATCTTTAATAATTTTACAAAGGTGCCTACTACTTTACAACTGAGGGTAGTGGAATCCCAAGTGAAATCTGTTGTTTCAGAACAAACCTCCATCAATCAAAGAATTGATTCTCTGGATACTAAGGTAACTGAAATTCAAGCCTCTCTTTCCTTAATTTTGCAATTATTGTCAAATCCTGATGTCAAAAAGGGGGAGAAGGTTATTCAGACAAAATGTACACCTGATCTAGTATTAAGAAATAATGATGATGATACTGGAGATGATGGTGGTGACAAAGCGATACAAGGAGAAACCTCTGATGCTGTTGTTATAAAGTCTACAATTCAAACTTCTCAAAGTCAAACAACGCAGTCAACTCATGTTTCTGATTCTGGAGTTAAGACAGTAAGAACATTGGTGCAATCTCAGATCCTGACGGAAGATTAAATCCTGACACCTGGTCATGGACATATTCTTGCTACAATTCCTGAAGGTGATGAAGATGTAATTATTGATAATCCTGAAGATGCATCAAATTTATTCCAGAAGTTTTCTACAAAAGACGGCAGAATTGTTACTCTATATCACACTGATAAAAGAGTTCAACAATTATATGCAAGAAAAGCACTCTCTACAGCAAGTGAAGAATATCCAGATCTCTCACATGAAGAATTCTTAAGACTACAAAGAGAGACAATGGAAAGCTATACTGCTCCTGCTAGAGGTAGAGGAAGCAGAGGTAGGAGAGGTGCTAGAAGAAATAGAAGAGGTTCTTCAACTCAAACAGTACCTAGACAGACAAGGTCTAGAGGGTTAAGAATTGAAGAAATTCCTGAACCTATTCAAACTCTAGTAGTTCCTGACAGATCTACTTTTGGTGATGATGGAATTGTTGAAGAAGAACCTGAATTGAGAAGAAAATCAAGTAAATCAACTCTCAGCAATACAAATCAAATTGAAGATTCTAATCCTGACAATATTCAAGATCCTGATGATTGTGAAATTCTGCAAGAGGTTGATTCACTACGTCAAATTTGGGCTTTCGTCACTCTTTTGTACAGTAAGGGCTGTGACACTTTGGAAAAAACGAGAGGCTAAAGATCATCGTCCCAAGTTTTAGCCACACAATTGTTTTTCGAGTGACCGAAGACACATTTTTTGGAAGATTTAGTCACAACTTCAAAAAAATGTGACAATAACAGCATGGTTTTTTTTGACTTTGACCAATTCCAAAATTTATAGTCATACTTGAGAGATAGAAGTGTGACAATAACTAGCGACGCTTCTTTGCTGTGTCTAAATGTTACGAAACGACCACAGTCGTTTTCGGTGATGTGGCTAAATGGGAAATAACCTATGGTCACTACATTTTATATGTGACTAAAAAGTAGAGTTTTCTGCATATATGTCAGAGCTTTGTTCGCTTAAGGAAGCTAAAAACTAGTGACTATATTATTGTGTGACTAAAAAGTTTCGAAAACAGGTGACAACGACTGATATCCTTGTTAGAAATTTGAATATTTTATTACTATTTGAATATATATGCAATAATAATATAACATTCAAATTCCATATTCCAACTATCTGTTGAAAGTAACAAACTATTTTCAAGCAAATATATTCATAAGAACGTCTTGGTTTATTCAAAACATGAGGAGTCAAAACTGGGAGGTGCTTCCGAGCCAAGGGAAATGCAGCAAGTATCGCTATCATCATGGATATTCAGGTCCAACTTCGGGGCTGAGCGGGATATCTGAAAGCCTTGTCTTGATTTCACGTCCTCTTGCTTAACTGAGTGTGTACTGGGATAAAAAAGATTAGCATCAAGATCCCTGTCCTTCATTTTTTCTTGAACGTCTGTGCTGTTACTATTCCAGTTTCCTCCCTGAACTCCAACTCTCATTGACAAGTCACTGGCATGAAGCTGCATCTCGTATGCTTTATCCGTATCCTGAACCATAGGCGATATGAAGTTTCTATTATCTTTAAGGTCTTTGCTCCACCTATTTTGTATCTCTTGGCCCTGTTGGGAAACTTCGTAAGAGGTCAGGAAGCTTTGCATTGAACAATCTGTTGGCTGCTTTGCTTGTATTTGTTGTGGACAGAAACTAGGAACTTCTGTCATTCCCGAAAACGCAGAATTAAGGGACTTGGTGGATACTTTTGAGACCAATTCAGATAGTTGGACCTTTGCAGCTTCTAGTCCTACTGTGCCCAAGTTCTGTTTTCCAAGAGTATCTTGAGCTTTCTCTAGCACTGTTTGCAAGTATTTCCCTTGAGCTTCTATTCGAAGCTGTAGGTGTCGTTGTACCTGCCATTTAGAACATAACTGATTAATAAGGTTGCTCAGATTCAAGTATTTCCTCTTGCTGCATTATCCTTTTCAACACCCCTATATATAAAAGAAACTTTAAATTCCTATGAAGCTAGAGAACGTACAGGCTTGATAGCTACTTTTGAAAATTCCTCAACTTCAGAAGCATTCACAATAACAGAAACCTAGCAATATGCAGATCAAGATATTAAACAAATTAACTAGTGTAAGGCACGGATACTCTGTTTCACGGCATTGACTACATACTCTGTTTCAGCTTCTGTGAGCTCCACCTGCGTCGAGGACTGGCAAGTGAAATCATTATGAAAATCAACCCAAAATATGAAAAAGAATAAGCAATTATACTTCTAAATCACAGACTATACACTAACCTTGAAACCAGTATTCTCTACATGTTGAGGAGCACCCAAACCAGTATTAGTATTGCTGATATTACAAGTATTCTCTACATGTTGCTGAGATCTCCCTTGGTCAAAATCAGTGAAGATTGTCAACATTGATGTAACATTAACAAATACCTCAATATGTGAGTAAACATAAATCAGATTTAACCATCATGCAAGTCAATCTGTAGAACATTCATCAAGTACACATCTTTTACAGGTCTACAACTGCATACTTACAAGCTAATGATCAATAAACAATGAAACTCTAAGCACGTCATACACCATGTTTCTTTCTGCAAATCAAATGCATCTAAGCTACCAATAATGAACAATGACCATGTCAAACAAGAGAGTATTAGGGATGACAATTACTACAAAAATTACCTTATATGCAGATTTACCTAGCTATTCCTTCTTGAAAAATAGAAAAAGACAAAAAGAACTCATACATAACACTATAAATAACAATTGTTATGATAAAAATAAAAATACTTCCACACTGTCATGATAACAACTGTCTCCTTACGTCATAACACTTGCATAACATTGCAAAAAAAAAATTACAAAGAAATAATAACAAAATTCTAAGAACCAGTCTCCCTCCTCCTCTTGTAAATCCTGGATATGGTGACAGCCAGTCCAATGATCCTCTCACGCAACTCCAGGGCCCGGAGACGCTCCGCCTCCCTCCTCTCCTTCTCTAGATCGAAGTGCATCAGCAGAAACATCCACTGGATTTCCTGCTCATAGGAGAACTCAGAGCTGATGTTCTTTGGAACAGCGTCCACTGGAAAGCTTGCACCTTCCACTACGATCGTGAAGTTTTCGTAATTGAACACTACATTGGCAAGACGTATGGTGAGAGCGTTGAAGGCCATTTGATAGACGGGGGGTTTGATAACAATTAAGAATGTTTGAGAGGATGAGAAAGGGGATTAACTAGGGATGGTTTAAATAGAAGAGTGTAAGGCATATGAAACAACGCTCATATTAACTGAGATCAATGTCATAATTGCATGCAGTTGTAGTCTCTTAGATTCCCAATAGACGCAATAAACTCTCTTAGATTAATACGAACAGTTTTAGTCAAAATATTTCAATAAACATATTCTCAAAGTCAGTTAATCAATTAAAACTAAAATTGAAGTCTCCAGAAAATAAACATTCATTAACTAAGTTAATCATATTAACTTAGATTTCCAATAGACGCAAGACTTAATAGATTTAGCCAGAGAGAGAGAGTGAGAGAGAGAGAGAGAGAGAGAGAGAGAGAGAGAGAGAGAGAGAGAGAGAGAGGGAGAGAGAGAGAGGAGACATACAGGTACTAATTGCCGGACATCATCTTCGCCAGAGAGGGGTGAAAACCTAGGGTTAAGACATAAAGGCGTTGTGTCATGCCAATTGAACTGAACAGTGCCGCCGCTCATCTTCTCCAGAAAGGGGCTTTGTTAATCTTGGGTATTTCAATCAAATCTAGAACCAATTGTTGTTGTATAAGAGGGAAAAAAAGGATATGATTGGGGTTCTTGTTTTAGGCGGCAAAATAGAAGAGAGTGTCGCTACTGCTGTGTGTAGCAATGAATTAGGGTTAAAACATATGTACCCTCTCTGGCGAAGATGATGTCCGGCAATCTAAAACATATGTGATTAGGGTTAATTTATTATACTACTTTGCTGAAAATCAAATTTAATCACTTATTAATCTGAAGTTTAAATAGAAGATAATTTCTAAAATCAAAATTTTAATTAAAAAAAACAAGATCACAAAATTAGCTTCATTCCCATATTTTTAAAATAATTTTGGGATCAAAAATGAATTTTTTATGATTTTTACAAGTTTTACCTCAAAATGAAAATTAATTTTCAAAAATCAAGTGAAAGTACTACTTCGAGAAACGAGAGTACCACCCACTTAACAAACTATTTTTTTAAATTTATTTTTGGACGATCCAACCGAACGGATGTGAACAACTACTTATATCAGTGATATGCAAAATTTTAAAAAAAAATCTAAATTTATCTTGTACGACTTTATAACAAAAATCAAGTGAAAGTACTACTTCGAGAAACGAGAGTACCACCCACTTAACAAACTATTTTTTTAAATTTATTTTTGGACGATCCAACCGTACGGATGTGAACAACTACTTATATCAGTGATATGCAAAATTTTAAAAAAAAATCTAAATTTATCTTGTACGACTTTATAACAAAAATCAAGTGAAAGTACTACTTCGAGAAACGAGAGTACCACCCACTTAACAAACTATTTTTTTAAATTTATTTTTGGACGATCCAACCGAACGGATGTGAACAACTACTTATATCAGTGATATGCAAAATTTAAAAAAAAAATCTAAATTTATCTTGTACGACTTTATAACAAAAATCAAGTGAAAGTACTACTTCGAGAAACGAGAGTACCACCCACTTAACAAACTATTTTTTTAAATTTATTTTTGGACGATCCAACCGTACGGATGTGAACAACTACTTATATCAGTGATATGCAAAATTTTAAAAAAAAATCTAAATTTATCTTGTACGACTTTATAACAAAAATCAAGTGAAAGTACTACTTCGAGAAACGAGAGTACCACCCACTTAACAAACTATTTTTTTAAATTTATTTTTGGACGATCCAACCGTACGGATGTGAACAACTACTTATATCAGTGATATGCAAAATTTTAAAAAAAAATCTAAATTTATCTTGTACGACTTTATAACAAAAATCAAGTGAAAGTACTACTTCGAGAAACGAGAGTACCACCCACTTAACAAACTATTTTTTTAAATTTATTTTTGGACGATCCAACCGTACGGATGTGAACAACTACTTATATCAGTGATATGCAAAATTTTAAAAAAAAATCTAAATTTATCTTGTACGACTTTATAACAAAAATCAAGTGAAAGTACTACTTCGAGAAACGAGAGTACCACCCACTTAACAAACTATTTTTTTAAATTTATTTTTGGACGATCCAACCGTACGGATGTGAACAACTACTTATATCAGTGATATGCAAAATTTTAAAAAAAAATCTAAATTTATCTTGTACGACTTTATAACAAAAATCAAGTGAAAGTACTACTTCGAGAAACGAGAGTACCACCCACTTAACAAACTATTTTTTTAAATTTATTTTTGGACGATCCAACCGTACGGATGTGAACAACTACTTATATCAGTGATATGCAAAATTTTAAAAAAAAATCTAAATTTATCTTGTACGACTTTATAACAAAAATCAAGTGAAAGTACTACTTCGAGAAACGAGAGTACCACCCACTTAACAAACTATTTTTTTAAATTTATTTTTGGACGATCCAACCGTACGGATGTGAACAACTACTTATATCAGTGATATGCAAAATTTTAAAAAAAAATCTAAATTTATCTTGTACGACTTTATAACAAAAATCAAGTGAAAGTACTACTTCGAGAAACGAGAGTACCACCCACTTAACAAACTATTTTTTTAAATTTATTTTTGGACGATCCAACCGAACGGATGTGAACAACTACTTTGATAATCTTATCTACTGTTGTTGATTGTCACAACAAAGAAGTAGATGAAGAAGAAGAAGCCAGAAGAAGAGATATTACAAAGAGAACAAATGAAGATTTTAATCTCTATCTACAAAGGCTTAAAGTTTCAAATGAAAGAAAATGGAGAAATTCAAGCAGACAAGAATCTTTACTTGAAAGAAGCTACGCTCATGAAAAGGAG
Organism: Heracleum sosnowskyi; assembly: GCA_030848705.1. Classification (NCBI taxonomy): domain Eukaryota; kingdom Viridiplantae; phylum Streptophyta; class Magnoliopsida; order Apiales; family Apiaceae; genus Heracleum; species Heracleum sosnowskyi. The sequence continues at coordinate 5,710,294 of CM061242.1, read as the reverse complement.
AAATACAAGAAGTGGAAACATATTAGCACATTAAGTTGTGATACACCTATCAATTTTCAGTCTGGCGGAATTATTACAAGCGCTTCAAGTGTTGTTGATTTGTCTGATATGGCTAGATCAAAAACACTCTGGTTAAAGATGTTTTCAAATCTGAAGCAATTGTCAAGTAATTCAAGAGGAGGTATTGGACACAGAGATGGTGAATATCTGAATATGTCATATGTTGATCCTTACTCCTTGACAGAAATTGGAGGTACTTTAACTTCTGAAAACCTGAACAATTTATTAGTTGTTGATATAGTTATAGATTGTCATGATGGTTTTGAAAAGAAAGAAAAGCTTCTGTACTTCATGAAAGATGGTAGTGTGAAGATTCTATCTATTCAAGATCTGCTGATGAAAACTACACAGGAACTGAAATATGTTCACTATCTGTTAAGATGGAAGAACCAAGTGTACAAAGAATGGAGTGACATGATTTTGTCAACTATAAGAAGAAGACTGGATGGAAACAGTAATTTCGATGGTAATTATATTCCCATGTACTTAAATCAAAGAGGTCAGGATGTGGAAATGCAAAGAGGTACTGCTGTTAAAGAAGTAAATTTTGGCATGACTCATCTTTCTCTCAATCCTGATGGGAAGGAAATTGCTTATCTTTTGCTTGAAGAGCACAGTCTACAGAGAAACTCCATACAGAATCTCAGAGCAGCTATCTACCAGATTAATGAGGAAGATGAAGAACTCAGAAATCTTAAGGAAAGACTGATTCAAATTCTTGAAGAAAAAGAAGAAAGTTTATTATCCAACTTCTTGAAGATGAATCTGTTCTATCACAAAGCTTAAACAGATAAGTTGTTTCTGAAGATACTCGTACATTTTGATACATGTTTTTGACATCATTGAATATTTGGAATCTATACTTTATTTCACAAAGTATGAGATTGGGGGAGATTGTTAGATCAGAATTCAATGATCATCAGAAGCTAGACTCAACTGATCAGGATTGCTGACGTCATCAGTATTGCATGGTCATCAGTATTTGATCAAGCGTCAGTATCTTATTGATCATCAGGATTCCTACTCAGACTATGATCAGGTTTGATCATCAGGACTTGAAGCTGATCAGGATTCCTACTTCGAGTTATATTTGGAGTCTAGATAAACATGGAAGTTTGTTCCTGGTTTGTAGAATGCAGCTATCGATTAAAGATATGTTTCTATCTTTATTATGATTAGGACTTATCTTGTTATTGATAGAGAAGCTGTGTGTACTATATAAACACAGTCTTGGTTTCGATTTATGTATTCATTCGAGAGAGAACATAATCGGAGAGAAGCTCTTAAGAACAGAATTTCTTGAGCGAGTTTTTGTAAGCTAGCAGCTCTTAAGAACATCAGAATTTCTTAAGAGAGTTTGTAACAGTTTTATATCAAAGTTAATAAAGCTGTTATTGTTATTATTATTGATCTTTCATATTTGTGTTATATAAAGTCGAGAATCTTATACAATTGTATTCAACCCCCTTCTACAATTGTTATTTACTGGGCAACATAGAGTTTCCGTAAACCAAGTGCGTCCTAACTGTAAAATAGAGATCGGTGGATATCTTTTTCATGCGGATTTGATACCGTTCAAAATGGGAGAATTCGATGTTATCCTAGGAATGGATTGGTTAGTAGATTGCGATGCGCAGATTGAATGTAGGAAAAAGCAAGTAAGATTGCGTGTGGACGAAGATCAAGAAGTGGTGTTTCAAGGTCAAAGACAAACTAGGAAGTTCTTAACATTTATGCAAACGACACGACTACTTCGACAAGGTTGTGAAGCTTATTTGGCTCATGTAGTGGACGTGGAAAAGCAAGTGTTGAAGATGGAGGAGATACCAGTTGTAAATGAGTTCCCTGAAGTTTTTCCTGACGAACTACCCGGATTACCTCCAGATCGAGAAGTAGAATTTACGATTGATTTGGCACCTGGAACGGAACCAGTATCAAAGGCACCTTACAGAATGGCACTGGCAGAAATGAAGGAATTGGCTACGCAGCTACAAGATCTTTTGGATAAAGGAGTGATAAGGCCTAGTGTATCGCCGTGGGGAGCGCCAGTTTTATTTGTCAAGAAGAAAGACGGAAGTATGAGATTTTGTATAGATTATCGAGAACTCAACCAGTTGACTATAAAGAATAAGTACCTGTTACCGCGGATCGATGATTTATTTGACCAGCTCAAAAGAGCAGCATATTTTTCAAAGATTGATTTAAGATCTGGATATCATCAACTGAAAATCAAACCTGAAGACGTTTCGAAGACTGCTTTTCGCACGAGATATGGACATTACGAATTTTTAGTGATGCCATTTGGATTAACTAATGCCCCGGCTGTGTTTATGGATTTGATGAACCGAGTGTTTCGAACGTATTTGGATAAGTTTGTGATTGTATTTATTGATGACATCTTGATATATTCAAAGTCTTCGGAAGATCATGCGGAACATCTAAGGATTGCATTGGAAATCTTGAGGAAAGAAAAGTTATATGCGAAGTTTTCGAAGTGTGAATTCTGGTTAGAGGAAGTACAATTTCTTGGACACGTTATTAGTCGAGAAGGAGTGAGAGTAGATCCTGCCAAGATTGAAGCTGTGGTTAATTGGGAACGACCAAAGACCCCTACTGAAGTGAGAAGTTTTCTCGGATTAGCTGGATACTACCGGAGGTTTGTTCAAGATTTTTCAAAGATAGCTACACCGTTAACTGCACTGACTCGGAAAAATAAGAAGTTTGTTTGGACTGAGAAATGTGAGGAAAGTTTCCAAGAGCTGAAAGGAAGATTAGTGACGGCACCAGTGTTAGTCTTACCAGATGATCAAGGAAATTTTGTTATCTACAGTGATGCTTCACACAAAGGATTGGGATGTGTTTTAATGCAACATGGAAAAGTGATCGCGTATGCTTCACGACAACTCAAACCGCACGAACAGAAGTACCCAACTCATGATTTGGAATTAGCAGCTATCGTGTTCGCGCTGAAAATTTGGAGACATTATCTATACGGAGAGAAGTGTGAAATCTACATGGATCATAAGAGCTTAAAGTATATATTCACTCAGAAGGAATTGAACATGAGGCAACGGAGATGGTTGGAGCTAATTAAGGACTATGATTGTAGTATTAACTATCACCCAGGAAAAGCGAATGTTGTGGCGGATGCGTTAAGTCGAAAGGAGAGGATGAATTTGTTCACAATCCCTAAAGAATTGCTTCAAGAATTTGAGAAGTTGAAACTAGAAGTTTATGATTCGGAAGTTACCAACGAAGTTCTCAACGCTATGACGTTTCAACCGGAACTGTTGGAAAAGATACGAAGATGTCAGGAGGAAATTATGAATCAAGAGATGAACACATTGTCTGGTGAAGAGATCTGCACCCAAAGGGATGACAAAGGAGTTTTGAGATTTTCTACAAGGATATGGATTCCAAATGTGACAGAATTGAAGAATGAAATCTTGCGGGAAGCTCATAGTTCACAGTACTCAATTCACCCTGGTAGCACGAAAATGTATCGAGATTTGAAGGAACATTTCTGGTGGCCTGATATGAAAAGAGAAATTGCCGAATGGATAAGTAGGTGTTATACTTGTCAACGAGTCAAAGCCGAACATCAAAAGCCGAGCGGACTATTGCAGCCATTGGATATTCCTGAATGGAAGTGGGAACATCTTGCCATGGATTTTATTGTTGGACTGCCAAGGACAAAAGCTAATCATGATGCCATATGGGTAATTATAGACCGTCTGACCAAGTCTGCACATTTTCTCCCAATCAATGAAAGATTTTCACTGGATAGGTTAGTACAGTTATATCTGAAGGAAGTTGTGACACGCCACGGAGTTCCAGTAACCATTGTGTCGGATCGTGATCCAAGGTTTAACTCCCGATTTTGGAGACAATTTCAAGAATGTCTGGGTACCAAGCTTAAGATGAGTACCGCTTATCATCCACAAACTGATGGCCAGAGTGAACGAACAATTCAAACCATTGAAGACATGCTTAGAGCATGTGCACTGGATTTTAAAGGATGTTGGGATGAGCATTTACCGTTAGTAGAGTTTTCGTACAACAACAGCTATCACACGAGTATTGGAATGCCACCGTATGAAGCTTTGTATGGAAGGAAATGTAGATCACCTGTATATTGGGAAGAAGTTGGAGAACGAAAAGTTTTAGGACCCGAGCTAGTACAACAAACGAAGGAAAAGATTGAAATCATTCGGAAAAAGCTAGTTACGGCACAAGATAGACAACGGAAGTACGCGGACCAAGACAGGAAGGATATAATCTTTGAAAAAGGAGACCAAGTGTTGCTAAAAGTGTCGCCATGGAAAGGAGTTACGAGATTTGGCAAGAAAGGGAAACTTAGCCCGAGATATGTAGGACCGTTTGAGATACTTAGACGTATTGGAAAGTTGCATATGAATTAGCGTTACCACCGCACATGGAGCATATTCATAACGTTTTTCATGTTTCGATGCTTAAGAGATTTAATCCTGATGCAAATCAAGTGATCGAATATGAACCTTTTGAGATTCAGCCTGAGTTGTCATATGTAGAACAACCTGTAGAAATTCAGGATCGTATGGATAGGAAATTAAGGAATAAGATTGTTAAGCTAGTTAAGGTTTTGTGGAGGAATCCTAAAGTTGAAGAATCGACTTGGGAACTTGAGAGCGAGATGCTTGAAAAGTATCCGCATCTATTTTCATAAGGTTAGATTCTGGGGACAGAATCTTTTTAAGGGGGGAAGGTTATAACGACTCAGAAAAACGCTTGTACAATATTAATATTTAATAATAATTGAGTTCTATGATATGTGAATATTGTGTGAAAGGTGGATATGTGAAAATGTGATAATTAGATGTTTACTTGGTGAATTGTATGGATTAAAATATATGTGTATGCTTTTAAATGCATTATATATGAATTTCTTATTAAAAATTAGTTCTTTTTGACCTTCCGGGAATTTTATAAAATCATCGGAGACTTTTTTTATTGTGAAATCTTTTTCACAACCTTTATTTTATATTCTAGTATTTTCTAAAATTAATGGAGGAATTTATTTTTGGCTTTAAGGATTTAAAAACGATTTTATGAGTTAAATGTCATTTAAGTGATCAAAACTTTGAAAATTCATATTTAATTCAATTTTGATCACAAAAATATTTTAAAAATATGTGTGAGCTTTTAAATTCGTATTCTTTGTTTTAAAAATAAAAGTTTGATTTTTAGATATTATCTTCATTCTATTTCAAATTTTAGAAAGGGTATTATGTGGGTTTTGTTTATTAGAAATCAGATTTTTAATTAGCAAATTACTATTTTGCCCCTGGGCTTATAAAACCCTCTACAATCAGTTTGCCCCTTTTGTCACTTGCCGTTCAACTCTCTCTTCTCTCTTTCTCTCGATTTTTCTCTCGGTTAATCTCTCTCTCTCTCTCGATTTTCTTTTGTAAAATCTCTCTCTCATTCTCTCATTCTCTCATACATATTGGTGATTATATGTATTTATATAATCGTGTATGTGTGTGAGTGTATGCCGTGTGTATATGTGCGTGTATCAGTTTGCATGCAAAGGGCTTTTGGCGATTTTGATTTAATTCAATCCCGAAACCTTTGTTTTGTGATGATTCTGTGATAAGGAAATTGTTTAGATTATTATTGGTGAGGTTTGTTGAAGGAAACCCAATTTTTCGGGCACCTCCAAACCATGCCGCCGTCGGCAATGAGCTCCGGCGAGCCGACGGGGACGATGATGATACTTTTGAGTCCAATTTATGTATTAATAGCTATGTTAAGTTACGTTTTTGGTTGCATGTAAAGGAATTGTATTGCATGTGTATTTTCGATTTTTCCCCTTTTGTAAAATCGGTTTGAAAATTTGTTTATGTTAATGATTGATTGATAATTTCAAGTTATAGTGATTGCATGTTGATTAATTGTGTTAAGTTTAGTTAAGTTCGAAATTTTGATGTTAAAGGTTTTGATTTGGGAATTTTAGTGAAGTTCCAAGTATTTGAATTGTTAACTTGTTAATTTGGGTATTTGATAAATGCATGTATAAGTTTAGTAATTTCTTGAGAACATGAGTATTAGTTTTGATATTGGATGGTTGGTTGTAGTAGAGATTATGATTGGGTTGGCTTTGTATAGAAAAACATCATGCTGAATTTTCCAGAAAACTGTCTACCCTGTTCTGTTTTGATTGTTTGCATAATGTTGCTGCCTGTTTTAGACAGAGAGCCTAGGATGTCACTGTTCTAAATTGAATCTAGTTTGTGCACGCGCTAACCTTGTATCAATAGAGTTAACGAATAAAAAGTTATGCTTGTTTTATTAAAAGTTGCGCAGCAGGGATTTTTCTATGTTTCAGTACCTAGTTTATACAGTTCGTTTTTAATCTCAATAAAGTGTTCTGAAGTTGAAACTTTTATGCTAAGTTGAGTTAGTAATCAGGAAGTAGCCTGTCCAATTTGGTATTTGTTTGACTGCTTTTGGATTTTTGAAAAATGTTTTAGTAAAGTGTGCGCAGCAGATTTTTCAGCTTTTTGAGATGAAAACATTGTTGTAAAAGTGTTAAGGATATGGTTGGCATGATCAAATTGATTTAAGGGATACCAAGTGTGGTATGATTTGAAAGATATATTATTGTATATATATATATATATATATAAGGAGCATGTTATGTGTATTTAAATGACGATGTGAGATTATATGGTTGATTGCCTATTACATGGTTATAATTGTTTTGTGATGTAAATATTATGTGTTTACGCGCTTAGGATGCGTTGGGTAGTTTAGAATAAAGGATTAGCATTTTAGAAAGGGCATACTAAGATAGAATATATTGTTTTGTAGAGTCCAAGGAAGTGGAACTTAGAGAGTTCAAGGAAGTGGAACTTAGAGACAAAGGAAAGACTAAGGTGGAAAACCAGTGATTGCTCATTACCCTTTTTAGCTACTTAAGGCAAGTAATACAAACTTGCTTTCATATTTCGATTCCATTGTTTCATTTTGACATATATGAATTGTTATCTTGCCTTGATATACTTTTAGTTCTGAAAACACCTATTGTTCATTGATAACCCTTATCTTTGTTCATAAATACCATGTTGAACTATATACCATGCTTTGTTTAGTTCTTTATCCTTAAACCTTATACCCTGTTCATATCCATGAATTGAAACCTAATGTCCTATGATTCTATAACCTGAATTTGATCATATACTTATGCATTCCCTTTTTATACCTGAAAGTGAATACACCTAACTCTTATTCTAGTACATTACCAGAACATACCCGATGATAAATATTTCTTATATTCCACTAATAGAAATCCAAAGTGTTTTGATTGAACTTATCTGATTTCCAAAGGACTTCTTTATATCTGAATATGTTTTAAAAAGGAATAAGGTTTAGACTCATTTAAATTCTGATTTATGGTTTCCACGGATTCCTAAGATTGGAGGCGTAAGAGGCCGAGTAACGCCGGTCCAGCACTTTTTAATTATAATAAATGGACTAGGGATGGACTAGTCTAAAGGCCAATGTGTGCCTAATGGGACCCAATACAAGGACCAGAGGGACTGTGTGTCCGGTATGGGGACTTTACGTGGCTGATCACCCGTATTGTCCGGTGCGTTGTGAAAAATCTCCAAAAATTACTTATTGTTTTCTTGAAACGGATATCTTGAAAATGAAATTGGTTTACCCTTTGAAATTGCATATTTATGTCATTGTTCCGATAATTCTTTGATATGGATTCTGATAAAACCATGCCATATATATTGATATTGGAAACTGTTTTGAAACTGTATATTCCATTCATTGTTCTGGTAATCCCTTGATACGGATTTTGCTATACCCATGTCATACATATTGATATTGGAACTGTTTCCCAGTGGATAACTGTATGGTCATATTATTATTACTTGCTGGGCATTTGGCTCATTCTTTTTCCCTATTCTAACCCACAGTGAAACGAGAAGATGGTACGTACATTTCAGACAGCTAGGAAGTCTTCCTATAGGGTTGTTTTTGGGATGCCAGCTCAAGTAGGTGATGACCACTTGTAGAAGGTGTTTTGTAATAGAGAACATAGAACTTTTAAGTCATGGTTGTAATAACTTTTGAGACTTATGTATTAATGAATTAGATAGTGGATGCTTGTTTCATACCATTAATTGTTTAAAGATCCAGGGTAGAGTTGGGGTCGAGTCTGCATGTTTATATTATTGTTTATGGGTTTAATATGTATAGAGGTTGTAGTGACTCCCCGATCATGACCCCAGATCGGGAGGGCGTCACATTTCTGCCCAAAGACATTATATTTACTGGACCAAAAAGATCAACATGTAGAAGATTATAAGGTTCCACAACTGAAGATTCAGATTTACTCTTGAAAGATGACTTCCTTTGCTTGGCCTTTTGACAATAATCACACAGGCCATCTAAGCTGAGTATTGACTTAGGAAGTTCCCTTACAAGATCTTTTCGAATCAGCTCATTAATGTTGTTCAAGTTTAGGTGAGAGAGCTTCTTATGCGATTTCCAACTCTCTTCACTAGACATTCTTGCAGATAGACACACAGTTTTTCCTTCAGAGTTTGTTACCAAACTTGCTTCATAGATGTTATTGTGCCTGTGTCCAACTAGAACAACTTTCCCTGTAGATTTGCTAATAACTTCACAATGTTCAGTATGAAAATCTACATGGTATCCTCTGTCACAGATATGACTCACAGAAAGCAGATTATGCTTGAGTCCTGAGACTAGAGCTACATTTTTGATAATGACACTTCCAAGATTGATATTGCCATATCCCAGAGTACGTCCTATGTTGCCATCTCCATAGGAAACTTTTGGGCCAGCCTTCTCCTCATAGTCTGATAACAGGGCTTTATTTCCAGTCATATGTCCTGAGCATCCACTGTCCAAGATAAGAGTGCTCTCTTTTATGCCCTGCAATCACAAACAATCACTAAGTGTTAGATTTAAGGATCCAGACTTGCTTGGATCCTTTGGCTTTCTTAACATTGTTAGCTTTTGCAGCGGAATCACTATCAATAGAGTTTAAACTAACATTGTCAGACTTTACACTTGCAGAGTTTGCTCTAACCCATTTCAAGTTGGGTTTTAGCTCATAATAGTTGTGATAAATAGCATGATAACTCTTGCAAGTATAAATGGAATGCCAAGTGCTCCCACAGTGTGTGCATAAAGTCTGTGGTCTAACCCTAACATAATCATTCTTTACTCCAGATGTGGAAGGTAAAGAGTTAATATCTTTGTTCTTCTTGCAAAACCTGGCAAGATGGTTAGTATTACCACAACTATGACATGTTTTTCTAGGAGCAGCAGAATTAGGCAGATAATCATTTCTTTTATTAATGCCTACTTTTCCATTCCTATTTTTCTTAAACATTTTCTGTTTGTTGACAGACTTTACTTCTTTAAGCTTATGTTTGAATTGTTTCTCTGTCATTAAACCAACATTAACCTGTTTATCACAGATTTTTACTGGTTCTTTAACAGCTTATATCTCAATCTTATTCTCTGTTATTGAACCAATATTAACCTGTTTTTCACAAGTTTCAATTGGCTCCATAACAGCTTCTTTCACAACTACAGACTTTCGCTTACTTGATTCAGGTAAAAATTTCACAGGTTTAAGTTGTGGTTTTACTTTAACTTTATCTTTAAACCTAAGTTCATCTTCCTCACAGTAACCTAAACCTACAGTATCTGTCTGAAAAACCTGATGTGTGTCTTTTCCAGAATTGGTCCAGGTTTTAATTACTTTCCTCTCTTTTTCCAACTCAGATTCTATTTGCCTATATCTTTTAAGCAATTCCTGTTCAACATAAACAGCATCATCTCTCTCCTTTTGAACTTGTTGCATGTTAACAAGTTTCTCTTCAAGAAATTTATTCCTTTCTTTAAGACTTAGATTCTCAGATTTTATTCTCTCATTCTCTAAAGTTTGATCCCTATAACTAACATGTATGCTTTTAAGATAAATTCTTAATTCAGATATATTATCAGTATCATAAGCATAAGTTGTTAAGGGTACCTTGTTTTCAGATGACTCAGCTTCATCTCTAACAGTTGCCATGAGAGCATAATTGACTCCCTCATCTGAGTCTGAAGTGTCTGCCCAGTCCTTGCCTTTAGTGATGAGTGCTTTCTCAGATTTTCCTTTCTTGCACTCTGGAGCATAATGACCCATCTCTTTACACTTGTAGCACTGGATCTTAGACTTGTCTTTCTTTCCAGACTTGGTATCTCTTTCATCAGACTTTCTGAATTTTCTTTTATACGAATTTGAATCTTCCCTTGAGAATCTTTTTCCTTTCTTGAAGTTCTTGAATCCCATCTTCTTGAAGGTATTTACCATTAAAGCAGCCATCTTCATCATCTCTTCATCATCATCCTCAGAATCAGAAGCTTCATCATCAGTATTTGAGCCATCATCAGAGTTTGATGACTCACTTTCAGATTTAATGACTAAGACCTTTCCTTTGGCTTTCTTTCTTGATGATTCCTTCTTGACAGGTTTTTCTTCAACTTTAAGAGCAACAAATTTTGTCTTCTTTCCAGATCTTTTGTTTCTTTGTTCTATCTCCAATTCATGAGTTTTGAGCAACCCATAGATTTCATCAAGATCTGTTTCTGCAAGATCATAATTGTCTCTGATTGTTGTTGCCTTTAAATCCCATCTTTCAGGTAGGGATAGAAGAAACTTGAGATTTGACTCTTCAAGTTCATATTCTTTATCAACCAGGGACAAATCATTCAACAATTTACAAAATCTGTCATAAGTATCTGTCAAACTTTCATCAGATCTAGAGTCAAAGTGTTCATACTCCTGTGTTAGAATAGTCTTCATGTTCTTCTTTATAGCACTTGTTCCTTGACACCTGACTTCCAAAGCATCCCAAATTTCTTTGGCAGTCTTGCAGCCAATAACTCTGTTAGACATGACATTATCTAAGGCACTGTGTAGTAGATGTCTAACCTTTGCATCCTTTGCAATTGATGAGATGTCTTCAGGAGTCAAATCTTTCTTCTCTTTTGGAACAGTCTTTTGTTCTTACCCAGTAATAACATGAGACAATTTAGTTGGCATATGAGGACCATCATTGATTCTATCAAGGTATTCTGGATCTGTGGCTTCCAGAAACATGGTCATCTTCACCTTCCATATTGGATATTCAACTGGTCTGAGAATTGGAACCCTTATAGTCTCATATCGACTCACAGAAGTAGGTTGAACCTTCTGAGCATTAGAACCTGCATTAGAACCTTCCTGAGAGTTGTCAGTCATGATTATACTTGTGTTTGGATTGATAAACTGTATATACTAATCAGCCTTGGCTCTGATACCAATTGTTAGGTCGAATACACAATATATAATCAATATATGTATGAGAAGAACAATTAAGAATACTGTTTATGAATCAACAACTGAATTATATAAATAACTCTTCTCTCAGTGATGTTAAAGAATCACAGAGAGCTGCTAGGTTACAAGAATAATATATTCAGTATTCGCATCCCTTTTAGGGTTAACCTATCTGTGTTTATATAATACACAGTTACATAATCAATCTCTAATTGATATCCTATAAATCAGCTATACAATTTATATCAATTTAGGATTGCTTCTGTCTTCTGTTCTGTTTCCTTAACTGTCTCAATATATCTTGTTTCTTTCCATCTTCAAGATATATTGCTTCTAGAATCTTTATATCAGCACCGACAGCTAAGATAAACTTTCTCCCCGTCAGACTTTAAATAAACTCTGACTGGCTTCCAGTAAACTCTGATGAGTACCTGGTACTTAAACACTGATGAGCAAACGTCAGCAATTATATCTAACATATTAAATAAGTTAATTCAATAATATTAAAGTTCTTTATTTAAATTTGAATCTATAGGATAGAAAAAATCTCAATTGTCTTTTAAATCTTTGTTAATGGAGGAAACTAAATAAACAATTTTAATTCAATAAAATTAAAGTTTCTTATTTAAATTGGATTTTATAGGATAGAAAAATATCAAATACCTTTTAAATCTTTACTAATTGAGGAAACTCATATACAATTTTAAGATTCTTTCATTTCTCAATTTTTATTTAATAAAATGAAAGTCAATAAAATTAAATTTCCTTATTTAAATTCGAATTTATAAGATAGAAAAATATCAACTGTCTTTTAAATCTTTCCTAATGTAAGAAACTGATATACAATTTTAAGATTATTTTCTTTCTCAATTTTTATTCAATAAAATGAAAGTTCCCTATTTAAATTTGAATTTATATGATAAAACAAAATCTCAATTGCCTTTTAAATCTTTACTAATGAAGGAAACTAAATATAACTATTTATTTATTTTTCCAGAGCTCTTGAATTTTAATTTAATATAAATAAATTTACTTATTTAAATTCAAATTTATAGGATAGAGATAATATCAGTTGCCTTTTAAATTTTAACTAATGGAAAAAATAGAATATACAATTTTAATATTATTTACTGTCTCAATTTTAATTCAATAAATTTAAAGTTGCTTATTTAATATTATGAATTATATTTATTAAAAAAATTAAATAAGTATGTTAAAATAGGTAAGTTAAAATAGGTAAGCCTTTTTAATAATTAAAAGTATTAAAATAGACTTAAACATATTTTTGGACATCTATATCTTTTTATTAATATTCAACATATTTATCATTTTAGCTTATCAATCTTTATCTTATTTCTTTTTTATTTATCTTCTTCTTTATATATGTAAGGAAACTGAATATATAATTTTAATATTCTCATTGATTAAAAGATATCTCATTTGTTTTTTCAAATATTTCCTAATGAAGGAAACTTAATATACAATTTTAATATTTTTGCCTTTGAAATCTTGACTAATGGATATTATCCTAAAACTTTTTTCCCAAATTTTAAAATTGAAAAAGACTTTTACTAGTACTTTCCTAAATTTCTCTTTGCCACAAATTTGAAACTTATTACAAAAATTTACCTTAATTATTCAAGACTAAATATATATATAATTGACCATCGAAGATAAGTAAGTTCAACTTCCTATCGTACTTTTACATCGATTTGTTAGTTTACCTTTTGTTAGATCAGAATTCAATGATCGTCAGGAGCTAGACTCAACTGATCAGGATTGCTGACGTCATCAGGATTGCATGGTCGTCAGGATCAGAATACATATCAGGACTGAGATCAGGATTGATCATCAGGACTGGAAGCTGATCAGGATTCCTACTTCGAGTTATATTTGGAGTCTAGTTAAACATGGAAGTTTATTTTGTCGGTTCCTGGTTTGTAGAATGTAGCTATCAATTATGGATAGGTTTCAATCTTTGTAATTGATTAGGACTTATCATTGATAGAGAAGCTGTGTAGTATATAAAAACAGTTTAGGTTTCGATTTATGAAGGTGAACATAATCGATCATACACTTGAGTATTTGTGTAACCTAGCAGCTCTCAAGAACATCAGAATTTCTTGAGAGAGTTTGTAACAGTTTTATATCAGATTTAATAAAGCTGTTATCTTTCTTTCATATTTGTGTTATATACTTGATTAAGTCGATTATCTTATACTATTGTATTCAACCCCCCTTCTACAATAGATTATTACTGGGCAACAATTGGTATCAGAGCAAACTGATTTAATTCTGAATCAGATACGATCTAAAGATGTCGACAACCAAGTATGAAAGCATGAAGATTCCCATCTTGAAGAAATCAGAATATCCAACATGGAGGGTAAAGATGCTGATGTACCTGGAGGCTATGGATCCTGACTATTTGGACAGGATTCGTGATGGACCATATATACCTACGAGGTTCGTTGAACGAACAGACATTGTACCTGAACATTATGTGGTCAAAGTCAAAAGTGAATGGACTCCAGAAGAAAAAGCTCATGTACTCAGGGAACCAAAGATAAAGAATATCTTGCACAGTAGTCTTGATGCTGTCATGTCAAACAGAGTGATTGCATGCAAGTCTTCAAAAGAAATCTGGGATACTTTGGAAACTCAGTGCCAGGGATCTACATCTGTCAAGAAAAACAGAAGGGCTCTTTTGATTCAAGAATATGAACAATTTGATGCAAGACCTGAAGAGAGCCTAACTGATCTATATGATAGATTTCTGACACTATTGAACAGTTTATCTTTAGTTGACAAGGAATATGAAACTGAAGATTCAAACACCAAGTTTCTAAGAGCTTTACCTGAAGAATGGGACACTCAGACCTCAATCATTAGACACCAGTATGATCTCAACACTGTATCTCTTGATGAAGTCTACGGAATGCTAAGAACTCATGATCTTGAAGTTCAACAGAGAAAGAACAAGAAAAGCAGCAAGGCAAAATCTATTGCTTTGAAAGCAGAGGCTAAATCAAAAGGAAAAACTATGGAGGTCTCTAGAAGTAAAACAAGAATAGTTGAGTCAGATCCTGATGACTCCTTGACAAGGCTGTCGCGTGCCTATCAAATAATAATATCTAACAAATCCTTCTAACTATGTAGTAGGGCAAGTCAGAGTCGATCCCACAGAGACAAACGTATCAATCACTAGTTATTCTTGATTCAATTCAACTAAGCAAGTAACACAATAAATTGTTGAGAGATTATTAATCTAAATATTATACTAAAGCAAATATGTGGTATTTATGAATTAACTAAAAACATCTAGAATTAAGTATCCCCACTAGCATGAATCAATGCAATCATGATTTTCCACCCCAATTAATCATATGCTACTCAAGAGGAAAGATGCGCCCTATAAAATACCAATAACCTCTCTCGAGTATTAATGGCTTCTCTAAAAATACACTCAAGCCTATTTTCATGGTATCATGCAATTTAGAGATATTAAACACAGCATCCTAACTTCCTAACAATCCGTTCTACCTATTTTCATGGAGAAGTTCATGTCCTTATTGGATAAATCACAACCATCTAAGTCCAACTTTCGATGATAAATAGATATTAGGTTCAAACAATACGCATAATCACGTCTGACATGTTATTGTTAATTAAGCACAACTCAATAAGCAAGAGCATTCATCATAACTAAACTGGGGGGTTATGGAAAATCATACATCAATCATAACTAGGGTTCAACTTAACCCTAGATTAAATAACTACTCACTCATAATTAAACTAACAAAACACATAATATAATAAGAACACATGATAATATTAAGAACAGAGAATAAAAACCTTTAATCTTTCTCCAAGAAGAAAAGTACAAGTCTCTCTATGTCTGTATGTATCTATGTATATCTGTCTATGTATGTATCTCCCTCTCTCAGATCTGATGTTTATATACATATTCTCAAATATTTTAATGCCTTGAGGAAAGTACAAGTACGTTTCCTAAACTGATTCTGTTTTACAAGGAAAATTCGTAGCTGACTTTTCTTCAGTAAATCTGGGCCGTTCCTGAAGTAATTTGATAATTGGACCACTTTAGAATAAAAGAGATTTCCATTATCTTCGTGTGGGCTGTTAAATCGTCCAATTCTGACTTCTACATCTCAAGATATGACCGAAACAGTGAATTATGTGCAGGCAGCCCAACAAATCCGATTTTCCTTCTAATAAATCTCCAAATTAAGCTCTTTATTCTCCAATCCTTTCAAGTTTAGGATTTCCTTGCTTCCTACAATAAAACATTAAAATTTATTAAATAAAAATCCAATTAAATGCAAAATATAATAAATATGAGAAATAAAATCATATAAAATATATATAAATATATACTCTATCAAACATCCCCACACTTAGTATTTTGCACGTCCTCGAGCAAATAAAGAAATAAAAATAATACTAACTAATAGGACCACCACTTTCGTAGATGACACGATTGCATTGAGCATATGCAACAAGCCGTTAAACCCCTAGGCAGCCCTAGTAGGACGAGTTTTGTCTCGTGAGGGTTTATAGAAGATATACCCACAAAATCAAATATTTTCAACCACCAAGTCTCTCAAACATGCAACATGTCATAGTACTCCACACATTGTAAATCTCAATCACATAACAACCTGAAAGTGTCTGAAAGTACAAGTACTCTCACTTTAAGCATCATTAACACAAAATAATCCAAGTATGCACACAATGTCTAGATAGACAAAAATATCATGAGATAGACATCAAAATCGCATTCAACAAGTAAGCATGCTATTGATAAATATCTCACATTGCTCTCACTTCACACAAGTGTATGGGTATAAGTGTATCGCTCAAGTTCAATCAATGTACTCATGTGCTACCATATGTTTGGTTGTCCACCAAATCTCCACCACCTCGTTTATATGCATACATGAATCAAAAGGTCTTTGTTAAAGGTTGTAACGGGGCTTAGGTATGGGGTAGGATATCAAAGAAACATGCTAACAAGTGGCTAAACTTGATAACTAATAGAGCATAATGTTCACTTTTAATTAAAGCACCCAACATGAAACTGAGATCATGTAAAAGTTGATCAAGCTTTCACAAGCATTAAACTTCAAAGCACATATACCCCATGTACTTTCCCACTTTCACATTGTATCAATCAAATGAACAAAACTCTACTTTATCTTCCTCTTGCTCATAACTTCTCTTTTTTTTTCTTTTTTTTTTTTCAAAAGTCAAGTCATTCTCCAGTAACCAAGGACAGTGAAAAGTCACCAAGAATGTACTTAATACCAGCACACATGGATCGTCCCTTTCATATGACATTGAACTTGCTACCCATTGATCTCAAAGGAGTACTTGATACTTGTTTGCAATTCCATACCATATTGTATCCCACCAAAATGTAACCTTTAACCAAAAGAAATCCCCACACTAAATATTCACCAACCCTTGAATTGAATCAATATGCTCTACCAGTAAATCAAGACAAGAATAAATAAGTAGGCTCAAAAAAATTTAGATTGGTGATATACGAAAGAAACGAGTATAAGCTCAAAGGGTTTCACTAAGGATTATTTTTCATATGGGTACTGTTTCGGTAAATGAGGTTAATCCTAGTGCCTTTATCATATTCATGCATACACATATCATGTAGTCTCAAAACGGTTTAAAACAAGTTCTAGAGCAACAAGAATCATGATGAACAACACACAACAAAAAAAATGGATTGATATAAAATGCATCAATCATAAATTAGGCTCAAATTCTCACAAGGTGAAAGCATGCTTAACTCACTAAAATTGACCAAGAAACATCTCAAGTTTTTAAATGTTCGCAAGCACACACAAGGAATTACCAAGCATCAAATGATTTTTCATGAATATGACACTCATAATTAATCATGCGAAATTAATCTACACAATGTGTACTTATCCATGCTAACATGCTTTTGAGACTAGGCAATTATATACAAAAAGTTTTAAATTTTCAATTTTTTTTGGATTTTATACTATATAATTTTTTTTTGTTTTTTATGTCATTGAGAACTCATCCCCACACTTAAGTGGTTCATTGTCCTCAATGAATAATATATATAAATATACAAAACTAACAAGATCCTAAAAGAAATACAAAAAGAATAAGAGTGAAAAATTATACATAGAAAGGTTAGAAATACTCCCCTAGTGCATGAAGTCTCGGTTGGAAAATGTGGGAGAGTGTTCCTCCTCCAAAATCTTGGGTTGCCTCCCAAGAAGCGCTTTTTTTAAGGTCACTAGCTCGACCTTATTATCAATCAACCTGGTGAATGGATTGAAAGTGGATCATCCACTTTTTCAACATATTTTCTCATGATCTCTCCCAAAAACTTATAACTTTCATCCACGGCTTTATCCAACAATACAACTCTTCTATCTCGAGCAAACTTTAAGAGTGCAACAACTATCCTTGACGTTTCATCTCGTGAGACAAACATAAAAAGAAATTTAATAAGTAAGTCTTCCCAAGTGGTAATGGAATTTGAGGGTAACGAAAATAACCAATTTTTAGCTCCATCCCTTAAAGATAAAGGAAATAATCGAAGTCGAATGGCCTCATCAGAAACTCCATCACACTTAATAGTATCACAAATCTTCAAAAAGTTTTCAATATGAGCATCAGGATCTTCAACAGATAATCCACCAAACTGAATTTCACCAATCGATTTCATTGTTAAAAGCTTCAAATCAACATTAGTGACATGTAAATCTCTCACCAAAATTGTTGGAGGTTTAGAGAGAAAAATATCAACCTTCATATCTTGATCTCCACCCAAAGACTTAACCGTAAGAACAGCTTCATTACTCTTTTCAAGATCACTCTTCTTCAGAGAAGGGCTAAGCAAAGCGTTGGAAAATTTAAATTCCAATTTCTCAACTCCAACTTCAAAAGAAATTTTTCCATGCATCATATCAACTTTTGCACCAGCTGTAGCTAAGAAAGGTCTCCCGAGAATAATAGAATTTTGTGCATCTTCCTCCATCTCCATGACAACAAAATCACATGGAATAAAAAACTTTCCTACCTTGACAGGAACATCTTCAAGTATTCCAAGTGGAACTTTTACACTTCTATCTGCAAGTTGTAGAGATATACGTGTGGGTTTCAGTTCACCCATCTGAAGCTTATTGCAGATTGTTAAGGGCATTAGACTTACACTTGCCCCAAGATCACATAGAGCTCTTTTGATTTCAAAATTCCCAAGTTTGACAGGAATAGAATAGCTACCTGGATCAATTAGCTTTTTAGGAAGACTATTCTGTAAGATAGCACTGCACTCTGCCGTTAATGAGATAATAGAACTTTCTTCAATCTTTCTTTTGTTTGACAATAATTCCCTAAGAAACTTCCCATATGAAGGCATCTCTTTGATAGCATCTAAGAAAGGGATATTAAGTTCTAACCTCTTCAAGATCTCCATAAACTTCATAAACTTCTCTCCAAGCCTAGCTTGCACCAACCTTTGAGGAAACGGAACAGGTGGTATGTAAGGTCTGACTGGAGCAACTGTGGGTTCCTTCTTCTTTTCTTCAATCGCTTCTTGCACAACCACATTTTCAGATTGAATTTTCTCCGTATCTTCCTCAACGTTCAAATTATCAGTACTCATCTTCATCTCTGGCCCTTGCAATTCCTTATCACTGCTTAACGTTATAGCATTCACGTGGGCTTTATGTGGTTGTTCAGTTTGGCCAGGAAGTTGGCCTGAAGACTTGTTAAGTTGGTTCAATTGTTGAGCAATTTGAGTGATTGAATTCTCCATTAACTTGTTATGAGCTTTTATCTCATTGATACTTGAGTCAAAGTAATCATTCATCTTTGCTTGTGTAGAGATAAATCCTTCCAAAAGATTTTCCAAGTTAGATTTGTGCGGCTGACCTGGTTGAAAACCTGACGGCTGAGAAAAATTATTTTGTGGAGGTTGAGCTTGAGCCTGGTTATTTCTGTAGGAGAAATTAGGATGATCTCTCCAACCTGGATTGTATGTGTTGGAGTAAGGATTATATTGTGGCCTTTGATTTTGGTTGTAGAGGGCATTTGCTTGTTCCATTGCTGTTCTAGAGGGATTGTATTGACAAGCATGTTGAGTGTGTCCAATTACACCGCATATTTCACATGAGGCAACCATAGATGAAGTTCTAGAATCCAATTGCTCAATCTTCTTAACCATTGCCTGCATAGTAGTATTCAACATGGTTAGAGCATCAACATCATACTTACCACCCTTCTTTGGATGATTTCTGTCACTGTAAGGATAATTATCATTAGACGTCATCTCGTCTAACAAAGTTTTTGCATCCTCCGTACTCTTTTTCATAATAGATCCACCAGAAGAAGCATCAACAAAGTTTCGAAACTCTTGTGTTAACCCATTGTAGAATGTTTGGATCAACAACCAGTCAGGAATTCCATGGTGAGGGCATTGTCTCTGAAGTCGTTTGAATCTTCTCCAAGCATCATGAAGTGACTCGTCATCATCTTGACGAAAGTTAGATATTTCATTCCTGAGCTTTGAAGTCTTCTTTTGACTGAAGAATTTAAGTAGAAACGCCTTTGCTAGAATATCCCAAGTAGTGAATGTGTTTGGTCCTTCATCCTTCAACCAATCTTTTGCTGTATCTCGAAGAGAGAATGGAAATAAGCGCAGCTTAATAGCATCATCACTAACATTGGTCAGCTTTATAGTATCACACTTTTCCAGAAAACTCTCAAGATGATCAACAGGATTTTCAGTTGATAATCCTGCGAAAGAATCATTAGAGACGAATTGTATGAATTGTGGCTTGAGTTCAAAGTGGGTAGCCGTGATTATTGGTCTGACAATACTGGAGAGTACGTCTGTAGCGTCTGGCATACCATGCTCCCTGAGAGCTTTTGTTGCTGTCTCACCCATAACTTCCTTGTCTTTATTTTTCCTTCGTAGTCCTGCTTGTCTTCTTGCTGTAGCTTCAATTTCAGGATCAAGAGCAATCAAATTTTCTGTACCTGAACTTCGAGTGTGCATGCAACAAGGAAACTAGAAACAAAGATCAAATAACAAGGGAATAATAGCCGAAGCAACAAAACTAAAAGACTTAGCTAAACAAACTCAAAAATTAACTAATCTAATACCGCTTTGTCCCCGGCAGCGGCGCCAAAAATTTGACAAGGCTGTCGCGTGCCTATCAAATAATAATATCTAACAAATCCTTCTAACTATGTAGTAGGGCAAGTCAGAGTCGATCCCACAGAGACAAACGTATCAATCACTAGTTATTCTTGATTCAATTCAACTAAGCAAGTAACACAATAAATTGTTGAGAGATTATTAATCTAAATATTATACTAAAGCAAATATGTGGTATTTATGAATTAACTAAAAACATCTAGAATTAAGTATCCCCACTAGCATGAATCAATGCAATCATGATTTTCCACCCCAATTAATCATATGCTACTCAAGAGGAAAGATGCGCCCTATAAAATACCAATAACCTCTCTCGAGTATTAATGGCTTCTCTAAAAATACACTCAAGCCTATTTTCATGGTATCATGCAATTTAGAGATATTAAACACAGCATCCTAACTTCCTAACAATCCGTTCTACCTATTTTCATGGAGAAGTTCATGTCCTTATTGGATAAATCACAACCATCTAAGTCCAACTTTCGATGATAAATAGATATTAGGTTCAAACAATACGCATAATCACGTCTGACATGTTATTGTTAATTAAGCACAACTCAATAAGCAAGAGCATTCATCATAACTAAACTGGGGGGTTATGGAAAATCATACATCAATCATAACTAGGGTTCAACTTAACCCTAGATTAAATAACTACTCACTCATAATTAAACTAACAAAACATATAATATAATAAGAACACATGATAATATTAAGAACAGAGAATAAAAACCTTTAATCTTTCTCCAAGAAGAAAAGTACAAGTCTCTCTATGTCTGTATGTATCTATGTATATCTGTCTATGTATGTATCTCCCTCTCTCAGATCTGATGTTTATATACATATTCTCAAATATTTTAATGCCTTGAGGAAAGTACAAGTACGTTTCCTAAACTGATTCTGTTTTACAAGGAAAATTCGTAGCTGACTTTTCTTCAGTAAATCTGGGCCGTTCCTGAAGTAATTTGATAATTGGACCACTTTAGAATAAAAGAGATTTCCATTATCTTCGTGTGGGCTGTTAAATCGTCCAATTCTGACTTCTACATCTCAAGATATGACCGAAACAGTGAATTATGTGCAGGCAGCCCAACAAATCCGATTTTCCTTCTAATAAATCTCCAAATTAAGCTCTTTATTCTCCAATCCTTTCAAGTTTAGGATTTCCTTGCTTCCTACAATAAAACATTAAAATTTATTAAATAAAAATCCAATTAAATGCAAAATATAATAAATATGAGAAATAAAATCATATAAAATATATATAAATATATACTCTATCACTCCTCATCAGATACTGATGGCAATCCTGATGCCAATACTGATGATGATTCTTCTGACTCAGACATGGAAGAGATGGTTGCTATGATTGTCAGAAACTTCAGGAGGATGAAGTTCAGGAAGAGTAGAAGACAAGGCAACTTTCAGAAAAAGGCCTTCACTGCAAACAAAGACAAGTATATCAAAAAGGACAGCAAGGGTAGCAAATTTGACAAGTCAAAGGTTAGATGCTACAAGTGTAATGGTATGGGTCACTTTGCTTCTGAGTGCAAGAAGACAAAGGCACTTATCACATCAAGAAAGGATTGGATGGACTCTTCCTCAGAATCTGATACTGAGGTAGTCAACTATGCTCTAATGGCCAATGCTGATGTAACTGCTGCTCTTGATGATAAGGTACTGAGTACTGTCTTTGATTTTGATTCTGATAATGCTTCTGAGTTAAGACGTTTTCTAAAGTCATTACATATTAGCTTTAGAAGTCAAACTGCTGAAAATACTAGGATCTTATCTGAGATGTCTGAACTTAGAAAAATGAATGATATATTAGAAGCTGAATTTTCTCGTATGCAAAAAGTACAAAAAGAATGTGATAATGCTAAACACATGTACTTAGAGATGAAATCTAAATGTACTTCTCTTGAAAAGGAACTTGAATATGCTAATGAGAAAATCAGAACCTGGACAGACTCTGGTAGGAAATTTCATGAGATTAATACCTCTAAGAATTGGAAAGAGTGTCTAGGATATAAGTCAGATGAGGATAAGAAATTGAAAGAGAAAATTGTCATAGATGAGACAGTCAGTCCAAAGACATATAGACATGTTTTAGATAAAACCAAAACTAAGATTACTCCTGTTAATTTTGTTTTTGGTAAGGATTCCAATTCTACTTTTGAAAAGGGATCTACTTCTACTCAAGGAATTAATATTATAAAGTCAAAACATGTCATGAAGAAAGTCACTAAGAATGTAGGTCTATTGTCTCAGAAACAGCTTAAGGATAAAATCTATGAGATGACAGATAAGAAAAAGGAAGCTACTGTCAAGAGAAACAGGAATGGTAAAGTTGGGATCAATAAAGAGAATGGTTATAAATATATCCCAAATGCACCTAGAAAGTGTTGTTTTAACTGTGGAAACTCTAATCATCTTGCTATTGATTATAAGAAGAGTAAGAAGAAGATTGCTGATATTTCTAAATCTGATATTAGGAATAGATCAGTATTTTATAAACCACAGGAGTCCTGTTTTCATTGTGGTAGTATATGGCATTCTATTTATACTTGTAAAGATTATCATGAGTTGTACTATAACTTTTATGATCCATTGCCTAAAGTTGATAAAAATAGTACAAAGTCTGATAGAATTGAGAATGTCATAGTGAAGCATGCTTTTGTTAATACTGATACTGACAAATCAAATCCTGATGGAGTAAATCTTGTCAGGACTGCTAAGGTCAGAAAGTCTTCTGCTGTGAATGTTAATAAAATGCATGACAAAGGGACCCAACAAGTGTGGGTTCCTAAACATTCTAATTAGTGTTTTGGAATTCTGATGCAGGGTAAAAAGAAAAATGTGTTAGTCATGGATAGTGGATGTTCTGTGCACATGACTGGAAACAAAGCCTTGTTATCAGAATATGAGGAAAAAGCTGGCCCAACTGTGTCTTATGGAGATGACAACATTGGACAAACTTTGGGATATGGCAATATAATCATTGGAAATGTCATCATTGAAAAAGTAGCTCTAGTGAAGAGACTAAAACACAACTTGTTGAGTATTAGTCAAATCACTGACAGAGGTTATCATGTCAACTTCTATTCCACACATTGTGAAGTAGTCAGTAAAGCAACAGGAAAGATAGCACTGACTGGCTACAGGCATGGTAACATATATGAAGCCAACATTCAATCAAATACTGATGTCTCCCCTACCTGTCTAATCAGTAAAGCATCAGTAGATGAAAGTTGGAATTGGCACAAGAAGCTTTCTCATCTCAACTTCAGCAATATCAATGAGTTGGTTAAGAAAGATTTGGTGAGAGGATTACCTAAAGTTTTGTATACTCCTGATGGACTCTGTGATGCATGTCAGAAAACAAAACAAAGAAGAACATCATTCCAGAGTAAATCAGAATCCTCTATTGGAGAACCATATCACATGATACATCTTGATCTATTTGGTCCAGTCAACATCATGACCATCAGTAAGAAAAGGTACACTCTTGTAATTGTTGATGAATATTCTAGATTCACCTGGGTGTATTTTCTGCACAGAAAAGATGAGACTCCTGAAGTTCTGTTGGATCATGTGAGAATGATTGAGACAACCATAGAGTACAAAGTCAAGATACTGAGAAGTGATAATGGTACTGAATTTAAGAATTCAAAGATGGAAGAGTTCTGCAAATACAAAGGAATTATTCAACAATTCTCTGCTCCTGGAACACCCCAGCAAAATGGAGTAGTTGAAAGGAAAAATAGAACTCTTATTGAAGCTGGCAGAACTATGTTGGAAGAAGCTAAGTTACCTACATATTTCTGGGCAGAAGCAGTCAACACAGCATGCTATACTCAAAATCTGACATTAATAAACAGACATGGTGTTACTCCTTATCAATCACTCAAGGAAAAGAAACCTAGTCTGAAGCATCTGCATGTGTTTGGCTGTAAATGTTTTGTTCTCAGAACTCACCCTGAACAACTAGGGAAATTTGAAACAAAGGCTGATGAAGGAATTTTCATAGGCTATCCTGCATCAAGAGCCTTCAGAGTTTTTAATTTGAGAACAAGAACTGTCATGGAGTCAATACATGTATCTTTTGATGACAAGAAGATAACTGGAATCAATGAAGACTCTCATGATAGATTGATTTTTGAAAATGAAGCTACCAAGGAACCTGAAGAAAGTGAATCAGATCCTGTCAATACATCAGATCCTGATAGGTCACCAAATCCTGATGACACACCAGATACTGATGGTACTAATACTGATGATGCAATCAACAGTGATACTTCTAGTAGTGCTAATGTTGAGGGGGAGCAACAACATTCTACTACAAGTTCAGAGTCAACTCAATCATCAGGACAAAATTCTTCAGATACTGATTCAAGTGATGATCCTGATAACTTATCAGGAGGAGATATCAATAATTCAGGGGGAACTTCAAATCAAGCAAATTCTTCTAATCAAGACAACACCAATCTAGGGGAGCATCTATTTCAAGAAACAATTTAACACCAGCAAGGAAATGGACTGCAAGTCATACTCCTGATTTGATCATTGGAGATCCTGATGCAGGTGTTCAAACAAGAAGTGCAACTCAGAATGAATGTCTTTACAATAACTTTCTATCCAAGGAGGAGCCAAGGAAAGTTGAAGATGCACTTAAAGATGCTGATTGGGTTACTGCAATGCAAGAAGAACTGAATGAATTTGAAAGGAATGAAGTCTGGAAACTGGTACCAAGACCAAAGAATAGATCAATTGTTGGTACAAAGTGGATTTTCAAGAACAAGACTGATTCTGATGGAGTAATAATCAGAAACAAAGCTAGACTAGTTGCAAAGGGGTATTCTCAACAAGAGGGAATTGACTATGATGAAACTTTTGCTCCTGTTGCAAGACTAGAAGCCATCAGGATATTTCTTGCTTATGCAGCACATAAGAAATTCAAGGTTTTCCAGATGGATGTTAAAAGTGCTTTCTTAAATGGAGAACTGGAGGAAGAAGTCTATGTTGAGCAACCTCCTAGTTTCATTGATCCTAAATATCCAGATCATGTCTACAGATTGGATAAGGCACTTTATGGATTAAAGCAAGCTCCAAGAGCATGGTATGAAACCTTAGCTCTATTCTTACTGGAAAGTGGATTCAAAAGAGGTGCTATTGATAAAACTCTATTTTATTTGAATCATGGTAAGGACTTGTTGTTAGTTCAGATTTATGTGGATGATATCATTTTTGGGTCAACAAACAATAAGCTGTGTGAAAAGTTTTCTAAGCTTATGCAGTCAAGATATCAAATGAGCATGATGGGAGAAATGAGTTACTTTCTTGGTCTTCAAGTTAAACAGACTGATGAAGGGATTTTTATCAATCAGTCTAAATATACAAGGAATTTATTGACAAGGTTTAACATGCAAGATAGTTCTTCTGCTACAACTCCCATAGCTACAGCTACCAAACTTGATCCTGATCAAGGTGCTGAGGTAGATGTAACTCACTACAGAGGAATGATTGGCTCTTTATTGTATCTCACTGCAAGTAGACCAGATATCATGTTTGCAACCTGTCTGTGTGCAAGATTTCAAGCAAAACCTAGAGAACCCCATCTGATTGCAGTCAAAAGAATTTTCAGATATCTCAAAGGCACTCCTACACTTGGCCTTTGGTATGCAAGGGAATCAGATTTTGGGTTGTGTGGTTATTCAGATGCTGATTTTGCAGGATGCAAAATAGACAGGAAAAGTACTTCAGGAAGCTGTCAGTTTTTGGGTGGAAGACTAGTTTCATGGTTCAGTAAAAAGCAAAAATCCATTTCCACTTCAACTGCAGAAGCTGAGTACATTGCTGCAGGAAGTTGTTGTGCTCAGATAATGTGGATGAGAAATCAGTTGTTAGATTATGGCATGTCATACTCAAAAATCCCTATTTATTGTGATAACCAAAGTGCTATTGCAATGACAGGAAATCCAGTTCAGCATTCTCTTACTAAACACATCAGTATTCGATATCACTTCATAAGAGAACAAGTTCTGGAAGGAACAATTGAACTTCACTTTGTTCCTACTGATCAACAACTAGCTGATATATTCACCAAGCCACTACCTGAAGCTACTTTCAATAAATTGGTGAATGAACTTGGAATGATGAACTTTGTGAATTTCTGAGGAAAGCTACAGAGAGGAAATCCTGATAACTGTCAAATCCTGATGGTTATTCAGAAAGGTATTTTTGATCAAATCCTGATAGGATACAATCCTGACAGGAAGTCATCTGGTCAAATCCTGATGCTCAGATATTGAAGCTGGTATGAAAACCAGAGGTTCTATGCTAATTTGTCATCAACACTTCTGGTAAACTCTGGAAAATAAGATTTTTACTTAGTCTTTGATTAAGTTTTCAGTCTTAATTCTCAATTTCAATTATATTTCTATCAGAGTTTACTATTCGTCATTTTATATGTCAATATCAGTGTTACTAACAAATTGTGCAGGCAAGTACAGAATGAAAACAGTTGAGAAAATAGACAAATTTCATTAATTCTTGAAGATTCATTACAAATGAAAATGGAAATTACATATTTTTTTCCTAGTCTATTTTTCTACTCAGGAACACGTGCCCTGCAAATAAGCATGAACGCTCCTGAGCAGCTTCACAGTCCATCAGGATTGGAAGATCTCTTGTTCCATCCTTAAAGGACAAGAAGAGAAGCTGATGCACTTGAAGGCGGATCGTCACCGTGTCCACCGGGACACTTCCGTGCCTCCAACTTGCATGACATACAAGCATCACGGATTCTCTTCTTTCTTTTCTCAAGCTCTTGGACGAGCTCATCATCCTCTTCATCATCCTCATCGTCTTCATCCTCTTCATCATTGATGAACAAAGCACATCGGCCATTGCACATCGGCCATTGCGTTAACAAAGGCTTCATGTTCCTGAGGGTCAGGAACTGGTTGAGGCTCTTCATCTTCTGCGATCTCAGCCAGTGCATCGAACATCTCTTGCCAGATTTCATCGAGATTTTTGACTTCTTCGTCTGGTAAGTTGTTTTGTTGTTGGTTAGCAGCCATTGAAAAACGAAGAAGGTGAAAGGTTTTCGTAAGTTTTTCTATGGAGAGGGTTTGTGTTTTTAATAGATAGATGATGTTATGTTTAACAGTTCTATTTTATAGAGAATGTGTGTTAAGGATGCAGGTCATTTTCTCAATATCGAGGCGACTGTTCAGTTTCTCATAATTACTTTGCCTCGTTAATTGGTAAGAATGGTTACATGGGTATTATGCAATTTATTTGTAATCATTTTTTTTCAAAACAGCATTTATCAGGATTGTCAAAATAAATTTTGTTTTCTTAAATAAAATTTTATTTTACTTCATATTAAAAATTTTTTGCGTTTTTCAATCCTGATAAGGCAAATGGTTTCATAGGAAATGCTTTTATTCCTGATGAGGTAAGGTTTTTCTTACATAGGAAAATGCTTACTCGTTATGGTTTAATTTCTAATGCTATGGGGCAAGGCCAATCACACCTTGTTCCTAACCCAAGCATTCATCCTAAACAGTCTAAACAGTCAACTGCCACCTCTATTGTCTCTCAAAAGACTTTAGTTGAAAAATCGAAGAAGTCAGCTAGAACTGATGTGTCAGGAAGGCAATCAGGTTCAAAGGATTTTTCCTCTACACCACTCAGGAAGACATCAACATTCCAGCTACACAAGAACCATCTTCTCAAAGTGAAGATGCAGGTCAAGCTACAGTTTCTGAGAAATTTCCTGACACAGCTCAAGGGATTTCTGGTGCAGATGAAGTTCAAAGATTGGTCAAGGACACTGTCAATGAGGGAAGCACACAAGAACCTTTGACTCAAAGTGTTGAAGCAGCTTCTGAACCTCAAGCTCCACAAGAACCATTGGTAGCAAATACTGATGCAAGCATATCAAATCCTGACGGTGTTCATCCTGACGCTAGTGGTGCTCCTGATGCTGAGCCTATCCTGATACAGCCACTTCGTTCAAGACCAATGGATCATCCTATCACAGATTCACAGGATAAAATGAAAGGTATAGCTATTCCTGATCCTGATTTTACACATAGTACTGATGATGATGACTCTGATGATAGTGATGATGATGAGAATCGAAAGAGAAGGAACAGCTTGCTACAGCACTCAAAGTTAGTCTTGGAACTAATTTTGGTTCATCAAGTACATATATGGCTGGCAAAGTTTCCATTGGGAAAGATCAGAGACAAGATTTTTCTATTCCTTCCTTTAATCCTGCTGAGGCACTTAGACAGTATGAATGGAACAATTCATGGCACAGATCTGCTGAATCTGTAAGTTATTCTTCTGCTTTGGAACATGCCTATGATGCAGTGAAATCTATAGAGAATCAAGACTTGAAGAATCATCTGAAGGCTACAACTCTGTTATACAAAAGTCTCAAAAGTGAGATTGATTCTATCAAGAACTCCACTGAATTGGTGAGGACTGATATTTCTCAAAGTTTTACAAAGGTGCCTACTACTTTTCAGCTAAGGGTAGTAGAATCCCAAGTGAAATCTGTTATTTCTGAACAAACCTCCATCAACCGAAGGATTGATTCTCTGGATACTAAGGTAACTGACATTCAAGCCTCTCTTTCCTTAATTTTGAATTTATTGTCAAATCCTGATGTCAAAAAGGGGGAGAAGGTTAGTCAGACAAAATGCACACCTGATCTAGTATTAAGGAATAATGATGAAGATACTGGAGATGATGGTAGTGACAAAGTGATACAAGGAGAAACCTCTGATGCTGCTGTTATGAAGTCTACAATTCAAACTTCACAAAGTCAAACAACGCAGTCAACTCATGTTTCTGATTCTGGAGTTAAAACAGTAAGAACGTTGTTGCAATCTCAGATCCTGACGGAAGAACAAATCCTGACACCTGGTCATGGACATACTCTTGCTACAATTCCTGAAGGAGATGAAGATATTTTTATTGATAATCCTGAAGATGCATCAAATTTATTCCAGAAGTTTACTACAAAGGATGGCAGAATTGTTACTCTATATCATACTGATAAAAGAGTTCAACAATTATTTGCAAGAAAAGCACTCTCTACAGCAAGTGAAGAATATCCTGATCTCTCACATGAAGAATTTTTAGGACAACAGAGAGAAATGATGGAAAGTTTTAATAACCCTGCTCCTGCTAGAGGTAGAGGAGGCAGAGGTAGGAGAGGAGCTAGAAGAAGTAGAAGAGGTTCTTCAACTCAAACAATACCTAGACAGACAAGGTCTAGAGGGTTAAGAATTGAAGAAATTCCTGAACCTATTCAAACTCTAGTAGTTCCTGACAGATCTAATTTTGGTGATGATTGAAATATTGAAGAAGAACCTGAATTGAGAAGAAAATCAAGAAAATCAACTCTCTGCAATACAAATAAAATTGAAGAATCTAATCCTGATGTTGTTCATGATAATATTCAAGATCCTGATGATTCTGAAATTCTGCAAGAGATTGATTTGATGATCTTATCTACTGTGGTTGATTCTCACAACAAGGAAGTAGATGAAGAAGAAGAAGCCAGAAGAAGAGAAATTACAAGAAGAACAAGTAGAGATTTCAATCTTTATTTACAAAGGCTTAAACTCTCAAATGAAAGAAAATGGAGGAACCCAAGCAGACAAGAATCTTCACTGAAAAGAAGCTATGCCTTTGAAAAGGAAAAAGATAAGAAGTGGAAACATATTAGTACACTGAGGTGTGATACACTTATCAATTTTCAGTCTGGAGGAATTATTACAAGTGCTTCAAGTGTTGTTGATTTATCTGATATGGTTAGATCAAAAACACTCTGGTTAAAGATGTTTTCTAATATGAAGCAATTGTCAAGCAATTCAAGAGGAGGTATTGGACACAGGGATGCTGAATATCTGAATATGTCATATGTTGATCCATACTCCTTAACTGAAATTGGAGGTACTTTAACTTCTGAAAACCTGAACAATTTACTAGCTGTCGACATAGTTATAGATTGTCATGATGGTTTTGACAAGAAAGAAAAGCTTCTATACTTCATGAAAGATGGTAGTGTGAAGATTCTATCTATTCAAGATCTGCTGATGAAAACTACACAGGAACTGAAATATGTTCATTATCTTTTGAGATTGAAGAATCAAATGTGCAAAGAATGGAGTGACATGATTTTGTCAACAATAAGAAGAAGACTGGATGGAAACAGTAATTTCAATGGTAATTATACTCCCATGTACTTAAATCAAAGAGGTCAGGATGTGGAAATGCAAAGGGGTACTGCTGTTAAAGAAGTAACTTTTGGCATGACACAACTTACTCTCAATCCTGATGGGAAGGAAATTGCTTATCTTTTGCTTGAAGAGCACAGTCTTCAGAGAAGCTCCATATTGAATCTCAGAGCAGCTATCTACCAGATTAATGAGGAAGATGAAGAACTCAGAAATCTTAAGAAAAGGCTGATTCAAATTCTTGAAGAAAAAGAAGAAAATTTGTTATCCAACTTCTTGAAAATGAATCTGTTCTATCAAAGAGTTTAAACAGATAAGTTGTTGCTGCAGATACTTTTACATTTTGTATATATGTTTTTGACATCATTGAATCTTAGGAATCTATACTTTATTTCACAAAGTATGAGATTGGGGGAGATTGTTAGATCAGAATTCAATGATCGTCAGGAGCTAGACTCAACTGATCAGGATTGTTGACGTCATCAGGATTGCATGGTCGTCAGGATCAGAATACATATCAGGACTGAGATCAGGATTGATCATCAGGACTGGAAGCTGATCAGGATTCCTACTTCGAGTTATATTTGGAGTCTAGTTAAACATGGAAGTTTATTTTGTCGATTCCTGGTTTGTAGAATGTAGCTATCAATTATGGATAGGTTTCAATCTTTGTAATTGATTAGGACTTATCATTGATAGAGAAGCTGTGTAGTATATAAACACAGTTTAGGTTTCGATTTATGAAAAATGAAAGCCATTGAAGCCGGATGTCTTTCACAAAATGAAAGAGAAGCTTGGAATGGAAAATCGAGTTTGAGGGGGAGTGTTAGAATTCAAACTCGAAGTAAAATAAATAATTACTTTTTCATTTGCAGTAGTATACATATCCAAGTAGTGTGAATATTTAATAGGAACAAAATTAAGTTCAGTTGTCTAGAAAATATAGTCAACAAAAGTTGCAAGCATGTGAAGACATAGAAGGTTGCATATAAATGAACTACGGCTCTGCATGGAGAAAGACAGCTTCTGGAAAGCTTTAAAAATAGAAGCATGTATGTGAAACAAAGAAAAAGATGGCAACAGCTGTTGGGACGTTGGAACAGCCAAGTTTGAAGCCAAAATAAAAGGTAGGCCGCATGACAAAGTAAAGGTGGCACGAATTGAGTTGCATGCATGTAGCCGGCTATATTAATTATGTAATGAGGTATGCCATGATGTAACATGGTAAATCCGTAGCCTATAAATAAGATGCTTTGTTTCATTTGTAAAACAACCAAGAAAATAATATACAGAGTATTAGTTGAGAGAAAAGAGCCGAAGCTCTAATGTTGTAAGAGAAAAGTTGTAGCCTCTTGGTGAGAAAACGAAAGTTGTAGCTTTAATATTATTAATATATAAACAAGCGTGTGTTATACAGTATTTATATATATTGAGTCTTTGAAAGAGAAAAGAATATACAGGTGCAAAAGCTTATCACGTTTCCAACACTAAACCCTCTTTTGAAACCCCAGACCCACTTCCTGTTAAACCCAAAACCCCAAATCCTGTTGAACTCAAAACCCCTAAACCCGAACCCAAAACTCCACCACCACCACTTCCTCCCAAGCCCCGAACCCCAGCTGAAAAAAGCCGAAAACAAAAAGGTATTTTATGATTTTATCTAATATATATGTGTGTGTATGTATATGTGTAGTTCTAATGTAATTTTAATTATTTTGCAGAATGCGTTGATGCTTGATATCTTAGTGTCATCGGCTGCAACGCCCTTAGCATTGATTATGTGGCCCTGATACTCGATTTTGTTTTGCCCAAAGGTACACTTGCTTTGATTTACATGAAGTTGATTATGTAACAGTTTTTTGAATATCAATTCCAAGTGTTGAACATGGTCTGCTTCATTTTTGTTGTAGATCAAGATGTCGTCAAAGAAGACGAGGACAAACTTCTCGATTTATTCCTGAAAAATTTCATTCATGATACATTGGAATGTGGCTCGGGCGTTGGTAAGGTCGTCTTGTGGATATCATGGTCCTGGACTCGAATTTGGTGGTACCCACTACGGAGATCGAGCTTACTGAATATAGTACTACCATGTAATTCGTCCATCATCTCATCAATCAGTAGAATGGGGAACCGGTTTTTTACGATGATGGCGTTCAGGGCACGATAATCTACACAGAATCGGCATATATTATCCTTCTTTTTGACGATCAGGACTGGAGAGGAATAGGGAGATTGGCTATGCCATATGATGCCACTATCGAGCATCTCCCTTACCATTTTCTCTATTTCGGTACGTTGGAGGTAAGAGCACTTATAGGGATTGAGATTGACAGGTTTGGATCCATACATGATAGGAATCTTATGATCTTGTAGGCGAGAGGGGGGTAGGCCGGTTGGTACGCTGAACACCTCTGGGTATTTATCCAATACTGTCCTTAGAGATGGTAAGATCTCGGGTAGGGTCCCGGTTGCAGCCTCCACAGATATGAGTTGGACCAAGAAGCAAGTCTGTGTACCTTTTTATCTATAAGTGAATCATGTTCCACGTCGACTGAAAATCTGGTACGCTCATGAGTTGTTTGCACCACAATGACTCTTTCTTGCCCCTTTTGTATTATTATTTCATGTTTGTTGAAGTCGAAATTGACTAGGCTCACTTCTTGCAGCCACTGTATACCCAAGATAGCATCGTATCCTCCCAGGGGAATGGCATAAAAACTTAGGTTTTATTTTGTATTGTAGTCAAAGACAACAAAATTGAAAATATGTAAAATGGATTTTGATATAAATAAATTAAAATTAATAAATACATACATAATATTATTATAAAAAAATAAAAAACAAACAAGTATAATTTTAATAAGAAATTATTTCCAAATCAGAGGGCAATTCAAATTTAGATTCGAAAATCACTATAAAAGCCAGAACACATATCAAAAATCCAAAAAATTATTTTATATCTTTATATATAATTAGTGTAAAGCACTTAAATTGTATGGTTTGGTATGGTATTGTATGGTAGTCATCGGTCATACATAACTAAAAAATCTCTCCTGTCAAACAATCACACAATTATACCATTTAAGTGATTTACACTAATTATGTATAAAGATATAACTAATAATACTCTAAAGTAGAGAAAAAGTACTAATATTTCTATAAAAGTAAAGAATAGTAGTAGTATAAGTTTAATATTTTAAATATTTACACTAAAATTTATTAAAATTAAATTTATAAAAACAATGAATAAACATATAAATAATCATTCTTTTAGTGATTCTATATATATAAAAAATTCAGTAATTTTTATCATTTCAAAAAGTACAACATAAATCGAAATAATATATACATGTGAAAAAACATATTATTAACTTAATTTATTATTAAAATTTTGTAATATAAAAAATAAATTTATATTTTTATGAAAATATACAAAGATATTAATAAATAAATGAAATTATAAAAATACTTAAATAAAGTAACAATAACTTATTAAACGTCTCATGCATTGCACCGATATAAAGTTAGTAGATATTTATCGAGAAACGTTGTATTCACTTTCTCTCCGAAATCAATTCCCAGGGAACAAAAAAGTAGGGTTTATCATTCTTTTTAGCAAGGATCTTCTAAAATCATACACTAAAAATGACAACGTTTACTACTGTCACGATTAGACTTGCATATTTTTGGGTTTTCTTATGAATTGAATTAGTACAATAATTTACTTGCAGAAATAGAAAGAGACGAGAGAAAGCATAAAAGTTAACATTCCATTTTTTAAGTCACGCATAAGGTGATGTCTCAACATATAGCCAACATTTCCCTCCTAAACAATGGATAAGGACGAAAAAAAATGCGGAAATTACAATAAAAATAAATAAACGGCTATTATCTAAAAGGGCGTTACACTATTCTGGATTCTTTTATTCCCTTAAACGATGTTGTATCCCTTCCTCCTTTAAACAATGTTGTTGCATAGCCCAATTAAATATAGTCAATTTAGGGTTTTATCTGTATCCTCATTTGTGACAAGAACAAGGGCTGCAAGAGAGTTGTTTTTCTTGATCAGCCGGCGATCAATAATACGATCGGGGACTTTATCAGCCAGTTTTGTGGTGTGCAGAGGCAGTTCTAAAGCAACCAAGCGGCCATCGCCGACTTTTTTCTTGAGCAAGGAGACACGGTGTTGTGGATGCGAGCAGTGGCCGGAAGTTGAAGTTTGTAGGCAACTGCTCCAATTTTCTTCAAGATATTAAAAAGACCGTACTACTTTGGAGAAAATTTGTTGTCTTTGGCTGTGTTGAGGCTAGTTTGGCGAAAAGCTTGGACCTTTAAGAAGACTTCATCTCCTTCTTGAAAAGATCAGTCAATGCGTTTCTTGTTTGCATAATAGGTCATTCGTTCCTGGGCCTTGAGTAGGTTGTTTTTCAGTAAGACTTGCATATCCGCTCTTTGTCGCAAGAAGGCATCGATACATTCATTCTTGGTGTTCTGGGCTTGATGATAGTTGAGGCTTGGAGGTCTTTTTCCATATAGGGCTTGATACGGAGTCATGTTGATGGCTGAGTGGTGGCTGGTATTGTACCACCATTCCACCATGGGAAGCCATCGAGTCCACTGTCCTGGTTTTTGATGAGTTAAGCAAAGCAACGGAGGTACATCTCGATACACTGGTTAAGTCGCTCGCTTTGCCTGTCGGATTGCGGGTGATAGGCTGTGGTGAGGTGAGTAAAGGTGCCTAATAACTTGAAGAGCTCAGTCCAGAAGGTACTAGTGAAAATGCGATCTCGATCTGAAATGACTAATGAGGACATAAGACTCATAAGTCATAACCATCTTCTGCAAATTGCATTTGAGAGCTTGAATTTTTTAGAAACTAACATCTGCTATTTCCCGAACCAAAGAGAATGTAGGTAAATACATTATCAAGAATCAAACAAGCTACATTTCAAAAAAAAATAAAAAATTAAACAAGCTAATCTGACACTCGGACACTACATTCCTATATCAAAAGAATAACGGTAGTACATTCATTCCCGAAATCAAAGTAAAATCAAATAGCATGTATTTAACTGTGTTGTTCAAATATCAAAACCCAAGAAGACCTTCCAAACCTCAATTTCATAAAATGGAAGGAGCAATGACAAGAATGTTAAGCTAACAGAATCAAAACATATGTGTAATACCGTACAGACTATCAACCAACCTATTCAAAGCATAAAATTATTAACATATGCACATCACCGATATATAACACACTAGTAAATCACAGAGAGTAGACATCAGAATTTATTATCGGAGTGCTCTAAATTCACATTTTCTGCCACTCTAAACCAAAATAGTGAGACCTGTACAATATCCAAAGGCTTATACCGACTGCCTTACTTTTCAGTGGCATAAAATATAAGCCCAGTTAAATTGGAAAATGAAATCGTACCCACACCAGACACAAACACAAAATTAGCTCTGCCACATATATTTGACCATAAGGTTGATAACATCATATATATATATATATATATATATATATATATATATATATATATATATATATATATATATATATATCACCAAGATACAAAACAACACCATTATATGGCTATTTGCAAACGAAGCTACATCAAAAAAAAATTGCTTATTTAATTAGCATAAGCCAAATATAGGGAGTGTCATCTAATTCCAAAACAAAGATAGAATGTTATAAGCAAAAACAAAGCAGAAGATTCAAATTATAAGCAATTGTCTGATTTCATAATAGATACCAAGTAAAATAGAAAACAGAACAAACTTACAAGGTAAGGAGCAACAAAACAGAAAGAAATTACGAGTTAAGCATTTCCACAAACACATAGGGCAAACATTACCTAAGATACAAATTCATATTTATATATGTACACACATATCTGGTGACCAAGCAACCCAAATCAAATCCAAATAGAGATTTAAACTTAAAACTAATGCGTTAAAGAATCAGAAAAAAGCAAGTAGTTCGGGGGCCACAACTTTCGCATTACAAACCCCTAAAGATTGAGTAGTCTGTTGCAAGACTTCATGATTATTTTCTGATGAGAAGTTGGCAGGCTTGTGTGTGTCAACTCTAAAATAAATAATCTACATTTACATATAATATAATTTACATTTACATTTACATATAAAATAAATAATTTGTTGATCTTACTCCTACATTTACATATGTAATATAATCTATTATTGGCTGATAATTAAATATTTAAATTTAACGACTGATGTAGGACAAAGGTGGGGAAAGGGGTTAAACAAGGGTAAATACCTATCTACGCAGATAATTAGCGAGAAACACAAAATAAATACGCAGATTCAATCCATAATATTCATCTCTACCCCAATAGTGAAAGATAACACAAGCTTAAACAGATAAACCATTACTTGGGAGCCAAGTAGTAATTTCTTGAATATAAATACTTATCTATATGTCATGTCATAAGTGATTAAAGGAAACAAATCCTTTTATTATTCTACTATAATGTTCCTAATAACTTACTTAATATAACTAAAATACCTAACCAATTTTAATCCTAAATAATAAGATAAATACAATATTAATTTGTTACTTCCTTGTTCGGCACTAACGACTATCTTAAGTGTGAAGACATGTAAACCCTATAAAAGAGAAAAATAGGTAAATCATGAAACAAGCTACGTCTAACATGTCACTGCGCTCCCATATAAAAAATACTACAAACTTTACCAAAGCAAGGGGAACAAAACTGTATTGCATATAAATGGCACTCAAGGAGACTTTCCAAGGCTCAATCTTTTGACTCGAGCCTCAATTTTATACATTAATATGCAAAGCAATGAAAACAGAAAACAATTTTATTTGTATTAAGGGTTTAAAAAGGACAACGGGGGTGCTAAGCAAGCAGGGAAGTGTTAAGCTTGTACTAATTACGAGTGATTGAAAATTTTTGATTAACCTCAGAAATGCAAAACCATGCAACAAAAGCAACGGTCATATATACACAACAAAAACAAGTCAGCAAAGTTATAACAGTACGAGAAGGCGAGACACAACAGAATTGCTACTTGTTCTTATGAGCCATGTCATACAACCTAGTAAAAAAGGAAAGTGAGTGCTTTATTCTGGCAGTTAAAGAGTAAAGTGCAATACTCTAAGCTAAGCATTGCGACAAACACTATAAGACAATAGATTAAAATAAAGTTAAAATTCACGAAATAGATAGATAGTTAGGATCCATCCTTACAACAAAAAGAAAGAAACCTCCTTTACACGAAAAACTATATAGATAATTAAATTACAGAACATGATGAGTAAATCACCGAGACACATTGGAATCTGTTTTACGATTTATAATGGGTTCATACTTTCTGCCACCCATCATCCAAAACGGTGTGACAATTGCTACGACAACTGCAGCGCGTCCCGCAAAATCGAGTGCTGGATTCTTCACCATCAACTAATGAATATTATCAAACAGCTCGTTAGATTTAAAACATTACACAACAAAGAAACCAACACAAAAGCAATTAATTAAGTACCTCCTTCACAGCACGCCTCAGTTGTTCCATCTCTCTCGCCTCTCCCTCTATCTCTCTAAAAACAAATAAGACTGTTTGGATCTGATCTCTCTCTCTCTCTCTCTCTCTCTCTCTCTCCGTTTCGGTTCCGATTAGGGTAATGGAAGGTCTGAGATTAATTGTTACCTCGAGCTATACTTATAAAGCCCCAAATCATTCTGTTTTACTGGATTGGTCCATGGTCCAGTCCAATAAAGGGTTTTATCTTTGATGACAAGGAGTGGGCTGGGAAAACCCGTTTCACCAAAAGGAATTTAAATTATTTTTTTGATTATTTTTAAATGAATTAAATTTTGAACTTCGTTAATTTAGATTCAGAAGTTAGTTTAAATCAAAAATTGGTAAATGATAGTAACTTTTTGAACGACTTCGTGTGAATATGTAATTTTTTTCTTATAAATTTTTATTTTGACGGCTCACAATTTTCTCGCCAGGAGAAGCTAAGGGACAATAATGTATCAAATATAAAATTTAATATTTTTATTTTTAAATATATTTTTTTAAAAGGGTCCAAAGTTTTGGTCGTTAAGAAACAATAGTACTATAAGAATCACTTGATCTTAAAATAAATAAATGAGAAACGTTGAATATAATATCAAGTAATATTTTATATTTTAATAGATGAATCATTCTTTCAAAAGTTCATGATTCAAAATTCGTCAACAATATATTAAAAAATTGTATTTTAAAATTATAAATATTAATTAAATTAAACCAAATATGAATATTAAGAATAAAATTGTGAATTAATATAATAAAAATTATTAAAAAAGATATACGTGTATTACACGAACTATAAACTAGTATGTATATATATTTATACTATTTATACTATATTATTAAAGACGAAACATTAAAAGTTTTGGTCGGTCGTCGGTCGGTCGGTATTTGGGTCGGGCCTATCTATAATTTGGGTCGGACCTATCTATAATCAATTTATTTATAATTAATAATTTTTTTCAGCTAAAATACATTACCTATTTTATATATTTTTCTAACCAAAACAACTCATCTTTTAAAAATAAAATAGGTAACATATATATAAAATGGTATTATTACTACATATTTATAACCGATTACCTTTTTTCGGCAAAAACACATTATTCGTTCTACATTTTCTAACTAAAACAACTCATCTTCTAAACATAACACATGGAAAATAAATATGTAATAGTAATATTACTATATATAATTATTAATAAATAACCACTTACCCTTTTCAGCTAAACACATAATCTTTTTTAATTTTTTTATAACTTAAACAACTAATTTTCTAAAAGTAATACGAGAAACATATATATAAAAAGATAATAAAATTTTATATTTTTTCAGCTAAAACACATTACCTATTTTATATATTTTTCTAACCAAAAAAACTCATCTTCTAAAAATAAAATAGGTAACATACATATGAAATGGTAATATTATTACATATATCTATAATTTGGGTCGGACCTATCTATAATCAATTTATTTATAATTAATAATTTTTTTCAGCTAAAACACATTACCTATTTTATATATTTTTCTAACCAAAACAACTAATCTTCTAAAAATAAAATAGGTAACATATATATAAAATGGTAATATTATTACATATTTATAACCGATTACCTTTTTTCAACAAAAACACATTATTCGTTCTACATTTTCTAACTAAAACAACTCATCTTCTAAACATAACACATGGAAAATAAATATGTAATAATAATATTACTATATAAAATTATTAATAAATAACCACTTACCCTTTTCAGCTAAACACATAATCTTTTTTAATTTTTTTATAACTTAAACAACTAATTTTCTAAAAGTAATACGAGCAACATATATATAAAAAGATAATAAAATTTTATATATTTTCAGCTAAAACACATTACCTATTTTATATATTTTTCTAACCAAAAAAACTCATCTTCTAAAAATAAAATAGGTAACGTACATATGAAATGGTAATATTATTACATATTTATATCTGATTACCTTTTTCAGCAAAAACACATTATTTGTTCTACATTTTCTAACTAAAAAAACTCATTTTCTAAACATAACACATGGAAAATAAATATGTAATGGTAATATTTATATATATAATTATTAATAAATAACCACTTACTCTTTTCAACTAAACACATAACCTTTTTTATTTTTTTCTAACTTAAACAACTAATATAATTTTATATTTTCTAATTTAAACAACTAATTTTCTAAAAGTAACATGGACAACATATATATAAATGTAATATAATTTTATATAATTATTAATAAGTAATTAACTGTCTTTTTAAGGACATTGTCTGTTATATATTTTTTAAGTAAAATAACTCATATTCGAATTAAAAATAACACGGGCAAAATATAGATATAATGACAATATTATTATATTAAACTTATAAAATTCGGGGTTAATATAATTTTTTATAACATACAATTTAAATTTAAATAAGATAATTAATAAAATAAATAAAAGTAATAGCATATGTTAGAAGAAACTTGGTACATTACAGAACACATATTTTGTTATTTGCACTTTAGTCTGTTAGGTCCTGATAAGTTTGTAGAAGGGGGGTTGAATACAAACTATACCGTTTTATCGAATTTGTCCTTTAAAAGATTTAACTGTTTAGAACAAATTAGTGCGGAATAAAAACTGAAACAATATTCAAGTTAAATAGAAACTCTATTAAACTTGAGGAGTGTTACAACTTTGATCACTGATTACAAAGAACTTAATAAAACAAATCTAGAATAAATTCGACATGAATTTATCTATTTTTGTAATAAAAAGGATCGAATACTAAAAAGTAGTTCGATATAAAATCTAGGGATTATGATCCGCTAGAAAGTCAAAGCAGTACAAGAGATACAATTCTTATGAATTAAATGTTGAAGAACAGTCAAGAATTAAATCCCTACAGAAAGTTTGAGCTTTGCAGTTGAAGGTATTTAAGAAGAGCTTTCAATGGAATGTTTGTTTGCTTTTCTTCTGTGTTGTTTCTGTCTTCTGCCGTTTGACTTATAAATACAATCCACTTGAATGCATTCCACGCGCCAATCCACTTGCAGTGTATTATGGAAGACTTACTGAAATACAATTCTCTTATTGCCTTGGAAGACAATCGGTAAGACAAGCCAATGTACTTAGAAGACAATCGGTAAGACAAGCCAATGTACTTAGAAGACAATCGGGAAAACTATAAATTGCCCTAGGAAGACAATCGGTAAGACAGCCTTGGTAGTCTTCCTTGTTCAAAAATATAAGTCTTCCTAGTTCAAATATATTCTAATTTAAATAATTAATTAAATAAATTATGTATTAATTTAATTCTTTGCAGAATGAAATTAATAAATAATATACTTAATAATATTAATTATTTATAAGAGAATAAATAGAATTAGTTGACTTCTCTATTAATTCCAGAATCACTTAAAATTAGATAAATAACAAACACAATTAGTACGTTGACACTCGATGCACTGTCTGGTTCATGAGTGACTAACAACAATGTTTGTTCTTTATCTATTTGACTTTAAGCAGTGATTCACTTCCTTCTCATTCAAGAACTCCGTAATCAGTATCTTTTTCTGTCACCACTTGAAATCTCTGTCACTTTAATAAATCCACTGAGCTTGAATACTTCATTGAGGCTTGATCAATAAATTGAGCTTCTTTCAATGTAGAATCACTTCAAGTCTGTAGATGACTTTAATCTTCATTCTTTGACAGATATAACCTTCTGAGATTCCTGTGACAATTGATTTTTATTATTTACTTATTACATCTTAATTAAAGTTGAGTAGAATCCTCGGTGTTTACAAATAGGCCTGGACATATGCCTTTCAATCTCCTCCTATTTGTTTGTTAGACAATAACAACCAAATACCTCTAGAGGATAACTCAACTAAAACAAGAAAAGATAAGACTTTTAAGAGCCAAGCAAATAATAAAAAGTTCTGGATTAAATATAACAATTTCCAGATTCAAACAGTAAAGATAAATACAAGATAGATGTTCCTCTAGACTGAACATATGAATACATTTATCCTATCTTGAATCACCTAAGCTCTAAACATTTAATATTTACAAACAGAGCTTCTTCAAATTTCAGACTCAATCATCTCTCCTTCTTCAAGTGCTTCAAGCAAATCCTTGTCCAGAACACGATCAGATTCAGAAGTAATGCCACTAGGTCTGACAGGTTGAGTTGTGACTTTCTTCAGCCTATTCTTCATTTGATGATATCTTTTGATATTTGCTATGCAATAGTCTTGAATCAAATCAGCAACTTCTGTCTTCTCTTGTGTAGCAAATCCTGAAGTCCTCAA
Source organism: Heracleum sosnowskyi (assembly GCA_030848705.1). Classification (NCBI taxonomy): domain Eukaryota; kingdom Viridiplantae; phylum Streptophyta; class Magnoliopsida; order Apiales; family Apiaceae; genus Heracleum; species Heracleum sosnowskyi. The sequence continues at coordinate 5,667,426 of CM061242.1, read as the reverse complement.
CATGTTCTCCAAGTAGACAAGATGCTTGGCAGGAAAATCCTTCAGAGATATTGAATCCACACCACAAGTCTGAAGTGCCCTTCCTTTAAAAAATTTTACTTCATAAGGCACTTCCACCACTTGTGGACTAGCTTTCATTGCAAAGTCTCTTAGCTGATCATGCAACAGCTCAGCTAATGGAGAAGTTCTTTTTACCTTGCACATGAAGACCCATAGTTCAGAGAGAGTTCTGCTTTCCAGAAGATTGAGAGACACTAAGAAAGTTCCCTCATTATGAGTATAAACATAGATCTTCAACTCCTCTCTAACTCTGTCATATCCAGTTGAGATCCTTGAAATCTCTGCATGAAGAGTTTTCATATATACTGTGTTGTCTGGATTGACCTTCTTGTATCTTTCCAACATGCTAAAAAACTTTCCATCATTATCTGAACCTGTTGAATGTGAAAACATATCTCTAGCTCTATCCCATTCTTCTCCAAGCTTCAGCCTCACATATAACTTCCTGTCCTTGACCTTTATATCATGAAGCCGTTGCTTTTCTTGATGTTCAGCTTTTTGGATAACTAGATGCTTTGAAATGATGTCAGAAACTTTAGCATTCTCCTCCTCTCTTCTCTTTAGATCAGCTTTCTGTCTTAACAGCTCAGCTTCAAAGGCAGGATCCACTTCAGGTTCATCTTCCCAGTCAGCATAGTCAGCCTCTCCTTCAACCTCCACTTCACCAAAGATATCTTCAGGGTTTTCTTCAGATTCAATATTGTCAAAATCTCCCTGTTCACCTTGATAGTAGTCAGCATCAGAAAAAGTTAACCTCTGCTTTCCTTTGTCCTTTACAGAACCAGAACCTCCAGCTTCTCCTCCTCTTTGTTTCTCCACATTCTCCCCCTTAGTTGAGGAATCCTCTACAGTTTGAGCTGTGGAAGCCCTAGGATTCACCTCAGACGTTCTCCTTATCTCTCCTCTATCTCCTCTTTCATCAGCATCATCCTCATCTTCATCATCTCCCTCAAAGAAAATTCTTTGCTCTTCAGTAGGTTGATGTGAATTCTTGATCATATTATACAAGTGCTTCATACCTTCATTCAGATGCTCCATTCCTCCTTCTATCTTGAAAATCCTTTCTTCATTAAACTTTTGATTTTCATCAGCTGTTTGCAGAATAAAGTCCACTTTGGTAGAAATGGCAGCTATCTCCCTGACACTCTCTGATATTTGAGCATTTGACATTGTAAGATCAGAGATGTCTGAAGCCACTAGTACTTGAGATTGTTGGATTGAATTCAGCTTCGGGAGGAGATTATTCTTCAATCCTTGTAGGTCATCTTTCACAGTACCCAGCTGATTTGATACAGAGGTGGTAGATTGTGCAACCACTTGTGCTTTTAGAATTGTGTTTTCAGCCTGGGTCTCTTGCAACTTCTTCTGTAGATCAGCTAGCTGTTTTAACAAAGCAGTGTTTGTGTCAGTGTGTGCACTCACTTCAATTGCTCTCAGTGGTGTTTCACTCAACTCACGTGCTTGTGTTTCACTCGGTGTTTGACTCATATCTCTCACCACTAACTGTCTGTCTAGATTCTCAGTGGATGTACCTGCAGTAAAAATCACCCTAGCCCCTTCAAGAGAGGTCAGTGGTGGTGCAATGGGAGTTCGCGAATCCCAATCCCCAATGAATTCCAAATCAGATTGAATTTGAAACTGAATTGCTTCAGTGTTGGATTCATTAGGTTGCCTTCCACTTTCTCCAGTAAAAACTGCGAGTGGAAAATCCCTTAGGGGAGCCAGAGATGTTCCCTCTGGGAGGGGAGAAAATGATTCTATTTGAGTTGGCGAAGAATCAGATTTTCCCTCAGATGCCTGTGAAGGCACTTCTACCGTAACTATGGTAGGCACTGTTTCAAAGTCAAAAGTAAAGTGCTCTCCTGACATGGTGTCCTGAGTGTCATCTAGATGGATATCTTCTCCCATTGTGAGTAATGGGAGTGTGCTTGACTCAGTACAAGATGCCATGGCCCGATGGCGAATTTCAATAGATCCACCCTGTTGAGAGGATGTCTCCAGAGACTGTGTAGTGGCCATATCAATGTCCATATCCTTTTGAGAGGATACAGATGGGCTAACAGTTGTCTCCCTATAGGTTTTTCTTTTCTTTAAGGGTGGAGACAGAGCTGTGGGAACACTCATTTCAGCTATATCACTAACATTTCTTGAACTGGTTTGTACATTAGGCTCAGATTGTGTTTCAGGAGTGGTTTGACTCTCTGTTTGGCTCTATGACCTGGGTCAGAGACTGTGGATCTACAATCTCTGGGTCAGCCCTAACAACCACTTGGGTTTCAATTGAAGTACCAGAAGAAGAACCAAGGTTAGGAATAACTACCTGCAGTGGTACTGGATGTGGTTCGGGAACTTGTTCACCAAATATAGGAAGATTAATGAATTGTCTCATGAATGGTGAAACAAGAACAGGTATGGTGGTAAATTTGGATGAGACATCAAGTCTAGTGTAGAATTTGGTGTCTGTGGTTGGAGAGGTTTCAAATCTAGCTTCTCGAAACAGTTCTACCTGCTCAGCAGTGAGAAGATGATTAATGATAAGAGTTAGAAAGCGAGAGTACCAACACCTTACTTTCACACCATTATCAGAATCTCTCCTAGAGTGAGCAAGCCTGTTGAGCAAAAGGTTCCACAGAATCTCAGCAAAGTTCAATCTACGACCAAATACTATAGCATAGGCAATGTATTGATTAAGACTGGTAATGCAATGAAAGTTTGTCTTTGTGCAGTTACCAAATACCCTAGCTATAGTATCAAAGAACAGATCCCATTCCCTTACAACAAAAGTTTTTGACAATTTTACCATTTGAAAGGGACCCTGATAATGAATATTCACAAAGAACTGTGTTAACTCATCATCAGTGGGTAATGGATCAAACCTGTCCTTTGGAAAATGCAACACATCACAAAATAAATCAAAAGTAACTGTATATTGCTGATTGAGAATATTGAAAGTAAAAGATTTTGAATTGTCAGCAATAACAGCACTTGAACACAACATCCTTAATGGATCAATTTTCAGAAGTGCATTGGCACAAATAGCATAACTAACACAAGTATTGCTATTTAAAAATTGAATCCACGGTCTGAAACGTTCCACCTTACACCTAGCCGGATCAAAATACCCAACAAAATTATTTAAAACTAATTCAAAATTATTAGGATCCATTTTAAATAAAACAAAAAAATTTTAATTAATTTAAATAAAAATAAAATTTTAGGGATTTTTAGAATTAATTAAAATTACAAAAATCCACAAAATTAAATTTTATTAAAATTAATGAATTTTGAACTTTTAGATCCTAAAAATTCGAACTAAACTTTTGAAATGCAAAAAAAATATTGGGCACTTGAGTTTCAAGAACACACACAGTTAACACAAAGTTCAATACACAGAACCTAAGTAAGATCAAACACACACAGTTTACTTAGCAATTCAAAAATCCACAAGTCGAAAATACAAAACAAAAAGAAAAAAAATCGGACAGCAATTCGACTTGTAAGATAGGATTTTGAAAGAACAGTAATAGATTGCTAAGTAATGACTTGAGCAACAATGGGAATGATCAAAGATTTCTGTAGAATGAAGAAATTCGAAGGGGGTTTTGTGAAGAAGAAAACTGATAAGAAAATGCTAAGTGAAAAATGTAAGTACTGTATGTATATAAACAAAAATTAAACTGTTAAAATTCAACACAGAAGACAAGTCAAACGTTTTATTACAGAATGTACTGGGAAGACAATCGGGAAGACTTAGGATAGTCTTCCCGGTAGTCTTCCTAGTACAATACTTAGAAAGTCTTCCGAATTAAATTAAAACAGAAAAACAGAAATAAAATCAAATAAAGCTAAGTTTACCCGGTAGTCTTCTCAGTATTAAACTGGGAAGACTTAGAATAAACTTTGACATAATTAGAAAAATATTTACAGAATAATAATAAATATATTTCTAAGTTTTCCCGACAGTCTTCCTAGTTCAAAAACTGGGAAGACTTAGGAAAAGACTTAAAAATACAAGGAAAAAACAAAAAAACAAAAAACAAAAAGAACATTTACATTGTTTTCCCGGTAGTCTTCCTAGTGTAAAACTGGGAAGACTCACCAAAAATTTCAGAATAAAATCGAAATTAAACAGAAAATGCTGAACAACTTAAAAAAAACATGAAAAATATATACAATTCTAGAAAAATTCACAGAAAATTCCATAAATCCTAGAAAAATATGCAGAATATTAGAAATGCATAAAATTACTATAAACTTGCAGAAAAATTCAAACAACAATATTTACAATCTGAAAAATATCTAAATAATTCTAAATAAATATATTTTCAATAAAAATACATTTCTCCACTTAAAAAATATGAGAAAAATATTTTTAAAGAAAATAAATTATTCAGAGTTATTTAAATACACAAGCAAGTAATATTAACAGAGAATTAGCAGCAAATATTAGTTAAATGACAAGAGAAAATGAATTTTGAAATAACAAACCTGACAGATATATTGTTAATCACTAAGACTGTTTAACATACCCAATTTACCAACTAACTTGATAAATGTGGATTCATCAACAGATTTAGTGAATATATCTGCAGTCTGTTCTTCTGTGGGTACAAAATGTAACTCCACAGTTCCATTCATGACATGCTCTCTGATAAAATGATACCTGATGTCAATGTGCTTCGTTCTCGAGTGCTGCACAGGGTTGTTGGAGATTGCTATGGCACTTGTATTATCACAAAATATGGGGATTTTGTCTAATGCAAAGCCATAGTCCTTTAATTGATTCCGTATCCATAAGATTTGAGCACAACAGCTTCCAGCAGCAATATATTCAGCTTCTGCTGTTGAATTGGAAACTGTTTGCTGTTTCTTGCTATACCAGGAAATCAACCTACCTCCTAGGAATTGACAACTCCCAGAGGTACTCTTTCTATCCACAACACTACCTGCATAATCAGAATCTGTATATCCAACAAGATTAAAACCAGAATCTTTAGGGTACCAGATACCTAGATTAGGTGTACCCTTAAGATATCTCAAGATTCTTTTCACAGCAACGAGATGAACATCTCTAGGGTCCGCTTGGAACCTTGCACACAAGCATGTAGCATACATAATATCTGGTCTACTAGCAGTAAGATAGAGTAAGGAGCCAATCATACCTCTGTAGCTTGTAACATCTACCTTGATAGATTTGTCAGAAGCTCCAAGTTTGATTCCTGTTGAAGATGGAGTCCTTGCTGATGCTGAATCCTCCATATGATACTTCTTGAGGAGTTCTTTGAGATACTTGGATTGACAAATAAATATACCATTTGACCTTTGACTTACTTGCAATCCAAGAAAGAACTTCAGCTCACCCATCATACTCATTTCAAACTTACTCTGCATTAGCTCAGCAAATCTCTTACAGAGATTATCATTAGTAGACCCAAATATGATGTCATCCACATAGACTTGGACTAATATCATATCACTTTTGTGTTTCTTTGAAAAAAGAGTTTTGTCTATGATACCTCTAACAAAACCATTTTCTAAAAGAAAACCAGAGAGAGTGTCATACCATTTTCTTGGGGCTTGCTTGAGACCATAGATAGCCTTGAAGAGAAAGTACACAAAGTCCAGCAGCTCCTGATTTTCAAAGCCAGGGGGCTGTTCCACATACACTTCTTCATCAAGTTCACCATTCAGGAATGCACTCTTAACATCCATTTGATAGACTTTAAAATTGGAATAAGCAGCAAATGCTAAGAACATCCTGATGGCCTCAAGTCTAGCCACTGGTGCATAGGTTTCATCATAATCAATGCCTTCAGCTTGAGAATACCCTTGTGCAACCAGTCTTGCCTTGTTCCTTGTAACAATGCCATCCTCATCTAGCTTGTTCCTGTATACCCATCTAGTACCAACTACTTTCTTGTTCTTTGGCCTGGGTACCAGCTTCCAGACTTGCTGTTGTTCAAATTGATTGAGTTCATCTTGCATAGCAATCACCCAATCTGGATCAGTCAGTGCTTCCTCAGTTTTCTTTGGCTCCATTTTAGATAGAAATGCTGAGAAAAGACATTCATTCTGAGAAGCTCTTCTAGTTTTAACTCCAACATCTGGATCACCAATGATCAGCTCAAAAGGATGAGCTCTATTCCAAACAGTCTGTCTTGGAAGATTTGATCTTGATGATTCACCTTGAAATTCACTTTGATGTTGTGAGTGACTAGCTGATCCTTCATTTGCTCCCCCTGAGTTGTTGCCTGTTTGCCTTGATGATCCTTCTCCAGTGCTGGTGGTATCTCCATTGTTACCAGTGTTTCCACCACCATCACCAGGATCATTATCATCATTGTTATTATCATCACCAGCAATAACTTCAGGTGGGGCTTCATCATCTGATTCTGAGTCTGGCAAGTTATCAAACTTCAGCTCTTCAGATGAATCTTCTTTTTGGATATTGGGGAACTTAGTGTCATCAAAAGTAACATTGACACTTTCCTTTACTGTGTGACTGCCAACCACATAAACCCTGTAAGATCTTCTGGAATAACCAACAAAAATAGCTTCTTGTGCCTTTGCCTCAAACTTGCCACGTTTAACATTTTCATCTAAAAGCACAAAGCATTTTGCTCCAAATACATGAAAGTACTTGACAGTTGGTTTCTTGTTGTTCATGATCTCATACGGAGTCTTCATTAGGTCTTTGTTGATTAAAGTTCGATTCTGAGTATAACAAGCTGTATTCGCTGCTTCAGCCCAAAAGTACATTGGAAGTTTGGACTCACTTAACATAGTCCTAGCAGCTTCAATCAATGTACGATTCTTTCTTTCCACTACTCCATTTTGTTGAGGAGTTCTAGGGGCAGAATACTGTCTTGTTATTCCTTTATCAGCACAAAAGTCATTTAAAATGGCATTCTTGAATTCTGTACCATTATCTGACCTTATGGCTCTAACAGGGAATCTAGAATCCAGCTCAATCAACTTCACATGGCCAATCACCAGAAATGGGGTCTCATCCTTGGAATGTAGGAATAAAACCCATGTATATTTTGAATAGTCATCAACAATCACAAGTGCATATTGTTTCTTTGACATGGACATCACATTAACTGGACCAAACAAATCCATGTGCAGTAGCTGAAGAGGTTCAGTTATTGATGATGTGTCAGTGCCCTTGTGAGAAGCTTTCTTTGACTTTCCCTTCTGACATGCCTCACACAGTCCTTCCTGTGTAAATTCCATCTGAGGCAAACCTCTAACTAATTCCCTCTTGACTAAAGAGTTCATAGTTTTGAAGTTAAGGTGAGACATCTTCTTGTGCCATAGCCAACTATCATCTGATGAAGCTTTAGCATAAAAACAATTAACTTCATCTTTGAATCCCGAGTTCAGATCAGCTATGAACAAGTCACCTTTCCTTACTCCTTGAAGAGCAGGCTTTCCATTCTTCTTGTGAGTAATCTGACACTTCTCTCTTTCAAAGGAAACAGCATATCCTCTGTCACAGAACTGACTGATGCTGAGAAGATTGAACGTCAGACCTTCCACAAATGAAACATCTTCAATGATAACATTTCCGTACTTCAAACAGCCATATCCTTTCGTAATACCCTTGCTGTTATCTCCAAAGGTAACTACTGGGCCAGCTTTCACAACCACATCTGATAGCAGGGCTCTATCTCCGGTCATATGCCTTGAACAGCCACTGTCCAGAATCCACATAACTCGGTTTACCTGTTTAACTCCCTGCAATATCAGATTGATTAGTCCTTCTTCGGAGCCCAAAATTGATTGGGTCCGGCATACTTAAAGAACTGGCCTTTGTCAGGCAAAACAACATTTCTAACTAAAACTACTTCATCCTCTTTCACATAAGAGCGTTTCCATTTATAACCAGCCTTGACACATTTCTGAGTAGGCTTAGGGATAAATGAATCCACTCTAGTCTGAGGAGGACTAGTAGTCTTTGTTTTAACATGCTTCTTATTATTAACATGTTGACGTGGAGCAGTCTTATCACTAGATACATGCTTTTTATTAAAGAAAGCATACATAACATTAAAAGCACAAGACATGCAATTACTCACACCACATGCTTTATGAGAAGAATTAATAGCAGGCATGTTAGTTCTACAGTTGTTTTGATCCAATTTATGGATATCTGATTTAGTCTTTTTAGTTGTAGCAACTTTGACTGGAATATCAGATACACACTTTTTGGATTTCTCAGCTTCTAAGGCAACATCTTCTTCATGAATCTCCTCAGCAATAATGATAGAAGATTCATTCAGAGGCTCTGCCTCAGACTCCTTACAGAAGGGTGTTTTAATACCCTTAAGAATATAAGGAACAGCTTTTCCTTCTTCTCTGACCCTACAAGGTGTATTAATACCAAGCAATCCTATAGCCTCATTATAATCATAACCTATACTGACATGATTACCAACAGCTTGCTTATTGAGAATTTCTTTAGCAGTCTTACAAGAACTGAAATAAGCATTAGCTTTAGTCTTCAGCTCACTAATCTCTTTCTTAAGAATGGTTTCCAGTTGAATATAACATTTAACCCTATTCTCCAGAAAAGCAATTTTCTCATTAAGTTCATCCTGATTAACATGCACAAGTTTCAAATCTTTTAATTCCTTTTCAAGATTTGTGTTTAAAAGATTTATTCTATCATTTTCAGTGCGTGCACAACTTATGGTGCCACCAAGATGATAAATCATTTCAGCATCAGTAAAGGTTACCTCTGACATGTATCTGGATGAAGTGCTTTCCTCTTTAGCCATTAAAGCAAGGTTCCCAATTTCACCTGCTTCTTCATCACTGTCAGTGTCATCCCAACTCTTTCCCTCAGCAACATAGGCCTTCCCAATCTTGTTCTTCTTGCTAGAATCAAATGTGTTTCTAGTCACTTGCTTTGGCTTTCTGCACTCAGTAGCAAAGTGACCCAACTCATTGCAATTGTAGCATCTGATTATACTCCTTTCCACAGTTCCAGTTTTGTAGCCACCCCTTGTGCCACTTGAAGATGAAGATCCATCTCTCTGAAATCTGGGTCTGAACTTAAGATTGGGATTCCTCTTGAATCTAAACTTCCCAAACTTTCTGACTATCAAAGCCAAATCACCATCCTCCAGCTGATCAAGTTCTTCCAAAGAATAGAAGTCACCACCAGATTGATCAATGGATGTTAATCCATATTCAGCATCAATAACATTCATGTGAGAACTGGAAGGTTGAACAGCCTTCACTTCCAGTTTCTGTGGGACTTCAGCAGCCAATGCAGTGGAGGTACCAACAATCCTTCCAGTTCCATACAGCTCCTTCTGTTGAATCTGCTCCAGCTCATAGGTCTTCAAGACACCATACAATCTTTCCAAAGCAAGCTCATTCATGTCTCTTGCTTCTCTAATAGCAGATATCTTGTGCTCCAAATGAGGTGGAAGTGTAAGAAGGAACTTCTTGTTAATCTCCTTGTTGGTGTAGTGCTTCCCATTGAGATTCAGATCATTGATTAATTTGTTGTATCTCTCAAAAACCTGAGAGATACCTTCACCAGGGTTTGATCTGAAATGCTCATATTGTGAAGTGAGAATTTCCAGCATATTCTCCCTAACCTCTTCAGTCCCCTCATTGATTATCTCTATGGTTCCCCAAATATGTTTGGCAGTTTCACAATTTAGGACATGATTATGCATGATAGGATCAAGACTCTCAATAAGGATCAACTGAAGACAGGAATCCAAGGTAACATCCTCTTTCTCATCAGGAGTGTATTCCTTGGGATCTTTAGGGTACATCCTAGCAGCCCTAGTCACAACATTATCCTCAACAACTTCAGGATCAATAATCATAGGGAGTTTGGGACCACTCTTCAGCACATCCAAGTATTTAGGATTTGCAACCTTAAGAAATAGGAGCATTTTCTTCTTCCACATTGGATAATGCTCCTTGCTGAATATTGGGATTTTAACTGTCCCCACTTTCTGTGCAGTAGACATCTTTTGAGATTTTTAGAAAAATAAAATTCAGAGTTAAGAAAAAAAATCTCAAACAATTGGATCTTTGATTAGTATATCAATCAAAAGGCTCTGATGCCAATTGTTAGGTCCTGATAAGTTTGTAGAAGGGGGGTTGAATACAAACTATACCGTTTTATCGAATTTGTCCTTTAAAAGATTTAACTGTTTAGAACAAATTAGTGCGGAATAAAAACTGAAACAATATTCAAGTTAAATAGAAACTCTATTAAACTTGAGGAGTGTTACAACTTTGATCACTGATTACAAAGAACTTAATAAAACAAATCTAGAATAAATTCGACATGAATTTATCTATTTTTGTAATAAAAAGGATCGAATACTAAAAAGTAGTTCGATATAAAATCTAGGGATTATGATCCGCTAGAAAGTCAAAGCAGTACAAGAGATACAATTCTTATGAATTAAATGTTGAAGAACAGTCAAGAATTAAATCCCTACAGAAAGTTTGAGCTTTGCAGTTGAAGGTATTTAAGAAGAGCTTTCAATGGAATGTTTGTTTGCTTTTCTTCTGTGTTGTTTCTGTCTTCTGCCGTTTGACTTATAAATACAATCCACTTGAATGCATTCCACGCGCCAATCCACTTGCAGTGTATTATGGAAGACTTACTGAAATACAATTCTCTTATTGCCTTGGAAGACAATCGGTAAGACAAGCCAATGTACTTAGAAGACAATCGGTAAGACAAGCCAATGTACTTAGAAGACAATCGGGAAAACTATAAATTGCCCTAGGAAGACAATCGGTAAGACAGCCTTGGTAGTCTTCCTTGTTCAAAAATATAAGTCTTCCTAGTTCAAATATATTCTAATTTAAATAATTAATTAAATAAATTATGTATTAATTTAATTCTTTGCAGAATGAAATTAATAAATAATATACTTAATAATATTAATTATTTATAAGAGAATAAATAGAATTAGTTGACTTCTCTATTAATTCCAGAATCACTTAAAATTAGATAAATAACAAACACAATTAGTACGTTGACACTCGATGCACTGTCTGGTTCATGAGTGACTAACAACAATGTTTGTTCTTTATCTATTTGACTTTAAGCAGTGATTCACTTCCTTCTCATTCAAGAACTCCGTAATCAGTATCTTTTTCTGTCACCACTTGAAATCTCTGTCACTTTAATAAATCCACTGAGCTTGAATACTTCATTGAGGCTTGATCAATAAATTGAGCTTCTTTCAATGTAGAATCACTTCAAGTCTGTAGATGACTTTAATCTTCATTCTTTGACAGATATAACCTTCTGAGATTCCTGTGACAATTGATTTTTATTATTTACTTATTACATCTTAATTAAAGTTGAGTAGAATCCTCGGTGTTTACAAATAGGCCTGGACATATGCCTTTCATAGTCACATTTAAAATTTTTAAGAGCAAATAAATACAGACCGTTAGATCTATTATTTAAAACTATTTTATATTTTAATATCTAAAATACTACTAAAGATTACGTCAACAATTTATTAAATTAAATTATTTATATTATTGGATATATAAATCCAATTTATTATATACATATATAAATATATATATTAAAATTTCATAAAATAATATATAATTACAAAAATCTAAAAAAAAATAATAAAATATTTAAAAAAACCGTGCATCGCACGGGATATAAGCTAGTATGTATATATATATACTAGCTTATATCCCGTGCGATGCACGGTCTTCTTTAATATTTTCTTATTTTTTATTTAGATTTTAGTTATTATATATAATTTGATAAAATTTTAATATATATATATATATATTGGATTTATAAATCTAACAATATAATATTTAAATTTAATATATTATTGACGTAATCAATATTAGTATTTTAGATATTAAAATATAAAATATTTTAAAATAACATATCTAATGATTCATATTTTTTTACTCTTAAAAATCTAAAAAGGGACTCAAGTGCAAATATCAAAATATGTGCTTGTTCAATATACCGAGTTTATTTGAATATACTATTACTTTTATTTTCATTAATTATCTCGTTTAAATTGAATGTTAAAAAAATTATAATAAACATGAATTTCATAAGTTTAATTTAATAATATTATCAATATATCTATCTTTTGCCCGTGTTATTTTTAATTTGAACATGAGTTGTTTCAGTTAAAAAATATAAACAGGTAATATCCTTAAAAAGACAATTAATTACTTATTAACAATTATATAAAATTATATTAATTTTTTTATATATACGTCTGCATTACTTTTAGAAAATTAGTTGTTTAAGTTAGAAAATATAAAAGAGGTAATTTGTTTTAGTTAAAAAATATAAACAGGTAATATCCTTAAAAAGACAATTAGTTACTTATTAACAATTATATAAAATTATATTTAGAAGATAAGTTGTTTTAGTTATAAAATATAAAACACATAATGTGTTTTAGCTGTCGGTTATAAATATATAATAATATTACCATTTTATATATATATTGCCCGTCTTATTTTTAGAAAATGATTTGTTTTAGTTAAATAGATATATGAAATAGGTAATATGTTTTAGCTGAAAAAGATAATTGGTTATCAATAACTTGGTTTCCATATATGTGTCCTATTTATAAGATGAGTTGTTTTAGGTAAAAAATATAAAAATAATGTGTTTTAGCTGAAAAAGGTAATCGGTTATAAATATATAATAATATTACCATATTATATATATGTTGCCCGTTTTATTTTTAGAAGATGAGTTGGTTTGGTTTTAAAAAAATATAAAATAGGTAATGTAGGTAATTGATTATTAATAAATTGATTATAGATAGGCCCGTGAATCGGCCCAAATACCGACCGACCGACCGACCAAAACTTTTAATGTTTCGTCTTTAATAATATAGTATATATATATATATATATATATATATATATATATATATATATATATATATATATATATATATATAGGGTCTTATTCAACTAGAAACCTGCACTAATTAAAAACTAGAAACTGCACCACACACATTTAAATACACCCTCTCACATACAACCCCCCCTAATCCCCTCCATTCGTAATTATATTTTTCCCGTTAATTGGCTATCTTTTTTTGAAATCTGACTTCACTGTATTTTTTTTTATCTCGCAACAATTAATTTGCATACCATATTTGATATATTTCGACGATAAATCACTATTTATGCCTGCGAGAATCACTAAAATGTTAGTGATTCACGTAAGAATAAATAGTGATTTCTGCGTAAATCACTATTTATTATTACATAAATCACTAAAATTTTAGTACTCCGTAATATAGCACATATGGTATGCATATTGATCGTTGGAAGATGGAGAAAAATATAGTGAAGTCGGATTTCAAAAAAAGTTCACCGATTCACGGGAAAAATCAAATTAAAAATGAAGGGAATTAGGTGGGATTGTGTATGTGAGGGTGTATTTTAACTGTGTGTGGTGCAATAGAGGGCTATTAGATTAGATTAATCTAAGGGCTTAGATTAGTTTTTAGTTTCTATTTTAATTTTAGTTTCTAGTTGAACAAAAGCCTATATATATACACACACACACTATTATATTAAAGACGAAATATTAAAAGTTTTTGTATTCGGTTTGGTCATTCAATCTCTAACTGTTAGATCTTTTAAATTAAATTAATAAGAGCCATTGGATATAATACTAAATATTTTTTGGTATGTTTTGATTTTACTTAATTGCCCTTACTTAATTGTACTTCGTGTTTTTACTTAATTACCCTTACTTATTTATAAAAAATATTCGAATTAAAAATACGTATGTATTTTTTGAATATCTAGATTCTTTTCATATCATGTAATAAAAATTCATTTTATGATTTAGCTATCCATAAAGACTTTTTATATGTTCCATAGTTATAAAATTATTACTACGTGTAATCGACTATCCCCCGATTATTATTTTTCATAAAACCTAATTTTTCTTCCAATATATAAATGTGTCATACTATCATTTTCAAAGAAAGTTAAAAAATAGATGGGAACAAAGTTGGGTGGGTCAATTAGAAGTAGATCTATTGCAGTTATCGGTAATAGTTACCGGTAGTTATGTCATGGTTTTGTCACCCCTTGTTGGGTTATATTTTTTGTTGATTGTTTCCATGTGTTAGTCGCGGGAAGTTTTTCGGGTATTAATTATAATTGGAATTTTTACTAGTGTTAGTCATCGGGGGAGATTTAGCTACTGGTTTCTGTGTGCTTGGTTGAATAATTATGTCCGATATTCAAACTAGGCATTGTTCAAATTCATTAATAGATTTGATTACGAAAAATGAAAGACATTTGATCACTATAAAAAAAATCTCGACTAAATGCGATCAGTCAAATTCTAAGATTTTTCTTAAAAATGCCATGTCTGGGTATGGCTGGGTCGGTGTTTGGGCTTAAAATAAACTTCGCATATTTTAGATTCTCCGATTGTAAGTAAAAACCGAGTCCATATTTTCTTTCAAAACATTTTGGGCTTTATATAGCATTACACACATGAGTAGTATACAACTACTAAGGTGTGTGATGGTGCATGGTGTTGGTGTGTGCTTCACGCGCGCACACACACACACGCGCGCCGCCGCCGCCCGCCTCGCCATGCCACGCCACGCCACGCCACGCCACGCACCGGACCGGACCGGACCGGACCGGGTCGGGTCGGGTCGGGTCGAAGGGCGATTTGGGCGAATGTCTCGGCGTCTCGCGTACGCGAGGCGACCTGGGCGAGAGTTTTTATTTATGTGATTTAATATTTTATTAGAATTATTTATCAAATTGGGCTGGGTTATCAGTTGTCAAAATGGGTTGGGTTATCAGTATTTGACTAGTAAACTCTGATGAAGTTGGTTTGTCAGTAAAATCTGATGGACAACTAGTTAAACTCTGATGGACAACAGAAACCAAACTCTGATGGGCAACAGAAACTGATATGAACCTGGACATGATTTGATGGATATGTTTAAAATAAATATTAAATATGTATATGTGGATAAACATGAAAAAGATGTAACAGCTCAGGTTATTAAATTTAAATCAAAAACGTTTATTCATTAAATAGTCAGTTTTGATTTTTTTTAATATGATCAGCTGTTACGAAAATTAATGTGTGTGCTTCAGTTACAGAAAGGAACCACTATAAATAGTGGCCCTTGTAGCTCAGTTGAGAACACACAGAATTTTGCAAACACACTTCTCTCAAGAACTCTCTCTGCCATCCCTCTCCATACAGTTTTTCCCTGTAGTTTCTCTGGTTCTCCGGCGACTGAGGTGCTGGTCGTAGTTGAGCGCTGCTGTTGCTGTGAACACCTTGCTCGGAGCTGTTTTATCCTGGAAGTAGTATCTCGCCGACAACCTGACACAGTAAGTGGGGGCGAATAACTCTTCAAGAACAGTCAGGGTTTCTCAAAGTCCTGACGACTCAGCTGTTGCTTCGTTATTTCTGTTCTTATATACACTGTTAAGCTATGGCTACAGGTACTGTCTCTGTCTCCCTGGTTATTTATCAGTTTCTGATATGCATGCTTTCGACCTTCATGCTTTGTTTTGTTAACTTTGGTCTTGGCCTGTCATTGCTATATCTATTATATAACTGTCTCCATGTTGCTGTAGTACTTGTTATTTCCAACATTCTTGAAGAGTTATTCTGTTATATAATATTTAGCATTATGGTTAATGAAACTGAAGTTACTGTAGATGGTAGTACGTCTAATGTGTCTGCTGGGGTCATTGATTGGACCACTTACCGTTTCCCACAACCCGTTGAACTAACGGGCTTACCGGAGAAATTCAACGGTGGTGTCGGCTTTTCTCGTTGGCAGAAAAGGATGAAATTGTGGTTGACTGTAAAGGGTCTGTGGCCTGTTGTGGAGTATGAGAAACCGGTGGTGATTCAAGAAAAGGCTGAAACAGTTAAGGCTTATGCAATGTGGGCTGAGAAGGATGGGGTGGCTAGGGCAGCCATTCTGGCAGCCTTAACGAACACTCTGTTTGATGTTTATTCATCTGATGCCTATAGTGCTAAGCTCTTATGGGAGAAGCTGGACCTCACTCACAATACTGACCCTCAAGGTCTGGAAAAGTATTATGTAGCGAGGTTCCTTGAATTTAAGCTGGTAGACAACAAATCCATGACTGAGCAGGTGCATGAGTTCGAGATGATAGTGCATGCTTTGAAGGAATCCGGCATGGATCTCCCTGATAAGTTCAAGGTTATGAGCGTGATTGAAAAGCTTCCGAAGTCTTGGGAAGAGTTCGCTCTCTCCCTGAAAAGACAGAAAGGAGAGATCACCTGGACCAACCTTATGCTGGACATCTCGGTGCAAGAACAACACAAGTCCAAACAGGGACATGTGATGCCATCTGAACACGGTAGCTCGAAGGTGAATGTAGTAACCGTAGGACAGAAAAGGAAGGCTGTTGCTAGGAAGGGTAATGTTAATAAACCTAAGATAGACAAGGATAAGGCCAAGAAACCAAAGGCAAACAAACCATGTTGGTCTTGTGGGCAGGTTGGGCACTGGAGTAAGGACTGTCCTACAAAGAAAGCGAAGAAAACCGAGGTGGTAGCGCAAGCGAATGCCCTTGTCAAAAATAGTTCAGGAGTCCCTGTGTCTCAGTTAAGGTATTCTCAGATTATTGGGAGCTTGCAGTATCTTGCTAACTGTACTAGACCAGATATATCATATTCTGTGTCTAAGCTAGCTAGATATACAAGCTGTCCGAACAGAACTCATTGGGATGCTCTTGATAGAGTGCTTAGATATCTGAAAGGCACAATGTACCTTGGATTACACTATAGGAGATTTCCTGGTGTACTTGAAGGGTACAGTGATGCAAGTTGGATAGCTAAGAAGTCTGGTTCTAATGGAGTGACTGGATACGTGTTCACCCTAGGGGGTGGAGCAATATCCTGGAAGTCGACAAAATAGACTATAGTAACTCGGTCTACTTTTGAGGCTGAGTTGTGTGCACTTGATGCCACTGGGACGAAGGCTGAATGGTTACACGGACTGATGTCCGTGATACCTGTAGTAAGCAGACCGCTTCCTGCTATTGCTATTCATTGTGATAGTCGAACAACTATCGACAAGATTAGCAGTAAAAAGTACAATGCTAAAACAAAGAGACACGTCCAAGTTAGACTTAAGTCTATAAGGGGATTAGTGTCTGATAGGATTATAGCTGTAGAGTTCATTGGAACTCAGGAAAATATAGCTGATCCTTTGACTAAAGGACTGGAACCTGCAGTGGTCCTTAAGTCGAGGTTGGGGATGGGACTGACAACCCATCACGACTCATCAACAGTGGGAACCCAATACACATGAGAGGAGATCCCTCGAAGTGTATTCAATGTGGTAATAACAAGCTGTAAGGATGAGTTGGGAGTACCTTGATACATAGATGATACTTACTATCTGAGTCTATCCCCTGTAAACCTATAAGGTACTGAAACTGCTGAATAGTAAGAGTTTAAGAACTCTGAATGGGGTCAAGTCATTTGACGAGATGGTTGCAGTACATCTCCGGAGATGCCCAGCTAAGCGAATGTGATTGTGAGGTCGCAATTAGAGGAAAGGGTTATTCCTTGAAGCATTCGACGAACAGGATCGAGACAAGACCATTAATGTCTCAAAGCCGTAGATTGGCACCATAGCCTTTGACTTGTCGTCGTCTATGGAGAATGGTTACACTTAACGGATTAAGATTCAAGGTGAAATAATTCCATCTGAATCCGGTAGCCATCGAAGTAGGGGACTTAGGAGGGTTCAAACCCGGAAGGGTACCGACTCTGAAAAACCAAGTCATGTTAAGAACCTGTCTACAATTCTATATGGATTTGTGGGGGATTGTTAGAAAATTGATAGTTTAAGGATATAATTAAGTATATTCTTGATGTTAATTCAAATTTCTAATGATTGGAAGTTGTTCCTTGCTATGGGAACTTAAACTTTCATGTATGGGTTTAATAATTTTCTTGTTTAAATCCATAAGAGAAATTGAGATGAAGGTAGTAGCTTGAAAAAGCTTGTTATAATGATGTTTCATTTATCCCACATAGAAAAGAATAAGGGGACTTGGTGGCTTTATATAGCATTACACACATGAGTAGTATACAACTACTAAGGTGTGTGATGGTGCATGGTGTTGGTGTGTGCTTCACGCGCACACACACACACACACGCGCGCCGCCGCCGCCCGCCTTGCCACGCCACGCCACGCCACGCACCGCACCGGACCGGGTCGGGTCGAAGGGCGATTTGGGCGAATGTCTCGGCGTCTCGCGTACGCGAGGCGACCTGGGCGAGAGTTTTTATTTATGTGGGTTATCAGTTGTCAAAATGGGTTGGGTTATCAGTATTTGACTAGTAAACTCTGATGAAGTTGGTTTATCAGTATTTAACTAGTAAACTCTGATGGAGTTGGTTTATCAGTATTTAACTAGTAAACTCTGATGGAGTTGGTTTGTCAGTAAAATCTGATGGACAACTAGTTAAACTCTGATGGACAACAGAAACCAAACTCTGATGGGCAACAGAAACTGATATGAACCTGGACATGATTTGATGGATATGTTTAAAATAAATATTAAATCTGTATATGTGGATAAACATGAAAAAGATGTAACAGCTCAGGTTATTAAATTTAAATCAAAAACGTTTATTCATTAAATAGTCAGTTTTGATTTTTTTTAATATGATCAGCTGTTACGAAAATTAATGTGTGTGCTTCAGTTACAGAAAGGAACCACTATAAATAGTGGCCCTTGTAGCTCAGTTGAGAACACACAGAATTTTGCAAACACACTTCTCTCAAGAACTCTCTCTGCCATCCCTCTCCATACAGTTTTTCCCTGTAGTTTCTCTGGTTCTCCGGCGACTGAGGTGCTGGTCGTAGTTGAGCGCTGCTGTTGCTGTGAACACCTTGCTCGGAGCTGTTTTATCCTGGAAGTAGTATCTCGCCGACAACCTGACACAGTAAGTGGGGGCGAATAACTCTTCAAGAACAGTCAGGATTTCTCAAAGTCCTGACGACTCAGCTGTTGCTTCGTTATTTCTGTTCTTATATACACTGTTAAGCTATGGCTACAGGTACTGTCTCTGTCTCCCTGGTTATTTATCAGTTTCTGATATGCATGCTTTCGACCTTCATGCTTTGTTTTGTTAACTTTGGTCTTGGCCTGTCATTGCTATATCTATTATATAACTGTCTCCATGTTGCTGTAGTACTTGTTATTTCCAACAGAAGTGTGGTTCAACAACATCCTCCTTCAAGGATAAAAACCGACTTGTTGATACCATCAATTCATTGTCGTCAGATACCACAAATTCGGATGTGGGGAAAACTAATGCAACAAATGGATGTCAACATTTTTCAGTGCTGTAATGATTTTTCCTTTGCCTTTACTTTAATTATTTGTAGCACCTATACTGCATATTTAAATTTGAATAGAACTATAAAATGATGTTAGAGCATAACTACATATTTAGGCTGTGTTTTATTATCTGGTTCTGTTGCATTCAACTTGGTAGTTTCTTTTATTTTTTTTGTGAATTTCAATTTTGACAAGTTTTATCTGATGTGTGTGTGGTCAGTCAATACGTGGCTGACACTAGGGAAAAACACCTGAAGGCATGCAATCCCTTCGGAGAAAAAAACACCTGAGCAGCTAAAAGGACCACTTGATGTTCCTCCGTTTAAGTGGTGGCGCTGCAGAAACTGTGTACGTGACCTTGTTGCGCCTAGTAATCCTGATGTTCCTGAAGTACAGGAAACTTCTCAACGATTGAATGCACAACAATCTACCCTGCAGTTATGTGCTTCAACCGAACATGGAGCTTCTGGAGGTACGTAGATGCAATTCCTGTTTCGGAATTTATATAATATGTGATAGCTCACGCATTTTAATTGTCTCGTTTTTTTGCATTTCGGTACTATATTTCTGAACTAATTTTAGATCAAGAAAGCTAAAATAGGAACTGAAAAGTAAAATCGATTAGGAATTTATTATCTCAAAGTTTTGTATTATGAGTAATAGTTTTTATTTCTAACACTTTACTAATAAAATTTACTATAGAAGGAGAAGGTAGCATAGCTCCTATCGAGGTCATAAACTTGGATAAGAGTGAAAATGACCAAGCTTCGATGTCAATCGGTATATATATTGAAGGGTTTCGAGCACATATATGCAACAACGGAAAACGTGAAAATAAATCAAAATTCAAAACCCCTCCGCAGGATCCATGCGAAAAACAAAAGATTTAATTCGGAGATTAGTGTTTTACCTTCTACCATCGTACGTATATGACCACATACATCACCATGTATAAGTCCTAACCGTTCGATGACCTTTTTCACCATTTCTGGTAAAAGGGGTTTTTGTCATTTTACCAAATAAACCAAGATTCGCATTCTTCGTATGATTCATAATCAAACATCCAATCATCCATCATTATATAAATTGGAAATGTGTTTCTTATTGATATGGCCTAAATGACAGTTCCAAAGATAATGTTTGATTTGAGTCATTTTAGAGCATATAAAATGTTAACTAATTGTGCAACATTACTAACCTTTTCATTGAAATGTAATAAACAACAATTGTTATTTATCCAATTAAAATGAAAAACCTTTCTTGCCCATAAAAGAAACCAATATAATGTATGTGCTCTTAGAGGCACGTAGTTACAATTATCAAGTCCTAAACTTAGCCTTATAGGCAAAATTAAGTAACAAGTTACTTCAACTAGAGCAACAACTTTTGCTCCAATTCTAACCCGAAACTTGAAGCTTGACCCTCACCTGTCTTCTTCTTAGATCTTCCAAATAAGCATGACAGTTTCACTTCCAGTCTTTCGATTTTCCACAGAAGCGACAATCGTCTTCTTTAGCAACACCTCTTTTAGGCAACAAAGCCTATTTGAGATTGGACTTTGATTTGGCTATAGAATTAGATCAAATCTTCTTCCTTCCTTTCCATTTTCCTTTCCCATTCATATTCCTACATTCACCATCATTATGGGAGTAGTCCATGCATTTATCATGTTGCTTACATCAATTCTCAACGTGCTTCACAACTTAGTAGGTGTAATGTCTATCTCATTTATTCCGTTGTTCATAACTAATTGAGAATAGTTATTGTTCAAAGATTGCATGATCAAATAAATCCGAGTCTCTAGACCAATCTTGAAACCCAAAAAATCAAGGTACTCATTATACCCTATCATCTTTAAAACATGTGGTCCAACCGAATCTCGATTTCCCTACTTGTAGGTGTATAGTGCCTTGCTATTGTCAAATCCCTTTTTACGAGCCTTTTCCTCAAACATCTTTTGAACGTGCTCAATTATCTCATAAGCATCCATATGCTCATATTGTTTCTTAAGCTCAACACTCATAGTTGCAAGCATGAGACATGAAACATCATCAGTCGAATCATCAATTTGTTTCTAATAAGCATTATGTTTGACACATGTTACATTCTCAGCTAAAAAGTAAGAGAAGAATTTTACTAACATCGCGGTGCTTGAGGATGATCCTCAAGCTCCTATGTCAGTCGAGGAAATTGGTTCATGTCAGCTTGTCCTTCTCAAGGACCGATGGCATAGAGAAGTTATTTGTGTTATTTGTCATTTGATAGCTACAATATTAAAGTGCATAAAATTAATCTAGGTTGCAAATTTATTAATTCGGAAAGTATTTCTCTTAAATCTTTCTAGTGAGCCGAGATCCATATTTCGTCATACATTAGGTCAGCTTTGGCTTTTCTCCTAAAACATGATTATTTAGGTAGACAACATTTGTCAATTATATCATATATAACTCTTGGATAGTTTGGTGGAACAACGTTTGTACACATTTATCCAATAAATCTCACCAAACCTTATGCCTCTAAATCCACAATCTTATTGTGATGATTTAGTTAAGTTAGGCCCAATTATCCAACAATTGAGTATCAAAATTACTCCATCGCGTCTTACCACGATAGATGGGAGTACCCCGCTTTGGCGAGCCCATTCCTTATCGATCTAGGTCTTGACGAGTGTTCTTCATTGGAAGGCATCTGATTAACTTAATATTAATTTAGGGATTTGTTAATCTTATTTAAAATGACCATGATCACATCATCAAGATATTCCCAATTTTTCCTTGAATTAGGTACTTCAAATCAAAATTCGGCAATGGTTTGATTTCCAGATAGTCAGAGAAGTCACAAATGGTATCACTTAAAACCCAACACCTTACAGGTTAATAACCCGCTTTTGTCAAAATCACCCCATATCAAAAAATTAAAAATTCATACTTAATTTCGTGTTTCATAAACATAGGAATATCATGTTCGTTTTTGTTCATTTTTTAAAATCTTGAATCGTTACAGATTTTATCTTGTTTAAGCAGACATGGCATGAGTGTTGTACAAATACATACATACATAATTAATCTAATTAAAACATGCATCATTATATACGCATACATATCATCACATGCAATCATAATATATGTAAAGTGCGTAAATAAACGTGTTTAGTTATGGCCCAACTTAAGTGATCTTTCCAAGCTAATGGAAAAATCAAGGTCAATCTATGGTGGTATCAAAATAAAATACAATGTTACAAGTCTTCAAGCTTTAACTTGCCTCCTTGTAAAGCTTCTTGGTTCTCCATTTTGGTTGTCTTCATATACATTACATAAATAAAACAACACATCCTACTGAACTTACAAGTAGAACTCGAGTTACATTTGAGATTTAAACATTACAAGGAATAACGACATGTAAGTCGTATTTACAAACCAAACCATAAAAACAAAACCACAATCCTATGGGTCTTAGGACATAACCAAACACCATGCTCATATAACAATTAAGAAAATCTCAGATTGGATTAACAGATCATACCATATCGTATTTCTCATGATCCAATCACAGAAATCAAATAAAGTGTAAATCAAAAAATCAAAATCAGAATCAGAATTCTAAAAATCATAAATCCCTGTTTGCAGATAGTAAACGGCGTCAAACGCCTTACAGACGAACGAATGACAAAGTCAGTTTTGTTGAGACGCCCGTTTCCCTTTCCGAATTGGTATTTTCGGCGAAAATCTAACACATTATGCAAATTTCACCAAATCTGCGCAGCGTGTTCAGAAATCGTATCGAATACGATTCTCATTACAAGAACAACATATTTCATGTATATATCAGTATACATACATATTATATGATCATCATATGATCATTCCAATCATCATTAATGTACAGTTTATGCATATACATCAATACAACATACATGTTATCATCAAAACAACACATCAATCATGATAATCACAAACATGGTTGTATATACATTAAAACATATAACATATAACCGAATTAAAACTTTTTCGCAAGTAGCTCTGATGTCATTGAAGGGTTTCGAGCACATATACGCAAAGGAAAACGTGAAAATAATTCAAAATTTGAAACTCCTCCGGAGGATCCATGCGAAAAACAAAAGATTTAATTCGGAGATTAGTGTTTTACCTTAAAAAGCTTTAGCAATTCATCAATGGAAGATTAATGGAGATCCAAATCTTGTTCAATCACCATGTATCCCGCTCTCGCGATCTACACTCTACGTTATCCACACGAACGCTTTTCTTGAAGGATTGATGTGTACTAGCACCCGGAAACTGCTTCTTTCTCTCTCTCTCTTTTCTTTCTCGCATAGACGGCTAGGGTTTTTTACATATAAAAACGTTTTTCATATAAAATCAGCCCCTTTTGAGAGTTTATATAGAGAGGAATAAGCTTTATTAATTATAATCCAATTATAATTAATACTAATCCGAAATTTCAATTTATTATTTAATTAAGTCTCACTTAATAAATTAATAACTTATTTCGGAATTAGTTTAAGTAATTTCCTTTTCTATTTAATTAATTAATTAAGTCATACTTAATTAATATTATAAATAGAATGAATTACTTATTTAATTTAAATTCATAATTTAAATTATTTCTCCTTCAAACGTTCTTTGTATGTGACCCTGTAGGTTATTATTACGTTGGAAACAATTTTAATATCTAATTAAAATTGTAAACAATGATCGGCATATAGTAATATATCATTGTTACCTAAGTAATAATAATTAAATCGGTGATTCGATTAAGTCTTTCGTGAATAATGTTCCATATAATATAATCCCTTTAACCTTAATATTATAGATTAAACTCTAGGCATGTAATGTGTCATGCTCTTCATAATTTAATCTTAGTTTTCTTTATCGATGAGTAGACTAATAAATCAAATCAACATTTGAGAACGACCGTGCATTTTTTAGTCTCACTCAAAAAAGAGGCCAATAATATCGCTCCTAAATATAGGAGAGTTAAATCTCATCTAGATCATTCATATTTCTCATATGATTCATAATATACTCAATGTTCACTTTTATCATCACCTGGTCAAAGGTAACTTCTAATGTAATCAAAGTATATTAATTCTCGTATAGAAATATAATGATTTCAGGTCTAAGGATCATTACATCATTACCACAGTGAGAATTACTTATGACACTATTAACATGTGTAATCTCACGGCGGGTCATTCCAGTGTCATATACTCTTACATACACCTATGTTTTGACTTTAGTATCACCATACATATGACGAGTGAGATGTGGTCATCAGTCAACAAACATACTAGCCTCTGTGCATTATTATTGTCCTTAAATAATAACACTCGACTAGGGATATTTAGGAATAAAGATATGATTCATATAATCTCATTTTTAAGTCACATGTCATAATTCCAAGGACATTTATTATGCTAACATTTATAAAGAAGTAAATAAAGACATAATAAAATAATAATAATAATCAATAAAACATAATTTATAATAATAAAACGTTTTCTTTAAAACATAAAAGTATTTTCTCTAGAGCACTAATACACTACTAGAATTATTGCAATAGACATCGGTTAAAAACTGATATCCATAAATTTTGACCGATGTCTTCGCATGTGATGTTAAAGGTCGGGACTTTAGACATCGGTTTTCCTCCGATGTCTGTTGCATATTTCACATCGGTCACCTTAAGTTTACCATTGTTGAATGCCCTTTTCAACATCACTTACTTCAAATAAATGATGTAAGACATGTTAAAGATAATAGTTTTGTTGCACCGAACGTTGTCAAAACTTGCTTTTAACATCGGTGTCTTTAAACAAAGCGATGTTCTATAAGGGATCAGACATTGGTTTCCTAGAAAAAATGATGTAATAGATCTCTTTAGACATCGATTTCTAGTTAATAGTTGATGTATAAAATTCTATTTAATATCATATTTGAGGATTTATACTAATGTCTTTGGTGCATTTAGACATTAATTTTTTATTAACCTGTAGTTAAATTTACTTTTTCACATCGGTTTAAAATTATTATATGATGTTACTCTTGCTTGTTTACATCATTTTCTAGTTGTTCGTGGTATTAATTTTGCTTGGTTGCATTGTCTCTTCTGTGTATTCATATGAGACAAAACAATTACTAGATACCAAAAAACTAAACTAACAGAACTTGGATCGCAAAGTATCCTAAACCAAAGCAACTACTACGTACCAATATATTAACCAAAAAATTGACAATTATTCTAACCCAAATACATCTGACATTCTAAACAAATTATTTCAGTGATATGTACAACCAATGTCCAACTATCAAAACCAATCACCGAACTAACTAAACAATTCCAACAAACCTAATGACTTGCAAATATACTAACAATTTTCCAATGCTAATGAGATTCTACCAGAACATGATGGCATCTCCTCCAATCTGTCACGACCCTAAAAAATGCACATGTTATTTGATCACGTCTATTTGTCTCTGTATTCTTTGATCACGTTTCTTTTTTTGTACAGTTGCTTGAGTTGTTTCAGGTCCTTGAAGAATTCTGCTATAAAGTAAACATTACAGGATTGAGGATATAAATGATTAGATTAGATCAGGTCCTTTAATGCGGTAAGATTTGTAAAAATATATTTACACCTCAATGATATTAAACATGCATCTAACTAAGAAATCTTACATGGTCAGCTTCCGATCCTTTAATTCCCAACCTGGATTTTGAGGCACAACTCTATTCGGTGATGAGCTCTATTGGTTTACTACAAAATAGAAGTCATGAAACGTAAGTATATAAATTTTAATGATTCGTAAAAGTGTTGCCCAGTAAATAACAATTGTAGAAGGGGGGTTGAATACAATTGTATAAGATTCTCGACTTTATATAACACAAATATGAAAGATCAATAACAATAACAGCTTTATTAACTTTGATATAAAACTGTTACAAACTCTCTTAAGAAATTCTGATGTTCTTAAGAGCTGCTAGCTTACAAAAACTCTCTCAAGAAATTCTGTTCTTAAGAGCTTCTCTCCGATTATGTTCTCTCTTTCTGATCAGTACATAAATCGAAACCAAAACTGTGTTTATATAGTGCACACAGCTTCTCTATCAATAATAAGATAAGTCCTAATCATAATAAAGATAGAAACATATCTTTAATCGATAGCTGCATTCTACAAACCAGGAACAAACTTCCATGTTTATCTAGACTCCAAATATAACTCGAAGTAGGAATCCTGATCAGCTTCAAGTCCTGATGATCAAACCTGATCATAGTCTGAGTAGGAATCCTGATGATCAATAAGATACTGACGCTTGATCAAATACTGATGACCATGCAATACTGATGACGTCAGCAATCCTGATCAGTTGAGTCTAGCTTCTGACGATCATTGAATTCTGATCTAACAATCTCCCCCAATCTCATACTTTGTGAAATAAAGTATAGATTCCAAATATTCAATGATGTCAAAAACATGTATCAAAATGTACGAGTATCTTCAGAAACAACTTATCTGTTTAAGCTTTGTGATAGAACAGATTCATCTTCAAGAAGTTGGATAATAAACTTTCTTCTTTTTCTTCAAGAATTTGAATCAGTCTTTCCTTAAGATTTCTGAGTTCTTCATCTTCCTCATTAATCTGGTAGATAGCTGCTCTGAGATTCTGTATGGAGTTCCTTTGAAGACTATGCTCTTCTAGCATAAGATAAGCAATTTCCTTCCCATCAGGACTGAGTGAAAGATGAGTCATGCCAAAATTTACTTCTTTAACAACAGTACCCCTTTGCATTTCCACATCCTGACCTCTTTGATTTAAGTACATGGGAATATAATTACCATCGAAATTACTGTTTCCATCCAGTCTTCTTCTTATCGTTGACAAAATCATGCACTCCATTCTTTGTACACTTGGTTCTTCCATCTTAACAGATAGTGAACATATTTCAGTTCCTGTGTAGTTTTCATCAGCAGATCTTGAATAGATAGAATCTTCACATTACCATCTTTCATGAAGTACAGAAGCTTTTCTTTCTTTTCAAAACCATCATGACAATCTATAACTATATCAACAGCTAATAAATTGTTCAGGTTTTCAGAAGTTAAAGTACCTCCAATTTCTGTCAAGGAGTAAGGATCAACATATGACATATTCAGATATTCACCATCTCTGTGTCCAATACCTCCTCTTGAATTACTTGTCAATTGCTTCAGATTTGAAAACATCTTTAACCAGAGTGTTTTTGATCTAGCCATATCAGACAAATCAACAACACTTGAAGCGCTTGTAATAATTCCACCAGACTTAAAATTGATAGGTGTATCACAAATTAATGTGCTAATATGTTTCCACTTCTTGTATTTCTCCTTTTCATGAGCGTAGCTTCTTTCAAGTAAAGATTCTTGTCTGCTTGAGTTCCTCCATTTTCTTCTATTTGAAAGTTTAAGCCTTTGTAGATAGAGATTGAAATCGTCATTTGTTCTTCTTGTAATATCTCTTCTTCTGGCTTCTTCTTCTTCATCTACTTCTTTGTTGTGACAATCAACAACAGTAGATAAGATTATCAA
The DNA here is from genome assembly GCA_030848705.1 of Heracleum sosnowskyi. Classification (NCBI taxonomy): domain Eukaryota; kingdom Viridiplantae; phylum Streptophyta; class Magnoliopsida; order Apiales; family Apiaceae; genus Heracleum; species Heracleum sosnowskyi. Next base: position 5,639,382 of record CM061242.1, on the reverse strand, counting down.
ATCAACCTCTTGCAGAATTTCAGATTCGTCAGGATCTTGAATATTGTCAGGATTAGAATCTTCAATTTGATTTGTATTGCTGAGACTTGATTTTCTTGATTTTCTTCTCAATTCAGGTTCTTCTTCAACAATTCCATCATCACCAAAAGTAGATCTGTCAGGAACTACTAGAGTTTGAATAGGTTCAGGAATTTCTTCAATTCTTAACCCTCTAGACCTTGTCTGTCTAGGTAATATTTGAGTTGAAGAACCTCTTTTACTTCTTCTAGCACCTCTCCTACCTCTGCTTCCTCTACCTCTAGCAGGAGCAGTATAGCTTTCCATTGTCTCTCTTTGTAGTCTCAAGAATTCTTCATGTGAGAGATCTGGATATTCTTCACTTGCTGTAGAGAGTGCTTTTCTTGCATATAATTGTTGAACTCTTTTATCAGTGTGATATAGAGTAACAATTCTGCCGTCTTTTGTAGAAAACTTCTGGAATAAATTTGATGCATCTTCAGGATTATCAATAATCACATCTTCATCACCTTCAGGAATTGTAGCAAGAATTTGTCCATGACCAGGTGTCAGGATTTGATCTTCCGTCAGGATCTGAGATTGCACCAATGTTCTTACTGTCTTAACTCCAGAATCAGAAACATGAGTTGACCGCGTAGTTTGACTTTGAGAAGTTTGAATTGTAGACTTCAAAACCGCAGCATCAGAGGTTTCTCCTTGTATCACTTTGTCACCACCATCATCTCCAGTATCATCATCATTATTTCTTAATACTAGATCAGGTGTACATTTTGTCTGAATAACCTTCTCCCCCTTTTTGACATCAGGATTTGACAATAATTGCAAAATTAAGGAAAGAGAGGCTTGAATTTCAGTTACCTTAGAATCCAGAGAATCAATTCTTTGTGTGATGGAGGTTTGTTCTGAAACAACAGATTTCACTTGGGATTCCACTACCCTCAGTTGTAAAGTAGTAGGCACCTTTGTAAAATTATTAAAGATATCAGTCCTCACTTTGTCAGTTGAACCCTTGATAGAATCAATCTCACTTTTCAGGCTTTTGGATAACAGAGTAGTAGCCTTCAGATGATTCTTCAAGTCTTGATTCTCTATAGATTTCACTGCATTATAGGCATGTTCAATAGCAGAAGAAAAACTGATAGATTCATCAGAATTGTGCCATGAATTGTTCCATTCATTCTGTCTAAATGCCTCTGCAGGATCAAAGGAAGGAATAGAAAAATCTTGTCTCTGATCTTTCCCAGTGAAAGCTTTGCCAGCCATATACGTACTTGATGAACCAAAATTAGTTCCAAGACTAATCTTGAGTGCTGTAGCAAGCTGTTCCTTCTCTTTTCTATTCTCATTATCATCATCACTATCATCATCAGAATTATCATCATCAGAACCATGAGATATGTCAGGATCAGGAATTGCAATACCTTTCAGTTTATCCTGAGATTCTGAGATAGGATGATCTATTGGTCTTGAACGAAGTGGCTGTATCAAAATAGGCTCAGTATCAGGAGCACCACTAACGTCAGGATGAACATCGTCAGGATTTGATATGCGTGCATCAGTATTTGCTACCAATGGTTCTTGTGGAGCTTGAGGTTCAGAAGCTGCTTCAACACTTTGAGCTAAAGGTTCTTGTGTGCTTCCCTCATTGACAATGTTCTCGACCAATCTTTCAACAGAAGCTGTAGCTTTGCCTGCATCTTCACTTTGAGAAGATGGTTCTTGTGTAGCTGGAATGTTGATGTCTTCATTCTCCCTTTGAGAAAATGGTTCTTGTGTGACCATTCCACTAGCTAAGCCTTCACCCAAACTTTGATTGAGTGGTTCTTGTGTGGCAGGATCAACAGTAGCTGCTGAATTACTCTGAAATTCAGGTTCTTGTGGGCTTGATCCTTTCAGCTTCTTCTGTCTCTGATAGACTAACTCTTCTGCATTCCTCTTTTTCTTTGATGTAGGTGTAAGACCAACCAAGGAAGCAGTTGTAGAAACCTTCTCCCAAGAATGTCCTCGAATCTGAGATGGAGAGTCTGATATAGAGACAACTTTTGTTGTTGCATCAGGAATACTAACATCAGGATTTGATGTCTGAATATCAGTATCCTTCATTTGCACTGTCAAAGGAATATGATACCTGCTCTTTGATAATTTCCTTGTCTTTTGTGGTTTTGATAGAGGTACCACAGCTTTAGTAGCAGTATCAGCAACTTCCTTGTTCACATTCATCACAGAGGATATAGGTAAGTCATCCTCTGAATCACTTTCATCAATCAACCTTAACTTCCTTTTCACAGGAACATTCTTAACAACCTTATCAGCTTTCTTGACCAGGACCCCTTGTACACCCCCTTGTATCTTCTTTTTAGTGAGTGGTGTAGAGGAAAAATCCTTTGAACCTGATTGCCTTCCAGACACATCAGTTCTAGCTGATTTCTTTGATTTTACAACTAAAGTCTTTTGAGAGACAGTAGAGGTGGTTGTTAACTGTATAGACTGTTTAGGTTGCATGCTTGTGTCAGGAACAAGGTGGGTTGGACCTTGTACCATAGCATTAGAAAGTACTCCATAACGAGTAGGCATTTTCTGATGTAAGAAAAACCTAACCTCATCAGGAATAAAAGCATTTCCTATGAAACCATTTGCCTTATCACTGTTGACTAAGGACTTAATATTATTCTCAGTAATTCTACAGATTGGTAGAACTACATCATCCTCAAAAACAACATTAGGACATAAGTGATTAAATAGCAACTGTAAAAATCTAAGAAAACAGACAGAACCCAATTTATCTGTTTTCCTATCACTTAAAGCTTTTAAGATAAAAGACCCATAATCAAACACTGTAGAATGGATAAGAGAGTACCCAATTTTAAGAGATCCTGATGGAAGAGCATCAAAATTTGATGTCTTGTTCAGGAAACAGCGGCTGATTGTATCAAAGAAGAAATTCCATTCCTTCTTAAGCTTTGTCCTGAAGAGATTTCCATATTTCTTTACTTCACCATTGTAGCCCAACTTTGTAACAAACTCAAAAAGGGTAGAGTCCGAAACATTAGCAGGAATAGCATCACCAAGAACAGGTAAATGTAGGGCTGCCTCCACAATTGCAGGAGTCACATAGTGAGTAGTTCCATTATATTCAAAACTCATCAAGATTGTATCAGAATGTCCTTTATCAAAAGTAACTGAGTTCCACACCTGCATTACAGACTTAAAAGAAACACTTGCAGGTTCTGTTAAAGCAAACTTCAATGGGCTTGAAGCTAGAAAATCTTAAATGATATGAAACTCATTGGGTAAATCTTGATGATTTAGAATAGCCACAAAATTATTAGTGGCGAATGTAACACCACTAATCACTGTCTGTTTGTTCATGAATGATGAAGATGTCATTGTAAAGCTTTTGAAAACTCGAGAATTAAGATTTGAAGCAATTAGGGTATGAAAGCACAGAGAGAGATAGAAAACGAAAAACTGATGATAAGAGAGTAATTAACGATGTAGAACAATGAAAAGTATTTTGTTAAAACAAAATATTATTCTCAAGGACAGGTGGCAAAATATGATTTGTGCTCAAAGAATTAGTGGACAGATTACGTGTGTCATTTAAATAAATCTGCACCGCCTTTTATGTGTATGTATTGATATATCTATAATAATGCAACACACGCGCGCATACAGTTGTCCTACTAAAACTCAACCGTCCATCAGCAGATACTGACGAAAAATTAGGCACAAATTAAGTAATGAAATACTAACCTGTATATCAGAATTGACCAGTTGACTTCCTGTCAGGATTGAGTCCTATCAGGATTTGATCAAAGATACATACCTTTCTGAATAACCATCAGGATTTGTCAGTTATCAGGATTTCCTCTCTGTAGCTTTTCCTCAGAAATTCTCAAAATTCATCATTCCAAGTTCATTCACCAATTTATTGAAAGTAGCTTCAGGCAGTGGCTTGGTGAATATATCAGCTAGTTGTTGATCAGTAGGAACAAAGTGAAGTTCAATTGTTCCTTCCAGAACCTGTTCTCTTATAAAGTGATATCTGATACTGATGTGTTTAGTAAGAGAATGCTGAACTGGATTTCCTGTCATTGCAATAGCACTTTGGTTATCACAATAAATAGGGATTTTTGAGTATGATAGGCCATAATCTAACAACTGATTTCTCATCCACATTATCTGAGCACAACAACTTCCTGCAGCAATGTACTCAGCTTCTGCAGTTGAAGTGGAAATAGATTTCTGCTTTTTACTGAACCATGAAACTAGTCTTCCACCCAAAAACTGACAACTTCCTGAAGTACTTTTCCTGTCTATTTTGCATCCTGCAAAATCAGCATCTGAATAACCACACAACCCAAAATCTGATTCCCTTGCATACCAAAGGCCAAGTGAAGAAGTGCCTTTGAGATATCTGAAAATTCTTTTGACTGCAATCAGATGTGGTTCTCTAGGTTTTGCTTGAAATCTTGCACATAGACAGGTTGCAAACATGATATCTGGTCTACTGGCAGTGAGATACAATAAAGAGCCAATCATTCCTCTGTAGTGAGTTACATCTACCTCTTCACCTTGATCAGGATCAAGTTTGGTAGCTGTAGCTATGGGAGTTGAAGCAGGAGTACTGTCTTGCATGTTAAACCTTGTCAGTAAATTCCTTGTGTATTTAGACTGATTAATAAAAATCCCTTCATCAATCTGTTTAACTTGAAGACCCAGAAAGTAACTCATTTCTCCCATCATGCTCATTTGATATCTTGACTGCATAAGCTTGGAAAACTTTTCACACAGCTTATTGTTTGTTGACCCAAAAATGATATCATCAACATAAATTTGAACTAACAGCAACTCCTTACCATGATTCAAATAAAATAGAGTTTTATCAATTGCACCTCTTTTGAATCCACTTTCCAGTAAGAATTGAGCTAAGGTTTCATACCATACTCTTGGAGCTTGCTTTAGTCCATAAAGTGCCTTATCCAGTCTGTAGACATAATCTGGATAATTAGGATCAATGAAACCAGGAGGTTGTTCAACATAAACTTCTTCCTCCAGTTCTCCATTTAAGAAAGCACTTTTAACATCCATCTGGAAAACCTTGAATTTCTTATGTGCTGCATAAGCAAGAAATATCCTGATGGCTTCTAGTCTTGCAACAGGAGCAAAAGTTTCATCATAGTCAATTCCCTCTTGTTGGGAATACCCCTTTGCAACTAGTCTAGCTTTGTTTCTGATAATGACTCCATCAGAATCAGTCTTGTTCTTGAAAATCCACTTTGTACCAACTATTGATCTATTCTTTGGTCTTGGTACCAGTTTCCAGACTTCATTCCTTTCAAATTCATTCAGTTCTTATTGCAGTAACCCAATCAGCATCTTTAAGTGCATCTTCAACTTTCTTAGGCTCCTCCTTGGATAGAAAGTTATTGTATAAACATTCATTCTGAGTTGCACTTCTTGTTTGAACACCTGCATCAGGATCTCCAATTATCAAATCAGGAGTATGATCTTTTGTCCATTTCCTTGCTGGTGTCAAATTGTTTCTTGAAGTAGATGCTCCCCCTGGATTGGTGTTATCTTGATTGAAAGAATTTGATTGATTTGAAGCTCTCCCTGAATTATTGCTATGCCCTCCTGATGTGTTATCAGGATCTTCACTTGAATCAGTATCTGAAGAATTCTGTCCTGATGAATGAGTTGACTCTGAACTTGTAGTTGAATGCCGTTGCTCCCCCTCAACATTAGCACTACTAGTTGTATTACTGTTGTTTGCATCATCAGTATTAGCACCATCAGTACCTGGTGAGTCATCAGGATTTGGTGACCCATCAGTATCTGATGAATTGACAGGATCTGATCCACTTTCTTCAGGTTCCTTGGAAGCTTCATTTTCAAATATCAATCTATCATGCGAGTCTTCAATGATTCCAGTTATCTTCTTATCATCAAAAGATACATGTATTGACTCCATGACAGTTCTTGTTCTCAAATTAAAAACTCTGAAGGCTCTTGATGCAGGATAGCCTATGAAAATTCCTTCATCTGCCTTTGTTTCAAATTTCCCTAGTTGTTCAGGATGAGTTCTGAGAACAAAACATTTACAGCCAAACACATGCAAATGCTTCAGACTTGGTTTCTTCTCCTTGAGTGACTGATAAGGAGTGACACCATGCATGTTTATCAATGTGAGATTTTGTGTATAGCATGCTGTGTTGACTGCTTCTGCCCAGAAATATGTAGGTAATTTAGCTTCTTCCAACATAGTTCTGCCAGCTTCAATAAGAGTTCTATTCTTCCTTTCTACTACTCCATTTTGCTGAGGTGTGCCAGGAGCAGAGAATTGTTGAATGATTCCTTTGTATTTGCAGAACTCTTCCATCTTTGAATTCTTAAATTCAGTACCATTATCACTTCTCAGAATCTTGACTTTGTACTTTGTGGTTGTCTCAATCATCCTCACATGATCCAACAGAACTTCAGGAGTTTCATCTTTTCTATGCAGAAAATACACCCAGGTGAATCTAGAATATTCATCAACAATTACAAGAGTGTACCTTTTCTTACTGATGGACATGATGTTGACTGGACCAAACAGATCAAGATGTAGCATGTGATATGGTTCTTCAATAGAGGATTCTGATTTACTCTGGAATGATGTCCTTCTTTGTTTTGCTTTTTGGCATGCATCACAGAGTCCATCAGGTGTATATAAGACATTAGGTAATCCTCTTACTAACTCTTTCTTAACCAACTCATTGATGTTGCTGAAGTTGAGATGAGAAAGCTTCTTGTGCCAATTCCAACTTTCATCTACTGAAGCTTTACTGATGAAACATGTACGGGAGCCATCAGTATCTGAGAGAATGTTGGCTTCATATATGTTACCATGCCTGTAGCCAGTTAGTGCTATCTTCCCTGTTGCTTTACTGACTACTTCACAATGTGTGGAATAGAAATTGACATGATAACCTCTGTCAGTGATTTGACTAATACTCAACAAGTTGTGTTTTAGTCCCTTCACTAGAGCTACTTTTTCAATGATGACATTTCCAATGATTATATTGCCATATCCCAAGGTTTGTCCAATGTTGCCATCTCCATAAGACACAGTTGGGCCAGCTTTTTCTTCATATTCTGATAACAGGGCTTTGTTTCCAGTCATGTGCACAGAACATCCACTATCCATGACTAACACATTTTTCTTTTTACCCTGCATCAGAATAGAAAAACACTAGTCAGAATGTTTAGGAACCCACACTTGTTGGATTCCTTGTTCATGCATTTTATTAAATTTAACAGCAGAAGACTTTTTGACTTTAGCAGTCCTGACAGGATTTACTCCATCAGGATTTGCTTTGTCAGTATCAGTATTAACAAAAGCATGCTTCACTATGACATTTTCAGTTCTATCAGACTTTGTACTACTTTCAAACTTAGGCAATGGATCATAAAAGTTATAGTACAAATCATGATACTCTTTACATGTATAAATAGAATGCCATAGACTACCACAATGAAAACAGGACTTCTGCGGTTTATAGAGTACTGATCTATTCCTAACATCAGACTTAGGAATATCAGTAATCTTCTTCTTACTCTTCTTACAATCAATAGCAAGATGATTAGAGTTACCACAGTTAAAACAACACTTTCTAGGTGCATTTGGGATATACTTATAACCATTCTCTTTATTGATCCCAATTTTACCATTCCTGTTTCTCTTAACAGTAGCTTCCTTTTTCTTATCTGTAACCTCACAGATTTTATCTTTAAGCTGTTTCTGAGACAATAGACCTACATTTTTAGTGACTTTGTTCATGACAGGTTTAGACTTTATAATTTTAATTCCTTGAGTAGAAGAAGATCCCTTTTCAAAAGTAGAATTGGAATCCTTACCAAAAACAAAATTAACAGGTGTAATCTTAGATTTGGTTGAGTCTATAACATGTCTATAGGTCTTTGGACTAACTGTCTCATCAATGACAATTATCTCTGCTAATTTCTTATCTTCATCTGACCTATATCCTAGACACTCTTTCCAATTCTTAGAGGTATTAATCTCATGAAATTTCCTACCAGAGTCTGTCCAGGTTCTGATTTTCTCATTAGCATATTCAAGTTCTTTTTCAAGGGAAGTACATTTAGATGTCATCTCTAAGTGCATGTGTTTAGCATTATCACATTCTTTTTGTACTTCTTGCATACGAGAAAATTCAGCTTCTAATATCTCATTCCTTTTTCTAAGGTCAGACATCTCAGATAAGATTCTAGTATTCTCAGCAGTTTGACTTCTAAAGCTAATATGTAATGACTTTAGAAAACGTCTTAACTCAGAAGCATTATCAGTATCAAAATCAAAGATAGTATTTAGTACCTTATCATCAGGAGCAGCAGTTACATCAGCATTGGCCATTAACGCATAGTTGACTACCTCAGTATCAGATTCTGAGGAAGAGTCCATCCAATCCTTGCTTGATGTGATGAGTGCCTTTGTCTTGTTGCATTCAGAAGCAAAGTGACCCATACCATTACACTTGTAGCATCTAACCTTTGACTTGTCAAATTTGCTACCCTTGCTGTCCTTTTTGATATACTTGTCTTTGTCTGCTTTGAAGGTCTTTTTCTGAACGTTGCCTTGTCTTCTATTCTTCCTGAACTTCATCCTTCTGAAGTTTCTGACAATCATAGCAACCATCTCTTCCATGTCTGAATCAGAAGATTCATCACCAGTATTGGCATCAGGATTGCCATCAGTATCTGATGAAGAGTCGTCAGGATCTGACTCAGCTACTCTTGCTTTCCTTCTAGTGACCTCCATAGCTTTCCCTTTTGATTTTGCTTCTACATTCAAAGCAATTGACTTTGCCTTGCTGCTTTTCTTGTTCTTCCTCTGTTGAACTTCAAGATCATGAGTTCTTAGCATCCCATAGATCTCATCAAGAGACACAATGTTCAGATCATACTGGTGTCTAATGATTGAGGTCTGAGTATCCCATTCTTCAGGTAAAGCTCTAAGAAATTTGGTGTTTGAATCTTCAGTTTCATATACTTTGTCAACTAAGGATAAGCTGTTCAATAGTGTCAGAAATCTATCATATAGATCAGTCAGGCTCTCTTCAGGTCTTGCATCGAATTGTTCATATTCTTGAATCAAAAGAGCCCTTCTGTTTTTCTTAACAGATGCAGATCCCTGGCACTGAGTTTCCAAAGTATCCCAGATTTCTTTTGAAGACTTGCATGCAATCACTCTGTTTGACATAACAGCATCAAGGCTATTATGCAAGATATTCTTTATCTTTGGTTCCCTGAGTACATGAGCTTTTTCTTCTGGAGTCCATTCAGCTTTAGCTTTGACCACATAATGTTCTGGTACAGTATCTGTTCGTTCTACGAACTTTGTTGGTATATATGGTCCATCACGAATCCTGTCCAAGTAGTCAGGATCCATAGCCTCCAGGTACATCAGCATCTTTACCCTCCATGTGGGATATTCTGATATCTTCAAGATGGGAATCTTCATGCTTTCATACTTGGTTGTCGACATCTTTAGATCGTATCTGATTCAGAATTAAATCAGTTTGCTCTGATACCAATTGTTGCCCAGTAAATAACAATTGTAGAAGGGGGGTTGAATACAATTGTATAAGATTCTCGACTTTATATAACACAAATATGAAAGATCAATAACAATAACAGCTTTATTAACTTTGATATAAAACTGTTACAAACTCTCTTAAGAAATTCTGATGTTCTTAAGAGCTGCTAGCTTACAAAAACTCTCTCAAGAAATTCTGTTCTTAAGAGCTTCTCTCCGATTATGTTCTCTCTTTCTGATCAGTACATAAATCGAAACCAAAACTGTGTTTATATAGTGCACACAGCTTCTCTATCAATAATAAGATAAGCCCTAATCATAATAAAGATAGAAACATATCTTTAATCGATAGCTGTATTCTACAAACCAGGAACAAACTTCCATGTTTATCTAGACTCCAAATATAACTCGAAGTAGGAATCCTGATCAGCTTCAAGTCCTGATGATCAAACCTGATCATAGTCTGAGTAGGAATCCTGATGATCAATAAGATACTGACGCTTGATCAAATACTGATGACCATGCAATACTGATGACGTCAGCAATCCTGATCAGTTGAGTCTAGCTTCTGACGATCATTGAATTCTGATCTAACAAAAAGAACATTGTATTTATAATTTAGTAACATTTCTCAAATGTTACTGAAATTATGGTGCTAAGTCAGAGATGTTACAAAACTAATTTAGGTGCAAAGACAAGATGTGCACAGGCACCCGCAGCATTCTCGTCAAGCCCACTGCATAGTTGTGGTAGATAATTTACGTAATTATCCATGCATAAATGAAAAGAATTAGTTGAGACACCTAACTATGATCAATTATCATATATTAAGATTTGAAATGTGATCCAACCTGCAGTAAATACATATCTCGTGACAAAGCCATATCCTCGGGGGAGAAAGCATGACCCTCTAGCCGAACAACCTCCAAAAACTGAAAGAAAAACAATCAGAGTTATACTAATATAATTACGAAAGGATGAAGAGTACACTAAAGTAAGACTTATGAAAGACGTCATGTTACCTCCTCATGTTCCACAGAATGAGCAAGAGGCAAAATGACCTGGGTACTAGAGAAACCACCAGGTCTGGCTAGAGGTGGCCAGTCGTGCGGTCCGTGCGAGCCGGGCCGGGCTCGACACGGGTCGGGCTCCTTTCCGGCGAGCACGGAACCGGCACTAAAGCTGAACGAGCCGAATTCGGGCCGGGCTCGAGCTGAAAAAACTAAACCCAGAACCGGCACGGCGAATTGAAACGGGTTGGGTGGATTGGGCGGGTTGGACGAGCTGGACGAGCTGTGCGGGCTGGCTGTGTGTGTTAATGAAGAAATGTTGGTGTATAAAGAAGATAGAATAGAAAAATACAAAGCAAAAATATAGATTGCAACCCACTTATGCACCTACACGCTACACGCGTGCATAATTCACATGCATAATTTTACAAATCATCAATATTTTATTCTTATATTCAATTTTGCGTCAATTTTATCGGTTTATACTTTTAAATATTTTTAGACATCTTTTATTATTATAATTTCACTTTTTTGAAGTTTGACAACTACTAGTTCGATAATCTCATCATATCTATATTATATTATTAAACAGAAAAACATAAAAAAATATATTTTATAAAGCTATTTTAATCAAAACATTTATAACAAAATTATATATTTAAAAGAAATAAAATATAAATCAAATAAATATTTGAAATGACCTGCAGGGCTAGTTAGTCATTAATATTTGGATTGGTAGAAATGTTAATTCACATGATAGAACCTACTAAAAAGAAAAAAGAAAAAAAAACCCCTATGGTGGAGAATTTGTGAAAAATTCACCTGATAGAAGTGCGGGCTCACGGGCTGTGCGGGCTCACGGGCTCGTGCAGTTCGTGCGGTTCGCGTGGGTTCGTCCGTTTCATTGGCCGGTTCAGAATCGGGCCGGGCTGGGCCGATTCACGGGTTTTAGAAATTGAAACCGTAACCGGCACTAGCTCAGACGCGGGTTGGGTCGAATTATTCGCGGTTCAATCGGGCCGAATAATATCCGAATAAAGTATCGTGCCGGGCTGGACGAGCTGAATAAACCCGCCCGTTTGGCCACCTCTAGGTCTGGCACATGGAACATCATAAAGACTTGCTTTTAGAGGTGTAGTAGAGTAAGCGTCAATTCCATAGTCATCCCACTTCAATCGGTGCTCCCTCAGGAAACGAACAAGCAAAGCTAGGGGAACATCCTACATATTACCCCAAATACATTTAGAAATTTTAATGAAAGCTCCCTTCTTAATATCTAACATCAAACCATGATATATATTAGGTCAAGAGTTATCTACGAACGTACCTGAAGAAGCATTGATGCCTTTACACAGAGCACTCCTCCAAAGGTTGGCAACATTGACAATGAGTTGCTATACTGGGAACCAATAAACTTTCCTGGATTCGAGTTGATAACAATAGTAACATCCTCCACACCATCATTATCCAATATTGACCAACCATCATCAAGAAACCCATTCACTGCATCATTAAAACCCCTAGAATGCAAAATGTATAGTTTCAGTTCAATATAATGATTACAAGAATTATTGGGGCAAATAAGAACTGAAATCAACAGTTCAAAAGTATAGTCAGCTGACACATTTTATAACACCAAAACTAGCAGACACTTGTTCCTGGAATACAAATTCGCATTTCCAAATAGTAATCCACTTAATCAAAAACTAACATTTTATAACACCAAAAACTCACATTTTATCAATCAATTGCATTACCAGTTTAAAGGAAACATACAAGTATATAGATGTATATATATAAACAAGCATACAAAACATAAAAGTACATCTCTATATACTTGTAAAACAAAAAGCAAATACAAATCAGATACAAGTAAAAGTAAAAGGGGAAAACAAATATAAGCTTACATTACAAAGAACAGAGAACAAGAAGAGAGATGTAAGCTTACATCGAAAGTAAAAGCCAACTCCAAGCTCCAGATCTGTTCAAAAAGGTAGATTGAAAAATCAAAAATTAAAATTAAAATTGAATTTGATACTAACTTACAAATTAAAGAACAAACGAAAGAAAAAGAAACCCAATTAGGTCGATTACTTTTCAACTTGATTGGGTTCCTTCAATTAGGGTTTAGATTTGTACAAAGATAGTGAAATTAGGATTTCAATTACAGAGATGGTGCAATGATGAGATGGTGAAATTAGGTTTTAGTTACAGAGATGATGAGATCGAGAGAGGGAGACGGGAGAGAGAACGCAGAGAGTGGGAAATGGGGAAAATTGGGGGAATAAAGACTTTACTGGGGGGAATATATTTGGTAATAAGGGGGGAAATTATTTGGTGAAATAAGGGGGGAAGTCTGGCACGATTTATTTTTTTAATTTTTTAAGAATGAGAATTCTCTACAGCTATTTTACAAGTCGATGTCTAAAAACAACTTTTACATTGTTTTAAAAAATACTGATGTCGAAACACTTTTTAACATCGGTGGCATTTTCAACTGATTTTAAAGCACCGATGTTATATGTACTTTTTCTAGTAGTGAGTGAAATTAATTCTAGTATTTATTGTTATATTCAAGCCACTAGAGTTACTTTACTTGTTGTTTAAAGACAATCTAGCGGATCATAATCCCTAGAATTTATATCGAACTACTTTTTAGTATTCGATCCTTTTATTACAAAAATAGATAAATTCATGTCGAGTTTATTCTAGATTTGTTTTATCAAGAACCTTGTAATCTATACTCAAAATTGTAACACCCTTCAAGTTTAATATTAGTTATATTTAACTTGAACTTTGTTTCATTTTCATTCCGCAATAATTTGTTATTGGATTGTTAAATCACGAACAATACAAATTCGATAAAACGGCACTGTTTGTATTCAACCCCCCCCGTCTACAAACATATCAGGACCTAACAATTGGCATCAGAGCCTACTGATTGACGAACAAATCAAGATCCATACTTTTGTGATTTTTTTTCAAGAACGTTCAAATTTTTATTCTTATAAAAATTCAAGATGTCTACTAAAAAAGTTGGAGCCGTCAAAATTCCGATGTTTAGTAAATAGCACTATCCAATGTGGAAGAAGTAGATGCTCTTGTTTCTTCAAGTGGCAAATATAAAGTATCTTGGTGTATTGAAGAACACACCAAAACTTCCTATGATTGTTGAGGAAGAGCATATTGAGAATAATGTTGTTACTCAAGTTGCTAGGATGTATCCCAAAGATCCAAAAGACTATACAACTGATGAAAAGGAGGATGCTTCATTGGATGCAAGCCTACAGTTAATTCTGGTTGATTGTCTAGATCCAATCATGCATAATCATGTTTTAAATTGTTTTAATGCCAAACACATTTGGGATACGATTGAGATAATCAATGAAAGGACAGAAGAAGTCAGAGAAAACAAGATGGAAATTCTTACCTCTTCATATGAACACTTCAGATCCAATCCTGGTGAAGGTATCTCTGATGTTTTTGAGGGATACAACAAATTGATTAATGATCTGAATCTCCATGGAAAGCATTACACAATCAAGGAGATAAACAAGAAGTTCCTTCTAACACTTCCATCTCATCTGGAGCACAAAATTTCAGCCATTAGAGAAGCAAGGGATCTAGGTGAGATTTCTTTGGAAAGACTCTATGGTGTTCTAAAAACTTATGAGTTGGAACAGATTCAGTAGAAGGAAATCTATGGAACAGGGAAAGTGGTCAGTACGTCTACTGCACTGGTGGTAGAAGTTCCATAGAAACTGGAAGTGAAGGCTGTTCAACCTTCCAGTTCTGACAAATATGTTACTATAGCTAAATATGGCTTTACATCCACAAGTCAATCTGATGGTGACTTCTATTCCATGGAAGAGCTTGAACAGCTGGAAGATGAATCTATGGCAATGATAGTGAAGAAGTTTGGGAACCCAATCCCAATCCCATGGTGAAGAAATCCCAATCTTAAGTTCAAACCCAGATTCCAGAGAGGTAGTTCTTCTTCCTCAAATAGCACAAGGGGTGGCTATAAAACTGGAACAGTGGACAGAAGCACAATTAGATGCTTTAATTGTAATGAGTTGGGACACTTTGCTACTGAATGCAAAAATCCAAAGCAAGCAAGGAGGAACTCAAATGATTCAAGCAAGAAGAACAAGAATGGAAAACCTTATATTGCTGAAGGCAAGAGTTGGGATGATACAGATAGTGATGAAGAAGATGGTGAAGTTAAAAATCTAGCACTTATGGCAAAAGAAGGCAACTCTTCATCTCATAAGTCTGAGGTAAAGTTCACTGACTCTGAAATGATTTATCATCTTAGTAATACAGCATCTTGTGCACGTAGTGAAAATGATAGAATAATTCTTCAGAACACTTCTCTTGAAAAGGAAGTTAAAGAATTAAAATTAGTGTATGTTAATCAAGATGAACTCACTAAGAAGGTAGCTTTTCTTGAGAATAGGGTTAATTGTTATAAACAGTTAGAAACCATTCTGAAAGACCATAGCACTGAACTTGAGACAAAGGTTAGAGCGTACTATAATTCTTGCAAAACAGCAAAAGAGATTTTCAATAAGCAAGCTAATAGTCAAACTGTTGGTATAGGTTATGGCTATAACGAGGCTATTGGAATGTTAGGCATTAATACCCCTAATAGAGTTAGTGCTGAAGAAAGGAGTATTCTACATGTGCTTAAGGGTGTTAAAGACCCTCTCTTTAAAGAATCTATTATTGAACCTTTAATTGAATCTTCTATCATCATTCAAGAAGAGATGCGTACTGAGGATATTGCTAATGGGATTGTCCAATCCAAAAAATATGTGCTTAAGAGTTCTGTCAAAGTTGTTCATACAACGGAGACAAAATTAGACACTCATAAGTTGGAACAAAACAAGATGTCTAACATGCATAACATGCCTAGTGTAGATTTATCTCATAAAACATGTAGTGTTGCGAATTGCGCATGTCTTGTGCTTTCAATATAATGTATGTCTATTTTAATAGTAGGAATGCATCTAATGATAAGACCGCTCCCCGTCAACATGTTAATAACAAGAAGCATGTTAGATCAAAAACTGCTAGTCCTCCTAAACTTAGAGTGGACACATTTATACTTAAGCCTACTTAGAAATGTGTTAAGGCTGGTTATAAATGGAAATGCTCTTTTGTTAAGGAGGTTGAAGTGGTTAAAATTAAGAATGTGGTTTTGCCTGACAAAGGCCAGTTCTTCAAGTATGCCGGACCCAATCAAGTTTGGGTTCCGAAGAAGGTATAATTGTAAAGCATAATGTAACATAAGATGTAACAGAGATAACTACAACTCAACAAAGGACAAGAAAGACAATAATATTAACAGAAGCACAGGAATCCAGAAGTAAAGAAAAAAAGGTAAACTCAAAAAATCAAAATATGGTATGTATTCTTGAAGTCCGTAAACAGGACACGGAAAGAAGTTCATTAATATGTTCAAGACTCAGTGACAAATAAAGAAACAAGACTTTCAAGACTACAGAAGTATTTGAATGATTAAGAGTCAGTACCATAGGATTCCAGTGATTTAATTGAAGCAACCAAAACGACAAAGGACTTATCAACATCATTGAATTGAAGACATGGAAGTATTGATCGAGTGTTAGTCATCTGTGAATCAGACCAGTTGCACTAGTTGTCAGCACCTAAAAGATCATGATGTTTATCGTCTCGGAAGAAGCTGATTTAAGTCTAAATCTGAAACATCCTGAAAGTGAAAAGAATATTACAAGGTATGTTTAGGTTTAAATGGAAGTACAATATACTTGCTGTAAAAGAGGAGAATCTTCAAGGGTCAAACTGCATAAGGAAAACATTCGATAGTTTTCTTTTAAGAAAAACTATCAAAATTGATCAAGTGGATTTGGATGAAAAACCATCGAAGAAGTAATTCTTCATTCGATAGATTTTATTTAAAATCTATCGAAGGAAGAATTAATTAATTCCTTCGATAGTTTTTCAAAAGAAGACTACAATTACATGAGTTAAGGCAGTGTCTTCCTCAGTCGGTGTACAGTTGGTCAAAACAGACAGAAGAAATTAAAGCTCAAGAACATTTAACAGAAGAGAATTTATGTTGCCTTAATTTCTATAGTTTGTATTGATTACGTTTACCTGAACTCATTGAAGCTAATCTACAGATTAGAATTGTAGCACCCCTCGCGATTTATATTTATAAAACGATATATTCCTCGACTCGTGTTTTGATTTGGTGCATTTGATTTTGTATTAGAACTGAAAGAATTATCCGCGAACGAAATTGAATAATTTGTGAGTATCGTATTCAACCCCCCCTTCTACGATACTTTGGACCTAACAATTGGTATCAGAGCTTCTTGATTGACATAGAAATCAGATCCGGCGAATGAGACCAAAATCAAACAAGGCTTGAAAATTTGAAGCAAATTTTTTAACTTTCAAAATTTTTCATTTAATTGGAATTTCTTGAATTTTAAACAGTTTGAAATTTTCAGAAGCCATGAGTGCTACAAAGACAACTGCTGGTATCAAGGTTCCCCCTTCACTAGAGATGATTTCGGTTTGTGGAAGATGAAGATGCTGTTATTTATCAAGGCATCTAATCCGTTGTATATTGGCATATTAGAGAACATACCGTTTGTACCAATGAAACCAGTTGGTGAATCAACATCTCCTGATGGTGCCAGAATTCCTCAAGGCTCAACCCCAAAGGATTTATCTGAGTACACAGATACAGACAAAGAACTGATTCGATTGGATACAGGTTTGATGCTGATATTGACAGACTCCGAAGACAAGGAAATGAGCTAACAGTTAATGAAATGTGTGAGCGGGAAACAAATGTGGGATACCATAAACTTGATAATGGAAGGAACTGAAGACGTGCAGGAAAACAGATTGGACATCCTGACTTCTCAATATGAATCATTTAGGTCACTTCCTGGAGAAAGTATAACTCAGGTCTTTGAGAAGTATACTAAGCTGTTGAATGAATTAACCATGAAAGGGAAGACCTATCCTCTGAGAGAGACAAACAAGAAGTTCATGATGACACTGCCCCATCATGTAGAACACAAGTCCTCATCCATAAGGGAAAGAATTGACTTTACTAAGATGCCATTAGAGATGATTTATGGCAAGCTTAAGACTTATGAGATGGAGCAAGAACAACGAGTGATAATCTACGGACCAGGGACAGTGGACAACAAGAACTCTGCACTCGCAAGATCAGCTGCACTTGTAGTGGATGAACCAACAACTTCTGATATTCAGGTTCAAACCCCTAGAGCTGGAAAGGAGTTGATTATAGAAGCTGAAATGGATTCTGTAAATCTGGGTGTTGATGAAAGTGATTACTACACCCTAGAAGAGCTTGAGCAAATGGAAGACAAAACCATGGCGTACTTAGCTGCAAAGTTTAGCCACATTCGTTTCAAGAGAAACCCTAATTACAAGTTCAGGGGTTCAACCAACATATTTAAGAAGAGCAAGTATTCACCAGGCACTGGCTTTAAGGGAGGCTACAAGATTGGCATGATTGATAGAAGCAAAGGGCATTTTGCCACTGAATGCCGGAAGCCTCGTCAAGCAAGAGACAAGAAAGATGTCTATGAGAAGAAAGATTCTTATGAGGATTTGAAGAAAGAAAATGCCAAGTTGAAACAGCAACTGGAAGCCTTATCTGGAAAGCAGAAAGGAAAAGCTTATATTGTAGAGGGTAAAAGTTGGGATGATACTGATTCAGATGAAGAGGAAGAGTATGTAAATCTTGCCCTAATGGTTGACTCTTCAGAGGAATCACCACAATCATCGCAGGTACCTATCTTAACTACAATTGACATGTCTAATTCTGAGTACAAGAAAATTGTGCAAGATCCGAGTGTAGAATTGTTTAATGTACACACAAGCATTCTAGCATCGGAAATTGAAAATGCTAAACTAGTTCTTAAGATTAAAAATCTAGAATCTAAGAATGAAGAACTAATGCTTGTAGCTGTCACATTAGAAGATCTTAAACAGAGGAATGAGTACTTAGAGAACAAGGTCAAGTGTAATGATGAGATAGAGACTATCCTCAGGAAGCAGATTTCAGACCTAGATTTGAAACTGAATGCATATAAGAACTCCACCCTAATTGCTAAGGAAATAATTGATACTCAGACCTTAGGGAATAAAACGGCCATAGGATTTGACTACAGCAAAAGAACTGGAAAGAAGATAGTGGAATTTCCTGTGACATCTTCAGCTGTCAAGAAGGATACTCCACATATTCTTAAGGATGTAGATTGTCCAGTTTTTGTTAAGCCTGTTTCAGCACCTTTTAATGAGGATAATCTATTCATTAGACAAGAATTTCTTGAGGAGGATCTTTTGAAGGAAGTAGAGGTAAAGACTAAGTTGCCTAGGAAGTCAGTAAAAACTGAATTACCTAAAACTGATATAGGCAATAAGGTTAGCAAGTCTAAAAAGAATAGGAATGGGAAAGATAGTGCTAATCAGAATATTGTTTCATCTTCTCCCATTGCATCTAGGAAGTTGTGCACTAATTGTAATTCTGATGGACACCTTACACATGCATGTAAAAAGGTTAAAGTAGAAACTGTTGTTACTTCTGAAATGCATAACATGTCTGACATGCCTGATCTTCATGAACCATGTGGAAATAAAGAGTGTTTACTTTGTGCATACAATATCATGCATGCTTATTTTTAAGTTGATGAATGCATTTAGTAGCACTAATACTAAAAGTGATAAATCCACAGATAGCATGAAAGTCAAACAAGTTAAGACTGACTTGAATGTTACTCATGTTAAAGTATCTAAACCTTCAGGACCCAAACAAGTTTGGGTACCAAAGTCCGCTTAATCAATCTGTGATTGCAGGGTAAGGTTAAAAGCTCAAAGGTCGTGTGGATTCTGGATAGTGGCTGTTCTAGACACATGACAGGTGAAGAGTCCCTGCTTACAGAGGTGGTTAAGAAGACCGGCCCGATTGTAACCTTTGGAGATGACAACAAAGGATTCACTACGGGATATGGTAATCTAAGAATTGGGAATGTCATCATTGAAAACATCTCTCTTGTTGAAGGATTGAAGCACAATCTTCTAAGTATCAGTCAATTCTGTGATAAAGGATACAATGTAGATTTCAGAAAGGACAAGTCCTTGATCACAAACAGGAAGGATGAGAAGCTTGCTCTACTGGGAGTGAGAAAAGGAAATTTGTTTATAGTTGACTTAAGTTCTACCAGTGAAGGAGAAGTTACATGTTTCTACAGTAAGGCATCTTCAGAACAAAGTTCGCTATGGCATAAGAAGCTCTCACACTTGAACTTCAAAACTATGAACTCTTTGGTAAAGAGAGAGTTAGTGAGAGGGTTGCCCCTGATGGAATTTTATCAGGAGGGACTATGTGAAGCATGTGAAAAAGGGAAGTCTAAGAAGGCATCACACAGAAGCAGAGAAATGACAAGCATTGTTGAACCTCTTCAAATGATTCATATGGATTTATTTGGTCCAGTCAATGTTATGTCACTTTCAAGAAAAAGATATGCATTAGTGATGGTGGATGACTACTCCAAGTACACGTGGGTGTTATTCTTACATTCAAGGGATGAAGCAACACAACTGATCATTGATCACATCAAGAAGATAGAAGTGGAATCTAAGCTACTTGTGCGGACAATCAGATCAGACAATGGAACTGAATTCAAGAATGCAGTTCTTAATGATTTCTGCTCAGAGAAAGGAATATCGAGACAGTATTCAGCACCAAGAACTACTTAACAGAATGGAGTAGTGGAAAGGAAGAACAGAACCTTGGTTAAAGCAGCAAGGACAATGTTAATTAATGAATCAAAACTTCCCACTTACTTTTGGGCTGAAGTAGTGAATACAGCTTGCTACACTCCGAATCGAACCCTGATTAATAAAGATCATGAAAAGACTCCGTATGAGTTAATGGCCAACAAGAAACCAACACTGAAGTACTTTCATGTGTTTGGTACAAAGTGCTTTGTACTAAAAGATGGAGAACATCTAGGCAAGTTTGATGCCAAAGCAGATGAAGGCATTTTTTCTAGGCTATTCTCTGGATAAGAAGATAAGAAGATGTTGGAAAGCCTTAATGTAACATTTGATGACACCAAAAGACAAGGCCTGCAAACTAGAGAGAACTCTGAATCCTTGGTATTTGAAAATCTATCAGGAGATCTCTCTAACATTGAAGAAGAACCTGAAGTTGTTCCTGGTAATAATAATAATGATAATGATTCTGGACCAAGTGGTGACAGTGGTGGAGATCCTCAAACTACTACAGGATCCACTAGTCAATCAACAGAGTCAACAGATCATACAGGCTCAGGGGGAGCAGGAGAAGGATCAACTAGTCACACTCCACAACATTTTGAACAAGGAGAATCATCAAGATCGCATCTGTCAAGACAAAGGGTATGGAATAGAGATCATCCCTTTCACTTGATCATTGGTGATCCGTACACAGGAGTGAGAACTAGGAGGACATCACAAAATGAATGTCACTATTCTGGGTTTCTTTCAGAAACAGAACCTAAAGAAGTTGAAGATGCCCTAGATGATCCAGATTGGGTGATTGCAATGCAAGATGAACTCAATCAGTTTGAAAGGCAGAAAGTTTGGAAGCTGGTACCCAGGCCTAAAGGAAAATCTGTTATAGGAACAAGATGGGTATTCAGAAATAAGTTGGATGAAGATGGCATTGTAACGAGAAACAAAGCCAGACTGGTTGCTAAAGGTTACTCTCAAGAAGAGGGTATAGATTATGATGAAACCTATGCACCAGTAGAAAGACTTGAGGCCATCAGAATGTTTTTGGCATTCGCAACACATTCCAATTGCAAAGTATATCAAATGAATGTGAATAGTGATTTTCTGAATGGGGAGCTAGAAGAAGAAGTGTATGTGGAACAACCTCCAGGGTTTGAGGATTCAAAACTGGCAGACTTTGTGTACTTTCTATTCAAAGCTCTCTATGGACTCAAACAAGCTCCAAGGACATGGTATGACACTCTTACTGAATTTTTACTTGAAAATAACTTTACAAGAGGTGTCGTAGATAAAACTCTCTTTTACAAAAAGCACAAAATGATTTGATATTGGTACAAGTATATGTTGATGACATAATATTTGGTTCTACTAATGATGATCTATGCAAGAGATTTTCTAAGTTAATGCAGAGTCGATATGAAATGAGCATGATGGGTGAATTGTCATTCTTTCTTGGACTGCAAGTGTATCAAAGGCTAGATGGAATATTCATTTGCCAGTCCAAGTACATTAAAGATCTTCTGAAGAAGTATCAAATGGAAGACTCATCTACAGCAAAGACTCCAATGCCAACTGCCACTAAGCTTGATAAGGTTGAAACTGGTAAGAAGGTTGACATCACAAGCTACAGAGGTATGATAGGCTCCTTACTATATCTCACTGCAAGTAGACCAGATATAATGTTTGCAACATGCTTGTGTGCTAGGTTTCAGTCTGATCCCAAAGAATCTCATCTAATAGCTGTAAAGTGAATATTTAGATATCTTAAGGGAACCCCAAATCTTGGAATTTGGTACCCTAAAGATACAGGATTTGATCTTATTGGATATACAGACTCAGATTTTGCAGGTTGTAAGATTGATCGGAAGAGTACTTCAGGAAGCTGTCAGTTTCTTGGAAGAAGGTTAGTTTCTTGGTATATCAAGAAGCAGCACTCAGTGTCCACATCAACAGCTGAAGCTGAATACATAGTTGCTTGTAGCTGTTGTGCTCAAATCTTGTGGATGAGGAACCAACTCCGTGACTATGGACTTTTGTTGACTAAGATTCCAATATTTTGCGACAACACAAATGCCATAGCAATCTCCAACAACCCAGTGCAACACTCGATGACGAAGCACATCGACATCAGGTATCATTTTATCCGAGAGCATGTCATGAATGGAACTGTGGAGTTACATTTTGTACCCACAGAGGAACAAATTGCAGACATCTTTACTAAACCGCTTGATGAATCCACTTTTTCTAAGCTAGTTGCTGAACTTGAGATGTTAAATCTTTCTAATTGATTTTGATTAGAAGTCAGGAACTGCAAGATAGTCCTAGTAAATACACGAGTTTAAGAATTTCTATATCCTTAAGACTCGTGAATTTATTTTCAGGAGCAATTCTCGTAAGTTAGAATTACTGTACTAATTGTATGTCATATTTATGGATGATATATCTTCTGGCATTTAACTAGTAAATAATTCTAAAATTATTTAGGTGCTAATATTTGTTCTAAATATTTAAGCATCTATTTAATTCGAATTGATTTACTTTGTTTTAAACATTGTAGATTAAGGCAGCATAATTTATTGGATTTTAATTGGTTAATATCAGTAAATGATATTTAGTCGATTTTATTCTAAGAAAATTGTGAATTTTCTGGTAACTTTGAATTTTTGGTGAAAAAGTTTGATCTAAAATAAATTCATGGTTGACAGAAAATAAAAAGAATGTTTGATTTTTAAAACAAGAACAGGTTTTAAAATTAAACTGGTAGCAAAAAATATCGAAACATGTAATTCGATATATTTTTCTAAGTACTGGATAAAAACTATCGAAAGCAATTTTCGATGGTTTTTGGAAAAGAAATAAAATCTATCGAAGGGATTTCTCGATAGTTTTTGAAATTGAAGTGGAAATCTATCGACAGGATTTAATTTTTTCAATATTTAAAATCCTCGATGGTTTTCAGAAAAACAAGTTCGATGGTTTTCAGAAAAATAAGTTCGATGGTTTTTTGTTTTTAAATTAAAACCTTCGATATTTTTTTGGTAAAAGTCGATTCAAATTCAAAATTTTATCGACTTGGATAGTTTTCAAAAACTATCGAAGTGTGCTATGACTTTTATGCCCCTCAGAAAAACTATCGACAGTACAAATTTAAAACTATCGAACATGAATTGACTAAAATACCCTTACAGTACATGGAGTATAAAACGTCCCCTTAGTTGTTTTTCTTCATTATTCTAAGAACTAAGAGTTTTATATGCTTACAAAAATAGATACAAATATAGAACCATCTCCATCGATAGTTTCTTCAAGTTTTAATTGATTAAACGTGATAAAAACGATCATTTACCACAGTGATTTCATTTTTATCGTGAACCTACTGTGTTACTGATTAGGTTGGGTTTTTTATCTATGTTTTTAAAGGAAACTTTCGAATTTGATATTGTGGATCTTAAGTTGTTGTTAACAGTGTTCATACTTAGAAATTGATTGTCAAACAATTCATTTCTTAAGTTTCACTGGAAATTCGAAGTTAACAAATTAGGGTTCTTAATTTTTGGGTGTGGGTTGATTCGAGTCTGTGAAATTTAGTAAAAAGGGGTTATTTTAAAACTTAATTAATTAGATATAATTAATTAAAATAGTTTTGGTATTAATTTAAATTTTCTGGAAGTCTTTGAAAATATAATGGCCGGAGAATTTATTGTTACCAAAACTAATCCTGTCTCTTTTCAGAATGTGCAATCCATTACGAACTTACAGTTTCGTGCATGGGCACAATTCTTGAATACACGTTCTTTAGTGGCATACGCTTTAAGTACTCCTGCGGTCCTTTGTATTGATCAATTGACTGCACTGTACACATCAGCCACTGACACATCGGAGAATAATATATCTTCTTTCAGTTTTGTTGTTCCAGGGGGCAGAACAATAAGGGTGACGGAACATGATTTAAACAGAATCTTACATTTTCCTACAGAAAACCTTGTTCCTGATCCCAATACTGAAGAAATACATGCTTTCTTCACTCTCATTATAAGTCAACAACCTAACTTCTTTGTGGGAGAGTTTTTAAAGCATTACCTGACCAAACCATGGAATTTCTTCTTTCACACCTTAATCCATGTTTTTACTGCAAAGTTTACAAATCTACATGGTATTCCTCTGTTTCTTCAGAAATTAGGGTTTGCTATTCATAACAATAGACATATAAACATTGGACCACTGGAAGAGAGAACAGGCATGGATGATGTGCTTTGTTTCTATCCAAGGTTCCTACAGCTAATTCTTAATTATGTGTTAACAGCTGAAGAACGGGACATTTTTTGAAGGTGAGGAGACCATGGATTGTATGAAGATGAAGAGGAATGCAAAACGGCTCTTATCAAGAAGAACCATCTTCCAGGGGTGCCTACTGTTCTCACTGAATATCTAAGAAAGGTACCCCTACCACTTTTACCCCCAGGGGAATAGGTAAATGAAGGTAATATTCCTGAACCTGTTGTGGCTCCACAACCTGAACCTATGGATGTTGATCCAGAGCCCTCGGTGGCCATTCCTGACCAAGAGGTTGCAAACCCACAATCTCTAACCACGGTCATAGAGCCTTTGGACGAGCCAAATGAAACAGTAACCGAAGCTCCGACCCCTACTATACCAAACATTCAAACATCCATGAGTGTAGAGGGAGATAGTGCCTTAGCAGCACCACATAAGGAGATACGCCTTTCAACAACAGCTCTGCCTTCCTCTAAAAGGAGAAGAGTAGAAACCGAGGCAACTGTTGAAACTTCATTTCAATCATCCAAAGAGCCCTTTACTGATTTTTCTGATGCTGATTGGGCAACGCTTACCAAAGCCATATCTGAACCAATAACTCAATCAAGTAAGGAAGAATTGACGGAAACATTTGGTGTTCCGACCATATTACGGTCAGGATCACTAGTTGAAGGTTCTGAATTGAACCAAGAGTCTTCACAGACGTAGGTGCAGATCGACAACTCGGTGACAATGAATCAATTTTAATTGAGGAGTTAACTAAGGAAAAGTCTTCACAGACTTTAGAGGAAGTTTCAGGATCTCTGCTGTTAATAGAGCTTGATTCTACCCTCCTAGAGATTCAAACTCTAGATCCTACAAAGGATACATCATCTAAGGATGATCAGCAACTTGGTATATCCAAGGACGGGGACTTGCGAAGCCCCATTGCACCACGGGTGACCTCCTTAAGGATGGCTACGGTGAATTTTGATGCAGGTACAACTAGAAAGAAGGGAATGAGTGAAACAAAAACACTATCACATGGCCTGAGTGGGAAAGAAAAAATGAGTGATACACCAACAGAAACATTGAGTGAACACCCAGAGCCAAATGTGAGGAGTGACACCCAAACCCTAACAAACATAGATGAATTGCTAATGCCTATAGACAGAGAACTACATGTTCAATCCACTCTCAAGGAGATGACAGTTCATGATCGTCAAGGAAATCCACTATTCAAAGTCCCACTGCGACCTTCCTTTGACCAAGGAATCTCCTCCGGTCCAGTTGATGCTTATTTAACTACTATTCAACAGAAGATTCACTACTACAAATTTGAACATAGGAAGCACAACTTACATAGCGTTTTTCTTATGTGTTGTGCAAAATAGATGCTTACAAAGCGTTTTTTGAACTAGCGTTGTGCAAGCTATTCTAAAATAAATTAAGAATAAATGTAAAATCCAGAAAAATACTTACATAGCGTTTATAGAACAAACGCTATAGTAGTTACAACTTAAACAGTGTTTTAGCAAGTGCTATGTAACAAAGCGTATTTTAAGTGATTTTTAAGTTATTTTTATTTTTATTTTTAACTTAGACAACGGTTGAGGAAACACAATACAAGATAGTGTATTTTAATTAATTTCAGTTTATTTTTTATTTTTCTGTAAATACAACACCACGCTAAAACTATTCTCTTTAATTCATTATACACACACTACTGAAGCAAACACCCACTATTTTTCCACATACCTAATTCGATTTGAAAAATTCATCTGAAGGATTCCATTCACCGGCCTAATCCATCTGCAGAATTCGATTCAATTTATGTTAATTCGAGTTGTGAAATCCATGTGAAGAGTCTTCTCGCCAAATCGATTTGAGGGTTTTAGTTGTTGGGGTCTTCTCGTAGGTGTCTGGGTCTTCAAATTTCATCGACAACGTTGAACATCTCTGCTCTTATTTCTATTTGTAAGTATCTGAATTGTGGATTTTCAGTTTTTGGGTTTGAAATTTGTTGAGTTTTAAATTTTGGGGTTTTTGTCTTAATTTTGGGGTTTTGGTGGGGTTTTAAGGTTAAACCATTTTTTTGACACACTCATTGTTTTTAATTTGAATTGTTTTTAATTGGTGGGGTTGGATTCAGAATCAGCAGATTCATTTTGTGTAGATATCTTCAAGGCGGCGAGGGCCAGGTTACTCACAACAAACTTCTCCAACGCCATCTTCTTCATTCCTCATTCACCGAACAACAAAGGTACATCATTTCACACCTCCATTTCACTTTTCGAGATTTGACAATTAATCTGAAAATTTATTTTATTTATGTAATTTTGTGTTTATATTTATTTTGATATGGTGATTATTATTCTAGGTTAATGAATTGCTTCCCTTTGAGAAATGTGATGAATTATCAGTTTGTTAAATGTTTATTAAGTGTATATGCAGCTGATTTAGTGAATTTACATAATTCTATTTTTGAATTAATGATGTGCTCTTGGTAATGCTACTAGGTGATGTTAGATTAGTGTACTAAAGCAAATAAATCAATATTACATTCATTTATAAATATACTTGTGTGTGCCTTTAGGTATTAGTTGAAATCAGTTCACCGATATGTAGATCATATAGCTTGAAGAAGGCTATTATAGGCACTGGTGTACTGTGACATTTTCAAAGAAGCTACTTGTACAACATGTTAAGCACACTCCCTGTTTAAGAAATTAATTATGATTTGAAACTTACGAACTTTGTTCAAAAAAAGTAATTAACTGAATTAACTTACGAACTTTCGTAATTGTAGGTATTTGTCTGAGGTCTTTTTATCCAAAAATCCTGACCTGGCAGCCAAGTTTTCTTTTGTATCGCCTCATCTTGTATCACACTTGGTAGATAGCTCAGATACAAACTTGGCAAAGTGTTTGTTGGGACATATTGACAAAGAGCACCTACTTTTGCTGCCTTATAATGTTTCGTAAGTTACAACTTTAATGTACATGTATAGTTTTATTAACTTGTTTGTAATTCCTTCTAAATACAACAAAAAATACAGGAAACATTGGGTCTTGGTTGCCATTAATGCAAAAACATATATGATCTACTATATGGATCCAGCTCGGATAACGAATGCTATAAATTACAAGAAAGTGAAAGCGCTTGTAGAAACGTTAGTGAATTTTTAAAATGTTATGTATAACTTTAAAATGTAAGATACATGTGGATTGATGATGTGTTACTTACATGTGGGCTATGTTATTTGATTACAGGGCTATGAGGACACAATAAGAAGAGCTACACGATGACGACGTTTTAGAGTTTCGGATGGATAAATGTACATGTACAGGTGATCAAATTTTTGTTTCATAATCAAATGACTTGGGAGGATGATATGATTTAAGTATTATAGGTTAAGGTAGCTTGGATGACTTGAGTGGAAATTAAAACTTGTGCAATAATGGTCCAATTTTATATTCTTGCTGAGGCCATTATTTGGGTCCAGAATTTTCCGTTAAAATACACGATATGAGTGAGATACTAATCTTTCTGTGTATGTAGATATATTTCTGTCCAGGATTTTAACGGAATTTAGTACATTCAATTTTATTAACTTTGTAAGTACTAATATTTTGTAGTGCCCCAAGCAAGCTTTAGAAGATGGAATCTATTGTGCATATTATGTTGGATGCTTCATTGAGGACATATTATGTACCGGTGAAACAACTATCAATGTGAATGTAAGTAGATTCTAATATTTCTAAATGGCTATTTGTAATTCCGAATATATTATGATGGACAAAGTTGGCTCGCTTATGGATATTATTATATGATGTTGATATATTTTGTGAATGTGGAGCTCTTTTTGTGTGAAATAGACTAGTGTTTTGCAATATAATAATATTTGTTTGTTTGATTCATGATTATTTGAATCGTTATATTTTTTGGTGTATAGTTTTCATATTCCCCAAGATTGAAGACCTATCCTCCTAACAAAATGCTCCGTTTCCAGACAAATTGGGCAGGCTACATGTACAATTGATTTCTCAAGAACAAACTGTTAATGAAGTAGTGTTTTATGTTCTATTATAATGGTTTTAATTTGTAGTCGCTGTACAATAGTTTAATTTGGAAGACTTTGACTTGTACGTATATAATTATTTAAGGTTTATGAAAAAATTTGATTTTGGAAATGATTTCATTGTTTATGAGGTTGGTCTAATTTTTACAACAATATATGATGTCTTTTTATTCTTTTAATTGTATTTGTAATTTTTTCTGGAATATATAGTCTGGCAGGAAATTTATTAAATGGAATACACAACGTTTCCAGAATTGATGTGCAAGTAAAAGGTTGGACTTCAACAGCGCTTTTCAAAGAGCCATCCAAGTGATAATATCTGATAAATATACTACTTGCATAGCGTTTGTAGAAGTGCTATTGGAGTTGTTGCACTTGGAGAGCGGTCACTTGTATAGCACTTGTAAAAGCGTTGTCTTAGTATGTTACTTGAAGAGCGCCAAAAAAAACGCTTTGCAAGATAGTTGAACTTACACAGCACTGGCTTGCACAGCGCTTGAAAGCGCTGTGTAAGCTCAAAATTGAGCGTTGTCCAAGCAGAATTTTGTAGTAGTGATTGACTTGGCTACAGCTGATTCCAGAAGAACCTACAGGGTCTTAGGCGGTGCATCTAGCACTATAACATGTACTAAACAGGCAGTTGACTCCCTGAAGAAGGAAGCTATGGAGGAACTCGTCGAATTGAGAGCAGACGTCAAGGAACTAAGAGATGGTTTTGTGAATGAGGTGCATGTCTTACAACAAGGACAAGAAGCTTTAAGTGAAGACGTTCTGGTTATCCGGGATGGTCAAACAAGGGTCAAGGATGCAATGAATACACTGTCAAGAGTGGAGTCTCGCCTCAACAAGAGATTGGATAGAATCGAGCAGACTACCAACTCAAGACTGAATGGAATTGACCTGAAGCTAGATTCTATGGAAGAAATGAACAAGGACATTGCTCTATTCATGGAGAACCAAAGTGACAGAGTACAGTCGATCTGGAATATGTTGAGAAACCAACAACCTGGTCCTTCAAACCAACAACCTGGTCCTTCAACAACCTATTATGCTGAGGATGACTTCATGGACGACTCCTCAACTAAGGGGGAGAAAGATGGATGGGCAGCATGGGAAGGATGGGGGAAATGGGAAACTAATGAAAAGATCATAACCACTATTTCAGTGAGACAATATTGGATTGAAGACATAGTAGAAAAAGAGGTTGAAGAGGGATTTGAATTCATGCACGAGCAACAACCACTGGAAGAGCATGAACCATATTATCCAGAGCCAATTGAACATCTTATCTTGGATGACGATATGGAAGAAGCAAATCCTCTTGCAACAGAACAAGAAGTTGCCTTGGAAATATTGAAAGCTGAAAAAGCAGAAAGAGATGCCAGGCAAGCTGAGAAGGAAACTCACCAAGCAGTTCTGAGAAATGAGAAGCTAAAGAGGTTCAAGATGTATAATGAAGCAAGGAAGAAGAAGATGATTGATTTGGCACAGAAACAAGGAAAAGATTGGGAGGTAGCTTACAACACTTTCTGCGGAGTTGAAGACGGTTTAGAAGTCAACGACAATGCTGAGGTGGAAGTTATCATTCAAGATATAAGGAGTGCAAATCAGGAAGATCAGACTTACTTCACTGCATTGAGAAATTCTCTTATCTTTCTGAAAGCTGGGGTTGAAGCAAATAGTGTCTGGAACATACTGATCAATTTTATTGACAAAGGTACATTTGTGATTTCAACTAAGTTTTTCGAACAGAGAACATATACAGAACTTCAGGTGATGCTCATCAAGATCCAGAGAACCACAAGGTTAAATGAACTGCTCCGTGAGCATGTTAAGGAAATCTTGATGAAGGTCAGTCCAGAGATTACTGAAGATCCTCCTATGGTGAGATTCATGACGAATGACTTGTTCAGAATCTGCTATCTGACGGAGGACAAACTGAGAGATTACCCAAATAATTATCTAATATCAGTTGAGAAGAATCTTAGATCCACTGGATTCACATCAACGGAGAAGGACAAAGCAGCAGACACTCAAAGAAGATATCTGATGCAGAATGTTCCCTATTACAGGAAGAGAGTGGAGAAAGGATTGGAAGTGCATCCCAGACTACCAAACATGCCAAAGCTAAACAAGAAAGAAGTTAACACTGAATGGTTGTGGGCTGGAGTGGGTCAAGAGGTTGAATATATCGGAAGACACATCAAATGAGCAATCCTTAAACCTGGAGAACCACTGCACTATCCATCCGTGATTATCAAGCTGCTAACTCCAATCCAGTAGTTGAAGAAGGTGAGATTGAGATGGACTGAAGAATTGAAGCAAAGAACACAAGAACTATCTGCTCAGACTAGAGGAGCAACTTCATTGTAAAATTTTTTAATGTTCTTTGAATTTTGAAATCTGGAAATGTATATATTTAATCCAGAATGCATTTAATATTATTAATCTGTCTTACTTTAATTAGTTTCATGTTTCCTTAGTTAGTTGAGTTATCCTCGAGGTATTTTCTTGTCGAACTCTAACAATCAAATAGAGGGAGATTGTACAGCATAATGTAACATAAGATGTAACAGAGATAACTACAACTCAACAAAGGACAAGATAGACAATAATATTAACAGAAGAACAGGAATCCAGAAGTAAAGAAGAAAATGTAAACTCAAAAAATCAAAATATGGTATGTATTCTTGAAGTCCGTAAACAGGTCACGGAAAGAAGTTCATTAATATGTTCAAGCCTCAGTGACAAATAAAGAAACAAGACTTTCAAGACTACATACGTATTTGAATGCACCGGATAATGTCATTATTTCATCACTGAAATCGCGTAGGCGGATGCAAATGGGCAAATTCCTTGAAAAGCCCTTTACTTCCTGTCAAATCATAGATTTAGAATTTGCAAAAACTGATACTTGCACCAGACCAGTGACAACTGCTTATGCTAAGCATGGTAAAACTGACTTTTTGAGGAAAAACTCTAAAATTTCATCTGATATAGCTAATATTTAATCTATTTAAATAATATGATACAGAAAATGCAGATCCAACCCCGAGAAATAATGCAAAATCTACTGGTGAGTCATCTCTCCCTGGTGGAGACGAGCACAAAGGACCTGACAAGAAATCTAGCACTGGAACGAATCATGGGGTTCGCAACATGTCGAATATGGCAGCTCCATACATTAGTCGTCCAATTGGTCCTATCAATCAACTGTGCATTCTCAACAGAAACCCTAAAGATTTTAGTACGCCAGATCCCGAAAACATCTACATGATTTAAAGACTTGCTGAATATCGCAAAAAATCATCAAGAACACAGTTTTTTCAGTCTCTTTTTATATTTACTGATTTACATGTAATGTAACATTTTAGCTTCAACATGGAGTTTTTTTATTATATCATAAATCATACTTTTAGAATGCCCATTATCATTTTACAAATCAGTACTTGATAATTCTTCTCAACTTAGCTACCACTACAAGAAAAATATCTTCACACAACGGGGGTTGCCCGTTGTGTAACACCCTATTTTCCTGTTGTCTATTGCGATGTAGACTCTTACGCATATCATACAACGGTGTGCAATCGTTGTGTGACTCGCCTACAACGGCACTCAGTATTTACCATTATGTTGTGTAACAACCAGAAACAACAACACATTTTTTTAGAAAAGTGTTGTAAATATTCATCTCCAACACTCAGTATTTACCATTGCCACTATTGAGATGAAAGAATTAGCTACTCGATTAAATGAAATAAGACTCATTGTGTCACCTTGTAGTACACCATTTTTGTTTGCCAAGAGAAGAATGGCAGTATAAGACTGTACCTAGGTTACCAAGAGCTGAATGGACTAACCATAAGGAATAGATACTTCTTGCCAATGATAGATGATTCATTTGACCAATTAAAGGATGTAATCTATTTTTCAAAAGATAGATTTGAGGATAGTGTATCACCAAATTAAAAATAACCATGATGATGAGCCAAAAATGGCAGTTTAAACCTATGTACGTTATGAGTTTTTGGAGATGTAGTTTGGGTTGGCATGCGCTAGCAGCCTTTATTGATTTAGAGGATATTTTTGGAAAAATTGATTATTGTATTGATAGACGATATTTTGATATACTAATGGACTTAATAGATAGAGTTAAAGGATTGAAACAGAAGTTAGTAACAACACCGTTGTTAGAAATACCTAATGATAGAGGGGACTTTATGAATTATAGTGACGCGTCTAAGCAACTTAAGAAGTATGAGATAGGATATCTTACACCTGGCTTGGAGTTAGCCGAGATAGTGTCCGCGTGCGCTGAAAATTTAGAGACTTAGTTCATGGAGAAAAGTGGAATTTTTTTTCTTCAGACCACAAGAACCTTATGTATATCTTCAAATGGAAGGAACTAAACATGACGCAGAGAATATGGTTGGAACTAATCTAGAATAATGATTGTGAGATCCATTATCACCAGGAAAGGCCAATATAGTGGCTGATACTATGAACTAATGATATACGGATTGGGAAGGAAGGAGCT
Source organism: Heracleum sosnowskyi (assembly GCA_030848705.1). Lineage (NCBI taxonomy): Eukaryota > Viridiplantae > Streptophyta > Magnoliopsida > Apiales > Apiaceae > Heracleum > Heracleum sosnowskyi. The sequence goes on along the minus strand of CM061242.1, from coordinate 5,606,074 downwards.
TCAAGTGATTATTTTCAGAAAAAAAGAACGAGAGAAATTAATTGGAATTAGGATTCAGTCAGAATTGACTGAAAAGATAAAATTACATTAAGGGAAGGATATTAGAAAGGGAAAATGGTTTTAAGGACAAGGAAGAGTAAAAGAATATGAGAGATGAGAAAGGAATGCGAGAATATGTTCACAGATTATACATATATATATATGCTCACGCTCATAGAAACTAATTTTAAAATAAAAACTAGAAACTAATGTAAAATATACATTTTTTCTAATTTTATAAAATCCCAGTGCTATTTTAAATATGTACCACCCCTCTCCCAGATGCCCTTTCGCTCTCGTATTACTCTTTCTATTTCTGGAATCTTTCTTCATTTTGGTAACTTTCTGTAGTGATTCGCCGTCTGGATATCATACCCATCATCATCTAAACCTGCTTTCTTCTTCTTCCTCTCCATCACCCCTCCATTCTGTATATATATTATTTTTTTATATTTATAATCATCACCTCGTATTCACATCACTATATTTTTTATATTTGTATGAAAATCAACATTTATGAGTACATAAATCACTAACATTTAGTGATTTTTGTAGTAAAGATTAGTGATTTGTCTTTAAATTCGGTGATTTACTATCATATATCATAATTATTATTAATGAATATAAAGATTAATATTAAAATTTATATTAAATATAGTGAAATAGGTGGCTAGTGTGGTTAGGTGGTGGTGGATGATAGTTATTTTGAATTAGTTCTGCTCTAATCATGATGTTAGATATAATTGCTAATGTTTGTTTATCAGTGTTTAAGCAACAGGTATTTACAAGAGTTTATCAGAAGCCAGTCAGAGTTTAGTTAAACTCTGACAGGGTGAAGAGTTTAATTGAAGCCGGTCAGAGTTTAGTTAAAGTCTGACAAGGTGAAAGTTGAATTAGCTGTCGGTGCAGAATTGAAGATTCTAGAAGCAATATATTCTGAAGATGGAAAGAAGCAGAATATATTGATACAGCTAAGGAGATTAGACAGAAGACTGAAGCAATCCTTAATTGATAAGTTTTGTATAGCTAACTTATAGGAATATCAATTAGATAAGGATTGTATGAAGCTGTGTACTATATAAACACAGATAGGTTATCCCTAGAAGGGACGCGTGAATATTGATATATTATTCTTGTAACCTAGAAGCTCTTTGTGATTCATTAACATCATAAAGAGAGAAGCTGTTAATACGATTACAGTTTTATTGATTCATAAACAGTGTTTTTAATTATCGTTATTCTCATACATACTTGATTATATTGTGTATTCGGCCTAACAATTGGTATCAGAGCCAAGGCTGTTTAATATATACAGTTTTACGATTCAAACACAGTAATAATCATGTCTGAAGAAAATCAAGCTGCTCCCAAGGCTGAACAGGTTAAGCCTAATTCTGTGAGTCGATATGAAACAATCAGGGTTCCGATTCTCAGGCCTGTAGAATATCCGATTTGGAAGGTGAAGATGACCATGTTTCTGGAGGCTACAGATCCAGAATATCTTGACAGAATTTATGATGGTCCTCATAATCCAACCAAACTAGCCCCTGTTGTTGATGGACAAAAACAAAAGACTGTTCCAAAGGAAAAGAAAGATTTGACTCCTGAGGACATCTCATCAATTGCAAAGGATGCAAAGGTTAGACATCTTCTCCACAGTGCGTTAGATAACGTTATGTCTAACAGAGTAATTGGCTGCAAGACTGCCAAAGAAATATGGGATGCTCTAGAAGTCAGATGCCAAGGAACAGGTGCTATTAAGAAGAATAGAAAGACAATACTCACACAGGAGTATGAGCACTTTGATTCAAGAACTAATGAAACCTTGACTGAGACTTATGACAGATTTTGCAAACTGTTGAACGATCTGTCTCTGGTTGATAAAGAATATGAACTTGAAGAGTCAAATCTCAAGTTTCTTTTATCTCTACCTGAAAAGTGGGATTTAAAGGCAACAACAATCAGAGATAATTATGATCTTGCTGATACAGATCTTGATGAGATCTATGGATTGTTAAAGACTCATGAACTTGAGATAGAACAAAGAAACAGGAGATCCAGCAAGAAGACAAAATCTATTGCTCTCAAAGTTGAGGAGAAGCCCATTAAGAAGGAATCATCAAGGAAGAAAGCCAAGGGAAAGGCTTTAGTCATAAAATCTGAGAGTGAGTCATCAAACTCTGATGATGATTCAAACTCTTATGAAGCTTCTGATTCTGAGGATGATGAAGAGGAGATGATGCAAATGGCTGCCTTGATGGTTAAGACATTTAAGAAGATGGGATTCAAGAACTTCAAGAAGGGTAAGAGATTCTCAAGGAGAGATTCAAATTCTGAGAAGAAGAATTTCAGAAAGTCTGATGGAAGGGATACCAAGTCTGGAAAGAAGGACAAATCTGAGATCCAGTGCTACAAGTGCAAAGAGATGGGTCACTATGCTCCAGAGTGCAAGAAAGGAAGAACTGAAAAAGCACTCATCTCTAAAGGCAGAGACTGGGCAGATACTTCAGATTCTGATGATGGAGTGAATTATGCACTCATGGCAACTGTCAAAGATGAAGTTGAGTCATCAGAAAATAAGGTACCTCTAACTACTTATGCTTATGATACTGATAATATTTCTGAATTAAGAATTTATCTTAAGAACATACATGTTAGTTATAGGGATCAGACTTTAGAGAATGAGAGGATCAAATCTGAGAATCTTAGTCTTAAAGAAAGAAACAAGTTTCTTGAAAGAGAACTTGAGAATATGAAGCAGATTCAAAAAGAAAGAGATGATGCTGTTTATGTAGAACAGGAGTTGCTAAAAAGATATAAGCAACTAGAATCTGATTTAGAGAAGGAAAGGAAAATAATCAAGACTTGGACAGATTCTAGAAGAGACACTCATCAAGTGTTTCAGACTGATTCTGTAGGTTTAGGTTATTGTGAAAATGATGAACTTAGGTTTAAAGACAAGGTTAAGGTAAAACCACAACTTAAACCTGTGAAATTTGTTCCAGAAGCCAATAAGTTAAAATCTGTTGTAATAAGGGAAGCTGATATGGAATCAGATGAATCTTGTGACAAACAGGAAAATATTATAACAGAAAAACTTATGGAAATAGAATCTGTTAGAAAACCAGTAAAAACTTGTGAAAAACAGGTTAATGTTGGCTTGATGACAGGAAAACAGTTCAATCATAAGCTTAAAGAGGTAAAGTCTGCCATGAAACCTAAAGGTTCCAAGAGAAATAGGAATGGAAAAGTAGGCATAAATAATAGAAATAATCATATGCCTAATGCTAGTGCCTCAAGAAAAACATGTTACAGTTGTGGTAGTTCTAATCATCTTGCTAGATTTTGCACTAAGAACAAACATATTAATACTTTACCTTCTACATCAGAAGTAAAGAATGATTATGTTAGAGTAAAACCACAGACTTTATGCAAACATTGTGGGAGCACTTGGCATTCTATTTACACATGTAAGAGTTATCATGCAATTTATCATAACTATTATGAGCTAAAACCCAACCTAAAATGGGTTAGAGCAAACTCTGCTAGTGTAAAAACTGACAATGTTAGTTTAACCTCTGATAATGCTGATTCCGCTGCAAAAGCTAACACTGTTAAGAAGGACAAAGGATCCAAGCAAGTCTGGATCCTTAAAACTAACACTTAGTGTTTGTTTGTGATTGCAGGGTATAAAAGAGAGCACAATTATCTTGGACAGTGGATGCTCAGGACATATGACTGGAAACAAAGCCCTGCTATCAGACTTTGAGGAGAAAGCTGGCCCAAAAGTTTCCTATGGAGATGGCAACATAGGACACACTTTGGGATATGGCAATATCAATCTTGGAAGTGTCATCATCACAAATGTAGCTCTAGTCTCAGGACTCAAGCATAATCTGTTGTCTGTGAGTCAAATCTGTGACAGAGGAAACCATGTAGATTTTCATAGTGAATACTGTGAAGTTATCAGTAAATCTACTGGAAAAGTTGTTCTAGTTGGACACAGACGCAACAATATTTATGAAGCAAGTTTGGTAACAAACTCTGATGGAAGTACAGTGTGTCTGACTGCAAAGATGTCAAATGAAGAGAGTTGGAATTGGCACAAGAAGCTCTCTCATCTCAATTTGAACAACATTAATGAACTTATTAGAAAGGATCTTGTAAGAGGACTTCCAAAATCAGTACTTAATCTAGATGGTCTATGTGATTCTTGTCAAAAGGCCAAGCAAAGGAAGTCATCTTTCAAGAGCAAATCTGAATCTTCAGTAGTGGAACCTTATCATCTTCTACATGTTGATCTCTTTGGACCAGTGAATGTGATGTCAATGGGCAGAAAGAAATATGCTCTAGTAATTGTTGATGAATATACTAGATATACATGGGTGTATTTCTTATCAAAGAAGGATGAAACTGCTCAAATTCTGATGGATCATGTAAATCTACTGGACAAAGGATCACAGCACAAAGTAAAAATAATAAGGAGTGATAATGGAACTGAATTCAGAAACTCAATAATGGAAGCTTTCTGCAAGGAAAGAGGAGTCAAACAAGAATTTTCTGCACCTGGAACTCCACAGCAAAATGGTGTAGTTGAAAGAAAGAACAGAACCTTAATTGAAGCTGCCAGAACTATGCTTGATGAAGCAAAATTACCAACTTATTTCTGGGCAGAAGCTGTTCAAACTGCTTGTTTTACTCAAAATGCAACTCTGATCAACAAGCATGGAAAAACACCATATGAGATGGTGAAAAACAAGAAGCCAAATTTGAAATATTTTCATATATTTGGATGCAAATGCTTTGTGTTGAAGACTCATCCTGAACAGTTGACAAAGTTCGAGTTAAAAGCTGATGAAGGAATCTTTGTTGGCTATCCATTGTCAACAAAAGCATTCAGAGTTTACAATCTGAGAACTAAGGTAATCATGGAATCCATACATGTGTCATTTGATGACAAGAAAATAATTGGACTTGAAGACAAGGATGGATATGATCAACTACGTTTTGAAAATGAAGATCTATTCTCTGATGATGTAAACTCTGACGAAGCAGGTTTGACAAACTCTGACGAAGCATACTCTGAACCTCTACTAGTAAATACTGGAGAAACTGGAAATTCTCAAATTGAACAAAATAGAGAACCAGTTGAGGGGGAGCGTGAAGAAGCTCAACAAGACACAGCAAGTGAGTCAGTTGAGGAAACTGATTCAAACTCTGACAGCTCAAACACTGAGCCATCCAACTCAGGGGGAGCCTCAGATACTGCAGATAGTCAACGTATGAATCAGGAGAGCATGGATCAAGGGGGAGGATTCAATAATGATGCAAGAAACCACTTACCAACAGCAAGAAAGTGGACACAGGCACACACACCTGATCTCATAATTGGAGATCCTGATGCTAGTGTGAGAACTAGAAGTGCAACAAACAATGAGTGTCTGTATCATGCTTTCTTGTCTCAAACAGAACCAAAGAAAGTGGAGGAAGCTCTTCAAGATGCTAATTGGATTACAGCAATGCAAGAAGAGTTAAATGAATTTGAAAGAAATGAAGTCTGGACACTTGTACCTAGACCAAAGAATAGATCAATTGTAGGTACAAAGTGGGTTTTCAGAAACAAGACTGACAGTGAAGGTGTGATTACAAGAAACAAGGCTAGACTTGTGGCTAAAGGTTATTCACAACAGGAAGGAATTGACTATGATGAAACCTTTGCTCCAGTTGCAAGATTGGAGGCCATAAGAATTTTTCTGGCCTATGCTGCACACAAGAAGTTTAAAGTCTTTCAGATGGATGTAAAAAGTGCTTTTCTCAATGGGAAGCTTGAAGAAGAAGTGTTTGTTGAACAACCACCAGGATTTGTAGATTCCAAGCATCCAGATTATGTCTACAGGCTTGACAAGGCATTATATGGACTAAAGCAAGCACCAAGAGCATGGTATGAAACTCTTGCTCAGTTTCTTTTAGAAAGTGGGTTCACAAGAGGTACAATTGATAAAACCTTGTTTTATTTCAATTCTGGTGATGATTTGCTTTTAGTTCAAATTTATGTAGATGATATTATTTTTGGATCTACTAATGACAAACTTTGTAAGAAGTTTGCAAAGCTTATGCAATCCAGGTACCAAATGAGTATGATGGGAGAGCTTAGTTATTTTCTAGGCTTACAGGTCAAGCAAACAGATGATGGGATTTTTATCAATCAAGCAAAGTATACCAGAAATCTTCTCAAGAAATTTGGTATGCTTGATAGTTCATCTGCTACAACTCCCATGGCTACAGCAACGAAGCTTGACAAAGACACAGGAGCCTCAGTAGATATGACTAACTACAGAGGAATGATAGGGTCTTTACTGTATCTTACTGCAAGTAGACCTGATATCATGTATGCAACATGTCTTTGTGCAAGATTTCAAGCAGATCCCAGAGAGCCTCATCTAACAGCTGTAAAAAGGATCTTCAAATATCTCAAAGGAACCATAACCCTGGGTTTGTGGTATCCTAGAGAATCAGAGTTTAAGTTAATTGGTTACTCTGATGCAGATTTTGCAGGCTGTAAGATAGACAGAAAAAGTACAAGTGGAAGCTGTCAATTTTTAGGTGACAGATTAGTTTCTTGGTACAGTAAGAAACAGAAATCAATTTCTACATCCACTGCAGAAGCAGAGTATATAGCAGCTGGTAGCTGTTGTGCACAGATTTTATGGATGAAGAATCAATTGCTGGATTATGGATTAAGGTACTCTAGAATACCTATTTTCTGTGATAATCAAAGTGCAATTGCTATGACAGGTAATCCAGTACAGCATTCCATGACAAAGCACATCAGCATAAGGTATCATTTTATCAGAGAACATGTTGAAGAAGGAAACATTGAGCTTCATTTTGTGTCTACAGACCAACAACTTGCAGATATCTTCACCAAACCTTTGAGTGAAGCTACTTTTACAAGATTGGTAAATGAACTTGGAATGATCTCTGGTTCTGACTAGAGATACGGGTTAGACTCATTTTTTTCTTCATGATTTGTTACATGTGTTAACTGTTATGTGAATCAGCATGTTAAACTCTGATGATAAACTCTGTGAAGTGTCAGTCATACTCTGAACGTAAACTCTGATGTTAAACTCTGTTGGTCATACTCTGGTAATTACAGTTTAAATGCTATACTCTGATTGTAATTTTGTCTGAAACATATGGACCAATGAAGAAATTTGTATGAAACATAATTCTCAGTAAGTAATTGTGAATCCTTAAGAGTTGATAGATTCTGATCTCAAATATGTGCAGTAAGCTAACACAGCATGATACTGTCTCTATATTTATAGCATCTCTTAGTTTATTGATCCTATACACTGAGTCTGTATTAGCTGTTTGCATTTTCTCTCATAAGATAACTATAATCACTGATGAAAAGTCTAAACTCTGATTATTCATTGCAAATAATTCACCCTCAAATCAAAAGATGCCAAATAGAGCACAAATTCCTTTGAGATCATGTTGTGCCTAGGAAGATCCAGGAACTTATTGTATGAAATAAGGGCTAAAATCTTTGATTTTTGGTGACTAGTGCCAACCACTGATTACTGGAAAAATAAATTTAAAAAAAAAAAAAAAAAAAAAAAATTTTAATAAAAAAAAGAGGGGGTGAAAAATAAAAGACATATCCAAATGAAAGGATATCAGTAATACAGAGTTTAGATAGAAAAATCAGTGTCTATGTTATACATGAGAGTTTAGGCAACCAGTTTTTACTACTTTAGTTTGTGGATTTTATGCACTTTGAGATGATCTAAATACTGATTTCGGTAAACTCTGCTACTACACACACATTTTTCACAACTGAACAGATTGAGAAAAGAGTTTATTGACAAAGAAGGACAAATGGTAAACACTGATGTATTGTGTGAAATACGCCGAGGTTACTTTGTTTTAATCTCTGATGGTTAAAATAACTTCTTTGTTTCAGACAGTTAATAATTTTGAGATTAGCCATTTGTTTTTCGGAAAAAGTATGATTGGACGGAGAACAGAAAGAGTATGTTTATTAAGTCCTGTTTGTGATTTGTATTGCAGCTGAGTATGTTAGTTAATTGGTTAAAGTTTTTTTCTTTCCAATTACTATGCAATATTGATAACTGAAATGTAAAGAAACAAATTTTTCATTAATTGATTCAAATTTACATTCAGACAATTTCATACTCATGTTAAGCTAATCTTTCTGGTACATACTAATCACTATGGTTACAAAAGAGAAGATCTATTTAACCAGGACAAGTACTTGAATGCTACATCTGAAGCAGAAGAGCTAGAGCCAGAAGCTATTGTGCTCTATTACTTCTGATGAGCGCAACCCAGTTGTTCAACTGATCATTATACCATCTGGGATTGCATGACAACATCCTGACGATGAATCATCATCATCATCATCATCTTCCTGGATTCTCTTTCTGCTTTGCAGCTTGCAGGACTCCAAGAAGATTGTCTCCTCAGTACCCATCAGGAAACTCTGCTGGAAGAGCATCATACATATCTCCATAGTATGATCGTCTGCCAAGATGGGCACATCATATGGACCGGGACGGATGATGTGCACATAAGGATTAGAGATTGGTCCTTCTGCTATTTCATCATCTGCTATAAGACCTTCATCATTCAGAAAAGAAAGAACAAGAAACTCATCGATGATGTAGTTTGCTTGTTGAGGCCAGTTCATGTTCAAGAATGATTCGACATCCATGAACTCAAACGTTCCTGCCATTTGGTGTTTAGTAATTTTAAGATATGAAGCCTGTTGTTAAAATGCTTGAGTTTTTAAAGCATTCAACAGGGTAAATGAAGGGTTTTTACTAGAATCGAAGCGCTTGGGATACTAAGGTGCGGAGTTTCGAGACAGTCATTATTATTTTGACTGTTGAGTTCCTTTGTACTTTATTATTAAAATTGATAATTTTATTATTATTGATTTTTTTTCTTTTAAGCGAATATTTTGAGTGTTATATGTGATGACAGGTGTCTCCACGTTTGCACGTGTGTATTGGAAGTTGTTAGATACAGCTGTCAGCGTATTAACGTCTGACATCTGTCCTACTAACATACTTCTAATCTTTACAGTTATTATTTAATACACTACATACACACGATTCAATCTTTTACGCATTTCATCTTTTCATAACATTTTACTCACACACAAACACTCAAACACTTTCAAAGCCCAGTACTTCTTGTTTTCAATTCTTACTAATGGCAACTACAGCGTTTATTGCTTCTGAATTAGAATTTGTCCCAAATAACTACTCAGCTCCTGTAGCAAATGAGAACGCACCGGAGGCGTTTCATTTGATTCAGAGTTTCTTGTCAAACTCTGATATTGGCACTGCTCTCACCGCACCATCGAAGCTGTCTGCAACTCAAATCAAATCTTTTTGGCAGACAGGTGCTTATGATAATGGAGGAGAGTCTGGATCTCCATCTATCATTTTTCAATATGAGGACAATGACTATGCTGTTACTCCTACTACTGTTCGTGATGCTTTGGGTCTTGAAGATTTCAATGCATTCACAATCTCTGTTGGCGACTCTGAGCTAGTCAGGATGATGAACGAGATAGGCTACACTGGACCTTTGACAAAGATAGGTCAACTCAAAAGGCCATTTTTGCGAAAGGAATGGAGTTTCTTTTTCGACTGCATTACAAGAGCGTTCGGGAAAAAGTGCACAAACTGGGATGCAATTCCCACTGATAGTCTACAGATCGGGTATTCTCTTCTCTATGGCAGTCAATTTGATGTTGCTAGATTAGTTTTAACTAATATTGGTGAGAAAATGCTAGAGAATAGGAATGTTGTCTATTTCTCTAGGTTTTGTCAGTTAATATTTAGTCTATGCTGCCCTGATGTTGAGATTTTAGATGAGGATGTCATTCTTTCATTTAAATTGCACAAACGTATATTCTCTGATCTTATCAACAAGGACAACAAGAAAGGAGAAGTTGGTCCTTTAATGTTACCTGCATCTGTGCAACAATTTCTTGACAACTTACAACAACAACATGTCTCAACTGCTGAAGCTGGACCTTCTGTATCTCAACCACAGAGGTCAAAGAGATCTAAAGTTCGAGCAGTTAAGTCTGGTTTGCAACAACCTGAAGCTGAGGTATCAAATGTTGATGCTGTGCCTCAGAGAAAAAGAATGAAGAAAAAGAGAGCCCAAAGGGCAAAGACTGTTGCTGCTGATTCTGTTGCAGACTCAGAAACTGAAGCTGATGAAGAAAATCTTCATCAGAGAAAGAGAAGATTAGTTGCTAATCAACTTTTTGGTGATATTATTGCCAATATGAATAAAGAACCTGAGGAAACAGAAGCTCCTACATCAAAAGCTGATGATGTAGTTGAGGAAGCTGTTGCATACTCTGACAGCAGGATGATTGATCATGAAGATACTATACTAGAAGCTGATCAAGCTACTACTGAATTAGTAGAGCCTATTGCTTCTCACACAGAAATCATTTCTCTTGATTTTGAGAAAGGTGAGGAAGTTGATCAGATTAGAGTTGATCCAGTTCCAGAAGCTGTTGCTGTACATGTAGATGCAACAGACAATGATCATGAGGATACTGTCTTACTTGAAACTTTGCAACAATCAGTTGTTGAGATTGTTCAGAGAGAAGCAGAGGTTACTGCTCCAGTAAACTCTGATGTTCCTCAAACTGTAGCAGATCAAGTACCTGAAGCAACTGCACAGTTAGTTAATGAAATCACTGCTGAAAATGTGCTTGAAGATATTCACAGACAGGATGACAATGCTGAAGCTAGTCCTGATCATTCAAACTCTGATATTCAAGTGGAAATTTCTGATATTCAAGCAAATTCTACTGAAGAAAGGGAAGTTCAAAGGGCTGCTTCTGAGCATTATCAGACTATGTACTACAATGCATGGGCTAATGCAGATTGTATCTTTCCAGCGCAAAGGGCTGCAGATTTCTTATCTGATTCTGTCAAGAAGATTACAAATCCTGATGTTCTTACAAGTTTACAAGCAACTGTTGTTCAAGTCAAATCTCTCAATAATAGATTTGATGAGAATCAACAGATGTTTACAAATCTGAGGAATGAATTTTCTCTAAGGGATACAACTTTGAAGCTTGACAGATCATTTTATTCTACACAATTCAAGCAGCAAGCCAAGGACTCTGAGGAACTCAAGACAAGGCTTGGAAAAGTTGAGGAGAATCAGGCTGAAATGTCCACTCAATTGAATTCCATTTCTACTGCGCTTGAATTGCTGACATCAGTACTCATTTCTGATGATGTCAAAAAGGGGGAGAGTATACCTAAAGACAAATGCAAAGATACTCAAACTCTGAGACGGAAGGATGATTCTACTGATGGGGGAAGCAGAGGAAATGCAAGAAGGATTTCTGCTCAAAGGCAAAGACGTGTAATAAACTCTGGTGGTCAATCTACTTCAAAACTCAACAAAAGTTTAGTTGTTTCAGCTAACCCATCTACTGATGAAGAGATTGCTGCTAGGATCTTTATTAAAGAGCATGGAAAGGAAGTTACTATTGAAGATATCCAGGCTGAAGAACAGATGCTTGCTGAAGAACACAAGAAAAATCTTGAAGCTGGAATCTACAAGAAGAAGGAAATCAAGGCTCCTAGAAAGAAAGAAAAAGGAATTGTTATCAAAGAGAATGTAAACTCTGATCAGAGTTTACAGTACTCAAGGAGGCCTGTGATTAAAAATGCTGACAAAGGAAAAGGTAAACTGGTAGAAGAAGAACAGTTACCTAAGAAGATTTATTCAACCTCTGACATTGCTCAAGTTGAAACAAGATTACCAAAATCAACCTCTGACGCTGCTCAAGTTGATGATACTATTGAAGTTAAGCCAGTCTCTGACAAGGCTCAAGCTGTGCAAACTCAGCTAGTTCCTCAACTCAAAGGTTTCTTAAGACCTGTACTCTCTGAAACTCTGACACTTCAACCTGTGGATTTTTCTCAAACCAGGACTGTACTTGGAAAAGAATCTTATGATAAGTCTGGTTTAGGTTCACATAGGGAGAAGAGAATAAATAACAGATCTCAAGACAATATTTCACTGGCAGGATCTGGTATTGGGAATACACAAGAAAATCTTGATAAGTTAGAATCTGTTCAGTTGATTTTTCACAGAGTCTTGAAGAAGCAGTTTCTGTTATACTTCATGAGTGATGGAAGAGTTTATAGAGTTGGAGAATCTGATGTAAATCTCAAATCATGGGAAGAACTTGAATATATACTTTATCTGTTAAAGGTTAAGAACAGACACACCCATAATGTTGCTCAAATCTTAAGAGAAAAGATGCTGAGATCAAAAGTGATGCTTGGAGGAGGAGAAGTCTCAAATGCTTATATTCCAAAGTATAGAGATCATACTGGAAAGTTGGTGGAGATGAAGAGAAACAGTGCTAGATTTAAAACTGCACTGGGAATAAAAGTCTTAGAATTCAACTTAGAGTCAGATAAAGCTCAGTACATTCGGTTAGGGAATGACATGAAGAAGAATAGTATCTATTCTCTGAGGGCTGCCATATATCAAACTGGTGAAGGAGATCCAGAGTATAAGGAGCTAAAAGAGATTATGATAACTGAGCTTGAGAATGCTGAAAGAAGACTGCTGATTGATTATCTCAGGACTGTGCCTGATATTGAAGAAGTCAAGTAAAGTCTGACTGTAAGTTTTTAATATTTTCTATTCTAAGTCAAATTTAAACTCTGTTTTAAATTAAACTCTGTTATATGTTAAACACTGCATTTGTTAAAAGGTTTTGACATCATCAATTATATGTTTTAACTTGTACATTTTATTATGAACAAGTTGGGGGAGATTGTTAGATATAATTGCTAATGTTTGTTTATCAGTGTTTAAGCAACAGGTATTTACAAGAGTTTATCAGAAGCCAGTCAGAGTTTAGTTAAACTCTGACAGGGTGAAGAGTTTAATTGAAGCCGGTCAGAGTTTAGTTAAAGTCTGACAAGGTGAAAGTTGAATTAGCTGTCGGTGCAGAATTGAAGATTCTAGAAGCAATATATTCTGAAGATGGAAAGAAGCAGAATATATTGATACAGCTAAGGAGATTAGACAGAAGACTGAAGCAATCCTTAATTGATAAGTTTTGTATAGCTAACTTATAGGAATATCAATTAGATAAGGATTGTATGAAGCTGTGTACTATATAAACACAGATAGGTTATCCCTAGAAGGGACGCGTGAATATTGATATATTATTCTTGTAACCTAGAAGCTCTTTGTGATTCATTAACATCATAAAGAGAGAAGCTGTTAATACGATTACAGTTTTATTGATTCATAAACAGTGTTTTTAATTATCGTTATTCTCATACATACTTGATTATATTGTGTATTCGGCCTAACACATGAATATATGTAGTTGAGGTTAGTTGTATTGATCAGAGGATATAGTGAAGGTGATTACAAAAAGAAATTTGTGCGATTAATGATGACTTAATGGCGATTTCAGAATTGTTTTGTGGTGATTTGGGGTTAAAGTGAAGATGAGAGATATATGAAGTATATGTATATAGTGTATAGAAAGCTTGTTGTGTATGTCACAATTTCTTGGTGGACTGTAAAGTAGGATATTTGTATGTAGGCATTATCAAATTTTAAATTAACTGCATAAAAGCGGTTGATTCATGAGAACTAAGAACCATAAGACAGAATCACTAAATCTGAATTCAAATCACCAAAATTTAGCACACATATACACAAATATATTATAATCGTTTATATCACCACTATCACTCATTCACCATCACTACATCGTTACCACCTCACCATCACCATTACTAGCTATAACAAACACCACTACAACGACCACTAACATCCCCACCAAAATTAACGTCACGAGCCATCACAATTAGTACAACGACACGGCCACTACAAGTCTACAACCACCACCAAATTCAAAAGCAAATAACCAAAAATTTAAACTACTACCACCATAACGGAATCACCAAAATCAAACTGCACTAATAAAAAATTATACACCACTATCACCCATTAATCACTAAAAATCAGATCTAAAGCATTAAAAGTTTAACTCAAATCACTGAAATTGATAGGCAAATCACTAAATTCATAACACAAATTACCAATTTTTTTATTTAAATCATCAAAAAATTCATATCTGAGTCGTGCTTCGTGCTTCCATTAAAGAGGTCATTATAGCAGATTGAGGCATCGAAAAAATATAAGGAACAACGACAACAAAATCTTCTTTTACCATGATTAATTTATGTATATTTATATGTGCTAAATATATTTATATATGTAGTTAACTACCTCCATTAGATCTAGGAAATCCGTTGATTTGATCGGAGCAAAAACTTCCGATCTGGGCCGTGCTTCGTGCTTCCATTAAAGAGGTCTTGATAGTAGAGTGAGGCGACAGAAAAATGTAAAGAACGACAACGACAACAAAATCTTCTTTCACCATGATTGATTTATTTATATTTAGATGTGGTAAATTTATTTATATATGTATTCAACTACCTCCATCAAATCTGGGAACTCCGTTGATTTGATCGGAGCAACCAAATTGATATGACTGGAAGGAGAAAGAGGTTAAAGAGCAAAAGAGGAGAATCGTGGTAATAAAGATGAAGAAAGGGAGAACAACAATGGCAGCTTTTGATTACGATGAAAGTGGTAGAGGCGTCGGTTGTGAAGTAATTGGATGTGGAGGCAGAGAAGTGTTAAAAGTGGGATGAGGCACACTAAGAGAAAATGAAATCTAGATCTAATTTGTGTGGTTGAGATTAGTTTTGGATATGAAAAATAAAGGGTCGTGATTTAGTCTCAGTTCTCTCATTCTTAATTGGGTTCCCATTCGATCATCTATATATATATATCTGTGTGTGTGTGTGTGTGTGTGTGTGTGTGTGTGTGTGTGAACACTATCTGGAAAATTTTCAGTGTAGACCACTTAAAAGTTAGACATGTTAGACCAGTTTTGCAGTACAATGTATTTTTTGACTTATGTACTAACACTGAAATTGCAGTACAATCAATCTAAAAATTGCAGTATAATAATTTTGATTTACAAAACAAGTTCATTTCAATTACATTTTTTTAAATAGAGATTGTAGGTTGCCCGAAGATATAATGTATAAACTGTATAAAAAAATAAAGAAGAAGAAGATGATTGATTTGGCACATAAACAAGGAAAAGATTGGGAGGTAGCTTACAACACTTTCTGCGGAGTTGAAGACGGTTTAGAAGTCAACGACAATGCTGAGGTGGAAGTTATCATTCAAGATATAAGGAGTGCAAATCAGGAAGATCAGACTTACTTCACTGCATTGAGAAATTCTTTTATCTTTCTGAAAGCTGGGGTTGAAGCAAATAGTGTCTGGAACATACTGATCAATTTTATTGACAAAGGTACATTTGTGATTTCAACTAAGTTTTTCGAACAGAGAACATATACAGAACTTCAGGTGATGCTCATCAAGATCCAGAGAACCACAAGGTTGAATGAACTGCTCCGTGAGCATGTTAAGGAAATCTTGATGAAGGTCAGTCCAGAGATTACTGAAGATCCTCCTATGGTGAGATTCATGACGAATGACTTGTTCAGAATCTGCTATCTGACGGAGGACAAACTGAGAGATTACCCAAATAATTATCTAATATCAGTTGAGAAGAATCTTAGATCCACTGGATTCACATCAACGGAGAAGGACAAAGCAGCAGACACTCTAAGAAGATATCTGATGCAGAATGTTCCCTATTACAGGAAGAGAGTGGAGAAAGGATTGGAAGTGCATCCCAGACTACCAAACATGCCAAAGCTAAACAAGAAAGAAGTTAACACTGAATGGTTGTGGGCTGGAGTGGGTCAAGAGGTTGAATATATCGGAAGACACATCAAAGGAGCAATCCTTAAACCTGGAGAACCACTGCACTATCCATCCGTGATTGATTATCAAGCTGCTAACTCCAATCCAGTAGTTGAAGAAGGTGAGATTGAGATGGACTGAAGAATTGAAGCAAAGAACACAAGAACTATCTGCTCAGACTAGAGGAGCAACTTCATTGTAAAAAGTTTTAATGTTCTTTGAATTTTGAAATCTGGAAATGTATATATTTAATCCAGAATGCATTTAATATTATTAATCTGTCTTACTTTAATTAGTTTCGTGTTTCCTTAGTTAGTTGAGTTATCCTCGAGGTATTTGCTTGTCGAACTCTAACAATCAAATAGGGGGAGATTGTAAAGCATAATGTAACATAAGATATAACAGAGATAACTACAACTCAACAAAGGACAAGATAGACAATAATATTAACAGAAGAACAGGAATCCAGAAGTAAAGAAGAAAATATAAACTCAAAAAATCAAAATATGGTATGTATTCTTGAAGTCCGTAAACAGGTCACGGAAAGAAGTTCATTAATATGTTCAAGCCTCAGTGACAAATAAAGAAACAAGACTTTCAAGACTACAAAAGTATTTGAATGATTAAGAGTTAGTACCATGGGATTCTAGTGATTTAATTGAAGCAACCAGAATGACAAAGGACTTATCAACAACATTGAATTGAAGACATGGAAGTATTGATCGAGTGTAAGTCATCTGTGAATTAGACCAGTTGCACTAGTTGTCAACACCTAAAAGATCAAGATGTTTATCGTCTCGGAAGAAGTTGATTTAAGTCTAAATCTAAAACATCCTGAAAGTGAAAAAAATATTACAAGGTATGTTTAGGTTTAAATGGAAGTACAATATACTTGATGTAAAAGGAGAGAATCTTCAAGGGTCAAACTGCATAAGGACAACATTCGATGGTTTTCTTTTAAGAAAAACTATCGAAATTGATCAAGTGGATTTGGATGAAAAACCATCGAAGAAGTAATTCTTCATTCGATAGATTTTATTTAAAATCTATCGAAGGAAGAATTAATTAATTCCTTCGATAGTTTTTAAAAGAAGGAGCAGGTGAAATTTGTAGTACTTTGTCAGGTTCATTGAAGAATTGGACGGCCAGGATTATTCCACAAATGGCTCGATAGTTTTTCAAAAGAAGACCACAATTACATAAGTTAAGGCAGTGTCTTCCTCAGTCGGTTTACAGTTGATCAAAAGAGACAGAAGAAATTAAAGCTCAAGAACATTTAATAGAAGAGAATTTAGGTTGCCTTAATTTCTATAGTTTGTATTGATTACGTTTACCTGAACTCATTGAAGCTAATCTACAGATTAGAATTGTAGCACCCCTCGCGGTTTATATTTATAAAATGATATATTCCCCGACTCATGTTTTGATTTGGTGCATTTGATTTCGTATTAGAACTGAAATAATTATCCGCGAACAAAATTGAATAATTTGTGAGTATCGTATTCAACCCCCCTTCTACGATACTTTGGACCTAACAATAATCAATTTGATATTGCAGGGTGTGGAACAGGTGAACCAAGTTGTGTGGATTATGGACAGTGGATGTTCAAGGCATATGACCAGAGATAGAGCCCTGCTATTAAATGTAGTTGAGACAGTTGGCCCAGTGGTTACCTTTGGAGATAACAGCAAAGGTATAACTGAAGGATATGGCAGTCTGGAAGCTGGAAATGTTATCATTGAGGATGTATCTGTTGTGGAAGGTCTTAACCACAATCTTCTCAGTATCATTCAATTCTGTGAAAGAGGATATGATGTTTCGTTTGATAAAGAGAAGTGTCAGATCCTTCACAAGAAGAATGGAAAGTCTGCTCTTCAAGGAGTAAGGATAGGAAAATTATTCATAGCTGATTTGTATTAAGGATGCAAAGATGAAGTTAATTGTTTTTATGCTAAAGCTTCGTCAGTTGAAAGTTGGCTATGGCACAAGAATATGTCTCACCTCAACTTCAAAACAATGAAATCCCTAGTCAAGAGGGAATTTGTAAGAGGTCTGCCTCAAATGGAATTTACACAGGAAGGAATGTGTGAGGCATGTCAGAAAGGAAAGTCAAAGAAAGCATCTCTCATGAGCACTGACACATCTTCAATAACTGAACCTCATCACTTATTGCACATGGATTTGTTTGGTCCAGTTATTGTGATGTTTATGTCAAACAAGCAATATGCTCTTGTGATCGTCGATGACTATTCCAAAATACACATGGGTTTTATTCCTACATTCCAAGGATGAAACTCCACAGATGGTGATTGATCATGTGAAGTTGATTGAGCTAGATTCTAAGTTTCCAGTTAGAGCTATAAGGTCAAACAATGGAACTCAATTCAAGAATACAGTTCTGAATGACTTTTGTGCAGACAGAGGAATAACAAGACAATACTCAGCCCCTAGAACTCCTCAACAGAATGGAGTGGTAGAAAGGAAGAATCGTACATTGATTGAAGCTGCAAGAACAATGTTAAGTGAATCAAGACTTCCAATGTACTTCTGGGTTGAAGCTGTGAACACTGCTTGTTATACTCAGAATCGAACTTTAATCAACAAGGACATAATAAAGACACATTATGAGATCATGAATAACAAGAAACCAACCCTCAAATACTTTCATGTATTTGGTGCTAAATGTTTTGTGCTTAAAGATGGAGATGTTTGACATGGCAAGTTCGAGGCCAAAGCACATGAAGAAATTTTTATTAGTTACTCCAGAAGATCATATAGGGTGTACATAATTGACAGTCACCAGGTGAAAGAAAGTGTCAATGTTACATTTGATGACACTAAACTCTCAAGTATCCAAACAGAAGATCCATCTGAGAAACTAAAGTTTGAAAACTTTTCATATTCAGAATCAGATGATGAGACTCCGCCTGAGATTATTGCTGGTGATAACAATAACAATGATGATAATGATCTTGGTGGTGGTGGTGGAAACACTGGTAACAATAGAGATACCACTAACACTGGAGAAGAATCATCAAGACAAACTAGCAACAACTCAGGGGGAGGAAATGAAGGGTGAACTAGTCACTCACAACACCATAATAAATTTCAAGGAGAATCATCAAGATCAAATCTTCCAAGACAAACTGTTTGCAATAGAGCTCGTCCTTTTGAGCTGATTATTGGTGATCCAGGTGTTGGAGTTAAAACGAAAAGTGCTACTCGGAATGAATTTCATTATTCAGGGTTTCTTTCTGAAATGGAACCAAAGAAGACTGAGGAAGAACTGGGTGATCCTGATTGGGTGATTGCTATGCAAGATGAACTCAATCAATTTGAACAACAACAAGTCTGGAAGTTGGTATCTAGACCAAAGAACATAAAAGTAGTTGGTACACGGTGGGTATTCAGAAATAAATTAGATGAAGATGGCATAGTGACAAGAAATAAAGCAAGACTGGTTGCTCAAGGGTATTCACAAGCTGAAGGCATTGATTATGCTGAAACCTATGCACCAGTAGCTAGGCTTGAGGCTATCAGGATGTTCTTAGCATTTGCAGCTTACTCCAATTTCAAAGTATATCAAATGGATGTTAAGAGTGCATTCCTGAATGGTGAGCTGGATGAAGAAGTGTATGTAGAACAGCCCCCTGGCTTTGAAAATCAGGAGTTGCTGGACTTTGTTTACTTTCTCTTCAAGGCTATCTATGGTCTCAAACAAGCCACGAGAAAATGGTATGACACTCTTTCTAGTTTTCTTATTGAAAATGGTTTTGTTAGAGGTATCATAGACAAAAATCTTTTTTCTAAGAAACACAAAAATGATATGATATTAGTCCAAGTCTATGTGGATGACATCATATTTGGGTCTACTAATGATGATCTTTGTAAGAGATTTGCTAAGCTAATGCATAGTAAGTTTGAAATGAGTATGATGGGTAGCTAAAGTTATTTCTTGGATTGCAAGTAAGTCAAAGGTTAGATGGTTTATTTATTTGTCAATCCAAGTATCTCAAAGAACTCCCCAAGAAATATCACATGGAGGATTCAGCTTCAGCCAGGAGTCCATCATCTATAGCTGTCAAACTTGGAGCTTGTGATAATTCTATCAAGGTAGATGTTACAAGCTATAGAGGTATGATTGGCTCATTACTCTATCTTACTACAAGTAGACAAGATATTATATATATATGCTACATGCTTGTGTGCAAGGTTCCAAGCAGATACTAGAGATTTACATCTAGTTGTTGTAAAAAGAATCTTGAGATATCTTAAGGGTACACCAAATCTAGGTATCTGGTACCCTAAAGATTCTGGTTTTAACATTGTTGGATATACAGATTCAGATTATGCAGGTAGTGTTGTTAATAGGAAAAGCACCTCTGGAAGTTTTCAATTCCTAGGTGGCAGATTGATTTCCTGGTATAGCAAGAAACAACAAACAGTTTCTAATTCAACAGCAGACGCTGGATATATTGCTGCTGGAAGCTGTTGTGCTCAGATCTTATGGATAAGGAATCAATTGAAGGACTATGGCTTTGTATTAAACAAAATACCAATTCTGTGTGACAATACAAGTGCCATAGCAATCTCCAACAAACATGTTCAGCACTCGAGAACCAAGCACATCGACATCACGTATCATTTTATCCGAGAGCATGTCATGAGTGGTACTGTAGAGTTACACTTTGTACCCGCAGAGGAATAAACAACAGATATTTTTACTAAATCTCTTGATGAATCCACATTTACCAGGTTAGTTGGTAAATTGGGTATGTTAAATAGTTTTAGTGATTAATCTTGTATCTAACTGATGTTTGTTCTAGATTAAATTTATAAGTGATTATGTGTTGTATGTAATTCTTTTTATCACTTGTAAATATATCTTATCTAAAATATTTTCTTTTATGAATATTAAATGCTTGTTACTGCTATGACTCATGTAATTGTTAAGCTTCCTTATTTAAGTATTTTAGAATAATTTATTTTCTTTAAAAATATTTTTCTCAATTATTTTTGTTAAAAATTTAGAGAAATCTATTTTTATTGAAAATTTACTAATTTTAGAATATTTAAATGTACTTATAGTTGTTGTAAATTATTCTGTGAATATTATGCATTTTTCAGTAATTAGTTGCATTTTCTGCATTTTGTTGCATTTTCAGTAAATATTCAGCATTTTAATTAACTGTTGCTTTTGTTCTAATTTTTATGCATTTTTCTATGAATTTTTCCATTTTTTTAGTTATGTGAATTTTCTGTAAATTATTGTCGTTTTGCTGCTATTTTCTGTTAGTATTTTGCATTTTCTATTTTTTTACTGTCATTTTCAGTTAATTTATGTATATATTTGGAATTTTACTAACCTTATCTGTTTTATTTACAGTATATTCCGATAGTACTACTGATTTTGTACTGGTAGTACTATCGGTAGTACTTCCCAATGGACTGCCAGATAGTATTACCAGGTATATATATTATCAATTTATTTTTATTTGTTATTTTAATTATCATTAGTACTTTCAAGTCTTTTGTTCTTGTAGTACTTTCGGTAGTACTAATAAAGTACTACCGAGAGTATTTTCAATTTATATTTATATATATTTATTATATATATTTTTTATAATTATTATTTTAGTACTATCAGCCTATTAGTATTAGTAGTACTATCGGTATGACTATCCGATAGTACTACCAGTTATATGTATATAAATTATTCTGTTTATTTTTTTCTCCCATAGAACTACCAGTTCAAGTTTTTACTTAACTGATTTCTTCGTTTCTCTCTCGTTTCTTCCCAAATCGAACTAGAGTCAATTTTGTTTTAAAATTTCTTTTTCGATTCTTAACCCCTGTGAATTCTGAAACCATCAACATTCAAATCGTGTTAAGACCTTTAATTTGATTGTTTAATATCTAAGTTTCGTTAAGGTTTTTTTCTTAGTGAATTTTCGGATTCTTGGTAATTTTTCACTCGGTTTTGAACTTTGAGAGTGAATTTTTGAAATCTAAAAATATGGGAGTGTGTGTTTTGGTTTAAGGAACAACATTCTAAAATTTACAACACTTTTCTAAAAAAATGTGTTGTTGTGTGTGGTTGTTACACAACAGAATGGTAAATACTGAGTGTTGTTGAAGGCGAGTCACACAATGATTGTGCACCGTTGTATGATATGCGTAAGAGTCTACATCGTAATAGACAACAGGAAAATAGGGTGTTACACAACGGGAAACCCCGTTGTGTGAAGCTGTTTTTTTGTAGTGGTAGCTAAGTTGAGAAGAATTGTCAAGTACTGATTTGTAAAATGATAATGGGCATTCTAAAAGTATGAATTATGATATAATAAAAAAAACCCATGTTGAAACTAAAATGTTACATTACATGTAAATCAATAAATATAAAAACAGACTGAAAAAACTGTGTTCTTGATGATTTTTTGCTATATTCAGCAAGTCTTTAAATCATGTAGATGTTTTCGAGATCCGGCGTACTGAAATCTTTAGGGTTTCTGTTGAGAATGCACACTTGATTGATAGGACCAATTGGTCGACTAATGTATGGAGCTGTCATATTCGACATGTTGCGAACCCGGGGATTCGTTCCAGTGCTAGATTTCTTGTCAGGTCCTTTGTGCTCGACTCCACCAGGGAGAGATGACTCACCAGTAGCTTTTGCATTATTTCTCGGGGTTGGATCTGCATTTTCTGTATCAGATTATTTAAATAGAGTAAATATTAGCTATATCAGATGAAATTTTGGAGTTTTTCCTCAAAAAGTCAGTTTTACCATGCTTAGCATAAGCAGTTGTCACTGGTCTGGTACAACTATCAGTTTTTGCAAATTCTAAATCTATGATTTGACAGGAAGTAAAGGGATTTTCAAGGAATTTGCCCATTTCCATCCGCCTACGCGATTTCAGTGATGAAATGCTGACATTGTCCGGTGCATCAACAGTGCCCTTCCTCTTTCTGCGACTCTCAACAGAAATACCCTCTTTCTGTGACTCACCAATGGCTTTTCTGGTCTGACCATCATCTTCAACTTCAATAATGATATCTTTACCCTTGTCTAAACAAGGCCTTTTCTCTGATTGTCGCATAGTATTAGTTGTGAAACCATTCAAGATGATGTCAATATGAGCTTTATTAGAGTCTCTTGCAATAGCATTTATTCTCAATCAACTTGCATTTTAAGATTCATAACAATTAAAAGAAGACTTGGAGGTAGAGTTCTTAGATGAAAAATTTATATTGTAAGGGGAAAAACAGAAATTGACAAAAAAAATTATACTGAAACATGATAGAAGTACATCTACCTCCAGCTGCTCTCTGCTCAAGGGAGGAATTTTTTTCAACATTCAATCTTTGCTCAGCACCATCTTTTATTGATTTAGTGGCCTCTACAAGTTGTTCCAATGATTTTGAGGCTGTAGAACCACACTTCTTCATTCAAAGCAAGACTACAAGAACAATGAACTTTTAATCAAGATGCAGGAGATAGATTAAATTTTTCACAAGGGACTCTGGTGGCCAGAAGTAATTAGAGCCTTATTTATTTATTTATATACATGAAACAAATACGGTATATATTGTAAAGAGATTATTACTATCAAGAAAAAAAAAGGAGATTATACATGTGATATGAAGTTAATATAAGATTCAAATATATTGTAAAAAGATTATTACTATCAAGAAAGAAAAGGAGATAATAAATGTGATATAAATTTAATATTAAATTCAAAAATATTGTAAAAGGCTTTATGACCTTTTAAGCCTTAAAGTTTAACAATTTATACCCATCAATCCTAATTATTTGAAATCGTACCTTTTAGCCCCTGAAGTACCGATAAAAGTCCAATTAACCCTTTTTCTATTTTTCTTCCGATAATACCCGTACATGATATATACTTTTTAGCCCTTGAAGTATTCAAAAAGACTACCTCTTAGCCCTTGCAGAGTCTTATGCGAATGGATGTTCTTTCGGAGAAATTTATATAGATATGGTTAAACTTCAATGTTCTTCAGCTTCTTTGGTTATTCACGTGTACACCGGCGAATCACTACATAAAGTTACAGAGATGAAGGGAAGACGCTGGAAATATATAGAAAGAGTGGCAATATATAGGCTCTAGCCCAGATTACTCTTTCTATATATTTCCGGCATCTTCCCTTCATCTCTGTAACTTTCCGTAGTGATTCGCCGGTGTACACGTGAATATAACCAAAGAAGTTGAAGAACATTGAAGTTTAACCATATCTATATAAATTTCTCCGAAAGGACATCCATTCGCATAAGACTCTGCAAGGGCTAAGAGGTAGTCTTTTTGCATACTTCAAGGGCTAAAAGGTATATATCATGCAGGGGTATTATCGGAAGAAAAATAGAAAAAAGGGTTAATTGGACTTTTATGGGTACTTCAGGGGCTAAAAGGTACGATTTCAAATAATTAGGATTGATGGGTATAAGTTGTTAAACATTAAGGCTTAAAAGGTCATAAATCCTTTTACAACATTTTTGAATTAATATTAAATGTATATCACATGTATTATCTCCTTTTCTTTCTTGATAGTAATAATCTTTTTATAATATATTTGAATCTTATATTAACTTCATATCACATGTATAATCTCCTTTTTTTTTCTTGATAGTAATAATCTCTTTACAATATATACCGTATTTGTTTCATGTATATAAATAAATAAGGCTCTAATTACTTCTGGCCACCAGAGTCCCTTGTGAAAGATTTAATCTATCTCCTGCATCTTGATTAAAAGTTCATTGTTCTTGTAGTCTTGCTTTGGATGAAGAAGTGTGGTTCTACAGCCTCAAAATCATTGGAACAACTTGTAGAGGCCACTAAATCAATAAAAGAGGGTGCTAAGCAAAGATTGAATGCTGAAAAAAATTCCTCCCTTGAGCAGAGAGCAGCTGGAGGTAGATGTACTTCTATCATGTTTCAGTATAATTTTTTTTGTCAATTTCTGTTTTTACCCTTCCAATATAAGTTTTTCACCTAAGAACTCTGCCTCCAAGTCTTCTTTTAATTGTTATGAATCTTAAAATGTAAGTTGATTGAGAATAAATGCTATTGCAGGAGACTCTAATAAAGCTCCTATTGACATCATCTTGAATGGTTTCACAACTAATACTATGCGACAATCAGAGAAAAGGCCTTGTTTAGACAAGGGTAAAGATATCATTATTGAAGTTGAAGATGATGGTCAGACCAGAAAAGCCATTGGTGAGTCACAGAAAGAGGGTATTTCTGTTGAGAGTCGTAGAAAGAGGAAGGGCACTGTTGATGCACCGGATAATGTCAGTATTTCATCACTGAAATCGCGTAGGCGGATGCAAATGGGCAAATTCCTTGAAAAGCCCTTTACTTCCTGTCAAATCATAGATTTAGAATTTGCAAAAACTGATACTTGCACCAGACCAGTGACAACTGCTTATGCTAAGCATGGTAAAACTGACTTTTTGAGGAAAAACTCCAAAATTTCATCTGATATAGCTAATATTTAATCTATTTAAATAATCTGATACAGAAAATGCAGATCCAACCCCGAGAAATAATGCAAAATCTACTGGTGAGTCATCTCTCCCTGGTGGAGACGAGCACAAAGGACCTGACAAGAAATCTAGCACTGGAACGAATCATGGGGTTCGCAACATATCGAATATGGCAGCTCCATACATTAGTCGTCCAATTGGTCCTATCAATCAACTGTGCCTTCTCAACAGAAACCCTAAAGATTTCAGTACGCCAGATCCCGAAAACATCTACATGATTTAAAGACTTGCTGAATATCGCAAAAAATCATCAAGAACACAGTTTTTTCATTCTCTTTTTATATTTACTGATTTACATGTAATGTAACATTTTAGCTTCAACATGGAGTTTTTTTTATTATATCATAAATCATACTTTTAGAATGCCCATTATCATTTTACAAATCAGTACTTGATAATTCTTCTCAACTTAGCTACCACTACAAGGAAAATATCTTCACACAACGGGGGTTGCCCGTTGTGTAACACCCTATTTTCCTGTTGTCAATTGCGATGTAGACTCTTACGCATATCATACAACGGTGTGCAATCGGTGTGTGACTCGCCTACAACGGCACTCAGTATTTACCATTCTGTTGTGTAACAACCAGAAACAACAACACATTTTTTTAGAAAAGTTTTGTAAATATTCATCTCCAACACTCAGTATTTACCATTGCCACTATTGAGATGAAAGAATTAGCTACTCGATTAAATGAAATAAGACTCATTGTGTCACCTTGGAGTACACCATTTTTGTTTGCCAAGAGAAGAATGGCAGTATAAGACTGTACCTAGGTTACCAAGAGCTGAATGGACTAACCATAAGGAATAGATACTTCTTGCCAATGATAGATGATTCATTTGACCAATTAAAGGATTTAATCTATTTTTCAAAAGATAGATTTGAGGATAGTGTATCACCAAATTAAAAATAACCATGATGATGAGCCAAAAATGGCAGTTTAAACCTATGTACGTTATGAGTTTTTGGAGATGTAGTTTGGGTTGGCATGCGCTAGCAGCCTTTATTGATTTAGAGGATATTTTTGGAAAAATTGATTATTGTATTGATAGACGATATTTTGATATACTAATGGACTTAATAGATAGAGTTAAAGGATTGAAACAGAAGTTAGTAACAACACCGTTGTTAGAAATACCTAATGATATAGGGGACTTTATGAATTATAGTGATGCGTCTAAGCAACTTAAGAAGTATGAGATAGGATATCTTACACCTGGCTTGGAGTTAGCCGAGATAGTGTCCGCGTGCGCTGAAAATTTAGAGACTTAGTTCATGGAGAAAAGTGGAATTTTTTTTCTTCAGACCACAAGAACCTTATGTATATCTTCAAATGGAAGGAACTAAACATGACGCAGAGAATATGGTTGGAACTAATCTAGAATAATGATTGTGAGATCCATTATCACCAGGAAAGGCCAATATAGTGGCCGATACTATAAGTAGTAAAGAGATTAAATATGCTGATTTTTTTTGTGAACTAATGATATACGGATTGGGAAGGAAGGAGCTTCAAGTGATTATTTTCAGAAAAAAAGAACGAGAGAAATTAATTGGAATTAGGATTCAGTCAGAATTGACTGAAAAGATAAAATTACATTAAGGGAAGAATATTAGAAAGGGAAAATGGTTTTAAGGACAAGGAAGAGTAAAAGAATATGAGAGATGAGAAAGGAATGTGAGAATATGTTCACAGATTATACATATATATATATATGCTCACGCTCATAGAAACTAATTTTAAAATAAAAACTAGAAACTAATGTAAAATATACATTTTTTCTAATTTTATAAAATCCCAGTGCTATTTTAAATATGTACCACCCCTCTCCCAGATGCCCTTTCGCTCTCGTATTACTCTTTCTATTTCTGGAATCTTTCTTCATTTTGGTAACTTTCTGTAGTGATTCGCCGTCTGGATATCATATCCATCATCATCTAAACCTGTTTCTTCTTCTTCCTCTCCATCACCCCTCCATTCTGTATATATATTATTTTTTTTATATTTATAATCATCACCTCGTATTCACATCACTATATTTTTTATATTTGTATGAAAATCAACATTTATGAGTACATAAATCACTAACATTTAGTGATTTTTGTAGTAAAGATTAGTGATTTGTCTTTAAATTCGGTGATTTACTATCATATATCATAATTATTATTAATGAATATAAAGATTAATATTAAAATTTATATTAAATATAGTGAAATAGGTGGCTAGTGTGGTTAGGTGGTGGTGGATGATAGTTATTTTGAATTAGTTCTGCTCTAATCATGAATATATGTAGTTGAGGTTAGTGGTATTGATCAGAGGATATAGTGAAGGTGATTACAAAAAGAAATTTGTGCGATTAATGATGACTTAATGGCGATTTCAGAATTGTTTTGTGGTGATTTGGGGTTAAAGTGAAGATGAGAGATATATGAAGTATATGTATATAGTGTATAGAAAGCTTGTTGTGTATGTCACAATTTCTTGGTGGACTGTAAAGTAGGCTATTTGTATGTAGGCATTATCAAATTTTAAATTAACTGCATAAAAGCGGTTGATTCATGAGAACTAAGAACCATAAGACAGAATCACTAAATCTGAATTCAAATCACCAAAATTTAGCACACATATACACAAATATATTATAATCGTTTATATCACCACTATCACTCATTCACCATCACTACATCGTTACCACCTCACCATCACCATTACTAGCTATAACAAACACCACTACAACGACCACTAACATCCCCACCAAAATTAACGTCACGAGCCATCACAATTAGTACAACGACACGGCCACTACAAGTCTACAACCACCACCAAATTCAAAAGAAAATAACCAAAAATTTAAATTACTACCACAATAACGGAATCACCAAAATCAAACTGCACTAATAAAAAATTATACACCACTATCACCCATTAATCACTAAAAATCAGATCTAAAGCATTAAAAGTTTAACTCAAATCACTGAAATTGATAGGCAAATCACTAAATTCATAACACAAATTACCAATTTTTTTATTTAAATCATCAAAAAATTCATATCTGAGTCGTGCTTCGTGCTTCCATTAAAGAGGTCATTATAGCAGAGTGAGGCATCGAAAAAATATAAGGAACAACGACAACAAAATCTTCTTTTACCATGATTAATTTATGTATATTTATATGTGGCAAATATATTTATATATGTAGTTAACTACCTCCATTAGATCTAGGAAATCCGTTGATTTGATCGGAGCAAAAACTTCAGATCTGAGCCGTGCTTCGTGCTTCCATTAAAGAGGTCTTGATAGTAGAGTGAGGCGACAGAAAAATGTAAAGAACAACGACAATGACAACAAAATCTTCTTTCACCATGATTGATTTATTTATATTTAGATGTGGTAAATTTATTTATATATGTATTCAACTACCTCCATCAAATCTGGGAACTCCGTTGATTTGATCGGAGCAACCAAATTGATATGACTGGAAGGAGAAAGAGGTTAAAGAGCAAAAGAGGAGAATCGTGGTAATAAAGATGAAGAAAGGGAGAACAACAATGGCAGCTTTTGATTACGATGAAAGTGGTAGAGGCGTCGGTTGTGAAGTAATTGGATGTGGAGGCAGAGAAGTGTTAAAAGTGGGATGAGGCACACTAAGAGAAAATGAAATCTAGATCTAATTTGTGTGGTTGAGATTAGTTTTGGATATGAAAAATAAAGGGTCGTGATTTAGTCTCAGTTCTCTCATTCTTAATTGGGTTCCCATTCGATCATCTATATATATATATATATATGTATATGTGTGTGTGTGTGTGTGTGTGTGTGTGAACACTATCTGGAAAATTTTCAGTGTAGACCACTTAAAAGTTAGACATGTTAGACCAATTTTGCAGTACAATGTATTTTTGACTTATGTACTAACACTGAAATTGCAATACAATCAATCTAAAAATTGCAGTATAATAATTTTGATTTACAAAACAAGTTCATTTCGATTACATTTTTTTAAATAGAGATTGTAGGTTGCCCGAAGATATAATGTATTAACTGTATAAAAAAATAAAACTTAATAGTGCAGTGCATAGTGTTGTACAATGTATTTAGTATATATGTTTTCTAAGAGGTCTAACATTTAAGTGGTCTACACTGAACATAACACTAATAGGGTCAGGTGTATATATATATATATTGATTTCATTACACATTTAATGACAAATCAACTGAAAATGCATACTTATTTTGACCACGAAACTAAAATCAAATAAATTTCTCAAGTAAATAACAAAAATAAAATAATAAATCACACAAATAAAATCAAACACAAGTGTATATATATACACACACACACACAAAAGTTCTATGGAGATCACTATTTCATTGGAGTCTTAGAGACATATATGTTATGCAATCAAAATATTACAAAATGGATTACATTTTGTAATCAAAAAGTTGCAAAATGCATTATTTTGCAAACCATTTAATTATGAACATGAATTTTATTACAGAAAAATTCAAATTATAACGCACTTCAAATTTTGAACATGAATTTCTGTAAAGTAATATATTTTTTAATTATGGTTTGGGATATCATCTTCTTGTCATAAATATTTTTATTTTTAAAAGATACAGATATAAAATATTTATCTATGTCCTTTGGTAGCACAACAATTTTCCAGCCCACGAACGGAAGTGGGACTATATGTGATTAAATAACATATAAATTATCTCAGGCACCACAATTTTACGTAAAAAAATATATGCAGTAGAAGATCAAGAAAACAAATCAAAAAAGGAAAGAAATTACATTTTGTGCACTTATTTGTAACTAATCAATTTGATTTAATATAGCATCTAACTAAAGAAAAAGTAGAAATGAAAAGGAAACATCGTATTAAAAGGATATATATACATATTGTTAGAAAATGGAAAGTTTGAGGCATATTTTAAATATGTTCTTGATGGAATTTTCGGAAACTAACAATTGGAGGTTGTTTAGGACTTAAACTTTCATGTTTGGATCTAAGACATTTTCTTAGTGGAATCCATAAATAAATTGAGTTGAAATAGGTTGCTTGAAATGGGTTATGTGGGTTGTTTAAGTTGAAATAACTTATATCCCACATAGAAATGGTAATGAGAGTTTGGTGGGTTTATACAGAACCATGTGCAAGAGTAGTGTACAACTACTAAGGCATGTGGGTGTGCATGGTGTTATTGTGTGCCTCACGCGCGCGCGCACACACACACGCGCGTCGCCGCCCCTCGCTTCGCCACACCACGACACGACACAACTCAGGTCGGGTCGGGTCGAAGGGCGATTTGTGCGAATGTCTCGGCGTCTCGCGTACGCGAGGCGACCTGGGCGAGGAATTTTATTACCTGTTTATTTAATATTATTTATTGATTTAATTTAACAGTATCAGTATATATTTGTAATAGCTAAACAAACTGGGTCAGGATTTATATTAAATCCTGATGGACCAGTTCTTGGATTAACTCCTGATGGCTACTGATCCTGATGGGTCAGTACTTGGAGTGAAATCCCGATGGTCGGTCCAATACTGATCCTGATGGGTCAGTACTTGGAGTGAAATCCTGATGGTCGGTCCAGTACTGATGACACTCTTGATGGACAGTAAGTCTTGATGGCTTGACTTGAAGTACTGATGACGATCAAATCCTGATGGACCAGTAAGTCCTGACTGAGCTGTAACTGTTAAATACTGATGACATCTGTTAATGATAATTAAATCAGAATATTTAGTATTAAATGTCATATCTTTAGTAACAATTTTCTTTTGGTCGGTTACATTTTGTGTTGTATTTTATATATACAAAATAATAACGTTTTACATAAGTGTGAGATATTGTCCTAAGATATTCAAAACCCTAGCATCATATTCTTCTATGTTTTCTCTCTGAATACATACATATAGAATATATATAGTTTTTTGGGTGAACTGAGGTGCAGGTCGCTGTTGATCATTGCCATTACTATGAGTGGATTGATCTAAATTGTTTTATCCTGGAAGTGATATTGTTGTAACCCAACACATCGTAAGTGGGGCAATAATCTCTTCAAGAACAGTCAAGACTTCTCTAAGGCTTGGCGACTCAGTTGTTCTTTATCTATCATTACTTGTTAAAAGCTACAGAGAGATAAGTAATTCTTTCTTATCTTGTTATTTATAGTCTCTGATTATTTTCTTGTTTCGACCTTTGTGTTTGTTTTGTTACTTGGTATATTTGCATGTTCTTGTTAATATAAATATATATAATTGTCATATTGTTGTTGTGTAGTTTAGTGAATTATACCCAACATATATATATATATATATATATATATATATATATATATATATATATATATATATATATATATATATATATATATATATATATATATATATATAGACATACACCCATTTAAGATTTAAAAGAAGAAATTGAATATTTTCATCAAGCAAATTTAGATGAAAACTCAACCCTTTTAGCTAAATAACTATGAGAACCCTAGATCTTTGTAGAACATTGTGGATGGTTTAGGTGTGAAATGGATACAAGCCCTCATAGCACTAGAAAGAGAAATATGTCCCGGTGAATACTTTCTCCGTTTCAAAATAGTAATCCTGTTTTGACTTTGGATGGTCAAATTGACCAAATTTTGAACATAAATTACAAATGATTTATTTAGAATTCGTAAAAACCTGAATATACATTTGAAAGTAAATTGTATATACTTTTTAATGATATAAATTTCTTAATTTTTTTTAAATATATATTTTATATAAATTTTAGTCTAAGTTTGGTTAATTTACAAACACTTACACGCATTGAGAGGATACTCATATGTGTTGTATGTGTCAGTCCCAATTAGAGTTGTTAACGAACCAAGATGTTCGTAAACAAGCTCAAGCTCGGCTCAATAAAGGCTTGGCTCACCTCGGCTCGTTAAGAACTCGAGCTCGAACACAAAATTATATTTGTTAAGCGAACGAGCTTGAGCCGAGGTATAAGCATATGCGGCATGAGCTCGACTCGAGATCGGCTCGAAATTGTTAGGCTCGAACTCAGCTCGTTAAAGATCGAATTGTTTCTACATATAGGCTAATTTTTCATAATATTCTTAACATTTTGAGTTCAAAATTACAATCCAAATATCCAATCCGTGAATCCTTTGAAGATAATAGATTAAAATTTGAGACGGTCAGTATGAGCCGAAATTGGTAATTAGTTGGGCCAAGTGAGTTTGAACCTTTTTTTCATTTTTTTATTTTGAAAGGCATATGTATAGGCCTATTTGTAAACACCGAGGATTCGACTCAACTTAAACATGAATGTAATAAGTAAATAATAATTTAAACCGTCACAGGAATCTCAGAAAGTTATATCAGTCAAGAGAATGAAGATTAAAGTCAATCTATAGACTTGAAATGATTCTACATTGAAAGAAGTTCATTTATTTGATCAAGCCTCAGTGAAGTATTCAAGAAAGTGGAACTATTTAAAAGTGTCAGAGATTTCAGAAGTGTGACAGGAAGCGTACAGGTTATAGTGTTTGTTAAAGGGAAAGAAAAAGGACCACGGCTTAAAGTCAAAATATGAAGAACCGTCATTGAAGTTAGTCACTCATGAACCAGACAATACATCGAGTGTCAACGTCACTCAGTGGAAGTTCATCATTATTTTCAGTGGTTCTCAGATTGAGTATTAATTCTCTTTTAATTTATTATATTAGTTAATTAATTTAAACTATAAATTAATTCCATCAGAATTTATTTATTCCTTAAATTAATTAAATTGGAAATTAATTAATTTAATCTATAAATTAATTCACACATAATTAATTTATTTGTTAAATTAATTAATACAATAAATTAAATTAGAGTTAGTTACAAAGCTAATAGTACTATCAGTTTTGTACTGGAAGGACTATGCAGGACAATACTACCGATAGTACTACCAAGTCAATTGGTCAGTACTACCGATAGTACTGCCAATACTTTTATCAGTACTACCGATATTACTTGTAAAGACAAGCAGTTATGCGTACAAAGTTTTAAAAAAAAAGAAGATAAACACTTCAGATCCAATCCTGGTGAAGGTATCCATGGAAGTTCCATCTCATCTGGAGCACAGAATTTCAGCCATTAGAGAAGCAAGGGATCTAGGTGAGATTTCTTTGGAAAGACTCTATGGTGTTCTAAAAACTTATGAGATAGAACAGATTCAGTAGAAGGAAATCTATGGAACAGGGAAAGTGGTCAGTACGTCTACTGCACTGGTGGCAGAAGTTCCATAGAAACTGGAAGTGAAGGTTGTTCAACCTTCCAGTTCTCACAAGGATGTTGCTATAGCTGAATATGGATTTACATCCACAAGTCAATCTGATGGTAACTTATATTCCATGGAAGAGCTTGAACAACTGGAAGATGAATCTATGGCAATGATAGTGAAGAAGTTTGGGAACTTCAGATTCAGAAGAAATCCCAATCTTAAGTTCAAACCCAGATTCCAGAGAGGTAGTTCTTCTTCCTCAAATAGCACAAGGGGTGGCTATAAAACTGGAACAGTGGACAGGAGCACAATTAGATGCTTTAATTGTAATGAGTTGGGACACTTTGCTACTGAATGCAAAAATCCAAAACAAGAATGGAAAACCTTATCTTGCTGAAGGCAAGAGTTGGGATGATACAGATAGTGATGAAGAATATGGTGAAGTTGGAAATCTAGCACTTATGGCAAAAGAAGGCAACTCTTCATCTTATAAGTCTGAGGTAAAGTTCACTGACTCTGAAATGATTTATCATCTTAGTAGTACAGTATCTTGTGCACGTAGTGAAAATGATAGAATAATTCTTCAGAACACTTCTCTTGAAAAGGAAGTTAAAGAATTAAAATTAGTGCATGTTAATCAAGATGAACTCACTAAGAAGGTAGCTTTTCTTGAGAACAGGGTTAATTGTTATAAACAGTTAGAAACCATTCTCAAAGACCATAGCACTGAACTTGAGACAAAGGTTAGAGCGTACTATAATTCTTGCAAAACAGCAAAAGAGATTTTCAATAAGCAAGCTAATAGTCAAACTGTTGGTATAGGTTATGGCTATAACGAGGCTATTGGAATGTTAGACATTAATACCCCTCATAGAGTTAGTGCTGAAGAAAGGAGTATTCCACATGTGCTTAAGGGTGTTAAAGACCCTCTCTTTAAAGAATCTATAGTTGAACCTTTCATTGAATCTTCTATCATCATTCAAGAAGAGATGCGTACTGAGGATATTGCTAATGGGATTGTCCAATCCAAAAATATGTGCTTAAGAGTTCTGTCAAAGTTGTTCATACAACAGAGACAAAATTAGACACTCATAAGTTGGATCAAAACAACATGTCTAACATGCATAACATGCCTAGTGTAGATTTATCTCATAAATCATGTAGTGTTGCGAATTGCATGTCTTGTGCTTTCAATGTAATTTATGTCTATTTTAATAGTAAGCATTCATCTAATGATAAGACCGCTCCCCGTCAACATGTTAATAACAAGAAGCATGTTAGATCAAAAACTGCTAGTCCTCCTAAAATTAGATTGGACACATTTATACCTAAGCCTACTTAGAAATGTGTTAAGGCTGGTTATAAATGGAAATGCTCTTTTGTTAAGGAGGTTGAAGTGGTTAAAATTAAGAATGTGGTTTTGCCTGACAAAGGCCAGTTCTTCAAGTATGCCGGACCCAATCAAGTTTGGGTTCCGAAGAAGGTATAATCAATTTGATATTGCAGGGTGTGGAACAGGTGAACCAAGTTGTGTGGATTCTGGACAGTGGATGTTCAAGGCATATGACCGGAGATAGAGCCCTGCTATCAAATGTAGTTGAGAAAGTTGGCCCAGTGGTTACCTTTGGAGATAACAGCAAAGGTATAACTGAAGGATATGGAAGTCTGGAAGCTGGAAATGTTATCATTGATTATGTATCTGTTGTGGAAGGTCTTAACCACAATCTTCTCAGTATCAGTCAATTCTGTGACAGAGGATATGATGTTTCGTTTGATAAAGAGAAGTGTCAGATCCTTCACAAGAAGAATTGAAAGCCTGCTCTTCAAGGAGTAAGGAAAGGAAAATTGTTCATAGTTGATTTGTATTCTGGATGCAAAGATGAAGTTAATTGTTTTTATGTTAAAGCTTCATCAGATGAAAGTTGGCTATGGCACAAAAAAATGTCTCACCTCAACTTCAAAACAATGAACTCCCTAGTCAAGAGGGAATTGGTGAGAGGTCTGCCTCAAATGGAATTTACACAGGAAGGACTGTGTGAGGCATGTCAGAAAGGAAAGTCAAAGAAAGCATCTCACATGGGCACTGACACATCTTCAATAACTGAACCTCATCACTTATTGCACATGGATTTGTTTGGTCCAGTTAATGTGATGACTATGTCAAACAAGCAATATGCTCTTGTGATCGTCGATGACTATTCCATATACACATGGGTTTTATTCCTACATTCTAAGGATGAAACTCCACAGATGGTGATTGATCATGTGAAGTTGATTGAGCAGGATTCTAAGTTTTCAGTTAGAGCTATAAGGTCAAACAATGGAACTCAATTCAAGAATACAGTTCTGAATGACTTTTGTGCAGACAAAGGAATAACAAGACAATAATCAGCCCCTATAACTCCTCAACAGAATGGAGTGGTAGAAAGGAAGAATTGTACATTGATTGAAGCTGCAAGAACAATGTTAAGTGAATCAAGACTTCCGATGTACTTCTGGGTTGAAGCTGTGAACACTGCTTGTTATACTCAGAATCAAACTTTAATCAACAAGGACTTAATGAAGACACATTATGAGATCATGAATAACAAGAAACCAACCCTCAAATACTTTCATGTATGTGGTGCTAAATGTTTTGTGCTTAAAGATGGAGATGTTCGACATGGCAAGTTCGAGGCCAAAGCACATGAAGCAATTTTTGTTAGCTACTCCAGAAGATCTTACAGGGTGTACATAATTAACAGTCACCAGGTGAAAGAAAGTGCCAATGTTACATTTGATGACACTAAACTCCCATGTATCCAAACAGAAGATCCATCTGAGAAACTAAAGTTTGAAAACTTGCCATATTCAGAATCAAATGATGAGACTCCACCTGAGATTATTTATGGTGATAACAATAACAATGATGATAATGATCTTGGTGGTGGTGGTGGAAACACTGGTAACAATAGAGATACCACTAACACTGGAGAAGAATCATCAAGACAATCTAGCAACAACTCAGGGGGAGGAAATGAAGGGTCAACTAGTCACTCACAACACCATAATAAATTTCAAAGAGAATCATCAAGATCAAATCTTCCAAGACAAACTGCTTGGAATAGAGCACATCCTTTTGAGCTGATTATTGGTGATCCGGTGTTGGAGTTAAAACTAAAAGTGCTACTAGAATGAATTTCATTATTCAGGGTTTCTTTCTGAACTGGAATCAAAGAAGACTGAGGAAGCAGTGGGTGATCCTGATTGGGTGATTGTTATGCAAGATGAACTCAATCAATTTGAACAACAGCAAGTATGGAAGTTGGTACCTAGACCAAAGAACATAAAAGTAGTTGGTACACGGTGGGTATTCATAAATAAATTAGATGAAGATGGCATAGTGACAAGAAATAAAGCAAGACTGGTTGCTCAAGGGTATTCACAAGATGAAGGCATTGATTATGATGAAACCTATGCACCAGTAGCTAGGCTTGAGGCCATCAGGATGTTCTTAGCATTTGCAGCTAAGAGTGCATTCCTGAATGGTGAGCTGGATGAAGAAGTGTATGTAGAACAGCCCCCTGGCTTTGAAAATCAGGAGTTGCTAGACTTTGTTTACTTTCTCTTCAAGGCTATCTATGGTCTCAAACAAGCCACGAGAAAATGGTATGACACTCTTTCTAGTTTTCTTATTGAAAATGGTTTTGTTAGAGGTATCATAGACAAAACCCTTTTTTTCTAAGAAACATAAAAATGATATGATATTAGTCCAAGTCTATGTGGATGACATCATATTTGGGTCTACTAATGATGATCGCTGTAAGAGATTTGCTAAGCTAATGCAGAGTAAGTTTGAAATGTGTATGATGGGTGAGCTAAAGTTCTTTCTTGGATTGCAAGTAAGTCAAAGGTTAGATGGTTTATTTATTTGTCAATCCAAGTATCTCAAAGAACTCCCCAAAAAATATCACATGGAGGATTCAGCTTCAGCCAGGACTCCATCATCTACAACTGTCAAACTTGGAGCTTGTGATAATTCTATCAAGGTAGATGTTACAAGCTACAGAGGTATGATTGGCTCCTTACTCTATCTTACTGCAAGTAGACCAGATATTATGTATGCTACATGCTTGTGTGCAAGGTTCCAAGAAGATCCTAGAGATTTACATCTAGTTGTTGTAAAAAGAATCTTGAGATATCTTAAGGGTACACCAAATCTAGGCATCTGGTACCCTAAAGATTCTGGTTTAACCTTGTTGGATATACAGATTCAGATTATGCAGGTAGTGTTGTTGATAGGAAAAGCACCTCTGGAAGTTGTCAATTCCTAGGTGGCAGATTGATTTTCTGGTATAGCAAGAATCAACAAACAGTTTCCAATTCAACAGCAGAAGCTGGATATATTGTTGCTGGAAGCTGTTGTGCTCAGATCTTATGGATAAGGAATCAATTGAAGGACTATGGCTTTGTATTGAACAAAATACCAATTCTGTGTGACAATACAAGTGTCATAGCAATCTCCAACAAACATGTTCAGCACTCGAGAACCAAGCACATCGACATCATGTATCATTTTATCCGACAGCATGTCATGAGTGGTACTGTGGAGTTACACTTTGTACCCACTGAGGAATAAATAGCAGATATTTTTACTAAATCTCTTGATGAATCCACATTGATTAATCTTGTATCTAACTGATGTTTGTTCTTGATTAAATTTATAAGTGATTATGTGTTGTATATAATTCTTTTTATCACTTGTAAATTTATCTTATCTAAAATATTTTCTTTTATGAATATTAAATGCTTGTTATTGCTATGACTCATGTAATTGTTAAACTTCATTATTTAAGTATTTTAGAATAATTTATTTTTTAAAAAATATTTTTCTCAAATATTTTTGTTAAAATTTTAGAGAAATCTTTTTTTATTGACAATTTACTAATTTTAGAATATTTAAATGTACTTACAGTTTGTTGTAAATTATTCTGTGAATAGCACACCTTGAATGTTCCTTAACCATTCTGTTATATAAAATTTACTATTGTAGTGATGTCACTCTGTCCCATTATATATGTCTCTTTTAACGGATAAATTGATTAAAATTTGACTGAAACTTATATGTATTATATAATTGAAAAATATTAAAATAAATTATATTATTGAAAAGTGCAACTAATCTACTTCAAAATGTAACTTTTAGTTTTCGAAAATAATAATTAAATAATTTGGAATATTTAGTCAAAATGGGTCAATTTGATCACTAAAAAGTCAAAAAGACATATAACATGTGACAGAGGGAGTAGTACATAACGCAGACGAAAACATAACGTAGGTTTTATTTATTCTCTGCAAAAAAAAAGTCTGAAGCCATTTCTCGATTGGATACTATGTTTAATGTATTTATAACAATTAAATAAGTAAATAACATATCATTTGTTAATAATTATATTTTAAAATTCACAATTTATAGTTTCTCCTATAAATTTATTGTTAATTTATGTAGTTCGTGTATATATATTTATTGTTAATTTATATAGTTTGTGTATACAAGGAACTGAGTAGATCTTGAGGTCAAGCCGCCACGGTAAACATGGGATTTTTAGGGGTCTATATTTCTTATATACTAGTTTATAACTCGTGCAATGCACGGTTCTCTTTTTAATATTTATAATTATATTTAATTTATATTTCTGTTACATTTCTATATTATTAATTTACATAATTAAATTGTAGTTAATAAATTGATACTTATTATGTCTTACGCACTTAATTAACTACTTGTTCTCTATCTTGAGTTCTAAAAATTAAATTTGTATAATTTATAGCTCACGTGAAACTCACAAAATAATCTTTATTTAGTGATGATTTAATAGCACTTTTACAATTAAAACTGCCCCAAAATGGAAGAGAGAAGAACATGACGAATTTTCAAGTTGAGAATTTCATTTTATTTCGAAAATCTACTTATATTTTGTTTAGATCATCAAAATACCAGTTTTAGTATTGGAATATAGTTCTAACAATCAAATATACTTTTTAAAAATTAGATCAAGTGATTCTCATCTATCTATTTTAAGATCTAACGATCCTTATTATTTTGGTATAAAATATAATTTATATATTAATTAAATTGGTCTCCTTATTAGATCATGTTTACGTTTTAGTTTAGATTTTTTTTTTTAAATCCAATTCTAATACAACCTATTTGAGATTATATCCTCTTTAGATAACAATTCTTCTTTATTTATGATATTATTTTAATCTACTATTTAAAAAAATAGATCTAACGGTTGAGATTATTTTGGTGGTACCGCAAACTACAAAACTTTTGGATAAGATCCCTTTTATAAACGGATTTTTTTATTATCTATAATTAAATTAAGATCATATTGTTGAGAGGCGTATATCTTTTTTAAAATTTAACAATTTAACGATCTTTTTACATTGAGAATTGTATTCAATTTTGATAGCCTGCTTATTTGGTTTATGTTATTAAAATACATTTTTAATATTTGAATTCTATTAACAATTAAATACACTTTTTATATTAGATTTAACGGTTCTCGTTCATCTATTTTAAGATCAATAGTCCTTATTGATTTGGCGGTACTGGGACCAAAGTTTTGCATAAGATCTCCATTACGCTTATTATATATAAGGAATAAATATCAAAGTCATCACTCGTTTCATCCAAATACATCAATTGAGTCACTTATTGCAAAAATGACTCAATTTAGTCACAAATTTGAAAATTTGTATCAACTTAGTCATTTAAAAGTTGAAAATTTGTATCAATCTAGTCATTCATCTTCCTGATACGAATTTTACAATTAGTGACTAAATTGAATCATTTTTGTAATGAGTGACTTATTTGATATATTTGAATAAAATGAGTAATTACTTTGATATTTTTCCCTTATATATAAGGATATAATGTATGAAGGAGAAAAATAAATTATCTATACTATTATATTAAATACGAAACATTGAAAGTTTTGTAGTCTGGTCATGAAAGTTTTTGTAGTCTGGTCACTCCATTCATAGCCGTTGGATATTTCTGATCAAATCATTGAGAACCGTTAGATAAAATATTAAAATTAGTATATAGAATATCTTTTATATTTTTCCTAACTAAAACATCTCATTTTCCAAAAATATCGCAGACAGTTTCATTTAATAAAATAACATAATAAGGTTATAATTGCTAATAATTAACTCATTACCATTTTTAGCCAAAGTGTATATTCTTTTTTATATTTTCTAACTAAAATTTCTACTTTTCTATTTTTCCTAAATAAAACCTCTAATTTTCCAAAAATATCACGAATAGTTTTATTTAATAAAATAATAATATTATAATTATTAACGACTAACCAATTAGTTTTTTTCCCAA
This sequence comes from Heracleum sosnowskyi, assembly GCA_030848705.1. Lineage (NCBI taxonomy): Eukaryota > Viridiplantae > Streptophyta > Magnoliopsida > Apiales > Apiaceae > Heracleum > Heracleum sosnowskyi. The sequence goes on along the minus strand of CM061242.1, from coordinate 5,564,900 downwards.
AACGTATATTTTTTTTATATTTTCTAACTAATATTTCTCTTAACTAAAATCTCAAAAATATCGCGGGCTATTCCATTTAGTAGCATAAAATACTAATATTATGAATATATATCTCTATCTATACTATATTATCAAAGACGAAACATTGAAAATTTTGGTACCTGTTTTTTTGTACCTATTTTTTGATACGATATTTGCCTTATTTAATTGTTTATTTAATTATTATAATCAGTTACTCTTTCAATTAAATTATATTACCATTTTTTTCTTAAAAAATCTGGGGCAATTTCCTTTTCAGCTAAAACATGTTACTTTTTCTATTTCCTTTGCTAAAATCCTTCATTTTTCAAATATATCACGAGAAAACCTTTATATATTTACTTTAAAATCTATTTTAATACTTTTATTTGACAATTACATTTTTCAACTAAAACATGTCACATTTTCTATTTTTCTTACTAAACCCCCTCTTTTTTCAAAAATATGACAGACAAATCGTTACTTTTATATTTTAAAATTCAACGAAAACACGTTACTTTCTATTTTTATTACTAAAACCCCTCTTTTTCCAAAATATCACGGACAACCCGTTACCTATTTATTTTAAAATTCATTTTAATGTTTAACATGCCTACTTATTTTTTTTTTAATAAATGCAATTAATAAAATATAAAATATAAATAATAAAATTAACAATTATTAAAAACAACCCGTGCATCGTACGAGTTTTAAGCTATATTATTAAAGACGGAACATTAAAAGTTTGGTAGTCGGATAGACGGACGGTCGGTACTTAGTGATTTTACTTAATTACCCTTACTTATTTTTTTTTTTAAACTATCACTAAATAATAATATTATTTATAACCAAATACATTACCTTTTTTTATTTTATTTTATTTTCTTAAAAAATCCTCTCTTTTTCTAAAAAAAACACGAGCGATTATCTTTTTTAACAAAAACATGTTACTCTTTCTATTTTTTCTTACCAAAATCCCTCATTTTCCAAAACATATCACGGACAAATCCTTACTTATTTATTTTAAAATCTATTTTAATACTTTTAATTATGTTATTTTTCTATTTTTTCATTTTCTAAAAAATTATGATTAAATAATAACATTTTTATAACCATCTACTTTTTTAGCTAAAATACATTATCTTTTCTAACAAAATCTTCTCTTTTTTTAAAAAAAATCATTGGCAATTACCTTTTTCAACTAAAACATGTTACTCTTTCTGATTTTTCTTTACTAAACCCCTCATTTTCCAAAAATATTCCGGACAAATCCTTACTTATTTAATGTGAAGCCTATTTAAATATTTTTAATTACAGACACTTACCTTTTCAGCTAAAACATGTTACTTTTTCTATTTTTTCTTATTAAGACCCCTCCTTTTCCAAAAATATCACGGGCAAACAGTTATTAATTTATTTTAAAATCTATTTTAATACTTTTAATTATTTAAAAAAGTTTAACACGTCTACTTATTTTTTTTAGTAAATGCAGATTAATAGAATATTAGAACATAAATAATAAAAATAATAAAAATAATAATTATTAATAATAATCCGTGCATCGTACGGGTTTTAAGCTAGTAAAAATATATAAGCACGACAAGAATTTTAGGGACACACATTTGTTTTAAATTGTTGAAATGGCACTAAAAATAAATTTAAGAAGCTGAGTAATGCAAACACAAAAAGATTAGAGGCGTAACTCTTTTTTTGTTTTAATAAAAAACACAAAAATATAAATATAGAGAAATGAACATCTTTCTCATATAGTCGCTTCTAATATAAATATTATCAATATTTTAATTTTTACACTTCTTGCGATATTATTATTCAGTACAATCTTTTTTCCTCCCGCAATTTTAATATCACAAGGTCGGTCCTGATGAGGAAACTTCAATTTCATATATTTAACATTTGATGGGGCGGTGATTAAATTATATTATTGTAAGTTGATTAGTCTGGTAGTAATTGATTCCAAAATATCGTAAAAGGTTGATAATAAAAATAGTTTCATATATCAGTTTTCTGAATTTAGATTGAGAGTGGGATTTGTTTAATATATTTTTTTCTTTATAATTTATTGTAAGTATAATATTTAACGAAATTTAATGATTGGATTTACAATGAATATTTAGAAAAAAGATACATAGATTGGAATTTCGCACGCGCGTGATATGAGATGTATCAAGTGAATATGTATTTTAAAATGACGTATGTAATTATGAATTATTTAAAATTAGAATGGTTCTAGGCATGTGTGTGTTATGAGATGTATCAAATAATGAATACTCATTTTAAAGTGACGCATCTAATAAAAAATAAGTACTACCAGTTTTAAAAAAAAAAACAAGTATTACCAATGTTGATCAATGATAATATCTTTTGTATTTTGCACTAACACACTGTTCAATATATTACGTATAAAAAAAAATTAGTCACGTTTGCATAAAAAAATCCTATCGACGATTAATAAAATCTAATTATACGATATGATATTAATAATGTAGTTGCTTGATCAATTCCTTATTTTGCTTTGTGTGCTTCTTCATCTTTACAGTAGCAAGTCGAAATCTTCTTCAGGTTGAGTCAAAAATATCGCTTCTATGATTTGAAATCTTTAGAAAGGAGCATTCAAGTGCTACGATTTAATTATTTACAAGAAAATAATTAGTCAACGCCATAATTCACGAGAACAAATATAACTCCAATAAAAATTAAGAATAATCACTACAATGAAACAGGACAAAATCGACCGTACAAAATCGACCGACGCAAAACGGGAGGGATCTAAACCGACCGACTGTCAGTCGGTCGGTTATATCTGTATATTCAAACAAAACGTCATCGTTTTGGCTGATGTGGCACAGTCAAAACCGACCAATGAAAATTAAAATTTAAAATAAAATTTAAATTACACGATCTACATGATCCAACTGTACCAATTTTTAGAATCAATGAAAATTGATCTATGTACGAAAAATTACGCTATATAATTAATTATAGTTATCTTTTTCTAAGGTTTATTTCATTTTAGCGGTTTCTAGGGTTCACTAAAATTGATCGTTATGGTTTCTAGGGTTCGTTAAAACCGACCGATTAGCATAAAATCGACCGTCAATTTTTTTGGGGAAAAATTTTGACAAAAAATTAAACCATCCGCCTTTAACAAAACGACGTCGTTTTGCATGTGTTACAAAGCCCAATGACATAACCGACCACTACGTCGGTCGGTTTTAGTCTGGGTATAAAGAGAAAAAAGAACTGCTCACATTCTCTTCTACAACTCTCTAAAATCTCAACTCTTAATTCTCTTTTCTCTCTCAATTAATGGCGAAAATAATCCGTTCAACCCGTGCAAAATCAGTTCGTTCAACTCAAATTCGTGCAAATCAATTTCGTGCTTCCTCATCCCCACTTTCTCAACTTGATGTGAGTTTTAAACCTTTATATAGGCTAGTGATCAAATACAAACCTTTTTTAAAATACAAACTAAGAACCAATCTAAGCCCTTAGATTAATCTAATTTAATGGCCCACCTATATGCACAACACACAACTAAAATACACCCTCCCACACTCAATTACGCCTATTCCCCTTCGTTTTTAATTTGACTTTTCCCGTCAATCGGAGAGCTTTGTTTGAAATCCGACTTCACTGTATTTTTCTCCATCTCCCAACGATCAATTTGCATACCATATGTGATATGTTTTAACGCGATTTGAAAAAAAAAATTAGTTTGTAGTTTGTAGTCTAAGAGTGGTTTGTATTAGAGTAAACCGCTATATATATATATGTGTGTGTGTGTGTGTGTGTGTGTGTGTGTGTGTGTGTGTGTGTATGAATTCATGTATGTATGATACGAATTTTGCTTGTATTTTTTGTTGGGTTTAAATTCAATTTCGATTATTTGTTTTCTTTGTTTCGATTATGCATGTATGTATGTATGTGTATTTTTTGTTGGGTTTATTAGTTTGATTATGAAGGTTTGCTTGGTTTGATTCGATTTATGGTTTCGATTATTTGTTTATGGCTTCGATTAGTTGTTTGCTTGCTCGGTTTGTATCAATTGGTTGGAAACACGTAAAACTTTCGATTAACTTGTGCTATTTTTCTTTTTTTGCATGCACGTATCGGTCGGTAATGATACTACCATTTGATATGTATTTGTTTTATTAGTCTATGTTGATATTGAGATATTTGTTTCGCTTTGTTTAATTTGTATTTTTGCTCGATTTAAGGTTTGTAATTGGATAGGATTTAAGGATTCGATTTTCTTGCAAAAAACATTAATTGTTTTAATATAATGTTTTGGACTTGATTTATATAATGTGAAATATTTATGATTCATTTGATTACAAAACATGAACTTGTGACATAGAAATATGAACTTGTGGTTTTATGATATTAACTTTTTATGTACTTATTTTCGTGTTTTTTTTAAAAATTTTAGGGGCTCTTTTGGTTGGCTAGTGTTTACCGTATTGATTGGAATGGTGATATTGATGATAGCAAGGAAAGGGAAAGGCAAGGAAGTTGAAAAAGATAAGGGAAAGGGCAAGGGCAAGAGCAAGGGAAATGAAAAGGGGAAAGGGAAAGGGAAAGAGCACGTTGGCCTTGCGTGATGAGCCAACGGATTCGGATGACGATTCGGACCCAACAAATGCAGAGGAACATGTGTATCGACTAAGGAGACCGCGATCACATTCAAGCGGAATTTCCGGAGCTAAAAAACCACTTAAACCGCAACGTATCAATATCTCTGATGGACAGTAAGTCTACTTTTATTTATTTGTCCTAGTATAATGAGTTGTTTAATAGTTTTGTTTCTATTAGTTTCGTACTTTGTCTCTTTTTAAAATTATGCAAAGATAATGAATAAACATATTTATAGGAGGCATATGATATTTATAGTAAGTTTAGATTTTGTACTAGGATCATACATAGTGTATCTTTTTTGTATTAACAATATTTTAGATTTATGAACACTTAACTTTTATAATAACTTTACAAAAAGAATACAAAAATTAAAATTCTTGAATAAGTTTGAAAGTATCTTAAATACATGAAATATTGAAATTTAAAAACATAAAGAGTATTGAAATCAAAGTTGTCCACTTGAAGAGCATTTTGAACCAAATATTAAAAATAGTTAATGTTAATGAATCGAATTGGGAAAAACTTATAAATAAATAAAAAGTCCTTCGATATGTATGTTGTGTTAATAATTTAATTTGTTCTATATAGTATCGAAGATAATACGGCAAAAAAGACTTTGCTTGGGATGATTCGTGAGAAATGGCCGATGGGTCATTACACTTTTAGTGACATTGACGCGACTTATCCAAAATGATTGGAGCAAAGGACTAATCAGTTTTTTGTAAGTAATACAATGTTAATTTTTATTATATTTGTTTTTTTATTTAGTTATGAACTTGATTTGAATATGAATTTGACCCTATCCCTTGTTTCTATTTTTTAGGATTTTTATAAGCATGAAAGGGGACAAAGCCGTTCACAATCAAGAAGGATTATTGAAGATCGCATAAAGAAAACAATAAAAAGGACTATGAATGAGCTTAAGAAGAGAGTGGAGACAAAAGTGGAGGAGACCGGGGTTTCAAAGTTGTCATTAAAGCCCCCTTATTGGTCTCTTGCATTTTGGAAGGGTCTTTTAAATTATTGGGAGACGGATGAAGGGCACTTGCATAGGGCAAAGATTGGAGCTTCAAACCGCGAAAATGTTGAAAGGTTGCATAGTGCCGGTGCTCGGTCATTCAACACCGTGAGAAGGGTAATAATATTTAAATATGTATACACACACACACACAAGGTTATTTCATTTTATAACATAACGAATATACTAATATAAGCTTATTTTATATTTGTAAGGAAATGACAAGGAAAAGCCGTAAGCCTCCAACTAGACTTGAGGTGTGAGATAAATGCCATAAGAAAGTTGGCTCCGATCCGAATAACCCGCAATACACTACTCCGGGCGCCATGCGCATTGCGGTAATCTCAAATTTTTATTTTTTTCACCTTTACTATAAGTGTAAAAAAAGTTTATTTGTTCTAATAAAACTTGAAAAATGTGTAGGAACGATATGCCACTATTCTTGATCGTATGCCGGTGGAGATAACTCAAACGGGTGATCGAGATGAGCCTTGGGATTGGTGGATGGAAGCAATGGGGGTTCCCGAAGGTGAAAAACCTAAAAAGAATTATGTTGTCGGGTTCCCCGCTCTTCGAACTAGTGATCTTATTCCCACACTTGCCACCCGCTATAGGGATTCCACCCGAGGTGAAGCCGTCTCATCTTCATCCGCTCCAAGACAACGTGAAGTCCTCCCCGACAATGTGTATATCTCGATTGTTAGAAATGTGCTCACGGAGATTCGCGCCAATCCTGATCGATTCGCTCGCCAGCTATCCGATGAAGAGATAGCCAACTTTGCACGCACCGTCCTCGAAGCCTCTGATCCATCCGCCGATCCAACTCAAAGACTTCAATGGAATAGTCTCATTGGCGGTGAGATTGTACATATTATCGGGACCTTGATTGATGATGTCCTTCAAAAAACTGAAGCGCGTGTGGAAGCGGTAATAATTAGCTCATATTTTGTATTTGTGTCCATTAGAATATAGTATTTCATTTTAATTGATTTATATGTGCATAGGAAGCGGCAAATCGACTTGCTTTGGAAGAAAAAGATTATACGGATGTGGACGAGGCCTCAGACGTGGCCTCGGACTTGGAGGTTGGCGACGGTGAAGGCAATGATGGGGATGGCCAAGATGGGAATGGATCTGACGACTCTCCGGTTTCTTTGTCATCGTAGTTATTTATGTCTTGTTTTATGCAATTCAAATCTGAACAATGTTTGTTGGTTGTAATGATGTTACTTTGTTGGTTGGATGTCCGAAATATCGGACTTAACATTGTACGGTTTATCCGTTTATCGGAAATTTGAATTTGGTTTTAATGGTTTATATTTTATCAATTATGTTTTCTGCTTGATTTTGTTGTAGTGAGTAGTATAGGATTGAATGTTATAGTTGATATTGGTTATTGGTATTGGAATGGTACAGGGATATTGGTATTGGAATGGTACAGGGATATTAGTATTGGAATGGTACCTGGCATACAACAGAACCTGCACTTTTAAAAAAAATGAACACAGAAAACTGACCGTTTATGCTGCATAACCGACCGTTTTTTACCATTCCATTATCAGAAAACCGACTGATTAAGCACATAACCGACCACATTCAAAGTGTAAAACCGACCGTCTCCTTAAAGAGTGGTCGGTTATAAGGTGGTTGGTTCTAGGAGTGGTCGGTTATAAGGTGGTCGGTTATGAAACTTAAAAAACGTTCTGCTAGAAAACCGACCGATTATGCACATTTGACCACGGTCGGTTATGTGTGTCAATCAACATTTTACGTATTGCGATAACCGACCGCCAATGGTCGGTTTTAGGTTGCTGACGTGGTGCCACGTTGTGCCACGTGTAGTAAGTGGACCCACACACATATAGTCTGCAAATACACATAACCGACCGATGGTAGTGGTCGGTTATAACCGTAAACCTGACCATGTTGACGTAACCGACCAGGCTTTAACCGACCACTACATATGGTCGGTTTTACGGCTATAACCGACCGAATGTACACATAACTGACCAATTGTAGTGGTCGGTTTTGTCCTGTTTCCTTGTAGTGAATGCTAGAGGCCCCAAAAAATGTACAAAATACACGTGTTAGATTCTAATTGGTTGTAATAATAAATGGGCCCCCTGAATTCACACCAATAACACCAATCAAAAAACACCATACCACATCAACATGCGAAGTCATTTTGTAACAATTTTTTGTTACAATTTTTGTGCCTCTAGCACTACTCAAAAATTAAACCTAAAAACTATTTAAGTTTTCAAAGCGCACTCAATTTTCAAATTAATAATTTTTGTTTTTATAGCATCTAAACCAAATTTAACGTATACTAACTAATCATAATCATAAACATATACTATATGTCTATGTAATAAAAAATTTAAAAAAGAAACTGAAGCAAAACAGATGGAATGTTCAAATATTTGTAGCTAATTAACTCTAAGTACACACCCACTGGTTAGATCTTTGAAAGAGAAAGCCCTAGATTTTTTCAGCTACTGAGATTCAAACAGTAGAAGTCTAGAAGCCTTAATTGCACTATATAAACATTAGACAATAGACAGAGAATGACGTGTTACACCCAACCAGAAAGTGCCATGTCATCATATGATCCGCCGTCGTTGTCATTCCGCTAATTTCCTCACATTCTAAAATGTAATAGGGTTAGGTTTTTATATTTGTTTCCGAATTAAAGATGGACGATATTAATTTAATTTAGGTTGTGAATATGTAAATTACCCGTTACCGTTATATTACATATCAACATTAGATGGGTATTTAACCTAAGTTCCTGGTAATTAGTATTAGATTGGGCTTACAAGCCCATTCAAGTGTTAGTCCAGTTACTTAGTCATAGTTGTCGTTTAGCCCAATTAGACTAGTATTTTTCCCGCTCACTAGTTTAGATATAAATTGTAAGGTGTAACAACTTTCTAACTAACTTTTCTGCAATACAATATTTTACATTTCTTTTTTCTAAATGCTTAACAATTAACATGGTATCAGAGATAGTTCTAATGGCGATCTTCATCATCTACAGACCGATTCGATTCTCAGTTCACTAATCAGGTGTTAAAACACTAATCTCTCGTTTTTTTTCTTTAATCGAAGCTTGATTGTTGATGTTCATGAAGTTTTAATGGTGTTTTGTACATATTTGTGCTCATAATCTCTTCAATTTCACATTTATTGATACAAAATCACAAAATCTAAGTCAATTGTGATAGTTTTCGTTGATAATTGTTCAATTGTTCATCTTCTCAAATTTTCCCCAAATTTTTGACCTAATCTCTCTCGATTGTTCTAATCTCTCCTGATTGTTCTAATCTCTCTCAATTGCGATACTTTTGTTTCATTTCTTTCTTTGTGGCTGGTTTGACCTAATTTCTGAGTTTTAATGGCAACTACTAATACTATACCTAATCTTATTAATGATACGTCAAATGCGTATTATATACATCCTTCTGATGCATCTTCGAATCAATTAGTTTCTGTGAAGTTTAATGGTGTTGGTTATCATAACTAGCGAAGATAGATGATGTTGACTTTGTCTGCGAAAAATAAGATGGGATTTGTTAATGGTAGTATTATTAAACCTACACAAACGGATGTTAATTACAAACTATGGGAAAGATGTAACGATCTGGTTATTTCATGGATTTTGTTCAACCTGGATGAAACAATAGCTAAAAGTGTACTATTTTATGAAAATGTCTAAGGAAATATGGGATGATATTGAAGAAAGATATGGTTATACATCAATGGCACAAATATATTCACTAGAACAACAGTTACTTGAAATTCATCAGGGTCAAGATTCTATATCTGAATTTTTCACGAAGATGAAGACTATTTGGGATGGCATCAATGATGTTAATCCATTGCCTCATTGTACTTGTAATAGTTGCACATGCAACTTAACTCAACGGATTCAACAGAAACAACAAGAGCAGAGAATGTTACAATTTATGATGAAGTTGACTGATCAATTTGTTGCTGTTAGAGCAAATGTGTTGATGATGCATCCTTTACCCAACATATATCAGGCCTACAGATTGTTTGCTCAAGAAGAAAGACACAAGGAAATATCTAATCTAACTGCACAAACTGAATCAATGGCGTTTTATTCTGATAGAAGAAGATTTGGAGATCATCAGTTTCAGAATCAGAAATTTCCCCTTAAGAACTTTTCATCTAAACAGTTCACACCTGGTTCAACTTCTAATTCAAATCCAGTCCAATTGAAAGAACAATTTAATCAAAGGCCAAAACCATATTATTTTTGTAGTCATTGCAAGATACCAGAACATAGTTATGAGAGGTGTTTCAAGATTAATGGTTATCCACCAGTTTTTCAGGCTCGACAACAAAAGAAGGTTGCAGCATTTGTGCAGACTAATGCAGATGATGAGAATCATAATGAAGAGTCTGAAAATGTCAATAATATCACAATGGAACAATATCATCAGTTTCTGTCAATGCTTGGCAGTCATAATTCTCAACCTACTGGAAACAATGAATCTAATCCAACTGATTCTTCTAAACATGCTATGATGGCAGGTATTGTTTGTTTAATATCTCACTCTACCAGTGATTGGCTTATAGATAGTGGGGCAACAGATCATATATGTCCCCATATAGAGAAGTTTCAGGATTTTGAAGAAGTTACATCAACTGCAAGTTTCATAACTATACCAGATGGTAGACAAGTGGCAGTGAAGCACATAGGCTTAGTTAAATTGAATGACTCTATTATACTGAAGTTCTTCATGTCCCTGAGTTTCATTTTAGTCTGATTTTTGTTAAGAAATTATGGGATGATATGAATTGTCATATTATTTTCACCGATAAAGCATGTTTTCTTCAGGACCTTTCTGTGAACAAGCTTCCAATTCTTCTTGGTAAACTGGTGAATGGTTTGTACAGTACAAAAAATGATCCTTTTTCTACAAAGAATATTGTTAGTCAACCAAAGATTTGCAATGCTGCTCATCTGAATTCTGTGGATCAAGCAAGATTATGGTATCTTAGATTTGGTCACCTGCCTTTTACTCAACTTCAATATGTTGTTCCTATGTCTTCCATTAAGGAATGTGTAGATACTACTATTTATCAGATATGTCCAGCTGCTAAACAGACAAGACAACCATTTCCTGTAAGTCAAATCAAGACAACTGCTACTTTTCAATTACTACATATTGACCTTTGGGGTCCTTACAAGACAAAGTCAATTACTGGATGTACACAATTTCTTACGATGGTGGATGATTTTACAAGATTTACCTGGATTCATTTGCTCAACTTTAAGACTGAGGTTTGTTCTATCCTGGAAAGTTTTTTGCATTATGTAAATACTCAATTTCATACAAAGGTTTTATGTATCCGGTCAGATAATGCTTTAGAGCTCAGTGAAGGTCTTACAAAAGAATTATACTCTAAGTTTGGAATTGTACACCAAACCACCTGTGTCTACACTCCACAACAAAATGGTGTTGTGGAGAGAAAACACGGGCATCTCCTTGAAACTGCTAGAGAACTCGATTTTCAGGCTAATCTTCCTCCGAAATTCTAGGGAGATGTTGTACTCTGTGCAGCATATCTTATACATAGAATGCCCTTAAAATCTTTGAATTTTCAAACACCCTATTACAAACTTTTTAAACAATCTTCTTCTATTGATCATCTGAGGACTTATGGATATCTTTGTTTTGTTTCTACCACTCCTGTTCATAGGTCAAAATTTGATCCCAGAGCCATTACTGGAATATTCATAGGTTATTGCACTAATGCTAAAGGATACAGAATTTATGATCGACTTCAGCATACTATTCTGATTTCTAAAGATGTTTCAGTTCATGAATTTACATTCCCTTTTCAAGCAGTTACTCAGAATCATTTGACTCAATCTCAATATCTTAATCAAGCTTTCATACTAGTTATGCCATCTTCACATCATACAGATGCTTACTCAGACATACATACACAGTCCCAGTCTCAGACATCTGATTTTCATCCTGAACATTTTTTTCAGTCTAGTTCACCATCAAATCATTTTGAAGTTCATTCTCCTGACACTTCTAATGCAGTACTTCATAATACTGAATCTGAGTCCGTTCCTCTTAGAAAATCTACAAGATCCATTACTACACCATCTTATCTCCAGGATTATGTTTGTAATTCTGTTTCTAGTTTACAGAGTACTTCTCATTGGTGCAATTTAGTTGCACGTTCTTCTTTTCCTGATAATCATCTTGTTTTAGTATCTAATCAATCAGTCATTTCTGAACCTACTTCTTACATTCAAGTTGCACAAGATCCATTATGGATTGCTGCAATGGATAAATAACTAAAGGCTTTAGAAGTAAATAAAACATGGGATTTAGTTTCTCTACCTGCTGGTAAGAAACCTATAGGCAGTAAATGGGCATACAAGGTGAAACTAAATGCATATGGTACATTAGAAAGATGTAAAGCTCGTTTAGTAGAAAAAGGGTATAATCAGAGGTATGGTATTGATTTTGAGGAGACATTTTCTCCAGTGGTAAAAATGAGTTCAACAAGAAGTATTATTGTTTTGGCTGCTAATAGAAAATGGAAAATTTTCCAACTGGATGTGAATAATGTTTATCTGTATGGGGATCTACAAGAGGAAGTATATATGATAGTACCTGAGGGCTATGCTAATCCATTGAATTTGGTTTGTAGATTAAGAAAATCTATCTATGGTTCGAGACAGTCTTCTAGGCAGTGGTCTGCTAAATTGGCTACAGAGTTGGTCCATAAAGATTTTGTTCAATCTAAGAACGATTACAGCATGTTTACTCATAGAAATGGTTTTGATATTACTATCCTTGCTGTTTATGTGGATGATATTATGATCACTATCAGTAATGAGTATCATATTCATAGCATTAAGAAGCATTTGGATGATACTTTCAGTATAAAAGACTTGGGCTTATTGCATTATTTCTTGGGTGTTAGGTCCTAATAAGTTTGTAGAAGGGGGGTTGAATACAAACTATACCGTTTAATCGAATTTGTTCGTTGTAAGATATAACAATTTAAGAACAAATAAATGCGGAATAAACTGAAACAATATTCAAGTTAAATATAACTTATATTAAACTTGAAAGGTGTTACAATCTGTGTATGGAATACAAAGTTCTTGATAAAACAAACCTAGAATAAATTCGACATGAATTTATCTGTTTTTGTAATAAAAAGGATCGAATACTAAAAAGTAGTTCGATATAATTTCTAGGGATTATGATCCGCTAGATTGTCAAGGCAGTACAAGTGATACAATTCTTATGGATTAAATGTTAAGAACAATACAAGAATTTAATCACTGGCAATATTTGAAGCTCGGACAGTTGAGAAAGAAGTAAACGCAGAGAGCTTTGAATGTTATGTTTTCTTGCTTTTCTGTCTTCTGTTTTATGTGTTTTGTCTTGATTCCTTTTGCTTTGATCACACTTTTCTATTTAAACAAATTGCAGCCTTTATTCTTCACGCGCTAATTCATTTCTTTGATTTTGTATTAGGAAGACAATCAGGAAGACTTGAAATTGGCTTGGGAAGACTTTCGGGAAGACAAGCATTTGCTAAGGAAGATAATCGGGAAGACTTGAAATTGGTCTAGGAAGACATTCGGGAAGACTTATTTCTAAGTCTTCTTAGTTAAAAAACTAAGTCTTCCTAGTTCATTTCTATTCTAATTTAAATAATTATCAAAGTAAATTATGTATTAAATTAATTCTTTACAGAATTAATTTAATAAATAATTTACTTAGTAGAAATAATTATTTATAATAGAATAAATATTATTCTTGTCTTCACAATTAATTCTTGAACCACTAAAACTTAGATGAAGAAATAACATTTTTAGAACGTTGACACTCAATGTACTGTCTGGTTCATGAGTGACAAACGGCAATGTCTGTTCTTCATCTGTTTGACTTTAAGCAGTGATCCACTTTATTTTCCCTTTTCCTTGAACTCTATAACCTGCACAATTGTTGTCACATCTTGAAATCTCTGTCACTTTAATAAATCCACTGAGATTGAATACTTCACTGAGGCTTGCTCAATAAATTGAACTTCTTTCAATGTAGAATTACTTCAAGTCTGTAGATGACTTTAATCTTCATTCTTTGACAGATATTATCTTCTGAGATTCCTGTGACATTTGATTTTATTATTTACTTATTACATCTTAATTAAAGTTGAGTAGAATCCTCGGTGTTTACAAATAGGCCTATACATATGCCTTTCATTGGGAATTTTAGGTCACTTATATGCCTGATGGTATAGCTCTTAGTCAAAAGAAGTTCACAAAAGAGTTATTACAATCTAGTGCTAGTTTATCTTTGCCTTCTACAGCTGTTACTCCATTGCATATCCATGTCAAGCTATCTGCAGATGATGGTGATCTGTATGAAGATCCAGCTTTGTACAGGTCTTTAGTTGGCAAATTCAACTATCTTACACATACTCGACCTGATTTGAGTTACACTGTACAATTACTCAGTCAGTTCATGCATGTTCCTCGAGTCCCTCAAGTCTCATCTTTAGCTCATACTCTTGGTTATGTGGCCAGAACACCAAGTCAAGGAATTTTGTTAAATGGGTCTAATAGCCTTACTCTACAGGCGTTTTCAGATTCTGGTTGGGCTTCATGTCCAAATTCTGGACGTTCAGTTACTGGATATGTATTGATGTTTAGAAATTAACCTATTTCTTGGAAATCCAAGAAACAACACACAGTGTCTCGTTCCAGTTCAGAAGCCGAATATAGAGCAATGACATCTGCTGTAGCTGAAGTCACATGGTTAGTTCGACTATTACAAGAATTAGGTGTTACAAACATCACACCAGTGACTCTACATTGTGATAATCAATCCGCAATTCATATTGCAAAAAATCCTATCTTTCACGAGCGTACAAAACATATAAAAGTCGATTGTCATTTCACTCGTGACAAAGTGTCGGAGGGTCTTATTCAGCTTACATATCTCCCAACTCGTCATCAGTTGGCAGATGTATTCACAAAATCTCTTCCTTCTCCATAGCTGCATAATCTTATATCCAAGTTGGGAATCTATGACCTTTCTGAAGTAGATTCCAACTTGCGAGGGGATATTAGATTGGGCTTACAAGCCCATCCAAGTGTTAGTCCAGTTACTTAGTCATAGTTGTAGTTTAGCCCAATTAGACTAGTATTTTTCCCGCTCACTAGTTTAGATATAAATTGTAAAGTGTAACAACTTTCTAACTAACTTTTCTGCAATACAATATTTTACATTTCTTCTTTCTAAATGCTTAACAATTAACAATTAGCTCCTTGTATAATTAGCGATTCCCAGTCTCGCCAGTGAACGTTGCAACCGTCCAATTAATTAACCTTAGACCCTCATAATTACAAGCACTTATATTCGATTCCTTAGAGATATTACAATTTAAGATTAAAGTCACGTACAATAAATTTGATCATATAATGATGTTAAGAGTGTTAGTTGGTGGTGATCTTTATGTATATGAAACTACTATCAAAATTAGTTGATAACCAACAACCTATTAGGTTAGAAAAAATATATGCATCCATTAAATACAAGTTGATTGTAAATTATTCTTTTTTTAAAATAATATAAGTGGCGTATAATCATTTCTAAAACCATGAATTTTTAACAACAATTATACAAAAAGTGTGAGATTTTGAACTCCATTGTGGGGACCACAGTTAAGTAGGGTTTGAAAAAAATGTCAACAACTAGAGATAAGAAACACTACAAGAAAAACGGTCATTTCCTACCATGAAATTGATTGGAAATGGCCACATTTTGGTCGGAAATGGAATCAATTCCAACCAAACCCATTGGTTGGAATTGCTCAAGTCGAAAATGCTTAATGGTAGGAATTGCTAGGTTGTTTCTAAAAGGCCCCCACATGCCAAGTGGTTGCCCATTTTTCACCAAGACATCCTTGTAACGACACTTATTGCAAATGTCAAAAACAACTTTTTTCGTCATTACCATAAAACAATATACAATTATTCTCACACACATCAATCTTATCATATCTCAATTTCAATTTCTTAACCATCTTCTTCACCGCATAGTAAGTACTCGGTAGTTTATGATCTTTTGGTAACACATCACCAATAATATCAACCAACAAATTAAATGCTTTCTCACTGCAACGAGATACGTCTTTGAAATGTAACAAACTCGTACTAAAAGAAAGTTTTGTGTAGTCTTTATTACCCGGATATAATGGAGCTCCCGAGTCATTGGCATCGGTGTAAAATTGAGAAGCATCATGATTTGGAGCTTCTTCATCATCATTTGTGCTACTACCCGCCGTATCATTGAAGCTATAGTAATCTTGCCCGACACCATCTCGTAACAACCTATACATATCAATCGGTGGTTCCTCTATCGGTGTTGCACGACGTTTATTTCGACGTGGTTGTCGAGACTCCGCTCTTGGTAATTTCTCACCATGCAAAGTCCACACCGTATAGGATTCAAAAAAATCCAAAAGCACACAAGTGAAACTTTATGGTATTTAGAGTTTCCCACCGATTATTTCTACAATTCTTACAAGGACACATTGACTTATCATTGCTCAACCCAAATTTTTTAGCCACATCTAAAAACTCTTCTACACCTCTTCTATACTCGTTCGTTAATGAAGTGCGATCACTTTGCATACGGCGTGATATCCAATCACGATTAACATTTGACATCTACAATATTGACAAATTACAATTCAATATCACTCACTTTTTTTTTTGCTATTCATGAACAAATAAGGATTAATATGAATATCATTTTTCAATTTAGATAATACACTAAGAAATGAATCTCATACATACAAAAATACACAAATGCTATTTATTCTTGATATACACACAAATCATCCATAAAATTCATCTCGATTTCATAAAATATATCATGGATTAACAACAACAAATTAACACATAATTTATATGTTAATGAACTTACAAATATATAAATTATTAAGTTACAATTATTGAACTTACAATGAATTTTGATGATTAAATCTTCTTTTTCTTCTTTCTTTTATTTCTCTTCTTCTTCTTTCTCTTCTTCCCCTTCTCAAAATTTTATCTTATCCTCATAAACAAAACACCACACATTACAAAAGCAAAAAGGTGGTGGGGGCCGAAATTTGCATCATGCAACCTTCTCCTACCAATTTTGGTAGGAAATGCACTTAATAATTGGACCAATAACAAACAGCCATGACCGATGACATGGAAGCGGGGGCCCAGAAAAAGTTAAAATTTTGCATTCGGGTCTTTTCCTACCAATATTGGTAGGAAAAGCACCTGGAAAAATAATAATATTTATATTTTAAGAAATTGTTTATTAATCTAAAAATGTGAGGGACTGTGACGTGGAAGGTGGGGTCCTTTCATTATCAAAATGTAACTAAAACCTACCAAATCTTGTAGGTTTTGTTTTCCTACCAAAGTTGGTAGGAAAAGGTTGTTGGTAAACGGTGTCGTTTTTGTTGACGGGGCTACTTACGTGGATGGTGGGGTATCATCACAGTCATTTCCTACCAGATTTTGGTAGGTTTTGATTCCCATCAAAACCTACCAAAATCTGGTAAGAAATGACCCTAGCAAAATTTCGTTATTTTTTTTTCCAGAAATTGTTTATTAATTTAAAATACGTGAGGGATGATGATGTGGAATGTGGGGTCGTTAAAAAGTCAAAATGTGACTAAAACCGACCAAATCTGGTAGGTTTTGATTTCCGACCAAGAATTGGTAGGAATTGATGCTTGCGTGTACAAAACTTAGGACCCACAAACACCATTTCCAACCAATTTCGTCATTGGTCGGAAATTCTCAGTCATTTCCAACCAAATTTTTTTGGTATGTTTTAAATGGTCAGAAATGACCGTTTTTCATGTAGTGAAATCAACTACAGATAAGAAATTCAGACTTAATTACATATACAATGTATCTGGCAATGGGTGCAATGGGTGTATATATATTACTCAACTAATAATATAGAGATCATATATAGTATATTTATATTCCTTGTGCCTGTGTCTTTCTACTGTTTTTAGGGCTTCTGTCTTGAACCCTAACCATCTCCACTATGTTTTCTCAAAAAAAAGGTCAATTTGCTTCCTTTAAATCTTCGGACTTCATTTCTATGATTTTTGTGTTAGAATACAATATATGATCCTGGAAAGTGCCTTCCTCTAACACCTTAAGGTTTTAGATGAGTTGGTTACTCAATATGGTATCAGAGCTCAGGCTGGTGGGAGGACTCAGGTTCGACTCCCTTCCACCCCCAATATTTCCACAATTTATTATGGACATGAAAGGAAAAACTATGCCCCAAAGATGGGCGCCCGTGATCCACTCTTCGGCCCAAAAATAGGTCGGGTGAGGGGGAATGTTAGAATACAATATATGATCCTAGAAAGTGCATTCCTCTAACACCTTAAGGTTTTAGATGAGCTGGTTACTCAACATTTTGTTGTTACATTTCTCGTTCAAATTAATAGTTGTATAATCAATTTAGGTTTAAAATGATTTTTCAGTTATATTACATTATTTGCTTTAGTTTCTCTTGTTGTATGAATCATGGTGGAGAGGTTAAATATAGTAGATTGTGATAATAAATAATAATTTTAATTTTTTATTTGGTCCTTTTTTAGATTTCGTAAAATACATAATTTATTGGGAGTGGTGCACACCTAGGTGGGGTCAAGAAAAGCGTCATAACATATCATTGTAGTTGGTCGGGTGATGGTCGATAATAACACTTATAACCAACCAAGCCATCATTTACTATCATATCAGGTTTTAACCAATTATTTATATTGGTTGATCGACGATAAGTTTTTGGACATTTTTCCAACAGAAATGACTCATTTCTAGCTAATCAAATTTAATGATCATATATGTGCGTTTTTCTTGTAGTGTGTAGCAAAAAACGGACAAACGATTATGAAAATGATAAGCTTTAAATTTATATATTAAAAATTCAGTCGGTTAATAATTTTTATTCAATCTTAAGAATTGCAAATTTACATATCTTTCATATGCATTATGGCGACTATTTTCAAAATACATGTATACGTTCCACTCTACAAGAACTTCGAATCATTCTCTTGAAGCTCATCATCTTCATCATAAAGGCTCCGCTTGCCCCAAAATGACGTGGACCACGAAAAATCCCAATTCATTGGGCCTTTCGATATAATCAAATAGAATGTCCCAAGGGTACCATATTCTAGGAGCCCAAATTATGTGATTAAAGTCATGCTTAGTAAAGACTTATAACTAAAATATCATCCTAATATATAATTCACCTTTAACTAATGATCTGACTTTGGGGTTTATTACTTTATACTACAAAGTAATTGTCATAAAACCTTAATAATATAAGCTACTACAATTTATACTACAAGAATTGTAAATGAAAGAGGAAAGATGAAAGGATAGACTTGTTATATTTTTTCAATCTCATGCCTCTGGCCAATACATGAAATGCTATTTATAGGCAAAGTTTGTGCCTCACCAACCGCCTGTAAAAGGATTATATTATAAACAATTTACATGCTTAATTTACAAGTCTCCTTAGTTGTATAGGAATTCGTGTCAACAAACCTCAGGCTTACTTGACAATCATCTTAATTTACTTATAAAACTCCCCCTTGATTGTCAATGTAAGTTACGTTAAGGATTGACTACCTCATTAAAACCTTGCAAGGAAAAACCCAGTGGGATAAAAATCTTGACGAAGGAAAAAGAGTACAGTCTCCCCCTGAATAAAACATCTCACACGTTGATATCTTGAGGTAACAAATTCTTCAATCTTCGCATGCCAATATTATTTCATAGCTTTTCAAACTATGATGTGGGAAACGTCTTTGTAAGTATATCCGCTAGATTATCACAAGAGCGTACCTGTTGAATCTCAATATCACCATTCTCTTATAGTTCGTGAGTGTAGAAGAATTTCGGTAAAATGTGTTTTGTTCGGTCTCCTTTAATATATCCTTCTTTTAAATGCTTAATACAAGCTGAATTATCTTCAAACATAACTGTAGGATTCTCTGTGATACTTGATAATCCACAAGATTGCCGAATATGTTGGACGATGGACCGCAACCAAACACATTCTCTACTTGCTTTATGGATTGGTAGTAACTCTGCGTGATTTGATGAAGTTGCAGCCATAGTCTGTTTTGTAGATTTCCAAGAGATAGCAGTTCCACAATACGTGAATAAATAACCTGTTTGTGATCGTCCAACATGAGGATCTGATAGGTAACCAGCATCTGCATATCCAACTAGTTGCGACTTCGAATTTTTTGGAAAGAACAATCCAAGGTCAATCGTCCCACGAAGATATCTCAATATATGTTTAACTTTATCCCAATGTCTTTTAGTTGGATCAGAACTAAATCTTGCAAGTAGGTTCACAGCAAATGCAATATCAGGCCGCGTGTTGTTTGCGAGGTACATTAGAGCACCAATTGCACTAAGATATGGAACTTCAGGTCCAAGAGCATCCTCATCTTTTAATCTGGGACGGAATGGATCTTTTTCAACTTCAAGTGATCGAACAACCATTGGCGTAGTCAGGGGATGAGATTTGTCCATGTAAAATCGATCAAGAACCTTTTCTGTGTAGTTTGACTAATGAACAAATATGCCTGAAGATAAGTGTTACACCTGTATACCTAAACAAAAATTTGTATTTCCAAGATCTTTCATCTCAAACTCATTTTTCAAATAATTAGCAGTGTTAGTAATATCGTCAGAAGTACCAACAATATTTAAATCATCCACATAAACAGCAATAATAACAAAACCAGTTTGAGACCTTTTAATAAATACACATGGACACACTTGATTATTAATATACCCATCATTCAATAGGTATTCACTAAGCCTGTTATACCACATACGACCAGATTGCTTTAAGCCATATATTGATCGTTGTAATTTAACTGAGTACAAATGGCGAGGCTTAGTTTCCTCCAATTTTAATCCTTCAGGGATTTTCATATAAACATCACTATCAAGTGATCCATATAGGTAGGCTGTCACAACGTCCATGAGACGCATTTCCAATCTTTCCATACAAGCCATACCTATTAGAAAATGAAAAGTTACTCCATCCATTACCGGAGAGTAAGTTTCATGATAATCAAATCCAGGCCTTTGAGAGAATCCCTGGGCCACTAGCCGGGCCTTATATCTCACAATTTCATTTTTCTCATTTCGTTTTCGTACAAATACCCATCTATTCCCCACAGGGATCACACCAGCTGGCGTTTGGACCGCAGGTCCAAATACATTTCAATGACTGCAATTCCTCTTGGATTGAAATTTTCCATTTTGGCCAATCATCTCTTTGTCGACATTCTTCCACACTTTGTGGTTCAGGATCGGAGTTCATAGAAATATAACATGCCACGGAAAAAGCATATATCTCAATATATCTTATCAGGTACCTTTGCTTCTGTGGAGGCATGTGCCACTTCGGGAGCAATATCCTCTTCTGGGGGTAATCCCACTTCTGGGGATTTTGTTATAGCCTCTTCAGGGGTTCAAACCTCTTCAGGAGGTAATACCACTTCTGGGGTATTATCTGGAACACTTGCCATTTTTTGGGCAGGTCCAATCAGTTTCCGTTTTCGTGGTATAACATCATTTGCACCAATAGGTCTGCCACGCTTCTGGCGTGGTTTTGAATCACCAACCAATTCTTCAGGAATTGATTTACGAATAGGGATTTCAACCCTTGGCGGAGCATTAACAGCAGGTATATGTGATTTTATAATATGTCTAGAATCACTAAAAGCATCAAGCATTTGATTAGCAATATTTTGCATATGAATAATTCTTTGAACCTCGGATTCACATTGATTATTACGAGGATCTAAAGCATTCAATCCTGATGTATTCCATGTCAATTCATAATTTAAATTATGCACAACCTTATCTCCCCCTAATGAAGGGAATATAGACTCATCAAAATGACAATCAGTATATCGAGCAGTAAACACATCACCAGTCAATGGTTCAAGATATCTTATGATAGATGGTGAATCAAAACCTATATATATTCCTATTCTTCTTTGAGTTCCCATTTTAGTTCTTTGTGATGGTGAAATAGGGACATATACGGCACAACCGAAAACCTTGAAGTGAGATCTATCGGGAATTTGACCAAGGGCTAGTTGGTGGGGAGATTGTTTATGATAGGCGGATGGTCTGGCCCTTATTAGGTTCGCAGCATGTAATATAGCATGACCCCAAACTGATGTGGGTAGTTTGGCTCTGAGAAGTAAAGGACGGGCAATAAGTTGAAGCCTCTTGATTAAAGATTCTGCCAAACCATTTTGTGTGTGCACGTAAGCTACTGGGTGTTGAACTGAGATTCCCACCAACATACAGTAATCGTTGAAAGTTGAAGATGTAAACTCAGCAGCATTATCTAGTCGAATTGATTTGATAGGGTGGTCAGGGAATTGAGCTCGTAATTTGATAATTTGAGCGAGTAGTTTGGAAAAGGTTGTATTTGGTGTAGATAGTAGACAGGCGTGAGACCATCTAGTTGATGTATCAATTAAAACCATGAAATATCTAAATGGGCCTGAAGATGGATGAATGGGTCCACAAATGTCACCTTGGATCCGTTCTAAGAATTTAGGGGATTCGACTTGAAGTTTAACAGGGGATGGTCGAACAATTAGTTTTCCTAGAGAACATGCTGAAAGAGGAAGTTCATCTTGTTGTATGATCTTTTGGTTTCTAAGAGGATGTCCCGTAGAATTTTCTATAATACGTCGCATCATGGAAACTCCAGGATGACCAAGTCTCTCATGCCATAGGGTAAGTGTTTTTAGGTCTATAATTTTGGGAATAGTGATACTGTGTGACTCAATGATCCTGATTTTTGTGGCGTACAATCCAAAAGAGATTGAATGTAGTTTTTCTAAATTTTTCTTGTAGCCTAAAGTGGTTGAAGTGATTAAAAGATATTCGTTTCCATCCTCACTAGTAGTTTCAATGTGAAAACCGTTAAGACGAATATCTTTGAAACTTAAAAGGTTCCTAGTTGACTTGCTAGAGTACAAGGCATTTGGTATATGAATTTGTGTTCCATTTGGTAGGATAAAACTAGCCTTCCCAAGACCTTCGATCATATTAGATGTACCCGATATCGTCAATACTTGAGATTTGGTTTTCGTTAACTGTGAAAAATATTGTCGACTTTGTAGAATTGTGTGAGTGGTGGAAGAGTCAGCAATGCCAATATCTTCCATACTTACTCTGAATACACACATAAATAAATAAATGACATTTTCATTAAAACAAGTACACAAAACAGAAATACAATACATAGAAAGCAAAAGCGTACATAAAAACTATTCATCTAGGTCATAATAAAGATTAGTCCTACTATCTAGTTCATTTGCGGTCTTGTTGATTGGTTCATCATTAAAACTTGCCAAATTTGTTTCCACCCTTTGTCCATTCTGATTTTTAGATGACTCGTAAAGTTTTACAAGATGTTCAGGTGTGCGACAAGTACGAGTCCAATGCCCATGAGCCCCACATCTAAAGTAGATATCTCTAGTGTCTCCTTCCTGCGGTGCCTTTCTGTTGCCCAGTAATAAACAATTGTAGAAGGGGGGTTGAATACAATTGTATAAGATTCTCGACTTAATAAATTATGTATCACAAATATGAAAGAATAATAACAGCTTTATTAAATCTGATATAAAAATGTTACAAACTCTCTCAAGAAATTCTGATGTTCTTGAGAGCTTCTAGGTTTCAAAGATACTCGTGTATGTGATCGTTATGTTCACCACATAAATCGAAACCTAAACTGTGTTTATATACTACACAGCTTCTCTATCAATTACATGATAAGTTCTAATCAATAACAAAGATTGAAACCTATCCTAAATTGATAGCTTCATTCCTACAGACCAGGAACCGACAAAATAATCTTCCTTATTTAACTAGACTCCAAATATAACTCGAAGTAGAATTCCTGATCAGCTTCCAGTCTTGATGATCAATCCTGATCCCAGTCCTGATATTCATCCTGATCATGACGATCATGCAATCCTGATGGCTATGCATTACTGATGACGTCAGCAATCCTGATCAGTTGAGTCTAGATCCTGACGATCATTGAATCATGATCTAACAATCTCCCCCAATCTCATACTTTGTGAAATAAAGTATAGATTCCTAGATTCAATGATGTCAAAAATATGTTTACAAAATGTACAAATATTTACAGCAGCAACTTATCTGTTTAAATTCTTTGATAGAACAGATTCATCTTCAAGAAGTTGGATAACAAATTTTCTTCTTTTTCTTCAAGAATTTGAATCAGTCTTTCCTTAAGATTTCTGAGTTCTTCATCTTCCTCATTAATCTGATAGATAGCTGCTCTGAGATTTTGTATGGAGCTTCTTTGTAGACTGTGTTCTTCAAGCAAAAGATAAGCAATTTCCTTCCCATCGGGATTGAGAGTAAGTTGAGTCATGCCAAAAGTCACTTCTTTAACAGCAGTGCCCCTTTGCATTTCCACATCTTGACCTCTTTGATTTAAGTACATGGGAATATAATTACCATTGAAATTTCTGTTTCCATCCAGTCTTCTTCTTACTATTGATAAGATCATGTCACTCCACACTTTGCACACTTCATTCTTCCATCTTAACAGATAATGAACATATTTCAGTTCATGTGTAGTTTTCATCAGCAGATCTTGAATGGACAGAATCTTCACACTACCATCTTTCATGAAGTACAGAAGTTTTTCTCTCTTTTCAATACCATCATGACAATCTATAACTATATCAACAGCTAATAAATTGTTCAGGTTTTCAGAAGTTAAAGTACCTCCAATTTCAGTCAAGGAGTAAGGATCAACATAAGACATATTCAGATATTCAGCATCCCTGTGTCCAATACCTCCTCTTGAATTACTTGTCAATTGCTTCAGATTTGAAAACATTCGTAGCCAGAGTGCTTTTGATCTAACTAAATCAGATAAATCAACAACACTTGAAGCACTTGTTATAATTCCTCCATTCCGAAAATTGATAGGTGTATTACACCTCAGTGTACTTATGTGTTTCCACTTCTTATCTTTCTCTTTTTCAAAAGAATAGCTTCTTTCTAGTAAAGATTCTCGTCTGCTTGGATTTCTCCACAATCTTCTGTTTGAGAGTTTAAGCCTATGTACATAGAGATTGAAATCTCTATTTGTTCTTCTTGTGATTTCTCTTCTTCTGGCTTCTTCTTCATCCACTTCCTTGTTGTGAGAATCAACCACAGTAGATAAGATTAACAAATCAATCTCTTGCAGAATTTCAGATTCATCAGGATCTTGAACATTGTCAGGAACAATATCAGGATTAGAATCTTCAATTTGATTTGTATTGCATAGAATTAATTGTCTTGGTCTTCTTCTCAATTCAGGTTCTTCTTCAATAAACTCCTTGTCTTCCTTCTCAATGATATCCTTGATAACATGATCTATTAGATTTTGTGAAGCTTCAGGAATTTCTTCTATTAATAAACCTCTAGACCTTGTCTGTCTAGGCACTGTTTGAGTTGAAGAACCTCTTTTACCTCTTCTAGCACCTCTCCTACCTCTCCCTTCTTTTCCTCTAGCAGGAGCAGGATTATTAAAGCTTTCCATCATTTCTCTCTGTTGACTTAAGAATTCTTCATGTGAGAGATCAGGATATTCTTCACTTGCTGTAGAGAGTGTTTTCCTTGCAAATAATTGTTGAACTCTTTTATCAGTGTGATAGAGAGTAACAATTCTACCATCTTTTGTAGTAAACTTCTGGAATAGATTTGATGCATCTTCAGGATTATCAATAAGCACATCTTCATCACCTTCAGGAATTGTAGCAAGAGTTTGTTCATGACCAGGCATCAGAATTTGATCACCTGTCGGGATTTGTTCTTCCGTCAGGATCTGAGATTGCACTAATGTCCTCATTGTCCTTACTCCAGAATTAGAAACATGAGTTGACTGCGTTGTTTGACTTTGAGAAGTTTGAATTGTAGACTTCATAACAGCAGCATCAGAGGTTTCTCTTTGTAGAATTTTGTCACCGCCATCATTTCCAGTATCATCATCATTATTTCTTAATACTAGATTAGGTGTACATTTTGTCTGACTTACCTTCTCCCCCTTTTTGACATCAGTATTTGACAATATATTCAAAATTAAGGCAAGAGAAGTTTGAATGTCAGTTACCTTTGTATCAAGAGAATCAATCATGTTATTGATTGAAGACTGTTCAATAATAATTGACTTAACTTGGGATTCCACAACTCTGAGTTGAAGAGCAGTAGACACCTTTGTAAAGCTCTGAGAAATATCAGTCCTCGCTTTGTCAGTAGAATCTTTGACAGAATCTATTTCATGTTTCAGGCTTTTGGATAAAAGAGTAGTAGCCTTCAAATGATTCTTCAAATCTTCATTCTGAATCAACTTAGCAACATTATAAGCATGATCCAATGCATAGGGATAGCTTACAGATTCATCAGATCTATACCATTCATTTTCCCATTGATTCATTTTCAGCTGCTCAGCAGGATCAATCTCAGAAGGAACAGAAAAGTCTTGTCGTAAGTCCTTTCCAGTAGTAGCCTTGTCAGTCATGAATGTGCTTGATGAACCATAGTTAGTTCCAAGACTAGATTTTATAACTCTGGCAAGCTGATCCTTCTCTTCATTATTATCATCATCACTATCATCACTATCATCAGCATCAGAATCAAGAGTAACATCAGGATCAGGAATAGCAATACCTTTAAGTGTGTCCTGTGATGTTGTGATAGGATCTGTCATTGGTCTGGAGCGAAGTGGTTGTATCAGGATTGTCTCAGCATCAGGAGCACCACTAGCGTCAGGAGCAACAGCGTCAGGTTTTGATAAGCTTGCATCAGTATTTGCTACCAATGGTTCTTGTGGAGCCTGAGGTGCAGAAGCTGCTTTAACACTTTGAGTTAAAGGTTCTTGTGTACTTCCCTCAGTAACAGTGTCCTCGACCAATCTTTCACCAGAAGCTGTAGCTTTGCCTGCATCTTCACATTGAGAAGATGGTTCTTGTGTGGCTGGAATAGAAGTGTCTTCATTCTCCTTTGAGAAAATGGTTCTTGTGTGACCATTCCAATAGCTAAGCCTTCACCCAAACTTTGATTGAGTGGTTCTTGTGTGGCAGGATCTTCAGGAGCTGCTGAATCACTTTGAGATTCAGGTTCTTGTGGGCTTGATCCTTTCAGCTTCTTGAGTCTCTTGAAAACTATCTTTGTTGTTTTCCTCTTTTTCTGCAATGGAGGTGTAAGACCAACCATGGAAGCAATCTCAGAAACCTTCTCCCATGAAATTTCTAGAATCTTTTTAGCTGGAGAGGCTGGAGAGTCTGAGATAGAGATAATTTTTGTTTGTGCATCAGGGATACCAACATCAGGATTTGCTAGAGCATCAGGAGTAGATGACTCATCAGGATTTGATGTCTGAATATCAGTATCCTTCATTTGCACCTTCAAAGGAATATGATACCTGCTTTTTGACAATATCCTTTTCTTCTGTGGCTTTGATGAAGGTACCACAGCTTCAGTAGCAGTATCAGCAACTTCCTTGACTATCTTAAACTTTGAGGAGATAGGCATATCATCCTCAGAATCACTCTCATCCCTTAACATCAACTTTCTTTTCACTGAAACAGCCTCAGTCACCCTCTCAGCTTTCTTCTGAACCAGGACCCCTTGTACACCCCCTTGTTTCTTCTTTTTAGTGAGTGGTGTAGAGGAAAAATCCTTTGAACCTGATTACCTTCCAGACACGTCACTTCTAGCTGATTTCTTTGATTTTACAACTAAAGTCTTTTGAGAGACTGTAGAGGTGGTTGTTAACTGTTTAAACTGTTTAGGTGGCATGCTTGGGTCAGGAACAAGGTGTGATGGACCTTGCCCCATAGCATTAGAAATTAAACCATAACGAGTAGGCATTTTCTGATAATTACACCATCTGAATCAGTCTTATTTTTGAAAATCCATTTTGTACCAACAATTGACCTATTCTTTGGTCTTGGCACCGCACCAGTTTCCAAACTTCATTCCTTTCAAATTCATTCAATTCTTCTTGCATTGCAGTAACCCAATCAGCATCTTTAAGTGCATCTTCAACTTTCTTTGGCTCCTCCTTTGACAGAAAGTTATTATATAGACATTCATTTTGAGTTGCACTTCTTGTCTGAACACCTGCATCAGGATCTCCAATTATCAAATCAGGAATATGACTTGCAATCCATTTCCTTGCTGGTGGTAAGTCATTTCTTGATGTAGATGTTCCCCCTGGATTGGTGTTATCTTGATTAGAAGAATTTGATTCATTAGAAGCTCCCCCTGAATTGTTACTATCTCCTCCTGATGGATTATCAGGATTGTCACTTGAATCAGTATCTGAAGAACTTTGTCCTAATGATTGAATAGACTCTCAATTTGTAGTAGTTTGATGTTGCTCCCCCTCAACATTTGCACTACTAGATGAATCATCATTATTTGCATCATCAGTATTAGCACCATGAGGAATTGGTGTGTCATCAGGATTTGATGGATCATCAGGATTTGGTGACCCATCAGTATCTGATGAATTGACAGGATCTGATTCATTTTCTTCAGGTTCCTTGGTAGCTTCATTTTCAAAAACCAATCTATCATGTGAGTCTTCATTCAATTCAATTATCTTCTTATCATCAAAAGATACGTGTATTGACTCCATGACAGTTCTTGTTCTCAAGTTAAAAACTCTAAAGGCTCTTGATGCAGGATAGCCTAAGAAAATTCCCTCATCAGCCTTTGTTTCAAACTTTCCTAGCTGTTCAGGATGAGTTCTGAGAACAAAACATTTACAGCCAAACACATGCAGATGCTTCAAACTTGGTTTCTTTTCCTTGAGAGATTGATAAGGAGTAACACCATGTATGTTTATTAAAGTGAGATTTTGAGTATAGCATGTTGTATTGACTGCTTCTGCCCAGAAATATGTAGGTAATTTAGCTTCTTCCAACATAGTTCTGCCAGCTTCAATAAGAGTTCTATTTTTCCTTTCAACTACTCCATTTTGCTGAGGTGTGCCAGGAGCAGAGAATTGTTGAATAATTCCTTTGTATTTGCAGAACTCTTCCATCTTTGAATTCTTGAATTCAGTACCATTATCACTCCTCAGTATCTTGACTTTGTACTTTGTGGTTGTCTCAATCATCCTCATATGATCCAACAGTATTTCAGGAGTTTCATCTTTTCTGTGCATAAAATACACCCAGGTGAATCTAGAATATTCATGAACAATTACAAGAGTGTACCTTTTCTTACTGATGGACATAATGTTGACTGGTCCAAATAGATCAAGATGAAGCATGTGATATGGTTCTTCAATAGAGGATTCTGATTTACTCTGGAATGATGTCCTTCTTTGTTTAGCCTTTTGACAAGCATCACAGAGTCCATCAGGAGTATACAAAGCTTTTGGTAATCCTCTCACTAAATCTTTCTTAACCAACTCATTGATATTACTGAAGTTGAGATGAGAAAGCTTCTTGTGCCAATTCCAACTTTCATCTACTGATGCTTTACTGATAAGACATGTAGGGGAGCCATCAGTATTTGAGAGAATATTGGCTTCATAAATGTTATCATGCATGTAGCCAGTCAGTGCTATCTTTCCTATTTCTTTGCTGACTACTTCACAATGTGTGGAATAGAAATTGACATGATAACCTCTGTCAGTGATTTGACTAATACTCAACAGGTTGTGTTTTAGTCCCTTCACTAGAGCTACTTTTTCAATGATGACATTTCCAATGATTATATTGCCATATCCCAATGTTTGTCCAATGTTTCCATCTCCATAAGACACAATTGGGCCAGCTTTTTCCTCATATTCTGGTAACAGGGCCTTGTTTCCAGTCATGTGCACAGAACATCCACTATCCATGACTAACACATTTTTCCTTTTTCCCTGCAATCAGAATAGAAACATTCTAGTTAGAACATTTAGGAACCCACACATGTTGGGTTCCTTTTCCATGCAATTTATTAATTTTAGCAGCAGAAGTCTTATTGACTTTAGCAATTCTGTCAGGATTGTGTCCATCGGGATTTGCTTTGTCAATATCAGTATTAATAAAAGCATGCTTCAACTTGACATTCTTAAGGCTACCAGAATTTGAACTATTTTTATCAGACTTAGGCAATGGATCATAAAAGTTATAGTACAAATCATGATATTCTGCACAAGTATAAATAGAATGCCATATACTACCACAATGAAAATAGGACTTCTGTGGTTTATAAAATACTGATCTACTCCTGACATCAGAAATACGAATTTTAGTACTTTTCTTTAAACTCTTTTTACAATCAATGGCAAGATGATTAGAGTTACCACATGTAAAACAACATTTCCTAGGTGAATTTGGGATATACTTATAATCATTCTCTTTATTGATCCCAATTTTACCATTCATGTTTCTCTTAACAGTAGCTTCCTTCTTCCTATCTGTAACTTCACAGATCTTATCCTTGAGTGGTTTCTGAGACAGTAAACCTACATTCTTAGTATCTTTACTCATGACAGGTTTAGACTTAATAAGTTTAACACTTTGAACAGAAGAAGATCCTTTTTCAAAAGTTGAATTGGAATCCTTACCAAAAACAAAATTAACATGAGTAATCTTAGATTTGGTTTTGTCTATAACATGTCTATAGGTTTTTGGACTAACTGTCTCATCAACAACAATTTTCTCCTTAAATTTCTTATCTTCATTTGACTTATATCCTAGACATTCTTTCCAATTCTTAGAGGTATCAATCTCATGAAATTTTCTACCAGAATCTGTCCAGGTTCTGATTTTCTCATTAGCATATTCTAGTTCATTTTCAAGTGCAGTACATTTAAGTTTCATCTCTAAATACATGTGTTTAGCATTATCACATTCTATCTTTACTTTTTGCATAAGAGAAAATTCAGCTTCTAAATGCTCATTCCTTTTCCTAAGTTCAGACATCTCAGATAAGATTCTAGTATTTTCAGTAGTTTGACTTCTAAAGCTAATATGCAATGACTTTAGAAAACGTCTTAACTCAGAAGCATTATCAGTATCAAAATCAAAGACAGTATTTAGTACCTTATCATCAGGAATAGCAGTATCATCAGTATTGGCCATTAGGGCATAGTTGACCACCTCAATATCAGATTCTGAGGAAGAGTCCATCCAATCCTTGCTTGATGTGATGAGTGCCTTTGTCTTCTTGCACTCACTAGCAAAGTGTCCCATATCATTACACTTGTAGCATCTAACCTTTGACTTGTCAAATTTGCTACCCTTGCTGTCCTTTTTGATATACTTGTCTTTGTCTGCATTGAAGGTCTTTTTCTGGAAGTTGCCTTGTCTTCTAGCCTTCCTGAACTTCATCTTTTTGAAGCCTCTGACAATCATAGCAACCATATCTTCCATGTCTGAGTCAGAAGAGTCATCATCAGTATTGGCATCAGGATTACCATCAGTATCTGATGAAGAGTCATCAGGATCTGACTCAACTATTCTTGATTTCCTTCTAGAGACCTTCATAGCTTTTCCTTCTGATTTAGCCTCTACATTCAAGGCAATGGTCTTTGCCTTGCTGCTTTTCTTATTCTTTCTCTGTTGAACCTCAAGATCGTGGGTTCTTAGCATTCCATAGACTTCATCAAGAGACACAGTGTTGAGATCATACTGATGTCTAATGATCGAGGTCTGAGTATCCCATTCTTCAGGTAAAGCTCTTAGAAACTTGGTGTTAGAATCTTCAGTTTCATATTCCTTGTCAACTAAAGATAAACTGTTCAGGAGTGTCAGAAATCTATCATATAAATCAGTCAGGCTCTCATCAGGTTTAGCATCGAATTGTTCATATTCTTGAATCAACAGAGCCCTTCTATTTTTCTTGACAAATGCAGATCCCCGGCATTGAGTTTCCAAGGTATCCCAGATTTCTTTTGCAGACTTGCATGCAATCACTCTGTTGGACATGACAACATCAAGACTACTGTGCAGGATGTTCTTTATCTTTGGCTCCCTCAGTACATGAGCTTTTTCTTCTGGAGTCCATTCACTCTTTGCATTGACCACATAGTGTTCAGGTACAGTTTCTGTTCGTTCTATAATCCTGGTAGGAATATATGGTCCATCACGAATCCTGTCCAAGTAGTTAGGATCCATAGCCTCCAGGTACATCAGCATCTTTACCTTCCATGTTGGATATTCTGATTTCTTCAGAATGGGAATTTTCATACTTTCATACTTGGTTGTCGACATCTTAGATCGTATCTGATTCAAATTTAAATCAGTCTGCTCTGATACCAATTGTTGCCCAGTAATAAACAATTGTAGAAGGGGGGTTGAATACAATTGTATAAGATTCTCGACTTAATAAATTCTGTATCACAAATATGAAAGAATAATAACATCTTTATTAAATCTGATATAAAACTGTTACAAACTCTCTCAAGAAATTCTGATGTTCTTGAAAGCTTCTAGGTTTCAAAGATACTCGTGTATGTGATCGTTATGTTCACCACATAAATCGAAACCTAAACTGTGTTTATATACTACACGGCTTCTCTATCAATTACATGATAAGTTCTAATCAATAACAAAGATTGAAACCTATCCTAAATTGATAGCTTCATTCCTACAGACCAGGAACCGATAAAATAATCTTCCTTATTTAACTAGACTCCAAATATAACTCGAAGTAGAATTCCTGATCAGCTTCCAATCCTGATGATCAATCCTGATCCCAGTCCTGATATTCATCCTGATCCTGACGATCATGCAATCCTGATGGCTATGCATTACTGATGACGTTAGCAATCCTGATCATTTGAGTCTAGATCCTGACGATCATTGAATCCTGATCTAACACTTTCTTTTATTTGGTACATCATTTTGCCACTTCTGGTGGCCAGAGTTGTTGTAGCCATCACGCTGCCACTTCAGGTGGCCAGAGTTATACTGATTTCGAAACCGACCACGAAAATTTCCATGTTCGCGGTTTCGTCCATAACCTCGTCCTCCTCTATGCCCTTTCCCACGCTCATTCTTCCGGAATGACGTGTTATGTAGACCTAGCAATTCGGATAATCGATTCGGTTTCGGATTGGATCAATCTCGGATCGGATCAACTTTCGGTTATGATATATTTAGAAATAGTTCGGATCGGATCTGATTCGGTTCGGGTCTGATTCGGATTAAAATCGGATAAAATTTGGATTGAAATCGGATGACTTCGGTTCGGATCAAATTCGGTTCGGATCTTTAAGGATCATTACTCATTCACTTTTTTTATTTGTAAGACTTTAAAAAATATATTATTATTAAATATATTATTTTTAATATAAAATAAAGTACTTTTCCAAAAGTATTGATTAGATATCTATGTTATTTTTGACATGAAATTGTTCTAAATATGAATTTTGCTTATAAATAGATAAATTTATTGAATAAAACGTGGCTTAAGATATGTGGATCATGATCTGTAAAAATTATAAAACTGAATTCACCATTTTTTTAGTTCGGATTTAAATCGGATCCCGTATTTCGAATCATATTAGGTTCGGATAATTTATTATTCGGTTATGATCGGCTCTGGATCATAATCGGATCGGTTCAAATTGATTTTCGGATCATTATCGGATTAACTAATTCGGATACAAAATCGGATTCGATTCTATGAATTTCGGTTCGGTTCCTCGGATCTGGACCCATTTTGCCGGGTCTAGACTGTTATGTACTTCGGGTAACTGGGCAGAGCCTGTGGGGCGTATCTGATGATTTTTTAGCAACAACTCATTATTTTTCTCAGCTACAAGAAGAAGAGATATCAGCTCACTATATTTCTGAAAATTGCGTTCTCTGTATTGTTGTGCCAGGATCATGGTGTTGGGTGAAAGGTTGAGAGGGTCTTTTCGATCATATCAGCATCAGTAATATTTTCACCACACAAAATCAGTTTTGAACTTATTTTGAACAGGGCAGAATTATATTCAGCAACAGATTTAAAATCTTGCAACCTTATATTAATCCATTCATAACGGGCATGCGGCAAATGGACAAGTTTTTGGTGATCAAATCTATCTTTAAGATTATTCCAAAGGGTGAGTGGATTTTTGACAGTTAGGTATTCAGATTTTAAATTTTCATGAATGTGATGTCTGAGAAAAATGATAGCTTTGGCATTTTGTTCAACAGTTAGGGCTTTTCCTAATTCTATGGTGTCTTTTAATCCGTTAGCACTAATGTGTAATTCCACATCTAGCACCCAAGATAGATAATTGTCCCCAGACACATCCAAAGCAACAAACTCTAATTTTGCAAGGTTTGCCATTCTGATAAAGGTTTGAACATGATAAAATATCGCACATCAAGATTTAAACAATTAATTATATTTATATGTATATATTAATAATTTAATTCAAAAGTTACGACGGCATAGCCGACCACAAAACTTTTGAATATTACTTGACGGCAGAGCCATCTTTATAGTAGTACTGACGGCATAGCCATCTTTAATATTAAACAATAATAATTTAATAAATTAAAAATTGATAATAAAAGAAGACGATAGTAATTAAAATTAAATCGTACATCCTTTAACGATCAAGCTTCAGTTGGCAGAGACTCGTGCTGATAACGTGTTATAAAACCTTAATAATATAAGCTACTACAATTTATACTACAAGAATTGTAAATGAAAGAGGAAAGATGAAAGGATAGACTTGTTATATTTTTTCAATCTCATGCCTCTGATCAATACATGAAATGCTATTTATAGGCAAAGTTTGTGCCTCGCCAACCGCTTGTAAAAGGATTATATTATAAACAATTTACATGCTTAATTTACAAGTCTCCTTAGTTGTATAGGAATTCATGTCAACAAACCTCAGGCTTACTTATGTTACGCCATAATTTCGGTTGTCTCGATTATCTCCTAATTTCCCAATATTGATCTAATAATAATTATTGCTTAACTACTAAGAAATATCCTCTCTCTGAAACGAGGAAACAATCCATCTAAATCAATCAATTACTAAAAAATATCTCCAAACGATTCTTTCAAATCAGGAAAGAATCACAACGCTAATATAACTCTAAAAAGATAAAATCAACTTATCTCAACATATCCCTTAACAATCACATGGATTAAAAATATTATCCTATCACAGAATTGCGTTGGCTTGATCCCTATATATAAACAGGGTACGCAGACATCTTGGAATAGGATCCGACACATCTAACAAGTTGAGACGCCTTTCAAGTCCAGCCCCAAACATCCAAAAATCCCAAAATCTCCCATCATCATAATTCGTTATTCTAGCAATTCCCCGAAATTTGTTATCACCAAATTCCTCCGTTAACACTTGACAATCATCTTAATTTATTTATAATAGTAATTAAGTTTTTGGTTTTGTTAACAAAATTAATTTTTAGGATTTGAATCTATTATCATCTCTTTGTTATAAAAGCTAAAGATTCTTTTTCTTTCTCTTTTTTAATAGTAGAATCCTATACACTCATCATATTTATTACTTCTCGGTTGCCTTCAGTGTCTTGGCAAGATTGATATCTAAATGTGTATATGTTTTTGCATACTGTGATGGTTAAAAACAAGATGATAGATCAGTTGTATCTTCCCTATGGCCAAGCTAATGTTAATCACCGTAAAACCCGATTTTCAAGTAAATGTTCTTTAACTCGTGCCTGCTTTAGCTAAACGTTCTCTAATTATATTATATTGTTTGTAACTAATCAGTCTCCTTAACATTTAAAAGTTACTGGTGAGTCTTCTAGCTCTTGTCAAGACAAACAGGAAGGAACGTCCAAAAGATCTGGTACTGGACCAAATCCCTTGGTTCGATTCATGTACCGAAAGCTGGCAGCTCGGTACATGAGGGAGCCGTTTACTCCTTGCTTAATGAACAGCATAACAAACGAAAACCCTGCGGATGTAAGTGTACCAGGTCCCGGATATAAGTACATGATCCGAGGCAAGGACCAGAAGCCAAAGGAGAACAGTGGCAAAAGACGCCGAGACACAAATTGGCAGTCGACTGAATGTACCAATTCAAAATACACTTCTTATTTTTCTAATCTATACCATACTTAAAATGGTTAAACTCGACAGATTTCGTATTATTTTTTGTTTACTAGATATATTAAACGATATAAAATTTCGTATTTAAGCATTAAGAAGTATACACCGATATTACTGCAAGATATTTAGGTGAAAAGATCGATGTCTACATGGTGACATAGATTGACAGTTGACCTTTTTTTTTTCTTTTAGGGATTGTTTGAGGTAGGCAAGATGCAGTAGTGGATGATGGGAAGTGGTGGAGCAATCGCAGTAGCAGAAACATTTTTTGGTGGCGGTTGATGGATGACAATGTTGGTGATGAGAAAGAAAGAAGGAATGTAATTGCTTTTTAGAAAAAAGGTTACTAGTAATTTTGCTACTAAGAAGAATTGTGTGTACAGTTTCGCCCTTTAAGTTTGTCAACTCATATATTTTAACCATTTTCTTCAAAAATTCTTATCAATATGAGCCATCTTACACAATTTGGTTCGACTGAACCCAATTTCTGGTTAAAACTGGATATTTTACATACTTCCATGGCAAGTTGATCCAGATTTTTCTTACCAGTATGAATCTCAAAATCTTTTTTTTCCCATCCAGAACTCATCCTTCCAGAGTTACAGTCAAGACTTAAAAGAGTTGAGAGTAACATGTAAAACAAAAAAAATACTAAGAATTATTGGAAAAAGTGCAGTGGCGATATATGAAAGAGTCAACATAGTCTTTTGATAGCAGAATGAAGTAAAGGCAAGCAAATAACATTCAGTAAACATTACTAGTGTCAAAACTGTTCATCAACTAGTCTCTTGTGCTTCTGAGTTGCAACATTTAAATTATGATTTCCGTAAAGAAAAACTACAAAAAGGGCATAATACCGAAAAACTAAAATTACAATAAGTTACAGATAACATTTTAGACTAGAAAGTGAAACTTAACTAAATGGTGAAAGGTTTTTGGATGGCTTGCGTGCACAGCCAGATCACCTCCACTTCTCTTGCAATTCCTTTCTCTCTGATAAGATCCATGTCACGAAGATTGCCACAACAAGTGCTACAATTGTGATCAGAAGTAGGGCATAGCTGAAATCTTCCGTGAGTGAATCATAAGTTCTTGAAGGTGCAAGTCGGGTGAAGAAGAGATCCACACCATATGCAAAGATGAGAGTGGTTGATTCCAGCTTAGCAGGAATGACTTCTATGCCTCTAAGGTTTTCTACTTTAAGGGCATGTGTCACGTATGACTGCACATGATACCCAATTATAAATGTCAATACAAACCAAAACATACGAATATAGGTGCACTTAGAGATTATTTAAATATAAAGAAAAACAGAATACGCCAGCTAACCTGTGGAAGGATTGGTAATGAATCAGTTAAAGGTATTATTCCTTCCTCTTTCTCAGCTGCGGTAGGATTAATAGATCGCCTAGGATCCAGAAAGCGCTTATCAAGTGCCAAGACCTATAACAATTTTAGGAAAACACAACAGCATATTAAGTATGTAAACAAGTACAGTAGATGTAGAACTTACAATATGAAACAAAATCATTTCTTATAACCGTCTCGGGCAAATAAAATTAAGATTTTAAACAAAGGACATTTAGGCTACAATAAACAACAAGTGATTAAGAAGAGAAGACAATCTTGCAAGAAAAATTAAAGCTAACCTGATCACCAATTGTACCAACAAGTAGCTGCCGGGATGTTATGCCCTTCGCTGTTGATGTCACAGCTATTGTTTTCACAGAATGTGTGAAAAAGTAAGACTGCGATTTTGTTACAACATCCGGACGAGAATAAGAAGAAACGGGCGAAGTAAGATTGTGCTTTCCAAATACAAGCTTCAAAACATCTTTATTATCCTGCATCATGAAAAATTAAAGCTAAAGATGGTAAAATTCAACATCATGAAAATTAAAGCTAAAGATGGTAAAATTCAACAATTAAAGCTAAAGATGGTAAAATTCAACAATTAAAGCTAAAGATGGTAAAATTCAACATCATGAAAAAATAAAGACTTGAGCTCAAAGAGTATACCGCTCGAGACTGGTCATAGATCTCAATGACAGACATCTCATATCTGTGTGCTCTTAGATTAAAGTAGTGGTAAACAACCCAATTCTCACTTAAGACCTTCAAAGTAAGAGGATAGAAAAAACAAATATCATTCAAATAGTCCACCATAGACAATTCTTCCTGTAAAAGTGGTAACTTAAATTTTAAAAAAGCATACTTACAGCATGCACAGGGCCCTGTGAACCATGATGCGTCATGCGGTGCAGTATACGACCAGTTATAGTGTCAATAAGATATACAACAAGACATGATTCCTCTGGGGTGACAGAGCCAATTTCACCAGTAGCCTTAGGCGAAACAGTAGCCACAAAAAGCAGATTCTTTGAAATATATTTGAACATCACATCTTCATCTGCTATAACCTTTGCCTGAGTATGAACAACCTAAGACAAATAACATATAACATATATTTAAGACGAGAAAGAGAAGAGCTAGTACTACCTTATAGATGATGTAATATAAAACTGATAAATCTAATTAATGCCAGAAAGAATTACCTCGTTAAGTTTTCTTGTCACAGTTGTAATTATCTTTTCCGTCTCTGAGGGAAACACGACGGACCATAAATCCCTGGTTTCGAAACAGTATTCATCTGCTACATCAAGAACGCAATTGCTCTTCACTGCATGGCCCCGTAGAATTCCGTTATTCTCTTCAACTGAGTACCAATATATGTTTGTAAACTCACTTTTAAAAATTTCAACCGCCTCTGGAGTCTGAGGGTATAAGTGACCCCGCTTTACGTCATCAATCACCAAGTGGAGACGTCGTTCCTTCGAATCAGTATATGGCAATGGTATAACTTGCAAAATGGAATGAATAGAACCAAAACTTTTAACCTCTTTTCCCGAGTATGCATCAATAATAGAAAGAACGCCAGGGGAATCTGATGTAACTCCACATCTGCCAGTGACAAGAAGAGATGGATTCTCGTCCATAGCATGGTGATGAGGTACCTGCCAATGGAGTAATTTAAGCCCAGATGGAGATTCACATGATCCTGATTTGCGAAGAGCATGCAACAACTGAGACCAGATAATTCTTCCATCTCCGGTGTGCAGAGCAAAAACTTTCCCTGCTCGAGTAAGTACTATCAACAGTTTTCGAAACCCATTATGATCCCGAGTCATTTTGCTCTTTTCTGAGCTTTGTAACCGCATTTTTTGAATGGCTACAATATCATCCGGAGTAGCAAGCATTAGAGTACCTTTAAGCTTTAGCAAGTGACCCTTCAAAATTAAAATGTCATATCAAAAACTCATCTTGAAAGGTTAGGAGTGAACAAGTATCTTATAGCATTTATCACTAATAAAAAAGAGAAATCACAGAGACCAACACCTTGCTCCCGAGTTTTAAAAAGGGAGGAAAGCAAGTGGAAGGTAAGTAAAGTAGTTTCACTTCCACTCGTAGTTGTGCTCCCGAGTTTTTAAAAGGAACAAAAGTAAGTGGACATGAATGTAAATTTGACATACTTTCACTCCAGAACTTTCACTCCAAAAGTGGGATGAAAGTATTTTACGTCCTTATCACTTACTTCCTTCCCTTTTGAAAACTCAGGAGCAGGGCATAAGCAATAAATATAATATACCTCTGAATTTCCTTTTTACTGCAATAGGACGGATACTGGATTACAGTGGAGTTTTAACATAGGAAACACTTGCTTTTTTTAAACCATTGTTAAAAAATTAGAAAGGGAAGGGGGTTCAAATTATGTTTGAGGGGACCAAGTGGAAAGGAATTTTTGTGAGCTACGTAGCACACTGAAAATCCTGGTTTTTACTACCAGAATACTGTAGGTATATGTACTAGAAACTAAAAACCTTTCACAGTCACTATATTACATACTAACAATCACCAAATATAAAAATAATTTGGCGACAAAATTATATAATTTGTATACTAATAATTTGGTGGTGATCAGTAAATTACATATTAATGATCACTAAATTACAGGCAAATATGTATGTTGGCTCATCATGTGTATCCAATCCCTAACTAAAAACTGCAACTTTGGTTACTTACACATTCGACAAGCTGGTTTTAGCAAACAAATTAATAATGACAAACTATGTCTTTACTCTTTATAGGTTCTCATGTATAACAAAACATAGATACCACTGCTAAAAGCTTTCATACCTGAAGCCATTCAAATAGGCTATGCTCTACTTTTGCTACTGATACACCATCCTTTTCTATAGGTAACTCTGATGTTGTCACATCTACGACTGAAGCAAGCGAATCCTCCCTACTCCAGACAATTTCACCTTGTTGCACCAATAAAAGTGAATGATCTTCCATAACAAGCAAGGCTCTGAACCCATATGACCTATCTGTTCGGATATAATTATTGATAAACATTTTCTGCACGACACCCCTGTCTTGGTCCATGTTTATGCTTTCTTTGAGCAAGTTACTACTCCAATCATTATTAAGCTTAATGGTGAGGTCAATCTTACTACCTTCATGTTGCACCAGAGCAAAAGCCTGTTGTCCTTCTGAAAATGACAAGGCATCACTAACAGCTACGGTGTGATCAAGTTTATCCACTAGCTCCAACTTTCCATCATTAGTCACTTTTACAAAAAGAATAACTGCATTCACTTTGACAGCAAATATCCCTGCAAGTTTAGCAGGCAGTAATATTGCAGTACCAGAAACATCCTGAAGAAGGTCTGAAACTTGTGTCGGTTCAAATACAATCTTTTCTTCCCTAATTTCTACTGCTACCACCGTTGCCCTACTAGAATCCAGCGTAACAAGCCTGTCGTTTGTAACTAACAACATCTCCCCAGAAAAGCCACCAGGATATGCAGCACTATTGTGTTTTAGCAACTCGCCATTCTTAGCATTGATTTGATACAAGTGAAATTTGGATTCACCATCAAATCCCACAGCATATACCAAATCATTTTCGTCATTATAAATTAATTGTTGAACCAATATGCTGCATATGGAATGGGCAGGACATAATTATAGTTCGGCCTTGTAAAATATATACATAAATAGATACAGATACGAAGAAGACTTTTAAACAAATATTTGTGCATTGATGTACCCTTCGGCTGCCAAGTCTTTGCTCCAGATAACTTCTCCATCTATGCTTGAAACAGCATGGAGAGATCCGCAACTATAAACAAGTATTACACTATCCTTGCCAACCTTCAAAGTTTCCTATAAACATCAGCGTAAAATTGATAAGTAAATTTTTTTCAAAAAAAATCATCGTATTATTCTTCTCTGATTTTGGGTGCTGTATGATTGAGCATATAGACTTCATGCTATTGCAATAATAATAATAATAATAATAATAATAATAATAATAATAATAATAATAATAATAATAATAATAATAATAATAAACAAAACTATAATTTACAAGATACACAAGAGTTTGAGACGTTGAGACATTGAGCCATAATTTTGTAATATAATGTCAAAACAACAGATCAGGTGATAGAGATAGAGAGAAGTGTACAATAGACAAAGTTGTAAGCATTATTTTTCATTCAATTAACGAATATTTTTAACTCACCGGAACCACTAACAATGACTTTGAAGACTCTGAGCCTGTAAGAATAGACTCCCAAACCAGGAGCCCATCAGGAAGGTTCCAAGCTCTTAAAACACTTCCCTCTGATGACAGTGTAATGACATCTGAAAAAGTGGGAGCATATGACATCAGGCCATCTTTCATGTCACACTAAATTCCAACTTCAGAGAAAGACAACTATTTAACAAACAATAAACTATTATATGCCAAAAAACCCATGCTAATCCTTATAAGAATACTTCAACAAAAAAATATGAAAATAATTCCATGTTATACAAAATGGCTTACTCTGCATCCAACATGTTGAACTAAACCTAAGTTAAGTACGACGTAGCTACTTTCACAATTATACTACATCTAACCAGATTTTGTCTTCCACTATCTTATACCGAAAAGGCTAGAGTTAATCATTCAAATCACTTCACCTTAACTTATCTCGTATCTACTCCAGATACACCTCAACTTCAAAGTCACAAAGTACAACATCCTAATCTTTCACGAAATATTAAAAAAACAAGGTCTCATACTGAACAACCACTACAATTTGCCAATACTCCGAAACCAAAAAAGTAACCTAATCCATCCGTTCTTAACTTCTAACCTCCTAAACAAACTAAACATAACTACATAAACCATTACCAATCACCACTAATTACCTAACAATTCCGCAACAAATAATCAACACAAGAGCAAATTAAATATAATTACATTTTCCGAGCGCCAACGCAATCTCATCAACCGCATCCTTGGCTCCCAAAACCTTCCTCCAAACTACAAAAAAACACAAAACACAACAAAATTCAATCAAATCAATCAATCATATCCACAAACTCAAACAAACACTCAATTCCACCAGCTAAAACAAATCAATACAAATCTCGCCGCGACGGAGATCAAGAGAAGCGACAACATTCTCTTCAGTAGCCACAATAACCCGCTTTCGACCCGCTTTTTGAGTCTGGAACACCGCTTGCTTCACTTTACCAATATACTGTTGATGCCTAAATCACAAAATCAAAAATCACAATTCAATTACATAATTACAAATAATTAAATAAAGTGTGTGAGATAGATACAGGATGGATTGTAAGTTGTAAGTATATACCAGTCCATGAGGCCGACTTGATCTTCGTAGAGAGAGTGAGACAAGTTGAAAACTGTGAAGAGGAGTAAGAGGAGTGTGAAAACCCTAGAAATCGCCATTTTTTTGGCGATGGATCTGATGATGATGATGAGTTGAGATTTTTTATTGTGTGTTTTTGTGTGTGTTATGCAAAGACGGCTGTTTTTAACGGTGTTTAGTGGTGGTGAATTTTTAATAAATCTTGTTAATTTTGTGAATCATAATGTAACAAGTAGTTCTTTTATATCCGAACTCTTCTCGTCTATAAATTGAAACACCTCGAAGAATTTTGTAAGTACTTCTTTTATATTTGAACTCTTCCCCTCTACAAATTCAAACATCTATTCTACTTCAAATAGAACTTTTAATTATATGTCGTCGCTATAAATTTGAACTCTTCTCCTCAATAAATTCGAACATCTATTCTACTTCTAATATGTTAAAGGATATTTTTTGATTTATTAGTATCTAAAATTCAAAAATTCTAGAAAATTAGAAAAATAAATTGAGACAATCTTATGGGCGCCACCTAACCTCTCGTGTATCCTCTTTATATCAAAAACATATTTTACTTCAAATATAATTTTTGTTTATATGACTTTTCTATAAATTCAAACTATCTTCTCCTTAAATTCGAACACCTATTATAATTCGAATATGTTAAACAATATTTTTTTATATAATAGTATTTAAAATACTAACTTTTAAAACAAAAATATATTATTTAATTGAAACATTTGTGGAAGCACAATCAAGAAACACTTTATCACTAAAACAACATGTTGCATTTTTCATCAAATCTCATGAGAAGACGGCACACTGGAATGCAAACCCGTAATTCTGCGAAGTAAAGAAGTCGACTTACATTTTCATACGACACTCCAAGTACATTCTAGACAGGTGTACATATGTCAGACTTGTGGCCAGAAGATTTAAGACAGCTAATGCATTTTTTCTTACCTGTCATTCACTCATAAGTTAATTTGTTATGTGCATCTTTTTCATCCATTTGAAAAGGTTACACTCCGGTAGTAAACTTAAACAGGCACTCATCTATTTACAATGTACCCGGAGAAATTGATGCATTAAAAGAGACCGGTCGAACATGACTTTGAAGATAACTACACAGTGAAATTGGACCCTTCAACTCGGACGATTTCCTTTTACATCCTGTAGGATAAAAAAAATCATATAATTAAAAACAAAAACCAATATAATATACCAGAAGCAAGAAGTGTATAAATAAATAATATGTCAACACCCTGAAAATCAAAGCAAGTATTAACACGCTAGCAAGCGTTCTAGACATTTAAAAGTTTATTTATATAGTATTAGAACACCCATTCTACTTAGGAGATTACGTTTTATCATAAGTCTAATATATAGATTTGAACTCTTCTCCTCTATAAATTCGAACACCTATTCTATTTCTAATGTATTCATAAATTTGAACTCTTCTTGTAAATAAATTCAAACACTTTTCTCCTCTATACATTAGAACACCTATTCTACTTATAA
The DNA here is from genome assembly GCA_030848705.1 of Heracleum sosnowskyi. Taxonomy (NCBI): domain Eukaryota; kingdom Viridiplantae; phylum Streptophyta; class Magnoliopsida; order Apiales; family Apiaceae; genus Heracleum; species Heracleum sosnowskyi. Next base: position 5,520,703 of record CM061242.1, on the reverse strand, counting down.
TATGTTAAATATATTTTAATATGTTAAAATTCTGAATTCTGAAAAATTAGAAAAAATAGAATGAAACGATCTTAGAGGCGCCACCTCACCTCCCGTGTATCCTCCTTTATATATATATATTGATTCCACTTCCTTTAAAAAAAAGATTAAATTGTAGGTTAATTAAACTAGTTTAAAACCCGTGCGTCTACGGAATTATTTTTGATGTGTCGTTGTTATTTTATTAATTTTGTTTTAGTATTTTATTAATTGTATTTGTTAAAAAAATAAATAAATATGTTAAAATAGATAATTTTTTTAAATAATTAAAAGTATTAAAATATATAAAGAGTAGTGTTACAGGCGCAAAACTTGGTACAAAAAATTGTTATCAAATGTCATGACATGACTTATATAACAGTTTCAAATGATAACACAAATTTATGTATTTGGGAACAAATTTGGTGCATCTAGCATTTATACTATTATATTATTATATTAAAGACGAAACATTAAAAAAATTTATAGTCGGTTTGTAGTCTGATCCTCCATAGTTTAGTCATCAAATCTCTAACTGTTAGATCTTTTAAATTAAATTAACGAGAGTCGTTGGATACGGTACTAAATATTTTTTGGTACGTTGTGATTTTACTTAATTGTCTTACTTAATTATAATTCATGTTTTTACTTAATTACCCTTACTTATTTATAAAAAATATTATTAAATAATAATATTACCTATTTATGACCAATTATCTTTTTCACCTAAAATATATAACTTTTTTTTATTTTTTCTGAAAAATTCCCTTACTTTTCCAAAAATATCACGGGCAATTACCTTTTTTAACTAAAACATATAAGCTTTTTAATTTTTGCTTATTAAAACTCCTCTTTTTCCAAAAATATCACAGATAGTTTCATTTATTAAAATAAAATAATAAAATCATAAATGTTAATAACTAACCAATTACCTATTTTATCCAAAGTATATATTTTTTTTATATTTTCTAACTACAATTTTTACTTTTCTATTTTTACTAACTAAAACATTTCATTTTCCAAAAATGTCACGGGCAGTTTGTTAGGTCCAAAGTATCGTAGAAGGAGGGTTGAATACGATACTCACAATTTATTCGATTTCTTTTGCGGATAATTATGTGTGTTCTTGTTCGAAATCAAATCAACCAAACCAAAACACGAGTCGGGAAATATATAGTTTTATAAATATAAACCACGAGGGATGCTACAAATCTAATCCGTAGGATTAGCTTCAATAAGTTCAAGTTACAGTAATCAATACAATTGATAAAATTTAAGGCACTAGCAATTACTTCTCTGAATTTCAAGCTCTTAAATTTTTCTTCCGTATTTTCTTCTCTGCAACTTAACTGAATTGAACTGCAGAAGACACTGTCTTCAATCACACAAATGTAGTCTTTTGAGAAATCTATCGAAGGCCTTGTGTTAGGTCCTGATAAGTTTGTAGAAGGGGGGTTGAATACAAACTATACCGTTTTATCGAATTTGTCCTTTGAATAATTTAACAATTAAGAACAAATTAATGCGGAATATAAATGAAACAAGATTCAAGTTAAATATAGCTTATATTAAACTTGAAGGGTGTTGCAAATACAATATGGATTACAAAGTATTTATCTCAAACTAATTAATACAAATTTAGAATAAATTCGACATGAACTTTTCTAATATTTGTAATAAAAAGATCGAATGCTAAAAGCAAGTTCGAGATAAATTCTAGGGATAAAAATCCGCTAGATGATCAAAGTAATACAAGTAATCAACTTCTAGTGGTTTGGATTTAACAATACAAACTAGAATTAATTGCTTGAGAAGAAATGATATCAAATGGCTTCTTCGTCTGTTCTTGAGAGAAAATGGCTTCTGTATGTTTGATATTCTGTTGTGTCTCTTTTTTGTTTTGGCCCCGGTTTAATACAACTTTTAATTAGCCTTGTATGACATGTTCAATTAAATCAAAATGATTTAATAAAACAATAATACACTTGTATGACCTAGCAACAGAACTCGGTATGACCTATATAAAACACGGTATGACCTGAGGTACTTCTACCAACTCTCGGTATGACCTAGCAGAGGTCATACCTAGCAGAGCTCGGTATGACCTAGCAGAGGTCATACAGAGTATTTCTTCAGGTCAGGTCATACAGAGTATTAAATTAAATTCCTTTAATCAAATTAGTTAATTTAAATTCTTAATTAAATTAATTCTTTTCTAGAATTAAATTAATAAATAATTTAAACAACTAAATTAATTGATTTAATAAATTAATTAATTCTGAAAGAATTAATTTATTAATTAAATTGATTAATAATTTAATTAATTAAAAGAAGATAACTTAAAATCATTGCATTCCTTTATCTTCTGAAAACCACTGAATATAGATGATTTAATTCCACTGATTGATGTCGTCATTCGATGCACTGTCTGGTTCATGAATAACTGACTTCAATGATAATTCTTCATCTTTAAAACATTTAAAGTTGTGGCTTCTTTTCTTTAGCTCTGATTAAACTCTGAATCCTTTACTTCTTCTGTCACCAACTGGAAATCTCTGTCACTGTAGTAAATCCACTTTCTTGAATACTTCACTGAGGCTTGAACAATAAATTGAACTTCTTTCAATGTAGAATAACTTCAATTCTGTAGATGACTTTAATCTTCAATCTCTTGACAGATAAAACTCTCTGAGATTCCTGTGACCTTTAATCTAATATTTACTTATTACATTCTTGTTTAAGTTGAGTAGAATCCTCGAATTACAAATAGGCTATAGCATATGCCTTTCAATCTCCCCCTATTTGTTTGTTAGAAAATAACAACCAAATACCTAGAGGATCACTCAACTAAAACCAAGAAAAAGATAAGACTCTTAAGCCTAAGTAAATAATAGAAAGTTCTGGATCAAATATGACATTTCCAGATTTCACCAGTAAAGATAAATACAAGACAGATATTCCTCTAGACTGAACATATGATAACATTGAACCTGTCTTGATTTATCTAAGCTCTATACATATAACAGTTACAAAACAGAGCTAACTTACCTTTACTCCCCTGAAACTCCCTCTTTACCTTTTATATCTTTTTCAGCTCCCTTTATACTAGCTTCACCAGAAGTCTCTAGAAACTTCTCCCCCTTAGAAACTTCTAGAAACTTCTCCCCCTTAGTTGAGGAATTCTCTACAGATTTAACTTTAAGAGTTTCTGAAGCCAGTAGGAGTTGAGATACATTAGTACAGATTTGACTTTTAGCGTCGGTCAAAATATGCTTTTGGCGTCGGTTTTCTGGCGTAGTATATGTAGGGGACGCTAAAAGTACATGCTTTTGGCGTCGGTTAATTTAGCGACGCATTTCAGCTACCAAAAGCGTTGGTTGCTTAAAGAACCGACGCATTTGAGTTACCAACAGCGTCGGTTACTTAAAGAACCGACACATATTAGCATGCTAAAGGCGTCGGTCAATGAAATAACCGACGCATAAAACCTGTTATAAGCGTCGCAGTTTTGAAGAACCGTCGCATAATGACATGTTATAGGCAACGGGTTTTTCATGAACCGACGCCTAAAGTAATTTTTATTTTATTTTTTTTTTAATATTGCAATCCAACATTTATCTAACAACAACAAAACCAGATTATATATAAAACTAGCTGAAAAGTATACAAGATAAATAATCATAAAATACAATTTTATTAATAGAATACATTAAACAACTCCGCAATATACCAACTTACTTACATAAACTTTGCCGTACATCAACTCACTCACTGTCTTATATACATCAATTATACATCAACTAACTAAACTACTTCCGTCCATACCATTACAAAGATAAAGTCTATTTTCTACATAAGTTATTGCTGATATAGTAGAAGAGGTGCTGGTCCACATCAATTTGCTGCATCTGTTACCTTGTTTACAGTTCTTTCGTCTTCTCGGAGATCAGATGCAAGACGATCCGGAAAGACGGAAACTGGTTGTGATGTAGTGACCCTGTTATGAGGTCCTGGAAGTTAAGATAGTAGTGGATATTACAATAGTGACTGAAGAATGATCTCAAAAAACTACTCTCCATACACGGTGAAAATGTAACTTGGAATGTAGAAACAAACAACAGAACAGATAAAAGAAGAATAAAAGACAAATGAAGCAATCAGAGCCCCAGAGGTTACCTTGGGAGACCATACAAAACAAGTATAGCAGTAACTTCACATCTTCGAGTCAGCTTTTGAGGCTGTGTTCTCATTCCTACAAGGCGGTGACCTCCAATTCTTGGCCGTTTGAGTATCTGCATAATATAAAAAAAAACAAACTATAAAATTATGTGGCACAACACCATTTCATATATGGAAGCAACAAATTAAAGAACGAAAGTGATTCAGAGTCCAAAAACCGTACACTGGCAACAGTCTGCTCTTCAGACAGGCATAAGCCTCTTGTTTCTGGCATGTGATGGAAACCCTGGAAAGGATTATATCAGAAAACTTCTTAAGCGAGACCATAAGGAAAAGAGTTAAGGCCAACCATATTACATTTTTCTCGCCTACAATAGCTTCATTTAGGGCTTGTCTCTCAACTAGAAGCATAGGAATTTGCTGGTCGAGTCGCATGTTCATTCCTTCATAGTAATCTCTAATGGCATGGTAGAGAGGTTGGCAGTCTCCAGTATCCATCACAGCAGATTCCATGCACTCTAAACACAAACTCCGTCCATCTCCCAAAGATATGTATCTTGCATTCCATGACTTCAGGAAAGGAAAAAGAATTTAGCTTACAGCAACATAGGAAAACAGTAGAACTCAAAACTTATGCTTAGTTTTTAACATGATAACAAGTTTCTAAAGTTCAATACACTAGCTCCATTACATACCTCCAAACGTTCACAACTACAGCAACGGGCTGTGTTGTCATGCTCGTGAGAAGGACAATATTTCTGGGACCAAAATGGGTGACATCTATACTCAATTAAACCAGCTCCATTTGTTGGGATCTGGTAAATGATAAAAGTTATTATAATCATAGCGACGATGGTCAACGGACAAAAGAGCATGAGAAATGAGAACTAGTAGACCATGAATCACTACTATTCTAGCTTAATTGCAGCAAAAATCTCAAGGAATTAATATTTCATTTGAGTACATTAAAAAAAAAAAAACTCTCTAACTACAACTACTAGTCTTAAGGTAAAAATGAAAGTTTCTTCCATAGTAGTAACTATTAGAAAGAAGACCAGCACTCCTACTTACAGACGTTACTAATATTATTTGTTATATCTCAGCCAAAAGTGTACTAACATCATAGTATTATGACTTAAAAGTATGATTAATCTCCTTCCTAATACGTGTAAAAAAATGAAAGTAAAAACTTGCCATGTTTCAAAATAAAACATTGTCTCTGTTTTCTTTTCCTTAATCAGAATGTATGAAATTTTTGCACACTACATACTGTATAAATTAACACTGACCTAGTCATATACATACCTAAATTGAAATGGAGAACCCAGAAAGCAATCAATAGAGAAAACTCGAACCCAGATATAATGAAATCAATCCAGAGACGAAGAACCCTAACAAAGATCAATCAATTAGCAGAGGAAGTAAGACTTAGAACTAGAGCTGGCAATTTGATACACGACACGTGAACACGGTACGAACACGACACGGATAATTAGTGTTTGGGTGCAAAAATTTGGTACACGAACACGAAAGTACACGAACACGAAAAAACACGAATACAATTAGTGTCGGGTTTGGGTTTTCACAATAGGTACACGACACGAAACGAAAGTACACGAATTAATGAAGTAAATAAATAATTTTAAAAAATATATATTATTTATAGTATTGCATATTTAGAAAATATATAAGGAATTACATATGAACAATAAATAAAAGTTTCATGACTAATTAGCAGTAAGTTATACATTTTTATATAAGAAGTATACATTTATATATATAAGTTATATTTACAAATTTTTGTAAAATTGTATGTATTACATATTTAATACACATTTCATAAAAATTTACATAATTAAAATAGTTTTATAATATATAAATTTTAATTTAATTAAATTTATCTTTTTGTTTAATGTACACGAATACGACACGTAAAGTACACGACACGTTTTGAATTGGATATGTGTTTCAAATTTAGTACACGAATCCAAAACGGGTCGGATATGGGTTTTACATTAAGTACACGAAAACACGAAAGTACACGACACGAAAGTACACGACACGGTCCAATTGCCAGGTCTACTTAGAACCCACAGAACAACAAACTCACCGGAGATGCCCAATCGACGTACATGAGAAGGGGAGAGGCTTAGCAGCGGAGAGGAGCAATTGGGGAGGAGTTCAACTGAGAGAATTGGGGAATGCCTGTGTTAAAAGGATATTTTTACATTAGAAATTAAAAATATGTTTTATATCATAAAAAGAACTATATTTATTAATCTTATACAATATTCAAACAATTAAAAAAATAAAAGTGCATTTATTATAATACAGTGTAAATAGTGAAGGTTGATCCGAATATAATCAATCAATATCAATCATCAATATAAAGTAAAAATCTCATGATTGATCTATTTTTTTAATTTGTTTGAATTAATAATATTAAATATTAGAAAATATCTCAATTAACTTTAAATATTTACTAATGAAAGAAAGTAACTATACAATTTCAATATTTTTACCTTTAAAATCTTTACTAATGGAGAAACTAAAGATACAATTTTAGTATTCTCTTAATTTTTTTTATTTGAAAATATCTCCTACTATTTTTATTATTTTTTTAATTAAATGTAATCACAAATTTTAATTATTAAATTAAAAAATTAATTTACACAACTTCACTTAAAAAAATAATTTTAAATTAGTCTAATAGTTTAAAGTAATTTTACAGTAAAATCAAATTTATTCAAAATGATTTTACAGTAAAATAAAATTTATTCAAAATGATTTTGTAGTAAAATCAAATTTATTCAAAATTAATTTACACAACTTCACTTAAAAAAAATTAAAAATTATTAATGATATTTTATAGTAAAATATATGGTTCTCTATTCTCCGCCGAATAATGTTGATTTTATCACAAATAGTGGCTCAAGATATTGATGTTCTATATTCTCCCTTGAACAATGTTGATTTTATTACAAATATTTGTGCACGTTTTGATGTAAAATGTGAAAAAAATGATTTCGGTAAAAAAAATTAATGATTTGTGCAACTACTTCGCAAAAGCTGAAAAACAGCATTGTTTCAAAATCATAGAAAGTCTGCTTTCTATAAAAGCAATTTTTTAGGTTAAAAGCGATTTTCAGAAAAGTTATTTCTGAAATTTACGAAATAATTTTTTTTTTGCTATTTTTCAGCAAAAAACTGTTATTATTATCTGCAACGACAATGCCAAACGTACACACAAAAAAAATCAATGCATATTATTTATTTGTGTAATGAAAATAATAATGTTTTATTTTAGAAAATATTGTATTATTTATGAACGAATTTTATCTTGTATAAATGTTCAGTTTTCTTAATACTAATCTTATTTGTATAAATCTTTTTTAATACTATTTCAATTTTTTTCAAAAATTCTAATATATATGTCATTATTAAACATCATACATTTACACACTTGATTGGTTCACCATGCTTAATGAATGAAATAAATAATAAAAAATATCTTTACTAAAAAAGTTGAAAAAGGAAATATTATACAAAATCAAGTTGAATGCTAGCACAACATTATGGCATCTCGAGTCTCCAAAGTATTATGGAATAGGTGCTCCATATTGAGCCTGGTGGTTGATCTTTAATATAGTTAAAAGTCAATTTCTATTATAACACCAAGCTAGCAGAGTTGGTCAGGATGGTGAAATAGAGGTGGTCTCTCCTAGAGATCAGGGGCTCGAAACCAACAAAGAGCAATGCTTTTTAAAATATTATCAAGTTATAGCGTCGGTTAAAGCTCCAATGACACTAAAAGCACAATTTACAGCGTCGTTTCAACAAGACCGACGTATGAAGCACAAGTTAAAGTGTCGGTTCTCTAAGACCGACACATAAAACATAAAGCTAAAGCGTCGGTTCTCTAAGACCGACACATAAAACATAAAGCTAAAGCGTCGGTTCTACAAAACACCGACGCTATAAGTCCTAACAAGTGTCGGCATTTACAAGACCGACGCATAAAAGTGTTATTAGCGTCGTTTGAAGTGGAAAACCGACGCCAAAAGTCCTGCACAAAGTCCTATAGCGTCGGCTAATTCTCCAACCGACGCCTATAACATCCAAAAGCGACGGTTTTTCATATAACCGACGCAAAAAGTGCGACACTGAAAAGCAATTATGTACTAGTGATAGTTGATGGAGTTGATCTTGGGTAGTAAATTTGTCTTCTAGATTTCCTTGAGCAGTCCCAGCTGATTGTTGACAGGGGTGGAAGAAGAAGACCGTTCAACCACTTGTGCTTGCAAAATTTCTTTATCAGCCTGGGTTTTGAATAGATGTTCCTGTAGATCAGCTATGTGAGCTAACTACATTGCAGTGTATGTGTCTGTGTGTGCACTCACTTGAATTTCTCTTGTAAGTGTATCATTCATCTCACGTGCATGTGTTTCACTCAGTGTTTGACTCTTATCACTCAACATTAGCTGTCTGTTTGCTCCTTTTTGATCAGTACCTGCATTGAAACTCACCTTAGCCTCTTCAAGAGAGGTCAGTGGTGGTGCAATGGGAGTTCGCAAATCCCGATCCTCAATCATGTCTATCAAATCACTTGGATTTGAAATCTGAATTGCTTCAGTGTTAGACTGACCAAGTTGCCTTCCACTTTCTCCAGATAAATCTGCGAGTGGAAAATCCCTTAGGGAGCCAGAGGTGTTCACTCTGGGAGGGGAGAAAATGATTCTATTTAATTTGGCAAAGAATCAAATTTTCCCTCAGATGCCTATGAAGGCACTTCTACCGTGACAATGGTAGGCACTGTAACCAGTTGCAGGTGCTCTGCTTTCACTGTGTCCTGAGTTTCATCTAATGAAATTGTTTTCTCCCATTGTGAGTAATGAGAGTGTGCTTGACTCAGTACAAAGTGCCATGGCCTTATGGCGAATTTCAATAGATTCATCTTGTTGAGAGAATGTCTCTAGATACAGTTCATTGGCCATTTCAAAGTTCATATCCTATTGAGAGGATACAGATGGGCTGACAGATGCCTCAGTATATATTGAATTTCTTTAGAGGAGGCAGAGCTGTGGGATCACTCACTGTTTCAATCAAAATACTTCTTTGTTTAACATTTGATTTCTGTTTAGGCTGAGAGGTCAAGTAATTAAGTTGTAGACTCATTGTTTGGCTCTAAGACCTGGGATAGAGATTGTGGATCTACATTCCCTTGGTCAACCCTACCAACCACTTGGGTTCAGCAACAGTAAAAGAAGTTAATTGAGAGATAGAAAGTAATACCTGAATTGGATTTGGCACTGAATTTCCAGCTAAGCAAGAGCTAGATCAGAAATAATATAAAATATATACACTATATTTACACAATCGACTAAGTCAAATAGAAAATAAAAGATAATAAATAATAATCAATAAAAATAAAATACAATAAAATATATATATATATAAAAAATATTTACAGGAAACTATTTACATGCAATAACTATACAGAATAATATAGAGGTGCATAAAAATAATATAAACTTGCATAAATATTTAAACAACAATATTTACAATCTGAAACTAACTTAAATGATTCTTGAATAAATAAATTTTCAATAAAAATAGGTTTCTCTATTTAAAAAATATGAGAAAAGTATTTTTAAAGAAAATAAATTATTCAGAATATTTAAATTAACAAGCTTTATACAAAAACAAGAATTGGCAAAATATATCATTCAATATCAGCAAGAGAAAATGATTTTGAAAGAACAAACATGACAGAGATATTGTTAAACACTAAGACTGTTTAACATACCCAATTTACCAACTAACTTGATAAATGTGGATTCGTCAACAGATTTAGTGAATATATCTGCAGTCTGTTCTTCTGTGGGTACAAAGTGTAACTCCACAGTTCCATTCATGACATGCTCTCTGATAAAATGATACCTGATATCAATGTGCTTCGTTCTCGAGTGCTGCACAGGGTTGTTGGAGATTGCTATGGCACTTGTATTATCACACAAAATAGGAATTTTGTCTAATGCAAAGCCATAGTCCTTTAATTGATTCCTTATCCATAAGATCCGAGCACAACAGCTTCCAGCAGCAATATATTCAGCTTCTGCTGTTGAATTGGAGACTGTTTGCTGTTTCTTGCTATACCAGGAAATCAACCTACCTCCTAGGAATTGACAACTCCCAGAGGTACTCTTTCTATCCACAACACTACCTGCATAATCAGAATCTGTATATCCAACAAGATTAAAATCAGAATCTTTAGGGTACCAGATACCTAGATTAGGTGTACCCTTAAGATATCTCAAGATTCTTTTCACAGCAACGAGATGTACATCTCTAGGGTCCGCTTGGAACCTTGCACACAAGCATGTAGCATACATAATATCTGGTCTACTTGCAGTAAGATAGAGTAAGGAGCCAATCATACCTCTGTAGCTTGTAACATCTACCTTGATAGATTTGTCAGAAGCTCCAAGTTTGATGGCTGTTGAAGATGGAGTCCTTGCTGATGCTGAATCCTCCATATGATACTTCTTGAGGAGTTCTTTGAGATACTTGGATTGACAAATAAATATACCATTTGACCTTTGACTTACTTGTAATCCAAGAAAGAACTTCAGCTCACCCATCATACTCATTTCAAACTTACTCTGCATTAGCTCAGCAAATCTCTTACAGAGATTATCATTAGTAGACCCAAATATGATGTCATCCACATAGACTTAGACTAATATCATATCACTTTTGTGTTTCTTTGAAAAAAGAGTTTTGTCTATGATACCTCTAACAAAATCATTTTCTAAAAGAAAACCAGAGAGAGTGTCATACCATTTTCTAGGGGCTTGTTTGAGACCATAGATAGCCTTGAAGAGAAAGTACACAAAGTCCAGCAGCTCCTGATGTTCAAAGCCAGGGGGTTGTTCCACATACACTTCTTCATCAAGTTCACCATTCAGGAATGCACTCTTAACATCCATTTGATAGACCTTAAAATTGGAGTAAGCAGCAAATGCTAAGAACATCCTGATGGCCTCAAGTCTAGCCACTGGTGCATAGGTTTCATCATAATCAATGCCTTCAGCTTGTGAATACCCTTGTGCAACCAGTCTTGCCTTGTTTCTTGTTACAATGCCATCCTCATCTAGCTTGTTCCTATATACCCATCTAGTACCAACTACTTTCTTGTTCTTTGGCCTGGGTACCAGCTTCCAGACTTGCTGTTGTTCGAATTGATTGAGTTCATCTTGCATAGCAATCACCCAATCTGGATCAGTCAGTGCTTCCTCAGTTTTCTTTGGCTCCATTTTAGATAAAAATGCTGAAAAATGACATTCATTCTGAGTTGCACTTCTAGTTTTAACTCCAACATCTGGATCACCAATGATTAGCTCAAAAGGATGAGCTTTATTCCATACAGTCTGTCTTGGAAGATTTGATCTTGATGATTCGCCTTGAATTTCACTTTGATGTTGTGAGTGACTAGTTGATCCTTCATTTGCTCCCCCTGAGTTGTTGCTTGATTGCCTTGATGATTCTTCTCCAGTGTTGGTGGTATCTCCATTGTTACCAGTGTTTCCACCACCATCACCATGATCATTATCATCATTGTTATTATCATCACCAGCAATAACTTCAGGTGGGGCTTCATCATCTGAATCTGAGTCTGGTAAGTTATCAAACTTCATTTTCTCAGATGAATCTGCTGTTTGGATATTAGGGAATGTAGTGTCATCAAAAGTAACATTGACACTTTCCTTTACCGTGTGACTGCCAACCAAGTAGACCCTGTAAGATCATCTGGAATAACCAACAAAAATAGCTTCTTGTGCCTTTGCATCAAACTTGCCACGTTTCACATTGTCATCTAAAAGCACAAAGCATTTTGCTCCAAATACATGAAAGTATTTGACAGTTGGTTTCTTGTTGTTCATGATCTCATACGGAGTCTTCATTAAGTCCTTGTTGATTAAAGTTCGATTCTGAGTATAACAAGCTGTATTCGCTGCTTCAGCCCAAAAGTACGTTGGAAGTTTGGACTCACTTAACATAGTCCTTGCAGCTTCAATCAATGTACGATTCTTTCTTTCCACTACTCCATTTTGTTGAGGAGTTCTAGGGGCAGAATATTGTCTTGTTATTCCTTTATCAGCACAAAAGTCATTTAGAATGGCATTCTTGAATTCAGTACCATTATCTGACCTTATGGCTCTAACAGGGAATCTAGAATCCAGCTCAATCAACTTCACATGGCCAATCACCAGGTATGGGGTCTCATCCTTGGAATGTAGGAATAAAACCCATGTATATTTTGAAAAGTCATCAACAATCACAAGTGCATATTGCTTCTTTGACATGGACATCACATTAACTGGACCAAACAAATCCATGTGCAGTAGCTGAAGAGGTTCAGTTATTGATGATGTGTCAGTTCCCTTGTGAGAAGCTTTCTTTGACTTTCCTTTCTGACATGCCTCACACAGTCCTTCCTGTGTAAATTCCATCTGAGGCAAACCTCTAACCAATTCCCTCTTGACTAAAGAGTTCATGGTTTTGAAGTTAAGGTGAGACATCTTCTTGTGCCATAGCCAACTATCATCTGATGAAGCTTTAGCATAAAAACAATTAACTTCATCTTTGAATCCCGAGTTTAGATCAGCTATGAACAAGTCACCTTTCCTTACTCCTTGAAGAGCAGGCTTTCCATTCTTCTTGTGAAGGATCTGACACTTCTCTCTTTCAAAGGAAACAACATATCCTCTGTCACAGAACTGACTGATGCTGAGAAGATTGAACGTCAGACCTTCCACAAATGAAACATCTTCAATGATAACATTTCCATACTTCAAACAGCCATATCCTTTCGTAATACCCTTGCTGTTATCTCCAAAGGTAACTACTGGGCCAGCTTTCTCAACCAAATCTGATAGCAGGGCTCTATCTCCGGTCATATGCCTTGAACAGCCACTGTCAAGAATCCATATAACACGGTTTACCTGTTTAACTCCCTGCAATATCAAATTGATTAGACCTTCTTCGGAGCCCAAAATTGATTGGGTCCGGCATACTTAAAGAACTGGCCTTTGTCAGGCAAAACAACATTTTTAGCTAAAACTACTTCAACCTCTTTCACATAAGAGCGTTTCCATTTATAACCAGCCTTAACACATTTCTGAGTAGGCTTAGGGATAAATGAATCCACTCTAGTCTGAGGAGGACTAGTAGTCTTTGCTTTAACATGCTTCTTATTATTAACATGTTGACGTGGAGCAGTCTTATCACTAGATACATGCTTTTTATTAAAATAAGCACACATAACGTTGAAAGCACAAGACATGCAATTAATCACACCACATGCTTTATGAGAAGAATTAACAGCAGGCATGTTAGTTCTACAGTTGTTTTGATTCAACTTATGGATATCTGATTTAGTCGTTTTAGTTGTTGCAACTTTGACTGGAATATCAGATATACACTTTTTGGACTGTTCAGCTTCCAAAGCAATATCTTCCTCACGATTCTCCTCAGCTATAATGATAGAGTATTCATTCATAGGATCTGCCTCAGACTCCTTACAGAAGGGTGTTTCAATACCCTTAAGTATATATGGAACAACCTTTCCTTCAGATTTGAATCTACAAGGGGAATTAATTCCAAGCAGTCCAATAGCCTCATTATAATCATACCCTATACTGACATGATTACCAATAGCTTGTTTATTGAGAATCTCTTTAGCCGTCTTACAAGAGTTGTAATAGGCATTAGCTTTGGTCTTAAGCTCACTAATCTGATCTTTGAGAATGGTTTCCAGTTGAATATAACATTTAACCCTATTCTCAAGAAAAGCAATTTTCTCAGTAAGTTCATCCTGATTAACATGCACAAGTTTCAATTCTTTTAATTCCTTTTCAAGATTTGTGTTTAAAAGATTTATTCTATCATTTTCAGTGCGTGCACAACTTATGGTGCCACCAAGATGATAAATCATTTCAGTATCAGTGAATTTTACCTTAGACATGTTGGGTGGAGATAACATGGACTCAAAGAGTTTGTCTCCTATTGCCATGAGTGCAAGATTCCCAACTTCTTCATCTTCACTGTCTGTATCATCCCAGCTCTTTTCTTTAGACTTGTTCTTCTCAACCATCCCTGTTTTATAGCCACCCCTTGTGCTATTTGAGGATGAAGAACCACCTGTCTGGTATTCGTCAGCATATGTCTTGAACTTGAAACTAGGATTTCTCCTGAACCTGAAGTTTCCAAACTTCTTCACTACCCAGGCCATAGACTCATCTTCCAACTGTTCAAGCTCCTCCATAGAATAAAAATCACCACCAGATTGACTTGTAGATGTAACACCATATTCAGCTACAATTACATCCTTGTTAGGACTGGAAGGTAGAACAACCTTCGCTTCCTGTTTCTGTGGGACTCCAGCTACCAGTGAAGTAGACATACTAACCACTCTTCCTTCCCTTGGATTTGATCTGAAGTGCTCATATGAAGAGGTGAGAATTTCCATCTTATTCTCTCTGACTTCCTCTGTCCCTTCATTGATTATTTCAATCGTATCCCAAATGTGTTTGGCAGAGACACATTTTAAAATATGATTATGCATGATTGGATCAAGACAATCAATCAGTATCAACTGTAGACAGGCATCCAAGGCAACATCTTCTTTTTCTGCAGAAGTGTAGTCCTTGGGATCCTTAGGGTATATCCTAGCAGCCCTAGTAACAACATCATTCTCTATTAGCTCTTTCTCAGCAAACATAGGAATTCTTGGTCCATTCTTCAGCACTTCAAGATATTCAACATTAACCACTTGAAGAAACAAGAGCATCTTCTTCTTCCACATAGGATAGTGCTCCTTGCTGAACATTGGGATTTTTACTGTAGCCACTTTCTGTGTAGTAGACATCTTTTGAGATTTTTAGAAAAATAAAAATTTCAGAGTTAAAAAAAATCTCAAACAATTGGATCTTTGATTTGTATATCAATCAAAAGGCTCTGATGCCAATTGTTAGGTCCTAATAAGTTTGTAGAAGGGGGGTTGAATACAAACTATACCGTTTTATCGAATTTGTCCTTTGAATAATTTAACAATTAAGAACAAATTAATGCGGAATATAAATGAAACAAGATTCAAGTTAAATATAGCTTATATTAAACTTAAAGGGTGTTGCAAATACAATATGGATTACAAAGTATTTATCTCAAACTAATTAATACAAATTTAGAATAAATTCGACATGAACTTTTCTAATATTTGTAATAAAAAGATCGAATGCTAAAAGCAAGTTCGAGATAAATTCTAGGGATAAAAATCCGCTAGATGATCAAAGCAATACAAGTAATCAACTTCTAGTGGTTTGGATTTAACAATACAAACTAGAATTAATTGCTTGAGAAGAAATGATATCAAATGGCTTCTTCGTCTGTTCTTGAGAGAAAATGGCTTCTGTATGTTTGATATTCTGTTGTGTCTCTTTTTTGTTTTGGCCCCGGTTTAATACAACTTTTAATTAGCCTTGTATGACCTGTTCAATTAAATCAAAATGATTTAATAAAACAATAATACACTTGTATGACCTAGCAACAGAACTCGGTATGACCTATATAAAACACGGTATGACCTGAGGTACTTCTACCAACTCTCGGTATGACCTAGCAGAGGTCATACCTAGCAGAGCTCGGTATGACCTAGCAGAGGTCATACAGAGTATTAGGTCATACAGAGTATTTCTTCAGGTCAGGTCATACAGAGTATTAAATTAAATTCCTTTAATCAAATTAGTTAATTTAAATTCTTAATTAAATTAATTCTTTTCTAGAATTAAATTAATAAATAATTTAAACAACTAAATTAATTAATTTAATAAATTAATTAATTCTGAAAGAATTAATTTATTAATTAAATTGATTAATAATTTAATTAATTAAAAGAAGATAACTTAAAATCATTGCATTCCTTTATCTTCTGAAAACCACTGAATATAGATGATTTAATTCCACTGATTGATGTCGTCATTCGATGCACTGTCTGGTTCATGAATAACTGACTTCAATGATAATTCTTCATCTTTAAAACATTTAAAGTTGTGGCTTCTTTTCTTTAGCTCTGATTAAACTCTGAATCCTGTACTTCTTCTGTCACCAATTGGAAATCTCTGTCACTGTAGTAAATCCACTTTCTTGAATACTTCACTGAGACTTGAACAATAAATTAAACTTCTTTCAATATAGAATAACTTCAATTCTGTAGATGACTTTAATCTTCAATCTCTTGACAGATAAAACTCTCTGAGATTCCTGTGACCTTTAATCTAATATTTACTTATTACATTCTTGTTTAAGTTGAGTAGAATCCTCGAATTACAAATAGGCTATAGCATATGCCTTTCACCTTGAGAGATTCTCAGCCGTTTATTTCCTCACCAACCTTCTAACATTCTTGAATGCAATTCACCTACTCCATTTGAAAATCTATCGAAGACAAGTTTTTTTCTTTCATTCGATAGATTTAAATAAAATCTATCGAAAAGAATAACTTGTTTTTCTGAATTTAGTTCGACAGTTTTATAAATAAAACTATCAAACTTCTCTTTCTTCCCACTTCGATGGTTTCTATTTAAGAAACTATCGAATTGGTTTTTCACAAATTCGATGGTTTTTACTAGAATCTTCTTTTCTCTTTCGATGCTTTCCAAAAAGGAAAACTATCGAATTACCTTAATTGCAGTTTGATCCATGAAGATTTTTTCTCTTTGCAGTAAGGATATTGCACTTCAATTTAACCTAAACATACCTTATCAATATTTCTTTTAACTTTCAGGATGTATCAGGTCTGACTTAAATCAATTTCTTCTGAGACGAAAAAACATGTTGATCTTCTTCAATTGTGCTGACACCTAGTGCAACTGGTCTGTTTCACAAATGACTAACACTGATCAAAACCTCTATGTCTTCAATACAATTCAATTGACAAGTCTTTTGCCGTCTTGGTTGCTTCAATATTAAATCATTGAAAATCCTTTGGTACTAACTCTGTATCACACAAACACTTCTGTAGTCTTGAAAGTCTTGATTCTTCATTTGTCACTGAGGCCTGAACATATTAATGAACTTCTTTCTGTGACCTGTTTACGGAATTCAAGAATACATACCATATTTTGATTTCTTGAGTTTACCATATTTTCTGTTTTTATTGATTCTTGTGCTTCAGTTAATATTATTGTCTGTCTTGTTCCTGTGTTGAGTTATAGTTACCTCTGTTATATATTACGTTACATATATTTATGCTTTACACGGTTCTTTTTAATAAAATAAAATAATAATATTTATAATTAATAATAAGTTAATAACTAACCGATTAGTTTTTTTTTGCCAAAGCGCATATTTTTTTATATATTTTCTAACTAAATTTTTTCCTAAGTAAAACCTCACATTTTTCAAAAATTTCACATGCAATTCCATTTAGTAACATAAAATAGTAATATTATAAATACCAATAATTAACTGATCACCTTTGTTATCCAAAGCGTATATTCTTTTTTATATTTTTTAACTAAAATTTCTCCTTTTCTAAAGTTATCGCATACGACATCTATCTACACTATACTATTATATAATAGCCTAAACATTTAAAGTTTTGATTTTCGATTTTCGGTAATTTATTCTATTTAATCTACCTATCTGTACTATTATATAATAGCCAAAACATTGAAAATTTTGATTTTCGATTTTCTCACATATATAACATAACCACAAACTCTTCAATTATATTGTAGTTAGAATTAAAAAACACGACATTTTTTTAGAAAATAATTATATTTATATTTATATTATTATAACAAAATATATTGATAATTTGGACGGTTACCTTGACTGACATGCTTACTAAGCTTATAAACTTTTATAAAATCTATAATTTTTTTAGATTTGAAGTATTAAAGTAGTACTTTTAATTTTTTTTTAAAGGTAGCATTTTCAGAAGTATTAAAATCTCAAAAAAATTTAAAATTAAATTTCAAAATTAATATTAAAGTCGCTCGTGTTTTGCACGGGTTATAGGCTTGTATTCGTTCTCAAATGTCATGTGTCAAAATGTGATTGGTACTAATTCACTGAATTATGATGGATCCCTTGTATTCACATAAATTTAACCAATTAAGACCTCCCAAAATGCTATGTTCATATCGTTTAATTTAGGAATGTAATTGAAATATGTAACATTACTCATTAAAAATAGTAATACGATGATGTGGAATAATATAAAGAACGGTATGATTCTATAAATATAGTCAAACAAGCTGAGATGAGGAAAAAAAAAATTAGCATTGTTTTTTTAGCCCAAGTAAACCGAGAGACTAAAGAAATTACAAAGTGAGCGGATAGAGCCTACAGTCGGGCCCTTTCCTGCTTTTCATTCTTGAACCTTTCCGGCACAAGTGACGACTACAAATCAGACAGCAAAGTAGTTCTTCTTTACAAACTAACCATTTATCATGTTACAGACCTGAAATAAGTGCAATGATTACAAATTCTACTCCCTGAATCCTCCGTGCCTTCACTTGATCCTCATATTTTGGTCGAGCCCTTTTTCCCACTCTTTGCATCGCTACGATCTGCAACACCCTTTGAGCTTGGTTTCATGGAAGGAGCTGCTTTGGAGTTGACATCTGATAAACCATTCTCTAGTGCTCTAACCAAGTTCTCAAAGAAATTACGAGTGACGCTAGTCAATCCAGCCAGTTTTGTACGAAAGCTAATAAAATCTTCAGAGTTTCCATCTCCGAGGTAATTCTGTAATTCCTTCTCAGCACATTGATGGAGCCTTTCTAGATTAGCCTCTGCTTCACCTTGCAAGTACTCAAAAAACTGTCTTTTGGTATCCTCATGCTCTGGCAAATAGAATCCATATGCATATGTCCATTTCAAAACTCGCCTACACTCCACAATCTGTGACCATGCTTCCACCACAAACTTCAGTTGTGACTCTGGTATCCTGTATTTCTCACTGAGTTTTTCAAGATGCACATTTTGCATTTGATGTAAATCTGCAAGTGCTTTCTGCCTCGACGATTGGTTGGCTGCCCACCGTTCATAATAATGAGTATATCTTTCCAAAGAGTTCTTAGCCATCTCTCTTTTCTTTTCAGCTTCATCATATGCTCCCTCTTGTTTTGCTGTTTCATAACGATTACAAGCGTAATTGCCGCCTGTTCTGTCGCCATGCTCAGACCAGTCACCGAGACATAGCCAGCAAAACTGAAATTTGCAGGGTGGTGCGCAAGTCATGTGCATGCAACCTTGATTTTTCTCAATTGGTTTCTTACATTTGGGACAGGGCTTGGAATTGGCAAGTATCCAATTCACGTTCTCAGACTCGGTTGTATTTTTCAAAATCCAATTAGACACAGTTTCACAGTCTACTGGGCGGTGAGCTTCCTCTGTACAATTCCAACAAAAGCTATATGAGCAGAGACATGACACATCATGGCTTCCACTTCCAACATCAAATTCAACCGCACAATCACATCCAGGCGCAGGACACCACTTGGTCTTTCGATTATCTTCAATATAAGACCGGACAAGGTAACGATAATACTTTTCCCTATATTCACTGGACACCAATGTATTGATCATATCCTGACTCACAGCAGCATCACAAGATGGGACTGGACACCTTAGCGTCAAGCATCCAGGCCCATCATTGATAGATGTGCTAATATATGCTGCCCAACATGTACAACAATAAGGATGGCCACAAGAAGCACTATTTATCTTATCAACTGGATAGGACTCAAAACAGATCTCACAGGTCAGTTCTTTGTCATAATTTTGAGATTCAACAGCTCGCTCTTCCACTAGACCAACAGCCTTGCGAACTCTATCTTCATCGGAAAACCATGCCTCGTGTACATTATTCACACTCCATTTATACTGGCGAAGTAGCATGCATGCATAAACTCTTGGTATGGAAAGAACTGCACAAATTCTTGCTATATCATCCTCCTGACGTTGTCGTATATCTTCTTCCTTCAAGACAGTATAGTTCTTCTGGTGCCGAATAGAGGCGGTGAGTTTTCCAGAAGCATCATCTGAATCATTATCAGAGGCGTAATCATCATTATCACTCTCAACAATAACATCATCATCATCATCATCATAATCATCGCTGCTGTAAGAGTACTCCTCCACATCGCTAGCATCGTGCATATCATCATCCGAATCCATCACTTTCCGATCGCCGAATATATATGTACGTATATACAGTATATATATGTGTATAAGTTGAATATATCTTTATCTTTTATCTTGAGAGAGAAAGAGAGAATTGGTGCAGGGTTGGAAGGTATTGCGTATGATCAATATATCTTTATATATATATATGAGAACGGTGGGATCTAGTATGTTAAAAAGGGTATCTCATTCCTAGTATAATTATATTTAAAGGGTATCCGATTTCTAGTAGAATTATATTTAAATAGTATATTAAAAAGTGTCTCTAATTCCTAGTAGAATTATATTTAAATATTATATTAAATAGTGTTTTTGATTCCTAGTACTAGTAGGATAATATTTAAATAATAAAAAATGTATTTGATAATTTAAATCAAATATAAATAGGTTTTCTACATTGAATAGAATTCTAAATTTGTAACTCTATTTTTATTTAATTTATGGAGGGTTCCAATTAGATTAATTATTAAGCCCTCATATAATTAATTATTTAATTTGTAACTCTTTTGCTGCATTCTTGTTTCACTGATCACTTTGTGCTTACCTTGTGTTGATTATATATTAGCTCTGCTCTGTTTTTTGTATAGTATTTCTGGTTTTCTAGTCTTGTCGTGTTTTCTTTCTATATCCTTTCTTCGCCTATCTATGTCGTAATTTACTTCTAGTTGAAACCTTGAAGGTCATTGATCTGGTTCTAAGTTTTAACTTAGAGGTCGTAATAAATTTCATTATTTTTTTCTATTACATGATTTATATACTTCTTATAAAGGACTTAATCTGGTTTGTAGATTAGAGTGTTAATTAAATTTTAATTTTAAAGGAACATGATTAAAAGGTTTAAATCAAAATCTCAAAATCGCGTATATATACTCGAAATTCTAATCAGCCCAGTCTTCATTTTATCCACCGTTCCATTGTTCACGGTCTTGTCAACTTTCCTATTTAATAAATTAATTAATAGATGATGAAATTTATTTAATAAATTAGTTTGTTATCAATTTAGATTTGATAACAATGAAAAAGTAGTTCATTGGTGAAAACATGTTTAATTAGGGAGCGATTTATTAGGATGAACATGTTATATGCTAGAATTTAATATTGATGTTCTATTATGTATTTTAAAATAAAAGTTGGAAAGGGTATTAATGTGCCGATCATGTGTCCAATGTGTATGAATGATGTAGAAAACCTGGGTCATCTCTTTTTCGACTGCGAGTTTGCTAGGCAGTGTTGGCATCATGTAGGTAAATCTTTTGATATGCAAAGTGTGGATTTCGACTCATCCTGGTTGCTTCACAAACTTGGTAATGCAAGTAATGAAGACCTTCTGATCATTGCAAAAGTTCTATGGGGTATCTGGTCTTTCCGTAATAAGCGTGTATGGGAAAGTAAGGTTGTCAGCTCTGCGATTGCCATGGATTGGAGTTTCAAGTTTTTTGCGGATTGGAAAATGGCTGTAAGAAATAGAAGTTCAGTTGTGTCGCCTAGTATTCAGAGGGTTGGAGTCCAGGTGAGTAGATGGAAACCTCCGGCAGCTGGTTGCTTCAAGCTCAATGTTGATGCTTCGATTCGTCAGGGTGATTGCCATTTTGCGGTGGGATTGGTTTTACGAGACCATAATGCTCAGTTTCAAGAAGGTAAGGTGATGTGCTTTGCGTCTGAAAGTAGTATCCTGGGAGCGGAACTAGTGGCTATTCGAGAAGGGATTAAATGGGTTTTATCTATTCCTTTAAGTAATGTTATTATAGAGACAGACTCTCTCATGTCAGCGCAAGCTATTCGAGGTTGTGGTTCAAATTTACTGGAAGAAGGTTTCGTCATTGATGAGTGTCGTGATCTTCTAGCTGCTAGGCAAGATTTGTCTATTTCATTTGTTAAAAGGCAGGCAAATAAGATAGCTCATGTTATGGTTAAATTACCTTGTTTACCGAATTGCCAAAACACATTTACGTCTCCTCCGGACTTGTTGGTGGAGGCTCTTCTGTATGACGTTTCATATTATTGAAATTTAAGTTTTCTTCAAAAAAATAAAATAAAAGTTGGAATATGAATTTTGAGAAACTTAAAAATGGTGATAAATATACTAATATTTGATATATTATTAAATTTAATAATATATTATTATATTATGGTGATTTGTTAATGAATTTAGTGATGAATCATATCCGATTGTAAATGGAGCGACCCAACTGTAAAATTATGAACAAAAATAGACATGATGTGTAATGTTAATTTAAAATTGAAAAAAATAGAAAATGTCATTTACCATTTTTTTTTGTTCAGGAATTAAAATTAAAATTATATAAATATAAATATTGATTGATATATTGATAACCCAAACATCTGATTGAAAGTATTTCATCTGCTCCCCCATATAATTTTAAAAAAAACCCAGAAACACGGCTAAGTTGAGCCCAATTCTCACCGGAATTCACTAAGTTGAATCCTTAAAATAAAATACTCCAGATAGATAGAGAGAATTTCTCTCTACTCTTTCACCGGAGCACCAAAGAAGAGAGAAATATCATATCGTTGAATTTAGGAGAGAAATATTTGAGGGTAAGAAATTTTAACAAGTGTTAATGCTCAACTTTAATGTATTTGTGTTTGTCTATTACTGTCTGTAAGTGTTTTGGTTTGGTTTATTCTTACTTTATTTTGTTTTGCTTGAGTTTTGATTTTCTTTGTTAAGTATATACTTATCCATTAATTCTTAAAATGTTCATGGTTTAGAGTTCTAATAGTATTTATATTCTCTTGTAGATTGAGAAAGAAACCATGGAACCAAGTATGTTTCAGAAACGTATGTTCAAGTTGACAGAAGCTCACAAGGTGATTTACGTTATGTAAATTTCGATCAGTGTGGCTGGATTTTATTTTTTATGAATATTTGCTTAAGCTGAATTTAATTCATTTCGTGAGATTATTCATCTTTCTGAAGTCAAAAATATGCCACCTCCTTTATGTTGCGAATTTGTTCATTTAACGAGATTTTTATTAATCGAGATTCTACTGTATTACTACCATTTTTTTAAAATCTAACATCATGTGTTTGTTTCAAATGGTAGAAAGAGGAGGATAAACTTAACCTACGGATTACACAACTAGTGACAAAACTCAAAGACAAGCAGCGTTTAGAATTGGAGATAGAAGGAATGAGTAGCGGTGTAGAAGACATGATACCTATTTTTGAGGGAGGAAGTGGGTATGCGGATGCGGAAGCCAAGAAAGAGATAAAGTCCTTAAAGGAAAATCTGAAGGAGAAGGATGAACTTATTAAGGATCTTGAAGAACTAAATAAAGCTTTGATCATGAAGGAGAGGAAAATGAATGACGAGTTCCAGTATGCTCAAAACGTATTGATTGATGTAAGTTTGTTTTTAGTTGCCTCTGTTAATGTGCATAATCAGGTGTCATGTTTATAGAGAGTACCCTTCTACTGTCATTTATCTTGGTTTGATATGAACAATGGCATTCAGAAGCCCAGGATTGTAGAGTTAGAGTCTTATAGAACTGCTTTTAGGATTAGATTGGTAGGTACTAATATATCACGGATTTATCATCGGATTTTGTTTCATTAGTCATAAGCAGTTAAGTTTCTTCGAATGTAGCTAAGCTGCAAGTCTGTAATATATTTTTTCTCGTTATGTTAGACGACGTATGGATGTCATGCACCACTACTAGCAGTAATAGACTTTTATTAAAAGTATGTTAAGCATATTTCAGAATCATTTATCGTAGATAATATTATCCTTAGTTATGATGCTTAAAGTGATACTGTCCATTAGGGAATCTTGTTATTAGTTAGATTATCAGGGCTCAGGAGGACATCTGTCTGTGCAGAGGTACAGGGAGCTGCAAATAGTAGTTGCAATAATTTACCTCAGCTGCATTTATGAGATCAGAATATATTCAATTTATGCTTAGAAAAAAATGCATTCAATTAGCAAAGCAGATTCACACTCAAGTGGTAAGGGCCTAAGGGGTAATATGCATCTTTTGTTTAAAATAGAATAGCATTGTCTGGTCTCTACAATTTCTCATATGTACATATATTCTTCGAATGACTAGTTCATTAAGTACACCGTTGTGAACAAAATAAAGTGTTATGACTCTTCATGAACATTATATGATGTATATGTCTAATATCATGATCAACAGGTTCATACTTTAGTGCTAACACTAAGCTAAGATAACACGAGTTAGCCTGTACTCCAAACCATTAACAACACTGTTGTTTCTGAATGTCAGCCAGGGCCGGTCCTAGGGTAAGGCCACCAAGGCATATGCCTAGGGCACCACAAGGATAGGGGGCACCAAAACTTTTACATATATTATGTATGTTTGTATGTATATTTTTTATTTTATAACTTTTAGCATATATAAAAAAATATTAAGAAATTATCCAAAATTTTGGATTGCCTATAGAATTGTTCTGACCATTCCCGTTACTATGATAGAATTAGAAAGAACTTTTTCGAGGTTGAAGTTGATTAAAACATATCTCCGTGCTTAATGGATTAGTATTACTATCTATCGAAAGCGATTTGACAAATTCGCTTGATTATGATAAAATCATAGAGGATTTTGCATCTCAAAAGCCTAGAAGAAAGATTTCAAGTCAGTGAATGGAAGATTATTTGTTTTATTTTTATGCAGAGCAGCTTCTTACATGTACATTTCAATTTTATGCATCCCCGTATGTTTAGAAGGTATTTTCAGAGTGCTTTGACAAACACAAGCTGAAGGAGTTTTTGAAAGACGTATTGCCTATTTGTATCTTATATTTTTCACACTTTGTTCTGCTTCTACAATTTACCAATTTTGTTGCTGACTTGCTATTAATTGTTCTTCCCATTTTGTTTAGTGAATGTGCATTGTTTAAGTACTTATATTTTAATGTCCATTTTAATATAGATTTGAAAATATATTTTAAAAGGGGCATCATTTTAAAAATTCGCCTAGGGCACCCAAAACTCTAGGACCGGCCCTGATGTCAGCAGATATCTTCTAGTCTGGCTTTATTTTTTGGAAAACAGTACATGAGATATATAATATTTGGGATAATTTAAGAACTAGTTGTAGATGCAGTGGAACATTAAAGAAAAGGATTAGTAAGGCATACTTGCAAGTGTTGGTTCAACATCTTATATACTTGCATCCATGATAAGATGGATTATTCGGCTAGCCGCTTATCATTCTCTTTCTTTCACAGGGTTTGAAGGACATGCCTAACTCGAAGACTGACATTGGCGTCAAGAGAATGGGAGATGTTGATTATGACTGGATTCTTGCTGCTGCAAAGAAAAAATATCCTGCAGAAGAGAAAGCAAAGGAATTTACTACTCTATTACTTGACAAACTCAAGAATATACGCTGCGGCTGGAACCATTGGCACCCTTTTAAGAAAATAACGGTGGGTAAAGGCTGGAAGGTAAGTATTCTGTATCATACTCTTAAACTCCTCTCTTCTGCGCAGACCATAATTTTTGCTTTCACATGAAGTTTTTACTATAATCCTGTATTTAGTCTCTCATTCTCTCCGATATTATTTAATCTCCCCGACAGTTACACCGACATTGTACTGTTTTGTAACTCTTCAATACCCAGAGCATTATTAAATCATTCCTTTAGCCCTCATCTTTCCATAAATTACTTGTTATTGTATGCTTTATTTGGATGTGACATCTTCAGGAAGTTATTAAGGAAGTTATTGATGAAGAAGATGATTTCATGAAAGACATAAAGAAAGAGTGGGGCGCTGAAGTATACGACGCAGTGGTTACAGCCTTAACTGAGTTGAATGAGCGTCATCCACGTGGGAGATGCCCAGCCCCTGAGTTGTGGAACTTTGCACAAGGAGGGAGGGCAACTTTAGGTGAATGCTTGGAATTAATACTAGGACGTTTGAAGAACAAAAAGAGAAAAGAGTCATGTTGAGAAATGAGTCATGTTGTACTTAATCATTTACAGTTGACGTGTCAGGACCATTCTCTACAATGCACTCGTATATTATGTCAAAGTCAGGACTGAAGTACTGGCTTTAGACGTCATGCATATTATGTTATGAACAATCTTTTGCTGCATTCTTGTTTCAGTGATCACTTTGTGCTTACCTAATGTTGATTATATATTAGCTCTGTTTTTATTATGGTTTTTCTGGTTTTATAGTCTTGTTTTCTTCCTCTATCCTTTTTTCGCCTAAAGTTACTTCTAGTTGAAGGTCACTGATCTGGTTCGAAGTTCTTACTGATATGATGATTGACAGGAGACTTTTTGTTTTATTGTTATGATCAGACCAATCGGTGCTTAGTTTGTTATTGAGTCTTTGAAGGAGATGTTTATTCATGTACTTGTTTATATGTGTAATTGATCAAGCTGTTGAGCGTTTGTTTCTTTGAAAAAGTGTGCTGTTTTTTGCTAATGACCTTCTGAAAATTGTCTCAGTCATCATTTTAATATGAAATACAGTTAAACCTCTTTAAAGTAATACCCTTGGGACCGGAAAAAAATATTACTTCACCGAATTTATTACTTTATCGATATAATAATATTTTATTACTTTATCGATAAAGTAATATTTTATTACTTTACCGAATTTTTATGTTTACGCATTACAATATATTATGTTTAAAAACAAGAATCAATCACATGCAATGTATTTTGAATGCTATTAGTATTGCTAACATGACTTGGAATATTGATATGAAAACAACCACAATTGCAAATTGTTTTCAGTATTGCAAGATTCGTTCAGAAGAAAATGATGAACAAGAACTTGGTGAAATAAATAAAGGTATCGAAGGATTAAATGAAGCTATCTCTAATTTACGATATAGAAATGTGATGCCTGTTAAGCATCTCTTAAATTATCCAAGCGAGAATGATGCAGTTATGGAATCACCTACGGATGAAGAAATCATTGAGTAGGTAATGAACACTGATGAAGGAATTGATCCTGAACCGGACGATAGCAATGTCATCCCAAGTGTGTCATCAAATAAAGCATTTCAAGCAATCAACACTTTGAACAATTACTTGTTACAACACGAGCAAAACATACCAGGAATTATTTATGTTTTACATAAAGTCAAGGATGAGGTTAATTTTGGCTTTGGTGGAAAGAAGAAACAAGCTACTATAGATTCATATTTTAAAAAGAATTGAATTTTGTAACTCATATACATTATATATATATATATATATATATATATAATTTTGGAATTATTACTTTACATATTAGTTGGGTCTTTAATGACTTTCTAATTTTTTATTATCTTATGCTTTTAGCGAGAATATTACTTTACAACATTGGTCCAAGTTGGGTCCGACGAAATTTATTACTGAAGCGAGGTTATTACTTTATCGGATATTACTTAATCGAGGTTTAACTGTATAAGTAATCCTTCTTGAAAATTTAACTTAGAGGTCCTAATAAATTTCATAATTTTTTCCTTATTCACCATCGACCGACATTTAAATAATTACATTTTGTAATTACCATGAACATTTTTTAAGGGCTTACGGCACATGAAATCGTTTCCAAAGAATATAGTTTTTCAATTAGTTTCAAAATTTTACGGCACTTAGAAGTAGATACGAAATTCAAATGAAAAATACAAAATCTTTTCAATGTCCATCAAATTAATCATCTAATTGAAAACACAAAAGTACCTCCAAAAATTTACATAATAATATCTCACTGTCTGAAAAGAAGAACCCACGTAAAATAAATGTCTCATTAAAACCCCACAACAGTAAAAACTTATGGGAAAAAAGTTCAAGAGGGAAAAATAGTGTCTTCTAAAAACTTCAAATGTGGTGCTAAAATTCAAAAGATTGCATACCCGAAGACCTACTGTCGGTTTTTTTTATCGGAGAAATACATTCTCGTATAATGAAAACGAAAAAATAGTAAAAAAGAGGAATCCAAAAAAAGTTACCCAATTTTGTTTAAAATATCACAATTTTTCTTGCAATTGATTGCAAAATTAATTGACAAAATGAACTTTTCTATTCATATTATCCACATCAATTAAAAATTCATGCCACCTGTACATTACTTGATATTAAAATCCAAATCTCAAAATCAAAAATTAAAAATTACTTGATATTAAAATAAAATTATTTCCGAACCCAACAAAATTAAACAACCGCCAAACACACAAACTGTCACAATCTCCACTCAAAAAACTAAAAAAGCCTCACCCTTTTTGACCAATCACAGCCGTCCAATCACTCCCCACATAATCAAATCCTGACCGTCCATTTCTCCAATCATTCAAACCCAAACCCCTAGTATATAAACACACCTATACACACACCCCAACACACAATTTCAAAATTCTCATTTCAAACCCATGGATAATAATAAACCCGAACCCGGACCCGTTAAAACGGCGGCGCGTCAATTGGATTTCACCGCGATTTGTAGAGCGTCGGCGGCGTCGGCGATCTTGCCGGACCATCCTCAAGCTCAATTGCAATCCAAGTTGTTGGCTTTGGCTTTGAAAAGACAGGTTGAATCGGAGCCTAAAGTCATTGACCCGGTACCCGACCCGAATGTGGATCCGAAAGTTAAGCAGAAAGGAGTGGATGGTGCTGTTCAGAACACTAATTTGAGGTAAAATGTGTATAGATTAAATATATACATACATCTATTTATATTTGAATTGAATGTATTATATTTTTTTGTGTGTATTTTTGTGATTTTTAATTGTGGGGATTTGAATTTGGATGTTGGGTTTTGTTAAAGTTTGGATTTTTTGAATTGGGTTTTGTTTTTTTTGTTAAAGTTTCGATTTTTATTATTTGGGTGTTTTTTTGAGTGATTTATGTGTGATTTGAATGTGGGTTTGTAGATTAGTGTGATTAGTTAGGTTGATTTGTGTAAGGAATAATGAGTTGAAGTTTTCGAGGAGAGTGTTGTGAATTATGTGGGATGGTTGTGTTTGGAGTGATGATTAAGTGTGTACTAGCTAGAGTGTAGGTTTCGGAATTTAAAAATGGTGGTTTATGTGATTTGGAGGATGAGAGTAAGGTTGAATATGTCGGGATTTTCGTTGTACCACTAGAGGCCAATGCTGATGCCGATGCGGGTGCATTGTGTTGGAGATTTAATTAGATGGTCAGTGTGGCATTGGATTACTGAGAAGTAAAGTTTAATTTTGTCAAATTGTATGCATGTGTTTTTGGAGTAATAGGAGAAGTGGTTAGATTATTAGTTTTTGCATGAAGTATGGGTATTTTCGACATCTTTGTAACAATCGTGAACTGAATTTTGAAAATAATTATTGTTGGTGTTGGTTGATTAATGAGATGGGGTATATTTTTGATGCATAAACGTTGGTTTTTAATCTATTTGTGAATATATGTCTTTATAAAAGTTTTGATTTACTGAAATTGTGATGCATGTGAACATTCACTTGCATTAGTGTTGACAGCAAGACAGAACCTCCAAAACCACAACAACATAGTCATGCAGAATTATTAAGATCACGGCAACATATTCAACCGGAATTAGCAAGACCACGACAGCATATTCATGCAGAATTGAAGAAGACAGAATCTCCAAAACAACGACAACATCATAATGTGGAACTGAAGAAGACAGAATCTTCAAGACCACGACAACAAAGTAGTGTGGAATTTAAGGATGGTACTCTAAAGAAACAGAAACAGTGCAACTGCAAAAATTCTCGATGCTTAAAGTTGTAAGTACTCTTCTAATATTGAGTCTCGTAGGAGCTCATGGCATACATCTTTTAGTTGTCACTTGTAAGTTGAAGTGATCAACTGCACCTAAAATTTTACTTCTTGAATTTTGAAAGTTGTAGGATGAAATTTTATGACTCTTGCATTCTTGCCACAAACAAAATCTAAAGGCTTGTCAAAATACAGACATGCTACAAAGTACATACTGATTTGGATTATTATTTAATTTTCAGATTTGAGATCCACCTGTTAGAAAACTAATTAATATTTTCTTTGGGATCAAGTCCTTCCCACGAATTTGACCTATTTCTGACTGTATATTTCGTGCCTAACCTTTGTAATTCAAGAAACATTTAGCTTGTATTTTATATGCGGACATTATATTAGTATAAATTGATATATTCATCCCATGCGGTGCACCAGGTACTGTGAGTGCTTTGCTGCTGGCATATATTGTAATGGTTGCAACTGCACAAATTGTCACAATAACGTTGAGAACGAGTCTGCTAGGCGAGAGGCAGTTGGGGCAACATTGGAAAGAAATCCTAATGCCTTCAGATCGAAGATTGCTAAAAGTCCACATAGATCTCAAGATAATAGGGTATGTAAATGGGTCTCTGGGGTACTAGAAACACTGTTTTTTGAGCAATGACATGTGCAGATTATTACCCTCAAATTGACAGTCTTCTTTAAATGACGGTTGGTAATATACTGGATCAGTTTCTAGTGGTAGTTAATGAACTCTGGCTAAATTAGTAATGATGTACTATATTTCCATTTTTACTTGTTTCTTACATGAGATTAAGTGTACATGAAGTGGATATAGGATGGATGAAATATATATTATGACCAGGGCTTACTTTCCTGGTGATATTTCGCAACAGCTTTGTCTTTTTATGGTCAGTCATAACACAGTTTCTTGTTATATTGAAATGCATGTAAATGATTTTAGATACAGAACGAGGCAGGTGAAATTTCAAACCTAGGAAAGCACAATAAAGGATGTAACTGCAAGAAATCTTATTGCCTTAAGAAGTACTGTGAGTGTTTCCAAGCCAATATTATGTGCTCGGAAAATTGTAGATGCATAGACTGCAAGAATTGTGAAGGAAGTGAAGAGGGGAGAGTCCTTCGCCAAGGAGAACACACTAATGTTATGGCATTTATGCAACATGGGAGCGTTCAGCCTTTTGGTTCAATGCCTCAAGAAATTAAGAAGAGGAAAATTCAGAACCTATTTATGGGACAGGCACCCACTCATATCCTAGATAATCGAAGTGTACAGAAGCACAATCAGGTCTCTTTAGTTGTTTCTTAACTCTGTTTTTTTCTAATGAAGCACAAGGAAGTTAATTTTTTTGTTCTTTAGTTATGACTGAGCACCTTTTTGTTTTATAGTAATGCAAACTTGTATGGGATTCAACCCACTTTTCAACTTGTAATGTAAACTGAAGATCAAATATCTTTTGCTATTAGGAAACGTATCTTACATCTCCGAGTAACTCGAGATCTCACCTTCCATCTATCCCTCTTCATGCGGCTGCCAAGGAAACAATTTTAGGATCTTCAGACTCCATATATAGGTATGCTGTAGTTTATTACATGATTTCCAATTTGTTTGCACATAGGAGCAACAACATTCTAATAACATATCTGTTCTAAAAGGTTGTATATGTTTGAGTGGGAAGCTATTCTGTATTTTTTTTCTGGAAGGTTATTATATGGAGGATTAACAAATATTTTCCTTTAAAAGTTAATCATGTACTTATTCCCTCCTGAAGGTCACAGTTAGCAGCTATCCGTGGATTAAAGGATGCGAAGGAGCTTTGCTCACGTTTGGTTGTAGTTTCAGCAGAAGCTTCAAGAAAATTAGCTGGTTAGTTATTTCAGGATACTTATATCTTCATTACTCTGAGTGCTAATTAACCAGTTAGATCACATCCAGGTCTCCTGACTGACTTTCGGCAATGCTTTTATTTTTATATAAACACTATGTACTACTGTTTGTACAGATTTTTTGCTGTCTTCTCTTGTACTTTAATGTTCCTCAATGTTAATGTTATAAATAAATTCTGTCTTACCTGACTCCAGTGTTATGGTTTGAAACAACGTTTGTGGCTTAGCATTAAACAGTAATTAAAGAGTAGGAGTGCTGTTTAGATCTATCTATAAATTCTCCTCGGATTAAATTACTTGTCTAAAGTCACAATTTACCTGGAAATGTAAATTTAAGCCAATTGTCAAACTAACATCTTTTCCGAATGAATTTGGCGCTGATATCATTAACATTAATATAACTGTTTCACGACGTTCAGAGTGGAGTAGGGAATATAAAATACTTATTTTTTTTCTCATATGGCCATAAAGTATACTGTTAATTAGAGAATGTTAATTTAGGGGACTGAAGGTCAAATCTCTGCAGAATGATAAGGAAAAGATGATATTTTTCTATCAGCAAGACCTGTGCATATTTATTCTAACCAACCCATCCCCATTGGTATACTACAATATCTTGCAATAAGCTTCAGATTTCATTTGATTGCTGTCCAACTTAGTATGCGTGGCCCTGTCTGTTTAAAGTCTTAAAGTTGAAATTTGTTTAGGCAAAAAACACACAATAAATGAAGATGCAGAGATGGATCAGTGCGAGGCCTCTGTTGCTTCATCAAATCAGGTACATAAAGATAAATTGGAAAGTGGAGTCCAGGTATTATCTGGAGGGAATATAGTCCACACGGTTGCCACTGGGTCAGATCCAGTTGATGTCCAACATGACCGGGCAATGTCTCCTGGAACACTTGAACTAATGTGTGATGAGCAAGATAGAACATTCCTGGAAGCTCAATCTCCTAGCGTGGTTGCAGGCTGTAGTAAACAGCCCAAAATGAATTCATCTTGCACAGAGGGTTTTACTGACATCTATGCAGAGCAAGAAAGACTTGTCTTGACTAATTTCTTGAATTGTCTCAACAAGCTTGTCACTTCTGGAAGCATACAAGGTTAAGTTTTATTATTTTGTTGCTAAATCATACGAGGTTAAGTTCTTTTTAATGTAAATCATGAAATTAGTTTTCTTTGTATAGCGTGATCAATTCTTATAATAACAGGGTGAAAGATTTGAGAACGAGATTTGTTTGGGGCTTCTTTAACTTGTTAATATATGTCTTTATTATTTCGAGTAACTGTCTTAATGGAATAAACTAAAGGAAATTTTAGGTTCAGCATCAATATTTACCTCAATTTTAGTGAGGCTAGATCCTATTTCATCTTATGTTAGATGCCTTGAATGTGATAAAATATCAATTGACTTTATATTAAGCATTTCAAACATGTTGCCAACTTGACATTAGAGGAGCAAAATTATCTTTAAGTTTTAGAATATTTTGTTAACATCGATAATGATTTTTGAAATGGTATATTTCTCAGTAATCTAAGCAATTGATTTTCACGCTCATGCAGTTATGCATCCTTCATCATCTCAAACAGAAAGAGAGGGTCAACAAGAACCCCTGCAGAATGGCATAAAAGATAACGAACTGCAAAGAAGCCGCGACCATCTGCGTTGACGGAACCCCGCCTACTTGCAGCAGCAACTCATGGTTAGATTGTATCTTAGATAGCTTGCGACCATCTGCATTGATGGTACACCCAGTGTACTTGGAGCAGCAACTCATAGTTCCGTTGTATCTCAGATAACTTTTGACTGTAAATCCATGCTTTTGTCTAGCTGACTCCGACCGTTGCTGCAGTCCTTTCAGGTGATGCAAATGTTAATTTTGTCATGAAAGTTGAAGAGCAGAGCATGAGGATCCAGTGGGAACTTCAGTTTTCCTATCTTAAATTTTGGCAACTTGTTTTAATATTGTTAGAGCCAATGTATTGGCAGAGAATTTGACCAACGGTGAAACGTTTTATTTCCTTGAAATTCTTAAATAGTGGCTTGACGAATTTCATGTAGGTCTGCAGAAAGAGGTGATACATTAGAAATAAACTAGATTTTTTTTTTTTGAACAAGTACTAGTATGATTCTTAGATATGCCCATAACATCATTTGCTGTTGTTCGACTATGAAAACTGGACTGGGCTTTACTCCAATCCATTATTGTAATTGGGCTTTCTTAAACTGTACTTGTCATGCATCGTTTGCTGTTGACTGTTGTATTGTTTTTTTTGCTACTATGTTTCGGTACATCTGCTATATGTTTTGCTCAGGCGTGTGAAGAAATGAATCCGTTGTGCTCATTTCTTTACACTTTACTTTTACGAATGGTTTTCTCAATTATTTACGTTACAAAAAAAGTAAAGTTTTTAGCTATCATTATTATTTTTCTTCATTATTTTATATTTTTTCAACCTCCGTGCCTTACGACAGGAGTAAATATTTCAATTCAATGTAAATAAAAACACAGTTGTTAAAGATTCCTCCAACTTTGGGTTGACATGAAATTGATAAATATATGTCGTAAAATGTTAGGTAAAGGTTGTTGGATGCAGTCACATCTGTAAAGATGTTATAAATTGTGGTAGCCAAATTATTCATTCATACATGATTTTATTGAATAAATTCAAATAAATTCGTATTTATGTATCACATTTCACATATAAATTCGTAAAAAGTAATTTACTATTTAAATTGACTCGCACATGCTTTATTTACAACATTTGCAATGCATGTGCCATGTAGTAGTTAGATAATTCACACCTGTTGCACTATTTATAAATTCAAATAAACAAAATATTTTAATTTTTTTTATTAAAAAATAAATATTAAAAACATTAAATGTATTTTTTAATTAAATAATAATAATTAAAATATATTAAATATAATATTTTAAGACAGTGTCGTAAAATGTTGTCCAATGGCAATGGTGATGACAAGTACTAGTTCTCGTTGTTCACACGTGTACCATGTTCCTCGGCACGTGCCAAGACAACTGCTTCCAGTTTCTTCACTTGCATCTCTCTCCTCGTGCTCTACTTATAAAAGGTTATTATGTACATATAATAATACTTATAAAGTCAAACTTAAAGGAACTGTCGGAATCACTCATCGGAAAATGACCGGAGAAGTTGACGCCGGTGATGGTGCTTTGAAGCTCCGGTCTCAGTTCATTCATCTCTTAACCACTCGTCGATCTCCTCAAGGTCATTTATTAAATTCATACTATATTTTTTTTTGGTATATTTACATGGAATTACATTTGAGTTTGAAGTTAGTTTGACTTTGACCTGTTTTTAAGCTAGTTGTGTTTTTATGATTACTGTTTTTGTCCTACTTTGTTTTTTAATTTTTGTTTGCTGGATTGTTCGTTTCGGGTTTCGGGTCGTGTTCGTGTTTCTTGAGTGTGTTTTAAAATTTAGTGAAAAGTAATTAATTTGATGATGATGATAATGTATAAGTTTAAAGGAGTGCGATTTTTTTAAGGAAAAAAAAAACCATTTTAGCCTGTTAGGTAATTTTGATTTGTTTGTTATCCCATGAGACATCGATTAGTAAGCCATGCCTAAATATTGTATTGTTTGTAGAGATTGAAAGCAATAGTCTGATGAAGGGAGTTAGAGTCTCGTGACGATTGAATGTAATGATCTAATTTGAAGGAATGTTAGTAATGCAATCCAATCTTGCGCTTGTTTTGGTGTGATTGTGTATTGTCTTCCTTTCTGGAGTCAGTTAGATGAGAGTAAAATTTTGATTAGACATGATTTAACATTTCAGTTCCTCTTACTTTGGAACCTGGAAAACCAGTGGCAGAACCTATGTATCAAGAGACTCCCAAGCCACTATTCAGTGAGGTTGAAATCTTCTTCCATGTTTTAACAAACTGTTGCTAGATTTCGAATGTCTCATTCTAAAGATACTTCATCAATGTGATACCAGGCAATGGAATCTTGCCCAAAGGCAAATATTCCAAATTTCAAGGAGCTACTTAAGGAGGAGAACTTCTATTTGACGACTGAGGTTAGCAGATTTTTTTAACCTGGAACATATCACTTGTAAAGTTAAGTTATCATACTGCTTTTTGGTTTCTTTGTTAGAAAGTAGAAAGGTAACTTTGTTGCTAAAATCCAGGTTTAGACATATTTATATAGGGAGTTACGTGTGTCATTCTAAATTTAATTCATTAGCAACTACTGTAGTTCATGTACTTTAGAAGGTACGTCTATTATCTGTACATGGAATTTTGAGATTCAAAGGACTTATCAGATGTTATATGCATAATTAGGAAGGTGAACAAGGGAGATTGCCTGTGCTAATATTGAGTATGGAAGAAAGCATTCCTCAAAAAAGGCCGGCTATTGTTTTTCTTCATAGCACAAACAAGTGTAAAGAATGGTTGCGTCCTTTGCTTGAGGTAAGACTGATTTCCATTTTTTTGAAAGCCTTCCATCTTAGATTGACAAGGTTATCAAGTTTTCTGATGCAATTTTATGGTTTAGGCATATGCTTCACGCGGTTACATAGCTGTTGCCATCGATTCTCGCTACCATGGGGAGCGTGCCAGCAGTTTAACGACCTATCGCGAAGTTCGTACTGAATCTTTTTCTGTTTCTTGGTTTGACTATCTATTTTTCACCCCAAAGAAATCCTAATATAATAAGTATGTTATACTATTGATAAGCAGTTGAATGTGAAGCATAAATGTGTAAAATATAGATATCTGGCTTACTTTAGAATAGTATTTCAATATCAAGTATATAGCCGCTTCAGCTGGTCTAGTGGCAACATTCTTAATCTGCAGCAATTGTACACAGTATCTTGTTAAAACACTAATTCCTTACTGAGTTTACTCTTTTGCACAGTCTCTAGTATCGGCATGGAAAAAAGGTGATACAATGCCATTCATCTTCGACACGGTGAGATTCTGTATTACATATGAAATGTATATAGAAACCTTTCACGCTATTGAAGAATTTGTGAAGAGACATATAACTAGTGTATCCACTTTGTTCTAGTTTTCCTGTACTGTTGTACGTTTGATAGAGTTCTGTGGTTTTTGCAGGTCTGGGACTTGATAAAACTGGCTGATTATCTTTCACAAAGGGAGGATATAGATCCCTCAAGGATTGGAATTACTGGGGAATCACTTGGAGGTTTTGGACATGAAACTTGGAAGTATAAAAGCTTTGAAGTAATTGATACTGTTATGTGCTGATTTGGTGATTTCACCTTGCTGTGCAGGAATGCATTCATGGTTTGCTGCTGCGGCTGACACACGTTACTCTGTAGTTGTTCCCATAATTGGTGTTCAGGTTGATCTTGTTCAAATTTTAATTGTTTGTCCTTAGTTATTGGAATGTAGACATATATTGTTGACAAATTAATCTTTTAGGCATTATAATTGTAGGGATTTCGGTGGGCTACAGATAATGATGAATGGCTTCCCCGGGTAAACAGTATAAAGGCAGTATTTGAAGGTAAGGAACCTCTTAGGCAGAATATCCTGAGCATTGTTTTGTCCTGGCTTACCTTTGCATGCTTAAAGTAACCTGAAGCATGAAACACTATGTGGCTAATATATATTATATAAATTTGGTTGAGAATTTTTTTATATCTTGCCATCTTGGGAAGGATTAAACAATGCTTTTCTTAATTACAAATAAAGATTGTATATTTTAATTTTGACTACTGATATTTGGTTGCAGAAGCACAGATTGATTTGAACAAAAGCGCAATCGATAAAGAAGTAGTAGAGAAGGTCAGTAGCTTTTTCTTTTTTCTTTCAGTGTCATTTGTTCATAACTAAGCTAATGTGGAGACGGTCTTTCACAGTTTTGATGTTTAATTTCAACGACATCTTGTATTTATTTTATTTATTTTGTGCAGGTTTGGGATAGAATTGCTCCAGGACTCGCCTCAGAGTTTGACTCTCCCTACACTGTTCCTATTATTTCACCACGCCCTCTCTTAATTTTAAATGGTATTAGCCTTTTACTACATAATTAACTTGTATGTTTGAGTTTCATTTAACTGAGTGCACAGACTGAAACATCATTTATGCATGCAGGGGAAGAAGATCCACGTTGCCCACTTGCGGGTCTTGACATTCCCAAGCAGAAAACAGTCGAGGCATATGAAAATGCTTGTTGTCCGGATAATTTTAAGGTATGAAATACTCTAATCTGCTGTCAGGATTGTTGGTATACAATTCAATTTAATAATCTATATTTTTACTGCATTGTTAACCACACATATGCTCGGAATTGAACTGCTAACACACTAATTGAACTGCTCCATGTCATACATATGCAACACCTCCTAACATTCGAAAAACTTATTGATCTTCCCTTATAATGGTCTAATATTCGGAGTTTAGTCTCT
Organism: Heracleum sosnowskyi; assembly: GCA_030848705.1. Classification (NCBI taxonomy): domain Eukaryota; kingdom Viridiplantae; phylum Streptophyta; class Magnoliopsida; order Apiales; family Apiaceae; genus Heracleum; species Heracleum sosnowskyi. The sequence continues at coordinate 5,482,218 of CM061242.1, read as the reverse complement.
TTTTTTGTTGTGTCTGATAAAGCACACAATCTTTCTCAATTGTTTGCTTTCTGCTATAATCTGCAGGTGATAGCAGAACCAGAAATCAAGCACCAAATGACAGCTTCAATGGTAAAAGAAGCCAGTGACTGGTTTGACAAATATCTCAAAGTGTAGTCTTTCTCCTACACAGTTTGAGGATACGGTCATGTGTGTTTTATGTATAAAAGAGTTCCCAAAACTTCTTTTTCCCAAATGACCTGAATTGACAACTGGCAGGTTTTGATTCGTGGGCTGCACGCCGGTCCATGTTATTTTAAAAAAGTTACCAATTATGTAAGGATTTGGGATATGTTTTGAAGCCCCTCTAGCATTTTTCTTTATATATTGTTCCCTTGTTTCAGTTATTGTATTTTATGTTGTAACTTCAGGCATAAAGTATAGTATAGGAACTCTGTATCTTGATCTCAACTGTGTATTCATTATAAAATCGAACTAGTTAATAGAATTTGTATTTTGATAATTGTAATGTTGCTTTTGTCAAAATTTACAAATCTTGCCAATTGCAAATTGTCTCGATGTATTAAAGTTAGACTCAGTATGATGTTTTATACTTTACATATACTATGCTAGATGATAACCTGTTCGAGACTATTTATTAAATTAATTAATATTTATTAAATTTATTGAATAATAATATTAAAATTTATATTATTTTGCATTATAACTAATAGTAATAGTAAAAACTCGACTTGTTTTTACTTTACTTATTTTATTATACTTTTTTGTATAATTAATTATTGAATTTTTACAAATATTTTACTCAATAAACTATTATTGTTATCCGAATTTTTAAAAATAATTATGGTTTTAATTTTGGGCTTTTTTCACAAATACCCTATTCCAGAAATATTTTTGCAAAAAATACATTTTCAAATTTTTTTTGGAAAAATACCATCTTATTTGCAAAAATACCTTCTTCAACCAAATTCAACATGTTTGCAATCACATATGCAAGTGCATGCAACGTGTTGGGCAACCACACTTGCAAATTTAATTTTTAAGATTTTCACAATCCACCTGTTTGCAACCACATGCAACCTGTTGCGCAACCACATTTTCACGATTCATGCAACTGGATGCAACCTACGTTAGGGGTGGCAAAATTAGACCCGACCCGATAACCCGACACGAATTCGACCCGAAAAGTACGAATTCGGGTTGGAGTTTTTCGGGTTCGGGTCGATTTCGGGTTAAACCAAAACTGACTCAAAAAATTCGGGTAATTTTCTTGTTATTTTCGGGTTACCCGAAACTTACCCGAAATTACCCGAAATAATATTTATATAATATAAAATAAAATATATTCTGAAAATACCTATATTTTATATTATTTTTGTATTATTTGTTATTTAAATTAATATATATTCTAATTCAATAATATTAAAATTAATTTATATGATCAAAATATAATTTATTTATTTTTTATAATATATAATTTATATTTATTAAATAAATAATTATTATTTCGGGTTGGGTTCGGGTTACTCATAAATTTTCGGATTGGGTTCGGGTTGATTATTCTGACCCATTAAAATTGAGATGGTATTTTCTAAAAGATGTTATTTTCGCAAAATATTTTTCAAAAAATGGTATTTTTGCAAATATTTTGAGAAGATGGTAAAATTGTAAAAAAAACTTTAAAAAAGTGGTATTTTTGATAAATATCTTCTAACTAACTTTTTCTAAAAAAATTTGTATTTTTATCATATTTTCTATCCAAGTTAAATAGGATTAACTTTAACAAATCAATATACTTATATAAAGGAGAAGACGGGGGCGGTGATGTGGCGCTCTCAGATCGCTTCGTTCTATTTTTCTAATTTTCTCAATTTTTTGAATAAATAATATTAAAAATTCGAAAAAATCTCAATTACCTTTTAAATACTTACTAATAGAGGAAACATATAATATTTTTGCATTTAAAATCCCTACTAATGGAGAAAATAAATATAAAATAGATCTTTACTAATGGAGGAAACTAAATATCACTAATGGAAAAAACTACATATTCAATTATAATATTCTTGCCTTCAAAATATCTAAATTAGAAAAAAATATATTACCTTAAATTATTTTGAACTTTCCTCTATTATTATATAAATATTCTCATAATAGTTTTTAATGAAATTACTATCTTAACATACTACTCTTCTAAACTTTCTTTTTTTATGTAATATAATAAAAAATACAGGAACATTTTGGTAAATAAGAAGTTAATAAATTAGATCTTTTTTTATGTAATATAATAAAAATATACTTATATAAAGGAGAAGACGGGGGCGGTGATGTGGCGCTCTCAGATCGCTTCGTTCTATTTTTCTAATTTTCTCAATTTTTTGAATAAATAATATTAAAAATTCGAAAAAATCTCAATTACCTTTTAAATACTTACTAATAGAGGAAACATATAATATTTTTGCATTTAAAATCCCTACTAATGGAGAAAATAAATATAAAATAGATCTTTACTAATGGAGGAAACTAAATATCACTAATGGAAAAAACTACATATTCAATTATAATATTCTTGCCTTCAAAATATCTAAATTAGAAAAAAATATATTACCTTAAATTATTTTGAACTTTCCTCTATTATTATATAAATATTCTCATAATAGTTTTTAATGAAATTACTATCTTAACATACTACTCTTCTAAACTTTCTTTTTTTATGTAATATAATAAAAAATACAGGAACATTTTGGTAAATAAGAAGTTAATAAATTAGATCTTTTTTTATGTAATATAATAAAAAATACAGGAACATTTTGGTAAATAAGAAGTTAATAAATTAGATCGGTCTTGCATAAAAAATTAAGTAATTAATACCAAAAAACTAGAAAAAATCTCAATTACCTTTTAAATATTTAATAATGGAGAAAACTAAATATTCAATTTCAATATTCTTGCATTTAAAATCTCTACTAATAGAGGAAAACAAATATAATATTTTTGCATTTAAAATCTCTACTAATAGAGAAAGTAAATATACAATAGATCTTTACTGATGGAGGAAACTAAATATCACTAATGGAGGAAACTAAATATTCGATTATAATATTCTTGCCTTCAAAATATCTAAATTATAAAAAAAGTGTATTGCCTTACATTATTTTAAACTTTCCTCTGTTATTATCTAAATATTCTCATAATATGTCTTTTCAAATGAAATTAACATCTTAACGTTCTATTCTCCTAAACTTTCTTATTTTTTTATGTGATATAATAGAAAATACAGAAACGTTTTGGTAAATAAGAAGTTAAGAAATTAGATCGGTCTTGCATAAGAAATTAATTAATTAATACCAAAGATTAGAAAAAATCTCAATTGTCTTTTAAATATTTACTAATTGAGGAAACTAAATATACAATTTCAATATTCTTGCATTTAAAATCTCTACTAATGGAGGAAAGTAAATATAATATTTTTGAATTTAAAATCTCTACTAATGGAGGAAACTAAATATTACAAATGGAGGAAATTAAATATTCAATTATAATATTCTTGCCTTCAAATATCTAAATTAAAAAAAAAGTGTATTACTTTACATTATTTTGAACTTCTCTTTATTATTATCTAGATATTCTCATAATATTTTTTTTCAAATGAAATTACTATCTTAACATTCTGCTCTCCTAAACTTTCTTTTTTAATGTAATATAATAGAAAATACAAGAACATATTGGTAAATAAGAAGTTAAAAATTTAGATCGGTCTTGCATAAGAAATTAAGTAATTACTTGGTAAATAATTAATTACCTTTAATACTTTCATACAAACAACTAATTAATAGTATAAATATACACCTAAACTCTGTTAATTGTCTACTGCAATTTTTGTTGTCAAAATTGTTTACTGCAATTTTTGTTGTCAACATTGTTCTTTACTTTTTTGTTTGTTCATGTTAAAAGTGTGTATATGAGTACATGAGTATGAGACTTTTGCCTTTATGTTCTTTATCTTATTACGTTTGTTTGTATCATAATGCAGGATCTTATTAAAATCTTTGACAAGACAAGTTATTTGCTATTAGTGTTGATTGCGTTAAGACATGGATTAATAAGGAGGGGGATTCATCAGTTAATCAGTTAAAATAATAGGTCGAGCAAGATGATTTTCATGTACATTCAGTTGTGAATTGATTTATATGTTTATGTGTGTATGTTATTAGTTTTGAATTTATAGTTAAAAGTTGATACACCTATATACAATGTAATTCGAAAGTGGAGAATTCATCATGTCTTCAAAAACAAATTTTATCATTGTTTTTTAACGTTTAGATAGTTATTGCTCTAATTTTTATGGGAAAAGATTATATCTTTTAGTAAAATATTTTCTGTAATTTATACACGAAAATTCAAAGATGAAAATTGTATATTAAGATATTTATAGTGTATGTATTTCGAAAATATCATGTTAAGATTTATTCGACTGAAAAATTTATTTAGTGTGTGCATTTTTAACAAAATTCAATAAGTCAGTTCATCTATAACAAAAGTCATACAAGAATAAGAAACATCGATAAAATGTCATTAATTTTTTTTTAAAGGAAGAGGTTGCTGTTGTTTTTGTTATTATTTGTTTTGACAAAAAGAGATCATTATTAATAAAAAATTCTCCCAGCAACAAAAATGATGTTTGTTCATATTTTTTGATTTTTTTTACTGGGAGTAGATTTGGAGGTAGTGAAGATTTTAATAGCTCTGAAGGTATAATTGTTGTTTTTGATTGAATGATCTAGAACTTTATATTCAAAACAAAACTTAATTTTATATTAGAAATATTATTTTATTTAAAAACGTATTTTGTAGAATATTTTTTGAGAAAATTTAGAGATATTATTATAAAGCCGCTGCGAAGCGCGGCTTAGTAAACTAGTTACTTATTATTTTGAATACCTGCAAATTAATAGAATTAAATTAAAGTACTCGAGATATTCTACATAGGTTTGTTTTTAACTTAAACGTGTGGGCCGAAAAAATTAAACAGAAACAATCGTTGTTGGACGAGATCTTATTGTCAATAAAGTATATAAGCTGATACTTTATGTTGGGTTGGGTTTTATTACCAATACGAGAATAGGTCGGTGGCGCAAAATTCAGAATCCTATTCCTCTCCTACATAGGATTTGCATGTATCAATTTTTGTTATTATTATTATTATCTGTCTAATAATCCGAATCCTAGTAGAAATTTGTTTGTACTGCAGCAAAAAAAAATCTATAAATAAGGCCATTAGGCTCATGCAAAACATAAAAACAACTGCTCAATAAGAGAGATATCTGATACGTATATACTGCTTTGCAAAGAGAGGAGAACAGTTGAAAATCAATGGAGAAGGTTGTTGATTCATTGAAGAAGAGAGTGGAGGAGCTTGAAAAAAATAACAAAGAGTTGGAAAAGAGTAAAAAGATGCTGGAGTTGCAGCTTTCCGTCAAGGAGAGCTTGTTGAAGTTGCTGGAGAAACAGATGATAGAGAAGTCGGCTTTCTATAGCAATGCCTTTCAGTCCTTGACGTCGAAAGATGAAGAAGAATCCAAATTATTGCTCGAGAACAACGAGAAGATTGTTCTTGCCATTTGGGAACAAAAACAAAAGAAGCAGGACTTCTGTAGCGGCCAAATAGTTCTAAACATATTACAGATGTAGTTTTTCGATTATTGAAATTTTTTGTACGAGTATTACTTTCTGGAAATTGTTTGATTAATAATATCTAAGCTCATTTGCAACTATTCAATTTTTTTCTGTTCTGTTACTGTGTATTATCTTCAAGTATTGTCATTATCCGCAAAGATTGAAACAAAATATTGCTTGCTTTGGAAAATTAGGATCCTGATTATGTCCGTTACTTGAGACGTGTTTTTTTGCAGTTTTTCTAGACCTTTCTATGCAGGCTTTGGTACTAGCATGGAAAACAGGCTTTGGTATTAGCATGGTAAACAGGTGATACAATGCCATTCATCTATGACACGGCCGGATTCTGTCCGTCTAGATTTTGGCTGACTATCTTACAAGAAGGGATGATATAGACCCTCCTAGGATCGGAATCACTGGTGAATATCTCGGAGGTGTGGACATGATACTGAAAGATTAGAAGACAATTTTTACTGTTTGAAATGGTGAATTAATGGTTACACCTTGGGCAGGAATGCATGCATGGTTGGCCACAGTTGCTGACACTCGCTACTCAGTGGTTGTCCCTAAATTGGCTCGTTACTCAGTGAATTTATGGTGAAAGATGGTCGTTGCCCACTTGAAGGCCTTGGAATACCAAAACTCAGAGCAGTCCAGGCTTATGAAAATGCCGGTTGTCCAGACAAGTTCAAGGTACATAAATGTTTGTAGTCAGAGGAATTACGATTCACATATATCTTGTTGAGGTTGAGGTGTTTGACTTCCATTCTCCAGATGATGGCAGAGCATGGAATATGGCATAGGATGAGATGACACCTTCAATGGTTAAAGAAACAAGCCAATGGTTTGCTAGTTAAAAATCAATTATTAATGAGATTAAAATTAAGCCTATCAAATTTAATGGCCAAATTAATATAATAAATTAGCCATTTTTGCTTGTATTGAGTATCTAACTCTTCTGGGAACTAATCTAAAATCTATTTTAACATTTCGTCTTTAATAATATAACTAGTGTAGAAGCCCGTGCACTGTTCATATACGGAAATAATTTTCGCACAAATCAGCATCTTTGAAATAATTTTATAATTAAATAGATGATAAATTATAGTATTTCAACTTTATTTTATATTTGTAAATTAATTTTATAATATTGTATGTCGTTTTCATGAACCAAATATTTTATAATTTGATCAGGTTTAAAAAGTTGGATCAATATATCTATACGATAATAATCACATGATTATTATTATTATTATTAATTTCTCAAATAATAATTAAATTTTCAATGTCGTGAAACGAAATTTATTAAAATGATCAATTAAGTGTAATATAAATAATTATTGTAGCATAATTGTTTGTGTATAACATAGATGTTTGTAAACTCATGTGATTTTAATGTAATAAAAGTATATTTGTAAAAAAGATAATCATGTGAGATTATATCTTAAGATATATTAAAAAAATTCTTAATTTTTTATATCTTATACATAATTATTTTTTTGATAATCAAGTAATTCATTAATAAACGGCCATACAACATCTACAAAAATAATCAAAATAGAACAAACACATAATAAAATAGATCAAATCAGAATTTTCTTCACTCCGAGCTATGATTGTTGAGCAAATTATTCATTGTGGCACATCACTCGTTCATATCGCTGAAGTTTGTAGCCTTTTTAGAGAGACAATCTATCAATCTGTTGTAGTCGTGCAATATATATATATATAATTCGTCAATACGTATTCGAACAATTAATCGTAATTGCAACTCTATACAATCCAAATCAATGAACCACTATTATAAATCCTGCAGATCTACGATCTCGGATACTAAAACAAACCAAACTCTCACAAGGAGAGAGAACAAACCCGAAGAATGGGTAGAGAAAATCCACTAAACGGGGTACTAAAACTCTCAATAATGAGAGAGACTTATACAAATCGAAAACGAAATAAAAAAAAAATAGTAAAGAGGAGTTTTATCACCAACTTTTTGGTTAATAACAACCCCTTAACTAAAAATTGAGAGTTAAGGTTTTTTTGGCGGAAGTATACATAATATATATGAGCGGTTGTTGTATAATCACAAAGTCTACAATACATGCCATTAAGACATTATACGTTTTTATCATTTATTTTCGTGTTCGTGTAACTTCGTGTATCAAAAATTAAATCAAACACTAAATTTTCGCGTCATAAATCAAATTTTTGTGAAAGATGTGAACGGTGAAGGAATGATTAAAAAAATGGACAAATTAGTGACATGTGAGATTTATTAAAGTTGTAAAGAATAATATGTCTTTTGGAAAGATAAAAATAAAGGAGTGTACATTTCGAAAATAAAACTGTTAACAAATGAATGAGACGAACAAATTGTATAATAATTATTTCATAATTTAATGATAAATATCAACGCTAACTTTCTTAATTTAAAAAATATTAACTAACGAATAATGAGATCCTTGTATCTAATATGTAATTTATATTAGATCAAATATTATTATTGTAATATCCATAAACTTTATTAATGATATAAATTATATTTTATGTGTAGAATAATTATTGTGGAGTATTTGGAGTCTTAATGGTTAAGGTTATTGAGTAATAGTATGTTAATTGTTGTGTCGAAAGCCCCTTTCGAATATCTTTTCATTTAGAAATATCTTCAGTTTTAAGCCTCGTTTTGAAAATTCAAGGGCCCCATTAAAATTTTGTACATCATTATTATTCCTTCGTCATTCATGTCCGAATCATTATTGGAAGATTTCTTCGTATTATTATATTCTTTATTATCCGATACTATCAATAGTATTTGTTTTATTCAAAAAGAGAAAAATTATTTCGTACCCTAATTGTTTAGGGCGATTGATATATCATTCATATCAATAATACATCTGTTATAGCTCCAGTATTCTTGAGCATTCGTTATATAAATGATATGTATTGATATGGATAGTTATCAGTTCTTGTGGATAACTATCACCTCGTAAAACGTGAATTTTACCTTATTAAAGATTTGAAGTGATCCAGTGGATCGATATCGATCCAAAACAGTCGTTTGGGGTATTATTTTCTACTAAGTATAAAAAGACGAATCGTACATTATCCTTCGTATAATCCGTATTACATATATAAAAATTCTCGAACCGTGTTCTTCGTGTTCTTGAAGATTAAACTCAATCTTGAAAGTGTTATTGGAATCCAAATCTCAAGTTCAAGTAATCAAATCAAAGCTCTTGATCTCTAGTTTCAGAATATTCAAACCATATCATCATCTGGTAATTTTTCAATTTATTATGAATTTTTCAATATTCGAATTAAAATTAGGGTTCTTGTTCGAATTTGGGGATTTCTTTTTTGTTGATTCTCCGTTCAATTTATTGCTTCTAACATGTTCCTAGGGTTCTAATGAGTAGGAATTCATGCTTTAATTTCATGTTTGTGTTCGTTTTTGAAGAATTTGATTTTCGGGTTTTGACCCGAATTTTCTTTTTAATAGTCTGTTCTTGTTATTGATCTGACATGATTTTGGATAGAGGGCTTTGATTGTGTGTGTTCACAGCTTTGATTTAACACCAAGAACGTAGAGTTTCATGTAAGATTTAGTGAGATCGTGTTTTGGCCGGAAAAAACCGAACCCGGTTGCGTTGACCGGATTTTTGGAACGATTCCGTGATTTTTGTGGTATGATATGATGTGAGTTGTGTTTGTTTTGTTGTCCTGAGCAAAAGCCCTCAAAGAAACATAAGTTTTTGTACGATTTTGGCCGAGAACGGAATCCGGTGGCCGGACGACCGACCGGATTCTGGAAAACCCAGTTTCCGGCGGATTGTTCTTGGCGACCCGGAAACGTTCTTGGTGACCCGTTTTGAAACCCTAACCCGACTCGGTTTCAATCTTCAAAACCCTAAATTATTTTCAGGAAACTGTTTTTGGATTTTATTTTTAAAAATAATTCAAAAATAGTTTAAATATTTATAAAAATCATATTTTTATTTTAAAAATACATTTTTAAATTCAGAAAATTTTGTAAAATTATATTTATTTATTTAAATTCAAAAAATGATTAAATTTAATTATTTTAATTATTCTTGATTAATAATTAATTTAATTAATTAATTGATTAATTCTAGGAGAGAATGACTTAAATATCATAAAAAGAGCTACATGTTGCCCAAATTGACATTTATCGGGATTGGTGCCCTTTTTCTCGTTTTATACTCGCATCTAGTATATGCGTATACTGACTTTACCCAAATTCACTTCTCCTATCTACCTACCTGCACTAGCATAACAATTATTATTATATATTTATGCACGACCTCTATATTCCTAACCCCTCTGCTCTCTTTATCTTTACTTATTTCTCTTTCCCAGCCTCCGTTCTCTCCATCACACCACTAAACATAATCATTTTTCTTATTTATGCCTGCAACCTGCATCTTCTCTTAAGTTGAATTGTTAGTTAGTTTTAGATTAACACTCTCTATTTATCAACACAGTCAGATGTTTGTTTAAGATTAGCTTTGTCTTAGTTCAGGGAGAACTTCAATCAGACCTTTATACATCTTGATAAGTGCAAAATCGTCAAGAAAATTAGGATGGTTTTAATTGCTACTTTTGTATGTTTATAATTATTAATGTTTTCGTAATTATGATATTAGACAACTAGGCTGTCAAATTGGGATTTTGAGTATTTCAAGTTAGTATATGGTTTTGAATTTTGCAATAGATGAAAAGATGGAGAGGGTGCCGGGGTTATGTTGCCCAGAAGGATGGTGACTAGCATAAGTCGATTGCGGCCAAGTTAGGTGTGTACGCGCATGGTGTGTATGCGCATAGCTGAACACGCATCCTAGCGATGCGTATTTTGCCTGCACAAAACTAGGACTACGCATTCGGATGATGCGAATACATCAAACAAAGCTAACTGACGCATTCAAAGGATGCGTATACTCGGCACGCATGCCACAAATGGGTATTCAAAGTGATATTCTGGGCACCCCTAGCGAAGATTGGTATTTTGGTCACAATTGCATCTAAAAACGTCAAAAAGGGCTTTCACCCTTAATTCTAGTGATCAGTTAATTCTTATTAATTAATTATTAATTAGATTTAATTAATTTAAATTAAGTTTAATTATTTTCTAGCTTGTTTTAATTATTTAAAAATAGTTTGAGCATTTAGAAAGTATCAATTAATTTTATATTAATTGATTTAATTGTTTTTAAATACTATTATTGGGATTAATAATCCGATTTTTGATTTAAAAATTATTTGTGACTTATTTAAATTCAAATAAGCATCGAATATTGTTTTAAAAATATTTATAAGTGCTATATGGTTTATATGAGTTGAATAATGTGTTTTATTGTCCGTAAATGCTTTGTATGAGGGTTAGTGCCTGAGTTTTGATTTTCGTAAAATGGAACGAGCGTCCGATAAATGCTATTAAATACCCGATTACTTGTTTAAACTTAAAAATGGTTATGAGTATATGTCGAAGGTAGAACGAGGATAGTTAGACTTATTATTATGAGTTGTTTATTATAGAATCGAGTTTCCGAAGCAAGGGAAAGGAGAAGGTGGAGTAAGCGAGATAGACCGAAGTCAGCTACGTAGACCAGGCAAGTATCCGTGCCTTTACTTGTTGATTCAATTGATATTGTTTCCGATGATTATGCATGTTACCATCAGAACAATTCAGATTATTCAATCTTTACTCCGTATTTGAGCAACTGATGCTATTTCCTTGAATATTCCTAACTCTTTGATTAATCCACAATTATGTTGGATATCAGAAACCTTCACCTTCAATTCAGTTTATATTGATGATAACCATTGTTGACCTTCTTAAATGAGTACGTTGTACCATTGAAACCATTCCGAATCTATTTCTCGAACTTCATTTGATATTGAGCAGTTGAAGCTCTTTTGCAACTATTATACCTTGTCATTGTGTACCTATGTACCATTGAAACCATTCCGAATCTATTTCTCGAACTTCATTTGATATTGAGCAGTTGAAGCTCTTTTGCAACTATTATACCTTGTCATTGTGTACCTATGTACCATTGAAACCATTCTGAATCTATTTCTCGAACTTCATTTGATATTGAGCAGTTGAAGCTCTTTTGCAACTATTATATATTGTCATTGTGTACTTATCTTACAATGCATATTATTGCTTATACTCTGTGATAGAATTGACATGTTTTTAAAATGGGACCAATAATGGTCGGAATAATTTAAGGCCAAGATGACCATGGATCCTAGTTGAGGACTTTGCTATAAGCAAGTCCGGGGTTGATGCGTGACTGATCAGCAGCTCAACCTTTTGATTTGAAAAATGTAGAAGTCCAATTCTAATACCTTTTTCTCCCACTGAGATTGTTAAAAAGCATATGTTTGGCTTAAACCTTGTTGATTCAGATAATTGTGATCTTCCTTTCATTATAGAACTGTGATTGATATATATTATGCTTGCTGAACACTTATGGCTCATACTTGTTTTGTTTCTAATTCTATTCCAGTGAAGTGAGAATACGAGCAGACACAGCGCAAGTGATAGTTCTCCAACAGATAGGAGACCACCTCGAGTGGTTGTCATTGGCAGGGTAGTTGTCTATTTTGTTAGTTAGACTAGATGTCTAGCTTTGAACTTTAAGTTGTGTAATATTAATAACTCTGAAAACTGATTTGTAATGTAACTTATAAGCTTGTTCAATGTCATAATCTGGACGCGGTCTTGGTTAAAGGGTGTTTTATGTTATTATTATATTATGCATGTGTTATATCTAGGTATATTATGTTTCGTTGATCGAGTGACTCCCCAAATCCGTGCCCCGGGTTTGGAGGACGTCACAATTATTATATTTTATGTATAAATACTTGACCAGTTCAAAATAAATATAAATTATATCAAATTAACAATATAATTGATATTTTTTAATTGAAAAGAAACATGTATAATAAAAAAATTACAAACATGATCGGATATGTAGTTATATATAAGATACGAAAACAAAAATAATGGTATATAAATAATATAAGTCAACGTTCTATATACTTAAAATTTAAATTATGAAAAGAATAAAAAGAGATTATATGGTTTACCTGATAGGAATTCTAAATTACAAATCAAAAGTTAACTTAGCAGAGTAGTTGTTAAGACATGAACTTGCTAAGAGGAAGTCAAGGGTTCGATTATTAATAAGCACACAAATTAATTAATTTTTAGCATAACTTATAGAAAGTGACATTTTTATGATTTTTCAACAAATAAGGGTAAAATTATAATTTCATAACCATTTTTTGGGTTCAATTTACCTTTAGACGTCATTTAATATATATAAGTAGATATAAATTTTCCTCGACCTAGTCCTATTTTTGTCATGTTTGAGTTAGAAATTTAGAAAGAAAAAAAATTGGGTTTGGAATGAAAAACGGAGAGAAATATAAAAAAAATCAAAAATCGATATATGATCGGGGAATTAGGACATTTCCCCCTATTCCCCGTTCTTATCACAAAACAAAATATGTAATCTCTAATCAAAAATCGAGATAGATACGAAAATTAAGACGAGTTGGGGAATCAGGAATGAGTATGTTCAAGGTCCAAATGACCCGATGCACATGCCAACGAGGAACGACATACACGGTACGACGTTATTTTAGAAAAATTGTGAAACAGTAAAGTCACTTAATAATTTGTCTAAAATTAAAAACGTAAGCAGTAGCATGGATATGCGTGCCAAATATCCTTACCATAACTCTCTCTTCGTTCGTAATCGTAGTACTTCTAGATGCATACTCCAACGCCCATCCTTACCGCCACGTCTCTTTTTCATTTTCGAGTCAAAACATAAATTTTGATAATTTCCTTTTTCGAATTTTATATAAATTCTCGAATCATATTTAAATTTGATAAATCCTTTGACGACCTTCTGGTCTGGTATAAAAATTCTGAACTTATCCAAAAATTTCTGATGATAAAATACGAAATAAATTAATGGGATTTAATTGGGGTTTGTGATTCAAAAAATGTTGCCAAATGTAAATTGGTTGCAACTTGCAAGCAAGTATACAAAAGCTTGCTATAAATAGATAGATGCATTTACATTAGACAGCCAGATATAGAAGAAAAAACAGGAAAGAAAGATAAAGAAAATGGAGGCAACAGCTGATCGGAGAATAGCTACCCTGGCCCGTCACCTTGAAACTTCATCTTTCTCATATTCACGAAATATAATTACAGCCTCACCCACTTCCTCAAATTCATCTTCCGTGTTTGCAAATCTTGCTCGTGCCCCTGAAGATCCCATTCTTGGGGTATGTTAGTCTCTCTCTCTCTCTCTCTCTCTCTCTCTCTCTCTCTCTCTCTCTCTCTCTCTCCCTCTCTCTCTCCCTCTCCCTCTCTCTCTCTCCCTCTCCCTCCCTCTCTCTCTCTCTCCCTCCCTCTCTCTCTGTTTTCTTTTTACTCAGTCTTGATTTTTTATTTTGTTCTTTCAATTATTTACTCCACTATTAAATATTGTTACACACCGTAAATTGGTTGTTTGTGGAATTGAAGTGATCTTGTGCCTAGCAAATATAATGATGATATGCTCAAGAACCTTTTTGTTAAATGATTTTTATATAATCAACATTTTTTTGTAATCTTTGTATATCAAGAAAGTAGAGTGTCTTAGTTAAGGTCTAGCACTATGCCCATGAGCATGACTATAGTGTTCAAACTCGTGATCCGCGTATACCTGAATTCCGATAACATGTTAAGTATGAAAGTATCCTCTTGCAGTTTTCCTTTGTTGTAAGAATATATGACTTCTTGCTATTCACATTGGCTATATTTGTTTTGAAGGATTATAATTTCCGGATTATTACCTTATTAATCGTAATTTTAAGGACCATTATTCCTTACATTTTCATTTTGATCATCTTTCTAGTTCAATTCTATGCGATTATAATACCTAGTTATAGTTAGAGGAGGTATTACAACCCCATAGGAATGAATCAAAAAGATTTTTGAAATTTAGTTTCATAGGGTAATAGTACATGAATTATGATCCCCTTGAAACTAACATGGCCATTGTGCAATACATAACAGCACCTAGTGTCAAACAGAATATATTTTTCTTACAAATGAATATCGAGGCTTTGTGTTGGGATTTGCATTTTTTTATGACACTTGTATACACTAGATAGACTGATTATATTGATAATTTTTAATAATATACAGTCACAGTATACTTGACTCTTAACAAGAAGCTTTATATTAGTGTAGAAGATTAAGGTGGCATATAGGGTTTCTTTATGTTTTTAAGAGATAGTGTACCAGAAGAGTGGTGTTCGATACTTTTTTCATGTCTTTATATATGTTCTCCTTGAGCTATACTTATATCATCTTCCGTACCAAGTCACTGGATTCTTTAAAATAACATTAATAATGCTGGGATCATGATGTTTATTGTGTATTAACACTTTTCTTCCGTGATTTTTTTATAAATACGTAGGTTACTGTTGCATTCAACAAAGATCCCAGTCCATCAAAGTTGAACTTGGGGGTTGGCGCTTATCGAACAGAGGTGAGCATCTAGTATTTGTTTAATGACGAAGCAACTGGTCCACAGCATATTAATCTTTTAAGCAGCAGATGTGGATTTTTTTTTTTTGGTTTCAAGACAGAGGCGTGTTATTGGAGGCATTCCTCCCATTTGCAGTTCACTGATAATTTAGTAGTTACAGCTCTTACAGACAGTAGGAGTTTAAATTATAATCTCTGCCCTTGAACATATGTCTACCTACAAACACTTCATATATATCATGCTCCTAGATAAGGCATCTTATCGGCGAGATTTTTTTGGTGAATGTTTTTCCTTCACTTTGTATTCACATTGTCTGCCAGTCCTTCCAAGTCTATAACCTGCACATTAGCTGAAGAGTGTTCTTAAGTTTTAATACATTGCTTATCCGATATCTCTGATCCAAAATTATATGGATGTTTTTATCTGCGTAACAGGAAGGAAAGCCTCTAGTCTTGAATGTTGTTAGACAAGCAGAAAAGCTACTTGTTAATGACATGTAAGTGTTTGTTTCTTTTTCGAGTTTAAAATCCCTAATTTTTTGTAAAATCATAATCAGGAAAGTCCTGAGCTGAACCTTTAATTTCATCATGTGCATTGTGCAGCTCTCGTAATAAGGAGTATATTCCAATTGTTGGACTGGCCGACTTTAATAAGCTCAGTGCTAAGCTCATTCTTGGTGCAAACAGGTACAAAAAATGTCAATTCTCTTTATCAAGTTTTATACTTGTTACTGATTGCTTATGTATAAGTTGCAGCTCTCGGCCTTCAAATGAGCATGTAACATTGTTATTGTCTTTCTGTATCTCTTTTTAATGCATAGATTCTCTCGGACTTCACTATATTACCAGAGTTTAATCTGACATGATACTCCTGTTTAGATTAAGTGGAGATTAGATGTTTAAACTTTGGTAAACTGTTATTCAACGGTATATAAATGTCTGTAAAGTTTTGTATTACATTGGTGCAATATGAGAATATTGCATTTTGTTGTTTTATTTGTATGTATTCGTTCTAAGCAAGACCATTGCTTAAGACTGGATGGGTTTGGCATTCGAGGATTACTACACTCATCATGTGTATTACATTGTGCTTTTGTGGTGCACTAGTTTGATTCTCTTAGCCTAATGCGTCTAATGACTTTAATAATCCTGCTTGTTTTTAAAACAGTCCCGCTATTCAGGAGAACAGGGTTGCAACTGTACAGTGTTTGTCTGGTACTGGTTCGCTTCGGGTTGGTGCCGAATTTTTGGCTAGACATTATCACCAGGTATAAAGACCGTTTAGTCCTTTTCCCCATTTTATCTAACCACTTCGAAGTTACTTTTGGCTTTCATAATTAGTCTTATAAATCAACTCATATTAGTATCAATTTTGCAGAGGACTGTGTATATAACTCAACCAACATGGGGAAACCACCCCAAAGTTTTTGCTCTAGCAGGTTTGTCAGTGAAGACGTACCGATACTACGACCCTACAACCCGTGGACTCAACTTTCTAGGTAGGACTGTTCTTCGTATCAAAGTTGTGAATTCGAGTGTTCAATCATATACTTACTTGTTATCTTTATATGAATCAGATTATGAAAGCTAAGACTCTTAGAAGTTTTTACATGGCCAATCACAAGTTATATAGTCACAAGTCAATTGATCATCTTGTCTGAAACAGAGGAAGTTTGGACTGTAAAAATTGTACTGAGTCAGCATGTTTACCTATTCTCAGCCCTGCAAGTCTATTTGATATACAAACTTGCAGTTTATATGATTTCATGTTGATCGTACTTGATTCTGAGTTTATACTTGGTTTTGGTTTTACACTTTGACCAAGTAAGTCATGCAGTCCTTTTCTATTAATTCAATCTCTAATAAATTGTTTTCTGATCATATAGTAACCTACAGTAGATGACATTGTGGAACTTTGTAGTTGTGACATGAATTTGATTTGTTTTGTCTCCTGTATATTGGGGTTTTATTTTATTTTTTTGAGAGAGTATATTGGGTAAATGATATAATTAAATTTAAACACACCAGGGGAGAGGAGGGGAAGAGAGAGAGAGATTGGTATATTACTAAGATATGTACTTGACTACTTGTACAAGTCTGTATTGCAGTTCTTGTTTATGATGTTATGTAACTTAATGATGAATGACAGGCTTGTTAGAAGACCTTGGTTCTGCACCATCTGGTGCAATTGTGCTACTTCATGCATGTGCTCATAATCCCACCGGTGTTGATCCAACTCCTGCACAATGGGAACAGATAAGACAGTTAATAAGGTCAAAAGGATTGTTACCTTTCTTTGACAGTGCTTATCAGGTGATTGTTACATGCATTGTAGGCAGAATCAGCTATTCCTAATTTTCAGGGACCTGAATAAAAGTAGTTCGTAGAAATATAATGCTCTAAATGGCAGCCATATCATTCTGTGGTTTTAATGGGTATTAATAATCTAGGGATTTGCAAGTGGAAGTCTGGATCGTGATGCGGAGCCTGTTCGTATGTTTGTAGCTGATGGTGGTGAATGTCTTGTTGCTCAAAGTTACGCTAAGAATTTGGGGTTATATGGGGAACGTGTTGGTGCTTTGAGCATCGTAAGTCATCTTTGACTTGTTTATTCTCACAGCAGTGTTGATGTATCTTACATGTGCTATGATCTCTGCCTAAATAAATGACCTTAGAGATGCTTGTAGTTTATACTTTTAAAATTCCAGTCCCCTTTCCACACTTATATTTATTAATGACTGCACTATACAATCGTCTAATTGTTAGCATAAATACCTCTATTACAAGAAACAAATATTTACAGGCCTTGTAAAAGAAATCTCAAGCCCTTTCATTGTAATAGTATATAATTAGTTGCAAATTTTATTGCTGTAAATAAACATGTGGTGTTGGAGAATGGCTACTGCCGGAGGACTATGTCTCCTATTTTCCAGATAAAATTGGAAGGTTTAAAAACATTTAGTGGCTAAACAATTCTAGTAGCTGTAACTCATTTCTCAATTTCTCAATGTGTATAATAGGATGTCATCTGCTTTAATTTTACCAACAAGTTTCACTATGTAGGTTTGCAAGGCTGCTGATGTTGCAAGTCGAGTTGAAAGCCAGTTAAAACTTGTGATCAGGCCGATGTATTCAAGCCCGCCCATTCATGGTGCATCTATTGTTGCTACCATTCTCAAGGACAGGTAATATTATGAACTGCCCCAGAAACTTGTCATATGCGATCATCTAAAGAACTATGGACATGGTTGTTTCATGGGATTACAATCCCTGGACTGATAGCTTATTTACTCTAATTTTGCATAACATTTCATCCTTAACTTATCCCATTGACTAATTTCAATCAAAAGTTAGTTCATTTACATGGATTATTGTCTTATCGAGAGGGTGGTACTTAATAATTTCCCAGAATAAGCTAAAAAGTGGCCAAAGCTTCTTCATGGAATTTTTTCGAGGGAAAGTGAGTAAAAATAATAAACAGTGAAAGGATATTATTGATAGTCCTTGCAAACAACATAGACTAAGAGCTGAGTCATTTCTTCATATCAAAGATTTCTAATGTAAACAAATATGAAACCATATTTTGAGATTCAATGGTTTGGCAGATTTTTTATGTCAAGTGAAAGCTAGTAGAATCTTTGAAACCGTTTTTTGCTTGCAGGAACATGTACCATCAGTGGACTATTGAACTGAAAGAAATGGCTGACCGTATTATTAGCATGCGCCAACAACTTTTTAATGCTTTGAAATCTAGAGGTACCGGTTGTCTCTTTAAGTTTAGACATGCCTGTGCAGCTACATCTTAACTTGAACCTTTTGACCATGCATAAAGCTGAGCACACCCATGCACTATACAGTAGCAAAATTCTTATACACTGAAACATGAATGGGGAATGGCCGGGCACAAATTATTGTAAAAATCTTATGTGTATTCCTAATGTTGGTGCAGTGGATCAGTAACACCCATTTTGTTCCTCATCACTTTATTATTTTTATCAGTTTTATTCTTGAGATCCTTCGCATAACATGATATTAAAATTTGATGACAAGTACACTCTGTTTTGTCATCGTCTGGCTTATGTATAAGTGTAACTTTAACACGAGACTTTGGTGAGGCTTTTCATTTACTAGTTAGTTACTGTGATGTTAACTTTCTTTGCCATTTTATTTTAAGGAACTTAAAGTTGTATATAGATTGATCTTTAACGTCTGTACCTGTGTACTCAATCTGATTATATTGATTTATGTGTAAGAGAGGGCTGGCTAGAGTTGTACGATATGAATTCTTTGTTTCTTCTCTCTCTTTTTTTGCTTTTTCTGTCTTTTCCTATGGTACGTATCAGTCATCAGTTCCTCAGTACGGAAGTTGTTCACCTAGATCTGGATTATATCATCACTGTGAAGCAAGCTGTCTGTTGTCTTTAGATGTCCGACATCATGCATTCTAAGCAGTTTAGTTCAATACATGTTATCTTTGTAGGTACACCTGGTGACTGGAGTCACATTATCAAGCAGATTGGAATGTTCACTTTTACGGGTCTCAACTCAAAGCAAGTGGCCTTCATGACCAAGGAATACCATATCTACATGACATCCGATGGGTAATTGTTGATCAGAATCGGATGATAAATAAGTATCCATATCGTTTTGTCACATACATTAGAGTTTTTAGAGTTTTTTTACCCCAGGTAGGTTCTTATTTGTTTTATTAACTACAACTTAAAATTTGTATATGCAGGCGCATTAGTATGGCAGGCTTGAGTTCTAGGACGGTTCCACACCTAGCTGATGCAATACATGCTGCTGTTACGCGTGGTGTTTAAGCGGTAACATCTGGACAACACTAAACATTCCTCTTCGTTTCTAGTGGCGAGCTCCTTCATTCAAGTTTCACAGTTCTCTTTTAATGCTGTATAATAATTGTAGCCTCTCTTGAACAAAATATAAGCTAAATATCGACTTCCACCAAGGAAGGTGCATGTATCAATATCAGAGAATTTCTGACAACAGCTTGTGGTATATGTCTGCTCTTTATTGAGTACTAAAAATAATGGATGCTGGGGTGCAAATTATGAATTATGTTTCTGAGATCCAGGTTTAATTCCAAGGAAACTTATGCTTTCGCTTTCAAGTATCTGCGTCTCAAGTGATATAAACTGCCAAGAATTTGATCTCAGAACCTTTTGACATTTTTTGCGTCTCAAGTTAGAAGCCGATTCCGAAACACTAGAACTCAGTTAAATTTATGTTGTGTACAAAGAGAAAAAAAATAAAAGTTATTTCTATGGCAATGCCATGTTGCAACATAAAGAGGATCTTGATCATTGCAATGGAACAAGATAAATACAAGGGCCTCTAAATAAATTACAAAAGAATTTTCATTTATAATACTAGGTAGAATCTGGATCCACACATAAGTTGGACCCAAAAAAAAAAAAAAGGATACTAGATCTCCAGAAGGATGTAAGATGTACATATACATAGATATAAGATCTAAAGAGTCATAACACAGAGACATCATAGCCAAAAGAATCAGCTACCTACAACCTTTCAACAGGTAGGAAGAGGGACTTGAGAAACTCAGTCCTGCCGAAAATCTTCCACTTTCTGTTCCTTTACGAGGCGTTGTATCACATTCACTGAAATCCAATGTCCGCCGCTCTGTCTGAAAGGAGAAAGTGGAAAACAGTTTTTTAGATACTAGTGTACACCTGGTATTGGCCAAATAATAGGAAAATAGAAATGTGGCGGTTGTGCAAACTCATCATATGATCATACCACGATATTTGAAGTCGAATCTACTTTTTCTTTGTTGGAGCATCTTTTCTTTAATATTGAATCTGGAGTTTCGTCTCCCAAGACTTCCTGTGCGTCGGCAAATGCAGCTGCAGTGTGTTCACTTAATTGTTTCATTAATCCGATAGCATCGTAGCTCCTTTCCCCTGGACTCATAAAAAATCCAATGTCCTGCAAGATATTGGACCATGATTATACAAGGCAAGAGGGTGGGTGAGGGTAATAGAAATTTTAAAGAATATTTATAAGAACGACTGAAATGAAGGTACCTCAATTGTTATGTCTGTATCAATTCTTGGGCCTGGAACAAAAGAGTTCATAAACCAAGGAGATTTCCATGCTGAAGGGGAATCAAAGATTCTCTTGAAAGGTGTTTCACCCATTCTGGGGAACAAATTAGCACAAAAAACCCATATAAATGCAACTGGCCAAAAAGCTTAAAAATCACACATATGCACAGTATCATGAAAAAGAAAATGAGCAATATGCATAATTTCATCTTATATAAGATTAAACATGTAAAAAATCACGAGACCAGGAAAGGCATAATGATGCCTTACATGCTAAAGTTTTCAGAACTGTCAATCTTTAAAGGGGCTGATGAAGGATCACGCTGTATGGATGAAGTTGCAACAGGATGACTTTCACCCTTTTTTCTGCTGGCAGAACTAGGGCTTAGAATTGATATTAATGGACTCTCAGATGATTTTGAAACAGCAACTTGACTTGATGCAGCTTCTAGCCTTCTGGTATACTGACTTCCAAGAGTTCTAGCACTTGAACTCTGATGTCTGTTTGATTTGACTCCAAATTGATCAGGCGAAAAAGACAGCATATCATACATCTTCTCATCAAGAACTGCAGAAGGCTCTTGCACCTGACACATAATAAAGATGATAAATTTACCGGACACTTCTACACATCTTCACATGACAGTCTTTACATCCCTGAACATCATGCAACTCGAATGCAGAAAATTCACTCTTACAATGTCATGAACCAACCCGAATAGCTGATTTTTTAACACCGAAATCGATTAGCATAATTAACTGAACTGAACCCTTTAAATTTGGTATGTCCGGTTTGATAATATGACATGAGTATTAGCAATGATCTAACCTATATAATAAACTCTTCATTTCCGTGTATTAGTAATTATCTAAAAAAATAAGATTCATTCAACTGCTTTTCAGATCTGATTGGTCAGGGCAACAATTCAATAAGTCTACTGGAAACAGCTCAATAACAAAGTCAACTCAACATATAAACTTAATTTATTCAACATAAAATTCACATCAACATATGAAATTATATACATATACATGTAAAAAAATCGGTAGGTTTAGTTTTACCGAACCCAATTTCTGGAAAACCGAACCGAATCATCTTTTGGTTCAAACCAAAAAAACTGAACCAACCAAAAAATGTTTCGGAAGACACAAGACTGCTATTTTTTTTTGACAGGACTGCTAATTAGAACATATGTTAATAAATACTTTGCAGCGTAATAACTGACCTAATTGTTTTTTGAGTATCTACTTAATAGACTTGTAGCCAGAATGCACAAAGAAACACCAATTTCTGTAAGAATATATTGACAAAGAAAGAGCGTAAGAAATAACAGAACTCACCGTTTGTGCACCAGCAGCAGTTTGACTTTCAGTTTCGGTAACATAACCAACAATTTCTTCAATTGAAAGTATGCTCTGTATAAGCGTAGTGCATTCTTTTCCCTCCTGTTCCCCTATTTCAGAATCATGGTTTAAATTCTCTTTATTTTCTTCAGAGGGATTAGAGCATGTTACTAAATTGGTTGACGGTGATGTTGGAGTTGCTTCACGTTTACCATTTTCATCAGACAGGACCTCTAATCGAGAGAAATCTTTAGTCAAGTTGGAAAAGCTGCTCTCAAACTTCTTTTCACGCCTCTTTTCAGATAAAGGTGAAACCAAGTCACGGTGTCGCTTCTTTAATATGGATGGTGTACATGTAAAACTCTTGGCAGCACTTTTTAGCACACCATCTGGACTGTTATCCCGAGATGGTGAATCCCACATCCTTAATGGGGTAAACGAATTCATAGAAGATGTCATTAGCCGGCGTATACCAAGGGGGCTATACTCCTGCTCCATGTCAGTCTGAATTAGATCACAGCTGAGGAAAGGAATATCCAGGCTTGGAAAACGAGGCGGCTCATAGAACAAACCTCCAGCATCCTCGTGCTCAACTGGATTTTCATTCAATGGAGGGCAGATAAGAGTATCTTTAAATTTTGTTGGTGAAAAATTATCTCCTGGGGTTGAATTTGAACAATTTCCTTGTGTATCAGGTGGGGTTGAATTTGAACAATTTCCTTGTGTATCAGGTGGGGTTGAATTTGAACAATTTCCTTGTGTATCAGGCGGGGTTGAATTTGAACAATGTCCTTGTGTATCAGGTTGATTTTGCTGTCCTGTGCTATCTATCCTTTCATTAAAATGAGAATCAATGTTGTCATTGGTGTAGGTAAAGCCATCATGTGTTACTCTAAGCAACTCCTCTTCTTGATTCTGATGTGAGTGGTCACTAAATAGATCAGGATTACTACTGCAGATATTTCCACCATCCTCATCTGAGAATTCTGAAGGAACAGAGAAAGGGTGCAAGCACTCTTTTACCATCATTTCAGTAAATGAATAATATGAGTTTGAAGCTAGATTGGCACACTCAGGAATCTGATAATCAGATGATTGGTAAAGTAATGAATCAGTGAAACCATCGGCACTGGTGATCGTTGAAGATTTAGTAAGATATCCATGAGTAAATGAACCTTCATTCCTCGCTTCTGGGTAGGAATGTTCGGATACTAACATGTGTTGTGCTTGATCACATTCAACTACGATGTTTCCGACGAGAGCAGAAGAGCATATAGCACCAGAACTTTGCATTGACGAAGGTACCCCCTCATGGTTTTCACTGTCAGCTATGCAGTGCAGTGACCTTGTTGATTCCTGCTTAGACTGCAGAGAATTGTTTGGTATTCCATTTGAATCAAGCTGCCAATCTTTCCCTGGAGATGTTATCCAGTCACGTGAATAACTATGTACAAGCAAATCTCCTGAACTAGCAATTTCACAAGGCATCTCTGCCCTGGTACATGAAATTTCATGACACACTGGACTAGAGCTTAACTCCTTACCATGGCGTGATTGTTCTATCAATAAAAGGTCCTCCCTTTCAGTTGCATTGACCATCTCATTAGTAGACTGAGAGCAAACCAGGGCAGTGGAAGCCTGACTACATTCTGAAGTTTCTTCAGCTTCTCTTACATCTCTTGGTATACTGTTATCACCGCTGTACTGCTGAACCCGTGACGAAGACGCCGACAATGATTGAGGAACACTTTGAAACTGTGCAAGTAAGCCTGATTCCAAATATGAGTCCAATTTCTTTTTAACGGAACTGTTCCAATGGTTTTTTATGGAATTGTCTGTCCTGTTGACCATTTAGAAAAATGCACTTTCAAGTTCCAACATAGAAGTGAATAGGCAATGAGCAAGAATTTTAAATAATTAAAAAATAAGGATATGTACCTTCCAGGCAAGAATTTTGTCAACTCTGCCCACTTGTTCCCATAAACTTGATGGGCACGAATTAAAGCCATCTCTTCTTCTAGGGTCCACGCGTCCTTGTTAATGGAAGGATTTAGATGATTGTGCCACCTGAAGAAATGAATGATGTTTATGTAAGGTTACAAGGTTTTGTGAACCAACCTAGGACAGACTGTACCAGATTTATCATTAACCAGTTTTACCACACCGAGCAGGCGAGCACATAGTTAAACCAACTTGAAGTTAATATAATTTACTCAATATTCTATTGAAGGGTGCTAGGTTATTTTGATTGACATGTCAAAAGAAAATGAAAAAATCTTATGTTTCCTTAACAGTTGAACATGAACTACAAAGCACTGTTTTGGTTATTATTATGCATTTAAGTAGCTGTGCATTATTATCTATAGGAATTATAATTGAAAAGATAAATTCAACTATTTTTTTATACTAAAACAGGCCAAAGGGTAGATTATCTGTCTAAAACTCAACAGACCAGCTCATGCATTTACTAAATCATGCTGAACATCCAGAAGGCAGAAACGTTTAAATTTAAACTACAATATTTTGTATTAAGGCGCAAAAAGCACTAGAGTTCAAAGATTTGAGGTATCATAAAATCTTACCTTTCCCGACATTGCTTACCAATACGTCCGGGTAGATGTTGAGCGATAGAAGACCATTTTTTTGGCCCAATTTGTTCCACCAATTGAATTATTATATCATCCTCCTAAACAGATACAGATATTATAACAAAATCAATAACACAAAAGTCATAAAATGGGACATGAGGCAAACAAATTATTTATATTAATTGATGCATTATTGTCATTAATAATGATATTCTGCATCACCTCTTTAGACCATGGACCTTTGACAAGCTCTGGATTTAAAACTTTCTGCCACCTGTGTAAGCACTGGACATCTGTCCTTTCTTTGAAACATTCCGCTACTCAAGCCATAATGTGAAATTCAAATAGTAATCGATCAATATGTAGCATTTATGAGAATATAGGAAGCATCAAAAACAAAAAGATATTGTATGACGGTTTGGTAAGGTAATTCGCTATTGACAGCACAAAAATGACAAGTTGCACTAAATGCAGATCGTAAAGGAAGCAAAAAAGGTCACCTATTTATCGTATACAATAATGTATGATATTGTGAAAGCAATTGAGAGCAAGAATGCACATTCCACAGTGAAGAAGATTGAAAACACATAATTACCAGCAGATTCTTTTTACGATGAAGACTGGATGATTAAAAAATACCTATTTTTTTCCAATTTTTTCCATTAAAACGTTGAACAGCCTGCCGTAAAATCTCATCCTGAGTACAAATCAAAACCCACCATATTAGTAAGACGGCCCCCCGTGGCAGATAATTTCAGAAAATTTTAAAAGAATGTGTGACAGAAATTTTTAGATAGAAGAAAATGGCAAGTACCTCTTCGGGAGTCCATTGTCCCTTTGTAGATCGCCTGGTAGGACCACTAGTCCTCCTACAAACATAGTCAAATTATACAACTTAAATTACACAGTGGGCACAATTTCATTCCAAGTAAATGAAAAACTTCTACATGTATTGAATGATAATATAAACTAAACTGCATTTAATGTTTAGCAAAAAAAAACTGCATTTAACATTATTTCTGTCAGAGTGCCAGATTATACTGTAGTATCCATTATCCTTGCACTTGCTATTTGTAGGGATTGTAATACTCAAGCACAAAAGCTGTAAAATAAGATCAGTTGAATAGAATGCCTACTTGTATTTCTCCGATTTAACCTAAGATAAAACCCTTAAAACAAAACAAGTTCAAGCTGTACATAACCAAAAAACAGGATAACTAAAATATCATGTGGGTGTTATAGTACCTCGATTAGTACATTCCATTGTAGAATACAGACCTTAAAAAATCTTGACAAGGCAATTACCAAATTCGATCGGACTAAAGACACATTACATAGAGAACATAACAATATACAAACGCGGAAATTAGAAATCAATGCACATACCCCCCATTCGAAGGTCCAGCTCTCTGAGGACCATCACTACCTCCTTGAGAGGAGCTTTCTATTCTTTCGGTTTTCATCAGTAACTTATCAAAATGCAAATTGTATTCTCCGATAATTATCTTCCAAATGTCTTCTCCAAATCATTATAATCTTTAATTATCATACATCAGTAGCCAGCTCCTTGCCTGCAAAAATCTCGAACAAATGCTAAAAATCAATTAAAGATCGGGTTTTTTTTAAATTTAATCACTTATACAAATATATAGCATGAAACCCATGTTCAATTAGGCCAAAATGTACATAGAAACAAATTTCAATTTCAATTCAATCCCTATTTCAATAAGCACAAATACATACATAAATCAAATAGAAGTAATGTAGCAGTAAAAACAAGTAGCTATACATTGTGCATACATATATGTATGTATTTAAATTAAAAATTACCAGCTTAAAGAATTGAAAATGCAAGAGTGAGGGGGAGTTTGGTGACTTGGGCGAGTCAACACGCGTTGCAGATCGGTAAAGATCGGAACTTTACCGGCAAGATTTTCCGGCGAGGTGATATACAGAGAGATAGAGAGAGAGAGAGAAAGAGAGGGTGTAGATTTTGTGGAGAGAGAGAGAGAGAGAGAGAGAGAGATTGTGTGTGTGTGACTGTGGACTGTGGAGAGAGGGGGAGAGAGAGAGAGAGAGAGAGAGAGAGAGAGAGAGAGAGAGAGAGAGAGAGAGAGAGAGAGAGAGAGAGAGAGAGATTTTGAAAAAAAAATTGGGGGAAAGGAGGTTTCCTTATTTCAAACCCTATAGAGTAGTGTTTTTAGATGATAAACGACGGCGTTTTGTTTAAAATGTGTGTTTTATGTGTATTGTGTGTATAATCAATATGATCAATGGTGATAGGTGTTATTGGTAAAATCAAGAATGATTTCAACAATGAAGATGAGTATGTTGTGAGTGTGCAAGTTGATTTTTTTTTTTTGAAAGCTTTATAAAGGGGAAAAATGGTTAGTATCATAATTTTGTGATAAATGCGGATTTGTATAGATTTCATGGTTTTTGATTTTTAGGTAATATTTTTATTAATGTTTATATGACAACTGTATGCACGTTTTATATGTTCGTGATTTTTTTAAAGAAACGACAAGAAAGTAGGTGATTACATAAGTTATTAGATGTCAGTTATAAATTAAACAGATATTATAAGATTTTTCGATTGACGGAGATAGAAGAAGTGTTTGGATTTTGTGGGGATAGAGAAATTTGAAATAAATTTTCGGGAAAAAGCGGGTTTTTTTATTTCAAATCATGTTCAAGTCGATAACCGATGATTTATAATTTGAAATAAATGAAAAATGATTTCAACAATGAAAATGAGTGTCATGTGAATGTTAGTTGATTTCTTTTGAAAGCTTTGTAAATGAAAAAATGGTTAGTATTGATAATTTTGTGAATAAATGCGGATTTGCATAGATTTCATGGTTTTCGATTTTTAGGTAATTTTTATTAATGTTCATATGACAACTGTATGCACGTTTTATATGTTTATGACTTTTTAAAGAAAACGACAATAAAGTAGGTGATTGCAGAAATTATTAGATATCAGTTACAAATTAAACAAATATTAAACGATGGGTAGAGATATAGAGAGTGTGTGAATTTTGTGGGGAGAAAGAAATTTTAGATAAAAGGCGGGTTTCTCATTTCAAATCTTGTTCGAGTCGATAATCGATGATTTATAATTTGAAATAAATGAAGAGCGATTTCAACAATGAAAATGTGTGTCATGTGAATGTTTAAGTTGATTTCTTTTGAAAGCTTTGTAAATGGAAAAATGGTTAGTATTAATAATTTTGTGAATAAATGCGAATTTGTATAGATTTCATGATTTTCTATTTTTAGGTAACTTTTTATTAATGTTTATATGACAACTGTATGCACATTTTATATGTTTACGACTTTTTAAAGAAAACGACAAGAAAGTAGGTGATTGCAGAAATTATTAGATATCGGTTACAAATTAAACGGATATTAAACGATGGGTAGAGATAGAGGAAGTGTGTGGATTTTGTGGGGAGAGAGAAATTTGAATAAATTTTAGGGAAAAGGCGGGTTTCTTATTTCAAATTTTGTTCGAGTTGATAACCGGTGATTTTTAATTTGAAATAAATGAAGAATGATTTCAATAATGAAAATGAGTTTCTTGTGAATGTTTAAGTTGATTTCTTGGGAAGTTTTGTAAAGGGAAAAATGGTTAGTATTGATAGTTTTGTGAATAAATGCAGATTTGTATAGATTTCAAGGTTTTCGATTTTTAGGTAATTGTTTTATTAATGTTTATATGACAACTGTATGCACGTTTTATGTGTTTACGACTTTTTAAAGAAAATGACAAGAAGGTAGGTAATTGTAAGAATTATCGGACATCGGTTACAGATTTAAACATATATATATATATATATATATATATATATATATATATAATATATATTAAAATGGATGTCAATAAAATGGATGTCAATAAAATGGATGTCAAATGACATAGTTGCCCTTATTTATTGAAAAATTACAAAGTTGCCATCCATCTATCATTTATGTAAAAATAAAAGATTTTTGTTGTTCTTAAGAATCAAACCTCTGACCTCCTCTTGGAAAACTCATGTTATAACCATTGTGCCACATTTACTTTTTGTTTTAACTTAAACATCTTATTAGATAAGCCACATCACCTCTTTTTGTCCTTTTTTTTTTGTTTAAGTAAAATGTTGGGTTATATTATTTATATATAACTTGATTTTTTTAGTTTCAAAATCTTAATGTATAATTATATTTTATCTACTTTGTATATATTAAAAGCCAACCAAGGACAAAAAAAGTAAGAAAATGGCTATAAATTTATTATTTTACTCTTATATTTTTTAAAAATTACAGAAATGCCAACCATTTATTATTTAAGCTAAAATAGATTAGATTTGTGTGAACATTGATAATCGTATTCCAAACCTTCTCATATAATTTCATCTAATGCCCAAGTGCGTAACATTGAGTTTGAGTTTATTATTAAAATATTATTATATAAACTACATTCTCGTCATATTTTTTTATTTTAATTTTTGAGCAAATAACATGTTGTTTTATATTATTTATAAAAACATTTTTATTCAATTTTTTTAATTTTACATTTTCAGTAAGTTAAATGTTAGTTCATATTATTTATATAGCTCCATTTTTCAAATTTTCATTATTCTACATATAATTATGTATTCAGTTATATTTATAAATTCTTATTTCACTTGTATTTTTGAATTATATATTATTTATACTGTAAATTTTTATATGATTTATACTTTATATAGGTTATTTAGGTATTGATACACAAATATAATATAATTTAGAATATATTTAAAATTAGTATCGTAAAAAGTGTGAATCAGAGTTAGGGGTGTTTATGGGTTGTATTTGCCGAGTTGAAAGCATTTTTGCAATCCGACCCAATTAAATCGGTTTGAAAAAATTTCATCCCACCACACAAAATATTAATTCGTGACCCAACTCTTAATGATACATCGATTTGGGTCAGGTTGGGTCGGTTTAATTGACTTAAATTATATATATATATATATATATATATATATATATATATATATATATATATATATATATATATATATATATATATATATGTGTGTGTGTGTGTGTGCGCGCGCGCGCGTATAAATATTATTGAACAAAATTTGTAACTTAAATCGGGTTGGGTAGGGTCGTCCGAAAAAATATAAAACTCATACCAACCAATACTCATACCCAACTTATTTAAATTAGTTGGGTAGGCTTGGCTTGGTCGGCCGAAAAGAGAGCGAGGGTTGGTTCAGTTTGATCAGGTTGGTAAATCATGAACAATCATAATTGGAGTAATCCGTGGATGTATTACTTATGGATTAAATCGAATAATTCGAGATTATTAGAATGATTAGTGGGGATCAATTTAATATTATATATATATATATATATATATATATATATATATATATATATATATTGTGTAATAATTTTAATTAGATGTATATTATCACATAATTTAAATTTATTTAAAAACATATTATGCTTGAAATAAATAAAATTTATAGATTTAAATTTTGGATTAGTGATCAAGTTGTGAGATAAAATTAAGAGAATTCGTGATTTTGACCGTCTAAAATAAGAACTACGTATACAAAAAATGTTGTTATTATTTTTTATTCAAATTTCAACCTTTTAAATTTGGAACTTTTACCTATAAATTTCCTAAAATATACAAATCAGGCCAATATTGGAAGGATTAGACTGAATTTTATGACCTTTTCACCAGCTTTTATCAAAACCGATTTTAACATAATCAAAGTGATTAGTTACCATCTAACGATTATTGGGATTATTAAACACCAACTTTTAGAACTTAGATTATACATAAAAATATAATTGATTATGGATTAAAAAAATTGTTTAATTATTTTTATTATATTCAATTGTTGAATTTGATAAAATTCATTTTACATCATTTAAAACTGAATATATATATTTTGGTAGTTAAAAATAATCATTTGATCTTTATCTTATAGAAATTAATCCAAATTTTATGAAATTAAAAAATATTTAAAAAATACTAAACAAATCTAAGGTAAATTCGAAATATTATCTCTTAGCACATTTCTAATTAAAAAAATTATTTCAATATATATACATGTTCGAGAAATTATTCGAGTTTATAAACAGTCCCGTGCCTCGCCAGGAGTTTTATCTATATTATATTATTAAATCCGAAACATTGAAATTTTTGGTAAATGATGTTGAACCGAAGTTATATATGTATTGAACAAAAAAATTTGTAAGTTTGTAACTTTGTAACTTAGTAACTTAGAAAAGTTTTTACTGGAACTTAACCATATATATATATATATATACATATATACATACATACATAGGTGTAAGATAAAATATAAATTTTTTTTGTTATAATTTAGATTCATCATCATTTATTAAAAAATAATTTTATTAATACATATAATTTAATTATTCCCATATATTCATATAAGATTTATCAATACCAAATTAGTCAATTGTTCAGTGTAGACCACTTAAAGTTAGACATGTTAGACCAAAATTGCAGTATAGTGTATTTTTGACTTATATACTAACACTAAAGTTGCAGTACAATAAATTTAAAAATTACAGTACAATGAATTTTTATTTACAAACAAGTTAATTTCGATTATGATTTTTTTTTAAGTAAAGATTGTAGACTGCCCAGAGATATAATGCATAAAATATTTTTAAAAATAAAACTTAATAGTGCAATACATAGTGCAATATAATGTATTTAGTATATATGTGGTCTAAGATGTCTAACTTTAAGTGGTTTACACCGGAACGCATGGTATGGATGTTATGAACTAGGATTCATTACCTTGCGCTGTTGATTTCTTTTACAAACACCAGCTACTTACCAAAAACAAAGTCTAATCAAACGTTTCTTTCATAAATGAAACACAATCTTGCATCGTAAAACTTCGATGAAAAAACGATACTAACTTGTGTTTACTGTTTACAGTGCAAGCGAGCTTTAAATTGCGCTCTTTTCCCTTAAACAAACTTCATGTTGCATTTTTATTATTTTTAATAAACGTCAGTTTAAGTAGCATTTTTGTGTGAAAATAAGAGCCACTTTTCCCGTTTGTGCCATTTTGAGGCATCATTATCCAAAATAATGCCATAAGAGACCAACACCCAGATAGGTTCCCTTGAATAAAACAATATGATTTTTCCACCATTAGGGTACAAAAACACAAGTAAGAGCATCTCCAATGATACCAAACACTTAACTAAATCAATCTACGTGGCATCTACTTGTCACAATTTGCAAAAAAATTGAATAAAAAATGGCCTTAAATATTACAATTCAAGAAATTGGCCCCAAATATCACTTTAAAACGCAACTTCGTGTTGGGTTTTGTTAGGATTTATGGGTGATAGCTTAGAGACAACTTAACTTTGTGTTTTGTAATACTTAATTTTATTAAGTGGAACATACTGTCACAACCAGAGTATGTTCTTTTAGCCAATTAATTTGCTGTAATAAAATTGTGTGTACATCTTGGAAGAAGTTCATTTGATTGTTCAAGCCTCAAGGAGTACATCAGGTCGACAACAAGAATAAAAGCTACTGTCATGACCTTGACAGTAAGGTTACAAGAAGACAGCATGTTGCAAGTCATGACATCATAATCACTCTGACAGCAACATTGACGGAAGCCTTGAGACAGCAACTCTCTATTCTCCTAACAGCAAGTTTGGAACTCCTGACAACATCTATTGCGGGGATTTCATACTGTCACCAAAAGCGTATTCTTGTGACAGCAAACTTGGAAGTACAGGATACTGTATCAAAGGGATAAACTTTGAATTGGGGATCTACCCAGTCAAACATGTGACAGTTTGGATGTTCAAGAAACAGGCGTGCTGCAGTATCCCAACACTGCATCAGGTCTGCAAAGACTACGACCGAAGCTTAAGGGATCACAAGACAAACCTTACCAATTCAAGAGTATGACAAATCAACATCTACTAGAATTGTGTTAGCTAAATATAGAATGTATCTAGATTGCTTTTTATGTAATGATAACTCTGATTGTATAGCAATTTAGGTAAGACACACGGGTAGGCAAATTGTAAGGAGCTGCCACAAGAAAATGACAACAGCTCCACAAACCCGTGATGATAGAGATAAGAGTAGTATACTTAGACTATCTCTCATTCTATGTTGTGTATTCCTGAAGAATCGAAGCTTGAGAAAGACACACTTTTCTCAAGGTTGTAGCAACACTTTGCAAAACAAATAAAACATTTATTTTGTGAGTAATCTACTTGTGTTTGCATTCCCCCTACTGATAAACATTAATCTTAGTTTTAGTTGTTGAAACAAAGATTGAAATTTATAAGTATTGCATTCAACCCCCCTTCTGCAATACTCAAGGACCAACAGGTTTTTTAAAACGCAAATTCATGTAGCGTTTTTGCCAAAAAAAATCTTGAAAACGTAAAATTAACTTGCGTTTTCCATAAAGTTAAAAATAATAATAAAGAAAACGCAGCATAAAATGGCGTTTTGAGATGTTAACTGTACTTTAATTTGCGTTTGTAGTCTTGGGCCTTGCAAGCCCATTAACAAAAATAATTGTCAAAAAGCAAATCTGCATGAACGAGGGCTCCTTTACATTTCTGGTAAATTTATGTACCAGAAATGCAGAAATGGTACAGTCAGGTTAAACTTTTCAAAAATGGTACAGTCAGGTTGAACTTTTCAAAAATGGTACAGTCATGTTGAACTTTTCAAAAATGGTACAGGGCGCCACCTGAAGTGGCGGCCTCGGGAAAATTCCGCCACCTCAGGTGGTGACCCCCTTAATTATTTTTTTCATTCTTGACTTTCCCTCCGGTTGTCAGTCAGTAAAAATGAGTGGTTAACTAGTAAAATTTGGTTTTCAATAATCGATTTTGAAGGTTTTAAAAATGTATTTGCAAAATTTTAATTTTTAATTTTTAATTTTTTCTTTTGTATATTAAACTTGAAATGTTCTACTTTGCTACTAACCAAAAAATGATTAAAAAAATATTAAGTGTAACTATGTAAAATTTTGGTCCAGAAATGAAGACTACACAAAATTATAGTTTATATAGGCACTTTTATGGGTATAAAAAATATTCATGTGCTTAATATTTGTTATTTTTCTATGTTCCGCATTAAACTTCGAACTTTGTACTTTTATACAAGGCAAAATTATGAAAAAAATATTATGTAGAACAATGATATTTTTAGGCCCGAAAATGACACTAACAAAACTTTTATTCAAGCAACAAACATGACAAACACCACTTTTACTATGAATTCACCACTCAACTTCTGGAAGCATGATAATAATGCAAGCTTTATGTTACTCTTGATGTGACTACACCACTTTTACATTTTCAGAGCAATAATAATATCAACAGTTATATTTTGATAGCATGTTAGCTGAAAGATTCGTTTTTATTTTGACGTGACTAGACATCTTTTTCCTATACATTTGAGATAAATTATTTCTGAAAAAGATGACAATTAATAAAAAGTTTTAATTTTCTGGAAAAGATGAGTGGTAACTTCAAGACCTGCATAACCAGTAAGACATGACAACTCCACTTTCAAGTAGGTTATATACTTGATGATTATAATCTTGTAGTCACGAGATCAATAGGATAGTATGTACTAATTTACATGTGAAGCCTATATAAATACTCGTCTCTATCTTTACTTCTTCACCCAACTAATTCAAATATATCTACAACATGTTTGTTAGAATACAATATGATTTAATTCGCAAGGCATTGAATGAAGTTATAAGCGTCAAGTATATAACCTACTGGAAAGTGGAGTTGTTATGTCTTTCTGAAGTGACCACTCATCTTTTTCAGAAAATTAAAGCTTTGTATTAATTGTCATCTTTTTCAGAAATAATTTATCTCAAATGTAGATGAAAAAAATGTCTAGTCACGTCAAACTTTTTGAGAGTTTATGTTTGCATTTTTACTAAGGGTGTTTGTCATGTTTGTTGCTTGAATACAAGTTTTGTTGTAGTCATTTTCAGACCTAAAACTACCATTGTTCTACATAATATTTTTTCATAATTTTGGCTTGTATAGAAGTACAAACTTTGAAGTTTAATTCGGAACACAGAAAAATAAAAAATTTTATGTACAAGAATGTTTTTTATACCCCTAAAACTGCCTACATAAAACTAAAATTTTGTCTAGTTATCATTTTTGGACCAAAATTTTACATAGTTACGTTTAATATTTTTTCTCAAATTTTGGCTACTAGCGAAATAGGACAGTTCAACTTTAATATAGAAAAGCGAAATAGGATGGTCCAACTTTAATATAGAAAAGAAAAAAATAAAAATTTAAAATTTGCAACTACATTTTTTAAACCTTCAAAATTGATTGTTGAAAACAATTTTTTACTAGTGACCGACCCATTTTTACTAAGTGAACCACGGGAGGAAGAAGTGAAGAATGAAAAAAAAATATAAAATAAGGGGGTCGCCAACTGAGGTGGCGGAATTTTCGTGGGGTCGCCACCTCATGTGGCGTCCTATACCATTTTTGAAAAATTGTACGTGGGTGTACCATTTCTGCATTTCTGGTACATAAATGTACCAGAAATATGAAGGAGCCCATGAACGAGACCCCACATCATTAATCTCTTGCGTCTATTTGTGAAAAATTTACAGAATTAACTTTTTTATTATAAAATTTTATTTAAATGACAACTTTGAAATAGGTGACCAACTCTGACCTTTTGGACCTGTCTTCGATAAATGCGTATTAATTCATATACATACAAGGTGGAATCACAAGTTTCTTTGACTCCAGCCATCTGATCCAGACATGAACTTGCAATTTACAATTAACATTCAGAATGTTTAAACCCTCATAATCTCTACCCATCCATATACAAGTATAATCAACATTTATAATATATAAATGATATTTATGTATGTATGTATATGTTATATGTATCGTCACAAACTGAAGGACATACTCTGTATATTTGCAATACCCCATCATCTCATGCGTATTAAGGTAATACTCCTTCCCCTACTACGTATTCTTTAGGACACTCCATTCCTACTTGCGTATTCAGTTCAAAAAATGGTAAATACCCCTTTGCGTAATACGTAATAGTGATACATTCTTACTGAATGCGTAATCGATCGACTATAAATGCTCATGTAACTGAAATCGATTATTTTAGTCTGTTTTACATAGAAAATGGGTTAAATCAGTCATCACCCCTCTATTTGTGCAAGTCACGTGATGTGTATAAGTAAAACCTGGGCAGGACATCCTTTTGCGTTTTGCCACACACAAAACCAAGTTGCGTTTTTGTTGATACATAATATGAATCTGGTCTTTTAGTGGATAAACATAAAGGATAGAAGAGGCCCAACGGGTCATTAATCCTACCTCGCAAGAAACCCAATATAATTGGGAACATAATAAACGAGGAAACTTAACATATATAGGTGACTTGCTCCTAAAGAATAGGAGCATGGGCCTAAACTGGATCTGAGACTGAAAAGAAAAGAACTACGTGGGCTTGATTCCTTATAAAAGGATACGTAGGCACCTTGAGAAGGGGATCCAAAATTCTACCATCTATGAATTAATTCTCTCAAGCTCAGCCCCAAATCACATAAACCCTAATTCTTCCCCAAAATTGTCATGGATATCAAATCCCTAATTTTAGAGCTCTATACGAATATCCGATTATAAATTTAATCTTGAAGCTTAGTCCATGACGAAAATTGGCTTCAACATTTGGCGCCGACTGTGGGGATCGTATAGAGAAAATTTAAAAACTTATAATTCTCCGTGGCTGACCAGAAACACGAGGGGAAGACCTTTTACAGTCGCAATCCAGACGAATAATTAAAACCAGGAAAGAAAACTTGCATGATCAAATTGGTGGCTGTAGCGCAAAGTCTAATAATCGATTTATGCGGCTTCCTCATCAAATCAGATTAAAGAGAAAAAGCATGCAGGACCAAAGTCACACAACTTGTTATTGTGTTTGGTGTACACAGTCTAGTCTAAAAAAAAGAGAGATTAGATTTTGATTCCTCAAATTGAAGCATTCAGATTACAGGAAAGGGCTTTTAATTTGGATGATGATCATCAGCTTTGACACATCACATATCACAAATTGTTTGGCGACAGTGTTTTCTGGAAAAACTCATACTGATTCATAGTTCGGTCAACATTGGTGTTACAGACATCCATCACTAGATCGAATGACAGAACCTTTGTCACTTGCATCTATGGAAACCATCTGATCTGCTTATTCTGAATCCTGAAAAAAATTGATTACAAAAAGAAGAATGCTTGCAAATTGATCAGGCCATGGAGCTATCAAGTAAAGTGAAGGTGAAGTTATTCTCTGCAGAAAATTCTGAACTGAAACCAGCATGTGTAACGATCAAATAAGTCAATCATGGGTGTAAAACTTGAGGAGTATATAATATCACACACCTGGAAGAAACCCAGATGCAGTTATTTTAGAAAAAAGTTGAAGACAGGAGACTGGAGTAAAAACTTTCGCAGAATGCCCGCAGAGGATGAACAAAGATCAACAAGCAATGCAGGGGATTGCATATTTTCTCATATGATGAAAATTGTGAGTATGTTAAAACCACACCTTGACGTTAATGCCAATCTGAACTCCAGGAACTGAACCCCAGGCAATGCAACGTGACTCTGGTGGCAACAAAGAAAGTGATACAAAAAGTAGGGGAAGCAAAAATCTGAAAACTGCACAAGGCCTGACTTCGCATAATAAACTGCTTTCCTACAGAATTTTCTTTGAAGTAAGTTATATACCGCTAGAAAGATCTCAGAGTCTAGTTTTTTATGCAAAAAATGGTGCGTGAAAATAAATTTTCTACAGGGAGTTATGGCCGTTTTAGTAGAGAGTGGTCTAGCTGTCCAGATTTGAGCTATGTCGTTTATCGACAACGTTCTTCTACATTACTCGCTGACCTGGAAAATATATATGAACAAAAGTGGTACTATCTGAAGTGGTTTTTAGGAGTACAACTGCACTAGAACCTGGAAAGGAAAACCAAGGGGTTGAAATTAATCAATCGGAATGAAACAAACTTGACATAGACAATGAAATCTAATGCTGCAGAATGCCTAACTTTCCAGAATAAACTGCTTTCATCTAGAAAGTTGGAGGCAGTTAATCATACACCGTTTGAAAAGTCTCGGAGTCTAGTTTTTTATGCAAAAAACGGTTCGCAAAAATCAATTTTCTACAACAAGTTACAGCTGTTTTAGCGAAGGGGTATCTAGCTGTCCAGCTTTGCAAAGATTCATCGAAATACATGTTTCTTTTATGCTAAGCCTAAGAAAAAATCTGCATAAGGAGCTGATCTCCGGGTTCGAAAAATTGCTTGCCGAAGAAAAAAAGTCTAACGGAAGTTGCTCTTAGAAGCACAGAAAAAGTTGATGACAAAGGAAGCATGACAACCAGCAGCTGAAAAATAAGAAGTGGAATAGCAATCAGCATCTGACCTTGTCATGTGATCCATAAATAACTAATGGTGAAGTCCATCCTGCAAATAAAAGTTTGGTAAATGAAAATGGAGATTGCTATGCGACACATCGCATGATTATGCAAAACTATTGGCCCGACTGAGAAAGAGGAGACAACATCACATTGGCCATAAATCTACAGAAGAACAGTTGCAGAACCCATGGGACAAAATAAGAACAGATCCCATCAGATGATACTTTTTATTTTTTCTGGTTTGCAAAAAGTACCAACAGCCTAGTGCAGACTGCTACTGGATACCTCTCAATAAGCAACTTGGACTGAGTTTCATATAAGTTTGCAGCTGGGCTACGAAAGTTACAGAGAGAAAACAAATTTAAAAATTTCAATGAAGCCATAGCCCTTCGACTCACCATTGATGAGAGAACATCGACATTACAGCACATATTCTTGCATCAAGGGTCAAAATCATGCAACCACATCACAGCACTACACAGTCAATTCAATAACACTATTACATCCGGCAGAGTACAAAGCAAAAACTCAATTTAACAAGTTTCAGACTTCAAAAAAATGTGCAACTGCCTTGTTACAGATTGTAGGCTGATATGTCAACTTGAAAATGCCAGACATTAAGCTTTTGCAATAAAAGAAAAAGGGTGCAGATCCAACAAACACACAAGTCAATCACTTCAAAAATCACAAAATGAAGATTAGACGTGGAGCATAGAATGGCATGGTTCAGCAGAAAGGAGCACTGGAAGATTTGCTCACCGCATGAATTCAAAAAAAAAAAAATGCAGCAGGGACCTGACTATTTTGTGAAGTTCACAAGAGAACATGGGAAAAAGAGTGAGACAAAGCAACGGATGACAGTATTTTACAGCAATTCAGCTGTTAATTGCAATGTACTTCGATATGACTCAGTCAGAAAACTAGAAAGGACGCCTGCAAGACCAGAAAAAGGCACAAATCTCGAGAAATAACAAGACATGAGAGTAATTGTAACTGAAAGAAAGTGAAGCAGGCTGAACCGTCCTTGTAGGAAAAGAAAAGAAGATACAGATATTTGTGAAAAAGCGATCATTACAAAGAAAGCAGAACCAACCTATGAAGATATTTGTGAAAAGCGATTGTTGTAGCTACATATATTTTCAGA
Organism: Heracleum sosnowskyi; assembly: GCA_030848705.1. Classification (NCBI taxonomy): domain Eukaryota; kingdom Viridiplantae; phylum Streptophyta; class Magnoliopsida; order Apiales; family Apiaceae; genus Heracleum; species Heracleum sosnowskyi. Next base: position 5,442,272 of record CM061242.1, on the reverse strand, counting down.
CTCTTGCTAGAAAAATAAAAGACCGACTGAACAATTACAGCAACAGTTTGATAACGGTCAGAAGTAGCACAAAGAGAAGACAGAAAGAAAGAAAATATATGGAGGAAAAGATGTCATGCAAACTCAAAGAACTTAATTAGAATCTGCAGGGCAAAATCAAGATAAGTGCTTCTTCTACTTTTAGCAATCACATATTTCATGTTGTGCAAAAGTCAATTTTTTTTCCAAGCTTTATGCAGATATATTATGGAAGAAAAATTAATCCGACCCAAACAAGTGTTCAACGAGAGTTACTTGGGGGCAACGAATTCGTTGAAATCCTCAACATAAGTAACCCATCGTCCAACACTTGGGGGGAACAAAATGCTCTAATCCTATACTTGTGACCTATCGATAATCAATTCGGGGCAAATATTTGACCAAGCCTCAACTTATGATTTATCGACACTCACAAAACTCGTGACCTATCGGCAATCAATTGGGGGCAAATAACAATCCAAGTCCTAACTTATGATTTGCCGACACTCACTTGGGGACAAGAGAATCTTCGGTCCTACTACTAGTGATGTACCACTTCAAAATTGAAGTAATAAATCACTTGGGGACAGAGGATATACCGGACCAGATATATGCTTCAGTGCGAAGCTATGATGGTCCACCCGCCAACTTACAAAGTTGGGAGATGAGAAAGTGGTGATCTACAGTTTTTTAGATTTAACATTTTATAGATCACAGAATATATCTCATCGCTGCACAATCTGAACCAAAGGTACTTAAATGAACCTTTGAGGATTGGAAGCAGAAGCTGAACCGAAAAACTGCGTTTAATGCTATGATGGTTCATATACCGGAGACTTTGTACCGGAAGATGAAAAATTAGTAAGCAGAGTCTTTGGACAATTTTGTGGCTTACGAACGTCCTTCCATCAACACGCAAGCAAAATCAAGTTAGATTTTTTACAAATCAAATTACTTGACGCTTGGAAACATATACTATGCAAGCGAAAGTAGAAAGCACATTGACAAAAACAAAGTGTCATGTGTTATCTCTAAAGCTATATCATCATTCTTCTCCAAAGGCACAGAAACATTGATGAATAATCACAAGCTAAGAGGTTTGATCGAAAGATGACGACACTGAATTAAGAAAGTGTTCACCGAAGGAAAAACCTCCGATAAACACTGGGGACTTGTTGATACATAATATGAATCTGGTCTTTTAGTGGATAAACATAAAGGATAGAAGAGGCCCAACGGGTCATTAATCCTACCTCGCAAGAAACCCAATATAATTGGGAACATAATAAACGAGGAAACTTAACATATATAGGTGACTTGCTCCTAAAGAATAGGAGCATGGGCCTAAACTGGATCTGAGACTGAAAAGAAAAGAACTACGTGGGCTTGATTCCTTATAAAAGGATACGTAGACACCTTGAGAAGGGGATCCAAAATTCTACCATCTATGAATTAATTCTTTCAACCTCAGCCCCAAATCACATAAACCCTAATTCTTCCCCAAAATTGTCATAGATATCAAATCCCTAATTTTAGAGCTCTATACGAATACCCGATTATAAATTTAATCTTGAAGCTTAGTCCATGACGAAAATTGGCTTCAACAGTTTTGAGTCCTTGATGTTCACACAAAAGCTGAGAAACGTAAAACGCAATTACATTTTCAAGACACCTTTTTAACTTTCTTTTTACTATAATATTTGGGACCATATTTTCACTTGTATTATTTGGGACATTTTAACTTTAAATTGTGATAATGTGGCCCTTTCCTCAAAAATTTAGCACTCCAACCTTTAACTCTTAAGCAATAAACATAGATAACCAAAGATAATCATATTTGGTTGATTATATTTATCAAACCAGCAAAACCCTTAAATATAATATTACATCATCATTATTGTATTGTATTTTAGCCAATCGTTTTACATATCGCCATTTAAGATGCTCTAACACCATCCCTGCTAAAAAATGCCACTTCTAGGCAATTGTTGGTAAATAAACTAATTGACTAGGAAACAAGGAGTGTAACATTCAAAACACCAAATAGGGACCATTAATAATCAATAACCAATTATATCAAAATACAGAATAAAATCAAGTCATTTATCATCAACATCACCAAGTATGCATTTGCGCAAAGAAACAAACTCCACCTGCCTCTCGAATGTGCACATTTGTGCTTACAAATTATTAAGAGATACAGGGCCAACAATCACACATCACATGACATTAGTACTTGAAACAAAAACACATCCCCCTTCTATTTTCAGATAATCTTTCATTTCATACCTCTCTTCTCCCTTCTTTTTTCCTTTCAGCAGTTCCCAGATAATTTGAGGCCATTAATTTAGGAAATATTCAATTTTAATGTGTTTACATAAAATCCTCTTCCAATTCTTGCAAGGACTTGTTGGTTGAAGCAATGTCTTTGTTAGATGTCATTTTGTCAGCTACCATCAAATTTTTGTAGCTCCTAAGCTCTGCTTGTCTCTCCTTTTCCATCCTCTCTATCTCTTCTCTTCGTTTCTGTAAAACCAAATGGAGGGGATATAAAAAGAAAAACTAAAACATGCAACCAACCAAAGAAAATTTTAGGAGAAAAAAATGTAGAGTACATGAATGAGAATTAGAATATACAGAAGAATAGTCAGTGGTTGGCAATTACACCAAGAAATATGAGAAATCAAAGGACTTTAAAAAAAAAGGCAGTACATGAATACTAGGGGATGTTTGATAACCTTCTGGATGGCCTCTCAATAATTGATTCTTCCATTAATGAGTTCAGGTAATGAGATGTCATCAATCAAGTGGAAATAAGACAAAAAAAATCCTTATGATAAGTTCGGGAAATGGAATTTCTTGCCTAAAAATTTCTCCCTATTACCCTCATGACAAAATATATCTCATCGATATACAATAATACTTAATTTGCTTCACATGATAAAATTTCCAACATATAACAATGAACCTACTCCAAATGTACATCTTACTAATGGTATGGTCAAAAATATTTGTTGTGTTCTTATTAAGATAAAAACATAAGAAAATTTAACATAATAAAATACAGTACCGTAAATATTTTACATAATTTTAATATTTACAATTTATAAATAAAAGTATAACCAAGTAAATACCTCCCTGCAGTTTGAACATCTTTTGATGTGGACAAAAGATAACGCAAGTTAGTTTGTATATATTATACATTTTTCAACAATTAATTAATTGCAATTGATTTAGTGATTTGGATATAGTAATTAGATTTATAGGAATATTCTAGATTATAATAGTCAAATAATAAAAGTAAATTTTTTTCATCTAGGATTTTAGTGCTTCCCCGACTTTGCTTATTCTCTAAAACATTAAAAGTTGTACTATTACTACTGAAGAAGATGATCATTGTGATTTGTTGACTATTTGATAAATTTTATATTTTATTCGTGTCTACCAATTTGAATATCTACAGAGATGGGATATAATTTTTTGAGAGCCAAATCTTATTTACTTGTTTTCTTTCTACTAAATTTTGTAGACTCACCCAATTGTCGAAGTTTTTTTTAGAAAATCGACCCTCAACCGAGACAAAAGCACGATCTGCGCCAGAAATCGTCATTGCCTGGTCTCAAATCTCCATTAAATATTGATATTACTATTTTATCCATTTTTTTAATCACACACTTTTTAACTTCAAAATATAATTACATCTTGACCCTTCATATTCCTTTCATTTCATCCAACAGCAGGTTAAGCCGTTAAGTGGTTGCTAGGGTCTCACTAAAAACTGTTCTCTTTTCAATGAACTCCAGATAGCTATATACATTAATTAATCAAATAATGAATACTTAATATTGTTGATTATTTAATAAGTTGGAGGATTTATTTGTAACTCTACTGATTCTCTCTGAAAAAAGGTTTTATCCCTTGTGTAACATCTTTTTATGAATCGTTTCCTACAACAAGTGTTTAATGTGAAATGTCAAACTCATGTCAAAAACAAACATTCATTCAAGGGTAAAATTGTGAAACGTCCACATGTTTTAAACATTTCTCATTCAATGATTATTTCCAACTAGAGATGTTGTTCACTTATTATAATTCAGTATATTTTATATTCAATTTATTAAACAGACCCTTATCCTCCAGTGAAATATAAGATTTACCTTATCTCTCAGCAGTTGTTTCCTTTCAGCTCGTTCTGCTGCATTAACTGCTTCGCGCTCAGCTGTAAATATACAACCCATACAAGTGTATGTAAAACAACGAATCATTAGAAGATGCAAGACAAAACCATAGTTCATACGAATTAGAAGATTCCGGAACCACTACATTTCTTTAAACTTGTTCCAAAAGCAATTATTCCACCCGACCCAGAAAGAATAAATTATAAAGATTATAGCTTTACCTTTCAAATCAGGTGTCCTTTCCACTTTTGTCTTGTTTAATCTATTCACAACCTCATTGATTCGCTTTTCAACTCTCACAGTGCGAACCTGAACTCATAATCATCACAAAAGAAACATATGAAAACGAAGTAGCAAAATTCTCTGCAAAAAGGTATTCACGTGTAAGCCAAATTGGAATGACAGTTCAGTACTGTTGGAAACTTAGAATGCTCTTACCATTTTGGAATTGTGAAAACCAACTTGTCCAACATCCATGGAAGCAGTCTTCTTCAAATTTTGCCATGGTGTGTAAACAACATCAACATTGTTCACCTTATTTCCTGCCACATGACCAAGAAAAAACTCAACTTACATGAAATGAGAGTATCGTACAAATTTTGATATACCAAATGTGCAATCCAGGATGAAAACTTTATTTTCTTCCTCACCAGACAAGATAACAAATAACAATAATAAATTTTATGGCAGAAATTCGATCTAAGATTTTCTTTTAATCATGGCAAGAAAGTATTCTAAACTTCAAAAGTGTTTTAATATATAATTAGCTAACTGAATGCATGTCAAAGACATGCAGAATATCAATGCAGCAATCACCTTGTATGGAATTTGCTTTGACAAGCTGAGCACAATCTTCCAGTAGACCTTCAGATATATCATCAATTCCCTGAAACTTGTGCAGTCTCACATAGACATGGGCTGAAGACATCTTATCCACATGGAACCTGCGGCAGAATAAACCCTGTGAAGGTAGTACTAGCATTAAAGAGGAATAAACAGTGAACATATAAGAACAATAAACAGTAAGCATACTGTTTAGGAAGAAAATAAAAGACAACTCTTGCTTCAAGAAAGCTAATGTTCAGTCCTCCAGAAGTAATTAATTGATGCTGATGACAATTATACAGGATTCTTTTATCCAGGAATCAGATAAGGCGAGGCCCCTAAATTCATTTATACTGCACTAAAACACTGGTTGCTTGAAACAACTTTCAATCTCGCCTACTTCTTTAAGCAACACCTGCAATTGGATGACCAAACATGTTGTGCAAGTATACACTGCTTATTCCATCCACATAAGAAAGGTTAATTTCTTATCTTACTCTAGCCTTTCTTATCGAAATATCAAGCGCGTTTAGATTAATTATATACTAACAAAAAACATTACTACACCAAAATTACTAACAGTCCATAAGGTTAATTAAGTTAAAAGAATGTACTAAGCTGCTGCAATATTGCAAACAAATATGGTGCTTAATTAATGAGCTACATATCCAGTTTTTAACGATAATGTGGTCCAATCTGCACTCACCATGTCTCTTCACTAGATTATTTTGCAATGCACATATATTATTATAACATTGTTTCAGCTCATTCAGATTTTTAGTTTTCCAAAGTTAGCCAAACACTTCGCTAAATCTTTGACAACTACAAAAAAAGGTCCCCAACAGTTAGGAATTACATTAGATTACCTATTCCCTAAACCAAAAATCTAACCCTTTATCATACCTTCATCTTTTACACCGTATCTCACCTCTAATAGATAATTCAAAACATATCAGGTGCCTATAAACAATTACCATACACAATAATACGCTATACTACATATATAATATAACGCATTAAAAAGTAACAACAAAGCTTAATTCCAGAACAACACACATATACTACAAGCTCAAAACACCGCAAGGATCTAATAACCTAGCAGAAAAATCACAACGAAACGAAAACCTACATAATTTAGCAAACCAAATTCAATTCAATCTAACAACACACAACAACTCCCACACCCAAATTCAATTCAACTATAAAGATCAAATCTTTACACAGAAACATACATAAACTAAGCAAAAAGACAATCAATATAAACAAATTAACAATAAAATAACCCAAAAAATATAAAAAATCATCAATTCAAGATAAAGATCAAATCTTTACACAAAAACACACCTAAATTAAGCAAAAAGACAATCAATATAAACAAATTAACAAAAAAAGAAGCTAAAGCATCAATTCAAGATAAAAATCAAATCTTTACACAAGAAAACAAGAAAAAATTTAAAGATTTGATGTGGGTATTTACCAGATATCTTCAGGGAAGCCATATTTGATAAGCTCTTCATTTTCATGCTTATCAAGACCCATAAAGATTGTGAAATCACCCACTTCGGGTCGGGCTTTGAAGTAAAAAACCATCTTTCTCTCTCTCTAGAAAGGTCTCTCTCTCTCTCTCTCTCTAGAAAGGAGGAGGATGAAGAAAAATAAAATTAAAGTTATGCGACAGAAAGCAATAAATGAAATTTCGATTTATTAGATTTTATGTAATAATTAAGTTGATATGAATTTTTAATAATTTGTTAGATTGAGTTAAGTTCTATGGAGAGATCATACGTTTTGCAATTTAAATTTGATAAAATAAATCATATTTTGTAATCAAAAATTTGTAAAATGTACTGTTTTGCGAATTATATTCTATGAAAATCACTATTTCATTGAAAATCTTGAAAATCATGTAAGCTCTGCAAACTAAACATGAATGTTTTACAAACCGAACATGTTTTGCAGTATAATATGTTTTGCTATGTTTTAGTTGCAAAACATATATTATTTTAAAGATTTTAAATGAAAATAGTTATTTTCATAAAACATAATTTATAAAATATTATATTTTGCTAAATTTAGATTGCAAAACGTATGTGGTCTCCAGGTCTCCACAAAAAAAGTGATCTCTATAGAACTTAACTCTGGTTAGATTTGTACAAAAGTTTAACTTTGTGTTTAAATTGAATTATGCTTTTAATAAATGATTTATTTCTTTGATATATTCAAATACATTTCGAATTACTTTTGTTTTGATATTGAATTGATCTAAATTTTATACCTTCTCAAAATGAATTTTTGAAGTATATATTTATAAATATCAAATATATTTATGTAACAAATAAGTATAAGTTTTGATAATAATGATAATGGGTCTGTTTGACCCAGGGTTTATAAGTCGGCTTATGACTTATAAACGTACTCAGCTTATTTCATTAACTTATAAATTATAACTTATTTTTTTAGCTTATGACTTATGGGGGAGTGTTTGTCTACCCAACTTATAATCTAACTTATAACTTATAAGATTATAAGTTGAATGTTAGAAAATACCAACATTTTGCTCAACTTATTTCATTTTTCATGATTTCTTTATCTATTTATACTTTTAAATGTTTATATTTAATCTAAAATGTTATTTTTATATTTTACTAACATTTTAGTAGTTTATATTTTTATATTTATACTAACATTTTTGTAGTTTATATTTTTATATTTATACTTTTAAATGTTTTTAATCTAAAATGTATTTATCGAGATCATTATATTAATTAATTATTTTTTGAATTTAATTTAACAAAAAAATTATTAACTTATAAGTAAATTTATCCAAACATTTACATAACTTATAAGTTTGCATCAACTTATCACTTATATAACACTTACTCATTATAAGACATAAGTTCACTTTTTAAGTTCTCCCAAACACTTATAGATCCATCAACTTATCACTTATAAAACACTTACTCATTTTAAGTTATAAGTCAACTTTCGTTTGATACCCCAAACGCCCCCAATGTAATAATAATTAAAAAAGAAGGTGCAATGAAATTACTCAGAAAATTCCTTACGAGAATATTTATGTGCAGATTTTTTTGACCATGTTTTATGCCACGTACCCAAAGAGTGGCAGCCAATAAAATATACAACATGATTCGAAAATAAAGATTTAGACGTTAAGAAATTTGAAATGAATTAAAAATATAGGAATACTTATCATCACTAAATTAAAAAATGACCAAGCCTAGAAAGCATCCTAAGCTTTATCAACTTTTTTAAAATGGTTTCTCCTTTCCAAGTGTCAACGCCTTTCAAAAAGGCCATTGTGGATGAACCTGCAAATCACCGAATATAATAAACTTAGAGGATCAGCATAAATGGCACAAATATCTAATACAACAGACCATAAGGTCATTACCCAGGAAGAGTACAATCAGCAGAACTGTGACCATCCAATCAGCGAAGAGCACATTTAAAGTAACTCCAAAACTAATACCCAGCATCAGCATTGGCTGGATGAGCAATGCTAGGTCATAATCAATGATCGGCATCTCTACTGTGGGATCACGTAGCTTAATGTTATAATACACAGTCGAGGCTGCTGTACTAGACCCGACAATTCGTTTGTGTCGCTTTGTGTACTTTCGTGTTTCGTGTACCTAAACTCAAAATCACCTGTGTAGGGTTCGTGTAATTTCGTGTTCGTGTACTTTCGTTTCGTGTACTTTTCATGTCGTGTTTTCGTGTAATTTAAATTAATAATAAAAATAAATAAGTAAATATATTGAAATATAAAAATTTAGGTAATATTTTTACAAATGTGTATTAAAAATATATATTTACATAATATTATAAATTTATGTATAATAACATAAATAAATGTTAAATATCTAATAAAAATGTTAAAATATCTAATATAAATATTAATTTATAAATATTAATTTATTTATTTCGTGTACTTCGTGTCGTGTACTTGAAGGGTAAATACAAAACCGATACTGAATCTCGATCGTGTACATTCGTGTTCGTGTACTTTCGTTTCATGTACTAAAAATGCAAACCCAAACACTAAATTTTCGTGTCGTTTCGTGTCATGTTTTCGTGTCGTGTGTCGAAAAATTGCCGGATCTATGTTGTACCCATGATCATACCTGTAGAAAAAATACATGTACTTTCACCTTTTAACCAAGCTAGCAAGTCCCGAGTGACATTAACAATCAACAAGTATCAACTAATTTATGATAACAGTTCCTTTGATAAAATGATCGGTCAGTGTTCCAACTTACCTCTAAATACAAAAATAATTGCATGAGTTGCATTTTTACTTTTCTAGGTTGCTGAAGTCCATTGTTAGAGATTACCATGAAACTTTTGGATTCAAGGCAATATATCTTTTGCTGGATTTTTTTTTCAAAAATCAGTAACTTACACTTTGAAATTGCAGTTGCTGATTTTGGATCAAATCCAATAACTAAGGTGATCATGGGAACAAATATGCCATCACCGCCAATACCACCAACACTACCAAAAGCTGCTCCACAAAATCCAATTATGGAAGCCACAACAATTCGCCAGTTGAAATTCCATTTCCTGGAAGAAACATATCCGGGAATTGTTCACATTTTCAAAGCTCTCTAAATGAATCCTCAATTTATGAGTCAATGACACAGAAATCAGAATGATGCAATTAAGCATGCATTTTCATGTACTTAGCTAAGAATAACGAGGAGAAGCAATTTTGTCTGACATACATGCATGCACGACAATGCTGTAGCGGGGGTGTAATCGAGCCGATCCGAGCCGAACACTGCCAGGCTCGAGTTCGAGCTCGACTAAAAAGTTCGGGCTCGAGCTCGGGCTCGACCGAGCCTTCAATTTCAAGCTCGAAGCTCGGCTCGTAAAAAGTTCGATATGTTCGAGTTCGGCTCGAAAGCTCGAATCGATATCACCACATATTGACAAAAGCTCGAATGTGACAGGTTCGACTCGAGTTCGACTCGATTATATGGCTCGAATTCGACTCGATTATATATAAAAAATATATCTAAATACTAAATATTTATGAAAATATATATTTATAATATATAAACACTAAAAATAATAAAGGCTCGATTAGGCTCGCGAACCTAACGAGCCGAGTAATTTGAAGCTCGAGCTCGGCTCGGTAAATAATTTGAATAGCTCGAGCTCGACTCGATTATTACCGAGCCGAATTCGAATATTTTCCGAACCGAGCTCGAGTAGCTCACGAACTGTTTGACTCGTTTACACCCCTACTGTAGCTTGTTACGATAATATATGATCCAATAAACCCCTCACCAATCTTCATAACAATTTAAGATTTTAGGAGAGTTAATAATTTAACATGATCTCGTAGCTCATGTCAGGAGAGGTCTCATTTGAACTCTGTTCCTTACAATATTCTTTATTATTTAAATTATACGGTAAGGTTGATTGTTTATTCATGGGTACACCTAAACATCGAGAGTCCCACAAAAAGTTAACAAGGTGAACATTATTTAATAAGTCAAGTTCGTAACCCAAGGGCAAGGCTCCTCCATCAGGGTTTAAACTTGTGATCTCGCTGATAGCATGGAGACACTTAACTATCACGCACTCGGGCAAAACAAACATGCCTGCGAACTCTTAAAATTGGGCCCTATTTTTACTTCAATACAAAATTTAAATAATAATTTTTAAATAAAAATGAACTATCAAAATACATTGTAAACAAGAAATACAACTCCAAAAAATTCACTTAAAAAGAGATGCTCTTCTTGCGTATTTTGTAACAAAATCATCTACAACACTTTCAATGTCAACTTCATCCAAAAGACCACTTTCGATTGCCATCAAAGCAAGTCCATTTAGTCTTTCTTGCGACATAGTTGTTCTTAAATAAGATTTCAGCAACTTGAGCTTTGAAAAGCTCCTTTCTGCAGAAGCAACAATAATGGGAATATATAGTTAGTAGAATTCTAAATGCAATTCTTATATTATGAAAGCACGTAAATATATAAATGAGTATAGAGATGTTGAGATGGAGAGCAGAAGAAGATCAGAGATGCTGAGATTGAGGGAAAAAAATCTCAAGAAAATGCAAGAGAGTATGATTATGTGAAGAGATAAATAGATAAAATAAAAGATACGTTAAAATATTAATTGAAGCAATGTTCAGCTTTTCATGTGAGAAACAGTCTACACTTAATTTATGGCAATGTTTTTGAAAATTGCAATAGCTGATCTATGTCAATTACATTGTAAATATAGTTCAAAATATATGTATTACCAAAATACTATAATTTTAGAAGTATAAAAAATTGATTGATACTCCCATATTTCTTAGTTTTACTAAATAAAACTTGACTAATATTATTTATTTTGAAGTAATTTTTTTAAAAAAATTTCAATACCTGCAAAAAATATATATATATATATATATATATATATATATATATATATGGTTATAAATTTGGGGTCCTATAATTTAGGGAGCCTTATGCGGGCCGCGCCCCCATCACCCACGATATACAAATGAGTGATTCTATTAAATAAGTAGCCAAATATAAGTAGAGAAAATTAACAATCCTTAAAATTTATAATTCATACCGGCCAAACATGCTGGTAACCTGATTGACTGGATTGCCACAAGAATTTTGCCACCTTGAGGAGATAATTTGAGTCTGATACATCAGCTGCATTATGGTTTGGATTGGAACCCTCTTGTTTTAAGCTTCTCTCTGCGGAAACAAAAGCCGAAGCTAAAGAAAAGCTCCACAAAATAACAGCTAGTGATCTGAAATTTTTTCCATTTTTTCCCAAGCCCCGCCATTGAAATGTAGTATCAATAACAATTATCCCTGATACAAATGCATGGTAGGTCAAGTTTTTTTTGGGTCACTTCAATAAGATCGAACTAAAGGATATGTTTTTAGAAAGTACACTTTAATAATTAAAGACGGGTGGTGATATATGCACACCCTAAACTTATTTATGCACACTCTTATTTTAGTTTGGACTAATATATCCTTCATACTCACTCACTTTTCAATCAACTTTTTCCACAAGCTTGTGTGTGTCGTGACTGCATCCACTGTGCAATTTTTACTATTTTTTTTTCTAAGTAATTTTTACTATTTTATTTCATAAGATAATAAATTAAAATTCTTAAAATTTACTTTTCACATATTTTTTGATTTTGTTCAATAAAATTATATGTAAAGAGGTTATGATATTATGTGAAATAAGTTAAAAAAATATAACATAAGAAGGAGTATTCTTATATATATATATTAGCTTATAAATTCTAAAGAATTAGTGAGCTAGTAAATTTTTTAAAATTTTATTGACGACAAAAATTTATTACGAAAAAATTATTATTGAATTAGCGAATTATTTTGTAAAAAAAGATAATGACGCCTTGATATAAAATTAGGAAAAAACAATTATAAAATTATCAGGGTCTACGATTTTGGTGTTAAAATATGACATTCCTAAATTATAAAAGTAGATTAGAATGTAGCTAAATTAGATCAATTTTATAAATTTAACTAAATTTTATATTATGAATTTAGGTATGATTATTCCGATTACCAATCCTATTTACACGAACATGTAAAAAATTTATATCTGATTTTATTAAATTTAATAGAACTTTAGAATAACACATTATGTGATTTTGAAAATATTTTAATGAACATTGAAAAAGGTAATTAGGTCCAAATTAAATAAAGAATGTGCATAAATCATCATCGTATTTTTAAATAAAAAGTGTGCATAAATCATCATCCTATTTTTAATTTTATTGAATAAAATCAAAAAATAAGTGAAAAGTAAATTATGGGAATTCTAATTTATCATCTTATGAAATACAATTGTAAAAATTGCACAGTGAATATAGAAGTCATGGCACACACACAAAAGCTACTGATGAGGGCTGGTGCAAAAAAGAGTGAGCATGGAGGGTGTTTTTGTCTGAATCAAAATAAGGGTGTGCATAAATAACTTTAGGGTGTGCATATATCACTACCCTAAAAACGACCCCTAAACACTTAAAATTAGAATCGAAACCAAGAAAGCAGAAGGGTCTTACAAAAATCTGAGCTAAATCAATGTGCCTGCTTCTGTTGATGCAGAAGAAACCAATACTTTAAATTGATGATCCTTAAGAGAACACACTGCTTATGGAGTTGGGGCAATTTGAAGCTGAAGAGTTGGTGAAAAGATGTTATATACTAGTAGAAAAGGAGTTGAAACTTGTGGAAGTGGCAAATCAAATGTCATTCATGCACAAATTAAAATGTCAAATATGTATTCACTGTCATGAAAGGCCAACCAGCCAGTTAGCACAATGTCAACTCTATATAATATTAGCCCAGCGTCAGGTTTGCTGTTACAGATACCTGAAAGTTTTGGCGACTGAAGTTCCTGGTTCGAACTTATAAGTTATCGGTTCTGCTAAAACCTATCTGAGTAAGTCTTACTAAGAAATCATTTGTCTTAGTTCACAATGCAATAGTATCTCTGTTGGTCCTACCCTTGTATCAATGGTTGCTCATGCCCCAAATGCAAGTGAGGGCTTGGAAATCACTCCATTTAACACAAGTCTCGGACTCAAGTATTCATTTCGTATGACCAGCTGGGAAGGATTACACATGACAACAAATCAGTGGGAGAGTATCTTCATGGGATACGTATTGTAGCCGATGAATCAGCTACTGCCTGTTCTCCTATCACAAATGCAGAATGAATCATCAAGATACTTAATGAACTGGGTGATGAATATAGTACTACATCTTCAGTTGTCTGATCTCAGGACTCCTCAATTTCGGATGTCCAATCATTTGGGATGTTATAGGATCAAGAACTAGTATACGGAATGCTGAGCAAAAGAAGGGATTTTAATTCACCCATCACAGCTGTAGTTGCTCGAAAACCATTTAACTATAAAGTTCGAAAATCTAATCATAATTTAGTCAGGTTCTTAATTTTAATATGTCTCAGTTATTCTAGAATTGCCTCTATGCTATCTAAAGAAAAGGATGTTGAGAGTTAAAATATAAGCAGAGACATGATATTAGTGAACACGAAAGGTAAAAATAAAAATCATAATTACAAAACATGGAAAATTTAAAGACGTCAAGTTTCTTAGTACTAAAACGATTTAGAAAGAGCAGTTGTATCATACGAAGTGTCATTACAATGTATATTACACTGGGAGTAATGGTAAAAATGGTCATCGTCATCCCGGAAGTCGACTGCAACAATCTTCAGCCAATTTAAGTACCTCTGCAATGCCATTTAGCAACGCAGAGGGACTTCAAGCTCCCTACGTGCAGAGGTTCTCGAAACCCATGTATTCATGCCTCTGAATTTTCCCAATCATGTTCACTATGCCAAACCCACCTGTCAAACAACAAAAAGTGCATTTGATAAATATATGGAGATCTAGTTTAGCATGCTGAAAGGAAGTTTACCATACAAGTTTAAATCATCTATACAAATAGGAACTGTTTGAATGCAGGTTGGTACGTGCTCACCTAATGAGATTGCACTAATGAAGATTGTAGAGGCCAGGATGAAGATGATTACGGAGGCCCTTCCTAGTATGTCGACTACCCTTCTCACGACATCTTGTCCAACAAAAGCAGCAATGGTTGCCACAAGAACTAAGTAGAGAGCTGGAACATACGGATAAAAACATCATTACCACCATTTTAAAGTTGGCATAACAGCACTCCTCCTTTTATGTATACTTCTCAACTTATATAATCAACTTTCACCATACATCCTCATTAATTGTGTGTTAACATGTTTTTGAAGTACCTCGGAAAAAGGTTATTACAAATATAAACTTACCATACGGAACAGGAAAACGGTTTAGAAGGTAGTATTCAACAACGGACATAGACGAGGAGAACATCATTCCAAAAGTAGCAGTAGCACTTGAGACCTGCAGAAGGTTACAAGCTTCTAAATGTCTAAAATACGGAAACTGTACATCCATTCCAAATCTAAAGATACAAATTTAAAGGGAAGACTATGTGGGTTATAATTTTTGCGATTCCTATAATCATCATGCTAATATTATTCAACATTATATTTTGCTAAGCTATCATCTAACATTTGTTTAAGAAAAAAAGTGAGCAAAAATGCACCCTCTAACATTTTATAAACTCACCTGTGGAGGGATTCCTAACTCCAAAAATACTGGGCCCATTATAAATCCTCCACCAAGACCAAGTAGCCCCCCGATCACACCAGCCAGTACACCAAAGGAACAATAAACAAACATCTGGCCAACTCGAACATTGGTTTCAGACTCTCCATTGGATGCAATTACCCTTTGTCCAGTATACAGCCTAACTGCTTCATACAGAGATACCCCAACAGAAACTGGAACCTACATGACAAAGAAAAAGTAGAATCACATGAAGATTTGAATCCTTGCCTGGGGGAATTTTGAACTTTAGACTGAGTACCAATATTATTCAGTGTAACTACCAACTATGAGAGTTGTCCTACTGTGAGAGACAAGTTTGTGGATGGAAAAATCATAAACTCTGGCTAAATATGTAATATACCTGCAGAAAATTCAGCACCCAGTATGCTGTTGAACAATTAGCTGTTTGATTCTGTTCGCAAAAGATGAAAATCCAGTAAATCCTTAAATAAATCATTTCCGGACTGATTGTAAGATCTTAGGTCTGGACATATGGAGAAAACAAACCTTGGTAATTTGAACTGCAAGAAATGCTACCCAAACAAAACAAAGAAGCCCAAACTCCTTCCAGCAAACATTCTCAAGAACAGACACCTGATATAGTAATACTAATCAGATTACAGAACTTTTAATGAAGTAAAATTGCTTGTCAGGGATCAGTTACTTCTTCTTTGAGGGTGCTCGTTGTCCCGTTTTCAGTTTTCTTGACAGGTCCACCAGGAAGAGGCTTGTAGTCTGCTCCATCACCTCCATTTCCAGGAAATACTTAAAAAGGTTAAATCCAAAGATAACAGAAATTCCATTACCAATATATTTTAACACAAGTATCATAGGGAACTGCAGAGCAACTGACCATTGTCCTCCTGACGCTTTGCAGCCTCCTGAAATGAGGGGAAAAGGCAATAAGTATGATGTCAAACTCCGAAAAAACAGAATAGTAATCATGTTTTTATCATTGCAACCTTCCTTAAATTGGTTTCTCCTTTCCAAGTATCTACACCTCTTAAAAAGGCCTTTGTCGAAATAACTGCAAACCACCAAGTTGAACGGACTTAAAGGATGAATATGAATGGCACAAATTTCTAATACAACAGACCATCAGCGCATTACCCAATAGGATTACAATTAGCAGAACTGTAACCATCCAATCAGCGAAAAGCACATTGAGAGCAACTCCAATGCTAATACCGAGCATCTGCATAGGATTGATGAGTAATACCAAGTCATAGTCAATGATCGGCATATCTATTGTGGGATGACGTAGCTTAAGGTTATAATAAACAGTCGAGACTGCTGCACCCATGATCATACCTATAGAAAAGATGCAATTACTCTCACTTCCTTACCAAGCTAGCAAGTTCTAAAATTTGTGTGACATAAAATCATGTACCTAAAACTCAACAGTCATCAAAATTCATATAGTAAATGCCTAGAAAGCTTTATCTAAGCAAACTATTCAATATTAATGTTCCCCAAAATCACACATAATAACTGTTAAATTTCCAAAATTCAAAGTAATGCATCAGGAAGCTAGCACTGCTCTGCAATGTAACAAACAATATGGTAGACGGGTCGTTGCAGTCCTAGGAATTTAGATGCTCGAACCTAGTAATACATAGTTTCATTTATAGACTGAGCACGTCATAATTGTGCCTTTTTACTTCTGGATACAATTACAAGTGCATGAAATTCATTTTTACTCGTCTAGGTTGTTAAAGTCAACTAATAGATATTACTGTCAAACTTTGAGATTCAAGGCAACATATCTGCTATAAAAGAAACGGAGTTAAATTCTTTCGAGATATTATAGGCATACACTTTGAAATTGCAGTTGCTGATTTTGAATCAAATCCGATAACTAAAGTAAGCATGGGAATAAATATGCCGCCACCACCAACACCGCCTACACTACCAAAGGCTGCTCCAAAAAATCCAATAATGGAAGCGACAACGATCTGCCAGTTGAACTGCATTTCCTGGAAATAACACATCCGAAATTGTTCACATTATCAAAGATCTTTAATTGACATCAGCAATTTAGAATGTCAAACATATAACAATAAAATTTTCGGGGACATAGACAAGCAGCTAACAGAATTAGTTGAAGCCTCAATCCTGCCATCTTCCAGTGAGGATATCACAGTTTTTTTATAACAATAAGTTTAAATGCACGAATCATGTATGATATACCTACTTCAATGAACAAAACTCATTTAAATTAACATACATATCCAGAACGTAATTTGTACAGCTAAGTAAGGTCTATTTGGCTGCCAACTTAGAAGTCCAGATTAGCTAACTTGATCCGTTTGTCATATACGTAATAAAATTATGGCTTAAAATAACCTTATCATAGTAGGAAGGAGGTAACTATTTTTTCGACATTTGTAGTTTGAATTAACTAACATCAATACTTTCCTACAAAAATATAACTTCCAAGTATTTTCGACATAGTAGGAGATGATAAAGTCTGGTGCACATTAGTTAGCAGTATACAAATGAGTACTCCAACTAAAAATAGAATAAAGATTCAAAAAACGACATCGATAAATCATACCGGCCAAACATGCTGGTAACCTGATCCATTGGATTGCCACGAGAAATTTGCAACCTTGAGAAGATGATTACTTTCAGATTCATCAACTGCATTATGGATCAAACTTGGACCCTGTTTTTTGAAGTTTCTCTCTGCTGAAACGAACACTGCAGCTAAACCAAAGCTCCATATAATCACAGCTAGTGATCTCAAAATTTTCCAGTTTCCTCCTAACCCCTCCATTTAAATTCAATCCTCAACTGTATATAATTATCCCTGGAAATATTATGTGCAGATTAACATACAACTATACGAATATAGGCCAAGAAAACAAAAGGGTCGTACCAGAATTTGATACGAAAAAATGGGCCTCTGTTTGTTTAATGTATAACGAAACCAAGACCTGAGATCTCTGATTTCAATAAATGGGGATGATTTTAAGAAAAAGAAGTCGACACTTGAAGAACTGGCAATACAAAATGTAGTGAGCAAATTCTAATGCAAAGACAAATTGGCAGCCCCACAAATACGATTAGTATGTGGACACTTGTTGTGCATGGGCCATTTGATGGTTATATAATTGGTTCGAATTCAATCATGAATCAATATATATATATATATATATATATATAAAAAATGATATCATTCTAGTTCAAATCTATGTGAATGATATCATCTTTGACTCTTCAAATGAAAAGCTTTGTCAAAGGTTCTCTAAGTTGATGCAAAACAAATATGAGATGAGTATGATGGGAGAGTTGACCTACTTCCTAAGTCTGCAAGTACATCAAAGAGAGGATGACATCTTCATAAATCAATCAAAGTATGTCAAAGATCTTTTGAAGAAATATGGTTTGGAAGACTCATTACCTGCAAAAACTCCCATGTCCACTGCTATCAAGCTTGATGAAGACAAGAAAGGCAAGAAAGTTGACATCAAGGTTTACAGAGGCATGGTTGGATCATTACTCTATCTCACAGCTAGCAGGCCTGATATCATGTTTGCCACATGCCTATGTGCAAGGTTCCAATCTGATCCAAGGGAATCTCACATGGTGACCATCAAAAGAATCTTCAGGTATCTGAAAGGGACTCCTAACCTTGGCTTATGGTATCCAAAGGGCACTGGGTTCAACCTGGTTGGTTATACAGATTCAGACTATGCAGGGTGCAGAATTGACAGAAAGAGCACTTCAGGAAGCTGCCAATTCTTAGGCCAAAGGTTAGTGTCATGGTTCAGTAAGAAACAACAATCCACAACAACATCTACAACTGAGGCTGAACATATTGTTGCTGGAAGTTGATGTGCTCAATTGCTTTGGATTAGAAATCAACTTATGGATTATGGACTGGTGTTGGAACACATTACACTGATGTGTGACAATACTAGTGCAATATCCATAGTTTCCAATCCTGTTAATCATTCTACTACAAAGCACATTGAGATCAGGTACCATTTCATTAGGGAACATGCTGCAAATGGTACCATAGAAGTCTCTTATGTTCCAACTGAGAAACAATTAGCTGACATATTTACTAAACCTCTAAATGAAGCTGTCTTCAACAGATTTGTGAGTGAAATTGGAATGCTCAATCCTTCATTTAGTAGTTCTAAGTAAGTATGACAGTTACCTGTTGCAGCAGTAAATTTTCACTGTGGTTAAATGTTCTATTTATTTGGAGTGAAAATTAGCTGAGATATGATTTATAAATATTTCAGCATTTTACTGCAAAATTTTAAAATCATGTTTGTGTGGGAGTGATCGTGATCTTTTAAAACATCTCTACATAGTTGATTTTGAGAGTTCACGACTTAGCTCAAATAAAACAGACTTATATCGCAAACTGTCAAAATTGTGAGACTTCGCGACATAGTTCATTTCTTGAGTTCGCGACATAGTTCATTTTATGACTTCGCAACCTAGAATAACTATAACGACAAGTCTCCACATTTAATAGAATTTTGTTTTAAATTAATTTTAATTCAAATTCTGGTATAAGTCTGACAAAATGCTTGAAATTCCAAATAAAGAGTTATAGACAAGGTATTTATACTATATCGCAAAGCCACCTCATACTCTCTACCTTTAGGACTTTGCGACATAGTTCATTTTAAGACTCTGCGATATACTTTGCAAGACTTTGCGGTACAGGCCATTTTGAGACTTCACGATATCCATATAGCATGTACATGTTCATAACTCCATATCGCAGTGTCTCTATCATATAAATACTCTTTTCTAACCGTTCACAACTTTTCATCTTGTCTATTACTCTCAATTCTCAAACCTAAACTCAAATTCTTTTCTCTCTTCTTCACACTAAATTTGATAATGGCACCCAAATCTCAAATAGCAACTTCCTCAAACCCTTTAACCATACCCAAAGAGACCAATCTTCTCACCATCCCCTCTGAAGCGGAGGCAAACCCAAGGTACAAGTGCTTTGTACGGTTCTTAAACACTTCATACCTCCGCCAAGCCTTAACCATGAACCCCACTCTGTACGTGGATGTTTTGGAAGGATTCTGGAGAATAGCCTTGGTTTCAACACTGGCTAGAGAGGATGGGACTTCATTTCAAGAAGTGAACTGCACAATTGGGGGCAAACACCTGCAATTTGGCGAAAAAGAGATAAATAAGGCTTTGGGGTTCAAGGTTGAAGGTCATGATACTGAAGCTAATGATGCTGAAATGATAGCATTCTTGGACTTAATCAAGTATGTAGATGAGGTAGACATGGCTAAGCTGAACAAGAAGCATGTCAGGAGGGAGTGGTCATTTCTGTTTGATGCACTCCAGAAGGTGTTCTTATGCAGGAAGACATAATGGGACCACATCAGTCACATTGATGTGAAGTTAGCCTACTCCCTAGCCTATAATCAGGAGATAAATGTAGGAGCAATAATCCTCAAAGAATTGGCTCAAAGGCTAGGGAGGACAGTTCGTGGAAGAGGTAATGAAATCTTTTACCCTCGTTTTCTTCAGTGTATTTTAAATTATCTTGATGCTAATATACATGAACTAGAGGGTATAGATCAAACTAAAATGGCTTATTCCAAGTCCATGTCCAAAGTTCTATTTGGGTCATTGGACACAAGGAATCAAGTGGATGTGATACTAAGTGTGACCAAGCATATGTAGGACACATTTGCATCTTATCCACTTGATAAGGCAATATACCATGAACTTTCCTGGAAAGGGAAGGCTAAGACAGAAGGAGCCTCCAAGTCTAACCCAAGCCTTCATATCCCATCCAGTGACCCTCCTGCAAACACCACACTAGAAATTAGGGAGCCAAGTGAACCAGTCTCTCAAAAGACTGGTGTTCCTAAAAAGAAGACCAAGAAGAGAGCCCTGGAAATTGTCAATGAATCAATAGAGTTAGGCAGTGAGAATCCTGAGTCACCTCTCACCAGACAAAGTAAGAAATCCAAATCTGTGCCTACCACTGAATCCTCCCAACAGGATTCAGATGTGGAAAAAGGGGTACACCTGTTACTGTCAATGGCCTCTCAACAGGGCATTGGCATTGAAAAGAGTAGTCTCCCCACTACATCCTGTATAGAGTCAGCACAGGGTCAAGAACTCACTCTTGACCCAAGTGGAATAAGGGTGGTCTTACACAGAGTGGAGAGCACATCGCAATTGAAACTCCTCCTATTTCTCAGGGGGAGTTGCCAAAATCTAATCTAAACCCCACTTCTCTCTTAGATTTTACATTACAAATTTCTTCTGAACAAGAGAGTCATTCTCATGACAATCTTTCTATTGATCAATCACAATTTACATATGTGATTGAGCCAACCTCAAGTGACATGGTGCATGACACTGTGCTCACCACCCAGGAACCACATTCAGTTGGTCAGGGAATGCATATTGGGGCATATCCTAATGACACCAACAAAAACATAGAGGATTCACCAGTTCTTACTGGAGACTTTGTGCCAAACTCTCCATTCCTTATGGACTTGGATTTGTCTTCACAGGCACATAGAGATGATGTTGTAACACATCCCATTTCAATGGAGACAGCATCAGACTCTACAGTCATTCCAAGACTGGAGGAAACTTACTCACCTATTACCCATGAAGTGCTTAGCAATAGTTCTCACTTGGCCCAGGCCACCATGTCAGAATGGCTGAAACCTTTGCAACATGACAGGGCTTCAGGATCATCCTTTGTGCCACCACAATTGACGGAAGAAGAACTTCAAAATCTTCATGTGACACAGATTGATGAGATCTCTAGAATTGCTCAACATCTCTGTTAGATCAGGATTCAATGATCGTCAGGATCTAGACTTCAACTGATCAGGATTGCTGACATCATCAGGATTGCATGGTCGTCAGGATCAGAATGAATATCAGGACTGGGATCAGGATTGATCATCAGGACTGGAAGCTGGTCAGGATTTCTACTTCGAGTTATATTTGGAGTCTAGTTAAATAAGGAAGATTATTCTGTCGGTTCCTGGTTTGTAGTAATGAAGCTATCGATTAAGGATAGGTTTCAATCTTTATAATTGATTAGGACTTATCATTGATAGAGAAGCTGTGTAGTATATAAACACAGTTTTAGGTTTCGATTTATGTGAGACAGAAAGGGTGAACATAATCGATAACACACTCGAGTATTTTTGTAATCTAGAAGCTCTCAAGAACATCAGAATTTCTTGAGAGAGTTTTTATAATCTAGCAGCTCTCAAGAACACAGAATTTCTTGAGAGAGTTTTGTAACAGTTTTATATCAGATTTAATAAAGCTGTTATTATTCTTTCATATTTGTGATTCATATCTTATTAAGTCGAGAATCTTATACAATTGTATTCAACCCCCCTTCTACAATTGTTTATTACTGGGCAACAATTGGTATCAGAGCAAACTGATTTAAATTTGAATCAGATACGATCTAAGATATCGACAACAAAGTATGAAAGCATGAAAATTCCCATCCTGAAGAAATCAGAATATCCAACATGGAAGGTAAAGATGTTAATGTACCTGGAGGCTATGGATCCTGACTATTTGGACAGGATTCGTGATGGACCATATATTCCTACAAGGATTGTAGAACGAACAGACACTGTACCTGAACATTATGTGGTCAAGGCCAAGAGTGACTGGACTCCAGAAGAAAAAGCTCATGTACTCAGAGAACCAAAGATAAAGAACATCTTGCACAGTAGACTTGATGTTGTCATGTCCAACAGAGTAATTGCATGCAAGTCTGCTAAAGACAAGAACATCAAAAAGGATAGCAAGGGTAGCAAATTTGACAAGTCAAAGGTTAGATGCTACAAGTGTAATGGTATGGGTCACTTTGCTAGTGAGTGCAAGAAGACAAAGGCACTTATTACATCAAGCAAGGATTGGATTGACTCTTCCTCAGAATCTGATACTGGGGTGGTCAACTATGCACTGATGGCCAATACTGATGATACTGCTATTCCTGATGATAAGGTACTTAATACTGTCTTTGATTTTGATACTGATAATGCTTCTGAGTTAAGACATTTTCTAAAGTCATTGCATATTAGCTTTAGAAGTCAAACTGCTAAGAATACTAGGATCTTATCTGAGATGTCTGAAGTTAGGAAAAGGAATGCGCATTTAGAAGCTGAATTTTCTCTTATGCAAAAAGTACAGATAGAATGTGATAATGCTAAACACATGTATTTAGAGATGAAACTTAAATGTACTGCTCTTGAAAAGGAACTTGAGCATGCTAATGAGAAAATCAGAACCTGGACAGACTCTGGTAGAAAATTTCATGAGATTAATACCTCTAAGAATTGGAAAGAATGTCTAGGGTATAAGTCAGATGAGGATAAGAAACTTAAGGAGAAAATTGTTATTAATGAGACAGTTAGTCCAAAAACCTATAGACATGTTATAGACAAAACCAAATCTAAGATTACTCCTGTTAATTTTGTTTTTGGTAAAGATTCCAATTCAACTTTTGAAAAGGGATCTACTTCTGTTCAAAATATTAAAGTTATTAAGTCCAAACCTGTCTTGAGTAAAGTCACTAAGAATGTAGGCTTACTGTCTCAGAAACAACTTAAGGATAAAATCTGTGAGGTTACAGATAAGAAAAAGGAAGCTACTGTTAAGAGAAACAGGAATGGTAAAATTGGGATCAATAAAGAGAATGGTTATAAGTATATCCTAAATGCACCTAGAAAATGTTGTTTTAACTGTGGTAACTCTAATCATCTTGCCATTGATTGTAAAAAGAGTTTAAAGAAAAGTACTGAAATTCCTATTTCTGATGTCAGGAGTAGATCAGTATTTTATAAACCACTGAAGTCATGTTTTCATTGTGATAGTATATGGCATTCTATTTATACTTGTAAAGATTATCATGATTTGTACTATAACTTTTATGATCCATTGCCTAAGGTTGATAATAGTACAAAGTCTGATAGAGTTGATAATGTCATTGTGAAACATGCTTTTATTAATAATGATACTGACAAAGCAAATCCTGATGGAGTAAATCCTGTCAGGACTGCTAAAGTCATAAAGTCTTCTGCTGCTAAAATTAATAAATTGCATGGAAAATGAACCCATCATGTGTGGGTTCCTAAATGTTCTAACTAGAATGTTTCTATTCTGATTGCAGGGAAAAAGGAAAAATGTGTTAGTCATGGATAGTGGATGCTTTGTGCACATGACTGGAAACAAAGCCCTGTTATCAGAATATGAGGAAAAAGCTGGCCCAACTGTGTCTTATGGAGATGGCAACATTGGACAAACTTTGGGATATGGCAATATAATCATTGGAAATGTCATCATTGAGAAAGTAGCTCTAGTGAAGGGACTAAAACACAATCTGTTGAGTATTAGTCAAATCACTGACAGAGGTTATCATGTCAACTTCTATTCCACACATTGTGAAGTAGTCAGCAAAGAATCAGGAAAGATAGCATTGACTGGCTACAGGCATGGTAACATTTATGAAGCCAACATTCTCTCAAATACTGATGACTCCCCTACATGTCTCATCAGTAAAGCATCAGTAGATGAAAGTTGGAATTGGCACAAGAAGCTTTCTCATCTCAACTTCAGAAATATCAATGAGTTGGTTAAGAAAGATTTAGTTAGAGGATTACCAAAATTTTTATATACTTCTGATGGACTCTGTGATGCATGTCAAAAAGCAAAACAGAGAAGGACATCATTCCAGAGTAAATCGGAATCCTCTATTGAAGAACCATATCACATGCTACATCTTGATCTATTTGGACCAGTCAACATTATGTCCATCAGTAAGAAAAGGTACACTCTTGTAATTGTTGATGAATATTCAAGATTCACCTGGGTGTATTTTATGCACAGAAAAGATGAAACTCCTGAAATACTGTTGGATCATATAAGAATGATTGAGACAATCACAAAGTACAAAGTCAAGATACTGAGGAGTGATAATGGTACTGAATTGAAGAATTCAAAGATGGAAGAGTTCTGCAAATACAAAGGAATTATTCAACAATTCTCTGCTCCTGTCACACCTCAGCAAAATGGAGTAGTTGAAAGGAAAAATAGAACTCTTATTGAAGCTGGAAGAACTATGTTGGAAGAAGCTAAGTTACCTACATATTTCTGGGCAGAAGCAGTCAACACATCATGCTATACTCAAAATCTCACATTGATAAACAGACATGGTGTTACTCCTTATCAATCTCTCAAGGAGAAGAAACCAAGTTTGAAGCATCTGCATGTGTTTGGTTGTAAATGTTTTGTTCTCAGAACTCATCCTGAACAGCTAGGAAAGTTTGAAACAAAGGCTGATGAAGGAATTTTCATAGGTTATCCTGCATCAAGAGCCTTTAGAGTTTTTAACTTGAGAACAAGAGCTGTCATGGAGTCAATACATGTATCTTTTGATGATAAGAAGATAATTGGATTTAATGAAGACTCACATGATAGACTGATTTTTGAAAATGAAGTTACCAAGGAACCTGAAGAAAATGAATCAGATCCTGATGGGTCACCAAATACCGATGACACATCAAATCCTGATGACACTTCAAATTTTAATTCTGATTATGCAAACAATAGTAATACTACTAGTAGTGCTAATGTTGAGGGGGAGCAACAACATTCTACTACAAGTTCAGAGTCAACTCAATCATCAGGACAGAATTCTTCAGATACTGATTCAAATGATGATCCTGATAATTCATCAGGAGAAGATAGTAATACTTCAGGGGGAGCTTCTAATGAATCGAATTCTTCTAATCAAGATAACACCAATTCAGGGGGAGCATCTACATCAAGGAATGACTTACCATCAGCAAGGAAATGGACTGCAAGTCATACTCTTGATTTGATAATTGGAGATCCTGATGCAGGTGTTCAGACAAGAAGTGCAACTCAAAATGAATGTCTATATAATAACTTTCTGTCAAAGGAGGAGCCAAAGAAAGTTGAAGATACACTCAAAGATGTTGATTGGGTTACTGCAATGCAAGAAGAATTGAATGAATTTGAAAGGAATGAAGTCTGGAAACTGGTACCAAGACCAAAGAACAGGTCAATTGTTGGTACAAAATGGATTTTCAAGAATAAGACTGATTCAGATGGTGTAATTATCAGAAACAAAGCAAGACTAGTTGCAAAGGGGTATTTTCAACAAGAAGGAATTGACTATGATGAAACTTTTGCTCCTGTTGCAAGACTAGAGGCCATCAGGATCTTTCTGACATATGCAGCTCATAAGAAATTCAAGGTTTTCCAGATGGATGTGAAAAGTGCTTTCTTAAATGGTGAACTGGAGGAAGAAGTATATGTTGAACAACCTCCTGGTTTCATTGATCCAAAATATCCAAATCATGTTTACAGATTGGATAAGGCACTTTATGGACTAAAGCAAGCTCCAAGAGCATGGTATGAAACCTTAGCTCAGTACTTACTCGAAAGTGGATTCAAAAGAGGTACTATTGATAAAACTCTATTCTATTTGAATCATGGTAAGGATTTGCTTTTAGTTCAGATTTATGTGGATGATATCATTTTTGGGTCAACAAACAATAAGCTGTGTGAAAAGTTTTCTAAGCTTATGCAGTCAAGATATCAAATGAGCATGATGGGAGAAA
Organism: Heracleum sosnowskyi; assembly: GCA_030848705.1. Lineage (NCBI taxonomy): Eukaryota > Viridiplantae > Streptophyta > Magnoliopsida > Apiales > Apiaceae > Heracleum > Heracleum sosnowskyi. Next base: position 5,415,396 of record CM061242.1, on the reverse strand, counting down.
TGAGTTATTTTCTTGGTCTTCAAGTTAAACAGACTGATGATGACATTTTTATCAATTAGTCCAAATATACAAGGAATTTGTTGAAAAGGTTTAACATGGAAGACTGTGCTACTGCAAGTACTCCCATTGCTACAGCTACCAAACTTGATCCTGATCAAGGTACTGAGGTAGATGTAACTCACTACAGAGGAATGATTGGCTCTTTATTGTATCTCACTGCAAGTAGACCAGATATCATGTTTGCAACCTGTCTGTGTGCAAGATTTCAAGCAAAACCTAGGGAACCTCATCTGATTGCAGTTAAAAGAATTTTCAGATATCTCAAAGGCACTCCTTCACTTGACCTTTGGTATGCAAGGGAATCAGATTTTGGTTTGTGTGGTTATTCAGATGCTGATTTTGCAGGATGCAAAATAGACAAGAAAAGTACTTCAGGAAGCTGTCAGTTTTTGGGTGGTAGACTAGTTTCATGGTTCAGTAAAAAGCAAAAGTATATCTCTACTTCAACAACAGAAGCTGAGTTCATTGCTGCAGGAAGCTGTTGTGCTCAGATAATGTGGATGAAAAATCAGTTGTTAGATTATGGCCTGTCATACTCAAAAATCCCTATTTATTGTGATAACCAAAGTGCTATTGCAATGACAAGAAATCCAGTTCAGCATTCTCTTACTAAACACATCAGTATTAGATATCATTTCAGAAGAGAACAGGTCCTGGAAGGAACAATTGAACTTCACTTTGTTCCTACTGATCAACAACTAGCTGATATATTCACCAAGCCACTGCCTGAAGATACATTCAATAAGTTGGTGAATGAACTTGGAATGATGAACTTTGAGAATTTCTGAGAAAAGCTACAGAGAAGAAATCTTGATGACTATCAAATCCTGATGGTCATTCAGAAAGGTATGTATTTTTTATCAAATCCTGATAGGACAAAATCCTAACAGGAAGTCAACTGGTCAATCCTGATGCTCAGATACTGAAGCTGGTGTGAAAACCAGAGGTTTTAAAGACAACTTGGACAACAACAGTGCTGGTATTCTCTGGAAAATATAAGAAATACTTAGTTACTGATTAAGTATTAATTCTTATTTTTACATTTCAATTTATTGTCTAAGAGATTACTATTCATCATGATATGTATCAAATGCATTGTTACTAACAATTTATTCAGGACGAAGCTTAAGAAGGAATGGAATTTTTTCTTTGATACAATCAGTCGCTGTTTCCTGAACAAGACATCAAATTTTGATGCTCTTCCATCAGGATCTCTCAAAATTGGGTACTCTCTTATCCATTCTACAGTGTTTGATTATGGATCTTTTATCTTAAAAGCTTTAAGTGATAGGAAATCAGATAAGTTAGGTTCTGTCTGTTTTCTTAGATTTTTATAGTTGATATTTAATCACTTATGTCCTAATGTTGTTTTTGAGAATAATGTAGTTCTACCAATCTGTAGAATTACTGAGAATAATATTAAGTCCTTAGTCAACAGTGATAAGGCAAATGGTTTTATTGGTAATGCTTTTATTCCTGATGAGGTTAGGTTTTTCTTACATCAGAAAATGCCTACTTGTTATGGATTACTTTCTCATGCTATGGGGCAAGGCCAATCACACCTTGTTCCTGACCTCAGCATACCACCTAAACAGTCTAAACAGTCAACAACCACCTCTAATGTCTCTCAAAAGACTTTAGTTGTAAAAGCAAAGAAATCAGCTAGAACTGATGTGTCTGGAAGGCAATCAGGTTCAAAGGATTTTTCCTCTACACCACTCACTAAAAAGAAGATACAAGGGGGTGTACAAGGGGTCATGGTGAAGAAAGCTGCTAAGGGTGTTGAGGCTGTTTCTGTTAAAAGGGAGTTAGTGCTCAGGGATGAGACTGATTCAGAGGATGATTTACCTATATCCTCTATAATGAATGTGAATAAGGAATTTGTTGATACTGCTATTGAAGCTGTGGCACCTTCATCAAAGCCACAGAAGAAAAGGACATTATGGAAAAGCAGGTATCATATTCCTTTGAAGGTGCAAATGAAGGATACCAATATTCAGACATCAAATCCTGATGAGTCATCTACTCCTGATGCTCTAGCAAATCCTGATGTTGGTATTCCTGATGCAAAAACGAAAGTTGTCTCTATCTCAGACTCTCCATCAAAGGCTTCTCCATCTGCAAAGATTGTTGAAATTTCATGGGAGAAGGTTGCTGAGACTGCTTCAAAGCTTGGATTTTCCCATCCATTAGAGAAGAAAAGGAAAGCAGCAGAGATAGTTTTCAAGAGACAAAAGAAGCTGAAAGGATCAAGCCCACAAGAACCTGGATCTCAAAGTGATTCAGCAGCTCAAACTGAAGATCCTGCCACACAAGAACCACTCAATCAAAGTTTGGGTGAAGGCTTAGCTATTGGAATGGTCCCACAAGAACCATTTTCTCAAAGGACATCAACATTCCAGGCCACACAAGAACCATCTTCTCAAAGTGAAGATGCAGGCAAAGCTACAGCTTCTAGTGAAAGATTGGTCAAGGACACTGTCAATGAGGGAAGCACACAAAACCTCCAACTCAAAGTGTTGAAGAAGCTTCAGAACCTCATGCTACACAAGAACCATTAACAGATACTGATGCAAGCTTATTAAATCCTGACGGTGTTCATCCTGATGCTAGTGGTGCTCCTGATGCTGAGCCAATTTTGATTCAACCACTACGATCAAGACCAATGGACCATCCTATCACAGATTCAAAGGATAAACTGAAAGGTATAGCAATTCCTGATCCTGATGTTGAAAATGATGATGATGATTCTGATGATAGTGATGATGATAATAATGACGAGAAGGAACAGCTTGCCAGAGTTCTAAAGTCTAGTCTTGGAACTAATTATGGTTCGTCAAGCACTTTCATGACTGGCAAGGCTTCTACTGGAAAAGATCTCAGACAAGATTTTTCTATTCCTTCTGAAATCAATACTGCAGAAAAGTTGAGAAGGCATCAATGGGAAAACGAATGGTATAGGTCTGATGAATCTGTCAGCTATCCATATGCCTTGGATCATGCGTATGATGCAGTGAAGATGATAGAGAATCCAGACTTGAAGAATCATCTGAAGGCTACAACTCTTTTATCTAAAAGCCTGAAACATGAAATTGATTCTGTCAAAGCTGCAACTGAGTTGGTGAGGGATAATATTTCTCAAAGCTTTACAAAGGTGCCTACTGCTCTTCAACTCCGGGTAGTGGAATCCCAAGTTAAGTCAATCATTACTGAACAAACCTCCATCAACAGAAGGATTGATTCTCTTGATACAAAGGTAACTGACATTCAAACCTCTCTTGCCTTAATATTGAATATATTGTCATATACTGATGTCAAAAAGGGGGAGAAGGTAAGTCAGACAAAATGTACACCTGATCTAGTATTGAGAAATAATGATGATGATGATCATATTGGAAATGATGGTGGTGACAAAATTCTACAAGGAGAAACCTCTGATGCTGCTGTTATGAAGACAATTCAAACTTCTCAAAGTCAAACAACGCAGTCAACTCATGTTTCTGATTCTGGAGTAAGGATAGTAAGAACATTGGTGCAATCTCAGATCCTGACGGAAAAACAAATCCTGACAGGTGATCAAATCCTGATGCTTGGTCATGAACAAACTCTTGCTACAATTCCTGAAGGTGATGAAGATTTGATTATTGATAATCCTGAAGATGCATCAAATCTATTACAGAAGTTCTCTACAAAAGATGGCAGAATTGTTTGTTAGATATAATTGCTAATGTTTGTTTATCAGTGTTTAAGCAACAGGTACTGACAAGAGTTTATCAGAAGCCAGTCAGAGTTTAGTTAAACTCTGACAGGGTGAAGAGTTTAATTGAAGCCGGTCAGAGTTTATTTAAAGTCTGACAAGGTGATAGTTGTATTAGCTGTCGGTGCTGAATTGAAGATTCTAGAAGCAATATATTCTGAAGATGGAAAGAAGCAGAATATATTGATACAGCTAAGGAAACGGAATAGAAGACTGAAGCAATCCTTAATTGATATAAATTGTATAGCTGATTTATAGGAATATCAATTAGATAAGGATTGTATGTAGCTGTGTACTATATAAACACAGATAGGTTATCCCTAGAAGGGACGCGATTATTGATATATTATTATTGTAACCTAGAAGCTCTTTGTGATTCATTAACATCATAAAGAGAGAAGCTGTTAATATAAATACAGTTTATTGATTCATAAACAGTGTTCTTAATTATCGTTATTCTCATACATACTTGATTATATTGTGTATTCGGCCTAACAATTGGTATCAGAGCCAAGGCTGTTTAATATATACAGTTTTACGATTCAAACACAGTATTAATCATGTCTGAAGAAAATCAAACTGCTCCTAAGGCTGAACAGGTTAAGCCCAATTCTGTGAGTCGATATGAAACAATCAGGGTTCCAATTCTCAGGCCAGTAGAGTATCCGATTTGGAAGGTTAAGATGACCATGTTTCTGGAGGCTACAGATCCAGAATACCTTGACAGAATTAATGATGGTCCTCATATGCCAACTAAATTGTCCCCTGTTGTTGATGGTCAAGCACAAAAGACTGTTCCAAAGGAAAAGAAAGATATGACTCCTGAGGATATCTCATCAATTGCAAAGGATGCAAAGGTTAGACATCTTCTCCACAGTGCTTTAGATAATGTAATGTCTAACAGAGTAATTGGCTGCAAAACTGCCAAAGAGATATGGGATGCTTTAGAAGTCAGATGCCAGGGAACAGGTGCTATTAAGAAGAACAGAAAAACAATACTCACACAGGAGTATGAGCACTTTGATTCAAGAACTAATGAAACCTTGACTGAGACTTATGACAGATTTTGCAAACTGTTGAACGATCTGTCTCTGGTAGATAAGGAATATGAACTTGAAGAGTCCAATCTCAAGTTTCTGTTATCTCTACCTGAAAAGTGGGATTTAAAGGCAACAACAATCAGAGATAATTATGATCTTGCTGATACAGATCTTGATGAGATCTATGGATTGTTAAAGACTCATGAACTTGAGATAGAACAAAGAAACAGGAGGTCCAGCAAGAAGACAAAATCTGTTGCTCTCAAAGTCGAGGAGAAGCCCATCAAGAAGGAATCATCAAGGAAGAAAGCCAAGGGAAAGGCTTTAGTTATTAAATCTGAAAGTGAGTCATCAAACTCTGATGAAGCTTCTGACTCTGAGGATGATGAAGAGGAGTTGATGCAAATGGCTGCATTGATGGTGAAGACCTTTAAGAAGATGGGATTCAAGAACTTCAAGAAAGGAAAGAGATTCTCAAGGAAAGATTCAAACTCTGAAAGGAGAAGTTTCAGAAAGTCTGATGGAAAAGAGACCAAGTCTGGCAAGAAGGATAAGTCTCAAATCCAGTGCTACAAGTGTAAGGAGATGGGTCATTATGCTCCAGAGTGCAAGAAAGGCAAATCTGAGAAAGCACTCATCTCTAAAGGCAGAGACTGGGCAGATACTTCAGACTCTGATGATGGAGAAAACTATGCTCTTATGGCAACTGTCAGAGATGAGACTGAATCTTCTGAAAATAAGGTACCCCTAACTACTTATGCTTATGATACTGATAATATATCTGAGTTAAGAGTATATCTGAAAAGTGTTCATGTTAGTTATAGGGATCAGACTTTAGAGAATGAGAGGATTAAATCTGAGAATCTTAGTCTTAAAGAAAGAAACAAGTTTCTTGAAAGAGAACTTGAGAATATGAAGCAGATTCAAAAAGAAAGAGATGATGCTGTTTATATTGAACAGGAAGTGCTTAAGTTAAATAAGCAGCTAGAATCTGAACTTGAAAAAGAAAGAAAAATAATTATGACTTGGACAAACTCTGGAAGAGACACTCATCAAGTGTTTCAAACAGATTCTGTAGGTTTAGGCTATTGTGAAAACGATGAACTTAGGTTTAAAGACAAAGTTAAGGTTAAACCACAACTTAAACCTGTGATATTTGTTCCAGAATCCACCAAGCTAAAATCTGTAGTTGTGAAAGAAGCTGTTATGGAGCCAGTTGAAGCTTGTGTTGAACAAGTAGATATTGAATCTAAAACAGAGAAGCTTGTTGAGCTAGAAGCTGTTAAAGAACCAATTAGAATCTGTGAGAAGCAGGTTAATGTTGGTTTAATAACAGGAAAACAGTTTAAACATAAGCTCAAAGAGGTTAAGTCTGCCATGAAACCTAAAGGGTCCAAGAGAAATAGGAATGGAAAAGTAGGCATAAATAATAGAAATAATCATATGCCTAATGCTAGTGCCTCAAGAAAAACATGTTATAATTGTGGTAGTTCTAATCATCTTGCTAGATTTTGCACTAAGAACAAACATATTAATTCTTTACCTTCTACTTCAGAAGTAAAGAATGATTATGTTAGAGTAAGACCACAGACTTTATGCAAACATTGTGGGAGCACTTGGCATTCTATTTACACATGTAAGAGTTATCATGCAATTTATCATAACTATTATGAGCTAAAACCCAACTTGAAATGGGTTAGAGCAAACTCTGCTAGTGTAAAATCTGACAATGTTAGTTTAAACTCTGATAATGCTGATTCCGCTGCAAAAGCTAACACTGTTAAGAAAGACAAAGGATCCAAGCAAGTCTGGATCCTTAAAACTAACACTTAGTGTTTGTTTGTGATTGCAGGGTATAATAGAGAGCACACTTATCTTGGACAGTGGATGCTCAGGACATATGACTGGAAATAAAGCCCTGCTATCAGACTTTGAGGAGAAGGCTGGCCCAAAAGTTTCCTATGGAGATGGCAACATAGGACACACTCTGGGATATGGCAATATTAATCTTGGAAGTGTCATCATCACAAATGTAGCTCTAGTCTCAGGACTCAAGCATAATCTGTTATCTGTGAGTCAAATCTGTGACAGAGGAAACCATGTAGATTTTCATAGTGAATACTGTGAAGTTATCAGTAAATCTACTGGGAAAGTTGTTCTAGTTGGACACAGGCGCAACAATATTTATGAAGCAAGTTTGGTAACAAACTCTGATGGAAAAACAGTGTGTCTGACTGCAAGAATGTCAAATGAAGAGAGTTGGAATTGGCACAAGAAGCTCTCTCATCTCAATTTGAACAACATAAATGAGCTTATTAGAAAGGATCTTGTAAGAGGACTTCCAAAATCAATACTCAATCTAGATGGTCTATGTGATTCTTGTCAAAAGGCCAAGCAAAGGAAGTCATCTTTCAAGAGCAAATCTGAATCTTCAGTAGTGGAACCTTATCATCTTCTACATGTCGATCTCTTTGGACCAGTGAATGTGATGTCCATGGGCAGAAAGAAATATGCTCTAGTAATTGTTGATGAATATACTAGATATACATGGGTGTATTTCTTGTCAAAGAAGGATGAAACTGCTCAAATGTTGATGGATCATGTAAATCTACTGGACAAAAGATCACAGCACAAAGTCAAAATTATAAGGAGTGATAATGGAACTGAATTCAGAAACTCAATCTTGGAAGCTTTCTGCAAGGAAAGAGGAGTCAAACAAGAATTTTCTGCACCTGGAACTCCACAGCAAAATGGTGTAGTTGAAAGAAAGAACAGAACTTTAATTGAAGCTGCCAGAACTATGCTTGATGAAGCAAAATTGCCAACTTATTTCTGGGCAGAAGCTGTTCAAACTGCTTGTTTTACTCAAAATGCAACTCTGATCAACAAGCATGGAAAAACACCATATGAGATGGTGAAAAACAAGAAGCCAAATTTGAAATATTTTCACATATTTGGATGCAAATGCTTTGTGTTGAAGACTCATCCTGAACAGTTGACCAAGTTCGAGTTAAAAGCTGATGAAGGAATCTTTGTTGGCTATCCATTGTCAACAAAAGCATTCAGAGTTTACAATCTGAGAACGAAGGTGATCATGGAATCCATACATGTGTCGTTTGATGACAAGAAAATAATTGGACTTGAAGACAAGGATGGATATGATCAACTACGTTTTGAAAATGAAGATCTATTCTCTGATGATATAAACTCTGATGAAGCAGGGTTGACAAACTCTGACGAAGCATACTCTGAACCTCTACTGGTAAATACTGGAGAAACTGGAAATTCTCAAATTGAACAAAATAGAGAACCAGTTGAGGGGGAGCGTGAAGAAGCTCAACAAGACACAGCAAGTGAGTCAGTTGAGGAAACTGATTCAAACTCTGACAGCTCAAACACTGAGCCATCCAACTCAGGGGGAGCCTCAGATACTGCAGAAAGTCAACATATGAATCAGGAGAGCATGGATCAAGGGGGAGGATTCAATAATGATGCAAGAAACCACTTACCAACAGCCAGAAAGTGGACACAGGCACACACACCTGATCTCATAATTGGAGATCCTGATGCTAGTGTGAGAACTAGAAGTGCAACAAACAATGAGTGTCTGTATCATGCTTTCTTGTCTCAAACAGAACCAAAGAAAGTGGAGGAAGCTCTTCAAGATGCTAATTGGATTACAGCAATGCAAGAAGAGTTAAATGAATTTGAAAGAAATGAAGTCTGGACACTTGTACCTAGACCAAAGAATAGATCAATTGTAGGTACAAAGTGGGTTTTCAGAAACAAGACTGACAGTGAAGGTGTGATTACAAGAAACAAGGCTAGACTTGTGGCAAAAGGTTATTCACAACAGGAAGGAATTGACTATGATGAAACCTTTGCTCCAGTTGCAAGATTGGAGGCCATAAGAATTTTTCTGGCCTATGCTGCACACAAGAAGTTTAAAGTCTTTCAGATGGATGTAAAAAGTGCTTTTCTCAATGGGAAGCTTGAAGAAGAAGTGTTTGTTGAACAACCACCAGGATTTGTAGATTCCAAGCATCCAGATTATGTCTACAGGCTTGACAAGGCATTATATGGACTAAAGCAAGCACCAAGAGCATGGTATGAAACTCTTGCTCAATTTCTTTTAGAAAGTGGGTTCACAAGAGGTACAATTGATAAAACCTTGTTTTATTTCAATTCTGGTGATGATTTGCTTTTAGTTCAAATTTATGTAGATGATATTATTTTTGGATCTACTAATGACAAACTTTGTAAGAAGTTTGCAAAGCTTATGCAATCCAGGTATCAAATGAGCATGATGGGAGAGCTTAGTTATTTTCTAGGCTTACAGGTCAAGCAAACAGATGATGGGATTTTTATCAATCAAGCAAAGTATACCAGAAATCTTCTAAAGAAATTTGGTATGCTTGATAGTTCATCTGCTACAACTCCCATGGCTACAGCAACGAAGCTTGACAAAGACACAGGAGCCTCAGTAGATATGACTAACTACAGAGGAATGATAGGGTCTCTACTGTATCTTACTGCAAGTAGACCTGATATCATGTATGCAACATGTCTTTGTGCAAGATTTCAAGCAGATCCCAGAGAGCCTCATCTAACAGCTGTAAAAAGGATCTTCAAATATCTCAAAGGAACCATAACCCTGGGTTTGTGGTATCCTAGAGAATCAGAGTTTAAGTTAATTGGTTACTCTGATGCAAATTTTGCAGGCTGTAAGATAGACAGAAAAAGTACAAGTGGAAGCTGTCAATTTTTAGGTGACAGACTAGTTTCTTGGTACAGCAAGAAACAGAAGTCAATCTCCACATCCACTGCTGAAGCAGAGTATATAGCAGCTGGTAGCTGTTGTGCACAGATTTTATGGATGAAGAATCAACTGCTGGATTATGGGTTAAGGTACTCTAAAATACCTATTTTCTGTGATAACCAAAGTGCTATTGCTATGACAGGTAATCCAGTACAGCACTCCATGACCAAGCACATCAGCATAAGATATCATTTTATCAGAGAACATGTGGAAGAAGGGAACATTGAGCTTCATTTTGTGTCTACAGACCAACAACTTGCAGATATCTTCACCAAACCTTTGAGTGAAGCTACGTTTACAAGATTGGTAAATGAACTTGGAATGATCTCTGGTTCTGACTAGAGATACAGATTAGACTCAAAATTTATCCATGTTTGATTGTTTAATGCTCATGATTCCTTGCATATATTAACTGTTATGAGTACCAGTGTCATAAACTCTGTCGGTTAAACTCTGATGCTAAACTCTGTGAGTCATAAAAAGTTGGTCATACTCTGAATGTTACAGTTTAAATGCTATACTCTGATTGTAATTTTGTCTGGAACATATGGACCAATGAAGAAATTTGTATGAAGCATAATTCTCAGTAAGTAATTGTGAATCCTTAAGAGTTGATAGATTCTTATCTCAAATATGTGCAGTAAGCTAACACAGCATGATACTGTCTCTATATTTATAGCATCTCTTAGTTTATTGATCCTATACACTGAGTCTGTATTAGCTGTTTGCATCTTCTCTCATAAGTTAATTATAATTACTGATGAAAAGTCTAAACTCTGATTATTCATTGCAATTAATTCACCCTCCAATCAAAAGATGCCAAACAGAGCACAAATTCCTTTGAGATCATGGTGTGCCTAGGAAGATCCAGGAACTTATTGTATGAAATAAGGGCTAAAATCTTTGATTTTTGGTGACTAGTGCCAACCACTGATTACTGGAAAAAAAAAAAAAAAATATATATATATATATATATATATAATAAAGGGGGTGAAAAATAAAAGACATATCCAAATGAAAGGATATCAGTAATACAGAGTTTAGATAGAAAAATCAGTGTCTATGTTATACATGAGAGTTTAGGCAACCAGTTTTTACTACTTTAGTTTGTGGATTTTATGCACTTTGAGATGATCTAAATACTGATTTCGGTAAACTCTGCTACTACACACACATATTTTCACAACTGTACAGATTGAGAAAAGAGTTTATTGACAAAGAAGGACAAATGGTAAACACTGATGTATTGTGTGAAATACGCCGAGGTTACTTTGTTTTAATCTCTGATGGTTAAAATAATCTCTTTGTTTCAGACATTTTATAACTTTGAGATTAGCCATTTGTTTTTCGGAAAAAGTATGATTGAACGGAGAAAAGAAAGAGTGTGTTTGATAAGTCCTGATAGTGATTCGTAATGCTGCTGAGTATGTTAGTTTATTGTTTAAAGTGATATCATTTCTTTCACTTTACAATTACTATGCAAAATTGATAATACTGATATGTAAAGAAACAAATTTTTTTTCATTAATTGATTCAAATTTACATTCAGACCATTTCATACTCATGTTTAGCTAAACTTTCTGGTACATACTAATCACTATGGTTACAAAAGAGAAGATCTATTTAACCAGGACAAGTATTTGAATGCTACAACTGAAGCAGAAGAGCTAGAGCCAGAAGCTATTGTGCTCTATTACTTCTGATGATCGCTACCCAGTTGTTCAACTGATCATTATACCATCTGGGATTGCTTGACAACATCCTGAAGATGAATCATCATCATCATCTTCCTGGATTCTCTTTCTGCTTTGCAGCTTGCAGGATTCCAAGAAGATTGTCTCCTCAGTACCCATCAGGAAGCTCTGCTGGAAGAGCATCATACAAATCTCCATAGTATGATCGTCTGCCAGGATGGGCACATCATATGGACCGGGACGGATGATGTGCACATAAGGATTAGAGATTGGTCCTTCCGCTATTTCATCATCTGCTATAAGACCTTCATCATTCAGAAAAGACAGAACAAGAAACTCATCGATGATATAGTTTGCTTGTTGATGCCAGTTCATGTTCACGAATGATTCTACATCCATGAATTCAAAGGTTCCTGCCATTTGGTGTATGGTAATTTTAAGATATGAAGCCTGTTGTTAAAATGCTTCGGTTTTTAAAGCATTCAACAAGGTAACTGAAAGGTTTTTCCTTGAATCGAAGCGCTTGGGATAATAAGGTGCGGAGTTTCAAGACAGTCATTATTATTCTGACTGTTGAGCTCCTTTGTACTTTATTATTAAAATTGATAATTTTATTATTATTAATTTTTTTTTAAGCGGAAATTTTGAGTGTTATATGTGATGCCAGGTGTCTCCACGTCTGCACGTGTATTGGAAGTTGTTAGACACAGCTGTCAGCGTATGCACGTTTGACATCTGTCCCACTAACATACTTTTAATCGTTACAGTTCCTATTTAATACACTACATACACACGATTCAATCTTTTACGCACCTCATCTTTTCATAAGCTTTTACTCACACACAAACACTCAAACACTTTCAAAGCCCAGTTCTTCTTGTTTTCCAATCTTACTAATGGCAACTACAGCGTTTATTGCTTCTGAATTAGAATTTGTTCCCAACAATTATTCTGCTCCTGTAGCAAATGAGAACGCACCGGAGGCGTTTCATTAGATTCTGAGGTTCTTGTTACACTCTGATATCGGTACTGCTCTAACCGCACCATCGAAGCTGTCTGCGACTCAAATTCGAACTTTTTGGCAGACAGGTACTTATGATAATGGAGGAGAGTCTGGATCGCCATCTATAATTTTTGAGTTTCAAGGAGATGAATTTGTTGTTACTCCTACTACTGTTCATGATGCTTTGGGTCTTGAAGATTTCAATGCATTCACAATCTCTGTTGGAGACTCTGAGCTAGTCAGAATGATGAACGAGATAGGCTACACTGGACCTTTGACAAAGATAGGTCAACTCAAAAGGCCATTTTTGCGCAAGGAGTGGAGCTTCTTTTTCGATTGCATTACTCGGGCTTTTGGAAAGAAGTGCACCAATTGGGATGCGATTCCCACGGATAGTCTACAGATCGGGTATTCTCTTCTCTATGGCAGTCAATTTGATGTTGCTAGATTAGTTTTAACTAATATTGGTGAGAAAATGCTAGAGAATAGAAATGTTGTTTATTTCTCTAGGTTTTGTCAATTGATATTCAATTTTTGCTGCCCAAATGTTGAGATAGTAGAGGATGATGTTATACTTTCGTTTAAACTGCACAAACGTATATTTTCTGACCTTATCAACAAGGACAACAAGAAAGGAGAAGTTGGTCCTTTAATGTTGCCTGCATCAGTGCAACAATTTCTTGACAACTTACAACAACAACAAGTCTCAACTGCTGAAGCTGGACCTTCTGTGTCTCAACCACAGAGGTCAAAGAGTTCCAAAGTTCGAGCAGTTAAGTCTGGTTTGCAACAAACTGAAGCTGAGGTATCAAATGTTGATGCTGTGCCTCAGAGAAAAAGATTGAAGAAAAGGCGAGCCCAAAAGGCAAAGTCTGTTGCTGCTGATTCTATTGTAGACTCAGAAACTGAAGCTGATGAAGAAACTCTTCATCAGAGAAAGAGAAGACTAGTTGTTGATCAACTTTTTGGTGATATCATTGCCAATATGGACAAAGAACCTGAGGACACTGAAGCTCCTACATCAGAGAATGAGGAGATTGTGATTACAACTGTTCCTTCAAGTACTCCTGCAATTGTTGTTGAGGAGGATATTCTAACTGCTGAGGATGCTGCAAATCCTGAAACTATTATGATGGATTTTGAAACAGAAGCTCCTACATCAAAAGCTGATGATGTAGTTGAGGAAGCTGCTGCATACTCTGACAGCAGGATTGTGGATCATGAAGATACTGTACTGGAAGCTGATCAAGCTACTACTGAATTAGTAGAACCTATTGCTTCTCACACAGAAATCATTTCTCTTGATTTTGAGAAAGGTGAGGAAGTTGATCAGATTAGAGTTGATCCAGTTCCAGAAGCTGTTGCTGTACATGCTGATGCAACAGATAATGATCATGAGGATATTGTTTTCCTTGAAACTTTGCAACAATTAGTTGTTGAGATTGTTCAGAGAGAAGCAGAGGTTACTGTTCCAGCAAACTCTGATGTTCCTCAAACTGTAGCAGATCAAGTACCTGATGCAACTGCACAGTTAATTGATGAAATCACTGCTGAAAATGTGCTTGAAGATATTCACAGAGAGGATGACAATGCTGAAGCTAGTCCTGCTCATTCAAACTCTGATATTCAAGTGGAAGTTTCTGATCTTCAAGCAAATTCTACTGAAGAGAGGGAAGTTCAAAGGGCTGCTTCTGAGCATTTTCAGAATATGTACTACAATACATGGACTAATGCAGATTGTGTCTTTCCAGCACAACGGGCTGCAGATTTTCTATCTGATTCTGTTAAGAAGATTACAAATCCTGATGTCCTTACGAGCTTCCAGGCAACTGTTATTCAAGTCAAATCTCTCAATAATAGATTTGATGAGAATCAACAAATGCTTACAAAACTGAGGAATGAAGTAAGTCTGAGGGATCTTACTTTAAAGGCTGACAGAACTTCTTACTATGCCATGTTCAAGCAGCAAGCCAGGGATTCTGAAGAAATCAAGAAGAGGCTTGGGACAGTTGAGGACAACCAGAATGCTATGTCTGCTCAACTGACTTCCATTTCTACTGCGCTTGAATTGCTGACATCAGTACTACTTTCTGATGATGTCAAAAAGGGGGAGAGTATACCTAAAGACAAATGCAAAGATACTCAAACTCTGAGACGGAAGGATGATTCTACTGATGGGGGAAGCAGAGGAAATGAAAGAAGGATTTCTGCTCAAAGGCAAAGACGTGTAATAAACTCTGGTGGTCAATCTACTTCAAACCTCAACAAAAGTTTAGTTGTTTCAGCTAACCCATCTACTGATGAAGAGATTGCTGCTAGGATCTTTATTAAAGAGCATGGAAAGGAAGTTACTATTGAAGATATCCAGGCTGAAGAACAGATGCTTGCTGAGGAACACAAGAAAAATCTTGAAGCTGGAATCTACAAGAAACAGGAAATCAAGGCTCCTAGGAAGAAAGAAGTTGGTATTTCTATCAAAGAGAATACACAACAGAGTATACAATATACAAGGAGACCTGTGATTAGAAACTCTGATAAGGGTAAAGGCAAAATGATTGAAGAGCCTAACCTGAAGAAGAAAGATAATTCAACCTCTGACATTGCTCAAGTTGAAACAAGATTAGCAAAATCAACCTCTGACGCTGCTCAAGTTGATGATACTATTGAAGTTAAGCCAGCCTCTGACAAGGCTCAAGCTGTGCAAACTCAGCTAGCTCCTCAACTCAAAGGTTTCTTAAGACCTGTACTCTCTGAAACTCTGACACTTCAACCTGTGGATTTTTCTCAAACCAGGACTGTACTTGGAAAAGAATCTTATGATAAGTCTGGTTTAGGTTCACATAGGGAGAAGAGAATAAATAACAGATCTCAAGACAATATTTCACTGGCAGGATCTGGTATTGGGGGTACACAAGAAAATCTTGATAAGTTAGAATCTGTTCAATTGATTTTTCACAGAGTCTTGAAGAAGCAGTTTCTGTTATACTTCATGAGTGATGGAAGTGTTTATAGAGTTGGAGAATCTGATGTAAATCTCAAATCATGGGAAGAACTTGAATATGTACTTTATCTGTTGAAAGTTAAGAACAGACACACCCATAATGTTGCTCAAATCTTAAGAGAAAAGATGCTGAGATCAAAAGTGATGCTTGGAGGAGGAGAAGTCTCAAATGCTTATATTCCAAAGTATAGAGATCATGCTGGAAAGTTGGTGAAGATGAAGAAAAACAGTGCTAGATTTAAAACTGCACTTGGAATAAAAGTCTTAGAATTCAACTTAGAGTCAGATAAAGCTCAGTACATTCGGTTAGGAAATGACATGAAGAAGAACAGTATCTATTCTCTGAGGGCTGCCATATATCAAACTGGTGAAGGAGATCCAGAGTATAAGGAGCTGAAAGAGATTATGATAGCTGAACTTGAGAATGCTGAGAGAAGACTGCTGATTGATTATCTCAGGACTGTACCTGATATTGAAGAAGTCAAGTAAAGTCTGACTGTAAGTTTTTAATATTTTCTATTCTAAGTCAAATTTAAACTCTGTTTTAAATTAAACTCTGTTATATGTTAAACACTGCATTTGTTAAATGGTTTTGACATCATCAATTATATGTTTCACTTGTACATTTTATTATGAACAAGTTGGGGGAGATTGTTAGATATAATTGCTAATGTTTGTTTATCAGTGTTTAAGCAACAGGTACTGACAAGAGTTTATCAGAAGCCAGTCAGAGTTTAGTTAAACTCTGACAGGGTGAAGAGTTTAATTGAAGCCGGTCAGAGTTTATTTAAAGTCTGACAAGGTGATAGTTGTATTAGCTGTCGGTGCTGAATTGAAGATTCTAGAAGCAATATATTCTGAAGATGGAAAGAAGCAGAATATATTGATACAGCTAAGGAAACGGAATAGAAGACTGAAGCAATCCTTAATTGATATAAATTGTATAGCTGATTTATAGGAATATCAATTAGATAAGGATTGTATGTAGCTGTGTACTATATAAACACAGATAGGTTATCCCTAGAAGGGACGCGATTATTGATATATTATTATTGTAACCTAGAAGCTCTTTGTGATTCATTAACATCATAAAGAGAGAAGCTGTTAATATAAATACAGTTTATTGATTCATAAACAGTGTTCTTAATTATCGTTATTCTCATACATACTTGATTGTATTGTGTATTCGGCCTAACATTGTTACTCTATATCACACTGATAAAAGAGTTCAACAATTATTTGCAAGAAAAGCACTCTCTACAGCAAGTGAAGAATATCCTGATCTCTCACATGAAGAATTCTTAAGACAACAGAGAGAAATGATGGAAAGCTTTAATAACCCTGCTCCTGCTAGAGGTAGAGGAGGTAGAGGTAGGAGAGGGGCTAGAAGAGGTAGAAGAGGTTCTTCAACTCAAACAGTGCCTAGACAGACAAGGTCTAGAGGTTTATTAATAGAAGAAATTCCTGAACCTACTCAAACTCTAGTAGTTCCTGACATGTCTACTTTTGGTGATGATGGAAATGTTGAAGAAGAACCTGAATTGAGAAGAAAGCCAAGACAATTAATTCTCTGCAATACAAATCAAATTGAAGATTCTAATCCTAATATTGTTACTGACAATGTTCAAGATCCTGATGAATCTGAAATTCTGCAAGAGATTGAGTTGTTAATCTTATCTACTGTGGTTGATTCTCACAACAAGGAAGTGGATGAAGAAGAAGAAGCCAGAAGAAGAGAAATCACAAGAAGAACAAATAGAGATTTCAATCTCTATGTACAAAGGCTTAAACTCTCAAACAGAAGATTGTGGAGAAATACAAGCAGACAAGAATCTTTACTATAAAGAAGCTATGCTTTTGAAAAAGAAAAAGATAAGAAGTGGAAACACATAAGTACACTGAGGTGTAACACGCCTATCAATTTTCAGAATGGAGGAATTATAACAAGTGCTTCAAGTGTTGTTGATTTATCTGATATGATTAGATCAAAAGCACTCTGGCTACGAATGTTTTCAAATATGAAGCAATTAACAAGTAATTCAAGAGGAGGTATTGGACACAGGGATGCTGAATATCTGAATATGTCATATGTTGATCCTAACTCCTTGACTGAAATTGGAGGTACTTTAACTTCTGAAAACCTGAACAATTTATTAGCTGTTGATATAGTTATAGATTGTCATGATGGTATTGAAAAGAAAGAAAAGCTTATGTACTTCATGAAAGATGGTAGTGTGAAGATCCTGTGCATTCAAGATCTGCTGATGAAAACTACACAAGAACTGAAATATGTTCATTATCTGTTAAGATGGAAGAATAAAGTGTGCAAAGAATGGAGTGACATGATCTTTTCAACAATAAGAAGAAGACTGAATGGAAACAAAAATTTCAATGGTGATTATACTCCCATGTACTTAAATCAAAGAGGTCAAGATGTGGAAATGCAAAGGGGCATTGCTGTTAAAGAAGTGACTTTTGGCATGACTCAACTTACTCTCAATCCTGATGGGAAGGAAATTGCTTATCTTTTGCTTGAAGAGCACATTCTACAAAGAAGCTCCATACAGAATCTCAGAGCATCTATTTACCAGATTAATGAGGAAGATGAAGAACTCAGAAATCTTAAGGAAAGACTGATTCAAATTCTTGAAGAAAAAGAAGAAAATTTGTTATCCAACTTCTTGAAGATGAATCTGTTTTATCAAAGAATTTAAACAGATAAGTTGTTGCTGAAGATACTTGTATATTTTGTAAATATATTTTTGACATCATTGAATCTTAGGAATCTATACTTTATTTCACAAAGTATGAGATTGGGGGAGATTGTTAGATCAGGATTCAATGATCGTCATGATCTAGACTTCAACTGATCAGGATTGCTGACATCATCAGGATTGCATGGTCGTCAGGATCAGAATGAATATCAGGACTGGGATCAGGATTGATCATCGGGACTGGAAGCTGATCAGGATTCCTACTTCGAGTTATATTTGGAGTCTAGTTAAATAAGGAAGATTATTCTGTCAGTTCCTGGTTTGTAGTAATGAAGCTATCGATTAAGGATAGGTTTCAATCTTTGTAATTGATTAGGACTTATCATTGATAGAGAAGCTGTGTAGTATATAAACACAGTTTTAGGTTTCGATTTATGTGAGACGGAAAGGGTGAACATAATCGATAACACACTCGAGTATTTTTGTAATCTAGAAGCTCTCAAGAACATCAGAATTTCTTGAGAGAATTTTTATAATCTAGCAGCTCTCAAGAACACAGAATTTCTTGAGAGAGTTTTGTAACAGTTTTATATCAGATTTAATAAAGCTGTTATTACTTATTATTCTTTCATATTTGTGATTCATATCTTATTAAGTCGAGAATCTTATACAATTGTATTCAACCCCCCTTCTACAATTGTTTATTACTGGGCAACAATCTCCTCACTGCAAATCTCCCAAACTCTGACTATGAGGCTATTCTTCTCACTCATAAGGAGGATGTTGAAGCACAACAAGATAAAATTGTGGATGAAACCCAGCAAGATGGCAATGTGGATGCTTGGCTGGATGGCAAGAGAACTGTGAAGCTGAAGGAGGCTCTAGCTTTTCTCAGAGAGGACTATCTTACTGCCTTGGGGTCAAATGTTAAAAGTCTCTCTCCTGCAGAAATCTATGATGCTGTCAATGAAGTCTACAAGAGCCAGCTCAAAGCTATGCACTTCCTTGGGAAAGGTCTCCAGTCAGAAATCTCCACAATTCAGGAAGAGACTGGTCATTCAATAGCTCAGCTAAAGAACAGTTATCTCTCTGACTTTCCCAAGATAGATGGAATTCTCAAGGAGGTTCAGAAAACAGCTTCTAATGTCTCAATGATGGACTGCACCCTAGCTTTGGTCTCAGATAATATGAAGAAGCTTTCTACCAAGCTAGACAATTAGGTGCATGCCAATATCAACTCCAACTCAATGCTCATAGTGCTGTGGAAGAATCAGTATGGGAACAAGCTTGTAGATGAAGTTCCTATTTCTGACATCTCCAGATTTGACTTCTCCAAAATCAAAGACCAATCCCTCAACTCTTTCAAATCTCAACAACTATTCTCAAAGGTGGATAGCTTGGAAAGGGAGGTTGCTGATCTTAAGGCTGACAATACAGTGCTATCTCAATCCTTGGAGCAGCTCAATGAAAAGTTGGATGACCAAAGCAATGCCACATCTAATATTCTGCTAGTCCAACAGCAAATGATGACAACCCTGCTCAGAAGCATGAACCTTCATGTTCCTGGAGAAGCTCAATACATCTTGTCTGATCCCAATCCTAAGGGGGAGAAAGGAAAGGAGGAGGTCATTGTGAAAAAGAGAGGGGGAGTACCTGCCAAGCAACAAAAGCTTAAGAGCAAAATCACTGAAGAAACTTTAAAGCCAATCACTCTTCCCTCTGTGGATGTCATCAATGCACAAGGTCAAAGAAGCACAGTCACTACCACCTACTATCCATCTACTATGCCAAAGGATATCTCAGCTCCTCAAACAACATCAAGTGCCAAACCTGTCAAAGCTACCATTATCACTGAGGCCAAGCTACAGGAAGTTGCCAACTCTCACATCTATCATGATGAGGCCTTCCTGGAGTTTCTGAAAGCCATCTACAGCAGTGCTCAAGAAGATGCTAGGATCTACAGAGAAAGGCTCAAGGAAAATATCAAGTACTTCACTGTAGCAGTCAGAAAAATCAAGGAAGTTCATCTAAGAGAAGTAATCATGGTATCCAAGTATAATTGCTTATGGCATTTATCCTTTCAAACTCTAGAAAAACTGCGGTTTACTGAGCTGACCATAATCCTGGAATTGATTGAGAAGCATGGGGAGAACAACATGAGGCTGCATGATGATTTGAAGATAGACCAATTTCAAAGATTGCCTGAAGTTATCTCTAACCCAAGGACAATAATCTTTCAAAGTCTAAACCAAGCCAATAGCATTGATCAATTGGTGATTCCTGCAAACTTGATAATGAAGAACAATTCCAAAATCAATCAAGTGTTGCAGATGCTGAGAGCCAAGAGAGGAGTTAGAACAACTGAAGAGCTAGAGATAATTCAAATTCTCCAATCTTTCTTGATTCATGGAACTATTCCTGAGTCACTCAAAGAAAGAAGCAAGAAGAAAGATGATGAGGGGGGTGATGAGGAGAAAACCTATAGAAGGAGAAGTCAACCAAGGAGCAATAACGATGGAGCAAGTGACAGCAGCAAGGGCAAATCTTCCAAGAAATCTAAAGATGCTGGTGAAGACAAGGACTCCAAGGGAAACAAAGAAATTGTCAGGAAGAGGAGTGGAAATCAGCAAGTCAAGGACATTGCTAGAAGTACCTTAACCACATCACAAGACTCTAAGTCTAGGGTGGGTACTGTTGGTAGTGATCCTCCAAAATCAATACCTAAGACTTCTGAACCTGATTTGCCACAGAAAAAGATTGAAGCCACTACAACAAAATCTAAGACACTTTCACAAAGTCACAGCTAGTGGAGTGTTACAGTGGATGAAGGGGAATGGGTTGAAGCTACTTCTAAATGATGCGGCACTGAAGACTAAATCTCTCTGTTCCAGAAAGCTACCTCAAGTGAAGCATTTGAAGATCAAGAGTGTAGCCAAAAGGACAAGGATAACAAAGAAGACTGGAGTAATCACAAATGTAGTAGGGATCAATGTTCTTCCTCTTGATGAAGACTATGATGAAGATGCCCTAGAATTTTTGAGAGCTCAAAAGATCTTTGAAGTCAAAGTGAAGAACAATCATCTTGAAATCAAATACACTGATGGAAGGGAGAAAGAAATGAAGCAAGGCAGCTGGCAATATTTTCCTACATATGAACTTGAAAGAATAAATGCTCTTTTGAACTTTGAAGAAAAGGAAGAAAGGATGTGGAAAATAGAGATAGCCAGATTCATGAAGATGCACTCTGATTATGAAGAAAGTCTAAGGAAGCTAAATGAAGAAAAGAGGTGTCTGAAAGAAAAGGAGATGGCTGAAATGGAGGAAAGAGCAAAGGAGCTGAGGGAGAAAGGGCTGTACAGGGTAAAACAAAATCCTTATATTGTGGAGTACAAAAATCATTATGGAGGAAAAAGCAAGATAAGGATGGAGTTTATTGATTCATATGTGGAAAGTGCCCTTAGAACAGCAGCTGAAGATTTAGAAGGCTCTCCTCTCATAGAGGAGTTGATTGCAAGAGATGAAATTCTAATGGCCATTTCTGAAATAAAGAAGAATGAAGAAATAAGGAAGAAGAAGGTTTATGATGATTTCTTAGAGAAACAATTGGAAACTGAAGCTATGTAGCTCAAGGAGAAATTCTGTAAGCCTAAATTTCCAAGATGTTATCAAATTATGCTCATCCTTTTATCTTCTTTATATTTGTTTCTTTTTATGTTAGTTAGGCTTGTTATCAAACATGAAATTGTGCCTAAGGGTCTTACTCACAATTTGGGGGAGATTGTTAGGCTCAAGACATGTCTGAATACCACCATTAACAAGCCTACACTATGTGACTATGTCATACTACATGACCTAGTGAATTTTATCACTGGGATATAGTATAGGTCTCTCTGTACTTGTCTTGTTCTCATGAACATTAGCTTGATCATGTATGCTCAGAATTATAATGAGCTTAGTAAGTTTCTTGCATCTAGAATGTACATAGGCCATTGAATAATTATCCTGGTAGAAGTTCAGAATTGTTCATGTAGCAGGATGGAGATGAATAAGGCCCTGAAGAAATAAGTTGCAGAAATTTGTCTAAGGCATTATATAGCAAAGTCAGAATAAAGCTATGTCGTGAAGTCACCAAAATCCATGTCGAGAAGTGCTAGATCGCATAGTCCAATTTGTACTATGTCGTGAAGTCTTCAAGACTCATATCGTGAAGTGTTAAAATCAGCAAAGTCAAAATGTACTAGATCGTGAAGTCCTCAAATAGCTTATTCCGCATAGTCCTCAAATAGCCTATGTCGCATAGTCCTCAAATAGCCTATGTCGCATAGTCCTCAAAAAGGCTATATCGCGAAGTCCTCAAAAAGGCTAGATCGCGAAGTCCTCAAATGGCTTATGTCGCAAAGTCCTCAAAGGCCATGTCGCGTAGTCTTCACAAGGGACATCGCGAAGCCAGGAATGAAGTGGAGTTCACGATATCAACACTTAGCCATTTACAACAAGACAAATGAAGGTACAAGATCAAAGTCAATGGAGACAAATACTGAAGCATCTGTATTGGTCAGGTGGTCCAAAATACAGATGGCAAATCTACAGCTAAACTTGGAGAGGAAGAAGGAAGACAAGCAGCTACAGATAAGGGAGAGGACCACAGAAAGCATGTGTTTCTCCCTGACACAGCCAACCTTTTATAGAACGACAAAATGGAGTTGCAGGAAGGGTAGTTGTGTAATTAGGTGTGTGCACTAGTTTTGTATAGGACAATATATATATTGTGCACACCCTATTGTTAGCTGTAAGTGAGAAGATCATAGAATTATATTGAAGCACTTCTTTCTCTGTAAGAAAAGAAAGAAAACACTGTTCTTGTTTAGAAGCCAGAATTTCTCTTATGAGATTTTGGAAGTTGTAGTATTTAATTTGCTTAATACAAAGTAGATTAAAGTGATTGTGTGTGTACTGTTTATTTCATTCCTCATTTTCTTACTACACAATCTATTACAGCATTTTAGTTTCGAGAAAGCGAAAATCTATCAAACTATCCATTCACCCCCCCTCTGTCTAGTTTCTAAGTGGTATTCATTACTAACATGTTCCCTCCCCCCAAGTGTTTGATAAAATGCCCGAAAGAATTACTAAACTTTGAATACAAATATCTTCTAATTTTTACGAACTAAAATTGTTCAATGTTAGTTCTTTAATTTATTTTCTCTTTTTTGACAGATTTATTTTATAGATCGAAAACAGATTGTGAGGTACCATTAATACATAATGGAGTTTGTTTTGTATTTTATGTTTCTCTAACCATTTAACACCTGGAAATTTTGCACTTATACGTATTATAATTTATCGTTTCAATTATATGATTGATATATATAGGGTTTTTCGTATTGATGGTATATGTAGTTATTGGGTGCTGACTTAAGTATATTCAAGTTTTTAATTTAGAAATTAATACAAGTATTACTAATAGATGTCATGTTAGTTTACAATTTTTTTGCGGGATAGAATAGATACTGGGTGTTCTAGATGAGTTTTAGAACATTGCAATCATAAATTTTCTTCCAATTCTTCAAGATGTTACATTCTGGAGAGTAGGTTTTAATACTGATTTTGATCAAAAGCCTTCGTAAATCTTCTAATACTCTACTTAGGTCTTGCGCTTTCAGTTCTTAAAACTTTCTTTCTGACTCGTTCATATCTTTTCTTGCAATTTGTTGATTTTAAGCATTCTTTTCCTTTGTTTCGCTTCCTCTATCTTTCAGACTTTCAAAACATCGAATAATTCAGTGCCAAGTAATTAGCCCAAATGCAACAACTTTGGTAATCCACAAACCCACCCCAAGTTCCCAAAAGATCATGATTTGTTGGTGCAATTTGTAGTAATACTTTGTGTTATAAACTGAACTAAAGTCCCAACTCTTCTTGATTTTGAGACTCGAGTGGTACAAACTCCCCCACTTTAACTCTTGACGGCATCGTTAGATCTGAACGGATAGCTCATAGGTCCAATATCGTACATCTCTAGCGATTGTGAGATAATACTGGCTAGTTTATGTCCCCGCCTCTGGACCTCAGTCCATTGTGAAATAATACCACCAGTCTTCATGTCCCCCACCTCCGGCAACTTCACGAATCAACCGCCGACCAATTGGCCCAAATGCAATAACGTGGGTAATCCACAAACCCACTAGAGGTCTCCAAAAGATCATGATTGTTGGTGCATTTAGTAGTTGTACTTTGTCTTATAAACTGTACTAAAGCCCCCACATTTCTCGATGTGAGACTCAGGTGTTACAATATGTTTTAATTTAATAATATTTCAATCTATTGTCAATATTAGTTCTTTATATATATTAAAATAATTTTCAAATGCAATAAATTTTTTTATTTTACTACTAAAATTTTAAAACATAAATATGTTTAAATGACCTGGGTATGTCTAACTGATAATAATATTAACATTCGTGAAATATTATTTGTTATTATAACTTCAATTCTCATATTTTGTTGCATGAACTCGTGCAAGGCACAGTTATTTTCTAGTGATTAAAATAAAATTTTATTCTTTGCTTTTTAAATATTATATTTAGTTATATTTGTACATATTTTGTTCGTCTCATTGTAATATACTTACTTTAATTTATATAGATAATTTGATTGATCGGGGCCTATGATTTTAAATAACTCGGGGTGTATAATGTGATCGATCCGATCATAATATTTTTGTATGCTATATAATATCTTGTTTTCTAAAATTTGTTAACTGGATGATATGGTCAGAAAAGTAATTATAGAAATATAATTGACAAGTCAATGGAAAGACCGATATTTAAGGCCCGACACCCTAATTATTCATTAATTTCATAATTAATGAATAGGGAAAATATACAGCTCATAAAAAGAGTCCAAAATATGGTAAATTCATCAAAGAAGGATCCAGAATCCCAATTAAAGGCAATTAATGAGTCATAGCCTTTATCAACAAGGAAACGAATTCTCCAGCAAGAAATACAATGTTTATCCAATATCAAAAAGGAGACTTATTCGCTAAGACTCCTAAACATACCATAAATACTAGGCTCCAGACGCCTATATAAGGACCCTGATCCTACAATCAGAACTACGTTTTGGACACAGCTCCATACGTCACCTACTACGTTTTGGGCACAGCTCCATACGTCACAACGCCTCGAAGGCGCAACAAGCCACGAAGGCACCCCTAGAACTACGTTTTAGACTTCATCCTCGAATAAGGACATACAAGTCACTACGTCCTTGGTGTGCCCCTGCCACCATAGCCCCGAGGGCAACACCAAGAACTACGTCTTTGGCTTGATTCTCAATAATGAATTGAGATACGTAGGCATCTTGTGAGGACCGATTTAGTCTCGAAACACAAGTGCAGCCATAAAATCTTGAAGCTCATTAAACCCTCGCATTAAATTCGTAAGCTCAGATTTTATTCCACAACATTTGGCGCCGTCTGTGGGAAGACAACATCAACCATGGCAAACACACGAAGAACAGCTCGAGGTCCTCAAACTTCTGATGGACTTCCTCTTACTTCTGCAACAGAAACTCAGGGGAGCCAACCACCTCCAATCACTAGCACTGAAGGGGCAGATGCCCCCATCACCACCACTCAAGGACCGGAAGTCCCGATTACTGCTGAAGGGACGAATCCCCTACAAATGGTTGTTCATGGACGAGATCCACCAGAGACCACTCTCCAGCAACCAATCATAACCACTCCATTGCTTGCAAACGCAGCACGTGGTCTCCAACTTCACACCACAGATCTCCCCCAATATACTACCCAAACTCTCGGTATGCCAACTTATGGTATGCCACCTCGACCCCCGATGGGCAGTAGTGGTGCCAACCCCATCTATCATGAGGCCTATGTGCCCCCATATATTCAAGGTCTGGGACCCCAAAATCAGCGAACCCCTTTTCAAGACTACTCAGGTCCCTACACCGAGGATGAGAATTACTCAACAGGAGATGAGAGGGATGTTGCCCCAAGAAGGAGACGTTCCTCCCAAACCAATCGAGAAACTACTAAGGAAAAACTTGTGTCCCTTGAAGCCGAGGCTGCAAGGCTCAAAAATTTATTGGCAGAAGAGGATGCCACAAGGACACAAAATCAAGGAAGAGTCCTGATGATCAACCTCGACCCAACACCAAGGAGAAGCAGTAGGGCTGAGGCCCCAAGGGGTGATCCTACTGATTTGTTGCCCCTAGGAGATCCTGATGATACAACACCACCCTTCACTCAAGACATCATGAAATCCAACATCTCTAGAAAATTCAAGATGCCGACGATCAAGGCTTATGATGGAACGGGAGATCCCGCTAACCATGTGAGAACCTTCTCCAACGCACTGCTGTTGCAGCCGACCAACGATGCGGTCAAGTGTAGGGCGTTTCCCCAAACCTTGGCAGGCATGGCACAACGTTGGTATAGCCGCTTGCCTCCCAATTCTATTGGGTCCTTCAAGGAATTGAGCAAGGCGTTTATCAACCAATTCGTAAGTGGGAGAGTGCACGAGAAAAGCTCTGCATCCCTCATGGCAATCCAACAAGGAAAGTGTTGGGATTTATGGGTGATAGCATAGAAACATCTTAACTTTGATTGTACTTAATTTTTTAAATTAAGTAGAACATACTGTCATAGCCAAAGTATGTTCTTGTAATCAGTATGTAATGTTATTCTAGTTGTATTGTTTGAAAGAAGTTCACTTATGTGTTCAAGCCTCAAAGAATGCTTTTTGGATGACAACATGAATAAAGGTTACTGTCCTAAAGCTGTGACAGTAAGATTACAAGAAGACAGAATGTTGCAAGTCACGACAGCATATTCACTCTGACAGCAACATTGGCGGAAGACTACGCGACAGCAACTATTGCCCTCGACAGCAAGTTTGGGATCCTCGACAGCACTCTATGCGGGGAACTCATACTGTCACCAAAAGATCATTCCTGTGACAGCAAGCTTTGCGGCAAAAGTAACTGTCTCAATAAAGATCCTTATGCTAGGTATCTTTCTCAGTCAAATCCCGTGACAGTTTAAATGTTCAAGAAACAGGCGTGATGCAGCATCCCTAAGCTGCACCAAGTCTGCAAGACTACGACAGAAGCTTCAAGGCACTACAAATCAAAAGCGAATCAATTCAAGAGCAAGGTCAAGTCTTTATCTGCTGAATTGGTTTAGCTGGAAATAGAATGAATCTAGGTTGCTTTCTTTGTAATGTATATCTGACATGTTAGCAATTTAGGAAAGTCACATGGGTAAGACAATCTGTAAGAAGCTGCCACTTGACAGTGACAGCAGCTTCACAAACCCGTGACTGATAGTGATAGGGTTAGTCCTATACCTTCTATCAACTCATTCTAGAATAGTAACGAAGACAAGCAAGTGTCTTTGAAGAAAACCCGAAGCTCGAGAATTCTTTCTTGAGGTTGTAGCAACACTTTGCAAAATAAATAAAACATTTATTTTGTGAATCTTGTTCTTACTAAATACTGTTCGTGATTGCATATATTGCTGATAACGTTTAATCTTGATTTGAGTTGTTGAAATTTAGATTGAATTTTATCAGTATTGCATTCATCCCCCCCCCCTTCTGCAATACACAAGGACTAACAACTGGTATCAAAGCTTTCAGATTAACATACATATCTGAGATCCCGGAGAAAATGCAGAAATCAAACAGTATCAAGATCCCAGCTTTTGATAAAGAGAACTACAGCATTTGGAAAAGAAAAATCTTGTTGTTTATCAAAGCTGCAAATCCACTATACCCAGGTATACTCGAGAATGGTCCTTTCATTCCAAGAAAGGAAATTGAAGCCACAACAGTAAATGGTGAGATTATTCCTGCACATTGGGTTCCCAAAGATCCCTCAGAAATCTTGGAACCTGAAAAGGAGAAAATGGTGCTAGATGATCATTTGCAACTTATCTTGCTCGATTCTCTCACGCTGGATAAAGCCATGTGTGGAAGTGTAATAAGCTGCACATCAGCCAAGGAGATGTGGATCAGGTTAGCCTTACTCTGTGAAGGAAGTGAAGAGGTTAAGGGCAACCAAAGGCAAATTCTAATATCTCAATATGAGGCATTCATGGTCAAGCCTGGTGAAGACTTAACCTCCATGTTCGAAAGGTTCAGTAAGCTCTTAACTGAATTACAGATACATGGCAAGTACTATGACAGAAAAGAATTAAATGTCAAGTTCCTGCTCACACTGCCTGATCACCTTGAACACAAGACAACAGCCATACGAGAAGGAAGAGATCTCAACACTATAACCTTTGAGACACTTTATGGTATTCTGAAATCTTATGAACTCGAACTCTTTCAAAAGAGAGCCATACAAAGTGGAACAAGGAACAAGATGGCTAATATGTCAAGTGCCCTAGTAGCACATGTGCCAAGGATCACACAACCAAGTGAAGTACTACAGATCACACAATCAACCCCAACACAAACCTTGAAGATAGAAGAGGTGGTTGAAGATGATGAGAAAGTGGTACTACAGCTTAAAGATGTGGAAGATGAAGACTTCTACACAATGGAGGAACTGGAAAGCATGGAAAACCCTACTATGGCTTACATGGCCAAGAAGTTCAAGAACTTTAGGTTCAAGAAGGATAGGTCATACAAGCCTCAAGGCCAAGCATCCAAGTTCAGCAAAGGAAGCTCATCAAAGGCTGCTGTGGGAAGTTCAACCAAAGGAGGATACAAAACTGGATTTGTGGATAGATCAAAGTTCAAATGTTACAACTGTGGTGAACCTGGTCATTTTGCTACTGAATGCAAAAGACCCAAACAGGTTCAAAGATATGAGAAAGGAACTGGTGGATACTCCAAGAAAAATCAAGGTAGAGCCTATGTGGCTGAAGGAAAGTGTTGGGATGATTCTGATGATGAAGAAGAGGAAGAATATGTTAACCTAGCTCTCATGGCTAGTACTGATGAGGTAGCATCAACATCTTCAAGTCAGGTACCTTCACTTGTCTTACTTGATATGTCTACTGATGAGTATAAGAAAACCATTAAAGACTTAAGTGCTGAAATGTTCAATGTCTATACTAGCTTATCTGCTGCTAATGAGGAAATCTCTAGACTAAGTAAGCTAAATGAAACACTTCAGTCTGAAAATGATTCTCTTTTTCTCAAAACCAGTTCACTAGGCTCTTTAGCTCAAGAGAATGCTAAACTTAAAAATGAATTAAAATGTGCTAAGGAGGTTGAGGAATTCCTGAGGAATGAGATTGCTGAAAATGAATTTAAGATTAAGGCCTATAGAAACTCATCAAAGATAGTTCAGGATTACAATGATAAGCATACAGAAAATCAGTCTGTTGGTATAGGTTTTTCTTATGGTAGAAGACCTGGAAAGGAAACTGTGATTCAAGATTGTCCTGGAGTTGCTGCTGTCAAACCCACCATTCTCAAGAAAGTTAAAACTCCTATTTTCAAAGCTGCTGAAATTGAGTTTGATGAAGAAGCCATGCTCATCAAACAAGAAATTCTTGATGAGGATGAAGGTGTTGACAGCACATTCAAGAAAGGAAAGGATACTGTCACAATCCCCAAGACAGTAAACTTACCAAGCAATCAGACAGTAAGTTCAAAGGATGCTGTCACGATTGGCATGACAGAATCTTTCAAAGATACTGTCAAGAATGATTCCAAGACAGTAACTCTCAAACCTTCTGTCAAGACAGTAGGAATAAAAGATACTGTCAAGGATAGTTCGACAGCAACTTCTGAACATACTGTCAATCCAGTAACTCCCAAGTCTAGAAACAGGAATGGTAAGGTAGGTGTCAATAAAGGAAATGGATACACTAATGTTGGTGGTGCTTCTAGGAAACTATGCAATAACTGTGGATCTACACATCACTTAACACATGTTTGTAAGAAACCAATTGAGGATAAGATCAATGCAACTGAACTCAATGGTAACTTACACAGAACCCCCCTTATGCATAGAACTATGAGTGTCTGTAATAACATTGATTGTATGCCATGCAAAATAACTGCCATGAGTACATGCTTTAACTTACCTGTTCTCTCTACTGAAAAATGCTCATACCTAAACACTGTTGAGACTTCTGAGCCTGCTGGCAACAGCAAAAAGGCCTCATCCACTAAGAAAAGGACCAAGTCCAATTCTAAACCTAAGTGGGTGAAAAGAGAAGTCAAACAGGAAGTCTTTGATAATGCTTGTGATGTTGTGACTGAAAGAATCTCAGGAAACACTGAAACTGCAGGACCCAACAAAGATTGGGTACCATATGCAACTTAGAAACATTCTGTTTTGCAGGGTAAGAAGAAAAATCAGGTCATGTGGATAATTGACAGTGGTTGCTCAAGACACATGACAGGTGATAAAGCCCTGCTATCACATTATGTAGAGAAAGCTGGCCCAATCATAACCTTTGGAGACAACAGCAAGGGTTACACAGTGGGATATGGCTGTCTGGAAATTGGAAATGTTGTCATTGAAGATATTGCTCTTGTGGATGGATTGAAGCACAACCTACTCAGTGTCAGCCAATTCAGTGACAGAGGATTTAAGGTTGACTTTGACATGATGGTGTGCAACATCTATCACAAGAAGGATGGAAGCCTCTCTCTAAAAGGGGTCAGAAAAGGAAGCTTGTTTGTTGCTGATCTAAGCTCAACAAAGAAGGATAAAGTTTACTGTTTTTACAGTAAAGCTACTGTTGGTGACAGTATGCTTTGGCACAGGAAGCTCTCACATCTCAACTTCAAGACAATGAATATTCTGATGAAGAAGGAGTTAGTGAGAGGTTTGCCCCAACAGGAATTCTGTCAAGAAGGACTGTGTGAAGATTGTCAAATGGGCAAACTGAGAAGAGCTGTGCACAAGTCCAAGCAAGTAAAAACCAACACAGAAGCACTCAAGTTAATTCACATGGACCTCTTTGTACCAGTCAATGTACCATCAATGGCCAGAAAGAGGTATGCCTTAGTAATGGTGGATGATTACTCAAGGTACACTTGGGTGAAATTTCTTGAATCCAAAGATGAAGCTGCTCAAGTGATTATTGATCAAGTCAGAGTTCTTGATAGAACCCCAAACTCAAAAGTTCAAATCTTGAGGAGTGACAATGGTACAGAATTCAGAAATGCCACACTTGGAAATTTCTGTAAAGATGAAGGAATTGTACAACAATTCTCTGCTGCAAGAACTCCACAGCAGAATGGAGTTGTAGAAAGAAAGAACAGGACTCTCATTGAAGCAGCTAGAACTATGTTGCATGATGCTAAGTTGCCAACATATTTCTGGGCTGAAGCTATCAACACAGCCTGTTATACTCAGAACAGAACCATGATCAACAAAACTCATGCAAGTACTCCTTACTGTCTGTTAACTGGAAAGAAACCTACTGTCAAATATTTTCATGTGTTTGGGAGCAAATGCTTTATGATGAAAGACAACCATGAGAAGAAAGGAAAATTTGACACCAAGGCTTTTGAAGGATTATTCATGGGTTACAGCACAGAAAGGACTGCCTACAGAGTTTATGTTATGGAACACAGGATTATTGAAGAAAGTGTTAATGTCACATTTGATGAAACCAAGTTTCCAGGACTGCATGAAGAAGGAAAGATGCAGACATTCAGATTTGAGAATCAAGGATACCTGGAAGCTGAGGAGATTGTAGATGAAGAACCTAGCTTCACCCAAATTGTTGAAGTTGACAAAGATGCTGTCAACACCACTACTGTCAATCAAACTCCAGCTCAATCACACACCATAACATCTAACATTCAGAACAGTGTTGACACTGGAGACAATGAAGAACATGGTGGAGACAATGGTATTGATGAGCATTCAACTCAACAAGCTGAAGCAAATGTTCCTGTTCAATCAAGTAGCTTGCCCAGAATCACCAGATGGACCAAGGATCACACAAATGACCTTATAATTGGTGATCCTAATTCTGGAGTGAGGACAAGGAACAAAGTCTCTGCTGACAGCATGTTTTCATGCTTCCTGTCACAAATGGAACCCAAGACAATTGATGAAGCATTGTTGGATTCTGACTGGGTGATAGCCATGCAAGAAGAGCTAAATCAGTTTGAAAGAAACAATGTATGGAAATTGGTTCCAAGACCTAAGGGAAAGTCAGTTATTGAGACCAAGTGGGTTTTCAGAAACAAACTTGATGAAAATGGATTGGTGACAAGGAACAAAGCAAGGCTAGTGGCTAAAGGTTACTGTCAACAGGAGGGAATAGATTATGATGAGACATTTGCTCCTGTTGCCAGACTTGAAGCTATAAGAATCTTTCTAGCTTATGCTGCACACTGCAACTTCAAAGTATTTCAGATGGATGTCAAAAGTGCCTTTCTAAATGGAGAGCTGGAAGAAGAAGTGTATGTGGAACAGCCACCAGGGTTTGAGGATGCTGACATGCATAACTTTGTGTACAAACTCTTCAAAGCTTTGTATGGACTAAAGCAAGCACCCAGGGCATGGTATGACACACTTTCCACCTTTCTTCTGGAAAACCAGTTTACCAGAGGAGTTGTAGACAAGACACTTTTCTACAAGCATCATGGCAAGGACATCATTCTGGTACAAATCTATGTGGATGATATCATTTTTGGTTCTACAAATGAGAAGCTGTGTGAGAAGTTTTCCCATCTCATGAGTAACAAATATGAGATGAGCATGATGGGAGAATTGTCATTCTTTCTAGGGTTACAAATTCTTCAACAAACTGATGGAATCTTCATAAGTCAAGCTAAGTATATCAAGGAACTTCTCAAAAAGTTCAACTTGGAAGATTCATCTCCTGCAAGAACACCAATGTCCACAGCAACCAGTCTGGATCTTGACCCTAAAGGAAAGAAAGTTGACTCAAGCACCTATAGAGGCATGGTAGGATCTCTCCTATACCTAACTGCTAGCAGACCTGACATCATGTTTGCTACATGTCTCTGTGCAAGGTTTCAAAGTGATCCAAAGGAGTCACACTTGGTAGCCATCAAGAGGATCTTTAGATACTTAAAAGGCACTCCTAACCTAGGCCTTTGGTATCCTAAGAATACTGGATTTGATCTAATTGGTTACTCAGACTCAGACTATGCTGGATGCAAGATTGACAGAAAGAGTACTACTGGTAGCTGTCAATTTCTTGGTGGAAGATTGGTCTCATGGTTTAGCAAGAAGCAGCATTCAGTTTCTACCTCAACTGCAGAAGCTGAGTACATTGCTGCAGGCAGTTGCTGTGCACAAATTCTATGGATGAAAAGTCAACTTCTAGATTATGGTCTAGTGTTAAGAGAAATTCCTATTTACTGTGACAACACTAGTGCCATAGCCATCTCAGACAATCCGGTTCAACACTCTAGGACAAAGCACATTGATATAAGACATCACTTTATCAGAGAGCATGTTGAACAAGGAACTGTGAAGCTGATTTATGTCCCAACTGACAAGCAACTTGCTGACATCTTCACTAAGCCATTGGATGAAGCAACCTTCAACAGGTTGGTAAGTGAATTGGGAATGCTGAATCTGGTATGTTAATTTACTAAGGTTTCTAAATTTTCAATTCTTATTGAAGCTCATGACAGCAACTTCAAACCTGCTGTCAAGAGAAGTTACTGTCTACTTGGTTTATGTCTGTTATGTGACAGCATGTGTTGATTTGACTTCTCATGTCAGTATTTTTGTGCCAGTCTCATACTTTTAAACCGTGTATGACTTTAATGTGGTTATCTGTTAAGTTTGAGAGTTAAAAATCTGTTCCATTGGACTTTCACACTCTTTTGCATTAATCTGTAGGATTAAAGGAGGACACGACCATTAATTACTTTTGTGGTAGTTGTATGGGTACTCTAACTGTTGACCATTAGACTTTAATCCTTAGACGGTTTTGCCTATAAATTAACCTTAGGTTTCACCAGTCTGCTCTCAGTTTTAAAGTAAATAATGGAAAACAAAGTAGGAATTGAAGTTGGTCTAAAGAAGTGTGATAGTGAACCCGACAATGAAGAGATCGACGAGCTCTTTGAAATGTTGTTGGACGCCATGGATGAGATAGACGAGGAAAAGGAGGCCAAGGCTAAGGAAGAAGAAGCCAAGGCTGTGGAAGAAGAGAAGGAGCTTCAGGCACTTCTTGAAAAAGAAGGCCGCTCTGAAGAAGAGATTAAGGAAGAAGTCTTAGAACTAGTTGATAAAATCATAGAATGATGTACTCAATGTTCAATTTTAATGATTTTATTAATAATAATAAAAGTTCCTGTTTATGTGGTTATTGAGTTTATGATTTGTCTGTGTTAATTGCTTAATATCTGTGTTCAAAAGATTACCTTGCTAAATCAATAATTTGTCAATATTTAGTTAAGTGTATGAATCAAGCATTCTAATAAGTTCATGACAGAACCATTTCCTAATCGAAGTTACTGTCGTTAAGAAGGATACTGTCATGTGTTTCTTGACAGCAACCTTCTTGACAGCAGGAAAAGACTTTCTGTCAAGACTTGTAAAGGACACTGTCATTCATATGCTTAACGGTGACAGCAAGTTTTTGCGCAATAGTTGCTGTCGCGCAAAACCTACTGTCACCACCACTTCTTACTGACAGATTGTTTCTAGCGCACAGGTTACTGTCAACAATAGTGGACCGTTGTAATTGGATATTCACCCCACGATTGACAGTGAATAACGGGCAGTAACTCACGTGTTAAGAGAGTGGGTTAAGACACGTCCTTTAACTCCACTTTTTGAGCAAACGTTTGAGAAACCCATATTTATTCTCCAGTTACTCAGACATATCACTCTCACAAAACTCAAGGCAAAATACTTTTCCTCAAGCAAAAAGCTACTTTCTCACTTTCTTCTTTTCTTGAAATCTCCATGGCCCCCAATCAGACTCTCTCTCAAACAAACTTTGCTGGCATCTTTTCCCCAAATGATGCTGGTGAAGATTTCAAAGGACTGGTGTTTTTCTTGAACAAGTCCTATCTTCGTTCAGCCATTACCTCAACTCCACATCTCGACCTGGACAAACTTGAGGAATTTTGGCGAACTGCTGTTGCTCTCATTGTGGGTGAAACCCCAGCTATTGAATTCAAGATAAATGGGCAACAATACATTCTCACAGCTGAGGTCATCAATACTGCTCTTGGAATTACACTGGAACAAGGACAACACTTTGCTCCACTTGCTAATGATGACACTCTGAAGAAGCTCTTCTTGAAGATTGGGTATGCAGGCCCTATTCTCGAAGAGGGAACAACCAAGTGGTACCCGTCTGGTGAAATGGACAGGAAGTATCTAAGGAAGGAGTGGAGCATGATATTTGATGCAATGGTCAAGGTGTTCTCTACCAAGTCCACAGGCTGGAATGGGATACCTTCCTACATCAAGAAACTGACACATTCTCTTGTCCATGGATACAAGGTGAATGTTGGAGCTCTCCTCATGGCACAACTCCGAGCTGCCATAGGTAAGAAGGTATCACACTACCCTCGCTTTCTTATGATGTGTATCAATACTTTCTGTCACTTTAATAATGATGCCCCTCGTCTAGAGGTTTGCTCTGTCTTGAAAAAGAACACACACACACACTGTTATCTTCACAGGATCTAAATGCACATATTCCACTTTGCTTCACTCAGCACATGGTTGATCAAGTGTCCAACCTTGATTATCCATTACCTACTGGTTATGATTCGTTTTCTCTTGAGGATGAAGCTGGATTAGACCCAAATTCAGCTAACCCGCATTCAACACCATACACTCAGCCTAGGCCCTCTAGACTTCCCAAAGCCCAAAGAGAAGCCTTGCAAGAATCCAGAAAAAGATCCTTAGAAGCTGATGTTGGTGGTAGCTCTGTTAGTCAAGAGGGAGACACTGCACCTAGTGCAGCAAATAAGGAAGGTAGTCACGAAGAACCCACAGTGGTTCCCCCTGAGCCTAAGAAGAAGAGAGCTAGGAGGACCAAAACCACTGTCAGCCACCCTGCAGTCTCCCAAAAGACTGTAGAGGAAACCAGGGAAATAAACTCCTCCCTAGATGTGCCTTCTCAACAAGGTGCTTCTATTGAAATTGGCCTGTCTCCCAAGGCACCCTGTACAGAGTCTGCACAAACTCATGGTTCCCAACCTGAGATACCCCCACTTGAAGAAACACACAGTGAGTTAGGGCACAGTGAGGATTTCTCTACTCCTATTGATGGTTCACATGTTTCATCTGTGAATCAGCCCCCACTCTCTACTACACTTTCACCTTCTTCCTTCCCTACACATTCTTTTGTTTCTTCTCCACAACCTAGAGAAGGGGACAGTCCCAACCCTTCAGGTTTTGATCATCCATCTCCAATCATGGATGAGCCCCCATCTAGTGGTCCACAAGCACCCATTTCTCAAAGTGAGATGGACACCACTCCTCCAAACACTGAGCTAGGGCAAAGTGGTATTTTGTCAGAAAATGAAACAACCAACACTTTGTCTGACCTCCAAGGAGCATCTTACCTTCAGGAAGATGCTGTCACAGCCTCTGTTGCTGTCAAAGACACTGGGGATGCTACTGTCCTGGGCACAGCTACTGTCAAAGGTGGAGAGAAAGATACTGTCACTACAGAACATACTGTCACTCCACCTCCCAAAGATGCTGTCAAGCCCTCCCAGCCTAATTTTGATGCTGTACTTGTTGAGGATGCCTCTGATGATGACCTACCTCTTGCCAAACTCCTAAAGGTACATTCTAAATCTTCTCCTTCCATGCATGTTAGTACTGCTCATACCCATGCATCTAGGTTGAGTGAGGGTGTGCAAAAGAAAAGAGAGATAAAAGAAAAGAGAGGTGAGCATAAAAATGAGAGGCAGCCAAATGAGCTGGCAAAAGGAGAGGGACTTGAGCATGTCCGGAGAGATATTGAGGGAGCCCACATTATTCAGGCACTAGGCCTTGAGAGTCAAACTGTGAGGGGTGATGAGATCACTCAAAAACACCCTGAGAGTGTGAGAACCCCCATAGCCTCCAAGCCCCTGTCTTTTCCTTCCCCTCCAAGAAGGTTAAGGTCTGGTGGCCCCTCTGCTACTTTTGGTGACAGGATTGCAGCTCTTGAAGGACAGTGTCTTACTTTGGACTCCAAACTGGACTCTCTCTCTCAACTGGTGGTTGATGGTTTTGCTGCTACTCAACTCTCTATTCAGTTCCTTACTGACCTGGTAGCTGCCAACTCAACTAAGGGGGAGAAGGTAGCAAGATCAGAATCTTTGCCTATTCAAGAATCAGGTGGAACTCAGGGGGAGCCTGTAGCTGTGGAGACCAGAGGGGGAGCTAAAAGGAAAGCAATGTCTAAGGGGGAGCAAGTCAAAACAAGCAGTGCAAAACCACAGGACAAAGCTGAAAAGCCTGTTGAAGTGGAAATGGATGGAGAAAGGGTGTTAATGTCAAAGGAAACTCAACATGCATTGCAAAGAAGACCTGCATCTAGACATCCAATCTTGCCTCCTGTGGTGATTAGAGAACCTATTCAAGAAACTCAAGAAACTGCTCTACACAAGAAATGGAGAGAAATGGAGGAACAAAACAAACTTGGGAAAGGTAAAGGGAAACTGCCTGAATCCATCCATAAAGGAACTACTTGGTCCAATGGTACTGAGTATGATCAAGAGGAAGCCAATGTCTTGATGGTGGATTACAGGGAGAGCACATTACACAACCATGACAGTAAGTTTAGCAGTTTGGTGGAAGAAGCAATGAATGCTCCTAGCAACCGTCCAACCAACACCACAACTCTGTTAAAGGAACAAATTATCAGTGTCAGTGTAATGGTGAATGATGAGAAAAGATGGGCTGTAAGTATTTATCTAACTTCTGGCATATCTTACTTCATCACAATGCAGCTATTGCAGAGTCTGCTAGCAAAGGTGTTGTATGCTTTGAAGGGAAAGATCAGGGCAACTCAAACACCATTCAATGAAATATTGGATATGCAAATCCAGAACCTGATCATGCAGAAGCTACCTGAAGTCTACTCAAATCCACCATGTGTTTTCTACAGATCTAAAACTAAGGATGGCACAAGGAGGAACAGCTACATGAATATTGGTAGCCCATCCAAAATGGAAACCAAGTCAATTCTGAAGGTACTAGATGGAATACTCAGTTCAAATGCCAATCCAGGAAGAGTTCATGCTGTTCAAGAAATCTACAAAATGCTGGTGTTGAGAGACAAGGCACTGGGAGCTAGAATAAATGAGCTAATCACTAGAGCCAATGCCAAAAGAAATGATCAAGGTGGAAGCTGCTTCTATAACATTCCTCCCCATGATGATGATGATGATGATGAAGATGGTGAGGATGGAGGTGGTGAAGCTTCTGGAAATGCTGGAAATGCTGGTGGAAGTAATTCTGGGAATACTGGTATTCAATCTCAGAATGAAGGCAATGAAGAAACTCCTAGCCAGGAAAAGAAAGATGCTGGTGCAACAGATGAAGAGGAGTCAAGAATACTGGAAGCTTTGGAGGCAAGCATTCTTAGATGTGCTATTGATTGCATAAATGCTGAAAAAGATGCTGTCACCAAAGGTACTGTCGACAAAGATACTGTCATAGAAGATGCTGTCTTGGAAGATGTTGTCGACAAGGATACTGTCAAGGAAGGTTCTGTCAAGGATAAAACCAAAGCTGCTGTCAAGCCCAAGAGACTGAAAGCTAATGCTAAGGCATGGTTTTCTAGACAGAAACCTGCAGGAAAGCACAAATACTCAGGAAAGGAAAAGGCCACTGGATTTGGCAGAAATCTAAGGAAGCCAATTCAATCAATTCCTCCCAACAGTCTTAAGATTCAACAAATGAAATCAAAAGAGATTAAGAGTGTTGAGGTTAAGCTGGATGCAAATCAAGAGGCCTCTGAGTATATTCTGTGGTGGGAAGAATCAAGGTCTGCCAAGATTGACAAGGACTTCAATCTGGTAGCCACATCAACCAAGAACAGCACATCAACCATAGATAAAAGAAGAATTGATTTCTTCTACCTGGAAAGAATGGTAGAGTTGCTGGAGAGCTATGATAATGTTTCAGAGGCTGTCATGGAACATGTTCTAAAATATCAGGCAGATAGGGATGCTGAATTTTATCAGAAATTTGGCTATAACTTTGCAGATTTTGATGATGCTGATATTCTTACTGATCTCCCAGCCTCTCCTATACCATACCACTGGTACTATGAGTTTGATGACTCACCCACAGAAGAAGGGCAAGCCCAACCAACTCAGGAAGGGCAACCCAAGCCAAGCAAAGGACCTGAATCTTCTGCATATTCTCAAGCTCAGACAGAACTTGATAAGAAGGAAGCTGAATTACTAGAAATTCACAAGGCCTCTAACAAGGCAGAAAGTGAAGCTCCAAATTATCAACCATATATGCTGGAAAATCCCCTAAGAGTCAAGTTCCTAAAAGAAGAAATCTATGTTTGCAGCTTGCATAAGCTTAAAACATCCACTCTGAAGGATTTACAGTATATGGTAGCTGGTTCAATTCATCCCTTGGAACAGATTTGTTCTGATGAGATAGAGAAGTTATTGGAAGGGAGAAAAGGAGAAGACTCAAAGCTGGACAAGCAAAGAAGGAAGTCTCTCAATGCTTATCCTGGAAGAAGATTCAAGCTCATTAATGAAGAACTTCATTTCAGAACCTATCCATATGATATAGAGCAATGGCTGAATCTCAGGGATGTTAGCTCTCTCATATCCCCTTCCATAAAGAAGATCATTGATGAAGTAGAGGATGATGCAGTGTCTGCTGCTGAAATTTCTCTTGTAGAAAGTCTAAGAAGCTGCTTGGCAGAAGCTCTCAAAAGAGAGGATGCAGCAAGACAGAAGAGGAAATCTCAAGCTAAGTGAAAATTCTTGAATTCTGATCTTGTTAGTTAAGTTGTCAGCACATATTGTAAATTTGCTGTTATTTTCCATAAAAACAAATTGGGGGAGATTGTTGGGATTTATGGGTGATAGCATAGAAACATCTTAACTTTGATTGTACTTAATTTTTTAAATTAAGTAGAACATACTGTCATAGCCAAAGTATGTTCTTGTAATCAGTATGTAATGTTATTCTAGTTGTATTGTTTGAAAGAAGTTCACTTATGTGTTCAAGCCTCAAAGAATGCTTTTTGGATGACAACATGAATAAAGGTTACTGTCCTAAAGCTGTGACAGTAAGATTACAAGAAGACAGAATGTTGCAAGTCACGACAGCATATTCACTCTGACAGCAACATTGGCGGAAGACTACGCGACAGCAACTATTGCCCTCGACAGCAAGTTTGGGATCCTCGACAGCACTCTATGCGGGGAACTCATACTGTCACCAAAAGATCATTCCTGTGACAGCAAGCTTTGCGGCAAAAGTAACTGTCTCAATAAAGATCCTTATGCTAGGTATCTTTCTCAGTCAAATCCCGTGACAGTTTAAATGTTCAAGAAACAGGCGTGATGCAGCATCCCTAAGCTGCACCAAGTCTGCAAGACTACGACAGAAGCTTCAAGGCACTACAAATCAAAAGCGAATCAATTCAAGAGCAAGGTCAAGTCTTTATCTGCTGAATTGGTTTAGCTGGAAATAGAATGAATCTAGGTTGCTTTCTTTGTAATGTATATCTGACATGTTAGCAATTTAGGAAAGTCACATGGGTAAGACAATCTGTAAGAAGCTGCCACTTGACAGTGACAGCAGCTTCACAAACCCGTGACTGATAGTGATAGGGTTAGTCCTATACCTTCTATCAACTCATTCTAGAATAGTAACGAAGACAAGCAAGTGTCTTTGAAGAAAACCCGAAGCTCGAGAATTCTTTCTTGAGGTTGTAGCAACACTTTGCAAAATAAATAAAACATTTATTTTGTGAATCTTGTTCTTACTAAATACTGTTCGTGATTGCATATATTGCTGATAACGTTTAATCTTGATTTGAGTTGTTGAAATTTAGATTGAATTTTATCAGTATTGCATTCATCCCCCCCCTTCTGCAATACACAAGGACTAACAGAAAGAATGAAGCCTTAAAGGACTACATCAATCGATTCACTCGAGAAGCTTTGAAAGTCCCAGACTTAGAGGACAGAGTGGATATGATAGCCCTACAACAAGGAACTACTGATGACCACTTCAAAAGGTCGTTAGTTAAACATCCACCCGAGAGCATGCTGAAGCTCCAAGATAGAGCCAGAAAGTATATCAAGGCTGAAGAAAGCATGAGAAAGTATGAACCCACTACTGGCGGTAGTGGAAACTCAAAGAAAAGAAAAGAAACTCAGGAATACGACGTCAAGGAAAAGTTCCCCAGAACGTCAAAGAACTCCGATTGTCCCCCAAAGAGAAACAATTTTGGGCCAAAATTCACAGAATATGCAAGATTGAATACTCCCATGAGTCAAATTCTGATGGAGATAGCCAAGGAAGAAGATATCAAATGACCAAAGGCAATGAGGGCTGATTTGTCCAAACGGAACCAAAATCAGTTTTGTCGGTTCCATAAAGAAGTTGGTCATGACACCGATGATTGTAGGCAATTGAAAGATGAGATTGAGTTCTTGATACGAAGAGGAAAACTCAGCAAATTCACCAAGGATGAAAATCAAGGGAGTCAAAGAGGAAACTATGAAAGGAAGGATTACGACAGAAGGGACAACGACCAAGATCGTAACCCTAAGCCCCGAGGGCCAGTTATCAACATGATATTCGGAGGACCAACCGCTGCTGGGTCCTCCCGAAACTCAAGAAAGGCTTATGCCCGAGAGGTAATGACTGTGGTTGGAGAAGCACCGAAGCGTGCCAGAACAGAAGTGTCAATAGGTTTTGACGATTCAGACTTGGAAGGGGTAAAGTTCCCCCATGATGATCCTCTTGTCATAGTACCTGTGATAGGTAACTCCGAAACAAAGAGAGTCTTGGTCGACAATGGAGCTTCAGTGGATATCTTGTTCCACGATGCTTTTATCAAGATGGGTTACACTGATTCTCAGCTAACACCCTCAAATATGCCTATATACGGATTCAACGGGGTGGAATCAAAAGTGGAAGACACTATCCAACTCCCAATGACCATGGGGCAAGGGATGAATACGTCTACTCAGATGTTGAACTTCATAGTTATAAAAGCGACTTCAACCTACAATGCAATCCTGGGAAGGACTGGTCTTCATGCGTTCAAGGCTGTTGCCTCATCTTATCATCTAAAAATCAAGTTCCCAACGAGGAATGGGATTGGTGAAGAACGAGGAGACCAAAAGATGGCTAGAAGTTGTTATGTAGCCGCGTTAAGGCCTGATGGAACTGGGGGCAAGTTCTCCCAATTGAAGACATGAATGTCAGCGACAACGAGGACAGAAGGGGGAAACCAGCTGAGGACTTGGTCCCAATTCCCCTAGTCCCAGGAGAACCAGAGAAGGTGACTTATATTGGGGTATTACTGCCTGAACCATTGAAGAGCAAACTCACGTCTTTTCTTCAAGAAAAAAATGACGTTTTTGCTTGGACAGCGGCCGACATTCCAGGGATTGATCCCCAATTGATAACTCACAAACTGAATGTGGATCCTGAAAGGTAGACGGTGAAACAGAAAAAGAGGAATTTTGCTCCAGAGAGGCTTGAAGCCATTAAACAGGAAGTTAATAAACTTTTGGAAGCTGGGTTCATTGAGGAAATCCAATTCCCTGAGTGGTTGGCTAACCCCGTGATGGTCAAAAAGGCTAACGGAAAATGGAGGATGTGCGTCGACTTCACTGACTTGAATGATGCATGTCCTAAGGATTGTTTTCCCTTACCAAGGATTGATGCACTAATAGATGCTACAGCTGGACACGCGATGCTTAGCTTCATGGATGGATTCAGTGGATACAATCAAATCAAGATGCATGAGGATGACATCGCAAAAGTATCATTCATCACTGACTTTGGTGTTTTCTGCTTCTTAGTC
Source organism: Heracleum sosnowskyi (assembly GCA_030848705.1). Lineage (NCBI taxonomy): Eukaryota > Viridiplantae > Streptophyta > Magnoliopsida > Apiales > Apiaceae > Heracleum > Heracleum sosnowskyi. The sequence continues at coordinate 5,372,326 of CM061242.1, read as the reverse complement.
ATGGAATTTGGACTTAAGAATGCAGGGGCAACATACCAAAGATTGGTGAACAAATTTTTTGGACACCTAATTGGGAAAACCATGGAGGTCTACGTAGATGACATGTTAGTCAAGAGCCTCGATAAGGCCGATCACATTAAGCACCTCCGAGAGGCATTTGAAGTGCTAAGGCACCACAAGATGATGTTGAATCCAGCTAAGTGTGCCTTTGGTGTAGGCTCGGGAAAGTTTTTAGGCCTGATGGTTTCCAAGAGAGGAATCGAGGCCAATCCCGACAAAATCAAAGCAATTCTAGACATGGAGCCACCACGGACTGTCAAAGATGTCCAGAAATTAACGGGAAGAGTGGCAGCATTGGGAAGATTCATCTCCAAGTCAGGAGAGAAGTGTTTACCCTTCTTTAAAGCACTCAAGAAAGTGAAATTTTTTGAATGGACAACTGAAAGCCAAGAGGCCTTTGAGGCCCTGAAGAAATACATGGCTGAGCCACCACTATTGGGCTAACCAAAACCAGGGGAGGTTCTTTATCTATACTTGGCAGTATCCAACACTGCCCTGGGAGCTGTTTTGATAAAGGAAGAATTGAAAGTGCAGAAGCCCGTCTACTATGTGAGTAAGATTCTACATGGGGCAGAAATAAACTACTCAACGATTGAGAAGTTTGCCTTGGCCTTAATAATGGCCTCAAGAAAGCTACGCCCGTACTTCCAGGCTCACAAGATAGAGGTCTTGACTGATCAACCTCTAAGAAACATCTTGCATAGCCCTCAAGTTAGTGGAAGATTGATCAAATGGGCCATTGAATTGGGCAAATTCGACATCAAGTATAAGCCTCGAACGGCCATAAAATCTCAAGCACTCGCTGACTTCATGGTTGAATGTACCATTGACAACCAAGAAGTCGGGGGGCAGGAAGTAACAATGGAAGACAAGGAAACTGAAGACATAATCTCCAAAGAATGTTGGGTGCTCTATTTTGATGGAGCATCAAAAACAAAATCAAGTGGAGCCGGTTTAGTGCTACAAAGTCCTGATGGATTCCTCATAGAGTACGCACTAAAACTGGACTTCCCAACGACAAACAACGAAGCTGAATATGAAGCTCTGATAGCTGGTTTAGGGCTGGCTGGAGCCTTGAGGGTCAAAACTCTGAAAGTATGTGGAGATTCGAGGCTAGTGGTTTCCCAAGTAAATGGGGAATTTGAGGCCAGAGATGAAGTCATGGCCAAGTACTTGAAACTTGTCAAGGCCATCATGACTCAGTTCGACGAATGCTATGTAGAGCACATTCCAAGGGAAGAAAACATGAAGGCTGATGCCTTGTCTAAATTTGCTTCTTCCGAAATTGAAAACTATGCAGGGAGTGTATACTTCCAAGTCCTGAGGACCCCAAGCATCAACGGAAAGTTGGTAGCACTCATTGATGTTGCTAGTTGTTGGATAGATCCCATCAAGGCTCATCTGGAAACCAGGTGGTTATCCAATGACACTTCAGAAGCACGAAAGCTATACGTCAGAGCACTAAGGTATACCCTGATTGAGGGAATCCTATATAAGAAGTCTTTCATCATTCCATATCTGAAATGTTTAAGACCTCAAGAGGCAGAATTGGCCCTGAAGGAGGTACATGAAGGAATTTGTGGGCAACACTTGGGGGGGAGAGCCCTTGCTCATAAAGTCACCCGTCTAGGTTTCTATTGGCCAAGCATACTTGCTGATGCTAAAAGCTATGTGAAAAAATGTGAATGGTTCCAGAAACATGCACCAGTGGTTAGGCAACCACCAGAGATGTTGACATCCATAAACTCACCAATCCCCTTTGCCATGTGGGGAATGGATATACTTGGGCCATTTCCAATGGCAAGTGCTCAAAGAAAGTTCTTGATAGTAGCAATCGACTACTTCACCAAGTGGATTGAGGCTAAACCATTAGCCAAGATAACCACCAAGCAAGTGATGCATTTCTTCTGGGAAAATGTGATATGCAGGTATGGAATTCCACGAGTCCTGGTTACGGACAATGGAACTCAGTTTAACAATGATGAGTTCAAGAAATATTGTGATGAGAACGATATCAAGTTGCGCTTCACTTCTGATGCCCATCCTCAAGCAAATGGGCAAGCTGAGGTTGCAAATCGAATTATCCTAGATGGACTAAAGAAAAGAGTTGAACGCTCCAGAAACACTTGGGTAGACGAATTGCTCCCCATACTATGAGCATATCGTACTACTTGTAAAGTCACCACTGGAGCTACCCCCTTCCTGTTGGCATATGGGGTAGAGGCAGTGGTTCCAGTGGAGATTACTCACACATCTCCAAGAGTTGAGGCTTATGAGCCAGAAACAAATGAGGAAGGCTTGAGGCTAGCCTTAGATTTGATTGATGAAGTTAGAGATGAGGCAAATGCCAAGATAGTTCAGCATCAGAAACGAGCATCTTTCTATTACAACCTAATGGTTAAAGAAAGGTTCTTTCGACAAGGAGACTTGGTTCTTCGAAAGATTGAGGCATCCGGAGTTGGACAAAAGGGCAAGCTGGCCCCAAATTGGGAAGGACCATATCGCGTCAAGAACGTATTTGGTCGAGGCTCGTACAAGCTAGAAACCCTCGAAGGGCATGAGGTGCCAAGGACTTGGCATGCCTCAAATTTGAAAGTCTATTATGTTTAAAGTGTGTCCTGATTGGACTCACTACTAGGATAAATAGAAATAAGGTTCGATGAAATCATGAGCTTCCTAGAAAGCAAATGAAGGGTTGAAACCCCAGAAACCTAAGACATTCAGTCCAAACCCCATCATTCGATATGCTCAATGAAAGGCTTGAAGCCAAAACAAGACGGTATAAGACATAAAAGGCTTATGCAAATGTCAAGTTAGCCTCGAATAAGGCAAAATCGTCGTAAATGTGTAGGTCGCTCCACACTTTACACCAAGACGATACTCGTGAAACACTAGTGTATATTAAAATCCTCAAAAAAGGGTAGTAAGTCCCAGGTAAGGGATAAAAAGACCCCAAGTCTCGAAAAAGACCAGTATAACTTGTATGAAATCCTAGTGCATTATCATAGACGTTGGGAAGCGCGATCAGCCATTTTAAACCCAGAATCTTCAAAAAAAGCCCAGAATCTTCAAAGAATTCTTCAAAACTTCAAGTAAGAAACCCAGAAAACGATGAGATTCAACAGAAAATCTCGCCAGGAATCGCCTAGTGACTGGAAACCCAACCGGTTAAGAAAGGGCAACCGTCTATAGCCAGTTAAGGCCCACAAATCCATTTATGGATTATAGAGATTAAAACCCAAATAATTTGGGTCTCAGGCAAATTCGAAGCCCAAACAATTAAGGCCCAATAAGGCCCAAGGCTGGAATAATTTAAGCCCAATTAAAAATTGGGCTAGTTAAGGCCTAAGAAAAGAATGAAATTTGAAATATAGCCAAGGCAAAATCAAAGATTTAAGGTCGAAAAGACATTAAATCGAAATCGTACGACCGAGGTCGAAAACATATGGGAAAACGAGGTCGATTCCAACGACCTCGCTCCCAAATAAAGTCGAAAAATAATGAAATTGAGGTCGAAAAAACCTTAGAACGACATCGAAGGCTCGAAGTCGAAAATATACGAGGAATTGAGGTCGTTTCCATCGACTTCGCACCAAAAATCCAGTCAAAAAATTGAAAATTCGAGGTCAAAAAGACCCTAGATCGAAGTCGATTGATTGAGATCAAAAATACACTATAAATCGAGCTCGAACCCCTCGACCTCACACCCAAGTGAGGTCGAAAACAGAAGGATTCAAGGTCGAAAGAATGAGGTCGAATATGACCTAGAAAACGAGGTCTAAGCGTTCGACCTCACGCCAAATGAGGTCGAAAACGACCTAGAGATCGAGGTCGATATTGACCTAGAAATCATGGTCGAAAAAGGCTGGAACGAGGTCGAATGACCCAGGTCGAAAATGACCTGCAAAATGAGGGCGAAAGTATGAGGAATCGAGGTCGAATGACCCAGGTCGAAAATGACCTGTAAATCGAGGTCGAAAGTATAAGGGATCGAGGTCGAATGACCGAGGTCGAAAATGACTGGGAAGTCGAGGTCGAAACCATCGACCTGGGACCAATCAAGGTCGAAAAAAGGCTGGATCGAGGTCGAAGGCTCGAGGTCGAAAAAGACTTAAAAATCGAGGTCGAAACCTTCGACCTCACTCCAGTCGAGGTCGAAATCCAGATCGAATTTCAGGTCAAAAATGACCAGTTTCCTGGCCGAATTTGAGGTCGAAAATGACTTGTTTCCTGGTCAAAAAGGAGGTCGGAAATGACCTAATTTGAGGTCGAAAATGCCCTTAAAAATGGAAAATTTTGAGGAAAAACACGTTATAACTTCTACGAAAACCCCAAGGAGATTTTCCCAGAAGTTGGGGGGCAAATGATATGGTCAGAAAAGTAATTATAGAAATATAATTGACAAGTCAATGGAAAGGCCGATATTTAAGGCCCGACACCCTAATTATTCATTAATTTCGTAATTAATGAATAGGGAAAATATACAGCTCATAAAAAGAGTCCAAAATATGGTAAATTCATCAAAGAAGGATCCAGAATCCCAATTAAAGGCAATTAATGAGTCATAGCCTTTATCAACAAGGAAACGAATTCTCCAGCAAGAAATACAATGTTTATCCAATATCAAAAAGGAGACTTATTCGCTAAGACTCCTAAACATACCATAAATACTAGGCTCCAGACGCCTATATAAGGACCCTGATCCTACAATCAGAACTACGTTTTGGACACAGCTCCATACGTCACCTACTACGTTTTGGGCACAGCTCCATACGTCACAACGCCTCGAAGGCGCAACAAGCCACGAAGGCACCCCTAGAACTACGTTTTAGACTTCATCCTCGAATAAGGACATACAAGTCACTACGTCCTTGGTGTGCCCCTGCCACCATAGCCCCGAGGGCAACACCAAGAACTACGTCTTTGGCTTGATTCTCAATAATGAATTGAGATACGTAGGCATCTTGTGAGGACCGATTTAGTCTCGAAACACAAGTGCAGCCATAAAAGCTTGAAGCTCATTAAACCCTCGCATTAAATTCGTAAGCTCAGATTTTATTCCACAACACTGGACTATATATTTTTATCTATTTATTTTTTACACAAATTAGTATCACCAAGTATTTTTCCAACCCAAATTTATGTGTTTATATTGTCTAACCTTTTCAACATGATCATATAATTCGTTTAATTTTTTTTTTGTACTATCTATTTATTTTTATTATCTCATCTTTTAAATTGTTTTAATTCAAAACAAATAGTTTTCATATGTTATATATATGAATATATTAATCCAATTCCAAATAACTAATTATTTTCTTCCATAAAATGACATTAAAATTCATGTGATAATAATTAAAAATGTCTCATATATACAATGCATCCAATCTAATTATAAATCTACTCACTTTTATTATATCTATCTATTAATATTGTATTATTAAAATCGAAACATTGAAAATTTTGTAGTTAGTCGGTACGGTACTCGTATTTTGGTATTTGCACTTTAGTTCTTTTGTTTTTACAACTTAACCTTAATTTATTAAAAACAACGATTTTGATCAAAATATAATGTAGTCGGTCGGTTAGAATGATACTCATATTTTGATATTTGCACTTTAATCCCTTTACTTTTGCAACTTGACCTTGATTTATTAAAAACAACAATTTTAATTAAAATATATTTTTTAAATACTGTTAAACACAAAATTCTTGAAACACAATTTAATCACGCTCAAACACAAACACATACGTCAATTCAACATCGAGTTCAACTATCACATAAAACTATTTAAATTTAAGTTCATCTTCGTTAAAAAAAGTATAAATATAAAATAAATTATTAAAATACATATAATATAACAAATTTAAAAGTCATATTTGCATTGCACCGGTCCTATGCTTGTATACATAAGAAGAATATTCATAAATATCATGTATACATTTTATCGATATGTGCTATATAATAATGCTTATTGTAGAGATACCCCTTCCCTCCCAACCCCTGATCCATTCTCTGCCCCGTTTCAGGCGGAGAATTGAGAACTTTTTTGGCGATCGGGAAAAAAATATGTAAAAATTTCGGGGATCAGGATGGGGTCAGGGATTAGTGTCTCCCTACCACGCTTCCCGGTCCCCAATTTCTACATTTAACAAAAAATTTATATATTTTCATGTATATTAAATAAATTATTGTGAATACATATGATTTGTAAATATTCTTATAGTTTAAACTTTTAATCCATTTTTCTAATTCAAAGTTTTCACATGTAGAATACAATTAAATTATAATAATATTTATTTTATCTTTTTTTTGCCATAATTTTATCTCTTATTTTAAATAAATATTAATTTGAATTATTATTTAAAATATTAAATTAAATTAAAAATATAAATTATATATCATGATTTATCAAACTAATTTTATTATAAAATTTTAAAGAGATTTTATAGAAATTAATAAGTATGATTTAATAATTTAAATATATTGTATAGTACAAGAAAAGTTAGACCCTTATATAAGAAAATAGAATATATTATAGTTAAAGTTACACAACCAAAATATTTATTTTAAACTAAAGGAAAGATAAATATAAACCACACTTAATACAAAAATTTTATAAGATTGGTAGTATATAATTTTGTATGATATTTTAATAATTAAAAAATAAATATTATAAATATCCTTTGCAAACATACTCTAAAAAAAGAATTTAATAAATATTATAAATCACCTTGATTTTTACTCAAAAGTTTAAATAATAATTAATATAGGATTAAGAATGATGTGAGGTTTATGTAATGTGATTTTTCACTCAAAACCAAAAGAAGTCATGTAGATCAATGGTTATAAGAATGATTTCCTTACGGAAGGTCAGTGGTTCGATTCTGCACAAAAACATTATTTACTCTTTCTTTCTTTAGATAAGAGAGTAGTGGCATGTCATGTAATTTCAAAATATAAAAGGGTAAAATTGTAATTTCATAGGGGTTTTATTTGTTTTTTTACCCTTGTGTTCTCCTATTATATATAGAAGAGATTTGTGTTTACTTTTTAATTTTAGGATTTATTTGCTCGAAAAGATATTGTTCGACTGATTGAGATTGATGATGGTATGTCTTGGATATGTTTTGAGAATTTCTGTTGTTGACAAAGATATGGTTATGTAAATCATTTTTGGCACAATTTGTTCCCCCCCCCCCCCCCCCCCAAGTGTTTGATAAAATGCCCGAAAGAATTACTAAACTTTGAATACAAATATCTTCTAATTTTTACGAACTGAAATTGTTCAATGTTAGTTCTTTAATTTATTTTCTCTTTTTTGACAGATTTATTTTAGAGATCGAAAACAGATTGTGAGGTACCATTAATACATAATGGAGTTTGTTTTTGTATTTTATGTTTATCTAACCATTTAACACCTGGAAATTTTGCACTTATACGTATTATTATATATATTTACTTGGTTTGTTACAATTAATTTTTTGAAAGATTGGGATTGGTATTGATAGATATAAAAGTGCAGATGATTTTTTATGTAGAGCATAAAAGTAGAGTTTACTCACTTTAAAAGATTTTTCGAAAGATTGGGATTGGAGTTAAGTTTTGTGCATTTTGAAAAGCCTTTGTTTAATTGGAAATGTAGAGTTAACTCACTTTCTTTTAATCATGTTTACCATTTAATTATTTGATCCTTGCACAAACTATCCACCACTTAATCTAATCTGGAGAAAGCCAAGGTAAAATTAATATTTTAAATAAAACTTAAGATTTTATCTCTCATTTTAATTATTTGATGAAGATGAAGTATGACAAAGATATTTTGAGTTCTTAATTATTTGATCAAAGGTCTGAGAGAACTTTTTTGTTGCTCAATCTTTTTCACCAAGCGTTTGATAGAATTGCTCAGCTTTACTTTAATTCATTTTCTTTTATTTAATAATGTTTGTTATATAAATGGAGAAGGGATTGTAAGGTACCATTAACACGGAATGGAGTTTGTTTTTGTATTTTATGTTTATCTAATCTTTCCTTAATAGGTGGAATTTTGGTTTTTGATTGATTTTTTTAAATGATTTATGTATTTGGGTGATATACTGAAATACTTCTTACTATACAATTGTCATGCCAGATTTGAAAATTTTGATAGGTTTATTTCCAGGAAACTTTACACTTATCTCTAGGAAAAATATTATTGAAGTTGATTGCTTCATTTTTGTTGCACTTATCTACATATGTTCATGTATAATAGTTATAGACATGTACATAAATATATCTTTTCTAATTGCAGAGTTTTATGTTTGAACACTCGGAAATAAAAGAAGAAAAAGCCCCCATGATATGCCTCGAACTTTACAGGGAGCAGTGGATGACGATGGGTGGTCTGAAGGTACAGAGAAATACATTCTTATTTTTAATTTAACCAACCGTAAAGCTCTGTTCTCTTTTTCATTTTATTTTTATGTCTCCCCTCTCCCTCCAAACGTTTATTTGTGCATTTCATGTGTAAAATTCTAGAAGTGGTATGCTCTTTTTCTAAACTCCCACAGATAGGGTTTAGATAGGGTTTAATCAACGAGTTTAAAGGGATATAATCAAACCAAATTACTCAGGTATCCCACTTACACTTTCCATACTTTGGAAAATAAAGATTCTTTAAGATTGTAGGTTCTTTTCAGATGTTATATAATGGGATATGGGATGACCGGATGACAATATTGTTTTAAGATTTTATCACTTATTATTATATATATTTACGTGGCTGGTATGATATTTCGAAAGATTAGGACTGCTGTTGATAGATATAAAAGTGCAGATGATTTTTTATGTAGAGCATGAAAGCAAAAAAAACGCCTTTGTTTAGTTGGAAATGTGGAATTAATTTCTGTGCATTTGATTTCTCATCCTTATGGTTTTGAACATTAAACATATACATGCATATGGGAAAAGATCTAAGAATGGATGTGTTTTTTCACACAATATTTAATATATATGCATATCAAATTATAAGGTAAAGAAGAGAGACATAGTGATGAAATATTCTAAAGTCTGTTTGTAAATAATTTTTGTTCCTCTTAGTTTTGATAAAGTTACTAACATAGTTATTATAAAATGCAGAATTGGTCAATAAAATAATAAAATTGGTTTAGGAAAATCTTTAAATGAGGTACGGTGCTTCTAATTAGAAATACTTTACATTGCACTTTGTAAAGTTTAGAGAATTTTTTTTAAGTTGTATGTGATTTAATAATTTTAAGTTGTAGTGACTAATTGGGTTTGTAACTGTTGCGGTTACACTTGCTGAAGGATAATATACTAATAAATTGGCCATTGGGAACCTACCTCCTCGAAGGAAAACAAAATCACGGTTCCATATCTTCTAACAATTTATATTAATGTTTTATGTTCATTTATATGATTGGTTTTCTAAATTTTTGATTGATTGTTTACTCAGTATTTGGTTCTTAAAAATATTATTATAGTTTGCGCATCAAGCATGGAACATAGAAAAGAAGGTTTGTATCTGTTAACAATTGTTATCAGTAGTAGTGACTCAACTTAGGATAAAATTTTCTATTGCAATCCCTTTTTATAAGTTTAATTGAGCATGTATGCGTGAGAGATAAATTCAGCGAGACACATCTTACCATATTGTGAAAATGCTTTATGTAGATGATGGTAATTTTTTGTTATTTTGTGCTTTAATCTTCTTTGTTATTAATGTAACTTTTTACAGAGAATTTGTGTTCGTAGAAAGTATTGCTGAGACTATGTATGCATTGAAATGTTTACAAATTAGGATATAGATTGTAGAGGTAAATTGTGTTTGGACCTCTTTCATGTTGTTAATTTTCTGAAAATTTGATTAGTGTCATAGACTTTATACATAGATGATGATGATTATAATTGTAAGCAAGTTTGTTTTTCTTTTTATCCATTGCATAAGTATGTGTTTATATTATTTCCAAGTTTTAATGAGCTTTGATTCTTACAATTTAGAGTTTGTAACAGATTAAGTTGCATTAGTGTTGTTTCACGATTTTGTAGTTTCTGTAATGACTTTAAAGTCATATTCTCTGATTATGTGTTGGAATTAGACATATAACTATTATCCGGTGTATGTTATCTCAGCCCTGCCTCCATCATCGGCAACAAATCCCCAACAAAACCAGGAAAAATATCTAAGACTTTATTTGAGACTTCAACCCGCTGCAAGGAACCTCACTGCAGAGTAAGCCACCTATTGCATAGAAATAATTTTGGTACAAGTGCTAGGATAATCTACATATGTCTTTTGTATGTTATTTCAGTTATGAAAGTGTTGATAGTGAAGATAAAAGTTTGATGTTTTTTTGATGTGTTCATTCATTTGTGAAAGTGTTGTTATATATTGCACTAAATTGGACTACTACTGATTGATAAAAGCAAATGTTTTTTATTTTATTTTTAATGGTGGACATGGGTGGACTCATCCAAGGATATAAGGATATAAGAGCAGATGGATTTTGAAACAAGTAAAATAGTTTCTTCCTTTTGAAGTGGTGCTTTTAGTACCTATATTTTCATTGTTACTTACCTATGATTTAGGCGTGGCATTTAGCGATTAGAGACGGAACCGCTAGAGCTACACAAGAATACCAGGGATATCACGCTTGATACAATGGTAACTTATACAAATTAATTGAGGAATATGTACTTCAACAAGTTTGTATTCTAAATTGATCAATTTTGATTGTCAATTATTTTGTTGGTTGTTTGAATTTTTGGTTGAGTATAAAATCTACAAATATTGTAAATGAATTTACACGTCTCAATTACATATACATAAAGATTATTATTAAATTAAGCTTCTTTAACAAAAGTAAGAATGAAAGATTAAATATTTAGACCCGTAACAAGCAGGATAAAAATCCTAACACAAGGACAATACACAGATGCTTGAGACATGATAAATATGAAGTATTATGGATTAATTGAATTTTATATTATAAAGATCTAAATATTGAATTTTGGAAAGTTAGGAACTGACCAAGATCAACTACCATGTTTCAGTTTTACTGCAAAGAATAATTACATTTAAACAAAACCTACACGGATTCAATGTAAAAATAAGTGATTAGTTTCATTATTATTAGGTAAGTTTAATTAAGCGAAAATTGGGTAAAAGACCAATTTTCTAAAAAATTAACAAAAAATCGAACAAAGTGCATTAATCGATTGAAGTGGTTTGATTACAATAAATGTAATTATCATCCGAAACTATAATGTCATGGTGCTCTGTTTCACCTTTATAACATGAAGGCTATTGAGGTTTAGAAACAACCAGAATCTATTTAATTCCAACCATTTAAATCCGTACTTAATGAATAATAAAGGGTTATTAGTGAATACATTTTCAATATATTCGCATGCTTCTAATGAAACAAACAGGAGGACAAAAGGGAGCAGGAGACAGCAGTAAACTTAAGTCAACACAATAATTTCAAAATCAAAATATTTCACGGCCGGAATTACAAAAAAAATCAATTTTTTTGCCTGTCAAAACCAACAAATGAAAAAGAAAAAAAATTAAAATTTAAGCCCTTGCGGAGCGGGAAAACATACGTATATATTATCTTGTCATTTCTAAAAGCTGAATGATTTTTTAGTTAGCCTTCTCGAAAGTGAACGTGTAACATACTACTACTACTTCCTGTCGCTCTTTTCTGATATCACTAGATATCAAGAATTCAGATCCTATACTTGAAACAGCAGGAGCCAGGGAGGGACAACTTGGAATTATTCTGGCACTTTCTGAAAAGTATATTGTAGCATTTTCCTTTTGGATGACAAAGAGCTCAATGTATATTACAATAGGACTAATGGTAACAATTGTCATCATTCATCCCAGGAGTGAAGGAGTGCTACGATCTTGAGCCAATTGTAGTACGTCTGGTGTGTGATTTAGCAACTTGGCATGGGACTTCAAGCTCCGTACTTGCAGAGATTCTCAAAACCCATGTATTCATGCCTCTAAAATCTTCCCAATCATGTTCACTATTCCAACTCCGCCTGTCAAACAATAAAAAAAAGAAGTATATCCGACAAGTTAAAAAATATATGACTAGATGAAGTTTACTGCCTGAATGCACGAGGGTGCTCACCTAATGAGATTGCACTGATGAAGATAGTAGAGGCCAGTATAAAGATGATTATAGAGGCCCTTCCGAGCATATTGATTACCCTTCTCACGAGATCTTGTCCGACAAGAGCAGCAATAGTTGCCACAAGAATAAAGTAGAGAGCTGCAACATACGGATAAAAACATCGTTAACACCATTTTGAAGTTGGCATAACAACGCTCCTCCGCTCCTTCTATACTTCTCAGCTTTTATATATTTCACTTTCACCATTACTACATCGTCGTTAATGGCTTATTACAATGTTTTTGACTTATCTCGGAAAAAAATGCTTGTTAGATATATGTACTTACCATAAGGAACAGGAAAACGCTTTAGAAGGTAGAATTCTACAACGGACATAGACGAGGAGAACATCATTCCAAAAGCAGCAGAAGCATTGATTACCTGCACAAGGTTACAAGAATATAAAGACTACCAATAAAATAAATACTACCAGGCATAGTAACAAACATCTGAATATCTATAACACTGAGATTGTACATCCATTTCAATGTTTTAGGAACGCTTAGGAAGTCAACATTTGAACATTAAGAGCAGATAACCTCATATTCTAAACTTTCCTGTACTTCAAATTTCACATATGGAACTATAGGAAAGGAAAGCCTAGAAGTTAAAATATGATCTGCTGCCCCTTGTTTTACAAACTTTCATCTTTTTCTCATTATAGAGCATAACAAATGAGTATAAACTCACCTGTGGAGGGATTCCTAACTCCAAATATAATGGGGCCATTATAAATCCCCCGCCAAGACCAAGTAGCCCCCCAACCACACCAGCCAGTACACCAAAGAAACAATAAACAAACAGCTGGCCGACTCCAACATGGGTTCCAGACTCTCCATTGGATGCAATTACCCTTCGTCCAGTATACAGGCCAACTGCTTCATACAGAGATACCCCAACAGAAACTGGAACCTACATGACAATGAAATAGTAGAATTACACGAAGATTTGAATCCTCGCCTGGGAAAAATTTGAACTCTTATACCGATTACAGCCTTATTATCCGATGTAACCACTAACTATGAGCATTTTCCTACTGTAAAAGGAAAGTTTGTCGATGTGAAAATTATTAACCCTGACTAAATATGTAAAACATACCTGCAGGGAATTCAGCACCCAGTACGCTGTCGAACAATTAGCTGTATAATTCTGTTCGCAAAAGATGAAAATCATATCTGGACTGACAGTTAAAACTTAGGTTCGGATATATTGAGAAACTGACCTTGGTGATCTGCACTGCAAGAAATGCTACCCAAACAAAACAAAGAAGCCCAAACTCCTTCCAGCACACATTCTCAAGAACAGACACCTGATATAGTGCTACTAATAAGATTATAGAACCATTAATGACGGAAAACTGCTTCTCCGAGATCACTTACTTCTCTGAGGGAGATGTTTGTCCCACTTTCAGTTTTCTTGTCAGGTCCACCAGGAAGAAGTCTGTAGTCAGCGCCATCACCTCCGCTTCCTGGAAATACTTCAAGAGATTAAATCCAGATAACAAATATTTAGTTACCAATATTTTTTTAACACAGGTATCCCAGGAAGCTGCAGAGCAACTGACCATTGTCCTCCTGACGTTTTGCAGCCTCCTGAAACAAGGAAAAAGGCAATAAGTAGGATGTCATAGTGAGACAAAAAAGAATAGCAATCATGTTTTTATCTTTGCAACCTTCTTTAAAATGGTTTCTCCTTTCCAAGTATCTACACCTCTTAGAAAGGCCTTTGTTGATATAACTGCAAAGCACCAAGTTGAACTGACTTTTAGAGGATTGAATATAAATGGCACCAATTTCTAATACAACAGACCATCAGCGCATTACCCAAGAAGAGTACAATAAGAAGAACTGTAACCATCCAATCAGCGAAAAGCACATTGAAAGTAACTCCAATGCTAATACCCAGCATCAGCACAGGATTGATGAGCAGTATCAAGTCATAGTCAATGATCGGCATATCTATTGTGGGGTGACGTAGCTTAAGGTTATAATAAACAGTCGAGACTGCTGCACCCGTGATCATACCTATGGAAATGATGCGATTACTCTCACTTCTTTACCAAGCTAACAAGTTCTAAAATATCTGTGATTTTAAATAATTTACATGGAAATTCAACAGTACTCATCACCTAATTCATAGCTAAATGTCTAGAAAGCCTTATCTAAGCAAACTGATCAATATTAATTTTCCCCAAAGTTGCACATAATAACTGTTCAATATTGAAGTGAACTATTAGATAATACCATCAAACACTGAAATTCAAGCAACAATTCTGGTGGAAAAAAAGTTGAATTATTTCGAGATACAATGGCTTACACTTGGAAATTGCAGTTGCTGATTTTGGATCAAAACCAACAATTAAGGTAAGCATGGGAATAAATATACCGCCGCCACCAACACCGCCTACACTCCCAAAAGATGCTCCAAAAAATCCAATAATGGAAGCGACAACAATTTGCCAGTTGAATTGCATTTCCTGGAAATAACACATTCAAGTCAAAGATTTTTAAATGACCTCAACAATCTAGAATGTCAAACAACGTAAAAAAATAAAATTGTAGACATAGACAAGAATCTAAGAAGAGTAGTTGAAGCCTCAATCCAGCCATCTTCCAGTATTATCCACTTGTGCCTGTTGATGCATAGACTTCTCCTGTCGGGAGATCATTCGCTATGCAAATAAAGAATAAAGAGTTGAAAAACGACATATATAAATCATACCGGCCAAACATGCTGGTAACCTGATTCACTGGATCGCCCCAAGAAATTTGCAACCTTAGATTCATCAGCTGCATTATGGATCAAATCCGTACCTTCTTTTTTCAAGCTTCTTTCTGCTAAAACAAACACTGCAGCTAAACCAAAGCTCCATATAATCACAACTAGTGATCTCAAAATTTTCCATTTTCCTCCAAACCCCTCCATTGAAATTTAATTCTCAACGGTGATCACTGATTCAAATATAGGCCAAGAAAACAAAAGGGTCTTGCCAGAATTTGATATGAAGAAAAGGGTCTCTGTCTGTTTGATGTATATTAAAACCAAGACTTGAGATGACTGGTTTCAAGAAATGAGAGATATGGGTATAAATTTAAGAAGGAACAGAGTTGACACTTAACGAAGTGGCAATGCATGGACCATTTGATGGTTATATCTGTCCTGTAATGATGATTTACACTTAATGATTTGATTTTGCAATTTACAAATTATTATTATCCCAATTTCACAAATTTAAAATAGGATTACGGAATTTTCAAAAAAGAGAATCTTCGTTTGAATTTCCGTTGCCGAGTGAGTGGCTTTTGACAATGGACTGGACAGATTGCTGGAGGCAATATACGAGGAAAACATTAAAATTTAGGATTAATTATGAGCAGTCTTTTAAGTACCCAATAGCTATGTGTTCGAGCGGTTATTTGTGTTGCTTGAACGCACGAATTAGCTTTGAATTCATCATTCCTTAGTAATGTATTCCCTCCGTCCCATTTTATGTGAACCATTTTGTTTTGCACGTATTTTAACATGGAAAAAGATATTTATAAATAATATTTTTTTTTCAATTTTTTTGTTTTGTATAAAAATATATGGTTTATATTTTTATATAAAACAAAAAAAATGAAAAAATATTATTTACAAATATCTTTTCTGAACAGATTAAAATGCGTGAAAAAGCAAGTGATTCACATAAAATGGGACGAAGGGAGTAGTTATTCGGTCATGTCAAAAAAAATAGTCGTTTGTTAAACATTATTGATCGCAATATTGTGTATATGTTGGTTGTGCGTAGAGGTGGCCAAATGGGCGGTCCGTGCGAGCCGGGCCGGGCTTGACACGGGTCGAGCTCGGCTCAGGCGAGCACGGAACCGGCACGTAGTGTTGAACGAGCCGAGCCGGGCCGGGCTCGAATCAAAAAAATAGAATTCGGGATCGGCACTGCGGGTTGTACGGGTTAGTGCGTGTTGGTCGTGTTTGGCGGGCTGAGCGGGTTTTGCGGGTTGATCGTGCGGGCTCGAGCGGGCTTATGTTGTGAAGAGATGCGTGGCTGCACACTAGCAATGCTGGCATGCAAACTGATAGCACGTGTCGCCTTCATATTTTTCGTTGCATGCAAGATGTTTGTGGTTGTTATTCATTTCATTTTTCTCGCCACTTAAACAAAGTTTAATTTCTATTTTGTTTGTTTTTTTTCAAAATTATGTCAGTTTTTTTGTGAGATTTAGCCTATTTAAAATAATTTGTTGTCTCTCCATTCTAGTCTCTAGTATGTGAATTTCTTTTATATATTTGTTGGTCATAAATTGTGAATGTTTTAAAATCAATGTTTGTCAAATATGAATATTAATGTACGTGTAAGATAAATAATTTATTTTTTGAATTAGTTCAGAATAGAATGCAAAATTATCATGTGAACATGTGAAACATATATATTATATAATAATACTACAAATCTACAATTCATAACATATTCATGTATATGCAGGCTCACGGGTTAACACGGGTTGTGCGGGCTCACGAGCTCGTGCGGTTCGTGCGGGCTCACGAGCTCGTGCGATTCGTGCCGGGCCGATTCACGGTTTTCAGAAATTGAATTCGTAACCGGCACTAATTAAAACGCGGGTTGGGTCGAATTATTCGCGGTTCAATCGGGCCGAATAATATCCGAATAAAGTAACGTGCCGGGTTGGGCGAGCTGAATAAACCCGCCCATTTGGCCACCTCTAGTTGTGCGTCTTCTCTCTCCTGTATTGTATTGACTGTGTATGCATGGTGGTACGTGTCTCTTTCGCCGTCTCTCATGGAGAGGCGTGTTGGTATGCATCTCTCCCTCTCAGTCTCTCATAATAATATATATAAGGTACTAAGGTTATGATAAAAGAATTTGAATTACAATATAAATTTTCAATGATCATGAATATAAATAATTATTTTAATGGGAAATACTAACATACTCCAAATTAGATTTTAAGTATGTTCCATAATGACACTTGACGTATTTTTATTTGTGGGATTCATGTACATGATGGGCTCACTCATTTATGAGAAAAATGTCAATAATATTTTGATTCATCATTCGGGAACGGTTTCGGGAACAATTTTGGGGACTCGAACATTTTCCAAATATAATACTATTTATCCACTTCTCATAATGCAAATTCTACGTGTATTGATGAGAAAATAAACATGAATTACCGCTTTCAGGCTCCATTAAGATATACCGTAAAATCTCGATAAATAAATATTGATAAATTAATAATATTTGTGTTCCCAACTTGGTCCAATATGATAAATTCATATTATTGCTAAATACATAAGATAATAAACTTTACAAAAATTCTTAAGGCCCACTAATAATATAAAATTAAAAATCATTAAATTTAATGATTTTTTATACATTGCACATAATTCTTGGATACTCTTTAGTTAACTTTACTAAATTATATCTTAACAATTAATTGTTCCTCTTTTCATAAAAAATAAAATACAGTGTCATCTCTAAATTTTGTGAGAGAGCAAAAGGCATAAAGCATATTTGGTGTACATGTGTTGAAATTTACATATATTAATATTGTTTTTACTACATGAACCAATTAATTAGAAAGCTAATATGTGCACACTGTTGATTTAGGTGCACGTCCTTTGAAATCTTTCTATAAAAAAGATAATCTAAAAATGGTTTTGAGTTAAAGATGTGCATACTAATGTTTTTGTTTAAATATTAACAAAAGGTGTACACGTATAAATTAAGTACATATAATTAACTATTTTTTTATACATGAATTTATTAATTTTGATACATGCTTCAAATATATCTATCAATACATATTTGAATTATTGTGATTTCTTGTACAATATATTGAATAATAAATTATTTGATATAAAATATTGCATAAATTAATAAATATTAGTTTATCGATAAAATAATGAAATATTCATTAATCGATAAATTAATAATCTCGTTAAAATGATCATTTTTCTGAGACCAAAGTTATAAATTTATAGAGGTTTTACCGCATTCAAGTAAATAAACTCAATGTTGTGGGAACAAATTATTGTGGGAGTTTAAAAGAATTTGCATATATTTCCAACTTGATCAAACATGATTATACTCAAAAGATTTAGAAGGAGAATGATACCTAAAGTTTTGAGTGTTGGTAGATGCTCAAAGGTTAATTCGATTATAAATTGAGGGGTATAAAATAGATTGAGATTATTATCCTAATTCAACAACTAAGTTATTATAATCGGGACTAGTGGCTGATCTAATTGTGACACTGATGGGTATAATAATGATATAATATATTTGGTGCAATAATAGTATTATAATATATGTTAGATTAATATTATTTTGTGGTATAAAGTTAGTATCTTGATTCAACAACTTAGTGATTATAATTGGATCTGATCTAATTGTGACGCTGATAGTATAATAATATAATACTATATTTTAGTGCAATAATAATATTATAATATATTTTAGATTTATATATTTTTTAACAACATAGAATTTTATGTGACATTGAATTTTTACGTGAAATAGGATTTTATATTTGAAAAAACAAAATAGAATTCAATGTGATAAGGGATTTCTACGTGATATAAATTTTAGGGGTGAAACCAAAAAAAGGTACAAATCAAATTTGGTGCAAAGAGTACTATAAAAAAAATCGTTTAGATTAATATTTTATATAACAACATATAATTTTATGCGAGGTTGGATTGCATTTCTATATGAGATAGAATTTTTACGTGAGACGGGATTTTAACCACAGATAATAGCGACATATGTATATCAGTGTTTTGACAAAGCATAAAAATAACCTTTCATTACGTAGATTTGTTAATATTAATGATTTATTTAGCTTCTATCTGCAAAGACGAAAAAGTTAAAAAAAATAATGAAATTATTTGCAAAAAATGAAAAAGTCAATAATAATAATAAAATTGTTAAAAGATCCGTGAAAGTAGAGCATTGAACAAAATAGAAAATAATTTAAAAATAATATAATAGTGTACTACTGAGTTTAGAGTATAATAATTCTACTACATGAAATAGGAGTTTAGAGTATAATATATTCTATTTTAGATTAGATAATTATATTTTTTAGGAAAATAAAATTGAAAAGAAAAACAAATTAGGGGTGAAACCAAAAAAAAAGGTGGAACCAAAAAAGAATGCAAACCAAATTTGGTACATTAAAAGATCATAGAGCATTGAACAAAACAAAATTAATTTAAAAATAATATAATATTGGACTACGTGAGTTTAAAGTATAATAATTTTACTACATGAAATAGGAGTTTAGAGTATAATGTATTCTATTTTAGATTAGATAATTATATTTTTTAGAAAAATAAAATTGAAAAAAAAACAAATTAGGGGTGAAACCAAAAAAAGGAGTGGAACCAAAAAAAAAGAGTGTGAACCAAATTTGGTATGTTAAAAGGTTTCACTTATTAATAAATGTTATAGATGTTATAGATTACTTGTGTTTTTACCATTCTTGTTCAAGATTTGTATAAGTGGCCGTACAATGAATTTTGATTTACAAAATAAGTTTATTTCGATTATGATTTTTTTTGAAAAGAAAAACAAATTATGGGTGAAACCAAAAAAAAGGAGTGGAACAAAAAAAAAAGTGTGTGAACCAAATTTGATACAATGTTAAAAGGGGTTTCACTTATAAATAAATGGTATAGATGTTATAGATTACTTGTGTTTTTACAATTCTTGTTCAAAATTTGTATAAGTGGCAGTACAATGAATTTTGATTTACAAAATAAGTTTATTTCGATTATGATTTCTTTTGAAAAGAAAAACAAATTAGGGGTGAAACCAAAAAAAGGAGTGGAACAAAAAAAAAAGTGTGTGAACCAAATTTGATACAATGTTGGGTTTCACTTATAAATAAATGGTATATATGTTATAGATTACTTGTGTTTTTACAATTCTTGTTCAAGATTTGTATAAGTGGCAGTATGATTTTTTTTAAAGAAAGATTGTAGATTGCCCAGCGATATAATGAATAAAATATATTAAAAAACAAAATCGTATTCTGCTCAAAATATGCTTATTATGTTTTACTAGCTAACTTGTGTGAAGCACGGGTCAAGATTAAAATATTACTCAAAATCAAGATGAAACTAAAAAAATAAATTAATTCAATAAATCTTTAAAATATGTAGTTATAAAGAATCAAATCCAGAAAGAAATATAGAGGTTTTGCTACTAGAAAGAAATATCCGGCTTCCTGTGTTTCACAAACTATTTTTTGAAAGAAAAGAAAAAAAGCTAAAGATTTGATTTCTTTAACATGTTATCAAAAGATTTTTGTGAAAAGAAAAGAAAAGATTTCTAATAATTTGAAGAGAAAATCTTTGTATATTTGTCACCAAAATCTTTTTTCCACTTTTGAAAGGATTTGAAGACTCGTTTTCTATTCTTCTTTTTTTTTCATTGTTTCTAGAACACGGTGTAAAAGTTTGAAAGACCCTGTTTATTTCAGGTTCCTTATTTTTTATCTCAGTTATTCTAGAATTGCCTCTATGCTATCTATGCAAAAGGATGTTGAGAGTTCAAATATCAGACATGATATCTGTAAACACTAACGGTAAAGATTATATCAAAATTACAACATATGCAAACCATATAGATGTCAATTCGAGAAAGAGCAGTTGTATTATACAAAGTTTCTTTACAATGTAGATTACACAGGGAGCAATGGTAAAAATGGTCATCAATCATGCCACAAGTCGCAGAGTGCTACAATCTTGAGCCAATTGTAGTACCTCTGGAGTGTAATTTAGCAACGGACTCCAAGCTCCTTACTTGCAGAGATTCTCAAAACCCATATATTCATGCCTCTGAATCTTCCCTACCATGTTTACTATTCCAACTCCACCTGTCAAACAATTAAAAATTGTAGTATATCCGACAAGTTATAATATGTATGCGAATATGAAATACACTGCCTGAATGCACGAGTGGTCACCTAATGAGAGTGCACTGATGAAGATAGTTGAGGCCAGTATAAAGATGATTATAGAGGCCCTTCCAAGCATATCAATTACCCTTCTCACGACATCTTGTCCGATAAAAGCAGCAATAGTTGCCACAATAATGAAGTAGAGAGCTGGAACATATGGATTGAAACATAATTAGCATCATTTTTTAAGTTGGCATAACAGAGCTCCTCCTTCTATACTTCTCAGCTTTTATATATTCCACTTTCACCATTACTAAATCGTCCTTAATGGCTTATTACAATGTTTAAGACTTATCTTGGGAAAAGGTTATCAGATATATGCACTTACCATAAGGAACAGGAAAACGCTTTAGAAGGTAGTATTCTACAACGGACATAGACGCGGAGAACATCATCCCAAAAGTAGCAGTAGCATTTGTGACCTGCACAAGGTTACAAGCATATAAAGACTACCAAAATGTTAAATACTACCAGGCATAGCAGTAAACATCTGAATATCTATAATACTGAAATTGTACATCCATTGAGCAGATAATATCATATTATAGAAAAGCTTGGGAAGCCAACATTTGAACAATTAGAGCACATAACATCACATTTTAAACTATCCTGTACTTCAAAATTTATATATGGAACTATAGGAAAGGAAAGCCTAGAAGTTAAAATGTAAAGATAAGGGTAGAAAATATAGATTTTCACATCTGCTATCACATTTTTACAAACTTTTATCTTTCTTATTAAAGAGTATAGCAAATGAGTAAAAACTCACCTGCGGAGGGATTCCTAACTCCAAAAATAGCGGGGCCATTATAAATCCTCCACCAAGACCAAGTAGCCCCCCAACCACACCAGCCAGTACACCAAAGAAACAATAAACAAACAGCTGGCCAACTCGAATATGGGTTCCAGATTCTCCGTTGGATGCAATTACCCTTCGTCCAGTATACAGGCCAACTGCTTCATAAAGAGATACCCCAACAGAAACTGGAACCTACAAACAATGAAATAGTAGAATCACACGAAGACTTGTATCCTCGCCTGGGGAAAATTTGAACTCTTACAACACAGCCTTATTATTTGATGTAACTACTAACTGTGAAAGTTTTCATACTGTAACAGGAAAGTTTGTCGATGGGAAAATTATTAACCCTGACTAAATATGTAAAACATACCTGCAGGAAATTCAGCACCCAGTATGTTGTCGAACAATTAGCTGTATAATTCTGTTCGCAAAAGATGAAAATAAGTAAATCCATAAATAAATCATTTCTGGACTGACAGTGAAAACTTAGGTCTGGATATATGGAGAACACAAACCTTGGTGATCTGCACTGCAAGAAATGCTACCCAAACAAAACAAAGAAGCCCAAACTCCTTCCAGCACACATTCTCAAGAACAGACACCTGATATAGTGCTACTAATTAGATTATAGAACCATTAATGAAGGAAAATTGCTTCTCCGAGATCACTTACTTCTCTGAGGGAGCTGTTTGTCCCACTTTCAGTTTTCTTGTCAGGTCCACCAGGAAGAAGCCTGTAGTCAGCACCATCACCTCCGTTTCCTGGAAATACTTCACGAGATTAAATCCAGATAACAAAATTTTAGTTACCAATATTTTTTAACACAGGTATCCTAGGAAGCTGTAGAGCAACTGACCATTGTCCTCCCGACGTTTTGCAGCCTCCTGAAACAAGGAAAAAGGCAATAAGTAGGATGTCATAGTGCGACAAAAAAGAATAGCAATCATGTTTTTATCATTGCGACCTTCTTTAAAATGGTTTCTCCTTTCCAAGTATCTACACCTCTTAGAAAGGCCTTTGTAGATATAACTGCAAAGCACCAAGTTGAACCGACTTTTAGAGGATTGAATACAAATGGCACAAATTTCTAATACAACAGACCATCAGCGCATTACCCAAGAAGAGTACAATCAGCAGAACTGTAACCATCCAGTCAGCGAAAAGCACATTGAAAGTAACTCCAATGCTAATACCCAGCATTAACATAGGTTGGATGAGCAATACCAAGTCATAGTCAATGATCGGCATATCTATTGTGGGATGACGTAACTTAAGGTTATAATAAACAGTCGAGACTGCTGCACCCATGATCATACCTATAGAAAAGATGCAAGTTCTGAAATTTCTGTGATTTTGGATAATGTACATAGAATTCAACAGTGATCAACTAATAAATAGCTAAATGTCTAGAAATCTTTAACGAAGCAAATTGCTCAATATTAATGTGCCCCAAAATTACACATAATAACTATTTAATCTTCAAAAGTCAAAGTAATGCATTGGGAAGCTAGCACTGCTCCGCAATGCAGCAAACAAAATAGATACCTGAACCTTAATGAATACCTAACAAGTTTAAAATAGTTTCATCAATAGATTGAGTGCGTGAATGTGCCTTTTTACATCTGAATACAATTACAAATGCATGAAATTAATTTTTCACTCGTCTAGGCTGTTAAAGTCAACTATTAGATTTTACCCTTTAAATTTGCGATTCAAGGCACATATCTGCTAGAAACGAAGTTAACTGATTTGGCTTACACTTTGAAATTGCAGTTGCTGATTTTGAATCAAATCCGATAACTAAAGTAAGCATGGGAATAAATATGCCGCCACCACCAACACCGCCTACACTACCAAATGATGCTCCAAAAAATCCAATAATGGCAGCGACAATGATTTGCCAGTTGAATTGCATTTCCTAGAAACAAAATGTGTTCACATTATCAAAGATCTTTAAGTGACTTCAGAAATTTAGAATGTCAAACAACATAAAACAAATTAAAAACATAGACAAGCAGCTAACCAGAATTGTTGAAGCCTCAATCCTGTCATCTTCCAATACACATCCGTGGACGGTATTTTTAATTTTTGTAACTCACATGTACATTTATAAGTTTAAATTCATGAATCATGGTATACATCTACTGCAATGAACAAAATCATTGCAGTACATTAGCTTACTTGTCCGTTTGTCACATAATAAATTATGGCTTAAAATAGCCTAATTAAAATAGGAACAAGGTAATTTTTTATCCCACGTTTCTAGTTTGACTTAACAAACATCAATATTGCCCTCATTTTAATATTTGATAACTTATAATTTGTATGTTACCAATTGAACTATGCATAAGATGATAAGTCTGGTGCACATTAGTTAGCAGTATACAAATGAGTACTCCAACTAAAAATAGAATAAAGATTCAAAAAACGACATCGATAAATCATACCGGCCAAACATGCTGGTAACCTGATTCATTGGACTGCCACAAGAAATTTGCAACCTTAAGAAGATTATTAGTTTCAGATTCATCAGCTGCATTATGGATCAAATTCGAACCCTGTTTTTTCAAGCTTCTCTCTGCTGAGACAAACACTGCAGCTAAGCCAAAGCTCCATATAATCACAACTGCTGATCTCAAAATCTTCCATTTTCCTCCAATCCCCTCCATTGTAATTTAATCCTTCAACAGTGACTAATTATCCCTGAAAATAAATATAAATGTCATCAGAATGTACATACTAATATTCAAATTATAGGCCAAGAAAACAAAAGGGTCCTACCAGAATTTGATATGATCAAAAGGGTCTCTCTCTCTGTTTGATGTATAGTAAACCAAGACTTGAGATCACTGATCTCAAGAAATGAGAGAAATGGGGATAATTTTAACAAGGAACAGAGTTGACACTTATAGAAGTGGCAATGCAAAATGTAGTTAGAATAAAATATGGTGAATAGTGACTAGTGAGGAGGTACCTGTAACAAGATTTTTTTAAAATTAAAACATAATTAGTTGATAATAATATTAAAATATCAATATAACAATAATTTATATCAGTAGCTTCTCAAATATTGGCATTGAAAAGTGCTTAAACACTCCAGTTTTCATCTTCAACATGTTCAGACTTAACTTGTAAATTATAAAGCTTAAAATTATCAAAATCAAATAAGTCTTCTAGCATTCTAGTTGAACTCGGATTTTCAGCATGGCATTAACAATTTCTTCATTGATAGTTCCCACCATCATCACATTCTTCTATATCAAAGTCACCCATTGATAATCCATCTGTCATATGGGAATCAAGTTTGCAAGACTTACTTTTAATCTGAACTTGACTCACCAAATCATATTTTATTTGTGCAATCATATTTAAATTACCTACTTCTAAACGATTACGTGATTTTGATTTAACTAAACCAAATATGAATAACATGCGTTCACATGCATCACTATGTGAAACAGTTAAAAATACCTTAATTACAAATTCTGATATAAAATGATTATAAACCAAATATTTTAGCCGAAGTTCAAATTTCTAATTAGCTATATTATTAAATTTATATTTATTATTTATGAATATTACTTATATAAAAATAAAAATAATTAATAAAAATTTAGTAAAATAACATGTCAAATAATGAAAAGTCATTCTTAGCTAATTGTGGTCATGACATGCCCACCTACCTTTGTGACTTGCACCCTACTAAAAAAACCAGAAAAAACACGAGTTATAAAAGGCCAGGAGCATGGGCCATTTGATGGTTATATTTGTCCTGTAATTATTGATTCGAATTCAATAAAGATTTACCTATACAGGTGTTTGATCAAATAAAACTTATACCAGCCTAAAAAAGTAAAAATATAACCATCACTCATAAATAATTCTATAAAAATTAAATTCGCATTTTTTCGCAAATTTCATCGAAGTATAAGAATTAATACAAAATAAAAGACTATCTTTTTAATGTATTTGTTTTTTAAATTAGGCACATGCGTTATCAATAAACATTTTTTTAGGTAATTTTTTGTATATTGTTATGGTCAAAAATAAACCTCGCCTTCAGTAATGACGTTATCATATGGTGGATTCTGGAAGCATACCCGTTTACTATTTATTGGGTCTAGCCTACGCTCATACGAAGCCTAACCCACTAGTTGACGACATGCCGATATTGGGTCTAGCCTACGCTCATACGGAGCCTAGCCCATTAGTTGACGAAATGAAGATATTGGGTCTAACCTAGGCTCATACGAAGCCTAGCCCAATAGTTGACGAAATTACTGGCCCATTACTGATGTTGGGCATATCCTAGGTTCATATGAAGCCTAGCCCATTGGGTGACAATCAAAGTATCGGGTTTAACCTAGGTTCATACGAAGTCTCGCCTTCTTGGAAACCTAGGTTACAGATAAAAATGGATGACTAGTGTAAGTAAGGAATGTGCCCTTTTTGGCTTATTCTGAGGTATAAACTACCTTATTTACCTCATCACTTAAATATAGGAACCTCGTCTTCTAAAAGATGAATGTTCCTTAACTTTTATTGATTTATTGAAAATTAACCTATTAACGTTGAGAAACTTCGCCTTGCGAGAAGCCTCGCCCTTTTGAGATTCATAAGAGCCTGTCTTTCCTTATTTTCCATGAATCGAGATAAGCGTTGGCTCCGATAAATCCGGGTCAATGAATTATCTGATAAGTCCCAAGAAAATAGTGAAACCATGACAGCTCATAATGACATATCAAACGCGGTGATCCCGGTCTTTCCGCTCTTTAAAGAAGGAAACTCGACCCATGGGTTACTTGCTCCCCAAGAACTACGTTTGGCTTGATCCCTATAAATAAGGGTACGTAGGCACATTGTATGACACGATGCAAACTTGCAAACAAAAGAGAATTCAATATTCAATCTCAATTGCGACCTATTCTCACATACAATCTCAGCCATCCCTAAATCATAAACCCTAATCCTTGCAACCTACGTTACATATCATCCTCGGTTTCCACCAAAATTCCAGCAACCCTCCCCGAATTGGTTATCACCAAATTCCTCCGTTAACAATTGGCGCTAGAAGGAGGGGCTTTTGACATCTCTGGAGGAAGGATGTCGCATCATACCGAAGAACTAGTTGATGAAGGTAATCACATAGACGAGGTTGTGGTTCCCACATGGATCTACTTCCACCACCACCAACACAACCAAATCTGAGAGACACTTGGGATCTGAGAGATAACCAGTTCCTCCCCTAGAGATGGAGGATACTCATAGTGGGAGCCTACGCCTCAACAACGGGGACCTACACTTCAGCAACTGGAGCCTACGCCTTTGCAACAGGGACCTATACCTCAGCCACAAGGACTGAACATGGCTATTTGTGTGTAGACGGTTAAGAGGGAGAAGTTAAGGGAACATTGTCAAAATTGGAAGGATTGGTTGAAGATCGAAGAACACCATCTACCCATCAGAAAGAAGCCTCGGCTTGGTGTCGGCAACCAGCGTCGCCCGCTGGGAGATCAACAACAACTTCGGCATCTGCCTCTAAGTGAGACGCCTATGTTTGAGATACTCCATCCAGGTTCAATCCGATCTTGTATTTATTTACACTTATTTGCATCATATATTCATTCGTAGCATTGCACATTCTTAGATTTTTGGTCGTATCTGTTCGAAATTCGTTCTTTAAATATATTATATTCATGGATTGCTCTAGAGGATGTCCTCCTTATAGGAGGGTCTCCCTTAGTCTACTTTGGAAGATGTCTACCTCCCTTAGGCCTTAGTCTGTTGTGAATTCTTTCGGGGTAATTTTGCTCTGAAAACCTAGGCTTTTAGGATTGATCTTGTTGTGAAGGTCCTTCAAGGTGATCCTAGATTTTGTGGTTGTCTCCCCCGAGATTTTGTAGCGTACGCTATTCTAACTTTATTTTATTTTTGTGGTTGTCTCCTCCGACAAGACTTATCTTATATTTATGAATAAAACATGCATCTATTCTGACAGAATTTTGTTTGTGGTTTTCAATTCTTAATGGAACCTACTTATTATGTTTTACGAAATCTTGGTAAACCCGTACTTCCGGGGTGTTTATCCGTACTTCCGGAAAGCTCACCAAGAAGAGAGTCTCTTCCCTTTCTTAAACTCTGCTTAGCATAGAGTGTATAAAAAGGCGAGGTTACTCTTCCCTTTCTTAAACTCTGCTTAGCATAGAGTGTATAAGAAGGCGGGGTTACTCTTCCCTTTCTTAAACTCTGCTTTGCATAGAGTGTATAAGAAGGCGAGGTTACACTTCCCTTTTCTTAAACTCTGCTTAGCATAGAGTGTATAAGAAGGCGAGGTTACTCTTCCCTTTCTTAAACTCTGCTTCGCATAGAGTGTATAAGAAGGCGAGGTTACACTTCCCTTTTCTTAAAATCTGTTTAGCATAGAGTGTACAAGTAGGCGAGGTTACCCTCCATTTTCTTCTTAAAACTCTGCTTTTGCATAGAGTGTACAAGTAGATAAGTAGGCGAGGTTGTCTCTTCCGCCTAGGGCGAGTTTGTCTCTTCAGCCTAAGGCGAGGTTGTCTTTTTCGCCTAGGGCGAGGTTGTCTCTTACCTCAGTCTTCTTCGCTTCGTCTTTAGCCTTCTTCGTTTCGTCTTTAGCCTGGGCTTTCAGCTTAGCCTCGATCTTCTTTTGGAGATCCTTCTTCGCTTCTTCAATTGCCTGGATGTTTGTTGGCTTGAATGTTTCCATGTATTCAGAAGTTGAGGGGGCGAAATGCTTTGACCAGTCGTAGTCAGGATCGGCTGCAAGGAAGTTTTGAAGATAACCAAGGAAGCCAAGGCTATAAGCATCACTCATCTCCTTGTCCATGCCTCCTTTAAGCTCGTTCAATTCTTTCTGCAGCCTCTCATTGTCCATATTCAGAGCCTCTCCCCTGGCTTTGGAATATGTAGAAAGTTCATTAAACTTGCTCTGAAGTTTCTCAAGCTCGCCTTGCTTTGCCTTGGATGCTTCATCAAGCCTTTTCTGGGTATCTGATAATTGAGCTTTGAGCGAAGAAACCTCGGCTTTCCATTTCTTCACAGTCTTTTCTTGATCATGAATGATGGTATTCTTCTCAGAAAGGATGTTGAGACCATGGTAGAAAGCCTCGCCCAAACCCATCTTGAAAGAAAACTCGGCATCAGTGCTATCTCTCTTCATAAATAGCCTCTTGTCATCATCTGAATAATGGCTTGCAACAAGAGAACCAAGGGTAATGATAAATATCAGTCTCTCTTTAGACAGAGGCGTCTCCCTCTGATGGGCCGAAACAAGAAGACCTCTTGATAACGAGTCTAAAAAACAGGGAAATCTATATCAGAATATATGCTTCAAACTAGGTGAGGCTTTCTATGCAGGTGAAGATTTCAGAATCATTAACTCTAGTTCCTTTTATAAACAATTATTGCAAGGAATTGGGGGGTGGTTATTATACCCCAACAGGCCTCACTTTATCTGGAGGCGTCATCTCTACAACTGAAAGAAGAAGTTTTTTAAAGGTAGGTGACGTCTTCCCGGAGGATGACGCTTACGAAGAAAATATTTGTAGTAAGAAGGCCCTAAGGGGTGATTGTCTTTGAAGGCCCTTCGGGGTGGTTTTTCTTGGAAGACCCATCTAGGGTGATCTTTCAGCATAGGCCATCAATAGTGATCCTACGTCAGAAAAAAATTGAAGGGATACTAACTACCAAGCTTTCTTAGAGAGAGATAGGCTTATCATTTTTTCAGAAGATCAAGAAAATGTCACTACAATCCAAATGATCACCAACCTCTCTTGACTATCAAAGTTTTTGAAGGAGAATGGATTTTGAAGATAGTGTGCAGACTTCAATTTGAAAATTTTAGAAGATGTGTTTATGCCTATTTGTCAACCAACGTCTTTGCTTTCTACTGAAGCGGCCTCGCCCTCTTAAGGCCTGGTTCAGAATATATGTTAGAATTGTTAATTGAAGACTACAGTGAGATATTGAAGATGATGTCTTGTGCCTCTTTATCAACTAAAGACATCTCCTACTTATCAGCAGCCTACGCTACTAGTGAAACCTCACACTCTACAAAAGTCCTCTCCTTCTCTTTGTATCTTCGCCCCCTACCTAGGATCTTACCAGGAGGCATCTCACCTACAGGATTAAGATACACACTGAAATATTATTAATGGAAAAATTAAGATATCAAGGGTCTCGCATCTCAATGACACCTCTTACTTCAATGGCGTCGACGTCTTCCAATGAAGGTCGAGGTCATGAAGACTATTAGCACATGAAGATATCTTATTAGAGGACCTCGCCTATACCTACCTCAACATCGAAAAGTTTCAGAATTACTTTGAAGAAAATGAGAAGAATAAGCATACGACGCATATGTCGAGTAACTCAAGAACATGTTCAGATAGACGTCAACCTCCATTTACTTTCTTGGAGATGATTCATATCAAAAGACTTATCAACTCCACCGGAGACCTCGCCTACCTGAGAAGGTTATGCCACCTACCGAAGAAGGCATGAAGGATGTTTACTTTGGCAATTTGTTAAAGGAACCGCTAAAAAAAGCTTAAATATCAACTGGAACTCTCGTTGAAATCTTTATCTCGGGTCAAGAAGAAATTACATCAATAGCATGGAGTGACACCAAGGGTAAGGCTCGCCTTTGGGATTTTTTCTGGATATCAAGACTTAGTTTCTTTTACAAATACTTGTTGCAAGAAACTGGGGGGTAGTTGTTATGGCCAAAAATAAACCCCGCCTTCAGTAATGACGTTATCATATGGTGGATTCTGGAAGCATACCCGTTTACTATTTATTGGGTCTAGCCTACGCTCATACGAAGCCTAACCCACTAGTTGACGACATGCCGATATTGGGTCTAGCCTACGCTCATACGGAGCCTAGCCCATTAGTTGACGAAATGAAGATATTGGGTCTAACCTAGGCTCATACGAAGCCTAGCCCAATAGTTGACGAAATTACTGGCCCATTACTGATGTTGGGCATATCCTAGGTTCATATGAAGCCTAGCCCATTGGGTGACAATCAAAGTATCGGGTTTAACCTAGGTTCATACGAAGCCTCGCCTTCTTGGAAACCTAGGTTACAGATAAAAATGGATGACTAGTGTAAGTAAGGAATGTGCCCTTTTTGGCTTATTCTGAGGTATAAACTACCTTATTTACCTCATCACTTAAATATAGGAACCTCGTCTTCTAAAAGACGAAGGTTCCTTAACTTTTATTGATTTATTGAAAATTAACCTATTAACGCTGAGAAACTTCGCCTTGCGAGAAGCCTCGCCCTTTTGAGATTCATAAGAGCCTGTCTTTCCTTATTTTCCATGGATCGAGATAAGCGTTGGCTCCGATAAATCCGGGTCAATGAATTATCTGATAAGTCCCAAGAAAATAGTGAAACCATGACAGCTCATAATGACATATCAAACGCGGTGATCCCGGTCTTTCCGCTCTTTAAAGAAGGAAACTCGGCCCATGGGTTACTTGCTCCCCAAGAACTACGTTTGGCTTGATCCCTATAAATAAGGGTACGTAGACACATTGTATGACACGATGCAAACTTGCAAACAAGAGAGAATTCAATATTCAATCTCAATTGCGACCTATTCTCACAGACAATCTCAGCCATCCCTAAATCATAAACCCTAATCCTTGCAACCTACGTTACATATCATTCTCGGTTTCCACCACAATTCCAGCAACCCTCCCCGAATTGGTTATCACCAAATTCCTCCGTTAACATATATTAAGCATGGTAAAATTAACAACTCCTCAAGTAGACAACATCACAACATCACAATTACTAGACATAATTAGCCATTTTACAATATCCGTTTAGTCACAACCATCATAGTCTCAAGCGCGACTAACTAAGATGTAGGAATGACCGCAAAGAAGTGGGCAAACAATTAATTCTAATCATAAGCCATGCCGAGGACTCAACTCTATTACGAATATCCAAAGCAATACAATGATAAAGCTCTTCAAGCGTTAACAAATCCCCATCATATCTTCTTTAGTTCTGCTGTCTCCAGGTATGATAGCTATGAACCCGGAAAACCAAGCCAACTATAGCAAGCATAGATTTGTTAAGGGTCGAGGAAGGAGCAAAGAAGTTGAAGTCCAGTCCACAAACAATAAGTAGCTTTATCAAGATGAAATCCGTGTAAGAACGGAGTAAAAGGATATGATCTTGTGTCTTCCTTCCCGAGATACAGAATGGAAAATAAATATTCATAGTGCAACCAAATCAATTAAGTCTAGTTGTAGTAGGAAGTCAATAATGACAAGCCAACCAATGTATGACACAAATCTATGAATGACAAGTTTTCCCTACAAGAGTTGCACAAGTCACTGATACATTAAAGTAGTTTCTCAAATGTACCTGGTTTTGACCCTGGACAACTTTTTATTATTCCATGAATACTGATCTGGCATATCAGTTAAATTAGAAAGAGCAGAAAACTCGAAACAAAAATCCATCTAATAATCTCTAAACGAGAACCATCAGAAATCTCTGGGCAATCTGTCTTGTGCCACCATCTCTAAACAAAAATTTAGTACATGCCATTTTAAAAATGAACAGTACTCGGAACTCCGCATATATAAATGTGGAGGGCCATTTTAGTTTTACTACACATCTAATCAAATTTTGCCAACTAAATATTTGAGAATTATTTTAATAATATTTTTAGAAATTCTAGCATCTCTTTTTAATGAAATCACAAAGTACTTCTTTATCGTCATATTTTTTATTTCAACAATTTACAAAATATTATTGTCCCAATTTCACAAATTTAAATACGATGACCCAATTTTCGAAAAAGAAATATGTACAACATTCACAAAATGTAAGTGCTTAAAGCATATAGATTACATCGTCATTTTTAAAAGGTAAAATAACATTTTACTTATTCTCCTCGAAAGTGAACGTGTAACACATTTCTTGATTTTCCGACATGTGAAAGAAGGGCTCTTTTTCTGATACCTTTTAGATATTAAGAATTCAGATCCTATACTTAGAACAGCAGGGGCCAGGGAAGGACAACTTGAAATTATTCCGGCCCTGTTTGGAATAGTACAGTCCAAAATCATATGTTTTCTTAGAGCATCTCCAATGCATACTTGCTCTTAGCTAAAAAGCTGACGTGTCACTTCATTTTACATAATATGTATATTTTTTTCACTCCAACCATACTTCACCCTTAGGCAAATATTTAGCCAACCACTTCCTCATTGGTTATATTTGACCAACATCTATAAATTTTACATAAGCTGTAAACTTGACACGTCATAGATCTTTTGTATTTTGAACTATAGCTAACCATTTTACATAACCCCGTTGGAGTAACCCTTATAGAGGTTCAACAAATTTTACATAATCATGATTTTACATAATCAATTTATGTAACGACATTGGAGATGCTCTTATGACTACCATCACATGTTTTCTTATAACTATGTAGCAATTATTCTGGTACTTTCTGACAAAGTAAATTGTAGCTTTTTCCTTAAAATTTTATAAGGATTTAAATACAACATTTCAAAAAGATTAGGCATCACATTTGACATAATAGAAGAGAAGGATTTAGACAGGGCAGTTCAATGTACATTACAACAGGACTAATGGTGACAATGGTCATCATTCATCCCACAAGTCGAGGAGTGATACGGTCTTGAGCCAATTGTAGTACCTCTGTGGAGTGGAATTTAGCAACTTCGTGAGGGACTTCAAGCTCCGTACTTGCAGAGATTCTCAAAACCCATATATTCATGCCTCTGAATCTTTCCAATCATGTTCACTATTCCAACTCCGCCTGTCAAACAATAAAAGAAAGTATATCCAATGAAGTTAAAGATATGTATGACAATATGAATTTCACTGCCTCAATGCACGAGGGTGCTTACCTAATGAGATGGCACTGATGAAGATAGTAGAAGCCAGAATAAAGATGATTATAGAGGCCCTTCCAAGTATATTGATTACCCTTCTCACCACGTGTTGTCCGACAAAAGCAGCAATAGTTGCCACAAGAACCAAGTAGAGAGCTGGAACATACGTAAAAACATCATTTACGGAATTTTGAAGTTTCAATATTTCTACCAACACAATAAGGCTCGTCCTTTCATACATCTCAACTTATGTGTTTCGCTTTCACCTTTACTATACCCTCATTATTCAGTAATTGTGCTGTTTATGATATTGGAAGGACATCATAATAAATTTGTATATACGAGCCTGAAAAGAAGTTAATTGAGATTATGCACTTACCATAAGGAACAGGAAAACGCTTTAGAAGGTAGTATTCCACAACAGACATTGAAGAGGAGAACATCATTGCAAAAGTAGCCGTGGCACTTGAGACCTGCACAAGGTTATGAGCATCTAAAATACTACCAATAATTGAAAAGTTGCAGGGTATGGCTTAATGACAAGTACTGAAGCAGGACATGCATTCCAGAACTGGGGGGTACATTTCTTGAGAAAGAAATTTTGAAGGTGAGTTTAGAATCTCAAAATTCCTAAAAGTCTATAAGATCTAATAGGCGAGTAGTCAAGCTACTTGAAAAAAGGAACTGGCATATCAACTTCATGGCTAACATTTGTTAACAAAACGGAAAAGTAAATGTATCTCTAATTTTTCGGAACGGGGCAATTTATATATAATAGTACTTAGTTTGTCAGACCAAAAGATCTCCAGAAGGGTTCTGCCTTTACTTTTGAAAAAAAGCCTATAATCTTATGTTAGTTGTTCTTCGACACAAATAACTACTACAAGGCTTAACTTCCACAATATTTATCACTCATCGGCAGTGCAAATATTACATGCACTCCAGCCATTTAAAGGTACCAATGCTTATAAGCCTTTCAAAATATTTCAAACATTCCTGCATTCAGAATTTCATATATGAAATAGAAAGGAAAGATCAGGGACTAGATATAAATAGCAGAAAAATAGGGGCGGAAAATAAATATTTTCTTATCTTGTATCGATTTTGTATAACTTTTTTTTCTAGAGTATAGTAAATGAGTATAAATTCACCTGTGGAGGGACTCCCAACTCCAAAAATAGTGGTCCCATTATGAATCCTCCACCAAGACCAAGTAACCCCCCTACTACACCAGCCAATACACCAAAGAAGCAATAAACAAACAGCTGGCCAACTCGAAAATTGGTTCCTTCTTCTCCCTTGGATGCAATTACCCTTCGTCCAGTGTAGAGACTAACTGCTTCATACATTGATACCCCAACAGAAACTGGAACCTACATGACGATGGTAAATGTATAATCACACCTAATTTTAACTCTTAAACTGAAAACCTCTTTTATTCAATGTAACTATGTGAGGTGTCCTACTGTAACAGTAAAGTTCGTGAGAAGAAAAATCATAAACCCTGACAAAATATGTAAAATCATACCTGCAACAAATTCAGCACCCAATATGCTGTCGAACAATTAGCTGTATAATTCTGTTCACAAAAGACAAAAATCAGTCAATCCATAACAAATCATTTCTAGAGTGATTGTAAAAATTTTAATCTGGAAAGACTGTGAAACACAAACCTTGGTAATCTGCACTGCAAGAAATGCTACCCAAACAAAACAAAGAAGCCCAAATTCTTTCCAGCACACATTCTCAAGAACAGACACCTGATAAAGTAATACTAATTAGAATTCGGAACCTCAGTACTCAGTTAAAGGAAAATTGCTTCTCAGACATCGCATACTTCTTCTTGTAGAGAGCTCTTTGTCCCATTTTCAGTTTTGTTGTCGGGTCCACCAGGAAGTAGCTTGTAGTCTGCTCCATCACCTCCATTTCCTGGAAATACTTAGACATGTTAAATCAAAAATCCAGACAACAGAAATTCCATTAGGAATATATTTTAGTATAAGCATCCTAGGGAACAGTGGAGCAACCCACCATTGTCCTCCCGACGGTTTGCAGCCTCCTGGAAGAAGAAAAAGGCTCAATAAGTAAGATGTCATATTGTGAAAAAAAATAATAAGCGTTCATGATTATATCACTGTAACCTTCTTCAAAATGGTTTCTCCTTTCCAAGTATCAACACCTTTTAAAAAGGCCTTTGTTGATGTACCTGAAACCAACCAAGTTGAATAGACTTAGAGGATGCAAATAAGTGGAACAAATTTCTAATACAACAGAGTATAAGAGCATTACCTAAGAAGAGTACAATAAGCAGAACTGTGACCATCCAATCGGCAAAAAGCACATTGAAAGCAACTCCAATACTAATACCCAGCATCAGCATAGGTTGGATGAGCAATGCCAAGTCATAGTCAATGATTGGCATATCTATTGTGGGATGACGTAGCTTAAGGTTATAATAAACAGTCGATACTGCTGCACCCATGATCATACCTATAGAAAAGATACATTCACTCTCACTTCTTTACCCAGCTAGCAAGTTCCAAAATTTGCATGGCATTTATAATACACAGACAGTATGGTACAATGCAACAGGTATTAACTAATGTATAGCTAAATGTCTAAAAAGCTTTATCTAAGCAAACTGATCAATTTCGATGCGCCTCAAAATTACAAGTAATAACCATTCAATCTTCAAAATTCACAGTAAGCAATAGGAACCTAGCATTCTCCGGAATGTGGCAAACAATGTAGTAGATAAATTCTTTGCAGTAGTTTGGATAAAGATGCTAGAATCTTAATGAATACCCAACAAGTTAGATTTATAGTTTCATTATTAAAATGAACACTTGAATGTGGCTATTTACCTCTTAATATCATTGTGGTTCAATAAAGGTCGCCCATCTAGGTTTTTTAACTCAACCATCATTAGATACTACAATCAAACTTTGGGACTGAAGGTCACAAAATAGAAATTAAATAAAAAAAGTTTTTATTTTGAGATATCAATGGCTTACACTTTGAAATTGCAGTTGCTGATTTTGGATCAAATCCAATAACTAAGGTAAGCATGGGAACAAATATACCGCCGCCGCCTACACCGCCGACACTACCAAAAGCTGCTCCACAAAATCCAATAATGGAAGCGACAATTATTTGCCAGTTGAATTCTATTTCCTGAAAGAAATACATCCGAAATTCTGTACATTTTCAAAAACCTTTAAATGACATCAGCAATTTAAAATGTCAACCAAGTCAACAACGTAAAACAAAGAAATTAAGTATACAATTCGGCGGACATAGACAAGCAGCTAACAAGAATAGTAGAAGCCTCAATCTTGCCATCTTCCAGCATACATGCATGCACAATATCACAGTTTACGAACTCAAATGTAATTTTTTAATATTTAATAAAAGGAATTAAAGGGGAGGCCACTGTTTCTCTTTCTTTTTATTGCCATTAGGTAGACTAGCAGAGTGCATACATTTAATTACCCCACACTTGCTACAATCAACATTCAACCATCTCATCATATTTATGTTTTGGTCCCTACAACAAATGCAGAAACACTAATAATGCAATGTGACTTTCCACATCCATCAAATCTTGGTTTTTCTTCATACGTTTAAATGCATGAATCATGATATATCTACTTCAATGAACATAACTCATCTTAATTGGCATCAATCTACCCAAAAAGTAATCTGTACAGCTAACTAAGGGCTTGTTCAGCTAACAACTTGTAAGTTAATATTAGCTTAATTGATCCGCTTATCGAATAATGAAGCATGGCCTAAAAATTAAAATAGCCTTATCGAAGTACAAAATTTGGAACTTCGAGTATTTATTTGTCATTTATTTTCTTTTGATAACTTATAACATAGCAATTAGCATGTTATCAGTTGAAGTGTTGAACTATGCAAAAAGATGATAAGTTATGATAACCATTAAGCCGAAGGGGTAAAAGGCCCACCACAAAATTATGGTCCACATTCGTTAGCAATATACAAATGAGTACTACAACTCAACAAGAAACAATTAAAAAAGGAGCTGGAAAATGACATTTATATCATAAGATAATTAATTTAATGAAAAAATAAATCATACCGGCCAAACATGCTGGTAGCCTGATTCATTGGATTGCCACAAGAAATTTGCAACCTTGAGAAGATAATTAGTTTCAGGTTCATCAGCTGCATTATGGATCAAATTTGAACCCTGTTCTTTCAAGCTT
Source organism: Heracleum sosnowskyi (assembly GCA_030848705.1). Taxonomy (NCBI): domain Eukaryota; kingdom Viridiplantae; phylum Streptophyta; class Magnoliopsida; order Apiales; family Apiaceae; genus Heracleum; species Heracleum sosnowskyi. The sequence continues at coordinate 5,334,144 of CM061242.1, read as the reverse complement.
CTTTCTGCTGAAACAAACACTGCAGCTAATCCAAAACTCCATACAATCACAGCTAGTGATCTCAAAATTTTCCATTTTCCTCCAAACCCCTCCATTTAAATTCAATCCTCAATAGTAAATAAATCCCTGAAAATATATAAAGATATCATTAGTATATACACACAACTCTTCAAATAAATATGTGCAGGAAAATCATCTCTCTCTCCCTATCTCTCTCTCCCTCCCTCTCTCTCTCTCTCTCTCTCTCTCTTTCTCTCTCCCTCCCTCTCTCTCTCTCTCTCTCTCTCTTTCTCTCCCCCCCCTCTCTCTCTCTCTTTTGACACTTGAGAAAATTGAACAAAAGGGTATATTCAAGAATCAACGAGAAACAGACCCACACGATAAAAACAACAATCTAGGCCAAGAAAACAAAAGGGTCTTACCAGAATTTGGTATGAACAAATGGGTCTTTGTCCGTTTGGTGTATAATAAAACCAAGAATTAAGATCGATGATTTCAAGAAATGGGGATTATTAGAGCTGAGGCGCTGGAGTAGTTGAAGTAGAAAAAGAGTTGACACTTAAAGAAGAGGCAATGCAAAATGTAATGAGAAAATTGTAATGCACAAGATATATATGGTTACTGAGGATCACCTTTTCGGTAAAAATAATTAGATAATAGTTCGGCAGACATAAATGGGATTCGTATGTTTGTTTTTTCATTTTGATGACATGAGCCGTAGAGGGTCAGACAGAGTGGCGGACCATGTGATGGTTATATTGGTCCCAAATTTGAAATTATTGGTTCGAATTTGATTAAGATAAAAATCTCTCTTAGGCCCGTTTGTGAACGGATGAATGAAGTGTTTCGAACTGAACGACTCATTTTTCACTTGTTCAGAACGTTTGAGGATTCTTTTTCACTTCTGAACGACACCAAAATTTTCTTAACCAGTGACTTCAAAATTTGTAGCCGAATGGTCCAGATACTCCACCTACCGTGTTTTTGCTTTTGTATTTAAAAGTGTGATTTATGACCATGTCTAATCTATTATGGGGTTATGCTCAAGAGAGAACCAATCACTAAAAAAAAACTTTAGAATTGTTATAAGCCGTTGGATTATTACTAGATCAACCGTTCAGATTCAACTCATTTTTATATACAAAATCTTTTAAGGGTATTCTTGGAATAAAAGGATTCTACTGCCGAACCTATTTTGTTTCATAGTATAAATACAGTGTTCTGCAGCTGAATTTTAAAAGTTATGCATATGGACTTCAAAGTTCTACAACTGAACTTATTTTTTCCACAAAGTTCTACGAGTGAACTTGATTATTTTTATAATGTTCAGCTGTTGAACAATGTTATTCACATTATTTTCATACCATAACTTTCGTGTTCTACCGCTGGACATAAAAATCATGCAATCGAATTTGAAATCAAACACATAAATTTTAAAATTCTGCAACTGAACTTACTTGTATTTAAATGTTCAGCTACTGAACACTGTTATCTGATATTGTGTTTATACAATAACTTGAATATTTTCACAAAAATTGATAAAAATAATTGGGGAAATTTTATGATGATGATGGAGAATTTTGTGATCGATATCGATGTATGATTATTATCGTTAATAAAATATTAATTAGCTCTAAATTATGTATTTTGTGTTTTTGGACAACTTTACCCATGACCTTTATATAATAAATATATATTATTTTAAAAAATAAGATAGAGTTCTTAGGTTAAGGGTTCTACAAGGAACATGACCCTCTATTATGATATATTATTATATATATTCACTTTTATATTAATTTTTATCAATGTCAAGCACATAATTTTTCACATAAATTAATAATATAACAATCTTTCTTTTAAATAATATGTTTGATGTTATATATTTACAATGCTAGAAGTTTCAAATTTAGGATGAAATTAATAGCACACATTTTTTTATAAAATATATGTGAGGTTATTACTAAAAAATTAATTTTATGGTATAATATATAGAAAATTAATATTATTAAATTAAATTAGTATCCTAAATAGGATTAATTTTGTAGTAAGTAATTATGAAATTCAGAATAACATAAATAAAACTGTTCAGATATATACATTTTAATTTAGCAAATGACACTTTTCAGTACCATTCAGATTTATAATTCATCCAGAAATTTTAATCGTTCAGAAAATTATGTTCAGATTTAACAAATGGTCCCTTATTTTAGAAGGATGAATTACGGTTCTTGTTTCGGATCATGTCTTAATTTTGTCTCAACTTTAAATTAAAAAGTAATGCTAAAGGTATCGAATTGGGTACTGAATTTTGATACTAAATGATGTGTTATTGGTGATGTGGAAGTTTGAAATGATTTTATTGGGAGAATTAATTAATGTGAATGTAGATGATGCACTATTATTAATTGAATTGTAACCAATCAAAATATGACATGTATCATTTGGAATCCATTTTGGGATCCAATTTGGAACCCCTAGCATTATTCTAAATTAAATAGGTGTATCATGATTTTTTAAGAAATACTGTATTAATTAAGATATTAGTAAAGGAGGATTGAATTAATTAAAAATTGATTTAAGTTAGGAATCGAAAATTTAGTTACAGTAATAACTAATAACAAAACAAATATTTTTCAAGTATTTTAAGAAAAATTGAAAGTAATTACATATACTACAGTGTTCTAAAAATCGGCCGATTAATCAGTAGTTGTGTGGGTCCCGTCTCGATTAAGCGAAAATCAGATCAATTTTTTTAAAAATCGATCAAAAGTCGATCGAGATGGGATTAATCGGCCGAATCGGTCAAAGTTCAAAAAAAAATTAAAAATTATTTTTACAAAAAAGTTCAATTTTTTTTAAAAAAAATAGTTAATAAACATACGTGACTATTAAATGGTAATGAGATGCGTTGTTAATTTACTGACTAAATCTCTAATACACCAATTATTTTATAAAAGTGTATTACTCTCTTCGTTCATACTAGATATACACTAATAATATATTGATATGTGGTTTAATTTTATAAATTTCGATACTTAAATAACAACATTGGACTAATGATATATTATCTTTTTTTGTAAATCTTTTGACTAACTTGATGGTACGAATATAAAATAATATATGATTATTTATTTAATTAAAATATATTCGATTAATGCTCCGATTAGTCAATTCGATTAATTACCGATTATTCAATTAATCATTGGAAGATAACTCCACCGACTAATACCGATTCTCATTTTTTAGAACACTGATACTAACTACTGTGCAGTTAATGTATTCTAATGATTGGAGTATATAACTACAAAATAAGGATATTTTTATTCTGGATTATTCTGGTATATAAAATTTTAATCGATGAATTTATAAATAACTTATATTTTTCACAAATGTGATATTCGTAGATGGCGAAACGCGGATGCAATGCATACATGCGTCACTTCTGGTGTTCTTGTTTTAGCGGAAGTAAAAGGTTTTGTTCGTTTGATTATTTTATTTACGTCTTCGGCTGCTCATTGACACGTCATCGTTACCCACGTGATAGAAAACGGCGTTCTTGTTTGGTTATGGGTAATGGGTATATAAACAGAAAATTTAAGTGTTTTAATTACACTAAAAAAATAAAAATTAGCTTTATAAAAATTTCATTAGAGTAAATTATTTTTTATGTAACTTAATTCTATTTAATATTTTGGTGGTCAAAAATTAAAATTTGCACTATACTGGTCGTGTTTTCCTTTTATTTTCTGAAAAGCTAGTTTAGAACCATTTCCTTGAGAATTTCTTTTTGAAAGGATAGTTACTAGTCATTTTTTTAAAAAAAGGAACATAATATCTGTATATTGAAAATTTGAAATTTTAACGCAAAATCACTAAATTTCAGTTAACAATTTACAAAAAATTTGGTACAAAAAATTGTTACCAAATGACATGACATGGGTGATATGACATGACATGGGTGATATGACAGTTTAGAATGTTTTGATTGGTGTTGTCGGTGTGAATGCAGAGGGTCTATTTATTATTACAACGAATCAGGAATTAACACGTCTATTTGAAAATAATTTTGAAAATAAATTTTGTGCCTTTAGTATTTTCCTTATATAAAAACAAAGAGAATGACTTTAATTCTATCCCTGTCGAATATGAATGTGTAACGCATTTCTTATCTTTTTTGAAATGTGAATGGCTCTTTTCTGATACTACCAGATATTCAGATCCTATACTTGGACCAGCAAGGGCCAGTGGGCAGTGGGCCAGTGGCTATTATCATGCTTTTGCATGGTTGCACCGACAGGATGGACAATTGGTAAATTTGAATTTTTTAAAAAAACTTAAAATCATGAGAAAGAAGAGTTGGTATTTGTGTAAGAGTAATATTAGAGTTCAAATTGATTCCTAAAAATATTCTCAAATTCTCGAATTAATATAAATAATATGTGAATATTTCTTAGATTAATGCTACGTGTTCAATAAAAATTTCTTTCTAAATAATTGGTATCATCAAAGTGACATCTATCTATTATATATACTAGCTTATAACCCGTATGATGCGCGATTACTTAAATTTCATTTATAATTATTTTGTTTATAATTATATTTTAATTACCCATGGAACACACAATTATTTTTTTAATATTTATAATTAAATAGTTTCCATCCTTGATTTCCATCCTTGGTAAATTTATTGAGTTTACTCTCCGTATCAGAAACTCGATCTCATCTTTCAATTGCCTACAATCGTCGGTGTCGTAACCGACTTCTTTGTGGAACCGACAGAACTGATTTTGGTTCCGTTTGGACATGTCAACCCTCATTGGCTTCGGCCATTTGAGATCTCCTTCCTTAGCTATCTCCATAAGAATTTGACTCCTGGGAGTGTTCAATCTTGCATATTCCGTGAATTTTGGCCCAAAATTGTTCCTTTTGGGTGGAGAATCTGAATCCTTTGACGTTCTAGGAAACTTTTCCTTGACATCATATTCCTGTCTTTCCTTTCTCTTCTTTGAATTTCCACTACCACCAGTAGTGGGCTCATACTTTCTCATGCTTTCTTCAGCCTTGATGTACTTTCCGGCTCTATCTTGGAGCTTCATCATGCTTTCGGGTGGATGTTTTGCTAATGACCTTTTGAAGTGGTCATCAGTAGTTCTTTGTTGCAGGGCTATCATAGCCACTCTGTCCTCTAAGTCCGGGACTTTCAGAGCCTCCCGGGTGAATCGATTGATATAGTCCCTTAGGGCTTCATTCTTTCCTTGCTGGATTGCCATGAGTGATGCAGAGTTTTTCTCATGCACTCTTCCACTAACGAATTGATTGATGAATGCTTTGCTTAGTTCCTTAAAAGACCCAATAGAGTTGGGAGGAAGACGCCTATACCAGCGTTGGGCCATGCCTGCCAAGGTTTGTGGAAACGCCTTACACTTGACCGCATCGTTGGTTGGCTGCAACAACAGTGCATTGGAGAAGGTCCTTACATGATTTGTGGGATCCACCGTTCCATCATAAGCCTTGATCGTTGTCATCTTGAATTTTCTGGATATTGTGGCTTTCATGATGTCTTGAGTAAACGGTGGTGTAGGATCATCAGGATCTCCTAGGGGCAACAAAACACTAGGATCACCCCTTGGGGCTTCAGCCCTCTTAGTCCTTCTTGGTGTCGGGTCCAGGTTGATTATCGGGACCCTTCCAGTTGATCGGCCTTGAGATTGAGCGGCCTCCTCCTCAGTAAGGAGTTTCTTGAGTCTTGCAGTCTCTACCTCATGGGCTGCAATTTTCTCCTTAGTAGTTTGGGGTTGTTCCCGATTTGTTTGGGAAGAACGCTTCCTCCTTGGGGCGACATCACTCTCTTCTTCAGATGTGTAATTCTCGTCCTCGGTATAGGGACCCGAGTAATCTTGAATCAAAGGGGTCCGTCGAGTTTGTTGATTTTGAGGTCCCGGACCTTGTATATAAGGGGGGACATATGCTTCATGGTAGATGGGGTTAAGACCACTACCGCCCGCCATGGGTCGAGGGGGCATGTCATAGCTGGGCATCCCCAAAGTTTGAGTAGTGTATCAGGGGAGATCAGTAGTGTGGAGTTGAAGACCACTTGGTGCATTCTTGAGCAGTGGGGAGGTCGTGATTGGTTTCTGGTGAGCGGTTTCTTGTGGATTAGATCCATGAATAACCATCTGCAGGGGATTCGTCCCTTCAACCGAAATTGGGATCTCCGGTCCTTGAGTATTGGTGGGGATATTCGCCCCTTCAATGCCAGTAATTGGCGGTGGTTGATTTCCGTGAGTATCAGCCTCGGAGGTGATAGGAAACTCCTCAGAAACTGAAGTATCTCGAGTTGTTCTTCGTGTGTTTGCCATGGTTGATGTTGTTTTCCCACAGACGGCGCCAAATGTTATGGATTAAAAAACGTGCTTGTAAATTAATTGCTAGGATTTAGAGAGCTTCGAGCTTTAATGGATGCACTTGCGTTTCGGGACTAAATCGGTCCTCACAAGATGCCTACGTATCTCAAATCGTTATTGAGAATCAAGCCAAAGACGTAGTTCTGATTGTAGGATCAGGGTCCTTATATAGGCGTCTGGAGCCTGGTATTTATGGTATATTTGGGAGACTTAGGAGTCTTAGCGAATAAGTCTATTTTTTTATATTGGATAAACATCGTATTTCTTGCTGGAGAATTCGTTTCCTTGTTGATAAAGGCTATGACTCATTAATTGGGATTCTGGATCCTTCTTAGACCAATTTTTCATAATTTGGACTCTTTTCATGAGTTGTATATTTTCCCTATTTATTAATTACAAAATTAATAAATAATCAGGGTTTTGGACCTTAAATATTTGACTTTTCCAAAGAAACAACAATTATATTTCTATAATTACTTTTTTGTCCATATCAAGTGTAATACAAACTTGTACTAATTTTAATGTCGTATAACTTATCAATTGCTACTTTAATACGCGGACGTACAAAAATTTACCGAAAAAATAAATAATTTACTTATATTTAAACTATGCCCGTGCATTGCACGGGCTAAAGAACTAGTTTATATATATATCGGAATCATGATTATAAATTTTTGGAATACTGATCCTAACTAACGCGTTTTAATTTATTGACGCATATACACATGCATGCAGAATCTCAATTTTTTTTCATTAGAATTGTTAATATCTAGTTAAACATCGGGGAACACTAATTAATTCAAACAACCATCTCCTCTGATTATGTCCATGTGTGTATATTCCCTACCTAACATATTGTTTTAAAGGTCTTTATGTGAGACCCTACTTAGAAATGATGTAATTAATTTACGTTTAATTTTATTAAATAAAATTGACAAAACACAAACAACGATTTAAATATTTATAACATACGACATCATCTTCTTTTCTTTATTTTAACGTATGAACTTATGACATCATACATAAAATATAAATTAAGAATTAAATATATATTAATTCTGGTTATTCTTTTGCAATTAGCACGATGCAGTAGCATCGCCATCGACTCTTCTTTAATGAATAAAGATAGCGAAATTGCACCAAACAAAGAAGGTGACGACAGTGGAATTATTGTTTTTCTTTGCAATTCGATTGAATGTTGACTTACAATTTACTAATTCTTTTTATCTACGCCCAAAGTCCAATTTATATTTACTTCACAATTTATAAACTTAATTCATAGTTTTAAGAGGACTTCCTTTTTGTTAAGAGGTAAAAAGTTTTAATTTATTTTCTATAATAGAAGATTACGCATTTATTAATCATTTCATTTATTTAGTAAGCCAACGTTTTCGTCTTTTTATCATTTGTCTCGTTTAATCGTGAATAAATAATGTTTTATATTATTTGTTCGGTAATATTAAAATTAGCTCCAAATCGATCTTATATTATAAAGTCGATGCAAAACTGCAAAGTACATAAAAATTTAAGCCATAATACATGATTAAGAAATGAGAGAGATAGTTTAAGACAAACTTGTATCTCCTTCCCACCTGTTACGCCATAATTTCGGTTGTCTCAATTATCTCCTAATTTCTCAATATTGATCTAATAATAATTATTGCTTAACCACTAAGTAATATTCTCTCTCTGAAACGAGGAAACAATCAATCTAAATCAATCAATTACTAAAAAATATCTCCATACGATTCTTTCAAATCAGGAAAGAATCACAACGCTAATATAACTCTAAAAAGATAAAATCAACTTATCTCAACATATTCTTTAACAATCACAGGGATTAAAAATATTATCCTATCACAGAACTGCGTTGCCTTGATCCCTATATATAAACATGGTACGCAGACATCTTGGAATAAGATCTGACACATCTAACAAGACGAGATACCTTTCAAGTCCAGCCCCAAAAATCCAAAAACCCAAAATCCCTCATCATCACAATTTCATTATTACAGCAATCCCCGAAATTTGTTAATATCAAATTCCTCCGTTAACACCACCTCCTTGGAATCTTTGCTGGTGGCCATGGGCTCCTTATGCTTAATAATAACAAGATTAATACAGAGAAAAAATATATAAAGAAGGATCTCGTTTGTTTGATTCATGATAGTCCAAGATGTTTTGATTATTTTAGGACTTGTGTTACTTATTGACAAATCAATATTATTATACATGTGAGATGCACTGTTTTTCTGTTACATTTTGCATAAAATTCAAAAAACCAAAATGTTCATGGTACAATATAATAAGATTCACGGGTATCTTTCCGGAATAAAAGTTAGAGACTTCAACGCTTCCTTTTTTGCACTCCAAAATAGCTGATTTATACTCCCTCCGTTCCGCATTAAAACTCTGTTTGACATTGCTGTTAAAAATTGTTGTGCTGTTGAAAAAGTGATGTTAAAATAAGTGTTGTTACACAAACAAAATAACTGTTTGGTAATATTTTTGATATGTGCATGTTTTGAGGTATAATATAAAAAAATAATGTTGTTGGTAAGGTTTGATGTTGAAATCAGTAGTTACTTCTCGCAACAGCTGAAAAGCAGTTTTTTTTTAAAAGTATGGGGGAACATAATTTCTCTAAAAGCAGCTTTTCAGTCAAAAACGCTTTTCAGAAAAGCTGCTTTTGATATTTACCAAACAGTATTTTACCTGTTTTTCAGAAAAAAACTGATGTTGCTGTCTGCAACAGCAATGCCAAACATGGCCTAAGTGACAAATTTACAAATTTTTAAAGTCAATTCACTCTAAGTTTGATAGTAGATTATACATTATTAGTTTAACATTTTACAAAATTAAAAATTAAATTTAATAATAAATTGAATAGACTTTTTAATGATAATTTTTTATAAATTTTCAATCTAATAATAATTATTTATAAGAATTCAAAGTTGGCTTAGTTTGACTTTGTAATTTTATAAAACGCCGATTTTTGTGGAAAGAACAATAGATTATGGGCTCGTTTGGGAGATATTAAAATAAGTTGCTTATAACTTATACTAGCCTATACCCCGTGCAACGGGCTTAAAAAATAATAAACTAAAAAATTTAATATTAAAATAAAAGTAAAAATTAATATGATAAATTATAAAATGAGAAACTTAAATATTAATTGAAACATAAAAAAAATATTAAAAAATACAGATGGGGCTGAGGAAGATAAATGAGGTATTATTAATATTATTTTATAACAGATAGAAAATCCAACATGTTTTAATTAAAAAAAGTAATTATCCGTGATATTTTTAGAAGTGTTTTAATTATATTAATTGTATTTATTAAAAAAATACGCTGACATGTTAAAATAAGTAAGTTTTTTTAATAAGGACAAATAGGAAAGCTAACATGTTTTAATTAAAAAAAAAGTAACTACCAATAATATTTTTAGATATGTTTTAATTATATTAATTGTATTTGTTAAAAAAATACGTTCACTTGTTAAAATAGGTAAGTTTTTTTAAATAATTAAAAGTATTAAAATAAGTTTTAAAATATATAAGTAAGGGTTGCACTTGATATTTTTGGAAAATAGAGATTTTAGTGATAACAAATATAAAAGGTAATATATTTTAATTTAAAGGTAATTGTCCGTGATATTTTTGGAAAAAAAGTAGATTTTGTTAGGAAAAAAATATTTTAATTATAAAAGGCAATCAGCTAGTTACTATTTTTATATTATTTATTAAATAGAGTATTGAAATAGATTTTAAAATAAATAAGTAAAGATTGCATATCATAATTTTGGAAAATAGAGATTTTAGGGATAACAAATATAAAAGATATTATGTTTTAATTTAAATGTAATTGTCATGATATTTTTGGAAAAGGAGTAGATTTTGTTTGAATTTTTTGTTTTTAATTATAAAAGGCAATCAGCTAGTTACTATTTTTATATTATTTTATTATTTATTAAATATAGTATTAAAATAGGTTTTAAAATAAATAATTAATGATTGCACTTCATATTTTTGGAAAATAGAGATTTTAGTGATAACAAATATAAAAGGTAATATGTTTTAATTTAAAGATAATTGTCATGATATTTTTGGAAAAGGAGTAAATTTTGTTAGAAAAAAGCTTTCGTTATCCTAAAAAGAAAGAAATATATTTGTAGCAGTGTATCCTAAATTTAAACAAATTAGATCCCACATTTTCATTTTTTTGATTAGATTTCAATATTATTTGATTTTTATGTAGTAAAATATAGTGAAATATTAATGTAGAATAAAACTTTCCCGAATTTTGATTATGTTATTAATTTATTAATTAGAAAAAGTACCGAAAACCAAAAACCGACCGTTAACCGAAAACCAAAACTTTCAATGTTTCGGCTTTAATAATATAGTATAGATAGATATAGTATAGATTGGAAAAGTGATATATAAGTGATAAGTAAATTTTACTTATAATTTTAATAATTGTGTTTGGCTAATTTCTGTTTATAATTTAATAATCTTTTATAAAAAATGTATAATCAAATTTATTTAAATTGAATTAAGTAATTGCTTTATATTTTTTCCTGCCGATGAGCCCTTTTTTTTTCTCGAGAGAATTGGTGACGATAAATGTGACATAATAAGGATCATAAATTAGCGGGACTAAAATAAATTTTTGATAATTTTTAGAAGTTAGTTGTATTTTGAAATAAAATTTATATCGATTCTTAACTAAAAACTGTGCCATTAGAAAATACATAAATAAACATACATTTTTTATTCAAAAATGAACGTACATAAAAACATGCTAAATTCAAATATATTAAAATAGAAAACAAAAAATTGTAAAAGACAAAAAAAATAAAAGAACTATGAAAAGATTTTCCTTCAAATGCCAAATAAAAGGGGCCACTCGTAAATAAATTACCTAATCAATTATTATATATACTAGCTTAAAACCTGTGCGATGCACGGATTGTTAATTGTTATTTTATTATTATTTTTTTAATATTTTATTAATTGTAATTGTGCAAAAAAATAAGTAGACATGTTAAAATAGTTAAACACTTTTAATTAATTAAAAACATTAAAACAGATTTTAAAATAAATAAGTATGGGTTTGCCCGTTATATTTTTGGAAATGAGGGGTTTTAGAAAGAAATAATTAAATAATGTAACATATATTTAGTTTAAAAAGTTAAATGCCCGTGATATTTTTGGAAAATGAGGTTTTGAAATTTAATAATTAAAAGTATTTAAATACGTTTTAAAATAAATAAGTAAGAGGTTTCTGTGATATGTTTGGAAAAAAAATGGATTTTAGTGGAAAAAATAGAAGAAGTAAATTGTAAAAGACAATTTCTCGTGATATATTTAGAAAAGGAGAGACTTTTTTAGAAAAAATATATAATGTGTTTTAACTGAAAAGATAATTGGTTATAAATAGGTATTTTTGATTATTTATATTTTAATAGTTTTAGTAATTGCATTTGTTAAAAAAAATAAGTAGACATGTTTAAATAGGTAAACTTTTAAAAAATAATTATAATATTAAAATAGGTTTAAAAATAAATAACTAAATATTTGTCCGTGATATTTTTGGAAAAGTAGGGGTTTTAGTAAGAAAAAATAGAAAAACTAACATGTTCTAGTTAAAAAAGGTAATTGCTCGTAATATATTTGAAAAAGTATGGGAATTTTTTAGAAAAAATAGAAAAAATAATATATTTTAGGTGAAAAAGGTAATTGGTTATAAATAGGTAATATTATTATTTAATAATATATTTAAGTAAAAACACGAAGTACAGTTAATTAAGGGCAATTAAGTAAAATCATAATATACCGTACCGACCAACCAAACTTTTAATGTTTCGTCTATTATATAATAGTATTGATAATAGAGCAAATATGGGTTGCTTGAGACAATTTATTCAGTCTGAAATTACTAAAATACCCCTACTTAATATATAATAATAATTTTGTAATGATTGCATATATTAATTACATCTAATTCATTAATCATCATTAACACATCTATATTTATTAATCCATCATTATTAAATATAATAATTTATAATTATATTTATATATCTACAATTATTTTATACTAATTATTTTAATGATTAGATAATTAATATATATAATTATATCTAACTCATTATTATGCAAGTATTGAGAACAAAATAATTAGTATAGTTAATGAAGATTAGTTATTAATGATTAGATACATTAAAATATATTAATAACGAAGATATTAATATGAAGTAAATAGAGTAAAGGGTTGAAAAGTCATTTTACACTTTGAAGGGTATAATTATCTTTTTTTTTTACGAACAAAAAACAGGTATATTTATCTTTTAACGGTGAACAAATTGGCTCAATGTACAATAAAAGAGACAGTAAAAGAGGGATAAGAAGGATATGTACAGTCAAAGAGACAGTAAAAAAGGAATAAGAAGGATAAGAGAGGGGTCTCTATAGAGTGACGCCGAAAATACAAGACAGCCATCGTAGGAGGGGGCATGAGAGAGAGAGAGAGCGAGTGATCAAAATACAGATCCAAAACAAAAGTTGAGAAGAAAAAGTGGAGGAGACGGGGAAAAAAGGAAAGAAAAGTCAAAGAGACAGTAAAATAGGGATAAGAAGGATAAGAGAGAGGTCTCCAAAGAGTGACGCCGAAAATAGAAGAAAACCACCACCGTAGGAGGAGACATGAGAGAAAGAGGCAAATAACATAAATAAATTAACCCCAAAAAAAGCGCAAACTCGACAATATCGATAAAAAACAATTTGTCACTGTCAGCTCAAACAACAACACATGACAAATATTTACTTTAATGAGCAGACCAACCCCAAGTGCATTTACATGCACAAAAACTACAAATTTGGTTCAAGCATTCCATCAAACACATAATACACACTCTAAATAAACACAAACTAAATAGTCAAAGAATGCATTTGAGTAAACAATTATGACGCACCATAAATAAACAAAGCATAACATGCATTTCAATAAATGTGCTGGAATATATTATGTCTTCCCGAGGATCATTACATAAGAAAGGCGTCTCTAGAGAGTGACACCGAAAATAGAAGACAACCACCATTGGAGGGGGCATGAAAGGAGAGAGAGAGATATATATCAAAATACAAATCCTAAACAAAAGTTGAGAAGAAAAAGTGGAGGAGATGGAGAGAAAGAAAATAAAAGTCAAAGAGACAGTAAAAGAGGGAAAAGAAGGATAAGAGAGGGGTCTCCAAAGAGTGGTATCGAAAATAGAAGGCATCCACCACCGTAGAAGGGGGAATGAGAGAGAGAGACCACCATAGGAGGGGGCATGAGAGAGGGGGGGGGGGGGGGAGATTTGGGGGGGGGGGGGGGGGGTGGAGAATGCAATAATTTTTCAATGAACCAAGAATTTCAATGAGTCAATTTATTCAATGCGAAATGATAATTATACTCTCAAATTTCGAAATGACATTTTAATCTATATTATAATGATCTCATATCAATATATCTGTAACTCATAAAATACGTTAAAATTAATGAAAGTTACACAATATTCTAGAACATGCATGTGTCTCGCACGGGGTATAAAGCTAGTTTAATGAATGTCAAGACATAAGTTGGAAAGTTCAGAAAAAGCACAAGGTCTCCGACTTCTCATTTCCGGCGAGATAAGTTATTTTTTAACAAAAATAAGTTTGCTGCCAAACAGTGTGCTATAAGTTGAAATGAACTTAACATTGAAATAAGCTTCGTATGTGATTAGCCAAACATCCACTATAAATAATTGAGACTCGGAACTGAATCGAAATTAACCGCATGAGATAAATTCTTAACGGATCCCATAGGTCAAAGGATGTTTTCGACCAACTTATTTATAAAATTTAATGATATATCCTTTCGCTTGAAGTTTCTTATAATTCTGATTAGGACTGTAAATGAGTCGATACACTCACGAACAGTTCGGTGTTCGGATCGAAAAAAGTTTGAATCGAGTTCAGTTCGATTTGTAAACGAATCGAACATGAAGACGATTTTGAGGTTCGTCTCGTAAATGAGCTGAACTTGAGCATGACATAATTCGACTCAAAAGCTCGCGAACAAGTTCAATTATACAATTCGTGAATCAGGCTCGTGGACAAACTCGTGAATAAGGTTAATAAATAAATTCATGTACAAATTCGATGAATATGCTCATGGACATATTTCATTAACATTTCAGAGAAGTTCCTAAATTCACGGTAACTAGTAAATAAGTGTAAAGACTAATGTATACGAAGTGTATGTTAGTTTATTTTGTCAATTCATTATTTATTTTTGTTAAGTCTATACATTTTTTTATTATTTTGTCAATTCATTATTTATTTTTGTTAAGTCTATAATTTTTTTTATTATAAATAGTAAAATTATAACATATGTTACATTGTAAATTATAACATTAGTTGGCTATGTATTAACTAAACTGATCTAAATTCTATTTTTGATAAGTCTAGATTAGATTTAGAGATTTTACCGCTGCTTTCATTTTATTGTAATGCATTAAAAGTTTTCTTAAAAAATATGAGGTGTTTGTGAGTAATAGCTCGTGAGACATATTCGTGAATTGTTCGCGAACGTGAATAATATTTTTCTTAATGAGGTGATACACAAACAAAAATATTAGCTCGATAAAAGTTCGAGCTCGAGTTCGAGTTTGACGTATTTATAACGAGCTGATACATGAGCAGTTAAGAGTTCGGCTCGGTTCGACTCATTTACAGCCCTAATTCTGATGATATGCTTCTTTTCATAATTTCTGGTAGAAGAATATAGATTGAGAAATACTAAGAAATCATAAAAAATCACCATAATGTCATGTGTTTGTTTTTTATTGATTGATATTAACTCCTTGTATATAATAAGCATAAGGGATATCTTATCCAAAACTTTGGTTGGTCACTGTACTACCAAAAGTATACGATCCGTTGGATTATTAAACTATAAATCTTCAAATCAATGAGGACCGTCAGATATAATATTAAAAATTGTATTTGATTATTAATAGGATAGTATTTAAATACTAAAAGATGTATTTCGATAATTTAAACCAATTATAAATAGGTTTTCTATATTGAATAGAAATCTTTATGTAAAAATTCGTAATTATCCTTTCTCTTTAGTTTATGGATAGTTCCGTTTAGATAATAATTATTAAACCATCATTAAATTAAAGATAATTTTTTAAGCTTCGCGTGGGCTGTAAAATCGTTAAAATCTGTTGTCTAAAACTCAAGATATAGCCCAAACAGTAAAGTTATTATCTAAATTTTAATAAATATATTTTTATTATTGTAGCACCAATTTAATTTTTTTCCCTAATTCTTTTAAATTTATAAATTCTATATTTATTTCAATAAAATATTAAAACCAATTTAAGAAAAAATTAAAATCGATCGTCCGTGTACGATTACGACCAAATTAATAATTATAGTTAGATCTTAAATAGATCGATGAGAATTGTTAAATCTAATATTAAAAAGTGTATCTGATTAATAATAGAATTATATTTAAATACTAAAAGGTGTGTTTTGATAATTTAAAATTTTTCTATGTAAAAATTCTTAAATATATTTTCTCTTGAATTTATGTATAGTTCCAATAGGTAATAATTATTAAACCAAATATCAAGATAACAATTCATATCGATTACAATGATACACGTGGACCCTACGTGGAGAACTCCTGTACATGAATAAATTTAAACACTTTTTTTCTGAAGGAACATAACAATTTGATTAATCCAAATTATAATTATATTATTTTACATATAACAAACATAAAAGGATAATATCAAAATATTATTAAAATATTGAGAGTTTCATATTCATAAACGATAATTTTGAATATAATACTTATATTAAAATGTGTATTTGATTAAATGTAGGATTATATTTAAATACTAAGAAGTGTGCTTTGATAATTTAAACCAATTATGAATTGATTGTCTATATTGAATTGAATTCTTTATGTAAAACTTCTTAACCATCTTTTCTTTTCAGTTTATTTTATGAGTAGGTCAACTGATCAAGTTAGATAATAATTATTAAACCATCATTAAATTAAAGATAATTTCGTTAGTTTCGCATGGGTTGTAAAATCGTCAAAATTCAATTTCTAATACTCAGGATAGAACCCAAATAGTAAAGTGTGTATCTAAATTTTAATAAATATTTTTTTATTATTGTAGCACAAATTTATTTATTTTTCCACTAATTCTTTTAAATATAGAGAAATTTATGTTTCTTTCAAAAAAGTATCAAAATTAATTAAGAACAAATTCAAATCGATAAAGAATATAATATTATCAGAATAAAATTTTATATAATCATAACATAATTTTTATTATGTTTAATAATTTTTAAGCAATAATGTTTTTTAAAATTTTATATACACTATAAATAAAACTGAAACATTAAAAGTAAAAGCAGTTAGTAAGATACTTATATCAGTATATACTTGATATCCTTATTATATTAAATCCTTATATGTAATAATCATAACAAGGATCTTATCCAAAATTTTGGTCGTAGATAACCAAATTAATAAGGACCATTAGATCTTAACTAGATAAATGAAAATCGTTATATCAAATATTTAAAAAGTGTATTTTATTAATAATAGGATAATATTTAAATTCTAAAAGGTGTATTTTGATAATTTAAACCAAATATAAATAAGTTTTCTATATTGAATAGAATTCTCCATGTAAAAAATTGGTGACTTTATTTTCTCTTCCATGGATAATTCCGGTTAGATAAAAATTGTTAAACAATCTTTTAATTAAATATAATTTAGTTATCTTCATGTGGGGTATAAAATTGTCAAAATCTGATTTTTAAAACACAAGATAAAGCCCAAATTAGTAAAGTGAATATTTAAATTCTAATAATAATTATTATGTCATCATTATTTTAATACCAATTTAATTACGTTTTTCTAACTATTTTAAATTTAGAAATCTATGTTCAAAAATTAAAATCAATCTAAGAAAAATTCAAATCAACAAAGAATATAATAATACGAGGATAAAATTTTATAAAATTGTGCATATTTTTAATCCTATTTTATTAAGTTTTAGATCATAACTAATCAAATATTATTTATTATTAAATAATAATTTATACGTAAATGGTGATTTTGTTTTATAAGAACTCATAGATACCTAATTTCATTGTTAGCAGGACTATATTCATATTAAAAAAAACCGTATTTTAAAATTTTAGACTCGAGGCCAAAGTTTTTTAACATATATACAGTGTAAATTATTAAATTCGAAACTTTAAAAATTTCTTAATCAATTAGTATAGTAATTTTCTGAAAAATCGTACTTTACATAAAATATTATCAAATAACCTATGTCTTCAAGAAAAAAAATGAAAAAATTCTTTATTTAAAAAAAACCTATAAATTTTAATATGTTGTTGGTAGATTCAAACCTTAGATCATTCTACGTGATAATTTTACTGTTATATCTAACATTTTTCAACAATTTAATTCGAAACATCCAACGATTATGGATTGAGTGATCAAACAAAGCGACCAAACTTATAAGGAAGCTTTCATTATTTAGTCTTTAATATAATAACATAGATATTTATAGGATATACTATAAAAATTGAATTTTATATAGAATTTTGATCGTCATGGTGTACTACTTTAAAAGAAGAACTATTACAAAAAAAATTATATTTTTGATTTGGTAAGAAAAATAATTATAGAAATATAATTGACAAGTCAATGGAAAGGACGATATTTAAGGCCCGACACCCTAATTATTCATTAATTTCGTAATTAATGAATAGGGAAAATATACAGCTCATAAAAAGAGTCCAAAATATGGTAAATTCATCAAAGAAAGGATCCGGAATCCCAATTAAAGGCAATTAATGAGTCATAGCCTTTATCAACAAGGAAACGAATTCTCCAGCAAGAAATACAATGTTTATCCAATATAAAAAAAGAGACTTATTCGCTAAGACTCCTAAACATACCATAAATACTAGGCTCTAGACGCCTATATAAGGACCTTGATCCTACAATCAGAACGACGTTTTGGACACGGCTCCATACGTCATCTACTACGTTTTGCACACAGCTCCATACGTCACGTTTTGGACACAGCTCCATACGTCATCTACTACGTTTTGGGCACAGCTCCATACGTCACAACGCCTCGAAGGCGCAACAAGCCATAAAGGCACCCCTAGAACTACGTTTTAGACTTCATCCTCGAATAAGGACATACAAGTCACTACGTCCTTGGTGTGCCCCTGCCGCCATAGCCCCGAGGGCAACACCAAGAACTACGTCTTTGGCTTGATTCTCAATAACGAATTGAGATACGTAGGCATCTTGTGAGGACCGATTTAGTCTCGAAACACAAGTGCAGCCATAAAAGCTCGAAGCTCATTAAACCCTCGCATTAAATTCGTAAGCTCAGATTTTATTCCACAACATTTGGCGCCGTCTGTGGGAAGACAACATCAACCATGGCAAACACACGAAGAACAGATCGAGATACTCAAACTCCTGAGGATCGTCCTGTCACCTCTGAGGCTGATACTCACGGAAATCAACCACCGCCAACTACTGGCACTCAAGGGACGAATATCCCCACCAACACTCAAGGACCGGAAATCCCAATTTCGGTTGAAGGGACGAATCCCCTGCAGATGGTCATTCATGGATCTAATCCACAAGAGACCGTTCACCAGCAACCAATCTTGACTTCTCCACTCATCATGAATGCACCGAGAAGCCTTCAACTCCATACTACTGATCTCCCTCAATACGCAAATCAGACTTTGGGGATGCCAAGCTATGGCATGCCCTCTCGACCCATGGCGGGCGGTAGTGGAACTAATCCAATCTACCATGAGGCATATGTGCCCCCTTACATTCAAGGTCTGGGACCCCAAAACCAACAAACTTGTGATAAGTGGATTTTTAATCCACTTGGAACGCTTCATATCGGCTTAAATTGATGACTTGAACTCAAGTATGTGGTGTGTTTAATGTGTTTTCATTAAGTTTTGCAGAACCAAGAGTTGGAGGTTAATTTGATTAAAATTCGGATTTTCCGGGTAGGTTGCGCAGTCTTCACTGTTTTGGCCATATCTAGAGTTCTACAAGTCCGATTCTGACGATCTTACAGCTCACGCGAAGAGGAAAACATTTTCTATAATTCTAGGCAGAAGGTTCTGCGCGGGCGCCCAGGAATTGTACTGGAATTCTGCGCGGCCGCCCAGGAAGTCAGAATCGCCAGAAATTGCCAGAATTCGATTTTAATAAGGAAATTTTCACAAATTCGACTTCTAATCATTATGGTAATTGCTTGGGGCGGCCAGAAACTTCCAGAATCAGTTGTAAACATGGAATATGCAATTCTTATTGCATTCAAAGATGGAAATTGCCGTAATTCTATTCTAACTCAAAAACGGCAATTGCTTGGAAGAGGGACAACTTGGAGCTATAAATACACAACTTGGGGGGACATAATCAACACATCACAATACATCAAAACACACCAGAGATCAGATTCAATATTGGAGCACAAGATCGAGGAGCCAAGAACGAAGAACGTGACTACGAGGAGATCTAGACATAGTTTTTTCTTGTATTCTTTAATTTTGGTGCAACTTTTGGATGCTTCCGGATTTGTACTCTAAACCTTTAACTCTTATTCATATTTACATCATTGATTTCTTGTTTTTCATCATGCTTTCATCAGAACCCACGATGATGAACGGTTCTATTATGAACTAATCATTGTCGTGGGATTCTAACGGATTTATTTATGGATTTTAGTAGTTAATTGTTTTAAAGATGTGTGTGTGATGGCTAATTGATATCCTAGTTTGGTTGTGCTTATTCTTCTTGGATGCGTAGCTAACATCTAAGATTGTTTGTTAATCTCTATTGAATGCGAAAGTGGATATAGAGGTTTAGAACTTGCCATGCTAGCATAGGTTTATGTATGTTTGTCATGCATGATTCGTAGGTGATTTTAACCATCTTACCTGCCCTATGTAATCTGAATGGATAACTTGATCGTTAAACCGTTATGTTTTCAAATCTTATAGACATATAGGGTCTAAGCATAATTGGTGTCTGCTTAACTTCTATCTATTTTGTGGATGTTTAAGTGGTTTGGTATACGTATACTGAAAGGTAGCGTGTACTGATTTCGTGTTATCCGATTAGTTTTCACAACCGTCATATGCATTGATTAAAGACAAAAGACTCTAGATGAAGTACTTAATGAAGTTAGGATCCCATGTTTTATTCTCATATACATAAATCGATTTTAATCCTCTTAGTTAGTTAATTCTTAGTTTAATAATTTGTTCTCTAGTTAATTTTAGATAATCAAACCCAAATTGTTAATTGTCTTAGCAGTGGATAAAAATCATACATTGTTGCATAAGTACATTAATTGAATTGAACACCTCATTAGATCTCTGTGGGAACGAACTTGACTTATTCGTATATTACTTGTGACCACGTGCGCTTGCGTGATTTTGTGCTAACAAGTTTTTGGCGCCGCTGCCGGGGATCATCGGTGTTTTATTTTAGTTTATGTGCTTGTCATCAGTGGTCGTTAGAGTTCACTGACTCGGATTGTAGTTGTTTGTTCTGTGTGTTTCAGGTACTTGAACGTTTATGCGAACACGTTCTCAAACTCGTAAATTGGAAGAAGAAAGATTAAAGTTAGTAAAGATGGGAGACGTTCCAGAAGGAGTAGCATCTGCAGCTAAGGATTTGAAGGACTATTCTCAGCCAAAGATCAATGATATTCAGTCGAGTATTGTCAGGCCGGCTATTGCAGCTAATACCTTTGAAATCAAGCCTGGCACGATTCAGATGGTGCAGAATTCAGTGCAGTTTGGGGGTGCTCCAACGGAAGATCCTAATATGCATATTAGGGATTTCATCGAGATTTGCGACACCTTCAAGACCAACGGAGTGTCGGAAGATGCCGTGAAGCTGAGACTTTTCCCATTTTCTCTGAGGGATAAGGCTAAGGGCTGGTTGCACTCTCTACCAGCAGGTTCTATTACTACATGGGAGGATCTTGCTCAAAAATTTCTTACTAAATTCTTCCCCATGGCTAAAACTGCTGCGATCAGGAATGCTCTTACTCAGTTTTCTCAGCATTCTGGAGAAACTTTATGTGAAGCTTGGGAGAGATACAAGGAGATGCTTAGGAGATGTCCACATCATGGATTGCCCGACTGGATGGTGATTAATTGTTTTTATAATGGTCTGGGAGCACAATCAAGACCAATGTTAGATGCAGCATCATGTGGAGCTCTATGGGCTAAGAGCTACGAGGAAGCTTATGAGTTAATTGAGATGATGGCTGCGAATGAATATCAGAATCCTACTCAGAGATTATCACAAGGCAAAGTAGCAGGAGTTCTTGAAGTTGATGCAGCTACAACTATAGCAGCCCAGTTGAAGGCTTTGACAATGAAGGTGGATTCTTTGACGAATTATGGAGTTCAGCAGGTGGCTAGTGTTTGTGAGCTTTGTGCGGGCGCACATGAGACGAATAATTGTGCCATATCTAGTGAGTCGGCGCAGTTTATGAGCAACTTTCAGAGACCATCACAGCCAGTTCCAGCCACCTATCATCCCAATAGCCGGAATCATCCTAATTTCAGCTGGAGCGACAATCAACAATCTCAGCAGCCTTATCAGCCATTCCAAGGTCAGCAATTTGGAGCAAAGCCTTACAATCCTCAGAATTTTCAGCAGCAGCAATGGCAGAATTTTCAACCACAGTATGCTCCTAGGCAACAATTTCAGCCACCAGGATTTCCGCAACAACCTCATGCTAGTGCGGGGCAGTCTTCAAATGAAAAATCTGAATTGGATGAGTTGAGAATGATAGTTAAAAGCCAGGCGGCATCGCTCAAGACTTTGGAGAATCAGATGGGGCAGTTGGCAAGTGCCTTACTCAGCAGAGCTCAGGGAACTCTTCCTAGTGATACAGAGCCTAATCCAGGAAAGACAGTTGTCCAAGAACATGTGAAAGCAGTTACCTTGAGATCGGGAAAGGTCACGGGCAATCAAAAATCAGCAGTTGAAGAAGAGGAAGAAATTCAGCAGCATCAGGTGGAACCTTCTAAGGAAAAGCCAATTTTTGATTTGGCAGCTAAGCAGTTGGACGGTGAGGCTGAAAAGAGCAAAAATTCTGCTGACAAGTCTACTTCGGAGCAGACTATTTACCCACCTCCTCCATACCCAAAGAGGCTCCAGAAGAAGACTACAGAGAGTAACCAGATCTATCCTCCTCCTCCATATCCAAAGAGGCTACAGAAGCAGAATCTTGACACAAAATTCGCCAAATTTCTCGAGGTTTTCAAGAAGTTACACATCAACATACCTTTTGCAGAAGCTCTTGAACAGATGCCGAGCTATGCTAAGTTCATGAAGGGTATTCTATCTCGGAAGTTGAAACTCGAGGATTTGGACACCGTTGCTTTGACATAGGAGTGTAGTGCAGTTCTACAGCAGAAATTGCCACCGAAGCTTAAAGATCCGGGAAGTTTTACCATACCTTGCACTATTGGCAATCAACTTTTCAGCAAATGCTTATGTGATTTGGGAGCTAGCATTAATCTAATGCCAATGTCTGTTTTTAAGCAACTTGGGTTGCCTGAGCCGAAACCAGTTAATATGACCTTACAGTTGGTTGATCGGTCGATCACATATCCAAGGGGTATAGTGGAGGATGTCTTGGTAAAGGTGGATAAGCTGATTTTTCCTGCTGATTTTGTTATTCTTGACTTTGAGGAGGATAAGAAGATTCCTATCATCTTGGGAAGACCTTTTCTGGCTACTGGCCGAGCGTTGATCGATGTTCAGAAAGGAGAGCTCACAATGAGGGTGAGTAATCAAAAGGTCATCTTTAACGTGTTCAAGGCTATGAAATTTCTGACAGAGGAGGAAAAGTGTTTTAGCTTGAAGATGGTTGATACGGGTCAGAGAAAGGAGTTCGATCAGCTGTTGAGCAAAAATTCGGACATGCACAAGTTCGAGCATCACATCAGTGATTCCATTGACAATTCTTCCATTCGAGATCTTTCGAATGTCAAGCTTGGAAAACTTCCACCACATTTGAAGTATGTCCTTCTGAATGATGATGAGTTGGTAATTTTTAAAGAGTGTGAAGATAATGTGTTGAGAAGGTGGAACAAGGATGATGAGGTAAAAGAGTGTTCTTATCAATCGACGGAGAAGCATAAACACCTTAGAGGTGTAAAGAAGAAAAAGAAAAAATCGATTGGTGGAAAAGTCAAGGTGAAGTTTGATTTGGAAAAGATGTGGGAAGAAAGCAAGAAGGTTATCAAACAATGGGTGAATGGTCCTTCTGCTAAGGACAAGTCAAATGCGATCTTCGAGCCACCATGATTTGATTCACATTTGTCCGGCTAAATGACATTAACGACAGCGCTTCGTGGGAGGCAACCCATGTGTTAGGTATGTTTCTACTATCTTTCTTATTACCTTCAATGAGGGCATTGAATATTCTAAGTTTGGGGGTGATTTGGGGATAAGTAGTGTTGTGGTGTTATGTGTTCATGTAGGAAATCATATTTTGCATGTTTGTGGTAATTCATTCATGTTTTGTTCGTATTTTACATGTTTGTTTCATGTAGGACATTTTGTTTATGTTTTTATTATATGTGTCATTTTAGTTGCATGGCATGCATATTTCATGATCCCTTAGGACGAGCTATTTCTGTTTAGTAGGTTGATGTTGATTTGATTGTGGTAATCATAAATAGAGGGATGATTTAAGTTCTTATGAAATTGACATGCATGTTATGAAAACAAAATCTTTACACAATTCATCGTTTGCTTTTGGGCTAGATTAGGGCCATGCCTGTTTGGATGTTTTGAGGCTTAATCATTTGTTTATAGTTAAAATGTTCTTTATTCCCTTGATGGCGTAGAAGCACCAAAGTATAAGTTTGGGGGAAAACATGGATTTCATGCTAAGTGTTTTTAGTTGTGTTTAGTTGTTAATAAAGGCTAGGCGTCAAATGGCTAGTAGCCAGCTCATATTTTATGAGTAGTCTAGGATGAATGAGATGGAGCGAAACACATTCATTCTTGTGTGAAAAAAAAAGAGAGAAAAAAAAAAAGAAAAAAAAAAGAGTGTTTGTGAGAGTGTGAGTGTGTATAATTGACTAGGGTGAGCTCTTTAATACTCGAGTAATTAAGTCTGAGGGGTACTTGTACCTGGTAACCTAAAGCCCTTTGTGGTTTGGGATTGCCGACCTAATACTCGCTACATGGGTATTATTGTATAAGCCTTTTTGGGGTCTCATCCATTGCACGGTCAAATAAACACGTGTGTTATGTTGTTTTGTTATGTGTTGTAGTTGTTAGTAATAAAGCATGAATTCATGTCTAACTTAAATGATGATGGAGGTGTCTCTGAGTTATGAAGTGTCTAGCGTTCATTCTTTTTATAAACTAGTGATTGCCTTGACGAAGAATGGGTATGATTTTTGGTCTAGTGTTAGGAGTATATCTGATGAGTATCGCACACACCACGTTTCCGTTCATGTATTGTTAGTATACGGGGATTTAGTCGAGCTCTGTTTGGAAGTTATTGCATGATTTGAGATGTTTGCTTATTGAATTGTTATGGTTAGTTTAAAGGGGATCTTTGCATTTTTTTCATGTAGTTGCATTCATATAGTTTGCATTGTTAGTTGCATTGTTAGATGGATTTTGTGGGTACATTCGCTATAGGCCCTCACGAGACCTTACTCGTCCACTAGGGCTGCCTAGGGGTTTAAAGGGCTTGTTGCATATGCCAAATGCAACCGTGATCACCTACGGAAGTGGTACTAGTTAGTTGTATATAGTTATATTATTTATGCTTGAGGACAAACATCAGTTTAAGTTTGGGGGTGTGATAAGTGGATTTTTAATCCACTTGGAACGCTTCATATCGGCTTAAATTGATGACTTGAACTCAAGTATGTGGTGTGTTTAATGTGTTTTCATTAAGTTTTGCAGAACCAAGAGTTGGAGGTTAATTTGATTAAAATTCGGATTTTCCGGGTAGGTTGCGCAGTCTTCACTGTTTTGGCCATATCTGGAGTTCTACAAGTCCGATTCTGACGATCTTACAGCTCACGCGAAGAAGACAACATTTTCTATAATTCTAGGCAGAAGGTTCTGCGCGGGCGCCCAGGAATTGTACTGGAATTCTGCGCGGCCGCCCAGGAAGTCAGAATCGCCAGAAATTGCCAGAATTCGATTTTAATAAGGAAATTTTCACAAATTCGACTTCTAATCATTATGGTAATTGCTTGGGACGGCCAGAAACTTCCAGAATCAGTTGTAAACATGGAATATGCAATTCTTATTGCATTCAAAGATGGAAATTGCCGTAATTCTATTCTAACTCAAAAATGGCAATTGCTTGGAAGAGGGACAACTTGGAGCTATAAATACACAACTTGGGGGGACATAATCAACACATCACAATACATCACAACACACCAGAGATCAGATTCAATATTGGAGCACAAGATCGAGGAGCCAAGAACGAAGAACGTGACTACGAGGAGATCTAGACATAGTTTTTTCTTGTATTCTTCAATTTTGGTGCAACTTTTGGATGCTTCCGGATTTGTCCTCTAAACCTTTAACTCTTATTCATATTTACATCATTGATTTCTTGTTTTTCATCATGCTTTCATCAGAACCCACGATGATGAACGGTTCTATTATGAACTAATCATTGTCGTGGGATTCTAACGGATTTATTTATGGATTTTAGTAGTTAATTGTTTTAAAGATGTATGTGTGATGGCTAATTGATATCCTAGTTTGGTTGTGCTTATTCTTATTGGATGCGTAGCTAACATCTAAGATTGTTTGTTAATCTCTATTGAATGCGAAAGTGGATATAGAGGTTTAGAACTTGCCATGCTAGCATAGGTTTATGTATGTTTGTCATGCATGATTCGTAGGTGATTTTAACCATCTTACCTGCCCTATGTAATCTGAATGGATAACTTGCTCGTTAAACCGTTATGTTTTCAAATCTTATAGACATATAGGGTCTAAGCATAATTGGTGTCTGCTTAACTTCTATCTATTTTGTGGATGTTTAAGTGGTTTGGTATACGTATACTGAAAGGTAGCGTGTACTGATTTCGTGTTATCCGATTAGTTTTCACAACCGTCACATGCATTGATTAAAGACAAAAGACTCTAGATGAAGTACTTAATGAAGTTAGGATCCCATGTTTTATTCTCATATACATAAATCGATTTTAATCCTCTTAGTTAGTTAATTCTTAGTTTAATAATTTGTTCTCTAGTTAATTTTAGATAATCAAACCCAAATTGTTAATTGTCTTAGCAGTGGATAAAAATCATACATTGTTGCATAGGTACATTAATTGAATTGAACACCTCATTAGATCTCTGTGGGAACGAACTTGACTTATTCGTATATTACTTGTGACCACGTGCGCTTGCGTGATTTTGTGCTAACAACTTGTCATACCCCTTTCGTTCAAGATTACTCGGGCCCATACACCGAGGATGAGGGTTATACAACTTGGGAGGATGTCGCACCAAGAAGGAGACGTTCTTCCCAGACAAATCGGGATCAACCCCAAACTACTAAGGAGAAAATTGCAGCCCATGAGGCAGAGACTGCAAGACTCAAGAAACTCCTTGCTGAGGAGGAGGCCGAACAACTGAAGGGATCCCGATAATCAACTTGGATCCACCAGCAAGAAGAACCAAAACATCATGAAAATGGCTATATCCAGAAAATTCAAGATGCCTTCGATCAAAGCCTATGATGGAACGGGAGATCCCGCAAATCATGTAAGGACCTTCTCCAATGCACTGCTGTTGTAGCCAACCAACGATGCGGTCAAGTGTAGGGCGTTTCCACAAACCTTGGCAGGCATGGCCCAACGCTGGTATAGCCGTCTTCCTCCCAACTCAATTGGGTCTTTCAAGGAACTAAGCAAAGCTTTTATCAATCAGTTCATTAGTGGAAGGATGCATGAGAAAAGCTCTGCATCACTCATGGCAATCCAGCAAGGAAAGAATGAAGCCCTAAGGGACTACATCAATCGATTCACTCGAGAGGGTTTAAAAGTCCCGGACTTAGAGGACAGGGTGGCTATGATAGCCCTGCAACAAGGAACTACTGATGACCACTTCAAAAGGTCGTTGGCTAAACATCCACCCGAGAGCATGCTGAAGCTCCAAGATAGAGCCGAAAAGTATATCAAGGCTGAAGAAAGCATGAGAAAATATGAACCCACTGCTGGTGGTAGTGGAAACTCAAAGAAAAGAAAGGATGTTCAGGAGTACGACGTTAAGGAAAAGTTTCCCAGAACGTCAAAGGACTCTGATTCTCCACCCAAGAGAAACAATTTTGGGCCAAAGTTTACGGAGTATGCAAGATTGAACACTCCCAGGAGTCAAATTCTGATGGAAATAGCTAAGGAAGGAGATCTCAAATGGCCGAATCCAATGAGGGATGACATGTCCAAACAGAACCAAAATCAGTTCTGTCGGTTCCACAAAGAAGTCGGTCACGACACCGACGATTGTAGGCAATTGAAAGATGAGATCGAATTTCTGATACGAAGAGGAAAACTCAGCAAATTCACCAAGGATGGAAATCAAGGGAGTCAAAGAGGAAACTATGAAAGGAAGGATTACGACAGAAGAGACAACGACCAAGATCGTAACCCTAAGCCCCGAGGGCCAGTCATCAACATGATATTCAGAGGGCCAACTGCTGCTGGGTCCTCCCGAAACTCAAGAAAATCTTATGCTCGAGAGGTAATGACTGTGGTTGGAGAAGCACTGAAGCGTGCCAGAACAGAAGTGTCAATAGGTTTTGATGATTCAGACTTGGAAGGGGTGAAGTTCCCCCACGATGACCCTCTAGTCATCATACCTGTGATTGGCAATTCCGAAACAAAGAGAGTCCTAGTCGACAATGGAGCTTCAGTGGATATCTTGTTCCACGATGCTTTTATCAAGATGGGTTACACTGATTCTCAGTTAACACCCTCAAATATGCCGATATACGGATTCAATGGGGTGGAATCAAAAGTGGAAGGCACTATCCAACTCCCAATGACCATGGGACAAGGAATGAGTACATCTACTCAAATGATGAACTTTGTAGTCATAAAGGCAACTTCAACCTACAACGCGATCCTCGGAAGGACTGGTCTTCATGCGTTTAAGGTCGTTGCATCATCTTATCATCTGAAAGTCAAGTTGCCCACGAGAAATGGGATTGGAGAAGAGAGAGGAGACCAAAAGATGGCTAGAAGTTGTTATGTAGCCGCGTTAAGGCCTGATGGAATCGGGGGGCAGGTTCTCCCCATTGAAGACAGGAATACAAACGACAATGAGGACAGAAGAGGGAAACCAGCCGAGGACTTGATCCCAATTTCCTTAGTCCTAGGTGAACCAGAGAAGGTGACTTATGTTGGGGCACTAGTGCCCGAACCATTAAAAAGCAAACTCACGACTTTTCTTCAAGAGAACAATGACGTTTTTGCTTGGACAGCGGCCGACATGCCAGGGATTGATCCCCAATTGATAACTCACAAGTTGAATGTGGATCCTGAAAGAAAGACGGTGAAACAAAAGAAGAGAAGTTTTGCTCCGGAAAGTCTTGAAGCCATAAAACAAGAAGTTGAAAAGCTTTTGGAAGCCGGTTTCATTGAAGAAATTCAATTCCCAGAATGGTTGGCTAACCCAGTGATGGTCAAAAAGGCCAATGGGAAATGGAGGATGTGTGTGGACTTCACTGACTTAAATGATGCATGTCCTAAGGATTGTTTTCCTTTACCAAGGATTGATGCACTAATAGATGCAACAGCTGGGCACGAGATGCTAAGTTTCATGGATGGTTTTAGCGGATACAACCAAATCAAGATGCACAAAGATGACATCTCCAAGGTATCATTCATCACTGACTTTGGTGTTTTCTGTTACTTAGTCATGTCATTTGGACTTAAGAATGCAGGGGCAACCTACCAAAGATTGGTGAACAAAATTTTTGAACACCTAATTGGAAAAACCATGGATGTCTACGTAGATGACATGTTAGTCAAGAGCCTCGATAAGGCCAATCACATTGAGCACCTCCGAGAGGCATTTGAAGTGCTAATGCACCACAAGATGATGTTGAATCCAGTTAAGTGTGCCTTTAGTGTAGGCTCGGGAAAGTTTTTAGGCCTAATGGTTTCCAAGAGAGGAATCGAGGCCAATCCCGACAAAATCAAAGCAATTCTAGACATGGAACCACCAAAGACTGTCAAGGATGTCCAAAAACTAACGGGAAGAGTGGCAACATTGGGAAGATTTATCTCCAAGTCAGGAGAGAAGTGCTTATCTTTCTTCAAAGCACTCAAGAACGTGAAATTTTTTGAATGGACAACGGAGAGCCAAGAGGCCTTTGAGGCCCTGAAGAAATACATGGCTGAGGCACCACTGTTGGCAAAGCCCAAGCCAGGGGAAATTCTCTATTTGTACTTGGCGGTTTCTAGCACAGCCCTTGGAGCCGTTTTGGTAAAAGAAGAATTGAAGGTTCAGAAACCAATCTACTATGTGAGTAAGATTCTACATGGGGCAGAAATAAACTACTCAACGATTGAGAAGTTTGCCTTAGCCTTGGTAATGGCCTCAAGAAAGCTACGCCCGTACTTCCAGGCTCACAAAATAGAGGTCTTGACTGATCAACCTCTAAGAAACATCTTGCATAGCCCTCAAGTTAGTGGAAGGTTGATCAAATGAGCCATTGAATTTGGCGTCAAGTATAAGTCTCGAACGGCCATAAAAGCTCAAGCACTTGCTGACTTCATGGTTGAATGTACCATTGACAACCAAGAAGTCGGGGGGGGGGGCCAGGAAGTAATAGTGGACGATGAGAAAGATCAAGAGATGGATTTCAAAGAATATTGGGTGCTCTATTTTGATGGAGCATCAAAAACAAAATCAAGTGGAGCCGGTTTAGTGCTACAAAGTCCTGATGGATTCCTCATAGAGTATGCACTAAAACTTGACTTCCCAACGACAAACAATGAGGCCGAGTATGAAGCTCTGATAGCTGGCTTAGGGCTGGCTGGAGCCTTGAGAGTTAAAACTCTGAAAGTATGTGGAGATTCGAGGCTAGTGGTTTCCCAAGTAAATGGGGAATTTGAGGCCAGAGATGAAGTCATGGCCAAGTATTTGAAACTTGTCAAGGCCATCATGACTCAGTTTGACGAATGCTGATGCCTTGTCTAAATTTGCTTCTTCCGAAATTGAAAACTATGCAGGGAGTGTATACTTCCAAGTCCTGAGGACCCCAAACCTCAATGGAAAGTTGGTAGCACCCATTGATGTTGCTAGTTGTTGGATAGATCCCATCAAGGCTCATCTGTAAACTGGGTGGTTACCCAACGACACTTCAGAAGCACGAAAGCTGTATGTGAGAGCACTAAGGTATACCCTGATTGAGGGAATCCTATACAAGAAGTCTTTCATCGTTCCATATCT
This sequence comes from Heracleum sosnowskyi, assembly GCA_030848705.1. NCBI lineage: Eukaryota > Viridiplantae > Streptophyta > Magnoliopsida > Apiales > Apiaceae > Heracleum > Heracleum sosnowskyi. The sequence goes on along the minus strand of CM061242.1, from coordinate 5,303,128 downwards.
GAAATGTTTGAGACCTCAAGAGGCAGAATTGGCCCTGAAGGAAGTACATGAAGGAATTTGTGGGCAGCACTTGGGGGGCAGAGCCCTTGCTCATAAAGTCACCCGTCTAGGTTTCTATTGGCCAAGCATGCTCGTTGATGCTAAAAGCTACGTGAAGAAGTGTGAACGGTTCCAGAAACATGCACCAGTGGTTAGACTACCACCAGGGATGATGACATCTATTAACTCACCTATCCCATTTGCCATGTGGGGAATGGATATACTCGGGCCATTTCCAATGGCAAGTGCTCAAAGAAAGTTCTTGATAGTGGCAATCGACTACTTCACCAAGTGGATTGAGGCTAAACCTTTAACCAAGATAACCACCAAACAAGTGATGCACTTCTTCTGGGAGAATGTGATATGCAGATACGGGATTCCACGTATCTTAGTCACGGACAATGGAACTCAATTTAACAACGATGAGTTCAAGAAGTATTGTGAAGAGAATGATATCCAATTGCGCTTCACTTCTGTTGCCCATCCTCAAAAAAATGGGCAAGCTGAGGTTGCAAATCGAATAATCCTGGATGGACTGAAAAAAAGAGTTGAGCGCTCCAGAAATACTTGGGTAGACGAATTGCTCCCCATACTATGGGCATATCGTACTACTTGTAAAGTCACCACTGGAGCAACCCCATTCATGTTGGCATATGGGGCAGAGGCAGTGGTTCCAGTGGAAATTACTCACACATCTTCAAGAGTTGAGGCTTATGAGCCAGAAACAAATGAGGAAGGCTTGAGGCTGACCTTAGATTTGATTGATGAAGTTAGAGATGAGGCAAATGCCAAGATAGTTCAGCATCAGAAACGAGCATCTTTCTATTACAACCTAAGGGTTAAAGAGAGATTCTTTCGACAATGAGATTTAGTCCTCCGAAAGATTGAGGCATCCGGAGTTGGACAAAAAGGCAAGTTGGCCCCAAATTGGGAAGGACCATATCGCGTCAAGAACGTATTTGGTCGAGGCTCGTACAAGCTAGAAACCCTCGAAGGGCATGAGGTGCCAAGGACTTGGCATGCCTCAAATGTGAAAGTCTATTATGTTTAAAGTGTGTCCTGATTGGACTCACTACTAGGACAAATAGAAATAAGGTTCGATGAAATCATGAGCTTCCTAGAAAGAAAATGAAGGGTTGAAACCCCAGAAACCTAAGACATTCAGTCCAAACCCCATCATTCGATATGCTCAATGAAAGGCTTGAAGCCAAAACAAGACGACATAAGAGGCTTATGCAAATGACAAGTTAGCCTCGAATAAGGCAAAATCGTCATAAATGTGTAGGTCGCTCCACACTTTACACCAAGACGATACTCGTGAAACACTAGTGTATATTAAAATCCCCAAAAAAGGGTAGTAAGTCCCAGGTAAGGGATAAAAAGACCCCAAGTCTCGAAAAAGACCGGTATAACTTCTATGAAATCCTAGTGCATTATCATAGACGTTGGGAAGCGCGATCAGCCATTTTAAACCCAGAATCTTCAAAGAAAGCCCAGAATCTTCAAAGATTTATTCAAAACTTCAAGTAAGAAACCCATAAAATGATGAGATTCAACAGAAAATCTCCCTAGGAATCGCCTAGTGACTGGAAACCCAACCGGTTAAGGAAGGGCAACCGTCTATAGCCAGTTAAGGCCCACAAATCCATTTATGGATTATAGAGATTAAAACCCAAATAATTTGGGTCTTAGGCAAATTCGAAGCCCAAACAATAAAGGCCCAAGGCTGGAATAATTTAAGTCCAATTAAAAACTGGGCTAGTTAAGGCCCAAGAAAAGAATGAAATTTGAAATATAGCCAAGGCAAAATCAAAGATTTAAGGTCGAAAAGACATTAAATCGAAATCGTACGACCGAGGTCGAAAACATATGGGAAAACGAGGTCGATTCCAACGACCTCGCTCCTAAATAAAGTCGAAAAATAATGAAATTGAGGTCGAAAAAACCTTAGAACGACATCGAAGGCTCGAAGTCGAAAATATACGAGGAATTGAGGTCGTTTCCATCGACTTCGCACAAAAAATCCAGTCAAAAAATTGAAAATTCGAGGTCGAAAAGACCCTAGATCGAAGTCGATTGATTGAGATCAAAAATATAAATCGAGCTCGAACCCCTCGACCTCACACCCAAGTGAGGTCAAAAACAGAAGGATTCAAGGTCGAAAGAATGAGGTCGAATATGACCTAGAAAACGAGGTCTAAGCGTTCGACCTCACGCCAAAATGAGGTCGAAAACGACCTAGAGATCGAGGTCGATATTGACCTAGAAATCATGGTCTAAAAAGGTTGGAACGAGGTCGAATGACCCAGGTCGAAAATGACCTGCAAAATGAGGTCGAAAGTACGAGGAATCGAGGTCGAATGACCCAGGTCGAAAATGACCTGTAAATCGAGGTCGAAAATATAAGGGATCGAGGTCGAATGACCGAGGTCGAAAATGACTGGGAAGTCGAGGTCGAAACCATCGACCTGGGACCAATCAAGGTCGAAAAAAGGCTGGATCGAGGTAGAAGGCTCGAGGTCGAAAAAGACTTAAAAATCGAGGTTGAAACCTTCAACCTCACTCCAGTCGAGGTCGAAATCCAGATCGAATTTCAGGTCGAAAATGACCTGTTTCCTGGTCGAATTTGAGGTCGAAAATGACTTGTTTCCTGGTCAAAAAGGAGGTCGAAAATGACCTAATTTGAGGTCGAAAATGCCCTTAAAAATGGAAAATTTTGAGGAAAAACACGTTACAACTTCTACGAAAACCCCAAGGAGATTTTCCCAGAAGTTGGGGGGCAAATGATATGGCCAGAAAAGTAATTATATAAATATAATTGACAAGTCAATGGAAATGCCGATATTTAAGGCCCGACACCCTAATTATTCATTAATTTCGTAATTAATGAATAGGGAAAATATACCGCTCATAAAAAGAGTCCAAAATATGGTAAATTCATCAAAGAAGGATCCGGAATCCCAATTAAAGGCAATTAATGAGCCATAGCCTTTATCAACAAGGAAACGAATTCTCCAGCAAGAAATACAATGTTTATCCAATATAAAAAAAGAGACTTATTCGCTAAGACTCCTAAACATACCATAAATACTAGGCTCTAGACGCCTATATAAGGACCTTGATCTTACAATCAGAACGACGTTTTGGACACAGCTCCATACGTCATCTACTACGTTTTGCACACAGCTCCATACGTCACGTTTTGGACACAGCTCCATACGTCATCTACTACGTTTTGGGCACAGCTCCATACGTCACAACGCCTCGAAGGCGCAACAAGCCATAAAGGCACCCCTAGAACTACGTTTTAGACTTCATCCTCGAATAAGTACATACAAGTCACTACGTCCTTGGTGTGCCCCTGCCGCCATAGCCCCGAGGGCAACACCAAGAACTACGTCTTTGGCTTGATTCTCAATAACGAATTGAGATACGTAGGCATCTTGTGAGGACCGATTTAGTCTCGAAACACAAGTGCAGCCATAAAAGCTCGAAGCTCATTAAACCCTCGCATTAAATTCGTAAGCTCAGATTTTATTCCACAACAATTTTAATTGATAATTTATTTTCTCAAAAGTTCAAAGTTCCCGCATCTTTAACATCTTACAAAAAAAGTATATTATATTTTAGCAATAAATATTTATAAATTAAAAAAATTATAAATATTAAGAAAAATTAATGATGTTATCATGGTAGTTTGTTTCTAAATACCGCCAAAACATTCTCAATCGTTAGATCCAATACTTTTAAAAATAGATGATCAAGATTATATCATATAAAAAGAAGTTATTGTCTAAAAATGATATAAGTTAAAAGATATTATATTATGATTGGATTTTCTAAAAAGTCAAAACATAAAAATAGTTGTAATTAAATAAGGAAACTCATTTAATACCAAAATAATCAAAATCGTTTAATGTTAAATAGATAGGTGAAAACCGTTAGATTTATCATTAAAAACTGTATTCTCTTTTTAGTTTTAGAATAGTTTAGCGTGTAAAATATAATAAATATCAAAATTTTAACTATAATTTTTTTGGCTAAATCTTTTTTAACAATAATTTAATCATGTAAACTAATAACTTTTAAATATTAAAATATTCATAAATAAATATAATTATAAATATTTAAAAAACAATCGTGTGTTGCATGGATAATAAAAATATAATTATAAACAGAATAATTATAAATAAAATTTAAGTAACTGTGCATCGCACGGGCTATAAGCTAGTAATAATTAATGAAAGGCACTTGTGTGCATTCATACGAATTCCTCCGATCAAAATATTCTATTTTGTTACCTCACAGTTATCATATCTGATAATTTTTATGAGAATTTTTTATGATCCCGTAATTTAGATAGATTGGACACGTCACGGTACTGATGGAAGTAGAAGTTGTAACACTTATCTTATCCTATTACAAAAGTGAATATTCATTCTTTATTCTAAAACCAGATGAGCAAAGGGGCTTGAATTTAGATATCCCTTTCACTTGCTTTTGTTTTTGGCATGTTTTCCTTGTAAATTGGATTTTTTTTTTTTTTTGCTTAATTATTGGAAATACTTTTTAAAAATAAAAAAAATTATAAAATTTTAATTAAAAAAAACAAATAATTGTTTTTTATGTTTCGATACCCCTTACTATATCCGCATCTCGAGGTATCTGCCTAACCTTAAACGTGTACAAAGGTATCTATCTTGGAATTGCATTATTAGGGAGACAAGATTCATTGTTTTTACACGTTTGTTTTTAGAGCTGTATTGTTGTGCTGCTTATCTAAACAGTCAGCTTATATTTTTCCTTTTCATAATTAACAGTCAAGCTTATATTTTTCGAACATTCTGTGAACAATTAGTTCGCAATAATTGACCAGAGTTTCATTTTGCTACTCTAAATTTATTTTTAAAATACTGACTTCTCTATAGCCTCTGTTCGTATTGCAATCCACTTTTTATATTCATTATACTGTGATTGTCCAAATAAATAAATAATCCAAAATATAAAAAACTGAATATAAATGCTAACAAGGTTCTTGAGAGTTGCAAAGTAATCCTCGGAAGTTTGCATAGAGTTTCAGTTATGTTTATTCGGAAAAATGCTAATAAGGTAACACATGAAGTCGCTAGAATTCCTTGTTTAGTTAACTCCCGTAATTTGTTCGCGTCTCCTCTTACGTGTTTGTTGGAGGCTCTTTATTATGATCTTTTATTCTGAATGAATTATTCGTTTAAGTTTTAAAAAAAAACTGAATATAAATAAATTGTTCAACTCCGTGTATTATTAGGTTGAATATAAGTTCAACGTTTGAATGGACAAATTAAGGGGGCTGCTGCAGCTGACTATTCTTTCGTAATCATTTTACCTAAACCTTAATTGTTAATTAAAAATTTGTATAATGTTTGTTGCTGGTTATGGTACTGCAGATCTTGATTAAGACTTTAAAACCTTCCCACTAAACAACTACATTAATCTTCAAAATAATATATATTTAGTTCAATAATGAGTTGCTAATCTTTTATTTAGTCAGAATGCATGGGAGAGATCAGATCTTAATGTTGATCTGTTTGGCCGCCACTACTTATGCATTATAAGTTGATAAGAATTTATGGAGGTGTTTGTGTACTCTGATAACTTATAACTTATAAGTTGATAAGTTGAATGTTAGAAATCACCAACATTTTACTTAACTTATCAACTTATTCTTTGATTTCTTTATTCTTCTAATATTTTATATTTTTTCATTTGTGTTTTTAAATATTTTTTTAATTTAAAATACAAGTGTTGAAATCATTGTATTTAAAAATTATTTTTTCAAATTTAATTTAGCAAATTCTTTACTAACTTATAAGTAAATTTATCCAAACACCCGTATAACTTATAAGAATTCATCAACTTATCAACACTTACTCATTTTAAACTATAAGTCAACTTTTTTGTAACTTACTTATTTTAAGATATAAATCAACTTTTTGGTAATATCCCAACGTGCACTATATAAATCGTTTTCTCTCATTACGTCATCCGGGGATTTAAAATTTTTATAACACATATCTGATGAAGCTTTTAATTGTATTCACACAAATAATTTGCATCATCAACTTGATGAATGACAAGATTATCGAATTATGGCGTACAAGATTCTCGCATCTTTAGAAATGATTTTGAGATGATTCAAACACGTGAACTTTCTTAAGTATGAAACTTTTAAATAAGAAAACAACTGTGTCCAGACTCAAAGAGTCAAGAAGCATGCCATGAATTGAGGAGATTCGTACAAAATCCAATAATTAGCCCTAAGGCACGCCAAGAGTTGCAAACTTGCAATACAAATTTTGATTTTCTATATTTATTTCTTTTAGATGGTATGAAGAGCTGTGTTTTAATCATTCTGTACATTTTTTTATATCATCGAACGTAGCGTGTGATTTTTTGTTTTCCCACTTGGTGTGTCTGATTCATGGTTCTGCACTGTCTCGAATCGGGTCAACTCGGTTTATTTAACTCGATACGAAAAGCTGTTAAATAAATACAATCTTCACAAACCAGTTCCTTAAAATGGCTCTCTCAAACACAAAAGCAAAAAACTGTACTAGCTTGGCAGAAAATGATAGATATGCAAGAACACAAACAATGAAATAACCGAATATGAGTTCTGCAATTCAGAAAGGTCTTGCGGATTGTTGGCGACATCTATGCATATCGTAGAACTTTCCGTTGGTAAAAATGCAGCTCAGACAAATTATACATTAACAAGTCCGAAGAAATTACTCGATATCCAATAAAAATACATAATGCACATGTTATATATACACAGCAGCAGTCACATATTTTGCGGCCTATAAAATGGAAGATAGTAATAAGAATGACATAATTCAGTAAGTAAAATCTTAGAATCCTTGGAGGATATAGTGGAAGCTTTGTAAAACTAATGCAATGAGTCCCTTCTTTCATCCCTATTTACAGCACATAAAGCATGAACTATTGCAGTAATCTGTTATCTTTATATCACAAGCTTCCTCGTCAGCTCAGGAACACTACTGTACATGAGTGTGCATTCTGATTATACGTACGAAACTGACCTTGAGATGGGTTGCAGCATATCACTGGCATTCTTGTTCCGAATCTACAGGGACGATTCATGGATTTTGTACCAGCCCATAAACTGCTCTCGGATAAAGATTCAACTTCTCTCAGGACCATCCTTCTACTTTTAGATGCACTGTCCGATACTTTTGCATCATATCCAAAAGAATTTGATATTTGTAACAAATTCTTGTAAGATAGACTGATTTCTTCTTTCTCCGAACTTTTTTCTAAGCTTCTCATTAGCATATCCTCCTCCATCTGATACATACTAGCCTGATCTTTTGCTCCATTGTATATTCTACTATCTTCTCTGGTTAGTCCACTGGATCGCCAGCAATCTGCAACAAGATGCAAAGTAGTGTCCTCTGGCTCAATGTCAAACTCTTTCATAATCTGAAGTACTTCTTCAGCTTTCCATGGCTGCTTAGCTTCTCCATATCCCGAAATCAATGTTTCAAAAGTTTTCAAGTTAGGAGATATTCCAAAATCATGCATCTTTTGAAACATTTGTATTGCATAATCCATTCTGCCAGCACTACACCATCCACTGATGACTGTAGTAAATACCACTACATTAGGAGTGAGATTTGATTTAACCATGGCAGTTATAACTTCTTGTGCTTTTTCGGGTTCCTGGGCACGCACATAACCTTTTGCCAGAATGCTGTATACATGTGCGTCAGGTTTGATTCCAGCTTTCACCATGTCATCAAAGATTTCCCTACACTTATCCATTAAACCTGCAGCGCTCCAGGCATTCATGATAGTGCTAAAACTGATCACATCTGGCTTAACTCCAAATTCTTCCATTAGTGTTAAAACCTGTCAAAGCAATGATCTCTCCTCAATTTCTCCAAAGGATGCAGGGACTAAAAATATTAATATTTTAAATTTAAAACTACTGGCTCAGTCTCTAGGAAACATAGAAAATTAGAAATGATTTTTTTCCCCTTCTTCTCTAATTAAACAAATATGATTCTGAGCCTTGTGATCCATAGGGAAAGAAGATGAATTCGAAGACTAATTTGCATTATTTTTTCAAGATTGAAGCAGAGCAGTAACAGAAAAAAAACAAGATGAACACGAAAATAAAGAAGATATGCAGAATAAGGATATCCTTTTTCAATTCAGGGCAGGAAGACAACTGCAGTTTAACTTGTAAGATCAACTGAATCGCAGATAAGGTATTCAATTGCTCATAAAGTAACTTATCTAACATGTTTAAGGTTGTATAGCGAAACAAATAAAAGGAATACAAACATCTACATTTTAGGAAGTACAGCAGTAGAAATGTTGGAACACCATATTATGCATTTAGCAAAACAGGGCAATTAGCACTAACCTCTTCAACTCCTTCGCTATCCTTCACATCCAAAAATCCTTTAATTAGTGAATTAAATTCTACAAGATTAGGACGAACCCCAAAATCCTTCATTCTGTACACGAACCCCAATGCATCATTTATTTTACCTTCTTTGCAATATCCACCTATAATGATGCCGCAGGTCCGTTCGTTCGGATATACCCTGTTCTTCTGCATCTCTAATATAACCCCTTCAGCCAGTTTAGTCTGTCCATATTGTGCATAAGCCGATAAAATCGTGTTGTAAGTAATAATATCAGGGCGTAAGCCTGAAGCTAACATTAGCCGCACCACATTCCAGGCCTCCCCAGTATTATTCTTGCTACACCATGCTCTGATGAGTACATTGTAAGTCCTCAGATTAGGTCTTATGTTTTCCTCTCTTGACATAAGCTCTAGCACTTTCAAACCTTCTTCAGGCTTGCCAGCAATTCCATAGCCTTTAATGATAGTGTTATAAGTGCTTGTACCGAGCCTAATTCCACTTTCCTTCATCTTCATTAAACATTTCATGGCTTCCTCCATGTTCCCACATTCAGCAAAAGCATTAACAACTGCATTGAAGAAAACAGAATCGGGCTCCATCCCATTTTTTTCTACTTGAGAGATGATTGAGTGAATGAAATTGAAGCGCTTCTGTTCAGTACAAGCAGCTAACAGGGTTGTGTAAGTTATAAGGGATGGCTTGTGTCCTCCTCTGACCAAACTATCAAATATCGAGAGAGCTTCTTCGGCCTTTCCTCTTTCTATCAAAATATTCATTAACTTCGTTTTGGAGCGAACAGTTCGACAACTTACTTTTCCTAAGCAAAAGGTACAGAGAATAGACTCTGGATCTGGGGAAAACTGGATCCAACCATCTTGATTTTTTCTCTGCAAATTAAAAATTAACAATATCTAAGGGTTACATTAGTACTATAAAACAGAAAGAATTCAAACACTGGGCAATCGGCAATATAATGATACATAAAAATTTATTAGTAAGGTAGACAAGAAGAAGCAGAGGTATGAGGCATGAATTCCAACTATATCACCACCAATGAGAAAAAACAAAGAAGTGTGTTTTTATGCTGATGGAAAATCAGCGTAATCAATTTATTTTGATTATAGTCTACAGACAAGAGAATAAAATAGATTAAAAATTTATACAAAATGATTAAGAAGATAACAATATAGCAAAAAGATATTACTCATAAAATCCTTCTTCTTTTGTATACAATTAAAGTTTAAAGACGTAAAGAAGCAGAGAATCCTAGTTGTAAGACCATTTAGCAGTTTGGAACCAAGTTTGGCAAATATATTGCACATACAAATTATAAATATCTACAGTGTAGACACCCACAAACAATTTTTTTAAATATCTATAATCTAGACACTCAGACACACAACTAAAACAATCTTTACCTTGATTGGCGACAACTGAATCAATTCATTCCTATCAACTGCAGAACTTCCATTATGCCTGCCAGCAGTACCAGGTTGAGCTTTGCGATAAGTAGACTCTCCCATGAAGAGCACAAGAATTTGCGTTTTTTGTTGTTGTTGTTTGTATGCTTGCTCAACTTACGCAGTTCTAAAGACTACACCTGAGATTCAATTCAAAATTTTACAAACTTTTTCAGGCTCTTAGGAGAAACACAGGGTATACTAAATTGAAATAAAATATAACTCATATACAAGTGAACAACTAGAACCCATTTTATTCAATATGAAACTTGGAGCATATGTCATAGCGAGCTGGAAATAGAGAAGAAAGAGAAACGATGAGACTGCTTCATCTGAAACAATAGGTTTCATACTACTGCTTGATACAGGACAAGCGATGCATAGAAAACATAACTGACCAAGAGAACTTCTCGTCCAATATCAATATGCTTTTTGAAAGAAGAAATATGTGACATATTGTTTATGTAACAGCCAGGAATTCTGAAAAACCCAACAAAGGTCACTGCACTTTAAAATTTTAAAATCAAGTGTTTGGGTTGACTCTAACAATATCCATTTCCACATATTAAACACAATACTACAACTGAACCAAACTTCATTATTTGATGATTTGGAAAACAATTACTGTGCATGGTATATTGTTAAATAAACATGGCTAGTAGTAATGCATCAACTAGTTAAAGACACTTCATTTCAGATACTCCTCTCTAAAAGGTATTACTTACCCTCGTCTCTTAACATTATTAACATAAATATTTTCTGTAATGACGTTCAATTTCAGTAATTCACACACTTGTAATTCTTAGCATTCTAGCCTCGATACCATAATTCACACACTTTTAATTCTTAGCATTCTAGCCTTATCGATACCACCCTAACCTCTCGGTAAAAGATTGTATCGAGGGTTTAAGCGTGGCATCCTTATATAAGTATCATGGTAAAGTTCCTGGTCCAGACTCAAGACACTGCTTGCCTTTCAAAAAATAAAATTCACTCTAGTAAACAACTAATTTGGAAGCTTAGACTGAAAATATTTAATCTTTACTATTTTAACAATGAAACTAGAACCCAAATTTCACCATCAAAAATAGAAACTTTCAAATATGAATCAAATTCTCATCACATTTCCCACACTTCACATTGAAATGACACTAAAACATAATCAAACATGTTCAAATGTGTTGATAAACCCAACCTAGCAATCCAAAACACTGTAATAATATCACATCATATCATGATTATCATCAATTTCCCATATAAATTTCAAGATTTTACCCCATTTCACAAAAATGAAAAACAGCATAATTTCAATACACAACATCAAAACACACAAAATTAGAGATGGGTTTTTAATATAATGAATCAAATAACAAGAAAGTTACAAACTTGATAAGAAAGAGAATAGATACATGTTCATACTTCATACCAGTTGAGCTAAAAGATGGGCCTGGGTGCATAAACAGTGATAGTAATAATAAACTGTATATGTAATATGTAATAAAAAAAAGTGCAGAGTATGTTTGGTGACACACAATTTGAATTATCTTATCTACAATGCAGTGATATTATTGGATTGGATTTCTCAAAAAAAATTCTACATACTGGAGTTGGATAATGGGAGTATGTGAGGCTGAAAACAAACAGGGGGGATTTCCTGCTCTTTTACAAGGAAAAATTGATTATATTATTTTCTTGATTTAATCATAATTTTTTTGGTATTGATTTAATCATATAATTTTCTTGATTTAATCATATATTTTTTTGGTATTGATTTAATCTTATTTAATTGATCTAAGGCCCTCGATCGATTTAATTTCGATGAGTTAGGTAACAAAACATTCTAAGCGGATTACGTGATTAATATTCTTTCAATGGTAACCATTATTTCAATTGTAAATGCTGTTTTAATACGCATTTATGACATGCGTAAGTCGGATGTGCATATATAAAATTTGTTCTGTGTGTCTAGTATGTTGAATAGTATAAACATGATGACTGATGTTGTGTAAATTTAATATAGACTTAATTGCACTTTAGTGGCTCGAACTATAATTTTTTGACAGAAAAATGGTTGAATTATTAATTTAGCCACTTTAGTGGCCGAACAATTTAATTTTTAACACTTTATTGCATTCCGTCATGTCAGTTTAGACGGCGTTTGAGTTCTCAGCCTTTGTAAAATATCATCGGGGGTATATAGGTAAATTGATAAGTTTGGACTACTCAGTTTAATTCTTCTTTTTGTTTGTCAGCAAGCACACGATTAGCTTCAAGCTCAACTCTAAGTTCTTCTGCAAGAGATATCCACTTACTCTCCGCCTCTGTCCAGTGCAAGCTCAACTCTGTCCTTTTTAATTTCTTGGAGAGGGGTGATAGATAAAGAACAAGCTTTCTACTTGTGTCTTATGATTACTATAAGACAACCTCAACCTATATAACCTATTACTTGTGTCTTTACCACCTTCTTTATCCAGCTCCCCAAGCATTTTCTCACTCAATGCCCGCAACAATTCTCTGAATGGTTCCATTGCACTTAAATGTTCTTCCATGGTTAGTTTATCCTCACTTGCCCTTAGTTCCAATTCATTTAGTGGCCCATTTCCTGAAAATCTCCCTTCCTGCAAGAACCTAACTTCTTTGAATCTTTCAAGGAATAAATTTAGCAGCCAATTGCCTGAAAGCTACAAGAGTTTTGCATCCCTCTCTCATTTATCATTATCAAATTGTAGCCTTCAGAACTTAACAGCAACTCTGGAAATTCTGCAGCATTGTAAAAACTTGAGGTTTTTAGTTCTTACCCTCAATTTTTATAATGAAGTAATGCCAGCTGACAATCATCTGCAATTCAACAGCCTCGAGACTTTTATAATAGCTAACTGCCCACTTACTGGTTCGATACCCAACTGGTTGCAAAGCTGCGCCAACTTGCAATTCTTAGATCTCTCATGGAACCTGTTGACAGGACATATTCCATATTTTTTCAGCGAGATGAGACTTCTTTTTTACGAATCATCGTTAGATCCATCTGAATCCAAAGGAAAAACAAGAAAGAACCTAGCTGGAACAGGTGACCGAGAGGACTCTATTATTGGCCTTCCATTTGTAATAGGAAGTATCATAGCATTTGTGATAGTTGTCACTATTGGCCATCTCTCTGGCTGGCTATTTCCTAAAGAAAAGGCAAACAAACGCATAGAGATTGCATGGAGGAGGACAAGGTAGCATGGTAAGGCGACCTTGCTGCGATAAAGTTGGCTTGAAGAGAGGTCCATGGACTAGTGAAGAAGATCGAAAACTCATCAACTTTATTCTCAACAATGGCATCGTCTGCTGGCGAACAACTCCCAAGCTTGCAGGTATTGTTAGTCCCTTGATTCTGTCTCTCTCAGTTTCTGTCCGTGCACTTTCCTTTCTTAAACACTTGCGAGGATAGGTACATACCTATTGTAATTAGACTTCTGAATGCATGTCGATACTATAATTTAATCACTGCAGATGGGATAAGATTGCCTCTCATTGAGAGTCTGGTACTGAAAGATGAAGAACAAACGTCAGAAACTACATTGACAGACAATAATGTCCAGAGTATCAATGTTGTGAACGAATCCTTCTTCCCTAAAACTAATCCTTCGACATACTGTAAAGGAATAGCACACCGCCCTAAAACTTCATCCTTTCCGTGTGCAACTTTATCTTTCACATCTGATCAGCTACAGAAGCTCATATACATACAGGTAGCTGTATGTATACATAACCGTTGAAAGTAAACTGACTAAAATACCCCTTTCATACTGTAACGCCATCCAACTGACATGACGGAATGCAATAAAGTGTTAAAAAATAAATTATTCGGCCACTAAAGTGGCTAAATTAATAATTCGGCCATTTTTCTGCCAAAAAATTATAGTTCGAGCCACTAAAGTGCAATTAAGTCTTTAATATAACAACCCTCTTTGTCCAGAGCAAAGTTAGATTCAAAAATCTTGTTTCCGTTCCATTTAATATAGATTAAGCTTATTTTGCACTTGTGTGTTGAAGAAAATATCTAAATAAACGTCTCTCCGAGTCTTATTTAATCAGAGAACTTAAATTAATTAGTAAATTTAAGTAAAAACCCATTTCTAAGAGATGGAGTTGCAACTCGACATCATAAGAGATGCTCTTCCGGGTAGTGTTCCTTCAGAGATTTGACCGTGAAATGTTTTCCTCTGAGACAAGGGTTACCTTTCTAATATTCATTAGTCTCTTGTCACAGCATTGGCAACCGGTTTTTCGTACAGCTATATACAGTTAAACAAGTAACAAATTGCACGGTGAGATCTAGTTAATAAACTTATAATTACTTTTTAGTTTTTCATATCTTAATTGGGCAAGGTTTTTTTTTATTGTTTTGCCACAAAGAAATAAAATTTCATTAAGTGATCAAATGGCTCAACAATACGGACTGAAATTCCGGATGTACATCTCTCACCCTCCAAATACGACCAGCTAATGAACAGTTGTATCTCGCTAATTAAATAGTGAGCTACCCTATTCGCGGACCGTTTAACAAATCTAAGACACACATTCTTGTTTTTTTTAAATCTGCCTTGTTCACACAGTGACTTTGCTTCTACTAAATCCCCTCTATGATTATGGACCACAAAAGCATGACTGTAATAGTTCGAAGCCTCAAAAATGGTTGCATCAGTATTTATCTTAATTCTATTAGACATTGGGAGTCTCCATTGTTCATGTCTGTCTTCATGATTCATAAAACCAAGAAAGCTTGCCTCAAACCATATATGGATTTGATGAGTTTACAGACCAGTGTAGAATCTGCTACTTTATAACCTAAAGGTAGATCCATGTAAACCTCTTCTTCCAAATCTCCATGCAAAAATGCATTATTGATGTCAAGTTGTTCAACAAACCAGTTTTTAGCTGCTGCTATAGCCAAAAGGCTTCTTACTGTAACCATTTTAACCACTGGTGCATAAGTATCATGAAAATCAAGACCAGCTGATTGTGTATAACCCTTGGCCACTAACCTGGCTTTATATCTATCAATCTTCCCATTAGCCAAAGTTTTAACCTTATACACCCATTTACAACCAATAGTTTTCTTCCCAGGTGGCAATTTGACTAAAGACCAAGTGTTGTTAGACTCTAAAGCAGTTAACTCTTTATTCATAGCCTCAATCCACAATGGATCCCTAATTGCTTGATGATAAAAATTAGGTTCAAAGACAGAAGAAGTATAAGCCTGAAAAGTCTGATTATCTGAATTAAAACCATAATGTGACAACACCATGTTACAGGAATCCATGGGTGATGGGTCAGGACAAGCAGTAAGAACAAGTGTGGCAGAATTTGTAGATTGTGGAACATGGTAATCTGACCACCACAAGGGTCTGCCTTTATCTCTATGAGATTTTCTAATAACAGGCTCAGGTAAAGTAGAGTCTGATAAGACAGGGGATATAGCTAACTCAGGAGAAACATGAAGCTCTGGAGATTGAATAATATCATGAGGACTAGATGAAGGAGATTGAGTATCAAGAGACTCCAAAAAAGATGATTGTGAAGTTTGTGGAACAACATCTTGAAAATGGACAGAAGTAGAATGTAACCAATTAAGAAAATCATAAGAATTGGCAGAAGTAGTGGTTTTAAACTGAACAGAAGATTTGGTAAGATGATGATAAGGAAAAACAGTCTCTACAAACTTGACATGTCTACTAATCAAAATAGCATGACTGTCTAACCTGAGAAGTTTATAACCTTTGGTTAAGTGAGGATACCCCAAAAAAATACATTTGACAGCCCTTGAATCAAACTTGTCACTAGGATGAAGTGAAGCATAAGCTAAACAACCAAAAGGTTTAAGCATAGAAAAATCTGGTTTAGAAGCAAACAAAATTTCATGAGGTGTTTTGTATTTTAAAATTGGTGTAGGCAATATGTTGATTATGTAAGTTGCTGTTAAAAGACAATCACCCCAATATTTGAAAGGAAGACCAGACTGAAATCTTAAAGACCGTGCTATCTCTAACAAGTGTCTATGTTTTCTTTCTACTCTTGCATTCTGCTGAGGAGTATAAGGACAAGAAGTGTGATGTAGAATACCAGACTGTGAAAGAAAGGTTTTGAAATTGTGATTTATAAACTCACTACCATTATCAGATCTGATAGCTTTGATAGTTTTGTGAAATTGATTAGACACATAAGCCACAAATTCCTTAAAAAGCTGAAAAACACTTTGTTTACTATACATAAGCATTGTCCATGTAGCTCTACTATGATCATCAACCACAATAAGGAAATATTTGTAACCAGATGTGGTGGAAATAGGGTATGGACCCCAAACATCCAGATGAATAAGATCAAAATTTTCAGAAGCATAAGAATCACTGTGTTTAGGAAAAGGTAGAATACATTGTTTAGCATAAGGACAGATAGGACAAGTACCAGTATTACAAACAGGCAATTTTCCAATACAAGAAATATGCTCCAAAACAGAAAATGGAGCATGTCCTAACCTTAAATGCCAAAGTTTTGCATTAGTAAGATCAACTGAAGCAGAAGAACCAGAAATAGCAGAGTTTGAAGAGATAACATTGGCTGAAGGAATTGAGACTGAAGATGATGGATGTGAAAGATGTTAGGCCGAATACACAATATAATCAAGTATGTATGAGAATAATGGTAATTAAGAACACTATTTATGAATCAATAAACTGTATTTATATTAACAGCTTCTCTCTTTATGATGTTAATGAATCACAAAGAGCTTCTAGGTTACAAGAATAATATATCAATATTCGCGTCCCTTCTAGGGATAACCTATCTGTGTTTATATAGTACACAGCTACATACAATCCTTATCTAATTGATATTCCTACAAGTTAGCTATACAAAACTTATCAATTAAGGATTGCTTCTTATCATCTATTCCGTCTCCTTAGCTGTATCAATATATTCTGCTTCTTTCCATCTTCAGAATAAATTGCTTCTAGAATCTTCAATTCAGCACCGACAGCTAATTCAACTATTACCCTGTCAGACTTTAAATAAACTCTGACCGGCTTCAATTAAATTCTTCACCCTGTCAGAGTTTAACTAAACTCTGACTGGCTTCTGATAAACTCTTGTCAGTACCTATTGCTTAAACACTGATAAACAAACATTAGCAATTATATCTAACAAAAGATAATAGAGGCCTCCATGTTCAGTACCAGTTGCCAGAGTTTTCACCTGGTTCTGGTCCTGAAACAGACATTTGTCAATAAAAAAAGTGACAATACACTTAGAATCTTGAGATAGTTTACTAATTGAAAGAAGATTACAATTAAATTGTGGTACTAAAAGAACATTATGTAAGACAATCTCAGGAGACAATGTGACAGTACCAAGCTGATTTACTAGAATGATGTGACCATTTGGTAGAGCAACATGATAACGTTTAGTGATTGTATAAACATGGGACAGTAGGTTCTTGTCACAACACATGTGATTAGATGCTCCAGTATCTATAATCCACATATGTTGAAGACTTGATGGTACATAAGAAAGCATAGTATAAGCCAAACCTGCTAT
Organism: Heracleum sosnowskyi; assembly: GCA_030848705.1. NCBI lineage: Eukaryota > Viridiplantae > Streptophyta > Magnoliopsida > Apiales > Apiaceae > Heracleum > Heracleum sosnowskyi. Next base: position 5,285,613 of record CM061242.1, on the reverse strand, counting down.
GGTGATATGCTCCTCTGGAGTATTGTGAGATGTTGTGCCTTTGGACATTAACTGCATGAGTAAATTGACTTGTTGTTGTAACTACTCCATTGAATTCTGACCAGTCTGAGGAACTGAATTGCCAGGGACATTAGAAGAAACAGTAACTGAATTTCCTGTATCCTTTTGAGTAGCATGAACCTGCATAGCCTGTGACTTAAAACCAGTATTAAAACCAGTACCACCAACATTAAATTTTCCTCTACCACGACCTTGACCTTTGGGTGGATATCCAACAAGTTTGAAACATGTTTCCTTGAGGTGACCCTCTTTATGACAGTAGAAACACTTCATATTTGATTTCCTGCCACTTGACTGACTATCAGATGCCACAGTATTAAACTTACTATTTGCAAACTTGGCTGAAGCTAAAAAAGAACCAGAAGTGGTATTGGCTACATGCCTTTGCCTCTCTTCTTTCTTAAAAAGAAAATAAGCTTGAGACACGAGGGGTAGAGGATTCATCATTAGTATCTGACTTCTTGCTGAAGCAAAAGTGTCATTAAGCCCCATAAGAAATTGTAACAGCTTTCTTCTTTGATCTCTTTCATCTTGTTGTTTGTGTGCTTCACAAGTACTGGCACATTTACAAACAATAATTGGCTCTAAAGCACTGTATTCATCCCACAAATTCTTTAATCTGTGGTAATAAAGCTCAACTGACAATTCACCTTGTTCCAAAGCATGAATGTCCTTTAAAACTTGATAAACTATATGTCCATTAATACTAGAAAACTGATCTGTAAGTTCATCCCAAACTTCTTTAGCCGAATTCACAAAATCCATTCCATTACTTATTTCATCAGAAACCGTATTCAATATCCAACTTATAACCATATCGTTTACCCTATCCCATTGAGGCCTAAGTAAAGAAGACTCATCAGGTCTAGGAACAGAACCATCAACAATGCCTAATTTGTTTTTGGCTGATAAAGCAATGGTTAATGACCTTTTCCAAGGTCCAAAATTCTCAGATCCAGTTAATTTCTTAGTGATAAGAATCAAGCCAGGATGATTAATGTTTTGCAGATACAATGGATGAAGATTAGAAGACATTGAATTATGTACAACATTAGTGTCATCAGCTGTCATTTCTTCAATGTTACCTGATGTATTAGGACTACCTTGAACCATAGGAGCATACGTAGGTTTTGCCATCAATTATCAAGCAATACGATTCAATCCAAAACTCAATTATGAACTAATTCTTGACAATCTCAAGTAAATCTTAACAAACTCCTTCACGAACAAAACTCAAATCTCAACTATGATGACAATCTCACAATCAGAAATCACAATTATGACGACAAGATATTTGCAAATCAACAATTCTCATATCTATATCAGTAGTAAAGTCGATGAATCATACGATTATATCAAAAACGATCGAAAGAAGAATAGAAGCTTACGAATTTTATGATAAGAACAGCTTGAATGAACGCGACTCATCCAAGATCTACGCTCTGATACCATATGAACTTCCCCATTGTTACTAAACCATAAGAGAGAGATTGCCAGTAGAGAGAGAGAGATTGAAATAGGAGAGAGAGATAAAGAAAATGTATTATTCAACTTATTTGTTGCATCAGTACATTTCAGTATATATAGTAACTTTCATATAACAGAAATGTAACAGAATCTGTTAGATAAACTAAGGGACTGTTTGGTTGTAAGCTATTCTGATTTTATGCTTTAGTTCTGGATTAATATCAAATATATCTTTAATCTTGAACACTTTTTCACTGGTTAAGAACAAATTTTGTTGATTCCGCCACTTCTCTGACTTCAAGACTATGCTGGTTCCAGATTAAGTCATTACGACTTTTCCACAACATCCAGCAAATCACAGCTACTGTACTTATATCCGCAACATTGTACTACAAAAAAACCAACCGTAACCATTCTGCAAAAGAGTTGTACTCTCTCGTAACTCCTGTAACAAAAGCATTATTCCAACAAGCTACTGCAAACGAACATGTCACCAAAGTATGCAGAATTGATTCAGTTGTAGTATTACAGATTGGGCACAAAACATTGACATTTACCTTCCTTATACGAAGTAAATCTTTTGTATGAAGGCATCTCGTGATAGCACGCCATAATTTGTTTTGATTTTCGGAGGAATATTTAGATTCCAAATCTTTCGCCAAAAACCAGAATTATCCCCCGTATGAATAATATTCTTCCCCTCTTGAATTAAAGAGTAAGCACTTTTAACCGAGTATTGTCCCACTTTCTACAAGTATCCGTTAATATAATAAATATAAAAAGAATATTATCTAGAACAACCTTTGAAATAAAATTTGTAATATTATTAAGTTTAAGAGACTAAATCTTGAAATGTCTATTTGAGGGACAAAATTCATATGAAAATATATATATATATATATATACATATATACATGGTTGAATTTATCACTAATAGGACATTCAATTATGATCAAGATTGTAATACAAAATATTATATTTGAAAGTGATTCTAAACAAAGAGATTTTGTTTGGATCGATTCACCCAAAATATTAAAAATATCTAACTTTAATCGAAATATAAGTTGATATAAAGAAGTTGAGGCTCTACCACGACAGAAGGTGAAGTAGGATAGAAAAATTATATAATCAAAGTGCACATAGACTTGGTCATGTTAATCATATACTCAAATACCTTACGGAAACTATATTTTAGGGTTCGATGTACTTAAGTGCTTACTACATAGTACACCTTACCGCATGGTTGTAATTTGATTTTGCATACCCGCTTAAGGGTTTTTTTACATTTGTGATCTACGTTCAACTTTATTTCTTGTTGGCTTCTCAGTAGAATCTCCAGCTGCCAACTTCTTCGAGGTCCTTGTTGGTTTGGTCATGCAATTTCTCACTTTCAACTTTAAACTCTTCTATTTGGGACTTCTTTATAGCTTCTCCTTGATTCATGGGAGTTTCATGTGGTGTTGGAGTTGAACGAATATGTGATACAGGTGATGCATAGCCTGCATTTAAGAAGAATGAATGAATTCAATATATTATTATGCTAAAAAAGGCTCTTAAAATCACTATAATGTTAACAAAAATAAAATTTATTACCTGCATAACATGTTTCGTCCCTCCATTATTTTTGGAGCATTTTCTTCATTGTTTACTGCAATTATGCCATTAATACACATATTTATATATTAGAATTAAAAAGATGTCTACAATAACTTAAGGATCTAATTTAGGAAAAGATAACATGCTATGCATTCTACAAACGCAAGAGGAAATAACATAAAAATTATGAAAAACTTATTTAAAGTTAACAAATTATCAAAAATTAAAAGATTGGGCAATAAATTCAAGAAACAATGATTTAAGATTGATTTAAAATTTCATTGTTTATGTTAGTGGTGGCATTATTAATAATAAAATTAAGTAATAGTAGAGTAGTTGTCACGATAAATGAATCTCATGTTTCAAGAAAAAAGTAAACCAATTTTACTTTTTGTGAATTAACTGTGCAGTGACTCAATTGACAAGAACATAAATTTGACTTTCGCAACATTATTGGCTACTATAGATTTTTTTTAATAAATATAATAAAAACATTATGTACCTAGATTGTACGTGCCATACTTATCCATCCATATGTAGAATTTTCTTCATTATTTACTGCAATAACACTAAATATAAGTATAAATATACATACACATATAAATTTTAAAAAAATGTCTAGAATAACCCTTGAAATAAAACTATAAGTTAAATATATTAAAAAACTTCTTCTGGATCATTCAGTTGTGATTGATTTCGATGTAATACAAATTTAATATTTGAAATTGATTACACACCATTAGAAATGATTTGCTTCATTATTATTCGAAATTTAAAAAATAACAAAATTTGATATCAAAAAAATCTGAATCGATCCGAAATTCGAATACGAATGCTATTCAAAAACATGTATCTAAACTATTGTATATGCAATCAATATAATTTGGATCGAATTTTTCCTTCTTTTGACAAGAAGCTTTAATTTATTCAAACTAAGAAAGAAATAGATCTCAAAATAATGTTTTTTGTTCAATTCAACTGGAATACACACGGAAGCATGTCTCAATATTATAAAATTGGCTTCCTTGTGCTTGTGTGTGTGTATGCATATATACTAGTGTTCCAAATATTGCTCGAAAAAAATAACTTACAGATTTGACTCAGAAAATGTTGATATGTCAAATAACGAGTATATACCGTAAAGAATCGACAAACCATGCGAGGATTGTGTAAAACATAGTGAATAGTATAAAATTTAACAAATTTGATAAGATTTTCAATCAACGGAAATTTGAGATCGTTTTTAATCGTGGTGTTCCTCATAGTGAAATTAAAAAATGGTGGTGAATTTGTTCTAAGTGAATTTAATATTTAAAAAAGTATATCAATATAAGAGCTAAAAAGAATGTGAAATGGGAAGAGAAAGATATAAAACCTAAGCAATACTAGTAAATATTATTGACGATTATATAGATTAATTAGAAAGTTCTCGAAGACACGATATGGTGTTGGAGGAAGAAGGTTCTCGAAGACACGAGAACGTGTTGAAGGAAGAAAAAATTACATAAATATATATGTAGGCCCGTAAATCACGGAATACAAAAAATCCAACTGTATTGGGCCTGTTGGGCACAAAAATCTTAGGCCCATTATATAGGTAATCATTATTTAAACAAAAAAAATCCATATAAAATTTCAAGATTTTACCCCATAAACACAAAAATAAAATTCAGCATGATTTCAATACATAAACATCAAAACACACAAAATTATAGATGGGTTTTTAATATAATGAATCAAATTGAGCATTTCTAACCCCTAAATCGGAGTGTTGGCTTCTCTTATTTTTTTTTCTCCGCCACTCTCTCTGACATTTGTGTAATACGTTAACAAATGCATGAATATTATGTTACATAAAATTTCAACATGCATAAATTTTAAATATATATATATATATAACTTTTGTATAATTAAAAAAAATATAGTGCTTTTCCAGTTTTTTACTTTTTCATAGATAGTGCTACTTTTGTATAATCTTTCTTTCCTTTCTTCTCTTGCAAGTTGCAACTCTTCTATATTAATAGGATTTTTCCACTCCACTAATTTCATTGAATTAAATTAAATTCAACGAGATTAGTGAATTAATGCATCATTTATTTTACCTTCTTTGCAATATCCACCTATAATGATGGCGCATGTCCGTTCGTTGGGGTATACCCTGTTCTTCTGCATCTCTAATATAACCCCTTCAGCCAGTTTAGTCTGTCCATATTGTGCAGGACATAAGCCGATAAAATCGTGTTGTAAGTAATAATATCAAGTCGTAAGACTGAAACTAACATTAACTGCACCACATTCCAGGCCTCCACGGTATTATTCTTGCTACACCATGCTCTGGTGATGGTGCATATTAAGATGCATAACAGTGCAGTCAGGTAACCATAAGAGGCGGTAAAAAAATTGAATCCTATATATTAGGTATAAAACAGCAAGATAGATTGCTGGATAACAAAAAACATCGTCTTCTAACAGGTTTGTAGGTGATTACGGATGCATGAAAGGCATTTAACAGGGAAGTTTCATAAAACATCAGGCTCTATAGATAGATAGTCCAGTACTCGAACAGTCAAGTTAGCACACACCTAGGTTCAATGACCCACTAAGAAAAAAATACAGATTCAGTAGATCAAAAAGCAAAAGTTAAAGGAATAGATGCGGGGTTTAAAGGTAGTAGTACCGGAAAATATGATCAGAAACCAGAGAGTTGAGTAAAATAGCTCAGGAAGAAAGATAATTGCATCTGTTTTAAATTTAACACTGGTTTTCCTCCATCGAAAGTAAAATAATATCTTTAGCCACAAAAAATTGCATAGAAAGTTTATATTTAACAATATTGAGATTTAAACAAGAAAACATAAAAAATCAGTATAACCCTTCATGTGGTACAAGCTAACTTAGGCTTGAGCCCCGGCTAGGCTGAATATTTTAGTATTTAATTTTTTTTCAAATCTCAATTTATAGTTAAAATTCGGTAGGAAATTGTACTTGAGCCCCAACTAACATTAAGAAATTATCTATAGTCTAATTTAGCCCCGACTGAATCTAAATCCTGGTTCGGCCAATCATGTTACTAAGTGATCACATCACTCTACTAGTTACGCACCTTCCAAAAGAACTCTTATTTGCTTCTTCCCTTCTGTTAAGTAGCGATGTAATGCTGATTCATAATCCTTGGGCAAGAAATCACTCCTGCAGGCAAAATTTAACTAGATAAGAAATACATCCATTTCAGAAAGTTATCAATAACTATAGCACATGAGCGTAAGACCAGCAGAGAGAATATAAAACATATATATCAACTTGTGGTGACATGTTCTATCTCCATCGTTCTCTGTCCGTACAAATATAACAGTTATATATGGAGAAGCAAAAAGTATGCAAATAAGGATCTTCAAAAACCTTAACTACAAACGCATGCCTCATAATCTGTTTCAAAATGTATTTCTTGTTAGATATTTGTTAATATCTAATATTATAAAAAATAAAATTTCTAGAAATCTTTATATTAATAAGTGATTATATTTTCAGCTTTTCTTCTGTTGTTTCTTTCTCCCGTTGCAAAGTACGTTACTTTTCATTTTCGTAAATACTAAATATTTCCCCATTAGAATATTGTATTAAATATTTGTTTCGGTTATTATTTTATTGCCTTATATATGGAGGGGGTTTGCAAAAGAATGACACACATTCACTATACTATATACACAATCAATCTCTCGATCTCTGTTTTCACTCCTCTATATCACCCAAACGCATTACAATATTTATATAGTCACATACACTATTACTCCCTCCGTCCCTCTCATTTCTTTACAGTTTTTTACATTGTTTGACACATATTTTAAGGCTCCTATGTAGTATAGTTCTACAACTTATTTTTAAAACTTTCTTTTTCTAAATAAAAATTTAAACATTATATTTTTATTCAGAAGAAAAAAAAATTAAAATAATTTATCGAAATATATATTAAAGGAGCGTTAAAATGCGTGTCGAGCCCCCGTCCCCCAATGTAAAGAATTGAGGGGGACGGAGGGAGTATTATATAAGAAACATATATACTTGGTTTTGTGGGTGTTATTTGGAGCATTTAAAAGTGATTGTTGATATCCTTGATTGTTCGTGCGCGAGAAAGAAAAGACTAATATGGGTGTTGTACTGTTAAAGAGTTGCCAGAAAAACCTTGCACGAGAAAGGGCACGATTTCTTAGGATAGTGTTTTTACACGCCTCACCAGTGTACTATATAAGAATATGGGTGTTATCTCGGGGTATTTTGAGAATTTTCAATGGACGGGCCACAAATTCTCTCACCTCGCATCTCTCCTATCTCCTATTCGGACCGAGGAGGACCCAGTTTCTGAGCCATTACCTCTTGCCATTGATTGCGAGGGTTCTTCCTATCCTGGACACCCTGAGGAGTTCTCTGCACCTCAGCAGGCCTACTTACACCGCATGGAGCAGTCCATTAGAGATCATATTGATACGCGATTTTCTAAGCATCATGTGTGGATGGAGCAGTTTTGTGCTTCGATGACGGCCCAGTGTAAGACTAGTTCTCGGGATCCACCCTTAGATCTTCCCGATGATGCTTGAGTTTCTTGGCTTTGCTCCCGGACCTTGTTGCCTATTTTTCAGGGAAGATTTCTTTCACTATTCTGTACCTCATTTTTAATTGGCATGCATGAGGACATGCCATGTTTTAAGTGGGGGAAGGATTATTTATGTTCATCATTGTAGTGTAGTATGTAGCTAGTATTAGTACTTTCTTTTGTTTAATTTAATGTCCGTCTCGTTTGCATTTGGAAATGAGTTTAGTCATAAGCTTGTTTACTTGTTTGTAAATTTAAGACATTTGTGAGTTTGTAGCCGTGTTTTCTCCTATTTCGTGCCAAGCATTACCAATTTGATGTGAATCATTAAGTTTGACACACCCTTTTCACACACACACACACACTTGAAATGACATGAAAAGTTTAGATTGTTGTAATAAAATTGTGAACATGACTGTTGTCTCTTAGCATGCATGGAAATCAAATCGAGAAGATGTTATTACAACTTAAACCTTGTGAGGCCTTGTACGATGATTTCTTTTGTGCTTGTGTGTTTCTCCCTCTTTATGTGTGTTTGTTGCTCTAGGGCTTGCATTAAACCTTGATTTTTGGATGCACCGTAATAAGGAAATTTCTTTTAGGATAACCATTTTTTGCCTTTTTAGCTTGTGAACCATGAAAATAATCCGTAGTTACCCTTTGAAGCTTATATCCATATTTTTCTTCGCCACTTTCCCCTTTTATACATGAGTCATAGCCAAATACTTCACTCTCGACCTAGTTGAGCTAGTTGAGTCGTGAAAAGAATTGATTGATGAGCATGAAAATTTGGAGATGTTATGAAGATGAAAAATGCTAATTATTGTGAGTGGGAACTAGTTTGTGATATGTATTACTAGATGTGATTCAAAGTTTTTTGTAGTATTTATTTATGTAATGCATCCCCTTTGCTAAAAAAATGAAAAAAAATGAAATAAATAAATAAATAAAGGGGTATGTATGTAAGAAAAAACAGAAAAAAAAGGAAAAAAGAAAAAAGCAATAAATCTTTGTACTTTATTTTGATTCAATTTTCTTTGTAAATGTGGTTGTGTTTTGTAATTGCAAATGAGTGGAGATCAACTTTAGTTTGAGAGTTTGGTGTATGAAGAAAGCAAGCATCTTTTTGACTCAACTAGCGAGACTATTACATCATCCTTGAACTTAAATTTTCACATCTTCACCCAAGCCTAGTTACAACCCATTTTATGATTTTCTTATTGTTGGTGCAATCCGGAATTTAGGTGGACATTCAAGGTCAAGTAGAGCGCATGCATTTAGACTTGGAGTTGAGTGAAATATTCGCCTATACTTGTGTGATCTATAATTGAGAGATGTGAGATTTTTCACCCTTTGAATTTCATCTTCTTAATGCAAAGCTGTGTATGTTTTGTGATAATTTTTGTCTAGTGTTCATAATTGAATTGCATTCATTCTATCTTTATTGCCATTGTTCCATTTTGCACAAGGTGTGTTATCTTGATTCTTGAATTGGGTGTTAGCGTGCTATAGTGGATAGCATGGTGGATAATTCCGTATGTTTGATTTTAGTTACAAGTAGATATAGCGTCATGCTTAGCTTGTTTCCTATTTGTATGATGACTCGGTCATTTAGGTGTAGTAGTTAGCTTAATTATTAGGTAATGTTAGTTTCTTGTTTTTAGTGATTTTTGTGATTTTGTGGTTACATCATCTATAAACCCTCACGAGACGAAACTCGTCCTCCAAGGCTACTTGGGGGTTTAAACGATAGTTTGAATACTCTTGTACAACCATTTCCTTATTTAGAGAAGTGAATTTAGTTTGTTAATTTTAGTTTGCTAGGGATTAGCAAAGTTCAAGTGGGGGAAGATTTCATAACGTGTATTTTATACACGTTTTGTCTCTCTTTCTCTTTTTTTTTTCCGGTTTCATAGGCATTTTATTTATATTTATTATGTTTCCCTTTTTCAGTGCCACATGATTATTTGTTCAAAAAATGGCTTATTGTGGGCTTGGAATCAAAGATTATTCAAGAGTGAGTTTAGAAGATGTTGGATTGCGATGCTGGGAGGTTCAAATTCATGATTTTGGAGATTTCTGCCTCGTATGGCCGCCCGTACAGCCGTTCAGTAAAATCAATCCACTAAGAACCGCAACAATTTAAGCATATGCCAAACGCATATCATTTTCATGAAAACAATCTTAAAATCACGGTAAATAAATTTGAAGGAGATATCAGTTCCATCTTATTGCCTTTTTTCAAGGTTAGATCAAGCACAAGCACAATAAGAACATAGACATGTAACAAAATCAAAGGTCAAGAAAGAAATACCACTTTTTGGACATATGTTGTGTCTCATCCTTATCTAGCATCCCAATATATGTCATCCCCTTAACAGATACCACGCTCTCGGCATAACTGTAGGAGTTAAATCAGCTGGGAAAGAACTCCTTAATTTCATCATTACGCAGACGACCAAATTCAGGTTCACATAACGTAAAATCAAAATCTGAAAAGTGGCTTCATGTATGAACCACTATCTCGTCGGTGCCCATGCATTGAGGAACCCACAATCCTTCACACTTAAATGACCTGATGTTACGTACCTTCGTCCACTTACCATCACTCTCTTTCATCACATACAAATCAATCAGAAATTCAGTGGAACACGTCTTATGGGATTGAACCAAAACTGCAATCGAATCACTCATATTGACAAGATGACAGAAATTTTCATTGATGCCTTGTGGATACAATAAAATAAAAAAGAGAATTATTAACTTTATAACAACATCTATTTCTAACTTAATTTTTCAAAAATATCAGTCATCAAACCATCAATACGAGTATACCACAAACAAATTTACCGGTATTAATGAAAAATTATAAAATATTCTAGAATAACTCGTGGCTCGCACGGGTTATAAAGCTATTTATTATTAGTAAGACACACCAGGCCATTCACGGCACTAGCAAGAACCATGCCATTGGAAAATTGACGAAAAGAAATGGAACTCAAGTCGACCTCAAAATTCTTATCGAATTCAATAACAGAGATTTCAGGCCTATTATAATAATGTCAATTAAAATTCTTGTAAATGTAAATGAAGTCAAGATAAAGTTAATAATTGAAAGTAGACTTTCGAATTTTTACTACTTACTTCGTACCTCCAATTGAACTAATACAATACAATAAAAAAACAGAAATATTAACTCTACATCAACTATTGTTAACTTAAATTTTCAAATATCTCAGTCATCAAACAATCAACACTAATTAAGAATATATATGTAAAATTATATCAAGTTTTTTAAAGAACAAATTATGTAATAAAAAAACATCAAATTCTTACTTACTCGAAAATCGACAGTAACTATTCACATCCAAATCATAAACGTGTATTACACGTTTGCTCTCGGCATAACTGTAGGAGTGAAATCAGCTGGGAAAGAACTCCTTAATTTCATCATTACGCAACAGACGACCAAATTCAGGTTCACATAACGTAAAATCAAAATCTGAAAAGTGGCTCCATGTATGAACCACTATCTCGTCGGTGTCGATGCATTGAGGAACCCACAATCCTTCACACTTAAATGACCTGATGCTACGTACCTTCGTCCACTTACTATCATTCTCTTTCATCACATACAAATCAATCAAAAATTCAGTGGAACACGTCTTATGGGATTGAACCAAAACTGCAATTGAATCACTCATATTGACAAGATGACAGAAATTTTCATTGATGGCTTGTGGATACAATACAATAAAAAAGAGAAATATTAACTTTATAACAATATCTATAATTTCTAACTTAAATTTTCAAAAATATCAGTCATCAAACCATCAATATGAGTATACCACAAACAAATTTACCGGTATTAATGAAAAATTATAAAATATTCTAGAATAACCCGTGGCTCGCACGGGTTATAAAGCTAGTTATTATTAGTAAGACACACCAGGCCATTCACGGAACCAGCAAGAACCATGCCTTTGGAAAATTGACGAAAAAAAATGGAACTCAAGTCGACCTCAAAATTCTTATCGAATTCAATAACAGGGATTTGAGGCCTATCATAATAATGTCAATTAAAATTCTTGTAAATATAAATGAAGTCAAGATAAAGTTAATAATTGAAAGTAGAATTTCGAATTTTTACTACTTACTTCGTACCTCCAATTGAACTAATACAATACAATAAAAAACAGAAGAGTAAAGTGCACTTTGTGTACTCGTACTTTAGTCAAGACACCACTTACAATACTATAGTTTAAAATCGAGCGGTTGCAATATCAATGTTTGTATTTCACTGCACTTTGTTGCATTCCGTTAATTGAGGTTAATCCCGTTATTAATTTATGGAGTAAAATGCACTTTGTGTACTCGTACTTTACTCTAAAGTGCATTTTGTGTACTCGCACTTTAATATAAATTTTGAACTAAAGTATTGTAAGTGATGTATTGAGCAAAGTGCGGGTACACAAAATGCACTTTAGAGTAAAGTGCGAGTACACAAAGTGCACTTTACTCCCTAAATTAATAACGGAGTTAACCTCAATTAACGGAATGCAACAAAGTGCATTGAAATACAAACATTGATATTGCAACTGCTCGATTTTGAACTATAGTATTGCAAGTAGTGTCTTAACTAAAGTACGAGTACACAAAGTGCACTTTACTCAAAACAGAAATATTAACTTTACATCAACTATTGTTAACTTAAATTTTCAAATATCTCAGTCATCAAACAATCAACACTAATTAAGAATATATATGTAAAATCATATCAAGTTTTTTAAAGAACAAATTATGTAATAAAAAAACATCAAATTCTTACTTACTCGAAAATCGACAAGTAAACTATTTACATCCAAATTATAAACGTGTATTACACGTTTGCTCTCGGAACACCTGCAGTTATTAATCTTGAAAATTGATATTCTACAAAGTTTTAAAATGATGAAATAATAATAATAAGAGCATCTCCAACCATATAGACCCCTTGGCTAAAATTGAATAAAACTTACCATAAATAATAATTATAGAGAATATGTAAAACTTTCTTCACTCCAATGGGTCATTTCTGTTATCTAAAATTTTAGCCAACCTATGCATATTGGCTAAATTTGTCGAACCTCCAGAGACCTGTAGTAAAAAGCCATGTCATCTATTTCCATATTCAAACAGTATATTCTATTTTTAACAACTTAAAATAATAATAACATTCTATTTTTAAAATATAGCCAACTCGTATAGCCAACTCCATTGGAGCACAACACCTTACAGGTTCAACAAATTTTACATAATCAGTATTTTATATGATTTTAGCCAACGATTTTAGCCAACACCGTTGGAGATTATACAAGGATAGTTTTGGAAAATCATGATTAAATTTATTTTGTAATATAAACATGTAAAAGGAGACGGAGGCTTATCATTATACTACTTGTTTTGGTGTTTTCGTGGACTCAAGTTTGGCCCAATAGATTTTATAATTTCTATTATTTGCACATTGTTTAACTAATTAAATCTTATTATATATAATATTATTTGAATATTATTTAACTAATTATATCTTATGACCGTTTTGCATTTCTGTTTGCAGACGATAACAACCGTTTTTTTTAAAAAGCGGGTAAAAAATTATTTAATAAAATTTAAAAGCAACTTCAAAAATCATTTTTGACTAAAAAACTACTTTTAGGATATAGTTCAAAAATAAGTGATTCGTACAAAAACCAGTAATGGAGAAAGAATTGCAAACAATTTGGAATAATTTTTTGTGCTAGTAGTGGGATAGTGAAATTAAAAAATGGAGTTACGACTATAAGTGAATTTTATGTTATTAAAAGTATATCGGCCGTCTAATTATATAAGAAATCGAAAGTAAGATATAAAGAGAAATGTTAAGATGAAAGGAATGATAAGATGTAAATACGAAATGAAGAGGGGAGAACTGAGATTTTATATAAGATTACCTAGAAAATTCTAAACAAGACGCGAGAAGGCGAAGAAAGTTACGTATGAGAAAAAATGTTATTACACCAAAAATGTCCATGATTTACACACTTATTACTCAATAATTTTACTCTCTTTTTCGAGGTACAGTTCTTAGTTTTGTATACAAATTTAAAATAATAATAATAACAACATACTTATATTGATGATAAGCTTTAAACCTTTTTTTACCAAATTCAAAATTAAATCATATCTTAAACATACATGCATGTACCATCATTGTCTAAAAAGCTTCACCCAAAATAAGCCAATTTGCTTGCTAAAAAGTATAGCTTCACCATTTTTGTATAGAGGAGATAAAACTGCAAATGTGTACCATTATTTGCTTAAACCGAAGATACAACATAACATAAATTTTCAACACCAAGAACTCATGTAATCTCAATTTATCAAAATGACATGGCAGAAATTCACTATATATCTCCCACCAAGAATCCATATATATGTCTAGTGCATGCCGTAGCTGGACAAAACCGATTGGAACAATGTCGAGAACGCCTGGGATGAGCTCTCATCATCCGCTGTTATCTTCAAATGTGCTTTACATGTAGATGAGTTGATTATACACTCTATAAGGAATATTGATGACTCCTCCGATTTCTGTGCAAAGAAAAAGAATTTGAAGTTTGGAGATTGACCCCCTGAAGCGATGCACTGAATAAGATGGCCCTGCATGTGACGCAGAAGGGATTGGGGATTTGTCAAAGCTGCCACTCCTTGTTTGTGTTTACTTTGGCTCTTGTTTCCGGGGTTTTCCTCCACCATAGGTGAGAATTCTGAGTTTATTTGAGACGAGGTTAGTCAAAGACAATAGATATGGACTCTGTCTCCTTTGAAAACATTATTATGATGACTTGGCAACTCATAAGCAAGACGACTATCCTCATAACTTCTCAGAAATGCTCCAGAAAATTACACTGTATCCTTTGGCTAAATTTAGAATTTTAATTTTGCAACTCCAAATCTTTACAAGCTTGTGAGAATTGCATACTGCACCTCAAATTAGACTTCTGCACGCCTTTTATAGCATTTTAGAAGTGATTTTAAGGGATAGACAATTTTATACGTAAAAAATGTAATGCCTCGCAAGAAGCTAGAAGAGAAAACAAAAAGAGAATAAAATATTGGGTATTGCCTGCAGGGATGGAGAAGATTGGCATGGTACATGATAATGCAAACAAACTACTGAAAATATAAACAAAGTTTGACAAGAAACCTGTGATACAGATACTGGAAGTTGGCGCCATTTCTGCTGAAAAGTGTTCGGATCAAGCACAGCTTTAGCATTAAGCTTCAGCATAGGTGGAGGAGGTGGAGGTGTAGATGCAACTGGCATTCCTAGACCAAGAAGATCATCAATGGCCAAGCTTGTCTGTGGAGTATGTGATGGTAGTGAGGCATCTAAAGACAAAAGATCTGACTGAACCTGTGGAGCAGCCAAGGATAGGGAACCATCATAAGCAGGAGCATTGTATGCAGAACCATTGTTACTCAGACCCTTGTTGTCTTCCTTTTCTGAAGTACTTAAAAGAAGATCCTTATCATTGGCCTCAACAATCTGTGATGAAACTATTGTTTCTGGAGCTTCAACTCCAATAGACAAATTCTCAAGTTCTTCCGAAAATGCAAATGGTCCTCGGTATTCCTTATCAGTAAACATATAGGAAGGCTGAAAAAAAAACTAGACTGTCAGCTAAGTTGATAATAACAATGAAAGGAGATATACAGATGAAGAGAATCCACATACCTTCTGGTATACAACTGATAAACTATTGAATTCATCAAATATGCGGTCCTTTATCTCGCTACTATGAATGTCAGCAAAGACTGAAACGGCTTGCTTTTGAGGATTAACAACTCCTTCAGCTACAGATACATTATATTGCAGAAGCCTGTAATAGAATAGTGCTCAATCATGAACATCCTGCAGCCAAAATTAAACAGCTCATCAACTAGTCTAAAACAGGTAAGACATAGAACTCATGAAACTATTCAAGCTTACAGAAAAATCCGTACCTGATGGAAATCCGCAATACCAGCTGCTAATGCAGCTCCAAGGGCCTGCTGAGTCTCTGGAGGTCTTCTGAAGAAACATTTCATTACTGATGTAAGCAGATGCAAACGTACCTATGTTGCAATAGAATAAATTAGGATACCAGAGTTGATAAAACAAAAACAGATGGACAACAATTTATATGTATCCCATAATTCCAATAGTCATGGTGTAAGAAAGTAAACTGCTAGACATGTTTATTTCACTATTTTGGAGTATAAAAGATAAAATTACAATTGAACCATTATCATCAAAGAAAATTCAAATTTTCTCCATTTAGATACTGATAATAATGCTATAATTTGAGAGCGGCATATAATTAAGATTAACCTATTGCCCCCCAGCTACTTGAGCAACAAAAAGAAAAGGATGTATGAGCAAGAAAAAAAAGGCGTGAACCATAACTTAGGCAAGACAATTGCATCAAGAATAGCAATTGATTTGACGAAAGCTAAAAATACGCAAGAAAAAATTTATGAACTATAATTTGGAGGTAGGAGAACTGCAACTAATACGAATTTATTAGAGGAAAGCAAAGATATTCAGTTTTTCTTTCTTCTCATTTTTAAGTGTGTGTGTGTGTTTTAAGAAGATGCACTTGTGCAAGTCTTGAAGGGATTAATCAAAAAAATGAGAAACATGAACTGCATCGTTACCTCTGAAGAATACTCATCCTCCCAGTTTTCAATTAGACTTTCTAAAACATATGGAGCATCTTGCATGTCTTGAGCATATTCTCCCAACATCCATATAAGAGCTGCCTTCGCTTTGGGTTCCTGAATATTTTTACTGCTAATGTTTCCAACCACTGCAATGCAATCATGGCTCCATTGTGGATATTTTCTAAGAAGATCTTTCACAAGAACCTATTAGAAGATATTTGAGATTATAAAGATTCATTTATATTATTGTAAGTACATAGGATAAGATTACAAGAATCCAAATCCCAGGAATGGATTGCAGATTTGCAGTTACCAAAGTTTCAGCTGTCACGTGGTCCTTTTCCATCTCTAGAAACTGAAGCAGCCTGTCAACAATTGCATTAACGTCATACTGCTGGAGGGCTATTTTGCCAACAGCCCGAATTGATTCCCTAGCCATGGGAATATCAACATTTGCAGCATATTCACATAATTCAGTCACTGAAATGAATTTGGCAAATAATTAAATTAGTTTGTTTGGAAAACTTTAGATAAGACACGACACATGGAATAGAATTTTTAAAGTTTAACCCGCCAAGAGATGGTTCTATCTTGATTCGCAAAAGTTACAAGGAAAAACAAACATTATTGATTATTACCTATTTCATAAGTATTGCTCTCATTCGCCACGGCAGTCAACATCTCAAGCTTCAATTTCTTTACATAAAATGGTTCATTATACTGGCAATAGAAGTGTTTGTAATCTGTAGAGAATAGCATTGGTGCACGCATGACCAGTAGATGCAAGTGGCTTAAGACTGCAAAGGACTGCTCCGGACTTCCTGAGCTGACTTGAGTAAGCAAGGGGGCTTTGATGCGCTCGTAGACCTGATATTGTAACTTCCATATCACTTGTTTTAAAAGAAAGGATGAACATCACTGCACATAAACATAGAAGCAGAGTTGCAGAAAGATCTACAGCATGTTCTACCATCTACAGACCTATCTACGCTAACATGCGAAAACTCAGTTGTTGAATGCTTTGAAATTATTTTCTTACATCTGATTCCAAGTCTTTCATACAGGAATTTGTATTATGTTCTTTACTATCGACATGTACAATCACTACAGTTTCTTGCTTCTACATTACCAACTTTCACTTAATTAGAAAACCACCACTCAACAACAAAAGAAAACCACCATCACCAACAATAATGAAACAAATTGTTCCACTGCAGGTATAAGTAATGTTTTAGGGTAATAGGTTGATTATGTAAAGTAAACGTTGTCCATGTAGCTACTCCCTCTCTTTAAATAATCATATTCGCCTGTTAGAATGTCCTTTGCGCCTTTAATTTTCTTGTTTGATAGAATTTTATACCTAAACATATAAAAATTGTTTTAACAAGTGGAAAAATTGTTGGTGCTTTCGTTGCTCCATCATACAATGAGACTCTATTATAACTCTTCTACATGAGACTTCTAGAAGAAGTTTAAGTGATATTCTAAAGATGTGCTTCTTTAAAATTTTGTTCCTCATGCTTTTCTGATTTTAAAACCTTCAATTTTGTAGAACGATAAGTGTTCTGACATTCCCGAAAACAACTGATCCAAGAAGATTAAATTATGTACCTGCTGATGTACATCAGTCACAGACAATGTCAGTTGTAGAAACAACTTGATAGTTGCTAACACAACGGCCCCATTTGCATGTTGAAGTCTATCTTCAAGAAGGTTCATAATGTCAAAAATTTCACTGCTATCTGGAGGTACATACTTAGACACCAATTCAAGAACAATACATTGTGACCATTCACTAAACTCTTTGATCCTGCACATCATCATAGAATATATCAACATCAAAAACAGACATTTAAAGAAAGCTACTTTTGAAGGATAATAACACAAGACCACAAACTTGAAGGGAAAATATCTGTGGGCTTGAAAACTGTTTGAATTGTAAACATAATAAATGCTCCATAAATTTTCTGATTCAACCAAAAACAGAATCCCTATCCCTGAGTGCCAAGGGAATATAACATAATTACATAAGATACTGGGGGAGTGCAGTAAGAAATACAAAAACACAAGATGATTGTTGACATTAAAGAACAATGTCATGCAAATAATCTACATTTGCATTGCTTTTGGACAGGAACAGTTACAAATTGTTGCAAACTTCTATTTCCATGAGACTGTATGGCTAGCATTACAATGCACCCAAAAAAAGATATTCTCTATGGTACCATTGTGTATTGGTTTTTTCCAGTAGTACTGGTAACATTTTGTATTTTTGACCAACTCATGGTACACCTAAAATTCTGACTGCATTAGCCTTATACCATAACTTGTAGCCAACGTTAAGAAACGTTTTAACCATTATTAATTAATTAAACACAACGATTGCGGAAATTCTTGCTGATACTCTTAACTGATCTTGAAGCAACATGCAATTTAGGATACTCATCTTTATTCGTCATTTTCAGTGACTTCTCTCTAATCGTCCTCTTCTCATAATCTTCTATATAAAAATAATTTGCAATCAGGGATATATAAATTGTTACCACTGGTACCATTGGGAAAAGCCAATAACATTGGAAAATGGTAACACCGGAAAAGTCATATACACAATGGTACCATTGGAAATATCCCCATAAGAATTAATTTCATATCTCATTTAAGGGCAAATCTTGATGAGGAGAGGAAAATTGCTTTCTTGTTTGTAATTTTTCAAATTGTGATGTAGTTTGAGGTTTCATCATTTTGATCTGAGGTAGCACGAGGATATGGCCATGGAAGCCACAATAAAAAATATTTATTCATTAATCATCATTTAATGATAAATATAAGGAGGCATACTTATTTAGAAGGTAATATATAATTGGCTTGCTAAGCAATGCTTCTCTTTTCCCTTGATGCTTCTTTAGATGTATTTGCCTCCAAGCTCCAGATCTCTTGTAGTGATGATAAACAGTTTGCAACCACCTAAAACAAATCATCATATGCATTATCACTAGAAATTGTTATATAGTGACAATATGACAATTTGAAATAGTAAACCAATGCGGCAAGTCTGCATAAGTATTTTAATAATTCGAATAGAAGAAAATTTTATTTTCATTGAAGGTTCACAAAATACAAAACATTCAGGCAGTTCACACTGACTCACAATTGATGCAAACTTCTCTCTTGACTAAATTGCAGTCTGAATATTTTTCGGTTAGTGTTAATGCACTTCACAATCTACAGTTTAAGTATATACACTTCAGCATCTCACGACTTTTGAGCATGCCACATTCTGCATGCCTTTCACGATTTTCCATCCAATTTGACTAACCCTGTTAAACTGTAAGGTTATTTTTGAAATTAAAAAGATTATATCATTACAGTAAATCCGTATAAATGAATATTAATCCAGAATATTAGTTTCTTAAAAATAATTTTAATAAATTAAAATTTGAAAACTAATTTTAAAATATATTTGACACTAAAGGTTCATATATTCATATGTATTTTATAAAAAAAATGAGAACTCGTTGTCTAAAAGAAATACATAACTTAGTATACATGTTATATAATAGGACTTTTTTCATAAATACCCAACCCTAGAAACTTTTTTGCAAAAATATTATATTTTTTAAAAATATTTTGCAAAAATACCAACATATTTGCAAAAATACCAACTTTTTGAAAATATTTGCAAAAATACGGTCTGCAACCTGATGCAACTGCATCAACCAAAATCAATCACGTATGCAACTTATAAAAATTTAATAATTGAAATCATCTTTGGTTGCATAATAAGTTGCATAACGTTGCATAACAAGTTGCATTCATCAAAAGATAACCAAAACACAATCAAACCATACTTGCAACTAAAATCAACCACATATCCAACTTCCAATTTTAAAACAATTAAAATTTTTGAATCTGAATTGGTGCCCCTGCGGGGCCTTTTCTACAAAATCATCTAAAATCAACTTAATTCAACCAGATCTAATTCCAGAAATCGGTGACTTTCCGGTGAGCTTCCAAACTCCGGCCATTGACATGCAAGTCCAGAATGTACAACAATCCAATTCCTAACCATTTCACAACTCCCAAACGACCAAAAATACTACAATTTGCGTCAAATCATTTATAATCGAACCACCACAAAGATTTCCGGCGAGTTAACAAACATCCGGCGACTACAAAAACCATTCATAAAAATCCATAACAAATATATATTAATTTTTAATCAACGATCTAAACAACTACATATATATATAGATGTATGTGTGTATGCGTGTGTGTGAATATAGATATTTGTGTATATAAATTCGTATAACATAATTTGAGGATGACGATGAGAAAGCAATAATTGAAATTGAAAAACAGAAAGAACCAAGATGAATATACTGAATAGTGGGACATAAGGCGTGTATTTTTGGAATAAGAATTCAAACTGATTGTAAATATGCAAAGATTTTGGGTAGAACGTATATTTGCAATAATAAAATGAAAAAACTGTATATTTGGCAAATATCCTATATAATATTAGGAGAAGTAACGTCATTAAAATGCATATAAAAACTTAGAATTAAAAAGAACTTCTAGTATTTAATCTACTCTTTATTTAATTTAAATTTTGACTACTAATATTTATAAGAAGCTTCTCTTATTCTTATAAAAATTGACATGTTTTCCTTCAATTTTTGAGAAACCCATCATCATACTCTACATACAGTATATCTTCTTGCTTGTTGCATTATTCAAGCACACAACATTCTCAAAACTTCACTACTTCATCCTAACTCGATTTTCACCATTAATTATCTCTTATCTCATCTATACCAATGATGATCCATGCCCCACCCAATCTAATCTCCCTCTTTAAAAATGGTCTTTTACTCAGTAATCAGTTTACAATTCTTGCAACTTTATCAGTTAATATTTCTCGGTCTGTGTGCATGTTAAAAGACCCGCTGGCTTGACTCACTAAGATGAGTTCGATAATTGATAGGCATAGTTTAAGCCTTGAATGGAGACACCTTCGTATACTTCGAATTCTGCTCATCAGTAAACATAAGATGTAAGAAGATAAGGAATACCCAGGTCAAAGAACATGACGGGTTGGACTTTGAACAGAATATAAGAGTTTTCAAATAGAGAAATGGGAAGATTAGAGCTAAAATGGGAAGCAATTGAGATCTTAGATTTTTTAAGTATGGCTTGAGATGGGTGTAGGCGGAAAGAAAGGAGCAGCTGGGTTTGTGTTTGGGGACTGGGAGGAAGGATAAGATAGGCTTAGAGAGATGATAGATCAAATGGGAGAATAAATATATCAATGTTTTTAATCTTTTTCTGGCTTTTAATATTTTTTTAAACTATTTATTTGGTCGAGGAGTGAAATAACCCTGGATGACTTAAGATTAACGGTTAAAATAGACAGAAATTCTTTAACGGAGAGATTGAAGCTAATGGACTGATGAGTGTATATACTCAAATTATAGGGTACAAAGTGTAATAACGTCAAACCAAATGGATACAAAGTGCAATTTAGTCATAAAACAAAGATAAGTTTCAAAAGCATATATAGGTCGGCAAATCATCTATATATATTCCAAATTCGGGCATGTTAAAAATCAATTCAGCTCAAATAAGGGGGGGTTCACAACAAAGAACACCAAAATAGAGCATCTTTAACCGGAAATTTAAGTAGGTACTCAAGTACGCAATCATTGTTAAAAACTGGGTATGGTCTCATTCCAGCACAAATTTTTCTGAAGTGATTTTGATGGTGGGCAACAGATGTGTAAATCAACACATGCACTGTTCAAAAAAATTTGTGCTGGAATGAGACCATACCCAGTTTTTAACAATGATTGCGTACTTGAGTGCCTACTTAAATTTCCGGTTAAAGATGCTCTATTTTGGTGTTCTTTGTTGTGAAACCCCCCCCCCCCCTATTTGAGCTGAAATGATTTTTAACATGCCCGAATTTGGAATATATAAAGATGATTTGCCGACCTATATATGCTTTTGAAACTTATCTTTGTTTTATGACTAAATTGCACTTTGTATCCATTTGTTTTAGGCAATTATGTTCATTCAAGTAGTTTGTTAAATCATGGTGGGTGCCTTGTACTTGTACTTGTTGTCTGAGGTTCTTTTCTTATTGTTAGTCATAGACCAGTGCATGTGTTGACTAACACATCTGTTGTTTTTAGGAAGGCGGAAAAAGCCAGGGAAATTCTTGAGCAAGCACTTGAGAATTGCCCACCATCAAAATCACTTCTGGAGGTGCTCATCTTCTCTACACACAGACACACACATCTATTCTATCTATCTTAGATTCTTTTGTTTGTTCTTTTGTTTGTGGTATTGCAGGCAGTTATTAATTTAGAATCAATCCAGTCAACCCCAAAACGAATAAAATATCTTGATTCATTGATAAATAAATTTATTGCACCAAATCCTGATAATTCTGGTGCTGCAAGTTTTATTGACAGAGAGGAGCTATCTAGCATATTTTTAGAGGTATGGTAAAGAGCAGATATTGTGTAGAATTTTGAATTATGTGTTTTACACTATTTTCACCCACCGTGTGCTTTTGCAGTTTTTGGATCATTTCACAGATCCTAGGTATGTTAAGAAGGCTGAAGATAGACATGCTTTGTTATTCAAAATGAGCAGATCAGAGCCCGCCAAAAGGAATCCAACACTCCCGCCAAATGTAATTATAAGAATCCTGGCACACTGCGAACGGAAAGAGCGCCCACGGCTACAGTGTGTTTGCAAGTGTTGGTACGCACTGATGGAGCACCGCTTGTTCAGAAAAATTTGTGCTGGAATGAGACCATACCCAGTTTTTAACAATGATTGCGTACTTGAGTGCCTACTTAAATTTCCGGTTAAAGATGCTCTATTTTGGCGTTCTTCTTTGTTGGGGGGGGGGGGTGTTCACAACAAAGAACACCAAAATAGAGCATCTTTAACCGGAAATTTAAGTAGGCACTCAAGTACGCAATCATTGTTAAAAACTGGGTATGGTCTCATTCCAGCACAAATTTTTCTGAACAAACGGTGCTCCATCAGTGCGTACCAACACTTGCAAACACACTGTAGCCGTGGGCGCTCTTTCCGTTCGCAGTGTGGCAGGATTCTTATAATTACATTTGGCGGGAGTGTTGGATTCCTTTTGGCGGACTCTGATCTGCTCATTTTGAATAACAAAGCATGCCTATCTTCAGCCTTCTTAACATACCTAGGATCTGTGAAATGATCCAAAAACTGCAAAAGCACACAGTGGGTGAAAATAGTGTAAAACACATAATTCAAAATTCTACACAATATCTGCTCTTTACCATACCTCTAAAAATATGCTAGATAGCTCCTCTCTGTCAATAAAACTTGCAGCACCAGAATTATCAGGATTTGGTGCAATAAATTTATTTATCAATGAATCAAGATATTTTATTCGTTTTGGGGTTGACTGGATTGATTCTAAATTAATAACTGTCTGCAATACCACAAACAAAAGAACAAACAAAAGAATCTAAGATAGATAGATAGATAGATAGAACAGAATAGATGTGTGTGTGTGTAGAGAAGATGAGCACCTCCAGAAGTGATTTTGATGGTGGGCAATTCTCAAGTGCTTGCTCAAGAATTTCCCTGGCTTTTTCCGCCTTCCCACAAACCTAAAAACAACAGATGTGTAAGTCAACACATGCACTGGTCTATGACTAACAATAAGAAAAGAACCTTAGACAACAAGTACAAGGCACCCACCATGATTTAACAAACTACTTGAATGAACATAATTGCCTAAATCCCTGATTTCTTAGGTTAAGAAATAGATTTACAGTCAACTGTACTACTTATGGAGAAAATATTTCGAACAGAGGAATATAGCTGCAAATCACAGGACAAGACATACCAAATACACAAAACGAGAGTATTGAGCAAACAACTGCGGCAAGGTCAGGGAATATTCTTTTCCTTTTTCAATTGCAATGGCAATGGCCTGTTCATACAAGGAACATGCATATTCGTCGTTCCCCTGCAAATTTACCAAAACACTTTACACGCAAATATTAATAAAACCATATTGTTGTTAAATACTTTGGATAATAGTCTTACCATTCGATGTTCCATATTTGCATGTTTAGCAACTGCTTCCAAGAGACCTGGTGCCATCTCAGCATGCACAAGTTGATAAGCAGCACGCGCCCCTGGAATATCACCAGAGTGCTCCCGAAATCGAGCAGCAAAAAGGTGAATCTCCGGTCGTCTCTGTAGACATTACAAAACAACTAACACAATTACAAATTCGTTTCATGATTAAAACACAATAACAATATAACATTGAAAATGTGATGAAAACTTACACACGATTAACAATATAACATTGAAAATGTGATGAAAATCATTTGATGATGATCAAATCAGCTATCAAAGACATTCACCCATACCTTGACGAAGACTTGAGTAGTAGCACGAGCAAGTGCATTCTCCGCGTAATCTGTACTTCCTCTGGCTTCCATGTGCAATATATATCGAATCCAATAGTTGGGATAATTGGCACAAGGAATCAGGCACCGTTCATATAGCTTGACAACCTGTCCCACAAAGTGCAAAGGCTCAGAATTCCTATTAATTTTTCATGTAAATAAAAAAAAAAAAAAAATCTGAAAAAGAGATGCCTAAGGAGTGACGAGTAAGATCTACTGCGTCGATGGAAAAAATAGGCCCCTCAAATACGTATTGAGGGACCTTCCTAGCCTAACAGACAGATGGTTAGGAAGATAGCACACCTGCATGCATAACATTAGAATTTCAAATATATATTTTACCATACAACATGATCAACCGAGAATGTTCGACTCACAAATGAAAGTTTGAAGTACTTAGCCTTATAGAACTCAAAAGGAAGGCCCACACATTAGTCCACGTTCAATATCCGATTTGTAAAGGGTTTTTGTCTAACGGTTAGACACTTAAGCAAATGATGCAGCAGATATTACTAACTGTAAGCCAACGCATAACAAGGGCAACTAACTATAAACCAAAAGATACAAAATGAGCCTTCATCCAGAACACGAAAGTAAAATACCTTTTGGAAGTCTTCTTCAGCATCTATAAAATCAAGATAGTTATTCCAGTTTTCAAGTTCTACAGGATTAAGTGGGTGAACATGAAAGTAAGGCCTCCTTATAGCTGTTTCAAAACCAATGATCTTAGATTGAAACTCTTTAGCTTTCTTATACATTTCTTCTCTAATAGTGCTATACTTCTCCAGCTCCTCAGAAGAGCTTCTGTTTTGCCAGCACTCACAGGCTTGGTAGACTCCACAGCATTAGGATGAACCTCCCCCTTAATTTCCTGATCAGTGGCACCGACTGCAGCAGCTGCTGCTTCTTCAGCAGTTCTTAACTCCGACAGAAGCTGATGTGCAACTAGTTCCCTGAAGCTGTTATCAGAGTTGCATGTTCAAGTAAGATCCAGGATATCCAAGTAACAAAAGCTAGATAATACTAATAATAAGAGAAGAAATAATAATAGGATAATCACCTGTTGAGATATCGATCCAGTTGCTGATTAGGGTTTTCTAATATCCGCGTGTATATCATGGCAAGACGAGACCATTCCTTCTGTGTGACTTCATACTCAATGTATTTATCCCAAATAGTGTAAGATAGAAAGTCCGATCCAACATAAACTAAAGCGCGTTCAAATAGCCTGAAATTTATAAACGCAAATTCTAATTATTGCATACAAAAAAATATAGAAAAAACACATGTGGTACATGCTAAACTGCTAAAAAAAGTTGCCCTAAAGAGGAAAGAGAGGCAGCAGGTAGTATTTACCTCCTAATAGTGCCAGGATCTCCATATGTGTTGATTGCAAAAACACAATAATGCAACCACATGTGTACAGAATAGGTTAGTCCTTGTAGAGCCCGTTCATAGACCTCGACAACTTTGTGAGTAGAACCCATACGTTCCTCGTGATCTGCATACCTTTTCCAATAGCCATAACACAAAGGGAATTCTGCTAAAAAATCATCATAAAGTTGACGAATCTTGGATATGTGTCCCTGAGGATAAGGGGTGTTAAATACAACACTAATACCAACAAAACAACTAATAAATTTACAACAACTAGACCAATATACTACTGAGAACAAAGAGGAGTGAAATACGAAACACCCAACCAAACAAAACAACTCGACTAATACCAACAAAACAAGTATTAAATTTACAACAACTTGAGCAATATACTAGTGAGAAGAAAGAGGAGTGAAATACGAAACACCCAAGCAAACAAAACAACTCGACTAATATACTACTGAGAACAAAGGGAAGTGTAATACGTAAAAGAATGAGAGCAAAATCATTGCTAATGAAAAACAAAATGAATATTATTCATACCTCTTTCTCAGTTTCTTCAATGAGGGCATCAAATTCTCTGAATTTATTCATTTCAGCAGGAACCAAAAACCTAATTAATCAAAACAAAACATCAATTAAACACCAATTGAGTTGATTGATTGTAATACGAAGGTTTGATTTGATGCTTCGTGTTAGGGTTTTGAGATTGGGTTTTTTGCTTTTTTATCAAGATAACAACAACAGATAAGAAATGAAGAAAATAAATTGCAATTTCATTTCACATACTCGACAATGAGCTTCAATCCCGGCTTTACGTACAGACCCTGTTCCCCCTCCCCCGCCACGTGGCTACATTTCATCGGTTCTTACATATCGGAAACTTCTAGTACCAATACATGACATAAAACAAAATAGTTAAACCCCCAGCGACACCGTTTAGTATTTAATAATTCCCGCGTAAATTAATGTCATTGTTAGTTCATAAAATGCTAGTTGTTAGGCTGAAAGCAATTAAAGATGTCATGGAGTTACTTGTATCACCTATTCAACAATTCGTTAAAATCTAGTGGTATTCTAACAATTCATGTAAATTATTTGATTCAATCACTTGACCTAACTTAAATTCAACATGTCCAAAAAATTATTAATTTGTAAGTAGAAACATTTGTAGTGAAATTAAATATCAAGTTACGACTAATTTTTTAGTTTTCTTTCCGAATCTATTATATATCTTATACTGCAACATGTACTTTGTCAGATTCAAATTAAGCCTATACCCTATATTGATGTACAATATATACAATTATACAATTAAGCCTATACACTGTATTGATGTCCAGTATATACAATTATACACCGCTCTACATCGTTTGATCATCGAGCTTCCCGACATTACACCTTCCACCTCCACGCCCTTTGGCTATCTCTCCCGAACTTTGTCTATTACACAATTCAACGCCGTCATTGCGAAATGAATTGTGAATTGTTGTTCTCATAGCATTTCTGCTCACCATTTGTTTGATCTTTGTTTTCTTGTTAAATGTTCTTTCTTACTTTCTTTTTCACTAAATTATTTTACTCTGTAGTTAGTCATGTTGGTAATTCTATTTTGTTACAGGTTTACACAATTCATGAGTTTAGCTGCCAAACACTACCATCCGTATGAAGTGTTTGTTGTCGTATTTCTGTTAGAAAATGGAAAGTTTGAGGCATATTTTAAATATGTTCTTGATGGAATTTCCGGAAACTAACGATTGGAGGTTGTTCCTTGTTATGAGGACTTAAACTTTCATGTTTGGATCTAAGACATTTTCTTAGTGTAATCCATAAATAAATTGAGTTGAAATAGGTTGCTTGAAATTGGTTATGTGGGTTGGTTATATTAAAATAACTTGTATCCCACATAGCATTGGTAATGAGAGTTTGTGGGTTTATATAGAAACATGTGCAAGAGTAGTGTACAACGACTAAGGCATGTGGGTGTGCATGGTTTTAGTATGTGCCTCGCGCACACACACGCGCGCGCCGCCGCCGCCCGCCACGCCACGACACGACTCGGGTCGAAGGGCGATTTGGGCGAATGTCTCGGCGTCTCGCGAGGCGACCTGGGCGAGGAATTTTATTACCTGTTTATTTAATATTATTTATTGATTTAATTTAACAGTATCGGTATTTATTTGTAACAGCTAATCTAACTAGGTCATGATTTATTTTAAATCCTGGTGTTCGATCAAGTACTGATGCCACGAGTCCTGATGGCTTGGAGTACCGATGATGATCAAATCCTGATGGACCAGGAAATCCTGACTGAGCTGTAACTGTTATCAACATCAGGTTATGGCTGTGATTGAAAAGCTCCCTAAGTCTTGGGAAGAGTTTGCTCTCTCCCTGAAAAGACAGAAAGGAGAGATCACTTGGACAAACCTGATGTTGGACATCTCTGTGCAGGAACAACACAAGTCCAAACAGGGACATGTGATGCCTGCTGAACATGGGAGTTCGAAGGTTAATGTAGTGACTGTTAGACAGAAAAGAAAGGCTATCACTAAGAAGGATAACACTAGGCCTAAAAATGACAAGAACAAGGCTAAGAAACCAAAGACAAACAAACCGTGTTGGTCTTGTGGACAGGTTGGTCATTGGAGCAAGGACTGTCCTGCAAAGAAAGCTGTTGTGGGAGCACAAGCTAATACTGTGCTTGGAACCACTGATGGGCCTAAGGTTAACATGGTTGTTGGTGAGGTTGTTGCCTCTGGAACCAATGACGGGTATGTTACCTACAACCCTGTACTTCTTTCCACTTATCTGTCTCATGAGTGGTTGATTGATACTGGAGCTAATGTACATATTTTTACTGATATTAGTTTATTTGTATCTTATCAACAGAGTCATGGAGTGACAGTGACGACGGGGAATGCTAGTGCTGCTCAAGTTCTTGGAATAGGAAACGTGGACCTGAAGTTTGCTTCTGGGCGTGTTCTATCCCTCACTAGAGTGCACCATGTTCCTGATATTCGTAGAAATATTATAAGTGGAAGTTGTTTAGTTAAAAATGGTTTTGAACTTTCTTTGAAATGTAATAAAGTAGTTATTACACATACTGGTACATTCTTTGGCAAAGGTTATTTGTTTGATGGTTTATTTTTGATAAATGTTGAGCCTGTTTTGGGCAGTTTTATTAATGATAGTGTTGCACCTTCTGTTAATTGTGTTGAATCATCCGATTTATGGCATGCTAGACTTGGTCATTTAAATTTTGGTGTTCTAAAGAATATGATGAGCTTAGAGTTGATTCCAAAATATTCTATTGAAAAGAAATCTAAATGCCAAGTATGTGTGACTGCTAAACAAACTAGGAAACCCTTTCATAATGTTGTTAGGGATTCATGAGTATTAGATTTAGTACATACAGACATATGTGAATTTGGTGGCATGTTGACTAAGGATAATAAGCGATATTTCATTACCTTTATAGATGATTGTAGTAGATATTGTTATGTTTATTTAATTAGACATAAGGATGAAGCACTAGAAAAATTCATTATGTTCAAAACTGAAGCTGAAACACAAACTGGTAAAGTACTTAAACGTTTGAGATCTGATAGAGGTGGTGAGATCTGTCAGATTGAAATTAAGCCTATACCCTAAATTGATGTACAATATATACAATTATACAATTAAGCCTATACACTGTATTAATGTCCAGTATATACAATTATACACCGCTCTACATCGTTTGATCATCGAGCTTCTCGACATTACACTTTCCACCTCCACGCCCTTTGGCTATCTCTCCCGAACTTTGTCTATTACACAATTTAACGCCGTCATTGCGAAATGAATTGTGAATTGTTGTTCTCATAGCATTTCTGCTCACCATTTGTTTGATCTTTGTTTTCTTGTTAAATGTTCTTTCTTACTTTCTTTTTCACTAAATTATTTTACTTTGTAGTTAGTCATGTTGGTAATTCTATTTTGTTACAGGTTTACATGAACATGAGTTTAGCTGCCAAACACTACCATCCGTGTGAAGTGTTTGTTGTCGTATTTCAACTAAGGAGCATATCTTTTTTCCCATACAATCATACAATGATTTTTAACCAACTATCATGGTGATTAATTTAGGTTGCATTTGGTTGCATATAGTTGCAGACCGTATTTTTGAAAATAATTTCAGAAGATAGTAAAATTGAAGAAAACCTTAGAAAAAGTAGTATTTTTGACAATTTCTCTAAATTTTAAAAATTGTTTCTTTGAAAAGCGTTTTTGGCTGAAAAGCTATTTTTAGAGAAAGCAGATCCTCCGATGCTTTTGAAAAAAAAACTGTTTTCAGCTTTTACGGGAAGTAGCTACTGGTTTCAACATCAAACCTCACCAAAAACAATAATTTTTTATATTATACCCAAAACATGCACATATCAAAAATATTACCAAACAGTTATCTAATTTTCACAACAGCACTTATTTTAGCAGCGCTTTTAAGTTTTTTCAACAGCACATCAATTTTTAACAGCAATCACAGACAGAGCCTTACTCAATAATTTTACTCTCTTTTTCGAGGTAAAGTTCTTAGTTTTTTATACAAATTAAAAAAAAAGAATAATAATAATAACGTACTTACTTCAGTGTTGTAAAAAGCGGGAATCAGAGTTAATCGGTGAAGGCACTGTCCAGGGATTAATCGGATCATTAATCAGAATAAATTTAATAATATTTTTTATATACAATTATATTCATATATATAATTGTTTCGTTATTTCAACTAAACATATGTTATTTATATGGACAGAAAATTAATTATAGAAATATAATTGATTTTTCAATAGAAAGGCCGATATTTAAGGTCTGACACCCTAATTATTCATTAATTTCGTAATTAATGAATAGGGAAAATATACAGCTCATCAAAAGAGACCAAAATATGGTAAATTAGTCAAAGAAGGATCCAGAATTCCAATTAATGAGTCATAGCCTTTATCAACAAGGAAAAGACTTATTCAGCAAGCAACACAATGTTTATCCAATAACAAAAAGGAGACTTATTCGCTAAGACTCCTAAACATACCATAAATACTTGGCTCCAGACGCCTATATAAGGTCCCTGATCCTACAATCAGAACTACGTCTTTGTCTTGATTCTCAATAACGATTTGAGATACGTAGGCATCTTGTGAGGACCGATTTAGTCTCGAAACACAAGTGCAGCCATTAAAGCTCGAAGCTCATTAAACCTTAGCATTAAATACACAAGTACGTTTTTTAATCCACAACATTTGGCGCCGTCTGTGGGAAAACAACATCAACCATGGCAAACACACGAAGAACAATTCGTGATCCTCATACTTCTGATGGACTTCCTCTTACCTCTGCAACAAAGACTCATGGAAGCCAACCACCGCCAATCACTGGCGCTGAAGGGACAGATATCCCCATCACTACCACTCAAGGTCCGGAAGTCCCAATTACTGTTGAAGGGACGAATCCCCTACAAATGGTCGTTCATGGGCCAAATCCACAAGAGATCGTTCACCAGCAACCAATCACAACCTCTTCACTGCTCGCAAACGCCCCACGTGGCCTCCAACTTCATACCACAGATCTTCCCCAATACACGACTCAAACTCTCGGTATGCCTCCTCGACCCCCGGTGGGCAGTAGCGGTACAAACCCCATCTATCATGAGGCATATGTGCCCCCATATATTTAAGGTCCGGGACCCCAAAATCAACGAACCCCTTTTCAAGACTGCTCAGGTCCCTACACCGAGGATGAGAATTACTCAACAGGAGATGAGAGTGTTAATCCCAAATGACCTAACAGAATTGTAGAAGGGGGGGTTGAATACAATTCTTGATATTTCTTAAACTTAAAAACAACTTACAAATAAAAACTGAACTTAATGTAAAAATCACAAGCACATAAATAATTTCAGTTGGATTGTTTGATGATCCAACTGAAGTGATTTTTATTGCGGAAATAATCCGTGATACAAATGTACACAGCTGCTCAGTTACAAGAATGTAGAGAAGAAAATGCTCTCAAAGATAGCTAATATAATCTATTTGTTTTTCTTCTCTTACTCTTATTTTAACTGCTACACTTGGTTATATACATAACCCAAGTTTACAATACTATTTCTGGCTACACTAATGTACACTAGTAATAACCATCAGTAGCTTGCTTTTCATTCCTTTTGTCCAGTGGTCCTTGGAGATCTTTACTTTTGTCTTCACGCTTATTATGATCACTCCCAAGAGCCTTCTTGGAAATTGAAATGTTTCCTTATTTCCAGTGACCATTTTGATGGCTTCCAATGCACAGTACACTTCCATATCTCCTTTAGATCTGTTCAGTAAACTGTCACTATCACTTTGTCAACTATTCAAAAAGTAATAGTGATTCGTTGATAGCAGGGAGATATGTTTCGTTGATAGCTTCATTCTTCATTTCGTTGATGAGTAAACTTCATTTCGTTGATAGGATAATCTTCATTCCGTTGATGAGTAAACTCTATACCGTTGATAGGATAATCTTCATTCCATTGACAGGTCTTCACTTAGGCAAAATTACAAGGCGTGATGTATTTACAATTAACCAACCTATTTTGCATATCTAGTACTTAGTCAACATGACTTAGAAAACCTATCCAATATCTACAATGAAATGCATATCAAACTAGAAGTATTGTACAGTGCAATTGCTACATCACTCATTTCGTTGATGAGCTTCCTGTCAACGGAATGCTGCAAAGCATGCCATTTCGTTGACAGCTACAAAATGACTTTACACAAATTCTACTAAGTGTTTTATGTTTATCATCAAGAACAACATATTCCTAACAATCTCCCCCAATTTATGACTGATAGAATAACAGCCATAAATCAAGAGACTTGATGATAACAAAAACACTCAAATACATCATAAATTACAAAAGTAGAAAATGCATTAAGCTTCATAATATTTTAGACAAAATACAAGACTTACAAGACTAATGCCCAAAAGTGCTCCCCTAGACTGAACAAATGATTCATCTGTGTCTTGTTTGTGGCATAGTCTTCTTCCCTCTCTTAGAGTTGTTTTCCTCAATTTGGACCTGTAGCCTTCTGTAAAAGATCTTCTCTTCTTCATCTTGATCACCAAGCATGGATTGCATAAACTTTAGAGTTTGATTAGATGCCTTATCCAGCTGGTCTTCCATCCTGAAGAATCTTCTGCAATTGTCCTTGTACTTAAATTCCATCATCCAGTATGGTTGAAGATGGATCTTATTTCCCGTTGAGGGCACTCTAAGCATCCTGGGAAGAGCCTCAGGCTTGTTCCAGCTAGCCTTTATCTGACAAATTTTGGAGACCACCTCAGACCTGGTGATAAGTGGATTTTATATCTACTTGGAACGCTTCATATCGGCTTAAATTGATGACTTGAACTCAAGTATGTGGTGTGTTTAATGTGTTTTCATTAAGTTTTGCAGAACCAAGAGTTGGAGGTTAATTTGATTAAAATTCGGATTTTCCGGGTAGGTTGCGCAGTCTTCACTATTTTGGCCATATCTGGAGTTCTACAAGTCCGATTCTGACGATCTTACAGCTCACGCGAAGGGGACAACATTTTCTATAATTATGAACAGTAACCTGGCGCGCGGGCGCGGACCAAACACGCGGGCGCGCGGCCATGAACAGTGATCAAGCGCGCGGGAGCGCAGCAAACGCGCGGGCGCACGCGCGCGGAGAATTCGGAGCGTGCGGGCGCGCACCTAGGGCGCGGCTGCCTGGCAAAATTCTTGGAAATTTTTCTGATTTCGATTTTTAATTGGAAATATGGAAATATCTTGCTGAAAAAAGTCTCCTGGAGTTTATATAAACACAACCCTTCACCAATAATCAGAACCTATTCCCAGCAACACATAGAGAGAGAGCCGAGACACGGAGATTCAAGTTTGACGAAGGATTCCTAAGCGCGTGACAAGCAACGGAGTTCTAGATCTACTTTTCTTTTGTATTTTTCTTGGCGATACTTTTGGATGCTTTTGGGATTTGTTTTCTCAACTCTATTACTTTAGTATTCATATTATTCGAATCTTGTTTATTATCATGTTTTCATCAAATCCCATGGTGACGAGCAGTTCGATTATGAACTAATCGTTATCGTGGGATTCTAACGGATTTATTTATGTAGTTTAGTATCTTGATGCTTTAAAGATCTGTGTGTGATGTATGTTAATTGATATCCTCGTATGGTTAAGCTTAATTGATAGATGCGTCGCGAACATCTAATTTGTTAATCTCTTGTGAAGCGAGAGTGGATCTTGAGATTTAGAACTTGCCATGCTAGCATAGGTTCATAGTTGTTTATCAATATGATTCGTAGTATAAGATGAAAATACTTATATTGCCCTGTGTGATCTTTATGGATAACTAATTCCTCAACCGTTATGTTTTCAAATTCTATAGACATATAGGGTCTAAACATAATTGGTGTCTATTCATCTTCTATCTCTTTTGTGGATGTATGGGTAGTTTGATATACGTATGCCGACAGGTAGCGTGTATTTGATTCGTGTTATCCGATCAGATATCATAACAATTGCATATAGTGATTAAAGGTGTCAGATCTAAGCAAAGTATTTAATGAAGTTAGGATCCCATGTTTTCTCTGCATAAGTAATTCGATTCCAATTCTTGTTAGTGAATTAATTCTTAGTTTATTAAATTGCTTTATAGTTAAATTAGTTAATCAAAACACAAACTTGTTAATTGTCTTAGCATTGAACAATAGCCATACATTGTTGCATAGGTGCTAAACTATTATAACCAAGCAGTCTCTGTGGGAACGAACTCTACTTAATCATGTATTACTTGTGACCGCGTACGCTTGCGTGAATTAGTGCGAACAAGTTTTTGGCGCCGCTGCCGGGGACTCGGTGTTATTTTTATAGTTTATGTGCTTGTCATCAGTGGTCGTTAAAGTTCACTGACTCGGATTATACTCATCAATTTTACTTTGTTTGGTGTGTTTCAGATACTTAAGTGAAAGTGTATGCGAACACGTTCTCAATCTCGGAAAGAAGAACGTGAATCAAGTCTAGTTATGGGAGATCAATTAGCACCAGAAACGAAGGCTCTGAAGGACTATTCTCAGCCGAAGATCAATGACATTCAATCTAGTATTGTCAGGCCGGCTATTGCAGCTAATACCTTTGAAATCAAGCCTGGCACTATTCAGATGGTGCAGAATTCAGTTCAGTTTGGGGGTGCTCCAAC
Organism: Heracleum sosnowskyi; assembly: GCA_030848705.1. Lineage (NCBI taxonomy): Eukaryota > Viridiplantae > Streptophyta > Magnoliopsida > Apiales > Apiaceae > Heracleum > Heracleum sosnowskyi. Next base: position 5,250,061 of record CM061242.1, on the reverse strand, counting down.
GGAAGATCCTAATATGCATATTAGGGATTTCATCGAGATTTGCGACACCTTCAAGACCAACGGAGTGTCGGAAGATGCCGTGAAGCTGAGACTTTTCCCATTTTCTCTGAGGGATAAGGCTAAGGGCTGGTTGCACTCTCTACCAGCAGGTTCTATTACTACATGGGAGGATCTTACTCAGAAGTTTCTCACTAAATTCTTCCCCATGGCTAAAACTGCTGCGATCAGGAATGCTCTTACTCAGTTTTCTCAACATTCTGGTGAGACTTTATGTGAAGCCTGGGAACGTTACAAGGAGATGCTAAGGAAGTGTCCTCATCATGGAATGCTTGATTGGATGGTGATAAATTGTTTCTACAATGGGCTAGGAGGTCAATCACGACCAATGCTTGATGCAGCATCGGGTGGCACTCTGTGGGCTAAAAGCTATGAGGAGGCCTATGAACTCATTGAGATGATGGCTGCTAATGAGTACCAGAACCCAACCCAGAGGTTATCACAAGGCAAAGCAGCAGGAATTCTGGAAGTGGATGCAGCTACAGCAATAGCAGCTCAGCTAAAGGCTCTGTCTATGAAGGTGGATTCTCTGGCTAACATGGGAGTTCAACAGGTGGCTAGTGTTTGTGAGCTATGTGCAGGTGCACATGACACTAATCAGTGTGCTATATCTAGTGAATCAGCACAGTTCGTGAGTAACTTCCAGAGATCGCAGCAACCAGTGCCTAATGCTTATCATCCAAATAACAGGAACCATCCAAATTTCAGCTGGAGTAACAATCAAGGTGGTCAGCAGCAGTATCAAGGTCAGCAATTTGGAGCTAAACCATTCAACTCTTCGGGTTATCAGCAGCAGTATGCTCCTAGGCAACCGTATCAACCGCCAGGTTTTCATCAACAGCCTCCTGTAAGTGGTGGTCAGTCGTCTAATGAAAAATCTGAATTGGAAGAATTGAGGCTAATGTGCAAGAGCCAGGAGACATCCCTGAAAACCTTGGAGAACCAGATTGGACAGATTGCCAGTGCTTTGTTGAATAGGCCACAGGGAAATCTTCCTAGTGATACGGAGGTTAACCCAGGCAAGAGGGAAGTCAAAGAACAGGTAAAAGCAGTCACCTTGCGATCTGGAAAGGTCACATCTGACCCAAAGTCAGCAGCTAAGGAAGATGAAGAAATTCAAAATCAGCAAGTTGAAAAATCTGCAGGGCCAGAAATTGAAAATTCCGACTTGGTGGCTGATCAGATGGTTAGTGAAGTAGAAAATAGCGAGAAGACAGTTGACAAGGCCTCTCCAGAACCGTCTATAAAGAGCAATCAGATCTATCCTCCACCGCCATTCCCTAAACGTCTTCAGAAGCAGAAGTTGGATAGACAGTTTGCCAAGTTTCTGGAGGTGTTCAAGAAGTTGCAGATCAATATACCTTTTGCTGAAGCTCTTGAGCAAATGCCGAGTTATGCCAAGTTCATGAAGGGTATTCTTTCACGGAAGTTGAAGCTTGAAGATTTGGAAACCGTTGCTCTAACGGAAGAGTGTAGTGCTATTCTGCAGCAAAAGTTGCCTCCGAAACTGAAAGATCCAGGGAGTTTCACCATACCTTGCACTATCGGTAACTTATCTTTCGATAAGTGTTTATGTGATTTGGGAGCGAGTATTAATCTCATGCCGTTGTCTGTCTTCTTGCAACTTGGGCTACCGGAGCCTAAGCCTACTACCATGTCTCTACAGCTGGCAGATAGATCTATCACATATCCTAGGGGTATTGTGGAGGATGTCTTGGTAAGGGTTGATAAGCTTATTTTCCCTACAGATTTTGTCATTCTGGACTATGAGGAAGACAAGAAGATTCCTATTATCTTGGGAAGGCCGTTTCTCGCTACAGGTCGTACTTTGATAGATGTGCAAAAGGGGGAGCTCACAATGAGGGTGCATGACCAAAATGTTACCTTCAACGTCTTCAATGCAATGAAATTTCCTACAGAGGAGGAGGAATGTTTTTCTATGGATCTAGTGGAATCTGCAGTAAGCAAGGGGTTTGACCAACTGATCAAGTCAGACACCTTGGAGAAAGCACTGATGGGAGAATCTGAATTTGAAGACGAAGAATTAGAAGAGCAACTGCAGTTTTTGAATGCATCTCCGTGGAAGAGAAGGATTGACATGCCATTCGATTATCTTGGATTGGCAGAACTAAAGAATTCAGAGAAGCGTCTAAAACCATCCATTGAAGAGGCTCCTACTATTGAGCTCAAACCACTACCAGAACACTTGAGGTATGCTTTTCTAGGTGATGCATCTACTTTACCTGTTATTATTGCATCTAACTTGACAGGTAGTGAAGAAACAAAGCTGTTACGGGTTCTGAGAGAGTTTAAATCAGCAATAGGATGGACCATAGCGGATTTAAAAGGGATCAGCCCTTCTTATTGTATGCACAAGATTCCGCTAGAACCAGGGTGCAAACCAACGGTGGACCCTCAGAGACGTCTCAACCCTATCATGAAGGAGGTAGTAAAGAAAGAAATTTTCAAGTGGTTAGATGTTGGGATCATCTACCCTATTTCAGATAGTGCATGGGTGAGTCCAGTTCAATGTGTTCCTAAGAAAGGAGGAATGACAGTGGTTGCTAATGAAAAGAACGAGCTTATCCCAACTCGTACAGTTACTGGATGGAGGATTTGCATGGATTACCGAAAGCTAAACAAGGCTACAAGGAAGGATCACTTCCCTCTTCCATTCATTGATCAGATGTTGGACAGGTTGGCTGGGCATGAGTTCTATTGCTTGCTAGATGGTTATTCAGGGTACCATCAGATAGGAATTACTCCAGAAGATCAAGAGAAGACCACTTTCACATGTCCTTTTGGCACTTTAGCGTTCCGTCGCGTTCCTTTCGGACTCTGTGGAGCACCTGCTACTTTTCAGAGGAGCATTATGGCCATTTTCTCGGAGATGATTGGCATAAATGTGGAAGTGTTCATGGATGACTTCTCAGTCTTTGGAATGTCATATGATGAGTGCCTAAGTAATTTAGGCATGGTGCTGAAAAGATGTGTTGAGACTAATCTAGTGCTCAACTGGGAAAAATGTCACTTCATGGTGAAAGAAGGAATCATTCTTGGGCATAAGGTATCTAGCAAGGGGCTTGAAGTGGACAAGGCCAAGGTGGAGACAATTGAAAATCTTCCTCCACCAGTCTCAGTTAAAGGAATTCGTAGTTTTCTTGGTCATGCGGGTTTCTATAGGCGGTTCATTCAAGATTTCTCCAAAATTTCTAAACCCTTGTGTAATTTGTTAGAGAAGGATATTCCTTTCAAGTTTGATGAAGATTGCTTAGCGGCTTTTGAGCTTTTGAAGAAGAAGTTGACATCAGCACCTGTAATGATTGCACCAGATTGGAGTAAGCCGTTTGAGTTGATGTGTGATGCTAGTGACTATGCAGTGGGAGCTGTTCTTGGTCAAAGAAATAACAATGTGTTTCATACAATCTACTATGCTAGCAAAACACTCAATGATGCACAACTGAATTACACTACTACAGAGAAGGAGCTTTTGGCAATTGTGTACAGTTTCGAGAAATTCAGGTCTTATTTGCTTGGAACTAAGGTAGTAGTGTTTACTGATCATGCCGCAATTCGTTATCTGATTGCAAAGAAAGATTCGAAGCCGCGGTTGATTCGTTGGGTTCTTTTGCTTCAAGAATTCGATTTGGAAATTAAGGACAGAAAGGGTACCGAAAACCAGGTGGCGGATCACTTGTCTCGGTTGGAGGACCACGGTAAGAATGCAGGTGATAAAACTCTAATCAACGAATTCTTTCCTGATGAGCAACTTTTTGGGGTGCAAGATGAAGAACCATGGTTTGCAGATATTGTGAACTATCTTGTGAGTAACGTCATCCCTTCGGAATTCTCTTATGCTCAAAGAAAGAAGTTTTTGCATGATGTGAAGTGGTACCGTTGGGACGAACCTTTCTTGTTCAGACAGGGAGCGGACCAGGTGATACGAAGATGCATTCCGTATAGCGAAACTGAAGGTGTGTTGCATGATTACCACTCCACCACTTATGGAGGTCATTACGGTGGAGAGAAGACAGCTACTCGAGTACTTCAGGCAGGTTTTTATTGGCCAACTCTGTTTAAAGATGCCCACCAGTTTGTGTTGAGGTGTGATCGATGCCAAAGGGTCGGTAATATCTCTAGGAGGAACGAGATGCCTCTTAATATGATGCTTGAAGTGGAGATTTTTGATGTGTGGGGAATCGATTTCATGGGACCGTTTGTTTCTTCATGCAATAACCAGTACATTCTTTTGGCTGTGGATTACGTGTCTAAATGGGTCGAGGTAAAGGCGTTACCTACCAATGATGCTAAAGTGGTCTTGAATTTCCTGCATAAGCAAATTTTCACTCGTTTCGGAACTCCAAGGGTAATCATCAGTGATGAGGGGACACATTTCTGCAACCGAAAGTTCACAGCCTTGATGGCTAGGTATAATATCAATCATCGTGTTGCCACTGCCTATCACCCTCAAACTAATGGTCAAGCAGAGGTATCTAACAGGGAGATAAAGCGTATTCTTGAGAAAGTTGTGAACCCTTCAAGGAAAGATTGGTCGCTAAAGTTAGATGAAGTTGTCTGGGCTTATAGGACGGCTTACAAGACACCATTAGGTACTTCACCTTTTCAATTGGTGTATGGGAAAGCGTGTCACTTGCCGGCTGAGCTAGAGCACAAGGCATATTGGGCGTTGAAAAAGTTGAATTTTGATTTGTCAACAGCATGTGAGAAAAGGATGCTTCAAATTAATGAGTTAGATGAGTTTCGTTTACAGGCTTATGAGAATCAAAAGTTATACAAGGAAAAGGTCAAGAGATGGCATGATAAACGGTTGGTGCGAAAGTCCTTTGTACCCGGTCAACTAGTTTTGCTATTCAATTCTCGTCTCAAGCTTTTTCCAGGGAAACTTAAGTCAAGATGGTCGGGACCATTCACAGTGAAGACGGTTTTTCCTCATGGTGCAGTGGAAGTTTATGATAAATCACCTGACGAAGCATTCAAGGTCAATGGGCAAAGGTTGAAACCGTATTTTGGTGAACAAGTGAATCGCGAAGTGGAATCCGCGGTTCTCGGCTCTACAGATTGACGAAATGGAATCACGTCAAGCTAATGACGTAAAACGAGCGCTTCGTGGGAGGCAACCCACGTTTGTATATTGGTTTGCTTAGAGAAGACAAAAAAGAAAAAAAAAATAGCAAGTGAACAGTAACCTGGCGCGCGGGCGCGCGGGCAGATGCGCGGGGGCGCGGCCGGGTGCGCGGGGGCGCGGAAACCTGCTGCCAAAAAAATTAATTTCCGGTTTTTTGTGTTTTTAACACCCAATTCTCATACATATTGCTCCTAAATTTAATTAGTTCTTCCCCAAACACCACTTCCTCCATTTGCTTACAACTCTCACCCAAAATTCCTTCTCTCAATTCCCTTCCATAATTAACCCACCTTCTATATCTATATATATATACATACACATCCCTAGTGTTATATCTCTTCTAAATTCCTTTTCAAGCTTTAAAAGAATCTCAAATTCCAAAAAGGGGGAATTCAAGGAGCAAGTTCACATCTTCAATTCTTGGGTAAGTTACTTCCTTGGTTTTCTATTCTTTCGAATTGTGTTCTTCATTTTAGGGATTACTAGTGTATGGCTTTGCTTTGAGAATTTCTTGGTGGGTTATTGTCATTATTCTTGAGATTGCTTGATATGACTTCGAAAAGGCCTAGAGTGGTACGTGGTCGTAGAGCTCCTCCATCTTCGGATGAGGATTCTAGTTTTGGGGGTAGTGTGGAGCGTTTTGTATCTCCGGAAGCTCAGTTGGAATACAATCGTTTGATATCTAGGCCGGTAGCTAAGGAGAGAGGATTCTTGCCAACGGTTGCGGGAGAGTTGGTGGATATGATTACAGAGCTTGGTTGGGTGACATTTTGTGAGGCACCTTCTGTGGTTCCTTTGAGTGTAGTGAAAGAATTTTATGTTAATGCCAAGGCCGAGAAGAATGGTTTCTCGGTGGTTCGGGGAGTCACTATTGATTATAGGCCTGATGCTATTCGTACTATTTTAGATCAGCCTAGGCCACGGAGTGGAGTAGGGGATTGGTCTCTCAAGACTCGAGAGGATTTTGATTTGTATGACATAGTTTCTTCGATTTGTGTTCCGGGCACAGTTTGGAGGTGTAGACCGGGTACTGAGGAGCCAGTTACCTTTCCGGCTTCTTCTATGAACAAATATGCTAGGGCCTGGTATATGTTTATTTGTGCTAATGTATTGCCTTCTTCGCATCCCCATGATGTTATAGTGGAGCGTGCTATCTTGCTCTGGGGTATTTTGCATGGGAAGTACATTGATTTGGGCAATTTGATTCATCAGAACATTTTGCGGTTCTTGCGAGGGGGAGTGAATGTGGCTATTCCTCATGCTTCTATTATCACTGGGTTATGCACTTCTGTAGGTGTTCGATGGGCAGAAGATGAGCCAGTGCAGCTTCCCATGGCTGCTATTGATGATTCCCTTATTGTGAGGATGGTGGATTGGCCGGGTGGCATTCCCCATCATAGGGGTCTTGGTTATGTTCGTTCTGATGAGGAGGTCAGTGGTGTTCCACAGCATGTGCCACGTGTTGTTCGAGCTAGTTCTTCTCGAGGGAGTACTGATAGGACAGGTTTCAGTGATGTCCAGTTTAGGCGGTTGACTAGGCGGATTGATTCCATGCATGATATCAACCGCCGTTATGCTGAGGATATGACGCAGGCTTTGGGCGTTGCTTTTCAGGCTACGGGTATTGAGGTCCAGTGGCCGGTATTTGGAGCTCATTCTGTTTACCCTCCACCAGATTCCCCACCCGAGGAGGGTGGCCCTACTGCGGATTAGGTTTGTCTGTTTCCCTTGTATTATCTTCAATGAGGACATTGAATATGTTAAGTTTGGGGGTGATGTATGGGTTTGTTTAGTTAGTGTGTGTCTCATGTAGGATTCATATTGCATGTGTAGTTGTAGTTTATTTGTAGTTTTGCATGTTCATGTCATATAGGGCATTCTGTTTGCATAGTTTTTATTTATTATGTGAGTCCATTTTAGTTGCATGCATATTTCATGATCCCGTAGGATTTGACTATTTCTGTTGGTGAGTCGATGTTGATTGGAGTGTGGTTGTGATGAATAGAGGGTTGATTAAGTTTCTAAGTATTGACTTGCATGCCAGAAACAAATCTATTTCATAAGTCTCATTGGTTGCTTTTGAATTTGATCAGACCATGCTTGTTTGGTGTTAGAATTTAACCACTTGTTTACATTTAGAATGTTGGCTAGATTCTTGAAAACGAAGGAGCACTTATGTATAAGTTTGGGGGAAACCAGGGATTTCATGTTAGTTGTAATAAAGGCTAGGCGTCAATTGGCTAGTAGCCGGCTCATTGAAAAGATGAGTAGTCTAGGGTGGGATGAGAAAAGGCAAAGAGCACTCATTCCGAAATTGTTGAGGAAAAAAAAAAGGAAAAAAAAAAGAAGAAAAAAAAAGAAGAAAAGTTGAAAAAAAAAAAAAGAGTTGTGTTTGTTTTGTGTTTATGCAGAATTGATCAGGTTGAGCTCTTTAATACTCGAGCAATTAAGTTCTAGGGGACTTTGTGCCTAGTGACCTAAGACTTTTCCGGTCTGGGATCCGCTAACCTAACGCTCGCTACATGGGTATTATTGTATAAGCCTTTTGGGGTCTCATCCATTGCACGGTCAATTAAGCATGTGTGTAGTAATAAAGCATGAATTCTTGTCTAACTCAGATGGACTGCGAAGGTGTCTCTTAAGAGTTCTTGTGTCTAGCATTCATTCTGTTTGTAAGCTTGTGATTGTTTTGGCTAAGAGTAGGTATGGTCTTGATTTAGTTTGGGAGTATATTGGTGAGCATCGCACACACGCACGTTTCTGTGTTTGTCTCGTTGGTCGATGGGAATTTGGTCGAACTCTGTTTGGAAGACTGTGTTCTTTGAGATGTTGGCTCGTTGATTGGTTTTGGTTGGTTTGAAGGGATCGTTGCATTTTCATATTAGTTGTATACATGCATTGCATTGTTAGTTGCATGAGTAGATGGATTTTGTGGGTACATTCGCTATAGGCCCTCACGAGACCTTACTCGTCCACTAGGGCTGCCTAGGGGTTTAAAGGGCTTGTTGCATATGCCAAATGCAACCGTGATCACCTACGGAAGTGGTACTAGTTAGTTGTATATAGTTATATTATTTATGCTTGAGGACAAGCATCGGTTTAAGTTTGGGGGTGTGATAAGTGGATTTTATATCTACTTGGAACGCTTCATATCGGCTTAAATTGATGACTTGAACTCAAGTATGTGGTGTGTTTAATGTGTTTTCATTAAGTTTTGCAGAACCAAGAGTTGGAGGTTAATTTGATTAAAATTCGGATTTTCCGGGTAGGTTGCGCAGTCTTCACTGTTTTGGCCATATCTGGAGTTCTACAAGTCCGATTCTGACGATCTTACAGCTCACGCGAAGAGGACAACATTTTCTATAATTATGAACAGTAACCTGGCGCGCGGGCGCGGACCAAACGCGCGGGCGCGCGGCCATGAACAGTGATCAAGCGCGCGGGAGCGCAGCAAACGCGCGGGCGAGCGCGCGGGGAGAATTCGGAGCGTGCGGGCGCGCACCTAGGGCGCGGCTGCCTGGCAAAATTCTTGGAAATTTTTCTGATTTCGATTTTTAATTGGAAATATGGAAATATCTTGCTGAAAAAAGTCTCCTGGAGTTTATATAAACACAACCCTTCACCAATAATCAGAACCTATTCCCAGCAACACATAGAGAGAGAGCCGAGACACGGAGATTCAAGTTTGACGAAGGATTCCTAAGCGCGTGACAAGCAACGGAGTTCTAGATCTACTTTTCTTTTGTATTTTTCTTGGCGATACTTTTGGATGCTTTTGGGATTTGTTTTCTCAACTCTATTACTTTAGTATTCATATTATTCGAATCTTGTTTATTATCATGTTTTCATCAAATCCCATGGTGACGAGCAGTTCGATTATGAACTAATCGTTATCGTGGGATTCTAACGGATTTATTTATGTAGTTTAGTATCTTGATGCTTTAAAGATCTGTGTGTGATGTATGTTAATTGATATCCTCGTATGGTTAAGCTTAATTGATAGATGCGTCGCGAACATCTAATTTGTTAATCTCTTGTGAAGCGAGAGTGGATCTTGAGATTTAGAACTTGCCATGCTAGCATAGGTTCATAGTTGTTTATCAATATGATTCGTAGTATAAGATGAAAATACTTATATTGCCCTGTGTGATCTTTATGGATAACTAATTCCTCAACCGTTATGTTTTCAAATTCTATAGACATATAGGGTCTAAACATAATTGGTGTCTATTCATCTTCTATCTCTTTTGTGGATGTATGGGTAGTTTGATATACGTATGCCGACAGGTAGCGTGTATTTGATTCGTGTTATCCGATCAGATATCATAACAATTGAATATAGTGATTAAAGGTGTCAGATCTAAGCAAAGTATTTAATGAAGTTAGGATCCCATGTTTTCTCTGCATAAGTAATTCGATTCCAATTCTTGTTAGTGAATTAATTCTTAGTTTATTAAATTGCTTTATAGTTAAATTAGTTAATCAAAACACAAACTTGTTAATTGTCTTAGCATTGAACAATAGCCATACATTGTTGCATAGGTGCTAAACTATTATAACCAAGCAGTCTCTGTGGGAACGAACTCTACTTAATCCTGTATTACTTGTGACCGCGTACGCTTGCGTGAATTAGTGCGAACACCTGGCTGTTTTGGTGAAGCCAAAGTCTTTCTTCAAGCATCTAAACACTGAGAGTAGTGTTTGGTAGTCTTCTCCTAAAATTCTGTAGAGAGGCCACACCTGTTCTCTACCACCCTTGAATACAAAGACCAATCTCTCAGGCAATTTTTGAGAAGCTGCAATGCCCCTTACTTCCACCAGGTTGTCTAAGTCAAGATGTAGACTGGATTCTTCCCTGATGTCAGCAATGTACATGCAGTCCTCTGGATTTGCAGGGGGTTTCTGAGGTTGTGGCTTTCTCATAAATACTGGCTTTGCTTTGACAACCATTTTCTTTGTCTTCATTGGTTGATCCTTCTCAAATAGAAACTTTGGAAAGTAGGCCTCATCAAATTCAAAAGGCTCCTCTTTTGGCATTATTGGTTGATCATAAAAGTTGACAGGATGTGCAGGATCACAGGCCAACTTTCCTTCATGAGGTTGATCAATAGGAATTTGATGTGCACTAGTTGTGGAAGAGTCTTGGGCAGTGTCCTGAGAATCATCTTTATCAAAGTTTAGATTCCTTTTTGCTCTAGCCTTTGGCTGCCTTACACTCTTCATTTCCTTTCCAGCTTCCTCAGCTTCATCCTTGGCCTTTTCTTCCTTTAGGGTTTCTTCATCTTCAAGTGATTGAGCAACTGCAAGAGCTTGCATTACTGCCCTTTCATATTCTTCAGCTTTGGCCTTAGCAAAATTTGGGTGACCAACCCAAATGCAGATTTCCTTGCTATCCCTGTAGATGATGGCCCTTTGGTTCCTTATGCTTGGATGATTGCTTTCTTTGCTTTCAATAATCAGCTTCCCTAGGATTTTGAACTCATCTGGCTTTGGTGGAGGATAAAATATCCTTGCAGTGTTCTTGCCCTTGGGTTTGACAGGTGATATTGGAGATATCCCTCTTGCATCCACATTCCTAAAGCATGAAGCTTGCCCTTTCTCATTTCTTGAATCTTGAAAGAGTCCATGCTGAAGGGGTTCTATAACATAAGAACTCTTGAATTGTGGCTCCCATTCCGTTGATGTTACAACCATGGCATCCGTTGATGGTTGATCCGTTGATGGATTTGAGTTTATTGCAGTTCCAGCAATTCTCTTGACCCTTGTTTCTATGTTGGACCAGTGATCTTTAATCTGTTCTGCAAGTCTCATCCTCATAGAAGCTTCCTGAATCAGGTCAATACCATCCTTTTTCTTCTGTCCAAGCTCCCCCATTTCTAGTGGCTCATTTGGTAAGGAAATGGCTGGGACCAAAACCTTTGTGATTTGTATATAAAGCTCTTTAGATTTCTCTAGCTCCTTAGATTTCTCCCCCTTTTTGTTATCATCAAAAGAGATGATAGGGAGTCCTTGAGCGACCAAAAGCTGGGTGAGTAGCTGAGTTTGCTTCTCCTGTTCCTTTTGCATTTGAGAAAGTGTAGCCTCAATTTTGTCCACTCTAGAGGAGAGAGTCTTCAAAGAAGAGGACACTTCAGGTTACTTAGAGAAAAACCTGTTCATTTTGGACATAGTGAGAGAGGGAAGCTTCTCATCAAGCCTCCTGTCTATAGCATCTTTCAAGTTCCCAACAGAGTCCTTGATGTCCCTTGCATCCACCCTGGTCTGCAACATTTGTAGCCTTTGAATCTCCAAGGAGTCCATAATGGCTTTGTAGAAAGGCTTGTGTTCAACACTAATAGATGTATGAGCCAAGAAGGCTTCATTGTACTGTCTAGTGATTGCAGCATCCAGTATGATTCTTCCATGAACATCCCGAGAAAGCCAGTCTGGTGTAGGGGGCACCACAGAAGTCCCAGTCTGTGAAGTAGTGGCCACTTGTAGATTGTCACCAAAGCTGTCCTCATCATCAGAAAAATCAAATTCATCACTAGCTGCAGCTCCTGGAGATAGATTGGTCAAGGCATCCTTTGCTCTTTGCATTGATGCAGTTGTATGAATTAGGTTTAGTGACCTCTCTGCCTCCACATTGCCCTGCTGAGCCATAAGTTGATAGGCTGGCACAGGGTGAGTAAAGGTCTCAGAATCCAGAGAAATACTATCCAGAGTTTGTTGATAATGCTCTTGGAAAGTAAGTTCCATTTCTCCCTCACCGACCTCCATTAACTCACTAGAAATGGCTGCTTCCTCCCTTATTGCTCCTGTAGTCCCTTCTCTCTCTCCACTCTTTTCTTGCATCATGGGCTCCCCATGGCTCACACCTCTCACACCCTCTCCTTCACCTTCTAAGGTGGTATCCTCAATCTCTCCTTTTGCCTGGCTGGAAGAAATAGCCAGCCTCTCACTCTCATTCTCTCCTTTTGCCTGGCTGCAAGCCAGCCTCTCAGTTTCACTCCCTCTCAAACCTAAAAGTGTCTCAACTACCACCAGGTCATCTACACTAGTTGTGGAAACAACTTGATCTTCAATAATGGGTGTAGAATGACCTATCAACGGAATGGTAGTTTGAACTGTCAACGGTATGTATACCGTTGATGGAGAAACACTCGTCAACGAAAGAGGCTGTTTCGTTGATGAAGTCAATACAGCACTTTGAGAAAGTGAAATTACAGTAGAATCTGTGGTGATTGATTTTAGAGATTGGTCCACATACCCTCTTGTAACTTCAGAAAAAAATGGTTGATGGCCCAACAAATCACTTAACAAGTGATGACCACCAGCTTCAAAGTGGGGCTTCTCCAAGATAAGAGTTGGAGAATCAGGAAAAGATGAATAGATCATGTCCACATCTAGAGACTAAGTTGGTGAATTTGGTGGAGATAGTTCAAGGTTGATGTTTAGAGAATGGAACTGTAACCCCGGAGTAACAATAGGGGTTACATCAAATTGAATTTGTGAAACTGGAAGTGTTGCTTCCAGAGTGTGTGCACCCTGTGTACCCTTGGATTTTTGCTTCACTCTCCTTTGGTATTGGGAAAATGTAGACTGTGGGCTTGAAGTGTCCCTTACCCTCTTGGAGTGTGCTCTTGGAGGAGAGCTTGTTTCAATAATCACATCCTTTTGGGAGGATGCAACTAGACTTGTGTTTAAATCCATGTTACTCATTGTGCCTTGTTGGGAAGACACAATGGGGCTTGGCTGGGACACACTTTCCTTTCCTTCCTTATTCTTGGGGTTTCTTTGATGTTCACCCCTTCCCTCACCTCTCACAACTCCAGAATCACTCCCCTTGGGTTGTGAAGTAGTTTTTGCAACAGGTGCCTTTTGAGAAGCACCTGAGGTTGGCTTTGAGGATTTCTTAGATTTAGGTTTTGCTGCTTGGGCAGGAGCCTGTTGGGACAGAACTACAGACTCCATAGCAACATTGGAAGGTGAAACAATAGAAGTAACAACTACACTAACAGGGTTAGAAGAAGTTACCTCAATGATGGGCAGATATACCACTGGGACATCACCATTGTGGTTGAGTCTCAGTATATCTGTCAAAACTCTCTTCTCTTGCACACAACACTCAAACCTGGAAACAGGGTTAGAGATAACTAATGGTGCTGGACTAACATGGTTAGCCAACATCATCAGAAACCTAGCATAATAGATATTCTTTTTCCTATTTGCCTTATCACCCAACTTAGCACCAATTTCATACATAAGTTGGGTGCTAAAGTTATAATATCTATCAGTTAGAAGCATGGTTAAGAGAATCAACATAGAATTAGTTAATGCATCAAAATTACTAATCTTTCCAGAAAAGACTTTAATGAATGCATCAGCTAAATAACTGTATTCTCTCACCAAACCTCTCCTAATTATCTTACCCAAATTATCAGTAGGCAATGAGTAGTTTATGGAATTTAGCATGTTAACCATTTCAGTGAATGTAGGCAAAGCATTACAGTTATTTTCAGGAATATGTAGACATGCTTGCAATACATCAGAATTAACTATATACTCATTACCTTGGATGGTGAATTGTAAGGTGCAGTTTGTCCCACTATACTCACATGAGGTCCAAATCTCCTCGATTATCTCATTGTAGAGTGGTGTAGAGTGAAACATTGCATAGCTCAACTTGCAATTCTTCATGAAGTCCATCATCTTGAAAAATAGGTTGTTCGGGCTTTCTTTGACAACAAAGGGGATGTAGTTGTTTTTCTCATAGATAAACCCTCCAGCAGACATGAGCTTGACTATGGGTGCCATTGTTGAGTGAGAAAAAGCTTCGAACTGAATTGCTTGTTAGAGAGAAGAAGAGAGAAAAGCCTTTGGAATTTTTGAGAACAGGTAAAAAGGAATTAAAGAAAATAGAATTTCTTAAATACTCCCCCAAAAATTCTCAGAAATTAAGTCCAATAATCAATGTAAATTACTGGATTGGCTTAAAAATATAACCGTTACTTTTAAAGTATTACCATGATTTATACTTACAGGGGTGTATGCATAGATCGTGGTAAAAGACGTGTCAAATTTCAACGGTTCAGATTAACTGCGCTAAATCAACGAATCAGGATTGGGCGGTTAAAGTCCCGTCTATTTTGTTGATAAAGCTGCGTTTCGTTGATATAAAAGAGCTATCAACGAAACACCCAGAAAAATGCTAGGACTGTCAACGAAATGGTGCGTTTCGTTGACATAGTAATTTTGACTTAGACAAAATTGCACTTTTTCCTGAGAAAATTAATTCACAGAAAAACATAGCAAATTTCTGGCTACATTGTAACTTGCAAATATCTCAAAAAAAAATTAAGAGAAATTTAGCATACCTAGCTCACTTACTAATCTTGAGAATGTTGATTCATCAAGTGGCTTGGTAAAGATGTCTGCAAGTTGTTGTTCACTTGGAACAAAATGTAACTCCACAGTACCATTCATAACATGTTCTCTAATGAAATGGTACTTGATGTCAATGTGCTTGGTCCTTGAATGCTGCACTGGATTCTCAGTAATGGCAATGGCACTAGTGTTGTCACAGAAAATAGGAATTTTCTCAACTCTTAATCCATAATCAAGTAGTTGATTTTTCAACCATAAAATATGTGCACAACAACTTCCAGCTGCAATATACTCAACCTCAGTTGTGGAGGTGGAAACTGAGTTTTGTTTCTTGCTGAACCATGACATAAGCTTGTTTGCTAAGAATTGACAGGTGCCAGTTGTGCTTTTCCTGTCAATTTTACATCCTGCAAAATCTGTATCTGAATAACCAATTAGTTCAAAGCCAGATTCTCTAGGATACCAAATGCCAAGGTTTGGTGTTCCTTTGAGATATCTGAAAATTCTTTTGATAGCAACTAAATGGGATTCCCTAGGAACAACCTGAAATCTAGCACATAGACATGTAGCAAACATAATATCAGGTCTACTAGCTGTTAAATATAAAAGTGAGCCTACCATGCCTCTGTAATTTGAAATGTCCACAGATTTTTTCTTAGTATTCAATTCAAGTTTGGTGGCAGTAGGCATGGGAGTTTTAGCAGGAGAGCATTCCATTAAGTTAAATTTCTTTAATAAATCATGAATATATTTTGTCTGACTAATGAAAATGTCTTCATTAACTTGCTTCACTTGAAGACCAAGAAAGTAAGTTAATTCTCCCATCATGCTCATTTCATATTTACTTTGCATAAGCTTGGCAAACTTTTGACAAAGTTTCACATCTGTAGACCCAAAGATTATGTCATCTACATAAATTTGAACAAGTATAGTAGAGCCATTCACAACCCTGTGAAAAAGAGTTTTATCTACAGTACCTCTAGTGAAGTGATTCTCAAGGAGGAACTGTGAAAGTGTGTCATACCAGGCTCTAGGTGCTTGTTTCAAACCATAGAGTGCTTTGAGGAGGAAGTATACATATTCTGGAAAATCATCATCTTCAAAACCAGGAGGTTGACTTACATACACCTCCTCTTCCAATTCCCCATTCAGAAAAGCACTCTTCACATCCATTTGATAGACCTTGAAATTGGCATGGGCTGCATAGGCTAGGAAAATCCTTATTGCTTCTAGTCTTGCAACAGGAGCAAATGTTTCATCAAAATCAATTCCTTCTTCCTGTGAATAGCCTTTTGCAACCAATCTAGCTTTGTTCCTTGTGACTATGCCATTTTCATCCATCTTGTTTCTGAACACCCATTTTGTGCCTATGACACTCCTGTCCTTAGGCTTGGGCACCAGCTTCCAAACATTGTTCCTCTCAAATTGGTTTAGCTCCTCTTGCATGGCTAAAACCCAATCTGGATCTAGAAGTGCATCCTCAACTTTCTTTGGCTCATCTTGAGACAGAAAGCTGCTATATAGACATTCCTCTTGAGTTGCTCTTCTAGTTTGGACTTTTGAAGTAAAATCACCTATAATAAGTTCAAAGGGATGATCTTTAGTCCATTTCCTTGAGGGAGGTAGATTTGCTCTTGACGAGGTAGCTTCATGATCATGATTGCCTTGATTGGATATCTGTCCTTGAGAAACTCCCCCTGAGTTTGTTGTCCCTAATTGATCACTTCTAGAAGCATTTCTATGACTGTCAGCGGTATGACCATTTTGGCTGTCAACGAAACGCTCATTTTGACTGTCAACGAATCCACCATCATGACTGTCAACGAAATGATCATTTGATCTGCTAGCAGCTATTCTTTTCAATCTTAATGCAGCAATTTCATCTTCACTGCTGCTTTCATCTGTGCTAGATACAACAACTTTAGGCTGTTTCTCAGTAGCCTTAACATGATTCACTTGATCTCCTTCCTCATTCTCAAAAGAAAGACTTCCATGGAAACCTTCATCACAGAGACCTTGAATTTTGAGATCATCAAAAACAACATGTACAGATTCCATAACAATGTTGGTTCTGAGATTATAGACTCTGTAAGCTTTCCCTGCCGCATATCCCACAAATATTGCTTCATCTGCCTTTGCTTCAAATTTCCCCAAATGCTCAGCTTGATTTCTCAGAACAAAGCACTTGCATCCAAAGACATGAAGAAAATCCAATAGTGGCTTCTTTCTTTTGAGTAATTGATAAGGGGTCATTCCCTTGGCCTGATTAATCAAAGAAATATTTTGAGTGAAGCAAGCTGTGTTAACTGCCTCAGCCCAAAAATAAGTTTGTAACTTTGATTCATCTAGCATTGTCCTTGTAGCTTCAATAAGTGTTCTGTTTTTCCTTTCAACTACACCATTTTGCTGTGGTGTCCTTGTTGCTGAAAACTCATGCAAAATACCATTTTCTTCACAGAACACCTTCATGCTTGAATTCTTGAATTCTGTCCCATTGTCACTCCTAATCCTTCTTACTTTGAAGTCAGGATGATTGTTTACCATCTTGATGTGATTGATAATGATTTCATTTGCCTCATCTTTGGAGTGCAAAAAGAAGGTCCATGTAAATCTAGAAAAATCATCAACAATCACAAGACAATATTTCTTCTTTGAAATAGACATGACATTTACAGGGCCAAACAAATCCATATGAAGCAACTCAAGCTGATGGACAATTGATGACTCTGTCTTGCTTTTGAATGATGCCTTCTTTTGTTTCCCTTTTTGACAGGCATCACACAAACCATCCTTGGAAAACTCCACCTGTGGAATTCCTCTAGCAAGATCTTTCCTCACCAAATCATTCATAACTTTAAAAATTCAAATGAGACAATTTCTTGTGCCCATAGCCAACTTTCATCCTTGCTTGCCTTGCTGAAGAGACAAGTGATGGTGTCTGGACTTGTGCTACTAAAGTCAGCAATGTACACATTCCCTCTTCTGAATCCAATCATTACCACATTGTTGTTTCCTCCTTTAGAAACAACACAGGCTTCTCTAGAAAAAGTAACTAAAAATCCTTTGTCACAAAGTTGGCTGATACTAAGCAAATTGTGCTTAAGACCATCCACCAATGCAACCTCATCTATGATGACATTCTCTTTTGAAATCAAGCCATATCCCTTAGTGTAGCCTTTGCTGTCATCTCCAAAAGCAATACAAGGGCCAGCTCTTTCCTGAAACTCTGTGAGCAGGGTAGAATCACCAGTCATGTGTCTTGAACAACCACTATCCAAGTACCAAAGATTCCTTTTGTCTCCTTGGTTGCTTGAGGAGCTTGCTTCCTGCTCATGATTGTTAGCCATAAAAGCCAAGTTGACATACTCAACATCATCATCAGAATCTTCACCATTACAAGCCCAATCATACTCCTGAGACATGAAAGCCTTTTCTTTTTGCTCGAGAAGTTCAAAGTATTTCTTTTTATAATCAACAGGCTCAAATTTCCTGTTGCCCTTCTCAACTTTGGGCTTTCTGCAGTCTCCAGCAAAGTGGCCAAGCATTCCACAATTGAAACATTTAGACTTAGACTTTTCAATCCAGTTAGTTTTGCTGGGTTGAAAGTCTCTTCTTGGTGGCCTTGCTTCTGAGTTTCTCTTAAACTTGAACTTAGAGAATTTTCTTGACAGAAAAGCAATGTGTTCATCAATCTCATCTAAGTCATCCAAGTTGGCTGGTTCTGATTCTTCTTCTTCTGTCATCTTGCCTTTACTCTTGTTAACATCACTCCTACAACTAGCTCGACTAGTTGTGGCTTTTGCAGCTTCTTCATTGTCATCTTCCAGTTGGTTCACAGATGCAATCAATGCAATAGATCCACCCTTCTTTTGTACCTTTTCAATTTCTTCATCTTGCTCCATTTCCAACTCATATGTCTTCAAGGTTCCATAAAGCCTTTCAAGAGTGTAGTCTTTGTACTCTTGAGTGTTTCTGAGAGAAACAGTCATAGGCTTCCATTCTTTTGGAAGAGCTCTAAGAAATTTAAGGTTTGAATCCTTGGTTTGATAGATCCTCCCATACAACTTTAATCCATTCAAAAGCTTTTGAAACCTACTAAACGTGTCATTTAGGGTTTCACCAGCTTTAAAATGAAAATGCTCATATTGTTGTATAAGGAGCTGCATTTTGTTTTCCCTAACTTGCTCAGTTCCTTCACAGAGAGTTCTAACAGTGTCCCATACTTCTTTGGAGGTTGTACAGTTTATGACATTGTCAAACATCTCTTGCTCCAAACCATTAAACATAATGTTCATGGTTCTTTTATCTTTATGGACTTCTGCAACATCTTCAATAGTCCATTCTGAGACAAGTTTTGGAATTTCCACATCAGGAGCATCATCTGGCACTCCAACTCTAGATGCAAACTTCATGGGAACGTGTGGACCTTTCTCAATGCAGTCTACATACCTCTCATCCATAGACATGAGATGTAAATGCATCTTTACTTTCCAGTGAAAGTAATTGTCCTTATCAAGAACTGGTATCTTTACTCCTGCATCCTTCTTCACCATGGTTACTGTTTTGGTCTTGATCTTTAAACTTCTTGTATGTTAGAAGCTTGCTCTGATACCAATTGTTAATCCCAAATGACCTAACAGAATTGTAGAAGGGGGGGGGGGGTTGAATACAATTCTTGATATTTCTTAAACTTAAAAACAACTTACAAATAAAAACTGAACTTAATGTAAAAATCACAAGCACATAAATAATTTCAGTTGGATTGTTTGATGATCCAACTGAAGTGATTTTTATTGCGGAAATAATCTGTGATACAAATGTACACTGCTCAGTTACAAGAATGTAGAGAAGAAAATGCTCTCAAAGATAGTTAATATAATCTATTTGTTTTTCTTCTCTTACTCTTATTTTAACTGCTACACTTGGTTATATACATAACCCAAGTTTACAATACTATTTCTGGCTACACTAATGTACACTAGTAATAACCATCAGTAGCTTGCTTTTCATTCCTTTTGTCCAGTGGTCCTTGGAGATCTTTACTTTTGTCTTCACGTTTATTATGATCACTCCCAAGAGCCTTCTTGGAAATTGGAATGTTTCCTTATTTCCAGTGACCATTTTGATGGCTTCCAATGCACAGTACACTTCCCTATCTCCTTTAGATCTGTTCAGTAAACTGTCACTATCACTTTGTCAACTATTCAAAAAGTAATAGTGATTCGTTGATAGCAGGGAGATATGTTTCGTTGATAGCTTCATTCTTCATTTCGTTGATGAGTAAACTTCATTTCATTGATAGGATAATCTTCATTCCGTTGATGAGTAAACTCTATACCGTTGATAGGATAATCTTCATTCCGTTGACAGGTCTTCACTTAGGCAAAATTACAAGGCATGATGTATTTACAATTAACCAACCTATTTTGCCTATCTAGTACTTAGTCAACATGACTTAGAAAACCTATCCAATATCTACAATGAAATGCATATCAAACTAGAAGTATTGTACAGTGCAATTGCTACATCACTCATTTCGTTGATGAGCTTCCTGTCAACGGAATGCTGCAAAGCATGCCATTTCGTTGACAGCTACAAAATGACTTTACACAAATTCTACTAAGTGTTTTATGTTTATCATCAAGAACAACATATTCCTAACAGAGAGGGACGTTGCCCCAAGAAGGAGACGCTCCTCCCAAACCAATCGGGAACAACACCAAACTACTAAGGAAAAACTTGCGGCCCTTGAAGCCGAGACTGCAAGGCTCAAAAAGCTATTGGCCGAAGAAGAAGCCATAAGGACACAAAACCAAGGAATGGGAGGAGTCCCGATAATCAACTTGGATCCAGAACCTAGAAGAAGCAAAAGGGCTGAGGCCCCAAGAGGTGATCCCACCGTTTTGTTGCCCCTAGAAGATCCTGATGATCCAACACCGCCCTTCACTCAAGACATCATGAAAGCCAACATCTCTAGAAAATTCAAGATGCCGACAATCAAGGCTTATGATGGAACGGGAGATCCCGTTAACCATGTGAGAACCTTCTCCAACGCACTGCTGTTGCAGCCAACCAATGATGCGGTTAAGTGCCGAGCGTTTCCACAAACCCTGGCGGGCATGGCACAATATTGGTACAGCCGTTTGCCTCCCAATTCTATTAGATCCTTCAAGGAGTTGAGCAAGGCGTTCATCAACCAATTCGTAAGTGGGAGGGTGCACGAGAAAAGCTCTGCATCCCTCATGGGAATTCAGCAAGGAAAGAATGAAGCCTTGAGAGATTACATTAATCGATTTACTAGAGAGGCTCTAAAAGTCCCAGACTTGGAGGACAAAGTGGCTATGATAGCCCTACAACAAGGAACTACTGATGATCACTTCAAAAGATCATTGGCAAAACATCCACCCGAGAGCATGTTAAAGCTCCAAGATAGAGCCGACAAATACATCAAGGCTGAAGAAAGCATGAGAAAGCATGAACCCACTACTGGTGGTAATGGAAACTCAAAGAAGAGGAAGGAAACCCATGAATATGATGTTAAGGAGAAATTTCCTAGAACGTCAAAGGGCTCTGATTCTCCACCTAAGAGAAACAATTTTGGGCCAAAGTTTATAGAGTATGCAAGATTGAATACTCCCAGGAGTCAAATTCTGATAGAGATAGCAAAGGAAGAGGATCTCAAATGGCCAAAGCCAATGAGGGCTGACCTGTCCAAGCGAAATCAAAACCAATTTTGTCGGTTCCACAAAGAAGTTGGTCATGACACCGACGATTGTAGGCAACTGAAAGATGAGATTGAGTTTCTGATACGAAGAGGAAAACTCAGCAAATTTACCAAAGATGGAAATCAAGGAAGTCATAGGGGAAATTATGAAAGAAAGGATTACGACAGAAGGGACAATGACCAAGATCGTAACCCTAAGCCCCGAAGGCCAGTCATCAACATGATATTTGGAGGACCAACTGCTGCTGGGTCCTCCCGGAACTCAAGAAAAGCTTATGCCCGAGAGGTAATGACTGTGGTTGGAGAAGCACCAAAGCGTGCCAGAACAGAAGTGTCGATAGGTTTTGATGATTCCGACTTGGAAGGGGTGAAGTTCCCCCACGATGATCCTCTTGTCATCGTACCTGTGATAGGCAATTCTGAAAAAAAAAGAGTCCTAGTTGACAATGGAGCTTCAGTGGATATCTTGTTCCACGATGCTTTTATCAAGATGGGTTACACTGATTCTCAGTTGACACCCTCGAATATGCCCATATATGGGTTCAATGGAGTGGAGTCAAAGGTTGAAGGAACTATCCAACTCCCAATGACCATGGGGCAAGGAATTAATACATCTACTCAAATGTTGAACTTTGTAGTTATAAAGGCAAATTCAACCTACAATGCGATCCTTGGAAG
This sequence comes from Heracleum sosnowskyi, assembly GCA_030848705.1. Taxonomy (NCBI): domain Eukaryota; kingdom Viridiplantae; phylum Streptophyta; class Magnoliopsida; order Apiales; family Apiaceae; genus Heracleum; species Heracleum sosnowskyi. The sequence continues at coordinate 5,228,090 of CM061242.1, read as the reverse complement.
GACTGGACTTCATGCGTTTAAGGCCGTTGCCTCATCTTATCATCTGAAAAACAAGTTCCCAACGAGGAATGGGATTGGAGAAGAGCGGGGAGACCAAAAGATGGCTAGAAGCTGTTATGTAGCCGCTTTAAGGCCTGATGGAGTCGGGGGGCAGGTTCTCCCAATTGGGGACATGAATACAAACGACAATGAGGACAGAAGAGGGAAACCAGCCGAGGATTTGATCCCCATTCTCTTAGTCCTAGGTGAGCCAAAGAAGGTGACCTACGTTGGGGCTTTGTTACCTGGACCATTGAAAAGCAAACTCATATCTTTTCTTCAAGAAAACAATGACGTTTTTGCTTGGACAGCGACCGACATGCCAGGGATTGATCCCCAATTGATAACTCACAAATTAAATGTGGATCCTGAAAGGAAGACGGCGAAACAAAAGAAGAGAAGTTTTGCTCCAGAGAGGCTTGAAGCCATAAAACAAGAGGTTGAAAAGCTTTTAGAAGCCGGGTTCATAGAGGAAATTCAATTCCCAGAATGGTTGGCTAACCCAGTGATGGTCAAAAAGGCCAACGGAAAATGGAGGATGTGCGTCGACTTCACCGACTTGAACGATGCATGTCCTAAGGATTGTTTTCCCTTACCAAGGATTGATGCTCTAATAGATGCAACAGCTGGGCACGAGATGCTAAGTTTCATGGATGGCTTCAGCGGATACAACCAAATCAAGATGCACAAAGATGACATCTCCAAGGTATCATTCGTCACTGACTTTGGTGTTTTCTGTTATCTAGTCATGGCATTTGGACTTAAGAATGCTGGGGCAACCTACCAAAGGTTGGTGAACAAAATTTTTGGACACCTAATTGGAAAAACCATGGAGGTCTACGTAGATGACATGTTAGTCAAGAGCCTCGATAAGGCCGATCACATTGAGCACCTCCGAGAGGCATTTGAAGTGCTAAGGCACCACAAGATGATGTTGAATCCAGCTAAGTGTGCCTTTGGTGTAGGCTCGGGAAAGTTTTTAGGCCTGATGGTTTCCAAGAGAAGAATCGAGGCCAATCCCGACAAAATCAAAGCAATTCTAGACATGGAGCCACCAAAGACTGTCAAGGATGTCCAGAAACAAACAGGAAGAGTGGCAGCATTGGGAAGATTCATCTCCAAGTCAGGAGAGAAGTGTTTACCCTTCTTTAAAGCACTCAAGAAAGTGAAAATTTTTGAATGGACAACTGAAAGCCAAGAGGCCTTTGAGGCCCTGAAGAAATACATGGTTGAGGCACCACTGTTGGCAAAGCCCAAGCCAGGGGAAATTCTCTATTTGTACTTGGCGATCTCTAGCACAGCCCTTGGAGCCGTTTTCGTAAAAGAAGAATTGAAGGTTCAGAAACTCATCTACTATGTGAGTAAGATTCTACATGGGGCGGAAATAAACTACTCAACGATTGAGAAGTTTGCCTTAGCCTTGATAATGGCCTCAAGAAAGTTACGCCCGTACTTCCAGGCTCACAAGATAGAGGTCTTGACTGATCAACCTCTGAGAAACATCTTACATAGCCCTCAAGTCAGTGGAAGGTTGATCAAATGGGCCATTGAATTGGGCGAATTCAACATTAAGTATAAGCCTCGAACGGCCATAAAAGCACAAGCACTTGCTGACTTCATGGTTGAATGTACCATTGACAACCAAGAAGTCGGGGGGGGGGGGCAGGAAGTAATAGTGGAGGATGAAAAAGATCAAGAGATGGATTTCAAAGAATATTGGGTGCTCTATTTTGATGGAGCATCAAAAACAAAATCAAGTGGAGCCGGTTTAGTGCTACAAAGTCCTGATGGATTCCTCATAGAGTATGCACTAAAACTTGACTTCCCAACGACAAACAATGAGGCTGAGTATGAAGCTCTGATAGCTGGTTTAGGGCTAGCTGGAGCCTTGAGGGTCAAAACTCTGAAAGTATGTGGAGATTCGAGGCTAGTGGTTTCCCAAGTGAATGGGGAATTTGAGGCCAGAGATGAAGTCATGGCCAAGTACTTGAAACTTGTCAATGCCATCATGACTCAGTTCGACGAATGCTATGTAGAGCACATTCCAAGGGAAGAAAACGTGAAGGCTGATGCCTTGTCTAAATTTTCTTCTTCCGAAATTGAAAACTATGCTGGGAGTGTCTACTTCCAAGTCCTGAGGACCCCAAGCATCAACGGAAAGTTGGTAGCACCCATTGATGTTGGCAGTTGTTGGATGGATCCCATCAAATCTCATCTAGAAACTGGGTGGTTACCCAATGACACTTTAGAAGCACGAAAGCTATACGTCAGAGCACTAAGGTATACCCTGATTAAGGGAATCCTATACAAGAAGTCTTTCATCATTCCATATCTGAAATGTTTAAGACCTCAAGAGGCAAAATTGGCCCTGAAGGAAGTACATGAAGGAATTTGTGGGCAGCACTTGGGGGGCAGAGCCTTTGCCCATAAAATCACTCGTCTAGGTTTCTACTGGCCAAGCATACTAGAAGATGCTAAAAGCTACGTAAAGAAATGTGAAAGGTGCCAGAAGCATGCCCCAGTGGTTAGGCAACCACCAGAGATGTTGACATCCATAAACTCTCCAATCCCCTTTGCCATGTGGGGAATGGACATACTCGGGCCATTTCCAATGGCAAGTGCTCAACGAAAGTTCTTGATAGTAGCAATCGACTACTTCACCAAGTGGATTGAGGCTAATCCATTAGCCAAGATAACCACCAAGCAAGTGATGCATTTCTTCTGGGAAAATGTGATATGCAGATACGGGATTCCACGTATCTTGGTCACAGACAATGGAACTCAGTTTAACAACGATGAGTTTAAGAAATATTGTGATGAGAACGATATCAAGTTGCGCTTCACTTCTGTCGCCCATCCTCAAGCAAATGGATAAGCTGAGGTTGCAAATCGAATTATCCTAGATGGACTGAAAAAAAGAGTTGAACGCTCCAGAAACACTTGGGTAGACGAATTGCTCCCCATACTTTGGGCATATCGTACTACCTGCAATGTCACCACCGGAGCTACCCCCTTTCTGTTGGCATATGGGGCAGAGGCAGTGGTTCTAGTGGAGATTACTCACACGTCTCCAAGAGTTGAGGCTTATGAGCCAGAAACAAATGAGGAAGGCTTGAGGCTGGCCTTAGATTTGATTGATGAAGTTAGAGATGAGGCAAATGGCAAGATAGTTCAGCATCAGAAACGAGCATCTTTCTATTACAACCTAAGGGTTAAAGAGAGATTCTTACGACAAGGAGATTTAGTCCTCCGAAAGATTGAGGCATCCGGAGTTGGACAAAAAGGCAAGTTGGCCCCAAATTGGGAAGGACCATATCGCGTCAAGAACGTATTTGGTCGAGGCTCATACAAGCTAGAAACCCTTGAAGGGCATGAGGTGCCAAGGACTTGGAATGCCTCCAATTTGAAAATTTATTATGTTTAAGGTGTTTCCCAAGTGGACTCACTACTAGAAATAAGGTTTGATAAAACCAACCCAAGTTTTAAACTTGGGTACTATGTAAGGGTTGATCCCATTTTCAAGTTATGAATAAATTCAGCATTTTCATGTTTTAAGCTTATATACTATGAGTATTGACAAACATTCAAGAAGCAAGAAAACAACACAAGCCATGAATGGCCACAAGATATAAATAAGGCTGAACGAAAGCTTAAATAAAAGTTAAGCCCGTAGGCTGAAAGTATAGTACAAGCCATGAAAGGCCATAAATAAAAACTACGAAAGAAAGAACTACATCATCTAATCTGCCTTGTCCACGTCCTCCTCCTCCTCTTCCTCTCCCTCTAAAGCAGAGCCAGAGTGAGTGGCAGCATAATCATCCCTGGCAGCCTGACCAGGTGGAGAAGCATGATCCAGGTCGAAGATCTTGTCATCTTCCTCCATGTCATCCTCTCCAGCCAAAGCTAACTCGAAAGGAGTAGGAGTGTAAGGGCTTGGAAAATCAGAGATGGTGAGAGATCCAGGCATCTTATCCAAAACAGCAGCAAGAGCGCCATCCCATCCCTTAGTATACTGAACTGGGAAGAGGAGCTCGTCATGCTTATCAATCAAGTCCTTGTACTCCGAGGAGTCAAGGTACTCGTCGATAAAGTCATCCTTGCCCTTCCTCAAAAACACCAGCTCAGCCTGGGAGTCGGCTAACTCCTTCTCCTTCCTAGCCAGTGTGGCCCTCAGCGAGCCCACCTCCTCCTGGGACTTCTTAAACTTGCCTTGGTTGGCCTCCGAAGATGAGCGCCAAGCCTTGGCTTGAAAGATAGCCCCTTGGAAGTTGGCATTAGCCTACAAACAAGTTGCAAGTCAATACAAGATATAAAACTTGAAACATGTTATAACTACAAAGAAAAAAGGAAGAAAGCAACTTACAGCAGCAATCGCCTGAGAGCCTGCATGCTCCACACCCTCCAAAGTGGAGTTAGAAACAAAATCCTTGTAATCACAAGGAGTCAAGGAATGATAGGACCATTCCACAGCGTGCTTAGACACCCCTACTACAGTGTCCTTCTTCCTAAGACCCCAATTGGGGCGCCAAACTGAACTCTTGGCCGAGGAAGGACCCTCAACCTCATCAGTAAGGTCCACATGGGGCCTTATAAAGGCTGGAATGCTTGCAGCACGGGGATCCTTCCCCCCCCCCCAAGCGAGCCCTTTTCATCCTTGATGTCTCTCCATCTTGGGGCTCGTTGGTCTTATTGATAAAGACCGCAACTGCAAAAAACACAAGGAAAGAGACAGTTGGTATAAGTCAATCTTAAATAAATAAAGGAGAATATGAGGTGAGAATTACCCTTATCAGAAACGTTTGAAAGACCCAAGGACTTAAGCTGGAACTCGTCCAGGAGCACCCTAGCCGTTGTAGCATAATCATCTTTTGTGAGCTCGGCATAGGCATGGGCCTCCTCATCATTCAGAGTTATATTACCGGGGCTACCATCAGAAAACCTACTAAAGGATCTACGAAAAAGGGTACCCCAATCCCCTCCTTCCCAAACTAAATACATAAATTCGTTTTTCCATCTCGGGTTATTATCGGGGATGGATTTCGGATGAAAAATGGGTGGAGTGGAAGGACGATGGTTGATATAAACCCAACCCAAGGTAACGGCAGAGCTATTTTTAAACTGGAATATTTTCCTAAATAAGGCAACAGAAAGAGGAAAATTGTTCTTCAAACAAAGAACAATGAAACAAATAATGATTCTCCGGGCGTTTGGAGGAAGTTGGCAAGGGTTGATCCCAACATCAGCCAAAAGTCTGGGAATAAACTCATGAAAGGGAAACCTGAGTCCCGCAACAATGGCATCCTTATAAATACATAGAGCATCAGGACGCCAATGGCAGGAACGGTCCCCTGGGCCGGCTGGGACTAACCTATAGGGGGACTTAACCCTATACATTTTATTATAGTCTCTAATCAAATCGATTTCGTGAAATTTATTGCTACAATCAAACGAATCTAAGTGCGAAACAGAAGGGTATTCATCACTACGTTCTAAAATCATATCTTGAAGAGACATATGAGAAGAACGAATGATGATACCTCTTTTAGAAGCTTGATTCATCTTTTGAAGGCGTTGAGCAGTTCGGTCAGACATCTTCAAAAGCTTCAAAGAAATCCCAGAAATCTTCAACGGATGAAGATTAATCCCAGAAATCTTCAAGGGATGAAGATTGATCCCAGAAAAACAAGAACACCACCGTGAAAAAACTCACTGGAAATCGCCTTACTACGGAGAGAAACTAAGAATACTAGAGAGAAATTTTGGAAAGATGAAAGTATGAAGTGAAGAACAAAGTGGAAATTCCACTCTTTTATAATTGAAATGACTGGAAACCCAACCGGTTAAGGTAGGGCAACCGTCTATAGCCGGTTAAGGCCCACAAATCCATTTATGGATTACAAAGGCAGAAGCCCAAATAAATTAAGTCTCAGGCAGATTCGAAGCCCAAAAATTTAAGGCCCATTAAGGCCCAATAGCATGAAAATTAAATAAAAATTCGTGCTAATTGGAAATAAAGCCAAGGCAAAAATAAAGATTCGAGGTCGAAAAGATCTTAGACCGAAATCGTACGACCCAGGTCAAAAATATATGAGAAAACGAGGTCGTATTCAACGACCTCGCTCCCAAATAAAGCGAAAAAATTAAAGATTTAAGGTCGAAAAACCTTAAATCGAGGTCGAAAGACCCAAGTCGAAAATACACGCAAAATCGAGGTCGTATTCGTCGATCTCGCACCAAAATAAGGCACGAAAATTATAAAAATGAGGTCGAAAAGACCCTTGATTGAGCTCGAAGGTTCGAAGTCGAAAAAGACTTTGAAAATGAGGACAAAGCATTCGACTTCACACCAAAAACGAGGTCGAAGAGACACGGGGTTGAGGTCGTATTGTTCGACCTCGCACCAAAATAAATCCAAGGAATCATAAAATCCTGGTCGAAAATGACCTAGGAGATCGAGGTCAAAAATGACCTAGGAGATCGAGGTCGAAAATGACCTAGGAGATCGAGGTCGAAAATGACCTAGGAAATCCTGGTCGAAAATGTATGGAATCAAGGTCGTCACATCGAGGTCGAAAATGGCTTGTGGATTGAAGTCGACAACTTCGACCTCACAACGTCCAATCGAGGTCGAAAAAAGGCTGATCGAGGTCGAAACCACGAGGTCGAAAAAGACCTGTAGTTCGAGCTCGTAGCAATCGACTTGGGACCAAGATCGAGGTCGAAAAGACCCTAGATCGAGGTCGAAGCCACGAGGTCGAAAAAGACTTGTAGTTCGAGGTCGAAATCATCGACATGGGACTGAAATCGAGGTCGAAATTGAACTATTCCTGGTCGAACGTTCCTGGTCGAAAATGACTAGGAATTTGAGGTCGAATCCTTCGACCTGGGACCATTCCTGGTCGAATTTCCTGGTCGAAATTGAACTATTCCTGGTCAAATTTCCTGGTCGAAAATGACCTAATTTGAGGTCGAAAATACCCTTAAAAATGGAAAATTTTGAGAAAAAACACGTCGTAACTTCTACAAAAACCCCAAGGAGATTTTCCCAGAAGTTGGGGGGCAAATGATATGGACAGAAAATTAATTATAGAAATATAATTGATTTTTCAATGGAAAGGCCGATATTTAGGGCCCGACACCCTAATTATTCATTAATTTCGTAATTAATGAATATGGAAAATATACAGCTCATCAAAAGAGACCAAAATATGGTAAATTAGTCAAAGAAGGATCCAGAATCCCAGTTAATGAGTCATAGCCTTTATCAACAAGGAAAAGACTTATTCAGCAAGCAACACAATGTTTATCCAATAACAAAAAGGAGACTTATTCGCTAAGACTCCTAAACATACCATAAATACTAGGCTCTAGACGCCTATATAAGGTCCCTGATCCTACAATCAGAACTACGTCTTTGGCTTGATTCTCAATAACGATTTGAGATACGTAGGCATCTTGTGAGGACCGATTTAGTCTTGAAACACAAGTGCATCCTTTAAAGCTCGAAACTCATTAAACATTAGCATTAAATACACAAGTACGTTTTTAATCCACAACAGTTATTATCATATATTTATGCAAATATGTTAAAAATGTTATATTATTGTAATAAATAAAATTTTGATGGTTTAACTTTTCAATTAGAAATCAATTTAAGAGGAAAAATAAAGAGAATTTATGATTTAGGCATCTAAAATTATAATTATATGTACAAAAATATTATATTTTTTCCTATTGTTTAATCAAGTTTCTACCTTTTAAATTTTTAATTCTTTTTTTTAATTCTAACTATTTTTAGTATTTAATAATTCCCGCGTAAATTAATGTCATTGTTAGTTCATAAAATGGTACAAGTAGTTGTTAGGCTGAAAGCAATTAGTGGTATTCATGTAAATTTTTTGATTCAATCACTTGACCTAACTTAAATTCAACATGTCGAAAAAATTATGAATTTGTAAGTAGAAATGTTTGTAGTGAAATTAATCAAGTTACGACTATAAGTGAATTTTATTTATGTTATTAAAACTATATCGACCGTCTAATTACATAAGAAATTCAAAGTGAGATATAAAGAGAAAAATTAAGATGAAAGGAATAATAATAATAATAATAATAATAATAATAATAATAATAATAATAATAATAATAATAATAATAATAATAATAATAATAATAATAATAATAATAATAATAATACATGTAAATAACTTAGCAAAAAAAATAAAAAAATAATACAGGTAAATAAATGAAGAGCAGAGAACTGAGTTTTTATATAAAATTACCTATATATAAAATTACCTAGAAAATTCTAAAAAAGACACGAAAAGGTGTTAAGAGGAAGAAAGTCACGTATGAGAAAAAATGTTATTACACCAAAAATGTCCATGATTTAGAAACTTAGGTCCAGTTTAGCATTGCTATTCCAGATAATAATAGCAGTTTTTTTCTGAAAAAACTACAGACAAAAGAGTGTTTGGTATACGAATTATTCGTCATTCTTAATATTGAACCCCCGGGGTAAATCAAGACTACAAGTTTATCCCTTTTATTAATAATTTTTTGAATTCTCAGCTATTTTTTCAATTATTTTTTTAAAAAGTTGCATCTAGTTGATTTGGTTGTGGACCGTATTTTTTAAAATAATTTCAGAAGATAGTAAAATTGAAAAAAAAAACTTAGAAAAAGTAGTATTTTTGACAATTTCTCTAAATTTTAAAAACTGCTTTTTTGAAAAGCGTTTTTGGTTGAAAAAATGTTTTTAGAGAAAGCAGATCCTCCTTTTCAGTTTTTGCGAGAAGTAGCACTAGTTTCAACATCAAACCTCACCAAAAACAATAATTTTTTATATTATATCCCAAAACATGCACATATCAAAAATATTACCAAACAATTATCTGATTTCCACAACACTTATTTTAGCCGCACTTTTTACAACAGCACATCAATTTTTAACAAGAATCCCAAACAGAGCCTTACTCAATAATTTTACTCTCTTTTTCGAGGTAAAGTTCTTAGTTTTACAAATTAAAAAAAATAGAATAATAATAATAACGTACTTATATTAAATCATATCTTAAAGATACATGCATGTACCATCATTGTCTAAAAAGCTTCAGGCAAACCAAGCCAATTTGCTTGCTAAAAAGTATAGCTTCAACATTTTAGTATAGAGGAGATAAAACTGCAAATTTGTACCTTTATTTGCTTAAACCGTTACAAGAAGATACAACGTAATATAAATTTTCAACACCAAGAACAGTAAGCACCCAAAACTCATGTAATCTCAATTGATCAAAATGACATGGCAGAAATTCACTATATATCTCTAACCAAGAATCCATATTATATGTCTAATGCATGCCATAGCTGGACAAAGCCGATTGGAACAATGTCGAGAACGCCTGGGATGAGCCCTCGTCATCCGCTTTAATCTTCAAATGTGCTTTACATGTAGATGAGTTGATTATACACTCTACCAGGAATATTGACAACTCCTCTGATTTCTGTGCAAAGAAAAAGAATTTGAAGTTCGGAGATTGACCACCTGAAGCGATGCACTGAATAAGTTGGCCCTGCATGTGATGCAGAAGGGATTGGGGATTTGTCAAAGCTGCCACTCCTTGTTGACTTATGGAGGCATCCTGGAAAAGGATACAAGTGCTGTTTAGGTCTCGTGAATGGAGTTACAAAGGGAGATTAGCAGGAATTTATTTTCACATATGATCAAACCTACCCCCTTCCCACATTCCCACAAAAGAAACAAAGATGGGGGGAGGGAACTGTCACGGGCCATAACATTAAATAAAAGAATGTTTGATCACTGTAAAGAAAGAGAACTACAGGAAAGGTGTGAAGAACATGAAGTCCTGTCAGTATAAAGTACAACATAAAATAACTAGGAAAAACAAAGGCGGCGATGAAATTCTCAGAATTTTTGGTCCATTTACGAAAAAGACAAGAAGTTGTCTATACTTTGTTTGGGGTGCAGCCCTAAGTTGTTTGATTCGCTGGAATTTGAGCATTACAAGTATATCAGAATGACAGAAGGAAAAAAATGTTAATTTAGATTCCGACCCGGGTTTGCAGCATTGTCTTTTTTATCTTATTCAGGAGGAGTGGATAGACTACTAACTTTTACTTTTGGTTGTTGCGGGGTTGTGTTTTTTGGGTTTTCATTGTTTGTGTTTATTTTGGCTCTTGTTTCCTGGGTTTTCCTCCGCCATAGGTGAGAATTCAAAGTTTATTTGAGACGAGGTTAGTCAAAGACAATAGACATGACCTCTGTCTCCTTCGAAAACATTATTATGATGACTTGGCAACGCAGCAAGACGACGATCCTCATAACTTCTCATAAATGCTCCAGAAAATGACACTGTATCCTTTGGCTAAATTAAGAATTTTAATTTTGCAACACCAAATCTTTATAAGCTTCTGAGAATTGCATAATGCACCTCAAATTAGAATTCTGCACGCCTTTTATAGCATTTTAGAAGTGATTTTAAGGAATAGACAATTTTATATTTAAAAAAATGTAATGCCTCGCAAGAAGCCAGAAGAGAAAACAAAAGGAGAATAAAATTTTGCGTACTGTCCGCAGGGATGGAGAAGATTGGCATGGTACATGATAAATGCAAACAAATTTACTGAAAATATAAACAAAGTTTGACAAGAAACCTGTGATACAGATACTGGAAGTTGGCGCCATTTCTGCTGAAAAGTGTTAGGATCAAGCACAGCTTTAGCATTAAGCTTCAGCGTAGGTGGAGGAGGTGGAGGTTGAGGTGTAGATGCAACTGACATTCCTAGACCAAGAAGATCATCAATGGCCAAGCTTGTCTGTGGAGTATGTGATGGTAGTGGGGCATCTAAAGACAAAAGATCTGACTGAACCTGTGGAGCAGCCAAGGATAGGGAACCATCATAAGCAGGAGCACTGTATGCAGAACCATTGTTACTCAGACCCTTGTTGTCTTCCTTTTCTGAAGTACTTAAAAGAAGATCCTTATCATTGGCCTCAACAATCTGTGATGAAACTATAGTTTCTGGAGCTTCAACTCCGATAGACAAATTTCCAAGTTCTTCCGAAAATGCAAATGGTCCTCGGTATTCCTTATCAGTAAACATATAGGAAGGCTGAAAAAAAACTAGACTGTCAGCTAAGTTGATAATAACAATGAAAGGAGATATACAGATGGAAAGAATCCACATATACCTTCTGGTATACAACTGATAAACTATTGAATTCATCAAATATGCGGTCCTTTATCTCGCTACTATGAATGTCAGCAAAGACTGAAACGGCTTGCTTTTGAGGATTAACAACTCCTTCAGCTACAGATACATTATATTGCAGAAGCCTGTAATAGAATAGTGCTCTATCATGAACATCCTGCAGCCAAAATTAAACAGCTCATTAACTAGTCTAAAACAGGTAAGACATAGAACTCATGAAGCTATTCAAACTTACAGAAAAATCCGTACCTGATGGAAATCCGCAATACCAGCTGCTAATGCAGCTCCAAGGGCCTGCTGAGTCTCTGGAGGTCTTCTGAAGAAACATTTCATTACTGATGTAAGCAGATGCAAACGTACCTATGTTGCAATAGAATAAATTAGTATACCAGAGTTGATAAAACAAAAACAGATGGACAACAATTTATATATATCCAATAATCATGGTGTAAGAAAGTAAACTGCTAGACATGTTTATTTCACTATTTTGGAGTATAAAAGATAAAATTACAATTGAACCATTATAATTAAATAAAATTCAAATTTTCACCATTCAGATTCTGATAATAACACTATAGTTTAAGAGCGGCATATATTAAGATAAACCTGTCCCCCCCCCCCCCCCCCCATGTACTTGAGCAACAAAAAAAAAGGACGCATGAGCAAGAAAAAAAGGAGTGAACTATAACTTAGGCAAGACACTTGCATCAAGAATAGCAATTGATTTGAATTTATTTGACGAAAGCTAAAAATACGCAAGAAAAAAATGCATGAACTATAATTTAGAGGTAGGAGAACTGCAACTAATACAAATTTATTAGAGGAAAGCAAAGATATTCAGTTTTTTCTTCGTTCTCCTTTTCTAACTGTGTGTGTTTCAAGAAGATACACTCGTGCAAGTCTAGAACGGATTAATCAAAAAAATGAGAAACATGAACGGTTACCTCTGCAGAATACTCATCCTCCCAGTTTTCAATTAGACTTTCTAAAACATATGGAGCATCCTGCATGTCTTGAGCATATTCTCCCAACATCCATATAAGAGCTGCCTTGGCTTTAGGTTCCTGAATATTTTTACTGCTAATGTTTCCAACCACTGCAATGCAATCATGGCTCCATTGTGGATATTTTCTAAGAAGATCTTTCACGAGAACCTATAAGAAGATATTTGAGATTATAAAGATTCATTTATATTATTGTTAGTACATAGGATAAGATTCCAAGAATCCAAATCCCAGGATTGGATTGAAGATTTGCAGTTACCAAAGTTTCAGCAGTCACGTGGTCCTTTTCCATCTCTAGAAACTGAAGCAGCCTGTCAACAATTGCATTAACGTCATACTGCTGGAGGGCTATTTTCCCAACAGCCCGAATGGATTCCCTAGCCATGGGAATATCAACATTTGCAGCATATTCACATAGTTCAGTCACTGAAATGAATTCAGAAAATACTTAAATTAGTTTGTTCGGAAAGCTTTAGATAAGACACGACACATGGAATAAAATTTTTAAAGTTTAACCCACCAAGAGATGGTGCTATCTTGATTCGCAAAAGTTACAGATAAACAAACATTATTGATTATTACCTATTTCATAAGTATTGCTCTCATTCGCCACGGCAGTCAACATCTCAAGCTTCAATTTCTTTACATAAAATGGTTCATTATACTGGCAATAGAAGTGTTTGTAATCTGTAGAGAATAGCATTGGTGCACGCATGACCAGTAGATGCAAGTGGCTTAAGACTGCAAAGGACTGCTCCGGACTTCCTGAGCTGACTTGAGTAAGCAAGGGGGCTTTGATGCGCTCGTAGACCTGATATAAGTAACTTCCATATCAGTTGTTTTAAAAGAAATAATGAACATCACTGCACATAAAAATAGAACTAGAGTTGCAAGAAGAGCTACATCATGTTCTACCATCTACAGACCTATAACGCTAACATGTGACAACTCAGTTGTTGAATGCTTTGAAATTATTTTCTTACATCTGATTCCAAGTCTTATATACAGGAATTTGTATTATGTTCTTTAATATCAACATGTACAATCACTACAGTTTCTTTCTTCTACATGACCAACTTTCTCTTAATTAGAAAACAAGAAAGCCACCACTCAACAACAAAAGAAAACCACCACCAACACCATAACAACGATAATGAAACAAATTGTTATGCTGCAGGTATAAGTAATGTTTTAGGTTAATAAGTTGATTATGTAAAGTAAATGTTGTCCATGTAGCTTCTCCCTCTCTTTAAATAATCATATCCGCCTGTTAGAATGTCCTTTGCGCCTTTGATTTTCTTGTTTGATAGAATTATATACCTAAACGTATAAACATTGTTATAAAAGTGGAAAAGTTGTTGGTGATTCCGTTGCTACATGATACAATGAGACTCTATTACAACTCTTCTACATGAGACTTCTAGAAGAAGTTTAAGTGATATTCTAAAGATGTGCTTCTTAAAAATTTCGTTCCTCGTGAATTTCCGATTTTAAAACCTTCAATCTTGCAGAACAAAGTGTTCTGACATTCCCAAAAACAACTGATCCAAGAAGATTAAATTATGTACCTGCTGATGTACATCAGTCATAGACAAGGTCAGTTGTAGAAACAACTTGATAGTTGCTAACACAACGGCCCCATTTGCATGTTGAAGTCTATCTTCAAGAAGGTTCATAATGTCAAAAATTTCACTGCTATCTGGAGGTACATACTTAGACACCAATTCAAGAACAATACATTGTGACCATTCACTAAACTCTTTGATCCTGCACATCATCATAGAATATATCAATATCAAAAACAGACATTTAAAGAAAGCTACTTTTGAAGGATAATAACACAAGATCACAAACTTGAAGGGAAAATATCTGTGGGCTTGAAAACTGTTTGAACTGTAAACGTGATAAATGCTCCATAAAATTTCTGATTCAACTAAAAACAGAATCCCTATCCCTGAGTGCCAAGGGAATATAATTACATAATATACTGGGGGAGTGCAGTAAGAAATACGAAAACACAAAATGATTGTTGACATTAAAGAACAATGACATGCAACTATTCTGCATTTGCATTGCTTTTGGACAGGAACAGTTACAAATTGTTGCAAACTTCTGTTTCCATGAGATTGTATGGCTAGCATTATAATGCACCCAAAACATATATTCTCTATGGTACCATTGTGGTATTGGTTTTTTCCGGTGGTACTGGTAACATTTCATATTTTTGACTAACTCATGGTACACCTAAACTTCTGACTTCATTAGCCTTATACCCCAACTTGTAGCCAACGTTAAAAAACGTTTTAACCATTATTAATTAATTAAACACAAATATAGGGGAAATTCCAGCTGATACTCTTCACTGATCTTGAAGCAACATACAATTTAGGATACTCATCTATATTCGTCATTTTCAGTGTCTTCTCTCTAATCGTCCTCTTCTCATAATCTTCTATCTAAAAAAATTGCAATCAGGGATATATAAATTGTTATCACTGGTACCATTGGGAAAAGCCAATAACATTGGAAAATGGTAACACCGGAAAAGTCATATACAGAATGGTACCAGATACCCATAAGAATTAATTTCATATCTCATTTAAGGGAAAATCTTGATGAGGAGAGGAAAAATGCTTTCTTGATTGTAATTTTTCAAATTGTGATGTAGTTTGAGGTTTCATCATTTTGATCCGAGGTAGCAACGAAGATATGGCCATGGAAGCAACAACAAAAAATATTTATTCCCTAATCATCATTAATGATAAATATAAGGAGGCATACTTATTTAGAAGGTAATATATAATTGGCTTGCTAAGCAATGCTTCTCTTTCCCTTGATGCTTCTTCCGACGTATTTGCTTCCAAGCTCCAAATCTCTTGTAGTGATGATAAACAGTTTGCAACCACCTAAAACAAATCATCATAGGCATTATCATTAGAAATTGTTAGAAAGATATATTGACAATATGACAATTTGAAATAGTAAACCAATGTGGCAAGTCTGCATAAGTATTTTAACAATTGGAATAAAAGAAAATTTTATTTTCATTGGAGGTTCACAAAATACAAAACAGTCAGGCAGTTCACACTGACTCGCAATTGATGGAAACCTCTCTCTGACTAAATTGCAGTCTGAATATTTTTGGTTAGTGTTATTGCACTTCACAATCTACAGTTCAAGTATATACACTTTGCATTTTTTTAGATAACGAGTTCTCATTTTTTTTATAAAATACATATAATTATATAAACCTTTAGTGTCAAATATATTTAAAATTAGTTTACAAATTTTAATTTATTATAATTATTTTTAAGAAACTAATATTCTGGATTAATATTCATTTATACTGATTTACTGTATTGATATAATCTTTTTAATTTCAAAAGTAACCTTACAGTTTAACAGGGTTAGTCAAATTGGATGGAAAATCGTGAAAGGCGTGCAGAATGTGGCATGCTCAAAAGTCGTGAGATATATAATTTTAGGAGAAGTAATTAGAAAATTAGAAACTTAGAAAATTCGTCACTTAAAAGCATATAAAACCTTAGAACTAAAAAGAACTTCTAGTATTTAATCTACTCTTTTCTGTAATTTAAATTTTGACAACTAATATTTATAAGAAACTTCTCTTATTCCTATATAAAAATTGACATGTTTTCATTCAATTTTTGAGAAACCCATCATCAAACTCTACATACAGTGAATCTTCTCCGCTTGTTGCATTATTCAAGCACAAAACATTCTCAAAACTTCACTACTTCATCCTAACCCAATTTTCACCATTAATTATCTCTTATCTCGTCTACATCAATGATGATCCATGCCCCACCCAATCTAATCTCCCTCTTTATGAATGTTATTTTTACCTCTTTATAAATGGTCTTTTTACTCAATAATCAATTTGCAATTCTTGCAACTTTATCAATTAATATTTCTCAGTCTGTGTGCATGTTAAAAGACTCGCTGGCTTGACTCACTAAGTTGAGTTCAGTAAATCGGAATTGATAGGCATAGTTTAAGCCTTGAATGGAGACACCTTCCTATACTTCGAATTCTGATCATCAGTAAACATAAGATGTAAGAGGATAAGGAATACCCAGGTCAAAGGACATGACAGGTTGGACTTTGGACAGAATATAAGAGTTTTCAAAAAGAGAAATGGGAAGATTTGAGCTAAAATGGGTAGCAATTGAGATTTTAGATTTTTTGAGTATGGCTTGAGATGGGTGTAGGCGGAAATAAAGGAGCAGCTGGATTTTTTCGAGTTTGGGGACTGGGAGGAAGGATAAGATAGGGTTAGCAAGATGATAGATCAAAGGGGAGAAATAATGTATCAATGTTTTTAATGTTTTTTAATAACCTGGATGACTTAAGATTAATGGTCAAAATAGACGGAAATTCGTTAACGGAGAGACTGAAGCTACTGGTATGATGAGTGTATATACTCAAACTATAGGGTACAAAGTGTAATAACGTCAATCCAAATGGATGCAAAGTGCAATTTAGTCATAAAACAAAGATAAGTTTCAAAAGCAAATATAGGTCGGCAAATCATCTATATATCTTCCAAATTCGGGCATGTTAAAAATCATTTCGCCTCAAATAACGGGGGGGGGGGGGGGGGGGGGGGGTCACAACAAAGTAGAGCTGCCATCGTAAGACAACTTTTAGGTATGAGAGATCAAAGATAGGTAAAGCTGGGAAATTTTAAGGTAAAGATGAGCGATAGAACCTCAACCAGGGCACATACTCATAAAAAATAGCTACGGAAGCTATGAGAGCTAAAAATACTTGGATACATAAAAAATCAAGTCATACCTGTGCATCTGGGTCATTAAGCATTAAATGTTTAAGCAGTGCAGGGAAATCGGCGTCCACACACGTTGAAGCAGATATATGATACAACTTCAAAACCCCAGTAGATGCAACCATCCTCACATAACTACTCCCATCTTTTAAGCCAGATCCTAGCGGCCCCACCAAGTACTCCACTAGATTTGGGACACGAAGTGTACACAAACTCCTCAACGCCAATCCACGTATCATTGGATCTTCATCCTTACAATCCCTTTGAAGAAAATTAATAGTCAAAAGCGCAAGATCGGGATTGTACTTTGCATAATTTCCAACATACAAATAACACATTTTCTTCAAAACAATGTCCGATGTTGCTGAGCACATAACCATTTCACTAAATACCGATGAGACATCAATCCCGACGGTCATGTAAGATATCACTTTTTTGAAGAGATCCCTCTTCGAGTCATCAGTCCCCGGCGCTCTGCTCCCAGCCAACTGCCTTAGCTGAGCCTTCAAGTCTGAAACTTCCCCTTTCCTAAAGATATAAAACAACCGGTATCAGCTTAGAATCCAGATCCTAGAATAACTAATTTCTGTGTGCTCTTATTACAGCCTGCTTAAATTTTAAACATAACAAAATATGGATGTTTCGTGCAATCTTAAAGTTCTCTACCTTATCGGAAACAAAACTCCCCCAATTTCTGAAATTCAAATCACTAACATATTTTTATCGGAAAAAGTCAGTTTTACTTGAATGAAAAACTTCGAGGTAGCACTAACAATTTGCAGACTAAAAATAAGATTATACAAATAACTTTAACTCTGATCGAACAGTTACATGTCAATGCTAAACACTCATGTTTGGTAATCAACTTACGATTAGCACTAGTAATAAATCAAGTTTTACGTAATTAAACAAAAATAAAATACATCAGAATTCCGATCATCAAATCAAGTTCTAGAGATAACCAAACAGCCTAAACCAACCTATCAATCTTCAGAACCAAGCTCTACACTACCTAAATCACTTACATTCTACTAAATTACTGATCTTTACACTAAATTCAATACAATTCACTATAATTTACAAAACCCATCAAATACAAACACTTAATTATGATAAAGTTTGCAACTTTAAGCAAATAAACTAAAACTCAAGCAAGAATTACATACAAAGCAAAACATAAAGAAAGAAGGAGATATATATTATATATGTGTGTGTAAGTATATACCCAGAAGGCTGAGAAGGGGATGCAGATCGCTGAGATGTAGGTGGCATGATCTTGAGCTTCACAAATTCATAAAATTAAAGAATTTATAATTGGGGGTTTTGAGTTGATTTTTACTGGGAATTGAATGGAGATCTTGATCTTGATTGTAAAGATTAAAAACCACTTCTTTGTTTTTATCAAACGTGTCACAGAGACTATAATAATAGTATATTATCCTTTTCCGAATTAAAATACATTTGAATATTTGATGAATAAAAGGTTGGTCAATAAATCACAAAATTAAAATTTTATTATTTTTATAAATAATTTGATAAATAAAAGATTGGTCTATCTTACATCAAAATTTAATTATTTTTGTTAGTACTCAATTAAAAAATTAGTTCATTAAATTAAAATTTGGTTATGATGAATTTGTTCTTTAAAAAATTAATTTCAATGTTTAGTTATACTATAAAAAAAGATCTTTAAAATTTTATTTTTACAAAACCCTCTATTTTTCATATTTGTAAATTGTAACAATCAAAATATCCAAACCCTTCACAGTCCTCTCTTGCTCTAAGCCCAAAACTTCCCTACTTCAGCTTCTTCTTCAAAGCTATAGACACAATATACACACACAAGAAAAAGAGAGAGATGTTAATAGCTCATTATCTCCCAAGATTATCCATACCCATCTCCCACTCTCCATTTTTCCAAACCCAAATCTTTTTCTTCACAGAACCCAAATTTTTAGTCTCTTCAACCCTTATTTCCACCCCAAAAATCTCACATTTTTCATCAACTCCCACAATTCCATCACTGACCCACCAAGAATCTTCAAATTCTGAAGAACCCCATCTGCAAATTTCACTGGAAAAGCTGTTTGTTCCACCTGATACTGAGATTTCAGCTACTGATGTGCCAAGAATTTTAAGGGGTTCTAATATTGTGGTTAGTAAGTATGCTAGAGATGCTCAAATTAATCAAGCTGAGTTTATAAAAAGTAGTGTTGATACTGAGAGTTGTCCTTCTGATGGAGCTCCTGAGTTTGCTCTTGTTGGGAGGTCTAATGTGGGGAAATCTTCTTTGTTGAATTCTTTGGTTAGGCGAAAGAAGCTGGCTTTAACTTCGAAAAAGCCTGGTATGTTGTGTACTCGAATACGTAAAAGAATTGTTTTTTTGTGTAGGTTTTATTGGTAATTTTTTAGTGTAAAGATTGAATCTTTAATGTTGTTATGTACTGGTAAGGTAGATGATGCTTTGACAAAGATTGAGTGGTATGTAGTAGTGTACTGAATACGTATATGTATTTTTTTTTGTTTCGGTGTTCTGGGTGATTTCTTGATGTAAAGATTGAATCTTTATTGTTGTTATGTAGTGATACTTTGATAGGGGATTAAGGGTGAACTATGTAGTCTTGATAAAAATGTAGGATTTAATTAAGCCTACTTTTGGGCCATGGCAACAACTTGTGTTCTTTGGAGAGTTGGGGTCTCATTTTGAACATGTATGTTTTACGAAACTGAACTTGGACTCTAAGGTTAATATTGCCCCAAAAGGATGGGCTTCGATCTACTCTTCAATCTGAAAATGTGGACTTTCAAGTGAGAGGGAGTATTAGTATATAGGATTTAGTTAAGCTTTTCTACTAACACTTTAATGTTTTTGGAGAGTTATGTGATGGTAAATAGTTTGATAGAAGCAAATATAACTCTGTTTTGTTAGTATAAACAAATTAGAGCTGATTGAGCTATACTGTGTATTTGGGTGTCTATCGAGCAGAGTGGAGAGTTATACTGGGTATAGGGTGTCTATCTAGGCTCTAGCAGAGTGGAGAAATTCTGTTTTGCTAAAGGATGATAAAATGGAGTGGAACAGGACAAGGTAGATTAGTAGATTAATGAAGTTCATTTTGGTTTTTTAAAATATCAGTGTTCCGGCAGACATATCCTTTTTCCTCTGAGTACCTGCATTGGACATTATATTTACTTGAATAGCTGCACAACCAATGACTTCAGCATGCCAATATGTGTGACGTGTCATGTGTCGTAGATTGGATGTTTGGGTCAGTAAACATG
Organism: Heracleum sosnowskyi; assembly: GCA_030848705.1. NCBI lineage: Eukaryota > Viridiplantae > Streptophyta > Magnoliopsida > Apiales > Apiaceae > Heracleum > Heracleum sosnowskyi. The sequence goes on along the minus strand of CM061242.1, from coordinate 5,207,726 downwards.
TGCTTCTAAATTTTTAGGTAGGGAGAATTCAAGGAGGAGAGTGAACAATAGAAAGATATATGATCTTCATTCGGCGCTATTTTTGTTGACAGATGTGCTTGCCAGTTAAGGAATCCTCTGGGAATGATTAGCAAGGGAAACTGTGCATTTGGGAAGGAATAAAGTACTTCCCTACAAATAACTGAATCATGTGTTAGAATACCAAGCTATATGTTCTCCCAACAATGCGCTGTAGTTCCATTTACCCATGAGCCAGTTAATTTATCCATTTGATAAACTTCTTCATCATCACTTAATCAGTTTAGCTGTTATGTTATCTATGATTAGTGTTATCTATGATGATGGGACTATGTTGATAACTAGCATCCAGTGTTATTAAACGCGATATGCGCACTGATGCGCAAAGGCCTCCTGGGGCATAAGCGCAACGCGCAAAGCGAGATGCGCGGATTCATCGAAGACAAGTAAATATTCATATATTCGTGATATATAATGCAAACCATTACAAATTTATAGATAATAAGACATATAATTGCAAAACCAAAATGTCCTATATGATATAATAACCAAATTCATCACATAGACTCAAAGTATATAATAACTTAGTCAAAGTAACAAAGAAATGTATAGGTAGTTTACTATACTCCATCTACAAAATCCACAATCCACAAAATCATCTTCTTCACCATTATGATTCGAATCCTCAACAAAGTCAAGTTCATCCTCATTTTCATATATATATATGTGTGTACAAGAATTATACATATATATATTCAAGAATCATATATATACACACACATATATATGTATGGGTATCATCAATTTCCATGTGTACATAATATATGTATACACGAATCAGTATATTCAAGATCAGAAATCTGGCACCCGTTCTCGTAGTCGTACAATTGCTCGCTCAGTCCCTCCTGTGATGTTTGTGTGTATATATGTTTTTGTACATATCTGTTTTTGATTGATATAAGTATTTATGGATATTTTTTACCCTTTTCTTTTTAAAATTGACCAAGTCAAGCACCCTAGTGAACATTTGATAAAAAGCGCGCTTTTTTTGCGCTTCTCGCACTGCGCTTAAGCCCTCAACGCGCACAGAAGCGCTCGCTTTAGTGAAGTCGCATTGCATCTCCAAAGCGAAGCGCTTTGGGTGCGCATCGCATCGCATCTCGCATATGCGAGCGCATATGCGCGCTTTTAATAACACTGCTAGCATCTAATATGTCATTTTTGGAACAATGTCTTTTTGTATTCTATGGTTTAGTAAAACAAGTTGAACTATTCACATAGGGGTTTGACCATGCATAAGAGTTTAATAAAGATCAGCTTAATAAATTCATAAGGATTTGACATTATGCAATTTGACATTGCCATGACTAAATAGGGCTGATTTAGGCCAAGTAAATTATGACAAACTACATGGAGAGAATATTGATTTACCTGAATTAGAAAACGCAATGGCTTGAAATTATCGTTATACATTCGGTTTAATATTAAAATATGGTCATATGAATTTAATTTCTCAAATGAGACCTATGTAATTACTCAAAAGACCTTGAATACATAAAAGATTCAGACATCTGCAATTGCATAACTTCAGAAGGTGCATGTAGTAAAAGTTAGGTGCATTGATAGATTTAGATAGACAGCTGCTGTATAAAGAAATAACGGTTGATTTCTTTTTTAATGGAACTCTGATAAGTATATTATTGTTTTGCCTACTTGCAGGTAAGACACAATGCATCAACCATTTCCGTATTAATGATAGTTGGTATCTGGTGGATTTGCCTGGATTTGGGTATGTATTGGTTTTAGCATAACATAATAATTTCAAATATTTCTACCAGGAATGTGTAGAAAAGTAGAAAATCTTGGTTGGTTTTTGTTGAAAAGTAGAAAATCTTAAGTTTTAAGGACCATTGTGCTTCCTGTTACTTTGTGGATTGATATCATCAGGTTAAGCCTAATCCCATAGTATATTCATGCATTCGGCTGTATTTTCTTAACACTATTCAACTAAGTTGGAGGGAAATATAAAACAACCAAACTAAGAAAATTTTGAATTTGTTTGTTGGAGTGGACATCAAACTTTGTGTAGTACTAGAACATCATATAGTGGTTGAATCGATTTTAATATAGCTCTTTGTTCACTTCATGTTCTCTTTAAGACACAAATGTGCAAAACGTTATATTGAATTGGCCTGTAGAATGAGATTCTGAAGTTAGTAATATTTACCCATTTCGGATTAATGTAAGTTATTTAATTGTATTTTTCAGTATATATGGAACTGTTTCAATTTGTTAGGACCTCTAAAGCACGCTCCCTTTATTTGAAGACTTGAGAATTCATGTTCATGAAAATTGGCTTAGGATGATTCTTGTTAAGTTTGAGTTTGTCTTGAGGAGATCATGACAAAAGAATGGTATTGGGCTTACTGTAAAATTAGTTGCTGTCCTAGACAATGTTGTTATCTCACTTTCTTTCTTATTTAATCCACTGACTCAAATCTTTTAAACATTAAACAGGTATGCATCTGCACCAAAAGAACTTAGGACAGATTGGGCCAAGTTCACTAAAGATTATTTTCTGAATCGATCAACTCTAGTCTCGGTGTTTCTTCTCATTGATGCTAGCATTCCAGCCAAGAAAATTGATCTTGAATATGCAAGTTGGCTGGGTCAAAACCAGGTACCCATCTGCATATACTTCTGAATTCATCAATCTTCTCCTGCTTTCTTATTACGGATTAGTTCTGCAACTTAAGTGATAAATTTTAGAATCCTTTATCTGCTTGTTTGTTGCTGTTCGCAATGTTTTGTAGATAAAAATTATTTTTCTTTCCCTCTTTTTTTTTTTTTAACTTTCTAAAGAGTCTGTATCTTTCAGAGCCGCATAAAATTAGAATGATACAGTAATATGCTGTCCCGTGTTATGTATAAATTTTTTTATCATAAATTAAAATTAGATTAATTATTTCTGAGAAGAAATAATTAATTTGAGATCACTGTTATGACTCCTAGGAGCTGGACATATTGAACCAGTTGATCTCATCAGTCCTACTACTGGAAGTTAAATATCTGGAACTGACTTGATAATTTATCCTCAAACTCTACACTACCCACAGTTGTGAAAAGCTGCTAGATGTTAATTTCACATATGCTTTGTTCTTATTTCTCAGATTCCCATGACATTGGTCTTCACAAAATGTGACAAGCGAAAAAAGAAAAAGAATGGAGGAAAACCACCTGAAGAAAATGTGCAAGATTTTCAAGAGTTAATACAGGAGTTCTTTCAAGCAGCACCACCTTGGATCATGACTAGCAGTGTAACCAATCAAGGCCGTGATGAGATACTCTTGCACATGGCTCAGTTGCGAAACTACTGGCTCAAACATTAGGAAGATTCAAGAAAGTTCTAGGTATCAGGTGTTTTTGCCTGGAACTCATCTTGCCTACCTTCTTGATCGACAAGTTCTTTGCAGCAAAATGGTTTCACGTTCAAACTATAAGAATTTCAGCTCTTCCATCTACCCCCGAAGCCTGTATACTTATCTGAATTGCTGCCATGGGTGTCATTGTCTAGCAATCCTAGCTGAGGAAGTTGCAAGACACTTTTCTGTTGAGAACTGATAATATGTTGCCTCCGTGTAATCACTGTGCACACCTGGTTATGTTCATATGTGAACTAACTAAAAATTGTAGTAGCAAACATGAGACGTCATCGTATGAACTGTAGCCTACTCTTTTTTCATGGTATAATGAACTGTAGCCTACTCTTTTTTCATGGTATAATGCAATTGTTAAAGCTATGTTTAGTTGTCATTTGTGGGAAAGACGAGGTTCAACTAGAACATTCATGCAAGACAATTCAGGTATACAAACTGTAACCTAACTATTGCACCAAGTGTACCTCCTACCAAGTGACATGTCCGAAATTGAAACTTAGCTAGTCAGAATGTACAGAGCGAGGCACATTGACATGTTTCTCAATTTTGTAGGAAATCCAGTTTTAGGTAGCTAAATTAGAGGCCATACATTGACTCTGGAAAATTATAGAAACTCTTATCATACATTAGGGCCATGGATCTCTACTTCAGCGGTTATTTGAAATTTTTATTCATCCTTGCTCTTTCTTTAACTTAATTTAAATGATACAGGAAAACAATCATATAGCTTGGATAGTTCGAGTAAAACATGAATTTATTTAGCTGTATTTGCAAACATACAAAACTATTTTAGCGAAGTCAAATAGCTAATTAATCATTAGAAATCCCTGACGACTGCTTATTATACAGTTCAATGAACCATCATTGACTTGCGTTTCATACACCACAATACAGACTCTGATGTTCTCAAATAGAGTAACAAAAGACATTTGCAAGGACCTGGTCAATTCAAGAACTTAGGTATACAAGCCATGGCACAATCAACGTTTGAAATTGATACATTTCTTTGACCTCTAAAATCAGGTTGGATTCACCTCGTTCCAAGCATTCCATGTACTCACATTCTCAACGGTTTCAAACCAAGAGATGCCCTAAGCCTGTTTGCTTCAGCAATTTCTGGATTTGGGTGGTCTGTTCCATCATCCTTCTTCTCCTTTTTCTCCTTCTTCTCTTTCTTTTCCTTCTTCTTCACATCTTCACGGGTACCATCTTCAAGACCATCACCATGCTTTCTTGGGCTGGCACTACCACGATGTCTCTTGCGGCGTTCTTCTCCATCACGATCTTTGCGATCCCTACTTCTACTTCGGCTCCTTGAATGACTCCTCCTCCTAACACGGTCCCTGTCTCGTCTATCTCGCTCTCTACCTTCTCTGTCCCTTTCTCTCTCCCTATCTCGGCCATAGTCCTTCTCATCTCTCAGGCGATAACGATCCCTATCTCTTTCCCTGTCCCTGTCACGCCCTCTTCCACGGTCTCTATCATATTCTCGATCATAATCTCGGTCCCTGAGAAAGAAAGTAAAAAATAAAAAACATGGAAGGCTGAGCTTCAAACACAGAAACAATTAAGAGTCTACAAGATACAGTGTCTACGCAAATTATATCCAGAGAATACCATTTTGTAGAATAGCAAAAACAAAACCAATTTTGCAAACATTCAATAAAACATTTTTGATGAAAAAAACAATCATTTTGCAAGTATTTAAATGCCTAATTTATGCCAATTTATTTATTTAAAAAAAAAGGCTAATGCATTATTTTTTATGAGACTTTGCAAGACAGTAAGCGCATTAAGTAATTTAACACGACCTACAAGTAAACCATAACATTGACATGTGCAAAAACAAGCCTGAAACCCCATTGCCACCCATCCAAACAGAACTACTGAAATAAGAACACAACATATCAAAATCCAGTTTACGCATAATACAGACAATGTCCAGGTCACAATGCTCAAACTCGATTTGATTGTGGAACCAATATGTACCCCAGATCATAACATACAGATATAAAATACAGATCATATATACTCACACTGTGAGTGAAGATTTTAAAGCTAAGTTCATGTTTACAGATATAAAATTGTAAAAATGCAGGACTGTGTGATCCATCATACTTCTCGCTATACACTGTCAGTATAGAGAAACCTGGCAGGATCATACCTCATTGTAGGAAGCTGTTTTATGCCTCTGTTGCTTTAATAGCTAGAACAGTTGCACAAAAACTTTGTTTTCTAGGTGAATGTATTTCAGTGTGTGTGCAAGTGTGTTGGTGAGATTTAACAACAGCTTCCACGACTTGTAGAGTACTAACCTGTACATATAAATATAATATAATTTGTAAAGTGAACCACTACATCGAAAAGAAATACATACCTGTATCTGTGACTGTCTCGTCCTCTTTCTCTATCTCTTTCCCTAGCAGGGCTGCGTCCACGGTAATGATCCTGTCCCGGTAAAAGAGATATCAACAAATGAAAGATCAGAACATAACAAACAACTTTATCCATCTAGAAAGAAGCGTAAACAGTGTTTCTTAAAAAAATCACTTAATCAGAGGATATTGTTATATACCTTGTCATGATCCGCATCTTCAACATCAGCCATGATATGATCATCCTCATCTTTTTCCTCTTCCTCCTCAAAGTCATCTTCAAGCGCACTTTTTCTAGGTTCTAATGCACCAATAGATTCGATAGTCCATCTGCAGTTGTTAAAATTTTTATTTCAAAAAAAGCGATGGTGGGAGAAAAAGAGAATCACAACAAGTTAATCAACAACCCATCCCACCACCTATGTGCATGATATTTTAGAACCAAATACACATAAAATGCAGAACGCGGAGTTAAAAACAGAAACAATTATACTTTGCAAAAAAACGCAATCTAAGATGATGAACTGGAGAAACAATATGATACAACAGATTACGTAACAAAATAATCTAATATAAATGTATAGAGAAAAGACGCAGATAAACTATTATAATAAAAATTACCTTTTCTTCATGCGCGGCAGAGCAATATCACAAGAATAATCTTTCGTCAAAAGCTCATCAATAACCTCATCCATATGTGTCAAAGCAAAACCTGTCAAATTCATTCTCTTAGCACACAATAAAAAATATAGGTGCATAACCAACACCTGAGAAATATGCAAAAAACCTATATGAACCAAAATAGTAGAAAACATCATACTTCCGTCAGCTAATTGACACCTCAATTTTCGATAGTCATTGTACAAAGGCTCCAAGTAACGGTAAACATCAATATCAGTCCCGGTAAGCCTCAAATAAAAAGCTCCAAGAACTCTCACATATCTGCAATTCAATATAAAATAACAATTAAGCATAATCACTTCAATTCTCAAACAAAACACTAACATACATACTATGTGTGTTTGTGTGTGCGCGCGCACACGCGTGTGTGTGAAAACAGCACTGACTTGTACAAACATAGCATTCCCTCTCAAAACTCAATTACATCTAAAAAATTATAGAAGTAACATATATACATTTATGCATACCCTAAAGTCTAGTGTGTCGTGTGTGGTCATGCTTGTTCATGTAATGGACTAGAAGTTACACGCATATCCTCCAATTGGTGAATAATACAGTAACGTAGACCGTCTCTGTGTGTGTGAATATAGTCATGGATACTAGCATATACTTCAATTCAATCCGTAAATAAAACAGTAACGCAGTGGTATACTAGTGTGTATGGAACTGACTTGATAACAATTAAAAGAAGCAATTCACACATTGAATACGCATATACTTCTAATCACTAATAAATCAGTAACATAGAGTGAGTTGTGTGTATGTCAATAGATTTAAATTAGACACATATGCTTCAAAACTCTCTCTCTCTCTCTGATAAGCTCAATTACAAGTTAACAAATCAAAAAACTATAACTCTCTCTCTCTCTGATTAGCTCAATTATCTCTCTCTCTCTGATAAAGCCTCCCTCCCTCCCCTCTCTCTCTCTCTCTCTCTGATAAAGCTCAATCACAAGTTAGCAAATAGCAAATTAAAAAACAATAACTCTCTCTCTCTCTCTCATAAACTCAATTACAGTCAGCAAATTAAAAAAAAAAACAATATATGCACAACACAAATAAACAACAAACACGAACTTGTAATCCTCATTCTTAATAAACTCAACAACAATATCCTTCTCCGGCTGAATCTGAAGCATCTTCGTAACCAAACACATAAACGGCGTCGGTCTACGATTCCCGCCGTGAGTACCGCCGAGATGATCAAGCTCCATCGCCTTATCAACCAGCGTCTCAGCAGTGAGTCCAAAACACTGTTCCTTCCAGTAAGTGTTCTGGTAAATCTTGTTCCGCAATATCTTCTCTATCAAGTTTTGGGGATTCGTGCCCTTTATGTTCTTCGCCGCCGGGTCCGTACGGTTCGCCATTGATGTTTGTGAGATTTATGTGTGTGTTTGAGGGAGATTTGGGGGTTTTAAAACCCTAGGCTACCTAAGATCTTATACTAATATTGCGTTTTAAAATTCAATTTTAATGATGGAAATATATATTATACTAATTTTTATTTTTAGACGTGTTTATAAAAGGTAATATATTTTTATTAAAATATAATGAGCTAATTACTATATTTTATATTATTTTATCATTTATTAAATAAAATTAATGATCGAAAACCAAAAATTTCAATGTTTTGTCTATTATATCTATACTATTAACTCCTTATCTATACTATATTATTAAAGCCGAAACATTGAAAGTTTTGGTTTTCGGTTAACGGTCGGTTTTTGGTTTTCGGTACTTTTTCTAATTAATAAATTCATAATATAATCAAAATTCGGGAAAGTTTTATTCTACATTAATATTTCACTATATTTTACTACATAAAAATCAAATAATATTGAAATTTAATCAAAAAATGGAAATGTGAGATGTAATTTGTTTAAATTTAGGATACATTGCTACAAATATACTTCTTTCATAACGAAAACTACTACAAATCAAATCTTTAATGGAATTGTATTATTGTCAAGTTACCAAAATAGTAACTAGATGATTAGCTTTTAAAACCTATTTTAATACTCTATTTAATCTATAATAAAATAATATAAAAATAGTAACTAGATGATTGCCTTTTATAATTAAAATATTTTTTTCTAACAAAATCTACTCCTTTTCCAAAAATATCACGACTTTAATACTATATTTAATAAATAATAAAATAATATAAAAATAGTAACTAGCTGATTTCCTTTTATAATTAAAAACAATTCTAACAAAATCTACCACTTTTCCAAAAATATCACGACAATTACCTTTAAATTAAAACATAATATCTTTTATATTTATTATCACTAAAATCTCTATTTTCTAAAATTATGAGGTGCAATCCTTACTTATTTATTTCAAAATTTATTTTAATACTCTATTTAATAAATAATAAAATAATATAAAAATAGTAACTAGCTGATTGTCTTTTATAGTTAAAAAAACAAAATCTAACAAAATCTACTTATTTTCCAAAAATATCACGGGCAATTACTTTTAAATTAAAATATATTACCTTTTATATTTGTTATCACTAAAATATCTCTTTTCCAAAAATATCAACTGCAACCCTTACTTATATATTTTAAAACTTATTTTAATACTTTTAATTATTTTAAAAAACTTACCTATTTTAACAAGTCAACGTATTTTTTTAACAAATACAATTAATACATTTAAAACACATCTAAAAATATTACGGGCGGTTACTTTTTTTTAATTAAAACATGTTAATTTTTCTATTTGTCTTTATTAAAAAAACTTACTTATTTTAACATGTCAACGTATTTTTTTAATAAATACAATTAATATAATTAAAACATTTCTAAAAATATCACCGACACTTACTTTATTTAATTAAAACATGTTAGCTTTTATATTTGTCCTTATTATTAATTTTATTTTATTATAAAATAAAATTAATAATACCTCATTTATCTTCCCCAACCCCATCTGTATTTTTTTATATTTTTTTATGTTTAAATTAATATTTAAGTTTCTCATTTTATAATTTATCATATTAATTTTTACTTTTATTTTAATATTTTTTGTTCACATTAAATTTTTTAGTTTATTATTTTTTAAGGCTCGTGCCTTGCACGGGTTATAGGCTAGTATATAATAAGCGTAAGGGAGATCTTATCCAAAACTTTGGTTGGTAACTGTACTACCAAAAGTATACGGTCCGTTGGATTATAAAACTATAAATAATCAAATCGATGAGGACCGTCAGATATAATATTAAAAATTGTATTTGATTAATAACAGGATAGTATTTAAATACTAAAAGGTGTTTTTTGATAATTTAAATCTATTATAAATAGGTTTTCTATATTGAATAGAAATCTTTATGTAAAAATCCGTATTATCTTTTCTCTTTATTTTATGGATAGTGCAGTTAGATAATAATTATCAAACCATCATTAAATTAAAGATAATTTTGTAAGCTTCGTGTGGGCTATAAAATCGTTAAAATCTGTTGTCTAAAACTCAAGATAAAACCCAAGAGCCAAACAGTAAAGTTATTATCTAAATTTTAATAAATATTTTTTTATTATTGTAACATCAATTTAATTTTTCGATCACGGTTTATCATTTATTGTGACACGACTCACATGCTGATGCTACCCTCATCTCTGTGGGCCTTAAAATCATTAAATCCTATTAAATTTTTTTTACAACTATTTGGTTCCTTGGCTGAAAAGTAATGACGGATAATTGCCACTATGTCCGGCATTATTGTAAAAGATTTTCAAATTCATGGTCTTCGGGCGTGTTTGGCCGATGACATTTATACATTATAAGTTGATAAAAACTTATGAGGGTGTTTGTGTACTCAGCTTATTTCATAATTTATAACTTTTAAATTGATAAGTTAAATGTTAGAAATCACTAACATTTTACTTAACTTATCAACTTATTCTTTGATTTTTTTATTTTTCTAATATTTTATATTTTTACATTTATGTTTTTAAATATTTTTTTAATTTAAAATACAAGTGTTGAAATCATTGTATTTAAAAATTATTTTTTTAAATTTAATTTAGCAAATTTTTCACTAACTTATAAGTAAATTTATCCAAACACCCGTATAACTTATAAGAATTAATCAACTTATTACTTATATGACACTTAGGGCCTGTTTGGCGCACGGAAAATAAGTCGACTTATGGTTTATAAAGCCATAAGAGCTTATGGGGGTGTTTGTCAACCCAACTTATGACCTCAACGTATAACTTATATGTTCATAAGTTGAATGTTAATAACTACTAACATTTTCCTTAACTTATTGACTTATTTCTTGATTTTTTTTTATTTTTAATACTTTATATTTTTACATTTGTGTTTTTAAATATTTATTTCAATAAAATATTAAAACCAATTTAAGAAAATATTAAAATCGATTTGGTCCGTGTACGATCAGTATACGACTAAATTAATAATTATAGTTAGATCTTAAATAGATCGATGAGAATTGTTAGATCTAATATTAAAAAGTGTATCTGATTAATAATAGAATTATATTTAAATACTAAAAAGTGTATTTTGATAATTTAAAATTTTTCTATGTAAAAATTCTTAAATATATTTTCTCTTGAATTTGTGTATAGTTCCCGTTAGATAATAATTGTTAAACCAAATACCAAGATAACAATTCATATCGATTACAATGATACCCTACGTTATAAGAGACTTAGGAGAACTCCGGTACATGAATAAATTTAAACACTTTTTTTTCTGAAGGAACATAACAATTTGATTAATCCAAATTATAATTATATTATTTTACATATAACAAACATAAAAGGATAATATCAAAATATTATTAAAATGTTGAGGGTTTCATATTCATAAATGATAACTTTGAATACAATACTTATATTAAAATGTATATTTGATTAAAGGTAGGATTATATTTAAATACTAAGAAGTGTGTTTTGATAATTTAAACCAATTATAAATTGGTTTTCTATATTGAATTGAATTCTTTGTGTAAATTTCTTAACCATCTTTTCTTTTCAGTTTATTTTATGGGTAGGGCAACTAGTCAAGTTAGATAATAATTATTAAACCATCATTAAATTAATGATAATTTCGTTAGTTTCGCATGAGTCGTAAAATCGTCAAAATTCAATTTCTAAAACTCAGGATAGAGCCCAAATAGTAAAGTGAGTATCTAAATTTTAATAAATATTTTTTTTATTTTTGTAGCACCAATTTATTTATTTTTCCACAAATTGTTTTAAATATAGAAATTTTATGTTTCTTTCAATAAAGTATTAAAATTAATTAAGAACAAATTCAAATCGATAAAGAATATAATAATATGAGAATAAAATTTTATATAATCATAACATAATTTTTATTTTATTTAATAATTTTTAAGTAATAATGTATTTTAAAATTTTATATACACTGTAAATAAAACCGAAACATTAAAAGTAAAAGCAGTTAGTAAGATAATTATATCAGTATATACTTGATATCCTTATTATATTAAATCCTTATATATAATACTAGCTTATATCCCGTGCGACGCACGGTCTTCTTTAATATTTTCTTATTTTTATTTAGATTTTAGTTATTATATATAATTTGATAAAATTCTAATATATATATACCGGATTTATAAATCTAACAATTTAATATATTCTTGACGTAATCTGTAGTAGTATTTTAGATATTAAAATATAAAATATTTTAAAATAACAGATCTAATGATTCGTATTTTTTTACTCTTAAAAATCTAAAAAGGGACTCAAATGTAAATATCAAAATATGTGCTCGTGCAATATACCGAGTTTATTTGAATATACTATTACTTTTATTTTCATTAATTATCTCGTTTAAATTGAATGTTAAAAAAATTATAATAAACATGAATTTCATAAGTTTAATGTAATAATATTACCAATATATCTGTCTTTTGCCGTGTTATTTTTAATTTGAACATGAGTTGTTTCAGTTAAAATATATAAAACAGGTAATATTCTTAAAAAGACAATTAGTTACTTATTCACAATTATATAAATTATATTACTTTTTTTTATATATGTCGTCTGCATTATTTTTAGAAAATTAGTTGTTTAAGTTAGAAAATATAAAAGAGGTAATGTGTTTTAGCTGAAAAGAATAAATAGTTATTTATTAATATTTATATAAAACAATATTACCATTGTATATTTATTTTGCATGTATTATATTTAGAAGATAAGTTGTTTTAGTTAGAAAATATAAAACAAATAATGTGTTTTAGCTGTCGGTTATAAATATATAATAATATTACCATTTTATATATATGTTGCCCGTCTTATTTTTAGAAAATGATTTGTTTTAGTTAAATAGATATATGAAATAGGTAATATGTTTTAGCTAAAAAAGGTAATTGGTTATTAATAAATTGGTTTCCATATATGTGTATTTAGAAGATGAGTTTTTTATTTAAAAATATAAAAATAATGTGTTTTAGCTGAAAAAGGTAATCGTTTATAAATATATAATAATATTACCATATTATATATATGTTGCCCGTTTTATTTTTAGAAGATGAGTTGGTTTAGTTTAAAAATAATATAAAATAGGTAATGTACTGAAAAAGGTAATTGATTATTAATAAATTGGTTATAGATAGGCCCGTGAATCGGCCCAAATACCGACCGACCGACTGACCGACCGACCAAAACTTTTAATGTTTCGTCTTTAATAATATAGTATAGAAGTATAATATAGATCTTATCCAAATTTTTGATCGTACGGTCTTGGACAACCAAACTAATAAGGACCATTAGATCTTAACTAGATAAATGAAAATCGTTAGATCAAATATTAAAAAAGTGTATTTTATTAATAATAAGATTATATTTAAATTCTAAAAAGTGTATTTTGATAATTTAAACCAAGTATAAATAAGTTTTCTATATTGAATAGAATTCTCCATGTAAAAAATTCGTGACTTTCTTTTCTATTTCATGGACAATTCCGGTTAGATAAAAATTGTTAAGCCATCTTTTAATTAAAGATAATTTAGTTATATTCATGTGGGATGTAAATTCGTCAAAATTTAATTTTTAAAACACCAGATAAAGTCCAAATTAGTAAAGTGGGTATTTAAATTCTAATAATAATTATTACGTCATCATTATTTTAATGTCAATTTAATTACTTTTTCTAACTATTTTAAATTTAGAAATCTATGTTCAAAAATTCAAATCAATCTAATAAAAATTCAAATCAACAAAGAATATAATAATACGAGGATAAAATTTTATAAAATTGTGCATATTTTTTATTTAATTTTATTAAATTTTAAATCATAACTAATTAAATATTATTTATTATTAAATAATAAATTATACGCAAATGGTGATTTTGTTTTATAAGAACTCATAGAGACCTAATTTCATTGTTAGCAGGACTATATTCATATTTAAAAAAATCGTATTTTGAAATTTTAGACTCAGCTACAGAAGAGACCTAACTTTTTTAACTTATATACATTGTAAATTATTAAATTCGAAACTTTAAAAGTTTGTTAATCAATTAGTATAGTACTTTTTTGAAAAATCGTACTTTATAAAAAATATTATCAAATAACCCATGTCTACAAAAAAAAAATGAAAAAAATTCTTATTCTTCAAAAAAACCCTGTAAATTTTAATATGTTGTTGGTAGATTTAAACCTTAGATCATTCTACGTGATAATTTTACTGTTATATCTAACGTTTCTCAACAATTTAATTTGAAAGATCCAACGATTATGAATTGAGTGATCAAGCGACCAGAAAGCTTTCATTATTTAGTCTTTAATATAATAACATAGATTTTTACGTGATATACTACTTTAAAAGAAAAACTATTACAAAAAAAATTATATTTTAATTGATAATTTATTTTCTCAAAAGTTCAAAGTTCCCGCATCATTAACATATTACAAAAGAGAGTATATTATATTTTAGCAATAAATATTTTTTAAAAAAAATATTAAAAAAAATATTAAAAAAATTAATGATGTTATCCTGGTAGTTTGGTCCTAAATACCGCCAAAACCTTCTCAGCCGTTAGATCTAATACTTTTAAAAATAGACGATCAAGATTATATCATATAAAAAGAAGTTATTATTTAAAAATGATAGAAGTTAAAAGATATTATATTAGGATTGGATTTTCCAAAAAGTTAACACATAAAAATAGTTGTAATTAAATAAGGAAACCCATTTAATATCAAAATAATAAAAATCGTTTAATCTTAAATAGATAGGTGAAAACCGTTAGATTTAACATTAAAAACTTTATTTGGTTAATAAAGAGTATTCTAATAATCTAAACTACATATAAGTAGATTTCCTAAATCGAACAGAATTCTCAATATTAAATTTCATCACTTTATTCTCTTTTTAGTTTTAGAATAGTTTTTAATTGAAAAAGAACTATTAAAGCACAACTAAATTAAATATTATTTTGTGAATTTCACGTGGACCGTAAAATTCGCCAAATCTAACTTTTATAACTCAATATAAACAAATATTAAATTGAGCGTGTAAAATATAATAAATATCAAATTTTTAACTATAATTTTTTTGGCTAAATCTTTTTAACAATAATTTAATCATATAAACTAATAACTTTTAAATATTAAAATATTCATAAATAAATATAATTATAAATATTAAAAAAACAATCGTGTGTTTCATGGGTAATTAAAATATAATTATATACAAAATAATTATAAATAAAATTTAAGTAACCGTGCATCGCACGGGCTATAAGCTAGTAATAATATAGATATGGTAAATTTGAAAGTGAGAATCTTAAATATTAATAAAGAATACAAATATAATTACGAATATTTAATATTAATAATTCAAAATTTTGGGAAAATGTTTTCTCTATTGGTAAAGATTATTAGTAAAGATTTTAAAGATAATTGAAAGAGATTTTATTAAGAACAAGTATAAAAGATAACATGTTTTTTTTTACGAACAAAATGATTTTACTAAGCTGATAAATCATGCGCTGCCATATTAGCATATCATTTAACAAAAAACAGAGATACTGTGTTTAATTCCTCCAACAAATTTCCCGTCATTTTATAACATGTTTTAATTGAAAAATATAATTTCTCGTCATTTTTTTTGGAAAAAGTGGATTTTGTTAGAAAAAATTAGAAAATTATGTTTTAATTATAAATTACCTTATAACCCGTGCAGGCACGGACAGATTAAAAAATGACAAACTAAAAAAATTAATGGGAATGGAAAATATTAAATAAGAGTAAAAATCAATATAATAAATTAGAAAATTAGAAACTTAAATATTAATTGGAACATAGAAAAAATAAATAAATAATACAAATGAGGCTCATGAAGATAAATGGGGCATTATTTATTTTATTTTATTATTTATTAAAATAATATTAATAATAATGACAAACAGAAAAACAAACATGTTTTAATTAAAAAAAGTAATTGGTTGTGATATTTTTAAAAGTGTTTTAATTTTATTAAATGTATTTGTTAAAAAAATACGTTAGTATGTTAAAACATGTAAGTTTTTTTAATTAATTAAAAGCAATAAAATAGGTTTTAAAATTGCACTAATATTTTTGAAAAATAGAGATATTAGTGAGAACACATAATAAAGATAATATGTTTTCGGTGATATTTTTGGAAAATGATTAGATTTTGTTAGAAAAAAGTAAAAAAATAGGTTGGTAAAATGATTAGATTTTGTTTGATTATTTGAAAGGGCATCAACCTAATGGACGTGTTGAACATTACATATTATGGAGCCGAATCTACATTTCCTGAGAAGCAGCTTGGCACCATAAAAGTAAATTCTACCGACGGTTTTCAATACCTATGCAAAGTAGAGGAGGTAGACATGAGTAAGATGCCGATTGGGAACGGGGATCCCATTCTTCTAACATCTCTTGCTCCAACCATTGCTTTTGATCACTTTGATGATGTTGTCATTTTGGAGTTTGATTTGTTCTGTGGTGCCTTCAAGGGCTCTGTTTGTTTTGACACCAGAATTGCAGATGGTGAAGCTTTCTCTATGCAAGAACAACTCATATCAACCGATAACCTTAACATGATCCTTGTGCAGATGGGGCATTATGCCAATGCCACTACTGCCACGGTGGAGGTTCATATGTCTGGCAACCCTATTGCGACCAATGTTTATGGAGCTGTCTTTGCCACCAACAGCAGGCTAGACACACCTAACTGTGCCAGTGTGCTCTTTCTGGACGACTCGCGTGAAGGATTAAAAGTAGGACCAAATGGCAAGATTCCCTTGTCCAGATCCTGTGTAGGCGTGCCCTTGGATTCCGACTTGTGTGTGCACCTTTCCCTCTATCTTAATGGTCATCACTACACCGTTTTTCCTATATGGAACCCAAAGCTACAGATGACAAAGTTAAGTTCTATGTCAAAGTCAGTTGGAATGCTAATGAAGACATTGTACTTCAAACATATGAAACATCCGATCCAAATAAAGCTAAAGAACGTGGGGAACCCAAAGCTACAGATGACAAGGAAGCTGTCGGATTTAGCAGGCTAACAGCGAGATTGGGTGTAAACTCTACTGTTTTGTCTACAAAGGTAAGCTTGTAAAAAAGAAACAAATTCCCATGTAGATACAAATTTGCATCTTATGGAGTAGTCATATGTATCTAACACACTAAAGATATATGCTTGCTTGGTACACTTATTCTTATTTCAATCCTATTTAATTGGTATATGCTGTTGACTATATAAGAGTTAGTTACTAATGGATATGAAGATTATATATGTTGAAATATTTCCCTAATGTTCTTTGGAGAGCAATTTTTCCCAACGATAGTAATCATAATACAACCATTTATTTATGATTATGATTACGGTGATCAAAGACATATTTAATATAAGATAAATAAGTAATTCAACCAACATTTATTCGTATATTATCAGAATCTGTGTTTCTGACTATTCGATTAAAATGACTATGTTCTGGCAGAGGATGATCATATTGTTCAGTTCTGAAGGGGCTAAATTTGAGGTGGAAGAGGAGGTAGCACTTGGATCTGGATCTACCTTATTGAAGGGTCGAATAGAAGCCATGGCTGGGGATGAACATGCCTGGCTTCATACAGGCATCACCAAAAGCATTTTGTCCGAAGTTATTAACTACTGCAAGTATCTTGCTCATCCGTTCTCATCCCAGATTGCTTTTGATGACGGATATCTCAGACAACTTTCCCCTGTCATGCTGTTCAATCTCATTGAGGTGGTTCATTTTCTACCTACCCAAAATTTCTTAACCTTGTTTTGGACTGTTTCTTTTTCATATATACTTTGTTTTGCAATGTTTCTTTTTCATATATACTTTGTTTTGCAATGTTCATATCTGTGGCACAATAAAATTGTATTTTTATGAAATGGGATTCAGCTTCTGTTTTATCTTTTAATCAGGTGTTTTATGTTTTAGGTTCACTTGTTCTGAAGAATTATTATTCTTAAAAATGCAAAAAGAATCACAGGGATTTCCTGGAGCTGTATTAATGGTTTTCTTTTCCAATTGTAATTGCAGGCAGCATACGAACTTCAGATTAAGGGACTAATGGATTTGACATGTTTTACATTGGCAAACGTCCTCCGTGAAAAAAATAATAAACTAGTCTTACTTTTATCTAAATAATGTGTTGTGATATTGATAGACAACTAATAAACTTGGGTAAATTTTTAGGGAGGATGCTCGCATGTTTTTGTGGAGGGATCAAAGCTTCGGTAAAGAATTTCCCCGTATCTTGGTTTTATCTTCTAATTTGTAAAATTGTGTTAATGTTAACCAAGGAATTTTCGACAAACAGACCCATTATTATCGTATCAAATAAGCCGGGCTGGTTTTCAGTGCCTTCTTAATATCCTTGTGGGAATTGACAGCTGCAAAGAGGATAAAGACATGTTCAATATTCAGGTTTGCTATGTTGGTGCATCGTGTACATCCTCAATGTTATTGTGATTCTTTTCTAGCACTAGTTTCTGAAACAATTTCACACTCCTGTCACAGATGTATTCTGTTCGAATCCTTTCACATAATTCTAATCAGCAAGATTTCTCAAAAGTGGTGGTTCAAGCCTTTGTGAAGCTTATGTCCAATCCCTCTAATGTGTTGAAATCTATGGTAATTTACACTGAATTAGTTGGTCAGTTTCTCTGTATTGGACATTTTGAGTACGTGTAACTAATGATACTATTTAAATGTCTAGGCGGTCATGGCATTGACACGTTTAGCGCTAGATTCCGAAGATAGGGTCTTGAATATCCTTCAAGAAGGTGCTTTGGAGAAAGCTCTGGGAATTGTTAAGGAGTTAAATCTTCTGTTTGTTGAAGATTCTGAGCTTATGCATTGGATAGCCTTGTTTATGGCAGTCGTTTGTACATTTATACCATCTTTCAAGGTCATATGTTGATCCATTTTTAGTTTCTGTTTTCCCTGGAGCCATTTATAACAATAAACCATGCAATTTTTTAACAAGATCTAAATTGTTGGCAGGTCAAGGTATTTCTTACCATTTCAGAAGAAATATTTCAAAAGCATTCGCTTGATGATCATCGCCACATAGTGCCAACATGCTTCGCCCTCCAGTGTCTTGTGGAACGGCCTTGCGCAATTGAAGAGGAAGAGTTGAGGAAGCTCACTTCCAGGCTTAGCGTATTAATCTTGTTAGTGGATTTAATAAAATTTACTCTTATGACCACGTCTTTTGCAACTTTTAAGGATAATTAATTATGTTTACTCGTGTTGCAGAAATTGTCTTGAAGTTGAGTTCCGTCCAACTGCAGTTATCAGTTCAATACTTGGAATAGTTCATAATATTGCGTTATGGGGGAACGGTAGGCAGCTTCAGGTACGATCAAGTGACAAAAGTTTGTTTATATTCTATTAATTTTTTGCAATAAGTTGCTAGTTATTTTTGCATGACTTTTATGTACATCGGTGCGTTTTAATGTATTTGGTTAGTTGATGCAAATATCTAATCTTGTAACTTGAATCATCAGGTTATGGATGTAGCCGAATTAATAGATCCTTTGTGTGCCTGCTTCAGTCATCTGCTGGGTGCGACTCTGTTGTAAAGGTGGAGGCAGCGAGACTATTACATTCGGTTGCTCCCTGCTACGATGTTGTTTGAGTTCAGCACTAGTGTAATTTTTTTATAGACATATTTGTGTGTAGTTAAGGAAGCATTTCTGTCTATCCACGTAGCTTAGCGGAAGTAGTTGATTTTTATATTATAAAATTTTATAATTTTTGAAAAAAATTGGAATGTAAAGAAATGAATGAGACATTCCAAAAAAGAAAGTGTAAAGAAATGAATGACATAAAGGACGAGTATTTGTTACTTGATCTATCTATCTATACAATCGAAAAGACTCCAGAAGAGTTTATGATATTTATCTTGATTTTTCACTTTTTTTGAATTTTTTATTAAAATTCTCTTCTTGCATTAAATAGCATCTTAATTAGTCATTAACTACCCATAATAAATATATATGAATTATATATTAAATTTACTTTATTTTATTCTTATTAATTTGGGTTATTAACATTTTGATCCTCAAAATTTTCTCAAAAATACATTGTAGCCCTCGAGATAAAAAAAACGTACTTCTCACACCCTTAATGTTTGACATTTGTACATTCCGACCCTTTTCATATATTTTTTTTTCATTTTTTTTTCAATTTTACCCTCATAATTTCAATTTTGACCCTCAAAGTTTGCATAAAAGTACTCATCAGCCTCAAAATGTGGCGTATTTGTACATCTTGACCCTTATATATGAGTTGTTTTCATAATGCTCCCGACATTGATTTATTGATATTTTGAATGAAAACATTTATGTAAACTTGTCTGGACAACCGGCATTTTCATGAGCCTGGACTGCTCTGAGTTTTGGTATTCCAAGGCCTTCAAGTGGGCAACGAGCATTTTTCTCCCCTGTATGAGTTGAACCACTTTCTTTTTCTTTTCGCTTTCTTGAAAAACCAGATGTTAATTCCGAAGATGCTAGATCATACCTGGTAAAATCTGCATAGCTCGCGGTGCAATTATTGGAAAGGTGCATCAAATTGTGAGGCTAAACCTGGAGCTATCCTGTCCCATACCTGAGCAGATAGTTATAGTACAACTTGTTTTATAGTTTGCAATAAGCGGACATTTTATCTGAGTAATTTGACACGTAAAATTCCTAACACTGATTCAATATTTCAGCTCAAAAGGCCAGTTGCTGAATGAAGCTTAGTTCTAGATAATCACAGCACAATTGATCATAGATGTAGTTACAAGTCATGTATAAGCATTTAACAAACACATACTAAATACTCTCCCCAATATTTAGTACCACAAATATGGGCTTAATACTGTTTACTCCAGCCTGCCATTTACCATTTGCAATGTCCCATCGAAATCCTTATAAGCACATTGCTGAAACAATCAACTTCTCCAGTTCCCTGTTTCTGAGTACAAATTTATAGTTTAAAGCATGAATAATTTCAAAATTTTCATTACCTGTATGTATGCCAATTATAGGGACAACCACTGAGTGTCAGCAACTGTGGCAAACCATGCATGCATTCCTGCACAAGGTGTAACCATTAATTCACCATTTCAAACAGTAAAAATTGTCTTCTAATCTTTCAGTATCATGTCCACACCTCCGAGAGATTCACCAGTGATTCCGATCCTAGGAGGGTCTATATCATCCCTTCTTGTAAGATAGTCAGCCAAAATCTAGACGGACAGAATCCGGCCGTGTCATAGATGAATGGCATTGTATCACCTGTTTACCATGCTAATACCAAAGCCTGTTTTCCATGCTAATACCAAAGCCCGCATAGAAAGGTCTAGAAAAACTGCAAAAAAACATGTCTCAAGTAACGGACATAACCATTCTTTACACGTATTTGTTCTATGTAGAATTACAATAGCCGGCCTTTTCTGAGGATTGCTTTCTATCATGCTCAACACTAGAACAGACACTCGTCCTTGTTCTCCATCCTATATGCTTAATAGAATCAACTCTTAAGACGAAGACGATAATCAGGATCCTAATTTTCCAAAGCAAGCAATATTTTGTTTCAATCTTTGCGGATAATGACAATACTTGAAGATAATACACAGTAACAGAACAGAAAATAATTGAATAGTTGCAAATGAGCTTAGATATTATTAATCAAACAATTTCCAGAAAGTAATACTCGTACAAAAAATTTCAATAATCGAAAAACTATATCTATAATATGTTTGGAACTATTTGGCCGCTACAGAAGTCCTGCTTCTTTTGTTTTTGTTCCCAATGGCAAGAACAATCTTCTCGTTGTTCTCGAGCAATAATTTGGATTCTTCTTCATCTTTCGACGTCAAGGACTGAAAGGCATTGCTATAGAAAGCCGACTTCTCTATCATCTGTTTCTCCAGCAACTTCAACAAGCTCTCCTTGACAGAAAGCTGCAACTCCAGCATCTTTTTACTCTTTTCCAACTCTTTGTTATTTTTTTCAAGCTCCTCCACTCTCTTCTTCAACGAATCAACAACCTTCTCCATTGATATTCAACCGTTCTCCTCTCTTTGCAAGGCAGTATATACGTATCAGATATATCTCTTATTGAGCAGTTGTTTTTATGTTTTGCATGAGCCTAATGGCCTTATTTATAGATTTTTTTTGCTGCAGTACAAACAAAATTCTACTAGGATTCGGATTATTAGACAGATAATAATAATAACAAAAATTGATATATGCAAATCCTATGTAGGAGAGGAATAGGATTCTGAATTTTGCGCCACCGACCTATTCTCGTATTGGTAATAAAACCCAACCCAACCCAACATAAAGTATCAGCTTATATACTTTATTGACAATAAGATCTCGTCCAACAACGATTGTTTCTGTTTAATTTTTTCGGCCCACACGTTTAAGTTAAAAACAAACCTATGTAGAATATCTCGAGTACTTTAATTTAATTCTATTAATTTGCAGGTATTCAAAATAATAAGTAATTTGTTAAAGTTAATCCTATGTAACTTGGATAGAAAAGATGATAAAAATACAATTTTTTTTTAGAAAAAGTTAGAGGATATTTATCAAAAATACCACTTTTTTAAAGTTTTTTTTTACAATTTTACAATCTTCTCAAAATATTTGTAAAAATACCATTTTTTGAAAAATATTTTGCGAAAATACCGTCTTTTAGAAAATACCATCTCAATTTTAATGGGTCAGAATAATCGACCCGAACCCAACCCGAAAATTTATGAGTAACCCGAACCCAACCCGAAATAATTATTATTTATTTAATAAATATAAATTATATATTATAAATAATAAATAAATTATATTTTGATCATAAAAATTAATTTTAATATCATTGAATTAGAATATATATTAATTTAAATAACAAATAATATAAAATATAGGTATTTTCAGAATATATTTTATTTTATATTATATAAATATTATTTCAGGTAATTTCGGGTAAGTTTCGGGTAACCCGAAATTAACACGAAAATTACCCGAATTTTTTGGGTCAGTTTTGGGTCAACCCGAAATCGACCCGAACCCGAAAAACTCCAACCCGAATTCGTACTTTTCGGGTCGAATTCGTGTTGGGTTATCGGGTCGGGTCTGATTTTGTCACCCCTGACAAACACGTGAAAATGTGACTGCACAACAGGTTGCATATGTGATTGCAAACAGATGGATTGTGAAAATCTTAAAAATTAAATTTGCAAATGTGGTTGCACAACACGTTGCAGGCAGTTGCATATGTGGTTGCAAACATGTTGAATTTGGTTGCTGAAGGTATTTTTGCAATTTTTTTTTTGAAAATGTATTTTCTGCAAATATATTTCTGGAATAGGGTATTTGTGCAAAAAGCCCAAAGTTAAAACCATAATTATTTTTAAAAATTCGGATAACAATAATAGTTTATTGCGTAAAATATTTGTAAAAATTCAATAATTAATTATACAAAAAAGTATAAAATAACTAAAGTAAAAACAAGTCGAGTTTTTACTATTACTATTAGTTATAATGCAAAATAATATAAATTTTAATATTATTATTCAATAAATTTAATAAATATTAATTAATTTAATAAATAGTCTCGAACACGTTATCATCTAGCATAGTATATGTAAAGTATAAAACATCATACTGAGTCTAACTTTAATACATCGAGACAATTTGCAATTGGCAAGATTTGTAAATTTTGACAAAAGCAACATTACAATTATCAAAATACAAATTCTATTAACTAGTTCGATTTTATAATGAATACACAGTTGAGATCAAGATACAGAGTTCCTAACATAAAATACAATAACTGAAAAGGGAACAATATATAAAGAAAAATGCTAGAGAGGCTTCAAAACATATCCCAAATCCTTACATAATTGGTACTCTCTCCGTCCTAGTGAATTCTATACACTGGAATTTGACACGTAGACTAAGAAAAGATATAAAAAATGAGTAAAATTAGATGAAAAGTGAGTAAAGTGGCGGGACCTATCAATATTTAATAATAGATTTGAGATAGTGGAGGAAGTAGTGAGTGTAATAGTGATTTATATTGTTATAGAATAGAGATAGTGGAGAAAGTAGTGGGTGTAATAGTGTTTTATATTATTAAAAGTTACTATTTTTGGAATGTATAAAAATGAATGTGACGTTCCAAAATGGAAAGTGTATAAAAATGACCGGGACGGAGGAAGTAACTTTTTTAAAATAACATGGATTGGCGTGCAACCCACGAATCAAAACCTGCCACTTGTCAATTCAGGTCATTTGGGAAAAAAAAGTTTTGGGAACTCTTTTATACATAAAACACATGACGTATTAAACTCAAACAAGACAAAAAATAGGACCATGTCGAGCAAAATTTATATTATATTAATAAAGACGAAATGTTAAAATAGGTTTTGGATTAGTTCGTTGAAGAGTTGGATACTCAGTACTAGCAAAAATGGTAATTGATTATATTAATTTGGCCATTAAAATTGATAGGCTTAATTTCAATCTCATTAATAATTGATTTTTAACTAGCAAACCATTGGCTTGTTTGTTTAACCATTGAAGGTGGCATCCTATGCCATATTCCATGCTCTGCTATCATCTGGAGAATGGAAGTCAAACACCTCAACAAGATATATGTGAATCGTAATTCACATATATGAGTAAGAATAATCGAAAAGGACATAATATAAGTATCAAAGAGATTACAATTTGTTATTAGATCTCTTTCTTCAGTCATTTGCCTCACCTGTAAATATGGGCTTAATACTGTTTACTCCAGCCTGCCATTTACCATTTGCAATGTCCCATCGAAATCCTTATAAGCACATTGCTGAAACAATCAACTTCTCCAGTTCCCTGTTTCTGAGTACAAATTTATAGTTTAAAGCATGAATAATTTCAAAATTTTCATTACCTGTGTGTATGCCAATTATTAAAATCAAAAAGCTTACGTGTGTTTCGAAGTTAGAGGTTGCGTCAAATTAGAGGTTTGACCGAATAAAACTTCTAGTGTAGGTGTTTGATAGTTAGCGGATTGAAAGCTAATTTTGAAAAAGCTACTTGGAACTCAAATATGCTAGTCAAAACAACTAATTCAATCCGCTATCGTTAATAGCTAACCGCTAATTGCCAAATAGGGTCAAAGGGCTTATTTAAATGTATGAGACCTAGTATAGGCTTAATAGTTTAAGAATGTGATTTAAATGCAATTGTATCAGAAGGCTAAGCTAGATACTGAAACACCATGATATTACCAGAAGGACTTTAAACAATGTACATGATAGAGGTAGTCATGCTTGATCAACTGATTATTACCTTACATCTTATATTATTCCCCTATCCAATCTTAGTTGGCATTATTTTATTCTTCCATTTTTTCTTAATTACAGAAGTTTATTTTGATCAGGGGTTTGTGAGAATGAGAAAGAATCTATGCTGTCTGTTATCACCTTAATATGTCCGAGGTTAGAGATGAGTGTTTTTGGGTCTCAGGTTCTAACTACCACTTTACATTAGAGTTAGCTGCCATAGAGAAGCATAAGGGTGTCTTTTTGTTGTACCTGTATATGTAAGTATCCAGTATGTCCAACCTTACTCACCCTAACATTATGATCATTTCTTTTTTCAGAGAATCAAAATGTGTATAGATGGGATGCAACGGAGAAGATAAGCTAATATGTAACGTTCTGTATAAATAAAAGGTTTATAACATAATCTCTGAAATTTGAAGTAGCCCCTTGCTTTGCAATTTCACATCATATGTATGGTTGAGTTTTTGGAACAATGTGAAAGTACTATTTTGTAGTACGTTCTCTCTTGGTGTTAGGCTGTTGCATTTCAGCGGTTTCCTGACAAGGTCTTGCTTGATCTGTATAACATATTGTAGTCTATAAGCATGAATGACACTTCAAATTCTTCTTGGTCTGATATAAACAATACATAGAGGATCAGGAACATTAGTATTGTGCCTCGGGTTTGCACGAAACCAGGAAAGCCCGTTGGGGTCCGCCCCAAATTCCTAAATAAGTTAAGAATCCTATTATGAGCGGTATTCTAATTTATGATAATTGAGGAAAGTCTTATTCTGGTAGAAATAAGAATTGTGGAAGATTTCTATCCAAGATAAGAAAAGATGATAATTGTCACAAATAGAATTGATATATATTAGGATTAGAATATTTGTGGTGCCTGTAAATGTAGATATTTGTAGGAGTTTTGAAGTATTGCAAAAGTCAGAGAGTTGTGTAAGATACACAAGAGAGAGCTTTTGTAATCAAGATGAGGTGATTGTATTCAAGAGTGTTGAGTGGGGGAGCGACTCCAATCTTGTAATATATTCATAGCGGATTTGTGGTTTTACCCTCCCAGGGGTTTCCACATTAAATTGTTGTGTTCTTTACCTTCGTGTTTGTTATTGTGTTTGATTAACATTGATATAAACCGGACCTTTTCTTTGAGTTGACGCAGTATTTTTGGTTGTTCTCTAAAATGGTTTTGCTCTTAACTTATAGGCATCCAGATACACCTTTCTGGATCATCATTCCAAATGGGTCACTTTGCCGATGCTATAGCAAATTGTGAAGTCGATGCTTCTCCATGTCATAGAGCAGGTCATGGATGTATCTATATGTTTACAACAAATAATTATAATTTGATATTGAAATTATTTCATATTTCTCGTGTCAAAACACGTTAAATGCTATTTTCCTACAATAAGTAGGTGACTGTTTAATACTTTCCTTCAATCTATGAAATTCAACACTATTTTTACAAAAGTTTATGGTTCGTCACAATGTAGAGAGTATATTCACAAATTTTATAATTTGCATCCGGATACACCTCTTTGAATCATCATTTCAAACATGTCACTTTGCTGATGCTACAATTAAATTGCAATGTAGACGTTGCTTCATGTTTGAGTGTTACATGACGTGCTGATTTTTTTTGCAACAAACATTAGCAAATGTTGATGTAAAACCTGTAAAATGCATTTACGCAGATATTAGAAAATGGTTCACAAGCATCGCCTTGTGGTGTTGCTGGATAGTAGATGCATCATGCATACACTTGATTGCTTAAGAAATCTTTTAGATACTAAACTTGAGAAGTATCTGGCATACTACAATGAAAGGGTAGGATACCTGAAACATCTGTCTCCAGTTCACGTTTTTATCAGATCTCTGTTTTTTTGGTCCTTTTTAGCGGATTTATCACTATCAAATCTGTGGTACCCATATCTACAAAATTAGAAATGTTGGTTGTCAGACTCGTTTGATCAGTACTTTAAGTTTAAGACTCTGGACTTCATGATCTCATATTAATTGGCTTTTCTATACTTCTGTAAATCTGAAGCTGTTTCTGTTGTTAGTTCTTCATGAAGTTGTTGCAACATCTGTGGTTAGGATGAAATCTATTTTGCAAAATGGTAGTTATGTTGACAATACTGATCAGTTGTTACCCTGGGTAAGCTTTTCAAGTCTTTCCTGATTCTTTTTAGGTTGAAAAAATAATCTAGTTTACCTTCTCCTTTCAGTGTAACTCTTTGTTTAGGTGGCACTGGTTTCACCTGAAGGGGAAGCAACAAAACGTTCGATAGAGAAAGATACTCGTGGTCTTGTTCATGTCATAATGAAGAAATTCTGAAGGTGCCATGTTCTTGTGCAGTTGCTATAATCTATGTTCCGAGCCTATCAGCAAACCTCTGTTTCTCAGGTACACAGCTACCAATTCCCGTAGAAGAGAAATGAGTTTTACAACCTATACTGCCTGGCGCCTGCCACTAGAAACAGCCCTCTCTTCGTATGTTTATTTTTCAATCGCAGAACAGGCCTAAAATAATTAGAAAAAAAGGAAAATAACATGTCTGTAATCAAGTTCCGAGCTCTCTGTAAATTCAAGCACGCAGATACGACATGTTTAACTGGTTAAACTAACTGTGTTTACTGGCACATTTGTGTATGCATAACATTCTCCCTTATACTCACAAATAGGGGCTTGTTTTAGTAACTATGCTTATGTAAATCAGCTGCCTGATGTTTAACTGGAGTGCTTTCTAACGATCTTTTCCTGTGTTTTCTCCTTTGAATCATCAGCATGCTAGGAATTGAGCATGGGCTTTGGCTCTGTCAATGTTTGTTTGAGATAAAATTGGCCCAAATTAGGTGTCAATAATTAGTATAGACCCCTCTAATTCTTGTTTAGCAGATCTTCCAAACTGCATGCCCTTAATCACACACAGCTACTCATTAATCAGTATTAACCGGCTAATTACATGCTACAGTACTACAAAACACAATATCTTCAGTAGTAATAGTAAACTCTGCATGTTTAAATACAAGTTAGCTAAATATTTTTATAAATACAAACTCTGCATGTGGATTAAAAAATGTTATTAATTTAATAATTTCTATGCATGGCATGGGATGGTGATTAGTGTTTATGTCTTTGTGTGGTCCTGTGAAAATGAAAAAAGGATTAGTGTTTGTGGCACAATTAGGTGACCGACCACCAATTTTTAATCTTAATTTAAACAAAGTCAAACCATTTAAGTACGTTTATTATGGCTAATAACAATCTTATTTTGGTTGACCAAACTAATATATATATATCAATGACAATAAAAGACATCTCGAGAAATATAAAAAGGAGGAACAAGCAATAGAGTCAACTTAAAATGTGTAGTTTAATGTAGTGCACCCCACTTTGTTTCTCCTCTAATTTTTTCTATTATGTATTGGTTTCTATGATTGCTTTATTAATTAATTAAGCATAACAATAGACTGCAACCAATATGGTCCTAATTTTTATAAAAAAAAATGTCCCGTCAAAGTTGCTTTAATATTTTATTGCTGGATCTCATTGCTCAAATTTATGACAAAATTTAACTGTACGACAAAATTTGAATTTTTTATTTTACTAGTTGAAAAAGCCGCGCTTCGCGGCGGTGTCATATTTTTTTTAAAATTTCATTAATTAAATTACAAAAATTACTCGGTCCTCTCTATTAAGCCGTCCTCCCTTAAAACGTTTTTTCTTTTTAATATCAATATATCTCAAATTTAATATACTGAATACTTGTGTTATATATTAATTATCATGTTAACAAGCTCATTTTTTTAATGAGTCGCTCTCTCATTAGAAAAAAATACATTTATCAATTAAATTACAAAAATTACTCGTTACTCCTTAATAGTCGTTCTCCCGTGAAACACGCTTTCCTTTTTAAGATCAAAATTTCAAATTTAATATATTGAATATATACTTGTTTTATATATTAATTTTTATGTATTACTTTCTAATGAGCCACTTTTTCGTTGAAAAAACACCTATATAAATTAACAATCCTATTTTACTTCCATTATAACTTTTAACTATATGTTTTTCCTTTAATTCGAATTCTTCTCCTTTATAAATTCGCACATTTATTCTACTTCAAATAAAATTTTTAATTATATCTACAAACACCTATTTTACTTATAATAAAACTTTTAATTGTATGTATTTTTTATAAATTCGAACTCTTCTCCTCTATAAATTCGAACATCTATTCTACTTTTAATAGAACTTCTAATTTTATGGCTTACCTATAAATTCGAACTATTCTCCTTTATAAATTTGAACACCTACTCTACTTTACTTCAAATAGAACTTTATTTATATGTCTTCTCTATAAATTCGAACTCTTCTCCTCTATAACTTCGAACACATATTCTACTTCTAATATGCTAAAGAATATTTTTTGATTTATTAGTATTTAAAATTGTAAACTTCTAAAAAAATTAGAAAAATAGATTGAGAAGATCTTAGAGACGCCACCTTACCTCTCGCGTATCATTCTTTATATATATATATATATATATATATATATATATATATATATATATATATATATATATATATATATATATATAGTTGCACTCTAGGAAGAACACCTTATATAAAGAACAATAAAGAACACCATCATAAACACTTTATTTTTCATAAAAATTGATTTTTTTAAATTAGAATCATAAAATTGAACAACAATTAAGCCTAACATATCGAATTTAACGTAGAATCTCATCTAATATTAAAAATTAAACATTACATATAATCCAGTATAGAATCCAATACAGAATCTTGTATATATATTTATCACAATGAAATTACATGTAATCATGTTTTATTTGATTCTAATTTTTTGTTAGATTCTATTTTTATTCGTAATAAACCTTTTTTGGTGAGAAAATTAGAATCAACATGCAATTTATGTAAGATTCAAAGGTGTTTTTTATTGTTCTTTATATAAGAGCGTTCTTCATGCAGCAATGGCCTATATATATATATATATATATATATATCATTTTTAATCAATATATATATATATATATATATATATACACCTCTCTTTATTCCTCTCTTTATTATAATGATAGTTAGTATATGGCATTAGTGTTTTATCACTCTTTGCATGCTAAAGTAATGCTCTCTAATCACAATTTAATTAGTGGTCTACAAGTGCATTATCATCATGGAAAAGGACCTAAAGAATCAGAAGTACATATTAATTAATTTTATGAATGAAATTGTGCAATTTAGAAAATGAGCCCATAGAGCAACTCCAACTCATACATTACTTACCTATATTTATTATAGTGTACATATTTCAGGGGTTTTGCTTCACAATTCATTCTCCAATGGAGTTCCATATCCCCTATAATTTTTAAGGGAGAGAAAATCAAACCCCTTATTTAGGGGAGAGAAAAACAAACCCCTAAAACTCCACATCATCGTTCTTTCCCTAGGTACTCCAACCCTCCCACTTCTTATCTATGTTACTTAAAATATTGAATAAATATTATTTTTTAAATTATAGATAACCAATATAGATAACATTATTGGATCAAAACAACTTTTTGATTCCTTATATTTTAGATAACCATTATTTTATTATATTTTAGGGAGTTAAAATAAGGGTTGTCATCGAAGATGCTCTTACGTAATTAAGCACGTACTCCTCCCCTAGACAACTTCGATCTTGTTACATGAAAATTAATTAGTATTATGAGCATCTACAAATTAGACTAGATTCACTAGATCTTATGTTGATTGATTGGCTTTTGAGAATGTTCCAACACTTTAAGCTAAAAATTGATGTATTTCTATATATACAGGGGCATATCTTCATATTTGATTAATTTACTTTGTAGTTGTGAGGTTATTTATGATTCTCTCAAAGTCATAATATACGTACGCTATTTTAGACCGCAAATTTTATGCTTTGGTTGAATGATTGAGAATAGGTCAAGTTCGAAAGTGCTCCGATTATTTATACTCCTACCTTTTTAACAAAGGAATTAATGCATTAATTAACAAAAAAAAAAAACTTTACCCGTGTTCTTTGTAATTGGTCACAATTAAAGAATTAAAACTGAATTATAATAAACAATCAAAGCCCTTCCAAACTTTAGAATTTTTTAAAAAAAATATTAAAAATATGAAACTGGGTATATAAATGTTTACCAAATATCATGTATTATATTTTTAATCGATTATAAATGATCGAATGTAATAAATTTCATAAATTAACATCAATATCAATTAATAAAAATATTTCATAATGACACATCATTTTTTTGACAAAAAACTCGGTCGGGACAAATTCACAATTGACTATGCAATTAAGTTGGAAAACAAATAAACGAGATGAACAATTATCCGCTTTGTTTCCGGATCGCTTAATATGCAGAATAAAAATATTTTTTGAATAAAAAAAAAAGATTACAATGACTTCTCGAAAAATTCAACTACACCATCCTTGAAAAATTGGGTATATCAATCGTTACAAAAGAAGGATGATTATTAAAGAGGAAAAATAAGAACTATAGTGATTAGATAAGAGAAAGGGAGACGAAAATAAATTTGTGAGAAGGAAGAAAACTTTATTGATGAAGAAAAAAAATTAATTTTAAATTATATCCTATATATAATTAGCATAAGAGAGTTAACATGGTTTTGTCGTCAGGGCTAAAATTGTAATTTCAGAATTATTACTATCAGAAAGACCATGGTTCGATTCTCTGCTACGACAAAAATTACTTATATCATATATACATTACCAAGATAAGATAAATACATAAAAAATGTTCTCGGTAAATTTCTAATATTAAATGTGATAATTTTATTTGAATTTAAAAATAAAAACATAAAAGAGTAGGTTTGTAAAAAAATTGCAAATGAGAAATAATTATTAGAGTTGTCTCGATATAAAAGTTAGAACTTACGTAACATGATCAATAAATTATAATTATATAATAAAATATTATCAAAAAATCAAAAGTTAAATATATAAATGTTTGAATTTAATATAACAATTAAATTTTTTTTTCAAAAAATTGATAATTATCCCGTGCATCGCACGAGTATAAAGCTAGTATTATTAAAACGATTAGGATCCGGGAGGTCTGACAATCTTTTTTTATGACACATCACTAATGTCGTTATTTTGTAACACCTTTTTTTACCCAGTTAGGTACCGTGGCATCAATCTTTACGATATTTATAGGTTCATGCTGTTGATACTTGATATATACATGGATAGTTTAGCAACTTACAAGTATGTGATGTGCAGTGAATGTAATTTTGATGTTAACCACACATTTCGATTTTCCACACTCCTTCCAAGTTTTTACAACGTTAACTAGCGCGCGGAGTTCATATTATTATTAAAAAAATTATCGATTACAAAAACGATACATTAGTATTTAGGAACTGTTTTGTAAATAGATTTTGGAGTTCTGGCCTTTCTCATTTTAATAACAGAAATAGTGAAAAGATTAATATGGTCTTATGATTTTATGGAAAAGATAGGAAATTTCACTAACAATCATCCACCATTCATGTACAAACTACTTCATTGATTAGAAACTCATGTTCTATCACAATATTGTCTCCTTTTCATTACAAGCCTTAAAAACCCCTACTCTCTATTCAGAAACCAAAATCATACACACAGATACACTTACATACACACTAAATACCCTACCCCCCACCCCCCACCCCCCGTCCCCTCTTGTAAATTGTGTACAATCTAGGCTCTAGCTAGTACATGTACAGGACACTCTTGCGGTCCCTAGCTCCCCCAGGCTCCAACACCTCCACCACCCCACAATCAAGGAGTTGCAGTTTCACTCAGCTAAGCCATGTTTTAGTACAAAAATAAACTACAGTTAGCCAACTAATTACTCACTCAACTAATTAACTATTTCAAAGAAAACAAAACATGGTGTGCATGATCACGGCGTAAATGAGCGTGACAGAGGCGTGAAATTCTTAGCCTCGGCCTTCCAACACCTTTCAATATCCTCCGCAATTTGCCTAGCATCCATGGAGGCTCCGAGGAGTCCACGTTTGGTGAACCCCACCGCGTATAGCCCACTCTCACCTTTCCAACCGTTTGGAAATGGCCGTCTAGGCAACCCATCTTTCTCCGAAAACATTTCCCTCTCCTGGGGACAAAAGCACAATTTGTTAGGGCCATATAACGATACTACATATCTTTCTTTTTTTAGGAGTCCTTTGAACTTTATTGTGAAACCATGCATTATAACTAGCTGTATCCTAAGAATCAAGAAAAGTGATAGAAATAAAGTGTAACTAGATCAAAAGATAGTTAGTACCTTTAGCCACGAGGGTACGTTGCTTTTGTAACCCGTTGCTAATATTATTGCATCCAAATTTTCTTTTTCTCCATCCACAAATTCCACTGTTTTTCGAGTTAATCTTTGTATCCCCGGAACTACCTATTTACACCAAAATTATCCCATAAAAAAATCTACACCGTAAAATCAAGTATATATATATATATATATATATATATATATATATATATATATATATATATTCGAATGATGAAATTGTAAGTGTAGCTAGGGTATATATATACCTTGATGTCTCCGTTTTTGATCCTATGAAGTGTCCCAACGTCCAACACGGGAGTTTTCCCGGCTGAATTCTTGAGCTCTAGGGGTCCGATTGACGGCCGAACAAGGCCAAGTTTAGAAGTATCTCCAAGCAAAATTCTACAAACAATCAACAAGAAAGTATCGACAAGTCGGACAGGAAACCACTTGAGCAACCACATTGACAGCCCAAAAGTCGATTTTCCAAGCACCTCTCTGGGTAGAACATGTACCTAAACAAAGTCGAATCAATTTAGAAAAAGGAACTCAAAGAAGATAGACGACATAAAGCAGTTTTCAAGTACATGACAGTGATGAAACTAATTACATAGACACTTTACTTGAACACTCTCACTCCACGTACATAATATTTGAGGCGTGCATCTAGCTATGTGTTTTGATATTTACTATACTAATATTTTGTTTTCCTTAAATTGCATAGCATGCTTGAAAATACCAACAATACATGCATGCATAATATAAGTAAAATTCGAAAAAAACATAAAATTCTTAGATTTTGATATGTAAAACGTCAATTTTTATGGAACGGAATGAATAATATATTAGAAAAAGAAAGTTTGAATTGTAATTTCTTACCGCATCTCTAACAACAAGAGAAGGTGTAGCATTATAATTGCAAAGATCCAAACAAACTTCCATTCCTGAATTTCCACAACCAACAACCAACACTTTCTTCCCTCCAAATGCATCGCCACTTTTATAACAACTAGTATGCACTATTGGTCCACTAAACTCCTCCATTCCTCGAATTTTCGGCACAACCGCTTCCGCATTCTCTCCGGTAGCCACTACCAACCATCGACAAACAAACTCAATCCTCCTCTCCTCCCCGTTCTTCATCATTCCCACGCTCTTCACGCGCCAAAACCCGATACTTGAATCAAACTCGGCTCTCTCCACACACTCATTAAATAACGGGTTGATATCAAATTTTGTTGCATAATTTTCCAAGTAGCTTACAAATTGTTGCTTAGTAGGGTAAGTAGGGTAGTTTTGAGGGAAAGGCATGAGAGGAAGCTCACAAAATTGTTTAGGTAAATGAAGACGAAGACGATCATAACTCTTGAGCTGCCATAAAGAAGCTACATAATTAGATCTTTCTAGAACAACACTAGGTATCCCACGTTGCTTCAAGCATGCTGCCACTGCTAAACCGGATGGTCCTGCTCCGACGATCACCGGACCAGGAACAAAAACACATCTCCGGTGATCATTGGATTCATTCCATTCCATTTCTCTTAAATAATCCATGAACATTTAATCAAAAACAATGAATATACGTGAGTGATTAGAAAAAAATGTAAAGTACGACAAAATTGATGTATAGGGTTGTGTTTAGGTTGAGTGAGTGATCTAAATGAGAGGCATTGAAAAAAATGATAGAGAGTCAAAAATGGATGCAGAAAAGAAGGCAAAAATGAGGAGAAGTTGAGGGGAGACTAAATAAAACAATGGATAAACTTTGTCTACAAACTTATCTTGAAGAAGATTTATAGAAGAGATGTAGAAATCCTATAATGGTGGAATGGATTAAGAGTTCTTATCCACTTAAACACTATAAATAATTTTTGTTAATCCAGGAAGGAGGAATAAGCGGAAGGCAAGGGCTAAATCAGCATTCAATCAATATTCAACCACACAAAGAGAAGGAATTATGATATGTGAATATAACAAGAGTTGTTCTTACTTTGAGTTCATAGGAGATCATGAACTGAAGTGAACTCTCTTTGTTAATTATATGTGAGAGGATGATGGCCAAGTGGTTGTGAGAAGTAAGGAATAAGAGTCATGTATATATAGTATCTTCTTTTCTATATTTGCCCACACACATACAATATTTAATAAATTATTTTTACATTTTTTTAAAATATATTACATGGATTAGAGTTAAAATGATTTAAAAATGAGAAATTATCAAAAATACTACTTTTTCTAAGTTTTTTTGTGATTTTACCATCCTGAATATTTGCAAAAATACGTCGCAGATGCAACCTAAATATATTTGCAAAATTACGGTCAGCAACCAAAACAACAACAATATGCAACTTTTTTTTAACAAGTGATTCTGATAATGAAGAAGTCGATTAAGATCGATGATGATGAGTATTCGGGATAGAATTAGAGGAACGGCGATGGTTGTTTAACTTTGCCCGGCACCAACAATTACTTATTATTTATTTATGCAACATGATTTATTTATTAAATTTTTATAAATTGCATTTGTGTTTGCTTTTGGTTGATGCGTATGGTTGCAAAAGTTGCATATCGTATTTTTATAAATATTTTCAAAAAATTGGCGTTTTTACAAATATGTTGATATGTTTGCAAAATATTAAAAAAAATAAGGAATTGAGTATTTCTGAAAAATGCCATTTTTAAAAATTAGAATTAAAGTTAAAGTGAATTTAATCAATAATTTATATTCATTTGTGTCATTAACTCTGTTGCATTGCATACATTTTCTTTTTGTAAACTTTTCTACTAAATTCTCACAAAACGTATCATTCTTTTAAAAAGTAGAACCTAATTTTTCAAATACATAATTTTTTTGTATGATTGTGTTTCTATATAAAAATCACAAAAGTTTAAAATATGAAAAAGAATATAATTGACAATAAAATTTTGTAGAGAAATAAATATTAATTTTAAAATAATAAATGATTTCAGGTAAAAACTGTAATGAATCTTTTTCTTTTTTATGTTAAGAAAAATGAACTAACTAAGGGTCATTTGTTTATGTCTTAACTGAACTTAATGGTGCTTATTTTAATGATTAAGAAATTAAAATCGTTTGGTTTTTGTTTCTTCCTTTTTTAAGTGTTAAAATTCCTCTTAATGGATGAGATAAAAACATCTAGCCTAACCATTAAGAAACTTTCTTTTGAGTCATTTTGCGAGTTACTTCAGCACTAAACACACATACGTACATGTTTCTTATTTGATTTTGCCATAAAAAGAATGATATAATATATTTTCTTAAAAATGTAATATTTCAATATTATGAATTTTTTAGCATAAAAGTTGTTTAAATTTTCTATTAAATAAAATTATAAATATCTAAAAATTATGTAATTTTCACCTAATTCAAATTTTAGATATTGATAAACTTTGCGATCTATTGATGCTAATATATTATTGTTTTAATTAAATAATTTGTATAATATTACTGATTCATAAGAAAATTTTACACCATTCAGATACTTTGTTAAGTTATATATCAAATAATACTATTCATTAAGTATTCAAATTAATAAATCATTCACATATTTTAATTATTAAGATATTTATATTCAGATTTGCGAAATGTCTCTAAGAAGAACTAGAATATTAAAGAAAATGAATGGAATCAGGGGACATGCACTAGAATATCATTGAACTTCCTTTTATGTGAATGGTGTGTTTCGAAGTTCTTAGGTGAGGAACTTACCAGCAAACACACTCATAATATGTTATATGTGAGTTTCAAAAAAAAAAAAAAATATGTTATATGTGCCCTTTGAAAAGGACGTAACTATATGTATGGCTGTATAGTTCCGACGGAATCCCGTCTTTTTCCGACCTTGATCTTGATGGGAACTGTTTCTTGTATTACGTGCTAATCATAATTGTTATTAATCATTTTTGCACTAAAATAGTAGAATTATAAACTTACAAAAGCTATGAGAGAATAAAGAAGATGATGCAACATATAGTTAAAAAAATTGAACTGTCCTCCGGTTCTTCTATATTAATCAATTTATATAAACCTGTACTTTGATTAGTTCTAGTATTTTATATAAAAAAAAAAAACTACAAAAATCGTTAAATCTCGTTATACTTATATATCAAATTATTGCAATTATTTCTAATATACTAATTTTTGGTATTTAAATAATTTTTAGTTACAGAATTGCTAATAAAATTGTAATTTATTAAGAAGTTTATACTAATAAAACTTGCTTGTTAGAATATATATAAACTAGTCGAAAAAGCCGCGCTTCGCGGCGGCGTAATAATTTTTTTAAATTTTTTATCAAATAGCTTACGAAAATTACTCGGTCCTCGCTAATAAGCCGTCCTCCCGTGAAACACGTTTTCCTTTTTAATATCAAAATCTCAAATTTAATATATTGAATATATATTTGTCTTATATATTAATTTTTATGTTACCATACTCCTTTCTAATGAGACACTCTTTCGTCGAAAAAACACCTATATAACTTTACATATTCTACTTCAAATAGAACTTTTAGTCATGTATTACAAACGCTTATTCTACTTCCAATATAACTTTTAATTGCAAGTATTTCTTTTATATCCGAACTTTTCTCCTCTATAAATCGAAACACCTATTCTACTTCAAATAGAACTTTGCAAGAACTTCTCTTATATTTGAACTCTTCCCCTCTACAAATTCAAACACATATTCTATTTCAAATAGAACTTTTAATTATATGTCTTCGCTATAAATTCGAATTCTTCTCCTCTATAACTTCGAACACCTATTCTACTTCTAATATGCTAAAGAATATTTTTTTGATTTATTAGTATTTAAAATTGTAAACCTCTAAAAAAATTAGAAAAATAGACTGAGACGATCTTAGGGGTGCCACCTCACCTCCCGCGTATCCTCCTTTATATATATATACTAGTTTTATACCCGTGCGATGCACGAGATCATTATCATTTTTTTGAAAAAATATTTAATTGTTATATTAAATTCTCTTATTAGTTTCGGTATGAAACCTTTATATATATTTAACAATTAATTTTTTTGATAATATTAATTTTATTATATAATTATAATTTATTGATCATGACGTAAGTTTTCTAACTTTTATACCGCAACAACTCTAATAATTATTTGTCATTTGCAATATTTTCACAACCTACTCGTTTAATAAATTCAAATAAAATTATAACATTTATATTAGAAGTCCACCGAGAACATTTTTATGTGTAATCTTCTATTTATCTTATCTTGGCAGTGTGTATATAATATAAGTAACTCTTGTCGTAGCAGGGAATCGAACCATAATTTTTCTAGTAGTAAAAATTCTGAAATTACAATTTTAGTCCCGACGACCAAACCATGTTAACTCTCTTATGCTAATTATATATAGGATATAATTTTGTTTGTAATTATAATTTTATTACTCATGCAACACACGATTGTTTTTTTAATATTTATAATTATATTTATTTATGAATATTTTAATATTTAAAAGTTATTAGTTTACATGATTAAATTATTATTAAAAAAGATTTAGCCAAAAAAATTATAGTTAAAAATTTGATATTTATTATATTTTACACGCTCAATTTAATATTTGTTTATATTGAGTTATAAAAATTAGATTTTGCCAATTTTATAGTCCACATGAAATTCACAAAATAATCTTTAATTTAGTTGTGGTTTAATAGTTCTTTTTCAATTAAAAACTATTCTAAAACTAAAAAGAGAATAAAGTGACGAAATTTAATGTTGAGAATTCTATTCGATTTAGGAAATCTACTTATATGTAGTTTAAATTATTAGAATACCCTTTATTAACCAAATACAGTTTTTAATGTTAAATCTAACGGTTTTCACCTATCTATTTAACATTAAACGATTTTTATTATTTTGGCATTAAATGAGTTTCCTTATTTAATTACAACTATTTTTATGTTTTGACTTTTTAGAAAATCCAATCCTAATATAATATCTTTTAACTTATATCATTTTTAGATAATAACTTCTTTTTATATGATATAATTTTGATCATGTATTTTTTAAAAGTATTGGATCTAACGGTTGAGAATGTTTTGGCGGTATTTAGGACCAAACTACCATGATAACATCATTAATTTTTCTTAATATTTAAAAAATTTTAATTTATAATTTTTTTAAATATTTATTGCTAAAATATAATATAATTCTATTATTAATTTATCAAAATACACTTTTTAGTATTTAAATATAATTCTATTATTAATCAGATATACTTTTTAATATTAGATCTAACAATTCTCATCGATCTATTTAAGATCTAACTATAATTATTAACTAGCTTATATCCCGTGCGACGCACGGTCTTCTTTAATATTTTCTTATTTTTTATTTAGATTTTAGTTATTATATATAATTTGATAAAATTCTAATATATATATACCGGATTTATAAATCTAACAATTTAATATCTAAATTTAATATATTCTTGACGTAATCTGTAGTAGTATTTTAGATATTAAAATATAAAATATTTTAAAATAACAGATCTAATGATTCGTATTTTTTTACTCTTAAAAATCTAAAAAGGGACTCAAATGTAAATATCAAAATATGTGCTCGTGCAATATACCGAGTTTATTTGAATATACTATTACTTTTATTTTCATTAATTATCTCGTTTAAATTGAATGTTAAAAAAATTATAATAAACATGAATTTCATAAGTTTAATATAATAATATTACCAATATATCTGTCTTTTGCCGTGTTATTTTTAATTTGAACGTGAGTTGTTTCAGTTAAAAAATATAAAACAGGTAATATTCTTAAAAAGATAATTAGTTACTTATTCACAATTATATAAATTATATTACTTTTTTTTATATATGTCGTCTGCATTATTTTTAGAAAATTAGTTGTTTAAGTTAGAAAATATAAAAGAGGTAATGTGTTTTAGCTGAAAAGAATAAATAGTTATTTATTAATATTTATATAAAACAATATTACCATTGTATATTTATTTTGCATGTATTATATTTAGAAGATAAGTTGTTTTAGTTAGAAAATATAAAACAAATAATGTGTTTTAGCTGGCGGTTATAAATATATAATAATATTACCATTTTATATATATGTTGCCCGTCTTATTTTTAGAAAATGATTTGTTTTAGTTAAATAGATATATGAAATAGGTAATATGTTTTAGCTGAAAAAGGTAATTGGTTATTAATAAATTGGTTTCCATATATGTGTATTTAGAAGATGAGTTGTTTTATTTAAAAATATAAAAATAATATGTTTTAGCTGAAAAAGGTAATCGTTTATAAATATATAATAATATTACCATATAATATATATGTTGCCCGTTTTATTTTTAGAAGATGAGTTGGTTTAGTTTAAAAATAATATAAAATAGGTAATGTACTGAAAAAGGTAATTGATTATTAATAAATTGGTTATAGATAGGCCCGTGTATTACCATTGTATATTTATTTTGCATGTATTATATTTAGAAGATAAGTTGTTTTAGTTAGAAAATATAAAATAAATAATGTGTTTTAGCTGGCGGTTATAAATATATAATAATATTACCATTTTATATATATGTTGCCCGTCTTATTTTTAGAAAATGATTTGTTTTAGTTAAATAGATATATGAAATAGGTAATATGTTTTAGCTGAAAAAGGTAATTGGTTATTAATAAATTGGTTTCCATATATGTGTATTTAGAAGATGAGTTGTTTTATTTAAAAATATAAAAATAATATGTTTTAGCTGAAAAAGGTAATCGTTTATAAATATATAATAATATTACCATATTATATATATGTTGCCCGTTTTATTTTTAGAAGATGAGTTGGTTTAGTTTAAAAATAATATAAAATAGGTAATGTACTGAAAAAGGTAATTGATTATTAATAAATTGGTTATAGATAGGCCCGTGAATCGGCCCAAATACCGACCGACCGACCGACCGACCGACCAAAATTTTTAATGTTTCGTCTTTAATAATATAGTATAGATTTGGTCGTATACTGATCGTACACGGACCATATCGATTTTAATTTTTTCTTAAATTGATTTTAATATTTTATTGAAATAAACAAAGAATTTATAAATTTAAAAGAATTAGGAAAAAAAAATTAAATTGGTGCTATAATAATAAAAAAATATTTATTAAAATTTAGATAATAACTTTACTGTTTGGGCTCTTGGGCTCTATCTTGAGTTTTAGACAACAGATTTTAACGATTTTACAGCCCACACGAAGCTTACAAAATTATCTTTAATTTAATGATGATTTAATAATTATTATCTAACTGGAACTATCCATAAAATAAAGAGAAAAGATAATTACGAATTTTTACATAAAGATTTCTATTCAATATAGAAAACCCATTTATAATAGATTTCTATTTAAATATTATCCTATTATTAATCAAATACAATTTTTAATATTATATCTGACGGTCGTCATCGATTTAAATATTTATAGTTTTATAATCCAACGGATCGTATACTTTTGATAGTACAGTGACCGATCAAAATTTTGGATAAGATCTCCCTTACGCTTATTATATATAAGGAGTTAATTCTACTTCAAATAAAAATTTTAGTTATGTATTACAAATGTTTATTCTACTTCCAATAGAACTTTTAATTGCAAGTACTTCTTTTATATCCGAACTCTTCTTCTCTATAAATTGAAACACTTATTCTACTTCAAATAGAACTTTGCAAGTACTTCTTTTATATTTGAACTCTTCCCGTCGCAAATTCAAACATCTATTCTACTTCAAATAGAACTTTGAACTTTGCTATAAATTCGAACTCTTCTCCTCAATAAATTCGAACACCTATTCTACTTCTAATAGGTTGAAGGATATTTTTCATTTATTAGTATTTAAAATTCTAAAATTCTAGAAAATTAGAAAAATAGATTAAGACGATCTTAGAAGCGCCACCTAACCTCCCGCGTATCCTCCTTTATATATATATATTGATGATTACCTAATCTGCCAAAAGAGATTTGTATTATATATATTTTTAGATGAAGAGATGAACTATATATATCAATTTTTGCATGTTTTTCTTCCCTCCTTTTTGTTTTCATACATATAGTGTTGTCAATTTTGCAGAAACGTTAATTTCTATATTGTATTTTCTAAATCGCGTTAGACATTCATGACCCAGATGAACGATTAGTCATGTTGAAACTCTAGGTTTGCCTAGGCCTAACTGTCAAGGATGCATTAAAAGAAAAAGAGCTAGTCGATCCAAAATAAGTGGTCGAAATTGCCAGAATTTTCTGGTAATGTATGAATCAAAAATAGCCCGGGTATCTCTTCTTCCTTCACTATAAGAAATAAGATTATGAGTCGGTATGGCTAAATTAAAAATAATTATTTATGATTTAAAGTTATTTAAAATGATAAGTGCAACATGAAAATTTTAAGTCAAAATTTGTTTGTGTAATTTTATATTATGAGTATATTCTGAATTATAAAAATGTAGAAATAAAAATAAATTTGATAAATATTTATTTGAATGATGATATTAA
The DNA here is from genome assembly GCA_030848705.1 of Heracleum sosnowskyi. NCBI lineage: Eukaryota > Viridiplantae > Streptophyta > Magnoliopsida > Apiales > Apiaceae > Heracleum > Heracleum sosnowskyi. The sequence continues at coordinate 5,164,465 of CM061242.1, read as the reverse complement.
TTTTTATCAAATAAAATTACTAAAATAAAATAAGTTGATCAAAAAAGTACATCCTATCAATTTCTGACTTTAAGCTGATTTTTTAACTAAATTATTTTCTGATTTATTACACAAACAAACATTTTTTAAATTAAAATCAAAAATTACTTTAAATCACAGTTTAAAGGTGGAGCCAAACATGCTCTATTTATAACCAAAAAAAAAAAATTGAAGTAAAATTATGAAGCAGAATTTACGACAAATTCGATTTCCTATAACTATATAATTGCATAACGGAGTATTTATTTATTATATATTTTGATCCTAATTTCAATTCAATTCTCTACAAATTTATATTTAAATAATATATATAAATCATATTAATGTTTTAATCTCGTGATTCTGTGATTACCTAATCTGCCAAAAGAGATTTGTACTATATATAATTCAATTTTTGCATGTTTTTATTCCCTCCTCCTTTATTTTCATACACACATACATAGTGTTGTCAATTTTGCTTGGCAAAAATGTTAAGTTGTATTATATTTTCTAAACCACGTTAGACATCCATGACCCAGATGAAAGATTAGTCATGTCGAAATTAAAGGTCTGCCTAGGCCTAATAATTATAAACGAAAACGCTAAAAGAAAAAAAGCTTAAAAGACTGCAAGGTGAAAGTTCCTGTAAATAGTAAGCTAGCCCTCTAATTTATTTTGATTGTTCCTCTTGATTGGGAACTAAGAATCTAAAGTAGCCCTGCTGTCTCTTCTTCCTTCACTATAATAAATTAGCTTTATAGACCGTGCGAGGCACGGGCATGCTCTAGTTATTTTCGGTTATGTTGGTCTCATCGTTTGGTGGAATGCATGTAGAAGAAAAGACATAAGCATGTAACGGTATATCAGTAGGAAATATGTCGAAGGTTTGATGATACATGTTTTACAAAATCACAGTCTATAAGCTTGTTATTATGACCTGAGTAGGCGCAAATATTTTGACTAATTAACATGTTTTGTTGGCACGCACGACCCTTCTGTACTGCAAGATTTCGTCGGTTATAATTTTGCCAATCGTATTTGAATGAGAAGATGGTTTTAGTGTCACTTTGAAAGAGTATCGGGCGTCTTTTACCATTTCCATTGCCTGGGGGAACGTTGGCACTCTATTTACCTGTTTATAGTTCATGGGGTAGTCGTGACCTTGTGTACTGCAAGATTTCGCCGATTATAATTTTTCCAATTGTATTTGAATGAGAAGATGGTTTTAGTGTCACTTTGAAAGAGAATTGGGCGCCTTTTATCATTTTCATTGCATGGGGGAACGTTGGCACTCCATTTACCTGTTTGTAGTTCATGGGGTAGTCGTTAAGTGGGTGTTGTAAAATTTGATCGGTGTGCATAATAGAGTAAAAATGTAGAAGTACAAGTTGTATTAGTATGTGTGGATACACTATTTAAACGAATGCATACCACTTTGCCCGTTTTAAGAAGGGTCTCCTTGCAGACACGTTGAATACAATAATTGTACAGTTGTGGATATAATTTATTTTAGAAAACTATTACTTATACCTTTCAAGATAATGCTAAACTGATTCGTGATAATTTACTCGTTTCACCTTACAATTGCCACTTGACACAAATAATTTAACATTTAGTACTTTTAATATTTTATCATAGATATTCAAAAAATTTAAACCGATTTAGTTTAGATTTGATTTAGTTGTACGATGACAACTTCAACTTTCTTGTAAAAATCTCCAACACAAACTTTTTTATTAATATACAAATATAAAACTCTTTTACATTTTTCGGGCTCAATACTTTATATACTATAGTGCATTTTTCGAAAATGATCAACGTATAAAATTTATCTATTGAAGACGAGATTTATAATATATTGGATCATAATAAAACTATAGTTTTAATCTTATTAGTAGCTAAAATTTCAAAAATACATATATAATTATAAGTTGTTAATATCTTATAATGAAATAATAATAAATGTAAAATAATGATAAAATCCATTTTTACGCTTATTATATATAAGGATATAATTGAAAAGAAGTAAATATGTTGATAGTTTTAAATTTAAAAAAAAATATAATAAGTGATATTGGATATAGATGTCAACATTTGTCACACTATCACCTAGGTCATGGTACAATTCACATTAAAAAGAATTTTTTTTATCATCAATATACAATTGGAGGGATAATTTATTAATATAATATCATCAATATAATATTAAAAGGGTAATTTAGTAATCTAATATATATATATAATCTGATAGTATATAGAATTTGTAATCTAATAGTATATATAATATGAGCCATTATGTACTTAATGCAAATAAACATGATTTATAATATAAAAATATTAATATAATCTTTTTTTATGGATCAATTACAATTTTATAACATTTTTTTTAAAAATACAATTTTATAACATTTTGCGCGAGTTTTTCTCAAATATGGTTAGAAATATTATTTTAAGGCACTTGTGAAAATAAATTATCTACCTTACCAAGTAGATTACAAAAAGAGACCAAAATAGAGTATAACATATTGAGTGTTTGCGCATATTAATAAAAAACTTCATAATACAATCTAAATAGATGTCTATCATAGTGGTAAGGAATGTTACTTTTAATTTAGAGATTAAGGGTGCAATTCCCATCAGAAACAATTTTTTTGTACTAAAATAGAGTATAACATATTGAGTATTTGCGCATATTAATAAAAAGTTTCAAAATACAACTAAAATAGATGTCTAAAATAGTGGTAAGGTATGTTACTTCTAATTTAGAGGTCAAGGGTTTAATTCCCATCAGAAACAATTTTTTTGTTGTGCTATTATATAGGGGTAATTTAGTAATTTTATGATGAATAAATTGTCTCACGAACCCCCCGTGCAAGGCACGGGATCGCTCTAACCGACAGAACTTGATGTTATTTTGTGACGATATTTTCTAGTTCACGTCAGTTTAATTTTGCGATGATAAGTATTCTTCAGTTTGTTGTGGTGATCCTACCACCATTTTGAACTTGTTGGTGACACTATGTGACATGATTGAGAAGATTTGCAAGGAAGATCGGTTTGGTATTAGTCCGAAGAATATTTTGTTCTTAGTTGAATGTATTTGATGATTAGTTTTATAAGCTAATTAATAATCAGATAGGAATTAGTTAAAGGTGTCAAATAAAGGCTCAATTTCGAAAGTACCAATACTCTCCGGGCTCCATAATTCTCTGTAAGCGGCCGGAGTAGTATACTTGTCCTTAATGCATGAGGTGGCGGGATTGAGATGCACACAAATTCGTATTCGAAAAAAATTGTTCGAACTGGTTAAAAAAATCGGAAAAAATCTGATTAAAAAAAAGTCCACCTCAATTGGATTCAGCCCGCAGGCTTAAACGAATCGCATATTTTTCACAAAACCCCGATCCGGTTCGAGCCGAATAAACCCAAATTTAATCTCGATTTGGACGTAGTCTTGATCAGGATAAAAGTCCAATCCAAAAAGTTAGAATTTTCAATTAAATCTCGGATAAAAACTTAAATTTTTTAATTAAATCCGAAAAAATAAAAAAAAGTTAAAGTTAAAGTTATCAATATCTAAAATAATTTGTAAAAATCCGATTTGGCCCCTCCTGACCCGACCCTATCTACAGGTATAAATATTTTAGAGGAAATTTGTCTCGATTTAAAAAAGCTCGGCCCTATCGGATATCGAAAAATCCGACCTGACTATTTTGTATTATTTTGTATTATTGGATGCTCGGACTAAAAAGTGATATTATGTGACTAAAACTGCATTTGTACTTTGTCTTAAAATTGTGAATACAAAGGAAGAAACATAATTAAATTTAATTAAAGAGATACATGTCTATTGGATATACTTTATACCAATAACCACTTTTACTAATAATCAGACAAATGAAATTATCATGAAAGAATCTTGAATAAAAACTAAAGTGTAAAATAATATTTGTGAAAGACATTACCATACTAATGGGTTTTATATCACAACAAAAAAGTCCAAGTGGTTCAATGGTTAAATTGGTGAATTGAAATTCTTAGTAATTAGTATTGAAGTGTCTTAGGTTCGATTCCCATCAAGATGAAAATTTTCTTACATTTTTATAAACATTTGACTTTGGAGGGGCAGTTATGTAATTTCAAGTTGTTGAATAAAATATTTCACAGAGTACTTGTTGCAGTATAAGATATATAAGCAAAATTTACGATAAATTTGTACTTAATTAATGTGACAAAATTTGAATCTTCTACCTGATCACAGGGGAATACCAAAGAATCATCATCATACATTTTACAATTTAAACAAATAATACATTTTACAATTTAAACAAATATTCAGTAGCACAGCATCATCACAATTCTCAACCTAATTGCAACATCGTACACAAACAGACGCACTACCGTGCACAAACAGACGCACGCGGCACGCGCATCCCCCCACACATTTCTTCTTTATCATAACTTGTATGAAACCTAATAATGATCGGTGAGAATTTTATTAGTATTTTTACCCCGGAAAATCTCTTACATTTCCTCTTTGTCTCTGATGAATCAGATTACTAATGTAGTGCAAATGTGAATCTTGGTAGGGTTCCTTTGATTATGATATCTATCATGATGAATAATATAAGATCTCGTTAGAATCTTTTTTTGAGATATTAAGATTTTAGATGAGTTATTTACTTAACAGTTGATCATCAGAGATTGGTTTAGGAATTTTTTTTGCGTTCGAGTTCTCCAATGATACGAAAACATGTAAGTGTAAGAAAACATAAGAATTACTTCAGATTTTTCACGAAAATATAATGAATTGAGATACATGAATTGTAGTGATGGTTATAGCTTTTCATGATCTTGACAGTACTCACAGCTGATGCAATTTGATAGTACTTGTTTACGAAATGTCGAAATCCGACCCATAACAATCTGTTGTCATCTCTACATCAAGTGTTTGTTTGCGCACTTGATAATTGTTTCTAATAGATTCTTTTGCCAATCGGGAGTGTTCTATCCCTAGCTAATGTCGGAACAGTCTACATTCTTTGCAATTTTTTTTGAGATGTTTGAAGAAAGTCCTATACTCCATGCACTCCCTTATCAAAAAGAAAGTCCCATGCACTCTATGTGGTACCGAATACATGCAGAGTCCCACTTATAAAAATGACCAACGATATTTAATTCTATCAAGAAATTCATTAATTAAAAAAAGGATGAGAAATGAAAGTGCCAAGTTTGTAAGAATTTAGACATGCGTATTATTGGAATAAAAAAAAGGTTTTGTTCGAGAATATTCAAATAATTAGCAAAAATAAAAAAAATTGTAAGTGACTTCAGTGTGAAGTTTGGAACCACTGAAAGGGCACATACATAAAAGTCGGGGGCGATAACATCAAAAAGAAGTACACGCAAGGTTTTTTTTTTTATATAATTATAATTTTCATTGATAAAAGGTTGGTAAAACTTCTTAGTGTAAAACCAAGAAGCCCAACCGACCCGTACAATCCCATAAAAAATGGGCCGAGCAAACCAACATACAGAGAGAGACCCATGAGGGTGATAAAACAAAGCTACAGGAAACGAGAACTAGTCTAGGAACATGAAATTGAGCCAGGGATTGTAACTGCAAAAGGATGACCAGAGTCATATTAGGCTGCCAAGGCAGCGCCATTGTCTGAGTGATAATCTGGCACTTCAACTGGATCCTGCCTTGCTACGATGTCACCTGCAGGAGCAAAACCACGAACATACCCAGCTTCATCAGTAGGGATCGGAGTAATTTGCAGCTGTGGGATAGGGGGGGCCAAAGCCCATGTCCAGATCAAGCTTCTCTTGGAGACGTCCAAACGGCTGCAGGACGAAATGCATTGAATCCGAGTTGTTGATTCCCACTGCAGCAAGGTAATGTGCAGTCTTGTTTGTGTTAAGTAACCAGCTCATCTAAAACCTTAAGATGTTAGAGTAAGGTCCCAAATGGATTTTATACTATATTTTAACACTCTCCCCCACTCGAAATCCCATTTTTGGATTGAAGAGTGGATCACTCGAAATTAGTGCATCTTATATTTCTGTCTTATTGGACCGTTGAGGGATGTATGGCTAAAACATTATTAGTTGTCACCTGTTTTGTCTTGTAGGTGAGCCTATTTATGGACTCATGCCTCAATTGGTGTAATCAGAGTATTTTTATTCCCTTTCCAAACATCTGGATAAGGTTGAGCTCTCAAAACATTCTCTGCATTTTCTTATTTCAAGCTTATATTTTGCTTGTCTTCGTGGTATCAGAGCTAAGTGCACGGGAGAATGAATCGATTACATTTTTTTTTACAGAATATTCATGGCTGGAGCGCGTGTCATGTATCAAGAAATGATGAACCCTTTGTTTCTTCATCCATCCGACAACTCAAACTCGATTCAGGTGGATAAGCTTCAAGGTTCCTCTGATTATCGTCTTTGGAAACGATCGATGGAAATAAATCTTTCGTCAAAGCGCAAGCTGGGTTTCGTAAAAGGTACAGTTCCTTTACCAAACGATGATCCTGTTAAATCTGAGATGTGGGAGACTTGTAATAATATGGTAATATCTTGGATTACAAAAAATGTTTCTCCGACTATTAAAAGATATGTTATGTATATGACTGATGCTCGGGCTATTTGGTTAAATCTTGAAAAAATGTTTTCTTTGACCAATGGTAGTAGGAAGTATAAGTTGTCTAAAGAGTTGCATGAATTGAAACAACACACTACATCTATTACTGAGTACTATACCTCTATGAAAACTGTTTGGGAGGAGCTTGATTCTTTAAATATACTCCCTACTGTTAATGAACCTACTCCTGACGTAGTGAAATGTTGGATGTTATTAGTTTACAAAAGGAGGAATCTCGTTTGTTTCAGTTTTTAAATGGCCTAGATGAACAGTATAACTCCCAAAGGAGTCAATTATTACTCCAGGTTCCTTTGCCAACTGTTGAGTTTGTCTATTCAGCTTTAGAACAAGATGAGGCACAACGTACCATGCTTAATCTTGGTAACTCCACACAGGGTAGTGATCTCATGGCTATGTTTAGCAAAACTAATTTGGATAAATCTGGTGTTTGTAATGTTTGTGGGGTTAAGGCCATCTTGCAGATAGATGTTGACAGGTCATAGGATATCCTCGTTGGCATCCAAGGTCAACCAAGTCAAACACATGCACAGAGGAAGGCCCCAAATGGATCTTATGTTATATTTCAACACTCCCCCTCACTCAAAATCCCATTTTTGGGTTGAAGAGTGGATCACGGACGCCCATCTTTGGGGCATTAATTTACCTTCGTGTCCCTAATAAATTGTGAGAATATTGGGGGTAGCAGGGAGTCGAACTTGTGACCCCCGCCGACCAGAGCTCTGATATCATGTTGAGTAACCAGCTAATCTAAAATCTTAAGATGTTAGAGGAAGGTCCCAAATGGATCTTATACTATATTTTAACAGTTTGCAGATTCAGAGATGTATTTGAAGCTGTTTTCCCATTCTGGATTGTAGCCAATGAGTTTCTTTATTTGCTCCACAATCCACATGCAAGTCCCATCTCCCCTTCTATCTAAACGATTAACCTCAAACAAAGGGTTGAAATTGTCCGTTTCCAAAGTGACAAATTCAAATTTGTAAGGTGAGCTTGGTTAAGGCCCATGTGGACAACCCAGAGTTGTGTGGCTAGTGGAGACATACCACGGATAGTCCCGGTGAGGCCTCGAATCATACGACCACGGTAGTCTCGGATTACAATGCCCACTCCATTTTTGTTTCCATTGTACTGCCTAGAAGTGTGTAAAACATGCCCATTCACTTTGTTGTTCCCACGGAGAGGTGCAGTCCAAGTGTAGTATGCCATTGGAGAGAAAGTGTGGAGTGTATGCAGAGAAGTTTGGAAAGGCAATATGTGTGTGAAATGGTCATGTGAGAGTGTATGTTATATAGTGGGGGTGTTGGATATCTCATAGCGGGTAAATGAATTGCTTAAGTAGTAATACCCAGGACGTGCAATGGGGTGTCTGAGGTGACTAAAAGTCTGAGAACCCTATTGTATAGGAGGATGGTTGGTGCATATATGTGGAGATGTGTGAGATTTTCTGAGAGATTTTATAGGAAAGCATAATCTCGAGACATGTGAAATAATTTAGTAGAAATAGATAGTATGATAGAATAATATGTAAATTAATGTACTAGGAGTGTTTGTTATCAAGGCTTATCCACAATTATAAAAGTGGACTTATAATGGACTTTTAGATCCAGCCCATCACCATGCTACTCCTATGGGCTCCAAGTTTAGCCAAGTAGTCTGGCCCATGATTGTATATGCGACTAATATGATCAATCTATATGTGTGCGAATTCATCTACGTCTGGAGTGTCCGAGAAAGGAATGTGTTCTAATGGACCTACCCTGTAATGTTGGAAATTTTTCCAGAGGTTGTAAGAGCCAATATGTACAATGACAGATTTGTCTGGAGGGACCTTAGCTTTGATTTCTTTTAACAGGAAGAACAATGAAAGTGTTTCCACTTCCAGTATTAGAAGTATTACAAGAGTGTTGTTTGCCATTATGATTTATAGATGGTGTGGTCTGCAACATGCAGAGCATTCCATAGCCAGTCTCCATCAGGACCTGTAAGATTGACTGCTACCCACCACCTGTCCAAAAAATCCCAGCAATATGCTACCATTGTACATCCTTTGAACAAACGAAGGTATCCTCAACAGTAAAATTATAAATAGAACAAATAGGTTATAGGTTAAGTCCTGGTAATCTATATTCTAGAAAATGGTTTGTAAGGGAGAATATTATTGTAGAGCTTCCATAAAAAAAACCTTAATCTTGGGCGGAATTTTTAGTGTCCAAATGAAAGACCATTTAAAGTTATTTGTGTACCTGGTTGTTCCCAGGAGTTGGTACATATCTGCTGTTTTGTATGAGCTATTATTTGTTCTCCATACAAGTATGTCATCACCTAGATTTATGATGTAATTATCGAGGATATTATAGATTTCAAGTGCATCAACTTCTTCTTGTTGTCGAAGTGACCTAGACCATAGTTCTTGTGGAGATGCAGAGTATTGTTCCCATATTACAAGCATGTCCGAGAGTAATATATTCCTTTATTTAGAAATACGATATAGTCTGGGAAATATGTGTGCTAAATTACCATCCCTAGCCCAAATATCTTCCCAGAAAAAAATACAAGATCCATTACGAGCCTTCCATATGAAATTGTCGTTGTTAAAGAGTTGTGATGTGTCACTATGATTGCGAAGATATGTCAAATTTGTAATGAGGAGTGATCTATTTTCTTGGCGTTGCGACTCTGTCCAGGTGGTACAATTAGTCCCATATTTTGGCCTTTAGAAGTGTGAGCCAATGCGAATGTTTGTTTTCCTTAATTCTCCACCAGTTTTTGCAAGCATGGCTAAGTTGCGATGTTCATGGTTTGTGATCCCCAGGCCTCCACTTTCTTTATTGAGTGTGATCGTGTTCCAGTTGATGAGATGTAGTTTGCTCTTCCCCCAGAGAAAATTCTTGTGAATATTGTCTATTTTCTTTCTAACTCCTTTTGGCATGATAAAGAAATTGAATCAGTATATCGGGAGGCTGTCTAGCGTGGCCTTCATAAGCACTAGCTTACCTGCCATGTTTAGTTGTGTAGTAGCCCAGTTACAAACGTTGTGTTCAAACTTCTGAATGACTGGTGCCCAAAGTGCGATATTATTGTGTGCAAGTCCTAAAAGAACTCCGAGGTAGTGTAGAGGCCAATTGCCTACCTTACAACCAAATGCATCTGCCCATTTAGTCTGTTGTTCACGTGTGTAATTTAGTGCTAGAAGCTCACTTTTGTGAAAATTTATCTTAAGTCCTGAGAGAAGTTGAAATGTCAACAAGACTCGTGTGATAGACTCTATAGAATTGTCATCCCCATTAATAAATAGAAGGGTATCGTCTGCAAATTGTAAGTGTGTGAAGGTGAGATCACCATGACCTATATGCACCCCCTCAAATTTGCCTAGTGTGTTTGCTGTTGTAATCAAATGATGAAGAATTTGTCCTACTAGGTTGAAAAGAAGTGGAGATCACGGGTCTCCTTGCCTCAAACCTCGAAAAGGCGAGAATTCACATGTAGGAGACCCATTGAAAAGTACTGCAATGCGAATAGAATGAAAGAGTGATTTAATCCACATTAACCGTCTCTCACCAAAGTTCATGTGCTTGAGTGTTTCGAAAAGAAAATCTCAATTGACGGTATCAAAAGCTTTTTCAAAGTCTAGCTTAAGGATTACTCCATTGCACTTCTTAGTCTTTATAGAGTGTCTGATTTCTGACGTGACTAGTATGCCATCCGAGATACCATGCCCTTGCATAAAGCCTGTTTGCTGATCTGATATTAAGTATGGAAGGGCTTGTTTGAGTCTATTTGCAAGTATTTTCAGTAACACCTTCATTATACTGTTAATGAGGCTTATGGGCCAGAATTCACCCGGGGAGGTGGGATTTAGCACTTTTGGAACGAGTGCAATGAAAGAGGAGTTTAATCCTGGAACGTATCCATTATTATAGAAATTTGTTAGAACTTCCTGAAAGCTTGGTTGTATCTGTTTCCAATAGTGCTTCAGGCATTTAGAAAGAAAATACCCATGATTGCATTAAGGCCATCCAGTCCTGGGGACTTATTCGAGTTGGAGTCTCGCAAAGCCAATTGTGTCTCTTCTATGGAGAAAGGCCTTTCTAGCAATGATTTTATGTTATCCGGGATCTTATTTGTGAACAATGTGCCAATTTTAAAACTAGGGGAATATGTGTTCTTATTAAGAAACATGTTAAAATGATCAAAGAGAATTTGTTTGACAACTTGTGGTTGTGTCTGCCAGATATTGTCGTGAAATAAGCCAATGATATTGCTTTTATGCCTCCTATGGTTCACGATTTGATGAATTTTTTTACTATTTTTATCTCCTCCTGCATTCCAGTTTACTCGAGATTTTTGCCATAATATTTGATCCCGATGATGGTAAAGCTCATCTAGATGTTTAACTGCCTGATGAGCATCTAGAGAATTGTTGGCGTCCCTTTTTTCCAGTTCATCTTCTGCATTGGTTATGGCAAGATCAAGGTTACCAAGTATGTTTTTATTCCACCACTTACCTACATTCCTAATATTTCTGATAATATCCTTAAGGGGAATGATGTTCTCGTGGGCATTGGCCGAAACCTGTTGTGCTAGCATCTGGTTCAACGTTCTATCTGTTAACCAAGTATTGAAGTACTTAAATGGCTTAGGTCCCCAATTTGTATATTTGATCCCAAGCCAGATCGATCTATGATCCGAATTTTTTCCTACTAAGTAATTTGTTTGACCACCCAAGGCTACCAATCCATAAGTGGTTGACGAGGATCCAGTCTAGAGTACTTTTTTTATTTGCTGGGCCAAACCAAGTAAAGTGTGGTTCTTGCATTGTAATATTAATGAGCCCATTATTAATAATGAAACTGTTAAAAATGTTTGTATCCAGATGATTGTGGGTGCAGTTGATCCTGTCTTCGTCTTTCATGACACTGTTGAAATCCCCCAAAACACATATAGGGGTGTCTTGATTTGCTGAGATGAAATTACTAATCTGTTCCCAGATTAGTGATTTCTCTGTAGTGGATTGTGGAACATACACATCAATAATAATGAAAATAGTACTGGTGTGTGTTGTTTTCCCCTTGAACATGATCCAGTTGTGTGTGATAATGTTGCTTAGTATAGTGTAGTGTTGTTTATCCCAAGATGTGAGGAGTCCTCCAGACAGCATACGTTGGTGCCTCCATCCAACCATGGGTGTTTTCGTTCCAAACAGAATTTCTTTTAGGTGTGTCCCAATTCCAGCATTTGGTTTCTTGTAAGCATAAGAAGTTTATGTTGTTAGCATAAATAAGTGCTTTAATGTTCCTCTTATTCTTGATGTTATTGCACCCCTTGACATTCCAATTCAATCCAGAAAATTGATTCATGAAAATTGCTTGATATAAGTGTGTTTGTCCTGTGAGATCTTAGTTTGTCAAAGTATACTGATAATATTTTGTATCACCTCATTATTATCTCCCATTGGTTGTAGCCCCATATCCACCGCATCGCTGAGAATGCGCGTAGCTATTGCTTCTTTTGCTTTTTTGGCATTGAAACTAACTATTTGTTGCATATCAATGTTTGTGTCCGCAAATGGTGTCTGTTTGTGATGAATATAGCAGTAGTGTTGATTAACCCCCTTTTGCTGGAATTCTTTTTATGATTTTTAACTGGCTTAGTAATATTGGCGGTTAACTTTCTTGGTCTGCCTCTACCTCGTTTAAAATGCATTCCAAAGAGTCCTTTACACAGAGCTATATGTGCTTTTTTGTTGATTGGTTTGCTAATATCCCGGACATGTATAGCCTCTGTTTGGTAATCTACTGAGGAGGAATGTGACTTGGAGGAACTAAGTGAATCGTTATCTCTGTGTGCTCAAGGCATGTGTTGTGGGTTGTTTTCCTCCACATTGTTATTGTTTTGGTGTGGTACAATAGAGAGCATACGATCTTCAAGATCATTCACTGTGTTGTGTGGGGAGTTACTAGTTGGCATGTTGCAGGTCTGCGAATCTACTAAGGTTCCTTGTTTTGCTGTAAAAAAGTGTTGGCTCTGAGAATCTACTTCATTAATGTCCGTATTTATACTATGTCCTGTGTGTGGATGGGTACGGTGTTGAGTAGTTGTTTGATAGTTGCATTCTTCTGTTGTAACCAAGTTATCCTCCGTGGGCTCCAACTGTGTGGTAACTTTATCTGTATGGCAATGGTGTGGTTGTTTAACGTCTGAGTTGAGAGAAAATGTAGAGGTATGGCAAGGTTGTTCAAAAACAGTAAGCATGTAACTAATAGTCTCTTTGATATGGGCTGGTTTCGTGGTATCTATCAGTATGCTATGATTAGTAAAGTTTTTCTCTTACAAGAAAGATGGCAAGCTAGAAATAAAGGTTCCCCAGAGTTTTGCAATCTTAGATAGTGCTTGGAAAAGTAAGTATCGCCATGAATAGCGCTCCAGATATCAGTAGTGCTTGATTTTGTTGGTAAGTTGCCCAGAAAAAGGTAGATGGGTTTAGTAGACTTCCTCTTACGATTTGTGACCAAAGTTCAGGTTTGGTGTTTAGTATCTGAGTTATGTCATGATGTGCATGTGACCGTCTTCAGGTAAGGATTGTCGTCGATATCATAGAAAGTCGTCTTGGTAGTAGTAGTGCCTATGGATCTCTTAGGGTTATGTTTGTTGTTGATTGATATATTGTCCACCTGATCTTGATCTTAAAGGATCAAAATATGAATAATTTAACTGAAATGTGATTAGAATTTGATAAATTTAAAGTAACTTTAAATGACAAGTAATTTTTGAAAATTTAGTCAAACGAGCTCTTAATTACGTGTCTGTGTAGAGGAATATTTAATGATAAAATATTAGTTTAGATGTAATTTACCATGATACTCCTTCGGTTGGGCACGGAGGTTAAGAAAAAGTAATAAAATAGTGAAAAAAGTAGAAAAAATGAATTAAGTGATGGATCCAATTAATTTTTAATGTATAAAGTGAGGATAGTGGAGCAGAGTAGTGGAAGTAGTTGATTTTAATATTTTTAAATGTTTATTATTTTTAAAAAGTTTAGAAATGTAAATAATTGGATGTGACATCTCAAAAAGAAAAGTGTAAAAAAATGATTGGAACATACAGAGTATTGTTTATGTGTAATTTATTTGAATAAATTAAAAGTTCGTACTTTAAAATAGGGTCACACATAAACATAAGAGTACTGATCTTTTTGAGTTTAACTAGCTACTTAAGTAGGTAATGAGTTTAGTGCATGCATATATAAAAACCCCTTTATAGTGATTTGCAAGTAGACCTGACAATGAACCGTGTCGTGTACTTTCATGTTTTTGTGTACTTGAATGTAAAACTCATATCCGACCCGTTTTGAATTCGTGTACTAAATTTGAAACACATATCCAATTCAAAATGTGTCATGTACTTTACGTGTCGTATTCGTGTATATTAAACAAAAATATAAATTTAATTTAATTAAAATTTATATATATATTATAAAACTATTTTAACTATGTAAATTTTTATGAAATGTGTATTAAATATGTATTACATACAATTTTACAAAAATTTGCAAATATAACTTATATATATGAATGTATACTTCTTATATATAAATGTATAACTTATTGCCAATTAGTCGTGAAACTTTTATTTATTGTTCATATGTAATTGCTTATATATTTTCTAAATATGCAATACTATAAATGATATATATATATATTTAAAATTATTTATTTACTTCATTAATTCGTGTACTTTCGTTCCGTGTCGTGTACCTATTGTGAAAATCTAAACCCGACATTAATTATACTCGCGTTTTTTCGTGTTCGTGTACCAAAATTTTGCACTCAAACACTAATTATCTGTGTCGTGTACCAAATTGCCCAGTCTATTTGCAAGTGTACTTGCACACGGAGAATGCATAATTAAATATAATTAAGTTTAAGTTGACAAATACTCTCTCCGTCTCTAATTACATGTTTATTTTGATTTTCTAGAAGTCAAATTAACTAATTTTTGACCGAATATTACAAATAATTCATTTATTATTTTTAAAAACTGAAAATTACATTTGAAAATAGACTAAACTGAAAGTCAAAATGAACATGTATTTAGGAACGGAGGAAGTATAACACACGTGAGATTAAACTTGATAAAAATCCACCTATCAGACTTCTAAGTTCGACCTTTTACAGACTTTTAAAAGTAATGCATTTGTATTATTGTTTTTGAAGCATCAAGTAAAGACATTCTAAATATTAAATAATTATTACTTTTTAATAAATGGGAGTGCATAACAATAAATAACATTATTAAGAGGAGAATATTATGTATTGGGTTCCACTCATTCTCATAATAACTTAATTCCATTGAAGATTTGATAATTGATATTAAAAAAATAAAAAGGTTTTGAGTTTAATGGTTCGATTAGACATTTATAGGACAATTCTACTTTTTTTTTTCTTATATGTGCCCCAAAGGATAAAGTACTGCAGCTTATTACAACTTTTCAAGATTTTAAAACTTAAGTAGGGTAGTTATACACTATGATCAAGATTTAGAATGAATCTGATTCAGGATCAAATTATTCTTAATGAAAAAATTAATTATCAAAAATTCAAATATACATGTATAGATAAATATATATTAAGACCTAGTTTTGTGCATGGTGCTTAACACTTTACTTCACGTAGCATGCAATAAATAACTAGAAAAAAAGGAATAAATAAATGAAATCTAACTATCATGTATTCATGTGGAGTATCATTTACGTGTATTATTATTTTTGCATCCACTCTAAAACTCGAACGGGACAAATCTCAAACCGGCTATGTAGTCAAGTTAAAAAATAAATAAACGAGCTAAGTAAAGTTTGTTTTCTACTTTGTTTGGGTCTTGCTAGTTGCTACTTGCCACGAAGCATTTGAAGTCCCCTGCATCATTCAATGGGCTTTTTTATGTGATATATTTAAATTCGTTGTTGTTTCTGACAGTGCAATTGGGCCTCTTAAAACATATCCATTATCAATTTATCGTTTCATAAGTTTGAAATCTTTAGGGGCTGAATGAACAACAATCACCGATCTGGCCTGCTTGTAATTTGGGCCGATCGTTTGCTACAGCTTGCTGCGACTTGTAAAAGAAGTTCATATAGAAAGAAACTAAACAAAATTCATGATCTTTGCGATGCAAGAAGAGGAAATTATTTCATAATTTGGGCAATGATATAAAGAAAAGAGGAAAAACAATTCTTATTTGATGAATATATTAAAATTGATATATTAACATTTCGAAGTATAAAGAGAGTGGTTATTTGAATTCATGACAAATTGACATATTTTATCTTCCAATGATACATCTATTAGTATATATTAAACCATAACACAAGAGCAAAAATTGTCACTTTAATGTCTATGAAGTTACGATTTTACCACTATTTTTTGGCAAAAAGTGTCACTTTAATGCCTGTGAAGTTACGATTTTGTCCCTATTTTTTGGAAAATTACAAAAATGTCACCCCTTTAATGTTTATACAAAAAATAAATTAAATATGTTAGTCTTGAGAATTGAACCTGTGACTTTCTACGCTCAAACTTGCACCACAATCATTGTTCTACAATTTGTTTTGAGTTTACTTTCAAAATCTTAATAGATAAACCACATATTCTCCCTTTTTTTTATTATAGAGTAAATAAATATTGATTTATATTATTTCTAGAATATTGCACAATATATAATTGAAAAAAATATTTTTATCGATTGAGCATGATCTACAATTCTCTTTTGTCAATTTAAATGATTGATTTATGTCATTTTAATACCTATGAATTTACGATTTTGCTCCTATATGTTAAAAAATTACAAAAAAAACACCTTCTCTTTTATATTTATGTAAAGAATAGATGAAATTATGTTAGTGTTGAAAATTTAACCACTAAACTTCTCTAATCAAACTCATACCATAACCATTATACTATACGTTATTTTAAGTTTTTTTTAAAAAAATATTTTAGATAAATCACATTTTCTCCAAAAAAAACTTTGATTTATATTATTTATAGAATGTTGCATATTATATATTCCAAAAAAATATTTTAATGGATTAAGTATACTATATATTTCTATTTTGTCATTTTAAATGATTTATATAAAAAATAAAATTTTAAATAATATAAAATTATACATAAATGTAATCGATTCCTAAAAAAATATGAATTTATTTACCTTCTCATCTGTGTAGATATTAAACTATTGAAATAAAAAAAGATTTTTTTAAGAAATATATAATTTTGTTTATAAAATTATACATAATAAATGATTGTCTCGCATAATTTTTATTTATATAAAATTTTAAATACGCGAGTCATATTAGAGATTTTTGGTCGACCAACTATTTAGACTTTCAGCGATTTAAAAGTGTGATTGATCTAAAAACATATATATTAAAAAAAACTAAAATAATTGAATTTATGTTTAAAAAAATGACAACTCCAAAAATAGGATTTATGTTGTATATATAAAAAATAACATATTCAATATTCAATATAAAATGAAAAAAGATATGTTTTTTTTAATTATAAATATTACAAAATTGCAATAATTATTCGCAGTGACCAATTAGACTATAACTCAAAGTATGGTAATATGAATTTTAAATAGTATACTAAATTGATCAAATAATCAACATAATATATTATGGTTGAGTTATAACATATACTTAGATCAACATATGATGAAACCAAAAAATTTTATCTTAAATATTATGTTGATGCACAGTCATTAAGGTCGTCTAATCATAATTTACATTAATAAAAATATTTGTAAAAATTCAAGTTGAGTTAAAAAATAATTCATATTATAAGATAAAAATTGTTTCAATTTACCAAAATTTTAAAATAGAATTTTGATATTGTGTAATAAATTTTAGACTAAAACTAAACATTTGAGTTTAAAAATATAAAAATATGTATGTAATATATAAAAAAAATGAGATATACACCGCAAGGACGACTTTCATATAATATTAATAGTTTCATAATATGTTTTCGCCTTACGTATATATCGATTCTTTATAAATGTACTTTAACTAAGTTAAAATCACATTGCTTATGTTATATATTGACAATTTTCAAAAATATTTATTTATTTTATACTCAAATGTTCAATTTGATAAAGTTTCGTCATCAAAAATCATATTATTATATACTCAAAGGTTCAATTTGATAAAGTTCCTATCACATCATCGAAAATCATATTAATATTTTAGCAATTAAATGTAATCATGCGATTATTATCGTATGGATATTTATCCAAATTTTATGAAATTTAATCAAGTTATAAAATATCTGGTTAATGTAATTGGTATGCCATATTACAAAAAATACTATTAAAATATGAGATAAAATCGAAATTTTATCCTTTTTCAAATTTTAAATTACAAAATTATCTCAATATATAAACAATTTCGTGCGAGAAATTATTGCAATACTCGTGCCTCGCACGAGCTTTTACGCTAGTTTCTTTTAATACTCTATCTTTTTTAACCAAAAATTATTCATTCTCGTATTTTATTATTACTAGATGATAACTTGTGCGAAGCACGGATCCGAGATAATTTATTAAATTAATAAATATTTTTTATTAATTTATTAAATTAATTTTGGGGTGAAACCAAATTTCATACTTCGAATTACCGAAGGACTGTTAATATATTTTAGATAAAAAAAGATTAAATTGTATGTAACTGTAAGATAAAAAAATTATGCAAAATAATTAATTATTGAAATAATCTGAATTTTATTCGAAGTACCAAAGCACTGATATTATATTTCAGATTAAAAGATAATATTAAATTTTATGTGAGATATGACTTTAGCTCTATGTGATATAGAACTTTAGTTCTATGTGAGATAAATATTTAGAAGATAAAACTCTACTTGTGTATGAGATAGGAGTTTAGGGGTGAAACAAAAAAAAATGATAGAATCAAATTTATGCGAGATATAACTTTAGCTCCATGTGAGATAGAACTTTAGCTCTATGCGATATATGTATTTAGAAGATAAAACTCTACTTCTATATGAGATAGGAATTTAGGGTGAAATCAAAAAAATAATGGAACCAAATTTGATACAAAAAATATTATTAAAAAGGGGTTTCGTTTATTAATAAAGGTTATAGATAGATTGGAGACATAATTGTTTTTTGGCATAATTCGAATAGAATTGATTCGAACTCAAATAAACCATGCAATATGCAGTTGGCATAAAATAATTACAGGAGTATGTTGCTTGCCAAATACAGGTGACAATGTAAATATGTTGCTTTTTCTTGTTAGTAAATCATTCTAAAGAAACAAAAAGAGACCTGTTATAATTTTACATTAATTTTTAAACAAATACAGTATTTTAGTTTGCTTATAAATACTGAACCTAGCTTCCTTTCTTTTCATTCATTCATCAACTAAATATATAATCTAAAATAGTTTTATTTGAGTAGTATTGTAGAAGGGTTGTTCAACTTTCAATGGAGTTCAATCTCTTTCATTTCTCTGCACTTCTTTCTGTAAGTTTTATTCAGTTACTGTCTTCTTGGAGTACATTCTTTATGTATGATAGATTCATTGCTCTGTTCTTCTTTTTCGGTTTATTTCGGTTTTTATACGAGTACAATGCAGGTAGCATTTGTTGCAAGTCATGCAGTTCAATCTTCTGAAGACTACTGGAGATCAGTTTTGCCTAACACTCCCATGCCTAAATCTGTTAGTGAACTTCTTCAATCTCCTGGTGAGCAAACTCCTCGATTTTATGGATTTAAAACGGTGACTTATAAGCTCAGTCCCTTCCGTTAAGTCATTTTCTGACTTATAAGTCGGGAGGAAAAGTACAACAACAAATTTTGAATTACGAGTCAAGAAAAGAAAAAATAGCTCTGGCAAAAAACTGACTTTTTACACATTGCTTTTGTTATGCTAACATTGAAACCATATCCTAACCTTACAATTTTCATTTGAGAAACGGTTGTAATGCTCGAAAATATTGTTGATATGCAGAATGGATGGATGAGAAAAGCACAGTTGTTGACGTGGGAGAGGGCAATGTAGGTGTCAACACAGGCAATAGTAATGGCACAGGAACTCATGTAGAAGTCGGAAAAGGTTCAGGCGTCGGAGTCATCACGGGTGCGCCTGGAGAAAAGACTGAAATTGGTGTTGGCAGAGGTGTAGTAGTCAGGTCAGAGAACAGAGGGAAGCCCGTTTACGTTGGAGTCCAACCAGGCGTAACCCCATTCGACTACCAGTATGCTGCCTCTGCAGCTCAGCTGCATGATAATCCCAATGTAGCCCTGTTTTTTCTAGAAAATGATCTACACCAAGGAACAAACATGAATCTACACTTTACCAAGCCCACTACTACAACAAATTTCTTGCCTCGTAAAGTTGCTGATTCCATTCCATTCTCATCGAATGAAATACCCGAAATATTTAGCAGATTCTCTGTGAAACAGAACACATTGGAATCTGAAACAATAAAGAGCACACTCAGTGAATGCGAAGCGCAAAGCATCAAAGGCGAAGAGAAGTACTGCGCAACATCACTAGAGACTATGATCGATTTCTCGACTTCTAAATTGGGTAAAAAAGTGATTGCAGTATCAACAGTTGTTGAAAAAGAAAGTGAAATGCAGAGGTATAGAATTGTTGGATCAAAAAAACTGGGAGAAAAAGCTGTGATCTGTCACAAGCAAAACTACCCATATGCTGTGTTTTATTGCCACATGACAAACAATGTCAAGGCATACACAGTTTCACTTGTTGGAAATGATGGAACAAAAGCGAAAGCAGCAGCTATTTGTCACACAGATACTTCCTCTTGGAATCCGAAACATTTGGCGTTTCAGGTGCTCAATGTTAAGCCCGGAAGTGTTCCTGTTTGCCATTTTCTTCCCGAGGATCATGTCGTTTGGGTTCCATATTAAGTGTTACTGCTGGATTTCGTTTGTGTTATAAGCTCTTCTTTTGGATGGTTTTTGAAGAAATAATGGCCAGGCTGCCCGCTGCTGCTTCAATATGTAAACCTTATATTACCATCATACCATATTGTTGGTAAATAATATACGAATGTTTCTGCAAATTTTTATGTATAAGAATTTTACTTAAAAGAAGGCACTCATGATTAATTCATGGCCCTGTTATTGAACTTAGTTTTTTACTTGCCTGCCAGTAACGAGAATTACTAGTTATTAAAATAAGTTAGACTTGTATGTTCAGAAGAACAGAGAGAATTACTACAATAAGTACTTATTTCTTTCCATTAAAAGGTTTTTTTTTTAAAGATGAAGTAAGCCTTAAATCTTTTGTCCATTAAAAGTTTGTGTGAGCCTTTAAAGATGAAGTAACCCTTAAATCTTTTGTCCTCAAATGTTGGTGATATGTATGTTTTCAAGAGATTCGGTTATTCCAGACAGATGATTGTTGCAGCATATCTTATCACGCTTATTATTAGCCGTAAAGAGTACATTTAATATTTTTTATTTGTGAATACATGAATGATGCGGCAAGTAAGATATAACAATCATGGAGCCCTTTCAAATGTGATGTTCTCATGTAATCATATCATTTGTATTTTGTTTACCTGTAGATAAAATCAAACTGAACTACCCTTCTTTACACACCATGTACTACACATGCACCCTCAACCGTCAACAGCTTCACATTCTTAAATTCTAGTAGTTGTTTCACGTACCCCTTACCACGCACTTGCAACTGCTTCACATTCTTAATTGATAGATGTTTTTTCAACGGAGTTCACACTCATTCTTTCGTTGAACTTTTTTCTGCAGGTCCGATAACATTTTCGTATAATTTAGGAACTCATTCTGCTTCGAAAAAAATTAAAAAAAATTGCCATGTACACACATAATATACTTAAGTCGGCAACTAACAAGAATTTAAGGTTCTGGAAGGCCAACAGAATCAGATGTCCGAGACAAAGGAATTGCTCTGGCAGACTTAATTAAGTGAACTCAAGCGCAGTCAAGCCCTGTGCAGTCGTGTGGATTAACACAATTCAATTCAATTTCAGCATGTGAGGTACGTCCAGTAGGGCTCAATCGGACCAATTATGCTGCTCACTGGTGTAGTCAAAATCCTACACTTGTGATGTTTTGCTTTTTCTTGATTCGAAAACTGTAGAATTAATCATACCAATCTTTTCATTTGCTTATTAATACTAGACTTCACTTGTTCACCAACTGGATAGGTTTATTACAGCCTTCCTCAATGGAGTTCCTCTTCTGTTTCTTTGCACTTCTTTCAGTAGGTTACTTCCATCACCAACTTCTGAAAATTCAATCTCCAGTTCGATTATTTTCCAAGCCTGCGGATATAGCCTCTACTACTAACTACCGAACCTAAAAAAATCTTGAATTTGACTCTCTATTTGATTATACTGCAGGTAGCATTTGTAGCAAGTCATGCAGCCGTATCTATTCAAGATTACTGGAGATCAGTTTTGCCAAACACTCCCATGCCTAAATCCATTAGCGAACTTCTTCAATCTCCTGGTTAGTGAACTCCCCGAATTTCATCTGTACAGCAGTTCTCCTGGACTAGCTTCTTCTGAGTATGTAGTAAGATCATAAAGCCGATTAATCTTCTTTCTATTAATAATAGCCCAACATGGGCAATAATTGATGACACATTTTATTCGATCTAAATTGGCAAGACATTTTAATGCATTTGAAATATCTAAATTGCCCTCGTGTTTACTATTTTTAAAAGAATTGTTGTCGAGTGGATTTGTACTTGGGTTTATACAATAATTTGAACCTCTTCTCACCACCACACCACTCAATTATATGTGTTGTCAATTACACACATCATATGTGTGTGCTTGAGTAGAGAAATATTTGATATTATTATTATTATATATCTATTTTATTATAGTCCAATAAAATCAATGATTCATGAGACATTTAATCTAATCTAAATTGGTGAGACATTTTATTTAATTTAAAATATTTAAATTTCCCCTATGTTTACTTTTTTTTTTAAAAAAAATTATTAATGAATGGAATCCAACTTAGGTTTATGCAATAATTTGTTCTATCTTCCTACCATTGCATTATTCAATCATATGTGTTCTCTATCAAACACATTATATGTACATGTGTGTGTCGCGTGAGTAGAGGAGTATTTGGTATATATTTTTATATCGATTAACATAATCTTATAATAGGTGAGATAATTTATCTATTGAAAAAAGACTTAATTGCACTTAAATGGCCTGAACTATATTTTTTTGCAGAAAAATGACTCAATTATAAAACTTGCCAGATGAATAGCCGAACTTTTATTTTTTTAACAACAAAATGCTTTCCGTCAAATAAGCTAGACGGTGTTTAACTGTTCAGGGGTATTTCTGTCAAAACATAAAGCTTAGCCAATCCAAAGTCACCTAAACGACCATTTAACTCTCCATCCAATAGAACATTTGCTGCTTTTACATCCCTGTGGATAACAGCTTGTTCCCATTCTTCGTGCAAATATAACAGTCCAGAAGCCACTCCTTAAATGATCTTGAACCTTTGCTTCCAAGTCAGAATCATCTTAGGTTCATCGTAAATGTATCGATCTAAGCTACCATTAGGCATGAAATCGTAAACAAGTAATAAATCCCCTTTTCTTCGACACCAACCCAACAACTGAACCAAATTTATGTGCCTTAAACGTCCAATACTAGCAATCCCTGATGCAAACTCTCTCAAACCCTGTTTCGAATTATGAGATTTCTGCTTAACCGCCACAAGCGTTCCTGAATTTGGCAGGGTTCCTTTGTAAACCCTACCAAAACCACCGAACCCAAGTAGCCCTTTATCTCTAAACCCATTTGTTTCTTTTTTCAACTCTTTATAAGGAAACCTATGTGGCCCAACATCAAGTTCCCAATCCTCAAGTACATCCATGTTCTTAATCTTATAAACAAGATACAAAGCTAACACAATTGCAAACACAACTAAAGCCACATCACATACCGAAACAATTATAATGAAGGAAGTGTGATCCTTTTTCGGACCCGGTAAAGAAGGAAGAGAAGAAAGATCAAGGGACTTAGCTTCTCCATTAATCTTAAAACTCCATCCAAAAACATAATGAGATCTAGCAAGCAAACCAGTTGAAGAAGAAAAACCAATATACATAGAATCTCGAAAAATCGGAGACAAGTCCACATGATATGACAAAACTGAAAACTTGGGTTTCACAGAAGACAAAGAAAGAGTAACATTCAATTCATTTCTCCATGAATCATAATCGATCCAAGCTTGAATTGTCTTGAAACTCTTAAGATAAAGCTCTTCTTTTACATGATTAGAAAAATTCCCATTATCATTAGCATTAAGCGGGCCTAAATACTGACTTGGTAATGAACCATTAAGCTCCTTTTCAGCAGCAATTGTAAAAGCTAAGCCATGCCCACCAAGCTTTGCATACTCAGGAACAATAGCAAAAACAAAAGCAGTAGAAAAAGATGACATTTTTGAACTTCTTGAGTTCTTGAATTTGATGGGGTTTGATGACATTTCCGTCAACGCTTTACATTCTCTGTCATTTTACTTTAATACCCCCACAATTAAAATATATTTTTAAAATATATAACGCCGTCTAACTTATTTGACGGAAATCATTTTTTTGTTAAAAAATAAAAGTTCGGCTATTCATCTGACAAGTTTTATAATTGAGTCATTTTTCTGCAAAACAATTATAGTTCAGGCCATATAAGTGCAATTAAGTCTTGAAAAAATATAAAAGGTAATCTATATAATATTTTTAGGATTTTATCTAACGGTTCTAATTGATTTCTATTTTGTCATTATTTCTAAAACTTATATGAAAAAATTTAGTTGGAAAAATATAAAAGGTACTCTATATAATATTTTTAGTTATACACAATATAAAAGGTACTCTATATAATATTTTTAGTATTTTATCTAACGGTTCTCATTAATTTGATTGGAAATATCTAACGGTTGTGGAATGAGTGAACAAACCATGAGGGACCAGACTACCAACCAAACTTTTATTGTTCCGTCTATTATATAATACTAGCTTTATATCCGTGCAATGCATGGGACGTTTAATAAGTTATTTTATTTAAGTATTTTTATAATTTCATTTATTTATTAATATCTTTTATATTACAAATTTTTAATAATAAATTAAGTTAATAATATGTTTTTTCATATGTATATATTATTTCGGTTTATGTTTTACTTGTTGAAATGATTAAAATTACTGGATTTTTTAAATATATAGAATCACTAAAAGAATGATTATTTATATGTTTATTCATTGTTTTTATAAATTTAAATTTAATAAATTTTAGTGTAATTATTTAAAATATTAAATTTATATTAATTTTATTATTCTTTACTTTTATATAAATATTACTTTTTCACTAAAGTAGAGTATTATAAATAACTCTAATTGTGTGATTGTTTGATAGGAGATTTTTTAATTATGTAGGACCCGCTGACGACCAAATCAAACCATACCATTTAAGTGCTTTACACTAATTATATATAAAGATATAATAGTATAGATATATAATGTTGTTAGAAAAGAGAAATTTTAGTTATAAAAAATATAAAAGGTACTCTATATAAAATTTGTAGTATTTTATTTAACGGTTCCCATTGATTTGATTGAAAAGATCTAACGACTGTGGATCTAACGGTTCTCATTGATTTGATTGGAAATGTACTTAATTCACGTGAACATACTAGAAAATTCATTATATATTAAATTTTAATATTATGCATGTACACATTCTACAATGTAAATTACATTTCACAAACAAGAAAATGTTTCATTGTACACATTCTACAATGCAAATTACATTTCACAAACAAGAAAATGTATTATTCGCTCAATGAGTTAAATTAGTAAAATCGTGTAGGTTAATGTCTTGTATGTAAGATAATCATATTTTGACATAGATCTTACACATAACAAATATCATAAGTATCAAATTTATTCATTTCTTAACTCAAAAACACCTCAACCAAGGATACTTTTCAACGCTAACTATCTCACTACAGAGATCAAGTCCAGCTTTTGTAGCCACAATGAGATTTCTGTCAAACGATCTATTAATTATCATAAACACCGAACTACTTAGAAGTTAAAACAATTATGCTAGATAGTGACCCGTGCCTTGCACGGGTTTTCATGCTAGTTGTTCCATATTCCACAACCAATTTCTAAACAATTACTCTGTGTACCACAAACTTTTATTTGAACAATTCAAATCAATCTTACAATTATCAATCAGAACGAAAGGTATAAGAAAAACAAATTAAAATATAAATAGGTTCTAATTGTTAAATTATTTTATTAATAA
Organism: Heracleum sosnowskyi; assembly: GCA_030848705.1. Classification (NCBI taxonomy): domain Eukaryota; kingdom Viridiplantae; phylum Streptophyta; class Magnoliopsida; order Apiales; family Apiaceae; genus Heracleum; species Heracleum sosnowskyi. The sequence continues at coordinate 5,138,401 of CM061242.1, read as the reverse complement.
TCACAATATATGGGCTTACAAATTAAAGACAATTATATTTAATGTTTATTCTATATTTGGACTAATTAAGTGGTCTAAAATAAAGGGTCCAATAACATCTTATACGGTATGGGCTTTGTAATGTGTAATACCCAATAGTAAGTCTGATTAGGGTTAATGGGGTCTAATTGGATTACTATATAAAGAACATAATAGGGTTTTGGTCCCCAAGGCTATTCACAACCTCTACTCCTCTATTCCCATCAAGTTGAGCGAGATACGGCTAGAGGCGAATCAAGTCCGTGGAAGATCAATTCCCATAATCCGTATTCATATTTACCGTCATGGAACCAGGTACACTTTCGCACTACAGTTTATTATGTAACCTTGATAATATCACATAAGATGATCCTAGATTATTTATTTAGATCTAACAAGTGGTATCAAAGCAAGCTTCCCGTATGTAGAATCACAAATTTCATCAAACCATTATCTCATACGGTTTTGAGTCCAATGTTGTTGAAAAATGCATATATCATAAGTTCAGTGGGTGTAAATTTATTTTCTTGGTGCTTTATGTCGATGACATACTATTGGCTTGTAACGATATAGGCTTATTGCACGAAACCAAGAGATTTCTCACAAATCATTTTGAGATGAAGGATCTTGGCGACGCCTCTTTTATATTAGGAATTAAGATACATCGAGACCGTTCTCGAGGTATCCTTGGTTTATCACAAAAGAGCTATATCGAAAAGGTGCTTGCTAAGTTTGGTATGAAAGATTGTGCACAAATAAGTACTCATGTTGCTAAAGGAGACAAGTTTAGTCTCAAACAGTGCCCTAAGAATGAATTTGAAGGAAAAGAGATGCAGAACATTCCCTATGCTTCGGCTATTGGGAGTCTCATGTATGCTCAAGTTTGTACTCGGCCGGATTTGGCATTCATTGTGGGTATGTTAAGTAGATATACGAGTAAACCCGGAATGGATCACTGGATTGCGATCAAAAGGGTTATGAGGTACTTGCAAGGAACAAAGGATTACATGCTTGTTTATCGGAAGTCGGAAAATTTGGAGATCATTGGGTATTCCGATTCTGATCTTGCTGGTTGCATAGATACAAGAAAATCTACTTCTTGTTATGTTTTCATGTTAGCTGGAGGAGCTATATCTTGGAAAAGTGCTAAGCAGACACTTATAGCTCAATCTACCATGGAAGCAGAGTTTATAGCTTGTTATATTGCAACCAACCATGCTATATGGTTGTGGAATTTTGTTACAGGATTACGGATTGTTGATGGAATTGAAAGACCATTGAAAGTTTACTGTGACAATCGCTCTGCAACTGAGTTTTCAAATAATAATGGAAGCTCCGCAGCTTCTAAACATATAGATATTAAATATCTAGTTGTTATAGAGAGATTGCAAAATCAGATAGTGTATATTGAGCATATATGAACAAATTTTATGCTAGCAGACCCACTTACTAAAGCTTTGACACCTAAAGTCTTTCTTGGGCATACTGCTCAAATGGGTGTTATCTCTTTGGAGGATATTCAGTTCTAGTGGGAGTTTGTTTTGATTCAGTATTCAGTTTATATTGACACTATTATGATATATTGTATATTTTGAGTTTTCTGCAGAATAAAGTTAATTTCTTTTATTTTACTTTCTCTATTGCTCTAAATGAGTTATTGTTAGGAATATGTTGTTCTTGATGATAATTATAAAAACACTTAGTAGATTTTGTATTAAGTTATTTTGTAACTGTCAACGAAATAGCATGCTTTGCAGTGTTTCGTTGACAGGAAGCTCATCAACGAAATGAGTGATGTAGCAATTGCACTGTACATTACTTCATAGTTTGGTATGCAGTTTGTTGAGTACTAGATAGGTTTTCTAAGTCATGTTGACTAAATGGTTAGATAGGCAAAATAGGTTGGTTAATTGTAAATATTTAGTGCCTTGTAATTTTGCCTAAGTGAAGACATGTCAACGGAATGAAGATTACTCTATCAACGAAACAAGGAAGCTCATCAACGAAACAAAGAATAAAGCTATCAACGAAACACATCTCTATGCCATCAACGAATCATTATTGCTTTTCTATACAATTGACAAAGTGATAGTGACAGGTTCCTGACAGATCAAAAAGGAGATGTGGAAGTGTACTTTGCATTGGAAACCATTAAAATGGACATGGGGAATAAGGAAACATCCCAGTTTCCAATTGGGCTCTTGGGAGTGATCATAATAAGCATGAAGTCAAAAGCAAGGATCTCCAAGGACCACTGGACAAAGGGATGAAAAGCAAACTATTGGCGGTTACTCATTGTACTATTAGTGTAGCCAAAAATAGGGTTGTAAACTTGGGTTTATATAACCAAGTGTAGCAGTTACTTTATTTGTGTGAAGAAAAACAAAGAGTTTGTATTAGCTATCTTTGAGAGCATTTTTCTTCTCTACAACCTTGTAACTGAGCAGCTGTGTACATTTGTATCACAGATTATTTCCGCAATAAAAACACTTCAGTTGGATCATCAAACAATCCAACTGAATTATTTATATCTTGTGTTTTTATTTATTCAGTTCAGTTTAATTTTATAAAGTATTTTCAAGTTAAAGAAATATCAAAATTGTATTCAACCCCCCCCCCCCCTTCTACAATTCTGTTAGGTCATTTGGGATTAACAATTGGTATCAGAGCAAGCTTCTAACATACAAGAAGTTTAAAGATCAAGACCAAAAACAGAAACCATGGTGAAGAAGGATGCAGGTGTGAAGATACCAGTTCTTGATAAGGACAATTACTTTCACTGGAAAGTAAAGATGCATTTACATCTCATGTCTATGGATGAGAGGTATGTAGACTGCATTGAGAAAGGTCCACACGTTCCCATGAAGCTTGATTCTAGAGTTGGATTGCCAGATAATGCTCCTGATGTAGAGATTCCAAAACTTGTCTCAGAATGGACTGTTGAAGATGTTGCAGAAGTCCATAAAGACAAAAGAACCATGAACATTCTGTTTAATGGTTTGGAGCAAGAAATGTTTGACAATGTTATCAACTGTACAACCTCTAAGGAAGTATGGGATACTGTTAGAACTCTCTGTGAAGGAACTGAGCAAGTCAGGGAAAATAAAATGCAACTCCTTATACAACAATATGAGCATTTTCATTTTAAAGCTGGTGAAACCCTAAATGACACGTTTAGTAGGTTTCAGAAGCTTTTGAATGGATTAAAGCTGTATGGGAGGATCTATCAAACTAAGGATTCAAACCTTAAATTTCTCAGAGCTCTTCCAAAAGAATGGAAGCCTATGACTGTTTCTCTTAGAAACACTCAAGAGTACAAAGACTACACTCTTGAAAGGCTTTATGGAACCTTGAAGACTTATGAGCTGGAAATGGAGCAAGATGAGGAAATTGAAAAGGTACAGAAGAAGGGTGGATCTATTGCATTAATTGCATCTGTGAACCAACTGGAAGATGACAACAAAGAAACTGCAAAGGCCACAACTAGTCGACCTAGTTGTAGGAGTGATGTTAGCAAGGGTAAAGACAAGATGACAGAAGAAGAAGAAGAATCAGAACCAGCCAACTTGAATGACTTAGATGAGATTGATGAGCATATTGCTTTTCTGTCTAGGAAATTCTCTAAGTTCAAGTTCAAAAGAAACTCAGAAGCAAGGCCACCAAGAAGAGACTTTCAACCTAGCAAAACAAACTGGATTGAAAAGTCTAAGTCAAAATGTTTCAATTGTGGAATGCTTGGTCACTTTGCTGGAGACTGCAGAAAGCCCAAGGTTGAGAAGGGCAACAGGAAATTTGAGCCTGTTGATTATAAAAAGAAATACTTTGAACTTCTCAAGGAAAAAGAAAAGGCTTTCATGTCTCAGGAGTATGACTGGGCTGGTAATGGTGAAGACTCTGATGATGATGTTGAGTATGTCAACTTGGCTCTTATGGCTGACAATCATGAGCAGGAAGCAAGTTCCTCAAGCAACCAGGTAACAATTACTAATCTTTCTGAGCTTTCTAAAGAGGAATGCGATAGTGCAGTAAATGAAATGTCTACTGTATTATATAATTTGCGTGTTACTCTTAAATCACTTACCAAAGAGAATTCTAGAATAAAAGAGACAAATCTGCTCTTAAGTGATAGGAATGCAATGTTAGAAGCACAGCTCATTGAATTTGAGAAAATGAGGTGTGTTAGTAGGGATGCTAAGAAGGAACTTGAGAACGTGTTACAAAGGGAAGAAATTCTTAAAACACAACTTGAGATAGAACAAGGTGTGATTGCAAAATGGAAAGATTCCAGGAATGTTGCTACCAACATCATTAATGTTCAAGGTATGGAATCTTTCTGTGAGGAATCATGGAAAAAGAACAAAGAGAAGCTAGGGTGTGTTGGTGAAACCTTAGAATCAGAAACAGAGTCAACAAACAACAATGATCATTTGTTGGAGGTTGATATGTCAACGAAATGCAATGTTTCGTTGACACATGAACCATCAACCGATCAGGCTGTTTCGTTGACAGACAAAAGAAAAGAGAAACTCACTAGACTTAATGACAAGTATGGTCCTGTCACCAAGAACTTTGTTCAAGGTGAGTCTAGTAATTCAAAGAAAGTTGAGAAGCCTGTTGAGAGAGCTAATGTAGGTCACTTGTCTAACAAGCAATTGAAAGACAAGGTAGAGAAAGTTCATAATGAGGCTAAGGGAAATAAAAAGAATAACAGGAATGGCAAAGTAGGAATTAACAAACACAACAATTACACACCTGATAAATATGCTCCTAGAAAGACATGTGTTAATTGTGGAAGTGTTAGTCATTTGTCTACTAACTGCAAATCTGTTAAGAAATCTGCTAATGTGAAAATGCCCAAGCCTGCAATGAACAGTTCCATGCCTACAATGCCTGTTATGCCTAACATGTTTGCTCCATATGCACAATTTCAGAATCCATATGCTAGCATGCCATTTGTGTCTAATCCTTACATGAATATGTTTAACATGCCACAAATGCCATGGAACATGAATAACATGATTGTTCCTCCAACTATGCATGCTATGAATGAAAATATGAGCAACCCTCAGAAATCAACACCAAGGGTAAAGATTGATTTGAATCAATCTGAGTCCAAAGTGAAAAATGGTACAAAAGGGAATGCAAAGGCTAACAAGACAGGACCCAAGGAAACTTGGGTACCAAAATCAACTTGATTTGGTTTTATTGTGTGCAGGGAGACAAAAGGAATCTTTGGTACTTGGATAGTGGTTGTTCAAGACACATGACTGGTGATTCTACCCTGCTCACAGAGTTTCAGGAAAGAGCTGGCCCTTGTATTGCTTTTGGAGATGACAGCAAAGGCTACACAAAGGGATATGGCTTGATTTCAAAAGAGAATGTCATCATAGATGAGGTTGCATTGGTGGATGGTCTTAAGCACAATTTGCTTAGTATCAGTCAACTCTGTGACAAAGGATTTTTAGTTACTTTTTCAAAAGAAGCCTGTGTTGTTTCTAAAGGAGGAAACAACAATGTGGTAATGACTGGATTCAGAAGAGGGAATGTGTACATTGCTGACTTTAGTAGCACAAGTTCAGACACCATCACTTGTCTTTTCAGCAAAGCAAGCAAGGATGAAAGTTGGCTATGGCACAAGAAATTATCTCATCTGAATTTCAAGGTTATGAATGATTTGGTGAGGAAAGATCTTGCTAGAGGAATTCCACAGGTGGAGTTTTCCAAGGATGGTTTGTGTGATGCCTGTCAAAAAGGGAAACAAAAGAAGGCATCATTCAAAAGCAAGACAGAGTCATCAATTGTTCATCAGCTTGAGTTACTTCATATGGATTTGTTTGGCCCTGTAAATGTCATGTCTATTTCAAAGAAGAAATACTGTCTTGTGATTGTTGATGATTTTTCTAGATTTACATGGACTTTCTTTTTGCACTCTAAAGATGAGGCAAGTGAAATCATTATCAATCACATCAAGATGGTAAGCAATCATCCTGATTTCAAAGTAAGAAGGATTAGGAGTGACAATGGGACAGAATTCAAGAATTCAAGCATGAAGGTGTTCTGTGAAGAAAATGGTATTTTGCATGAGTTTTCAGCAGCAAGAACACCACAGCAAAATGGTGTAGTTGAAAGGAAAAACAGAACACTTATTGAAGCTGCAAGGACAATGCTAGATGAATCAAAGTTACCAACTTATTTTTGGGCTGAGGCAGTTAACACAGCTTGCTTCACTCAGAATATTTCTTTGATTAATCAGGCCAAAGGAATGACCCCTTATCAGTTACTCAAAAGAAAGAAGCCACTATTAGATTTTCTTCATGTCTTTGGATGCAAGTGCTTTGTTCTGAGAAATCAAGCTGAGCATTTGGGGAAATTTGAAGCAAAGGCAGATGAAGCAATATTTGTGGGATATGCAGCAGGGAAAGCTTACAGAGTCTTTAATCTCAGAATCAACATTGTTATGGAATCTGTACATGTTGTTTTTGATGATCTCAAAATACAAGGTCTCTGTGATGAAGGTTTCCATGAAAGTCTCTCTTTTGAGAATGAGGAAGGAGAACAAGTGAATCATGATAAGGCTACTGAGAAACAGCCTAAAGTTGTTGTATCTAGCACAGATGAAAGCAGCAGTGAAGATGAAGTTGCTGCATTAAGATTGAAAAGAATAGCTGCTAGTAGACCAAATGATCATTTCGTTGACAGTCAAAATGAGCGTTTCGTTGACAACCAAAATGGTCATACCGTTGACAGTCATAGAAATGGTTCTAGAAGTGATCATTTAGGGACAACAAACTCAGGGGGAGTTTCTCAAGGACAAATGTCCAATCAAGGCAATCATGATCATGAAGCTACCTCGTCTAGAGCAAATCTACCTCCCTCAAGAAAATGGACTAAAAATCATCCCTTTGAACTCATTATAGGTGATGTTTCTTCAAAAGTCCAAACTAGAAGAGCAACTCAAGAAGAATGTCTATATAGCAGCTTTCTGTCTCAAGATGAGCCAAAGAAAGTTGAGGATGCACTTCTAGATCCAGATTGGGTTTTGGCTATGCAAGAAGAGCTAAACCAATTTGAAAGGAACAATGTATGGAAGCTGGTGCCCAAGCCTAAGGACAGGAGTGTCATAGGCACAAAATGGGTGTTCAGAAACAAGATGGATGAAAATGGCATAGTCACAAGGAATAAAGCTAGATTGGTTGCAAAAGGCTATTCACAGGAAGAAGGAATCGATTATGATGAAACCTTTGCTCCTGTTGCAAGACTAGAAGCAATAAGGATTTTCCTAGCCTATGCAGCCCATGCCAATTTCAAGGTCTATCAAATGGATGTTAAGAGTGCTTTTCTAAATGGGGAACTGGAAGAGGAGGTGTATGTGAGTCAACCTCCTGGTTTTGAAGATGATGATTTTCCAGAGTATGTGTACTTTCTCCTCAAAGCACTCTATGGTTTGAAACAAGCACCTAGAGCCTGGTATGACACACTTTCACAGTTCCTTCTTGAGAATCACTTCACTAGAGGTACTGTAGATAATACCCTTTTTCATAGGATTGTGAATGGCTCTACAATACTTGTTCAAATTTATGTAGATGACATAATTTTTGGGTCTACAGATGAAAAACTTTGTCAAAAGTTTGCCAAGCTTATGCAAAGTAAGTATGAAATGAGCATGATGGGAGAATTAACTTACTTTCTTGGTCTTCAAGTAAAGCAAGTTAATGAAGGCATTTTCATTAGTCAAACAAAATATATTTTTGATTTATTGAAGAAGTTTAACTTAATGGAATGCTCTCCTGCCAAAACACCCATGCCTACTGCCACCAAACTTGAATTGAATACTAAGGAAAAATCTGTGGACATTTCAAGTTACAGAGGCATGGTTGGCTCACTTTTATATTTAACAGCTAGTAGACCTGATATTATGTTTGCTACATGTTTATGTGCTAGATTTCAGGCTGATCCTAGGGAATCCCATTTAGTTGCTATTAAAAGGATTTTCAGATATCTCAAAGGAACATCAAACCTTGGCATTTGGTATCCTAGAGAATCTGGTTTTGAACTAATTGGTTATTCAGATGCAGATTATGCAGGATGTAAAATTGACAGGAAAAGCACAACAGGCACCTGTCAATTCTTAGGAAACAAGCTTGTATCATGGTTCAGCAAGAAACAAAACTCAGTTTCCACCTCCACAGCTGAGGCTGAGTATATTGCAGCTGGAAGTTGTTGTGCACAGATTTTATGGATGAAAAATCAACTACTTGATTATGGATTAAGAGTTGAGAAAATTCCTATTTTCTGTGACAACACTAGTGCCATTGCCATTACTGAGAATCCAGTGCAGCATTCAAGAACCAAGCACATTGACATCAAGTACCATTTCATTAGAGAACATGTTATGAATGGTACTGTGGAGTTACATTTTGTTCCAAGTGAACAACAACTTGCAGACATCTTTACCAAGCCACTTGATGAATCAACATTCTCAAGATTAGTAAGTGAGCTAGGTATGCTAAATTTCTCTTAATTATTTTTGAGATATTTGCAAGTCATAATGCAGCCAGAAATTTGCTATGTTTTTTTTCTGTGAATAAATTTTCTCAGGAAAAGGTAAAATTTTGTCTAAGTCAAAATTACTATGCCAACGGAATGCACCATTTCGTTGACAGTCTTAGCAGTTTTCTGGGTGTTTCGTTGATAGCTCTTTTATATCAACGAAACGCAGCTTTATCAACGAAATAAGACGGGACTTTAACCGCCCAATCCTGATTCGTTGATTTAGCGCTTTTTATCTGAACCGTTGAAATGTGACACGTCTTTTACCACGATCTATGCATACATCCCTGTAAGTATAAATCATGGTAATACTTTAAGAGTAACGGTTATATTTTTAAGCCAATCCAGTAATTTACATTTATTATTGGATTCATTTTCTGAGAATTTTTGGGGGAGTATTTAAGAAATTTTAGTTTTATTATTTCTTTTTACCTGTTCTCAAAAATTTCAAAGGCTTTTTCTCTCTTCTTCTCTCTATCAATCAATTCAGTTCGAAGCTTTCCTTTAATCAACAATGGCACCCATAGTCAAGCTAATGTCTGCTGGAGGGTTCATCTATGAGAAGAACAACTCCATCCCTTTTGTTGTCAAGGAAAACCCGAACAGTCTGTTCTTCAAAATGATGGATTTCATGAAGAATTGCAAGTTGAGCTATGCAATGTTTCACTCTACACCACTCTACAATGAGATAATCGAGGAGATTTGGACCTCATGTGAGTATAGTGGAACAAACGGCACACTACAATTCACTCTTCAAGGTAATGAGTACATAGTTAATTCTGATGTTTTGCAAGCATGTTTACATATTCCTGATAATAACTGTGATGCTTTGCCTACTAACACTGAAATAACTACCATGTTAAATTCTATAAACTACTCTTTGCCTACTGATAATCTGGGTAGAATAATTAGGAGAGGTTTGGTTAGGGAATACAGTTATTTAGCTGATGCATTCATTAAGGTCTTTTCTGGAAAGATTAGTAATTTTGATGCATTAACTAACTCTATGTTAATTCTCCTAACCATGCTTCTAAATGATAGATATCACAACTTTAGCACCCAACTTATGTATGAAATTGGTGCTAAGTTGGGTGACAAAGCAAATAGGAAGAAAAATATCTATTATGCTAGGTTTCTGATGATGTTGGCTAACCATGTTAGTCCAGCACCATTAGTTATCTCTAACCCTAATGCCAGGTTCGAGTGCTTTGTGCAAGAAAAGAGAGTATTGACAGACATACTGAGGCTGAACCACAATGGTGATGTTCCAGTGGTGTATCTGCCAATCATTGAGGTAACTACTACTATCCCTGTTAGTGTAGCTAACTCCTCTACTGTTTTACCTTCCAATGTTGCTATGGAGTCTGTAGCTGTGACCCAACAGGCTCCTACCCTAGCAACAAAACCTAAATCAAAGAAATCCTCCAAGCCAACCTCAGGTGCTTCTCAAAAGGCACCTGTTGTAAAAACTACCACACAACCTAAGGGGAGTGAGTCTGGAGTTGTAAGAGGTGAGGGAAGGGGTGAACATCAAAGAAACCCCAAGGATAAGGAAGGACAGGTTAGTGTGTACCAGCCAAGCCCCATTGTGTCTTCCCAACAAGGCACAATGAGTAAAATGGATTTAAACACAAGTCTAATTGCATCCTCCCAAAAGGATGTGATTATTGAAACAAGCTCTCCACCAAGAGCACAGTCCAAGAGGGTAAGGGACACTTCAAGCCCAAAGTCTACATTTTCCCAATACCAAAGGAGAGTGAAGCAAAAGTCCAAGGGTACACAGGGTGCACACACACTGGGAGCAACACTTCCAGTTTCTCAAATTCAGTTTGATGTAACCCCTATCATTACTCTGGGGTTACAGTCCCATTCTCTAAACATCAATCTTGAATTATCTCCATCCAATTCACCAACTCAATCTTTAGATGTGGACATGATCCATACATCTATTCCTGATTCTCCAACTCTAATCTTGGAGAAGCCCCACTCTGAAGCTGGTGGCCATCACTTGTTAAGTGATTTGTTGGGCCATCAACCATTTTTTCCTGAAGTTGCAAGGGGATCTGTGGACCATTCTTTAAAATCAATCACCACAGACTCTACTGTAATTTCTCATTCTCAAAGTGCTTTCTTGACTTCATCAACGAAACAGTCTATTTCGTTGACAAGTGTTTCTCCATCAACGGTATCCATACCGTTGACAGTTCAAACTACCATTCCGTTGATAGTTCACTCTGCACCTTTAATTGAAAATCAAGTTGTTCCCACAACTAGTGCAGATGATCTAGTGGTAGTTGAGACACTTCTAGGACTGAGAGGGAGTGAAACTGAGAGGCTGGCTTGCAGCCAGGCAAAAGGAGAGAATGTGAGTGAGAGGCTGGCTATTTCTTCCAGCCAGGCAAAAGGAGAGATTGAGAGTTCCACCTTAGAAGGTGAAGGTGAGGGTGTGAGAGGTGTGAGCCATGGGGAGCCCATGATGCAAGAACAGAGTGGAGAGAGAGAAGGGACTACAGGAGAAATAAGGATGGAAGCAGCCATTGCTAATGAGTTAATGGAGGTCAGTGAGGGAGAAAGGGAACCTACTTTCCAAGAGGTTTATCAACAAACTCTGGATAGTATTTCCCTGGATCCTGAGACCTTTACTCATCCTGTGCCAGCCTATCAAATTATGGCTCAGCAGGGCAATGTGGAGGCAGAAAGGTCACTAAATCTAATTCATACAACTGCATCAATGCAAAGAGCAAAGGATGCCCTGACCAATCTACCTTCAGGAGCTGCAGCAAGTGGAGAATTTGAGTTTTCTGATGCTGAGGACAGCTATGGTGATAATCTACAGGTGGCCACCACTTCACAGACTGGGACTTCTGTGGTGCCTCCTACACCAGGCTGGCTTTCTCAAGGTATGCATGGTAGAGCCACTCTAGATGCTGCTATCTCCAGGCAGTACAATGAAGCCTACTTAGCTCATGAGTCTGCAAATGCAAGAGACAAGAAATTCTACAAGGCCATCATGGATTCTCTGGAAATTCAAAGGCTACAAATGATGCAGACAAGGATTGAGGCTACAGAAATCAAGGACTCTATTAGCAATTTCAGGGATGCTAACTCCAGGATGATGGATGAAAAGCTCCCTCTTCTCACTATGTCCAAAATGAACAGGTTTTTCTCTAAGGAACCTGAAGTGGCTACCTCCTTGAAGACTCTCTCTTCTAGAGTGGACAAGGTGGAAGCTACTTTATCTCAAATGCAAAAGGAACAGGAGAAGCAGACTCAACTTTTGGCCCAGCTAGTGGCAGCTCAAGGACTCCCAGTTGTCTCTCTTGATGATAACAAAAAGGGGGAGAAATCTCAGGAGCTAACCATTCAAATCACAAAGGTGCTGGTCCCAACCATCACATTGCCACAGGAGCCACTAGCAATGGGGGAGTTTGGAAAGAAGAATAAGGATGGCATTGACTTGATCCAGGAAGCTTCTATGAGGATACAACTTGCAGCACAGATCAAAGATCATTGGTCCAACATAGAAGCAAGGTTCAAGAAAATTACTGAATCTTCAAAGACAGATCAGCCATCAACAAATGCAATGGTGACTGCACAAGTGGAGCCACAGTTCAAGAGCTCTTATGCTATAGAGCCCCTTCTACATGGAGTCATTCAAGGACCAAGAAAGGAGAAAGGACAAACTTCATGCATTAGGGATGTGGAAGAAGCTACATTACAAAGAAGCTTATCTCCCAAGTCTCCTGCTAAACCAAAAGGCAAAAACATAGCAAGGACTTTCTATCCTGCACCTTATCCAGATGAGCTCAAACTACTTGGACTTCTCATCACAAAAAGCAAGGAAAGTAATAATCATGAGATAAGGAAGCAAAGGGCAATTGTCTACAGGAATGGACAACAAATCTGTGTTTGGGCTGGTCATCCAAACTTTGCTGAAGCCAAGGCTGAGGAATCAGAAAGAGCAGCTATGCAAGCTCTTGCAGTAGCTCAAGCTCTAGATGAAGAAGAAAGACAGCAAGAAGAAAAAGCCCAAAAGGAAAGGAGTGAAAAGAAGAGTACAAGGCAACCAAAGGCAAGGGCTAGAAGAAACATAACCTTTGAAAATGATGACTCTCAGAGTATTGCATCAGACTCTTCTGTACCTCCAACAATTCCTGATCCATCTTTAAAGTTAGCCTGTGATCCCAAACATCTTGTTAATTATCATGATCAGCCAATTGAGCCAAAGGAAGAGCCAATTGAGTTTGATGAGGCTAACTTTCCTAAATTCCTTTTTGAGATGGATCCAAAGAAGAAATTGAAGCAAAGGGCTGTCAAGACAAAGCCAGTATTTGTGAGAAAGCCACAACCTCAAAAACCCCCTTCAAATCCAGAGGACTGCATGTACATTGCTGACATCAGGGAAGAATCCAGCTTGCATCTTGAGTTAGACAACCTGGTGGAAGTAAGGGGCATTGCAGCTTCTCAGAAGCTACCTGAAAGATTGGTTTTCACATACAAGGGTGGTAGAGAACAAATTTGGCCTCTCTACAGAATTCTAGGAGAAGACTACCAAACACTACTCACAGTGTTTAGATGCTTGAAGAAAGACTTTGGCTTCACCAAAACAGCCAAGTCTGAGGTGGTCTCCAGAATATGTCAAATAAAGGCTAGCTGGAACAAGCCTGAGGCTCTTCCCAGGATGCTAAGAGTGCCCTCAACAGGAAAGAAGATCCATCTTCAACCTTTCTGGATGATGGAATTCAAGGACAAGGACAACTGCAGAAGGTTCTTCAGGATGGAAGACCAGCTGGACAAGGCATCTAATCAAACTCTAAGGTTTATGCAATCCAAGCTTGGTGATCAAGATGAAGAAGAGAAGATCTTTTACAGAAGGCTACAGGTCCAGATTGAGGAGAACAACTCTAGGAGAGGGAAGAAGACTATGCCCCAAAGAAGACAAAGATGAATTATTTGCTCAGTCTGGAGGAGCACATTTGGGCATTAGTTTTGTAAGTCTTGCATTATTTCTAAAAACTTTATGAAGCTCAATACAACTTTTACTTTTATCATGTGTAATATGCCTGAGTGTTTTTGTTATCATCAAGGCTCTTGATTTATGGCTGTTATTCTATCAGTCATAAATTGGGGGAGATTGTTAGGAATATGTTGTTCTTGATGATAATTATAAAAACACTTAGTAGATTTTGTATTAAGTTATTTTGTAACTGTCAACGAAATAGCATGCTTTGCAGTGTTTCGTTGACAGGAAGCTCATCAACGAAATGAGTGATGTAGCAATTGCACTGTACATTACTTCATAGTTTGGTATGCAGTTTGTTGAGTACTAGATAGGTTTTCTAAGTCATGTTGACTAAATGGTTAGATAGGCAAAATAGGTTGGTTAATTGTAAATATTTAGTGCCTTGTAATTTTGCCTAAGTGAAGACATGTCAACGGAATGAAGATTACTCTATCAACGAAACAAGGAAGCTCATCAACGAAACAAAGAATAAAGCTATCAACGAAACACATCTCTATGCCATCAACGAATCATTATTGCTTTTCTATACAATTGACAAAGTGATAGTGACAGGTTCCTGACAGATCAAAAAGGAGATGTGGAAGTGTACTTTGCATTGGAAACCATTAAAATGGACATGGGGAATAAGGAAACATCCCAGTTTCCAATTGGGCTCTTGGGAGTGATCATAATAAGCATGAAGTCAAAAGCAAGGATCTCCAAGGACCACTGGACAAAGGGATGAAAAGCAAACTATTGGCGGTTACTCATTGTACTATTAGTGTAGCCAAAAATAGGGTTGTAAACTTGGGTTTATATAACCAAGTGTAGCAGTTACTTTATTTGTGTGAAGAAAAACAAAGAGTTTGTATTAGCTATCTTTGAGAGCATTTTTCTTCTCTACAACCTTGTAACTGAGCAGCTGTGTACATTTGTATCACAGATTATTTCCGCAATAAAAACACTTCAGTTGGATCATCAAACAATCCAACTGAATTATTTATATCTTGTGTTTTTATTTATTCAGTTCAGTTTAATTTTATAAAGTATTTTCAAGTTAAAGAAATATCAAAATTGTATTCAACCCCCCCCCTTCTACAATTCTGTTAGGTCATTTGGGATTAACAGTTATTGTTTTTCAATTGTGGTTTTGACATAAAGTTGAAAGAATAAAGATTGATCTCACTAAGGTATTAAGGATCAATTGGAAATAGGCATGATTGAGATCACATTGCATGTAATGTCCAGTTACACATCCATACTTGATCTATGTCATTGAGTATATTTATGTGGTGATCATTAAGGATCGAGTTATGGTGATGTGACGAAGGTCGCTTTAGTTTCATGTTTATATATGAGATGGACCAGATTGACTAAAGAAGATGTTTGTAAAGAATAAACAATTTTGTGCGCACTTAAGGCTATTGAATGTAATTGTTGTTTGGTGTAATTTGTAGCCCAAGTGGGAGATTGTTAGATTATTTTATTAATAATCACAATATATGGGCTTACAAATTAAAGACAATTATATTTAATGTTTATTCTTTATTTGGACTAATTAAGTGGTCTAAAATAAAGGGTCCAATAACATCTTATACGGTATGAGCTTTGTAATGTGTAATACCCAATAGCAAGTCTGATTAGGGTTAATGGGGTCTAATTGGATGACTATATAAAGAACATAATAGGGTTTTGGTCCCCAAGGCTATTCACAACCTCTACTCCTCTATTCCCATCAAGTTGAGCGAGATACGGCTAGAGGCGAATCAAGTCCGTGGAAGATCAATTCCCATAATCCGTATTCATATTTACCGTCATGGAACCAGGTACGCTTTCGCGCTACAGTTTATTATGTAACCTTGATAATATCACATAAGATGATCCTAGATTATTTATTTAGATCTAACACTAATAGCAGAGTATCTTGGATACGCAGAATGGATGGATGATAAAAGCAAGGTTTACAACTTGAAACTCAAATCAAACCAAGCCTTCGATTTTGATTCATATACAGATCAGCACACTAGCAAAGGTGGTGTATCAGTCAAGTCGGGAAACAAAGGAAAGCCGGTGTACGTTGGAGTCAAACCAGACACAGGCCCATTCCTCTACAACTATGCAGCCTCTGCAGCTCAGCTGCATAATAATCCCAACGTAGCCCTATTTTTCTTAGAAAAGAATTTACACCAAGGAACAAACATGAATCTACATTTTTCCAAGTCCACAACTCCAACACCTTTCGTGCCTCAAAACATTGCTGACTCCATCCCATTCTCGTCCATTAAATTACCATAAATATTAAGCAAATTTTCTGTAAAACAGAACACATTGGAATTTGAAACAATAAGGAACACAATCAGTGAATGTGAAGCGCCAGGAATCAAAGGCGAAGAGAAGTATTGTGCAACATCACTCGAAAAAATGATCGATTTCACTACTTCTAAATTAGGGAATGTTAACGGAGGAATTTGGTGAAAACAAATTCGGGGAGGGTTGTTGGAATTGTGGTGGTAGTTGACGAAGGTGGGAAGCGTAGGTTGAAAGGGTTAGGGTTTATGATTTGGGGATGGCTGAGATTATACGTGAGATTAGGCCGCGATTAAGGTTGAATATCGAATTCACTCTTGTTCGCTAGATCGCATCGTGTCATACAATGTGCCTACGTACCCTTATTTATAGGGATCAAGTCAAACGTAGTTCTTGGGGAGCAAGTAACCCGTATGGGCCGTACTTCCTTTTTTCTAGGAAGTCGAAAAGACCGGGATCACCGCCTTTGATACGTCATCATGAGCTGTCATGGTCTTGCTATTTTCTCGGAACGTGGTGGATAAGTCATTGACCCGAGATTATCGGAGTCAACGCTTATCTTAAACAACAGAGAAGAATACTGAAAAACTAGCCCTGTGAGCATCAAGGGGCCACGCCCTTCGACCCCCCTAGTAAAGCGAAGCTTACTAGCCTGGATGGAGTCTAGTCTTCTATGAATGAAATAATATCTATACCCTTTGGGCGAGGTTCCTTCAAACCTCTTGGGAGAAGTTCCTTCAAACCTCTTGGGCGAAGTTCCTTTTATGTTACTTGGGCATTACTGTGATAGGCGACAATCATTGGGCTAGGCCCAAGGCATGCCTATTTCACATGCGGGCGAAGTTATTCTCATAGGCGAGGCTGCTGCTGCATTGGGCTGAGCCCAAGCTATGCAATCCTTATGATAACAGTTGTTCCTTTTCAGACAACTCAATATTACCTATAGACGAGGTTTGTTGTAAATATGGGCTAGGCCCAATAAACATTTCTTAATCCGGTAAACGCTTCAGCAAGCTAGGTCCCCATTTTTAGCCCAATAGAGGACGGCGCCACCGTGTAGGGCGAGGTTGTCATTTTGACTATAACAACTAGCCCCATTTTCTTGAAACAAGTATGTAAAAGAAAATTAATTTGTGATATCCGACAAAATTACAAAGACGAGCCTTAATTGGGTGTCATAGAAAACCTGTCTTTTCCTTTATGCGAGGTTTAATCAGAGCTTCATTTCTTCAAAAATCTTTATGTATATATTTCTTCGTATTTTTTCAAGAATTTTAATAGTTTTTCCAACTGTCGTGCCTCGATTGATGTTCCCAAAAACCAATTAAGGACAACCACGTAGCAATTTTTCACTGCCTATATAAACCCTTAAAAATTTTCTCATTTTTTTCTAACTTTCCAAAAAATCTATCAAAGTGTTGTCTAATCTTCTCTGTGATTGCAAGGCGAGGTTTCCAAATTCAGTGAACGAAGTTGTTCTTTGAGGAGGCGAAGCTTCTTTTTCTTCAGACGACGTTGTCCAACTACCATATGTTCAAGGTATCTTTCTGTTTCCAAATCTTTATTTAACGCAACCTATGTTATATATTATTTCTCAAAGATTTGGGCGATGTTTAATAATAAATTAGATAAGTTAGAAACATTCCTCCTTAGAATTAGGTGCGCCTCTTCGTGGGCGAGGACTTTACGTTATCTTCGTTAATCACACTCTTCCATTTATACTCTTTTCAATTCATACACTAACACTATCCTCGCCCTCCCTTTTCAGATGTCTCACAGTTCTGTGGCGAATGAAGACGAGGCTTCATCTTCTTCTAAATTTTCACCTCATCGTATTCGAGTAGAAGGCAATCTTGATACCATCATGAGTTTAGGATGGTTGCGGGCGCACAAAAGAACTATCAATTCTTAAAATATTTCCTCTAACACCAATGATGTTGTCACCCTATCAGAGAGTGCTTTCTCTGAGAAGGATAATCCTCATTGTCCCAAAAAAATTGACGATCAAATCAGTTATTTTCACGCTGAGGACATAAGCGAGGATGAGGGAGATCTTCATGATTTCTTTGCTCCTCTAGACGATGAACAACCTGGTACTTCTAGGTTAGGTAGAGGGCGAGGTAAAGATTTGGTTCACTGCGCTAGGGTATTCTAAGATGATAGGAACCCTTTTTCCGAGGAAAATGAAAATGATTCTGAAGCAGAAAATCAAGAAGACTACAACAACGAAGACGATGCTATTATTCATGAAGGCGGGGTTCATTTTTCCGAAGGCGAAGAGGAGGAGGAAGAGGTTTTATATGTCTCACCTATTCGTTATGCATTTGAGCTTCCTTCTCCAGTAAACAGACCATACATTCCCGAAGTCTTCGATTATGAAGTTGATTTCGATTTTCCAGAAGACTTTTCTGAAGAAGATAAAGTTAATTATAGGAAAAATGAAGGTGTGGTTTCGTTTGCTGACCTCGCCTCTAAAATAAGTTCAGAAGAAATAATGTACATAATGGAGTATTTTAATTTAAAGGGGAAATGGCTAAGGCCTCGCCTCCCTATGAGGATGCATTGGTTCGACATTGAGGACCTTCCAATACCAAGGATGGTGTTAACCAATAAACTAGCCGAGCTAGGATTTAGATATCCTATGCACGACTTTCTTCATTCTATTATCAATTTTTATAAAATCGCCCTCATCCAATTATCGCCCAACAGCTATAGGGTTGTCATCAGATTGTTATGATGTATAAAAACAAAGGCTACGAGGCTCCCACGATGGAAGAGATTAGCTATTTTCTTTCCCTAAGAAAAAGTGGGAAAGACTTGGGCTTCTATTATCTAGCCTTCTTCGCGAGTCACAACAAGAAAGGCTTCTATTCTGGGAACCCAAGCAACATGAAAATATGAAAGAAAGATTACTTATACCTGTACGACGTTCCCCGGATCAAAACTCAATTCAACTTGGAAGCATGTAAGTTAAATCATAGTGTCGCCCTCCTGTTGATCTTCGTTAAATTTAAATTATAATTTATACTTATCGTGTCTCTTTGTAAATAGACTTAGATAGGCTCGTCACCCTTGAGACTTTGCGTGCTCACGGTTTTTACAACAAGGGATTTGGGCGAATCGCCCCCGTGAAGTTCATTAGAAACTCTTCTAAAAAGATTCTAAGAAAATTAACAAAACATCTAACTGGAAAAGGTAACCTCGCTTCTTCTCTTAGAAACGTCGCACATCCTTATTCCCTTGTTTGCCTCTACATCTTTATAATGTCACCTTGTTATTTAACTTTCAATGCTTCCTTTCAGGTAAAATGGCACAACTTCCATTTGGTAAAAACCCTTTCAGCAAACGTGTCCCAGTTTCTTCAACCATAGCGGTGGAGACATCTCGCCCTCTCACTATCCTTCCCACTAGCTCAACTGCCCCACCTCCTCCTCTAAGAACAGAAAACAATGATATGGGGAAGAAACGGGAAGGAGACGAGGCTCCCAAGGGTCTTAACAAGAAAAATAAGCCTGAAGTAATAGAGGGCGAGCCTCCTTTACAACTAGTATCGGCTACCTTTGGTTCCTTGGCAACAAACCATTATTCTGATGATGACGCCAAACTCTTCATGAAAAGAGATAGCTCTGACGCCGAGTTTGCCTTTAAAATGGGTCTTGGCGAGGCTTTCTACCATGGTCTAAACGTTCTTTCTGAAAAAAATACGATCATCCATGATCAAGACAAAGCTATTAAGAAGTGGAAAGGCGAGGCTTCCTCCCTCAAGTCTCAATTTCTTGAAAACCAGAAAAAGCTTGATGAAGAGTCCAAGGCAAGGAATGACGAGGTTGGGAAAATTCAAGCCGATTTTGACAAACTCACAATCGACTCCAAGGCCACAGGCGAGGCTATGAAGAAGGAAAATGATAAATTGACAAAAGAATTGGATGAGCTTAAGGCTAGCACCGAGAAGGAGCTAAGTGATGCCTATAACCTCGGCTTCTTAGGTAATCTCCAAAATTTCCTTGCAGGTGACCCAGACTACGACTGGTCAAAACACTTTGCCCCTTCAACTCCTGGCTATATGATCACTTTCAAGGCGAATAATGTAAAAGCCATTGAGGAGGCGAAGGAGGATCTTTGCAAGAAGATTGAAACCGAGCTTGAGATCAAAGCCACAGAGGAGGCGAAGAAGGATGCCATGGATGGAGGTAGCCGTGTGGGCGAGAATGCCCAGAATGTGTCCCCCTCTGATACCACCGCTTCTTGACTACATGATCTTTTTATTATTGCAAACACAATCGGAATGTGAGCCTTCCGTTAATGGCTTCTCAAGTTGTATGATTAACTTTACTATTTTTTAACCCTATTGGAGATGCGCACCCTCCCTTTAATGGTGTCGCCTTTGTAAAACTTATCTTTCATATGCTATCATCGGTATTTTATCTTAAAATCGAATCTCACTGATCAATAATCATAACCTCGCCCTTTAATCTTGAAACAAAACACTGATGAATCTTGCCCATTAATAACCATAACCTCGCTTTTTAGCGAAATTTGGCAGAATTAAGGTTTGAAGCAGAAAACTAATAACCTCGCCCATAAGGTTAGGACTTTAAGCTGTTATATGTGTTTACGCTTCATGAGGAAGTCGTATTTGTTAGGAATATGTTGATTCTTGATGATAATTGTAAAAACACTTAGTAGATTTTGTATTAAGTTATTTTGTAACTATCAACGAAATGGCATGCTTTGCAGTGTTTCGTTGACAGGAAGCTCATCAACGGAATGAGTATTGTAGCAATTGCACTGTACAATACTTCACAGTTTGATATGCATTTGATGTATGTATTAGATAGGTTTCCTAAGTCATGTTGACTAAGTACTAGATAGGCAAAATAGGTTGGTTAATTGTAAGTATATCATGCCTTGTAATTTTGCCTAAGTGAAGACATGTCAACGGTATGAAGATTACTCTATCAACGGAACAAGGATACACCATCAACGGAATGAAGTTTACTCATCAACGAAATGAAGTTTACTCATCAACGAAATGGAGAATAAAGCTATCAACGAAACACATCTCCCTGCTATCAACGAATCATTATTGCTTTTCTGAATAGTTGACAAAGTGATAGTGACAGTTTACTGAACAGATCTAAAGGTGATGTGGAAGTGTACTTTGCATTGGAAACCATTAAAATGGACATGGGGAATAAGGAAACATCCCAGTTTCCAATTGGGCTCTTGGGAGTGATCATAATAAGCATGAAGACAAAAACAAGGATCTCCAAGGACCACTGGACAAAGGGATGAAAAGCAAACTATTGGCGGTTATCTTTAGTGTACTTTAGAGTAGCCAAAAATAGTATTGTAAACTTGGGAATATATAACCAAGTGTAGCAGTTAGAAAGGAGTTAGAGAAGAAAAACAAATAGTTTGTATTAGCTATCTTTGAGAGCATTCTTCTCTACAACTCTGTAACTGAGCAGCTGTGTACTTTTGTATCACAGATTATTTCCGCAATAAAAACACTTCAGTTGGATCATCAAACAATCCAACTGAATTATTTATATCTTGTGTTTTTGTTTATTCAGTTCAGTTTTATTTTATCATTGTTTTAAGTTTAAGAAAATATCAAGAATTGTATTCAACCCCCCCTTCTACAATTCTGTTAGGTCATTTGGGAATAACAATTGGTATCAAAGCAAGCTTCTAACATACAAGAAGTTTAAAGATCAAGACCAAAACAGAAACCATGGTGAAGAAGGATGCAGGTGTGAAGATACCAGTTCTTGATAAGGATAATTACTTTCACTGGAAAGTAAAGATGCATTTACATCTCATGTCTATGGATGAGAGATATGTAGACTGCATTGAGAAAGGTCCACACGTTCCCATGAAGTTTGCATCTAGAATTGGAGTGCCAGATGATGCTCCTGACGTAGAAATTCCAAAACTTGTCTCAGAATGGACTATTGAAGATCTTGCAGAAATCCATAAAGATAAGAGAACCATGAACATTCTGTTTAATGGTTTGGAGCAAGAGATGTTTGATAATGTCATAAACTGTACAACCTCCAAAGAAGTATGGGACACTGTCAGAACACTATGTGAAGGAACTGAGCAAGTAAGGGAGAACAAAATGCAACTCCTTATACAACAATATGAGCACTTTCACTTTAAAGCTGGTGAAACCCTAAATGACACGTTTAGTAGGTTTCAAAAGCTTCTGAATGGATTAAAGTTGTATGGGAGAATCTACCAAACTAAGGACTCAAACCTTAAATTTCTAAGAGCTCTTCCAAAAGAATGGAAGCCTATGACTGTTTCTCTAAAAAACACTCAAGAGTACAAAGATTACACTCTTGAAAGGCTGTATGGAACATTGAAGACTTATGAGCTGGAAATGGAGCAAGATGAGGAAATTGAAAAGGTACAGAAGAAGGGTGGATCCATTGCATTGATTGCATCTGTGAACCAACTGGAAGATGACACTGAAGAAGCTGCAAAGGCCACAACTAGTCGATCTAGTTGTAGGAGTGATGTTAGCAAGGGTAAAGACAAGATGACAGAAGAAGAAGAATCAGAACCAGCCAACTTGGATGACTTAGATGAGATTGATGAACACATTGCTTTTATGTCAAGAAAATTCTCTAAGTTCAAGTTCAAAAGAAACTCAGAAGCAAGGCCACCAAGAAGAGACTTTCAACCTAGCAAAACAAACTGGATTGAAAAGTCTAAATCTAAATGTTTCAATTGTGGAATGCTTGGTCACTTTGCTGGAGACTGCAGAAAGCCCAAGATTGAGAAGAGCAACAGGAAATTTGAGCCTGTTGATTATAAAAAGAAATACTTTGAACTTCTCAAGAAAAAGGAAAAGGCTTTCATGTCTCAGGAGTATGATTGGGCTGGTAATGGTGAAGATTCTGATGATGATGTTGAATATGTCAACTTGGCTCTTATGGCTAACAATAATGAGCAGGAAGCAAGTTCCTCAAGCAACCAGGTAACAATTACTAATCTTTCTGAGCTTTCTAAAGAGGAATGCGATAGTGCAGTAAATGAAATGTCTACTGTATTATATAATTTGCGTGTTACTCTTAAATCACTTACCAAAGAGAATTCAAGAATTAAAGAGACTAATTTGCTCTTAAGTGATAGGAATGCAATGTTAGAAGCACAGCTCATTGAATTTGAGAAAATGAGATGTGTTAGTAGGGATGCTAAGAAGGAACTTGAGAACGTGTTACAAAGGGAAGAAATTCTTAAGACACAACTAGAAATAGAACAAAGTGTGATTGCTAAATGGAAAGATGCCAGGAATGTTGCTACCAACATCATTAATGTTCAAGGTATGGAATCTTTCTGTGAACAATCATGGAAAAAGAACAAAGAGAAACTAGGGTATGCTTGTGAAGCCTTAGATTCAGAAACAGAGTCAACAAACAACAATGATCATTTGTTGAAGGTTGATATGTCAACGGAATGCGATGTTCCGTTGACACATGAACCATCAACCGATCAGGGTGTTTCGTTGACAGAGAAAAGAAAAGATGAACTCACTAGACTTAATAATAAGTATGGTCATGTCACCAAGAACTTTGTTCAAGGTGAGTCTAGTAAATCAAAGAAAGTTGAGAAGCCTGTTGAGAGAGCTAATGTAGGTCACTTGTCCAACAAGCAATTGAAAGATAAAATAGAGAATGTTCAAATTGAGGCTAAGGGAAATAAAAGGAATAACAGGAATGGCAAAGTAGGAATTAACAAACACAACAATTACACACCTGATAAATATGCTCCTAGAAAGACTTGTGTCAATTGTGGAAGTGTTAGTCATCTATCTACTAACTGCAAATCTGTTAAGAAAACTGCTAATGTGAAAATTCCCAAGCCTACAATGAATAATCTTATGCCTACAATGCCTGTTATGCCTAACATGTTTGCTCCATGTGCACAATTTCAGAATCCATATGCTAACATATCATTTGTGCCTAATCCATACATGAATATGTTTAGTATGCCACAAATGCCATGGAATATGAATAATATGTGTGTTCCTTCAAATATGCATGCTGTAAATGAAAATGTGAGCAACAATCAGAAATCAACACCAAGAGTAAAAGTTGATTTAAATCAATCTGAGCCCAAGGTGAAAAATGATGTAAAAAGAAAAGCAAAGGCTAACAAAACAGGACCCAAGGAAACTTGGGTACCAAAATCGACTTGATTTGGTTCTATTGTGTGCAGGGAGACAAAAAGAATCTTTGGTACTTGGATAGTGGTTGTTCAAGACACATGACTGGTGATTCTACCCTGCTCACAGAGTTTCAGGAAAGAGCTGGGCCTTGTATTGCTTTTGGAGATGACAGCAAAGGCTACACAAAGGGATATGGCTTGATTTCAAAAGAGAATGTCATCATAGATGAGGTTGCATTGGTGGATGGTCTTAAGCACAATTTGCTTAGTATCAGTCAACTTTGTGACAAAAGATTTTTAGTTACTTTTTCTAAAGAAGCCTGTGTTGTTTCTAGAGGAGGAAACAACAATGTGGTAATGACTGGATTCAGAAGAGGGAATGTGTACATTGCTGACTTTAGTACCACAAGTCCAGACACCATCACTTGTCTTTTCAGCAAAGCAAGCAAGGATGAAAGTTGGCTATGGCACAAGAAATTATCTCATCTGAATTTCAAGGTTATGAATGATTTGGTAAGGAAGGATCTTGCTAGAGGAATTCCACAGGTGGAGTTTTCCAAGGATGGTTTGTGTGATGCCTGTCAAAAAGGGAAACAAAAGAAGGCATCATTCAAAAGCAAAACAGAGTCATCAATTGTCCATCAGCTTGAGTTACTTCATATGGATCTGTTTGGCCCTGTAAATGTCATGTCTATTTCAAAGAAGAAATATTGTCTTGTGATTGTTGATGATTTTTCTAGATTTACTTGGACCTTCTTTTTACATTCTAAAGATGAGGCAAGTGAAATCATTATCAATCACATCAAGATGGTAAACAATCATCCTGACTTGAAAGTAAGAAGGATCAGGAGTGACAATGGGACAGAATTCAAGAATTCAAGCATGAAGATGTTCTGTGAAGAAAATGGTATTATGCATGAGTTTTCAGCAGCAAGGACACCACAGCAAAATGGTGTAGTTGAAAGGAAAAACAGAACACTTATTGAAGCTGCCAGGACAATGCTAGATGAATCAAAGTTACCAACTTATTTTTGGGCTGAGGCAGTTAACACAGCTTGCTTCACTCAGAATATTTCTTTGATTAATCAGGCCAAGGGAATGACCCCTTATCAACTACTCAAAAGAAAGAAGCCACTATTGGATTTTCTTCATGTCTTTGGATGCAAGTGCTTTGTTCTGAGAAATCAAGCTGAGCATTTGGGGAAATTTGAAGCAAAGGCAGATGAAGCAATATTTGTGGGATATGCAGCAGGGAAAGCTTACAGAGTCTATAATCTCAGAACCAACATTGTTATGGAATCTGTACATGTTGTTTTTGATGATCTCAAAATTCAAGGTCTCTGTGATGAAGGTTTCCATGAAAGTCTCTCTTTTGAGAATGAGGAAGGAGATCGAATGAATCATGTTAAGACTACTGAGAAACAGCCTAAAGTTGTTGTATCTAGCACAGATGAGAGCAGCAGTGAAGATGAAATTGCTGCATTAAGATTGAAAAGAATAGCTGCTAGTAGACCAAATGGTCATTTCGTTGACAGTCAAGATGGTGGTTTCGTTGACAGTCAAAATGAGCGTTTCGTTGACAGCCAAAACAGTCATACCGTTGAAGGTCATAGAAATGTCTCAAGAAGTGATCATTTAGGGACAACAAACTCAGGGGGAGTTTCTCAAGGACAAATATCCAATCAAGGCAATCATGATCATGAAGCTACCTCGTCAAGAGCAAATCTACCTCCCTCAAGAAAATGGACTAAAGATCATCCCTTTGAACTTATTATAGGTGATGTTTCTTCAAAAGTCCAAACTAGAAGAGCAACTCAAGAAGAATGTCTATATAGCAGCTTTCTGTCTCAAGATGAGCCAAAGAAAGTTGAGGATGCACTTCTAGATCCAGATTGAGTTTTGGCTATGCAAGAAGAGCTAAACCAATTTGAAAGGAACAATGTTTGGAAGCTGGTGCCCAAGCCTAAGGACAGGAGTGTAATAGGCACAAAATGGGTGTTCAGAAACAAGATGGATGAAAATGGCATAGTCACAAGGAACAAAGCAAGACTAGTTGCAAAAGGCTACTCACAGGAAGAAGGAATTGATTTTGATGAAACATTTGCTCCTGTTGCAAGATTAGAAGCAATAAGGATTTTCCTAGCCTATGCAGCCCATGCCAATTTCAAAGTCTATCAAATGGATGTGAAAAGTGCTTTTCTGAATGGGGAATTGGAAGAGGAGGTCTATGTAAGTCAACCTCCTGGTTTTGAAGATGATGATTTTCCAGAATATGTATACTTCCTCCTCAAAGCACTCTATGGTTTGAAACAAGCACCTAGAGCCTGGTATGACACACTCTCACAGTTTCTTCTTGAGAATCATTTCACTAGAGGTACTGTAGATAAAACTCTTTTTCACAGGATTGTGAATGGCTCTACTATACTTGTTCAAATTTATGTAGATGACATAATCTTTGGGTCTACAGATGTGAAACTTTGTCAAAAGTTTGCCAAGCTTATGCAAAGTAAATATGAAATGAGCATGATGGGAGAATTAACTTACTTTCTTGGTCTTCAAGTGAAGCAAGTTAATGAAGGCATTTTCATTAGTCAAACAAAATATATTCATGATTTATTAAAGAAATTTAACTTAATGGAATGCTCTCCTGCCAAAACTCCCATGCCCACTGCCACCAAACTTGAATTGAATACTAAGGAAAAATCTGTGGACATTTCAAGTTACAGAGGCATGGTAGGCTCACTTTTGTATTTAACAGCTAGTAGACCTGATATTATGTTTGCTACATGTCTATGTGCTAGATTTCAGGCTGATCCTAGAGAATCCCATTTAGTTGCTATTAAAAGGATTTTCAGATATCTCAAGGGAACACCAAACCTTGGCATTTGGTATCCTAGAGAATCTGGTTTTGAACTAATTGGTTATTCAGATGCAGATTATGCAGGATGTAAAATTGACAGGAAAAGCACAACAGGCACCTGTCAATTATTAGGAAACAAGCTTGTGTCGTGGTTCAGCAAGAAACAAAACTCAGTTTCCACCTCCACAGCTGAGGCTGAGTATATTGCAGCTGGAAGTTGTTGTGCACAGATTTTATGGATGAAAAATCAATTACTTGATTATGGATTAAGAGTTGAGAAAATTCCTATTTTCTGTGACAACACTAGTGCCATTGTCATTACTGAGAATCCAGTGCAGCATTCAAGAACCAAGCACATTGACATCAAGTACCATTTCATTAGAGAACATGTTATGAATGGTACTGTGGAGTTACATTTTGTTCCAAGTGAACAACAACTTGCAGACATCTTTACCAAGCCACTTGATGAATCAACATTCTCAAGATTAGTAAGTGAGCTAGGTATGCTAAATTTCTCTTAATTATTTTTGAGATATTTGCAAGTCATAATGCAGCCAGGAACTTGCTATAATTTTTCTGTGAATTGATTTTCTCAGGAAAAGGTGAAATTTTGTCTAAGTCAAAATTACTATGTCAACGAAACGCACCATTTCGTTGACAGTCTTAGCATTTTTCTGGGTGTTTCGTTGATAGCTCTTTTATATCAACGAAACGCAGCTTTATCAACGAAATAAGACTGGACTTTAACCGCCCAATTGTGATTCGTTGATGTAGCGCTTTTTAATCTGAACCGTTGAAATTTCACGTTCTTTATCACGATCTATACATACACCCCAGTAAGCATAAATCGTGGTAATATTTAATTCTAACGGTTACTTTTTAAGCCAATCAGGTAATTTAGATTAATTATTGGACTTAATTTCTGAGAACTTTTGGGGAAGTATTTAAGAAATTTTAATTTCTTTATTTCATTTCTACCTGTTCTCAAAAATTCCAAAAGTTTTTCTAGCTTCTTCTCTCTAACAAGCAATACAGCTCGAAGCTTTTCCTCACTCAACAATGGCACCCATAGTCAAGCTTATGTCTGCTGGTGGGTTCATCTATGAGAAGAACAATTCCATTCCATTTGTCGTTAAGGAGAGTCCGAACAGCATCTTTTTCAAAATGATGGATTTCATGAGGAACTGTAAGTTGAGCTATGCGATGTTTCACTCTACTCCACTCTACAATGAAGTAATCGAGGAGATTTGGACCTCATGTGAGTATAGTGGAACAAACGGCACACTGCAATTCACTCTTCAAGGTAATGAGTACATAGTTAATTCTGATGTTTTGCAAGCATGCTTACATATTCCTGATAATAACTGTGATGCTTTGCCTACTAACACTGAAATAACTACCATGCTAAATTCTATAAACTACTCTTTTCCTACTGATAATCTGGGTAGAATAATTAGGAGAGGTTTGGTTAGGGAATACAGTTATTTAGCTGATGCATTCATTAAGGTCTTTTCTGGAAAGATAAGTAATTTTGATGCATTAACTAATTCTATGTTAATTCTCCTAACCATGCTTCTAAATGATAGATATTACAACTTTAGCACCCAACTTATTTATGAAATTGGTGCTAAGTTGGGTGATAGGGCAAATAGGAAGAAAAATATCTATTATGCAAGGTTTCTGATGATGCTGGCTAATCATGTTAGTCCAGCACCATTAGTTATCTCTAACCCTAATGCCAGGTTTGAGTGCTTTGTACAAGAAAAGAGAGTATTGACATACATACTGAGGCTGAACTACAATGGTGATGTTCCAGTGGTGTATCTGCCAATCATTGAGGTAACTACTACTATCCCTATTAGTATAGCTGTTACTTCTATTGTCTCCTCCAACCTTGTTGCTATGGAGTCTGTAGTTGTGACCCAACAGGCTCCTGCCCCAGCAACTAAATCAAAATCAAAGAAATCCTCCAAGCCAACCTCAGGTGCTTCTCAAAAGGCACCTGTTGTAAAAACTACCACACAACCTAAGGGGAGTGAGTCTGGAGTTGTGAGAGGTGAGGGGAGGGGTGAAAATCAAAGAAACCCCAAGAATAAGGAAGGTGAGGTAAGTGTTTCCCAGCCTAGCCCCATTGTGTCTTCCCAACAAGGCACATTGAGTAAAATGGATTTAAACACAAGTCTAATTGCATCCTCCCAAAAGGATGTGATTATTGAAACAAGCTCTCCACCTAGAGCACAGTCCAAAAGGGTAAGGGACACTTCAAGCCCAAAGTCTACATTTTCCCAATACCAAAGGAGAGTGAAGCAAAAGACCAAGGGTTCACAGGGTGCACACACACTGGAAGCAACACTTCCAGTTTCTCAAATTCAGTTTGATGTAACCCCTATTATTTCTCTGGGGTTACAGTCCCACTCTCTAAACATTAATCTTGATTTATCTCCATCCAATTCACCAACTCAATCTTTAGATGTGGACATGATCCATACATCTTTTCCTGATTCTCCAACTCTAATCTTGGAGAAGCCCCACTCTGAAGCTGGTGGCCATCACTTGTTAAGTGATTTGTTGGGCCATCAACCAATTTTTTCTGAAGTTGCAAGAGGATCTGTGGACCAATCTCTAAAATCAATCACCACAGATTCTACTGTAATTTCACTTTCTCAAAGTGCTTTATTGACTTCATCAACGAAACAGCTTCTTTCGTTGACAAGTGTTTCTCCATCAACGGTATCCATACCGTTGACAGTTCAAACTACCATTCCGTTGATAGGTCAATCTACACCCCTTATTGAAAATCCAGTTGTTTCCACAACTAGTGTAGATGACCTGGTGGTAGTTGAGACACTTTTAGGTTTGAGAGGGAGTGAAATTGAGAGGCTGGCTTGCAGCCAGGCAAAAGGAGAGAATGAGAGTGAGAGGCTGGCTATTTCTTCCAGCCAGGCAAAAGGAGAGTTTGAGAGTACCACCTTAGTAGGTGAAGGTGAGGGTGTGAGAGGTGTGAGCCATGGGGAGCCCATGATGCAAGAAAAGAGTGGAGAGAGAGAAGGGACTACAGGAGCAATAAGGGTGGAAGCAGCCATTGCTAATGAGTTAATGGAGGTCAGTGAGGGAGAAAGGGAACTTACTTTCCAAGAGCTTTATCAACAAACTCTGGATAGTATTTCCCTGGATCCTGAGACCTTTACTCATCCTGTGCCAGCCTATCAAGTTATGGCTCAACAGGGCAATGTGGAGGCAGAAAGGTCACTCAACTTAATTCATACTACTGCATCAATGCAAAGAGCAAAGGATGCCTTGACCAATCTACCTCCAGGAGCTGCAGCAAGTGGAGACTTTGAGTTTTCTGATGATGAGGACAGCTATGGTGATAATCTACAGGTGGCCACCACTTCACAGATTGGGCCTTCTGTGGTGCCTCCTACACCAGGCTGGCTTTCTCAGGGTATGCATGGAAGAGTCACTCTAGATGCTGCTATCTCAAGGCAGTACAATGAGGCCTATCTAGCTCATGAGTCTGCAAATGCAAGGGACAAGAAATTCTACAAGGCCATCATGGATTCTCTGGAAATTCAAAGGCTACAAATGATGCAGACAAGGATTGAGGCTACAGAAATCAAGGACTCCATTAGCAATCTCAGGGATGCTAACTACAGGATGATCGATGAAAAGCTCCCTCTTCTCACTGTGTCCAAGATGACCAGGTTTTTCTCTAAGGAACCTGAGGTGGCCACATCCTTGAAAACTCTCTCTACAAGAGTGGACAAGGTGGAAGCTACACTTTCTCAAATGCAGAAGGAACAGGAGAAGCAAACTCAGCTACTCACTCAGCTAGTGGCAGCTCAAGGACTCCCAGTCATCTCTCTTGATGCTAACAAAAAGGGGGAGAAATCTAAGGAGCTAAACATTCAAATCACAAAGGTGTTGGTCCCAGCCATTTCACTGTCACAGGAGCCACTAGCAATGGGGGAGTTTGGGAAGAAGAAGAAGGATAGTATTGACCTGATCCAGGAAGCTGCTATGAGGATGAAACTTGCAGAACAAATCAAGGATCACTGGTCCAACATAGAAGCAAGGTTCAAGAACATTACTGAATCTTCAAAGACAGATCAGCCATCAACAAATGCAATGGTGATTGTACAAATGGAGCCACAGTTCAAGAGCTCTTATGCTATAGAGCCCCTTCAGCATGGAATCTTTCAAGATTCAAGAAATGAGAAGGGTCAATCTTCATGCTTTAAGAATATGGATGCAAGAGGGGTGTCTCCAATATCACCTGCCAAACCCAAAGGCAAGAACATTGAAAGGATATTTTATCCTGCTCCAAAGCCAGATGAGTTCAAAGTCCTAGGGAAGCTGATCATTGAGAGCAAGGAAAGCAATCATCCAAGCATAAGGAATCAAAGGGCCATCATCTACAGGGACAGCAAGGAAATCTGCATTTGGGTTGGTCACCCAAATTTTGCAAAGGCCAAGGCTGAAGAATCTGAAAGGGCAGCAATGCAACATTGGCAGTTGCTCAAGCACTTGAAGATGAAGAGACCTTTCAGGAAGAAAAAGCCAAGGATGGAGCTAATGAAGCTGAACCAGCAAGGAAAAGTGTAAGGCAACCAAAGGCTAGAGCTAAGAGGAATCTGAACTTTGAAAAAGAGGACTCTCTGGACACTGCTCAAGCCCCTTCCACAACAAGTGCACATCAAATTCCTATTGACCTACCTATTGGAGGAAAGTTGGCCTGTGACCCTGTACACCCTGTCAACTTTCATGATCAACCAATCATGCCAAAGGAGGAGCCTATTGAATTTGATGAAGCCTATTTTCCAAAGTTCCTATTTGAAAAGGATCAACCAATGAAGACAAAGAAAAGGGCTGTCAAGGCAAAGCCAGTATTTGTGAGGAAGCCACAATCTCAGAAACCCCCTACAAATCCAGAGGACTGCATGTACATTGCTGACATCAGGGAAGAATCCAGCTTACATCTTGATTTAGACAACCTGATGGAAGTAAGGGGCATTGCAGCTTCTCAAAAGTTACCTGAAAGATTGGTTTTCACATACAAGGGTGGTAGAGAACAAATATGGCCTCTCTACAGAATTTTAGGAGAAGACTACCAAACACTACTCACAGTGTTTAGATGCTTGAAGAAAGACTTTGGCTTCACCAAAACAGCCAAGTCTGAGGTGGTCTCCAAGATATGTCAAATAAAGGCTAGCTGGAACAAGCCTGAGGCTCTTCCCAGGATGCTAAGAGTGCCCTCAACAGGAAAGAAGATCCATCTTCAACCTTACTGGATGATGGAATTTAAGGACAAGGACAACTGCAGAAGGTTCTTCAGGATGGAAGACCAGCTGGATAAGGCATCTAATCAAACTCTAAGGTTCATGCAATCCAAGCTTGGTGATCAAGATGAAGAAGAGAAGATCTTTTACAGAAGGCTACAGGTCCAGATTGAGGAGAACAACTCTAGGAGAGGGAAGAAGACTATGCCTCAAAGAAGACCAAGATGAATCATTTGCTCAGTCTAGAGGAGCACATTTGGGCATTAGTCTTGTAAGTCTTGTTTATGTCTAAAACTTTATGAAGCTCAATGCAATTTTTACTTTTAATCATGGGTAATATGTCTGAGTGTTTTTGTTATCATCAAGGCTCTTGATTTATGGCTGTTATTCTATCAGTCATAAATTGGGGGAGATTGTTAGGAATATGTTGATTCTTGATGATAATTGTAAAAACACTTAGTAGATTTTGTATTAAGTTATTTTGTAACTGTCAACGAAATGGCATGCTTTGCAGTGTTTCGTTGATAGGAAGCTCATCAACGGAATGAGTATTGTAGCAATTGCACTGTACAATACTTCACAGTTTGATATGCATTTGATGTATGTATTAGATAGGTTTCCTAAGTCATGTTGACTAAGTACTAGATAGGCAAAATAGGTTGGTTAATTGTAAGTATATCATGCCTTGTAATTTTGCCTAAGTGAAGACATGTCAACGGTATGAAGATTACTCTATCAACGGAACAAGGATACACCATCAACGGAATGAAGTTTACTCATCAACGAAATGAAGTTTACTCATCAACGAAATGGAGAATAAAGCTATCAACGAAACACATCTCCCTGCTATCAACGAATCATTATTGCTTTTCTGAATAGTTGACAAAGTGATAGTGACAGTTTACTGAACAGATCTAAAGGTGATGTGGAAGTGTACTTTGCATTGGAAACCATTAAAATGGACATGGGGAATAAGGAAACATCCCAGTTTCCAATTGGGCTCTTGGGAGTGATCATAATAAGCATGAAGACAAAAACAAGGATCTCCAAGGACCACTGGACAAAGGGATGAAAAGCAAACTATTGGCGGTTATCTTTAGTGTACTTTAGAGTAGCCAAAAATAGTATTGTAAACTTGGGAATATATAACCAAGTGTAGCAGTTAGAAAGGAGTTAGAGAAGAAAAACAAATAGTTTGTATTAGCTATCTTTGAGAGCATTCTTCTCTACAACTCTGTAACTGAGCAGCTGTGTACTTTTGTATCACAGATTATTTCCGCAATAAAAACACTTCAGTTGGATCATCAAACAATCCAACTGAATTATTTATATCTTGTGTTTTTGTTTATTCAGTTCAGTTTTATTTTATCATTGTTTTAAGTTAAGGAAAATATCAAGAATTGTATTCAACCCCCCCCCCTTCTACAATTCTGTTAGGTCATTTGGGAATAACAGTATTCCTACGCATTTTCTTCCATTAAGGAAGGAATCCAAGCTACTCCATGTGTTTAGTGGACTTACGCTTCCTGAGGAAGTCGTATTCATACGCATCTTCTTCCATGAAAGAAGGAATCCAAGCTGCTCCATGCGTTTAGTGGACTTACGCTTCCTGAGGAAGTCGTATTCTTACGCACCTTCTCCTTAAGAGGGAGGACTCTTCTCTCCATAAGAGGGTGGACTCTTCTCTCCATAAGAGGAATGACTCTCTTCACCTATAAAAGGGTGGACTCTCTTCACCATAATAGGGTGGACTGTCTTCACCTATAAGAGGGTGGACTGTCTTCACCATAAGAGGGTGGACTCTCTTCACCTATAAGAGGGTGGACTCTCTTCACCAAAAGAGGGTGGACTCTCTTCACCTATAAGAGGGTGGACTCTTCTCTCTATAAGAGGAAGGACTCTCTTCACCATAAGAGGGTGGACTCTCTTCACCTATAAGAGGGTGGACTCTCTTCACCTATAAAAGGGTGGACTCTCTTCACCATAAGAGGGTGGACTCTCTTCACCTATAAGAGGGTGGACTCTCTTCACCATAAGAGGGTGGAGTCTCTTCACCTATAAGAGGGTGGACTTTCTTCACCATAAGATGGTGGACTCTCTTCTTGGTGAGCTTCCCGGAAGTACGGATAAGCACCCCGGAAGTACGGGTTTACCAAGGTATTGTAAAACATATCAAGTAAGAAAGTTTCTTCAAGAATTTCAAACTAAGCAAAGCAAAGATCAAAAACTTGTGAGAAAAACATGTATGTTTTATTCATAAATATAGGATAAGTTCTGTCAAAGGAGGATTACATGCACTACCCCCTAGACTTTATTGCAAATAAATTAAGATAAAGTCTACACGAGTTTTAAGATAGTAGCGTACACTACTGATAGTACTTCTTAAGATGCTCCATGTTCCAAGCATGAGGGATGTGCTTCCCATTCATATCAGCAAGATAGTAAGTCCCACTCCATAACGCAGCTCGGACTCGGTAGGGTCCTTCCCAGTTTGCTCCAAAGACCCCATGATTGTGAATCTTAGTATTTGGCATAACCCGGCGTAAGACATAGTCACCTACCTTCAAGGGCATGGCCCTTACCTTGGTATTGTAGTGCTTCGCCACCCTTCGGTGATAAGCTATTAACCGGGTTCGAGAAGTATCCCTAAGTTCCTCTACCATGTCTAGGTACAGTCGATGATTGACCTCATTAACTTCTGGATTAAAATGATCCAGCCCCAAGTTCAACCGGAACCATAGCTTCACACCCATAAGTTAAAACAAAAGGAGTTTCTCCCGTGGTGGTTCTAAGCGTTGTGTTGTAACTCCACAAGACATTGGGCAACTCCTCGGGCCAATTACCCTTGCTTTCCTCCAACTTCGCCTTCAGAGTATGTTTGATAATTTTTTTTAACTGCTTTTGTTTGTCTATTAGTTTGGGGATGACTAACGGCGGAGAAACTCTTCACAATTCCTAGGTTATCGCACAACTCTCTCATCTCTTTGCTGTCAAATTGCTTTTCATTATCCGAAATGAGTTTATAAGGAATTCCAAACCGGCAAACAATGGACCTATACACAAAGTCCATTATCTTCTTAGAGGTAATCGTGGCTAAAGGCTCAGCCTCCGCCCACTTGGTAAAGTAATCCACAGCAACCACATCATATTTGACACCTCTCTTTCCCTTAGGTAACTCTCCGATCAAATCAATTCCCCACATAGAGAAAGGCCAAGGACTAGTGATAGAAGTAAGTGGAGCAGAAGAGTTATGAATGTAATTGGTATACCTTTGGCACTTATCACAAGCTTGAACAAACTGAAAAACATCTTCCTTTCAGGTAGGCCATAAATACCCCTGTCGTAACACCTTTTGAGCTAAGGATCCACCCCTCGAATGATTACCACAAATACCTTCATGAATCTCTCGAAGAACGTAGGTACACTCATCGCCATCCAAACACTTAAGCAGAGGTTGATTAAATCCTCGTCAATAAAGAAGTTCTTCATAATTAACATAACGGGTTTTTTTATAACGTAACCTTCGAGCATCACCTTCTGGTACACTAGGTTCCATTCGTCAAATACTCCCAAATTAGAGTTTTCCAAGTGGGGAGAGTAGGTTCCCCAACTTGCATCAAATCAACTTCTGGTACACTAGGTTGTGTTTTGATTTCTAAGTGAATGACCCCTAATAGTGCAACATCTCTTTGAGACCCAAGCTTGGCCAAAACATCTGTCTCTGCATTGCTATCTCTTGGAAGTTGTTCCATCCTAGCTTCCTTAAACAAACTCATCAACCGTCAAGTGCATCTCATATATAACTCCGTACGAGGTCCTCTTGCCTGGAACCCCCAGTTGACTTGGTATACAACGAGCATAGAATCGCTCCAAATATTGATAGTTTCCACCTTCATCTCTAGAGAAAGTTTCAGACCTAAGATTAGAGCCTCATACTCAGCATCATTGTTTGTGGCATAAAAAGATAAGTGAATGGCGCTTTGTAGATGATGCCGTTTATGACTAACCAAGACTATCCCTCCTCCAGCTCCTTCATTATTGACCGCACCATCAACATACAAAGCCCACCACGGAGCCGAGGTAACTCGCTCGACCTCAACCTCAAGTGGAGGTGTTGAAATTATAGCAAGGGCGTCGCCTTCTCGTTCAAGAGGGAATTCCAAAATAAAATCAGCCAAGGTTTGCCCCTTGATAGAATTTCGAGGCTTGTATTCCACATCAAACTGTCCCAACTCGATAGCCCAGCGAAGCATACGTCCAGAAGTTTTTGGCTTGTGCAATACTTGTCTTAAGGGATATGTTGTTCGAATGTCAACCTTATGAGCCTGGAAATAAGGCCTCAACTTCCTGGAAGTCAATATCAAAGCATACATAAGTTTTTCCATGTTGATATACCTGGTCTCTGCATTCAACAATCTCTTGCTCACATAATAAACCGGGAACTAAACCTCGCCCTCTTCTCTAAATATGACTCTACTCACCGAATATTCTGACACAGCTAAATACGAGATAAGGGTCTCTCCTTCTAAATGTTTAGATAAGAGATGAGGAGATCCAATGTGATCCTTTAACTTTTGAAAAGCCTCTTCACATTCAGTTGTCCATTCGAACCTCTTACCTGCACCTTTAATAACCTTGAAGAATTCTCGGTACTTATCAGAGGATTTAGAAACAAAACGATTGAAAACAGCCACCCTACCAGTCAGACTCTGAACCTCCTTCACCGTCCTAGGTGACTTCATGTCAAGAAGAGCTTGTATCTTTGCGGGATTTGCTTCTATTCCTCAGTGATTCACCATGAAACCCAAAAATTTTCCAGACTCGATCCCAAACACACATTTTTTAGGATTGAGCTTCATCCTGTACTTCCTCAATATTTGAAACATTTCATCCAGGAGCATGATTTGATCTCCTGCTTACTTAGACTTTACGAGCATATCATTTACATAAACCTCCATTGTTTTCCCAATCTGATCCTTAAACATCATGTTGACCAACCTTTGATACGTAGCTCCAACATTAATCAAGCCAAAGGGCATTCCTATGTAACAATAGAGCCCCTTATCAGTGATGAACGAGGTATCTTCCTGATATGGCTCATACATAGGGATCTGGTTATATCCCGAATAAGCATCCATGAAGTTGAGAAGGGCATGCCCCGCCGTAGCAACTACCATTTGGTATATTCTAGAAAGCGGAAAGCTATCCTTTGGGCAGTCTTTATTCAAATCTGTGAAGTCTATACAAACTCTCCACTTTCCATTAGATTTATTCACCAACACCGGGTTTGCTAGCCAATTAGGATAAAATGACTCCCTAACCAAACCAACATGCATAAGTCGATCAACTTCTTCTTTCAAAGCTATTTCTCTTTCTCCACTGATTGCACGTCTCTTTTGTGTTAGGAGCTATGTTGTTTCTTGATGATAACTAGATTGACTTAGTGAAAATTGTATAAGTAAAATGTAGCCTTCAACGGATAACATGCTTTTGTAGTATCCGTAGAAGGGTAGCTTATCTATGGATAAGACTCAATGTAACATGCTTGTGTAATCCTGATGTACAATCCTGAGATGCAATCCTGATATGCAATCCTGTGGAACAATCCTAATGAAATCCTGATATGCAATCATGATGTGCAGTCCTGATGTGTATTCCTGATTTGTAATCCTGATGTTGAAGTTAAAGTATTGGTTTTTAGGCTGAATAAGTCATGTTGACTATTAATGGATATGTAGAATAGGGAGGCTAATTGTAAATAGTCTATGCCTTGTAATTTTACATAAGTGAAATTGACTGTCAACGGATAGCATCATTAGCCTTCTATGAATGTGGACAATGTACTGTATACGGATGTGATCAAGATACTATCAACGGATACAACTTAAATGGCCTCTACAGATACACACTGTACTTGTGAAAGGGATAGTTCAGACAGTGCACATGGGTTGACAGAATTCACAGAGCATGGAAATCAGTATTTCTGGAAACTCACGAGAAGAAGAAGCATTATGTTTTGTCTGGTCAAAAAGTAGCATTTCTATAAAAGACAATCAGCCAAGAAGGGCAAGCTACCAACACATGGACCACTACTCAGAATGGAGAAACAAGGATCTTGAACAGATTTACTTTTTGTATTATTGACTGTTCAAAATATCTTGTAAACTTGGGATATATAACCAAGTGTAGCATTATTCTAGAACAAGAGAAATCAGTTAGGCAATTTAGAGAGCTCAAAGCAATATCCTTTGTAAATTGTCGAAGCTAGAATAGTGTGTATGCAGCTGTGTGTTTATTCATAAACATCACCGAGATTTCTTCAAATAAAATTCTCTCAGGTGGATAAATCAATCCACCTGAATTTTTAATTCTTGTGTTATCTTATCTTGTTTATTTTTCTGTTCTTGAATTTACTTTCATATCTTTAATGCCAAGAACTAAAGAATTTTTAAAGATTGTATTCAACCCCTCTTGATTCATTGTCTGGGAATAACATTTTGTCTGAAGCCCTTCTTTCGTAAGGGATTGATATTTAGTTTGTGACACATTAATTCTAGATCAATCCTAACCATGTCTGCATGGCTCCAAGCAAAAACATCCAAATTCTGCCTCAGGAATTCAATTAACCTCGCCCTGAGGCTGGGCTCAAGCCTAACCCCTATCTGAAGTACCTTTGAGGAATCTGTCTCATCCATTTAAATTGAGAGCGTATCCTCTGCCGGTCCCATCTTCTTGTCATTTTTAGGTAAAAGCAGATCTAAATCTATTTCGACATCCTTTGTCCCGCTTGATTCTCCAATCTCCTGAACAGACACAACCTCACCCTGTGTAGGTAACCGGGAGGGCCATGTTTGTGGAAGATCCTCCGGAAATTCTATGAAAGGTTCCACCTTATCTTCCATGATAATTTTACCTTTCTTTGCTCGGAGATTACACCGGTCCTCTTCTTCATCACTAACATCTTCTACAATTCCTTCATAAAAATAATTTGGTGGTGGGGCTTCAATCATTAGCACCTTGTGCCTCAATTGTCGAGGTATGGGAGCAACCTCGCCCCTTGGTGGAAAAACAAAGTCGCCTCCAGGAGAAAGTTGTTTTCCATAAATCGCTCTATCCCTTATCATGTTAACAGTTCCACATGTCGATGGAGATGCTTCCAAAAAGAAAACAAGAGTCCCAACCCTTGCCAAAGCCTCATACTCTTTCAACCTATCCTCCTCTGGAAACTCGATTGTGTAAACCATATTAGTAACAGCATATGGGGGTCTAAAAGATGCCTGAGTTTCTTGTGAGTTTTCTTCCTTGAAGTCTGGCATATCGAAATCATCTTCTACCCCTTTTCTTCCCTTGTAAGAAGACCTGATCATTTTGCTGTAACAGTCCCGAGAATCATACTGACATCCTTTGATGCAACCTACACCATTTAGGGTCGGGAACTTCATAGATAGATGATAGATTGAAGTGACTAACCTCATTTTTTTCAACACTGGCCGCCCTAAAAGTGCATTATAATACGTCGGTTGATCAATAACCAAGAACTTGACTACCTGAGTAGCAGAAAAAAGGCCTTCTCCTAGAGTGAGTGGCAGTTTAATTGTCCCCTTTACACGAATAGAATCTCCTGTAAAACCATAGATGTGAGTAGTCCCTTGAGTCATCTCCTTATCTAGTAATCCCATCTTCTTGTAAGTTTCGTAGTATAGAATGTTCACTGAACTTCCATTATCAACAAACACACGATGGACGTTCCTAGACCCAATCCTGACATTGACCACTAAAGCGTCACTATGAGGATGATGCACCCTTTTAGCATCTTCTTCAGAGAAAATTAATTGAATATCCTCCCCTTTGAAGAGCTTAGGAGGCCTTTTAGACAGATGATTGACGTTGGTAAGAGGCGGGTGTTGGGCTTCCCGAACATATCTCTCCATGGCCTTTCTTCCATTCCCTCCAATGTGAGGTCCTCCAAAGATAATATGTATATTTGCCTCTCGTACGAACACATGTTTCTCTGGAATCTTACCTTTTGTGGAGCCTTCAATAGCCTCAATTGTCATGACTGGAGCCT
Source organism: Heracleum sosnowskyi (assembly GCA_030848705.1). Lineage (NCBI taxonomy): Eukaryota > Viridiplantae > Streptophyta > Magnoliopsida > Apiales > Apiaceae > Heracleum > Heracleum sosnowskyi. The sequence continues at coordinate 5,098,139 of CM061242.1, read as the reverse complement.
CCTCCTTGTATTTCTTTACTTCCCTGACCACCCATTCAGTAAGCTTTCCTTTCTTTATTAGTTTTTCAATTTCTTCTTTTAATTGTCTACAAGAATGAGTGTAGTGCCCCTAAGATTCATGATATGCGCAATACTTCCCTTTATCTCTCATAGCAGCTCTTGACAAGGGTGCAGGCTTCTTGTATAGGCATTGGTCCTTGGTAATCTCATAGATATAATCTATAGAAGCCACGAGTGGAGTATAATAGTCACGGGGCGTTGTCTGGTTTCCATGCCGATATAGAGGTGGAGGTGGGAAACATGGAGGGCTAGGTGATCTGGATTTGGTGAATCTAGTACTTCCTCTGTTCCCCTTTGGGTTAAGGGACTTTGAACGGGCATGTCTTCTAGTCTCCACTACATTCACATCTCTCCTACCATTCTTCTTCTCTATCTTTGGGCTGGGAGACCTATCCTTTCATTTGCCTCGGCGCGGTACATCTCCATAGTCATTCCTCTTCAAAGCCTCTTCCTCTCGTTTGAAGGGTTCAGCCTGAAGATACAAAGCTGCCAAGGTTGAGGGTTCCTCCCGTTGTAATTTTTTCCAGAAATCAGTTCCCACGCGAACCCGAGCGATTAAGAAATTCTTGATAGTTTCATCGGACGCCCCGCGAACGGTAGGAACCTCTGCATTGAACTGTTTAAAGTATTCTTGGAGAGTCTCTCCATCTCGTTGCTTGATGTTAGCTAAAGTTGTAATAGGTGGAGCATAATGAATGGAAGACTGAAACTGAATTAAAAACATCTTACGCATCTGTTCCCAAGAAGTGATTGATGCAGGTCCTAGCTTTTGAAACCATTGATGAGCATTCCCCCTTAAAATTGAAGCAAGAAGCCTACACTTTGTTAAGTCCTCTACTTGATAGAGCTCCATCTCAGTATTAAATCTACCAATGTACTCTACAGGGTCTGTACTTCAGTTAAAACAAAGATCTCACGTGCCTCTGAATGCTGGTGGGAGAGGGGCTTCTCGTACAGCAGCAGAAAAAGACGAAGGTGCTACATCATGAATATCACCTCCCTGTCCTTCCGACTGAGCAATGAGCCTTCGTAAAGTGTTCATATTGATAGCTTCAAAACCTGGAATTGCCTGAGCTCCACCTTCTGGATCCAGCTGAGGTATAGGCTCATGTTTATAAGTAGGTCCTCGAGGTGTAGGCTCCCTCTACTGATAAATAGGTCCTCGAGGTGTAGGTATCTCTGCTGATAAGTAGGTTCTCCATGGTGAGGCGTAGGTTCTCTCTGGTGAGGCGTAGGTTCTCTCTGCTGGTTGAACTGTCGCGAACCACTGCCATGATTGGTGTGGTGTCCGCCTTGGTTGTTCTGGAACAAAACTATATCTTTGTTCATATCTTCTTCCATTCTTCCATATGGGGGTCTGCGCTCATCTATCCTCCTCTAATAAAAAGCTTGTTCTTCCTGAGAACGAGGTCTCCTAGTATCTTCCCTTCCTTGATTCACATGCCCACTCATGTAGAGATAGTTTAAAAAGGAACAAGGTCTATTATCAAAACATCATCGTCTGATTGGGAATTCCTAGGACGATCGCCCTCATGATTACCAGTCCTCATCCAAGGTGGGGAGCGTCACCCTCCTCCAGATCTCCATTGATCTGTCCCTCGGTAGATCTCCATTCTCCTGTGTGAATCTTCAGGTGATATTGGTCTATAGCGTCGTCCATCCTGATCATAAGGTTCGATTCTCAGACCACCTGCACCCTGATCTCTTGGGGTAGGGGCTCTCGGAGGATGACCCGAACGATCGGGGGGAAACTCCAAGTATGGCTCGTCATAGGTTAACACTCTAGGGGTTATAGCCCGGAATCTTCGATTCTGACGAGTATCCTCCAACGTACGAATCTCTCTTTCAGGGGGGAGATCCATTCTTGAAGCTTCTCTACGGCTAGTGATAGGTTCTTTTCCGGGGCGATGAGACCTTCCAGTTGCATGTTGACGTCGGTTGTTGACAGTTGGGGGACGCCTGTCTCTAACCAGGACACGTCGCCTATCTGAGCTACGGTGAGCCCGTTCGGGTAACCTTCGCTCTCTTTCGAACGACTCCATGCATTCCGCCATTCTATTCACCGTGTTTCCCATGTGAGCAATTTGACTTAAAAGCTCCGTGTTACTCATTAAGACAGGAGGATCTCCTCCAAGGCGTGGAACTGGGTTTCTCTGATTCGGCGTGGTAGCCTCTCTCAGATCTGGTTGCCTTTACGGTGGAGGAGGTAGATCTGTCGTATGGATCTCAACCTCCCTTGTGTGGTTACCTACATCAACTGGTTCTTCGGTGTGTTGCGACATCCTTCCTCCAGAGATGTCAAAGAGCCCCTCCTTCTAGCGCTAATTGTTAACGGAGGAATTTGGTGGAAAAAAATTCGGGGAGGGTTACTGGAATTGTGGTGGTAGTTGACGACGGTGGGCAGCGTAGGTTGAGAGGGTTAGGGTTTATGATTTGGGGATGGCTGAGATTGTTTGTGAGATTATGCCGCGATTAAGGTTGAATATCAAATTCACTCTTGTTCGCTAGATCGCATCGTGTCATACAATGTGCCTACGTACCCTTATTTATTGGGATCAAGCCAAACGTAGTTCTTGGGGAGCAAGTAACTCATATGGGCCGGACTTCCTTTTTTTTAGGAAACCAAAAAGACCAGGGTCACCGCCTTTGATACGTCATCATGAGCTGTCATGGTCTTGCTATTTTCTCGGAACGTGGTGGATAAGTCATTGACCCGAGATTATCGGACTCAACGCTTATCTTAAACCACATAGAAGAATAGCAAAAAATTAGCCCTGTGAGCATCAAGGAGCCACGCTTTTCGACCCCCCTAGTAAGGCGAAGCTTACTAGCCTGGATGGAGTCTAGTCTTCTGTGAATGAAATAATATCTATACCCATTGGGCGAGGTTCCTTTTATGTTACTTGGGCATTACTATGATATGCGACAATCATTGGGCTAGGCCCAAGGCATGCCTATTTCACATACGGGCGAAGTTATTCTCATAGACGAGGTTGCTGCTGCATTAGGTTGGGCCCAAGCTATACAATCCTTATGATAGCAGTTGTTCCTTTTCGGACAACTCAATATTACCTATAGACGAAGTTTGTTGTAAATATGAGATAGGCCCAATAAACATTTCTTAATCTGGTAAACGCTTCAGCAAGCTAGGTCCCCATTTTTAGCCCAATAAAGAACGGCGTCACCGAGTAGGACGAGGTTGTCATTTTGACTATAACAGGGAAAAAGGTGAATGCACTTTCAACAGATGTCGAAAAAGAAAGTGAAATGCAGAAGTATAGAATTCTTGGACTTAAAAAATTGGGAGAAAAAGCTATGGTTTGTCACAAACAAAACTATGCATATGCTGTGTTTTATTACCACCAGACAAATAACGTGAATGCATATATACAGTTTTACTTGTTGGAGATGATGGAATGAAAGCTAAGGCAGCAGCTATTTGTCACACATATACTTCGTCTTGGAATCCAAAACATATGGAGTTTTAGGTGCTCAAAGTTAAGCCCGGAAGTTTTCATGTTTGCCATTTTCTTCCTGAGGACCATGTTCTTTGGGTTCCATATTAAATATTATTGCTGGATTTCGTAATATGTGTCGAGTACTATAAGCTCTTATTTTGGATGTTTACAGTCTTGAAGGACTGATGTTCAAGCTGCTACTTCGTTATGTAATCATAATCATATCGTTAATATAAATGTATATGCTTGTCAATGCAGTGGCATAACCGGTAGGGTAGAGCATGGGCCGGTTCGGCTCAGTTTTTGGGTAAAACCGGAACCGGAACCAAATGTTTTCGGTTTTAAAAATTGAAAACCGTAACCGCAACCAAATCATCGGTTCAGTTTCGGTTTCAAAAAACTCGGTTCGGTTTCAAATGGCTCGGTTTCGGTTGCAAAACCGGATGAAGTAAAAATTAGAAGAAAAAAAATAGCCGCAAGCAATCTTCAGTTACACAAAAATATGGCTCAGAGTGCAAACCACATGTAACCACATAAAGACCTGATATTTCTACCAACAGAACATTCAGACCTCTTAATATTTTTAGTAATGTATTCTTCATCTCTTTTAACTGAACATAAAGCTAAACATATGTAAAAGAATTCAGACCACTGCAAGGCTCTAAAACCATCACTACTACCTGAACTCAAGCAATTATCAAATACATTGTTTATTTTGGTCCTTAAAACAACTAATAGTAAAGCCCATCTATGGCCCAAATTATATTTACCGAATTACAGTGACCAATTCATTCTTGCAAGTTTTGAATATACTTATTAATTTTGAATTTATATTTTTATTATATATCATTTATTTATTCATATTAATAATCAGTTCGGTTCGGTTTTTATCGGTTCGGTTGGAACCTGTAACTGGAACCGAGCCATTGAAATCGGTTCGGTTTTTTTATTTTTTGGTTTCGGTTTTGGATCGGTTTTATTCGGCTCGGTTTTCCTCGGTTTTTGTCGGTTTCGGTTCGGTTTCGGTTTTAATTCAGTTTTTTTCTCACCCCTAATAACCGGCTACCACTTGAAAAATAAGTGAAAGTTTTTATTTTAGCCCCGCTGGTGTTATAAAAACAGTGTGTTACGCCATATTTTCGGTTGTCTCAATTATCTCCTAATTTCCCAATATGAATTTATTAATAATTAACTTAATTCCCAAATTAATTATATCCTCTCTCTAAAAACGAACAAAAATCTCCAATTAATTATAGAAAATATCTCTAAACGTTATTTTTCAAATCAGGAAGATATCTCAATCTAAATCTAAAAAGATAAAATAAATTAATTCCAAATACATCCCTAATAATCATAGGGATTAAAAACACAATCCTATAACAGAACTGCGTTGGCTTGATGTCGAGACACCTTTCAAGTCCAACCCCAAACATCCAAAAATCTCAAATCCCCTTATTTTCATAATTCGTTATTCCAGTAATCCCCGAAATTTGTTATCACCAAATTCCTCCGTTAACACAGTGAAAATTCCGTTATTAATTAGTTTTTGAACCCCGGCTGATGTTAAGAACTTATTGACTACACTTTATAATGTTCAGGGATTGTACTTGTAGAAAGACATTCATTCATGGGCCAGGTGTTACATAGAACTAAATCATTTCCTTCTTTCCAGAAGTTTTTGATACGTATTTCGGAACTCAACAATATTAAGAGTTAATTCCGAATTGCATACCCTTGGTTTGGCCGAAACACACTTTATTACCTAAACTTTAAACATTTGTAATACATATCCCGCAACATTTTTAGGCGGTTCAATTTGAACCATTTTGACCACTTTCTGTCAAATTGCTCTATTAACGTTATAACGGGCAAGGGTAAAAGTGGAATAAATAAACTGGATCTTCCATTGAAGAGACTTCGACATGTTCTACAGTTGGAGTATATGGAAAGGCGGCCCCAGAGGACTTCGCTGCTGACTATGAGCACTGGAAACGTGTAGTCTCTGCATCGTATTTGACTGGTTTGGGGATTGATTGGTCTTCAGTGAGGAATGTCATGGACATGAAGGCTGTTTATGGAGGGTAAGCACATGGATATGTTTAGCGTTTAAGGTGATGGTTGCAATGTTTTTCCCGCTTCTATAATTTTATTCTAAATTTTAATCATGGCCAATGCTTATTGTGCACTTATAGATTTGATGTTGCTCTGAAAGACGTGAAAGTGTGGGTAATGAACGTTGTATCAATAACATCTTCAGACACTCTTCCAATAATATATGAACGTGGACTATTTTTCATGTATCATGATTGGTGTGAATCATTCAGCACATACCCTTATTTAAACAGATGCAAGTTAGAGGGTGTGATTGCAGAAATTGATTGAATCTTAAGGCTGAAAGGGATACTAATTGTAAGGGACGATGCAGAGACAATAACCGAGATAGAGAACATGTCGAAGTCCCTTCAATGGAAGATCCGGTTTACAAGTGAATTCCCCTGCAAATGTCCAATTTACCCTCGACCAATTGGACCGTGACAGTCCAATTTGACAGAATAGGTCAAAAGGGTTCAAATTGAACCGCCTAAAAATGTTGCGGGATGTGTATTCAAATTATTTAAAATTTCGGTAATAAAGTGTGTTTTGGCCAAACCAGTGGGATGCAATTCAGAATTAACTCCAATATTAAATGGGAAGATGAAAAGAATAGAAAGAATCATAATAAGACTGACTAGCATCTATGTCCATTTAGGTTGTGTGAGCCAATATGTAGTTACCCTTCTTTTGATGCACGACCTTACTACACACTCTTGAGTCTCGACAACTTCACAATCCTAAACTGTAGTAACTTTTTCAACTATGTTTAAATTCTTCCGTTTCTTCACACTATTTCTGCAAGTTCATTAACATTTTCTCGGATTTTCTAGTTATACTGAAGAAATTTGGAAACTCGGAATTTTTTTAGTTCTCCACTGCAGCAAGCTACACTGAAGAACCGGGGGCTTGTTGTTATGCCACATTTTGGCATAGTCCAAATTTCTCCGTTTAATAATTATTAATTCAGATTAATAATTAATTGTTTAACCACTAAGTAATATCCTCTCCCTGAAACGAGGAAAGAATCAATCTCAATCAATGAATAATATAAAATATCTCCAAACGATATTCTTCAAATCATGGAAAGAAATGCGGAGATGCCACGAGATTGTAGGAAAACATGTGAAGACCGGACTATTTATGGGAACTTGAGGTGGATTGATAATCCTTGAACTATTTATGGGAACGTGAGGTGGATTGATAATCCTTGAACTATTTATGAGAACATTGGATGGATAAACTTTGACTATTTATGGGTTTGGACTGAATGGACTTATCTAATGACTTGTTTTCCAAGAACTACGTGAGGCTTGATCCCTATATAAATGGGTACGTAGGCACCTTGTATGAGACGACAATTGACACTCGGGAAAGAGGAAGAGAAAGAACTCATTCTCTATTCAATTTCTGAGGAGTCATCATACGAGCTCAGCCCCCAAACATCCAAAAATCCTAAATCCCCCTATTTTCATATTTCGTTATTCCAGCAACCTCCGATTTGAGTTGTTACGAAATTCCTCCAACAACAAAACTTAAATTTGAAACTATTTTCTTTTTTGTTATTGAAAAAATAATATATACAACATTTATTTATTATATGTATTTATATAATTTTAAAATATTTATTTAATTATTTAATTATTTCGTGTACTTTCGTTTTGTGTCATGTACCCAAGGGTAAACCCAAAACCGACACTATAATTATTCGTGTAATATCGTGTTCGTGTACTTTCGTGTTCGTGTATCGAAAAGAAGAACACAAACCCAATATTATCGTGTCGTGTTCGTATCGTGTTATCGTGTCATGTACGAAATTGCCAACTCTAGATTTCTTTGGACACTTTTGCGACTCCAATAAAAAAATACTCAAGAGTTGAATGCCATATAAAATTCGACACCGACAGCCCTATTAGAAATGCTCTAAAGTAGGGCTGGCAATTTCGGGTTGCGGGTCGGGTTCGGGTCGGGTTGACAGACTCGGGTCACAAATTTGACCCAACCCGAACCCGGCCCGAAATTTTAATGGGTCAGAATACTCAACCCGAACCCAACCCGAAAATTTATGAGTAACCCGAACCCAACCCGAAATAATTATTATTTATTTAATAAATATAAATTATATATTATAAATAATAATAAAATTATTTTTTGATCATATAAATTAATTTTAATATTATTGAATTAGAATATATATTAATTTAAATAACAAATAATATAAAATATAGGTATTTTCAGAATATATTTCATTTTATATTATATAAATATTATTTCGGGTAAATTTCGGGTAACCCGAAATTAACCTGAATTTTTTGGGTCAGTTTTGGATCAACCCGAAATCAACCCGAATCCGAAAAACTCCAACCCGAATTCGTATTTTTCGGATCGAATTCATGTCGGATTGTCGGGTCGGGTCTGATTTTGCCACCCCTACTCTAAAGGTGGTGAGAATGAATTCAATTGTTTATCTTTCTCTTTGTTAATTACCCTAGCTCAACACCCTCCGAGGTGCTGGTGACTCATACCTAACTTTACCTTCAATAAATTATCTGGGGCACACTTAAACCGTACACTATGACTCTGTTACGTTCAATAATTCACTTATAAATACAAGGCTCCACTCCCTTGCTTCTCTTACAATCACCAACTAGCTATTAGCATCTCCAACGGGGCTAGCTAAAATGGTTGGCTAAAATAATATAAGATAATGATTGGCTAAAATTTGCTGAACCTGTAAGTTGTTGTGCTCCAATGGAGTTGGCTATAATGGTTGACTATATTTTGAAATAATATATTATAAGTTCAAACATTACTTTTCAATAAAAATTTAAATTTTAAGTTTAATGTTACTACTAGTTTATCTTAAATTATGGTCATATATTTTTAGAAATCTAAAATAAAATTTCTAATAAATTAATATATTAATACTAACAATAAATGAATTTAAAAAAATGTTGTCATATATTTGAAAATTTTAAATTAAAAATTTATCAAATTATCATACATGAAAAGATAATGAAAGGGACAACTCAGCTAAATAACATAATTAAATTAAAGTCGATTACATAATAACTGCAAACAAAATGAAGTACACAAAATAAACTAAAACATGTTTTTCAGAATTTTAGATTTCAATGCATCGTAATATTTTGCTTGATCCGGCAACATTTTACTTGTATCCACTGCCATGATAGAGGCTTCATAAACTTGCCTTTCACGCTCCTCCTTTTGTCTTTCTCGCTCCTCTTTTGCTAAGCAAAGTTGCAATTTTTCCTTTTGTAATTGTATCATTGCTGCCTGCCTTTCCTGCTCTTCCTTTTGCATTTGCACCATTTCTTTTTGTAGCTGCAAACTCATTTTAATTGATTCACTTCTTGAAGACGCAACAACTAATGCATCCTTTTACATTGATTTAAGAATTTCTAAGCTTTCCTATTCAGTTGCTTCATATGCAGCTCTTTTCATTTTCTTAGCAGCTTTTCTTCCTATTGGACGTTCCATTCCTTCTTCAGATTCCACGTCATCATTTACACTAACTGGACTCTCAACTGATGGTGAAGACGGCTGATTTTTCTTGCCTTTTTTTTCCCAACGTAGCTGCGTATTTTGGTGAATGCCTCGACTCATTCCAATGTTGCATGAAAGGAAATTTTTCTTTCATTATATCATCGTACAATTTCAGTGCTTGTGCAATCTGTCAAATAAATCAACTAAATAAGTTAGCAAGGTAGCCATCCCGTTGTTTGGGAGAAATTAAAACACATACACTACAATTATTCAACAGATACTGATTAATTTCCATTGTCACCATAGCAGAACATCTTTCATTAGCAGGTTTTTGAGATACTAGCAGGTTTTTGAGAAACTAGCAGGTTTTTTAGAGCAGGTTTTTGAGATACTAGCAGGTTTTTGAGAGCAGGTTTTTGAGATACTAGCAGGTTTTTGAGAGCAGGTTTTTGAGAAACGAGCAGGTTCTTGAGATACTAGCAGGTTTTTGAGAGCAGGTTTTTGAGATACTAGCAGGTTTTTGAGATACTAGCAGGTTTTTGAGAAACTAGCAGGTTTTTGAGATACTAGCAGGTTTTTGAGAAACTAGCAGGTTTTTTGAAGAACTAGTAGGTTTTTGGACAACTAGTAGGTTTTTGAAACTATTAGGAAGACAAGACAGATCACAAGACAGATAATGCACAAGACAGGTATCTAGATGAGCAAAGTCTATAAATTAATTTAAACTATTTAATAACATCATCAGAAATGAGCTATAACACTTATTTAATAAAGACGCAAATCAGTACCTTATCATTCTCAGTAAGGCCGCTTTGATTTCTTTTACTTATTTGATTGTAAAAACCAATAAACTTGCTCACAGAAGTATTAATTTCAGACCATCGGTTACACAATGAAGTAGGCGTGCGATCACTTACGAATCTTTTATGCTCATGGAAATAGGTCCAAATCCTATTCCAATATGTCATTTGTGTCTGATTGTTACCTTGAATTGGGTCCATGCTAATATTTAGCCAACCAGCTAAGAGTAACATATCCTCCTCGATCAAAAAGTTCTTGGATCGTCCCTTTTTTGGTTTGCTTGGCACTTGCTGAGTATTCTCTTGGGATAAAGGGGCGGTGGAGAGTAACAAAACTCATCAGATTCATTGTATGCACCATCATTGAGTAAAGAAACAAAAGTGTGTTCCATTTTTAATTATCCAAATAGCCTACAAAACTAAGATTCTAACATAAACAAGTAGTAAAAGCTGTGAAATTAAATTGGTCAAGAAGGATAGAAATTAATAACTATCGTATCTGGCAACTAGCATTCTGGCTGCAAATAGCAATAGTTTGACGAAGCATAAATTTAAGACAGAGTTCAAAATCATATCGTGTAATCAAACAGAGGACGATGATTATTGTTATGTGACTAAAAGCCACTGAATTAATATACATACTACTCTCCAAAATTTCAAAATCACCACAAAACACTTCTTTCATACAATTTATCAAACATCTTATGTTGCCTCCATAACTTAATTTCATACAAAAAAACACCTTATAAATTTTGATTTTGAGATGTTCCAACAAATCAAAGAGCATATTTTCTACAATTAACACAAACAAAATTCTTAATTTCAAATAGATTTCAAAGAAGGAGATCGAAGATACATACCTATGCTTGTAAATTAAATGGCGGGAGAGAAAAGGAAACCAGCGGGAGAGGGAAACAAATTAGCGCGAGATGATGTGGAACCTCTGTTACAGATCTGCAAGGATTCAACAAATTTAGCCAAGCAAAAGTGGGTGGCTATAATTTAACCTAAGGGGAGTTCTCGGTTGGAGGTATCATTTTTGGGGAGATTGGCTATAAACCTTACTGTTTAGATGCCAGCTGTAGATTATAGCTAAGGGTGAGAATGGGTTGGAGATGCTATTAGGCTCCATCTTGAATCCTAGATTTTTAATGGAGTTCATCCTCTTCCGTTTCTTTGCACTTCTTAACCTAAGTCTAGGTTCCTTGCCATTTGCTTGGAATACATAATTAAGTTTGATCATTTTGGCGGTTATACATGTCGAAGGAAAATGCTAGAGTCGTTAGGCCGAATACACAATATAATCAAGTATGTATGAGAATAACAATAATTAAAAACACTGTTTATGAATCAATAAAACTGTAATCGTATTAACAGCTTCTCTCTTTATGATGTTAATGAATCACAAAGAGCTTCTAGGTTACAAGAATAATATATCAATATTCACGCATCCCTTCTAGGGATAACCTATCTGTGTTTATATAGTACACAGCTACATACAATCCATCTCTAATTGATATTCCTATAAGTTAGCTATACAATTCATATCAATTAAAGATTGCTTCAGTCTTCTATTCCAATCTCCTTAGCTGTATCAATATATTCTGCTTCTTTCCATCTTCAGAATATATTGCTTCTAGAATCTTCAATTCTGCACCGACAGCTAATTCAACTTTCACCTTGTCAGACTTTAAATAAACTCTGACCGGCTTCAATTAAACTCTTTACCCTGTCAGAGTTTAACTAAACTCTGACTGGCTTCTGATAAACTCTTGTCAGTACCTGTTGCTTAAACACTGATAAACAAACATTAGCAATTATATCTAACAATCTCCCCCAACTTGTTCATAATAAAATGTACAAGTTAAAACATATAATTGATGATGTCAAAACCTTTTAACAAATGCAGTGTTTAACATATAACAGAGTTTAATTTAAAACAGAGTTTAAATTTGACTTAGAATAGAAAATATTAAAAACTTACAGTCAGACTTTACTTGACTTCTTCAATATCAGGCACAGTCCTGAGATAATCAATCAGCAGTCTTCTCTCAGCATTCTCAAGTTCAGTTATCATAATCTCTTTCAGCTCCTTATACTCTGGATCTCCTTCACCAGTTTGATATATGGCAGCCCTCAGAGAATAGATACTGTTCTTCTTCATATCATTCTCTAGCCGAATGTACTGAGCTTTATCTGACTCTAAGTTGAATTCTAAGACTTTTAATCCCAGTGCAGTTTTAAATCTAGCACTGTTTCTCTTCATCTCCACCAATTTTCCAGTATGATCTCTATACTTTGGAATATAAGCATTTGAGACTTCTCCTCCTCCAAGCATCACTTTTGATCTCAGCATCTTTTCTCTTAAGATTTGAGCAACATTATGGGTATGTTTGTTCTTGACTTTTAACAGATAAAGTACATATTCAAGTTCTTCCCATGATTTGAGATTTACATCAGATTCTCCAATTCTATAAACTCTTCCATCACTCATGAAATATAACAGAAACTGCTTCTTCAAGATCTTGTGAAAAATCAACTGAACAGATTCTAACTTATCAAGATTTTCTTGTGTATTCCCAATACCAGATCCTGTCAGTGAAATATTGTCTTGAGATCTGTTATTTATTCTCTTCTCCCTATGTGAACCTAAACCAGACTTATCATAAGATTCTTTTCCAAGTACAGTCCTGGTTTGAGAAAAATCCACAGGTTGAAGTGTCAGAGTTTCAGAGAGTACAGGTCTTAAGAAACCTTTGAGTTGAGGAGCTAGCTGAGTTTGCACATCTTGAGCCTTGTCAGAGGCTGGCTTAACTTCAATAGTATCATCAACTTGAGCAGCGTCAGAGGTTGATTTTGGTAATCTTGTTTCAACTTGAGCAATGTCAGAGGTTGAATAAATCTTCTTAGGTAACTGTTCTTCTTCTACCAGTTTACCTTTTCCTTTGTCAGTATTTTTAATCACAGGCCTTCTTGAGTACTGTAAACTCTGATCAGAGTTTACATTCTCTTTGATAACAATTCCTTTTTCTTTCTTTCTAGGAGCCTTGATTTCCTTCTTTTTGTAGATTCCAGCTTCAACATTCTTCTTGTGTTCCTCAGCAAGCATTTGCTCTTCAGCTTGGATATCTTCAATTGTAATACATTTTCCATGTTCTGCCATAAACATCTTAGCAGCAATTTCCTCATCAGTAGATGGCTTATCAGAGATTATCAAACTTTTATATCTTGAACCACTGGCAGAGTTTACATGTCCCTTTCCAGAGTTTGATCTTTTATCAGAGTTTGATCTTCTTGAAAGTAATCTTCTATCATCATTTGATCTTAAGCGCTTTCCATCTCCTCCCTTGTTTCCACCATCATTACCATCATCCCTCCGTCTCAGAGTTTGAGTGTCTTTGCATTTGTCACTTGGTACACTCTCCCCCTTTTTGACATCATCAGAAAGTAGTACTGATGTCAACAATTCAAGCGCAGTAGAAATGGAAGTCAGTTGAGCAGACATAGCATTCTGGTTGTCCTCAACTGTCCCAAGCCTCTTCTTGATTTCTTCAGAATCCCTGGCTTGCTGCTTGAACATGGTATAATAATAAGTTCTGTCAGCCTTTAAAGTAAGATCCCTCAAGCTTACTTCATTCCTCAGACTTGTAAGCATTTGTTGATTCTCATCAAATCTATTATTGAGAGATTTGACTTGAATAACAGTTGCCTGTAAGCTCGTAAGGACATCAGGATTTGTAATCTTCTTGACAGAATCAGATAAAAATTCTGCAGCCCTTTGCGCTGGAAAAATACAATCTGCATTAGCCCATGCATTGTAGTACATATTCTGAAAATGCTCAGAAGCAGCCCTTTGAACTTCCCTTTCTTCAGTAGAATTTGCTTGAATATCAGAAACTTCCACTTGAACATCAGAGTTTGAATGAACAGGACTAGCTTCAGCATTGTCATCCTCTCTGTGAATATCTTCAAGCACATTTTCAGCAGTGATTTCATCAATTAACTGTGCAGTCGCATCAGGTACTTGATCTGCTACAGTTTGAGGAACATCAGAGTTTGCTGGAGCAGTAACCTCTGCTTCTCTTTGAACAATCTCAACAACTGATTGTTGCAAAGTTTCAAGAAAGATAATATCCTCATGATCATTATCTGTTGCATCAGCATGTACAGCAACAGCTTCTGGAACTGGATCAACTCTAATCTGATCTACTTCATCACCGTTCTCAAAATCAATAGAAATGATTTCTGTGTGAGAAGCAATAGGTTCTACTAACTCAGTAGATGCTTGATCAGCTTCCGGTATAGTATCTTCATGATCCACAATCCTGCTGTCAGAGTATGCAGCAGCTTCCTCAACTACATCATCAGTTTTTGATGTAGGAGCTTCTGTGTCCTCAGGTTCTTTATCCAAATTGGCAATAATATCACCAAAAAGTTGATTAGCAACTAATCTTCTCTTTCTCTGATGAAGATTTTCTTCATCAGCTTCAGTTTCTGAGTCTGCACTAGAAGCAGCAGCAACAGACTTTGCCCTGTGGGCTCGCCTTTTCTTCATTCGTTTTCTCTGAGGCACAGCATCAACATTTGATACCTCAGCTTCAACAGACTTAACTGCTCGAACTTTAGATCTCTTTGACCTCTGTGGTTGAGATACAGAAGGTCCAGCTTCAGCAGTTGAGACACGGTGTTGTTGTGAGTTGTCAAGAAATTGTTGCACAGATGCAGGTAACATTAAGGGACCAACTTCTCCTTTCTTGTTGTCCTTGTTGATAAGATCAGAGAATATACGTTTGTGCAATTTAAATGAAAGAATGACATCCTCATCTAAAATCTCAACATCAGGGCAGCATAGACTAAATATTAACTGACAAAACCTAGAGAAATAAACAACATTCCTATTCTCTAGCATTTTCTCACCAATATTATGCAAAACTAATCTAGCAATATCAAAGTTACTGCCATAAAGAAGAGAATACCCGATCTGTAGACTATCCGTGGGAATCGCATCCCAATTAGTGCACTTCTTTCCAAAAGCCCGAGTAATGCAATCGAAAAAGAAGCTCCACTCCTTTCGCAAAAATGGCCTTTTGAGTTGACCTATCTTTGTCAAAGGTCCAGTGTAGCCTATCTCGTTCATCATCCTGACTAGCTCAGAGTCTCCAACAGAGATTGTGAATGCATTGAAATCCTCAAGACCCAAAGCATCACGAACAGTAGTAGGAGTAACAGCATAGTCATTGTCCTCATATTGAAAAATGATAGATGGAGATCCAGACTCTCCTCCATTATCATAAGCACCTGTCTGCCAAAAAGTTCGAATTTGAGTCGCAGACAGCTTCGATGGTGCGGTGAGAGCAGTACCAATATCAGAGTTTGACAAGAAACTCTGAATCAAATGAAACGCCTCCGGTGCGTTCTCATTTGCTACAGGAGCTGAGTAGTTATTTGGGACAAATTCTAATTCAGATGCAATAAACGCTGTAGTTGCCATTAGTAAGATTTGAAAACAAGAAATACTGGGCTCAGAAAGTGTTTGAGTGTTTGTGTGTGAGTAAAATGTTATGAAAAGATGAAATGCGTAAAAGATTGAATCGTGTGTATGTAGTGTATTAAATAATAACTGTTAAGATTAGAAGTATGTTAGTGGGACAGATGTCAGACGTAAATACGCTGACAGCTGTATCTAACAACTTCCAATACACACGTGCAAACGTGGAGACACCTGTCATCACATATAACACTCAAAATATTCGCTTAAAAGAAAAAAATCAATAATAATAAAATTATCAATTTCAATAATAAAGTACAAAGGAACTCAACAGTCAGAATAATAATGACTGTCTCGAAACTCCACACCTTAGTATCCCAAGCGCTTCGATTTTAAAAAAAACCTTTCAGTTACCCTGTTGAATGCTTTAAAAACCGAATCATTTTATCAACAGGCTTCATACCTTAAAATTACCATACACCAAATGGCAGGAACCTTTGAGTTCATGGATGTCGAATCATTCGTGAACATGAACTGGCCTCAACAAGCAAACTACATCATCGATGAGTTTCTTGTTCTTTCTTTTCTGAATGATGAAGGTCTTATAGCAGATGATGAAATAGCAGAAGGACCAATCTCTAATCCTTATGTGCACATCATCCGTCCCGGTCCATATGATGTGCCCATCCTGGCAGACGATGATACTATGGAGATTTGTATGATGCTCTTCCAGCAGAGCTTCCTGATGGGTACTGAGGAGACAATCTTCTTGGAATCCTGCAAGCTGCAAAGCAGAAAGCGAATCCAGGAAGATGATGATGATGATGATGATGATTCATCTTCAGGATGTTGTCAAGCAATCCCAGATGGTATAATGATTAGATGAACAACTGGGTAGCTCTCATCAGAAGTAGTAGAGCACAATAACTTCTGGCTCTAGCTCTTCTGCTTCAGATGTAGCATTCAGATACTTATCCTGGTTAAATAGATCTTTTCTTTGTAACCATAGTGATTAGCATGTACCAGAAAGATTAGCTTAACATGAGTATGAATTTGTCTGAATGTAAATTTGAATCAATTAATGAAAAACAATTTGTTTCTTTACATATCAGTATTATTAATATTGCATAGTAATTGTAAGGTGAAAAAAAAATAATATCACTTTAAACAATAAACTAACATACTCAGTAGCATTACGAATCACTATCAGGACTTATCAAACGCACTCTTTCTTTTCTCCGTTCAATCATACTTTTTCCGAAAAACAAATGACTAATCTCAAGAGTATAAAATGTCTGAAACAAGGAAATTATTTTAACCATCATAGATTAAAACAAAGTAACCTCGGCATATTTCACACAATACATCAGTGTTTACCATTTATCCTTCTTTGTCAATAAACTCTTTTCTCAATCTGTACAGTTGTGAGAAATGTGTGTGTAGTAGCAGAGTTTACCGAAATCAGTATTTAGATCATCTCAAAGTGCATAAAATCCACAAACTAAAGTAGTAAAAACTGGTTGCCTAAACTCTCATGTATAACATAGACACTGATTTTTCTATCTAAACTCTGTATTACTGATATCCTTTCATTTGGATATGTCTTTTATTTTTCACCCCCTTTTTTTTTATTAATTTTTTTTTTTTTTTTTTTTATTTTAATTTTTTTTTTTTTTTTAATTTTTCCAGTAATCAGTGGTTGGCACTAGTCACCAAAAATCAAAGATTTTAGCCCTTATTTCATACAATAAGTTCCTGGATCTTCCTAGGCACAACATGATCTCAAAGGAATTTGTGCTCTGTTTGGCATCTTTTGATTTGAGGGTGAATTATTTGCAATGAATAATCAGAGTTTAGACTTTTCATCAGTGATTATGGTTAACTTATGAGAGAAAATGCAAACAGCTAATACAGACTCAGTGTATAGGATCAATAAACTAAGAGATGCTATAAATATAGAGACAGTATCATGCTGTGTTAGCTTACTGCACATATTTGAGATCAGAATCTATCAACTCTTAAGGATTCACAATTACTTACTGAGAATTATGTTCCATACAAATTTCTTCATTGGTCAATATGTTTCAGACAAAATTACAATCAGAGTATGACATTTAAACTGTAATTACCAGAGTATGACCAACAGAGTTTAACATCAGAGTTTCCGTTCAGAGTATGACTGACACTTCACAGAGTTTATCATCAGAGTTTAACATGCTGATTCACATAACAGTTAACACATGTAAGAAATCATGAACAACAAAAAAATGAGTCTAACCCGTATCTCTAGTCAGAACCAGAGATCATTCCAAGTTCATTTACCAATCTTGTAAAAGTAGCTTCACTCAAAGGTTTGGTGAAGATATCTGCAAGTTGTTGGTCTGTAGACACAAAATGAAGCTCAATGTTTCCTTCTTCCACATGTTCTCTGATAAAATGATACCTTATGCTGATGTGCTTTGTCATGGAATGTTGTACTGGATTACCTGTCATAGCAATAGCACTTTGATTATCACAGAAAATAGGTATTCTAGAGTACCTTAATCCATAATCCAGCAATTGATTCTTCATCCATAAAATCTGTACACAACAGCTACCAGCTGCTATATACTCTGCTTCTGCAGTGGATGTAGAAATTGATTTCTGTTTCTTACTGTACCAAGAAACCAATCTGTCACCTAAAAATTGACAGCTTCCACTTGTACTTTTTCTGTCTATCTTACAGCCTGCAAAATCTGCATCAGAGTAACCAATTAACTTAAACTCTGATTCTCTAGGATACCACAAACCCAAGGTTATGGTTCCTTTGAGATATTTGAAAATCCTTTTTACAGCTGTTAGATGAGGCTCTCTGGGATCGGCTTGAAATCTTGCACAAAGACATGTTGCATACATGATATCAGGTCTACTTGCAGTAAGATACAGTAGAGACCCTATCATTCCTCTGTAGTTAGTCATATCTACTGAGGCTCCTGTGTCTTTGTCAAGCTTCGTTGCTGTAGCCATGGGAGTTGTAGCAGATGAACTATCAAGCATACCAAATTTCTTTAGAAGATTTCTGGTATACTTTGCTTGATTGATAAAAATACCATCATCTGTTTGCTTTACTTGTAAGCCTAGAAAGTAACTAAGCTCTCCCATCATGCTCATTTGATACCTGGATTGCATAAGCTTTGCAAACTTCTTACAAAGTTTGTCATTAGTAGATCCAAAAATAATATCATCTACATAAATTTGAACTAAAAGCAAATCATCACCAGAATTGAAATAAAACAAGGTTTTATCAATTGTACCTCTTGTGAACCCACTTTCTAAAAGAAACTGAGCAAGAGTTTCATACCATGCTCTTGGTGCTTGCTTTAGTCCATATAATGCCTTGTCAAGCCTGTAGACATAATCTGGATGCTTGGAATCTACAAATCCTGGTGGTTGTTCAACAAACACTTCTTCTTCAAGCTTCCCATTGAGAAAAGCACTCTTTACATCCATCTGAAAGACTTTAAACTTCTTGTGTGCAGCATAGGCCAGAAAAATTCTTATGGCCTCCAATCTTGCAACTGGAGCAAAGGTTTCATCATAATCAATTCCTTCCTGTTGTGAATAACCTTTAGCCACAAGTCTAGCCTTGTTTCTTGTAATCACACCTTCACTGTCAGTCTTGTTTCTGAAAACCCACTTTGTACCTACTATTGATCTGTTCTTTGGTCTAGGTACAAGTGTCCAGACTTCATTTCTTTCAAATTCATTTAACTCTTCTTGCATTGCTGTAATCCAATTAGCATCTTGAAGAGCTTCCTCCACTTTCTTTGGTTCTGTTTGAGACAAGAAAGCATGATACAGACACTCATTGTTTGTTGCACTTCTAGTTCTCACACTAGCATCAGGATCTCCAATTATGAGATCAGGTGTGTGTGCCTGTGTCCACTTTCTGGCTGTTGGTAAGTGGTTTCTTGCATCATTATTGAATCCTCCCCCTTGATCCATGCTCTCCTGATTCATATGTTGACTTTCTGCATTATCTGAGGCTCCCCCTGAGTTGGATGGCTCAGTGTTTGAGCTGTCAGAGTTTAAATCAGTTTCCTCAACTGACTCACTTGCTGTGTCTTGTTGAGCTTCTTCACGCTTCCCCTCAACTGGTTCTCTATTTTGTTCAATTTGAGAATTTCCAGTTTCTCCAGTATTTACCAGTAGAGGTTCAGAGTATGCTTCATCAGAGTTTGTCAACCCTGCTTCATCAGAGTTTATATCATCAGAGAATAGATCTTCATTTTCAAAACGTAGTTGATCATATCCATCCTTGTCTTCAAGTCCAATTATTTTCTTGTCATCAAATGACACATGTATGGATTCCATGATCACCTTTGTTCTCAGATTGTAAACTCTGAATGCTTTTGTTGACAATGGATAGCCAACAAAGATTCCTTCATCAGCTTTTAACTCGAACTTGGTCAACTGTTCAGGATGAGTCTTCAACACAAAGCATTTGCATCCAAATATATGAAAATATTTCAAATTTGGCTTCTTGTTTTTCACCATCTCATATGGTGTTTTTCCATGCTTGTTGATCAGAGTAGCATTTTGAGTAAAACAAGCAGTTTGAACAGCTTCTGCCCAGAAATAAGTTGGCAATTTTGCTTCATCTAGCATAGTTCTGGCAGCTTCAATTAAGGTTCTGTTCTTTCTTTCAACTACACCATTTTGCTGTGGAGTTCCAGGTGCAGAAAATTCTTGTTTGACTCCTCTTTCCTTGCAGAAAGCTTCCATTATTGAGTTTCTGAATTCAGTTCCATTATCACTCCTTATAATTTTGACTTTGTGCTGTGATCCTTTGTCCAGTAGATTTACATGATCCATCAGAATTTGAGCAGTTTCATCCTTCTTTGATAAGAAATACACCCATGTATATCTAGTATATTCATCAACAATTACTAGAGCATATTTCTTTCTGCCCATTGACATCACATTCACTGGTCCAAAGAGATCAACATGTAGAAGATGATAAGGTTCCACTACTGAAGATTCAGATTTGCTCTTGAAAGATGACTTCCTTTGCTTGGCCTTTTGACAAGAATCACATAGACCATCTAGATTAAGTATTGATTTTGGAAGTCCTCTTACAAGATCCTTTCTTATCAGCTCATTGATGTTGTTCAAATTGAGATGAGAGAGCTTCTTGTGCCAATTCCAACTCTCTTCATTTGACATTTTTGCAGTCAGACACACTGTACTTCCATCAGAGTTTGTTACCAAACTTGCTTCATAAATATTGTTGCGTCTGTGTCCAACTAGAACAACTTTTCCAGTAGATTTACTGATAACTTCACAGTATTCACTATGAAAATCTACATGGTTTCCTCTGTCACAGATTTGACTCACAGATAACAGATTATGCTTGAGTCCTGAGACTAGAGCTACATTTGTGATGATGACACTTCCAAGATTAATATTGCCATATCCCAGAGTGTGTCCTATGTTGCCATCTCCATAGGAAACTTTTGGGCCAGCCTTCTCCTCAAAGTCTGATAGCAGGGCTTTGTTTCCAGTCATATGTCCTGAGCAACCACTGTCCAAGATAAGTGTGCTCTCTATTATACCCTGCAATCACAAACAAACACTAAGTGTTAGTTTTAAGGATCCAGACTTGCTTGGATCCTTTGTCCTTCTTAACAGTGTTAGCTTTTGCAGCGGAATCTGTATTATCAGAGTTTAAACTAACATTGTCAGATTTTACACTAGCAGAGTTTGCTCTAACCCATTTCAAGTTGGGTTTTAGCTCATAATAGTTATGATAAATTGCATGATAACTCTTACATGTGTAAATAGAATGCCAAGTGCTCCCACAATGTTTGCATAAAGTCTGTGGTTTTACTCTAACATAATCATTCTTTACTTCTGATGTAGAAGGTAAAGTATTAATATGTTTGTTCTTAGTGCAAAATCTAGCAAGATGATTAGAACTACCACAACTGTAACATGTTTTTCTTGAGGCACTAGCATTAGGCATATGATTATTTCTATTATTTATGCCTACTTTTCCATTCCTATTTCTCTTGGAACCTTTAGGTTTCATGGAAGACTTTACCTCTTTTAGCTTGTGATTGAACTGTTTTCCTGTCATCAAGCCAACATTAACCTGTTTTTCACAAGTTTTTACTGGTTTTCTAACAGCTTCTATTTCCATAAGTTTTTCTGTTATAATATTTTCCTGTTTGTCACAAGATTCATCTGATTCCATATCAGCTTCCCTTATTACAACAGATTTTAACTTATTGGCTTCTGGAACAAATTTCACAGGTTTAAGTTGTGGTTTTACCTTAACCTTGTCTTTAAACCTAAGTTCATCATTTTCACAATAACCTAAACCTACAGAATCAGTCTGAAACACTTGATGAGTGTCTCTTCCAGAATCTGTCCAAGTCTTGATTATTTTCCTTTCCTTCTCTAAATCAGATTCTAGTTGCTTATATCTTTTCAGCAACTCCTGTTCTACATAAACAGCATCATCTCTTTCTTTTTGAATCTGCTTCATATTCACAAGTTCTCTTTCAAGAAACTTGTTTCTTTCTTTAAGACTAAGATTCTCAGATTTAATCCTCTCATTCTCTAAAGTCTGATCCCTATAACTAACATGTATATTCTTAAGATAAATTCTTAATTCAGAAATATTATCAGTATCATAAGCATAAGTAGTTAGAGGTACCTTATTTTCTGATGACTCAACTTCATCTTTGATAGTTGCCATGAGTGCATAATTCACTCCATCATCAGAATCTGAAGTATCTGCCCAGTCTTTGCCTTTAGAGATGAGTGCTTTTTCAGTTCTTCCTTTCTTGCACTCTGGAGCATAGTGACCCATCTCTTTGCACTTGTAGCACTGGATCTCAGATTTGTCCTTCTTACCTGACTTGGTATCCCTTCCATCAGACTTTCTGAAATTCTTCTTCTCAGAATTTGAATCTCTCCTTGAGAATCTTTTACCCTTCTTGAAGTTCTTGAATCCCATCTTCTTAAATGTCTTGACCATCAAGGCAGCCATTTGCATCATCTCCTCTTCATCATCCTCAGAATCAGAAGCTTCATCAGAGTTTGAATCATCATCAGAGTTTGATGACTCACTCTCAGATTTGATCACTAAAGCCTTTCCCTTGGCTTTCTTCCTTGATGATTCCTTCTTGATGGGCTTCTCCTCGACTTTGAGAGCAACAGATTTTGTCTTCTTGCTTGACCTCCTGTTTCTTTGTTCTATCTCAAGTTCATGAGTCTTTAACAATCCATAGATTTCATCAAGATCTGTATCAGCAAGATCATAATTATCTCTGATTGTTGTTGCCTTTAAATCCCACTTTTCAGGTAGAGATAACAGAAACTTGAGATTGGACTCTTCAAGTTCATATTCTTTATCTACCAGAGACAGATCGTTCAACAGTTTGCAAAATCTGTCATAAGTCTCAGTCAAGGTTTCATTAGTTCTTGAATCAAAGTGCTCATACTCCTGTGTGAGTATTGTTTTTCTGTTCTTCTTAATAGCACCTGTTCCCTGGCATCTGACTTCTAAAGCATCCCATATCTCTTTGGCAGTTTTGCAGCCAATTACCCTGTTAGACATAACATTATCTAAAGCACTGTGGAGAAGATGTCTAACCTTTGCATCCTTTGCAATTGATGAGATATCCTCAGGAGTCATATCTTTCTTTTCCTTTGGAACAGTCTTTTGTTCTTGACCATCAACAACAGGGGACAATTTAGTTGGCATATGAGGACCATCATTAATTCTGTCAAGGTATTCTGGATCTGTAGCCTCCAGAAACATGGTCATCTTCACCTTCCAAATCGGATACTCTACAGGCCTGAGAATCGGAACCCTGATTGTTTCATATCTACTCACAGAATTAGGCTTAACCTGTTCAGCCTTGGAAGCAGTTTGATTTTCTTCAGACATGATTATTACTGTGTTTGAATCGTAAAACTGTATATATTAAACAGCCTTGGCTCTGATACCAATTGTTAGGCCGAATACACAATATAATCAAGTATGTATGAGAATAACAATAATTAAAAACACTGTTTATGAATCAATAAAACTGTAATCGTATTAACAGCTTCTCTCTTTATGATGTTAATGAATCACAAAGAGCTTCTAGGTTACAAGAATAATATATCAATATTCACGCATCCCTTCTAGGGATAACCTATCTGTGTTTATATAGTACACAGCTACATACAATCCATCTCTAATTGATATTCCTATAAGTTAGCTATACAATTCATATCAATTAAAGATTGCTTCAGTCTTCTATTCCAATCTCCTTAGCTGTATCAATATATTCTGCTTCTTTCCATCTTCAGAATATATTGCTTCTAGAATCTTCAATTCTGCACCGACAGCTAATTCAACTTTCACCTTGTCAGACTTTAAATAAACTCTGACCGGCTTCAATTAAACTCTTTACCCTGTCAGAGTTTAACTAAACTCTGACTGGCTTCTGATAAACTCTTGTCAGTACCTGTTGCTTAAACACTGATAAACAAACATTAGCAATTATATCTAACACGAAATATTAAGCAAATTCTCCGTGAAACAGAACACAGTGGAATCTGAAACAATGAAGAACACAATCGATGAATGTGAAACACCGCGACTCAAAGGCGGAGAAAAGTATTGTGCAACATCATTAGAGAACATGATCGATTACACTACTTCTAGACTGGGGGAAAAAGTCAGTGCGCTTTCAACAGAATTCGAAAAAGAAAGTCAAATGCATAAGTACAGAATTGTTGGATTAAAAGTATTCCAAAAAAAGGTTGTGATTTGTCACAAGACAAGTTATGCATATGCTGTGTTTTATTGCCATAACGCAAACAGTGTTAAGGCATATGCAGTTTCAGTTGTTGGAAATGATGGTACAAAGGCTAAAGCAGCAGCTATATGTCACACGGATACTTCCTCTTGGAATCCAAAACACATGGCTTTTCATCTGCTCAATGTCAAGCCCGGAAGTGTTCCTGTTTGCCATTTTCTTCCTGAAGATCATGTCGTTTGGGTTTCAAACTAAACGTATTGCTAGATTTCGTAAAAATTGGAGTGTCTTTATGATGAATAATGTATGTTGCTGTATATGTAATCTACATGGTGTATGTCTAGTCTATCTTCCTGAAGAACAGTTTCTAGCTGAAGGTTTTAATTTTAAGTTTCCTTCAACTGCAGGGCCAGTTCCTTCTGAATGTTGTCCCTTGTTAGGGCTTGATGTTTGATATTCTCGTGTTCTTTTTGTTTCTACGCAGCTTCCCCTTTCAGACATTTGATTTCTTCTTTCAAACGAGCACATTCTTATCAGTGCTTCACTTTTAAAAAAGGCAGAATTATTATTGACTAATACCTCCTACGTACCGAAAATTTACATTAAAGAGTTGTCAAGAGTTTAAATTACATCACGGGGAACTTAAACCGTTTTTAAACCATGGATCAACTAGACAACTCTTTTTTCATAGTGAATAGTTTCTTACTGAAATGTATGTATAGCTCAATACTCAATATACATAATTCTACCATAGAAAAGCAGACAGATATCGATTATTCTATAAGCCAAATTCAGTGGTTAAGAAATTGTGTGTAAATAATAGGGTGCCATAGAACGGCCCCATAATGAACAAATGTCAAATGTATTTTGGATTTTTTATCAAGTTGGTCCTCATATTCAATTAAATCTAAATAATTCAAATAGGCAGTATTCAAATAATTCACTCTGATGAGGGAAACTTGTGTAGTTTTGTAATTATTAAATCTAAATAGTTGCATGTGTTCAATATATTATATGATCCTATTGGGATCTTCCTCTAACACCTTAAGGTTTTAGATGAGCTGGTTACTAAACATGGTATCAGAGCTTTGGTCGGCGGAGGTCACAAATTCGACTCCCTGTTGGGGCCTTTCTCTGAATGTAGTTCTTTGTTTGGTAGTTAGTAGGGTGATCGCGATTGAAAGACAGTAAGATAATTCTCGAAAAGTTTGAATGATTGTGTTGAAGTGGGGCTGAATGTTATCTCTTGGCTGAGTTTAAGGTTCAGCCTGTGAGGTATGTCCACTGCGGCTCAACCTCAGACTCGCGGAGCAATAATGCTGGTGACTGGTGTAGTAAAATCACGTCGACATGCACTTAAATTATCATTACTAATACAAGAGAGCAACCGAAAACGTTAACATTATCTTGCATCCGCTACTTCTTGTTATCCAGGTCGTGTTCTTCAGGAGCATAATATGCTTCTAGAATTGCAAGTTCTTCTATCTTGTAATGAAAACCTTTATGGTTAATGAAAATTGATTGTTTCAGGGAAAAAAAACATTGTCTCTACCCCGCCAATGTACATTTGTGGTACGTGGGTAACAAACACGCAACAAAAATGGGTAAATTCCACCAAACAAAAGCGATCAAATGCAACTTAAACCAAGGTCGGTCGACTTTGAGAACAACTTACCATCAAGCACAATAATATAGGAATAAAACCAAAAATAGTGTTACAATCACTATATATAATAAAGTCAAGCATACCCAACTTGCGGACTTGAAGTGAAATGTCTGCCCATTTGCAAATCAGCACCTTCTGCACTTGTGATCATCTGTGGGACTCGATAAGAGCCAATAGCCTTTAAAGGAGTCGCCGGTGTGTGAAACGTTGCTTATAAATACTTCTTCTCATGCACTCGATCAGCAAGTAAATATATATATAAACACACTCTGGTCTCAATGGAGTTCATTCTCATCCGTTTCTTTGCGCTTCTTTCGGTAAGTTTAGCTTTCATTACCAATTTCCGACATTCTTTAAGTCATGCTCCACTATAAACTATTACCATACGGATATTTCGAAAAACAATTACTACGTGTAACATGTAAACTATAAAACTACACATTGATACAATATTCACATCTTTTTGGTTGTGAGGTACTGAGATTTCATACCAACATTTTTTCTTAACATTTTTCTCAAAATCTATATTTCAGGTAGCGTTTGTGGTAAGTCAAGCAGCCGTATCTATTCAAGATTACTGGAGATCAGTTTTGCCAAACACTCCCATGCCTAAATCCATTAGTGAACTTCTTCCATCTCTAGCTGGTTAGTAAAATCTTTGAATTTTTATATTTTTTGATAATTAACACACTCACGCACACATCTTGTCTTTAACAAGATTCGAACTAGTGCTAGTAGGCCAAGATGTCACCGATAAATCCTTGAAATTCTTATTTCCTATTAAAATACGATATAATATAAATATAAATCTACATTTTTTAAATTGTATAAATACAAGTAAATTGATGACAATATAAAAAAGAGCGGAGATCTATTTTAGTTTTTCAGTTTACCAATTTCGAATTATCAAAAACTGTACATATATTCTATCATAATTATGCTATTTGGGTATGTGATGACTTAGCTGGTGGTGGCGCAATGAACAACAAGAACTATGGCGCCTTTGCAGCCGGTGGTATAATAGACTAGGTTCCATGCAACAACAATTATGCCACAGTAAACAACAGATATTGTGCCTTTGCAGCTGGTGTAATAGTAAACCAGATTGGACGCGCACGCAACTCAGATTATGGCAGTGGCAACATAGATTATGGCAATGACAACCATCATTATGGTGCCTCTGCATCTCGTAGTACGATCGAGGGAGTCTTCTATTTCTTACAAAAAGATTTACACCAAGAAAAAAATATGAATATACATTTCACCAAGTTCACTACTCCAACACCATTCTTGGCTCGAAACCTTGCTGATTCCATTCCATTCTCGTCTAAAAAACTACCAGAGATTTTAAGCAAATTTTCCGTGAAACAGAACACACTGGCATCCAAAATAATGAAGAGAACGATTGATGAATGTGAAGCGCCAGCTAACAAAGGCGAAGAGAAGTACTGTGCAACGTCACTAGAGAGTATGATCGATTTCACGACTTCACAATTGGGAAAAAGGTGAATGCAGTGTCAACAGAAGTTGAAAAAGAAAGTGAACTGCAGAACTATATAATTCTCGGGATAAAAAAATTGGAAGAAAACACTGTGGTGTGCCACAAGGCAAACTACGCATATGCTGTGTTTTATTGCCATAGATTAAACAATGTCGAGGCATATTCAGTTTCACTTGTTGGAAATGATGGATCGAAAGTTAGAGCAGATGTCGTTTGTCACTTGGATACTTCGACTTGGAATCCTAAACATGTATCGTTTCAGGTCCTCCATGTTAAGCCTGGGAGGAGCGTCTCTGTTTGTCATTTCCTTGAAAGGGGTAGTGTGCTCTGGGTTTCATATTAAGATTCTTATGTCATGATGGGGTGCGTAAACATTATCCAGTACAGTATACTGTTGCATGTAACATAAGAACGTATTGTCTACATTTCTTCTTAATGCAAATATAAATAAGGATTGTACTTCCAAGAATGCATCCAATTCATTCATGAGCCAGTTATATGAATCTAGCAGTTTAAGTTATCTATATTTAGTATTGGCCAATGGCATGAATTAATCTTTTATCTGTTCTTTATATTTTCTTTATATTACGGAGGCCTATGGTTCGTAGTAAATGAATTCGGTTAATGAATCTTAATTTCATTGTAGTGTTATTGTTGAAGTCAATTTTCGTCAAGGACTAAACTTCAATATTAAATTTATTCGGGTATTTGGATAGAGTTTATAAGAAGAAAAAATATGAATGACAAGAACACAATTAGGATTTTGGGGTTTTTGGGACTGCTCTTGAGAGTATGTTAATCAATAATGATTTTCGGATCCCTTCTCAAGGTGCCTACGTACCCTATTTATAGGTATCAAGTCCATGTAGTTCTATTCAATTTCGGTTATGATTGGCAATAGGTCCAGCCCATTGCTATGCTTTGGCGGCAAGTTATCTGAATTATGGAAGTATTTTAGATCCTTCTGTCATACATGATTTCTACCGCCTTTGTCATTGGATTGTCGTTATCTTTGATATCAAGTTATTGAGTCTGTTGTATTATGTTGATGTTGGCCCAATAAATTGTTGATCTATCGTCAGAAAGTAGTTCACGGATTGTATTGATGACGATGAGATCTTGGGCTTAAACCTTTATCCGTGAATTCGTTGGCATTGAGGCTTAAGACCCTTAATCATATGACCGATGACGATGAGGTCATGGGCTTAAACCTTTATTTGTGAAGTCGTTGACATTGAGGCTTAAGGCCCCTAACCATATGGCCCGTTGATGACGTAAAATTCAATATAAAATATTCGAAACTGGATATATTATCAACGAGTCCCCAAGATTTTTGAAAATTTTAATTTCAAAAATCTTCCGTAATAATTCCTTTGGCATGACTGCTCCAGATTAAATATTGACCAACTTTTATTATGTTCTTCCATGTTGTTGAGTTCTTCGTCAAGATAAACAATAGGCGCTTCAAATTTATCTTTTGTCTTGTGCGGTTCAACAGTAAAGGAAAGGAAAGGAAAAGAGTACCCACTTATTGTACCTGTTTGTCTCAACTCTCATGTCATTGGCAGCATAGTTATTTTTTCCCCACTCGATAGAACCAATTTCTGCCGATGCATATCATTTGTCTCAACCCTCATGTCATTCAATAGAACCAATATCTGCCGATGTAGAGGGTATGATTGTGGAGTATTCCTTTTTTGTTTAGTCGTTGGCAGAGTCATTGATGCCCATATTTATGAGCTGCTGACGATGCATGGTAAAAATAATCCAAGTCACGGTATTGTATCAACAAGTCCCCAGAATTTTATGAAAATGTTTCTCATAAAATTCTTATTTTTGTATTCCTTCAACATTAACACAACCATCAAGTCTTGCATGACTTGTAAAGTATAATTTTTTTTTATTTGGTGGTCTTCAGCGAGAAGTGTAGCTAACAACAAACACATCATGTCGATGATCCCCTTCAATTCATAATTTGGCTTTCCTTCATCACATGATTGAACTCTGATGACCTAATAGAGTTATGTCTTCGCATGTCCTTCGACATCAATGTATTAGCTTGCAGTAATTTAGGTTTGTATGCAGTCATTGAAAGTGAGGTAACTAAAAGAACATAGCTTCATTCCAACGACAATAACTTTGTATTTTGACCCTCATTTGTGCATCTCGTGATAATGTACATCATTCAGTAACAAATTCATCATTAACATCATGTTGATGTTCTTTTTCTCGTTTATAAATCGTACTCCACCATGCCGATGATATAATTACATTTTCTTGTGCCTAAAGATTATTCGTAGTGTTATGGTCTTTGGCAGGATGAGTTAAGTAATTGAGAGTTACCTTTGGTCTTCGGCAGGAAGGGTAGCTAACAAATTTAACTCCATGTCGATGACTCCATGAAATTTTTATCCTGATTTTCATGACTACTGCTCATTAAATGCCCATAACTTTGTGTAAAAAATTTGTTTTCATGATCCGTTTTTTGCATGAGAAACTAGACTCCGAGATCTTTGTAACGATGTATAATTTTCTGCCCAATAAATTCCATAGGAAATCAGTTTATTCCGTGGAGTTAGGCCTTGTGTAGTTTCCAGATTTTCGCTTTCTTATTACTTGATTCGTCTTCTTGCTTGATTTTCATTTGATTTTGTTTTCTTATCACTGTTGTACCTTCTGGCTTCACCATCATCGGCATCACATGTTGTTATTTCTATTTGATAATGTTACACCCCTTCATGCCAATGCATGGATAAAAATCTCATTGTTGTGCTTTTATATTCCTTTGTCTTGATGACCCAGTAAAACTATTGTTGCTCATTGTAGTGGCATATACTCTTATATTGTACCACCATTAAATTCTTGTCAGCGTTGTATATTATAGAAGTCCCCAGAATTTTATGAGAATGTTTTTCGTAAAATTCTCATTTTTGTTCTATGTCGATGACTAAGTGACCATTCCATGTCTTCACAGATTTTGTGAAGTACTTTGGCATCAATGTATTACTTGAGTAGAAAATGAACTTTTTGTTATACCAATATCTTTGAAATAATCCTCCGTGTTGGGTTGATTGACTTTTTCCTACTTTAGCATTTGCCAATCATGTTATAGTTGGAATAATATATTTTATCCCTTCTTCGACAAGGAGTATAATAACCAAACTAGTTTCATGTTAACGCATAGGTGAATAAGTTGTTGTCGCCGAAGCATAAGGAACTTCTCAAACTGAATAGCTTGATGTTGGACTGAGATATAACATATTGTTGTTATTGATGATGATATTATAGAAGTTGCAATTGTACTTCAGCCACCGGTGTCCTGATACATGTCACATCTTGATAATTTTCTGCTTCATCATCGCGTTGCTAAATTCACTATCAAATAGAATGCCGCCAACGCGTATAAGCAATCATCGTTCTCATGAACTGGTGTGATGTGAAGGATTTTGCTTCATCATTAACATAAAGATATAAATTTTTCCCCGTCGTTGATGATAAAGCTCAAGTAAGTTAGCTTTGGAATACACTCTAGTCTTCGTCAATACATCTTAACCATCAAATTTTGTTAGGAACTATGTTGTTTCTTGATGATAACCAAACTGACTTAGTAAAAATTGTACAAGTAAACGTAGCCATCAACGGATAGTTTGCCATTGCAGTATCTATAGATGGGTAGCTTACCTACGGCTAAGATCAAATGTAACATGCTTGTGTATTTCTGATGTTGAAGTTGAAGTAGTTTTGATAGGTTAATTGAGTCATGTTGACTATCAATAGATATGTAGAACAGGGAGGCGAATTGTATATCGTCGATGCCTTGTAATTTTGCATACATGAAATTGACTGTCTGCAGATAGCTTGACTAGCCTTCTACGGATATGAACACTGTACTGTCTACGGATAGCAGTACGGGTTAATCAAGAATCTATCAACGGATACAACTCAGATAGCTTCTACGGATACTCTCTGTACTTGTGAAAAGGACAGCGATGTCAGAGCACATGGGTTGACAGACTACACAGAGCATGTAAGCCAGTATTTCTGGAAAGGTGACAAGAAGAAAGTAGCATTCTGTTTGCATGGTCAAAGGTAGCATTTCCTTAAAAGACAATCAGCCAAGAAGGGCAAGCTACAAACATGGACCACTACTCGGGATGGAGAAACAAGGATTCTGAACACATGTACTTTTTTGTATTATTAGATGTTCAAGTATCTTTGTAAACTTGGGTTATATAACCAAGTTGAAGCATAACTCTAGAAATCAAGAAATCAGGTTTTAGAATTTTAGAGAGCACAAAGCAGTATCCTTCTAAATTGCTGAAACTAGAGTTGTGTATTTGCAGCTGTGTGTTTATTCGTAAACATCACAGAGATTTCTTCAATAAAAATCTCTCAGGTGGACAAAAACAATCCACCTGAATTTTTAATTCTTGTATCATCTTATTTGTGTTTCTGTTCTTGTTTTTGCTTTTCATATTTTCACTATCGAGAACGAAAAGTTTTCAAAGATTGTATTTAACCCCCCCTCCCTTCTACAATATTGGTTCAGTGTCTGGGAATAACAATTGGTATCAGAGCAAACTTCTAACATACAAGAAGTTTAAAGATCAAAGACAGCTGAATCATGAGTCAGAAGGATCATGAAGTTAAGATACCAGTTCTTGATAGAGAAAATTACTTTCACTGGAAAGTAAAAATGCGCCTACATCTTATGTCAATGGATGAAGCTTATGTAGAGTGCATAGAACATGGCCCTCATGTACCAATGAATCCAAACACCTCAATATCTCAGGAACCAGCAGGAGCTCCAAGCACAATCCCAAAGCTGCGTTCAGAATGGACTCTTGAGGACATCGTCGTCGTTCATAAAGAAAAGAAGGTCATGAACATTTTGTTTAATGGTCTTGATTCTGATATGTTCGACAATGTCATCAACTGCTCTACAACCAAAGAAATTTGGGACACTGTCCAAACCATCTGTGAAGGGACTGAGCAGGTGAGAGAAAACAAGATGCAACTCCTCATACAACAGTATGAACACTTTCACTTCAAAAGTGGAGAATCTTTGAATGATACTTTCAGTAGATTTCAAAAATTGCTAAATGGATTGAAGTTGTATGGAAGAGTGTATCAAGTCAAGGACTCAAATCTCAAATTTCTCAGAGCCTTGGCAAAAGAGTGGAAACCCATGACTGTCTCCTTGAGGAACACTCAAGAATATAAGGACTACACTCTTGAGAGACTGTATGGAACCCTAAAAACATATGAACTGGAAATAGAGCAGGATGAAGAAATTGAGAAGGTCCAAAAGAAAATTGGATCTGTTGCTCTAGTTGCAAGTGTTGAAAAGGCTGAGGACATGAAAGAAGAAGTTGCTGAAGCTACACCAAGCCAAAGTGCTTGTGAAGGTAGAGCTGAATCAAGAAAGTGCAAAGGGAAGATGATTGAAGAAAGTAAGCCCATCAATCAAGAGGAGATGGATGAGCTTGATGATCACTTAGCTTTCCTGTCAAGAAAGTTCTCAAATCTCATGTTCAAGAGGAACCCTGATGTGTCCAGACCATTCAAGAAGGATCTTGTTGATAGGTCCAAATTCAAATGTTTCAATTGTGGAATGGGAGGTCACTTTGTAAATGAGTGCAGAAAACCAAAGTCTGAGAAGAGTGACAGGAAGTTTGAACTTGTTGACTACAAGAAGAAATAGTTTGATCTTCTCAAGCAAAAGGGTAGAACATTCATTACACGGGATTATGACTGGGCTGAAGACGGAAATGATCTTGAGGAGGACACAGAATTTGTGAACCTTGCACTGATGACTGATTCAAGCGAGCAGGAGGCCAGTTTATCATCTAATCAGGGATACAGAAAGAATCTATGGTACTTAGACAGTGGATGTTCTAGGCACATGACTGGAGATTCTACCCTGCTCACAGAGTTTGTGGAGAAATCTGGCCCTAGCATTACCTTTGGAGATGACATCAAAGGTTTCACTAAGGGATATGGCTTAATTTCAAAGGACAATGTCATCATTGATCAAGTAGCACTGGTTGACGGACTTAAGCACAACTTGATGAGTATCAGTCAACTGTGTGACAAGGGTTTCTCAGTCTCATTCAACCAAGGAGCCTGTGTTGTATCCAGCAAGGAGAACAACAATGTGGTGTTGACAGGATACCAAAAATGTAATGTATACATAGCCGACTTCAACTCTACTAATTCTGATTCCATCACTTGTTTTCTGAGTAAAGCAAGCAAGGATGAAAGTTGGCTATGACATAAAAGACTGTCACATTTGAACTTCAAATCTATGAATGAGTTGGTAAGAAGAGACCTAGTAAGAGGACTTCCTCAACTGGAATTCTCCAAGGATGGACTTTGTGATGCTTGCCAGAAAGGGAAACATAAAAAGATTTCTTTCAGAAGCAAGCTGGATTCATCAATTGATCAACCACTGCAGCTGTTGCATATGGACTTGTTTGGACCAGTAAATGTCATGTTAATCTCAAAGAAAAGATACTACCTTGTGATTGTGGATGATTTTTCTAAATTCACGTGGACTTACTTTCT
Organism: Heracleum sosnowskyi; assembly: GCA_030848705.1. Classification (NCBI taxonomy): domain Eukaryota; kingdom Viridiplantae; phylum Streptophyta; class Magnoliopsida; order Apiales; family Apiaceae; genus Heracleum; species Heracleum sosnowskyi. The sequence continues at coordinate 5,064,203 of CM061242.1, read as the reverse complement.
GCACTCCAAAGATGGGGCAAGTGAAATCATAATCAATCACATCAAGGCTGCCAACAATCATCCTGATCTCAAAGTAAGAAGAATCAGGAGTGACAATGGCACTGAGTTCAAGAATTCCACAATGAGGTTGTTTTGTGAGGAAAATGGAATCATTCATGAGTTCTCTGCAGCAAGGACACCACAACAAAATGGAGTGGTAGAGAGGAAAAACAGAACTCTTATTGAAGCTGCAAGAACAATGCTAGGTGAATCAAAGTTACCTACTTATTTTTGGGCTGAAGCAGTTAACACTGCATGTTTCACTCAAAATATTTCTTTGATCAACCAAGAAAAAGGAATGACACCATATCAGCTGCTCAAATGAAGGAAACTGTAACAGCCCCAAATCCGGGGTCGGGGATTTAGGGTTGTCACGATCCATGTACTCTTTGCCTTACCTGTATTACTCACACCATTCATAATTCACCTGCTCATGACCCCACAATATAAGTCTCTCACACACACACACAGGTTAGAGTCTCAGAAACGACACAATATAACAACTGCGGAATAAATAATTTTTATTACAATACCCAAATGTCTTATGAATCTGTTACGGATACATTTTCTAAGTATTGTTACATTACCAACTTAGCCTTCTGATGCTCACAATCCTCTAATACCATTCATGTCTATACATAAGTTGAATGCCAAAAGCCGTAGCCTGATTCGATTGGTTCGTACTACTCCCGGGATCACTGCTAGAAACTGTTTATGGAAACGCCTTGCGAGGTATGTGCCATCCCATTGGCATCCTGCTTCACTGCTATATAATATATATAAAATAATAGCAAGAGTGAGCGATAGCTCAGCAAGGTAATGAAAGTATGGCATAATTCTGCCTTTAATTCAACCCAGAAATAAAGCGGGTATAAGACAATAATTTGTCAAAATATCTCGATACTGAAATCATTTCCTTATCGGAATGTATTCCAAAAATAGTACCATTGTTGTATTTCAAATATCATTTCCATAATACTCTGCAACTTTCGATATTCATACTATGAACGAAGTTCTAGTATAACATAAAAGTTGAAATAACAAGGTAACTCAGTATATCCTTTCCGTAAAATATCTGCTATATAAAATATAAGCAGACTATCAACATATAACTTAAAAGATGAAGTTATAAGGAAAATTCAATATAAGGTTTCCGTAACCCAAAATCCACTTATGCATATACATCCTTAATCAGGTTTTATCAGAGTCATAACTCATAAGATAAAAGATGAAGTTGCAGGAATTTCCAAATATCATCTTTCATATCAAACATTTACCTCATATCATAATTTGGAAATAAAGACAGTGTAAAATATTTCCAATCCCTTCTCTAAAATTGAATAAACTTGCATGAACCTGAAAAACTTGAATAAACTTTTCTTTTCTGGAATCTTGCTTAAAACATGTTCTTTCATGGATGATGAACTATAGATGGAGATGCTAGGCGCCGAGGATACCCCTACGATGATCAGTCGTAGGATGTATCCCCCTGATCTTTTTCTACGTAGAAGGGAAGGTATTCAGTCTCACACTGACCTACCTCCCCGCCTTCTATTGTAGGTGGGAAGTACAGACCCGTTCATAGTCCATCGGCCTGTTACTCTCCTCTTACCCTACGGTCGGGCACTTACTGATAATCTAGGGGAAGAACAGACCCGTTCATAGTCCGTCGGTCTTATTGTAGTTCCCTTAGGGGACAAGCGTCACTCAGTCCCTTACATATTCTCCGAGTTCAAGAAACTCCATAATTCTGAAACATAAAGTTCCTTTCCCTTTTTCCCCTAGTATACGACTCCACAAAGTAGTCATATTTGGTTGGAAAGGAAAATTCACCCATGTTTCCCCAGCTGATGCTCGTTCATGGATACAACTTATACCACTGATCTTACTCCTCGAGTCTTGAGGAAGTAATCAAAATCATTTTGATGGTAGCATACAAAGTTGTTGAATTATTAGTTTCAAAAAGATTTAAGACCGGGCAGTCCACTTGGAACAAACATAAAATCTTGAGAAAGATCCCCTGAGTCTTTGTAGTTTGAGCGAACATTTAAGTCTTTCAGAATATAGACTTAAAAGGAAAATAGATTTGGGAACCTTCTCTAATTTATATATATAATTGTCTGAATAAAACTTTATTAGCTATCTAGGGTTAAAGAATAGTTTTCACAAAATACTTCCTTAAGAAGTAGGGCTTTAAATAATTAATGAAAACTATATTTAATAAAGAATATTTATTTAGAAGTAGTTCTCAAATACTTTCTTAACAAAAGAATGGATAAAATAGTAATAATATAACCCTAGATAACAACTGATACCATTCTCGGTCCGTAGTATAAATACAGAGTATATACCCCCTACTGAGGGTTTTTCTTGACATATCGATTTATAAATATTGCCATAACCATAGCTTATAAGTCCAACTTGTACTTAGCATCATAAGTATCGTTTCAAAATCATGAACACATAACATATATCTCAATATCTTATTTATCACAACAACAGTTTATAAAGGCATAGGTTTGAAAGCTCGCCTCTATCATATGCATATATTATATCTCAACATTTTTTTTTATACCGTTACATCTATATACGATGTAAGGTTTGAAAGCATGCATCTATCATATGCATATGCATCATCAGTATAATGCAGTCTAAAATACAGTATGAGATTAGAAAACTTGCACGATACTTGGAACAAAGAATATATATATAGATATATTTTTGAATCAACAAGTATTAAACATTCGAAAATATACCCACTCTAACAATAGAGTAAGGGTTAGTAAACTTGCCTAATGCTCGAGAAGTGATAGGGGTTCGCGACGATGTCGGACAATCTAGACAAAGTCAAAGCAAACGCACGATTAATCCCCTGAATAATCCACTTGTACTCAATGCTTAAACACGTAAGCGAAACACAACCAAGGAATTACTAGCTCGTTATAGGCTCATACTAAGTCCACGTTTAGTCGACAATTACTTAAGTCGTAGGTTTAGTCCGAAATCGATCCTCGAATACAAGTTATACTTAACCATTTACAACATTGGTTTCTAAGTCATGTTCTTAGTGGTTTTCACTTGCGCGACCTCGGCTACAACATTTTATAAAATCGAAAAATAATCTTTTTAATCCGAATATTTTTCGTGAGCCTTCCTAACTGTCTCTAGTATTATTCCTCAAAGTTTCACATTTTAATATGGCTTCTAAGTGGTCCAAATATAGCCTCAAAGTGACTGACCAGAGATGGGTTGTTCCTCCGAACGGCGTTTACTAAAACTCACTTTTCTCTTAAACCGTAATTCGTATAGACATGATCTTTATACCAAAACAACCCTTAAAAAAAGACCTGCATGTTCATGGTCAGTGTGGTTCAAAAATATTCCAAGACCAATTCGTAATTCTTTCTCAAAACAGCCTTAAATCAAATGGGCATTACGACGGCTATAATCGTAACGTTTCCCGGTTTTTGTTATGTCAAAACCTCTTAAAACCAAATGAATTCAACAACCCAACAATTTTTACAACATAATCAGTTTATATACTTCAAGAACATATCACCAACATCAACCAACAACAAGTATCCACCAAGAATTAACCATACATACTCCAAACTCCATAAACATGCTCATTCTTAAACATTACTAGAAACTTCACTTAAATCTCAACATAAATCAAAGGGTGGATGAGTGGTATACCTTACTTGAATCCTTAAACACACAACCAGAGCTTGTAAGCCTGAAGAGAGTCTTTATCCATGGTTATCATCCTTAAACTTGCAAAAGAAATCAAGAACAAGTTATGAACTTTCGGAGTTACTATACACTGGTTTAAAGAACTGGAAACACTAAGGTCTTACCTTGCTCAAATGGAAGAAACTTGTGAAATACGAAATGTAGGTTATCTCAAGACCTTTCCAACAACCTATAGATCGCAATTTTCCACCGAGAAATGAAGGAGATATGGAATTTACAATTCGGCAGTTCTGTTTTAGCCGAAATGAAGAAGAAAAGGATGGTTTTTGGTTTTTTTGTTGATTTTGCTTGAAATGCTGATTTTTGTTAAAAAGTGGTGAGTCATCACCCTTGGTTGCCTCATCTCTTGACACTTGTCAAGCATGCACTGGCTCAGATAAAGTAACTTTACTGGTTCGTTTCATTTCACATGGATGATCCAAATGTTGCATCCCTCGAATTAATCTTGTTACATGTTACTTCCATGTCTATATTTAATCCTGTAAATGTTGTCTTGTTCCTCTTGAAATGATTCGAAATATTTCCCAAAAAGAGCGAATAAAACTCTACGCGATTCTCGCAGTGAATAGTAACTATTCGCTTCAACAATCGAATCCTTAAATCGACTTTAATAAAATAATAAAATTCCAAAATATTAAATCCTCAAATCCTCAATTTTAATATCTCATTTCTTGAATATAATAATATATAATTCGCTGCCCGGTCAAATACTACACCAAAATAAAATTTGGAATTTCTGAATTCTGATCGTCTTTGCATTCACTTATTTACTCTGTAGATCACTAATATGACTTCGGAATATCCACACTACGTCTCGTACATAGGTGACATGAAAAATTTTGTTAATCCTCAAAATCACTATTCATCCACCAAATCACTATTCACTGATGCGCTTAATCATAATAAGAAAAGTTTTAAATTTTTCCAAAAATTCGGGTTATTATAGAAACCATCCTTGAATTTTCTACATGTCTTTGGATGCAAATGCTATGTACTGAGAAATCAAGGTGAAAATCTTGGAAAATTTGAATCCAAGGCAGATGAAGCCACTTTTGTGGGATATGCAGCTGGAAAAGCCTACAAGGTTTTTAATCACAGAATCAACATTTTTATGGAATCTGTACATGTTGTTTTTGATGATGCCAGAATACAGGGTCTTATTGATGAGGGTTTTCATGAGACTCTCAGGTTTGACAATGAGGTGGAAGGTCTCGACTTTGGTGATGAAGATGATGATCATGAGGATGAATCAGTTCCTCCAAGAACAATTGTCTCTAATATGGATAACTCAAGTTCCAATGAGCCATCCATAGAAGGAACAAGGGGAGCATCTGTAGGAAGCCTGAATGAAGCATCCGTAGGAAGCCAAATAGGAGCATCCGTAGGAAGCCAAATGGGAGAATCCGTAGGAAGCCAAATTGGAGCATCTGGAGGTGGATTGCAACACAGAGTTACCACCCCATTAAACTCAGGGGGAGTTTCTCTAAGCCAAGGATCAACCTCACATGATCATAAGAATGAGAATGATGCTGCATCTTCAAGACCTACACCTGCTACGAGAAGAAAATGGACAAAGGATCACCCATTTGAACTGATCATTGGTGATGCTTCTGCAAATGTCCAAACTAGAAGAGCTACTCAGGATGAATGTCTATACAACAGCTTTCTTTCTCAAGAAGAACCAAAGAAAGTTGAGGATGCTCTTCTAGATCCATAATGGGTTTTAGACATGCAAGAAGAGCTAAACCAATTTGAAAGAAACAAAGTGTGGAAGATGGTACCCAAACCTAAGGACAGAAGTGTTATAGGTACAAAGTGGGTATTCAGAAATAAGATGGATGAAAATGGCATAGTCACAAGGAACAAAGCTAGATTGGTTGCTAAGGGATACTCTCAAGAAGAAGGAATAGATTATGATGAAACATTTGCCCCTTTTGCTAGACTGGAAGCAATAAGGATATTCCTAGCCTATGTAGCCCATGCCAATTTCAAAGTCTATCAAATGGATGTCAAGAGTGCCTTTCTGAATGGGGAACTGGAGGATGAGGTATATGTCAGTCAACCTCCTAGTTTTGAAGATCCAGATTATCCAGAATTTGTCTACTTCCTACTCAAGGCACTCTATGGACTGAAGCAAGCACCTAGAGCCTGGTATGACACTCTGTCATAGTTTCTTTTAGAGAACCATTTCACTAGAGGTACTATTGATAAAACTCTTTTCTTTAGAAATGTTAATGGCTCTAGCATACTTGTTCAAATTTATGTAGATGACATAATTTTTGGGTCTACAGATGAGAAGCTTTGCAAAAGGTTTGCCAAACTTATGCAAAGTAAATATGAAATGAGCATGATGGGTGAACTTACCTACTTCCTTGGCTTACAAGTTAAGCAAGTGAAAGAAGGAATCTTTATTAGTCAAACTAAATATATCTTTGATTTATTGAAGAAGTTTGATCTAATGGATTGCTCTCCTGCTAAAACACCCATGCCCACTGCCACTAAACTTGAATTGAATACTAAGGAAAAATCTGTGGACATTTCAAGTTATAAAGGCATGGTAGACTCACTTCTATATTTAACAGCTAGTAGACCTGATATTATGTTTGCTACATGTCTTTGTGCTAGATTTCAGGCTGATCCTAGAGAGTCTCACTTAATTGTTATCAAGAGGATTTTCAGATATCTCAAGGGAACACCAAACCTTGGCATTTGGTACCCTAGAGAATCTGGTTTTGATCTAATTGGTTATTCAGATGCAGACTATGCAGGTTACAAGATTGACAGAAAAAGTACTACATGCACCTGTCAATTTCTAGGAAACAAGCTTGTCTCATGGTTCAGTAAGAAGCAAAATTTTGTCTCCACCTCTATAGCTGAGGCAAAATACATTGCTGCTGGAAGTTGTTGTGCACATATATTGTGGATGAAAAATCAACTAATAGACTATGGTCTGATAGTCAATAAGATTCCAATATTCTGTGACAACACTAGTGCAATTGCTATAACTGAGAATCCAGTGCAACACTCAAGAACCAAGCACATTGACATAAAGTATCACTTCATCAGGGAACATGTGATGAATGGTACTGTGGAACTTCATTTTGTTCCAAGTGAGCAGTAGATTGCAGACATTTTTACCAAGCCACTTGATGAATCAACATTCTCCGGGTTGGTAAGTGAGCTATGTATGCTTAACTTCTCTTAATCTATTTAAATGTCTGATGATTTGATATGCAGCCAGTAACAAAGATGAAACATTAAAAAAAAAGTAAAGGGATCAATCGAATTCAAAAAAACAAGAGGTTTTTTGAAAAAACAATTTTTTTAAATTTATTTTGCAGAATTACGTTTTTTTTAATTTATGTTCACAAAAATATGAATTTTTAATAATTTTTGCAACAAAAAATATCTTCAATTATTTTTCTAAAAAATGCAAAAATAGTAAGCATCTAATTACAAACGATATTTTTAGAAATATCTTCAAAAAAATAAGAAGATCGTAACCTTTTTAGAAAAATTATATTTTTGATAAAATGATACACTCATATATGAGATAAAGAAGTTGTGGTATGGAAATCGTGTTTACCTAATTCTCTCTCCACGATTTTACCTTATCGTCTCGCCGCTATCTTTTCTGTATATATCCAATTGGGAATCCACCACTAGAGCTGGTCAAACGGGCGGTTTCGGGCGTCTAAACCGGAACCGGCCCGTCTAACTAACTCGCCTAACCGGGTTCGTTACGGTTTGATTCGGACCAACACAATTCGTATAAAGAAAACAGGGCGTTCACGGGTTAATATATTACAAACTCAATTACAAAAAAAAATTGTATAGGATTTGTTTTGTTTTGTATTGTATTTTTATAATTTGTGTTTGTATTTAATATTTGTTTTAATATGTTAATATTTATAAACAAAAGGTCATCATCATGCATGGTTTACAAAAATATTTTTCAAACTTGCAAGCTGATTGATTCATTGGTCTTCACCTGTTGGTTGCAGGTTGATTCATTGGTCTTCACCTGCTGAATCAACCTGCAGCCAGCAGGTGAAGACCAATGAATCAATCAGCTAGCAAGTTTGAAAAATATTTTTGTAAACCATGCATGATGATGACCTTTTGTTTATAAATCTATGCAAGACACCTTCCTTGAAATCATGTGATATGCACATTTAGATAAATACGAGTTCATGTATGGCTAAAAATAATGAACTGTTTGCAAACATGAGGTTCACACTGAAGCTTTTTAGCTAAATGCTTTGAATAATTTCTTGTATGCACATAAAACATAGATGATTATGAATATGTAAATCATGGGAGTAAAATTTATCTTTGTCCTTATGGTTCCACTTTAGGTTCAGGTTCGACCATTGAACCTACCACGTGGAAGCTCCCTCCTGAGTGAGCTGATACTGAGAACCTCTTTTCCCTTATGCAAGCTTTTCCATGGGAAACTGATTTACCCCCCGAGCCATCAGGTTTCCTTTCCATTTGACATGTAAACCTCTTCCAGCTTGAATCCTATCATGTTGAGAAGCTCCGCACCCGTTGGCTGAAGTTTGTAGCTGTACCTGAGCATCAATGAACCTGCAAGCTATAAGCTACACACTTGAAGCTGTTAGGTGTTAGCTACAAGTTACAAGTACTAAATCTAGATGATAAGAAGTCATATTCACTTTTTGGTTGTAACATTAATTTTTTTATTGACCTTTCTTTCTCAAATGTTTACAAGATTTAACTTGTTTATTTATGTCTATTTTGTAGATCCAGATGCTAGCTTTGTTTATGGATGTCTGCTTGATTGTTGTACAATACTATGAAGCAGAGGATTGATGTATGCAATGCTCTAAAAGTTTCAAGTCAATGAGCCAAGAAGACAAATGGTGTAGAATTATTTAGCAAAAAAAAATGGTGCATAATTATATTTATTGTCAATAATTTTCACATGTGTAGTACAAGCTGATTGTAATTAATTTCTTTCATAGTTTTGTGAATAGTGTATCGTGTATTCATGTTTTATAAAAGCTCCGATCTCGTACTCTCATGTGTAACTTTTTTTGGAAAATAATTAATCTTTACTTTGTTTTATTTACTATTATTTATGATTCTGAGAGTATAAAAGAATTGATACTTTAACTACCAATAAACTATATATACCACCGAAAATGCATCAATTCAATTTACTGATCACATGGATCTCACTAAATGGATCATTTACAGATAACATGTATCCACTTATAGGGTACCATGTGGACTACTAAAAAATTGCGACATGTACCTCTAATGAAATGCCATTTGTACCTCTAATGAAGTGCCATGTGGACCACTTATAAGGTGCCACATGAGTTGCTTACTAGGTTCCATGTAGATCATTATTACCACGTAGATCAATGACACATCAGCTGATGATGCAACCAATAAAGTGGGGTCCATGTGAAATTTACCTACCAATATAGATATGTGTAGCTAAATACTCTTTCTCCACCAACCTTTACCTACCAATCACTACCAATAATTTATAGGTAGGTAAAACCTTTTACCTACAACTAAAGTACTTTTACTTACACTTAACATTAGTAGGTAAATGTCAAATTTCTTGTAGTGGTCAAGTTCAAGAAAAAAAAAAGACAGATTGCTTCTGAGACATCACATTCAGTAATGGCGTACTTCAGATTCCCAGGCTTTTGATCAAGTCACTTTTTCAACCTCATAGCATTTGAGCAATGTCATATGGATTACGACAATGAATTAACATCATATGTGATCCTTATGAACAATATGATCAATACAATTGCAGAGGTAGGTTACCTCCATTAATGTGGGATCATTGAGCATTGATTTGGTAGTGATTATGAATTTGTTGAACTATTTAATAAGCTTTGTCAAAAAGTGGTTTTCGATATCAATCACAGTTACCATTCACGCCTGTTAATAGAGATAAACAAATTTACGGCTTGGATTAGCATTGGTCTACGATGTCTTCTGGATTGCCTAGTTTCTACAAAAACATATATGACTCATTTTTGGATATGGAAAGGTTTCAGTTTAATTAAAATTTTAGTTAGACTAAATTGGGTTGCATGAAAATAAGTCATACACACATATATACACACAATAGAGACATTGAAATATAAACATACCAAAATACCCTTACTGCCGTTAACGCCGTGTAGCTAAATTGTGCAGAGCGTTTTTGCTTTAAAATCATTTTTTTAGCCATGCAAATATTAAGAATTATATGATGTCTAACGACGTGCAAAAACAAAATAGTATAAGTCATCAAAGTGCAATTTAGTGTCCCTCCATCCCATCAGGAAGTTAACATTTGGAAGACGATGCTCGGCACGCATTTTAAGGCTCCTTTAAAGTATAGTTTCATTAATTGTTTTAATTTTTTTTTCTTCTGAATAAAAATTAAATGTTTGGATTTTTATTAAAAAAGAAAAAAAATAATGAAATTATATTTTATAGGAAACTAAAATGCGTGCCGAGCTCTCCATTATGTTAACAAATGGATGGGACGGAGGGAGTAGATAAGAATATTCTCCCTGCATATTTAGTGGGCGTTTGGGGTATCAAAAAAAGTTGACTTATAGCTTAAAATGAGTAAGTGCTTTATAAGTGATAAGTTGATGGATTCTTATAAGTGTTTGGGAGAACTTAAAAAAGTGAACTTATGTCTTATAATGAGTAAGTGTTATATAAGTGATAAGTTGATGCAAACTTATAAGTTACGCAAGTGTTTGGATAAATTTACTTATAAGTTAATAAATTTTTTGTTAAATTAAATTGAAAAATTAATTAATTAATATAATGATCTCGATAAATACATTTTAGATTAAAAAACATTTAAAAGTATAAATTTGAAAAAATAATTAATTAATATAATGATCTCGATAAATACATTTTAGATTAAAAAACATTTTAAAGTATAAATATAAAAATATAAATACTAAATAGATAAAGAAATCATGAAAAATGAAATAAATTGAGCAAAATGTTAGTATTTTCTAACATTCAACTTATCACTTTATAAGTTATAAGTTAGATTATAAGTTGGGTAGACAAACACCCCCATAAGTCATAAGCTAAAAAAATAAGTTAAAATTTATAAGTTAATGAAATAAGTTGAGTATACAAACACCCATCATAAGTCAAAATTGATTTATAAGCCATAAGTGCCAAACATGCCCTTAATTGGAATATTAGCTTAGGCGAGTTTTTCTAGTTTCCTAAATAAATAAATAAATACAAGGAAATAGTGCTAGCTGTCCGATTATCACGGCACTAAAACATCACACACGTCACTGCATAGCAGATTTAACTTTTTAACTTCCCACTAAATCAAATTTCATCTCTATCCTTTCACCGCCTCTGCTTCAGCGGGTTTCCCGGTGCCGGAAATTTTCTTATTTTCACGGCGAATATCGACGGCGACCTTAGTCTCGAACTACTAAAAAGCGTTAGTAGAGAGCGACTATTTACACTATGTAAGTACTTTTTGTCATATTTGTATGTATATGTGTGTTTGTGTTGTTCGTAGCGTGTATGTATGTGAGATGATGATTTTGTTTGCTATTGGTAGTGTTTGTGATGGGGATTGGAGTTGTTTGATTGCATGTGATAGTTAGGGTTTATGACTAAAATGATTTATTATGATGAATTGAGTATGTGTGTGTGTGTGTGAGAGAGAGAGAGAGAAAGAAAGAGGTGTGAGACAGAGACAGAGAAGGAGATGGGGAGGGAGGGAGGGGGAGAGAGAGAGAGAGAAGGTTTCATTTGTGAGTAGTAGAGAAGGTTTTTGAGTAAAATGATTTATTATGATGAATTGAGTTTGTGTGAGAGAGAGAGAGAGAGAGAGAGAGAGAGAGAGAGAGAGAGAGAGGGCTTCATTTGTGACTAGTAGAGAGGCTTTTTTTTTTTGAGTAGTAGAGAGAGAAGGTCTCATATGTGAAAAGTAGTATTTGCGATAATGGAGTTGTTTTGTGAGAATGGAGTTGTTTGATTGCTTGTGAAAGTTTAGGTTTCGAGTAAGCTTTTTTATTCCAATGAACCGAGCTCGTTAACTATATGTATATATATTAAATTTATTTGTTTTAGAGTAAATGATTGAAAAACTTTAGAGCAAGTCTGAAAACCAAGGCGATTATATTGAAATTGGGCTCAAATTTCTTTTGAGTGGCAGAGGAGAATGCTGGGAGATATGTTTATTGTAGTCGTACTATTAGTATGTTATTATGTGGGAACTGAGAAGTGGATTTTGCCTTTTATACCTTCTAATGGTATCACCATTAGTTTAGTCAGAAGCAAAAGGGGTGGGTGTGGGTGTTCAATCAATAAAGAATAACTAGTTGAACCTTTGTTTGGTACATGAGAGGGACGATATAGTGGCCCAGTCATGTGCCTCCCACCTGTAATGCATAGTTGTTATGGTGTAATTGCAACTCCAGCGTTCGCAATGGGTGCCATGGTGTCACCTAGGTAAAAGGATGTGCATATAGCAATTATATGAATAGGTGAAGTACTAAAGCAAGCATGATTCAAATAATTAGTCTTTAAAACTAATTCGATAGATCATTAATTCATGTTATATCTTCCTTTTCTTCATCCTCATAAATCATCAATAATCAATAAATATCAACCATCGAATTTCGAGACCCTTCCCTTTAACTTCATTTAAATGAACTCTTGATGCCCTCTATTCAAAGGCACTTGTATATTTATCTCTTTCATTGCCTCGGGACGTGCTGTGTAGCATCCACATGTGTACCAGTCACATGTTGCTGAAGTCTTTTTACTCCAGATAAAGTCTTTTCTAGCTCACATTGTTCAATATCATGATTTTCATATTTAAGTAATGGCCAGAACCCTTATTTCCATGCAGGATCATCTGATTTTGATTTTCTTTTGGGATCCTTTACAGGATCATAATATTATCTTTGTGAGTTTTCCTGTCATTCTGCAAAATAAATGGATACAGTCTACAATCAACTAACTCCAATAGTTATAAACTGAATAAAGTCGTCCAGGATGGGGATGCAACTCCCTCTTCCCTAAATTGTCCGATGCTCATCCCTATGTTTGGGCAAATCAGAGGCTGTTTTAACTCTCAACTGTCAGCCATCTGAATAAAGGTGGCAATCAAGATGGCAGGGGGATGTTTGACCATAGGATACATATTTATCGCTGCTCCCGTCCTTGTATCATGTTGTCAGTCTCTTGCTGGGGTTATGAGTTTGTGAATAAAGGTGTCCTTGTATTTTGATTGAGATATGCCATGTCTGATGCTTGATTTTCAGTGATTAATCGGTCAGTCATAGGCATATACTATCATGTGTTACTACCTAAAAGGGTTAGGAAGTTTATTGGATCCCGACTTAAATAATTATCATTGTTTATAAGAATTTCAACTTTCAAGTGTTGTCGTTTTTGAAATATTGAGTGAGCTTGGAATCTGGTATGGTTACAAGATAAAATCACTTGTGCAAGTGTGCATTATCTCCTTCAAGCCTTCAGTCGCGTGGCAGATAGTAATATTTGTTTTAAGAACAAACTTCCATATTAAATTTTTGCATCTTCTCTATACATAAGTGTAGCTTCAGTTGCAAGCATGACATGTACGATATTGTACCTTTACCACTTCTTTTTAATTAGTTAGCGTGATAGTACATAATTATTGAAAAGAAAGGAGTCCATAACATTAACATTATGTCTTTTGTCAACCTCTGCAATTGTTTGTTCGAAGTGTGATATGGCAGAAAGAGAAAATGTCAAGGATCTTGAATTTAAGTGGGGACAGAAGATGGGAGTTGATTGCCTAGAAAAAGAAGGCCGATTTTATGAATCTTTTACGTATGATGGTATCGAGTATACCCTCTATGACTGTGTATACATGTTCAAGGAAGGTGAACCTGAGCCTTACATCGGCAAGCTGATAGGAATATGGGAGACAGCAGACAGGACAAAGAAAGTGAATGTTCAATGGTTCTTCCGCCCATCCGAAATTTTAAAATGGCTTGGAGATCGAACACCAATGCAGAAAGAGATATTTTTAGCTACTGGTGAAGGCATTGGTCTTTCAAATGTTAATGCTTTGGTAGGCTATTTATGATCCCTTCACTATATATGATTTTTACTCACTTTACCAGCATTAATCCATTAAACTGATTCTATGGACAAGTTTAAATCAGTTCTAGTTCATTTTGGGGGATTATTTATGAGAGTCCCATCACTAGATAAAAATCCAATGGAAAAGAACTAAATCTTTATACAAATGTAATCCAATGGACTAATGAAGGTTAAAATATACCTGAAAATGACAGTACATATGCAAATTGTCTGGGGATTATATTTTATGAAACAACATGGTTTTAATGCCTAATTATTATACTCGTGTTCTATATATTTTGAGATAGTTCATGTTTGCAACTCTTTATCGTACCAATTCATGATCGGAATGTTCGTTTTCCCCACTGATGATATACTCTAATTAGTTAATAGGAAAATATACAGGGAATGTGAAATACTATATTGTTTGGGATATCATTTTAAGCTTTCTTGCTGAATGATAAATTTCAATAGAATCTAACTCCCATCTCCTTTCTGAGATAGGTGATAGAAATATTTTATGCTTAAACAGCTTTAAAATCAGCCATATTGATAATATGGATAAAAGTAGTTGCTGTAACATATGTTATTTCTGATTGGAACACATACGAGAAGAAAATGCATTCTGCCAGCATAATAATGAGAATTAAATCTACCAAAGTTTAGTTTTTTACAAAAACAAAGTAGTAGATCACAGACCCTTAGTTTCTTAAATCAAAATTGGGCTTCTAAATTTAACTTTAAGATGCAATTCTGTAAATGTTACTGAATATTTGTCTTTTTTTTGGGCAATTGCATCCTCTGATGCACAGTTCCACAGTTGTCGAGAGACTCGGTGCAACCATCTTCTGTTGAGTGATGATCAATGAACCTTACTTGTACAACATGCTTAGACTTGTGTTATAATGGGGTATTTTTTCTGCAAGCAGGAAGCAATTGCTGGAAAATGCTATGTTGTCTGCACTTCAGAGGATAGAAGGAACAGGCAACCGTCAGAGGAAGAAACTAAATTGGCTGACTACATATTTTACCGTGCTTTTGATGTTGGACGCTGTACTCTGTTGGATAATATTGGTGATAGTGTTGGTGGTCTTGCAGGTATGTGTTCTACTGTCTCCGACTATATCTTTATATTAATAGACCCATGTGCTCTAAAAATCTTACCACTTCCTATTTTGTACTACTGTTTGTAGTCAAATATGTGTTTAACAGAGAAGAAAGCAAAAATATGAATGGTCTGCAAACACTTGGTTCCAGTAAGGTGGATGTGGTTAGTAACACAATAGCTTGCAAGGGGAAAAATAAGCTTCTCATACCAAATTCCTCTGAAGAGTTTGAGTTGTTGGAGACATATGGACATCCTGTCAAATCTGTAGTTATTAAGGATGTGAAAGGTGTTTCAGTAGAATCCGGATGGATACCCGGTGAAAGCTCAGATTATACATCTGGTAATAACTCCAGTGTGTTTGCTTTGACTGACGATCAAAAGCAAGAGTGTGCTTCTGGCCAAAAGGTGAAATCGAGTGAAGTTAAGTCTATGATGGATGGGGTTAAAAAGGTTACTAACAGTAAATCAAGGGTCAAGAAGAAGTTAAGTTCTGATGATATGCAAGACAACCCTACAAAAAAAGCAAGGATATGTAACTCTACTAAACCTTGCGATGACAAGATTAGTAATTCTGCCAAGAGTGTACTTATACAAGGTGATAAGTGTGCTTTTGCTCCTAAAGAAGAAACAAAGTCTAAGGATAAGCATCTGAGCCTTAATAGAGGAGTTATTGGTGCTAAAAAAGGTGGATTGAAAGATAGGCCTATTGGAATATTGAAAGCCGGTCCTTCTAATAAAGCAAAGAAAGTCGTCACTTTTAATGATATGGATGCAAAGGATTTCATAAAAAGTGCCAACCATGTGAAAAGAACCTCCGGATTTGTAAAGGGCTCTGAGTTGAAGAGCACTTCTAAGGAGCGGGTTCATGATAATACAAGAAAATTTTCCAACAATGCCATGTCTAAGATGTGTGCGGAAGAGATGGATAATAAAGAAATGGAACAAAAGATCGCTTCAAGATCCAATATTGTAAGTTGTGTTGGCACAAATAGTGTTTTCTTTCAAAAAATTAGGCCGTATGTGAATCTAAATTGTACTCCTTCCGTCCCTCTCATTTCTTTACACTTTCCTTTTGTGAATGTGACTCTCAATCTTTGAAACCTTTCCAAAAATAGTAAAGTTTACTCCTCCGTCCCACTTATTTTGTCACCAATCATAATTTATGCCTTCTATTCAATCATCTCAAACAAACTAATAGTTACCAAAAAATTATATTACAATTCCAATAAGTTGACATAATTAGTACTTAATTTACCATATTAACTTACCATATTAACTGAGGTGGACAAGAGTTTTGGGGCAAACAGAATAAGAAATGAGGTCAAAATGAATGGGGCGGAGAGAGTCTAATATAAATAGTGGCTACGTCCGCTACTTTCCTCTACTATAATCACTTTTTATATATTAAATATTGATGGGTCCCACCACTTTGACCACTTTTCTTATTTTCTCCATTATTTTACTTTTCTTGACCTCCGTGCCCAACTCATTTATTAAGAAATGCGAGGGACAACTCATTTATTAAGAAATGCGAGGGACGAAGGGAGTAATGATATTTAGGGCGGAGCCTAATTATTCGAAACCGATCCAAATTGGATTTTTCAGTTTGGTTGTGTTTCAGTTTTCTAATAGTTTTCTAATTAGAAACCCGAAATTCTTCGGTTTGGTTCTGTTTCAACCAACCAACCAAAATAACTGAAACCTGATGTTCAACCAACCAAAATAAGTGAAACCTGAATATATATATATAGATATATATATACTATTATATTAAAGACGAAATATTAAAAGTTTTGTAGTCAGGTCGTGAAAGTTTTTGTAGTCTGGTCACTCTATTTATAGCCATTAGATATTTTTGATCAAATCGATGTGAACCATTAGATAAAATATTAAAATTATTATATAGAATATCTTCTCTATTTTTCCTAACTAAAACATCTCATTTTCCACAAATATCGCAGGCAGTTTCATTTAATAAAATAACATAATAAGGTAATAATTGCTAATAACTAACCTATTACCATTTTTAGCCAGAATGTATATTCTTTTTTTATATTTTCTAACTAAAATTTCTACTTTTCTATTTTTCCTTACTAAAATCCCTCATTTCCCAAATTTATCACGAGCAAACCCTTACTTATTTATTTTAAAACCTATTTTAATACTTTTATTTGGCAATTATCTTTCCCTTTTTCAGCTAAAACATGTTATATTTTCTATTTTCCTTACTAAAATCACCTTTTTCCAAATATATCACGGACAAACCCTTACTTATTTACTTTAAAATCTATTTTAATAATTTTAATTGACAATTACATTTTTCAACTAAAACATGTTAGTTTTCCTATTTTTCTTACTAAAACCCCTCTTTTTCAAAAATATCACGGGCAAATCGTTACTTTTATATTTTAAAATTCAACGAAAACATGTTACTTTCTATTTCTCTTACTAAAACCCCTCTTTTTCCAAAATATCACGGGAAAATCTTTACTTATTTATTTTAAAATCTATTTTAATACTTTTAATTATTTAAAAATGTTTAACACGCCTACTTATTTTTTTAATAAATGCAATTAATAAAATATAAAATATAAATAATAAAATTAACAATTATTAAAAATAATTCGCGCATCACACGAGTTTTAAGTTATATTATTAAAGACGAAACATTAAAAATTTGATAGTCTGACGGACGGACGGTCGGTATTTAGTGATTTTACTTAATTACCGTTACTTATTTTTTTTTAAAACTATCACTAAATAATAACATTATTTATAACCAATTATCTTTTCACCTAAAATACATTACTTTTTTTTAATTTTTTCTAACAAAATCATCTATTTTTCTAAAAAAACACGGGCACTTATCTTTTCAGCTAAAACATACATGTTACTTTTTCTATTTTTCCTTACTAAGAACCCTCTTTTTCCCAAAATATCACGGGTAAACAGTTATTAATTTATTTTAAAATCTATTTTAAAATTTTTAATTATTTAAAAAATTTGAACACGCCCACTTATTTTTTTTAATAAATGCAAATTAATAAAATATTAAAACATAAATAATAAAAAAAAAAATTATTAATAACAATCTGTGGATCGCACGAGTTTTAAGCTATATATATATTCCATATCTATTATCAATACTATGAATACTATTATATAATAGACGAAACATTAAAAGTTTGGTTAGTCGGTATGGTACGTTGTGATTTTACTTAATTGTCCTTAATTAACTGTACTTCGTGTTTTTTACTGAATTAGCCTTACTTATTTATAGAAATATATTATTAAATAATAATATTATATATTTATAACCAATTATCTTTTTCACCTAAAATACATTATTTTTTCTAACAAATTCCCCTTCGTTTTCAAATATATCACGGGCAATTACCTTTTTTTAATTAAAACATGTTAGTTTTTCTATTTTTCCTTACTAAAACCCCTCCCTTTCCAAAAATATCACGGACAACCATTTAGTTATTTATTTTTAAACCTATTTTAATATTATAATTATTTTTTAAAAGTTTACTTATTTTAAAATGTCTACTTATTTTTCTTAACAAATGCAATTACTACAAATATTAAAATATAAATAATCAAATACCTATTTATAACCGATTACCTTTTCAGCTAAAACACATTATATATTTTTTCTAATAAAGTCCCTCATTTTCTAAATATATCACGTGAAATTGCCTTTTACAATTTACTTTTTCTATTTTTCTCACTAAAATCCATTCGTTTTCCAAAAATATCAGAGGAAACCCTTTACTTATACTTTTAATTATTTTTTGCACAATTACAATTAATAAAATATTAAAATAATAATAATAAAATAACAATTAACAATACGTGCATCGCACGGGTTTTAAGCTAGTATATATATATATATATATATATATATATATATATATTTGAGTAAAGTACATTTTGTGTACTCGCACTTTAGTTAAGCCACCACTTGCAATATTATAGTTTAAAATCGAGCACTTGAAATATCAATGTTTGTATATCATCGCACTTTGTTGCATTCCGTTAACTGAGATTAATTCCGTTATTAATTTAGGGAGTAAAGTGCACTTCATGTACTAGCACTTTACTTTAAAGTGCATTTTGTGTACCCACACTTTGCTCAAAACATCACTTGCAATACTTTAGTTCAAAATTTAAAGTAAAGTGCGAGTACACAAAGTGCACTTTACTTCATAAATTAATAAAAAAATTAATAAAGGAGTTAATCTCAGTTAACGGAATGCAACAAAGCATAGTTAACGGAATGCAACAAAGCACTGTGAAATACAAACATTGATATTGCAAGTGCTCGATTTGAAATATAATATTGTAAGTGATGTCTTGACTAAAGTGCACTTTACTCTATATATATTTATAATTAGATTAATGTCTATATATTTTTATAATTAAATTAATGTGTAACCGTGGCCCATTATTGCATTTGTTTCTCACTTTCAAAATCATTTGTCACCTCTTTCGTCCTTCTTTCACATAGTCCTGAAATAAATATTTCTGACAAAAAGGGTGACACCTACTGTTATTTATAGTGTATAGTCATTCAAGTTTCATCTTTGTATTTATTGCAAGTATATTGTTAATTGACTATGATATTATATTGGTATATGTTAGTATAATCATCTACTAAATTTTTGATACATTTTTTATGTTAGAGAATCCTATTTTGATGATCTCACTCTCACGTCGGTTTGAAATCGAAACTGACCTAATGGAACTGTTTTCTTTTTTCGATTTGATTCAGATTCAATAACCAACGGGTTTGGATTGGTTAGTGACATGGTAAACCAAAAAATTTGGTTTGGTTTGACCCAAAACTCGACCAAACCAAAATATGCTCCAAGAGGCCCTAGATCTTGTCTCAAAGAGGGGCGTTCACCTATTTTAAATTCCCCTTGCAAGAAATAATATATATATTGGATGTCTCATGATATATTATTAATATGACAATAACAGCAAGGAATATATGTCTTTGTTTGTATTTCTTCTATGATATTTTTGCTCCCTCCCTCCTAAACTAACTGTCCTATTTGACTTTTTGGTGGCAACTGACCTGGTAAAATTATTCTTTTGACATTTTTAAAAATCTGAAAAATACATTTTAAAGTAGATTTGATAATCTTTTCAATGATATTTTTTTAATTATATAATATATGCAATTTCCAATCAGATCTCGGTCCATTTGACCACTAGGATAGTTAATTTGGGACGGAGGGAGTAATAATAAACATAAATTCCAATTTTTCAGACCTAATTTTTAGGAATATTTTATTATTAAGATATGTGATAACACTGATCTCTTATTAATCTATTATGAGCTATTAATCTCTTATGAATATAGATACAAATTTTTTCCAACAATAAAATGTCTAAGATGTATGCAAAAGAGAAAGGGAACAAAAGGTAGCTTTCGATATTTCAAGTGAGTACTGTTGCCTGTTGCCACAAACAAACACTGATTTCTTTCAAATTTGTTGGTCTTTTGCATCTAAGTTTGTTACTAGTTTGTAATTTTCTTTGCATCTTTGGATTTTCTTATTATTCCTTGAGGCTTAGGAGCTTGTCTCAAAAAGGAGCATTGACCAATTTTACATGACATTAGTAGCAGAAAATAAAAATATTGTTTGTAATTTATTTTTGTTATTATTAATATGGGCAAAAAGTAAAAATATTTATTTGTAATTATTTTATATTATTGTTAATACGACAATAATGGCAAGGAATAAAAATATGTATTTTTAGTTATCTTATGTTATTTTAAAATAATAAAATCAATTCTAATATTTTATGAAGTGTAGTTTTATATTGAAAGTAGATTTTTAGGAAATTATTATTATTAGGGTTTCTGATAACGACGACGTGTTATTAATATATAAAGGAAAATAGAGAATTCTTAGGTTGAGTTCTTACTCATGTGAATTCCTCCCGTGCCCGATTGAGAAGTCGTACCCTATTGGTAGTTGTCTACAACACTTAAGTTAGTAAGTGCTAGTAGATTTTTCGTGGCTTCTTGATCCAAGCTTATAATTTAATCTTTTTGTTGTTCTAAGTCTTGTCATGCATGAAACATTGAAACTGGTGTAAGAGTTTTAGGTTTTTCGTTAATACTATGTTGGAAATTCAAGCAAAAAAAGATGCTAAAGTTTTAGTTTCATAGTCGAAATGACTCTTTGGTGTGTACATTGATATTGGTTTATGAGTTTTTTAGCAATGGGTAGCAACTCGATGGTGGGTGAATTAAGGTTTCCTCCAATGAGGGCATGAGATGGTTGAATTAGGGTTCGTATCGATGACGTTTTATGTAGTCCTTTCTCACAAGACTAATGTGAAATAAGAAATTAATTATTTGATTATATGTATTATTATTATTTAGGAATGTAATGTAATTGATTAGGTATTTTTGTTGTATCAATTAAGTTTATTATTAGGAACATTCTAGCTTATAGTATTTCAGTACTAAAGGTTTGTGTTCACAATAGTATAAAATTATAAGGATTTAGTTTTCTTTCTTTAGGAAATTAGGCTTTGTGAGTGTTTTATGTATAATACAACCTCTTGACAATCTTTTTATTATTGGGGAGAGATGGATTGATTAATATTGGATAAATCCAAGGATTTATTTGTGACTTTCATCAATTCTTATCCTTATTTATATCCGTTCGGCCTTTCCTCACGCATCTCATGCATCAAAGAGTCACCGTTCCTTGCTACTAATCATTATTTATATCCTTTCGGCCTTTCCTCATGCATCAAAGAGTCACCGTTCCTTGCTACTAATCAACACAAGGCCAAATACCACCATCAACCAAATACCACCATCAACCAACAACCACCATAAATAGTCGTTGAAACCCTTCAAAACATTTACATTAGAAAACATAATGAGTGGCAAGAAATTCAAAATCAGCCCCATCAGTTTGTCAAAACCCACAAATCATTTCTTCTTATTTGAATCCTCCTCAAAGTACTTGGTACTCATGGTTTTTTTTTCCATTTGATGGATTACTTGGTGCTATTAAAAGCATATATCCCGTAATGTTAATACGATTATGGTTAATACGGTTATATGAAGAATTATAGATAGTAGGTGAACAATTGTAACAAAAAAATAATCTACGAGGGATTAAGCGAAGCTCTTTGAAGAGTTATGTACCAAGTTCAGAAAGCCCATAAAACCTTGTATTGCCTAGGAATCGAAGCGACAACTTAAAGATTCTTATAGATAAGAACATTCATGTAGATAATTCAGATGTACAAAGTTGTTGATGATGAAGAAATTGTTTGTCCCCAAATACATACATACGGGGTAGAAGTTGATGATGATGGTGGAAAATCATTCATGAGATTATTAATAATGAAAGTTACTCCTTGAAGATGTCAGAGAGTTTCCAAACAATTTACATCGACTTTAGGATTCATTTATGGTTTCATGAAGTATGGAGATGATATATCTCAATGGATTTCAAAAGTTTATGTTCAACTTGGAGTGGTGTATGTGGATTATGGATTCTTCATTAAAAAGTTGTGATCGATTGTTTTTTAAAGGAGAGGAAAATGACGAGGAAGGAGAATTAATAAATTAGTTATTATTTAGGAATAACATTAATATTAATTGATTAGGTATTTACATTGTAGCCTCTATTGGAATAATATTAGGATTTATTTTCTTTAATTAATTGTGGTATTGATTATTTACAAGGATTGTCGGGAATTAACTATATTAAGATTTCTTAAGTTCACAAGTATTATAAGTTGAGGTTATTGAGTGTTTTCATGTGTATTAGTTAAAGTAGTTAAAGTGAGTGAGTTTATAAGTAGTAGAAGTGTGCATGTGTGTAAACAATTGACCAATCCAAGCTTTCTATCTCTCCAATACCAACTTGTTCTCCAAGCTTTCTATCTCTCCAATACCAACTTGTTCTCCAAGCTTTCTATCTCTCCAATACCAACTTCTCGGCTCTATCTCTAAGAATCTTTATATTATCTACTTTTATGCACTTATAAACTTTATAAACTTAAAAAGTACAAGAACATAAATTCACACACATGTTTTGGTTTGAAACAAATTCTAGTTTAGTGATACATTAGAAATGAAAAGATAGAAGTGGTTCTCAAATTGGCCTTTCATATGAAGAATTCTCTCTTGTAAGGGGTTGAGAAGTAATCTATACGGAACTTGCGACGCCTCTATTTGTGTTGTAAGGGGTTGTGCTCCATATTGTTTTTGAAGGGATTTTTATTTGGTTAGTTGAGGCATACTAGAAGTGCACACAATACAAATTAGACACCATGAGGATAGCAAACAAATCACATGGTGGGTAAAGTAGATGTGCACACGATACAAATTAGACAGGGGGATAATGAACAAATCACATGGTGAATATGGGTGCACATGGTGGAGAATTGCAGATGATACTAATGAGACACCTTGACGATAATAAAGAGATGACATGATAATCATGTTCATATCGTTGAAAAAGATTCTCTCGTAAGTATAACTATTGATGAGTTGTCTTGCACTAGCACGACGTGAAGAAGAAAAATGACATCAACATTTACATGGTGGAACACATTGATTTTCTATGCTAGACACTGCTACCACATCAATATATCTTGTTTTCCCAGTTTGAATATGTCATCTTCATGTGTTGTCATTTGTGACTAGAGTATCGGTTTTTAATTTGTACGAGAACTCGTGGTCGAGTTGCTTTCTAGGATAGATGAAATGATACAAAAAAGAAATGGAATATTGATATGTAAATATTGTATCTTATTACATAAGACGAAGCTTTATTTTACCTTATGTTGAAGCTCAATTATATTAGATAAATAAAATGATTAGAAATATTTAAAATTTTCTTCCTTTATCATCCAAAGGTAAGGTTCAGTGTCATATGCCAGGATTCATATGCGAGGATAAGGAGTTTTGATCTTTTATTACTACATATTTATCCTTTTTTGGTTGAAACGTTGTAGATCGTATTGTGGGTTCACGATTTAATCACGTTAGAGCTAAGTCATGAAATTATAAATCCTAATCTAGATAAATGGTTGTCAATACTTCATCCAAAATCTCTGATATGGTGGATAGAACATTATGCATCGATGGGGATATAATTCTCTAAAATGTATATATGTGTATGTTGTGTACATGTTGTTTAGTTACGCTAGTGATAATGTAAATTCTATTTACCAATTATGTATTAGTTTTAATTCTTATTTTTTTTTCACATTCCTCGCAGGACAAAGGAAAATGGTGGACCACAACTGTAAGTTATTTCTTGGATTCAATATATGTATTTTTTTATTATCTGTTCTTGATGTCACACTCCTTGGCTCCTCTGTGCTGTTCGTTGTGGTTTAATATGTACCTTACTTTTTTAAAATTTTCATTGTGTGTCCTATTTAGTGACTTCTAGGTACGCTCAATATCTCTTATGTTTTTATTTAGAAATTATTTATCTTTTTGTTATACTTTTAACCAAAGAAATTACTTAGTATTAAAAATAATTATAGCGTACAAGTGTTTTTCAGAAGTAATTTACAATTCACACTAGTTCAAGCATGCACTTGAAACTTCACCATTATATTGGAAACTTGCGATATGTGATTAGTAAGATTATCTCCAACTCATTGCTCACGAGTTTAAAAAAGGGCAGAAAGCAAGAAGGAAGCAAATAACATAATTTGTACTCATATTAATGCTCCCGAGTTTTTTTAAGAAAAACGGGAGTGCATTTTTTTTAAAATTTTCTTACCGAAATTTTCACTCCAAAAATGAGATGCTAGTGAAAGCAAGTGGTGTAACTAATTAAAAAACAAATGATGTTATTTATATGCTTATAACCTTATAAGGATTGAATTGTATTCATGATCTTATAACCTTTTAGGTCCAAATTCCAATGATTGAATTGTAACTTTGCAATTATTTATATGCTTTCTTCCCGGCTCGGGAGCATGTTGATGAAATTAATTTCGCTGTATAATTTTTTAAACTTGGGAGCGACCTCTTACATCCATTACTTTAAGGGTGGCAATTTCGGGTAATGGGTCTGGTACGTGTCGGGTTTGCTGTACTCGGTTCTGTTTTTGAGTCGACCCAAACCCGAACCCGACTTGTTAGTAATCCGAAAATGACCCGTTTTAACCCAAAAATAATTAAAAATAATTATTTATATATATAAATTAAAATTTATTTATTAAATATAAATATATATAATAATTTTTTTATTAAATGATACATGAATTAAAATTATTTAAATAACATGAAGATATATTACATGTCTATAATTATGTAATATAAATTTATATATGTTGAATAATTTATTATATATATTAAATTTTAGGGTCGGATTGAGGTATGTTGGGTTAACCCGAATCCGACCCGAATTTTTCGTGTAAATTTTTACCCAACCCAAACCCGACCCGAAACTCAAAATACTCAACCCAAATTCATATTTTTCCTTGTCGTGTCAAATTTTGCTACACTTAATTTACTTTCGCTCATTTAGAAACTCGGGAGCAAGGGAGCAAGACGTAAGAGACTTTTAGTTCACTAGTTCACTACTTGAACATAATATAAAAATTGGATCCTTAATGGTGTGTATCTTTAACCACGTGTATTGTACTCGATCCTTACATAATGTTTTCAATATCAAAAGTACCTTAATACCACAAAAGTACAATAGAAAGTGGAGAGAAGATTGTCGTTGTGGAATATAACTTTGGACTGAAAGAAGGCTCTTCGTAAATGAGGTAGGCTCTTTGTGATTTGAAGAAGTCGAGGAGATGCTAAGATTCTCTTGGAACAACATTGAAATTGACTCCTCAAATTCAAACTTAAAATCCGAAATTAGAGTGTTTTAGATATGCTCTAATCAAAAAGTTCACCAAAAATTGAGATTTTGTGGCTGTTTGCTTCTATGAAAATAGAACTACAGAATAAAAGATATATGGTGGTATCAGACATGTTTTGGTTTTGTAATGTGTTAAATCACAGTATTGTGAGAGACGAGAGTAAATGTGGATGATGTTCTACGAGGCACAATTGACAAATTAATTCCGTTTGAGAATGACACAGTGATGGCTATTGGCATTTTGCTATGTGACAAAGTCAAGGTTTTTGGCATTTGCAATATGTGTCATATTTGTGGGTTTAAGTGGATTATGGGTCTATGTTTGAAATTCGAGATGTGATACACAATTTGGCGAATTGGTTATTGGTTAATCCAAAGGATTTGGATTGGGTTTAAGTTTATTGTAATAAGTGATCAAGGCTTTCAAAAAAGTGTTGTTGATAACCATGAATTACACAAGTTAGTTATCTTATTTTATATTACGTGTAATACAATCAAGTCGTGTGGTTGGATATTGAATATCATTTTCTGAGTGAACACTTCGTGAATATTCCGGTCCATCACCTTTCGTAGACATATTATCCCTTTTGTCCTTTTCAAATTCTTCTATGAACATCTCACTATCAAATATCTCAATATCTCAAGTGATGGTAAATTATATATTTTATATCGAAATATATATTTAAGCACCTTCCATAGACATCTCAAATATCATGGATGAAAGGAACAAAGAAAACCCTTGTTAACTCAAAGTAAAGAGCCTACATGGGAATATCTTTGGTGATGGTTGTACTGTCAAAGTGCCTTGTGTTCTTGCTCTTATGAGCTTTCTTTTAATTTATTTTCGTCATTATGGCATTAACTTTCGGAACATGTCGAGCATTTTTGAAAAACTTACACTTGGTCAAGATAGCCATTGTGACTTGTTAAAGTGTTATATTTCTTATGATACAATATCCGGTTGATTAACTTTAGCCTAAAGTATCATGTTTCGTATTCGTACATTTTCGTACATCTTTCCTCTTTGTATATTTCTATCCTTGTTCGACCATAGTCCTTTATATATTTCAAGTGTATCTTATTTCTCCCAATTGGCGTCACCTATTTTAGAACAAAATGCGGAATGCGTCTAAAGGAACGACTTTGTTGCTATGGAACTTGGATCCGAAATATACTTCCGAAGATGTTAAGGTAATACCTGTATTAACAATGGTCAAGTATGTTTCTTCCTTGGCTTCACGTAAATCTTATCGTGTTATACATTTCCTTGATATTTTAAGATTGTGGATTTTGCATTTTTTGTTTTCTCATAAGCATGTCTTAAATGTTCGTATTATCATTTTAGTGGTTGTTTGGGTGCACATCTATACATCTAAACTTAGGAAGACGATGAAATACCTAGGAATTATAAAATTTTACAAAGTTTGGTTAACAAAGTGGAAGTTCTAGAAAGTTTGAATACTCATGTAACATAGAAAGTCAATTCCTATATGGCTATTGTTGACATTGGTTAGTAATTCAAACTTCCTTGAAAAATACATCCATGAGAGAAGACTTTCTATTGTATAAACCAAATAACCAAATTGGTAATTATTCTTCTAAGCTAGAACATTAGGTTTTATTCAAATTTGAGGTGCAAGTGTACTATGATAATAGGGCATGTTTCTTTCTATCCGTTTCACGCCATAATTAGGTTTGGTTCACAAATTTGAAAGTCACTAACCTTCAATTTTTAATGTGACATAATTATTTAATTTTAACTCTGTTTATTTTACCCAATACATTATTAACGAAAAATTTGTATAAAAAAAAAGAAAAAATAATTTTAAAAACCGAAAAAAAATCGAAATCAATAACAGTTAACCAAAATCGAAAAAAAAATTGTTCAATACGGTTTGGTAGCGGTTAATAGCAATTAACCGAATCGAATGTATTGGTTTGGTAACGGTTAATCCTAAAAACTGGATCAAACCGCACCAGGCACACCCCTAATGTTTACATTCCTCTAGTTTCATCTTCTCTTTTTGGGCAAGGTCAATAAGAGCATCTCCGGTACAGGTTGCCAAAATAGTTGCCAACCTCTACCACATCATCTCATATATTAATTTTATATCTCCTCTCTCATCCATGCCAATTATAATAATATGGAAGATACAAAAATGAGTAGAGATAAATACACTCTTGAGGAAATGTATGTGATTTTACTATACGAGGAAGTTGGCAACTTGTTGGCAACCATGCAACACCAATAGGTGAGCAACCAAGGTTGCCATGCCACATAGGAGTTGGCAACCTCTTGGCAACCTCTTGGCAACCCCTATTGGAGATTCTCTAAGAAATTTCAATGCACACGAGGACTTAAATTCTTTTTTCGAAGTGAAGAAATCTTTCCTAGACTAATGTAATGACCAAACCCTGAACAAAATGCAAATTAGACCCAACAACCCACCAAAGGTCGGTCCGAAAGATCTTGCAATTTTGTATACATTTGTTGTAAACTTGTCTTTATAAAGGACTGGAATACTCTTATTCTAATCGATGTGGGATGTTGTAAAAACACTACCTTATTGGGTAACGTCCTTCTTGAGCTCGTAAACACACATGAAGAACTCGGGCATTGCCTCTCCACGGGCGGGCCGGGCATAGCTCTTATACCGTTTATGAAATCCAAACCCAACATAATGCATACAAGGCTTAACAGCCCACCACATGTTAGTCTAAATAAGGTTGAAGTTTGGTATACAGTATACATTAGTTGTAAACTTGTCTTTACAAAGAACTCGAATACTCTTTTTCTATATAATATCCAAACCCACAACGTAATGCATACCGGACGCGACACCCTACCAAAGGGCTAGTTATCTGGTGATTAGTTGTAAACTTGTCTTTATCAATTACTCAAATACTTTTATTCTAATCAAAGTGGGATGTTACAAACACCACCCCTTACTCGGTCGACGTCCTCGTCCAACCCACAAAAACTCACACATACGTAACTTGGGCAATGCCTTTACGGCAAGGCATAGCTTTAATACCATTTATAATATGTAACTCGGGTTGTGCCCACTGCTATGGACCGACATGGACCGGCAGAGCTCTGATACCATTTACCATTTATAATATCCAAACTCACAACAGAATGAATACCTGACCCAACAATCGACCACAAATCAGTCCAAAAGAGTTAGCAATTCGGTATACATTAGTTGTAAACTTGTTACACTAATAGATGTGGGATGTTACACTAAAATCCTGTTTGGTGGTGTTGTTGCAGCATCTTTTGGCTGAAAAGAAAATTGAAAAACAGCTTTTATGGGGAAAAAACATGTTTGCCATGTTAGAAAAGTTTGTTTTTAACTTTTGCTAGAAGTGGTTGCATGTTTCACTATGGAATCTCATTAAAAACATTATTAACCTTAGGATATGCACATATCATTAAATTATAAATGTAGTGGTATATCCATTCTTAAAAGAATGTATAGTTTTATTCTTGATACACGTGTAGTAACATATAATAAGAAAAAAGAAAAAAGAATATTATTTACATGATACATTATTATTGTGATTGTATAGTTTATGAATGTAATAATGTGATCGTTTGGGTATCTTAAATTTTTTCTCATACTAACTTTTACTTTAAAATGAGTAAGTGTCATATAAGTAATAAGTAGATTAATACTTATACGTTACATAGGTATTTGGAGAAATGTACTTACAATAGTGATATTTTTACTAAATTAAATTAGAAAAATAATTGTTTGATACAATAATCTTAATACATGCATTTCAAATTAAAAGGTCATTTAAAGACACAATATATAATTTATTAAACAAACAAAGATGTCAAAAAATTAATAATTAATAATATGCTGGGGCAAAAGTAAGTTGTTACTAACTTTCAACTTATAATCATATTAGGTATAAGTTGAGCTCATAAATTGAGTTGACAAGCACTCTTAATAAGTTTTTATCGACTTGGATGTAAGTATATGTACCCAAAGAGGCCCATATTATGTTCATGTATTATATTTACATTAACAAACAGTTATATAGTGACTTGTATGCACACATTCAATAATAATATATTAACAAATTGGAATTTTAATATGTTCAACTTTTTTGCCTTGTACTAACCTTGTTAATTATTTTATTACTAATATTTTACGTTCCTTGAATTATTATTTTTATTTAGTGCTTGAAATCTATACTATCTTATAACAGACGAAACATTAAAAGTTTGGTCGGTCGTTTGGTAATTAGTGATTTTACTTAATTACCCTTACTTGGTTAAAAAAATATTATTAAATCATAACATTATTTATAATAAATTACTTTTTCAGCTAAAATACCTTATTTTTTCTTACAAAATCCCCCCTTTTTCTAAAGAAAAAAATCACGGGCATTTATGTTTTTCAACTAAAACATGTTACTTTTTTTTCCCTTACTAAAATCCCTCTTTTTCCAAAGGAAAACCCCTTATTTATTTTAAAACCTATTTTACTACGGGCAATTACCTTTTTCAATTAAAACTTGTTACTTTTTCTATTTTTTCTTGCTAAAAGCCCTCCTTTTCCAAAAATATTATGGTCAAACCGTTACTAATTTATTTTAGAATCTTTTTTATTATTTTTAATTAATTAAAAAAGTTTAACATGCTTACTTATTTTTTTTTGCAATTAATAAACTGTTAAAACGAAAATTATTAAAAACAATTCGTACATCGCAGGTACTTTGTGATTTTATTTAATTAACCTTACTTATTTTTTAAAAAAAAATATTATTAAATAATAACATTATTTATGAACAATTATCTTTTCACCTAAAATACATTTTTTTCTATTTTCTAATAAAATCCCCTCTTTTTCTAAAAAATCACGGTCAATTATCTTTTTCAACTAAAACATGTTATTTTTTCTATTTTTCCTTACTAAAACACCTCGTTTTCCAAAAATATCACAGGCAAATCTTTACTCATTTATTTTAAAACTATTTTAATACTACTAATTACGGATAATTACCTTTTCAACTTAAAACATGTTACTTTTTCTATTTTTCCTTATTAAAACCCTTCTTTTTACAAAAATATCATGGGCAAATCGTTACTTATTTATTTTAAAATTTTTATTATTTAAAAAAGTTTAACACGCCTACTTGATTTTTTTTAACAAATGTAATTAATAAAATATTTAAACGTAAATAATATAAATAATAATTATTAAAAACAATCCGTGCATCGTACGGGTTTTAAGTTAGTATAATAAAATCTTCAAGTCATATTATTAATTTTTACCTTTTTATTTACACATTACATATTATACGAATATCAAAATGTAGTTATGAATAACATATTTACCAAACACTCGTGTATGCCTATATGTAAGAGTTATCAAAAAAATTACCAAATTGTCCCTAAATTTCCCTACGGTATTTTAAGTGAGAGTAAGCTTGTCCATCTTCCTCTCGTCTCTATCGGCGATTATCATTATATTTATTTATTATCCCTCTTTCTTGTTATTCATTTATTTTTCTCATCTTTCATTGATTGATTTAAAAGGAATATTGTATGCACATCTTTTTATATCTTCTTCAATTTTAGTTTTTTAAAATTAGAAATAGCTTGTTTAGTGTTATTTATGAAAAATGTAATAAGATTAAATTTTAAAAACCAAAGAAAACTTTATTTGTTGGGCGCAATTAGTTTTATATAACTATTTATATATTTATATTAAATAGGCTGGTTTTTTTTGTGCAATGACTCACTCTGATTTAAAAATGTCTTTTTTATGTACCTCTCTTTCCTCGTGGAGACCTCCATTTGCAAAACCCTAAAAGCCCATCCCCTCGATACCTATGGAAATGCTAGTTTTTTTAAGTGTTTTTAATCTTCTTAATCCTAACGTGATTTTTAGTATAGATACTTTTATGCATTAGACTAGTGAACGTGTATTTGGGCTGGTGATTTTGGGCTTTGGACATTACCCAAATGAAAAAATTGCTTGTTTTCGTTCAAACTGTAAAGTAGCTATCCTACTGAATTCTCAAAATTGATTAAAATAGTAAAGTAACAGAGAAAGTGGTTGATATGAGAATATTATGAGCATTATTTTCCATGAAACTAAAGTGTAACTCGTGACTGACCTTTTGGAAAATGAAGTGGATACAGTTGTGTCATGAAGTTTGGTGCCGATTAACAGATCCTGTCATGTTCATTCTTTTGCTGGTCATGAGATGCCTTGAATGGTATTTCATAGAATTTTGAATAGTTTAAATCCTTTATTAGTAGTACAACATACAGATATGATTTCAGATTTAGCCTTCTGAAGTTGTGTCCCTTTCCTATATGTTTTTTCTCCTCTAGTTGTCTCAATTCAGTTACTTTTGCCTTGTTGTTTTTGACCGTCTATAAAGAAATGGAAGGATGTTTGTTCTTCAGTGATCATTGATATCGGTTTACTTGCATGCTACTGCATGACTCAATAAAATTATATTGTTTTCGTTCTAATACTTTCAACTAATAAGTATAACATTGTGACATATTTTTTCCTTTTTACTACTTGTTTTCTATATTTAGGAAGTTATAGATGAAGCCTTGCAGACGAGCTGTATAGCCATAATGCTACCACGCACTAAAATATCCAGCCCACATTCAGGTATAAAATAACAACAAAATCTGTTTTTGTCGTACTCGACTACTAGCATGCGTACAACCCGTTGGATTTTTGTGTACAACTCATTGTATTTTCATGATCCAGGTCAAGCCCTTTTAAAGTTCAATAATACTGAAACAACTGAGAGGGTCTTAAGGAAGTTGAGTGAAGGATGTTTGATGCTACCTAATGGAAGGTATGTATGTACTAGTGCATAATAATTCTAGAAAAGCATATTACAGTTTATAAACCTACATAATCTTTGCCTGTTCATTTAGAGTTGGACAAGAAAATATTATCTAGATGGTTTGTTTCATTTGAAGTGGATACCAAATGTTAGAACTTGTCTTCTAAGAACAGTGCACAGCGAGATTAAGCTGAAACCTTCAGTGATTAGAAGTACAATTGGCTCAGGCCCTTGACTTTTGAAAACTTTATTATTGTTACCACATTTAACAATATGAGATGGTTTAGCACAATATATATGATAGCATTGAACACCTTATTCCTGTGAGTTCGGGCTTCGCTATGTATAATATACGAGACGTTTAGCACAATAAATGATAGAATTCAACACCTTATTCCCGTGAGTTTGGTCTTTGCTATGTATTATATATGAGATGTTTAGCACAATATTTGATAGCATTGAACACATTATATCTGCGAGTTCCGACATACTATGTATAATATATGTTTCACCTTGCTTGACCTGAGGGAACCTGTTCAAAATTCATCTTCTTCAGGCCACTTGTAGCCACCGTATCACCTCCTTTAAGTTCTGCAGAAGGGCAGTGCACATACTTTGGCCACATTGTTATCGATGGCATTAGGCTGCAAGGGGATGCGGTACAATATTGTTCTTACCGTCTCTTTTAGTTACACTACATAGGCATGCTATCATCCACTGGCAGTCTGGCATAGTGTGACAGCTTCTGTCTTTTTAGTTCATGGGGTATAATATTTCTGCTTTCTTTATTGTTTAGAGAGATGCTGTGTCTACTTCACATTGCTCACAGCCAAATACAATTGAATATGAGATGGCAATGGAATGGTGCTTGCTACAAATGCAATTTGATAGGTGTTGGGAGAATTTGTACAAGGTATGAAAATCTCAAAAGTCAACAATATTTTGGAAACTAATATTGTGTTTGGTTGGAATCGGAATTGGGGTGGCAATAAAAAGAACTTAACGAACAAAGTAAATTTTGGGGAAAAGGGGAGGTTGAAGATTGTGAAAAGATGTGAGGGTGAAGAAAGGGATTTAAATTTAAACCTGTGGTAGCATAGTTTTGCATAATTAATATCTTAAATTTAATCCTATATAATTCCCTAATCAATTGACATACAACTGATGCAATTATATCTTTTTTGTCCTGTTGATCATAACTGTAATTTCCTCTTTCTGATTTTACTATCTTATCCGAATCTTGAATTATTAGCTACATAAGGAGGACATGAGGAGACTCAAGGCAAATCTCAAGTCAAAATGAGTGATGTGCTTTCATCCATCTTTGCTGGTTCAAGTTTTTGTATAGCATCTTTGGCTCAGCATTTTGTATAGAGCTAGAAATATGTTCGGAGTAAACTTGTGGCATGCAGGATATTATGTTAACCTGTGTTGAAGTGTCTCTGCATATCATATCTATGCATTTTGAACACATATACCTACCTAAACATGTCATCTTGTTCCTCAATTATGTTTTCTTTAGCTTCTTTTTTTGTCATTTTAATTTTATATTTGTTGTGATATGTTTTATACCAGTCTCACTTTTGCTAATAATAACACTACTCAATACAAACATAGATTAAGCTACTTTAGCAAATGGTGCAACTTGCAGGCTTCATTTATCTTGGTCTGGTTTTATGTAATTGAAGACCGACTTTCAGAATACATTTTACGATACTACTCCCTCCGTTTTTTTATATGACAGTTTGACTTTTTTGTACACATTTTAAAGTGCTTTGACCCGATA
Organism: Heracleum sosnowskyi; assembly: GCA_030848705.1. Classification (NCBI taxonomy): domain Eukaryota; kingdom Viridiplantae; phylum Streptophyta; class Magnoliopsida; order Apiales; family Apiaceae; genus Heracleum; species Heracleum sosnowskyi. Next base: position 5,029,684 of record CM061242.1, on the reverse strand, counting down.
TTTAAAATTATTATTTTTAATATTTTCTTATTTTGAATTAAACTATTCTTTATATATTTTAATTCAAAAAAGAAAAAATTTAAAAATAATAAATTTAAGTATCCGGTCAAAACATCTTGAAGTATGTGAAAAAAAGTCAAATGATATATAAAAAAAACGGAGAGAGTATAAATTAATAAAAGCAGTAGGAACTTGGAACCCCACAAGTTGCACAATTATTTAAGTATAAACTACTTTGCTACTTAATTAGTACATGGTCGAATATACCAATATCTTCTAGTTACATTACAGTGAAATAAAGAAATAATTTATCTTCGTATGAACTATGTGTTGTAACTTACAATGTGCCCCCGAGTTAAAATCTGAAGAGATGAGTGAATTTTTTTTTTCTTAATGGTGCTCTCGAATTTTAGGAGAGAAGAAAAGAAAAAAAAATTAAAAAAAAATTCCAAAAGTTTCTTCTCAAAAATGGAATGATTGGGAGAGAAATTCTCACATTCATTTTCAAAATGTTTCCCTTCACATCATTTTTTTCAAAATTTTATTTCATCATCAACAAAAAACTTGAGAACACATTAAAAAAAATTGTTGCTATTCTTTCATAATCTTTTCTCTTCCATTTTTTTCTCCATCAAAAAATTTGGAAGCCCAACTTTAGAGTTGTACTTTAATGACTTTATGAATGTCACTTGTTTTTAGTAATATAAAACTAAATATTAAATTGACATAAAGAGTGTTGTTAAAGATCACATCAAATTGATAAGAGACAATATTTTACATTGTACAGTATTTAAGAAATTTTAGGTGATGCTCTTAGCTCTAGAGAAGATCAAATTACTTAGGAAACGAAGCTAGTGAAATAAACGATGTTTAGATGACGGCCGACGGGAGTTGAATTGGTCGAAAACATCTGATGATGCTCCCAAGCAATACACCACAAGTTCAAGACTTCAATACCCCGATGAAAAGCTACTCTATAACAAGCGATTGTTTGTAACCAACTATCTACTATAATTTTTTGTGGAAAGGAAAAATTTTACGAGTGGTGTATTAAGCCCGGATGAATGACGTCGTTTTCCTACATTTACAAAAGCTTTCAGCATTAATCCTTTTCGGTAATCGTTTCCGCAAAATTTTAATAATGAAAAAATGGTTGTATCAATTGATAATCACGGAACAGGATCCGTCAAGTAACAGTGGGAGGTCGACTTCAATATTGGCAGTGAATGAATTGTCACCCAAATTCTGGCAATGCATATAAAATAAAATTAGGATTTGCCTAACCGGAAAAAACAAAGATGGTAATAAGGAAAAGACACAAGTCATATAGAAACAAGAAAAATATGAAGTGGGCGCCAACTAGAGGAGAGGGTGCATGTATTGAAAGAACCTACGAGCAAATCCAACGACTTACTTATGTCATATTCTAAGTTTAAATATAAGTAATTTAACAAAAAATGGTGCTCCAACAATATCCTAGTGTTTACCTAAATCACTAGGGCATCCATCTCATTACCTATTAATAGGTAACAACCAGTCATTACCTATTTAATTTCTATGAATAAAAAATTCATTTCTCTCATTTTCTACATTTATTTTCTCTCTTTTTTTTCCACTCTTTTTCTCTCTCTTTTCAAATATATTATTATAATAATAATAGAGAATGAAGATAAGTAATGTTATTGGAGTTTCTACAAAAAATCAAGTACCTAAATCACTTGGACACATTATTATATCATATTTATAAGTAATTAACTAGAAAATTGTTGGACTTACCCTAAAGTTCCGAAATTCCTAACCTAGATTCTATCTCTCTACTCTAAGATCTTCTCTTCTGCCATCATATATACTTATAATTTTTATAGGTCAGTCCACCCTTCACAGATCCCGAATCTAATCACAACATTAAGTAGCTGTTTATTAGGTACTTACATGTTTGGCTTCGGATTATTCAGTATTCACTAGTTATATTTGTAAATAGATTAAAAAAGGAATGGTTTAGAGGATGTTGCTTTGTTTAAAAGTTCAGAATGTAGTGCTTCATGAAAAAATTGGAAAAAAAGGTGGCCATAAATAATGTTCGGTGTAATCGAGTGGAGTTGCATCAAATACTACCAGGCTCGATTGAGAAGTTCGGGTCCAGAAGGAGTTCGTGTAATAAAAACTCGATTAAGCTCACGAATCTCACCAAATCAAGTAATGTAAAACTTGGATTTGGTTATGTAAAATATTTGAATAACTCAAGTTCAAGTTTATTTCAATTATTATAAAATCGAATTCGAATATTCTGTGAGCAGAGTTCGAATAGTTCATCAACGGTTTTTGACTTAACCCTTAATTTAGCATGACATTTCCTCTTATATTTTCGGGAATTTAACTTCGAAAAATCATATAGTAGTTTATATAATTTGTGGAAAATTATTACACAAATTAAAAAAAAATGATAATAATTTTAAAAACAAAAAAATTCTCCCTGTACGCGCATTGTATTAAATTGTTTGGTGATAACTCATACGTTATCTTTCCTTTATCGTTTTATAATATGATTTTGTACAGGTATTTGTGGGGATATTCATATTTCTTGATTCTACAAATCTACTCGTAGATTTTGCAGATGCTGGGCAGGCAGACCTGGTTGTAGGGTGAACAGTAATAGGGGGGTAAATTGGTTGAATTCAAGTTTGGGAAATATAAACAAATTTCTTGTTAGTCGTTAATGCAGTCACGCTTGAGTCAGATTTACATTTTACAAGTCAAACAACTAGGAGTTGCTACAACTTGGTAGGAGTGTTCACAAACCCCATTTTCAAATTTAAGATTTTATTTTGCTTCTTTATTATCCTACCAGCCAACTTTATTAATGTATTTATATTAGAGGCAACAAAATTTTTTTAGATAATTATTTTTTTAATTACTTTTTGGTCAAAGTAAATCATTTTTTGGTTGACCGGAGGCTTGAATTAAAATTTTCAAGCTGTTTTAAGTTCTGTCATATTTTAAATTTACCTCATTATAAAAAACTCGATACAGACTTGATCCATTATCTAAAATTATGATCTTTAAAATTTAAAATTAAGATCAAAAATAGAAATTGTGAGTCGAATTGAACAACTATTATATTTGAATTTGAACTCAACTGAAAATTCATATTTTGATCCGCAACTAGTCACCTCAAACTTATATTGAATCAATTTAAATGTTATGTAAAAGATTACGGTCAAGATGAAGTTTCATAAATTCACACAAATATAACAATTTAAAATTGATAGGCTAGGCCCATTCGGCCAAGCCCAAACCAATCACAAGGGACCTAACAGGCAAGGCCCACTCAGTCCGATTGCAGGACACTCCAAAGTCTTTTTACTTTCTCTCTCTAGAATTTGGCCGAAATTCTTACTCTCACACCGGAGGTGTCCCCGGAGATCCAACCTCCATCGGACATTCCCCTTTCAGGTACCCGAACACCCACACTCAGCCCAACCTAACCCGAACCCGGCCCAAGCCGAAGGGGAGAAACACCAGGGAGATTCCTAGACTTATCATTTTGCGCAAGAAGGAGGGGTCTCCCTAGAGACTCTCCACCCAGCATACCAGCCTAAACCTCGATTTTCCTCACCCTGATTTGTATTTAACTAGGCCACGACTCAGTTAACACCCAATCAGAGTCTGAGGTACACCGAAGATACCTGTCATCACTCGAAGCACCTCGGTCAACCAAGGTGGTGGCGACCAACCACCCCATCGCGGCACCGAACAACCCATAATACAGTTGGCCGCCACCGAGGACCAGAGAGTCCGCCTCGACCGGATCACAAAAGAAAAAAGAGGAGGCTAAACTTAAAGCCAGGGCTGCCGAGGAGGCAAAACGGAAGGCCCGAGCAGAGGCCAAGAAAAAGGTTGTCGAAGAAGAACGGCTCAAAACTCAGCTTAGGCATGGGGCTCCCGCAATCGATCTTACCGGACCCCGGAGCATGACACCCCAGGAGCTTCAAACCCTGAGCCAACACCAGCTAGCGGCCATCGTCGCATTTTACCAGACCATGATGCCATCCACCACAACCAGTCATGTGCCGGAAGCCATACCCGGCCACGCGTCAAAAACTATACCTGGTCATGCTCCCGGGCCGCTTAATTAGGAGGGACCCGAACTCGAGGATTCAGACGAAAACTCCCAAGCGGGGCCGCGGCGCAGACCTGTGTTCTCCAGGCTCGGTTCCTCCCGTCGAGAGGACCATCCACAACATAACGGCCCCCGACACAGTAAGGAAACATAGGAGCACTACCGCACCCATCCGGAGGATTTTTCCGACCTCCGAACTTTGATAGGAGGTCACGACGGGAACGACGACCATGATCCCCCTCCCCCAAGGCCGGATAAAAGAAATAGGCTGGACCGAGACCGCACACCACCTGATGCTCGCAAGTCCCATATCAGTATCCCGGATAGCCCCCGACGAGAACATCGTCGGACCTCGTCTAGACGACGACGAGGATCCGATTCCGAACTACAGAAGCAAATTAACCAACTACAAAGGAAAGTCAACGAAGAGGAGGATTGCGACCCTAGAGAACCCCCTTCACAGAGAAGCTCGAAGCCCAAAAACGAGATCCCAAGATCAAACACCCTCAACTCCGATTTTATAGTGGCGACTAGAACCCGGGTGATCACACCCAATTTTTCGACCAACAAATGACCCTCCATGATTACAATGATCAGACCAAGTGTCGATTGTTCGCCTCCACCCTGGAGGGACATGCCCAGAAGTGGTTCTCTTTTCTACCCGCCCGTAGCATAGGCACTTGGTCCGAGTTTCGGTCAACATTCCTCAAAAGGTTTAGGGCTAACCGCCCTCACGACATCCATACGGTATCCCTCAAATCCATAATCCAAAGAAAGAACGAAAGTCTCAGCGATTTCATCGAAAGATTCAAGGAGGGGTCAACAAAGTTAGTTCTGTGAACGAACACGAAGCGATAAGCGCTTTCTGAAGAAACTTCAACAGCTACATTTACAAAGACTACGTCCTTGAGCTCATCCGCAAGAAGCCCCGGGACTTGGCTAAGGTCTACGCCATGGCTTCCGAATACATTACCGCGGACAACGCCCTCAGAGCAATTCGGCTGAATCGAGGGTAAGACGAGGACGAGGACTATGGACACCCCAGGAATCAAAACCCCCCACAAGGACAAAAAGAACAAATCCTACCACTCCAATCCAGCGCCATCCCAGCAAAACCATTTCATCTAGGCCTCGGCCCCAACGGCGCCCAACCCGGTAGTCCCATCCTCGGACCGGGGCAATCGCTCTCAGTTCTCGGACCCAACCCGACCTCAGAGACCCTTGCCAGAGTGGACCCGCTTTACTAAGGGGAACTCGGGCATCTTGGCCGACATCAAAGGGAAGCCTTTCTTTGAGAAGCCCAGACCCCTGACACCTTCCACAACCCGAAATCAGTCAAAGTGGTCCGACTACCACAACGACTGCGGCGATACCACCGAAGAATGTCTCTCCCTCAAATTCTACCTGGAGCGGTTGGCCCAGCAAGGAAATTTGGCCCAGTACCTCCCGACCACCTCCAAGACAGCCGAGCCAGTGGGTGGAAGTAACTCGCCCCCACTGGCCCCGGAACCCAACCAGGTCCTCCTCCTCGGGCCAGGCTCCAACGAGAACAACGTGATCACCTTCAGTGATGCCGACTACAATGGCGTCGATCCTAACCACCACCAAGCCCTAGTCGTAACCGTTGACATAGCCAACCACGATGTCAAGAAAACACTGGTAGATAACGGATCGTCGGTCGACTTCCTGTTCGCCCATACTCTGAACAGGATGCAACTCGGCTCCGTGAAACCGGAAGCCGCCTCGGAAAATGTTCTCTACGGGTTCGGACACAATGCCGTACCCATCAACGGGACTATCAGCCTCCCATGGAACCGCACCCCGAGAGGTGCGTCACATGGTCAGATTCTACATAATCAACATCTTATCGTCCTACAACGCCATCATAGGCCGACCTTCGCTCGCCAAGCTCCGTGCCATTACCTCGACCCCCCACCTGAAAGTTAAATTCCCCACTCTGAAGGGGATAGGAGAACTGAAAGTCGAACCCGAGGACGCCAAAACCTGTTACGGGGCAGCAATCGCCATGGGCGAAACCAACCGAAAGAATAAGAGGAAGGCCTCCGAGCTCCAGCAAAAGTAGTCATTAATCAATCGGTCCTCTAAGAAGGTCGCAAAGGCCGAAGCCCACAAAGCCCGGATGATGGCTCAACACCAGCGACGCACCTCCGAACAAGTCCTAACAATGTAGATAGACCCCCGAAGCAGAAACAACCCGGAGCCGTCTACAGGGCCTGACTTCGCCCCATAATCCCTTCGGCCATCTCCTGTAGAGCTAACCGAGTAGATTGACATCATACAAGGGGATGTCGAACGAACTATTAGCATTGGAACCGGTTTGAGCCCGGAGCTGCGTACCGGACTCGTCCATCTGCTCCGCGAATATGCCGACATTTTCGCATGGAGCATGACCGACATGCACGGCCTCCCGGAGTCGGTCGACATGCCCCGCCTTAACGTGGATCCAAGGTGCACCCCCGTCAAACAGAAAAGAAGAAACTTTGCCCCGAAACGATAACAAGCAATCGACGCTGAGGTTGAAAAGCTCCTCACAACCGACATCATCTATGAAATCCAATATCCCGAATGGCTGGCCAACATGGTCATGGTCAAGAAGCCGAATGGGAAGTAGCGCATCTGCGTCGACTATACTGACCTTAACAAGGCTTGCCACAAAGACTCATACCCCATGTCTACCATTGTTATGGATTAAAAAACGTACTTTGTGAATTTAATGAGCTTCGAGCTTTAATGGCTGCACTCGTGTTTCCGGACTAAATTGGTCCTCACAAGATGCCTACGTATCTCAATTAATGTTGAGAATCAAGCCAAAGACGTAGTTCTGATTGTAGGATCAGGGACTTTATATAGGCGTCTAGAGCCTAGTATTTATGGTATGTTTAGGAGTCTTAGCGAATAAGTCTCCTTTTTGATATTAGATAAGCATTGTATTGCTTGCAGGATAAGTCTTTTCCTTGTCGATAAAGGCTATGACTCATTAATTGCCTTTAATTGGGATTCTGGATCCTTCTTTGACTAATTTGCCATAATTTGGACTCTTTTTATGAGCTGTATATTTTCCCTATTCATTAATTACGAAATTAATGAATAATCAGGGTTTCGGGCCTTGAATATTGGGCCGTGTTCTTGGACCAATTCGGGTCTAATTAATATGTCATTAATTATATTTTTAGGGTTATTTTTATCCCATATCATTTGCCCCCCAATTTCTAGGAAAACTTTTCAAGCTTTCGTAGAAATTATATTGACCTTTTTCGAGATTCGGGGTCTTTTTTATCCTTTACCTAGGACTTCATTTACACTAGTGTTTCACAAATATCGTCTTATTGCAAAGTGTGGAGCGACCTACACATTTACGACGATTTCTGCCTTATTCGAGGCTAATTTGACATTTATATGAAATATTCCTAATATTTAAGGAATTTTCATGTACCCACAGGTATTTTTAATAATTATTCCTAATATTTTAGGAATTTTCACGTACCCACAGGTATTTTTAATAATTATTCCTAATATTTTAGGAATTTTCACGTACCCACCGGTATTTTTAATAATTATTCCTAATATTTTAGGAATTTTCATGTACCCACAGGTATTTTTAATAATTATCCCTAATATTTTAGGAATTTTCACATACCCACGGGTATTTTTAATAATTATTCCTAATATTTTAGGAATTTTCATGTACCCACCGGTATTTTTAAAAATTATTCCTAATATTTTAGGAATTTTCAAAGCTCATGGGTGAATTTGTCATATTTGAAACTTCAGTGGAGAATTTGTCAATTTCTAAACTTCAGGGAAGAATTTGTGAACTACTCAGAACTTGGGGTACTAAACTGCAGTTCGGCAGTTTAGTATCATTTGGCAACCAGGTCGAAGCATTCGACCTCATTTGAGGGGTCTCTCTCGACCTCATTTGAGGTCGACTGAAATGTATAATTTTTTTTTTGTTTTTTTTTGTTTTTTTTAAATATTATTGAACAATAATATTTATTTTACCCACTTTTTTAAGGGTAGTTTCGACCTCGTTTGGATGTATTTTCGACCTCATTTTGAGGTATTTTAGACCTCATTTTGAGGTATTTTCGACCTCAATTTTTTGAGGTATTGTCGATCTCATTTTCGACCTCGAGCCCAGAAGTTTTCGACTTCATTTTCGATCTCGAGCCCAGTCGTTTTCGACCTCATTTTCGACCTCGAGCCCAGTCGTTTTCGACCTCATTTTCGACCTCGAGCCCAGTCGTTTTCGACCTCATTTTCGACCTCGAGCCCAGTCGTTTTCGACCTCATTTTCGACCTCGAAAGGTCACAGGTCGAAGTCTTCGACCTCGTTTTTCCGTGCTTTTTCGACCTCGATCGTTCGATCTCAAACCCAGTCTCCTTCGACCTCATTTTTTAGGTATGTTAGACCTCATTTTTGAGGTATTTTCGACCTCAATTTGGTCCCAGGTCGTACAATTCGACCTCGTTTTTCCGTGCTTTTTCGACCTCGATCGCTCGATCTCAAACCCAGTCTCCTTCGACCTCATTTTTGAGGTATGTTAGACCTCATTTTTGAGGTATTTTCGACCTCAATTTGGTCCCAGGTCGAACAATTCGACCTCGTTTTTCCGTGCTTTTTCGACCTTGGTCGTTCGATCTCAATGTAGAGTTTCTTCGACCTCGGTTGGCTCCAACAACGCCAAACGTGGCTTATAGATACAAGAACTAACTTGAGTTCTAACACCTTAGACCTCATTTGAGGTTTCAACAACGCCAAACGTGGCTTATAGATACAAGAATTAACTTGAGTTCTAACACCTTAGACCTCATTTGAGGTTTCAACAACGCCAAACGTGGCTTATAGATACAAGAATTAACTTGAGTTCTAACACCTTAGACCTCATTTGAGGTTTCAACAACGCCAAACGTGGCTTATAGATACAAGAATTAACTTGAGTTCTAACACCTTAGACCTCATTTGAGGTTTCAACAACGCCAAACGTGGCTTATAGGTAGAGGACATGATTTTGAGGTTCAACATCTTAATTTTCACATCGAGAGGTCTTCATGAACGAAGACAGACATAATGTTTCACTTGTTTCTTTAATTTGAGCTTCCAGTATATCGAATGATGGGGTTTGGACTGAATGTCTTAGGTTTCTGGGGTTTCAACCCTTCATTTGCTTTCTAGGAAGCTCATGATTTCATCGAACCTTATTTCTATTTGTCCTAGTAGTGAGTCCAATCAGGACACACTTTAAACATTATTGACTTTCAAATTTGAGGCATGCCAAGTCCTTGGCACCTCATGCCCTTCGAGGGTTTGTAGCTTGTACGAGCCTCGGCCAAATACGTTCTTGACGCGATATGGTCCTTCCCAATTTGGGGTCAACTTGCCTTTTTGTCCAACTCCGGATGCCTCAATCTTTCGGAGGACTAAATTTCCTTGTCGAAAGAATCTCTCTTTAACCCTTAGGTTGTAATAGAAATATGCTCGTTTCTGATGCTGAACTATCTTGGCATTTGCCTCATTTCTAACTTCATCAATCAAATCTAAGGCCAGCCTCAAGCCTTCCTCATATGTTTCTGGCTCATAAGCCTCAATCCTTGGAGACGTGTGAGTAATCTCCACTGGAACCACTGTCTCTGCCCCATATGCCAACAGAAAGGGGGTAGCTCTAGTGGTGACTTTGCAGGTAGTACGATATGCCCATAGTATGGGGAGCAATTCGTCCACCCAAGTGTTTCTGGAGCGTTCAACTCTTTTCTTCAGTCCATCTAGGATAATTCGATTTGCAACCTCAGCTTGCCCATTTGCTTGAGGATGGGTGACAGAAGTGAAGCGTAACTTGATATCGTTCTCATCACAATATTTCTTAAACTCGTCGTTGTTAAACTGAGTTCCATTGTTTGTGACCAAGATACGTGGAATCCCGTATCTTCATATCACATTTTCCCAGAAGAAATGCATCACTTGCTTGGTGGTTATCTTGGCTAATGGCTTAACCTCAATCCACTTGGTGAAGTAGTCGATTGCTACTATCAAAAACTTTCTTTGAGCACTTGCCATTGGAAATGGCCCAAGTATATCCATTCCCCACATGTCAAAGGGGATGGGTGAGTTAAAGGACGTCATCATCTCTGGTGGTTGCCTAACCATTGGTGCATGTTTCTGGCACCGTTCACATTTCTTTACATAGCTTTTATCATTAGCAAGTGTGTTTGGCCAATAGAAACCTAGACGAGTGATTTTATGGGCAAGGGCTCTGCCCCCCAAGTGCTGCCCACAAATTCCTTCATGTACTTCCTTCAGGGCTAATTCTGCCTCTTGAGGTCTCAAACATTTCAGATATGGAATGATGAAAGACTTTTTGTATAGGATTCCCTCAATCAGGGTATACCTTAGTGCTCTGACGTATAGCTTTCGTGCTTCTGAAGTGTCATTGGGTAACCACCCAGTTTCCAGATGAGCCTTGATGGGATATATCCAACAACTAGCGACATCAATGGGTGCTACCGACTTTCCGTTGATGCTTGGGGTACTCAGGACTTGGAAGTATACACTCCTTGCATAGTTTTCAATTTCGGAAGAAGCAAATTTAGACAAGGCATCAGCCTTCACATTTTCTTCCCTTGGAATGTGCTCTACATAGCATTCGTCGAACTGAGTCATGATGGCCTTACAAGTTTCAAGTACTTGGCCATGACTTCATCTCTGGCCTCAAATTCCCCATTCACTTGGGAAACCACTAGCCTCGAATCTCCACATACTTTTAGAGTTTTGACTCTCAAGGCTCCAGCCAGCCCTAGGCCAGCTATCAGAACTTCATACTCAGCCTCATTGTTTGTCGTTGGAAAGTCAAGTTTTAGTGCATACTCTATGATGAATCCATCAGGGCTTTGTAGCACTAAACCGGCTCCGCTTGATTTTGTTTTTGATGCTCCATCAAAATAGAGCACCCAACATTATGTCTCCAACTTCCTTGTCTTCCATTATTGCTTCCTGCCCCCCGACTTCTTGGTTGTCAATGGTACATTCAACCATGAAGTCAGCAAGTGCTTGAGCTTTTATGGCCGTTCGAGGCTTATACTTGATGTCGAATTCACCCAAATCAATGGCCCATTTGATCAATCTTCCACTAACTTGAGGGCTATGCAAGATGTTTCTTAAAGGTTGATCAGTCAAGACCTCTATCTTGTGAGCCTGGAAGTATGGGCGTAGCTTTCTTGAGGCCATTATCAAGGCTAAGGCAAACTTCTCTATGGTAGAGTAGTTTATTTCTGCCCCATGAAGAATCTTACTCACATAGTAGACGGGCTTCTGCACTTTCAATTCTTTCAGCCATGTATTTCTTCAGGGCCTCAAAGGCTTCTAGTTGAGCTGGTAACATAACTCTTTGATCCTTCGAGATCTTCTATCCATGCATGTTATTTATGCATATTATGTTTCTTCGCTCTTGCATTCACTTATATTTATTTAGCTTATCTTTTGTAAGGCAATTCCTAGTACTTGGCCTCTTGAATGGGCTAGCACTTTGATCCAAATCTGGGACTTTTATGGACTCATTAGTGAATCTACTCAAGTATTCTCTCAACGTTTCATTCTTGCCTTGTCGAATCTCCATAAGAGAGGCGGAACTTTTCTCATATATCTTCCCACTAACAAATTGATTGATGAATGCCTTACTCAGCTCTTTGAAGGATCCAATAGATGTTAGGCCGAATACACAATATAATCAAGTATGTATGAGAATAACAATAATTAATAACACTGTTTATGAATCAATTAAACTGTAATCTTATTAACAGCTTCTCTCTTTATGATGTTAATGAATCATAAAGAGCTTCTAGGTTACACAAAAAATATCTCAATGATCGCATCCCTTCTAGGGATAACCTATCTGTGTTTATATAGTACACAGCTACATACAATCCTTCTCTAATTGATATTCCTACAAGTTAGCTATACAATTCATATCAATTAAGGATTGCTTCTTATCTTCTATCCTGTTTCCTTAGCTGTATCAATATATTCTGCTTCTTTCCATCTTCAGAATGTATTGCTTCTAGAATCTTCAATTCTGCACCGACAGCTAATTCAACTATCACCTTGTCAGACTTTAAATAAACTCTGACCGGCTTCCTTTAAACTCTTCACCCTATCAGAGTTTAACTAAACTCTGATCGGCTTCTGATAAACTCTTGTCAGTACCTGTTGCTTAAACACTGATAAACAAACATTAGCAATTATATCTAACAATCTCCCCCAACTTGTTCATAATAAAATGTACAAGTTAAACATATAATTGATGATGTCAAAACCTTTTAACAAATGCAGTGTTTAACATATAACAGAGTTTAATTTAAAAACAGAGTTTAAATTTAACTTAGAATAGAAAATATTAAAAACTTACAGTCAGACTTTATTTGATTTCTTGAATATCAGGCACTGTCCTGAGATAATCAATTAGAAGTCTTCTTTCAGCCTTTTCCAGCTCTTCAACCATGATTTCTTTCAGTTCCTTGAGTTCTGGATCAGATTCACCAGTCTGATAAATAGCAGCTCTCAGAGAATAGATGGAATTCTTCCTCATCTCATTCCCTAGCTTAATAAAATGTGCTTTATCAGATTCTAGATTGAATTCTAAGACTTTAACTCCCAGATCAGTCCTTAGTCTTGTACTGTTTATCTTCATTTCTATAACATTTCCATAAGCATCTCTATACTTAGGAATGTATACCTTTGAAATTCCTCCTCCAAGCATCACCTTAGATCTTTGCATCTTTTGTCTGATAAATGTAGCAGCATTGTGAGTGTTTCTGTTTTTGACTTTTAACAAGTACAGAACATACTCCAATTCTTGATAAGATTTGAGATCTATATCAGACTCTGCAACTCTGTAAACTCTTCCATCATTCATAAAATACAACAGAAAATCTTTCTTCAAACCCTTGTGAAATATCAATTGAACAGAGTCTAGCATATCAAGATTCTCTTGAGTAATAGTGCCAGATACTGCCAATGATGATTGATCTCCAGATCTGTTGTTTATTCTCTTCTCCCTATGTGAACCTAAACCAGCTTTATCAAAAGTTTCTTTTCCAAGTACAGTCCTGGTTTGAGAAAAATCCACAGGTTGAAGTGTCAGAGCTTCAGATAGTACAGGTCTTCTAAAAATACCTTGGAGTTGTGGAGCTAGCTGAGTTTGCACAGCTTGAGCCTTGTCAGAGGCTGGCTTAATTTCAATAGTATCATCAACTTGAGCAGCGTCAGAGGTTGATTTTGATAATCTTGTTTCAACTTGAGCAATGTCAGAGGTTGAATATTCTTTCTCCTTCAGGTTAGACTTTTCAATCATTTTGCCTTTACCCTTATCAGAGTTTCTAATCATAGGCCTCCTGGTGTATTGTATACTCTGTTGAGTATTTTCTTTAATAATAATTCCAGTTTCTTTCTTTCTAGGAGCCTTGATTTCTTTCTTTTTGTATATCCCAGCTTCAAGATTCTTCCTGTGTTCTTCAGCAAGCATTTGCTCTTCAGCTTGGATATCTTCAATTGTAACATCTTTTCCGTGTTCTGCTATAAATAATTTAGCAGCAACTTCTTCATCAGTGCTAGGCTTATCAGTGTTTATCAAACTTTTGAGCCTTGAACCACTGGCAGAAATTACTTTTTCCTTACCAGAGTTTGATCTTCTCTCAGAGTTTGATCTTGATCTTGGTCTTAAGCCTAAACTCTTTTCAGATTTACCTCCCTTGCTTCCACCATCATTACCATCATCCCTCCGTCTCAGAGCTTGAGTGTCTTTGCATTTGTCACTTGGTACACTCTCCCCCTTTTTGACATCATCAGAAAGTAGTACTGATGTCAGCAACTCCAGAGCATTAGAAATTGAAGTTAGTTGAGCAGACATAGCAGTCTGATTCTCCTCAACTTTCGACAATCTAGAATTGAAAGTCTTTTGCTCTTTACACAAAGAGATGTATAGAGATTTGTCCTTCTGCTGTGTAAGCTCTCTTGTAGCTATATCATTCCTTAACCCTTCAATCATCTTATCAGAAGCATCAAAACGATTGTTTAATGATTTGATTTGAACAACAGTCGCTTTGAAATGACTGAGAAGTTCAGGATTTGAAATCTCTTTAACAGAGTTAGCAGTTAAATCAGCAGCCCTTTGTGAAGTGAAAATACAATCTGCTGCTGTCCAGTTGTTAAAGTACATCTCTTGAAAATGTTCTTCAGTAGCCCTATTGAACTCTCTTTCTTCATCAGAGTTGGCTTGAACGTCAGATATGTGTGTAGGTGAATGAGCAGGACTAGCATTAACATTGTCATCCTCTCTTGCAATCTCTTCAGGAACATGTTCAGCAGTGACTTCATCATTGACTTTCTCTGCAACAGTTTCAGGAATATCAGAGTTTGCTTTAGCAAGTACCTCTGCTTCTCGCTGAACAATGTCAACAACTGATTGTTGTAGAGCTTCAAGAACAAGAGCATCTTCAGAGTTTGAAACAAACTCTGCTGCTACAGGAACATTCTCTGTTGCATCAGCAGATTCAGCAACAGCTTCTGTAGGATGATCAATTCTAATCTGATCAACTTCCTCACCGTTCTCAAAATCAATAGAAATGATTTCTGTGTGGGAAGCAATAGTTTCTACCAATTCTGTAGTAGCTTGATCAGCTTCTCTTACATTTTCTTCAAGATCAAAAATTCTGCTGTCAGAATGAGCAGCAGCTTCCTCAACTACATCATTAGCATTTGATGTAGGAGCTTCTCTATCAAAATCCATTTCAATATCATCAGTATTTAGCCTGTCTTGATTGACAGCTTCTGGATTTGCAGCTTCCTCCTGAACAAAAGCTTCAGGAGCTTCATTTTCCTCAGGAACTTTGTTCATATTGGCAATAATATCACCAAAAAGTTGATTAGCAACTAATCTTCTCTTTCTCTGATGAAGATTTTCTTCATCAGCTTCAGTATCTGAGTCTGCAACAGAATCAGCAGCAACAGTCTTTGGTCGTTGGGCTCTCTTTTTCTTCATTCTTTTTCTCTGAGGCACAGCATCAACATTTGATACCTCAGCTTCAGGTTGTTGCAAGTTAGACTTAACTGCTCGAACTTTAGATCTCTTTGACCTCTGTGGTTGAAATACAGAAGGTCCAGCTTCAGCAGTTGAGACATTTTGCTGTTGTAAGTTGTCAAGAAATTGTTGCACAGAAGCAGGTAACATTAAAGGACCAACTTCTCCTTTCTTGTTGTCCTTGTTGATAAGATCAGAGAATATACGTTTGTGTAATTTAAACGAAAGAATTACATCCTCATCTAAAATCTCAACATCAGGGCAGCAATGATTGAATATCAATTGACAAAACCTAGAGAAGTAAACAACATTTCTATTCTCTAGCATTTTCTCACCAATATTAGTTAAAACTAATCTAGCAACATCAAATTGACTGCCATAGAGAAGAGAATACCCGATCTGTAAACTATCAGTGGGAATTGCATCCCAGTTTGTGCACTTTTTCCCGAACGCTCTTGTAATGCAGTCGAAAAAGAAACTCCATTCCTTTCTCAAGAGCGGTCGCTTCAATTGACCAATCTTAGTCAGTGGTCCAGAGTAACCTATTTCTCGCATCATTCTAACTAACTCAGAATCTCCAACAGCAACTGTGAACGAATTGAAATCTTCAAGACCCAAAGCATCACGAACAGTAGTAGGAGTAACAGCATAGTCATTGTCCTCATATTGAAAAATGATAGATGGAGATCCAGACTCTCCTCCATTATCATACACACCTGTCTGCCAAAAAGATTTGATTTGTGTTGCAGACAGCTTCGACGGTGCGGTGAGAGCAGTGCCAATATCAGAGTTTGACAAGAAACTCTGAATCAAATGAAACGCCTCCGGTGCGTTCTCATTTGCTACAGGAGCGGAGTAGTTATTTGGGACAAATTCTAATTCAGAAGCAATAAACGCTGTAGTTGCCATTTGTAAGATTTGAAAACAAAAAGTACAGGGCTTTGAAAGTGTTTGAGTGTTTGTGTGTGAGTAAAATGTTATGAGAAGATGAAATGCGTAAAAGATTGAATCGTGTGTATGTAGTGTATTAAATAATAACTGTAAAGATTAGAAGTATGTTAGTGGGACAGATGTCAAACGTGAATACGCTGACAGCTGTATCTAACAACTTCCTATACACACGTGCAAACGTGGAGACACCTGTCATCACATATAACACTCAAAATATTCGTTAAAAAAAAATCAATAATAATAAAATTATCAATTTAAATAATAAAGTACAAAGAACTCAACAGTCAAAATAATAATGACTGTCTCGAAACTCCGCACCTTAGTATCCCAAGCGCTTCGAAAACCTTTCAATCTCCAAGAAAAACCTTTCAGATACCCTGTTTGAATGCTTTAAATACCAAAGCAATGTAACAACAGGCTTCATATCTTAAACTTACTATACACCAAAATGGCTGGAACTTTCGAATTCCTGGATGTGGAAGAGTTTTTGAACATGAACTGGCAGCAACAAGAAAACTATCTTATCGATGAGTTTCTTGTTCTCTCATTCTTGAATGATGAAGGCCTTATCGTAGATGATGAAATAGCCGAAGGGCCTTTCTCCAACCCTCATGTATACATCTTCCGTCCAGGGCCATATGATGCACCAATCCTCGCAGATGAAGATGCCATGGAGATCTGCTTCATGCTTTTTCAACTGAGTTTCTTGTCGGGTTCAAAAGAAAACCTCTTCTTAGAATCCTGCAAGCTGCAAAGCAGAAAGAGATCCCGAGAAGATGATGATGATGATTCATCATTAGGAGGATTTCAAGCTATCCCAAATGGTATAATGACCAGATGAGCAACTGGGTAGCTATCATCAGAAGTAGTAGAGCACAATAGCTTCTGGCTCTAGCTCTTCTGCTTCGATGTTGGATAGCATTCAAGTACTTGTCCTGGTTAAATAGATTTTCTCTTTTGTAACCATAGTGATTAGTATGTACCAGAAAGATTAGCTAAGCATGAGTATGTAATTGACTGAATGTAACAGAGTTTGAATCAATTAATGAAAAAGACTCATTTTATTGCTTTACTTTCAGTATTATCAATTTTACCTAGTAATTGGAAAGAAAAAAAAAACTTTAACCAATTAACTAACATACTCAGCAGCAATACAAATCACAAACAGGACTTAATAAACATACTCAATAACATTGGTCAATCACTATCAAACAAGTTCTATCTTTTCTCTGTTCAATCACACTTTTTCGAAAAACAAATGACTAAGCCCAAAATCATAAACTGTCTGAAACAAGGAAATTATTTTAACCATCAGAGATTAAAATAAAGTAACCTCGGCGTATTTCACACAAAACATCAGTGTTTACCATTTGTCCTTCTTTGTCAATTAAACTCTTTTCTCAATCTGTACAGTTGTGAAAATATGTGTGTGTAGTAGCAGAGTTTACCGAAATCAGTATTTAGACCATCTCAAAGTGCATAAAATCCACAATCTAAAGTAGTAAAAACTGGTTGCCTAAACTCTCATGTATAACATAAAATCTGATTTTATATCTAAACTCTGTATTACTGATATCCTTTCATTTGGATATGTCTTTTATTTTTCACCCCCTTTATTAATTAATTTTTTTTTTTTTTTTTTTTTTTTTTTTTTTTTTTTTTTTTTTTATTTTTTTTTTTATTTTTCCAGTAATCAGTGGTTGGCACTAGTCACCAAAAATCAAAGATTTTAGCCCTTATTTCATACAATAAGTTCCTGGATCGTCCTAGGCACAACATGATCTCAAAGGAATTTGTGCTCTGTTTGGCATCTTTTGAATTTGAGGGTGAATTATTTGAAATTAATAATCAGAGTTTAGACTTTTTATCAGTAAATATAATTAACTTATGAGAGAAAATGCAAACAGCTAATACAGACTCAGTGTATAGGATCAATAAACTAAGAGATGCTATAAATATTGAGACAGTATCATGCTGTGTTAGCTTACTGCACATTTTTGAGATCAGAGTCTATACAACTCTTAAGGATTCACAGTTACTTACTGAGAATTATGCTTCATACAAATTTCTTCATTGGTCCATATGTTTCAGACAAAATTACAATCAGAGTATAGCATTTAAACTGTAATTATCAGAGTATGACCAACAGAGTTTATCTTCAGAGTATGCTTTCAGAGTATGACTAACACTTCACAGAGTTTATCATCAGAGTTTAACATGCTGGTTCACATAACAGTTAACACATGCAAGGAATCATGAGCAACAAGAATTAAACATGTATAAATTTTGAGTCTGACCCGTATCTCTAGTCAGAACCAGAGATCATTCCAAGTTCATTTACCAATCTTGTAAAAGTAGCTTCACTCAAAGGTTTGGTGAAGATATCTGCAAGTTGTTGGTCTGTAGACACAAAATGAAGCTCAATATTCCCTTCTTCCACATGTTCTCTGATAAAATGATATCTTATGCTGATGTGCTTGGTCATGGAATGCTGTACTGGATTTCCTGTCATAGCAATAGCACTTTGGTTATCACAGAAAATAGGTATTCTAGAGTACCTTAATCCATAATCCAGCAATTGATTCTTCATCCATAAAATCTGTGCACAACAGCTACCAGCTGCTATATACTCTGCTTCAGCTGTGGATGTAGAAATTGATTTCTGTTTCTTACTGTACCAAGAAACCAATCTGTCACCTAAAAATTGACAGCTTCCACTTGTACTTTTTCTGTCTATCTTACAGCCTGCAAAATCTGCATCAGAGTAACCAATCAACTTAAACTCTGATTCTCTAGGATACCACAAACCCAAGGTTATGGTGCCTTTGAGATATTTGAAAATCCTTTTTACAGCTGTTAGATGAGGCTCTCTAGGATCTGCTTGAAATCTTGCACAAAGACATGTTGCATACATGATATCAGGTCTACTTGCTGTAAGATACAGTAAAGACCCTATCATTCCTCTGTAGTTAGTCATATCTACTGAGGCTCCTGTGTCTTTGTCAAGCTTCGTTGCTGTAGCCATGGGAGTTGTTGCAGATGAACTATCAAGCATACCAAATTTCTTTAGAAGATTTCTGGTATACTTTGCTTGATTGATAAAAATCCCATCATCTGTTTGCTTGACCTGTAAGCCTAGAAAATAACTAAGCTCTCCCATCATGCTCATTTGATACCTGGATTGCATAAGCTTTGCAAACTTCTTACAAAGTTTGTCATTAGTAGATCCAAAAATAATATCATCTACATAAATTTGAACTAACAGCAAATCATCACCAGAATTGAAATAAAACAAGGTTTTATCAATTGTACCTCTTGTGAACCCACTTTCTAAAAGAAATTGAGCAAGAGTTTCATACCATGCTCTTGGTGCTTGCTTTAGTCCATATAATGCCTTGTCAAGCCTGTAGACATAATCTGGATGCTTGGGATCTACAAATCCTGGTGGTTGTTCAACAAATACCTCTTCTTCAAGCTTCCCATTGAGAAAAGCACTTTTCACATCCATCTGAAAGACTTTAAACTTCTTGTGTGCAGCATAGGCCAGAAAAATCCTTATGGCCTCCAGTCTTGCAACTGGAGCAAAGGTTTCATCATAGTCAATTCCTTCCTGTTGTGAATAACCTTTTGCCACAAGTCTAGCCTTATTCCTTGTAATCACACCATCACTGTCAGTCTTGTTTCTAAAAACCCACTTTGTACCTACAATTGATCTGTTCTTTGGTCTAGGTACAAGTGTCCAGACTTCATTTCTTTCAAATTCATTTAACTCTTCTTGCATTGCTGTAATCCAATTAGCATCTTGAAGAGCTTCCTCCACTTTCTTTGGTTCAGTTTGAGACAAGAAAGCATGATACAGACACTCATTATTTGTTGCACTTCTGGTTCTTACACCAGCATCAGGATCTCCAATTATGAGATCAGGTGTGTGTGCCTGTGTCCACTTTCTTGCTGATGGTAAGTGGTTTCTTGCATCATTGTTGGATCCTCCCCCTTGATCCATGCTCTCCTGATTCATATGTTGATTTTCTACATTCTCTGAGGCTCCCCCTGAATTTGATGACTCAGAGTTTGAATTGTCAGAGTTTGAATCAGTTTCCTCAACTGACTCACTTGCTGTGTCATGTTGAGCTTCTTCACGCTCCCCCTCAACTGGTTCTCTATTTTGTTCAATTTGAGAATTATCAGTTTCTCCAGTATTTACCAGTAGAGGTTCAGAGTATGCTTCGTCAGAGTTTGTCAACCCTGCTTCATCAGAGTTTATATCATCAGAGAATAGATCTTCGTTTTCAAAACGTAGTTGATCATATCCATCCTTGTCTTCAAGTCCAATTATTTTCTTGTCATCAAATGACACATGTATGGATTCCATGATCACTTTAGTTCTTAGATTGTAAACTCTGAATGCTTTTGTTGACAGTGGATAGCCAACAAAAATTCCTTCATCAGCTTTTAACTCGAACTTTGTCAACTGTTCAGGATGAGTCTTCAACACAAAGCATTTGCATCCAAATATATGAAAATATTTCAAATTTGGCTTCTTATTTTTCACCATCTCATATGGTGTTTTCCCTTGCTTGTTGATCAGTGTAGCATTTTGAGTAAAACAAGCAGTTTGAACAGCTTCTGCCCAGAAGTATGTTGGTAATTTTGCTTCTTCAAGCATAGTTCTGGCTGCTTCAATTAAAGTTCTGTTCTTTCTTTCAACTACACCATTTTGCTGTGGAGTGCCAGGTGCAGAAAATTCTTGTTTCACCCCTCTTTCCTTGCAGAAAGCTTCCATGAATGAATTTCTGAATTCAGTTCCATTATCACTCCTTATTATTTTGACTTTGTGCTGTGATCCTTTGTCCAGTAGATTTACATGATCCATTAGAATTTGAGCAGTTTCATCCTTCTTTGACAAGAAATACACCCATGTATATCTAGTATATTCATCAACAATTACTAGAGCATATTTCTTTCTGCCCATTGACATTATATTCACTGGTCCAAAGAGATCAACATGTAGAAGATGATAAGGTTCCACCACTGAAGATTCAGACTTGCTTTTGAAAGATGACTTCCTTTGTTTGGCCTTTTGACAGGAATCACATAGGCCATTTAGACTGAGTGTTGATTTTGGGAGTCCTCTTACAAGATCCTTTCTTATCAGCTCATTAATGTTGTTCAAATTGAGATGAGAGAGCTTTTTATGCCAATTCCAACTCTCTTCATTTGACATTCTTGCAGTCAGACACACTGTTTTTCCATCAGAGTTTGTTACCAAACTTGCTTCATAAATATTGTTGCGCCTGTGTCCAACTAGAACAACTTTTCCAGTAGATTTACTGATAACTTCACAGTATTCACTATGAAAATCTACATGGTTTCCTCTGTCACAGATTTGACTCACAGATAACAGATTGTGCTTGAGTCCTGAGACTAGAGCTACATTTGTGATGATGACACCTCCAAGATTAATGTTGCCATATCCCAGAGTATGTCCTACGTTGCCATCTCCATAGGAAACTTTTGGGCCATCCTTCTCCACAAAGTCTGATAGCAGGGCTTTATTTCCAGTCATATGTCCTGAGCATCCACTGTCCAAGATAAGTGTGCTTTTTATTATACCCTGCAATCACAAACAAACACTAAGTGTTAGTTTTAAGGATCCAGACTTGCTTGGACCCTTTGCCTTTCTTAACAGTGTTAGCTTTTGCAGCGGAATCAACTTTCTCAGAGTTTAAACTAACATTGTCAGATTTTACACTAGCAGAGTTTGCTCTAACCCATTTCAAGTTGGGTTTTAGCTCATAGTAATTATGATAAATTGCATGATAACTCTTACATGTGTAAATAGAATGCCAAGTGCTCCCACAATGTTTGCATAAAGTCTGTGGTTTTACTCTAACATAATCATTCTTTACTTCTGAAGTAGAAGGTAAAGAATTAATATGCTTGTTCTTAGTGCAAAATCTAGCAAGATGATTAGAAC
Organism: Heracleum sosnowskyi; assembly: GCA_030848705.1. Lineage (NCBI taxonomy): Eukaryota > Viridiplantae > Streptophyta > Magnoliopsida > Apiales > Apiaceae > Heracleum > Heracleum sosnowskyi. The sequence goes on along the minus strand of CM061242.1, from coordinate 5,007,546 downwards.
TACCACAACTGTAACATGTTTTCCTTAAAGCACCAGCATTAGGCAAATAATTATTTCTATTGTTTATGCCTATTTTTCCATTCCTATTTCTCTTGGACCCTTTAGGTTTCATGGCAGACTTAACCTCTTTGAGCTTATGTTTAAACTGTTTTCCTGTCATTAAACCAACATTAACCTGTTTCTCACAGACTCTTATTGGTTCTTTAACAGCTTCTAACTCAACAGGCTTCTCTGTTTTAGATTCAGTATCTACTTGTTCAACACAAGTTTCAACTGGCTCCATAACAGTTTCTTTCACAACTGCAGATTTTAACTTTCCAGATTCAGGAACAAATGTTACAGGAGTTGAATATGAACTTGTGAAAGCTCTAAACTTAATTTTATCTTGAAACCTAAGTTCATCTTCCTCACTGTATCCTAAACCTACAGCATCTGTTTGAAAAACTTGATGTGTATCTCTGCCAGAATTAGTCCAAGTTTTAATTATTTTTCTTTCCTTCTCTAAATCAGATTCTAGTTGCCTATACCTTTTAAGCAACTCCTGTTCCACATAAACAGCATCATCTCTTTCTTTTTGAGTCTGCTTCATATTCTCAAGTTCTCTTTCAAGAAACTTGTTTCTTTCTTTAAGACTAAGATTCTCAGATTTAATCCTTTCATTCTCTAAAGTCTGATCCCTATAACTAACATGTATGTTCTTAAGATAAATTCTTAATTCAGAAATATTATCAGTATCATACGCATAAGTAGTTAGGGGTACCTTATTTTCTGATGATTCAGTCTCATCTTTGACAGTTGCCATAAGAGCATAATTTTCTCCATCATCAGAATCTGAAGTATCTGCCCAGTCTTTGCCTTTAGAGACGAGTGCTTTTCCAGTTTTTCCTTTCTTGCACTCTGGAGCATAGTGACCCATCTCTTTGCACTTGTAGCACTGGATCTCAGATTTGTCCTTCTTACCAGACTTGGTATCCCTTCCATCAGACTTTCTGAAATTCTTCTTCTCAGAATTTGAATCTCTCCTTGAGAATCTTTTACCTTTCTTGAAGTTCTTGAATCCCATCTTCTTGAAGGTCTTCACCATCAATGCCGCCATTTGCATCAACTGTTCTTCATCATCCTCAGAGTCAGAAGCTTCATCAGAGTTTGAGTCATCATCAGAGTTTGATGACTCACTTTCAGATTTAATGACTAAAGCCTTTCCCTTGGCTTTCTTCTTTGATGATTCCTTCTTTTCAATGGGCTTCTCCTCAACTTTGAGAGCAACAGATTTTGTCTTCTTGCTTGATCTTCTGTTTCTTTGATCTATCTCAAGTTCGTGAGTCTTTAACAAGCCATAAATCTCATCAAGATCTGTATCTTCAAGATCATAATTATCTCTGATTGAGGTCGTCTTCAGATCCCATTTTTCAGGTAGAGATAAGAGAAACTTGAGATTTGACTCTTCAAGATTATATTCTTTGTCAACCAGAGACAGATCATTCAGTAATTTACAAAACCTGTCATAAGTCTCAGTCAAGGTTTCATTAGATCTTGAATCAAAGTGCTCATACTCCTGTGTGAGTATTGTCTTCCTGTTCTTCTTTATAGCAGTGGTTCCTTGACACCTTACTTCCAAAGCATCCCAGATTTCCTTTGCCGTTTTGCAGCCAATTACTCTGTTAGACATAACATTATCTAAAGCACTGTGGAGTAGATGTCTAACCTTTGCATCCTTTGCAATTGATGAGATGTCTTCAGGAGTATAATCTTTCTTTTCCTTTGGAATCAGTGTCTGTTCTTTATCACCAACAGCAGGAGATAATTTAGTTGGCTTATGAGGACCATTATTGATTCTGTCAAGATATTCTGGATCTGTAGCCTCCAGAAACATGGTCATCTTCACCTTCCATATTGGATACTCTATTGGCCTGAGAATTGGAACCCTGATAGTTTCATATCGACTCACAGAATTTGGCTTAACCTGTTCAGCCGCAGGAGGAACTTGATTTTGATTTTCTTCAGACATGATTATTACTGTGTTTTAATCGTAAAACTGTATATATTAAACAGCCTTGGCTCTGATACCAATTGTTAGGCCGAATACACAATATAATCAAGTATGTATGAGAATAACAATAATTAATAACACTGTTTATGAATCAATTAAACTGTAATCTTATTAACAGCTTCTCTCTTTATGATGTTAATGAATCATAAAGAGCTTCTAGGTTACACAAAAAATATCTCAATGATCGCATCCCTTCTAGGGATAACCTATCTGTGTTTATATAGTACACAGCTACATACAATCCTTCTCTAATTGATATTCCTACAAGTTAGCTATACAATTCATATCAATTAAGGATTGCTTCTTATCTTCTATCCTGTTTCCTTAGCTGTATCAATATATTCTGCTTCTTTCCATCTTCAGAATGTATTGCTTCTAGAATCTTCAATTCTGCACCGACAGCTAATTCAACTATCACCTTGTCAGACTTTAAATAAACTCTGACCGGCTTCCTTTAAACTCTTCACCCTATCAGAGTTTAACTAAACTCTGATCGGCTTCTGATAAACTCTTGTCAGTACCTGTTGCTTAAACACTGATAAACAAACATTAGCAATTATATCTAACAATAGAATTGGGCGGAAGGCGACTATACCAACGTTGAGCCATGCCCGCTAGGGTTTGTGGAAACGCCCTACACTTTACAGCGTCATTGGCAGGCTGCAACAGCAGTGCATTTGAGAAGGTCCTTACATGATTTGCGGGATCTCCCGTTCCATCATAGGCTTTGATCGAAGGCATCTTAAACTTTCTAGATATAGTCGTTTTCATGATGTCTTGAGTAAACGGTGGTGTAGGATCATCAGGATCTCCTAGGGGCAACAGAATACAAGGATCACCCCTTGGGGCTTCAGCCCTCTTGGTCCTTCTTGGTGGATCCAAGTTGATTATCGGGATTCCTTCAGTCGTTCGGCCCCGAGATTGAGCGGCCTCTTCTTCAGCAAGGAGTTTTTTGAGCCTTGCAGTCTCTGCCTCATGGGCTGCAAGTTTCTCCCTAGTAGTTTGGGGTGGCTCCCGATTTGTCTGGGAAGAACGTCTCCTTCTTGGGGCGACATCCTCCCCAGTTGTATAACCATCATCCTCGGTGTATGGGCCAGAGTAATCTTGAATGAGAGGGGTCTGACTAGTTTGTTGATTTTGGGGTCCCGGACCTTGAATATAAGGGGGCACATATGCCTCATGGTAGATTGGATTAGTTCCACTATCGCCCGCCATGGGTCGAGGGGGCATGTCATAGCTTGGAATCCCCAAAGTCTGATTCACGTATTGAGGGAGATTAGTAGTATGGAGTTGAAGGCTTCTCGGGGCATTCATGAGCAGCGGGGAGGTCGTGATTGGTTGCTGGTGAACGGTCTCTTGTGGATTAGATCCATGAATGACCATCTGCAGGGGATTCGTCCCTTCAACCGAAATCGGGATTTCCGGTCCTTTAGTGTTGGTGGGGATATTCGCCCCTTGTGTGCCAGTAGTTGGCGGTGGCCGATCAGCCTCAGAGGTGATAGGACGATCCTCAGGAGTTTGATTATCCCGAGTTGTTCTTCGTGTGTTTGCCATGGTTGATGTTGTCTTCCCACAGACGGCGCCAAATGTTATGGATTAAAAAACGTACTTTGTGAATTTAATGAGCTTCGAGCTTTAATGGATGCACTCGTGTTTCCGGACTAAATTGGTCCTCACAAGATGCCTACGTATCTCAATTAATGTTGAGAATCAAGCCAAAGACGTAGTTCTGATTGTAGGATCAGGGACCTTATATAGGCGTCTAGAGCCTAGTATTTATGGTATGTTTAGGAGTCTTAGCGAATAAGTCTCCTTTTTGATATTAGATAAGCATTGTATTGCTTGCAGGATAAGTCTTTTCCTTGTCGATAAAGGCTATGACTCATTAATTGCCTTTAATTGGGATTCTGGATCCTTCTTTGACTAATTTGCCATAATTTGGACTCTTTTTATGAGCTGTATATTTTCCCTATTCATTAATTACGAAATTAATGAATAATCAGGGTTTCGGGCCTTGAATATTGGGCCGTGTTCTTGGACCAATTCGGGTCTAATTAATATGTCATTAATTATATTTTTAGGGTTATTTTTATCCCATATCAACCATCGACCAACTGATAGACGCCACCTCCGGTCACCTCGTGTTTAATTTCATGGACGCCTTCTCCGGCTATAATCAGGTCCCCATGACACCAGAAGTCCAACCTAAGACGTCCTTCATCACCCACAGGGCGGTCTATGCTTACAAGTTCATGCCCTTCGGGCTAATCAATGCAGGTGCCACTTACCAAAGGGTAGTGAACAAGATATTCAAATCCCAACTAGGGAGAAACATAGAAGTCTATGTCGACGATATGATTGTGAAATCCCTACTAGAGGAGGCCCATCTGGACGACCTGAAGGAATGCTTCGACAACCTGCGCCAAAGCGGCATGAAACTCAACCCGGCCAAATGCACTTTCGGCCTCGGGGCCGAAAAGTTCTTGGGATTCCTTATCAGCGACTAAGGCATAGAGGCCAACCCCGACAAGATCCAAGCCGTCCTCGACATGAGACCGCCCCGCAGTCAAAGGGATATTCAGCGACTTACTAGTCGACTGGCCGCCCTTCGGTGTTTCATCTCTAAGTTGACCGAACGATGCATACATTTCTTCGACACCCTGAAGGGCGCAAAAAACTCCAAGGCCTTCACCTGGACCTCGGACTGTCAGTCCACCTTCGAATCCCTTAAGCACTATCTTGTGTCGGCCCCGATATTGTCCAAAGCTCTCCCAGAAAAGCCTCTTTCACTCTACCTTTCAGCTGGTCTGAAGGCGGTCAGTGCCGCCCTTATGCGAGAAGATTCCGGACTTCAAAAGCCGGTATACTACATCAGTCAGGTTCTGAAAGATGCCAAGACCCGGTATCCTAACCTGGAGATATTTGCCTACACCTTGGTCATGGCCAGCCAAAAATTGAAACCATACTTCCAAGGGCGGGAAATCCGGGTCGTCACAAGCCAACCAATGAAAAAGATCCTTTACAAGCCAGACCTCTCCGGACGAATGGTAAACTGGGTGATGGAGCTCAGTCAGTTCCTGCTAGAGTTCGCCCTTCGCACCTCTATCAAAGCCCATGCCCTAAGCGATTTTATCATGGAATGCACCTTCTTAGACTCTGACCCCAAGATCGGCCCGGTCGAAGATCAGGCCACGGACAAGCCCGAGCCTAAGGAATGGGAACTCTATGTGGACGGTTCCGCCACCAATGACCGAAGCGGGGCAGGGGTTATCCTTACATCGCCCGATGGATTCCAAATCAAACAAGCTCTCAGATTTAAGTTCAAGGCCACAAACAATCAGTCCGAGTATGAAGCCCTGCTAGCCGGCCTTCGGCTAGCTCAACATCTAAAGGTCAACGAGCTTCTCGTGCACAGTGACTCCCAACTGGTCGTTTGGCAGGTCCAAGGGGAATATTCGGCCAAAGACCCGATCATGATGCAATATCAAAGACAAGCACAACAGACGATGCTCGGCTTCAAAAGCTTTAAACTCAAACAGGTCGACTGAGAAGACAACGTCGTCGCCGATGCTCTCTCCAAGTTGGCCACCTCTGACCTCGAAAAATTAGAAGGGTCAGTCTACCTCGAGCACCTCGAAGGACCCAGCACAGCCCTCAATTAGACCTCATGGAAATCTCGACCGACCCCGGGTGGCAAACCCCATATATAGCCTACCTGCAAGCAGGAACCTTGCCAACAGACTCCAAGAAGGCCAAATTGCTCAATGCCAAGGCTTTCCGGTACGCCCTAGTCGACGGCACGTTATACCGAAAAGGGTTTCACGACCCTCTACTTAAGTGCCTAAACCCGATCGAGGCCTAGTACGCAATGGCCGAGTCCATGAAGGGATGTGCGGGGAACACATGGGTGGCAAGTCCCTCGCCCACAAAATGCTCCGGATGAACTACTACTGGCCGACCTTATTCAGAGACGCCATCGACTATGCCCGGAAGTGCAAACAGTGTCAGTTCTACAACACTGTCCCCGAGCAGGCCCCAGTCCCACCATCATCGATCCTGTCCCCGGTACCCTTCGCGACCTGGGGAATTGACATCATGGGACCGTTCCCTCTGGCCCCTGGACGACTCAAGTATATGATAGTTGCCATTGACTACATGAATAAATGGGCCGAAGCCAAACCTCTGGCTCACATCACCGATAAAGATTGCAAGAAGTTCTTACATGATAATGTCATCCTCCGTTTCGGAATTTCGGTCACCCTGATCTCAGACAATGGAACTCAGTTCACCAACGCTAGCTTCACAGAGTTCCTGCAAAGCTTTAACATCACCCACAGGCGCTCGACCGTCGCTCATCCCTAGTCTAATGGACAAGTCGAGGTCACCAACTGAAGCCTTCTCCGCGGAATGGAAAAAAGGCTCATGAATGCCAAGGGAAGGTGGGTCGAAGAGCTGCCCAAAGTACTCTGGTCCGACCGCACCATTCCTAAAACCATGACTAGCGAGACGCCCTTCAAATTATGCTACGGTAACGAAGCGGTCATACCAGTGGAGATCAGATCGTCCTCCTTCCGAATCGTGCATTATAACGAACTAACAAATGAAGAAGGCATCTGCACCAACCTGAATCTCCTAGACGAATGACGGGATCAAGTCGTTCTCAGAATGGCTGACTACAAGCAAAAAACTATGGCCTACTTCGGCAAGAAAATTAAGCCCCGCCAGTATGAAGCAGGGGACCTTGTCCTCAAGGCCATCGAGGTTTCCGACCCCAGCCATCAAAGCAAGCCAAGCCCGAATTGGGAAGGTCCGTACAAAGTAACCGAGGTCATTTGGCCCGGATCCTACCGGCTTGCCACACTGGACGGCAAGACAATACCCAACGCCTGGAACGGGCTCCGACTCCGACAGTTCTATCACTAAATTTTCACTAATGTAATCATTCTTCTATGTAAGCTCGAAGTCGGTTTGTTCTATAAGAACCGACCAAGGGAACCACCCCGTGTATTAATGAAAAGCCTCAAAGGCATCCTTGTAGAATTTACTCCGTACCATTCCCCTCTAAGCCTTATTCAACTTTCATAAAATCAACTCAACATCACAGGAACCGACCCCCGAGCACGGATTTCCACCTTTGGTAAGTTTGCGCTCGGCGGCCGGTCTCCCGAAAGACATAAAGGATACTAAAACAAGATTCAACGGCATAAAAAAAAGAGTAACGCGAAACGAAAATACTTTTTCATCAAAGGAAGTCATTACAAAATACAATAACCAGAAACAGCTCGAGGCAATCAGTAGAGCACAATAATTTAAACATCAACAAAACAATGCGGAAAGAAGGGAAACCCTAGACTACTTATTACACAAGGGAAATCAAGACAACCGAAACACCTACTCGGCCCATTCATCATCGGACAGCAGATCCGCCAGCGGAATCTCATCTTCTGGACGCGCGCTCGGCCCGGCCTCAGCTCCAGTCTCGGCTTCCTGATCTTCGCCGCCCTCGGTTTTCATCTTCTCCATGTCAACACGAACGTACTCCCCATAGTTGTGTCTTTCGGGGTTGTACACGGCCCTGGCACCAATGAACTTGCCGAAGTCGGCAAAACCCATCTCATAGGAAGGGGCCGCCTTCCGGTTCAGGAGTTCCGAGAAGGTTTGGGTCTTCAGGAACCGCCCGACTCTATTCACATAATCACCGGCCGAAGCGGATGGACGACTCTTCAGCTCCTCATTCTCCTTCCTAAGTTTCTCCAACTCGGTTTTCTCCGCCTCCCAAGCCGCTTTCTCAGCCTTTAAATTCCCCAACTCCACATTTAAATTGGCCAGCTCCACGTTCCGCTTACCCAACTCGGAGTTCAGCTCCATCGTCTTCTTCTCCCATATCTTTCCCTGATCCAAGGCTAAATTCAATTGAGATTCGGCCATCTGCTGATCCAACATGACTTTGTTGGCCTTCCTCTTCTCCGACTCTACGGTTGCCGCCATTGTCTGAAACCGATCAGAATTGCTGGCCAACGCCGCCATAAACTGAAGAAAGAAAAAGAAACAAGCCAAATGCCGAGTCTACAGGAAGCATAAGGACAAAAGTGATGGGACACAACAATTTACCTTGCCAGCCTTTCCTCGCAAAGTGCAGTCAAACTCTCTGTCGTCCATTCCCTTGTAAAACGCCATATCGGCAGGAATCTGGAAGAACTTCAAGGTATCAAACGGGTAAAGGGGGGGCCTTCGACCAACCTTCATAGGTCCGCATGTCGAGAGTGGACCAACCTAGGTTGCCCTAAGGAGGGGTCGGCCTCTTAATTGGTTCCCTGAACCCTCCAGCAACCGGCTTCACCCCGGGCCATACCTCTTCCTCGTACACGTCCTCCACGGGCACAACCTCCTCGCCCTTGGGATCCGCCTTCGGAGGGTTGTTTCCCTCATCCGAGCTCAATTGTTGCGGAAGGGAGGGGGCTTCTACGGACCCCGCCCGGTCAAGAGCAGTCTGCAGGAACGGCTCCAGAGTCCTCTTTCTTCGCCACAGTCCCGGTGGTGGAATCACTAGCCCGAGAACCGGTGGGCTTCTCTCTGCTCGCGCTCGGTTTTCTCTTGCTCGTCACTCCGCCCTTCTCACCCTCCATAGCTTTGTCCTTAAACGCTAGCATCATTTTCTTCTTATCCAACATGGCGGGATAGGTGATAGCCCGATGAAGAACTGCAATGCAAACAAAAGAGATTAAAGCACGAAAATAAAAGTACAATACTACAAGACCAATAAATATGCAAGACTAGTAAAGATGCAAGACAGTAAAGATGTGATAATAACAAAGTAAAAACAATCCCCACCATTATACATCACCAAGAAGGACCTGTCTTGGATTAACTCAAAACCCCACTCCTCATTCGTTGGGCAAGCGGTAAAGGCTCGAATTCTTCGGAGCTCATCCTCGGACACGTTAAACGGCTCCAAAGGGACGTCTACCTCGGCGGCCCAACAAGACATCCACGCCAAGTCCCCACCGCGTACGAATATATATTCCACGTGCCACGTCCGGTTCGAAGATACCGTCAGGAACCACTTCTTCCCGAACTTGGTGTCAGACCTCCAGTGCAGATCATACAAAGGCTTGTTCACCGTAGCTTGAACCCGGAAAATAGTGAATAACATCCTGGTTGTCGGCTCCCATCTGAGTTCAGCATATCGAGCTATAAAATAGGCAATACACCTCATGATGTTCGGAGTAAACTGCCCAAACCCACATTTGAAATGGTCCGCGAACAATGTCCAGACAAACCGATGGAGTGGCAGTCTAAACCCAACCCAGAAAAAGCTGACAGGAACGGCAACCCAGCCCCCTCCAGTCCTATGATAAGGCCTCTCCTATGGCTCCGCATACCGCCACTCATACTCATCCGGGATGTCGAAAGCCCACTTCACGTAATCCTGATGATCCTGAACATACATGTTTTGCAAGTTGACATACTTCATCCTACCAAATGCTTCATCCAGCCGCCTCCGGTCATAAAGCACAGGCCGATCCCCAGCTTCCATCAACTCTCTCTCGTAGGTACGGAAGTACTGATCCCGGATGGACATGAAATTTCTGGGCACCGGATAAAAAATTCTGGCTCTATACCGCTAACCGTCCATCCCCCCGTGGAGTGGTTGAGTCTCACCTTCGTACCTTGGATGACCCCTCACATATAAGGCAAGCAAATCCCGTCCTCCGAGCTCCGCTCAAGCAGCCGCCTCCATTACTCGTTGGACGGGCACCGCAGTCGGAATTACGACACCACTGGTATCCCCTTCGCCCTCAACCACCGAAACTACACCCGGTCTGACCCCAGCAGCCAACACAACACCTTCTCCTCCAACCCTGGATTCCAACGGATTCTGCTTCTCGGATATGGTATCATTCGACCCTCCAAAACAACTATGTCGTGCTCCCCGCCACGGTCCGACTCTCACCTTCGGATAGAACCGAGCCATACGGAACCCCACCCGCCTACACTCGGGCATACTCTCTAGCAGCATCAGCCGCCGTACTCGGTCGCTTAACTTTAGACGTCCTAGCCATCCTCACCGCACTCTGCACCCGAGAAACCTAGAGAAGAGGAGAAACACCTCAGAATCACTCACATAAAACTAACAAGATCTAAGAACAACACTAATGAACATTCAAACAAAACCTAGATGTTCAAACATATTCAAACAAAACCCAGATATTCAAACATATTCAAGCAAAACCCAGAAATTCAAATACAACCCCGAAGCCCGATACATGCTTTTGAATTACAATAACAACAATTCAACAAACACTATGGAGAAAAACAAGATCAAAGCATGCTCCCCCAAGAAACGAACAAACGAAATAAAGGAAAATGCAAGAACAAGCATACGAGCAAAAATATAGAATACGTTACATGCAAAAATCAAGTTATGAATGTATCGAAAGAAAGGGTACGCAACATAGCTTAAAAATGAAGAAGAACAGAAACCTTCGAAATCCCACCCTCGTCGGTGTAATGTAATGTCCTCTTACATCTCTTCCCTCTCTGTTCTTTCTCTTTTCTCTCTCTCCCTTTTTCTCTATTTTTCTCCTTTAGAGTACAATAGAAAAAGAAAGTATAAAGGTACTAGCCTTTATATAGGTAGGACAAAATCCCTCCAACTTATACCCTCACCGCCACGTGGCAACCCCTCTCTGGACATCAAGAAGTGCGTGGGAAACGTTACAACTCCCAGTCACCCCACTCGCCCCGTTCACCTAGAAACCCGGGTAACTCCCCCTACAATATTACGTGCATTGATGACGCATCATTGACAACCAGCAATGCACATTCCCCCAAATTTTGGCGCACGGTCGTCCTTATTCTTACGTTTCTCTTTTCACAAATCCCCAGAAACATGCCTTTTCAAATTCTATTCAAAAACTATTCAACCCCCCATGCCACCACTCCCCGAACCCCTACTTCTCACAGTCGGCCCTAGCCGACTCCGAGAGGGGGCACCAATTCAACGTTGACCCTTGTCAACTCCCCGAGCCCCTACATCTCACAGTCGGCCCTAGTCGACTCCGAGAGGGGGGCGCCAATTCAAAGTTGAACCTAGTCAACTCCAAGCCCTACTCTCACAGTCGACCCTAGCCGACTTCGAGATGGGGCACCAATTCAACGTTGACCCTAGTCAACCCCAAGCCACTACTTCTCACAGTCGGTCCTAAACGACTCCGAGAGGGGGGCACCAGTTCAACGTTGACTCTAGTCAACTACCCAAACCCATACTTCTCACAGTCGCCCCTAGCCGACTCCGAGAGGGGGCACCAGTTTAACGTTGACCCCAGTCAACCACCCAAGCCCCTACTTCTCACAGTCGCCCCTAAATGACTCCGAAACAAAACCCAATCTACGTCATTCTCTACTTCCCCATCCAACCAAAGGTCACATGAGGGAGTGGGGGCAAATGATAGGTTATGCCCATTCGACCCAGCCCAAACCAACCACAAGGGACCTACCATGCGAGGCCCACTCAGCCCGACTGCAGGACACCCCAAAGCCAAACAACAGAGGCCCAGACCAAGAGGGAGCCTAGCACGAATCCCAAGAACCATGTTCCCCTCACATGCCCATTTGCCTATAAATACTCCACTCAGTGCAACAAGCATAGGGTTCACAATTTCCTACACATAGTAAGCTCTACCTTCTCTCTACTTTCTCTCTCTAGAATTTGACCGAAATTCTTACTCTCACACCGGAGGTGTCCCCGGAGATCCAACATCTACCTAAAATTCCCCTTTCAGATACCCGAAGACCCGCACTCAGCCCGACCTAACCCGAACCCGACCCAAGTCGAAGGAAAGAAACACCAAGGAGATTCTTAGACTTATCAAAAATCAACTATAACATGTCAATAGTAACACTTCATTTTGGAACTAATGTCTAATTAAGCACTCTAACTTAGACACCTAATCAACTAAAAAAATTTATCTGAATATGTTAAATATGTGATAGCCAAATTTCCAGTCGAATAATTGAAAAAAAAATGATAGAATATTTGAAGATCTGAATGAAACAAAAGAGATCAGCATACATATACAATCTATTTCAGTAGTCAAGGATTGAGCAATTGTTGGCTATAACTCGAGGTGTAAATGAGTCAAACTGTTCCTGAGCTACTCGAGTTCGGTTCGGAAAAAATTCGAATTCGGCTCGATAATAATCGAGCTGAACTCGAGCTCGAGTTATTCGAATACTTTACCAAGCCGAGCTTGAACTTCAAATTACTCGGCTCGTAAAATTCACGAGTCTAATCGAGCCCTTACTATTTTTTTAATTTTATATATTATAAATATATTTCTTATATAAATTTTAAATATTTATATATAATTTTCATATTTAATCGAGTCGAACTCGATCTGATCCGATCAAATTTGAGCTTTATCAAAATTTGGTAAAATCAATTCGAGTTTTCGAGCCGAGTTCAAACATATTAAACGTTTTACGAGCCGAGTTTTGAGTTTGAAATTCAAGACTCAATCAAACTCGAGCCAAAACTTTTTAATCGAATTCGAACTCAAACCCATAACTATAACTTTACAAATACGAAAAGAAACCGTGATAAATACCATAAGTATATTAAAAGGAAAGTAAAAATTTAGCTATTTCCTCCCCTTCTCTCTACGCTTAGAGGGTCTTTTGGCTCATTTAAATGCAATCACTATTTAGCGGGGGTGAGGTGGGGACCAAATCGATTTTTGCAGTTAATTAATAATTTGTTTCGATAATGGTTTGATATATTAGAAATTATTATTTTTTGGTTTAATTTCACTTTTATATCTGAATCGAATTAATAATTTGTTTCGATAATAGTTTGATATATTAGAAATTATTGTTTTTGGTTTAATTTCACTTTTAAACTGAACCGATCAAAATAATCGGATCGAATGGTTAAATTAAAAAGAATGATACATTCTATGTCAAGATATTAATTTTGTATGTATTAAATAATCGTCTTTTTATTTTTATTTACCAAAAGTATAAAATCATGTTTTCCCATCTTCTTTCCTCTTTTTGTTATTTGACAAGTTCATATCTTATTCATGTCTTTTTTAAAAATAACTAAAATAGAAGATTCGATTCATAATATATTAATATGATCTCAGATTTTTTATTTTTTATTCTTTTTTTTGTCAGAATTTTTAATTCTTATTAATTCTTTAAAGTTAAAGTTTGATTTATTCTTTTTTTTATTATAATCAATAGATGATTGTTAACTTCATTGTATATATAAAAATCCGTTTAAATCAGAGTCGAACCTAATCAAACCAATTTCTACGGATCAATTTTGTTCAACTTTTGTGTAACAATTTAATTTTGATTATAAATTTAGCGAAAACGGAAATTTTGATACGAATTGGTTTGGATTTTAAAAACGGTCTAACGCTCACCCCTACTATTTACTCATAAGTTAGTTTGTTTATTATAAGTAAAAAGTAACTTTTCACTAATAAGTTACTATCAGTTTAAATAAATTTATAAAAAATATAATGTATATTTAATAATAAATTAATTAAAATAAGAATAATTTGCACTTCGCATCCCTTGGTTTTGGCTTATTGCACTTAAGTGAGTAGTATAATTACATGCATTTTGTATCCCCTAACTTTCAAATCCCTGCAGTTTACACTTTTTTTAATTAACACCGTTAAGTCTGACTGTTACATGACGGTATTTTGGTCATTTATTATTATATTTAACAAAATTTATTTTTTAAAAAATAAAGAAACACAATTTAAAACTTGATTATTTTTTTATAAAAAAATAGAAAAAGACGAAATTTTAAAGTTTTGATATATTTTTTATATAAAGAATACTTTGAAAATAATAACAATTATATTTTATATTTTAAATAATACTTTACGAGAATTTATTAATGTATTTTTTTAAAAAAATCGGAATTATAAATAATATTTTGAAAATTTTGTATATTATAAATTAGAATTTGATAAATCTAAAAATCTAAAAATCATAATAATAATTGAGATAATTTAATTTTAAAAATTATTAATGATTAAAATGACCAAAATATCCTCATTTTGACTAGTGTAGAGGGCTTGAAAGTTAGGGAATGCAAAATACATATAATTATAGTACTGCAATAAACCAAAATCAAAATCAAAACGAAGAGAATGCAAAATGCAAATTAGTGTTAAAATAATTATAAATTTTGTACTTACAAAACAAAGCATGTACTATATGACTGACCCTATGTATGCACACTTTGGCTATTAAACCCCTCTGTCTCTCTGTCTATCTACCTTCCACTTCTCCTCATAAAATCTCTGCTAGATTCTATGCATTAATACCACTCTCTGAACCATTACACAACTCCCTCATTCCTCCAGCTTACTTCTATCAACCCACTACCTCATTTTACCAAATTCACACTCTTTCTCATCTTTACTTCCCCCACCATTTTTACTGCAAAACTTCACTTGATTCAATGGGCTTTTGTAAAGAAGACTTAAAAGATCAAGTACAAGGTGTTTGGGTTGATGGAGCAATCATAGTAGGTGCAGGACCATCAGGACTAGCAGTCTCAGCTTGTCTTAAGAAAAATGGAATCTCTTCTTTGATTCTTGAAAGAAATGATTGTTTAGCATCATTATGGCAAAACAAAACTTATGATTTTCTCAAACTTCACCTCCCTCAAAACTTTTGTGAACTTCCTTTTTTTGGCTTTCCAAGGAACTTTCCAAAGTACCCAACAAAACATCACTTCATTTCATACATTGAGTCTTATGCTCAACACTTTGGAATCCAACCCAAGTTTAAACAAGTTGTGGAGAGAGCTGAGTTTGATTCTTTGTGTGGGTTTTGGAGGGTTTATACTCAAGACTGTGAGTATGTTTCAAGGTGGCTTGTTGTGGCAACAGGCGAAAATGCGGAACCTTTTATTCCTGAGATTGTTGGGATTGAGAGTTTTGATGGCCCTGTGGTGCATACAAGTGAGTACAAGTCAGGGGTTGAGTTTAAAAAACAGAGGGTTTTGGTAGTAGGGTGTGGGAATTCTGGTATGGAGGTTAGTTTGGACCTCTGTAAGCACAATGCCATTCCTCATTTGGTTGTTAGAAACTCTGTAAGTCTCTCTCTCTTTCTCTCTCTCTCTCTCTCTCTCTCTCTCTCTCTGTACAGTTTTGAGCACTGAATAATATTTATTGAGATGTGCATGCGTCAAAATTCATGTTTTTATGTAATATATAGTAGAAAATTGTGTAAATTTTGATTTAGAATTTTAGGTGTGTCTAATAATATGTTTTTGAATAAGCTGTTGATGTGGGGATTTTTCGGCTCTGCTCGTTGTGATTAAATTGTTTCGATAAATTTCAGGTGCATGTTTTACCTAGAGAGATGTTTGGGTGCTCTACCTTTGGAATTGCAATGACACTTCTCAAGTGGTTTCCATTAAGACTGGTAGACAAGTTTCTTATACTTATGTGCAACTCCATACTTGGAAAAACAGAGAAATTAGGTCTCAGAAGACCGAAAACTGGCCCGATTGAGCTCAAAAATGCTACCGGAAAGACACCTATTCTTGATGGAGGAGCTTTGTCACATATAAAATCTGGTAAAATTAAGGTAAAACAATACACCAGTGAGCCAAATATGTCGGAATTTTGTGTCATGCATTCTCGGAGATGGCAATGTTATATATTTATTTGAAAATCTTTGTCTTTTTAAGGTAATGGTAGGAGTGAAAGAGATAACAAGAAATGGGGCCAAATTCATGGATGTCCAAGAGAGAGAATTTGATGCTATAGTATTGGCTACAGGCTACAAAAGCAATGTGCCATTTTGGCTTAAGGTATGCATGTGTAACTGTGTATGCTTGACTGCATGAGCATCAGCACTGTGTTTTTATTTCTTGATATCCATGAAATTTCAGAGTAACTTTGTCCTTACCAATGCCAGTTGTCTAAAAAACCTAACAACGTTCCAAAAAATTCAAAATTTTATCGTGTCGGAAATATTCACGGAAACAGTGTCTCTACTCTTAGGATTAGGGGATAAACTCTATGCTATCTTCCTAGTTGCTTCCGTTTGGGACACAATGAGTTTGTTTGGCTTAGTAGATCACTCGGTACGTGTATGTTCTGTTTGATTTAGTTCTATAAAAATAATCGGGAAAAGGAAAATAACTTCCGAGATGTTTAAGCAGTTCAATTGGCCTATGCTCCATTGCTCCTCAATTAGTGGAATCCTATGGGTGCTTAAATGGAGGTTTTTAGGAACAATATCAATGTGTACTGACAGTTTTGTAATTTACTGGAAATTTCTGAAACCGAGTCCAAATTGACTGCTCTGTGCTTGTGTGCAAAATTGCATCTGTTTTTACTGTTATCTTATCATCAGGCATATAGTTTTGGACTTGTTTAAGCATGAGATACCCTACAAACGTTCCTTATGTATGTTCACTGCTGGCCCCTGGGCAAATAAAAGGGAATATTTTCCTGTTAATTGTTTGTATTATCCCTGCTTCCAAACGCTACTGTTGATATAAAATTGTTTACATTGATGAGAAGTAACCATCACATTTCATATCTTCTTAGAAACATCCAAAAGTTAAAACTGTTGAAGAAATCCACATTGGAATTACAGGTAACTATGCAAGTCTTGCTAGAAAAACATTATTCTTAGCTCCAAGGTGCAATGTTAGTACAAAGCAAAAGTTGTGCCAAGAACATTTGTTTTTATAATCCCTCCGCTTTATCTTGCGGATAAACATTTGATAATAAGAATTCGAGATTCAAGTCTAAGCGGATGCACATATCAGCATTTAACTTTTTTCAGTTGACCATTTTAATAATTAAAATTAGTGATTGTTTTTACTTTGAATTGCAATGAAATAGTGCAAAGATATAGAAAATTAGAATGCTTCACTGTGTAGTGCAAATTTAAATGTAGGCTCAGTCAGTATATTTTCTTTGATAAATGCAGGGACGCGAGTTATTTACAGAAGACGGTTTGCTAAAAACATCGAACGGAAGCGTTTGGAAGGGAGAAGAAGGATTATATACAGTGGGATTTAGCAAAAGAGGCCTCCTTGGTACTGCATCAGATGCCCTTAATATTGCCAGAGATATTGCTGATCAACTGAAAATATATAAAGACTGCAAGGATAGCTGTACCTCTGTTGCTATCATATAATAATAAGACTTTGTAGAAGGTAGATGTGAAAAATGTACAAGGTAACAACTAGGTTTAAGAAAAAAGGCAATTTGCATTATTTCTTGAAGAATTATTATCAACTTGCAGCATGGATAATTGTCAAGTTAGGATTTATTCACAGAATGAAGGGTGAACTCTCTAGACTCATCAGAAATCCAATTGAACAAATTGGAAATTTGCAAATTCCAAGAACTTACATCTTGGAGCAGACCACAATAACCATAAAAAAGATCAAATTTTATCCATCCTTCAACCAGTGTATCAGTGGTATATGTACAGAAATATATATATTTATGCAGAATGAATCTGGCGCAGTAGATCATATAGCCATTGTACAAACATAAGAATTCCACCAACATTTAACATACATCTAACATGAGCATGCTGATACTGAACTTTTAACAACACACCACCTTCAAAGTTGAAATCTAAAATTCGCAAAGTGAAATATATCCTGAAAGCTGAGAAGAAGAATATGTTATCACATGACATTTAAAATTTAGAAAATCTCTCAACTCATTTCCAGATCATCAGTGCACCACCTTTTCTATCTTAGTAGATCCTCTTAAGATCATCCACGAGCCAGAATCTTAATAAAAGAATTTAAGAAAGAGATACAACACTAAGGGCAGTCAAATCTTATATAGCACTAGGATTATTGGTACTGAAGTTCTCATCCTAGTACAACTTTAATTTTTCCATAAGGCCTCGAGCAAACAATCTCATTTCATTCTTCTCCTTCTGTCCCTGTCTCTTTCTCGACCCTTGTCCCTGCCATCATCCCTTTCCCTGCTTCCACTTTTCTCCTGGTCCCTTCTTCTTTCAGTTTCCAACTCATGGGCTCTATCCCGGTGTCTTTCTTTATCTCTGTCACCCTCATTTTCTCTCTCCTTGTCTCTGCTAGATCTTCGCTGAGGGCTTTTGCTTCTGCTATGACTGCGAGTACGCTTTCTTGACGATTCACGTGACTCGTCTCTTCTCTCCCTTCTATCTGAAGATGGTTTTTCTGCAGGGACAGAAGTTTGGAATAGTTATTACACAAGCATTATAATAACATAAATCTATTCATTTCTGAAGTATAACTGTGTAAATGCACTATTCTTTGTAGTTGCATTTTTCTGAGACAAAACAATGCAGTTTCAAACGTTCCTCGATATCAGTAGTCCACAATGCAAAAGATCTAAAGGCAACAGTACAAAAGATTTAATAGGCAAAACACTTATATTCTCCTTATCTAACATCCTTATCTGTGACCCACTTAATTGCCCAGCAGAATTTTAAACTAGCACTTACTGTTAACTGAAGCATTCTCATTAGCATGTACAAAACCAAATTCTGACTCTAGACGTTTCCGATGAACTGCGACTTTCTTCTCAATTTCTGCAACATCTTTTATTCCCCGTTCCTCAAGTGATTCACGATACTCAATCAAAGCAACTTCGATGCGTCTTAACATTTGTCTGTAAAGAAAATACATCAGTCAAGCACCAAATAAACAGAAAGAAAAAGATGTTGCTGTCAAAAAGCAGACCAATTTGGATACAAAAACTACGTATATAAGAATAAAAATATTTCTTCCATGCACCCAGTAACCAGCAGAAGATAAATAATAAAAGCAGATTACAGATTCACAGTATGATGTAAACTAGCCTGAACTAAAGTTTCCACTAATTCTGGCATGACAATATTTGGGATAATTGAATTTATTACAGATCTTAGCATACAGCACGACTTACCTTTGTTCTTCATTAATCCCACTATCAGGATGCACCAGGACACTTGCATCAGTTGTCATGTCCATCTCAACAGACTTGTGAATTTCATCACCAGCATTCTCACTCCCGGAAGACGAATATGTGAGCCCAAGATCCCTGGTACTTGTATTCTGTTCATCATCCCTTTCATCGTCATCTCTTGCCCACTTTGAGGCTGTCAACATGGGTTCATTTTTACCTTTATCTGTGAAGGCTCTTAATTCAGGTTGCGGTATGGGAATGCTCGGAGTTAACAGTCCAGATCCTTTTACTTGTACTGGCAAATCATCTCCCTTGTAACAAAATGCTGATGATCCCGAAGACTCCATCTCAGTATTTGTTTCTTTCTGTCCACCTGGGTACCTACCAGAACTTGAATGAATCTGAGCATATTTCAAGTCATCATTCAGTTCATATCCCCTCTGTTTTTCTGCCTCTTCCAGATAAAGCAATCGTGCAACCATTGTTTCTCTACCACCTACAAGAGATAATCCATTATGCCTGCAGCGTCTTTCAAGCTCTCCAATTGGAAGATTTAACAACTCCTGTGTAGCCGCTCCTTTCCCCATTGCCAGTGCTGCATCTTGGTTTGTCTTTATTGCATCACTTGTATCACCGGGGTTAATTTTCTTTTCCAACTCTGGTGCATCACCACAAATGGAATGAAAAGGTATTACCCCGCCACTCCCGGATCTAAGAAAAGTAGCGCGTAATCCATTCACATATGCATCCGAAAAGAGAAACCAGTCGGCCCATACTTGGAGAACCTTAAGAACTCGTTCCTGTAGCGTGCGGGTAATAATATTAGCAAACCGAAGTATAACGACCACAAAAAATTAGAACATATTAAATATGAGAGAGCCAATCGCTTTGGACAATACCTTAAGTGCCTCAGCCGTAATCCTGCCCGATATACTACGATACAAGTCATTGAAGCTCTCCACTATGTCCGGTAAAGTTGCTTCAAATTTGGTACGATAAGCAGATGCATTTTTTACAGGAGCACTACTATTGTGAAGAATATCCGACACAAGCATGAGCCTAGCAACTTTAGTTGGAATTGGAGTTTCTTTTAGGGTCAAAGACTCTGTCAAAACTTCAACAATCTGCAAGCACGAAACAGCAACATTAAAAATCAAGAATATTCAGATTAATAGTTCTTTCCCTAATCTATCATTGTTTCCCTCATATCTGTTTCCTCCTCAGAGTAAATCTCTAGCTAGCGAGTATAATTCTTATTAAAAAGCACACATCATTCAATAAATTATCGGCTGCATGCCAACAATGTGATTGGAATGCTAGAAGGGAAACTAAGACATACATAATTCCAGTAAGGTTTAATCACTAAATTAAAATTCATAGCACATCAACACTACACTACTATTTTTGAGATAGAGGTGAACACCAAAATTACCTCTCCAGCGGCATCAGCATTATCCAGAGCAAAGCCCATAGCTTCCTTTATCTGACTTCTTTCTAAGGTCAAGGCCCGTAGCATATCTTCAAATTCATCTCTTTGAGCATCAGTAAGTGTCCGTTCAGGCTCTATACGCTGTACAAGATCACGAGAACTTAAATTTCATGATTATGCAGAGGAGCGTCACTTGTAATTGTTTCAATACAATAGAGGTATTAATCAGTAAAGACAAGTTTGACTGTGTCAGATGTGCAAGAGTAGTAATATTTAAAGCAGACTATGCAAGTCATCATGGACATGGTGCTACTTCACAAACAGATATTACAGGAGAGATCGATGTGGATTTATTTGTTTTTTACTCCCCTTGTTTGATATGTAAAAAAAAATTCCACATCTCTCTCCTCATGTATGTGAGCATGTACCATGCCGTGATGATAACATGGTACAACTGATGTGTTCAGTACATTATTGTACACAAGATCAGAACAGAGAGTACCCTGCTTCTACCAGCAGCATACGTAGATCCAGACTCCTTTTCATGTTCTGGGCTTTTAGCCATTGGCAGAGCTGGGGGTATCCATCTGACACACAGAAAACAATGAGTCCTCAACCACATAAAGCATCAATACAAAATATATGGCATCAGAAGTACTGTAACTTTAGAGCATAGCCACCTAAGAAAATATATGAAATAGTGCATTACCTCCCACTGCCAGTTATCATGATGAAAGGCTCGGTTCGCCAGCGCTGAAGTGTATCACCCTGCACAACATGAACAGAATAATCTACAATTACAATAAACCCCCACCATCAAATAGAGAAGACATATATTTGTAGTCTAGTTCGAAAAAAACTGTAGAGAAGTATTATACTGTTTCAAATGCAGCTCTAAGCCAACTTTGGTACTTTAATACATAATTTAAAAGTGCTGTATTTTTATCCCCCATGTCAGATGGCTGTCACTCTGATCTCATTGTACAGCTTTATCACTAAAGATTAGCCATCTACTGAAATTATTAGCTTCCATAAATACAAACATCAAATCTCCTCAGCTGTACAGTCTCCAATCCAAAACAAAAAATCGAATTTTTCTTTTAAAAAAAAAATTCTGAGCAGAAGTATCACTCAAGCTCCAGGAATCACCGCAAAAGAAACTTACACAATCCAACAAAGGTACTGTGTCACAAATCTAACATAAGTAATTTCACACAAATCCAACACAGGTACTCTCACATTGATTCCTTATCATGTCAAATGTACCTGCGCAAAGGAATATAACCTCCAGACGTAGTAGGTATGCTCCTTCGATCCAAGTTCAAACAAGAAAGAGAAAAGAGGATTTCCACGGCCTCTCTCCATGATAGCTTGCTCAAAAGCACAACCTCCATCAAGAATGTAGAGAGCCATTGTATCAATAACATGGCGAAGATGATCATCTTCAGGCAGAGTAACCGTTATATCGGGAACATTAGGAGTTAGAACCTACAAATGCATTACAAAATAATAAATCAATTAGTTTATATTGAGAAAGTTATAATAATGGGAAACAAGACAATAGAGCTATATTTAGTAGTTGGTACACAATGTGACAATAGTATATTCAGCTTCACATTGGAAAAAAAATATTATCATTCAAAGATTGAGTGTGTGGGCGTGCATGAGAGAGAGAGAGAGAGAGAGAGAGAGAGAGAGAGAGAGAGAGAGAGAGAGAGTACACATGTCTGATTAAGAGATGAATGTAACTGCTATGACCTAAAACAAAATCAATCCCACCCTATACACAGTCCTCAAAAAAGAATGAAAACTGAAACTCTACTGGAAAAGCAACGAACTGCTTGGTGGAATCTAGAGTCCTACAATGCTTAGTTAAAGAAAACTAATTGAACGTTCATTAGATGAAATGCAAACGCATGTTGTGGTGAATTCACATACAGATGCAAACATGTTATATTTTAATTTAATATCAAGCAGAATAACGAATTTACCAATTCAGAGTTCTGGCTCGGAACTGAAGTAACAGGAGGGCCAGATGGACCAGATAAGATGACAGTTGCACCCTGCCAATTGCAGAAACAGATATGTAATTATGCATTTACATATATATTATTTATAAGCATATATAAAATCAATATTTAAGCTATAGATTTTCAAGGATATACAAGTTACTATATCCTTTAACAAAATATTAAGACAACCTCATAATATATTATCTATCAACAAGAATAAATATATATATATATATATAACTAAATAAAGAAGAAAACAAATGCACAAATACAAGTTGATTTATCAAAACAAATCAAATCACATGAACCTCTTTACTCCTAATAGCCATATGTCCTGGCGGTGGAGCAGGTAGCGCCTGTGATGGAAGGGAAACAGATTTGCCCCACCCAATCTTCAACTCATATTCATAAACAATAACCCCTGTCCAAAAGAAAGCAAATTCGTAACTAAGTATTCACGCGTAGATAAATAGCCACAAGTGTGGTTAGAAAGTATATATATTAGTTTGCATTGTGTAAACAAATTCACGTTACGGAAAATGCATAATGTTCCAATGTTTATAAAAGGATGTACGAGTACGAATCACTGAGCCAGATTTTTTATTCTGAAATGTGCACAACTTAGCCTATCACAGAAAGTTCACATCATAAAGGCAGAGTAATACGTTGATCAAGTAATAACAATTATGTAGAGTTTGGAGAATTGCATATTAAAATAATGGAAGAAAGAAATAACCTTGCATCTCATCTTTAGCAGCCTGTCCATCCGCTCTGTTCATGAAAGCTACAAAACCACAGTTTCTTTGTCGTCTACGTTCCTCTTCTGTTCTGGGCCACATTATTTTCACACTGGCAATAGGTCCAAATCTTCCAAAAGTACGGAGAAGAAAACTCTCATCCACCTAGAATATAAAATCAGAATATAAGTTTTACGTCATCGGACTTTATGTGAAAATTGGGAATAATTGTACTAGACGATTTAAGGATCCAACCTGGGGTGCAAGATTCCCCACATATAGATTTGTTGTTTGTGGATCTCCATCATCAAATGAGCCAGGCTTACCACTTGGATCAAAATCATCAGGCAGCTCATCAAATCTGCTGGACAGCTGAGAATGAATAGAAATCAGTACTCACTCGTAAAAGGTAATTGTGACTAAGGAGGAAACAATCTGCCAAATTCCCATGTCAAAATATCATTATAATCATCTCAGCTTGCACATCAAAAGCTAAGCTTAAGGCCAATCCTATAGCCAATTCACAGCACATGGTAAATGCTATACATACAATAATATATCATCAATAGTAAAATTGTAAATTGTGCTGACTGCTGATGTTAGACAACAATACAACATTAAACTGGCCACATATGGAGTCATAATCTGATACACATGCAGATTAAATCAAGCAGTTTCTTACAGCAGAGTTATCAGTATGACGACCATCACGCCAGTGTTCACGCTCTTGGTTGCGCCGTTCCCTCATTTCTTGCTCATGCTTCAATTCTTCCATGAAATGATCAATATTTCGGGATTTCCCTTTCTCTTTTTCCTTCGGCCTCTCATCCTCCTTCTGCAAAGATCATATAAAAGTAAAACATTACTTGACATCATCTTGCTGGTCCTCTATGGAAAAGAAAAAGGTAAATTCAACTGCAATTACCTTTTTCTCATAATCTTTTCCCTTGGTTGCCATTGGAGGTGGTAAGAAAGATGGAACATACCTGCAGAAATGGAAGGGATCGCTTGCTAAAAACTGGCATACCTTTAACCCTTTTCAGCTCAAATCTTCAAAAGTATAGCAAACTGTTCTAAACATTTAAAACTTTAACCTATTCTCTTCTAATTGTCCAAGTAAAAGTATGCATTATGTTATCAATATTATAAAAAGAAACGATAAGAGTAATATTACAAATCAAAGCAGATGTTAAGCATCTTCACTATAAATCAGTTTTAAGGTCCTAGTTTGTTTAATGTACAACAACAGTGGGAAACTCTTCCTATGAAACCTTGGTCAAAGCTTCATAAACAGTGATCACTAAATTATAAGGTCTAAAATTCATAATCCTCATTAATTAGTACAAGGAGAAAACACAAGCATTACTGCTGACATTAGTACCCCTCGATTCAAGAAAGTCATACAACATCCATCCATCAAAGGCCTCTCTGGCCTACGGTTCCCATTTCTTACCATAAACACCCTCATGAGTCATGACCCCTCGGTCCTTAGATAGTTAGATGTGATATGACCACTTCATAATCAAAAAGGCCAACTTCCAATATCTACTATTTCTTATAATCAACCGACAGATGAGCCTAGATCCACAGAAACTTAGCAACAAGTAAAACTGAACTGAGTCCGTTTTTTAATTGGATATTTGGTAATCCATGCTTAAGCAAATAAGACAACGTCATTTCGGCAGGGTGTTATGGTATCATAGAGATATCTATAGGTGGTTTAGTAATCAATGCCAACATTTTTCCATAGACCTCACAATATCATATCCCCCCAGGGTGTTATGGTATTATAGAGATATCTATAGGTGGTTTAAACAGGTTATCCTTGCATTATGCATCATACTGTCACATAGAACAAAAGTTGAAAGTTGCGAAAAGGAGGGTGTTGCTGATATATTGGGCATGTGGACATGTCATGTCAGACGGAATACCAAATGAGCCAATGAGGTCTTCAGGGCAAAGCTATGAGTCATTCTTTTTATGTATAAAGTAAAAGAGCAGATTTTGGTGTTTTAGCCACGTCTGCATGAGACAAACGACGGCATTGGTGAGCAGCACTGCATTGAAGGATGTATTGTTCAAGGGGAAAGAAAAAGCAGGCTAAAGAGAACGCAGGATAAGAATGGACAAGTTTGCATTAAACAAGGCCATGAGCTCCTGGATAAACTGGATTAGGATACCAGTTCTTCTTTAGGTATTGAGAACAACCATAGTTGGGGGATGAGGGAGGGCTAGGGTTCCAAGTATGATAGTACTGTTTTTAGATAGAGCAGGCAAAAACTAGTATTTTGCAGATGTATTCTCTACTGTATTGATCTTAAACGTTATATTACGCTATTGACTCACTGTCTATATTGCCTTTTTTTTTGCTGCTTCTCAATATTTAAAAAGAAGCAAATCAAAAGTTTCTCTAAATGTTCACTATCTTCCGAACCTTTCCTATGGAATCTTAACAGAATAGCCTCCTCTTAGGAATAAAAAGTACGAATAATGCTTAACAAGGCTAAGAAAATGGTTCAAAACATGGTTAAAACATATTCTGGCAGAAAATTGGAGAAAGACACAATGAATCCTGAAATTTATCAAAATATTATATAGGAGTAAAACCTTATCCTGAATAATAGTAAGAAACTAATCATCCTTATAACTATCTAGATTCCTAGTTGGAAACACCCATGTATCTGAATTCCTAATAAATAACTATTTCGATATTTCTATTTTATAAGATAGTCTTAATAATCTACTCCAAATACTCAATTACAAAAAAAATTAACCCAAAATATATAATATGAACAAATTATTTATTGATTCCTTTTCCAGCACCTATGTATGCATACACGGGTTAATTTGTTCACGATACTTGTGGGGAAGTAAAATATTTTAAATTTCCTAAGAGTAGTTAGGACAGCCAAAAGTTTCGGTCTTTTAGCAGCCATATCCACATGTTGATTGGACGATTCCAATCAACATAGTACCTCTTCCACAATACAACAAGTGAGCAACATTAGAGGCAGTAAAATTTCAACAACTTATTTGTGGAGATACCCGTATACTCGATGTATAATATAAATTTAATCATTCTCGATTTTCGTTCTACATCTATAATAATAATAATTCTAAGTAATCATCTTCAATACTGTATTCCTATGTTTAAAAATTTTAGGTTGGAAATGTAGAAGTAGAAAAAGAATAGGAATCTGGAATTAA
Organism: Heracleum sosnowskyi; assembly: GCA_030848705.1. Taxonomy (NCBI): domain Eukaryota; kingdom Viridiplantae; phylum Streptophyta; class Magnoliopsida; order Apiales; family Apiaceae; genus Heracleum; species Heracleum sosnowskyi. The sequence goes on along the minus strand of CM061242.1, from coordinate 4,981,162 downwards.
ACAAGATTGGTAATAATCAGGACACTTGCTAGCTATTATAAGAAACTAATAACATACACCGCTACTGCTTGTACTACTATCATACAGTGAGAGCTAATAAATATTACTAACACTCAATCTACTAGAATTATCTGTTAATCTCACAAATGCACGTGTTCCTCACAATACTATCTCAACAAATTCATTAACTGCTAGATATTTAGAATATTTACAAAGGAAGCATTTAACCGAAAGATTGTCCCATTCATCCAATCCATTTCCTTATGAATTGGCAGACTTTGAGACACTTCAACGATCTTGTTGGCTAATATTACCACTAAATTCTCCTTGTTTCGGTAAAAACTGTTGTAACCATAGCCAAATAGTTCATTTGACATATTCCAAGTGATTAGTAACTATAATGTATAATCCATGCATTTGATGCTTAGAAAATGAAACCAATTTCCAGTCACCTATACTACAGATATAAACGCACTACCTCTCCGCTCATTTGGTGTAAATAACTTGGGGATGCTGAAGTAAGGCTTTTAACATTAACAATTTAATCTTACATTTTCTAAGTAACAACATTGCAGAGAGCTGGTCGCACAAGAAAAATCCTCATCCAAGAGAAAGAAAATTGACGAGGATAGGAAAAAGTCTGATGACAACATGTGTATGATAAGTTGTCTTTATAGGTTTACTTTCTTCTATATTAACAAAGTGATTCTCTCTTTATGAAGACTTGACAAAATTAGTCTCACACATCCAATGTATAATCACATGGATGTGCGAAAAATTTACAGATAAAGATATAGAAAGTACTGGCCAATAAAATCTATAAGGTATCAGCCGATTCAAATGAGAGGTATCTCCTACTACCTCTTCATTTCAGTTACGTGAGCTTAAAAAGTTTATATGAATCGTCATTCACGTATTCTACCAGATACAAGATGTAGTTAAATATACTATTCGAGTAAATCAACCAACACAATCCTAATATGCATAAAAAGTTTACAACAAAAAGAATACAAACTAAACAATCTTAAGGCTACTATGTATTCTTGTCTACTTATAGTTGGATTGCGAGAAGGAAGAAAAGGGAATCACACCACTATCCAAGAGTCCAAGTGCATTTATACACGTGAAACTCAATGGTAAAAAATTACCCTCATATTCACGATCACCATTTTACTTTATGCACTTAAGATGTCTTATCATAAGAGCATTGTAACTTGGTTAATCAAAAGCATTCATTTACCTACTCCCCTTCTTGGAACCAGATACCCCATCTTTGGAATTTCCACCTGCCATCCGTGAATGAATAGAAAGGTCCATGTTTTTATTAATGTGTCCATGTCAAAGAAAAATCATTGATTTACTCCGCAATGCGCAGCAAAAACATAATAAAATACCTCAAAATAAATAAACCCGCAAAATCCAAAAACAAAAAACAATCTATCTACATAACACCAACCTTCAGTATCCGTCTTCACTTTGTCATTCGGATTAATCGTCCCTCCTCTAACAAACGTCTTTGACCCCGGTACACTATCGTCCTGAAACGACTCCACAAACTCCGCATATAATCTCGCTGTCTCATCCTCCGCCCTCTGCACCACAAAAAAAATCCATAAACACCTCAAAACCTCAAAAACCTCAGAACATCAAAAATAAACTAAAATCGAACCAACTAAACACACAAACCTTTTTCTTAGCTTCCTCTTCTTCTCGATGCTTCTGAAACGGCGTTTTCTTTCTCGTAATCGAGAACGAACTCATTTTCTAACAAATTTCTCAACCAAAACAAAAACCCTAACAAATCATTCCTAAACACAAACACTTATATCAGATTTCACATAACAATCCATCAAATTCAACACACACACACAAAATCAAAACAAACTAAACTATCCACGTCAGCACAACAAGTGAGATACATATAAAAAAACGAAATTAAACAATTAAACATAAATCATGAACCCTAAAAATAAAATTAAACAGTTAATTATGATGAAAAAGTGTAAATTAAATACACGATTAAGATATAGATAGAGAAATTACGAGATTTAGGGGTCGCGAACAGCGAGACGAGCTGGAGCAGAGCTTGTATGTATAATTGTATGTATATTATCGAGACTCGAGAGAGATATAGTGTGTGTTTGTGTGTGAAAATATGGTTTTAGGCCTTTTTTGTGTGTTCGATTTTACCTTGGTTATGCCCTACTATTTGGGTGTGAGTTTTAATTAGAGTAAATTATAGCCGAATTTAATTTCATTTAGCATTACGGTAATTATAATTTCAAATTTGTAATATAGTGTTTAAATGATATTTTTTATTTTTAAAAAAATGATTCAGGGTCACTTTTTGAAAAAGAAATATTTAAAAATGTGGCACGTAGCAAGAAAAGGCTCTCATTATCATAATTTGCAGTTAAAATACCCCAAATATCACAACTCAAAAAAATGACATCAAATATCGGTCTAAGACGCTACATCGTGGAGGGTTTATGTCTAATAAAAAAATTTGGTGAAAACGTTTGAACAAAATTGTGTTTTTAAAAATCCGGCATGAAGTTGTATTATAAAGTGATATTTGGGGTCATTTTTTTTTGAATTGTGATATTTGGGGTCATTTTTTTTTAAATTGTGATAGAAATGACCATCACCCACATAGCCACCTTTTTTGAAAAATAAAAGTAATGTTCGGTTATCGTATTGCAAATTTAAAATTATGGTCATCAATATACAAAAACGGGTAAAATATGGTCACCACTTTGAAGTTTAATCTTTAAATTTTAATATTTTTGTGAGTTTGTGGTTTTCTATTTTTAAAAATACTTGTAAAAATACTTTTGATCAAAAGGTGTATTTTTCGGACACCCCAGCCGGTACCACACCAGACCGACTCAGGCCCAACACGTGACAGGTAAATCAGACTAACTGAGCGACAAGACCACACTAGTGGCCCTTCAACCTAGAGTGCGGGAAATCGAACCTTGAATGTTTTGATCAATAACCAATTCAAGCTGGTGAGAGCATATATCCACACTTGCATTGCTACAAATTGGTGAGAGTATCCAAACTCTTAGTTTGATGTACTTTACTGAGATCCACATATTTTTGTGAAGATTAATATTTGTATGTACCTCTAGTATTATCTAGAGAGAAACTTGTGTATCCCATTATTTATTGTGGAAGTTTTTAGTGTGGGTGGTTTACTGTCACCTCGTGGTTTTTCCCTTTATCTTGGAGGGTTTTCACGTCAAAAATCTGGTGTTATTTTTACTTCTTTGCTGCTGTCAGTTTTATCTTTGTTGTTGCTATTGTCCTGGTGCTTGTTGGTTTTATTCATTGTTTGCTTCATTATCTTGTTTTTACACACAAAGAAGAAGTAAAGAGTGTGGCTGCAGAGAGCTTGTTGTTACTCAACTTTGTTTTAGTAGCAGATTTTACACTCTTATTCCCAACAAAGTGTTAATGTTTTCGTCTATTATACCTGTTAGGCCGAATACAGTATAATCAAATATATATGAGAATGACAATAATCAAGAATACTGTTTATGAATCAATAAACTGTAATTGTATTAACAGCTTCTCTCTTTATGATGTTAATGAATCACAAAGAGCTTCTAGGTTACAAGAATAATAATTCTATGTCCGCATCCCTTCTAGGGATAACCTATCTGTGTTTATATAGTACACAGTTACACAATCCTTATCTAATTGATACTCCTATAAATTAGCTATACAATTATTATCAATTAAGGATTGCTTCAGTCTTCTGTCCAGTTTCCTTAGTTGTATCAATATATTCTGCTTCTTTCCATCTTCAGAATATATTGCTTCTAGAATCTTCATGATTTGCACCGACAGCTAAATCAACTTTCACCCCGTCAGACTTTAACAAACTCTGACTGGCTTCAATGTAAACTCTGATAAGTACTTCAGGCTAAACTCTGAACAGTACCTGTTACTTAAACACTGATTAAACAAACATCAGCAATTATATCTAACAATCTCCCCCAACTTGTGCATAATAAAAATGTACAAGTTAAACAGATAATTGATGATGTCAAAACATATAACAAATGCAGTGTTTAATCATAACAGAGTTTAATTTTAACTTAGAACAAAAAACTTTAAAAACTTACAGTCAGACTTTATTTGATTTCTTGAATATCAGGAACAGTTCTGAGATAATCCATGAGAAGTCTTCTTTCAGCCCTTTCCAGCTCTTCAACCATAACTTTCTTCAACTCTCTCAACTCTGGATCAGATTCTCCAGTCTGATAAATTGCAGCTCTCAAAGAATAGATGGAATTTTTCCTCATCTCATTCTCTAGCCTAATAAAATATGGTTTATCAGATTCTAGATTGAATTCTAAGACTTTAACTCCCAGATCAGTCCTTAGTCTTGCACTGTTTCTTTTCATTTCTATAACCTTTCCATAAGCATCTTTATACTTAGGAATATATGCACTCGAGACTCCTCCTCCAAGCATTATCTTTGATTTCAGCATCCTTTCTCTGATAACTAAAGCAGCATCATGAGTACTTCTATTTTTGACATTTAATAAATACAGAACATGCTCCAATTCTTCATAAGATTTGAGATTGATGTCAGACTCTGCAACCTTGTAAACTCTTCCACCAGCCATAAAATACAACAAAAACTCTTTCTTTAACACTTTATGAAATATCATCTGAACAGATTCTAGCATATCAAGACTCTCTTGAGTAATAATACCAGATACTGCCAGTGATGATTGATCTCCAGGCCTGTTGTTTATTCTCTTCTCCCTGTGTGAACCTAATCCAGATTTATCATGAGATTCTTTACCCAATACAGTTCTGGTTTCTGAGAAGTTAACAGTTTCTGGCTTCAGAGTTTCAGGAAGTATAGGTCTTCTAAAAGTACCTTGGAGTTGATGTGTTAGTTGAGTTTGCACAACATGAGCATTGTCAGAGGTTGTTACAACTTTAGTAGAAACATCAACTTGAGCAGCATCAGAGGTTGATTTAATAAATTTTGATTCAACTTGAGCAATGTCAGAGGTTGAATAATTCTTCCTTGGTAACTGTCCTTCTTCTACCAGTTTACCCTTGCCCTTATCAGTGTTTGCAATTACAGGCCTCCTGGTGTATTGTATACTCTGTTGAGTATTTTCCTTGATAGAAATTCCAGTTTCTTTCCTTCTAGGAGCCTTGACAGCTTTCTTTTTGTAAGTACCATCCTTCAATTTCTTCTCATGCTCTTCAGCAAGACTCAGCATTTCAGCTTCCATGTCTTCAACTGTAGCTTCATTACCATGTTCTTCTAGAAACATTTTTGTAGCAATTTCTTCATCAGTAGATGGATTGGCTGAAATAATTAAACTCTTAAGTCTTGAACCACTGGCAGAGTTTGAGATTCCTTTACCAGAGTTTGTCAACCTATCAGAATTTAATCTTGATCTTCTTTGCCCTTGAGCAGAAATTTGCTTCCTCTCAGTTTCCTTGCTTCCACCATCAGCAGAATCATCCCTCCGTCTCAGAGTTTGAGTGTCTTTGCATTTGTCATTAGGTACACTCTCCCCCTTTTTGACATCATCAGAAAGTAGTACTGATATCAGCAGTTCTAGAGCAGTAGAAATAGAATTCAATTGTGCAGACATTGCAGTCTGATTCTCCTCAACTTTCCCAAGCCTCTTCTTAATTTCATCAGAATCCTTGGCTTGCTGCTTGAACATGGCAGAATAATAAGACCTATCAGTCTTTAAGGTAAGATCCCTTATACCAACTTCATTCCTAAGATTGGTAACCGCTGTTTGTGTTTCATCAAACCTATTGTTTAAGGCTTTGACTTGAACCACAGTGGCCTTTAAACTTGTAAGAACATCAGAGTTTGAAATTTTCTTCACAGAATCATCAAGAAAATCAGCAACCCTCTGTGCAGAAAAGATACAATCTGCAGCTGCCCATCTTTTGTAGTACATATCCTGAAAATGCTTAGCAGTAGCTCGATTGACCTCTCTTTCCTCATCAGAGTTTACTCGAATATCAGATAACTCCTCTTGTGAATGAGCAGAACTATCTTCAACATTGTCATCCTCTGCTGTATTCTCTGCAGGAACATTCTCTGCCATTCTTTCTGGATTATCAGAGTGTGCATTAGTATCAAACTCTGCTTCTTTTTGAACAATCTCAACAACAGATTGTTACAAAGCTTCAAGAATAACATCCTCAGAGTTTAGCTTATCAGCAGCCTCTTGTACATTCTCTGCTACAGCTTCATCAAAAATTGGCTCTGTAGCAACTTCTATCCTCTGATCAACTTCCTCACCTTTTTCAGAATGTGCATTATTGTAACAGCCCGACTTTTCGGACTATTAAATCTAAATTCAAAACTTAAATAAAATCCATTACAAACGGAAGCGTGACAAAAGTTCTATTACAAAGCTCACAATTACAAAAAGCACAGCTAATGATAATCCAAAAACCAATCTATTCCGAACCTAAGATCCTCGAACTCCAATGCTATCCAACTCGATCTTAACTCGAACCTGAAAATTGTAAGGAATGAGCTATACAGCCCAGCAAGAAACCAATCGATCCAACTAGTCGGGCAAATAACATATATACATACAAGATAATACGATATTCAATACGATACAATAACGATACACAATACATAACTTACGATACACATATTCTTATTCTTTTTCTTATTCAATACGATACGATACGACACCACATAACCACATAAACAACAATAACTTGAAACCCATAATTCATGCCACGACCACTACAACCCGGTGATAACGGTCCTAAATTTTCAGAAAACTGTCACTATAACCCGGTGACTCGGTCCTTATTCTTATTCGATATTTTCACAAACCATGGCACAAATCAGAATCCCAAGACTATTGCTTACACAACACATACACAGTATCACATATCACATATCACTTTAAAATATAATCACTTGCCCAAATTTATATAATCAAACATATACTTATAACACATAGTTTCGAAAACACTAGATAAATCAATCGGAAACTTACCTCTGCGCATCCTAAATCATATATCCAATTCTGACCAGACCTGTATTTACTCTTTTTGACCCTCTAAACGATGTTTTCATGAAACACTCAAAGGACGAAAGTCGTAGAGAACGAAAATACCTTTCTGACAAGATAAGGCTCATCAGAAACGGACTTATAACGAATCGGGAATTAAATAAAACGTCGCTGAATATGAATAAAAACTGAAAAACGAGTTCTGTTTGTGTTTTATGATTTGAAGAATAGTTCAGAGCATAATCTGGAAACACACTGTGAAACAAAAGTTGTAGAAAATTGAAAGAGCTTTCCGAAAAGTCCAGAATCATCAAATTCCGACTTACGATGAATATTCTACGAATTTTACAAGACTGCTGAATTGTGTGAGAAAAAGTCCTACGAATTTTACAAACAAAGACGAAGAAGTAGAACCTGATGTTTATATAACGTAACCAAACCCTAAGTCCAAACCTATTACTTATCCGAACTTAAATCTGATCCATATTTTAGGCCCATTAGTCTAATTTAATTTTAAATCCTATTCTTTTTCCAATTTTAATCCTTTTTTTATTCCTATTTTATTATTATTAATCTAAAAATTACGGGATATTACATACTACCCTCCTTAAAAAGAATTTGGTCCCCAAATTCACAACAATCCTACCACATGACACGTCTACCCACTAATCTCCTACAAGTCAAATTTAAACTATGGTCCACAGAATCGCATCCTAGAGAATGTATTAGTCCCATACCTAACACACTCCGAAGGACATCCTGCTCTTGATACCAACTGTAACAGCCCGACTTTTCGGACTATTAAATCTAAATTCAAAACTTAAATAAAATCCATTACAGACGGAAGCGTGACAAAAGTTCTATTACAAAGCTCACAATTACAAAAAGCACAGCTAATGATAATCCAAAAACCAATCTATTCCGAACCTAAGATCCTCGAACTCCAATGCTATCCAACTCGATCTTAACTCGAACCTGAAAATTGTAAGGAATGAGCTATACAGCCCAGCAAGAAACCAATCGACCCAACTAGTCGGGCAAATAACATATATACATACAAGATAATACGATATTCAATACGATACAATAACGATACACAATACATAACTTACGATACACATATTCTTATTCTTTTTCTTATTCAATACGATACGATACGACACCACATAACCACATAAACAACAATAACTTGAAACCCATAATTCATGCCACGACCACTACAACCCGGTGATAACGGTCCTAAATTTTCAGAAAACTGTCACTATAACCCGGTGACTCGGTCCTTATTCTTATTCGATATTTTCACAAACCATGGCACAAATCAGAATCCCAAGACTATTGCTTACACAACACATACACAGTATCACATATCACATATCACTTTAAAATATAATCACTTGCCCAAATTTATATAATCAAACATATACTTATAACACATAGTTTCGAAAACACTAGATAAATCAATCGGAAACTTACCTCTGCGCATCCTAAATCATATATCCAATTCTGACCAGACCTGTATTTACTCTTTTTGACCCTCTAAACGATGTTTTCATGAAACACTCAAAGGACGAAAGTCGTAGAGAACGAAAATACCTTTCTGACAAGATAAGGCTCATCAGAAACGGACTTATAACGAATCGGGAATTAAATAAAACGTCGCTGAATATGAATAAAAACTGAAAAACGAGTTCTGTTTGTGTTTTATGATTTGAAGAATAGTTCAGAGCATAATCTGGAAACACACTGTGAAACAAAAGTTGTAGAAAATTGAAAGAGCTTTCCGAAAAGTCCAGAATCATCAAATTCCGACTTACGATGAATATTCTACGAATTTTACAAGACTGCTGAATTGTGTGAGAAAAAGTCCTACGAATTTTACAAACAAAGACGAAGAAGTAGAACCTGATGTTTATATAACGTAACCAAACCCTAAGTCCAAACCTATTACTTATCCGAACTTAAATCTGATCCATATTTTAGGCCCATTAGTCTAATTTAATTTTAAATCCTATTCTTTTTCCAATTTTAATCCTTTTTTTATTCCTATTTTATTATTATTAATCTAAAAATTACGGGATATTACAATTATGTACTGAAAGAACTTCTGTGTGAGAATCCACAGAGTCTTCAATCACTAAGGTGGCTTGATCAGCTGCCACATCCTCAGTATCACAAATACTGATACTAGGATGTGCATCTTGAATATCTTCATCAACAATGAAATCCATTGCCCCAGCTTCATTTTCAAAAACTCTGCTGTCAGAATGATCAGCAGCTTCCTCAATTACTCTGTCCTCAGTAGGCACAGAAGTGTCAAAAATCTCCTCTTGAAGAACAACTTCAGGAGCTACATTTTCCATAGAAACTCTGTCCACAGTGACAGCTTCATCCTCCTGAAACTCAACTTCAGGAGTTTCAACAATTTTTGAAGAAACATTCTCAGCACCAAATAATTGTGCTGCTACCAATCTTCTTTTCCTTTGATGAAGAGTTTCATCATCAGTTTCACTCTTCTCATCAGCAGCATCAGACTGTGCCATGTTGGCTCTTCTTTTCTTTAACCTTTTCTCCTGAGGCATACCATCAGTGGTTGATACCCCCAGCTTTATTTTCTGATGGCTTCACTCTTGCAGACTTAACAGCTCTCAACTTAGACTTCTTTGACCTCTGTGATTGAGACACAGAAGGTCCAGCTTCGGAGTTTGCGAGTTGTTGTTGTTGTGACTCTACTTGAAATTGTCGCACAGACTCAGGTAGCAACAAGACACCAACATCCCCTTTCTTGTTATCCTTATTAGTGAGATCAGAGAATATGCGTTTATGTAATTTAAAACAGGGAATCACATCATTCTCAGTTATCTCTACTTCAGAAACACATTCAGAGAATATCAATTGACAGAATCGTGCAAAATAAACTACACCTCTGTTTTCAGTCATTTTCTCACCTATATTATTTAGAACTAGCCTAGCAACATCAAAATTACTTCCATAAAGAAGAGAATACCCGATTTGCAGACTATCAGTGGGAATTGCATCCCAATTCGTGCACTTCTTCCCGAACGCCCTTGTTATGCAGTCGAAAAAGAAACTCCATTCCTTTCTCAAGAGCGGTCGCTTCAACTGACCAAGCTTTGTCAGTGGTCCAGAGTAGCCTATTTCTCTCATCATTCTAACCAACTCAGAATCGCCAACAGAGATTGTGAAAGCATTGAAATCCTCAAGACCCAAAGCATCACGAACAGTTGTTGGAGTAACTGTAAATTCTTCTTCTTGAAATTCAAAGATTATGGACGGAGACCCAGTCTCTCCTCCATCGTCATAAGTGCCTGTCTGCCAAAGAGTCCTGATTTGAGATGCAGACAGCTTCAATGGTGCGGTGAGAGCAGTGCCAATATCAGAGTTTGACAAGAAATTCTGAATCAAATGAAACGCCTCCGGTGCGTTCTCATTTGCCAATGGAGCTGAATAGTTATTAGGAACAAATTCTAACCCAGAAGCAGTAAACATTGTAGTAGCCATTAGAAAAGTGTAGAATGTATGCAGTGAAAGTGTTTGAGACAGTGTTTGTGAGTAAAAACTTATGAAAAGATGAAGTGTGTAAAAGAATGAACCGTTTATGTGTAGTAAGTTTAAATAATAACTGTGAAAATTAAAACCCAATCGTTTTAATCATTACTACACACAGCAGGCGTCTTTGAAAAGTGTGTGAGTGGGACAGATGTCAAACATGCATACGCTGACAGCTGTATGTAACAACTTCCAATACACACGCGCAGTAAAAATAGCCATAAGTACCGCTTGTCACATTGTTCAAAACATTTAACCTCTCTCTCCTCTGTTTAATACAAATATGAACCGTTTGTAATCATACTCTATCGAATTTCTAAACAAATGTCTAATCTCAAAATTATAAAATGTCTGAAACAAAGAAATCATTTTAACCATCAGAGATTAAAACAAAGTTACCTCGGCGTATTTCACACAATACATCAGTGTTTACCATTTGTCCTTCTTTGTCAATAAACTCTTTTGTCAAACTGTACAGGTGTGAATAATTGTGTGTGCAATAGCAGAGTTTACCGAAATCAAATATTTAGATCATCTCAAAGTGCATAAAATCCACAAACTAAAGCAGTAAAAACTGATTGCCCAAACTCTCATGTATAACATAAAATCTGATTTTTATATCTAAACTCTGTATACTGATATCCTTTCATTTGGATATATCTTTTATTTTTCACCCCCTTTTATATATATATATATATATATTTTTCCAGTAATCAGTGGTTGACACTAGTCACCAAAAATCAAAGATTTTAGCCCTTATTTCATACAATAAGTTCCTGGATCTTCCTAGGCACAACATGATCTCAAAGGAATTTGTGCTCTTTTTGGCATCTTTTGATTCGAGGGTGAATTATTTGCAATTAATAGTCAGAGTTTAGACTTTTCATCAGTTAATGCAATTAATTTATGAGAGAAAATGCAAACAGCTAATACAGACTCAATGTATGGGATCAATAAACTAAGAGATGCTATAAATATAGAGACAGTATCATGCTGTGTTAACTTACTGCACAGATTTGAGATCAGAATCTATATAACTCTTAAGGATTCATAATTACTTACTGAGAATTATGCCTCATACAAATTTCTTCATTGGTCCATATGTTTCAGACAAAATTACAATCAGAGTATAGCATTAGACTGTAACTATCAGAGTATGACCAACACTTTATGACTAACAGAGTTTAGCATCAGAGTTTACTTTCAGAGTTTATGACACTGGTACTCATAACAGTTAATACATGCAAGGAATCATGAGCATAAAAATCAAACATGTATAGTTTTTGAGTCTAACCCGTATCTCTAGTCAAAACCAGAGATCATTCCAAGTTCATTTACCAATCTTGTAAAAGTAGCTTCACTCAAAGGTTTGGTGAAGATATCTGCAAGTTGTTGGTCTGTAGACACAAAATGAAGCTCAATGTTTCCTTCTTCCACATGTTCTCTGATAAAATGATACCTTATGCTGATGTGCTTGGTCATGGAGTGCTGTACTGGATTACCTGTCATAGCAATAGCACTTTGGTTATCACAGAAAATAGGTATTTTAGAGTACCTCAAACCATAATCCAGCAACTGATTCTTCATCCACAGAATCTGTGCACAACAGCTACCAGCAGCTATATACTTTGCTTCTGCAGTGGATGTGGAAATTGACTTCTGTTTCTTGCTATACCAAGAGACCAATCTGTCACCTAAGAATTGACAGCTTCCACTTGTACTTTTTCTGTCTATCTTACAGCCTGCAAAATCTGCATCAGAGTAACCAATTAGCTTAAACTCTGATTCTCTAGGATACCACAAACCCAAGGTTATGGTTCCTTTGAGATATTTGAAAATCCTTTTTACAGCTGTTAGATGAGGCTCTCTGGGATCTGCTTGAAATCTTGCACAAAGACATGTGGCATACATGATATCAGGTCTACTTGCTGTGAGATACAGAAGAGACCCTATCATGCCTCTATAGGTTGTCATATCCACTGTAGCACATGTGTCTTTGTCTAGCTTTGTTGCAGTAGCCATGGGAGTTGGAGCAGATGAACTATCAAGCATACCAAATTTCTTTAGAAGATTTCTGGTATACTTTGCTTGATTGATAAAAATCCCATCATCTGTTTGCTTGACCTGTAAGCCTAGAAAATAACTAAGCTCTCCCATCATGCTCATTTGGTACCTGGACTGCATAAGCTTTGCAAACTTCTTACAAAGTTTGTCATTAGTAGATCCAAAAATAATATCATCTACATAAATTTGAACTAAAAGCAAATCATCACCAGAATTGAAATAAAACAAAGTTTTATCAATTGTACCTCTTGTGAACCCACTTTCTAAAAGAAATTGAGCAAGAGTTTCATACCATGCTCTTGGTGCTTGCTTTAGTCCATATAGTGCCTTGTCAAGCCTGTAGACATAATCTGGATGCTTGGGATCTACAAATCCTGGTGGTTGTTCAACAAACACTTCTTCTTCAAGCTTCCCATTTAGAAAAGCACTTTTTACATCCATCTGAAAGACTTTAAACTTCTTGTGTGCAGCATAGGCCAGAAAAATTCTTATGGCCTCCAATCTTGCAACTGGAGCAAAGGTTTCATCATAGTCAATTCCTTCTTGTTGTGAATAACCTTTAGCCACAAGTCTAGCCTTGTTTCTTGTAATCACACCTTCACTGTCAGTCTTGTTTCTGAAGACCCACTTTGTACCTACAATTGATCTACTCTTTGGTCTAGGTACAAGTGTCCAGACTTCATTTCTTTCAAATTCATTTAACTCTTCTTGCATTGCTATAATCCAATTAGCATCTTGAAGAGCTTCTTCCACTTTCTTTGGTTCTGTTTGAGATAAGAAAGCATGATACATGCATTCATTTGTAGTAGCACTTCTAGTTCTTACACTAGCATCAGGATCTCCAATTATAAGATCAGGTGTATGTGCCTGTGTCCACTTTCTTGCTGTTGGTAAGTGGCTTCTTGTATCAGTATTTGATCCTCCCCCTTGATCCATGCTCTCCTGATTCAAGCGTTGACTTTCTGCAGCATCTGAGGCTCCCCCTAAATTGGATGGCTCAGAGTTTGAACTGTCAGAGTTTGAATCAGTTTCCTCAACTGACTCACTTGTTGTGCCTTGTTGAGCTTCTTCACGCTCCCCCTCAACTGGTTCTCTATTTTGTTCAATTTGAGAATTTCCAGTTTCTCCAGTATTTACCAGTAAAGGTTCAGAGTATGCTTCGACAGAGTTTATCAGAACCGCTTTATCCGAGTTTACATCATCAGAGAATAAATCTTCATTATCAAAGCGCAGTTGATCATATTCATCTAAGTCATCAAGTCCAGTTATTTTCTTGTCATCAAATACACATGTATAGATTTCATGATCACCTTTGTTCTCAGATTGTAGACTCTGAATGCTTTTGTTGACAATGGATAGCCAACAAAGATTCCTTCATCAGCTTGTAACTCGAACTTGGTCAACTGTTCAGGATGAGTCTTTAACACAAAGCATTTGCATCCAAATATATGAAAATATTTCAAATTTGGCTTTTTATTTTTCACCATCTCATATGGTGTCTTTCCATGCTTGTTGATCAATGTTGCATTCTGAGTAAAACAAGCAGTTTGAACAGCTTCTGCCCAGAAATAGGTTGGTAACTTTGCTTCATCAAGCATTGTTCTGGCAGCTTCAATTAGAGTTCTGTTCTTTCTTTCAACTACACCATTTTGCTGTGGAGTTCCAGGTGCAGAAAATTCTTGTTTCAATCCTCTTTCCTTGCAAAAAGCTTCCATGATTGAGTTTCTGAATTCAGTTCCATTATCACTCCTTATAATTTTGACTTTGTGTTGTGATCCTTTGTCCAGTAGATTTACATGATCCATCAGAGTTTGAGCAGTTTCATCCTTCTTTGATAAGAAATACACCCATGTATATCTAGTATATTCATCAACAATTACTAGAGCATATTTCTTTCTGCCCATAGACATCACATTCACTGGACCAAAGAGATCAACATGTAGAAGATGATAAGGTTCCACTACTGAAGATTCAGATTTTCTCTTGAAAGATGACTTCCTTTGCTTGGCCTTTTGACAAGAATCACATAGACCATCTAGACTGAGTATTGATTTTGGAAGTCCCCTTACAAGATCCTTTCTTATTAGCTCATTGATGTTGTTCAAATTGAGATGAGAGAGCTTCTTATGCCAATTCCAACTCTCTTCATTTGACATTCTTGCAGTCAGACACACTGTTTTTCCATCAGAGTTTGTTACCAAACTTGCTTCATAAATGTTGTTGCGCCTGTGTCCAACTAGAACAACTTTTCCAGTAGATTTACTGATAACTTCACAGTGTTCAGTATGAAAATCTACATGGTTTCCTCTGTCACAGATTTGACTCACAGATAGCAGATTATGCTTGAGTCCTGAGACAAGAGCTACATTAGATATGATGACACTTCCAAGATTTATATTGCCATATCCCAGAGTACGTCCTATGTTGCCATCTCCATAGGATACTTTTGGGCCAGCCTTCTCCTCAAAATCTTATAGCAGGGCTTTATTTCCAGTCATGTGTCCTGAGCATCCACTGTCCAAGATAAGGGTGCTCTCTTTTATGCCCTGCAATCACAACCAATTACAAAGAGTTAGTTTTAAGGATCCAGACTTGCTTGGATCCTTTGCCTTTCTTAACATTGTTAGCTTTTGCAGCGGAATCACTATCAACAGAGTTTAAACTAACATTGTCAGACTTTACACTTGCAGAGTTTGCCCTAACCCACTTCAAGTTGGGTTTTGGCTCATAATAGTTGTGATAAATAGCATGATAACTTTTGCAAGTATAAATGGAATGCCAAGTGCTTCCACAGTGTGTGCATAAAGTCTGTGGTCTAATCCTAACATCATCATTCTTTACTCTAGACTTGGAGGGTAAAGAATTGATATTTTTGTTCTTTGTGCAAAAATTAGCAAGATGATTAGAACTTCCACAATTATAACATGTTTTCCTTGGAGCAGCAGCAGTAGGCAAATGATTATTTCTTTTATTTATGCCTATCTTTCCATTCCTATTCTTCTTGGACCCTTTTGGTTTCATGGCAGACTTTACTTCTTTGAGCTTATGATTGAACTGTTTTCCTGTCATCAAGCCAACATTAACCTGTTTTTCACAAGTTTTTACCGGCTTTCTAACAGCTTCTAATTCCATAAAATTTTCTGTTATAATATTTTCCTGTCTTTCACAGGTTTCATCTGATTCCATATCAGCTTCTCTTACTACAACAGATTTTAACTTAGTGGACTCTGGAACAAATTTCACAGGTTTAAGTTGTGGTTTAACCTTAACCTTGTCTTTAAACCTAAGTTCATCATTTTCACAATAGCCTAAACCTACAGAATCTGTCTGAAACACTTGATGAGTGTCTCTTCCAGAGTTTGTCCAAGTCTTGATTATTTTTCTTTCTTTTTCTAGATCAGATTCTAGCTGCTTGTATCTCTTAGTCAACTCCTGTTCAATATAAACAGCATCATCTCTTTCTTTTTGAATCTGCTTCATATTTTCAAGTTCTCCTTCAAGAAACTTGTTTCTTTCTTTAAGGCTAAGATTCTCAGATTTAATTCTCTCATTCTCTAAAGTCTGATCCCTATAACTAACATGTACGCTTTTTAGATATATTCTTAACTCAGATATATTATCAGTTTCATAAGCATAAGTAGTTAGGGGTACCTTATTTTCAGATGATTCAGTCTCATCTTTGACAGTTGCCATAAGAGCATAATTTACTCCATCATCAGAGTCTGAAGTATCTGCCCAGTCTTTGCCTTTAGAGATGAGTGATTTCTCAGATTTTCCTTTCTTGCACTCTGGGGCATAGTGACCCATCTCCTTACACTTGTAGCACTGGATTTCAGATTTATCCTTCTTGCCAGACTTGGTCTCCCTTCCATCAGACTTTCTAAAACTTTTTCTTTCAGAATTTGAATCTTTCCTTGAGAATCTCTTTCCTTTCTTGAAGTTCTTGAATCCCATCTTCTTGAAGGTCTTCACCATCAATGCAGCCATTTGCATCATCTGTTCTTCATCATCCTCAGAGTCAGAAGCTTCATAAGAGTTTGAGTCATCATCAGAGTTTGATGACTCACTTTCAGATTTAATGACTAAAGCCTTTCCCTTGGCTTTCTTCCTTGATGATTCCTTCTTGATGGGCTTCTCCTCAACTTTGAGAGCAACATATTTTGTCTTCTTGCTGGATCTCCTGTTTCTTTGTTCTATCTCAAGTTCATGAGTCTTTAACAATCCATAGATCTCATCAAGATCTGTATCTGCAAGATCATAATTATCTCTGATTGTTGTCGCTTTTAAATCCCATCTTTCAGGTAGGGATAAGAGAAATTTGAGATTTGACTCTTCAAGCTCATATTCTTTATCAACCAGAGACAGATCATTCAATAGTTTGCAAAATCTGTCATAAGTCTCAGTCAAGGTTTCATTAGGTCTTGAATCAAAGTGCTCATACTCCTGTGTGAGTATTGTCTTCCTGTTTTTCTTTATAGCAGTGGTTCCTTGACACCTGACTTCTAAAGCATCCCATATCTCTTTGGCAGTTTTACAGCCAATTACTCTGTTAGACATAACATTGTCTAAAGCACTGTGGAGTAGATGTCTAACTTTTGCATCCTTTGCAATCGATGAGATGTCCTCAGGAGTCATATCTTTCTTTTCCTTTGGAACAGTCTTTTGTTCTTGACCATCAACAACAGGAGACAATTTAGTCGGCATATGAGGACCATCATTGATTCTGTCAAGATATTCTGGATATGTAGCCTCCAGAAACATGGTCATCTTCACCTTCCAAATTGGATACTCCAATGGCCTGAGAATTGGAACCCTGATTGTTTCATATCGACTCACAGAATTAGGTTTAACCTGTTCAACCTTGGGAGGAGCTTGATTTTCTTCAGACATGATTATTACTGTGTTTGAATCGTAAAACTGTATATATTAAATAGCCTTGGCTCTGATACCAATTGTTAGGCCGAATACAGTATAATCAAATATATATGAGAATAACAATAATCAAGAATACTGTTTATGAATCAATAAACTGTAATTGTATTAACAGCTTCTCTCTTTATGATGTTAATGAATCACAAAGAGCTTCTAGGTTACAAGAATAATAATTCTATGTTCGCATCCCTTCTAGGGATAACCTATCTGTGTTTATATAGTACACAGTTACACAATCCTTATCTAATTGATACTCCTATAAATTAGCTATACAATTATTATCAATTAAGGATTGCTTCAGTCTTCTGTCCAGTTTCCTTAGCTGTATCAATATATCCCGCTTCTTTCCATCTTCAGAATATATTGCTTCTAGAATCTTCATGATTTGCACCGACAGCTAAATCAACTTTCACCCCGTCAGACTTTAACAAACTCTGATTGGCTTCAATGTAAACTCTGATAAGTACTTCAGGCTAATCTCTGAACAGTACCTGTTACTTAAACACTGATTAAACAAACATCAGCAATTATATCTAACAATACCCTACTTATGAATTTGACATTTTTACATTTAACTAAACGTTTAATAAATAAATAAGATTTTAGAAATATTACTAAGATCTAACATATACATAACATATTTTAATTAATAATTAATTAAGTAAAAATATATTATTTTATAGAGAAATGTATAATTTATTTACAAGGTTCTAATTTTAGTGCAGTTTTATATAAATATTGGTTATATATACACACACTTATAAATATTTTGATTGTGAAAATTAATGTGTTACATTAGTTAATTTAAGTGTTATGATTAAGTATATATTTAATAAATAAATATATTAAATACGAAATTTTAATTAATATGTATTAATGAAGTAGATGCTAGTTAATAAACATATTAAATACGAAGCTTTAATTGGTATGCAATAATGAGTGTAAAGGGTTAAAACAGTAATTTTACTTGGATTAAAATGGAACATGTTGTGCTATTATATATATATATATATATACACCGTCCATTATTTATAATAATTATTATATTTAAATAAATCTGTTCAATGGCAAATTTGTTATTTTGATCAAGATTCTTGGGCATTTGTATTGGCAAATAATTAGATATTTCATGCATATCTTTGATTGGATTCATAAAGGAAGCAAATTAGGGTTGATTGATATGATTGAAATTATACTATTATGGAAACAATCACATAATATGTCAACGATATTATGAGTTGCAATTTACATATTAACGATTTTGATAAGACATATCATATAAGAGATACAATTCTGATACAGTTACTACTAAAGAAAAATTCAACAATTGTTTGGAGGATGTCAGAAAACTTGTCAATCCCCAACGACCCTGATTCAATGAGCCCTGATCCAATGAGGTAAGTAGAAACACTCTATGTTGTAGTTTACATATAGTATGTTTGAAACGAAATGGTTTTGTCAAACGAAATCTAAATGTTCTTAGCGAGGATTTAACAAGTATTGTTGCAGAACACCTCTGTATGTTCTTGTTCACGAGTCTGAAATGTTCTCGTTTAATGATAATATATATTTTTTAACAACCATTTGTGAACGAGAAAATTTATTTCCCTCCTGTAACGAGATTTTGAAAGATGGACCAACCGAAGGAAAAGAATCAACAAGATTTAATTCGGTGCTGGATGATATGAAAGTTGAATATCTGTATCCAAATAAGAACTCTTATAAAGAAGTAGTCACACCTCTTATTTCTGATGAAGATAAATAGCAGATATTTTAATAGAATTTTTTTTTGGTCAGGTTTTAATAACTAAAACATTATTCTATTTTTTTTATTTCTTTAGATGATTTGCGAAGACAAATATATTTCTATAAATGCAAATGAGATCATCAATAAAGCGTGTTCTAACATAGAGCGTGATTTTAAAGATGATAAAGATGCTAAGTTTGAGGTAAAATAATGATTTCTTGATTTTTGATTTTAAGTTAACGAGGACTTACTAACTTATATTATGATATGTTTCTTTGTTCTTGAAGATGGATTCCTTGATCAGCTTTTCAGAATTGAGAAATACTTTGACATCCTTAGCTTGAGGAGAGACCACCTTTGTGAGTTGGAACTAATTAGGATTAGCTATTATTTGAGGTGACTCCCCCTGACTTAATGGCACACCTTGAGTTACTGGTGCAAAGACCACTTGTGCACTTTCCCCCTTACTTGAATTCTCCCCCTTTTTGTTATCATCAAGGGTTTGAGTGACACCAGTTGACTACAACAACTGTTACAGAAGTTGAGTCTGTAAATTCTGGTTAGCCAGGAGGATGTCCATTTGCTTCTCCATCTTATCCATCATTCCAGTAAGAGCATCCACATCCTTTACCAACTTGTCTTGCTTGCATCTTTGAGATGTAGAAGGAGCAAAAACATCAATTCTCCTTGCCAGAGCATCCTTCACCCCCATCCAGATGGTTCTTGATGTCATCAGTGTTGGGTCGTTGTTGCAGGATGTGGGCTTGATGAAGCTGAAGTGATGCCACAAAGTTATGAACTGTGGTGGCATGTTGTGGATTTGATGTTTGAGCTTCATCATGTGCCTTTTGATAATTCCTGAGAATGACTGCCTTGGTGTCATTGTGGACATAGGAGTTGGAGAACAACCAAGTAGGCATCTCTTGGAGAGTGGAAGGGTCTTCATCTCCTCCTTCACCACTCTCAGAATCATCACTGTCTTCATCATAACTGAAATCTTCACCAGCTCCTGGAGGCAGATTTTGAATAGCTTCATTTGCCCTAGACATTGATTCAGTTGTGTGTACCAAATTCAACATCCTTTCTGCCTCCACATTGCCCTGTCCAACCAAGACTTGATAGGCTGGATCAGGATGAGTAAATGTCTCAGCATTCAGGTTGACTTGATCCAACTCATTTTGATATTCAAGTTGGAACAGTCTCTCTCTGTCTGCATCACTGACATCCATTGACTCACTTGCAATGGCTGAGTCTTCCATCTTTATCTCTCATGTACATGTTTTTCTCTCATTTCTTGCATCAGGGGCTCCCCCTAGCTCACACCCTCACCTTCACCTACTAAGGTGGTACTCTTTCTTGCATCAGGGGCTCCCCCTGGCTCACACCCTCACCTTCACCTACTAAGGTGGTACTCTCAGTGCTCACTTTTACCAGATTGGAAGAAATAGTCTGTCTCTCGTGCTCTTCCTCTCCTTTTGCCTGGTTGCAAACCAGCCTCTCACTCTCAGTGGCTTCACTCCCTTCCCTCAAGCCTAGAAGTGTTTGAACTACTGCCAACTCATCCACACTTGAAGTAGAAATACTTGAACTTTGTAGTGCAAGTGTGGAAGGAGTATCCGTAGAGGTAGTAAAAGTATATGCCAACGGATAGCTGATTTAGGGCATATCCGTAGACAGGCAAACACTTGTCAACGGATGAGAAATATCCATAGATGAAGGAAAAGAAGTAGCTCTTGAAATTGAGACTAAGGCTGAATCTGTGAAGATTGATTTGAGATTTAAAGCCACAGATGGAGCCAGAGTCTAAGAAATGATAGATTGGTGATCCAACAAATCATCAATAAGATGATGACCACCAATTTCAGAGTGGGGCTTCTCCAAGAAGATAAAAGATGGATAATCAGAAAGTGATGTGTGAATCATATCCACATCCAGAGAGAGAGAGAGAGTAGGTGAGCTTGGTGTTTCTGTTTCAGTTTGAATGATTAGAGAATGGGGCTGTGACTCCACAATTACTGGAGCCACATCAAACTGAATTTGAGATGGTGTCTTTGACACTGTGTGTGATCCCTGTGCATCCCCGGATGGTTTAGACCTTTTTCTCCTTGTATATGCCATGGTTGTATCTGTGGGGCTACTGGTGTCTCTATCCCTCTTGTGATGTGTTCCTGGTTGGGGACTCTTTTCAATAGTAACATCCTTTTGGGAGGATGCCACTAGGGATGTGGTAGTTTCCTTTTCAACCACAGCATCTTTTTGAGAAGATACAGGGTGGCTAGGCTGGGACACACTTATCTCACCCTCCCTGTTCTTGGGATTTCTTTGATGTTCACCCATTCCCTCATCTCTCACTACCTCCTTCACACTCCCCTCAAGGGCTTGGGTAGTTTTTGCAATAGGTGCCTTTTGAGAGGCACCTGAGGTTGGCCTTTTAGATTTGGATTTGGGAATTCTAGAGGTGACCACTTGGGTAGGAGGTTGTTGGACAGTTCCGGCCTCCATTGTGGTACTGGAAATCAAAGAAATGACAACATAGGTAGGAACAGTTGAGGAGATTACCTGACTCACCTGTGCCGTTTGAGCTGCATTGAAAATTGGTGGATACACCAATTGAACTTCCCTGTTGTGGTTCAGCCTATTCAAGTCCTCAAGGACTCTCTTATTTTGAACCCAACACTCCTTGGAGTTTGCAGGGAATTGGATCACCGGGTTGCTTTCTACATGGTTAGCCAGCAACATAAAGAATCTAGCATAATAGATATTCTTACTTCTAGATGCTTTATTCCCTAATTTAGCTCCTAGTTCATAAAGAATTAGGGAACCTAGGCTATAAAAGCTATCATTGAGAAGCATGAAAGCAATATCTAGCATGGAAGAAATAACAACATCATAGTTGCTAATCTTACCAGAAAACACCTTTAGAATGGCATCAAATAAAAAGCTCCATTCTTTGACCATTCATTTTCTTTGAATCTTACTCAGATTATCAGTAGGTAAAGCATAGTTAATCAAATTCAGCATGTTAACTATATCAGTATCACTATGCTTTTCAAACCTATTGTTATCAGGTAAATTCAAGCAAGCAGAAATAATGTCACTATTAATCACATGTTCCTTACCTTGAAGAACAAAAGTAATTGTAGCATTCACAGAATCGAAAACGGTTGATTCCTAGATAGCTTCAATTACCTCAAAATAAAGAGTGGGGGCTTCGAGCATAGCCTTGGAGAGCTTGCAGTTCTGGAGAAACCTCATCATAGTGTGATATGATGCGTTCTTCTCCTCAAAGTCCACCAGAGCAGTGAAATTGTTCTTCTCGTATGTGAACCCAGTGAGTGACATTGTTTTGCTGGTAGGTGCCATTGGTGAAAGCTTTGAATCTTGCAGAGAGAAATTAGCTTTGAGAGAAAAGATGGTTTCTTGCCTTAGTGAATATTTGGAGAAAGATAGAAAAAGATTAGCTGAGAGTAAAATTTAATTTATACTCCCCCAAAATAATTCACTAAAACAATCAGAATAATTGAAGGAAATTATCTGATTGGGCAAGAAAGTAACCGTTTGAAAGTAATGGATTGAAAAGTAAAGCCACGAATTTACTGTAATTGCACACACGTACTATACGCAGGTAACTACGGATAAGATTGTGACTTTAACGATTACGATTAAACTAAACTATCTATGGATAGGATTTTACCTTGGGATTTGATATCCGTAGAGGTGTAAAACCTATATCCGTAGACACGAAAAATCCAGTGTCATAAATGACCATCAACGGATAGGGGTATCCGTAGAAGGAGAAATTTTGACTTAGACAAAATTCTTCTTTTTCAGAGAGTTTTAATTCTCATGAAAATCATGTTGACACCGGCTGCATTACAAATCATCATACATTTAAATAAATCAAGTGTAGTTAAGCATACCTAGCTCACTTACCAACCTTGAGAATGTTGATTGATGGTGGCTTGGTAAAAATGTCTGCAATTTTCTGCTCACTTGGAACAAAATGAAGTTCCACAGTACCATTCATCACATGTTCCTGATGAAGTGATACTTTATGTCAATGTGCTTGGTCCTTGAGTGTTGCACTAGATTCTCAGTTATGGCAATTGCACTAGTGTTGTCACAGAATATTGGAATCTTATTAACTGTTAGACCATAGTCTATTAGTTGATTTTTCATCCAAAGTATCTGTGCATAACAACTTCCAGCAGCAATGTATTCTGCCTCAGCTGTAGAGGTAGAGACAAAATTTTGCTTCTTACTGAACCATGAGACAAGCTTGTCTCCTAGAAATTAACAGGTGCTTGTTGTACTTTTTCTGTCAATCTTGCAACCTACATAGTCTGCATCTGAATAACCAATTAGATCAAAACCAGATTCTCTAGGGTACCAAATGCCAAGGTTTGGTGTTCCCTTGAGATATCTGAAAATCCTCTTGATAGCAATTAAGTGAGACTCTCTAGGACCAGCCTAAAATCTAGCACAAAGACATGTAGCAAACATAATATCATGTCTACTAGCTGTTAAATATAGAAGTGAGCCTACCATGCCCCTATAGCTTGAAATGTCCACAGATTTTTCCTTAGTATTCAATTCAAGCTTAGTGGCAGTTGGCATGGGTGTTTTAGCAGGAGAGCAATCCATTAGATCAAACTTCTTCAATAAATAAAAGATATATTTAGTTTGACTAATAAAGATTCATTCTTTCACTTGCTTAACTTGTAAGCCAAGGAAGTGGGTAAGTTCACCCATCACGCTCCTTTCATATTTACTTTGCATAAGTTTGGCAAACCTTTTGCAAAGCTTCTCATCTGTAGACCCAAAATTTATGTCATCTACATAAATTTGAACAAGTATGCTAGAGCCATTAATATTTATAAAGAAAAGAGTTTTGTCAACAGTACCTCTAGTGAAGTGATTCTCTAAAAGAAACTGTGACAGAGTGTCATACCATGCTCTAGGTGCTTGCTTCAGTCCATAGAGTGCCTTGAGTAGGTAGTAGACAAATTCTGGATAATCTGGATCTTCAAAACCAGGAGGTTGACTGACATACACCTCCTCTTCCAGTTCCCTATTCAAGAAGGCACTTTTGACTTCCATTTGATAGACTTTGAAATTGGCATGGACTGCATAGGCTAGGAATATCCTTATTGCTTCCAATCTAGCAACAGGGGCAAATGTTTCATCATAATCTATTCCATCTTCTTGAGAATAGCCCTTAGCAACCAATCTAGCTTTGTTCCTTGTGACAATGCCATTTTCATCCATCTTGTTTCTGAATACCCACTTTGTACCTATAACACTTCTGTCCTTAGGTTTGGGTACCAGCTTCCACACTTTGTTTCTTTCAAATTGGTTTAGCTCTTCTTGCATGGCTAACACCCAATCTGGATCTAAAAGAGCATCCTCAACTTTCTTTGGTTCTTCTTGAGAAGGAAAGCTGCTGTATAGATATTCATCCTGAGTAGCTCTTCTAGTTTGGACATTTGCGGATGCATCACCAAATCAATGATCAGTTCAAAAGGGTGATCCCTTGTCCATTTTCTTCTTGTAGCAGGTGCAGGTCTTGAAGATGCAACATCATTCTCATAAGCATGATCGTGTGAGGTTGATCCTTGACTCAGAGAAACTCCCCCTGAGTTTGTTGGGGGTGGTAACTCTATGTTGTGATCCACTTACGGATGCTCCAATTTGGCTTCCTACGAATGCTCCACTTTGGCTTCCTACGGATGCTCCACTTTGGCTTCCTATGGATGTCTCATTTGAACTTAAGTTATCCATATTAGAGACAGTCATTCTTGGAGGAATTGATTCATCCACATGATCATCATCTTCATCATCAAAGTAGAGACCTTCCACCTCATTCTTAAATCTGAGAGTTTCATGAAAACCCTCGTCAGTAAGACCTTGTATTCTGGCATCATCAAAAACAACATGTACAGATTCCATAACAATGTTGATTCTGTGATTAAAAACCCTGTAGGCTTTCCCAGCTGCATATCCCACAAAAGTGGCTTCATCTGCCTTTGATTCAAACTTTCCAAGATTTTCACCTTGATTTCTCAGTACAAAGCATTTGCATCCAAAGACATGTAGAAAATTCAAGGATGGTTTCCTTCCTTTGAGCAGCTGATATGGAGTCATTCCTTTTGCTTGGTTGACCAAAGAAATATTTTGAGTGAAACATGAAGTGTTAACAGCTTCAGCCCAGAAATAAGTAGGTAACTTTGATTCTCCTAGCATTGTTCTTGCAGCTTCAATAAGAGTCTGATTTTTCCTTTCCACCACTCCATTTTGTTGTGGTGTTCTTGCTGCAGAGAACTCATGAATGATTCCATTTTCCTCACAAAACAACCTCATTGTTGAATTCTTGAACTCAGTGTCATTGTCACTCCTGATTCTTCTTACTTTGAGATCAGGATGATTGTTGGCAGCCTTGATGTGATTGATTATGATTTCACTTGCCCCATCTTTGGAGTGCATAAAGTATGTCCATGTAAATTTAGAGAAATCATCCACAATCACAAGGCAGTACCTCTTCTTTGAGATTGACATGACATTTACTGGTCCAAACAAATCCATGTGTAATAGTTGTAGAGGTTGATCAATTGATGAATCCAGCTTGCTTCTAAAAGAAATCTTCTTTTGCTTCCCTTTCTGGCAAGCATCACAAAGCCCATCCTTGGAAAATTCCAGTTGAGGAAGTCCTCTTACTAGGTCTCTTCTTACCAAATCATTCATAGACTTCAAATGTGACAGTCTTCTATGCCATAGCCAACTTTCATCCTTGCTTGTTTTACTCAGAAGACAAGTGATAGAATTTGAACTTGTTGAGTTGAAGTCAGCTATATACACATTACCTTTCCGGTATCCTGTCAGCACCACATTGTTGTTTTCCTTGCTGGATACAACACAGGCTCTTTGATTGAATGAAACTGAGAAACCTGTATCACACAGTTGACTGATACTCAGCAAGTTGTGCTTAAGTCCGTCAACCAGTGATACTTGATCAATGATGACATCATCCTTTGAAATCAAGCCATATCCCTTAGTAAAACCTGTGTTGTCATCTCCAAAGGTAATGCTAGGGCCAGCTTTTTCCACAAACTCTGTGAGCAGGGTAGAATCTCCAGTCATGTGCCTAGAACATCCGTTGTCTAAGTACCATAGATTCTTTCTGTATCCCTGCACACAACAAAACCAAATCAAGTTGATTTTGGTACCCAAGTTTCCTTGGGTCCTTTCCTGTTAGCTTTGCCTTTCTTGTCATTTTGCACCTTAATCTCAGGTTGAGTTAAATCAACCTTGACCCTGGGTGTTGACCTCTGAGAGACAAAATGCTGAGGATGTTCATATGCAAACATGTTTGACGCGGGCATTTGTGCATTTTGTGCATACATAGCATTCATGTGTGGCATGCTCCATGTTATTTGTGGCATTGTGAATGCATTCATATGAGGATTTGAAACAAATGACATGTTAGCATGCAAATTTGATGCTTGATCAGTATGGGCAAACATGTTATGCATAATAGGCATAAGCATATTGAGAACGTGCATTGGCATTTGAACAGATGGAGTTTTAACAAATTTGCAATTTGTAGATACATGATTAACACTACCACACTTTACACAAGTTGTCAGGAGTATAGTTGCTGTGTTTGTTAATCCTTACCTTACCATTTCTGTTCTTTTTCTTTTTACCCTCAGCCTTAACCTCTAAACTCTCATCCTTGTCCTTCAATTGCTTGTTGGACAGGTGACCTATGTTGACATTCTCAGCTTTGGTTTTGCTACTTGATCCCTGAACAAATTTTTTGTTGGTTGGACCATACTTTTTGTTCAGCTTCTCTAGTCTTTCTTGACTAACACTAGATGTACACTTCTTTGAACAAGTCACTTCCGTAGAGGTGTTGTCCATCAACGGATGCTTGCTATCCGTAGAGGCATTGCCTTCCAACGGATGCTCACTATCCGTAGAAGTGTCATCCCCTAGACTTTCAACATCTAGCTTCTTTTTATCTTTTCTTATTGATTCCTTGTAGAATGTATCCACTCCTTGAGCCTTGATAATGTTTGTGGCAACATTCTTGGAATCAGTCCATCTTGCTATCGTTTCCTATTCTTTGGCTAGTTGTGCTTTGATAGATTCTTCTCTTTTAAGCACAATCAGCAGGTCATCCTCGACAACTTGACACTCTACTCTCATTTTCTCAAACTCAGCAAATTGAGTTTCTAGAAGAGCATTCATGTCACTTAACAATTGATTAGATGTTTTAATCCTTGTGTTCTCATTAGTGAGTGATTTAAGAGAAATACACATATGATACAACTCAGTGGACATATCATTAATAGCATTATTGCATTCCTCAGTAGAAAGCTCAGAGATTGGTGGTAATTACCTGATTGGATGATGAACTGGCCTCCTGCTCGCTTGAATTAGCCATCAGTGTAAGATTCACAAACTCAGTGTCCTCGATCCTCGAGATCATTCCCGTCTTCAGCTCAGTCACAGTCCTGTGTAATGAATGCTCTACCCTTTTGCTTGAGAAGATCAAAGTATTTCTTCTTGTAGTCAACAGGTTCAAACTTCCTGTCACTCTTCTCAGCCTTTGGTTTTCTGCACTCATTAGCAAAGTGACCTCCCATTCCACAGTTGAAACATTTAAATTTGGACCTCACAACAAAGTCCTTTTTGAATGGTCTGGACACATCAGGGTTTCTCTTGAACTTGAGCTTTGAGAACTTTCTTGACAGAAAAGCTAAATGTTCATCTAGCTCATTCATCTCCTCTTGATTGGAGGGCTCACTTTCTTCAATCATTTTTCTTTTGCACTTTCTTGATTCAGCTCTACCTTCGCAAGCACTTTGGCTTGGTGTAGTTTCAGCAGCTTCTTATTTCATGTCCTCAGCCTTTTCAACACTTGCTACTAGAGCAACAAATCCAGTTTTCTTTTGGACCTTCTCAATTTCTTCATCCTGCTCTATTTCTAGCTCATATGTTTTTAGGGTTCCATACTGCCTCTCAAGAGTTAAATCCTTATACTCTTGAGTGTTTCTCAAGGAGACAGTCATGGTCTTCCACTCCTTTGACAAGGCTCTGAGAAATTTAAGATTTGAATCATTGACTTAATACATCCTTCCATACAACTTCAATCCATTCAGCAATTTTTGAAATCTACTAAAAGTATCATTCAAAGATTCTCCACTCTTGAAGTGAAAGTGTTCATACTGTTGTATGAGGAGTTGCATCTTGTTTTCTCTCACCTGCCGAGTCCCTTCACATATGGTTTGGACAGTGTCCCAAATCTACTTAGATGTAGAGCAGTTAATAACATTGTCGAACATGTCAGAATCAAGACCATTGAAGAGGATATTCATGGCCTTCTTTTCTTTATGAACTGCAATGATGTCTTCAGGAGTCCATTTTGAACGCATCTTTGGGATTGTGCTCGGAGCTCCTGCAGGTTCCTGAGATATTGAGGTGTTTGGCTTCATCGGTACATGAGGGTCATGTTCTATGCACTCTACATAAATTTCATCCATTGACATAAGATGTAGACGCATTTTTACTTTCCAGTGAAAGTAGTTTTCTCTATCAAGAACTGGTATTTTAACTCCTTGATCCTTCTGACCCATGATTCAGTTGTCTTTGATCTTTAAACTTCTTGTATGTTAGAAGCTTGCTCTGATACCAATTGTTATTCCCAGAACAATGAATCAAGATTGTAGAAGGGGGGGGGGGGGGTTGAATATAATCTTTAAAAAATCTTCTTTAATATTGATAGTGAAAATAAAAACAAGAACAGAAACACAAATACGATGACACAAGAATTAAAAATTCAGGTGGATTGTTTTTGTCCACCTGAGAGATTTTTATTGAAGAAATCTCTGTGATGTTTATGAATAAACACACAGCTACAAATACACAACTCTAGCTTCGGCAATTTACAAGGATATTGTTTTCTGCTCTCTAAATTGCCTAACTTGATTTCTTAGTTCTAGAGTTATGCTACTACTTGGTTATATAACCCAAGTTTACAAAGATATTTGAACAACTAATAATACAAAAAGTACATATGTTCATAATCCTTGTTTCTCCATTCCGAGCAGTGGTCCATGTGTTGGTAGCTTGCCTTTCTTGGCTGATTGTCTTTTATAGAATTGCTACCTTTGACCATGCAAACAGAATGCTGCTTTCTTCTTGTGACCTTTCCAGACAAACTGACTTCCATGCTCTGTGTAGTCTGTCAACCCATGTGCTCTGACTTACATGTCCCTTTCACAAGTACAGAGTGCATCGGTAGAAGCTACTTGAGTTGCATCCGTTGACAGTGTCTTGATCAACCAGTACTGCTATCCGTAGACAGTACGATGTCCATATCCGTAGAAGGCTAATCAAGATATTCGTAGACAGTCAATTTCACGTATGCAGAATTACAAGGCATCAACTATTTACAATTAGCCTCCCTATTCTACATATCTATTGATAGTCAATATGACTCATTTAACCTATCAAGACTACTTCAACTTCAACATCAGAAATACACAAGCATGTTATATTGAGTCTTATCCGTAGATAAGCTACCCATCTACGGATACTATAAGAGCATACTATCCGTTGATAGCTATATTTACTTATACAATTTTTACTAAGTTAATTTGGTTATCATCAAGAAACAACATAGTTCCTAACAGTATCCTAAAAAAAATTAGACATTGCTCAAAAGTTGACTCAACATGAATGTTAGCTTGTAATTTCAGAAAATTCAAGAAATAATTAATTGATAATGCAAACCCATATTTCTTAGTAATAATAATTATATTTTTAACAAGTATTATTAACTACATAAAAAATAGATTCAAAATAAAATTAATCAAATAATATGAAAAATGTCAAAATGTTACCGATCGTAATCCTTAAACCCTAGAACACCTAAGTAGAACACCTTATGAACACTTGGTAGAATAGGTTATAAGTGTTCATGTTATGTTGGCAACGGGAAATAAATGATAAAACATAGTAGAACACCTTAGACAAACTCTTGGAACACTTAGTAGAACACTAAGTGTTGGGTGAAAGCAAGCGACTGCCTAAACCTAGAGATTCAACATGTGCAATATGATTGTTTGAGTACCAACCAAATGACACACTGAGGACTGTACCTGAATGTAATCACTATTTTCATTCAAATTGTATAGATGAATGGCTCAAGCTCAAAGCCACTTGTCCTGTATGTAGTAAGTTCCCAGACGGATCATCCGGTAGAGCTGAAACTGATCCTATGTCCTCATCTTCTTGCCTACTTCTTTATTTTCTAATTAGCTAATAATTTACTGATATCTTTTCCAGGAATCTTTAATAGGTTTACATATAAAATGTGATGTATATACACTATAAAGAAATCAAAATACGTACAATTGAATTCACTGATGCAAGTGAGATACAATATATTACAGACCAAGTCTCCATAATAATATAATCTAAAACTTTGAATATTAAAATGTCAATCTTCATGTATAACACTTATTTGTTATAATAACTTTTTTGGATATGATAAAAGATAAAAATAATCAAATCTCATGAAAATCTTCTTTTCTAATTAGTTTTACCTACTTACATTCAATGTACAAACACATAACAGATTACCAAAAATTAATGTACAAGTTGATATTTAATGAATAGGAACAAATAACACATCTTTTACATGGTATGACACATTAATAAACATGGGATGCAACGACATCTGACTCTGGCTTAGTTGTGAGAGTTTTACGAGCCTATCGGGTGAATAACTTTGTCTAAGACAGAGGTCTTGAAGGAATGAGGCATGAGGCCCTAAGGTAGGTTCTCAAGCAAGCATCGTTAAAATAACAACCAACTACAACTTTAGTCAGCGGAATCGCTTGGCATTTGCCAGAGATCCGAGAATAATAAAGTTGGTACATTTCAAAATATATACCAGATGAACTCTGATACTCTCCAGCAGACTATTTCCTACCCTTAATGAAACTCTTTCATTTACATACATATGGAATTGTATTTGTGGTATAAAGATCACCCATGACCGTGATACTGGTTTTCATAATGATGTCTCGCAAAACCATGAGTTAAAATGATTACTAACTACTGTAACGAGAACCCATAAATCTGAGAGCCCAAGTGAGGGAGTCCTATAACCCATAAATAATTAGTAGAAACATTTGTTGGCATAATGAACGCTAATTTATTATCGTACAAACTAATTTTTTTCTTGAATATTGACGTTACTGAACCATCTCGGAATATCCATATTTGGTAGATACATGTCAAGCTTCCCTCCAATTTCACAATATTTCTGTTACATATACACATCACATTAAAAATAATAAACAAAAATTGAGTTTAAAAAATTGAAATGATTGTATCCGCTTGTCATTTAAATGTATGGATAAGGAGTATAACAGAACAAATGAGACAAAATAATCTGGAACAAACTTTTTTTTAGTGGTGAATTATAGATTTTTCGAAAACTGACATATCAGTTCGCAGCTTTGAGATCTATTAATCCTTCAATCTCAACCAAGTTACTAAAGTATGAAATATACAAACACCTCAACTGATTCAACTTTGATAGGACAAGTGTTTGAATTGATGTACAATAACTTGCATTAAAAATGGCGGTACAAGACAAAATCTAAATCCAAATTCATAAGACTTTCTGATACGATTATGCCACGTGTAGACTCTAATAGTTTCATGGTGATAAGATTTCTTTTAGTAAAGACCAGAACCTAACCTATTGGCTATGTTACCCGTAAACAAGTTACAGTTACAGGTACAGGAGATCCTTTGGGCAGGGATAGGCGTAGGAACAGAATTCACCATGTGGTGGTCTTTTTTCATGGACTTAAACAACTTGTCTATGTCGTTTGAGTTTGTTATGGTATTACACAACGTGCTGGTTGTTATTCTCAATCCTAATATGTGTTTGAATGTATATTGTTACCTCTATCTATCTTTTATATTACTAGAAAAACAAACAAAAATGCAATGAACTTAGTGCATGTACTAATAACTTATTTTCTAAAACATGTATACCAATTACTGTTAGCTTGATGCAAAAGATGTTGGTATTGTCTACTACTTTCGCTAGTAGTATGTATACATGTATAGCTCTTTGTATGTTGTGATGTTGTTTCTGGTTATGCTACTGAATAAACAATCTGTTGTATGGTCTGTACCGACTGCAAGATGTATGGCCAAAACATTTCTGCCCGAATTATAAATAAAATACGGTGTTGAATAAAAAATAAAAAATTGAGCTGATTATTTGTAATTTTGATTAGATAGTAATTAAATTAAAGAATCAAACTGAATATCTTATAAAAAATAAAGGATATGTTTTTTCAATTCAATGAAGATCAAATCTGGAAGATATTGGTGAGAATGAGAAAATATAATTAAATGCAAATTATGGAATGATTGATTCCCAAATATATTATGAATACTGATTTGTATAATTCAAAATAGTACAGTACTATTATATCCTTTTAGTTTAATTTAAGTACATCTTATAGAATGATATGGACCATTAGATTGTATTAGAATCAATGGACTAGATAAGTACCTTAGTTTTCTTTAAAAAAAGGTGTTCTCTTGAGCAACCCTATATATATATATATATATATATATATATATATATATATATATATATATATGGGAAAGATCCAGAGAGAACCTATCTTTTTTAAAGAACCGAGAGAACTAATCAATCACCCTTAATTTCCCACACCATCCAATGATTGATATGTTTTAAAGATTTACTATAATACTTTTATTAGTACTTTAAGATTCTTTTAAGTGTTTTAATAATTTTATAAGATTCTTTTAAGTGTTTTAATAATTATATTAAAATTAGGATTCTGTTAAGTATTCTATAAAGTGTTTTATAATATATTTCAATATAAAATTTATTTATAATATATTTCAATTGATAATCAAGATTCTTTTAAGTATTTTATTAAGATTCATTAATTATATTATAGTATGTTAGGTCGAATACACAATATATAATCAAGTATGTATGAGAATAACAATCAAGAACACAGGTTTGTAAATCAACAAACTGAATTATATTAAATAATTCTCTCTTAGTGATGTTAATGAATCACAAAGAGCTACTAGGTTACAAGAATAATATATTCAATGTTCGCGTCCCTTCTAGGGATAACCTATCTGTGTTTATATAGTACACAGCTACATACAATCCTTATCTAATTGATACTCCTATAAATTAGCTATACAATTATTATCAATTAAGGATTGCTTCAGTCTTCTGTCCAGTCTCCTTAGCTGTATCAATATATTCTGCTTCTTTCCATCTTCAGAATATATTGCTTCTAGAATCTTTATCTTTGCACCGACAGCTAAGTCAACTATCACCCTGTCAGACTTTAACAAACTCTGACCGGCTTCCATGTGAACTCTTCACCCAGTCAGACTTTATCAAACTCTGACTGGCTTCTATATAAATTCTGATATGTACCTGTTACTTAAACACTGATGAACAAACGTCAGCAATTATATCTAACATAGTATATTAATGGTCTTAGAAGGGTTCTCTCGATAAAATGGTTCTCTCAGTAAGGGTGTACAGACGATAAGTAAGGATGTACTTTTTCTATAAAAAAATCCTCTCCTCTTCCAAAAATATCACGGACAATTGCCTTTTTCAACTAAAATATGTTACATTTTCTATTTTTCCTTACTAAACCCCTTCATTTTCCAAAAATATCACGGACAAACCCTTATTTATTTATTTATTTTAAAATCTATTTTAATATTTTTAATTATTAAAAAAAGTTTACCTATTTTAACATGTCTGTTTACTATTTATAACCAATTATCTTTTTCATCTAAAACACATTATTTTTTCTAATTTTGTTTTAACAAAATCTCCTCATTTTCCAAACAAAATTTAAAAGTATCAACTTGTTAGATCAACTTGTAACACATTTTCACCACAAGTTGTGTTATTGTTCATAACTGTCTTGTAATATTAATATTTTGTTTTCAATTTTCTTGAGAAATAATTTCCTCCTTTTGGTGATTTTGTACGTAAGAAATGAGTGATGTAAACTTTATATTTTCTTTTCGTTTGAGGAACATGTAAGGTTCTTTTTTGCTAATGCATAAGGCTCTAACAGAGATTGGTTTACCATGGTGATATATGTAAACGATTTAAAATTGTGATTTTGTCGGGGAAACATTTTTTTAGTTTTTCAAGTTCTTGTATTGTTTTATTGTCATTCACTAGATGAATTTGTCGACTTGTATTGTATCTTAACACGTATAATTACCATAAGAGCATGTTATATTTTGCCAAATGATACGACATCTTTTACACAATGTTTCATTAGATTTTTTGAAATAACCATCATAGTCAAGACATTTGCTTTGAAACACATTGATGGAATAACCCATGAAGTTATAGAATAACCAAGTATCGACCTGATTATTACATATCCAGGCCGACAAATTTGGAGCTCGTAATTAGTATTAGGCATATCATATGCTTGGAGTTCGTCAACAACTTTTATGAAGGCCCCAAAAGGTGAGGTCCATGGAAGCTGAAACCTTTAATAATGATGTCAAAATGACATGGTCTATTCAAATTTGTATTTGGCACCCTATCAAAAGGTTCACTTGTTAGATACAACCACTGACATCATCTTCTTTTATACAATCTTTATTTAGAGAAGATTTAAAAATATTTATACACGTACATATTAGAAAGGTATAAAATTGGTATTAGTATGAAATCCAATTCAAATTTATAACTATTCGATCAAATTCAATTAAAATAGAATTTTGAATCTAAATTTCAATTAGAATATCGAATTCTTATATCATCATAAAACATGCCAAAAATATTCTACACATAAACTTATAGAATTAGGGAAACATACTCTCAAAATCAAAAAGTGAAATTATAAAATTATTACAATAATGTGTGTGAATACATATAAGATTTTTACACAATTATTACAACTAAATATAGTGACATCCATATGTAGTCTCTTCCCCAACATCCTACCAATAAAGAGTAAACTCAACAATACAAGGTCCCCACCTACCTACAACACACCCCATACTGATCAATGTACAAAAACACAATTGTTGTGTTTATGTATATAGATGTTAATATCCAAAATGTATAAATGTTTTAAATTCTTGAATGAAACGAACATCCCAAAATGATAAACATTGGACCTTTTAAAGAGCATGGAGGGGATGATTAATTCAAGTACTACAACTGTCATTCTTCTTCTTATTTACTCTAATTCTCTCATCCTTCTTGATCGCGGCTAACCAATTAAAATGCTTCAACTGTGGAAAAACTATCTTCAGCACACCCAAAGCTAAGCTTGCCCACAATTCTCTCAAACATCGTGAAATCGCCGAAAGCAAAACTATTGCAGTTTGCGATGAATGCATAACTATTTACCCAACCAAATCAGATGCAAATAATCATGTACGTAAATATCACCTGGGAGGTGCATGTGGTGGCGGATCGACGAATGGTGGTGCGACGCAATGTAGGCCACTTGGGTTAATTTAACAGGGGATAGGGGTTGTTGGTAGTGTTAAATTTCAATATGATGTAGGTTTATTATGTTTTTAATTAGGTCTTCAAATTACTCCTCTTGTATTATTGTTGGTGTTGTTTTCTATTGTTGTTTGTACTTTAGTTTCAATGTGTTAGATATAATTGCTGATGTTTGTTTATCAGTGTTTAAAGTATCAGGAAACTATCAGAGTTTAGCTGGAATACTAGTCAGAGTTTGTTAAACTCTGGCAGTCAGAGTTTACTTAGCTGTCGGTATTATACTCAATGAAGATTCTAGAAGCGATATACTTTGAAGAAGGATAAAAGCAAAGAGATATCGTGATGGCTAAGGAAATGGAACAGAAGACAGAAGCAATTCTTAATTGATATTAATTATATAGCTGATTTATAGGAATATCAATTAAAGATTGTATGTAGCTGTGTACTATATAAACACAGATAGGTTAACCCTAAAAGGGATGCGAATACTTGAAAGATTATTCTTGTAACCTAGCAGCTCTCTGTGATATTTTACATCACCGAGAGAGGAGTTATTAATTCCATACAGTTTATTGTTCATAAACAGTGTTCTTATTGTTATTCTCATCCATATATTTGATTATATATTGTGTATTCGGCCTAACACAATGAATGAATGAAAAAATATCTTGCTCATTTTAGTTTGTGTATGTTATTGATGTAGATACATGTTTATATTCCCTCATGAATGATTTATTTAGTTGTTTTCTTAACATCAATGTAGCAAGTTATGTCCTTGTTCATAACTGTCATTTAAACTTTGTTAATTGGGTTAATTTTGCAGGGGATAGAGGTTGTTGGTAGTGTTAGGTTTCATTATGATGTATGTTTGTTATGTTTTTAGTTAGGTCTTCAAATCACTCCTCTTGTATTGTTGTTGGTGTTGTTTCGTATTGTGATACTGAACTTTTAAAACTATCACTTGCTATACTGGACTTCTAACTTTTTTACAAGACGTGTACTTCCGTCAAGTATGACTAATTTTGTTAATTTTTTCAAGGGTATTTCAGTCTTTTTGTCATCATCTTCTTCATCAAACCCATTTCCACCATTGTTGAAATTTTTGAGAAATTAAAAGTTGAATATCTCATTCATTTCTTAACGAAACCAAGTCATTCAAGTTGCAACATAGTCATTTTTTCTTCCTCTACAAATAGATATTGATTTTCACTATCAATATTTAAATTTGGCGAAAATAATTTAAAAAGACATAACTTAACAAGCTATACATGAATTGAAGTTTGTTAATAAATTCTTGAAAGTAAATTTTTAATAGTTATAATTGATATCCCATTGTGGAGAAGAAAAAGACGATTTTATTGCAATTTAAATGAATCTATTTCGTTATAAAATGAATGATAAATTTGAGTTATAAGTTTTTACAAAAATTATCAATGGTGAAAATGAGTTTGAGGAAGAACATGATTGATAAAAGACGAATATACCCCTGAATTTTCTAACGGCGTCAAATGAATTTAACGGAAGTACACATATCGTACTACATCAACCGTAATTTCATAATTGAAATTGATATGGTTAACTGCAACCACAAATGTGATTACAGTTGAAATTTTTATAAAACCGCTACATGCGGTTTGGTTCGACGTTTAACCTGAAATCGAACCGATCCAAATCGTGTACTCCTAATGATATGTACAAATCAGGATGAATGGTTACGCACTAACGGACAACACTAACATTGTGCTCCCGAGCTGGATTAGGAAGAGAAAATAATAAGGAAAAAGTTTCAAAATTTTCTTCCCAGGTTGTGATTCCTAGTTTTTTCGGGAGTGAAGAGATGTTTCGAAAAGAAAACTTTAATCATGTTATCTCTATAATTTTTTTCCTAAAAATGAAATGATTGAGAAAGAAGATTTAATACCAAATTCTTAAATAATTCTCGATATATCATTTTTTTCAAAATTTTATCTTCTTTTCACAAAAATGCGGAGCCCGCAAAATCATTATTTTTGTTTGTATTGTTTAACCTTTTTTTTCTTGTATTTTTATATCCAACAAAAAGAATATGAAACATAATGTCACTGATAAGAACATGAGATTTTATATCATCATAAAAAATATTAGAACTTTTTGTCAATGTGTAGATCATGTTATTGTTGAAGAGGTAGTGAATTGATCCTATCAGAAGATTAGGGTTATTTGGCTTGAGATATTTTGAAATTAGATGTGAGTGTAGTTTATTTCAACCTCATGCATGATATTTCATTTATAAAAAGTAATTTTAAAACTCATTACTCAAAACTCCAAGATACGGATTTTTGATACCTCAGGGGATGTGGGTACGAGGGAGTACAACCTCGTGCCCAATATTTGGTTCATAAAAAATAATTTTAAAATTCATTTCTCAATACTCCGAGATATGGATTTTTGATACCTAAGTGTATGAGTACGAGGGAGGAGTATCAATAAACAATTTCATTTTTAATATTTCAATATCTATTTAAGTAATTAAATATAAAATTTTTAATACAAAAAAATTAAATAAGCACCCGAAAATATCTTAAATCAAATAGAATTTCAACATTCAATTAAACACACGACACCACAAATAATACCTGAAATCCATATTATATTAACCAGATTCTTAATTCTGATCCCATACTTTTTAACGAATCAAACGATCCATAGTATAATCATCGGATAAAAATGGCGGTCAACTCATATTATCCCACGTCTTCCAAATTTTCATTTAATAATTGACGTAATATTTCAAATAATCCGTAACGACTATCTATTTGTATTATTCAACTCATTTTACAAATTTAACTAACAAAAATAAATTTTGTTGGATATACGTATTATTCATTGAATTGTTATTACGGAGAAAGAAAACGTTATAAGGATAAAAGTTTTTATTTTTTAATTTAATGTAAAAGTTACTAGGAATTTTTAATTCTTTTCTCATTGTTTTTGCAGTTAAATAATATAAATAACTTTTATGTTCAAAATTAAGATCTTTGAATTGTCAAATCAATATTTTTTTCT
The DNA here is from genome assembly GCA_030848705.1 of Heracleum sosnowskyi. NCBI lineage: Eukaryota > Viridiplantae > Streptophyta > Magnoliopsida > Apiales > Apiaceae > Heracleum > Heracleum sosnowskyi. The sequence continues at coordinate 4,942,173 of CM061242.1, read as the reverse complement.
ATAATTCTCTCACTTCTCACATGTGTTAAATTTGGATTTATATAAAAACAAAAAATCCAACTTTAATGGTTTGTTTGCGCATCAATACTATTATATAATAGACAAAACATTAAAAGTTTGGTTGGTCGGTATGGTACGTTGTGATTTTACTTAATTGCCCTTAATTAATTGTACTTCGTATTTTTACTTAATTAACCTTACTTATTTATAGAAATGTATTATTAAATAATAATATTACATATTTATAACCAATTACCTTTTTCACCTAAAATACATTATTTTTTCTATTTTTTCTAACAAAGTCCCCTACTTTTTCAAATATATCACGAGCAATTACCTTTTTTAACTAAAACATGTTAGTTTTTCTATTTTTTCTTACTAAAACCCCTCATTTTCCAAAAATATCAGGGACAAACATTTAGTTATTTATTTTTAAACCTATTTTAATATTATAATTATTTTTTAAAAATTTACATATTTTAACATTTCTACTTATTTTTCTTAACAAATACAATTACTAAAAATAATCAAATATAAATAATCAAATACCTATTTATAACCAATTACCTTTTCAGCTAAAACACATTATATATTTTTTCTAATAAAGTCCCTCCTTTTCTAAATATATCACGGGAAATTGCCTTTTACAATTGTCTTTTTCTATTTTTCTCACTAAAATCCATTTTTCCCCCAAAAATATCACAGAAAATCCTTTACTTATTTATTTTTAAAACATATTTAAATACTTTTAATTATTAAATTTTAAAACCTCATTTTCCAAAAATATCACGGGCATTTACCTTTCTAAACTAAATATATGTTTCATTTTTTATTTTTTCTTACTAAAACTCCTCATTTCAAAAAATATAACGGACAAACCCATACTTATTTATTTTAAAATATGTTTAAATGTTTTTAATTAATTAAAAGTGTTTAGCTATTTTAACATGTCTACTTATTTTTTGCACAATTAAAATTTAAAAAATATTTAAAAAAATAATAAAATAACAATTAACAATCTGTGCATCGCACGGGTTTTAAGCTAGTACATATATAAACACAGTGTTGCCCATTTAGTAGCAAATGATGCATATTTCGTGTCAGGTTTTCAGGAGTGGTATCATACTCTAGATTTTATCACTTCTAATCTTGTTTTGGAAGCATTTTAATTAATGCAAGTACGTTTATTTCAAAAATAAAATAAAAATATAAACATAATATTTCAAAATTTATTCTTCTTTAATCCCTCTAAATTCTCTCCATGTGGTTGCAAAACACCTTTCTGAGTCACAAGCCTCTGTCCAAATTTTCCTTAAATTCATCACTTATAAGTTCTCATCTGACTTTTATTTGGCTTAATTTTGACAAGTCATATATTTTTTTGAAACAAATAAGCAGCTTTCATTAAATCGAAACATCATACATCAGAGTCTCCAACAAATTAAGAGGAGGAGACATAAACATGTTTTGACAATTCGGCAAACAAGGATATCTAGCTACTAAATGAGCTACTTTGTTCGCCTGTCTTTTAACAAAAGAGATTGAAAGATCGCCTCTAGATTGTAAATAAACTCGACAACCTTCAAACAAATGACCCACTTCAAGAAAATTCTCAATGCGATTATGAATCGCATTCACTGCGACGAGAGAATCAGACTCAACCTCGACATTACTGTACTGCAATTCCTCAATCCATTTGAAACCTTCGAGAATAGCTGTTGCTTCTGCCTCAAGCACAGTCCCAGCACGAGCAATACGCTGCACCTTACCCACAACAAACTGCCCTCTATGATCTCTGATAACAAGACCTACGGAGAAGTCTGCAGCATCAGTAATTTTTCTTACATCTCCCCCTCCCGTAATGAGTCTACTCGGAACCGGCCGATTCCTGAGCCATTCGTTCTCCCCTCCATGCGGCGCCCCCTCTTCCAGGCCCATCACAAGGAAAACGAAAACCAAGATTTGCTTTATCCGGTATCAAACGGGAGCTACGCTTTTGTGAAGGATACATCTAAGGATGAACCTCGCATTGAGGATTATCCAGTTGTGAATGAGTTTGCAGATGTCTTTCCTGAAGAGCTACCAGGTTTGCGTTGGGACGAAGGAAGACTAAGTACATTCTTTTTTTTTGGGGAAAGGATACTCTCTAGGGACAAAGACAAACAAGTCCAGATTAGTACGAACGGAGGCATCTACATTAAGCTTCAAACAACCAGCGCCTGGAGGTTTCCACTTCTGAGGACAATGCTGACAACTATCAGACTCAGCAACTTGTTTGTTTCTTCTAGTGCTGATAGCAGAGTTCCATTCTGTGAAAAAATTGTTACTCCAATCCATAGCGAAAGCATGCCCAACAACCTTTTGCTCCCATACCTTTTTGTTGCGGAAAAACCAAACACCCCACAAGACTTTACCAATTCTCACCACTTCATCAGAACTAGCACTATTTACTTTCTGCAAAAGCCATAATGAGACATCCTCCACCTGAGACATATCATACACCACACCTGTGTATTGCCAACACTGACGAGCAAAACCACAGTCAAAGAACACATGAGCCAGATGTTCAATGTCAATCCCACACATCGAGCATATAATAGGAACAACAACACCTTTCAGCCTCAAACGATTTCGAACTGGGATATTATTACGACAAAACCTCCATAAAAACACCTTCACCTTATGTGGTATCAAAAGCCTCCATAACTTACACCAACCTTCAGACTGATTAACCCGTTGCACTCCAACATTCTTATTATGCCAGAGATGATAACCAGTTTTGACATTATACTTCCCATTCGAGGTTTTACACCACGCCAGCCTATCACCTACATCATTCTGAGGAACTTGCAACGCCAAGATATGAGTAGCATCTGCATTACCAAAATCTACTCGAACTTTCTCACTATCCCAAGTTTTTGTCCCTGGTATAAACAGAGTCGACACCGTAGCATTACCCATCTCATTTCTGACAGTAGAATCAACACAAAAGTCTGGTTTTTGCTTCAGCCAAGGATTTGTATTCGCTTGAATAGATTTGCCATCCCCCAATATCCACCTAAAACCTTCCTTTAGCTCTTCCTTGGCAGTCAGAATACCTGACCAATAAGAAAAAATAACAAAACACTTAAGAAAAATGTTCAATTTAATGCTCTTCACGGGGTTTCCGGTTTAATCACTTCAAAACAATTTACCTTTCATAAGTTATTGTTTTTGGCATTTTTTTTATTTTGTAATGGACGTTAGAACTTTTTGGATGGAGGAACCTAAATTAGAAAATTAAAAAATTTAAAGACCTGAAATACAAAGTATTAAATGATAATAGTTCAAAATGATTTAATTGATTTTCCCTATTATAATATTAGAAGAGGAGGGTACATGTTAGATTATTTTATTTATTATCACAATTTACGGACTTACAAATTAAAGATAATTATATTTAATATTTATTCTATATTTGAACTGATTAAATGATTTAAAATAAAAAATTTAATAACATCTTATTCGATATAAGTTTTGTAGATATGTAATACCGAACAAAAGTGTGATTAAGGTTAAGAGGTCTGATCTCGCTTTTATCTAAAAAACATAATAATAAAGTTTTTGTTCCCAAAATTATATATAATACTCCTCAAGTTCCCTAAATCCGTATTCATATTTATCGTCACGACATAATCACGTATATAACAACCATCTATTTATGTTATTACCGTCTAGAATGTGCAAGGAACCCAATAGTAAAGGGCCCCAAATCAGAAAAACCCATGTAAATATTCTATATATATCCATCTAATTAACAGCAAAATAATAACTTTTTTGATGTCTCTTCAAATATCACGTCTAATAATTAGAAAATTGTCATGTATAAGTGTTGAAAATATATTTATTATATATAGCTCGTTTAAATTTTAAATAAATTAAGGGCCCAATTTTATAATTAGCCCATGATCCTTGTAAAGTTTGAGACGGACATGGTTATTCAACTTACGTTACAAATTTAACTAACAAACATAAAATACAGTATAAATTTTGTTGAATATACATGCGCTATTCATTGACTAGATTATCCAGAACAAAAACATGTTATCATCAAGAAAGAGAAGGTTACAAGGACGGAAATTTTTTATTGAATGAAAAAGTCATCCGGATATTTTAATTCTTTTCTTACTATTTTTGTAGATAAATCAGTCGGATTTCACAATGATAATTTGTAAATCCAACCAAAAATAAATTCAAAATATTATTCAAAACAAATAAAAATTAACATAAATATTTTCTACGTTCAAAATCAAGATCTTTGAATTGTCAAATCAATATATTTTTTAATAATTCCAACTTCTCACATGAAGTATTAAATTTGGATTCATATAAAAACAAAAAACCAACTTTAATGTTTTGTTTGAGCATATATATTAGTAGACACAATATTCCTCAGTTTATTCTTCTGTAGTTCCTCCTCTAAATCCTCTCCATGTGGTTGCAAAACACCCTCCTGATTCACAAACCCCTGTCCAAAATCTCCTTAAATTCATCACTTATAAGTTCTCATCTGGGTTTTATCTTGTGACTTATAAGCCACTATGCAGCCTTCTACTGTGAGTCAAGAACCCATTTTTCCCTTAAATCTTGTACATAAATTAGCTGATTTTGCATTTGATTCTAAGTTAATTCATTTTAATTCAAATGGGGTTTCTCCAAAGTTGTCTAATTTTGCTTGTTTTGATAAGTTTGGTGATAAAAAAGTGAACTTTAAGGCTTCTTTGTGTGTTAGTAATGCTAAAGTTTCTAACTTTGAGAAGTTTGTAACTCAGTTTAATAGTTTTATTAGGTTTCATTGTGAGAAGATTTCAATTGGGTTGCCTTTTAGTGGGATTGGTAGTTGTGAGGATAGAAATGGAGTGGGAGGGAATGGGAATGTTGTTGTGGAGGATGTGGGAGTGCCTTTGAATGTTGTGGAATCGAAAAACCCGAAAAGGGTGCTAATTTTGATGAGTGATACTGGTGGGGGTCATCGAGCTTCGGCTGAGGCTATAAAGGCTGCATTTAATCAAGAATTTGGGGATAAGTATCAGGTTAGTTGTACATTGTGATGTATAGCTTTGATCAAGATTGAAATATCGATTGTTATGTTGTGTGTTATAAAGAGTGTTTACTGCAGGTGTTTGTCACTGATTTGTGGACAGATCACACTCCTCGTCCTTTTAATCAACTGCCGAGGAGTTATAATTTTTTGGTAAAACATGGGCCTTTGTGGAGGGTGACATACTATGGGTCAGCTCCAAAGGTGATCCATCAACCGTATTTTGCAATAACATCAGCATTTGTAGCTCGGTAAGGCAATGTTTTTTAAGTTTTAGCTATTACAATATCAACTTTTAGCTGGTGTCGAGACTAATGCCAATAGTTAATTTCAGTCCGAAATTTCAATCTAAAAGAGTATTTTTATTTGTGTAGCTTATAACACTAGTAATTAATTTAGTGTGTCCTATTGTAATAGGGCCTTTTCTGTACTAGATAAACTCATGAACGTGTGTGCATGTGTAGAGGCTTAAATTTATAGGTATTATTGGTAATGTATTAGCAAACACTAGCTTTGCGCATTATTGGGTTTAATCCATTTCTCTGCTTCATGGATAGTTTTTCAACCACTTGAAAAGAAATTCTGATTTCGTCTTCGGTTCTTAACTATAATGGCACAAGTCCCTCTCAGTCGTTGGGGTTCAAATAAGTAGATTTCAACAAATTTCTAAGCATTGCAACTGTCACTTGTAGTAGAATTTCTAAGTTAAGCATTCCAAGATGATGCTCCGTTTGGTCGAGAAGATTGGAGTGAGGTCGGAATGGAATGAAAAAATATGAAAGAAATTGAAAGGAAGAGAAGGATGTAAGATGATTAGGTTTGTGAAGAAGATAGGTAGTAAGGAGATAGATGATTCATTAGGTAAATTGGTAGTTGAGCTCTATTTTAAAGCGGCAGGAATGGAATGGCCGAAGGGATGATTTATATTAATTACAAAACAGTAAAAATTATAATCCATTTCCTCGCAAGTTCACCCTCTCCAACCAAACAAAGTGTGAGGGGAGGATATTGCACAATTAGCTACTCAAGCAGAATGAACCTTTATTATATCTAATGTTGTCACCTAATTTCATTGTATTGTATTTTACAGAGAGGTCGCCACAGGTTTGATGAAATACCAGCCAGATATAATAATTAGCGTACATCCATTGATGCAGCATGTTCCACTTCGTATCTTGAGGTCAAAAGGCCTGCTTGATAAAATAGTATTTACTACTGTAATTACGGACTTAAGCACCTGTCATCCAACATGGTATTCTCTAAACATATTTAGCTTACTCTATAATATTTTTGAGGGTAGATTTAAATTTTAATGCTCTATGCACTTGGACATGTACAGGTTTCATAAGCTAGTAACGAGATGCTATTGTCCAACTAACGAAGTCGCAAAAAGGGCACTAAAAGCAGGTCTTCAATCTTCTCAAATTAAAATTTTTGGCCTTCCTGTGAGACCTTCATTTGTCAAAGCTGTCCGCCCGAAGGTTTGCCATTATGATCTTTTTGCAGTTGACTTGTGTTGCATCAGGGAAAATAAATATATCCTCCAACTTCAAAGATGTCTTGCTCTAGCATTATCGCCCTCAGTCCCTTTACGGAAGGCTGAGGGGTTTAAGCCTGGTCGAAGGCAAAATGGGTGTATGTTTAACTAGCAAAAAAGAAATACCTCGAACTTGTACAGAACTTGCAGGTCGTCTTCTTCCAGATAGAACTCTGTTGGTTAAGTCAGGAGAAGGAATTTAGATAACTATGTGTCAAATTGGGTCTTTAAGCGTTTTCTAGAATTCAACAGAAGGAACTTAAATACTGTAATTATGTGTTACCATGGTCTTAATCCATTTTCCAGTTTTTTGTAGATACTACTGAGGTCTCTAGTTTGATAAACAAAATCAGAAAAATATAAATGAATATGACAGTCATAATGTCAATCGACCGTGAGACCTCCCTAACATCTCTAGTCCCCTAACATCTCCCTAAACTAACCTAATTTTCCATAAATTAGCGAAGTTCTTATCTTTCTTATGTAGTGGAGTTCAATGGGTCACTTCGTAGAAGAAGGGTTGCAAGTTGGATATATATAGGATTTGGGAGATTTGATTTTTCATTATGGTACTCTAGGTCTAGGACATGAAACATGCCTGTGATTACTGGTACATGCGACATTTTTTTGGGCACATGATTAATATTTTTATTGGCTTTCATATGATCAACCTTTGCGCCGAGTGTAAAGGTGATTACCAAGATATGTTTTAAAAAGTAGGAGAGACTAGAGATGAGGATAAAAAAAAAGTTTGGGTAGAAAGTTTGTTAAATAAAGCAGAGAAGAAAGTTCTGAGAATGATTTTAGAGAGAAATTCATTTCATGTTATAAACTTATAATACATGATAACATCCTAATACAGAGAAGCAAGATTTATAATACTCGACTGAATAGACTGCTGTTACCATCAACACCAGAATATGTAGCAATACGAAGAACATGATAATGAGAGTTACACAGAGTGTTTGACAGCAAAGACTGACGACACACAAGTGTTTAATTATATTGACCATTTCCTAACATCCATTTTTGTTGTATAATTATTTGTTTTGATCAAAATAAGTTGCAAGTCCTTTTACATGTTACCGTAAACTGCCATTTGACTAGACAGATTATTTCTTTCATTCCCAGATGACACCAGCGTGTATATTACTTTTCATGCTATAACTTATTCATCATTAAATCTGAGAATATAAATTAGTTAAATTTTTTAATTTTCGTCTTAATTTATAGGATGAACTGAGGAAAGACCTTGGAATGGATATGGATCTTCCTGCTGTGTTGCTAATGGGTGGTGGGGAAGGGATGGGTCCTATTGAGGCTACTGCTCGGGCACTTGGAGACTCATTATATGATGAAAATCTTGGAGCCCCAGTAGGTCAGGTCCTGGTGATATGTGGCCGTAACAAAAAGCTAGCCAGCAAATTACTTGCTATTGATTGGAAGATTCCCGTTCAGGTATACACAGTCTTTAGCACTTTCAAATAATGGTTTATGATGTTAATAATTCTACTCCATGGTCAGTGCTTTTTGGCTTTGTATCCACATGGGATTACTTCTGAAGGTCTCAGTTTGATTTTAGTAATCATTGATATCTTTTTAAACAAATTTTAGTTATTTTAATGTCTTCGCATTATGCTTTAAATGTTCTCGTAGTTGTAAATAATCATTTATACACATGACTTCATAATAATTGTTGTGTATACTTTTATGTTACTCTTATTGAAAAAGAAGCAGACATAAATTGTTTATGATCAAAGAATAGCAGGTATATAAGTATTTTTTGAAATATTTTAGGTGAAGGGTTTTGTCACCAAGATGGAGGAATGCATGGAGGCTTGTGATTGCATAATTACCAAGGTAGACTTACAAAGTTACATAGATGTTGTATGTATTTATAGTTTTTTACTGGCTTTTCTTTTCTCTCATCAAATCATTGCTTTTGTTGTGATCATCTGGTCTCTCCTGTAGGCTGGTCCAGGGACTATAGCTGAAGCTATGATTAGAGGCCTCCCCATTATCTTAAACGATTACATTGCAGGACAGGTTAGTATATAACTCAAGAAGCTATATTTCTGATTTAATGTTACAATTTTCAATTTTGTCCCTACTAGTAGAATTTAATTACAATCTTCACATGTTTCTTTTGTCTTGAAAGTATATCTTGTCACGTCTTACACTTCTGAATCCACTGAATATAATAACACGCCAGCATTTTCCCTAGCAAAGGTTGATTGTAATTTTTTTAATAAACTTCATATATAGCAAAACTATTTTAGGTGAACTTTGGAGTCTTTATGAGTTTGTAATGCAAAAATCCATGCCTCGAGGCACAATTTCAAAAATTTTTAATTACTACATAGCAGGGAAATTGACCGCGAGGCTTTTCTCTTCTCACTGCTACAACATAAAAAAATTTGTATATTCCACTTATGAGTAATGATGTATGCATTACATGTGCTAACTATACGATGTACATTGTAATTTGTGCGTGTCTATATTAATAGCTCTACAGAGGTTTACTTGTACATTTCTCAGTGGTTCCTTGTTCTTGTGTCGCAGGAAGTTGGAAATGTACCATACGTCGTGGAAAATGGATGGGGGAAATTTTCAAAATCACCTAAAGAGATAGCTTCTATCATCTCTCAATGGTTTGGTCCGAAAGCAGACGAGCTTCACGCCATGTCTCAAAAAGCACTGAGACTGGCACGACCAGATGCAGTTTTTAAAATTGTCCACGATCTGGACGAGCTAGTGAGGCAGAAAAGTCTCGTGCCTCAGTACTCGATAACCTAAAACCACGGTCCTTACATTTTTTTTCAAGTTTCTTGTTATACTGGTCCATTGGTCGAGAGATAAACATGTTTGTTCTAACATGCGATTTCATGTTAGATCATCACACTGTAAAAATAGAGTATAGTCTTGATTCATTCCAGAAACACGAATTATCATCACACTGTAAAAATAGAGTAATGTGAAGAGTCAATGTGTATTGAATAGTACTTTAATTTACACTTAATGATAGACTCATAATTTGTTCTCACTAGCTTCGGAATCGGGGAAAATCATTCATGAGATTACTCATTTTTCAAAATTAAAAACACAATATAACTGTGTACTGATAGTTAAAATTTTTATTCATTCAAAGCAAGTATTCATTCATTAATTTTATACGAGATTATTCATTTATCGATAATTGTAAAAGTAGATTATATAGTATTCAATGCATTAAATTAAATATAAATAAATGAATCGTACATATATAACAAAATATTGCGATGAATAAATTTATGAGTATTAATTTCAAAAAACTATTACCAATTTAAAATTGAAAATGAATAGTAATATTTTCGATCCAACCCGACCCGATTGTAAACGAATTAACAAATCGACTAGGAAAAGGTTTTTCTGTTTTGTTTTCCCTATAAATAATGCAGAGCAAAGCAAGCGGAGAGAAGAAGAAAGAAACACAAGAGACGATGGAGGTGGATAGAACGACGTCGTTGACAATAGGGAGAGCAACAATGGAAAGCATATCGGAAAGACTATCGGAGCTTGAAGATTTATATTTTCCTAAAGCAGTTGAATCTTCAACAGTGAATCCTTCTCAACGCAAGTCTCTCCTCCTCGACCTCCTCTCCCGTGACGTCCCCGTCTTCTTAGGTATACTACTTTTCGATAAATTAATACCCGATAAATTAATAATCTCGATAAATTAATAAAATACTCGTGTCTTGAAATATTTATAAAGTAATACTCGGTAAATTATAAAATTAACCGTTATTCACACATATTATTATAAGTTAATAACATTAGAATGCTACTGTATATATGCTTGATTTTACCACTACACATGGGTTATGTCTCGATAAATGAATAAAATTCTTCGGTTTCGGAATATCTGTGGAGTAATACTGGATTAATTAATTATGTTTAGATAAATTGGTAAAATTAATAGTTATTCGCACATTATGACATTGGAATGCTCCTGTTTGTATGCTAGATATCGCTGATTGTAGTTGCTTATGTGTAATTGGTGAGAGTGTTGTGTGTATTATCGAGTTTTTTTTGACGGAACTAGCTAATGGAAGGTCTTGCTTGTTATGTAATTATTAATAATATGTGTGAGGAGCTGAAAGAATTTGAGATTGTTTATTTGACACGTGTCGCGGAAGCTACTTTAACTGTTATGTTACACACAAACAAGCACACTGAGCTCGCAAAAGAATGCACATGTGTTGTACTTACTAATTGTAGCTAGTTATGCGTAATTGCTTAGAATTATGTAGGTATGATCAAGTGTGTTTCAGTAACTAGCTAATGAAAGGTCTTGTATTAGCTAATTTTAGGTAGTTTTTGTGTTAGTTCATTACACGATTGTGTTATTTATATGTTATTAATTTTATTTGGGTGTTGAATTGCAGAAAGATACGGATCACAATTGAAATTTGAGGAGCTGGAGGAATTTGATGTATTGAGAGATGATTATGAAGTGAAGTGGCATTTAGATCATTTACGGAGTGTAATGAAACCGACGGATGAGGAGTTGAAGTCGAGGTCAGCAAAGGTTAAGAATAGGAGGCGAGCTTACATGGATAAGTTGATATACGATGGGCAGTATTTTTCAGAGGATGCTATGAGGGAAAGAGAGCCGTATTTGCACCATGAGTATGTTGGGCAGTATCAGGATCTTAGCGGGAGGAGAATGGCTAGGCCGGGGGAGAGGTGGTCAGATACGTTGATGAGACGGGTTGATGAGGGTATTTTGGTGGCTAAGATTAGGAGGGAACAACAGAGGTTGGGTGTGCCTCAGAAGGATTGGGTTGGGAGTGAGATGGAATTGCGACAAGAGGAAGTAGAGGAGGAAGAAGAAAGTGAAGAAGAAGAAGAAGAAGAAGAAGAAGAAAGTGAAGAAGAAGAAGAAGAAAGCAGGAAGGGTGGCAATGCTATCGGAAGTTCCCGTATGCCTGAGGTAATTTCTTTAAATGAAGCTACTATCTGTTCGTATTGTTGTGTTTTTGATCATATATATGTTTTTGCTGTTAGATATATAAACAAGTCTGCAATTCTGCATGTTCGTATGTGATTGCATTTGCATTGGCCTGTTTAAGTTGCATGTTTATTACTGATTTGCCAAGAATGCCCTGCAACAACAGCCCATCTTAGGTGGTTTGATTTATCTTCTATCTTCCTTTTTATACAACTATACACACTTGCAAATTACACATATGCAGTCATAGGCACTAGTAAATAATTGAAAATTCATTGTTATAGCATTGATGACTCATGACACAAGTAGGGCTTACAATTGATTGTTGGTTAAGGCTTTCTCAAGTTCTGAAAGGCTGCAGCAGAGTCCTCTGTCCTGTTCAAATTTGTCTTTCTCCGCTGTAGACTAAATTTGATTTGATGTTAGACTATTGCTTTATATCATTTCACAAATTTCCTTGCCCTTATCTTGTGTTCGGTTGGAGTGAATAAAATGAGGCCGAAATGGAATGAATTTGGGGAGAGGATAGAATGAAATAAGAGTGAATACTGGATAGGAATGGTAGTCTTCATTTTTCTGGTTACAGGAGTACTTGTAATGTCTGGCTACCATAATTTAGCTCAGTTTAATGCTCTACAATATAAATTTGATTTTTGGTTACTTACATCTTAATGCTTGATATATTTAGGTACTCTCGTCAAGTAATGAGATCAGTAACACCCAACCCACAACTGTAATGCCTGATCAGGGAGTCCAGTTATTGGAAGAGGAAATGCAAGATCGGATGGATCAATTTACTCACATCATGCATCAAAAGTTTATGTCGGGGGAAGATCACCAGCATTTAGATTATTCAAAAATAGATGAGGATGAGACTCTAGATGATCACTGGATGAGGGAGGCAAATCAAGATGCTGAGGAGAAATACTTTGACGATGATTAAGAAGACGTCTAAATTATTTCCGTATTTGCTTGGATTTCTCATGTTTGCTATAGCATCTCATCTAATCCTAAAACTCATTTAGTTCAACTGTATGTGTATATTAGTGAAGCAATTATCTTTGGTTAGTATGGTTCAGCCAGTTTGGGAATTGAATCCTGGTGGACTTATTCTTGTTATACTTATTTTTACACATGTTGAAAAACCAGGTTGTTAACAAAGTGCATACTGCAGAGGGTGTCTTGTTATGATAGAAAATTGTCCGAAATTCCTGCATGTTTCCCATCTGATTAATTCCTATGCGATTTAAATTGGTGTTTCGGAATAAACTTCTTGTAGCAGTTGACTAGAACTAAGGTGTAAGCCAAACCAAACATGTCTGATATGCATGTCCCAGTAAGAAATATACCCGATAATTTTTGACACGACATGAAACGATACGAAAATTTAGTGTTTGGGTTTGCATTTTTAGTACACGAAACGAAAGTACACGATCGAGATTTAGTATCGGGTTTGTGTTTACCCTTCAAGTACACGACACGAAGTATATGAAATAAATAAATAAATATTTATAAATTAATATTTATATTAGATATTTTTTTTTAATTATTAATTAGAATTACACGAAAATACCAAACGAAAAGTACAAGAAACGAAAGTACACGAACACGAAATTACATAAACCCTAAATGAGTGGTTTCAGGTTTAACATTTAAATACACAAAAATACACGACACGGAATTGCCGGGTCCAGTAAAAAACATACAGTATACCATCCGGAAGGTAAGGTATGAAATGTAGGTATACCTTGTTCTCAGAAGTGACTGTTTCAAGAGGACCTGCGATTTTTACAAGAAAACGATTTTTTTTTCGGAAGAGGTTGAAATGCAAATATGGGTTATGCAGGCGTTTTTTCTTGTTTGTTTAAATTTGAATCATATCGTTGCAGTAGAAAACTAGAAATCAATAAATTTGTACTACCATACAATAATATCTTGTTTTCCACCTGTGACATTCGTACACCTGCATTTTACTTTACAGCAGGGCCATTACTTACAATCTTACCCTACAATATCATAATTTAAAATATTATCGATTTTTCAAAAATTATCGATAAATTGCTAATTTATCATTTAAAAATATTTGACTGATTCAATTTTTGAAATCCGATATATCGTTATGAATTATTTTTAAATGGTTTATTGTATTATATATAAGGCTAATATATTAAATATATTTAAAATATTACAATTTATCTGATTTGTGTTCCGATTTATCATTCTGATAAATCCCCGATTTATCGATAAATCGCTATACGATATCTCAATCGATTTGTTCCGATTTTCGAAATCTGAATAACAAATCATAAATCATAAAAATTGCTTTTTAATAAACTCACCGCAGTTTCAAAAGCTATGCAAGGGAAATTTATTTACATGATTAATCTATTTGTTCTTTAAATTAAAAAAAAACGTCTTTCAACGTAGGAAAAAAATATCCAACAAAAAATCTTGGTTACAATGTGTATAACACAAGTTATTTTCTAAGAAAATTCGAGGTATCTATATTTATTATTTGATTGAATTAAATTAATTATGTAACCGCATTATCATCATATTATAATTTTTTTTTAAACAATTAATATAATTATATGTATTTTTTAATTTTTTTAATTATATAAAGGCTGGTTTTTAATTTTTAAAATAATGATGCAAGCATGCAATCACAGTGTACTACTTGTCCCCGCCGGTATATTTCGTATCCAAACCGGCACCAACGGTGACTCTCTCTCTCTCTCTCTCTCTCTCTCTCTCTATATATATATATATATCTATATGTGTATATAAAAGAGATTCTAATTAGGTTTTGAAATTGGGGCTTAATTGGATAATAACTAGGGCATAGATATATACACAAATTGAAGATATGTATGGTAAAAGAGGAGGAGAGGTAGGGCAAGCTAATCGGAAGAGGATTAATGAGGTGCTTGACAAGAAATTGGAGCGATCTTCGTCGAAAGGGGGAGAGGGTTTGAAGAATAAAGATCGGGTTTTGATGTTAGATGAGGACAAGAAGGCTTCTGTCGAGCTTAAAGTAGCTGGTATGTGTGTGTGTTTTTTTTGTAAAAATTGGATCTTTAGTTTGGGTGGATGTGAAAAGTTGAGTTGTTTTGAGGAGAGGGTTAGGTGGTGTTTTGTATGTGTGTGTGTGTGTGTGTGTATTGTATGTTTATATGTGTACCTCTGTGTGTGTGTGTGTGAGAGAGAGAGGGGGAGTGGGGGAGGGGGAGAGAGGGGGAGAGAGGGAGAGAAAGAGGGAGAGAGAGAGGGGAGGGGAGAAAGAGGGAGAGAGAGAGGAGGGAGAGAAAGAGAGAGAGAGAGAGAGGGGAGGGAGAGAGAGGAGAGAGGGAGAGAAAGAGGGAGAGAGAGAGAGAGAGGGAGGGAGAGGGAGAGTGGAAGAGGGGTAGAGAGAGGGGGGGGGGAGAGAGAGAGAGGGGAAGGGAGGGAGGGAGGGAGGGAGAGGGAGGGAGGGAGGGAGGGAGTGGGAGAGGGGTAGAGAGGGAGAGAGAGAGAGAGCTAAATCTTGATTTGGTGTGAACATGGAAAGTTGAGTTCTTTAAAGTAGAGGCTTGTTTGTTGGTATTTTCTATTTTCTAAACAGATGCATATATGTTTAATATAATGTGTGTGTATGCGATGAACATGGAAAATGGAGTTCTTTGAGTAGTTATGATATGGCACTTTCTGGGTTTTGGCTTGAGTATATGGAACTAGGATGGTTTTGGTTGCTTTGCGTATATTAGTGAAAGAAAAACAGTGATCTGGTATTTTGTAATTGTTTTTGAAAAAGTTAACCTACACTTGCATATTTGAAATGTCATTTGCCGTTCATTGCTCTGTGAAGCTGAAATTGGAGATCTTACATTGGAAATGTCATTTGCCGTTCATTGCTCTGTTAAGCTCAAATTGGAGATCTTACATGGTTGATTTAGTGAATTTATTAATGTTTAAGCATGTTTTCTTTTGCGTGGCTGGGTGAAACGTGGATGCCAATTGGAACTATGGATGCCTCCCTAAGCTTTTTGCATGCCTTTATTTTCTTAATGATATACATAAAATGAAAATGAACATAAACATTTACTGGGTTAATTTTACTTCTATATCTTTGCAACAAGCACTAACAAGTGAAGTCAGGTGCACACGTCTACGATTCCAAGTGTTATATATATATATATATATATATGCTCCCTCATGACTTGGCCAATAGGTTATTTGTTTTTTCTAAATATATCTTCACTAAGCCTAAGTTCATGTACTTGCTAGTTTTACAATTAGTTGATGGAAGGGAAAGGGCAGGGGAAAGCAGTGCACAATAACATATTACACCTTTTCTTTGGTGGGGATGTGGGTTTATGCCGTGTCACAGAATTTACTCTTGACAATCTGAAGTTTAAAATTCTTCCATCATGTGTACACCTTTGAGTTGGTTCCTTGAGTTGATGGATTCTTATTGACTGACAGGCGGAGTTCAAATCTTTCACTTAAGCACATTACTTCGCATTGTTGGGTTAGTGTTAACTGGCGTGAAAATGTGTTTTACATATTGGTATTTGATTGCAAGGATATCTAAAAAAAGTGATACATGTTTGGCATTGTTTTTTAGTTTTATGTTAAGGATCTATTTGCTTGCATCACTGTCATTAAGTTTCTTGTATGATAACTTAGCTGCTTTTATCTCGGGGCCTCTCTTATTGCGGAGAACTCCAGGAAATAAGTGCACTTTCTGTGTCGCTATGATGAGTATATATGTTTTGTGGCCCCTTCACATCTCTGCATATATTAAAAACATTATCAATTATATACTTATTATCAACTATAGACATATTTACTGGGTTTTTTTATATGCATCTACATTAGAGGAACCTGAAACTGATAGCGAGGAATCAGATGTTAGCGGTTCTGATGGGGATGACTCGTCATGGATTTCTTGGTTTTGCAATTTGCGGGGAAATGAGTTCCTCTGTGAAGTTGATGAGGATTACATTCAAGATGATTTTAATCTTTGTGGGTTAGGCAGCCAAATCCCCTACTATGATCTTGCTCTTGATCTTATATTGGATGCTGAGTCCTCTAATGGTAAATCCATCATGATCTGCTTTAGTCTATTACTGTTTGAAGAATTTAAATTTTTTGCTTCAAATAGCTTATCTTTAACTTTGAGGTTTTGTTTTTGCATTCCATGTTTTAAAAGATTGTTTGATGCTTGTTTGGTTGTTGGAAATATGCGACGTAATTTACAGCAGCTCTTAAATGTAAAATTATGATCGGTGTAATATGTAGGTGATACGTTTACAGAAGAACAGCATGAACTTGTTGAGTCAGCCGCAGAGATGCTTTATGGTCTTATCCATGTCCGATATGTGTTGACAACTAAAGGGCAGGCTGCTATGGTGAGCATCATTTTTTTGATCTTAGAATCGGTTTACTTGTACTTCTTTAGATATCATTATCGGCAATACCTGGATATCTGCAGATGGAGAAGTACAAGAATGCCGAGTTTGGTAGATGCCCTAGAGTTTACTGCTCCGGACAACCCTGCCTAGCTGTTGGCGAATCAGACATTCCACGACAATCCACTGTAAAAATTTATTGTCCAAAGTGCGAAGATATATATTATCCTCGATCCAGGTTTCAAGGTAGTATCCTTTGATTAAAATCATCTCACACCTAACATCTGGCAGTTCCTCAATGTGCATGTAAATGTTAATGTTTAGAAATTTTGTTATATCCCTTCGCAGTTAATATTTGCATAAAGAGGAAAGACGTAGCCATACGGTCATTTTACATGATTTCCGTTTTTATATGCAACCTCATTTTGGCTATCTTTTATTTTCTCATAGCTCATATCTGCACTTGGAGAATTTGAATTATAATTGGTATATGTTGCCTGCCCGCATGTTCTGCATGATATTTCCTAGCCACGGGATCCTGCTAACTTGTAATGTAGAATATTCTACTTCATTATTTCTTCCCACAAACTTTCTTTAACTGCATCTAGACCTCGATGGAGCCTATTTTGGAACAACATTCCCTCACCTATTTCTGATGACCTACGGGAATCTCAAACCACAGAAGACATTGCAGAGCTATATTCCTAAAGTATTTGGTTTCAAAGTTCACAAACCGTGATGCCAATAGTTGACTTTCAGTCTTAATTGGGATGAATATTTCGTTCTGCTTCTTGAAGTGGGGTTCCTTAGTTTTCTTACAGGCAAGATGGTGATGCTTCTTTTACTCAGACCCCCATCGGTTTGCTAGATCACAGACACCAGTTTTCATGTTAGGATAGTACTTGAGGGCAAGCAATTTAAATTCTAATATTGTAGGTGCGTGCAATTTTCCTGTTACCATGTTTTCTATACCTTGAGGATCATTTAGTGATGAATTTTTTTTCAGTTGTGTTTTTTTTTTCTGAAGAAGAAGTTGTGTTTAAAAAAATATATAAATTTGTATGATTCTGAAACCGAATCATATGTCATCAGTTCCAGTTCCGATGAGGATGGCTCACGACTCATCTTACTGATTCAGATCTTCCACTTGCTCATGCTTTTCCTTCCTAGGATTATTTACTATTGCAGAGTTTGAGAAAAAACTTGTCAAGAAGTAAACTAAGAGCCTGCTTGTGTAAGCTTAAAGTAGGGAGTTTAAAGTGATTTTTGACTTTATGAGCCTGTTTGTGAATGTAGAACAATTAATAGGCTGTATTTTCTTTTAGTTATGTTAGCAGAAGATTATCAGTGATCTGATAAGCTGTAGCTTTTTTGAAACATCAGTGTTCCGGAAGGGAGACTAAAACATCATCTATTAAACCCGACCTGATTGAAGCTCAAATTTCAGAATCAGCCCTGAAACATCGAAACAAATTTCAAATCGAAATCAACATAATTACAAAATTTAAATCGGTTTAAAAATGCCCTAAACTCAAATTGATATAGTTATATGTACTCATCCATACTATATTATTAAAACCGAAACATTGAAATTTTTGATTTTCGATTAATTTTTCTAATTAATAATATAATCAAAATTCGGAAAAGTTTTATTCTATATTAATATTTCACTATATTTTACTACATAAAAATCAAATAATATTGAAATCTAATTAAAAAAATGGAAATGTGGGATCTAATTTGTTTAAATTTAGGATACACCGCTACAAATATAATTCTTTCTTTTTAGGATAACGAAAGCTACTACAAATCAAATCTTTTATGGAATTGTATTATTGTCAAGTTACCAAAATAGTAACTAGCTGATTGGCTTTTATAATTAAAATATTTTTTTCTAACAAAATCTATTCCTTTTTCAAAAATATCATTACAATTATCTTTAAATTAAAACACATTACCTTTTATATTTGTTATTACTAAAATCTATGTTTTCCAAAAATATGAGGTGTCCTTACTTATTTATTTTAAAACCTATTTTAATACTCTATTTAATAAATAATAAAATAATATAAAAATAATAAATAACTGATTGCCTTTTATAATTAAAAAAAATCTAACAAAATCTACTATTTTTCCAAAAATATCACGACAATTACCATTAAATTAAAACATAATATCTTTTATATTTGTTATCACTAAAATCTCTATTTTTCAAAAATACTTATTTATTTTAAGTAAATAAAACATAATCCTTGCTCATTATTTCTTCCCACAAAACTTTCTTTAACTGTATCTTAATTGTGATGCCTATAGTATTGCTACCACAGAAGACATTGCAGAGCTACATTCCTAACGTATTTGGTTTCGAAGTTCACAAACCGTGATGCCTATAGGTGATCGACTTGCAGTCTTAATTGTGATTAATATTTCGTTGAGGTTCCTTAATTTTCTCACAGGCAAGATGGTGACGCATCTTTTACTAAGATGCCCCTCGGATTACTAGATCACAGACAATTTGATTTTGGTTTTTTGTTTTTTTTTCTCACCCCTAAATTATTTGATGCTACATAACTACGTAAGTATAATTTATACCTTGCTGATATCAAAACCGCAACCCAAATTCTCGAAAGACTGCCTGTAAAATCTATTGTCCGATGCATGTGCGTTCGAAAATCGTGGTATTATGTTATCAAGAGTCCTCTGTTTGTCCTCAAGTGTCAACTGTCGAGGGAGAAAAGTCGAGTGACCTGGATAATAAATGACAAGCGAGAGCGTTTTATCATAAATATCATTAACGTTTGGATGGAGACAATAGTAATACAAACTCATGACAAGCGAGAGCGTTATATGGAAGAACTCGTATAAATCAAATAAAGAAGATTTAGCAAAGAAAAATTAAATAAAGTTCTTCAAAATAACAAAATTCGCGGCAACATTTCCACAGAAAAATCTAATTCCCGAATCCAAACACAAATAGAGCACAAAACCCAGTTACAGGTGTATTTTAGAACTGGAATGTTCAGCCCTGATTACAAGAAGAAACCTTTTGAAGTTCGCTGCATGATCAAATTTGCCAAAAAGCTTAAACTACAAGAGCACAAGACCAAGTTGTGATGGTCTTAGGACATGTTTTAGTCTGTAGTTGTAAAGATAATAATGGAGCTTCCCATCACCTTCTCCAAATTTCAGCTCCTTCAGAAAAGAGTCATTTTGCATGACATCTAATGCATTAAAAACATCGTAATCCTTCTGTTTTGCCACTATAAGCGCATCGTTCATCAGCTGCAGCAACGGGGTCTTTGTGGATACATTGTAGTAGGAATACGCAGCCTTCAGAATTGAGTGATTGGGGTGGGCTAGAATGGAGGAAGGAAGTGTGTAAAAACTGCAAAAATCAGTTACTTCATGAGTCTCGGGGCTTTCAACCACAAAACTGTCGACAACATCCTCCTTTGGAAGAAGCCAGTGCTCCACATCATTTTCATCAAGGTCAGGTGCAACAATAAACTGCAGCAAGTAATTTCTAAGCAAACGGGTAACTGCTGGAACATCATGGAGTTCCATCTTCCTAAACCCAGGAGTAACCGGTGATTCAGGTAACTTATAAAGTTTGATCGTGCGGCTCATGGTCATTCTTGCCCCCAGTCTAGAAAACCCAACATCAATTAGTTTCTTTGGGTTCAGAGATCTATGCCAGAGCTGACAACTTGATATGGGTGTGGGGAGAACCACACCAGCTGTATAAGCTGCTTGCCATATGTTTTCCAAGTGAACCCTCCTAGTTACCTCTTTAATCATGACTGGAGCAAGTCGCTTTGATCTAAGCTTCTTATGAACACACAGGAAATTGATTTCTGCCTTTTGAACAATACTGTCCCGCACACGGATTCTTGCAGGGACTCCAGTTATAAATGCAACCAGCTTTTTAGAACTCTTTACTCGAACTCCAATATGCCAGCTCTTATAATGACCAGGAGGGCGAAGAGCCCAATGAAGGTACTCCTTGGAGTAGTTAAACCTGAACATGTTATCATCATCCTCCACATAATTATTACTGAGGAGGTTATATACCTCAGTACACATCTCAGCCGATTCCATGTCACAAGTAATCCATTCATAGAGATTAGGAAGATTATACGGTTCTTGTTTAACTTCAGACAACGGTGTTGGAGGTTCAATAGGTCCTTCAGGCAAGCTTGAGTCACCAAGATCCTTGAACTGACCAACAGGTTGGGTTTCCCAAAATTTGTGTCTACTTGCCAGAGAAAGTGATTCCCGAACCTGTCGTGCTAAAGAATCAATTAATGCATGCCTCTCATTCTCAGAAGCTGAATTCCCATTGGGATTAGGGGCTTGATTATCCACAAGTGAGTTGGAATTTGAATCGTGATCAGCCATTTGCAGTCGGAACCTCAAAGACACAAATATACTGTACAATCACAGATTCATGATTTATAAAATCGCATTAGCACTATGATTCAATCAAAAAATGAAGCAATAGAACGCTTAAATTCGAGGTACAAGAGAAAGCAAGTAAATACAAGACATAAATATAACAAAATTTTACATTATCGACAGACTCTAGCACATGACAGGATCATATCCAACAGAGTTTCAAAGAGGACAAGCTTCAATTGGGCCTCGAAGATTTCAAGGAAAAACTTTAGAAGATAAATCAACAATAAGAGAATTATCTATCCACTTTCTTGAGATGCGACATGAAGCTTATGGTGTAAAAGTTCATTCTTTATCTTAAATCAGTTTCACTTCCCCGTCCTTTCCGATCACAATATCACTAACACTTCCTTAAGCATAATTCAGAGCTTAAAAACTGATTTGTGTCAATATATCTTAAAAATAAAAACACTAAGTTTATTGTTACTGGCAATACAGACCCTGAGCTATATAGCACACCCTTAATTTGTATCAAACAGTGAATTACGAGTTGCTGGTCTATTAAATTATCGAAACTGATATGTACATATCCTTAATTTATTGGTACACACTCTTTATTGTGATTGAGATCAAAATACCTATATCATATCTAATAATAAGTTTGGAGTTGAAAATGTACACGGGGCTTCCATAAAACATGTTAGGCTTCATGTTTTCGATACATCCAAATTTGAATTACAAGCTGCTAGTCTGTTCGAATTATAAATAATTATAATCAATCCAATCTAGTATTCTATCCGTTGCGGAAAACATCCTGATCAATTCTAGAGCAAATGTGGTCAGTGAAGTTGACTGTTATGATTATGGCATCATACGTTAAAAGATGTAGTATCACATGCAAAAATACATTATAAAAGTCAGAGAAATGAGTAATTTAAAACAAAAGCTTCACTAAAGCTCAAGACTTAAATCCGTATGCTTACATTTCTTCTTCATAAATCTATATAAATAAAGAGGGAAGAACATACAAATGGAAGTGATTGGACGTGCTTTGGACTGCGTGCCGCCTTTCTTGTCGCTCCTCTCCTCCTTCGTCTGCCCTAACTATTCTCGAAATATTAGGGTTTTTCAAAGCCCTCGGCTTCTTCTTTTTTCCCCACAATCACAAAAGATTTACATTTATAGTTGCATAATTTTATCAGAATAAATGTTCACACACGTACCAGGGACTTCAAAATATTAATATATTATTTAATAAAAATAATTATACATAATATAATGATAAATTACATAAAAGAAATTTATCATTTAAGATTATATTGAATAATGTAAATATTTGATTAGTATATATATATATATATATCTATACTATTAACTCCTTATATATAATAAGCGTAAGGGAGATCTTATCCAAAACTTTGGTCGGTCACTGTACTACCAAAAGTATATGATCCGTTGGATTATAAAACTATAAATATTCAAATAGATTAGGACCGTTAGATATAATATTAAAAATTGTATTTGATTAATAATAGGATAGTATTTAAATACTAAAAGGTGTATTTTGATAATTTAAACCAATTATAAATAGGTTTCCTATATTGAATAGAAATCTTTATGAAAAAAATCGTAATTATCTTTTCTCTTTAGTTTATGGATAGTTCCGGTTAGATAAAAATTATTAAACCATAATTAAATTAAAGATAATTTTGTTAGCTTCGCATGGGCTGTAAAATCGTTAAAATCTGTTGTCTAAAACTCAAGATAGAGCCCAAACAGTAAAGTGATTATCTAAATTTTAATAAATATTTTTTTTATTGTAGCACCAATTTAATTTTTTTCCTAATTATTTTAAATTTATAAATTCTATTTTTATTTCAATAAAATATTAAAATCAATTTAAGAAAAAATTAAAATTGATTTGGTCCGTGTACGATCACTATACGACCAAATTAATAATTACAGTTAGATCTTAAATAGATCGATGAGAATTGTTAGATCTAATATTAAAACGTGTATCTGATTCATAATAGAATTATATTTAAATACTAAAAAGTGTATTTTGATCATTTAAAAGTTTTCTATGTAAAAATTCTTAAATATCTTTTCTCTTGAATTTATGTATAGTTCCAATTAGATAATAATTGTTAAACCAAATATCAAGATAACAATTCATATTGATTACAATATAAAAAATTATCAATATAATGCTCATGTATATCATACTAACAATGATACACGAGAACTCATGTACATAAATAAATTTAAACACTTTTTTTTCTGAAGGAACATAACAATTTGATTAATCCAAATTATAATTATATTATTTTACATATAACAAACAAAAAAAGGATAATATCAAAATATTATTAAAATATTGAGAGTTTCATATTCATAAACGATAATTTTGAATATAATACCTATATTAAAATGTGTATTTGATTAAAGGTATGATTATATTTAAATACTAAGAAGTGTGTTTTGATAATTTAAACCAATTATAAATTGGTTTTCTATATTGAATTGAATTCTTTATGTAAAATTTCTTAACCATCTTTTCTTTTCGGTTTATGGGTAGGTCAACTGGTCAAGTTAGATAATAATTATTAAACCATCATTAAATTAAAGATAATTTCGTTAGTTTCACATGAGTTGTAAAATCGTCAAAATTCAATTTATAAAACTCAGGATAGAACCTAAATAGTAAAGTGAGTATCTAAATTTTAATAAATTTTTTTTTTTATTTTTGTAGCACCAATTTATTTATTTTTCCACTAATTGTTTTAAATATAGAAATTTTATGTTTCTTTCAATAAAGTATTAAAATTAATTAAGAATAAATTCAAATCGATAAAGAATATAATAATATGAGAATAAAATTGTATATAATCATAACATAAATTTTATTCTGTTTAATAATTTTTAAGTAATAATGTATTTTAAAATTTTATATACATTGTAAATAAAACCGGAACATTAAAAGTAAAAGCAGTTAGTAAGATACTTATATCAGTATATACTTGATATCCTTATTATATTAAATCCGAGAAAAGTTCTATGGAGACTGGAGACCGAGAGCACATCTTACAGCATTCGTTTCTATCTAATCCAAGGGTACATATTATTTTGTTTTACACATGGTTGTATGTAGACATATAGAGCTTATACGTTACCAACAACGTTAACTACAATAAGCATTACATTCATTCTCACGTCTTCCATTTTTTTTATTCAAAAAATTTGCACAATTTTAATATTCTATGTTATTTTGTTTGCAAAACTTTTTACTTTCAATTATTGTATTCATAATTTTTTAGTGCAATATATTATTATTTTAATTTAGTGCATTACTTTAGTTGCAAAACATTATTATTTTACTATTTTATTCTTTATTTTTGCATAATTTAATTTTTTTACACATTTTTTTCATTGTTATGCAGTAAGCATTGGTTTTTTTTATTTGTAAAACATATTTTTTATATGCAGAACTTTTTGTTTATAATATTTGTAGTACGATGTTTAGTGATATAGATCCTCCCAAATCCTCCCAACTTGCTGAATAAAATGTCGGATGTTGTAGGTTTTAAGAACGTGGATGGTTAAAAAGAACAACATGTGTAATTGTGTATAATAATATAATTTTATTATGTTTAATTTTATGAAGTATAATAAAAAATGATGACCATTGAATTCAAGTTAATCTAAGGGTGTAGAATTGGTCTCCACCTTTTTGTTAGTCTCCGAACCTATATAATAAACATAATAGAGATCTTATCCAAAATTTTGATCGTACGGTCTTGGACAACCAAACTAATAAGGACCATTAGATCTTAACTAGATAAATGAAAATCGTTAGATCAAATATTAAAAAAGTGTATTTTATTAATAATAGGATTATATTTAAATTCTAAAAAGTGTATTTTGATAATTTAAACCAAATATACCAAATATAAATAAGTTTTCTATACTAAATAGAATTCTCCATGTAAAAAATTCGTGACTTTCTTTTCTCTTTCATGGACAATTCCAGTTAGATAAAAACTGTTAAACCATCTTTTAATTAAAGATAATTTAGTTATCTTCATGTGGGGTGTAAAATCGTTAAAATCTAATTTTTAAAACACAAGATAAAACCCAAATTAGTAGAGTGAGTATTTAAATTCTAATAATAATTATTACGTCATCATTATTTTAATGCCAATTTAATTACTTTTTTCTAACTATTTTAAATTTATAAATCTATGTTCAAAAATTCAAATCAATCTAAGAAAAATTCAAATCAACAAAGAATATAATAATACGAGGATAAAATTTTATAAATTTGTGCATATTTTTTTATCCTATTTTATTAAATTTTATATCATAACTAATTAAATATTATTTATTATTAAATAATAAATTATACGCAAATGGTGATTTTGTTTTATAAGAACTCATAGAGACCTAATTTCATTGTTAGCAGGACTATATTCATATTTAAAAATACCGTATTTTGAAATTTTAGACTCGGCTACAGAATAGGCCTAACTTTTTTAACATATATACATTGTAAATTATTAAATTCGAAACTTTAAAAGTTTGTTAATAAATTAGTATAGTACTTTTTTGAAAAATCGTACTTTATAAAAAATATTATCAAATAACCCATGTCTGCAAGAAAAAAAATGAAAAAATTCTTATTTTTCAAAAAAACCTGTAAATTTTAATATGTTGTTGGTATATTCAAACCTTAGATCATTCTATGTGATAATTTTACTGTTATATCTAACGTTTCTCAACAATTTAATTTGAAAGATCTAACGATTATGGATTGAGTGATCAAGCGACCAGACTTATAAGAAAGCTTTCATTCTTTAGTTTTTAATATAATAACATAGATATTTACGGTATATACTATAAAAAAATGAATTTTATATAGAATTTTGATCGTCACGGTGTACTACTTTAAAAGAAGAACTATTACAAAAAAAATTATATTTTAATTGATAATTTATTTTTTCAAAAGTTCAAAGTTTCCGCATCATTAACATATTACAAAAAAGAGTATATTATATTTTAGCAATAAATATTTAAAAAATATAAATATTAAAAAAAACTAATGATGTTATCCTGGTAGTTTGGTCCTAAATACCGTCAAAACATTCTCAACAGTTAGATCCAATACTTTTAAAAATAGACGATCAAGATTATATCATATAAAAAGAAGTTATTATCTAAAAATGATATAACTTAAAAGATATTATATTAGGATTGAATTTTCCAAAAAGTTAAAACATAAAAATAGTTGTAATTAAATAAGGAAACCAATTTAATATCAAAAAAAATAAAAATCGTTTAATCTTAAATAGATAGGTGAAAACCGTTAGATTTAATATTAAAAACTGTATTTGGTTAATAAATGGTATTCTAATAATCTAAACTACATATAGGTAGATTTCCTAAATCGAATAGAATTCTCAATACTAAATTTCGTCACTTTATTCTCTTTTTAGTTTTAGAATAGTTTTTAATTGAAAAAGAACTATTAAACCACAACTAAATTAAAGATTATTTTGTGAATTTCATGTGGACCGTAAAATTGGCCAAATCTAACTTTTATAACTCAATATAAACAAATATTAAATTGAGCGTGTAAAATATAATAAATATCAAATTTTTAACTATAATATTTTTTTGGCTAAATCTTTTTTAACAATAATTTAATCATGTAAACTAATAACTTTTAAATATTAAAATATTCATAAATAAATATAATTATAAATATTAAAAAAACAATCGTGTGTTCCATGGATAATTAAAATATAATTATAAACAAAATAATTATAAATAAAATTTAAGTAACCGTGCATCGCACGGGCTATAAGCTAGTATTATTAAAGACGAAACATTAAAAGTTTTGGTCGGTCGGTCGGTCGGTCGGTCGGTCGGTCGGTCGGTCGGTATTTGGGCCGATTCACGGGCCTATCTATAATCAATTTATTAATAACCAATTACCTTTTTTCACTACATTACCTATTTTATATTTTTTTTAAACCAAACCAACTTATCTTCTAAAAATAAAACAGACAACATATATATAATATGGTAATATTATTATATATTTATAACTGATCACCTTTTTCAGCTAAAACACATTATTTTTATATTTTTTTACCTAAAACAACTCATCTTATAAATAGGACACATATATGGAAACCAAGTTATTGATAACCAATTACCTTTTTCAGCTAAAACATATTACCTATTTCATCTATCTATTTAACTAAAACAAATCATTTTCTAAAAATAAGACGGGCAATATATATATAAAATGATAATATTATTATATATTTATAACCGACAGCTAAAACACATTATGTGTTTTCTATTTTCTAACTAAAATAACTTATCTTCTAAATATAATACATGCAAAATACATATACAATAGTAATATTGTTTTATATAAATATTAATAAATAACAAGTTATTCTTTTCAGCTAAAACAAATTACCTCTTTTATATTTTCTAACTTAAACAACTAATTTTCTAAAAGTAATGCAGACGTATATATAAAAAAATTAATATACTTTTATATAATTGTTAATAAGTAACTAATTGTCTTTTTAAGGATATTACATGTTTATATTTTTTAACTGAAACAACTCATGTTCAAATTAAAAATAACACGGGCAAAAGATAGATATATTAGTAATATTATTATATTAAACTTATGAAATTCATGGTTATTATAATTTTTTTAACATTAAATTTAAACGAGATAATTAATGAAAATAAAAGTAACAGTATATTCAAATAAACTCGGTATATTGAACAAGCACATATTTTGATATTTGCACTTGAGTCCCTTTTTAGATTTTTAAGAGTAAAAAAATATGAATCATTAGATATGTTATTTTAAAATATTTTATATTTTAATATCTAAAATACTAATATTGATTATGTTAATAATATATTAAATTTAAATATTATATTGTTAGATTTATAAATACAATATATATATATATTAAAATTTTATCAAATTATATATAATAACTAAAATCTAAATAAAAAATAAGAAAATATTAAATAAGACCGTGCATCGCACGGGATATAAGCTAGTATATATATATTAATGACGCTACCAAAATTGATAACATTACCAAAATTGATAACATTATATATCAAACATATATATCTATCTATACTATATTATTAAAGACGAAACATTGAAAGTTTTGGTTTTCGGTTAACGGTCGGTTTTTGGTTTTCGGTACTTTTTCTAATTAATAAATTAATAAAATAATCAAAATTTAGAAAATTTTATTCTACATTAATATTTCACTATATTTTACTACATAAAAATCAAATAATATTGAAATCTAATAAAAAAAATGGAAATGTGGGATCTAATTTGTTTAAATTTAGGATACACTGCTACAAATATATTTCTTTATTTTTAGGATAACGAAAGCTACTACAAATTAAATCTTTAATGGAATTGTATTATTGTCAAGTTACCAAAATAGTAACTAGATGATTTGCTTTTATAATTAAAATGTTTTTTTTCTAACAAAATCTAATCCTTTTCCAAAAATATCATTACAATTATCTTTAAATTAAAACATATTACATTTTATATTTGTTATTACTAAAATCTATGTTTTCCAAAAATATGAGTGCAATCCTTACTTATTTATTTTAAAATCTATTTTAATACTCTATTTAATATATAATAAAATAATATAAAAATATTAACTAACTGATTGCCTTTTTATAATTAAAAAAAAATCTAACAAAATCTACTTCTTTTCCAAAAATATCATGACAATTACCTTTAAATTAAAACATAATATCTTTTATATTTGTTATCACTAAAATCTCTATTTTCCAAAAATTTGAGGGGCAATCCTTACTTATTTATTTCAAAATCTATTTTAATACTCTATTTAATAAATAATAAAATAATATAAAAATAGTAACTAGCTGATTCCCTCTATAGTTAAAACGTTTTTTTCTAACAAAATCTACTTCTTTTCCAAAAATATCACGGGCAATTACCTTTAAATTAAAATATATTACCTTTTATATTTGTTATCATTAAAATCTCTCTTTTCCAAAAATATCAAGTGCAACTTATATATTTTAAAACCTATTTTAATACTTTTAATTATTTTAAAACAATTACCTTTTTTTTTTCCTAACAAAATTTACTTATTTTCCAAAAATATCACGGGAAATTATATTTAAATTAAAATATATTACCTTTTATATTTGTTATGACTAAAATCTCTATTTTCCAAAAATATCAAGTGCAACCCTTACTTATATATTTTAATACTTGTAATTATTTAAAAAAATTACCTATTTTAATAAGTGAACATATTTTTTTTAAAAATACAAATAATATAATTAAAACACATCTAAAAATATTATGGGCAGTTACTTTTTTTAATTAAAACATGTTAGCTTTTCTATTTGTCCTTATTAAAAAAAACTTACTTATTTTAACATGTCAACGTATTTTTTTAATAAATACAGTTAATATAATTAAAACACTTCTAAAAATATCACGGGCAATTACTGTTTTTAATTAAAACATGTTAGATTTTCTATATGTCCTTATTATTAATATTATTTTATTATAAAATATTATTAATAATACCTCATTTATCTTTCTCGGCCTCATTTGTATTTTTTTATATTTTTTTAGGTTTCAATGAATATTTAAGTTTCTCATTTTATAATTTATCATATTAATTTTTATTTTATTTAATATTTTCCGTTCACATTAATTTTTTTAGTTTTTTATTTTTTAAGGCCCGTGCCTTGCACAGGTTATAGAGTAGTATATATATATATATATATATATATATACTAGTCTATAACGGGCCTTAAAAAATAATAAACTAAAAAATTTAATATGAACGAAAAATATTAAAATTAGGGCTTTTTTCATAAATACCCTATGCCAGAAATATTTTTGCAAAAATACCTTTTCAAAAAAGAATAATTTGCAAAAATATCATCTTATTTGCAAAAATACCTTCTGCAACCAAATCAACTGGATGCAACAGTAGAGAAGAGAACCTGTTTGCAACCACATATGCAACTATACAATTGTATGCAACGTGCTGCGCAGCCACATATGCAAATTCAATTTTAAAATTTTCACAATCCACCAAAATCAACTAAATTATATCAACAGATTGCATTTAGTTGCAGAACGTATTTTTGCAAAATCTTTTTAAAAGATGGTATTTACGCAAATTATTTTTAAAAAAAAGGTATTTTTGCAAATATTTTGAGAAGATGGTAAAATCGCAAAAAAAACTTTAAAAAGATGGTATTTTTGATAAATATCCTTAAAATTAAAGTAAAATTAATATGATAAAATATAAAATGAGAAACTTAAATATTAATTGGAACATAAAAAATATAAAAAATTATAGATGGGGTTGAGCAAGATAAATGAGGTATTATTAATATTATTTTATAATAAAATAATATTAATAATAACGAAAATCTAACATGTTTTAATAAAAAAAAATTGCCCTTGATATTTTTAGAAGTGTTTTAATTATATTAATTGTATTTATTAAAAAAATACGTTGACATGTTAAAATAAGTAAGTTTTTTTAATAAGGACAAATAAAAAAGATAACATATTTTAATTAAAAAAAAAGTAAATGTCCGTAATATTTTTAGATGTGTTTTAATTATATTAATTTTATTTGATAAAAAAATACGTTCACTTGTTAAAATATGTAAGTTTTTTTTAAATAATTAAAAGTATTAAAATAGATTTTAAAATATATAAGTAATTTTAATTAAAACATGTTAGTTTTTCTATTTGTCCTAATTACACTTTTTTCTAACAAAATCTACTCATTTTTTAAAAAGATCACATGCAATTACCTTTAAATTTACACATATTACCTTTTATATTTGTTCTCACTAAAATCTCTTTTTTCAAAAATATCAGGTGCAACCCTTACTTATTAATTTTATTAAAACCCATTTTAATTATTTTAATTATTTAAAAAAGTTTACCTATTTTAACATGCCAACGTATTTTTTTAATAAACACGATTAATTTAATTAAAACACTTCTAAAAATATCATGGGCAGTTACTTTTTCTTTTAATTAAAACATGTTAGATTTTCTATTTGTCATTATTATCAATATTATTTTCATAAATAATAAAATAATATTAATAATTCCCCATCTGTATTCTTTATTTATTTTTTCTATGTAACAATTAATATTTAAGTTTTTCATTTTATAATTTACCATATTGATTTTTATTCTTTATTTAATATTTTTTGTTCTCATTATTTTTTTTAAATTTGTCATTTTCTAATCTCTTTTGATGGCTCGTGTCTTGCACGGGTTGTAGGCTAGTAGTCTATTATTTTAAATCGGCGTAAAAGACGACTTAGCTACCAATCAAATGAGACAGATTTAAAATAGTTATATATTGATAAATTAAGGCAGTTATTATATTAAAATGGTTTTTCCACTTTTAAAATTTTAACATTTATTTAAAGCATACAATAATGTAACTATTAATATATATAATTAAAGTAATATGCATGTAAATAAATGAATAACAAATTGTTATTAAAATTGTGTATTATAAACTTTATACTTGAAATTGAATTATTAATATCGTATTTAATGTAAAATAGTAATCAAATTGTTTGATTAATAAATATTTATGAAACTTTAATTATAAATATGATTATATAATTGTGAATAATTTAAAATAAAAAGTGATTTATTAACAAATATTTTTTTGTGACTAAAACAAATATGTAATGCATGGATATTTTAAATCAAGTAATTACAAAATTTAAATTAGAATTATCAACCAATCATGATTATTAAAATAGAATGAGAATGATAAATAATAAAAAAAAAATTGTAATATGATTAGTCTAAAAGTTATGAATGGTTTTTCATTGGCCTTAAAATAATTAATATTTTCTGAATGGTGAAGTATATATCATCTAGACTCAAGCATTATAATGAAGAATTACAATAATTTTTATACATAAAAGATCCACAAAATAAAATCTACCGTTTCAAGTATCTATTAATATGCTAAGTTACAATTTCTTTAAATTTTTTTTATCATAATTGATTAACATCAAATTTTTTAATTAAAATAAATAATATATACGATAATTAGCCTCACGTCTATATAAAAACCTGAAATTATAACATTTAATTATTAAATAAACAAAAACATAAATTATAGATTAAAATTATAAAAGGTATACATGTAAAATATTTCCAAAAGTTATAAAATATTTTCTGTATGTTAGATCGTGGTAATCAAAATACAGCTAGTTTCCACTTGCTCCCGTAATTAAAAAATTACTTAACGCTAAAGTACTAAAGTTAAAGGATTTGGATACTCAGGCAATTAGTAGCTTATAATTGGGTTGCGCAAAATAAAATTCAAACTCATTCTTTATTGTTTTCTGTGCCGTACATGACGTGTCAAGATGAGGAAAAATCCGATAATTCGAAGCCAATTCAAAAAATTAAATTGAATTAAACCCGAAATTGATGAAAATCTGAAACAAAAACCTAATCCAATTTGAACCAATAAAATTATTTGATAACTCTTCAATTTTATTCTTTCCGCTGAATTGAAAAATCAGATCGTCTATAAAATATTATGTATATAATTATACATATTAAACTAATTTACTGAACCATACTAGGGGTGATCATGGTCCGGTTTGGTCCGGGTTAGAGGTCAAACCTAAACCAAACCGTATCCTACCGGGTTATGAAAATCCCAACCCAGACCACAACCCGCAACCCGCCCAACCCGAACCAAATGGTCCGGTTTCAATCGGTTTGGTCTGACGGGTTACTCGGGTTGGACCAACAAAACAAAATCTTAACTGTTAAGTTAATTATACTAGAAAACAAAATAATATTTTCATATTCAAACTCAAAGTTCATACAGTACTAAATAACAAGGGTTTATACTTTATAATGGACTGTGGACTGGAAACTGGACTGTGTTGTGTACTCTATGGACTGTTATTGGCCCAAACACTGGACGTTATACTTATTCATTATTATTGTATAATATATATATATATATATATAATTAATTATATATATATATATACGGTTCGGGTTAAAATCGGTTTGGTCTAGGCTCAAACCGCGACCAACCCAAACCGACCGGTTTATATAATAACTTAACCCAGACCATAACCCATATTTCGGTTTCGGTTTGGTTCGGTTAAAAATCGGTCCGATTTGGGCGGGTTCATCGGTTTAACCCGGACCATGATCACCCCTAAACCATACTGAAACATTGAAAGTTTTGGTTTTCGGTTTTCGGCTATTAATTTGTCTAATAAATAATAAAATAATATAAAAATAGTAACTACGTGATTGCCTTTTATAATTAAAACACTTTTTTCTAACAAAATCTACTTCTTTCCAAAAATATCACGGATAATTACCTTTAAATTAAAATATATTATATATTATCTTTTATATATTATCTTTCAAATATCACGGATAATTACCTATTTTACTTATTTTTTTAATATTTTTTTAAAAGATAAGTAAGGGTAATTAAGTAAAAACACGACAATATTATCTTTTACTTCGTGTTTTTACTTAATTACACTTACTTATTTTTAAAAAATATATTTAATAACAATAACATTAAATATATTACTTTTCTATTTTTTCTAACAAAATCTTCTCATTTTCCAAAAATATCATGGGCAATTACCATTTCCAACTAAAACATATTACCTATAATTTATTAATGAGAACAGGTAACTAAAAAGTAAACTTTCCCAAATTTTGATTATATTATTAATTTATTAATTAGAAAAAGTACCGAAAACCAAAAATTGACCGAAAATCGAAAACCAAAACTTTCAATATTTCGGCTTTAATAATATAGTATAGATATACGGAAACTAGAAATTAAATAAAAAAAATTCTTAAATCGCGTCGAAATATATCACATATGGTATGCAAATTGATCGTTGAGAGATGGAGAAAAATACAGTGAAGTCGGATTTAAAAAAAACTCACCGATTGACGGGAAAAATCAAATTAAAAATGAAGGGAATTAGATGGGATTGTGTATGGTATAGTGTATTTTAGTTGTGTATGGTGCCTCTAGGGCGATTAGATTAGATTGATATAAGAGCAAGTCTAGGACATCCATCTCATTACATGTTAATAGGTAACCACTGGTCATTACCTATTTAATTTCCATGAATAAAAAATTCACTTCCCTCCTTTTCTACATTTCTTTTTTCTCTCTTTCTCCCACTCCATTTCTCTCTCTTTTCAAATATATTATTATAATAATAATAGGGAATGTATATAAGTAATGTTGTTGGAGTTCCTACAAGAAATCAAGTCTCTAAATCACTAGGACACATTATTATATCATATTTATAATTAATCAGCTAGGACATTGTTGGACTTGCTCTAAGGGATTGAATTAGTTTCTAGTTTCTATTTTAAGTTTGGTTTCTATTTGATCATTTGCCTATATATATATATACACTATAAATTTCTTGACTAAAAATCAAAATGGGATTCGATAAAATAAATATATTTGGATATGGATCAAGATGATCCGATCCACATCTCACCCCAATCAAATAATTAAGAATCCATCACTATATCTAAAATGAGACTGAGGGAAATATCTCAAAGTACATATCAAAGTGAAAAATTGCATGTTACTGTTATCTAGAGATGCCTAAAAAGCCCTTCAAACTGAAATTTAATAATCGGGTCCGTTTTAGGCCCTAGGGGCATTTTAAGAATTGGATTCGGTCGGGCTTTCTTTAAAATCTGATGATCGTTTTAGGCCCTCGGGGCGGGTCGGATCAGGCCGGGGTTTTATTCGAGATTTTTTTAAATTTATAGAAATGTGATTTTTTTTCTTTTCTTGCAAAGCTAATATATTAATATACAAAAAAAAAGCTTTACAAAAGAAACCACCCCTAAAGAGCTACAGCTACACCCCTGAGTTACTAGAATCCAAAAACATAAAAAGAGACACCACGAAACGTAATACTAAAAAAAACTACTAGCATAATACTTGTTTTATCATTAAACATCACTCCAACTCAAGAATATTTTACTCATGATCTGCGTTATTAGATTCAACCTGATCGCGAGCCATATAAATCTCCTCGTAGATGGTCATTTCGAGAATCACATCCTTTACACTCAATAAGTCTTCTGGAAAGAAGAATTTGTCTTGCATATTGTTGATTGTTCTTACCCTCATGATCCTTCACAACCCCTATATTACAAAGTTTAATATTCTTGAAATTTATTAAAAATATTATATATGTTTAAATTTTATCTATAAAAAATCGGGTTTTTATCAGGATTTCTTAAAAATCCTAGATTTTTATCCGAATCGAACTGGGCTTTTCGAGCTTTAAACCGGACCAAGCTTGATGAAAAATATGAAGCTTATTTAAGACTCATGAGCCAGGCCAAACCGGATCGAATTTTTTTGCGGATCGGCCAAATTTCGGATTTCACACTTTTTTAACATCTCTCATATCATCTATAGGCTATTTTATATTAAAAAAAGTGTAAGTGCACTTCGTGTACCTATATTTTGATTGTCGGACCACTTGAAATATTCATATTCAAAAACCCCCACTTGCAATACTGAACTTCTAAACTTTTAAAAAAGTGTGTACTTTCGTCAAGTCAGTCCAACTCTGTTAGTTTAATCAAGGGCATTTCCGTCTTGTGTGACTAGTCATGTGGGTTTTCGGCCTAATCATGTAACATTCTTGTGTGATTAATGCTTGTAGTCATGTGGGTTTGACGAAGTAGAGAATATGCCGATGAACATTCCAATTAATATGATCAGTGTTGTCTCCAAAGATATTTGCAGCACCAGAAACCAAGTCTGAGTCCCAAAATACATATCAGCCAGCATCACCATCTAGAACTGAGTCTCAAAAATATTCTCAGCTCCCATCAATGTCCTTGTCATCACCTCAGTTCAGTGCCACGTCTCAACTCCCATCACCATCCTTCACAACACCTCAGTTCAGTGTCACTTCGCAACCAAGTCTGAATTCTCTACCTCTTTCACCATCGCATATACCTTCTCAAGAACTAGATACTTCTCAGCTTCCATCACCTAAATCCACCCATCGGCCCTCATCACCTATATCCGCTCCTCAGCCCTCATCACCATGACGTACTCTACTCAAGCAAGAGGTGCCTCTCAACCCCATTAATAGATCAACCCCATATTGAGATATTATCACAGGCTCGAACATCTCGAACTTCCAATCTTCTGGCCAAAAATCTCCAATTAATTCCCCACCAAAGTTCCCCTTTACAATCCCAGTTCCAAACACAAAATTATCCCCTGTGTTAAATTCATGGTTGATAGATACATACATAAGCTCTATGTATGTATATATTATATAAATTGCTCTTATTTATTGATAAATGCTTTTTATTTTCTTTTAGCTAAAAATTAATTAAGATCAGCTGAAAAGACTATTTAACCTCGGCAAAACAGACGGAGTTAAGGAAAGTTGACGACAATACACATTTTTTAATTATTTTAGAAGTTTAGTATTGCAAGTAGGGATTTTTGAATGTGAGTATTTCAAGTGATCTGACAGCCAAAGTGTAGGTACACGAAGTGCGCTTTACTTAGTGCGTGTTTGGGGTATTACAAAAAAGTTGACTTATAGCTTAAAATGAGTAAGTGACATATAAGTGATAAGTTGATGAATTCTTATAAGTTATACGGGTGCCTGATTAAATTTACTTATAAGTTAGTTAAGAGTTTGCTAAATTAAATTTAAAAAAATAATTATTAAATACAATGATTTCAACATTTGCATTTTAAATTAAAAAAATATTTAAAAATACAAAGGTAAAAATATAAAGTATTAAAAATCAAAGAAATCAAGTAATAAGTCAATAAGTTCAGGAAAATGTACCCCATTATTAACATTCAACTTATCAACATATAAGTTATAAAAACATATAAGTTATAAGTAGAAGTCATAAGTTATGTAAATAAACGCCCTCAATAAGCTCTTATCAATATATATATATATATAAAGGAGGATACGCGGGAGGTTAGGTGGCGCCTCTAAGATCGTCACAAACTATTTTTCTAATTTTTTTAGAATTTTAGAATTTTAAATACTGATAAATAAAAAAATATCCTTTAACATATTGGAAGTAGAATAGATGTTCGAATTTGTAGGTGAGAAGAGTTCGGATTTATACGGAAGACATATAAATAAAAGTATTATTTAAAATAGAATATGTGTTCGAATTTATAAAGGAGTAGAGTTCGAAGCCATAGGAAACACAACTATTATTTTGTTTGTGTTCTAACATAATTAGAAGTAGAAAAATTATTCAGATATACTCTCTCTGTCCCAATCAATTGTATACATTGGGGGACGGGGGCTCGGCACGCATTTTAAGGCTCCTATAAAGTATACTTTCATAATTTTTTTTAAATTTTTTTTTCTTCTGAATTAAAATTTAACGTTGAAATTTTTATTCAGAGAAAAAATAATTTAAAAATAAGTTGTTGAAGTATACTTTATATACACCTTAAAATGTGTGCCAAACATTGAAAAAAACTGTATAGAAATGAGTGGGACGGAGGGAGTATAAAGAGAATAACAGTTCACGGAATTAAAATTTATTGTTTTGTTTTATATTCAAAAAAGGCATACGGTCGAAGATCAACATGAAATTGTCCAGAGACAACAGCCCGAAACCACCCCTGAAGCAGCGAAAGTTGTGCCGCGTAGTTTGAGGTTGACCATTGGAAGAATTGATGAAGATAGTGTTTGTGATTTTGCAGATGACAATCTTAGTATCAAGGATTCAGCACATATGCATGTTTCCCAGAAACAAAAACTAGGAGTATTTTTTATGTCCGAGACCGTAGCATACAATAACAAGTAGTAATAAGAGCCTTATTCATTTAATTTGTTACTCTGTTTCTTCTTATCTTCACAAAATTTCGTACTGTTTTGTGTTTTGAGTACTTTTCTTTGTGGTGATTGTATCAAACACATTTTGTAGTTGTTTACATATGTAATCCGTGCATTTTCCTTTTCAATACTAAATCCTATGGTCTCATTGTAACTCAAAAATTCCGATTTTTCATGATCATGTCAAGCATGTTTAATGACCTGATTTGTTTGTTTTTGGTTTTGTAGAAAATAACGCAATATGAAAATGACGTTTCCTGTTAAAACAAATTTATCATCAAATTAAATTGTAAAGTACCATGGAAGAGAAAAAGTTGACGTCAATTCAATTTTAAAAAAAGGAATATATATTTCTAAATCATCCAACCTGTTTCCTGTATCTCCTTTGTACGCATTGATGTTTGTATTTTATATATTCTTTTGGTTCATCTTTATTTTCTAAGAATTTTACAAAATTTTAAATATTAATATAAAATACTTTTTAATATATTGAAATTAAAAAATATTAAAATTTATGAAGGAGAAGAGTTTGAGTTATAAGCCATAGAATTAAGAGTTTTATTGAAAGTATAATATATGTTCGAATTTATATAGTAGAAGAGTTTGAATTTATAAAAAAATGCATACAATTAGAAGTTTTATTAGAAGTAAAATAGGATTGTGAATTTATATAGATATTTTTTTATCAAAAAAGTGGTTTATTAGAAAGGTGTATGTTAACATAAAAATTAATATATAAGACAAGTATTCAATATATTAAATTTGAGATTTTGATCTTAAAAAGGAAAGCGTGTTTCAACGGGAGGATGACTATTAGGGAGGAACGAGTTATTTTTGTAATTTAATTGATATATGTATTTTTTCAACCAGAGAGCGGTTCATTTGAAAAAGGAGTATGTTGACATGAAAATTAATATATAACACAAGTATTCAATATATTAAATTTGAGATTTTGTAATTAAAAAGAAAAATATGTTTTACGGGAGAACGGCTTATTAGAGATGATCGAGTAATTTTTTTTATTTAATTGATTGAGTTTTTAAAAAAAAATTATGAAGTGTATAAGTAGTTGTCGCCGGACATACCCTTAATAAGGTTAAAGAGATCAAATCTAAATATGGGCCAGGCTAGCAAAAGTGCTTAAAAATTACGAAAAAACAAGCCCACCGGGCCCACGAGAACCGGCCTAATCATCACCTGACCAAGCTTGACAAAGATTAATATAAACCCCAAATATTTTGACTCGTAGTCCATAATTTATCAACAAAACCAAAATTAAAATCCAAATAAAATAAATAAATTTAAATTTTTTGAAAAATCACAATCATCTTCTTCTTCATCTCTTCTCTTCTCTTCTGTTTCAGATCCATTTACATCTGCTTCAGATCTATACACACACCTATACATACATATTCTTCTATCTTTTTCTACATTGCGAAATTTTCGGAGTCTACTCTATGTTGGCTTAATTGCATTGCTGCTGATTTCAATTGAATATATACGTACAGAGACGTGTGTGTGTGTGTGTGTGTGTGTGTATATAGCGAGATTTTCGGAGATGGCGGCGTTATCTGGAATCAGTGAGGAGCTAGCTCAGCTCGACGGTCAAGTCGCCGATATATTTCGAGCCTTATCGTAAGTTTTTTTAAATTTAATTGATTTTTTTTTGTTTAATTTACTGTTTTTAATATGATTATTTAGTGTTTTTTTTTATTGTTTTTGTTGTTGAAATTGTTGGATGAGTTTGGTGATGAATGTGTTTGTGGAAATGTAGGAATGGATTTCAGAAGCTGGAGAAGATGAAGGATTCGAATAGGCAGAGTAGGCAGTTGGAGGAGCTTACGGATAAGATGCGCGATTGTAAGAGGTATAAATCGATTGTTTACGAGTTGACATTTACGTAATAAGTAATAAGAAAGAGTATACATTATGATTTTACGAACTATGTTTAGATGATTACTATTAATTTTAACTCGTTATGCACTAGATTATGTTTTCGGTATACATGTACTGATTTTACAAACTATGTTTAGAGAGTTTGTATTAATTTTAACTGATTATGAAGTAGATTATGTTTTCGGATAAATGTGTGTTGTTTTGAAACTGTTTGTGGTGGTGTTATATGGAGTAGCTTTTTTTTTCAGTTCTTAAAAGTAGTAATATAATGGTGTAGGTGTAAATACGATAGTTTGTTGATATGGAATATAGGGGAAATAGGACATAATATTTTAATAAAGATATGGAAATGTAATGTACCGAACTATGGAAATTAGGAGAAGAAATGACTGAAAACGTGTACGGATTTGTTTGAGAGAATGCCGAACGGAATATTTGCTTATTAGTTATCACAAAGAAGATCACGTTAAATTATATGCATAGTGACTTACAACTTGTTTAATAATGGATGATGTTGTTTACTATATTTTTTTCCTTTTGTGCATTGGAAATGCAATTTATTTGCTGGTGCCAGGCTTATTAAAGAATTCGACAGAGAAGTTAAGGATATGGAATATAGCAATGACGCAGCCACAAATAGGATGCTGAATGAGAAAAAGCAGTCAATGGTGCAGTCTCGGTCTCAAATAGTTGACTGGTCCTTAAATCTGTGAAGTAGTGTGAACCATTAAGCAATTGCATTTATACATTGTTCTGTTTTGATTTCAGGTGAAGGAGTTAAATTCATACGTTGCTCTTAAAAAGCAGTGAGTCTCTAATTCAATCTCTCAAATTTAACGCAGGTTGTGGAAATTTTATCTATGTTTCTTTCTCCATTAAAGTTTTACAACAAATTTAGTGCGACTCGGATGGTGTAGTTAACCTACATTTTGTTTATCTAACGTGTCGGGTAAATGGTTTGCTTTAAACGTAGATCATTTTTTCAATTAATCATTGTTGACATGTTGTCCAAAATTTTCTCGTCATTAATTTGCCTCACAGCTACAAGTCCGAAATACACATAATGTCTTTGTTGACAATCTTGTGGATGGTGATGCAGATATGCCAGCAACCTTGACAACAAGCGAGCTGATCTCTTTCAGGCGCCTGAAGAAAGTTCTAGAGACGATAATAGCCTATTTGCTTCATGTAAGCATATAGTGTGTTTCTTATTGAAAAAATGCAGTTCTTTCCTAATACTATGATAAGTTGGAAAAGATAAAATGAGAATGACAGGTTTTGCTGTTATTGCATTTAAAATGAGTGCCAGTTTTCCATCTTTTAATTGGATGTTGAACTCTTGGCATGTTCAAACTTAAAGGCATGTAGGGTTCTCTTTGATGCGGAGAATGTAATAAATTTGGCCAGGTTACAAGTCTTGAGTGCATGGCTGATTGAATCCTCTAGCTATTATGATCCACCATAGACCCAACCTAATATTGTGTTTGGGAACATGAAATTCGTTTCAAATGACATAGTTGCCATTTCAAATTCTCTAACTTATGCTAATATTTGAATGTGTTGGAATTTAATAAATCCAAATTCTTATAGTTATCCAAACATGTCATTTGTACCAAATCGAGAATTTCAAATGAAATTCGACATTTGCAAATTAGCCGTTAAGTTATTTGAGTTATTACATGGCCTTTGATACTGATCTGTGAATACCTGAGTTAAGTTTACATTGAGGTTTGGTTTAACCTTGGTTGTTATGATTCCTTGCATTCCCCTTATTGCTAGTTATTGGTGCTCCTTGTAGTGGCTGAGACATAGTTATTGACGCTCTATGTATTACTTGCAACAATACATATATTTTTCTCTCTTGGTTCAAATAGTGTGACTAGGGTGTAGTAATAG
The DNA here is from genome assembly GCA_030848705.1 of Heracleum sosnowskyi. Lineage (NCBI taxonomy): Eukaryota > Viridiplantae > Streptophyta > Magnoliopsida > Apiales > Apiaceae > Heracleum > Heracleum sosnowskyi. The sequence continues at coordinate 4,899,988 of CM061242.1, read as the reverse complement.
CTGCCTTTAATCCGTTGTGTTCCAATGTGAGAGTCAGGTGTTTCTATAGGGAATTTGTGGCTGGACCCTTCATGATAGGCCATTGCTCAGCATACCATTTGCTCTATTATTCTGTACTGTCACAAGTGTCAGCTAGATCCCACCTTCATCCATCAATTTATAATGCAAAATTAAGGTGTTCCATACCCTGAGCTTATTATCGACCTAGTCAATCTTTAGGAAATATCTGTGTATCCCTTGATCTTGTTCAGTGGGCATTTACATGCTTCTCTCTATCACTTAAGCTGAGAAGTTAGACAAAGGTGTTCTTATACATATTATGGAATTCTTGTCAACCTGGTCATCTCCCACGGTATATGTGGATGAATCCTTTCTCACACCCAAAACCGTGATGGGACACTGCAAGTACCATTTCATGCAAGATCAGACTCGATCCGGGACAGGGAAAAAAATACGATTGGTATTAATGAAGTACTTTTACCCTATCCATCGATTGTTTATGTTTCAATGTAGGTATATGTGTTACAAGTAAGATACCATGGTGGGTGAGAAGCTGGTGTTAAACTGCCAGCTTGTTCTTCAACTATAATTCTTTCTATCAAAATGTGCTTGTAATTTTCTGCCTGTTGAAACTGCAACTTTTTATTGCATCTTAATTCTTTAAATATAGATTTACTTTCTTTCCTTTTTATTGAATTTATGAGCTCAAGTGTCGCTACTGCAGCTATGACAAATCAACAACTAATGGACAATGGCAACCATATGATGGACGAGACAGATCAAGCAATTGAGAGGTCAAAGAAGGTTAGTAGTTGTAGTACATACTATAAGGAAGTCACTTATTTTGAAGTTGTCATATGATCAAAGAAAAATTAAACAGAAAAAACAAATTGGATAAGTGGCTGATTTTGCCCTGTAGACATTACTATGTATCATATGATTATTACAAATCTTTCTGGTGGTAATGCTTTGATGCTAGTAACTATCAAATCCCAAGACAGAGACTATCCACATCATTCTCTCCAGTCTGATCTTATTTGATTTTAACTATTAATGGACCATCATTAATGAAGTTGATTTATAGAATTATTGAAGTGCAGACTAATGCTTGGATGACTTCATTTCATGCCTATACCCAGACATATTGTAACTACCCTGACTTCTCTGTTTGCTTGGCTCATGATTATTGGGCCCTGTAAAGCATCTTCCAGGAACTGTTATTTCTAGTCACAGAGTCAGTCTGCATAAAACTGAGAAATACCCCATAGGATTATGTATTATATACAAAATTACTAACAAATTACACTTTCATATTACTAACAAATTACACTTTCATATTACAAATTACTAACAAAATACCCCATAGGATTATGTATTATATTACTAACAAATTACACTTTCATTGAGCTTGTGTGATATATATTAGCATTTCTGTGCCTGCGGGATTGATGAAGTGATGTGAAAACATTGGGTTGCAATATCATTACATTTTATATGCAATATTCTAAAGTTTTATAGTGTGGTTACTAATTATGATGTGGTCTCATTGTTTTATAGGTTGTTCACGAAACTGTAAATGTTGGGACAGAGACTGCTGCAGCTTTGAAGGCACAGGTGTGTACTTGTACCTTCTTTGAAGTCAAATTAATTGGTATTCACATCAACAGGATGTGAGAACTGCAATTTTCAGATATCAGTGTCAGTTTTACATCCAAATTTTGTAATTATTTCTTCTTTGTAATTATCAGACTGAACAAATGGGTAGGATAGTTAATGAACTGGATTCCATCCACTTCTCCATCAAGAAAGCTTCTCAGTTGGTCAAGGAAATTGGTAGGCAGGTGAATCTCCAAACTCTTCTCATCTGTGTTTCATATGTATATAAACCCTTGTTACCATGCCCTCACTATGATTCATTTTTTAGGTTGCAACTGATCGCTGTATTATGGCTCTGCTCTTCCTCATTGTTGTCGGTGTTATAGCGGTCATTATTGTAAAGGTTAGCCTATATAGTTTCTATTATGTATATATTTGTCATCTAGATGCCAAATCTCAATCTATTTTTATTATCTTACGCTATACTTGAACTTTTGTCTTCTATTAGGCATATTCAGTGACAAGTCCCATACATTATGAAATTAGATTATCCTCGATAAATCTGTTCTTCTTGTCAAAACGTTCATTACTTTGTTGACCGACCTTCGTGATAGTTACTTATGTAACGTGTGTCCTCGGCGACTGCTCATTTTATTTATTTGCCTACAGTTTAATCCTAGTATCCTATATAAGTATCTGAACTCCTGTAGTCTTCTAATTAATCTTGATCACTTCTCCTTTGCTGAAATGACACTATTTCAACCTTTTCAACATAAATTTCTATTATTGGATATTTACTAATGAGCACGTCGGGTATGTATAAAGTATAAACAGGTAAATTCTTCAAGTCCAGGAGGCATATCTCCATGCAACTAATACTCCTGAATATACCAACTTTATGAATATATGCTCTTGCATGGTTAATTAGTTATGTATGCTAATTATATATGCCAACACAAATTTCAGCTTGTGAACCCAAATAACAAAGACATCCGAGACATCCCTGGACTAGCTCCCCCGGCTGCTACTAATAGGAAACTGCTCTGGAATTCAAATTAATATACCCAAAAGTGGTGTTTGATTGGGTGGACTATTGGCACTCTCGCCGTTGACAACGGTGCCTCTGTTATAACTTAGCCTCATGTGGATTGGGAAGGCAGACCTGATGACTCAATGAATTGCCTTAATGCACTTGATTGGATTACCCTCTATCAATGCTATCATCCTAAGTTCATATTTCATCAGTCAGAAATATTTTTGCATGTTGATTTAGTTATAATTTTACAGTCCCTGCTAGATATTCATAATTGGGTCAGAAAAGTTTGCAAATTGACTTTGGCTTCCTTTGTATCCAGTATTTATTCATCATGTTCATTATATTTATACATTTTGTGATTATAAAATTCTTTGTACATCTTTGTCATCTGTCTATTTAGTGCTGGGAAGGGCTGAAAATAATAAATGTTGAAGGGCCAAGTTCCAGAACAGATTGACTATGAAGCTAGTTATGAGATATCGAGAAAATGTATTGGCCATCCAATTATGGGGGATAAGTCGTCTTTTTGTCTTGGTCTTTCATCAACGAAGGAATTGTGACTTTTAGAAAAATCGGTCACTAAATGTTTTGTCACATCAAATATTAAATTATTATCACTATTTTCTTTTTACAAAAAATTTGTTTATACAAGGTTTCTGGGCCATGTTTTTGCATTAAATGGATTCTGGCAGTTCTGTGCTGTGGTTGTCGGTCTTTTCCCGGTCAAACATGAAATCAAACCAAATATCTTATTCGCTCTAAAGTGTAAAAGAAAGAGTGTACAATATATATTGCTCAAAGAAATGAAAACGATTAAATACGAGTGAAGTTTTCTCCGACGTTCAAATATCGAACATTTTCATGATGTATACATTTTAACTATTGGAATATTAAAATTACAAAAATTTTGATACACACCAAACCCTAGGCATTAATTTTTGTCAAGTTTCAAAATTTCGGAAATCAATTATATTCGGTTGTGTTTTCAAAATTTGAATAATCAATCGATTATTCGAATACTAGTTTTCAACCCTAAAATACTTGATCAAGTATTTGCTCTCTGAATCGATTGAACTTCCGACCAAATATTCACATGTATACTCAACCAAGTCAACTGAATTTTAGAACAAATTACAGTTAAAGAGTACAAATTTGGCTAATGACAAGCCAAATGAAGTACATTTTATAAACCGTTCACCGAATCTAGGATTTACCACTATAGTTTTTAAAGTTGGTGGACTGTGTGCCCATTGCTCAAGCATAAGATCCTGAAAATCCCTGAAAGTGTAGGCTAGGGTGAGCTCGTGTTAATAGTTTAATAGGGTGCCAAATTTTTAGTTTTGAAATCAGAATCCACTAAAAAACATCACAATCCACACCCTAGTGCTGTTGTTAGATATGTTGGACTTGTAACTAAGCCTCTTGTTCTCTAGATTCACTCCTGTTGACTTCTCACAAGTAAATAACTACTTGTAAATTGTAAATTTGTAATGGGCTCTTGTTACGATAAACTGATAAAGTGTTACATAACGGGGAAATCACTTGGGCTGTACACGGTGCGGGTTGAGCGGGTTACGAGATTTTAACAACTCAATCCAATTAAATCGGGTTTGTAAATTTTCAACCCAACCCACAAAAAATAAATTCGTAATCCAACCCATTTAATATACTTAGGTTTGGATCGGTTCGGGTCGGAGTGGTCGGGTTAATAAATATATAAAATATATTTTATCGAGCAGTAAGTACTAAATTAATAAATCAAAATTGAAAGTCAACAAAATATTACATATCCATCTCAAATAAATCTCAAATATTTAAGTTAAAACACACCAAAAGACTGATAAAGTACTAAACATAGTCTTTCCGTTTAAACGTCAAATTCGTGTTATTAGCATAGTCAGTGTGCTAAATTTGCATTACAACCGTGAATGGACAAAGACAGTAGGAACATTTGTCTCAAGTGATCTCAACACACCGTTTTGTATGAAGTTTTGTAGAATATTGATGTACACATTTCTGCTCCTATGTCCTTGATAACGAACAACTTAATGTAAAACTAATGCTTCTTAATGTAAAGTGGCCTTAAAGTACTGATACAATATTAACAAACATAGATAATATCATGTATGGATAACCCTAGGCAATGCAAGCAATGAAGTTTTCTTCCGGGACCACACATGGTCTTTGGTCTAGAACACAAGAGTTCAAAGAATGTGTTTTAATAATTAAAAGTGTACACTCCAAAACTGTTAATTATTTTAACTAAATGTGTTTCGTATATTTTAATTAAATCTATTATTTTTAATCGGGTTGGGTTGGTTCAGCTTAAAAAAATTGAAACTCATACCCAACCCATTTAAATCGGGTTTATATCTTTTCAAACTAAATATGTTTCGGTTTAAAAATATTCGATTTGGATCGGATGAAATGAGATCGGTTTGGATCGGGTTGATCGGTTTTAACAACCCGTGTACACCCCTAGAAATCACCATAAGAAAAGAAAAAAACTGTTATGAAAGTAAAATATCAGAAATCCACCAAAGTTAAATTGTTTTGGGGTCATGTAAAGTTAAATGGTTGAGTGATTAAGAGAGAACTTCCCTGTATAGAGTTCGGTAAAAAATTATCACGCAAATATTTAAAATACATATTTTAAACACATTTTTTTGTTAAATATGATTATAAATTTCAATTATTAAATCAAAAAATGAAATTAAACTACTTTTTTAAAATTAATTGAAAATTAGTAAAATAGTCCAAAGTGATTCTACAGCATAATCAAATCAAATCTATCCAAAATGATTCTGCAGCAGAATCAAATTTAAAATTAATGTTTTTATTCAAATTTTAAATGTTAAATTTTTTATAAAATTTGTATATGTTAATATTCTACATTAGAATCATATTATATATTTTATGTTAATATATGATTCTCCTTGATTCTCTGTATAAAACGGTTCTCGCTGGAACAATGAACAATAATTATAGTATACTTTTGCAATAAAGTTTATCCAACTACTCATAGTCACGGACTCACGGCACTACTTGATAAACTAAGCTATTCTTCATCTTGTTTATGTGTAAACAGTGTAGTTGAGAGAGAGAGTTGAAAGAGTAACAAATGTAATCATAATACAGTAAAAAAGTGAAATGTATGAAAAGAAAGAGTACTACATATAGATGTCACATCTCTGTAACAAACTAAGCTGATGTGGCATAACTAACTCAGCCACTACTATAACTAACTCAGCCACTACTAGATGAATTATGAGCTGTATATTCAATATCCCCCCTCAAGATGGGAGGTGGTGAAACTCCAATCTTGGAAAGCAAGAACTTGAACTGGGCAGATGGAGCGATTTTGGTAAGAACATCAGCTAATTGTGAACGTGTAGGAAGGTAACTAAGCTGCAACAAGCCTTCCAAAACCTTATCACGAGTAAAATGGCAATCAAGTTCAATATGTTTAGTACGCTCATGGAAAACAGGATTCTTGGCTATGTGGAGTGCAGATTGGTTATCACAGTGCAAAACCACAGGCTTAAGATTCGTAACACCAAGCTCATCAAGCAAACGAACGACCCAAGTAACTTCAGAAGCTGCAGAAGCCATAGCCCGATATTCAGCTTCTGCAGATGAACGAGAAACAGTACCTTGTTTCTTTGATTTCCAAGTAACGGGTGAATTACCAAGAAGTAAAATGTAACCAGTGATAGATCGTCGAGTATCAACACACGAAGCCCAATCTGCATCTGAAAAAGCTTGCAGTTTTAACTGATCTGTAGCCTTCAACAATATCCCTTGTGTAACAGTACCAGCAAGGTATCGAATGGCATGATGTAAAGCAGTCATATGACAAGTACGAGGAGAATGCATAAATTGGCTCAAGGTTTGAACCGTGTAAGATAGATCAGGACGTGTGTTAGTAAGGTAATTCAACTTACCAACCAGTGATCTATACAGTTCAGGATTAGAAATGAAATCACCTTCAGATTTAGACAGTTTAAGATGAACTGGTAAAGGAGTACACGTTGTAACAGAAACATCCATACCAGACTCTTGTAAAAGTTCTTTGGCAAACTTGTGTTGACACAAGATAAGACCATCAGTGGTGTGGGTAACTTCAATGCCCAAAAAATAGTGGAGATCACCAAGATCTTTAATCCCAAACTGAACATTCAAATGTGTCTTTAGAGCACTTATAGCAGTAAGGTCATCACCTGTCAATATAACATCATCAACGTAGACAGCTGCAACACAAATTAAAGACTTCTGTTTTTTAATGAATAAACTATAATCATTTTTGGATTGATGAAATCCTTGACACAACAATTCTTCAACCAGCTTGGCATGCCATTCCCTGGATGCCTGCTTAAGTCCATAAATGGATTTTTTCAGCAAACATACTAGATTAAAAGGGTTAGGAATCCCCTCTGGAACAGTCATATAAACTTCCTCCTTTAGATGACCATGGAGGAAAGCGTTGTTAACATCGAGTTGATGTAACTGCCAATGCTTAGAAGCAGCCAAAGAAAGTAAGATTCTAACAGTGCTCATTTTAACAACTGGAGAGAAAGTCTCCTCATAATCAATGCCAAATTTTTGATTATATCCCTTTGCAACCAAACGAGCCTTGCAGCGTTCTAAACTCCCATCAGATTTCAATTTAACTTTGTAAACCCACTTTGATCCTATAGGTTTCTTGTTTGCAGGAAGTGGAACCAAGTCCCAAGTATGATTAGCATGCAAGGCAGCTAATTCATTTTGCATAGCAGCCAACCAAAGGGGATGAGATGATGCTTCTTTATAAGACTGGGGTTCAGTCAAATCACATTTAGAAAAACATGAAGAAGAGGGTGTTTGAACCAAGTTACACCAATGAGTAGGTGCTATAACAGAATGGCATTTATAATCAGATAAGTAGGAAGGTGGTTTCTGAGTTCGAACAGATTTTCTGAGTGGAACAGGAGCAGAAATGTCACTGAGATCATGTAAAGTACCAAAAGAACCAGAAGAAGTGTCTGAAGTAGACAATGTAGGACCAGTACGAATAGAAGGATCACCATTAGTAGTAGGAATAGAAGGATCACCATTAGTGGGAAATGAAGCAATATCAGAGACACTAGGAATTGTAGTAGGTAAAGTAATTTCATCAGTATAACAAGAAGATGTTACTGTAGGTAAATAAATCTGAGTAGGAAATCTGGAAGGTAGTGTATGAGAGTGGAAAGGAAAATGAAACTCATGAAATATAACATCACGAGAAACAAATAAATTGTCACGACTAAAATCTAAAACCTTGTATCCTTTTTGTGACAAGGAGTATCCCAAAAAAACACAAGGAATAGACCTTGGATCAAATTTGCTTCGATTTTCAGAAACTGTAGAGGCAAAACAGAGAGTACCAAAAACTTTCAGATGATCTAAGGAAGGAAATGTACCTGTTAGCTTATGGTAAGGTGTATCATTGTCAATACTCTGTAAAGGAAGTCTGTTAATGATGTATGCAGCACACAAAACACTTTCACTCCAATACTTAGCTGGTATCTTAGACTGAAAATATAGGGATCGTGCAGTCTCAAGTAAATGTCTATGCTTACGCTCCACAACTCCATTTTGTTGTGGAGTATGGCTGCAACTAGTTTGTTGAAAAATGCCTTTCTGAAGAAACAAATTTTTCATAAGGCCTTGACAAAGTTCTGGAGCATTATCCGATCTCACTTTAACAACTTTAGACTTGTACTGTGTCTCCACATGAGTAAAAAAATCTGACATGACTTTTACACAATCAGCCCTACATTTCAGCATGTGAACCCAAGTAAAACGAGTAAAATCATCCACAATGGTCAAAAACAGATTACAACCAGTATAGGATTTGACCTTGTATGGTCCCCACACATCTATATGTATCAACTCAAAAGGAGATGTAGTCTTGATACTACTATGAGAAAATGAAGCCCTAGTTTGCTTTGCTAAAGGACAAATTTGACATATAAGATGTGCTGAAGAATTATGTAATCCTGCCAGAGTTGGAATCATCTTCAGTCTATCAAAAGGCACATGTCCAAGCCTTAAATGCCAGATGCTCAAATCTTCTTTAACAGTCAAAAAACTTTTGCTTTCAGACTTGACTTCATGAACTCCTGAAGTGCTATACAAACCACCCTGAGATTTACCAAGAAGAATTTGCTTCCCTTTCTGCAAATGGTCCTGTATTATACAGGTTTGACCATCAAACAACATTGAACAATGCATGTCCTTGCATAATTTCTGAACAGAAATTAAGTTGTATTGAAAATGAGGTATATGTAAAACATCATGAAGAACCATATCTTGATGAATCTGAACAGAACCTATATGCAGTATGGGAACCTGACTACCATCCGGAATGACAATATACTCATGTGCTCCAGATACAGGTTTATATGTAAGAAATAGACTAAGATTGGAACAGATGTGATCAGTAGCACCACTATCAATCAGCCATTCAGTCTTAGAAATATTTCCAGCCAGTAAACAAGTCTTACCTGCTAATAGAGCATGCTCAGAATGCTCAGAATGTTCCTGTGAAGACTGTAAGGCACCAGAAGAATTCAAAGCCTGTTTGTTAAGTAAATCCATCAACTGTTGATATTGAGCCACAGAAATAGAAGGAGAAACATTAGACTCAAATTTGTCACCACAAGGAAGGACTGCTGCTGCTGCCATTCTTTTATCTTTGTTATTCTTAAAGTTGGTAGGATAACCATGAAGTTTGAAACATCTATCCACAGTATGACCATTCATCTTGCAATGTGTGCAAAAGTAAGTGCCTCCCTTCTTAAAATTCCCAGGTCCAGTACCATTACCACTTGAGTTACCTGATTGCCTTGGAAAGCCACCACTAGTATTGTTACCATTTCTATAAGACCTTTTATTATCCGCCACAAAAGCTAAAGAATCACTTTGATTATTGACCTGAGATAAAGCTTGATGCCTTTCTTCCTGAGAGAAAACTCTAAAAGCATTGGACAAATTAGGCAAAGGCTGTTGCATCAAAATGTTACCCCTCACAGTAGCAAACTTATCATTAAGTTTCATCATAAATTGCAAAAGCCTATGATCTTGTTCCATTTGGAGAACTTTCTGACTAACATTGCAAGTACATTTGTGACAAGTACAACAGGGCAAAGGACTTATGTCACTCATAGCATCCCACAGAGTCTTAATCTCAGTAAAGAAATCAGATACACTCTTAGAACCTTGATTCAGATCAGCCAATTGTTGTTCAATAGAAAAAATCTGTGTCATAGACGCATACCCAAACCTATCCTCTAGATCAAGCCAAATCTCTCTAGCTGTTTTAAAAAACAGTACACTTCTTGACAAAGAATCATCCAAATTACTAAGTAACCAAGAACATACCAAGTCATTGCATCGTTCCCAAGGCTTAAAATCAACCGAGTTAGGATCAGGTTTCACAACTGTGCCATCAACAAAACCGAGTTTATTCTTAGCTGACAAACTCAACATAATCGACCTCTTCCAATTACTATATCCTGTACCATTGAATTTCGTCGAAACTAATTGTGAAACATTGGCATCTGAGGGATGAATATAATACACACTGGACACATCTTGACTAGCCATAGGTTGTCTCCAAGCATTTGTGCTTGTGGAAGCCATGAAAAACAAACGATATACACTTATGATGAACAAAACAAAGCGTAAAGAAGATCTAGAAAGATTGAGAGATTGAGTAGAATTTTCGATTCGAATCAAGAGAGATTAAGATCGACAACGCGATAAGAACTAGAAAGATTACGAAATTACAATCAAGAAAGAAACAAACAGCGGAAGAAACAGATCCAAATCAAGATGAGAACACTTCTTTAATATGTACGTAACAATCAAAGCACAAAAAACTATGATGATATACACAGTTTATGCTAAAAGAAATCGAAAAAGAAGATCAATATCAGCGAAAATTGATCAGTAAGAAAAGATTTCGAAAACACCTGAATTCATGAAAATTGAACTGCAATTGAGCAACCGGCAAGGATCAACGCCATTGATGCTCTGATACCATGATAAACTAAGCTATTCTTCATCTTGTTTATGTGTAAACAGTGTAGTTGAGAGAGAGAGTTGAAAGAGTAACAAATGTAATCATAATACAGTAAAAAAGTGAAATGTATGAAAAGAAAGAGTACTACATATAGATGTCACATCTCTGTAACAAACTAAGCTGATGTGGCATAACTAACTCAGCCACTACTATAACTAACTCAGCCACTACTAGATGAATTATGAGCTGTATATTCAATACTACTTTTCAACATCTGGACTTTTATTTGTCTTCATCTTTTTCTCTATCTATTTATACCACCCTATTGTGGCCATTGTGGATCTGGATGAATGATCTGATAATACAAGTTTAAAATTCATTATTCAGGAAATGCAAGTTTAAAATTTTCGGTCTTGCGTGAAATTGACTTCTTTCTAAAATCATACTAGTAATCCTTGCCAAAAAAAAAAAAATTAAAAAAATCGTTTTTTTTTGTGACAGGTCTTATGTTGTTGTTGACCGGACCAAAATATACAAACAGTATGTTCGTCGCATAAAACACAGCTAAATTGTAGGCACATTTTCACGGAAACTGAAACACGGGGTAGGGTTGGGTGGGCCACATAATTAGTTGTGTACTTGTGTCTCTTTCCTTCCCCATCTTTCCTACGCGCAATGAACTTATATCGTATATAAGAGCATTGCATCCGATTTCTCATCCCTTCCCCATCCCTATATTTTGTAGAAAATCGAAGTTTTAACAAAAATGTTGCTTTATATTCGGTTCCTCATTTTAGGGGAAGTTATAGGGATCAAAAAATGAGTATTCAAATTTGGGGACTTACTATTCATCCCCCATTTTATATTTTATGCAAGTTTAATATGTAAGTAAAGTATGAAATGATAAAATAATAGTTAGTAGTTAAAGTTGTAAAGACAGGTGAGACAAATAAGTAATAAAAAAAGATATAGAGATAAAAATGGGGAATGTGATGTACTAGATTTTTTGATGACAAATAAATTATAGAGATAAATTTGAGAAATTACCATTTTTAATAAGTATACGAGGATGAGGATGGGGATGGGGAACCAAATGTGAATGCTCTAAGAAGTCATGTTAAATAATGAGTTCAAGGTTAGACGATTCCTCGTAAGTATAATTATTTTTAAAAATTAAAATTAATAGATAACTTATATTTACTTTAATAACATAAAATTATAATATGTGCAAAGCACGGGCATATTTTAATATAATGTAATATTTCTTTTATATTATTTTTTTCGTATTAATAATAAAAATATATATAATATTGTATAATTGATATTTTTATTAAGAAGATATAATATTTTATATTTTTTGGAATGTGTTAATAATTGAAAGATATATAATATTAAGAAGATATATAATTAAAAAATATTAAGAAAATATATAATTGAAAAATGTAATATTAATTATTGAAAGATATATTACACTAATTTTTATTTTTAGGCGTGTTTATAAAAGGTGATTTATTTTTATTAAAAGGTAATGTGTTTTAATTATAAAAGATAATCAGCTAGTTATTATATTTATATTATTTTATAATTTATTAAATAAAATAATTGATCGAAAACCGAAAATCAAAACTTTCAATGTTTCGGCTATTATATAATGGTGTAGATAGCTTAAAACCCGTGCGATGCACAAATTATTTTTAATAATTGTTATTATGTTATTTACTTTTTAATATTTTATTAATTACATTTATTAAAAAAATATGTATGAATGTTAAAATATGTAAACTTTTTTAATAACTAAAAGCATTAAAATGGATTTTAAAATTTAATAATTAAAACTATTAAAATAAGTTTTAAAATTTAATAATTAAAAGTATTAAATAGGTTTTAAAAGAAATAAGTGAAGGGTTTGCCCGTGATATTTTTAAAAAAAGAAAGGATTTTAGTAAGAAAAATAGAGAAAGTAAGTTGAAAAAAGTAATTGCTCTTTATATTTTTGAAAAAGGAGGAGTTTTGTTAGAAAAAATCTATAATGTGTTTTAGTTGAAAAGGTAATTGGTTATAAATAGGTAATGTTGTTATTTAATATTTTTTTATAAATAAATAAGAACAATTAAGTAAAAATACTTTGGTACTGACCAACCAAACTTTTAATATTTCGTCTATTATATAATAGTATAGATTTTAAAAATAAACAAAAAATTTGAAAACATATTTATATAAACAATTTGTAAAGCTCCAATGCACGATTATAAAGTTAGTTATAAATAATAGGAACAAATTTCAAGAGAAAAGACCCTACATATCACAATTTGAACATAAATGACCTCAAATATTACAATTGAAAAAAAATGTTCCAAATATCACATTAAAACGCTATTTAGTGTAGTGTTTTCATTTTTTAAAAAACGTTAATTCGTCTAACGTTTGAAGCTTGCAAATAAAAAAAATGAATAATAGCGTTTTGATCCGAAAATACAAGTTAAAGTAGCGTTTTGACAATGTTTTTTTTTCAAAAACTAGTAAAAATGCTAAAGTAGCGTTTTAGTGTGATATTTAGAGTTATTTTTTCAAATTATGATATTTTGAACCATTTTTTTTTCAAATCATGACACAAAGGGCCATCACCCAAATTTCAAGAGCTTACTTTTTTTTTTTTGAAACTACAAAATAAATCCGATCCGTTAAAAATCCGATCCGGTAACGATCCGATCCGATTAGTATCGGATATGGATTTAACATGATCCGATCCGTTAACGATCCGATCCGATTATTTTATATATTATATATATATATAATTTATATATTATATATAATATGTTATATATTAAATATATCATATATTTTTACCAATTAAGTCAAAATAGTTCTCTTTTACTTGTATAAACTGGACCTCTCTTTTATTTATAAAATTGACACAAAAGACAATGAAATGTAAGGCACATAAACTAGCTTCAGATTTGTTGATGAACGATTACAAACTTACAATGGTTGTATGACAAGCAAGCGTATTTAGGATAGTTGGACATTCAAATTCCGTGTTTTAGTTTTCGGATTGTAATTAGGTTTTAATTTATTGTGTAATCTGTAAATTAATGTTGATGTTAAATTTGCATTTCAACTTTGTGAAATGTTTAGCGATGTTTGAATTTGAATTCGAGTAAAATATGTTTTTAAAATATTAACGGATCGGAGCTCCGATCCGTTAATCGTGATCCTAACTGATCCGGATATGGATCGGGCTATAAAAAATCCGGTTGTGATCCGATCCGAATCCGGTAAAATTAAATGGATCAGGATATGGATCAAGGCCGATCCGATCCAGATCCGATCCATTGACAACCCTACTCCCTCTGTCCCTCTCATTTCTTTACAATTTTTTACATTGCTTGACACGCATTTTAAGGCTCCTATAAAGTATAATTTTACAACTTATTTTCAAAATTTTCTTTTTTTAAATAAAAATTTAAACATTATACTTTTATTTAGAAGAAAAAAATATTTAAAATAATTTATGAAAATATATTTTACCGAGCCCCGTCCCCCAATGTAAAGAACTCAGGGGACAGAGGGAGTATCATTTTCATAAATTCTTGATTTACCGATAAATCATTATATGATAGTTGATACATCAGTCAATTTGTTTCGATTTCCAAAATTTACGAGTTCTGTCATGTAACGAGTTGGGAAATTTAGTATAGGGCATGTTTGGGAACCACTTTATAAGTCAACTTATGACTTATAAACTCATTTCAGCTTATGAGGGGTGTTTGTGTACTCAGCTTATTTGATAACTTATAACTTATAAATTGATAAGTTGAATGTTAGAAATCACCAACATTTTACTTAACTTATCAACTTATTCTTTGATTTCTTTATTTTTTTAATACTTTATATTTTTACCTTTGTGTTTTTAAATATATTTTAATTTAAAATGCAAGTATTGAAATCCTTGTATTTAATAATTATTTTTTCAAATTTAATTTAGCAAACTCTTAACTAACTTATAAGTAAATTTATCCAAACACTCGTATAACTTATAAGAATCCATCAACTTATCACTTATAAAACACTTATCCATTTTAAGTTATAAATCAACTTTTTTGTGATACCCCAAACGCACACATAATAGAGTGTTTTAACAAAAATCTCGTTCCGATTACTATCTGATTACCTATTTCATTTTTATTAATAAAAAAAATTAATTTAGAAATTTGTAAAAAAAAATATTATCGAGTTGATATACATGCACAGTATCTGTAACCGGAAGATGTTATTAAAGTCATCACTCATCATCATCAGTGATCAGCATTGTGTCATGAAATTATGACCAAACTTCTCTCTCATAGTCATGTTTCATGTTTGTTTGTTTTGAGTACATCTTCAAAACACATTGCTTATTCTCCTTTGACTGTTATACTAGTTCTGTTCATTTTACTACTAGTCTACTACACCTTCAAATTTGTTTACTCATTCTTTTTTTGAATTTTTGGCTTCTAATTTCCTTAACGATGATGTGTTGAGTTGGTATACTTTTCCTTCACGTTTTTTCTTCTTCTTTTCATTTATATCTTTCTCTGATATTTCTATGTTCCCACGCTTTCTTTCTCTCTTCTTTCACACACTCAACTCACACACCATTTGAACAGTACTTTTTTCTTTTACTATTTCATCATTTAACACCCTCTCCATAAGTAGTTTGAGTTTTTCTTTACTTGGGTCACTTTCTTTTTTTCTGATTTTAAAAGGGTAGTTTTTTCTTAAGAGAAAGATCAAAAAGTTTGCACCTTTGTATGTCTCTATTTCATCATTATCTATACTTTTTGTAAGTGTTTTTCCAAAATTTCTTGAGTTGGGACTTGGGTTCACTCATTTCTCTCTAATCTATAAAGGGTGTTTTTGTTGTGGGGATAAAGATCATAAAGTTTACACCTTTGTGTTTTTTATCATTTCACCATTTTCTAGCCATCTCTTTAAGTATTTTCTAAATTTCTTGAGTTGGGTTTGCTTGATTTTCTCTAATCTATAAAGGGTTTTTTGTTGTGGGGATAAAGATCATAAAGGTGAGAGCTTTTTGTGGAAAAGTGATGAGTTGTTTTCATATTTTTAAGGCTAAAAGAGGCAGATCAAGCCCAGAATTGAGAAATCAAGAAACTAGCAAATCAAATGATTTGCCATCTAGTAGCCGTGTAGTAAAATCCACTGGTTCAATCCCATCACCAAGAAGTATACCAGAAATGTATAAAGAGAAGGAGCATAATTTGAGAGTGTTTTCTTATACAGAACTCAGAAATGCTACTAATAATTTCAACAGGTTGGTGAAGATTGGAGAAGGTGGATTTGGGAGTGTTTATAAAGGTTCAATTAGGCCTTCAAATGGGCTAGGTGATCTTGTTATGGTTGCTATTAAGAAGCTTAACAAAAATGGATTGCAGGTTGGTTGGTATATTTATTTATTTTTTAAATATTGTGATTTTAGTATTTGTTTAGTGAATGAAAGCTATTTATTTAACTATCCTCTGTCTGTTGTGACTCATGGTGTTTATAAGAAGTCTATTTTCTGTTGTTAGTGATATTGTTAATGCACCATGATCATGTTTTATTCCAAATTGTAGTCTACAAAATGTACAAACTAATTGCACATTATACCGGGTTGGCACAGTGCTAAAAACCAGTCACATTACTACAAATCACCTGTTTGAGTTTGCATTTGTGGGTTAAATTACATTGTATTTGAATGAACACCTGTATATAATTTTGTTAGTGTTTATTATTGTATATCTTTAGGTTACTAGATTTGATTAGCTTTACGACCCTTTGTTGCCTAGATTAGTATTTGTTCTTATGATTGTTTATTCTATTATGTAGGGTCATAAAGAGTGGCTTGCAGAAGTTCAATTTCTTGGCATTGTCGATCACCCTAACCTTGTGAAGCTTATAGGATACTGTTGTGTAGATGGAGAAAGAGGGATCCAAAGGCTTTTGGTATATGAATACATGCCTAATAAGAGCTTGGAAGATCATCTATTTGGTAGAGCTGTGCAAGTTCTTCCTTGGGTAACAAGATTACAAATTATTCTCGGAGCTGCTCAAGGATTGGCTTATTTGCACGGAGGATTGGAAGTTCAAGTAAGAATTACATTTGTCCTGTACTTACAATTAGAAACACTAGAATTTGTCATGAATTTTCTTTGGAAGCATATAAATACACACAAGCTTTGTAGTTAGTACTGCAGTTCCCTTCTTTAATCCTATTATGTTCCAGTCCAATTTCCATATTGCAGTAGCACCCCTAATATGTTACGAGGATTCTGGCATCAGGAGTTCTGAATTGTTGTTAGTAGGAAAAGCTTTTTAAATTTGTGCATTTGACGTAAAAATACACATATTGAACATTAAGTAGAACTGATGGAAGAAAAAAACTTATCCAATTTAATGATGTTCCATCTTAAGTCTGCCTGACAAAGAGAGATATTGTTTGTTCTTAATCAATTTGTGCAAGTTACTATAGAGCAATATACTTATGTTGGCATGGTTTAATAATGTCAATTGTTTCTCAATTTGGAAGGTGATATATCGAGATTTTAAATCATCAAATGTGCTATTGGACATGGACTTCAAGCCTAAACTTTCAGACTTTGGGCTCGCAAGAGAAGGTCCGATGGGAAATAATACTCATGTATCCACGACTGTAAGTAAAAAACATATTTAGATGAGTAATTTTGACTTTGCATCTCTACAGAATTCCTGGCCTGCTTAATGAAATTGAGTATATTAAGGTTTCAGATTTGGGTTTAGGGCTATATCTAAGCATTGTAGGCATAAGTTGTTCCATACTTTTCTTAGCTATGTTGCACCTCCAAGAAAAGAGATAATGGGTAATTTTACAAATTCTGCATATGTATATTTGAACTGACATGAAAGGATGGTGTCGGGAGGGGCAGAGGTGACGAAGAAGGGTAGTGTGAGAAGATTCGTAACCATGAGTTGAGCCCAATTGCAAATTCTTATGCTAGTGGTGCCTCCCAAATTTTCAGTTTCGCTTTGTCTTGTATATTGTATACAGGGTTTGAAAATGTGAATTGAAACATAGAGCACAAAGCATCACGTAGGGTTAAGTACAATGATGCAAAGTATTAATTTCTCTGTGACTATTATAGCTAAATGTTCAAGCAAAATCATCTAAGTGATCTCCCAAATGGGTCCCTCTTTTATACTTGGGTAATAATTGTCACATGACATGTTTTGAGTTTTCCCTGGCATTGTTATGTCAGTTGAACTAAAATGAATCATTAGCAGCTGCTCATTATTTTTTTGTATTTGTTTCTTATTCAACTATCTTATGATTAACCATTGTTGATCAAATATCTAAAGAAACTTGTATATTGGTCAGCCTGTCGGTACATATGGTTATGCCGCTCCAGAATATGTTGAAACTGGGCACCTCACTACTCACTGTGACTTGTGGAGTTTTGGGGTTGTGCTCTATGAGATTCTCACTGGTAGGCGTGCACTGGACAGAAATCGTCCAACCATGGAGCAGAAACTTTTAGATTGGGTGAAAAGGTTCCCCGCAGATAGCAAGAAGTTTAGCTTGATTATTGATCCTCGGATTAGAAATCAATACTCTCCCAGTGCAACAAGAAAAATTGCAAAGCTAGCGGATGCCTGCCTGAACAAGAATCCTAAAGAACGGCCAACAATGGACGAGGTGGTAGAAATCTTGAAGCAAGCAATACAAGAGTCTGAAGAAATGAATGTAACCGGAAAGAGTTCCGCGGAGTCCTCTAGAGCGAACCAGAATACAAGAATATCAAGTACAGCAAGAAGGGCCCCTTAGCTAAGGTAAGGTTTAGTGAACATGATAATTAAGGCAACACAGTGAACTTATAAACTTATGAAGGATCACAGAAGCTAAAGTTAGACGAATACTTGCAGAGCTTGAAATAAAATCAAATACACTCAACCTCAGTATGCTTGGTTTAGTTTATTAACTGCTTTAACATGCTTCTTTTAACTCGATTGGCAGGCTTGAGTTTTTGCATCCAATGGCAAACGGATGTGCTCTTTTTGTGGTTGATGAGCTTTGCTGCCCAGGAGTTTGAAAAAGTAAATGAGATTGCAAAGAGTAGATTTGAGATTTTTTCATTGTAAATAAAATAAAAAGGAAGTCTTTGGTTCTTCGAAAATGGTAAAGGATTCTTATTTTGCACCAACAAGAGAGTAATCAGACAATGACTGGTCATGCTTGAAGGTCCCAACCCTTGTTCATTTATTTATTTCATTTTTTATTACCCTCCCTTCCATTTACTAAACATGCTAGATTTCTCCTAATCTTGAATGAGTGAAGCATTCCCTTTTGTTTAGAACGGTCAATTGCAGAAATTTAAATAGGCCCGACTACTCGAATATTAAACTACCGGATAATTTTTTATATTTCTGTAGTCAAAATTTCGCATAATACGAACTCTCTGTTTCTTGATTTACATGAATTCAGAGTAGTTAATCTTGTCGCTCATGTTGCCATTCACCTTTAATTTTACTAGTTAATTTTCCCCACAAGTACCCCTTTCAAAATATGCCGAGTTTCTTAGATTCAAAATTGTCTATCCGAGTCCAAAACTTTCTTAGATTCACAAGCTTCATTTCTCAGATACTCATCGCACATAGGCAAAGCTACTGAAACACTGGAATTTCTTATAATTTTTTTAAAAAAAATCAAATTATGTTACAAGTTACAGTTTCGGTAGGTTGCAACTAGCATTGTATATATATTACCAAAATAATCCAAACAAGTAACCTAAGAACTTTTACAACTCTATTTTATATTTTAAAATAATTTATCTATTTATCTTCTGTACTATAATATTATAAGCAAAATAATCTCTATTTGGTTGATTGATAGTTTGGTACACAACAATTAGATTAGAAGCTAGATAAAAGAGAACCGTTAGATATAATATTAAAAAAAAAAAAAAAAAATCTTCCTTGATATCTAAAATAATCTTACGGGTTCAAAGTTCGAATCCCGTTAACAACATATCATATTAGACATTTATATTATCAATTTTTCTAAGCTAAGTTCAAAAGTTCAAGATTTTTTTTCCGTTAACATATTAATTTTTTTTTATCAAAATACAAACAAATGCTGAAAATAACATCATACATATTATATATATATATATATATATATATATATATATATATATATTTACTTTTTATAATTTATTTTTTCTACTAATAAATCTATATAAATCAAAATATAAATAATAAAATAAAAATATTAAAATTCATCCGTGCATCGCACATGTTATAGGCTAGTATTTATTATATGTAGGTCATGGGTAAAGTTGTCCAAAAATACAAAATACATAATTTAGAGCTAATTAATATTTGATTAACGATAATAATCGTACATCGATATCGATCACAAAATTCTCCATCATCATCATAAAATTCCCCCATTTATTTTTATCAATTTTTGTGAAAATATTCAAGTTATGGTATAAACACAATATCAAATAACAGTGTTCAATAGCTAAACATTTAAATACAAGTAAGTTCAGTTGCAGAACTTTAAAATTTATGTGTTTGATTTCAAATTCGATTGCATGGTTTTATGTTCAGCGGTAGAACACAAACGTTATGGTATGAAAATAACGTGAATAAATTTGTTCAACAGCTAAACATTATAAAAATAATCAAGTTCACTTATAGAACTTCGTGGAAAAAAGTAAGTTCAATTGTAGAATTTTGAAGTTCATATGCATAACTTTTAAAATTCAGTTGCAGAACACTGTATTTATACTATGAAACAAAATAAGTTCGGCATTAGGATCCTTTTATTCCAACAATACCCTTATAAAATTTTGTATATAAAAATGAGTTAAATCTGAACAGTTGATCTAGTAATAATCCAACGATTTATAACAATTCTAAGGTTCTTTTTTAGTGATTCTCTCTTGAGCCTAATCCTCCAAATAAAATTGTGTTAAATTCTCTCTACCACGAGAATTACCTAAAATAGAAATTTATAAAAGAATTGAATAAAAGACTTTTCAGTTTTCAAAAAGTGAATTTAAGGACAATAATTTTAATGACTTTCTAAAAATTTGTAACAGCATAATTCACGGAAAAGTCGTGTAAATTTTCATTTGGAATTTCTATTATTTTATTTTTATTTTCACCTTCACTTCATTCTTATGCGAATATAAAGATCCTTCGTATGTTATCTATTAATTTTCCTTTATATTAAATACTTTCTACCTATTAAATATCAGCTAATGCTGATTAGACCTGGCAAAATGGGTCCGGATCCGAAGAACCGAACCGAAATTCATAGAACCGAATCCGATTTTGTATCCGAATTAGTTAAACCGATAATTATCCGAAAACCGATTTGAACCGATCCGAAAATTATCCGAACCGAAAATTTAACCAAAAATTATCCGATCCGATTATAATCTGAACCGATCATAACCGAATAATAAATTATCCGAACCGAATATGATTCGAAATACGAGATCCGATTTAAATCCGAACTAAAAAAATGATGAATTCAGTTTTAGTTGAGTTACAATATTTATAGATCATAATCCACATATATTAGGCCACTTTTAATTCAATAAATTAATCTATTTATAAGCAAAATTCTTAATTAGAATAATTTCATGTCAAAAACATCATAGATATTTAATCAATACTTTTGAAAAAGTACTTTATTTTATATAAAAAAATAATATATTTAATAATAAGATATTTTTAAAGTATTACAAATTTAAAAAAATGAATGAGTAATGATCCAAAAAGATTCGAACCGAATTTGATCTGAACCAAATTAATCCGATTTTAATCCAAATTTCATCCGATTTTAATCCGAATGAGACCCGAACCGAATCAAATCCGATCCGAACTATACCAAAAATATATCATAACCAAACATTAATCCGATCCGAGATTGATCCGATCCGAAACCGAACCGATTATCCGATTTGACAGGTCTAATGCTGATGATGTGAAGAAATCACTAGTTAAGCCAATTGACCAAAATCACAGTTCTACTATAAAACACATGTAAATTCTATTTAAATCTGTTACAGAAGACATGTAAATTCTATTTAAATCAAAAAATCTTTCTCTTTCTCTTTATGTCCCATCTAAACTACAATCTCCACTACTCTAATGCTCTTACAAAATTTAAAAAGAACAAAACTGCACAGGTATACCAAAGCTCTATAGAGATGTCAACATATGTACTAGGCAAGGAGCTGTACACGCCTCCTCAAGGCCCTGCCAGGAAAAATCTCCTTCCAAAAGAGCCTAAACTACTTAAATTTCACAAATCTGGCTCGTAGGCCCAGAAAGTATCAGGATCCGGACAGAAGAGGGAAAAATCTCGAATTTCTAGGTTTGCTATGTGCCAATCAAGGAGTCGAGCTTGTATTAACTTGAATAGCATCAAAACTGTAGGCAAAATCCACCATTTCTCATCATCCATGCTGTACATATAA
Source organism: Heracleum sosnowskyi (assembly GCA_030848705.1). Lineage (NCBI taxonomy): Eukaryota > Viridiplantae > Streptophyta > Magnoliopsida > Apiales > Apiaceae > Heracleum > Heracleum sosnowskyi. Next base: position 4,877,802 of record CM061242.1, on the reverse strand, counting down.
GAAACAATTAAAGTAGCATTCGGATGCATAATCAACTTCTACAAATTATCTAGCAAACGACTTGCAAACAAGAAAAGCTAAATATGTTGATAGGCAGTGATACATTTTCTGGACAAGTATACAACTATAGAGAAAATGTTTGCATAAGTTTAAGGACATTCAGTATGCAATGTAATAATCAATCATTCTACCCCATAGAAGCCTACCTGTCTGCCTCTTCGGGTGGCTGCAATAAGGAAATTCCATACTGAATTAGCCCACATATGATGGCCACAATCTGCATCACAATAGGCAATTTCACCCAAAAAAAAAAAATTGTCATTTGACGTGTTAATACAATGATGTAGGGCAGCACATGTTCTTTTCCAGCTTATTGCTTTAACAAAGTACAATATAATATAATTCTGCAAACGTCCAGTGAAATATTTAAATACTTCATGGCATGAAAATTACATATATCATCAAATCTTATATCATGTATCATATTGTTGACGCTACAATTGGATCGTTGATGACTAAAAGAAGCTAAAAGAGTATCGAATAACTGAAGTATATGACATATGAGACGTTTTAAGGTTAAAGCACTTTTGCAAGTTTACCAATTTCATGGATTTTATTATTTCTCATACAAAGTTATAGTCTCATACAAAGTTATAGCTACGCCTGTTAGATCTGCGTTACCTATAGGGACATACACATATGTGCACATAAACATATGCATATAACTATTCGTATATTTTATCCTTTCAATTTAATATTTATTGCTCAAGTCATGAAATATATGGATCATGTATATATGTGTGTTTTAACCTCTTGTTGCTTTGTGCTCCTATAGTAAGTTTAATTTTTATACCAAAATATAACTCAAAAGGATCAGACTCAAAGGCTTTGAGTTGATATATGTTTATTATATTACATCCATAAGTTAATAATGTACTGGGTAAACTTACAATGTTTGACAGAGAAGTAACATTCCACAAGGCATAGACACGAGTAAGGGATGCTCTCCTGGGACCTCTACTGAAATATGCATTCAAGCCAGCAGGGAATGGGGAAAGCAAAGATAAAGGAAGAACAAGCAGAATAGCAAGAACCATTCCAAGAGAAATCCAAAATGACTGGAGCAATAAAAGGGCGGTCGCAAAAATGTCAGCCAGAAAAATGATAGAGATCAGCAGCTGCAGGGTATCCTGAAACATAGTATGTAGCCAATTAATAAACGAAGATGAAGTGTTCTAATAACTTGCATGTTGCAGAAGTTTGAAGTACCTGGCGGCCCACAGGTCTGGTATTATGCAACAGCAAAGATGGTGGAAAAAGAAAATCTTTTCTAAAATCCAATGATTTTAAGGTAGAATCATTTATGATTCCTCCGTTAGTTCCGAAAGAAATCTTCTTCTGACATAATGCATGACTCACATGCAACTGACTTGACTGCGGCTGTGCAAGGTTTTTTTGTACAAGAGTAGCAACATTCCTTGATGACGGGCTAAGAAGATAAAATATTGCTTCAATAAGCATTACTAAAGTCAAATGAGTAAGCAAACACTAAGTTGAATAACTTGGATGAATTGTCCAGTTTAATGTGTACTTTCATGAGTGCACAGGTACACTTCCGAGTTGCCCATTGATATTAACAATATCCCAGGACTTCAACATCCAACTGTTGAATAAACATCCCTGTAATTTAGGGTGAAACATAGGATATATAAGACCCAATAGTCTGAGGTGGCTTATCTTTCATAGTCTGTTTCCAAATGAAAGGCCGATATAATAAAACTAGACTTCGGAAGTGATATCTGATGCTTCACAATTTAATTCATTAAAAGTAATATAACATCCGTCCCTCCCTCCCTTTACATTCACTAAGAGTCTCAAATACCATTAGTAAAAACGTACTCTAATGAAATTTATACGAGGAGGTCAGAGGTTCGATACTCAATATTTACACAAATTCAACCTTTAAAACTAGCCAAAAAAAAATTGTTACTCTAATGTGTTGTGAGATATTGGATTAGTAGGTCATATAACTTCAGGCTTTAATCTGAGACTGGAATCCATAGCAACAAAGCTTTTTAGTGAAGTTAGTGAGCTTTTCAGTGTAATACAGGCTAAGATGGTTTTTGGTGTGCACAAATTTAATGCAGGTTATGTATGACCTTTTGCATCTGTAGTACAGATATATACCTTGGGCAGTCTTCACTTTCCAGAAAATAAGATTGGTGAAGACTATGGGGAGAATGATCGGCAACAACTACTAAGATACCCAGCTGATAGTATCCGCTAGCAGTCGCCTGGAACCATCCAAGCTCAATTTTAACCCCATGAAACTCAAGTTGGGGGTCCCCGTGACTTTTTATCCAATTAATCACAGGTATTAGTGCAGAATGAATCCATCCATGTCTTACAGTTCTCAACTGCGCATTCAAACCATCCACAAAGCGGTTCCACACAGTTGGTGGAACATGCTGGAAAGAAACAATATAGCTCAAAAAATCAGAGAATCGTGTTCAGATAAAAAATCTCTCAAAGTTATTAGACTTTGAGATACCTGGGCAAGAAGATTTGTCAGAAGCGCGTCACTGTGCATGTAGTATGGTGACATGTAGCTTCCATCTCCTCCAAATATTATGCACATTGGGAATCTCTTCTGTATGATTGTTACCATTTCTCGTCGCTTCTCATCACCACCAAGGAAAAAATCAATGTATGCAACCATCAAGTCTGGAGTCGCCCCGAGCTGCAAGAGTTACCCTTTATATAAAAAATTATCTAATAAACAAAATTATTCTTGAGAAAGTTGGAGCTGAGACAGTGTCTTTGAGAGTGGTCATATATCATTGTTCGCTTCATAAAGGAAGACATGTTTCACCAAGCAATGGGTGTCCCTATTAATGTGATGCCAACCTATGTAAGAGTTCTGTAGCGTATAAAAAATTATTGTTCGGCCAATAAATAACTTAGTTTCAAATAAATAATTGACATACAAAGTAAAAAGCACCAACTTCATTTTTCTTTCCAAAATCCAGAATTCAGGTGAATGCCAGTCAGTTTCAACATTGTTTAATGTGCACAATTAAAAACAAAGAAAACATAGAATCTTCATGATGCCATTCCTAGACAAAATAGAGTGCTACAGATGATTTTGAAGGAGGCATAGGCGATGTTGTGATAAAAACATAAGTCAAACCTTCATTCCTTTGTATAGTGCTCTTGATCGGCAGGACCTTAAACAAGTATGATCATACTCAGACTTGACATATTCCTGAAGGCAATGAATTTTATTACGTCTACACCACTGTTTCCAGGACCAAGCACAAGGATATGCGACCAGTGTTAGTATGCTGTGAACCGATCCTTCCCACCAATTATATGCAGCAACTGAGTTAATCTCATCGATAAATCTGTTAAAAGCATCTTCATACCTGCAGCTCAATATATATAACAAGATAAATCTCCGTCTGTCTGAACAGCCACAAGCTTATACATATGTTGTGCATGATTTTACTGTTATAAATTGTTTCAAGCAGGTAGGCTTTCAACAGGGAGAATGAGTTTAGGAAGATCGATCAACAAAACCCAGTTTGCATAAGAAAATTGAAAATCCTTTTTCCTCTGAAATTAAATTGACAGCTTGACAATTTGGATCACAATTCTATACGACAAAAGTGATTGAGAGGAAAAATGTCTTCCTGGGAACAGGCACGATGCAAAGAGAAACTCACTCAACTATAAAAACATTAGATGTTGGTAATTTATATTTTTATAGTGAAAAATAGGTTTCATTAGTTACTCTTATTGGCACACTAGTCCAAAAATAGTAAAAGTTGCATACAATATTTGCTTTTCTCATATGCAAAAGATAAAAAAATTATAGATTTTAAAACTAGTGGCATAAGAAAAGATAATAGTCAACTCTTACACTATATCAATGATTGAACTGGGAGGTGAATAAGGAAGATGCCAGGGTTCTCTAAATGTATTAGGGCCCATGAAATACAATCTGTGGACATGAGTCTGAGTTTTGTCAGCTCGGCTTCCCCGGACCTGATCCAGTACAACAAAAGCAGAAAACGGGGTCAAATTACTTCGACATAATAAGAGATAGACAGACAGGTAAGCTATAAACTTTGATAACCTTGATTTACCTCTGACAAGGAAAGAAGATGAGGGGAATGGTTATAGCTGGGTTGTTCAACAGAACTTGCATTGTGATATGAACAATCGGGTCCAACCAATTTACTTCTCAAAACACTCAAAGAAAAAGCAAGGAGGACAATAACAGTTGACCAAAGAAGTGCAAAAGGCCATGGTCCTCCAAATGTATACAGGAGCTCCTCGAAAGGTTTATAGCAGTTTGGCATCCTGTACTTGTCAGATATACATCTATAAGGACAAAATGAGTGAATAGCCCCTCCTGCAAACTTGCACTTCACATGTGAGAAATACTATCATAGCTTAAACACATTTCAAGAATGAACAAAGTGAACAGACAACTAATGCAACACAAAGCATGCAGACACAGTGAATAAACATACCTCGCACATATACGAAAGATGCACGACGTGGAAGGAGCTCCAAGGAACATGGGGTGCATAGACTTGCATCCGAACCTTCAACAACTTTATAAGTACCAACAGGGCACTCCTGCAAGTGCATTGCATCAAGAAAGAAATTAATATCTCTGCAATTTAACGAGCTTTACGACCAGCCTGTGCACTTGGTGGTGGGTAGCACAACAAGTACAAAGGAGAAGAAAACTATAAGATAAAGTTTTACATTAACACGGATCAAGAAGCAAGACAAGTGCACAACTTTGCTAAATTGTTCTTATGTAAAACAAAAGGGAACACAGACAAAGCATCAAAGCAACATGACTTTTGTAGATGATTAATTAAGAAAACAAGAACCCAAACTTTAAATTATCTAAAACCAAATAAGAAAGAGATGTTAGCTACTGGATTTTCAATCTGCACATGGATATTTAAGGCAATCAATGAGATCTTCGGTGTTAATATTGACAGCATGGAAAAGAGTGCGATTAATTAAGACAAAGTAAAATAGACATACAGTACAATATGTGCCATATAGGCCTTTAGGGCACTTCTTTCCTGTAACAGTGCCTTCCTCTCCCGAAAGCCCACCACTATTCCCTGTACCACCTCTGTAGATAATCAATAATATTTATATAAGCTGAGAACATAAAATTTATTTTATATTTGTAAGTTGTAGCTAGTTGTAGCATAGCAATTTAAAAGTATTATAGTAATACCACTTCATATACTTTTGTAACTGCTGAAAGTTAATTATGCTTTTACTAACTTTGCCGCTATATTATTTAGCTTTCATTATAGTACATAAGCATCAGCACTAGGGCTGTGAACAAGGCCAGTATTAACAAGTTTTCTCTTATATATCTTGACTTGCTATTTTGAAAATGCTTAACTGAGATGGCCAACCATATAATGTTCTTTTACCAATATTATAGCTCAGTTTAATCTGGGCCAAAGTTAAAACCTGGTCCAAGAAAACTGTGAATGATTATTGAACTATGTACCAATTGTAGTCGAACATAACGAGCTGAGTCAAGCTTAACGAGTCGGGTCAATCTCGAAACGAGTTGAGCAGAGTCGAACAAGTGAAACAACTATAAAAACTTGGCTAGAGCTCAATTTCTAATCAAACACAATTTTGTGTTCGGGCTCGAGCTTGATTTTTTATCAATCCAAGCCCACCTTACTGAGATTGTGCATGAACAACTTGGCTCCTTTACAGCGTTACCTAGCACTTAAAAAATCATGGACTTCAGTATCTTCATATTCTGTCTTGTGAATGTTTTTGCAAGAAATCGCTTAACAAAGTAGCTAAAGAGATATCAAAAGTTCTCAAAGTTACAAATATAAACAAACTGGATGCAATCAACCTGTCCAAAACTTATCATATTACGAACTAATCATAAAATTTAAAGAAGGAAATTAATAGGAATAAATAGTTGCAGGATTCATGATTGTTAACATACCTACGGTAGACGGTGCCATTCATAATTGCAAGAGGAACATATTCATTCCCTACATCAATATTAGACCAGTGAAAATGAAGTCTTCCTCCTCCTCCACCACCACCGCCGAGAGGGGCACCATTCCCCCCCGCAACAGAGAGATAGGAGTCCTGCACGAGTTCAAGTGCTTCTAAGAAGAGAAGAATTGTTCCACCAGAACCTCCACCAAGTCCGCCAACTGTGCTACCATAGATATTCTCTATTGCTTTATCATAACTTTGACCATCAGCCCTCATTGATCCAGCCATATAAAGCCTCGAAAGTGGCCAAGAAATAGATCCAATCACTGAAATACACATATCAATAATTACGCTGTAACAGTAAACAAGAGCTCGTTCTCATGTTAGAATTTGACATTGTTATAGGAAATACCAAAATAGCATTCTTACTTTTCAGTTAACACTCTCAGTAATAACTGATGCTACATTGTGCAGACAGATGTAGGAACTAAACATGTTTTTTAAGGGCGGCCGATCCAAATGTTCTAAACAGTGTTGTTTGTAACCATTGTTTTATATATTTACATGGTAAGGCTAAGCCAACTTATTTAATGGCAAACAGATATTTATCATGCACTCTTTTTTTATTGTTAACTAAATATATAAGGCCATTTACAATTTATTATCATGGGAAAATGTTTATTTAGTATATGTGGGAAGGACTTTATCAATAGCATCCTATATTTCAACTATCCGTCATTTCTCATTATAGGCGGTTGTTTGGTTGATTGGAATTCATGTGGGAATTTGAAATTTCGAGGAAGTAACATTTTGAAATGTTGTTTGGTTAGTACTAATAAGGGACACGTAATTTCCTTGAAAGTTAATTGCCCATAAAATATGGGAATTTACTATCCAAGCCCTCCCTTGGTAACTTGCACTTCCTATCGTAAGTTAATTTCTTTATATCAACCAAAATTTAAATTCTAACTTCTTAGGTATGGCAATTTCCACCAGAAATGTAACTTCCATAAGAAATAACTTCCTATTGCAAAACAAACAAGCACATAATGTTAACAAATTTTGGGTTTTTAGAGGAAGGTGGGGTCCTTTCTCTCTCCAATTTGAACAGAAAGATCACCATTACTGAAAGGAACAAAAAGATCATGCAGTAACCATCCTTTGAAGTTTGATATACGTAATTCATGTACTACTGCATTGAATGAACTTGTTAAAAAAAATTACAATAATTAAAAGAATGCAACAGCCATTCAAGTTCATAATCAACAGTTAGAAATCTCAAAACAAACAAAAAAGAAGAGACAGATGCAGAGCCCAATTACTTTGGTGTCAGAAACATCCAAGAGACCATAAAACATCAGAACATGTATGTTTTCCTTGCTTCTAAATTTCACAAGTTCTGCAGAAATACTTACCAATCATTCCCCCTCCTGAAACATGGCCATGGGATACACGAGGACCTTCGCTTCCACTTCCCAATTCACAAGGAAGATTAGGGCTACCATATGTATTACCTCCTTCACTCACGATTCGGTTGTAAACTCCAGATCCCCCCTTCCCCCCGTGACCAGCACCACCACCAGCCCCATTTGAATAGTTTCCCTTTCCGATACCGTTTCTGCAACCTGAAAATCATCTATATTAAGGCAGTACCTTTAAAAAAAACTACTGATAACTGACCCAGGCTCAGGGTAAATAGTTTCTCTTTCTCGTACATGTGAAATTGTGACTATATTATCTATTTGGTTGCCCCAAAGGTTATAAATAAAAATTCAGTGGCCGATAGCTATTTTCCTCAACAGGTAGGAACCCATTAGAAACTGAAACTAAAGAAGATATTGAAATGGAAACTACAGGATCAACTGTCTACTGCTACAGAGTTAATTTTACATCATATATCCTACATTATTAGAAATTTTACCTAATTCTGATGCAGAGATTGTGCCATTAGTTTCCACAATGACAGTTGTAGCTCGGTGAATGTGGATTATACTCCCCTTTATGATGCCATTTACATGAATGTCTTCAACACGACATATCTACCAAAAGTTAATGACGATACCAATATGTTAGTCTGTGAAGCAAAATAAGCCTCCATAAATATATGTTGAAAAAATGGCAAAAGTGAACATAATGTTACACAAACACACATCTATACAATTAATAATTATGCACTTACTTGCAGTGAGAAGGATAGCGTATAGTTAAGATGACAATCATCTGGTGGAGTTAACAAATCTTTCGGACAAACCTGACTCCCGCAATGTGATTTGGTTACTCTACAGCAGCATAGAAGATGACAAAGTTAAAAAATGTTCCGCGAGTAAAAAGTATTACTTTCAACTTGAAAGTATATGATCTTTAAACTTATATATCAAAACAAATAAAGAAAGGGATGGACCAAATGTTCATATACTCACACACTCTTACTGTTATCATCATCCAATGGGGCTTGAAGTAATGAACCTGGGCCAATCTGTGAAGTTTGAGGCTTGTTAATCGTTTTACCTAGACATCAGCTGAAGTGTGTAATATAGTAAAAAAGCAACTGATATTTCACAGAATCAGAATAAGAAGAAAACTTAATGAATGAATGGTAAAAAGATATCATTCATTAAGCTCTTATAAACTAAATTAGCTTAGTCTATCTCCAAGCTAAATGAAAATAACTTAATCAGCAAGATAAAAAAATGTGCAGAGCATAAATAACCTTTACAAGAATAAATGACCCTCCAAGATAATCACCAACAAAAATTCAGTATAGGATATAAAATTATCTCAAGTGTTCCGTCCACATACTTCTTTCAATCGGGAACCCAGTGTTGCAGATAATATAAATGAATATGAAATCAAGCAAGGAACAAGAAAATAAAATAAAAAGCAAATTCAACATGGTTTAACCTAGCCGCAAAAATATTACTAGCCTCAGATCTATGAGGGTTATATAATACAAGGGAAAATTTAGTGGAAAAAAACTGGACTAAACTTCCTGCACGATTGTGCCTTTAGATTCTGGCCAGTGCTGCAACAAATTGTCTGATCAGGCAAACATCAGACTTCATGGTCCACATACTCAACACTTCACTGAGAAAGTAATCCAAAGTTCGGAAAAAGGATGTTGTGCTTATTATACTTGCAGCTTGCAAAGCACTTGCTATATTTAGAAGAGCAAACTAGCAATATCAAACCATGAATTTCTAGGTTTACAAGGGATATACAACATATTAATAAACATTATGAGACGAAAAGTTGAGACAAAATATAGCTCGTCTAAGCACATGTAAAACATGCAGATAAATAGAGCCTAGAACAACCAACACCCCGCACATCAAGGCATTTGATATAGGTCCCAAATAGGTTGGGCGTTTTTTATCCAAGATAATATTTTATTATTGAAGTATCTCTGTAGCTACTATGACAAACAAGAACTTATCTGGGCAGAGAAAACCCACACAAACAAGTTCAGGGTATGATACTGTGATTATCTGAACCAACAGTAAAAACAGTACATAAGAAATATGCAAGCCTAAAACAATAAAAGAACAAGATGTGCAAGACATTACATTCATAATTTATTATTGCAATCTAATAAATTAGCAGTAAGGGTATAGTTGGTGCTAAAGAATAAATTCTAAAATGAAAAGGCACGTGATCCATAGTGAGACTGTGATCTGACAATTTAATTAGAGAAATTATCAAAAATACTACTTTTTCTAAGTTTTTTTGCAATTCTACAATCTTATGAAAATATTTGCAAAAATACGGTATGCAACCAAAGATGATTTCAATTATTAAATTTTTATAAGTTGCATCTGTGGTTGATTTTGGTTGATGCAGTTGCAGATATGGTTGCAAGAAGTTGCACCGTATTTTTGCAAATATTTTCAAAAAGTTGGTATTTTTGCATATATGTTGGTATTTTTGCAAAAAATTAAAAAAAACATATTGCAAAAACGTTTCTAGGGTTGGGTATTTATGAAAAGACCCCATTTATTTAGTAGCAAGTACATAAAAAACATGCAGAGGTATGAATTAATGAAATCTAAAACAACTAAAGCACAAAACACAAGTACATATAAAACTTGCAGGTGAATAAAACCTACATGAAGTAAAGCTATTCAAGGGGAAAGCATTTTATCCAATGTGGTACGATGAATTGATATCTACAAACAAGAAAATGCTTTTTCTACTAAGCAAAAAGATGTTGATGTCTAACACAAAATGCAGGCATCGAAGAGTGTGGCAATTGCCACCTTGGAGATAATAAATTTTATGCAACAATGATGAAATCTTACAGATACATTGTAGAATAGTGACAAGGAAACTCGTTGAGCTTTGATGACATCACCCGGACCGGTCAGCGTTAGTAGTCCTTGACCATATACAGCCAAGTTCGCATTTGAACTAACAACGGAATTTCCCTGTAAATGGAAAAGAACTATAGCATGTAATTTAACTACTAGAAAATAAAAACTTATACTGATATCTGTTAAGAGTCATATACATGTAATTAGATTAAATGATCATACCCTTAGGACAGCAAGGTTTCTAACTTCTAGGACAGAGGAAGTATCAATGTTATCCCCACCATCATTAATTGTGATTTTAGAGTTCCACATGAGTAACACTTTGACAGTCATTCGAAATTCACCATAAACCTTAGTTCAAAGAGGTAGAGACGCTTGATATTAGAAGTGGTAGACCCTCAAGCAAACGATGTGTGTTTGTAAATGTGTAGGCAAGGCATGAACTACGAGTCATACCTTTATAGCAGAATTGCTCAATGAAAGTTCGTCAGCGACAAGTTCAAATTCAGAAACTTGAAATTCAGACAATCCAAAGACAAGGATGCCTCCATGAAGCAGGCTAATTTGACCCCTCACCTAATTAATCAACAGTGATGAACTATTAATTTCAAGCAATTACTTGCAGAAGGAAGTATAAGTCTATCACAGACGAGCATTTAGAGGTTCACCACAGAAGAAAATCTGAAGCCCAGGGTTTCTCTTTCTATCAAAGGAGTTCAATTAATTCCAAGATAATACACAAAAGAAAATGGAAGACCTGGATAATATGAACATCAAATGACCTTGACCAGCTTTAGTCAACTTTAGATGATTTTTCCATCTTAATTCTTGAATGATGCTTAAGTTGGGTGGTTTCGTGTGTTTGACCATCTAATTTTTGAAATAGACTTTGTTCTCCAGATCATTTGCAACACAAAATCAATCATTTATTTACAACAGCAGCTATCCCTTGTGCAGTTCTATAACTTGTATCATCTCATATAATCCCAGGTAATTTATCCTAGAGTTGTAACTGAAAGAGACTACAGACTGAGATAGACCAAAACATGTGAAGGACAAAATAAAAAATTGAAAGACTATATTCCTGTAATTAATATATATATATATATAGGCAAGATGAAACTTTCAAGTATCACCTTAAGCCGTGACTCATTAGTTCGAAAATAAACCCATTACTTACTATTGAATTCCAAATAGAATAAAGATATATGCTGACTAGCAGGGATTCACTTGTTACACAATATTGCAAGGATAGACATGTGAAAAATGAATAAAAACAACCCCAACATTGGGCTAAAAATTATGTTGTCTCAATATTCATGACTTTACTGAAGTACACCACTGAAACTACTTCAGCAAAAAGTTTTAACAGAAGAATTACGATGGTTATATTACTACGGTTTATTTAAGACAAAACAGGCTCATTGAACCACTATGAACAAAAAATTTGACAAATGATTTTACACATGTAAAAGAGTGTGTGTGCATGTATGGAGGGAAGTAATATGACTTGCCAACCTGAACTCTGCTCCAAAGCAGAGGTACTAAAGCTTTTGCATTGTTCTCCACAAGAACATTTAACCATAATGGACTAGTAGAAAAATCAAGCAAAGGCGTCTCTGTTTCTGTTGTGACATTATTGTTTCCGACTGTTAAACTCAAGATAGATGCATCAAATAAGGTGCCTGCTGCGCCACCATTTAATGGACACCCTAGACTCAGGCCACCTACATTGAAAAATAAAATATCATGCATCTTAAAACAAGAAAACAGAAATTCATATATGTTTCTGTGTGTGTGTGTGTGTGTTTGTGTGTGTATAAAAAGAGAGTGGATCTTAGATTCATGGCATATGTATCCCATATTCCCATGGATGATGGATATGATTCGTAATATATCTCTCTCGTTCAATAAAAGATAGACAACAAAGATTTAATAGATATGACCAAAAAAATCATCATCTGAAGTTCTAGGGATTCGCCCTTTGGAATTCCGACAAAGTTTGCAGCCACCCCCTCTTTTGCCAAATGAAATGTAATCCAATACTGAATTTACAAAAAAATTTGAAAAGGTAAAGGAGTTCCACTAATGATTAATTAATGTCTGGAAATGAGAAAAGCTGGAAGTGAAAAGGAGAAGGCAGTAGGACGTAAAAAAATCAGTAAATCACTAATTTCCGTGCAATGATATCATACCTTTCATGAAGTATCAAATCCATGTAAGATTATATAATGCAGGAAATCACTTTGGAACATGCTTGTGCTTTGGTAGGTAAAAAGCACATGGACGATCGAACACACAGAAAGAGTGGGAGAGACCATAAAAGTGAAAGACAAAGTGCAAAAAGAAAGGGATGTAAGAGTATATTGTCAACTATGTCCTTCCATTAAAGTCTGAACTGAATGTTGTTTCTTCGATCCCAGTCATCCATGTTTTCATGAAATGTGATAGAATAGATAACTCAAAGAGACCCGCTTTCTAACAGATTTACAACGCGGGCCCTAATCTAGCATACAAAGAATTAAAGTCTCTAAATTAAAACAGTTAGCAAAAGGTAGAGTTGTTTGTAGTATGTGGTTACCAAATTACCATATATCTATACTTGATATGAAACCTTAAGGTATTCAATGAGCTTTATTAAACAAACTTATGCAATCAAGATTCAAGTACACACACACACACATATATATATATATATGATGGGGTTGGTTCCAGTAGAAACTTAGAACCTTGGTTATATATGTCTTTTCCCTTGAGTGCGATGACAAATCAATCTAAAACTATGACCCTTTTGTTGTATAATAAAACATCTAAATAAGTGAAACTTTCGTATAACACATATGTAACCAAGATTCAACATATTTGCTTAAAAGTAAAATGATACCAATTATGTAAATAATTGAAACTTACGGGTATAACTGAGGTTCAACACGCGTAACTAAGGTTCAACAATATATGGATATTTAAACAACATTACAAATAAGAAAACCATATTTAACAAATTAACTTAAGTTAAAACATAATAAGTTTTCTTTAACTCAAACACATAAATCTACATGTAAGTTATTAAAAATCCAAAGTTCCTATTTGATAAAAGTTTTCGTTTAAACCAGTCCCTATTCACATGTGTATCTCATTTTAGGATATCCTTGCACATAAATAGATATTGAGATCAGTGTTCTGAAAATTGCTAAGCACCCAGGCAAGCCTAATTGGTGTAGGTGACTTCAAGCGAATAATCGGTTAGGCAATCAATTAAAATAATTAATCACATGTACTTTATTATTCTTTAAATAAAACAATAACAACTACCGTCTAATCTTAATATCATTATGCTCACTTCCAAGTCTTCCAAGAAAAAACATCTAACTAGCCGCTTCTAAGAAAAAAATCCGGGTGTTTAATCATAGGGAAATATTTTATGCCACTGCCACACTCATCTAACTTCATCTTTTTTGGGTTAGTAGATGTGGATGCAGCTAAAATGCCATGATTTATGTCATGTAAATCAGAAGGTTACAAGGAGCAAACAATTATGCACCTACTACAGAATATGTTGGTGTATGATGTGAAATAGAAAATAATTGACAGCATAAGAAGGCCTATGACTAGGGTGAGTTAACGAGTATGGTAAACGACCTAATTCTACCTTCTCGGTACAAGACTTATCCATAACATTTTAATATGTTCAGTTCAAATATTTATCTTAACATATCTTCGGTTGGGAAGATTCCCTTGATTAATGATTTTATTTTAGTTTAAACAAGCTTAAAGTAAGTAAATATATGTCAACACATGACATTAGATATAACCCCCACAAGTACAAATACAAACCATGCACAGTGACTTTTACTTCTTGTTCATTGCTGTGCCCATAGACTGATATTCTTCCACCTCCGCCTCCAGCCCATCCTCTCCCACCAGCTGCACTTATGGTACCAAAGCCCTTCCTGTCCAGCGAAAGCAACATGCATATCTTAAGAACATACATTTTCACACGGAAAACTATCGAAAATAACATACTTAATGATCACTAGGTTTAAGTAAAGAATACTTTAGAAAAAAGCAAGCTAAGAACAAGTAAAGAACTTACTGAGTATATATGCCATTGCAGAAAAACAAACCTTATCTGATACATACTAAAACATAAATGAGTAATAATATACGAGTCAAAGAGTCCAATTCAGATACACTTTGCACCTGTGAAAAATTGGGCTTTAGGCATTGTATTGTATCGGGGGTATCAAGCTCTGACCAGGTCGAAAGTGTCAGAAAATGTTACACCAAAGCATGATCGGAGCCTCCTCGATAATCTTAATACTCAGGTCTAGGGCATTGCATGAGTGGGTATCGCAGCTTGCTCACCGGAAGTATGGGAAGTAAGTAATACATCAAAAGGATGATGGATCTAACTATAAAAACATGGAAGGAGTAAAGGTCAAATCTCAAATCGAGTTGAAATTTTGCAGTGCTGTCAAGCACAAGAAGGGGTAGGGGTAACATCTCATATTGAGAAACTAGATAAACACGAAAGCCTTCATAAGGCTGGACTTGCTACTAAAATTCACCAAAATACCCAGAATGTTTGGACTGACTCATTGCGACTTGTGAGTAGAACATTTTAAGGACTTAGATACTTCATACAATTCATGTTGGACAATCATGCAATAATAAGAGAAATTGAGGCAGGTGATAAGAAAATATACACGGGAAACAATTTTGTAATTCAAAGGGGCATGAAAGGACTAACCAATACACACACGTAATGATGCACACACATCAGTGCTATACTGCTATTAAGGTGTTAGTAAGTTTAAAATGATTCTTTTGTAGTCTACAATGTGTTAACTGAAACACATTTGTGTCAACATCAACACTGACCTGAAAGACACACAAATGGTACACTAATAGAAGACGAGCAACTTCACCAAACAATCATGATGTGTACTCACAGTTTTTTGGCATGCACTATAATGCTTCCACCAGATCCTCCTCCCCCTTCAAATCCCCCATCGCCGCCTTCAGCTAAAATGGACCCATTTAAAAATATAATGTCTTCTACGACAAGCTTAACTCGTCCACCACCACTTCCTCCAAACTGATGTTCGGCAGACATACCACCGCCCTTGCTACCATAACTCCATGGCTCAGACAATGTAGACCAAGCGTAAACATCACCACCCCAATATTTTGTGTAATTGCTTTTCAGACAGGAAGCACCTCGCCCACCATGCCCTCCACCAGATCCGTCATAGCTGCTTGGTGTGCCACTACTTCGAGGTGGTGGTGATCCACCCAAAGATGTTGTATTTATAAGGGAATCAGGCTCAAAACTCAGACTCGTAGCTGAAAAGATTACAGAACCAGCAACAATTGATGCATATTGACCCACTTTGACATTGCCAGTTAAATTGAAACTTATTATACATCCTTCTATGGGACAAACAACTGAAACATGAGGAAGTATCTCGAGGTTCCCATGACCAAATACATAAAGATCAGTATTTATATACAGGTTTGCATTCAGCAAGCAGGTGGTCTCAAAGGATCCGACACCTTGCAAGTCTTCGCAGGACACCGAGCCATTCAATGGAGATGAGTACTTCGGTGGTTGACTATATAAATTATCGAATTTTGACTCAGTAAGAATGCCTCCATGGAGAGAGCAAACCAATGAAAAGAGATAACCAGCTGAAATACACCAGCAAAGGTTGTTATAACTCCAAACAGGACGCATTACCGCCTACAGAAATTGAATGTTATCTATCCTTTTACACCAAAGGCGATTCACGATTGGTATAGATCAGCTGGAGGCTAGTAGAACTTTCCAGCACATTACTATCGTTGGCCAATTCAGTAGTAGGATTGGCCAAACCAGCACTGGTCACTTAAACTTGGAACTGCATTAAACCGTTTTCAGCACATCTTCAACTATTGCTGAACCAAGATTTTCTTAACGCAACCTCCTGACATATATTGAATGCACAAATATATCCTGCAACCAAATTTTAAAGAAAAAACTATATTACTTCCGCAAAGAAGTAATTATTCCAGGGCCTCACCATATGTTAATAACAAAATAAATAACAGAAAATTACAAATTACAACGAGGGGACCAAAACCAAACTAAATATATACCTCCTCTATTCTAAAATGCACCCCTTGTTTTTCTACTTTCAGCATGTGAAGCTCTGCTTATAACAAATGTACTAACAAAATACAACTTTGCTTATAACAAATGTACCAACTCCAAATGCTTTTCTGACTAAATTCCGAATTCCGTAAACCGAATATTTAAAGCAAGTAACAGAAACATTTACCAAAATATACATGATCACTGACAGACGAAAACAGGCATCAAAATGGACTTCCCTATGGAGGTAGAGACCGTAGAATTAGAACCAAATTGATCATTAAGTACTAACAACTCAAAAATGGCTAAAATCCACGTAATTAACCAATTTTAATACATTTCCAGGTAGCTTATAGTTCCATACTACTCCTTAATCGAGTATTTAAATTTCTATAATTAACCATCTCCAACCGTAAAAAATAGACTGAAAAATCACACTAGGCAAATTACACACAAGTAATTTCAAACTGCACAGAATTTCAAAAAAAAAATTCATAATTAAATTTCGCTACGATCACACACATATAAGAACAAGTTATGATCATAAAAAAAAATTCAAAATAAACACATATATAAATAAATATGCACATTAATAAACATACAATTATGAATTGTGTGGAGAAGCAGAGGGAATGAGGAAGCTGACGAGAATTGAGGGTGAATTTCAACAAATATTGTATGTAAAATAAAATAATAATAAATAATTTTGTAAGTATAAAATGAAGTGAAGTGGCGTCAGAGTGTGACGGGGCTGTTTAACTTGAAGTTTGCCTAGCTGGATCGCACCGCCTCTGTTGTATTACTGTGCAGTTGTATGTATATCTTGTAACGTTTGTGTCTATCTTAATCTCTAAATCACTTTAATTTATATTAAATCAATTTTAAGTTCTTTTATGTTAATATTTCCAAATATCTTTCTGTTGTTTTTTTGTTTGATATAGAGGTGTCAAATACTAGGCACACCGCATTTCAAATAATTATTTAACAAAATTAAAATATATATGTTACGGAGAAATTTGGTGACCAATTCGGGGAGGGTTGCTGGAATTGTGGTAGTAACCGATGTTGATTCGTAACGTAGGTTGTGGGGATTAGGGTTTATGATTTGGGGATGGCTGAGATTGTATGTGAGAATAGGTCGCAATTAAGATTGAATATTGAATTCTCTCTTGTTCGCAAGTTTGCATCGTACCATACAATGTGTCTACGTACCTTATTTATAGGTATCAAGCCATACGTAGTTCTTGGAGAGCAAGTAACCCATGATCTGAGTTTCCTTCTTTAAAGGCGAAAAAACCGGGGTCACCGCCTTTGATACATCATTATGAGCTATCATGGTCTTACAATCTTCTCGAATCTTATCGGATAAGTCATTGACCCGGATTTATCGGAGTCAAATCTTATCCTAATCCATAGAAAATAAGGAAAGACAGGCTCTTATGAATCTCAAAAGGGCGAGGCTTCTCGATCCTTCCAGCAAGACGAAGCTTCTCAACTTGGATAAAGTTTAATCTGATAAAATATTAATTGTTCATTTCTTCTGGGCGAGGTTACCTTCCAGCCTCCCAGGCGAAGTTACCTTCCAGCCTCCCAGGCGAAGTTACCTTCTAACCTACTAGGCGAAGTCATCTTCGAACCTCTTGGGCGAGGTTGCCTATCACACCTTTAGGCGAGGTTCACCTCCAAGCACATGGGCGAGGTTGACCTCTAAGCACATGGGCGAGGTTGACCTCTAAGCACATGGGCGAGGTTATCGCAAAACACTCTGGACCGGCATTTGTTACGATGAGTGATAGTCGTTGGGCTAAACCCAAGGGAGGTCTCCTTTACATACGGGCGAAGTTATGTAATCTATGGGCTGGGCCCAATAGACTAGGTTTCCATAGTAACCCTATTATAAGAAATACCATTATGTAAGGCGAGGTTGTCATTTTGACCATAACAATATATAATAATAGTGAGAATGGTAAATTGAATAAATTAGATAAATGTATATTTAAAATCAGAAAAGATTATTTTAAAAAATAATATTAATACAATAAAATGATACATTTACATATTAAAATAAAATATGTTTAAAAATTCATTTAGTTATATATTTTTTTTATATATGTTATGTCATAACACATATTAATGAACTTACTAAAATTAAAAGATGAATCCATATTATTATTAATGAACTTAACGTATTTTTTATTTTTTTTGTCAAGAGTAACTTTCACATTGATTAATTGTATCAAAAATACAATACCGGAACTTCTTTCATTCAAGAATTATGATTTAACAAAGGACATGCAAAGATGAAAAGATGAACAAGGACATTTAGATAATAAAACCTACAAGTATGAAAATAAAAGCAAACGCAACCTGAAAAAATAGTACACTAATTACAAAAATATAATAAAGTAAAAAATCAATAGTACCACATAACTAATTATAAAAATAGTACAATAAATTAAAATTCTAACCAAAGGAAAATTCATTGATTAAGCACACAAAGAGAGTCCAAAATGACCCAAAAATACCATCATAAATGACACCCTATATAGGTACAAAATCATAATTTAAAAAATCATTTCTAAAATAATAATTTAAGAATTCATTTAGCAACAATAAATGCTGACACTAAAATTTAATAGAAGAAAAAAACTAAATTACCTGATATGGACAGAAAAGTAATCCTAGAAATATAATTAATGATACATTAATTAGACCTAGAATGGTCCAAGAATACGACCCAATAAACAAGGCCCGAGACCCTAATTATTTATTAATTTCGTAATTAATAAATATGGAAAATATACAGCTCAGGAAAGGAGCCCAAAATATGGTAAATTCATCAAAGAAGGATCCAGAATCCCAATTACAAGAAATAATGAGTCACAGTCCTTATCAACAAGGAAAAGTCTTGTCCACCAAGAAATACAATGTTTATCCATTATCAAAAAGGAGACTTATTCGCTAAGTCTCCTAAACTTACTCTAAATACGAGACTCCAAACGCCTATATAAGGACCCTGCTCCTTCACAATAGAACTACGTCTTTGGCTTGATTCTCAGCACTGATTGAGATACGTAGGCATCTTGTGAGGATCGATTTAGTCACGAAACACAAGAGCAGCCATTAAAGCTCGAAGCTTTCTTAAACCCTAACAATTAATTTACAAGTACACTTTTTAATCCATAACATTTGGCGCCGTCGGTGGGAAGACAACATCAACAATGGCAAACACACGAAGAACAACTCGAGATACTCAAACTTCTGAGGAGCTTCCTATCACCTATGAGGCTGATACTCTCGGAAATCAACCACCACCAACTACTGGCATTCAATGGGCGAATATCCCCCTCACTCAAGGACCCGAAATCCCAATTTCTATTAAAGGGACGAATCCCCTGCAGATGGTCGTTCATGGATCTAATCCACAAGAGACCGCTCACCAGCAACCAATCACGACCTCCCCACTGCTCATGAATGCACCAAGTGGTCTTCAACTCCATACTACTGATCTTCCTCAATACGCAACTCAAACTTTGGGGATGCCGGGCTATGGCATGCCCCCTTGACCCATGGCGGGCGGTAGTGGCCTCAATCCCACCTACCACGAGGCATACATTCCTCCTTATATACAAGGTCTGGGACCCCAAAATCTACAAACTCAAACTCGAAGAACCCCTTTGATTCGAGATTACTCGGGACCCTACACCGAGGATGAGAATGACTCAACTGGGGGAGAAAGGGATGTTGCCCCAAGGAGAAGACGTTCTTCTCAAACAAATCGGGAACAATGCCAAACTACTAAGGAAAAGATTACGGCCCATGAGGCAGAGGCTGCAAGGCTCAAAAAATTATTGGCAGAAGAGGAAGCAGCAAGAGCACAACGAGTCCCTGTGATTAATTTGGATCCGACACCAAGAAGAACCAAGAGGGCTGAAGCCCCAAGGGGTGATCCTAATGTTTTACTGCCCCTAGGAGATCCTTATGATCCTACACCACCATTCACTCAAGACATCATGAAAGCTACCATATCCAGGAAATTTAAGATGCCAACGATTAAAGCTTATGATGGAACGGGAGATCCCGCGAATCATGTAAGAACCTTCTCTAATGCACTGTTGTTGCAGCCAACCAATGATGCGGTCAAGTGTAGGGCGTTTCCACAAACCTTGGCAGGCATGGCCCAACGTTGGTATAGCCGTCTTCCTCCTAACTCTATTGGGTCTTTCAAGGAACTAAGCAAAGAATTCATCAACCAATTTGTTAGTGGAAGGGTGCACGAGAAAAGTTCTGCATCACTCATGGGAATCCAGCAAGGAAATAATGAAGCTTTAAGGGATTACATCAACCGATTCACCTGGGAGGCTCTGAAAGTCCCGGACTTGGAGGACAAAGTAGCTATGATAGCCCTACAGCAAGGAACCACCGATGATCACTTCAAAAGATCATTGGCAAAACATCAATCCGAGAGCATGCTGAAGCTCCAAGATAGAGCCGGGAAGTACATCAAGGCTGAGGAAAGCATGAGAAAGTATGAACCCACTACTGGTGGTAGTGGAAATTCAAAAAAAAGAAAGGAAACACTGGAGTATGACATCAAGGAAAAGTTTCCTAGAACGCCAAAGGATTCTGATTCTCCACCCAAGAGGAACAATTTTGGGCCAAAGTTTACGGAGTATGCAAGACTGAACACTCCCAGGAGCCAAATTCTGATGGAAATAGCAAAGGAGGAGGAACTCCGATGGCCGAAGCCACTAAGGACTGATATGTCTAAACGGAATCAAAATCAATTTTGTCGGTTCCACAAGGAAGTCGATCACGATACCGACGATTGTAGACAATTGAAAGATGAGATCGAGTTTCTGATACGGAGAGGATAGCTCAATAAATTCACCAAGGAAGGAAATCAAGGGAGTCAAAGAGGAAACTATGAAAGGAAGGATTATGACAGAAGGAACAACGATCAAGATCGAAATCCCAAGCCCCGAGGGTCAGTCATCAACATGATATTCGGAGGACCAACTGTTGTTGGGTCCTCCCGAAACTCAAGAAAGGCCTATGCCCGAGAAGTAATGACCGTGGTCGGAGAAGCACCGAAACGTGCCCGAACATAAATATCAATAGGTTTTGATGATTCTGACTTGGAGGGAGTGAAGTTTCCCCACGATGATCCCTTAGTCATCGTACCTGTGATAGGGAATTCTGAAACAAAGAGGATTTTGGTCGACAATGGAGCTTCAGTGGACATCTTGTTCCATGATGCTTTTATCAAGATGGGCTATACCGACTCTCAGTTGACACCCTCGAATATGCCCATATATGGATTCAATGGAGTGGAGTCGAAGGTGGAAGGCACTATCCAACTCCCAATGACAATGGGGCAAGGGTCGAATACGTCTACTCAAATGTTGAACTTCATAGTTATAAAGGCAACTTCGACCTACAATGCAATCCTGGGAAGGACGGGTCTTCATGCGTTCAAGGCCGTTGCCTCATCTTATCATCTGAAAATCAAGTTCCCAACGAGGAATGGAATTGGTGAAGAACGGGGAGACCAAAAGAAGGCTAGAAGCTGTTATGTAGCCGCGTTAAGGCCTGATGGAATCGGGGGGTAGGTTCTCCCCATTGAAGACATGGATACTAGTGATAATGAGGACCAAAGAGGGAAACCAGCTGAGGATTTAATCCCAATTCCCTTAGTCCCTGGTGAACCGGAGAAGGTGACTTATGTTGGAGTACTATTGCCTGAACCATTGAGAAGCAAGCTCATATCTTTTCTTCAAGAGAACAATGACATTTTTGCTTGGACAGCGGCTGACATGCCAGGGATTGATCCCCAATTGATAACCCACAAACTAAATGTGGACCCTGAAAGGAAGACGGTGAAACAGAAGAAGAGAAATTTTGCTCCAAAAAGGCAAGAGGCCATTAAACAAGAAGTAGAAAAACTTCTAGAGGCCGGGTTCATTGAAGAAATACAATTTCCGGAATGATTGGCTAACCCAATGATGGTCAAAAAGGCCAATGCAAAATGGAGGATGTGTGTGGACTTCACTGATTTAAATGATGCATGTCCTAAGGATTGTTTTCCCTTACCAAGGATTGATGCCCTAATAGATGCCACAGCTGGGCACGAGATGCTGAGTTTCATGGATGGCTTCAGTGGGTACAACCAAATCAAAATGCACAAAGATGACATCTCCAAGGTGTCATTCATCACTGACTTTGGTGTTTTCTGTTACCTAGTCATGGCATTTGGACTTAAGAATGCAGGAGCAACATACCAAAGGTTGGTGAACAAAATTTTTGAACACCTGATTGGAAAAACCATGGAGGTCTATGTGGATGACATGTTGGTTAAAAGCCTCGATAAGGCCGATCATATAAACCATCTACGAGAAGCGTTTGAAGTGCTGAGGCACCACAAGATGATGTTGAATCCAGCTAAATGTGCCTTTGGTGTAGGTTCAGGGAAATATTTAGGCCTCATGGTTTCCAAGAGAGGAATCGAGGCTAACCCCGATAAAATCAAAGCAATCCTGGACATGGAGCCACCACGGACCGTCAAGGATGTCCAGAAATTGACGGGAAGAGTGACAGCATTAGGAAGATTCATCTCCAAGTCAAGAGAAAAGTGCTTACCTTTCTTCAAAGCACTCAAGAACGTGAAAATTTTTGAATGGACAACTGAAAGCCAGAAGGCCTTTGAGGCCTTGAAGAAGTACATGGCTGAGGCACCACTGTTGGCAAAACCAAAGCCAGGAGAAACACTCTATTTGTACTTGGCGGTTTCTAACACAGCACTTGGAGCCGTATTGGTAAAAGAAGATTTGAAGGTTCAGAAACCCATTTACTACGTGAGCAAGATTCTACATGGGGCAGAAATAAACTACTCTACGATTGAGAAGTTTGCCTTAGCCTTGATAATGGCCTCAAGAAAGCTACGCCCATACTTCCAGGCTCACAAGATAGAGGTCTTGACCAATCAGCCTCTAAGAAACATCTTGCATAGCCCACAAGTTAGTGGAAGGTTGATCAAATGGGCTATTGAATTGGGAGAATTTGACATCATGTATAAGCCTTGAACGGCCATAAAAGCTCAGGCACTTGCTGACTTCATGGTTGAATGCACCATTGACAACCAAGAAGTCGGGGGGCAGGAAGTAATAGTGGAAGACAAGAAAGATGAAGAGATGGTGTTCAAAAAATGTTGGGTGCTCTATTTTGATGGGGCATCAAAAACAAAATCAAGTGGAGCAGGTTTGGTGCTACAAAGTCCTGATGGATTTCTCATAGAGTACGCACTAAAACTAGACTTCCTAACGACCAACAACGAAGCTGAGTACGAAGCCCTGATAACTGGCTTAGGGCTGGCTGGAGCCTTGAGAGTTAAAACTCTGAAAGTGTGTGGAGACTCGAGGCTAGTGGTTTCCCAAGTAAATGGGGAGTTTGAGGCCAGAGATGAAGTCATGGCCAAGTACCTAAAACTTGTCAAGGCCATCATGACTCAGTTTGATGAATGCTATGTGGAACACATTCCAAAGGAAGAAAACATAAAGGCCGACGCCTTGTCTAAATTTGCCTCTTCTGAAATTGAAAACTATGCAGAAAGTGTATACTTCCAAGTCTTGAAGACCCCAAACATCAATGGAAAGTTGGTATCACCTATTGATGTTGCTAGCTGTTGGATGGATCCCATCAAATCTCATCTGGAAACTGGGTGGTTACCCAACGACACTTCAGAAGCACGAAAGCTATATGTGAGGGCACTAAGGTATACCCTGATTGAGGGAATCCTATACAAAAAGTCTTTCATTGTTCCGTATCTGAAATGCTTGAGACCCCAAGAGGCAGAATTGGCCCTAAGGGAAGTGCATAAAGGAATTTGTGGGCAGCACTTGGGGAGCAGAGCCATTGCTCATAAAATCACTCGTCTAGGTTTCTATTGGCCAAGCATACTTGCAGATACTAAAAGCTACGTGAAGAAATGTGAACGGTGCCAAAAGCATGCACCAGTGGTTAGACAACCACCAGAGATGATGACATCCATAAACTCACCTATCTCATTCGCCATGTGGGGGATGGATATACTTGGACCATTTCCAATGGCAAGTGCGCAAAGAAAGTTCTTGATAGTAGCAATCGACTACTTCACCAAGTGGATTGAGGTTAAGCCTTTAGCCAAGATAACCACCAAGCAGGTGATGCATTTCTTCTGGGAAAATGTGATATACAGATACAGGATTCCACGAATTTTGGTCACAGACAATGGAACTCAGTTTAACAACGATGAATTCAAGAAATATTATGACGAGAATGATATCAAGTTACGTTTCACTTCTGTTGCCCATCCTCAGGCAAATGGGCAAGCTGAGGTTGCCAATCGAATTATCCTGGATGGACTGAAGAAAAGAGTTGAACGCTCTAGAAATACTTGGGTAGATGAATTGCTCCCCATACTATGGGCATATCGTACTACTTGTAAAGTCACCACTGGAGCAACCCCCTTTCTGTTGGCATATGGGGCAGAGGTAGTGGTTCCAGTGGAGATTACTCACACATCTCCAAGAATCGAAGCTTATGAGCCAGAGACAAATGAAGAAGGCATAAGATTGGCCTTAGATCTAATTGATGAAGTAAGAGATGAGGCGAATGCTAAAGTAGTTGAACATCAGAAAAGGGCATCTTTCTACTATAACCTAAGGGTTAAAAAAGGTTCTTCCGCCAAGGAGACTTAGTCCTCCGAAAGATCGAGGCATCCGGGATTGGACAAAAAGGCAAGTTGGCCCCAAATTGGGAAGGACCATATCGCGTTAAGAACGTATTTGGTCGAGGCTCGTACAAATTGGAAACCCTGGAAGGGATTGAAGTGCCAAGAACTTGGCATGCTGGAAACTTGAAAGTCTATTATGTTTAAAGTGTGTCCTGGTTGGACTCACTATTAGGACAAGTAGAAATAAGGTCGACGAAACCAATCCAAGTTTTTAAACTTGAGGTAGAAAGTAGAGTATTATGTAAGGGTTTAACCTATTTTCAAGTTATGATTCTATTCAACATTTTCATGTTTCTATGATGAGTTTATATGCATTGAGTGTTGATAAACATTTGAAAAATTCAGAAATGAAAGAAAGTCAAGAAGTGATAAATTAAGACTTACGAAAGTTAAGTTATGCCCGAAGGCAGATATTACATAAACAAAAGCCATAAAACGGCTACAAAAGTAAAAACTACATAAACTAGGCTTCTCCTCCCTTGTCACCGGTATCAGCCTCCTCTTCTCCTGAGCTAGAGCCGGCACCGGAGTGAGTAGCTGCAGAATCAATGCCAGCTGCCTGACCAGGGGGGAGAGGAATGCCCTAGATCCAGAGTCCTGTCGTCTTCATCCATATCATCCTCCCCGGCCAATGCCACCTCTAAAGGAGTAGGGGCATAAGGGCTCGGGAAGTCAGCAAGGCTAAGTGACCCAGGAATCTTCTCCAAGACATCCGCTAAAGCACCATCCCATCCCTTGGTAAACTGAACTGGGAAGATGAGCTCGTCATGCTTATCGATCAAGTCCCTGTACTCCTGAGAGTCAAGGTACTCATCGATAAAATCATCCTTGCTCTTCCGAAGCTCAACCAGATCAGCTTGGGAATCAGCCAACTCCTTCTCCCTTCTAGCCAGGGTAGCCCTGAGAGAGCCAACTTCCTCCTGAGACTTCTCAAACTTGCCTTGGTTGGCCTTGGAAGATGAGCGCCAAGACTTGGCTTGAAAGAGAGCCCCTTGGAAGTTAGCATTAGTCTGCAAACAAAGTACAAGTCAAAAAAGAAATTTATAACATATTGAGTAGACTACAAGAAAGAAAATGAAGCAAAAGCTTACCGCAGCTAAGGCCTGAGAACCTGCATGTTCTACTCCCTCAAGAGTGGAGTTAGAGACAAAATCATTGTAGTCACAAGGAGTGAGGGAGTGATAAGACCACTCTGTAGCATGCTTGGACACCCCAACGACTGTGTCCTTCTTCCTGATACCCCAGTTGGGGCGCCAAAGAGAGCTCTTGGCTGAGGGAGGAGCCTCAACCTCCTCCACTGAGTCCTCATGAGGCCTTAAAAAGGCTGGGACACTTAAAGCTCTGAAGATCTTTGCCTCCCAAACGAGCCATTTTCATCCTCGCAGTTTCCCCATCTGCGGGCTCGTTACCTTTATTTATAAAGGCCGCCGCTGCAAAGACAGAAAAAAAGAAACAATGGGTATAAAAAAATCTTAGATAAATAAAAGAAAGTAAGGAATGAGAATTACCCTTGTCTGACACGTTCGAAAGGCCCAGGGACTTAAGAAGAAACTCATCCAAGAGCTCCCAAGCCATGGTGGCATAGTTGTCCTTGGTTAGCTCAGCATAGGCATAAGCCTCTTCCTCAGTCAGGACTATCTCACTGGGACTACCATCCGAGACTCTACTAAACGATCTCCGGAATAGGGTACCCCAATCCCCTATTTCCCAAACTAGATACATAAACTCATTTTTCCATCTTGGGTTATTATCAGGAATGGATTTTGGATGGAAAATCGGAGGTGTGGAAGCCCTATGGTTAATATAAACCCATCCAAGGGAAATGGCATAACTATTCTTAAATTGAAATATTTTTCTAAACAAAGAAACAGAAAGAGGAAAATTGTTCTTTAAACAAAGAACTATAAAACTCATTATAATTCTCCAAACATTGGGAGGAAGTTGGCAAGGGTTAATCCTAACGTCTGCTAACAATTTGGGAATGAAATCATGAAAAGGAAACCTAAGTCCTGCAACAATGGCGTCCTTGTAAATGCAAAGAGCATCAGGACGCCAATGGCAAGAACTGTCTCCTGGACCAGCTGGGATAAGCCTATAAGGGTATTTAATTCTATACATTTTGTTATAGTCCATGATTTTATCAACTTCATGGAATTTGTTACTACAATCAAAAGAATCTAAGTGGAATACAGAGGGGTAATCATCGCCACGTTCACTAATCATATCTTGCAAAGTTATATATGAAGAGTGAATAGTGACTATACCTCTCTTAGAAGCTTGATTCATCTTTTGAAGGCGTTGAGCAGTGCGGTCGGCCATCGAAAACTTCAAATCTTCAAAGAAATTCCAGAATCTTCAAAACTTCAAAGAGAAATCCCAGAAAATCTTCAAAGAATTTCTAGAAACTTCAAACCTTCAAGAAGAAATCCAAGAAAATCTTCAAGTAAAAACTCAGAAATCTTCAAACAATGAAGAATAAACCCAGAAAAAGATGAATATGATTGAAGAAAAACTCGCCGGAAATCGCCTCACTACGGAGAAACTAGAGAGAAATTTTCAGAAATCGAAAATGAGAAGTGAGGAGTGAAATGGAAATCTCACCCTTTTGTAGCTAAAGTAGCCGGTCACCCAACCGGTTAAGGGAAGGGCAACCGTTTCAGCCAGTTAAGGCCCAATAAAGGTTAAAAAGAATTCAAGGCCCAAACAAATTCAAGGCCCAAAATAATTCAAGGCCCAATAGAGGTTAAAAAGAATTCAAAGCCCGAAAAGAATTCTAACTGAAATCAAGGTCGAAAGAATTCTATTTCGAGGTCGAACGACCAAGGTCGAAAACATACGTGAGACTGAAGTCGATTTGATCGACCTAAGACCAATTTAAGGTCGAAAAAAAATGTAAGATTGAGGTCGAAAAAGACTGGGATCAAAGTCGAACGACTAAGGTCGAAAAGACAAGAAAAATTGAAGTCGGTTTGATCGACCTAAGACCAATTTAAGGTCGAAAAAATGTAAGATTGAGGTCGAAAAAGACTGAGATCAAAGTCGAACGACTGAGGTCGAAAAGACACGGAAAATTGAAGTCGATTTGATCGACCTAAGACCAATTTAAGGTCGGAAAAAAAATGTAAGATTGAGGTCGAAAAAGACTGGGATCAAAGTCGAATGACTAAGGTCGAAAAGACAAGAAAAATTGACGTCGATTTGATCGATCTAAGACCAATTTAAGGTCGAAAAAAATGTAAGATTGAGGTCGAAAAAGACTGAGATCAAAGTCGAACGACTGAGGTCGAAAAGACACGGAAAATTGAATTCGATTTGATCGACCTAAGACCAATTTGAGGTCGAAAAATATTGGATTCGAGGTCGAAAATGACCTAGACTGAGATCGTGAGATTGAGGTCGAAAATGTATTGGAAATCGAGGTCGAATCCATCGACCTCGCACCAATTTGAGGTCGAAAATGACCTAGACTAAGATCGTGAGATCAAGGTCGAAAATGTATTGAAAATCGAGGTCGAATCCATCGACCTCGCACTAATTTGAGGTCGAAAATGACCTAGATTGAGATCGTGAGATCAAGGTCGAAAATGTATTGAAAATCGAGGTCGAATCCATCGACCTCGCACCATTTTGAGGTCGAAAATGACTTAGACTGAGATCGTGAGATCAAGGTCGAAAATGTACTGAAAATCGAGGACGAATCCATCGACCTCGCACCATTTTGAGGTCGAAAATGACCTAGACTGAGATCGTGAGATCGAGGTCGAAAATGTACTGAAAAACGAGGTCGAATCCTTCGACCTCATGCTAGTTTGAGGTCGAATTCGAGGTCGAAAATGACCTAAACTGAGGTCGAATTCGAGGTCGAAAATGACCTAAATTGAGGTCGAAAATACCCTTAAAATAGAAAATTTTGAGGAAAAATATGCGGTAACTTCTGTGAAAAAACCCCAGGAAGACTTTCCCAGAAGTTGGGGGGCAAATGATATGGACAGAAAAGTAATCCTAGAAATATAATTAATGATACATTAATTAGACCTAGAATGGTCCAAGAATACGTCCCAATAAACAAGGCCCGAGACCCTAATTATTTATTAATTTCGTAATTAATAAATAGGGAAAATATACAACTCATGAAAGGAGCCCAAAATATGGTAAATTCATCAAAGAAGGATCTAGAATCCCAATTACAAGAAATAATGAGTCACAATCCTTATCAACAAGGAAAAGTCTTGTCCACCAAGAAATACAATGTTTATCCATTATCAAAAAGGAGACTTATTCGCTAAGTCTCCTAAACTTACTCTAAATACGAGACTCCAGGCGCCTATATAAGGACCCTGCTACTTCACAATAGAACTACGTCTTTGGCTTGATTCTCAGCACTGATTGAGATACGTAGGCATCTTGTGATGACCGATTCAGTCACGAAACACAAGAGCAGCCATTAAAGCTCGAAGCTCTCTTAAACCCTAGCAATTAATTTACAAGTACACTTTTTAATCCATAACATTACCTTAAAAATCTTACATAAAAGATAACACATTTAAGACAAATCAAATTTGACTAAATACACATGTAAATCAAATTATGAAAATACTAAATTACACAAAATCATGAATTAATATCTTTCATTAAAGAGTTAATAACAAATTTTTAAAATGTAATTGATTACTAGTAAATCCCATAAATAATTTCAATTAAGCCTTATAAAAAGAATAACATACAAATATGGCATAAAATTCTATGAACAAGCATAAAGAAAAAAAATATTATACCTTAGAAAAAGCCTAAAAATCAGCCCCCAATTAAACCACAATATATTAACTCTATAACTCAACAAGTACATGAACCAAAATTAAATAAGAAAACCAAATAACAATTAGTAACATCTGATTTCCTAATATAGAGAATTATATATAACGCACATTAAAAATGATGAACAAATATAGAAAAATATATGCATACGAAATAAGTACAATTGACAGTTACAAAATCATACCATTTAAAAATATTACAAAATCATACCATTTAAAAATATTATCATTTGAAAACGAGTCAAATACGAAACCAAAACAATACTCATTGACTAGAATAATGACTAGAATTCAACTATAATAATTGTGTATACTAATTAGGATCAAGCAATTTAGTTCGAAGAAGATTTAAACATGAAAGCCCTTAAGTACACACTAATTGGATAATCTAAACATAATTAAAAGATATGTCGCGGGCAATGAGAATACAAAATATAGACACACCACACATATGTGATATGACAAAATCGAAAAAAAAACCCAAAGGCAGCGTAGCTAGCATGGCGGATGTGTCACGCTATCCGCCATACAATTTAATTCATACCGAGTGGCAGGTAGAATCTTTTGTAAATGACTTAAATACGCGACGAAATATTGTAAGAGGCAGAGTAGCCTTGCTGCCACGATCCTCTGAGATTCAGTCATGCGTCACTTAGATTTGTAATTAAAAAAATTAACGAGATTTAAATTTATATACAAACTTTTTTACGATTGAAAACACATCAAATACATGGCCGACCCTGAGGGCAAGTAATACAAGCCACCGCATGGGGCATCCAATACCTAGGGGCAATAAAAAATAGGGATATATGATTTATTTATTTTAAACTTGGAATATGTGAAGAAAAAAAAATTAAAAATTTAGTAGAAGTTATCATTTTAGATACTCCATTGAGCTCTATGTTCCTTGATTTTGTCAGTAAAAATATGAGAAAATAATTGTTAAGTCGTGAGCTATCATTTTGTTACCAATGTAATAATTTAATCTTCTGCATATTATATAAATATATGTATTCGAAAATATTTTGAGAGAAAGTGAATTAGACAATTGTGTCTGCATTTTAATGGTATCAAAGCCCGGAGAATTTATTCATTTTTGGTCGAATTGTTTAACTCCGTGTTGTCAATTTTGTCCATCACGCGATCTCTGCCAACTCTAGTACCGGGGTCTCTTGGTTGCTTGTTGGGAATCTATATCCTTCTAACTGAATATAGTTGAATATATTATATAGTTTATCTTTGTGTTATTTATTAGAGCACATGGTTACTTTTTCTCTTATGCTAACTTTGTGTTGCTGTCTTGTCTTGCCTGGGATCAGTTTATTGGTTTTTTTTCCACTAAAATTTTGATATTGTTTGTTTATGTTGCCTTATTTTTGGTAGTGGTTTAGTGGATAGTTCTTTTACCCGTTGTTTTATTTCTTTGATTGCATATATATTGTTATACTGTGAACTGTTTAATTTTCAGTTTGTTCATTTTTAATTTTTTTTGTTCTTAGTCTTGTCTCTATTGTGGTATGGGGTTGTTTTAGTTATGTACATCTTTATTTTGGCGATATATATATATATACACAAAGGATCTAGAAATTATTTTGGATGTAGCATTTTAGACCTGGAGTTTATGTTTACTCTTTTCGTGCATATTTCAAATTATTTTGTTTTATTATTAAAGTGACATTATCTATATCGGTGTCATGTACTAGTTTTTACTTGCACTTATATGTATTGTTTTGGGTTTAATAGAATACACATGGGTTGACATTGCTAATTATTTATTATTTTTGTTTTTATTGGTGGATAACTTTTGTCACATGTATTGTGATTTTATCGGTTCAATAATATACAACTTGTTTGTTATTAGCAGGCAAGAGTCTATCGGTGCTGTTTTTAGATTGGATTTTAAATTGTTATTTCTCCAATAGCTTGCTTAGGATAATATTTAATTATTATTGTATGTTTGCCTTGTGTGTGTACAATTTAGTGTCTGTTTTTTATAAATATTTTTTTTGCTAATAGTTTGTTATGGCAAATATATTAAGTTTGCGTGAAATGGAAATTATTGTTGAAATAAACGATGTTATACTAGAGAAATATTTTTGTAGTGCTCGGAATAGAGAACAAGTGAAACACCGTTTTGTTGGTGTCGATGAATGGAGTATTGGTGATATGATCAAGGAAATAAATGGTTGGTGGATTGATTCGGGTGCGACCCGTAATATTGCAAAAACTAAAAATGATTTAGTTGAGTTCGTAGTACTTAAAAAAAAAAGGGAACAAATAATTTTTATGGAAAATGGTACCGGCCTAGATTTGGTAGGACTCGGTATATATAGATTGGATCTTGGGAATATTATATTCTCAAAAATGTGATATTTGTTTCCGGAATAAGGCACAATATTATTTCAGTCCCTGTCTTCACTAAAAATGGTCTAGAAGTGCGGCTTTGTGATAATAAATTTTTAATCGAAAAGGATACTGAAATGGTTTATGTGGGCATGTATGAGTGAAATATTTTTCGATTGTGACCAAGATGGTAAATGATGTAGTGAATTTGAATATTGATAATGAGCCATTGAATATGGTTGAATAGAAGAAATCGAGAAATTCACCAAAGTGGAAGAATGACTATTATGTTATAATAGTGAAATATCATATTTATTTGTGGACATGGGTGTAGAAATCAAATTGGATCCATAATTTATCTAAGTGATGAAATTGTAAAAATCTGGCTCACGGTTAGAAGTCATAAAAAATGCAATTGAGTTTGTAGTACAGAAACAAATGTGGGAGTTTTTGTGTCCTTTCTGAATATAGAAAATTCACAGGTTGTAAGTGAATTTTGGAAAGAAAATATAAGACTAATGGGTCTGTTTTTTTTATTTGAGATTTTCCTAGTTGAAAAAGTTCAAGCCAAGGAATACTTCCCTAGTTTTTCCACGGTTCTGGAGCTGCTTTAAGCTGTTTTTATGTTTTTGTTTTCTCTTCCGCCTGCCACCTCTGTTTTGTGTGGATCAGACATCTATAACCTGTTGGGGAATAGTATCCATTTTTTTATACATCTTTTTGTTATTTTATGTTATATACGTTTTTTTTTCTTTTTAAATTCGCATGCCTTGTGTTCGCTGCTTGTCTCTCTTTTAGTGTCAGTAATCTTTAGTTTTTTTTTGCCATTATTTTATATAGCCGCATGTTTTCTATCCACCGTACTTGTTTTTTGTTTCTTTTGTTTTGTCCACTAGATACGTAGTTTTTAAATTCTTTTCCTGTTTTTTTCTAGTAGTCCAGTGGGTAGTTTTTGTTTAGTTGTTCATTGATTAGATAGAACTTTTATATTGTTAACTGATGTCATGCCTATTATATGAGTTGTTGATTGTTAATTACTTATTGTTTTTTTTTCCTTTGCATCTTGTTTACATATAGCAGATTATTTGTTTTATTTGTATATCGTGGTTTATGTTTGTAATAAATCAAATATATTAAATTATTTGGTTTTGCTTTTGATTAGTGGCCAATCTTTTCATGCTATCTTGTTGTATATAATAATCAATTGTGTTTGTCTTAACTTCTATGTATTGTTTTTAGTTAGATGGATTTCATGCTTGGTTTACAATTGTCAGCTTCTTGCTTCATTTTTATATAGCCTCCTTTATTTTGTTTTGTTTTTCTTACGTATTGGTATTGCTCTCGTTGATTTTCAACAATGTTGTTTTTCATAATAACCGCCTATCTGTGTATTGTCTTAATTTTGAGTTGCTTCTATTTATTAACTATGCATAATGTTTTTTGCATTATCGGGTACTGGTATTATCTTTTTGGAGTAACCTGGTACTGAGATTATTATTTTGTCACATTTTGTTAGCGCTTATATTTTAAAGTGCATATCTTGACAAATTTTTTTTGTTTTAAATCTTATTGTTAGATCAAGAAAAATGACGAGCAAATTGATTGCTTCTGAATTGGCAAAGATTGAACGGTGTTAACTATGACATGTGGAGCCGCAAAATTAGATATGGTTTGATTCATGATAATTTGGAGAGTGCCATTGAAAAGTATGGCCCGATTTTGGGAGATAAATCCACTGATGTTGAAAAGAAGGAGTATGAGGAGTGGAAAGTTTGTGACAAAAAGGCAAAGAGTCTCATGTTGATGTTTATGGAAGACAATTTAATTAAGGTTTTCGAGGCTTATGAAAGTGCCAAAAAGCTTTGGGATGCACTCAAAGAAAAATATGATGCAATTTCTGATGTGAATGTGCAACTTCTATTGCACAAGTACAACACTTGCAAGATGAGTGAGAGTGACAATGTTATCGACCATTGCAACAAGATGTTGGTGATGTCCAAGGATTTGGCAGCAGCGGGAAATGAGCTTTCTGAAAATATGCAAATCGCGGGAATCTTGAACAGCCTGCCAAGCTCACTTAACATGGCTGCAACCACTTTAAGATTGAATGGAACCATTAAGAGTGCATCTCAGCTTTCGGCAGCTTTAGCTATGGAACATGATTTGGTGAATAGCCGTAAACGTTTGGAGTTGAACTTGGCTCAAGAAGAGGAGTTCAACTTGGCTCAGACAAAGTTTAGATCAAGTTTTCAGAATAAGGGGCAAGGAAGGCTAGGTCCTTCAAAAGGAAGAGTTTTCAAGCCACATCAGCAAAAGAAGAAGTTTCCACAAGGAAGTTGTTATGCTTGTGGAAAGTATGGACATTTTAAGAATGATTGTCCTGAGAATCAAGAAGAAGGTGAAGGCAAGGTCCAAGAACAAAGATGACCAAGTAAACGTGAGTTTGTGGGAGTTATCGAGTGTAATGCCGGCCATGTTGCTACAGACGTTGATGGATGGTGGATTGACTCTGGTGCAACCCGTCATATTGCGAAGACTAAGAATAATTTGATTGAGTATCAAGAATTGAAAAAGGGAGAACAAAGAATCTTTATGGGAAATAATACCTACTTGGATGTGGTATGTTAGGCCGAATACACAATATAATCAAGTATGTATGAGAATAACGATAGTTAAGAACACTGTTTATGAATCAATAAACTGTATTTATATTAACAGCTTCTCTCTTTATGATGTTAATGAATCACAAAGAGCTTCTAGGTTACAAGAATAATATATCAATATTCGCGTCCCTTCTAGGGATAACCTATCTGTGTTTATATAGTACACAGCTACATACAATCCTTATCTAATTGATATTCCTACAAGTTAGCTATACAAAACTTATCAATTAAGGATTGCTTCTTATCTTCTATTCCGTCTCCTTAGCTGTATCAATATATTCTGCTTCTTTCCATCTTCAGAATATATTGCTTCTAGAATCTTCAATTCAGCACCGACAGCTAATTCAACTTTCACCTTGTCAGACTTTAAATAAACTCTGACCGGCTACCTTTAAACTCTTCACCCTGTCAGAGTTTAACTAAACTCTGACTGGCTTCTGATAAACTCTTGTCAGTACCTGTTGCTTAAACACTGATAAACAAACATTAGCAATTATATCTTACAATCTCCCCCAACTTGTTCATAATAAAATGTACAAGTTAAACATATAATTGATGATGTCAAAACCATTTAACAAATGCAGTGTTTAACATATAACAGAGTTTGATTTAAAACAGAGTTTAAATTTGACTTAGAATAGAAAATATTAAAAACTTACAGTCAGACTTTACTTGACTTCTTCAATATCAGGTACAGTCCTGAGATAATCAATCAGCAGTCTTCTCTCAGCATTCTCAAGTTCAGCTATCATAATCTCTTTCAGCTCCTTATACTCTGGATCTCCTTCACCAGTTTGATATATGGCAGCCCTCAGAGAATAAATACTGTTCTTCTTCATGTCATTTCCTAACCGAATGTACTGAGCTTTATCTGACTCTAAGTTGAATTCTAAGACTTTTATTCCAAGTGCAGTTGTAAATCTAGCACTGTTTTTCTTCATCTCCACCAACTTTCCAGCATGATCTCTATACTTTGGAATATAAGTATTTGAGACTTCTCCTCCTCCAAGCATTACTTTTGATCTCAGCATCTTTTCTTTTAAGATTTGAGCAACATTATGGGTGTGTCTGTTCTTAACTTTCAACAGATAAAGTACATATTCAAGTTCTTCCCATGATTTGAGATTTACATCAGATTCTCCAACTCTATAAACACTTCCATCACTCATGAAGTATAACAGAAATTGCTTCTTCAAGACTCTGTGAAAAATCAACTGAACAGATTCTAACTTATCAAGATTTTCTTGTGTATCCCTAATACCAGATCTTGCCAGTGAAATATTGTCTTGAGATCTGTTATTTATTCTCTTCTCCCTATGTGAACCTAAACCAGACTTATCATAAGATTCTTTTCCAAGTACAGTCCTGGTTTGAGAAAAATCCACATGTTGAAGTGTCAGAGTTTCAGAGAGTGCAGGTCTTAAGAAACCTTTGAGTTGAGGAGCTAGCTGAGTTTGCACAGCTTGAGCCTTGTCAGAGGCTGGCTTATCTTCAATAGTATCATCAACTTGAGCAGCGTCAGAGGTTGAGTTTGCTAATCTTGTTTCAACTTGAGCAATGTCAGAGGTTGAATAAATCTTCTTAGGTAACTGTTCTTCTTCTACCAGTTTACCTTTTCCTTTGTCAGCATTTTTAATCACAGGTCTCCTTGAGTACTGTAAACTCTGATCAGAGCTTACATTCTCTTTGATAACAATTCCTTTTTCTTTCTTTCTAGGAGCCTTGATTTCCTTCTTCTTGTAGATTCCAGCTTTAAGATTCTTCTTGTGTTCTTCAGCAAGCATTTGCTCTTCAGCTTGGATATCTTCAATTGTAACATCTTTTCCATGCTCTTTAATAAAGATCCTAGCAGCAATCTCTTCATCAGTAGATGGGTTAGCTGAAACAACTAAACTTTTGTTGAGTTTTGAAGTAGATTGACCACCAGAAGTAGATTTACCACCAGAGTTTATTACACGTTTTTGCCTTTGAGCAGAAATCCTTCTTTCATTTCCTCTGCTTCCTCCATCAGTAGAATCATCCTTCCG
This sequence comes from Heracleum sosnowskyi, assembly GCA_030848705.1. NCBI lineage: Eukaryota > Viridiplantae > Streptophyta > Magnoliopsida > Apiales > Apiaceae > Heracleum > Heracleum sosnowskyi. Next base: position 4,840,727 of record CM061242.1, on the reverse strand, counting down.
TCTCAGAGGTTGAGTATCTTTGCATTTGTCTTTAGGTATACTCTCCCCCTTTTTGACATCATCATAAAGTAGAACTGATGTCAGCAATTCAAGCGCAGTAGAAATGGAAGTCAGTTGAGCAGACATAGCATTCTGGTTGTCCTCAACTGTCCCAAGCCTCTTCTTGATTTCTTCAGAATCCCTGGCTTGCTGCTTGAACATGGCATAGTAAGAAGTTCTGTCAGCCTTTAAAGTAAGATCCCTCAGACTTACTTCATTCCTCAATTTTGTAAGCATCTGTTGATTCTCATCAAATCTATTATTAAGAGATTTGACTTGAATAACAGTGGCCTGTAAGCTCGTAAGAACATCAGGATTTGTAATCTTCTTAACAGAATCAGATAGAAAATCTGCAGCCCGTTGTGCTGGAAAAACACAATCTGCATTAGCCCATGCATTGTAGTACATATTCTGAAAATGCTCAGAAGCAGCCCTTTGAACTTCCCTCTCTTCAGTAGAATTTGCTTGAATATCAGAAACTTCCACTTGAATATCAGAGTTTGAATGAACAGGACTAGCTTCAGCATTGTCATCCTCTCCATGAATATCTTCAAGCACATTTTCAGCAGTAATTTCATCAATTAACTGAGCAGTGGCATCAGGTATTTGATCAAAAAGTTGATCAGCAACAAGTCTTCTCTTTCTCTGATGAAGAGTCTCTTCATCAGCTTCAGTGTCTGAGTCTACATTAGAATCAGCAGCAACAGACTTTGCCCTTTGGGCTCGCCTTTTCTTCATTCTTTTTCTCTGAGGCACAGCATCAACATTTGATACCTCAGCTTCAGTTTGTTGCAAACCAGACTTAACTGCTCGAACTTTGGATTTCTTTGACCTCTGTGGTTGAGACACAGAAGGTCCAGCTTCAGCAGTTGTTACTTGTTGTTGTTGTAAGTTGTCAAGAAATTGTTGCACTGATGCAGGCAACAGTAAAGGACCAACTTCTCCTTTCTTGTTGTCCTTGTTGATAAGATCAGAAAATATACGTTTGTGCAGTTTAAACGAAAGTATAACATCATCCTCTTCTATCTCAACATTTGGGCAGCAAAAATTAAATATCAATTGACAAAACCTAGAGAAATAAACAACATTTCTATTCTCTAGCATTTTCTCACCAATATTAGTTAGAACTAATCTAGCAACATCAAATTGACTGCCATAGAGAAGAGAATACCCGATCTGTAGACTATCCGTGGGAATCGCATCCCAATTGGTGCACTTCTTTCCAAAAGCCCGAGTAATGCAATCGAAAAAGAAGCTCCATTCCTTGCGCAAAAATGGCCTTTTGAGTTGACCTATCTTTGTCAAAGGTCCAGTGTAGCCTATCTCATTCATCATTCTGACGAGCTCAGAGTCACCAACAGAGATTGTGAATGCATTGAAATCTTCAAGACCCAAAGCATCACGAACAGTAGTAGGAGTAACCACAAAATCATCTCCTTGAAACTCAAAAATTATAGAAGGCGATCCAGACTCTCCTCCATTATCATAAATACCTGTCTGCCAAAAAGATTTGATTTGATTCGCAGACAGCTTCGATGGTGCGGTTAGAGCAGTACCGATATCAGAGTGTAACAAGAACCTCTGAATCAAATGAAACGCCTCCGGTGCGTTCTCATTTGCTACAGGTGCAGAATAATTGTTGGGAACAAATTCTAATTCAGAAGCAATAAACGCTGTAGTTGCCATTTGTAAGATTTGAAAATAAAAAGAACTGGGCTTTGAAAGTGTTTGAGTGTTTGTGTGTGAGTAAAAGCTTATGAAAAGATGAGGTGCGTAAAAGATTGAATCGTGTGTATGTAGTGTATTAAATAATAACTGTAAAGATTAGAAGTATGTTAGTGGAACAGATGTCAGACGTGAATACGCTGACAGCTGTATCGAACAACTTCCAATACACACGTGCAGACGTGAAAACACCTGTCATCACATATAACACTCAAAATATCCGCTTAAAAGAAAAAAAATTAATAATAATAAAATTATCAATTTTAATAATAAAGTACAAAGGAGCTCAATAGTCAGAATAATAATGACTGTCTTGAAACCCCGCACCTTATTATCCCAAGCGCTTCGATTCAAGGAAAAACCTTTCAGCTACCTTGTTGAATGCTTTAAAACCCCAAGCATTTTCACAACAGGCTTCATATCTTAAAATTACCATACACCAAATGGCAGGAACCTTTGAATTCATGGATGTAGAATCATTAATGAACATGAACTGGCAGCAACAAGCTAACTATATCATAGATGAGTTTCTTGTTCTGTCTTTTCTGAATGATGAAGGTCTTATAGCAGATGATGAAATAGCAGAAGGACCAATCTCTAATCCTTATGTGCACATCATTCGTCCCGGTCCATATGATGTGCCCATCCTGGCAGACGATCATACTATGGAGATTTGTATGATGCTCTTCCAGCAGAGCTTCCTGATGGGTACTGAGGAGACAATCTTCTTGGAATCCTGCAAGCTGCAAAGCAGAAAGAGAATCCAGGAAGATGATGATGATGATGATGATTCATCTTCAGGATGTTGTCAAGCAATTCCAGATGGTATAATGATCAGTTGAACAACTGGGTAGCGATCATCAGAAGTAGTAGAGCACAATAACTTCTGGCTCTAGCTCTTCTGCTTCAGATGTAGCATTCAGATACTTGTCCTGGTTAAATAGATCTTTTCTTTTGTAACCATAGTGATTAGTATGTATCAGAAAGTTTAGCTAAACTTGAGTATGAAATGGTCTGAATGTAAATTTGAATCAATTAATGAAAAAAAATTTGTTTCTTTACATATCAGTATTATCAATTTTGCATAGTAATTGTAAAGTGAAAGTAATGATATCACTTTAAACAATAAACTAACATACTCAGCAGCATTACGAATCACTATCAGGACTTATCAAACACACTCTTTCATTTCTTCGTTCAATCATACTTTTTCCGAAAAACAAATGACTAATCTCAAAATTATAAACTGTCTGAAACACAGAGATTATTTTAACCATTAGAGATTAAAACAAAGTAACCTCGGCGTATTTCACACAATACATCAGTGTTTACCATTTGTCCTTCTTTGTCACTAAACTCTTTTCTCAATCTGTACAGTTGTGAAAATATGTGTGTGTAGTAGCAGAGTTTACTGAAATCAGTATTTAGATCATCTCAAAGTGCATAAAATCCACAAACTAAAGTAGTAAAAACTGGTTGCCTAAACTCTCATGTATAACATAGACACTGATTTTTCTATCTAAACTCTGTATTACTGATATCCTTTCATTTGGATATGTCTTTTATTTTTCACCCCCTTTATTATATATATTTATTTTTTTTTTATTTTTTTTTTATTTTTTTTTATTTTTTTATTTTTATTTTTATTTTTATTTTTATTTTTTTCCAGTAATCAGTGGTTGGCACTAGTCACCAAAAATCAAAGATTTTAGCCCTTATTTCATACAATAAGTTCCTGGATCTTCCTAGGCACAACATGATCTCAAAGGAATTTGTGCTCTGTTTGGCATCTTGTGATTTGAGGGTGAATTATTTGCATTAAATAATCAGAGTTTAGACTTTTCATCAGTAATTATAATTAACTTATGAGAGAAAATGCAAACAGCTAATACAGACTCAGTGTATAGGATCAAATAAACTAAGAGATGCTATAAATATAGAGACAGTATCATGCTGTGTTAGCTTACTGCACTTATTTGAGATCAGAATCTATCAACTCTTAAGGATTCACAATTACTAACTGAGAATTATGCTTCATACAAATTTCTTCATTGGTCAAAATGTTTCAGACAAAATTATAATCAGAGTATAATCATTAAACTGTATCTATCAGAATATGACCAACAGAGTTTACCATCAGAGTATGACCAACAGAGTTTACCATCAGAGTTTAACATGCTGGTTCACATAACAGTTAACATGTGCAAGGAATCATGAGCATTTAAACAATCAAACATAGATAGATTTTGAGTCTAACCCGTATCTCTAGTCTGAACCAGAGATCATTCCAAGTTCATTTACCAATCTTGTAAACGTAGCTTCACTCAAAGGTTTGGTGAAGATATCTGCAAGTTGTTGGTCTGTAGACACAAAATGAAGCTCAATGTTCCCTTCTTCCACATGTTCTCTGATAAAATGATATCTTATGCTGATGTGCTTGGTCATGGAGTGCTGTACTGGATTACCTGTCATAGCAATAGCACTTTGGTTATCACAGAAAATAGGTATTTTAGAGTACCTTAACCCATAATCCAGCAGTTGATTCTTCATCCATAAAATCTGTGCACAACAGCTACCAGCTGCTATATACTCTGCTTCAGCAGTGGATGTGGAGATTGACTTCTGTTTCTTGCTGTACCAAGAAACTAATCTGTCACCTAAAAATTGACAGCTTCCACTTGTACTTTTTCTGTCCATCTTACAGCCTGCAAAATCTGCATCAGAGTAACCAATTAACTTAAACTCTGATTCTCTAGGATACCACAAACCCAGGGTTATGGTTCCTTTGAGATATTTGAAGATCCTTTTCACAGCTGTTAGATGAGGCTCTCTGGGATCTGCTTGAAATCTTGCACAAAGACATGTTGCATACATGATATCAGGTCTACTTGCAGTAAGATACAGTAGAGACCCTATCATTCCTCTGTAGTTAGTCATATCTACTGAGGCTCCTGTGTCTTTGTCAAGCTTCGTTGCTGTAGCCATGGGAGTTGTAGCAGATGAACTATCAAGCATACCAAATTTCTTTAGAAGATTTCTGGTATACTTTACTTGATTGATAAAAATCCCATCATCTGTTTGCTTGACCTGTAAGCCTAGAAAATAACTAAGCTCTCCCATCATGCTCATTTGGTACCTGGATTGCATAAGCTTTGCAAACTTCTTACAAAGTTTGTCATTAGTAGATCCAAAAATAATATCATCTACATAAATTTGAACTAAAAGCAAATCATCACCAGATTTGAAATAAAACAGGGTTTTATCAATTGTACCTCTTGTGAACCCACTTTCTAAAAGAAATTGAGCAAGAGTTTCATACCATGCTCTTGGTGCTTGCTTTAGTCCATATAATGCCTTGTCAAGCCTGTAGACATAATCTGGATGCTTGGAATCTACAAATCCTGGTGGTTGTTCAACAAACACTTCTTCTTCAAGCTTCCCATTGAGAAAAGCACTTTTTACATCCATCTGAAAAACTTTAAACTTCTTGTGTGCAGCATAGGCCAGAAAAATTCTTATGGCCTCCAATCTTGCAACTGGAGCAAAGGTTTCATCATAGTCAATTCCTTCCTGTTGTGAATAACCTTTTGCCACAAGTCTAGCCTTGTTTCTTGTAATCACACCTTCACTGTCAGTCTTGTTTCTGAAAACCCACTTTGTACCTACAATTGATCTATTCTTTGGTCTAGGTACAAGTGTCCAGACTTCATTTCTTTCAAATTCATTTAACTCTTCTTGCATTGCTGTAATCCAATTAGCATCTTGAAGAGCTTCCTCCACTTTCTTTGGTTCTGTTTGAGACAAGAAAGCATGATACAGACACTCATTATTTGTTGCACTTCTAGTTCTTACACTAGCATCAGGATCTCCAATTATAAGATCAGGTGTATGTGCCTGTGTCCACTTTCTTGCTGTTGGTAAGTGGCTTCTTGTATCAGTATTGGATCCTCCCCCTTGATCCATGCTCTCCTGATTCATGTGTTGACTTTCTGCAGCTTCTGAGGCTCCCCCTGAGTTGGATGGCTCAGTGTTTGAGTTGTCAGAGTTTGAATCAGTTTCCTCAACTGACTCACTTGCTGTGTCTTGTTGAGCTTCTTCACGCTCCCCCTCAACTGGTTCTCTATTTTGTTCAATTTGAGAATTTCCAGTTTCTCCAGAATTTACCAGTAGAGGTTCAGAGTATGCTTCGTCAGAGTTTGTCAACCCTGCTTCATCAGAGTTTATATCATCAGAGAATAGATCTTCATTTTCAAAACGTAGTTGATCATATCCATCCTTGTCTTCAAGTCCAATTATTTTCTTGTCATCAAATGACACATGTATGGATTCCATGATCACCTTTGTTCTCAGATTGTAAATTCTGAATGCTTTTGTTGACAATGGATAGCCAACAAAGATTCCTTCATCAGCTTTTAACTCGAACTTGGTCAACTGTTCAGGATGAGTCTTCAACACAAAGCATTTGCATCCAAATATGTGAAAATATTTCAAATTTGGCTTCTTGTTTTTCACCATCTCATATGGTGTTTTTCCATGCTTGTTGATCAGAGTTGCATTTTGAGTAAAACAAGCAGTTTGAACAGCTTCTGCCCAGAAATAAGTTGGCAATTTTGCTTCATCAAACATAGTTCTGGCAGCTTCAATTAAGGTTCTGTTCTTTCTTTCAACTACACCATTTTGCTGTGGAGTTCCAGGTGCAGAAAATTCTTGTTTGACTCCTCTTTCCTTGCAGAAAGCTTCCATGATTGAATTTCTGAATTCAGTTCCATTATCACTCCTTATTATTTTGACTTTGTGCTGTGATCCTTTGTCCAGTAGATTTACATGTTCCATTAACGTTTGAGCAGTTTCATCCTTCTTTGACAAGAAATACACCCATGTATATCTAGTATATTCATCAACAATTACTAGAGCATATTTCTTTCTGCCCATGGACATCACATTCACTGGTCCAAAGAGATCAACATGTAGAAGATGATAAGGTTCCACTACTGAAGATTCAGATTTGCTCTTGAAAGATGACTTCCTTTGCTTGGCCTTTTGACAAGAATCACATAGACCATCTAGATTGAGTATTGATTTTGGAAGTCCTCTTACAAGATCCTTTCTAATAAGCTCATTAATGTTGTTCAAATTGAGATGAGAGAGCTTCTTGTGCCAATTCCAACTCTCTTCATTTGACATTCTTGCAGTCAGACACACTGTTTTTCCATCAGAGTTTGTTACCAAACTTGCTTCATAAATATTGTTGCGCCTGTGTCCAACTAGAACAACTTTCCCAGTAGATTTACTGATAACTTCACAGTATTCACTATGAAAATCTACATGGTTTCCTCTGTCACAGATTTGACTCACAGATAACAGATTATGCTTGAGTCCTGAAACTAGAGCTACTTTTGTAATGATGACACTTCCAAGATTAATATTGCCATATCCCAGAGTGTGTCCTATGTTGCCATCTCCATAGGAAACTTTTGGGCCAGCCTTCTCCTCAAAGTCTGATAGCAGGGCTTTATTTCCAGTCATTTGTCCTGAGCATCCACTGTCTAAGATAAGTGTGCTCTCTATTATACCCTGCAATCACAAACAAACACTAAGTGTTAGTTTTGAGGATCCAGACTTGCTTGGATCCTTTTTCTTTCTTAACAGTGTTAGTTTTTGCAGCGGAATTAGCATTTTCAGAGTTTAAACTAACATTGTCAGATTTTACACTAGTAGAGTTTGCTCTAACCCATTTCAAGTTGGGTTTAAGCTCATAATAATTATGATAAATTGCATGATAACTCTTACATGTGTAAATAGAATGCCAAGTGCTCCCACAATGTTTGCATAAAGTCTGTGGTCTTACTCTAACATAATCATTCTTTACTTCTGAAGTAGAAGGTAAAGAATTAATATGTTTGTTCTTAGTGCAAAATCTAGCAAGATGATTAGAACTACCACAATTAAAACATGTTTTTCTTGAGGCACTAGCATTAGGCATATGATTATTTCTATTATTTATGCCTACTTTTCCATTCCTATTTCTCTTGGACCCTTTAGGTTTCATGGCAGACTTAACCTCTTTGAGCTTATGTTTGAACTGTTTTCCTGTCATTAAACCAACATTAACCTGCTTCTCACAGATTCTAATTGGTTCTTTAACAGCTTCTAACTCAACAAGCTTCTCTGTTTTAGATTCAATATCTACTCGTTTAACACAAGCTTCAACTGGCTCCTCAACAGCTTCTTTCACAACTACAGATTTTAGCTTGGTGGATTCTGGAACAAATATCACAGGTTTAAGTAGTGGTTTAACCTTAACCTTGTCTTTAAACCTAAGTTCATCGTTTTCACAATAACCTAAACCTACAGAATCAGTCTGAAACACTTGATGAGTGTCTCTTCCAGAATCTGTCCAAGTCTTGATTATTTTTCTTTCTTTTTCTAAATCAGATTCTAGTTGCTTATACCTTTTAAGCAACTCCTGTTCAATATAAACAACATCATCTCTTTCTTTTTGAATCTGCTTCATATTCTCAAGTTCTCTTTCAAGAAACTTGTTTCTTTCTTTAAGACTAAGATTCTCAGATTTAATCCTCTCATTCTCTAGAGTCTGATCCCTATAACTAACATGAACACTTTTCAGATATACTCTTAACTCAGATATATTATCAGTATCATAAGCATAAGTAGTTAGGGGTACCTTATTTTCAGAAGATTCAGTCTCATCTCTGACAGTTGCCATAAGAGCATAGTTTTCTCCATCATCAGAGTCTGAAGTATCTGCCCAGTCTCTGCCTTTAGAGATGAGTGCTTTCTCAGATTTGCCTTTCTTGCACTCTGGAGCATAATGACCCATCTCCTTACACTTGTAGCACTGGATTTGAGACTTATCCTTCTTGCCAGACTTGTTCTCCTTTCCATCAGACTTTCTGAAATTTCTCCTCTCAGGGTTTGAATCTTTCCTTGAGAATCTCTTTCCTTTCTTGAAGTTCTTGAATCCCATCTTCTTAAAGGTCTTCACCATCAATGCAGCCATTTGCATCAACTCCTCTTCATCATCCTCAGAGTCAGAAGCTTCATCAGAGTTTGAGTCATCATCAGAGTTTGATGACTCACTTTCAGATTTAATAACTAAAGCCTTTCCCTTGGCTTTCTTCCTTGATGATTCCTTCTTGATGGGCTTCTCCTCGACTTTGAGAGCAACAGATTTTGTCTTCTTGCTGGACCTCCTGTTTCTTTGTTCTATCTCAAGTTCATGAGTCTTTAACAATCCATAGATTTCATCAAGATCTGTATCAGCAAGATCATAATTATCTCTGATTGTTGTTGCCTTTAAATCCCACTTTTCAGGTAGAGATAACAGAAACTTGAGATTGGACTCTTCAAGTTCATATTCCTTATCTACCAGAGACAGATCGTTCAACAGTTTGCAAAATCTGTCATAAGTCTCAGTCAAGGTTTCATTAGTTCTTGAATCAAAGTGCTCATACTCCTGTGTGAGTATTGTTTTTCTGTTCTTCTTAATAGCACCTGTTCCCTGGCATCTGACTTCTAAAGCATCCCATATCTCTTTGGCAGTTTTGCAGCCAATTACTCTGTTAGACATTACATTATCTAAAGCACTGTGGAGAAGATGTCTAACCTTTGCATCCTTTGCAATTGATGAGATATCCTCAGGAGTCATATCTTTCTTTTCCTTTGGAACAGTCTTTTGTGCTTGACCATCAACAACAGGGGACAATTTAGTTGGCATATGAGGACCATCATTAATTCTGTCAAGGTATTCTGGATCTGTAGCCTCCAGAAACATGGTCATCTTAACCTTCCAAATCGGATACTCTACTGGCCTGAGAATTGGAACCCTGATTGTTTCATATCGACTCACAGAATTGGGCTTAACCTGTTCAGCCTTAGGAGCAGTTTGATTTTCTTCAGACATGATTAATACTGTGTTTGAATCGTAAAACTGTATATATTAAACAGCCTTGGCTCTGATACCAATTGTTAGGCCGAATACACAATATAATCAAGTATGTATGAGAATAACGATAGTTAAGAACACTGTTTATGAATCAATAAACTGTATTTATATTAACAGCTTCTCTCTTTATGATGTTAATGAATCACAAAGAGCTTCTAGGTTACAAGAATAATATATCAATATTCGCGTCCCTTCTAGGGATAACCTATCTGTGTTTATATAGTACACAGCTACATACAATCCTTATCTAATTGATATTCCTACAAGTTAGCTATACAAAACTTATCAATTAAGGATTGCTTCTTATCTTCTATTCCGTCTCCTTAGCTGTATCAATATATTCTGCTTCTTTCCATCTTCAGAATATATTGCTTCTAGAATCTTCAATTCAGCACCGACAGCTAATTCAACTTTCACCTTGTCAGACTTTAAATAAACTCTGACCGGCTACCTTTAAACTCTTCACCCTGTCAGAGTTTAACTAAACTCTGACTGGCTTCTGATAAACTCTTGTCAGTACCTGTTGCTTAAACACTGATAAACAAACATTAGCAATTATATCTTACATGGTAGGTATTGGTACATATAGGTTGGATCTCGAGGACAGTGTGATGGTTCTGAAGAATGTGATGTTTGCTCCAGGCATGAGACGAAACCTTGTTTCGGTTCCCGCACTACTTAAGAATGGGTTGGAAGTGCGTTTCTATAATAACAGGGTTTCAATTGGGAAAGACAAGAAGGTATATGCCATGGGAAAGTATGAGCCCGATCATGAGCTATTTAAGCTTTAAACTGAATGCGAAAGTTTATTAATAATGGTCATGTATGGCCTAATCATTGATTATTTTTGAATTTTAAATTTCAAGTTTTTTTTATGGGCAATTGTGAGCCCAATATGAGATGTTTGAGTGTTGATCAATAAATAAATTGCAATTTTTTTTGTGTGATAATATGTGCTTGTGAATGACATAAAAAGAATGATTTAATTTCGTGTACTCGAAAGTTCAATGCATATAAATGGTATTTGTTATCACTAGTGATGTGATTTTTGATAGATTGAATATATTGGACTTATAATTCTTAAGTATTATGTTATTAAAGAATTAGTGAGAGTTTAAAATAATATTTTTGCTCTATGAGAAAAGTGGGAGTTATATAGATATTTATCAAATAAGTCAAGTGGGAGATGTTGTATTATATGACTTATTTGTTAAATATAAAATGAATTAAAATGGATTGAGTTACAAATATATTAATTCTAAGAATAATATATTTGATTTATTGTGTAGGTAAATATGGGAGTTACAAATGTTGGAGTTACATGTAGTTATAAATATTGGAGTTACAATATTTATTGTGAGAGTTACATATCTTATTCACTTATGATATAGAGATAATCAAGGGGCGGTTACATATTGTAAAGGGTGTAGATGATACTAAGAATGCCTATAAATAGTGATGTGTATTTCAATGAAAAGGCACACTTAAAGTTGCTTGTTCTAGCTATCATCGGAACCTTTTTTCTCTTACTCTCCATTTATATTAGTAAGCATTTCATACATGTATGTATAATACTACAACATGTTCCTTGATTTTGTTGTGTTATTAGTATCGTATATTGTGAGTTTAGTATCATTTTTATGCATTTTTACTATCTTTGATCGTATTGTTTTTTTTTTTGTTTTTTATTTCTATGTCAAAAATAAATAAATTTGGGTCAAATTTTTTTTTTGAAATGGCATGGGACATCTCAAAACTCTGGATCGTTCCTGATCAAATAGGATTATGAATCTTCAAAAACCTATATATGGATAGCAAAATTGAAAAACGGGTAGTTTATGGGTCAATTTAAAGATTGAAATTTTGTTCCAAGTTAAGTTAAATATGGATATCGAAACTTAGTACAAGTTATGCAAAAATTTATAATACGCGGTGATATTAATGTGAACACATGAGGGTCATTTTATTATAACCAATAAAGATTTAACACGTGGCTTTTGGGAAGAATTTTGGGTAACAATTTGATATTTTTAATATTTTCCTAGAGAAAATGTATAAAGTTAATCTCCATATATAGTACTAATTTTATAGTTCATATTTAATTTTATGGGTTCAAAGAAGTGTTATGAAATTATTATGTCTCAGTTGAACAAATATTTTTGTACTTTCAATTGTACATAATATTAAAATTCAATTTAATTGAAAGTTTATTTGAAATTTAAAAACATAAAATGATTTGTTTTAACTCAATAAATTTATGACTAAAAATTACATAATTTACTACTTAAGTTTACGAAAATAAACTATAGTTAATTATATATACATTTCACGCATAAAATATGTTGTGTATAAAATTTTCATATTGCAATAATTATGAGAGAAATGTCACATGTATTTCTTTTTTGAAAACAAATAAGTTATTTTTCATTAGATCACGCTTAATTTATGTTGCAAAGAATTTCATGAATTTTGTGATCCATAATTTGACTATATAAAACTTTTTAACTTTTTTATAAAATATGTTAGATGTGTGTTAACTAATACTACTTCCGTCATATTTATTTCTTTATACTATATATATGTTTAAAAGAAATAATATAAGATATAGGAGTAAACTAAAGTTGCTATTTATACAATTTAAATTTTTTTTATTTGAACATGTAAATATAACGTATAAGAATTGAATTGTTTTGGGCCTTTTGTGTCCGAATGTACAATTTTGTATGATCTCAAAGTAGTTTTTTAGCCTGTATAATGCAAAACATTCAAGATATCAATTTTATAAGATTCAATATATTATTATTACATATAACACAATTTAAAATAGCGTTTTGATCTGATAAATTATATTGGAATAGTCACTCATTCCTCCCTAATAAATTTATATGTCTAACCTATAAATTTGAACTATTCTCCTTTACAAATTCCAACATCTATTATACTTCAAATATAACTTTTATATATGTGTTTTCCCTATAAATTCAAACCATCCTCCTATATAAATTCGAACACCTTTTTAACTTCTAATATGTTAAAGGATATTTTTTTAAAAATTTTACTCGTTACTCCCAAAAAAGTCGTCCTCTCATTAAACACGCTTCCCTCTTTAAGATTGAAATCCCAAGTTTAATATATTGAATATTTGTCTTATATATTAATTTTTATGTTAACACACTCTTTATAATGAGCTGAGTCGCTCTCTCGTTGAAAAAAACACCTATATAAATTTGCACTCATATTCTAATTACAATAGAACTTTTAACTATATCTTATAGAGTAAAGTGCACTTTGTGTACCTGCACTTTGCTCAACACACCACTTGAAATAACATAGTTTAGAAACTAACATTTGAAATACTGAACTAACAATTTACCTAAACTTCGTGTACTACCGTCTATCTGTTACTAACTCCGTTAAATCGTCAGGGGTAAAGCTGCCTTTTTCCCATCTACATCTCTGCGCGGGCTTTTGAGACGCAACTAATAGTCTTCCCCCCTTTATGCTTTACCACACTTAGCGTTTAGATCTATCAAAATAAAAAACGTATCTGGTTATTTCTCCATTACAATGAGTTGGGTTATTCGACCAAGAGAAGACAGAGACGTATACTCTCCAAATGAATGCCCAAAATATACAAGTAAGCATCTAAAACCTTTTCGTAATTAGGGTTTTGTTAGTTACAATTAGGGTTTATTAGTAAAAATTAGGGGGTTCTTAGTAAAATTTAGGGGTTTGTTAGTAACAATTAGGGGTTCATGTTTTTAAATGATTGTAGTCTTTTAATGTTGTTATTATGGCCTTTATATGCCCTCATATCTGCAATTAGGGTTTTTATATCCGTGTGGTCCCAATTGAATTGTTTATTCACATGTTGTGTCTTTTTTTCCAGTATTGTGTATAAAATAGTGTTTTGAAACTCCACTTTTTGTTTGTTCTTTTTGTGTAAAATTGGATCATGGTGGGGGTAATGACTGAGAATCCAAGATAGTATGTTGGTGGTGATTTTGATTATGTGGACTTGTGTAATGTAGACATGATGAGTATGTTAGAACTATGTAGTATGTTAAAAGAGTGTGGGATTGTAGGTGCTCAAATTTTCTACTATAAATATCCCAAAACTGATTGGATTAGAGGAGTTTGGAATTTGGAAACTGATAGTGATATTGTGGAGATGTGTGAACTGGTGCCACCATCTAGACTGGTGTTAGTTTTTGTTGTTGCAATTAAGCCTATAATGACCTTGACCCCCGAATAAAATGTGACACAAGACTATAACCCATCACAAGATCCAAACATAGAGTATGTTGAAAGTGAGCATGACAGAGCTTTTTTTAGGGAAATGGAAGAACTATATGCTGAGAATGAGGATGATGGAGCATATGGTGACAATGAGGATGATGAAGTATATGGTGATAATGATGATAGAGAATTTGGTGACAATGGGGATGATGGCTATAAAGATGAGGACTATGTGGTATAGCAGGAAGAATTGAATGATGATTCATTTCATTCTGACTCTTCAAATGAGGACAGTACAGATGAAGATGTGGCAAACTATAAGACTGAGAGAGCAAAAAAAAGGTAGCTAAAGAGAGTGCCAAAGCTGCTAAGGAGAGTGCAAATGGTAAGAAAACTGCTAAGGAGAGTAAGAAAGCTGATTGTGACAAAAGGGAAAGAGAAAAAGAGAAATGCAAAGGGAAACAAAGAACAAGATCAGATGGGGGCAGAGGGAAATGCAGAGGGAAATGTGGAATATTCTAGTGACTCCTCACACTATGTAGATAGTGAAGAGGAGAGGATGGCTGCCAACTCCACTGATGAAGATGAGCTCAATTGGCCAGTGTTTGATGGACAACCCGGTTTTTTAACTAGTCCAATTATTCTCTACAGCAAAGGTGTTTAGAGATGTTGTCAAGAAGCAAGCTATTATGGACAGGAGATGGATTATTCAGAAGAGGAATTATGGTTCAAGAGTGAAATTTATGTGTCATGGAGGATGTGAGTGGAGTATTTATGCAACAAAAATGCAGAGATCTGACACTTACCAGGTGAGAGTGTACAATCCAAAGCATAACTGCATTCAAACCTTTGATCAGAAGCAAATTAACTCAAGATGGATAGCTAATTAATATGAGAATGATGTGAGGATGAACCCTACTTGGCCTTTGTCTGCATTTTTAAAGAAAGTTGTAAATGATTGGGGATGTCATGTGAGTATTTATGCAATTGCAAGAGCTAAGAAGATGGCACTAGAAAGGATCAGAGGCAAGCATGTAAAACATTATGCTAGGCTATGGGATTATGCCAGTGAGCTCCTTAAGGCTATTCCTGATAGCACTGTATAAGTAATGACTGAAGACACATAAGATGCACAAAACAAAAGATTCAAAAGATTCTATACTTGTTTTGGCCCTATTAAAAAGGGATTTAGCAATGGTTGCAGGCCATTAATTGGACTTGATATCTGCCATTTAAAGGGACCTTATGGGGGCCAACTCCTAACAACCATTGGGACAGATGCTAAATGTTGTTGTCTTGCACCTGTTTATTGCATTAAACTTCTTTTGCAATTGATTTAAGCCCTTTTGTATTGTGGTTATGGTCTTTTATGAACCTTGGTAATATTAGGTGCAATGTTGATGACTGGTGATTATGAACCTTGGTATTATTATGTGCAGACTTGTATTGTGTAAAAACCTTGTGTGGTTTTATTTTGAATGCAAGATTAATTTCAAGTACTTGTTTAGACAACACAATTTTATTGAATATCGTAAACATAACTAGACCAACCATTGCTAATACATCACAAACAGATGAAACTAATCACCCTACTTCCCATTACTACCTCCATTCACTACCATGAACAGTACAAAGCAAACAAAAATTACATACACATAAAGTGGTATCACTGTTTTTTGTTGTAATTTTTCAATGTCCTTTTCATAGCGACCCTTTATTTCGTCAATCTCTCTCATACGACCATCTTCCATAACCTTGATTCTATTAAGCAGCCCGTTAATTACAGTATGCTCACGAGTAGTCAATGGTGGATCCACCAATTCAAAGTAACCACAACCATCGTACCTATCAGTACAAACAATGAACCTTCGACCCGCATTCTTTTATGTCCACGCCATTTTCTACAGAGTATAACGACCACAAGAGCATTTGAAAGCCATAACTTCTGAAATTAAGGTAACAATGGTGGAGATGAAGGACAATTAGGGCTACATATAATGGGGGGGGGGGAGATACAGTATGTTCTTGTTATATAAAAGCTAATATAACCGTTAAAATATGAAAGGACAGATTTACCCCTAACGATATAACGAAGTTAGTAACAGATAGACGTAGTACACGAAGTTTAAGTAAAGTGTTTGATCAGTATTGCAAATGCTAGTTTTTAAACTATGGTATTTCAAGTGGTGTCTTGAGCAAAGTGCAGGTACACAAAGTGCACTTTACTCTATCTTATAAATACATATTATATTTTCAAAAAAACTTTTAATAATACGTATTTCTTATAAATTCGAACACTTCTACTCTATGTGATACATATACATTCTGACCTTGTTTGGTAAGATGTAACCCAACGAAGTAACTTGTGCTTCCTGGGAACTCGCATGAGTTACAGCGTTTGGTTGCCTATCTTTAATATTAATCCAAGGCACTAATAGTTCCTAGGTATTTCTACTCCTTACAAAATACAGTAAACTAGTTACCTAGCTCCACCGTGGTTACTGTGAGTTACAGAGTTACCAGGTTCTACTCAGTGAAATACCAACATTTTTAATATAATATACATAAAATAGAAAACATATATACATAACATGGAAACGTAAATTAAAATGTAAATAAAATTTTATTAAATTTTCTTATAATTTTTTACGTCAAAAATATATATTGTTTGTGTTGCATGATATTTTAAAAAATCGTTAAATTATCTCTAAATTGAAATGCATAAATTGAATTCTTTATTAAAACGTTAAATTGTTATTAAAATGTTAAGTTGTTATTAAAAATTGTATTATTTTTAATTTAAAATATCATAATATTATATTAATATAAGTGTCAATTAAAATTTTAATTTTTAGTGCATATTTTTTAATTTACTCCTTGATTTGTATAAACTGATTACTTTAATTTTTTTTTTGTGCTAAATGATTACTTTTATTATTATAACTGAGCTTATCAACAAAATTAACAATGTAACCACATCAATACTATTATATAATAGACGAAACATTAAAAGCTTGGTTGGTCGATATGGTACGTTGTGATTTTACTTAATTGCCCTTAATTAACTTTACTTCGTATTTTTACTTAATTAACCTTACTTATTTATAGAAATATATTATTAAATAATAATATTACCTATTTATAACCAATTACCTTTTTCACATAAAATACATTATTTTTTTCTAACAAATTTCCCTACTTTTTCAAATATATCGCGGGCAATTATCTTTTTTAACTAAAACATGTTAGTTTTTCTATTTTTCCTTACTAAAACCCCTCCTTTTCCAAAAATATTACGGACAAACATTTAGTAATTTATTTTTAAACCTATTTTAATATTATAATTATTTTTTAAAAGTTTACCTATTTTAACATGTCTACTTATTTTTCTTAACAAATACAATTACTAAAAATATTAAAATATAAATAATCAAATACCTATTTATAACCAATTGTATTTTCAGCTAAAACACATTATATATTTTTTCTAATAAAGTCCCTCATTTTCTAAATATATCACGGGAAATTGCCTTTTACAATTTACTTTTTCTATTTTTCTCACTAAAATCCATTCTTTTCCAAAAATATCTGAACAATATTTTCTGAAAGAGTAAAATTCTGAATGATTGATTAATCTGAATGCTGAACAAATGATGTTATTTGTTAAATTAATATTTCTGAATTTCTGAATGATACAATTTAGATTCTTTTTAAACTTACTTGATCAAAATTTAATTAAATCATCGACTTAGAAGTTATCATAATTAAAATATAATAATTTTTTAACTAATAAACTAGTATAAGTCTACACTATATTATTAAACTTGAAACATTTAAAGTCGATTAGTACGATACCTTTAATAAAAAAATTAAATTTTTTGAAGGGGCTTATTATTTAAAATTTATAGTAAAGAATTATACTATTTTATAAGTTCAATCTAATTAAAACTTCTATAAAAGTTTAGTTTTTTTTTGTAGGGTACAAGTATTTAGTTTAAACGCATTTTTAATGTTTACTTATTTTAATAGATATAATAATTTTTAAATATATTCTACTTGAATAATTTATTACGATAAAGGTAGAAACCTAAACGTGTACAAAATTAATTGTTAAGGCAGGCGGGCAAAATTATAGAAGGCAAAGATGAGTACATGGATGGTTCAGTTAGATTTTTGATTTTTGAGAGTCAACCGTCCAGATGATTTTGGAGTCGTCCAGATCATAAAAATTTGCCCAAACGGTTTGAACAACAAAATCAGTACTCATTCAGTTCATCCGACTCATTCACCCATTAACAAATGGGCCCTAAATATAAAAGCAGCAAAACAAACTAGACCTCTGTGTACATATAAATTCGAACCCATGCATAAATTTGAAAACTTATTTTACTTATGATATAACTTTTAATTCTATGTGGTACATATAATGTTAGGCCGAATACACAATATAATCAAGTATGTATATGAGAATAACAATCAAGAACACTTTTTATAAATCAACAAACTGTAATTATTTTAACAGTTTCTCTCTTAGTGATATTAATGAATCACAAAGAGCTACTAGGTTACAAGAATAATATATTCAATGTTCGCGTCCCTTCTAGGGATAACCTATCTGTGTTTATATAGTACACAGCTACATACAATCCTTATCTAATTGATACTCCTATAAATTAGCTATACAATTCATATCAATTAAGGATTGCTTCAGTCTTCTATTCCGTTTCCTTAGCTGTATCAATATATTCTGCTTCTTTCCATCTTCAGAATATATTGCTTCTAGAATCTTTATCTTTGCACCGACAGCTTAAGTCAACTATCACCCTGTCAGACTTTAACAAACTCTGACCGGCTTCCATGTGAACTCTTCACCCAGTCAGACTTTATCAAACTCTGACTGGCTTCTATATAAACTCTGATATGTACCTGTTACTTAAACACTGATGAACAAACGTCAGCAATTATATCTAATAATCTCCCCCAACTTGTTCATACCAAAATGTATAAATTAAAAAGATAATTGATGATGTCAAAACATATAACAAATGCAGTGTTTAAAATATAACAGAGTTTAATTTTAAAACAGAGTTTAAATTTAACTTAGAATAGAAAACATAAAAACTTACAGTCAGACTTTACTTGACTTCTTCAATATCAGGTACTGTCCTGAGATAATCAATCAGCAATCTTCTTTCAGCCTTCTCTAGCTCATCCACCATAATCTCTTTTAGCTCTTTAAGTTCTGAGTCACTCTCCCCCGTTTGGTAGATAGCAGCTCTTAGAGAATATATGTTGTTTCTTCTCATATCATTTCCTAGCCGAATGTAATGAGCTTTGTCTGACTCTAGATTAAATTCTAAAACTTTTGTTCCAAGTGCTGTTTTAAATCTAGCACTGTTTCTCTTCATCTCCACTAACTTTCCAGTATGATCTCTATACTTTGGAATGTAGACACTTGATACTCCTCCTCCAAGCATAGCTTTAGATCTCAGCATCTTTTCTCTCAAAACTTGAGCAACATCATGAGTATGTCTGTTTTTGACTTTTAGAAGATAAAGTACATATTCCAGTTCTTCCCATGATTTGAGATTAACATCAGATTCTCCAACTTTATAAGCTCTTCCATCACTCATGAAGTATAACAAAAACTGCTTCTTCAATATTCTGTGAAAAATCAACTGAACAGATTCTAACTTATCAAGGTTTTCTTGTGTAACCCCAATACCAGATTCTGCCAGTGAAATGTTATCTTGAGATCTGTTATTTATTCTTCTCTCTCTGTGTGATCCCAGTCCAGATTTATCAAAAGCTTCTTTTCCCAATACAGTTCTGGTTTCTGAGAATTTCACAGCTTCAAGCTTTAAGTCTTCAAGAATTTTAGGTTTGGTGAATCCTGAAAGTTGTGTAGATTTCTGTACAACTTGAGCAACGTCAGAGGTTGTCATAACTTTAGTAGAAACATCAACTTGAGCAGCGTCAGAGGTTGATTTAGCTAATCTTGTTTCAACTTGAGCAATGTCAGAGGTTGAATAAATCTTCTTAGGTAACTGTTCTTCTTCTACCAGTTTACCTTTTCCTTTGTCAGCATTTTTAATCACAGGCCTCCTTGAGTACTGTAAACTCTGATCAGAGTTTACATTCTCTTTGATAACAATTCCTTTTTCTTTCTTTCTAGGAGCCTTGATTTCCTTCTTCTTGTAGATTCCAGCTTCAACATTCTTCTTGTGTTCCTCAGCAAGCATTTGCTCTTCAGCTTGGATATCTTCAATTGTAACATCTTTTCCATGTTCTGCCATAAACACCTTAGCAGCAATTTCCTCATCTGTAGATGGCTTATCAGAAATTATCAAACTTTTGTATCTTGAACCACTGGCAGAGTTTGCATGTCCCTTTCCAGAGTTTGATCTTTTATCAGAGTTTGATCTTCTCGAAAGTCTTCTATCAGCATTTAATCTTAAGCTCTTTTCATCGCCCTTGTTTCCACCATCATTACCATCATCCCTCCGTCTCAGAGTTTGAGTGTCTTTGCATTTGTCACTTGGTACACTCTCCCCCTTTTTGACATCATCAGAAAGTAGTACTGATGTCAACAACTCAATAGCATTAGAAATTGATGTCAGTTGAGCAGACATAGCAATCTGATTGTCCTCAACTTTCCCAAGCCTCTTCTGAATGTCATCAGAGTCCTTAGCTTGCTTCTTAAACATGGAATTGTAGTAAGTCCTATCATTCTTCAGAGTGAGATCTCTCAGACCAACTTCATTCCTCAAAGCAGTGACTTCCTTATGAGACTCATCAAATCTGTTGTGGAGAGATTTAATTTGAATCACAGTAGCCTTCAGACTTGTAAGAATATCAGGACTTGAAATTGTCTTCACAGAATCTCCAAGAAAATCAGCAGCCCTCTGTGTTGAAAAGATACAATCCGCAGCAGCCCATCTATTATAGTACATATCTTGAAAATGCTCAGCTGTAGCGCGATTGACCTCTCTTAGCTCATCAGAGTTTGCATGACTCTCAAATAACTCCTCTTGAGAATGATCAGAACTATCATTAATATTATCATTCTCTGCTGTATTTTCTGGAATCTCAGAGTTTGCAGTATGCAGGAACTCTGCTTCTTTTGTTACAATCTCAACAACAGATTGTTGTAGAGCTTCAAGAACAATAACATCCTCAGAGTTTACAACAAACTCTGCTTCAACAGGAACATTCTCTGTTGCATCCTTATCAGCAACATCAGGATTTGTAACAACAGTTTCTGTAGCATTAGCATCCAAAGTCTGATCAACTTCCTCACCCTCTTCAATTACCTGGTGAGTAACAGATAGAATCTCTGTGTGGGTAGCCAAAGAATCTTCAAGAATAACTGTGTCTTGATCAGCTTCCACACCCTCTGTTTCATCAAAAACTTCAAGATGATCAGAGTTTACAGAGTTGTGTGCTTCAAAATCCATATCACATCCCTGTGGCTCAAAAATCTCAGCCTCAACATTTTCTGTAGCCTCCTGAACAAGAATTTCAGGAGCTTCATCTGCATCTTCAGTTGCAGCTTCCTCAACTACATCATCAGTGTTTGATGTAGGAGCTTCATCTTGAAGAACAGTCTCCATAAAAACTCTGTCCTCAGGAATAGCATCATCATTTGGAATCTCAAGATCATCAGCAACAGTTGAAGAGATATTCTCAGCACCAAACAACTGTGCTGCTACCAATCTTCGTTTTCTCTGATGAAGAGTTTCTTCATCAGTTTCAGTCCCTTCATCAACAATAGCAGACTTTGCCCTATTGGCTCTTCTTTTCTTCATTCTTTTCTTCTGAGGCATATCATCAGCATTTGATGCCCCAGCTTCAGTGTTTAATTGATGTACTCTAGCAGACTTAACAGCTCTTACCTTTGACTTCTTTGACCTCTGTGATGGAGACACAGAAGGTCCAGCTTCAGTGTTTGCCAGTTGTGGTTGTTGTTGTTGTTGTAAGTTTACCAAGAATTGTTGCACAGACTCAGGCAACAGTAACACACCAACATTTCCTTTCTTGTTATCCTTGTTAATGAGATCAGAAAATATGCGTTTATGCAATTTAAATGAGAGGATAACATCATCCTCTACAATCTCAACATTAGGGCAGCAAAAATTGAATATCAATTGACAAAATCTAGAGAAATAAACAACATTTCTATTCTCTAGCATCTTCTCACCAATATTAGTTAAAACTAATCTAGCAACATCAAAATGACTGCCATAGAGAAGAGAATACCCGATCTGTAGACTATCCGTGGGAATTGCATCCCAATTGGTGCACTTCTTTCCAAAAGCCCGAGTAATGAAATCGAAAAAGAAACTCCATTCCTTGCGCAAAAGTGGCCTTTTGAGTTGACCTATCTTTGTCAAAGGTCCAGAGTATCCTATCTCCCTCATCATTCTGACTAACTCAAAGTCTCCAACAGTTGTGAATGCATTAAAATCTTCAAGACCCAAAGCATCACGAACAGTAGTAGGAGTAACAGTAAATTCATCTTCATGAAACTCAAAAATGATAGATGGAGATCCAGACTCTCCTCCATCATCATAAGTACCTGTCTGCCAAAAAGTCCTTATTTGTGACGCAGACAGCTTCGACGGTGCGGTGAGAGCAGTGCCGATATCAGAGTTTGACAAGAAACTCTGAATCAAATGAAACGCCTCCGGTGCGTTCTCATTTGCTAAAGGAGCTGAGTAATTGTTAGGAACAAATTCTAACCCAGAAGCACTAAACATTGTTGTAGCCATTAGAACAGTTTAGAAGAAAACAAACAGAGAATAGATTATAGTGTATGCAGTGAAAGTGTTTGAGACAATGTGTGTGAGTAAAAACTTATGAAAAGTTGAGGTGTGTAAAAGATTGAACCGTTTATGTGTAGTATATTTAAATAATAACTGTGAAGATTAAAACTCAAACGTTTTAATCATTACTACACACAGCAGGCTTCTTTGAAAAGTGTATGAGTGGGACAGATGTCAAACGTGCATATGCTGACAGCTATATGTAACAACTTCCAATACACACGCGCAGTAAAAATAGCCATAATTACCGCATGTCACATTGTTCAAAATACTTAATCTCTCTCTCCTCTGTTTAATACAAATATGAACCGTTTGTTATCATACTCTTTCGAATTTCTAAACAAATGTCTAATCTCAAAATTATAAAATGTCTGAAACCAATAAAATTTAATTTAATCATCAGAGATTAAAATTAAATTACCTCGGCGTATTTCACACAATACATCAGTGTTTACCATTTATCCTTCTTCGTCAATAAACTCTTTTCTCAAACTGCACAGTTGTGAAAATATGTGTGTGCTATAGCAGAGTTTACCGAATATTAATATTTAGATCATCTCAAAGTGCATAAAATCCACAAACTTAAGCAGTAAAAACTGGTTGCCTAAACTCTCACGTAAAACATAAAATCTGATTTTTATATCTAAACTCTGTATTTTGATATCCTTTCATTTGGATATATCTTTTATTCTTCACCCCCTTTATATATATTTTTTTTAATTTTTTTTTTTTTTTTTTTAAATTTTCCAGTAATCAGTGGTTGGCACTAGTCACCAAAAATCAAAGATTTTAGCCCTTATTTCATACAATAAGTTCCTGGATCTTCCTAGGCACAACATGATCTCAAAGGAATTTGTGCTCTTTTTGGCATCTTTTGATTTGAGGGTGAATTATTTACAATTATTAATCAGAGTTTAGACTTTTCATCAGTTAATGCAATTAATTTATGAGAGAAAATGCAAACAGCTTATACAGACTCAGTGTATAGGATCAATAAACTAAGAGATGCTATAAATATAGAACCAGTATCATGCTGTGTTAACTTACTGCACATATTTGAGATCAGAATCTATACAACTCTTAAGGATTCATAATTACTTACTGAGAATTATGTTTTATACAAATTTCTTCATTGGTCCATATGTTTCAGACAAAATTACAATCAGAGTATAGCATTAGACTGTAACTATCAGAGTATGACTAACAGAGTTTAGCATCAGAGTTTACTTTCAGAGTTTATGACACTGGTACTCATAACAGGTAATGCATGCAAGGAATCATGAGCATAAAAATCAAACATGTATAGTTTTTGAGTCTAACCCGTATCTCTAGTCAAAACCAGAGATCATTCCAAGTTCATTTACCAATCTTGTAAAAGTAGCTTCACTCAAAGGTTTGGTGAAGATATCTGCAAGTTGTTGGTCTGTAGACACAAAATGAAGCTCAATATCTCCTTCTCCCACATGTTCCCTGATTAAATGATACCTTATGCTGATGTGCTTGGTCATGGAGTGCTGTACTGGATTTCCTGTCATAGCAATAGCACTTTGGTTATCACAGAAAATAGGTATTTTAGAGTACCTTAACTCATAATCCAGCAACTGATTCTTCATCCACAGAATCTGTGCACAACAGCTACCAGCAGCTATATACTCTGCTTCTGCAGTAGATGTAGAAATTGATTTCTGTTTCTTGCTATACCAAGAAACCAATCTGTCACCTAAGAATTGACAGCTTCCACTTGTACTTTTCCTGTCTATCTTACAGCCTGCAAAATCTGCATCAGAGTAACCAATTAGCTTAAACTCTGATTCTCTAGGATACCACAAACCCAAGGTTATGGTTCCTTTGAGATATTTGAAAATCCTTTTTACAGCTGTTAGATGAGGCTCTCTGGGATCTGCTTGAAATCTTGCACAAAGACATGTTGCATACATGATGTCAGGTCTACTTGCAGTAAGATACAGTAAAGACCCTATCATTCCTCTGTAGTTTGTCATATCTACTGAGGCTCCTGTGTCTTTGTCTAGCTTTGTTGTTGTAGTCATGGGAGTTGTAGCAGATGAACTATCAAGCATACCAAATTTCTTTAGAAGATTTCTGGTATATTTTGCTTGATTGATAAAAATACCATCATCTGTTTGCTTGACCTGTAAGCCTAGAAAATAACTAAGCTCTTCCATCATGCTCATTTGGTACCTGGATTGCATAAGCTTTGCAAACTTCTTACAAAGTTTGTCATTAGTAGATCCAAAAATAATATCATCTACATAAATTTGAACTAAAAGCAAATCATCACCAGAATTGAAATAAAACAAGGTTTTATCAATTGTACCTCTTGTGAACCCACTTTCTAAAAGAAATTGAGCAAGAGTTTCATACCATGCTCTTGGTGCTTGCTTTAGTCCATATAATGCCTTGTCAAGCCTGTAGACATAATCTGGATGCTTGGGATCTACAAATCCTGGTGGTTGTTCAACAAATACTTCTTCTTCAAGCTTTCCATTGAGAAAAGCACTCTTTACATCCATCTGAAAGACTTTAAACTTCTTGTGTGCAGCATAGGCCAGAAAAATTCTTATGGCCTCCAATCTTGCAACTGGAGCAAAGGTTTCATCATAGTCAATTCCTTCCTGTTGTGAATAACCTTTGGCCACAAGTCTAGATTTATTTCTTGTAATCACACCTTCACTGTCAGTCTTGTTTCTGAAAACCCACTTTGTACCCACAATTGATCTATTCTTTGGTCTAGGTACAAGTGTCCAGACTTCATTTCTTTCAAATTCATTTAACTCTTCTTGCATTGCTGTAATCCAATTAGCATCTTGAAGAGCTTCTTCCACTTTCTTTGGTTCTGTTTGAGACAAGAAAGCATGATACAGACACTCATTATTTGTTGCACTTCTAGTTCTCACACTAGCATCAGGATCTCCAATTATGAGATCAGGTCTGTGTGCCTGTGTCCACTTTCTTGCTGTTGGTAAGTGGTTTCTTGCATCATTATTGGATCCTCCCCCTTGATCCATGCTTTCCTGATTCATATGTTGACTTTCTGCAGTATCTGAGGCTCCCCCTGTGTTAGGCTCAAGACATGTCTGAATACCACTATTAACAAGCCTACACTATGTGACTATGTCACATTATATGACCTAGTGAGTTCTATCACTGGGATGTAGTATAGGTCTCTAAATGTACTTGTCTTGTTCTCATGAACATTAGCTTGACCATGTATGCTCAAAGTTATAATGAGCTTAGTAAAGTTTCTTGCATCTAGATTGTATATAGGCCATTGAATAATTATCCTGGTAGAAGTTTAGAAGTGTTCATGCAGCAGGATAGAGATAAATAAGGCTATGAAGAAATAAGTTGCAGAAATTTGTCTAAGGCATTATATAGCAAAGTCAGAAGAAAGCTATGTCGTGAAGTCACCAATATCCATGTCGTGAAGTACTATATCGCATAGTCCATTTTGTACTATGTCGAGAAGTCCTCAAGACACATGTCATGAAGTGTTGAAGTCAGTAAAGTCAAAGAAGCCTAGATCGTGAAGTCCTCAGAATCCCTATGTCGCATAGTCTTCAAATGACCTATGTCGCATAGTCTTCAAATGACCTATGTCGCATAGTCTTCAAATGACCTATGTCGCATAGTCTTCAAATGACCTATGTCGCATAGTCTTCAAATGACCTATGTCGCAAAGTCTTCAAAGGCTATATCGCGTAGTCCTCACAAGGGAGATCGCGAAGTCAGGAATAAAGTGGAGTTCACGATCTCAACACTTAGCCGTTTACAACAAGACAAATCAAGGTACAGAATCAAGAATCAAAAGAGACAAATACTGAAGCATTTGTTCTGGCAAGGTGGTCCAAAGAACAGATGGCAAATCTACAGCTAAACTTGGAGAGAAAGATAAGAGACAAGCAGCTACAGAAACGGGAAAGACTCCGAAAAGCAGGTGGTCCTTCCTGACACAGTTAACGTCTTATGGCAGGACAAGTTGGACTTTCAGCAAGGGGTAACTGTGTAAAAATAGGTGTGTGCACTAGTTTGTATAGGGCTTATATATATCATGCACATCCTATTGTTAGCTGTAAGAGAGATACACATAGTTATTTGCTAAGCTCTTTTCTCTGTAAGCAAGCAAGTTCAAACTGTTCTTGTTTAGAAGCCAGAAATTCTTTTGTGAATTTCTTGGAAAGCTGTAGTATTTAATTTGCTTATACAAAGTAGATTAAAGTGATTGTGTGTGTTATTTACTTTCTGCATATTACATATCATAATCATATACAGTCTGTTACTTAGTTTTCAAGAATCGAAAAATATATCAAACTATCCATTCACCCCCCCCCCCCTCTGTCTAGTTTCTAGTAGTATTCATTTCTAACAAGTGGTATCAAAGCGAAGGCTGTTAACGTACAAACAGGAAAAGATCAAGAATGAGTTCACAGAAACTAAGCAGTATCAAGATTCCCCCCTTTAACAAGGAGCACTACAGTTTATGGAAAAAGAAGATGTTTCTTTTCATCAAAGCCTCTAACCCCATGTATTTAGATATTCTAAAGCATGGTCCCTTCATTCCAATGATCGAGATTGGTGAATCAACCATTGGCACTGAGATTGTACCAGCAAGACATGTGCCCAAAGATCCCTCAAAATACACTGATCCTGAAAAGGAAAAAGTTGCACTGGATGGACATCTTCAACTTATCATTTGTGAATCTATGGACTTCAACATGTATGGCACTGTTGCTCATTGTACTAGTGCCAAGAAGATGTGGGATCTTATAGAAGTGCTCTGTGAAGGAACTACTGAAGTAAGAAAGAACAAGAAGCAGATTCTTGTTTCACAATATGAAGCCTTCATGGCTCAGCCAAAAGAGGGAATCACAGAAGTGTTTGAGAGATTCAACAAACTGATAAATGAGCTCAAACTCTATGACAAACACTATGAAACAGAAGAGCTCAATATGAAGTTTCTACTAACTCTTCCAGATCACTTGGAACCAAGAATCTCTTCCCTAAAAGAAAGAGATCTAACAAAGATTGGTTTTGATGTGTTATATGGTGTTTTGAAGACATATGAGTTGGAGCTGTTTCAAAAGAGATCTATTCAAGCAAAGCAAGGATTAGTGGCTAATACCTTCTGTGCACTTATTGCTGACAACCTAAGTCAAAGAATGGACTCTCTTAAAATCAGTCAGGTCAAGATTGAGGAACTGGAAGTTGAAGACACTGGTGATGAGGTCCAGGTCGTCTATGATTTGCCTGAGGAAGATGAGTTTTACAGCATGGAGGAACTGGACAAAATGGAAAACAAATCTTTTGCTTATATGGCTAGGAGGTATCCTAACATAAGGTTTAAAAGAAAGCAGCCATTCAGGTCCAAGTTCAATACTGGAAACACTGGTGGATCTAGTGGCTCAAACACCTTCAATAAAGGAAAAGGGATTGCTGGTGCTGCTAAGGGTGGATACAAGACAGGAAGTGTGGATAGGACCAAAATAAGATGCTATAACTGCAATGAACTTGGGCATTTTTCCACTGAGTGCAAAAAGCCTAAACAAGTCAAGAAGGACAAAGCATACTTAGAGCTTGAAGCTAAATATGAGGCTCTACTCAAGAAACAACAGGGCAAAGCTTTTATTGCTGAGGGAAAATGCTGGGATGACTCTGATGAAGAAGAAGAACAAGAGTACTCAAACTATGCCTTGATGGCATTTTCTGATGATGGTGATTCAAGTCAGGTACCCATTCTTACTTCTCTTGATATGACTCCCCTTCAATATAAGCAAACTGTTGAAGATATGAGCACTGAGATGTTTAATATTCATACTAGCATGTTAGTAGCTAATGAAGAAATTGATAGACTAACTGCTAAGAATGTTGAGCTTACAGAAAAGAATGAGAAACTTGAGTTAATGGCTGTGAACCTGGATGGTTTGAAAAAGGAGGTTGAGTATCTTAAAAACAAAGTGATTTGTGCTGAGCAGATAGAGAAAGCCCTTAGGGAACAAATTGCTGAAACTGAACTGAAACTAAGAAGCTTCAAAAACTCCTCTGAACTTATTCAAACCTATCACAAGGAACACACTGAAGACTGCAAGGTTGGAGTTGGTTTTGACTATGATAATGACAAAGGAAGGAAGAAGGTCAAGGGCAAAGGAAAGGAAACTTTTACAAACAAAAATGCCCCAACCATACTGTCAAGTGTTGAACAGCCCATCTTCAGAAAGAGTGCTGTTGAGTTTGATGAGGAACTTCTGATCATCAAGCAACAACTACTTGAAGAAGATGAGGCTGCTAAGAACACTTCTTCCTTTCCTGAACTTGTCAATCAGAAAGAGACCAAAGACAATCTTGTCAAGAGTCCTAAAGCAAAGAAAGAAGTTGTTAAGAAAAGGAAACAAAACAGAAATGGTAAAGTGGGTATTAACAAGGGAAACAACTATGCTTATGTGCCAAATGCTCCCAGGAAACAATGTCAAAAATGCCTATCTGTTAATCATTTGACTCATAAGTGTAGTAAGCCTGATATTGTTGAAGTTGACAACCTGAGTAACCATTCTGCTAGCATAAATTCTAGTCACGATTCTTTCTGTGGTAAGCCAAACTGCATGACATGCTATGTGACTGTGATTGCTAACTGTTTATCTCTTAAACATAAACTTGACTCTGCACAATCTGGTGAATCACACACACATATGCATTCTCATAGGACAGGGTCCCCAATCAGGGTTGAGAGGGTGAAAACTTCATGTGAGCCTAAGAGTGTAAACTCCAAAGCCACAGAAAAAGTGAAGTCTCCTACTATGAGAAATGCAATTTATGACAGAAGAATTATTAATCAAAATGTTTCTAAATCAACTGGACCCTACCAAGTGTGGGTACCAAAAACAACTTAGTCATTTTGTGAATGCAGGGCAACAGGAATAAAAGAGTCATATGGATCTTGGACAGTGGATGCTCAAGTCACATGACTGGTGATATAGCCCTGCTATCACATTTTGAGGAAAAGGCTGGCCCATCAGTAACCTTTGGAAATGACAACATTGGTTATACAATGGGATATGGCGGTGTTAAATCTGGAAATGTCATTATTGAAGATGTAGCATTTGTTGAAGGACTGAAGCATAATCTCTTGAGTATTGGACAATTCACCAACAGAGGTTTCAAAGTGGAATTTGATGAAGACCTTTGTTCAATCTCAAAAAGGGAAAGTGGTGAAGTTGTTCTAACTGGTGTGAAGAAAGGAAGCTTGTTTGTAGCCAATCTCAAGGCTGCAGATAAGGGAGAAGTCTGCTGTTTCTACACTAAAGCCACAAATGAGGAATTCTGGCTATGGCACAAGAAGCTGTCTCACTTGAATGTTCAGGCAATGAACTCTCTAACCAAGAGAGAACTTATCAGGGATTTGCATGCCTTGGAGTTTGTGCAAGATGGAGCATGTGAAGCTTGTCAGAAAGGAAAAATTAAAAGATCCAGTCACAAGAACAAATTGCTCAATACAAATTCAAAACCTCTGCAGCTAATTCACATGGACTTATTTGGCCCTGTGAATGTAATGTCCCTCTCCAAAAAGAAATATGCTCTAGTGATGGTAGATGACTATTCAAGATATACTTGGGTGGAATTCCTATTCTCCAAGGATGAAGCACCCCAAGTCATAATAGAGCATATCAAGAGAGTTGATAAAGAAGCACAAAGCACTGGTTCCTCTGTAGTTGCTTTGAGAAGTGATAATGGGACTGAGTTCAGAAATTCAACATTGTATGAGTTTTGCAAAGATAAAGGAATTTCTCAACAATTCTCAGCTCCTAGAACACCTCAACAAAATGGAGTAGTTGAGAGAAAGAATAGAACTCTCATTGAAGCTGCAAGGACAATGCTGCTGGATGCAAAGCTACCCACTAGCTTTTGGGCTGATGCTGTTAACACAGCATGCTATGTGCAAAATAGAACATTAATCAATAAGAAGTCTGGCAAAACTCCTTACTCATTAATGACTGGAAAAAGAGCATCCTTCAAGCACCTGCATGTGTTTGGAAGCAAGTGTTTTGTGATGAAAGATACCTCTGAGCATGTTGGAAAATTTGATGCTAAAGCATTTGAAGGTATCTTCATTGGATACTCTCTGGAAAGGACAACATACAGAGTATTTGTACCTGAGCAACACAAAGTCATGGAAAGCATGGATGTTACCTTTGATGACAAGAAAACTCCTGGACTGAAAACAAGTGATCAAGACAGTGTGCCATTGAGATTTGAGAATCAAGGTTATCTTGAGGATTCTGAAAGTGAAGATGAACCCCCTGTTCAAACTGTTCTAGAGAATGAAATCCTTGAAGTTGACAATCTTCTTCAAACACCTGTGCAAGGGTTCACAAACACAGGGGGAGAAGAAGAGAATGCACCTTTCAACCAAAATGAGCTTGGAACAGATCAAGGAAATGAACAGGGGCACACAAGGAAATGGGACAGAGCCCACACTAGGGATCAAATCATTGGAGATCCTAGTGAGGGAGTTAGAACAAGAAGGGCAACATTAAATACATGTCTGTATAGCTGCTTTCTGTCACAAGAGGAACCTAAATTAATTGAAGAAGCTTTGAAGAATTCTGATTGGATTGTTGCCATGCAAGAAGAGTTGAATCAATTTGAGAAAAACAAAGTATGGGAATTAGTACCTCCTCCAAAAGGAAAGAATGTTATTGACACCAAATGGGTGTTCAGAAACAAAATGGATGAAGAAGGAGTGGTAATAAGAAACAAAGCAAGACTGGTTGCCAAAGGATACTATCAGCAGGAAGGCATTGACTATGATGAGACATTTGCACCTGTAGCTAGACTGGAAGCCATCAGAATCTTCCTGGCTTTTGCAGCTCACTCAGATTTTAAGGTGTATCAAATGGATGTGAAAAGTGCATTTCTCAATGGTGATCTTGCTGAAGAAGTTTATGTGTCTCAACCACCTGGCTTTGAAAGTGAAGACTTCCCAAACTTTGTGTATAGATTGCTCAAGGCACTCTATGGACTCAAACAGGCACCAAGAGCCTGGTATGAAACTCCATCTCAATTCCTTCTTGAGCATCAATTTACCAGGGGTACAATTGACAAAACCTTATTCTTCAAGAAGCATGGAAATGATATCATTCTTGTTCAAATCTATGTGGATGATATTATCTTTGGCTCTTCAAATGAAAAACTCTGTGAAAGGTTCTCTAAGTTGATGCAAAGCAAATATGAGATGAGTATGATGGGAGAGTTAACCTACTTTCTAGGCCTGCAAGTACATCAAAGGGAGGATGGCATCTTTATAAACCAATCTAAGTATGTCAAGGATCTTTTAAAGAAATATGGTTTAGAAGAGTCATCCCCAGCTAAAACTCCTATGTCTACTCCAATCAAGCTGGATGAAGACAAGAAAGGCAAGAGAGTTGATATCAAGGTCTATAGAGGAATGGTTGGATCCTTACTCTATCTCACAGCTAGCAGGCCAGACATCATGTTTGCCACATGCCTTTGTGCAAGGTTCCAGTCTGATCCCAAGGAATCTCACATGATGGCTATCAAAAGAATCTTCAAGTATCTGAAGGGGACTCCTAATCTTGGGCTATGGTATCCAAAGGGCACTGGGTTCAACCTGGTTGGTTACACAGATTCTGATTATGCTGGATGCAGAATTGACAGGAAGAGCACCTCTGGAAGCTGTCAATTCCTAGGTCAAAGGTTAGTGTCCTGGTTTAGTAAGAAACAACAGTCCACAGCAACATCCACAGCTGAGGCTGAATACATTGTTGCTGGAAGTTGCTGTGCTCAATTGCTTTGGATTAGAAATCAACTCATGGATTATGGGCTAGTGTTAGAACACATTCCACTAATGTGTGATAGTACTAGTGCAATATCCATAGTTGCCAATCCTGTTAATCACTCTACTACAAAGCACATTGAGATCAGGTACCATTTCATTAGGGAACATGCTGCAAATGGTACCATAGAAGTCTCTTATGTTCCCACTGAGAAACAATTAGCTGACATATTTACTAAACCTCTGAATGAAGCAGTCTTCAACAGACTTGTGAGTGAAATTGGAATGCTCAATCCTTCATTTAGTTGCTCTAAGTAAGTATGCCAGTAAATTGTTGCAGCAGTAAATTTTCACTGTATTTAAATGCTCTATTTGTTTGGAGTGAAAATTAGCTGAGATATGATTTATAAATATTTCAGTATTTTACTGCATATTTTTCAAAATCATATTTGTTGGTAAAGTTGTGAGCTTTTAAGACATCTCTATATAGATGTTTTTCAGAGTTCACGACACAGTTCAAATAAAACAGACTTATATCGCAAACTGTTGAGATTGTGAGACTTCGCGACATAGTTCATTTCATGAGTTTGCGACATAGTTCATTTTATGACTTCGCGACTTAGAATAACTATATCGACAAGTCTCCACATTTGACAGAATTTTGATTTAAATTTATTTTATTTCAAAATTTGATAAAAGTCTGACAATTTGCTTAAAATTCCTAAAAGAGAGCTTTAGACAGGGTATTTCTACTATATTGCAAAGTCTCCCCGATCCTTTCATCTTGAGGACTTTGCGACATAGTTCATTTCTGAGACTATGCGATATACTGTGCAAGACTTTGCGGTACAGGCCATTTTTGACTTCGCGACATACAAATAGACTGTACACATTCATAACTCCATATCGCAGTGTCTCTATCATATAAATACCTTTTCTAACCGTTCACAACTTTTCATCTTGTCTATTGCTCTCAAACTCTCAAACCTAAGCACAAATTCTCTACTCTCTTTTTCACTCTCTCTCTCTCTCTCGAAATGGCACCCAAATCTCAAACAGTATCATCCTCTATCCCTTTAACCATTCCCAAAGAAACCAATCTTCTCACCATTCCCTCTGAGGCTGAGGCTAACCCAAGGTACAAGTGTTTTGTACGGTTCTTGAACACTTCCTACCTAAGCCAAGCCCTAACCCTGAACCCTACCTTGTATGTCGATGTGTTGGAAGGATTCTGGAGAACGGCGTTGGTATCAACAATGGCTAGGGAAGATGGAACCTCATTCCAGGAGGTTAGTTGTTCAATTGGAGGCAAACACTTTCAGTTTGGTGAAAGGGAAATCAATGAAGCTTTGGGGTTCAAGGTTGAGGGTCATGACCAAGAAGCTACAGATGCTCAAATCGTAGATTTCATGACCTTCATTCGGTATGCTGAAGAGATAGATACTGGAAAGCTAAATAAGAAGTTTGTGAGAAGGGAGTGGTCATTTCTGTTTGACGCACTCCAGAAGGTGTTTCTCTGCAGGAAGACAGAATGGGACCATATCAGTCACATTGCTGTGAAGCTAGCCTACTCCTTGGCCAACAACCAGGAGATCAATGTGGGAGCCATAATTCTCAAAGAATTGGCTCAGAGGCTAGGCAGGACTGTTCGTGGTAGAGGTAATGACATCTTTTACCCTCGTTTCCTTCAAGTAATTTTAAATTTTCTTGATGCAAATGTCCATGAATTAGAGGGTATAGATAAAACTAAAATGGCTTATTCCAAGTCCATGTCCAAAGTTCTATTTGGCTCATTGGACACAAGGAATCAAGTGGATGTGATTCTAAGTGTGACCAAGCATATGCAGGACACATTTGAGTCTTATCCACTTGATAAGCCAATATACCATGCACTTTCCTGGACAGGGGAGGCTGAGACTGAAGGAGCTACACAGTCTAACCCCAACCTTCCCATCCCATCCAGCAACCCCACTGCAAACAGTACCATAGAAGTAAGGCAGCCAAGTGCATCAATCTCTCAAAAGATTGGTGTTACTAAAAAGAAGTCAAAGAAGAGAGCCCTAGAAGTGATAAATGAATCTGTAGAGATAGCTAGTGAGAATCCTGAGTCGCCTCTCACCAGACAAAAGAAGAAATCCAAATCCAAACCTACCACTGGATCCTCCCAACAGGATTCAGATGTGGAAAAAGGGGTACACCTGTTACTGTCCATGGCCTCTCAACAGATCATTGGCATTGAAAAGAGCAGCCTCCCCACTGCACCTTGTACAGAGTCTGCACAGGGTCAAGACCTCACTCTTGACCCTAGGAGTGATAAGGCTGATAATACACAGAGTGGAGAGCACATCACTGTTGAAACTCCTCCTATTTCTCAGGGGGAGTTGCCACAATCTAATCTAAACCCCACTTCTCTCTCAGATTCTTCCATAAAAATTTCTTCTGAACAAGAGAGTCATTCAAATGACAATCTTGCCTTTGATCAATCACAATTCTCTCCTGTGATTGAGCCAATTTCAAGTGACATGGTGCATGACACTATGCTCACCACCCAGGAACCACATCTAGTTGGTCAGGGAATGCATGCTGGGGCATATCCTAATGACACCAACACAAACATGGAGGATTCACCAGTTTTCACTGGAGACTCTATGCCAAATTCTCCCATCCTTAGGGATGTGGAACTGTCTTCACAGACAAATAGGGCTGATGTTGTAACACATCCCATTTCAATGGAGACAACATCAGACCCTACAGCCATTCCAAGGCTGGGGGAGACTCAAAATCTTACATCTCATGAAGTGCCTAGCACTAGCTCTCACTTGGCTCAGGCCACTATGTCAGAATGGCTGAAGCCTGTGCACCATGACAGGCATTCAGGATCATCATCTGTGCCTTCCAAAATGACAGAAGAAGCCATACAAGATCTCCATGTGGCACAGATTGATGAGTTCTCAAAGATAGCTCAACATCTCCTCACCTCAAATCTCCCAAATGCTGATTATGAAGCCATTTTACTCTGCCACAAGGAGGATGTTGAAGCTCAGCAGGAGAAGATAGTGGATGCAGCTGAACCAGAGGGAAATGTGGATGCCTGGTTGGATGCTAAGAGGGCTCTCAAGCTCAAGGATGCCCTAGCTTTTCTAAGAGAAGAATACCTAACTTCTCTGGGCTCCAATGTAAAGGATCTCTCTCCTGCTGCCATCTATGATGCTGTTAATGATGTCTACAGGAATCAATTAAAGGCTCTGCACTATCTTGGGAAAGGGCTTCAATCAGAGATTTCTTCAATCCAGGAGGTGACAGACAGATCCCTCACTCAGCTCAGAAACTCATATCTCTCTGATTTTCCCAAGGTGGATGGCATCCTTAAAGAAATCCAGAAGACAAACTCTACTGTCAACATGATGGACCTCTCTCTGGCCATGGTCACAGACAACATCAGGAAGCTGGCTACAACCCTGGAAAATCAAGTCAAGGCCAATATCAACTCAAATGCCATGCTGAATGTAATTTGGAAGAATCAGTATGGTGACAAATTGGTGGATGAGGTCCCTCTGTCAAACATCTCCAAATTTGACTTTGCCAAGCTCAAGGAGCAATCTCTCAATTCCTTCAAGTCTCAACAGCTCTTCTCCAAGGTGGATGGTCTTGAAAGAGAAGCGGCCTCTCTGAAAGATGAAAACAAGGAGCTTGCCAACTCTCTAAAACAGCTCAATGACAAACTGGATGACCAAGGCAACAACACCTCCAATATCCTGCTGGTGCAACAACAGATGCTGACTTCAATGATGAAACAAATGAACCTGCCTATCCCTGGGGAAGCTCAAGACTTCTTGTCTGATCCCAAGCCTAAGGGGGAGAAACAAAAGGAGGTCATTCTGAAACAGAAAGGGGGAGTACCTGCCAAGCAGCCAAAGCATAAGGGCAAGGGCAAACTCATTGAAGAAACCTTAAAGCCAATCATTCTTCCCCCTGTAGAGGTCATAAGTGCAGAAGGTCAGAAGAGCACAATCTCAACCACCTACTATCCATCAACAATGCCTAAAGATATCTCAAATCCTCAACCTACTCAACCTACTTCCAATGCTAAACCTGTCAAAGCTGATATAATCACAGAGGCCAAGCTACAGGAAGTTGCCAACTCAAACATCTATCATAATGAGGCCTTTCTGGAGTTTCTGAAAGCCATCTACAGCAGTGCTCAAGGAGATGCAAGGATGTACAGACAGAAGATCAAGGAAAGCATCAAGTATTTCACAGTGGCAGTAAGGAAAATCAAGGATGTCCATCTAAGAGAGATAATCATGGTGTGCAAGGACAACTGCTTGTGGCACCTAGCTTTTCAGACTCTAGAGAAACTGAGATTTACTGAACTGTCAATCATTCTGGAGTTGATTGAAAAGCATGGGATGAACAATGAAAGTCTTTATAATGACTTGAAGATGGACCAGAATAAAAGATTGCCTGAGGTTATATCCAAGCCAAGGACAATAATTTACCAAAGCCTATCTCAAGACAGTAGTATTGACCAACTAGTAATTCCCTCAGACCTTTTAATGAAGAACAATGCAAAGATCAACCAGGTGCTGCAAATGCTGAGAGCTAAGAGAGGAGCTAGGACAGCTGAGGAACTAGAGATGATTCGAACTCTACAATCTTTTCTGATTCATGGAGTCATTCCTGAATCTGTCAAAGAAAAGAGCAAAAAGAAGGATGGGGAGGATGATGATGAGGAGAAAACCTATGAAAGGAGATCTCAGACAAGGAGAAATAAGGATGGATCTAGTGAGAGCAGCAGGAGCAAATATCAAAAGAAATCAAAAGATGCTGGTGATGACAAGAGGGACTCAAAAGGGACAAAGGAAACGACCAGGAAAACAAGAAGTGGAATTCAGCAAGTCAAGGACATTGCCAACAGTACTTTAACCACAACACAAGACTCTAAGTCTAGGGTGGGTATTGTTAGCAATGATCCTCCAAAATCATTATCCATGACTTCTGAACCTGAATTGCCACAGAAGAAAGATAAAGCCACTAAAGTAATTTCAAGAAAACACTTCCACAAAGTTACAGCTAGTGGAGTGTTACAGTGGATGAAGGGGAAAGGAATGAAGCTACTTCCAAGTGATGTGGCACTGAAGACTAATTCTCCTTGTTCCAGAAAGGTATCTCTTGTGAAGCATTTGAAGATCAAGAGTGTACCCAAAAGGATAAGGATAACAAAGAAGACTGGAAAACTCACAAATGTTATTGGCATCAATGTGCTTCCACTAGATGAGGACTATGATGAAGATGCCCTAGCATTTTTGAGGGCTCAAAGGATCTTTGAAGTCAAAGTGAAGT
This sequence comes from Heracleum sosnowskyi, assembly GCA_030848705.1. Lineage (NCBI taxonomy): Eukaryota > Viridiplantae > Streptophyta > Magnoliopsida > Apiales > Apiaceae > Heracleum > Heracleum sosnowskyi. The sequence continues at coordinate 4,802,785 of CM061242.1, read as the reverse complement.
TGGATCATCTAGAGATCAAGTACACTGATGGAAGAGAAAGGATAATGAAGCAAGGAAGCTGGCAATATTTCTATAAGTATGAGCTTGAAAGGATAAATGCCTTACTGAATTTTGAAGAAAAAGAAGAAAGAACATGGAAGATAGATATTGCCAGGTACTTAAAGATGCATGCTGATTATGAAGAAAACATGAGGAAAGAGAATGAAGAGAAAAACATACAGAGAGAGAAAGAAATGGCTGAGATGGAGAAGAGGGCTAAGGAGCTAAGGCAGAAAGGGATGTGCAGGGTCAAGCAAAATCCTTACATTGTGGAGTACAAAAACTCACATGGAGGTCAAAGCAAAATAAGGATGGAGTTTCTTGATTCCTATGTAGAGAGTGCACTCAAGGCTGCAATTGATGATTTGAAAGGCTCACCTCTCATTGAAGAACTGATTGCAAGAGAAGAACTTCAAGAAGCCATCATAGACATGAAGAGAAAAGAAGAGATAAGGAAAAAGAAGATATATGATGATTTGCTGGAGAAGCAATTGGAAGCTGAAGCTGCTGAGCAACAAAAGTAATCTGTAAGCTTTCAATTTTTCTACGAAATCAAATTTCTGATCTCAATGTTCATGAATTGTTCTCTCTGTTACTAAATTTCCTTTTATGTAAGTTAGGCTTGTTATCAGACATGAAATTGTACCTAAGGATCTTACTCACAATTTGGGGGAGATTGTTAGGCTCAAGACATGTCTGAATACCACTATTAACAAGCCTACACTATGTGACTATGTCACATTACATGACCTAGTGAGTTCTATCACTGGGATGTAGTATAGGTCTCTAAATGTACTTGTCTTGTTCTCATGAACATTAGCTTGACCATGTATGCTCAAAGTTATAATGAGCTTAGTAAAGTTTCTTGCATCTAGATTGTATATAGGCCATTGAATAATTATCCTGGTAGAAGTTTAGAAGTGTTCATGCAGCAGGATAGAGATAAATAAGGCTATGAAGAAATAAGTTGCAGAAATTTGTCTAAGGCATTATATAGCAAAGTCAGAAGAAAGCTATGTCGTGAAGTCACCAATATCCATGTCGTGAAGTACTATATCGCATAGTCCATTTTGTACTATGTCGAGAAGTCCTCAAGACACATGTCGTGAAGTGTTGAAGTCAGCAAAGTCAAAGAAGCCTAGATCGTGAAGTCCTCAGAATCCCTATGTCGCATAGTCTTCAAATGACCTATGTCGCATAGTCTTCAAATGACCTATGTCGCATAGTCTTCAAATGACCTATGTCGCATAGTCTTCAAATGACCTATGTCGCAAAGTCTTCAAAGGCTATATCGCGTAGTCCTCACAAGGGAGATCGCGAAGTCAGGAATAAAGTGGAGTTCACGATCTCAACACTTAGCCGTTTACAACAAGACAAATCAAGGTACAGAATCAAGAATCAAAAGAGACAAATACTGAAGCATTTGTTCTGGCAAGGTGGTCCAAAGAACAGATGGCAAATCTACAGCTAAACTTGGAGAGAAAGATAAGAGACAAGCAGCTACAGAAACGGGAAAGACTCCGAAAAACAGGTGGTCCTTCCTGACACAGTTAACGTCTTATGGCAGGACAAGTTGGACTTTCAGCAAGGGGTAACTGTGTAAAAATAGGTGTGTGCACTAGTTTGTATAGGGCTTATATATATCATGCACATCCTATTGTTAGCTGTAAGAGAGATACACATAGTTATTTGCTAAGCTCTTTTCTCTGTAAGCAAGCAAGTTCAAACTGTTCTTGTTTAGAAGCCAGAAATTCTTTTGTGAATTTCTTGGAAAGCTGTAGTATTTAATTTGCTTATACAAAGTAGATTAAAGTGATTGTGTGTGTTATTTACTTTCTGCATATTACATATCATAATCATATACAGTATGTTACTTAGTTTTCAAGAATCGAAAAATATATCAAACTATCCATTCACCCCCCCCCCCCCCCCTCTGTCTAGTTTCTAGTAGTATTCATTTCTAACACCCTGAATTGGATGGCTCAGAGTTTGAACTGTCAGAGTTTGAATCAGTTTCCTCAACTGACTCACTTGCTGTGTCTTGTTGAGCTTCTTCACGCTCCCCCTCAACTGGTTCTCTATTTTGTTCAATTTGAGAATTTCTAGTTTCTCCAGTATTTACCAGTAGAGGTTCAGAGTATGCTTCGTCAGTGTTTATCAGAACCGCTTCATCAGAGTTTGTCGGTACTGCTTCATCAGAGTTTACATCATCAGAGAATAAACCTTCATTTTCAAAACGCAGTTGATCATATCCATCTAAGTCATCAAGTCCAGTTATTTTCTTGTCATCAAATGACACATGTATGGATTCCATGATCACTTTAGTTCTCAGATTGTAGACTCTGAATGCTTTTGTTGACAATGGATAACCAACAAAGATTCCTTCATCAGCTTTTAGCTCGAACTTGGTCAACTGTTCAGGATGAGTTTTCAACACAAAGCATTTGCATCCAAATATATGAAAATATTTCAAATTTGGCTTCTTATTTTTCACCATCTCATATGGTGTTTTCCCATGCTTGTTGATCAATGTTGCATTTTGAGTAAAACAAGCAGTTTGAACAGCTTCTGCCCAGAAATAAGTTGGTAGTTTTGCTTCATCAAGCATTGTTCTGGCAGCTTCGATTAGAGTTCTGTTCTTTCTTTCAACTACACCATTTTGTTGTGGAGTTCCAGGTGCAGAAAATTCTTGCTTCACTCCTCTTTCCTTGCAGAAAGCTTCCATGATTGAGTTTCTGAATTCAGTTCCATTATCACTCCTTATAATTTTGACTTTGTGCTGTGATCCTTTGTCCAGTAGATTTACATGATCCATCAGAATTTGAGCAGTTTCATCCTTCTTTGATAAGAAATACACCCACGTATATCTAGTATATTCATCAACAATTACTAGAGCATATTTCTTTCTGCCCATAGACATCACATTCACTGGTCCAAAGAGATCAACATGTAGAAGATGATAAGGTTCCACTACTGAAGATTCAGATTTGCTCTTGAAAGATGACTTCCTTTGCTTGGCCTTTTGACAAGAATCACATAGACCATCTAGACTGAGTATTGATTTTGGAAGTCCCCTTACAAGATCCTTTCTTATTAGCTCATTGATGTTGTTCAAATTGAGATGAGAGAGCTTCTTATGCCAGTTCCAACTCTCTTCATTTGACATTCTTGCTGTCAGACACACTGTTCTTCCATCAGAGTTTGTTACCAAACTTGCTTCATAAATGTTGTTGTGCCTGTGTCCAACTAGAACAACTTTTCCAGTAGATTTACTGATAACTTCACAGTATTCAGTATGAAAATCTACATGGTTGCCTCTATCACAGATTTGACTCACAGATAGCAGATTATGCTTGAGTCCTGAGACTAGAGCTACATTTGTGATGATGACACTTCCAAGATTAATATTGCCATATCCCAGAGTGTGTCCTATGTTGCCATCTCCATAGGAAACCTTTGGGCCAGCCTTCTCCTTAAAGTCTGATAGCAGGGCTTTATTTCCAGTCATATGTCCTGAGCATCCACTGTCCAAGATAAGTGTGCTCTCTTTTATACCCTGCAATCACAAACAAACACTAAGTGTTAGTTTTAAGGACCCAGACTTGCTTGGATCCTTTAGCTTTCTTAACATTGTTAGCTTTTGCAGCGGAATTACTATCAACAGAGTTTAAACTAACATTGTCAGACTTTACACTTTCAGAGTTTGCTCTAACCCACTTTAGATTGGGTTTTAGCTCATAGTAATTGTGATAAATAACATGATAACTCCTACAAGTATAAATAGAATGCCAAGTGCTCCCACAATGTGTGCATAAAGTCTGTGGTTTCACCCTTACATAATCATTCTTTTCTCCTGATGTAGAAGGTAAAGAATTGATATTTTTATTCTTTGTGCAGTAATTAGCAAGATGATTAGAACTACCACAATTATAACATGTTTTCCTTGGAGCACCGGCAATAGGCAAATGATTATTTCTATTATTTATGCCTATCTTTCCATTCCTATTCTTCTTGGACCCTTTTGGTTTCATGGCAGATTTTACCTCTTTTAGCTTATGATTGAACTGTTTTCCTGTCATTAAACCAACATTAACCTGTTTTTCACAGACTTTTACTGGTTTTCTAACAGCTTCTATTTCCATAAGTTTTTCTGTTATAATATTTTCCTGTCTTTCACAGGCTTCATCTGATTCCATATCAGCTTCTCTTATTACAACAGATTTTAACTTATTGGCTTCTGGTACAAATTTCACAGGTTTAAGTTGTGGTTTAACCTTAACCTTGTCTTTAAACCTGAGTTCATCATTTTCATAATAGCCTAAACCTACAGAATCTGTCTGAAACACTTGATGAGTGTCTCTTCCAGAGTCTGTCCAAGTCTTGATTATTTTTCTTTCTTTTTCTAAATCAGATTCTAATTGCTTATATCTTTTGAGCAACTCCTGTTCAACATAAACAGCATCATCTCTTTCTTTTTGAATCTGCTTCATATTTTCAAGTTCTCCTTCAAGAAACTTGTTTCTATCTTTAAGGCTAAGATTCTCAGATTTAATTCTCTCATTCTCTAAAGTCTGATCCCTATAACTAACATGTACGCTTTTCAGATATACTCTTAACTCAGATATATTATCAGTATCATAAGCATAAGTAGTTAGAGGTACCTTATTTTCAGATGATTCAGTCTCATCTCTGACAGGTGCCATAAGAGCATAATTTACTCCATCATCAGAGTCTGAAGTATCTGCCCAGTCTTTTCCTTTAGAGATGAGTGCCTTCTCAGTTTTGCCTTTCTTGCACTCTGGAGCATAGTGACCCATCTCCTTACATTTGTAGCACTGGATTTCAGATTTATCCTTCTTGCCAGACTTTCTAAAACCCTTCCTTTCAGAATTTGAATCTTTCCTTGAGAATCTCTTTCCTTTCTTAAAGTTCTTGAATCCCATCTTCTTGAAGGTCTTCACCATCAATGCAGCCATTTGCATCATCTGTTCTTCATCATCATCAGAGTTTGAGTCATCATCAGAGTTTGATGACTCACTTTCAGATTTAATGACTAAAGCCTTTCCCTTGGCTTTCTTCCTTGATGATTCCTTCTTGATGGGCTTCTCCTCAACTTTGAGAGCAACAGATTTTGTCTTTTTACTTATTCTTCTATTTCTTTGTTCTATCTCCAGTTCATGAGTTTTCAACAACCCATAGATTTCATCAAGATCTGTATCAGCAAGTTCATAATTATCTCTTATTGTTGTTGTCTTTAGATCCCACTTTTCAGGTAGAGATAACAGAAACTTGAGATTAGACTCTTCAAGCTCATATTCTTTATCAACCAGAGACAGATCATTCAATAGTTTGCAAAATCTGTCATAAGTCTCAGTCAAGGTTTCATTAGGTCTTGAATCAAAGTGCTCATACTCCTGTGTGAGTACTGTCTTTCTGTTCTTCTTAATAGCACCTGTTCCCTGGCATCTGACTTCTAAAGCATCCCATATCTCTTTGGCAGTTTTGCAGCCAATTACTCTGTTAGACATAACATTATCTAAAGCACTGTGTAGAAGATGTCTAACCTTTGCATCTTTTGCAATTGATGAGATGTCCTCAGGAGTCATATCTTTCTTTTCCTTTGGAACAGTCTTTTGTTCTTGACCATCAACAACAGGGGCTAGTTTGGTTGGATTATGAGGACCATCATAAATTCTGTCAAGATATTCTGGATCTGTAGCCTCCAGAAACATGGCCATCTTCACCTTCCAAATTGGATACTCCACTGCTCTGAGTATTGGAACCCTGATTGTTTCATATTGACTCACAGAATTTGGTTTAACCTGTTCAACCTTGGAAGTAGTTTGATTTTCTTCAGACATGATTATTACTGTGTTTGAATCGTAAAACTGTATATATTAAACAACCTTGTCTCTGATACCAATTGTTAGGTCGAATACACAATATAATCAAGTATGTATATGAGAATAACAATCAAGAACACTTTTTATAAATCAACAAACTGTAATTATATTAACAGTTTCTCTCTTAGTGATATTAATGAATCACAAAGAGCTACTAGGTTACAAGAATAATATATTCAATGTTCGCGTCCCTTCTAGGGATAACCTATCTGTGTTTATATAGTACATAGCTACATACAATCCTTATCTAATTGATACTCCTATAAATTAGCTATACAATTCATATCAATTAAGGATTGCTTCAGTCTTCTATTCCGTTTCCTTAGCTGTATCAATATATTCTGCTTCTTTCCATCTTCAGAATATATTGCTTCTAGAATCTTTATCTTTGCACCGACAACTTAAGTCAACTATCACCCTGTCAGACTTTAACAAACTCTGACCGGCTTCCATGTGAACTCTTCACCCAGTCAGACTTTATCAAACTCTGACTGGCTTCTATATAAACTCTGATATGTACCTGTTACTTAAACACTGATGAACAAACGTCAGCAATTATATCTAACATATAACTTTTAATTCTTATTTTAAGTTAAATCTGTTATGTTAATATTCACATAAACTTTCTCTTTAAGTCCAATTTATTTACTAATTCCTTTCTACTCTCTTGGAGGAAACAAAATATACAGTATTATATTATTATTCTTCTAAATTTACTCTACAAGTCCAACTTATACTAATTTCTTTTTTACTATCTTTAATCGAGTAAATAATAAATGAGACGATTTAAGTAATATTAAAGGTTAGAAAAAATCTAAAGAGTTTTAAATCTTTAGTAATAGACATCTTAATTAACTTATATTCTCCTAAACTTTCTTTTTAAGTCAAATTACTATCTTAACATTTTTCTAAAATTTATCTTCAAGTCAAGTTAGTATGTTGATAATCTTTTTAAACTTTTTCTTGAACTCAAAGTTATCATCTTAATATTCCCATATATTTTTTCTTAAAGTCATAAAATTTATCCTGAAATCAGATTATAATCTTAATATTATCCTAAACAAACTATTGGAAATTATGTTCTAGTAATTGCTTTTGCAAAAAAATCCACATTTAATTTATATATATGTTTTTACATCTATATTAAAAACCATTTTTGAAGTTTTACCATCTAATTTTTATAGAAGATAATACTTATAGAAAAATGCGAGTTTTTTTAAAATAAAATATAGAAATCTTATTTTATTTTCATTTATTTTCCCGAGAACCTAAATTTTAAACAATAAAAAATTCAAATTAAATTTTATGATATACTGAATTTGATAAATAGACGATGTAATTAATTCAGTAAATTAGTTTGTTATTTATTTAGATTTGGTAACAACGAGAAAGCAGGTCAAGGAAAGAAAACATGTTTAACGAGAGGGCGAAATTTTGAGAAAAATAAAAATGGTGATAAAAATACTGCTGATGGCCCTTATTGACCCATTGCACACACATGCAAGGTATGCGTGGTGCTCTCGCACACTCTCTTCAACTTTAACGAAGTTACAGGAAAGAATGACGCATCATACACCTGCGTGGACAGTCATTATCACACTAGTACATGCATGATAAATAAGTGTGTACCATATCAAAGTCCACGTCATTACAGTGACATACACGCCTGGTCCTTATGCGTGTAAATTGTACACGCATGTACTGGAAGCTACAAAGCGTGGACAATATTGAACACGCATAGTTGTGTTTCGTGTCTTCTTTTACTTTTAACATGCACCTAGCACTTGCAAGTTGCAATATGTCAGGATAGTAGGTCTAAGGTACAAACTTTGGACCTGTTTGGGTTAGTTGATTTATAAATTATAACTTAATAAGAGTTTATGGAAGGTGTTTGTCAACGACTTATGACATCAACTTAAAATTTATATGTTGATAAGTTGAATGTTAATAACGGGGTACATTTTCCTGAACTTATTGATTTATTACTTGATTTCTTTGTTTTTTAATATTTTATATTTTTACCTTTGTGTTTTTAAATATTTTTTTAATTTAAAATGCAAGTGTTGAAATCATTGTATTTAATAATTATTTTTTCAAATTTAATTTCGCAAACTCTTAACTAACTTATAAGTAAATTTATCCAAACACTCGTATAACTTATAAGAATTCATCAACTTATTATACGACACTTACTCGTTTTAAGCTAAGCCAACTTTTTTGAGATTTCCCAAACACGCATTTTATAAACTGACACTCGCACCACACTAACATCTCCACTATCTTGTTATATCATGTCAATTGTGAATTAGTTAGCCGTCTCAAACCAACACATTCACTGTATTCAGTATATAGCTATGCGCATAAGTACTATGCGTAGTCTGTGGGTAAAAAGGGCCACGACTTCCACTTAACGGCTATTATGGACCAGTCATGTTTGATAGTAGGTATTATGGTCATTCTTTCTATTTGATATAATATTAAAATAATAAAAAATATTAAACAAATATTTTTTTTTATATTTATCCAAAATTTCGGTAAATGATCATGACGAAACGGGAGAATGCAAAAAATCCGTAATTTTATGTTAGAAATAAAAAAATATATTTTGTTAAATATTTTTTAGAAAAATTATTACAAACCCAGTGGTTTATTTGAAAAGTGATTAATTTAAAATTCTTAAATCACCGACATCACTAATTATTTTAATACAAAATTTTAAAAGTTATTCAAGAAACCCCAAAAATTCTAAAAAATGTTCTTCATTGTAAAACGTTGGAAACACAGACATCACACAGATAGAGATAGAAAATTGTAAGAAAGTCTAGAGCAACTAAAAAGAACCATAATGATTCTTGTTAACTCTTGCAATTTCAACCATTCTTCTAATCTTGTTTTATCTTCTTCAACACATGTAACTACACATTTCAAATCCTTTCATTCTCAAATTACCCATAATAAAAATCAAATTTGTGGGCAGCCATTAAAAGGGTCTCAATATAATCTCAAAAAACAAGACCCCTTTAAGTTGTTTCAGTCATTAAGCTCATCTCAAGTTGAAAGCAACAAGGAGGAAGAAGAAGAAGCTGAGTTGCAGCTGGTGGCAAAATTTAAAACTAGATATAATGATATAATGATTGTTGACACTGCTGAGTCTAGATTGCTGCTACTTGATTCTACTTGTAAGTAGAATTTTGTGCATTTTAAGTAGCATATATGTATGTGTTATTGCCATGTTTGATTATTGTAATTATGGGTTTGATATTAATTTTTGTTATAGTTTGTTTTGTATTTCAAGATTGCCATTGAGGTTTGTACTTTCTAGTGAGTGATAGAGTGATTGGAAGGACCAAAAGAAACAATGTGCTTGACAATTGCATGAGTTCAACTTACACAAAATGATACCGTTTATTACAACAAAACAGGTTAATTTTATGGTAACTATTTTTGGTTTTTACAATTTCTTCATATGGGCAATTAAGTAGATTTACAGAGTTAGGATTTTACTGAAAGAAGAAGCAGGCTTTTGAGTATTCGGTCGTTGTCCCACCGAGGACATGACTTACATGTTAAGAAAGAGTAAAAATGTTTTAGCTTGCCATAATTAAGGGCGATGGTTTGTAGCACCTGGCAATGTACCAAAGTCTTTTGTGTATGCTAATGTATTCCAATGTTTTCCCCTTAATTTGTATTCGATGTTGCTCAAGAAACTTGTAAGCTTATCAAGAAAAAACCCCTTAAAACCATTCCGAAATCTATTTTAGTTCCAAACATTTGTACTCTCCAAGCGTATTGCCGCAGCCAATCCTTAGCGTGAACAGATGCTCTTTTATACTATCTAGTTGGTGAATTTACAATCTATTTTAACCAGAAGAACATAATTGCTTTGCAAGTCGGTAAATATGTTTGCTTTCCTATAGGGTGTGTTCTATGTTACTGTAAATAATTTTTATGGAGGGCCTTAATATTTTTGTCCGTGGCTTTGCAGATAATATCCACAGCATTTTTAACAAGGGAGAGAAATGGACTGGATGCTATTGGGTATGTCTAAGTTTCTCATAGTAGCTAAATTCATTTGTTCTGCAGCAATCCGCATAAGTCATAAGCCTAGCTGCTGGTGTCACTTGTCTACCAATCTACCATGGTTGTACTACTATAATGATGATGATTAAATAATAATGAGCTCCATTAGTATTCTCTACCACATCATAAGGGGTTTGAGTTGGAACATAAATCTTGGTGCTGAAAAAAATATTCTTACTGGGCTAATGTGGGCAAGAATTGGAAAATTCAAATGCCTACTAAGTACTAAGTTATCAATGGTTTTAATTTTTTCTTTGTTGCAAGCTGGAACATTTATTAGTTTGTGGAATAAGGTGTTGTGAGTTCTAAGTGATAAAACGTTAAGAAGAGGTGTGAAGGTAAGGCAGGAATTATGTATGTCAGTCAATATGATTTCAAAAGTTAACATTGAAATTCGAAATGAAAGAGTCTTTTGTTCTATCAGTCATTATACATGTGTATTAGTGTATGTGCAGGTGCACGTGATGGCAGTATGGCACCACTGACATCAACACATTATCACTTTTTTCCTGTCCTTATTTCTCAGGAGCCTAAATCTAATCTTGTTCATTTTACAGGACGAATTCGCTAGCTTGCCAGCTGTCGTACCTAAAGGTCCTATTGCAATATTTGGCTTGGTAATCAGATGCTATAGCTATTAAAGCCCTATCTCTTGGTATATTCTTATGCTATGTAGTGAACTAAATGAAGAAGTAGATGAGCTACTAAAATCCGAAGAATGGATGAAATTCTCAGGCTGGAGGAACAGCTGCACATCTGATGCTTGATCTGTGGCCTTCATTGCAGCTTGATGGCTGGGAGATTGATGAGATTGTAAACACTTCTTCCTTGTTTTTTGAATTTACAGTTTTCTGGGTAGTCATCATTTTAGTCCCAGTTAGAAAGTCTTTTCTAGATAAGATAGTCTCTTTCTGGTTGTGGACATCATCTTTTCTTCAGCCTCAATATAGAGAGTTTTGTAGTTTATTGATATTTGCTGTACTTCTTGCATGAAAAAAAATCAAGGACAAACTCAATTTACAACACGCTGAGAATAATCATACAAAGATTTTCTGCGCTGTTCGGTCTTTACTGCATTAGTGAATTAACTGTAATGCTGAATTTGTACATCACCAGAGCCCTGTTTCACTTTTTAAGAATGTTATAATATAGTAAGTAGCTTACTGTTGTCCAGTACAATTAATGAGAAATGATTGATTCTAGCGGGATAATGTAATGAAGTTCACTTACTAGAAATGCCCTTTCACTAGCATACTTTTCTACCTAGGTGAATTTGATATCTGTTTTCTTGATACAAAAGATTGAACTTGATATATTTGGAATATCAGAACTGATGCAAGTTATCAACTTTCTTCATCAAGTTTTTTTTTTTTTTTGCACATTCTCCATGTTCTCCTGCAATATCAATGAGCAATGAATACAGATTAAGTTGCTTCTAAGTGTGTCAATCCATTAAATAATATATGGAATGACTTCACTTTATGCTTCAGTTGATCGATAAAGCTAGAGTTTATCTTGGGCTGTCTGACCTTGAAAAGCATACTAAAGATGGTGGAATCGTTCATGTCCATGTTGGTGATGCATTTGCGGCATCTGTTCCCGGAGGATATGCTGGTAATGCTGTTTAAAATTTAATGCCATAAGCAAACATTCTCCATATCTACGTGTTGTCCTAATTAATGTGTGTTATAATTCTCAAGAAGTAATTTTCTATTAATAAGTTATTAACATGTTAAGAGACTTTTTTTGTCTGCTATATCTCGTGAGCTTTATATTGGTGATATACCAATACTTTATATGCACCATTGTGATAACTTTCTTTCGTTTTGAAAAATTCTTTGAAACTGTGGTAAGTGTGAAGTCTCTCATCTGAGCTTTTATATTGTTCCATTGTTTATTTATATATTTATTAAATTTTTTAGGTATCGTGGTCGACTTGTTCTCTAATGGAAAAGTCCTACCAGAAATGCATGAGGTATTTTTTGTTCATCAATCTAATTGATATGTTAGATAGCAAAAAAGTAAAACAAAAAAATAATGGATATGTTGTTGAATAGTGTTAGATTTGTGAGTATCCACTACAACGCCTTGCTGCATGGTTAGCTTGGTAGCAATTATCTTCAGACAACTTGCACATAATTTTCACCCTTTCGTAGTTTCATGTTCTCCATGAGTCCTTTCAGTGAAAACAATTGTACAGTGACTTAGCTGCAAGGTTAGCTTGGTGACAATTATCTACAGATAGTTTAGACACAATTTTTACAATGCAAGTACATCATGTGAACAATGCTCTTAATTTGCACATTTTTGTATTCCATGTTCTTTGGCTGATTCGGACAGTGTGGAACTTGGTTAGAAATGAAAGATAAGTTGATGCCAAATGGTCGGATCATGGTAAATTGTGGCGGTAGCGATATTGGAGCTCCTGTTTCTGATGAGAGCACCTGGGAACAAAACTCTACCATAAAGGCACTATGCCAGGCATTTCCTGGAGAAGTATGTCCCTTACTTAATACTTAATTTCATCGTGCTCCACAAAAGATTTATATTGAGATCATTTTTATTTTGTGATTAAATATTGTGATGTTCAATGTGACGTCTTTACATTTTTGTGCAACTAATTTTTTTCTTATGAAGATTTTAATTGGTTATGCATTTTTGTTAAAAGCGAAAAGCACAAAGAGCCTCCTAGTACTTAAGCGCCACATAACACCCTTATCACGTCTCGCTCATCAGCACTTGCACGACACTTTTTAAAAGGATCAGGATAACCATAGATCCTTACTTCAGGACATGCTGTGTTTACTCTGACATGCATGATCTTAGCCCCTTATTTAAATCAACCTAGACTTATCAATATATCTAGCTGATTTCTAATTTACTTGAAAAGGTACTATTGTAGATGTCTAAAATCTAATAAGCATCTAATACTGAATTTCACACAGGTAAGCTGGAAAAAATTGGTGAACGAAGGAGAAAATTTTCTCGCACTGACTGGACCTTTTCCGGATTTGAATACATGGTCTGCTGATCTTCCAGATCAACTGAGCTCAAACGTGATGCAATGGAAAAGCTGTTCACCTTCTTCCTAATCACTATTAGTGTTCTTTTCTAATGTTTATGTTCTCAGTTTCCACTTCTAGGTATATAATTCGAGTAAAATTCAGCAATGCTAGAACCATCCAGCTAGAAAGACGGAATGTGGTGATGTTATTGGGCAGTATTACCAGCTGCGAGTTGGAAAATTAGTCGAGGGCTGAGCCTCAAAAATTACCAAATTACCAGTTACCAGTTACACTCAAAAATTGTAAAATTGGTGAAAAGTTTTCACTTCAATTTTATTAAGAGAAACAAACTACAGTACTAGGCTTATCAAGTGGTTTAATAAATTCAACCAAGTCGATAATTTTCTTTGCCGCGATTTATTTATTGCAAAAATTACAAATGGGGCTTGTGACAAACCAGCGTGCTTGTCAAAGGGACCTTGCTGTACCTTATATTCATAAAATAAATTTAATTTGGGTTTTTTATAAAATCTAAGTATTTTTTAATCGAATAAAACGAGTAGTTACTTTATTTTTCTGATCACCAATGAGTCTCTTTATTTCCTGATAAATTAACCATTCGAACAGTCAAGCAACATCTGAATTGATTTTAGCTTACCTCTCTACCCAGATTGAGACCAAGACATACGCATCAAGGTCATTTTTGTAATTTCTAAAATAAAATAAATTGAGGATCAGAAAAATAAAACAATATAAAAAGAGGCCATTTGTTATGATATGATTGACAATGTAAGCTTACAAAGGAAGCTTTGGAGTCGCCATTCCCGCAAATGACGCAAGCATGAGCCGTACATATGTATTATTGGGCCTGTTTGGCTAGCAATTTAAAAACTAGCTTATGCATTATTATAAATTGATAATAACTTAGGAGTGGTGTTTGTGTACTCAGCTTATTTGATAACTTATAACTTATAAATTGATAATTTGAATGTTAGAATTCACCAACATTTTACTTAACTTATCAACTTATTCTTTGATTTCTTTATTTTTTTAATGCTTTATATTTTTATCTTTGTGTTTTTAAATATTTTTTTAATTTAAAATGCAAGTGTTGAAATTATTGTATTTAATAATTATTTTTTCAAATTTAATTTAGCAAACTCTTAACTAACTTATAAGTAAATTTATCCAAACACCCTTATAGTTTATAAGAATCCATCAACTTATCACTTATAAAGCACTTACTCATTTTAAGCTATAAATCAACTTTTTTGTGATATCCTAAACACGCACATTATATCTAGGTCGGTTAATAAGGCAACCAAATTTTGTCCAATTTATTTGACAAGAACATTGAAAAGAAACTTGAATCACTTCTCAAGCTCTTGTCTTCGTTTACTTTAATATATCATGTTTTAGTAGTAAGTTTGTATAATCATCTCTTTATATTAGTTGGTTTTTTATATCTTAACTTATTTATAACACGTTATCGGCACGAGCTTCGGCCAATTGAAGTTTGTTCAACAAAGGAGGTACGATTTAATTTTAATTATTATCATTTTTGTTTATAAGTTATTTTAATTTATTAAATTATTATTGTTTAATATTAAAGATGGCTATGTCGTCAGTACTACTATAAAGATGGCTCTGCCATCAAGTAATATTCAAAAGTTTTGTGGTCGGCTATACCGTCGTAACTTTTGAATTAAATTATTAATATATATATACATATTTAATTAATTGTTTAAATCTTGATGCGTGATATTTTATCATGTTCAAATCTTTATCAGAATGGTAAACCTTACAAAATTAGAGTTTGTTGCTTTGGATGTGTCTGGGGACAATTATCTATCTTGGGTGCTAGATGCGGAATTACACCTTAGTGCTAACAGATTAAAAGACACCATAGAATCAGGAAAAGCCCAAACTGTTGAACAAAATGCCAAAGCTATCATTTTTCTCATACATCACATTCATGAAAATTTAAAATTTGAATACCTAACTGTCAAAAACCCACTCACCCTTTGGAATAATCTTAAAGATAGATTTGATCACCAGAAACTTGTCCATTTGTTGCATGCCCGTTATGAGTAGATTAATATAAGGTTGCAAGATTTTAAATCTGTTGCTGAATATAATTCTGTCCTGTTCAAAATAAGTTCAAAATTGATTTTGTGTGGTGAGAATATTACTGATGCTGATATGATCGAAAAGACCCTCTCAACCTTTCACCCCAACACCATGATCCTGGCGCAATAATACAGGGAGCGCAATTTTCAGAAATATAGTGAGCCAATATCTCTTCTTCTTGTAGTTGAGAAAAATAATGAGTTAGTGCTGAAAAATCATCAGATACGTCCCACATGCTCTGTCCAGTTACCAGAAGAATGAGCGTGGGAAAGGGCATAGAGGAGGACGAGGTTATGGACGAAACTGTGGACGTGGAAATTTTCGTGGTCGGTTTCGAAATCAGTATAACTCTGGCCACCTGAAGTGGCAGTGTGATGGCTACACAACTCTGGCCATCAGAAGTGGCAAAATGATGTACCAAATAAAAGAAAGGCACTACAGGAAGGAGACACTAGATATATCTGTTTCAGATGTGGGGTT
This sequence comes from Heracleum sosnowskyi, assembly GCA_030848705.1. Lineage (NCBI taxonomy): Eukaryota > Viridiplantae > Streptophyta > Magnoliopsida > Apiales > Apiaceae > Heracleum > Heracleum sosnowskyi. The sequence goes on along the minus strand of CM061242.1, from coordinate 4,787,148 downwards.
CATGGGCATTGGACTCGTACTTGTCGCACACCTGAACATCTTGTAAAACTTTATGAGTCATCTAAAAATTAGAATGGACAAAGGGTGGAAACAAATTTGACAAGTTTTAATAATGAACCAATCAACAAGACCTCAAATGAACTAGATAGTAGGACTAATCTTTATTATGACCTAGACGAATAGTTTTTATGTACGTTTTTGCTTTCTATGTAATGTTCTATGTATTTCTGTTTTGTGTACTTGTTTTAATGAAAATATCGTTTATTTATTTATGTGTGTATTTAGAGTAAGTATGGAAGATATTTGCATTGCTGACTCTGCCACCACTCACACGATTCTACCAAGTCGACAATATTTTTCACAGTTAACTAAAACCAACTCTCAAGTATTAACGATATCAGGTACATCTAATATGATCGAAGGTCTTGGGAAGTCTAGTTTTATCCTACCAAATGGAACACAAATTCATATACCAAATGCCATGTACTCTAGCAAGTCAACTAGGAACCTCTTAAGTTTCAAAGATATTCGCCTTAACGGTTTTCACATTGAAACTACTAGTGAAGATGGAAACGAATATCTTTTAATCTCACTTAAACCACTTTAGACTACAAGAAAATTTTAGAAAAACTACACTCAATCTCTTCTGGATTGTACGCCACAAAAATCAGGATCATTGAGTCACACAGTATCACTATTCCCAAAATTATAGACCCAAAATCGCTTACCCTATGGCATGAGAGACTTGGTCATCCTGGAGTTTCCATGATGCGACGTAATATAGAAAATTCTACGGGACATCCTCTTAGAAACCAAAAGATCATATAACAAGATGAACTTCCTTGTTCAGCATGTTCTCTAGGAAAATTAATTGTTCGACCATCCCATGTTAAATTTCAAGTCGAATCCTCTAAATTCTTAGAACAGATCCAAGGTGACATTTGTGGACCCATTCATTCGTCTTCAGGCCCATTTAGGTATTTCATGGTTTTAATGATGCATCAACTAGGTGGTCTCACGTCTGTCTACTCTCTACACGAAATACAACCTTTGCCAAACTACTCGATCAAATTATCAAATTACGAGCTCAATTCCTTGATCACCCTATCAAATCAATTCGACTAGATGATGTTGCTGAGTTTACATCTTCAACTTTCAACGATTACTGTATGTCGGTAGGAATCTCAGTTGAACACCCAGTAGCTTACGTGCACACACAAAATGGTTTGGCAGAATCTTTAATCAAGAGACTTCAACTTATTGCCCGTCCTTTACTTCTCAGAGCCAAACTACCCACATCAGTTTGGGGTCATGCTATATTACATGCTGCGAACCTAATAAGGGTCAGACTATCTGCCTATCATAAGCAATCTCCCCACCAACTAGCCCTTGGTCAAATTCCTGATATATCTCACTTCAAGGTTTTCGGTTGTGCCGTATATGTCCCTATTTCGCCGTCACAAAGAACTAAAATGGGACCTCAAAGAAGAATAAGAATATATATAAATTTTGATTCACCATCTATCATAAGATATCTTGAACCATTGACTGGTGATGTGTTTACTGCTCGATATGCAGATTGTCATTTTGATGAGTCTGTCTTCCCTTCATTAGGGGGAGATAAGGTTGTGCATAATTTAAATTCTGAATTGACATGGAATACATCAGGATTGAATGCTTTAGATCCTCGTACTAATCAATGTGAATCTGAAGTTCAAAGAATTATTCATATGCAAAATATTGTTAATCAAATGCCTAATGCTTTTAGTGATTCTAGACATATTATAAAAATCGCATATACCTGTTGTTAATGCTCTGGCAAGGGTTGAAATCCTTATTCGTAAATCAATTCCTGAAAAATTGGTCGGTGATTTAAAACCATGCCAAAAGCGTGTCAGACCTATTGGTGCAAAGGATGTTATACCACGAAAACGGAAACTGATTGGACCTGCCCAAGAAATGGCAAGTGTTTCAGATAATACCCCAGAAGTGGTATTACCTCCTGAAGAGGTTCGAGCCCCTGAAGAGGCTATAACGAAGCCCCCAGAAGTGGGATTACCTCCAGAAGAGGATATTGCTCCTGAAGTGGCACATGCCTCTATAGAAGCAAATGTACCTGATAATTATGAAATCTCATTGAGTTATGTACATAACGGGAAATTATTGGATCGTGGGAGTACTGAGATTGATGAGATATATGCTTTTTCTGTGGCATGTGATATTTTTATGAACTCTGATCCTGAACCACAAAGTGTGGAAGAATGTCGACAAAGAGATGATTGACCAAAATGGAAAATTGCAATCCAAGAGGAATTGCAGTCCTTGCGCAAGAGAAGTGTATTTGGACCTGCAGTCCAAACACCAGCTGGTGTGATCCATGTGGGGAATAGATGGGTATTTGTACGAAAACGAAATGAGAGAAATGAAATTGTGAGATATAAGGCTCGACTAGTGGCCCAAGAATTCTCTCAAAGGCCTGGATTTGATTACCATGAAACTTACTCTCCGGTAATGGATGGAGTAACTTTTCGTTTTCTAATAGGTATGACTTGTATGGAAAGATTAGAAATGCGTTTCATGGACGTTGTGATAGCCTACATATATGGATCACTTGATAGTGATGTTTATATGAAAATCCCTGAAGGATTAAAATTGGAGGAAACTAAGCCTCGCCATTTGTACTCAATTAAATTACAACGATCAATATATGGCTTAAAACAGTCTAGTCGTATGCGGTATAACAGACTTAGTGAGTACCTATTGAATAATGGGTATATTAATAATCAAGTGTGTCCATGTGTGTTTATTAAAAAGTCTCAAACTGGTTTTGTTGTTATTGTTGTTTATTTGGATGATTTAAATATTGTTGGTACTTCTGAAGATATTACTAACACTACTAATTATTTGAAAAATGAGTTTGAGATGAAAGATCTTGGAAAGACAAAGTTTTGTTTAGGTATACAGGTGGAACACTTATCTTTAGGCATATTTGTTCATCAGTCAACCTACACAGAAAAAGTTCTTGATCGATTTTACATGGACAAATCTAATCCACTGACTACGTCAATGGTTGTTCGATCACTTGAAGTCGAAAAAGATCCATTCCGTCCCAGAAAAGAAATTGAAGATGCTCCTGGACCTGAAGTTCCATATCTTAGTGCAATTGGTGCTCTTATGTACCTCACAAACAACACACGACCTGATATTGCATTTGTTGTGAACCTAGTTGCAAGATTCAGTTCTGATCCAACTAAAAGACATTGGGATGGAATTAAACATATCTTGAGATATCTCCGTGGGACGATTAACCTTGGATTGTACTTTCCAAACAACTCGAAATCACAACTCGTTGGATATGCAAATGCTGGGTACATGTCAGATCCTCACTTTAGAAGGTCACAAACAGGTTATTTATTCACATATCGTGGGACTGCTATCTCTTGGAAGTCTACAAAACAGACTATGGATGCAACTTCATCAAATCATGCCGAATTACTAGCAATCCATGAAGCAAGTAGAGAATGCATCTGGCTGAGATTCGTCAGTCAACATATTCGGCGATCATGTGGATTATCAAATATCACAGATAGTCCTACAATTATGTTTGAAGATAATTCAGTTTGTATTAAGCAGTTGAAGGAATGATACATTAAAGGAGATCGAACAAAACACATATTACCGAAGTTCGTCTACACTCATGAACTACAAGATCAGAATGGTGACATTGAGGTACAACAAGTTCGTTCAAGTGATAATTTGGCTGATATACTAACAAAGTCACTCCTTACATCAACGTTTGAAAGGCTACGAAATAATATTGGCATACGAAGACTGAGAAGCTTGTTGCATCAGGATGTCAACATGTGAGATATTTTATTCAGGGGGAGACTGTACTCTTTTTCCTTCGTTAATGTTTTTATCCCATTGGATTTTTCCTTACAAGGTTTTAACGAGACAGTCAATCTCCAGAATAACTCACATTGATAATCAAGAGGGTTTATGATATGATTGACAATGTAAGCTTACAAAGGAAGCTTTGGAGTCATCATTCCCGATACACACAAATGAAACAAGCATGAGCAGGGGTGTTGGCCCTATATGTCACAATTTTGAACAATAATGCCCTAAATGGCACAATTGGAAAAGATGGCCCTAAATGACACGCTAAAACGCCAAGGCGTGTAGCGTTAGTACATATTCATTTTTTTTACGTTGAAAACGCTAGATGAAGTTGTGTTCTAGACAGAAAACACTAGATTAAGTTGTGTTAACAACAAAAATGCAACTTAATGTTGTGTTACAGGTGAAAAACGCAACTTAATGTTGTGTTACAGGTGAAAAACACAACTTAATGTTGTGTTAGGCATCAAAAACACAACTTAATGTTGTGTTAGTGGATTTTTAATTTTTTTGCAAAAATACCAAAATATTTACAAAAAATGCAACTTATTAATAATGGTGTTTTCCCGGCGTCCTGATTTTAGGGTTGTAAACAACCCTAAAATCAGGGTAGGTTAGGGTTTAGAGTCTAGTTCCCTAAACCCTAAGTCTGTATACGAATTATTCGTCATTCTTAATATTTCTAAAACCCAAAATAGAAACATTGAACCCCAAAGGTTAACTATTGAACCCTAGAATAAATCAACTTTAAGTATTGTTTGTTCTGAGATTGGAAAACGCTGATTTAAGTTGTGTTTTATACTGGAAACGCTAGATGAAGTGGTGTTTTGACACTGAAAACGCTACTTCAAGTGGTGTTTTCGGGTAAAAACGCTACTTTAAGTGGGGTTTTTGGATGAAAACGATACTTTAAGTTGTGTTTTGACGCTATTTTCAAAACGCTAGACGATGTAGCGTTTTAACGTGCTATTTTGGGTCATTTTTTTCAATAATACCATTTGTCTTATAATTGTGCCATATGGAGCCTTTTCTCCATGAGCAGTACATATGTATTATTATATCTAGGTCGGTTAACAAGACAACCAAATTTTGTCTTATAAATAGGCCACGTAATCCATTTGACAAGAATATTAAAAAGAAGCTTGAATCACTTCTCCAGCTCTTATCTTTGTTTACTTTAATATATCATGTTTTAGTTGTAAGTTTGTATAATCATGTCTTTATATTAGTTGGTTTTTTATCTTAACTTATTTATAACACCATTTAAATATTAACCCCACATTTTTACCCTCATTATCCAAACAAAAAAAAGTAAAAATAAAAACACTCCCACTGCACTTAGTTTTTGTGCATTTAAAATAAATGGAAGCAACAGTTGCATTATACAAGTGCAGTTGCAGTACACATTTGTCGTATTCAAAAACTAATCAAATTCTTAGGGTTTCAACTTCAAAACACATAACAAATTCACTCTTCAATTCGAATCAAAATCGCAGGTACAATAATTGTTAAATAATTCGTATTTTGATGTTAATTTAGTTGATTATTATGCTTGTTGTAGTGTCTGTGATGTTAATTGTTGATTATGATGATTAGTTTCGTGATCGGTGCGATATACGTGAGGTTGATTTAGTACGGATCAATGTGTGTATATATGTATGTAAAATTGGAAGGAGAAGTAAAAACTCGTTATCGCTGTGATCTGGTGGTTTAAGTTGTGTTACTGGTGATTTGTTCCGCTACGACTAGTGATTTTTAGTATTTTCGAGTGATATCTGTACTTCTACGACTAGTGATTTGTGTTATTTGTACTTCTGCGATTAGTGATTTGTATTATTTAGAGTAATAATTAGTGATTTGTATTATTTTGAGTGATGATCTGTACCGCTACGACTAGTGATTTGTTTTATTTTGAGTGATACTATGTATATCTGCGACTGATAATTTTTGTGCGGTTTCTAGGCTAAAGTGTTTATTATTGGAGCACGTTCTTAATTTTATTAGTTCGGTTGTCACAAGCTATTAAGGTTTAAACACTAGAAATAGTAATACAAATTGCAAACCATGATTGTTGAAAGCAATATCCATGTATTTCTTTATGCTAAAGACATATCGATATCACAGTAGGTAAGATGGCTATATAGTTGGTGCTACAGATAACGATAGTATATTAGTTTAGTAGTGGAAGATTAAAGATATGGTGTACTAAAGTCAAGGAACTGATACTTGTTTGTTTTATTCGAAGAATATGCCGTTTTTCTAATTTTGGATTAATTTATTAGAAGAGGAGTTTGTTTCCAAATCTGTGAAGTAGCATTTGATGTTAAGGAGGGAACAGTTTGATTACGACTGTAATTTTTGGTTTAGAATCAGCCAAGGGTTTTTTGGATTACGTGAATCCTAACTGTTTTGTACACAGAAAAAAGGGGTTTGATAAAAAGCGGACCGGAGAAAGTATTGTTGTGTCTAAGATGGGTGGAGTTGGAGCTAGGGCACTGGGTTCAGATGTAAAGTCGGGAGATATGGTTTTTGAACCTATTCTGGAGGAAGGAGTTTTTCGGTTTGATTGCTCTGCTGATGATAGGGATGCAGCATTTCCGAGTCTTTCTTTTGTTAATCAGAAGGACAGGGACACTCCTTTGTTGACCAGTAAAGGGAAACCATCATTTACCCCTACTTTTGAGTGTGTACTTGGACAACAAATTGTTACAATCGAGGTTAGTTATTTAGCATAATTTGTTCAATCCCTTAACATTGCTATGCAACATGTCTTCATTTGTACGCACTTCGTTGATTTAATAGATAAAGGTTTTTTTTCTCAGCTTCCTGCCGAAACCACTTTTTATGGAACAGGAGAAGTTAGTGGACAGCTTGAACGTACTGGGAAGAGGGTAAAGTACCTACGTTGATTGATTTTACAAAATTGTTTTAGTTCTTTAATGATTTTATAGTTCTGTTGTATTAGGTTTTTACTTGGAATACAGATGCCTGGGGTTATGGTACTGGAACGACATCTTTATACCAGTCACATCCTTGGGTTCTAGCTGTTCTTCCAGATGGAGAGGCACTAGGGGTTCTTGCCGATACAACAAGACGTTGTGAGGTTATTATGATATATTTCATATAGTTTTTAATAACACGCATGAGAGTGTACATATCGCGTATAGACACACGAACTTAAGAAATAAACACTTAGCTAGTTTACTCTATTTTTCTTTCTTTTGAGCAGATTGATTTACGGAAAGAATCAAGTATAAGGTTTTGTGCTCCATCATCATTTCCTGTCATTACTTTTGGTCCTTTTCCCTTACCAGTTGACGTTTTGGCATCATTTTCTCGTGCAGTTGGTAAGTCCTTGAATAAGCCTATTGAGTAGTGCATTTTAATTTTTCGGACGGTGCCTATCATGCTAGATGAGTGTGAAAACACTTATGTTTTCATTATGAATAAGCTCGATTGTCGTATTAGTTAAACATGCACTTTAAGTACATAGTCCAGAAATGTGGATGAGTAATTTTAGTATTTTTATTTGGTGCTACGGTTATATCACTGACATGTCAGTTCTACCACATCAATGTAGTTCTGTAATCTGTTATACACGGACCATCTTCTTTTTGCGTAGTTAGTTTTGTAATACATATACAAGATCATTCTGTTATAATTTTCTTTTATCTTAGTATTCTGAGATTAGTGCTGTTTTAATTTCATTGTTGCAATACTACAGCTGCTTGGTTGTGTTTCAGGTTGTAATTATGGTGCTTTGGTTGTGTTTCAGGTTGTAATTATGGTGCTTGATGTTTTGTTGTTTCACTAAGATATGAATATATTCTATATAAAGCTTTCCTACATAAAGTGGAGTTCTTTTAGCATATTTTATGATATGATATGTCAATCTGTCATTTTGGGAGCATACACATAAGTTTATGGTGTTTATATGTAAATTAAATGACTGTCCAATCTTTCTAGGAACTGTTTTTATGCCCCCAAAGTGGTCACTGGGCTATCAGCAATGTCGTTGGAGCTATGACTCAGATGTACGAGTTCGCGAGGTTAGTCATTTATGTTATATATACTAATCACAATCACTCATCTGTTTTGGCATATGTACATTTTTTTGCTTCATGTCAAGACTAGTGGTGATGTCAAGACTAGTGGTACTGATGCTAATAATGTCAGTACTGATTGTCAAGACTAGTGGTACTGATGATGATGTCAAGACTAGTGGTACTTATGCTAATGTCAGTACTGATTGTCAAGATTAGTGGTACTGACTGATACTGAAGTACTGATATTGATGATGTAAATAGTTAATTAGTTTATTCTTTTTGTATATTAGAATATTACAGCTGTCAATTACTTCTTTTTTTCAGTTATGTTTTCTTTGTTTACCGAGGAAAATCATAGTATCATATCCTGCGTGATTTTTTTCATCTTGACATCCGTCAAAATTGCGATCTTTTAATGTGTTGAACTTTTTATTTTGTAAGAGTCCTATCAAAGCTAATTCATTTTGTATTGTTCTGTAGCTATATAAAATATGATTTCTGTCTAGATTTCTTGTTTGTGTGATCAACATAGCCTATCATGCTACAGTATAGCAAAGTATAGCAAATTCAGATGTTAACAACAGACCAAGGCCATGTTTAAGCATTTTAATAACTTCAAGTTTTTGTTTTTAATTAATCAATATAGGTAGCTAAGCATTTAAATATGTTGAAATATAGCATAAGATCCATTTGGGGTCTTCCTCTATTACCTTAAGGTTTTAGATGAGCTGGTTACTCAACATGGTATCAGAGCTCTGGTCGGCGGGGGTCACGAGTTCGACTCCCTGCCACCCCCAATATTCTCACAATTTATGAGGGACACGAAGGCAAATTAATGCCCCAAAGATGGGTGCCCGTGATCCACTCTTCAACCCAAAAATGGGCTTTCGAGTGAGGGGGAGTGTTGAAATATATAGCATAAGATCCATTTGGGGCCTTCCTATATTATCTTAAGGTTTTAGATGAGCTGGTTACTCAACAAAATACAACTAGCAAAACATTTTAGTTTTAGTTTTTCGAGAAATGTGTATGGTCGTTCAACTGTTCAAGTTCCAAACTACTACATGCATGTACAACATGCATTTACATCTTGTGTATCTAAACATAGTTCAATTGAATTATACATGTAAATTATAGTTAATATTAAAAATATATTATATATATATATTAAAATATGGTATATATTAGAATTTAAATAAATTATATTTAATATTGAATAAATAATTATCAAATCACGTTTACAACGAATTCTAAACATAACAATTTTATAATCGAGATTAATTGTTTAAAAAGTTACATATTGAAACTTATTTTTTAGCTTGACATATTTGAATTATGAACCTAATGGATTATAAAATGAAAAGAATCCTTAAGTTAAACATTTTATTTAGATTTAATAGACTTAAATTCGTTGCATTAATATGTTTTTTATAATTATATTCAAAAAAATAATTTTAGATTAATAATGACAAAGTCAAACAACATTTATACAACGAAGACGTGGAAATGGTACAATGCTAGCCATTGAAATCAACGTGGACCCTTAATTTTATAGGGTGAAAGCCAATTTTAACCTGTTTTTTATACAAGATTAACAACAATAACCATTTTTAAAATTTTGACTAACTTTGACCTATGGGATACCCAACTGTCAATGGAGTATCCCATATATATGGGATACCCAACTGTCAACGGAGTATCCTGTATATGAGATACCCAACTATCACTGGAGTATCTTATACAAATTGCCAAATTGAGATACCCAACTACCAGTGGAGTATCCCAAAGGGTAAAGTTGACCACTTTTTTCAGAATGGTTATTTTTGTTTATTTTATCAAAAAAATGGTTATTTTTGTAATTTTTTCAATTTTATACTATTTTTTTTCTTTACTGTGCATTCAACATGAGTAAAACAGTTGCAACCATAGATTGCATATTCTACGACCTGTCAATATTTTAAAATTGTCATTTCAATAATTATACATTCTTTTGCCAACTACTCCTACATCATTACTTTAGGTCTTTGTAAAACTCTACTCCCAACTGTCTCTGTTCATCTACTTCGTTTCTACTCTCCTGCTTTCTATTTCCTAAAGATGGCTTCATCCAGTTCTTCTCGAAGGTCACCAAAACAAACAGTTGTGCCTCTCTTAGGTCATTATATCTTTCAGCTTCAAGAAAGGATAAGGGTTCAAGATCAAAACGGGTACCTCAAAAAATTACTGAGATATGGAGTATGGTGGCTAATACAAAACAAGAAGGGGTATTTGCAAAAACAAATTTTGAATATTCGGTCTTTCTTTTAGGAACCAGATGTTTATACGACAACGGTCCAAACAAAGAAAAGATTATTGAAGAGCTTTATGATAGTAATCTAACAAAAGTTCAATATGCGGTATTTGCTAAGAGAGCCGAGTCAATGGTTGGAGATCAAGAAGAAGAGATAAATGTTGATATTTATAAAAAGGATGAATTGAAAGTTGCTGAAGATCTTGCAGTGTTATTTAATGAAAACCCAATGTTGAGAAATGATTATATCTTTCAGCTTCAAGAAAGGATAAGGGTTCAAGATCAAAATGGGTACCTCAAAAAATTACTGAGATATGGAGTATGGTGGCTAATACAAAACAAGAAGGGGTATTTGCAAAAACAAATTTTGAATATTCGGTCTTTCTTTTAGGAACCAGATGTTTATACGACAACGGTCCAAACAAAGAAAAGATTATTGAAGAGCTTTATGATAGTAATCTAACAAAAGTTCAATATGCGGTATTTGCTAAGAGAGCCGAGTCAATGGTTGGAGATCAAGAAGAAGAGATAAATGTTGATATTTATAAAAAGGATGAATTGAAAGTTGCTGAAGATATTGCAGTGTTATTTAATGAAAACCCAATGTTGAGAAATGAAGTAAGGAAGGAGTGGATGGAGCACATCTCGTATAATCCTCACAGAAGCAGGTGGTGTATTTCTGGTTTGTTATCTTCACGTTGAATGCAGTTTTTAATAAAGAATATCTTAATTATCAACAACTTTTTCCTTTTTGGAACACCCCAGTCCCACATCGAGGATATTTGGGACCTATGTTTAGTTTATAAGGCAAAGTACTACTACTAATTAGCACCAACAAATCATGATCTTTTGGGGTCTGTGGTGGACTATAGTTATCCAAGTTGGTTGCATTTGGGCCAGTATGCTTCGGTTTATTCGGACTCGGAATCGAGACTTGACCCGATTTTCGAAAAAGGCTCGGGATTTGATCCGGGTTATCACATATGATATCAGAGCCGACTCTCGAAAGCTTGTCGAGGCAAGTTGCCGGAGGTGGGGACACGAAGGCTGGTGGTATTATCCCACAATAGACAGAGGTTCGGAGGTGGGGACACGAAGCCAACCAGTATTATCCCACAATCCCACAATGGCTATCCGTTCAGACTTGACGAGGACGTCAAGAGTTTAAGTGGGGGAGTTTGTAACACCCCAGTCCCACATCGAGTATATTTGGGACCTAACAGAAATATTTTTTTATCTTATCAACAACAATATTTTGATCCTCTTCAATGCATTTCTTATATCTTGAACAATCTTTTTGAGTAAAATAATGGAGATTATGCGCATCATTCAGGTTTTGGCAACTCTCAATCCGGGTGTAAACTTCATTTACAACCCGATTAACTAATTTTCCATGTTGCCACTCAAATTTGTACCCGACTTCAATTAACATCCAATAATGATCTGCATCGCACTCACAAATGACTAGTCTTGGAATTTGTTGATTGGGATTAAGGAGTGAAATTAATTGAGAAGACATGTGCTCTTTCGTAAACAGATTTGCGACTACAAAAAATCTTTTTTCGTTAATCTTGCCTAAACTTTCAACTGGGTTGCAGTGGTTGAATAATATTGATGTAAAATCAATATATTCAGCCATAGAGAAACCTACCTCCGGTCCATGCTTAAGATATTCTTTAATTAAAATACTGCATTCAACGTTAAGATAGCAAGCCACAAATACTTGTTATCTTAACGTTGAATGCAGTTTTTTGATTAAAGAATATCTTAAGCATGGACCGGAGGTAGGTTTGTCTGTGGCTGAATATATTGATTTTTCATCAATATTATTCAACCACTGCAACCCAGTTGAAAGTTTAGGCAAGATTAACGAAAAAAGATCTTTTGCAGTCGCAAATCATTTTACGAAAGAGCATCCGTCTTCTCAATTAATTTCACCCCTTGATCCCAATCAACCAATTCCAAGACTAGTCATTTGTGAGTGCGATGCGTATCGTTGTTGTATGCTAATTGAAGTCAGGTACAAATTTGAGTGGTAACACGAAAAATTAGTTAATCAGGCTGTAACTGAAGTTTACACCCGGATTGAGAGTTGCCAAAACCCGAATGATGCACATAATCTCCATTATTTTACTCAAAAAGATCGTTCAAGTTATAAGAAATGCATTGAAGATGAGCAAAATATTGTTGTTGATAAGATACAAAATATTTCTGTTGAGGAAAAAGTTGTTGATAATTAAGATATTCTTTAAATTAAAAAATTGTATTCAACGTTAAGATAACAAGCCAGAAATACACCACCTGCTTCTGTACGAGGATTATATGAGATGTGCTCCATCCACTCCTTCCTCACTTCATCTCTCAACATTGGGTTTTCATTAAGGCTCCGTTTGGTATTGCTGTTGCAGACAGCAACAACAGCTTTTTTCTGAAAATCAGCTAAAAAAGTGTTTTGGTAAAATTTAAAAGCTGCTTTTCTGAAAAGCGCTTTTGGCTGAAAAACTGCTTTTAGAGAAAGCAGGCCCCCCCATGCTTTTAAAAAAAGCTGCTTTCAGCTTTTGCGGGAAGCAGCTACTGGTTTTAACATCAGAACTCACCAAAAACATTAATTTTTTATATTATACACCAAAACATGCACCTATCAAAAATATTACCAAACAGTTATCTGATTTTCACAACAACACTTATTTTAACAGCACTTTTTTCAACAGCACAACAATTTTTAACAGCAATCCCAAACAGAGCCTAAATAACACTGCAAGATCTTCAGCAACTTTCAATTCATTCCTTTTGTAAATATCGACATATATCTATTCAACTTTATCTCCAACCATCGACTCGGCCGTCTTAGAAAATACCGCATGTTGAACTTTTGTTGAATTACTAGCATAAAGCTTTTCAATAATCTTTTTTTTGTTTGGATCGTTCTCGTACAAACACCTGGTTCCTAAAAGAAAGACCGAATATTCAAAATTCATTTTTGCAAATACCCCTTCTTGTTTTGTATTAGCCACCATACTCCGTATCTCGGTAATTTTTTGAGGTACGCATGTTAATCTTAAACCCTTATTCTTTCTTGAAGCTGAAAGATATAATGACTTAAGAGAGTCACTAAGAGGCACAACTGTTTGTTTTGGTGACCTTTGAGAAGAACTGGACGGGGCCATCTTTAGGAGAGTAGAAACGGAGGAGATGAACAGAGACAGTTGAAGTAGAGTTTTACATAGACCTAAAGTAATGATATAGGAGTAGTTGGCAAAAGAGTGAATAATTATTGAAATGACAATTTTAAAATATTGACAGGTCGTAGAGTATACAATCTATGGCTGCAGCTGCTTTACTCATGTTGAATGCATATTATAGGAAAAAATAGTATAAAATCAAGGGTCCACGTTGATTTCAATTGCTAACAGTCATAAATGAGTTCAATTGTACCATTTCCACGTCTAGTCGTTGTATAAATGTTGTTTGATTTTGTCATTATTAATCTAAAATTATTATTTTTGAATATAATATTGAAAATATATCAATGCAACGAATTTAAGTATGTTAAATCTAAATAAAATGTTTAACTTAAGTATTTTTTTTCATTTTATAATCCATTTGCTTCTTAATTCAAATACGTCAAGCTAATAAATAAGTTTCAATATGTAATTTTTTAAACAATTAATCTGAATTATAAAATTGTTATGTTTAGAATTAGCTGTAAACGTGATTTGGTAATTATTTATTCAATATTAAATATAATTATTTATATTTTAATATATACAATATTTTAATTTATTTAATACTAACTATATTTTTCATATATAATTCAATTGAACTATTTTTAGATACACAAGATGTACATGCATGCAGTCGTTTGGAACTTGAACTGTTGAACGACCATACATATTTCTCGAAAAACTAAAACTAAAAATGCTTTGCTAGCTGTATTTAAATGCTTAGCTACCTGTATTGATTAATTGAAAACAAAAACTTAAAGTTATTAAAATATTTAAACACAGCCTTGGGTTGTTGTTAACATTTTCCCAAATTAGAGGATTTATCCACTCCACAACAATCAGGATGCATGTGAAGCTCCTGAATTTGCTGTTTGGCAATTGATTTGTAGACTTCTTGTCCTGAAGATTTCTAGTTTCTTGTTTTGCATGCAGATTGCTAGAACATTCCGGGAAAAAGGTATACCTTGTGATGTCATATGGATGGATATCGACTACATGGATGACTTTCGTTGTTTCACTTTTGACAAGGTAGGCTTTTATGACTAAATGAAGTTATGCATGTAAACTTCCTTATAGATTGAGAAAAAAAGACAGCGGAATTAAGCTTTTAACCCATATGGAAGACTAAAACAGCTAACTGCTCGTTTATTCCCAGGAACGTTTCTCAAATCCACAATCTTTAGTAAAAGATCTTCATGATACTGGTTTTAAAGCAATCTGGATGCTTGACCCAGGAATCAAACAAGAAGAAGGTTATTTTGTTTATGACAGTGGTTCTGAAAAGGACATCTGGATCCAGACAGCTGATGGAAGGCCTTTCGTGGGTAAGATTTTATATGCATTCACATTCAACCTGTAAATTGGTTCTTACGTTTCCAAGTTTTACTTCTATTTCAGGGGATGTATGGCCTGGGCCTTGTGTTTTTCCTGACTTTACACAATCGAAAGCTCGTTTGTGGTGGTCAAGTTTAGTTAAAGATTTTACTGAATATGGCGTGGATGGTATATGGAATGATATGAACGAGCCCGCTGTCTTCAAGGTGAAGTTAAGCAAGTTTTATGCATTTAAATTATTTATATCACTCCTTAATCTTTATCTCTTGTTTTTTCAGACAGTAACGAAAACCATGCCTGAGAGTAATGTTCATAGGGGGGATGCCGAACTTGGAGGGTGTCAGAGTCATGCGCATTATCACAATGTAAGTTTTTTCAGTCCTGCTTTGGTTTCTTTATTTAGTAAATTGCTCATTGTGGGTAGTGTTGTTATATGGTGGGATGTTTATGACTTTATGTTGATAACAGGAAAAATTCTGTAGTTCTTTAGCCAGTTTCAGTTGTTTATTTAGGTATATGGCATGCTGATGGCGAGATCAACATATGAAGGCATGGCATTAGCTAATGGGAGTAAGCGTCCATTTGTTCTCACTCGAGCTGGATATGTTGGTAGTCAAAGATATGCAGCAACATGGACCGGAGATAATCTATCAACCTGGGAGCATCTACATATGAGCATATCCATGGTTCTCCAACTGGTAATCAGCTTTTTGTTCTATTTGTCGAAGATTTATGCAATGAAGCGGGATGTGAATTGTTTCATAGCTTTCCTTCATAAGCTCTGTTTTCTGTAAATAGATAAATGTCATATGTGCCAGCCATTTTACTCGTAAAACATTGTCCTAGAGTTATTTATATATCTACATATGCTTTAAGGGTTAAAATAGGTGCTAGAGGAAGTAAAACCCTCTACATAAATGCATCTAGTGTAACTTGTAACCTATTGATTAAGTTTTAAATGCTTCTGTCTCGTAATGGGCTGATAATAACTACTTTCTTCATACCTTCCTTCTTATTTAGTTATCAACTGATACATCAAAGGGTTTTATACCTTGACTTAAGAATTAAGTGTAAACATGAGTTGCTGTTGATGACCTCTGATCATTGTTGACCACTTGGAAGTACTTCTGAATATGATAATGGAAATTTAGTTATAGATATATATAGCGTCGTGGGAGAGGAACTGTTGTTTCAGTCGAGTTAAATTTACTGGTTCTGCATTTCAAACGATTCTCTAATAATTTTTTATTACAGGGGATTAGTGGTCAGCCACTTGCAGGGCCAGATATTGGTGGATTTGCTGGAAATGCAACACCAAAGCTTTTTGGAAGATGGATGGGTGTTGGTGCCATGTTTCCGTTCTGCCGTGGGCATTCAGAAAAGGGCACCTCTGACCATGAGCCTTGGTCTTTCGGGGAAGAGGTTTGCATCGTTGTTACAAACATAACCGCCTTGCTTCCAGCTCATTGTGATTATATCTAAATGTCTTAAATTCTGTATTTCTTCACCGACTGAGTTGCTAGCATTTGACAAATCATAAATGATTCTATAATAATAATAGTTCTAGATAATTTTAACATGAATCAGCACACACACAATTTATAAGATGGCAGAACCAGTTCATTCTCTCAGGCAGTTTATCATACTTGAGAGTTTATCACAAACCGGACTAATCCTATTTTATTCTTGATTACTCTGCTCCCTTCTCATTCACGGTTGATTCTGCATTGAAAGAAAAATAGTGGGTATTGTTTTGTCAAGGTTTACATATAACAAATCTAAGAGAAAGTAGCAATCCATGATATAAATAAGTTTAAGGACGATATAGTTAGTTGTTGGTGCCTTGTGCCATCAAGCTGATGCATTAGGGATCCAACATCAATATGATATGTACTGAATATGATCATAAAGTTTTTTTCGTGCAAGTTCATCAAATGACTTGTGCTTTCGAGTTCTGTTGGTGGAGAAATATATCCATGCACATTGTTGAATAGCATAACACAAACACTAGTAAGAAACAGTTTAAGCTCTATTGAGATGTTCCATGATTTTGTTTAATGCGCATTAATATCTGTTATCAATTTTTCATGAACCTGGTGCTAGGTATAACTTTTATTACTGTTACAGTGTGAAGAAGTTTGCCGATTGGCATTGAGAAGGCGATACCGCCTTTTACCACACATATATACCCTCTTTTATTTCGCACACACTAAGGGAATTCCAGTGGCAGCTCCTACATTCTTCATAGGTGAGCTCTTTTGCTATCAAGTTGATTTACATTGATGACGGTCCATCTGTATGTGGCTTCCTTATATGATGATCTTTTCATTTATAACTACTTACTGCAGACTCGAAAGACCCTAAGTTAAGAACAATTGAGAATTCATTCATGTTGGGATCCCTTCTTATATATGCAAGGTCGGCATTTTCTTTCTCTAGTTGCACCAAAAAACATGTTTTTAGAGTATCTTGCATGTTCTGCAATTCTTATTTTGTTATCTACCCCTTATTTGTTACCCTATAGCAGAGTGAATGGAGTGCAATTGAATTGAATGAATTTCAGGGTACTCCAATTGGACTTCTGATACTAGTGAACTAGAACTCTAATTAAATGCTTATTTTATTTATTATGTCAAACAATTGTTAAGCTTGAAGAAGGAGATTTGATATCTGTGTCAATACTGCAATTTGACCATAATAAATGTATGCTTATGTAGCTATTTATATGGGAACTTAACAACGTTAAGAGTGCATGAATATTTATTCGTTCGAAGGAAAAATGTTCTCTGATATTTTCAAATTACTTGCAACAATTATAAAAAATAAAGAATACGTTAATGCAAGAAAATGAACTAAAAAAATCAGATTTCAGTCTTTAACTTATCAAGTACCTTGGTCAATTCTATGTCTATCAAATTGCTGGTTCCTTTGTATGTGTATTACCTGTATATTACTGAACAAGACAGCAAATTACTGTTGACTTGACCATGAGACATAATATGACAAGCTTGCAGTTAAGCTAAACTGACCGACCTGCATTCACCCTTTTTTGTCAATTTACATTTACCCTATTTTACCTGCATGACCTATTGACCTACCAATTGAGTTACTTTGCCTGATTAAAATTTTGTTTTTATTTGTTTCTTTTTCAGGGTCATAGACCTTATTCTTTGAGTTCTGAAATTCATCTTACTGACTACTGTCATTTAACATTTTCTTGATAAACTCTCTTTTGTTCACCATACTTTCTCTTTCTGCTTAGTGTGTAAAATTTTATCAAGCGCCAGGAGCTGTTGCAACTAGCTTGCTGGGAATGTTCAATAAAATGAATTGTATCATACCATTTGAATATTGTGTAAAAGAAATTTTTATAATCTGTATATGATTCATAGATTACTCCTCCAAATGTGATGAGCTGGCATCGGTAAGCATCAGTAAGTGTGTAAGTATTAAGCTAGATAGTGTATCATGTGGTCATAATGCACCCTAATTCTAAAATCAACAAGTGTCGATGTGTAATCCTATAGAGACTGAAGACGGCCAAAAGAATCTTCCTTCCAGTGCATGTATTGATGTTATGATGTGATTATTTGTTTGATTTGCATTATACCTCATGTTTTATTTTTATTTTTGAGTTAAGTGAAATGATCTTAACTGCAGGGAGTTTTAGAAGTTCTGAGCTTATGTAGGTTTTTTTCCAAAAAAATTGGATGCAAGTGTTCTTTTGAAGAAACTGTACTTTTTGTTTGACCTGTTAGTAACTATGGTTTTGTGGTAGCAGCACAATGCATGATCACGGGGTGAATCAGTTGCAGCACACACTGCCTGAAGGCATATGGATGAGTTTTGACTTTGATGATTCACATCCGGTATGGTTTAGAACTGTAAAAGCATATAATATTTTTCATAAAGCAGCCATATATTAATTTTAAATTTTACATTTTAATGCTTATATCAGGATTTACCAGCTCTCTACCTGCAAGGTGGATCAATCATTCCGGTTGGTCATCCTTATCAACATGTTGGTGAAGCGGATCCAAGTGATGATATATCAATACTCGTCGCTTTAGATAAAAATGGTACTTCATTTGCTTTTAATATTAAAGAAGTTTTCTGTTAATTGGTTAAAAATAGTAATAAAAAAATATGATTTATTAGATAGAGTCAAATAGTTATGATGTAGGTAAATGAATGGCATGATCCTGTATTTAGCTATATTTTTTTAACTATAGCATCATCATGTCAAATATAATTTGTTATCTAGTTATTAGTTTAAGATGTAATATCAGCCATTTGAGGGATTATATTTCTCTCTTTCACGTTCTCATCTCAAGGCTCGCTCTTTGTTCTGAAAACCTAGTCTCTAAACACTTGTTCATATTGAAGGCCCATATCACGGGTAAGTCCAAAGAAGTTATCTGTCAAATATCGGGTTAATATATGAAATACTTGATTCTTGTCTTGATTAGTTTTCTACTCGACATACTGTTTTTGATAGTTATAGAAGACATTTCCTATTGATACATATGTACAATATAAGTTAAGTTCAGTTGGAGTAAAGATTCAATTTTCTGGTTTGCAGGAAAGGCTCAAGGTGTTCTTTATGAAGATGGCGGTGATGGATATGAATACACCAAAGGAGGTTATCTCTTAACAACGTATGTTGCTGAGCTTCAGTCTTCAGTTGTTACTATAAGAGTTTCCAAAACTGAGGGGTTGTGGAAGAGGCCAAAACGACGTTTGCATGTACACTTATTGCTTGGTAAAGGTGCTATGGTATGCCTTGTTCCAATACTATAAGACTTGATGATATATAACTGGTTCATGAACCTGTTTTGATTTAATCGCTAGATGTTTGATTAACAGCTTGATGCATATGGAGTAGATGGAGAGGTTATACAAATCACCATGCCTTCAGAAAGCGAAGTGTCCGATTTAGTATCTGCAAGTGATAAAAAGTTCACAAGTCGACTTGGTAATACCCTTTCTTACTTAACTGACCTTTCAATTAATCATCCGTGTACGTGTTAAAGTTCCCATTTGGCATTGAGACCCCGAAAGCTTCTTTTCTAGCTTAGATGGTTATAAGTTGAGTTTAGTGACCCCACAACTGCTTTCCTTATAAGTTGGGAAAGCTGCTCTTAGGTCAAGCTAGCTTTTGCGGAAAGCAGCTTCCACAACTTTTTGTTCCCGATAAAAACACTATTGACCTTCAAAAATATTGCATCAAAAAGTAATTTTAATATTTTTTCAACTTCAAAAAACTTTTATAATTTATTTACCGAACACATATTGGCTTTTTCCCACAACACTTTCCGAACAAAGCTTTTCTCCACAATAGGCTGGTGAGAGCAATGAAAAAATGACCCAAAATATGACTGAGTATCAATCTTGTCCGAATACATTTAAAGAAAGATGAGAGAAAACAAAGGTGTGGTTAATACTTACAGATATTATCAAAAACTCTACTTAAATGTTTCCAAGGAAACTAGAATCAACACACAAAGAGGAAACATAAGATTTTCTAAAATGGCAGTAAGGAATATAGAGATTACTGCTTTTCTTAAACTATGGAATTTCAACTTTTTCTGACTTTTTTTTTGTCATCATCGTTGCTTGGCTTGTTGACGACCTCTGAACTAATGATTAATTGATTACTAATCTTGTATGAAATGTTATATCAAGTAGTCTTTTTCTATGTAATTGACCAGTTGTATCTATCAATAAGTATTACCTGGTACTTAACTAAGGCTACCTTTTCTGGATAGGCCTATATTCATCTTTTATGAATTTTCAGTTTAATATGTTTAATTGTGTCAGGTTGAACTGTGTGTATTTTTTTTGTTATGTAGTTGCAAGCTATATCAAAGCCTTTAAAATGTTACTGTCAATCTAGTTACTTTGATTTTAAAGCTTTCTTAAATCACTTATATCTTATGTTAAATCTGATTATATTTATAGTTTAGAGAAGTATCGTTCAGATTGTATTTGTTTTCTCGGCCTGAGGGCAGAGATAATCTGTACAAGACCGAACAAACTATCCTTGTATAAATACTGTTGTTGAGACTGTTGCAAGTCTGTCTCAAGAATTGTCTATTTGGGGCCAGTTAAGTCTACTGGCCTGCATTTTGTTTGTTAGAATGCAGAGCTGAACATAAACTGATGGCGTTTGTCTTTTGGATGGCTGGATTTAGGATGTAACATATATACAAGTTCAGCGTGTCATAGTTATACTCGAACCTATAGAATCCAGTTGTAATGTGAGTATTTGTGAAAAAGAGTTGTGAGGCTTATAATATGTAGTAAGTTGGTAAATTCAGTTACGAATAACAGTTGATTTCTGAATTTCGCCTCTTAGTTGTTCCTATAGGATCCTTATGATCATTAATGAATCAGATTCTTCTTTTTAAGCAAGATATTTGAGTAATGTGGTAAGTCTTGCTGTTTTTTTAATGTATTAAAATATGATTGCAGAAACTGCTAGGCAAATTCCCGAAGTGGAAAAAGTTTCTGAAGGAAAAGGAATAGAGCTTTCGAGGACTCCTGTGGAACTGAAAAGCGGTGATTGGGTCCTTAAAGTGGTTCCTTGGATAGGGGGGCGGATTCTTTCCATGGAGCATATTCCTTCTGGTAATGCTTACTTAAAAATCAAACTTTACATTTAAATGACTAAATATAATTATTATTATTCACATGTTTTGCATCCCAATTTTTTCTAACCTTACAATTATTCTGTATCCATCCTATCCTATTTCCATGTCTCTGACTTCCCTTTTTGTAGCCTATGATTAAGAGTAAAATTATATTCAAGCAATGATCAAAATTTGAAAAAGTGTATCAGTTATATTGTCCAATCCAAGACTATTAATTGACAAATATATAATTTGTGGTCCATTTTAATGTTGAAATACCCATAATATTTGACAATAGGTTAAATATAAAACTAGTTTCTCGTTCCCAGAAATATCAAATATATCTGTACTTTATTGTGTTAGACATTATGTGAACACCTTTTTTAAAGCTATACATCAAATATATCTGTACTTTATTGTGTTAGACATTATGTGAACACCTTTATTAAAGCTATATATGTCTTTCATCTCTAAAATGTTGGTCCTTGGTCAATTAGTGGTTTTCTGCTGTGGCAGGAACGCAATGGCTTCACAGTCGGGTCGACATTAATGGGTATGAAGAGTATAGTGGAATGGAGTACCGATCTGCTGGATGTTCGGAGGAGTATACTGTTATTGAGTGAGTCAAACTTAATCCTTAACTGCTCGGAAAACATAGTATCTTGAGTAGCACTACATGAAAACAAATATGACATACAATTGCTTATCTCTACAAGAAAATTTTCTGACTTGTGTTTTAAGACAATGATCTACTGAGAAGCAACTATATACATATATTGCCACTTATTCTCATACATTTTCCACGTCATTTCACATGTGCTCCAAGTACTAAACTTTATATAATTGGATTGAATGAAGCGATCTTATCTCCAGTGGGGTGCTACTTTGGAGGTTATTTAAGGACACAAAGCTAGTGTTAAGTTCTGCTCGCGGTTCGGTATATGTAATTACTAATTAACTAAAGTATCGATTTATAATTTTGTTTGGTAAATGTAAGTACTAATTAGCTAAAGTATTGATTCCTATTTTGTATAGAGAAAAACTGCAACTTTAAAAAGTCGACAATATTGAAAAGTATGTGTTAAGTGATTTTGCAGAAGCTGAAAAAAGATTTTCAATGAACAAAAAAGCTCAACTAAGATGGCCTATATTTCTGTATACACTGGTGAGACTTTAAATTAATATTTGGCACCTTTTTTTTCTTCCGGATCTTCTCTCTTCAATCCTTTACCCATCCCTCTCGGCTCTTATCTCCATGTCAACACATACAGCAAGGGCATTTCTGGGTTTGTTGGGGCCAAATTAGAAATTAAACATATCAGATTTCTTTATTCTACAACAAGGCTGCACCTTAAACCCCCATCATGTAATATTACCATCGTACAAAAGAGAACTGTAAAACTTGTTAGTATTAAATAGAACTAAGTATGGACTTTATTCAGTACACTTGATTTAAATCTCATGGTCATACATAATTTTATACTTAACGATTAAGGTATTAAATGCTTTGGGGTTTACTACAATTATTAGTAGCATTCATATGATATTTTTTGAATCTCTTAGTTTAAGATTTGTGCTGTTCTTCATTTTGCAGCCGTGATCTTGAACAGGCTGGAGAAGTGGAGTCTCTTTCATTAGAAGGTGATGTTGGTGGTGGATTGGTTATTGAAAGGATGATATCCCTGCCTAAAGATGACAAAAAAGTTGTCCACATTAATTCAAGCATTGTAGCTCGCAACGTTGGTGCTGGTTCCGGAGGATTTTCAAGGTTTAGTCTTCTACTTTTATATCTGGTGTATTGTCTTAACATCTTATTTGACTTAACTTTACATATTATGTAGGCTTGTTTGCTTGAGGGTGCACCCTACATTTGGCCTTTTACATCCCACAGAATCATATGTCTCATTTGTTTCCGTTGATGGATCTAAGCATGAATGTTGGCCTACTTCCAGTGAGCAGAGTTATGAAGGAGACATTCGGCCTAATGGTACATATACTGTTTTTCTAATAATATGTGCAAACCATAAAATACTTATGTTTACAGAGTGCTCTTATGTAGAGATTATATCTTCTGTGGCTTTGTCCATTTGAACTTGGATGTACATGCTCTGAAAATCATTAAGTATAAGTATTATGAACTGAGGTCCATGTTGTTCTAATTCCAGCAATTTCTCATGGCTATTAATTTGCGGCAGTTCTTAACTCTTTTCACTTGAATATCATGTTCAGGTGAATGGATGCTTGTGGATAAATGCCTTGGTGTGGCCTTGGTGAACACATTCAATGTCAGTCAGGTTTACAAGTGTCTCATACATTGGGGAACTGGTACAGTTAACTTGGAGCTTTGGTCTGAGGATAGACCTGTGTCGAAAAAGTCGCCTCTGACAATTTGTCACAAATATGAGGTGAGAGGCGTCTAGTAGATTAGAAGAAATGTAAACCTGCAGAATGCATCTAATTGCATTTGAATGTGTTGTAAAATTATAAATTCAGAGCCTGACATGTGCCTTCCCTATTAAATATTGTAATATTGTAATAATAGCCTTATCTTAGTATCAAATACTCCCTCCGTCCCATTTTATGTGAGCTAGTCAATATTACACGCATTTTAAGTAATTCAATGTTGACTACTTTAGATTCATTTACAACCACATAAAATGATGTGGGTGGGGATGATTAAGTATATTATATAAACATGTGGTTGCAACAATCTTAAATTGATACTATAAATGGATTGGTTCATTCTTTTTGGGACGTTCCAAAGAGGAAAGAAGATCACATAAAATGGGACGCGGAGGGAGTATATTAGTAGTATATTGGTTTGGTGCACAGACTGAAATACATGATAACTTTAACCCTCCGTGTGGTTTGGTTGTGACTTGTGACTCAGTTGTGAGAAATGAAAAAGATACTATAGTTTGGACAAATACTTTAAATTTTGATTTTGTCCTGTTCCTGCATTGGTACCAATATAAAGTAGACATAAACTTAAAAGATAAGTTGATATTATGTATAAAATAAAAAACTAAACATATTTGATTTTTTTTAGTTTGCATACAATCATAGTTGATTTTAAAATTTTAGATACTGTGCTCCTGCTTATACTTGAACCTATAACTAAAAGTTACCCAGGTTAACAATACACGCTATTTAATATAGATAATCATAATCCTACCAAACTCGAACAAGGCATGTTTCGAGGAATTACTGCAGTGATTACTTGGGCACAATCAGATTTTAGATAACAGGGTTCAATCCCATCTGCCCTGCCAAACTACCCAGCAGAACTGCCCTTTGCTTGCCCCTGCAGCAGTAATGAAAACAAGCCATGGCTTCCATTCTATAGCTTTCCATACGAAAGCCATCCCCCTTCCAAGCCCTCCTCTACTAATTTAGTCTCGCAAAGAAAAATCACATCAGGATCAAAGTCACGTATATAGAGCGTAACACATTCAACGTTCCCATTCCCTGCATGTTCCGACTTAGCACCTCCATTGCCAACTTCCTGCACATTCCAACTTAGCACGTCTATTGCGCTTGGCGATCCTGGTCCTTAGGGTCTGCCACTTTATTTGTAGAAAGAGGAGAACCTGAGTCAACTCATTTAGAAACCGACCCTCCAAATTGAACTTGCATTTGCATTTGCAATTGCCTTCATTCTTCATTATCTTCCTTACTATTAACCATATATAGTAGAACTTCAAGATTCAGTGCCCTTCTCCTTCTTTGTCTATTCATTTAGAAATCTTTTGTGTTAAATGGCAGAATGATAGTAAGTGAAGCAAATGAATAGCTAAATCCGTAATTTTCTAAGTATATCGACAAATTTGATCAATAGCGAGAAGTTTACTGATCATCTGTGTCACTCACTCCACACGTAAGGAAAAACTAATAATTAACCCAAAACATAAACAATTACTACAACAACTGCTCTTTTGTTTGTGCTGCTCTTCTGTTTGTTGAGCAAATAAACAAATGAAAGCGTGGAAAACATACATTAGTAGTATATTGCAGTAGAAAACTGTCTTATTCAACAAGGCCTCAAATTCTTTAGAGTCTCGACTTTATATTCAACTTCAAAATCATGGATAATATTCATATTTTCATTGCGCTGATTTGCTCACTATCATCATCATCATCGTCGTGTGCACAATATTTGTTTTCATCTAACAGGTAAGTTCTTAAATCAACTCATGTGATGATTTGTTTATTGCTCTGGTATTGCTTAGTTGTGGTGAATCGTCATTAATTATTGATTAGTCTCATGATCGGTTTGCTACACGTCATTTCATGATCTGCTTGATGTGATAATAGAAAGAACAAAGAAATGTCACTACATACAAATGCATGTGATATGACTGTAAGTTGGTGCTTCAGATGTTATATCGAGTCAAATAACTGACAATTTTCTACTTGAGTATCTGCGAATCGTGCCACTCACTTTGTTGCCAGAGGTGCACGATCACATGCTGATCTGTTTGCAATTGGTGCTTCTGCTCCACATGAGTTAACTTCTATTTAGAAAGCTGACTTGATTGTTTAATGATTGATGCATATTTTTTTTTTGAAAAAAAAGAACTGATGATTCTTTATTATATTTGAGGAATACAATGTTTTTCCATTTTGGATCAATTGACCAAAAGAGGATTTTGTGTCTGAATTCGTAAAATAGCATATATTAAGCAGGAATTTTGGATTTTGAAATACCTTGTGTTGTTTTGAAGGAAGTGCATCGAAAAAAGGAGATTTGATTGAAGGCTGACCGGGGAAATCTTTGCTGTGTCTAAGATGACTGCAGTTGAAGCTATGGCATCAGGTTCAGATGTTCAGTCAGGAAATATGGTTTTTGAACCTATTCTGGAGGAGGGAGTTTTCCGGTTTGATTGCTCTGCTGAGGATAGGAATGCAGCGTTTCCAAGTCTTTCATTTGTTAATCAGAAGGACAGGGACACACCGTTGTTGAATACTAGAGGGAAACCAACATTTACTCCTACGTTTGAGTGTGTACTTGGACAACAAACTGTTGAAATCGAGGTTATTTATGTAGCAAAATTTGTCAAATCTTTCAACATTACAATGTGACATGTGTTGATTTTTGCACTTTGCTGATATATTATTGTGTTATTTAAGCTTCCAGCCGGTACCACATTCTATGGAACAGGAGAAATTGGTGGACAGCTTGAACGTACAGGGAAAAGGGTATTGCACATCATTTAATTGGTTTCACAAGATTGCCCAACTTCTTCAAGGACTTAATAATTCTCGTGGATCAGGTTTTTACTTGGAATACCGATGCCTGGGGTTATGGTGCTGGAACGCCGTCTTTATACCAGTCACATCCTTGGGTTCTAGCTGTTCTTCCAAGTGGAGAAGCATATGGGGTTCTTGCCGATACAACAAGACGTTGTGAGGTCATCATGATGTTTTTCGTATACTTTTTATGCATGAGTGTCTACATATATATTTTCTGCACACAGCCTAAGTTTCTGAATTTTTACTTGCTGTGTTTCTTTGGAACAGATAGATTTACGGAAAGAATCAACCATGATTTTTTGTGCTCCGTCATCGTTTCCAGTCATTACTTTTGGTCCTCTTCCCTTGCCAATTGATGTTGTGGCATTATTTTCTCGAGTAGTTGGTAAGTTCCTGAACCAGCATACTGATTGATAGTTTTTATTTACGTTTATTGGAGGGTGCCTAACATGCTAGATGGCTGTAACTGCTTAAGTTTTCAATGAGAATATGCTTGAACGGCAGATTAATGCAGATCACCAAAGTGCCAAAACTAAATTAAAGACATCAAACAAAGAGGAATATAATTGTTGCAATACTACAGCTAATTGTGTTTCAGGTCATAGTTATGTGTGTTCAGTTATGGTGCATGCCCTTTTGTTATGTTCTTTTATTGTATTTTTTTTGTTACAATTGGTGAATGTCTTTTTTAACATACAGATAAGCGCATGGTCTTTATATTTAACTAAAAATGTCTATCCACTTTCTTATTAGGCACTGTATTTATGCCCCCAAAGTGGTCACTGGGCTATCATCAGTGTCGTTATAGCTATGACTCTGATGAACGAGTTCGTGAGGTTAGTCATTTATATTGTACTGACTTAGTGCAGATACTTTTCTGTTTTAGCACGAGTACAAATTATATATTATTGAGCTAAACTTGTTTATGGTGATTGTCTTAAAAGTGATCTCTTAAGCTAATGCGATATATTTTTAATTGTTTTGGGCAGCATAAAATGTGTCTAGACATTTTGTTTGTGATAATTAATTCAGTCTATTACGTCTCATGTGTTTCAATTTGCTCAACTGTTTGCTTGTGCAGATTTCCAGAACTTTCCGGGAAAAAGGTATACCTTGTGATGTCATATGGATGGATATCGACTACATGGATGGCTTTCGTTGTTTCACTTTTGACAAGGTATGCTTCCATGATTTAATGATATTAATATGCTAGGCATATAAACTTCCACTCGAATTGGACAAATGACAGTGGTAAATAAGTTCTTGGTCTAATATGCAAGAATAGAACTGTACGTAATTAACCCAGCTAATTGTTCATTGACTCAGGAACATTTCTCAGATCCACAATCTTTAGTGAAAGATCTTCATGATACTGGTTTTAAAGCAATCTGGATGCTTGACCCTGGAATAAAAAAAGAAGAAGGTTATTTTGTTTATGACAGTGGTTCTGAAAAGGATGTCTGGACCCAGACAGCCGATGGAAGGCCTTTCGTTGGTAAGTTTCTATATGCATTCAAGTGGTCCTTTTCCACTGATTTTTACATTGCCAGGTTTGGATTTTCTCTTGTAGGCGATGCATGGCCTGGCCCTTGTGTTTTCCCTGACTTTACACAATCAAAAGCTCGTTTGTGGTGGTCATGTCTAGTTAAAGATTTTTCTAAATATGGCGTGGATGGTTTATGGAATGATATGAATGAGCCTGCTGTCTTCGAGGTGAAGTGAAGCAAGTTCTTCACATTCCATTGTTCCATATTTCTGCTTATATTTCATCTCGGTTGTTCTTTCTCAGACAGTAACCAAAACCATGCCTGAGAGTACTATTCACAGGGGAGATGCTGAACTTGGAGGATGCCAGAATCACACACATTATCACAATGTAAGTTTTGTCAGTCCTGCATATCTGTCTATGTAGATTTTACTCAGTTTCAGTTGTTTATTTAGGTATATGGAATGTTGATGGCGAGATCAACATATGAAGGCATGAAAGTAGCTAATGAGAGTAAGCGTCCATTTGTTCTCACTAGAGCTGGATTTATTGGTAGTCAGAGATATGCAGCAACGTGGACTGGCGACAATCTATCAACCTGGGAGCATCTACATATGAGCATATCCATGGTTCTCAATTTGGTAATCAGCTTAGTTTTACTTATTTTTTGTTTGTCTAATGATTTCATATCTTTCCTTCACAAGCTCTGTTTTCTATATAATATCTCACAAGAGCCATTTGACTCACAAAACACGTTCTATGAATTTCTTATATATCTACATATGTTTAGTGGTTCCAGTGAGCTACTAGAGGGTGTAAAAACCTACATAAATGGATCTAGTCTAACTTGCAAACTATAAATTAAGTTTTAAATGCTTTTATATTTCGTAACGGGGTGATAGTAACTGCACTCTGCATACCTCTTTATTTGGTTATCGACTGATTCATCAAAGGGCTTTACTTTGACTTGACAACTAAAACTGTAAACATGAACTGCTGTTGATCATTCCTGATCACTGTTGACCACTATGAGGTACTTCTGAAAGTTATATTACAATTTTTATCTCAAATCTTATAATTTTATGGGAGAGTATCTCTTGTTTAACTGAAGTTGAATTCACTGCTTCGGCAATTAGCTTTTGCTTTTCAAATTACTTTGTAATAATAAATTTTGTGTATAGGGGATTAGTGGTCAGCCACTAGCGGGGCCAGATATTGGCGGATTTGGTAAAAATGCAACACCAAAACTTTTTGGAAGATGGATGGGTGTTGGTGCCATGTTTCCATTTTGTCGCGGGCATTCTGAGAAGGGCACCTCTGACCATGAACCTTGGTCTTTCGGGGAAGAGGTTGGCACTGTTGTTACAAAGATAGCTACAATACTTCCAACTTGTTATGTGGTTATTTATGAAAGTCTAAGAACCAAAGTATGTGATAGCATATATAAGGGTGCTGTTTTTATCCACCAACTGCGTTTCTAGCATTTGATAAGTCAATGATATTTCTTAAATAATAAGCATTCTTTGTGATTTTTCCACAAATCACCGATCAAGATTTTATGAGGTGGTAGAACCAGCTTATATTCTGAAGTAGTTATATCATCTTTACATAAAAGATTTTTACAAATCGGACTGATCGTATTTTTAATTCTTGATAGCTGTACTCCCCTCTCCTGTATTGTTTTAGAGCAATGCTCACATTTAGGGCTGATTCTGGATTAAAAGAGAAGTAATGGGTACAATCAAGTCAAGATTTACTATAGCAAAATGTATCCAACTGATACGTGGGGATCCAACATGGATCCCTCTCTGGTACCTATCCCCACTTTTGTAGGCAGCGTGATCAGTTCTAAATATGATCATTACTTGTTCTTTGTGCAAGTTCAAAAAGTGACTTATGCTCTCAATTTCTGTTGGGGAAGCAATATTTCCATGCATGTACTAGTTGAAGAGAATAGAACATATTCTAGTAAGGAACAGTGTTAGCTTTATAGATGTTTTATTATCTTTTAATTTGCATCACATCTGTTTTCATGAATGATGGTGCTAATTGCTAAGTATAACTTCCAATGCTGTTACAGTGTGAAGAAGTATGTCGATTAGCATTGAGAAGGCGCTACCGTCTTCTACCACACATATACACCCTCTTTTATTTGGCACATACTAAGGGAATTCCAGTTGCAGTTCCAACATTCTTCATTGGTGAGCTTTTTTTGCTGTTGAATTGGTTTACATGGATACACCAATGCATCTATGTGTGGTTCTTATACAATTCTGTACATGCTTAACTGCAGATTCTAAAGATCCCACGTTAAGAACGAATGAGAATTCCTTCATGTTGGGATCCCTTCTCATTTATGCAAGGTTCACATTCTCATCCTCTCGTTATAGAAAAAAAATGAATTTAAAGTATCTCGCATGTTCTGATTTCATTATCTACCCCTTATGTTGTTAGCCTATATTTCAAGCAGAGAGAATGTTGCCATTATATTGAATGGCTCTGAGAAATCTCCAATAGGACTTCTGGTTCTAGTATATTAGAACTTTAAAAGTAAATGTTCATTTGTATGTCATGTCAAATAAAGGTTAATCTTGAGTCGGGTAATTTGAGATCTTTGTGAGTACTGTGTTTTAAGCAAAAGAAATGTACGTTACAAAGTTACGTCTGTGGAAAATTTTGGGTAATTAGCTTCGTTGCAACATAGTAGTTTTTCAACCTCGTTGATAAATTACAAGTGTTCTTTTGAGTTAAATTGCAACATAGATAGAAAACAAAAATATACAAATGCAAGAAAGTGAACTACTGAACCCAGTCTTCAATCTTAAACTTTTTAAGTGCCGAGGTCAATGCTATTACCTCTTTCTAATGGCTTCCATTTTTACTGCAAATTTCTCCCCCTCCCCTAATTTTGTCAATTACCTAGATTATTGATGAAGACAGCACTTTATCATCGACTTGACAATGGGAGTGAATCTGATGAATTTGCAATTAAGCTAAACTGAGCAACCTAATTCTCCCTCTTTACTTGCATGATCAACTGATTTTAGTTTCTTTGCATGTTTAAAATTTTGTTGCTTTCTGTTTCTGCTTTATGTGTGAACTGTTTCAAAGGTTGCATATCCAACATATACTAAAATGCAACCATATTTTTAGTTTACATCATGTAACTCAAAAAATTCAAAATTTGTAGGTTTAATGTGAAAATTGTCATGGATTAAATTATATGATAAGTTTAAAATTAAAAAGAATCGTTGTGAGGAAAAGAACTTTGTTTATGTGGTAGCAGCACAATGATTGATCATGGGGTACACCAGTTGCAGCACACATTGCCCAAAGGCATTTGGTCGAGTTTTGACTTCGATGATTCACATCCGGTACTATATCGAACAACAGTGAAAGCATGTTCTGTCTTTTTTGTTGAAACCAGTGACTAATATATATAAACTTCTACTTTTATGCTTATATCAGGATTTACCAGCTCTGTATCTGCAAGGTGGATCAATCATTCCCTTTAGTCATCCTTATCAACATGTTGATGAAGCTGGTCCAAGTGATGATCTATCAATACTCATTGCTTTAGATGAAAATGGTACTTCTTTTGCCTTTGAATTTGAAGAAGTTGCTAAGAATACATGTAGTAAGCTAAATTAACGGGCATGATCCTATAGTAAGCATAATTTTTAACCATAGCATCATGTCAAATATGATTTGACAGTTATTATCAATTTATTGGATTAAGATGTTGCAATACAAGCTGATTGAGGCACCATATCTCTTTATAGGGCTGTAATTCGAGTCGAGCCGCACGAGTTCGAGCCGAGCTTTTTTTTCATGAGCCGAGCCGACTCGTTTAATTAAACGAGCCTAGTCTTCTGTCCGAACTCGGCTCGTTTAATTTCACGAATCGAGCCGAGCCGGCTCGTTTAGTTAAACGAGCCTATTTAAACGAGTCGGGCGAGCCGGCTCGTGTAAAATTACACTTAAACGAGCCTAATCTTCTGCCCGAACTCGGCTCGTTTAATTTCACGAGTCGAGTCGAGCCGGCTTGTTAAGTTAAACGAGCCCGGTCTTATGTTCGAGCTCGGCTCGTTAACGAGTTCGAGTCGAGCCGAACCTTACTAAACGAGCCGAGTCGGGTCGGGCTCGCGAGCCGCCCAACTCGAATTACAGGCCTATCTCTTTATGTCCTACGTGGTCATGCTAACGCACCATATCTCTTTATGTCTTACGTGGTCATGCTAACGCTCAGCTCTCCATTTTCACAACCAAAGTCTTTAAGCACCTGTTCAATATACAACCCATAAAATGTAAAAATCTGTTATCTATCAGATATTGCATTACTGTATTAGAAACTTGAATCTTGTCTTCACAAATTAGCTACTGTTTTCACTAATTTGGGAAACTAAACTGATTCTATACTATGCTATTTAAGCTAAACTGATTTCTGGCATTTTAGCTTAGTGGATTGTTCTCATCCTTGGCATCAACTAACAAGTGATTGATGGTTAGTGTCTCAGTGGTGATATGTGTGCAGTGTCTAAAATATCATGAATGTTTTTTTTAAAAAGAATTGTATTACTTACTGATACCATGTACCATACAAGTGTAATTTCAGTTGGTTGATTATAGATTTAATTTTTTGGTTTGTAGGAAAGGCTAAAGGTGTCCTTTATGAAGATGACGGTGATGGATATGAATACACCAAAGGAGAGTATCTTTTGACAACATATGTTGCTGAGATTCAGTCTTCAGTTGTTACTATAAGAGTTTCCAAAACTGAGGGATTTTGGAAGAGGCCAAAACGTCGTTTACATGTACACTTGTTGCTTGGAAAAGGTGCTATGGTATGCATCGTGCCAATATAGGGCAATTCCGTAAAACTTGATATAGATAAATGCTTCATAAACTTGTTTGGTTTGATCATTTGATGTTCTTCTAACAGCTTGATGCATATGGAGTAGACGGAGATGTTATCAAATTCAGCATGCCTTCAGAAAGTGAAGTGTCTGATTTAGTATCTGCAAGCGATAAAAAGTTCAAAAGTCTAATTGGTAATACACTGATACTCCTTGTTCACGTGCAATTTTTAATTATGCAAAAAAATCTGTGTACTTGTTAAAATTGACAGGATATCAATATGGTCAGTAAAATCTTTTTCTCTGCAATTGACCAGTTGTATCTATCAGTCAGTTTCATGTTGAAATGTGTTATGTTTTCGCTTAGTTAAATTTGGGATAGAAGTAACTTAGACAATAAAAAAGTATGTCATGGTTATACCCAAACCTATGTATTCTATAATCTTGTTCTAGTGAAAATATTCATGAAAAATATCCGGGAAGCTTAAAATTAGTTAGTTGGTAAATTTAGTTACGAGTAGCGTTAAATTTTTATATACACAGTCAAAGCCTCTTAGTTACACTGAAACCCATAAAATCCTTTCGATAATTAATGAATTAAGCTCTGCATTTGGCTTGTGCTAAGACTTAAGTCTTGCTGTTTCCTATTGCATTTAAATTCGAGTGCAGAAACTGCTAGGCAAATTCCAGACGTGGAAGAAGTAACTGAAGGAAAGGAAATAGAGCTTTCGAGGGCTCCTGTGGAACTGAAAAGTGGTGATTGGGTCCTTAAAGTAGTTCCTTCAATAGGGGGGCGGATTCTTTCCATGGAGCATATTCCTTCTGGTAATTCTTAGTTACATGACTGGATATTATTGATAACCGCAGATTGTTATTATTCATGTGTTTTGTCTTATTTTTCTTTGACCTCCAAGTGTTCTATATTAAACTTTCCTGCTCCCAACTACCATGTCCTCTCACTTCCCTTTTCTTGCCTATGATTAGGAAATCATTTTTTTTCCAGCAATGTTCAAAATTATATGAATTGTGTTGCCTTTATTGTTCAGTCCAAGCCTAAAAAGTGAAAAAATATTGATTTTATCTTCCATCTTAGTGTTGGAATCTCAGATAATTTGACACCAGGTAAATGCAAAATGGATTTCTAATTTCTTAGAAATATCTCTTTTTGTCCTAGACATCATGTTATACCTTTTGCAAGCTATATATGACCTCAATTCTCTGAAATCTTGATT
This sequence comes from Heracleum sosnowskyi, assembly GCA_030848705.1. Classification (NCBI taxonomy): domain Eukaryota; kingdom Viridiplantae; phylum Streptophyta; class Magnoliopsida; order Apiales; family Apiaceae; genus Heracleum; species Heracleum sosnowskyi. The sequence continues at coordinate 4,752,894 of CM061242.1, read as the reverse complement.
AAAGGTCATGTAATGATTTTTTGATGTGACAGGAGTTCAATGGCTTCAAAGTCAGCTCGATATTGATGGGTATGAAGAGTATAGTGGAACAGAGTACCGATCTGCTGGATGTTCGGAGGAGTATACTGTTATTGAGTGAGTGAAACTTAATCCTTGACTACTTGGGAAACATAAATCTGGAGTAGTAGTTATACATGGAAAATACAACATACTATTGCCTGGTAGTCATGATATGTTTCCGATTCTGCAACAAGGCTGCTACTCCAACCTTGTCATTTACTATCACCATCATATATACGAAAGAGAATTATTCAATTTTTGGGAACAAAATAGCATAACTTCAGTATTCTTTTGTCATACATTAGTTTCTAATTAATCATCAAGATAGTTAATGCTTTGAGGTTTAGTACAAGTGTACAACTGTAAGTGTATATTTTCATCTTTAGACCTATTTCACAGTTCTGTATTCTGAATGTACTTTCTTTTTCAGTCATGATCTTGAACAACCTGGAGAAGTTGAGTCTCTTTCATTAGAAGGTGATGTTGGTGGCGGATTGGTTCTTGAAAGAATAATATCTTTGCCTAAAGATGAACCAAAAGTTGTCCAGATTGATTCAAGCATTATAGCTCGCAGTATTGGTGCTGGTTCTGGAGGATTTTCAAGGTTCGTTATTATCTTTCATATCCTGTATGATATTTAGACTTCTTACTTGAGTTAACTTTACACATGATATAGGGTTGTTTGCTTGCGGGTGCACCCTACGTTTAGCCTTCTACATCCTACAGAATCATATGTCTCATTTGTTTCCATCGATGGTTCTAAGCATGATTGTTGGCCAACTTCTAGTGAGCAGAGTTATGAAGGAGACCTTCGGCCTAATGGTACATATACAGTTTTTCTAATAATATGTGCAAACCATAAAAAACTTATGTTTACAGAGTGCTCTTATGTAGAGATTATATCTTCTGTGGCTTTGTCCATTTGAACTTGGATGTACATGCTCTGAAAATCATTAAGTATAAGTATTAGGAACTGAGGTCCATGTTGTTCTAATTCCAGCAATTTCTCATGGCTATTTTGCAGCAGTTCTTAACTCTTTTCACTTGAATATCATGTTCAGGTGAATGGATGCTTGTGGATAAATGCCTTGGTGTGGCCTTAGTGAACACATTCATTATCAGTCAGGTTTACAAGTGTCTCATACATTGGGGAACTGGTACAGTTAACTTGGAGCTTTGGTCTGAGGATAGACCCGTGTCGAAAAAGTCGCCTCTGACAGTTTGTCACAAATATGAGGTGAGAGGAGTCTGAGTAGATTAGAAGAAATGTACACCTGCAGAATGCATCTAATTGCATTTAAAATGTGTACTGTAAAATCTTTTATTGAGATCCTGACAGGTGCCTTCCCTATTAAATATTGTAATAGTGTAATGTCAGTCTTGTCTTAGTATCAAATATATTAAATCGTTTGGTGCACAGACTGAAAACTATGAGATCTTTAACTCTCCGTTTGGTTTGGTTGTGAGAAATGAAAACATAATATATAAATAAATTAGAAGGTACCAATATGACTTCTATACTCACCAAGGTTAACAAAGCAATACACTAATTAGTTCAGATAATCCTGACAAACTCAAACAAGGCATTTTTCGAGGAATTAGCTGCACTGATTACTTGGACACAATCAGATTCCAGTCAAAGTTGTTCAATCCAGTCTGCGTTGCCAACTTAACACCCTGCAGCAGTAGCAAAAATTGGCCAAGGCTTCCATTTTATAGCTTTCCATAGGAGAGCCACCCCCACTCCTGTAGGCCCTCTCCTGCTAAAAGCCACACCATTAGGGATCCCAATCAGATTCTTAAATCTGTCGTTTTGTCAGTCTCGCAAAGAAAAATTACATTACATGAGGATCAAAGTCATGTATAGAGGAATGTAACACCTTCAACATACCCACCCCCCTGCACGTTCCAACTTCCAACTTAGCACATCCCCTGCCAACTCCCTGAACATTCCTACTTAGCACGTTTACTGCGTTGCAATCCCGGTCCTTAGGGTCGTCCACTTTTTTATGAAAGAGGAGATCTCATCAGTCAACTCATTCAGAAACCGATCCTCCAAATCCAACTTGCATGTGCAATTTCCTTCATTGCACATGTATCAAATTCAACAAGGCATCAAATTTCCAGAGTCTCGACTTCAAATTTAACTTGAAAATATGGTTGCACAAATGCTTCAATATCACTAAACATTGTTTCAATATTCATATTTTCATTGCACGGATTTGCTCACTCGTAGTAAGGCTGATACAACTTATTCACTAGCATCATCGTCGTGTATACATTATCTGATTTTACCTCATAGATATCGATATCTCAATAGCTGATATGGCACTGACAATTTTCTATTAAAGTATCTGCAGAATTGTGCTTCTCACATTGTTGCCAGAGGTGCACGATCATATGCTGATCTGGCTTGATTGTTTAATGATTGATTAAATATATTTTTTTTTTGAAAAAAAGAACCGGACGATTCTGTATTTTATTTGAAGAATATGATGTTTTTCCATTTTGGATTAACTGACTAAAAGAGGAATTTGTGTCCGAATTCGTAACATAGCATATGTTAAGGTTGAATTTTGGATTTTGAAATACCTTGCGTTGTTTTGGAGGAAGTGCATCGGAAAGAATGGATTTGATTAAAGGTTGACAGGGGAAAGCTTTGCTGTGTCTAAGATGACTGGAGTTGAAGCTACGGCATCAGGTTCAGATGTTCAGTCAGGAAATATGGTTTTTGAACCTATTCTGGAAGAGGGAGTTTTCCGCTTTGATTGCTCTGCTGAGGATAGGAATGCAGCGTTTCCAAGTTTTTCTTTTGTTAATCCAAAGGACAGGGACACACCACTGTTGAATACTAGAGGGAAACCAACATTTACCCCTACTTTTGAGTGTGTACTTGGACAACAAACTGTTAAAATCGAGGTTAGTTATTTGGCATAATTTGTCGAATCTCTCAACATTACTATGTGATGTGTCAATTTGTATGCACTTTGCTGATTTATTATCGTGCTATTTAAGCTTCCTGCCGGTACCACATTCTATGGGACAGGAGAAGTTAGCGGACAGCTTGAACGTACAGGGAAAAGGGTATACTACACCTTTTAATTGGTTTCACAAGATTGCTTAGCTTCTTCAAGGATTTAACAATTCTTGTGGATTAGGTTTTTACTTGGAATACAGATGCCTGGAGTTATGGCGCTGGAACGACATCTTTATACCAGTCACATCCTTGGGTTCTAGCTGTTCTTCCAAATGGAGAAGCATTCGGGGTTCTTGCGGATACAACGAAACGTTGTGAGGTTATCATGATATATTTTGTATAGTTTGTCACAATATTCATGAGTGGTCTATCTACACACTGACTACACACACAACCCTTGTTATTGAATTGTTAGTTTACTGTATTTCTGTGGAGCAGATAGATTTACGGAAAGAATCAACTATAATGTTTTGTGCTCCATCATCGTTTCCAGTCATTACTTTTGGTCCCTTTCCCTTGCCAGTTGATGTGGTGGCATTGTTTTCTCGAGTAGTAGGTAAGTTCCTGAACCAGCATGCTGATTGATATTATTGGAGGGTGCCTAACATGCTAGAAGGGTGAATAACTGCTTATCTTTTCCATGAGAATATGCTTGAACGCCATATTAGTGCAGATCACTAATTTTTATTAGTCTTAATATCATTTATAATTTTTGGAGGGTGCCCAAGATGCAAGATGGTGTGATAGATCAGCCCAATGCACTCATCAAATATGCAAGGCGCAGGCCCAAGGACCCAAAAGGAAGGCCCAAGGACAAAAGAGGATCCATAGTATAGCACCAGGGGTAAAAGGGGCTTTTCATCATGGAATTAGGGTTGGGGGGCAGATAAGAGATTGGGGGCAAAGAGAAGTGGGTATCGAGAATATTGTATTGTTTTCTTTTTATATTATTGGAGAGAGCGAACCTCTCGAAAGTTCTGCAAATTGTTCCTTCTTAAATTAATGAAAACACTTGTTCTGCTAACATTATTGTGATAGTAAAGTCAGTTCATCACAAAGTGGTATCAGAGCGGACGATCCATGGCTCCTACTACTCCGACAGCGTCACAGCGAATCGAAGAGTTGGAAGAGGCGGTGGGGGGAATGGATTCGAAGGTTTCGGAGATGGTGTCCAAGGCGGTGGAAAGAGCAGTAGCGGCCATGAAAAACTCCCTGGTGGAACTGCTGCTACAGGGTCAAGCGGAGAGCACGAAGAAACATAGTGGGGAGATTGAATCTCTGGTCACCCGTTTGGAAGGGCGGATTAATCGATCGAGAGAGCAACATGAATCGATGATATTTTCTATGCGGAATGACCAGGAGCATTTTCAATCGGAGATTCGGTCTACCTTGTCGCACTTTCAGGTTCCGTCACCAGAGAAAATGGAGGGTAGTGTGAATCAGGGCGATGTTTGTGCAAGGGGATTTTTACATTCGCCTATTGGGAGTAGCGGTGCAGGAGTATTGTTTGGAAGTCCACTCGTAGACAAAGGAAATCTTGGAGTATGTGGATCGGGGGGCGGATCGGGACCCGGAGCAGGCGGGTCGGGTAACTGGAGATACAGAAAACTGGATATGCCTATTTTTGATGGTACTGACCCGGACGGGTGGATACTGCGGGTAGAGAGATACTTTAATTTTTACCGATTGACAGAGGCAGAAATGTTAGAAGCGGTGGTGGTAGCTCTCGAAGGCGATGCCCTTCGATGGTACCAGTGGGAGCAAAAGAGGCATCCTATTCGCAGGTGGGATGATTTGAAGTTATTTATCCTACGGCAGTTTAGGAATGCCAGTGGAGGGTCCCTTTACGAACAGTGGTTGGCCACGGTACAAACGACTTCGGTGTTGGAGTATCGTCGCAAATTCATCGAGACTGCATCTCCACTGGATAGGGTGCCGGAAAACATTTTGTTGGGGCAATTCCTAAACGGGTTAAAGGAAGATATTAAGACGGAGGTGAGAATGCTCAACCCTTTTAGCCTCGAGCAAGCCATGGAGTTAGCTCTGCGAGTAGAGGAACGAAACAAGGCCGTGGGGATGAAGAGACCTGGGGTTGGCCCATACAAACCGGGCACTTATTCAGTGTCTTTTAAAAGTCAGAGTAATAACGGCCCATCATCATTCTCGACCCAATCCAGTCCATCAGTTCGAAGTTGGGCCTCTCAGGCAAGCGAGAGTAATTCCACGGTGAACTCCCCAAAGTTTTCGACTCAACACTCCTATACCAAGCCACAAGGGGAAACTAAAAGGCTAACTGAGAAGGAATTACAGGAAAAACGATCGAAGGGGCTCTGCTTCAGATGTGATGAGAAGTGGTCAATAGGGCATAAATGCCGAAAGCGGGAATTGAGTGTCCTCTTAATCGATGATGAGGAGGACGAAGGGGGAGACTACGCAAACAGCGAGCCACCAGTATCTCCTACAGAGGAACAGCCTACTGAGGTAATATCTCAACCTGAGGTCTCTTTGAATTCAGTGGTGGGTTTGTCAAATCCGAAAACTATGAAGTTGAAAGGGGTTATCAAAGGCAAAGGGGTCGTAATACTAATAGACCCAGGGGCTACGCATAATTTCTTGTCTTTGGCTACCGTGGAGGAATTGGGGATTCCGGTTAGTGATGTGGGAGGATTTGGAGTGTCGTTGGGGAATGGGGATGCAGTTCGGGGGAAGGGGTTATGCAAAGATGTAGTGATACAGATAGATGGGTGTGTGGAAATTAAAGAGGATTTTCTCCCTCTAGAGTTGGGAAGTAGTGACGTGATTTTGGGTATCCAATGGCTAGAGACGCTAGGAAATGTGGTTAGTAACTGGAAAACCCAGATTATGCAATATGAAACTGATGGTAACACTGTGACGCTGGTGGGGGATCCCACGTTAGTTCGCTCCAGAATTTCTCTGAAGGCAATGCTGAGAACTTTGCGGAAAGAGGGCATGGGATACTGTGTTGAGTTAAATCAGGTTGAGGGAGAGCTGCAAGCTAAGCCTGAACAGAAAATCATCATCCCTCCTTTTTTACGAGGAGTTCTCGAACAGCACACAGGAGTTTTTCAGTCCCCTACCGGGTTACCACCATTTCGAGGACACGAACACTCCATCCAGTTACGGGAGGGTAGCAACCCCGTGGGAGTCCGGCCATACAGGTACCCCCAATGTCAGAAAAATGAGATTGAGCGATTGATCAAAGAAATGTTGGGTGCTGGGATAATCAAGCCCTCTCAAAGCCCTTTCTCTAGCCCAGTTTTGTTGGTAAAGAAACGTGATGGTTCTTGGCGATTCTGCGTAGACTACCGAGCTTTGAATAAAGAAACCATTCCCGACAAGTACCCCATACCCGTTATTGACGAGTTATTAGACGAACTACACGGGGCCCGAATATTCTCCAAATTGGACTTAAAGGCGGGGTTCCACCAGATATTGGTACGCCCCGAAGACACCCACAAAACGGCTTTCCGTACCCATGATGGACACTATGAGTTTTTGGTCATGCCGTTCGGGCTCATGAATGCCCCGGCTACTTTTCAGTCTCTTATGAACGACGTGTTCCGGCCTTTCCTTCGGAAGTTCATCCTCGTCTTTTTTGACGATATATTAGTCTATAGCAAGTCCGAAGGAGAGCATGCTGCACACATGAGGACAGTTCTACAAACCTTGGCAGAAAATAAACTGGTGGTTAATAAAAAGAAGTGTGAATTTGGGAGGACTGAAATGGCTTATCTGGGACATATTGTTTCGGGTCAGGGGGTCGCGGTGGATTTGGATAAGGTGAAGGCTATGTTGGATTGGCCCCGACCAAAAAATCTGAAGGAGTTGCGGGGTTTTCTAGGTCTCACGGGGTATTATCGTAAGTTCGTAGCACAGTATGCACAAATTGCACAACCGCTTACTGAGCAGTTGAAAAAGGACGCCTTCGGGTGGACTAGTGAAGCAACGGCGGCCTTCGAGCGGTTGAAATGGGCAATGACTAATCCACCTGTTTTAGCAATGCCGAATTTCTCAGAGCCTTTTGTACTCGAAACGGATGCTTCGGGCTTTGGCATCGGTGCGGTCTTGATGCAAAACAGTCGACCAATTGCTTTTTACAGCAAACTCTTAGGCCCACGAGCCCAGCAGAAGCCTATCTATGAAAAAGAGCTTATGGCAATATGTATGGCAGTGCAGAAATGGCGTTTTTTTCTGTTAGGGAGGCACTTTACTGTTCGGACGGACCAGCAAAGCTTACGCTATATCTCACAACAGAGAGAGATAGGCCCCGAGTATCAGAAATGGGTTAATAAACTTTTGGGTTATTCTTTCGATATTCAGTTCAAGCCTGGTACTGCAAACAGGGTTGCAGACGCCCTTTCCAGAAAAACTGTGGGAGATGTTGAGCTGGGCACCATGGTTTCGCTGCCAGAGATTGACTGGACAATCTTGGATGCTGAGGTTAAGCACGACTCCCTTTTGTCTCAAATTGTGGACGACATAACTACACAAGCCAAAACTCACGCTGGTTTCTCCTTGGTCGACGGGAAGTTGTTTTATAAGGGCAGGTACGTTATCCCACGCTCTTCTGCGTTTGTTGGAACATTGCTAAGATTGTACCATGACTCACCAGTTGGGGGTCATTCGGGGGACGTGAAATCTTACCTACGTTTGGCAGCAGATTGGTTTTGGTTAGGGATGAGAAAGGATGTAGCTCAATATGTTCAGCAATGCGGTGTTTGCCAACGGAACAAAGTATCACAGCAATCCCCAGCGGGATTACTCCAACCCTTGCCACTTCCCACATCGGTTTGGTCCGACATCACTATGGACTTTGTCGAAGGGCTACCAATCTCTCATGGGTTCAATGCGATCTTGGTTGTCGTTGATCGCCTTACAAAGTACGCCCATTTCATCCCTTTACGACACCCTTTCACTGCTCTCATTGTGGCCACTGCTTTCGTGAAGGACGTGGTTCGTCTTCACGGGTTCCCTGATTCTATCGTCTCCGATCGTGATAAAGTCTTTATGAGCCATTTTTGGACCGAACTGTTTCGTTTGCAGGGGACAGCACTAAAGAGAAGCACGGCCTACCACCCACAGACTGACGGGCAAACAGAAATTGTAAACAAGGTACTGGAAACCTACCTTAGGTGCTTTGTGGGGGGTCAGCCAAAGACATGGTCCAAATGGCTGGCCTGGGCGGAATACTCTTACAACACGTCCCCGCACATGTCCACCAAAAACACCCCTTTCAAACTGCTATATGGGCGAGACCCACCATTGCTCAGTCGTGTGGGCCGGGGACAAACAGCTGTAGATAGCTTGGAGGAACTGCTGCAAGAACGAGATCTTATTCTGGACGAACTGCACTTACAGCTGATGAAATCCCAACAAAGAATGCAGGCTTATGCAAATTTGAAACGAAGAGAGGAGTCATTTGCAGTTGGCGATAAAGTTTATTTAAAACTCCAGCCGTACAGACAAAGGTCCTTAGCTCACCGACCGTTCGAGAAACTGGCAGCAAGATTCTATGGGCCATACGCGGTGATACAGAAAATCGGTCAAGTGGCATATAAACTGCAATTACCTTCTTCCTGTAAGTTGCACCCAGTTTTTCACGTCTCACAGCTCAAACGGGCCATTGGACAGGGGTCAGCCTCACCAGATATCCCGACACAGCTCAACTCAGACCTTGAAATGATTGTGGAACCAGAAACCTTGCTGGGTGTTCGTAAAAAACAGAATGAGAAACAGCAGCACCTAGAAGCTCTCCTCAAATGGAAGCACCTACCAATCTTCGAGGCCACCTGGGAGGACGTAGCAGCAATACAGGACCGTTTTCCACTTTTCCACCTTGAGGACAAGGTGAAGCTTTGGGGGGAGGGTAATGTGATAGATCAGCCCAATGCACTCATCAAATATGCAAGGCGCAGGCCCAAGGACCCAAAAGGAAGGCCCAAGGACAAAAGAGGATCCATAGTATAGCACCAGGGGTAAAAGGGGCTTTTCATCATGGAATTAGGGTTGGGGGGCAGATAAGAGATTGGGGGCAAAGAGAAGTGGGTATCGAGAATATTGTATTGTTTTCTTTTTATATTATTGGAGAGAGCGAACCTCTCGAAAGTTCTGCAAATTGTTCCTTCTTAAATTAATGAAAACACTTGTTCTGCTAACATTATTGTGATAGTAAAGTCAGTTCATCACAGATGGGTGTGAAACTGCTTATATTTTCAATGTGAAAATGCTCGAAAACCGTATTTGTAAATAATGTACTTAATGTCCAGAGTTCAGATTTATTATGCTTCAAATGAACATTTCATCTACATAAAGAAGAGTTCTTATAGTGTATATTTTTTGTCACAATTGGTGAATGTATTTTTAAGAAACATACAGATAAGAGCATGGTGTTTAGATAATACTAAAAATGTTTATCTACTTTGTTGCTAGGCACTGTATTTATGCCCCCAAAGTGGTCACTGGGCTATCATCAGTGTCGTTATAGCTATGACTCTGATGAACGAGTTCGTGAGGTTAGTCATTCTTGTTGTACTGACTTGTTAATGCAATATAATTTTAATTGTTCTGGGCATTTTAAATTTTGGTTGCGATAATCAATTTAGTCAAGTACGTCGCATGTATTTCAATTTGCTTGTGCAGATTTCCAAAACATTCCGGGATAAAGGTATACCTTGTGATGTCATATGGATGGATATTGACTACATGGATGGCTTTCGTTGTTTCACTTTTGACAAGGTATGCTTCCATGATTTAATGATATTAATATGCTAGGCATAAAAACTAGAACTGAAATTAACCCAGCTATTCAACAAAACAGCTAATTGTTCATTTACTCTCAGGAACATTTCTCAGATCCACAGTCTTTAGTGAAAGATCTTCATGATACTGGTTTTAAAGCAATCTGGATGCTTGACCCAGGAATCAAACAAGAAGAAGGTTACTTTGTCTATGACACTGGTTCTGAAAAGGACCTCTGGACCCAAACAGCTGACGGAAAGCCTTTCGTGGGTAAGTTTCTATATGAATTCACATTGTACCTGTAAACAGGTTCTTACATTGCTAAGTTTTTACATGTCTCTTTTAGGGGATGTATGGCCTGGGCCTTGTGTCTTCCCTGACTTTACACAATCCAAAGCTCGGTTGTGGTGGTCAAGTCTAGTTAAAGAATTTACCAAACATGGTGTGGATGGTATATGGAATGATATGAATGAGCCTGCTGTCTTTAAGGTGAAGTCAAGCAAGTTTTTCACATTCGTGATTCCGTTTCACTTCTTAATCTCTATCTCCTTTGTTCTTTTTCAGACAGTTACCAAAACCATGCCTGAGAGTAATATTCACTGGGGAGATGCTGAACTTGGAGGATGCCAGAATCACGCGCATTATCACAATGTAAATATTATCAGTCCTGCACTTCTCTCTATGTAGATTTTAATCAGTTTCATTTGTTTATTTAGGTATATGGAACGTTGATGGCGAGATCAACATATGAAGGCATGAAAGTAGCTAATGAGAGTAAGCGTCCATTTGTTCTCACTAGAGCTGGATTTGTTGGTAGTCAGAGATATGCAGCAACGTGGACTGGAGATAATGTATCAACCTGGGAGCATCTACATATGAGCATATCCATGGTTCTCAATTTGGTAATCAGCTTAGTTTTACCATTTTTTTTGGTTTGTCTGATTATTTCATATCTTTCCTTCACAAGCTCTGTTTCCTATATAATTTCTCACAAAAGGCATTTGACTCACACAACGTGTTCAATAAATTTCTTATATATATCTACATATGCTCAGCGGTTCCAGTGAGCTGCTAGAGGGAGTAAACACCTACTTAAATGGATCTAGTCTAACTCGTGAACTATAAATTAGGTTATAAATGCTTTTCCATTTTGTAATGGGGTGATAGTAACTTCTCTGCATACCTCTTTCTTTGGTTATCAACTGACTCATCAAAGGGTTCTACTTTGACTTGACAATTAAAACTGTAAACATGAACTGCTATTGATCATTCCTGATCACCGTTGACCACTACGAGGTACTTCTGAAAGTAAAATTGCAATTTATGTTTCAAATCTTACAATTTTGCGGGAGAGTATCTCTTGTTTAACTGGAGTTGAATTCGCTGCTTCTGCAATTAGCTTTGCTTTTCAAATTACTTCGTTAATATTTGATTTTGTGTATAGGGGATTAGCGGTCAGCCACTAGCAGGGCCAGATATTGGCGGATTTGTTAAAAATGCAACACCAAAACTTTTTGGAAGATGGATGGGTGTTGGTGCCATGTTTCCATTTTGTCGCGGGCATTCTGAGAAGGGCACCTCTGACCATGAACCTTGGTCTTTCGGGGAAGAGGTTTGCATTGTTGTTACAAAGATAGCTACAGTACTTCCAACATGTTATGTGGTTATATATAAATGTCTAAGAACCATAGAATGTGACAGCATATATTGGGGTACTGTTTTTGTCCACCAACTGCGTTACGAGCATATAAGCATACTTTGTGATATTTTCACAAATCACCAATCAAGATTTTATGAGGTGGTAGAACCAGCTTATTTTTACAATTCTAGTAAGGAACAATGTTAGCTTACAGACATGTTTTACCATTTTTTAATTTGCATCACATCTGTTTTCATGAATGATGGTGCTAAATGCTAAGTATAACTTCCAATGCTGTTACAGTGTGAAGAAGTATGTCGATTAGCATTGAGAAGGCGCTACCGTCTTCTACCACACATATACACCCTCTTTTATTTGGCACATACTAAGGGAATTCCAGTTGCAGTTCCAACATTCTTCATTGGTGAGCTTTTTTTGCTGTTGAATTGGTTTACATGGATACACCAATCCATCAATATGTGATTCTTATACAATTCTGTACATGTACTATTACTAACTGCAGATTCTAAAAATCCCACGTTAAGAACAAATGAGAATTCCTTCATGTTGGGATCCCTTCTCATTTATGCAAGGTTCGGATTCTCATCCTTTCATTATACCAAAAAAAAATGAATTTAAAGTATCTTGCATGTTCTGATTTCATTATCTACCCCTTGTGTTGTTAGCCTGTATTTCAAGCAGAGAGAGAATGTTGCAATTATATTGAATGACTCTCAGGAATCTCCAATAGGACTTCTGATGCTAGTATATTAGAACTTCTAAAGTAAATGTTCATTTATATGTCATGTTAAATAAATGTAATCTTGAGTCGGGAAATTTGAGATCTTTGTCATACTGCGTTTAAGCAAAACAAATGTACAGGTACAAAGTTACGTCTGTGGAAAATTTTGGGTAATTAGCTTCGTTGCAACAAACTGAATGTTGAGAGCACATAAATATGCATTCTTACAAAAGGAGAAAAACTCTTTGTAATTTTTAACCAACTTGCAACATATACAGAAAACAAAAGTATACAAATGCAAGAAAGTAATTTTTAACCTACTTGCACATAAACTGAACTCAGTTTTCAATCTTGAACTTTTCAAGTGCCGAGGTCAATGCTACAGCATTACCTCTTTCTAATGGCTTCCATTTCTACTGCAAATTTATACCCCCCCTCCCCCTCCCCCTTATTTGTCCATTACCTAGATCATCGACTTGACAACGGGAGTGAATCTGACGAACTTGCAGTTAAGCTAAACTGAGCGACCTAATTCACCCTTTTTACTTGAATGACCAACTACTTTAGTTACTATGCGTAATTAAAATGTTGCTACCTGTTTCTTTTTCTGGGAAATTAATCTGACTGACTACTGTCATTTAACATTTTCCTGATACACTTTGTTTTTGTGGTAGCAGTACAATGAATGATCATGGGGTACACCAGTTGCAGCACACATTGCCTGAAGGCATTTGGTCGAGCTTTGACTTCGACGATTCACATCCGGTACTATTGAACAATGAAAGCATGTTTTTGTCTTTTTTGTAACAACCATTGACAAATATATATCTATAATCTTTTAACTGTTTTGCTTGTATCAGGATTTACCAGCTCTGTATCTGCAAGGTGGATCAATCATTCCCTTCAGTCATCCTTATCAACATGTTGATGAAGCTGGTCCAAGTGATGATCTATCAATACTCATTGCTTTAGATGAAAATGGTACTTCTTTTGCCTTTGAATTTTGAAGAAATTGCCATTCAGATACAGTAAAAAAGCTAAGATGTAGGTTTATTAACCGGCATGATCCTATAGTAAGCATAACTTTTAACCATAGCATCATGTCAAATATGATTAGACAATTATTATTAGTTTACTGGCTTAAGATGTTGCAATACAAGCTGATTGAGGCACCATATCTCTTGGTGTCTTTCATGGTCATGCTAATGCTCAACTATCCAATTTCACAACCAGAGTATAAGCACCCGTTCACTATACAACCCATAAAATGTAAGTCTAAAGTTGTTATCTGTCAGATATTGTGTCACTGTATTAGAAACTTGAATCTTATATTGACCAATTAGCTACCGTAAACACCATTTTTGGGAAACTTATCTATACTATGCTATTTAAGCTAAACTGATTTCTGGAATTTTAGCCTAGGGGATTCTTCTCATCCTTGGTAACAACTAACAAGAGATTGATGGTTCGTGTCTCGGTGGTGATATGTGTGTCAGCATATAAAATATCATGAATGTTTATTAAAAATTATATTACTTACTGATACCTTGTACCATACAAGTGTAGTTTCAGTTGGTTGATTATAGATCTAATTTTCTGGTTTGAAGGAAAGGCTAAAGGTGTTCTTTATGAAGATGACGGTGATGGATATGAATACACCAAAGGAGAGTATCTTTTAACAACATATGTTGCTGAACTTCAGTCTTCAGTTGTTACTATAAGAGTTTCCAAAACTGAGGGATTTCGGAAGAGGCCAAAACGTCATTTACATGTACACTTGTTGCTTGGCAAATGTGCTATGGTTTGTGTCGTGCCAATATAGGACAATTCAGTAAAACTTGATGTATATTGATAACTGTTTCATAAACTTGTTTGGTTTGATTGTTTGATGTTCTCCTACAGCTTGATGCATATGGAGTAGATGGAGATGTTATCTGCATCAGCATGCCTTCAGAGAGTGAAGTGTCTGATTTAGTATCTGCAAGCGATAAAAAGTTCAAAAGTCGAATTGGTAATACACTAATACTCCTTGTTCATGTGCAATTTAAAATTATGATATAAAATCGGTATACTTGTTAAAATTGACTGTGAATTGTTGGATATCAATATAAAATTTGTAGAAAATATGAGCGAAAACATACATGGCTAGCGCTCATGGACATAATGAAAAAAGTAGGTTTACAAAGATACTAGAATTGACTAACAAAGAGGAAAGATTTTATAAAATGACAACAAGGAATAGAGATCTATTTTCCCTGAAACTATTGAATTTCAGTTCTCCCTGACTTAATGCATACATCTTCTCCTTGACATGTTGACGACATCTGAACCGATTATTACCACTCCTGCATAAGAGGTTGTGTCAGTAAAATCTTTTTCTCTGCAATTGACCAGTTTTATCTATCAGTAAGATTTACCTGATACTTAAGAATGCACGTATTCATCTACATTTTTTGACCAGACCTCTAATCTACTTCTTCAACTTTTCAGTTCAATGTCTTGTTTGTATCATGTTGAAATGTGTTTGTTTTCGTTAGTTAAATTTGGGATAGAAGTTATTTGGACAATTAAAAAGTATGTCATAGTTGTACTCGAACCTATGTACATAATCCAGTTGTAGTGAGATTATACATGAAAAATAGCCGGGAAGCTTATAATTAGTTAGTTGGTAAATTTAGTTACGAATGGCAGTTAATTTCTGAATACACAGCCAGAGCCTCTTGGTTACACTTAAACCTATAGAATCCTTTCAATAACTAATGAATCAAGCTCTGCTTTGTGATTTTGGCTTGGGTTAAGTCTTGCTGTTTCCCATTGCATTTAAATTCGATTGCAGAAACTACTAGGCAAATTCCAGACGTGGAAGAAGTAACTGAAGGAAAGGAAATAGAGCTTTCGAGGACTCCTGTGGAACTGAAAAGTGCTGATTGGGTCCTTAATGTAGTTCCTTGGATAGGGGGGCGGATTCTTTCGATGGAGCATATTCCTTCTGGTAATGCTTAGTTAGATATCAGACTTGATATTTACATGACTGGATATTATTGATGACCATAGGTTCTTATTATTCATGTGTTTTGCCTTCCATATTTCTTTGACCACACAATTATTCCATATTCAACTTTTCCTGTTACGGTGCACTCTCGCTTCCCTAAATTCCCTTTTTCTAGCCTATGATTAGGAATACAAATATTGACACCAAGTAAATGCAAAATTGAATTTCTGATTTTTGCTGTGGCAGGAACTCAATGGCTTCAAAGTCAGGTCGATATTGATGGGTACGAAGAGTATAGTGGAATGGAGTACCGATCTGCTGGATGTTCAGAGGAGTATACTGTTATTGAGTGAGTGAAACTTACTCCTTGACTGCTCGGAAAACATAATATCTGGAGTAGCTATGCATGGAAGCAAATACAACATATGGTTGCTTGTTATTTATCTAACATTGTGAGACACACTTCACTTGCACACACAACCTCTTGGCTGATGTTACTGTGACATGATCTACAAAAAAGCATCTATATCTATTTATTGTCACTTTTACTCTCTATGCCTTTTCCACATCATTTTACGTGAGCTCCAAGTACCGAAGCTTAGTCAGGGACATAAAATTAACTCAAGTAAGACGGCCTATCTTTTCCATACGTGATGAAAGAGAACAATGAAATAGAACAATGAAATGTATTATTTTTTTAGTATACTGGATGTAAATATCATGGTCATGCATCATTTTCTACTTAATCATCAAGATAGTTGATGCTAAGGGGTTCAGTACAAGTGTCCAACTGTAAGTAGTTTTGTCGTATATATTCATCTTTAGACCTTTGTCACTGTGATGCTTATGCTTCTGAATATTCTTTCTTTTTTAGTCGCAGTCTTGAACAGGCTGGAGAAGTGGAGTCTCTTTCATTAGAAGGCGATGTTGGTGGCGGATTGGTTCTTGAAAGAATAATATCTTTGTCTAAAGATGAACCAAAAGTTGTCCAAATTGATTCAAGCATTATAGCCCGCAGTATTGGTGCTGGTTCTGGAGGATTTTCAAGGTTCGGTATTATCTTTCATATCCTGGATGATATTTAACCTTCTTACTTGAGTTAACTTTACATATTATATAGGGTTGTTTGCTTGCGGGTGCACCCTACATTTAGCCTTCTACATCCTACAGAATCATATATCTCGTTTGTTTCAATCGATGGTTCTAAGCATGATTGTTGGCCAACTTCTAGTGAGCAGAGTTATGAAGGAGACTTTCGGCCTAATGGTACATATAGTCAGTTTTTCTTTTTATTAGTGCAAACCATAAAAATGAGTGCTCTATATGTAGAGAATTAATCTTCTTTCTCTTTGTCCATTCAGACCTGGATCTGCATACTCTGAAAACTTACAAGAAATGAGATCCATACTGTTTTTGTCTCAACAAGTTGTCTTACTAATTTGCATGGGCAGTTTTTAACTGTTGTACTAATTGTCTTACTATTTACAAATATTTCAGGTGAATGGATGCTTGTGGATAAATGCGTCAGTGTGGCTTTAGTGAACAAATTCAATGTCAGTCAGGTTCAGAAGTGTCTCGTACATTGGGGAACAGGCACAGTTAACTTGGAGCTTTGGTCCGAGGATAGGCCTGTTTCGAATAAGTCACCTTTGGCAATTTGTCACCAATACGAGGTCAGAGGAGTCTAGTAACTTAAAAGAAAGCTATTCGTAGAAGAAATGTATACCAGCAGAATGCATCTGATTGCATTCAGCATGTACTTTGAAATCTTCTATAGGGAAACCTGACATGTGCTTTTATTGTTTGTTCGGTGCATTTGTTGAATGAGATGAATAAAATGTGTGGAAGTGAAATGAATTTACTTGTGTCTTGATGAACATTTCATATGATTTTTCACACAATTTTCAATTTTATGTGTCACAATTTTCAGACTTCATCCTAGTTATGTCCTCATAAAGCAACGTTATGGTAGAGTAGCCTTCAATGCCACTATTTATTGACTGGACTACATTAAGGTCATCACATTTTGACTCAATGCTCAACGATGATAGTTTTAGTGATGAAAATCTTGGTTTGACCTTTACAATATATTTCTTTAATTTTGATTGCTATTGTAAATGTCGTATGACTTAACATTAATGAATTATTTTACCATTTAAAAAAAACCTCCTCGCCAGATGGAGTCCAAAACGCACATCAGCTGCTTCTGCTTGCTCAGCCTTCCACTTAACCTGCAACTTTTGTACCGCCGCTGCTATAATATGCCCATGCACATCTCGAATCACTCCTAATCCCACACCAGTTCCCGCTAAAACATGAGCATCCGAATGCATAATTAGATTGCCTGAAGGTGTCGAGATCATTTGATTAGTATCTAGCTGACCAGCAGTACCAGAAAGAGTCATAATTACATGGTCAACATAGTTTACATAATCATCGGCAAACTTTGAATAGTAAATTTATCAAACTTTGATCATAAATTACTATTTATATATTTATAATTTGTAAAAACTTAAAAATGCATTTGAAAGAAAGTTGTATATACTTTCCAATGATATAAGTTTCTTAATTATATTTTTTTATGTAAATTTCAGTCAAAGTTCCGTCTATTTGACCACACAAAGTCTTTGAAACGGAGGGAGTATCTTCTAGGAATTAGAAACGAGAAACTCAAATGATTACAAAATTAAGGGGCGTATTCATTCTCATTCAGGATTTTAATTTTTTTTAGAAATTTAGGTATATTCAATTTGAATTTTAAAAAGTTCATTAAAATTCATGTGTATTTGATTGAGATTTTTAAAAGTTCACTAAATCCGGGTGATATTCAAAAATATGTGGATTTTGATGGATATAATAAAAGTTATATCTTTTAAAATCTTGTTAAAATCTATGAGATTTTTAAGAATTTCACAAAAAAATTCTTAAATCAGTGAGACTCTACGAAATTTCATGTAAATTACTTCAAATTCACGGATTATTATTAATCCACTATAATCAACAAAAATCATCAAAATCTATAGATTATTTTTAATCCATATACGCCATCAAATGCATATTCAATTCTATAATGTTTACCAGTTACCACTCATCTTCGAATCATAATTTTCATCGGTGTACACTTGTAAATCCGTTACTTTTCCTTAATTTTGTCCTTGTGTAAATAAATTAACGAGCCTATTTCAACGAAATTTAACAAAAATAATAAGGTACTGTATTCAATAGGCTCAAAACTCGACTCATATTTGGACTGGGCTGTCCATCTCCCATCACAACCCCAAATTAAACTGGGCTTTCCCATCTCAACACCCAACCCAACCGATCCTGATCCAGCCCATTTCACACCTATAATAAACTACACTATAACCACACCACCCAATCAAGCACTCACCCCCAAATAAATCTCCCCCAAAATCATTCTCTCATCTCAAATTAGGGTTAGGGTTTCATCACCACCATGTACAACGGCATCGGATTACAAACCGCCCGGGGCTCCGGCACCAACGGCTACATCCAAACCAACAAATTCTTCGTCCGCCCCAAATCCAACAAGCTCGAGCCCAAAGGCTTCGATTCTAATCAAGGCACAGCTGGGCTCTCCAAAAAGCCCAATAAAGACATTCTCGAACACGATCGTAAGCGTCAGATCCAACTTAAGCTCGTTGTGTTGGAAGACAAGTTGATTGATCAGGGCTATACTGATGATGAAGTTGCTGTCAAAGTCGATGAGGCGAGACGAATGCTCGAGGCTGCTGATCAGGCCGAAAGGGATGCTGGCGTGTCGGCTATTGTTGTTCATGATAAAAGGTAGCTCCACAAATGAATTTTCGATCATTTTGTAATCTCGATTGTGTATTGTGTTTTGTCGGTCCGGTTGTCAATTAGATTACGGAG
The DNA here is from genome assembly GCA_030848705.1 of Heracleum sosnowskyi. Taxonomy (NCBI): domain Eukaryota; kingdom Viridiplantae; phylum Streptophyta; class Magnoliopsida; order Apiales; family Apiaceae; genus Heracleum; species Heracleum sosnowskyi. The sequence continues at coordinate 4,733,831 of CM061242.1, read as the reverse complement.
GAATAAGAACTCGGTATATTAATTAACTGTTACGGATATTGTTGGCTATATATATTTATAACCATGATTAGATGGTATATTTTGTTAGCACGATTGTTAAATAGATAATGTAGTAGTAAAAACTCGATGATGGAATGTGTAATGTGGTTTGTTGGTTTAACGTGTTAGTGAAAATATGGTAGATTGACAGTTGGTGCATTAGTAACCTGATTTAGATGATAGGTAGCTCGAGAAATTAAAACTCCGATAAGTTATTGTTTCGTTAATAATTGAGATTGTGTAATGTGTTTTGTTGGTTTAATGTGTTGGTGAAAATTTGGTAGATTGAGAGTTGATGCATTAGTAACCTTGAATTAAATAATATGTTGATAATATAGTTCTTGGTTTATAACTTAGACAGGATGTTGGTAAAAATTTGGTAAATAAGTAATTAGTTTATTAATATGTTTGATTAGATATTAGATAATGTGTAATGTTTGGTGCGATTATGATGTAGGCGATGTTTGTATGTAGTCTGTTAGTATGTAATCGTTGTACATGATAAAAGGTTGCTCGAGCTTGATAAATTGAAACTTGATTCATTAATAACCATGATTCATTAATGTAGATGATATGTTTGTAAAAACTTGATTCATTAGCAACTTGGATTTGGATAATGTGTCTACACTAGAAACTTGATAAATTAATACTCGATTCATTATATAGACGATTTGTTAGTAACAACTTGATAATTTGAAACCTGAGTCAGTGTAGTTACTTTATTAGATAAATATTTTGTTAGTTTAGTTATAATGTAGGTGATATGTTGGTAAAAACTTGATTCGTTAGCAACCTTGAGTTGGATAATACGTCTATACTAGAAACTTGATAAATCAATACTCAGATTCGTTTTATAGACAATTTGTTAGTTAAAACTTGATTTATATAATATGTTTACACTAGAAACTCGATGAATTAGTACTAGTTCGTTGTTACCGAGGTGGTAAAATTAGGTAAGTTAATATCTATTTATTAATTTGCTTGATTGGACATTATATAATATTTTTTGATTGGTATGATTATTATGTAGACGATACTTTTTATGGAGTCTGTTAATTTTAAATGTTTTAATGTATTTTTTGTGTGTATGTATTATTTATTTTGTTTAGAATTTGTTTGTGGTAGTTTTGGTTATCTCAGTTTTATATTAAACAGTTTCGTGTGTTAATTGTTTAGTGCTTCAGCATATTTGTGTTTGGTATTACTGGTGCAGTTTAATATGTTGCTCTTTTAATTGATGAAAAGATAGAGAAAGTGTAGATAAATGAAGAGAAAGATAATCGGGGGATGATCTATTTGTATTTATAATTTATCTATGAAGCAACTAGATAAATCTGAAGTAAAGAAAGGGTTGCATTGCTATAAGTTCTTAATTTCTATGAGCTTAAGTTCTGTTGTTGAATCTGTTTCATTTGATTCCACTCACATTGTCTGTGTTTCCAGGGTGTCAGATACACAGACTCACCAAATTGCTGCCCGGAAGGAGAAGCAGATGGAAACATTAAAAGCCGCTTTGGGCATAAGCTCTCCTGGGAAAAATCAGAAGAAGACGGGTATCCACTCAGATGATGAAGAGAGTAATGATGATGAGAAGCTAGAAACTATCCCTAAACGTGGAAATAATGCTTCTGTTCCTTTCCTCGCAAGAGATACTTTAGCTGAAAAGGACGATTCAGAGAAGGGTCTTAAAGATGAGGATGTAGCTCGGAGAGATAGGACTAAAATTTCAAAACTCCAAAAGAAAAATAGTTCTGCTGATAAAGACAGTGACAGTAGCCAGGAGCATGTGAAGAGGAGTAAAAAGAAATATGAGAGAATCCGGGCTAGTCATCGTGACGATAGTTCTTCTGACCCCGATTCTGACTCTGAAAGTGGTGGTGGACATGCAAAACGTAATCGGAAGAAGCATCACAATACTAGGCAGTCAAGTGATTCAGATGATAAATCTGACCCAGGTGTTCGAAATGTAAGCCGAAAATCATCACAGAAGCACAAGAAGAGTAGAAGGCATGATAGTGATGCTTCTGACTCCAATTCTGACTCCGGAAGTGGTGGTGGACATGCAAAACGTAATCAGAAGAAGCATCACAATACTAGGCAGTCAAGTGATTCAGATGATAAATCTGGCGCAGGTGTTCGAAATGTAAGCCGAAAATCATCACAGAAGCATAAGAAGAGTAGAAGGCATGATAGTGATGATTCCGACCCCAATTCTGACTCCGGAAGTGGTGGTGGACATGCAAAACGTAATCAGAAGAAGCATCATAATACTAGGCAGTCAAGTGATTCAGATGATAAATCTGGTGCAGGTGTTCGAAATGTAAGCCGAAAATCGTCACAGAAGCATAAGAAGAGTAGAAGGCATGATAGTGATGACTTTGACTATGCTGATGAGATTGATGATAAATCTCGTTGGAGAGGTGGTATAGAGAATGAGAGTTATCGTAGTGATGAAACACCTGAACGTGTGCCTCACAAGGCGAAACTGGTTTCTAGGAGCAGACAGAGTGATTTGGAGTATGATTCTGATTCTGATAGTAGGGAGGATTATAAAAAGAAGCAAGTGGAGTCGAAGAATGCAGGTTATAAGGAAGAGTATAAAAGGAAGCAAGTGGAGTTGAGGAATGCGGGGAAAAGCGATGCTATTCCTGGTGGAGACAGAAGAAAAACTAAGGATGAGCAAGATCACAAGGAAAGAAAGCACGAAACAGTTGAAGTAAATGAGAGAGAAAGAAAAAGAAAGCACAACAGTGATGAAGATAATGAGAGAGAAAGAAAGCACAGGAGAGGTGATGATGATAAAGCGTATCAAAGACAAACTAAGGATGAAGAAGATCGACAGGGAAAAAAACACAAAAGAGATGACGAAGAAGAGGAGAGGAAGTATGACACTAGCAAGGAGCATTATCGTGGTAGGCATGAAAGGCAGCAGGAGGAAAGACATGATACTAGCAGCCTCCAGGAGGAGAGACCAAATCATCAATCCAAGAAAGCTAGACATGATGACTCTGGATCTATTGAGAGGTCACATAACAATAAGAAGCGGGACGATGGGCGCAGCGATGAGAAGCTTGGTGATGAGCGCAGCAATGAGAAGCGTGTTGATGATAGGCGTGGTGATGAGCGCATCAATGAGAAGCGTGTTGATGATAGGCGTGGTGATGGGTATGTTGATGTTAGGCGTGGTGATGAGCGCATCAATGAGAAGCGTGTTGATGATAGGCGTGGTGATGGGTATGTTGATGTTAGGCGTGGTGATGGGCGTGAAGATAGAGGCCGAGGTGGTGATGGGCGTGAAGATAGAGGCCGGGGTGGTGATGGGCGTGAAAATAGAGGCCGGGGTGGTGATGGGCGTGAAGATAGAGGCCGCGGTGGTGATGGGCGTGAAGATAGAGGCCGCGGTGGTGTTAGGCGTGAAGATAGAGGCCGTGGTGATAGGCGTGAAGATAGAGGCGGCAGTGGTGATAGGCGGTCTAGACGCTGATACTAGATGTCAGAGCTTCAGGCCTTATGTTTGCCTGCCTGGGTGCACAAGTGACTGTTGCTTGTTCGTTTTAAAATAGATATGCTTTTAATTTGAGAAATAAATTCATAAGTGCTATATGTATCCGTATCCTTCTTCAAGGTCGTGTGTTTGCCTCTATTATGTTTAGAATTTGTAATCCCGGAATAATTTGTTGGACTTGGTGATGGTTTGTATTTTAACAATTAATGGCTTGTTCTAGTTTCTGAGTAGACTTTATCTGATTACAAGGTTGATGAATTGAGGACATTGCCATGCTCAGGTCTTCTGTATAGAAACTTCTTACCTTGGTTTCTAGGCGCCCAGCACTGGAGTTTAGTACTTGCAAGTCATGGCCTTGCAACTATTATTGTGGGCATGATAACTCGATATAAAATCACGGGCCTGTTGTTACAACAGAAATTCACATTAAAGAACATCTAACTTGGCCACCAATTTGGTTTTCTAATATTTTTTACCAAAGAACATAGGTTGGATTCTAACATAGTAGCACTTCTTTATTTCAGCAAGTAAAATACATGTGTTTGATACTCTATTTCTACAATTGCGTTCTTTGTTATACCATTTGTAAGGCAAAAGTTTTATGTAGACCGCTGTTTAATTAGTAATATAAATCGCTTGTACTAATATTTTGCAAATTAAACATGTATAATTTCCGATTTCACAATGGTCTAGTATATAAGTTGTAGTAATATTTTGCAAATTAAACATGTATAATTTCCGATTTCACAATGGTCTCGCCTGTTTATATTGTTTCATTCTGGACAATTGATAGTCTACGATAAAAGTAAGGTGTTTTTGTTGTTGTTCTAGTTTGTTTACAGTGTCAAAAATTGGGACAATTTGAGTTTACAATAGATATCCAAAAGAGCTGCACGCACTAGAACAACATGATGATGAACAACAATCACAAAAGAATACCAAAAATCCCAAACAAACCAAAACACTAGAAACAAATCAACGTATAAAATGGAAGATGATCACGCCAATGATGATGCTTACAAGAGATTTGTGCGCATGCTGTCTATGCAATATGAAATCTTCAAGATTTTCTAGCTTCACAATCATCATCTACCAATTATTATATGCTTATATGAATCATTATTTACATTTATATCTATTCCTAATAATCCATCTTCCCCCACCTTTAACTACCTAAGAGCTTGATTTTTCTTCTCTTTTTTTAAACTGTTCCATTTCTCTCTTATACATTAACAACTCCCTATCTTTTTAATCTACAATATCATCATTGGTATCTTCCATCACTACCCTTCATCAACTTGTTCATTTTTTATAGCGTGTAAAAGGGGTGTGAACTCATTCAAATCATGCCTCATTGTCGTCTGTATCGCTCCAATAATTATCCGTAATTATTATATTTCGAGTTAGATCCTTTAACCGAAAAATTAATCATGTGTCGTCTCGACTTTAAGTTGCATAGAATAATAAAATGTTCATGCAGGGGTGAGTTCAAAAAATGTGCAAAACAATTGTTTTTCGTGTTTCTGATCTAATTAAATGTGTTATTCATAGAGCGCGACCCTCGTACTCAATTGACACTGTTAGTATGTGCTGCCCTGCAGTGATACCAATACCATCAACTAGCGCAGTTGGATATTTATTACATTGACACTCTTAACAAGTGGGAGTACAACTAGGGAAAAAGAATCAAAGCACAAGGCACGGGCGTGGTTTTGTGGGTTATGCTGTCTCCAAATCTGAAGCTTCCTCCCTCTCTAATTGCTTACATGCAGTCACTCTCCAACTCCACGTCCTCCCACTGAATGGTTTATATCAACAGTTCGTCGTATGCAGGGCAGGTCCTGAAGATTCGTAGTCTCGTTGCGACCAAAAATCTGGGACCATTTTTGAAGAGAGAACAATTTGTACATGGAGAGTAATTGACATTCACTAGGAAAGTAAATCTGCCTTGTCGACTTCAGACATGCTGAAACAATCTCTCAAAACTAGTCGGTATAGGAAAAAATCTAAATTTTGTAGTAGATAAATTAGCGCTAAACGTTGTTCGTAGGCAAGTGAACGATTTTTATAACAAAAATTATCACGGCATGTGTAAATATAGACATGATCCTTGTGCATTCGCACCAAAAATTTAGTCCGAATGCATCCGCAGTACAGTATGTTACAGCAATCTGTGAACCCGGACCCTTTAAATTAAATCATTTAGACAACACCAAACTAATTCTTAAGTTCTGGTCCATTAGTGATGTTCAATGTTCACCTTTAGTTAACTGTTAACAGTTTAGCAGGTTTTACATGCTATTGAAATATTCCTAATCTAGGTTCACAGTTGGACGGTGTGTGGTTTCCACACTAGTTGTCGATCGATTATACAGACAATGACCAATGAGACGATAATTCGTACTTGCGAATTCTGCGACGAGATGTTTCTGTCGCTGAACATTATCAATATTCAATAGTGAAAGGGTCATAGAAATGTTAACAAATTGCCGACACATTCCTTAGATAAATTTAGCTTCAAAAAATTACAAAACTCCGATGAAATGGCTTTTATGCGTAAATATGTTACTGCATGCACGCGCAGGGGCGGATCCAGAAAATTTTGTTAGGGCACCCAATAAATTTTTGGAGACGCCCTCTTACTTTTAATTTTTTTGGGGGCACTATTTTTAAAATATTTTAATGATTAAAAACATAAAATTTTTGTTTTAGGAGGGACACGTGTCCTCCCGTGCCCTTACTAGATCCGTCCCTATATGATGTAACAGCTTATAAAAGAGTGTTTAACTGACACTAAAATTAACCATAAGAGTTTAAGGGCTGATAAGATCCGATCAGACATGATAGATCTTTGAGCAAAAGATCAGAAACGTACTTATGCATTTTGTAGAACATAATTTGTTGTGTTTGGTACATATCCATCCATCCATCGACCATTCACATGGGCTAGCTAGCTACCTGTAAGCTAGTTACTCGTTTCTTCTTTCTCTATAGGGATCCTTCCATTGTTATGTTTAGTGGCAGGATCCCACTCTTTATGCGACGGAACCAAGATTTAAAATGATTAGGAATTGAAATAATTAACTTTAGAAAAAAATTCGAGATAATTTTTAAGGATAAAATAAGATTTAAATTAAAAAAAAAGTTGCCTTGTATTTCCGACTCAACCGAGACCTTTAGTCTCGGATAGGGTCTTACTGGTTTCGTCACTGTCTATGTTTAGATATAATTTACGTCAGGTCTCATCAAGAGATTAATTAGCATGCAGCAAAAGAAACAGCATGAGATGAACCAAATCACTTTTGAACATGAACAAATCTCTTATCTTTATTCATTGGTGTCCTGATCATCATACGATCTTTGATCAGCCAGTTACCGATCCTTCCTTAACGAATAATCAGCTGTCTTTACATTTGTATGTTGACATGACACCATTTTGTTCAAAGAACATATTCCTTATAACTTAAGGAAGCATTTCAACCAACAAACATCTTAGACATGAATGTATGCTAATGCATGCTTCAATTACATGCAACATTTGTCGAAATCAGTGGACTGCAATGTTCAAGGATAAGAAATCGACAAAACCCGGGGAATGGGCTGTAAAGTTGATGAACATAGGCTCAAGATTATGTTGTAAAGCTGAGTTTCAACAAGTACAAAGCTCATCCTCTTGGTGAAAAGAAGGTGAAAGCTTGTTTGGTTCGCATTATACTTGTTTGGATATTATTGAACAAACCACATCTCCATCCCCTGTATGATGTATGTACATTCCCACGATTTGTGGCTTTTTTCACAGGTAATGGACGGACTATAATCGAACCGAATTTAATCGATGAACTTGCGGCAAAAATACTGTGTAAATTTTTATCAATAGTTCACCTAACATTATGATAGAATGCAATTCACATGTCATAAAAGAAAGTACGTTTCTCAATAGTGTTATCGTTGAAATAGGGTCCAAATAGAACCTAAACATCTCATTTCGAACCTAGCTAGAATGCATTATAAAATAAATTGTCGAGGAGTAACCACTTTCAACATAAAATTTGATTCCTAACTTAAGATTCGCAAATTACGTTGTAAATCATTTTAAAGATCATGTTAGTACTGAACCAAACACATAATATCATAAATGATATTTCAATCTCATATTAACTCAACCCGATTATTGATTCTAAACTCATACCATTCCGTGAACCAAACGACTCCTAACAGAGATATCACAGATGATGTCAGAGATGTATAGAAAATTCATATATTATTGTATGAAATTAACTCATGTCATGACTAGACTGAAACCAGTTAAAGTTAAAACTAGAAGTAAACATTATGATTATTATCTCTAATAATAATTAGAGTAATATACATGTTAAGTGTAAGTCATTATCATTCTTAAATACTAATTATTTGCTAAACCTAAAACCTTTAAACAAAGATAAGTAGCTTATGGGCACTATGACAGTTAGCTAGAGATCGACGGCATTGATCTTATTTGTCATGTCCTCTTCATCTCAAAAAGCGAAGCTCCATTATTTCTTAGATGTGTTTTGATACATCACATTTGACGTAAACTATAGAAAATAGCTAGATTCATTTTTTTAAATATTTTTCGACAAAGTTGAGCTCGATCCATATTGGCCTTTCGAACTGTAAAGCAGTTCATGTCCCATTTTAAGACGGGATGCCACATTTGGAACATGACATTTGAAAATTTATTTGAAGCAATTTAAAGCACAAACATTTCAGTAAGAGCAACATTACGAGATTAATGAATTTTTCCTGTCGATAAATTGGCACGAAAAGGCATAAAATCTCGATCATATATTTAAGTGACCCGAAAATATTACTTGATGAAAAATAACACAACAGGTAGATGTGAGCCGTGTTTACTAAAGTAGACAACCGAATTTGTTGGATTAGGTTTATGAACATATATATTAGAAATATTAGCTAATACATGTGTCAAGCACGGCCGAGGTCGATATTAAAATATTAATATTGATAAATTATTAATAAATATTATTAAAAAATATATTTATCGAGAACTAAATGATAAAAATATATAATAAATAAATCATTATTTAATTATGTAGTTATACACAATCGAACTGTGGATAAATCTAAAGAAATTAAAGTAAATAAATAAATCTTGTATGATTACGTAATTGCAAGGAATCGAACCCTCGATGAACTTAATGAATTTAAAGTAAATAAATAAATCTTGTATAATAACGTAGTTGCAAGGAATCAAACCCTGGATGAATCTAAAGAATTTAAAATAAATAAATCTTGTATAATTACTTATTTGCGAGAAATCGAACCCGGATTTAGTGATAACCAAATTTGATACTTTGGTAACGCGCGCCATTTTCACATTGTTTTATTTATTAATAAAGAGTATAGATTAATGAACATTTCAATGATTAGATGATTTTTCAAGCTCTCCAATTAGTGAAAGTTTAGATATAAAAATATAAGGAATTTTCTCTGGGAGATTAGAGCATCTCCAATGATCTATAACCCTTAGCTAAAAATATAAATAAGATGTCATAAATAAAAAATTTAGAGAATATGCAAAATTATCTCAACTCCGATGAAACATTACTGTTAGCAAAAAATATAGCCAACTACTTCGTATTGGCTATTTTTGTTGAATCTCTAGGGACATGTAGTAAAATTTCACTTCATCTGTTACCATATTCTAATTATATATTTTATTTTTAACAATTTAAAATAATAATAACATTCTCTTTTTAAAATATAATCAATTCATATAACCAACTCCATTAGACCCCAATATCTTACAGGTTCAAGATGCTCTAAGACCCCTGTTAATTTAGATAAAACTCCTTCCCTGCTTGTTTTCCTACGTAGCAATACCCTCCTCTCTTATAGCAAAAGTTCAAGAGTGTAGTTCTTCTAATTATCACTATTCTTTTCCTCTAATAAAAAATATCTTATACCATAAAAGACAAAGACATTTTTAATTGTCCACCAATCACAGTCTAAGACCATTCGAGGGAAGAAGCACAACCATACTTAATGGAAGATGGGGTATTTAATTAAGCCTTAATCCATATGATTATACCAAACAACAAAGGTTTTGTGTTTGTTGATGATTTGATTATGGTTTAATGAAGTTAAATCCATCAATCAAATCCTAAAGTTATGTGTGTATATTTGGTCATTATCTTACACTTACAAGTGCTGCACCACTAGTTTTATATATATAGTACAAGAAAGACTAGTCACCATCTAAAACCTAGAAGTGCAGCACCACTGCTTTTCATTTACTTTTTTATATCACATGAGATGTGATTCTCCTTTATTTTCTAGTGGATGAAAGGGATTCCATGTGGAATTGATGAAGAAATTTCAGTTTAATTCAACCCACACAAGTTAGAATTTACCAATGACTCAAAATATTGCACTGTCCAATCTCTTGTAAAGCCACCTTTTGGCAATGTCAAGTAATGTTATAGTGAAGATTATCAAGTTATTATCTTATTACTCTTCTTTTTTGATGTGGGATGGAACAAAAATACTGTAGTTTGATGAATATTATTATTGCCAATGTAATGAAAATGAAAGTGCTACCTTTGGATGTATGGGTATTTATACTTGGTCTTGATTCTTTGACTGAAAAATTGACGATTGTTACGACATATCTTATTCTATTTACTTATTCACGATAAGTAATAATGTTTTTCTTAGAAAAACACAACAATTAAATTCCTTCGTTTTTACCGCATTTTAACTGATATAATAGAATTTTTACTTTATCCTACTTATGAATCGATTGTGAAAAGTATACGGCAACAATCCGACGTTGAAAACTGTATACATTTACATACACCTATGTAAGTACATATATTCCAAAATTCTTGGGGTCGAAATGTTAACTCTTTTTTGAATGCTCACTTTATTCTGAGCCTTATTCCCCCAGACTTGTTTTGTTGATTGGAAAGGAAAACTTAAAAATTACTACCTTAGAAACCAACAATGATAAGAGGGTTAGCACTATAAAAATCACTCTTACTCGTGCTAATGATATATCAACACACCAAATGAAGACAAAGTAAACACCTGAGCTAGTGGTTACAACGTGTCAACTAATCAACCCTATTAAAACAACAATAAATTGACTACTCATGTCACTTCTTACCTCAGTCGAGAATCGAGAGGTGAATAATGGGGGGGTGCCAATTTTAACCTATTATGTATCAACACCATTCATTATCTGCTAATATTTATACAAGACCACATTTCACTGTTGTCATCCAAGAGTTTCGAACCGTTAACCTTTTATAATTAAAATAAGATTATCAAATACATGTTAAGAATTCTGTTCGATTTCGTCAAGATAATCAAATACGTGTCGAGAATTCTGGTCGACTACCATAATCAAACACACAATCATATCTACACACACTAGAATCAAATACCAATATATATACCATAATCAGCAAATCGAATCAAGAAACTTTCCTTGACATGGCACATGCACAAGGTAAATCAGTAAAGAGGGAAGGGAATATCGATCTTGCTATGCTATTATTATTGAATATTGATGGATGATTAATAACGAAAACCAGAATAAAGAATAATTAGAATTGTAATATATTTTACTCGAAACATGGGTAATAAAGTAACAGGAATCAAAATCTTATTTCTATCAACGGTCAAAAGTCTGTACTTAACTTACCTTTTGTTAGCAATAGATTTCTCTTCCACTACATGTGGCTCTCTCAAATTCTTGACACTTTTGACTTCCAAATTTTGGAAAATAATTCTGAAAAGTTTCATGTTGATGTGTTGGCAAACAAAGGTATAATACAAGGATTTCACATAGCTTGTTCTGCGTTCATAAACATATGTGTATTTCTTATGCATTCTTCTGCTGCAATTAGCAATGGTTCAGGTGGTTCGCTGCAGGGCGAATCTTCTGGCCAAGTTTGTGGTAATTTTAAGGATTGTTCTAAATTTGATGAGGTTGGTTTTAAAACCGAAACACACCACTTCAGACCAAACTGAAATTTGTAAACCGAACCAAAATTCCTAATTCTGGAAACCAAACAGTAATGGTTAGGATTCGGTTTTAGACCGAAATCGCATCAAAACAAACGTGGGAACACTGTAACAAGCCTACTACTATGCGGATAGTGTGCACTGTATTACCATCTTCGTAAAATGTGATTGGACATATGCTAACAAGGACGGACCCAGAAATTTATTTTAAATCTAGTGGGGTGCTTAGTGGGAAAAACAGAGAGTATAACTTTATCAAGTACCAAACCTGTAACAGACTTGTGTATTAAGTTCTTGTTACATCTGAGCTAATACATAACGTAAAAATGAGCTTAGATTTAAATCTACTGCTGCCACTAAAATTTAAAAGTTTATCGGTCATGCATGCAATTAGGTATCCTTGCGCTCACAGAGTAGATGAAAATGTGAACTTAAAAGAAAAGAAGATGATCAATTTCCTGCAGAAGTACTAGTGGAGCACAAAAAATAGAATCTGGATGCTATACATCAATTCCCTACCATCTATATGTGTGATACTGCATAAAAAATATGATAATGCAACTATAGCTTGATTCACCAGCAGACTGGAATATTATAGGGTCGGAATAGATTTTCTTTGTCATGCATAATAATGTATCTACTGGAGGGAGGGAGGGAGGGAGAGAGACTCTACGACACGAGCGTCTAGATATAAAGATCAAACAGCAAGTTGGAATATTAGAGAAAAAATAAACAAATTGCGGAAAAGCAAAAGAGTTGATGAAGAAAGTAGTTAGGATGCAAATAAACAAGTTGGGAGATAAGCAGGATTAGCATAAAAGAAAATATTATTGTGATGGCACATCATATCATGTGTATATATATTGCGCACCCAGAGTTTCAAGTAGCCTCCTACTCTCCAAAAGAAAAAAATATACTGCCTACATCTGGCCCCATACTTTCGATTTTTAGTGCTCTGCAAAACTAAACATTAAAGAAGAAAAACATTTACTTTCCTTGATGGGGTTTCTCCTTTAATCATTTTCTCCTAGACACCCTAAGATATACTTAATTAGGTTAAAGCAAGTGCTAATTATAAGACCAATACTTTACTCGCCATCAAAACACCACCTTTCTAGTAAAATTAGTGTTAAAATAACAAGTACAGTTGTCATCGAATATTTCGGCGTTTCGAATGTTGAAAACTACAGTATGATATCAAAAGACTGGAATAATTAAAAAGTAATATAAGAATCAGATATGGCTTTACTAGGAAAAACACCATTCATTCTATTTACTTGATGTTAAACTATTAAATACACCTTACCATTCTCCCACAAGCTTCTGGATTTTGTGACTTCTCAACGTATTCTTCTTCTTCTAGCTGCTACTGTTCAAGTATCTAATGCCCTTCAATACAAATTTCACGTCAACAAGTTAATATCACACTTTGCCCATTCAATCTTTACAAGTATATTCACCATATCCTCTTAGAATTTAGCTTATTCCACCTGTAAACATCATGTCAAAGGCACTAAACATAATAATCTTCGTAAACTGTACACCTTAAAACAATTAATAAGAAAAACCCTATAAAATGATAACCAACTTCTAAAGAACAATCTTACTTTTCTGAAGAAAATATGTTTAAAATAAAAAGGGAAGTACTGCTGTGAAATTATCTCAGAAATATCAGAAGTGCATATTCTTCCAAGATTGGAGATGTATGATGTATCTTCAATTTTGACAAGGAAGTTGCATCTCTAATTCTGGAGATGTATCTCTTGAAATGGAATGTACATGTAGTTTGATTTTTATGGTGCCCCGAATAAAAAAATAATTTTGAGGAGTCCAAATTTTCTTACACAAAAAAGTGGAATTTCATTGAACTCCAAAAGTTAGTGGCTGACCCATGTACCCTAAAAGTACAAATAATGGTACTGTTAACAAATGGAAAGAGTAGTTCAAGATCTCTCTCACTTGCTCAGCCCCAAGATTGGATTTTCTTTATTACTGAGTAAACATGATGTCACGATAAGAGCTCTCTCAGAAGTTTCTTTTATACATCAGACATTGACTACTACTATTTTACTTACATGTTTCCAATCCTGTCAAGGAGAGGATAGCAAAACAATACATATAGCGAGAGATTAAGAAATAACATATATATTCAGCAATATAGGGTTTTCCCTTGAGATTTTGTAAGACCCTTGAGCTAATACCGCAGTTTCTTCTACTTTGCATGTTAAAAAAACATAGGACAAGGATCTTCGTTGTTTTTTCCATTCCTTTCAAAGCTTTCTAGTTCATTCTTACCATTTTTGTAAACAAACAATACGATATAGGGCCTTCAATTGGTAGATATACACACACACATCTCTATTTTGTGTTGCCTTCAACTCACTAGTAGAAAGTTTATAAAGTTTCACTATCTGGGTATACAAATATAGCAGTCGCTTCGTAACTATAACTCAAATTCTAGGTGACTTAGCCTTTCTAATCGAGATCGAAGTAGTTGACAGGTTTTTGTGAGGTTTTCAGTATTGTCTATACCATAAGACAGAGAAAATATACCAGGAAATAACTCAACAGTAAATTCAGAAATAATAAGAAAGAGAGATGAAAAACTTACAGAAAAAACATAAACCAGAATAATGCACAAAAATAATATAAAGTAAATCCAATAAAACTAAGACAATTAAAGTAATATACTTGTCAAATAAAAGATGATTGAGGTGAAAGGTGGAAACCACTATCATTGCCTATTTAGAAGTAAACAATTTTATTCATTCTTAAGTGTTAAAAACATAAGCATAAGAATAAAGGTCATAATATGATAAGTAAAAATAATAATATCACAAACCCAACAAAGAAAGTTTATGCTCTTGAAATAACTTAGGATATTGCTATTTCTGGTTTCTGTGTGCCCCCACTTGCTACAGGAATCACTAACTAAACAAGTGCAGTTTCAAACAGTCATCATATAGGAAGTCATCTAAAATGATTTTCGTTCAACGGCACTGTTTTACGTTCCCCACAATTTACATTTTATGTTTTTGGTATGAGCTGCATGACTATCCATGCATCCTTGCATACTAGAAGGAGCATACACAGAAGAGGGGGGGGGGGGGGGGGGGGGGGGGGGGGGTTATAGGGAAGAACTAGAGAATTAATTATATAATAGGTAATGGACTAATTTTAGTATTTTCGATACCTTTTTTATGAAAGAGGTGGGAACCCACCACCGAGTCTAGGCCTACTTCAGTGTCTATTTAAACATTAGAGATCCTTGTCTTTGTGTAGTTGTGTGTTTATAAATTTATATGTAGCAAAGGGTTCAGTTTGAAAACCAAGCTGACGAAACCAAGTTTGGAAATTCTACTCCTTCCTCAACCAGGACTGCAGCCTTCAACCAAATACATCCACATACGTTAACTAATCCAGGTCATGTCTATACATTGCATGGCGCCGAAACCAGATAATACTGGTAGTGAACCCATGGAAGGTCCACCACTTATGACAGAAGAGCCTCATGACAGACCATATCTTGCTTACCCTGTAGAGACCAACTCACAATCTAAGTCTCATCTGCAAGTAAACTTGTATCCCATAACTTTGAAGGTATCTCTTCCACCACTTTGAAGATATCTCTTCCTCCCCCTCACTCTCTTATGCACACACACACTCACACATGCACCACATGGTTTTTTAGTTTCTACAAATTGAACAAAATTAAGAGCATTGTGATGAATAATGAGCTCCGTTCACTAATTTTTATACTGTCTGCAGTTTGAGGAGGTCGTATACAAAGTTAACTATGAGCAGAAAGGAACGTGGTGTGGTGTTACACTGCGCACAAAAGAGAAAACAATACTAAATGGTGTTACCGGAACAGTATGCCCAGGAGAGATACTAGCCATGTTAGGTCCATCTGGAAGTGGAAAAACCACCTTGCTTACAGCCCTTGGGGGGCGCCTGACAGGTAAAATATCAGGCAAGATATCGTATAACAGTCATCCATTCTCAGGAACCATCAAGAGGCGTACAGGTTTTGTTGCCCAAGATGATGTGCTATATCCTCATCTCACTGTAGCCGAAACACTCTTGTACACTGCACTGCTTAGACTTCCCAAAACTCTTACTCGTGATGAGAAAGTGCAACATGTGGAGAATGTTATAACAGAACTGGGGCTCATTCGGTGCAAGAATAGCATGATAGGTGGTCCACTATTTAGGGGCATTTCAGGTGGGGAGAAAAAGAGGGTGAGCATAGGACAAGAGATGCTCACCAATCCAAGCTTATTATTGTTAGATGAACCAACCTCGGGTCTAGACTCAACTACAGCTCAGCGGATCCTAACAACAGTCAAACGATTAGCTAGTGGTGGTCGTACAGTAATCACCACGATTCACCAGCCCTCAAGCAGGCTTTACCATATGTTTGACAAGCTAGTGTTGCTGTCCGAAGGGTGCCCAATTTACTATGGCCCTGCATCAACAGCATTGGACTACTTCTCATCAATTGGTTTTTCCACATCCATGTCTATGAACCCAGCTGATGTCTTGCTTGATCTTGCGAATGGTACTTTCTACTATGTTCTTTCACTTATTTATGCTATGTGTTATTAGCATATTTTTATTGGCTTAAAATTTACATACAATTTATGTGAGGCCAGGGTCTAGGATTGAGCTGTCTTTTGTTCTTGCAATTACGTATCCACACTTTTAATTTGGGAAACTCACATAAATAAGATGGTTTATCATTTGCTGATAGTGATGGCTATAACTGCAACACTTGTACCTTTATATAAATCTACTACAGTAAAAGTATGAAATTCCACTGACCTCAGTTTATAAAGAAAAGTTAGTTTCACACTCATCGCACTTGACCTACTATTTTTCAAGAATAATCATAACTTAAAGACAAGCACAGAAGCATTATTGTACTTCAAGTGGTGATATATCGCACAAGGGCCTGCCATGTTATAATATACAGCGTACTCATTGTTCATTTGACATAAAAATAGGTTTATATATACTTAATCATTGAAAATTTATACTGCAGGAATACGACCTGAGTCAATGCAAACAATTGAGCAAGGTGAAACAACAGAACAAGAGAAGAAATCTGTAAGACAAACTCTCATGTCAGCCTATGAAAATAGTATCTCTCCAAGGTTGCGAACTGAGCTGTTCAATGCAGATGTCAATAACTACAATCACACAAAGAATGATTCGACAAGTAAGGTTCTTCTCCACGTTTACTTTTCGACGAGTTAGTTGCCTTAAAAAGCAACAAATATATCAAAATCCTAATTGGAAAGGTATCTTATAGTTAGCATCCCATTCCATATATCGTAATTATGAGTATTCACAACTACTGTTTGCCTGGATGTATATTACGCAGAAAGGTATGTGAAGTCAGAGAAGTGGTGCACAAGCTGGTGGACTCAGTTCAAGGTATTGCTCTTGAGGGGACTAAGAGAGAGAAGGTATGAAGCCTTCAATAAGTTAAGGATCTTCCAAGTTTTAAGTGTTGCTACACTTGGCGGGCTGTTATGGTGGAAGACACCAGAATCGCACATTGACGATCGTGTAAGAATTTCGCAGTGAAGTCATTATACGAAAATTTAAGCTTCGAATGGCATAAATTTCCTGAAATATCAAGATGTAATGTCTTCTGGTTGCTAACTAGCCTGTGTTTCTTAATGCAGATTGCCATGATATTCTTCTTCTCAGTATTTTGGGGATTCTACCCACTTTACAACGCTGTTTTTACTTTCCCACAAGAAAGAAGTATGCTTATAAAGGAAAGATCATCCGGAATGTACCGCCTATCATCATACTTCCTAGCTAGAACAATTGGAGACCTTCCACTCGAGCTGGCACTTCCAACTGCCTTTACCTTCATAATCTATTGGATGGGTGGGCTCAAACCTGACCCTGTCACATTCATCCTCACTCTTCTTGTAGTTCTTTACAATGTCCTTGTCGCCCAAAGCCTTGGATTAGCAATTGGTGCCATACTAATGGACTTGAAACAAGCGACAACTTTAGCCTCGGTCACAACCCTTGTTTTCCTCATCGCGGGAGGATACTATGTCCGACATATTCCCCCTTTCATAATTTGGTTAAAATTCTTGAGCTACAGCTACTATTGTTACAAGCTTCTTCTTGGCGTACAATACAATGAGGATGACATGTATGAGTGCTCAAAAGGAATCTATTGCCGGATTGCAGAAATTCCTGCCGTGAAATCAATGGGCCTAAACAATTTAGCTATAGATGTGTTTATTATGGCACTCATGTTAATCGGTTATCGGCTAGTTGCATATCTTGCATTGCAACGGGTGAGGTGATTAAGTAGATCTAGCAGAGGACTCAACTTTGTTGAAGAGAAAATTTGAAGAGCTAACTATTTCTATAGCTGAAAAATAATATTAGACTAGAGGACAATATGCTGCCAGATTTTTCATAATCACCCTATGATAACTACATGTACTACCCATCTGGCAAAGCATGGTTCACATAATATAGAAAAACTTTTAGATTGCTGCACTAAATCATGAAAAGACGCTGGGCCAAAAAGGAACTCACTCTAAAGAAGCACAATATATTGGTTTGTATTGAATCAAAAGGAAGGAAAAAATGACATACCTCTATCACTATGCATCTGCAGACTAATTTATTATGTATGTGAAACACTTCCGGAGATCAACATATACTTACTGAAAGCAAATAACCAGGTAATAAGAACAATAGTTAGAAACTTGAACAATGTAGGAGCAGTTGAAACAGATATCCGATTATCTGTAAACGGATTAAAAAAAATTATAATCTCTGAACCAGAACATCATTTATTACCGGGACATGTTTTACTTCCTATTAATTTAAAGGGAAAATGAATTTTTTTGTCATTCAATTATTTATACTTTTAGCAACTTACCACTCAATGACTCAACTATGAATTGATTTTTTCAAGTCACTAATGTTACATTTATATTTGATTTTAAGCATTCTGTTAAGTTTTTGGGTTTTGTCGTTAGTATTAGCAACCAATATCAATTATACATGGATTACAATGATGATGTGTCTTGTTGATGTGGTGTATGAGAATTAGTGTTTGGATATATCTTCCAAATCAATGGCTTTTAACATTTCGCTCTCCTCAATCAATTTTAAAGATAAACACCAATTTGAACATCTTTAAAACAGGTTTGAAATTTTATTATTTCAACGTTTGTGCTTTTAACTCAAATGCTGCTTCTCAATCTCCAACTCTTGAATTATCTTGGTTGTTTTATATGAACATTTGAATCACACTAAAAAAATCTTATAATAATTCTCCATGTATAGAATAATTTAAACATGCTTAGCTTACGATTCAATTGAAAAAGAAAACATAAGTATAAAAAATTTGTCCCCAAATCACAATAATCCAAATACATATATACGTTTCAAGTTACTGAGCGTATCGTAATATGTATACCGTGTCATCAACACATATCATCAGCAAAACAATCCATGTTAGTGACTTTTTTTAGTTTTTTTCAACGGAAAATCATAAAATTTAACAGAATGTCGAAAACAATAAACGGATGTAACGTTAGTGGTTATATTAATTAAACTTATTGTTTGGTGGTAATTTTCTAAAAGAGCCAATAGTTTAGTGACAAAAAAATCTATTTTCCCTATTTAGATACGAATGCACACGAAGCCTACATGCTTACATAAACCATTAAGATACACTAGAATTGAGGTCTAGCAGCGGAACCAGTGTCCAATCCAAATGTAACACCCATCACCCCTTGATCTTATAGTTTTAACAAATTTTCACATAAATTTGAACAGCCAAGACAATTCATAGGAGAATATTTTTTTGGCTTCAATTCTAGAAGGCATCAATTCAAAGTCGTACTCTCGTATCTTCCAAACTAATCATGCTAGATAAAAGTAATACGAAAAATCATGTATCAAATTATTATTCTCGATTTTAAGACCCTTAAGCTCCGTTTATCTGGCGTAAAATACAGCACTTTCCAAAAATATTAGGCAAGGTAAATAAGATGTAAAATAATTTTCAAACTTTTCGAGACCACACTTCCCCTTTTTTTTCCCCTGACTTGCACATTTGTAATTCGACTAATTTTCCTAAGCAAACGAAAGTACGAAACACACGAACACAACAAAAATATAATTCCGCAACTTCGACAAACAAACGGAGCCTTAAATACAATTGCAAAATCAAACAAAGCAAGTAATCACTAATCAAACAGGTAGTTAACAATGAAACACAAATTCACCATACATCTCCTTAAATAAAAATAAATAAATAAATAAATAATTGAGTTAAGGTTGGAGATACATACACTCTTACATTGAATAGTTGTAATTTATAGACATCTCTCTGTGCTGATTGATATTTGTGAAACCTCTGCTCAGCTTCTTTGTGAAGAGTTTCAAATGGGAGATTTTTGGATTGAATTTTGGGCGCCAAGATCGAGGCTGTTTAGACAAGGGTATAAATATTTGAAGCCCAAAGTATGTAGATTTTATATAGAAACTGTTTTTTTGATGGGCCTTGATGCGCTGAACCCTAGTTGGGCCATCATGAACCATTAAGATCCGACCAGAGGCTTGGATGGGTATTTGGCTGCTGGTAGACCCGGCAAATTGGGTCTCAATCAGAATAATCGAACCGAAATTCATATAACCGAATTCGATTTTGTATCCGAATTAGTTAATTCGATAATGATTCGAAAATCGATTTGAATTGATTCGAAAATTATCCAAATCGAAAATTTAACCGAAAATTATCCGATCCGGAACCGATCATAACCGAATAATAAATTATCCGAACCGAATAGAATTCGAAATATGGGATCCGATTTGAATCTGAACTAAAAAAATGGTGAATTCAGTTGTAAGTTGTAGTTGAGTTATAATTTTTATAGATCATAATCCACGTATATTAAAATTCAATAAATTAATCTATTTATAAGCAAAATTCATAATTAGAATAATTTCTTAACAAAAATAAATAGATATTTAAACAATATTTTTGAAAAAAGTACATTATTTTATAGTAAAAAAATACATTTAATATTAAGATATTTTTTAAAGTCTTACAAAAAAAAATGAATAGGTAATAATCCGAAAAGATATGAACCGAATTTGATCCGAACCGAATTCATCCGATTTTAATCCAAATTTTATCTGATTTTAATCCGAAATTGGACCCGAACCGAATCAGATCCGAATTATACCAAAATATATCATAACCGAAAGTTAATCTGATTCGAGATTAATCCAATCCGAAACCGAACTGATTATCCGAATTGTCAGGTCTAGGTGCAGGAGTGCAGCAGAGTTCATATAAATTAATTTTATAAATACCCAAAAAGGTGCAGGAGTGCAGCAGAGTTCATATAAATTAATTTTATAAATACCCAAAAAAAGAGTTATTTTCTCGTAGGGAATTTTCTTTGAAGAGTAATAATAATATAATTATATAAAAAGTACACTGAAATTATTTTGTCAATTATTGTATTGAGAAAAATTATTGAATTAGTTTATTAACCTAAGACCGAACTGAGAGAAAATATTTGTATAATTCATTTAATTAATTTTCAAACAATCATTTTTCTTGACTTAATTCATTATTTTTGGAATGAAATGCGGGTCATTTACTATAATCTCCAAACTTCTGAACTGATATTCACGTAATATATGCATGATTAATGAATGTGTATCAAACCCGAAAACTTCTGTCTCTCACTCAAGCAAGAACATGTTTAACTATTACGTACAATTCTCTCGTACTCATCATTAAAATTGTGTGTTTAACAACTACATACATTTATCAGTGACAAACAATTTCTTACTTCTCTTAGAAATTTCACTATTTTATCGGAGATCATATACATACCCTACTCGATTCTAAAATATGGCATAACATTTCTTGATATATATACTCTACAAAAAATTTAAAATGAGAGTTGGCGTGTGCATATTTACATTCTATAAGCTACAAATTAGTTGGTCATTCATTTTAGTTTAAACTTGAAGTTCCTGTGTGATCTAGCTTATTTTTTCAGAAAAATGGTCGTGGATGGATGACTAATAAGTGGTACGATCATGATTATATCGAGTTTAGTAAGCAGCGAATTACAAGATGTTTATCATCAAAACACACCAGCAGTCCCTCATAGTATATGTTCCGGCGACCTTAGCTTCCCCAAAGGTTACATATGCCAGGACTATGATGTAAGTAATTTTGTAATTAATAAAATCACCTGCACCGTCATGTTATTTATCTATACTTATAAGAGCATCTACAACGACGTTATGTAAAATCATGATTATGTAAATTTTGTTGAACCTGTAGAGAGGGAGGGGGCATTCCAACACAGTTATGTAAAATGGTTGGCTCTAGTTAAAAATATAAAAGATTGATGACATGTCAAATTTAGAGCTTATTTTATAACGTTGGGGTTATGAACCATATCCACAAAAATTAGTGCATAACCTATTCATGTGTAAGTTAAAGCATTGGTGCTACAATAGGATCTAGTATATATGTCGACATATCATTTTTTTTTAATAATTAATTTTCCAATTTTGCCATAACTTTTTTTTTTTTGAGTACTTGGTCATAATTTTAGTTTATTGGTTGGGACATTTTATTTTCAAATTCACTTTCGATGCTAAAATATAGATGTGTGTATGTTTTGGTCTTGTGTTTTAGGTGATTACAGAAGACAGGTATATATTAAGATTGTGGAGGTTCAATGAAGGTCAATCAAAAGAAAGTAAGAGGGAACTGAAGCAACCAGTTTTCATTCAGCATGGGGTTTTGATGGTAATTGCATCTAGTTTATTAAACATAATAATAAGAAGTTAGTAAAATTACTTTCGAAGAAGTTTTTGTTCGCCAATATTAAATTTATTTGTTGATATATGAGCAAATGATGTGAACCGATTTACATTTGAAAATAATTACATCTAAAAATAATAGAACATAGTAAATAATTATATAATATTGATAATTTTCAATTTTTAGCTATTAGATTTCAACATTTAGTTTTGCAGGATGGACGATGTTGGTTTGCAATAAGTCATGCATATCAATGCTTAGCAATAGTACTGATTGAGCATGACTATGATGTTTGGATTCCTAATACGAGAGGCACCACCTATAGTACACAACACGCGTCCTCACATTTAACTTATTCTGTATGTTTTATAAATTTTTATTAAAGAATATAATATAAAGGTCATATGATCATATATTTACAAAATGATTACTAGTTTTTTGATTTTTTAATTAATTTTTTATACTGTCACAGGATTATTGAGATTTCACCTACTCTGAAATGGCAACTTATGATCTACCAGCTTTTTAAAATTTTGTTTACCTAGAAACATGACAGAAAGTTCATTACATTGGACATTCTCAGGTACAAATTACAACAACAATTACTACAATTTATGTTGCGATAATCCTATACTTATAAATAATCTAAGTGTGTGTGTGTGTGTGTATGTAGGGAACTACAATGATGTTTGTTGCCTTCTCTCAATGGAAAGTAAAAGAGGGGTGAAATTAGCAATAATGCTAGCACATGTTGTTTACTTAAATCACATGCCTTTTGGACTTACTGATATATTAGCCAAAGCCTACGTTGGGGAAGTATGTTAATATTTAGTTTCTTTTACTTCTAACTAGAACTACTAAATATTGTTAAAAAAAAATTATTGTTAGGAGTAGCAATATTGAATCGAGCATTTTCAACTTTGAGCTCGATTTTAGTCACAAAGCTTGTATTGAAAGCTGAAACATCTCACAAATTATGTTTTTGGTCTACATTGCCTTAACTTAGTTAAAATTTATTGATTGTTGCCTATATTTTTCAAAAAACAGATTGCTGAAACATTAGGGATATGGGACCTTAATATAATGATATGAGAATATTATCATAACCTACTTACAAAACAAACATGCATGTGCCAAGTTATCTTAGCTAGCTATTTTTAATAAATGGATTTCTAATAAAAATTATTAATCTACTTTTTGGATTACTTTCTACAGACAGCCGATAGGTACCATTATTCGAGCGCTTTGTAATGTACCAGGGGTAGATTGTTTCCATATGGTTTTCTCATTCCTTTCAGGTAATCTACATTATCTCATTGTACCAGGGCTTAAACAGTTATCACAAGTTATGTTATTTTCTTATTGTTAGTAAAATTTATATTGCAATGAATAAAAAAAAAAAAAAAAAGGTAATGTTAGGGTCCAAAAATAAATCTCAAAAAAGTTTTCTAATATCATATTTCGACTAGTAATTTGTTCGTTCATAAATACATATCTCGGGTATTATAATATGTCCGGTTCAAGATGACTAAACCATAACGAATCACAAATTTACTACATAGAGGATTTTTATTTTTCAAAATTAAGAGAGTGTTTCTTCCACTTCAATAATTATGAAGCCGCATGAGATAAATTAATTTACTATAGAAGCGAGGGATGAGAATACGGCTCTTAAAACTGATTATTAGAAATACCATCTTGATATTCCTGTCCAAATTGAGTATTCTGTTATACGCTTTTTTGAAAGAATAGTATGAGAGGTAAAATATAGGGTATAACAATTTGTTTTCAAATGACGTAGCAGAATGATATGTTTTAATTGATGTTATTAATGTTAATGCATGGAAGTCAATTTTACTATATAACTTTTCATGATCTACCAAGTGACATTTGGAAAAAGTTTTGGGTACCAATTTTGTACCTCTTGTATTTTCCTTTTTAAAAAGGATAGTCATATTTTTTTTTTAAAGATATGATACTTCTTCTCAGATTGAGTAATTCATTATAAGTCTTTACGTAAAAGATGTCCAGCCTTTTTTTTCCTTTTTGCGTACTACCATTTTGGAAAGAGGTATCCAACATAATAAAGTAATTAAGTATTAAAGCTCTCATACTTTTTCCGGAAATGATTATCCCTTGATATTTTTTCGAGAAAGGGGTTCAACGGATATTATTGACCGACAAACTAGAAAATATTATTTTGATACAAACAGCTGAAAATCAAAATATCAATTTTCGACTTCTAATTGATACCTAAACATAAATAATGTTATTAAATTAACAAATAATATATATAATATAAATCATTGTAGTTAGTGTTCATTTCAATTTAAATTACTATTGAGTTAAAGACTTTAAAGATCATACACGTTCTACTTACGGAATATTTCTAGATAGTATTTTTGGCATTGTAATTATACATTATAATGCGTATAAACATTCATTATTTAAAAATTGGATGGAGGTACCTCTGATTCTCTTGCATTTATGAAGGCAAAAATTGTTGCCTCAATTCTTCAACTATTGAACTCTGGTTAAGTTTCCAATTACAACCTACATCGATCAAAAACTTGGTGCATTGGGCTCAAGGTTAGTGATATATGTATATACATAATTCCTTGTTTTTGTAGTTCCTAATTTAGTTCCTCTTTTTCTTATTTCATATATCATGGCAACCGGAATCTCAATTTCTCTTACAAATACTTTTATTATTCTAGTAGTATTGACTTGAATATAAGTCAATAACGGATCGAAGATACTAAATCATACATGATCGTATCAAGTAAATATATTGTATAAGAATACCGACATGCATTTGGTTTGAGTATATATTTTTTTTTTGCCAGTTCTTTGTTTTTCAACAATGGTGCAGGTGTACGAAAATCAGTATTCGCACAATATGACTACGGAAATCCAGCTATAAATTTAGAACATTACGGAGAACCCGAACCTCTTCACTATAATCTTCAAAAATATTCCACAGAATTTTCCTCTCTTCCTCATATATGGTGCCTGATACTTGCTTTCCATTAGATAGGATGTTCATAGTTTACTCAACAAATTAATATCGCGTCATATTATTTGTGAGCTTTACATTGATAATTATGCTCATTTCGATTTTCTTCAATGAACAACCGCAAAAGACGTTGTTTATCCAGATATTTTAAACTTTATTCAAGGAATACTTTAAATGAATGTATTTGGGAATGTAAAATTTTATTTAAATAGTAGATTCTAAGTGACATAATCAACTTCGTTTTAAATTGTCAATTTCATACTTACATAGTAATCTCAATTTTTAGTTGTTTAAACAAATCATTTGTCCCAAATTCAAAATTTCTACGTAATGATTGTTTTGTAAATAAATTCAGAAATCATTTACACGACCGACCCTCTATTTAAATTAAGTTTACATTCATAAATACATTTATATTTTATAAGTTTATATATAAATGGTTCAGAATTTTCTACATGATAACTATATTATGAACTTGGAAAGTTACAAATAGCATGAAAAATGAAAGGTATATCTGATCGAAAGTGCGCTGTTTTGAAGCAACTTATAAGATGGGATGTTTAAAAAATAATTTATAACTATAATGATATGCAGTTTTAAAAAATGAAAATCACTTTCATTATTTTCTATGTTCTTAACCCTCTATCCCTCTCATTATTTCTTCAAAAAATATTAGATCTGCTCTAATTTTCATTGATTTTCACTCGTTTGTCTAGTGAAAAAGATTTGTAGATCAAAACAATGTAACGTAAGCAGCATGACACATCCACATAATATTCAAAGTATATTTTAAGTAAGAATCACTTCTTAGATTTGAACCAAAAAACAAATAATAGCAAATAACTCGACCAATCATGCCAATTCATATCTTGAGTAGTGTCTGAGATCTAGTCCACCGCTACTTCTAGGCTTGTCATTCTATGCTGAAGCACACATGTTACAATTATATATATATATTATTGTATGGTTTATTAGTATTGAAGCATGTATTATAAATTTTAAGTTGATTATAATTAAATCTTACTTTTCTCTCTTATATTTAAAGTTATCACGTCTTACGTGTGAGACGGAACCAAGATTAATATTCAGTTCAGGCTAAAATTTTAAATTATAAAATATTCAAAATATTAATAGGAATAATTACATCTCAAAGTACATGACTTAATTTAACCCTGGCGCTAATTAATTTATCATTAATTGAAAAGGTGATAGATGATAACAGAATTTTACGATTTTATATATTTTGATGATGTTGTAAAATGGTCTCATTATCTGCGATTTTAAAAATATTGTTCTCGATATATACCAGAATGATACCATTTAGGCAATCATCACCCATTCCGTTGGGGGAATAAATCTAAAGTATTTTCATCATTCAAAGCACTCTCTCAACAATAATTGTCTCCATATGTAAAAGAAAAACTAGTTCAATCAATAGACAAACTAAATGATAAGCCGGATATTTACGTGTCATGACCATCGTCATAACTAATATTTTGAAATTCACAAAAACTGTTAGCATTTCTCACATCAAATATATAATTGTCCAATTGATTGGTCAACAACTCGCGATCCATAGAACTAAAATATTTAGACTAACTTTTAAACACATTCTGTTTCTTTGATTTTTGAATGCTCAATGTCATTTTATAACTTTATTGTGAGAGCTACCAAAGAACCAACATGATCTTTTAGTATATCTGATGCATTCTTTCAAATTTCAATTGATAAAACCTGCTGTTGTAAACACATCTCTTCCAACATTTATCAATCGATTCGGCTTAAAGACTTAGCACTGCAAATAACATGCTTCGTTTTTAGCAATAATATGTTGTTTTTAAATTTAAAAAAAATTATCTAATCTCCTATGTTCCCGAATCTATGAGAGAAAAGAAAAGAATAGAAAATAGAATTTTTTTCCTTTCTCTCTAAATCATTCCAAAAGTGAAAAGAAGATTTTGGAGATAAATTTATAAAGATTTTCTTCCCAAATCTTCATAAATCAATTCTTTTCTCTCCTAAAAAATCTTTCGGGAACAAGCTAAAGAAAATAAATCCACCACTTTCTTTTCTTTTCTTTCCGAAAAAAGTTTCTGAAACACAGTGCTACTTCATAGATTATATTATTATTGTACTCTAAACTCCTACTTCATGTAAAATTCTAATTTTTTTCAAAAAAAATTATTTCTATGTTGTTTTGAAATTAAAAAAAATTATCTAATCTAAAATAGATTATATTGTTATTGTACCATAAACTCTTATTTCACGTAAAATTCTATGCTATTTTTAATAATAATAATAATAATCAAATTTAAATCTACAATAAATTATATTGTCATTGTACGAATATATTATATTGTTATTAAATTATATTACTATTGTACCAAAATATATTATATTATTATATTATATCATGTAATAGATATTATCCAATGCTGAAGGAGTTACAATAAGATCACAACATAAGCAAACTATAGTACGTGTAATTTGTAGTTTAGGCCATATGAAATTTGTATTCTTATTGTAGTTCTAATTTTTTTATAATCTTAGTGTCTTGGTAAATTGAACTTAAAATATGAAACGCCAACGAATATGATTGTAGGTCGTCATTACCGATGAAGTGATCATTGTCCATCACAAAAGTACAAAAAAAGTTACTAATCAAATACAAGTTGTGGACAGATAAATTTACTTTTTAGCATGACAAGTTTTTGTTAATACAAGTTGTGTAGAAGTAAATTCACTTTTCAGCATGCCAAGTTGTTCCCGTCTACATGCGAATCAATTTCATAGAAAAGGTTCGAATATTTACATCACCAATCACAAGTGCATAAATTGAATACAATTACATTTGTCATGTTATATTTATTCTTTATTCATGACTAGCCTTATTATATTTAAATAGTCCCAAATGAATTTAACTATATATATTATGTACGATTAGTTAATTCATGAATAGGCTTAAAATATTTAAATCATCCATAATTTATACGATACAAGCCTATAACCCGTGCAACGCACGGACGACTTTAATATTAATTTTGAAATTTACTTTTAAATTTTTTGAGATTTTAATACTTCTGAAAATGCTATCTTTTTAAAAAGAATTAAAAATACTACTTTAATACTTTAAATCTAAAATATTTATAAATTTTATAATAGTTTATTAGCTTAGTAAGCATGTTAGTAAATATAATCATCAAAATTATCAATATATTTTGTTGTAATATATATAAATATAAATATAAAAATTTTCTAAAAAAAAGGTCGTATTTTTGAATTCTAAGTAAAGTTTAATTAAAAGAGTTTGTAGTTACTTAGCAAAAAAAAAAGAGTTTGTAGTTATGTTATATATGTGAGAAAATCGAATATCAAAACTTTCAATGTTTCGGCTACTATATAATAGTACAAATAGATAGATTAAATCAAATAAATTACCGAAAATTGAAATCAAAACTTTTAATATTTCGGCTATTATATAATAATATAGTATAGATAGATATCGTTTGCGATAACTTTAGAAAAAGAGAAATTTTAGTTAAAAAATGTAAAAAAAAATATACGCTTTGGCTAACAAAGGTAATCGGTTAATTATTAGTATTTATAATATTACTATTTTATGTTACTAAATGAAATTGCATGTGATATTTTTAAAAAATGTGAGATTTTACTTAGGAAAAATTTTAGTTAGAAAATATAAAAAAGAATATACGCTTTGGGAAAAAAGCTAATCGGTTAGTTATTAGTAATTATAAATATTATTATTTTATTTCATTAAAAAGAACTGCCCGTGATATTTTTGGAAAATGGGAGGTTTTAGTTAGAAAAAATAGAAAAGTAAAAATTTTAGTTAGAAAATATAAAAAAGAATATATACTTTGGCTAAAATAGGTAATTGGTTAGTTATTAATAATTATTATTTTATTATTTTATTTTAATAAATGAAACTGTCTGTGATATTTTTGAAAAATGAGAGGTTTTAGTAAGCAAAAATAAAAAGTTATATGTTTTAGTTAAAAAAGGTAATTGCCGTGATATTTTTGAAAAAGTAAGGGAATTTTTCAGAAAAAATAAAAAAAGTAATATATTTTAGATGTAAAAGGTAATTGGTTATAAATAGGTAATATTATTATTTAATAATATTTTATATAAATAAGTAAGAGTAATTAATCAAAAACACGAAGTACAATTAAGTAAGGGCAATTAAGTAAAATCACAACATATCAAAAAATATTTAGTATTTTGTAAAAGATATTTTAAGACAAAATTTTGTTATAGTCATTTTGTTATTGAAATGATACATCTAAATGGTCAATACCATGATCTCATAAAAGCACACATCATATATTTATTTTGGACATGCACAATTATTAGGATAAATGTGTTGTTCTTCAAAATTGGTCGGAGAAAGAATCTAAAACTAAAAAATTGTGCTCAAATTTTCTAAATAGACCTATATGACTATATTATTTGTATTTTCCAGTCACATCACATTATTTTTTTACAAAATCAGAAATAATAAAATATTTTTTTACAAAATCAGAAATAATAAAATATTTTATTCTTCTTGCTTCCCAAAATAAATTATTTTTTTACAAAATCAGAAACGCACGAACGACTTTAATATTAATTTTGAAATTTACTTTTAAATTTTTTGAGATTTTAATACTTCTGAAAATGCTATCTTTTTAAAAAGAATTAAAAGTACTACTTTAATACTTTAAATCTAAATTTTTTTTATAGATTTTATAATAGTTTATTAGCTTAGTAAGCATATCAGTAAAGATAACCGTCAAAATTATCAATATATTTTGTTGTAATACATATAAATATAAATATTTTCTAAAAAATGGTCGTGTTTTTGAATTCTAAGTAAAGTATAATTAAAAGAGTTTGTAGTTATGTTATATATATGAGAAAATCAAAAATCAAAACTTTCAATGTTTCGGCTATTATATAATAGTACATATAGATAGATTAAATATAATAAATTAACGAAAATTGAAATCAAAACTTTCAATGTTTTGGCTATTATATAAGAGTATAGTATAGATAGATATCGTCAGCGATAATTTTAGAAAAGGAGAAATTTTAGTTAAAAATATAAAAAAGAATATACACTTTGGATAACAAAGTTAATCGGTTAATTATTAGTATTTATAATATTACTATTTTATGTTACTAAATGAAATTGCATGTGATATTTTTGAAAAATGTGAGATTTTACTTAGGAAAAATTTTAGTTAGAAAATATAAAAAAGAATATACACTTTGGGAAACAAAAGCTAATCGGTTAGTTATTAATAATTATAAATATTATTATTTTATTTCATTAAAAAGAACTGCCCGTGATATTTTTGGAAAATGAGAGGTTTTAGTTAGAAAAAATAGAAAAGTACAAATTTTAGTTAGAAAATATAAAAAAGAATAATTATTATATTATTTTAATAAATGAAACTGTCTGTAATATTTTTGGAAAAAGAGAGGTTTTAGTAAGCAAAAATAAAAAACTTACATGTATTAGTTAAAAAAGGTAATTGCCCGTGATGGTTTTGAAAAAGTAAGGGATTTTTCAGAAGAAATAAAAAAAGAAATATATTTTAGGTGTAAAAGGTAATTGGTTATAAATAGGTAATATAATTATTTAATAATATTTTTTATAAATAATTAAGGGTAATTAAGTAAAAAAATGAAGTACAATTAAGTAAGGGCAATTAAGTAAAATCACAACATACCAAAAAATATTTAGTATTATATCCAATGGCTCTCATTAATTTAATTTAAAAGATCCAACGGTTAGAGATTGGATTACCAAACTATGGAGGACCAGACTACAAACCGACTACGAACGGACTACAAAAACTTTTAATGTTTCGTCTTTAATATAATAGTATATATATATATATATATATATATATATATATATATATATATATATATATATTCTAACCAATCTCATTACTTGAGATTTGAGAACCATTTATTTTAAAAACTTCTCCATTATCTTCCTTTCTTTGTTGAATCGAGTCGTAAAAAATGTAATTTAAAAGTTTACAAGAACCTTTAGTAAGATAAACTCTTCAAAATTGGTCTCTAATATTGACATTGTTTGAATCGAAATTCAAAGTGAGATCTTCTAAATTGAACTTAATTAACATGAACTATTTGGGGCCCTACATTTTTTCTAAATGTAACATGCCTAAATTTTAAGTGAGTTGAGGTTAAAAATAATATATATTTTTCTCAATTTTATTTTTCGAGATGCTGGGCTCGGAGTTTGGGCTTGTCGTCTTTGGTTACGCCTTCCTGATGTACAAGGGTGACCCAGATTAAAGGCGAGCAAGACGTGCCACCTAGGACCTCAACACTAAAATGTCCTATATTTTTTAATTCTTCATTATATAAATCCAAACTATTTGCCCTAAATATAATTTAGGGCCCGTAAACTAATTTCACGTACGGCCCTTCAGGGTCACCCTAGAAGTATCACAGGATGAGAGTATCCGAGATGATGTCTAAAAAATGCTTTAAGTGTGGGTTGGAACAAAAGGAGCCTGGTCCCCAACAATCGTTTATTGGGGACGTTTTTTGTAACAAACGATTTCTGCACCGTTGGATCGACCATCAAACGGCTAGGGTTTAAAAAAAAATCGCACCGTACCGCAGAAAGTTTCCGCGGTACGGGCTTATTACATTTTTGCCCTGCCCCCGTACCGCGGAAACTTTCCGCTGTACGTTCAGAAAAGTAACTCATCTCAATTATTGCTACATGCGGTGCCTGTGCTTTATGAGAAATATGAGGTCAAAATTAATTTTGGCTTTATACTTTAATTAAAAAAGTTATTTATTTGACCAAATTGGAATAAATTTTTATCATTTTATGTTCATAGTTAATGCACCGATTTCCAAAGCAGCTTCCAACAAACTCCTAGCTAAAATCGCAGCTATCTCTCTAAACCTCTCATTCCACCCAACATCTCTCCCAACTTTCTCCCCAATTTCAAGATTTTCCAAACTGGGTATTGCAAATTGACTACTATCGAAAACCCCATCACCATTTTCATCTTCAGAAGGTGTGGGAACGAGTTGGGTTTGAGTTTCTGAGTAAAATCTTAGGAGATTTGAAATGGGGTTTTGAGATTGTTGAAGAAAGGCAGGGTTAATAGTTTTCGCTATTTCTGGTTGAATGTCTGCGCGTTATGGTTGTAACACTTTGGTCATAACGTGCAGTGTTCCTTGTAATACTCATCTTATATATTCCATGAAAGAGATGATGATAAAATAAAACGAGGCAGAATGGTTGTCTTTTTATTCGTGATGTTTAAGCTCTCAATTGAGACGAGGGGCTGGTCGGCAGACTAGATAGTCTACTTGTACTAGATGATAGATCCCAAC
The DNA here is from genome assembly GCA_030848705.1 of Heracleum sosnowskyi. NCBI lineage: Eukaryota > Viridiplantae > Streptophyta > Magnoliopsida > Apiales > Apiaceae > Heracleum > Heracleum sosnowskyi. Next base: position 4,700,990 of record CM061242.1, on the reverse strand, counting down.
TTGTCTACTTTATTCTGGTCTTACTTTTCTGGACGTACCGCGGAAACTTTCTGCGGTACGGGTGGAGGGGCAAAAATGTAATTAGCCCGTACCGCAGAAAGTTTCTGCGGTACAGTCCATTTTTTTTTAAATCACAGCCGTTGGATGGTCGATCCAACGGTGTAGAAACTGATTGCTGCAAAAATCGTCCCCAGCAAACGATTGCTGGGGACCGGGCCCCGAAACAAAATGTTCCAAATTGAGCACTACCTTCTTGGAATAGCCAATGTAGAAAGAGCATGAGTGAGTTTTTTTGTAGGTATTTAATCTGCACTCGAGCATTGAGGAAAGATCCCTTCAAACCAAGCATGAACTTATAAGCCTAGCTAGCATAAGATAAACTTAGACCACTAACATCTTAACAAGTGGAGAGATCTGAGTCCCAACAGAGCGTAGAATTAGGTTGTAAATATCCACCAACTTTACTATAACAGAATGGAAATGAAGATACATACATGGAATGAATTGCAAATTACTGAACTTTTTATGGCATTATCTTGGCTCTATTTTTGGATTTATGATTTGGAAATAATATATTGATTCTGTTTTTTGTGTTTGATCACAAGAAAATAATGGCAAAATATAAAATTCTTTCGTAGGTTACGGTTCCCTTTTTCTCATAAGGATGAAATACATATATAATTAGCCACTAAAAATGCAAATTTAAAATTTAATTAATTACTTTTTTATTTTCTTGCTCTATAAAATTCGACATTTTGTGACATAATACATACGACAAAAATTGTGTCAAATTTATAATTTATCAATATTTAAGTGTTAGGTACTTACGACGAAAATTTGTCGAAAATAGTGCATTTATGACAATTCTAATATTTTAAGATTCATTGTAAAATATCGTATTTATTGTAGTGTTGTTAAAAAATTTTGTATCGGTACAAATGAAATTCGACTAGGATGTGGTCGTGGCATGGATGCTTCTAATTCTGCTCTTCGAGATATGGGTATTACTGGAATTAGACATGGTGTGGTGGTTGCTCCAACAACAAGAACAAATCACGCTCCTGAACTGGCGAATGCTCAGGTTTCATCTCTTTCATTTTCTCTCTCGTGGTATAGACGTTTAAATCTGCAAGTTCGGAGAACGTTCTATATGAGATTAATGGGCTTGTTTGTATGGATCCTTCGAGTGAATTTTATAGTTTATCTGCGATGAATTGGGTTAATTGTTGTCTTGCCTTACCTAGAAATAATGATTTATTTAAGTTTGATGATGTGTGGTTTTCTAGCTCATGATATTTTTAATTCGGTTGGTTTGGTGAAAGTTTATAATCAATTTGCGGGTTATTTGGTGTTAAGATTCAAGGATAGTTCTAGACTAAAATAGGCTCTTCGTTGGAGTCCAATTAAGTTTGGTAATTGTGAATTGATAATTCTGAAAAAATTCGAACTTGGGTAAAGTTTACCAGGGTTCCTTTTCTCTACTGGTCTGTTAGAGGGATTTATCTTCTAGCTAAATCTATAGGGACCCCTGTAGCCTTTTCTAGTAAAAATTATGATGCTGCTCTAGCTAATGATCCCATTGATACCGCTAGAGTGTTAATTGAACTGGGATGCATGGATTATGTACCCTCCTTTGTTATAGTTAGAAATTATATTGTTATGAATCGATCTAAGGTTTTGATTTCCTGTGAGACTACTTGTTATTGTAAGGGTTGCTTGTCAACATTGCATAATGGAATTTGTCATGCACTGAGGGAAGTGTTCTTTGTATTTGATTTGGAGGAGGATATGGCCAAGGTATATCCCCCTGTAAGGTTACTATGAGCACTGATTCTAGTCACTATATGGATGACATTAGTGAGGGAGATAGTGAAATTGAGATTCCCCACTTGTTAAATGCTGAAAATGATATTGTGGGTGATACTGATGAAGTGGATGTGGATACTGAGGACATTACTTTCCAGAGTCCACTGAGATATTGGAGCTTCCTCCCTGGAATAAAATTTGTCATGGCCTGATTAACTCTGTTAATTGTGTTGATTATGTTGGTCTTGACCAGGGAACTAGTACGACTAGGGTGGATTCTTATGATCATCAGGTTCCAAGTGGTGATGTGAGGTGTTGTACCTATGGCATGAAATGTGGGATGGAGAAGCTGGTTGGAGGTCTTGTTGTTGGTGATCCAGTTCAAGGAACTACTCATGCATGTTCATACACATGCTCAGGCTCTTGGAGTTGCTCCTGGAGGTGCACAATTGGTACCGAATGCTGGTGGTCCTGCTTAAGGACATTAAGTTGATTGGGATTATTGATATATTCCTGAGTATTCTGGTTTTGTAATAATAATTTTTAAGTTAATTTTTGGGTTTGTTGCTGGTTGAACTTGATGCTTACTTAGTATGTTCTAAGTAAGCCTGAACTCGCTCTTTTGTGGAGTTTGAGTATCTGTAATGGATCCCTACTTTTATTATGTTATAAAAAAGGCTTTTTGACCTTTTAGCCCTTAAAGTTTGACGATTTATACCCATCAACCCTAAAACTTTGAAATCGTACCTTTTAGCCCCTGGTGTACCTATTAAATTCCAATTAACCCTTATACCGATACTGATTAAAAAAAAATTCAAATCGGTATAAATCGGAGGGGTAAAACAGACATTCAACATTTAGTAAAGGTACCAGTATAAGGCTTAATTGGACCTCTACGGGTACTTTAGGGGCTAAAAGGAATACTTTTGGTAACTTCAGGGGCTAAAAAGAATACTTTTGGTAAATGAATATTTTTGGTTACATCACAACCTACGCAACTCATTTAATGAACTTTAGAAAATCTTGCAAAGATTTAAAGATATTATTTGTTCCTTGATATATTGACTCTATCTTTTCACTCCAGGAATCACAACATGAAACTTAAAATCACGATGTCCCCGGCACTTCGTGTAAGTGCACAAGAAACATCAAAAAGTACAAGAAGATGCATAATAGTTTCTTCCAATATGTTAGTATGTAGAGAGAGTTAGATATACAGGTACATCATACATGCATATAAGATATGTGATGAGTCTATAGTTTGATGATTTTGGTTTGAATAGATGGTAAGTGTAAAATTGCATATTTGTAAAGAGGTAGATAGAAATCATGATTTACTCATTAGGCACCTACTACTTACTTTAAATCATGAGTGATGAGTTAACATATTGGTAATAAATTTGGTAACTCCTACTTGTTTATAAGAGATATTTGACCTAAGAGAGGTCGCCTGGGTAGAGTTATGTTAGAGGCATGAGAAATAAGTGCAAATTTCATACTAGTTAGTGACGTTTAAACTTAAAACAGTGAAGAAAATGGAAATTTCGAAGATTTACTTGGAACAGAGACCTGCCGGATGGTACTCTCGTTAACATGAGCCATATCAGTGAAAAGAAACTGCTTATGATTGAATTTGACATGCCAAAAATCATGGCTGAACCATATAAAGGATGCATCGTATCTGATACTAATTTTCTTGTTTGTAATACACAGAACAACTTTGTTCGTGTACTTGGAGAAATCTGAGTTTCTAAATACCGATATACAATCAACAACTTAGATATCTTTGTTTCGTTGAATATGTTTAACATGGGATGCCCGGGAAAAAGCATCAAATCCTTCAATATCTTCCTTGAACAATATATTTTGGAACAAATAGGTTGCAGAAACTTCTTCCAACCGGACACATAATCGTTCTCAGTGATGACGAAGATGAAGAGTAGATGATTAAAATAATCAAATAATGATTTGATGTATTCATCACTACTATACATGAAAGAGACACGCGTGACTGCTTAAAAGGAAAATACTCACTGTTATAACCAAAAATATTCATTTACCAAAAGTATTCCTTTTAGCCCCAGAAGTTACCAACAATATTCCTTCTAACGGTTTTCACCTATCTATTTAAGATTAAACGATTTTTATTATTTTGATATTAAATGGGTTTCCTTATTTAATTACAACTATTTTTATGTTTTAACTTTTTGGAAAATCCAATCCTAATATAATATCTTTTAACTTATATCATTTTTAGATAATAACTTCTTTTTATATGATATAATCTTGATCGTCTATTTTTAAAAGTATTGGATCTAACGGTTGAGAATGTATTTACGGTATTTAGTACCAAACTACCAGGATAACATCATTAATTTTTTTAATATATTTATTTTTTAAAAAATATTTATTGCTAAAATATAATATTCTCTTTTTTGTAATATGTTAATGATGCGGGAACTTTGAACTTTTGAGAAAATAAATTATCAATTAAAATATAATTTTTTTTGTAATAGTTCTTCTTTTAAAGTACTACACCGTGACGATCAAAATTCTGTACAAAATTCATTTTTTTATAGTATATCCCGTAAATATCTATGTTATTATATTAAAGACTAAATAATGAAAACTTTCTTATAAGTCGCTTGATCACTCAATCCATAATCGTTGGATCTTTCCAATTAAATTGTTGAGAAACGTTTGATATAACAGTAAATTATCACGTAGAATGATCTAAGATTTGAATCTACCAACAACTTATTAAAATTTACAGGTTTTTTTGAAAAATAAGAATTTTTTCATTTTTTTTTCTTGTAGACATGGGTTATTTGATAACATTTTTTATAAAGTACGATTTTTCAAAAAAGTACTATACTAATTGATTAACAAACTTTTAAAGTTTCGAATTTAATAATTTACAATGTATATAGGTTAAAAAAGTTAGGCCTCTTCTGTAGCTGAGTCTAAAATTTTAAAATACGGTTTTTTTAAATATGAACATAGTCCTCCTAACAATGAAATTAGGTCTCTATGAGTTCTTATAAAACAAAATCACCATTTGCGTATATTTTATTATTTAATAATAAATAATATTTAATTAGTTATAATATAAAATTTAATAAAATAGGATAAAAAAATATGCACAATTTTATAAAATTTTATCCTCGTATTTTTATATTCTTTGTTGATTTGAATTTTTCTTAGATTGATTTGAATTTTTGAACATAGATTTCTAAATTTAAAATAGTTAGAAAACAGTAATTAAATTTGCATTAAAATAATGATGACGTAATAATTATTATTAGAATTTAAATATCCACTTTACTAATTTGGGATTTATCTTGTGTTTTAAAAATTAGATTTTGACGATTTTACACTCCACATGAAGATAACTAAATTATCTTTAATTAAAAGATGGTTTAACAATTTTTATCTAAGTGGAATTGTCCACGAAAGAGAAAAGAAAGTCACGAATTTTTTACATGGAGAATTCTATTCAATATAGAAAACTTATTTATATTTAGTATATTTGGTTTAAATTATCAAAATACACTTTTTAGAATTTAAATATAATCTTATTATTAATAAAATACATTTTTTTAATATTTGATCTAATGGTCCGGTTTCGTTGTCCAAGACGTACGATCAAAATTTTGGATAAGTTCCCTATTATGTTTATTATATATAGGATTTAATATAATAAGGATATCAAGTATATACTGATATAAGTATCTTACTAAATCATTTTACTTTTAATGTTTCGGTTTTATTTATAGTGTATATAAAATTTTAAAATACATTATTACTTAAAAATTATTAAACATAATAAAAATTATGTTATGATTATATAAAATTTTATTCTCATATTATTATATTCTTTATCGATTTGAATTTGTTCTTAATTAATTTTAATAATTTATTGAAAGAAACATAAAATTTCTATATTTAAAACGATTAGTAGAAAAATAAATAAATTGGTGCTACAAAAATAAAAAAAAATATTTATTAAAATATAGATACTCACTTTACTATTTGGGTTCTATCATGAGTTTTAGAAATTGAATTTTGACGATTTTACAACCCATGCGAAACTAACGAAATTATCTTTAATTTAATAATTATTATCTAACTTGACGTGTTGACATACCCATAAACCGAAAAGAAAAGATGGTTAAGAATTTTTACATAAAGAATTCAATTCAATATAGAAAACCAATTTATAATTGGTTTAAATTATCAAAACACACTTCTTAGTATTTAAATATAATCCTACATTTAATCAAATACACATTTTAATATAAGTATTATATTCAAAATTATCGTTTATGATTATGAAACCCTCAATATTTTAATAATATTTTGATATTATCCTTTTATGTTTGTTATATGTAAAATAATATAATTATAATTTGGATTAATCAAATTGTTATGTTCCTTCAGAAAAAAAAGTGTTTAAATTTATTTATGTACAGGAGTTCTCGTAAGTCGTGTATCATTGTTAGTATGATATACATCAACATTATATTGATAATTTTTAATATTGTAATCAATATCAATTGTTATCTTGATATTTGGTTTAACAATTATTATTTAATTGGAACTATACATAAATTCAAGAGAAAAGATATTTAAGAATTCTTACATAGAAAACTTTTAAATGATCAAAATACACTTTTTAGTATTTAAATGTAATTCTATTATTAATCAGATACATTTTTTAATATTAGATCTAACAATTCTCATCGATCTATTTAAGATCTAACTGTAATTATTAATTTGGTCGTATAGTGATCGTATAAGGACCAGATCGATTTTAATTTTTTCTTAAATTGATTTTAATATTTTATTGAAATAAAAATAGAATTTATAAATTTAAAATAATTAGGAAAAAAGTTAAATTGGTGCTACAATAAAAAAATATTTATTAAAATTTAGATAATCACTCTTCTGTTTGGGCTCTATCTTGAGTTTTAGACAACAGATTTTAACGATTTTACAGCCCATGCGAAGCTAACAAAATTATCTTTAATTTAATGATTGTTTAATAATTTTTATCTAACTGGAACTATCCATAAACAAAAGAGAAGAGATAATTACGAATTTTTACATAAAGATTTCTATTCAATATAGAAAACCCATTTATAATTGGTTTAAATTATCAAAATACACCTTTTAGTATTTAAATATTATCCTATTATTAATCAAATACAATTTTTAATATTATATCTAACGGTCCTCATCTATTTGAATATTTATAGTTTTATAATCCAACGGATCATATACTTTTTGTAGTACAGTGACCGACCAAAATTTTGGATAATATCTCCCTTATGCTTATTATATATAAGGAGTTAATTGGCTAAGATGCTGCAACATATAATTTTTTTACTAATAATATAAACTTTAAAAAAGTTACTTTCATCACGGTCGTTTATATATTATCGTTTCGCTTTCATATAATACGATCTCTGAATTGATGGCCGAATAAACTTAGATTTAATTAGAGTCCTTGAAAAAGTCTTCAAGGAACTGGGTTTGTGATGACATTCACATATGCATGCACAACTAACTGAATGTGTATAGAACTTAATTTTATAACTCCTTTGTCGCATGAATACAACAAGAAGATCACTCCATTTTATACACTCAAGCAAAACCATGTTACGTATATTTCTCTATTTATTTACTACACAAAATTTGTGTGCATGTTATGTTTCCCAACTACGAACATTCCTCATTAACAACTCTCGTACATGTTATACACTCGGTCTCGTGGATTAGTGACGGAATCAGGTTGAGACTGATTTTTAAAAAAAATTAAAATTTTGTTTTTAATTCTGAAAAAATTATAAAATTCTTCAATTTATTTTTATCAATTTCGATAAAAATATTTATACTAGTTTATCCCGCGCTAACAAGGTTCCGCAATTGTTCCGCAATCAAGATTGAAATTTCTTGTAAAATATTGTGAACAATGTACCCACTCCACTCTACAAGACGGGGTTACATTTCTTAATGTTCTCCACGTAATTCATAATACGACTGGGTGTTGGGGTTTAATTGTATATAAATATTCTACTAATTAACACATTTAAACACGGACATGCTTAGTTTAAAACAGATTTAGTCCTTTATATAAATAAATATAGTTGCAAGAAATGGCTGTGCATGGATGGTTGCTAGTGATAAGTGGCCTACTTATAGTAACAACGAATTTAGTAAGCAGCGAATTACAAAAAGCAGCTCGTCACAACAAAGCAGCTCTTCACAACAATGCAGCTGCAGTCCCTCATAGTATATGTTCCGGCGACTTCAGCTTCACCAAAGGTTACAGATGTCAGGACTACGATGTAAGTGGTGTATTCTAAGTTCATTTTTGTACGTAGTAGTGTTCGGTCAATTATATGCGACACTAAAAAAAATGACAGTTTTTGCATTGCCGGAAAAGTCTATTCGGTTGTGTCCTGTTAAACGATATTGTAATTTTGTGTTGTAGGTGATAACAGAAGACGGATATATATTAAAATTGTGGAGGTTCCGAGAAGGTCTAACAAAAGAGAGTCAAATGGCAGGGAAAAAGAAACAGCCAGTATTCGTTCAACATGGGGTACTAATGGTAATTGCAGCTATCCTGAGAACAAGAGAACAAGAGAGAGTTCTTTTTTTTTTTAATATATAAATGGAGTATATGTTTCTCTTCGTTCCCCTCAATTATTTATATTGGGAGACGGAGGTTCGATACGTATTTTAAGATTCTTTTAATATATAATTCGATAAATTATTTTAAATTTTTTCTTCTTCTGAATAAAAATATAATATTTAAATTTTTATTTTAAAAAAAAAAGTTTTAAAAATAAGTTGTAGAGCTATATTTTATATTTTATAGGAGCTAATAATACGTGTCAAGCAGTGTAAAATAACCGTAAAGAAATGAGAGGGACGCAAGGAGTAACTTTTATTTGTGCAGAACGGACAATGTTGGTTTCTAGTAGCCCATGCGGATCAATCTTTGCCACTAGTACTTGTAGAACATGGCTATGATGTTTGGGTTTCTAATAGCAGAGGCACCTCATACAGCCAACGACACGTATCGTCGAATAATTTGAGTTTACCGGGTGTACGTTGTTTTAGTTATTTTATAAAACATGAATGTCATACTCGTTTTAAAAAAATGAAAAAGATTCTGTTAGTGATTTTTATTTTGTTTTGTTACAGAGTTTTTGGGATTTTACATACTCGGAAATGGCAAGTTATGATTTACCAGCTTTTCTAAATTTTGTCTATCTAGAAACAGGACAGAAAGTCCATTACATTGGTCATTCCCAGGTACAAATCGCAACTACAGTTGCTACTATAATTTATTTTGTGTAGTCCTACACTTACACAAAGTGTGTGCGCGCGCGCACACACACAAACGTGTTGGTAGGGAACTACGATGATGTTTGCTGCCTTCTCCATATGGAAAGTAGAAGAGAGGGTGAAATCAACTTCAATGATAGCCCCTGTTGTTTACTTAAATCACATGCCTTTTGGACTTATCGATGTATTAGCCAAAGCCTACATTGGTGAAGTATGTTTGATATATTACTCCATATATATATATATATATATGACCATAAATTTGGATATTCGATAAAAAAATCGAATGATTATTGTATAATTTGTGATGAACAGATTGCCGGAACGTTTGGGCTAGCAGACCTCAATATAATGACGTAAGAACAGATTATTGTAACTTATGACTAGTCTATTTATAGTGCAAAGATTTTAAAGAGAGAATATTAATCTATCTTCCTGGATCAATTTCTACAGACAGCCATTAGGCACTATTGTTCGAGTTCTCTGTGATGTTCCAGGGGTAGACTGTTTCGGTTGGATCGTCTCACTCTTTACGGGTAATTACTTAGTTTTGTGGTTCCTTGTTAAAATAAATTTGTGCTTATGATTTTCCTGAATTCATGAAGGCATGAATTGCTGCATGAATGCTTCAACTGTTGATCTTTGGTTCGCAAGCCAACCACAACCTACATCAATCAAGAACTTGGTGCATTGGGCTCAAGGTCCGTAAATCAGACACGCACGAATTATCTTTAATTCGTATAGTTTAATTCGACATTCCCTGATTAAATGAATTATGTTGTAGGTGTACGGAAACAAGTGTTTGCACAATATGACTATGGCGATGCAGCCACAAATTTGGAACATTATGGAAAACCAGAGCCTCCTTCTTATAATCTCCTAAAAATTCCAAAAGATTTTCCGCTCTTCCTCATTTATGGTGGCCTAGATTTGCTTGCTATTAGAAAGGACGTTCATATTTTGCTTGGTAAATTAGGATCAAATCGTAATATTCGTGAGCTTTACATTGATAATTATGCCCATTTAGATTTTCTTGAAGCTGTGAACGCAAAAGATCTTGTTTATCCAGATATTATCAATTTTATCAAAGGAATACCTTAATAGATCTGTATGTTTAGTTGTTAATCTGTCAACCTGCCGGATGTTGTGTAACAAACCTTGCCGGCCAGCTTTACAAGCTAATTATTCTGTAAACTGTTCTACATTAGTGTCAAGTCGGAATAAAACGTTAATGAAGTAGTTAGCTTTAACCTCTTTTTCCCAAGTGTCTCTCCTTTTCTGCAAATATGCAGCTATGCAGTTGAATGCTCCATTTCGCAGTTAATCATCATCTTGTGCCATTCATGATTTTTTGAAGTTGTTTTTCACAAAAAAAGAACATGATATCACTTTGGTTTTTTATGTTGACGATTCATGAACATCCTTGATGAAATTACTAAAGAATCTACGCTTTATTGCACTTGCAACGTATTCATCAATCTTTGGCTACCCAGATAATTCAATAGAGGCATCAAGAACAACCGATGGTTGTTGCAATTAATAAATCTTTGCCATCCTAGCCCCTCCCCTGTTTCCCTCACTGAACACACGTCTTTAAGAAATCTTGCTTCACAACAATATATGGTCTCAAATTCCAACATCTGAGGTTAGTTAGATCAATGCACTTATAATTTAGTCAAAGGAAATTGGTTCAACCAGGTTGCAATTTAACAGAATGTGCAGACATTATAATTTCCGAAACTGTTTAGCTACCAGCTAGACAAACTTAATGTTGTTTTCATATAACATTTTGGAGGTAATCAATATTTTTTAACAGTTGAATAGTTTCGGAGCAAGGTTTATTTGAGGTCATATGTTAAATCTGTTGAATAGTATAGGATCATGTTGGGACCTTCCTCTTACAAGACCTTCCCGTGACATCTTAAGGTTTTACCCTAACAAAATCAAAAATTTCCTCTGTTACATATGTTGAAACTCTGTGCTCTGTGTAAGATCTAATCATTAATGCATTGACGCATAAAGAAGGTAGTTTGAAATCATAATAGTAGAAATTGTTATTTTTAGGGTTACTACATACAAGATCTGATCTAAATGTTTAATTAGGGTCACCACTATGAATCATATACGTTTCATATCAGGGGAAATTAACAAGTGTTTATTTAGAAAAATCACACACTCAAAAAAATAAATTCCAGTCAATTTAAGAGATGGTTGTGCATAAGTGGTGGTCGGTGATAATTGGCATTATTATAGTTATAGCGAGTTCAATAAGCAATGAATCGCAAGAACTTTACCATCAAAATGCTGCAGCAGTCCCTCCTAGTATATGTTCTGGCGACCTCAGCTTCACTAAAAGATACAGATGTGAAGACTATGATGTATGTGATTCCATAGTATTTACCTGCATTTTCTTTTTCTTTTTCTTTGTTATGTTAGTTTCAATTTTTAAATTATTTATTCTACTTGATCGATTACATATAATATTTATGTGTATGATTGTTAGTAGCAATTTCAATGGTCCCTCCGAACTTGATGCTATCGAACCAACGAAGGCAGTCATAGTGAAAAGAATGATCACATTCACCACAGTGATAGAGCCACAACTGATTGTTAACTTGTTCTTCACTTATTTCACAGTAGAATACTCCCTCATAGAAGAATGAAGGGTGCCTCAAGGTTACGGGGTGATCATCATATCTGTGTTTCATCCTACTTGGATAAAATGCACAATGTATATGAATCTTGAAATCACTGCAAGTTTCACAAGCATATTGCACGCGACTGTTAATCCAATAATTACTTGCACGACAAAAATACAAGGAGGATGCACGTTGAGTAAGGGAGTGGTGCTTGTGAGATTTGTGTTTTATCTTGGTGGGTCGCATATCAATTGTAATATTGCAAGTCTCACAAAGATAGTAGAATCCATTTGTGTTGTAGCTGCAAACGCCACACGTCACAAAACAATAAAATACAGACTTCTTACAAAGAAGGAGCGAATGCTGGGGATGAAATGGAGATACTCCTGCTAGCAACTCGCAAGGCAATTTAGTGGCACAGAAGGAGTGGAGAAAAAAACCACACTGCATGCAAGCGTAGTAAGACGGATGGGAAACAGTTATAGGTTGAATGCAACCATCGCATATTAACACTCTTCTATCACAACTATTGCCATAGTCATCATCACTAGTAGTAAACTGAAGATGTACTAAAAGGATGCTCCTCGTGACTCCAGTGTTTTGTAATTACGAGTGGATCATTGGCAGCTGTTGTTAGAGAGGTACCACTTTCGTCTTTACCTTGATATTCGATTTGGAGCTTGCAACATTGGGGCATTATGAGATCAAATATTGATTCCTCTTTATGCAGGGGAAACCCTACCAAATCAGGTTCATTGTCAATGCCCACTGCGTCAGTCTCATTTCTGAAAAGAAACTGAAATTAGTGGAGCGATGGTATGTAGTAGTCAAGACATTAATTAGCTCATGACAAACTAGTAAAACAAATGATCATCTCTACTACAAGTAAACGTCGGAAAGTCTATGACAGTTGTGTTGCAAACAGAGCATATAGGATGGTCTACTGACGATTTTGAATATCATTTTTCGATCAACAAGGCTCATAAACGATCATTTTCTCTCTTGCTTTTAGGTCCGTTTCTTATAGTGAATGCCAAACTAAATTTATTTAGGACATATAATTTATTTTGAAGTTTAATGGAGCGGCATCGAGTTTTAACCAAAAAATTCAAATGAAATTTATTTATGACATATAATTATATGTTCACGTACATACATTGATATGAAAATGACCCAACCTGTTTTGACGATTACACTTTAATTAAATCAAAACTAACGAACTTGTTTATACTAGCTTATAGCCCGTGCGATGCACGGTTACTTAAATTTTATTTATAATTATTTTGTTTATAATTATATTTTAATTACCCATGGAACACACGATTGTTTTTTTAATATTTATAATTATATTTATTTATGAATATTTTAATATTTAAAAGTTATTAGTTTACATGATTAAATTATTGTTAAAAAAGATTTAGCCAAAAGGAATTATAGTTAAAATTTTGATATATATTATATTTTACTCGCTCAATTTAATATTTGTTTATATTGAGTTATAAAAGTTAGATTTGACGAATTTTACGGTCCACATGAAATTCTATTCTAAAACTAAAAAGAGAATAAAGTGACGAAATTTAATATTGAGAATTCTATTCGATTTAGGAAATCTACTTATATGTAGTTTAGATTATTAGAATACTCTTTATTAACCAAATAAAGTTTTTAATGTTAAATCTAACGGTTTTCACCTATCTATTTAAGATTAAACGATTTTTATTATTTTGATATTAAATGGGTTTACTTATTTAATTACAACTTTTTTTATGTTTTAACTTTTTGGAAAATCCAATCCTAATATAATATCTTTTAACTTATATCATTTTTAGATAATAACTCTTTTTATATGATATAATCTTGATCTTCTATTTTTCAAAGTATTGGATCTAACGGTTGAGAATGTTTTGGCGGTATTTAGGACCAAACTACCACGATAACATCATTAATTTTTTAAATATTTTTTTAATATATTTTTTTAAAATATTTATTCCTAAAATATAATATACTCTCTTTTGTAATATGTTAATGATGCGGGAACTTTGAACTTTTGAGAAAATACATTATCAATTAAAATATAATTTTTTTTGTAATAGTTTATCTTTTAAAGTAGTACACTGTGACGATCAAAATTCTGTAAAAAATTCATTTTTTTTATAGTATATCCCGTAAAAATCTATGTTATTATATTAAAGACTAAATAATGAAAGCTTTCTTATAAGTATGGTCGCTTGATCACTCAATTCATAATCGTTGGATCTTTCAAATTAAATTGTTGAGAAACTTTAGATATAAGAGTAAAATTTATCACGTGCAATGATCTAAGGTTTGAATCTACGAACAACATATTAAAATTTACAGGATTTTTTTGAAAAATAAGAAAATTTTCATTTTTTTTCTTGTAGACATGGGTTATTTGATAATATTTTTTATAAAGTACGATTTTTCAAAAAAGTACTATACTAATTGATTAACAAACTTTTAAAGTTTCGAATTTAATAATTTACAATGTATATATGTTAAAAAAGTTAGGTCTCTTCTGTAGCTGAGTATAAAATTTCAAAATACGGTTTTTTTAAATATGAATATAGTCCTGCTAAAAATGAAATTAGGTCTCTATGAGTTCTTATAAAACAAAATCACCATTTGCGTATAATTTATTATTTAATAATAAATAATATTTAATTAGTTATGATAAAAAAATTTAATAAAATAAGATAAAAAATATGCACAATTTTATAAAATTTTATCCTCGTATTATTATATTCTTTGTTGATTTGAATTTTTCTTAGATTGATTTCAATTTTTGAACATAGATTTCTAAATTTAAAATAGTTAGAAAAAATTAATTAAATTGACATTAAAATAATGATGACGTAATAATGATTATTAGAATTTAAATACCCACTTTACTAATTTGGGCTTTATCTTGTGTTTTAAAAATTATATTTTGACGATTTTACACCCAGATAACTAAATTATCTTTAATTAAAAGATGACTTAACAATTTTTATCTAACTGGAATTGTCCATGAAAGAGAAAAGAAAGTCACGAATTTTTTACATGGAGAATTCTATTCAATATAGAAAACTTATTTATATTTGGTTTAAATTATCAAAATACACTTTTTAAAATTTAAATATAATCTTATTATTAATAAAATACACTTTTTTAATATTTGATCTAACGATTTTCATTTATCTAGATCTAATGGTCCTTATTAGTTTGGTTGTCCAAGACCGTACCATCAAAATTTTGGATAAGATCCATATTATACTTATTATATATAAGGATTTAATATAATAAGGATATCAAGTATATACTGATATAAGTATCTTACTAACTGCTTTTACTTTTAATGTTTCGGTTTATTTACAGTGTATATAAAATTTTAAA
Source organism: Heracleum sosnowskyi (assembly GCA_030848705.1). Lineage (NCBI taxonomy): Eukaryota > Viridiplantae > Streptophyta > Magnoliopsida > Apiales > Apiaceae > Heracleum > Heracleum sosnowskyi. Next base: position 4,685,793 of record CM061242.1, on the reverse strand, counting down.
ATACATTATTACTTAAAAATTATTAAATAGAATAAAAATTATGTTATGATTATATAAAATTTTATTCTCATATAATTATATTCTTTATCGATTTGAATTTGTTTTTAATTAATTTTAATACTTTATTGAAAGAAACATAAAATTTCTATATTTAAAACAATTAGTGGAAAAATAAATAAACTGGTGCTACAAAAATAAAAAAAATATTTATTAAAATTTAGATACTCACTTTACTATTTGGGTTATATCCTGAGTTTTAGAAATTGAATTTTGACGATTTTACAACCCATGCGAAACTAACGAAATTTTCTTTAATTTAATGATGGTTTAATAATTATTATCTAACTTGACCTGTTGACCTACACATAAACCGAAAACAAAAGATGGTTAAGAATTTTTACATAAAAAATTTAATTCAATATAGAAAACCAATTTATAATTGGTTTAAATTATCAAAACACACTTCTTAGTATTTAAATATAATCCTACCTTTAATCAAATACACATTTTAATATAAGTATTATATTCAAAATTATCGTTTATGAATATGAAACCCTCAATATTTTAATAATATTTTGATATTATCCTTTTATGTTTGTTATATGTAAAATAATATAATTATAATTTGGATTAATCAAATTGTTATGTTCCTTCAGAAAAAAAAGTGTTTAAATTTATTTATGTACATGAGTTCTCGTAAGTCTCTTTAGGTTCACGTGATAATGTTAGTATGATATACATCAGCATTATATTGATAATTTTTAATATTATAATCAATATGAATTGTTATGTTGATATTTGGTTTAACAATTATTATCTAATTGGAAGTATACATAAATTCAAGAGAAAAGATATTTTAGAATTTTTACATAGAAAACTTTTAAATTATCAAAATACACTTTTTAGTATTTAAATATAATTATATTATTAATCAGATACACTTTTTAATATTAGATCTAACAATTCTAATCGATCTATTTAAGATCTAACTGTAATTATTAATTTGGTCGTATAGTGATCGTACACGGACCATATCGATTTCAATTTTTTCTTAAATTGATTTTAATATTTTATTGAAATAAAAATAGAATTTATAAATTTAAAAGAATTAGGGAAAAAATTAAATCTACAATAAAAAAAATATTTATTAAAATTTAGATAATCACTTTACTGTTTGGGCTCTATCTTGAGTTTTAGACAACAGATTTTAACGATTTTACAGCCCATGCGAAGCTAACAAAATTATCTTTAATTTAATGATGGTTTATTAATTTTTATCTAACTGGAACTATCCATAAACTAAAGAGAAAAGATAATTACGAATTTTTACATAAAGATTTCTATTTAATATAGAAAACCCATTTATAGTTGGTTTAAATTATCAAAATACATCTTTTAGTATTTAAATACTATCCTATTATTAATCAAATACAATTTTTAATATTATATCTAACGGTCCTCATCTATTTGAATATTTATAGTTTTATAATCTAACGGATCATATACTTTTGGTAGTACAGTGACCGACCAAAGTTTTGGATAATATCTCCCTTACGCTTATTATATATAAGGTATTAATTACAACATTTTGGAATACTATGCATTTGCGCAAGTGATTGTGATTTGCGTCTAACTAAGAAAATATTGTTTTTCAGATAATTCGACAAACTAAGTAGAATAGTTAATAGTAGGAGTTAGACTCCTGTAACTAGAGGTGCTCACACGGGCGGTCGAGTCGGGCCGTGCCGGATTGTAGGCGTGTCGAGCTGCTGAAGACCGGGAACGGGAACGGCACGGTTGAGCTGCATAGTTGCGCATAGGCCAAAGACCCGACACATAATTTCTCTTCAATTACTTTGTTAAGACGCATGAGCTCTTTAGCATTCCCGACACCTGTTGAGAACCGTCGCATATGATCAATTTTGACAGACGCGAGAGACACTTTTTATATCCGGTGACAATTTATCTAATATATTTGCCAAGTGTTTCAAACTCACTCTATTATACTTGCCTGGTAGTATAACAAAATATAACTTGTACGAGTATACTATTTCTTCCGTGCAAAGAGAATGCAATATATTTATATGCAACATTCTAACATGTAGCCTGTAGGATTCTCTTTTTCGCAACGAGTTCATGCAATTGGTGTGCATAGCAACCTTCACGAATCATACACAACATTTAAACATATAAAGTGTGTACATACGTATCCACGAACAAACACCGTTTTATAGTTAATTAGTTCCGCGATTATGGCTTTGTATTGCTTGCTGATCGGTGCTATTTTCATAAATTTACGCATCTTGGTAAGTAGCCAACCAATATTTGGCGACACTACACATTCACCAGACAAGACTAGTATTTGCTCAGATGAGTCCCTCACCAGAGGTTACAAGTGTGAGGACTATGATGTAAGTAAATCAACATACAGTCACACATCATGTACATATCCTGATCTCTTTTTAATCAGTTTAATTAGTTGTCAGTGATCCTCATTCTAATTAATTTAGCAGCAATTGTGTATTCGAACTCATGAAAGTGGTCTTAAGAATGAATATGTGTTCTATTGCTAAATATTTTGCCTGTTGTGAAACTAAACGTACGAGAAAATATTTGAACCCGAAGAAAGATAGGGTTAATTAATTCAAATTTATATCAAATCATATTTTGTCTGTTGTGAAACTAAACGTACGAGAAAATATTGGAACTGGAAGAAAAACAATTTCAAATCTATATCAAACCATCGATGTTCCTAACTATATATTTTTAAATATGTGCCAATTTTTCTGTTATGCAGGTGATAACAGAAGATGGGTACATATTAAGGCTGGAAAGATTTCCAGAAGGTCGATTTAACCACCGCGGTAGAAATAAAAAACCGCCGGTTTATCTTCAGCATGGACTGATAGCGGTAACTATGTAATTCATCTTCTTTTTTTAATTAGAAAACAAGTTTTTATTGATTTCTCCGTTTTTTAAAAAGTTTACAAATAAGTAATATGCAGGATGGAATGATTTGGTTTACACTAAGTCATGGTGATCAGACCCTACCATTAATCTTGGTTGAGTCTGGTTTTGATGTGTGGATTGGTAACGTCAGAGGCACTCGATTCAGCAAAAAACATGTCTCAGAGAACTTTACTAATTCGGTAATGCTTAATTATAATTATGCGAAATATATACACCTGGGTTCTTGCCCTAAATTGTTCTGCATTTCTGAAAATTTAAGGATTACTGATCTCATACTAAAACTATTGTGCATTAAGCTACATTACTGCATATACATGGTCAAGTTTCACAATGAATTACATAAAAGATAAAAACAAATTTATACTATTATATTAAATACGAAACATTAAAAGTTTTTGTAGTCGGTTTATAGTCTGGTTTGATCATCCAATCTCTAACCGTTAGATTTTTTAAATTAAATTAATGAGAGCCATTGGATATAATACTAAATATTTTTTGATATGTTGTGATTTTACTTAATTGCCCTTACTTAATTGTACTTCATTTTTTACTTAATTACCCTTACTTATTTATAAAAAATATTATTAAATAATAATATTACATATTTATAACCAATTACCTTTTACACCTAAAATATATTACTTTTTTTATTTTTTCTGAAAAATTCCCTTACTTTTTCAAAAATATCACGGGCAATTACCTTTTTTAACTAAAACATATAAGCTTTTTATTTTTGCTTACTAAAACCTCTTTTTTTCCAAAAATATTACAACAGTTTCATTTATTAAAATAAAATAATAAAATAATAATTGTTAATAACTAACCAATTACCTATTTTAGCCAAAGTGTATATTCTTTTTCATATTTTCTAACTAAATTTTTTACTTTTCTATTTTTTCAAACTAAAAGCTCTCATTTTCCAAAAATATCACGGGCAGTTCTTTTTAATGAAATAAAATAATAATATTTATAATTACTAATAACTAACCGATTAGCTTTTTTTTCCCAAAGCGTATATTCTTTTTTATATTTTCTCACTAAAAATTTTTCTAAGTAAAATCTCACATTTTTCAAAAATATCACATGCAATTTCATTTAGTAACATAAAATAGCAATATTATAAATACTAATAATTAACCGATTACATTTGTTAGCCAAAATGTATGTTCTTTTTTAACTAAAATTTCTTCTTTTCTAAAATTATCGCAGACGATATCTATCTATATTATACTATTATATAATAGACGAAACATTGAAAGTTTTGATTTCAATTTTCGATAATTTATTCTATTTAATCTATCTATCTGTATTATTATATAATAGCCGAAACATTGAAAGTTTTGATTTTCGATTTTCTCACAAATATAACATAACTACAAACTCTTTTAATTATACTTTACTTAGAATTCAAAAACACTACCTGTTTTTAGAAATTATTTATATTTATATTTATATATATTACAACAAATATATTGATAATTTTGACGGTTATCTTTACTGACATGCTTACTAAGCTAATAAACTATTATAAAATCTATAAAAAAAATAGATTTAAAGTATTAAAGTAGTACTTTTAATTATTTTTAAAAAGGTAGCATTTTCAGAAGTATTAAAATATCAAAAAATTTAAAAATAAATTTCAAAATTAATATTAAAGTCGTCTCGCACGGGTTATGTGCACGGATGAATTTTAGTATTTTTGATTTATTATTTTAGTATTTTTATATAATTTTTTATCTTATTTTATTAGCATTTATTTGTATTTTGATCTTAAAAATTCTTAATATGTTGTCGACAGAATAATATCTTGAACTTTTGAATGTAGGTTAGAAAAATAGATGATATAAATATTTAATAATAATATGTTGTTGACGGGATTCGAATCTTGAACCTGTGGAAGCATTTTAGATATCAAGAAAATAATATAATTTTAATATTATATCCAACGGTTATTATTTAGAGGACCAAACTACCAACCAACCAAATAGAGGTTGGTTTGCTTATAATAGTATTTTTATATGATTTTTTAGTATTTTTTATGTTATTTTATTAGCATTTATTTGTATTTTGATCTTAAAAATTCTTAACATGTTGTCGACGAAATAATATCTTGAACTTTTGAATGTAGCTTAGAAAAATAGATGATATAAATATTTAATAATAATATGTTGTTGACGGGATTCGAACCTTGAACCCGCGAGAGCATTTTAGATATCAAGAAAAAAATATTATTTTAATATTACATTCAACGGTTCTCATTTATCTATATTTACATCTAACAGTTATTATTTAGAGGACCAAACTATCAACTAACCAAATAGAGGTTGGTTTGCTTATAATAGTATAGTATAGATAGATATGAGTCAAGTTCTATGGAGACCATGATTTAGTTGGAGACTTGGAGACCATTTACGTTCTGCAACTTAAATAACGTGTAGAACATACTTTACATAACAAAAATCATTATCAAATTAGATATCTTACAGTATAAAATCATGAGCAATTGAATATTTTTGTAAATCATGCATGTTATACTTGCAGAATATTGTCATGCATATTACTCCATTATAAATGTTCTGTAAATAAGATATGTGCATAATATCTTTGTAGAATTAAAATTATCATCAAATTGGATGTTTTATAGGCCACATATGTTATGTTTACAAAATATTACTCAATATATTATTTTATAGAGCATTTTATGAATGTATTTTACTTGCAGAACATAAATGGTCTCCAAGTCTCCAACTAAATAAATAGTGGTTTTCATAGAACTTTACTTATATATATATATATATATATATATATATGCAGGATCAAATGCAAACTTTTCTAAATATAAACTCACAAACTTTTTCTTACATGTTAATTCTTAGTTGTATTAAACGTTTGTGTTGAAAATAATTGAAAAAATATCATCAATCTATCGAAAAACATATAAATAAATTTTTCGTATAACGTGCAATCAACACACATATAACTTGGGTTAAACATCATTTCTGAAACGACAATTAAAATTGTGTTAAATAAACATTATTTAATTCTCAACTATCCTTTAGAGTTCTACAATACCATATTAGGATATAGCAATATAAAATATAATTTAGTTTTTATAATTATATTAATGTAAAAATATTTTATATACTAATTAGGTTAGCTCAAGTATAACTATTTTTCAACAAATGATGTTGAACTATATCTGTTGAACACTCAATGTAAAAAAATTACAAATATTAATTAAAAAAATGTCATGAATATGTTTTTAATAGAGGAGCAATTGATTTTTTATTATTAACAAATACTGAAGTTGCAAAAAATCATAGTTTGTAAAGTTTGTAAATAAAAATGTTTGTACTGGATATATATATATATATATATATATATATATATATATATATATATATATATATATAGGCTAGTGATCAAATACAAACCTTTTTTAAAATACAAACTAAGAACCAATTTAAGCCCTTAGATTAATCTAATCTAATGGCCCCCCTATATACACAACACACAACTAAAATACACCCTCTCACACTCAATCACACCTATTCCCCTTCGTTTTTAATTTGACTTTTCCCGTCAATCAGAGAGTTTTTTTTTTTTGAAATCCGACTTCACCGTATTTTTCTCCATCTCCCAATGATCGATTTGCATACCATATGTGCTATGTTTCGACGCGATTTCAAAAAAAATTATTTAGTTTGTAGGTTTGTAGTCTAAGAGTGGTTTGTAGTAGAATAGCCCCCTTTATATATATATATATTATATACTAGCCTATAACCCGTGCAAGGCACGAGCCTTAGAAAATAATAAACTAAAACATTTAATGTGAACGGAAAATATTAAAATAAAAGTAAAAATTAATATGATAAATTATAAAATGAGAACTTAAATATTAATTGGAACGTAAAAAAAATATTAAAAAATACAGATGGGGCTGATGAAGATAAATGAGGTATTATTAATATTAATTTATAATAAAATAATATTAATAATAAGGAAATATAGAAAATCTAACATGTTTTATTAAAAAAAGTAATTGCCCGTGATATTTTTAGAAGTGTTTTAATTATATTACTTGAATTTATTAAAAAAATACGTTGACATGTTAAAATAAGTAAGTTTTTTTAATAAGGACAAATAGGAAAGCTAACGTGTTTTAATTAAAATAAAGTAACTATCTATAATATTTTTAGATGTGTTTTAATTATATTAATTGTATTTGTTAAAAAAATACGTTCACTTGTTAAAATAGGTACGTTTTTTTTAAATAATTAAAAGTATAAAAATAAGTTTTAAAATATATAAGTAAGGGCTTCACTTGATATTTTTGAAAAAGGGAGATTTTAGTGATAACAAATATAAAAGGTAATATATTTTAATTTAAAGGTAATTGCCCGTGATATTTTTGGAAAAGAAGTAGATTTTGTTAGAAAAAAAATATTTTAATTATAAAAGGCAATCAGCTAGTTAATATTTTTATATTTTTATATTATTTATTAAATAGAGTATTAAAATAGATTTTAAAATAAATAAGTAAGGATTGCACCTCATATTTTTGGAAAATAGAGATTTTAGTGATAACAAATATAAAAGATATTATGTTTTAATTTAAAGGTAATTGTGGTGATATTTTTGGAAAAGGAGTAGATTTTGTTAGATTTTTTTTAATTATAAAAGGCAATGAGTTAGTTACTATTTTTATATTATTTTATTATTTATTAAATAGAGTATTAAAATAGATTTTAAAATTAATAAGTAAGGATTGCACCTCATATTTTTGAAAAACATAGATTTTAGTAATAACAAATATAAAAGGTAATATGTTTTAATTTAAAGATAATTGTAATGATATTTTTGGAAAAGGAGTAGATTTTGTTAGAAAAAAAAATATTTTAATTATAAAAGCCAATCATCTAGTTACTATTTTGGTAACTTGACAATAATACAATTCCATAAAATATTTGATTTGTAGTAGCTTTCGTTATCCTAAAAAGAAAGAAGTATATTTGTAGCAGTGTATCCTAAATTTAAACAAATTAGATCCCACATTTCCATTTTTTGATTAGATTTCAATATTATTTGATTTTTTATGTAGTAAAATATAGTGAAATATTAATGTAGAATAAAATTTTCTCAAATTTTGATTATATTATTAATTTATTAATTAGAAAAAGTACCGCGGAGACACGTACATGAATCACGTATATGTAGGGCAAAACTTAAAAAACTGCCACATTTAGGTTTAACACTTTTTTTTTAAAACTTTTCTTACTTTTATTTTTTAATTATGTAATTTAAAATTTTGTTTTATGTTCTATAATTTATTTTTGAATATTTTTCATAAGTTTTATAATTCATATGATAATGCTTTTTATGTTATGTATTTTCATTTTATGTAGGTTTTACGTTTTATGTTTTATGTTTTTATGTATTTATAAAATTTACTTTTTAAATATACAGAACATAGGGTTTATTTATTTTTTTATAAAATAGAGAACATAGTTATTTGTCAAATTAATTTTGAAAATATGAACATACTTATTGATTACGGTGCATATTTACCCTAATTACTAAATACAGAACATACTTTTCTATGAAAAAAATACCAAATGTACAGAATTTAAAAAATACAGAACATACTGAACATATTTAAAAATTATCTGTAAAATACAGAACTTAAAAATCCATCTTTTTAATTCAAAACATAAAATTTTGGGTTGACTTAAAAACACAACATAAAATTTATAAAAATAATTTACAAATTAAAAGTATTTAAAAATTAAATTAGCATACTGGGTGCCAAAGAAAAGAAACAGACGTGTGGCCCTCCGTGCAAATAGGATGGAAGTCGGTTAGGCTAATCTCATGGTTGACATTTAGTTACCTAGTTACTCACTTAAGTTAGTTCCTCGTTAAACCGTCTCTCTCTCTCTCTCTCATTACTCCAACGAGAACTCCAATTAGTATCATATATGAGATATAATCATATCTACCCATTCATATGTCTTATCGTCATCCCCCACTACCCATTAATCTCATCCTCATTTTCATTTTCCAATGGTATCTTCTTTGTACTTTAACCATCATCTTAGACCACCGTCAGCACCAACTTCGTACACCATCTCGGACCACCACCTCACCAAAATTATTAACAAATTCCCACGCCACCACCTCCAACCATCATATTTAGCCACCACATCTGACAATCACATACAGATCACCTTAACATCATCCAAAACCACCACACTTCAATAGAAATCAACACGGTCAAATGAAAATCTTCACCACCACCACAACCATTTATCATCACCCTAATAGCTGTCGCCACTACCGCAACCATCATTCTCACCATTTACAGAGCACCCCTATTTTACATAATCACTGAACACAACTTGAAATCAATAGAAAATTAATACAAATAAAAAAAATACTAGAATTTCAAGAAAAATCACCACCGACGAAATTTTTTAAGTCTAAGTAGATAACTAAGATAAACTACGGATTTGATGCTCACCGGAATTTGGTTGGTTGTGAAGTATATTTGGGGGAGTAATCAGAGAAGAAACAAATTGTGTGTGTGTGTGATTTAGAGAGAGAGAAATAGGGGATCAAAAGATGGAGGTCGTTAAAGAAGATGAAGTTTGTGGGAAGTTGATTTGGTTGGATAAGATGAAAAAAGTAAAATACACAGGGAATAAGGAAAAAATACATGTACATATTATTTGCATATATTAGATCTAAAATATGTAGTCCAAATTAAAACTAGTATAAAAAAAGTGTGGTTGAGGTTATATCTTATATCTCACACTATTATGAGTTCTAATGTGAACAAAAAAAATGAATATATATATATACTAGTCTATAACTCGTGCGATGCACGGATGAATTTTAGTATTTTTTATCTTATTATATATATCTTGATTTATATGATTTTAAAAAGTAATGGAATATAATAATATATGTATGATGTCATTATAAGCATTTATTTGTATTTTGATCTTAAAAATTCTTAAAATGTTGTCGACGGAATAATATATTGAACTTTTGAATGTAGCTTTAAAAAATAGATGATATAAATATTTAATAATAATATGTTGTTGACGGGATTCAAACCTTGAACCCGTGGAAGCATTTTAAATATGAAGAAAAGAATATTCTTTTAAAACTATATCCAACGGTTCTCATTTATATATTTTTACATCTAACGGATATTATTTAGAGGATCAAACTACCAACCAACCAAATAGATGGTAGTTTGCTTATAATAGTATAGTATATATATATATATATATATATATATATATATAGATATATATATATAGAGAGAGAGAGAGAGAGAGAGAGAGAGAGGGGGGAGAGAGGGAGGGAGAGGGAGAGGGGGGAGGGAGAGGGAGGGGGAGAGGGGGAGAGAGGGAGAGAGGGAGAGAGTGAGAGAGAGAGAGAGAGAGAGAGAGAGAGAGAGAGAGAGAGTGTAGACCACTTAAAACTTAGACAAGTTAGACCAAATTTGCAGTACAATGTATTTTTGACTTATATACTAACACTGAAATTGCAGTACAATAAATCTAAACATTGCATTACAATGAATTTTGATTTACAAAATAAGTTCATTTCGATTATCTTTTTTTTTAAATAAAGATTGTAGGTTGCCCGGAGATGTAATGCATAAAATGTAGAAAAAACAAAATTTAATAGTGCAGTACAATGTATTTAATATATATGTGGTCTAAGAGGTATAACATAATATATATATATATATATATATATATATATATATATATATATATATATATATATATATATATATAGTAAAGTTCTATGGAGACCACTATTTAGTTGGAAACTTGGAGACCATATATGTTCTGCAAGTAAAATACATTCATAAAATGCTCTATAAAATAATATATTGAGTAATATTTTGTAAACATAACATATGTGGTCTATAAAACATCCAATTTGATGATCATTTTAATTATACAAAGATATTATGCACATATCTTATTTGTAGAACATTTATAATGGAGTAATATGCATGACAATGTTCTGCAAGTATAACACGCATGATTTGAAAAAATATTGAATTGATCATGATTGTATACTGCAAGATATCTAATTTGACAATGATTTTTGTTATGTAAAGTATGTTCTACACGTTATTTAAGTTGCAGAACGTAAATGGTCTCCAAGTCTCCAACTAAATCATGGTCTCCATAGAACTTGACTTTATATATATATATATATATATATATTTAAGTGCTCAAATGAGAACCATCCTTAGAATGAGAACTGAGACTCAATCTTAGCCTTTAAAATTTATAAATCACATTAAATCTTAGCCACACAATTAAATTTAGACCCCTCTCAGTTCAATTACACACTCATTTCCAGATCTATATTTCACTATCTTCCATCTTTTACATCTCCACCCCCCCCCCCCCCCCCGCCCCAACCACCGTTGCCATCGTCGTCAATGATTCCGGTCAGAGCTGTGAACCTCCGCCATACACTCATAAATACATACATATATACATACCTACATACATGTATATATATATACAATCATTATGTCTTCTTCATCACCATCCACAAACCACCACGACGATGTTTATACCACCACTAGTGTTTCAAATCTACCACGACACCATTACACCACCACCATGTACTCAGATCTGTAAAATATTAGTGATTCCTGTTTAAATATTTTGGTGATTCACGTTCAAATTTTGGTGATTTGCATTTATCTTTTGGTAATTTATGCATCAATAAAGTGATTTTTTTTATTTCTGGCGGTGAAATTTCTGAAAAAATAATTACTAGTGGTGATGGTAACTTGATGGGAGTGGAGGTGTTGGTGGAGGATGACGTAGTGACATATTTTTTGATGATGCGGTGATTGTGGATTTGATGATGTGATGAATTTGGTGGTGGCGGTGAATCAATGACGATGTTAGTAGTACAATGATGAAGGAGTTGTGTTGATGGTGATGGTGCGATGGAATGTGGTGGTGTTGCTATGGCAGTGTGGTGATAGTGATGATGTGATGATGATGTTGGTGATGTGGTGGTGTAGTGGTGGTGATGTTGTGTTAATAATGGTGATATGTGTGTATGTATTATTGATTTTGATAATTATGTCTTAAAATTGGTGATTTCAGTTGGAGTTTTCAATTTTCATTATAAGGGGTTTTCATTAAAGTAGCTCCTATTTATAATGACCAAATCAGAGTTCAAAACATTTAACAACTATGGTATACAGTTGTCAACTTGTCCATGTATAGACTTTCAAACTTACTAATCTAATCAGAATGGAATGTTATAGAAATCCTCAATTTATTGAGTTGACATCATTGTTGAACTAAAAGATAAGATAACAAGTTATGGACATTGTTAATTGGGGTACATCTATCCCTGTCGAGCCCTCATACAATCCATAATAACTAATTCAATGCATAGTCGGAAACTTTGGTTATCATAGTTATTTACTCTTTTTTATAGATTTTTGTACTTATTAATTATAAAATCCCGTAATTTTATTTTTATTTTATTATTAGATATTAAAGTAATTTTTATTAAGAACTTTATTTCTTTTAATTTTAGAATTTATTCGATTAAGGATAAGATCGGTTATAATATTTTAGTGAATCGATATCTTTTTATTTAAGTAAATTGTGTGTAATAAAGTATATTATTTTAAATATTACTTAAAGAAGTTACAAATATTTTAGAAGTAAATTCTAGAATTTCCTAAATTAATTTAGGATTTTAATGAGCCCATACGAGAAATCATTAGCACAACAGGATAGGGCTTGTACAGAATTTCGTCTAAGAGGTGCGTTTCTTTCTCTTTGTTTAAAATTCGCATGTTCTTCTCTGCTTATTAGTTTATTTGAATGTGTTGGCCTTTTGATTACATCTTAATATGCAAGTATTAATTTTGTGAAAAATCATTATTTTATTAAACTTTTGTTTACGTAAATAACATGTATAGATGCCCCAGTGTTGCCTCATGCGTGTTAATGTCTGTTGGTTCTTCCAATTTCATGTTGATTTCGATTATGTGCCCCTGATCTATTAGTATTTTTAAGTTCAAAAGCTTTTTAAGACAATTATTTAAGATGTCATTATGTCAATTATAACTATTTGTAATTTTAGTTGAATTATTATAAATTCGAATTGATTGTTGTTAGAATTATTTTGTTATTGTCTGTGTTTGGTGAAATAAATGAGCCAATGATTAAGTTGATAAAGCTATGCATAAATGTTAAGACATAATCTTGTATTAATGAACAAAAATCGTAGCCAGTTTTTGTTTAACTAGCTCTTTGCATGGGCATATCCTAAATTCGAAAAAATTATTTTTTTTTAAGTGTTTGGTGTATTTAAGTGTTAAGTACTTTAAATATGAATAAATTACTAATTTTTTGGGAATGTTTTTGTACGTTTATGTAGTAGAGTAGTAATTTATGAATAATACGACAATTAATGTCAATACATGTCTATATTATACTTATCTAACGAAATGTTTTTTTTGTAATGTCAATACATGTCTGTATTATACTTATCTAACGAAAGTTTTTTTTTTTGGTTATCTTTGTGTTGATTTGAACGTATTTCTGCCATATAAATATAATACTTAAAAATGTCAAAGATTATCTATAATTTGATTTATGAGAGATATAAATAATTGCAATGCACATGCATGTATAATATATATATATATATATATATATATATATATATATATATATATTTTACTTAAATGAAATTTTGACAATTTTTAATTGACAAATATTTACAGTAAATCTAAATAATAGTATAATTAGACATGGTAAATGTTAGTGAATAAGTTCATAAATTATCATACGTGTACATAAATGTATGTATATATGTATGTACGTGTGTCTAAATAAATATGCAACCAAATGTATTAAAATTGATAAATGAAATATTATCACCTACTCACACAAATATATGCACATGTATGTATGTATGTATGTATTAGTATGCATATTAATTTTGCAACAAATAATAATATGTAATTAATTTAGTGATATTAAAAGTCCAAAATAACCCTAAAATGATGTAATAGAATGAAGGGTAAAATGGGGAATTTGAATTAAATTGTATCAAAACCTCTATTAGTGTATTATATATATATATATATATATATATATATAATAGATAAGTTGGTTAGTGTTATTCACAATCTCTTTGGTCGATTAAACTGTCATGTCTTTACATGATTTACGGTTAGTGTTTATTTGTAATACATGTATAAAATGTGATTACAGTATAAATGGTTAATTTGGTTTCAGTCATTAAAATTTTAGGATTTGATCGTGTGTTAATTTATGGTTTTCAGTCGATTTCAAGGTAAGTACTTTTTGACTTACTTTTTTTTCCAAAAATATATTTTAATTTTGAAATTTTTGAATTTTTGTATCAGATATAAGAAATATTTTTTCGAACTGTAAAAGATATAAGAATCGAGAATCTTTGAAAATCAGTCTCTACGTTTCGAACCCGTTCGTAATTTACGTTATGGTTCTGAAACTAGTCTTATATACCCGTTCGTTGAGCAAGACTGTGGTATTTATAAGAATTTCGTTTCTGTTTTTATTATGTTTCTGTTTTAATTTCTAGTTTTAAAAATATAAACTTTGGGTTGGATTTGTTTTCGCAAATATTTTACAAAATAGTATTGTTTTGAGAAAATTGTTTTAGTAAAACGTCCATTGATTTTCGAGAATATCGATAAGTCAATCAGTTACTTGTTGAGCCGTGTAGCTCACTTTTTTCTAATATTTTAGGTTGGTACATTGTGGAAGCTTATAGAGAATGTGTGTGTGAACTTGTGAATTTCGTGTCACGTGATTAGACGCAATTTATTTGATAAGATTTATCGTGTTATTAGAATAAATTTGTTTAAAATAATGAGATATCTATAAAATACCTAAAACTTCATTAAATTGACAGAATGAATATTGGGACTTCTCATTCGTTGAGTTGGGGAAGTATGATCTACAAGCTTCAATTAGATTCGTGTACGAACAAACTGGCCAGAAGGTTCATTATGCTGGCCACTCCTTGGTAAGAATATAATTCCAGTGCAAGTAGCTAGAATTAATTACTAAATGTGGTTGTGTCTAAGCATTTGTGTTTTTGTGAATTGGAAGGGAACCACTATGCTTGCGGTGGCGGCCCTTGAGTGGAATATAGAAGAGATGGTGAAATCTGCAACACTTCTATGCCCAATTATTTACTTGAATCACGTTACTAATTTCCTAGCTTCTATTGGAGCTCACGCCCACATTGCTGAGGTATATGTTTTTTCGTCTTTAATCATTGATGATGAACTCTTGATTTTGGTCATTTGAATCATCAAATTTAAAGTTGATTCAATAGAAGTTGATTCAGTATAAGGTTTAGAGCAGAATATAATAATATCTAATTAAGTAACACATGTAACTAAATTTTAACATAACTACATAAGTATGAACTTTATTTGATAAATATGATGGACGACTTTGAGTACAAAATATTAAAAAAAACAATTAAGCTAAGAATCTCTTGATCATTATTTAGAAGTATGTTTGATCATGGCATTACGTAATTTTAATTAAAAAAATTCATAAATGTACATGTTTAACATATCTATATCGAAAAAACTTATATACTATTTAATTGGAGATCTTTGATATCATATTTGTTTAGCAACCTTAAATACGCAAAACATATTTTACATAATAATAACTTTTACGATATATATATATATATATATATATATATATAGGAAGGTTCAGTAAGGAACTCTATTATTTGGGTAACTGGGTAACTTTTACTTTCAACCGTTGGATTAGAGGATATTAAGATGCTACAAATGTTGTATCAACAAACGTCGTCCAGTTTCCGTTATATACAATACGTGCACTAGGTGACTAGGTTTACTAATTTTGCTAGTTCCTTTACATTTTAATATTTCTTTTAATTGTGTAAACATTAACACTATTGTTTTCCCTATTTTATGTTATGCAATTTTACTAATTATTTTATAATTTTTTACTATGTGTTTTCTACCTCTGAGTGTACATTATAATTTTTTATGTCTAATTATTATTTTATATGTAGTTACTAAAAATTCTTATAATTTTATTCATATCAAATATTAATGTCTTGTATACTTTTTTATGTTTTGTATTTTAAGAATTCTGTATTTTTTTGAGTTCTGTATTAATATTTATGGTTTTTTTTCTAATTTTATATACAATATAAAATTACTGAACACATACAATATAACAAAATTAGGGTACAACAAAAAATTGCATATAGTAATTATAAAATTGTATATAGTAAATATAAATAAAATTTAATGAACATTAAAAAAATATACAGTACATATAGTAAATAATTCATCTATAAAAAGTGATTTATCAATTATTAATTTGCATAGAAATCACGATACAATAATAAATTACAAAATACAGGACATTAAATCTACATAACATAAAAATATATACAGAATAAAATAAAATGTAAAAGAAAAATATAATTAAAACTACCATACAAAAAGAACATGAAAAATAAATTAAATACAAAACACAACAATACACAATATAAAAATTTACAAAACCTAATAAAAAGGTATAGTACAAAAAAAATATGAAAAAGAATAACGGAAGAATATAAAATTTACATAACAAAAGAAAATGTAAAAGAAAAACAAAGAACACAATTAAAACTACAGTACAAAAATAGTATGGAAAACTATTTTTTTTTTTGACAGGAACATGAAAACTAAATTACAATACAGAACATAATATAAAAATTTACAGTACAAAAAGAATAAAACTGATAAGTTAAATTAAGGACGTGCTCAGATTTTTTTGAAAGTTAACGTGACTTCAAGTGACTTAACGTAGTTACTAGTTACCCATCTAATGAGTTACTCACTGAGACCGCCCCTATATATATATATGACATGTGAGATCTAATCTTAACTCATCTATTTTAATTTTTTGTTTTCAACGCTACCATCAATTTATTTTATCCAAATTTTCACATACCACGGTCACCTCCTTACTACTACAACCACCACCTCCATTTACCGTCAGCCACGAACTTTGGTCACCACTTCCGACCACTACATCTACAAATCACCAAATTGGTCAAAAAATTACGGCAATAAAACAATAATCATCACACTGTCATTTCTCTCAATTCCCTTCAGCCAACACAAGTGCCGCCACGACCACCACTGACATCACCTGTAAATCGCCACTTTAGACCATCATTCCAGCACCACCTCCAAATTTCCAAAATTCGGCACAAAATCACTAGTTTTGAATGCAACAACCAGAAATCATCACCCTCACCACCAGCCACCGTCATCACTACCGATCACCACCATCACGACCTGCCACCATACTATATGCACCACAAAATCACCATCAGATTTCAAAAATCACTAAAATTTGAATGAAAATCAGAAGTAAAAGTCAGATTTAAAGATTACGACAGGTTTTTTGATGATTAAAGCTTAAATTCGTTTTCGATTGGAAGATTCAATGACGTCAAAAACGTTGCAACGAACATAAAAGATGATAATGTCAGGAGCATATCTAAAATTGTGTGAATAATAGAAGAAGGGTAAAGGTCGGTCAA
The DNA here is from genome assembly GCA_030848705.1 of Heracleum sosnowskyi. Lineage (NCBI taxonomy): Eukaryota > Viridiplantae > Streptophyta > Magnoliopsida > Apiales > Apiaceae > Heracleum > Heracleum sosnowskyi. Next base: position 4,668,156 of record CM061242.1, on the reverse strand, counting down.
AATTTGGTGTCGGAGATGATGCTTGAAATGAATGGGTGGTGGTTGGAAGAGATGGTGAGGATGATACATACATATGTATTTGTATAAAATTCAATTAAATAATTAAGATTAAAATAAATGGATGGTTGATATAAGATCTCATATCTCACACATTAATTGTTCTCATATGAGTAAAAGCGTATATATATATATATATTAACATTCTACGTTAATTTCATCTTTATTGAAGTGAGGGTTACTTTGATTTGTTTCACAGATTTCTGCATCATTCGGGATGACATATCTGGATCTAAAAATGTAAGAACGTGTTATTATTGTCAACTATTCTTTCAGATCAGCAACCAAGCCATGAATAAGTTGACCAAACCTGAATCTCCAACTGAATTTGAAAATCATTAGTAACAAATTGAGTTCCGACAAATCGTAAAATATTTACTCTAATTTTTCACTCATCTTGAAAAGTTTGAAAACAGATTATACCATTTTTTTTATTCACCTTTTATTTGAGAGTTAGAGTTTCATCATTTTCTAATACATAAATTCGTTGCGATGATTTATAATAAAAAATAATTACATTTAAAGGACAGATAAAGAAATTAATAAATTTCATTGGTCAAATTTACTAGGCCACCACTGGGCGCCATCGAGTACGCTCTGTGTAACACTCCGGGAGTAAATTGTTGGACTCTTCTAGCAGACACAATCACTGGTATATTTTGAATTTTTAATTTTTAAGTCATTCTTATCTTTTAATTATTAATCATCAAAATTAAATTCCAATAATTTACCTGCTATGTTTATGACCTTCTATATTACATTGCAAGGTCCTAATTGTTGTTTGAACGCCTCGGCCTTTAACCTCTTCATGGAAAATGTGCCACAACCAAGTTCAATGAAAACCTTTGAACATCTGTCTCAAAGTAAGTTTTCAGTAATGTACAAGTATGTCGCAAATTTTATACTACGGTTTACAATTATTGAAAGTGACTAAATAGCATTAATCATAAATGTTTAAATCTTTTTTTGCTGATTTTGTGCGAGTAGGTTGTAGAACTGGAGTATTTGCTAAATATGATTACGGAAATCCAAACACTAATTTGGAACATTACGGAGTTCCAGAAGCACCCGTTTACGATTTACAAAAGATTCCAAAAACATTTCCGATACTTATATGCTCTGGAGGTAAAGATCAACTTGCCGCTCCAGCAGATGTGCGAAGAGTTCGATCAGAACTTAAATATCATAATATACATAATTTATATATAGATGAGTATTCTCATTTTGATTTCATTAATGCAATGACCGCTAAAGATGTTTTGTACCCTGATGTTGTCACATTTATGAAGAGATTTAATTAATATCAAATATTTTTTAAGTATAATTATATGAACCAAGTTGTATTTGATAAAGTTTAATTATGTTATATATACCTTTAAGAGTCGTGTTTGGTTTAATGAGTATTTTTGTTATATAAAAAGGTTGTATTAAAGTGTTTATTACTTAAAAGCATAGGTGGCCCAGTGCAGCCGTGTTGTTACACTATATCCACTGAGTTTTGGAGCCTATAATTTTTTTAATTAATCATATATATAGGTGTGTTGGGATTTTGTTGTGATGAATTCATTTTTAAATTCAAAATCGTGTCCGATATTCTTGTTGTTAACTATTGTTATTCCCCAACAATGTAATCACTAGATTGTAGAAGGGGGGTTGAATACAATCTATTAAAATTCTTGCAATTCTCTTCCAAACACAACAATAAGAAGAAATTTATAAGTACGGTAAATAATAGCACAATAATTAAAAATTTCAGGTGGATTGTGTTCCACATGAGAGATTTTATTTAAAGAAATCTCTGTGATGTTTAGTTATAAACACACAGCTGCAACAACAGTATTTTTGCTTCACAATTTTCCTAAGAGCTCTAAGCAAAATACTTGAAATCTTTTCTAATTTATTAGCTTTCAAAAATACTACTACATTTGGTTATATACTCCAAGTTTACAACTTTACTAAACTACTGAAATATACACTTGATTAAGTCCAGTAAGTTGCTTTGACATTCTAAGTCTATTGGTTCCTTTGATGATTTGGCTTTTAGCTTATTATCTTTTTCTAATCATCTCTATTGAACAGATGAAAATAGAATATTTCTTTTTCTTCGGAGTTACCTAGAATGTTCCATCAACCCATGTGATTTGTCAGGCCTGTCAAATCACTTTGTCAACTGCTAATCATGCAATTAATATCCGTTGAGATTTATCAGACTAACATCTCACATTCGTTGATAGTTGATGGACTGTATCTGTTGATAGAAGAATCACATTCGTTGATGACATCTTCACTTATACAGAATTACAAAGCATAGAATATTTACAATTGGCTATCCTATTCAGTATATCCATTGATAGTCAACATGACTTATTCAAACCTATCAACTATACTATCAACTGCTATCAGGTACAAAATAAACATGTTATAAAAGTCTTATCTGTTGATAAGTTACCTATCAACAGATACTGTATAAACATGCTATCTGTTGACAGCTACAATTGACTTATACAAAATTTGATGAGTGTTAAGTTATCATCAAGAATCAACAAAATTCCTAACAACTACTACTATTATTTATTCAATTTAATCAATTGTCAGTATTTGAGTAGATCTTTTATACGACATTTAAATCTATTACCTATTAATTAAGTAACGAATGTGTAATTCAATTCTCATCCAAACTCTTCAATTAAATTTAAAGGCAATTTTTTCATGTTTATGTTAATAAATCATTTTAAAAGGGCCCCAAAAAAATTTAACAAATTTTTTTTTAAAATTGCCCAGAAATTTCTTCAGTAATATTTTAACAATGTTTTCAAGGTCCCAATAAAATTTCTGCATGTTGGCTTTTGTAATTTTGGTATGTTGTCTAATTTCGTATTTTTTATTATATGTAAAAACACATTTACAATATTCATTAAATTAATGCATTACTTGAAAGGATTTAGCTGTGATGGGAAGTAGATTGATCTAAAAAATAAATTTGTAAACAATTTATTCAACCAAGATATTTAGTTATTTATCGACTCAAAAATACATCTACATTATGACCTTTTTACACCATAAGCACACATTATTTACATCTTATCATCATAACATCAGGCTACACCAAATATGAATACAATTATAGATACAAGTAATATATTTGTTAAAAAGTTGATCATATTTGATATCATATTTTAATATATTGAATATATATTTTAACATCACTAATGATCAAATCACATTTGAATTATAATTGGGTTTTTTTTCACGAAATCATAACAAGTAATAATATATAATTTTAAAAGTATTTTAGAACTTTTTGATTAAAATCAACATGAAGTATATGATATCTTATAACCTAATTGCGAAGAATAATCGTTGTGCTTTAAATATCAAATAAATTAATCTAATAAGTAATGATAAATAAGAAAAAAATTAAGAACCAGGTTATTTATTGTCTATGATCAATGTTTAATTTATTATTTATTTAGAACTATTAAAACTTGTTTAAATTTACATGTTTTTCTATTATTTTGTGAATTTATTTAATTAAAAAAAATATTTAAAGAAAATCGTGTTCACTCTATTTGAAAACCAAGTTAGAAAAGTAAATTATTTTTAGAAACTAAATTGACAATGTAATTTAATTATATCTATACTATCTATACTATATTATTAAAGCCGAAACATTAAAAGTTTTGGTTTTCGGTTAACGGTCGATTTTTGGTTTTCGGTACTTTTTCTAATTAATAAATTAATAATATAATCAAAATTAGGGAAAATTTTATTCTACATTAATATTTCACTATATTTTACTACATAAAAATCAAATAATATTGAAATCTAATAAAAAAAATGGAAATGTGGGATCTAATTTGTTTAAATTTAGGATACATTTCTACAAATATACTTCTTTCTTTTTATGATAATGAAAGCTACTACAAATCAAATCTTTAATGGAATTGTATTATTGTCAAGTTACCAAAATAGTAACTAGATGATTGGCTTTTACAATTAAAATATTTTTTTTCTAACAAAATCTACTCCTTTTCTAAAAATATCATTACAATTATCTTTAAATTAAAACATATTACTTTTTATATTTTTTATTACTAAAATATATGTTTTCCAAAAATATGAGGTGCAATCCTTACTTATTTATTTTAAAACCTATTTTAATACTCTATTTAATATATAATAAAATAATATAAAAATAGTAACTAATTGATTGCCTTTTATAATTAAAAACAAATCTAACAAAATCTACTCCTTTTCCAAAAATATCACGACAATTACATTTAAATTAAAACATAATATCTTTTATATTTGTTATCACTAAAATCTCTATTTTCCAAAAATATGAGGTGCAATCCTTACTTATTTATTTTAAAATCTATTTTAATACTCTATTTAATAAATAATAAAATAATATAAAAATATTAACTAGCTGATTGCCTTTTATAATTAAAATATTTTTTTTCTAACAAAATATACTTCTTTTCCAAAAATATCACGGGCAATTACCTTTAAATTAAAATATATTACCTTTTATATTTGTGTTATGGATTAAAAACTGAGCTTGCGAATTTAATGCTAGGGTTAGAGAGCTTCGAGCTTTAATGGCTGCACTTGTGTTTCGAGACTAAATCGGTCCTCACAAGATGCCTACGTATCTCAATTCGTTATTGAGAATCAAGCCAAGACGTAGTTCTGATTGTAGGATCAGGGACCTTATATAGGCGTCTGGAGCCTAGTATTTATGGTATGTTTAGGAGTCTTAGCGAATAAGTCTCCTTTTTGATATTGGATAAACATTGTATTGCTTGCAGGATAAGTCTTTTCCTTGTCGATAAAGGCTATGACTCATTAATTGCCTTTAATTGGGATTCTGGATCCTTCTTTGACCAATTTGCCATAATTTGGACTCTTTTTATGAGCTGTATATTTTCCCTATTCATTAATTACGAAATTAATGAATGATTAGGGTTTCGGGCCTTTTATCGGGCCTAATTCTTGGACCGAACTAGGTCTAATTAATATATCATTAATTACATATCTAGGGTTATTTTTAGCCCATATCAATTTGTTATCACTAAAATCTCTATTTTCCAAAAATATCAAGTACAACTCTTACTTATATATTTTAAAACTTATTTTAATAGTTTTAATTATTTAAAAAAAACTTACCTATTTTAACAAGTGAACGTATTTTTTTTAACAAATACAATTAATATAATTAAAACACATCATCACTAAAATCCCTATTTTCCAAAAATATGAGGTGCAATCCTTACTTATTTATTTTAAAACCTATTTTAATACTCTGTTTAATAAATAATAAAATAATATAAAAATAGTAACTAGCTGATTGCCTTTTATAGTTAAAACATTTTTTTCTAACAAAATCTACTTCTTTTCCAAAAATATCACGGGCAATTACCTTTAAATTAAAATATATTACCTTTTATATTTGTTATCATTAAAATCTCTCTTTTCCAAAAATATCAAGTGCAACTTATATATTTTAAAACCTGTTTTAATACTTTTAATTATTTAAAAAAAATTACCTATTTTAACAAGTGAACATATTTTTTTAACACATAAAATTAATATAATTAAAACACATCTAAAAATATTACGTGCAGTTACTTTTTTTTTAATTAAAACATGTTAACTTTTCTATTTGTCCTTATTAAAAAAACTTACTTATTTTAACATTTCAACATATTTTTTTAATAAATACAATTAATATATTTAAAACACTTCTAAAAATATCACAGTCAATTACTTTTTTTAATTAAAACATGTTAGATTTTCTATCTGTTCTTATTATTAATATTATTTTATTATAAAATAATATTAATAATACCTCATTTATCTTCCTCGACCTCATTTGTATTTTTTTATTATTTTTTTATGTTCCAATGAATATTTAAGTTTCTCATTTTATAATTTATCATATTAATTTTTACTTTAATTTTAATATTTTCCGTTCACATTAAATTTTTTAGTTTATTATTTTTAAGGCATGTGCCTTGCACGGGTTATAGGCTAGTGTATATATATATATATATATATATATATATATATATACACTAGCTTAAAACCCGTGCGATGCACGGATTGTTATTAATAATTATTATTTTTATTATTTCATTAATTTGCATTTGCTAAAAAAAATAAGTAGGCGTGTTAAACGTTTTTAAATCATTAAAAGTATTAAAATATATTTTAAAATAAATTAATAAGTGTTTGTTCGTGATATTTTTGGAAAATGAGGGGTCTTAGTAAGGAAAAATAGAAAAAGTAACGTGTTTTAGCTGAAAAGGTAAGTGTGCGTAATTAAAAGTATTTAAAAACTTCGCCGGAAATCGCCTTACTACGGAATAAGAAGAGAGAAACTAAGAATACTAGAGAGAAATTTTTAGAAAGCTGAAAGTATGAAGTGAAGAATAAAGTGGAAATCCCACTCTTTTATAATCGAAGTGACTGGAAACCCAACCGGTTAAGGAAGGGCAACTGTCTATAGCCAGTTAAGGCCCACAAATCCATTTATGGATTATAGAAATTAAAGCCCAAATAATTTGGGTCTCAGGCGAATGCGAAGCCCAAACAATAAGGTCCAATAAGGCCCAAGGCTGGAATAATTTAAGTCCAATTAAAAATTGGGCTAGTTAAGGCCCAAGAAAGAATGAAATTTGAAATGAAACCAAGGCGAAGTCGAAAAATAATGAAATTGAGGTCGAAAAGACCCTAAAACGAAGTCGTACGACCAAGGTCGAAAATACATGAGAAATCGAGGTCGTATCCAACGACCTCGCTCCCAAATAAAGTCGAAAAATAATGAAATTGAGGTCGAAAAAACCTTAAAACGACATTGAAGGCTCGAAATCGAAAATACACGAGAAATTGAGGTCGTATCCATCGACTTCGCACCAAAAAATAAGTCAAAAATTGGAAATACGAGGTCGAAAAGACCCTAGATCGAAGTCGATTGATTGAGATCGAAAATACAATATAAATCGAGCTCGAACCCCTCGACCTCACACCAAAGTGAGGTCGAAAACAGAAGGGTTCAAGGTCGAAAATGGCCTAGAGATCGAGGTCGAATGGTCGAAAATCCTGGTCGAAAAAGGCTGGAACGAGGTCGAATGACCGAGGTCGAAAATGACCTATATATCGAGGTCGTAACCATCGACCTGGGACCAAAATGAGGTCGAAAGAGTAAAATTGACCAAGGTAGAAAATCCTGGTCGAAAAAACACGACTTCGAGGTCGAAGCCACGAGATCGAAAATGGCCTGTAAATCGAGGTCGAAAGCTTCGACCACACAACCGATTGAGGTCGAAAAAGCACGATTTCTTGGTCGAATACTCGAGGTCGAATACTCGAGGTCGAAGGTATACTGAAATCGAGGTCGAACAGACGAGGTCGAAAAAGACTTGTAATTCCTGGTCGAAAGCTTCGACCTCACAGCTGTTTGACGTCGGATTCCTGGTCGAAAAAGACCTAATTCCTGGTCGAAATTCTGGTCGAAAATGACCTAGTTTGAGGTCGAAAATACCCTAAAAATAGAAAATTTTGGGGAAAAACACGCTATAACTTCTACGAAAACCCCGGGAAGATTTTCCCAAAAGTTGGGGGGCAAATGATATGGTCATAAAAGTAATTATAGAAATATAATTAATGATTCATTGGAAAGGCCCCGTAATTAAGGCCGAGAACCCTGATAATTTATTAATTTCGTAATTAATAAATAAGGGTAATATACAGCTCATGAAAAGAGTCCAAAATATAGAAAATTGGTCAAAGAAAGATCCAGAATCCCAATTAATGAGTCATAGCCTTTATCAACAAGGAAAAGACTTATCCAGCAAGAAATACGATGTTTATCCAATATCAAAAAGGAGACTTATTCGCTAAGACTCCCAACATACCATAAATACTAGGCTCCAGACGCCTATATAAGGACCCTGATCCTACAATCAGAACTACGTCTTTGACTTGATTCTCAGCATTAATTGAGATACGTAGGCATCTTGTGAGGACCGATTTAGTCTCGAAACACAAGTGCAGCCATTAAAGCTCGAAAGCTCATAAATCCTAGCAATTAATATACAAACACGTTTTTTTAATCCATAACATACATCATAATTTCAGCTCATTTTTTCACTAATGTAGTGCGGTCTTTAATTTATGTTATAGTTGTTTTCATTATTCATATATTTAAATTTTATTTGTTCATAAAATAGTTCATGTGTTTGTTTATTTGCGTATAAGAGCCTCTAATCTAAGATTAGCACAGGGCTTTTAAAATAACTGAGACCCTCCGGTTAAAAATGATGCGTACATATGGGTTTCTTATATATCAATTTTAGAAGAATTAAATTTAAAATGTATGAATAAGTTTGTAAAATGTAATTTTAAATATGTATCGATTAGTTTTATTTTTTATTTTTTATTTTCGGATAAGCGTTAATTAATTGTGTTCTAATTTTTTAAAATAAAATAAAAAACAATGTTAAAAAAACCTTAATTTTCATAAACCAAGTACTCATGGTGAAAAATATGACTATATATGTTAAGTACCACACACTACTTATCTTCTAATTCAAGTCAAAACAAAATTTGGTTATGACACAAACTAATTATTGCTAAATTTTAAACTTACACAAATAATATCTCACGATTAACAAAACTATGCCTTTAACTTCAACTCTTGTTCATCAATTCTTATATCTCTACTTTGGTGCTCCAGTGTTAGTCTAAGGTACCTAACTAAACCAACTAAATCACAAGGAACTTCTGAATCTCTAGTGATTCTAATTTGTTAACTAATTACCATATTCTTATAAAAAATTTAAGTATTATAACAGTATTAACATCCATCTTAATTTGACTACTTAAGGTGTTTAAGTATATTTCTATCTTAAACACAAATTGTGCAAGTTGTTAATCCTAAGTTATATCAGTTATGCGTTAAATCAAGTTTTCTTTTCCAAGTCAACCTAATTTATCAATTCAATTTCAAGGTTGATCATTCCTTGAAAATCATTAAAAACAAATCAATATAAATAATTGTAATCAACGGTACCATAATTAAAGAATTGAAGAACATACTTATATTAAAACACATTCATCTATTAAAGGCTTAAAAAGAGAAGTTGTATTAAAACACCATATTTAAATAATTGAAGAACAAACTTATATTAAAACACAAGTATCACAAGCTATACACAAGAATAAAGACATAATAACAAGGTTACAATAAGAAAATGTAAAGATGAGAAGATAAAGACTCTAGAAATTGATCTTCTTCAATTGTTTTTCCTCTTGATTCTTCCTTGTCTTCTTCTCGTGATTTTTGTCTTTGTTGTATGTAGTAACCGTTGTCTCCACAAAAAGTCATGTACGTGTCTCCTTTTTTTCTGCTGATATATTATTTGATATATAACTGAACTCTATCCGTTAGTAATCTATTTTACTTATTTAATAATAAAACAAATGAGTTTCCTTTATATATATAGTAAGATTCTAAAGCCTGAAAATTTTTGAGCTATGTGATTCTGGTAATTTTCTGGGCATTTCAGAAAATTTAGGATCATACTTTAATTAAAAGACTTCTCGCAAGCTTTCCAGTGGTGCCTCAATCACCTTATTTCGACATCCGGAGCTCCCATAATAGCCAAAATAGTTAACACTACGCAAGATATCCCGAAAATCCAAATTTTGTTAGAATTCACTGCAAATTTTGCAATTTCAGCCACAGTCCTTCTATTATAAGGAATTTCTTTTTTCTACAATAAAACATAAAAATTAATTAAATAACAATCCAATTTCATGCAAAATTAACTAAAAATGTTGAGAAAATATTATCATAAAAATCATACATCAATATACATGTTTAAAGGTATAATTGATCCTCAATAATATGACACATGTATTATTGTACTCCATCGTCCCATATTTCTTGATTTGTTTGATTTTTTTTTTTATTAATGTCAAATTTTGACCACAAATTTTATATATAATATAATTATAAATTATAAATATTAAAATGTTGTAAAGTATGTTTGATCTTATTTAACGTATATTTTTCTTATTTTTAAAATAAAAAAATATATATGTAAATTCTAAAATAATATGTAAAATCTAATTAGAACAATTTAACCCCAAGAAAGCTAGCCAAGTAGTTAGGGACAAATAAATATTAGGAGGTGGTATTCAATACCAACTTTTAATGATTTTTAAGGATTTTAAAAGTCATGTGTTATTTACTTTTAACAACTTTTAAAAAGTCATTAAAAGTAAGGTGTTATTCAATTTAAATTTTTAACAACTCTTACTGTTATTCAAAAAGTCATGAATTTGGAATGACAATTACATTTAATGACTTTTAATGACTTTTAACTTAAAATATAACTAGAGATCTAATGTGAAAAATCATGAGGTTTGGGGTAAGATTTCATATGATTTTTAAATTATTATTTTATTTTTTTCAATTTCATTTATTTCAGAATTTTGTCATTTCTCTTTCACAAATATTCACAAATAAAATATCTTCTCATGGTTATTATCCCTTTGATTTTTTTTTGTCAAATAGCATCTCTTTAATTTAACTGATTTACTTTTTAACTTGAAAGTTTTTAGCTTCTACTATCTTTTTAGTTTTGATTTAAGTTTAATTATTGTGTATTTATTTTGAATGTTAAGATTCTTAATGTTCATATTTACACATATTCATTTGCAAAAAAACTTATTGAGTCCTTTTTTACTTATCTTTTTTTATTTTTAATTTTAAATTTAATTAAATTATATTGATGTTGGAGGTTAGAATTGTACTTTTTACTTGATTTTATACCATTTGGATATCTGACGAGTCTAACCAAAGGGATCCCATTTGGTGAAATATCAATAATTCGAACTTCTTGTTATATAATATTTTTAATATAAACTTATTATTTATTACCTTTTTCTATATGTTACATATTTATAATTTTATATTCATATTAATATAAGTTAACGATCGAAAATCATTAGATGTAAGTAAAACTTCTCAAAAGTCAATCGATCATTAGATGTAAGTAAAACTCCTTAAAAATCAATATAAAAAAGTCTGTAAAAGTAATGATGAAATATACAAACTCCATAAAAGCCATTAAAAGTTTATCAAATCAACAAAAATCATTGACATTTTAGAAGTCAATAAAAATTATTTAAAGTTATAATACAATACCACCCCTTAATTCTTCTAAACACTCGAGCTCTGTTTAACATAATACTAGAAATGTGTATTTGCGTCATTTTGTAGTTAGTTTGTACTTATACTCGTGTAAAATGCTTTATATTTATAAATACACACAACCATATCTTTTGGGACTTTTATGTCTGCAGTTGATGTGTTTGATTTGTATACGCAAAACTAAAATCTTCACGCCTTCCAAACACATTCTTACTTGCTACTAACTTCAACTTTATTAAAGAATCATTCAAATCGTATGTGTTGATTGTTTATATATATATATATAGGATTTGGTCTCCGGTCATGAATGTCAATCACCTGCCGTTATGTTTCATTGTGGGGTGAATATTGACTCTCACTATATTTCATTACGATAGTGATTGCTCCCGTTATGTTTCATTACAAAAGGTGATTGATATCCACGATGACTATGGAAATGGAAGAGCACCCTACATATATATATATATAATTTGTTACAATTAAAATTTCAATATCAATTTTTACTAATTCACACTAGCACTACATGTTGTATGGAAGATAGCACACACTCTCTTTCTGTACATATATATATTATTATGTTTGTACAAACCCTTGTTTTTTAATTCTGCAAATGGCTGCATGTGGCTGGTTGATATGTGTTATATTATTAAAAGTAGGTAGGTTAATACAAAGCCAGCAAAATATTGGTCATAATAATCACTCTAAATATCCACCAGACCTTAGTACTATTTGTTTTGATGATTCCCTCACCAAAGGTTACAAATGTGAAGATTATGATGTAAGTAAATCGTTGTTTAGTAATCTCACCCGTATTTCTTTGTATATATTATGTTTAAATACTTGGTTAATTACAATGCATGCAACAGCCATCCTTATACTAATCTATTAATCTTTTTTAATATATTTATATTTTAGGTGATAACTGATGATGGGTATGTATTAAGGATGCACAGATTTCCCGAAGGCAGATTTACTCACCTTGAGAGAGGAAAGAAACCACCGGTTTATCTTCAGCATGGAATATTAGTGGTATTCTCATTTTTCTGATGCAATATTGTCACTAAAAATTGGTACAAATTTCATATTTTACTATACCTCATATACTACAATAGATGCATTTGCCATCCTTTATAAATTTAATATATGTATAGCACACAGTTGTTATAAAGATTAGATCGGTGTTGAATTTTTTTATATGATTCTCGAGACATACCTATCTTGAGGAAATTTTAATGTGACCAAAGAGTATACTTAGATTTATTAAATATGGGATTTGGTCATGGATGTCAACCATCTGCCCATATGTTTCATTGCCGGAGGTGATTGTTAAAATAGTAACTCCTGCTATGTTTCATTACGGGGGTGATTGATCCAGCTATGTTTCATTACGGGAGGTGATGACTGTAGAAGAACACTCATTAAATATATAAACATATATTTTTTTATAGGATGCAGCAAATTGGTTTACAGTAAGTCATGCTAATCAAGCCTTGCCATTAATCTTGGTTGACGCTGGTTTTGATGTGTGGCTTGGTAATACCAGAGGCACTCGATACAGCAGAAAACACGTCTCAGAAAAGTTTTCTTCTTCGGTAAAATAGTTCAAAAATTATAAAGAAATTTTACTATCTTGCTTATATATATATAACATATTTTGTTGACAAATTTTTTTAAATTGACAGGATGATTATTGGGACTTCACATTTTCTGAAATGGCAAAGTATGATTTACCCGCTTTTATTAATTTTGTGATTCAACAAACAGGCCAAAAGGTCCATTACATGGGTCATTCATTGGTAAGGATCTGGAGTTCTTCTAATCTTTTCTTGTTTTTAACCGAGATGCACCTTTGACAACTTCGTTAGATAGTTACTTCCTCCTTTTCTTTTTATATGTCGTTTGATTTTTTGCACATATTTCAAGCTGTTTTGATCGGGTACTTAAATTTATTATTTTTTAAAATTTTCTTTTTTAAAATAAAAATATATAAAGGATAATTTAATTCAAAAAAAAGATTAAAAATAATAATTTTAAATATCCGGTCAAAACGCTTTGAAATATGTGCAAAAAAGTTAAGCGTCGTATAAAAAAAACGGAGAGAGTAGATGTATACGTGCAATCACGAAATTAATTAGGATCTTAAAAGACCTGTGGCTAATTGTATTAATTGTGTATTGCCAGGGAACTACGCAATTTTTTGCAGCTTTCTCGGAATGGAAAGTAGAAGAGAAAGTGAAAACAGCGACACTTTTAAGCCCTATAGCTTTCTTGAATCACATAACGGCTGAAGGTGCTGTCATTGCAGCCAAAGCCTATATTGGTGAGGTATGGTTAGACAATTATTCATTTGTTTTTCATTTTTACGAAGTTAATACAAGTCGAGAGTGTTGCAAGACTATAAGAGAATTAAAAAGATGTAAAAAATAGTAAAATAGTAAAATTATGTTTACATTGTTCCTCTAATTTATATCTATCAGTTACTCTGTTTTGTTTAACAGATTGTGGGGACATTTGGGATACCATATCTTGATCTAAAAGTGTAAGAACACATTAACATTGTGAACAATTTATATTTATTTATATGCAAGTTTCATAATATTTAATTGATAAAAATTGAAGGAAGCTTTTGATCAATTTTTACAGACAACCACTAAGCGCCATTACTTACGCTGTCTGTAATTTTCCGGGGGTAAATTGTTGGCATGTTTTTGCAGGATTTTCAGGTAAATTTACTATATTTCAACATATGTGCTTTGAAAAATATAGTTTTTAACCAGCGCTTTCACCAACTCAGATACAATTCCGGAGACTAATCAATTTTCGCAATACTTATTTGAATAATATGTTTACGATGTACTTATGCAGGCCCTAATTGTTGTATGAATGCCTCTACCGTTAACCTTTACTTGCATAACTGGCCTCAAGCTGTTCCTGTCAAGACCTTGGCTCATTTATGTCAAAGTAAGTTTTATTCATTTACACATCCAATATGAATTATAAACCCTATTTAACACCATTATATTTGTATTTGTAGATATTAGAACTGGAATATTTTCTAAATACGATTATGGGAATCCGGCTACTAATCTTGAACGTTACGGAGTTCCAGAAGCTCCCGTTTATGATATACAAACAAGTATACCAAAGGATTTCCCCTTGTTGCTTTGTCATGGAAGTCCAGATGCACTTGCTGATCCAGAAGATGTGCGTAGAACTCTTTCCGTTTTGAGGTCTCATAGGAATATTCACGAAATTTATATTGATAATTATGCTCATTTCGATTTCATCAATGCAATGACCGCTAAAGATGTATTGTACCCTGATATCGTCAACTTTGTTAAGGCACATGATCGGACTTTGTCTTAAATTTAACTTTATACAATAGTTTGTATCCATATTATTTGATCGAGTTATACTCTAGAGCCATGTTTGTTTCGTGATATTATTTTGTAAATATTTATTATCATTGGCATAGATAGGACTGATAAAAGCGGGTACGACATACGAGAATGGTGGATATTATAAAAATTGCATCACATTTTAAAGGAGCTTTTTCCTCAATAAGGCTACACTAATATAAGATGATGTGGATAGTAGAGACAACTGTCTCCGAATTTTTTGTAAATCCTATTATGTATTATCTTTAAAAAAAATTAATTAATATTTTGAAATAAGTCAATTTTTCTATACAATCTATATCTTATACTGTTTTCTATTTATTTTTTCACTAGAATCTTAATTTATATAAATATATTATTTTTCATAAATGCATTTTCAAAAAATACTGAAAATCACTTTTAA
This sequence comes from Heracleum sosnowskyi, assembly GCA_030848705.1. Taxonomy (NCBI): domain Eukaryota; kingdom Viridiplantae; phylum Streptophyta; class Magnoliopsida; order Apiales; family Apiaceae; genus Heracleum; species Heracleum sosnowskyi. Next base: position 4,653,074 of record CM061242.1, on the reverse strand, counting down.
AAATAATTTGCTTTCCTCTTTAAGAGCAAGTTCAATGGAGTGCTAAAAGTGATACTATATCTATAATATAGCACGACACGTGAGCAAAAAAGGTTCACTTTAATGGAATGTTAAACATAGACGTAAAGAAACAAAATTTTACACTTTGTGTTAAATATAGAACTAAGTATTGTCCCATAGTGCACATCACCGTCATCGTCTTTTCCTTTATACAAGTAAGTATATTGATTGTAATTTCTTTTCATTTTATTTTACAAGAAGAAAATTGTAATCGACAAAATTGAGGCCCAAAATTCCCACCAGCCTAACCTTTCCCAATCAGCCCCAAATGGAAAAAGCCCAAACCAGCTTCCTGTCCTCTTCCTTAAACTTCCCTCACTTTCTCTCCTTCTCCTCATTCTAATTTTTCTAGGGTTTATAAAAACACAAACTCAACGTTTCAATAACTAAAAAAATCACTTGATCAACAATGACGTCACTATCTAGGGTTTTCACTCGCTCATACAGTGCTGTCATGGCCGCCGCCAAGTCCAACGTCGCTGACACAACCGCCGCCGTTAAAAAACCGGTCGTCAAAAGGACCGCCGCGAAAAAGACCGCCGCGAAAGTCTCGACCGGTCCGAAGAAGCTTACCGGTATATTGAAGCCGATGCCGATCTCTCCGGTGCTTTCCGAGTTTGTCGGAGCTCCTGAATCGTCTCGAACTGAAGCTGTGAAGAAAGTTTGGGAGTATATCAAGGCTAATAATCTTCAGGTAGTTTTTTAATTTGATTTTTAGTTAATTTTTTTGTGATTTTACGAGGCGATTGTGTAGACTATTGTGTATTTTTTTAATGTGTGTGTGATTAGAAGTATGATTTGATGCTTAATTTGGTTTCTGTTGTTTGTTTATTGAATGTTTTACGAGTTTGCGAGACGATTGTGTAGCTTTTTGATTTTTTTTGGTAGGTAACTAGGTATGCATTTTCTTAGAAATTGTTGTTGTAGTATGATGAATATATGTTGATTTCACACGATTAGATGCTTAATGTGTTATATATTGTTTGTATATCGAATGCGTTTAAGAGACGATTGTGTAGTTCATTATATGTATTTATACGATATGTGTTAAAATTTGGAAATGTATTGTTATGAAACTCTGTTAATTAGTATTAGTATGATTAGGTACTTAATGTGCTGTTTTTTAAGCTTGTTAATCTTCAGGTAGTTTCTTGTTAGAGTTTTTATATGATGTTTTGTGAAAAATAGAGGCGATTGTGTGTATGTATATTGTGTTCGATTGTTGATGAGAAAAGCCAAAATCATAATTAGATGCTTGATTGTGTTTTATTTTATATTTGTTTTTTTGAATATATATAGAATGAGAAAAGGCAAAATCGTGATACAATAGAACTTTGTTAAGAATGAGCACAGTTATATGTACTGATTAGCTGTACACGGAGTGTTATATTAGATGATGCATGAGAGAACCTGAATTCATAATATTATGAAACTCTGTTGATTAGGAGTAAAATTAGATGATTAATGTGCTATATGCTGTTCATATATCGAATAACTTGATGGATTTAAGAGACGTTTGTGTAGGATATTATATTAGATTATCAATGAAACCGAAAATTAAGAGTTTATATCATAACATGGTGAAACTCTATTGATGATTATTGGTACAACTAGAAGGTTGATGCGTTGTATGTCTCTATATATAATTTTGCTTAGTTTTTGTTGTTTTTGGAGGTTTGTTTCACAGTTAGGGTTTTATTGCATAGTGGTTGATTATTTGTGTATTTCTCAGATTTATGTTAGTTTCAGTCTAGTGGATTGTTCTGGAGCTCTTCAGATAAATATGTCTTTGAGGGAATATAAACTTCGGTTTTGTTTGTGGATAGTTTGTTACGATTGGCATCTGCAAATTTTATTGTGAAATAGTTGATCATAGTCCTTAGATATCTATATTTGTTGGACCTTTATTTCTGGTCATATGGTTTTCTGGTATTTTTAGAAAGTAATTACAATCATGCAAGTTTCATCTGGAGTTAATTTTGGGTTGATTCCATTTTCGAGTTCATGTCAGTGTTTAATGTACATCTTAATCTGTGATACATGTTAGTTTGTTATTTGTATTGTTAACCTTAACCAATTCTTGTTAGTTCTATTAGGGATATTGAATTTGGTACTCCCTCCATTCCTTTTTGTCTGTCGTTTTTGTGATTTTTGCACAGACCAAGGAAGTATCATAACTTCAGTTGTCATGGCATTAATATAGTTAAATTACTCCTATAACCTTATGCTGTGCCTATTAAAGTGGAAACGAATGCAAAATAATTATTAGAGGGGCAACCAATATGTAAAGTTCGGGAATTAATATGCTTTGGAAACTTAAAATGACTGATAAAATGGAATAAAAGCAAAAGTGTAAAACGTCTATAAATACGGACCCGGAGGGGTATAAAAATATAGATAGTCTTTCAAATGCCAAAAGAAATGAAGTCTGTGAAACATCATCCTTGTGCTGGGATTTGTTTTGAATATGAGATTATGATTTCTCAAGGATTTATGTTTTAGGCTACCAGGTATGCTGGTATTGGTGCACATCATTGTTGTCCCTTTTTATAATCAATAGCCTTCTACCGTTTCTCTATTTCTATATGGTGTTATAATTACTGTACTTGTTTCCTGCAGAACCCAGCAAACAAAAGGGAGATCTTTTGTGATGAAAAGTTAAAGACTGTACTCGATGGAAAAGCTCAGGTTGAGTTCCTTGAGATTGCCAAGCTACTGTCGAAACACTTTGTGAAAGCCAGTTAATATCTCATTTTGTTTAGTTCGCATGTGACCTGGATTATCTAATGCAATAGCTTGTTAAATTGATGACAGTTGTTTTTGTGTCTGCTGTGGATTAGACCAATATGCATATATATCTATTTTGTTCTTTTTGGTGTTGGATTCTTGACCTAATTTACTGCTAATGAATCTCTTCTTATGTACTTTGTATACATGATGACAAGAACCAGTTGGGTCTCTGAAAAAACTTGAATAACTCGATGTTCTTGAGAATATTGTTTTCAAAGTTCATGTTTATGGATTGAAACAATTACAGTATACTGTTTCTAATTACTACATAATCAGAAGTTACATAATTAAAATTTGGCCTAAAAAACAATTGAATGACTAAATAAAACATAAAGAAATCTTAATTTATTCCAGTGACGTTTTATTTGGAACAGTTAAGTTCTTTGCCAGAAAAATTGCCTGATGGAAATCTCAGCCCCTCTCATGAAGTCTCTGTTATCAAATTATGCTTTCACTTACTTCCGAAGTAGGTCTGCCATCCGACAGAGCTTGTATAGTCTTCTTTGTAAGTTATTTGTCCAAGCATCTCAAAGGTGTGATTGCCTTATTGCCTTCTTCGGTTCCGTGAATGGACTGCGAGGCAAGAAAACAATAAATTTCGGAATGGTATAGAAAAACAAACAGACAATACCAAAAATTGTTATATTCATGTTTAGCACGGACTCGTCATTAACATTATCACATAGCAACAGACAATACGAAAAGAATTGGAATCGTGCTCTGCAGATCAAAAATGCCTTACAGTATTGAATGAAGCAGGATAATGGAGCAGAGTGTAAACTTGAACTCAAGTGGTCATTGGTAGCAATTCTTAATTATTCTATTAGGAGCATTCATGTCAAAAATGTTCCCTTGCTCTGCTTTGAGTACAATTTTAATGGTGCTACTTGATTTATTTTTTCCTGTTCTGATGTAGTAAATTACAGAATGTTAAATCCTCGCACACACTTCACTTATGTTGTGTTTGGTTGGGATGATTGAAATTGAATGGAATGGAATGAGATTTAAAGTGAAAAATAGTGAAATACTCACAATTTTCATTCTTTAACTCATTCCATTCTTAATCACTTACATTATAATTCAAAAACCCCACTTTGAGATGTAATGCTTCATTCCTTAACTCATTCATTTTCTTCACAATTCTTATTTTTATCATAACAATTTTGCATTCTCTCACTTTTTCTCAAATCTTCCCTTCAACTCTCATTACTTTCCTTTAATTTCATCCATTTCATTCAATTCACCCAAACCAAACACAACATTAGTGCCGAACCTCTTTGCCAAAGGAGGAAGGGACTGAGGAAGTGACAGGCTAAACCTGGCCTATACATGATTCTTTTTTCATTCAAGGATAGATTCAGTACTACAAATCAACTCAAAAAATGCAACTAAGTGCAGCTCGACTAAACTTTAAAATCCTTCAACATTATTTGAAGATGATAATCCCTTACCATTACGCCTATACATGCTACTCCTTTGACACCAGGATGAACAAAAAAATGATATTATCAAGCTCCAAATCTTCAAAAATTGACAGTACCCAGCAGGGTATATAAACACTACTAGAAAACCTTGGACAGAATATAAGAAAGGAAATTCAACAATCTTCCTGATTTGGTACAAAAAAATTATCTAATTAGAGTCAAAATACTAGCACAGAGAACGTTGCAACAGAAACAATGCTAGTGCTTGGGTCTTTTTAGAGACCCAACAGAAGAAAGGAAAAAAAGGGGTATAATACTGGCAGTTCAAGACTTTAGTTTTAAATCAATCACAGCCAGTAGACTAGAACTTCTGCATAATTCACATAGTCCCAAAGAGCATTATATATAGAGCAGATGGGGAAAGATACAAAGAGCAGATGGGAAAAATTACTTTTTAGTTACTATGACAAACACAAAATTTAGAAATAAAGGAAATTTCATGTCTACACAAAACTGTCACTGACATTCTTAATTATAATTCAAATCTCAATGTTTCCATACTCCAACACGAACAAGAAAAACAAAATTAGAAAGGTCTAAACTTTAGAACATCAAGGACATTAGAAATTCATCGAATCTAAATCCTAGGTGCTAGAAGTAAAGATGGTGGGGAAAGCACTTAAACTCGGGGAGGAGCAGGTGCTCCGGGAGCTCTTGGTGGCTGGCCTGGTTTGGGAAGATCATCCTGAAACAAAAAATGCATATCAGAACCATGATAAGGTGTCTACAGTTCTTAAGTTCTACAACCATTTTCACAAAACTGAATACAAGGGGAAGTGCTTGAATTATATGCAAAGAATACCAAGGATATTATTGACAAGATAGCTTACCCTTGGGCGAGTAAAGCGCTTTGGAGGCTCACGGTTCCTCCTATCAGTACGGGAGCGGACCCTGACCACTTTGGAGTGAATTGCACATGACACGCAATACTGCATCTTCAGATACAACTTGGGAAGTGTGTAGGCTGAAAATCAATCACAGAAAAAGCAATGTTATTTAAATGAAGTCTCGTTCAATTACATCAAATTGGTTTGCAAGAAAAAATATCAAATTTTAGATATACTTACTTTCAAAAGCACAGGCCTCTTGCACATCCCTAACTGCAGCTTGCTCCACAATGTTCCTCACAAGAAACCTCTTGATTGCCTTATCCTAATAAGCAGGGTAATATGTTACAGCTTATGAGCTTACAACTGTTGCAGTTATTCTTTAAGAGCGTATGTGAATGATAAGAACAAGAAGGCATGTACCTATCTATTCATGTAAATATAGACACAGAAAACCATAGCTTATCTCTAGTTTTACAAACTAATACAGATCTACCAACATAGAAACAAAGACTTGAATAAAAGCATTCTTGATTTCGAAACTAGCAACATACTTTATGAAAATAGCAATAAAAAAGAGCTAAAAACTATAAGCTACATGCCTTCATTAACAGATCAATATATAAATTTACATATCACAAAGCACACACATTTCAAAGATATGAGCATGTACTACAAACGGGTCTTCAATTTAAATACCACTATATATTTCTCTCCTTCACCAAAAAAAAATTAAAAAATTTAAGACTTCAGAATTTCCACCCCGCCACTCAATCAATCAAAGTGAAATGTCACAGTTTCACCAACAAACTATCGACAATGTAATGAGAACAGAAAGGCATCTATCTCTATATACAAATTTCAACACACACAGCTGTAGCATAGCTATAATCCCTAATCCCTAATCCCTAATAGCAATAATAATAAAAAGTACCAAAACAGATTATACCATAAGTTCATTCCACAACTAAAATACTAATATCCAACAATTACAAATAAGTTACGCATTTCTCGTATAACAGTACCACAAGTATATGTATACCATCCTCCAAATGAGCCTTTACTCTTTACTTCCTAGATCAATAAAAAAAATTCCCATTTCTACCAAAACTTCAGACCACACATTTTACGCAAACACGAAACAACATACCGAAACATAACACCTAAATACCCAAAATCCAAAACAAACTAAACTAAACAACACCACAACATACAATTCAAGCACAATCAACAAGCATTTACAATCAAATACAAAATCACACAATAATCTATACATACATATATATATATGTACCTTAGGGCAGCATTTGCCACAGTTAGAGCAACGAATGGGATTAACATGACCACGTCCGTGCTTGTTGCGACCACCATTCCTACGCTTAAACGTCTGCAATATTACACAATTAAATAAATTAAATAGATACAAACATGCTGTATGTACATATAATTGTTTTATGAAGATGAGAATTGAAGCTTACCATGATTGTTGAAGTTTTGGATCGGCGGCTGCTCTCTCTCTCTCTCTCTCACTCTCTCTAATATCTCTCTAGGGTTTACTTCATATAACAGGGCGAATGAGGGGAAGATTGTTGGATAAATATGAGCACTTTTGATTGGGCTTTGATATTGGGCTTCGGCCCGTCAGTTAGGTTGCCCACTTCTTAACCAATTAATCACCAGCAATTTACTCTCCTATTTTATGTTTTAAGAAAACATCTCTAACAATTTACTACTAGACCAAGTTATACTAATTTTTAGTGTTTGTTTGGTTGCCTTCTAAGTAGACCCATAATTTTACACAACACTAAAAAGATTCATATTATATTCTAAAAAAGGACCTCTAAGTATTTGTCTTTACATTACATTTTAGATATACGACATGAAAATGAATAGACACCCTTTTCTTTTTAGGTACACGATATGATACGAAATACACGAAATAAATAAATATATTTATTTATATTAAATATTTTAACATTTTTATTAGATTTTTAATATTCATTTATAAGATTATAAAAAAATTTATAATTTTTATTTATAAATATTATGTAAATATATTTTTTAATACGTGTTTGTAAAAAATTTACCGAAAATTCTAATATTTAGATAATTTTATTTATTTATTTTTAATCTTAATTTTACCGCAATAGATAGGACAAAAAAATGGGAGAGGAAAGTATAACTTTAAGAATTAGTTTCAAAAATACTATTTTGAACAAAAAAAACAGAGATTCAAACAAAGTACTATGATTCTGAACCGATACTAGCGATCTATGTTCAACTGAATCAAAGTGACCTAAAATCTTGGCCCGAGCCCGAGGTTAAATCAAATCATCAAGCCCGGGCAATCAACACCAGCCCACTTTTTACACGTGTCAAAATCACGTAAAAGCCCTAATTTTACTTTCCATCATATCCGTCCATTTCAGTATTATGTATTCCTCTACCCTCAACTCCTTCTAAAATGTTCAGTTCAACACAGTTAAAATAAGTAGGTGATTTTGATTAACCGGTGAAAATCTCCATCAAGCTTCACCGGCAAATTTTGCAACATTTTTTCTTCAGATCTGAAGCTTCTTAGCGTGGACTTTTAAATGTAATAATTTTTTTTAATTTGTTAAATCTCTAAATATATACTGTGTTATTAATATTGTGCAATGAACCCAAGTGGGCAACCACGTGACATAGGAGGACCCACTAGGCTGATAACATACACCAGACGTGGAGGCAAGGGCAGAAGAGGAAATTGACAGCAAAAGACAAAAGAGAAACTAATAACTTAATATAAAAGGAGAAAACCAAGTAAAGGAGAATTATTGAAGTGCATGTCTATCCGTATTTTGCAATTGAGTTGTATAAACAAACCCTAATTTCAATACAGTGTTTTCCCCTTTTGCTTTATTTTATGTAATCGATTAGAGTTCATACCAAAGTGGTATCAGAGCAGTCGACTATGGCTCCGCAACCTGAAACTCGACAAACATCTAGGATTGAACAAGTAGAAGAAGTCGTGGTGGCGTTGCAAAAATCAATGTCCGATGAGGTCACGATGGCGGTTAATCGCGCGGCCACGGACACCACAAACCTCGATCAAGTCACTCAAAAAACTACATATTCGAATCGATCGAGTGAGGGAGAACAATAAAACCCGGATAGAGGAAGTGAGGCGGCGGCAAGATGATTGCAATCGGAAATCAAATCTACGGTAATGTCGTTGAAGCTAGGGTTTACTCCAACCCCAAGTTACCACCATCAACAGGGGAGTAACCATGAAGTGGGTACGAGAGGGTCTTCCGGAGGGCATAAGACTGTTGAGAACCACGGAGGAGGTACGGGGGGTTCTTTCGGAGGGAATTGGCGTTATCGAAAACTCGACTTGCTGGTGTTTGAGGGCAGTAACCCCGATGGGTGGATCCTACGTGCAGAGCGGTACTTTCAGTTTTACAAGTTGACCGAAGAGGAGAAATTAGAAGCTGCGGTTGTGGGATTTGATGGTGATGCCCTCCTATGGTATAAATGGGAGCACCGGAGGCGTCCTATACAGAGGTGGAATGAACTGTGAGAATTGATATTGCAACAGTTTTGTCCAATGCATTCTGGCACGTTATGCGAACAGTGGGTAGCAGTGTCCTAAATGGGAACAGTGGCAGAATTTAAGAGGCGATTTATTGAGATGACGACACCCTTGGAAAGAATTCCAGAAACATTCTTATAGGTCATTTTTTTAATGGGCTACAGGGTGACATAAGGGTCGAAGTTCGTATGTTGGGGATCCACAGCCTAGAACAAGCAAGGGACCTGGTGCTCAAGGTCGATGAGAAAAACAGGGCCAGACTTAGCATGGGTGAAGAAGGTAAGAGTCAGTACTCTAATACTCTTAAATTTGGGCCTAATTCTAAATATCCTGGGTATGGAAAGAAATCAGAAACAAGTATTGTCAGCCCTTTGGCTCAGTTGTTTTTCCCTAAATCGACTTCGTCTGTATCGGGGTCATCTATGTCCAATGGGGTACGATCATCCTCTACGACCAGCCCAAAATCCCCTGCAAGCCAGTATAGTTCAATGGTACCAATGGCTAAACATTTGGGTGAGGTAAGGCGTTTAACGGATAAGGAACTCCAATTCAAAAGGGAGAGAGGATTGTGTTTCCGGTGCGACGATAAGTGATTCGCCGGACACCGATGTAGGCGAAAGGAACTTAGTGTCTTGGTTACTCAAGGTGGGGAGGAGGAGAATCCACGGGTAAAGCCAACGGTTGAAAATCCTCCCCAGGTTTCGCTTAACTCAGTGGTGGGTATATCATCCCCTAAAACAATGAAGTTGCGAGGAATAATCAACGGTAGTGAGATAGTGGTAATGATAGACCTGGGTGTCACACACAATTTTATTGCTTCGCAAACGGTGAAAAAATTGGGACTGCATGTAGTTGCAAATAACGGTTTTGGGGTCACTTTGGGTAATGGGGACGCCATCAAGGGAACAGGTGGTGCAAAGGGGTCGTGTTGCAAATGGGGTCAGTAGAGATCGTAGAGGACTTCCTGTCATTTTCTTTGGGAAACTCAAACGTAATTTTAGGGGTTCAATGGCTCAAGAAACTGGGATCAGGGACAACCAACTGGAAATTGTAAGAAATGAAGTTTAAGGTGGGGAAGGAGACAGTAATTCTCAATGGGGACCCTTCCTTGGAACATTCGAAGGTATCTCTAAAAGCCATGATGAAAACCATAAGAAGATAGGGAGGAGGTCTGCTAATTGAACTAAGACAGCTGGCCACACCACTAACAGAAGGAACTGAAATCCTCGAGGTAGACAAGATACCAGAATTTGTTCGACCACTGTTGAGAAAATATGAGGCTATTTTTCTGAATCCAAAAGGGTTACCTCCAAAAAGAAATCATGAGCACGATATTTTCTTAAAAGAAGACAGCAACCCCGTGAGTGTACGACCATATAGGTACCCACAATTCCAAAAAGAAAAAATGGAAAGGTTGGTAAAAGAAATGCTCGAAGCAGGCATCATACGACCATCTTGCAACCCATTTTCAAGCCCGGTATTATTGGTTAAAAAAAAATGGGTCGTGGAGGTTTTGTGTGGATTATCGAGCATTGAACAAGGAGACCGTTCCCGACAAATATCCCATTCCGGTCATTGATGAATTACTAGACGAGTTGGGGGGCGCCAAGGTTTTCTTGAAATTGGACCTTAAGGCCGACTTTCATTAAATTCGGGTAAAAGAGGGGGACATCCACAAGACGGCGTTTAGAACCTATGAGGGACGCTACGAGTTTATGGTGATGTCGTTTGGGCTCACTAACGCCCCTTCGACTTTTCAATCCCTTATGAACGAGGTATTCCGCCCTTTTATTCGTAGTTTTGTGTTGGTATTTTTCGATGATATCCTTGTCTATAGCAAGGATGATTTGGAGCACTTAAAGCATTTGGAACTGGTCTTGGGTCTATTGGAAAAACATACACTGTTTGGTAACTATAAAAAGTGTGAATTTGGACGAGAGGAAGTGGCATATTTGGGTTTTGTTGTCTCGGTAGATGGGGTAGCAGCAGACATGGGTAAGGTCAAAGAAATGGTTGAATGGCCCAAGCCAAAAAACTTAAGAGAACTCCGGGGATTCTTAGGTCTAACTGGCTATTATAGAAAGTTTGTCGTCGGGTACGCGCAGGTAGCACAACCCCTGACTGAACAGTTAAAGAAGGATAGTTTTTGTTGGAACCCCGCGGCTACGGAAACTTTTAATTGCTTGAAACATAAGATGGCCAGCTCCCCAGTGTTGAGTATGCCCAATTTCAACCTACCGTTTGTAGTTGAGTCTGATGCATCGGGTTACGGTATAGGGGTGGTACTAACACAACTGGACAGGTCGGTCGCTTATTTCAGTAAGATGCTTGGCACCAGGGCACGAATGAAGTTGGTGTATGAAAAAGAACGTATTGACATATGCCTTGCAGTCCAAAAATGGAAGCACTATTTACTCGGCCATCACTTCATCATCCGTACAGATCAAAAAAGTTTATTGTTCATAATGCATCAACGGGAGGTCGGGGCTGATTTTCAGAAATGGGTGAGTAAATTGATTGGGTTTGATTTCGAAATCGTCTATAGGACTGGTGCCTCTAACAGGGTTGCTGATGCCTTTTCCCGACAAACTGGGGGAAAGTAGTGTTGAGTGAGATGACCAGCTCGAGTATCATAGATTGGACAGGGGTATACAAGGAGGTAGCCCAGGACCCGTTTATCACTCACATGTTCTAGGAGGTCACTGAAGGTAAAGAATGTTCGGGATTCTCCATTATTGACGGAAGATTATTCTATAAGCAAATGTTCGTGGTTCCGAAGACTTCATCTTATATTCCAGAATTGTTGCGAGCCTACCATGACTCTCTAGTGGGATGCCATTTGGGGGAATTAAAGACATATATAAGAATCACTAAGGACTGGTTCTGGCAAGGGATGCGAAATGATGTGGTTAAATACGTCCAACAGTGTGGAATTTGTCAACGTAATAAATCTTCTAACCAGTCTCCAACGGGATTAATACAACCATTGCCCGTTCCAGGTCAGGTGTGGGATGAAATCACCATGGATTTCATCGAAGGGCTCCCGGTTTCTAAGGGGTTTAACACGATTCTGGTGGTGGTTGACCACCTTACTAAGTACACACACTTCCTTAAACTCAAACATTCCTTCACAGTCTCTTCGGTAGCTTCTCTATTCATATCTGAAGTGGTCCGTCTCCATGGGTTTCTCATCTCTATTGTATCCGACCGGGACAGAGTTTTTATGAGCATCTTTTGGAAAGAACTATTCTGCCTCCAAGGAACCACCCTCAAGCGTAGCACCGCCTACCAGGCTACCACCCTCAAACCGGTGGACAGTCCGAGGTGGTAAACAAGTGCCTAGAAACTTATTTACGTTGTTTTATAACAGGCCAACCTCGCACATGGGCTAAATGGGTGAATTGGGCAGAATACTAGTACAACAGCGCACCCCATGTCTCCATCAACATGTCACCTTTTAAGGCTCTATATGGCAGGGAACTCCCCTCTCCCCACCTACTCGGTTTGGGACGTGGTCAAACGCCTGTAGACAGTTTGGAAGAAGGTTTGTGGGAGAGAGATTATATACTGGATGAACTACGATTTTTTCTGCTTCGGGCCCAACAAAAAATGAAAGTATCAGCAGATAACCATAGGATGGATGAGTCATTTGATGTTGGCACTCTCGTATATCTGAAACTACAGCCCTACCGCTAGAAATCCACGTCCCTTTTGAAAAGTTAACGGCCCGTTTCTATGGCCCATTTACTGTATTGCAAAAGATTGGTCATGTGGCTTACCATTTAGCACTTCCTCAGGACATCAAAATTCACCCGGTATTACATGTGTCCCAACTTAAAAGAGCCGTAGGCAATGCACTGGTGAACCCCACATTACCTTTCCAGTTATCACCTGACATGGAGCTGCTAGTAACACCGGAAGCACTACTTGAAGTCATGAATGCACAGAAAGGGCAAACGCTACAACTGGAAGTGTTATTCCAATGAAGTGGCTTACCAGAAACATAAGCTACTTGGGAGGTGATGGATGACATAAATCTGAGATTTTCGGAGTTCCACCTTGAGGACAAGGTACATTTTTGGGCGGCGGGTAATGCATTGAACCCAAATGGACAACCAAGTGGCATAGGAGGACCCACTAGGCTGATAACATACACCGGACGTGGAGGCAAGGGCAGAAGAGGAAATTGACAGCAAAGGACAAAAGAGAAACTAGTAACTTAATATAAAAGGAGAAAACCAAGTGAGGGATAATTATTGAATTGTGTATTGTCTTTTATTATTTTACTGTTGGGAGTCTGTGCCACTCGAAATGCCTATCTATCCGTATTTTGCAATTAAGTTGTATGAACAAACCCTAATTTCAATATAGTGTTTCCCCTTTTGTTTTGTTTTATTTTGTGTAATCGATTAGAGTTCATACCACATTGCAGACCATTTGGAGTCCATACTTATATGATTAAATATGTCTGCTTCTATGTAATTTATAATTTTTAATTAATTTCAATTAAATGAATGTATTATTTTTACGGAGTTGATTTTGTTTTTGCTGTTCGGGTTGATATATATGGTTAATTCATGTTGATTATAGGTTTTTGATGCGGGGTGAAGTGATTTTGTGGAGACGGTCTCTTCGGGAGTATGAAGAAATTTAATCAGCTTCTTTTAACACCATTTTTCCGAGCTCTGCAAAACTGGAAACATTCATTTTAAGCTTCAATTCCAGAAAGAGGCTAACAATGATTGTTGTGTAAATTATTAGAAAAATACCTGGAATTTGAAGGCATTTGAAATTGCCAAATTAAGTACAAAAATAGTTACCAAATGATATCCAGTTTGTTAGGATTCAATTAAATATGACAGATCTTCTTGCATTTACATAATTTTCATTGACGTATCATCAATGTTACATCATTTTGTGCTTAAATTTTGTATCCAATTTGATATCTCTACCATTACTTTTTGAAATTTGTAACTGTAAATTCCTCGAACCTCATATGACATATCTGATTATGAAAACAAAAATAAATGAGTTTTTATTCGTCAAAAGTTATTCTAGAGTTACCAAATTGAATACATGTCTGTTGTTATCAAATTAGATATATGTCTGAATATGGATTAGTTGTGGCGTAACTACCATGGATATATTTCTGCTGTCAAAATCTTCAACCAGCTCCTTACTAATTAGAATGATTAAAAAGAGTTTTATGGTTTATTTAAATCAAAACTTTTCATTTTTCAATGGTCCCTAATAAGCACAATTAATTAAGTTCATAAAAACTGAAAATTTGAATGCATTATTATAATTGAAAAGTTAAAACTCAAGCGTCTTTCATTTTTATCATTCACTAGTTTAGAACTAAAATTCTTAAATTCCTATTCAAATGATATGACATTTAACATAAATTTTATTAAGAAAATATCATGCTTTTCACTTTCTTTTGTAAAAGAAAACACATCATTAATTCAAACCATTTGATTTCTACGACACTGTGACAAAATATATCTTTGTACATGGAGTACCACCTTTAAAGAATTTTAATTACATTAAAAGGATAATTATATCCATCAAGATATCAAACTTTATGACCAAAATTTCAATTTCAATAATATGTCATTTTTTCTCATTATTTTTTTCCGGCTTCAATTTTATTTATATTTTCAAAAGCACGACTTTGCAACTAAATGAAACGGGATATAAACAAAAGCGGGGAGGTTACATTTGGTTATTTGATTGCAAACCATTTTCTGCAAATAGTTTATGAAGGTTAAAAAATCGGAAAACACTTAAAACAGATAGTATATATTTTATAATTTCTCTTATTTTCATTCATTATAAATCAGTATTGTCCTTACTTTTGGGCCGAAGTGGTCAATTGTGTGTGATAAAACTTAGCCAAGAAATGGGCTCCTCACTAATGAGCTGAAGCCCAGCACCAGCCGAAATAAAACATATATCTCCTTATATTTATCCCCAACTTCATCTAAAACACTCTGAATAAATAAACCCTACAGAGTGCTGTATACTTGTGCTTGTAGATGTGTATTTATCGGTGTTCTAAAAGTCGGCGATTAGATTAATCGTTAGACGGCGGGTCACCGAATTGATTAAGCGAAAATCGGTCAATTAATCATTTTTTTATAAAAACGGTCAAAAATCGACTGAATCGGTCAAAAATCGGATTAATCGGTCAAAAATCGGACTTATTATTAAAAAATAGTAAAAAATAGTTAAAATTTAAAAAAATAATATAAAATTTAAAAGGTAGAAACTTGATTAAACAATAGGAAAAAATATTATTTTTGTACATATAATTATAATTTTAGATGCATAAATCGTAAATTCGCTTAAGTTTTCCTCTTAAATTGATTTTTAATTGAAAAGTTAAACCTTCAAAATTTTATTTATTACAATTATATAACATTTTTAACATATTTGCATAAATATATGATAATAACATATGTTTATTTGAAATAACGAAACAATTTTATAATTGTATATAAAAAATATTATTAAATTTATTTCGATTAATGATCCGATTAATCATTCCGATTAATCCCCGATTATCCGATTAATCCCTATACGGTGCCTTAACTGATTAACTTCGATTCCCGCTTTTTACAACACGGTATTTATGTACAATTTGAGCTTATATATCTGATATTTGATTAAATGTTTTTATTTCGATTTGCCTATTTAATTTTTATTTTAAATATATATTGTTTCGGGTTTGCTTGTATAAAATGTTTCGGAGTATGAAATTTGTTTGGAATGGGAAAAAAAACAATGTGATGCATTGGTACTTTTTCATTGCTAGAGATTATTAAGAAGCAGGTGTAAAATGAGATTTGGTCGACTGTCCATGAACTTTGGTCGACTGCTAGTGAAGGATATAAATAGGATCCCCTCATCTAATGTTTAGGAAATTTAAAAGAATTGATTGTCTTTTTCGCATGATTTATCCCCTGGTGTAAAAAATTAGTTTACATAGAATCGAATGTTGATGTAATACAGTTTGCGTTTAAAAGTAAATTATATTGAATTCGAGCTATAAGGTAAAGTATGATATTATGGGAAAAAACAATTATTTTAAAATAAAATTAATCAAAATCAAAACCAAGCTAGACCAGTCTTGGATTTTAATGTACTAGTATACGAGTAATTTTGATCTCGACTATGAAGCGATTTTGAATCACCAACGATACATAGGGCTGCACAATATTTTGATCCGGATCTATAAATTAGATCGGATCAAGTTTGTCGATCCAAGACTCGAACCGGATCGAATGTAATCAAGTTTGTCAAATTCTCTATTTTTAAGTAAATGTTTGAAATCAACCTAAACACCGTTTTTTATAGTGATGTATATCGATATCTATACTATAATAGATGAAATATTAAAAGTTTGATCGGTGCGGTATCTGTTTGTTAATACCTGTTTTTTGGTACTTTGTGATTTTACTTAAATATCATTTCTACAAAAAAAAAATTATTAAATGATAAGACATATTTATAACCAGTTGCCTTTTTCAGTTAAAACACATTACCTTTTCATTTTTTTCTAATAAAATCACCTTTTTTTTTCAAAAATATCACGGGCAATTACCTTTTTTAACAAAAACATGTTACATTTTCTATTTTAACTTACTAAAACCCCTCCTTTTCCAAAAATATCACAGGTAAACCATTAATTAAAACCTATTTTAATACTTTTAATTTTTTTTTAAAATATAGCTATTTAACATGGTTACTTATTTTTTTAACAAATGCAATTAATAAAATATTATAATGTATATAACCAAATAATAAATATTAAAAACAATATGTGCATCGCACAGGTTTACCTTTTCTATTTTCTCTTACTAAAATCTCTCATTTTCCAAAGATATCACACACAACCTTTACTTATTTTCTATTTTTCCTAACAAAATACCCTCTGTTTTCAATAATATCACGGACAATTACCTTTTTCAACTAAAAATATTCTTATTTATAACCAATTACATTTTTCAGCCACTTTTTCTATTTTTCTAACAAAATCTCTTTTTTTCCAAAAATATCACGGTCAATTACCTTTTTCAACTAAAACACGTTACCTTTTCTATTTTCCCTTACTAAAACCTCTCCTTTTCCAAAAATATCACAAACAACCCTTACTTATTTATTTTAAAACTATTTTAATGCTTTTAATTATTTAAAAAACTTTACATATATTAACATACCTACTATATCACAGCCAATTACCTTTTTCAACTAAATTATGTTATATTTTATATTTTTATTACTAAATTTTTTCTTTTTTCCAAAAATATCATGGACAACCTTACCTATTTATTTTAAAATTTATTTTAATGCTTTTAATTATTTAAAAATTTACCTGTTTTAATATGTGTACTTATTTTTTTAACGAATATAATTAATAAAATATTAAAACATAAATAATAAAATAATAACTAAATAATCCGTGCATAACACGAGTTTTAAGCTAATTTTAATAAGAGAAAAAAGTCCATAACATTGATCTCAGAGAAATTACCTTAGGTGGTTTTTTAATATAAAAGCGGTGTAGTGTTTTTGTAAATAAGTGTAATTTGCCGTAATTACAATTAGGCTCTAGTGCATTTGTATAGATTTTTTTTAAGGCTTAATTATAACATAAATCTTGAAGTATTAACCTGTGTACACATAAAACCCTAAAAAAAATATCGTACACATCAACCTTTAAGTACCAATTATGTATATATAAACTCTTGCTCCAAAAATCACCGCTGAATCGGGATATTTTACGTATCGGGTATCTCGGAAAACAAAATTATAACGATACATATGTTATAATAATTGTGCAAATATCAGTTCTTAAAATATGAACAAAACACAATTGAAACCTGAAACCCTATCAGAGCTCAAAAACTTTAAAACAAAGAGTTCGATTGTCAAAGATTCTGCTAGAAGGAGTGCTAGACTGGCTTCAGGAGGCCAGGAAAAAGGACGGTGCAGAGGAGGTAAAGAAGGCTGTCATTAAGAAAGAAATGCAAGAGCATATTGATAAAGGTAAAAACAGAGAGATGTGATTGTCAAAGATTCTGCTAGAAGGAGTGCTAGAATGATGGGTAAAACTATTCATTACTGATTTGTAGAGTAGGGGTTATATATACAAAATTTATACATGAAAGTTTGATATGTACAATATTTTTCTTTAGGGTTTTATGTGTACACATGGTAGTACTTCAAGGTTTATGTTATAATTAAGCCTTTTTTTAACCTCATGTAGTTACTTGAAAGTGACCTCAGGAGCATGATGAAATCTTTATAATAATCACATTTTTTTTAAAGGCAAGATAATATATTGATAAATTAAGCATTTTGTCATTATATAAAATGCACCAAAATACATGTTACAAATCCAAGACCATCCCACAAAATAACGACACAAAACAAGAAGCCAAACACTAATACTAGACATCTGAACATTACAACTTTAAACATAACTAAACTCCATATGAATGTAAGTTCTATAGACTTTCAAAAATAACTCTGAACTCAAGCCTCTACCGCTGGTATCACATCTTCTTCCATAACTTCACCTTCATCATTTACCACTTCGCCTTCCAGTTCATCGTCAAAAACTACCACAAACTGATCTTCTACTGGCCCCAGATCCATATCACTATTCTATATCTCGTGAATTTTTCTGAAAGGCTAGGTGATGATAACCATTTGTTTGTAACTTTCCGCACCGTGACGGGCCAAATAATGTGACATTGCATTAGAATCCTCATCCACTCCTCTAGTAACAAATAACAGATTGATTCTCATATGTTTTGCGTTGATTAAGTTACTACACAACATAAAAATATTCGAGAGGAATTCCATGGTTGAAAGAGTTATCCCACCGCAAGTGCGCTGCTAGGTTATTCGTCTCTAGTTATATCACACCATGTTTATCCAGAGATGCACGAATCAGACCTTCTAACATTGCATAAAATTCGTTTTCCCTTCTGTTGTTTATTCTTAAAGAACCAGCATACAATCTTAGTATGTTTCCCATGTGATCACGAATAACAATACACCTATACCAGAACTATTCCCGTTTGACAATGGGTCCTCTGAATAAAAGCCACTCACATTAACTTTAACTACTCCAACAGTTGGCATATGCCATCTGACCACTAGGAACTCCATGTGAATAAGAAGTGTGTGTATTGAAGGAGGAGGTGAAAAAATAATTACCAAGGGCTATATAAATACAAGTAACAACCTTGATACTAAGAGCATATGCACCCATGAAATCCTTTAATTCATCAATTCATGATGAATAAATTATTTTTGTTATTTTTTATGCACCCATACAACTCCATCAATTCATCGGTTACTATTCATCAAATAAATTATTATATTTTATATCGTAAATTTTAATTCATCTCTATTATTTAATGGTCCCACATATAAGTTTCAATGATAAAATGTCGAATAAGTTTAGATTTTTGATAAGATTGTGGATAAGTTGAAATTTTTAATAAGATTTTTGTTGAATCACGTAATGACACGTGTCTTGATCTAAATTTATAAATAGAAAAATTGTCCATAAATAATATCATAATCTTCTGATTATAGTATCTCAAAATCACTACAAATTTTTGTTGCAATGAATGCATTGAAAAGATTGTTGAGTCAGAGGCAACAACACAGTCAAGAAGAGACTGAAATCATGAATACCATAGTGACCAAAGCGGCAATGGTTATGGACTTTATCGATACTTCAGATGAACCACTAGGACGCGGCTCACGACCTGGAAAATCTCTCAATCATCATAGACAAAGGCTATCGAGAGGAAAAAATCTCATGGAAGATTACTTCGTTGATCGTCCAATATTCAGTGAAGACGACTTCCGTCAGAGGTATAGAATGCGTCCTCATGTTTTCAATTGCATCATGACAGCTCTTTGTACTCAAGATTCCTACTGGCATCAAAAAACAGATGCAATTGAATTATTGGGGTTGTTGCCCCAACAAAAAATGACTGCTGCATTACGAATGCTAGCTCATGGTGCAGCAGCTGATCAATGTGCCGAAATATGTAGAATAGGAGAATCAACTACACTTGAGTGCATGAATTTTTTTTGTCAACAAGTCGAAGGACTCTTTGGTGAAGGGTACCTTCGTGATCCAACACCTGCAGATTTAAGAAGGCTTCTAGCTAGGGGTGAACAAAGGGGATTTCCAGGTATGATTGGAAGTATCGATTGTATGCACTAGGAGTGGAAGAATTGTCCAAGCGGGTGGGGTGGGGCTTATAGTGGCCGAAAAGGACGCCCTATTATCATTCTAGAGATCGTTGCTTCCTATGACACTTGGGTGTAGCACACTTTTTTTGGTGTTCCTGGAGCTCAAAATGATATTAACATTCTAGGACAGTCTCCCGTGTTTGATAAAGTAATCGCAGGAAATAGCCCAACCGTGGTGTTTCACGTTAATGACAAAAGATACAACAATGCTTATTATCTTGCTGATGGAATTTATCCTAGGTATTCGACATTTGTAAAAACTATATCAAATCCTATCACTCAATCACAAAAATTGTTTGCTAAGAAACATGAGGCGTATCACAAAGATGTAGAGAGGTGTTTTGGTATCTTGCAATCTCGATGGGCTATTCTTCGCCACGGTGCTCGGATGCATAAGCATTCTACACTTAGAAGTATCATGATGACTTGCATCATATTATATAACATGATAGTTGAGGATAAATTTGTGGAAGATGAATTTGTAGAGTCAGTAGAAGAAGATCTAATGAATCCATCAACATCACAGGTTTATGATGGGCCAGTAGATTATAATGGTGTTCGAATTCCTTTTGCACCAGTACAAAGATATGGAAGAAATCAACAAGCATTTTGGGATCGTGTTGAGAACTTGGAATCAGCTTATATCCATACAATGCTTCAAAATGATTTGGTAGAGCACAACTGGGCAATATAAGCCAATCAATAGTTATAGATGCCAAATTATTATCTTTTGAACTGTACAACTTGAAAATTTAAATAAATTTCTTTTATTGAATTTAAAAGCATTGAATATAGTTAAATTAAAAAACAGAGTACATAGTTAAATTAAAAAAATAGAAAACATATCTAAATATAATAATAATAATCATCATCAAAGTGAGGAACATATGCACCATCACTAGTAGTCTCATTCACTTGTCCCATGATCTCAGCCTTCTTTCTTTTAAACCACTTTTTCGAATTAGGAGTCGTTTGGCTAGTATCCATTGTCATGATCTTTGTTTGCTCCCTCAATTCTTCAATAGCCTCGCGTTTTGCCAATCTTGCTTCTTTTCGTTCCACTAGAGCATCAAGTCTTGCCTGCCTTGCTTCCTTTCGCTTCTCAAGTTCTAAGATCTCCCTTGATATTTGAAGGGTTTCCTCATCTCTTTTGATGTTGACCTCCACTAGTTATTTTTGGTTAAATTTCATATTATTGAAAATAGCTATAGACATCTCTTCTTTTTTTGTCATACCTTGTTTTCCTTTCTTTTTTGCTTGTTTGGACGCCTTTACTCCCGTCGGTCTAACCGGACTAGAAGGACCTTCCGTTTCTCGATTAAACTCTGGAGTCGTGAAACCTTCTTCATCAATGCAATCATCACTATTCAAATTAATTGGTGATTCCATTTGTGTTGGGAAGTTTCGTTGAAATGGAGGAGAATTAATGGGAACGTCTACAAATTGAGGATGTGTTGCAACTGCTTCATAACATTCCCATTTGTCAAATATCTTATTCATGTCCTTGAAATATAACCCCTGAGCTTGAGTTATCTAAAAAAGAAAAAAAATTGTGCATGCTAAGTTATCACACAAATAATATGTAACGTATTAAAAAAATAAAAAAATAATCTTACCTCATCTATCAAATTGGTTCCGCTTGCACTATGTCTGCTAGCTCGATTCTTGGCACATTGCCACTTTTTTAGCGACCTCTTCAATGGTGTCCAATGTGAGTCAAGAGCAACTTTTGAACGAGGCTTAGCATGTGGATTTTTAGGAGTGCCGCACCAATTTTTTGCATAATCCTCGTGAATTCGCCCCCATAAATTATTCTTGTTTGAATATCGGCCGTTAATAAGATCTATAGATTGAAGAACCCACGAAACACATAATTGTAATTCTTCGGAAGGGAGCCAATTAGTATATGCTTATACGTATAAAATATGAAAGAAATATTGATATTGGGAAGGTAGAAATGTAGGTGCAATAAAATTTTGTGTGAGAAATGAACCCAGGTGAATTGATATTTATAAACGAATATATGACCGTTATTAATTTTATTAACGTTACTCATCATAATTAATATAGCCGTTGTAATGCATTTTATAGTTGAAACATGTTGTTGACAAAGAAAAAGAGGTGAAACAACTGGGCCCCATTGATTTGCCGGTCGTTACTCACTCCTTTGATTATTAATGTTTCTATTAATGAATTGATGGAACTCCAATTATTAAAGGAGTTAAAAAGAGACTGTTGCATACTCTTTTTCTTTCAAACCATCAAAAAAGCTGTCGAATCAACTGAAACTGTCTTACGGTGCATATGCTCTAATCTCAATGTTACTTACGCTTACAATCCCCTAGAAAATGTTTTGACTTCTGAGCCCGACTTTAACAGATCCTCCCAACAAGCTACTCTTATCAGAACCCTGAAACTCCACTAAAAGCCCAAAAAACAAATTTACACAACCCAATATTAAAAAAATTGAAGCCCATAAACTAATACCATCCCTGAAGCATACTATCCCTGAAACGACCTTGCTTGGCTAAGTCATCCGCCCCTCTGTTTAGATCTCTACCAATTACTTTGAAAATATATATTCGGTCTTTTAATAAAGAACTCACATTCTCTATCAATTAAGCATTGACCATAGGAAATGCCTGTTTGAACTTTTGAGAGCATGTTAAAAACTTTCACATTGTTCAAGTATAATAAACATTCATTCAAATGATGAGAATTTGTACTGAACGCTTTAATCACAAAGAGGACAACATCCAATTCTGCAAGTGTGGAGTTCTTAATATTTATTGTAAACATTGTTACATAGATAGTAATGTTCTCAGGAACTCTATTCTCATAATCAGTATTAAGAATTATAAGTAAAGAGTAATACTATATTTGTAAATTATATTAGTTTAAAATTTATCTATGTAACAATGTTTTAAAAAGATATGGGTGTTTGAGTTGGGGGATGTGTAGTTTTTTTTAAAAAACCATATATCATCCTTACATGTAGTTTGATCAAATTTTCAAATCACACCCTTATTACGTAGCATAAAAATTACATAAATCGCACCATGAAAATGTGATACGATCAAAAAATATTAATTATTAAATAAAATTTTTGATGAATTAATACAACTCATATATATACACAAATGCGTATAATCAAGATATTTGATTGTGCTATTTCAGATAAATTTCTTGAGGTAATCTCAAGAACTTTATTCTCATTATTTGCATATTTTTTAAACTAATATTATAACATAGATAGAATTAAAGAAAGAATACAAAAATTAAAACTTTCTAAAAAACATGATTTTATTGAAAAGACCTTCAATTTCTAACTTTGTAAATTAAAAACCGGACACTAATATCAATCTCCCGGATATCCAATCTATCAATTCAACCCGACCCGATTTCTCGGGCAATCCACCAAAAAAATCAAACATTATCACCTAAATATCCACTCCTTCGATTCGATCGATAGCGTTTCTAATCGGAGATCGGCCGGCGTATTTCCGGTGACTGGAAATTGATATACCACTTTATTTCACTCTTTATATGCTCGTTAAAACCTATACATACACAAATTAGGGTTTTTTGTATGTAAAAATGTCATCTTGGGAAGATGATGACGAAGATGAATCTCTCGCTCGATTTCTCGAATCTGAGCTCTCAGATCAGGTAATTTAACTTTTTAATTGTTTTTATCTTCAATATGTATGATTTTTTCTGATTTTTTATTGATGAATTAAAATGATGATGTTTTTTTTGCTAGTGAAATGATGATGCTTTTACCTGTTTCTCTTGTGTTATGTGATTTCGATGAATTTGTGGCTTTATTAAAATTTATTTTGAAAATCTGGACTTTTTGTGCTTAATTTGGCTCCTTAGTTTAGGTTTTCGGTTGTAAAATTGTTGTATTTGTAGGCCTCTGTTAATATGAAGGTAAATTAGTGTAATAGTGTTTGTATTTTTAGCGTAAAACTGTTTGTGTTTTTAGCGAAATCATGTGTTTATGAATTATAATCTATGGATTAAGTTCAGTTACGTTGTTGTTTGTTTGATATAGTTAATTGTGTATGTTTGCGGTTTTGAAATGTTTTGTGTTAGGAGTTTACCCTCATATACATGAGTTTCGTTGCATTGCTACAAGTTGATGTTGTTTTAAGTTATGTATATTCAAAATCTTAATGTTTGCCGTTTTAAATGTTTTGTATTAGAACTTGACCCTCTATGTATACAAGTTTTGTTGCACTGCTACAAGTTGATGTTTTAAGTTGTGAATATCCAAAATCTTACAAAACCTGTTCGTAACAAGAAGTAAGCATTATAAATGTAGAGCCTACCAAGAATGAACTAAACAATTGCAATTTAAGATATTTAGAATTTGAGTGAGAGACAATTAGAACCAAGAAGTCAAATTTAGTCTCGCGGGAAAAACTGATATCATTGTTGTGGAATGTGATTAAATAATATAATCGCAGTTTGTACTATTCAATATATCATGTATTTATCTATAAGTTTGGATTTAATATGCTTCAAAAACAATAATATATTAACATTTTGTTTGTTAAGATTCAAGATGTTTTCACATTCTAAGATGTTTGAAATTTGTTCTCCTATGTGCGTATGAATTCATCTCTCTCTATTTGTTGCAGGAACCAGATGAACCAGACCAGAAACAAAAAGATGAGGAAGAGGAAGGGCCTGTGCAGAAGAAGAGGCCACGCACGGAGGTTGAAGGCGGCGTGCCTGAGGAAAGGAGATTGACTAGATTTCCTTCCCCAAGTCAAGTTCCTCCTTCCTTTTCAAGAAGTATGATCACCAAGTGTAATAGTAGTGGTTATCGTGTTGGAGGTGGTATCCACAGTGATCGAGTGAAATCAAACAGGATAGATACCGGCTTTTTAAGCAAAGTACCTCCTGAGTTATTCCATCACATCCTCAAATTTCTCTCATCCGAGGCACGTCGCTCTTTATTTTATTTTCTATTCCCTCCTAAACTATAGATGTGCATGTAATTGAGGTCTCTCTTTTCCTTTTGACTTGAGGTTAACATGTCTATGGCCACAAAATTTCAGGATCTTGTTGCTTGCTCAATGGTCTGCAGATTTCTCAGCTTTGCTGCTTCTGATGAATCCCTTTGGCGTCACTTGTGAGTAGTTAATTCAAGTTGTTTAGCTGATTGATCAGCCCAACTCTGCAGCTATTGCACCCTGCTTTAATATACAACTCTACAGTAAACGCATACAGTTTACTCTTCCACTTTACAGCACCTCTCGCTTGTCCTGTAGTTTCAAAAGGAGCACTGGACAGTGCTTGAGTTCCTTAATGTGCTTCCGGACTTTAAGAGTATAATAGTTATCTTCTTATATATCTTTACAAATAGATCACTGATTTCGCTACTGAAATATATATTTTTTTTAAAAAGAAAAAGAAATGTTACAGCTAGAATGAGCTTATTATGTTATGGTGTTGAGGCTGCAGCATAGTTGATTTTTAGTTTCACTTGCAGCTCATGTAGTCTTTGATATTCCTTCCTTCCCCTTTCATCATCCAAAAAACACATAATGTGCTTGTTTGATGAATTTGTTATATATTGTCTAGGTATTGCATGCGATGGGGTCTTCTACGACCAAAGAATAAGTATCGTGATTGTGCTTGGAAAAAGCTTTACATTCAGGTAGTTTAATTTGAGCTTCCATGTGGTATTTAATTTATCAAATCCCGAAATAAATAATTTAGTGCTTCGAATAATTTTGTTTATCATTACTATTTTGAGAATCCAGTTTTATAAGGGAATTTATGTACTGTAGGCTTGAATATCCATTTTTTGATTCCTAACAGTTGTAGATGACCTTGATATCCCAGTTGACCCTCAATGATCTATTTAACTAGTTTTGATTGAAAATTAGTGTAAAATATGTACTTTCTTCTACAGCGTGACAAAGAAGATATGGTTGAGTTTGTTAGAAACTGTCCATCTGAATTTAAAGAGTATTACATCCAAATGCAGACAGCAAAGAGAAGCCAAGCGCCAGTTCCTTCTCAGGTAAATGCAGAATAGAGTATTTCATCTTCATTATTATTTATTATTTCACATAATACAATGTGTCTGTGACGGTGTATATTCTCTGTTTATACTCTGGTATCAATGTGTAGACCTTGGGTTTTATTCGTGGTTCCTATAAATCTTTTGGCACAATGCATTTCTTGAGATATATCAATGTAATGTAGCACGGGTTTGGTTCTACTATAGGCTTGGTTTGAGGGACACCTTTGTGTAAATCAAGTATGTTGGTGACATTTTGTCTACTTTATAGTTATATTGTGACTGTTGTATTGCGTACTTTAATACGTTAGATTATGCTTGTTTTACTATGTATTTAATTCGTATCAGCATGGAGGCAGTATTAAAACTAATTATTTAGAGATTAGCCTGGTATATTAGTTTGTTCCCTTGCTTTTGATGAATTCTATATGTTAATGATTCTTAGGTAAGATGACTTATTCATACTATAGTATCTTATGATTGATTGTTATATATATTATTCGTCTCTCATTACTTTATATATATACTGTTTAATATTTCATGGTTGAATGATGTATCCATGTCCTTGATAGTATTAAATACTTTTTGTAATTATATGTATAAATAAAATGGGGGCAAATACCTCTACATATATAGAGTTTTCCTGTATTATTTTTTGGATGACTTGTTGCCTTACGAGCACGGTGCTGCTTAAGGTTGTGCTCTCCTAATAGTCTGCAGCACAATAATAAATATGATTCTAGTTGACAACTGACAAGGGTGACATTGTTATGATTGCTCATCTCTTTTCTCGTAAATTTGTAAGGATGACCGGATGATTCTGGACAAGACAGTTGCTGATCAAGTCTACACATGGAAGAGCAGTAAAGGTTTAACTGATCAGGTGGCGACTGATCATGCTTGTTCTGGAAAAAATTGCTCTTACTATCAGATAGGCGATGTTTTTGTATGTGAAAAGACCGGAAATATTCATGGTATTTTCTAATGGTTTCGGAAACACGGTCTTTACTCTTTAAGAACTGAGAACTAAAGCTCATTAAATATGTTGACATCATTTAAGGCTTCTCATTTCCAGCATCTTTTTTGTAGTGTGTGATGACAATTGCAAAGATGCTTTTGTAGATCCGGCAAATGGGCTACTAGTTTGTACAATATCTGGTCACTGTTTTGATAGATTGTTGTCACCTTCTGATGAGATGGATCAAGATGCTGTAAGAAAATAGTATCTTTTAATATTCGTATTGTTTTCGTGGTCTGGCTATATTGTTTGCATACTTTTTATCCCTGATTGACTGTTGGACAGATTGTTTCTATGGTATATAACGGAATGAACTGATAATTTAGCAAAAAAGTATATATGAATAACTGATACATTTCTTCTTTCGTGATTCTAGGATCAGCAACAAGATGGTATTACCGATGAAGCTGAGCCATTCATGGGATCTGGCCGTTTTGGTATTGACTCTTTAGCTTTAATAACATCGTTGGTTAAGTTTTTTGGTTTTGTAATAAACGATCTTTGTTTCTATCTATATTGCAGCAAGAGCTTATTTGTTGGGATATAATTGTGCTGATGAGGAAGAGTTAGAAGCTTGTTTGAAGTTCTGCTGATGCATCATCGGTTCTGGCTTCCAGAAAAGACCAATGTTTTAAATAATGTTGTTTGTAAGCTTTATGTTGCAGTGCTTAATGTTTGTAGAATTGTAGCATTTCTGAGTAATAAGCTTATTAAGGTATTGAATGGTTGCCGGCAAGGGTACCATACAATTCTTAAATTAACTAGTTGTCATATAACACTCGTTTCAGTTTGACATTAAAGTTTATATAAAAGAGATCCCATAGTAGCCTAATATTTAGGGGTCGTTTGGTTCGGGAAGTGGTACGAGGTTGGAATCAAGAATCGGGTTGAGGTATCATTTTTGAAATCATGTGTTTGGTTGAGTGCTGAAATGAATATGTTTGATTTAAAATATTTTTGAGTTACTAATTTTAAATATTAATTTAATATATTTTTGCATCATTACTTTATTTTATGTTAAAAATTTACATTTAATGACTTCAATATAGATGAAAATAGCAGGGAAAAAAATGATTTCTCATACCCTCTTTCATATCCACCCTTTAGGGTATCAAAAACCCATGAAAAGAGTTTTAAACTAACTTTTCCTCAACCAAACCTAATATACGGAGTTATATCATATATGGAGTTGGAATAAACTAAATTCATACATGAATTAATTCAACTAAACAACCCCTTAGAGAAATGCTAGAGTTTACAAAATCATTTTCAAAAGTGTTAATAAATATTTAGTTGGCATAATCTAATTGAATGTGTTTCTTAAACGTATACGGGCGCACTTAGACCATCTCCAACCAAGGTAGTGTCACTATAATACTTTTTGGTGTAAAAAGACACCGTTCATAAAATGAACTTCAATCAAGGGACACTATACTTGTCACTAAAAAAAATCTTTCACTTATAAAATAGAATATTCTAACTTTGTTCATTTTTTATATTATAAATAACTTCTTATTTATCATTATGAATTTATGATTTTAGTTTTATAATTAAATCTAGTGTGTTGTTTATAATTCATGATTTAAAAAAATTGTCAAAGTTTAAAGTAAAAAAAAATTAAAAAATAAAATTTAAAAGATTAGAATAAAAAGATACAAAAAAATATTTTAGAATTAACAAGAGTTAAGAAGAAAAGAAGTTTCAATTGATAAAATCTTAAGTTAAAATTTACAAAAACAATTAACTTTAGTAGGACATAGATGGAAGAAATTTGTTTTGTTAACAAACATAGTGATATTGTTGAAATTTTGAAAGTCATCAAATTTGGTGTCAAAGGATCACCAAATGTATTGGTGACCTTGGGTCACTATTTTAGTATTCCATTGAAGTTGATGTGACACTATACCTATCACTATTACATTGAGGTGTCAGGTTGAAGTTGCTCTTACATATTTACTGATGTATTTTCTTTTCTAAAATAAATAAGTGTGCCATGCAGAATTCAAGATTATTTTTTAGTAGGATATAGATTGTTAAATATGACAAAAAGAATATCTTATATTACGATGTTGTAAACAAGTTTACGAACAATGAGGGGAAAAAGAGCCAAGATCCCGAATATTATGTAACTAGAACTTGTTTTTAGTGTTTTATCATTTATATATTATTTATTTTTATTCTTTTAACAAGGTTTTGTTTTTGTTAATTTTGATGTGTGTATATATTACATACTAGCTTAAAACCCGTGCGATACACGGATTGTTAATTGTTATTTTATCATTATTTTTTAATTGTATTTGTTAAAAAAATAAATAGGCATGTAAAAATAGCAAAACACTTTTAATTAATTAAAAACATTAAAACAGATTTTAAAATAAATAAGTAAGGGTTTTCTCGTTATATTTTTGGAAAAATAGGGGTTTTAGTATGGAAAAATAAAAAATGTAACATATATTTAGTTTAAAAAGGTAAATGCCCGTGATATTTTTGGAAAATTAGGTTTTAAAATTTAATAATTTAAATACGTTTTAAAATAAATAAGTAAAGGGTTTGTCCGTGATTTTTTAGAAAAAGAATGAATTTTAGTGAGAAAAATAGAAAAAGTCAATTAAAAAAGTCAATTTTCCGTGATATATTTAGAAAATGAGGGATTTTGTTAGAAAAAATCTATATTATGTTTTAACTGAAAAGGTAATTGGTTATAAATAGGTATATTATTATTTTTTTATTTTAATATTTTTAGTAATTGCATTTGTTAAGAAAAATAAGTAGGCATGTTAAAATAAGTAAACTTTTAAAAAAATAATTATAATATTAGATTTAAAAATAAATAACTAAAGGTTTGTCCGTGATATTTTTGGAAAATAAGGGGTTTTAGTAAGGAAAAATAGAAAACTAACATGTTTTAGTTAAAAAAGTAATTGTCCGTGATATATTTGAAAAAGTAGGGGAATTTGTTAGAAAAATAAAAAAAATAATGCATTTTAGGTGAAAAAGGTAATTGGTTATAAATAGGTAATATTATTATTTAATAATATATTTCTATAAATAAGTAAGGTTAATTAGGTAAAAACACGAATTTAAGAAAGGGCAATTAAGTAAAATCACAACGTACAATACCGACCGACCAAACTTTTAATGTTTCGTCTATTATATAATAGTATTGATTAATTTTATTAGTTTGTTAATTATATTTTTTAAAATTAAATAGAAATAGCTTTTTTACTAATTGTACATAGGTAATTAGGTATAGCGAGTGAGCTGTTTAAACCTAAATAGTAAATACAAATCCACGAGACATCCTACTGGCTACAACTGCTTTATCGGGGTGAAGCCTACATCAGATGAAACTGCACCACATGATAACTCTAAATCCCGATCCAGTCCTTCCCAGCCGATCCCACGCCTGGAAGCGGTGTCGCTGCAGTTGGGACTCTGCAAAACAACACCGGAGGGGGGTTTGGACCCTGGCGGCGCCTCCGGCGTGAGAATAAGTAATGGTTTGGGAAAGGAAGACAGGACTGTAGAGAAATCTAAATATGGAGGGTGTGTGTATGGGTTGAGTGTGTAAAAGAGAATGTAACCCCAAACCTTTCCTCCTTGGTCTATTTATAGGCCAAGGATTAGGGTTTTGGGGTTGTACCTGCAATCATGAGCGTTGAATCCTAGGTAGGTAGGACACCTGGGTGATGTTGATGGATTGCACGTGTCCAGGCGAAGGATTGTGGTATTGTGTGCCAGGCTCCTGCTGGCGTGTGGCTTAAATAGGAAATGACTGTCCCAATCATTAGGTATATATCCTTATGTGTCACTATTAAGCGTGGCCATCAATGATGACCTAGGCACGTCACGTAATGAAGCATAGTTTGTCTCCCACAAGATAATGCCTTGGCCGCCAGGAGAATTAGACTTGAAGCTTGAGTCAATGAGTCCGGACTGGTACGTAGGTCAGGACTCCACGACGAGTCTGGACTAAGAGGTGAGCCATGACTGGAGTGGTAATCCGGGTTCCCGGTGACTCCTGGCTCAGAAATAAGCCCGGGCTATACATAGCCTATCATTTGCCCCCCACTCCCTTATTCAGATTTTCTGGATGGGGGAGTAGAAATTCCTGAGTAGGTGACTTGGAAAAAATTCCTGGCCTAATTGTTGCCCCCAAACCCGGATTGTTATAAAGGATGGCAATCCGGTGTGTAGAGTAGGTCAGGGTTGTTTCGCAAGTCCAAAGCTGTGACGCTTTGAGTAACTTAGAAAAAATTCCTGGCCTGATTGTTGCCCCCCAACCCGGATTGTTATGAAGGATGGCAATCCGGTGTTGAGAGTAGGTCAGGGTTGTTTCTCAAGTCCAAAGCTGTGACGCTTTGAGTAACTTAGAAAAAATTCTTGGCCTGATTGTTGCCCCCCAACCCGGATTGTTATGAAGGATGGCAATCCGGTGTTGAGAGTAGGTCAGGGTTGTTTCTCAAGTCCAAAGCTGTGACGCTTTGAGTCACTTAGAAAAAATTCTTGGCCTGATTGTTGCCCCCCAACCCGGATTGTTATGAAGGATGGCAATCCGGTGTTGAGAGTAGGTTAGGGTTGTTTCTCAAGTGCAAAGCTGTGACGCTTTGAGTAACTTAGAAAAAATTCTTGGCCTGATTGTTGCCCCCCAACCCGGATTGTTATGAAGGATGGCAATCCGGTGTTGAGAGTAGGTCAGGGTTGTTTCTCAAGTCCAAAGCTGTGACGCTTTGAGTAACTTAGAAAAAATTCTTGGCCTGATTGTTGCCCCCCAACCCGGATTGTTATGAAGGATAGCAATCCGGTGTTGAGAGTAGGTCAGGGTTGTTTCTCAAGTCCAAAGCTATGACGCTTTGAGTAACTTAGAAAAAATTCTTGGCCTGATTGTTGCCCCCCAACCCGGATTGTTATGAAGGATAACAATCCGGTGTTGAGAGTAGGCCAGGGTTGTTTCTCAAGTCCAAAGCTGTGACGCTTTGAGTAACTTAGAAAAAATTCTTGGCCTGATTGTTGCCCCCAACCCGGATTGTTATGAAGGATGGCAATCCGGTGTTGAGAGTAGGTCAGGGTTGTTTCTCAAGTCCAAAGCTGTGACGCTTTGAGTAACTTAGAAAAAATTCCTGGCCTGATTGTTGCCCCCCAACCCGGATTGTTATGAAGGATGGCAATCCGGTGTTGAGAGTAGGTCAGGGTTGTTTCTCAAGTCCAAAGCTGTGACGCTTTGAGTAACTTAGAAAAAATTCCTGGCCTGATTGTTGCCCCCAACCCGGATTGTTATGAAGGATGACAATGAAGTGAACAAATCCGGACTTTATGAAATTTTGGCAGCTTTGGAATGCGAATCGATTTTAGTTTCCCCCCCTTTTCCTTTGAAAAGGTACTGCCCTTTTTACCTCGGGAACAGATGTATCTTACTGTCGCAATTATGACTCCTGTCTTTTCGTTGTTGTCCTATTTTATTTTCTTTTCTGTACTTTGCTTTCTTGCCAACCAATAGAATATTGCCACATGTCGTCTAGGGGGTTATTTTTACCCCTTTATAAAACCCCCCTTTCATTTCCAATTGTACTTTTCACTTTTTCAACCGAATTTCTCTTCCGGCAACTTCGTTTTCCGGCGACCGCTGCGTTTCTCTTGTGAAGCTTTCCTACTCTCCTGCCTTCCTGTAAGCCTTTCGACTCCATCTTTTACCGCCTATTTGCTGTTATATGTTGTTGTTTTATCCGTAATTGCGATTTCACCAAAACTGTTCATCTTGGAGTTTTGAGGGTTTTGGAAAGGTTTTGGTTTTCTGTGATGTAGTCGCTTTAGTGTTTGTATACTGGCTTATGTGTGTATTGCTGGTCTTGATTTTGGTTGCATGTCGTATATGTATTTCGATTTGGTCGTTCTTAAATTTCTGGGTTTCTTTGTGCCGTTTTGTGTTCTTGGTTTGGGGATAAGGATAACTGTATATGTGTATAGTTTGATCTTGTGTTTAAGATATGTTTTTGGGTTGAAGTGTTTCTGACAGTTCATGTTTCTAAGGCTTTGTGTCTAATCCGGACTTGATTTATTCCGAATAACTTTAACTGGTTTACTATTTGGCTGATTTTTGATCCGGTTATTATAGAATATAGGGATTGGATTACTGCTAGGTAAAATGTGTCTTATTGAAAATACGCAATCCGTACTGAGATAATAAAACTTACTTCAAATTGATCTTTCTAGGTTTATGGTTCGGATTAAGTCTCGAGCCCGTCGCGTACTTATTCCCCTTTCCGACCCTTCTAATTGTAGTGAGCCGTCACCTTCTAACAATCAAGAAGTAATAGACTTATATTGGTGTAGAATGGCTAAGAAGAAGAAACAGTCCGGACCTCTAGTAACCCAACTTTTTGTCCATGAACCTTCTCGGGGTGGTGTGCTTAGTACTCCGGACGGATTTTGGTCGGACACGAGCTACTTCTTTGTGAAGAAGGATCCGGATATAGAGCAATCATTTTATTATAGGGATCTTAGTTCATGTTATAGGAATCATCAGGAGTTTGGCCATCCCGGACCATATGATGAATCCGAATTCGATTTCGCTTTTTCCCAGATGGGTATTAGATGCCCCGTATCCTTTGAAGGAAAAGTTCTCAAGTCTTCCAGATATTCAGATGGACAAGTTGGTCCGGGCTGCGTTTCACCTTGGACCTGAGATAAGCTGGAGATGGCCTCAGTCCGGGGAGAGGATTTACCACCGACCGAAAGACGGTTATGTTGGAGTATGGCTGGAGACTCTGAGGTCCGGTTGGAATCCTAGGTGTCATCAATTTGTAAAACACCTTTGTAAATATGTTTATAAAATTTCCATAATGCAAATTACTCCCAATGGTGTGAAGTGGATAACTTGGTTCTTGGCTTCTTGTAATAAGATGGGGTATCAGCCCACTCTGCGACTTTTCCACCAGCTTTTTAAGCTAGAGCAGTCCAATAAAGAGCCTTTATATGAGATCCGGTTTCGCGCGGAAGAATGCGGTTACCCCTCGGGTACTGCCAAACCGGTTATTCAGCAGTCGACTTTAAAGTTCTGGAATGGTGAAGTTATTTTCTTGAAAGGCCTGGATTTGGAGTTCATGCCCCATATTGTTTCTAATGTGGAGGCTGAAGTTTTTGATGTGTTCACACTCGAGGGTGAAGCATTGGTTCAAATTCACCGATTCTGTGAATGCCTTGGTTTCCAAATGACCCGGGATAGCTTTATGAAACATGATTTGTTGTTTGAGCTTGGATGTAAGTTGTATTGTTTTTCTTCTTTTTGTAACCCGGGCTAATTCTTTTGTTTTGCTGATGTGGTTCTTCTTTCTGCAGGTTTGCCTTATTTCAAGCCCGAATTATACGCAATCATGTCTTCTAATGCTCTTGCTGCCTCTTTCAAGAAGCTCGGTGGTGTCCACAGCATGAAGAGTCCGGGAGACGTTGGGGGATCCGGGTCAAGTGCGCTCAAAGAGGGTGGTGCCGAGTCTGTTGCCCCGGATACACATCAACCCGAACCTGTTATAGATGTTGCTGATGTAGAGGTTGTAGAAGACCTGGAACCGCGCTCTTTGAAGAAAAGGAAAATTCATGTGGGGAGGAAACCGCCTGCAAAGGCGAAGGTCGCTGTTGAAAAAATTAATGCTGATGATGAAGGGAAAGGTCCGGATAAAGAGTCTATCCGAATCGGGAATTTAACTCTGGAGCAACTTGCTGGTATGTGCGCTGATATTCCTACTGACTCGGATTTCGAAGAGATGGAAGGTGCTGGTAGCAATGCTTGCCTGAAACGCCTCGTTGGCCACTGGGCACATGTAAGTTTTTGCTTGTTGAAAGTTATCTGTATTCTTTGTGATTCTGTCTTTTCATTGGTTGGTTTTGATTTGTGTTTTGTAGACTGGTAGCTTAATTAGTGCGCTTGCAAGCATTATTGTTTCCGAACGGAAGTCTGCGGTAGAGCTCGGCAATCAGAAGGATGCCCGGCTTCGAGATTTGGAGCTTGAAGTTGCGTCTTTGAAAGCCAAGGATATTGAGAAGGAGGCTGAGTTCAGTTCCAACTTATCCGGGCTTCAAGCTGAAATTTCCGTGCTCGAGAAAAAGGCCCATGACCTGGATGAGGCTAACAAACAACTCCTTCTGGAAAATGACAAATCTCGTGAAGCTGTTATATCCGATTTCAAAGGAGGTCCGGATTATGACCAAGATGTTGCGGATGCTGCTGCTCCCGAGATTCTCCGAGCTTGGCTTGTTGCTGAACGACATGTCAAAACCAACCCTAATGCTGATTGGGATTCTTTTGTTGGTGAGTTCCTGGCTGCTAAGCTCTCAATCGAGCAAGGGAAATGAGAGCCCCAGCCTTATGATGGCCCCAATCCGAGCTTTATTCCCAATTCCACCAATCCGGACAGCAATGGTGACCCATAATTGTTTAATGTATTTTCTTTTGAACGTTTGAACTTGCTTGATGTAACCGTAGACTGACTTTTGCTGTTTACTGCTCCAAACTTTTAGGGATGTTTCCGGGTTGTACGGACAACCCGGGTCCCTGTGTTTTGTTTTTGATGTCTTTAATATAATCGTCTTGTGATCCTGCTTTGTTGTTGCTCCGGTCTCATGGCTTGGTTCTGAGCCGGACTCTTTTCACTTGAACTTGGAATAAAATATAAGTAAATGATTTTATTGCATAGTGCTCGTGAGTCCGGTCTCATAGATCGGTTCTGAACCGGACTCTTTTCTTTTGTACTTAGAATAAAATCTAAGATTTTAGTGCATATTGCTCGTGAGTCCGGTCTCATAGCTTGATTCTGAACCGGACTCTTTTTGTACTTAGAATAAAATCTAAGTAAATGGTTTTATTGCATATTGCTCGTGAGTCCGGTCTCATAGCTTGATTCCGAGCCGGACTCTTTTTGTACTTAGAATAAAATCTAAGTAAATGGTTTTATTGCATATTGCTCGTGAGTCCGGTCTCATGGCTTGATTCTGAGCCGGACTCTTGATCTGCATATTGCTGGGGACCCTGGCTCCTCTGTATGTCTATGGCTCTGGGCCAGGGTTATAGAGTTGCATATTGCTCGTGAGTCCGGTCTCATGGCTTGATTCTGAGCCGGACTCTTGATCTGCATATTGCTGGGGACCCTGGCTCCTCTGTATGCCTATGGCTCTGAGCCAGGGTTATAGAGTTGCATATTGCTCGTGAGTCCGGTCTCATGGCTTGATTCTGAGCCGGACTCTTGATCTGCATATTGCTGGGGACCCTGGCTCCTCTGTATGCCTATGGCTCTGGGCCAGGGTTATAGAGTTGCATATTGCTCGTGAGTCCGGTCTCATGGCTTGATTCTGAGCCGGACTCTTGATCTGCATATTGCTGGGGACCCTGGCTCCTCTGTATGCCTATGGCTCTGAGCCAGGGTTATAGAGTTGCATATTGCTCGTGAGTCCGGTCTCATGGCTTGATTCTGAGCCGGACTCTTGATCTGCATATTGCTGGGGACCCTGGCTCCTCTGTATGCCTATGGCTCTGAGCCAGGGTTATAGAGTTGCATATTGCTCGTGAGTCCGGTCTCATGGCTTGATTCTGAGCCGTACTCTTTCTTTTGTACTTAGAATAGAATCTAAGATTTCGATTTGATTGCATATTGCTCGTGAGTCCGGTCTCATGGCTTGATTCTGAGCCGGACTCTTGATCTGCATATTGCTGGGGACCCTGGCTCCTCTGTATGCCTATGGCTCTGAGCCAGGGTTATAGAGTTGCATATTGCTCGTGAGTCCGGTCTCATGGCTTGATTCTGAGCCGGACTCTTGATCTGCATATTGCTGGGGACCCTGGCTCCTCTGTATGCCTATGGCTCTGAGCCAGGGTTATAGAGTTGCATATTGCTCGTGAGTCCGGTCTCATGGCTTGATTCTGAGCCGTACTCTTTCTTTTGTACTTAGAATAGAATCTAAGATTTTGATTTGATTGCATATTGCTCGTGAGTCCGGTCTCATGGCTTGATTCTGAGCCGGACTCTTGATCTGCATATTGCTGGGGACCCTGGCTCCTCTGTATGCCTATGGCTCTGAGCCAGGGTTGATACGAGAAAAATGAAATACAGATAATGTGAAATACAATTTTGTGAGAAATAACACCGTGCCCTATTTTTATTCATAAATTGATCACGAGTACAAATTTTCTATTCTTCAATACAAATTGATCTTTATTTCTAGCCCGGGTTTTGAAATCTTCTACTCACCACCTTTTTGGCTGGGTTCTTTCCTTGGGTTGAATTTATGTTTCTTTTGGCTCATATTTTTCTGGTAAGGATTGGTTTTCCTTTTGTTTTTCGGGTCTGTTTCAGCCATGACTAACCCTTGCCCATAGCATCTACTAGCAATTTCATAATCTCCCCGGACTTCTCCAATGCCAGAGGGTGTGGGAAACTTGAACTTTAGGTGTGGGGTTGAGGTTATAGCTTGGATCTTAGTCAGGGCTGGTCTTCCCAGGATCACATTGTAAGAGGAAGGAGTGTTGATGACATAGAATTTAACAATGTTGGTGACTTGGTTCGGATAAGTCCCAAATAGTACTGGTAGATACAAGGTTCCTTGAATTGGGACCAAGTTGTTCCCAAAACCGTAGAGAGGATCTTCTTTGCAATCGTTCATCTTCACACTCCCCAGCTGCATTCGATCCACAGTATGTTTGAATATGATATTGACAGAAGAACCGTTGTGAATCAGTATTCTTTTAACCTCATTGTCAGCTATGTCTAGACTAACAACTAGAGCTTCATTATGATTTGGGTCGAGTCCTTCAAAATCATCTTTGTTGAAACTAATTATTTGCTCTGGACCGGTCTGAACCATCATTATCTCATCTCCCGAGTCCGGACTCCGGGGTGGAGAGATAGACCCCCCCAATACAACATTCACAATATTTTTACCCTTCCCGGATCCTGTTCCTCTGTCATCCGTGCTCCGGGATATGTATTGTCCCATGTTGCCTTTCTTGATCTGTTCTTCCACAAAGAACTTTAGAGACAGGCAGTTCTCGATTGTGTGTCCATGGGTTTCATGATAGTCACAGTGTTTATGGACAGACCGGTTTTCTGGTCCGGTAACCATGGGTTTGGGAGGATAGAAGAAGGGTTTGTCTCTTACTTCTTTCAGAATTTCGGACCGAGTCCGGTTAAGTGGAGTCCAGTTCGGTTCTGGTCGGGGCTCGGGCTTTGGTTTGGTTTGCTCGGGCTCTCTTCTTTGATTGGAGTCCGGGGTTTGGGTAGATAATACCAGCTGAGAGCTCTGAATGTAATTGCTTTGTCTGTTGGGTTTAAATTTTTTGTCTTGGTGGAAACTGTTCTCTGGGCGGTCCTCAGCCCGGGGTGGAGAGATTCCTTGCCTTGTCATTCTCATTGCTTGAAGAACATCTGTTTCCTTAATGAACCGGGCTGCCATGGAATATGCCGCCGCCAGGCTCTGTGGTTCCTTGTGGATGAGGTCAAGAACATACCTCTCATTATTGTCGGGATCTAGGTTTCTGCGGAAAATTGTAAGAGCTTCACGCTCATCTAAGTTGCTCACATTGTTGATGGCTTCCTAGAAGCGTTTCATATAGGTGGCCAATGCCTCTCCCCGGGCTTGTCGAACCGTCTCTAGGTGGCACATGTGCATTTCGTGGGTTTTATTGGCTCTAAAACGTCTCAAGAAAGACTCACGAAACTGCTTCCAATTGTGGATGCTCCGGGATGGGATTCTGCTGAACCATCTCTGTGCCCCGGATTTAAGAGTTGAGGCGAAAAACCTGCATTTGGTTAGATCATTGTAATAGTATATCATTGCAATTTGTTCAAAGTAATTAACATGCTCTTCG
Organism: Heracleum sosnowskyi; assembly: GCA_030848705.1. NCBI lineage: Eukaryota > Viridiplantae > Streptophyta > Magnoliopsida > Apiales > Apiaceae > Heracleum > Heracleum sosnowskyi. The sequence continues at coordinate 4,614,144 of CM061242.1, read as the reverse complement.
GGGTCACCCAAGCCATTGAAGGAATCAAAGTTGTAGTGTTTGAGATTTCTCTGCCTGGGTGTGGCCTCTAGAGAATAGCTGAAGGGTGTCAGGGTATCCCCTATATCAATTCCCGAATCATGGCCAACTTTTTTCTGGAGTTCGTGGATCATGCCCATCAAGTCCTCATGAGGCTCTTCTTCATCAGATATTATGTCAAGACTTGGAGCCCGGGCCCTTCTCCTGTCATGAGTTTTGCCTAGAATCCGGGCTTCTTCCTCCTGGATTCTTTTCTGGACCCTTAGGTCGAGTCTAGCCTGTTCTTCAACTCGGATTTTCTCCCTTAGCTCAGCTAGTTTTTTGAGTTTCTCAGCTTCAGTGTCTTGGTTTTTACTGTGGGTTCTGTGATGAGTTCTTTTCCGGGCTTCTTTGTCTTTACCCCCAATTCTGTCAAAAACTGAGGCGTGAGATCGGTGAGATTCTCCAGAATCATGAGAGTTCTCATTTTGTTCAACTTCATTTAGCCGAGCTTCCTTATACATCCGGATTGCATCAACCAACTGGTTCCCGGTCAAGTTTTCCATGAGTCCGGGTTCCATGTTGACATCCGTGTACTTGAACTTGTTAATTTCAATTTCAACCCGGGCATCACCAGGCTGGATTATCTGAGATGCCAGAGCCTGGGCTAGTGGTAGTTCAATCACATTCGGGTTCAAATTTGTGGGTGGTTCTTGTCTTGGGGTACCGGTTGCGGGCCTCATTGCGGATTTGCTACCTCGAGCCATGGTTCAAGAACAACAATTTTGCACAAAATTTTTGACAATTTATAGCAATTTTCGATGACAAAGAAAATCTCAACTAGATCTGGGTTTACTTAACGAAGGTAAATCAGCATATGCATGCACTTTCTGGTTTTAACGTTTCTCTAAGCAAGAAACTTGGTTTTCAAGACAGATCCATAAGAGAGCAATGTAGATCTAAGCAAAAACGGGAACAAGGAAGCTAGATAATGCTAAATAAGGCTAAAAGTAAACAGATCTGGGCTAAATAAGGTTAAAAACATTCATACATTGGAGATATGGGCTAAAGAGTTCATGTTTAGTTGTTAAAACGAAGGAGTTTGCTTAGATCTTACTGGATTTAACTAGGACTCCTTCAAGGATGAAGGAGCTTGTTGATGATGGTGAGTCTAGCGGCACCGTGACCACAAGACAGGGTTGGTTCGACCCAGTCTCACAGATGTTGATGATGGTGAGTCCTTCTAGCGCCAATGATAACTCCAAATCCCGATCCAGTCCTTCCCAGCCGATCCCACGCCTGGAAGCGGTGTCGCTGCGGTTGGGACTCTGCAAAACAACACCGGAGGGGGGTTTGGACCCTGGCGGCGCCTCCGGCGTGAGAATAAGTAATGGTTTGGGAAAGGAAGACAGGACTGTAGAGAAATCTAAATATGGAGGGTGTGTGTATGGGTTGAGTGTGTAAAAGAGAATGTAACCCCAAACCTTTCCTCCTTGGTCTATTTATAGGCCAAGGATTAGGGTTTTGGGGTTGTACCTGCAATCATGAGCGTTGAATCCTAGGTAGGTAGGACACCTGGGTGATGTTGATGGATTGCACGTGTCCAGACGAAGGATTGTGGTATTGTGTGCCAGGCTCCTGCTGGCGTGTGGCTTAAATAGGAAATGATTGTCCCAATCATTAGGTATCCTTATGTGTCACTATTAAGCGTGGTCATCAATGATGACCTAGGCACGTCACGTAATGAAGCATAGTTTGTCTCCCACAAGATATTGCCTTGGCCGCTAGGAGAATTAGACTTGAAGCTTGAGTCAATGAGTCCGGACTGGTACGTAGGTCAGGACTCCACGACGAGTCTGGACTAAGAGGTGAGCCATGACTGAAGTGGTAATCCGGGTTCCCGGTGACTCCTGGCTCAGAAATAAGCCCGGGCTATACATAGCCTATCACCACACACCGCAACAAAACGTAAAACAAATCAGCCCGCTTTCTTTTTTGTATTTATATAAAACTGTGATATTCAAGAATTTTCATTAAACTTCTCCAGCAGGCATTTTGCATTAGCATCTTTTCATTAAACCCTGTGGTGGCATTTTTTCAGCTCTAGTAAAGACACCCTTTGAATTTCTAAGAGTTGCCCAAGAAAATCCGTTCATTCATTACCCGGTTGATATATTTTAATATATATTTGTTTGTTTGTTCGGATCTTGTATTCTGGCTCTCTGAGTACGTCCTCGTCCTCTATACAGGTAATTGTTATACATTCTGCCAGTTATGATTCTGTGTGTGGGAGAGAGAGAGAGAGAGAGAGAGAGAGAGAGAGAAGAGAGGGGGAGATAGAGAGAGGGGAGAGAGCGAGAGAAGAGAGGGAGAGGGGGAGAGAGAGAGAGAGAGAGAGAGAGAGAGAGAGAGAGAGAGAGAGAGAGAGAGAGAGAGAGAGAGAGAGAGAGAGAGAGAGAGAGAGAGAGAGAGAGTTATTGTCAAATTCTATGATTTTTACATGAGTTCTCTGTCTGGTTATGTATGCCCATTTAAAGCCTATTTATGCATGATTGGTTTATGTTTAATTTTTGTGTAATAGTATTATGCTTTATGCTGTATGTACTAATTCTGCTTAGTCGAGTATAGCTCTTGAATAAACCTTATTTGGGCCCACTTAAAAAATTATTTAGCTACCCCCCATGCAGTTGTTAATTAACACTCTGTTTTTGTTTGTATAAAGCTAGATTATTACCTCATATTTGTTGTATAGTGTAAGTGTGTTTTACAGTTACTTAGAAAGAGCCATGCAGATGTAACTGTGATGTTATATCTTGCTATGTATAATCAAAATGTTGATGCCCCTGCTGTCCTTCATACTTGATGTTACAAGAAGAAATAACTACTTAAGTCTATTGTAATTATAAACTACTTATGAAGAAACCATAAATACGAATACTTGTGTAACAGAGTCGGGGACAAAGTTGAAGGTTTATTTTAATTTCCAGTTGTAAACAAGGGCCATGCCTTTGCTTTTAAACTTCTGTTTGTAGTATGATTTCACTTCTGTGCATAAATTCATAACTAGTTATACATTAAGCAGCTGGAGGATGTCGGCAAAGGATAATATTGTGATTCCCATACAAGAGGATGCTCATGGTATGTCTACCCCTTTCTCACCTTTACCATCACAAAATCCATCTCCTCTTTCAACTGATGCAATAATACACCATGATGACAATACACAAGTGAGCTTTTATCAAACTTTCTCCCATATCATTGTTATTGATCTTGTCAATTTGCAGACTATATTTGTGCTACCGTCACATTGTATTCAACTGAATGTTTCCTCTACAGGAAATTACAGTGGAGGGTTCCTGGTTATGGGAGCAAATTTCGTACCTTGTATATCTGGCTTTATTTGGAATTTTTGGGGTAATATACAAAACTTGTGTCTTTCTTTGAGGATTATAAAGACAAGGAGTCGATTCTTTTGTGTCAGAACTTTTAGTTTGGATATTTTACATGTGATTACTGTAACAATGCAAAACCTCGACCTAGTGTTTATGTGTTGGTGTCTGAAAATCTGAACACAGTTGATAGTACAGAAAATCTTAGCCAAACTTTTTTTGAATCCAAATTGGGGTGGTTTGGTTCAGAAATTTCAAAAATGCAACTAAATTGATTTTTGAAACCATTATGAAAGAGAAGTTTGTCACTAGTTTCCCAAACTAAGTAATGTATCCTTCGGTTGAACTAATTTTTTCAGCTCCCGTGTTGATTATAAATATGAAAGCTGTTGCACCTTTGAAATTTTGGACTTTAAGACTATATATGCGACACGTTAGATACTAATACTATACGTGTACTTACATTACAGCTTTGCTGGGTAGATTACTTCCCACATTCAGATTTTTGTGCCCAGGCAGGGTTATGAAATGGCTATTTTGTTTAATTTATTCTATTTCTTCTTGTAATATTTTGATTAATCGATTTCAATTTCCTATCATTCATGCCACCAACATTTTTTGTTTACAATAAAAATATCCAGACTAGTAGTATGATAATAAATCATAAATAGTTTGAAGGCGTCAATCTTAGTTCTGTTTGTCCTACCTAAGGTCATTAATGCAGATACTAGATGTGAAATTAGACGCATCATGTTGATTTCTATGATGCCTGAACACGATTCCCAGGTTCTGATACCCGAGTCTTATGTATAACGTAGCATCATTAATTTAATTTGTTATAACCTGACATTCTTATGTATTATTTATAGGTTTTAACTAGGTATGGACTACAGAAACTGTTTGGCCGGAAGGACTTGGTGTCACCGACGACATTTTCTACCTTGACCTTCCATCTAATGTGGTCTCTCTCTCTCTCTCTCTCTCTCTCTCTCTCTCTCTCTCTCTCTCTCTCTCTCTCTCTCTCTCTCTCTCTCTCTCTCTCTCTCTCTCTCTCTCTCTCTCTCTCTCTCTCTCTCTCTCTCTCTCTCTCTCTCTCTCCCTCCCTCTCTCTCCCTCCCTCTCTCTCTCTCTCTCTCTCTCTCTCTCTCTCTCTCTCTCTCTCTCTCTCCTCTCTCTCTCACACACACACAACCATGCACTAACATTCCAACAATTCAAATAATTAAATACACATAAGGGAATAAGCTTAAGATCTTGAATATTTTTTCTTTTAAAACTTGGACCACCTCTGTTTTTCCTCTAAATCGCAATGTTAGTCTTGTTGGGTATTCAGTATAATTTTATCTGATATATATTGGTGCATATTTGTAAAGGTTGGTTCCTTCTTGATGGGTTGGTTTGGAGTTGTTTTCAAAGCTAACATATCCCGCATGTCAGATCAATTAGCTGTGGGATTGTCAACTGGTTACTTGGGAAGTCTAACAACATTTAGCGGTTGGAATCAGAAAATGGTTGAACTCGGTGCTCAAGGGAAATTGGCGTCTGCAGTAATTGGTTATTTCTTAGGTAAATTAAAACTTTGTCATGATATTGGCAAAATGAGATGGCCTATGAAAATCAAGGGCTACTTAATATATGAGCTTTTCTGCTTTTTATGGCCTCTATGTTACTCATGTTTACTTGAGTCGAGTATTAATTTAAGATAATAAGTTAAAGAAGAATTCCAATCCTGACTTCTAAAAAATTGCAGGACTAGTTATTGTTGCCTATTGCATCATTTTGGGGATAGAAACTGCCGAGGATTTCAAATGGATTCTGGGGAAGTTAAACACAAGTTCCCAGCCAGGTCGGTTCAGATCTAGATCAAACTCGAAGGTTGGTAGCTTCAAGATTGACGTGGTGGTTACAGTAGTGCTGTTAGTACTTTTGGTTCTATTTTATTGTTTAAGTGGATCTTTAGAGATGAAAGAGTTCAACAAAGGAGGTTCTGAAGTTGAGCTATTGTTGGCTTGTATGGTTGGACCTCTCGGTGTGTGGATAAGATGGTTCTTAGCAAAAAACCTCAATGGGCAGGGTCTGGGGAAAAATGGCTTCTTGAATTGGTTTCCATTTGGTACTTTAATAGCAAATGTCTCTGCAGCTTGTGTCATGGCCGTTTTTGCAATACTTAAGAAAGAGGTGAGACTTTTGATTGCACTCAGTTATTTCCTAAGTCTTCTTGACATTGTACAAATCACAAAAACAGATGATCTCTTGTTTTCTGCATTACAATATGAGCAAGTTCGATATTACTTCTTGATGTTACTTCAGAAAAACGAGATTTCTAATCTCGAAGACGTTTAATTGTCGAATACAGGTAAATACTCAGAATTTTGACACAGTTGCAACAGTGATACAGTTTGGTCTTATGGGCTGCTTGAGCACAGTTTCGACATTCATTGCTGAGTTCCATAACATGAAAGAAAGCAATCAGCGTTGCAGAGCAAATGCATATGCCATGGTTACAATACTTCCATCGTTCATTATGGGCACCCTTATATACTCTGTACCTTATTGGATCAATAATTATGATTAAATGCTAAGCCTTTTAGATTTTTCCTACTACAAATCATAAGTATACTGCCAATAGTTACAGAAACCCACCCTGTTTTTAGAACCCCTCACCCCAGGCGTTCCCTGTATGACTGCATGTAAAAGCTAGACAGAGAATGGAACGGTTTGTATCGAAAAATATGTGAAGCTGAGAAAACTATTACAGTGGGGAGGTAATGAGCAAGATGAAATTTTCTGATTTTGTGTTTCTTTTTATGATAATCATTCGGTTTTTCCAATCTGAAATCCATACCCTCACAATTGTCACAGCCCCACTAATCTAAAGTGAGCCCCGGTCCCTGCCAACTATCCAAAATCGCAAAAATTTCAAAGTAAAATTTCGAAATTTTTTGAAGTAACTTGGATCAGTCCACCTAAATATAATCTGGGTCCCCTTTAAAAAGGGCGGAAATCCAGGAGCTTGCGGTCCGCGCAAAGTGAACCTGATTTGCAAACACTTCGCGAAGAAATTGTGAACTTACACAGATATAAGATTAAACAATTATGAAATCAGAAGTTACATCATCATGAAGTGCAAAACCATATTACATTCAGAAACAAATATGAACTCCATTTAAATGGTTGAGAACATTGGACAAGATTACAATCTCCAAGAACTGTATTAAAATAACGAATAGAAGAGAATCGCGAAATGCTGCGAATAATTACTAAACAAATATTACCCCGGCTTGGAATCGAACCCGGATCACCCAACTTGTAATAACATATGATTATGAATATTAGTTTTATGCAACTGCGGATACTGATACTAATTTTTATTTTCATTTTGCATGGTTCTGGATTTTATTTTTTTTATTTATTAGGAAAAAAATTACTGTGCACGATTAAAGTAGAAGAAAGAATTTCAAGAGGAGTCATTTGTTTTACAGCTACCTTAAAATAGACAAAATAATTTAATATATAAACAATTTTTACTATCTTTTAACGAAGGATAAATACAAAAGCTAAATAATAGTATGAGCTTTGAAAATTACAGCAAAAGACAATACTAACTTTGAAGATATAACCTAAGAAGTAACGAAATAATCTGAAACTGATAGTTTAAGGATGCAAACATTATGCGAAAAAAATGGATAACAATCTTCTAATATTTATCAAAAGACAAAGTAGCATTGTATCTGCAGGCAACCTTGAGTGAACGAGAAATAACTATCATTATAGCATATCAAGCTTAGCAGTTGAACAACTGGGAGGCATAAGAAAGACGTAGAGGCGTTAAGAAGGCAAACTGATGAACAAAGCAAAGCATAACAAACTTTTCCAATAGACTAAAGATTCTGCGAAGGGTAGTTAATGTACATTTCCAATCTAACAATGAAGTTATATGAGCATTTGTGCTTGTGTTCCATTTCCAAGGCAGAGGTGAAATATGCAAAGCCACGGGAAAGCTTGGCAGTATACATGAATTTACTCGACTAAAGAAGAGTTCAGATATAATAACCAAGTATTTGCAAGAAAAAACCAAAATTTTTATAAATGATTATACAAGTTCGACCTAATTCGCCACCTCTTTCTTGTCTAACAAATATTCTTAACTACTCAAAGAAGTAGAAATACAGATTCTATAGGGATTGTTACGGGTCTTCTGTATACACACCGTGAGTTGGGTCGTATTCCTTCTGTTCTTTTCAACAGCTTCGAGAAATGCGTTAATTAACCTCATAGTCGACATATATAAACAGGTCTCACGTTGGTGGATGATCATCTTCTGGAGTTTTAGGTGGCATAGGTTTCCAACCAGGCTTCTCATCCCAGTACATGTCATAGTATATGTGACCAGGTGTGCTAGCCACACAACACCATATGCCTACGTACCTCTTCACACGGGCTCTAAATCTTTCCTCCCTTGTCTAATTTAGATATAGTTATGTGCAGGATTATTAGTATACCATTGTATGGTCTGAATATGACAATCAACAATTTACTTCAAAAAACAAAGAAAATGTATAAAAAAAATATCATGAATATGTATCTTGCCTTATCAGAGAAACCAAGAAAGGCATTCTGCATGGTTGAGAATTGGATGACTTTGATATCCTTGTACAAGGAGAATACTGTTTTGAACTGTCAAGAACAACCATATAAACTCAAAAAGGAAACCGGGGTATTGTAGTAAATAAACAATTTAATCAGCAATGACATATTGATATGCAAGTCATCAGTTGTCAAGGTCAAATAACAAGATGACCAGTTGACCACAAAAAAGTGCTGTGTTGCTCCAAAACAATGAGCACTTTTTAAATATTACTCAAAGACTAGTTAAAGGCTACAAAGCACGTTTGGCATCGCTTTCCCAGATTTTTCAGCCCGAGGCAGTGTTAGGTAAAATCATTTCTGATTTTCTTCTAGGCTGAAGAAAGGCTTTCGGGATAAGCTACAATTTTCAGTTTTTGTGGAAAGCAGCTTTCATAACTTATAAATACATAAAATAAATATGTATGTAGGCTCTTGGGTCCAGAGACAACCCTATATAGAGTCCCAGAGAGAACCATTTATTCTACTATAGAATCTCATAAATAATTCTAAAATTATATTTCACAAAACACAAAATTTGATTCTGATGTTGAATACTAATGATCTCTAAACCAGATTTAGTGAAGTTAATGGAGGATCTTGTGAGATACTACAGTGATATTTTTATCGACGTCGCTCTATAATTATAGTTGTTAATCAAATATCAATTGCGGTTGAATTGTATATCTTGTTTTTTAGACAACTCTCACCCTAGTCTATATATAATAAAATATATTTTACTAAAATAGATGTAAGAGTTCTTAGGTTAGGGGTTCTCCGAGGATCATGAACCAGTATATATATATATATATATATTTAGGAAAAGTTAATTAATATTCAACTTCGTTCAAAGAAAAACTATAAGATTAATGTTTTTTCTTTACCTTTGGCTTTAAAATTTATTATAAATTTAGAAAACACTTGGCAGCTTTTCATATATATAAAGAACAATAAAGAACACCATAGAATCTTACATAAATTGGTTGATTCTAATTTTCTCACCAAAAAAGGTTTATTACAAATAAAAATAGAATCTAACAAAAAATTAGAATCAAATGAAACATGATTACAAGTAATTTCATTGTGATAAATATATATACAAGATTCTGTACTGGATTCTATACTGGATTATATGTAATGTTTAATTTTTAAATTTAGATGAGATTCTACGTTAAATTTGATATGTTAGGCTTAATTGTTGTTCAATTTTATGATTCTAATTTTAAAAAATCAATTTTTATGAAAAATAAAGTGTTTATGATGGTGTTCTTTATTGTTCTTTATATAAGGTGTTCTTCCTAGAGTGCAACTCTATATATATATATATATATATATATATATATATATATAGGTAAAGTTAATTAATATTCAACTTCGTTCAAAGAAAAACTATAAGATTAATGTTTTTTCTTTACCTTTGGCTTTAAAATTTATTATAAATTTAGAAAACACTTGGCAGCTTTTCCAAACAACTCCTCTTCCCGCATCACTTTCCCCCCACAACACTTTAGATAAAACAATGATAAACTCGCCCAACAGAAATTCAACATCACATTTTAAAAGAAATTACTGGAACTATATTCTCTGTATCACTGTCCACTGATTGCCCGTACAGTGGGTGACACAATTTTCCCAAATTTAGCATTGTTCTTATGCTTTTTCAGAAAGATAAAATCCATTTTACTTGTTCACTATATTATTTTTATTCTCTTGAGAATTACTAACTGTGGCAGTCTTGGTAAAGACGCATACTATTAAGTTTAAAGAACCCGATGTATTCAATAGACTTTCAAAGAGAAAAAATTCATGAAGCATCTCAAAAGTTCTCAATAATAGGAACAAGATCATTTTGAATCGCAGTGCAATCGGTAGTACCTTTTCTTCACTGCTACTCTTAGGAAATTTCAGAACTCCCAGTGGACCAGTACTATTTGTTAGTTCACAACCTTGTGAACCATCTTGACACAGCTGTACATCAAGCCACGACTCTTTCACCTGTAATATTCACCAAAGTGAAGGAAGATATCTTAATCAATGACCAAAAGCAAAAGAAGAAACACAACTGACATATTGTTGCTCGATGCTGATACCTTTGCAGGCATCGATGGATTTTCAAAGAGGGAATACTCCCTGAATTGAATCTGCGGTCCAAATTCAATTTCAGGCAAGTCCCGCAACATGATATTGACCTGCAATTAGGTACACATTTATTAAGAAAAAAATGAAATTATAATCGACAATGAAAGCAACATGAGAAGGTTGATGACTTTCTTCTCGAGTCATCATTACAGCTAGCAATATTAAGGTTGGTAGCAAGCTCAGCTCCATAAAAATAACAGTACCTCAAATACATGGTCCAAAGGGCATAGAAAAGGCTGCCTTGTCACGGATCCCACCAAAACTCCAGGATGTGGAAACCATAACCTATCCAACCTGCACCACAGTGGAGGCATAACCTGAAATCACAAACAAAAGAAAACAAGAGATCAGATAAGAATATCAAATCCACTTACATTATATTTGTCAATCCTTGAAGAATTTACTTTATCTGCTATGTAACAACTGATTTTCTCCATAAAGATCCAGTTATCCCTGCGATGCTTACACAGACATAGCTTAGAAGTCAGAACATATGCTTACCAGTGTACGATTCAATAATGAAGCAACAGCAAGCGCCGTTCTTATCTGTTTCATCTGATAAAATTCAAGTATATATTATGCGTCACAATAAATCGCAGTAAAAAAGAAGAAAATAAATAATGAAAGCAACAAAGTTGTAGTATTACAACTGGATGACGTTAGTAAACCCATACTTGATAGTTCACAAGGGAAAAGTGTGACTCAACAGTATGCTCTCCATCCAGTAATAAACTCTTTGGTAACGATGGCTTAAATGTTAAGAAACCCCCTGCATAAGATTGATGTAGTTAGACTTTAGCAGTGTCATTGATCGATTAGCTAATCTATATTCGCCTTTACACAAATGGTTGCAAGTGAGTATGAATTCTTAACTCTAGTTACAAAAGCGAAACAGACGACTTATAAGTTGGGAACACTGACTAGAGGGTAAGAATGTGTTCTATAGTGATGGTAGGTCATTATTCGGATCCATCACAACTGAAAACAGAATTCATGAGCAGTTTAACAAACACTTGCTCACTAGAAAGCACGGATACTTCTCAAAGGTTGTAAAAATCTTCCCGGAAACTTCTATGTTATAACTTTCAAGTTCTTAAGCCAAGTATAAATTATAATTCAACTTAATCATGCAAAACACTATACATCCCAGAATCTTCTCCTTTTTTACTTTCAAATGCTTAAGCTTAGTATAAATATGATTATCTACTACTTAATCATGCAAAACAGTACACACTTTATCATTACAATCATGCAAATTTTAAGCTTGAAGCATTCATTGGTCTATATGTCAAAATGTTGGTTGCTTTCACATCTATCTTAATTTCTTTTTGTCTGTTATTAAAATTTGGAAGTTATGTGTAATAGAAATACATTTATGTATGTAATCAAAATTCAAAGATAAACTACCAGGGGGGTCATAGTATTCAGGTGGATCGTAGAAAGCCATTGCTTCTCGTATTCGGTGACGTTTTCCTTCAGTTCCTGCATACTGATATGTAGTATGTACAGCATATGGTTCTAATCTGAATTGTTGATACATGGCCTGTCAATGCAAACAAGTTTTGATAATTGCTCTCTGTTTAACAACTACAAGTTCTAGACAAGCTACGTACTTGGTGGCAGTAATTGTCAAGATTAGCAGCACTAAGAAAAACCAACTAGAGCTCTACTGTGCTCATTTTGTAAGAGACAAATTAAAAAAAAAATCCTGTAATGATTACCTGAACAAAGTAAGTGTGCCCACTGCAGAAAATACTTGCTGGCAGAATGCCCAGCTTAAGGCTTCCATCATATGCGTACACAAGTCCACTTTCCCCTTCAACAGATGGTCCCAATTGCCTGCGTACAATATCATTAAAACCATTTTGATCCCATATCTTCTCATCAGCCAAAAGCATTTCTTTCCACTCTTTTGCCAATTTTTTAGCAGAATCTGTTGGCCGCCAGTGAAAAATTCCTATGTTGTAGGCAGCACCAACTATCCAAGGGGTAAATCAGCGTTTATATTAGGATAGGTGGCTCAATTTAATTCAAAAAAAGATCATTTCAGAAAAATCACAAAAAGAAAATAAAAATTGTTGATTCCAGTAAGGTCATAAGTTAATGCAACAACTTTTTAAAGATACAGAAAAACAGGACCCCGGAATTCCAGAGAGTTCCCCTGTTTGGAACTTGTCCTCTGTTTCATATCAATGTTCTATAACAACTTTGAAACCCATTTAAACATCTAATTTGTCATTACTTGGAGGAAGACATTATATGGTCAAATAAAGAAAGAAGCAGAATTTTTGCTGTATCTGAATCACCATCTAAAATCAAACCTAGTCCTTCTAATAGGGAATAGTGTAACAAACTATATGCTTTGTTCTAAAAGGTGACTATGCAAGCAATATTTATGTCAAGATTGTGCAAGGGGAGGCAGGATGGCAGTTTTTTACCAAAATTCCCAAGTATGCCTTATACAGCTATTTGCTGTTTGACAAAACACTTGCAAAATGAACCAATATCTCAGAAATAAAGGAGCAACAATTTTATTATGTGAAATAAAAATAAGTAGCAGAAAAAGGCGGTTTTTGTAATACAAAATTAAAATGAAACTAGCATGTGCAATTATTTCATTGCAGCACAAACCTTCTATTCTTTGGATGGATTTGAACAGCAAAGTACATATAATAAAGTTTGTTTTTATCCACATGGCAGAAATAGATGCCCACAAAAATCTGGTTGTAATACTAGGTGATATGTGTACACAATTAATTACAACGAATGCTCAAAACTTCATATCAAGTTACAGTGCTTTTTGCTGAAAAGCTCAATATACCTAAATTGGATACCAAAACTTAATTGTGATACCACATATGCATAATACTTGTGTGTAATCTTTACAGAACCGCACATCATGGACTCAAGTGAGATGCACTTAACTGAGAGTATGCAAGCTATCAACAGAAAACAGATATTATTAAATATTATACCTTGTTGCCAGATGTCCAAGCTGTCATCAACAACTGTTGGCACAACTTGATCGGATGAAGTCAAGATGTCGGCTTCAGGGTAACGTGCAAGATATGGAAGCGGATTCTGTAAAAAACACATATTTGATAAAAGAAATAAAGTAAAACTAAGAAATTGATTGATTAGAAAGAAGATATGAGCAATTAGCAAGCCAGTTCATCAAATATCACTTTCCAAATTTGAAAAATTAAAGCAAAGAGCTAAATGAAAATAAAACTTAAATGTAAATAATGAGAAGAGCCATAACAAAGGGCTGGAGGAAGATGAAAGGTTCACAATCAAGTAGAAGAAAAATCATCGCCAAATATCTTACGCATTTTCTAGCTATAGAGTTTCTAACACATAATAAACAGAAACTACAGTTGCCAAACAAATTCATATTGAATTTGACAAGGTAGCAAAACAAGTTTATTGCTTGGTTTTTTATTTTTTTTGGTTTAAGATTTCTTTTTAAGAAGGGTGTCGGCACATTTGTTGTAACCACGCAAAGAAAATAAGAGAATGCATAGCAAGAGTTGAACATAATATGATCCAGTTAAGGTCTACTCCTAACACTTCACGGTTTTAGGAGAGTTGGCCACTTGGCATGGTATTGGGGAGCCAAGGGATTGAACCCATCCACCCCCAGTACTTATTAATTTGGGTGTTTGGTCATTTTTGTTGTCTGTAAGTCTACTCGTTAAATTGAGTGGAAGTGTTGAATATAATATGATCAAATTAAGGCCTCATCCTAACACCTTAAGGTTTTGGGAGAGTTGTTTACTTGACATCACTCAAAAAATAACATCAAAATATGAAGTTTTTATATTGACTAGTAATAGTTTACTAGTTAATGTTCTAGTGGATTACTTGTTAACGGTAAAAGAATGCACTGTTAAGCACTTTATATGTAATCATTGAAAGAATTGCTTTATATGTGGAAGTTTAATATTTGAGAAATAGAATGAAGGAGGCACCTTAAGCCAAACCATGTCCGTATCACACATCAATAGTTCAAATCCATATGGTAGGATGGCATCTATCAAGATAACTTTTTCTCTTCCCATTTTGTGAAATGCTTTGGAGCCCCATCCAACATCTATTGTGCTCATATGGCTACCCATATCAAAAACTGGTACACCTTTCCAATACAAAGCCTCTAGTAGTTTTGTGTCCATTGCTCCTATATAACAATTCAATCCAAATATTGTATTACTATTACATGAAATGAATTAACCTTTCTGAAATGCAAGAACTAGTATATTTCTGACATAAAATACTTACCAACAAGAATATTGTTAACATGTAAATCTGTTAAATGTTTAACCCAGGTCAGAATAAAATCCATAAAAGCGTAGTTACCGAAGGTCACTACTACTACGTTATCTTTCACCCTTTTCTGTACAAGCTCTTTTGTAAGTTTAAAGTTCTCCAGTGGTGGCATCTCGGAACCAAAAGGGGGCACCTCCATAAAAGGTATCGACATGTTTTTTGAAGGTTGAGGCTTAAGTTCCAATGTGGTACCTATTGTTGTTGGGTATGATGCATTGATATTATGATCCAAGGGAGGAGAACCTGCAAATAGCAATCCAATATACAAATGAGAGCGAAGACATGGAAATTAAAAATGAAGAGCAGAAGGGGAGTGTGTTTGTCTGCACAAAGAGAGTAAAAGCAAGAAAAAATATTGGTTTTTGTAGTTTTAAAATAGAAATTGAACAAAGTTGTGTTTTTACAGATAAATTATAAAGAAGTCTGCATACAAATATTGATGTTGCATCCTATAATTCTCACTACATTAAAAAGTATTAATAACGGGATCTAAAAGCAAAACGATGATACGGATAAAGCAACAAATAAACAACATTAAAAATGATGTTTGCTTAGTCTTTTACCATACTAATTCCTAACGACCAAAAGTTGAAACAATGGTTAGTCATATGACCAGCACAAAAAGTTTCTATAATTTCTAGCTGGAATCAGGTGTCGACAAGAGTGGAAATCTCCTACATCTAAACAACCTACAGATTAATCAGAGTCCAATTAATCAACCTTCAAGTTTTAGTTACCCGAAGTCCCGAACATCCTCATTTCAATAACACAACAAAAAACACAGAACATAAAAATGCTCAATCCAACATCATCAACACAAAGCTCTCCAACGCGAAACTATAGTAAATAAATACCCCATCCACATTTGACAATGTAATCCCAAAACAATAACAAAACATCAAAATAAACCCCAAACATCACCACCTCAAAAACCTCTCTAAAAAAATTCCACAGTGCTTACACTACATTATACCAAACGAACACCCTCAATTCTACCCCGCCACTACATTTGCATATCACCCCGCATTTCCATCGTATACTATTCAATCAAACATTCACTTCAAAACAAAAATTCAGCATGATCACAATTCACACTCAACATGATCATAAGATTACACACACACACAATTAATCGAATTCACAAGTCTACTAAAAACTACCATCAACACCTACTATACACAAATATACATACAATCATAGACACAAAACACAAAAATAAATAGAGAAAACCAGCAGAAAGAGATACAAACCAGAAGCAGGAGGAGAGAACTGCCATATAGTTACAGAATCAGGTGAATAAATAGCTGAAAAAACATAAAATGAAGATAAAACAATGCCAATAATAACAGTCCCATAGATCGTTAAAAACAGTGGCTTTGAATTTGCAACTTCTTGAAATGGATTATTCCAAGCCATTATAAACTAATCTCGAACAATCCCACAAAAATTTAATTGTGGGTCTTTTAAAAATCTTAACTTTTTGACATAATCATCATCAAAATGTGATTTTGTGAAATGGGTAATCAAGATTTTGTGTGTAATTTGTGAAATTAAAGATGGGTTTTAAGTGTGTGCCTGTGTGGTGTGATTAGTGTTAGGAGAGTGGGGAAAGTCAATCCTAGGCTGTCTGTTGGGGAATATGGATCTGTCAATAAATGTTGGAATATTTAAAAAATAATTTATTAATTTAAATTAATATATTAATTATTGCTAATTACCAGCCCTTTTGGATTTTTGTAATTTGGTAGTAATTTAAATTTAAGAAAAATAATGGTCTTTGTAGTTTGGTTGGTTGGTGGAATTATTGTCCAAGCACACTGTACTTTAGAGAGCTAAAATATTCGCATATTTATTTTGATAATTTAATGATTAGAAGGTTATATTACTTTCTTGTATCTTTAATAGAATGAATAGTAACTTGATTAATTGCAATTTAGTCAAGAAATGTGAAAATTATTTCAATCCAGTTTATAGATGACTTATTGTTCACTATATCAGAGATTGTTCACTATAAATATTTATATGATAAGAAAAAGGAATATGAGATACCTTTCAATAACTTTTTTAGAAAAATGAATGAAATCTTCTATATTTTTTATACATACGATGTGGGTGTTGGGGGTATCAATCAAAAGTTGACTTATAGCTTAAAATGAGTAAGTGTTTTATAAGTGATAAGTAGAGCTGAACTTATAAGTCCTAGAGTGTTTGGTAAATCAGAACTTATAAGCAGTAGAGTGTTTGGGTAAATCAGAACTTATAAGTTAACTTTTTTTTATTATTTTTAAAATATTTATTTTTTAATATATATAAATGGATATCAATGGATAGATCTCGATGAGTAGAGAAATTTGATATATACATATCAATTTTTTAATGAACGGATCAAAAGATATATGGTTTTGAAGATTTGAAGGATATTATATATTGCGTGTATCGAGAATAAGTTATAAGTTGAATGTTAAGGATTCTTAACATTCAACTTATCCATTTTAAGTAGCCATAAGTTGGTTTCACTTATTTTGACAAACACCCCCAATAAACATTTTTGGGTTTATAAACCATAAGCTGCAACTTTAAGTTGCAGCCAAACAGGCCCGATATTTGATATACACAATTTTTTAAATATTATTTTGATATGTAAAATCTTTTATGCCATACATATTTATTCAATATCTAAAATAAACTATTTGATATATATCTTAGATTCCTTATTTTCTTGTATGAATACATTTATCAAAAACTTAAAGTAAAGGTTCTAAAATTTGAAAATTAGCTCCACTAGATTTCATTTTTAAAATTTGATTGACCAAATTTCCAAGTATTCATTTTTAGTATTCAAGTATTCGTTTGGATATTCGCTCATATGCGAATTGGTTGACCTCCAATTTTCTAGAATATTTATAATTATATTAATTTATAAATTTTCTTGTATAATTTTATAATTTAAACAATAAATATATTAAATTAATATATTATTAACGGAGTTTGAAAAAAAAGTGACGATTTTTTTAATTTGAAATTCTATTCAATTTTAAACAAAAAGAAATTCCACTCAATTCAATATATATATATATATATATATATATATATATATATATATATTTCACTTAAATTATTAAAATAAAATTTAATATATATAACCTTAAGATTCATTTTATTTTTACATACGACGATTCTCATTAATTATTCTAAGATCTAAATATTCTTAATATTTTAACAATACTATATTATAATATAATAGAATGAAATATACTATGATAAAGGCCAGCACATCGACCTAGTACAAAATGGTCATCTTACTGAATTCGAAAGGTCGACTATGACAAAACCTCTGTTATTCCCCCTCTTAAGAGATAGGGCAATCGTCCTACGAAATCTATGGTGATGCTTTTCTCATGGCCAAGAAGGTATTGGGCTGATAATATGCAAGCTGTAACTGAAGAGGAGATTAGAGTTGCTGTATTTGCAATGTATCCTGAGAAATCACCAGGAATTGATGGACTCAATCCATGTTTTTTTCAGGTATATTGGCACATTGTGAGAAAAGATGTTGTTGAGTTTTGTACAATTTTTTTTGAAAATGGTGAGCTATCTGAACATGTGAATCGAACCCTTGTGTGCCTTATTCCTAAAGTGAAACAGCCTAAACAGGTGTTTGATTTGCGCCCTATATCATTGTGCAATGTATTAATGCGCATTATTTTAAAGGTAATGGCTAATAGGTTGAAACCGTGCTTAAACTCAATTCTTTCTGATAAAAACCGTGCTTAAACTCAATTCTTTCTGATAAAAAGAGTGCGTTTATAGAAGGACATCTTCTCACAGATAATGCGTTAATTGCATTTGAGATCAATCATTATATCCACAGAAAAACACAAGGGCAGTGTGGAGTGGCAGGTCTTAAGATAGACGTGGCTAAGGCGTATAATAGGCCGGAGTGGAGCTATATTCAAATGATGTTGGCTAAATTTGGTTTTCCTCAGGTCTGGATTCATAGAGTTATGCAATGTGTAACGACAGTTTCTTATAGTTTCCTAAGAGACGGGAAAATATTTGGAGATGTGTGCCCTCAACGAGGTGTTAGACATGGAGATCCCATCTCCCCGTACCTATACATTCTCTGTGCGGAAGGATTAACTGGAATTATACGTAAGTATGAGGAAAACGGATTGATTCATGGCTGTAAAGTGGCTAGAGGTGCACCGAGTAGATCTCATTTGCTTTTTGCAGATGATTGTTACTTCTTCTTTAAAGCTACACACGGGGAAGCAAGTAATATGCGAAATATCCTAAATAAATATGAATTGTTGTCAGGACAAGTGGTGAACTACTGTAAATTTGATATTGTTTTTAGTCCTAACACAAGTGCAGCAGAAAGAGTAAGGGTGTGTGATGAAATTCGGGAAAAAGATAGAACCGATCACTATACTGGGGGGGGGGGGGGGGCGAGACATGACCGCGAGGGAATGACTACCTGTAATAAAGCACAGGCTAATACGAGCCGACCAGAAGAAGCAAGGCTTAGATTACCAGATCCTGGACACAATCTTCCTAGAGATGGAGAGCCCAAGAATGTCTGGGAGTAAAAGAAAAAAATAAGCCAGGGAAGTATTTAGACATGCCTATGTGTGTAGGCAAGAGTAAAAAAGAAGTTTTTGGCTTTATCAGTGACAGAATTCAGAATAAACTACAGGCATGGTGTAATAAAAAGTTCTCTAAAGTTGGGAAGCTAACACTGCTCAAGTCATCTGCACAAACTACTCCAAATTTTTGGATGAGTCTGTTTTTAATTCCAGATGCAATATGTGACGAAATAGAGAAGAAAATGAACGCGTTCTTATGGGGTGGAGGAACAAATGGTAAAGGGCTAAAATGGATTACATGGAAACGATTGTGTATGCCTAAATAATTTGAAGGCTTGGGTTTGGAAGAATTAAAAAAGTTTAATATGGCTATGCTAGCTAAACAAGGATGGAGGTTACTTATTGAAGCAAATCATTTGGTTAGTGCAGTCATGAAAGCAAAATACTATCCAGGTAGGACTGTGTTAACTACTGAACTAGGCACTAATTCTAGCTATGTGTGGCGTGGAATATTTCAAGCACTGGAAGCAGTTAGAGCTGGTGCATGAAGGAAGATTGGTAATGGTAAAAATACGATGGTGTGGAGTGTGTCATGGCTCCCAGATGTGGGAAATGGGTTTGTTAGTACATATGAGTATAATTAGATGACAAATATTAAGGTTAGTAGCTTGATGACTGTTGGTGAAAAAAGCTGGGATGTTGAATTGATGTATGATGTGTTTTGTACTCGAGATGCTGAACTAATCAGACGAATCCCAATCCCTATGACCGATAACATGGATTCGTGGTATTGGTTACTTGATGAGAAGGGAAATTTCACGGTAAAAAGTTGTTATAGGTGGCTTCAAGGGGAATGTAATATTGAGTATACTGCTCTATGGAAGAAATTATGGACTATGAAACTTTTTGATAAGGTGACTAACTTTTTATGGCGTATGTGTAAGGGTTTTTACCAACTAATGCAGCATTAGTATTGCGACATATCAATATGGAAGCTCGTTGTCCATGGTGTCATTGTGAAGCAGAAACAGATGTGCATGTGATGTTTTTATGTGATTTTGCGAAGACGGTGTGGCTAACTGCAGGTTTATCCCATCTATTGCAGTGCTCTTTATATGAAACATCCTGTGAGATATTTGCAAGAGTGTTTGAACAGGGTACAAGGGAACAATGTGTTGAGATTGTTATGTTTTGTTGGAGTCTCTGGAATAGAATGAATAAATGGGTTTGGAACCGTGCAAATGGCTCAGTTTTTGGTGTGAGAAATGCTGCAAGTCATCTTCTTAGAGATTGGAAGGAAACCCAGGTGAAGGCTGAGGAAAGACGGATTGGAGGAGAAGTAGGTGCTAGAGTTTGGTCTCCACCAAAAAAAGGTTTGTTGAAGATTAATATTGATGATGTAGTGTTCCTTGATGGTAGTATTGGTGTGGTGGCTGTTATTAGACATGACCAGTCTAGATTTGTAGGAGCAAGGGGTAAGAGAATTGCAGGAGCTTGGAAGCCAAGAGAAACAGAAGCTATTGGTTTAAAGGAAGCATTATCATGGGTCATTGCGAGAGGTTATACTCAATGTGTGTTTGAGACAGACTCGTATGCTTTAACTGCTGCGTGTAAGGGTAGTCCAGGAGAGGCTTTTTTTGGTACTATTGTAATGGATTGTATCCATATGCTTAAGCACGTAAATCATGTGCTAGTTGATTTTGTCTATCGTTCTGCGAATAGTGCAGCCCACGTGCTTGCACAAGCTGTCTATTCTATGTCAGACGTAAGGGAGTGGCATGTTACTCCACCTAATTTCCTTACTCATGTATTGGATTTGGATGTGAATTAATGAATGTAAGTACGATTTATTTCAAAAAAATATATATACTATGATATAATTTATTAATTTAAGTATTAACTGAATTGATCTACATATAACGTTATTACTACTTTTTAATTTAGACATTTCAAAAATTCAATTTTAGTGTAATATTTTTAAATTATAAGTTTTTTATGATAAGTTCTTCTTTTAACTTAAGGTCTCCTTCTTTTTTTTTTTGAAAATTCAAAGCTTCCATTACTTGCAATCATTTAAGATTACATTAAAAAATTCAGGGGAGACATCATCCTCACTCCTGATAATACATTTAGCAACATAATAGGATGCTCTAGCAAGAAAATTAGCAACACTATTAGCATACCGTCTAATGAACAATAAGAAAACCTTAGGTAAGTCCCGAATAAGACTCTTACAATCACCTATAATACCACCAAAATAAGACTGCATTGAAACAAGACTACAAATGGACTATACCACCGACGGACAATCAGATTTGACAATCACTGTCATGTCCAACCCATTATTTACTTTACTCCCAATGCCTCAACCATTTCTGGATTAATCTTTCCCCTTCAACAACTTTTAATAGCCTCAAACACAACACCATCAAAATTCCTTGCCACGCAAACAAATCTGTACTCATCTGTCTCTGTAAACAAAGCAGCATCAACGTTGATCTTTATCATATCAACCCCTGGTTTTAACCAAACATCACTACCATCTGCAGGTGTTAAGAACGCTGTTGTAGGAACCAAATTCTTATCTTGTGCACGTGTCCACTGATCAAGAAATGTATGAGACAAGAACAGTACTTCGGCCACACTTGTACCTTCCTTATTCCAGACAAGATCATTGCGACTCTTCCATAAAGCCCAACACATCATGACTATAAGCTTTCTGTCATCTCCTTCAAAGGTTTCGCAAATGAACCTGATATAATTGTGTCCACTCCAATCCCATTTTTCTCCCAACATAAACAAGCAAAAGAGCAATCGACCAAGCAGTGTGAAATTGTCTCTGTACGAGTTTGACACACAAGACATACGGAATCAACATGTACATGCCTAGAACGCAACTGGGACTTGGTAGGCAAACAATTAGAAGCAGCATGCCATAACATGTCTTTAACTTTCAGAGGAACTTTAAGCTTCCATAATTTATTCCAAAACTCTAATCCGTTAGTTTGAGCCCCTTCTTCCTTAATTTTTTGCAGATGCTTATACGTATTTTTCACCGAAAATTGACCCGACTTTTCAAAAAACCAATACCACCCATCATTGTGACGATTTGAATTTAAGGGGATATCTAGAATAATATCAGCATCCCGTTTGTTGAATAAATCTCGCACAAAGTCAAAGTCCCAAGTCAAATTCTCTGTTGCTAGTAACGAAGCCACCATTTTATCAATAAGAGCAAGATGATTTTATGTCATCCTTGGATTGTCATGGTCTGGAAGTCACGGATCACCCAAAATATCAATCTGAGACCCATTTCTTACTCTTCTTCTTGTCCCTTGTCTAACCACCTGTTGGACTTCAAAAATACTCCGCCAAATAAAGCTCGGGTTACTCCTTAACCCCGCTGCAAAAAAATTTCAGGAGCATAATATCGAGATTTAAATATACGACCTACCAATGAGTCTGGGTTGATCAGTAAACGCCATCCCTGTTTACTCAACAAGCATAAATTGAAATCACGAAGATTTCTAAAACCCATCCCCCCCTTTTGATTTATGGAGTGTCATTTTCTTCCAGTTCTTCTAATGAATTCCATTGTTATTCCCTGAGCTAGACTTCCACCAATAATTACTCATCATCTGTTCCATCCAGGGTCGGCCCTGACTTTTAGCATGCCCTATTTTAACTTAAAAAAAATTGCCCCTAGTATTTTTTTGACAAGAAAAAGAAACAAAGTAGTAGGATCGAATGCGGTAAAACTGTATTGAAAATGTGATAAAAATGCATTGAAAAGATGGTAAGATTTTACTCTACTAATATCACCTCACTCTCCTTACGGAAATTCGAGGGTTTAAATCTTATCAAGATTATAATTCGCTAGCATTTTCTTTTCGATTGACAAGATAGTCAACTCATTCAATTGTTCTTGTGACATAATAAAACGAAAATACAACTTAATCAACTTCAAATTTAAAAAACTCCGTTATGCAGAAATACTATAACCAGAATTGTTAACAGTTTTCCATAAGCAACTATTTCAGACAGATAGCAACCTTTCATGTTTCTCAAAAAGTTGAACAAATCAATCACCTTCTTTATTTTTATTGGTAAGCATTCTTTTATAATTCTTCTTGAGAAACTTGACATTCCTTAACATGCTTAATTTTTTATTGTTTTATTTTTAATTATAAGTTATTTCCTAGATTTATTTTTCGAAAAAATTGCCCCTAAATAATGAATGTCTCATGCGATGACTTGTATCGCTTACCCTCGAACCGGCCCTGATTCCATCTCTTTAAAGCTCCACCGATAATAAAAAAACATTCATCGCTTAATTTGGCAAAGCTTGTGCAATCGTTTTAATTAAAAGTTCTTTACCTGCCTTCGAGATGAGCTTGCTTTTTGATAAGTGCTACACTCGTCCTCTCACTCCTTTTACTGTTCCGGTGGTGGTAATGACTTGTGTTGTCGGGCGTTACACTGTTCCGGTGGCGGTTGTAACCTGTGGAGGGGAACCTGCAAAACAATGCTTGCCCGGGGGTGGTGGCTGTCAAGCACCTCCGGCGTGATAATCAGTAATCGGAGCAAAGGAGTATGAAATGCAGTAAATATCAGGGAGAGTGTTTATGTGTTTTGTGAGAGAGAGTGAATTTGTATCTGAGAGTATGAATGTGATTATGAGATTTTCGATCTGAGAGTTTTTGCCTGTGTTTGTTTGTGTGCCAGAGTGTGGTATTTATAGTGTAGCCATCATTACATTGTAGTGTAGGTAGCGCACACTGTAGCCACAGTGTAAGGTATGGCTTTATCTTGTGCAGTGATAACATGTCCATACTTTATGTCATGCCATAGTTGAGTGGTTGTACTTGTTGTCTACAGTTGAGCGTCCTTTCGGTATGGTGTGATGCTGACGGCCGTTGCTTTATTGAGACTTGTGCTTTGCCTGTAATTTGCTTTTCGGGATATCAGTATCTCAAATGGATGGAGATGGCGGCATGTTGTGATCTTTGAGGAAGCGGTAGCTTGAGACGACTGTGATGCTTTGGTGACGGTGTCTTGTGGAGACGGCGACAATGGTAGCTTGAGGCGACTGTGATGCTTTGGTGACAGTGGTAGCTTGAGGCGACTGTGATGCTTTGGTGACAGTGTTTTGAGGGGATGGCGACAACGGTAGCTTGAGGCAACTGTGATGCTTTGGTGACAGTGGTAGCTTGAGGCGACTGTGATGCTTTTGTGACTGAAAAGGTGAGTATATATCACTTTTCCACTATTGAATTTCCTGCTTCATCTTTTCCTTAATATACCCTAGAGTAACACCAAGTAGGTACTATTTTCCCCTGATTTGTTTACCTCCAAAATCGAACACACCTTCAGCCTATCTCATTCGTCGTATTTGTACCGAAAAAAACCGATAACTTATTAAGATTCACCTGTTTACTTTTATGTGATTTATTTTCAAAAATATTAAATTCGACTATAGAGATTTTTGACAATAATGGATCAAAATTTTTCTACACTTATTGTATAAAAATATATATTCTCAGGAGCACTGCTTATTTTATTTTTATTATTATATATTTATTGTATGGACTATGGTGTGCGTCTGCGCCATGCAAATCTACAATTTATCAAGAGCAGTTTTATCAAGAGAAGTTTAACTTAATATTTTTGAAATACTTAAGCAAAACATCCGCAGTAGCATGTACTATATTCAATGACTGATCATCCTCTTGTTAGGATAATCATGTTGCCTCTCGGGTTCGAATCCCGGCTGCGGTATTCCATTTTTTTAATATTCTTTTGCTTCGTCTCTACTGCGTACAGCTTTTACAAAATTGCTAGAAATATAGAGTTTTTTTTTAAAGTTTAGATTGAAAACTGCATGTTCTTCCCTTTTCACTAATATTTGATTAATTATAATCAAGATTCCAAATGTAAGATATTATTCTAAATATTGCCATCTCTCGGAAAAAAGCCGATTATTTTTAAAAATATTTGACCAATTTAAATTTTCAAATCTTGTTTAATTTTTAGAATTATTTTTGAACTCGATAAATCCTAATCAATTTCAATTTTCTTTTTTTTTTAAATCATGAGTATCTATGATTATTATATACTGCGCCATGATCTCCAAAATACAATTAAGTTAATATTTTTGTCTCGTTATCAAAACGAGTTTAAGCCTTTATTTTTGAAGCACGTAAACATCAGCATCCGCAGTAGCAATGAAAAGGAATATTCATTGGCCGATAGTCTTCGGATTATCAGGTTGCCTTCCGGGTTCGAATCCCGGCTGCGGTCTTCCTTTTTCTTTTTCAAACTTGCATGTTCTTCCCTTGTACTTTTATTTGATTTTCATTGACCCTAACTCATATCTAGTCTCTATTTGATTGGTTGGTAGTTTGGTACTCCAATTAACCAGATAGATAAAGTATAACCGGATGTAATGTCAAAAAAATATTTCTTTATTAATATTTAAAATACTCTCGGGTTAAAGGTTCGAATCCGACAACTGCGTATTATTATTAAACATTTATATTATATATTTTTCTAAGTTACGTTCAGAAATTCAATATTTATAAATATTTATATTTTCTAACTAAAATAACTTAATGTATCTTCTAAATATAATACATGCAAAATAAATATACAATAGTAATATTGTTATATATAATTATTAATAAATAATCAGTTATTCTTTTTGGCTAAAACACATTACCTTTTTTATATTTTCTAACTTAAACAACTAATTTTTAAAAGTAAGGTTTTAGTAATTTCCTCCTTTTGAAAAAATATCACGGGTAATTACCTTTTAATATCTTTTTTATTTTTTCTTACTAAAAACCTTAATTTTCCAAAAATATCACGGGCAACCCTTACTTATTTATTTTAAAACATATTTTAATAATTTTAATAACGGACAATTACCTTATTCAACTAAAACATGTTACTTTTTCTATTTTTCCTTGCAAAACCCCCTCATTTTCTAAAAATATCAAGGGTAAACATTTACTTATTTATTTTATTATTTTTAATTACGGACAATTACCTTTTTTAATTAAAATATATTACTTTTTTTATTTTTTGTTACTAAAACCACTCATTTTCCAAAAAGATCACATGCAAACCGTTACTTATTTATTTTAAAATCTATTTTAATATTTTTAATTATTTAAAAAAGTTTAACACGCCTACTTATTTTTTTAACAAATATATTTAATAAAATATTAAAACGTCAATAATAATAATAATAATAATATCTATTTATAACCAATTACCTTTTTCAACTAAAATATATTAATTTTTCTATTTTTTCTAACAAAATTCCTTTTTTTTTCAAAACAAATCACGGGCAATCACTTTTTTCAACTAATACATGTCACATTTTTTATTCCTTCCTAAAATCTCTCCTTTTCCAAAAATATCATGAACAACCCTTTAGTTATTTATTTTAAAACCTATGTTAATATTTTTAATTATTTAAAAAAGTTCACATATTTTAACATGTCTATTTTTCTTAACAAATACAATTAATAAAAGTATTAAAATATAAATAATAAAATAACAACTATTAAATATAATCTGTGCATCACACTGGTTTTAAGTTATCTATACTATTATATAATAGCCGACATTGAAAGTTATGCTTTTGGGTTTCGTTCATTTGTCCTAATTAAAAATAATAAAATAATATAATTATAGTAACTAATCGATTGTTTTTAAATTAAAACACATCATCTTTTCATAAAAAGATATTACCTTTTTTGGTCAAAATAAAATACTTTTTCTATTTTTTCTAAAAAAATCCCTTCATTTTGCAAAAATATCACGGGTAATTAACTTTTCACCTAAAACACGTTATCTTTTTTTTCTTACTGAAAACCTCTCTTTCCCAAAAATATCACGGGCAAACTCTTACTTAATGTGTTTAATTATTTAAAATATTTTATGTATTTTAACATACCTACTTATTTTTTTAACAAATACAATTAATAAAATATTTAACATAATTAAAAATTCATATAATTCATACCTACAAACTGTTTCAGTTATACTTTAATTGAAATTCAAAAACATGATTTTTTTTAAAAAATGTTTTTATTTAAATTTATATTATTACAACAAAATATATTGATAATTTGAACGGTTACATGCATACTAAATTAATAAACTTTTATAAAATTTATAAGTCTTTTTTTACATTTGAAATATTAAAGTAATATTTTTAATACTTTTTAAAAATGTAGAATTTTCGGAAGTACCGAAATCTTAAAAAATTTAAAAATATATTTCAAAATTAATGTTAAAGTTACCCGTGCTTTGCACGGGTTATTGGCTAGGATAATATAAAGTACACTCCCTTGTTTTTGTTTCATTGCATAGATCTTTATTAGTAACTAATCTAATTTATCTGTGTAAATTGAAGCAGCTTTACTGAAGTAATCACTTGACAGTTGACATCCTCTCCCTTTCTCAACCTGTTGTAGTCTTGTAGAAATAAAAGAAATAAAAAAATAATGATTAGTGAAAGGATAATAATCTACTTTTATATATATCTATACTATATTATTAAAATCTAATAAAAAATAAATGGAAATATGGGATCTAATTTGTTTAAATTTAGGATACACTCCTACAAATATACTTCTTTCTTTTTTAGGATAACGAAAGCTATTACAAATCAAATCTTTTATGGAATTGTATTATTGTCAAGTTACCAAAATAGTAACTAGATGATTGACTTTTATAATTAAAATATTTTTTTTTCTAAAAAAATCTACTCCTTTTCCAAAAATATCATTACAATTATCTTTAAATTAAAACATATTACCTGTTATGGATTAAAAAACATACTTGTATATTAATTGCTAGGATTAATGAGCTTCGAGCTTTAATGGCTGCACTTGTGTTTCGAGACTAAATCGGTCCTCACAAGATGCCTACGTATCTCAATTCGTTATTAGAATCAAGCCAAAGACGTAGTTCTGATTGTAGGATCAGGGACCTTATATAGGCGTCTGGAGCCTAATATTTATGGTATGTTTAGGAGTCTTTGCGAATAAGTCTCCTTTTTGTTATTGGATAAACATTGTGTTGCTTGCTGAATAAGTCTTTTCCTTGTTGATAAAGGCTATGACTCATTAATTGGGATTCTGGATCCTTCTTTGACTAATTTACCATATTTTGGTCTCTCTTGATGAGCTGTATATTTTCCCTATTCATTAATTACGAAATTAATGAATAATTAGGGTGTCGGGCTTTAAATATCGACCTTTCCATTGAATAGTCAATTATATTTCTATAATTAATTTTCTGTCCATATCATTTGCCCCCCAACTTCTGGGAAAATCTCCTTGGGGGTTTTGTAGAATTTACAACGTGTTTTTTCTCAAAATTTTCCATTTTTAAGGGCATTTTCGACCTCAAATTAGGTCATTTTCGACCAGGAATTCGACCAGGAATCAATTCATTTTCGACCAGGATTTCGACCTGGAATGGTCCCAGGTCGAAGGTTTCGACCTCATATTCCCAGTCATTTTCGACCAGGATCGTTCGATCTCGACCAGCCTTTTTTCGACCTCGATTCTGGTCCCAGGTCGATGGTGTCGACCTCGAACCACAGGTCATTTTCGACCTCGTGGCTT
Source organism: Heracleum sosnowskyi (assembly GCA_030848705.1). Lineage (NCBI taxonomy): Eukaryota > Viridiplantae > Streptophyta > Magnoliopsida > Apiales > Apiaceae > Heracleum > Heracleum sosnowskyi. Next base: position 4,585,437 of record CM061242.1, on the reverse strand, counting down.
CGACCTCGATCAAGGGTCTTTTCGACCTCGATCTTGGTCCCAAGACGATTGCTACGAGCTCGAACTACAGGTCTTTTTCGACCTCGTGGCTTCGACTTCGATCAGCCTTTTTTCGACCTCGATTGGTTGTGAGGTCGAAGCTGTCGACTTCGATCCACAAGCCATTTTTGACCTCGATGTGACGACCTTGATTCCATACATTTTCGACCAGGATTTCCTAGGTCATTTTCGACCAGGATTTCCTAGGTCATTTTCGACCTCGATTTCCTAGGTCATTTTCGACCAGGATTTCCTAGGTCATTTTCGACCTCGATTTCCTAGGTCATTTTCGACCATGATTTTATGACTCCTTGGATTTATTTTGGTGCGAGGTCGAACAGTACGACCTCAATTTCCAATGTTTTTTCGATCTCGTTTGTTCGATCTCAACCCCGTGTCTCTTCGACCTCGTTTTTGGTGTGAAGTCGAATGCTTTGTCCTCATTTTCAAACTCTTTTTCGACTTCGAACCTTCGAGCTCAATCAAGGGTCTTTTCGACCTCATTTTGGTGCTAGGTCGATTGATACGAGCTCACTTTCTAAGCCATTTTCGACCTCGAGCCTTCGAGCTCAATCAAGGGTCTTTTCGACCTCATTTTTATAATTTTTTCGCTTTATTTGGGAGCGAGGTCGTTGGATACGATCTCGTTTTCTCATATATTTTCGACCTGGGTCGCACTATTTCGGTCTAAGGTCTTTTCGACATCGAATCTTTATTTTTGCCTTGGCTTTATTTCCAATGAGCACGAATTTTTACTTAATTTTCATGCTATTGGGCCTTAATGGGCCTTAATTTGTTTGGGCTTCGAATTTGACTGAGACCCAAATTATTTGGGCTTTTATTTCTATAATCCATAAATGGATTTGTGGGCCTTAACCGGCTATAGACGGTTGCCCTACCTTAACCGGTTGGGTTTCCAGTCACTTCAACTATAAAAGAGTGGATTTTCCACTTTGTTCTTCACTTCATACTTCCATCTTTCCAAAATTTCTCTCTAGTATTCGTAGTTTCTCTCCGTAGTAAGGCGATTTCCGGCGAGTTTTTTAACGGTGGTGTTCTTGTTTTTCTGGGATCAATCTTCATCCCTTGAAGATTTCTGGGTTTAATCTTCATCCGTTGAAGATTTCTGGGATTTCTTTGAAGTTTTTCTGGGAATTTCTTTGAAGATTTGAAGATTTGAAGTTTTTCTGGGATTTCTCCTTGAAGATTTGAAGATTTGCTGAGAATTTATTTGAAGATCTTGAAGATGTCTGACCGAACTGCTCAACGCCTTCAAAAGATGAATCAAGCTTCTAAAAGAGGTATCATCATTCGTTCTTCTCATATGTCTCTTCAAGATATGATTTTAGAACGTAGTGATGAATACCCTTCTGTTTCGCACTTAGATTCATTCGATTGTAGCAATAAATTTCACGAAATCGATTTGATTAGAGACTATAATAAAATGTATAGGGTTAAGCCCCCCTATAGGTTAGTTCCAGTCGGCCCAGGGGACCGTTCCTGCCATTGGCGTCCTGATGCTCTATGCATTTATAAGGATGCCATTGTTGCGGGACTCAGGTTTCCCTTTCACGAGTTCATTCCCAGGCTTTTGGCTAATGTTGGGATCAACCCTTGCCAACTTCCTCCAAACGCCCGGAGAATCATTATTTGTTTCATTGTTCTTTGTTTAAAGAACAATTTTCCTCTTTCTGTTGCCTTGTTTAGGAAAATATTCCAGTTTAAAAATAGCTCTGCAGTTACCTTGGGTTGGGTTTATATCAACCATCGTCCTTCCACTCCACATATTTTTCATCCGAAATCCATCCCCGATAATAACCTGAGATGGAAAAATGAATTTATGTATTTAGTTTGGGAAGGAGGGGATTGGGGTACCCTTTTTCGTAGATCCTTTAGTAGGGTTTCTGATGGTAGCCCCGGTAATATAACTCTGAACGATGAGGAGGCCCATGCCTATGCCGAGCTCACAAAAGATGATTATGCTACAACGGCTAGGGTGCTCCTGGATGAGTTCCAGCTTAAGTCCTTGGGACTTTCAAACGTTTCTGATAAGGGTAATTCTCACCTCATATTTTCCTTTATTTATTTATGATTGACTTATACCAACTGTCTCTTTATTTGTGTTTTTTGCAGCTGCGGTCTTTATCAATAAGACCAACGAGCCCCAAGATGGAGAGACAACAAGGATGAAAAGGGCTCGCTTGGGGGGGAAGGATCCCCGTGCTGCAAGCGTTCCAGCCTTTATAAGGCCCCATGTGGACCTTACTATGAGGTTGAGGGTCCTTCCTCGGCCAAGAGTTCAGTTTGGCGCCCCAATTGGGGTCTTAGGAAGAAGGACACTGTAGCAGGGGTGTCTAAGCACGCTGTGGAATGGTCCTATCATTCCTTGACTTCTTGTGATTACAAGGATTTTGTTTCTAACTCCACTTTGGAGGGTGTGGAGCATGCAGGCTCTCAGGCGATTGCTGCTGTAAGTTGTTTTTCTTCCTTTTTTCTTTGTAGTTTTAACATGTTTCAAGTTTTATACCTTGTATTGACTTGCAACTTGTTTGTAGGCTAATGCCAACTTTCAAGGGGCTATCTTTCAAGCCAAGGCTTGGCGCTCATCTTCTGAGGCCAACCAAGGCAAGTTTGAGAAGTCCCAGGAGGAGGTGGGCTCGCTGAGGGCCACACTGGCTAGGAAGGAGAAGGAGTTAGCCGACTCCCAGGCTGAGCTGGTGTCTTTGAGGAAGGGCAAGGATGACTTTATCGACGAGTACCTTGACTCTTCGGAGTACAAGGACTTGATTGATAAGCATGACGAGCTCCTCTTCCCAATTCAGTATACTAAGGGATGGGACGGCGCTCTTGCTGCTGTTTTGGAGAAGATGCCTGGATCTCTCACCATTTCTGATTTTCCAAGCCCTTACACTCCTACTCCTTTGGAGTTGGCTTTGGCTGGAGAGGACGACATGGATGAAGATGACAGGATCTTTGACCTGGATCATACTTCTCCACCTGGTCAGACTGCCGGGGATGATTATGCTGCCACTCACTCCGGTTCCGCTTTATGGGGAGAGGAAGAGGAGGAGGAGGACGTGGACAAGGCAGATTAGATGATGTAGTCCTTTCTTTTGTAGTTTTATTTATGGCCTTTCATGGCTTGTACTGTACTTTCAGCTAACGGGCTTAACTTTTAAGCTTTCGTTCGGCCTTATTTATATCTTGTGGCCATTCATGGCTTGTGTTGTTTTCTTGCTTCTTGACTGTTTGTCAATACTCATAGTATATAAGCTTAAAACATGAAAATGCTGAATTTATTCATAACTTGAAAATGGGATCAACCCTTATATAGTACCCAAGTTTAAAACTTGGGTTGGTTTTATCAAACCTTATTTCTAGTAGTGAGTCCACTTGGGAAACACCTTAAACATAATAAACTTTCAAATTGGAGGCATGCCAAGTCCTTGGCACCTCATGCCCTTCAAGGGTTTCTAGCTTGTATGAGCCTCGACCAAATACGTTCTTGACGCGATATGGTCCTTCCCAATTTGGGGCCAACTTGCCTTTTTGTCCAACTCTGGATGCCTCAATCTTTCGGAGGACTAAATCTCCTTGTCGAAAGAATCTCTCTTTAACCCTTAGGTTGTAATAGAAAGATGCTCGTTTCTGATGCTGAAATATCTTGGCATTTGCCTCATCTCTAACTTCATCAATCAAATCTAAGGCCAGCCTCAAGCCTTCCTCATTTGTTTCTGGCTCATAAGCCTCAACTCTTGTAGACGTGTGAGTAATCTCCACTGGAACCACTGCATCTGCCCCATATGCCAACAGAAAGGGGGTAGCTCTAGTGGTGACTTTGCAGGTAGTACGATATGCCCAAAGTATGGGGAGCAATTCGTCTACCCAAGTGTTTCTGGAGCGTTCAACTCTTTTCTTCAGTCCATCTAGGATAATTCGATTTGCAACCTCAGCTTGCCCATTTGCTTGTGGATGGGCAACAGAAGTGAAGCGCAACTTGATATCATTTTCATCACAATATTTCTTAAACTCATCGTTGTTAAACTGAGTTCCATTTTCTGTGACCAAGATACGTGGAATCCTGTATCTGCATATCACATTTTCCCAGAAGAAATGCATCACTTGCTTGGTGGTTATCTTGGCTAATGGCTTAGCCTCAATCCACTTGGTGAATTAGTCGATTGCTACTATCAAGAACTTTCGTTGAGCACTTGCCATTGGAAATGGCCCGAGTATATCCATTCCCCACATGGCAAAGGGGATTGGTGAGTTTATGGATGTCAACATCTCTGGTGGTTGCCTAACCACCGGGGCATGCTTTTGGCACCTTTCACATTTCTTTACGTAGCTTTTAGCATCTGCTAGTATGCTTGGCCAGTAGAAGCCTAGACGAGTGATTTTATGGGCAAGGGCTCTGCCCCCCAAGTGCTGCCCACAAATTCCTTCATGTACTTCCTTCAGGGCCAATTCTGCCTCTTGAGGTCTTAAACATTTCAGATATGGAATGATGAAAGACTTCTTGTATAGGATTCCCTCAATCAGGGTATACCTTAGTGCTCTGACGTACAACTTTCGTGCTTCTGAAGTGTCGTTGGGTAACCACCCAGTTTCTAGATGAGATTTGATGGGATCCATCCAACAATTTCCAACATCAATGGGTGCTGTGACGCCCTCCAAACCCGGGGTACAGATTTGAGGAGTCACCCGACCAACGGAACACTATTTAACACATGCATAATATATAAAGACACAAATACCCCTGAACCAAGATCGCATCCAGATTATGGCAATGAACACAAGCTACTACAATCTTTTATTAATACAATACCAGTTTTATCAGAGTTATTACATCACAACTTAGGTTTGAATCTAGACATCTAATCTAGAAAAGCAAAACAAACAACTACCCTGTCAATGACAATCACACGAGGGGCTCTCCTAGCTGCCGGTGAACTATCAGTCACGTTGTGCCGACTCATACTCTCGCTTCACTGGAATAGGGTTAGAAAACAACAAGCAAGAGTGAGCCAAAAGTGCTCAGCAAGCATCATATATATATTTCAATCACAGTTGTAAAGATATGAATTCACAATATCAGGGTCAACAATATTCAGCTAAACACATGCTTTATATCAATATCAATTGAAGAAGAGAATTAGAAATTGGCTACCACATTTTATTCAAATCAAAGGTTGTGTTGCTGGCCAGCCACGCATCAACCCCGGACTAGCTCACGGCATAGTCCTCTACTGGATCCTAGGCCAATCTGGGCCTTAATTTATTCCGACCATAAATATGGCCCGACCAATTACTGGTCCATTTTAAAAACATGCCAATTCTATGATGAAGTATAAGCGATAACATGCTCGATAAGATAATACACAACGTAAAGATATAATAATTGCAAAAGAGCTTCAACTGCTCAATATCAAATGAAGACTGAGAATAATCATGGAATAACTTCAACGGTACAGTGTACTCGTTCAGAAAAGAATCAGTAGATGAAATCAATAATCAACGACCGTAGTCAATAGTCAATGATGGGGATCAACAATCAATGGTTGTAAACAATAATCAAGTGATGGTAATCAACAATCAAATGGTTGTAATCAATAATTAAGTGAATTGGAAATAAAGGTTTCCGATGCAGATCAAATCAAAGAATCAAGAATCTCTAGGAAAATGGAATCAGTTGTCCAAATACGGGTAAAAGATTGATAATTTGAATTGTTCTGGGGATAACAGTATTCAAGTATTCAAGACAATAATAATTTATCACAAGTAAAGGCACAAATACTTGCCTGGTCTAAGCTGCTGTCGAATCGACTCTGCTCACTCTACCTTTCCCTTTCCCTTGCTCCGGGAACTCGATTCTATAATTAAACAACTCATCACAATAAGTCTAACTATTCTCGTTCTACTCTCGACATTTATTCAATCAATAATCACATTTAAACAGGTAACCGGTTACGTATCGGACGTCCGGTATGATTTACGATATTTAAAACTCAGATATTTGCCCTAGTACGGACATATACAGACTATAAAACACAACACACAATTAATATGAACCATATAGCACTTTGATATGGTCAGAAAAGTAATTATAGAAATATAATTGACAAGTCAATGAAAAGGCCGATATTTAAGGCCTGACACCCTAATTATTCATTAATTTCGTAATTAATGAATAGGGAAAATATACAGCTCATAAAAAGAGTCCAAAATATGGTAAATTCATCAAAGAAGGATCCGGAATCCCAATTAAAGGCAATTAATGAGTCATAGCCTTTATCAACAAGAAAACGAATTCTCCAGCAAGAAATACAATGTTTATCCAATATCAAAAAGGAGACTTATTCGCTAAGACTCCTAAACATACCATAAATACTAGGCTCTAGACGCCTATATAAGGACCCTGATCCTACAATCAGAACTACGTTTTGGACACAGCTCCATACGTCATCTACTACGTTTTGGACACAGCTCCATACGTCATCTACTACGTTTTGGGCACAGCTCCATACGTCACAACGCCTCGAAGGCGCAACAAGCCATAAAGGCACCCCTAGAACTACGTTTTAGACTTCATCCTCGAATAAGGACATACAAGTCACTGCGTCCTTGGTGTACCCCTGCCGCCATAGCCCCGAGGGCAACACCAAGAACTACGTCTTTCGCTTGATTTTCAATAACGAATTGAGATACGTAGGCATCTTATGAGGATCGATTTAGTCTCGAAACACAAGTGCATCCATAAAAGCTCGAAGCTCATTAAACCCTCGCATTAAATTCGTAAGCTCAGATTTTATTCCACAACATTTGGCGCCGTCTGTGGGAAGACAACATCAACCATGGCATACACACGAAGAACAACTCGAGATACTCAAACTCCTGATGATCGCCATGTCACCTCTGAGGCTGATACTCACGGAAATCAACCACCGCCAACTACTGGCACTCAAGGGACAAATATCCCCACCAACACTCAAGGACCGGAAATCCCAATTTCGGTTGAAGGGACGAATCCCCTGCAGATGGTCATTCATGGATCTAATCCACAAGAGACCGTTCACCAGTAACCAATCTCGACTTCTCCACTCATCATGAATGCACCGAGAAGCCTTCAACTCCATACTACTGATCTCCCTCAATACGCGAATCAGACTTTGGGGATACCAAGCTATGACATGCCCCCTCGACCCATGGCGGGCGGTAGTGGAACTAATCCAATCTACCATGAGGCATATGTGCCCCCTTATATTCAAGGTCTGGGACCCCAAAATCAACAAACTCGTCAGACCCCTTTCGTTCAAGATTACTCGGGCCCATACACCGAGGATGAGGGTTATACAACTGGAGAGGATGTCTCCCCAAGAAGGAGACGTTCTTCCCAGACAAATCGGGATCAACCCCAAACTACTAAGGAGAAAATTGCAGCCCATGAGGCAGAGACTGCAAGACTCAAGAAACTCCTTGCTGAGGAGGAGGCCGCTCAATCTCAAGGCCGAACAACTGAAGGGATCCCGATAATCAACTTGGATCCACCGGCAAGAAGAACCAAGAGGGCTGAAGCCCCAAGGGGTGATCCTAGTATTATGTTGCCCCTAGGAGATCCTGATGATCCTACACCACCGTTTACTCAAGACATCATGAAAATGGCTATATCCAGAAAATTCAAGATGCCTTCGATCAAAGCCTATGATGGAACGGGAGATCCCGCAAATCATGTAAGGACCTTCTCCAATGCACTGCTGTTGCAGTCAACCAACGATGCGGTCAAGTGTAGGGCGTTTCCACAAACCTTGGCAGGCATGGCCCAACGCTGGTATAGCCGTCTTCCTCCCAACTCAATTGGGTCTTTCAAGGAACTAATCAAAGCTTTTATCAATCAGTTCATTAGTGGAAGGGTGCATGAGAAAAGCTCTGCGTCACTCATGTTAATCCAGCAAGGAAAGAATGAAGCCATAAAGGACTACATCAATCGATTCACTCGGGAGGCTTTGAAAGTCCTGGACTTAGAGGACAGAGTGGCTATGATAGCCCTGCAACAAGGAACTACTGATGACCACTTCAAAAGGTCGTTAGCTAAACATCCACCCGAGAGCATGCTGAAGCTCCAAGATAGAGCCGGAAAGTATATCAAGGCTGAAAAAAGCATGAGAAAGTATGAACCCACTGCTAGCGGTAGTGGAAACTCAAAGAAAAGAAAAGAAACTCAGGAGTACGACGTCAAGGAAAAGTTTCCCAGAACGTCAAAGGACTCTGATTCTCCACCCAAGAGAAACAATTTTGGGCCAAAGTTTACGGAGTATGCAAGATTGAACACTTCCAGGAGTCAAATTCTGATGGAGATAGCTAAGGAAGGAGATCTCAAATGGCCGAAGCCAATGAGGGCTGACATGTCCAAACGGAACCAAAATTAGTTCTGTCGGTTCCACAAAGAAGTCGGTCACGACACCGACGATTGTAGGCAATTGAAAGATGAGATCGAATTTCTGATACGAAGAGGAAAACTCAGAAAATTCACCAAGGATGGAAATCAAGGGAGTCAAAGAGGAAACTATGAAAGGAAGGATTACGACAGAAGGGACAACGACCAAGATCGTAACCCTAAGCCCCGAGGGCCAATCATCAACATGATATTCAGAGGGCCAACTGCTGCTGGGTCCTCCCGAAACTCAAGAAAAGCTTATGCTCGAGAGGTAATGACTGTGGTTGGAAAAGCACCGAAGCATGCCAGAACAGAAGTGTCAATAGGTTTTGATGATTCAGACTTGGAAGGGGTGAAGTTCCCCCACGATGACCCTCTAGTCATCATACCTGTGATTAGCAATTCCGAAACAAAGAGAGTCCTAGTCGACAATGGAGCTTCAGTGGATATCTTGTTCCACGATGCTTTTATCAAGATTGGTTACACTGATTCTCAGTTAACACCCTCAAATATGCCCATATACGGATTCAATGGGGTGGAATCAAAAGTGGAAGGCACTATCCAACTCCCAATGACCATGGGGCAAGGGATGAATACGTCTACTCAAATGTTGAACTTCATAGTTATAAAGGCAACTTCAACCTACAATGCAATCCTGGGAAGGACTGGTCTTCATGCGTTCAAGGCCGTTGCCTCATCTTATCATCTGAAAATCAAGTTCCCAACGAGGAATGGGATTGGTGAAGAACGAGGAGACCAAAAGATGGCTAGAAGTTGTTATGTAGCCGCGTTAAGGCTTGATGGAATCGGGGGGCAAGTTCTCCCATTTGAAGACATGGATACTGACGACAATGAGGACCGAAGAGGGAAACCAGCTGAGGATTTAATCCCAATTCCCTTAGTCCCTGGTGAACTGGAGAATGTGACTTATGTCGGGGCACTACTACCTGAGCCATTGAAAAGCAAGCTCATATCTTTTCTTCAAGAGAACAATGACGTTTTTTCTTGGACAGCGGCTGACATGCCAGGGATTGATCCCCAATTGATAACTCACAAGTTGAATGTGGATCCTGAAAGAAAGACGGTAAAACAAAAGAAGAGAAATTTTGCTCCAGAAAGGCAAGAAGCCATTAAACAAGAAGTTGAAAAACTTCTAGAGGCCGGATTCATTGAAGAGATACAATTCCCGGAATGGTTGGCTAACCCCGTAATGGTCAAAAAGGCCAATGGAAAATGGAGGATGTGTGTAGACTTCACTGACTTGAATGATGCATGTCCTAAGGATTGTTTTCCCTTACCAAGGATTGATGCATTAATAGATGCTACAGCTGGACACGAGATGCTCAGCTTCATGGATGGCTTCAGTGGATACAACCAAATCAAAATGCACAAGGATGACATCTCCAAGGTATCATTCATCACTGACTTTGGTGTTTTCTGTTATCTAGTCATGGCATTTGGACTTAAGAATGTAGGGGAACCTACCAAAGATTGGTGAACAAAATTTTTGGACACCTAATTGGAAAAACCATGGAGGTCTACGTAGATGACATGTTAGTCAAGAGCCTCGATAAGGCCGATCACATTGAGCACCTCCGAGAGGCATTTGAAGTGCTAAGGCACCACAAGATGATGTTGAATCCAGCTAAGTGTGCCTTTGGAGTAGGCTCGGGAAAGTTTTTAGGCCTGATGGTTTCCAAGAGAGGAATCGAGGCCAATCCCGACAAAATCAAAGCAATTCTAGACATGTAACCACCAAAGACTGTCAAGGATGTCCAAAAACTAACGGGAAGAGTGGCAGCATTGGGAAGATTTATCTCCAAGTCAGGAGAGAAGTGCTTATCTTTCTTCATGGCACTCAAGAACGTAAAAAATTTTGAATGGACAATGGAAAGCCAAGAGGCCTTTGAGGCCCTGAAGAAATACATGGCTGAGGCACCACTGTTGGCAAAACCCAAGCCAGGAGAAATTCTCTATTTGTACTTGGCGGTTTCTAGCACAGCCCTTGGAGCCGTTTTGGTAAAAGAAGAATTGAAGGTTCAGAAACCCATCTACTATGTGAGTAAGATTCTACATGGGGCAGAAATAAACTACTCAACGATTGAGAAGTTTGCCTTAGCCTTGGTAATGGTCTCAAGAAAGCTACGCCCGTACTTCCAGGCTCACAAAATAGAGGTCTTGACTGATCAACCTCTAAGAAACATCTTTCATAGCCCTCAAGTTAGTGGAAGGTTGATCAAATGGGCCATTGAATTGGGCGAATTTGACATGAAGTATAAGCCTCGAATGGCCATAAAAGCTCAAGCACTTGCTGACTTCATGGTTGAATGTACCATTGACAACCAAGAAGTCGGGGGGCAGGAAGTAATAGTGGAGGATGAGAAAGATCAAGAGATGGATTTCAAAGAAAATTGGGTGCTCTATTTTGATGGAGCATCAAAAACAAAATCAAGTGGAGCCGATTTAGTGCTACAAAGTCCTGATGGATTCCTCATAGAGTATGCACTAAAACTTGACTTCCCAAAGACAAACAATGAGGCCGAGTATGAAGCTCTGATAGCTGGCTTAGGGCTGGCTGGAGCCTTGAGAGTTAAAACTCTAAAAGTATGTGGAGATTCGAGGCTAGTGGTTTCCCAAGTAAATGGGGAATTTGAGGCCATAGATGAAGTCATGGCCAAGTATTTGAAACTTGTCAAGGCCATCATGACTCAGTTCGACGAATGCTATGTAGAGCACATTCCAGGGGAAGAAAACATGAAGGCTAATGCCTTGTCTAAATTTGCTTCTTCCGAAATTGAAAACTATGCAGGGAGTGTATACTTCCAAGTGCCGAGGACCCCAAGCATCAACAGAAAGTTGGTAGCACCCATTGATGTTGCTAGTTGTTGGATAGACCCCATCAAGGCTCATCTGGAAACTGGGTGGTCACCCAACGACACTTCAGAAGCATGAAAGCTGTATGTGATAGCACTAAGGTATACCCTGATTGAGGGAATCCTATACAAGAAGTCTTTCATCGTTCCATATCTGAAATGTTTGAGACCTCAAGAGGCAGAATTTGCCCTGAAGGAAGTACATGAAGGAATTTGTGGGCAGCACTTGGGGGACAGAGCCCTTGTCCATAAGATCACTCGTCTAGGTTTCTACTGGCCAAGCATGCTAGCAGATGCTAAAAGCTACGTGAAGAAATTTGAAAGGTGCCAGAAGCATGCACCAGTGGTTAGGCAACCACCAGAGACGTTGACATCCATAAACTCACCAATTCCATTTGCCATGTGGGGAATGGATATACTTGGACCTTTCCCAATGGCAAGTGCACAACGAAAGTTCTTGATAGTAGCATTCGACTACTTCACCAAGTGGATTGAGGCTAAGCCATTAGCCAAGATAACCACCAAGCAAGTGATGCATTTCTTCTGGGAAAATGTGATATGCAGATACGGGATTCCACGTATCTTGGTCACAGACAATGGAACTCAGTTTAACAACGATGAGTTTAAGAAATATTGTGATGAGAACGATATCAAGTTGCGCTTCACTTCTGTCGCCCATCCTCAAACAAATGGGCAAGCTGAGGTTGCAAATCGAATTATCCTAGATGGACTGAAGAAAAGAGTTGAACGTTCCAGAAACACTTGGGTGGACGAATTGCTCCCCATACTATGGGCATATCGTACTACCTACAAAGTCACCACTGGAGCTACCCCCTTTCTGTTGGCATATGGGGCAGAGGCAGTGGTTCCAGTGGAGATTACTCACACGTCTCCAAGAATTGAGGCTTATGAACCAGAAACAAATGAGGAAGGCTTGAGGCTGGCCTTAGATTTGATTGATGAAGTTAGAGATGAGGCAAATGCCAAGATAGTTCAGCATCAGAAACGCGCATCTTTCTATTACAACCTAAGGGTTAAAGAGAGATTCTTTCGACAAGGAGATTTAGTCCTCCGAAAGATTGAGGTATCCGGAGTTGGACAAAAAGGCAAGTTGGCCCCAAATTGGGAAGGACCATATCGCGTCAAAAACGTATTTGGTCGAGGCTCGTACAAGCTAGAAACCCTCGAAGGGCATGAGGTGCCAAGGACTTGGAATGCCTCAAATTTGAAAGTCTATTATGTTTAAAGTATGTCCTGATTGGACTCACTACCAGGACAAATAGAAATAAGGTTCGATGAAATCATGAGCTTCCTAGAAAGCAAATGAAGGGTTGAAACCCCAGAAACCTAAGACATTCGGTCCAAACCCCATCATTTGATCTGCTCAATGAAAGGCTTGAAGCCAAAACAAGACGGTATAAGACATAAAAGGCTTATGCAAATGTCAAGTTAGCCTCGAATAAGGCAAAATCGTTGTAAATGTGTAGGCCGCTCCACACTTTACACCATGACGATACTCGTGAAACACTAGTGTATATTAAAATCCCCAAAAAAGGGTAGTAAGTCCCAGGTAAGGGATAAAAAGACCCCAAGTCTCGAAAAAGACCAGTATAACTTCTATGAAATCCTAGTGCATTATCATATACGTTGGGAAGCGCGATCAGCCATTTTAAACCCAGAATCTTCAAAGAAAGCCCAGAATCTTCAAAGAATTCTTCAAAACTTCAAGTAAGAAACCCAGAAAACGATGAGATTCAACAGAAAATCTCGCCAGGAATCGCCTAGTGACTGGAAACCCAACCGGTTAAGGAAGGGCAACCGTCTATAGCCAGTTAAGGCCCACAAATCCATTTATGGATTATAGAGATTAAAACCCAAATAATTTGGGTCTCAGGCAAATTCGAAGCCCAAACAATAAAGGCCCAAGGTTGGAATAATTTAAGTCCAATTAAAAATTGGGCTAGTTAAGGCCCAAGAAAAGAATGAAATTTGAAATATAGCCAAGGCAAAATCAAAGATTTAAGGTCGAAAAGACATTAAATCGAAATCGTACGACCGAGGTCGAAAATATATGGGAAAACGAGGTCGATTCCAACGACCTCGCTCCCAAATAAAGTCGAAAAATAATGAAATTGAGGTCGAAAAAACCTTAGAACGACATCGAAGGCTCGAAGTAAAAAATATACGAGGAATTGAGGTCGTTTCCATCGACTTCGCACCAAAAATCCAGTCAAAAAATTGAAAATTTGAGGTCGAAAAGACCCTAGATTGAAGTCAATTGATTGAGATCGAAAATACACTATAAATCGAGCTCGAATCCCTCCACCTCACACCCAAGTGAGGTAGAAAACAGAAGGATTCAAGGTCGAAAGAATGAGGTCGAATATGACCTAGAAAACGAGGTCTAAGCATTCGACCTCACGCCAAAATGAGGTCGAAAACGACCTAGAGATCGAGGTCGATATTGACCTAGAAATCATGGTCGAAAAAGGCTGGAACGAGGTCGAATGACCCAGGTCGAAAATGACCTGCAAAATGAGGTCGAAAGTATGAGGAATCGAGGTCGAATGACCCAGGTCGAAAATGACCTGTAAATCGAGGTCGAAAGTATAAGGGATCGAGGTCGAATGACCGAGGTCGAAAATGACTGGGAAGTCGAGGTCGAAACCATCGACCTGGGACCAATCAAGGTCGAAAAAAGGCTGGATCGAGGTCGAAGGCTCGAGGTCGAAAAAGACTTAAAAATCGAGGTCGAAACTTTCGACCTCACTCCAGTCGAGGTCGAAATCCAGATCGAATTTCAGGTCGAAAATGACCTGTTTCCTGGTCGAATTTGAGGTCGAAAATGACTTGTTTCCTGGTCAAAAAGGAGGTCAAAAATGACCTAATTTGAGGTCAAAAATGCCCTTAAAAATGGAAAATTTTGAGGAAAAACACGTTATAACTTCTACGAAAACCCCAAGGAGTATTTCCCAGAAGTTAGGGGGCAAATGATATGGTCAGAAAAGTAATTATAGAAATATAATTGACAAGTCAATGGAAAGGCCGATATTTAAGGCATGACACCCTAATTATTCATTAATTTTGTAATTAATGAATAGGGAAAATATACAGCTCATAAAAAGAGTCCAAAATATGGTAAATTCATCAAAGAAGGATCCGGAATCCCAATTAAAGGCAATTAATGAGTCATAGCCTTTATCAACAAGGAAACGAATTCTCCAGCAAGAAATACAATGTTTATCCAATATAAAAAAGGAGACTTATTCGCTAAGACTCCTAAACATACCATAAATACTAGGCTTTAGACGCCTATATAAGGACCCTGATCCTACAATCAGAACTACGTTTTGGACACAGCTCCATACGTCATCTACTACGTTTTGGACACAGCTCCATACGTCATCTACTACGTTTTGGGCACAGCTCCATACGTCACAACGCCTCGAAGGCGCAACAAGCCATAAAGGCACCCCTAGAACTACGTTTTAGACTTCATCCTCGAATAAGGACATACAAGTCACTACATCCTTGGTGTGCCCCTGCCGCCATAGCCCCGAGGGCAACACCAAGAACTACGTCTTTGGCTTGATTCTCAATAACGAATTGAGATACGTAGGCATCTTGTGAGGACCGATTTAGTCTCGAAACACAAGTGCAGCCATAAAAGCTCGAAGCTCATTAAAGCCTCGCATTAAATTCGTAAGCTCAGATTTTATTCCACAACACACTTATAAACATTTTTAAAACATCATACGAAACTTATTTGAATTTTAAATAAGTCACGATTAATTTTTAAATCAAAACTCGGATTTTTAAATCCAATATAACCATTTAAATGCAAATAAATCAATTAATAAAATTAATTGACACTCTTTAAATACTCAAACTATTTTTAAATAAATAAATAGGCTTGAAAATAATTAAACTGAATTTTTAATTAATTAAATCTAATTAATAATTAATTTTTAAGAATTAATTGATTAAAAGAAATAACCAATTAATTATTAAATTAATTATTAATTAAAAATAATTAAAATAATTAAGTTTAATCAATTTTCGGATTTAAAATAATAAATATAATTTTCCAGAATTTTTCTGATATAAAAATATATTTTTTACAATAAAAAAATGAATTTTTAAAGATTTTAAACTATTTTCGAATTAAATTTAAAAATAAAATCCAAAAACAGTTTTCTGAAAATGAATTAGGGTTTTGAAGATTGAAACCGGGTCAAACTTCGGGTAAACGGGTCGGGAAGAACGAATCCGGGTCGCCAAGAACATCCCACCAGATTCTGGGTTTTCCAGAATCCGGCCGGTGTCCGGCGACCAGAATCTTTCATTCCCGATCAAACACAAACAATTTCATAGGGATTTTGTTCGCTTTTTCAAGACAAACATAACCCACACACAAACACATACGTACGATGCCAGAATCGAGCCCAGAATCCGGTCAAAGAAACCGTCGGTAACAACTCCGGCCGGAAACCCGATCTACTCATTCCGTACATGAAAATTGATGTTTAATATGTTAAAATGAAGCTTATAACTCACACAATCAAAGCCCCATATCAAAATCAATGTCAGATCAATATCAAGAACATACTATTCAAAAGAAGAATTCGGGTCAAAACCCGAAAATCAAACCCGAATAAATTGAAGTTAAACACGAAATTAAATCATGGATTTTTGCTAATTAGAACCCTAGGAACATTTTATAAGCAACCAATTGAATGGAGAATCAACAGAATGAAAATCCCCAAATTAATCAAGAACCCTAATTTAATTCGAATATTGAAAAATTCATAATAAATCAAAAAATTACCAGATGATGATGAGGTTGGAAGATTCTGAAACTAGAGATCAAGAGCTTTGATTTGAGTACAAGAACTTCAGATTTGGATTTCAATAACACCTTGAACGAATGGTTTGATTCTTCAAGAACACGAAGAACACGGTTCGGGGATTTTTATTATTTCGAGAATTAGGGCTGCAGATTATGATAGGTTTAAGGTTCGATTCGTCTTTTTATATTTTTGGAAAAATAATACCCCAAATAACATTTTTGGATCGATATAGATCCATTGGATCGTTTAAAAACCTTAATTAGGTTAAAAACACGTTTTACGAGGAATAATCAGTTAAAAAGGTTGATGATCATCCAATTGATATATATATATATATATCATTATATAACTAATGCTCAAGAATACTGGGGCTATAACAAATGTAATATTGATATAAAACGATATATCCGTCCCCTTAAGCAATTAGGGTTCGGAACAATTTTTCCCTTTGTGAACAAAACGAATTATTCTTGCAGAATCAAATAGGTAGGAATGAAATGATACGAATATCTCTCCCGATAATGATTCGAATACGAAAGACGAAGAGATAATAATTAATGTACGAAATTCCAACGGGGCCCTTGAATTATCAAAATGGGGCTCAGAATTGAAGAAAATTCCAAATGACGAAATATTTGAAAGGGGCTTCCGACTCACCAATTAGCACATAATCACACGATAATTATCATTTAATAATATTCCAATACTCCACAACAAATATTTTTATAATAAATATATCATTTATTTAAATAATAAAATTCACGGATATTACAGGTGCTACCAACTTTCCGTTGATGCTTGGGGTCCTCAGGACTTGGAAGTAGACACTCCCTGCATAGTTTTCAAATTCGGAAGAAATAAATTTAGACAAGGCATCAACCTTCACGTTTTCTTCCCTTGGAATGTGCTCTACATAGCATTCGTCGAACTGAGTCATGATGGCCTTGACAAGTTTCAAGTACTTGGCCATGACTTCATCTCTGGCCTCAAATTCCCCATTTACTTGGGAAACCACTAGCCTCGAATCTCCAAATACTTTCAGAGTTTTGACCCTCAAGGCTCCAGCCAGCCCTAAACCAGCTATCAGAGCTTCATACTCAGCCTCATTGTTTGTCGTTGGAAAGTCAAGTTTTAGTGCATACTCTATGAGGAATCCATCAGGACTTTGTAGCACTAAACCGGCTCCACTTGATTTTGTTTTTGATGCTCCATCAAAATAGAGCACCCAATATTCTTTGAAATCCATCTCTTGATCTTTCTCATCCTCCACTATTACTTCCTGCCCCCCGACTTCTTGGTTGTCAATGGTACATTCAACCATGAAGTCATCGAGTGCTTGAGCTTTTATGGCCGTTCGAGGCTTATACTTGATGTCGAATTCGCCCAATTTAATGGCCCATTTGATCAATCTTCCACTGACTTGAGGGCTATGCAAGATGTTTCTCAGAGTTTGATCAGTCAAGACCTCTATCTTATGAGCCTGGAAGTACTGGCGTAGCTTTCTTGAGGCCATTATCAAGGCTAAGGCAAACTTCTCTATGGTAGAGTTGTTTATTTCTGCCCCATGTAGGATCTTGCTCACGTAGTAGATGGGTTTCTGAACCTTTAACTCTTCTTTTACCAAAACAGCTCCAAGGGCAGTGTTAGAAACCGCCAAGTACAAATAGAGAATTTCCCCTGGCTTGGGCTTTGCCAACAGTGGTGCCTCAGCCATGTATTTCTTCAGGGCCTCAAAGGCCTCTTGGCTCTCCGTTGTCCATTCAAAATTTTTCACTTTCTTGAGTGCTTTAAAGAAGGGTAAACACTTCTCTCCTGACTTGGAGATGAATCTTCCCAATGCTGCCACTCTTCCTGTTAGTTTCTGGACATCTTTGACAGTCCGTGGTGGTTCCATGTCTAGAATTGCCTTGATTTTGTCGGGATTGGCCTCGATTCCTCTCTTGGAAACCATCAGGCCTAAAAACTTTCCCGAGCCTACACCAAAGGCACACTTAGCTGGATTCAACATCATCTTGTGGTGCCTTAGCACTTCAAATGCCTCTCGGAGGTGCTCAATGTGATCGGCCTCATCGAGGCTCTTGACTAACATGTCATCTACGTAGACCTCCATGGTTTTTCCAATTAGGTGTCCAAAAATTTTGTTCACCAACCTTTGGTAGGTTGCCCCTACATTCTTAAGTCCAAATGCCATGACTAGATAACAGAAAACACCAAAGTCAGTGATGAATGATACCTTGGAGATGTCATCCTTGTGCATTTTGATTTGGTTGTATCCACTGAAGCCATCCATGAAGCTGAGCATCTCGTGTCCAGCTGTAGCATCTATTAATGCATCAATCCTTGGTAAGGGAAAACAATCCTTAGGACATGCATCATTCAAGTCAGCGAAGTCTACACACATCCTCCATTTTCCATTGGCCTTTTTGACCATTACAGGGTTAGCCAACCATTCTGGGAACTGTATCTCTTCAATGAATCCGGCCTCTAGAAGTTTTTCAACTTCTTGTTTAATGGCCTCTTGCCTTTCTGGAGCAAAATTTCTCTTCTTTTGTTTCACCGTCTTTCTTTCAGGATCCACATTCAACTTATGAGTTATCAATTGGGGATCAATCCCTGGCATGTCAGCCGCCGTCCAAGCAAAAACGTCATTATTCTCTAGAAGAAAAGATATGAGCTTGCTTTTCAATGGCTCAGGTAGTAGTGCCCCAACATATGTCACCTTCTCTGGTTCACCAGGGACTAAGGGAATGGAGATTAAATCCTCAGCTGGTTTCCCTCTTCGGTCCTCATTGTCGTCAGTATCCATGTCTTCAAATGGGAGAACTTGCCCCCCGATTCCATCAGGCCTTAACGCAGCTACATAACAACTTATAGCCATCTTTTGGTCTCCTCGTTCTTCACCAATCCCATTCCTCGTTGGGAACTTGATTTTTAGATGATAAGATGAGGCAACGGCCTTGAACGCATGAAGACCAGTCCTTCCCAGGATTGCATTGTAGGTTGAAGTTACCTTTATAACTATGAAGTTCAGCATTTGAGTAGACGTATTCATCCCTTGCCCCATGGTCATTGGGAGTTGGATAGTGCCTTCCACTTTTGATTCCACCCCATTGAATCCGTATATGGGCATATTTGAGGGTGTTAACTGAGAATCAGTGTAACCCATCTTGATAAAAGCATCGTGGAACAAGATATCCACTGAAGCTCCATTGTCAACTAGGACTCTCTTTGTTTCAGAATTGTCAATCACAGGTACGATGACTAGAGGGTCATCGTGGGGGAACTTCACCCCTTCCAAGTCCGAATCATCAAAACCTATTGACACTTCTGTTCTGGCATGCTTCGGTGCTTCTCCAACCACAGTCATTACCTCTCGAGCATAAGCCTTTCTTGAATTTCGGGAGGACCCAACAGCAGTTGGCCTTCCGAATATCATGTTGATGACTGGCCCTCGGGGCTTAGGGTTACGATCTTGGTCGTTGTCCCTTCTGTCGTAATCCTTCCTTTCGTAATTTCTTCTTTGACTCCCTTGATTTCCATCCTTGGTGAATTTGCTGAGTTTTCCTCTTCGTATCAGAAATTCGATCTCATATTTCAATTGCCTACAATCGTCGGTGTCGTGACCGACTTCTTTGTGGAACCGACAGAACTGATTTTGGTTCCGTTTGGACATGTCAGCCCTCATTGGCTTCGGCCATTTGAGATCTCCTTCCTTAGCTATCTCCATCATAATTTGACTCCTGGGAGTGTTCAATCTTGCATACTCCGTAAACTTTGGCCCAAAATTGTTTCTCTTGGGTGGAGAATCAGAGTCCTTTGACGTTCTAGGAAACTTTTCCTTGACGTCGTATTCCTGAGTTTCTTTTCTTTTCTTTGACTTTCCACTACCGCCAGCAGTGGGTTCATACTTTCTTATGCTTTCTTCAGCCTTGATATACTTTCCGGCTCTATCTTGGAGCTTCAGCATGCTCTCGGGTGGATGTTTAGCTAACGACCTTTTGAAGTGGTCATCAGTAGTTCCTTGTTGCAGGGCTATCATAGCCACTTTGTCCTCTAAGTCCGGGACTTTTAAAGCCTCCCCAGTGAATCGATTTATGTATTCCCTCAAGGATTCATTCTCTCCTTGCCTGATTACCATGAGTGATGCAGAACTTTTCTCATGCACCCTTCCACTAATGAACTGATTGATGAAAGCCTTGCTTAGTTCCTTGAATGACCCAATAGAGTTGGGTGGTAGACGGCTATACCAACGTTGGGCCATGCCTGCCAAGGTTTGTGGAAACGCCCTACACTTGACCGCGTCGTTGGTTGGCTGCAACAGCAGTGCATTGGAGAAGGTCCTTACATGATTTGCGGGATCTCCCGTTCCATCATAGGCTTTGATCGAAGGCATCTTCAACTTTCTGGATATAGCCGTTTTCATGATGTCTTGAGTAAACGGTGGTGTAGGATCATCAGGATCTCCTAGGGGCAACAGAATATTAGGATCACCCCTTGGGGCTTCGGCCCTCTTGGTCCTTCTTGGTGGATCCAAGTTGATTATAGGGATTCCTTCAGTCGTTCGGCCCCGAGATTGAGCGGCCTCTTCTTCAGCAAGGAGTTTTTTGAGCCTTGCAGTCTCTGCCTCGTGGGCTGCAAGTTTCTCCCTAGTAGTTTGGGGTGGCTCCCGATTTGTCTGGGATGAACGTCTCCTTCTTGGGGCGACATCCTCCCCAGTTGTATAACCCTCATCCTCGGTGTATGGGCCCGAGTAATCTTGAACGAAAGGGGTCTGGCGAGTTTGTTGATTTTGGGGTCCCAGACCTTGAATATAAGGGGGCACATATGCCTCATGGTAGATTGGATTAGTTCCACTACCGCCCGCCATGGGTCGAGGGGGCATGCCATAGCTTGGCATCCCTAAAGTCTGATTCGCATATTGAGGGAGATCAGTGGTATGGCGGAAAAGTTT
This sequence comes from Heracleum sosnowskyi, assembly GCA_030848705.1. NCBI lineage: Eukaryota > Viridiplantae > Streptophyta > Magnoliopsida > Apiales > Apiaceae > Heracleum > Heracleum sosnowskyi. Next base: position 4,564,290 of record CM061242.1, on the reverse strand, counting down.
GCAAAATCATGTATCAGAATACTAGCAAAATCATGTATCAGTATACACACGACCCAAATTTCTGGTCGAAAAATGTGAGGTCGAAAAAGACCCAAGTTGAACTCGAAGATTTCTGGTCGAATTTACACTTAAAATCAAGGTCGACATGTTCAACCTCACTCCACTTCCTAGTCGAAAATGAATACTGGGAATGAGATCGAAATAATACTAATTCCTGGTCGAAAATTTGAGGTCGAAAAAGGCCTAAACTTTCTGGTCGAAGTGTTCGACCTCAACACTGTTCTGATCGAAATTAAGCTATAATTCCTGCTCGAAAATGCAAAGAAACGAGGTCGAAAATTCCTGCTCGAAAATGCAAAGAAACGAGGTCGAAAATTCCTGCTCGAAAATGCAAAGAAATGAGGTCGAAAATTTGAGGTCGAAAAAGACCTAAATTTCCTGGTCGAACTGATCGACCTCATTCCAGTTCAGGTCGAAATTGACTTGACTTCCTGGTCGAAATTGGCTTAATTTCTGGTCGAAAATACCTCAAAATGAGGTCTAAAAAACCCAAAATGAGTTTTAGGGATAATTATTAAAAATACCTGTGGGTACACGAAAATTCCTAAAATATTAGGAATAAATATTAAAAATACCTGTGGGTACGTGAAAATTCCTAAAATATTAGGAATAATTATTAAAAATACCTGTGGGTACGTGGAAATTCCTAAAATATTAGGGATACTTATTAAAAATACATGTGGGTACACGAAAATTCCTAAAATATTAGGAATAAATGTTAAAAATACCTGTGGATACATGGAAATTCCTAAAATATTAGGAATAATTCATATAAATGTCAAATTAGCCTCGAATAAGGCAACAATCGTCGTAAATGTGTAGGCCGCTCCACACTTTGCAATAAGGCGATATTTGTGAAACACTAGTGTGAATGAAGTCCTAGGTAAAGGATAAATAAGACCCCGAATCTCGAAAAAGGTCAATATAATTTCTACGAAAGCTTGAAAAGTTTTCCTAGAAATTGGGGGGCAAATGATATGGGCTAAAAATAACCCTAAAAATATAATTAATGACATATTAATTAGACCCGAATTGGTCCAAGAACACGGCCCAATATTCAAGGCCCGAAACTCTGATTATTCATTAATTTCGTAATTAATGAATAGGGAAAATATACAGCTCATAAAAAGAATCCAAATTATGGCAAATTGGTCAAAGAAGGATCCAGAATCCCATTTAAAGGCAATTAATGAGTCATAGCCTTTATCAACAAGGAAAAGACTTATCCTGCAAGAAATACAACGTTTATCCAATATCAAAAAGGAGACTTATTCGCTAAGACTCCCAAACATACCATAAATACTAGGCTCCAGACGCCTATATAAGGTCCCTGATCCTACAATCAGAACTACGTCTTTGGCTTGATTCTCAATTACGAATTGAGATACGTAGGCATCTTGTGAGGACCGATTTAGTCTCGAAACACAAGTGCAGCCATAAAAGCTCGAACCTCTCCAACCTTAGCATTAATTTCGCAAGCTCAGTTTTTATTCCATAACAACGGGTTATAGGCTAGTATTATTAAAACAGAAACATTAAAAGTTTTGGTTTTCGGTTTTCGGTTAGATTTTGGTTTTCAGTACTTTTTATAATTAATAAATTAATAATATAATCAAAATTCGGGAAAGTTTTTTTCTACATTAATATTTCACTATATTTTACTACATAAAAATCAAATAATATTGAAATCTAATCAAAAAAATGGAAATGTTGGATCTAATTTGTTTAAATTTAGGATACACTGCTACAAATATACTTCTTTCTTTTTTAGGATAACGAAAGCTACTACAAATCAAATCTTTTATGGAATTGTATTATTGTCAAGTTACCAAAATAGTAACTAGATGATTGGCTTTTATAATTAAAATATTTTTTTTTCTAACAAAATCTACTCCTTTTCCAAAAATATCATTACAATTATCTTTAAATTAAAACATATTACCTTTTATATTTGTTATTACTAAAATCTATGTTTTCCAAAAATATGAGGTGCAATCCTTACTTATTTATTTTAAAACCTATTTTAATACTCTATTTAATAAATAATAAAATAATATAAAAATAGTAACTAACTGATTGCCTTTTATAATTAAAAAAAATCTAACAAAATCTCATCTTTTTCCAAAAATATCATGACAATTACCTTTAAATTAAAACATAATATCTTTTATATTTGTTATCACTAAAATCTATATTTTCCAAAAATATGAGGTGCAATCCTTACTTATTTATTTTAAAATCTATTTTAATACTCTATTTAATAAATAATAAAATAAAATAAAAATATTAACTAGCTGATTGCCTTTTATAATTAAAACATTTTTTTTCTAACAAATTCTATTTCTTTTTCAAAAATATCACGGGCAGTTATCTTTAAATTAAAATATATCACCTTTTATATTTGTTATCACTAAAATCTCTCTTTTTCAAAAATATCAGGTGCAACCCTTACTTATAAATTTTAAAACTTATTTTAATACTTTTAATTATTTAAAAAATGACCTATTTTAACAAATGAACGTATTTTTTAACAAATACAATTAATATAATTAAAACACATCTAAAAATATTATAGGTAGTTACTTTTTTTTAATTAAAACACTTTTCTATTTGTTCTTATTAAAAAAACTTACTTATATTAACATGTCAACTTATTTTTTTAATAAATACAAGTAATATAATTAAAACACTTCTAAAAATATCACGAGCAATTACTTTTTTTAATTAAAACATGTTACATTTTCTATATCCTTATTATTAATATTACTTTATTATAAAATAATATTAATAATACCTCATTTAACTTCATCAGCCCCATCTGTATTTTTTTAATATTTTTTTACGTTACAATTAATATTTAAGTTTCTCATTTTATAATTTATCATATTGATTTTTATTTTTATTTTAATATTTTCCGTTCACGTTAATTTTTTTAATTTATTATTTTTTAAGGCCCGTGCCTTGCACGAGTTATAGGCTAGTATATATTAAAGGCCGTCTAGAAGTAATTTGAGCCAATAAAATGATTGTAAAATGACGATTTTGCCCTTATTTATTGAAAAATTACAAACTTGTCATCCCTCTATCATTTATGTAAAAATAAAATAATTATGTTGCTATTAGGAATCGAACCTCTGACCTCCTGTAAGAAACACAGAAGTAAATAAACAAGACACACACAATCACTTTAATCTACTTTGTATTAAGTAAATTAAATACTACAACTTCCAGAATTTCACAAGGGAAATTCAGGCTTCTAAACAAGAACAGAGTTTTCTTGCTTTGCTTACAGAGAAAAGAAGTGCTTCAAGATATTTCTATGATAAACTCACTTAAGCTAACAGTAGGGTGTGCACAATATATATATTGTCCTATACAAAACTAGTGCACACACCTAATTACACAGCTACCCTTACTGCACCTCCATTTTGTCGTTCCATAAAAAGTTGGTTGTGTCAGGGAGGACTACTTGCTTTCTGTGGTCCTCTCCCTTATCTGTAGCTGCTTGTCTTCCTTCTTCCTCTTCAAGTTTAGCTGTAGATTTGCCATATGTTTCTTTGGACCACCTGACCAACACAGATGCTTCAGTATTTGTCTCCATTGACTTTGATCTTGTACCTTCATTTGTCTTGTTGTAAATGGCTAAGTGTTGATATCGTGAACTCCAATGTTTTCCTGACTTCGCGATGTGTCCTTTGAAGACTTTGCGACATAGGCTATTTGAGGACTATGCGACATAGGCTATTTGAGGACTTCACGATATAGCCTTTTTGAGGACTTCGTGACATAGGCAATTTGAGGACTTCACGATCTAGTACATTTTGACTTTGCGGTATCAACACTTCACGGTATAAGCCTTGAAGACTTCACGACATAGTTCATTTAGGACTATGCGATCTCAGTACTTCACGACATGGAATTTGTGGACTTCACGACATAGCTTTATTCCGACTTCACGATATAGGGACTTAGACAAATTTATGCAACTTATTTCTTCAGGGCCTTATTCACTCCAATCCTGCTGCATGAACAATTCTGAACTTCTTCCAGGATAGTTATTCATTGGCCTATGTACATTCTAGGTGCATGAAATTTACTAAGCTCATTATAATCCTGAGCATACAAAATAAAGCTAATGTTTATGAGAACAAGACAAGTACATTTGAGACCTATACTATATCCCAGTGATAGAAATCACTAGGTCATGTAGTGTGACATAGTCACAGAGTGTAGGCTTGTTAATGGTGGCATTCAGACATGTCTTGAGCCTAACAATCTCCCCCAAATTGTGAGTAAGACCCTTAGGCACAATTTCATGTCTGATAACAAGCCTAACTAACATAAAAAGAAACAAGTATGAAGAAGAGTAAAAGATGTACAAGATTTTAAACATTACAAACTGAGAATTAAAGCTTACAGATTTTTCTCTTTGTTCTAGACAACTTCAGTTCTCATTTGCTTCTGTAACAGATCATCATAAAATTTCTTCTTCCTTGCTTCTTTCTTTCTCTTTATCTCAGAAATGGCCAGTAGAATTTCATCCTTTGCAGTGAGCTCTTCAATGAGAGGAGAGTCTTCTAGATCTTCAGTTGCTGTTCTTAGGGCACTTTCCACATAAGATTCTACAAACTCCATCCTTATCTTGCTTTTACCTCCATTTAGATTTTTGTACTCCACAATGTAAGGATTTTGTTTTACCCTGCACAACCCTTTCTTCCTCAACTCCCTTGCTCTTTCTTCCATTTCAGCCATCTCCTTTTCTTTCAGACACCTCTTTTCTTCATTTAGCTTCTTTAGATTTTCTTCATAGTCAGAGTGCATCTTCATGAATCTAGCAATTTCTATTTTCCACATCCTCTCTTCCTTTTCTTCAAAATTCAATAAGGCATTTATTCTTTCAAGTTCATAGGTTGGAAAATATTGCCAGCTACCTTGCTTCATCTCTTTCTCCCTTCCATCAGTGTATTTGATCTCAAGATGATTGTTCTTCACTTTGACTTCAAAGATCCTTTGAGCTCTCAGAAATGCTAGGGCATCTTCATCATAGTCTTCATCAAGAGGAAGAACATTGATCCCCACTAGTTTGGTGATTACTCCAGTTTTCTTTGTTATCCTTGTCCTTTTGGCTACACTCTTGATCTTCAAATGCTTCACTTGAGGTAGATTTCTGAAGTAGGGAGATTTAGTCTTCAGTGCCACATCATTTGGAAGTAGCTTCATCCCTTTCCCCTTCATCCACTGTAACACTCCACTAGCTGTGACTTTGTGGAAATGTCTTTTGTATTTTGTTGTTGTGGCTTTGCTTTTCTCCAGTGGCAAATCAGTTTCAGAAGTCTTAGATAATGATTTTGGAGGATCATTACTGACAGTACCCACCCTAGACTTAGATTCTTGTGTTGTGGTTAAGATACTGCTAGCAATGTCCTTGACTTGCTGATTTCCACTATTTTTCTTTACAGTCTCCTTATTTGTCTGAGAGTCCTTCTTGTCTTCATCAGCATCTTTAGACTTCTTAGAGGTTTTGCCCTTGCTGCTCTCACTTGCCCCATCCTTATCACTCATTGACTGACCTCTTCTTTTGTAGCTTTTATCTTCATCATCATCCTTGTCATCCTTCCCGTCCTTTCTTTCTTTTAAAGACACAGGAATTCTGCCATGAATGAGAAATGATTGTAGAGTTTGGATCATTTCTAGCTCTTCTGCTATTCTGAATCCTCTTTTTGCTCTGAGCATCTGAAGCACCTCATTTATCCTGTCCTTGTACTTCATCACCAACTGAGCAGGAACTACAAGCTGATCAATACAGTTTGCTTTGGTGGTGCTTTGAAACATTACTGTCCTTGGCTTTGAGATGACCTCAGGCAATCTTGCAAATTGGTCCTTCTTCAAATCCTCATACAGCATCCTGTTGTTGTCACCCTTCTTCTCTATTAGCTCCAGAATGATATCTAGTTCAGTATATCTCAGCTTCTCCAGAGTCTCAAAAGACAAATGCCATAGGTCATTTTCTTTGGATACCATGATAATCTCTCTTAGATAAGCATCCTTGACCTTTCTGACTACCACTGTTAGGTACTTGATGTTTTCTTTTATCATTCTTCTGTAGTCATTGGTGTCACCTTGTACACTGATTAGAATGGCTTTCAGAAACTCCAGAAAGGCCACATCATGATAGATGTTTGTGTTGGCAACTTCCTGTAGCTTGGCATCAGTGATTAGATTTGCTTTAATAGGCTGAGCACTGTTGAAATGAGAGGAGCAGGACCCTCCATGGGCATTGTGCCAGGATAGTAAGTTGTAGTCACACTACTTTTCTGGCCAGCTAAACTGGTGACAGAAACAGTAGGAAGAGTTATTGGCCTTGTGTCTTTCTCAGATATTTTGCCCTTGAGCTTTGCAGAGACTCCCCCTTTCAGAGTCACTTCCTTTCCTTTCCTTTCTTTCTCCCCCTTAGGCTTGGGATCAGACAAGATGTCTTGAGCTTCTCCAGGAATATGAAGATTCATGCTTCTCATCATAGAGGTCATCATCTGTTGTTGGACCAGCAAAATGTTTGAAGTTGAGTTGATTTGGTCATCCAACTTGGCATTTAAGAGCTCCAAGGAATGAGAAATCCCTTGGTTTTCAGACTTTAAGGATGCCACTTCTTTCTCCAATCTTTCAACCTTGGAGAATAGCTGCTCAGACTTGAAAGGATTGAGAGCCTGGTCCTTGAGCTTAGATAATTCAAATTTAGATATGTTGGAGACAGGAACCTCATCCACCAGCTTGTCACCATACTGGTTTTTCCATAGTACTGAGAGCATTGAATTGATGTTGATGTTGGACTGCAGTTGGTTCTCTAATTTGGTGGACATTCTCTTCAAATTATCAGTCACCAAAGCTAGAGAAAGATCCATAGTGGAGATAGTCTGAGTAGTCTTTCTAAGCTCTTTGAGGATGCCATCCACCTTGGGAAAATCAGAAAGATATGTATTTCTTAGCTGAACCAGAGAATGTTCAGTTTCTTCCTTGATAGAAGAGATTTGTGATTGAAGACTTTTCCCAAGGAAGTGCAGAGCCTTCAACTGACTTTTATAAACTTCATTTACTGCTTCATAGATTTCTGCAGGAGAGAGACCTTTAGCATTCGACCCCAAAACAGTAAGATAGTCCTCCCTGAGAAAAGCTAGAGCCTCTTTCAGCTTCACAGTTCTCTTGCCATCCAGCCAAGCATCCACATTACCATCTTGCGGGGCTTCATCCACAATCTTATCTTTCTGGGCCTCAACATCCTCCTTGTGACAGAGCAAGATAGCTTCATAATCTTTATTTGGGAGTCCAGCTGTGAGGAGGTGTTGGGCAATTTTTGAGAACTCGTCTATCTGTGCCATATGAAGATTTTGAAGTGCTTCATCCGTCAATTGTGTGGGCACAGAAGATGATCCTGAAGGTCTGTCATGGTGCACAGACCCCAGCCATTGTGACATTGTGGCCTGAGCCAAGTTAGAGCTAGTGTTAGGCACTTCTGTCACAGATGAGGGTTCTGCAACATGTATGGATGATTGAGGAGTTTCCTCCAGCCTTGGAATAGCTGTGGAGTCTGATGCTGTCTCCATTGAAATGGGATGAATTACAGCATCATCTCCATATGCCTGTGAAGGCAATTCCACATCCCTAAGTATAGGAGAGTTTGGCACAGGGACTCCAGTAAAAACTGGTGAATCCTCTATGTTTTTGTTGGTGTCATTAGGATATGCCCCAGCATGCATACCCTGACCAACTAAATGTGGTTCCTGGGTGGTGAGCACAATGTCATGCACCATGTCACTTGAGGTTGGCTCAATCACAGATTTGAATTGTGAGTGATCAATAACAAGATTGTCATGAGAATGACTCTCTTGTTCAGAATAAATTTTTGATGTAGAATCTAATAGAGAAGTGGGGTTTAGACTAGATTTTGGCAACTCCCCTGAGAAATATGAGGAGTTTCAATTGTGATGTGCTCTCCATTCTGTGTAAGACCACCCTTATTTCCACTTGGGTCAAGAGTGAGTTCTTGACCCTGTGTTGACTCTATACAGGATGTAGTGGGGAGACTACTCTTTTCAATACCAATGCCCTGTTGAGAGGCCATTGATAGTAACAGGTGTGCCCCTTTTTCCACATCTGAATCCTGTTGGGAGGATTCAGTGGTAGACAGAGATTTGGATTTCTTACTTTGTCTGGTGGGTGACTCAGGATCCTCACTTCCTAACTCTATTGATTCATTGATAATTGCCAGGGCTCTCTTCTTGGTCTTCTTTTTAGGAACACCAGTCTTTTGAGAGACTGGTGCACTTGGCTCCCTAATTTCTAGGGTGGTGTTTGCAGGAGGGTCACTGGATGGGATAGGAAGGCTTGGGTTAGACTTGGAGGCTCCTTCTGTCTTAGCCTTCCCTTTCCATGAAAGTTCATGGTATATTGGCTTATCAAGTGGATAAGATGAAAATGTGTCCTGCATATGTTGGGTCACACTTAGTATCACATCCACTTGATTCCTTGTGTCCAATGACCCAAATAGAACTTTGGACATGGACTTGGAATAAGCCATTTTTGTTTGATCAATACCGTCTAATTCATGCACAGAATTATCTAAGTAATTTAAAATGCACTGAATGAAACGAGGGTAAAAGATCTCATTACCTCTTCCACGAATGGTCCTGCCTAGCCTTTGAGCCAATTCCTTGAGAATTATGGCCCCCACATTGATCTCCTGGTTGTTGGCCAGAGAGTAGGCTAGCTTCACAACAATATGACTGATATGGTCCCATACTGTCTTCCTGCATAGAAACACCTTCTGAAGTGCGTCAAACAGAAATGACCACTCCCTCATTACATACTTCTTGTTTAGCTTTGCAGTATCTATCTCCTCAGCAACATACTGAATGAGGGTCAGGAAGTCCATCATTTGATCATCAGTGGCTTCTGGGTCATGACCTTCCACCTTGAACCCCAACGCTTCATTGATTTCCCTCTCCCCAAACTAGAAGTGCTTGCCTCCAATTGTGCAATTCACCCCCTGAAACGAGGTTCCATCTTCCCTAGCCATTGTTGAAACCAAAGCTGTTCTCCAGAATCCTTCCAAAACATCGACATACAGAGTGGGGTTTAGGGTTAGGGCTTGGCGTAGGTAGGAAGTGTTCAAAAACCGTACAAAACACTTGTACCTTGGGTTAGCCTCAGCCTCAGAGGGAATTGTGAGAAGATTTGTCTCTTTGGGTATGGTTAAGAGGTTAGAAGAAGAAGTTGCTTGAGATTTGGGTGCCATTTGAAATTGTGATTGAAGAAGAGAGAAGAGAATTTGTTTAGGATAGAGAGTTTGAGAGAAATAGACAAGATGAAAAATGGTGAACCGTTGGCAAAAAGTATTTATATGATAGAGACACTGCAATATGGAGTTATGAATATGTACATGCTATTGTTATGTCGCGAAGTCTCAAAATAGCCTGTATCGCAAATCTTGAAAAAGATATCGTAGAGTCTTAAAATGAACTATGTCGCAAAGTTCTAAAGGTAGAGAGTATGAGGTGACTTTGCGATATAGTATAAATACCTTGTCCATAACTCTTTATTTGGAATTTCAAGCATTCTGTTAGACTTATATCAGAATTTGAAATAAAATTAATTTAAATCAAAATTTTGTTAAATGTGGAGACTTGTCGATATAGTTATTCTAGGCCACGAAGTCATAAAATGAACTATGTCGCAAACTCAAGAAATGAACTATATCGCGAAGTCTCACAATTTTGACAGTTTGCGATATAAGTCTGTTTTATTTGAACTAAGTCGTGAACTCTCAAAATCACCTATAAAGAGATGTCTTAAGAGATCACGATCACTCCCACACAAACATGATTTTAAAATTTTGCAGTAAAATACTGAAATATTTATAAATCATATCTCAGCTAATTTTCACTCCAAGTAAATAGATCATCTAGATACAGTGAAAATTTACAGCTGCAACAAATAACTGTCATATTTACTTAGAACTACTAAATGAAGGATTGAGCATTCCAATTTCACTCACAAGTCTGTTAAAGACAGCTTCATGTAGAGGTTTAGTAAATATGTCAGCTAATTGTTTCTCATTTAGGGGATTTTGACAGTACCAACTTTTTGTGTAGTAGACATTTTTGAGATTTAAAATGAATAATGAAAATTTTAGAGTTTAAGAAAAAATCTCAAAACAATTGGATCTTTGATTAGTATGTCAATCAAAAGGCTTTGATGCCAATTGTTAGGTCCTGATATGTTTGTAGAAGGGGGGTTGAATACAAACGATACCGTTTAATCAAATTTGTCCTTTGAATAATTTAACAATTAAGAACAAATTAATGCAGAATAAAACTGAAACAATATTCAAGTTAAATATAACTTATATTAAACTTGACGAGTGTTACAATTTGATCAATGATTACAAGGTTCTTGATAAAACAAACCTAGAATAAATTCGACATGAATTTATCTATTTTTGTAATAAAAAGGATCGAATACTAAAAAGTAGTTCGATATAAAATCTAGGGATTATGATCCGCTAGAAAGCTAAAGCAGTACAAGAGAATCAGTTCCTATGAATTAAATGTTATGAACTAATCAAGAATTAATTCTCTGGTAAGAAATGAATGCTTTGTTGTTTATAAGTAAAGAAGACAGTTGAGAAATGTAATGTTGAAAGGTTCTGTCTGTTTTGCTTCTTTGATGTTCTGTGTAATGAAAGTAATTGTCTTCTGCCTTGTATAAATACCACTGCGTTTTCTTTTGTAAGCCACGTGCAAATCCACTTGACAGAATAAGATTTTGCACTATGAAGACAAGCAGAAAAACAATCCAATAAGCCTTGGAAGACTTTCGGGAAGACAAGGAATGTATTAGGAAGACAATCGGGAAGACAAGGATTTACACTAGGAAGACAATCGAGAAGACTCACTTTTGTGAGTCTTCCTAGTTCAAAAAACAGAGTCTTCCTAGTTTAAATCTAAGTCTTCCTAGTTCATTTTTATTCTAATTTAAACAATTAACTAAATAAATTATGTATTAAATTAATTCTTTATAGAATTAATTTAATAAATAATTTACTTAATAGTATTAATTATTTATGAGAGAATAAATAGAATTAGTTGACTTCTCAATTAATTCCAGAATCACTTAAAACTTAGATAAAGAATAAACATAATAGTACGTTGACACTCAATGCACGGTCTGGTTCATGAGTGACTAACGACAATGTCTGTTCTTTATCTGTTTGACTTTAAGCAATGATTCATTTCCTTCTCATTCTAGAACTCTGTAACCAGTATCTTTTGCTGTCACCAATTGAAATCTCCGTCACTTTAATAAATCCACTGAGCTTGAATACTTCACTGAGGTTTGATCAACAAATTGATCTTCTTTCAATGTAGAATCACTTCAAGACTGTAGATGACTTTAATCTTCATTCTTTGACAGATATAATCTTCTGAGATTCCTGTGACATTTGATTTTTATTATTTACTTATTACATCTTAATTAAAGTTGAGTAGAATCCTCGGTGTTTACAAATAGGCCTAGACATATGCCTTTCAATCTCCCCTTATTTGTTTGTTAGACAATAACAACCAAATACTCTAGAGGATAACTCAACTAAAACAAGAAAAGATAAGACTTTTAAGAGCCAAGCAAATAATAAAAAGTTCTGGATTAAATATAACAATTTCCAGATTCAAACAGTAAAGATAAATACAAGATAGTTATTCCTCTAGTCTCAACAAATGATAAATTTTCCTATCTTGATTTACCTATCTCTAAACATTTAACATTTACAAATTTCACCTTCTTCAGCTTCTTGCAAGGTGACTAGAAGATCTTTGTCAAGGACACGATCACTTTTAGAAACCACACCACTTGGCATTACTGGTTGAGTGGTGATCTTCTTCAATCTGTTCTTCATCTGAGCATACCTTGGAACTTTCTCCGTGCAGTAGTCTGAAATCATATCAGCAACTTCAGACTTCTCTACAGTAGTAAAACCAGAAGTTCTCAGAAGATTCTCCAACTTCACCAGTTGCATTGTAGTCTGTAGCTTCAAAGAATCAGGATCCAGCCTCACAGTCTCTAAAGTTGTACCTCTGTAGATTTTGACTTCATAAGGAAAGTGCACAACTTGAGGGCTGGCCTTCATTGCAGAATCTTTCAGCCGGTCATATAGAAGCTCATTCAAGCATGAAGATCTCTTTACCTTACTCATAAGAATCCACAATTCAGAGAGAGATCTTCTTTGTAGGAGGTCAAGAGAAATAGTGAATGACCCTTCAAGAGCACTTGAGACATAGATGTACAGTTCTTGCCTCACTTGATCAAATGCAGATGTAATCCTTAGGATATCTTCCTTCAATGCCTTCGTGTATAATGAATTTTCTGGATTAACAGTTCTGATCTTCTCAAGTAACTTCAGAAAAGTAGCATCATTGTTTGTGCCTCTTTGAGGGATATCAAACATCTCCCTTGCCTTATCCCACTTGCCTCCTTGCTTCATCCTAACATCCAATCTCCTTTCCTTGACATGAATACTATAAAGACGTTTTTTGTCTTCATGTTCAGCCTTTTGAATTTTCAGCTTCTGAGAAATGATGTCGGAGACCTTAGCATTTTCATCCTCCTTTCTTCTGAGATCTGCTTGTTGCTTCTTCAACTCCTTTTGAAATAAAGGGTCAGGTGTGTATAAATCAGCTTCATCTTCCCAATCATCAAAGTTAGCTGCCTCTTCAACCTCCTCCTCACCAAAAGCTTCTTCAGGAATGGTCTTCTCCAGATCACCAGAAGTGTCAAATTGGAAGTCATCCTGTTCACCGTGGTAGTAGTAGGCATCATCAAAAACAGTCTCCTCCAATGATTGTTTCCCTTTCCCCTTATCTTTTCTAACTCCAGAAGCTCCTCCAGCTTCTCTGTTATCTCATTTCTTCTCTTTCTCCCCCTTAGTTGAGGAATCCTCTACAGTTTGAGCTTTGGAAGCCCTAGGATTCACCTCAGAAGTTCTCTTTATCTCTCCTTCTTCTTTATCTCCTCCTTCATTAGCATCATCATCTTTATCTTCATCATCTCCCTCAAAGAATGTTCTTTGTTGTGCTGTAGGTTGATGTGAGTTCTTTATCATATAGTACAAGTGCTTCATACCTTCATTCAGATGCTCCATACCTCCTTCTATCCTCGACATCCTTTCTTCATTAAACCTTTGATTTTCATCAGATGTTTGCAGAATGAAGTCCACCTTGGTAGAAATAGAAGCAATCTCCTTGACACTCTCCGATATCTGAGCATTTGACGTTGTAAGATCAGAGATGTCGGAAGCCACCAGTACTTGAGATTGTTGGATTGAATTCAGCCTCGGGAGTAGATTATTCTTCAATCCTTGCAGGTCATCTTTAACAGTACCCAGCTGATTAGAGACAGAGGTGGAAGATTGTGCAACCACTTGTGCTTTCAGAAGATTGTTCTCAACCTGGGTTTCTTGTAACTTTCTCTGTAGATCAGCTAGCTGGTTCAACAACAAAGCAGTGTTTGTGTCTGTGTGTTCACTCACTTCAATTTCTCTCAGTCGTGTTTCACTCAACTCATGTGCTTGTGTTTGACTCTCATCTCTCACAACTAACTGTCTATCCATGTTTTCAGAAGATGTACCTGCATCAAAAATCACCCTAGCCCTTTCAAGAGAGGTCAGTGGTGGTGCAATGGGAGTTCGCAATTCCCGATCCCTGGTTGAGTCTGTCAAAATATTTGATATTGTATACTGAATTGCTTCAGGGACAGACTCACCAGGTTGCCTTTCACTTTCTCCAGAATAAACTGCGAGTGAAAAATCCCTTAGGGGAGCCAGAGATGTTCCCTCTGGGTGGGGAGAAAATGATTCTATTATTGGTGGCGAAGAATCAGATTTTCCCTCTGATGCCTGTGAAGGCACTTCTACCGTAACTATAGTAGGCACTGTTTCAAAATCAAAAGTAAAGTGCTCTCATTGCATAGTGTCCTGAGTATATTCTATTTGGATATCTTCTCCCATTGTGAGTAATGGGAGAGTGCTTGACTCAGTACAGGATGCCATGGCCCGATGGTGAAATTCAATAGATTCATCCTGTTGAGAGGATGTCTCCAGAGACTATTTAGTGGCCATATATATGTCCATATCCTGTTGAGAGGATACATATGGGCTTACAGATGCCTCCCTATAGGTTTTTCTTTTCTTTAAGGGTGGAGACAGAGCTGTGGGAGCACTCTTTTCAACTATTTCACTAACTCTTCTTGAACTGGTTTGAACATTAGGCTCAGGTTGTGTATCAGGAGTGTTTGACTCTCTGTTTGGCTATATGACCTTGGTCAGAGACTGTGGTTCTACAATCTCTGGGTCAGCCCTAACAACCACTTGGGTTTGAATTACTGTACCATAAGAAGATCCAGGGTTAGGAATAACTACATGTAGTGGAACTGGATGTGGCTCAGGAACTTGTTCACCAAAGATTGGAAGATTAATGAATTAACTCATCAATGGTGAAACAAGAACATGTATGTTGAGAAATTTGGATGAGACATCAAGTCTGGTGTATAATTTAGTGTCTATGGTTGGAGAGGTTTCAAATCTGGTTTCTCGAAACAGTTCTACCTGCTCAGCAGTGAGAAGATGATTAATGATAAGAGTGAGAAAGCGAGGGTACCAACACTTCACTTTCACATGATTATCAGAATCTCTCATAGAGTGAGCAAGCCTGTTAAGCATTAGGTTCCACAGAATCTCAGCAAAGTTTAATCTACGACCAAATACAATAGCATAAGCAATATACTGATTAAGACTGGTAATGCAATGAAAATTTGTTTTTGTGCAATTACCAAATACTCTTGCTATTGTATCAAAGAACAGATCCCATTCCCTTACAACAAAGCTCTTGGACAATTTGACCATTTGTAAGGGACCCTGATAATGAATATTCACAAAGAACTGTGATAACTCATTGTTAGGATTTATGGGTGATAGCTATGAGGCAACTTAACTAAATACTTTATTTACTTAATTTTTATTAAGTAGGAACATACTGTCACAACCAGAGTATGTCTTTGTAACCGTTTTATTTTGTACAAATAAGATTCTAGTGCATCTTGGTAGAAGTTCATTCATTTGTTCAAGCCTCAAGAAGTACTCAAGATGGACAACAAGAATAAAGATTATTGTCACAGTGCTGACAGTAAGGTTACAAGAAGACAGCATGTTGCGAGTCACAACAGTACATTCACTCTGACAGCAACATTGGCGGAAGCCCTCTGACATCAACTTTACCTTAGCCTGACAACAAGCTTGGAAATCCTGACAGCACCTTCAGCGGGGATTTCTTACTGTCACCAAAAGCGCATTCCTGTGACAGCAAGCTTAGCCATCAGGATACTGTCATGAAGGGATAACATTTGCATTGGTAAACAACCCAGTCAAACTCGTGACAGTTTGGATGTTCAAGAAACAGGCGTGTTGCAGTATCCCAACACTGTAACAGGTCTGCAAGACTACGACTGAATCTTGAGAGACCACATGACAAAGCTCACCAATTCCAAAGTATGACAAATCTACATCTACTGAATTATGTTAGCTTAAAATAGAATGTTTCTAGATTGCTTTGATATGTATTGATAAGCTGTCTGTATAGCAATTTAGGAAAGAATCACGGGCATGCAAATTGTAAGAAGCTGACACTTGAAAATGACAGCAGCTTTACAAGACCCGTGATTGAAAGTGACAGGTTTAGCCTACTTAGTCTATCTCTCAATTCATTCTCTGTAATCACTCGAGAAACCGAAGCTCAAGAAAACAAACATTTTCTTGAGGTTGTAGCAACCCATTGCAAAATAAATAAAACATTTATTTTGTGAGAATTACTCGTGTGTCTACTTGTGTTTGCATTTGATAAACTGATAATCCTTAATCTTAGTTCTTGTTGTTGAAAATGTAGATTGAGATTTATCAGTATTGCATTCTACCCCCCCCCCCCCCTCTGCAATAGTCAAGGACCAACACTCATCATCAGTGGGTAAAGGATCAAACCTGTCCTTTGGAAATTGTAAAACATCACAGAATAACTCAAAAGTGACTGTATATTGCTGGTTTAGAATATTGAAAGTGAAAGATTTTGAATCTCCAGCAATAATAGCACTTGAAAATAAAAACCTCAATGGATCAATCGTAAGAAGTGCTGAGGCACAAATAGCATGACTGCCACAAGTCTCGCTATTTAAAAATTGAATCCAAGGTTTAAAACGTTCCACCTTGCATTTAGACGGATCAAAATACCCAACATAATTATTTAAAACAAGTTCAAAATTAGGATCCATTTTAGTAAAACAAGAAATTTTAATCAATTTAAAATAAAATTAAAATTTTAGGGATTTTTAGAATTAATTAAAATTACTTAAAATCCACATAATCAAAATTTTACCAAAATTAATCACTTTTAAATTTAAATCCTAATAATTCGAACTTAACAACTTTTGAAAAGCAAAATGACTGGGAAAATGATTTTACAAGAACACACACAGTTAATGAATCTCAGAAACTACTACTTGATCACTAAAACACAAGAATCACTTAACAGAACCAAGAATACACAAGTCGAAAAAAAGTGAAAATTTCAACAGCACTTCGACTCAAATGATTGATTTTGAAAGAACAGTAATGATTTGCTAAGTAATGACTTGAGCAAGATTGAAAATGATCAAGGATTTCTGCAAAGCAAATAAGAATGCGAAGGGGGTTTTATAAGAACAAAAAAGAAAGAAAAAAAACTGATAAGGCACTGCTAAGATAAATAGAAAACGAGCAGTGTATGTAATGTGTGTATATATGTAACAGCCCGACTTTTCGGACTATTATTTCTAAATCAAAACTTAAATAAAACATATTTATTTGATAAACCAAAATTTACCAAAGTCAAACGCAGCGGTTAAACTTAACAATAGTCCAAATCACAAAAACGGAGACGCAGCTCCATAACCAATATCCAATGTATATCAAATAATCAAAAGGTATTTCTTAACGAAATAATAAGTTTTTAAGCAAAATCTAAAAGCAGGAAATCATCAAGTCCACATCCTTATTCTTAATTAGCTTCCACAATGAACCTGAAATATAGGGAAAGGGATGAGCTACACAGCTCAGCAAGTACAATTGACAAACAGATATTCTTAAAATTCAATGGGCGGTTTTAATAAAACAGATTTGGTCAAAATATAATAAGTTGCAAAACCTTTGCAAAATTGACCCGGCCCAAAGTTTACATTTTAAAATTTCAGAATTTAAAACAGATACAGAATTTAAAGCAAAACAGAAATAGAACGAAAATCGAATACCACAGTCTTGCTCTACGACCACACTTTCCCAGTAGCCGGGATCTTATTCTTATTCTTATACGCCACACTTTGCCAGTGACCGGCATCTAAAGTTCAATAATTACGCCCCCTTAATAGGTATCTAAAGTTGCACACTTGTGCGCCTACTAAGGGTATCTAAGGCTAGTTCCGGAACTATAGCGTAAATTAAGAACGGGTTCGAAACGTAGAGACTGTGTTCTAAAATTCAAATACTTATATCTTATAAAATTCGAAACATAATTCTTATATCTTATACGAAAATCCGAAGATCACAATATAAATATATTTTTCAAAAATGAAAAGTAAGTCAAAAGTATTTACCTTCAAAGCCACCAAACACTGAAAATTAAGTAATTCACGGAACACCTAAATAATATTTAACAAACATTAATTAGCAAACTGACCCCAGAATTATTTAAACTCGGAGAACAAAACATGTTTATTATATAACAGAACTTTGTAACATCCATCCACGAATTAACTACACAGGCTAGGTCGACTGTAATGGTATTATCTCTACCGTGTACACCTGAATTTGGATGTACTGAAACACATAAAACAAAGGAGATAAACACAAAAACTGGACAGAAAATTGACATGTATGCAAATATATATTAATCAATAAATTTGAAACTTAATATTAAAATAATCATAATCTTTGTAAGTTTTTTTTTTTTGAAACATAATCTTTGTAAGTTAAAATATAATTTTTCAGTTGTTCACCAAACCTCTTTCAAATAGCACGGATTAAACTTGATAAACATGACAAGCCATTTACCTTAATCTTAACTAAATATTTTAGCAAAATCAACACTTAATAGCATGCAACTTGTACCACCTTTAGATATATCACTTGATAATAGAAGTTATCGAAAATCTACTCCATCGTAATAAAAATTTATGTTTTTTTTTCTTTTATACCAGTTCTAGGTGCAATACCGATTAGCCTCACATAATCAAATAATATCAAATAAATAAAATTATTAGATACTAATTTTAATGTGCACATGAACAATTAACAATCATAATTATTGTAAACTCATGGCAGACAAATCACTAAAAGAAAATTAACTCATTATCAATTATACGAAAATCATATGAAACAAAACTAAACTTGATAACTAACTTAAGTTGTACATCAAAACAACAAATATCCAAACACATGTGCATGTATACAGTGATCAACTATCCCTGGAACATTGTTAACCAATTATATCATGGTAAACCAACAAAATCACAGTAATACAATTCTATGTGTGTGTTCTGTGCATGGTAAAGAAATTGATTAAAAATATAATATAAAATTGAAAGAAATGGCAGCCACTAACAAGCATGAGGCAACACAGGAACATCAACGTATAATTCTTACATGAAATCATTTAACGAGTTACATGGCAGACTAAAGAAAACAAAATTTTAATTAACACATAAAAGCACGCCGGCTCGGGGAAAAGAAGACATACCTCTTGGTCGGCTGCGAAGTCTGTACCAGTCTCGGCCTATTCTAAAGAGTTAATTATATAGCCACCCAACCCCTAAAGTAATTTAGGTAAGCCTAAAATCTTCTCCTAAAAAATTATTTAATCACTCTAATATTAAAAATATTCTAATTAATACAAATATTCTAAATTAAATGATAAAAAAATTCTAAATCTTTTCACAATTCTTTCCATAAAATCAAATCTTATCCTTATTCAAATTATATAGCACAAAAGTAATTCTAGCATTTTCTAATTAAAATAAATAAAACTAATCTAATATTAAAATAATAATAAAAATAACGGGGTTTTACAATATATATATTAGAAAAATAAACTGTAAAAGAGAAAAAAAATATGAACGGTTTTTTTTTAAAATTGTACTGGGAAGACTTAGGATAGTCTTCCCGGTAGTCTTCCTAATACAACTTATAAAGTCTTCCGAAAAATCAATAAAAGAAAAAAAAACAGAAAAAAAAATAATTAATTCTAAGTCTTCTGTTAGATATAATTGCTGATGTTTGTTTATCAGTGTTTAAAGTATCAGGATACCATCAGAGTTTAGCTGAAAGACTGGTCAGAGTTTTTTAAACTCTGAGAGTCAGAGTTTGCTTAGCAGTCGGTGTAAAAGTCAATGAAGATTCTAGAAACGATATTCTTTGAAGATGGAAAGAAGCAAAGAGATATCGAGATGGCTAAGGAAACGGAACAGAAGACAGAAGCAATTCTAGATTGATATTAATTGTATAGCTGATTTATAGGAATATCAATTAGAAGATTGTACGTAGCTGTGTACTATATAAACACAGATAGGTTAACCCTAAAAGGGATGTGAATACGTGAATTATCATTCTTGTAACCTAGCAGCTCTCTGTGATATTTTACATCACTGAGAGAGGAATTTTTAATTCCATACAGTTTATTGTTCATAAACAGTGTTCTTATTGTTATTCTTACACGTATACTTGATTATATATTGTGTATTCGGCCTAACAATTGGTATCAGAGCCAAGGCTGTTTAATATATACAGTTTTTGATCCAAACACAAGTTATAATCATGGCTGAAAATAGTCAAGCAGGTTCTAAATCTGAGAAGGTTCAACCAACTTCTGTGAGTCGATATGAGACGATTAGAGTTCCAATTCTCAGACCAGTGGAATATCCAATATGGAAGGTAAAGATGACCATGTTTCTGGAAGCCACAGATCCAGAATACCTTGATAGAATCAATGATGGTCCTCATATGCCAACTAAACTGTCTCATGTTGTTGCTGGTCAAGAACAAAAGACTATTCCAAAGGAAAAGAAGGATTTGACTCCTGAAGATATCTCATCAATTGCAAAGGATGCAAAAGTTAGACATCTTCTCCATAGTGCTTTAGACAATGTCATGTCTAACAGAGTTATTGGTTGCAAAACTGCCAAAGAAATCTGGGATGCTATAGAAGTCAGATGTTAAGGAACAAGTGTTATAAAGAAGAACATGAAGACTATTCTTACACAGGAGTATGAACACTTTGACTCGAGACCTGATGAAACTTTGAATGAGACATATGACAGATTCTGTAAATTGTTGAATGATTTATCTCTTGTTGATAAAGAATATGAACTTGAAGAGTCGAATCTCAAGTTTATTCTATCTCTACCTGAAAGATGGGATTTAAAGGCGACAACAATAAGAGATAATTATGATCTTGCAGAGACAGATCTTGATGAAATTTATGGGTTGCTCAAAACTCATGAACTTGAGATAGAACAAAGAAACAAAAGATCTGGAAAGAAGACAAAATCTCTTGCTCTCAAAGTTGAAGAAAAACTTCTTAAGAAAGAGACATCAAAGAAGAAAGCTAAAGGAAAGGCATTGGTCATAAACTCTGAAAGTGAGTCATCAAACTCTGATGATGACTCAAACACTGTCGAATCATCTGAAACTGAGGATGATGAAGAACAAATGATGAAAATGGCTGCTTTGATGGTGAAGACTTTCAAGAAGATGGGTTTCACAAACTTCAAGAAAGGAAAGAGATTCTCAAGGAGAGATTCAAACTCTGAAAGGAAGAGTTTCAGAAAGTCTGAAAGAAGGGATATCAAATCTGGGAAGAAAGACAAGTCTGAGATCTAGTGCTACAAGTGTAAATAGATGGGTCACTATGCTCCAGAGTGCAAGAAAGGAAAATCTGAAAAAGCACTCATCACTAAAGGAAAAGACTGGGCAGACACTTCAGATTCAGATGAGGATGTCAACTATGCTCTCATGGCAACTGTCAAAGATGAATCTGATTCATCTGAAAATAAGGTACCCCTAACAACTTATGCTTATGACACTGATACTATATCTGAATTGAGAATTTATCTTAAAAGCATACATGTTAGTTATAGGGATCAGACTTTAGAAAATGAGAGAATTAAATTTGAGAATCTAAAGCTTAAAGAGAGAAATAAATTTCTTGAAGAAGAACTTGTTAACATGCAACAAGTCCAAAAGGAAAGAGATGATGCTGTTTATGTTGAACATGAGTTGCTTAAGAAATTTAGGCAATTAGAATCTGATTTGGAAAAAGAGAGAAAGGTAATTAAAACCTAGACAAACTCTGGTAAGGACACACATCAGGTATTTCAAACAGATACAGTTGGGTTAGGTTACTGTGAGAAAGATGAACTTAGGTTTAAAGATAAGGTTAAAGTTAGAACACATCTTCCACATATGAAATTTGTTCCTGAATCCAGTAAGCTAAACTCTGTACTTGAAAAAGAAACTGTTGAGGAAGAACCAGTAAAAACTTGTGTTAAACAGGTTAATGTTGGTTTAATGACAGAGAAACAATTCAAGTATAAACTCAAAGAGGTAAAGTCTGTTGAAAAACAGAAAGTTTCCATGAAGAATAGAAATGGAAAGGTATGCATTAATAAAAGCAATAATCAATTGCCTATCACTGATGCTCCTAGAAAAACATGTCATAATTGTGGTAGTACTAACCATCTTGCAAGTTTCTGCAGGAAAAACAAAGACATTAATTCTTTACCCTCCAAGTCTGGAGTTAAGAATGATTATGTTAGGGTTAGACCACAGACTTTATGCACTCACTGTGGGAGTACTTGGCACTCTATTTATACTTGCAAGAATTATCATGCCATTTATCACAACTATTATGAGTTGAAACCAAATTTGAAATGGGTTAAAGTTGATTCTGCAAGTATAAACTCTGATACTGTTAGCTTAAACTCTATTGATAAGAATTCCGCTGCAAAAGCTAACGATGTTAAGAAAGCCAAAGGATCCAAGAAAGTCTGGATCCTTAAATCTAACTCTTTGTAATTGTTTGTGATTGCAGGGCATAAGGGAAAGAACCCTAGTCTTGGACAGTGGATGTTCAGGGCACATGACTGGAAATAAAGCCCTGCTATCAGATTATGAGGAGAAAGCTGGCCCAAAAATTTCCTATGGAGATGGCAACATAGGACGTACTTTGGGATATGGCAATATCAATCTTGGAAGTGTCATCATCACAAATGTAGCTCTAGTTCCAGGACTCAAGCATGACTTGTTATCTGTGAGTCAAATCTGTGACAGAGGTTATTATGTAGATTTTCAACCTGAATACTGTGAGGTTATTAGCAAATCTACAGGGAAAGTTTTTCTAGTTGGACACAGACGGAATAATATTTATGAAGCAAGTTTGGTAAAAAAACTCTGAAGGAAAAGCTGTGTGTCTGTCTGCAAAGATGTCTAATGAAGAGAGTTGGAAATGGCATAAGAAGCTCTCTCATCTGAATTTGAACAACATCAATGAATTGATTCGAAAAGATCTTGTAAGGGGACTTCCAAAATCTATACTCAGCTTAAATGGTCTGTGTGATTCTTGTCAAAAGGCCAAGCAAAGGAAGTCATCATTCAAGAGTAAGTCTGAATCTTCAGTTGTGGATCCTTATCATCTTCTTCATGTTGATCTATTTGGTCCAGTGAATGTAATGTCTCTTTGCAGAAAGAAATATGCTTTAGTCATTGTTGATGAGTACACTAGATACACCTGGGTGTACTTTCTGGCAAAGAAGGATGAAACTGCCTTAATTCGGATGGAATATGTGAAGCTACTGGACAAAGGATCACAGTATAAAGTGAAAATTATCAGGAGTGATAATGGTACTGAATTCAGAAATGGAACAATGGAAGAATTTTGCAATGAAAGAGGAGTGAAGCAAGAATTTTCTGCACCAGGGACTCCACAGAAGAATGGTGTAGTTGAAAGAAAGAACAGAACTTTAATCGAAGCTGCCAGAACAATGCTTGATGAAGCAAAATTGCCAACTTATTTCTGGGCAGAATCTGTTCAAACTGCTTGTTTTACTCAAAATGCTACACTGATCAACAGGCATGGGAAAACACCATATGAGATGGTGAAGAATAAGAAACCAAACCTGAAATATTTTCATATTTTTGGGTGCAAATGCTTTGTGTTGAAAACTCATCCTGAACAGTTGACCAAGTTTGAATTAAAAGCTGATGAAGGAATTTTTGTTGGATATCCACTGTCGACTAAAGCATTCAGAGTTTATAATATGAGAACTAAAGTGATCATGGAATCTATACATGTGTCATTTGATGACAAGAAAATAACTGGAATTGAAGATGAAGAAAATCATGATCAACTACGCCTTGAAAATGAAGATCTAAACTCTGTTGATGTAAACTCTGACGAAGCAAATCCAACAAACTCTGATGAAGCATACTCTGAACCTCTACTGGTAAATACTGAGGAAGTTTCTCAGACAGAACAAAATAGAGAACCAGTTGAGGGGGAGCATGAAGATACTTCAGCAACATCTCAAAATGATGACTCACATTCTGAAAGTGAGTCAGCTGAAGAATCTAACACAAACTCTGAAAGTTCAAACACTGAGCAGTCCAATTCAGGGGGAGCCTCAGAGAATGCAGATGGTCAACAAGAGAATCAGGAAAGCATGGACCAAGGGGGAGAATCCAATAATGATGAAAGAAGCCACTTACCTACAGCAAGAAGGTGGACTCAGGCTCATACACCTGATCTAATCATTGGAGATCCAGATGCAAGTGTGAAAACAAGAAGTGCTACAGCAAATGAATGTCTGTTTCATGCATTCATATCTCAAACAGAGCCTAAGAAAGTGGATGAAGCTCTTCAAGATGCTAACTGGATAACAACAATGCAGGAAGAATTGAATGAGTTTGAAAGAAATGAAGTATGCACACTTGTACCAAGACCAAAGAACAGGTCTGTTGTTGGTACAAAGTGGGTTTTCAGAAACAAGACTGACAGTGAGGGAATAATTACAAGGAACAAAGCTAGACTTGTGGTAAAAGGATATTCACAACATGAAGGAATTGACTATGATGAAACCTTTGCTCCAATTGCAAGGTTGGAAGCCATAAGAATTTTTCTAGCATATGCTGCTCACAAGAAGTTTAAAGTCTTTCAGATGGATGTGAAGAGTGCTTTTCTCAATGGGAAACTTGAAGAAGAAGTGTTTTTTGAACAACCACCAGGGTTTGTGGACCCCAAGTATCCAGATTATGTCTACAGGCTTGACAAAGCACTTTATGGACTAAAGCAGGCACCTAGAGCATGGTATGAAACTCTGGCTCAATTTCTTTTAGAAAGTGGGTTCATTAGAGGTACAATTGATAAAACCTTGTTCTATTTCAATTCTGGAAATGATTTTCTTTTAGTTCAAATCTATGTGGATGACATAATTTTTGGGTCTACTAATGATAAACTCTGTAAGAAATTTGCCAAGCTTATGCAGTCCAGGTACCAAATGAGCATGATGGGAGAGCTTAGTTATTTTCTAGGCTTGCAGGTAAAGCAAACAGATGATGGGATTTTTATCAATCAAGCAAAATATACCAGAAATCTTCTCAAGAAATTTGGTATGCTTGATAGTTCATCTGCAACAACTCTTATGGCAACTGCAACAAAGCTAGACAAAGATACAGGAGCTTCAGTAGATATGACAAACTACAGAGGCATGATAGGGTCTCTTTTTTATCTTACTGCAAGTATACCAGATATTATGTATGCAACCTGTCTTTGTGCAAGATTTCAAGCAGATCCCAGAGAGCCTCATCTAACAGCTGTGAAGAGGATTTTCAAATATCTCAAAGGAACCATAACCTTGGGTTTGTGGTATCCTAGAGAATCAGAGTTTAAGTTAATTGGTTACTCTGATGCAGATTTTTCGGGCTGTAAGATTGACAGAAAGAGCACTAGTGGAAGCTGTCAATTTCTAGGTGACAGACTGGTTTCTTGGTACAGCAAGAAACAGAAATCAATTTCCACATCCACAGCAGAAGCAGAGTATATTGCTGCTGGTAGCTGTTGTGCATAGATTCTGTGGATGAAGAATCAATTGCTGGATTATGGGTTAAGGTACTCTAAAATACCTATTTTCTGTGATAATCAAAGTGCTATTGCTATGACAGGTAATCCAGTACAGCATTCCATGACCAAGCACATCAGCATAAGGTATCACTTTATCAGGGAACATGTGGAGGAAGGAGATATTGAGCTTCATTTTGTGTCTACAGAACAACAGCTTGCAGATATCTTCACTAAGCCTTTGAGTGAAGCTACATTTACAAGACTGGTAAATGAACTTGGAATGATCTCTGGTTTCGACTAGAGATACTGGTTAGACTCAAAATTTACTCTTCTGTGATATGATGCTCATGTTTCTATGCATATGTTAACTGTCATGCAAATCATGTTGTTAAACTCTGGAAGCATACTCTGTTGGTTAAACTCTGATGTTAAACTCTGATTATGGTATTGTCTGAAACATAATAACCGATGAAGAAAATAGTATGAAGCATGATTCTCAGTAAGTAATCATGAATTCTTCTGAGTTATATATGATCTGATCTCAAATGTGTGCAGAAAATTAACACAGCATGATACTGTCTCTATATTTATAGCATCTCTTAGTTTATTGGTCCTATACACTGAGTCTGTACTAGTTGTTTGCACTTTCTCTCATAAATTAATATGTTAAATGATGTCAGTCTAAACTCTTATGACTAGTTACTGCTACTTCACCCCCAAGCAAAAGATGCAAAAACATGCACAAATTCCTTTGAGATCATGTTGAGCCTAGGAAGACCCAAGAACTTATTGTATGAAATAAGGGCTAAAATTTGAAATTTTTGGTGACTAGTTCCAACCACTGATTACTGGAAAAGAATAAAAAAAATAAAATCGAAAGGGGGTGAAAACAAATAAATACATTTAAAGGTACAGAGTTTAGATGACATCAGATTTTGTTTTGCATATGAGAGTTTGGGCAACCAGTTTTTACTGATTTATTTTGTGGATTTTATGCACTTTGAGATGTTCTCAATATTTACATTCAGTAAACTCTGCTATTCACACACAAATAATCACAACTGTGCATTTTGAGAAAAGAGATTATTAATGAAGGAGGAGAATTGATAAACACTGATGAACTGTGTACTCTACGCAAAGGTAATTTATTTTTAATCTCTGATGATTAAAATAAATAAAGGTGTTTCAGACATTTCATAATTTTTGAGGAACATTATTTTTAAAAATAGAGAGTATGATTGATAACGGTTTGTTGAGTTTGGAAATGATGAAAAGTGTCTAGTAACTAGCAGTAATTAGTGGCTGTTTTTACTGCGCATGCGTGTTGGAAACTACCACGATTAGTGCTGTCAGTTAATGCATATGTGACAACTGTCCCACTCACACACTTCACGAGTAAGCCTGCTGTGTGTTTTAATGATTAAAACTCTTCAGTTTTAATTCTTATTTAATCATTCTACACACAACGTTCAAAATTTTTACAGACTTACTTTACTCACAGGACATTTTCACATACACATATTCACAAACACCTTTTCTACATCACTTTCTCAAACACTTTCTCTAAGCATAAACTCTGATATATTCCAAATCTTTTCTAATGGCAACTACTATGTTTCAATCTATTGGTCTAGAATTCGTCCCTAACAATTATGCAGCACCCTTGTCTACTGAGAACGCACCGGAGGCGTTTCACTTGTTTCAGAATTTCCTTACTCAATCAGATATTGGGCAAGCGCTTGTGGAACCAGCAAAGCTGTCTGGACCTCAAATCAAAGCATTCTGGGAAACGGGTGTTTATGATGATGGAGGAGAGGCTGGAACTCCTTTGATTATATTTGAGTTTGATGAACAAGAGTATGTGGTCACTCCAACCACTGTTCGTGATGCTCTTGGTTTTGAAGACTTCAATGCATACACTATTTCTGTTGGTGATGCTGAGCTTCAAAGGATGATGAGGGAGATTGGTTACTCTGGGTCTTTGGCAAGGACAGGTAATTTGAAGCGACCGCTCTTGAGGAAGGAATGGAGTTTCTTCTTTGACTGCATCACAAGGGTGTTCGGGAAGAAGTGTACCAATTGGGATGTTATTCCAATTGACAGTCTACAAATTGGGTATTCTCTTCTCAATGATGCTCACTTTGATTTTGCTAGACTTGTTTTGAATAATATTGGAGAAAAGATGACAGAGAATAGGGGTGTGGTTTATTTTGCTCGTTTTTGTCAGTTAATATTTTCTACTTGTGTAACTGAGGTTAACATTATTGAAGATGATGTTATTCTTTCGTTTAAGTTGCATAAGAGAGTATTTTCTGACTTAACAAATAAAGATGTTAAGAAAGGAAATGTTGGGGATTTGTTACTTCCAGCCTCAATCCAACAATTTCTACAACCTCAACCACAACTAAACTCTAAGCCTCTTCCATCTACATCCCAAAGACCAAAAGCTGGGGGTAGGACTAAGCATAGAGCTTTCAAGGCTGCTAAACCTTCAGTTGCTAATGATTTACCAAAATCTGTTGGTACTTCAAGGAAAAAGAGGAGGGCAAATCGACCTATTTCTGATGAGAATAGGGCTTCTGATGAAAATGAGTCTATCCGCACCAAGAAAAGGAAGTTGGTTGCTGCTTACCTATTTGATGGATTGATTCCAAATTCTACAACTGTTGTAGCTCCAGAGATTGAAATTGAAGATATTTCTGCAAATGCTACTATGCCTGAAGAAGCCAGAGCAAATACTGATGATAATGCTACCTTCAATGATGATTTTCTTGAGCCTATCTTGGAGATGGATATTGAAGAGAATGTTGAAGCACATCCTACTGCAACTCTTGAAGAGTTTGGCAGTGTTGGTGAAACTGAGGATGTGGCAGCTGATCAACCTACAATAATTATTGATGAGTCTTTGGCTACTCATACAGAGATTCTCTCTGTCACTCACCAGTTTATTGAAAAAGGTGAAGATGTTGATCAGACAGCAAAGGCTGTAGCTGAGGAAAATGTTCTTGAAAATACTGCTGAAAATGAAGTTGGAGTTGATAAAGAGCCTGTTGTTGCTACTGTTGAGACAGTTGATGAGAACTTACACTCTGAACATGCAGCTAATGAAGAATTTGTTCAAGACAATGTTCCAGTACATTCTGCTCTTAATGATGCACAAGAAAATGTTTCTAAGAATGTATCTGATTCTTCAAGTGCAAACTCTGATGATGGTGCAGCTGATTCATTTTCTCCAAGGGTTAATGCTCAATCAAATCCTAAAGTGCATGATGTTGGAGGTACATCTCAACGTGATACTGAAGCTCATTTTCAAGACATGTACTTTGCCAATTGGTCAAGTCATGAATGTATCTTTCCTGAGCAAAGAGCAGCTGAATTTGTATCAAAGTCTGCTACTACTATCAAGAATACAGAGCTACTTGCACATCTCAAAGCTACAATTGTCCAAGTAAAGTCTCTTAACAATCGTTTTGATGTCACTCAAAAAGATGTTATTGGACTGAGAAATGACGTTGCTACAAGGGAGCTATCTTTGAAGCATGAAAAACTTTCCTTCACTAGAGAACAAGAAGCTTTAAAGAACAGATTAATCAAGGTTGAAGCAAATCAGAATGTAATGTCTGAGAAGATTGATTCAATTGCTGCTTCACTTGAGTTGCTCACCTCAGTGTTAATTCCTGATGATGTCAAAAAGGGGGAGAGATTATCTAAAGACAAATGCAAGAAATCTCAAACTCTGAGTAGACGGGATGATACTACTGATGGTGGTACAAAAGGAAGAGAGTCAAGGTCTAAATCAAGTCAAGAGCAAGGGAGACTGAGGTCAAACTCTGCTACTGCTAAGGCAAACTCTGATAAAGTAAATACTGGTGCTCAATCTACTTCAAAAGCCAAAAGCTTATTGCTTACTTCTCAACCAAATACTGATGAAGAGATTGCAGCTCAGTTATTTTTGGAAGAACATGGTGCTGATGCAACTATTGAAGATATTGAAGCTGAAGAGAAAATGCTGGCTGAAGAGCATGAGAAGAACCTGAAATCTGGAAAGGTCAAAAAGGTTGTTAAAGTTTCAAGGCCAAAGGAGAAAGGAATTGTGATTAAAGAAAATGTAAATTCTCAACAGAGTTTACAATATTCAAGAAGGTCGGTTGAAACTAATCTTGATAAAGGTAAAAGGAAGCTTATAGAAGGACAAGTACTGAAGAAAGTCCAATCAACCTCTGACATTGCTCAAGTTGATAAATCATTGGAAGTTGTGACAACCACTGATACTACTCAAGTTGTACAGACTCAACTCTCTTCTGAACTTCAAAGAACTTTTGCTAAACCAATCATGGTTCAACACACTCTGATTCCTGGAAATATTAATGTTCTCCAAAGCAAAACCATCATGGGTAAAGAATCAAGAGATAGACTTGGTCTAGGATCTCATAGAGAGAAGAGGGTGAACAATAGTCCTATGGATCAAACTTCATTAGCTGAACCAAGTGTTGGTGTGACTCAGGAAAATCTTGATACTTTAGAGTCAGTTCAGTTAATTCATCATAGAGGACTGAAAAAGGATTTTCTGTTATACTTCAAGGCTGATGGCAGAGTATACAGAGTTGGTGAAGCAGACATTGGGTTAAAAATGAAGGAAGAGCTGGAATATGTACTGTATCTACTGAAAGTCAAAAATCAAAGAACTCATCAAGCAGCTGAGGTATTAAGAAGCAGAATGGTGAAAGCTAGAGCTCTTTGTGGATTAAAGACTGCTGGTTCTTACATACCAAAGTACAGAGATTACAATGGAAAGCTTGTTGAGATGCAAAGGAACAGTGCAAGACTCAGAACAGATCTTGGTATAAAAGTGTTGGAATTTAATCTGGAATCAGATAAATCCTTCATAATAAAGTTAGGAAATGAGATGAGGAAAAACAGTATCTATGCTCTAAGGGCTGCTATCTATCAAACTGGAGAGAGTGATCCAGAGTTAAAAGAGCTGAAAAAGATAATGATAGCTGAGCTAGAGAGAGCTGAAAGAAGATTGCTTATGGACTACATCAGAACTGTACCTGATATTGAAGAAATTAAGTAAATGGAGTCTGTAAGTTTTTAAGTTTTCTGTTCTAAGTTAAAATATAAACTCTGTGATTTTATAAACACTGCATTTGTTATATGTTTTGACATCATCAATTATCTGTTAATTTGTACATTTTTGTATGCACAAGTTGGGGGAGATTGTTAGATATAATTGTTGATATTTGTTTATCAGTGTTTAAAGTATCAGGATACCATCAGAGTTTAGTTGAAAGACTGGTCAGAGTTTGTTAAACTCTGACATTCAGAGTTTTCTTAGCAGTCGGTGTAAAAGTCAATGAAGATTCTAGAAACGATATTCTTTGAAGATGGAAAGAAGCAAAGAGATATCGAGATGGCTAAGGAAACGGAACAGAAGACAGAAGCAATTCTAGATTGATATTAATTGTATAGCTGATTTATAGGAATATCAATTAGAAGATTGTATGTAGTTGTGTACTATATAAACACAGATAGGTTAACCCTAAAAGGGATGCGAATACGTGAATTATCATTCTTGTAACCTAGCAGCTCTCTGTGATATTTTACATCAATGAGAGAGGAGTTTTTAATTCCATACAGTTTATTGTTCATAAACAGTGTTCTTATTGTTATTCTTACACGTATACTTGATTATATATTGTGTATTCGGCCTAACATCTTCCCGGTAGTCTTCCTAGTTCAAAAAACTGGAAAACTTAGGAAAAGACTTAAAATTAATTAGAAAAAACAAAAAACAAAAAAGAAAAAATCCCTTGTTTTCCCGGTAGTCTTCCTAGTATAAAACTGGGAAGACTTAGGAGAAAACTCAGAATTTAATTAAAATATTTTCAGAAAAATGCAGAAAACTAATAAAAATGCATGAAAAATATCTAAAAGCCTAGAAAAATTCACAGAAAATTCCATAAATCCTAGAAAAATATGCATAATAATATAGAATTGCATAAAATTAATATAAACTTGCAGAAATATTTAAACAACAATACTTACAATCTGAAAAACACCTAAATAATTCTAAATAAATATATTTTCAATAAAAATACATTTCTCCACTTAAAAAAATGAGAAAAATATTTTTAAAGAAAATAAAATATTCAGAAATATTTAAATTTACAAGCATGTAATATTAAATGAGAATTAGCAATAAATATCATTTAAATGACAAGATAAAATGAATTTTTGAAAGAACAAACATGACAGAGATATTGTTAATCACTAAGACTGTTTAACATACCCAATTTACCAACTAACTTGATAAATGTGGATTCGTCAACAGATTTAGTCAATATATTTGCAGTCTGTTCTTCTGTGGGTACAAAGTGTAACTCCATAGTTCCATTCATGACATGCTCTCTGATAAAATGATACATAATATCAATGTGCTTCGTTCTCGAATGCTGAACATGGTTGTTGGAGATTGCTATGGCACGTGTATTATCACACAAAATGGGAATTTTGTCTAATGCAAAGCCATAGTCCTTCAGTTGATTCCTTATCCATAGGATTTGATCACAACAGCTTCCAGCAGCAATATATTCAGCTTCTACTGTTGAATTGGAAACTGTTTGATGTTTCTTGCTATACCAGGAAATCAATCTACCTCCTAGGAATTGACAACTCCCAGAGGTACTCTTTCTATCCACAACACTACCTGCATAATCAGAATCTGTATATCCAACAAGATTAAAACCAGAATCTTTAGGGTACCAGATACCTAAATTAGGTGTACCCTTAAGATATCTCAAGATTCTTTTAACATCAACGATATGTAAATCTCTAGGGTCCGCTCGGAACCTTGCACATAAGCATGTAGCATACATAATATCTGGTCTACTTGTAGTAAGATAGAGTAAGGAGCCAATCATACCTCTGTAGCTTGCAATATCTACCTTGATAGAGTTATCACAAGCTCCCAGTTTGATTGCTGTTGAAGATGGAGTCCTTGCTGATGCTGAATCCTCTATGTGATATTTCTTGAGGAGTTCTTTGAGATACTTGGATTGACAAATAAATATACCATTTGACCTTTGACTTACTTGTAATCCAAGAAAGAACTTCAGCTCACCCATCATACTCATTTCAAACTTACTCTGCATTAGCTTAGCAAATCTCTTACAGAGATCATCATTAGTAGACCCAAATATGATGTCATCCACATAGACTTGGACTAATATCATATCACTTTTGTGTTTCTTTGAAAAAAGAGTTTTGTCTATGATACCTCTAACAAAACCATTTTCTAAAAGAAAACCAGAGGGAGTGTCATACCATTTTCTTGGGGCTTGTTTGAGACCATAGATAGCCTTGAAGAGAAAGTACACAAAGTCCAGCAGCTCCTGATTTTCAAAGCCAGGGGCTGTTCCACATATACTTCTTCATCTAGCTCACCATTCAGGAATGCACTATTAACATCCATTTGATAGACTTTAAAATTGGAGTAAGCTGCAAATGCTAAGAACATCCTGATGGCCTCACGTCTAGCCACTGGTGCATAGGTTTCATCATAATCAATGCCTTCAGCTTATGAATACCTTTGAGCAACCAGTCTTGCCTTTTTCCTTGTAACAATGCCATCCTCATCCAGCTTGTTTCTGTATACCCATCTAGTACCAACTACTTTCTTGTTCTTTGGTCTGGGTACTAGCTTCCAGACTTGCTGTTGTTCAAATTGATTGAGTTCATCTTGCATAGCAATCACCCAATCTGGATCAGTCAGTGCTTCCCCAGTCTTCTTTGGCTCCATTTCAGATAGAAACCTTGAATAATGACATTCATTCTGAGTAGCACTTCTAGTTCTAACTCCAACACCTGGATCACCAATGATCAGCTCAAAGGGATGAGCTCTATTCCATACAATCTGTCTTGGAAGATTTGATCTTGATGATTCGCCTTGAAATTCATTGTGGTGTTGTGACTGACTAGTAGATCCTTCATTTCCTCCCCCTGAGTTGTTGCTTGATTGCCTTGATGATTCTTCTCCAGTGTTGGTGGTATCTCCATTGTTACCAATGTTTCCACCACCATCACCACCACCACCAGGATTATTATCATCATTGTTATTGACTTATTGTCATTACCAGCAACATTCTCAGGTGGGGCTTCATCATCTGATTCTGAGTCTGGCAAGTTATCAAACTTCAGTTTCTCAGATGAATCTCCTGTTTGGATATTAGGGAGTTTAGTGTCATCAAATGTTACATTGACACTTTCCTTCACATGGTGACCATCAATCAAGTACACTCTGTACGATCTTCTGGAATAACCAATAAAAATAGCTTCTTGTGCCTTAGCCTCAAACTTGCCAAGTTTCACATTGTCATCCTTAAGCACAAAGCATTTTGCTCCAAATACATGAAAGTATTTGAGAGTTGGTTTCTTGTTTTTCATGATCTCATAGGGAGTCTTCATTAAGTCCTTGTTGATTAAAGTTCGATTCTGAGTATAACGAGCAGTGTTCACAGCTTCAGCCCAAAAGTACATTGGAAGTCTTGATTCACTTAACATAGTCCTAGCAGCTTCAATCAATGTAAGATTCTTCCTTTCCACTACTCCATTCTGTTGAGGAGTTCTAGGGGCAGAATAATGTCTTGTTATTCCTTTATCTGCACAAAAGTCATTTAGGACTGCATTCTTGAATTCAGTTCCATTATCTGACCTTATAGCTCTAACAGGGAATCTCGAATCTAGCTCAATCAACTTTATATGATCAATCACCATCTGTGGGGTCTCATACTTGGAATGTAGGAATAAAACCCAAGTATATTTGGAATAGTTGTTGACACAAAAACACGCAAGTGCACGTGGTCACAAGTAGTATAGAATAAAATTAAGTTCGCTCCCACAGAGACTGGTTTAGGTTGTTATAGTCTTGTACCTATGCAACAATGTATGGTCTTTATTCACTGCTAAGACAAGTAACAAGATAGGGTTTTGAATAACTACAATTAACTATGAGCAATTTAATAAACTAAGGATTAATTAACTAATAAGAATTGGAATCGAATTACTTATGGAGAGAAAGCATGGGATCCTAACTTCATTAAATACTTTGCTTAGAACTGAAACCTTTAATCACTATATGCAATTGTTATGATATCTGATCGGATAACACGAATCAAATACACGCTACCTGTCGGCATACGTATATCAAACTACCCATACATCCACAAAAGAGATAGAAGATGAATAGACACCAATTATGTTTAGACCCTATATGTCTATAGAATTTGAAAACATAACGGTTGAGGAACTAGTTATCCATAAAGATCACACAGGGCAATATAAGTATTTTCATCTCATACTACGAATCATATTGATAAACGAATATGAACCTATGCTAGCATGGCAAGTTCTAAATCTCAAGATCCACTTTCGCTTCACAAGAGATTAACAAATTAGATGTTCGCGACGCATCTATCAATTAAGCTTAACCATACGAGGATATCAACTATACATCACACACAGATCTTTAAGCATCAAGATACTAAACTACATAAATAAATCCGTTAGAATCCCACGACGACGATTAGTTCATATTCGAACCGTTCATCATCGTGGGTTCTGATGATAACATGATAGTAATAAGTCTGTAAAACTGAATATAATAATTAGGGTTTAGAAAGAACAAACGAGAATTCAAGTATCGCCTAATTTAGAAGAATACAAAGATTGGATGTAAAACTAGGTCTTCTTAAATTAGCCGTCTTCTTCTTCTCTTCACCGTGGACGTATATATATATGAATCTTGATATATCTCTGTATATTGCTCAGAAAACGTCCACCAAAAACTTATAAGGGTTTCAGGCTAACACGTATGGCATGTTTCCTTTTCTGATCACAAAACAGAATTTTCAGTATTTTTTCTGGCGCGGGCGCGCGGACTGTGGCGCGGGCGCGCGGAGCTTTCTGTCAAGTGTGGCGCGGGCGCGCGGGCTGTGGCGCGGGCGCGCGGGAAATTCTGTCAGAAAATGCCAAAAAATTCTTCCTTTGCCATTTCTTTGCCCCTTCATTATTCACAAATGCTCGAACCTCATACACATGCTTAAACACCACCTAACGATCATAGAATCATCCCCTCTCTGCTGATAAATCACTTCTACAAATACTTAAACACAAAACACATTAAAAACGACACGTACTTGAGAACAGAACGATCAGATTAAGCCAAATTAGGACGATCCAAGTAGATATGAAATCCACTTATCAATAGTCATCAACAATCACAAGTGCATACTGTTTCTTTGACATGGACATCACACTAACTGGACCAAACAAATCCATGTGCAGTAGCTGAAGTGGTTCAGTTATTGATGATGTGTCAGTACCCTTGTGAGAAGCTTTCTTTGACTTTCCTTTCTGACATGCCTCACACAGTCCTTCCTGTGTAAATTACATTTGAGGCAAACCTCTAACCAATTCCCTCTTGACTAAAGAGTTCATGGTTTTGAAGTTAAGGTGAGACATCTTCTTGTGCCATAGCCAACTTTCATCTGATGAAGCTTTAGCATAAAAACAAGTTACTTCATCTTTGGATCCAGAGTGTAGATCAGCTATGAACAAGTCACCTTTCCTTACTCCTTGAAGAGCAGGCTTTCCATTCTTCTTGTGAAGGATCTGACATCTATCTTTCTCAAAGGAAACATCATATCCTCTGTCACAGAAATGACTGATGCTGAGAAGATTGAACTTCAGACTTCCACAATAGATACATCTTGAATGATAACATTTCCAAACTTCAAACATCCATATCCTCTGGTAATACCCTTGCTGTTATCTCCAAAGGTAACTCCTGGAACAGCTTTCTCAACCACATTTGATAGCAGGGCTCTATCTCCGGTCATATGCCTTGAACAGCCACTGTCAAGAACCCACATAACACGGTTTACCTGTTCCACACCTTGCAGTATCAAATTGATTAGACCTTCTTCGGAACCCAAACTTCATTTGGTCCGGCATACTTAATGAACTGGCCTTTGTCAGGCAAAACAACATCTTTAACCCTAACTACATAAACCTCTTTCACAAAAGAGCGTTTCCATTTATAGTCAGCCTTAACACATTTCTAAGTAGGCTTACGGATAAATGGATCCACTCTAGTCTTTGGAGGACTAGTAGTCTTAGATCTAACATGCTTCCTATTATTAACATGTTGACGTGGAGCAGTCTTATTATCAGATACATGCTTACTATTAAAATAAGCATACATAACATTGAAAGCACAAGACATGTAATTTACCACACCACATGCTTTATGAGAAAGATTAATAGCAGGCATGTTGGTTCTACAGTTGTTTTGATCCACTTTATGAATGTCTGACTTAGTCTTCGTTACAGAAACAACTTTGACTGGTTTGTCAGACTTACACTTTTTGGACTGTTCAAGATCAAAAGCACGATCCTCCATAAGTATCTCCTCTTCAATAATGATAGAGTATTCATTCAGAGGATCTGCTTGAGACTCTCTAAAGAAAGGCTTATCAATACCCTTAAGCACATCTGGTATACCCATTTCTTCAGCACTGACTCTATTAGGGGTATTTATGCTTAATTCACCAATAGACTCATTATAGTCATACCCTATTCCTACAGTATGACCAATACTTTGTTTATTGATGATTTCTTTAGCAGTCTTACAAGAGTTATAGTAAGCATTAGCCTTGACTTTAAGTTCACTGATCTGACCCTTAAGAATGGTTTCCAGTTGAATATAACATTTAACCCTATTCTCAAGAAATGCTATTTTCTCAGTTAGTTCATCCTGATTAACATGCACAAGTTTTAATTCTTTTATTTCCTTTTCAAGGGCTGTGTTCAAAAGAATTATTCTATCATTTTCTCTACGTGCACATGAAACAGTAGTACTAAGATGATAGATCATTTCAGTATCAGTAAACTTTACCTCTGACATGTAAGTTGATGAAGTGTTTGCCTCATTAGCCATTAAAGCAAGGTTTCCAATCTCACCTACTTCTTCATCACTATCAGTATCATCCCAACTCTTGCCTTCAGCAACATAAGCTTTCCCAATCTTATTCTTCTTGCTAGAATCAAATGAGTTCCTTCTCACTTGCTTTGGCTTTTTACATTCTGTAGCAAAGTGACCCAACTCATTACAATTGTAGCACCTTATTGTGCTTCTTTCCACAGTTCCAGTTTTGTAGCCACCCCTTGTGCTACTTGAAGAGGAAGATCCACCTCTCTGAAATCCGGGCTTGAACTTAAGATTGGGATTCCTTCTGAATCTGAACTTCCCAAACTTCCTGACTATCATGGCCAAATCACCATCCTCCAGCTGATCAAGTTCTTCAAAAGAGTAGTAGTCACCACCAGATTGATCAATGGATGTTAAACCAAATTCAGCATCAATAACATCCAAGTTAGAACTGGAAGGTTGAACAACCTTCACTTCCAGTTTCTGTGGGACTACTGTTGTCAATGCAGTAGAAGTACCAACTATCTTTCCAGTTCCATATAATTCATTCTGTTGAATCTGCTCTAGCTCATAGGTCTTCAGAACACCATACAGTCTTTCCAGAGAAATCTCTCCAAGATCTCTTGCTTCTCTGATTGCAGATATTCTGTGCTCCAAATGAATTGGAAGTGTCAGTAGGAACTTCTTGTTAATCTCCTTGATAATTTAGTGTTTCCCACATTGAGGTTCAGATCATTAATTAATTTGTTGTATCTCTCAAAAACCTGAGAGATACCTTCACCAGGGTTTGATATGAAATGCTCATATGAAAAGGTGAGAATTTCCAGCTTATTCTCTCTAACTTCCTCTGTCCCCTCATTGATTATCTCTATTGTGTCCCAAATGTGTTTGGCAGTAGCACAGTTTAGGACATGATTATGCATGATAGGATCCAGACAATCAACCAGTATCAACTGTAGACAGGCATCCAGTGTAGAGTCCTCTTTCTCATCAGGAGTGTAGTCCTTGGGGTCCTTGGGGTACATCCTAGCAGCTCTCGTAACCACATCATTCTCTATCTGCTCTCCCTCAACAATCATAGGGATTTTGGGACCATTCTTCAGCACTCCTAGATATTTAACATTTGCAACTTGAAGAAACAGGAGCATTTTCTTCTTCCACGTAGGATAATGCTCCTGGCTGAACATGGGGATTTTGACAGTACCAATTTTTTGTGTAGTAGACATTTTTTAGATTTAAAATGAATAATGAAAATTTCAGAGTTTAAGAAAAAATCTCAAAACAATTGGATCTTTGATTAGTATATCAATCAAAAGGCTCTGATGCCAGTTGTTAGGTCCTGATATGTTTGTAGAAGGGGGGGTTGAATACAAACGATACCGTTTAATCGAATTTGTCCTTTGAATAATTTAACAATTAAGAACAAATTAATGCGGAATAAAACTGAAACAATATTCAAGTTAAATATAACTTATATTAAACTTGACGAGTGTTACAATTTGATCACTGATTACAAGGTTCTTGATAAAACAAACCTAGAATAAATTCGACATGAATTTATCTATTTTTGTAATAAAAAGGATCGAATACTAAAAAGTAGTTCGATATAAAATCTAGGGATTATGATCCGCTAAAAAGATAAAGCAGTACAAGAGAATCAGTTCCTATGAATTAAATGTCATGACCTAATCAAGAATTAATTCTCTGGTAAGAAATGAATGCTTTGCTGTTGAGAAGTAAAGAAGACAGTTGAGAAATGTAATGTTGAAAGGTTCTGTCTGTTTTGCTTCTTTGATGTTCTGTGTAATGAAAGTAATTGTCTTCTGCCTTGTATAAATACCACTGCATTTTCTTTTGTAAGCCACGTGCAAATCCACTTGACAAAATAAGATTTTGCACTATGAAGACAAGCAGAAAAACAATCCAATAAGCCTTGGAAGACAAGGAATGTATTAGGAAGACAATCGGGAAGACAAGGATTTACACTAGGAAGACAATCGGGAAGACTCACTTGTGAGTCTTCCTAGTTCAAAAAACAGAGTCTTCCTAGTTTAAATCTAAGTCTTCCTAGTTCATTTTTATTCTAATTTAAATAATTAACTAAATAAATTATGTATTAAATTAATTCTTTATAGAATTAATTTAATAAATAATTTACTTAATAGTATTAATTATTTATAAAAGAATAAATAGAATTAGTTGACTTCTCAATTAATTCCAGAATCACTTAAAATTTAGATAAAGAATAAACATAATAGTACATTGACACTCAATGCACGGTCTGGTTCATGAGTGACTAACGACAATGTCTGTTCTTTATATGTTTGACTTTAAGCAGTGATTCATTTCCTTCTCATTCAAGAACTCTGTAACCACTATCTTTTGCTGTCACCACTTGAAATCTCCGTCACTTTAATAAATCCACTAAGCTTGAATACTTCACTGAGTCTTGATCAACAAATTGATCTTCTTTCAATGTAGAATCACTTCAAGACTGTAGATGACTTTAATCTTCATTCTTTGACAGATATAATCTTCTGAGATTCCTGTGACATTTGATTTTTATTATTTACTTATTACATCTTAATTAAAGTTGAGTAGAATCCTCGGTGTTTACAAATAGGCCTAGACATATGCCTTTCAGTCCATAATCCATAAGTTGATTTCTAATCCAAAGCAATTGAGCACAGCAACTTCCAGCAGCAATATATTCAGCCTCAGCTGTAGATGTTGTTGTGGATTGTTGTTTCTTACTGAACCATGACACTAACCTTTGGCCTAAGAATTGGCAGCTTCCTGAAGTGCTCTTTCTGTCAATTCTGCATCCTGCATAGTCTGAATCTGTATAACCAACCAGGTTGAACCCAGTGCCCTTTGGATACCATAAGCCAAGGTTAGGAGTCCCTTTCAGATACCTGAAGATTCTTTTGATGGCCACCATGTGAGATTCCCTTGGATCAGATTGCAACCTTGCACATAGGCATGTGGCAAACATGATATCAGGCATGCTAGCTGTGAGATAGAGTAATGATCCAACCATGCCTCTGTAAACCTTGATGTCAACTCTCTTGCCTTTCTTGTCTTCATCAAGCTTGATAGCAGTGGACATGGGAGTTTTTGCAGGGGATGAGTCTTCTAAACCATATTTCTTTAAAAGATCTTTGACATACTTTGATTTATTTATGAAGATGCCATCCTCTATTTGATGTACTTGCAGACCTAGAAAGTAGGTTAACTCTCCCATCATACTCATCTCATATTTGCTTTGCATCAGCTTAGAGAACCTTTGACAAAGTTTTTCATTTGAAGAGCCAAAGATGATATCATCCACATAGATTTGAACTAGAATGATATCATTTCCATGCTTCTTGAAGAATAGGGTTTTATCAATTGTGCCTCTGGTGAATTGATGTTCAAGAAGAAATTGAGATAGAATTTCATACCAAGCTCTAGGTGCTTGTTTGAGTCCATACAGTGCCTTGAGCAGTCTATACACAAAGTCTGGGAAGTCTTCATTCTCAAAGCCAGGAGGTTGGGATACATAAACTTCTTCAGCAAGATCACCATTGAGAAAAGCACTTTTCACGTCCATTTGATACACCTTGAAATCTGAGTGTGCTGCAAAGGCCAAGAAAATACTTATGGCCTCCAGTCTAGCTACAGGTGCAAACGTCTCATCATAGTCAATGCCTTCTTGTTGGCAGTATCCTTTGGCAACCAACCTTGCTTTGTTTCTTACCACCACACCTTCCTCATCCATCTTGTTCCTGAATACCCATTTGGTGTCAATGACATTCTTTCCTTCAGGAGGTGGTACTAGTTCCCAAACCTTGTTTTTCTCAAATTGATTTAACTCTTCTTGCATGGCAACAATCCAGTCAGAATTCTTCAAAGCTTCTTCAATTACTTTTGGTTCTTCTTGTGACAGAAAGCAACTATACAGACATGTATTTATAGTTGCCCTCCTTATTCTAACTCCATTACTAGGATCACCTATGATTTGATCCGTAGTGTGGGCTCTGTCCCATTTTATTGTGTGACCCTGTTCTTCTTCTTGACTTGCCTCAAGGTCATTTTGATTTGTAGTTGAATTCTCTTCTTCTCCACTTGTGTTGGTGTTCCCTTGCACAGGTGTTTGAAGAAGATCATTAACTTCAGGTGTTTCAACATGTGGAACAGTTAGAGCAGGAGGTTCATCCTCACCTTCAGAATCCTCAAGATATCCTTGATTTTCAAATCTTAATGGCACACTATCTTTTTCACTTGATGCAAGTCCATGATATTTCTTGTCATCAAAGGTGACATCCATGTTTTCCATCACTTTGTGTTGCTCAGGTACAAACACTATGTATGTTGTCCTTTCCAGAGAGTATCCAATGAAGATACCTTCAAATGCCTTAACATCAAATTTTCCAACATGCTCAGAAGTATCTTTCATCACAAAACACTTGCTTCCAAAGACATGAAGATGCTTGAAAGATGCTCTTTTTCCAGTCATCAATGTGTAAGAAGTTTTTCCAGACTTCTTATTGATCAATGTTCTATTCTGCACATAGCATGCTATGTTGACAGCATCAGCCCAAAAGCTAGTAGGTAGCTTTGCATCCAACAACATTGTCCTTACAGCTTCAATGAGAGTTCTATTCTTTCTCTCGACTACTCCATTTTGTTGAGGAGTTCTTGGAGCTGAAACTGTTGAGAAATCCCTTTGTCTTTACAAAACTCATACAGTGTTGAATTTCTGAACTCAGTTCCATTATCACTTCTCAAAGCAACTACAGAGGAACCAGTGATTTGTGCTTCTCTATCAACTCTCTTGATATGCTCTATGATCACTTGAGGTGCTTCATCCTTGGAGAACAGGAATTCCACCCAAGTATATCTTGAATAATCATCAACCATGACTAGAGCATATTTCTTTTTGGAAAGGGACATTACATTCACAGGGCCAAATAGATCCATGTGAATTAGCTGCAGAGGCTTTGAGTTTGAGTTGAGCAATTTGTTCTTGTGACTTGATCTTTTTATCTTTCCTCTTTGACAAGCTACACATGCTCCATCTTGCACAAACTCCAAGGCAGGCATGTCTCTGATGAGCTCTCTCTTAGCCAGAGAGTTCATTGCCTGAACATTCAAGTGAGACAGTTTCTTGTGCCACAGCCAGAATTCTTCATTTGTGGCTTTAGAGTAGAAACAACAAATTTCACCCTTATCTGCAGCCTTTAGATTTGCCACAAACAAGCTTCCTTTCTTCACACCAGTCAAAACAACTTCACCATTACCTCTTTTGGAGATTAGACATTGATCTTCATCAAATTCCACCTTGAAACCCCTGTTGGT
This sequence comes from Heracleum sosnowskyi, assembly GCA_030848705.1. Classification (NCBI taxonomy): domain Eukaryota; kingdom Viridiplantae; phylum Streptophyta; class Magnoliopsida; order Apiales; family Apiaceae; genus Heracleum; species Heracleum sosnowskyi. The sequence continues at coordinate 4,521,669 of CM061242.1, read as the reverse complement.
GAATTGTCCAATGCTCAGAAGGTTGTGCTTCAGTCCCTCAACAAATGCTACATCTTCAATAATGACATTCCCATATTTTACACTGCCATATCCCATTGTATAACCAATGTTGTCATTTCCAAAGGTTACTGATGGGTCATCCTTTTCCTCAAAATGTGATAGCAGGGCTATATCACCAGTCATGTGACTTGAGCATCCACTGTCCAAGATCCATATGACTCTTTTATTCCTGTTGCCCTGCATTCACAAAATGACTAAGTTGTTTTTGGTACCCACACATGTGAGGGTCCAGTTGATTTAGAAGCAATGTTGAAATTGATCATTCTGTTGTAACTAGCATTTTTTAGAGTAGGAGACTTCACTGTGCTTGAGGCTTTAGAGTTGACACTCTTAGGCTCACATGAAGTGTTCATCTCTGTCCTGTGAGTGTGCATTTGTGTGTGTGATTCACATGAGTGTGCAGAGTCAAGTTTATGCTTAAGAGATAAGCAATTAGCAATAACAGTCACATAGTATGTCATGCAATTAGAGTTACCACAGAAGGAATCATGGATATTTAGCATGCCACCAGAATGGTTACTTAGGTTATCAACTTCACTACTAGCAGGCTTATTACACTTATGAGTCAAGTGATTAACAGACAAGCATTTTTGACACTGTTTCCTAGGAGCATTTGGCACATAAGCATAATTGTTGCCCTTGTTGACACCTACTTTACCATTTCTATTCTGCTTCTTTTTCTTAACAACTTCTTTCTTGATCTTAGGAACCTTGACAGGGTTGTCTTTGGTTTCTTTCTGACCAATAGATTTGGGAGAAGAAGAAGTGTCCTTGGCAGCCTCATCTTCTTCAAGTAATTGTTTTTTAATGATCAACAATTCTTCATTAAACTCAACAACACTCTTTCTGAAGATGGGCTCCTCAACACCAGACAAAATGGTTGGGGCATCTTTGTTTACAAAAGGTTCTTTTCCTTTGCCCTTGGCCTTCTTCTTTTTTCCCTTATCTTTCTCATAGTCAAAACCAATTCCAGCCTTGCAGTCTTCAATGTGTTCCTTGTGATAGGTTTGAACAAGTTCAGAGGAGTTTCTAAAGCTTCTTATTTTTAGTTCGTTTTCAGCAATTTGTTCTCTAAGAGGTGTCTCTATTTGTTCAACACAAATCACTTTGTTCTTTAGATACTCAACCTCCTTCTTCAAACCATCAAGATTCACAATCATCAACTCAAGTTCCTCATTCTTTTCTGTAAGCTCAAGATTCTTAGCAGTTAGCCTATCAATTTCTTCATTAGCAACTAACATGCTTGTATGAATGTTAAACATCTCAGTACTCATATCTTCAACAGTTTTCTTGTATTGAGAGGGAGTCATATCAAGAGAAGTAAGTATAGGTACCTGATTAGAAGAGTCACCATCATCAGAAAGTGCCATCAAGGCAAAGTTTGAGTACTCTTGCTCTTCATCCTCATCAGAATCATCCCAACACTTTCCCTCTGCAATAAAAGCTTTACCCTGTTGTTTCTTGAGTAGAGCTTCATACTTAGCTTCAAGATCTAAGTATGCTTTGTCCTTTTTGATCTGTTTGGGCTTCTTGTATTCTGTGGCAAAGTGTCCAAGCTCATTGCAGTTATAGCATCTTATTTTGGACCTATCCACACTCCCAGACTTGTATCCTCCTTTTACAGCACCAGCATTTCCTTTACCCTTGTTGAAAGTGGTTGAACCACTTGATCCAGCAGCATTACCAGTATTGAACTTAGACTTAAATGGCTGCTTCCTTTTGAACCTAATGTTAGGATATCTCCTAGCCATATAAGCAAAAGATTTGTTTTCCATTTTGTCTAGTTCATCTATGCTATAAAACTCATCATCTTCAGGTAAATCATAGACAACTTGAGTCTCATCACCAGTGTCTTCAACTTCCAGCTCTTCAATCTTGACTTGATTGACTTTCAGAGATTCCATTCTTTGACCTAAATTGTCAGCAATAAGGGCACAAGAGGTATTGGCCATTAATCCTTGTTTAGCTTGAATGACTCTCTTTTGAAACAACTCTAGCTCATAAGTCTTCAAAACACCATACAACACATCAAAACCAATCTTGGTCAGATCCCTTTCCTTGAGAGAAGAGATTCTTGGTTCCAAGTGGTCTGGTAGAGTTAGTAAGAACTTTGTGTTGAGCTCTTCTGTTTCATAGTGTTTATCATAGAGTTTGAGCTCATTTACCAACTTGTTGAACCTTTCAAATACTTTTGTGATTCCCTCCTTTGGTTGTGCCATAAAAGCTTCAAACTGGGAAACCAGAATCTGCTTCTTGTTCTTTCTAACCTCTGGAGTTCCTTCACATAGCACTTCTATGAGATCCCACATCTTCTTTGCACTAGTACAGTGAGCAACAGTGTCATACATGTTGAAATCCATAGATTCACAGATGATAAGTTGGAGATGACCATCTAGTGCTATTTTCTCCTTTTCAGGATCAGTGTATTTTGAGGGATCCTTGGGCTCATATCTAGCTGGTATAATCTCAGTACCAACAGTTGTTTCTGCAATCTCAATCATTGGAGTGAAAGGACCATGTTTTAGAATATCTAAGTACATGGGATTTGAAGCTTTAATGAATAATAACATCTTCTTTTTCCACAAACTGTAAAGCTCTTTGTTGAAGGGAGGAATCTTGATACTGCTTAGTTTCTGTGAACTCATTGTTGATCGTTTCATGTTTGTATATCAACAACCTTCTCTGATACCACTTGTTAGTAATGGATAACACTAAGAAACTAGACAGGGGGGGTGAATGAATAGTTTGATTGATTTTCGTTTTCTTGAAACTTAATTGCTGTAACTGATCGTGCTGTAAAGAAATGCGGAAGTAAATAAACAAGACACACACAATCACTTTAATCTACTTTGTATTAAGTAAATTAAATACTACAGCTTCCAGAATTTCACAAGGGAAATTCAGGCTTCTAAACAAGAACAAATTTTTCTTGCTTTGCTTATAGAGAAAAGAAGCGCTTCAAGATATTTCTATGATAAACTCACTTAAGCTAATAGTAGGGTGTGCACAATATATATATTGTCCTATACAAAACTAGTGCACACACCTAATTACACAGCTACCCTTACTGCACCTCCATTTTGTCGTTCCATAAAAGGTTGGCTGTGTCAGGGAGGACTACTTGCTTTCTGTGGTCCTCTCCCTTATCTGTAGCTGCTTGTCTTCCTTCTTCCTCTCCAAGTTTAGCTGTAGATTTGCCATCTGTTTCTTTGGACCACCTGACCAACACAGATGCTTCAGTATTTGTCTCCATTGACTTTGATCTTGTACCTTCATTTGTCTTGTTGTAAATGGCTAAGTGTTGATATCGTGAACTCCAATGTTATCCTGACTTCGCGATGTGTCCTTTGAAGACTTTGCGACATAGGCTATTTGAGGACTATGCGACATAGGCTATTTGAGGACTATGCGACATCGGCTATTTGAGGACTTCACGATATAGCCTTTTTGAGGACTTCGCGACATAGGCAATTTGAGGACTTCACGATCTAGTACATTTTGACTTTACGGTATCAACACTTCACGGTATAAGCCTTGAAGACTTCACGACATAGTTCATTTAGGACTATGCGATCTCAGTACTTCACGACATGGAATTTGTGGACTTCACGACATAGCTTTATTTTGACTTCACGATATAGGGACTTAGCCAAATTTCTGCAACTTATTTCTCCAGGGCCTTATTCACTCCAATCCTGCTGCATGAACAATTCTGAACTTCTTCCAGGATAGTTATTCATTGGCCTATGTACATTCTAGGTGCATGAAATTTACTAAGCTTATTATAATCCCGGGCATACAAAATAAAGCTAATGTTCATGAGAACAAGACAAGTACATTTGAGACCTATACTATATCCCAGTGATAGAAATCACTAGGTCATGTAGTGTGACATAGTCACAGAGTGTAGGCTTGTTAATCGTGGCATTCAGACATGTCTTGAGCCTAACACCTCCTCTTGGAAAACTCATGTTATAATCATTGTGCTACATTTACTTTTGGATTTAACTTAAAAATCTTATTGGATAAGTCACATCACCTCTTTTTGTCCTTTTTTTTGTTTAAGTAAAATGTTGGGTTATATTATTTATATAACTTGATTTTTTTAGTTCAAAATCTTAATGTATAATTACATTTTATCTACTTTGTATATATTAAAAACCAACCAAGGACAAAAAAAGTAAGAAAATGACTATAAATTTATTATTTTACTCTTATATTTTTAAAAATTAAAGAAATGTCAACCCTTTATTATTTAAGCTAAAGTAAATTACATTTGTGTGAACATTGATAATCGTATTCTAAACCTTCTCATATAATTTTATCTAATGGCCAAGTGCGTAACATTGAGTTTGAGTTTATTATAAAAAATATTATTAGATAAACTACACTATCATATATATATATATATATATATATATATATATATATATATATATATAATTTTTAAGCAAATAACATGTTGTTTTATATTATTTATAAAAACATGTTTATTTTTTAATTTTACATTTTCAGTAAGTTAAATGTTAGTTCATATTATTTATATAGCTCAATTTTTCAAATTTTCGTTATTCTACATATAATTATGTATTCAATTATATTTATAAATTTTTATTTCACTTGTATTTTTTAATTATATATTATTTATACTATTAATTTTTATATGATTTATACTTTATATATGTTATTTAGGTATTGATACACAAATATAATATAATTTAGAATATATTTAAAATTAGTATCGTAAAAAGTGTGAATCAGAGTTAGGGGTGTTTATGGGTTGTATTTGCAGTGTTAAAAGCATTTTTGCAATCCGACCCAATTAAATCAGTTTGTAAAAATTTCATCCCACCACACAAAATATTAATTCGTGACCCAACTCTTAATCGTATATCGATTTGGGTCAGGTTGGGTCGGTTTAATTGGCTATATATATATATATATATATATATATATATATATATATATATATATATATATATATATATAGTAAGGTTCAAGAGAGAACCCTCTTAAAAAGGGAACCAAGGAACTTTTTAAAAAAATCATTTTAGCATAGAAAGAAAAATAGAATTAGTTATATATCATCTTAATAGTCCCAAAAAGTTAATTACTTACAAACAAAGATTCATTTTTAAATTTAAAAAAATATATGAAAAAATTATGAATCTGCTTATGAATCTCTTATATATATATTAGAGATTCAAAAAGAGATTCATAATTTTTTCATATATTTTTTTAAATTTAAAAATAAATCTTTATTTGTAAGTAATTAACTTTTTGGGACTATTAGGATGATATACAACTATTTATATTTTTATTTTAATTTAAAACTAATTTTTAAAAAAAGTTCCTTTGTTTTCTTTTTAAGAGGGTTCTCTCTAGAGCCCTGGCCTATATATATATATATATATATATATATATATATATATATATTGAAATATTATGTAATATCTTTCGGTCAAAATTGAATTTTTTTTAAAAGAAGTTACTTTTTTTAAAAAAAATATAATATATTTACAATTATATGGGTATGAGCTATTGATTTATTGACTAAATCTTTAATATACAGTTGTTCTTTCAAATTGAACTAGCTTTATAGCCCGTGCGAGGCACGGGCATGTTCTTGATTCGTTCATTGTTGAAACGTAAACGTATTTTAGAAATGAAATATGAACAATTTTTTTAAATTTGTTTGGGACCTACCACTCTGATTGTTGCTAGTTTTTTTAAAATATTGAATTTTACTGTTGCTTTCATTGAATATGGACGTTATTCTGCATTAATTAAACATACAAGTTCATTCATTTTGTAAGATTAAGTTGATTGATTAAGTAGAAATTGAATTAATTAGTATTAGTTACTTTAATTTTTATGTTGGGTATGCAATTTACACGCTAACAGCGGTCTCTTTTATTAATTTTGTCGACTGCGTGAGAGTAAGCTACTTAAACTATTGTGAACCTAAATCTATTGATTTTGAAATAAATACAATGTACCGAAGGATTAAACTATATACATCGCAAGACTATGCATATATTGTTTAGATACAAGTCCTATGCAATGGGCTTACTCTTTATACGAATATATTTTAATTTTCTTCTACAAAAAATTATGATGTGTCTGAGACTCTGAATGTTAATTTATACGATAGTTCATAGTTCGTATTGACAAAAGTATGTGTTATGAAGTTTATGTTTGATTTTAGTTACGTGAAGACAATCTCAACTTTCTTAGAAATGTCCCATGCACCAACTGTTTTATTAGTATACAAAGAGAAAAATCTTTAACATTTTTTGGGTTTAATGCTTTAAACACCTATAATGTTCTTTTCCGAAAATAGTCAACATAGAAAATTTACTTGTTGAGAATAAGATTTCTAATATATAGTATCATAATAAAATTAGAATTTTAGTCTATGTTAATAATATATGATGGATATATGCACATCTATAATCATAAGTTGTGAATATCCAATTAATGAAATAGTAAATGAGGTAGTAATAAGTGATGTAATTAACGCATGCTTTTAAATATTATAATTAATACGTATTAATAAGGGATAATATGATAATTTCACATAGAATAAAATGTCTCAATGAACCCCCTAGTTGTTCTATTATTTATATACTAGCATAAAAGCCCGTGCGAAGCACGGGCCGCTAGCTTAAATTGTGTTTATAAAGTATTCTATGCATAATCATTATCGTTTCAAGTATATGATTGATATATATAGAGTTTTTTCTTATTGATGGTATATGTAGCTATTGGGTGCTTATTTAAATATGTTCAAGTTTTTAATTTGGAAATTAATACGAGTATTACTAATATCTGTCATGTCAGTTTACAATTTTTTTTGCGGGATAGAATAGATACTGGGTGTTCTAGATGAGTTTTAGAACATTGCAATCTTAAATTGTCTTTCAATTCTTCAAGATGTTACATTCTGGAGAGTATGTTTTATTACTGATTTTGATCAAAAGCCTTCGTAAATCTTCTAATACTCTACTTAAGTCTTGCGCTTTCAGTTCTTAAAAATTTCTTTCTAACTCGTTCATATCTTTTCTTGCAATTTGTTGATTTTAAGCATTATTTTCCTTTGTTTCGCTTCCTCTATCTTTCAGACTTTCAAAACATCGAATAATTCAGTGTCAAGTAATTATCCCAAATGCAACAACTTGGGTAATCCACAAACCCACCCCAAGTTCCCAAAAGATCATGATTTGTTGGTGCAATTTGTAGTAATACTTTGTGTTATAAACTGAACTAAAGTCCCAACTCTTCTCGACTTTGAGACTCGAGTGGTACAAACTCCCCCACTTAAACTCTTGACGGCATCGTTAGATCTGAACGGATAGATCATAGCTCCAAGATCGTACATCTCTAGCGATTGTGAGATAATACTGGCTAGTTTATGTCCCCACCTCTGGACCTCAGTCCATTGTGAAATAATATCACCAGTCTTCGTGTCCCCACCTCCAACAACTTCACGAATCAACCGCCGACCAATTGGCCCAAATGCAATAACGTGGGTAATCCATAAACCCACCACAGGTCTCCAAAAGATCATGATTGTTGATGCACTTAGTAGTTGTACTTTGTCTTATAAACTGTACTAAAGCCCCCGCATTTCTCGATGTGAGACTCAGGTGTTACAATATGTTTTAATTTAATAATATTTCAATCTATTATCAATATTAGTTATATATATATATATATATTAAAATAATTTTCAAATACAATAATTTTTTTTATTTTACTACTAAAATTTTAAAACATAATTATGTTTAAATGACCTGGGTATATCTAACTGATAATAATATTAACATTCGTGAACTATTATTTGCTATTATAACTTCAATTCTCATATTTTGTTGCATGAACCCGTGCAAGGCACGGTTATTTTCTTGTGATTAAAATAAAATTTTATTCCTTGTTGTTTAAATATTATATTTAGTTATATTTGTACATATTTTGTTCGTCTCGTTATAATATACTTACTTTAATTTATATAGATAATTTGATTGATCGGGCCCAATGATTTTAAATAACCCGGGGTGTATAATGTGATCGATCCGATCATAATATTTGTGTATGCTATATAATATCTTGTCTTCTAAAAGTTGTTAACTGGACTATATATTTTTATCTATTTATTTTTTACACAAATTAGTATCACCAAATATTTTTCCTACCCAAATTTATGTGTTTATATTGTCTAACCTTTTCGACATGACCATATAATTCATTTAATTTTTTTTGTTGTTGTACTATCTATTTATTTTTATTATCTCATCTTTTAAATTATTTTAATTCAAAACAAATAGTTTTCATAAGTTATATATATGTATATATTAATCCAATTCCAAATAACTAATTATTTTTTTCCATAAAATGACATTAAAATTCATTTGATAATAATTAAAAATGTCTCATATACACAATGCATCCAATCTAATTATAAATCTACTCACTTTTATTATATCTATATATTTATATTGTATTATTAAAACCGAAACATTGAAAATTTTGTAATTAGTCGGTACGGTACTCGTATTTTGGTATTTGCACTTTAGTTCTTTTGTTTTTACAACTTAACCTTAATTTATTAAAAACAACGATTTTGATCAAAATATAATGTAGTCGGTCGGTTAGAATGATACTCATATTTTGATATTTGCACTTTAATCCCTTTACTTTTGCAACTTGACCTTGATTTATTAAAAACAACAATTTTAATTAAAATATATTTTTTAAATACTGTTAAACACAAAATTTTTGAAACACAATTTAATTACGCTTAAACACAAACACATACGTCAATTCAACATGGAGTTCAACAATCACATAAAATTATTTAAATTTAAGTTCATATTCGTTTGAACATAAAACTATTTAAATTTAAGTTCATATTCGTTAAAAAAGTATAAATATAAAATAAATTATTAAAATACATATAAGATAACAAATTTAAAAGTCATCTTTGCATTGCACCGGCCCTATGCTTGTATACATAACAACAATATTCATAAATATCATGTATACATTTTATCGATATGTGCTATATAATAATGCTTATTGTAGAGATAGACATTCACCCCTTCCCTCCCAACCCCGATCCATTCTCTGCCCTGTTTCGGGCGGAGAATTGAGAACTTTTTTGGCGATCGGGAAAAAATATGTAAAAATTTCGGGGATCGGGATGGGGTCAGGGATTAGTGTCTCTCTGCCACACTTCCCGGTCCCCAATTTCTTTATTTAACAAAAATATTATATATTTTCATGTATATTAAATAAATTATTGTGAATAAATATGATTTGTATATATTCTTATAGTTTAAACTTTTAATCCATAGTTTTCACATGTAGAATACAATTAAATTACAATAATATTTATTTTATCTCTTATTTTAAATAAATATTAATTTGAATTATTATTTAAAATATTAAATTAAATTCAAAATATAAATTATATATCATATTTATCAAACTAATTTTATTATAAAATTTTAAAGAGATTTTATAGAAATTAATAAGTATGATTTAATAATTTAAATATATTGTATAGTACAGAAAAAGTTAGACCCTTATATAAGAAAATAGAATATATTATAGTTAAAGTTACACAACCGAAATATTTATTTTAAACTAAAGAAAAAATAAAAATACACCACACTTAATATTGTTTTTGAAACTTTATATAAAAAATTTATAAGATTGGTAGTATATAGTTTTGTATGATATTTTAATAATTAAAAAATAAATATTATAAATATCCTTTGCAGACATACTCTAAAAAAAAAGAATTTAACAAATATTATAAATCACCTTGATTTTTACTTAAAAGTTTAAATAATAATTAATATAGGATTAAGAATGATGTGAGATTTATGTAATGTGATTTTTCACTCAAGACCAAAGAAGTCATGTAGCTCAATGGTTATAAGAATGATTTCCTTAGGGAAGGTCAGAGGTTCGATTCTGCATAAAAATATTATTTACTCTTTTTTTCTTTAGATAAGAGAGTAGTGGCATCCCATGTAATTTCAAAATATAAAAGGGTAAAATTGTAATTTCACAGGGGTTTTATTTGCTGTTTTTACCCTTGTGTTCTCCTATTATATATAGAAGAGATATTAACACTTAAATATCAAATATTGGATGAAGGATAGATGTTTAATAAATCCGATTAATCACATGTTATCTGAGTAATCACTACAAGGTAACTTTATCAACTAATGTCGATTTCCATCTTTAAGAACATTGTAAAATATGTATAAATTAGGATTTTACTATTAATATTTTAGTTTGATTAACATTATAATTTTAGTAATGTAAATTATGTTGTAAATCGTGTGCATATGCACAAAATGTAAGCACGTCTATAATTGAAAGTTCGATATATCATATAATTTATAGTTGTATATCATTTGTATATATATGTGCGCGTGTGTGTAGAAATATTATTGAACAAAATTTGTAACTTAAATCGGGTTAGGTAGGGTCGGCCGAAAAAATATAAAACTCATACCAAACCTATTTAAATTGGTTGGGTATGCTTGGCTTGGTCGTCCAAAAAGAGAGCGAGCGGGTTGATTCAGTGTGATCAGGTTGGTAAACCATGAACAATCATAATTGGAGTAATCCGTGAATGTATTAATTATAGATTAAATCGAATAATTAGAGATTATTAGAATGATTAGCGGGGATCAATTTAATATTATATATATATATATATCTATACTATATTATTAAAGACAAAACATTAAAAGTTTTGGTCGGTCGTCGGTCGGTCGGTCGGTATTTGGGCCGAACCTATCTATAATTTGGGTCGGGCCTATATATAACCAATTTATTTATAATCAATTGTTTTTTTCAGCTAAAATATATTACCTATTTTATCTATTTTTTTTAACTAAAACAACTCATCTTCTAAAAATAAAATAGGTAACATATATATAAAATGGTAATATTACGAAACATTAAAAGTTTTGGTCGGTCGTCGGTCGGTCGGTATTTGGGCCGAACCTATCTATAATTTGGGTCGGGCCTATATATAACCAATTTATTTATAACCAATTGTTTTTTTCAGCTAAAATACATTACCTATTTTATCTATTTTTCTAACTAAAACAACTTACCTTCTAAAAATAAAATAGGTATTATATATATAAAATGGTAATATTATTACATATTTATAACTGATTACCTTTTTCAATTTACTTTTTCAATTTTTCTCACTAAAATTCATTTTTTTCCCAAAAATATCACCGGAAACCCTTTACTTATTTATTTAAAAACGAATTTAAATACTTTTAGTTATTAAATTTTAAAACCTCATTTTTCAAAAATATCACGGGCATTTACCTGTTTAAACTAAATATATGTTACATTTTTTATTTTTATTTATTTTAAAATCTGTTTTAATGTTTTTAATTAATTAAAAGTATTTAGCTATTTTAACATGCCTACTTATTTTTTTTAACAAATACAATTAATAAAATATTTAAAATATAATAATAAAATAACAATTAACAATCCGTGCATTGCACGGGTTTTAAGCTAGTATATATATATATATATATATATATATATATATATATATATATATATATATATATTGTGTAATAATTTTAATTATATGTATATTATCACATAATTTAAATTTATTTAAAAACATATTATGATTGAAATAAATAAAATTTATAGATTTAAATTTTGGATTAGTGATCAAGTTGTGAAATAAAATTAAGAGAATTCGTGATTTGACAATCTAAAATAAGAACTACGTATAAAAAAAATGTTGTTATTATTTTTTATTCAAATTTCAACCTTTTAATTTTGGAACTTTTACCTATAAATTTCCTAAAATTTACAAATCAGGCCAATATTAGAAGGATTAGACTGAATTTTCTGACCTCTTCGCCAGCTTTTATCAAAACCGATTTTAACATAATCAAAACGATTAATTACCGTCTAAAGATTATCGGGATTATTAAACACCAACTTTTATAACATAGATTATACATTAAAATACAATTGAGTATGGATAAAAAAATAAATTGTTTAATTATTTTTATTATATTCAATTGTTAGATTTGATAAAAATTTATTTTACATACGTTGACATGTTAAAATACAATTAAGTTAATATTTTTGTCTCGTTATCAAAACGAGTTTAAGACTTTATTTTTGAAGCACGTAAACATCAGCATCCGCAGTAGCAATGAAAAGGAATATTCATTGGCCGATGGTCTTCGGATTATCAGGTTGCCTTCCGGGTTCGAATCCCGGCTGCGGTCTTCCTTTTTCTTTTTCAAACTTGCATGTTCTTCCCTTGTACTTTTATTTGATTTTCATTGACCCTAACTCGTATATAATATAAAAGTACACTCCTATGTTTTTTGTTTCATTGCATAGATAGTCTCCACAAGCTAATCCACCTGTTAGGTTCAACTAATTTCAGCAAATTACACTCTTTGCATAGTAATGATCAAGAACAATATTTGACTAAACAATTCTTATTTCAGAACTTTGTTCTTAGACGTTTCCCTTGCATTGACATATCTTAAGATAATAATATATATATGAGCTCGGGTCTTTTTTGCAGCATATTTCGTGCGAATAATAAGTATCGTATTCTAAAGAGACAATGATGAATAGATATTTATATTCATGTTTACGGGATATAAGTTCGGGTCTTTTTTACAGCATATTTCATGTGAATAATAAATATCGTATTTTAAAAAAATAATGATGAATGAACATTTATATTCATGTATACGGGATATTAGGCGATAATATATGATGCAACGATTATCAATTAGGACCGATGCCTGTAAAACAAAAAATCACATGAATGGAGATACATTTGAAACATGTGGAAAATTCTGTTCTCCGTTCTTGAATGCTTCATTGAATCTCTGTTTTTTCTAGATGACTTTTGGCAATTTAACGATTTTTCTCATGGATTAGACAAGTGATGAGATGACCTGTCTGGCTGTCTCTTAGATATGCTTAACTTTCATCAAGTTTGCTCTCTTTGAAACACCTAATTTCAATTCTTTAGAGCTGTGTACGCGACCACGATGACCCTGAGATATGCTGCTTTTGTTTCGAAGTGATGATTTCAATTCTTGTTCATCCGAAAAAATTATATTCACTTATTTTTTTTAAATATATCGAGATGGTCATAAACTAATAGTGAACTTTTTGATTTGAATATTACTAGTTATTAAGTCGCGTTTCGCAGCGGCTTTATAATAATTTCTTTAAATGTTTTTAAAAATTATTTTACCAAATATGTTTTTAGATAAAATAATATTTCTAACATAAAATTAGGGTTTTTTTAATTATGCGTTTCTTCTCGGTCATTTACCAGAAATTTGAATAAATATATAAAATGACAATTGTTCAATATTTTTCATTATTTTAAGATTATATCAAATATTAGTATATTTACCATCATTTTTATTTTTCTCAAAATTTATATTCGAACTTATATTTTAAAATACATGATATAACATAAATATTAAATTTTAGCATATAAATATTAAATTTTAGCATAAATATTAAATATAGAATATTCAAATTCTATATTTCGTTTCCTAAATTATTAATATTTTTAAAAAAAGAATATTGAAATTGTATATTTAGTTTCTCCACTAGTAAAGATTTTAAAGACAATTGAGATATTTTCAAATTTTTAATATTAATTATTCAAAATTTTGAGAAAATTAGAAAGTTAGATCGAAACGATTTTAGTGATGCCACCCACCACCCTCATCTTCTCCTTTTACGTAATAGTATTGATGATTGATTGTAGTACTAGTACTTATGTGATATTAAAAAGATATGATCCGTTCAAACAAAACAAATCGCATTGTGAGGATATCTTTGTGACAGTGACAACACTTTTTCAAATCAAGGCTAGGAGTTGGAGTTGGACATATTGATTACTTGTATTTAATTTTATCAATTTAAAATTCGACTTTAATTATTTTTTCCCTAAATTAGACAACACGTTGGTCACATATGGGTGACAAGTGTACTCCAATATTAAATTTGAATCTCAAAAGTCAATTATAAAAATAAATAGAAGATGGATATTTCAGCAACCAACCAGAAATTTTAGTTTTTAATTATTATGCCACGTCATTAGATGAATAAATAATAAAAGTCAGCTATTTCATTATGATATAAAGTACTGCTATTACAGCATCTCCAAAATACTCTTATCTCATTTGAGGAGAGAGAAAAAAATTGTGTGTCTCTTGATCATTCCTAAATTCATTAAAATTATAATTTATTTTCTCAATTCTAAGAGCTCATTCACACTCCTAATTAATATTTTATAATAATTCATTAGATACACATTTTCTCTCCCCCACTTTTTTATGAATTCAACTTGTTTTTAATAATAAAATTAAATAAAGAGTGAGTATAAAGAGTACTAGCTTATATATACACGGTTTTCTTTAATATTTTATTATTTTTTATTTAGATTTTTGTAATTATATATTATTTGATGAAATTTTAATATATATATTTATATGTGTATATAAAAAATTGGATTTATATATCTAATAATATAAATTTTTTAATTTAATAAATTTTTGACGTAATCTTCAGTAGTATTTTAGATATTAAAATATAAAATATTTTTAAATAATAAATCTAACTGTTAGTATTTATTTGCTCTTAAAAAATCTAAAAGTGACTAAAGTGCAAGTAACAAAATATGTGCTCTGTAATGTACCGAGTTTCTTCTAACGTATGCTATTACTTTTATTTTTTATTAATTATCTTATTTAAATTGTATGTTTAAAAAATTTATATTAAACGTGAATTTTATAAGTTTAATATAATAATATTGTCATTATATCTATATTTTGTTCGTGTTATTTTTAATTCGAATATGAGTTTTTTAGTTAAAAAATATAAAACATACAATGTCCTTAAAAAGATAGTTAGTTACTTATTAATAATTATATAAAATTATATTACATTTATAATATATATATATATATATATATGTGTGTGTGTGTGTTGTTCGTGTTACTTTTAGAAAATTAGTTGTTTAAATTAGAAAATATAAAATTATATTACCTTTTTATATATATGTTGCTCGTGTTACTTTTAGAAAATTAGTTATTTAAGTTAGAAAAAAATAAAAAAGGTTACGTGTTTAGCTGAAAAGGGTAAGTGGATATTTATTAATAATTATATATAACAATATTACCATTACATATTTATTTTCCATGTGTTATGTTTAGAAAATGAGTTGTTTCAGTTAGAAAATGTAAAACAAATAATGTATTTTAGTTGAAAAAGATAATCGATTATAAATATGTAATAATATTATCATTTTATATATATATTACCTGCTTTATTTTTAAAAGATTAGTTGTTTTAGTTAGAAAAATATATAAAATAGGTAATGTGTTTTAGTTGTAAAAAGTAAAAAGTAACTGGTTATAAATAAATTGGTTATAGATAGACCCAACCCAAATTATAAAAAGGCCCGGCCCGACCGACTCAATGTTTCGTATTTAATAATACTAGCTTATAGCCTGTGCGATGCATGGTTACTTAAATTTTATTTATAATTATATTTTTATTACCCATGCAACACACGATTGTTTTTTTAATATTTATAATTATATTTATTTATGAATATTTTAATATTTAAAAGTTATTAGTTTACATGATTAAATTATTGTTAAAAAAGATTTAGCCAAAAAAATTATAGTTAAAAATTTGATATTTATTTTATTTTACACGCTCAATTTAATATTTGTTTATATTGAGTTATAAAAGTTAGATTTTGCCAATTTTATAGTCCACGTGAAATTCACAAAATAATCTTTAATTTAGTTGTGTTTAATAGTTCTTTTTCAATTAAAAACTATTCTAAAACTAAAAAGAGAATAAAGTGACGAAATTTAATGTTGAGAATTCTATTCGATTTAGGAAATCTACTTATATGTAGTTTAGATTATTAGAATACCCTTTATTAACCAAATACAGTTTTTAATGTTAAATCTAACGGTTTTCACCTATCTATTTAACATTAAACGATTTTTATTATTTTGGTATTAAATGAGTTTTCTTATTTAATTACAACCATTTTTATGTTTTGACTTTTTAGAAAATCCAATCCTAATATAATATCTTTTAACTTATATCATTTTTAGATAATAACTTCTTTTTATATGATATAATCTTGATCATGTATTTTTAAAAGTATTGGATCTAACGTTTGAGAATGTTTTGGCGGTATTTAGGACCAAACTACCATGATAACATCATTAATTTTTCTTAATATTTATAATTTTTTTAATTTTTAATTTTTTTAAATATTTATTGCTAAAATATAAGATACTCTTTTTTGTAATATGTTAATGATGCGGGAACTTTGAACTTTTGAGAAAATAAATTATCAATTAAAATATATTTTTTTTGTAATAGTTCTTCTTTTAAAGTAGTACACCGTGACGATCAAAATTATGTATAAAATTCATTTTTTTTATAGTATATCCCGTAAATATCTATGTTATTATATTAAAGACTAAATAATGAAAGCTTTCTTATAAGTGTGGTCGCTTTGTTTGATCACTCAATCCATAATCGTTGGATCTTTCAAATTAAATTGTTGAGAAACGTTACATATAACAGTAAAATTATCATGTAGAATGATCTAAGATTTGAATCTACCAACAACATAATAAAATTTACAGGTTTTTTTTTTGAAAAAAAAAAGAATTTTTTTCATTTTTTTTCTTTCAGACATAGGTTATTTGATAATATTTTTTGTAAAGTACGATTTTTCAGAAAAGTACTATATTAATTGATTAACAAACTTTTAAAGTTTCGAATTTAATAATTTACAATGTATATATGTTAAAAAAGTTATGTCTGTTCTGTAGCTGAGTCTACAATTTCAAAATACGGTTTTTTTTTAATATGAATATAGTCCTGCTAACAATGAAATTAGGTCTCTATGAGTGCTTATAAAACAAAATCACCATTTGCGTATAATTTATTATATTTGATTAGTTATGATCTATAACTTAATAAAATAGGATAAAAAATATGCAAAATTTTATAAAATTTTATCCTCTTATTATTATATTCTTTGTTGATTTGAATTTTTCTTAGATTGATTTTAATTTTTGAACATAGATTTTTAAATTTAAAATAGTTAGAAAACAGTAATTAAATTGGCGTTAAAATAATGATGACATAATAATCATTATTAGAATTTAAATACTCACTTTACTGATTTGGGGTTTATCTTGTGTTTTAAAAATCAGATTTTGACGATTTTACACCCCACGTGAAGATAATTAAATTATATTTAATTAAAAGATGGTTTAACAATTTTATCTAACTGGAATTGTCCATGAAAAAGAAAAGAAAGTTACGAATTTTTTACATGGATAATTCTTTTCAATATAGAAAACCTATTTATATTTGGTATATTTGGTTTAAATTATCAAAATACACTTAAAATTATTAAACAGTATAAAAATTATGTTATGATTATATAAAATTTTATTCTCATATTATTATAGTCTTTATCGATTTGAATTTGTTCTTAATTTATTTTAATACTTTATTGAGAGAAAGATAAAATTTCTATATTTAAAAGAATTAGTGGAAAAATAAATAAATTGGTTCTACAATTATAAAAAAATATTTATTAAAATTTAGATAATTTGGGTTCTATCCTGAGTTTTAGAAATTGAATTTTGACGATTTTACAACCCATGGGAAACTAACGAAATTATCTTTAATTTAATGATGATTTAATAATTATTATCTAACTTGACCACTGACCTACCCATAAACTGAAAAGAAAAGATGGTTAAGTATTATATTCAAAATTATTGTTTATGAATATGAAACCCTCAATATTTTAATGATATTTTGATATTATCCTTTTATGTGTGTTATATGTAAAATAATATAATTATAATTTGGATTAATCAAATTGTTATGTTCCTTCAGAAAAAAATGTTTAAATTTATTCATGTAGAGGAGTTCTCTTAAGTATTTTATAACGCAGGGTCCACATGTATCATTGTTATACGATATACATGAGCATTATATTGATAATTTAATATTGTAATCGATATGAATTGTTATCTGATATTTGGTTTAACAATTATTATCTAACTCGAACTATATATAAATTAAAGAGAAAAGATATTTAAGAATTTTTACATAGAGAAATTTTAAATTATCAAAATACAATTTTTAGTATTTAAATATAATTCTATTATTAATCAGATACACTTTTTAATATTAGATCTAACAATTCTCATCGATCTATTTAGATCTAACTATAATAATTAATTTGGTTGTATTGTGGTCGTACACGGACCAGATCGATTTTAATATTTTCTTAAATTGATTTTAATATTTTATTGAAATAAACATAGAATTTATAAATTTAAAAGAATTAGGAAAAAAAATTAAATTGGTGCTACAATAATAAAAAAAAATTAATAAAATTTAGATAATCAATTTACTGTTTAGGCTCTATCTTGAGTTTTAGACAACATATTTTAACAATTTTACAGCCCACGCGAAGCTAACAAAATTATCTTTAATTTAATGCTGGTTTAATAATTATTATTTAAATGGAACTATCCATAAACTAAAGAGAAAAGATAATTACGATTTTTTACATAAATATTTATATTCTATATAGAAAACCTATTTATAATTGGTTTAAATTAAAAAAAAATATTAAAATTTAGATAATCACTTTAATGTTTGGGCTCTATCTTGAGTTTTAGACAACAAATTTTAACAATTTTACAGCCCACGCGAAGCTAACAAAATTATCTTTAATTTAATTATGGTTTAATAAATATTATCTAACTGGAACTATCCATAAACTAAAGAGAAAAGATAATTACTATTTTTTACATAAAGATTTCTATTCAATATAGAAAACCTATTTATAATTGGTTTAAATTATCAAAATACACCTTTTAGTATTTAAATACTATCCTATTATTAATCAAATACAATTTTTAATATTATATCTAACGGTTCTCATCTATTTGAATATTTATAGTTTTATAATCCAACGGATCTACTTTTGGTAGTACAGTGACCGACCGATAAGATCTCCCTTACGCTTATTATATATAAGGAGTTAATAGTATAAATTGTTGGAGATGAATGTAAATTAAGTTACTAAGAGCTAATATTTTATATTATATTTAAAAACAATTTAAGAATCTCTCTTGGAGATGCTCTTAGCCATCAATAGTCGAAATTATAACAAAGGGAGAAGAACATGTAAAAGAATTGAGATATAAAATTAATTGTCAATCAGATTAGTTAGCTAATTGTGTGTTGAAGTCTTCTTTGATTTGCTTGTTATATATAATGAAGTAATGAGGTTAGCAAGCTGGTAATTAATTGATACCTATATGAGGTATAATTTTGAACGTGGTCAAATGTGTACAAAATCTTGATCATCTTGTGTGTAATTGTTAATCGAAGGACCTTAGACAGAGTGGCAAAATATAAAGTAAGGAGCAGCCAGCAGGGAAGGTGGGAGTCTCAGGCTTAATTTCGAAATCAAAGTGAAAATTTACCCCCTCGTTCTATTGTTCTATAATAAACGTTTTAATTTTTGTCAAGTTCTTTTCACACACTTTCATGAGTATAAAATACGTAATTGCAAATATTAAATTTTCGATTTTATTTGCTTTGTATGAGATTGAACATCTGAACCTCCTTACCAAAGAGTGTAGAACAAAAAACACATATTCCAGCTCTGCAATCGACTGTAGAAATGAAATGGATAGAATGCGGTAAAGAAATGTGAAGAGGAAAATTTTAGGCTGTTGTTGTGAAGGATATAATATAAAGATATCTTTTTGCACAAAACCATAAAAGGACATTCTACACAAATTTCTTATAATATTAAGCATGAAGATTAGGCTCTTCTTTCGGGGTATGTGCCCTATTTATTTTACTGCCTTTGTATATTTGAGTTAACATGTTTATGCTGAGTGACACCGAGAAATATTAGATCCATGACTGAGGTTGTAGGATGTGATTGGGATATCAACGAATCCTAACATATTCCTTTGTTCACCACGCAAAATATGAAGTATGAAATCTTGTAATCACAGGAGCAATAGATTTCGTTGCTTTTGCAACTGCAACTCTCTCAAGTGGAGAATTTCTTGTTAAAAATTGATCTGAAAATTTTATTAATATTTATCTATATTATTATAAGCAAACTTTATTATAAACAAACTAGTTTTTATTTGATTGGTCGTTGGTATTTTAAATAACAACCGTTAGATTGAAAGATAGATAAAAGGAGAACCGTTGGATATACTGTTAAAAGAATATTTTTTTCTTGATATTCAAAATGCTCCCACGGGTTCAAAGTTCGAATCCCGTCAACAACATATTATTATTAAATATTTATATATGTTCCCACGGGTTCAGGTTCGAATCCCGTCAACAACATATTATTATTAAATATTTATATTATCTATTTTTATAAGCTACATTCAGAAGTTCAAGATATTATTCCCGTTGACAATATATTAAAAAAAATTATCATCAAAATACAAACAAATGCTTACAATAACATCATACATCACATACATACATTATTAATTTTTAGAAATTTATTTTCTTATGATAAAATCATATTAACTCCTTATATATAATAAGCGTAAGGGAGATCTTATCCAAAACTTTGGTCGGTCACTGTACTACCAAAAGTATATGATCCGTTGGATTATAAAACTATAAATATTAAAATAGATGAGGATCGTTAGATATAATATTAAAAATTATATTTGATTAATAATAGGATAGTATTTAAATACTAAAATGTGTATTTTGATAATTTAAACCAATTATAAATATGTTTTCTATATTGAATAGAAATCTTTATGTAAAAAATCGTAATTATCTTTTCTCTTTAGTTTCTGGATAGCTCCGGTTAGATAATAATTATTAAACTATCATTAAATTAAAGATAATTTTGTTAGCTTCGCGTGGGCCGTAAAATTGTTAAAATATGTTGTCTAAAACTCAAGATAGAGCCCAAACAGTAAAGTGATTATCTAAATTTTAATTTTTTTTTTAATTTAAACCAATTATAAATAGGTTTTCTATATTGAATAGAAATCTTTATGTAAAAAATCGTAATTATCTTTTCTCTTTAGTTTATGGATAGTTCCAGTTAGATAATAATTATTAAACCATCATTAAATTAAAGATAATTTTGTTAGCTTCGCGTGGGCTGTAAAATTGTTAAAATATGTTGTCTAAAACTCAAGATAGAGCCCAAACAGTAAAGTGATTATCTAAATTTTAATAATTTTTATTATTATTGTAGCACCAATTTAATTTTTTTCCTAATTCTTTTAAATTTATAAATTTTATGTTTATTTCAATAAAATATTAAAATCAATTCAAGAAAAAATTAAAATCGATCTGGTCCGTGTACGACCACTATACGACCAAATTAATTATTACAGTTAGATCTTAAATAAATCGAAGAGAATTGTTAGATCTAATATTAAAAAGTGTATCTGATTAATAATAGAATTTTATTTAAATACTAAAATGTGTATTTTGATAATTTAAAATTTTTCTATGTAAAAATTCTTAAATATCTTTTGTCTTTAATTTATGTATAGTTCGAGTTAGATAATAATTGTTAAACCAAATATCAGATAACAATTCATATCGATTACAATCTTAAAAATTATCAATATAATGCTCATGTATATCATATAACAATGATACATGTGGACCCTAAGAGACTTAGGAGAACTCCTGTACTTGAATAAATTTAAACAATTTTTTTCTGAAGGACATAACAATTTGATTAATCCAAATTATAATTATATTATTTTACATATAACAAACATAAAAGGATAATATCAAAATATTATTAAAATATTGAGGGTTTCATATTCATAAACAATAATTTTGAATATAATACTTAACCATCTTTTCTTTTCGGTTTATGGGTAAGTCACTGGTCAAGTTAGATAATAATTATTAAATCATCATTAAATTAAAGATAATTTCGTTAGTTTCACATGGATTGTAAAATCGTCAAAATTCAATTTCTAGAACTCAAGATAGAACCCAAATAGTAAAGTGAGTATCTAAATTTTAATAAATATTTTTTTTATAATTGTAGCACCAATTTATTTATTTTTCCACTAATTATTTTAAATATAGAAATTTTATCTTTCTTTCAATAAAGTATTAAAATAAATTAAGAACAAATTCAAATCGATAAAGACTATAATAATATGAAATTAAAATTTTATATAATCATAACATAATTTTTATACTGTTTAATAATTTTAAAGTAATAATGTATTTTAAAATTTTATATACACTATAAATAAAACCGAAACATTAAAAGTAAAAGAAGTTAGTAAGATACTTATATCAGTATGTACTTGATATCCTTATTATATTAAACTCTTTTATATAATAAGCATAATAGAGATTTATCCAAAATTTTGATCGTGACAACCAAATTAATAAGGACTATTAGATCTTAACTAGATAAATGAAAATCGTTTGATCAAATATTAAAAAAGTGTATTTTATTTATAATAGGATTATATTTAAATTCTAAAAAGTGTATTTTGATAATTTAAACCAAATATACCAAAAACTGTATTTGGTTAATAAAGGTTATTCTAATAATCTAAACTACATATAAGTAGATTTTCTAAATCGAATAGAATTCTCAACATTAAATTTCGTCACTTTATTCTCTTTTTAGTTTTAGAATAGTTTTTAATTGAAAAAGAACTATTAAACCACAACTAAATTAAAGATTATTTTGTGAATTTCATGTAAACCGTAAAATTGGTCAAATCTAACTTTTATAAGAAAGAATGACAAAAATAATCAATTTTTTGACAAAATTAACAAAAATAACCATTCTGAAAAAAGTGGCCAATTTTAGCCTTTGGGATACTCCACTGGTAGTTGGGTATCCCATATACAGGATACTCCACTAACAGTTGGGTATCCCATAAGTCAAAATTAACCTTTTTTTTAATACAAAATGAACAAAAATAAACGTGTGTTCTTAGTTTAACCGTTTCCTTGGGGGTTCAACAATTAACTTTTGGGGTTCAATAGTTCCATTTTGGGTTTTAGAAATATTCAGAACGACGAATCCGTATACGGACTTAGGGTTTAGGGTTTAGGGTTTAGGGTTGTTTACAACCCTAAACCCTAACCTAACCTGATTTTAGGGTTGTTTACAACCATAAAATCAGGCCGTCAGTCTGTTAAAAAAATCAATTTAAAATCACATCATCACTGATTGGATTACGCATTTACAGCATATCTATTTATAATTATAGTAATACACATTCATGGAATGCTTATCTAATTCATATACTCCAATGCAGAATGCGTAATTTGTTATAATAAGTCTGGATACCTTAGCGTCATATGCGTATCCAGTAAATACTCCGTTGCTGAATGTGTATCCGGTGAATACCCCATTGCTGAATGCGTAATCAATCGGCCATTGTTGTCCACTAATTTCAGATCGGCTATTATGGTTACTCCTTTCTGAAAATCGGTCATACTTGGCCTTCACCCCTTTTATAACTCAATATAAACAAATATTAAATTGAGCGTGTAAAATATAAAAAATATCAAATTTTTAACTATAATTTTTTTTGGCTAAATCTTTTTTAACAATAATTTAATCATGTAAACTAATAACTTTTAAATATTAAAATATTCATAAATAAATATAATTATAAATATTAAAAAAACAATCGTGTGTTGCATCGTAATAAAAATATAATTATAAACAGAATAATTATAAATAAAATTTAAGTAACAGTGCATAGGGTTATAAACTAGTAATCAAAATACAGATAGTAAGATAAAAAATTCTAAAATTCATCCGGCAGCGCAGGTGTAGGCTGCATGCCTTGCCGACTTTTTACATAATAAACACTTCATTACACGCCTTGCGGACTTTTTACATAATAAAAGCAATTTTAAATACAATAAAAGCTAGTAAGAAAGAAACTAGCTAACAGAATTTTGAATTACAGTTGTTAGATAAGAGAAATAAAAATTAATGTAAAAAATGTTGCTAGTTATCTGTCCCTTGATCCTGTTGCATGGGAGCTAGATTCCTGTATTTACAACTTGCTTCTCCCAGCTTCTCTTCTGTAAAATAATTGTCAAAATAACTAAATGTCAAAACTTTCTTGTGATTTGTGTCCTTTTGACCTTCTTCAAGGGTGTTGATGGATCATATATGCTATATTTTCTTATCCAATCTGTTCTCTTTGTTGGAACAAGTTTAATATGATTGGGGCATTTGAATCATGAGATTCCATTTCTGTTAACGGAAATGTGAATGAAAATTGTGTATGAAAATGTAATAGAATCTCATTTCCATTCTCGTTGTCCGGATTAAAATCCCATTATCCAAATAGGCATCTTAGAAGTTTCTAGGCTCTGCTCTGCCACTGACTGCCACAGGCCATGAATGTTTGGTTGGAACTGAGATTTTAGTATAAAATGACTACTTGAGGGAGAGTCTGATGGGTAAACCATTCTGGGGAAGAGCAAATGGTGCATACTGAATTCCAGTTTGTGGGCCCATCACAGACCACCTGCAAAGATTAGAGATACGGAATCAGGATATTACATTAAACTTTCTATAACTAGGAACTTTACTTTTTTTACAGCAACTGAAATGAGGTGTAGTAGTACACTAGTACTGCAAGGTTGCTCAAAATTTATGAAACCTACCTATATTTTGTGGTCATATGATGTACAAGTACTAAAATCTCCATTTTAGCTAGTTCATTTCCTGGACATGCATGGGTCCCATTGCCAAATGGCATGAAAGTATTGGGTTTTGGGGAAACCTGCCAAATCAGGAAAAAAGATTGAATTTCAGATCATGGGAGATTCATTTGATCAATCATGATTTAGATATTTCTTTGACTTTTTACCTCAAATCTTGAAGGATCAAATTTCTCAGGCTCATAATAGTTCTCAGGGCTGTGGTGAATATGTCTAAACAGTGGCAATACTTTCCAACCCTTTGGTATTGAATACCCTACAAGATAATGAAACATTTGAACATGTCAGCTCAAATGACCTTGGCACAAATTTCAATACAATTTAGGGGTCGTTTAGACCAAGGAATTCCAGACCGTTCAACAAGAATGTGAATGCGATTTCAATACAAAATTGTAATAATATCTGATTCTCATTCTCGTTAACCATGTTGAAATTTCATGATCCAAATGACAACGTAGCGAATAAATTTGAAGCAACTGACCTTCAAACTCAACATCTTCAACAGCTTCTCTGAATGTAAAGGATAAGATTGAAGCCACTCTAAGTGTTTCTTGAATAACTCTTGAAGTTAATGGCATTTTCTTGGTATCTCCCCAAGAAAGATCCTTTCCTTCCCCGGACTCTTCTTTAGTCCTCATTATTGCTTCTTGCTCTTCCTGTCAAAGCACACACTTTTAAGTCCTTGAAACCATCACTAAGTATATTCTTATTGAATAAAAACAACAAAATTTAGAGTTTTTTATATTAAAATTTTGGGTCTGGTAAAACTTACTGTGACAGCTTGAAGAACACTAGGATTTTCAGCTAAATACTTGACAATCCAAGTTAAGGCACTAGCAGTTGTGTCACGGGCAGCGAAAATAACACCAATCATATTATCTGCTATTTGTTCATCTGTAAGACCTTCTTTGTCACCCATGAAAGATCCGAGTAAATCGTTGTAATCTTGCTTCGTTTCTCGTCTAAATGAGATGATATTCGCGATAATTTGAGCTAATTCTTGTCGAGCTTTCATGGCTTTGTGGAAAAGTGTTCCTGGGAGATTAATGGGCATGGAATTGTACCCTTTTTCAAGATTGTAGTAACACTTCTTGAGGTCTTCTCTGTAGTGAATCCCATCCTTTCCAAAAATAGAAAGTAATGCCACATTGAATGTGTACTGCAATGGGAGCAAAATTTAAATATTTCGTTTAGTACCCACAACTCCAAATGTTGTAAAATCATAAATATTATATCATTGTCAAATTCTTGCTTTTTTGTCTATTAATTTAGCTTTTGAGGAGCTCCTCACTTACTGTTTTCATTTCTTGAAAAGTGTTGATTAGGCCACCTTCCCAGGACTTCAGGGATTCGGTGGCTAGTGATTCGATATCAGGGATGATGTTCTTGACTGAATCAGGCATGAATGCACGAAGAACTAGCTTCCTCAATTTAGCATGGTAAGGTCCTTGGTGAAAGAAAATAGCTTGTTTTCCTAACATCCTCTCTTTACTAGCAGGAAATGTTGGTTTAAATAAATGAGATTTTGTTACTAGTACAAGTTTTGCAGCTGCAGGGCTTGAAATCATGACACAAGGACATCCCAATATGTGAGTCTTGAATATTGAACCAAACCTGTCAAAAAAGAAGATTCTAGTTAAATTTAGCTCTTCGACAAATGAGTATCAACAAATAAGTACAACGTCCGGTGTCGTGAGTATTTAAATTTCTGTAATTCACCGTGGGGAAAAACATTTTTTTCGAAGAAGCTTACTTCTTGACTTTGGAGGCAAAGAAAACATTTGGGTCTTGGGAGTAAAGTTGGAAGGTTTCTCCAATATAAGGCCATCCCATGGTGCCCGGGGGGAGTGCCAACTTCCGGGTACCGGAAGGGAAGAACTTGAAGACAATCTTCACAAGGACTAAGGATGAAATGATAGAAATGAATATGTAAAACATGGTGGTTAAAGTGAACTCCATGTTAGTTTGTTTGAAAATGAAGAGGTGTTTGGTTTGTAGAGTGTTGTGAAAACAAGTGAAGAAATGGAAGATATATATAAGGAAGAGCTCCCGAGTAATACAGCTCAGTGCCCACACACGGAATCTCCCTCCAGCTAATACTTGAACTGTATTATTTTTCTGTACAAAAAGAGAGCTACGTGTGAGGTTTAGCCGTTACTCCTTCTGTCCCACTCATTTATATATATGGGTTGGACGTTAAGAAAAACTAATAAAGTATTGAAAAAAAGTAGAAAAAGTCAGTTTAGTTTAGTGGTGAGATCAATTAATATTTAATTAACTCCTTATATATAATAAGCGTAAGATCTTATCAAAATTTTGGTCGGTCTACTACCAAAAATATACGATCCGTTGTATTATAAAACTATAAATATTCAAATAGATGAGAACCGTTAGATATAATATTAAAAATTATATTTGATTAATAATAGGATAGTATTTAAGTACTAAAAGGTGTATTTTGATAATTTAAACCAATTTTAAATGAGTTTTCAATATTGAATAGAAAACTTTATGTAAAAATTCGTAATTATCTTTTCTCTTTAGTTTATGGATAGTTCCAGTTAGATAATAATTATTAAACCATCATTAAATTAAAGATAATTTTGTTAGCTTTGCGTGGGCTGTAAAATCGTTAAAATCTGATTTTTAAAACACAAAATAAAGTCCAAATTAGTAAAGTGAGTATTTAAATTCTAATAATGATTATTATGTCATCATTATTTTAATGTCAATTTAATTATTTTTATAAATATTCAAATAGATGAGGACCGTTAGATATAATATTAAAAATTATATTTGATTAATAATAAGATAGTATTTAAGTACTAAAAATGTGTATTTTGATAATTTAAACCAATTATAAATAAGTTTTCTATATTGAATAGAAATCTTTATGTAAAAATTCAGAATTATCTTTTCTCTTTAGTTTATGGATAGTTCCGGTTAGATAATAATTATTAAACCATTATTAAATTAAAGATAATTTTGTTAGTTTCGCGTGAGCTGTAAAATCGTTAAAATATGATTTTTAAAACACAAGATAAAGTCCAAATTAGTAAAGTAAGTATTTAAATTCTAATAATGATTATTATGTCATCATTATTTTAACGCCTATTTAATTACTTTTTTCTAACTATTTTAAATTTAGAAATCTATATTCAAAAATTAAAATCAATCTAAGAAAAATTCAAATCAACAAAGAATATAATAATACGAGGATAAAATTTTATAAAATTGTGCATATTTTTTATCCTATTTTATTAAGTTTTAGATCATAACTAATCAAATATTATTTATTATTAAATAATAAATTATACGCAAATGGTGATTTTGTTTTATAAACACTCATAAATACCTAATTTCATTGTTAGCAGGACTATATTCATATTAAAAAACCCGTATTTTGAAATTTTAAACTCAGTTGCAGAAGATGCCTAACTTTTTTAACATATATATATTGTAATTATTAAATTCGAAACTTTAAAAGTTTGTTAATCAATTAGTATAGTACTTTTCTGAAAAATCGTACTTTACAAAAAATATTATCAAATAACCTATGTCTGCAAGAAAAAAAATGAAAAAAAACTTATTTTTCAAAAAAAACCTGTAAATTTTAATATGTTGTTGGTAGATTCAAATCTTAGATCATTCTACATGATAATTTTACTGTTATATGTAACGTTTCTCAACAATTTAATTTGAAAGATCCAACGATTATGGATTGAGTGATCAAATAAAGCCACCAAACTTATAACAAAACTTTCATTATTTAGTCTTTAATATAATAACATAGATATTTACGGTATATACTATAAAAAAAATGAATTTTATACAGAATTTTGATCGTCACTGTGTACTACTTTAAAAGAAGAACTATTACAAAAAAAAATTATATTTTAATTGATAATTTATTTTCTCAAAAGTTCAAAGTTCCCGCAGCATTAACATATTACAAAAAAGAGTATATTATATTTTAGCAATAAATATTTAAAAAAATTAAAAATTAAAAAAAAATTATTGACGTTATCTTGTTAGCCTAGACCATTTGAGTTTAAACAATAGTATAACAATCAAGTACAATCAACCAGTAAATTTTAGAGCTTTTTTCATAAATACCCATCTCTAAAATCTTTTTTTCAAAAATACTATGTGTTTTTTGAACTTTTTTCAAAAATACCAACTTTTTGAAAATATTTTCAAAAATACGGTCTGCAACTTAATGCAACCGGCTGTAACCTAAAAGTATTTGCAAAAATATGGTGCAACCAGATGCAACTTATAAAAATTTAATAATTAGAATATCTTAGGTTGCAGAACAGGTTGCATGATGTTGCATAACAAATTTGTATTTAGCAAAATCAACTAAAATCATTACAAAAGATAACCAAAACACAATTAAGCCATACTTGTAACTGAAATCAACCAGAATCAACCAAATATGCAACATTAACATTTGAATATATAAATAATGTTTAAAACTTCTGAAACCAATAGCAACCACAATCAACTTCGAAGCAATCTATAGCAACTCATAGCAACCCGAAGCACAAACAATTTAGATCGAAGATTTAAGATTCAAATCAACCAAAATCAACCAAATCTAATTACAGAAAGCAACGAAAATCAACTCAATACAACTAAGTTGTCATCAATCTATTACAAACTTACTTTCAAACTATGTCAATCGACATATAAAAAAATCAGAAGCAACCAAGAGTAACCACAATCAACTTCGAAGCAACCCATAGCAACTCACAGCAACCCGAACCACAACCGAAAATTCAACTTTAAAAGTTTCACAATTCATCAAACTGCCCTTGCGAGGCCAATTTACTCGAAAAGCAACCAGTATTGCAACTTTAATTTTGAAAACTATTCAAATTAAATTAGTTGCACAAGAAGTTGTGCCCATTCAAAATGCAAATCAATCGATTCAACCAATTACTAATCAGATTACAACTTGAACTTTTTACAGTTTTGATTTGCAACCGAATGCAACTTCAACCTTTGCATCAATCAATCAACATAATACACTCACTTGTGATTATAATTACATCGACTTTATCTTCTCCCTCCAACTACATCCAGTAATACATACTTGCGACTCTATCTTCTCCCCCGAACTAGATCCAACCATACATCTGCCATACATAGAGGAATATACATATACATACATATACATCAATTTGTAATTATTAAATCGCACAAATTCATGATGATGATAAGAAAACAGTAAGTGAAATTGAAGAACTAAAAGAATCGTGGTGGATTTGAGGAAAGCCCAAAGTGAATCAAGAAGTTAAAGGGAGAAGGAAGAAAAATGCAAAAAAGAAAAGAAAAAAGAAAGCATATCGAGACACAGTAAGAAAAAAGTGACATGAGCCGGTAAAAAGGGAAAAGAAAAGATCAAAAAACATAAAAGTGCAATAATTCTGATGAGATTGTAAAATTGAAATTATTTAGAAAAAGTAACGTAATCCTGGTAATTTCTCTAAATTTTACTCCCCGGGTTTTAGTTTTACACCAAAGGTAAATCTTTGGTCCCATTTTATATCTTAGAGTAACTAAGAACGCGATTAGATAATTTAAATGATAATGATCTATTTCTTATCATTCTAATTTTTGGATTCAGTTTTCGCTCATCTCCAAAATTATTGGAACATATAGTTTGTACAGACCGTGTTCTGTTTTATTTACGTAAAATAATTTGATCCCGTTAATTATTGTAGTCGTTTTAAAAACATAATATTAGGGTGTGTGGGTGGGGAGAAGAGAGAGATGATTGAAGGGAGGGAGGAAAGGGGGCGAGAGGAGGGGTGGGGTTGAGGGGGTTGACATTGACTGGCTTTATTGATGATGAAAGGGCTGGTTGATATTCAGCAACTCTTGAAACCAGACAATACGGCTGAATTGTATTTAAAAAAATAATATTAATTTTGTTGAAGTATTTTATAATTAAACACAGTATATAGAGGGGGATGAACGTTCCTATCCGTACCATTCTATCTACTTCCCGTCCCCCCCTCATAATATTCCCCAATAAGGAAACGCATCTACCCTTGTAATACAGCAAAAAAGTAATCTCGTGTTTTGTATTTCTTCTGTCCCTCTCTTTTGTTTACACTTTTTTTGATACGTTCTTCTCATTTTTTTACATATAAAAAATAATAATATTTTATAATATAAAATCCAATCACATTCACTACTTTCGTCCACTATACTTACTTTATACTCACTTTATACATTATATATTGATTGGTCCCACCACTTTACTCATTTTTCTTACTTTTCCCTATTAATTTATATTTTTTCTTAACCTACGTGTCGTCCCCTCAATGTAAAGAATTGAGGGGGACGGAGGGAGTAATATTCTTTCATATAATTAAATTTATATTTACATAGATGTTTATTTTGTTTTTGACGAGATTCCAACTCTAAATCACGAATTAAGATTTAGGGCATGTTTGGCTAGCAATGCTTATGCATTATAAGTTGATAAGAACTTATGAGGTGGTTGTTTGTGTACTCAGCTTATTTGATAACTTATAATTTATAAATTGATAAGTTGAATGTTAAAAATCACCAACATTTTACTTAACTTATCAACTTATTCTTTGATTTCTTTATTTTTTTAATACTTTATATTTTTACCTTTGTGTTTTTAAATATTTTTTTAATTTAAAATGCAAGTGTTGAAATCATTGTATTTAATAATTATTTTTTCAAATTTAATTTAGCAAACTCTTAACTAACTTATAAATAAATTTATCCAAATACTCGTATAACTTATAATAATCCATCAATTTTTTTTTTTTTTTGAAAAGCAAAGGAGAAATATTTCATTAAATTAACTTGAACACAGTACAGAATCTAGAAGCCCACGACACTCCCACTAACTATACCAAAACATTAATGCTGCCATAAAACAATTAAAACCAACGAGAAAACATAAATAAATTTCTCCACAGGTCCAAGCCCAATGATGAATTATATTAGCACCAAGAACAATGCATTTTTCTCCTCGCAGCACCCTTTCTTGCTAAATTATCAGCTTCCCAATTTAGCACTCTATCAACTTTCTTAAATTCCAATTTTGAGTGAATAATAAATTCTTTAAAACGCTCATCTTCATTTTTCTCAAAACTGAACTTCCATTTTTGCACTTCTTGTACTAATTCAACAGAATCAGAATATATCACACACGGTTTACCCCTCCAATGGCTGGCAACTATTTTACTGAGTAAGAAACACATTGCTTGGTATTCACAGTCAAAAGCTGAAGACGCGTCAACAGGCCCTGAAAAAACAAATATAAGATTTCCTTTGGAGTCCTTTAAATATCCTCCAATGCCACCTTGAGTCTTGTTTTCATTTAAGATTTTCCAAGAACCATCAATGAAACCTATCAGGCCATCAATTTATCACTTATAAAGCACTTACTCATTTTAAGTTATAAGTCAACTTTTTTGTGATACCCTAAACACACACATAAATGTACAAGAGTTTTAAAATTCAAACACATGAATTAATGGATATTAGTTCTAAAATAATCTATAAAACTACATCACTAACATATAATTTTTTGTTGTTGTGAATAAGGGTGATCGCGGTCCGGTTTGTTTCGGGTTAGATATCAAACCGGAATCAAATCACAAAATAGCGGCTCTTGAAAAAATCAAATCAAACCGTAACCCGTAAATCAACAAAACCTAACCATTCGGTTCGGTTTTAGTCTGTTCGGATTAACAAATTTTGACGATTCTTGACAAAATTTGGTTAACAAAATTATAAAATAAAATAATACATTTTCGATTTAAATTTTCCCAGATAGTTTGATTAGTAAAATTAGGAAATAAAAATATTTATGAAATTAAAATTTTCCTTATTTAAATGTGCATAAATAATACAAATTATTCCTACATAACAAAGTATTAACTGCAAATGACTAACGTTCAATTTAGTTATTACAATGAAATATTGGATACGAAAAGTAATATAAAATTTGTGATTTAATTTGTGATTCATAAGATAAAATTATTTTATATTATATGAGCATACATATAAAATTAATATATATACATATAAGTATATAAATGCGGTTCGGATTGAGAGCGGCTTGGGTTCTTATCAACCCGAAACCAATCCACGATTCGCGATTTTTTAAAGTAGTTGAACCGAAACCGCAAATCACATTTTGGTTTCGGTTCGGATCGGATCGGTTCAAAATCGGATTAAATTTTACGGATTATACGATTTAACCCGAACCGTGATCGCCCCTTGTGAACATATTAACCGTGGAAATCGAACATATAACCTAACATAAAGAGTTTTTAAAAATATATTTATGCGGTGTTATTGACGTTAGCTTTTGTAGTGTCGTAATTCAGAAAAAAAGAAATGAATCGAATAATACTTTTGTCATTTGCAGACAAGAGTTGCTCATTTCTGGCAAATGCAAGCCGACATTTTGCATGCAAACTTCAGAGAGTGAAATAAGTTGAAGGTGCGGTTATTTGTATGCCCCTCAATTATGCACAATTAAGTAAATTTGTTAAGAAGAGTAGGTTGGCACAACAAATGTATTGATGTGGGTATTTGTTGGGATCTTGTTCCAGAGTAAATCGTATATTACATCATATTACAAAAGTTGTATGCTGTTCATCATCGATTCATAATATAAGTGCAAAGAAATTTTCTACTTTTTATCTTAGGATAAAAGTTCTAACAACATGTTCAATGCAATATTAAAAAAGTCTATAGCTCTATAATGTAACATTAATAATAAGAGTAGGGCTAGAGGCATAAAATTTGATACAAAAAATTGTTATAAAATGACATGGTATGATTGATGTGGCAGTTTGGAATATTTTAATTGGTGGGGTTGGTGAGTGATGTGGCAGTTTGGAATATTTTAATTGGTGGTGTTTGTATGAATGCAGAGGGTCACTTATTATTATAACGAATCAGGAGTTATCATGTGTATTTACGAAAAAATTTGGGAACAAATTTTGTGCCTCTAGTATTTTCCTAATAATAATATACATTACTTTAAAATAATGTTAAATTTTATTCTAAAATGTAATAATTATGTATTTGGTTCTAAATATAAATTCAAGTATAAAAGTTTTTATGATTGTCGTATCAATACTATTATATAATAGACGAAACATTAAAAGTTTGGTTGGTCGGTATGGTACGTTGTGATTTTACTTAATTGCCCGCATTTTGGTTGGTCAGTATGGTACGTTGTGATTTTACTTAATTGCCCTTAATTAATTGTACTTCGTATTTTTACTTAATTAACCTTACTTATTTATAGAAATATATTACTAAATAATAATATTATCTATTTATAACCAATTACCTTTTTCACCTAAAATACATTATTTTTTTCTATTTTTTTCTAACAAATTCTCATACTTTTTCAAATATATCACGGGCAATTACCTTTTTTAACTAAAACATGTTAATTTTTCTATTTTTCCTTACTAAACCCCCTCCTTTTCCAAAAATATCACGGATAAACCTTTAGTTATTTATTTTTAAACCTATTTTAATATTATAATTATTTTTTAAAAGTTTACCTATTTTAACATGTGTACTTATTTTTCTTAACAAATGCAATTACTAAAAATATTAAAATATAAATAATCAAATACCTATTTATAACCAATTAACTTTTCAGCTAAAATACATTATATATTTTTTCTAACAAAGCCCATTTTCCAAATATATCACGAGAAATTGTCTTTTACAATTTAATTTTTCTATTGCTCTCACTAAAATCCGTTCTTTTTTCAAAAATATCATAGGAAACCTTTTACTTATTTATTTTAAAACGTATTTAAATATTTTTAATTATTAAATTTCAAAATCTCATTTTCCAAAAATATCACGGGCATTTACCTTTTTAAACTAAATATATGTTACATTTTTTATTTTTTCTTACTAAAACCCCTCATTTTTCCAAAAATATAACGGGCAAACCCATACTTATTTATTTTAAAATTTGTTTTAATGTTTTTAATTAATTAAAAGTGTTTAGCTATTTTAACATGCCTACTTATTTTTTGCACAATTACAATTAATAAAATATTAAACAAAATAATAATAAAATAACAATTAACAATCCGTGCATGGGTTTTAAGCTAACAAGGTATAATCATGTAAATAGTAAAGTTAAGAGAAATTAAAAACTTTGAGCATTACGTACAAATGTAATATCACATTTAAAGATTAGGCGATTGAAACATATCTGAATTTAAGATTACTTGATGCTCTTCTAAAATTATGTGTTGGAATATAAATTTATATTATCTTCAAAAATCACTTTTTGATTTCATATTTACTGAATTTTAAAGTTAGTGATTTGACAAAAATATAGCAAATTAAATCAATTTGAAGGTTTAACTAAATAAATTTTATGTTATTAATGTTTGGCAATTAACAAAAATAATGGGTTGTATCCGATTCACTAATTTCGAAGAAACCTTCTAAATATTCTTTCAATTAAAAATTGTCATATGTTTAGGTAAAATACAAAAAAATTTAGAGAAATTATCAAAAATACTAATTTTTTAAAGTTTTTTTTGTAATTTTACCATCTTCTGGAAATATTTGCAAAAATACTAACTTTTTGAAAATATTTGCAAAAATACGGCGTGCAACTACTTTCAACCATTTACAACTGCAACCAAAATCAACCATGCAAATACGGTCCGCAACCAACACAACAAGATGTAACCGGATGTAACCAGAAGCAACTTTTTAAAAAATGATTGAAAAACAGTTGAGAATTCAAAAAACAAATTAGTAAGATGTTTGGTAAAGTTGTGATCTTGATTAAGTCGTTCGCGTGGGGTAGTTAACCTTTGGGTTCAATATTGAGTTTTAGAAATATTAAGAATAAGGAATAATCCGGACTTAGGGTTTAGGGTTTTAGACTCTAAACCGTAACCATTAAAAAATCCGGAAAAAAATCATTTTTGATTAAAAAGTTGCATATATATGGTTGATTTTGCTTGCAGTTGCAGATATGGTTGAAAGTAGTTGCAGACCGTATTTTTGCAAATATTTTCAAAAATTTGGTATTTTTGCAAATATTTTGATATTTTTGCAAAAAATTTAAAAAACACATAATATTTTTGCAAACAAATTTTTTGGGTCGGTATTTATGAAAAAAGCCCTAAAATTTATTTAAAACAACTAATTAACAGTTAAATCAACTACTCAATATGCTTGGTCAAAATAATTAATTTAATATCTCCATTATTGCTAACAATTAACCAAAAATTACTAAATAATATTATAATAATGATAATTATATCTATTTTAACATTAATTTTGAACCTAAGCACATACATCTATACTTTGGAAGAAAGAAAGGAAGATTGTAAATGTACCTCAAGAATGTACGTGAGGAAATAGTAGACGTATTACTTGAACAGAGGAGACAATTCAGATACCAATGAAGTTATATAAGATTTTTTGCCCAAGGAAACGTCAAATACTCACGTTTATGACTCAACCCTAATATCTAGAAACATATATTTTTACGAACAAAATTATTGATATTATTCGTATAATACTAATTTAGTAAGTGTACAAGTGGATGGCTATCTACAAAGACTTTGCAATGATTCTGAATTTTTTTTTGAAATTTTCATATGTAAATATAAATTTTACACTAGTTTTTTTTTAGTAGCCTTTTTTTATAATATTATAATATAAATTTTACACTAGTTCATGTACGTTAGGGTTTCGTAAATTAATTTGAAAATAATGAAGTTCAAAAAGTAAATAATTTCAATTACATATTAAACAAAGCCGTCTTTTAAGAAATAACTGGAGACAAATAATTTGACTTGAAACATAACAGGGTGCCCCCACTTCTGCACACCTAGACCCTGATGAAGGACTTGAAACCAGAATTTATTAGAAAATAACAGTACACAAAGAAAAAGTCTAGGCTACACTATTGAGTTCAAAATAATACTCCTACACAAAAGAAAAGTCAAAATTAACACTATTAAGTATTAAGTTGCATCAAAATTGACTTGAATTATTTATTATTATGTATTAAGTAAGATCATGAGATTAATTAATAGTTTACTTAAGGGTTCTTATGAATTCTAATACAACATGACATTTCTCTATCATCGTGTCAATACTCAAAAGCACTGACTAATTAATATAAATATTCGAGATTTGGTTAATGCCGTGGTGGGCTATAAATTAACACCTGAGATTACAAATGTTGATCATGCATGAGTGAATTTAAATATATTTTACTAAATATAGTGTTTTAGCCACTAATTATCATTAAATTTGAGGTTTTAGGTAAGCACGGCACTAGAAAGTATGGGTTCAATAAATATCTGAAATGAAAATCAATCAATTTGAAGCAAAAATATTAGTTTATAGAAGATTTTTACATTAGGGACAATGTATCAGATCTTATAGATCTTTAACAATATTAAACAAATACAGATATTTATTTCTGAGGCTAATTTATTTAAATGGTATTATTTGCGCACTCATTTACGCACTTCAAATAAAATGTCGTGCATTCAGGCGTTGCAGATTAAAAAACATATTTTATACATGAAACGTATGCGTAGTTAATCAACGTCTAATGCGTAAATATCGTAGCCTTTTGGCTATTATTATAGGGGAAGAAACACAATTAAATTCTTATATATAATAAGCATAAAGAATATCTTGTTATAGTGAGAATTTCGTATAACAGTGTTTTGTAGGTTTATGGTAAGTGGTGGCTGGACTCGTATGATGACTCCTCGGAAATTGAATAGAGAATGTGTTCTTTTTCTTACTCTTGCCGAGTGTCAATTGTGTATCATACAAGGTGTCTACGTATTATATAGGGATCAAGCCTCACGTAGTTCTTGGGGAACAAGTCATCGAATAAGCCCACTCAGCCAAAACCCATTAATAGTCAGGATTATACATGTAAATCATTTTAACTTACCTCAACACAG
The DNA here is from genome assembly GCA_030848705.1 of Heracleum sosnowskyi. Lineage (NCBI taxonomy): Eukaryota > Viridiplantae > Streptophyta > Magnoliopsida > Apiales > Apiaceae > Heracleum > Heracleum sosnowskyi. Next base: position 4,483,735 of record CM061242.1, on the reverse strand, counting down.
AGTGACCCTTTTACATCCAAGCGGTGCGAGTTCACCGGCATTTATCGAGAGACAATGAATCTTGGTATGAGCCCATAATCATGATGCGAGCTCATCATGGTGCGAGCTCATCATGACGTGAGCTCCCTGCTTCTATAATGAGAGGAGTCCAACAACCCTAGCACAATCATCGTTCGAACTGAGTTCTGTTAGCCCATACCCCTTACAATCTTTCAGCCCAAACCATATTTGGACATGTTTAGGGCCCATATCAAAATCAAGTATAACAACTACCCCCCAAAATTCCTTAGTGACTTAAATGAGGAATTTTTATTTTCTTCCAATAACGCGGTGCGAGCCTTCTGCCCACTTCGCACGTCATTGCTGAGTGTGTGCCCATTCATAATCATTTACAGCTGTTCATGGGGATGCATGTCGTCCATTCAGATGCTGACACGTGTCCCCCTTATTTTCTCTCCTCCCCTCTATAAATACCCCAAAATTTCTTTCCATAAAGTCATTCAATCAAAAACACTGTAGAAACTCTGTCCATTTTGCTCAAGGATCTACCATGGCGAAGATTATTATCACCACCCGGAATTATCATGTTAGGAACTATGTTGTTTCTTGATGATAACTAAACTAACTTAGTAAAAATTGTATAAGTAAATGTAGCCTTCCACGGATAGCATGCTTTTGCAGTATCCGTAGAAGGGTAGCTTATCTACGGATAAGACTCAATGTAGCATGCTAGTGTAATCCTGAGATGCAATCCTGAGACGTATTCCTGATTTGTAATCCTGATGTTGAAGTTGAAGTATTAGTTTTTAGGCTGAATAAGTCATGTTGACTATCAATGGATATGTAGAATAGGGAGGCTAACTGTAAATAGTCTACGCCTTGTAATTTTACATAAGTGAAATTGACTGTCTATGGATAACAACTCTAGCCTTCTACGGATGTGGACAATGTACTGTCTACGGATAGCAGTACTAGTTGTCTAAGGATGTGATCAAGATACTCTCAACGGATACAACTCAAATGGCGTCTACAGATACACACTGTACTTTGAAAAGGACAGTTCAGACAGTGCACATGGGTTGACAGACTACACAGAGCATGGAAACCAGTATTTCTGGAAAAGTCACGAGAAGAAGTAGCAGTCTGTTTTGTCCAGTCAAAAGTAGCATTTCTATAAAAGACAATCAACCAAGAAGGGCAAACTACCAACACATGGACCATTACTCAGAATGGAGAAACAAGGATCTTGAACAAATTTACTTTTCGTATTATTGACTGTTCAAAATATCTTGTAAACTTGGGATATATAACCAAGTGTAGCATAATTCTAAAACAAGAGAAATCAGTTAGACAATTTAGAGAGCTCAAAGCTATATCCTTTGTAAATTGCTGAAGCTAGAATTGTGTGTATGCAGCTGTGTGTTTATTCATAAACATCACAGAGATTTCTGCAAATAAAAATCTCTCAGGTGGACAAATCAATCCACCTTAATTTTTAATCTTGTGTTATCTTTTCTTGTTTATTTTTTTGTTCTTGAATTTACTTTCATATTTTCACTGTCAAGAACTAAAGAATTTTTAAAGATTGTATTCAACCCCCCTGTTAGATATAATTGCTGACGTTTGTTCATCAGTGTTTAAGTACCAGGTACATATCAGAGTTTATCTAGAAGCTAGTCAGAGTTTGATAAAGTCTGACTGGATGATAGTTGACTTAGTTGTCGGTGCAAAGATAAAGATTCTAGAAGCAATATATTCTGAAGATGGAAAGAAGCAGAATATATTGATACAGCTAAGGAAACGGAATAGAAGACTGAAGCAATCCTTGATTGATATGAATTGTATAGCTAACTTATAGGAATATCAATTAGAGATGGATTGTAAGTAGCTGTGTACTATATAAACACAGATAGGTTATCCCTAGAAGGGACGCGAACTTTGAATATATTATTCTTGTAACCTAGTAGCTCTTTGTGATTCATTAACATCACTAAGAGAGAAACTGTGAATATAATTACAGTTTGTTGATTTATAAAAAGTGTTCTTGATTGTTATTCTCGTATACATACTTGATTATATTGTGTAATCGGCCTAACAATTGGTATCAGAGCCAAGGCTGTTTAATATATACAGTTTTACGATTCAAACACAGTAATAATCATGTCTGAAGAAAATCAAACTGCTCCCAAGGCTGAACAGGTTAAGCCTAATTCTGTGAGTCGATATGAAACAATCAGGGTTCCAATTCTTAGACCAGTAGAGTATCCAATTTGGAAGGTGAAGATGACCATGTTTCTGGAGGCTACAGATCCAGAATATCTTGACAGAATTTATGATGGTCCTCATAATCCAACCAAACTAGCCCCTGTTGTTGATGGTCAAGAACAAAAGACTGTTCCAAAGGAAAAGAAAGATATGACTCCTGAGGACATCTCATCAATTGCAAAAGATGCAAAGGTTAGACATCTTCTTCACAGTGCTTTAGATAATGTTATGTCTAACAGAGTAATTGGCTGCAAAACTGCCAAAGAGATATGTGATGCTTTAGAAGTCAGATGCCAGGGAACAGGTGCTATTAAGAAGAACAGAAAGACAATACTCACACAGGAGTATGAGCACTTTGATTCAAGACCTAATGAAACCTTGACTGAGACTTATGACAGATTTTGCAAACTATTGAATGATCTGTCTCTGGTTGATAAAGAATATGAGCTTGAAGAGTCTAATCTCAAGTTTCTGTTATCTCTACCTGAAAAGTGGGATTTAAAGACAACCACAATAAGAGATAATTATGAGCTTGCTGATACAGATCTTGATGAAATCTATGGGTTGTTGAAAACTCATGAACTGGAGATAGAACAAAGGAATAGAAGATTAAGTAAGAAGACAAAATTTGTTGCTCTCAAAGTTGAGGAGAAGCCCATTAAGAAGGAATCATCAAGGAAGAAAGCCAAGGGAAAGGCTTTAGTCATTAAATCTGAAAGTGAGTCATCAAACTCTGATGATGACTCAAACTCTGATGAAGCTTCTGACTCTGAGGATGATGAAGAACAGATGATGCAAATGGTTGCATTGATGGTGAAGACCTTCAAGAAGATGGGATTCAAGAACTTCAAGAAAGGAAAGAGATTCTCAAGGAAAGATTCAAATTCTGAAAGGAAAAGTTTTAGAAAGTCTGATGGAAGGGAGATCAAGTCTGGCAAGAAGGATAAATCTGAAATCCAGTGCTACAGGTGTAAGGAGATGGGTCACTATGCTCCAGAGTGCAAGAAAGGCAAATCTGAGAAAGCACTCATCTCTAAAGGCAAAGACTGGGCAGATACTTCAGACTCTGATGATGGAGTAAATTATGCTCTTATGGCAACTGTCAGAGATGAGACTGAATCATCTGAAAATAAGGTACCCCTAACTACTTATGCTTATGATACTGATAATATATCTGAGTTAAGAGTATATCTGAAAAGCGTACATGTTAGTTATAGGGATCAGACTTTAGAGAATGAGAGAATTAAATCTGAGAATCTTAGTCTTAAAAATAGAAACAAGTTTCTTGAAGGAGAACTTGAAAATATGAAGCAGATTCAAAAAGAAAGAGATGATGCTGTTTATGTTGAACAGGAGTTGCTCAAAAGATATAAGCAACTAGAATCTGATCTAGAAAAAGAAAGGAAAATAATCAAGACTTGGACAGACTGTGGAAGAGACACTCATCAAGTGTTTCAGACAGATTCTGTAGGTTTAGGCTATTGTGAGAATGATGAACTTAGGTTTAAAGACAAGGTTAAGGTTAAATCACAACTTAAACTTGTGAAATTTGTTCCAGAAACTAATAAGTTAAAATCTGTTGTAATAAGAGAAGCTGATATGGAATCAGATGAAACCTGTGAAAGACAGGAAAATATTATAACAGAAAATCTTATGGAAGTAGAATCTGTTAGAAAACCAGTAAAAGTCTGTGAAAAACAGGTTAATGTTGGTTTAATGACAGGAAAACAGTTCAATTATAAGCTCAAAGAGGTAAAATCTGCCATGAAACCAAAAGGATCCAAGAAAAATAGGAATGGAAAGATAGGCATAAATAATAGAAATAATCACTTGCCTACTGCTGGTGCTCCAAGGAAAACATGTTATAATTGTGGTAGTTCTAATCATCTTGCTAATTACTGCACAAAGAATAAAAATATCAATTCTTTACCTTCTACATCAGGAGAAAAGAATGATTATGTAAGGGTGAAACCACAGACTTTATGCACACATTGTGGGAGCACTTGACATTCTATTTATACTTGTAGGAGTTATCATGCTATTTATCACAATTACTATGAGCTAAAACCCAATCTGAAGTGGGTTAGAGCAAACTCTGCAAGTGTAAAGTCTGACAATGTTAGTTTAAACTCTGTTGATATTAATTCCGCTGCAAAAACTAACACTGTTAAGAAAGACAAAGGATCCAAGCAAGTCTGGATCCTTAAAACTAACACTTAGTGTTTGTTTGTGATTGCAGGGTATAAAAGAGAGCACGCTTATCTTGGACAGTGGATGCTCAGGACATATGACTGGAAATAAGGCCCTGCTATCAGACTTTAAGGAGAAAGCTGACCCAAAGGTTTCCTATGGAGATGGCAACATAGGACACACTCTGGGATATGGCAATATTAATCTTGGAAGTGTCATCATCACAAATGTAGCTCTAGTCTCAGGACTCAAGCATAATCTGTTATCTGTGAGTCAAATCTGTGACAGAGGAAACCATGTAGATTTTCATACTGAATACTGTGAAGTTATCAGTAAATCTACTGGAAAAGTTGTTCTAGTTGGACATAGGCACAACAACATTTATGAAGCAAGTTTGGTAACAAACTCTGATGGAAGAACAGTGTGTCTGACTGCAAGAATGTCAAATAAAGAGAGTTGGAACTGGCATAAGAAGCTCTCTCATCTCAATTTGAACAACATCAATGAGCTAATAAGAAAGGATCTTGTAAGGGGACTCCCAAAATCGATACTCAATCTAGATGGCCTATGTGATTCTTGTCAAAAGGCCAAGCAAAGGAAGTCATCTTTCAAGAGCAAATCTGAATCTTCAGTAGTGGAACCTTATCATCTTCTACATGTTGATCTCTTTGGACCAGTGAATGTGATGTCTTTGGGCAGAAAGAAATATGCTCTAGTAATTGTTGATGAATATACTAGATATACATGGGTGTATTTCTTATCAAAGAAGGATGAAACTGCTCAAACTCTGATGGATCATGTAAATCTACTGGACAAAGGATCACAGCACAAAGTCAAAATTATAAGGAGTGATAATGGAACTGAATTCAGAAACTCAATCATGGAAGCTTTCTGCAAAGAAAGAGGAGTGAAACAAGAATTTTCTGCACCTGGAACTCCACAGCAAAATGGTGTAGTTGAAAGAAAGAACAGAACTTTAGTCGAAGCTGCCAGAACTATGCTTGATGAAGCAAAGTTGCCAACTTATTTCTGGGCAGAAGCTGTTCAAACTGCTTGTTTTACTCAAAATGCTACACTGATCAACAAGCATGGAAAAACACCATATGAGATGGTGAAAAATAAGAAGCCAAATTTGAAATATTTTCATATATTTGGATGCAAATGCTTTGTGTTGAAGACTCATCCTGAACAGTTGACCAAATTTGAGTTAAAAGCTGATGAAGGAATATTTGTTGGTTATCCATTGTCAACAAAAGCATTCAGAGTCTACAATCTGAGAACGAAAGTGATCATGGAATCCATACATGTGTCATTTGATGACAAGAAGATAACTGGACTTGATGACATAGATGGATATGATCAACTGCGTTTTGAAAATGAAGGTTTATTCTCTGGTGATGTAAACTCTGATGAAGCAGTACCGACAAACTCTGATGAAGCGGTTCTGATAAACTCTGACGAAGCATACTCTGAACCTCTGCTGATACATACTGGAGAAACTGAAAATTCTCAAATTGAACAACATAGAGAACCAGTTGAGGGGGAGCGCGAAGAAGCTCAACAAGACTCAGCAAGTGAGTCAGTTGAGGAAACTGATTCAAACTCTGACAGTTTAAACTCTGAGCCATCCAATTCAGGGGGAGCCTCAGATACTGCAGAAAGTCAACATATGAATCAGGAGAGCATGGATCAAGGGGGAGGATCCAATAATGTTGCAAGAAACCACTTACCAACAGCAAGAAGGTGGACACAGGCACACACACCTGATCTCATAATTGGAGATCCTGATGCTAGTGTGAGAACTAGAAGTGCAACAAATAATGAGTGTCTGTATCATGCTTTCTTGTCTCAAACAGAACCAAAGAAAATGGAGGAAGCTCTTCAAGATGCTAATTGGATTACAGCAATGCAAGAAGAGTTAAATGAATTTGAAAGAAATGAAGTCTGGACACTTGTACCTAGACCAAAGAATAGATCAATTGTAGGTACAAAGTGGGTTTTCAGAAACAAGACTGACAGTGAAGGTGTGATTACAAGAAATAAGGCTAGACTTGTGGCTAAAGGTTATTCACAACAGGAAGGAATTGACTATGATGAAACCTTTGCTCCAGTTGCAAGATTGGAAGCCATAAGAATTTTTCTGGCCTATGCTGCACACAAGAAGTTTAAAGTCTTTCAGATGGATGTAAAAAGTGCTTTTCTCAATGGGAAGCTTGAAGAAGAAGTGTTTGTTGAACAACCACCAGGATTTGTAGATCCCAAGCATCCAGATTATGTCTACAGGCTTGACAAGGCATTATATGGACTAAAGCAAACACCAAGAGCATGGTATGAAACTCTTGCTCAATTTCTTTTAGAAAGTGGGTTCACAAGAGGTACAATTGATAAAACCTTGTTTTATTTCAATTCTGGTGAAGATTTGCTTTTAGTTCAAATTTATGTAGATGATATTATCTTTGGATCTACTAATGACAAACTTTGTAAGAAGTTTGCAAAGCTTATGCAATCCAGGTATCAAATGAGCATGATGGGAGAGCTTAGTTATTTTCTAGGCTTACAGGTCAAGCAAACAGATGATGGTATTTTTATCAATCAAGCAAAATATACCAGAAATCTTCTCAAGAAATTTGGTATGCTTGATAGTTCATCTGCAACAACTCCCATGGCTACATCAACAAAGCTAGACAAAGACACAGGAGCCTCAGTAGATATGACAAACTACAGAGGAATGATAGGGTCTTTACTGTATCTTACTGCAAGTAGACCTGATATCATGTATGCAACATGTCTTTGTGCAAGATTTCAAGCAGATCCCAGAGAGCCTCATCTAACAGCTGTAAAAAGGATTTTCAAATATCTCAAAGGAACCATAACCTTGGGTTTGTGGTATCCTAGAGAATCAGAGTTTAAGCTAATTGGTTACTCTGATGCAGATTTTGCAGGCTGTAAGATAGACAGAAAAAGTACAAGTGGAAGCTGTCAATTTTTAGGTGACAGATTGGTTTCTTGGTATAGCAAGAAACAAAAGTCAATTTCCACATCCACTGCAGAAGCAGAGTATATAGCTGCTGGTAGCTGTTGTGCACAGATTCTGTGGATGAAGAATCAGTTGCTGGATTATGGTTTGAGGTACTCTAAAATACCTATTTTCTGTGATAACCAAAGTGCTATTTCTATGACAGGTAATCCAGTACAGCACTCCATGACAAAGCACATCAGCATAAGGTATCATTTTATCAGAGAACATGTGGAAGAAGGAAACTTTGAGCTTTATTTTGTGTCTACAGACCAACAACTTGCAGATATCTTCACCAAACCTTTGAGTGAAGCTACTTTTACAAGATTGGTAAATGAACTTGGAATGATCTCTGGTTCTGACTAGAGATACGGGTTAGACTCAAAAACTATACATGTTTGATTTTTATGCTCATGATTCCTTGCATGTATTAACTGATATAAGTACCAGTGTCATAAACTCTGAACGTAAACTCTGATGCTAAACTTTGATAGTCATAAAAGTGTTGGTCATACTCTGATGGTTAAAGTCTGATGTTATACTCTGATTGTAATTTTGTCTGAAACATAAGGACCAATGAAGAAATTTGTATGAAGCATAATTCTCAGTAAGTAATTATGAATCCTTAAGAGTTGTATAGATTCTGATCTCAAATATGTGCAGTAAGTTAACACAGCATGATAATGTCTCTGTATTTATAGAATCTCTTAGTTTATTGATCCTATACACTGAGTCTGTATTAGCTGTTTGCATTTTCTCTCATAAATTAATTGTATTAACTGATGACAAGTCTAAACTCTGATTATTAATTGCAAATAATTCACCCTCAAATCAAAAGATGCCAAACAGAGCACAAATTCCTTTGAGATCATGTTGTGCCTAGGAAGATCCAGGAACTTATTGTATGAAATAAGGGCTAAAATCTTTGATTTTTGGTGACTAGTGCCAACCACTGATTACTGGAAAATTAATATATATATATATATATATATATATATATATATATATATATATATATATATATATATATATATATATATCTATAAAGGGGGTGAAAAATAAAAGATATATCCAAATGAAGGGATATCAGTATTACAGAGTTTAGATATAAAAATCAGATTTTATGTTTTACATGAGAGTTTAGGCAACCAGTTTTTACTACTTTGGTTTGTGGATTTTATGCACTTTGAGATGATTTAAATATTGATTTTGGTAAACTCTGCTATTGCACACACAATTATGCACACCTGTACAGTTTGCGACAAGATTTTATTAACAAAGAAGGACAAATGATAAACACTGATGTATTGTGTGAAATATGCCGAGGTAACTTTGTTTTAATCTCTGATGGTTAAAATAAATTATTTGTTTCAGACATTTTATAATTTTGAAGGAAAACATTTGTTTTGGTATTTCAAAAGAGTATGTTTAGGGATTGGTTTAGAAAAATGTTAAAGAGAGGAGAGAGATTGCATACATAGGAAAGTGTAATCGGCTGTAATTATTGTTGTTTTTACTGCGCATGCGCATTGGAAACTGCCAATTACTGCTGTCAGTCATTGCCTGAGTGACACGTGTCTCATTTACACAGTATACGGGGTAAGACAGTTGTGTTTTAATGATTAAAAACTGTTCAGTTTTTAATTTTAAATTTTATATTTATACATTATACACACAACCGTTACAGTTTTTCACGACTTACTCCAATTGTATTCTAGTCTCACTCACACATATTCACAAACACTTTCTTTCTTAAACTCTCTCGTGTTTTTGAAGCTATTTTCTGTTTCTTTCTTGATATTACTAATGGCTTCAACTGCTTTCACTGCTTCTCGACTAGAGTTCGTTCCTAATAACTATTCAGCCCCATTAAACACTGTCAATGCACCAGAGGCTTTTCATATCATACAAAATTTTCTTGCTCAGTCAGCAATTGGGCGTGCTTTGGTGGAGCCTGCAAAACTTTCTGGTTCACAGATAAAGGCGTTCTGGGAAACAGGATTGTATGATGATGGTGGTGAGACATGCAACCCTTCGATTATTTTTGAATATGAAGAAGCAGAGTATGTAATAACTGCTGGAAACATTCGCGCTGCGATGGGGTTTCCTGAATTTTCTTCGTACACAATTGGCATGGGTGATGAGGATTTGATAAGAATGATGCAAGAAATTGGGTATTCTGGACCTTTGTCAAAGATTGGACAGCTCAAACGACCATTCTTAAGGAAGGAGTGGAGTTTTTTCTTTGATTGCATCACGAGGACATTCAGCAAGAAATGCACAAACTGGGATGCTATTCCCACAGACAGTCTGCAAATCGGGTATTCTCTTTTATTTGATAATCATTTTGATTTTGCACGACTTGTTTTGAATAATTTAGGAGAGAAAATGAGAGAGAATAGAGGAGTAGTCTATTTCTCTAGATTCTGTCAGCTTTTGTTCTCTTACTGTGTTGAAGGAGTAGAAGTAAGTGAAGAAGATGTTTCTTGTTTTAAATTACATAAGAGAATATTTTCTGATCTTGTTAATAAAGATGTTAAGAAAGGGGTTGTTGGAGACTTGTTGCTACCACCATCTGTGCAACAGTTCTTAAATGCTCAAGTCAATTCACCAACACAAGCTTCTTCTCAACCTGAGCCTCTACAACAAGAACTGCCTCCGTCAACTTCTGTTAAACCTGCAAGAGGTGGTCGGACTAAGCATGTTGGTACTAAACCTCCAAGGATTGCTAAGCAAGCAACTGAAGCTGGGGCATCACATACTGATGATATGCCTCAGAAGAAACGGATAAAGAAGAGAAGGGCCAACAGGGCAAAGTCTGATGCTGCAGATGAAGAGTGTGAAACTGATGAAGAAACTCTTCATCAGAGAAAAAGAAGATTGGTGGCTGCACATCTTTTTGGTGCATCAAATGTAAATGCTGATGAAGAAGCTCCTACATCAAATGCTGATGATGTAGTTGAGGAAGCTGCAAAGGAAGCTGCAGATGAAGCTCCTGAAATTCTTGTTCAGGAGGCTACAGAACACGTTGAGGCTGAGATTTTTGAGTCACAGGGATTTGATATGGATGTTGAAGCACACAACTCTGTAAACTCTGACCATCTTGAAGATTTTGGTGAAACAGAGGGTGTGGAAGCTGATCATGCCACGGTTGTTCTTGAAGAATCTATGGCTACTCATACAGAGATTCTCTCTGTTACTCACCAGGTAATTGAAAAGGGTGAGGAAGTTGATCAGACCTTAAATACTGATGCTCCTGAGAATATTGCTCCTACTAAAGAAGCTGTTGCTGCAAATTCTGATGTTGCTGACAAGGATGCAACAGAAAATGTTCACATAGAAGTAGAGTTTGTTACAAACTCTGAAATTCCAGAACCTGATGCTGAGAATATTCCTGCAGAGAATACAGCAGAGAATGATAATGATAATGATAATGATAGTTCTGCTCATTCCCAAGAGGAGTTATTTGGTAGTCAAGTAAACTCTGATGAGCTAAGAGAGGTCAATCGAGCTACGGCTGAGCATTTTCAAGATATGTACTACAATAGATGGGCTGCTGCAGATTGTATCTTTTCAGCACAGAGGGCTGCTGATTTTCTTGGTGATTCTGTGAAGACGATTTCAACTCCTGATATTCTTACAAGTCTGAAGGCTACTGTGATTCAAATTAAATCTCTCAACAACAGATTTGATGAGTCTCATAAGGAAGTCACTGCTTTGAGGAATGAAGTTGGTCTGCGAGATCTCACTCTGAAGAATGATAGAACTTATTACAATTCCATGTTCAAGAAGCAAGCTAAGGACTCTGATGACATTCAGAAGAGGCTTGGGAAAGTTGAGGATAACCAGACTGCTATGTCTGCCCAACTGACTTCGATTTCTAATGCAATTCAGTTGTTGACATTAGTACTACTTTCTGATGATGTCAAAAAGGGGGAGAGTGTACCAAGTGACAAATGCAAAGACACTCAAACTCTGAGACGGAGGGATGATGGTAATGATGGTGGAAACAAGGGAGATGGAAAGACCTTAAGATTAAATGCTGATAGCAGACTACTTTCAAGAAGATCAAACTCTGATAAAAGATCAAACTCTGGAAAGGGACATGCAAACTCTGCCAGTGGTTCAAGATTTAAAAGTTTGATAATCTCTGATAAGCCTACTAAAGATGAGGAAATTGCTGCCAAGGTGTTTATGGCAGAACATGGAAAAGATGTTACAATTGAAGATATCCAAGCTGAAGAGCAAATGCTTGCTGAGGAACACAGGAAGAATCTTGAAACTGGAATCTACAAGAAGAAGGAAATCAAGGCTCCTAGAAAGAAAGAAAAAGGAATTGTTATCAAAGAGAATGTAAACTCTGATCAGAGTTTACAGTACTCAAGGAGGCCTGTGATTAAAAATTCTGACAAAGGAAAAGGTAAACTGGTAGAAGAAGAACAGTTACCTAAGAAGATTTATTCAACCTCTGACATTGCTCAAGTTGAAACGAGATTAGCTAAATCAACCTCTGACGCTGCTCAAGTTGATGTTTCTACTAAAGTTATGACAACCTCTGACGTTGCTCAAGTTGTACAGAAATCTACACAACTTCCAGGATTCAGCAAACCTAAAATTCTTGAAGAATTAAAGCTTGAAGCTGTGAATTTCTCAGAAACCAGAACTGTATTGGGAAAAGAAGCTTTTGATAAATCTGGACTGGGATCACACAGAGAGAGAAGAACAAATAACAGATCTCAAGATAACATTTCACTGGCAGAACCTGGTATTGGGGTTACACAAGAAAACCTTGATAAGTTAGAATCTGTTCAGTTGATTTTTCACAAAGTATTGAAGAAACAGTTTTTGTTATACTTCATGAGTGATGGAAGAGTTTATAAAGTTGGAGAATCTGATGTTAATCTCAAATCATGGGAAGAACTGGAATATGTACGTTATCTTCTAAAAGTCAAAAACAGACATACTCATAATGTTGCTCAAGTTTTGAGAGAAAAGATGCTGAGATCTAAAGCTATGCTTGGAGGAGGAGTATCAAGTGTTTATATTCCAAAGTATAGGGATCATACTGGAAAGTTAGTGGAGATGAAGAGAAACAGTGCTAGATTTAGAACAGCACTTGGAACAAAAGTTTTGGAATTTAACTTGGAGTCAGACAAGTCTTATTACATTCGTCTAGGAAATGATATGAGAAGAAACATCATATATTCTCTAAGAGCTGCTATCTATCAAATGGGGGAGAGTGATTCAGAACTTAAAGAGCTAAAAGAGATTATGATGAATGAGCTAGAGAAGGCTGAAAGAAGACTGCTGATTGATTATCTCAGGACAGTACCTGATATTGAAGAAGTCAAGTAAAGTCTGACTGTAAGTTTTTATGTTTTCTATTCTAAGTTAAATTTAAACTCTGTTTTAAAATTAAACTCTGTTATATTTTAAACACTGCATTTGTTATATGTTTTGACATCATCAATTATCTGTTTAACTTGTACATTTTTATTATGCACAAGTTGGGGGAGATTGTTAGATATAATTGCTGACGTTTGTTCATCAGTGTTTAAGTACCAGGTACATATCAGAGTTTATCTAGAAGCTAGTCAGAGTTTGATAAAGTCTGACTGGATGATAGTTGACTTAGCTGTCGGTGCAAAGATAAAGATTCTAGAAGCAATATATTCTGAAGATGGAAAGAAGCAGAATATATTGATACATCTAAGGAAACGGAATAGAAGACTGAAGCAATCCTTGATTGATATGAATTGTATAGCTAACTTATAGGAATATCAATTAGAGATGGATTGTAAGTAGCTGTGTACTATATAAACACAGATAGGTTATCCCTAGAAGGGACGCGAACTTTGAATATATTATTCTTGTAACCTAGTAGCTCTTTGTGATTCATTAACATCACTAAGAGAGAAACTGTGAATATAATTACAGTTTGTTGATTTATAAAAAGTGTTCTTGATTGTTATTCTCGTATACATACTTGATTATATTGTGTAATCGGCCTAACACCCCCCTTCTACAATCTTGATTCATTGTCTGGGAATAACATAGCACCGACAAACTTCATCAACTCCACCAAGTTCTTCGAGTTCATCTTCCAATTCTTCACAAAGCAAGTACTTTGATCTTTAAAAATGCATTTTATACACGTTTTATGTTTTTTTGTCGCATGTTTATATGTATATATGCCCGCGGTTCGAGGTGAACCATTACGAACAGAGTCCCCATTCGATGCGAACACAGATTATGATTCGGGGTTGAACCTCTGTTTATATATCCATTAGGATAGCTTAACCCTTTGTGCGATGCAAGGAAACTTAGCAATTTTTATTTTCATTTGGTTCTTCTTTTTTTAGGGACACACTAATTTTCATCATCTTTTTCAGATGTCGAGTGTGACCCCATCCATCTCAGCGGGCTCGTTTGGTAGCACACCGAGCCCGGCTCATTCTTCAGCCACTCCATCTCCTTTGAATCAATATCCTCCCGAACTTAGAGGTTCAAAGGAATTCCAACGCGAGCTGACATCTATCTCAGGCCGTTTAAGCCAACCTATCTCCCCCAATTCAGCTATCACTCCTGAAGGTGCAGCTAATATAGCGAGGATAGAAAATGCGATGCGAGCCAGTGGGTCCAGCTCGCTCGGCCTCCAACTCGATCCAAATTCTGCTCCAGAAAACTATACCAGGGAAAAAGACCTATACTCATGGAGGAACAAGAAAACAGGACCAAGTGCTTCAAGCTCGCTTGGCCTTGATGATTTATTCAACCGTTCGGTGCGACCCCTAAGTGAAGAAGAGGCCAATTTTCATTTGAACCAACTTCTCCAAGAGAGAGAAGCGAAGCTTCGCCTCGCACCGGCTTCTGTTAACCATCACATGACTATTTCTGATTCATCCACAGATAGTTCCTTAGGGAGCACTTTTTATGATAAACGCAAAGGGAAAGATTTGGCTCGTTCCCTAACCCCTCAGGACGAGCTCGAAGAGAATGATGAGAATGAGGTCAGCTCGCACTGGTCTTATGAGAGCCCTATTAGCGAGGAGGTAGTAGATATCTCAAAATAGATAGATTTCTGTAATTATACTTACGTCCCAGAACTGTCCCCCGTTCCTTACGACCCTATCCAACAGCCTGAACTTGAAGGGGAGGTGTTTTTGAAAAAAAACGCATAATTCAAGATGGCGATGAGAGCTCGTCTTCTGCCCAAGAGGGTGGAAAAATCTTAGCTTGCCGAGATTTATCCACTTCTTTAACTAAGGATATCCTCCGCGACCTCATAGATCAATTCAGGCCATAAGGTCGCATAATCCTCCCCGCACCGCATATGAGGTGTTATCGATTCAACCACCCAGAAAATGGAGGCCGAGTGCCTCGTATGGTTCTTTCCTCTTTTCTGCTAAAATTGGGTATCAGTGCACCTCTTCATCCTTTCATTCGTGAAATTCTGGAATATTATGGGCTCGCACCGCTACAAATCAACCCAAATGGTTATAGGGCCGCCATTGCTTTATACATTCTTTATAAAAAGCAAGGGTACCCTACTCTCACCGCTAGAAAACTTGGGTATTTTTTGAATTTGAAACATTCAGCCGATTTTGGCTACTTCTACCTCTCCGTGCGGCCATATTACAATAAGAAGAAACTGTTTTATGGAGGGTCAAGTAATTCGGGAAAATAGAAAGGTCCATACCTTTATATTTATGAAGTCCCCTGAGTTCAAACTCACTTTTATTACGACCCTGGTAAGTAATTCTTTAGCTCACACCGTCCTTTCCACTTCGCACCTTACTTCTTACTACATGCCACTTACATTTGTGTAATGTTCCTATTTGAACAGAGCCTCCTGTAAGAACTTCTTTAAAAGGCCAGGAAAAGATTAACGATGATAATCTCTTAACCATTCCCGTTGCGGAAAGAAACATTAAAAAATTAATCACCACTGCGAACCTTGTTGAGTACGGCTTCTTAAAAGAAGGAACTAGGTTGACTCCTAGCAAGAAATCAAAAAGGAGAAAGAAAGGTAGGTTCGAGCTGACAGCTCGCTTCGTTGTTTTTACCCTTTTTAATTTTGCCTTGTCATTTAATATTGTTAATCTATCTAACTCTTCTGTCTTCGTTTTATTTCAGAAATGGCTATCTCCTCTCCTTCATTCCTACTCGAACAGGAAAAATCAGCTCGAACCGCTCCTAGCTCTAGTCAAGCCGCCTCGCATGCTGGTGGCTCACGTACAGGTGGTCCTCAAACCGAGGATATTCCCATAGAGTTTTAAACAACTCTTACCGAGCACTTAAAGGCAGGTGGAGTCTCTCCTCCCAGAAAAAGATCTAGGAACACCAAGGATGGTGTTGCTGATACCGACCCCTCCAAGCGATCTCGCAAAGAGTTGCCTCCTCCCACCCCGAAAGAGAATGTGGTGGCAAGTGCACTGAGTCAGCTCGTCTTGATAAAGATAACAGAACTTTGAAGGGCAAACTAGACGAAGCAAGAAGAGCCAATGTGAAGTTGGTTGAGGACTCTAAACAAGAAATCATTAATGCGACCACAAGTCTGGAAAAAGACATGCGCGAGTCCAAGGCACTTGTGACCAAAATGAAGGAAGAGCACTCATCTGCCATAGCTGAGGCGATTCGTGAGAACAAACCCTGAAAACTCAAAACACCGAGCTTAAGGCCAAAGTTGCAGCCCTTGAAGCGAGCCGGGATGAAGACATAGGGAACGCCACAGCTTTGGGTTCCAAGAATTTCATGAAGGGCTTTATGTCAAAGATCCTTAACTTCGACTGGGTCCAGCTTGGTGCATCCACTGTAATCTATGCGGCCAAGCTTCGCAAGGAGATGGAGCAAGATGCTTTGGCTGCTCAGCAGGCTCCTGAAGAAGAAACCTGGCTCGCTAATGAGGCTCGCATCGCACAGGAGGCTCAGCTCGCACAGGGGGAGAATGTTGAAACTCCTCAATCTTAGATGTATTTATCTTTATTTTGCTACTCATTGGGGATGCGGGCACCCCGTTTGCCTCGCATTATGTATTAACTTGATGGCCACAGGCCTATTAACATTCACGTCTTTCTGAAAGCTTTTGAATTTCATTTCTATGTATATTTGCATGTGTGCACTTCTATCCTTTATTTCTTTCTATAATTGTTGCTTTAAATGAGATTGACCCTCACGGGGTCCGCCTCGCACGGGTTCGCTTCACACAAGATCGCCTCGCACGAGGTTCCTCTTCGCACGAGAGTCCACCTCACACGAGGTTCCAACTAAGGTGAAGCTTTGTTTGATCTTGTGCGATCTCGCACGAGGTTCCACCTCGGGTGAAGCTTTGTTTTGCCTTGTGCGAGTTTGAATCACACATTTTATCTTCAACTTGAGTGGGCTCGAACCTCTCGGGACCTTCTCGCATGAGTTCGAACCTCATATGGTTGCTTCATATGGGCTCGAGTCCACACGAGGCTCAGTCTCATGCAAGGCATTTATATCTTTGTACATAATTTTCTTCATAGCTTGTACGAGCTCGCTCTTAAAGAAGTGATAATTTCGTAAAGCTTGCCTCACATGGAGATTCTCTTCGCACAAAGGTCCAACTCGCACGAGATTCCTCCTTGCATGGGGTTCCACATGCGAATTTCCACATCGCACGAGGTTTTACCTCGCACTTGTGTGAGCTCGTGAGAATTTTTTTCTTTTAAACGGGTCGTGGCCCAAATAGTTATTTGCCTCGCATGTTGCTTTTTTTCTAAGAATATACAAAAGTGCATTCTCCTCACACGTTTGTGCTGGATTTTGTCTTAGAACAATCTATGCTGGTATAAAAAGAATAAAAGAATAATTCACTCACGCATGGAAAATGAAAAAATTCAGAATAAGCAACTTGAACATTGATAAAATTTCAACTTTGATAAATAATAAGATAGAACGGACTTATTACATCATATGTCAAAGGGAGGTGTCTATATGACACTACTACCCTCGAGACTTAGGATAAATATAGATGAATACTAAGTCTTAAATAGATATAAATTACTGATTGTACTTTCTCAAATGCTCAGCATTCCAGGCCTTTGGTATAAGCTTCCCACACATATCGTTGAGATGGTAGGTTCCTTCCCAGAGAACTGATTTAATCTGATATGGGCCTTCCCAATTTGCTCCAAATACTCCATGGTTAACCACCTTAGTATTAGGCATCACCCGACGAAGAACAAGATCCCCTACACGGAAAGGTCGAGCTCTTACCTTGCGATTGTAATGCCTAGTAGTCCTTTGGTGGTATGCCAATAACCTTGCTTGTGAATCAGTCAATGTTTCCTCAATAATATCTAGATAGAAGCGGTGATTATTGTCACTATTCTCTGGATCATAATGATCTCTCCTAAACGATCCAGCTCCCACCTCCACCGGAACCATAGCCTCACATCCATACACCAAAGATAAGGGTGTCTCACTCGTTGTGGTTCGGGGAGTGGTGTTGTAAGACCATAAGACCTATGGAAGCTCATCTGGCCAATTTCCCTTAACATCCTCCAGCTTTGCCTTTAGCGTATGCTTGAGTATCTTGTTAATTGCTTCAGTTTGGCCATTTGTCTGTGGATGGCTCACATCACTAAAACTCTTCAGAATCCCCAACCGATCACAAAATTCTCTCATCTCCTTGTTGTCAAACTGCTTACCATTATCTGAGATCAACTTGTAGGGTATGCCAAATCGACAAACAATAGCCCGATACACAAAATCAATGAGCTTCTTTGCAGTTATTGTGGCTAAGGGCTCAACCTCTTCCCATTTAGTGAAATAATCTACCGCAACCACATCATACTTCACACTGCCTTTGGCTTTAGGTAATACCCCAATCAAATCTATCCCCCACATGGCAAAGGGCCAGGGGCTCATGAGTGAAGTTAGTGGTTCCATCGGGCTGTTATAAAAACTCGCATACCTTTGGCACTTGTCACAAGCTCTAGCAAACTCAAAAGCATCTTTTTTAAGGGTCGTCCAGTAATACCCTTGACGAAGTATCTTTTGTGCCAATGAACTACCCCCGAGTGATTACCACAAATGCCTTCATGGACCTCCCTTAGTATATAGTTGCATTCTTCTCCATCAACACATTTGAGTAGGGGCACATTGAAGCCTCACCTATATAAACCTCCATCATATATTGCATACCTGGAAGCCATATACCGCACTCGTCGTGTTTCATTCTTATCACCTAGTAAAGCACCATTTTTTATACAAGCCAAAAGGGGAGACATCCACGTTACTCCTTCTTCCACCACCATAAGCTCTTCCTCTGGCACGCTAGGCCTCCTCTGTATATCCAAAGGTGTTGACCCTAACAGAGTGGTCTCACGGCGCGAACCAAACTTGGTAAGTTCGTATGCCATCTCATTTTGGCCCCGATGTATGAGCTCTAGGTTGACCTCGTTAAACAGCCTGATCAACCATTCCGCACAGCGCAAATACAACTCCGTTCTAGGCCCCCGTGCTTGATACCCTCCATTTATCTGGTATACCACTATCATGGAATCACTGAAAGCGTTAAGGTTTTCTACATTTAGTTCTAATGCCATCTTGAATCCGTTAATCAAAGCCTCATACTCAGCATCATTATTTGTTGCGTGAAAGGTGAAGTGGACAGCCATCTTCACCCTACATCCCTATGGGCTCACTAACTCGAATCCAGCTCCGTCTCCGTTCGACGCCCCATCAACATACAAGCTCCACCAAGGGGCACTATTCTGATTTTCCTCTACTGGCATTTCTGGATAAATTTGCAACGCCTTAGGGTCCTCTTCTATTTGAGGTGAGAATTCCAACACAAAATCTGCTAGTGTTTGTCCTTTAATCGCAACCCGAGGCTTATACTCCACATCAAACTGACCTAGCTCGACAGCCCATTTCAACATCCTTCCCGAAGTTTCTGGCTTATGCAACACTTGCCTAAGTGGATAGGTTGTTCTCACCTCGACCTTATGAGCCTGGAAGTAAGGACGGAGCTTCCTTAAAGCGAGGATTAGAGCATACACCAGTTTTTCCATGTTCAAGTACCGAGTTTCTACACCCACCAGCCTTTTGCTCATATAATATACCGGGAGTTGAGCTTCGCCTTCCTTTCGAATTAGCACCGCACTCACCGCATATTCAGATACATCTAAATAAAGCACAAGTACCTCCCATTGCTTTGGATTAGACAATACAGGTGGTGTGCTCAAATGTTTCTTGACATTCTGAAAGGCCTCCTCACACTCTTTTGTCCATTGAAAATTCTTGCCCACATTTTTAATAGCCTTAAAAACACTTGGCACTTGTCAGAAGATCTAGAGACAAATCTGTTTAACGTCGCAATTCGCCTTGTGAGACTCTGCACATCTTTCACCCTCCGAGGCGATCTCATCTCCAATAGAGCCTTGATCTTGGTCGGGTTAGCCTCAATTCCCCGATGGTTGACAATGAACCCTAAAAAATTTCCCGACTCCATCCCAAACACACATTTTTGAAGATTAAGCTTCATTCTGTATACACGCAAGATAGTGAACATCTATGCTAAATGACGGATGTGGTTTGTGGCCTCCTTTGACTTTACAAGCATGTCATCAACATATACCTCTATGGCTCTCCCTATATGATCTTTGAACATTTTTTTCACCAATCTCTGGTACGTTGCCCCTGCATTGATTAACCCGAAGGGCATCCCGATATAACAGTATAGGCCTCGATCAGTTATGAACGAGGTGTGTTCTTGATTTGGCCCGTACATAGGAATTTGATTGTAGCCTGAATAAGCATCCATGAATCTTAATAACGCATGCCCCGCAGTGGCATCCATGAGCTGATCGATACGAGGGAGAGGGAAACTATCCTTTGGACACGCCTTGTTCAAGTCGGTGAAGTCGACGCAAGTCCTCCACTTCCCATTTAGGTTTTTTACTAGCACGGGATTAGCCAGCCAAGTCGGGTAGAACGACTCTTTGATAAGCCCGACTTCCATTAACCGACCCACATCTTCCCTAAGAGCCTCCACCCTTTCTCCACTAACAGGTCTCCTCTTCTGCCTTATTCCCTTCTTGCTTGGATCTAGGTTCAACCTGTGGCACATTACTTCTGGATCGATGCCTATCATGTCAGCGTGACACCATGTAAACACATCCAAATTTTCCTTAAGGAACGAGACGAGATTTTCCCTTATATTAGGGCCGAGATTTGCCCAAATCTTCAAGACTTTAGTCGGGTCGTTTGGATCCACCAAGATAGAAATAATATCTTCGAATGTTCCAGCTCCGTCTGGTAGGGGAGGCATTCTTGGGTCCAAATCAACATCGAAGTTCTTATCCGTGCTAGGCTCCCTATTTCGGTGACACTAAGATTATCCCCATTGTTAATGGACATCTCCGGTGTTTCCCGTGGGATGTTCCCTTATGATGTTATAGTGACTTTTCGGGACATTCCAGTTGGTAGGTTTATCAGAACTGAAGTCTATTTTCTCACCCACTTGCCTTTACTCAACCTAGCAGCTACCTGCTCTAAGCTCTCTTCGTCATTGTTTGCCTCCTCCACTATGCCCTCCTGTAACGTCATTATGGGTTGAGAGGATTCCATCATTAGGGCCCCGAGTCGGGGTTCCACCTCAATCCCCGTACTTTCAAAGTAGTCATCCGGGAGCTCCTCAATAGATATCATGTTACAAACATCTGGCATGGGAGTATCCACACGCTTCCTTTTCTTCTCTTCACCTTCTTTCATGAACTCTTGTTCCCCAAGGTATGTCACTTCTCTTGGAACATCCGCCTTTTCTGCCCCTTTCATTACTTGGTTATAGCATACCCTTGAGTCATATTGGCATCCCTTCACTTGTCCGACACCTGTGGGAGTTGGGAATTTCTTGGTTAAGTGATAAATAAGGGTGACTACCTTCATCTCTTTAAGGATTGGTCTTCCAATGATAGCATTATAAGCACATGGTTGGTCCACCATAGTAAAAGTGACAATTTGTGTGGCCACGTGGGGGTTGTCCTACTGAAGCCCCCGTGAACCCATAGAGCTGATTTCCGCTTGAGACCAACTCTATGTCTAGGAATCCAAGCCTTTTGTAAGTGTCGTAGTTCAAAATATTTACGGCGCTCCCATTGTCTACCAATACCCGATATACATTGGTTGACCCAATTTTTATCCTTACTACAAGAGCATCAACATGTGGGTGATATACCCATTTAGCATCTTCTTCGCTAAACATGATTTCATCTCTTTCCTTCTTGAACAGATTATGAGGCCTTTGTTCAAGATGATGAACGTTGGTTAGAGGACGATCATTTGCCTCTCGGGCATATCTTTCCATGGCTTTCTTACTATCTCCCCCCACGCGAGATCCTCCAATAATAAAATGGATGCTATTAGCCCTAGATGTCATCTCTGTGTCGTCATCATTTGCTAACGGAGGTGGAGGGGGCACCTGGTGATACTCAGCCTTATGTTTCCGTACCTCCTTCACAACCCATTCAGTTAGCTTCCCCTGCCGAATCAAAGTTTCGATTTCATCCTTCAATTGTCGGCAATCTGCCGTGTGATGTCCCGTGGATTCATGGTAAGCACAGTATCTAGAGGTGTCCCTCTTGTTATATTCTGTCAAAGGAGTAGCTTTCTTGAATACCCCTTTCCTAGCATAAGTGGCATATATATGGTCAATGGAGGCGACCAAGGGGGTATGATTCTGCCATTTGCTTGTATAAGGTCTTCCAGACTCATTATTGGCAGTTTCCCTGGCCCTGCTAAACTTCTTCGCACGGGGGCTCCTTTTGAAAGTCTTTCTCATTTCTTCGGGACTAAAAGATCTCTCTCTCTTCTCCATTCTTTGGCCACTGCTTCTTAGATCCCTCATGGATTTCTCCACCCGCTTGTGAGGTTCCGCATGTTCATAAAACTCGACCAAAGTTTCTGGTTCCTAAGCTTGTAGGGTTTTCCAGAATTTAGAGCCTTCTCTTAACCCAACAATCAAAAAGTTCTTCTGAGCCTCTTCCGTTGCTCCCCAAACTCTGGGGACTTCAGCATTAAATCGCATGAAATATTCTTGTAGGGACTCTCCCTCTCCCTGCTTAATATTGGCAAGAGTAGCCACCGGGGGGCATAATGAAGGGTGGACTGAAACTGCCCCACGAACAGATCTCCCAGCTACCTCCACGTGCTAATACTAGCTGGTCCTAGCTTAGTAAACCATTGTTGGGCACTTCCCCTCAATGAGGTAGCAAAGAGCCGACAACGAGTACGAGTTAGATTAGGAACCTGGTAGACCTCCATCTCGGTGTTGAAGCGGGCCAGATAATCAGCAGGATTTACATCCCCATTTAAGGCAAGTTTGAGGTTGCCCCCGAATACCGGGGGTAGATGAGACATCCTTATTGCAGGATTGAAAGGAGATGGGGCCGTAGCAGGGGTGGCGCCTTCTTCTCGTTTTCCATTTGCACCAGCAGGCGCCTTAAGTCGCCAACCCTCAGGTCTCCAATTCTTTCATTGGACCTTTCTTCATTGGGGTTGCTCGAATGGTGAGAGGGAGTCCTCTCCCTTTGTTCCCTTCTATGAGTTCGAGGTGGAGTCCTCTTTTTTCGTTCGGTTCGAGGTAGAGTCCTCTTCCTTCGTTCGGTTCGAGGCAGAGTCATCTCCCTTTGTTAGGTTCGAGGTGGAGTCCTCTCTCTTCGTTCGGTTCGAGGCAGAGTAATCTTTGGCGCCTCCTTCCGTGCCTTGGAGTTTTCCAACCTAATCCTTAGATCGTGTTCGATTAATTTTTTACCAACCCGATCTAAAACACTAGTGGATCTTGCCACGGCCCAGTCAGAGCCTGACTACCTCGCTTCGTCTGGCTTGGAAATATCTCATCCATCTCGAGGGACACAGTTCCCTGCAACTCATCGGCTACCTTGTCAAATTCGTTTATGAGTTTCTTAGAGGATTGAGTTTTCTGTTGTTGAGAGATCTTGAGCCTTCGAGCCTTCCTCTTTGAATTCTTAATTGAATTTTGTTCGACTTTAGCTAGTCGAACATTAATAGTCTCAAACTGGTGCCCGATCCCCTCGAGATAATCCAGGATCTTCTTGCCATCAAACATAACTGGGGCGACACGAGGTGTGACGAGGGTGGCCTTACTCGGTCTTCCATCTCCGTGGGGTGGTGGATCCTTATTTTCTCCTTGTGGTATAGTGTCCTTCTTGTGCTCATTCTTGTTGTTCTTCGACATCCTTCTCCCTAAGATGTGAAAGAGTAGCAACTGCCCCTCCTTCTAGTGCCAATTGTTATAGGGAGAATTTCGTATAAAAGTGTTTTGGAGGTTTATGGTTAGCGGTGGCTGGACGCGTATGATGACTCCTCAGAAATTGAATAGAAAATGGGTTCTTTCTCTTACTCTTGCTGAGTGTCAATTGTGTATCATACAAGGTGCCTACGTACCCCATTATATAGGGATCAAGCCTCACGTAGTTCTTGGGGAACAAGTCATCGAATAAGCCCACTCAACCCAAGCCCATTAATAGTCAGGATTATCCATCCACGTCACGTCCGGTTTCCACACGTTTTCCTATAATCTCGCGGTATCTCCGCATTTCTTTCCGTGATTGTAGGTTCGTCCTGTGTCAACCAAGAAACATCCATTTCATAAAAAAGGAATTTCCATATTTGGGCTTCACCCATGGTGCGAGCTGGTCAGGCTCGTACCGCACAAATTAATTATACACATGTGAATCATTTTAACTTACCTCAACACAGAGTGACCCTTTTACATCCAAGCGGTGCGAGCTCACCGGAATTTATCGAGAGACAAGGAATCTTCGTATGAGCCCATAATCATGATGTGAGCTCATCGTGGTGTGAGCTCATCATGGTGCGAGCTCGTGCGAGTTCATCATGGTGCGAGCTCATGCGAGCTCATCATGATGCGAGCTCGTGCGAGCTCATCAAGGTGCAAGCTCGTGTGAGCTCATCATGGTGCGAGCTCGTGCGAGGTCATCATGACGTGAGCTCCCTCCTTCTATAATGAGAGGAGCCCAACAACCCTAGCTCAATCATCATTTGAACTGAGTTATGTTAACCCATACCCCTTACAATCTTTCAGCCAAAACCATATTTGGACATGTTTAGGGCCCATATCAAAATCGAGTAGAACAGATCTTATCCAAAACTTTGGTCATGTATCGCCAAATCGATAAGAACCGTTGACTTAAATATAGATGAATGAGGACCGTTACATTTAATATTAAAAAGTGTTTTTTTTGAACAAAAATTGAGTTAATTCAATAATAAAAAGTCGTACGGCATCTAAAAAATGATCGAGTCGAACAAACATAAAAAAGATCAAATCGCCTGTCTTTAAGAAGAGACATTTAAGCAATATTTTGAAGATGATATATTTATATGTACTCGCTTCGTCACAATTCACTTCGCCATAATCCGTTTGAGCTATCGATCTTAAATGTAATTTCATACAAACTTAAATCACTAAATCAAAACCAAAACTCACAATAAATAACAGAAACAAACACCATCTCACCAAGGAGAGAAACAAACTGAAATTCGAAACAAAAAATTTTAAATCTAAAAAACGAAGAAGAAAGAAAACCAAAAGTTCCGATAATTAAGATTTAAATAACATACTAAACAAATCAAATAGGTAGAAGTTCTTACAAAAAAGGAGATTATTGAATTAAACAAAATAAATTAAAGGGTTTGGGGCTTTCCACTGGGAAAAACCGATGGAAGCCCCGTCGGCTAGAGAAGAAACGAGGAGGACGGCTAGAGAAGAAACGAGGAGGAGGTTAGGGGAGGAGGCTAGGGTTTCAGAGATAAAAAAACACAGTTATCCTATTTGAAGATTGTTAATAGAATTATATTTAAATATTAAAAAGTGTATTCTAATAATATAAACCAAATATGAATAGGTTTCCTAAGTTGAATAGAATTTTCGATGTAAAAATTCATAACTTTCTTTTCTTTTCAGTTTCGGACCAGTTACCAATTACAGTTAGATAATAAATTATTAAACAATCAATAAAATAAAAATTATTGTAAATTAATAAAATATAAATATAAAAAGAAGAGCAGTGCATTGCCCAGATTATAAGCTACAATATTATAAGTTATAAATATAAATGGTAAGAGAGATAATAAGAAAATATTATCATATGTTAAGGGATCGATTCCTAAAAACTACGTTTTAATTTACAATAATATTGTTGAATAATTATATCCTACAAAAAGGGATAATAAACAAGTACTGTCAAAGGTTCGATTCTCAGTAATAATATGCTTTACATTATTTATATTAAACATTCACATCAATATATTCTACTGATTCTATGTACAAATTATTTTGTTATTTTTAAAACCAAGCTTTAAACTTCCCTACTAGATTATTGATAACTCCAGATCCCGATCTAGTCCTTCCCGGCCGATCCCACGCCTGGATGCGGTGTCGCTGCGGTTGGGACTCTGCAAAACAACACCGGAGGGGGGTTTGGACCCTGGCGGCGCCTCCGGCGTGAGAATAAGTAACGGCTTTGGAAAGGTAGACATGACTATAGAGAAATCTCAATATGGAGGGTGTGTGTATATGTTGTGTAGAGAGAGAGAGATCCCCCTGAACCTTTCCTTCTTGGGCTATTTATAGGCCCAGAATTAGGGTTCAGGGGGGTACCTGCAATCATGAGCGTTGGATCCTAGGTAGGTGGGACACCTGGATGATGTTGATGGGTCACACGTGCCCGGGTGAGAATTGTGGTGACATGTGCCAGGCTCCTGCTGGCGCGTGGCTTGATTAGGACACAATGATGCTAATCATTAGGTGTCCTTACGTGTCACCACCAGGAGTCCTGAGTCTGGGCTCGGGTACTAGGTTTGGGATTCAGGGCTCTTGCAGCCTGTCAGTCAGGGCTCAGGTACCGTTGAATATGCCACCAGGAGTCCTGAGTCCAGGCTCGGGTACTAGGTTTGGGAGTCAGGGCTCTTGTAGCCTGTCAATGGGAGTTTGGGCTCTTATAGCCTATCATTTGCCCCCCACTCCCTTATTCAGATTTTCTGGATGGGGGAGTAGAATTCTCCACATAAGAACTTCGATGACTTGGAAGAAATTTTGGTTGATGGTTGCCCCCCAATTCGGGTTGTTGTTGATGACATGCGCCTGGATTCGAGAGTAAGACAGAATTCTTTCTCAAGTCCAAAGTTGTAAAACTTGGGTAACTTAGAAGAAATTTTGCTTGTTTGTTACCCCCCACTCCGGATAGGTGTCAGAGACATGATTCCGGATTTGAGAGTTGATAGAATTCTTTCTCAAGTCCAAGGTTGTGAGCCTTTGGTAACTTAGAAGAAATTTTGGTTATTTGCACCCCAATCCGGATAGGTGTCAGTGACATGAGGCCGGATTTGAGAGTTGATAGAGTTCTTTCTCAAGTCCAAGGTTGTGACCCTTGGGTAACTTAGAAGAAATTTTGGTTGGTAGTTGCCCCCCAATCCGGATAGGTGTCAGTGACATGAGCCCGGATTTGAGAGTTGATAGAGTTCTTTCTCAAGTCCAAGGTTGTGAGCCTTGGGTAACTTAGAAGAAATTTTGGTTGGTAGTTGCCCCCCAATCCGGATAGGTGTCAGTGACATGAACCCGGATTTGAGAGTTGATAGAGTTCTTTCTCAAGTCCAAGGTTGTGAGCCTTAGGTAACTTAGAAGAAATTTTGGTTGGTTATTGCCCCCCAATCCGGGTTGTTGTCTATTGACATGAGCCCGGATTTGAGAGTTGATAGAGTTCTTTCTCAAGTCCAAGGTTGTGAGCCTTGGGTAACTTAGAAGAAATTTTGGTTGGTTATTGCCCCCCAATCCGGGTTGTTGTCTATTGACATGAGACCGGATTTGAGAGTTGATAGAGTTCTTTCTCAAGTCCAAGGTTGTGAGCCTTGGGTAACTTAGAAGAAATTTTGGTTGGTAGTTGCCCCCCAATCCGGATAGGTGTCAGTGACATGAGCCCGGATTTGAGAGTTGATAGAGTTCTTTCTCAAGTCCAAGGTTGTGAGCCTTGGGTAACTTAGAAGAAATTTTGGTTGGTTATTGCCCCCCAATCCGGGTTGTTGTCTATTGACATGAGCCCATATTTGAGAGTTGATAGAGTTCTTTCTCAAGTCCAAGGTTGTGAGCCTTGGGTAACTTAGAAGAAATTTTTGTTGGTTATTGCCCCCCAATCCGGGTTGTTGTCTATTGACATGAGACCGGATTAAAAGGGTAAATAAATTTCCAGGTTTATAAGATTATTCTGCAGCCAGGGTTAATTAGAATCCGGATTCCTAGTTTAAATTCGACTTCATTTGGAATTTCAATCGATTTCATAACTTTCCCCCTCAAACATTTGAATTCGCATTATTCCAAAATTCCTCGGGAACTTGCGCACCAGTACTGTCAACAATAAATACCCTTGTCTTTTCGACTGTTTCTCATTTTTCTTTTCCTTTTTTTTACTCTTCTGCAACCACGTGTCCTCCAAAAGCTTTTCCTTATAAAACCCATTTATTTACTTCCTCTTTTTACTTTCCCAAACTTTATTTCTTTTTCACCGTCGCTTTTCCGATTTCTGTTCTTCGGCCGCCGGCGTTCCGAGCTTTCGTGTTGTCCTTTCGAAGCCGTCTCAGTCTCCTGCTTTCTGTAAGTCTATCCCCTTGTATTTCTTTTTCATTCGCTGTACCATCTCTTTATTTTTGCTTCGACTTCCATAACTGTTCATATTCGAATATGGGTTTTTCTGGAAAAATATGTGTTTGTTTGTTGGACTAAGTTTTGTTGCTTGCTTTGCGTTTGTATTGCTGTTTTGTTCACGAATTGGCTTTGCATGTGACACTACTTATGATTTTGGGGTTTGCGAATTCTGGATTTTCTAGTGTTGTTCTTGTTTTTTCTGGGTTGAGTGATGTATATGCAATTGTATGTAATTGCTTTTGATATTTGTTTGGTCTTTGTTATCTTGAGTAAAGTGTTTCTGGTTTTCGTGTTTATGACAGGAGTCCGGGTTGAATAGTATCCGGGCTCCTTGGTACTGTCTTGTATGACTTAGCAAATCCCTCTGCTTTTTGGTTTATGCGTAATCGTGTATAGCCCGGGTTCATAGCAGAATTTCTAGGTATATAGGTTTAGGATTATCATTAAGACCGGACTTATACTACCCATAATGGGTTGGAGTCCGGACTTAATTCAATAAAGAAGAGACTAGATTTTGGAATATTGGATGCAATATAAGATGACACCGGTGTTAATATATTTTAGATTTCAGATTTTGAATGTTTTGACTAACTCAAGATAAAAACAATCTATTTCTAGGTTTATGGTTCGGATAAAACGAAGGGCTAACAAAGTGTTGATTCCGGATTCAGAACCGTCCACAAGTTCACAGAATTCGGATTCAGGAGTATTAGAAGTAGTAGACTTACACTGGTGCATAATGGCTAAGAAGAAAAAGATATCTGTGATCACCCAACTCAACACCAACGTATTAGCTGACCGGGGTAGCCTTATCACACCTGATGGTTACTGGGTTGACTCCGAGTTTATGTTTGTTAGGAAAGATCCTGACGAGGACATGTCTCGCGTATACCGGTCCCTTAGTTATTCCTATAGGCATCGACACGAGAATGGAGATCCTGGACCTTATGATAAGACGGCCATGGATGCCATATTTGCTGATACCATTATAGGTGAGCCTCTCCCTCCGCTGAAAGAGAGTTTTAAGAATATGCCTTTTTCTGAAATGGATGCAATAGTCCGGGCTGCTTTCCATCTTGGACCCCGGGTACAATGGAGGTGGCCTGAACCCGGGGAGAGAGTATACGATAGGACCTAAGATGGGTTCCTTGGCGTTTGGTTAGAGCATTTGCGCTCAGGCTGGAACCCGGAGTGCCACGTCTTCGTTAAACATCTTTGTAAGTATATTTATGAGATTCCAATAACACAAATAACCCCCAACGGTGTAAAATGGATAACCTGGTTCCTAGCTTATTGTGAAAAATCCGAGCTCCTGCCCACTTTCAAACTCTTTCATCAACTTTTCTACCTCCTCCGGTCTAACAAGAGACCCTTCTACGAGCTAAGATTTCATGGTGAAGAGTGTGGGTATCCTTCCGGCAGCGCAAAGCCGGTGATGCAGAATATATCGTTAAAAGGATGGAATGGAGAAGCCATTATGCTGAAGGGCTTAGACCTATTATATATGCCGCACTTTGTGGCCGGTGACAAACCCAAAGTCTTTCCTTATTACAAGCTCGAGGGTCAAGCCCGGGCTAAAGTTCATGCTTTCTGTGAGTGTCTAGGTTATCAATTAACCCGAGACACTTTCATGGATCATCACAAGTTATTTGAATTCGGATGTAAGTTGATATTTTAAATCTTGAGTCCGGATTCTTTTGTTATTTCTCTAATTTGGTTTCATTTTTTTTTCAGGTCGTCCCTTCTACGACTCCCATTTTGACGAAGTGATGGCTCGCAACAATTATGCCCTTTCCTTGAGACAGCTATCTGGGGTTCACACTCCTCGAATCCAGAAGACTGGTGATGAGTCCGGGTCCAATCGCTTCAAAGAAGATGGTGCAGAATCTGTTGCTCCTCTTCAACCCACTCCTGACCCAGCTGTTGAGGTTGTTACCGGGCTCCCTGACCCTGAACTTACCAAGAGACCCCGGAAACAGAAGAGGAAGACAGGTCCCAGGACTCCGGGTTCAGATAATTTAGTGAATCAGGAGGATTTGGTGGACCAAGTAGCTGAGGAGGTTAACGTGGAGACCGGGGTGACTAAACCCCGAGTTGGGAAGCTTACTCGTGAGCAGTTTGCCGAATATGTTGGACATCTCCCTTCTGAAGATGAATGGAAAGAGATGGGAGATACCGGGATGAGGGGACTCTTGGTAGATCTGATTACCGGTATTGGTCAGGTATGCTTTTTCCTTACTTCCTTGCTTTTATTGTTGAATATCGTCTTAATCTTTCTTTTCTTTTGGCTTGTAGGTTGCTGTGAAGGCTGCCGGAGTCTCAGCTATGTTTAAGGCGAAAGATGACAAGTTAACCGGAGTTATGTTGAAGAAGGATGAACAAATTCTCGACCTCGGGAAGCAACTTGGTGAAATGAAACTTCTTCGAGATGCTGAAGTGTCCGGGTTCCGAATTGATTTATCTACGGAGAGAGCCCGGAATGCTGATCTTGAAAAGAAACTGAAGGAAGCCGAGGAAAAACTTGCTGTCGTGAAGCCCGAAGCTGACATTATTAAGGAGTTCCAGGAAACAGATGCTTATCTACAGGCAGTTGCTGATGTCGGTGCTCCTGAGGTTTTGAGATCGTGGAAGGTGGTTGAGACCCTGATCAAGACCAACCCTGAAGCCAACTGGGAGACCTTCGTTGAAGCTTTCTTGGCTGCTAAGGATGCTATTGAGCGTGGTGAAGGCGAGCCCGAGTGCTTCCAGGGCCCAAACCCTCTCATCTTTCCGAGTGATACTCCTTTCCTTGATGCTGTAAACAAAACTGTAGAATAGACCTGCAATTGTGTTTCTCTTGTATGTTTGACTATTTTTTACTTGTCCCCAACATTTTGGAGTGTTTCCAGGTTGAACGGTCAATCCAGGCTCCCGTACTCGTTTATTTTTAATGCGTATTTCTTTTGCTGACTTCGTTTTCGAATTTTTTGAATGCGTATTGCTCATGAGTCCGGTCTCGTAGCTTACTACTGATCCGGACTCTTTCTTATGTTTTTTGAATAAAATCTAAGATTTTTGTTTGCTGCATATTGCTCTCGAGTCCGGTCTCATAGCTTAGTTCTGAACCGGATTCTTTCTTTTGTACTTAGAATATAATCTAAGATTTTTGAGTTGCATATTGCTCGTGAGTCCGGTCTCATGGCTTGATTCTGAACCGGACTCTTGATCTGCATATTGCTGGGGACCCTGGCTCCTCTGCATGCCTATGGCTCTGAGCCAGGGTTATAGAGTTGCATATTGCTCGTGAGTCCGGTCTCATGGCTTGATTCTGAGCCGGACTCTTTCTTTTGTACTTAGAATGGAATCTAAGACTTCGATTTTATTGCATATTGCTCGTGAGTCCGGTCTCATGGCTTGATTCAGAGCCGGACTCTTGACCTGCATATTGCTGGGGACCCTGGCTCCTCTGCATGCCTATGGCTCTGAGCCAGGGTTATAGAGTTGCATATTGCTCGTGAGTCCGGTCTCATGGCTTGATTCTGAGCCGGACTCTTTCTTTTGTACTTAGAATGGAATCTAAGACTTCGATTTTATTGCATATTGCTCGTGAGTCCGGTCTCATGGCTTGATTCTGATCCGGACTCTTGATCTGCAAATTGCTGGGGACCCTGGCTCCTCTGTATGCCTATGGCTCTGAGCCAGGGTTGATACAAGAAAAATGAAATACAGATAATGTGAAATACAATTTTGTGAGAAATAACATCGTGCCCTATTTTTATTCATAAATTGATCACGAGTGCAAATTTTCTATTCTTCAATACAAATTGATCTTTATTTCTGGCCCGGGTTTTGAAATCTTCTACTCACCAATTTTTTGGCCGGGCTCTTTCCTTGGGTTGAATTTATGTTTCTTTTGGCTCATACTTTT
This sequence comes from Heracleum sosnowskyi, assembly GCA_030848705.1. Taxonomy (NCBI): domain Eukaryota; kingdom Viridiplantae; phylum Streptophyta; class Magnoliopsida; order Apiales; family Apiaceae; genus Heracleum; species Heracleum sosnowskyi. The sequence continues at coordinate 4,451,644 of CM061242.1, read as the reverse complement.
CTGGTAAGACTTGGCTTTCCTTTTGTTTTTCGGGTCTGTTTCAGCCATGACTAACCCTTGTCCATAGCATCTACTAGCCATTTTATAATCTCCCCGGACTTCTCCAATGCCAGAGGGTGTGGGAAACTTGAACTTTAGGTGTGGGGTTGAGGTTATAGCTTGGAGCTTAGTCAGGGCTGGTCTTCCCAGGATCACATTGTAAGAAGAAGGAGTGTTGATGACATAGAATTTAACAATGTTGGTGACTTGGTTTGGATAAGTCCCAAATAGTACTGGTAGATACAGGGTTCCTTGAATTGGGACCAAGTTGTTCCCAAAACCGTAGAGAGGATCTTCTCTGCAATCATTCATCTTCACACTCCCCAACTGCATTCGATCCACAGTATGTTTGAATATGATATTGACAGAAGAACCGTTGTCAATCAGTATTCTTTTAACTTCATTGTCAGCTATGTCTAGACTAACAACTAGAGCTTCATTATGATTTGGGTCGAGTCCTTCAAAATCATCTTTGTTGAAACTGATTATTTGTTCTGGACAGGTTTGAACCATCATTATCTCATCTCCCGAGTCCGGACTTCGGGGTGGCGAGTTAGACCCACCCAATACGACATTCACAACATTTTTACCCTTCTCGGATCCTGTTCCCCTATCATCAGTTTTCCGGGCTATGTATTGTCCCATGTTACCTTTCTTGATCTGTTCTTCCACAAAAAACTTTAGAGACAAGCAATTCTCGGTTGTGTGTCCATGTGTTTCATGATAGTCACAGTGTTTATGGACAGACCGATTTTCTGGTCCGGTCGCCATTGGTTTGGGAGGGTAGTAGAAAGGCTTGTCTCGTACTTCTTTCAAAATATCAGCTCGATCCCTGTTGAGAGGAGTCCAGTTTGGATCAGGCCTGGGCTCAAGTTTTTGTTTAGGTTGTCCGGGCTCCACACTTTGATTGGAGTTCGGGGTTGAGGTTGGCAAAGCGAGCTGAGAGCTCTGAATGTAGTTGCTTTGTCTATTAGGTTTGAATTTTTTGTCTTGATGATTGTAGTTGTTTTTGGGTGGATCTTGAATCCGGGTTGGAGATATGCCCTGCCTAGTCATCCTCATTGCTTGGAGGACATCGGTTTCTTTAATGAACCTGGAGGCCATTGCATAGGCTGCCGCCAGGCTCTGAGGCTCTTTATGGATGAGGTCCTGGACATACCTCTCATTGTTATCAGGATCCAGGTTTCTTCGAAAAATTGTCAGAGCCTCCCGCTCATCCAGGTTGGTTATGTTGTTAATAGCTTCTTGAAATCTTTTCATATAAGTAGAGAGGGCTTCACCCCGGGCTTGCCTGACTGTTTCAAGATGGCACATGTGCATCTCATGAGTCATGTTTGCCCAGAAGCGTTTGAGAAATGCATCACGGAACTCCTTCCAGCTGTGGATGCTGCGAGATGGTATCCGGCTGAACCACCTCTGAGCTCCGGATTTGATTGTGGAAGCAAAGAACCTGCACTTTGTTAGATCATTGTAATAATAAATCATGGCTATTTGTTCAAAATAATTCACATGTTCTTCGGGATCATCCAAACCATTGAAAGAATCGAAGTTATAATGTTTAATGTTTCTCTGCCTTGGTGTTGCCTCTAAGGAGTAGCTAAATGGTGTAAGGGTGTCGCCAATGTCGATCCCAGAGTCTTGGCCAACTTTTCTTTGCAATTCATGTATCATGTTCATGAGGTCCTCCTTAGGTTCATCCTCATCTGAAATTATTTCCGGACTTGGAGCCCGGGTTCTCCTCTTTTCAGAGGTTTTACCCAGAATCCGGGCCTCCTCCTCCTGGATTCTTTTCTGGACCCTTAGATTGAGTCTGGCTTGCTCTTCCGCTTGAATCTTTTCTCGCATCTCGGCTAGCCTTTTAAGCTTTTCGGTCTCCTCATCATTGTTTCGGCTGCGAGTCCGGTGAGGCCTCCTTTCGGTGTCTTTGTTGCCAATTCGGTCAAACACAGACCTAGAGCGGTGGGATCCGCCAGGGTGATAAGAGTTCTCACACTGGTCTTGCTCTTTGTTCCGGGTTTGGTTGTATAACCGGATTGCTTCAACAACCTGTTCGCCAGTCAGGTTCTCCATCTGTCCGGGCTCAAGAGCAAGGTCAGTATACTTATATTTGTTCACCTCTATGTTTACCCGGGCATCTCCTGGCCGGATTACCTGTGAGGCCAGAGTCAGGACTGGGGGTATCTGGTTACCCGCCTGACCTGGGACTGGGATGTTGGTGTCCGGGGCTGGGTTACTTGGGGTATGCCTATTTGTGCTCTTACTTCCACGAGCCATGCTTCACACACAAATAGATGTATATGGTATTCTAAAACAAAATTTGGAACAAATTCAACCGCAAAGTATCCTGAGTTTTACAACTAGATCTCAGTGTGTATGTGAAGGGGTCCAAATGTATGCACGTATTTCTGGGTTCACAATCTCAATAATCAAGAAAGCTGGGTTTTTTAAATAGATCTAAGCATGAGCAATATAGATCTAAGCAATAATCAAAGCATACAAACAAGGCTAAACAAGATCTGGGCTAAACAAGGTTAAAAAACATGCATACATTGGAGAAATGGGCTAAAGAGTTCGTGTTTGGTGGTTAAAACAAAGGAGTTTGCTTATATCTTACTGGATTTAACTAGGACTCCTTCAAAGATGAAGGAGCTTGCTGATGGTGGTGAGTCTAGCGGCACCGTGACCACAAGACAGGGTTCCCCTCCTTCTAGCGCCAAATGATAACTCCAGATCCCGATCTAGTCCTTCCCGGCCGATCCCACGCCTGGACGCGGTGTCGCTGCGGTTGGGACTCTGCAAAACAACACCGGAGGGGGGTTTGGACCCTGGCGGCGCCTCCGGCGTGAGAATAATTAACGGCTTTGGAAAGGCAGACAGGACTATAGAGAAATCTCAATATGGAGGGTGTGTGTATATGTTGTGTAGAGAGAGAGAGATCCCCGTGAACCTTTCCTTCTTGGGCTATTTATAGGCCCAGAATTAGGGTTCAGGGGGGTACCTGCAATCATGAGCGTTGGATCCTAGGTAGGTGGGACACCTAGATGATGTTGATGGGTCACACGTGCCCGGGTGAGAATTGTGGTGACATGTGCTAGGCTCCTGCTAGCGCGTGGCTTGATTAGGACACAATGATGCCAATCATTAGGTGTCCTTACGTGTCACCACCAGGAGTCCTGAGTCCGGGCTCGGGTACTAGGTTTGGGAGTCAGGGCTCTTGCAGCCTGTCAGTCAGGGCTCAGGTACCGTTAAATATGCCACCAGGAGTCCTGAGTCCAGGCTCGGGTACTAGGTTTGGGAGTCAGGGCTCTTGTAGCCTTTCAATGGGAGTTTGGGCTCTTATAGCCTATCAATTATTAATTCGACAATCATATTATAAAGTTATATTAAATCATTCACTAAGCCTGTGTAGAGGAGCAAGGGTGGTAAAGATTTCGGTCCCATGGGTCTTGTACATTAAAATCAAGATAAAAAAGTTTGTTTTAAAAAAAATTCATTGCGCCTTCGTCGATTATGCAACTCAACTTCTAAAATATCCGTGCATTTTCTACATTGAGTTAATTACCATTATTAGTTTAAAAATTTTAAAAAGTTAAAATTACATATATAAATAAATAAATTATATCCTTATATATAATAAGTTTAAGAAAAATTTAATACAAATTTTTGGTTTTTGGTCCTCGCTATTTTGAACATCAAGTACCTATAGCTATATAATTAGCCATAGTTAGATATATTAATAAAAGATATTTTTTATTTTATTGATTTATGTTGGATAAGGATTTCGATTCAAGAAATTTTTTGTATTCGTTAAAATGAATAGGACCGTTAAATTTTAATATAAATAGATGAGAGCTAGATCTAATATTAAAAGTGTATTTAGTGGTTAGTAGTGTTATTATATCCTTATATATAATAAGCGTAACATGAATTTTATCCAAAATTTTGATAGTTGGTCTATATATGACCACTTTAAGATCAAATTAATAACGATAGTTAGTTCTTGAAAAGAAATATGAGAATCATTAGATCTTGAATATAAAGATGAGAAATGTTAAATCTAATATTAAAAAGTGTATTTGATTAATATGATGATTATATTTAAATACTAAAAAGTGTATTCTGATAATTTAAACCAAATATAATTGAATTTTCTATATTAACAATATATAATTCTCTGTGCAAAAAATCGTAACTCTCTTTTTTCTTTTCAATTTATGAGTAATTCTGGTTAGATAATAATTGTTCAACCAAATATCGATATATCGGTTCATATCTATTAGAGTATTAAATATAATACTCAGAGATGCCTAAAAATAATATACGTGGACCTATGTTATAAGAGACGTAGTAGAGTCCATTACATGAATTTTTGTTGCAAATTTTGCTGTACAAATTATAACTAAAACAACTTAATTAATTAGTATTAACGTAACACTTTTTTTAAGGGACATAACACTATAATTCATCCAAATTATATTATATTATTTTACATTAACAAACGTAAAAAGATAATATCAAAATATTATTAAAAAAATGAGAGTTTCATATTTATTGACGATAATTAAGAAAATAATACTTATAGAGATTAAGGATCAAGAGGTTATTCTTAGCATACTTTTTCTCAGATCATAATACATGTAAATAAATAAATCTAATCATCTATCATTAAATATTTACTTAACATATATTTTGATTTATTTATAAATTAGAAAAGTAAGTAATTCGATAGGTAGTATAATACACCCTAATAATAAATTACTACCTAAGGAGTTGAGATTTTTATTCTCATATTCATGATATACTAACAAAAATTTAAGTTTCGAATCAATTCAATAACATATTAATATTACCTATTTCAAAAATTAACAAAGAATTGAAATTTTGAATCATATAAATTTGAATAAATAAATATAAAATATATGTATTTTGCAAAAGGTAAATGCAATACGAAATAATTTATTCAAAAATATACACTTATATATTTTATTCACAATTTTGGTCATCACGGTACAATAAATCATAAAAAAATAAGAATCGTTAAACTTTGAAATAAATAGATGATAATCGTGAGGTGTTCGAACTCCATCAACAAAGTATCAATATAAAAAATAATATTTTTATCACTAAATATATTAAAAATAAAGTCCAGAGTTTTGTTTGTTAAGGGACGATAATACTACAAAAAAATAAGTATCATTTGATCTTAAAATAAATATATGAGAATCATTGATATAATGTCAAGTAATATTTTATATTTTAATAGATAAATTATTTGTTCGAAAGTCTAAGGTTCGAAATTGGTCAATAATATATTAAAAAAATTATTTCAGAATTATAAATATTAATATATATATATATATATATATATATAAGTCTAACTTATTAATATATATTAATAATCAATATATATATATTATATATATTAGTATATATATTAATATGAATAATCAATGAGTGGTTTGTAGTAGAATAGCCCCCTATATATATATATATATATATATATGAATACTAAGAATAAAATTATAAATTAATATTATAAAAAATATTAAAATATACTCGTGCATTGCACGGGTTATAAGATAATATTAATAATAATGTCACTTTCCATTATACTATATATAAATTCAACTAAACTAAATATAATCATCCCGATTGGGAAGTAAATTGAAAAAAGAAATAGTGACAATTCCGAGTTCGACCCTTCTATCAAACCCAAAACCGAGTTGAAAAATACGAATTAGGGGTTATTGTTTTTTGGTTTGGTGCCTACATCAGCTTGACCCTAAAATAATTCACAAATTCACAAATTACTTGAAATTGTATAAACTAATCGCAATTTATTAATTATTTTTGAAAAACAGAATATTTATTCAAAATTTTATAATAGACATACGTTCAATTTTCAAATGAGGAGGCATGCATGCATTGAAGGGATGCAGTTGGCCGACAAGTTCAATTCAAAGGTAGGGGCAAAAAACTTTTGACATTAAAACCGGAAATTAAATAGTTGTAGAAAATGTCCAAAAAAACTAGATTTCTAATTAACTCCTTATCTATACTATTATATTAAAGACGAAACATTGAAATCCCTCATTTTCCAAATATATCACGAGCAAACTCTTACTTATTTATTTTAAAACCTATTTAATAATTTTAATTAACAATTACATTTGACTTCTTTTTTTAGAAATATCACGGGCAATTACCTTTTTCAGCTAAAACATGTTATATTTTCTATTTTTCTTACTAAAATCCCTCATTTTCCAAATATATCACGGGCAAACCCATATTTATTTAATTTAAAATCTATTTTAATATTTTTAATTGATAATTACCTTTTTCAACTAAAACATGTCAGCTTTTCTATTTTTCTTACTAAAACTCCTCTTTTTTCAAAAATATCACCGGTAAATCGTTACTTTTATATTTTAAAATTCAACGAAAACATGTTATTTTCTATTTTTCTTACTAAAACCCCTCTTTTTTCAAAATATCACGAGCAAACCATTACTTATTTATTTTAAAATCCATTTTAATACTTTTAATTATTTAAAAATGTTTAACACGGCTAATTAATTTTTTTAATAAATGCAATTAATAAAATATAAATAAGATGCACGGGTTTTAAGATATATTATTAAAGAAAAAACATTAAAAGTTTGGTAGTCGGACGGACGAACTGTCGATACTTAGTGATTTTACTTAATTACCCTTACTTATTTTTTTTAAAAACTATCACTAAATAATAACATTATTTATAACCAATTACCTTTTCAGTTAAAATACATTACCTTTTTTTATTTTTTTTCTAACAAAATCCTCTTTTTTTCTAAAAAAAACACGGGCGATTATCGTTTTTAACAAAACATGTTACTTTTTCTAATTTATTTTAATACTTTTAATTATGAGCACTTTTTTCAGCTGAAACGTGTTACTTTTTCTAATTTTTTCATTTTCTAAAAAAATTATTATTAAATAATAACATTTTTATAATCAACTACCTTTTCAGCTAGAATACATTACCTTTTCTATTTTTTTCTAACAAAATCCTCTCTTTTTTCTAAAACAATCACGGGCAATTACCCTTTTCAATTAAAATATGTTACTCTTACTATTTTTCCTTACTAAAACCCCCCATTTTCCAAAAATATCCCGGGCAAATTCTTACTTATTTATTTTGAAACCTATTTAAGTACTTTTAATTACGGGTAGTTACCTTTTTAGCTAAATCATGTTACTTTTTCTATTTTTTCTTATTAATACCCCTGCTTTTTCCAAAAATATCACGGACAAACAGTTGTTAATTTATTTTAAAATCTATTTTAAAACTTTTAATTATTTAAAAAAGTTTAACACGTCTACTTAATTTTTTTTAGCAAATGCAAATTAATAGAATATTAAAACATAAATAATAAAAATAATAATTATTAATAAGAATTCGTGCATCGCACGGGTTTTAAGCTAGTATATAATAAGCGTAAAAGAGATCTTATCCAAAACTTTGGTCGGTCACTGTACTATCAAAAGTATACGATCCGTTGGATTATAAAATTATAAATATTCAAATAGATGAAGATCGTTAGATATAATATTAAAAATTGTATTTGATTAATAATATGATAGTATTTAAATACTAAAAGGTGTATTTTGATAATTTAAACCAATTATAAATGGGTTTTCTATATTGAATAGAAATCTTTGTGTAAAAATTCGTAATTATCTTTTCTCTTTAGTTTATGGATAGTTCCAGTTAGATAATTATTATTAAACCATCATTAAATTAAAGATAATTGTTTTAGCTTCGTGTGGGCTGTAAAATCGTTAAAATCTGATTTTTAAAACACAAGATAAAGTCCAAATTAGTAAAGTGAGTATTTAAATTCTAATAATGATTATTATGTCATCATTATTTTAACGCCAATTTAATTACTTTTTTCTAACTATTTTAAATTTAGAAATCTATGTTCAAAAATTAAAATCAATCTAAAAAAAATTCAAATCAACAAAGAATATAATAATACGAGAATAAAATTTTATAAAATTGTGCATATTTTTTATCCTATTTTATTAAGTTTTAGATCATAACTAATCAAATAATATTTATTATTAAATAATAAATTATACGCAAATGGTGATTTTGTTTTATAAACACTCATAGAGACCTAATTTTATTGTTACCAGGACTATATTCATATTAAACAAAACCGTATTTTGAAATTTTAAACTCAGTTACAGAAGAGGCCTAACTTTTTAAACCTATATATATATTGTAAATTATTAAATTCGAAACTTTAAAAGTTTGTTAATCAATTAGTATAGTACTTTTCTGAAAAATCGTACTTTACAAAAAATATTATCAAATAACCTATGTCTGCAAGAAAAAAAATGAAAAAAAATCTTATTTTTCAAAAAAAACCTGTAAATTTTAATATGTTGTTGGTAGATTCAAATCCTAGATCATTCTACATGATAATTTTACTGTTATATGTAACGTTTCTCAATAATTTAATTTGAAAGATCCAACGATTATGGATTGAGTGATCAAACAAAGCGATCAGACTTATAAGAAATATTTCATTATTTAGTCTTTAATATAATAACACAGATATTTACGGTATATACTATTAAAAAAATGAATTTTATACAGAATTATAATAACATATTACAAAAAAAATTATATTTTAATTGATAATTTATTTTCTCAAAAGTTCAAAGTTCCCGCATCATTAACATATTACAAAAAAGAGTATATTATATTTTAGCAATAAATATTTAAAAAAATTAAAAATTAAAAAAATTATAAATATTAAGAAAAATTATTGATGTTATCCTAGTAGTTTGGTCATAAATACTGCCAAAACATTCTCAACGGTTAGATCCAATACTTTTAAAAATATATGATCGAGATTATATCATATAAAAAGAAGTTATTATCTAAAAATGATATAAGTTAAAAGATATTATATTATGATTGGATTTTCCAAAAAGTTAAAACATAAAAATAGTTGTAATTAAATAAGAAAACCCATTTAATACCAAAATAATAAAAATCGTTTAATCTTAAATAAATAGGTGAAAACCGTTAGATTTAACATTAAAACATGTATTTGGTTAATAAAGGTTATTTTAATAATCTAAACTACATATAAGTAGATTTCCTAAATCGAATCGAATTCTCAACATTAAATTTAGTCACTTTATTCTCTTTTTAGTTTTAGAATAGTTTTTAATTGAAAAAAAAAACTAGTAAACCACGACTAAATTAAATATTATTTTGTGAATTTCATGTGGACCGTAAAATTGGCCAAATCTAACTTTTATAACTCAATATAAACAAATATTAAATTGAGCGTGTAAAATATAATAAATATCAAATTTTTAACTATAATTTTTTTTGGCTAAATCTTTTTTAACAATAATTTAATCATGTAAACTAATAACTTTTAAATATTAAAATATTCATAAATAAATATAATTATAAATATTAAAAAAAACAATCGTATGTTGCATGAGTAATAAAAATATAATTATAAACAGAATAATTATAAATAAAATTTAAGTAACCGTGTATCGCACGGGCTATAAGCTAGTAACCAGAAAAGATAGCATTGTTTTTTTTATATTTGTGGCCGTACAAGCTCCAAATAAACAGATAGCCAAGCCGAAGATGTTATGAAAATGAAAGTCGAAAGTTGCATGCATGTAATTGAAATTTGCAAGTAGCGTAGATTCCGTTTGTTTTCCGCGGCCAAAACACGACAAGGGCCATTTTATAAATAGTAATTTATTTATGGTCTCTCTGTTTATTATCTGTAAGTCAATTGTTTGTTCTGTTGTGATTGAAAAAGATGTTACATTCATTGAACTTTACATATTCTTTGCTTTTTGTTGCTGTCTGAAATTTTTGAATTTTTTGTCAATGAAGATTAGTAGTGACCAATCAAAAGTTAAATGTGATAATTAATTAGAGATAGATGCAGTAATAATTACATCATATTGTTATCCTAATTCTTGATATAATAATATTATGCATCTCATTAATTGAAAGTAATTAATGCATGTTACATATTCATTGTAAAAATCCTTAGACATTCGTTGGAACAAAACGATTTTCTAATTATAACCTAATATGATATTATAGTTCGATTTGGAGAAGGGACACGGTTTGGCTTCGAGTTTCTCATTTTTATTTCTTTATTTTAATTAAAATATTTATTGATATTGACGTTGATATTTGTATTAGTCTAATTATATTTGTTTAATTACATGATTGAGGAAGAAAATTAAAAAATATAAAATCTCAGTGAAATATTATTTTGATATCTTAAAATTTTACATTAACTAATATAATCGAGATACAACAAGTTGGAAGTTCAGAACGCCATCACAAATTCTCACAATATCATGGTTTGTGTTGCATTTTGATAATAATATCCTACTTACTTAGTTAGCAAATTTATATACTATTATATTAAAGATGAAACATTGAAAGTTTTGTAGTCTGGGAAAGTTTTTGTAGTCTGGTCACTCCATTCATAGCCGTTAGATATTTCTGATCAAATCGACGAGAACCGTTAGATAAAATATTAAAAATATTATATATAATATTTTTTCAATTTTTCTTAACTAAAACATCAAATTTTCCAAAAATATCACAGACAGTTTCATTTAATAAAATAACATAATAAGGTTATAATTGTTAATAACTAACACATTACCATTTTTAGCCAAAGTGTATATTCTTTTTTATATTTGATAACTAAAATTTCTATTTTTCTATTTTTCCTAAATAAAACCTCTTATTTTCCAAAAATATCACGAACCGTTCTATTTAATAAAATAAAATAAAATAATAATATTATAATTATTAATGACTAACCGATTAGTTTTTTTTCCAAAACGTATATTCTTTTTTATATTTTCTAACTAATATTTCTCCTAACTAAAACCTCAAAAATATCACGGGTTATTTCATTTAGTAGCATAAAATACTACTATTATAAATCTATCTATCTATCTATACTATATTATTAAAGACGAAATATTGAAAGTTTTGGTACATGTTTTTTGGTACGGTACTTGCCTTATTTAATTATGTATTTCATTATTATAAAAATTATTATAATCAATTACCCTTTCAGTTAAAATACATTACCATTTTTTTCTAAAAAAATCACGAACAATTTCTTTTTCAGTTAAAACATGTTACTTTTTCTATTTTCCTTACAAAAAATCCCTATTTTTACAAATATATCACAAGTAAACCCTTACTTATTTATTTTAAAACCTATTTTAATACTTTTAACTGGCAATTACATTTCCCCTCTTTTTCTAGAAAAATCACGGGTAATTACCTTTTTCAGCTAAAACATGTTATATTTTCTATTTTCCTTACTAAAATCCCTCATTTTCCAAATATATCACGGCAAACCCTTACTTATTTACTTTAAAATCTATTTTAATACTTTTAATTGACAATTATATTTTCAACTAAAACATGTCACCTTTTCTCCTTTTCTTACTAAAACCCCTCTGGTTTCAAAAATATCACGTATGTTGTGGAATAAAATATGAGCTTACGAATTTAATGCGAGGGTTTAATGAGCTTCGAGCTTTTATGGCTGCACTTGTGTTTCGAGACTAAATCGGTACTCACAAGATGCCTACGTATCTCAATTCGTTATTGAGAATCAAGCCAAAGATGTAGTTCTTGGTGTTGCCCTCGGGGCTATGGCGGCAGGGGCACACCAAGGACGTAGTTACTTGTATGTCCTTATTCGAGGATGAAGTCTAAAACGTAGTTCTAGGGGTGCCTTTATGGCTTGTTGCGCCTTCGAGGCGTTGTGACGTATAGAGTTGTGCCCAAAACGTAGTAGATGGCGTATGGAGCTATGTCCAAAACGTAGTAGATGACGTATGGAGCTGTGTCCAAAATGTAGTAGATGACGTATGGAGCTGTGTCCAAAACGTAGTTCTGATTGTAGGATCAGGGTCCTTATATAGGCGTCTGGAGCCTTGTATTTATGGTACGTTTAGGAGTCTTAGCGAATAAGTCTCCTTATTGATAATGGATAAACATTGTATTTCTTGTTGGAGAATTCGTTTCCTTGTTGATAAAGGCTATGACTCATTAATTGTCTTTAATTGGGATTCCGGATCCTTCTTTGATGAATTTACCATATTTTGGACTCTTTTTATGATCTGTATATTTTCCCTATATATTAATTACAAAATTAATAAATAATCTGGGTTTTGGGCCTTAAATACTTGGCCTTTCCATAGAATCAGAAATTATATTTCTATAATTACTTTCCAAATGCCATGACTAGATAACAGAAAACACCAAAGTCAGTGATGAATGATACCTTGGAGATGTCATCCTTGTGCATTTTGATTTGGTTGTATCCACTGAAGCCATCCATGAAGCTGAGCATCTCGTGTCCAGCTGTAGCATCTATTAATGCATCAATCCTTGGTAAGGGAAAACAATCCTTAGGACATGCATCATTCAAGTCAGTGAAGTCTACACACATCCTCCATTTTCCATTGGCCTTTTTGACCATTACGGGTTAGCCAACCATTCCGGGAATTGTATCTCTTCAATGAATCCGGCCTCTAGAAGTTTTTCAAATTCTTGTTTAATGGCCTCTTGCCTTTATGGAGCAAAATTTCTCTTCTTTTGTTTCACCGTCTTTCTTTCAGGATCCACATTCAACTTGTGAGTTATCAATTGGGGATCAATCCCTGGCATGTCAGCCGCTGTCCAAGCAAAAACGTCAGTGTTCTCTTGAAAAAAAGATATGAGCTTGCTTTTCAAAGGCTCAGGTAGTAGTGCCCCGACATAAGTCACCTTCTCCGGTTCACCAGGGACTAAGGGAATTGGGATTAAATCCTCAGCTGGTTTTCCTCTTCGGTCCTCATTGTCGTCAATATCCATGTCTTCAATTGGGAGAACTTGCCCCCCGATTCCGTCAGGCCTTAACGCGGCTACATAACAACTTCTAGCCATCTTTTGGTCTCCTCGTTCTTCACCAATCCCATTCCTCGTTGTGAACTTGATTTTCAGATGATAAGATGAGGCAACGGCCTTGAACGCATGAAGACCAGTCCTTCCCAGGATTGCATTGTAGGTCGAAGTTGCCTTTATAACTATGAAGTTCAGCATTTGAGTAGATGTATTCATCCCTTGCCCCATCGTCATTGGGAGTTGGATAGTGCCTTCCACTTTTGATTCCACCCCATTGAATCCGTATATTGGCATATTTGAGGGTGTTAACTGAGAATGAGTGTAACCCATCTTGATAAAAGCATCGTGGAACAAGATATCCACTGAAGCTCCATTATCGACTAGGACTCTCTTTGTTTCAGAATTGCCAATCACATGTATGATGACTAGAGGGTCATCGTGGGGGAACTTCACCCCTTCCAAGTCTGAATCGTCAAAACCTATTGACACTTCTGTTCTGGCACGCTTCGGTGCTTCTCCAACCACAATCATTACCTCTCGAGCATAAGCTTTTCTTGAATTTCGGGAGGACCCAGCAACAGTTGGTCTTCCGAATATCATGTTGATGACTGACCCTCGGGGCTTAGGGTTACGATCTTGGTCGTTGTCCCTTCTGTCGTAATCCTTCCTTTCATAGTTTACTCTTTGACTTCCTTGATTTCCATCCTTGGTCAATTTGCTGAGTTTTCCTCTTCGTATCAAAAATTCGATCTCATCTTTCAATTGCCTACAGTCGTCGGTGTCGTGACCAACTTCTTTGTGGAACCGACAGAATTGATTTTGGTTCCGTTTGGACATATCAGCCCTCATTGGCTTCGGCCATTTGAGATCTCATTCCTTAGCTATCTCCATCAGAATTTGAATCCTGGGAGTGTTCAATCTTGCATACTCCGTAAACTTTGGCCCAAAATTGTTTCTCTTGGGTGGAGAGTCAGAGTCCTTTGATGTTCTAGGAAACTTTTCCTTGACGTCATACTCCTGAGTTTCTTTTATTTTCTTTGAGTTTCCACTACCGTTGGCAGTAGGTTCATACTTTCTCATGCTTTCTTCAGCCTTGATATACTTTCCGGCTCTATCTTGGAGCTTCAGCATGCTCTCGGGTGGATGTTTAGCTAACGACCTTTTGAAGTGGTCATCAGTAGTTCCTTGTTGCAGGGCTATCATAGCCACTCTGTCCTCTAAGTCCGGGACTTTCAGAGCCTCCCGGGTGAATCGATTGATGTAGTCCCTTAGGGCTTCATTTTTTCCTTGCTGGATTGCCATGAGTGATGCAGAGCTTTTCTCATGCACCCTTCCACTAATGAACTGATTGATAAAAGCTTTGCTTAGTTCCTTGAAAGACCCAATTGAGTTGGGAGGAAGACGGCTATACCAGCGTTGGGCCATGTCTGCCAAGGTTTGTGGAAACGCCCTGCACTTGACCGCATCGTTGGTTGGCTGCAACAGCAGTGCATTGGAGAAAGTCCTTACATGATTTGCGGGATCTCCCGTTCCATCATAGGCTTTGATCGAAGGCATCTTGAATTTTCTAGATATAATCATTTTCATGATATCTTGAGTAAACGGTGGTGTAGGATCATCAGGATCTCCTAGGGGCAACAGAATACTAGGATCACCCCTTGGGGCTTCGGCCCTCTTGGTTCTTCTTGCCGGTGGATCCAAGTTGATTATCGGGATCCCTTCAGTCGTTCGGCCTTGAGATTGAGCGACCTCCTCCTCAGCAAGGAGTTTCTTGAGTCTTGCAGTCTCTGCCTCATGGGCTGCAATTTTCTCCTTAGTAGTTTGGGGTTCATCCCGATTTGTCTGGGAAGAACGTCTCCTTCTTGGGGCGACATCCTCTCCAGTTGTATAACCATCATCCTCGGTGTATGGGCCCGAGTAATCTTGAACGAAAGGGGTCTGGCGAGTTTGTTGATTTTGGGGTCCCAGACCTTTAATATAAGGGGGCACATATGCCTCATGGTAGATTGGATAAGTTCCACTACCGCCCGCCATGGGTCGAGGGGGCATACCATAGCTTGGCATCCCCAAAGTCTGATTCGCGTATTGAGAGAGATCTGAGCTTACGAATAAAATGCGAATAAAATCTGAGCTTATGAATTTAATGCGAGGGTTTAATGAGCTTCGAGATTTTATGGCTGCACTTGTGTTTCGAGACTAAATCGGGTCTCACAAGATGCCTACGTATCTCAATTCGTTACTGAGAATCAAGCCAAAGACATAGTTCTTGGTGTTGCCCTCGGGGCTATGGCGGCAGGGGCACACCAAGGACGTAGTGACTTGTATGTCCTTATTCGAGGATGAAGTCTAAAACGTAGTTCTAGGGGTGCCTTTATGGCTTGTTGCGCCTTCGAGGCGTTGTGACGTATAGAGTTGTGCCCAAAACGTAGTAGATGACGTATGGAGCTGTGTCCAAAACGTAGTAGATGACGTATGGAGCTGTGTCCAAAACGTAGTTCTGATTGTAGGATCAGTGTCCTTATATAGGCGTCTGGAGCATTGTATTTATGGTACGTTTAGGAGTCTTAGCGAATAAGTCTTCTTATTGATAATGGATAAACATTGTATTTCTTGTTGGAGAATTCGTTTCCTTATTGATAAAGGCTATGACTCATTAATTGCCTTTAATTGGGATTCCGGATCCTTCTTTGATGAATTTACCATATTTTGGACTCTTTTTATGAGCTATATATTTTCCCTATTTATTAATTACGAAATTAATAAATAATTTGGGTTTTGGGCCTTAAATACTTGGTTTTTCCATAGAATCAACAATTATATTTTTTATAATTACTTTTCTGTACATATCAACGTACAAATCGTTACTTTTATATTTAAAAATTCAACGAAAACATGTTGCTTTCTATTTTTCTTTCTAAAACCTCTCTTTTTACAAAATATCATAGGCAAATTGTTACTTATTTATTTTAAAATCTATTTTAATACTTTTAATTATTTAAAAATGTTTAACACGCCTACTTATTTTTTTAATAAATGCAATTAATAAAATATAAAATATAAATAATAAAATTAACAATTATTGAAAACAATCCGTGCATCGCACGGGTTTTAAGCTATATTATTAAAGACGAAACATTAAAAGTTTGGCAGTCGGACGGACGGTCGGTACTTAGTGATTTTACTTAATCACCCTTACTTATTTTTATTTTTTTAAACTATAACTAAATAATAACATTATTTATAACCAATTATCTTTTCAGCTAAAATACATTACATTTTTTTTTATTTTTTTTCTAACAAAATCCTCTCGTTTTCTAAAAAGACACGGACAATTATCTTTTTTTAATAAAAACATGTTACTCTTTCTATTTTTCCTTACTAAAATCCCTCATTTTCCAAAAATATCACTGGCAAACCCTTACTTATTTATTTTAAAATATATTTTAATACTTTTAATTATGAGCACTTTTTCAGCTGAAATGTGTTACTTTTTCTATTTTTTTTCATTTTCTAAAGAAAATATTATTAAATAATAACATTTTTATAACCAACTAACTTTTCAGCTAAAATACATTAAATTTTCTATTTTATCTAACAAAATCCTCTCTCTTTCTAAAAAAATCACGGACAATTACTTTTTTCAACTAAAACATGTTACTCTTTCTATTTTTCCTTACTAAAACCACTCATTTTTCAAAAATATCCCGGGCAAATCCTTACTTATTTATTTTGAAACATATTTAAATATTTTTAATTACAGGCACTTACCTTTTCAGCTAAAACATGTTATTTTTTATATTTTTCCTTACTAAGACCCTTCTTTTTCAAAAAATATCACGGACAAACAGTTATTAATTTATTTTTAAAATTTATTTTAATACTTTTAATTATTTAAAAAAAATTAACACGTCTACTTAATTTTTTTTAACAAATGTAAATTAATAAAATATTAAAACATAAATAATAAAAATAATAATAATTAATAACAATTCGTGAATCGTACGGGTTTTAAGTTACTAGTATGTATTAAACAAAATATCTAGATATCTTCGTCACTTCATGTATGTTTAAGGCGTAGCAAACTTCACTACTTCAATTTTTGATTAGTCATCCCTCTTTAACCACCATTGAGAAATCATGTCACGTAGATCTCCGTCATGTCATGGTGAAGTGTGAACAACAATCAGAATTGGGAAAATTGGGTCTGAGATTTTCTTAAGTAATTTTTCTGAGATTAAGATAGTTTATAATAAAAGAGTTTGAACCGTAAATATGTAAATGCAGAGATGAATTTTATATTTACGAAACTCCCTCCTCATAAAAACGATAATTTTGACAAAATTATCAGAAAATATCGATTTCTGATATATATTAGTCAAAGTTTACCTACAAATTATCCTCTATATAAAATAATTTATAAAATCATTTATAAAATAGTTTGACTTTCTAGCAAAATAATTTAAAAAATTTAAATTGACAAATATATTGTAAGGCTTGTGTAAGATGACTCCCAAGTTAAAAAAAATGTTATAGGCTTAATCACAATCAAGTAAGCCTCCAACATAAAAACCCATCCAAGTGTTGATGTATACTATGATTATGACATCCTCAAGATTAACCGAATCTAGATCAACTAAATCTAATAACCAAATATTACTACAAAAAGTTGATTTCCATTAATGTTTAATTATTTAATCAACCAGTTGTTTATTTGTTGATTAATCATAGTCTAAGTGGGGATCAAGTCCATATCGCGCACTAACCCCACAATTTACTTGCTTTTTAAAAGCTATATAAAAATACAAGTTATAGACTTATAGGGGTGAATTTAAGTGTCAAATTATGAATAGTTATTGTGCGTGTTTGGATAATCATTAAAAAGTTGACTTAAAATGAATAAGTGTCATATAAGTAATAAATTGATGAATTCTTATAAGTTATACGGGTGTTTGGATAAATTTACTTATAAGTTAGTTAAGAGTTTCCTAAATTAAATTTGAAAAAAATAATTATTAAATACAATGATTTCAACACTTGCATTTTAAATTAAAAAAATATTTAAAAATACAAATGTAAAAATATAAAGTATTAAAAAACAAAGAAATCAAGTAATAAATCAAGTAAAATATACTACATTATTAACATTCAATACATATAAGTTATAAGTTAGGTCTGACAAATGACTTTATAAGCCATAAGTCCACTTTGCCAAAAACGCCCATTGTAATAAAAAATGAGCTTCTTTTGGTTTACAGCTATGAGTGTGTTTAGAAATAATGTAGCCACCAATATAATTAACCAAACGTGACATTTTAAAGAAGTTGCTAGACCGACGTCTATATTTATCGGTATCTAGCCGGCTCCAAATAGCTAAAATGACTTTTAAAGATTTTGAGCACAATCAAGATTCTGTTTCTCGATTTTTTAACCAAACCATTGTGGATCAACCAAAGTATTTGTAAAGTTTGTTTCTTTTCTTTTTGTGGAATTGCATCAGCTACACTTGGCAAAAATTTGAAGAAAATTAGAGGTTGGGGAAAATGTCGAATTAGCATATACCTATGCCTCTATTGTTGACCATTAAAAAATGCAAAGAGGGCTGCACTAAAACCATCATTTTATTATCCTATTACTACATATATCATCTGTTTTCGATATTCTTATAAATCCGTCATTGACCCGTTTTCTCGTAACAGATAATTTTTTGTCAAAAAATAATTCGTTTATAGATTTCATTGTAAATGAGAGTATATGTATTTTTTAAACTTTAATTTTGTTGCAACAATGCAATATTTGTGAAATATACTAATACATAATTAGAATGAGTGATTAAACACCTTAATTAGAATATCAAAAAATAAAAAATTAGTAATTAATTATGTAACAAAAACAGGCAAGAATAATATTGTGGTGAGACCCTTGACCATATGAATATTTCAATATCTATGGGCTAAAGAAAACCAGGGGATAGTGTATAGTAGTTTGTAAAATAAAAAAACAGTTGGAAAGGCCTAGTTGGTCCATTGTTTTGTGATGCAAGCAAAAGCTTGTTGGTGTTTGGTTTCATGATACATACAAACAAATATTTTTATTGTGTGAATATTTTTAGCAACCATCAATATAAATGCCTCCCATATTGTATCCCCCACCATGCACCAAACTAATCAGCTACTAGCTTACCACATTATGGGCACCTTACCAGATTTTAAGCAACACCCTTATCTATTTTACTAATACCTTTTCTGGTTTTATATCAATCTGTCTAATGGTTTCTTGTGGGTAAGCCTGGTAAGTAGACTCTGAATGCGACTATACGGGAAGAATGGTGTCACCAAATGTGCTTTGAAAACTTCCATGCACAACACGAATTTAATGTACTCCTGTGTTTTGAGTCGTGAGAGACGTACTCACTTATTCCGCTCAAGAAAGTAGAGAAATCATTTTAAGAAAACGATTTTCCGAATGTGAAGTCGAATTCAGATCTCTCAATCATAAATTGGAAACCTAAACATTTAGAGAGGATAAGGACAGATTAACCAAATGCTGCCCTACAATATTGATATTTGTATGTGATTAGTGATAATAAAATTATATGGTGGAAGCCAACTGCAAAGCCACTTTTTTAAGTGATGCCATGAAAACCGAAGAGACCACTCTAACTTATTACTAAACTAATCAATGGATGATATTTGTGAAAACACACTTTAATGATTAAGTTAACCAGGTGATCACTTGTCCTTAGAAACATGGAAGAGCTTAACTTTAATTAATTAGCCAGCTTTGACTCCAACACTAATGAATGACTGCATGCAATCAAAGGATGGAGGAGTCAACATGCCACCTTTTATACATAAATTTATATTATTATATTGCAATCACTTTTCCCTTACGAATCATTCTCTGACTTTACAGTAATGTTCTTGCTAGCTGGTCCTCTGTTTATTCAATTATTCATATATGAACTGTAAAACTATGGATGTGTAGTGTCCCTTAACACATTAACCTCTCTCGTGATTAAATAGATATCGGTTTTTATTTATCATCCAGAGTAAAATGGAATACTTCTACTTAAGCACCCGGATCGATAAGTTTGTTCCGTATAATATGTTATATAACAATCATGTGTTATGGATTCGTTATCTGTACTAAATGTCGAAAAGAATTTTATTTCTTTTTATGTTGAATTTATCATTTGTATATTTTTTTTGGGACAGAGGGAAAGGAGACGTGTAGTTGAAAACTTTTAAAGCAAGTCCAACAGCTTACTTATATCATGTTCTAAGCTTAAATATAAGTAATTTAGCAAAAAATAGTGCTCCAACAATGTCATAGTGGTTACCTAAATCACTGGAACATCCATCTCATTACCTATTAATAAGTAACTACTAACCATTACCTATTTAATTTCCATTAATAAAAAAATCACTTCCCTCATTTTCTACATTTCTTTTCTCTCTTTCTTCCACTTTTTTTCTCTCTCTTTTCAAATATATTATAATAATAATAATAGGGAATCGATATAAGTAATGTTGTTGGAGTTCCTACAAGAAATCAAGTCCCTGAATCACTAGGACACATTATTATATAATATTTATAAGTAACCAACTAGAACATTGTTGTACTTGCTCTTAGATGAGAGTCTGTCGTTCTCGTTCTTCTCTCTCCTTTCTCTATTTCTTCCCCCTTCCCATTTTCTTTTTACCCTAGCCGCCCCGGCCTTCCTTTCACCTTTTCCTTCTCTTCTCCTCCTTCCATCTCTCTCTCCTTCACACCCATCTTGAGATTTCCCTCCCTCTTACCTCTTTCTCTTGATTTTTCTTCATCTTTTTCTTTGGTCATCAATGTTGATTTGGGAGAGCTTTCGTATCCCGTGTGCTTGGCCTCTCTACTTCAAGTCGTCTCCGAGGATTCACTTTCGGAAATGGTCTTGGTTGACTATTCCTTGGATCTTTATCCAAGAGTGAACAATATTGATTCAAAGAAAATGGTGTATTCATATGATTTAATCACATA
The DNA here is from genome assembly GCA_030848705.1 of Heracleum sosnowskyi. NCBI lineage: Eukaryota > Viridiplantae > Streptophyta > Magnoliopsida > Apiales > Apiaceae > Heracleum > Heracleum sosnowskyi. The sequence continues at coordinate 4,430,625 of CM061242.1, read as the reverse complement.
TAATGAATCGGAAATTAGTAAGATAATGAATCGAAAATGAGTAAAGATGGATCGTGGGCCTATTAACTTGTTTGGAAATATGTCTGGCTATGTTATGGAGAAGGTGAATGGTATTTTCAAGACTGAAGAAGGGAATTGTATCTTTATTTCAGACCCTACTAAAGAACATGTTCTTCATGAACAAGAAAAAGTTTTGGAATTTTTTCAGGTTAATTCACTTTCTCGCTGTCTTTTTTTCAGAGATTTAGTGTCTGTTTGGCATTGTTGTTGCAGACAGCAACAACAGCTTTTTTCTGAAAAGCATGTAAAATACTGTTTGATAAATATCAAAAGCAGCTTTTCTGAAAAGCGCTTTTGACTGAAAAGCTGCTTTTAGAGAAAGCATGTTCCCGCATGCTTTTAAAAAAAGCTGCTTTTCAGCTGTTGCGGGAAGCAACTACTGATTTCAACATCAAACCTTACCAACAACATTAATTTTTTATATTATACCTCAAAACAAACACATATCAAAAATATTACCAAACAGTTATCTGATTTTTGTAACAACACTTATTTTAACATCACTTTTTTCAACCGCACAACAATTTTTAACAGCAATCCCAAACAGAGCCTTAGACATTGACTTCGCTTGGACGAAGAACGTTCTAATTAGAAACAAGGATGTTGTTTGGGCTGAACAAAACTTGAATTCTTTTGCACTTTTTCAGTTTTATTTGGAGAAATAGTTGTTTTGCTCTTTATGTGTTTGATTTAAATACTATGACTATACTTGATGGAATGTTTGTGTTTGAACATCAAGTGGGTTACTTTCGTGTTCTCTTAAAAGGTGAAATTTTTGCTTGTTCGTTTCTTTTCAAGATAGTTAAGAGAATTTGTTTAGAACGTTGTGATGTGGGTGTCATGATTGCGATATTGATTGAAATTGAGTTGTTATTTCCCCATGCCACTTTTCTGGTGGTTGATGCCATTGTTCCAGGGGGCATTGAACTTTTTTTGTTTCATTATGTGAATGTGGATCTATGTGGTTGTTTATCTTATGAACATCCCAAAGGAGTTTGTGGTGAACTACGGAGGATGCTTTCTGTTGAGGAACCATTGATTGGGAGGTCTGTTCTCAGGACTTGAACAATATATGAGAATTGTTGATGCGGTTGTAGTAGCTATTGGCAATGGGGACGAACTTGTGGGTGTTGATATTGCTGGGACAATTGAAAGAAAAAGGCTCCTGATTAGGATGTCGTGGTTTGGGCTGGGAGATGATGCAGAAACTGGTAACCAGGATGCTGGTACTATGGCTGAGAATGGCAAATGAATGGAGAATATTGGCTCCAATGAGGATTATATTATAGTGTTTGGCTCTGGTTTGCAGGTTGATTATAGACGAGATATAGGCGTGGTTCCTGGAGACATTGGTATGGGAAAACATGTTACTAAGAATTCAATTGGAAAATTTACTGGGAACTTTACAGGGAATTCTGCGGATACGAGATGCAGTGGTGGCAATAGTGATGAAAGCAACAATGTTGCTAGACAAGTCAATAAGAATGCACGTGGTGCAAGTGGTGCAGACTGCAGATGATGCATTACAGAGGAGGTTTCAGGTCCTGAAATTCACGAGGACATGAGGAGCCATAGGCTGGTTTGAACTTTGCTTTCTATGCTTGTTTGTCATAGGAAGCTGATCTTCGTTATTTTGCACCTCTTATAGGATACGTGAACTTATTTTTAAGTGAGCGGAGTTTCTGTAATGAACTCCCCCATTATATTTGTACTTATAATATTAAAAAGAGTTAACAAAAAAAAAAAGGATACGTGTATTAGTTGTCACTTTAATTTGATACATATACAAGAATGGTTGTAGATTTCGGAAATTGGAACAAATCGGTTGAGATACAGTAGAGCGATTTATCGGCAAATCAGGAATTTATCGAAATGATAAATCGGAACAAAAATCGGATAAATTGTAATATTTTAAATATATTTAATATATTAGCCTTATATAATATAATAAATCATTTAAAAATAATTCATAGCAATATATCAGATTTCAAAAATCGAATCGGTCAAATATTTTTAAACGATAAATTAACAATTTATCGGCAATTTTTGAAAATCGAACGATTTTTAGAACACTGCATACAAGATACTCCCTCCGTCCCCTTCATTTCTATACACTTTTCATTTTGGGATGTCCCATTCATTTCTATACATTCCAAAAATAGTAACTTTTAATAATATAAAACACTATTACACCCACTATTTTCTCCACTATCTCTATTCTATAACAATATAAATCACTATTACACTCACTACTTCCTCCACTATCTCAAATCTATTATTAAATATTGATAGGTCCCACCACTTTACTCACTTTTCATCTAATTTTACTCATTTTTTATATATTTTCTTAGTTTACGTGCCCAATCCCAATGTATATAATTAACCGGGACGGAGGGAGTATTGGTTAGATGTATTAAACTATACTGATACTGCATGTACTGACTACGTACATACTAGGTACCTTCATATAGTCATATGGATTACTAAATTATTGAAAGGATAAGTCAAAAAAATGTGAAGTCCTAGACATGCCAGCTGGTTTTTGAGTTAACAATCGTTCGATTGAGTTTTAAGTCAAATTAACTTAATCTAATGTTGTCTCTTTGTCTTGATTAGATTCGCGATTACGGTTCAAAGTTTATGTAGCTAACGAGGAATAATACCCCCTTGGACTATTAAAGAGCTAATTCGGGTCAATATCATTGTCTACTAATATTATTTAAGCTCTGTTTGGTATTGTTGTTGCAGACAGCAATAATAATTTTTTTTTCTGAAAAGCAGTTGAAAAACTGTTTGATAAATTTTAAAAGCAGCTTTTCCGAAAAGTGTTTTTGACTGAAAAATTACTTTTAGAGAAAACATGTCTCCTATTCTTTTGAAAAAAGTTGCTTTCAGCTTTTGCGGAAAGCATATACTGATTTAAACATCAAACCTCGCCAGAAATATTATTTTTTTATATTATACACCAAAATATGCATATCTCAAAAATATTATCAAATATTTATCTGATTTTCATAACAATACTTTTTTTAACAACACGACAATTTTTACCAAAAATCTCAAACAGAATCTTAGACATAAAAATTTAAATACCCACGCATTCGTATCTCTAGTACTGCTGAATACATATATTTTTGTTAGAGTAATGCTAGATGTATCGAATTGGATACCGAATTTTGGTATCAAATGATGTGACATTGATGATGTGAAAGTTTGAGATGATTTTATTGAAAGAATTAATGTGAATGCAGGGGGTCCACTATTATTAATTAAATTGTAGTCAACATGACATGTGACATTTGGAATCCAATTTGGTACCCCTAGCATTATTCTTTTTGTTAAGACTCGAAATTTTGTTCGGTATTTAGTTAATATTAAACATGCTTGTAATGCACTTAAATGTTTAGTTAGAGCTAGTGGTTTGTATCACGTCGTCCTTTATTTAAATTTTGTTTACGTGAACTTAGGATCAAGAGATGTAGTACGACTGTACGAGTGTCTTGCATTACAAATGTGTATTAACTTAATTATACCTTGACTGGGACACTTAAAGTGTCAGTTCTATCATGTATGTATTTGAAAATAAATGTATTATTAGCTTAAAACTCGTGCGATGCACTAATTGTTATTAATAAATATTATTTTTATTATTTATGTTTTAATATTCTATTAATTTGCATTTGTTAAAAAAAATAAGTAGGCGTGTTAAACTTTTTTAAATAATTAAAAATTATTAAAATATATTTTAAAATAAATTAATAATTGTTTATCCGTGATATTTTTGGAAAAGGAGGGTTCTTAGTAAGGAAAAATAGAAAAAGTAATATGTTTTAGCTGAAAAGGTAAGTGCTCGTGATTAAAAGTATTTAAATAGGTTTCAAAATAAATAAATAAGGATTTGCACGAGATATTTTTGGAAAATGAGAGATTTTAGTAAGAAAAATAGAAAGATTAACATGTTTTAGTTGAAAAAGGTAATTACCCGTGATTTTTTTAGAAAAAAAGAGGATTTTGTTAGAAAAAATAGAAAAGTTAATGTATTTTAGCTGAAATGTTGTTGGTTATAAAAATGTTATTATTTAATAATTATATTTTTAGAAAATGAAAAAAAGAAAAAGTAACACATTTCAGCTGAAAAAGTGTTCATAATTAAAAGTACTAAAATATATTTTAAAAGAAATAAGTAAGGGTTTGCCCGTGATGCTTTTGGAAAATGAGGGGTTTTAGTAAGGAAAAATAGAAAGAGTAACATGTTTTTGTTAAAAAAGATAATCGCCCGTGTTTTTTTTAGAAAAAGTAAGGATTTTGTTAGAAAAAAAAAAAGGTTAATGTATTTTAGCTGAAAGGTAATTGTTTATAAATAATATTATTATTTAGCGATATTTTTAAAAAATAATAAGTAAGGGTAATTAAGTAAAATCACTAGGTATCGACTGTTCGTCCGTCCGATTACCAGATTTTTAATGTTTCGTCTTTAATAATATAGCTTAAAACCCGTGCGATGCATGGATTGTTTTTAATAATTGTTAATTGTTAATTTTATATTTTATTAATTGCATTTATTAAAAAAATAAGTAGGTGTGTTAAACATTTTTATATAATTAAAATTATTAAAATATATTTAAAAATAAATAAGTAGCGGTTTGGCTGTGATATTTTGGAAACATTAAGAGGGGTTTTAGTAAGAAAAATAGAAAGTAACATGTTTTCGTTGAATTTTAAAATATAAAAGTAAAGATTTGCCCGTGATATTTGTGAAAAGTGAGGGGTTTTAGTAAGAAAAATAGAAAACGTGACATGTTTTAATTGAAAAAGGTAATTGTTAATTAAAAGTATTAAAATATATTTTAAAGTAAATAAGTAAGGGTTTGCCCGTGATATATTTGGAAAAGGGGGGATTTTAGTACGAAAAATAGAAAATATAACATGTTTTAGCTGAAAAAGATAATTGCCCGTGATTTTTCTAGAAAAATAAGGGAAAGGTAATTGCCAATTAAAAGTATTAAAATATGTTTTAAAATAAATAAGTAAATGTTTGCTCGTGATATATTTGGAAAATGAGTGATTTTAGTAAGTGAAATAGAAAAAGTAACATGATTTAGCTGAAAAAGAAATTTTCCGTGATTTTTTTAGAAAAAAATGGTAATGTATTTTAATTGAAAGAGTAACTGATTATAATAATTTTTATAATAATTAAATAAGACAAGTACCGTACCAAAAAAACAGGTATCAAAACTTTTAATGTTTCGTATTTAATAATATAGTATAGATAGATAGATAGATAAATTTATAATATTAGTATTTTATGCTACTAAATAGAATAATCCGTGATATTTTTGAAGTTTTAGTTATGAGAAATATTAGTTAGAAAATATATAAAAGAATATATGTTTTGGAAAAAAAAACTAATCGGTAGTCATTAATAATTATAATATTATTATTTTATTTTATTAAATAGAATTATTCGTGATATTTTTGAAAGTGAGAGGTTTTATTTAGGAAAAATAGAAAAGTAGAAATTTTAGTTAGAAAATAAAAAAAAGAACATACATTTTGGCTAAAAATGGTAATGAGTTAATTATTAACAATTATAACCTTATTATGTTATTTTATTAAATGAAACGATATTTTTGGAAAATGAGATGTTTTACTTAGAAAAAATAGGAAAGATATTCTATATAATAATTTCAATATTTTATCTAACGGTTCTCATCGATTTGATCAAAAATATCTAACAGCTATGAATTGAGAGACCAGACTACAAAAACTTTCCGGACCAGACTAAAAAACTTTCAATGTTTCATCTTTAATATAATAGTATAGTCTGGACCAGACTACAAAACGTTCAATGTTTCAATGTTTCAGGACCGTGATATTTTTAAAATAATTTTAAAAGCAGTAAAATAGGTTTTTAAAAAATAATTAAGGTTTGACCGTGATATTTTTGGAAAATGGGGAATTTTATTAAGGAAAAATAGAAAATCTAATATGTTTTAGTTGAAAAAGGTAATTGTCCGTGATATTAAAATAGATTTTAAAATAAATAATTAAGGGTTGCCCGTGATATTTTTGGAAAATGAGGGATTCTAGTAAGAAAAAATAGAAAAAGTGCCATTTTTTAGTTGAAAAAGATTATTGTCTGTGATATTTTTGGAAAAAGAGAAGATTTTGTTGAAAAAGTAATGTGTTTTAGCTGAAAAAAGTAATTGGTAATAAATAAATCTTATTATTTAATAATATTTTTTTATAGATAAGTAAGAGTAATTAAGTAAAATCATGATGTACCAAAAAATAGGTACTGTACCGACCAAACTTTTAATGTTTCGTTTTTATAGATAGCGCTAGCTTAAAAGCCGTGCGATGCACGGATTGTTGATTGTTATTTTATTATTAATTTTTTAATTGTGTTTGTTAAAAAAATAAGTAGGCTAAACACTTTTAATTAATTAAAAACATTAAAACAGATTTTAAAATAAATAAGGGGTCGTTTGGCTCGTAAAGTGGTATGAGGTTGGAATCAGGAATCGGGTTAATGTGGTATGGGGTTGAGGTATCATTTCTGATATCATGTATTTGGTTCAGTGCTGGAATAAATATATTTTATTTATGATATTTTTAATTGACTAATTTAATTAATTTAAAATATTAATTTAATTATATTTTTAAATATGTTTTAAATTTATTGATTTATTTTTGTATTAAAATGTACATTTAACTGTTTAAAAAGATGGGAAAATAATAGAAAGAGCATGATACCCATACCCCTCCTTCATATCCACCTGCCCCAGGGGTATCAAAAATTCATACCTTGGAGGTTTGAGGAACGGGCTTAAAAAAGATTTTTTCTTAACCACACACCAGGTATGGGGTTGGAATGAACGAAATCCATACCTGATACCAGAAAAACTCGAAACAAACGACCTCTAAGTAAGAGTTTGCTCGTTATATTTTTGGAAAAAGGGGGGTTTTAGTATGAAAAAATAAAAAATGTAACATATGTTTAGTTTAAAAAGGTAAATGTCCGTGATATTTTTGAAAATTGAGGTTTTAATATTTAATTATTGAAATACGTTTTAAAATAAATAAGTAAAGGGTTTGTCCGTGATATTTTTAGAAAAAGAATGGATTTTAGTGAGAAAAATAGAAAAAGTAAATTGAGAAAGGCAATTTCCCGTGATATATTTAGAAAATGAGGGACTTTGTTAGAAAAAAAAATCTACAATGTGTTTTAGCTGAAAAATGTAATTGTTTATAAATAGCTATTTGATTATTTATATTTTAATATTTTTAGTAATTGCATTTGTTAAGAAAAATAAGTAGGCATGTTAAAAATAGGTAAACTTTTTAAAAAATAATTATAATATTAGGTTTAAAAATAAATAACTAAAGGTTTGTCCGTGATATTTTTGGAAAATGAGGGATTTTAGTAAGGAAAAATAGAAAAACTAACATGTTTTAGTTAAAAAATGTAATTGCCCGTGATATATTTGAAAAAGTAGGGGAATTTGTTAGAAAAAAAATAATGTATTTTAGGTGAAAAAGGTAATTGGTTATAAATAGGTAATATTATTATTTAATAATATATTTCTATAAATAAGTAAGGTTAATTAAGTAAAAATACGAATTTAAGAAATGACAATTAAGTAAAATCACAACGTACCGTACCGACCGACCAAACTTTTAATGTTTCGTATATTATATAATACTAGCTTATAGCCCGTGCGATGCACGGTTACTTAAATTTTATTTATAATTATATTTTTATTACCCATGCAACACAAGATTGTTTTTTTAATATTTATAATTATATTTATTTATGAATATTTTAATATTTAAAAGTTATTAGTTTACATGATTAAATTATTGTTAAAAAAGATTTAGCCAAAAAAAATTATAGTTAAAAATTTGATATTTATTATATTTTAAACGCTCAATTTAATATTTGTTTATATTGAGTTATAAAAGTTAGATTTAGCCAATTTTACGGTCAACATGAAATTCACAAAATAATCTTTAATTTAGTCGTGGTTTAATAGTTTTTTTTCAATTAAAAACTATTATAAAACTAAAAAGAGAATAAAGTGACTAAATTTAATGTTGAGAATTCGATTCGATTTTGGAAATCTACTTATATGTAGTTTAGATTATTAGAATAACCTTTATTAATCAAATACAGGTTTTAATGTTAAATCTAACGGTTTTCACCTATTTATTTAAAGATTAAACGATTTTTATTATTTTGGTATTAAATGAGTTTTCTTATTTAATTACAACTATTTTTATGTTTTAACTTTTTGGAAAATCCAATCCTAATATAATATCTTTTAACTTATATCATTTTTAGATAATAACTTATTTTTATATGATATAATCTTGATCATCTATTTTTAAAAGTATTGGATCTAACCGTTGAGAATGTTTTGGCAGTATTTATGACCAAACTATCATGATAACATCAATAATTTTTAATTTTTTTAAATATTTATTGCTAAAATATAATATACTTTTTTTTGTAATATGTTAATGATGTGGAAACTTTGAACTTTTGAGAAAATAAATTATCAATTAAAATATAATTTTTTTGTAATAGTTCTTCTTTTAAAGTAGTACACAGTGACGATCAAAATTCTGTATAAAATTCATTTTTTTAATAGTATATACCGTAAATATCTATGTTATTATATTAAAGACTAAATAATGAAATCTTTCTTATAAGTCTGATCGTTTTGTTTGATCACTCAATCCATAACCGTTGGATCTTTCAAATTAAATTATTGAGAAACGTTACATAGAACAGTAAAATTATCATGTAGAATGATCTAAGATTTGAATCTACCAACAACATATTAAAATTTACAGGGTTTTTTTGAAAAATAAGAATTTTTTTTCATTTTTTTTCTTGCAGACATAGGTTATTTGATAATATTTTTTGTAAATTGCGATTTTTCAGAAAAGTACTATACTAATTGATTAACAAACTTTTAAAGTTTTGAATTTAATAATTTACAATATATATATAGGTTAAAAAAGTTAGGCCTAACTGAGTTTAAAATTTCAAAATACGGTTTTGTTTAATATGAATATAATCCTGCTAACAATGAAATTAGGTCTCTATGAGTGCTTATAAAACAAAATCACCATTTACGTATAATTTATTATTTAATAATAAATAATATTTGATTAGTGATGATCTAAAACTTAATAAAATAGGATAAAAAATATGCACAATTTTATAAAATTTTATCCTCGTATTATTATATTCTTTGTTGATTTGAATTTTTTTTAGATTGATTTTAATTTTTGAGCATAGATTTCTAAATTTAGAATAGTTAGAAAAAAGTAATTAAATTGGCGTTAAAATAATGATGACATAATAATCATTATTAGAATTTAAATACTCACTTTACTAATTTGGACTTTATCTTGTGTTTTAAAAATCAGATTTTAACGATTTTACAGCCCACACGAAGCTAATAAAATTATCTTTAATTTAATGATGGTTTAATAATTATTATCTAACTGAAACTATCCATAAACTAAAGAGAAAAGATAATTACGAATTTTTACACAAAGATTTCTATTCAATATAGAAAATCCATTTATAATTGGTTTAAATTATCAAAATACACCTTTTAGTATTTAAATACTATCATATTATTAATCAAATACAATTTTTAATATTATATCTAACGGTCCCCATCTATTTGAATATTTATAGTTTTATAATTCAACGGATCGTATACAATGACCGATCAAAATCTCTCTTACATAATAGTATAGTATTGATACATTTTGAAGCAGCCTAATGTTTCCAAGTATAATACATAACCGTGGGTACCGTGTGTTTACACATGTACTGGTTTAATCGAGTGACTGTAGAATCACAATTCGTTGTTAGATTTATGGTACGGTGCACCAACACTATCCAGCAAGTAGTGGGTATGAGCTGGATTTACGATAACAGCAGATTATAAGAAAACGCTAGTTCCACTTTTGAACATTTAACCGTATAGTTTCCGGTGACAGCAGATTACAGATTACTAGAAGAAAACACTATCCGGCATATGATCACTTAACCATTGCATCAGATGGGCGTCGTATAGTTACCAGTGAAGGCAGATTCCTCTAAGAAAACACTAACCCACCACATATGATCACTTAACCATCACAATAGGCAAGTATAGTACTTGATAATAAAATAGATATTTGATACTTTGAGTAACTATTTCAAAACCGTAGCAGGAAAACTTACAAAGAAACTTCAACGTGGTTGCACACATTATTCTTTCGTCCGCTACAAAGCCATTAGCAGCTAGTAAATTTTCAGGCCAGAATAAATAACTAAAAAATTCTAATACAACTAAACCAATAGGTTCCTTTTTGGATTGTGAAAATGTTTATATTCTATTCAAAGGAAAAGTTGTCTCAACATAAAGGATACTGCAAAAATCAAAAAAAAAGAAAGGACTCGTACAACAGAGGAATGATAATCCCGCCCAAGTCACTCAGAAATGAGGCACTTGGTGAAATTAGTCATCCACAAAGCACTCAACAGAACACATTAAAGAAACAACTGTCTGATTCAAGCAGTGACCAAAAATACAACTCATCTATTTCTAATAACAATATACCGCCCTACAAAACAATTCTTACTTTGATGCATACAACCTACATTACAGATAAAATTTAGAGAGGCTCGGATGTCAATGGCACTTGTGGTTCCCCTTGCAAGTTTTGCTTGTGACATTGTACAATATGTTCAATGATCAACAAGTCGAAACAATCTTATTCAAGATTGCCCTCGGTATAAAATTTAGCCAAGCAAGTCTCTAAATAAGTTGGGATTCTGATTTGTAGGGGTCACACCCATTTGCCTCACAAGAGCATCCTTTTGTAAAGCGTCTTTGAGATTTGGACCTTTATTTGTTGATTGAGGCGACTGTGCAACTACAGTAGTTGCACCATGGTCAAAATTGTTGCTTGCATTTAACAGACCTGAACTCGTTTCGACAACAATACTATCAGTTGAAAGAGGATCAACTAGATTACTCGGCACACTGCCAGACATCTCACCGTAAAGCGACATAAAATCAGGTGCTTTGCTAGCAACTGAACCAGAATTCACAGCTGAACCATCAACTAAACCTTCCAACTGCTTGAACGGATCAATCGACGGGGCATTATTTGTTACAGTTGATTCTCCCAAGTCCAACAAATCTGGAGGAGGTTGAGTTGGAGTGGTCTTCACTGTAGCAGGTTCAGATGAAGTTGCTCCCTTGGTTATGTGAGAATTTTCTGTTGAATGGCTGTTTGCCTTTGGAGGCCCCCTATTGCCCGCAGCTGGTTGTCTTTTCTCAGACTTGGAAGCACCACCAAACAGTGAAGCTGCGAGTCTTTGCTTTTCTGAGGGTATTTCGACTTCCTGTCTTTTCACATCATGGGATGCATCTCGTGCCTTTTGTTTTATACTACCTGTAGCATCAGGTTGAGCTGCCCCGTTGATGGTCTTCTGGGAATCAGAATTTGAGGTTGATTGCACCGGAGATGAATATGTTGGCTTGCCCCATTTCTTTTGAACCCCATCAAGTCGAAGCTTTAATTCTGCGGATCCACTGTGAGAAATAGATGGTACTGCTGGACTCTGGTGTATCTCCCTCATATAAGATGGTTCAGGTACTGGGACAAGCTCAGTCGAGGGTACTATGGTAGCAGGTGTACTTGTGGGCATGGTGGATTTTGGAAGTTCATAGGCCTCAAACCTGAGAGCATGACCTGAAGTTTCATGTTGGTCATGGCTTCTAAGGTTGCTAATATTTAGAATCCCGGAGCGTGCACTTTCAGAAATATAGGGCTGAGCACCATTCTCCAGGGACTGCTGGACATAACTGTGAAGGAATGACAGCCCTTTATCTACCTGCAGGAACGGATTAATGGATGTTTTTTAGTATAGACGTCAAATTGAAGAAACAAGCAGCAATACAGTTACAAGTTAACAACAAAGTATTCATTTAACAATCAACAGAACGGACCGTCTAAAAAAACCCATCAACAGATAACAGATATAATCAAGTAGATCATGTAGCTGGAAAGGCAGTGTCAGAAAACGCCATGATAGTAACACTAAAGGTGATATACAGGACCCATAATTAGTAATGGCACAGGATCTAGCACAAAGTTCTCACTAGGTCAAATCAGTACATATAGAAAAAAGAACGTGCAGACAAGCTCAGTACATCTTTCCAGCCATAGACAGTGATCAGTACATGCAAGTTCGTTGAGCCACTAAGAAGAATAAAAAATCAAATATGGAATACACAGTCATTGACCAGATAAGATGAGATCGGTGTTACTTAAGGAGAAAAGTGAAGCGAGACGAAAATGGCGCTCAATTGATTAATCGAGAGTACTAAAGATTAATATGAACACATGCATATGTATTTTTATATACATATATTCTAGCATGTATATATCATATAAGAGATAAGACCATATATACCAACATATCTATACATTGCAACACTATGATAGTAAAAATACAACATTAGGAGAGAATGATGGAAAATGATTGATATGATTTCTATAATTTTGGGCTGCAGTTTTAACATTTAAAAATTTGGGTTACAGTTCAGCAATATGGTTAATGGTTCGACTGCATGATAATTTTAAAATAAGAAAAGTGATTACTTTACATATAAATATTTTGGGTGATTTTATTTTGGCTCTTGTAATAATAATATACAAAGCACACTGTTTATATCTTATACTGATCTTATAATGATATATTTGAAAAATATTTTTTGGTTAATATTACAATTTTCTTTTACAAAAATAAGAAAATAAAATTTGCAAAGGCAAGATTCCTCGATCGCCTCAATCTCGCCTAATTAAGGAAAGGCATCCATCTGCCTCATTTGACAAGGCGGCATTGCCTCGCCTCGCCTCTCAATTAAACCTTTGATAACCCTACATGAGATGCATAGATGATAGAGATAGTAGAAAGTTGGCTCAACCAATAACTTGAAAATGAAACTTAACACCATGGCAACTGCAAAGGAAGATCCACTTAACAATTTATATGGCTTTCCTACGTAAACAATATCTATCACACTAAAGATACAGTGTTTCTTCTATGTCCTGACAGAATCTTCTCAGTACAAGGCATGTTGAATAATTGTGTCAAACTCTTTTTCGATATGTAAGTGCATGCTTATATACAAATTGATTCAATATATAAAGGCTACTTCTATCAAGCTTTCTATGGACAAAATGCACAAGGTTTTTAAAAAAAATTAGTTCAAACACAAATAGCAGGCATTACATATCTTGGATATGTGGGGGTAAAATCTGTATCGCTGTGACTCTCTGTAAGCAAATAAATTTATTGAAACTAGCAATAAAGCTTCTTACAGCAAAAGACAAGAAACTAGTTCTCCAATTAACAACATATGTACATCAGAAAATGCAGGAAACCAATGGTACAGAAGTAGCATACAATTTTACATTACCAATTACCTCAATGTCTTCACAGCTTGCATCAAGTGGCAATATATTCTCAAGAGCTTGAGCATCCAAGCGAATGACTGCTTGAAGTTCATATGCACGTTGTTGCAAATCCGTTGAGCTCGATGCAGATAAGTCTTCGATTAAAGATTGGCACTGCATCAAGGAAGTCAATATTTTTTTTCAGTACATGAACATGCAGAGTCAAGACTTTCCCTTGTCCACAGTCAAACCAGACGGAAATGAAAATCAATTATTTGAGATCAAAATCTCATAGGTCAAATCACAAATGTATCCAGACATCTTTCAATTCATAACCACCATGTCTACAATTCATATTGAAAAATATAATAAAAATAGTATTTTGGCCATTATCAATTGTTAATGCCCATAAATCAGCCATTAACATGTTTCATGCCGTTAAATGAACCGAGATCTAAAGTATTTAATATCTGTAAAACGGAGGAGATGGAGACTGCCACGGATCTGGCAGGAAACTTGAAATCAACTTGTGACATGATATAAATCTGAATAATCTAAATTTACCAGGCCAGCTAAAAATTCAAATATGAGCTCACATAGTCACATGTGATTTGAAAATCAACTTGCACTGTGGGAAGGAAAGAAAACACAAACCTCTGGCAGCACGTCAACTAGTCTCCCAGCTGCTATCTCAAAGGAGTATATCTTCATAAGCGCAGTTACCGCATATGCCTACACAACAAATAAGATAATTATACATTTGTAAAGTTGTAGATTCCAATTATATACATGTGATATGAATATGAAGGGTACTTGATCTTAGTCTTAAGAAATTATTTCAATACACCGGAAAACAATGATCAATCCTCCAGATACATAAAAATATATTCTACTAAGGTAGAGAGCATCCAACCTATGCATAAAACTCGTGACATCCAACACCTTTCAAAATTCACACAGACAAGTTGATCGCTACACTACTATCAACACATCCGGAATTGCACATAAGTTGGTTAATCATTTTATTCCATTTCAAACAGCTAATATTCAGTTTCTCATTATTTATCAATGTCTACAAAGAGAAAAATATAGTAACTTCAGATTAGTATAGGACTAAGCAAGTTGGAACCAGTTTTACCTTGACAGTGTCGTCACTTGAATGTGCCTCTGCCACATCACATAGCTTTCCAGTGATATAAGAAGCAGAATATTTTCCATCAGCGGTTCCATATTCCCCCAATACCCAACATATGACCTACAGTCAAAACTGAAAATAAGGTAACAAACCCAATAGCTGCAATTTATTATTAAACCAGGATATTTAACCCCAAACTAAACTTAATAGGCTGAATTCAACCTGAAGAAATGCTGACGGCAGTTTTGGCTCTCCAACAATACGCAAGTACGAGTCTACCTGCTCACAGAAAGACAATACCACTACGTAAGCAGAAAAGAAGAAACAGAATATGCTGTCTAGAAAATTATGGTATCTGCCACAATTGAACAAGATTGATAAGCATCATTGGCATTTTACAGTAGCTTGGTTCAATTGACAATTTAAGCACATCGAACATACTATATATAGACTCAATTGTAAACGTTTGGCACAAATACATATGCTTAGTAGTTAGGTTTAGGAATTTTTATGGTTTGGGCATCTTGAGAATATCTACGCTGTAACAATCCACGCAATGACATTGTTTTCCTCAGAATTTTCATTGCAGGGCATGTCTTTGTTAATATGTATTCATTTCCATCATCATTTAAAATCATCATTATACTTCACTATAGATGACATGACCTGTACGACAATGATGTAACCCAATATTCTCATGTAAACCATGTGTCAATCTCCAAGGACTTCTAATAGAGCATACAGCCACTGTCTCCACAAGTTATTATCACTTAATGCAAACACCATAATTACTTGCATGAAAAGTATGATAACTGCTTTATAATGAATACTAGTCACCAAGTTATAGTGTATGTGCATGTTTAGATAGACAAATATGTACCTCCACATGAATGCATAGACAACCCCCCCCCCCCCCCCCAAACACACACAAGAGTAATAATTATTTAACCGTTGACAATAGACAAAAGATATTAAACCAGCAAACTATGGCTCTACTCTAGAAAAGAAATAGAATCAACAAGTGGAAAAAGGAGAATAAAATCAAATAACATTGTCAAAAAACTGTATTTAGGTCATAATGATAACATACAGCAGATGATCTCAGCTGACTGTCAGCAGTATCATCTTCTTCTCCAAATCCTTCTGCAATCAACCGCATCAAGTTATGTGCCACCTTAATGTTTACTAAATCACCAGCATGCTCAAAGACTTTGTTCATGGTCTGTAGAGCAAAAAAGAACAAGCTATCAACAGATATTCAAGAAAGGATGATACACAATCAGCAACATTATTGTACCTGGATAAACCAATGGTTGCTCGGTGCAAATTGCTCCGCAAGTTCCACACACCTGGAAGCGATGTCGGTTTTGTAATGACTATCGTTGATGGTTATCATATATTCAATCATTCGATCCACAATGACTTCAACATTAGAGGACTTTGTCATCTTATACAGAAGTTCAAAAGTTTTTCGCTTCAAGGTGTCATCTGGGTCCTGTATTATGAAAGCATATACAACTTCAATACTATAAACATAGACATTAACAATTTAATATGGTACAAATACATACTCCCTCTGTACCACTGAATTCTTTACATCCTCCATTTCAGGATGTCCCTCCCAATTCTTTACATTTTTAAAATTTCAAAATTTTAATACTTTAAACATTATTGACCTACTACTTTACTCTACTTTCTTAATCTATTTTCCTTTATCTATTAAATATTTGTTGGTCCCACTACATTGCTCACTTTTCCCCCTTTCTAACCTCCGTGCCCAACCCAGATGTAAGGAATTGGGTGGGATGGAGGAAGTATAATATCATATATTTTTAGATATTAATGTATACTGAGCTAGGTAAAACCAATATCTAGATGGCATTAAAGTGTGCACAAAAAACAATGTTGTTAAAGAATATTGAAAACAATCATAGTTACGGAGCCAATTTTTTTTTCTTAAAAAAACTATTATAATGATTTCATTGTTTATTTTGTTATTCGTCAGAATTAGTAGAAGAAGCAAGCAACTTAAATATGAAAATTTGATATCTCTAATAACAGCGACTGAAAATATGGGACCATAATTACTTCCGTCATTTAAGATACTGATAACCTCATATCATACAAAAAGCCAGAGCATAATTATGTCACTAGCTAGAAACAGAAGATACAGAAAACATGACCCCAAGAAATGCAGATATATGTACAGGGAAAAACAAATGCAAGATGGAGGATGTGAAATTAGGAGCATTTGAAGCATCATACATAAAGATAGACAGAGCAATCACGGACCTAGTACTTAACAATATAAATAAACTTTTACAACTAAAACATATTATTATACTCTAAATGAACTCTACTAACTAAAAGGAAAGCCACTAAAAAGTTTGAGATTAACAAGCATAAAATACTCTACTAACTAAAAGCAAAGCCATTAAAAAGTTTAAGATTAACAAGAATAAATAAAACCTAACGTCTGAAACTGAACTAGTAAGCAAACCAGATAGAAACCGAATAAATAAATATGTGTTGGGGTAAGAGCACTTCAACACTGAGAGGAAGATTTGTGACAACCCTCACCTCTAAGCAGTCAATCACAGCCAGTTGGTGCTGCTCAGCAATGTCTGGACTTATCTTTATCAATCTACCAAGTGCATCAATACCCATATACTTCAGATTATGACTGTCACTCTGTACACGGAAAGTATAGATCAATAAAAAAACACATATAATTAAAGCCTCGTGTATTTATCTGTTCATACAACCATATATCTTTTAAAAGTGTTATACATTTAAAGTGTAGTGGGAAAACCTTTAGAAACTTGGAAATTGCATCTGCCGCAGCTTCCAGTAACTTTGTATTAGGAAATATAGAGGCAACACAGCAGATGCACTCATATAAAATGGCATTCCCTATATTGCTTGTTGTATCAGACTTCCTCATTATGTCACCAACAACAGTATACATCTGTCCACTGGCTTGCTTGTCACCATTACCAAGAAGTGCTAGTATCTTCAGCAATTTGATCTACATATAAGTAAATGTAGGGCATAAGATAATATATAAATCCCGAAGAAAAATAGTAACCTTTGCATAAGAGAGTTAATAACAATGCTGCAACAACTATAACCAAGTTGAAACTTGGGAATATATATATAATATGGATTAAAGTAAAGTTTTAGGTACCTGAATGAATGGAGCTGGCATCTGATGATAATCATAAGCCTTTGGCAGTCTACGCTCAGCTACTTGCTTAAGAATGCTGACAAAGCTTACAACTAAATCCTTGTAGGTACTAACATCTACCGAAACAAGATCGAAAAGTGGACACAATGTCGCACCCATCACCCCTGGATCATTATCACATAGCCTCTACAAAATATTAAAAGGTGTAAATCAGAACACCTTGTCTTAAACTAATTAAAGAATAAACAAAACTAGCACATTAAAGAGTAGAACTAATGGTTTTGCAAACTGAAACATTAAAAGTCTTCTTACAAACATGGAGAATAAAATTATGATGCCTTAAACTCTAGTCTCAACTCATATTCAGAAACACTAGCATGTTAAGCATGGACATCTTATAGACCTAGGTAACTTGAGTGACTAGATTTTGCACGGACTCAAAGATACTAGATCATAAACAAAGGTTAGAACATAGACTACAGTAATAATAAATTTACATTATACAACTAAATGCACATAAATGTACCAAAAAATAAACTAAAGCTTCTTAGCGAATTGCAAGTTCATTCTCCACGAAGCTTAAAATTTAGAGAACCGAAAGGCAACCCTTATCAAATTGGCTGTTCGGCAACATCAATACATACTGTATTTAAAGAAGTAAAAATAATTTTACCACAATTTATGTTGCAAAAAATTTGATAGTCTTTTCAAGGCATATAAACCATTTTTTTGTTTGCTTCAATTGTAAATTCATGAGGTTAATTTTATATACTAAAAGTGTAAATTCACATATACCAAAGTCAAGTGTTTGTAAATTTTTCCAAGCATATACATTTTAATTCTACGTCGGTCGAAATCAGGCTTGATAATAACTTCTTAAACCAGAGTGATGATTTCTAATTCTTTTTATGTTCAGCCACATTACCACGTTCCTTCATACAGATTAACAATTAAAATAGCTTTATAATCCCATAAGGAATGTACTCTAAACTATTGGCTTTATCACTAATTTGAAGTGTGCACAAGAAGCTGTACAAGATTAAACACTGAAAGTATTAACTAAAAAAATTTATCAGATTAATTCTAGAGTCTACCCTCACCAATTCTAGATAAATACCGGTACATTGCTTCTCTATCACGGCATTTACAGTGGCATACACTTACATCAGCATGAACACAGAAGATCAAATTAAACAAAACTGATCTTGTTGTTCTCATAAAAAGCACATTTTACTAGGAAAAACAATACAAGTAACAATATGATGTTCAGGCAATTTTGGTCAGATAACTAAACTACAAACCTTACGGAAATTTGAAACCAAATGTGAAACCGAAGAAGGCGAACGCTGATAAAACCTATGCAAAGCCATAACCGCCTTTTTCCTAACCGCTTCCTTACTATGTCCCAACAACTCCACAACCTGTGGCAACACAGCCGGAATCGTCTCCTCATTAATCAACCTACAAACCGCATTCAACGCCGCACACACAACCAAAAAATTATCCGATTTCAAATCCTTCTGAATCGTATTAACAATCAAAATAATCAAATCATGATCCTCATTCAAAAACAACGTAACAGCCAAATAACCAGTCCGTTTCAACAACAATGAGTCGTCATGAGTCATTTTTACGGCATGAATGTAACCGAAAGCGGCATCATGACCTAACATCTCGATATAGACTAATCGAATTATGTACTCTTTCATCTTGCGTTTCGGAATGTCTGGCTCAGTGATTCGGCGTTTAAGCGTCTCGATCTCGTGTAAAACGATGCGATCTTCTTCGGCTTTGGATCGCGCTTCGCCGATTGATTTGATTAAGTCGAGGAACTCTTTGGATTGACCGAAGCCGCCTTGGGAGCCCATTGCGAGCTCCCTCCCGATTGTTTTTAGCTGCTCCAGCTTTCAATTGTGAGGTTTAGGGTTTGGATCTGATCAATTAGTCGCGAATTGTGTGTTCACCTATACGTACAAATCTCTGTTTGTATAATTGTGTGTTGAATAGTCTAGAGCGGATTAACAAGATCTGGATTAGAGAGAGATAGGAGAGAGAGATAGGAGAGAGAGAGAGAGAGAGATTATATGAATGTGTGTGTTTCAAGAGAGAGATGTGTGTGTTTCAAGAGAGAGTAGAAATTGGACAGAGAGATGAAGAAACAGGGGAGAAGAAAACAACGAGGTGAAACATGTGGAGAGTGATGATACGAACGGCGTCGTTCTGGTACACGTGTTTTCGGGTAATTTTTGTTAAGATAAAGATAAACATTATCAAAAAATATTTTAATCCGCAAAACAGCTCATTTTTCTTTTTTGAAACTAGCTTATAACCACGGTTACTTAAATTTTATTTATAATTATTCTGTTTATTATTATATTTTTATTATAATGCAACACACGATTGTTTTTTCAATATTTATAATATGAATATTTTAATATTTAAAAGTTATTAGTTTACATGATTAAATTATTGTTAAAAAAGATTTAGCCAAAAAAAATTATAGTTAAAAATTTGATATTTATTATATTTTACACACTCAATTTAATATTTGTTTATATTGAGTTATAAAAGTTAGATTTGGTCAATTTTACGGTTCACATGAAATTCACAAAATAATCTTTAATTTAGTTGTGGTTTAATAGTTCTTTTTCAATTAAAAACTATTCTAAAACTAAAAATAGAATAAAGTGACGAAATTTAATGTTGAGAATTCTATTCGATTTAGGAAATCTACTTAACTTATTTGTAGTTTAGATTATTAGAATAACCTTTATTAACCAAATACAGGTTTTAATGTTAAATCTAACGGTTTTCACCTATCCATTTAAGATTAAACGATTTTTATTATTTTGGTTATAAATGAGTTTCCTTATTTAATTACAACTATTTTTATATTTTAACTTTTTGGAAAATCCAATCCTAATATAATATCTTTTAACTTATATCATTTTTAGATAATAATTTCTTTTTATATGATATAATTTTGATCATCTATTTTTAAAAGTATTAGATCTAACGGTTGAGAATGTTTTGGCGTTATTTACGACCAAACTACCAGGATAACATCATTAATTTTTCTTAATATTTATAATATTTTTAATTTTTATTTTATTTTAAATATTTATTGTTAAAATATAATATACTCTTTTTTGTAATATGTTAATGATGCGGGAACTTTGAACTTTTGAGAAAATAAATTATCAATTAAAATATATTTTTTTTGTAATAGTTCTTCTTTTAAAGTAGTACACCGTGACGATCAAAATTCTGTATAAAATTCATTTTTTTATAGTATATCCCGTAAATATCTATGTTATTATATTAAAGACTAAATAATGAAAACTTTCTTATAAGCGTGGTCGTTTTGTTTGATCACTCCATCCAATCGTTGGATCTTTCAAATGTTCAGAAACGTTACATATAACAGTAAAATTATCATGTAGAATGATCTAAGATTTGAATCTACCAACAACATATTAAAATTTACAGGTTTTTTTTTGAAAAAAAAAAAGAAATTTTTTCATTTTTTTTTTCAGACATAGTATTTTTTGTAAAGTACGATTTTTCAGAAAAGTACTATACTAATTGATTAACAAACTTTTAAAGTTTCGAATTTAATAATTTACAATGTATATAGGTTAAAAAAGTTAGGTCTGTTCTGTAGCTGAGTCTACAATTTCAAAATACGGTTTTTTTAATATGAATATAGTCCTGCTAACAATGAAATTAGGTCTCTATGAGTGCTTATAAAACAAAATCACCATTTGCGTATAATTTATTATTTAATAATAAATTATATTTGATTAGTTATGATCTATAACTTAATAAAATAGGATAAAAAATATGCACAATTTTATAAAATGTTATCCTTGTATTATTACATTCTTTGTTGATTTGAATTTTTCTTAGATTGATTTTAATTTTTGAACATAGATTTCTAAATTTAAAATAGTTAGAAAAAAGTAATTAAATTGGCGTTAAAATAATGATGACATAATAATCATTATTAGAATTTAAATACTCACTTTACTGATTTGGGTTTTATCTTGTGTTTTAAAAATCAGATTTTGACGATTTTACACCCCACGTGAAGATAATTAAATTATTTTTAATTAAAAGATGGTTTAACAATTTTTATCTAACTGAAATTGTCTATGGAAGAGAAAAGAAACTCACGAATTTTTTACATGGAGAATTCTATTCAATATAGAAAACTTATTTATATTTGGTATATTTGGTTTAAATTATCAAAATACACTTTTTAAAATTTAAATATAATCCTATTATAAATAAAATACACTTTTTTAATATTTGATCAAACGATTTTCATTTATCTAGTTAAGATCTAATAGTCCTTATTAATTTGGTTGTCACCATCAAAATTTTGGATAAATCCCTATTATGCTTATTATATAAAAGAATTTAATATAATAAGTATATCAAGTACATACTGATATAACTATCTTACTAACTGCTTTTACTTTTAATATTTCGGTTTTATTTATAGTGTATATAAAATTTTAAAATACATTATTACTTTAAAATTATTAAAAAGTATAAAAATTATGTTATGATTATATAAAATTTTATTCTCATATTATTATAGTCTTTATCGATTTGAATTTGTTCTTAATTTATTTTAATACTTTATTGAAAGAAAGATAAAATTTCTATATTTAAAAGAATTAGTGGAAAAATAAATAAATTGGTGCTACAATTATAAAAAAATATTTATTAAAATTTAGATACTCACTTTACTATTTGGATTATATCCTGAGTTTTAGAAATTGAATTTTGATGATTTTACAACCCATATGAAACTAACGAAATTATCTTTAATTTAATGATGATTTAATAATTATTATATAACTTGACCAGTGACCTACTCATAAACCGAAAAGAAATGATGGTTAAGTATTATATTCAAAATTATTGTTTATGAATATGAAACCCTCAATATTTTAATAATATTTTGATATTATCCTTTTATGTTTGTTACATGTAAAATAATATAATTATAATTTGGATTAATCAAATTGTTATTTTCCTTCAGAAAAAAAATGTTTAAATTTATTCATGTATAGGATATCTCCTAAGTCTCTTGTAACGCAGGGTCCACATGTATCATTGTTATATGATATATCATAATTTTTAATATTGTTATCTGATATTTGGTTTAACAATTATTATCTAACTCGAATTATACATAAATTAAAGAAAAAAGATATTTAAGAATTTTTACATAGAAAAATTTTAAATTATCAAAATACACTTTTTAGTATTTAAATATAATTCTATTATTAATCAGATACACTTTTTAATATTAGATCTAACAATTCTCATTGATCTATTTAAGATCTAACTGTAATAATTAATTTGGTCGTATAGTGGTCGTACACGGACCAGATCGATTTTAATTTTTTCTTAAATTGATTTTAATATTTTATTGAAATAAACATAGAATTTATAAATTTAAAAGAATTAGGAAAAAAATTAAATCGGTGCTACAATAATAATAATAAAAATTATTAAAATTTAGATAATCACTTTACTATTTGGGATTTTAGACAACAGATTTTAACAATTTTAGAACCCAGCGAAGCTAACAAAATTATCTTTAATTTAATGATGGTTTAATAATTATTATCTAACTGGAACTATCCATAAACTAAAGAGAAAATATAATTACGATTTTTTACATAAAGATTTCTATTCAATATATAAAACCTATTTATAATTGGTTTAAATTAAAAAAAAATATTAAAATTTAGATAATCACTTTACTGTTTGGGCTCTATCTTGAGTTTTAGACAACAGATTTTAACAATTTTACAGCCCACGCGAAGCTAACAAAATTATCTTTAATTTAACGATGGTTTAATAATTATTATATAACTGGAAATATCCATAAACTAAAGAGAAAATATAATTACGATTTTTTACATAAAGATTTCTATTCAATATAGAAAATCTATTTATAATTGGTTTAAATTATCAAAATACACCTTTTAGTATTTAAATACTATACTATTATTAATCAAATACAATTTTTAATATTATATCTAACGGTTCTCATCTATTTGAATATTTATAGTTTTATAATCTAACGGATCATATACTTAAATGTAAGAAAAATTTGATCTTGATGGGAATCGAACCTAAGACACTTCAATACTAATTACTAAGAATTTCAAGTCACCAATTTAACCATTGAGCTACTTGGGTTTTTTTGTTGTGATATAGAACCCATTAGTATGGTAATGTCTTTCACAAATATTATTTTACACTTTAGTTTTTATTCAAGATTCTTTCATGATAATTTCATTTGTCTGATTATTAATAAAAGTGGTTATTGATATAAAGTATATCCAATAGACTCGTATCTCTTTAATTAAATTTAATTATGTTTCTTCCTTTATATTCACAATTTTAAGACAAAGTACAAATGCATTTTTAGTCACATAATATCACTTTTTAGTCCGAGCATCCAATAATATAAAATAATACAAAATAGTAATCATTTTGTCTCAATTATATTCATACATATCAGATAATATAAGTAATAATATAAGAACCTCTATAGTTGTTACCCTGAATAGAGATACATAATCCGGATTCAGGTCGGATTTTTTGATATCCGGTAGGGCCGGACTTTTTTAAATCGAGACAAATTTTCTCTAAAATATTTATACATGTAGATAGGGTCGGGTCAGGAGGGGCCAAATCGGATTTTTACAAATTATTTTAGATATTGATAACTTTAACATTAACTTTACCTTTTTTTAATTTTTTCGGATTTAATTAAAAAAATTAAGCTTTTATCCGATATTTAATTGAAAATTCTAGCTTTTTGGCTTGGACTTTTATCCTTATCAAGACTACGTCCAAATCGAGATTAAATTTGGGTTTATTCGGCTCGAACCGGATCGGGGTTTTGTGAAAAATATGTGATTCGTTTAAGCCTGCGGGCTGGATCCAATTGAGGTGGACTTTTTTTTAATCAGATTTTTTCTGATTTTTTTAACCAGTTCGAACAGTTTTTTTCGAATACGAATTTGTGTGCATCTCAATCCCGCCACCTCATGCATTAAGGACATGTATACTACATCGGCCGCTTATAGAGAATTATGGAGCCCGGAGAGTATTGGTACTTTCGAAATGGAGCATTTATTTGACACCTTTAACTAATTCAAGGTGAAACGAGTAACTTATCACGAATCTCAGTTTAGCATTATCTTGAAAGGTATAAGTAATAGTTTTCTAAAATAAATTATATCCACACCTGTACAATTATTGTATTCAACGTGTCTGCAAGGAGACCCTTCTTAATACGGGCAAAGTGGTATGCATTCGTTTAAATAGTGTATCCACACATACTAATACAACTTGTACTTCTACATTTTTACTCTATTATGCACACCGATCAAATTTTACAACACCCACTTAACGACTACCCCATGAACTACAAACAGGTAAATGGAGTTCTAACGTTCCCCCTGCAATGAAAATGATAAAAGCCGCCCAATTCTCTTTCAAAGTGACACTAAAACCATCTTCTCATTCCAATACAATTGGAAAAATTATAATCGGCGAAATCTTGCAGTACACAAGGTCACGACTACCCCATGAACTACAAACAGGTAAATGGAGTGCCAACGTTCCCCAGGCAATGGAAATGGTAAAAGATGCCCGATATTCTTTCAAAGTGACACTAAACCATCTTCTCATTCAAATACGATTGGCAAACTTATAACCGACGAAATCTTGCAGTACAGAAGGATCGTGCGTGCTAACAAAAAATGTTAATTAGTCAAAATATTTGCGCCTAGATACTCAGGTCATAATAACAACCTTATAGACTGGGATTTTGTAAAACATGTATCATCAAACTTTCGACATATTTCCTACTGATATACCGTTACATGCTTATGTCTTTTCTTCTACATGCATTCCACCAAACGATGAGACCAACATAACCGAAAATAACTAGAGCATGCCCGTGCCTCGCACGGGGCTAGTTAAATTTTAATATCGAACTTTTCATCTGTTTGTGAACATTAACATAGTCAAACTTTAAATTTTTATATGGTAAACCTGAATATGGCCAAAAAAATAAATCTCGTAAGTGCTATAAACGAATTATTAAGGAATACTAATATTTTAACAAAAATATAAATGAAATTTCCAAATTTTAATTAACAAATTTAGAGACAAAATAAACAAACGATTTATGAACCATTCAGAGTTGGCCTTTTTTGTACAGAATTTGATCCGTGTGAAACTAAGCTATCACTCTAGTCTCCCAAAAATAACTAAACACACGACGTTCCATGGAACACTCTACCCCTTTATTTGGATTATGTTATCATTTTCAAAAGTCTCTCGTATTTTTTTTTGACGTAAAAAAAAAAATTCATTAAAATATTGAAATTCAGCCGAGACAAACCCTACAAAATGTTTTGGTTTATGAGATTTGATGTTCATGTGACTATAAAACCATCTTTTTCTCAAGAGAGAAGGGTTGGCAAAACAATTGAAAGATCAAATGAAAATTAATGAAAAATATAGGTATCCAGACAATCTAAGAGGAAGCTGAAATAATATATCAAAATCTAAACTCTATTTTTCAACAACAGAATTAAAATGTGAACATCAAAAGGAACAGCCGAGACTTATATGTTCTGACCTACTTCTGGACTGTTGTCTTCATTCTTCTTCTCAGTAACTTATTTACTTCTGCCTCTTCTGTACATAAAGCTTGTCTCTCCCAGAACCCTTATGAAGACTTGGAGCTACAAGGTGATCGGTAGGTAAAGCTTCCGTTAGGCATGAAGAATTGAAGATCACAATCCATGTTCAACGAAAATTTGACAGAACCAACAACCCACACTCTCCACCTAGTCTTCACTTTTCCCTTCATCTCGAACGACACCTCGTTTTTTGTCAATGATGATTGCACGTAATCTCGGTACACACTCCTCAACGGAATCTGGTCAGCCTTTACTTCATAGACGAATTCGCGGGAATCGTTTTTCTTCACATTGAATGGTTTATTCACAAGCTTTGCTACTGGTAAGCCGTGGAAGTTGAGTGCTAACACTAATCCGTAAAACTCAGCATGATTCTTCACATTGCCATTCTTGGCCTTGATAACTATCCTGACCTGCACATCAAGAATTCCAAGCTGATTATAATTAAACTTATCCAAATTCGCGTATGAGACGCTGACTGTGGGGGTTGTCGGATGGATCACAAGGTAGCTTATGATCACAAAGAGACCGATGGCAACTACTGCAATAGCAACTATGGCACAGAATATGGCAGCAAACCAGATTATGGCATTAGTGCGACGTTGAGGGCCTAAAGCAGGTTTAGGCATTGGGAAGTAGAGGTGTTTGTGTCAGAGGAAGAGAAATTAAACATTAGAAGGCCAGGGTGTACTGAGCCTTTTTCTTTACCTCTTGATATAATTCCTCTGTCCCACGACAAAGAATCTACCTTTGTCATTAATTTTGATAAAAAGGACCAACCTGGCTTAAAGATTAGTGCTAATCTTATACTATTTGTAAAACTTAAACTTGACACCTTTACCATGCGCCCAAATCACAACAAAACTGCATAATTTTACAGAACCAATATCTATATTGTCTGTTCTTTTTCCTCGTATTCATACATTTTACCCTCCTCAAACCGAATTCTACAAGGATGATATATTTTATTCGGTTTATGGACTTATATCGTTGATTAAGATCACGAGTTCTTAGAATTTTACACGGTACACAAATAGGACACTAATATATGCAAAATCTTACAAATAGGATAGGACCTTTTTTGAGGCAGTGTTTGTGGGTAGTTGTGAAGAAAGGATTTGGTATATCACTTTACTAGAGTCGAGGGAAAAGTATAAAATCTTGCAATGTTCTTCTCCCTCTCCCTATGTTTGTGTCTATATATTCCTACTTTGCACCAAAATATATACAAGAACTAATTCGATTATATAACGTAATCTTTGCAGCTGCCCCCAACTCATTAATAGTGCAATTCAAGATTCAATACTAAAATTGTTGATCATAGTCTTTACAGTTTCCTGAAATTGTTTATCTCCTACTGATTTGAGTATACAGAAAGTTTGTAAATATATTTAGCAGTTCAGTAAAAAGTTGGGGCACAGGTAGGCAGACTTCTACAAAAACATCGCCCAAAACAAGCAGCAACTCCTACCAATTTTGTAGAAGTTGCTCTCTCGGATCCTACCACCAAACTACCATCTGAGAGTACTTGATCACAAAACTGAAAATGAATATCACTTTTTATTCCTCATAATTACTTAAGGAATACTCCCCCAACAGAAAACTAAACACCTCTCTTTATACAAGCTACGAACACAAGATGTTGGAAAATTGATTGTTTTTCTAAACTAATTGAACATTGCAGCATTACATACTTAAGTTCAGACCTTGAGGGGAATGACTTGAATAAGCGATCTGTCAAGTTTTTGGCTCTGCGGCCTCAGCAACTTCCTAGCCCAATGCTCCAAGTTCACATTTGATGTATGCCAGCAGCTTCAAACTCTAGAACCCGAACAGAAAGATGTACAGAATTCCCTCCCAGAGCTGAATCCATTACCCCACAACTTGACAACACTTATTGGAGACATTCAGAGATCACTCACCTGGTAGACACATACTTCACATTCTCAATACCATCTACAATGTCTGGAAAAGTTAAACCTTTATGATCCTGATCGAGGACAATGCTGTCTCAAACTTATTTTCACTGTAATTTTAAATCCATCTATACTCGATTATTTGGCAACTGGCATTAATAGAAGCTTCTCCCCTAAAAGGAGAAGCAACTCGCCTCTATCTCGTTGTACTTATCCCTCAATAGTCTGGACATGTTGCATGATTTGTCCAGCCTTTTATCACTTTTGAGTAGCTCATTGGCTTACCGTTGGCGTAGCATCTGTAACTGGCAGCCATGTTAGAGTTGAGTTAAAGCACCCTACATGACTCCCCTTCCTTCCAAAAATGAAAGAGATCTAAAAAAAAAAGTAGGCCGCCAATTCAAAGAATGTGAGCTAAATTTCCTGGAGTGTGTGCAAAAGATTTCCTCAAGACTGGGGTGAGTTGTCAAGGTTTCAAATCAATTAACATATATCTACTAGCTCAAACTTTTTATAAATATATGAAGAGCATTTGAGTCCTATACAGTATAAAGTTAGGGGTAAAACAGATAAAAGAAGTTTTGCATCTGGTGCATCAGACTTGCATCATTTTTAGATGAGCTCCTACATGAAGCTATAACAAAAAGAATCCAAAGAAGATTGTATAAAGTGGCGCAAAATATTCGAAATATGGCTAAAATCTAAAACACTAGATCGAAAACTTGAGGTGATATTCCAACACAAGTGAAGCACTACCTGGAGAATCTTTCCAAGTTTTTCTTATTGCAGATCTCTACAAACTACCTAAATGTTTGCTTTCGATTTTTGATGCAACTGAATCTGAGACGAAAATTCCTAAGGAAAACAAACAAAGCATCTGAGATAACATTTGTCTGTACTAATTTGCTTGCAGCTGAAGTGTTTTGTGATGATTTGCACAAAAGACGATGACTATGGAATAATGAAGATTACTACACTTTCTCAGAGCAAGCAGGAAACAAAAATTGGATGAGAAGAACAACATATGAATCACATTGGGATATCGACGATCTTATACCAACTTAACAGGCCCTCAATCATCATGATGGCCTAGTAAAAGAAAAAGCAGATCAGTTATAAAAGCCTTGAGAAGAACATGGAAAGAAACTAGGCCAGACCTATGAAGGAACTGAGAAAACAGATATACACAGGGAAAGGGTGACACGGAAATGTGAATTCAAAAGTTCTTCATTCCAATCTCAGTTGGCTGGCAGGACAGAGAGTTAGCTCTCATACATAGGATAGAAGTTAACACAGCACTATTGCCAACGCATACACACAGGAGGAAGTAAAAGAAAAACAAAACAAAATAAAAATCCTTGACTAGTCTATCGTAAAGATACTGATCCAAATAAATAAAGTAACCAACTGTTTTCAAGTTTCTTGCTGATTCTAGCAGTCACTCCCTAAATTTCACGTCTTTACTACCCAACCCACTTCAATAGCATAGCTTACATAAAAATATGATCACCTCGACAGAACCAGACATGTTATGTAGCACAAAGGCACCTATTTTTGTGAGTCATAATCTCTCGGACCAAATGCATATATTTTTGTATGTAAAAAAAACCTACAATTAGTAACCTGAATTAATTGAACAATTACTAAATCATATAGTGACCAAAGTCTAAAATGGTGATTTAGCGATCATGTACCTAGGGATGGGCATTTCACAACCCTGATCCGATCCCTGCTCTATTCGGGTTGGGAATTCGTGGAATTTTTCGGGTTTTGGGCGGGAAACAAGGAAAATTTAAAAAAAACATCGGGGCGGGGTCGGGGATTAGGGTATCTCCACACCGATCCCCGATTTTAATATTTAAGAAAAATTGCTGATTACTTTTAAATGATTCTTGGCACTAAATTGTTGAGCTTAAGTGCAACTCTAATTACTTTTCACACAATCAATTTGCATACATCCAACTTCCATCCTTCAGCATTCATGAATCAAACAACAAATCACATGTAGATAAACCATCATCTAATAACTTATCATGGTATCAGAGCTCATATGACATCGAACGTATTAAGTTCAAACCCGAGGACCCCCAATATTCTCAATTACAAATCAACCAAGGTTGAATAGTATCCGTAAAAAATGGGATCTTATCTCCTGTTTAGCTCCTCTACTCTTTTGATCCTCAAAAACAAGATTTCAAATGACGGGAAGTTTCAAAGATATACGATCCAACTAAGCACAAATACTAACACTTTAATGCCCCAGTCCTGAGTTTCTCAAGGGTGGAATAAGAGGGAGTAAATGAATTTGAATGTAACAAGTTTTGACAATTTAGTTCATGTGCTCCTAAATTGGAATGAAAGCATAAAATTAGTTATTAAATTACAACTTTATCCTTTTACTAAAAAGTGATAATTTACTTTTATTAAAAAGTGATAATTTAAGTAGTAAGGGATATCTGCAATGTCAAAATTTTCAATTCCATGCCCACTTATTTTCCTTTGCATCCACTTTTGAAGTGGAAGTTTTTAGAGGGAATTAGGAAAACATATTAAATATGCAACTCTTTTCACTTGTTTCCTTAAACAAAATCGAGAGCATGTATATAAATGTATATTATATTGTTTTACTCCTTAATCTCTTTCCTCCCTATTTAAAACTCAAGATCAGGGTGTTAGACTTTAGGAGAATTGGTAGCTCAAACCTCGTGCGGAAGAGATTATGTCGGAATTTATATTACTAAGTTTCAACAATCAAGATAAGGTGAGGGCAATAGTAGTCATAAGGGCAATTAAGTAATTTTTGAGATAATTATTGGATTTGAGTCTATAAATAGTTGTCACTTGTCACGGTGCAATCTACCACTCCTTCGAAGGTATTAGTAGCTAATAATAATAATCTGGTAAGTCAGTATGATTGCCTAGACTTCTCTTGGAAAATAAGAGAACAAATTTTCCATATACATTGGATGAATGCTAAATTTTAAAGCGTAAGCTTTTACTATGTCGGGGTAGCATGGGGCATGTTATTACAAAAGAAGGTATCCAGGTAAAAGTAACAAGGTTGCACATATGTTGGCATGCCTCATACCTCAGAGTCTTAAAGCTTTAAGGTGTCTTCTATGGTTACGTGGCAACTATATGAAATTTGTGAAAGGTTATGGCATCATTACCAAACTTTTTAACCAATCTACTACAGAAAGGTACCATTCATTGGACAGAAGAGGCCACTCAAGCCTTTCACACTTTGAAGCAAGCCATGGCAAGTACACTTATCTCGTCTCTACCGGATTATACCAAAGAATTTACAATGGAAACAAATGCTTCCAACACAAGGATTGATATAGTGTTTACTCGGGATAGGAAGTCTTTGGCATATTTCTGCAAAGTACTTGGGAGTTAAAGCACAAGCCATGTCTACATATAAAAAAGAGATTATGGCACTGGTTAATGTCGTCAAGCAATGGCCCTCTTACCTGATATAAACACTTCTTTGTCAAGACTGACCATTGGGCTCTCAAGTTCTTAACAGAACCAAAAGTTAACAACCTATTGTAGTTATAGTGGATAGGTAAAATTTTGGGCTACAATTATTAAATTTTGTAACGGAGGGACAAGGATAATATATGCTCTCTCCAAGATGCATGAAGATGGAAAGTTACCATAAGGACATGGTAGCATCTAAGGGGGAGGACTTATTACGATCATTATAGTTAAGTATATCAATCACAGGATAAGTATAGGGGTAATAGTAAGGTCACAAGGGCACTTAAGTAAGTTCTAAGTCAATTGGTATATTGGAGTCTATAAACAGTTGGCATGGTTGTAACTTGGAGATTCTGTTCTAAACAACTGAAAATGGAAATCTCTTCTTCACCAACACTTTCTTTTTAGCTTTCTTATTGTTTACTCTCTTTATCTTTGTCTACAAGATATCTCTATGCATCTCTCTAATTTTCTCCAACTCCAAATCTCTGTTTAAATCAACCATGTTTCTATCCTTGTTATCTTAGTATTGATTTAATTTTTCTTATAAACTCAGGAAACACCAAAATACTCAAATTCTCAACTTAAAGACCCTAGTTCCCCTAGTCCCCGATAAATTAATATACACAAGCATCAACGTTGCTCCTAAGAGTAAAGGAATAAAGAGGATTGTCCCGTGAATATTGAGCTTGATTGTGGAGTTTAAGCTCAGATTGGTATTCAAATTTGCCTATCAAAGCCTACACAATGTGGGATGTGCCAATCTAACTACAATGTCTTTGTGAAGTCCACAAGCCCATCAAACAAACTATGAACGATGTAAGAGCATCTCCAACTCCAAGAGCGACTTTATCTTGGCTTTTAACTTGAATGTTGAGGGAGACAAACTTTTATGCTTCAAGAGGCTCTTAGTGGCTCCTAAAATCACAAAAAGTTTCATCCCTCTCCTCAATATTAATATTAAGAGCTATTACTCACTCGTAACAAATATTATATGATAAATTAATAAGACAAACATTCTCTCTCTATCCACTTTCCTTTGTACTTTTACGAATGCAACTTATTTTTAATGATAAAAAACTTAATAAGGAGTGGATGTAAAGAGTATTGTTGTAGATGAGTACATGTTAAATTGCTAAGAGTCAATATGTGTATATTATATTTAAGAGTGCTTTAAGAGACTCTTAGAGATTCTTTGAAGTCACTTTAGGCAAGGGTCATGCCATTTCTAATGTCAAAAGCCAAACTAATACCTATATGCAACAATGGCCACAGTTCGCAGGAGGAGGAGCATGTTGACTGACATGGAAATATATGACATCAGAGCATGAGGAGGACCCCTCCGAGGATGAGAGAGGCGTTCAGGTTGTGAGGTACTTCCATATGCTGACCTAGTACTTCTCCCATTTCCTGAGGTTATGATACCAGCAGAAGGATTCGGAGATCTACTGTCATTCCCAGGATACATCAACCCGATGTTACCCGCGGAGGCAACAATATCAGGTTGTATGATTTACATTTACATTGCGCCCTACCATCATGTCATAGTCTCGATTTAGAGCTGAGAAGAGTAAATAAGGTATTATATCATGTGGTGGAGGTAGAGCTAACACAGGTGCTGGAAAGGCCCCCGGGGGTAACATCGAGTCGATGTATCCCGGGAATGGCAGTGGATCTCCGAATCCTGCTGCTGGTATCATAACCTCAAGAAATGGGAGAAGTACTAGGTCAGCATATGGAAGTACTCACAGCCTGAACGCCTCCCTCATCCTCGAAGGGGTCCTCCTCCTGCTTTGATGTATCATCATCTATCTCCCCGTGCTCCTGGTCAGCATGTTCCTCCTGCGAACTGTGGTCACTGTCCGACTAAATCACTGTCGGGTTGTATGATTTACATTTACATAGGCACCTATATGTTTTCACTAAATCAATATGGAATTTTACAATTAAGTAAGGAGTAGAAACTAGAATTTGGACATTTAACTTAAAATTGAACATATCTTGTCTATAGAAAAAACATAGAAAAACAACTCGCGCAAGAATAAATCCAACAAGATGTATCAAAACAGTTGCATTAGCATGGTAAATCATCAACTCTGATCATTGTAAACACATTTGCACATAAAAAACACATTTGAATTCAATTGGCAATCTAGCATATATGTTCATCAAACAATCATAACATACAAATCATGCTAAAAAAAATTTACACTTCAAGTCACCCACACTCCTTTATTACTATTTTGTTGGCTTGTCGGCTATATTTTGTAACCAAAAGAATCAAGTATCCCCTCATGGAAGATACCAATAAGCAATCACACTTCTTACTACCATCAAACACCACCACCATAGTATCTTGCAGAAAAAGCATTGACCAAGCCAAAAGTCAAAAAAAGTCATCTTATAGTTATTGCCCATTTCATGAAGCATAAGCCCCAACAAGACCGACCTTGGGGGTGCTCACTTAAGCTTATAAATTAATTATAAAAAAAAAAGCCTACCTGCACATACTTTTTTAACTCATAAGAAAACCAAATGTACAGCCAAAGAGGCATTTCGCTTCCAATCTTTTCCCAACTCTTCTTTACTTGATCTAATAAATATACTTTGGGTTATGATTTTTCAAGCTTAGTATTAACATACTTATTGAGTGGGGAGGGCATTTATATCTATTATTAAATATTTAAATTTTATTTAATACAGAAATAAAATTTAGGTTACATAATGGGTTATGTTGTACAAATATCTACTTTAATGTTTTTCTATATCGTTTTTCAAAAGCCCAAAATTTCAAGGGTCTCAATCTTTTGGTGATTATTATTATTATTGGGCTTAGCCTATAAACAGGAATGAACCCTACTTCACTCTTCTGGCAAGTCTTCTTCCCACGTTATCGCATCATCAAAAGTTTACGACAATCATTCAGTAAAGCTTCGTCTGTTCTTTTTCCGGCATCACAGGGAACAAAAAAAATGAACTAATTGAAACAAGCAAAGTTAGGGAAAAAATAAAAAGAAAGCAAAATTGAAGATTAAAATAAAATTCAAATGCGACAGAGTGTTTCGATGTTAATGTGTGGCCGGTGCATTAAGACGTTAATGTGGGGTTGGTGCCTTAAGTTAAGAAAGAAAAGAAAAGAAAAAAGTTACACTAGTCTTGTGACTTCACCAACACCACATAAGTACCGTGAAGCTTTTGTGAGAGTTTAAATTAGCCACAAAACATTTTAAAAGTTACAATTCAACCCCTAAAGTTTTGTAAACCTACGGGTCTCATAACTTTTCTAAAAGTTAGGAACCATTATATCCCCACTATAATATTATGAACCATTATAACTTTTCGTAAACCCAACTTCGAATTAGTACTTTTTCACCATTTTGGTGTAAAATTCTTCTCCAATCAAACTATAAAAATTACACCATTTTGGTGTGACACCAAATTCACCAAAAATTTAGAGTTTTTCTATATTCTAACATTACTCTTGTACTCCTTACCTAAAACAAATTTATACCTCTTGTATCCTACCAACTTTAGTACTTTTGTACTTTATTTTAGTACTTTAACAATAAAATACTTATATAGTACAAGATAGATTCTTTTTAGTATAAAATTTAGTGCAAGTGGGTTGGAGTTGAATTTGAAAATAGTGTAATTTTTTCACCAGTTTGGTGTAGGAATCACATAAAAATAAGGTGACGAGTTGGAGATTGATGCCAAACGAAGAATTAGAATATTAATCTGCATTTATTTTATATTATTAGTTAGGAAGATATTTAATTGTAATACATATATGGTTATATATTATATATATTAGTAGGATTATTGTAGTAGATATGGTAGAGAATAAGAGAAGGATTTGTTTCCGAAGATCTTTACTTGATGACTAAGTTTTAGGTTTATTATATAAACAATTGTAATCTTCTTATTTGAATAGACTTTGATTGATATTAAATTGAGATTGTTCTCTCTTGTTATGGGTTGAGATCCATTGTGAATCCTTCTCTTCCGCGATTGAGAAATCGTAGGGGTAGTGATTCTTCTTCGGTTGGATCACCTTAGGCGTGGGTTTTCTGCAGTTAATCCACAAATATCTATCCTTTTATCATTTTTAATACTTGTCCTGCATCAGAGATGCTCTAAGGTCCTATGTAATGATTCTTAAGGTACTTTAGAATCTCCTAATTTGTCAAATCGATTATTCAACAGGATAACATAGGTGCTCCGACATCACCGCTCCCCGAGGAACAAACGTTAGAACTTGTCAATCAAAAAAATATTCATCACATGCCAAGATCAGTACTAGATCACCTCCACACTACTTCCTTCGTGTCTTCGAAGTAACTCACAAAAGGAATCAACAAAAAGAATGTCTTCATGTGTCTAAAAACGAAGCATCTCCACTAATTTGCTAGAACTCTTCAAAAACTAAAACACAACAACAATTTACTAAGAAAGACCTGCATCTTGGAAAAGAGGGATGTTTGATGAGCAAAAAACTCAATCAAATCCGCAAAAACAGAGAAAACAGTAAAACAAGGGAAGACCAGAAACAATTAAGTTGTTAAAGGTAATACTCAACGAAATAGAAGATCAATGTCGACTTGGACACATATTCCACAGCAGCAAAAAGGAAATTTATGACAACAAAGCAAGTGTTTTGCATGGAGCAACCAGTAAAATGACTGCCCCAAAATGGACAAACCATGGTCTGTCGAAGGTTTTCGATTTTAACCACCGCAAATTTACATCTTCTAAGCATGATAAGGGCAAAGGATTGAAAAATATCATAAAGCAACTAAGTTAAGCAGCCAGCGAAGATTTCCATTTTCTTTCCAGATCCTCATATAATTCACGTGTGCTTCTTCCTTCTCGATTAAAAGCAACCTTCAATTTCCCCATTGTTGACTCAAAAATCTTAATTCTTTTATCAAGAATCTTGTCCGCAAACCTCCTCATCTCCGTGAGTCTGCCCAGGTCACAGAGTCCGATAAGTAATGCATTTGAACTATCATCAAGAGGCAAAATATGGTCCTTGACCATATATTCCCAAATCTCAACACCTGTCTCCGGATCATCATTATGTAAAAACATCGTGATAGCATCAGCACAATTTGAAGGAGTTGGTGGACATTCGTTCTTGATCATCTCAAAGAAAAATCTGCCACCCTCGGGAACTTTTTTCTTCTTTATTAAGCATTGAAAAATCATGTTATATGTTAAAGACTCGGGAAAAGCTCCATGGAAGACCATCTCGTCCAGCAAACGAAATGCATCAGCAATGGCATCGTTATTGCATAGCAGACCAATCATAGCATTGTACATGATCACATTTGGCACTAATCCGCTACCCACCATTATACCCCACAATGAGATAGCATGAGATGAATCATTATTCTTAACTAGGATATCAAGAGCATTAGTGAAAAACTTCAAACCTGGTAAGCAAGTCTTACTCTTCATAACTTGAAGAAAGGTGATAACTTCATCTGCCACTGATCCACAAATAAGTGTATTCAAGAATGCATCATAAGCCGACATGTATTGCTGGCTCCAGCCCACTTTAATCACCATTTCTCCAAAAGTTTTCTTTGCCCTTATCACATCTCCTTCCTTCTCCCACCCTTCCAACAAAATAGCAAAAGTATCCGCGTCCGGGGCAATCTTTCCCTTAATCTTCTCAAAAAACTCGAGCGCTTTCACAGTTTGATTATCTTCTCTACAAATGGCACTTAACAAAGAATTAACAGCAACAATATCAGGTTGAACTCCATACCTTTCCATGACGTCAAATGTCATGACAGCTTCACTAAACCTCCCCGCCGCACAATAACTCCCGAAAATCGACACAAACGTAGCCACCGAAAGCAAACTCTCCTGCTTCATCGACCGAACAGCATCCCACATTGGCTCAAACATCCCATTCTTCCCAAGCAAATCCACCATCAAGTTCCACGAAAACGACGAATGCTTACTCGCCAACCCCGCCCACCTAAAAAACTTCACCGCAGCAGACGGGCTCCCATACGATAACTTCAAAACCTCCTCTACGAGCTCCGAAGAAGGCTGAACTCCAGTAGTATTCAACGCAGCATCAAGCTCCTGAAGCGTCGAATTCGCTAAAATCTCACACAAAACTCTAGCTCTAGGAGACACACCCCGTGCATCCAAATACGAAGGATAATTCACTTTCGGCTTCACCTCCGGTTGTTTCACTATAGCAGCTTGCTTCATCGTAGCAGACGATAACGGAACCGTCACAGACGGATAAGTATACGGAATTTCCGCCATTCCCTGCATCACATCAAACCCTAAAAACCCATTTAAGTACACACACAAATATCAAAATGTCCACACACAATTACACACATCGTAACAGAAACAGAATTACAAACCCTAAATTCGAAAACACATCAAGTATGCATAACATAACATAACATCAGCAAATATAAATATATACACGCACAATTACATACAATTCAATAGAATTAAAGCCACGTACCCTAAAAACATAGCAATTACATATAACATATGCAAATTAAGAGTTAAATTAAATAGAGTAAAGATAGAAACAGAACTAACTGTATGTAATGTCTCTGAAACTGAGAATCGAGCTTGAATTTGAGGAATATACGAGGTTTTTTTATTAATCGAGTTCTTTTGAGTCGCGGGTCAAATGATCAATAAGCAAACTGCTCAGTTCTGGCAATCTAGTTAAAGTTATTTTGGGCGTAATATTATAAATTGAATTAATTAATTTTAAAAGTTGTATTAATTTTTATAACAGCGGATTAAATAAAATTTAGTTTAATAAAATTAAATAAATGGTTTTATAAATTTTAAAGTACAAGCGTAGTGTATTGGTATATTATTATTATTATTTGAAATAAACACAACTTTAATTAATTGGAATCATCATACAATAACGTATCCACCAAAAGAGTACGAGGAGACATGAACACATTGTGTCAACCAACCAAACAAGGAATTCTAGCCAAAGCATGGGTTACCTTGTTGGCTTGCTTGTATAACCTTTATTAATAAGCGAAACCCCTTTTTAAATGATATTTCGGTACCAAAATTTGGTTTCACACTTATTTTGGTTTCACCCCAGAGTCCTATTTCCATTATAATTCTATATCTATATTAGTTTTTAATGGTTCCACCTTTATTTTGGTTTCGCCCATAATCATATTACTCCTACGACTCTATACTCTCAGAATCCTATTATAATTGCAATTATTTTATTACGAAATTTAGAAATAATGTATCTATCATAATTAAATTAATAAATTACATTTATTAATACTTCAGTTCCAAATTTGATTCAATTCTTATTTTGGTTTCATTAGTAAATTCTTATCATTCACTACAATTCTAAATTATTTTTAAAATTGTTTTATTATTAATTGATTTAAACAAATTCTCTCTCGGGTCCGTGCTTCGCACGGGTTATCATCTAGTTTTAATAAAATTGACAAAGGTCCTATGTATAGATTGAAGACTAAGGCGACAACTCTCCCGGACATCTCCCACCTCCAACTGGTTATCAGACTTTTGTTGTATCGCTTTTACTGCAAGGAGAGAATCAATCTCGATAACCACTTTACTGATCTGCCTTGACTTAATCCATGAAAGAGCCTCGCGTACCCCGATCGCTTCTGCTTCAAAGACTGAAATTTGTCCTGCCATGTGCATGTTCTGGCCTCCAACAAATCTACCCAGATGGTCTCGAAGCACCATCCCAATCGAAAAAGAATCAGCTCCTTGGAACACAGAGGCGTGAACATTCACCTTTAGATAACCCTCCTCAGGTGGAGTCCAATTCTGGTTAGCCCTTGTTCTAGCATCACTCCCCTGATTTGTCACTGGAGCTCTTGATGCTCTCGCTGCCTTCCACTATGATAATGAGTTTAGACTCCAGTCCATTGTTAAAGCTGGTGTCACAGATTTATTCTCCCACACCTTT
Source organism: Heracleum sosnowskyi (assembly GCA_030848705.1). NCBI lineage: Eukaryota > Viridiplantae > Streptophyta > Magnoliopsida > Apiales > Apiaceae > Heracleum > Heracleum sosnowskyi. Next base: position 4,390,646 of record CM061242.1, on the reverse strand, counting down.
TTATTCCTCCAAAACCATATCCCCCATAATACTGAAGCCACTTGAATTACCTCATCAGATGAAGTAGTATTTAGCTTGCTAAGAAGCCAATCTGGGGCGTATTCGACAGTCTGTATATCATACACACCACCTACATGATTCCAGGAACGTTTAGCAAATGGACATTCAAAAAACACATGCAAAAGATGTTCAATATCCGCTAGGCACATAGGGCATGTGATAGGAAGCCTCACACCTCTGGAACTTAGCATTTTCCTGACTGGGATGTTATTACGACAAAAACGCCAAAAAAAGACTTTCATCTTGTTCGGAATTGATAGTCTCCAAATTTTATTCCAGCCCCCAGATTGAGTCACACTAGTTGTACCAATGTTTTGATCATGCCACAGCTGGTAACCTGTTTTGACGTTGTAGTTCCCATCTGTAGACCTTACCCAGGCTACTCTATTCCTTATAACCCGTTGAGGAACATGTATTGCTAAAATCTCCCGAACATCCTCCTCCTGAAATGTTTTCTGAACTTGACTAACATCCAACTGTTAAAAACTGTTGTGATAGCCCGTGCCACATTTTAATTCATATAATATGACTTCAATCTTGCGATATTGTATGTTTTTTCTTCTTGTTAGTCTATTGCACCTTTCACATGTCTCGACTATCGAAGGTCAATCTTCGATAGCCTTTCTAAATTCAAATATTAGCATACTCTAAATTTTAAGAATCAGATTTATAGTGATATTTGTTTAATGTGAGAAGGATGACCGATAAAAGCGATTATAAAACAGTTAATCGTTAGCTATAAAGTATTACCATGACAATAATGTGTCATTTAGTTTGTTTTCCAGTATAAATTCTAAAAGAATCACTATGACAACAGTATACCATATAATATGTTCATAGTAGTAATACCAAGATTTGCATGAGAAAATGAATTACATGTGACATAATACTTAGTGTCACACCACCAATAATTATCGCATATGTTTGGTACATATTGTTTAAATTATCGCTTATAAGCAAAATGTGTTATGTAACTTTTTTTGTGCCTAAGTCGATTATGAATTTCATAATGAAGCCTCTTCCACGACAATCTTGTGTACTCGTTTATTATAATAAATGTATTTTTCTTTACCTGTTAACCATGTTGTATTCCTCAAGTACAAGGATTATTTTAAAATTTATAATATTTTTTATATAGATATTAAGATATTTTGCATAATATTATAGGGTTAAATATCAAAGTGGTCACTGAAGTGAAGACTAAATATCACTTTCATCACTGATCTCAACGAGGTATCACTTTAATCACTAAAGTCGTCATAAATATCAAATGAATAACTCTAAAAATGTGTTCGAAAAATAAAAAAAATTTATATCAAGTTTTACACATATTTCTTGAATGCTACCGCAACCAAATGAAATGTTATGAACTCTAGTATTTATGATATTATATTTAGATTTTTAAAAAATTATTTACTATTTATTTTTTATTTTATCATTATTTACTTTGATTTAATTAAAAATAAATAGTAAATAAATTATCTGAAATACTATAATTTATAACTTTTCATTTGGTTGTAGTAGTATTGAAAAAATATGTGTAGAACTCGAGAAAAGTTATTTTTACTTTTCGAACACATATTTAGAGTTATCTATTTGATGTTTATGATGACTTTAGTGATTGAAACGATATCCCGTTGAGATCAGTGATGAAAATGATATATGGTCTTCACTTCAATGACCACTTTGATATTTAACCCTAATATTATACATATAGAGCCCGTCGCTTAGAAAATTTCGTATCTAAACAAAATCATATACTTACCTTATATCTACTCCAATTATCATCACCACATACCTTCTCACTTCAGTGTCACCGACCACTTTCCAGCCATCTAACTACCTCACCTCTTCTCTTTCATCTTCAATAATCTTAAACTTATTCATTCTTCCTCTATCTGATCATCTCTCAATCATTTCTGATAATCTCTCATCGACATGTATTTTCATATTTATATTAAATTAATGTTGTTTTGGTTATGAGGTAATTATGTATGATGATAATAAAATAGTTAAATGTCATACCTCTTACACGTTAAACTTGTACACATTTTTGAATGTTATTAAATGAACACTATATTATTTGAATTTCAATTAGACTCATCTAATATTTGTCAACAGGTTGGATTAAAGTACTATTGTCAACTATTAAGTTGTATTTTCATTTGTTTTTAAGTTGATAAAAAGTTGATGTACCTATTTTTTGATGGTACTTAATTAAGACACAAGTGTTTGCCATTAGTGTATTTCATATCTTGATGTCCAAATTTGACACTAAATAAATTCATGTTGTCTCGCGTGCCTCGGGTAGGCATCGACTCAATTCAGGACTAGGGAATGTTAATCCCGCACAAATCCCCGAATCTTAATTTCAGGTTGACCCAGAATACTCAAACCCGACCCAAAATTTTAATATGAATTACAAATTATATAAAATGAATAAATTTAGATTACATAATTGTATAAATGTGTGATATATCTACATATTATTTAAATAAATTGAATTAATTTATCATCTCATAAAGTTATTATAAAATATTTCATTGAATTATAAAATAACTATTTATAATTCTTTTCAACTCAAAACGGGTCATTTTCGGATTGGTTGGGTACTAACATGTCGAATTCGTATTGAATTCTAACCCATTTTTGTGTTTAACTAATTGTTTATCTGATAACCAACACGAAATCCAAATCTCATATATAATAGTTTTAAATTTTGTTCCTAAAATTATATTTTTTTAGTCTTGTTACATATTTTGCTCGATTGAAGAGAGTAACCATTTTAATTCAAATTCACTTAATATAAAATATCATGTTATATAACATCAACTAAACATATGGTATGCATTGTGTTTATCTTTTCCTTGTTAATCTAAACAAAATTATTACATATTTTAATCATTAAAATAATATACATTTTTATTTTTTTGAAAAAGAGAAATGATTATATCATTTTATCTAGATTGAATATTACAGTGAATATATCATGAAAGCTACTTGTGAATATAGTCTAAGGGGGTGGTATTCAATACCAACTTTTAATGACTTTTAAGGATTTTAAAAGTCATGTGTTATTCAATTCTAACTTTTAAAGAGTATCTAAAAGTATGGTGTTATTGAATTAAGACTTTTAACAACTTTTAAAAAGTCATTAAAAGTAAGGTGTTATTCAATTTAAACTTTTAACAACTCTTTAAAAGTAGACTGTTATTCAAAAAGTCATGAATTTGGAATGACAATACATTTAATGATTTTTAATGACTTTTAACTTAAAATATAACTAGAGATCTAATGTGAAAAGTCATGAGGTTTGGGGTAAGATTTCACATGACTTTTAAATTATTATTTTATTTTCTTCAATTTCATTTATTTCAGAATTTTGTCATTTCTCTTTCACAAATAGCATATCTTCTCTCTTAAATTATGAACGATGGTTATTATCCCTTTGATTTTTTTTTTGTCAAATATTATCTCTTTGATTTAACTGATTTACTTTTTAACTTCAAAATTTTTAGTTTCTACTATCTTTTTAGTTTTGATTTAAGTTTAATTATTGTGTATTTATTTTGAATGTCAAGATTCTTAATGTTCATATTTACACATATTCATTTGCAAAAAAACTTATTAAGTCCTTTTTTACTTATCTTTTTTTTATATTTTAAATTTAATTAAATTATATTGATGTTGGAGGTTAGAGAATTGGTACTTTTTACTTGATTTTATATCATTTGGATATTTGACTAGTCTAACCAAATGGATCCCCTTTGGTTGGATTTCTATTTGTATTAATTATTAATTATATAATTTTCTTTTCGTTTAGATTTTGTTGTAAAATTTTTTACTTTACTTAAGAATTCTATTTTCTTAGTTTTAATGTCGTCTTTTCTCTCACGTGCGCTTGGAGTTCAAGATGTTTATTTTCAGACATTAAAGTCTTATTGTCTAAAGTTTCCGGGGACACATTGCATATCCTTCGGTTAGATGATAAACCTTTGAAAGTTTAAAATTCCTCTACATACATATATTCAAGATTAAAAATTAAAAATCAATAATTTAATAATAGTTTATATTACAATTGTATATAAAAAAAATTATTGGTGAAATATCAATAATTCGATCTTCTTGTTATATAATTTTTAATATAAACTTATTATTTATTACCTTTTTCTATATGCTATATATTTATAATTTTATATTCATATTAATTGTATAAGTTAACGATCAAAAATCATTAGATGTAAGTAAAACTCCACAAAAGTCAATATAAAAAAGTCTGTAAAAATAATGATGAAATATACAAACTCCATAAAAGTCATTAAAAGTTTATCAAATCAACAAAAGTCATTGACTTTTTAGAAGTCAATAAAAGTTATTTAAAATTATAATACAATACGAGCCCCTAAGTTACATATTTAAGGGTAAACGAGTAACAAATAACAACGCAAGTTCTCTTTAAATTGCAAATTGCAAATCATATTTTTCTTATTCAAAAAAATCTAATTCAATTGATATTTAATTTAAAATTTGATTTTTATAAATTTAGTATTAACGAGAGAATAAATATTTTGTAAAAAAATTGTTTACAATACACACTTCTATTCTTTCAAGAGAAATCAATTATTTTATCAATTAAAATTACACATTAGCATTTCATGAAATTTCAATATATGAAAATAGTTGTACAATAGAACTATCATAGTTTCTTTAAATAAAAGTATACAAACATTATCATCTAGTTACATAATTGATAATTATGTATTTTATTTTATCAAAATTATTTTATCACATAATTTTGTTATTATCGTAATTATTCCCTCACATCGACAATCAACAAAATTTGAGTGCTTATTTAATCAGTCGAATGCTTTTTTTTAACTTGCGGATTCTTGTCCTATGAATTGATATAATATTTTATTAAATTCATTTTCAGTTCGGTATTATTTTTATAGACGACAACAACATCTTTTTTGATAAAATATAAGTGAAAGATTGTTTAGTAAATATTAAAGTCAACTTTGTAGAAAAGTACTTTGATCTAAAAATTATTCTAAGATAAAGCAAGTCCTTCTGTATTGTTGAATTAAGTTTTGTGTTTTAACTTTTATGGGAAATTATTATTGATTTTAATATCAAATCTCACAAAAAGTAGTGTATTTATAATATTATAACAAAAAATATGTTCAAATCTAAAAAATTACCGACAATTATCTAACTTTTGTAACTTCATTTTTCTAAAGAAATATTTTTTGAAAATAGTGTGTAAGTTCTCGTTCGAATTAGTTATTTTTTACAAATATTTTCTTTGAGCAATACTGTTAGTTACAGAGGCATGTCTGAACACAGTTTACATAACAAGCCTATAATACTGGAATATCATGCTTCCAGTTGGGAAACTCTTTAGTCCTGATCATTATGCTTAATTGTATGCCTAGACTATGTAGCTGGTTGTACATAGGCTAGAAGTAATAAGAATGTCTTGGAAGAAGATCATCCTTGATCATGGTCCTTATGTTCAGAAAGAAGGCCTTTAATAAAGAAGTTACAAGAGTTGAAGTGAAAATATTCTAAGGCAAAGGTTAGAGAAATTCAAAATTGTCATGTTAGAGAATTCCAAATTCGAGAAGTCAAGAAGGAAGATTAGAGAAGTCCAGACAAACAACTTTGAGAAGTCAAGAGAACTAATTCGAGTTGTCCAGGATTAGTTAAGCCTGAATGCTGATTCGAGAAGTCTGCACTAGAGAAGTCCAACTTGACGTGATTCGAGAAGTAAGGAAAATGAGTGATTCGAGAAGTCCAGTTGTCGAGTCAGTCATAGCCAGAGTAATCAAATGCGGAATTTAAGCTAACTGAAGAAGACAAATTCTGAACATCAGGACAAAGTGTCGGCAAGCCTTGTACTTCTGTAAGTGGTCCACCACTTTGTAGAAGCGCATGAGAAGTCTACAAAGCAGCTCAGAGAGAGATAAGTCAAAGGTGGTCCAGCTAAAGAAGTGGATCTATGTCAGCGAAGAATCTCTAATGCAAATTTTGGTTAGACATAGACAGTTAGGACAGTTTGTCACATTCCTAATCTTTAAAAGTGAACTGTGCATGTCTCTATAAGTGCACAGATCACACACTTTAGCTGTTAACATTTTTTAGTGTAATCAAGAACTATCTCTCTAAGAAAAACGGAGTTGGGAATACTTTTTGTTATGCCATATTTTGGCATAGTCCAAATTTCTCCGTTTAATAATTATTAATTCAGATTAATAATTAATTACTTGACCACTAAGTAATATCCTCTCTCTGAAACGAGGAAAGAATCAATCTCAATCGACGAATAACGGAAAATATCTCCAAACGATATTCTTCAAATCATGGAAAGAAATGCGGAGATGCCGCAAGATTGTAGGAAAACATGTGAAGACCGAACTATTTATGGGAACGTGAGGTGGATTGATAATCCTTGAACTATTTATGGGAACGTGAGGCGGATTGATAATCCTTGGACTATTTATGGGAACATTGGATGGATAAACTTTGACTATTTATGGGTCTGGACTGAATGGACTTATCTAATAACTTGTTTTCCAAGAACTACGTGAGGCTTGATCCCTATATAAGGGTACGTAGGCACCTTGTATGATACGGCAATTGACACTCGGGAAAGAGGAAGAGAAAGAACTCATTCTCTATTCAATTTCTGAGGAGTCATCATATGAGCTCAGCCCCCAAACATCCAAAAATCCTAAATCCCTCTATTTTTATATTTCGTTATTCCAGCAACCTCCGATTTGTGTTGTTACGGAATTCCTCCAACAACAATTGGCGCTAGAAGGAGGGGATAATTTTCTATTGTGGAGGACAATCAATATAAACAATACACATGGAGTTAATATGGATCTGGAGTGGCTTTAATGGAGGAGAAAAACGGTGGAAGCGGTGGTTCGTGGTTCTTTTCAAAATTAAGATAAGTTTTCATATGATCTTATTAAATTCGTAGTAAATTTAATACATGTCAGATTTTGATATTTTTTTATGATCCGGAAAGCTTTTACGATTTCCTGCAACTTTCGTTCTTGGTATTTTCTGAGATTATGTTCAGAACTATTTTCGAAATCACAAAACATAATCAGATCTCGTTTTTCAGTATTGAGAAGTTAATCAGCAAATGTTTTATTTGATTCCCGATTCATTATAAGTCTGTTTCTGACGAGACATATATCATCAGAAAGCTCTTTTCATTTTCTACAACTTTCATGTTTTGTGTTTTCCAAGCAAATATCGTTTACAGGGCCAAAAAGGTAAAAAATAGATCTGGGCAGAATCTGAATCATGGGGATGTTAAAGACTTGTGATGCAATATTCGTAGCACATGATTTGATTACTTCACTAGCTCATGCATGGACAAAAATAAGTGTGGAAAGTCCTTATCTGATAAGGGTAATGTTTTCGAAAGCTGAAAGGCATATGCTATAGCCTATTTGTAATTCGAGGATTCTACTCAACTTAAACAAGAATGTAATAAGTAAATATTAGATTAAAGGTCACAGGAATCTCAGAGAGTTTTATCTGTCAAGAGATTGAAGATTAAAGTCATCTACAGACTTGAAGTTATTCTACATTGAAAAAAGTTCAATTTATTGTTCAAGCCTCAGTGAAGTATTCAAGAAAGTGGATTTACTACAGTGACAGAGATTTCCGGTTGGTGACAGAAGAAGTAGAGGATACAGAGTTTAGTCAGAGCTAAAGAAAAGAAGCCACAACTTTAAATGTTTTAAAGATGAAGAATTATCATTGAAGTCAGTTATTCATGAAACCAGACAGTGCATCGAATGACGACATCAATCAGTGGAATTAAATCATCTATATTCAGTGGTCTTCAATAGAGAGAGGGATACTATGTTTTTAAGATATCTTCTTTTAAATTGTTAATCAATTTAATTTATAAATTAATTCTCTTAGAATTAATTTATTTATTAAATTAATTAATCAATTAATTTGGTTGTTTAAATTATTTATTAACTTAATTCTAGAAAAGAATTAATTTAATTTACAATTTAATCTAGCTAAATTACATAATAAAATTTATATTAAAAACCAAGTATGACCTGTTCTATGACCTGTTCTCTTAATGTAAAAGAAAACTCGGTATGACCTTTAATAAATAACTCGGTATGACCTATTTCTAGGTTCTACTGAATTATTTATAAGGTCATACTAAGTCCTTTTTCAAGAGGTCATACAGTCTGCTTTTGTGGTTTTGAGAAGATTGAGGAAGCTTGATATTTTAGATTAAATTCTTTTAATGTTAAATTAATAAATAATTTAATTCTATAAGAATTAAATTTATTTATTAAATTAACTAATTTAGTTGACTAAATTATTTATTAACTTAATTCTCTAAAAGAATTAATTTAACATTTAATTTAATCTAACTAATAAATTAAAAGGATTTTAATTTAGAATTTTCGGTATGACCTAACCTACTGATTGTAGGTTCTACCGAAATTTTAATATCCAAACACAATCATTTTGGTAGGTCATATAGTATGATTACTAAAGGTCATACAGAATGATTGCCAAGGTCATACAAGCTTATTTCCTAAGGTTCTACCGAAAGTGGTTGGAGTTACTTTTCAGGTCATACCGGTTCATTTTGGAGGTCATACAAGACAATCTTGCAGGTCATACAAGGCAAAGGAATTTGCTTTTACCCGTGGCCAAAAATAGAAAAGCAACAGACTTGTATTATCAAGAAAAAGACACAGCAGCCATTTTCTCTCTCAAGCAAAAACGAAGAAGCCATTTAATCTCATTTCTTCTCAAGCAATTAATTTTAGTTTGTATTGTTAAATCCAAACCACTAGAAGTTGATTACTTGTATTGCTTTGATTATCTAGCGGATTTTTATCCCTAGAATTTATCTCGAACTTGCTTTTAGCATTCGATCTTTTTATTACAAATATTAGAAAAGTTCATGTCGAATTTATTCTAAATTTGTATTAATTAGTTTGAGATAAATACTTTGTAATCCATATTGTATTTGCAACACCCTTCAAGTTTAATATAAGCTATATTTAACTTGAATCTTGTTTCATTTATATTCCGCATTAATTTGTTCTTAATTGTTAAATTATTCAAAGGACGAATTCGATAAAACGGTATAGTTTGTATTCAACCCCCCTTCTACAAACTTATCAGGACCTAACAATTGGCATCAGAGCCTTTTGATTGATATACAAATCAAAGATCCAATTGTTTTGAGATTTTTCTTTTAAACTCTGATTTTTTATCTTATTCCTAAAAATCTCAAAAGATGTCTACTACACAGAAAGTGGGTACAGTCAAAATCCCAATGTTCAGCAAGGAGCATTATCCAATGTGGAAGAAGAAAATGCTCCTATTTCTTAAGGTTGCAAATCCTAAATATATTGATGTGATGAAGAGTGGTCCCAAAATCCCTATGATTATTGAGGAAGAGCTAAAAGTGGATAACATTGTTACTAGGGCTGCTAGGATGTATCCTAAGGATCCCAAGGATTTCACTCCTGGTGAAAAAGAGGATGTTACCTTGGATTCCTGTCTTCAGTTGATCCTTATTGATAGTCTTGATCCTATCATGCATAATCATGTCCTAAATTGTGACACTGCCAAACACATTTGGGATACCATAGAGATAATCAATGAGGGGACAGAGGAAGTTAGGGAGAATATGCTGGAAATTCTCACCTCACAATATGAGCATTTCAGATCAAACCCTGGTGAAGGTATCTCTCAGGTTTTTGAGAGATACAACAAATTAATCAATGATCTGAATCTCAATGGGAAGCACTACACCAACAAGGAGATTAACAAGAAGTTCCTTCTTACACTTCCACCTCATTTGGAGCACAAAATATCTGCCATTAGAGAAGCAAGAGATATGAATGAGATTGCTTTGGAGAGATTGTATGGTGTGCTGAAGACCTATGAGCTGGAGCAGATTCAACAAAGGGAGCTGTATGGAACTGGGAAGATTGTTGGTACCTCTACTACATTGGCTGCTGAAGTCCCACAGAGACTGGAAGTGAAGGCTGTTCAACCTTCCAGTTCTAACATGAATGTTATTGATGCTGAATATGGATTAACATCCATTGATCAATCTGGTGGTGACTTCTATTCTTTAGAAGAACTTGATCAGCTGGAGGATGGTGATTTGGCTTTGATAGTCAGGAAATTTGGGAAGTTCAGATTCAAGAGGAATCCCAATCTTAAGTTCAGACCCAGATTTCAGAGAGGTGGATCTTCATCTTCAAGTGGCACAAGGAGTGGATACAAAACTGGAACTGTGGATAGGAGCATAATCAGATGCTATAATTGCAATGAGTTGGGTCACTTTGCTACTGAGTGCAGAAAGCCAAAGCAAGTGACTAGAAACACATTTGATTCTAGCAAGAAGAACAAGATTGGGAAAGCCTATGTTGCTGAGGGAAAGAGTTGGGATGACACTGACAGTGATGAAGAAGCAGGTGAGATTGGGAATCTTGCACTCATGGCAATAGGAGGCAAACTATTTGATTCCATGTTATCTTCACCCAACATGTCTGAGGTAAAGTTTACTGACGCTGAAATGATTTATCATCTTGGTGGCACCATAAGTTGTGCACGCACTGAAAATGATAGAATAAATCTTTTAAACACAAATCTTGAAAAGGAATTAAAAGAATTGAAACTTGTGCATGTTAATCAGGATGAACTTACTGAGAAAATTGCTTTTCTTGAGAATAGGGTTAAATGTTATATTCAACTGGAAACCATTCTCAAAGATCAGATTAGTGAGCTTAAAACCAAAGCTAATGCCTATTACAACTCTTGTAAAACGGCTAAAGAAATTTTCAATAAACAAGCTATTGGTAATCATGTCAGTATAGGTTATGATTATAATGAGGCTATTGGATTGCTTGGTATTAATACACCTTGTAGAGTCAGAGAAGAAGGAAAGGTTGTTCCTTATATACTTAAGGGTATTGAAACACCCTTCTGTAAAGAATCCATAGCAGATCCTATGAATGAATACTCTATAATCATTGCTGAAGAGATTCGTGAAGAAGATATGGCTTTGGAAGTTGAACAGTCCAAAAAATGTATATCTGATATTCCAGTCAAAGTTGCTACAACTAAAAAGACTAAATCAGATATCTATAAGTTGGATCAAAACAACTGTAGAACTAACATGCCTGCTATTAATTCTTCTCATAAAGCATGTGGTGTGAGTAATTGCATGTCTTGTGCTTTTAATGTTATGTATGCTTTCTTTAATAAAAAGCATGTATCTAGTGATAAGACTGCTCCACGTCAACATGTTAATAATAAGAAGCATGTTAAAACAAAGACTACTAGTCCTCCTCAGACTAGAGTGGATTCATTTATCCCTAAGCCTACTCAGAAATGTGTTAAGGCTGGTTATAAATGGAAACGCTCTTATGTGAAAGAGGTTGAAGTAGTTTTAGCTAAAAATGTTGTTTTGCCTGACAAAGGCCAGTTCTTTAAGTATGCCGGACCCAATCAATTTTGGGCTCCGAAGAAGGTCTAATCAATTTGATATTGCAGGGAGTTAAACAGGTAAACCGTGTTATATGGATTCTTGACAGTGGCTGTTCAAGGCATATGACCGGAGATAGAGCCCTGCTATCAGATTTGGTTGTGAAAGCTGGCCCAGTAGTTACCTTTGGAGATAACAGCAAAGGTATAACTGAGGATATGGCCTGTTTGAAATCAAGAAATGTTATCAATCAATAAGAACATCAATGTTACATTTGATGACACCAAACTCCCTAATATCCAAACAGAAAATCCATCTGAGAAACTAAAGTTTGAAGAAATGTCAGATTCAGAATCAGATGATAAGAATCCACCTGAGGTTGTTGCTGGTGATAACAATGATAATGATGATAATGGTGAGAGTGATGGTGGTGGAAACATTGGTAACAATGGAGATACCACTAACATTGGAGAAAAATCACCAAGACAATCTGCTAACAACTCAGGGGGAGGAAATGAAAGGTCAACTAGTCATTCACAACACCATAATGTAGAACAAGGCGAATCATCAATATCAAATCTTCCAAGATAAACAGTTTGGAAAAGAGCTCATCATTTTGAGCTGATTATTGGTGATCCAGGTGTTGTAGTCAGAACTAGAAGTGCTACTCAAAATGAATATCATTATTCAGGGTTTCTTTCTGAAATGAAACCAAAGAAGATTGAGGAAGCACTAGGTGATCCTGATTGGGTGATTGCTATGCAAGATGAACTCAATCAAATTGAACAACAACAAGTTTGGAAGCTGGTACCTAGACCGAAGAACAAGACAGTAGTTGGTACTCGGTGGGTATTCAGAAATAAACTAGATGAAGATGGCATAATCACAAGTAACCAAGCACATTGACATCAGGTATTATTTTATCCGAGAGCATGTCATGAATGGTACTGTGGAGTTACACTTTGTACCCACAGAGGAACAAACATCAGATATTTTCACTAAATCTCTTGATGAATCCATATTTACCAGATTGGTTGGTAAATTGGGTATGTTAAATAGTTTTAGTGATTAACTTTGTTTATTTTTATGTTTGTTCTTAATTAAATTTACAAGTGTTCATTTGTTGCATATATTTTTAAATCACTTGTAAATTTATTTTATCATCTCATTTTCTCTTATGCATGTTGATTGTAGATTATTGCCATGTCTTGTCTAATTGTTAAGCTTCTTAGGTTGAGTAAGTTAAGATGAATTATTTTCTTTAAAAATATTTTTCTCAAATTTTACAAGTTAAAATTGTAGAGAAATCTATTTTTACTGAAAATTGTTTATTTTAAAATATTCAAATATTCTGTATAGTTATTGCCTGTAAATAGTTTCCTGTAAATAGTTTTTTATATATATATATATAAATTATATTATTTTAGTTTATTATTATTATTATTTATTATCTTTTATTTTCTATTTCTCTTAGTTGTTTTTGTAAATATATTGTATATATTATTTCTGATCTAGCTCTTGCTTAGCTGGAAATTCAGTGCCAAATCCAATTCAGGTATTACTTTCTATCTCTCAATCCACTTCTTCTACTGTTGCTGAACCCAAGTGGTTGTTAGGGCTTACCAAGGGATTGTAGATCCACAATCTCTATCCCAGGTCTTAGAGCCAAACAATGAGTCTACAACTTAATTACTTGACCTCTCAGCCTAAACAGAAATCAAATGTTAAACAAAGAAGTATTTTGATTGAAACAGTGAGTGATCCCACAGCTCTGCCTCCTCTAAAGAAATTCTATATATACTGAGGCATCTGTCAGCCCATTTGTATCCTCTCAATAGGATATGGACTTTGAAATGGCCAATGAACTGTATCTAGAGACATTCTCTCAACAGGATGAATCTATTGAAATTCGCCATAGGGCCATGGCACTTTGTACTGAGTCAAGCACACTCTCATTACTCACAATGGGAGAAAACAATTTCATTAGATGAAACTCAGGACACAGTGAAAGCAGAGCACCTGCAACTGGTTACAGTGCCTACCATTGTCACGGTAGAAGTGCCTTCATAGGCATCTGAGGGAAAATTTGATTCTTTGCCAATTTAAATAGAATCATTTTCTCCCCTCCCAGAGTGAACACCTCTGGCTCCCAAAGGGATTTTCCACTCGCAGATTTATCTGGAGAAAGTGGAAGGCAACTTGGTCAGTCTATCACTGAAGCAATTCAGATTTCAAATCCAAGTGATTTGATAGACATGATTGAGGATCGGGATTTGCGAACTCCCATTGCACCACCACTGACCTATCTTGAAGAGGCTAGGGTGAGTTTCAATGCAGGTACTGATCAAAAAGGAGCAAACAGACAGCTAATATTGAGTGATAAAAGTCAAACACTGAGTGAAACACATGCACGTGAGATGAGTGATACACTTACAAGAGAAATTCAAGTGAGTGCACACACAGACACATACACTGCAATGTAGTTAGCTCACATAGCTGATCTACAGGAACATCTATTCTAAACCCAGGCTGATAAAGAAATTTAGCAAGCACAAGTGGTTGAACGGTCTTCTTCTTCCACCTCTGTCAACAATCAGCTGGGACTGCTCAAGGAAATCTAGAAGACAGATTTACTTCCAAGATCAACTCCATCATCTATCTCAACTCCTACTGGCTTCAGATACTCTTAAAGTTAAATCTGTAGAGAATTCCTCAACTAAGGGGGAGAAGTTTCTAGAAGTTTCTAGAAGTTTCTAAGGGGGAGAAGAGTTTCTAGAAGTTTCTGGAGAAGCTAGTATAAAGGGAGCTGAAAAAGATATAAAAGGTAAAGAGGGAGTTTCAGGGGAGTAAAGGTAAGTTAGCTCTGTTTTGTAAATGTTATATGTATAGAGCTTAGATAAATCAAGACAGGTTCAATGTTATCATATGTTCAGTCTAGAGGAACATCTGTCTTGTATTTATCTTTATTGGTGAAATCTGGAAATGTCATATTTGATCCAGAACTTTCTAGTATTTACTTAGGCTTAAGAGTCTTATCTTTTTCTTGGTTTTAGTTGAGTGATCCTCTAGGTATTTGGTTGTTATTTTCTAACAAACAAATAGGGGGAGATTGAAAGGCATATGCTATAGCCTATTTGTAATTCGAGGATTCTACTCAACTTAAACAAGAATGTAATAAGTAAATATTAGATTAAAGGTCACAGGAATCTCAGAGAGTTTTATCTGTCAAGAGATTGAAGATTAAAGTCATCTACAGACTTGAAGTTATTCTACATTGAAAGAAGTTCAATTTATTGTTCAAGCCTCAGTGAAGTATTCAAGAAAGTGGATTTACTACAGTGACAGAGATTTCCGGTTGGTGACAGAAGAAGTAGAGGATACAGAGTTTAGTCAGAGCTAAAGAAAAGAAGCCACAACTTTAAATGTTTTAAAGATGAAGAATTATCATTGAAGTCAGTTATTCATGAAACCAGACAGTGCATCGAATGACGACATCAATCAGTGGAATTAAATCATCTATATTCAGTGGTCTTCAATAGAGAGAGGGATACTATGTTTTTAAGATATCTTCTTTTAAATTGTTAATCAATTTAATTAATAAATTAATTCTCTTAGAATTAATTTATTTATTAAATTAATTAATCAATTAATTTGGTTGTTTAAATTATTTATTAACTTAATTCTAGAAAAGAATTAATTTAATTTACAATTTAATCTAGCTAAATTACATAATAGAATTTATATTAAAAACCAAGTATGACCTGTTCTATGACCTGTTCTCTTAATGTAAAAGAAAACTCGGTATGACCTTTAATAAATAACTCGGTATGACCTATTTCTAGGTTCTATTGAATTATTTATAAGGTCATACTAAGTCCTTTTTCAAGAGGTCATACAGTCTGCTTTTGTGGTTTTGAGAAGATTGAGGAAGCTTGATATTTTAGATTAAATTCTTTTAATGTTAAATTAATAAATAATTTAATTCTATAAGAATTAAATTTATTTATTAAATTAACTAATTTAGTTGACTAAATTATTTATTAACTTAATTCTCTAAAAGAATTAATTTAACATTTAATTTAATCTAACTAATAAATTAAAAGGATTTTAATTTAGAATTTTCGGTATGACCTAACCTACTGATTGTAGGTTCTACCGAAATTTTAATATCCAAACACAATCATTTTGGTAGGTCATATAGTATGATTACTAAAGGTCATACAGAATGATTGCCAAGGTCATACAAGCTTATTTCCTAAGGTTCTACCGAAAGTGGTTGGAGTTACTTTTCAGGTCATACTAATTGCTTTTGGAGGTTCTACCTAATAGTTGGTGGAATTACCTCAGGTCATACCGGTTCATTTTGGAGGTCATACAAGACAATCTTGCAGGTCATACAAGGCAAAGGAATTTGCTTTTACCCGTGGCCAAAAATAGAAAAGCAACAGACTTGTATTATCAAGAAAAAGACACAGCAGCCATTTTCTCTCTCAAGCAAAAACGAAGAAGCCATTTAATCTCATTTCTTCTCAAGCAATTAATTTTAGTTTGTATTGTTAAATCCAAACCACTAGAAGTTGATTACTTGTATTGCTTTGATTATCTAGCGGATTTTTATCCCTAGAATTTATCTCGAACTTGCTTTTAGCATTCGATCTTTTTATTACAAATATTAGAAAAGTTCATGTCGAATTTATTCTAAATTTGTATTAATTAGTTTGAGATAAATACTTTGTAATCCATATTGTATTTGCAACACCCTTCAAGTTTAATATAAGCTATATTTAACTTGAATCTTGTTTCATTTATATTCCGCATTAATTTGTTCTTAATTGTTAAATTATTCAAAGGACGAATTCGATAAAACGGTATAGTTTGTATTCAACCCCCCTTCTACAAACTTATCAGGACCTAACAATTGGCATCAGAGCCTTTTGATTGATATACAAATCAAAGATCCAATTGTTTTGAGATTTTTCTTTTAAACTCTGATTTTTTATCTTATTCCTAAAAATCTCAAAAGATGTCTACTACACAGAAAGTGGGTACAGTCAAAATCCCAATGTTCAGCAAGGAGCATTATCCAATGTGGAAGAAGAAAATGCTCCTATTTCTTAAGGTTGCAAATCCTAAATACATTGATGTGATGAAGAGTGGTCCCAAAATCCCTATGATTATTGAGGAAGAGCTAAAAGTGGATAACATTGTTACTAGGGCTGCTAGGATGTATCCTAAGGATCCCAAGGATTTCACTCCTGGTGAAAAAGAGGATGTTACCTTGGATTCCTGTCTTCAGTTGATCCTTATTGATAGTCTTGATCCTATCATGCATAATCATGTCCTAAATTGTGACACTGCCAAACACATTTGGGATACCATAGAGATAATCAATGAGGGGACAGAGGAAGTTAGGGAGAATATGCTGGAAATTCTCACCTCACAATATGAGCATTTCAGATCAAACCCTGGTGAAGGTATCTCTCAGGTTTTTGAGAGATACAACAAATTAATCAATGATCTGAATCTCAATGGGAAGCACTACACCAACAAGGAGATTAACAAGAAGTTCCTTCTTACACTTCCACCTCATTTGGAGCACAAAATATCTGCCATTAGAGAAGCAAGAGATATGAATGAGATTGCTTTGGAGAGATTGTATGGTGTGCTGAAGACCTATGAGCTGGAGCAGATTCAACAAAGGGAGCTGTATGGAATTGGGAAGATTGTTGGTACCTCTACTACATTGGCTGCTGAAGTCCCACAGAGACTGGAAGTGAAGGCTGTTCAACCTTCCAGTTCTAACATGAATGTTATTGATGCTGAATATGGATTAACATCCATTGATCAATCTGGTGGTGACTTCTATTCTTTAGAAGAACTTGATCAGCTGGAGGATGGTGATTTGGCTTTGATAGTCAGGAAATTTGGGAAGTTCAGATTCAAGAGGAATCCCAATCTTAAGTTCAGACCCAGATTTCAGAGAGGTGGATCTTCATCTTCAAGTGGCACAAGGAGTGGATACAAAACTGGAACTGTGGATAGGAGCATAATCAGATGCTACAATTGCAATGAGTTGGGTCACTTTGCTACTGAGTGCAGAAAGCCAAAGCAAGTGACTAGAAACACATTTGATTCTAGCAAGAAGAACAAGATTGGGAAAGCCTATGTTGCTGAGGGAAAGAGTTGGGATGACACTGACAGTGATGAAGAAGCAGGTGAGATTGGGAATCTTGCACTCATGGCAATAGGAGGCAAACTTTTTGATTCCATGTTATCTTCACCCAACATGTCTGAGGTAAAGTTTACTGACGCTGAAATGATTTATCATCTTGGTGGCACCATAAGTTGTGCACGCACTGAAAATGATAGAATAAATCTTTTAAACACAAATCTTGAAAAGGAATTAAAAGAATTGAAACTTGTGCATGTTAATCAGGATGAACTTACTGAGAAAATTGCTTTTCTTGAGAATAGGGTTAAATGTTATATTCAACTGGAAACCATTCTCAAAGATCAGATTAGTGAGCTTAAAACCAAAGCTAATGCCTATTACAACTCTTGTAAAACGGCTAAAGAAATTTTCAATAAACAAGCTATTGGTAATCATGTCAGTATAGGTTATGATTATAATGAGGCTATTGGATTGCTTGGTATTAATACACCTTGTAGAGTCAGAGAAGAAGGAAAGGTTGTTCCTTATATACTTAAGGGTATTGAAACACCCTTCTGTAAAGAATCCATAGCAGATCCTATGAATGAATACTCTATAATCATTGCGGAAGAGATTCGTGAAGAAGATATGGCTTTGGAAGTTGAACAGTCCAAAAAATGTATATCTGATATTCCAGTCAAAGTTGCTACAACTAAAAAGACTAAATCAGATATCTATAAGTTGGATCAAAACAACTGTAGAACTAACATGCCTGCTATTAATTCTTCTCATAAAGCATGTGGTGTGAGTAATTGCATGTCTTGTGCTTTTAATGTTATGTATGCTTTCTTTAATAAAAAGCATGTATCTAGTGATAAGACTGCTCCACGTCAACATGTTAATAATAAGAAGCATGTTAAAACAAAGACTACTAGTCCTCCTCAGACTAGAGTGGATTCATTTATCCCTAAGCCTACTCAGAAATGTGTTAAGGCTGGTTATAAATGGAAACGCTCTTATGTGAAAGAGGTTGAAGTAGTTTTAGCTAAAAATGTTGTTTTGCCTGACAAAGGCCAGTTCTTTAAGTATGCCGGACCCAATCAATTTTGGGCTCCGAAGAAGGTCTAATCAATTTGATATTGCAGGGAGTTAAACAGGTAAACCGTGTTATATGGATTCTTGACAGTGGCTGTTCAAGGCATATGACCGGAGATAGAGCCCTGCTATCAGATTTGGTTGTGAAAGCTGGCCCAGTAGTTACCTTTGGAGATAACAGCAAAGGTATAACTGAGGATATGGCCTGTTTGAAATCAAGAAATGTTATCAGTCAATAAGAACATCAATGTTACATTTGATGACACCAAACTCCCTAATATCCAAACAGAAAATCCATCTGAGAAACTAAAGTTTGAAGAAATGTCAGATTCAGAATCAGATGATAAGAATCCACCTGAGGTTGTTGCTGGTGATAACAATGATAATGATGATAATGGTGAGAGTGATGGTGGTGGAAACATTGGTAACAATGGAGATACCACTAACATTGGAGAAAAATCACCAAGACAATCTGCTAACAACTCAGGGGGAGGAAATGAAAGGTCAACTAGTCATTCACAACACCATAATGTAGAACAAGGCGAATCATCAATATCAAATCTTCCAAGATAAACAGTTTGGAAAAGAGCTCATCATTTTGAGCTGATTATTGGTGATCCAGGTGTTGTAGTCAGAACTAGAAGTGCTACTCAAAATGAATATCATTATTCAGGGTTTCTTTCTGAAATGAAACCAAAGAAGATTGAGGAAGCACTAGGTGATCCTGATTGGGTGATTGCTATGCAAGATGAACTCAATCAAATTGAACAACAACAAGTTTGGAAGCTGGTACCTAGACCGAAGAACAAGACAGTAGTTGGTACTCGGTGGGTATTCAGAAATAAACTAGATGAAGATGGCATAATCACAAGTAACCAAGCACATTGACATCAGGTATTATTTTATCCGAGAGCATGTCATGAATGGTACTGTGGAGTTACACTTTGTACCCACAGAGGAACAAACATCAGATATTTTCACTAAATCTCTTGATGAATCCATATTTACCAGATTGGTTGGTAAATTGGGTATGTTAAATAGTTTTAGTGATTAACTTTGTTTATTTTTATGTTTGTTCTTAATTAAATTTACAAGTGTTCATTTGTTGCATATATTTTTAAATCACTTGTAAATTTATTTTATCATCTCATTTTCTCTTATGCATGTTGATTGTAGATTATTGCCATGTCTTGTCTAATTGTTAAGCTTCTTAGGTTGAGTAAGTTAAGATGAATTATTTTCTTTAAAAATATTTTTCTCAAATTTTACAAGTTAAAATTGTAGAGAAATCTATTTTTACTGAAAATTGTTTATTTTAAAATATTCAAATATTCTGTATAGTTATTGCCTGTAAATAGTTTCCTGTAAATAGTTTTTTATATATATATATATAAATTATATTATTTTAGTTTATTATTATTATTATTTATTATCTTTTATTTTCTATTTCTCTTAGTTGTTTTTGTAAATATATTGTATATATTATTTCTGATCTAGCTCTTGCTTAGCTGGAAATTCAGTGCCAAATCCAATTCAGGTATTACTTTCTATCTCTCAATCCACTTCTTCTACTGTTGCTGAACCCAAGTGGTTGTTAGGGCTTACCAAGGGATTGTAGATCCACAATCTCTATCCCAGGTCTTAGAGCCAAACAATGAGTCTACAACTTAATTACTTGACCTCTCAGCCTAAACAGAAATCAAATGTTAAACAAAGAAGTATTTTGATTGAAACAGTGAGTGATCCCACAGCTCTGCCTCCTCTAAAGAAATTCTATATATACTGAGGCATCTGTCAGCCCATTTGTATCCTCTCAATAGGATATGGACTTTGAAATGGCCAATGAACTGTATCTAGAGACATTCTCTCAACAGGATGAATCTATTGAAATTCGCCATAGGGCCATGGCACTTTGTACTGAGTCAAGCACACTCTCATTACTCACAATGGGAGAAAACAATTTCATTAGATGAAACTCAGGACACAGTGAAAGCAGAGCACCTGCAACTGGTTACAGTGCCTACCATTGTCACGGTAGAAGTGCCTTCATAGGCATCTGAGGGAAAATTTGATTCTTTGCCAATTTAAATAGAATCATTTTCTCCCCTCCCAGAGTGAACACCTCTGGCTCCCAAAGGGATTTTCCACTCGCAGATTTATCTGGAGAAAGTGGAAGGCAACTTGGTCAGTCTATCACTGAAGCAATTCAGATTTCAAATCCAAGTGATTTGATAGACATGATTGAGGATCGGGATTTGCGAACTCCCATTGCACCACCACTGACCTATCTTGAAGAGGCTAGGGTGAGTTTCAATGCAGGTACTGATCAAAAAGGAGCAAACAGACAGCTAATATTGAGTGATAAAAGTCAAACACTGAGTGAAACACATGCACGTGAGATGAGTGATACACTTACAAGAGAAATTCAAGTGAGTGCACACACAGACACATACACTGCAATGTAGTTAGCTCACATAGCTGATCTACAGGAACATCTATTCTAAACCCAGGCTGATAAAGAAATTTAGCAAGCACAAGTGGTTGAACGGTCTTCTTCTTCCACCTCTGTCAACAATCAGCTGGGACTGCTCAAGGAAATCTAGAAGACAGATTTACTTCCAAGATCAACTCCATCATCTATCTCAACTCCTACTGGCTTCAGATACTCTTAAAGTTAAATCTGTAGAGAATTCCTCAACTAAGGGGGAGAAGTTTCTAGAAGTTTCTAGAAGTTTCTAAGGGGGAGAAGAGTTTCTAGAAGTTTCTGGAGAAGCTAGTATAAAGGGAGCTGAAAAAGATATAAAAGGTAAAGAGGGAGTTTCAGGGGAGTAAAGGTAAGTTAGCTCTGTTTTGTAAATGTTATATGTATAGAGCTTAGATAAATCAAGACAGGTTCAATGTTATCATATGTTCAGTCTAGAGGAACATCTGTCTTGTATTTATCTTTATTGGTGAAATCTGGAAATGTCATATTTGATCCAGAACTTTCTAGTATTTACTTAGGCTTAAGAGTCTTATCTTTTTCTTGGTTTTAGTTGAGTGATCCTCTAGGTATTTGGTTGTTATTTTCTAACAAACAAATAGGGGGAGATTGAAAGGCATATGCTATAGCCTATTTGTAATTCGAGGATTCTACTCAACTTAAACAAGAATGTAATAAGTAAATATTAGATTAAAGGTCACAGGAATCTCAGAGAGTTTTATCTGTCAAGAGATTGAAGATTAAAGTCATCTACAGACTTGAAGTTATTCTACATTGAAAGAAGTTCAATTTATTGTTCAAGCCTCAGTGAAGTATTCAAGAAAGTGGATTTACTACAGTGACAGAGATTTCCGGTTGGTGACAGAAGAAGTACAGGATACAGAGTTTAGTCAGAGCTAAAGAAAAGAAGCCACAACTTTAAATGTTTTAAAGATGAAGAATTATCATTGAAGTCAGTTATTCATGAAACCAGACAGTGCATCGAATGACGACATCAATCAGTGGAATTAAATCATCTATATTCAGTGGTCTTCAATAGAGAGAGGGATACTATGTTTTTAAGATATCTTCTTTTAAATTGTTAATCAATTTAATTAATAAATTAATTCTCTTAGAATTAATTTATTTATTAAATTAATTAATCAATTAATTTGGTTGTTTAAATTATTTATTAACTTAATTCTAGAAAAGAATTAATTTAATTTACAATTTAATCTAGCTAAATTACATAATAGAATTTATATTAAAAACCAAGTATGACCTGTTCTATGACCTGTTCTCTTAATGTAAAAGAAAACTCGGTATGACCTTTAATAAATAACTCGGTATGACCTATTTCTAGGTTCTACTGAATTATTTATAAGGTCATACTAAGTCCTTTTTCAAGAGGTCATACAGTCTGCTTTTGTGGTTTTGAGAAGATTGAGGAAGCTTGATATTTTAGATTAAATTCTTTTAATGTTAAATTAATAAATAATTTAATTCTATAAGAATTAAATTTATTTATTAAATTAACTAATTTAGTTGACTAAATTATTTATTAACTTAATTCTCTAAAAGAATTAATTTAACATTTAATTTAATCTAACTAATAAATTAAAAGGATTTTAATTTAGAATTTTCGGTATGACCTAACCTACTGATTGTAGGTTCTACCGAAATTTTAATATCCAAACACAATCATTTTGGTAGGTCATATAGTATGATTACTAAAGGTCATACAGAATGATTGCCAAGGTCATACAAGCTTATTTCCTAAGGTTCTACCGAAAGTGGTTGGAGTTACTTTTCAGGTCATACTAATTGCTTTTGGAGGTTCTACCTAATAGTTGGTGGAATTACCTCAGGTCATACCGGTTCATTTTGGAGGTCATACAAGACAATCTTGCAGGTCATACAAGGCAAAGGAATTTGCTTTTACCCGTGGCCAAAAATAGAAAAGCAACAGACTTGTATTATCAAGAAAAAGACACAGCAGCCATTTTCTCTCTCAAGCAAAAACGAAGAAGCCATTTAATCTCATTTCTTCTCAAGCAATTAATTTTAGTTTGTATTGTTAAATCCAAACCACTAGAAGTTGATTACTTGTATTGCTTTGATTATCTAGCGGATTTTTATCCCTAGAATTTATCTCGAACTTGCTTTTAGCATTCGATCTTTTTATTACAAATATTAGAAAAGTTCATGTCGAATTTATTCTAAATTTGTATTAATTAGTTTGAGATAAATACTTTGTAATCCATATTGTATTTGCAACACCCTTCAAGTTTAATATAAGCTATATTTAACTTGAATCTTGTTTCATTTATATTCCGCATTAATTTGTTCTTAATTGTTAAATTATTCAAAGGACGAATTCGATAAAACGGTATAGTTTGTATTCAACCCCCCTTCTACAAACTTATCAGGACCTAACAATTGGCATCAGAGCCTTTTGATTGATATACAAATCAAAGATCCAATTGTTTTGAGATTTTTCTTTTAAACTCTGATTTTTTATCTTATTCCTAAAAATCTCAAAAGATGTCTACTACACAGAAAGTGGGTACAGTCAAAATCCCAATGTTCAGCAAGGAGCATTATCCAATGTGGAAGAAGAAAATGCTCCTATTTCTTAAGGTTGCAAATCCTAAATACATTGATGTGATGAAGAGTGGTCCCAAAATCCCTATGATTATTGAGGAAGAGCTAAAAGTGGATAACATTGTTACTAGGGCTGCTAGGATGTATCCTAAGGATCCCAAGGATTTCACTCCTGGTGAAAAAGAGGATGTTACCTTGGATTCCTGTCTTCAGTTGATCCTTATTGATAGTCTTGATCCTATCATGCATAATCATGTCCTAAATTGTGACACTGCCAAACACATTTGGGATACCATAGAGATAATCAATGAGGGGACAGAGGAAGTTAGGGAGAATATGCTGGAAATTCTCACCTCACAATATGAGCATTTCAGATCAAACCCTGGTGAAGGTATCTCTCAGGTTTTTGAGAGATACAACAAATTAATCAATGATCTGAATCTCAATGGGAAGCACTACACCAACAAGGAGATTAACAAGAAGTTCCTTCTTACACTTCCACCTCATTTGGAGCACAAAATATCTGCCATTAGAGAAGCAAGAGATATGAATGAGATTGCTTTGGAGAGATTGTATGGTGTGCTGAAGACCTATGAGCTGGAGCAGATTCAACAAAGGGAGCTGTATGGAATTGGGAAGATTGTTGGTACCTCTACTACATTGGCTGCTGAAGTCCCACAGAGACTGGAAGTGAAGGCTGTTCAACCTTCCAGTTCTAACATGAATGTTATTGATGCTGAATATGGATTAACATCCATTGATCAATCTGGTGGTGACTTCTATTCTTTAGAAGAACTTGATCAGCTGGAGGATGGTGATTTGGCTTTGATAGTCAGGAAATTTGGGAAGTTCAGATTCAAGAGGAATCCCAATCTTAAGTTCAGACCCAGATTTCAGAGAGGTGGATCTTCATCTTCAAGTGGCACAAGGAGTGGATACAAAACTGGAACTGTGGATAGGAGCATAATCAGATGCTACAATTGCAATGAGTTGGGTCACTTTGCTACTGAGTGCAGAAAGCCAAAGCAAGTGACTAGAAACACATTTGATTCTAGCAAGAAGAACAAGATTGGGAAAGCCTATGTTGCTGAGGGAAAGAGTTGGGATGACACTGACAGTGATGAAGAAGCAGGTGAGATTGGGAATCTTGCACTCATGGCAATAGGAGGCAAACTCTTTGATTCCATGTTATCTTCACCCAACATGTCTGAGGTAAAGTTTACTGACGCTGAAATGATTTATCATCTTGGTGGCACCATAAGTTGTGCACGCACTGAAAATGATAGAATAAATCTTTTAAACACAAATCTTGAAAAGGAATTAAAAGAATTGAAACTTGTGCATGTTAATCAGGATGAACTTACTGAGAAAATTGCTTTTCTTGAGAATAGGGTTAAATGTTATATTCAACTGGAAACCATTCTCAAAGATCAGATTAGTGAGCTTAAAACCAAAGCTAATGCCTATTACAACTCTTGTAAAACGGCTAAAGAAATTTTCAATAAACAAGCTATTGGTAATCATGTCAGTATAGGTTATGATTATAATGAGGCTATTGGATTGCTTGGTATTAATACACCTTGTAGAGTCAGAGAAGAAGGAAAGGTTGTTCCTTATATACTTAAGGGTATTGAAACACCCTTCTGTAAAGAATCCATAGCAGATCCTATGAATGAATACTCTATAATCATTGCTGAAGAGATTCGTGAAGAAGATATGGCTTTGGAAGTTGAACAGTCCAAAAAATGTATATCTGTGCATGTCTCTATAAGTGCACAGATCACACACTTTAGCTGTTAACATTTTTTAGTGTAATCAAGAACTATCTCTCTAAGAAAAACGGAGTTGGGAATACTTTTTGTTATGCCATATTTTGGCATAGTCCAAATTTCTCCGTTTAATAATTATTAATTCAGATTAATAATTAATTACTTGACCACTAAGTAATATCCTCTCTCTGAAACGAGGAAAGAATCAATCTCAATCGACGAATAACGGAAAATATCTCCAAACGATATTCTTCAAATCATGGGAAGAAATGCGGAGATGCCGCGAGATTGCAGGAAAACGTGTGGGACTGGACGTGATATGGTTGACATGAGACATTCCTACAATCACGGGAAGAAATGCGGAGATGCCGCAAGATTGTAGGAAAATGTATGGGACCGAATGTGATATGGGCTGAAAGCCTGACATTTGAAATTGGGTATCTTATTAAAGCCTCAGCTCGGGGGCTCGTGGACAAACGAAAAGACATCCTTATGTGGACAATGACACTTGAAAAGCGTGTACGCCAATTCGGACTATATACAAAACTCTAAGCGACCGAAGAAATTTGGAAGCTCGAAGATTTTTAGTTCTCCACTGCAGCAAGCTACACTGAAGAACCGGGGGCTTGTTGTTATGCCATATTTTGGCATAGTCCAAATTTCTCCGTTTCATAATTATTAATTCATATTAATAATTAATTACTTGACCACTAAGTAATATCCTCTCTCTGAAACGAGGAAAGAATCAATCTCAATCGATGAATAACGGAAAATATCTCCAAATGATATTCTTCAAATCATGGAAAGAAATGCGGAGATGCGGCAAGATTGTAGGAAAACATGTGAAGACCGAACTATTTATGGGAAGGTGAGGTGGATTGATAATCCTTGAACTATTTATGGGAACGTGAGGCGGATTGATAATCCTTGGACTATTTATGGGAACATTGGATGGATAAACTTTGACTATTTATGGGTTTGGACTGAATGGACTTATCTAATAACTTGTTTTCCAAGAACTACGTGAGGCTTGATCCCTATATAAGGGTACATAGGTACCTTGTATGATACGGCAATTGACACTCGGGAAAGAGGAAGAGAAAGAACCCGTTCTCTATTCAATTTCTGAGGAGTCATCATATGAGCTCAGCCCCCAAACATCCAAAAATCCTAAATCCCTCTATTTTCATATTTCGTTATTCCAGCAACCTCCGATTTGTGTTGTTACGAAATTCCTCCAACAACACTTTTGTATTCACAGGTTGTAGCAACGCGCAATCTAATAAAACACTATTAGATTGAAAAGTAATATATGTTGTTCTTTAAATTTCGGCAAACACTTTCACACACAGAGTTACTTGTTGTTGTTGGTTCAAGAAATCGGTGATAATACATTCACCCCCTATGTATTATCTTTAATTTGCACTCATATCTAACAAATACTATTCGCTAGCTTCTGTTTCACAATCAACATTTTGTAGTCCTCTTACCGTTTCATTTTATTATGACATTTTTTGATCTTTGTGTCATCTCATAAATGCCATTTTGTTCGGTTGAGATTCATTCCACATGTTTTTTTATTATTGACGACATGATTTAAGAAAGCATCAACGGAAGAAAAGTTGAGCATTTTTAACACTTTACTACCCAATAAGAAGAATAAGAAGTTGATAACCTCACTAGGAGAGCAAAATTTGGAGAAAATGTTTTCCTTAATATTTATCTAAAACTTTACGAGGCTCCGGATCCTTATCCAGTTCTTTCTTCGATCGTTGTGAGTAGTAAATAGCACTTACAATCTTCCCTGTGTATTTATTTTTTTGATTTTTTCCCGGTGATCATCAAATCCCAATATGGATGCTTAGTTTATGGATTTTGAATCCCCCTAGCATTGGGGATGTGCTTGTTGATAAATGTTTTTTGGTGTATGCAATAAAAAGATATGAAATTGACTGAAATAGATTCTTAAAATCGTAAAATGAAGGTTGAGCTTGAGGAATTCATAACTGAAGCAACTCATCTGGAAAATCAACAAGCAACAATAAGAAGACTTGAAGAACACATCCGATAGTTGGAACAACAGGTTATTCAATGATAAGAATATCTTGAATCGAATGTATATAAAAGTGACGTTTGCATTAATATATTGTGTACCTTATCAAGGCACACATGATATTTTCTGCTGAATTTCTTGGCAAATTGTCAGCGAAAATGATGTCTGCACAAATATGAACATGAGTGTATGCTTAAGTTCTTTCTCGTAATCTAGATCATAACTATAAATAACTATAACTACAACTATATATATATTGTTCTTAATTAATTATACAAGATGTGTATCCGAGTAATTTTTTTTATCTCTCACTTTGCATTATTGTGCTTTCATGCGTTATGTATACAATATTACAATCTACATATTGTGGGCTATTGTTCAAGACTTTCAGTTTACTGAACCTTTATGCCACTAGTATTACTGTATATCCTTGTTTAGTCCCGCCTTTCTAGAATATGAGTAAAATAATAAATCTCACACATGGGATACATGCTTGCACATATAGATCCTACTTACGATGGTTATTTGAACATGTGAATCTGCCAACTACGATATGTCATTTGTTATTTTTTACAAATATTGTCTTTGAGCAGTATTATTCGCTAACTTCTGTTTCACAATCAACATTTTGTAGTCCTCTTATCGTTTCATTTTAATATAACATCTTTTGATCTTTGTGTCACCTCATAAATGCCACATTGTCAACAATAATTAAATCATTTTTTTAATATAATAATAAGTTTTAATCTAAATAAAAAACATACATTTCATGATAATTTGATCGTACTCGTATGCCATATGTTAATTTTTATTCATGTAGTCTTATATCATATTTTTATTATACTAACTTTATATATAACTTTCTATCTTATTATGTTTCTTTATCGACCATAATTCATTATGTATATGAATTAACAATACAACAAAAATATTTTCATACATCTAAAAGAACAATGATATATTGGAGAAAATTAAATTTATTATAAAAATACACGTGTCATATTTGTTTTATGAATATCTCAATTTTATAGGATCAAGAGTTGATTGCAGCAAGATGACTTGAACTATTTTGAATTTGCGCCGACTTTTAAAAGTCATAGTAATATCAAACATTAAAGAATTTGTCCCCCTAAAATCATCATACTTCGTACTTACTTTGGTGATATTTGTGAAAATGTACATGGAATATTTTTATTTTTCAAATTGACATCTTTTAGTGTTTTAAAGCTGAAATGTTCAACATTTTATATTCAACACTTTCACAAAGAAATTTTGAATGATATACAACATTCTCACATTACAGACTTGTGATTTTCTTATTTTTCATATTTATTGCAAAATTTTCTTGTGTGCGAGTCATACAAACGTATTCGGTAGGGGTGATCATCGATGTCTGAAAGCCGGATCATCCTAATTTTTGATCCGATATTCGATTTAAAAATTCGTAAATTTGGATATTTGGTCTGAAAAATCCGAACCAGATATCTGATCTGATTTTTTTCCCTATAAATTCGAATTTGGATCCGAATCACATCATTTACAAAATCGAATATCCGAACTCGATCCGGTTATAGTATTTCTTTAAAAAAAATTATTTTTATATGTAATAAATAATGTACATATTAAAGACAAATATTTCAACATATGGCATCTTAAACTAAATAATAAATTATCTATAATAAATTAGTGAATCTGTTGTGTATTACTTGAGTTTATAAGCATTTATATGTAATAACATAAAGATACACTTCAAATTAATTTTTCGAGATTGAACTTATAAATACAATCTCATATATTTGTACGTGAAAATCTTGTAACCTCAAAAATGAACTTAATGTACATTTTTTTCAAAATTAATCATTTTATCTAGTATGATTTATTAAGAACTTACAACACTAAAAAATTAAAAAATATAAAATAGTATTCTCTTTTAATTTTATTGTTTTACTTAAAATAATAAATTCGAGAGCTACTATGTTGTTAATATCTCTTAAAAATTATTTAGAAGAACTAATCAAATGAATGCATGATATATTTTATAATGATTAAAAATAAATTTATTTTTTTCTTTATAAATATTAAAGTATGAATGTTGATGTTAATAAAGGTTTTAGTTACTTTACAATTTGTAAAGTTAACTATAACTTATCAAAATTTAATAAAATTTAATTATTTCTATAGATTATAATATGTTTTACTTTATTAATTCAGGTCCAGATTATTTAATTTTCGATTCGTTTTAAATGGATATCCGAATTCTATATATCCGGTTAAACTATAGCTGAAACCGGAATAGATTTTTCATAATTCAAAAAAACTAGATATCCAGTACGTATTCTATCAATCAAACCGAGTAAGTGACTTTAATCACCCTTAAAATTTGGAAAAAATGTCGTTTATTTTCAAACAACTAAATGTTAAGTAGCGAAATAATATAATATAAACGTATTATGTAATACTAAGTGAATAGTTGGAATTTCAACTAATAGACAGCACACATAAACTTTTTTAATTCTTTTAGCAAAAGTTTGGTTAAGTATTTGGCCAATTAATTTATAAATTGTGTTGATTTTACCAAATATTTTTGATCAAGCGGGTTTAATAATGTGATATTTACCATATGAGAGGACCAATACAACACCATAATAATCAACTTGAATTTATGCAATTTTCTCTTAACATTTTGATTATTATTATTTAATGGCATTGAGTTTCTTAAAAATATTAAAAATATCATGAAAAATTTGTTATGACCCATTGATTAGACAAAATATGTGTTTATTATTATAATTTATTTTTAATATTATTTAATAAAAATAATTTAAATATATAATGTAATGATAAATTAAATAAAAAAATTATTATTTAAGATTAAATAATAAAATTTTGAAAAAAACTATTATTTATACAAATAAATATTATTTTGAATAATGTATATATAATAAGTAAATTTAAAAATTCATTTAGTAAAACTTTTATCATATATTTTATATGTAATAATATGTATTAATAAGATTATCAAAATTGAAAGATTAACATAAATTTTTATTAATGAACTTTACCAAAAATATAATAAAATACATTAATAATATTTCAAATTATTATATAAAATTTCCATATCTTAAAACTAAAAATTTCATCCAAATTATAAATATCATGGCTCGGGTTATGCAAAAATTTATAATTAACTCTTTATATATAATAAGCGTAAGGGAGATCTTATCCAAAACTTTGGTAGGTCACTGTACTGCCAAAAGTATACGATCCGTTGGATTATAAAACTATAAATATTCAAATAGATTAGGATCGTTAGATATAATATTAAAAATTGTATTTGATTAATAATAGGATAGTATTTAAATACTAAAAGATGTATTTTGATAATTTAAACCAATTCTAAATGGGTTTTCTATATTGTATAAAAATCTTTATGTAAAAATTCGTAATTATCTTTTCTCTTTAGTTTATGGATAGTTCCAGTTAGATAAAAATTATTAAACCATAATTAAATTAAAGATAATTTTGTTAGCTTCGCATGGGCTGTAAAATCGTTAAAATCTGTTGTCAAAAACTCAAGATAGAGCTCAAACAGTAAAGTGATTATCTAAATTTTAATAAATATTTTTTTTATTGTAGCACCAATTTAATTTTTTTCCTAATTCTTTTAAATTTATAAATTCTATTTTTATTTCAATAAAATATTAAAATCAATATAAGAAAAAATTAAAATCGACTTGGTCCGTGTACGATCATTATACGACCAAATTAATAATTACAGTTAGATCTTAAATAGATCGATGAGAATTGTTAGATCTAATATTAAAATGTGTATATGATTAATAATAGAATTATATTTAAATACTAAAAAGTGTATTTTGATAATTTAAAAGTTTTCTATGTAAAAATTCTTAAATATCTTTTCTCTTGAATTTATGTATAGTTCCAATTAGATAATAATTGTTAAACCAAATATCAAGATAACAATTCATATTGATTACAATATTAAAAATTATCAATATAATGCTCATGTATATCATACTAAAAATGATACACGTGAACTGTACATAAATAAATTTAAACACTTTTTTTTCTGAAGGAACATAACAATTTGATTAATCCAAATTATAATTATATTATTTTACATATAACAAACAAAAAAAAAGGATAATATCAGAATATTATTAAAATATTGAGGGTTTCATATTCATAAACAATAATTTTGAATATAATACTTATATTAAAATGTGTATTTGATTAAAGGTAAGATTATATTTAAATACTAAGAAATGTGTTTTGATAATTTAAACCAATTATAAATTGGGTTTCTATATTGAATTGAATTCTTTATGTAAAAATTCTTAACCATCGTTTCTTTTCGGTTTATGGGTAGGTCAACCGGTCAAGTTAGATAATAATTATTAAACCATCATTAAATTAAAGATAA
This sequence comes from Heracleum sosnowskyi, assembly GCA_030848705.1. Taxonomy (NCBI): domain Eukaryota; kingdom Viridiplantae; phylum Streptophyta; class Magnoliopsida; order Apiales; family Apiaceae; genus Heracleum; species Heracleum sosnowskyi. Next base: position 4,358,500 of record CM061242.1, on the reverse strand, counting down.
TTTCGTTAGTTTCGCATGGGTTGTAAAATCGTCAAAATTCAATTTATAAAACTCATGATAGAATCTAAATAGTAAAGTGAGTATCTAAATTTTAATAAATATTTTTTTATTTTTGTCGCACCAATTTATTTATTTTTCCACTAATTGTTTTAAATATAGAAATTTTATGTTTTTTTTAATAAAGTATTAAAATTAATTAAGAACAAATTCAAATCGATAAAGAATATAATAATATGAGAATAAAATTTTATATAATCATAACATAATTGTTTTCCATTTAATAATTTTTAAGTAATAATGTATTTTAAAATTTTATATACACTGTAAATAAAACCGATATCCTTATTTTATTAAATCATCAGAGAAAAATTCTATGAAGACCTAAACTTAACTGGAGACCGAGACCACATGTTACACCATTCGTTTCTATCTAATACATATTATTTTGTTTTACACACTTATAAATTGGTTGTATGTAGGCATATCCAGCTTATACGTTACCAACAACGTTAACTACAATATGCATTACATTCATTCTCACGTCTTCCATTTTTTTTATTCAAAAAATTTGCACAATTTTAATATTCTATGTTATTTTGTTTGCAAAACTTTTTACTTTCAATTATTGTATTCATAATTTTTTAGTGCAATATATTATTATTTTAATTTAGTGCATTACTTTAGTTGCAAAACATTATTATTTTACTACTTTATTCTTTATTTTTGCATAGTTTATTTTTTTACACATTTTTTTCATTGTTTTTTTTTAAAATTTGTAAAACATATTTTTTATATGCAGAACTTTTTTTTTTTTTATAATATTTGCAGTACGATGTTTAGTGATATAAGATGTTTAGTGATATAGATCCTCCCAAATCCTCCCAACTTGCTAAATAAAATGTCGGATGTTGTAGGTTTTAAGAACGTGGATGGTTAAAAAGAACAACATGTGTAATTGTGTATAATAATATAATTTTGTTATGTTCAATTTTATGAAGTATAATAAAAAATGATGACCATTGTTAGTCTCCGCTGAACCCATATAATAAACATAATAGGGATCTTATCCAAAATTTTGATCGTACGGGTCTTGGACAACCAAACTAATAAGGACCATTAGATCTTAACTAGATAAATGAAAATCGTTAGATCAAATATTAAAAAAATGTATTTTATTAATAATAAGATTATATTTAAAATCTAAAAAGTGTATTTTGATAATTTAAACCAAATATACCAAATATAAATAAGTTTTCTATACTGAATAGAATTCTCCATGTAAAAAATTCGTGACTTTCTTTTCTTTTTCATGGACAATTCCAGTTAGATAAAAATTGTTAAACCATCTTTTAATTAAAGATAGTTTAGTTATCTTCATGTGGGATATAAAATCGTTAAAATCTAATTTTTAAAACACAAGATAAAGCCCAAATTAGTAAAGTGGATATTTATTTTCTAATAATAATTATTAAGTCATCATTATTTTAATGCCAATTTAATTACTTTTTTCTAACTATTTTAAATTTAGAAATCTATGTTCAAAAATTCAAATCAATCTAAGAAAAATTCAAATTAACAAAGAATATAATAATACGATGATAAAATTTTATAAATTTGTGCATATTTTTTATCCTATTTTATTAAATTTTATATCATAACTAATTAAATATTATTTATTATTAAATAATAAATTATACGCAAATGGTGATTTTGTTTTATAAGAACTCATAGAGACCTAATTTCATTGTTAGTAGGACTATATTCATATTTAAAAATACCGTATTTTGAAATTTTAGACTCAGGTACAGAATAGACCTAACTTTTTTAACCTATATACATTGTAAATTATTAAATTTGAAACTTTAAAAGTTTGTTAATCAATTAGTATGGTACTTTTTTGAAAAATCGTACTTTATTAAAAATATTATCAAATAACCCATGTCTGCAAGAAAAAAAAAAGAAAAAATTCTAATTTTTCAAAAAAAAACATGTAAATTTTAATATGTTGTTGGTAGATTCAAACCTTAGATCATTCTACGTGATAATTTTACTGTTATATTTAACGTTTATTAACAATTTAATATGAAAGATCCAACGATTATGGATTGAGTGATCAAGCGACCAAACTTATAAGAAACCTTTCATTATTTAGTCTTTAATATAATAACATAGATATTTACGGGATATACTATAAAAAAATGAATTTTATGTAGAATTTTGATCGTCACGGTGTACTACTTTAAAAGAAGAACTATTACAAAAAAAATTATATTTTAATTGATAATTTATTTTCTCAAAAGTTCAAAGTTCCCGCATCATTAACATATTACAAAAAAGAGTATATTATATTTTAGCAATAAATATTTAAAAAATATAAATATTAAAACAATTAATGATGTTATCCTGGTAGTTTGGTCATAAATACCGCCAAAACATTATCAACCGTTAGATTCAATACTTTTAAAAATAGACGATCAAGATTATATCATATAAAAAGAAGTTATTATCTAAAAATGATATAAGTTAAAAGATATTATATTAGGATTGGATTTTCCAGAAAGTTAAAACATAAAAATAGTTGTAATTAAATAAGGAAACCCATTTAATATCAAAATAATAAAAATCGTTTAATCTTAAATAGATAGGTGAAAACCGTTAGATTTAACATTAAAAACTGTATTTGGTTAATAAATGGTAATCTAATAATCTAAACTACATATAATTAGATTTCCTAAATCGAATAGAATTCTCAATATTAAATTTCGTCACTTTATTCTCTTTTTAGTTTTAGAATAGTTTTTAATTGAAAAAGAACTATTAAATCACAACTAAATTAAAGATTATTTTGTGAATTTCATGTGGACCGTAAAATTGGCCAAATCTAACTTTTATAACTCAATATAAACAAATATTAAATTGAGCGCGTAAAATATAATAAATATCAAATTTTTAACTATAATATTTTTTGGCTAAATCTTTTTTAACAATAATTTAATCATGTAAACTAATAACTTTTAAATATTAAAATATTTATAAATAAATATAATTATAAATATTAAAAAAACAATCGTGTGTTCCATGAATAATTAAAATATAATTATAAACAAAATAATTATAAATAAAATTTAAATCGCACCGGCTATAAACTGGTATATATAAATGAGATACAGGTACCCGACCCGAACAAAATCTCAGACGCTCTCAATTTCGTTTTTACACAAACAAAATCCAAACAGATCTACACACTTGATCACACTATTCAAAATCTATATATACACGCACACAAAGATCCACACACCTAACAGAAACAAACGAAGCACAAATTAACACTACAGCAGATCTAAAACACACACATAATCAATGGACTCTTTAGGCGTATTAGAGAGAGATAAGTCTAATTCATCGTCGACACCTGTTCCTTCTGTTGCTAATTTCTGGAAAGGTATAATTTAATTACAATTACAATTATTTTTTTGTCATTGTTTAATTCAATTGTTCATGTTTTATTATTGTTTTAACTTCATTCAGTTATGTATGTGTATGTGCTCGTGAGCTATTCATACTTGTTTGATCACTTTATTTCGAGAATCGTATGATATGTACAAATTAGTTGAATCGTAATTGTGTTAGCAGTGAATTTATGTTTTGTGAAGTTTGTTTTAGGTTCGATTTCGTTTCGTTTAGTTAGTGAAAGTTGTGTATATAGTGACATTGTATAGGTTTGTAGTTTATTTTAATTTTCTTTAACTGATCACGAACTTCAACTGCGTTCTTGTTTCGTTAGCGTTTTACTCCTAGTAGTTATGTACGTATGCTCGTGAAATACTTAATACTTGTTTAATAGTTCCGACTGGTGAATCACATAATGTGTGCAGGCGGATGTACTACTACAAACTAATTTAGGCTGTGAAGTGTCCAGTGCAATTTGTATTAGAGAAAACTATTCCTGAGGTTATAACAATTTTGTATATAAATGTTAATGATAGTTTTGTAATCTAAAGTTTACCCACCATATTCAGAATTATATCCTCGTGGATTCATATGAGAAACTCTTTTACCCTCAGGTATTAGTATTATTAGTAAATTTAATATTTGTGTATTATAATCTACATTTTAGGTTCGGTTTAATGTCGTATTTTAGTGAATGCTGTATATATAGATTGTAGGGTGGAAGTTTTCAGGTTTCGGTTTAAGATGGTTCGTAATAGGAATTGACTGTATATAAAAATATATATCTTATTTATGTGTGTAAGAGTGTATATAAAATTGAGATAGAAGATGAGAGTAGCTTGCAGTTAATGAAATATTAATGTTTGCAAATATTATTTTCACAGAGTTTGATTTAGAGAAGGAAAGAAGTGTGCTCGATGAACAAGGACTTAAGATTGCCGAGAATCAGGAGAACAGCCAGAAGAATAGACGGAAACTTGCAGAGAGCACTAGAGGTTTGCACGTTGTACTCTATACAAGTTACATTGCTTTTGTTATTAAAGAAATGGAAAACAAATGAATATTCAATCAATCACTTATGAGTTATGACAAGTAATGCACTGCATTGATTTATATTTGATGAAGTAGACACGCGTGACTCTTCATTTCATATGGTTTTGAATATATAAGACTTGATGGAATGTATAGAAGGGCTTACTGAGATTAAAAGTGTGCTGTTCGGCTGAGATTCATTTCACATATTTTTTTATTATTAACAACAGGATTTAAGAAAGCATCAGCGGAAGAAAAGTTGAGCATGTTTAACACCTTACTAAAGGGTTACCAAGAAGAAGTTGATAACCTCACTAAGAGAGCAAAATTTGGAGAAAATGCTTTCCTCAATATTTATCAAAAACTTTACGAGGCTCCGGATCCTTATCCAGTTCTTTCTTCGATCGCTGTGAGTAGTAAATTGCACTTGCAATCTTCCCTTTGTATTTTTTTTTGATTTTTTCCCCAGTGATTATCAAATCCCAACATGGATGCTTAGTTTATGGAATTTTAATCCTTCTAGCATAGGAGATGTGCTTGCTGATAAACTTTTTTTGGGTGTATGCAGGAGAAAGATATGAAATTGACTGAAATAGATTCTGAAAATCGTAAAATGAAGGTTGAGCTTGAGGAATTCAGAACTGAAGCAACTCATCTTAAAAATCAACAAGCAACAATAAGAAGACTTGAAGAGCGCATCCGGCAGTTGGAACAACAGGTTATTTAGGTTATTTAATGAGAATGGATATAAAAGTGACGTTTGCATTAATATACTGTGTACCTATTAAGGCACACAAGATATTTTCTGCTGAATTTCTTTCTGCTGAATTTCTTGCTAAATTGTCAGCGGAAATGATGTCTGCACTCAAGTGCATGCTTAAGTTCTTTCTCGTAATCTAGATCATAACTATTAAATCTTAACTATGAAGTATATATATTGTTTTTAAGTAATTATACAAGATGTGTATCAAAATAATTTTTTTTCTCTCTCACTTTACATTATTACTTTACATTATTGTGCTATCATGCGTTATGCATACAATATTACAATCTACATATTGTGGGCTACTGTTCAAGACTTTCAGTTTACTGAACCTTTATGCCACTAGTATTACTGTTTTGCCTTGTTTAGTTCTGCCTTTCTGGGATAGGGAGTAGAACAATAAACCTCTCACATGGGATACATGCTTGCACATCTAGATCCTACTTACGATGGTTATTTGTTCATGTGAAGCTGCCAACTATGATAAGCTGTTTGTTTTGAGTAAAGCTTATGAGCTAATAAATTATTACGCATTCTGACTCTCATGTTTCTTTTTTATATGATTTTAGATGGAAGAAAAAGTTAAGGAAGTTGTGGAGATTAAGCAACGCAGTTTGGCAGAAGAGAACCAAAAATCCTTGGAGGTTTTGAAAGAAAGGTGTGATCTTCTTAAGTTATTGAAAGCATAGATTATAAATTGGCATGTTAATGCAATATTCCCTAAGTTTTGTGCACATAATTTGGAAATCTGAAAGTATACTATTGATTCATCATTCATGTTATTTTAACTTATATGTAGAGTAGATCTATCTAAAAAATTAACAAAATGCTTCATATATATAGGAACACTACTGATTTTTTTTTTTAAACTTGTATATATATATATATAGGGAGGGAGAGAGAGAGAGAGAGAGCAAAAACTTATTCTGGTGTTAGAAAATGGAATCACTTGAAGTTTTTTGTCTTCGATACATAATACATCTGATTGACAAATTTAATCAAATTCTGACCTAAAATCCTTTTAAGATTGAAAATAACTGTTTGGATACACTTTGTCTTACAAGAAAATGCTCCTTTCTACCTTCACTAGTGAAAAGAAGTGGCATAGTTTTTGTAGGGAAAATAAGCAGTTACTGAACCTGAAGGGTTTTATAAATAATTGTTTCTGCTACTATTTTATACATACATATATATATACATATTTATATTTTGTATTGATTATTTTAATTTATATGTAGCATAAATTTCTGTTTAATTAATACTTAGGAATGTCGGAAAAAGCTTATTGTAGGCAACAAATGAGCCTTGGATCTTTTGGGAATTCTGATCCCTATATGTTACATTTTGGGTTTATTAAATGAAACTTGCATTGCGTTTCTTATTGAATTATGTTTCTTTTATTGTTACTTCAAATAGTTGTCTTGATGCAGGGAGCAATTGCTGCAGGATCAGTTGCGACAAGCTCAGGATAGTGTTTCCAATATGCAAAAATTACATGAACTTGCACAGAGCAAACTGTTTGAATATCGTGCACAATCAGGTAATACTCCTAAATTTAGTATTCTCAATGACAACTTAGATGTGATCTGTAGTGTAAAGAACACTTGTATAAACTGCATGACCTAGTTTATCTTCATATCAAAAGTTGCACCATTTGTTAATATTTGTTTCCATAAATTAATGTTTACATTATGTTTTGAAAATTCAGAGGAAGATAGAGCAGCAAAGCAGTCAGAGGTCAACTTATTAATGGATGAAGTTGAGCGGGCTCAAACTCGACTTTTGAGTCTCGAGAGAGAGAAGGTAAGATAATAGTAAACTATATTGCTTTTACAGAGCCAAGGCATTGGTTAGGGCTGCCAGGATGTCACGGTGTCACCATAATGTAAAACAGGTCTAGGATTGTGATTTGTGAACACTACGACTTCTAGTGAATTCATTTTCCAATGTGCAATTACATATTACAAATGTTGCAGTAATATTATTTAGCTTAATTTTAACTTTTCCAGTGTTCGACACACATACAGGGCTACTGGTATAAGATCTTGGTACCCTTATAAAATATTTTCATTTCCAATAACTATATCATGTAGACATTATTGTTATGATTATAAATATAAATAAATATGTATAAACTGTACAAAATATATCAAAATATATTACAAGTATAGTCATAAGTAAAAGTACTACTATGAGAAAGAAAATAAAAAGAAATAGAAAAAAGTGAATATAGAAAATAGAATTAATAAAGTAGGAAAAAAGCAAAAAAGGTCTTGTGGAAAACATAAGAGAAGTTGGCAGATGGAACATTATTTGGTGAAGTTGGTCAAGGTGTCGTCAGTAAGTGACAAACTTAAGTAAGCTTATTAGTTTAATCCATTTGAAATGAGTTACCGTTGACCTCTTGGTCTATTGGTATCATCCTTGCTCCCCTAACGGGATGTCGAGGGTTCGAATCTTGTCAAAGACAAGATGTGTGGGTGTGAGTGTGTTAAATATAAAAAAGACCATTAATGAATTGGGTGAAAGCATACACGGGTCAGGGTAAAAAGAGGTTGGGTTTGAGAACGTGCCATCTAGGATGGCTTGCCCTTTTTTTCTGTGTTAAATATATAAAAAAGAACATTTGAAATGAGTTGGGTCAAAGCATACATGGGTCAGGGTAAAAAGGGGTTGGGTTTGAGAACGTGCCATCTAGGATGGCTTGCCTTTTTCTTGCTCCAAGATGCCATGTCGTCTCTCTGGAGGCAACATGATAACAATGGAAGAGCATCTCCAACCATATTAGCTATATGATTGTCTATAATTATAATAAAATAGTAATTCTCTAAAATATAGAGAATAAAAGATGTGCTATACTCCAATCCTATTCTCTATATTGATTAGCTAAAATGTAAAATTAATATTTTATAATTATTTTCAAAACTAAAGAAAGAAGAAACATGGACTGAAGTCTATGTGGCACATATAGAGAATGGTAATTGACTAGCAAATATAGCCAATGAGGTAAGAGTTTTATATAAATTTTAGCCAAGGGGTGAGAGTGGTTGGAGTTGTTTTTTTTGTTCCAATTCTCTAAAAATAGATGCCACATAGGATTTAGCTAATGGTTTTAGTATAATTGGAGATGCTCTAAGCCAAACTAATTTGGTCACAATTTGTTATCAGCTGTCTGGAGAAATATTAATAGAGTTGAGAAGAAAGTATCACTAGTATTTTATTACCATAAGCTTTATTAGGTGCTGTTACCCGTACACAACCTTTGAGATACTAGAGTCCTGAAGCACGTCATGCGTTAAGGGAACACTGTGCAGTGCTACACACAAGTATAGTGTAGTTTGCTATCTATTGAAACACACAAAACAGTTGTTAGCATGACAAGAATACATAAATGCACACATGAGCACATGCCGCTGGACCTCTAAATAATAATGGCAGTAGGAATAATACAGCGGGAAACTAAATGACCTTAGCCTCAAGGTGACTGGTTTGGAGTTTGGATGCTCGTACACTGGGCCATGTTGTGTGAAATATACACATTAAAGCCATATCCCACAAGGAATGAAAATATGTGACTTCTATAAAGCTGAATATTATATTTTGTGAATGCAGAGTAATGGAGGAAAATCACTTATAATTTGAAATATAGTATTAAATCACAAGTTCTTTATCTTCAACTTAATGCTTTCTTTTCCTGTTGTTATAAGTGAGGAGGTTGCCTGATCACTTAGTTGCTTTTCTGCCAGGGTGTACTTCGTTCGCAGTTACAATCAGCAAATGAAGAGCATGGAAATGATAGAAGGTACTTGTCTGCTTTTTTAAGATTTCTTTAATCGTGTTCGTATCCACAGGCCTTTCTCGTTTTTGGTGGTTTATTAGGAAGCTGCTCAAATATTTGATAAGTGTGACAGCTGAGTGGGCTGACCAGTTCCCAAACTTCTCGACTATATGATTGGACAAATATTAGAGCTATACCTATATAACCAGTGAAACCAAAACAAAAACCAAAAAATCTGAATGGACAAGACATGCGGAAGCTTATTGGATTTTTTGCTCATATAAGAACCAAGGTTATGGTAGTTTTATAAGCATCATTTAAGATGATTGTAGTAGCATTAGTTTTGCTGGAAGGACCTATAGTCAAAGACGCCTGACATCCCTCCAAAGGGTCAACTGGATACATTTCCTTTTGTTGCTATTACTCTTCCCATCTAAGAATCTTTCAGTACATAGTGTAAAGTAACTATAAAATGACTGGATGAATAATATCTTAGTAAGTCCAGTAATAAAGATCAGTATCTATGATTTGGTACTCCATTAGTCTTTCAGTAAAAATTGAAATTGAAATTAAGAGCCCGAAAATTAACTTTAGTTGTACCTGTTGATGTTCATTAATATTAAAGATAACCATTGCTATCTTAAAGGGTACGGTTTATTTAAGGAAGAGCACGATAACTTGGGAGAGCAAGGCCCAATTATGATGAATAACTCCTAGCAAAACCATTATTAAAGACTCAGAAGATCACACATAAGCTCAAATTAAAATTTACAAGGAGTGCTCAAATCTGTATACTCCTACTGCTGTTAGCATTGATTACAACATCATGCATACTTTCTTCTCTTGTTTATTGAAGTCTTTCATTTGTACACAATCTTAAACTCTTATATATGTTTAAGATTTTTACAGGAATCTATAGTCTTATATATACATTCCATCTCTTCTCTATCTCTTGTAGTGATGATATGGATCCAAATAGTGTACTAGAGAATTCTCTGAGTGCGAAGGAAAAAGTTATTTCAGAATTAAACATGGAACTTCACAATATGGAAACCACCTTATCAGATGAGCGAGAACAATATATGAAAGAAATCAAAAAGTTGAGCGCACTGCTAAATGAGAAAGTAAGATATTTTTACACATTGTATGTTACTTTCGTATGTTAGTGCTGTTGCAGTGTGTGGATGCAGCTTTAAATACATGGCAGTTAGGTTATTCATGTACAGAGTCCTGCTTGATAACATACTACCCACATTGTAGAAAGTGCTGGTACTATATTCCTTCACATGTGTGTATGTCACTATGTCATTGTGGAACTCGGTAGCTATGTTTATTTATCAGATTTGTGTGTTCGCTTTAAATACCTTTGCTAGGTCAGACCTAAAACTGATTGTCTAAACATAGTACATTGGTTTTGAATTCTTGAAGTATCTTGTGGCAGTGGTTGTTCATGCATAACTTTTTTTTTTTACTGAGAATGCTAAATCTGGAACCTGTAAGCTGATCCTCACAGGCCCCTAATATTCTGTTGTAAGACTTGTACAGGCATCAAACAGGAAAAATTGATGGTTCAAGGGAATCTGAGTAAGAAAACCTGTATGGAGTCCAATATAATGAGTTGAATATCTTAGATAATTGATATTTTGTGGGATGCCTGTATATAAATTTTCTATAAATGAAGAATTCTGTATAGGAAGAACAAATAGTAAGAAGTTACTAGGTATACAATATCATAGGCAACAGTCTCCTTGGAATCAAACAATAACAAAAATTTGCTTATGGGACTATACCATCTACATTTATACCAAGTCTCAGTCTACATGTTAAACTCTCAATATGTTTTAGTCATTAAGAATAAAGTTATTAGTTTTGTTGAACATGAATGGAGCTAGTACTGATCAGAATTGATAATTATGTCAAATATCTTTTATCCAACATATTGAAACATGAAATAACTAGAAAACAGAAACAGCAAGGATATAACAGAATTAAGAACTAAACAAGGATATATAGAAAAAGCAAAAAGATTAAGCGTTGAACTTTGTGGTTACTATCTCTCGACTCTTATCATCCTTTCCTTATTAATGCTCTGAAGTACACGTTAAACTAGTTCATGATTGGGAAAAAGAGAGCAGAAATCTTAATAAACTAACACGACTTCTGTGAGAACTAATACGACTATACGAGTAATATCTGTTGCATTTGTTATATATGGTATATAATTGAATAAGGCATTAAGGCTTCTTGTGTATTTGCGGAGAGTGATGAACGTACCTCTATACTTTTATATTTGGGGTGGACAGATCTTGTTTGGAGGCCTTTGGGACCACTTGCAACATATTGGCTGGGTTTCTTTGGTTATGGTTGCTTATAGAAATATAACTACTCTTGCACACATGTTACCAAGAGGGTATCGGCTAGTGTAAGCCTTGCAGATGTTATGTAGTTGGTTTTTATGCTGAAACAAACCAGTGAGTAATTTGGTTTATTATTTGATGTTTTAACCGGGTTTTGTTTGTTCGAGTTGGTTCTCTAAAATGTGATCACATGCCCCTGTGTTCATTTTTGTTGTACTTTCTCCTAATATGAGGCCTTTTTCTTTTAAGCTTCCTAATCTTGTATATCCAACTTCATCATTTTCATCAAGTACAATTAGTGGCGTGTCCATGTGATTGCTTCTATAACATTTTAGCTCATCATCCACAGGATGCTGCTCTTGTTGAAACAAAGAAAGAGCTTCATGCCAGGCCAACAGAAAAGTTAGTTGATGATTTACGGAAAAAAGTCAAAATTTTGCAGGTAAGTTTTTGCGTTTTGTTGCAGATGAATTTTACTTGTCAAATTTTATACTGTTTTTGGTACCAACTCTATCCTTGTAAACAACTTGGGTTTGAGACAGGCTGACAGCAAATTTTCTCTTAGTTTTGGTGGATTTACCATGTACTTTTAGATACATGACACTTGGTCCCTTCAATTTTTTTCTGTTACTTAAAAAATGGACTGGTTATCTATCTTTAGGTGGCAATTGGACTGGGAATGAATATCAGTTTGCATGACAGAATAGCCGACTAGGAGGAACTTTGTAGTAATAAACAATGAAACACAACTTATATATGTACATATGCAACTTCAATGTAAATTGTTCTTGATCTTTGAATTTTTTTGTACTTCAGTCTTCTCAGATGTAGTAATGATACTGTAAGAATAAGAAGAAGCTTTATGATTTGAATGTTTACACCCTGAAATATCAAATTACTAACCTCCTTATTTTGGAGACAATAAGAAACAATATCCAAATAAGAGTAAAGGTCCTTGTTTCATCAGCTATTCAGTTTACTTGAGCAATGGAGTCCTGTATAGACAATAGTGTCAGTGACCTACAGCCTTGTAAGATGAAGAGAATGATTAGAGATAAAGCATAGAGATAGGGAATTTGCCAAGCCAAATGTCCTCCTTTGACTAGATGTGATACCTCATGGATGTGTAACTGAGCCGAACAGTGATTCCTACACTGGGAAATGAATTTCCAGAGTTATGATCTTACGGACAATATCAGGAACAAGAATATGGATCAAAGTTAACAATGTGGTCATTTGATATAAGAATCTCTATTTTAAATTCTAGAAACTGTTTCTGTAATGCATGTAGTACTTATATTAGTGTCCTTTTCTATTCTTGTATCATCTTGGCTAATAAAGCCAACATTTTGTCATAAATGTACAGGCAGTAGGGTATAATTCAATTGAAGCTGAAGATTGGGAAGTAGCTACCAGCGGCGAAGAGTTAAGCCAACTCGAATCTCTACTACTTGACAAGAACCGTAAAATGGAACACGAAGTTACACAATTGAAGGTATAAAACTGCTGCGGAATTTCAGTTAACTTGAGTTTACATCCATTGTCCATAATGTGCAGTATCTTTTCACTCAAATATAATTATGTTTAAAATGTGAAAGATGTCTCCTAATTCGTGGAGATATATTAATAACTATCTATTTAATAATTTTTGTTAGATACTCTAGTCTAACTGCTACGTCCCACCTCTTTTAGGTCAAGCTTTCTGAAACGTCGTCTTATCTGGAGACAGCTGAAGGGAAAATCACTGAACTTACAGCAAAACTTAATGAACAACAATTGTTAATACAGAAGCTGGAAGATGATATATCCAAGGTTTGAATAATTAGTTCTGAACCTAAGAACCGTTTACAGCTAATATAATCTGCATTGGCTATTCTTTCCACTTTTAAATACTCTTTCTATTATGATGATTTGTTGTACTTAGTAAGAGTTAAATAAGGACATCTTGCTTTAAGGTGTTGGTGTGACTACTCTTTATTCAAAAATTGACTTACAGACGATATTTCTCTCATTCTCTCTCTCTTTTTTTTTGTAACAGAGCCATAAGGCTTAGGCATATCCCTTTTGCTATGCACATGTATAAAAATTCTTTGACAACTTCTATATTTAAAGCTTTATAACACTGGAACTTCTATTTCACAGAATTTGTAATTTACTCTTTTGTAATTTCCAGTACCCTTCCCTAGACCCTTGTCATTCATCATTTATGTGGAAATAGTAAAAATATGGTGTCATGCTATCATGTCATTTTCTACACGCTTCTTCGTAGTTAGTTATTAAATATCTGTGCAGGGTTATAATGCTAAAGATCGGAAAGGTGCACTATTTGATGATTGGGACCTCCCTGAGTCAGGGACACCAGGACAGTCTGAAGTAAGGCTTGTGGTTTATCTTCTGCTTTTCTCACTCAAGTACATGACATATCTGATCCTCTAGCTATTAACAGAATACCAGTAGCACAATGTCATTGACCGTCTTTTTTATTCTATTCTTACTCTGTTTTTCCCTCAAAAGAATCTCATCATGATCATAATCCAAATAGAGAAGATATTAATCCTTTCTGCTTTTCACCTAAAAGAATCTCACGGATCCTAATCGACCAAGATGAGTAGGGATAGTGGATAGCGATTTCAAAACAAATGTGTTTACCTTATGTTTGTATAAATGAATTTCGTGTTATGTGTTTTTTACCTCTTAGATGAGATAATATATATTTTGAATAAAACAGCTGATCCAACACATAAGGTTGGTGCTGATTACCTGAAGAGTTTTGAACTGCCCATGTACAGTATGTGTAAATATAAACATCGGGGGTCTAATGATGCTTTTGACCTAAATCTTAAAAAAACTGGTCAAATTGTGGACTCCATTCTCAATTCCAGACATTGAAATATATGCTCTATTTATAAATGAATTTGGTCTGGGTATTGCTATATAATCTGTAGTGTCATTCGAAAATAGAGAAGTAGTGTGTTTGTCCTTCATGGAGCCTAATCTTTTTTAGGCTTTCTAGTCTCGGGAAAACGAATGTTTAAATTTCCTCATCTTGTTTAGGTTCTCTGGTGACAACTGACAAGTGATTGTTTTACTGTTACTTGGTATTTGGGCAGATATATATTTATAAATTTTATTATATTTTTTATAGACATCAATGCCCAATGCTACTTGTCTATGATTTGTGACATAATATGTATATGTGTGTACTTGTATGTTTATTCACAATTTTTTTTGCTAAATTTGTTTTGACATTTGTATTCATATGGATGTAAATTATCTCGTTTAGTTATCTGACATTTTTGTCAATGATTAAAAATAAATGCTCTTCAACTGTACAGGATCAAAAACATTTGTCTTCAGAACAAGATCAGAACTCCATGCTTAAGGTTATCTGCAACCAGCGCGACCGCTTTCGGACACGGTTGAGAGAGACAGAAGAGGTTAAATTTTTTGAATATATTAGGAGTCAAGTTGTTACATGTTACCTATCTTAGTTATGTTAAATTTATGGGAGATTTATTTATCTTAACTGCCCCTCCCTTTTAATGGATTGGTTATTTGCTTCATATTTCCATTGCCTTGTCTTTTACCGTTTCAGGAAATTAGACAGTTAAAGGAGAAGATAGGGTCAGTGACGGCGGAGCTGGAGAAAACCAGAGCTGATAATGTAAAGCTTTATGGAAAGATACGTTATGTCCAAGACTACAATTCAGAGAAAGTTGTTTCAAGAGGTTCAAGGAAGGTGCTATAGCAGCTTTTAGATTAAATTAAGTGTTTTGTTATTATCTTTGTGGAGGTGAAAAAGCATGTTTTTGGTTTTTGGCTCACAGTTCTCTCCCATTTTCATCAGCATTTAGAAGATCTTGAAAGTGGTTTCGGCTCAGATGTGGAGTCCAAGTATAAAAAAATCTACGAGGACGATATTAATCCGTTTGCAGCATTCTCGAAAAAGGTACACAAATTCTCTTCTTTAAGTTATATTAAGCTCATTTGGTGAAATTTTAGATACAAAATCAAGTTACTTGGTTTGTGTTGAATAGTATGTTTGTTATGGTCTTTCCATTATGTATCATGTTTCCTGTTTATAATTTGATTTAATATGTTTCTTATGAGCAGGAAAGGGATCAAAGGTACAAAGAGCTCGGTTTAAGGGATAAAATTACTCTCAGAAGTGGACGATTTCTTCTTGGAAACAAGTATGTTTCTATGGGTTATGCTAGTATGATATCAGGAAAAAAAATTAACTTTTGCATAATTCTAAATCACATCTAAACTTTGCACCCATTAGGGGTCCCAATTATACATATATTGAGAATCAATGAGTGCCTGAGAGGTGGCAAAGGTGCTTCTAGTGCTAGTAGAGGTGGTTTAGAAAGCAATATTCACCTCCTCCCTATAGTAAAAAATATATCAACTACCCAAAGAAAAACATATATTACAGGTCCCATGTGCCCATGTGGTTCATCAGTACTTTGAGATTTTACCGGTGGATGAATTTTGCAATCTAGCCATGTCTCTTGATTGACAAGGGTAATAAAATTTATTACATTACTTTATTCTCTTATACTCAGCTCCTCCCTATAGTTAAAAATATATCAACTACCCAAAGAAAAACATATATTATAGGTTCCATGTGCCCATTTCTTCAAATATAACCCAGATTACATTTGCATGATGTAGTTGTCACCTGAGTTGTAGTGAGGGCTGCATATACATATCTGATTGGTAGCGAATATGAAAGTGAGATCAGGGCTTGCTTACACTAATATAAGAACTTCTTCACATTGAGCGAAGCTCATATAAGTGAAATGTTAGTCTGTTCAATTTCATTAATCAACTATGGTGGTGATGCTATATTTTAGTTGGCATACTTTAAGGATTTGCTGATATGACAAATAATATCTTTACAGATATGCCCGGACATTTGCGTTCTTCTATACAATCGGATTGCATGTCCTCGTGTTCACTTGTCTGTATAAAATGTCAGCGTATAGCAATCTCAGGTAATTTGCTCAAAATTCTTTTATCATTTCCTCAACTTGCAAAGTTGGCATTACTCATCCATAGAAAACTTGTATTTGTGCAGCCATGGTCCGGAGGTGTTCCTTGCTACAGAGAAAAACATCGATCTTCCACATGCCCTATAGTTCCTTATCCATCTGACACTGGGTGTTATTTTTGAAATGACCAGTCTGATTAAACATGATGTAAATACTGCTATATGAAACTGGAACTATAAAATGGATTGTAGAGGATACTGGATACGACATATGAAAATATATACATTTTTATTAATTTTATGCAATTCCATAAGAGCAACCATCTTGTAGCGAGAGCAGTTGCTCTTTTTTGTCTAAAGTAAAAAACCCTAGACTTTTATGTTAGATTTTGACATCTCAGATACTGAGAACTGATTTTTTAATTTTCTTTTGTATTTCAATGGTAGAATTGTTCTTCACCAGCTCGCCACTCTTCTTAAGCGCAGAATGGCCAGCAACACAACCGATACATGTCACTCTTCAACTAAAAATATATTTTCTTTAAATTTTTTTATCGAATTCTTCTGCAATACGGAAAAGAAGTCAAAAACAACCAAAATATTTTATTAAATTCATCTAAAAGAATGTATCAATTGCCTATTGTCTTGGCTTCCACGTTCGATTCTTACTTGATATTTACTAAAAAATAAATATTATTTATTAGTTTAAAAGTAATATCAAAAAATTAATACTAGTATACAGATTTTCTATTTTAACGAAGATAAAACATACACGGTGAAAAATCAAGATATATAATTTTATTTTATTACTTATTCCTCCCTCCGTTTCCCTCAATTCTTTACATTGAAGGACAGAGACTCGACACACAGACTCTTTTAATGTATAGTTTGATAAATTATTTTAATTTTTTTCTTTTTCTGAATAAAAATATAATGTTTAAATTTTAAAAATAAATTATAAAACTATATTTTATAAAAAACCTTAAAATACATGTCAAGCTAAAAAAATAAAAGAGACGGTGCGAGTAATAAACTACATTTGGATCGGTGCCAAGAAGAAAAAAAATGATTAGATTTGGATAAAGCTACGAAGGTGAGCTTATAACTTTTGCTCAACGTGTCCACTTTCACGGCTACGTGTCACCACCTCGCTCCTTCTTGTTTACAGTCATTCATCACAGGTGTTTTGTTCAGTAGTGTTCATAATAGTACTCTGCTCAATGAAGCTTCCAACTCCATTTTTAAACACTAGTACGTCTCTCTCCCCCCCCCTCTCTCTCTCTCTCTCTCTCTCTCTCTCTCTCTCTGTACATATGATTAGTAAACTATTGCATTAGTATCCGTTGTTCTTTACTTATTATAAATAAATTTAGTTTTGTGTTTATCAAAAGGTTAATTTTACTAGTTTTGGTGATTTTTGCATTTAGGGTTATTTGTTCATTTATGTTTTTGTTTGGCTTTCCAGAAGTTATTTCAGTAATTAGTGTTGTAGGCAGTTAAAAAAGTGGTATTTTTCAATATTGACAAAAATGTAGTAATTGTTTAGCAAAGAAGATTTGACTAACTTGATTTAAATCCGTTTAGTAGGTGCTTAACGAGAAATTGAGCTGCATTGATTCATTTAATTATGTAGACCCCTAGTTTTACACTAAATTTGCTGAGCAATTGGTTATAACTTATAAATATTAAACCATACTTGTGGTGTGTAGAGTGCAATGTGCAAATTAAATTTTTATCGATTGTGAATACTATGGACAATTGGTTGTATGCAAAGGACGGGTTTAAATTTTGTTGTTCAATTGCGAAACTGGGATGATAATGTTTCAATGTTGATAATGTTTTGTACCCAAAGGCCTTTTCAAGTCGTAATTTGTCGGTTTTACTTTTTCATATCCTTTCAGTGAGTAGATTTGTATCTAAACTAACTTTACAGATATATAATTTGGACTATTATCATATGTGCAGGATTCAGCATTCTGTGGACATGTAATTATCAGTGATTTAATAGCATTGGTGGATGATGGATTTGATAGCCGCATTTGTAGAATTGGTATCTGCCTTGATGATCCTGGTTACATTACCTTTCTCGCTATTTATATCATTTTGTAGATTGGGCGTCAAATGTACTTTTATAGTTATCAGTACATTGGCGGAACTGTTGACTGCAGCTATCTTCCTGCACGTACACATATTCTGGAGACTTTTGGTCTGGACTGGTGCTCTTTTATCTCTTCCTGGACGACTTCTAAATGCGCTGCAGAGGAACAGGCTGGTCAGTCTGGCATTACCGTCCCATCTCTATTATGCTATTATGTTATTGTGCCTTTCTAGTAGTCCATTGGCCCCCCCTTTTTTTTTTGCTAATTTTACGTGGCTACCATGTTATAGGATCATGCTACCTACCTTTTGTCCAATTATTTTCAAGAAATTACCTGAGGATGTCAAGCATTTTCGAATTTTATTGTACTTCATGTAACCCCTGAAACACAGGCTCCACGAAAGAGGGGAAACAGATTATTGAATTTTCACTGTTATCTATTTTGCGCTTAAAAGCTATGAAGTATATTAAAATTTACTGAAGGAAGTCTAACTGTAGTGTCTAAAATATCCTTGCACCCCAATTTAGTTTAGGGACGTTTTCGGTGATTCAGGACAGCCCCTGAAAAGCCCAAGGAAACTTGTTTTGAACAACATTGTAGGCTTTATGTGGTTATTTGAAATTATTCGAGGACTATTTTTCTATGTTATATTGTTATTCTTCTAGTTAAAGTTTCATGAATAGGTTTGAGTAATATTTGAGAAACTACTTCGCATATATCCACGCGGGGATATATGTGTTTTATTAGATTTGAAGTACCAGCATTCTCAGATTGTGAGAAAATATTGACGCTGAAAACTCAGTCCACACTGCTGTGCCACGGTACTTGAATTACCATGTTGTATAGGTATATGTAGAGGATTTGTAGAAATAATTTGTACAGAATTGATGAGTACGGAGGTCAAAAAACTTTAGTATAGATCTTGATCTTGTTATAGCTACTGAAAAGCAGTAACATGTTTGTGAGCTGTCCCTATGCCAGCGATCCGTAATGAAGTATTGCTTTGAACCTAAACGATATCAGTTTCTTTTACATTATTTATCTGTAGTTCTTGCCTCTAAGCCTTAACCGCCTAGTTATAGTATAGATCTTGATCTTGTTATAGTTATTATGTATGAGACGATGTTTGGTTCTGCCTAGATGACAACAATGCTTGTGACATGCAGATGGAGATGCATCTTCAGGAGATGCAATATGTTTTGGAGACCATTATTTGGGAGAAAAAGCAACTCAAAGAACGATTGAAGACAGCTAATAAAGACAGGAGAATGATGGAAGTAATGCTAGCAGAATTGGAAGAGGAACATGACCAAGCAATTGTGAAGATGGAATCATTAGAGAGTGAGGTAGTATGATAATTTTCTAAATTTTTGGATGTTTGTGTATATTGGTATGTCTACTATACAATGTATTATTTATATATATGTTTATTTGGC
The DNA here is from genome assembly GCA_030848705.1 of Heracleum sosnowskyi. Classification (NCBI taxonomy): domain Eukaryota; kingdom Viridiplantae; phylum Streptophyta; class Magnoliopsida; order Apiales; family Apiaceae; genus Heracleum; species Heracleum sosnowskyi. The sequence continues at coordinate 4,338,589 of CM061242.1, read as the reverse complement.
AATGGTTACTTTATGCATTCGGGTAAGTAGAGTATTAAGAAGAGAAAGCAGCTGGGGAGGAGAAATTCAGAAAAAGTAGAAAAAAGAGAAACAGAGAAGAGGGGGTGGGGTTTGATTATTCTTGAAAATCATGCAAAAAAATTTAATTTTTGTTTTTGATGTGAAACTGTTAACCAGAAGTTGAGAGGCAATTAGGAATTCTGAGTCTCTGAAGAAGGAATGAAATAGTTGGAATTCCAAATAGAATCTACATACGTGGCATCAAAATAGAATGTAGATACATGACTCAGAAGTATTTGTAAGATGGAAGCTATCACAAAGTGAAGATCTAAGGTGCTAGACCATCTCTAATATACTGCAGTATCTGGCTAGATGACACGTGGACAATTATATTAATTGATTGTGGTTAATATGTTATTCCCTTCTTTTATAGATTAAAAATGCAACTCCCCTCCTGGATGAATGGGAGTGCTCTAGATATTTTGATGTTCAAAACCTCAATGTGCCGAGCCTGCTAAGTGATCTTGGTGGCTGATATGTAAAACTCAAATGTTATTGAGAAGTTGAATATTGTGAATTGGGATTGAGTTGTTTTACCTTTGAACAGTTGCAGGCTATCAAGAATGAGAAAAATCAGCTGAAGGAGGTTCCAGAAAAGTCATTGCGGAGCTCCAAAGACCCAGCAGAAACAGCTAGCAGTCAGAGTGCCATCGATGCTGATAAATTTGCTATTACGCATGAGGTATACACATGGAAGCCAGGTGGTCATGGATCTGATCTGGCCCTGCGTAGCTTGCTACAGGAAGATATCCGTGAAGACGAGAGCAAAGTTAAGGCTGCAGTGCAGCATTTCGTGAAAGATGGATCAAAATCCAGTCCAACTATTATCTCATATAAGTCCGCTAGTATCTCAAAGCATTCAAATGTTGATGAAATACTTGACCATCGAAGAGACGTTGCCCTTTCTCAGAGCCTCTTCAGTGCTATATTATCACTATTAGTTGGAACAGTTATCTGGAAAGCCGAAGACCCTTGCATGCCACTTGTTGTAGCTCTATTCTCCGTGGTTGTAGTGTCCCTGAAAAGCGTTATCCAGTTCTTCTCTACCATAAAAAATAGACCAGCATCAGATGCAGTTGCCCTCTTAAGCTTCAGTTGGTTTATTCTTGGAACACTCACTTATCCTACACTGCCAAAGGCTATTCGCATGTCTGGTCCCACAGTATATAAGTTTTCCAACCATCTCGTAAACTTATTTGGTTTTTCTTCTTAGTCTTCGACTTTTAATTAGTTCATGCTACCTTGTACTCTAGACATTAGGCATTAGATTTCTCTGTCCCAAGTGTATCTATGTCCCCGAATCGCTCCTTATCAGAACATTCTTGTTCTGACGTGCTGTTTCGAAGGCGGTGTTCTTTCTTTCAGAGTAAACAGTGAACAAAGTGTGATTAGACCTCGTGTTTTCTTGAGTCTAATCCTAACTGATGTATAGAACTAAGCCAGGATGTGTGTTGTGGACATTTTACTCAGTAAACTGGGTCAGTTTTGATGCAAAAGTGATGCTTTTTATTGGTGGGGGAACCAGAAATTAAGGAAAGGAGGGGCGGAATTTTTTTATTAATTGTTTTTAAAAATAAATTAATTAAAAGAAATATATTAAAATATTATAAAGCAACAATTTTTATTTCTATCACAAATTGATAATTAAATTTTAAGTGTCAATAAGATTATCCAATAGAATTATTTTGCCGTTATATTTAATTAGGACATTATTTTAAATAAGATTATGAAACTTTTTTAAAATTAAAATTTAACACCATTTTGATAAAAGTAAAAAATAATGAAAAGAGTCTAAAATATTAGTATAAAGCAAAAAATAATTTACCATAATTTTTTTTTAAAAGACACAGACCCAATGACCTTTCATTTATATTATCACTTTATCACCCATCCTACTGCACATTTCATATATATACATACATGTATCTATTTACGGATTCCTTGTCGGACATCACAAAATTTTACCATAATTCTTTCAGTAATTAAACACATTCTATCATAATCACATATACATGTACATTTAATTAATTATTTAAGGAGGGGCAGAAAGAGACATTCAAAACAAAATTTTAAATTTTAAACTTCAGTTAAGAATGTCACCGGAGGCAAGGAGGGGCGGATGACCCCCTGCCCCTATGCTGGTTCCGCCTCTAGTATACATGACGAGCAATACCAGCAAGAATTTGGAATAAACAGTGTCAAACTCTAGAAGTAGAAAGCATGAACTCAGCAAAGATCCATCCTGGTTGCAACAAATTTCAGTGCTTGATTTGCTTGTTTTCGAACTTTTGGAGGTTGTTTATTCACCTTACGACTGGCTCAAAGTGGCCAGTGTGAAAATGGCCCGAAGGAGTGAAGAAAATTGAGGTACTTATTAGCAAACTTTGACGTTTTTACCTACAGTTGAATCTCGATTAAGTAATAATTGATAAAGTAATAATCTTGCTAAAATAATTTTTTTTTTCCGGTCTCAACATAATAGAGACAGTATATTTTTACTCTCGATAAAATAATAATTCGTAACTATTACTCTAAAGAGATTTAACTGTATTAGGAGGGGACAAACTTCCTTAAATTAAAAAAAATATTAAGAAAATATTTCACAAGATCACCTCAAATAGATAAGAATAGCACAAACCGTAAAATTGTACCCCTAGCAATATATAAGCCCCAATTTTGTAGACAAACTTAAAATTTTCAAAAAAAAAAATTAATTTATTAAATAATAAAATTATTTTTTTAACACAAATCTGATTTTTAAAGACATTTAATCACATGCTGATTTGTAAAAATCAAAAAAATAATTACGTATCAATTTTAAGAGTTCGGACAAATTCCATCTTATTAAAATCTTGAATTAGTGAATTACCCATATTTCTAAGACCATAAAAAAACTCAGTTAAATCATAAATGTAAGTCATAGTAAATCTCGAATACTTCACAAATGGAAATAAAGACACGTGACCCAACTGTATCCCCACGTGCACTCAACAAACTCCAATGGCACAACCGTAATAAAACTCAAATACAGGGGTAAATTAATAAATACCCTTAACAGAACCAACCTCTTGAACTCAGCTTACACTAAAATAACACAACTAGGCTCTACGACCTACACGTGTCACCACTTGATTCGTCAATTCATACTATAAATTCATAATTTCCTCTTCTTCATCCCCTACAGCCTCCATCACTCTCCTCTTTTTTCTCCTTATATCTATACCTATACATACACCTATACTTACACGGACCTGTGTGTATATGTTTGAGAAATCTGTGTTGCGGCGTTCTCTAATTCGCTTGGTGCAGGTCGGGACCGTGTATATATATGAAAAATGTATACATACAGATTATATGTATGTTTATATGCATATGATTATGGTGTGTAGATGTATGTGGTCCCGCCTTGCATCAATTGAATCGGAGATTGCTGTGAGTTCGTGACTCGGCGATTCAACTCGACTCGACTCGTTTCAATATATATAAGTGTGTGTTTTTTATTTAATTTAATTTGTAGTTGATTAATGATATATTGATGATTTGATAATTGATCTGTTTGTTTTGGATCTGCAGGTTATATAGATCTTGTTTGTACTTTTTAGTTACTTGATTGATTTTTAATTTGCCTAATTGTGTTGTAACAGATTCTGTTAACTGTTGTCTAGTTTTGTGAATTTATATGTTATCGAATGAGCTTGCGGAAGGTTTTGGTGTATTGTTAATGCTTTATGTTATGTGCGTTTATTTAGGATTGAATTCGAGAAGTGTAGTGTTAGTTTGTTTTAAAATCTGGAGAATTAGGTGTGGAAGTTGATTGGATTTCATTTTAGTTTGGTCGATCGGAGTTTGCAGCTTAACTGCTTTGCATTTGTCAGATGCAAAGAATGATTGAGTATTTGCGATTATTATGCTGTTAGAAGATCCATTTTGCTTAGCTGATCTTGTTGAAAACGTATTTGTAGTTCGAAGATCTATTTTGCTTATGTGTCTTATTGACGACTTAATTTGATTACATGCGTTTATAACAATTTCGGTATTTTGTTGTCTAGCATTGCGAATTTATACTACAAGTTTCAAAAGTTTCAATAGTTTCAATCTGGATCCAGAATGAGCTCTGGAATATTTGTATGATGTGTCATTTTTCGTTTATCGTAAATGCTTCATCACAAGTATATTTCTGAGTTTATATTCGTATCGAATTCGAGAACTTGTTGTACTGTTACTCTATTTTAAAACTGGAGAATCTGTTGTAGTAATTTTTTATTTGGTTGATCAAAGTTAGCAGCTTTACTGTCGTTTGTGTCAAATGCAAAGAAAATTGAACATTTGTGTTTGTCATGCACTTAAAGATCCGTTTTTCCTAGCTGTTTTATCGAACACTTCATAGTTCATAACTGTTATTCTGCTATTGAGTTTTGGTAATTATTGGAGAGAGTTTAACATATGATTTTGATTGTTGAACAGATGAAAATACAAGTTATACTGTTACAGTAACAGTTCAGAACTGTTGTTTATAGGGTCAGTTGTGTTTTGAATTTCGTTTGATTCGGAATGAATTTTATTGTTTATGTTTAATTTGTTTGTTGAAACCATCCAATTTTGAAGATAGATATTTTTTATTTGCATAAAATTTTATGATCTATGTAATTGTTTGCTTTTACATTTAGCTGGTTAGATTACATTTAAAATTAAAGAATAATTATGGGAAAGTGTTGTTAGAAGGGAATTTGTTTATAAATTCTTTCGCAATTAAAAAGCTTTATTGAAACATCACATTTATATTATACTGGAGAGCTTGGTTGGTGTTTCTGATCAAAGTAATATGCACGACTGAAGGCATAATATGTAGCTCGGAATTTTCATTGGCAGCTGACAAAGTGAAACAGTGTGTTGTAGACTGGTTGCTTCTGGTATTTTTTTAGTGCTGCTCATATAAACTGTTTCTTCAAGTTAAATATTTGTTTGCAATATGATACTTGTTACTTTTACTTGTCATCAATGTAATTACGGTATATATTTAATTTTTATTTTTGCTTAATTTTTGAAGGCCTCTTCTTTTGGTGAGGTTGGATTTCAATCATCTTATCTATAATCCTTATCATTTTCTCTCGGCCAAGTTCATTTCTTATTTCTGCTGCTAAGAGCAGTATAGTTTTCTTATAGTGTCAATTATCATAAATAGCAAGTTTGTTTTGGAAATGCATTGATATTATTTATGCCATTTCCTAGATATATATATATATATAATTATCTTTTTAGTTTGAAATTTCTATGTTAACTGTGCAGAAAATTGTTTACAAATGTTAAAACAGTCTGTGTGTACGGAGTTTACTTGGAATTGTTTTTAGTACTGCAAGAGTCGTGTAATTTGCCAATAAAAGTTTCTTGAAATCCTTGCATATTTTTCCAGTGTGTTGCTAGTAAACATAATATATATGCACGGGGTGTGCCTAATTATTTGAAGTGGGTGCTGTAATTCAGTTTTTGTCTTAACTGCTAAGGTCGATGTTGTAATTTATAATCAGTGCGAATTCAGTTAGATAAGAGTATTCTTGATTTTGATGAGGTTTTTCAGCATTCTTTAACAGGTGATGTGCATATCAAGAGTATTTGATTAAGGATTGTGAATGCCTCAGTACATGTTACGTGCATAAGTAAATTTTCTTTAAGAACTGAGATCTGGAAATGCCTCCTAAATGTGGTGTATGAGTGCCTCGACATATTTTATCTGTAGGCCAAGTAAATTTGGACGAGATTTGAGGTTTAGGTCATGTGAGTTTGGACAAGACTTGAGGTTTTTGACCAAGTCAGACCCCCAAGACATGTCAAATGAGTTGTATAGGGTTAAAATTCTGCGAATAGCTCGAGGCCCTTGACAATGTTGCGTGCATCAGCTGTGTGGGTGAATTAATATTTTTTCATCAAAACTGGAACTACCCAGTCAGTATTCTGGGTCAAGATTGTTTGCATATTGATGCCTTTAGCTTGAGCACAGTTATTTTGATTTTTGTTGGTTCACGAGAAGAGTTAAATTTATATATATATATTTTTCCCTCAGGTTACGATTTATGATGGGACAGAACAAGCCCTTGCATCTGAGTTGTTTATGCTTATGCTAGTGGATTCTTGCAGTTTCGCCACTTTTGAACATAACAGTTCTGTCTGATATTCAGTTTCTTTTTAGGGATTACACTCTAGTTTTGCCACTTTTCTTCAACATGTTAGATTTCATATTTCAGTCTTTACTCTTGCTGAGGAACAGAGATAGCAATCCCATGTTCAGAGATACCTATTAGGTTTGCGGACGAGAATAGCAATCCCATTGATCATGGATGTTCAGGTAAGCTGGTAGCATTTGTTTTTCTCTCCATGTTTATATACTTTGTTGGGGTTCCTATCTTTAGTTGCACATGAACACAATCGTAGAGAGTTATTTTGAATCATCTTACATCTATGCCCCCCCCCCCCCCCCCCCACACACACACACACACCTCTCCCTCCCTTAAGCTTAAAAATCTTACTTTCCACAAATTGATCAACAATGATGTAGGATTTATAATTATGTGTATCACTCAACTAAACAGATGTTTGCCATGTAATTACATCATATCACATAACTATCTCGGAGAATACAAGATTTCTAGCTACTCCTATCTTTCATAAGTATAGGGGTAAGGATTGCATAGATCTCACCCTCTGTTGACCCTACTTGCAAATGATTATGTTTGATTTAGTTTAAAGGCTATAAGGCTTTGTGTGGTATCTGATCCTGATGAACCAGTACGAGGCTACATGAGGACTGGTTTCTTTAGGTTTACGACCAGTGATTTAATAGTGCTTAGTGACTGTTCGTTGCTATGTGAAGTCTTATGCAAGCTTGATGTTAACCAAACTATAATGTAATCAACCCTACTACTAAGCTTATCCAGGAGACTTATCTGTCTATATGTAGCAACTGATCAGTGTTACCTGGCACATTATGCAGATTCAAGGGACCTGTTCCGAACACGATGATATTATTGCACATCAATCATATAGGTAGGTCTCTGGTATCAGACCATTACATTCGTACTTAACACAGATTGAAGAAGACTGCACAATCTTAATAATTGAATGGGAGCCACAAAGGCACAAAGAGTTGTTCCCATACCAAGCAAAAAGCAAACCCGATAATATTTGCATTATCAAGTGTGACACACTTTACCAAATGTGGGGGTGGCTTGCTTTTCAATCTTTGTTTTCTTCTAGTTTAGTGGGCATTTTTGTTTTCTAGCATAACGATCTGGGTTTCATGATCATGGCTCTCCTGCACAGAAAGACGCGTCCGGGACAAATTTGGTAGCAGCGTCCTGGGAAGCTAGGGAAAATATTGCACAAAGTTTGATATATTTCTATCTCCTGAAGTTTGTTGAAATTTAAGTTGTGTATGGTTGTAATACCATTTTTCAGCTATAAATTTACAGCTCTGTAATACCATTATGAACCATTTCCAGTTCCTCACTGGTTTATTTATGTTTGAGAAAGTACAACACTCCTCAAATTATTTTTATAATTAAACACACTTAAGCACTCATATCGATTTTGAACCCTCAATCTCCCTAAGAAAGAAAGAAAGATACCATTAGAACAAGAAGCTTGTGTTATAGGACAGTTATTAGTAATTCAGAATAATAATAATTCTGAATTATTTTTACTTTAATTTCTGTTATTTCAAGTAAATAGTTTAGGCGGGAAATTCAGTTACATTCCAGCCAATAGCAAGTTGTACAAATAGCAAAATTTGTTATTTTGTTGGATTATGAATAATAACAACATTTTCTTGATTCTTATCTCTCTCTCATCTCTATCTCTCTCATCTGTATCTCTCTTTTCTCTATTTCATTCCTGCAAATTCAGTTACAAATACAATTACACTTAAGGGAACTAGATAGCCCTTAACATTGGTATCAGAGCATTTCGATCCTGATGGTTCACTAAACGATTAGCAAACTGGCAATTACACGCAAGAACTCAATGATGGAGGAGCAGCTAAAAGTTCTAATTGATAATCAGTCAAAGAAGCAAGATGCCCAGATCAAGAAGCTTGAAGAAAATATGATGAAAATGATGCAAGTAGTTACAGATATGAAGGAACAGCTTAAGCATAATGAGGGAGCAAGGCCACGTGAAGGTCCCTCAAGAGCAAGGGAATGATCTCCATTGTTGGACACTGGTAATTCACAAAAACCTCTTAGTTTCATGCCTAAATTAGAGTTTCCAAAGTTTGATGGATCAAATCCTAGGGTGTGGATTAAGAAGGCCAGTAAGTACTTTGAATTGTGTAAAATACAAGATGATCAGAGGGTGGATTTAGCTTCTTTACATATGATTGATAAGGCTGAAAATTGGATTGCTAGTTACTTAGCTGTAAGAAAGAATGTGGAATGGGGTGTTTTTACTGCTGATCTGTCTGCAAGATTTAAAGAAGAAAATGGTAGTAACATTGTTGAGCAATTTAATAAGTTGGTTCAACAAGGTAGTTTGGAGAAGTATATTGATGATTTTGAAGATTTAAGAGCTATCATGACACAAATTAATCATATACTCCCAGAATCATACATTCTTGATAGTTTTATTGGAGGTTTAAAATCATCTGTGAAGCCTTTTGTTAGAGCTTTTAAGCCTGCTACAATTTCCCAAGCTATTGAGTATGCAAGATTACAAGAGGAGTCATTAAGTATGATAGTTCAGAAGTCTACAAAAATGACTTTTCCAAATAATAAGTTTCAGCAACCAGTTCCTGTCTTGGCTAATAATCAACCCCCTTTATTACCTACTCCTGTTCCTAATGCATCTAAGTTTGTTCCAAAACAATCAAGGCCTAGTAGATTTGTGCCAGCAGATGTCAGGGCTGAAAAAATTGCAAAGGGTCTTTGTTATTTTTGTGATCAGGCTTATGAAAGAGGTCATAAGTGTAAATTTAGGGAACCCCAGTTGTTCACTGTTGAAGTGCCAGGGGAAATGGAGCAAGAAGATGAGGAAGAGCTGTTACAATCAGATGTAGAGGAATTGGAACCCTGTATTTCTGTGAATGCTTTGGTTGGGGGTCAGAATTTTCAGACAATGAGGGTTAAAGGGACCTTTAAAAATAAGACTATACATATTTTGGTAGACTCGGGGAGTACTCATAATTTTCTGGATATTAATCTAGCTAAGGATCTAGGATGTGGTGTGGAAACAGTTTCTACTCAGGCTATAACAGTTGCTGATGGGAATCACATCCCTTGTAATAAGATATGTAAAGATTTGCAGTGGAAAATGGGTAACAAAGACTTTTGTGCAGAAGCTTTGCTGATTCCACTGGGAGGTTGTGACATGGTTCTGGGTATTCAATGGCTGAGCACTTTAGGTCCTATAAATTGGGATTTTCAGAATCTAAGAATGGATTTTCTGTACCAGAATTCTCCTGTGACATTGAAGGGATCACCACCTCAAAAGCTAAGGGTTCTTGCTAAACAACCTTCTCCCAAACTGTTACAGAATGCAGCACAGTTATGTTTCATTCAAGTCAAGAAACTGGATGTGGTGAATGCAGATTGGCCATCAATTGATGCAGGACATCAGGGTTGGCCTGAGTTAGAAAATTTAAAAAAGAAATATGCTGCAGTGTTTGAGGAGCCAGTTGACTTGCCTCCACATAGGGGTGTTCATGATCACAAAATTCCTTTGGAGCCTAATGCCAGGCCTGTCAACATTAGGCCTTATAGGTATCCACTAAAGCAGAGGGATGTTATTGAGTAATTGGTACAGGAAATGTTGGATAGAGGAATAATTCAAGATAGTTCAAGCCCATTTGCCTCTCCAGTAGTTCTTGTTGGTAAGAAAGATGGAACTTGGAGATTATGCATTGATTACAGAGAATTAAATAGAAAAACAATAAAAGATAAATTTCCAATTCCTGTTATTGAGGAGCTTATTGATGAATTGGCTGGTGCTCATTACTTTACCAAATTGGATTTAAGGGCTGGCTATCATCAACTCAGGTTGCATCCAGATGAGGTATTCAAGACTGCTTTTAAGACACACACTGGACATTATGAATTTTTGGTCATGCCTTTTGGCTTGACAAATGCACCTGCTTCTTTTCAGAGTTGGATGAATACTGTTTTTAGACCTTTGCTTAGAAAGTGTGTTCTTGTCTTCTTTGATGATATATTGATCTATAGTAATACTCTGAGTGATCATTGGTCTCATTTAGAAGCAGTTTTCCAGTTGATGCAAGCCAATAAAATGTATGCTAAACAAAGTAAGTGCATTTTTGCTGTTGACAAAGTGGAATACTTGGGTCATTTTATATCTGCTAAAGGAGTTGAAACTGACCCAAGTAAAATATCAGCTGTGGAGAGTTGTCCAGTACCTACAACAGTTAAAGAGTTAAGAAGTTTTTTAGGCCTTACTGGTTACTATAGGAAATTTGTAAAAGGGTATGCTGTTCTTAGCAAAGAATTAACAGAATTACTGAAGAAAGGTAGTTTTAGTTGGAATGACAAAGCTCAACATGCTTTTGAAAGGTTGAAACAAGCTTTAATTACAGCTCCAGTCCTTACTATTCCTGATTTCAACAAGCAATTTGTGGTTGAAACTGATGCCTCACAGACTGGGATAGGTGCTGTTTTAATGCAGGATTCTCATCCTTTAGCTTTTATTAGTAGAGCATTGGGTCCTAAGTGGCAGAAATTGTCTGTTTATGAAAAAGAGTTATTAGCAATTGTGTTTGCTGTTCAAAAATGGGAGCAGTATCTTACTGGTAATCATTTTGTTATCAAGACTGATCAGAAAAGCCTTAAATGGTTATTACAGCAAAAGATTTCTACACCCTTTCAACAATTCTGGTTGTCTAAGCTTTTAGGATTTGATTATGAAATCCAATATAAGCAAGGTAAAGAGAATTTAGTTGCTGATGCTCTCTCTAGAGTGTCAAATGCTGAGATTATGTGTTTGGCAATATCTGTGGTTTCTTCTGATATGGAGATTTTACTAAGTCAGAGTTATCAACATGATTTGGCAATCCAGGAGATTCTAGCCAAACTACAGTCTAACCAGAATAAGTGGGAGAATTATGCTTTGGTAGGGTCTGTGATTAAGAAGAACAATAAGATTCTGGTAGGACCTGATTCTCAGTTAAGAACTAAGATTTTAAACTGGCATCACAATGCACCAGGTGGGGGACATTCTGGTAGAGATGCAACTCTTAAGAGGATTAAATCTTTGTTTACTTGGAAAGGTCTTACAAAAGATGTTAAGCATTTTGTTAGGCATTGCCAAGTATGTCAAGCAGGCAAGTATGATACATCTGCTTTTCCAGGTCTTTTACAACCTCTTCCTGTTCCTGAGGAGGTTTGGTTGGACATTTCCATGGATTTTATAACTGGTCTGCCTAAATCTCAGGGTAAGGATGTTATCTTGGTGGTTGTAGATAGGTTGAGCAAATATAGCCATTTTTACCTCTCTCTCACCCTTTTACAGCAGTTCAAGTAGCTCAAGTTTATTTGGATAATGTTTTTAAACTGCATGGTTGGCCTAAGAGCATTGTGTGTGACAGAGATGCTATCTTTTTGAGTGATTTCTGGAAGCACTTATTTTCTATCCATGGAACAGAATTCTTAATGTCTTCAGCTTACCACCCTGCTACTGATGGCCAAACTGAGGTTGTTAATAGGTGTTTGGAGACCTATTTGAGGTGTATGTGTGGGGATAATGTTAAAGAGTGGTCCTTTTGGCTGCCGTTAGCAGAATGGTGGTACAACACCAATTTTCATACTGCCATTGGGATTACACCTTATGAGGTGGTTTATAACCAACAACCTCCTTTACATTTACCTTATTTGTCTGGGGAATGTGTGAATGATACAGTTGACAGGAGCTTACAAAAGAGGGAGATGCTGATTTCTAATTTGAAGTTTCATTTGGCACGTGCTCAATGCAGAATGAAGAATCAAGCTGATAAGCATAGATCTGATAGAATATTTCAGTTAGGAGATTGGGTTTGGTTGAAGCTTCAGCCTTACAGGCAGGTGACTGTCCAAAGAAGGTCAAATCAAAAATTGTCTCAGAAATACTTTGGACCTTTTCAGATTGAAGCTGTAATTGGCAAGGTGGCTTATAAATTGAAGCTTCCTGCAGGAGTTAAGGTTCACAATGTGTTTCATGTCTCTTTGCTCAAAGCATTTCATGGCAATCCTCCTGTTACTGTGTCTTTGCCAGGATGGATGCAACAGGCTGATGCAGATTTTGTGCAACCTCAAGCAATTTTACAGAAAAGAATGTTGAAGGTACACAATGCTGTTCAAGTCCAGTATCTGGTGAAATGGTTGCATAAACCTGATCATGAGGCTACCTGGGAAGTGGCTGAGAGTTTCTTGCAACAGTTTCCTGATTTTCCTATTGCTGCAGCTTTGGCTCAACTCTAGTCTTGAGGACAAGACTCTCATATGGGGAAGGCAATGTTATAGGACAGTTATTAGTAATTCAGAATAATAATAATTCTGAATTATTTTTACTTTAATTTCTGTTATTTCAAGTAAATAGTTTAGGCGGGAAATTCAGTTACATTCCAGCCAATAGCAAGTTGTACAAATAGCAAGATTTGTCATTTTGTTGGATTATAAATAATAACAACATTTTCTTGATTCTTATCTCTCTCTCATCTCTATCTCTCTCATCTGTATCTCTCTTTTCTCTATTTCATTCCTGCAAATTCAGTTACAAATACAATTACACTTAAGGGAACTAGATAGCCCTTAACAGCTTGATTTGGATACGTTATTTCGAATCATTAGGACATAAGAGGTTTTTTCTTTTTGGTTTTTGATGGTTCTGATTAGATTTGTTTTGTTAAAATAAGGCAAAAAATGCTATGAAAATCAAACAGAAAATAGATTTTATTTGCTAGTAATATATTAAGTTTGCATTGGACCCCAAAAGGTGTCCATGAAGTATGAACTGTATATCTATTTATGTTGATAAGTGAAAGATACCTCTTTGGTTTTATGAGATTGTCAAGTCAAGTTCTGATTGAACTGGTCATAATAGACGTCATAATAGACCATAGTCAATCAAAATTTACTTCTCATGTATTCATGTACACCCTTCGTGCCTTGACTACTGTTGTGATGAAAATCTGGAATTCCACAACGAGAGAATCTTGCTGAAATATACGAATAATTGTCCTTGGTTTTCGGACAGAGCTTCAGGTCTGTAGTTGAGCAGCTGAAGCTTATCACTGGAATCTTGAAATAAACTGATAAAGTAAGTCCTACTAAATCTACCGGAAAAATATTACTTAGGGAACACGTGCCTTGTGTATGTAAAAGTAAAAATCCGAATCCCTTTTGTCAATTGCCTACATATCCTATTTATAGGAATCAAGCCCCCCATGTAGTTCTTTTAGGTTAAACCTCTCATTTCTTGCCTGTTAAGCCACTTCGAGATAATCCTTCTCAGAGTTTTACCTCATCCGAATATCTTATGCTGAGCTTCCAAGTGTCCTTACCCAAGTACACCTCTAAAAACTCTAAATCCTCCATTTATTTGATATTTACCCGAATATTATTGATATAAATCCACTTTCGGTTGTAATTACCCAATTCCTAACAAATCATAGATGATAAACGTCTCTATTTTAGGGATAACTACGCATTACTAGAAGATAGGAAGTAAAATTATCATCCAACTCTACCTCTGTCTGGAAGAGGTGCAGACAGCCCTGAACCTGCTCCTAAGCACTCTGAGTCTGCACCTTGGCCTTCCACGAACCTAAATACTATGAAGATGTTCCTTCATCTGTATGGACCTTACTAAAACAATCCAAATTGGGCCTATATTTCACGTGGGCCTTAAATCTAACCCATGTGAGATTTTGGGCACAACAACTACCCCCGGTTCCTTTTGTACCAGCAGCTTATTTTGACATAAACCTCCATCCACAAATATACCCTTCAACTCTGAACTCCGGTTCTTAGATGAGCAACCTCCTTATTGATAGCAACATATTCAAATGATCAAAACTCTTATTTTTCCTTGAATACCCATAATTTATTCATTAGAACCACCTGCGAACCTACGGCTGAACCCCTAAGACCATGGTGATGAAAATAAATATTTAGCCCTATTTTTTATATTTTTTTTTATCTCGATCATTTTAATCCGGGATAAGAGAAAAACACGCACACATCCTCAATTTGAAATTATAATCTGAATAGAATTCAAATGAATACCTAACCTCAAACCTCTTCCACTTCTTTTTGGGGTAAGAGTAATCAAAAGAAATCTCTATCCAATCAGATAGCGCCACGTGTCCTGGCTGTTCCCTACCCCCATCGGTACTTAAACACACGCATCCTTTCACTTTCCAGTTTCCAATACACTCTTCTTTTACCCTCTCTCGGCTTGAAGCTCTCCACGGCGACCCCATCCTTCCGGCGGAATCCTCTACTTCCGGTCAGACCTCCTTCTCGATGCTACAAAAGGTACCGATCTAATTTCCCATACTCCATTTCACTAATTTAAAATCATGCATGCTGTTCTTATATGCTCTTCTTTGCATATACTCACATGCATATACATACTATATGTACATAGAGTCCATATTCATGAAGTCGCCCTTCCTTCTTTTTACTGATTACTGTAACACATACACTCTATTGTTCCTATTTAGATCACCTGATCCTTAAAATTTGATGTAACACCTAAACCTAGTTGATGGAACCCTTGACGGCCGGTTCACCACTACCCATTCATACACCCCTCTGTTAATTCCAACTCTGGCGACAATCTGACTTCACAAAAGTTTTAAATGCATGTCGTAAATTCTTATTACACTATGAATGTCTCCATATGCCATCACATGCCTTCCCTTAGATGACCAAATCTTGATGAGTCGAGCCATCCTTTAGACCTTCTTCCGAGCTCCAGGGTTATACTTTCCTTTAGAAGTCAAATTTTCACAAATTCTATCATACCCTTCAAGTTCCGTGTCAACAGACGAACTGATTGCCCCACCATCATCACAGTTGCAACCTTAAACCTTAATAACATGTTACCTATTCGATGAAAATCCTGAACGAGTTTTTATCCTCGGACACTTCCTTCGCTCCAAGCTGTCAATTATTTTGAACCACTTTGACAAGGAATATGTTGGTGGCCTGCTCACCCTACATCACCTTTTGCAGATGTCTAGTGGATCAGCCACGGCTAGCTCCCAGCATTCTACTGCCTACGAGGTCCAGCCCCTCATCAACCTCACAAACCTTGACATATCTCCACTCAACACTCCATCACCTCCACAGCTTCGGATCACCAACGCCGTGAGCACTAGGACCCGCTCAAAAGTCAAGGTCCTGATTCCCGAAAGAGCCATCGTCGCAGTCAAGACTAATCTATACTCTCACAGAATCAAAGACACCAAGCCTGCCCTCACCGACTAAGCTTCTTCCGAACACGCATTAAGTCACGAAACCGACGTTTCAACTCAATCCAAATATTATATCCCAATCCAGAAAATTGCCTCTGCTAGCACCAAAAATGATCCGAACCCCGTAACTATGGACGAGGTGGAAGTGGAGACCTCTGTCGAAGATGATGAAACCCCTGATCACCCAAAGCCCATTCCCGCTTGCGAGGACTTAGACACATCTATGAATGCCAACAGACTGAAAATACTACTCCAAAAATGTCAACCAAACTGCCGACTAGTTGTACCTTCTCCCGGGGAAAGATGTCACCCTTTTGATATGTTTGAACCCGACCAAGCCACGCCTTCTGCTGTGTTTTCTGCCACCTTCCTCCGGATGGGAGTGTCCATACATCTTCATCCCTTTATTCATGACATTATCAAGCTCTACAATATTGCCCCTATGCAACTTACACCCAATTCTTATAGGATGTCCATGTGTATGTTTATTCTATATGATCAAGAGTTTAAGAAGAAGATGTCCGCCAGAGAGTTAGGGTTTTTTTACCAACTCAAGCAAATAGGCAAAGACACAGGATTCTTTTATTTGTCCGCTTGGGGCGTCCACAAGGGACAGTGCATCAAAGGAAATAAGAAAGGAATGACGGACTGGCTGCCACAATTTCTCTATTGTTATGATTGCCCTTCCTATAGAACAAGCTTTAACAGATTTCCCACAATTCCCAACAAAACACCCCTCACAGGCCAATCTCTAGAACGCGCGTTAAAAGCATTGAAATTGTCAGCACAACTAGGAGATGGTGCTAGTTTGCTGTCCTCAGAAAATCTCCTTAGATGTGGTTTTATTTGTGAAGGAACTTCTCCCTCAGCTACAGCCGAAGAGCCCGATGTTGAGGCTTCTAACAAACTAGGTCTGCTGCATGGGAGTTTATCCTAATTCCTTATATATGCATCATACGCTTTAAATTATATCGATCCATACTTGCTTTATCATATACTTTACTTGTTGAACATATAATTGTTTTCTGTGGCTAACACCATTCCTTTTGCAGTTATGGCTTCCGGTGTGCCGTCATTTATCAACCAATCAGCCAGCTACGATGATCTGTTCGGAGATGAAGACAAGGAACTCGTCCCTATTGAAGCTACACCTATTTCAAAAATCAAGGTTACCTCAGCATCCCAGGACAAGTCCACCAATTCCTCCAAAAGAAAACTGCCACCTGCTTCTATTGATTCAGCGCGGGCTTCAGGTTCTCGCTTCAGCAAGAAACCCAAATCTACATCCACGGCTACCAACGAGATCTCTAATCCCCTTATTAACAAATTCTTCATGATGGCTGGAAACCAGATTCCCGCAGAGGTCATTTCCGAATGGGATAAGATGAGCCTGTCTAAAGCTACTCGAGCTATCACCTTGTGTGAGGCACATAGCTTTTTTCATACTTTGAAGCGGGGTGAGGAGATTACTACAGCGGCGAAGGGGGACCAAAATCTGGATGAGGAAGTGAAGCGATTGAGAACCACCTTGAAGGACAAAGATGATGATATGAAGAAGCTTGTGGAAGCTAATCGAAAGCTAAGGAGTTCAGAGGCTAAGCTACTTAAGGAACGTGACCAGCTTAACGCCGTAATTGTTAGTCTTGATACAGAGAAAGATACATTGGCAGCTTCTCACGCCAAACAGATTCATGCACTGGAACAGAAAGTGGATTCCCTTCACACCACCATTGCTATGGAAAGGTTGACCCGAGGAGAGGAAAAATGGGAGAAATTTAAAGCCGGATACAAACGTGGGATTAATGATTACGTTAAATCTACCTATGACAAATTCCCCACTCTGGATTGGTCTCTCTTCGGTGAGGATGCGGTGAAGATGGTGGATGACATCAAGAAGAAGGAGGCTGCGACCTCAAAGCAGACATAGGAGGGTCAGAGTGAACCCATTGATGAGGTTCAGGCCCCTACTGATGCCACCGTCAAGAAAGCGGACACCGCGATGTCCGACCTAGCTCCTGGCCAAGACACCCCCGAGGGTAACCCTGACAGCTCCACTTATTGATTTCCGTTGTCTTTTAATTTTCCCCCAGAACATTTACGCCCTTTAATGGGTTAAGTTTGGTAAACATTATAGGCGTTTGCGCCTTTAACATTGATTTTGGATGAGGGTGTGGGCACCTCGCAATGCCTCACAGGATGTAACCATAACTGTGGTTTTTCATCTTTTTATTTTACCGTACCGTGCCTTTATTTTGTATGCATGCCTTTGTCTGTTTGAGGTTGCTATGTTGGTTTAGCAATGCATGCCTAGATTTGCCATATAGGGGTCACTTGTGGGTAGTTGTAGCTTTAGGCTAAACCTCTGAATACATGGAACTAAATACCCTATGCGACCGATAAACACTTTGATAATCCGAAACCATTCACTTAGGGATAATTATTCATAAGTAAGTCTAAATTCTCCAAAACCGTGAGTATTTGTGTGAACAATCATACAAATAAGTGTTCCTTGAACCTAGTATCCTTAGGTTTAAAATCCTTTATCCCGTGAATCCAGTATGCGAAAAAGTCGAAGGTCATTTTTTCGAATGCCTTGGTAATATGGATCATCCATGTATTTTCCAGTCCTAGGTAATGCATAAACAAGTTTCACGCTTGAAGATTCCTAGGATCGCCATGACGTTAATCCTGCGCATATTCTTCAGGGGTTCTTAACTTTGAACCTCCCCTGCATAGTTTCCATAACACCAAGGATCTCCATATGGCCAGGACCTGGGCTCGCATATGGACATGTACGGTGTTTAAACTTTGCAAATATGCAAAAGGTTTAATCCAAGGGGTGGCCTGTGCCTGGTTCCCATATTATTTCTTATTATAATTTCATTCATGCCTAGAGTCCCTAGGGCCGTGACGTAATCGTACCAAAACAAGAGCTATATGTGACCAGTCCTCTGGTGAAAGCATGAAGCTGTAGCTCATAGTCCATGAGTTTTAACCTTCACCTCATAATCCATGAGTATGAATTCCACCAAATCCATTGTAATCCAACCCATTTAAATCCAAGCCAATGCAATCCATTTAAATCCAAACCAATTTTTGTTTTAAAATTTACTATTTTAAACTTATGAAGGATCTCCACCCATATTACCATTCCATTCATGCCTAGAGTCCCTAGGACTTACATAAATTTTAATAGCCTTAACCGTGATGTAATTACATCAAAACAAGAACTTCGTGTAACCAGTCCTCTAGTGGAAGCATGAACCTGTAGCTCATAATCCACGAGTCTTAGCCTTCATCTCATAGTCCATGAGTATGTTTCCCATCCGTTTAAATTCAAGATAATCCAATCTATCGAGATCGAATTAAATCCAATGACATATTTTATTTTTAAAATTTACTATTTTTAATCTCATAAAGAATGCATATGTCCACTACCCCCTAGTTCTTTATCATATAGTCGACCATGGTGAAGAACTAAAGCAAAATAATCATGCATTCAACATTTATTCCTGTACAATTCACAAATAATATCACAAAAATAAACAACGCATTCAACCGAGCGCAACCATATGAATCGAAATCAAATGTTTCATTAATATTGTGAAATTTTTTATGAAAACATCAAGTTGGTGAGGTGTGCATACACTACCCCCCGAGTGTTCATAAAACCAAACAACTACGAAATTGACCTAAACAGCTACAAAGCTGAGACAAACAAATATGAAGCTGAAGCTAACAGCTATGGAGTCGTACCTAAGCATGAAAATTATAACTAATAAACTGCTTTTATTATTCATACGCCTGAAAGAGGCCTACAGAAATAATACCTGGAATTTTCATTGGTAATATTTCTTGAGGTGCTCGCCATTCCATGCCCTTGGAATGAGCTTTCCATCCAAATCCGTGAGGCGATAGGTACCTTCCCACAAGACAGCCTTTATGAGGTACGGACCTTCCCAGTTTGCACCAAATACGACATGACCATGGACCTTCATGTTAGGCATCATTCTTCTTAAAACCAAATCACCAGCCTTCAGTGGTCGTGCACGAACCTTGCTATCAAAGTACTTCCGAGTACGTTGCTGGTATGCAGCTAGCTTTAGCTGTGCAGTAGTTCGAACTTCTTCCATAAGATCCAAGTATAAACGGTGATTTACTTCATTATTCCCAGGGTCATAATTTTTCCTTCTAAATGATCCAGCCCCAATTTCGACGGGCACCATAGCTTCACAACCATAAGTTAAGGTGAAGGATGACTCTCTTGTAGTGGTTCGCGGTGTTGTATTATATGACCACAAAACCATAGGGAGTTCCTCATGCCAACTTCCTTTGCTTTCTTCCAACTTGGTCTTTAAGGTATGCTTAATGATCTTATTAACAGCTTCTGTTTGACCGTTACTTTGAGGGTGGTAAATTGCCGTGAAGTCCTTTTGGATCCCAAGATCATCACATAGTTTACGTAACTCCTTACTATCAAATTGCTTCCCATTATCCGAAATGAGTTTGTAGGGAACCCCAAACCTGCAAACAATTGCCCTGAATACAAACTCCTTTATCTTGGCAGCCGTTATCTTAGCTAGAGGTTCAGCTTCGGCCCATTTAGTAAAGTAGTCTACAGCTACCACAACATATTTCACTCCTCCTTTACCTTTAGGAAGTTCTCCAATCAAGTCAATTCCCCATATAGCAAAAGGCCAAGGGCTAGTGAGAGGTTTCAATGGGGCAGCGGGATTGCTATTGAAATTTGCAAACCTTTGACATCGATCACATACCCGAGTGAACCTATGAGCGTCCTTTTGAATGGTTGGCCAATAATATCCTTGGCGAAGTATTTTATGTGCCAGGGAGGTGCCACCTGAATGATTGCCACAAATTCCTTTGTGGACTTCACGCATGATGTACTCGCATTCGCCACCTGATATGCACCTCAATAATGGCTTGTTAAATCCCCTCTTGTATAAAGAATCATCATAAATAACATACCTGGCAGCTTGGTATTTTAACTTTCTGGCATCTTCCTTATTGCTTGTCACAATTCCCTTGGTGATATATTTTATGATAGGTGTTGTCCACAACTCCTCAGCCACAGGTTCCAAGTTCATAACATCCAGCTTAGGGATGTTGGGCTGAAGCTGTACTTCCAAAGGTATGACGCCCAACATAGTAGCCTCCTTCTGTGAGCCTAACTTTGCGAGTGCATCAGCTTCTGCATTTCGTCCCCTTGGAATTTGCTCGAGGTTCACTTCCTTGAACCTGCTGATCAGTTCTTGAGAGTATCTCATGTAGAGGTCAGTGCGAGGACCTCTAGCTTGGAATCCCCCTCGAATGTGCCACACCACTAGCATTGAATCGCTAAAGACAGTTAAATTTTATACCTTCATTTCTAGGGCGAGCTTCAAACCGGCAATAAGATACTCAACGTCATTGTTTGTTGCATAGAAAGCGAAATGAATGGAGCTTTGAAGCTTGTGCCCTTCTGGGCTTATAAGAACAATACCAACACCTGCCCCATTTCCATTTACTGCACCATCTACATAGAGCGTCCACCAAGGTGAGCAATTTTCAATCATCTCCTCCTGAGTTGCGGGTTTAGCTACACACTCATCACCTTTAACCTCATATGATGGAGGAAATTCTAGCAAGAAGTCTGTCAGCACCTGTCCTTTTATAGCCGTCCTTGGCTTATATTCAATGTTAAACTGACCTAACTCTATGGCCCATTTCATAAGCCTACCAGAAGCTTCAGGTTTATGCAGGACTTGCCTTAGAGGAAAAGAAGTACGCACCTCAATCTGATGTGCCTGAAAATAAGGCCGGAGTTTCCTTGAGGCTAAGATTAATGCGTAAGCCAGCTTTTCCATATTGGAATACCTTGTCTCAGCGTCTTGTAACCTTTTGCTGATATAATATATCGGGTGCTGAACCTGCACCTCATCTCGTATCAACACAGCGCTGGTTGAGTATTCTGAAACTGCCAAATATAGTATGAGGACCTCCCCATCGAGAGGTTTAGACAGAAGTGGAGGACTTCCCAATTGCTCTTTTATTTTTGCAAAGGCAGCTTCGCACTCTGGGCTCCATTAGAAGTCCTTTCCTTTCTTGATTGCTGCAAAGAATTCTTTACAGTTATCCGAAGATTTAGATACGAACCTGTTCAGAGCTGCAATCCTTCCAGTAAGACTCTGAACCTCCTTTATATTACGAGGAGACCGCATCTCCATCAAAGCTTTAATCTTTATGGGGTTCACTTCAATTCCCCGATGATTGACAATAAAGCCCAGAAACTTTCCTGATTCGACACCGAAGACACATTTTTGAGGGTTGAGCTTCATCCTGAACTTCCTCAATATGTCAAACATCTCTGATAAGTGTAGCACATGGTCAGCTGCAGCTTTAGACTTGACTAGCATGTCATCCACATAGACTTCCATAGTCTTCCCAATTTGGTTTTTAAACATCCTGTTAACCAACCTTTGATAGGTCGCCCCCGCGTTCAATAATCCAAAGGGCATGCCGATGTAGCAGTATAAACCTCTATCCGTGATGAAGGATGTATGCTCTTGATCAGGCTCATACATGGGAATCTGATTATATCCCGAGTAAGCATCCATGAAGCTCAAAAGAGCATTTCCCGCGGTAGCATCCACCAACTGATCAATTCGTGGAAGCGGGAAGCTGTCTTTGGGGCATGCCTTGTTCAAATCTGTAAAATCGACACAAGTTCGCCATTTGTCATTGGACTTTTTGACGAGCACTGGGTTCGCTAACCAATCTGGGTAGAATGATTCTCTCACCAAGCCGGCTTCCAACAACCTGTCAACCTCTTCCTTGAGGGCTAAAGCTCTCTCACCACTTATCGCCCTTCGTTTCTGTCTCACAGCCAACCTTTCGGGGTCGATGTTAAGGCGATGACACATCACCCTAGGATCAATTCCCACCATGTCAGAATGACACCAAGCAAAGACATCTAGGTTGCTTTTCAAAAACCGAGCCAATGCTTCTCTAGCTTCAGGCTCCAATTGTTTACCAATCTTTAATTCCTTGGAAAGATCAGATGCATCCACCAAAATTGACAAAGTGTCACCAGCAGCGCCTATTGCTTCCTTAGCTTCGGGCATCCGGGGATCTAGATCAATCTTCACCTGAACCTCACTGTCAGCCTTCCCAGATTGTGAAAGAACCGGGGGCGAGCTTTCCACATGACCTTCCTTGAAATCATCGTCATTTACTTCTTCAATAATACCTTCAATAAAAGGTTCACCATTTTTCCCAGTTTTTGGTGGGAGTGCCTCCAGCATACGTACCTCATTATGGGTCTCCCAAAGAAAAGACAATATACGTGGTGTCCTCTTCACCTGGATGTTGGATAAGCATATTCATTTTACATGAGTTCTTCATCTGTCATGGAGGTTCTGCCTTCCCCTGTGCCTCCAGGTACCTGTAGCAATTATCGGTGGTGCCCCCATCAACCAACAACAAGTGCTTTGAAGTTTGCTCAGCGGAGCGCAAAGCTTTATTGTAGCACTCCCTTGAATCTACTTGGCAGCCTTTTAGATATCCAACTCCGTTCGGGGTGGGGAACTTCATAGAGAGATGATAGATAGAGGTTACCACCCTCATTTCCTTCAAGAGAGGTCTGCCAACAATACAATTATAAGAAATGTCTTCATTTACAACCATGAACTCTGTCACCTGCGTAGCTCTGAGAGGTTCAGCCCCTAGCACGACAGGGAGCTTTACTCTTCCCACGACCTGTACTGGTCCGCCAGTAAATCCGTATAAATCATTGTAGGCAGGTGACATCTCCTTGTCTTCTAATCCCATTTTTTGATAGGTGTCATAAGCCAGTATGTTGCAAGAGCTTCCGTTATCCACTAGAACTCGGTGCATATTGAGTCCTCCAATGGTGATAGTTACCACCAATGCATCATTGTGGGGGTGATGCACATGCTTAACATCATCTTCAGTGAAGGTGATATCTGCAGCTTCACCTCTAAAGAGCTTCAGAGGTCTTTCCGCCACGTGCATAACATTTGTGAGGGGGTTGCCTCTTGCCTCTCGTGCATAATTTTTCAAAGAATTTCTGCTAAACCCTCCAATATATGGCCCGCCAATGATAGTGTGGATACTACCAGCCCTGGTAGTACGTTCAGGTGGAGACTTGTCTTCACCTCTCTTGAACTTTTCCTCCTTATACTTTTTCGCCTCCTCTGCTACGAATTCCGTGAGGTACCCCTTCCTGATTAAATCCTCAATATGGTCTTTCAAGTGGCGACAATCAGCAGTCTCATGTCCATTGTTATCGTGGAACACACAATATTTAGCCAAATCCTTCCTCCCGGGAGGTCCCGTTCGCGGGGGTTTCCTAAACATTCCAGCGTTTAATAGGAGCAGCCAACGGTGTGTATTCCGTGTATTTTTTGATACCCTTTGTAGGTGGGTATTTATATCCCACAGTCCTTCTTGAGTTCGTTGTGTTAACAGATAGGGGTGCAGTCTTCATCTCCCTGTTGGTCTCAGACTCCCTGTAGGATGCGCGCTTACTATAGTTTCTGTCCTTAGGACTATAAGACCTGATCCTCTTGTTTCTTCCCCAATCACGAGAAGCATTATCCTTCTTTAAGTTTGCCAAAGATTGTTCCACAACCTTGTGCATTTCTGCTTTTGCATAAAAATCGGCCAATGTGATTGACTCCTTACTCTGTAGCTCCTTCCAGAATTCGGCTCCCGGCTTCACACCAGCTATCAAAAAATTCTTGTAAGTCTCATCAGTGGTTTTTCTCACCTTTGGAACTTCAGCATTGAACCTCTTAAAGTACTCATTCAAGGTCTCGTTATCACGCTGCTTTATGCTTGCAAGCGTGTTAGCTGGAGGAGCGAACGTGACTGAAGCTCTAAATTGGGTAACAAACATTTCACCCATCTGCTTTCAAGATTTAATTGAGTTGACGGGAAGCCTTTTAAACCATTGATGAGCGATATCCCTCAGGGTCGCAGCTAACAGGCGACATTTGGTGCGATCCTTAATCTGATAAACTTCCATTTCCGTGTTAAAACGGCTTATATACTCCACAGGGTCAGTAGTCCCATCAAATTTCAAATCTCCGACTCCCTTATAGCTACGGGGTAGAGGTGAGTCTCGCACCTTCTTGGTGAAAGGTGAACCTGAAGCTAGTCCTGATTGGGGACCTTTTTCAGCCATAATCTTCTCAAGAACTTTCCTGAGGTCTTTCACCTTATATTCTCCTTCCTCTTCATCTGATTTCGAACCACCTTCCTCATCGTCCTCATTGCCAGAACTTTCATCAGTGTTATTCTCAGCATTATATGACGAGCTAGAGTTGTGCTCGTCTTCAGCTTTGGAGTGAGATTTCTCCTTATGGTTCTTCGACCCCTTGGACTGTGATTTCTCACTTTGGGTCTTTCTGATGAGCTTTTTCTTTGTTCCCGAAAGTATGTGCCTCAAATCCTCGCTTGTGAGTTTCTTTCCCACTCGATCGAACACGCTTATACTCTTATTAGCCGAAGGTTCGGGGCCTTCCTGGTCTTCAGCTTCAGAGTTCCAGTCTGGGTTACTCTGATCGGTTTCAACATCAGAAAAAGTCTTCTTACTTCTTTCCTTTTCAGGCTCTTCTTCTTCGCTGTCAAAATTTAAGTGTTTTGGAGTGCCTTTCTTTTTCGAACGTTTTTCCGAGGACTTCATTTTCTTTCGCCATTTGTTCATTTTCTCCGACTTCTTTTCCAAAGAAACAACCCCGTCACCAATTTGTTGAAGATGAGTTAGGATGTCTCTGTTTGTGACCTCGCCCTAGGGATCTTTTTCACGATCACCTCCGCCCTTCAGGGGCGTTTGAGTGTTACCGGAATCGTCTGACATTTGTTTCTTTCAAAAAATTTCCACGGAGGTTCGTCCCCTCCTTCTAGCGCCAATTTGTTGTGATGAAAATCTGGAATTCCACAACGAGAGAATCTTGCTGAAATATACGAATAATTGTCCTTGATTTTCGGACAGAGCTTCAGGTCTGTAGTTGAGCAGCTGAAGCTTATCACTGGAATCTTGAAATAAAATAATATTTTTGGGCTATGTTGACAAAAACCACCGATATAAACTGATAAAGTAAGTCCTACTAAATCAGCAAATCTACCGAAAAAATATTACTTAGGGAACACGTGCCTTGTGTATGTAAAAGTAAAAATCTGAATCCCTTTTGTCAATTGCCTACATATCCTATTTATAGGAATCAAGCCCTCATGTAGTTCTTTTAGGTTAAACCTCTCATTTCTTGTATGTTAAGCCACTAACTCTAAATCCTCCATTTATTTGATATTTACCCGAATATTATTGATATAAATCCACTTTCGGTTGTAATTACCCAATTCCTAACAAATCATAGATGATAAACGTCTCTATTTTAGGGATAACTACGCATTACTAGAAGATAGAAAGTAGAATTATCATCCAACTCTACCTCTGTCTGGAAGAGGTGCAGACAACCCTGAACCTGCTCCTAAGCACTCTGAGTCTGCACCTTGGCCTTCCCCGAACCTAAATACTATGAAGCTGTTCCTTCATCCGTATGGACCTTACTAAAACAATCCAAATTGGGCCTATATTTCATGTGGGCCTTAAATCTAACCCGTGTGAGATTTTGGGTACAACAACTATCCCGGTTCCTTGCTGTATTGAATACAAAAGGAACTTAATCCTCTCACCCAACAACTTATTTTGACATAAACCTCCATCCACAAATATACCCTTGAACTCTAAACTCCGGTTCTTAGATGAGCAACCTCCTTATTGATAGCAACAGATTCAAATGATCAAAACTCTTATTTTTACTTGCATGCATAAGTAGAAAAATTAGAACATAAAACGTGCGGGTGCGGCTAAGCATTGGGACTAGAATGGTCTAGTAGATGACACGCCCTTGTTCACTTACCCACATCCCTGTCTGTCTCATATATCTAGTTATCTACATTTACTCTCTGCCAGTCTGCCATTAAAAATACAAGTGAGCACCTTAGCTTCCCCCCCTCTTCTCTTTAACATTTTTGTACTAGATTCACCTGCATATTAATTCAATACCCCCCCCCCCCCCCCCCCTGATAATTGTGTGTATTTTTACATTTACTGGCAGCAGAACAGAACAGTGTCTCATCAAGAATTCTACAACTGAAGAACAAGACATAACCAGCTAAGTCGAGTTTCTTCCATTTGATCAAAGGTCAGTTTTCCAATCTTTTGATTTTACTGATCCCAGTGCTTAAAACAGCTCATCAAAAGCCCCCTCAAATTTGTTCATAAGATATGCACAACACAATATTTTTTTTTTATTTCAACCTGCATTTTGCCCTCATGATCTGCCAAGTTACATCTGAGTAGATTCTTGGTTACCGGAACTACCAGATTCTTCAAAGTTTTTTGTTACTCTGATGTGTTGTAATTTGTAAAGTCTAACATTTATTTAGTAGGGGACTGGGAAAAAAAGAAGTTAATTTTTTTTTTGTATATATGATTTCAGGAGAGTGTTGGCATTAGACCATTGGTGTTACCATATTTTTGTAAGATCAAGCGAGAAGTAAAGCCAGAATGATGATCATGAGAAGAAGACTGGCTTGTTGTACCAGAGACCCGAAACTTAGCCTTGATTTTGATCAACAAGAAAGTAAGTTTTTTCTTTAACTCTTGATGTTGTATACATTGTATACACTTCAACTTTAATTCTGCCCGAGCATCCGCGCGCCGGACACTCGATACATTTGTTTTCGTCAACAATGTGTATTACGTACTCATATAAATCTTCTAAATACGTATTTAGGGACATTTTTCTCATTTTAAATTTACTGTCGAATACGAGTCGGGTTAACTTCAGTACATAAACATACACAATATATTTGGTTTTCGAGTTCTCATGTGAATTTTGACCCTGTATATGTAGCGGATACATATACACAGATGAATGTATATACTATATAGGCATGTAACTCAAGTAATCAGATGAATCTGCCGTAAATTATGCTAAATTATTGTCAGCCTCATCTGCCCAAGCCCACCATTGTCTTGACTTATTAGTCACTGATGATACACATGGGTACTACTATACCTACAGTTCTACACTGATATTGTATTTTAAATATAAAACTTCTTTTAAATATGCTGATAGACTTGTAACTATTCTTACACTAATGTTAGAAAAATATGTATTCTAGATTCAAACTCATTAACAAAAACACGTACTAGCTCCGTCTCATCCAATTCTTAACATTTTACGATTTGATTTCTTAGCTTTTCTTCGCAATGTTAACAAAGACGGAGGGGAGTAATAGTCAGACTAGGTTACAAGACTTTCATGAGATTCCCTCCTTTTTATTCTGCAAAAATACAAACGTAAATTCTGAAATCTGAATAGTCTTTTTAATGTGTTAATGTTTGGTACACTGAATGATTCAGCTGCAAGACAACCCTACAAATTCTAGGACCACCATTTTCCTTACAAATTTATTTACTCATAGCAAATGCATGGACTTTACGGACTAATAAGAGTTTCGGTATTTTGTGTTTTAGAAACACTCTCGACCTCTTGTTACCGAGAATATGATTTCGACGAGGCCATAGGAATCGACACAAATATCAAACGAATGGTACATTCACAGGAAAGCACAAGTCTTATTTATGGAATATTGATTGATGTAAATTGATTGGAGTGGGCCTGTTTTGTTGTACATTTGTGAAGTTCTTACTTGCAAGTTATAACTTGCATTCCCTTTTCGTGAAGTAATAAGCAATACAGAGTCATATTATTCGATTTTTTTTCTCATTTTATTTTGTTTTTTTATTGTGATGTCTCTCTAATATAAAAAATTATATATTTTACATCTGAAGGGCCAAGTATAAAATTATTAACAAACCCAGCTGAGCAAATCTAACCGTTTCATTCGTTTTTAATTATTTAAATTATTTGAAAAATTCTTTGCTTGTCCGATCTAGTATATAAATTAGTGGCACTAGTAGCAGCTGCATGTGCTCGCATCTAGGAGAGATTAGAGATTCTAATTAATTAATCGTGAAATGTTTATTTTGTGTAGTAGTCCGTTGATAACTCGCTCTTTTTTGCGATTATTGAATTACGTAAACATTATATGAATAACGTAAAAATCTAGATGCGTTACAAAAAAATTTAAATTTATGTAATTGATCATTTCCGCAAAAATTAAAACATGGGTACAAAAAAAAAGAGCCTGGACAATCAATTAGTATAAAAAAAACTATCTATTTTGCTTAGATGGGGGAGGTGGTGATATAATGATGCTTAAAATATGATATATTTTTATTGTTTGCAAATAATGCATTTGCTACTATTTCCTCGAGGTTTTTTGGATTAAAAAGAGATGGATGTCTCCTGTTTTAGTAGTCTAATTAATTTGTGTATCGATTAAACTTGAGTAATTAAGAGCATAGGTTTAAATTTTGACAGGCATGATGACATACAATGGGCTTGAGAGCTGCATCATTAACAATCAATCTTACGAGAATGATGGTGGAACAAGCAGGGGAGATGGAGATGGCTGCCTAACTGATTCTGTTGATGAAGAGTACTCGAGTTGTTCATCCAGCAACAATGCTTCTGGATCATTTTCTTCACACTGGACATCGACCAAGTCGAAGAGAGACGAGAAACTCAATGATGAATGGCGACTCTCTGACAGCCCCCAAAAGATTTATGTTAAAGAGAAACAAGCTTACAAGGTCGAAGATTTGGATGTTAGGACGCTGAAACAAAAGTTTGCGAAGCTGTTGCTTGGTGATGATATTACAGGAGGACGGAAGGGTGTCTCCAGTGCTTTGGCATTGTCGAATGCCATAACAAATCTCGCAGGTATATATTACCAGTATGAACTATAAAGTAGTAATACTCACTTATTTTTCTGAAACTTGATATGAAGAAGTAAATTTGCAGCATTGGTTTTCGGAGAGCTATGGAAACTGGAACCACTGTCTGAGGAAAGGAAAAATAAATGGCGAAAAGAAATGGACTGGTTACTATCCCCTACCAACTATATGATTGAGCTGGTTCCAGCTACGCAACATAGCATCGATGGCCAGACCTTGGAGGTACATATATACCTTGTTCTAATGTAGCTATCAACTTCAATACCAAGTCAGATGAATAACTCTTTCAAAACTTATAGGTTTTTAGTAGAACCCACTAAATGTATCATATACGTTTAACACTTACATGTTGCTGGAGCAGATAATGACACCAAAAGCTCGAGCAGATATCCATATGAATCTTCCAGCACTTCAGAAGTTGGACTCTATGCTTATTGTAAGGCATCTCTTGTTCACCATCAAAAATACCTGGACTAGGCTTCAACTCATTTTATGCATATTGAATTTACAGGAAACATTGGATTCAATGATTGACACTGAATTTTGGTATGTCGAAGGCAGTAGCCGAGCAGAAGGAAAGAGCTGCTGCACTGGACAAAGCAATAGATGGTGGCTTCCATCGCCCCAAGTACCCGCAGCAGGGCTATCAGATACTGAAAGGAGGAAATTGCTAAATCAGGGTAAAGTAGTTCATCAAGTTTTCAAGGCTGCAAAATCCATCAATAAAAATGTCTTGCTTGAGATCCCTGTTCCTGATGTTATACGGGAGGCACTACCCAAGGTAAGCAAACAAGTCTTGAATGTTGTTACAAGAGAGCCAAAGCTGTGAAAATTATAATTTTAGTGTCAACAATGATTTTTGATTACTATGTACTTTATGTTTGCAGTCTGGAAAGGCAAATCTTGGGGAAGATCTTTACAGCAACTTAACTGCAGAATCACCCACAGTGGAAGAAGTGCTTCATGCCCTCAATTTGAAATCTGAACATAGGGCCCTTGAAGTCATTAACAGGTTGGAAGCAGCAGCAATTGCATGGAAACAGAGAATGTTAGAGCAAAGTACCAACCAATCTCCAATTCAAACATCATGGTCTTTTCTAAAGGATTCAGAATCTGAAATGGATAAGATGGAATACTTGTTAAACCAGACGGAAAGTCTTGTACAGGAAATCAAGTCCAGATTCCCAAAACTTCCCCAGTCATTCCTGGATGTCAAAAAAATCCAATATGGAAAGGTATATAGTGTCATTTATATTGCACAAGAAACAAGCTTATAAAGTCTGCCTGTCTTCATGGATTATCCCTCCCCGTACTGTATTTGAGTGAGATATATCGAGTATGTTCAATTTGGTTTAGGAATTAGAAATATCAAACTATTGATTTAAGTGTTTGCATTCTTCAATAATATCAGTCTGCTATTCAAGGAAGAGATGCACCAACAGTTTTGTTCAATGTGTGTATAGGATGTTGGTCAGTCGATCCGAATTAGAAATATCAAACTATTGATTTAAGTGTTTGCATTCTTCAATAATATCAGTCTGCTATTCAAGGAAGAGATGCACTGACAGTTTTGTTCAATGTGTGTTTATAGGATGTTGGTCAGTCAATCCTAGAGGCTTATTCGCGGGTTCTTGCAGACTTGGCATTCAGCATACTAACTAGGATAGGAGAGGTTCTGCAGGAAGAAGTTTTAAGTAATCCGAATTCCCCTGCTGCTACGTGCAACTTTCCCGGAGTAAACCTTAACAGAGCCGATAAGAGGATGCCAAGTCTGCATGTGAGACACTCTCTCATTGATCAGATGAATATCGTAGATGGCCATTTTCGCGAACCAAATACAATCAAGTATAGTAAATATGAGTCCTCGGACGATGAACACAAAACGAGTTTAATGACCGGAACAACTGGCCAAAGCAGAGTATGGTGCATAGGCAAAGATGCATGTGGCAGTCTTTCGACTCTTTCCCCTCAAAGTACCCCCTGATGCCCCGCTGATATATGTTGTAAATATACATTATTACAAGAGGTGGTTTAGGAAGTTGCCAAATATGGTGTAGCAGCGTTGTCAGTATAACCAGAGGGAGGGACAGATCTCATGACGCTAAATTAAATACTCCTATCTCTGATGTCGTGAAGCACAGTAGTTTAAGCAGGTGTTGGCCTCAGCGAGAGTAGAAGACAGTGGGGCTAAAATTAAACAAATATACTCCTAAATCCAATGAGGTCAATTGTTCTTTAGCAAAAAAAAAGGGACAGATCTCATGACCCTTAGCTAAGAATGAACATCACCCCCAGTACTTTACGCACCAAGCCTATAAATATATTTCTTATAGTTGATATTTATATATATTTAAGTAGAAAGGTGCTTTACAATTCATTGCAGCGTCCCCTTTATATTCTTTCAAGTCAGCTCATGTATTTCTTTTCCTGCAACTCTCTATTGCCCAGACAAATTTTAATGCCATCATCTACATTGTCTTCAGCCCTTGATGCAGAATTTTAATTTTTTTAAAAAAACAATAAAAATCTTATCGCTGTCTCCAAGAGTATGATACAGTAGTGTACAAAATTTCTTCTGGCTAGTTATGTACTAATATTTCAGGCACTAACAGATGCCAAATTAGCAAACTTTAATTTCCATGCACGGAATTGCAATAAATGAAAAACTTTAAGACAGAGGGACGCGTTAAGGGAGAGTAAACAAGTGAGAGTCATGGATTCAACTATGACATAAAAGGTAGCAACATGCTGAAACTATGTATTAGTCGTGTGATTACACAGCAAAAATGTACACTGCTGGCAGAGTAGATCTCTGTCAATCCAAAAAGTCGCAGATCTGACATGGAACTGTTTGTTCATTGCAAATGGACATGAGTAGTGAACTGACCTTTCCTTGGATCAGAAAGCCTTCAAGGAAAAGCTAGTATGTTGGTGTAGCATGGCGTGCAACGAAAGACTCCACAAGCGGGTTTACAAGATGCGGTGCTTCATCCTTCATTCATAATAAGAAATGATGATAAACAAATTATCAGTAGAAGTTACGATAATTTCCACTACGTCCTTTGGACGGGTCGAGGAAGAAAAGACAAAGTGGGAATAATAAGTTCTTATAAGTTAATTGTGATGCTAAATTTCATTATGTTTACAAGGATCCCTACTGCATGACAGTCTCATGTCGAGTGGCCTTCAGAAAAATCTTCACTAAGCATTTTTATGATGTCCACACGTGTGGTTGCATGTGGGGTTCGAGGAGGGGGAATTTGTATGTGAGATAGTAAGAGAGAAAGAAACCTGAGGGCAGTGGCCAACATCAGGTAGAACAACAAAATCTTCAACAGTGTCAAAATCTCCATAGGCTCTTCCAAGTTCGATTGGTTCCCATGGATCTTTGTCACCCCATGCAACCAAAACAGGACACTGTAAAAGGAGAAAAGGGAAAGAAGAGACATACTTTGTTAGTTGCAAGAAGTACATTTTGAAGTGCAACAGAACTACAACAAGGACGTATTAAAATTAAAATATAACCTTCACTTGAGGCAGGAGCTCCTCAGGAAGAGGGCCGTCTGAATAACAGATGAACTCGAGAAAAACATCCACAGCACCTGGCTCAAGTCCAGGAAGAAGGATGGCCTGGACTAATTCGTCTGTCACTTGAGAAGTGTCATGGTAACACTGGAAAACGAAAGTTTTTAATTGTTCTATATATGCAATTTTAAAAATAATTACTGCTGTACTGCAGTTCATTACTTTGTGTTTCTATATCTTTGTTATCATGGCAGTTAACATTTAAAATTCAAAAGCTTAAGGCATTTGTCCAGTGTTAACAATACCTGGCAAAGAATATTCTTCACAGAATCTGCCGTGGCAACAGATTTAAAAAAGAATTTTCCCAGTGCAGTATTTCTGACCGCACATAACAACCTTTAGTAATGAGCATGAAAAACATAACACAGGCTGGTGGTCAACTTTACATTGTGACACACCTCAGGACATTTTGAAATGCTCGGATAAAAGGTCTTCCAAACCATGGCTGCTTAGTTATATGAAGCATACGGAGAGATACATTAAGTAGGAGAATGCCTTTACATATCTGTGGCTTCATTATAGCTGCCTGAAGGCCAACAAGTCCTGTACACACATAATTAATAATTCAATTCTGACTTCACATATTTGAACCAAAATACTACAAGTCAACAACAACAAAAAAACTCAGTGTGGGGAGTGTTTGCTTATATTTAAATGCAATTTTATCACATATATATTCAGATTACGCAGAATCATAGAAGGTTGATCACCTCCAATAGAATTGCATATAAAGAATGCTTCATCTTTAACCACGTCAGTGCAAAAATCATTTAGTTGGGCTCCCCATGTCTCAAATGTATAGAACGAATCACTTCCAAAATCACTAGGATTGGGTTTCTCTGAATATCCATAACCAATAAGATCGATTGCATAAACTTTCTGTGACTGTGCAAGAACTGGTATATTTTTCCTCCAGTGATCACTGTTAAAAGAAAACAAAGTAAATACCAAGGGGAAACAGCTCAAATCCTCATGCACTGTTTAAGAAGGAAAAAAAAACCTAATAGTAAATATTTCCTTCAAAATCAAGATTTAGTACAGCTCAATTGTGAATTATCAGTCCAAGCTTCCCTGAATTAGCATCACCACATGGCAACCCATGAATAAGCAATGCGGAGATTTATAAATATTACATTATACATAAAAAAGTTCATTGGTGATTGGCAATCAAATATACAAGATGAGGCAAATGTGATTAATGTGAACCTGTTCGCTCCAAACCCGTGTACTAAAACCAATGCCGGTCCACTGCTCCCAGCACACTGATAGCGGATCGAATAACCCTTCCATTTCCAAATACTATAATCATCCGAAAATTGAGTTATAGACACAATCAAAAACGCAAATAATTTAACACTTAAAATAATATTAACACATAGCAATACACAAGTTAAACCCTCACAACACCTCAGAACTTCTGTTAACCCAACAATCTCAAACTAAAATCACCAGAACCCCTATATTCCCAAATTATAATTTGAACATTAAGGCCAAAGATGGACTCCCGCCTATCAACTTCCCAATCCCAAAAACGGTTTTCGAGTGAGGAATTTGTATTTACACATAGAATAAATCACATTTCATCATCTGGGGTACAAACAATGTACTTAAAATACATATCAAGTCATCCTCTAAACTCCTGTCACCTCAAAATTTCGAAAATTTACCAACTTAACAACTAAATCATATCAAAATTGCAATGCAAACAATAATAAAAAACACCACAAACAAAAATTAATTGACTTACTCAACACATACAATAACTGAAATACAAAGGTAAAGAGAGTGTACCAAGTCTTAACTTCAACATGGGCTGGACTGCTTTTTTCTTTAGTTGAATCAACATCTGCAACAGAACATCTCAAACTAAAATTTGAATCATACCCATGAACAATTCTAGGACTCATAGCATTTCTTGATTTTCTTAAAAAATGGGTTTTTTCAAAACATCTTGAAAATGAAATCTTTGTTACAGACTTTTGTGGTAGTTCAGGCAGTGTCACTCTTGGATAACTTGTAGTAGCCATTTAAATGTATCAATACATGCTCCTGTATATTTTTAATTTATATTTATATGTAGAGATTTTATGTCATTGTTGTATGTGAACTGGGAACTGGGGATGTACTTGAAAGAGTTGTACAGCCACATGAAGCAAGAACTGAACACTTCACTACGATCTGCCACGTAGTCCTCTTTCCTTTTCTTTTTCTTTTTATATATATTTTTTGGGTTTGTTTAAGGGTAAAATACTAAAATTAGATTAGTTCCCGTGCATTTATTTTCTTAATTAGATATAGTTTAATTTGATTATAAAAGAACTTGTACATATAATCATATTTTACAAATTACAATACATTATTGAAAAAAAATTACAGTAACTTATGCAATTTATTATGTAATTAAAAATTATTTTAATTATTAAATAATTTTTATAAGTTGCAATTATGATTGATTTTGGTTGATGCAATTACATAAATGATTACAAAAGTTGTCGATCGTATTTTTGCAAATATTTTCAAAGAGTTAGTATTTTTGTAAATACATTTTGGGACGGGTCTCAGCACGCATTTTAAGGAAGGAAATTTTAAAAATAAGTTGTAGAGTTATACCGAGCGTGTCCGGGGTAAAAAAACCGGGAGTTAGAGAAGATAGATTAGAAAAAATCTAATATATCACCCCTCAAGTGGACTGGGCAAAGTTGATGAGTTTGAGATTGAGAGGGTAGAATATCTGGGCTATCCGGTTCGGGCTTTACGCATATGCTCCTACCATTCTTCAAAGCGATCTACTATCACGATTCAACAAACACATCGGGTCCATTTTCTATTACACCTTGGCACGTGACAAAACCCTAAGTCATCTTCCCAGCCAAACATTTTCATTATCCAAATCATTTCAGTATGTGGAATATTCAAATAATATAATTTTATATTTTTATTAAATTTATTTGAATATTCATTTTTAGTAAACTTACCCAAACCAATACATTTATTAAAAAAAAAAATTATTTTTAATAAAAAATTATACTTCAAACTACTTTTTTTAATTTAACCCAAACACGAGCTCCTAACCCACTCATATTTTCCCTAATTATTAGCCTTTAAACTAAGTGATTTGACACCATCCATGTTCAAAATATTATTAACAGGTCGATGAAAAGAATTGTAAGTTTTTGGGCAAAAAAGAAAGGTAAGTTTAACCGACCATTTAGATTAATCTATCTATTAATATATATAATACAACAACTAGGGCTGAGCAACGGTCGGTTTGGTCGGTTTTTATCGATCAAATCAGACCGGACCATATATGACGGTTTTATTAGAAATCAGACCAGACCAGACCGTTTAGAAATCAGACCAGACCAGACCGTAATTAAACGGTTCGGTTCGGTCGGTTTCGGTTTTAAACCTAGACACCTAAATATTTAAAATAAATGGACTGAAAAAAATATCGACAATGTTACAAACTCAGTTTCAAACTTGCTGCTACTAACATCCTTGTAGTTCACAAAATAAACTTGCAGTTTACAAAATAAAAACATTGTTCCATCTAATAAACCATGTTTTTAATGATACACATCATTAAAATATGAAAGTCTTAGCAAAAATATAGACAAAGATCAACTCCAGTAGTCTTCATACTCAACATAAAATTAGAAATATCTTAAAGAAAGACTAAGAAATATGTGAGGTATAAAATTAAATGATTAAATATAATATATTATATTAATAAAAACTGAAGCGGTCCGGTTCGACCTAAACGGTCGGTCTAGATATGAAAACCGAACCGGACCAGAAAATAACGGTTTATTGTTTTACCAAACCTAAACCAAACCAAACCGTCAAAAAAACCGAAAAAGGCGGTTTGGTCGGTTCGGTCCGGTCCGGTTCGGGCGGTTTGATTTTTTTTGCTCAGCCCTAACAACAACATAGGGGTTTGGTTAAGCAATTTAATTCATGGACACTTTTGCCCTCCTAATTTTTGTTCATTGACAATTTTACCCTAATGTACCTCATTATTATGTATTAATTATTTTCTAATTTAATATACATGTATTAATTGCTATAATATTTATGCATATTAATTGTGTCTAACTCATTACTACATAACATTAATTTTATATTTAGGAATACTTGATTATTTAATATTTTTATTTAATTATAGTTAATTTATCGTACTTTCAACAAAAAATATTATTTGAAGATAACATAATATTAAAAACAATTAACCAATATATACCTAAGTAATTTCGTAACAAAATTTTATATGTAGAAAGGAAAAAATTTCAAAAATACTTCACACATTATAACATTTTTTTTGAAAGGCATCACATTTTATAACTAATACATATAACTTGTTTTTTAGAGAAACATTTGAAATTTATAATTTATGTAAGCTCTGAATTAAATTAAAATTTGAGCTAATTCTCATCAACAAACATAGAACTTTTATATATATTACACGGAATTTTTATGTATATCACTTTAATAAAATTGGAGATAATTAATATCATCACAAAGTACTTTCCAAAATTACCGATGATATAACTTATTTATCACACTTTTAATACGTAAATACGTCATACACTTTTAAGAAAAAAAAAGTAAAATTTTCGAATTGAGAACATGCCCGTGCTTTGCACGGGCTAAAGAGATAATTATATATCAATTATTGATCACTTTTCTCTCCTTATCACTTATACACATACTTGAATTATAAATTATGCAACGCATCCAATGAATCTGATTAAATTAAATATTTAAAAAAGGAGAAGTTTCTCGAAACAAAATCTAGTGTGCTTCATAAGACCACGGTCTCCCACAGTCATTCCAATACGAGGAACATACATGTATTAAATATTAAATACCGCAATAATGGAGGATGCAATATATAAAAAATTCGTATAATTCTTTGCCGTATATCAGCAATTTATATTTAAATACAAGCCCGGTAGCCGGCGGCCATCAATACTATTATATAAAGGAGAAGACGGGACGGTGAAGTGGCGCCTCTAGAATCGCTCCGTTCTATTTTTCTAATTTTCTCATTTTTTCACAATTTTTAATTTTAATAATTACAACTTCCTTTTTCTTTGATTTAGAAAATTAAAACTTCTTTAAAATTACAACTTCCTTATTATTTTCGAATTTGTAGGACTTGATAGAACTTTCTTTAATATTTTTCTAATTTTCTCAATTTTTCACAATTTTTAATTTTAATAATTAGAACTTCCTTTTTCTTTGATTTAGAAAATTAGAACTTCTTTAAAATTACAACTTCCTTATTATTTTCGAATTTGTAGGACTTGATAGAACTTTCTTTAATTTAGAAAATTTCTTTGATTTAGAAAATTATAACTTCCTTATTATTTTCGAATTTGTAGGACTTGATATAACTTTCTTTGATTTAGAAAATTACAACTTCCTTATTATTTTCGAATTTGTAGGCTTGATAGAACTTTCTTTTATTATTTACATCACCGGTACCATAACTTCTACTTATAAAATACAAGAAATTGAATTTCCTTATTTACATTAGAATTTATAACAAAAATAATAAATATATAAAAATTAATCATCTTTAGAATTTAATTAAATAAATATTACTTTTTTCTTATCAACTAAATTTGAACATGTAAACGTTGACTTTCTTGATAAATAAATTTGAATACACGGTAGTGTGAAATTACCATATTTATTAAAAAAGTAATTAAAGAATTTTCAGTTCCCATAATACGTGGGAAAAAAGTTGTATAAAGTCCCTTAATCTCCGTCCATTCATAGAGTTGCAATACAGGTTTCTTGATTTTATTATTTTTATAATCTTCATGGCTAGATAGATGATAATTATTTTTTGCTTACAATCTTTGTGTTTTTTATTATGCTCATAATGATTTAGTTATTTATTAAATAGTTTTTTTAAGATTGATGATTGTGTGCTTAAATTTGATTTGCAGCGGTGCTAAACACGACACAAGATGTTGAACACGTTTCGTAGAAAAAGGATTATAACCGCTACGTTGCCCCTTGCAAATTGCAATCTTGGAAACTGTAAGTTATGGAACAAGCACACGCTTCGCTATGGTTGCTTACGTTTCTATTTAACTTATATATATACTACAAGAATAATATTTTTTTGCTAACCTATATTTACAAGAATATTGGGATGAAAACACGAATACATGTATGTGTAACTGTAATGTTTCTCTAAAATTTAATGTCATTATATGCTCAATTATTATTATTTTTTGTTTGTGAAGCTGATGATTTTAGCCTTCATCTTAAAACCTTATGTGTTTCTAATGTATCAATATGACACTCAAAAATATATTCATTCTTTGGCTGTTGAGACTTGAGAAACCGAAAGATTAACACTGAAACCTTTTTTTCACTGATTTGGAATTTCTTTCTTGTGAAAGTGATGGAACTTTTGCAATGAAAGTGGCTATAGTTTAATGCTTTTAGTTTATGGAATATGTATCTGTATCGGCCATCGGGTATGATACGGTATGTCATGATATAACTGATTACTGAACTGTCAGGAATTTTACTTTCCAGGAGACTTAAAACTTTCAACACCTGCAGAACAATTACGTACCATGATCATGCACGGTTTTATTCCTTTGACGCTACCTGGTTTTGGATTGGTGTTTTACAAAGAAATTGATCATCGTGTTTTGATTAGACAACTTCTAAATTGATTTATGTGTAGGGTTGTAAATAACATGTTTTTAATTGTAGTCATGCTAATGCTCTTACAAATTAATCAATATATTTTGTGTGTTGTGTTTGGTGAGCATGCAGATGGCATGTGATCTATGAACTGGAATACAGAGGAGAGCCTGCTTATATAGTCTGCCACTAAGTTTTCTTCAAGCAGTGTTACGGGAAGTGTCTAACCGATTTTGATCAACTGCCACCAAATCAATAATGTAGCGTACATTAATAAAATACTAGCTTAGCTTTTCTACCTATGCAATACATGTATACGTGGTTAATTATTTATATAAATACTTTTTAATTTTTTTAGAAACTGTCACATTAATTTAATATTAGTTTTACTAATTTTTAATAATAATTGAAGTTGATAATATATGTTCCTGATTATTTATATTTTTAGAAAAATTATAAAATAATGTTTGCAATATTTGCAATTGCACGTCATGCTTTATAAATGTTATTTATAAGTATTTAATTAGAACAAATTATATTTTGAAATTTATTTAAATTAATATATGTAAATTCCCTTAAATTGATTATACTTATTTTATTAACATTAATTTCTATCAGTTTAGTCATTATTGTATATGAAATTTCATGTTTCTTCTAATTTTAAAATTGTTAAACTTTATACTCTTCTCCTCTCATTTCTTTAGACTTACCTTTTTGGTACGTTCCTATCCGGGGGACGGAGAGAGTATTATTTATCCGCCAACTTCAATTTCTGTTTTTTCAAGAAAACTTGCAAAATAATATCCATAAACCCTATTCATAATATTTGCAATTAATTTATACAATACTGCATTTACAAATTTATATGATATTATAAATATTGTTTCTTAATTTTTTTTATATAGTCTATATTTTGAGTTTTAGAAAAAATATTACAAGGCTAACGCGATGCTCTAGAATTGTTTGATAAATATTTATCTTTTTTTTCTAAAACGCCTCAATTTCAGTTCAATCAATCTGAATTTCCTTTTTTACATTAAAAAATCA
This sequence comes from Heracleum sosnowskyi, assembly GCA_030848705.1. Lineage (NCBI taxonomy): Eukaryota > Viridiplantae > Streptophyta > Magnoliopsida > Apiales > Apiaceae > Heracleum > Heracleum sosnowskyi. Next base: position 4,297,880 of record CM061242.1, on the reverse strand, counting down.
ATCATTTTTAGAATTTAATTAAATATATATTGCCTTTTTTTCAACTAAGTTAAATCATATTATAATTTAAATCTTTATCTTTACATATGAAGACAAACCCGGGCGCCTTTAAATCATTTGAAAAACATTTATCTTTTTTTCTAGCTCCTCAATTGTAATTCAATAAAATTGAATTTCCTTATTTATATTGAAAAATCACGTTAAGAATTTAATTAACTTTATTTAGAATTTAATTAATCCTCTTTAGAATTTAATTAAATATATATTACCTTTTCTCAACTAACTTGAATGCTACTTATAATTTAATTTTAAATTTTTATATTATATAAAGGAGAATCTTGAGCGCCTTCAAATTATTTAATCTAATTTTAGCTGATTTTTTGTTTATTAGTTCTAGAGTATATCTTTTTATTGATGGTGTTACATGTTTATGTTACAATATGTATGAATTTTTCTGATAATCTTTGTAGTTTTGTGATAATATTTATGTTTTGCTATTTTAATAATTTTTTATGTGTCATGTTTGAGTTTGATAGGGTAATGATGCACATGTATGTACTTAAAAAATTATTAAAATGTCTAGGAATATTTTGGAAAATTATGATTTTGTGATAATACGAATAGTTGAAGTTTGAAGTTTGAAGTTGGGGTAATACATAAATTTTTAGTATTTTTAATTTATATGTATTTTGGGCAAAGGGAGTTGGCTCAAAAAATTTGATACAAAATCGACATAAAAGTCTTGGGAGATTTAAGAAATTTGTTAATTTTGTTAAAATACTAATGGTTGAAGTTTGAAGCGGTGGTTAATATTAAATTTTATTATTACATTTTTTTAGCATTTTGTATTTATATGTAATTAGTGTGAGCTCAAGAAAATATGACACCAAACCAGCATAAAAAATATGTAAATAACCTTTTTTTTATGTATGTTTACTTTGTAAAATATTGTGTAGAATATTTATATGATATTTTATATATTTTTTCTTGATCATTTATGTAATATGTAATATTAAAAATTTTACAAAAAATATTATAAGGCCGCCGTGAAGCGCGACTTAGTCGAATATAAAATTTTAATTCAATAAAATTAAAATATTTACATTTTTAATATTTTGTCGTCCAAAAAATATTTATCTATTTTTCTAGATCTCCTCAATTTTAATTCAATAAAATTAAAATTCTTTATTTACATTTGAATTTTTAGGGAATAACTCTATTTAAAATTTTCACACCTTACTTCTTCTATGTTCCAAGAATATTAGTTGATACTTGATAACTATAATTATTTTATTTAACCGATTTCTTTAGAGATTTCGCTTTGAATTACAAAATTTATTTTATACTTTGCAATTTTAAGGATCAATATTTGCCACAATTATTAATTAGAGTAGTGTTAGATGTTTAAAGAATATTTTCATTTGAGAAAAAACATGAAAATATAAATTTAATTTAATCTTATATTATAATTATGTTTAGAATTTAATATTATGTTTAGAATTTAATCCTATATTTATAATTTAATCTTTACTGAATCTTTTTATTATAATCATATTTAGAATTTAATCTTTATTATATCTTTATATTATATAAAAGTGTGGCATACAAAATAAATTTTAGGATTTATGTACACAAGCATATTCGTGCAACTGTAGCATGGAACATACACAAACAATATCTTTTTGTTACTTTTTTTGGTATATGAATATCTAACAAGGTATATATGTTCTTTTGAGTGTGATAAAGTTTAGCAAGATGGAAGACACTATTCAAAAAGGTACATATTACATCCGTGTAAACAATTATTGCTAATTTTTGTAGTTTATTTTTATATCTCATAATAATTATATTGAATGTTATATTTGTATATAGTTTTTGATATATTATTTTTGTGATTTTGAGAATTAATTAGAGTTATATTCAATACAATTATCTCATAATATTTTTATGAGAGACACGTGATTAATTTACAATTTCATATATTTCTTTCATAATTAATCATGCTAAGAGAATTGAATTTCTTTATTTACATTAAAATTTATAGTAAAAACAATAAATATAAAGTCAAAGTTCAGAATTCAATTAAACAAATATTATTTTTTTTCTTAACTAAAATAAAATTGAATTCCCTTATTTACATTCAAGTTCACCATAAAGACAATGATTATATAAAAAACAATTATGTTTCCCTGATGAAACTTTTATATTATAATGATGCACATGTACATACTAAAAAAGAAGATTATAACGTCTAATGATATCTAAGAAAATTTTAATTTTTGTGATAATACGAATTGTTGAAGTTTGAAGTGGTGGTTAATAATTAGGTATTTATTATACCTTACTTTTAGTATTTTTAATTTATATGTATTGACTGGGTGTCGGCTGAAGAAAATATGACAAAAAATAGGCAAAATTTATAATTTTTTTGTTATAATACTTATGATTGAAGGTTGAAGCGGTGATTAATATTTAAATTTTATTATTATATGTATTTATGCAACGGGCGTCAACTCAAGAAAATATGACACAAAATCGGCATAAAAATATGTAAATAGTCTATTATATTGTTTATGTATGTTTACTTTGTAGAATATTGTATTTACTATATATTTATATTTATACATATTATATGTTTTTCTCGATTTTTTTTCTCTAAGTAGTTAATAATTAAAATTTATAAGACCGCCGCGAATCGCGGCTTAGTCGACTAGTTGTATTAGAATTCAAATTAAATGTTTGTATATTAAGTCACATTTTTTTTTTTTGAAATCAATACGAAACTTTTATTTCAAATCAGAATGCAATACATCGATGAGAAATGATGGTACATCACACCATTCCTTACATTCAGACTTAGAACCAGTCTCTTTAGCCAAAGCATGAGCCACTGAGTTCGCTGAACGTCTAATAAAATACACTGAATAGGACCTTAAGTCCTTAACTATAGACCGACAATCATCCATAATAGCCCCTAGATACGAAGAATCCTTCAACTTACTGTCAAAAGCTTGAACAACAGCTAAAGAATCCAGCTCAATATTCACACATGAGATCCCCTTCCTTTTTAACCAAGATAGTGCCTCTTTAAAAGCCAAAGCCTCCGCTACTTTCGGATCCACTATGCGCGTCCAAAAACCACCATAGCCAGCTACAAAATGCCCCTGGTCATTCCTCAAAACGCATTCAAAGAGCTTCGACCACTTGTCTCAAAAACCGCAGCATCTATATTACACACAAGCCACCCCAGATCTGGCCTTCGCCATACTAACACCCCTTCCATGTCATTTAGCTTCCAGTGACTGTCTTGCGTACTCTGAGCTCGTTGTCATTGGAACAGAATAGATCAAGTTGCATTAACCACCATAGACGAGGGTTTAAATTTCTTATTCCACACCACACTATTTCTGTGCTCCCAGATTTGCCATACTAGCATACAAATAATCTCCAACTCCTTTGAAGATTTAACCTGGAACCAGTTCTTCATAATACTCTGAACAGACGTGTCTGAGTTGAAGACGCCATCTACTTTCGCTAAACTCCAACAAGACTGTGCAAAAGAACAGAAAAATAGGACATGCTCAGCACTCTCCGAAACGTTATGACAAACTGAACATATGGGGTATACTTCGACAAACCGACTTCTGAGATTTTCCAACGTTGGAAGACAATTCTGCATCATTCTCCAGACAAAGATTTTCACCTTCAGCGGGATACGCAAATTCCAGATCTTAATCCAATTGAAGTCAATCCCCGAACTAAAAAACCCATTATCATACTGACACAACCTACGATATCCACTCTTGACTGAGTACTCTCCTTTCTCCTCCTCTAACCACATCCACGAATCATCTAATCTGGAATGACTTAACGGAATCTTTAGAATCTGAGCCACATCATTTTCATTGAATAAGTCTCTAAGAATGTCTACATCCCACTCCAAATTATCAACTCTCATAAGCCCACTCACCTTAGCATCATTTAAACCTTGGCCACACGGAGTTGTGATCCTTGTTTGATTCACATTCAGCAACCAGGGATCACCCCAGATGTTCACTGTCTCCCCCCTACCTATTCTCTTCACACTGCCATTGTAAACAAGTTGATGCGCTGCCATGATACTACGCCACACGTAGTTGGGGTTGTTGCCTAACTTGGCCTCTTCGAAACTACACCTTGGGAAATATCGAGCCTTTAGCAATCTGGAGATGAACGAGTCTGGTTCCGTTAAAATCCTCCATGCTTGCTTACCCAGCATAGCCACATTAAATTCCTGAATCCGTTTAAATCCCATCCCCCCATATTTCTTTGGATAACACATTCTACTCCAAGCCATCCATCTTATCCCCTTGTTTTTCTCAACACTCGAAAGCCACCAAAACCTGTTCATCAGCAGTTCAATATCCTCACATAGCTTTTTTGGGAGAAGAAACACACTAGCTACATACGAAGGGATTGACTGCACCACTGATTTAATCAAAATTTCTTTCCCTCCTCTAGAAAGAGTTGTTCCTTTCCAACTTTGAAGCCTATTCCATATCTTCTCCTTCACATATCGAAATGTCTCCCACCTGTTACTTGAAACCATTTTCGGAAGACCCATATACATTACATCATTTCGAGTCTGCACTTGTAGAACTTTACAGATAGCTACTGCAGTCTCGTTTCCAGTATTACGATTGAACGAAATAGCTGACTTCTGAAAGTTGATCTGCTGTCCTGAAGCTCTTTCATACCGAACAAGACACTCTTTCACACTCTCTGCTTCACTCACAGTAGCTCGAAAAAACAAGTAACAGTCATCAGCAAAAAATAAGTGTGTAATAATCGGAGCCCCGTTAGCAATCTTACATCCATGAATAGCTCCAGAAACTTGTTTTCTGTGAATCAACGCAGACAGACCTTCAGCGCACAAAAGAAACAAGTAGGGTGATATAGGATCACCCTGTCGCAATCCTCGACTAGGATAAACTGGGCCTATCTCATTTCCAGAAACAACAAATTTGTAAGAAACTGTCGACATACAAAGTTGAATCCACCCCTGCCACTTCTCAGAAAAACCCAGCTGCTTCATAACACCTAGAACGAACTCCCACTCCACCCTATCATAGGCTTTACTCATATCGATCTTAAGGGCTGAATAACCTGATTTTCCTTTTGTCTTCCTATGCATCCAGTGATTTACCTCAAATGCTGCAATTACATTATCTATTATCAATCGCCCAGGGACAAAGGCACTCTGTGTCTCAGAAATAATGCTTGGAAGAACCATCTTTAAACGATTTGCCAGCATTTTCGTGATTATTTTCATCATAACGTTACACAACGAGATGGGCCTAAGATCAGCCAACATTTCAGGATTTGCCTTCTTAGGGATAAGGACCACTACCGTATCATTAAGCTTTCCCGGGATAATGCCCATATTTAAAATACAAATGCATTCCTTAGCCACATCCTTACCAATTATACTCCAAAACTTCTGATAAAAATCGGGATTCATACCATCCGGTCCTGGACTCTTATCCGGGTGCATAGCAAATATTGCTTGTTTAACCTCTTCCTCGTTGAATTCTTGAGACAACATATCATTCTGAGTCGAAGAAATACGCTCCCCTATACATTCCAGCACATTCTCAACCATCACCCCTTTAGCTTCGAATAGGTCATTGTAATATTCCTCTACAACATTGCTCAAACCTGTAGACCAGTCGACCCAAGTCCCCTCTTTATTCTTTAGCTGGTTGATGTGATTTTTCTTTCTTCTCGAGGACGCATACGAATGAAAATACTTTGAATTACTATCTCCCCCTTTCAACCAGAACTGTTTAGCCCTCTGCTTCCAGAAATCTTCCTTCTGAGAAAGAATCTTAGAATACTCCGCCTCCGCATCTCTCAAACACTGCAGGGAATAAGCATCATTTAGGCCTCGAAAACGTTCCATCGTCTCCCTACTTTTTCCTAGCCTCTTCTGAAAATCCTTCACTAAATTCTCTCCCCACTTCTTTAACTCCACTCCACATAATTCAATTCTCTGTTCCATATCTAAGCCTTCTGTTTTTTTCCAACTCTCAGATACAATATCACTGCATCTAGCTTCCCTCAGCCAACAGTTCTCAAAGCGGAATCTATAATTTCTAGAAACAGGTCTCCATACACTTACATGTAGAAAGATTGCAGAATGATCAGATGTCGGTGCTATCAGATTATGAACCTTAACTGTAGGAAAAATTGATTTCCACCCTTCGTTCACGAACACTCGATCCAGTCTTTCTTGCACCCATCTATCCGTACCACGACTTCTTTCCCATGTATATGGATACCCCTCCATTGGCAAATCTGAAATTCCACACTCCAAAACAACCTCTCTAAAACCATTCAACAACCAAGTTGGGTGTTTAAGACGGTCCTTCTTCTCTTCCTCTCGAAGTAAATCATTAAAATCACCTAAAATAACCCATGGCAAAGATGATTCTGCTGCTAACATCTTTAATAAATCCCACGACTCTCGTCTTCTGGACCTCTCCGAAAATCCATAGAAACAGGTTAGTCTCCACGGATTGATATTATCCAACCTAACTTCAGCATCGATAAAGTTCTGTGACGAAGATCTTATACTAATACTATCAACATGTCTCCAAATAAGAGCTAACCCTCCACCATGTCCCGTTCCAGCTACTGTAAACAGCCCCTCGTATTTCATCTTAGCACGAATACCATCTAACCGTTTATCATCCACCGTAGTCTCCATTAAGAAAACAAACATAGGCCTTTTTAGTTGGATAAGGTCCAATAAAACTTGAACTGTACGAGGGTTGCCCAGACCTCTACAGTTCCATAATAACGTACTCATTGTGGCGGGCGGGCCTGGATACCAGGTCCCGCCAATGCCAAGTTTTTTTGGTTCTGTTGTTTTTGTTGATTATCTTCACCCATCTCAATATCCAGCCCATCTCCCATCCCATCTTCTAAATTTGAAATACGGCCCATCTCTGCATTATCTTTTCCCACTCGCTGCCTTTTCTGTTTGGAAACACCTATCCCATCAATAAAGGGATTATCCTCATCACTATTTAAATTTTCCACCGTTCCCTCCTGAAATTTAGTAGATTCAACAGTCATTACCTCTTTCCCCCTATTATCTCGATGTGTACTCCTACGATCATGGGATTGCTCAGCATTCTGGTACGATTCCATCTCACTGTCATTACCTCTAGGCTTCACCGGAATTACTAAAGCTCCGTCAGCTCCCCTCAACCACTGGTTCTCTGCACTTATACTCTGTTTCCGCATTGTTGCACGCAAGGACCCATCATATTTTCTGACCTCCGTACCTTGAGGATTGTCAAACAAAGCCTCACAGAACTTCTCAGTATGTCCTATCAAACCACAGAAAAAACAGAATGATGGTAACGTTTCATACTTAAACTGGAACCACATCCAATCACCCTATGCCTTCTTTATGCGCATCTTGCTTTTTAGAGGCTTCATAACATCACTGGCCACCTTAATTCTTAAGTAGTTTCTGTACATCCCCTGAAATTTTTTAGAATCCGATTCCAGATATCTCCCCACATAATTACCTATGGATTTCAAAACATATTCAGATTTGAAGCCAATAGGGACGTCATACACCTGGACCCATATATAAAGTTCCAATAACTTGATCTCCTTTAGCTGTTCATCCACATTTAGTTTTTTAATGAGAAGAACTTGTTGGTTAAACGTCCAAGGACCATCATTTAGAACTCTCTGCATATTGAGATCATGAAAAAATTTGAAAAGGAAAGTGTTTGGTTGATCCGTTTCCTCCATAAAGACTCCTTTAACCGGTCTCCAAATTGATGCCAAAGTATCCTGCATCGCCATGAAATTCACCTTTCTATTCGTTAAGAATCTACCCACCAAGCACCTGTCGAGATCTTGTTTCACATTGTTCTCCGGAATGTCTTCCAAAACGACTCCAAAATCCTCATCTTCATTGTCCAATGAGAGTTTTGAATATGCCTCCTCCAACTTTTCATCAGATACCGAGTTCGCCATGAATACTATGCCCTCGTAAACAAAACTTCAATTGAAATAATAGATATAAAATGATAAAGAAAAACTCACCACTTGATGAGACAGAGAGAAAAACTCATCATATGATGAGACTGTATTAAGTCACATTTGAAACTCTTTAATTGAACAAATTTTTTCAAGATCTTAACGTCAATTAAATAATGAAAGCTAGAGATTCCAAAACTTATTTCACATTTTTTCCCAAATATTGATATATTACATAACTAATTGAAAATTTTCTTAATAATAATTTGAAATTTTGCGAGCATATATTTTTCATCTACAAATCAAAGTCAATCATATGTCGTGTTTTGTAATTTGAATTTTTTTTTGATATTTATTTGGACACTTATCATTACTCTTAAATAATTTCTGAATTAAGTTATTATTGTACCTCATCAATCATAATCAGTATTATGCCAACAATTTTGAAATTTAACTTCGTCAAACTATATTTAAGTAGACCATTTTTCCGGATATAACCATCTTATATAGAAAATCGGAGAGAATTGTTGGTTCTATCACCGAATTTCTCAAATAATTTAAAAATTTTATTTCACAAAATATAAAATTCGATTCTAATATAGAATATTAATTATATATAAATTTTATAAAAAATTAAACATTCAAATTTTGAACAAAAATTGATTTTAAGTTTGATTCTACTATAAAATCATTTTGAATAAGTCTGATTCCACTCTAGAATCACTTTAAACTATTTCATTAATTTTTAATATCTTTTTAATAAAAATATTGTGTAATTTTGTTTTTTGATTTACTAATTGAAATTTGTAATTATATTTAATAAAAAATAAAAAAAATATATGTATTATATATATTTATAAAGTGGTTCTATTCCGGACTTTATATAAGGAGTTCTCTATAGAATGTTACTAATTCATGTATATTTAATAAAAGTTAAACAAGAATTTTAAAAAAAAAATCAAATCCTTTTAGCAAAAAAGATTTTTTTCGAGAAATGTCAGAGTAAATATTTTAAACCTGAAAATTGTTGGTACCTGGTGGGCTGAATCGAGTACTGTATGTAGTTCAAACTTTGAATGCACATCCAGCAACATTCACATTAATGTAGAATACATTTTGCAATTCCGAGTTATTTAAAAGTTGACATTTAAATTGGAGTCGGCTCATATTAGTGAATTTCGAGAGTTTACAACATAACTTGATTAGTGAAACTAGAAAATAAAATTATATTCTCTTAAAATTTAATATTCCTTCTTTAAATGCATATTCCTAATAAAAAATCAATTTTAACAAAGTAATTTATTCTTATTAACTACAAATGACTAACATTTAATAACATGATCATCAATTTAGTTGCAAGAAACAAATGTTAGATACAAAAAGTTATATAAGAATTTTGAAAATACTTTATTATAATACCCAAGTCTATCACATATCAGTTAACCAATCAGAAAATTTTAAATTATTTTAGGATCAATTAGATGTCAATCCTAAATTTTAGACCAATCACAAGAATCTAAAAAATTTCCCCATCTAATTTTATTAACCAAGATGGTTAAACTATCCATACAACTTGATTAACCAATCAAAATTCAAAAAATATTATTTTTAATTAAAATTTAAATCTATTAAAACTTTCCTCATTTAATTTTATTAACCAAGGGTTAGTCAATCCTTTATGATAATTATATATTTCGAGATTTTTATAATTAATTATATTATCTATTTAATATAAAATCGTCTATTTTACGGATAAACTTCTAATACCACCATGTGACCCAACACACTGAGTGAGGAAGCACTACGAGTATATGTATAGTTTTTATGACTTTAATCAATAATGTATATTTTTTATTGTTTAATTGTTAAAGGTAGTAATTTAAGGTTTTTACATAGAGATGTGAGGGTAGTTATATATTATTTACTGTAAAGTCAAAAAAACATTATATGTTAATTGATTATATTAAAAAATTTAAATCCATTCTCTATTATATATTTCTATTTTGAGAATTTGGTTATCAATTAAAATTATTTTATTTTTAATTATAATATAATCTTTTATTATATTTATATATTTCGAGATTGCGATCATTTGTTAAACTATGCGTTCATTAAATAATCATCTATTTTATAGATGAGTTTCTAATACCACTCTATGATCTAACACTTTATGAGGAAATATTTTGAGTAATGTATAACTTTTACAACTTTAATCTATAATTTATGTTTTTGTTTATTTAATTATTAAAGGTCGTAATTTCAGGTTCTTACATAGATGTGAGGCTAATTATACAATATATTATTTATTGTAATTAAAAACTTTGATGTTAATGGATTATGTTAAAACAAATTAAGAAATGTTATTTAATATATTAATAGATACTTGAAACGGTTGAATTTATTTTGTGTATAAAATTATTGTAATCATTTATTATAATGCTTGAGTCTAGATACTATATACTTCACCAATCAGAAAATATTAATTATTTTAAGACCAATAAAAAACCACTCCTAAATTTTAGACCAAACATATTACAGATTTATTTTTCTTATTTATCATTCTCATCCTATTTTAATAATCATGATTAGTTGACAATTCTAAATTAAATCCAGTAATTACTTGATTTAAAATATCTATGTATTACATATTTGTTTCACTCACAAAAAAATATTTATTAATAAATATTTATTAATAAATCAATTTGATTGCTATTCTACATTAAATATGATATTAATAATTCAATTTCTAGTATAAAATTTATAATACATGATTTTAATAACTATTTGTTATTCATTTATTTACATGCATATTACATTAATTATATAGATTAATAGTTACATTATTTTATGCTTTAAATAAATGTTCAAATTTTAAAAGTGAAAAAATCATTTTAATACAATATGTACATCAATTTATCAATAAATAACTATTTTAAATATGTCTCATTTAATTAGTAGATAAGTCGTCTTTTACTCCGATTTAAAATAATAGATGATGTAGATTCAATTAAATTTAAAATTTTGAATTATTTTAATTCACATGTAATTTTTAAAGTCATACTTAAACGAACACATCATCTTCGTAAGTATAATTATTTTGAATATAAATAAAATTAAAATTTAATAGTAAAAAAATATTTTAGTACAAAATATGTTGACGAAGTATTAAAAATTCAATTTACCGATGTAAAAATAATTTAAACCTATCTTACACAAATTACATGTGGGGTCAACTAAACTGTTTTTCAGGCCGTTTTAAAATAATATTAGCAATATAAATTTGAATTAATAACATTAAATTTTAAATTATTTTAATTCATATGTAACTTTTAAACATTGTACGTGAACGAATATATCTTCTATTTAAGTACTTTTAATTTATTAATAAAATAAGACATATATTAACATTAGCTTGATAATATATTATATATAAGTATATTATGGATCTTTGAATTTCAGATAGTAAACCGGTACGTTACTTCTTCTTTATTTCGTTATCAATTCGGTGTAGTCATTAGACTCATCAATTATTCATTATTAAACTTTTAAAATCTTAATGTAGATGGAGACGATATATCATTTATGAGTTTCTAGTGTTGAAGATATAATTCGGGGAACTATGTATCATTAGCTATACATATAAATGCAAATGTGGTAAAATCATCTCAAACCCGAATAGGAGGCATCATGTTTAATAATTCCAATTCTTTAAAAACCTTTGTGGTCAAAGGTAATGACGTACTAAATACAAAATCCTAAAATTATAACATATTAATGTAAGTTTAAAATTTATTCTAATGAATTTAAAACCTTCATCATAAGAACAAATGAAAACCAGTATCTTGGAAAATTGCAAATCATTACAGGAAAAATTAGACATTCACTATATCTTTGAATGATTAAAAGTTAGTACATATCAATACAATATACTTCGCCTCGAATGTGGTAAAATTAGTTCAAATTCTAGAGTTTCAACATTGTCACAAGAATTTAAAATAACCTCAGACAATGTTGACGTGGTGAACATAAAATTTTCAATCCAAATAATTAATTGTGATATTTGTCCAACATCAAATTTGTCTTTCTCATTCTTAATAACTCAACCATTTTGTTTCTCTTGAAGTAGATGCATAATTCAGCTAATAATGATAATTTTATTGTGATAATCTAGAGTTAAAATCGGGAACAAATAAACGCATATCCACGTTAATGATGACGGAGTTAAAAAGACGTATAATTCTAAAATGGGTTAGGATGTTCCACATTCTTATTAATTTAAAAACTGATGGTATATTTCAAACAAATTCTAATATCGTATTTTATGTTATTTTGCTATGATGGTAGCATTTTATATATTTGTTCAATCAATATTTTATGCGGTTGAATATTTAATTTTTAATTATAAATATCTATATTCTTAGCAACCAATAACATAACTAGGGATGAACGTCAGATCATTTCGGGGTCGGGGAGTGTTATTCCCGCACCCGACCCCGAAATCAGTCCATGAACCCGCCCCAATCCCGTACGGGGCGCCTAAGAGCCTCGATCGTAGAGTTTCCCTTTAGTCGTATTTTCAGGTTTGTAGATTCAGACTTGAAGTTGTAACAACTGTTGTATTATTAACATAATTTATATTTATTAATACATGAATGTGTATATTTAGTAAAAGTATGTGGTAAAAAATTTATATAAATTCTGTTGTATAATATATTTATATTTTTTTTGAAATTTTTAACATTGTGCTTTCGGTGCGTAGCACGAGTAAAACGCTAGTTATATTTAAATGAGAGTAATATAGAACGGATTGATATATACATACTAGCTTAAAACTCGTGCGATGCACGACTGAAATTTAAATTTATTATCTTTTTTATAGTTTAATATTTCATTTTTTTATATTTATGAATATGATTTTAAAATTTGAATAGTCCTACTCATATGTGGTTGTTGAATTCGAGGTTGAATTAACGTAGTTGTTTGTGCTTGTTCGTTTGTATTTTAAGAGTTTTGTGTTTAATAATATAATAGAGATGTGCTTAATAGTTTAGGTAGTTATTAATAATTATAATATTAAATTTATTTATTATTATTTAATTTATATGAATTGAAAGTTATAGAAAAAATTATAACAAAACATAAAATTAATAAGTTTAATATAATAATATTACCGTTTTATATAGAAGTTACCCGTGTTATTTTTTAGAAGATGAGTTGTTTTCGTTAAAAAATATAAAATAGGTAATGTGTTGAAAAAGGTCATTAATTATTTATTAATAATTATATAAATTATATTATCTTTTAATATATATATATGTTGCCATCACTATATTTAGAAGATCAATAGTTAGAAAACATAAAACAACTAAAGTGTTTTAACTGAAATACGTACTCCTAACTAATTATTTATTAATCATTATATATAATATGATCTATATGTGAGGCTCAAGACATGTCTGAATACCACTATTAACAAGCCTACACCTTGTGACTATGTCACTTTACATGACCTGGTCAAGTTTATCACTAGGATATAGTATAAGTCTCTATTGTACTTGTCATGTTCTCATGTACTTAGCTTTATTCTGTATGCTCAAGTTTATAATGAGCTTAGTGGGTTTCTTGCACCTAGAATGTATATAGGCCATGAAATAATCATCCTGGAAGAAGTTCAATTTGTTCATGCAGCATGATAAAAGTGAATAAGGCTATGAAGAAATGAGTTGCAGAAATTTGTCTAAGTCCCTAGATCGTGAAGTCAGAATGAGCTATGTCGTGAAGTCCTCAAAGTCCATGTCATGAAGTGCTGAGATCGCATAGTCTGAAATGAACTATGTCGTGAAGTCCTCAAGGCACATGTCGTGAAGTGCTGAGATCGCATAGTCTGAAATGAACTATGTCGTGAAGTCCTCAAGGCACATGTCGTGAAGTGTTGAGATCGCATAGTCTGAAATGTACTAGATCGTGAAGTCCTCAAAGGCTATATCGCGAAGTCCTCAAAGGCCATATCGTGAAGTCTGAAATATACCATATCGCATACTCCTAAATTACTCATATAGCAAAGTCCTCATATAGCAAAGTCAGAAATGCTCTATGTCGACAAGTCACAGGATAAGGAGTATACTGGAGTTCACGATATCAACACTTAGGCGATTTACAAAAAGACAAATCAAGGTACAATATCAGAGTTCATGGAGACAAATACTGAAGCATCTGTGTTAGGGTTGACCCATTTGAAATGATGATAACAAAATGCTCAAGACAAGAATTTGATCTTGACACTGAAGCTGATTGTCAGAAAGCTAGTTCACAGAAGCTGATAAATCAGGAAGCTAACTAGAAGGAATCTTATATATCCAAGGTCTAAAAGCCACATCAAATGATTGGAGGATATTCTGTCATCAAGTTAGGAAGCAATTCAGAAGCAAGCCAACAGACGTCTAATCAAGCACCAAGTGTTTCAGTGGTAAGTCTGCCTATTCAACTCAGTAATGGTGAATCAATAAAGATGACAAGATGTTTTATCTAAAGATGAAGCTAAGTGTATCCATTCTACGGATCATGCTATGAAATCTTATTTCATCTATGGATACAAGCTGAAAACATCATATGCCATCAACGGATAGAAGCTGAGGACATCTTATCTCATCAACGGATAGAAGCTGAGGACATCGTATCCCATCTACGGATAAAAGCTGAGGACATCATATCTACGGATAAATTAAAGCTGAAGGAAGTTGATCATCAGATACAGCTAAGGATGTCATGTTTTATCTATGGATGCAGTTAAGGAGGTCACGGTCTATCTATGGATGCAGTCAAGGATGTCATGTCTCATCTATGGATACAGTTATGGAATATTACTTCTACGGATATTCTGAGATTACCTTTCTACGGATATTTGATGTAAAATGGCAGTCTACGGATATGGAATTAATACGCCTACTGATGTTCATCTCATTCAACATGAAAAACAAATCTATGTAACAGAATCTTTTGAAGGTTTCCTTTATTTAGCAGGTTGAATGGAGGACAGTCTCAGAGATCATCATTACACACCCGTGACTAAAAGATGCTGGATAACGACGCAAAAGATGTATGGAATAGGGAGTCAAAATTGTAAATATTCGAAGGCTCAAATTCCTATAAGTGAAATGTGAAGTCATCTATTGTCTTTTGTGTCTCGATGGATAAATAAGAGTTAAGGCAGCTACCTAGAAGTTTAACTTCTAACTGGACACAAAGGAAAGACTTGACAAGCATGAAGACCTATTTGTAGTACTACATGTTCACTTATCTCAGCTGATAGTGAATTGACAGTCGGGTAACCAAGGAGAGGTCTCTTTCATGCAGATGTCACATGGGCTTGGAAGCTAGGTCAATTGCATGGACTTAGTAATTTTTGAAGAGAGCAACACACTCAATCAAAAAACACCATTTAGGATTATACAAGTTTATCTGTGATGCCAGCCAAGGCATTTCTCGAATAGGATAGTTTCTGAGACGAGCATGTGATCAAGCAGAACCAAAATGTAATATTTTATTATGTTATAGGTTTTGTTTGTAACACACAGTTGATGTATATAAGACTGTGTGGAGTAGCATAGAAATGTATGTGGATAGAGCACAAAGCTGAAAGTAAAAACATTTAGGCTCTCTTCCATCATCTGTGTAAGCAGCTAGAGTTTGTTGAAAAACAAAACCAAAGAATTCTTCAATATACACCTCATGTGGGCTTTTTCTGAGAAACCCACCTGAAAAGTTTAAAAAGTCTGCATGTCTCCTGTATTAATTTTTAACTCGAAGAATTCATTTATGTTCATGGCTTGTCTCAATTCTTAGTTAATTTACCAACACATATATTCATACTGTAAAAGTTTGAAAAAGTTTTGTAAAATTAACTAGATTGTATTCAACCCCCCCTTCTACAATCTAGGTTGCATTGTTCTGGGAATAACAATTGGTGTCAAAGCAAGTTTCTAACACACAAGAAGTTTAAAGATCAAAAGCAACTACAACCATGGAAAGAGGTGACAATAAAGAAGCTGGGAATGAGTTGTCAAACAAGGACTCAAAGTTGGTGTTTGCAAACTCTCTACCCAGAAAATGGAAGCATATCTCTGTATCTATCAAAAATACCCCTGAATCCAAGGATCTAAATCTTAGCAGCCTGTTAAGCACTCTTGAATGCTCAAATCTTGAGGCTATGCAGGATGCAAAGATTATCAGTAAAGAAGGGGAGACAGAAACAAGAGATGTGGTCATCTCCAACCAAGATTTGAAAGAAGAGGAGAGAACAGAAGCAACAAGCTCAACATTCAACTGAAGATCTGTGAATGTATCAGAACCACAACAAACAAGGGCAAGGAAGGAACGATACTGGAAGATGAAGTCCTTTTTGAGCGAAGGGTTTCAACTGAAGAGGGTTGTTCAACATCAACAGAGGAATCTATCAACCTTGTACCCACAGCCTATGAAAATCAAGAAGCAAGTTCAACCAGAAATCAGGTATTTTCTGAGAAGCCAACTAAGCATGTTAAAGAAGTATGTTGCAGCACTGCAATGAGTTTATTTGATGAATTACATGTTGTGCGTATTTCCTTTAACAATCTCATTGAAGAAAATGTCAGACTCAAAGCAACTAATGTTATGCTTAGTGAGATAAATGCTATGTTGGAAACTCAAGTCTCTGAGTTTAAGGAAACACTTGTTGAATGCATGAATGCTAAACATGAACTTGAGGCTGTCTTAAAAAGAGAAGTGGTTTTGAAAGAGCAGCTGAGAAAGGAACAAGAGGTTATTACAAGATGGAATAACTCCAGTTACATTGTGTACAACATTATCAAATCTCAAGGAATGGACACATTTTGTAAAGAGACCTGGAAGTGCAATAACAAGAATTTAGAGGATGTGGAGACTGCTCCAAAGATGGTAAAACCATTTAGGAGTAATCAGACTCTAGAGAAACTGAGCAATATGGTTGGACCAAGTTTCAAGAACCAGGTTCAAACACTAAGAAGCAAAACCATCAAGGAAGAAGAGTCAGATGCAGATGAAGAGGAAAGCTTGAATGAAACAACAATGATTGACTGTAGTAGAAGCTACCCATCAGAAGAAAGTACTTCCAGAAGGCCCTGCATTCGATGTGGTAGAGTTAATCACTTGTATACTTCTTGCATATTTGTTCATACAAGATCTACTCAACTGCCTATGACTGATATGTCTGTCATGCATCACATTTTTGCTCACAATGCTCAAGATTCAACAAGATATGCTAACATGCCATTTGTTCCTCATCCATATTGGTATGAATTCAATATGCCTCAAATGTCATGGAGCATGCCTAACTTGAATGATCTGTATGCTCAAACATTTCCTTGCCGAGCATCAAATTTTGATATTCTTGAGCAACATGTGAATGCTAATCTCTCAATGTCAGAACCAAGGGATGAGAATGGCTCGAATCCTTTGAAGCTCAAAGCTCAGAAAGAGAAGATGACAGTCATAAAAGCTAAAAAGCCAAAGCTCAAGGAAACTTGGGTACCTAAGCTTACTTGATTCGGTTTTGAAAGTGTGCAGGAGGAAGATACATGAGCTTTAGTTTCCTACTAGAGTTTATGTCCTGCTCACTAATTGCTCAGAGGAAAGTAGCCCCTCTACTGATAAGTATAGATGATATTTGTAGTCATGATTAAGTAATGAAGCATGACTTTGGCAAACAATATCATCAGTTAGGCTTGAAGCACTAGTTGATGGATATGAGCATATCTTGCAATGTATCTATCAAGCATGTGACAAAGGAAACTTTGTATAAGTAGCCTGCATTGTCCATCAATAGAAAGACAATGAAGTGGTAATCACTGGACACTTGATAGAAAAGTGTATGTAGCTGATTTGTTTACTGCCTTGGAGGATTGCTTGTCTTGACCTCTTTGTGACAAGGCAAAATCAGGATAATTGTAGCCAGTGAATAAGAAGTTGTCTGAGTCTTGATTAGAGGAACCCCAAGTTTTTCCAAGGATGGGTTAAAGGATGCATGCCATTAAGGGAAGCAACAGAAGACCTCTATCAAGAACGGGACAGATCATACGTTTGATAAACTCCTTCAGCCACTGCACATGAAATCTCGCCAAAGAATTTAGCTCAAGAATTCAGTATGAAGAGATCTTATGAAACAAACGACAATATCTGCAGAGACTTTGCTTGGAAAATCAGGATAACTGTTTGAGCTCTGGAAAGTTGTGGCTGGTGCTACTTGTTTCAGCTAGAATGTTTTCTTGACCACTCAAGCACCTGAAGGAGGAATCATCAAATTGTGTGAATAAATGTAGCCAACAGTTTTCTCTTTTCGCATTCCTTAGCCAAGGAAGTAATAGAAGCTTAGCTAAAGGAGATAAGGGAATCTGTGTGGGAAATTACTTGAAAAACATCAAGTCCATGATCAAATACTTAACATATCACAATTGTTAAGTTTAACTGACATCTGGATAAATGTTCTCAAAGTAATTCATGAGTGGAAGAAAAGATCTTTGCTAAGAGGAAGTAGAGGTGTAGCTGAGAATGGTGGTTTCTTCTACATGTTTTTCTGACTGTCTTTCATAAGAGATGACATTCAAGTGTAGTGGAAAGTAAGCAGCCATCCATGGTATCTTATGTTCTTTCCTGAAGGGTTTTCTGTATGGAACATCTGCTCAGGGGGAGCATTTCTCAGAAAGTGTTAATCTACTTCTGCAACTTCAAGAAGACATCTTGTCAAAGATCGGATCTTTTATCTACTCAGAAACCCAGGATGGGTGTGCGACTCATAAAGAGTGCATGTAGCTGGAAAAGCTCACAAGGCTTTAAGTCAATGAATCAACACTGTTATGGAGTCTATACAAGTTGTTTCTAATGATGCCAGATAAATCAAGCTTATTGATGAGAGATTTTCTGGAATTCTCAGATTTAAGTTTGAAGTGGAAGGTGGTTTTGGTATGAAGAAGATGATGATTAAGTGGATGGATCAGTATCTCCTTGAGTTTTTACCTAGACAATGAATGATTCAAGTCCAAATGAGTCATCTATGAAAAGGATAAGTGGAACATCTGATTGGAAGCCAAAATGGAGCATCCGTAGGAAGCCAGAATGGAGCATCCGTAGGAAGCCAGAATGGAGCATCCGTAGGAAGCCAGAATGGAGCATCCGTAGGAAGCAAAAGTGAAGCATCCGTAGGTGGATCACAACTCTGAGTTATCACCCCAATGAACTTAGGGGGTGTTTCTCTGAGTTAAAGATCAACCTCACGTAATCATGCTGATGAGAAAATTCTTACATCTTCAAGACCTGCACCTACCATAAGAAGCTTATTCCAAAAATCCAGAAGAAAGTCCTCCTGAAGAAAGTTATTGGATTGAAGGAATAAGGTGTTCACTTTGATCAAGGCAAGATCTTCCAGCTCCTACAAATCTGCATGTCTACTTCCTGGACATCCAATCTTTCTCCTTGAGTTGAAGTCATGGTTAAAGAAACGAGTGGAACATCAGCCTTGCAAATCTCTTAATCTACTGTGCTAAGATCAGGTTCTTCAAATATTTTCTCTAAAGGGATTCTGTGTTGGACAGTATAGTGGAAATACCTTTTGATCCAAGTGTGACTCGTGAAGAAGACATCAGTACCAAGCTGCTTATCAAACATCCTCTTCAGAATGGTAAGTAAATGAGGTACGAACAAATTTCAATATCTTTCTTGATGTCTTGTGTGTAGCCAGTGTTCAAATGACTTTCTTGAAAACTAAGTTTTCCAAAAAGAGTGAAAATTTTGTCTAAGTCAAAATTTACTTTATCGATGGATATCCTTATCTGTAGATAGTCATTCATAACACTGGATTTGTTTCTTTGCTTTGTCTATGGATATTGACTATCCGTAGACAAATTTTCTACATCTATGGATACTACTTTTACTCTTCTATGGATAGTGCAAAAAGACAGTGTCTATATCTGTGGAAAATTATAATCTAAATCTTAGCCTCTGTAAGTCATATATCCTTAGCTCAGATACGTGTAGTTTACGTAATATCTAGCATCACTGATCAGTAGCTTTGCTGCTAAGCTGAAAGGCTCATGCAAAGAAGTTCTGAGGAGATAAGTGAGTATTCTTCTAAGAATTCTCATACCAATTATTGACATTACTGAATTAAATACCTTGTTAGGAAATTTGTGTTTTGAAAAGATAATTGGTGATCTCCCTCATGACTAAGTAACAGAATGCTAGAAATTATGTTAACCACCTGTTTATGTACTAGTACCTTAACTTTTTTTGGAATCTTTGTGGTATCTCAAAAGATTATCAATCATTCAGTAGTTGATAATCCAAGAGATACTTGCTATGCTCTAATTGGTTGTCTAGATGTTGATACTTGCAGGATAAACTCCTAATCAAGAAGACATAGCACAATTCATGCCAATTACAAGGAAATAAGTTCAGGTCATGGCTCAGAAGAAATGCTTAGCTTAAGGACAAATCAAAAGAATGCAGCTGAAGCATTTAAGCATTTCTCAAAGGAGTCAAGAACATAAACCTCATGCACAATGCTATTGGAAGAAGTAATGTGCATGTTGTAGTGGAGCTACACTGTGTTCCAAGGGAACAACATTTAACCAGATATCACGCCAAAGCTCTTAATGCAGCAACTCACTTGAGTTGACAAATGATTTTGGTAGGTAATGATTTCTTACTCTCTTACATATCTGTGTTAAATGCATGCAGCCAGTGATTTCAATCTCTGGAATTATTTGTTTATTTTATGTGTTCTATTTGTTTTCTTTTATTTTTGGCTATCATGACTAGTCAATACAATTGAATGATGTTATGCACTAAGTAAAGTCGTCTAGAAATGATCTTCTGAGTAATATTCAATGAGATAGCAAGCTACCTTTCTCACTGATATTAAATAGTTGATCATCTCTAGACATTAACAAGCTAAGTGCATTGCTGCTTTTTGAATTTTCCATGGATAAATATTCAGGGATATCATTTGTCAAATGTCATACACTTAATGAATGATGTCAGCTGAATAAGTGTCTCAAAATTCAAATAATCCGCATGTTACATTATTCAAAAGTATTGATATTCTTAATTCTTTATGTCTAGAGATTTTAGTTTAATATTATTTAGCTGAACATATATATATGACCGACTATTTAGTTTTATTCTTATCTTTATTCAAATTATCCGTGTCATGATAATTTTTTTTTTGTTTGTAATCTGAGCTGAGACACATTTTTCACTCTAGGAACTCGAGTAGTCTCTTCATTTTCACTATAGTGATTTAATGCATGTCTTTTCAGCTTTTCAAACCCCCGTTTAACCCTAGTTAAACACAAGGGTTATCTTGTAGCTCCCTGCCTATTTAAAGGCAAAGGTTGAGCTCTCTTTTCTTCATCTTAAATCTCTAAACACTTCTCTAAAAATGGCTTCAACAATTCTTGATATCAATCCCGAGGAGTTCAATGCTTTGTCCACCGTGGACAAAATCTTCCTGTTGCAAGAGAAGATTGACCTCCTCATCCGGGAGGAGGAGGATGAGATTCGAAGAATGAGAGCTACTCTCAATGCTCTAATGGCTCGCAACCGCTGGGGAGGTCCTGATGGAGGCCCTGAAGGAGCCTCCGGGGAGGTTGCAACAGCTGCTTAACAACTGACTGTCTGTCTCTCCAGGGAGAGGGCATGGGACAAGGGGGGCTGGAATGTTATGTTCCAGCCTTTTTGTTTTAAGTTTTTTTTTGTATTATGTAATTTAATTTTTTTATAATGAATATGGGGTTTTCCCCCAGTTTATTATATTGTTGTGTGTGATGTGCGTGTTTAATTTCTTTCTTTCTGCATTTGAATCCATTTAACTTGTTTATCCTTAAAAATTGGCTTGCATGTTAACTGGACTCATTTCCTAAAATAAAAAGACAAACATCTCATATACACAAACAATAAAAATTAATTACATATTTTTCTTTTCGATGAATTGATCAAAGGTTGAATTATAAAATCTATCTGCTTAAGGAACAACTTTTATTAAATTATCAAGAAGCCCTAATTGTTCAACTAACAAACTAGTGAGCACTTTGAGCAACACAAAAACTGTTTCATTTTTGCATGAACTCACTGAAGAATCATCAGAAGAAAACTTGAAGGAATTTGAAAGAAATTGACAATCTATCAAGTTAAGGTTTTTGCAGCTTCTGATGGTTTCTATGAGGATGTTGTAACAATTAACGGGAAAGCTAGCAATCTTGGACTTTAGGAGAATAAACCTTCATTGGAGAAGGCTCTTAACAGTTCGTCATTGATAAAGGGAAGGTTATCATCTTATCTTTATCAAACTCTCACTTGCTAAAATCTATATCATTTTTCTTTGCCTTTTCAAAAACTGAGATGAGAACTGATTGGAATGACCCCCAAGTTCTCGACCCTATCAGTTACACCCTAATTGTGATAAACAACTCCTAACCCCCTCTACAGTTCCTCAACAAACTGTAGTTGCAAAATTCTAGCAAATCTTAACCAGTGGGGAGTGATAAAGGAGTTAAGTGAGGGTGAGGGCAGTGGTGAACATCAAGAAACCACTAGAAGAAAGGTGAGGGTGAGATTACCAGCCAAACTGCCTTATGTCTTCTCAAAAAGGCATGCATAATGGTAAAAAAGGATTAGCTCTTTTCTGGTTGTAGTCTCCCAAAAGACCATGATCATTGAAAAATGCTCTGATCCAGGAGCACTAATGAGGGATTGGGACACTGTGTACATAATGTGGATTATTATCATTTCTGTCTCTAGTAGTAGAAAGAAAATATATGCATGGGCACAGGGGGAGCACACACTATTCTTAAATTCAGTTTGATGCATCTTCTCCAAATGTGAGGATGCAGTCCCCAGTTCATTTCATCTCATTAAGTGATAATTGCAGAATTCAACTCATCTGTACTTGATTCTCCATTTTCTGAACTCTTGGAGAAGCTCCATTCACCTAGTGATCATTCTCTTTCAGAGAATTCGTTGGATCACTAGTCTTTTTTTGATGATCTTGATGTAAGCACTGTGCACTTAAATGTCACATTCAATCTTCACAGAACTTACATCAATTTCTACTTCACAAGCCCATTCTTCAAAATCCTCTACGAATATCCTTCATCCGTAGAAATGTGTCTTTCAACCTACGAATAAGCCTAATCAGTGACTATCTGTAGACCAACAATATTGATTACCATGATTCTTTCTTGAAAAATCATTCGGCTCATTCTGACTGAGTATCAAGGAATTCAATATAATTGAGACATCTATAGGTTTGTGGGAAGGGAGCTAGTGGAGTGGCTGGCTTGAGACCAGGCAAAATGAGAGGGAGAGAATGAGAGGCATGGTAATTTTTCCAGCATGGCAAAAGGAGATTTTTTTTGAGTACCCCTTTAGTAAGGGAATGTGAGTTGTGTGAAGTGAGCCAGGATGAGATCCTGATGCAAGAATAGAGAGATTCTTGAGAGAAGTCTTTCGATCCTTGAAGTGTTGGATTCCTGTACCCAGACATCTTATTCAGTAACTAAGATTATGCCTCTTCTATCCTCATTGTTGATAACAAAAAGGGGGAGAAGTTAGAGAGAAGATAGGTTGTTCTCAGGGGGAGTTAGAAGGAGATCTCAGACTTCAGAATTTCTCTAACCTCGATTACAATCTATTGGAACCCCTTAGAAGAAGGTATAGACTAAGTTACATGAAAGTATATGGAATCTGACAGCTTCAAGTTGTTATTTTTGTTTTTGCAACATCATCAAATTCTGTCCAGTATTAATCTCTATCTGAGGATCACTGAGAACATTGAAGGGTTTTGTTATCATCAACTTAAGGATTTATGCCAGTTCTAGCAATCATAAATAGGGGGAGATTGTTAGGGTTGACCCATTTGAAATAATGATAACAAAATGCTCAAGACAAGAATTTGATCTTGACACTGAAGCTGATTGTCAGAAAGCTAGTTCACAGAAGCTGATAAATCAGGAAGCTAACTAGAAGGCATCTTATCTATCCAAGGTCTAAAAGCCACATCAAATGATTGGAGGATATTCTGTCATCAAGTTAGGAAGCAATTCAGAAGCAAGCCAACAGACGTCTAATCAAGCACCAAGTGTTTCAGTGGTAAGTCTGCCTATTCAACTCAGTAATGGTGAATCAATAAAGATGACAAGATGTTTTATCTAAAAATGAAGCTAAATGTATCCATTCTACGGATCATGCTATGAAATCTTATTTCATCTATGGATACAAGCTGAAAACATCATATGCCATCAACGGATAGAAGCTGAGGACATCTTATCTCATCAACGGATAGAAGTTGAGGACATCTTATCCCATCTACGGATAAAAGCTGAAGGAAGTTGATCATCAGATACAGCTAAGGATGTCATGTTTTATCTATGGATGCAGTTAAGGAGGTCATGGTCTATCTATGGATGCAGTCAAGGATGTCATGTCTCATCTATGGATACAATTATGGAATATTACTTCTACGGATATTCTGAGATTACCTTTTTACGGATATTGGATGTAAAATGGTAGTCTACGGATATGGAATTAATACGCCTACTGATGTTCATCTCATTCAACATGAAAAACAAATCTATGTAACAGAATCTTTTGAAGGTTTCCTTTATTTAGCAGGTTGAATGGAGGACGGTCTCAGAGATCATCATTACACACCCGTGACTAAAAGATGCTGGATAACGACGCAAAAGATGTATGGAATAGGGAGTCAAAATTGTAAATATTCGAAGGCTCAAATTCCTACAAGTGAAATGTGAAGTCATCTAGTGTCTTTTGTGTCTCGATAGATAAATAAGAGTTAAGGCAGCTACCTAGAAGTTTAACTTCTAACTGGACACAAAGGAAAGGCTTGACAAGCATGAAGACCTATTTGTAGTACTACATGTTCACTTATCTCAGCTGATAGTGACTTGACAATCGGGTAACCAAGGAGAGGTCTCTTTCATGCAGATGTCACATGGGCTTGGAAGCTAGGTCAATTGCATGGACTTAGTAATTTTTGAAGGGAGCAGCACACTCAATCAGAAAGCACCATTTGGGATTATACAAGTTTATCTGTGATGCCAGCCAAGGCATTTCTCGAATAGGATAGTTTCTGAGACGAGCATGTGATCAAGCAGAACCAAAATGTAATATTTTATTATGTTATAGGTTTTGTTTGTAACAAACAGTTTATGTATATAAGACTGTGTGGAGTAGCATAGAAATGTATGTGGAGAGAGCACAAAACTGAAAGTAAAAACACTTAGGCTCTCTTCCATCATCTGTGTAAGCAGCTGGAGTTTGTTGAAACACAAAACCAGAGAATTCTTCAATATACACCTCAAGTGGGCTTTTTCTGAGAAACCCACCTGAAAAGTTTAAAAAGTCTTCCTGTCTCCTGCATTACTTTTTAACTCAAAGAATTCATTTATGTTTATGGCTTGTCTCAATTCTTAGTTAATTTACCAACACATATATTCATACTGTAAAAGTTTGAAAAAGTTTTGTAAAATTAACTAGATTGTATTCAACCCCCCCTTCTACAATCTAGGTTTTATTGTTCTGGGAATAACAATCTGTTATGGTTAAGTGGTCCAAAGACAGATGGCAAATCTACAGCAAAACTTGGAGAGAAAGAATAGAGACAAGCAGCTACAGATAAGGGAAATGACGACAGTGAGCTAGTGGTCCTTCCTGACACAGTTAACCTCTTATGGAAATACAAGATGGAGTTACAGTTAGGGGTAGCTGTATAATTAGGTGTGTGCACCAGTTTGTATAGGTCTTATATATATTGTGCACACCCTACAGTTAGCTATAAGAGAGATACACATAGATTTTATCAAACACTCTTTTCTCTGTAAGAAAACAAGAAAACACTGTTCTTCTTTAGAAGCCAGAATTTCAGTTGTGAAATTTTGGAAGCTGTAGTATTTGATTTACTTTATACAAAGTAGATTAAAGTGATTGTGTGTGTTCTGTTTATTTTATTTCCGCATTCACATACATACATAATCAAATACAGATTTAAGTTTCAAGAAGTGAAAAACATTCAAACTATCCATTCACCCCCTCTGTCTAGTTTACTAGTGATATTCATATCTAACAAGTGGTATCAGAGCAGGCTGTTGAAACACAAACAGTAAAAGATCAAAAATGAGTTTACAGAAACTAAGCAGTATCAAGATTCCTCTCTTCGACAAAGAACATTACAACCTATGGAAAAAGAAGACGATGTTGTTCATCAAAGCTTCAAACCCCATGTATTTAGACATTCTAAAACATGGTCCCTTCATTCCACAGATTGAGATTCCTGAAACAACTATTGGTACTGAGAAAATACCAAAACACTATGAGCCTAAAGATCCTTCCAAATACACTGATTCTAAAAAAGAGAAAATTGCTCTAGATGGAAATCTTCAACTCATCATTTGTGAATCCATGGATCTTAGCATGTATGGAACTATTGCTCATTGTAATAGTGCTAAGAAGATGTGAGATCTCATAGAGGTGCTCTGTGAAGGAACTACTGAAGTAAGGAAGAACAAGAAACAAATTCTTGTTTCTCAGTATGAAGCCTTCATGGCTCAGCCAAAAGAGGGCATCACTGAAGTGTTTGAAAGGTTCAACAGGTTGATAAATGATCTTAGGCTTTATGACAAACACTATGAAACTGAAGAGCTTAACATGAAGTTCTTGCTAACTCTTCCAAGCCATTTGGAGCCAAGAATCTCTTCTCTCATGGAAAGAGATTTAACCAAGATTGGTTTTGATATGCTATATGGAGTGCTGAAAACATATGAAATGGAGCTGTTTCAGAAAAGATCCATTCAAGCTAAACATGGCATAATGGCTAACACATCATGTGCCCTTATTGTTGATAATCTAAGTCAAAGAATGGAAGCTATGAAAGTCAATCAAGCCAAGGTTGAAGAGTTGGATGTTGAGGATACTGTTGAAGAACCTCAAGTCACTTATGACTTGCCTGAAGAAGATGATTTCTACAGCTTAGATGAACTGGACAAAATGGAGAAAAAATCTTTTGCTTACATGGCTAGGAGGTATCCTAACATAAGATTCAAAATAAAGCAGCCATTTAAGTCTAAGTTTAATACTAGTGGGGCTGGTGGATCAAGTGGTTCAAACAATTTCAACAAAGGGAAAGGAACTGTTGGTGCTGCAATGGGTGGATACAAAATTGGAAGTGTGGTTATAACAAAGATAAGATGCTACAACTGTAATGAACTTGGGCACTTTGCTACAGAATGCAAGAAGTCCAAACAAGTCAAGAAGGACAAAACATACTTGGAACTTGAATCAAAGTATGAAGCTTTACTCAAGAAACAGTAGGGAAAAACTTTTATTGTAGAGGGAAAATGCTGGGATGACTCAGATGAAGAAGAAGAATAAGAGTATGTAAACATTGCCCTGATGGCTCGTTCTGATGATGATTATTCATCCTCAAGTCAGGTACCTATTCTTACCTCCCTTGAAATGTCTCTCTCTCAATACAAGCAAACTGTTGAAGATATGAGTACAGAGATGTTTAATATTCATACTAGTATGTTAGTTGCTAATGAAGAAATTGATAGGCTAACTGCTAAGAATATTGAACTTACAGAAAATAATGAGGAACTTGAGTTAATGGTTGTGAATCTTGATGGATTGAAAAAGGAAGTTGAGTATCTTAAAAATAAAGTAGTTTGTGCTGAACAGATAGAAAAGGCCGTTAGGGAACAAATTGTTGAAAATGAATTAAAAATAAGAAGCTAGAGAAACTCTGCTGAGATTGTTCAAACCTATCATGAGAAGCATACTGAGAACATCAAGGTTGGAATTGGTTTTGATTATGAAAATGACAAGGGAAGGAAGAATGCTAAGGGCAAGGAAAAATAATCTTTTGTAAACAAAAATGCCCCCACTGTTCTGACTAGTGTCAAAGAGCCCATCTTCAAAAAGTGTACTGTGGAGTTTGATGAAGAATTAATGGTCATCAAACAACAGCTACTTGAAGAAGATGAAGCTGCTAAAGACATATCTTCCTCCCCTAAATCTAAAACTCAGAAAGAAACCAAAGACAATCTTACCAAGAGTCCTAAACTCACTAAGAAAGTTGTTAAGAAAAAGAAACAAAAGAGGAATGGAAAAGTAGGTGTTAACAAGAGTAACAGTTATGCTTATGTGCCAAATGCTCCTAGGAAACAATGTCAGAAATGCTCATTTGTTAATCATTTGACTCACAAGTGTAACAAATCTGTTAACAATGAAATGGACAATCTAAGTAACCATTATGTTAGCATGAATGATATCCATGATTCTTTCTGTGGTAAATCTAACTGCATGACATGCTATGTGACTGTGATTGCTAACTGCTTATCTTTGAAGCAAAAACTTGACTCTACACACTCATGTGAATCACACACATATGTGAGCCTAAGAGTGTCAACTCTAAAGCTTCCAATACAGTGAAGTCTCCTACTGTGAAGAATGCTGATTATGATAGAAGAATCAATTACAAACATGTTTCTAAATCAACTGGACCCTACCAAGTGTGGGTATCAAAAACAACTTAGTCATATTGTGAATGCAGGGCAACATGAATAAAAGAGTCATATGGATCTTGGATAGTGGATGCTCAAATCACATGACTGGTGATATAGCCCTGCTATCACAATTTGAGGAGAAGGCTGGCCCATCAGTAACCTTTGGAAATTACAACATTGGTTATACAATGGGATATGACAATGTTGAAGCTGGAAATGTCATAATTGAAGATGTAGCATTTGTTGAAGGACTAAAGCACAATCTCTTGAGTATTGGACAATTCACCAATAGAGGATTCAAAGTTGAATTTGTTGAAGATCAATGTCTAATCTCCAAGAGAGAAAGTGGTGAAGTTGCTTTAACTGGTGTAAAGAAAGGAAGCTTGTTTGTGGCCAATCTAAAGGCTGCAGATAAGGGTGAAATTTGTTGTTTCTACACAAAGGCCACAAATGAAGAATTTTGGCTTTGGCACAAGAAACTGTCTCACTTAAATGTCAAGGAAATGAATTATCTAGCAAAGAGAGAGCTCAACAGAGACATGCCTGCTTTGGAATTTGTTCAAGATGGAGCTTGTGATGCATGTCAAAGAGGGAAGATAAAAAGGTCAAGTCACAAGAATAAACTGCTCAACTCAAACTCAAAACCTCTGCAGTTAATTCACATGGATCTATTTGGTCCTGTAAATGTAATGTCTCTTTCCAAGAAGAAATATGCTCTAGTTATGGTGGATGATTATTCAAGATACACTTGGGTGGAATTTCTATTTTCCAAGGATGAAGCCCCTCAAGTCATTATAGAGCATATCAAGAGAGTTGACAGAGAAGCACAAAACACTGGTTCATCTGTAGTTGCTCTGATAAGTGACAATGGAACTGAATTTAGAAATGCCACACTGTATGAATTTTGTAAAGACAAGGGCATTTCTCAACAATTTTCAGCTCCTAGAACTCCACAGCAAAATGGAGTGGTAGAAAGAAAGAATAGAACTCTAATTGAAGCCGCAAGAACAATGTTGTTGGATGCAAAGCTACCTACTAGATTTTGGGTTGATGCTGTTAACACAGGATGCTATGTGCAAAATAGAACATTGATCAATAAGAGGTCTGGAAAAACTTCTTACTCTTTGATGACTGGAAAAAGAGCATCCTTCAAGCATCTTTGTGTATTTGGAAGCAAGTGTTTTGTGATGAAAGATACATCTGAGCATGTTGGAAAATTTAATGCAAAGGCATTTGAAGGTATCTTCATTGGATACTCTCTGGAAAGGACATCATACAGAGTGTTTGTACCTGAGCAACATAAAGTAATGGAAAACATGGATGTTACTTTTAATGACAAGAAATTCCCTGGACTTGAAACAAATGAAAAAGATAGTGTGCTATTGAGATTTGAAAATCAAGGATATCTTGAAGATTCTGAAAGTGAAGAAGAGACACCTGTTCTAACTGTTCCAAATGATGAAAGAAGTGAATTTGATGATCACCCTCAAACACCTGTGCAAGGGAACATTAACACAGGGGGAGAAGAAGAGAATTCCAACACTGGTAATCAAAATGACTCTGAGTCAAGTCTTAGAGATGAACAAGGTCATACCAGAAAATGGGACAGAGCCCACACTAGAGAACAAATCATTGGTGATCCTTGTGAAGGTGTTAGAACAAGGAGAGATACAATGAACACATGTCTGTATAGCTGCTTTCTATCACAGGAAGAACCAAAAGTAATTGAAGAAGCTTTGAAGCACTCTGACTGGATTGTTGCCATGCAAGAAGAACTGAATCAATTTGAGAAGAACAAAGTTTGGGAATTAGTACCACCTCCTGAAGATAAGAATGTCATTGAAACCAAATGGGTATTCAGGAACAAAATGGATGAAGAAGGTGTAGTTGTGAGAAACAAATCAAGGTTGGTTGCTAAAGGATACTGTCAACAAGAAGACATTGATTATGATGAGACATTTGCACCTGTAGCAAGACTGGAGGCCATCAGAATATTTTTGGCCTTTGCAGCTCGCTCAGACTTCAAGGTGTATCAAATGGATGTAAAAAGTGCTTTTCTCAATGGAGATCTTGCTGAAGAAGTATATGTGTCCCAACCTCCTGACTTTGAAAATGAAGAATTTCCAGATTTTGTGTACGGATTGCTCAAGGCACTCTATGGACTCAAACAGGCACCTAGAGCCTGGTATGAAACCCTTTCTCAATTTCTTCTAGAGCATCAATTCACAAGAGGTACAATTGATAAAACTTTATTCTTCAAGAAACATGGTAATGATATCATTCTAGTTCAAATTTATGTGGATGATATTATCTTTGGCTCTTCAAATGAAAAACTATGTCAAAGGTTTTCCAAGCTGATGCAAAGCAAGTATGAGAGAGTATGATGGGAGAGTTAACCTACTTCTTAGGTCTGCAAGTAAATCAAAGGAAGGATGGCATCTTCATAAATCAATCAAAGTATGTCAAAGACCTTTTGAAGAAATATGGTTTAAAAGATTCATCCCCTGCAAAAACTCCAATGTCAACTGCAATTAAGCTTGATGAAGATAAAAGAGGAAAGAGAGTTGACATCAAAGTTTACAGAGGCATGGTTGGATCATTACTCTATCTCACAGCTAGCAGGCCAGATATCATGTTTGCCACATGTCTATGTGAAAGGTTTCAATCTGATCCCAAGGAATCACACATGATGGCAATCAAAATAATTTTCAAGTATCTGAAGGGAACTCCTAATCTTGGCTTATGGTAGGGCTGTAAACGAACCGAACTCGGACGAACTTTTAACGAACACGAAAAAAATTTTATCGAACCGAACAATGTTCGTTAACCTTATCGAACGATTTTCTTTGTTCGAACTCGAGTTCGGTTATAATCGAACCGAACACGAAACTGTTCACGAACTTATCGAACCGAGCCGAGTTCGAACGAATTCGAACAGTTCGTTAAAAATAGGGGCAGACAAATGGTGAAATGGGGCAACGGTAATGAAATTTTGGGCTCTTTTAAGTAGGCCCAATGTAAACTGCAAAAACTAATTGGTCCAAAGTCCAACAGTCCAAACTAATTTACTATTTTTATATATTTTTTTTAATTTTTATAATAATTAACATAAAAGAAAATAGAAAACAAAAAGAGTAAAGACACACAATTTAATTTTATGAATTTAAATTGAAAGTTGAAACCTACGACTACGACTACGAGAGAGAGGGAAGACTGGCGACTGCGAATCTGCGATAGCCGACACAGAGAGCTTGGATCTTAGTATCTTATACACGGAGAGCTCGCCTCGAATCAAGAGTCAAGACTATAACAATCTTCAAATCGAGTTCGGTAAGGAAATTTAAGAATTTTAGGGTTTTTAATTTCTTCTTCTTTTGGGGGGTTTTTAATTTCTTTGAATTTACAGTGTTAGAGACTAAGAGTTCTTTTCAATTAATATTTGGAATTGGAGTATATCGACTACTTTAATTTTTTTTTAATTTTCTGCGTGTAAATTGGGAATTTTTTTGTGTGTTTTTATTTTTTGTGTGTATCATTAATTTTTTAATTTTAAGTATGCCCTTAGGGATTTAATTTTGTTACTATCCTATTAGTATGATGTTAATGATTGCCTTCTAATTATAGCTAATGTTCTGGTGCAGTGGAATCATTATGTTCATTTTTAATAATTATAGTGTTGTGTAGAGTTCTTGGCCTTCTTATTTGTAAGAAATTTCGTTTTAATAAGAAAAATTGCATGTTTCAGTGATTACTTTTGAAACTGATTGTGTCTTGCTGAGTGCCCGAGTTGCATACCAATCAACTATGTGCTTTTTATTTTTAATTTTTAAGTACATGACCAGGAAGTAGTGCATATATTAATATTTGGAATTGATGTATTGTTTGGTTGAATAAAAATTTTTATGATAAGTTTTTATGTTAATTTTCTTCATGGCTTCATCAGGTTGGCTGTTTGGGTGTGTCCTGTAATTTCTTGTTTGATTTTAATTTTTAAATGACAGATGAGTGTTATGGCCTTATGGATGCATATGTTTGTGTAACAGACATTACACATTAGAATTTAGACATTCTTCATTTTGTTGTTTGGCTTGAAGCCTTGAATTGATAATGCACTAGTCTAGTAAATTATCTATCTATTACAGAACATGTGGTTTCATTGAGTACAACTTGGCCTTAAGCCCATAACCATGATCCATGATAAGTAAATCTGGTGTTTCGTCAATTTCGATTTTCTGTTATTATACATTGTTCATGTTACTTTAACCTTTTTTCTCTGTTATTCTCTGTTCGTAGTGCTGGTGCAGTAACGTTTAAAAATGTCATCTAGTCCTGTTGGAAAGGGGAAAAAAAGGAAGAAACTGAGTCGTATAGAAATCATTCCAGAAAATGCTGAATATGAGGAGCATCTACGAAGTCTTGGAGATGAAACTCCTTCGGATGACACTGGTGAACAAGAAGAGATATCCACCCGAAAAAGAAAAAGAGATGATACAATCTGAATTCCAGATGCATCGTCCAAGGACAAGTCCGGGCAAACTGAAGTCACAGCTAATCCATATGCTAAAAAACAAAGAAAGAAGAAATCTAGGTCCTGGCAGTACTTGGATGAATTTGAAGTGAATGGTGAAAAATGGGTACGGTGTAAGCTTTGTCAAACGGAGATAAAAAGAGACAAGACTTGTTCAACTACGCAACTAAACAGACATGTGGACAAGTGTAAGGTGACCCATGGAGTTACAAGACAGACTCAACTTCAATTTCAAAAGAGCGGGAATGCATTTGAGATAACTCTTGAAACCTTCAAATACGATCATACTGAAATGAGAAAAATAGTAGCTCATTACATATTGATAAACGAGTTACCTCTCATGCATGTAGAGAGTTTTATGTTTAATGAAGTTATGAGGAAAGCTACTCCTTTATGGCAAAAAATAAGTAGGGCAACTGTTAAAGCAGATTTTGTGACTACCTATGAGATTGAGAAGAAAAAATTGAAAGAGGTTTTTAAATATGTTAAAAAAATTAATATAACAACAGATATGTGGACCTCATCGAACCAGAAATCAGGTTATATGGTTGTCACTTCGCATTGGATCGATTATGAGTGGAAATTAAAAATGAGGGTTCTTAATTTTTGTAATGCCCCCCCTCCTCATTCTGGTTATATTATTGCTGAGGCTTTAAGTAGGTGTTTTACTGAGTGGGAGATTGATGAAAAAACTGGAACAATTGTTGTTGACAACGCCAAAGCAAATGATGTTGCTTTACGAATTTTGAAAGACAATTTTAGTATTAGAAACTCATTGCCTGTTGGGGGAAAATTGTTCACGCTCGATGTTGTGCACATGTTTTAAAATTTGTGTGTACAAGATGGATTATAACCAATTGATTCAATTGTTGATAGAATTCGAGATGGGGTAAAGTATGTGGCTGCTTCAGAAGGTCATAGAAATAAATTTGCTGAAATTTCTACCCAATTGCATTTGAAATGCAAAAAATTAATATTAGATGTTTCAACCCGTTGGAATTCCACATATAATATGTTACAATCTGCCATTGAGTTTAAGAAAGTCTTTCCACGGTATGGTGCATCTGATTCAGGGTTTTTGAGTTATGTTCCGGAAGAAGAGGATTGGGAAAAGGTCGGGTGGGT
The DNA here is from genome assembly GCA_030848705.1 of Heracleum sosnowskyi. Classification (NCBI taxonomy): domain Eukaryota; kingdom Viridiplantae; phylum Streptophyta; class Magnoliopsida; order Apiales; family Apiaceae; genus Heracleum; species Heracleum sosnowskyi. The sequence continues at coordinate 4,263,599 of CM061242.1, read as the reverse complement.
TTGTTCTATTTTGGGAGCATTCAATGAGGTCACTAAAATTGTTTCTGGGACTCGATACCCAACTTCGAATTTGTTTATGTCAGAATTAAAAATGGTTAAACATATATTGGATAAAAGGGATATTGAACCTAACTTAGATATTAGGTTGATGACTGAAGCAATGAAAGAGAAATTTGATAAATATTGGGGAGAAAGTAATTTGATTATGTCGATTGGTGCTGTGTTGGATCCAAGGTTTAAACTAATACTTCCTACTTTTTATTTTCCGACTCTTTATCCAAAAGAGGATGATTCTGATAAAAATCTGAAATACTTATCTAATATCTTGAATGAGCTCTACCAAGAATATGTTAGTGCAGATAGAGCTAAGAAGAAGATAGACGTTGGTGAATCAAGTCAGGTATTATCTTCTAATTATGATTTCACTAGGGATTCAAGTGAGACTCCACAAGGTTTAAATGATTATGAAAGTTTTATTCATGATAGTGGTGCCATTCAGAAGCCTTTGAAGTCAGAATTAGATGATTATTTAGGTGAGAAAATTATTAGTTCAAAGAATTTTGATGTGTTGTCGTAATGGAAGGAAAATAGTTTGAAATATCCTATTTTATCTAACATGGCACGTGATGTTTTGAGTATTCCAATGAGCACGGTGGCATCTGAATCAAATTTTAATGCTGGTGGTAGAGTTATAGAGCCACACCGCTCTTGTTTGAAACCTCAAACTGTTGAAATATTGTTGTGTGGAGCTGATTGGGCGCGCGAGGTATATGGTCTAAAAAAGATAAATCAACCAAATCAGGTTTGTTTAGTACTTACTAATTTTTAATTTGTATTTTTAAAACACTCTGATTTTGCTTTGATTCTGCTATATATAACTAATTACATTATTTTTCTAGGAGGCTCTAAAGGATATTGAGATTGATTTGTTTCCTTCAAGTGTTACTTCATAACAAGTTCGCAGAATCACATATTCACATTGATTGGTATCAATTTTCCTTACATTTTGATTTTAATCTGCCTCTTGGTAGTTTCCTTACATTTTGATACTGCTCTGTGTCGTTAATCTTCTCTGCGATGATTGTTCTGCTATACGCCTATACTTACATGCCTCTAACTATAAGATAACTATACTTACACATTAATGTCTCCTTTATTGTGTATTTGTGTGTACTTAATGCAAACTATAGCCATGGTCGTGTGTTCTCAGAAAATACTGTGTTGCATGGAAAAGGCACGTAGCATCTAATTGGTTTGAATCAAGATGGCCGTTGTAGTCTCTGCTAAAAAATATTGCAAGGAAAAATGAATGTGATCTCAGTAATTTAAAGCTATACTTTAAATTTTGATTATACTTTTATTTGTACAGGTTGTCAAGGTCTCAACTCTCAAAGACGTGCTCACGTGCCTATTTTGTTTCCTGGTCCCTGGATTGGAAATTTGGAATGTTCAAGACTTCAAGTCTTCAATGTTCAAAATATAGCAATATCTAGCAATTTAGACTTCAATGTTCAAGACTTTTACTTTCCATGTTGAGTTTTAATTTTGTAATGACTATATTTTAGCTTTTAAATTATTCAAGTATGCAGTATGCTGGTATTTATGAATTATGATCAATAGAGTCCTCAGACACCAGGCAGGCATACACATCTTAATTCTTAATTTTCATAAATACTTAGTTTGTTTTCAAACGAACTCGAGCTTAACGAACTCGAGTCGAACTTGAACGAACCCAAGTCGAACACGTAAAAAGTTCAGTTCGGTTCGTTAAGGTTATCAGACTAGAAATATGGTTCGAACTCGAGTTCGATTATACTTCGAACCGAGCTTATCGAACATGAACTCGAGCGAACACGAGCGAGCTTAACGAACAGTTCGGTTCGTTTACAACCACAACTTATGGTATCCAAAGGGCACAGGGTTCAACCTGGTTGGTTACACTGATTCTGACTATGCTGGATGCAGAATTGACAAAAAAAGCACTTAAGGAAGCTGCCAATTCTTAGGTCAAAGGTTAGTATCCTGGTTCAGTAAGAAACAACAATCCACAACAACATCTACAGCCGAGGCTGAATATATTGCTGCTGGAAGTTGCTGTGCTCAATTGCTTTGGATTAGAAATCAACTCATGGACTATGAACTAGTGTTGGAACACATTCCTCTGATGTGTGATAATACTAGTGCAATATCCATTGTTGCCAATCCTGTTAATCATTCTACTACAAAGCATATTGAGATAAGGTACCATTTCATTAGGGAACATGCTGCAAATGGTACTATAGCAGTGTCTTATGTTCCAACTGAGAAACAATTAACTGACATATTTACTAAACCTCTAAATGAAGCTATCTTCAACAGACTAGTGAGTGAAATTGGAATGCTCAATCCTTCATTTAGTAGTTCCAAGTAATTATGCTAGTTAATTGTTGCAGCAGTAAATTTTCACTGTATTTAAATGCTCTATTTGATTGGAGTGAAAATTAGCTGAGATATGATTTATAAATATTTCAGTATTCTACTGCATATTTTTCAAAATCTTATCTGTTTTTGGAACTGTGAGCTTTTAAGACATCTATATATAGGTGTTTTTAAGAGTTCACGATATAGTTCAAAGTAAATAGACCTATATCACAAACTGTCAAAGTTGTGAGACTTCGCGATATAGTTCAATTCTTGAGTTTGCGATCTACTTAGTGGACTTCGCGACAAAGAATAACTATATCGACAAGTCCTCGCACATTGACAAAATTTTGAATTAAATTGATTTTATTTCAAAATTTTGATATATGTCTGACAAATTGATTGAAATTCCAAACGAGAGTTCTCGACAAATTATTTATACTATATCACAAAGTCTCCTCTATACTCCTACCCTCTAGACTTTGCGACATAGTTCTTTTCTAGACTTTGCGATGTACTTTGCAAGACTTCGCGATATAGGCTATTTTGAGACTTCACGACATAGAAATAGTCTATACATATTCATATCTCTACATCGCACTGTCCCAGTCATATAAATACTTTTTGTAAACACTTTCACATCTTTTCATCTTGTCGATTACTCTCAATTCCTAAACCTAATTTCAAATCTTTACCCCTCTTTTCAACCTCAAACTCAGAAATGGCACCCAAATCTCAAACAGCTGCATCATCTAATCCCCTAGTCATACCCAAAGAGACCAATTTTCTCACTATCCCCTCTGATACTGAAGCCAACCCAAGGTAGAAGTGCTTTGTACGCTTTTTAAACACATCCTACCTTCGCCAAGCTCTCATAATGAACCCACCTATGTATGTCGATCTACTGGAAGTTTTCTGGAGGACTGCAACCTGTACTGTCATGGCCAAGGAGGATGGAACATCTTTTATAGAGATACATTGCACGGTTGGAGGAAAGGAATTGCAGTTTGGGGAGAAAGAAGTGAATGAGACTTTTGGCTTTAAGACTGAGAATCATGATGCTGAAGCCAATGATAAACAAATGGTGGATTTATGGACTTCATTAAGTATGCTGAAACAATTGAGATGACAAAGTTGAATAAGAAGAATGTTAGGAGGGAGTGTTCATATCTGTTTAATGCTCTTCAGAAGGTGTTCCTGTGCAGAAAGACAGGATGGGATCAAATTAGCCACATTGCTGTGAATCTTGCCTACTCCTTGGCCTACAATCAAGAAATCAATGTTGGAGCTATCATCATTCGAGAACTGGCTCAAAGGTTAGGCAAAACTCCACATGGCAGAGGTAATGAAATCTTCTATCCTCGCTTTATTCAATGCATTTTAAATCATCTAGATAATAAGTTGCATGAAGTAGAAGGTATAGACACAACAAAGCTGGCTTATCCTAAGTCCATGTCCAAAGTCATTTTTAGAACATTGGACACTAGGAATCAAGTGGATGTGGTTTTGAGTGTTACTGAGCATATGCAAGCAACATTCAAAACTTATACACTTGATAAGCCCATATATCATTTACTTTCCTGGAAAGGGAAGGCTACGACTGATGGAGCTTCAGAGTCTAACCCAAGCCTCCCTAACCCATCCAGTCAACCATCTGCAAACACTTCTCTAGTTATTAGGGAGCCAAGTGCACCAACCTCTCAAAAGGTTGTTGTTACTAAAAAGAAGAGCAAGAAGAGAGCCATTGCAATTACTGATGATTCTGTAGATTTAGGTAGTGAGGAACCTGAGTCACAGCTCACCAGACAAAGGAAGAAGTCCAAACAAACAGCCACCACTGAACCCTCCCAACAGGATTCAGATGTGATAAAAGGGGTAAACCTATTACTGTCAATGGCCTCTCAACAGGTCATTGGCATTGAAAAGATTAGCCTCCCCACTACAACCTGTAAAGAGTCTGCACATAGTCAAGAACTCACTTTTGACTCAGGAGAATAACAGGGTGGCACTACACTGAGTGGAGAGCACATCACACTTGAAACTCCTCCTATTTCTCAGGGGGAGTTGCCAAAATCTAATCTCAACCCCACTTCTCTCTCAGAATCTCAAAATGCTAATATTTCTTCTCTACATGAAAGTCATTCTCATGACAATCCTACCTTTGATCATTCACTTTTTGATTCTGTGAATGAGCCAATTTCAAGTGACATGGTGCATGACACTGTGCTCACCACCCAAGACATACATTCTGTCGGTCAGGAAATGCACGCTGGGGCATATTCTAATGACACCAACAAAAACACAGAAGATTCACCAGTTTTTACTAGAGGCTCTGTGCCAAACTCTCCAATCCTTAGGGACTTGGAACCGCCTTCACAGGCAAATAGAGATGATGTTGTAACTCATCCCATTTCAACGGAGACAGCATCATACTCTACAGCCATTCCAAGGCTGGAGAAAACTCAAATACCTTTCATCCCTGTTGTAGAATCCTCATCTGCAACAGAAGTGCCTAGAACTAGCTCTAACTTGGCTCAGGCCACACTGTCACAATGGCCGGAGTCTGTGCTGAAGGGTTTCAGGCATGAAAACGCAACGGAAAAACGCGTAAAAACAGAAAATAACGAAACCCTTCGCAGGATCCATGCGAACGCGATATTTAATTCGTGAACAGAATTGTTTACCTTTAAGAAGCTTTACGATTTGGTTGACAGATGGAGGTCCTTTGCTATGATCACCACGTATCCCGCCTTGCGATATACGTCTCTAATCAGTCCACACGAACGCCCGATCGTCCAACGATCACCGGAGTTGGTACTAGCCAAAAACTGCCCTCGGAATTCTCTCTCTCTCTCTAGCCTCTCTTAGATGTAGAGCAGCTAGGTTTTTTTAAGAAAAACGTATTTTTTAATTAACCCAAAAACAATACATCATAATGTATTTATATGGAGAGAATTCTGGGCCTATACCTAATCTGATTGGGCTTCCAAAACCCAATCTGATTATTAGTAGTATTATTTATTATATTCGAATTATTATATAATTAATCAAGTCCTACTTAATTAATCCAATAATTCAATATAATAATAATTCAATTAAATTCGAAATTTAATTAATGCTCCGTTTAAAACGTTCTTTGTGTGTGACCCTTTAGGTTATTATTACGTTGGCAATAATTTTAATATCTCATAATAAAATTATAAACAATGAGCGGCATCTAGTAATACATCATTGCTACCCAAGTAATAATAATAATTGATGATCCAATTAAACCATTAATGAATAATGTTCCATGTAATATAATCCTTTTAACCTTATATTATAGATTAAACTCGAGGCATGGTTTATGTCATCCTCTTCAACATTTAATCCCGGTTTACTTTATCGATGAGTAGACTATTAAACAAATCACAATTTGAGCATGTCCATGCATTTCATAGTCTCACTCAATCAAGAGGCCAATAATATCACTCCTAAAATAGGAGGGTTAAATCCTATATCTATCATTCATAATTTCTCATATGATTCATAATATACCCAATGTCCACCTTTATCATTACCCGGTCAAAGGTAACTTTGAGTAGAATCAAAGTATATTAATTCTCATATAGAAATATAATGATTTCAAGTCTAAGGATCATTACACCATTATCACTATGAGAATTGCTTATGACACTTGATAACATTTACCATGAAGAATTCACACGGTGGGTCTATCCAGTGCCATGTTCTGCTAACATACACTTATGTCTTTGACTTTAGTATCACCATACTTATGACCAATGAGATGTGGTCATCAGTCAACAAACATACTAGTATTAATGCATTATTATTGTCCTCAAATAATAATACTCGACTAGGGATCTTTTAGGATTATAAACACTACTCATTTAATCTCATTTCTAAGTCACATACTTAGAGATATAGAATTCATGCTTATATTCCAAGGACATTTATTATTCTAACATTTATATCGCAGTTAATAAAGACATAATAAATAATTGAAAGAAAATCCATAGAACATATTTATTAATAATCAAAATGTCTTCCCTAAGAACATTATAGTATTGTCTCTAGGGCACAAGCACTAACATGTGCACCATGACAGGCCTTCAGGATCATCATCTGTACATTTCTCAGGGAAGACTATCTTACAAGTTTGGGGTCAAATGCCAAAAGTCTGTCACCTACAGAAGTGTATGATGCAGTCAATGAGGTCTACAAAAATCAGCTCAAGGCTCTGCACTATCTTGGGAATATTCTTCAATCAGAAATCTCCTCTATCAAGGAAGAAACAGATCAATCCCTGACCAAGCTAAAGAATTCTTATCTTTTTGATTTTCCCAAGGTAGATGGCATCCTCAAGGAAGTTCAGAAGACTGCTCAAAATGTCATCAAGATGGATTGCACCCTAGCTTTGGTCACTGATAATCTCAAGAAACTGTCTACCAAGCTAGAAAATCAGGTGCAATCCAACATCAATTCAAACTCCATGATTTCAGTGATGTGGAAGAATCAATATGGAGATAAGCTGGTGGATGAAGTGCCTCTCTCAAATATCACAAAGTTTGATTTCTCCAAGCTCAAGGCTCAATCCCTCAATTCCTTCAAATCTGAGCAATTATTCTCCAAAGTTAACAGTCTGGAAATAGAGGTGGATGAGCTCAAATCTAAAAACAAAGGGATCTCTCACTCTTTGGAGCTACTTAATTCCAAACAGGATGACCAAAGCAATACCACTTCCAACATTCTGCTAGTCCAGCAACAGATGATGACTGCAATGATGAAGAGCATGAATCTTCCAATTCCTGGTGAAGCCCAAGGCATCTTTTCTGATAGCAAGCCTAAGGGGGAGAAGGAAAAGGAAAGCATTATCCTAGAGAAGAAAGGGGGAGCCTCAGCCAAACAAAAACAAAAGGGAATCCTGATTAAAGAAAAAGATCTAAAGCCTTTCACCTCTCCTACAGTGAATGTCACCAGCAAAGATGGCCAGAAAAGTACTGCCACCTCCACATTCTACCCTGGCACAATGCAAAAAGAGGATGTTGAAGCTCAGAAAGATAAGATAATTGATGAGGCCCAACAGGATGGTAATGTGGATGCCTGGTTGGATGCCAAAAGGACTGTGAAGCTCAAGGATGCTCTTGAATTTCTCAGGGAAGACTATCTTACAAGTTTGGGGTCAAATGCCAAAAGTCCGTCACCTGCAGAAGTGTATGATGTAGTGAATGAGGTCTACAAAAATCAACTCAAGGCTCTGCACTATCTTGGGAATATTCTTCAATCAGAAATCACCTCTATCAAGGAAGAAATAGATCAATCCTTGACCAAGCTAAAGAATTCTTATCTTTCTGATTTTCCCAAGGTAGTTGGCATCCTCAAGGAAGTTCAGAAGACTGCTCAAAATGTCACCAAGATGGATTGCACCCTAGCTTTGGTCACTGATAATCTCAAGAAACTGTCTACCAAGCTAGAAAATCAGGTGCAATCCAACATCAATTCAAACTCCATGATTTCAGTGATGTGGAAGAATCAATATAGAGATAAGATGGTGGATGAAGTACCTCTCTCAAATATCACAAAGTTTGATTTATCCAAGCTCAAGGTTCAATCCCTCAATTCCTTCAAATCTGAGCAATTATTCTCCAAATTTAACAGTCTGGAAAGAGAGGTGGCTGAGCTCAAATCTAAAAACAAAGGGATCTCTCACTCTTTGGAGCTACTTAATTCCAATTCTTGGTGAAGCCCAAGGCATCTTTTCTGATAGCAAGCCTAAGGGGGAGAAGGAAAAGGAAAGCATTATCCTAGAGAAGAAAGGGGGAGCCTCAGCCAAACAAAAACAAAAGGGAATCCTGATTAAAGAAAAAGATCTAAAGTCTCTCACCTTTCCTACAGTGAATGTCACCAGCAAAGATGGCCAGCAAAGTACTGTAACCTCCACATTCTACCCTGGCACAATGCACATGGATGTCAATGCTCCTCAAATCATATCAACTGCTCAACCAGTAAAAGCTGACATTATCACTGGGGCCAAGCTACATGAGGTTGCAAACTCAAACATCTATCCTGATAAAGCCTTCCTGGAGTTTCTGAAAGCCATCAAAGCCAGTGTAGATGGTCAAACCCTGAAATACAAACAAAAACTCAATGAAGAAATCAAGTGTTTCACAGTGGAAGTCAGGAGAGTAAAAGAAGCCCATCTAAGAGAGATAATCATGATCTCCAAAGACAATTGCTTATGGCATTTGTCCTTTGAATCTCTAGAGAAGCTAAAGTACACTGAATTGGATACACTTCTGGAATTGATTGAGAAGAAAGGGGAGAACAACAATAGACTATATGATGAGCTTAAAAGAGATCAATTCTTAAGGCTGCCTGAAGTCATCACAAACCCAAGAACTATAATATTCCAAAGCATCTCAAAAGCCAACTTCATTGATCAACTGGTGATTCCCACTCACTTGGAAATGAAGAGCAAAGACAAGATTATTCAGGTGATCCAAATGCTAAGAGCAAAGAGGGGTTTCAGAACTGCAGAAGAACTTGAGACAATTCAAATTCTACAAACATTTCTTACTTCTGGCAGAATACCTGAATTAGTTAAAGTGAGGAAAGAAAAGAAAGATGACAAGGATGATGAAGATAAGAGTGGTAGAAGAAGGAGTCACCACAGGAGTGATAATGATGGGAAGAGTGAAAGAAGCAGGAGCAAGTCATCTAAGAAATCTATAGATGCTGAGAGTGACAAGAAAGATACTCATGGAAAGATGGAAGCTGAGAAGAGAAAGAGTGGAAATCAGCAAGCCAAGGACATTGCTAGCAGTATTTTAACCACAAAACAAGACTCTAAATCTAGGGTGGATACTGTTGGTAATGATCCACAAAAATCTGCAACCAAGGCTTCTGAAACTGATTTGCCACAGAAGAAAAGTGAAGCCACAAAAGTGAAATCTAAAAGACACTTCCATAAACTCACAGCTAGTGGAGTTCGACAGTGGATAAAAGGGAAAGGATCAAAGTTACTTCCAAATGATGTGGCAGTGAAGACTAAATCTCCATGTTCCAGAAAGCTACCTCAAGTGAAGCATTTGAAGATCAAGAGTGTAGCCAAAAGAACAAGGATAACAAAGAAAACTGGAGTGATCACAAATGTTAATGGGCTAAATGTACCTCCTCTGGATGAAGACTATGATGAAGAAGCCCTAGCATTCTTGAGAGCTCAAAGAATCTTTGAAGTCAAAGTTATACAAGATCATCTAGAGATCAAGTACATTGATGGAAGGGAGAAAGAAATGAAAACTGAAAGCTGGCAATACTTCCCTATCTATAATCTAGAGAGGACCAATGCCTTACTGAACTTTGAAGAAAAAAAAAGAAAAGATTTGGAAGATAGAGATTGCCAGGTACTTGAAAATGCAATATGATTATCAAGAGGAACTAAGGAAGTGGAATGAAGAGAAAAGAATTCAGAAAGAAAAGGAGATGGCAGAAATGGAAGAGAAGGCTATAGATCTAAGGAAGAAGGGGCTCTGCAAAGTGAAGTTCAATCCTTATGTTGTGGAATACAAAAACAAAAATGGAGGTAAAAGCAAAATAAGGATGGAATTCTTGGACTCTTATGTGGAAAGTGCTCTGAAAAGTGCTGCTAAAGATTTAGAAGACTCTCCTCTCTTAGAAGAATTGACAGCAAGGGATGAAATTCTCATAGCCATTTCAGAAATGAACAGAAGGGAAGAAGCTAGAAAGAAGAAAGTCTATGATGATTATCTACAAAAACAAATGGAATCTGAAGCTGCTCAGTAACAGAAAAATCATCCGTAAGCTATCATTTTCTGTTTGTAATCAAATCCTGTTCATAATGTTCATCTATTGTTTTCTCTGAAATATGATTCCTTTATTGTAAGGTAGTCTTGTTATCAGACATGAAATTGTGCCTAAGTTTCTTACTCACAATTTGGGGGAGATTGTTAGGCTCAAGGCATGTCTGAATACCACTATTAACAAGCCTACACCTTGTGACTATGTCACTTTACATGACCTAGTTAAGTTTATCACTGGGATATAGTATAAGTCTCTATTGTACTTGTCTTCTTCTCATGTACTTAGCTTTATTCTGTATGCTCAAGTTTATAATGAACTTAGTGAGTTTCTTGCACCTAGAATGTATATAGGCCATGAAATAATCATCCTGGAAGAAGTTCAATTTGTTCATGCAGCAGGATAAAAGTGAATAAGGCCATGAAGAAATAAGTTGCAGAAATTTATCTAAGTCCTTAGATCGTGAAGTCAGAATGAGCTATGTCGTGAAGTTCTCAAAATCCATGTCGTGAAGTGCTGAGATCGCATAGTATGAAATGAACTATGTCGTGAAGTCCTCAAGGCACATGTCGTGAAGTGCTGAGATCGCATAGTCTGAAATGAACTATGTCGTGAAGTCCTCAAGGCACATGTCATGAAGTGTTGAGATCGCATAGTCTGAAATGTACTAGATCGTGAAGTCCTCAAAGGCTATATCGTGAAGTCCTCAAAGGCCATATCATGAAGTCTGAAATATGCCATATCACAGACTCCTAAATTACTAATATAACAAAGTCCTCATATAGCAAAGTCAGAATTGCTCTATGTCGACAAGTCACAGGATAAGGAGTATACTGGAGTTCACGATATCAACACTTAGGCGATTTACAACAAGACAAATCAAGGTACAGTATCAGAGTTCATGGAGACAAATACAGAAGCATCTGTTACGGTTAAGTGGTCCAAAGACAGATGGCAAATCTACAGCAAAACTTGGAGAGAAAAAATAGAGACAAACAACTACAGATAAGGGAAAGGACGACCGTGAGCAAGTGGTCCTTCTTGAGACAGTTAACCTCTTATGGAGATACAAGATGGAGTTACAGTTAGGGGTAGCTGTGTAATTAGGTGTGTGCACCAGTTTGTATAGGTCTTATATATATTGTGCACACCCTACAGTTAGCTGTAAGAGAGATACACATAGATTTTATCAAGCACTCTTTTCTCTGTAAGAAAACAAGAAAACACTGTTCTTGTTTAGAAGCCAGAATTTCAGTTGTGAAATTTTGGAAGCTGTAGTATTTGATTTACTTTATATTAAGTAGATTAAAGTGATTGTGTGTGTTCTGTTTATTTTATTTCCGCATTCACATACATACACAATCAAATACAGATTTAAGTTTCAAGAAGTGAAAAACATTCAAACTATCCATTCACCCCCCCCCCCTCTGTCTAGTTTACTAGTGATATTCATATCTAACACTATATATATGTGGTTCTTGTTATTTTTAGAAAATGAGTTATTTTAGTTAGAAAAAATAAAATAAATAATGTGTTTTAGCTGAAAAAGGCAATTGCTTAAAATATATAAAACAGGTAATGTGCTAAAAAGGTAGAAAGTTATTTATTAATAATTATATAAAATTATATCACCTATGTGTGTGTGTGTTATCCATGTTAGAAGATGAGTTGTTTAACTTAGAAAATACAAAATAGATATTGTGCCCGTGTTATTTTTAGAAGATGAGTTATTTTTAGTTAGAAAATAAGAAACAGGTAATGTGCTGAAAAAGGCAGTTGGTTATTTATTAATAATTATATAAAATTATATTACATTATATATATATATATATATATATATATATATATATATATATATATATTGCCCGTATTATTTTTAGAAAATGAATTGTTTAAGTTAGAAAATATAAAATATGTACTTTTTCCGTGTTATTTCTAGAAGATGAGTCGTTTTATTTAGAAAATATAAAATAGGTAATGTGAGTTTTGCTTTATTTAGAAAATGTAAAACATGTAATATGTTTTAGCTGAAAAAGGTAATTAGATAGTTATTAGTAATTATAATATAAAATATTTAGAAGATGAGTTGTTTAAGTTAAAAAAATATAAAATCGGTAATGTGCCCGTGTTATTTTTAGAAATTGAGTCATTTTAGTTAGAACATACAAAACTGACAATGCACTGAGAAAGATAGTTGGTTCTTTATTAATAACTATATAAAATTACATTATGTTTCTATATATATGTTGCCATTATTATTTTTAGAATTGAGTTATTTAAGTTAGAAAATATAAAATAAATAATGTGCTCATGTTATTTTAGAAGATGAGTCGTTTTATTTAGAAAATATAAACATGTAATATGTTTCAGCTGAAAAAGGTAATTAGATAGTTATTAGTAATTATGATAAATATATATATATATATATATATATATATATATATATATATATATAGTAAAGTTCTATGGAGACCACTATTTAGTTGGAGACTTGGAGACCAAATATGTTCTGCAAGTAAAATACATTCATAAAATGCTCTATAAAATAATATATTAAGTAATATTTTATAAACATAACATATGTGGTCTATAAAACATCAAATTTGATGATAATTTTAATTATACAAAGATATTATGCACATATCTTATTTGCAGAACATTTATAATGGAAATAATATGCATGACAATGTTCTGCAAGTATAACATACATGATTTACAAAAATATTCAATTGCTGATGATTTTATACTGCAAGATATCTAATTTGATAATGATTTTTGTTATGTAAAGTATGTTCTACACGTTATTTAAGTTGCAGAACGTAAATGATCTCCAAGTCTCCAACTAAATCATGGTCTCCATAGAACTTGACTAATATATATATATATATATATATATATATATATATATATATATATATATATATATCAATACTATTATATAATAGACGAAACATTAAAAGTTTGGTCGGTCGGTATGGTACGTTGTGATTTTACTTAATTGCCCTTTCTTAAATTCGTGTTTTTACTTAATTAACCTTACTTATTTATAGAAATATATGATTAAATAATAATATTACATATTTATAACCAATTACCTTTTTCACCTAAAATACATTATTATTTTTTATTTTTTCTAACAAATTCCCAATTTTTTCAAATATATCACGGGCAATTACCTTTTTTAACTAAAACATGTTAGTTTTTCTATTTTTCCTTACTAAAACCCCTCATTTTTCAAAAATATCACGGACAAACCTTTAGTTATTTATTTTTAAACCTAATATTATATTTTTTTTTAAAGTTTACCTATTTTAACATGTGTACTTACTTTTCTTAACAAATGCAATTGCTAAAAATATTAAAATATAAATAATCAAATAGCTATTTATAACCAATTATCTTTTCAGCTAAAACATATTATAGATTTTTTCTAACAAAGTCCCTCGTTTTCTAAATATATCACGGGAAATTGTCTTTTTCAATTTATTTTTTCTATTTTTATCACTAAAATCCATTCTTTTTCTAAAAATATCACGAACAAACCCTTATTTATTTTAAAACGTATTTAAATAATTTAAATTATTAAATTTTAAAACCTCATTTTCCTAAAATATCACGGGCATTTACCTTTTTAAACTAAACATATGTTACATTTTTTATTTTTTCATACTAAACCCCCCCCCCCCCCCCCTTTTCAAAAATATAACGAGCAAATCCTTACTTATTTATTTTAAAATCTATTTTAATGTTTTTAATTAATTTAAAGTGTTTAGCTATTTTAACATGCATACTTATTTTTTTAACAAAATAACAATTAACAATCCGTGCATCGCACAGGTTTTAAGCTAGTGTATATATATATATATGTAATAACTTTTAGTATTTTATCCGATTGTTTATTTTATATTGATTTGAAAGATCCAACGATTGAGAATTGAGGGACGACCAGACTACAAAAATTTTGGAGGACCAGACTATTAAACTTTTAATGTTTCGTCTTTAATATATATATATATATAGGTTAGTGATCAAATAGAAACCAAACTTAAAATAAAAACTAGGAACTACTTCAAATTCTTAGATCAATCTAATCTAATGACCCCTAGAGTCACCATACACAACTAAAATACATCTACCATACACAACCACACCTAATCCCCTCGTTTTTAATTGGAATTTTTCCATCAATCGGTGGGGTTTTTTTTGAAATATGACTTCAGTGTATTTTTCTCTATCTCTCAACGATCAGTTTGCATACCATACTTGCTATATTACGGAGTACTAAAATTTTAGTGATTTATGTAAGAATAAATAGTAATCTCAGCATAAATATACCGATTTATTCTTATATGTGTATAGATCTAGGAATTTTGCGGTACAAAATTTGTGATTTACGTATATTCCGAAGAATAAATTACTAGATTTACGCCGAAATCACTATTTATTCTTACAGAAATAACAAACATTTTAGTGATTCTCATAAGCATAAATAGTGATTTATCACCGGAATATAGCAAATATGGTATGCAAACTGATTGTTGGGAGATGAAGAAAAATTCAGTGAAGCAAAAGTTCAAAAAAAACTCACCGATTGATGAGAAAAATTTAATTAAAAATGGAGAAGAATATGTGGGGTTGAGTGTGGAATGGTGTATTTAAATTATGAGTGATGCAGTTTTTAGTTTTTATTTTAAATTGGTTTCTATTAGAGTATGAATATATATATATATATATATATATATATATATATATACTATATTATTAAAAACGAAACATTAAAAGTTTTGATCGGTCAGTCGGTCGGTATTTGGGTCGGACCTATCTATAATTTGGGTCGGGCCTATATATAACCAATTGCTTTTTTCAGCTAAAATACATTACTTGTTTTATCTATTTTTCTAACTAAAACAACTCATCTTCTTAAAATAAAATAGGTAACATATATATAAAATGTTAATATTATTACATATTTATAACTGATTACCTTTTTCAGCTAAAACACATTATATATTTTACATTTTCTAACTAAAACAACTCATGTTCTAAACATAACACATGCAAAATAAATATGTAATGGTAACACTACGCCATAGATTGCTTATAGCAACCCCCAAACTGTGTTACCATAGACCCGTTTTAAAGTTACCATAGGCCAAAATTGGGCTATAGTAACACCAAAGCTGTGTTACGTTCTCAGCAGTAACTACAGGTATCTAAGGTAACATAAAACCACAGCCTATGGTAACATAGCAAATGTGGTTGCAAAATACCTCTATAGTAACATCTTAAACACTCTACAGCAACATAGTTTGCGTGTTACAACAGATGTTACAATTTTCCACAGGGGCAGCTGTAGGGCCCACATCTGGGTGGGACCCACATGTGGGGCCCACATCTGGGTCCCACTTTTTGGGCCTACTTGTGGGGCCCACCTGCTCAATGTGCAAGGCCTATTGTAACACCTAATATGACCTACTGCAACACATGCAGTGATAAAAATAATAACCTATTGCAACACAATTTGTACATATTGTAACACCACAAGTGTAATAAAAAAAATGTACTGCTTGAATATTGAATTTCCCATTAAACAAACCACATCAAATTCATATTCAAGTCCTAATTTAGTTCACCAACATACATCAAGTGACCAACAACCACATCAAGTCACCAACATACATAAAGAACATAAACTAAAGCATACAAGTACTAGAAGAAGATACATAAAGAACATAAACTAAAGCATCTGATTGATCTTAGCATCCACTTCATCGTAGACCCTCTTCAGCCTGAATCTGTGCCAGTGAACAAGGCTGAGAATAGAACATCTATTGGCTGAAACCATTAATCGTACAAATTAGCTGGATGATGATATTCTAGCAAGGCCCTGGATGATGATAGTCTGGTACAGAGTAGTAGTCTGTTTGGTACAGAGTAGAATTAGTCCCATCAAGCTGTGCAATGTGATCTGCAATGCACTTGTTTAATTCTTACATTATTTTTTCAGAACTTACGCCAACATCTGTTCTATAAAAGGATATCAATAGATAGAATTGAAATAAGATCTTTGGAGCTACTCAAAAAAACAAAAGGATCTTTCTGTCAACATATAAATGTAAGTGTGTGTAAAGGTAGAAATATTGAACATACAAAAACTTCAAATTTACATGCCTATATCTGACAAAAAAAAATACAAAAGAATAATTAGTAACCTTGTGGAAACCCATATATATAAGATATACAATAAGCTGGTTCTAACATAAATTATCTTACAGGATCTGATTATCTGATCCTTTTCATTCTTATAACCGTTTATGCTTACAAAGAATGTAAATATAGTACGTGTAGCTGATTGCTTCAAATGAAATTGGTTACTGCAAATCTAATGCATAGAATCATATTGAGAAAGATGGTGGAATAAAAAATCAGAAGGAACTATTTTTCAAAATGCAGCCTTTGACAGTATACCTTAACTGAGCTGGAAGGTGATATTAATCATGCTAACGTCCATCATCTCTGTAGCTTTCCTATGGAGTGCATGTATACTAAGACAGAAACAACACTGAAGACAGAGTAAAACAAAGGATTAGTAACAGGCACCATCTTTCTTATCTTAGTAACAATGAACTATTATGAAATATGAATTAATAAATTGGAACGAGTAGTAAAAGATAATACCACAATTATTAGTGGGTTTTACCTTCACAATATTGTCAGCATACTTCATTACCATAGATACAACAATGCCATTGGACTGAGCAACAAATAACATTGGCATACCGTTTTTCATCCAGGCTGCAACACCAATCAAACGAAAACAAGAGCTATTAGTCCTCCTAGGATGCACTGGCAATGCAAGCAGGATACAAAAACATTTGAAGTGATCAAATTGGAGAAGAATTTCACTCTGGAACTACTTTGTAAGACAGAATAAGAATTACCATAGAGAAATCATCATAACAACATATTATTAGGGTTTAACATTATTAACATAACTACAGATTCCTGAACCGTCCCCCATGCTAGTCCAGCACCTAAACCCGCAAACCTTCAACATAAAATTGGAAGAAAAATCTTTTAAGTCTTTGTCAGAAATTACCAAAAGAGAATAAGCATAATTAAAGTTAGAATTTGTCAATCAGTTACGACAACATCTTGTTCAAATAATAAAGTGGGAAAAAATCACAATCACATCACTTCAATCATAGGCAGTATACAATCTGCTTGCATTATCTTTCTATAGGCAAACTAATATGTTTATATGCACACACACACGTATAATTCATACACGAGATCGATGAGCTTATGAGCAGTGCAATTAAAAACAGAAAAAGGCTTTTAACACCCTAAGGCTCACCCTAAGGCTCTCGAAAACGAGGTAGACGGAACTTTTCGTTCCCTCAGCTTCCTCTTCTTCACTACCTAAACCGGCTTCTCTTCTCTAACTGCTAAACCAGCAACCACAAAATTAAAATAAAAAGTAAAAGGGGGGAGAGAGATACGGTGGAAGAGGGACAGAGAGAGAGAGGGAGAGATACAGAGAGATATAGAGGGAGGGGGAGAGAGAGGGAGAGAGATAGAGAGAGGGGGAGAGATTAACCAAACACCTTCGAAACAAACTTCAATTAACACAGCTTGAACACTAATGGAATCCTTGCACCAAGCTTCGATTACCTATTCTGTTCGATTACTAATTGAATCAGGGAGAGAATTGAGAAGTGAGAGAAGAGAGAGAAGTGAGAGAAGGGAGAGAATTGGGGGTAAATATAACCTAATACAAAATTTTCGTTTTGCCGCTATCTATTTTCGTTTTGCCGCTCAGCCCAATCCCAATAATTTAGTGTATGTTTTTCTATTGTTTTTCTATTTTTTTTAATATTTATGAAATATAAATAATTCAATTATTTGATGGAATATTAATTTTTACAATGATATTAATTATTATTTTAAGATTTTTGATATTAATTTTTCTATTTTAAGATTTTTGATATTAATTTTTTAAATTTATTATTTTCATAATTTTGTAATAATTCACAATTTATACATAACTTAGTTTTCCTTATACATAATTTATTAAATTTTTTAATGAATTTAGGTTAAATTTAATAATTTTTTGATATTATTTTATTTAAAAACCTTTTTATTTGAAATTTATAAAAAAAAGGTAATATTTATGAAAAATCAATAATTTAATTATTTGATGGAATATTACGTTTTAAAATGATAATTTCAACAATTTTGTCAAAATTAATTATTTTCTAAATTCAAATAATTATTAAATCATTAATTTTAAATAACATAAAAATTTTGTTTATGAATACCCTATGGTAACACATCACATGGTGTTACCCACTGTTAACACCTTTATAACTATAGTAACATACTTTTGAGGATTTGGTAACACCACAATCACAAGGTTGCGATAGCTCAAAAATGTCATACCTATGGTAACATCCTTAGTGGTAACACCCATGCCCAAAAGTTGCAATAGGTCATCTATGGCGTAGTGTAATATTGTTATATATAATTATTAATAAATAACTACTTACCTTTTTCAGATAAACACATAACCTTTTTTATTTTTTCTAACTTAAACAACTAATTTTTCTAAAAGTAACACGAACAACATATACATAGAAAAGGTAATATAATTTTCTAATTTAAACAACTAATTTTCTAAAAGTAACACGAGCAACATATATATATATATATATGTAATATAATTTTATATAATTATTAATAAGTAACTAACTGTCTTTTTAAGGACATTGTCTGTTTTATATTTTTTAATTGAAACAACTTATATTCGAATTAAAAATAACACGGGCAAAATATAGAAATAATGACAATATTATATTAAACTTATAAAATTCATGTTTAATATAATTTTTTATAATATTTAATTGAAATAAGATAATTAATAAAAAATAAACGTAATAACATATGTTAAAAGAAACTCGGCACATTTGCACTTTAGTCACTCTTACATTTTTTAAGAGCAAATAAATACGAACCGTTAGATCTATTATTTAAAAATATTTTTCTATTTTAATATCTAAAATACTACTAAAGATTACGTCAACAATTTATTAAATTAAAATACTTATATTGTTAGATATATAAATCCAATTTATTATATACACATATAAATATATATTAAAATTTCATCAAAAAAAATATAATTACAAAAATCAAAATAAAAATAATAATATATTAAAGAAAACCATGCATCACACGGGATATAAGCTAATATATATATATATATATATACTAGCTTATAACCCGTGCAAAACACAAGCCTTAAAAAATAATAAACTAAACAATTTAATATAAACAAAAAATATTAAAATAAAAATAAAAATTAATATGAGAAATTATAAAATGAGAAACTTAAATATTAATTGGAACATAAAAAAATATAAAAAAATACAGATGGGGTTGAGCAAGATAAATGAGGTATTATTAATATTATTTTATAATAAAATAATCTTAATAATAAGGACAGATAAAAAAATATAACATGTTTTAATTAAAAATAATAATTACCCGTGATATTTTTAGAAGTGTTTTAATTATATTAATTGTATTTATTAAAAAAATACGTTGACATGTTAAAATAATTAAGTATTTTTAATAAGGACAAATAGAAAAACTAACATATTTTAATTAAAAAAAAGTAACTACCCGTAATATTTTTAGATGTGTTTTAATTATATTAATTATATTTATTAAAAAAATACGTTCACTTGCTAAAATATGTAAGTTTTTTTTAAATAATTAAAAGTATTAAAAAAGGTTTTAAAATATATAAGTAAGGATTGCACTTGATATTTTTGGAAAATAGAGATTTTAGTGATAACAAATATAAAAGGTGATATATTTTAATTTAAAGGTAATTGCCCGTGATATTTTTTGAAAATAAGTAGATTTTGTTAGGAAAAAAAGTTTTAACTATAAAAGGAAATCAGTTAGTTACTATTTTTATATTATTTTATTATTTATTAAATAGAGTATTAAAATAGGTTTTAAAATAAATAAGTAAGGATTTCACCTCATATTTTTGGAAAATAAAGATTTTAGTGATAACAAATATAAAAGATAATATGTTTTAATTTAAAGGTAATTGTCGTGATATTTTTGGAAAAAAAAGTAGATTTTGTTAGAATTGTTTTTCAATTATAAAAGGGAATCAGCTAGTTACTATTTTTATATTATTTTATTATTTATTAAATAGAGTATTAAAATATGTTTTAAAATAAATAAGTAAGGATTGCACCTCATATTTTTCGAAAACAGAGATTTTAGTGATAACAAATATAAAATGTAATATGTTTTAATTTAAAGATAATTGTCATTATATTTTTGGAAAATGAGTAGATTTTGTTAGAAAAAAAAATATATTTTAATTATAAAAGGCAATCATCTAGTTACTATTTTTATATTTTTTATTATTTATTAAATAGAATAAAAGACCGAAAACCGATCGAAAACCGAAAATCAAAACTTTCAATGTTTCGGCTTTAATAACACGGGCCATCAAAAAGAGATTAAAAATGACAAATAAAAAAAAATAACGGGAACAGAAAATATTAAATAAAGAATAAAAATCAATATGATAAATTATAAAATGATAAACTTAAATATAAATTGAAACATAGAAAAAAAAATACAAATGGGCCATTATTAATATTATTTTATTATTCATTAAAATAATATTAATAATAAGGACAAATAGAAAAGTTAAAATGTTTTAATTAAAAAAAAGTAACTGCCCGTGATATTTATAGAAGTGTTTTAATTATATTAATTGTATTTGTTAAAAAATACGTTCGTGTTAAAATAGGTAAACTTTTTTAAATAATTAAAAGTATTAAAATATATTTAAAAATAAATAAAGGGTTGCACCTGATATTTTTGGTAAAGAGAAATTTTAGTGAGAGCAAATATAAAATGTAATATGTTTTAATTTAAAGGTAATTGTCCATGATATTTTTGGAAAAGAAATATATTTTATTAGGAAAAAGTGTTTTATTTATAAAAGGCAAATAATAAGGACAAATAGAAAATCTAACATATTTTAATTTAAAAAAGTAATTGCCCATGATTTTTAGAAGTGTTTTAATTATATTAATTGTATTTGTTAAAAAAATACGTTGACAGGTTAAAATAGGTAAGTTTTTTTAAATAATTAAAAACATTAAAATAAGTTTTAAAATAAATAAGTAACGGTTGCACCTGATATTTTTGAAAAATAGAGATTTTAGTGAGAACAAATATAAAACGTAACATATTTTGATTTAAAAATTATTGCCCGTAATATTTTTGGAAGTAATAGATTTTGTTAGAAAAAAGTGTTTTAATTGTAAAAGACAATCATTTAGTTACTATTTTTATATTATTTTATTATTTATTAAATACAATAAATGACCGAAAACCGAAAACTTTCAATGTTTCGGCTTTAATAATATAGTGTATATATATGATAAGTTAATAACTAAATATTTGTTAAAATTTAGAAATAAATTAGTTTGTGATTCTATAAGATAAATTACTTTATATTATAGGGTTTTTTTCATAAATACCCAACCCAAAAAATATTTTTGCAAAAATACTATGTGTTTTTTAACTTTTTTGCAAAAATATCAACTTTTTGAAAATATTTGCAAAAATACGGTCTGCAACTAGATGCAACCATATCTGCAACTGCAACCAAAACCAAAATCAACCATAGATGCAACTTCTTAATAATGGTGTTTTTCCAGCGTCCTGATTTTAGGGTTGTAAACAACCCTAAAATCAGGGTAGCTTAGGGTTCAGAGTCTATGACCCTAAACCCTAAGTCCGTATACGAATTATTCATCATTCTTAATATTTCTAAAACCCAAAATAGAAACATTGAACCCCAAAGGTGTTAACTATTGAACCCCAGGATAAATCAAGACTACAAGCTTACCCCTCTTACTAACTGTTGCCAAGTAATTAACAATTGTAGAAGGGGGGTTGAATACAATTGTATAAGATTCTCGACTAATAAACACAAATATGAATAATAACAGCTTTATTAATTCTGATATAAAACTGTTACAAAACTCTCTCAAGAAATTCTTATGTTCTTGAAAGCTGCTAGGTACAATGATACTCGTGTATGCGATCGATTACAAATCAAAACCTAAACTGTGTTTATATAGTACACACAGCTGCTCTATCGATTACAAGATAAGACCAAATCAATTACAAACAATATTGATACATATCCTAACCGACAACTTCATTCCATAAACTAATAACCGACAAATCATCTTTCCTTATTTTCTGAACTTGATAGTTATCTTGAGATAGTAATCCTGATCAGCTTCCAGTCCTGATTATAATACTGATCACAGTCCTGATAGCAATCCTGATACTGACGCTAGTGCAATACTGACGACGTCAGCAATCCTGATCAGTTGTCCAGATCCTGACGATCATTGAATCCTGATCTAACACTAAATTTTTTTTTGAATTCTCAGATATTTTTCAATTATTTTTTAAAAAGTTGCATCTAGTTGCATCTGGTTGCGTTGGTTGCAGACCGTATTTTTGCAAATATTTTTAGGTTGCATCTGGATGCATCTCCCCCAATCTCATACTTTGTAAAATAAAGTATAGATTCCTATATTCAATGATGCCAAAAACATATTTACAAAATGTACAAAAAATATCAGTAGCAACTTATCTTTTTAGATTCTTTGATAGAACAGATTCATCTTCAAGAAGTCTGATAATAACTTTTCTTCTTTGTCTTCAAGAATTTGAATCAGTCTTTCCTTAAGATTTCTGAGTTCTTCATCTCCCTCATCAATTTGATAGATAGCTGCTCTGAGATTCTGTATAGAACTTCTTTGTAAATTATATTCTTCAACCAGCAAATAAGCAATTTCCTTCCCATCAGGATTAAGAGTCAATTGTTTCATACCAAAAGACATTTCTTTAACAGCACTGCCTTTTTGCATTTCAACTTCTTGATCTCTCAGATTTAAGTACATGGGAGTATAATCACTACTATAATTCCTTCCTTCGTCAAATCTTTTCCTTTTGGTTGGCAGAATCATATCAGACCATTCCTTGCACACTCCATTCTTCCATTTGAGTAGATAATGAACATATTTCAGTTCCTTTGTGGTTTTAACCAGTAACTCCTGAATGGTTATCTTCTTTACACTTCCATCCTTCATGAAGTAAAGAAGCTTCTCTTTCTTTTCAGCACCATCATGACAATCTAAAACTATATCCACAACTTGTAAATTGTTCAGGTGTTCAGAAGTTAGATTACCTCCAATTTCAGTCAGAGCATGAGGATCAACATAAGTCAGAGCAGTGGCTTAGTGAATATATCCGCTAGTTGTTGATCAGTAGGAACAAAATGCAGTTCAATTGTTCCTTCCAGTACTTGTTCTCTTATAAAATGATACCTAATACTGATGTGTTTAGTAAGAGAATGCTGAACTGGATTTCCTGTCATTGCAATAGCACTTTGGTTATCACAATAAATAGGGATTTTTGAGTATGACAGGCCATAATCTAACAACTGATTTCTCATCCACATTATCTGAGCACAACAACTTCCTGCAACAATGTACTCAGCTTCTGCAGTTGGTAGAGATAGACTTTTGCTTTTTACTGAACCAAGAAACTAGTCTACCACTCAAAAACTGACAACTTCCTGAAGTACTCTTCCTGTCTATCTTGCACCCTGCAAAATCATCATCTGAATAACCACACAAACCAAAATCTGATTCCCTTGCATACCAAAGGCCAAGAGAAGGAGTGCCTTTAAGATATCTGAAAATTCTTTTGACTGCAATCAGATGTGGTTCCCTGGGATTTGCTTAAAATCTTGCACAGAGACAGGTTGCAAACATGATATCTGGTCTACTTGCAGTGAGATATAAGAGTGAGCCAATCATTCCCCTATAGTGAGTTACATCTACCTCAGTACCTTGATCAGGATCAAGTTTAGTAGCTGTAGTTATGGGAGTACTTGCAGTTGCACTATCTTGCATGTTAAACCTTTTCAAAAAATTCTTTGTATACTTTGACCGATTGATAAAGATGCCATCATCAGTCTGTTTAACTTGGAGACCAAAAAAGTAACTCATTTCTCCCATCATGCTCATTTGATATCTAGACTGCATAAGCTTTGAAAACTTCTCACATAGCTTATTGTTTATTGACCCAAAAATGATATCATCAACATAAATCTAAACTAAAAGCAAATCCTTACCATGATTCAAATAAAACAGAGTTTTATCAATAGCACCTCTTTTGAATCCACTTTCCAGTAAAAATTGAGCTAGGGTTTCATACCAGGCTCTTGGAGCTTGCTTTAGTCCATAAAGTGCTTTATCCAATCTGTAAACATGATTTGGATATTTTGGATCAATGAAACCAGGAGGTTGTTCAACATAAACTTTTTCGTCCAGTTCACCATTTAAGAAAGCACTTTTCACATCCATTTGGAAAACCTTAAATTTCTTGTGGGCTGCATATGCCAGAAAGATCCTGATGGCTTCTAGTCTTGCAACAGGAGCAAAAGTTTCATCATAGTCAATTCCTTCTTGTTGAGAATACCCCTTTGCAACTAGCCTTGCTTTGTTCCTGATTATTACTCCATCTGAATCTGTCTTGTTTTTGAATACCCACTTTGTACCAACAATTGACCTATTTTTTGGTCTTGGTACTAGTTTTCAGACTTCATTTCTTTCAAATTCATTCAACTCTTCTTGCATTGCAGTAACCGAATCAGCATCCTTAAGTGCATCTTTAACTTTCTTAGGTTCCTCCTTGGATAGAAAGTTATGATAGAGACATTAATTTTGAGTTGCACTTCATGTCTTAACACCTGCATCAGGATCCCCAATTATCAAATCAGGAGTGTGACTTCTAGTCCATTTCCTTGCTGGTGGTAAATCATTCCTTGAAGTAGATGCTCCCCCTGGATTGGTGTTGTCTTGATTAAAAGAGTTTGAATTAGTAGAAGCTCCCCCTGAGTTGTTGCTATATCCTCCTGATGGATTATCAGGATTATCACTTGAATCAGTATCTGAAGAATCATGTCCTGATGATTGAGTAGTATCAGTATCAGTAACATTCTGATGTTGCTCCCCCTCAACATGTGGACTGCCAGTAGCACCATCAGTATTTGGTGCATCGTCAGGATTTGGTGTATAACCAGGATATGGTGACCCATCAGAATCTGATGGTGTATTAGTATCTGATTCCAATTCATCAGGTTCCTTGGTAGCTTCATTTTCAAAGATCAAACTATCATGTGAGTCTTCATTCATTCCAGTTATCTTCTTATCATCAAAAGATACATGTATTGACTCCATGACAGTCCTTGTTCTCATGTTAAAAACTCTAAAAGCTCTTGAGGCTGGATAGCCTATAAAGATACCCTCATCAGCCTTGGTTTCAAATTTGCCTAGCTGTTCAGGATGAGGTCTGAGAACAAAACATTTACAGCCAAACACATGCATATGCTTCAAACTAGGTTTCTTCTCCTTGAGCATTTGATAGGGAGTTACACCATGTCTGTTTATCAGTGTGAGGTTTTGAGTATAGCATGTTGTATTGACTGCTTCTGCCCAGAAATGTGTAGGCAATTTTGCTTCTTCCAACATAGTTCTGCCATCTTCAATAAGAGTTCTATTCTTTCTTTCAACTACTCCATTTTGCTGGGGTGTGCCAGGAGCATAGAATTGTTGAATTATTCCATTGTATTTGCAGAACTCTTCCATTTTTGAATTCTTGAATTCAGTACCATTATCACTCCTCAGAATCTTGACTTTATACTTTGTGCATGTCTCAATCATTCTAACATGGTCCAACAATATTTCTGGAGTCTCATCTTTTCTGTGTAGAAAATACACCCAGGTGAATCTAGAAAATTCATCAACAATTACAAGAGTGTACCTTTTCTTACGGATGGAC
The DNA here is from genome assembly GCA_030848705.1 of Heracleum sosnowskyi. Taxonomy (NCBI): domain Eukaryota; kingdom Viridiplantae; phylum Streptophyta; class Magnoliopsida; order Apiales; family Apiaceae; genus Heracleum; species Heracleum sosnowskyi. Next base: position 4,237,409 of record CM061242.1, on the reverse strand, counting down.
ACTATGTTGACTGGTCTAAATAAATCAAGATGTAGCATGTGATATGGTTCTCCAATAGAGGATTCAGATTTACTCTTGAATGATGTCCTTATCTGTTTAGCTTTTTGACATGCATCATAGAGTCCATCAGGAGTATACAAAGCTTTAGGCAATCCTCTAACCAAATCTTTCTTAACCAACTCATTGATATTGCTGAAGTTAAGATGAAAAAGCTTCTTGTGCCAATTCCAACTTTCATTTACTGATGCTTTACTGATGAGACAAGTAGAGGAGCCGTCGGTATTTGATTGAATGTTGGCTTCATATATGTTACCATGCCTGTAACCAGTAAGTGCAACCTTCCCTGATTCTTTGCTGACTACTTCACAATGAGTGGAATAGAAGTTGACATGATAACCTCTGTCTGTGATTTGACTAATACTCAACAGGTTGTGTTTTAGTCCCTTCACAAGAGCTACTTCTTCAATGATGACATTGCCAATGATTATATTGCCATATCCCAAGGTTTGTCCAATGTTACCATCTCCATAGGACATTGTTGGGCCAACTTTTTCCTCATATCCTGACAGCAGGGCTTTGTTTCCAGTCATGTGTACAGAACATCCACTATCCATGACTAACACATTTTTCTTTTTACCCTTTTCATCAGGAACATCAGTCTCATTAGTATTGGCCATTAGGGCATAGTTGACCACCTCAGTATCAGATTCTGAGGAAGAGTCCATCCAATCCTTGCTTGAAGTGATGAGTGCCTTAGCCTTCTTGCACTCAGTTGCAAAGTGCCCCATTCCATTACACTTGTAGCACCTTATCTTTGACTTGTCAAATTTGCTACCCTAGTTGTCCTTCTTGATGTACTTGTCTTTGTCAGCATTGAAGGTCTTTTCTGAAAGTTGCCTTGTCTTCTAGCCTTCCTGAACTTCATCTTCTTGAAGCCCTTGACTATCATAGCAACCATCTCCTGCATGTCAGAGTCAGTAGAATCATCATCAGTATTGGCATCAAGATTGCCATCAGTATCTGATGATGAGTCATCAGGATTTGACTCCACCACTCTTGTCTTTCTTCTAGAGACCTCCACAGCTTTTCCTTTTGACTTTGCCTCAACATTCAAGGCTACTGACTTTGTCTTGCTGCTTCTTTTGTTCTTTCTTTGTTGAACCTCAAGATCATAGGTTCTCAGCATCCCATACACCTCATCAAGAGACACAGTTTTTAGATCATACTGATGCATAATGATAGATGATTGTGTATCCCATTCTTCAGGTAAAGCTCTCAGAAACTTGGTGTTAGAGTCCTCAGTTACATACTCTTTGCCAACTAGAGATAGATTGTTCAGCAGTGTCAGGAATCTATCATACATGTCAGTAAGGCTCTCATCAGGTCTTGCATCAAATTGTTCATACTCTTGAATCAGTAGAGCCCTTCTGTTTTTCTTGACATATGCAGATCCTTGGCATTGAGTTTCCAAGGTGTCCCAAACTTCCTTTGTAGACTTGCATGCAATCACCCTGTTAGACATGACAACATTAAGACTATTATGCAGTATATTCTTTACCTTAGCATCCCTGAGAACGTGAGCCTTTTCTTCTGGAGTCCACTCACTTTTCACCTTGACCACGTAGTGTTCAGGTACAGTATCTGTTTGGCCAACAAGTCTCGTAGGGATATATGGTCCATCACGAATCATGTCCAGATAATCAGGATCTGTGGCTTCCAGGTACATCAACATCTTTACCTTCCATGTAGGGTATTCAGTTTTCTTCAGGATGGGAATCTTCATGTTTTCATACTTGGTTGTCGACATCTTAGATCGTTTCTGATTTAGATTTAAATCAGTTTGCTCTGATACCAATTGTTGCCCAGTAATTATCAATTGTAGAAGGGGGGTTGAATACAATTGTATAAGATTCTCGACTAATAAACACAAATATGAATAATAACAGCTTTATTAATTCTGATATAAAACTGTTACAAAACTCTCTCAAGAAATTCTTATGTTCTTGAAAGCTGCTAGGTACAATGATACTCGTGTATGCGATCGATTACAAATCAAAACCTAAACTGTGTTTATATAGTACACACAGTTGCTCTATCGATTACAAGATAAGACCAAATCAATTACAAACAATATTGATACATATCGTAACCGACAGCTTCATTCCATAAACTAATAACCGACAAATCATCTTTCCTTATTTTCTGAACTTGATAGTTATCTTGAGATAGTAATCCTGATCAGCTTCCAGTCCTGATGATAATACTGATCACAGTCCTGATAGCAATCCTGATACTAACGCTCGTGCAATATTGATGACGTCAGCAATCCTGATCAGTTGTCCAGATCCTGACGATCATTGAATCATGATCTAACACTAACAATTTTTTTGAATTCTCAGATATTTTTCAATTATTTTTTAAAAAGTTGCATCTAGTTGCATCTGGTTGCGTTGGTTGCAGACCATATTTTTGCAAATATTTTTAGGTTGCATCTGGTTGCATCTAGTTGTAGGCCGTATTTTTGCAAATATTTTCAGAAGAAGATAAAATTGCAAAAAAACTTAAAAAAAGTAGTATTTTTGATAATTTCTCTATATTATATAATCTTAAATATAAAATACATAGGTCCTGTTCGCACTGAATTGGTTTGGTTAAGTCAATTTGAAACCGACCTATAATTTAATCACATATATTATATATATAATACCACAACAAGGGGTTTGGTATAAGCAATTTAAATCAAATGGACCATTTTACCCTTACTTATACTATACATTTTTAGGGTTATTTTGGTCTTTTAACATCAATAAATTTATTACATATTATTAAATGCTACAAAATTAATATGGATACTTATACATATATTTATTACATATTATTAAATGCTGCAAATTAATATGCATACTTATATATACATACAACATTTACCTGAATATATATATATATATATATATATATATATATATATATATATATATATATATATATATATATACGTATGTATACATATAAATACTTATATTTATGTAAATTTATGATAATATAGGACCATATACACTTACATATTATATATCTCATACTATTATAGTATCATTTAGATTTATTGTAAATTTATGAATTAAGAAAATTTATAAATTAAAGCATGTTTGTGAATTGTAATTATTTATCTATATTAAATCAAACTATACATAATTTCTGACATGCCTTAACTATTATATTTGTTACGATACAAATACGGTCCAAATCAGTACAAGCTAACAAAAAAAAACTTTCATGTATATAAGTGTAATACAAACTTGTACTAATTTTAATGTCGTATAACTCATCAATTGCTACTCTAATACGAGGACGTACAAAAATTTGACGAAAAAAATAAACAATTTACTCATATTTAAAGTATGTCCGTGCATTGCACGGGTTAAAGAGCTAGTTTTAATTTAAGTTCGAATAGTTCAAAATCTGAATTTATCATGCGAATTAAAGAGTATGGTGGTCACCCTAGGCCCTATCCATTACTTATGTTACCGCAACAGCACGACAGGAACCTGGACAAAGCTGGGGTTGTAATTAGGGCTGAAAATGATCGCGAGCAACTCGGGCTTGATTCGTAATGTGTTCGAAAAAATATGACCGAGACTCGTATTCGTAGAAATTTTATCCGAATTCAACTAAATATATTTGTTCAAATTTTTTTACGATCCGATCTTTACCATAAAATTACTCGGTCAAATAAATTTTCGATCAACTCAGTTATAATACGAGTATTCGATATACATATTCAATTATATTACTTACGAGTAGTTCGGTGTATATAGATGAGATTCAATCTTCATTCATTTTAAATTTTCTGTTATTATGTTGAAAAATTAGTGACGAGCTAATTTCCATATACATGTTAATGTTTGATTAAAAAATCAATTACCACACTGATTACTCCAAACCCGCTTTATCATGACATGATTTGTAAATAAAATGACACTTAATTTGTCAAGTTCGAGTTCAAGTCTAATGCAGCCCAAATATACTGGTTGTCACTTTTGCTAGTTTGGACCACATGACAGCTCATTCTATTTTGTCCTTACCTTTTATGTTCTTCTATTACTTTCAACCCCTGTGAGGGTATATCTGTCTTTACTATGTATTGTTTGTGAGCCTACGAGGACTGTTATAATGAAGGGATCTGTAGCTCAATTATTGGGACAATTGATTGACATTCTGAGATCTAAATAGCTGTCTTTTCTCCACAAGAATGTTTGTTTTACTTTAGTTGCAATATTCAACTACTCTATCAATCTTTATGGTATCAGAGCTATTGTATTGCAGCTTTAGAAAACAGTGGTAGATTAGATCGAAGAAGCTATTCTCTTATCATCTTTTAATATCAGTTCTCATTGTTTTGTCTACATCATGACAACTGGAGGGAGATTTACTTTTGCAGATATGCAAAACCCCTTGTTTTTACATCCATCTGATGGTCCAACATCTATTTGTGTTGAAAAGATGCAGGGAGCTGGTGATTATAGAACCTGGCGTAGATCCCTTGAGATTCAGCTGTCAGCTAAGCGAAAGCTGGGTTTTGTGCAAGGCACAGTGCAGAGAGACAGTACAGATGAGACTCAAGGAGTGCAATGGGATACGTGCAACAACTTGGTAATATCTTGGCTCCATAACAATGTTTGTGAAAATATTAAAAAGTCCATCTTGTTTATTAATACTGCTCATGAAATATGGAAACACCTAGAGGCTAGATTTCTTCTTAGTAATGGGTCTAGAAAGTATAAACTCACCAAAGATCTGTTTAGTCTCAAACAAAATAAACTCAGAGTGACTGAATACTACACTAAATTGAATGGTCTTTGGGAAGAGATAGACTCCATGAACATGCTTCCTGTAGTGACTACTGTAGCAGCAGATGTGTCTTCTCTTTTAACTGCTATAGAACTCTTGAAATCAGAAGCAAAACTTTTTCAATTTCTTAATGGACTTGATGATGTGTACACCCCTCTTCGTAGTCAACTTTTAATGCAAGTCCCTTTGTCATCTGTTGATTTGGCCTATGCTACAATTCAACAAGAAGAGGCACAAAGAGATGTCTTACTTTTGACTGAAGAAGACAATGATGTATCAGCTATGTATAGCAAGTTTGACAATGCTAGGTCATTCACGGATGCATCTAGAGTACTTCTTTGTGGAGCTTGTGGTGGCAAAGGTCATACTAAAGAAAGATGTTGGACAGTGGTGGGATACCCTAAATGGCACCACAAATTCAAAAAGCCAGTACATCCACAGAGAATAGGGCAACCCACCAAATGGCAGAACCCAAGATCAGCAAATGTTGCAGCTAAAGCCAGCAATTCTGGTGACTCCTCAGGAGTTATGTTCACAGCTGAACAATTGAACCATTTGCTTAAACTCATCCCTGGTACTGCTGTGCAACAGTTGAGAGGTACAGGAAGTGATGATGAACTGGAAAGTCCCTTCTCAGGCATGGTGGTGACATGTAATTTGTCTACAGTCGACTCAACTACTTGGATAGTTGACTCAGGAGCAAGTGACCATATGACTGCCCATCTGAACTCTCTCACAAATGTTAAGAAGGAACCACCTAACCTAGTCATCAAACTTCCAACTGGTGACTCTACAGTTATCACTCACATAGGAGATGTGACCTTGGAAAATGACCTGATCTTATACAATGTCCTGTATGTTCCCAAGTTTCAACAAAACTTGTTGTCTATTCACAAGTTGGCTGCAGATAACAACTGTGTAATTCTTTTTCATCCCACAAGTTGTACAATAGTGGACAACAAAACTGGTGCAACAAAGGCTGTAGGAACTGTGGCTAATGGTCTGTATTATTTAAAGCAAAAATCAAGGGGAGTTATAGTTCATCCTTCTTCATATGCAGCTACTGTATCAGACTTTAATGTTTGGCACCACAGGCTGGGACATGCTCCTCTGTCAAAGCTAAAACAGATTCCTCAACTACAACATTTGACAAGCTGCACCAAACAGGTTTGTCTGACCTGTCCAATGTCAAAATTTGCTAAATTACCATATGAATTGAGTTCTTCACATGCTGCCGTACCTTTTCAACTTGTGCATATAGACACTTGGGGCCCATATAAAGTCCCAACAAGGGGTAAATTTAAATACTTCTTGACCCTAGTTGATGATCACTCTAGAATGACATGGCTATACCTATTGCAGCATAAATCTGAATATTTTTGCACTCTTCAAACATTTCACAATTATGTAAACACACACTTTCATCTGCCTATACAAACTATTAGAACCGATAATGCCCCTGAATTCACCACTGCTGAATGCAAACAGTTTTACAACTCTCTTGGCATTGTTCATCAAACTACAATTGCATATAGACCTCAACAAAACTCCAGGGTCGAGAGAAAACACAAGTCTATACTTGAAATTGCCAGGTGTTTAAGGTTTCATTCAAGTCTGCCTTTATCATACTGGGGTGAGTGTGTTATGACTGCAGTCCATATCTTGAATAGACTGCCCACTGTTGCTTTGGGAAATAAAATTCCATATGAAGTTCTCTATAAAAAGTCTGCAGATTATGATGACTTTAAAGTCTTTGGCTGTTTGGTATTTGCTGCACCACCTACACCCTCATCTGATAAATTTGATGCTAGGGGAATACCATGTGTTCATTTGGGTTATCCAGCTAACAAAAAGGGATACAGACTTCTTAACTTGACCAATTACCATACATTTGTCTCAAGAGATACCATCTTTCATGAAGCGATCTTTCCCTTTAATTCTGCTGATTCTACATCTTATATGCTACCTACACCTACTGCCATGCCAAATATCCCAACGTTGTCTGCCTTATCTGATGATATCTTTGTAGATCACACTCTTGCACCTGATAGTGACACCACTGAAAACAATGCAACATTGTCACCACCACAACCTCCACCCTTAAGAAGATCTACTAGACACCACAAACAACCCAACTGGCTTACACCCTATGAAGTAAACCTACCCTCATCTCACACTGCTCAAGCAGTTAAGGTAGTGGACCTCCATGTCCCACCTCAGTTCACTTGCCTAATGGCTTCTTTGACAAAGATAGAAGATCCCTCTTGCTATAGTAAAGCTGTTCAGAACCAACAATGGGTGGATGCTATGAACTTGGAGTTGTCAGCTCTTGAAGAGAACAAGACATGGGAACTGACCACCTTGCCACCTGGCAAAAGAGCCATTGGCTCCAAATGGTTGTTCAAAACAAAGTATAAGCCAGATGGTACCATTGACAGATTCAAATCAAGGCTGGTGATTCTTGGATGTAAACAGGTCTATGGTATTGATTATGAGTAAACATTTGCTCCGGTGGCTAAGCTAACAACTGTAAGAACCTTGTTAGCAGTTGCAGCTATTCAGGAATGGCATACTATTCAAATGGATGTCACCAATGCATTTCTGCATGGTGACCTTGCAGAAGATGTTTACATGAGGTTGCCACAGGGGTACACTTGCTATGAAGATAGAATCTTCTTGAACAAAACTCACACTGCAGTCTCTCCTCTTGTTTGTAAACTGTTGAAGTCTTTGTATGGACTTAAACAAGCCCCAAGACAATGGTTCAATAAACTGTGCACCACTCTGCAGACACTTGGTTTTACCCAGTCCAAAACTGATTACAGTTTGTTCTCTAAAGTAAATGAAGGTAGCATCACCCTAGTCCTTGTGTATGTTGATGACCTATTGATTTCTGGGAATTCTCTATCAGAAATTCAATTGCTCAAAGATCTTCTATCTACCACTTTTCATATGAAAGATTTAGGCAATGTCAGTTACTTCTTGGGCCTAGAAATAAGCAGGTCTACAACAGGCTTCTTTGTTTCTCAACAGAAATATACAATGGATCTTATCAAGGAATTTGGTCTTCAAAATACTGCCCCTCTAAAAGTCCCGATGGACACACACCTGAAGCTAACACCTACTAAGGGAGACCTTCTGACTGATCCCAACCCTTATCAAAGACTAATAGGCAAACTGATCTATCTCACTGTAACAAGGCCTGATATTGCCTTTTCTGTGCACACTTTGAGTCAGTATATGCAACAGCCTACAACAGCTCATCTCCAAGTAGCCAAAAAGGTTCTCAGATATCTATGTGGCAACACCAGTCAGGGTATTCTTCTTGCATCTAACTCAGCTGCTACTCTGCAAGCTTACTGTGATAGTGACTGGGCAAATTGTCCAGTCACCAGAAAATCTACCTCTGGATTTTGCCTTCTGTTAGGAAATTCACCTATTTCTTGGAAATCCAAAAAACAGGCAGTTGTAGCCAGGTCAACTGCTGAGGCAGAATATAGGTCTATGGCATTCACAGCATGTGAAATAACCTGGCTCAGATCTCTCCTCAAAGACATGGGCCTCACTAATCTTCCACCTGCTGTTATACACTGTGACAACATCTCGGCACTCTCAATTGCTGCAAACCCTGTCCACCATGAAAGAACCAAGCACATAGAGGTGGACTGTCACTTCATTCGAAACAAAATTGCAGATGGTGATGTCCAGACAGCTTATGTTCCATCGAACAATCAAATTGCAGATATCTTGACCAAGCCTCTTTCTGTTAAACAACACTATCACCTACTTGGCAAGCTTGGAGCATCTTCATCTTCAAAGAATGCTCAGCTTGATGGGGAGTAATGCAGCCCAAATATATTGGTTGTCACTTTTGCTTGTTTGGACCACATGACAGCTCATTCTATTTTGTCCTTACCTTTTATGTTCTTCCATTACTTTCAACCCCTGTGAGGGTATATCTGTCTTTACTATGTATTGTTTGTGAGCCTACGAGGACTGTTATAATGAAGGGATTTGTAGCTCAATTATTGGGACAATTGATTGACATTCTGAGATCTAAATAGCTGTTTTTTCTCCACAAGAATGTTTGTTTTACTTTAGTTGCAATATTCAACTACTCTATCAATCATTAAAGTCCTTGTCATTTAATAAATGTCAAGTTATGTAATTTTTTTGAATTGTATCATATTTGAGTTCGTGCGATTCGAAACAATTCGAGTATATCGTATAATTGATGAATAAAATCGAGCTTACAAACTCGAAAAAGAACCGAGTACGAGCTCTAATTCTTTTACAACATCCGAATCTGAGCCGAATTTCACCATTATAATAACAATCTAAACTGAACATGATCACATCACAGTTCGAAGGTATTCGACTCGTTTTCACCCTAATTGTAACATGATTTTTAATTTTCCAATTTTGGATAGGTACTTTGTTACCAAAGTTATAACTTACGCATACAAAAACGATAAGAGAAATTATTAAAAATACATTTGTTTTACTGAACTTATTTGCGGTTCTATGATTTTTTTAAAATATTTACAAAAATACGGTTTGTAACCAAAGCAATCTAATTCAACTTTTTTTTCTACGATTTGCAACCAGATACAATTTATTTTTACGTTTCTCTGTAAAATAATTAAAGTTACTTTTGGTTGCATTTAAGGTTGTATCTAGTTGTATACAGCTGTATTAGATTGTAAAATTGTATTTTTGTAAAAAAAACTTGAAAAATCATATTTTTTGCAAAAATAAAATGTAGAAAACATATTTTTGCAAATTTTTTTAAAAAAAATCGTAATTTTCAAAAAACCTCAAACAAGAACAGGATACTCTCTCCATTTTATTGTAATATTCTTTTTACATTCGTATATTAAAAATATTAGTTGAAGAACGTTATTACATTCTCACCCATATTTATTGTACTCCATATATATTTATTGAAAATGAGAACGATAATGTTAAAATTTTACATTAAAGATAGAGTTAAAAATTATAATATAATGAATCTTTTTAAAAGAAAAGAGTAGTATTATAAAACATGGACATAATTGTTATACTAAAAAAATTAATAAAATAAGTAACAATTAACTTAAGGCCTGTTTGGCTGACCTTGTTTGTTGATTTAAAGTTGATAAGAGCTTATGAGGGGTGTTTGTGTACTTAGCTTATTTGATAACTTATAACTTATAAATTGATAAGTTGAATGTTAAAAATCACCAACATTTTACTTAACTTATCAACTTATTCTTTGATTTCTTTATTTTTCTAATATTTTATATTTTTACATTTGTGTTTTTAAATATTTTTTTAATTTAAAATACAAGTGTTGAAATCATTGTATTTAAAAATTATTTTTTCAAATTTAATTTAGCAAATTCTTCACTAACTTATAAGTAAATTTATCCAAACACCCGTATAACTTATAAGAATTCATCAACTTATCATAAATCAACTTTTTTGTGATTCCCCAAACACGTCCTTAAAAGAGACGGAAAAAGTAGTTATATTTAATTTAATGCGATCGATTTTAAGTTTCTGAATTAGGCTCTAAACTCAGCAATTTAAGAATCGGGTGGCATTTTGATTCACATGGTGGCAATAATGATTTGTGTTTTAAAATAAAGAAAGAGAGCAGTGACGATTTTATGGCGTATATGGGAACTAAATATTTTCGAAGCTATAAATTAAACAAACCCACGTACTAGAATTCTACATTACACCAAACTTAAATCTATCACACACTTGTTTTCTCCCTACCATAATTGTTTGCATCTCAAATCACTCACAAAACCCGAAAATCTCCGTCGGAAAACATTTTGTTACATGGCGGGGCAATCAAGAAAATGGATGATCCTCGTCGTAACGATATGGTTACAAGCTTTTACGGGCACCAACTTTGATTTTTCAGCGTATTCGTCGGAGTTTAAGTCAGTTTTAGGGGTTTCTCAGGTGCAACTTAACTATTTGGCAGTGGCTTCTGATCTTGGTAAAGCTTTAGGATGGTCTTCTGGGCTTGCTTTGATGTATTTGCCATTGTGGGTTGTCATGTTTATTTCTGCTTTTATGGGATTGGTTGGTTATGGTCTTCAATGGCTTGTGATTAGTAATATCATCATTGTTCCTTATTTTGCGGTTAGTTTCTCCTCTTCAAATTTCATATATTCATGTCTAGATATGTATATACAAACATATGTGGTATATTTCAGTCGAAAACTGAGAGGATAAAATGTACATAGACTTTTCCTGAGTTTCACTGTTGTCGAAAATGATTTGGCGTTTGTGTGTGAAAAATGTCGAAAAGTGACTAAAATGAAACATTATTTCCTTGAAACTATGAAGGTTTTTTCAATGGCATGTTTCATCAATACATTGTGTTTGATAATTTGGTGTAAGATTAATTATGCTTTGAGTGCTTAATTTGAGTAGTAGTCATAAATATGGTTAAGTGTTTGTATGGATGGGCTAGGGGGTGATGTAGTGTCACTTTCTTGTCATAGTTCTCTTGCCAAATAGTAGTAATACATTTATCTAGAAAGTTATTCTCTTCCATTCACTCTGAAATACTGTATGTCATAATATTGGCCACACAGAATTTGCCTTCACTCTTTGGTGTTTCTTTCTTGTTCTCATTCAAAAACAATTAAGAATGAAAACAAAAGCATGGCTCTGGATTTGTTGATCTGGACAGACTCCAACATCTGGACAGTCTTCATCACTGTGAGCCTGCGGCCTTCCAGATTTTGATTAGGAAAAAACCTGTAAAGTTTAGAAGATGAATCTTTGATCACTGTTTATCAGGTGCACCACTTGTTTAAAACAATTAAAAAGTGGACCACATTTGTCTGGTGTAAACTGTTTAATGCTTCTACTGTTTTGTTTGTTCAATTATTGGTCAAAATTAATTATTGAGCTGTTTAGTCAGATTTAATATCCTAGAAACCAGTAGCAAATCTGAAAAGGTTAAGTAATGTTATTCAATCCTCCCAGATTTTAGAAACAAGAATGATGTCATTGGAAACTAAGAAAGGTAGTAATAATTAGAAGAACCGAAAGTGGCTCAACTGTGACAAAGCTGCTCCTAGTACTAAACAGGGTCTAGAGTTCGATTCTCAGCCTACTTGTGCAGTCAAAATGGGTTACAGAATACGTAAATTACCAAAGTAATAATAACTAACAACACACTGTAGTATGCAATTCTAAAATGGTGTAAGTTGTGTGTTATATAAACTTGTGTGCACGAATATATCATGAGGCGGAATTCCCTGTACAAACACTTAAATTCTGTTGGCATTGCATTCTTTTGTTAAAAGCTTTTAGACAAAGTTGCACTCAAGCACACTGTTAATTTACTAGTTTATGAAACATACACTTCAACTCTGCTGCTGAATGTTTAACTAGTTTAGACTTTAGATAGTTAGGGAAGCTATTGTGTTTTACATAAACTGCAAACAGAATGAATGTTGATGCTCTTGCCTCTTAGTCTATGGCTCGATAATTGTCAATCAGGATGCCGTTCTACTATCATCAATCATCATTATCATAATTATTTTCTCCAAGCTTGTCCCATATTATTCAACATTAAAACTACTTTTTCTTTTCTGTTCCTTTGATGAGAATGAAAGGATTTAATTTTTAAGAGTGCTGAACTATTAGAACTTATAAGAACTATATATACTTGGAAAGCGAGAATACAAGCTCTAAGATTGGACTTAACATCTGGTCCACTGCTATATTGGAATTGGACTTTCAGATGAATCTACACTGATTGACTGCCTCCATTATGTGGTTGCAGCGAATACAACATTTTTTTGGTTTTAGATCTCTCAAATAATGTACGCAGAAATCCGTTTCCTTTTTCTTAATTATCCTCCAATTAAAATATTTATTATCTTCATAATGAAAAGAGGAGATATGTTTCCACTTAACCAAAGTCTGTTTTCTTCATCAAATAGCGCCCTTACCAGTTAAATGGGTCAGTTATGGTTGCACATTTGTCCATGACATGACAGGGCTGCTAAGGGTTTGTAGATCGGATATCTTCACACCTGAAGCAAACTGCAAGATGGTAATGTGCCATTAATCTTATATTACAATGATTTCAGGCACAAGTATTTACTAAAATTTTCAGGTGTTATCACATTATAATTTACATGGGACTCTCTCTAGACTGACATCGTTATGGTTGCTTATTCTTCCTGTAACTTGTTCCAGGTATTCCTGCTGTGTTTGCTAGCTGGATGTAGCATTTGTTGGTTCAACACGGTCTGTTTTGTTCTTTGCATCAGAAATTTCCCTACTAATCGACCTCTAGCAATATCTCTTACCGTAAGCTTTAATGGTGTGAGTGCGGCTTTGTACAACCTTGCTGCAAAATCATTTGATTCATCGTCCAATGATATGTACCTTCTTCTTAATGCATTTATCCCCCTTTTAACATCCATAGCAGCTCTAATCCCAATTTTACGGCAACCCTCACTAGACCCTCTTCCCGATGATGCTGTAAAACGTGACCAACTAATATTTCTACTGCTAAATTTCCTTGCTGTCACCACTGGTCTCTACCTTCTCTTCCTCCCTTCAAGAGATCCATCATCTGCTCGTCTCCTCTTCTGTGGTGCCATCATCCTTCTTATTCTTCCTTTATGCATCCCTGGTATGGTATATGCTCGCGACTGGTTTCACCGTACAATTTACTCAAGCTTTCGTGTTGAAGGATCAGGTTTCATTCTTATTAATCACGATGATCTTGAACTTCACAAGGAGCTGATCAGTAGGGAGACCAGTTTAGTTGATGGAGTATCTTATGTTGGGATTGGTGATGGAGATTCTAATCAGATCAGTGAAAGAGACACCGACTCTAGTGAAGGATGTTGTGAGACGTTAATGGAAAGAGATCGCTTGGTAATGCTTGGAGAAGAACACAAGGCAAATATTCTTGTTCGTAGGTTGGATTTTTGGCTATACTACTTCGTTTACTTCTTTGGGGGTACAATTGGACTAGTGTATACCAACAATTTAGGACAGATAGCGCAGTCACTTGGGCTAAGTTCAACGACTTCAACCCTTATCACGATATATTCAGCTTTCTCCTTCTTTGGCCGCTTACTTTCAGCAGCTCCAGATATCGTGCGAAAGTAAGCACACCAGTTTCTTTTTGCCATATTGCAATTTAATTTATAAAAGTTTTTGTACGTTACTAATTCAAAATTGTCACATTTGCAGGAAAATTTATTTTGCAAGGACTGGATGGTTAGCCATTGCACTTTTGCCAACGCCAATTGCCTTCTTCTTACTTGCCGCATCAGGCAGTGAAGTAGCGTTGCAGGCAGGGACAGCAATTATTGGGTTGAGCTCTGGGTTCATATTTGCAGCAGCTGTTTCAGTAACATCTGAGCTTTTCGGACCAAGCAGTGTTGGTGTCAATCATAACATTCTCATAACCAATATCCCCATTGGGTCACTTTTATATGGTCTTCTCTCTGCTCTTGTTTATGATGCCAATGCAAGTCCTAACATTGACATGATGCCCAACTCATTGGTGTGCATGGGAAGAAAATGCTATTTCTTAACATTCGTATTTTGGGGATGTGTCTCCATTCTGGGGCTAGCATCAAGTGCTCTTTTGTTTCTAAGAACTCGAGCAGCATATGATCATTTTGAGAAGAACCGGAGATCTGAACTGTTATATTAACAGTCAGTTGGCGCAACATAGATCCAGGAACATGGTTTGAGGAACACAATGTATATAGAATTACCAGAGTGTACGTTTTTTGTTCCTTGCTTAAGCACATGATCTGAAAGCAGACTGTCTGTACTGCTTATAACATTGTAAACATTTACCATGTTACAGAACATCTTGTGCTCCAGTTTTAGTTTAATGTTAAAGTTTTTAATTAAAGAATGAGTTTCTTATAATAGATTGATATATTGTACTAAAAGAGGAGTAATTAGTTGCCAAAAGTCTTGATAATTTTCTTGCATACGACGACTAACAAACCATCTGAAAAACTTGTCGCTGCATATATATCATCAAGATAACGATGGATCTGTCACTTAACCAGTCAATGGATTTGTTATTGTAGCATTCTCTGGAATTATGGTTGGCTAGCTTCATTAATATATCGATTGGTAAGTGCAGGGGTTGGGTTGGTTTAGGTGGCTGTGACCTACCAGTCCAGATAAACTGCTTTCTTTATAAGGTGCCTATCCAAGATCATAGTTGTTTAGTTTTCTTAGTGATCCAATAGATATAAATATGTAACACAAGTTGTAATGTATTTGAGCAGTTAGTTTTGGTTGGATATAAGTACATACAAGTCCAGGAAAATGTAAATCATCTTATACTCTTCTGTGCAGGTTCCTTTCTGTGGAAGGTATGGGCCATGGGGCCTGACCATTACTCTTTTATTTCTCTATTAATTTTAATAAATGTCCTAGACTAAACTAAACCTCAACGTACTCGCCTACTCGGAAATGGTAAGTACCATTTGAAGGAGAGTCGGGGAGGATAAGATGTACGTTGACCATAATTCTGGTCTAAAGAGTAGAGATGTTTTCGTGAAGACCCTCTACATTATTGGAAAAATGTAAACTAAAATCATCTGCAGACCATTTTAAGCAAAGTTTAACCAACTTGTTATGCAACAAGAAACTTTTACAAAATTAAGGAACTTTCAGAGGAGCTTAAAGTTCGACAAAATCTGCAGATAAATGCAGATCATATGTATACATATCATCATTTACAAGTGCAGCATAATTACATATATTTCTTATCTTCATCACACAATTCTTATACTAATAACCGCCACCAGTCTTACAACTGCACATCCGTATTATGCCCTGCGATTAACGAAAACAGGAGACTCTTTCTTTTTCATATTATTATTTCCGCTACTAACATTCCGTCCTGTTTTTGGAGAAACTGGCCAGTGGCCACAAGTCACAGCCATGTCCCTTAGTGGCTGCACTGCTTCAAGTGTTTCAATGATCTGAGGCATTTTCGGCCTATCTTTCGGATTCAAACTCACACAATGTAGTGCCAGATTTGCCATTTCTTTTGCTCCTTTAACAGAATATTGCCCTAAAAGTCTAGGATCTATAATGTAGCGCAGTCTTCGGCTACTAGTTAAGTATGGTTTTGACCAATCAACAAGATTTTGCTCTGTTTTAACTCTTGTTTTGTCCATGGCTCTACGTCCAGTTAGTAGTTCCAGCAGAACAACTCCGAAGCTATAAATATCACTTTTTGTAGTTAAATGTCCTGCATAATAAGATGACAAAAATGCATTATTTGAAAATAGTTTTGTCTCATCACAATGAAGTCTAGACCTATCTTTGATCCGTTATTACCTGTGCTGACATATTCAGGGGCTGCATATCCGTAAGTTCCCATTACACGGGTAGTGACATGTGTTTCTGATCCTTCTGGTCCCATTGTTGCAAGTCCAAAATCCGACAATTTTGCATTGAACTCCTATTAATGCAAACAAAAGAGCCATGGCCAAGCATATTATGTTTCAACATTTAACACTCCCCCTAACCTATATATGTTCCACAAACTTACAGAATCAAGGAGGATATTAGAAGTCTTAAAGTCCCGGTATATGACAGGTTTCTCAGCACCATGCAAGAAAGCCAGGCCTTTGGCTGCTCCTATACTGATCTTTAATCTTGTGCCCCATGGCAATGAAACCGATATCCCTGCATCATTTTTTCCATCAGGAATACAAACGTTATTAATTTCTCAATTTTTAACTACTCATGCACACATATTTGTAACATCCTCGAACCCTCAACATTTAGTAAACTAATACCAGAACAATATCATATATCGAAGAAGGGAAAGAAAATATGCGTACTCTTGAATAGATGATTTTCCAAGCTTCCACGTGGCATGAACTCGTATACAAGAAGTCGTTCCTCATCTTCACAGCAATATCCAATCAATTTAACCAAGTTCGGGTGCCTCAGCTGCCCCAGAAATATCACCTCTGCCTATAACAGAACAAATAACTCATTAGAAAACTATAAATTAGCACAGTAATTATTCTTCTGAGAGCTTCATGATCTGCGATATATTTATTCCACAGATTCGGTATCTGGTTGACCTCTTTAACGAATATTTTCACACATTAGTTGACATTTCATCTATTTTATTAAATAACGACCCGAAAGCAGTCTACTAGCTAGTTTCATTGAGCTTTAGTTAGGCTATTGATACATACATAAAGTAAAGGTTAAGTACACCAGCTGCAGAAACCAAACATATTTCTGCAAATTATTCTCCCATAGCGGCCATTATTTGAAAGCATGTCTATATAATATTCTTAGGTAGGGCATCTTGGTATGATCAAAACCACCACCACAACTCAAGATACCTTTGTATAACCAATATGCAATTTTACCAGAAGTTGGACATTGTTCAATATCAGAAGCTCTAATACAGCTAGAATTCCTGATTAACATTTAAAATATGCAAGATTATGGTTCAAATTTCTTACAGAAATTATACATACTTCCATAAATAACCTATGAATTCACTATCCATTTTTCATGCAATGCACTATGCTTCGCGTGTCTGGCATTTTGGTAACTGAGTACACAATAGTATTTCACAATTTTCGACATCTTCTAGATTTTCTTATAGTTTGTTTTAGGGGTATTTATGAAAACAGAGTCTTACCCCTCTTCAAATTTTAATTTACTTTCCATTTAGGCATAATTTGCTTTGATTTATATTCGAAAACATGCATGATACTTGCAAAGGATTCACTGCAAATTAGTTGAATACATAACGGGCACAATAAAAGCATGCATGGTGAAAATGATCCTCTAATGATATGCTAGTGCTACCATACATGTAAAAATATAACAAAACTTACAAGCCATTCCCTGTGACCTTGAAGTCCTTCAATATCAAGAAGCTTAACAGCAACAGCTTGAGCCTTCAATCCTCCCCTCAAATTTTCATCTACATAGCCTTTATGAACTGTCCCAAACCCGCCTTCCCCTAGCAAATAACTGCTCGAAAAATTCTGCGTTATAGCCTTTAACTCACTCAACTGAAAATCAAACAAGTCCTGACCAAAAGTTTGCATCAAATCTTCATTAATCCGACTCGAAGAGGTACGGCTTATATCAGAAACTGAAATCAATCGAAAAGATGGCATTGGAGCAACATTTTTAGAAAAATCAGACCGTGACGTCCGACATCTGCTAAAATTGCGAAAAATTGTGTGATCCTCTGCTGAACAGCAGTTTGCTGTAAAGGGTTTCCAGGCCTTTGATTCTTTCATGTTTGGTTGTCAAGGAGATTGGTTGGGAAAGAACAAATGTGTACATAAAATATATATATAGGGAAGTGACCAAGTGACCTTCTATGTGTGATTATTACTCTAATGCAAGATTAATTTTTTTATGTTAAAGATATGTCTTGATAGATGACATTTTCTTTCTCTAACTGCTCCAACCACTCTACTAAACTGAGTAATCTGTTCTAATCTTTCATTGGCTAATTTCTTTTGTTTCTTCATTTGTCATATTAGTTACTTGTCAACAATCCATTCCCATTGGCTTAAAACTAATATTGTGTCAATAATATTTTTTTTCCTTTGTTCCAATCACTAAGATTGATCATTTACATTGGAGTGAATGACCTTTGGTAATATATATGTTGTTCGAAAATGTGGGTTTAAGCCTTTCAAATGTCATTTCAAGACTTGATTCATATTTGTTATCGATTGTTATATATGTACACAATTTATATTTTTTCGTGTTCAGTTTAATCACAGATTGTGTAATATATATATATATATATATATATATATATATTACAAAGTGATTAATTTGACTTGAAAAATATCCGAACAAATCATGATGATGAAGTGTAATGGATATAGAATATGAGTGACGATATAAGGGTATGGTGGGCTAATTAGAATAACAATGTTGTGGTTAGTTGAGTGCCAATGTTGCATAAATCAGCCCCCACCTGGCCTGTCTTTTAGTAATTTTTTCAAATTAGGGACCATTGTAAAGTCAAGAATATTACTTGAGCTGTTCTGTATGTGTGTGCATACAGATTCTTGCCAAAAGATTACTTGTGCATTAATCAAAAATATCTATGATGTTACCAACTCTCGATGAAATGTTGCGTATTATCGCAAAAATGCCGAAGAAGATACCATCACTCAACAGAAAATTTCATGTTTCAGAGGCGTAACGGAAATTGCAGAAAAGTGTAGCTTACCAGAGCATCCAGTTTTAGCTATGCACTTACCTTCAGACCATCCGGCAGGAGCAACCTGTTCAGAAATTATGCGAAATTCACAGGCTACATTACTTAATGGTCCGAATTCGAGAAAATGAATGATATATTAGACCATTCACTAGCTGCAAAGAAAGTGCAGAAATGTAAAGATTCCAGTTTCTGCAGAATAAATAACAGCTAGGTTCTGTTGTCTTTGTTTGTGTATGAAGGGGCTTGTAATTGTCCTAACAAATGTATTAGCCACAGCGAAAAGAGTACTGTAAACACAAACATACTCATCAGATACTAGACTTAGCTCACCATCAGTTTGAGCATCGAATGAGTGTTTAACCTGCAGTACGATGTTGTCCAAAATTTTGGCCAATTTAACTTTGACAAAACAAGTTATACAAAGAAAATTACATGTTGATCATTGAAAGTCATCTGTCTATAGCCCTCTCTTTTGTGCAAATCAATATTCAAACCTTTTATATTATGGAAATGCAATTTAATAGCTTTACTAACTCAACTACTACACAGTACATCCAACAGAATATGATTGCTTAAAAGAGAAGTAATTATAAGTCTACAACATGCGCCATCAGTAATAATATCCTTGCATGCTGCAGTGGTTTGCTATTGACGTTGCCTAAAGTCTGAACCGGATGTGCCTTGTGAACTGGTGGAGGATTTGCGTACACTGGAGGCCGATCAGGAGACAATATTGGCGCGGGCAAAGAGGACATGCCATGCTCCAGTTTCTTTGGTGGCAGTGGCTTGCTAATGACGTTGCCTCAAACCATTTTTGACTCAAAATCCATAATAATAACAATCAACCTTATTCAATCATAATAACAAGTTTGCTAATCATTTATTCAATCATACGAACTGCATATAGTTGCCAATCGGAGGCAACGTCATTTATTCTTAATAATAATAATGTTGATTGTTATTATTATGGGTTTTGAGTCCGAAATGGTTCAAGGAGGAACATCAATAACAAGTCACTGCCACCATGAAAGTCAGAGTATGACCTGTCCTCTCATCCCGCGCCAATATTGTCTTCTGATCAGCTCCCAGTGTACCCAAATCATCCGTTTCAGCCTCCACCAGTTCACAAGGCACATCAGTTCATACTCTAGTCAACGTCAATAGCAAGCCACTGCCACCAAAGAAGTCGGAGCATAAATTAACTTAATACTTTTAGTGGGAGCAGAGCATAATGTCGTGGCTACGAGTGAACTAAAAATGAGGCCCATACAGTTTTTATCAGAAACAATGGGGGAAAGGAAACAGCCAACAGATGTGCATTTCTATGAAGTGAATCAAGAACTGATGCTGCTCATTTCTCCTAGTAAAACTTTAACTAATTGATCAGTCGACAATCAAAATTGTACATATACACACATTAAGGCAAGCAATTCAACTTGTTGAAGCTAAGCCAAGATTATGATACTTAAAATAATAATAATAAAAATCATGCCAATATTATGATACTAAAAAAAATACAAAAAACTCATACCAAGATTATGATACTAAGAGCATCTCTAATGGGTAAAATCCTTAGCTAAAATGTTAGGTGGCATGCTATATATAAAATTTATAGATATTAGGTAAAAATTTCACAATTATAATGATACAAAATTCTTAGCAAAAAATTTAGCAACTTCTATTATCATATTCAAATAATATATTCTATTATTTTTAAAAATATAGCCAACTTCCGTTGAAACACATCACCTTTAACAAATTTTACATAATCAATATTTTATATTATTTTAGTTAAAAAGTATTTTATATTATTTTAACTAAGCTCTAACAATAATCTTTGACTAGTTTAAAAAAAGCAATAATTTTTTACTAGACAAGCAAAGATTGCTATTCTAGAATTTTATTCGAAAATGACAATAAAACCTCTATTGTTGAAAAAATAACGAGAGTATTTTTTTTTTCTATTTTTACCAATGGATATGCATTTGGCAGGGGTATGATAATCATTATAAGTATTATGTTTCATTTATTTTATTAAGGTACACATTTTAAATTTGGACATCCCAATTTTTATTTAGTTAAATTTTTTTAATATTTTTTACGGATTGCAATGCGTAGTAAGATTCAGAGAAATCTTTAAATGAATAAGTTTTTTTTCTTTCATATCGCATCTGCATTTTTGAATAAAATTATAAATTTTTTTCTTTAACTTCCAAAATTGAGTATTTTATATAATTTATTTAAATGATCAATTTGATATAAATAAACGTCACATTTCTGTACTAGATGTTTTGTTAAATTCATATGAAAAATATGCCCAAAATAAATTAGCTTGTGTTTCAAAATTTTCTGATATTTAACCCGTTTTTATAAGTCGGCATACCCCCTTTTAAATTATTCCGATATTTGACACAATAATTACACAATTTGACTCGGAGCCTGCGAGAGAGAGAGAGAGAGAGAGAGAGAGAGAGAGAGAGAGATGACAAGAGGAAAACAAAAGATAGAAGCCCAGAAAAAGAACGCAGAGAAGAATCAAAAATCAAAAGGCTCTCAATTTGAACACCGTGCTGTTGCTCTCAAAGTCATCTGTTCCATTTGTAAAGTAAGTACCCTTTTTTTAATCTTTCTTGCTCTTTAATTTGCTTTCTTGATTTGGGTTTTGTTAATTTTCACAAAAGATTATAGAATTGGATCTGATTGTGAAAAGGGTCATTTAAAGTGTAGATTTTATGTGAAATGTGTAAGTTTTTTTCTTTTCTTGATTTGTGTGCTAAAATTTGGATTTTTATTTGTTTGTATGTTTTGTTTAAATAGTTTAGGTTTTAAGGGTAGCAAATAATGGGTTTGGTAGAGATTTTTGATTATAATGTTTATACTTGGAGAAGGGTTGTAGAGAATTTTTTTCGAAAGGTAAGAGTTTGAGGTACAAAGAATGTTGAAAGATAGAAAGAAGTAAAGATTCCGAAAGGATGTTAAGTAGGAAGACGTGTTTGAAGAAATGATGTGCAAAGATAGGAGTTTTAACCGTATGAGATTAGGATTGGTTGTTTGGTGGCAATGATGTGTAGGATACGTTTTGTAAGTAGTTCATATGATTCTCTAGTTTTTCTTGTAACTGTTAATGCCTGACCCCTTGTCGATGATTGAAAAGAATGGAATGTGGTAGGGATATAATGATTTTTTTGTTTTGTTTCTGTTGTAGAAAACCAAAGGTAAAAGAATGAAGAAATTGAGGGATTTATGTTTTTTCAATGATGAGCTTGTGATTGATATAGTAGAAGAATTTTGCACTATTCCTAGATTGGTTGGATTAAGTTCAAATTTGTTATGTGAGTATAGAATGGAATTAATGGGTTGTGGGGTATAATTGAAATATAAATAAATGTCCAGGGTTTTATATAAATTTAATTCCATTCGCCCCCTGTACGGTTCCTATCAACCAAACAACAAGGATTTTAAGTTATAGCATGTATTAGTGCACTGGTTTTTAGGCTCTCCTTTACTATGGTGAATGCCTGACATGCCTTGCGCCTTGCCAGCTGAGGCTTGTTGCCTCCTTAAATTGGATGCACTTCAGGCCATGCAACCCTACCTCTCTGCTGCACTTGTGTCTGTCAACGTAGTTGTTTAATATAATGAGTGCAAGAAGTCTCTGAGTGTAGTAGTGTACAACTAAGAGCACCTAAGTAAAGATCAAATCTATTGTTCCCAAACAGAAGATGGAAAATTACGATGTTTCATAATCAAATACTCCCTCCGTCCCCCTCAATTCTTTACATTGGGGGACGGGGGCTCAACACGCATTTTAAGACTCCTTTAATATATACTTTGATAAATTATTTTAAATTTTTTCTTCTTCTGAATAAAAATATAATGTTTAAATTTTTATTTAGAAAAAGAAAGTTTTAAAAATAAGTTGTAGAGCTATACTTTATAGGAGCCTTAAAATGCGTGCCAAGCAATGTAAAAAAACTGTAAAGAAATGAGAGGGACGGAGGGAGTAATAAATATGGTGAAATATGACCAGCGGTAAGTTGGGGGGAGGGGAGGTTTAGGTGATTTGGGGCTTTGACATATACTTATTGAAGCTCTCTGCACAGGCTATGGGTCTCGGTGAATGTGGGGATTGTATTTCTGGTTGTTAATTCTGGTTATTATGGGCATACGTCAATGCTCATTTTGGGTTGGGAATGTTTAAATAGACTTGCACCCTTTCTGGTTGAATATTCTAGGCTGTTCTCTTTGCACTTTTTTTTATAATCTTTTCTGCTATTTCTTTTAATCTCTTGATTTGGGTTTGCTGATTTACTTATGAAATTTTGTGGATCTGGATCGCATAAAGGAGTATTAAAATGCAAGAACATAAGAATAATATGAATTGGGTAAACTTATATTGTTTTTCTTCATTGTGTGCCAAAGTTTGGAATTTTTGTTTCTTTTTCTTCAGTTTGTTAAGGCTACGTTGATATTTGGAACAACCAAATATATTGATATTTGAAGTATGAGTTTATTTTTATTGTCATTTGTTATACTTGGACAAAGGTTATTAAGCAAACTTTTCAAAATCGTGCAAATTTTACTAAAAAAGTGGAAAAGTTTGAACTACAATATATGTATAGATTCATACAAGAAAATGAAGAATCCAAAAGTATGTTACCTGAAAAGAAATGTTCTTTAAAAAATTGACAAGGAAAGATAAAATTTTGACCATAAGCAAAGGAAGTGAGAAACAGACTTATTAGACCACAAGGATGAGAAAAGGTACAAAACCAAAGGTGCTGTAGTTGAAGTTTAGAGTTAACTTATCCACAACTAGATATGATATTTGTGGTGGCCATGATCTTGAGGTTACGTATGGCATGTACTTCCTTCAATACTATAGTTATCCTTTATCATGCTCCACTTGTGCCTGCTCCTTTATCATGGTCCATTTGTTTGAAAAGAATGGAATCTGGTAGGAGAAGAATGAAAGTTTGTAGGAAACTAAAGATGGAAGAAAATGATGGAAGTGAGTAGAGACAAGAAAATGAGATTGTTCAAATCTTCAATGATAGGATTTATGAAGCATTAGAGAAGATTGATTGAGCTTTGACTCTTAGATTGGTTGGATTGAGCTCTAGTCTAGTTATTTTTGAATATAATGGACTATGGAGGATGAATAAAAATATGAATGTCCATGGAATAATACTTTCTTCTATTTTTACCCTCCTACTGAGTCCTATCCATTCTTACAGAACAGAGAGGGTTTTAACATGTATAAGCACTCTGGTTTTAGGTTCTGTTTGATTAACAAATCTTGCTTCTTGGCATCCAAGGCTTGCGCTCTCATGAATTAAGTGCACCTTTGGAGTATCAGAGACTCCTAGTTGATTCATACAAAATGTGGCTGTTAGCAAGTTATTACATTGGTTAATGTGCCAAATTACAACAATGCTCTTCATATTAGCTCTTTATTTATAATTTATTCTTAAACTAACTCCACTATGACAAAAAGTTGTGCAAGAATTGGCGGACATGAATATTTTATTAATAAAATATAAGTTAAGAGCTGCTAGTGGCTCTTAAAAATGAGGATAGAGAAGAGGCTCTTAAAGTTTTAAAGAGCCTCTAAGAGTCTCTTGGAGCTTCAATTTAAGCAGTGCTCTTTAGTTTTTGATCTAAGAGCTTGTAAAACGAGCCTCTTGGAGATGCTCTAAGCCATGCAATATTACACCTTGCTGCACTCGCACCTCCAGAGTCTTTCTATTACGACTTCTAGAAGTCAGAAGTCTCTGATAATACAATAAATACAACCAAGTAACACATTGTAAAACATAATATATATATATATTTTTAAATTAACTATTATATTTTATAATCAAATAATGACTATGCTGGTAATTGATTAATGGCAAGTTGGGTGGGTTTAGGTGTGTGGGGATTTAAAATATATATACTAAATGAAGCTCTTTGCACAGGCTATGACATTAGGTGAAGGTGAGAATTTATAATTCTGGTTATTTTAGGCATGCATTTGAGCTCATTGTGGGTTGAGAGAGTCTTTTGATAGATTTGCCCTTTTTGTTTGGACATAGTACTGTGTTCACTTTGAAATCGACCTAGTGTTTGAGGTAACTTTTAGAGACACTTAAAAGGGGCTGGATGGATATTTTTTTAATATTTTATCTGTTAACGCTGTGAAATTAATAGGTTTTAGCATTTTAGGTTATAGCCTTATAGGGTACTGGTGGGGCAAGAGATTAAAATTTGATCTACAAATTATATAATCTTTACTCCCTATTCTTTTCCCTGATTGTCTTCTCACTCATTGTATTTTTACTGTTTTTCTTTTTTGTAATTTCAGGCGCAATTGGCAAATCAGAACCAACTCATTGATCACTATTCAGCCAAGCATCCAAAAGAAAAGCCTCCAAGCAATTCAGAATGATGTCTCCTTTTTCTGATTCCAGAACTTTAAAAAATGTATCTTCAGCTGTAATTATCTGGACTAATAAATATAAATAATCACCAGATATCTACTGCTGTTTTCAAGATTCAACTGAAATGTCTTGAATGAGTTTGTTGTTACATGTCCCAAATTAGTTTCTCAGAGGATTGTAAGTTGTAATCAACTAATCAAGCTTGTGGAATGCCTGGAGAAGGTCCAGGTTTTTAAAATCATATGTGTACTGGGATTAAGTGTGCTAATGCTGCTTAGTTTCTTTCCCTTGTCTTTTCTTCCTTTAACAATGAATGAAGGAGGTCATGATAGAAATACCAAAAAGTATTGGGACATAAGGTGAATGGCACACTGCTGTTCATCTTTAGTCACGAGTTGCTTATATATTGTTAATTAGTTTCTTTTCCCTTGTCTTTTCTTCCTTTCACAATGGATGAAGGTGGCCGTGATAGAAATACGAAGAAGTACGCCGACCAAAGGTGAATGGCACAATGTTCTGTTTCTTTATCTTCGTGGATGAGTTTGTTAAGTAGTGATGTTGAGGGGCATCTAGCTTCAAACCCCATCTCTCATCTTGTTTCCTCATCCTTTGCTCAAACAATTGTCTTTCAAATGCATGCTTCTCCATCGACCCTCGACTCCATGTCAATTTTTCGTTGCTGTTGAGGAAATCTCCCTTACTGTTGGTATCCATGGCACTTGACTGTCTTGATAGTTGCTTCTCTAATGCTGATAATATATTCACAAATGTTTTTACCTCCTGCCTCATCCTTAAGAATGATTTCTACTATTTCTAAAAATACCATTCGATCAAAATGTGACAGTAGAGATATCAATTCTGCATGTTTTAGTAGATTGAAAAATTGGATCGTCTTTAAAAATTAGCGAACTTTGACAAAAGTCCTTGCCAATTTATTAAAGAGTAATGCTAGCCTCTAAGTGTTCTACATTTGTTCTCAAATGACATTAACGGGGGCTCTTTTATTTGTGGGCGAATATATTTATAAAAACTTGACACTTTTGGAATTTTTTTGGCCGTATCTGAAATTTTTTCATACAATTGTATTCTAATCTATTTGAACAATTTTTTTTTTCAAAATAATATTTTTACAAAAGCATCTATCACATACTCTAAAATTGAAACTAATTTTTTTCCCGGGTTGATAATATTAAATTTAGGCCAAACAATAAAATCTGAGCTTAATTATTATTATTTTATAATATTATTAAACTTAAGTTAATCTCTACTATGTCAAATTGGATTTTCATTAACTGCCATTTGGATCTTAACATAATAATTAAAAAATGATCTTAATTATAATTTCCAAAACTAAATTACATACTGCATTATTGTGTATTATTTTTATTTAAGTATATGGTGCATAAACTGTAAGGTATTAAAAGAAAATAATGTAACAGTAAGAGGCCATAACTCTCCTGGATATTTCATATTTGAGCCTGTAGACTCGGGGATCTCATATTTCCAGGAGAAATTTTATGCAGTACAAGAAACAGAAAGCTAACCAAGTCAGCAAAAGCATTACTCACTTCACTCTTATCACTTTTATTCTTTACTTATTTAATTATAATCATATCATTCATATTTATTTTCATCCATATAGTCAGTCACTTAAGCTCTCACTGATCATTCATTCCCAAATGGCATGCATGAAATTAGGTTCCAAATCAGATGTTTTTTACAGGGATGGACAATCCTGGTCAGTCATTTCTTTCCTACTTTCACCATAACATTTTTATTTAACTTATACTAGTTCCGTCCCGGTTAATTTGCAATCCTGGTTCCGTTACCAATAAATTATATCTTGATACTTTGAAGTCATTCGTCATTGGTTAATTTATACTAGTTCAGTCCTGGTTAATTTGCAATCTTGGTTCCGTTACCGATAAATTATATCTTGACATTTTGAAGTCATTCGTCATTAATTGGTTAATTTATACTAGTTCGGTCCTGGTTAATTTGCAATCTTGGTTCCGCTACTGATAAATTTTATCTTAACACTTTAAAGTCATTGGTCATTAATTGGTTAATTTATACTAGTTCGGTCCCGGTTAATCTGCAATCCTGGTTCCGCTGATAAATTGTATCTTCATATGTAGTTTCTGTGTGATAAATGTTAAACTAAAAGTGTGCTTAATTCTTCAGGTTAAGCTCGTCTGGTCTTCCAAGTGATATCGTTATTGAAGTCGAAGAAACATCCTTTCATCTTCATAAGGTTTGTGTTTCACTTCTTAACAGTGATCGACTGATCATTTTTATATTTTCACATGTGATGTATGATATGTTACTAATTGTGAGTGATTTTCCATATTTATTGTTTCACTATGATGTCATCTTAATTAGTGCATAAATGGTGAATTCAACAATGCTTGTGTGAATTTGCATCGGAAGAAGCTTTCATAACATTTCACACATTTAATCTTCACTGTTTACTCTTGATTCTCGTTAGCAGATTTAGACCCTGGACTTTATGATCAACTGATTTTTCTCGCCATATTTTCTGAATTGGAACTTCATATATAGGTTCACTAAAGCATTAAGTGGACTAATTCTAGAAGTAGTAGCTAATATGTATGTTCCCGACTCGTCACATATTCAACCATAAGATTCATCAGTTTGAATGTACCAGCCTTTTATTCCGGGGGGGGGGGGGGGGGGGGGGGGGTGGTGACCTTAAGATCCTAAGCAATTGATAAACTTTTAAGAGATGATTATCTTGGTAATCGATAGTACTTATAACAAACTATAAAATTCACATGGAGTTTGAATTTTAAAATGCCATTGTTTAAATATTAGTGCAAATAAAACAATTTAGAGTTTTCACCTGCTTGCTCATTCAAGATTTTACTTTCTAGGCCTGTAAATGTCTGTGACTCTGTCTGCAAGATCATCAATGAGTAGCCATATACTCATGTAATATTGCTTCTCTGTGCTCTAGATCATTACTCATAAGTCATAAGTGAATATTTTTCTTACATTTTCACAAGCTTGGGATAAATTTTATAAATATGAGTTTATTTGCAAACTTTTATTTAGTAATATCCCGTGTACTAATTATCTTCTTTGGTATGTCTTGCAGTTCCCTTTGCTTTCCAGAAGCAGGGCACTGGAGAATCTAATCGGAGATTCTTCTGATGACGAGAGGAAGGGGGTAGATAATAAAAGGTGTGTTTTGCAACTCCACGATTTACCTGGAGGAGCTAAAACATTTCTTCTTGTGGCCAAGTTCTGTTATGGTGTTAAAATGGATCTTACTGCAAAGAATGTGGCGAGTCTTAGGTGTGCAGCCGAGTATCTTGAGATGTATGACGAAAATGGAGAAGGCAACCTTGTTACACATGCCGAAACTTTCCTCAATGCAGTATTTGCGAACTGGATAGATACTATTAAAGCTCTTGAAACATGTGAAGAAGTTCTTCCTCACGCAGAAGAGCTGCGCATTGTATCCAGATGTATTGATTCACTAGCAACAAAAGCTTGTTCTGATCAACCTTTGTTCAGTTGGCCTGTGTCAGGACGCAATGCTGGTCAGAGCCCAGCAAGCACTCTTGTATGGAATGGATTACGCACAGCTTCAAAGCCACAACATGTGAGTGAAGATTGGTGGTATGAGGATGTGTCTTTCCTTCGTTTACCTTTATACAAAAGGCTAATCTTGGCTGTTGGTTCAAGAGGTATGAAACCAGAGAAGATTGCTGGGTCCCTTATCTTCTATGCTAAGAAGTATCTCCCTCTGATGGGCAGGCAATCAAACTCTCAGAATGGAAACCATGCTGGTCTACAACTAAACCTATCTGCATCATCTGAGGCAGATCAAAGAATGCTCCTAGAAGAGATAGCGGAGCTTCTGCCTGATCATAAAGGAGTAATACCAACAAAACTGCTACTAAAGCTTCTTCGAACATCCATGATCTTACATGCTAGTCAATCTTGTCGAGAAAATTTGGAAAAGAGGGTTGGCACTCAACTGGATCAAGCAGTTCTTGTAGACCTACTTATACCAAATATGGGTTACTCAGTGGAGACTCTCTATGACATTGACTGTGTTCAACGGATACTCGATCACTTCATGGCAGTAGAAAAGGATGTGGCTGATACTCCCTCGAACTGTGTGGTGGATGAGGAGCACTTTCTTGGAATTCCACAGTCACTTACCCCATTCACAATGGTGGCAAACTTAGTTGACAGCTACCTGGCTGAGGTAGCACCTGATGTCAACTTAAAGTTGTCCAAATTTCAGTCACTTGCTGCTGTACTACCCACATACTCGAGGACCTTAGATGATGGAATTTATCGTGCAATTGACATCTACCTTAAGGTAAAATTGGTTTCTAATCGATATAAGCATGCCTTCTGTTTTATCTTCTATGAAATTCATTTAAATTTACCAGAGCTCCTTTTTTATTTTTGCTAATTTAAATTATACTAGAGTTATCCACCCTAAGTTTTAAAAACTAGATTCTTGAATTCTGTTTCTTGAGTCCTGCTAATCATCATTAGAACAAAAACAAAGATCATATGATCTTGATTTTTTGATTATACCTAGAAGATTTTGCATCCTAGAAACACAAGTACACAGTACAAAATGTTTGTTTTCTAGAAGATTCTGGTTGCCAAGTGTTTCTAATGGCAGTAATGGCCTTACTGAGTCAACTTTGTGACTCTTAAGTCTTAAGATTCAGTGATTTCAAAGTGGATAAGCTTTCAGAAGACTCAAATTTCTTGTTCGATCTTACTTTGACTGTGTTTGTTCACATCTGTTGGTTGTTCAAAAATGGTTGATTCCTTTTAAACAACCTCATAGAGTTCGTTCAGATGTCCTTTACCACCTGATATTTTTAAATCATGTGTGTTTGTGGAGTGTGCATTCTTAATGTTCCAAGGTAAATTAAGTACACAACTTGCAGTGAATTTGGATACTTAGTACGTACAGTTTGTGTGACTCGGGTCTTATGTTGTTAAACCTGAACTTCTATGTTAAACTCCAATGTCCAGTTCATCTTTAGGCTTCTAACAAATTGAATTTGTGAATAAGACTTTCCTCTATGTTTCTCTTTTAGACAGTTTGAAAAATGTCTTTTCAAATTAATTCTTTTAGAGCTCTGATTTAGCAATGGCCCATCTTCTCACAACTTGAATTGTCCTAGATTATATGTATTATTATTCATTTGGCACCATAATTGTCTACTCTTTTATCAAATTTCAGGCACATCCCTGGCTTACAGACTCTGAACGGGAACAACTTTGCAGGCTGATGAATTGTGAGAAGCTGTCTCTGGAAGCTAGCACTCATGCAGCCCAAAATGAGAGGTTACCCCTTCGAGTCATTGTCCAAGTTTTGTTCTTCGAACAGCTTCGCCTCCGTACATCTGTATCCAACTGGTTCTTTGTCGCAGACAATGATTCACAGAATCCAAGTGGGAATCTAGCACTTCCAAGAAATGAAAATGCCATCCAACCAGCATCCGGGGAAAATCAGATTGTTCGGTTTGATGAGATGAAAGAGCGGGTATTCGAGCTAGAAAAAGAGTGCTTGGGCATGAAACAAGAGATTGATAGGATTATGAAGACAAAGGGGAGTTGGAACAGTTTTTTAAAATTGTTCGGACTGAGACTGAAGATGAAATCTTGTGAGCCAAAAGCAGCTAAGAAGAAATGCAGTGCTGAAGTGGTGCCCCCAGCATCAACCACACCACTTTTGAATGGAAAACAAGATGAAGCCAAGGCTGAGTTGGCACAATGAAATAAGTAATTTTTCAAATAATAATATTAGTAGTCGAAAAAATAATAATCAGAAAAACTATCCTTTCTCTCGCTCAATATATTAGGCTTGTTTAGCTAGTGCTATGGATTTCATTATGCTGAAGTAGGTTCTCAGTTTGTCTACTTATTTAGATTTATGGTTTTCTTGGACATTTATATATGTAGTTCCTTTCTGGTGATATCAAACTTTTGCTGTGAAATGTATCTCCTCATTTTATCTTGTTTACTGGCATCTCAACTACAGGGTTTTTTCTATAAACAGTGTCAATTTTAGATAAATTTATCTCATGGTTACATCTGCATATACTATAATGTTTACATATCTGATGATCACTATTCTGCCAAGCATCCAAAAGAAAAGCCTCCAAGCAATTCAGAATAATCTTTCCATTTTCTGATTTCGGAACTTATAAAACTGTATTGTCAGCTATAATCCTCTGGGCCAATAAATATAAATAACATACCAGAGAACTACTGCTGTTTCCGAGATTCAACTAAATCATACCTCTTGAAGATTTTGTGGTTACATGTCCCAAATTAGGTTTGCAGAGATGATTGCAGAGCAACTAACCATGCTTGTAGAATGCATGGAAAAGGCCTAGGTTTATAAATGTACTATGTTTACTGGTATCAGCGTGCCTAATGGCACAATGCTGCTTATCTTTAGTAGCTTGTACAAGTTAAATAATTAACGAATATATCACTTGTTAAGCTAGCGATGTCTAGGGGTTATCTAGCTTCAAATCCCATCTTTCATCTATATTGTCTGTCATCTTTCAATCCTTTGTTGCTATTGAATGAATTCCCCTTGCTGTTGGTATTCATGGCACTAGACTTCCTGCCTTTCCTTTTCAAATTATTGCTGCTTCTTTCAGCCTCATCCTAGTCTACTGAAAATCGTACCAGGATTGATCCTCAAGAGCATTTTTTATGTTTTATAATCAACCAAATCGAATTTTTAAAAAAATTTACTCGCTTTTGGTCTCCTATCAAGATAAAATTTTGGCTTAATTATAACATAAACATTGAAGTATAACTCTCTGTACACATAAAATCCTAAAGAAAAATGTTGTACATATCAAATCTTTAAATACCGATTATGTATATATAGACCACTGCTCCAAAAAAACACTACCGAGTAAGGTGGATTTGAGTGGTATTTCATGCCACCATGTCATCTCTTGCTTGAATAAGATGGGGTACAATGTCGATAATTATGTAGATGTTTATTTTTCAATCAGAAAGACTTTTTCAAGAATAATATTTTCCATGAATAGACATGAACTATGGTTAGCAGGGTCAGTGTATACAAGGTTTGATGTGTACGACATTTTTTTTAGAGTTCTATGTGTACAAAGAGTTCAAGGTTTATGTTATAATTAAGCCTAAAATTTTAAGATCACACGGAAGTCACCTGCGCTTTTTTCATGTATCCATACTATCTTTACTATCAATACTATCTATACTATATTATTAAAAACGAAACATTAAAAGTTTTGGTCGGTCGGTCGGTATTTGGGCCGATTCACGGGCCTATCTATAATCAATTTATTAATAACCAATTACCTTTTTTCACTACATTACCTATTTTATATTTTTTTTAAACTAAACCAACTTATCTTCTAAAAATAAAACGGGCAACATATATATAATATGGTAATATTATTATATATTTATAACCATTACCTTTTTCAGCTAAAACACATTATTTATATATTTTTTACACACATATATGGAAACCAAGTTATTGATAACCAATTACCTTTTTCAGCTAAAACATATTACCTATTTCATATATCTATTTAACTAAAACAAATCAATTTCTAAAAATAAGACAGGCCAATATATATATATAATGGTAATATTATTATATATTTATAACCGACAGCTAAAACACATTATGTGTTTTATATTTTCTAAATAAAACAACTTATCTTCTAAATATAATACATGTAAATGGTAATATTGTTTTATATAAATATTAATAAATAACAAGTTATTCTTTTCAGCTAAACAAATTACCTCTTTTATATTTTCTAACTTAAACAACTAATTTTCTAAAAGTAATGCAGACGACGTATATATAAAAAAAATTAATATAATTTTATATAATTGTTAATAAGGATATTACCTGTTTTATATTTTTTTAACTGAAACAACTCATGTTCAAATTAAAAATAACACGGGCAAAAGATAGATATATTGGTAATATTATTATATTAAACTTATGAAATTCATGTTTATTATAATTTTTTTAACATTCAATTTAAACGAGATAATTAATGAAAATAAAAGTAATAGTATATTCAAATAAAATCGGTATATTGAACAAGCACCTTTTTAGATTTTTAAGAGTAAAAAAATACGAATCATTAAATCTGTTATTTTGAAATATTTTATATTTTAATATCTAAAATACTACTATTGATTACATCAATAATATATTAAATTTAAATATTATATTGTTAGATTTATAAATCCAATATATATATATATATTAAAATTTTATCAAATTATATATAATAACTAAAATCTAAATAAAAAATAAGAAAATATTAAAGAAGACCGTGCATCGCACGGGATATAAGCTAGTATTATATAATAAACGAAACATTAAAAGTTTGGTCGGTTGGTATGGTACGTTGTGATTTTACTTAATTGCCCTTTCTTAAATTCGTGTTTTTACTTAATTAACCTCACTTATTTATAGAAATATATTATTAAATAATAATATTACCTATTTATAACCAATTACCTTTTTCACCTAAAATACATTATTTTTTTTATTTTTTCTAACAAATTCCCCTACGTTATCAAATATATCACGGACAATTACCTTTTTTAACTAAAATATGTTAGTTTTTCTATTTTTCCTTACTAAAACCCTTCATTTTCCAAAAATATCACGGACAAACCTTTAATTATTTATTTTTAAACCTAATATTATAAAAAAAAATTAAAAGTTTACTTATTTTAACATGTCTACTTATTTTTCTTACCAAATGCAATTACTAAAAATATTAAAATATAAATAATCAAATACCTATTTATAACCAATTACCTTTTCAGCTAAAACGCATTATAAATTTTTTCTAACAAAGTCCCTCACTTTCGAAATATATCACGGGAAATTGCCTTTTTCAATTTACTTTTTCTATTTTTCTCACTAAAATCCATTCTTTTTCTAAAAATATCATGGACAAACCCTTTACTTATTTATTTTAAAACGTATTTAAATAATTTAAATTATTAAATTTTAAACCTCATTTTCCAAAAATATCACGGGCATTTACCTTTTTAAACTAAATATATGTTACATTTTTTATTTTTTCATACTAAAACCCCTGTTTTTTCAAAAATATAACGAGCAAACCCTTACTTATTTATTTTAAAATCTGTTTTAATGTTTTTAATTAATTAAAAGTGTTTAGCTATTTTTACATGCCTACTTATTTTTTTAAGAAATACAATTAAAATAATAATAATAAAATAACAATTAACAATCCGTGCATCGCACGGGTTTTAAGCTAGTTATATTATATTATTAAAGTCGAAAAAATTAAAAATGTTGGTTTTCAGTTTTCTGTACTTTATTCTATTTAATAAATAATAAAATAATATAAAAATAGTAACTAGAATATTGTCTTTTATAATTTAAACACTTTTTTCTAACAAAATCTACTCGTTTTCCAAAAATATCACGGACAATTACCTTTAAATTAAAAAATACTACCTTTTATATTTGTTTTCACCTCTTTTCCAAAAATATCACGGACAATTAGTTTTTTTAATTAAAACATGTTAGCTTTTGTATTTGTCCGTATTATTAATATTATTTTAATAAATAATAAAATAATATTAATAATGCCCCATTTATTATAACATGCAATTATCTTTAAATTAAAAAATATTACCTTTTATATTTGTTCTCACTAAAATTTCTCTTTTCCAAAAATATCACGGGCAATTACTTTTTTTAATTAAAACATGTTAACTTTTCTATTTGTCATTATTATCAATATTACTTTAATAAATACTGAAATAATATTAATAATGCCCCATTTATCTTCCTCAGCCCATTTGTATTCTTTATTTATTTTTTATATGTTTCAATCTATACTATCTATCAATACAATATTATTAAAAACGAAATATTAAAATTTTGGTCGGTACGATACTAGTTTTTTTGTACTTCGTGATTTTACTTAATTAACCTTACTTATTTATAAAAACAAAAATATTATCATATAATAAGACCCATTTATAACCAATTACCTTTTTCAGCTAAAACATATTATTATTATTTTTCAATTACCTTTTTCAACTAAAACATATTATTATTTTTTTCTAACGTACTATCTATACTATATTATAATACATAAAACATTAAAAGTTTGGTCGAGTATTTTTGGTACTTTGTAATTTTACTTAATTACTCTTACTTATCTATAACAAAAAATTATTAAATAATAAGACATATTTATAACCAGTTACCTTTTTCAGGTAAAACATATTATTATATTTTTTTATTACATTTTTCAACTAAAACATATTATTATTTTTTTCTAACGAAATATCCTTTTTTTCCAAAAATATCACGGAAAATTATCTTTTTTAACTAATACATGTTACCTATTCTATTTTTACTTATTAAAACCCTTCATTTTTCAAAAATATCACGAGCAAATCTTTTATTATTTATTTTAAAACCTATTTTAATATTATTAATTATTTAAAAAATTTACCTAACTTAACATGTCTATTTTATTTTTTAACAAATGCAATCAATAAAATACTAAAACATAAATAATCAAATAATAATAATTAAAAACAAGTTGTGCATTGCACGGATTTTAAGTTAGTATATATATTTTAATACTTTTAATTATTTAAATAAAATTACCTATCTTAACGTGCCTATTTTATTTTTAAACAAATGCAATTAATAAAATACTAAAACATAAATAATCAAATAATAATTATTAAAAACAATCTGTGCATTGCACGGGTTTTAAGTTAGTATTATTAAAGCCGAAACATTGAAAGTTTTGGTTTTCGGTTTTCGATTTTCGGTCCTTTATTCTAATTAAAAAATAATTTAATAATATAAAAATAGTAACTAGCTAATTGTCTTTTATAATTAAAACATATTTTTCTAACAAAATTTACTCATTTTCCAATAATATCACGTGCAATATCTTTTCAATTGTTACATTTTTCCATTTATCCTTACTAATTTTTTTTTTCCAAAAATATCACGGAAACCCTTCAATTTATCATTAATATTGTTTTTTTAATTATATATATTTCAATTATTAATATATTCCAAAAAATATCAAACGCTATATTTTTTTATTAAAAATATCAATTATACTATATTCTATATATTTCTATTATTAATACAAAGAAAGAATAAAAAATATATTTATATCTTTCATTTGCATTTTATAATTAAAACATATTTTTCTATTTTTCTAACAAAATTCACTCATTTTCTAATAATATCACGCGCAATATCTTTTCAACTAAATGTTTATCTTTTCATAAATCTCTCTTTTTTCAAAAATATCACGTGCAACCAGTGTTTGAAAGTTTTGATGATAACACTATAGCAGCAAGTGGGTTTATTTAAAACATGTTGTAACAAAACATGTTGGAGAAAAATCTCTCTTTTTCCAAAAATATCACGGGCAATCCTTCTTTTTATCATTAATATTGTCTTTTTTTTAATTTTATATCTTTCAATTATTAATATACTAGTTTACTAAACCGCGCTTCGCAGCGGCTTTATAATAATATCTCTAAATTTCCTCAAAAAATATTCTACAAAATACGTTTTTAAATAAAATAATATTTCTTATATAAAATTAAGTTTTGTTTTGAATATATATATATATATATAAAGTTCTATATCGTTCAATCAAAAACTACAATTATACCTTCAGAGCTATTAAAATCTTCACCACCTCTCCCGTGAGAAAAAAATCAAAAAATATGAACAACCATCCTTTTTGTTGCTGGGAGAATTTTTTATTAATAGTGATCTCTTTTTGTCAAAACAAATAACAACAAAAACAACAACAAACTCTTCCTTTTAATGACTTCTTCTCAATCTTTCTTATTCTTGTATGACTTTTGTTATAGATGCACAGACTTATTGAATTTTGTTAAAAATACACACACTAAATAAATTCTTCAGTCGAATAAATATTAACATGATATTTTCGAAATACATACACTATAAATTTCTTAATATACCATTTTTATCTTTGAATTTTCGTGTATGAATTATAGAAAATATTTTACTAAAAGATATAATCTTTTGTATGTTAAGATAGTAATTTCATTAAAAAAATATTATGAGAATATTTAGATAATAATAGAGGAAAGTTCAAAATAATGTAAGGTAATACACTTTTTTTCTAATTTAGATATTTTGAAGGCAAAAATATTATAATTGAATATTTAGCTTCTTCAATTAGTGAAATTTAGTTTCCTCCATTAGTCTATTGTATATTTACTTTCTCCTAGGGATTTAAAATGCAAAAATATTATATGTTTCCTATATTAGTAACTTTTTAAAAGGTAATTGAGATTTTTTCGAATTTTTAATATTATTAATTCAAAAAATTGAGAAAATTAGAAAAATAGAACGAAGCGATCTGAGAGGGTCACCTCACCGCCCCCGTCTTCTCCTTTATATTATATAATAGTATTAATGATTACAAAAAATATCAAACACTATATCTTCTTAATAAAAATATCAATTATACTATATTCTATACTAGCCTATAACCAGTGCAAGGCACGGGCCTTAGAAAATAATAAACTAAAACATTTAATGTGAATGGAAAATATTAAAATAAAAGTAAAAATTAATATGATAAATTATAAAATGAGAAACTTAAATATTAATTGGAACGTAAAAAAAATATTAAAAAATACAGATGGGGCTGATGAAGATAAATTAGGTATTATCAATATTAATTTATAGTAAAATAATTTTAATAATAAGGAAATATAGAAAATCTAACATGTTTTAATTAAAAAAAGTAATTGCCCGTGATATTTTTATAAGTGTTTTAATTATATTACTTGTATTTATTAAAAAAATACGTTGACATGTTAAAATAAGTAAGTTTTTTTAATAAGGACAAATAGGAAAGCTAACATGTTTTAATTAAAATAAAGTAACTACCTATAATATTTTTAGATGTGTTTTAATTATATTAATTGTATTTGTTAAAAAAATATGTTCACTTGTTGAAATAGGTAAGTTTTTTTTAAATAATTAAAAGTATTAAAATATATAAGTAAGGGTTGCACTTGATATTTTTGGAAAAGAGAGATTTTAGTGATAACAAATATAAAATGTAATATATTTTAATTTAAAGGTAATTGCCTGTGATATTTTTGGAAAAGAAGTAGATTTTGTTAAAAAAAATGTTTTAATTATAAAAGGCAATCAGCTAGTTAATATTTTTATATTATTTTATTATTTTTTAAATAGAGTATTAAAATAGATTTTAAAATAAATAAGTAAGGATTGCACCTCCTATTTTTGGAAAATAGAGATTTTAGTGATAACAAATATAAAAGATATTATGTTTTAATTTAAAGGTAATTGTCGTGATATTTTTGGAAAAGGAGTAGATTTTGTTAGATTTTTTTTAATTATAAAAGGCAACCAGTTAGTTACTATTTTTATATTATTTTATTATTTATTAAATAGAGTAATAAAATAGGTTTTAAAATAAATAAGTAAGGATTGCACCTCATATTTTTGGAAAACATAGATTTTAGTAATAACAAATATAAAAGGTAATATGTTTTAATTTAAAAATAATTGTAATGATATTTTTGGAAAAGAAGTGGATTTTGTTAGGAAAAAAAAATATTTTAATTATAAAAGCCAATCATCTAGTTACTATTTTGGTAACTTGACAATAATACAATTCCATAAAAGATTTGATTTGTAGTAACTTTCGTTATCCTAAAAATAAAGAAGTATATTTGTAGCAGTGTATCCTAAATTTAAACAAATTAGATCACACATTTTCATTTTTTTTTATTAGATTTCAATATTATTTGAATTTTATGTAGTAAAATATAGTGAAATATTAATGTAGAATAAAAATTTCCCAAATTTTGATTATATTATTAATTTATTAATTAGAAAAAGTACCGAAGACCAAAAACTAACCGAAAACCGAAAACCAAAACTTTCAATGTTTCGGCTTTAATAATATAGTATAGATATTTCTATTATTAATACA
This sequence comes from Heracleum sosnowskyi, assembly GCA_030848705.1. NCBI lineage: Eukaryota > Viridiplantae > Streptophyta > Magnoliopsida > Apiales > Apiaceae > Heracleum > Heracleum sosnowskyi. Next base: position 4,197,816 of record CM061242.1, on the reverse strand, counting down.
AAAAAAGAATATAAAAAATATTTATATCTTTCAATTATTAATATATTTCAAAAAATATCAAACACTATATATTCTAAATAAAAATGTCAATTATACTATATTCTGTATATTTTTATTATTAATACAAAAAAAAAGAATTAAAAATGTAGTTTTATTATAAAAAAATATTATATTATATTAAAATAAGCTCGTACTTCGCACTAGTTATAAGCTAGTACCACTAATATCACAAGTTGTAAAACATAATCAATTTTACATGAACTTTATTTTATAAATCAAACCATTTAGATGTTGAAATTGACTAAAGCTAAATTTATAAATGATTCCAGTTAAATTAATATCGACTAAATGATGTGCACGAGTTTTATTTATTTTTTAAGTTTTGTTACTTTTTTAAAATTTATGTTTGATCGATCTCACTACTAAAAAAGTTATTTTATTTTCTTAAAATAGTTATATTAAATTAATTTATGTATTTATGATTAATCAAATCTTAATCATTTCTGTTAATAACAATAATTGAGAATAAGAGAATTTTATCATTGATGATCAAATCACAAAGTTTTTTGTGTTATTAAATATTAGACTCACAATTATTGTAGATGATTATCAACCTTCGATCTTTATTAATATTTTAATATTATTCATCTTATGTTTAATTTACATAAGATATAATTTATTATTCAATAACCACGTTAATAACTAAAAAGGACTGAAATTAAGTTTTATTTAACAAATTTAAATTGTTATGGATGTCAATATATATTTATAAAATACACACGTTAAATTTCGAGTGAGCTTATGAGTTAAATGAGCCGAGTTCACTTGGCTTGATTTGGTTTACTTATCAAACACATTTTCCTGTTTAAATTCGGGTTCGATTACTAAACAAACTGAACCAGGTATAATTAAACGAGCTGCATTCTAATTTTATTCGGGAACCGCTGTATTATTTACAACCCTAGTTTTATGACTTAAAAGAACTAGTAATATTGCCCGTGCTACGCACACGGTGCTGGTTAATAATAATAAATTATTGTTAATTTTATTGCATAATTTTATTGCATAATTTGAATATATATTTGGAATAAAAAGTCAATAATAAGGTAATTTACATGTTTTTTCAAATTTGGAATAAAATATGCATAAAAATATAGTAATATTTAGATGAATGTTGATGTAGGATTCTATCCTCAATTTATCATTCCTTTTAAGCCTGTTCATATAGAGTCTGGAAAAATGGTAATATTTTTTTCAAACATGCTAATTTATGCTATGAAATAGATTCTGCAACTTGTATATAGTAGTTATACTATTTGATTTCATTTCCTTTTTATGTATTGTTATCAGGAATTGCCACTTAACTTCATTTTGGAATATGGAGACAAAATACCTTTAAACGTTATACTACAGTTCCCAACTGGTCGCCAAATACATGTTCTTTTTAAGAGAAATGAGAAATCTCTGGTTAATTTATCTGGGTTTATAAAGGAAATTATCAAGGTTTCTGGTTCTATATTTATATTCAGCTATAAAGGCGAAGGGATTTTCTCTGTTCATGTATTAAATGATGATTCATCGGAAGTAGAATATGTCCCACTTAGAACAATTCCAAGGTGTCCTATATATCATCAAGGCAAGATCAAATAGAAAATTAGTTTTCATTTTTACATTGTATTAGTGAATACATATCTTGAAATACCTTAATGCTCAATAATATGTTTTGCAGATTCAAAATCTGGAGTCGGGATGAAATTTCTATTCTCTCTAAACAGCCATGCGTTGGAAATTGGAGAAATGGTATATTGTAACAAAATTGATATTATAGGAAATTTTAAGATAATTATATGATTACATGCTCTTTTTATTCTTATGTAGGTTGTGCCAAACTCTTTTTACAAAAGGTTTGGAATGGTTATACCAGCTTTAATTACATTTGAGTTGTGGAATGGTGAAGTGTACCATGGTAATTATGTAGCAGATGAGAAAAAGGTGATTGGTTTAATTGAGATTATTGGTTTGAAAAACCTTCAGAAGAGAGATATCATGTTGTTTACATATGTTGGAACTGGAAGATTTGAACTTGTGATATTTGATAAGTTTAAAGTTGAGAAGTCTTTTGCCATCAATGAAGCTCAATCAGGTAACAATGGCTGTATTTCTAAGACTGGTTTTTTATCTTTTGGTTTTATATATCTTGTATTGTTTATAATCTAATATTTTAATATTTAAGTAGATGCAGAAGTTGAGATAAGAGCAGAGCTTCCATTGCAGTTAGAACAGAATGACATTTCATTAAAATTGGAAGAGAATGAAATGAGTCAAGAACAAACTGCTGATGATGTTGAAGATGAGATAATGAATGAATTAGGAATAAATGACGAAGAAATGGATCATATTGTTCAAGAATTTACAGTTTTATTAAAATATACTTTGTAAAAAGAAAAAAAGTAAGTAAATCCATGATAACTCAATAAATGAAATAATTAAAAATAATATTACCTTCAAATATGTGAGCTCTACAACTTGCAAATATAATGATTGGAGGATTATCAAAATTCCCATTTCTAATTTGATCTAACATCAAAATTTCATCATCCGATAAAACAACCTTGATAGAATGTCTGATGCAAATTGTACAAAACATTAATTTTTTGAAATACATGAAAAAATGCCTTGCAAAAACAATACATTACCTTCCATCTGAAAGACTAAAATGAAGCATGTATCTATCACCAATTATTGTCTGTATGACTGAAACTGGTTCAATATCTTTGACTACACCTGCTACGTCTAGAAAAAAGATAGCAAGGAACATAATACATAATCTAAGGAATGAAAACAATGATAATTTGTAAAACAATACCTTCAAAGTATGATACCTATAGCATATGTTGGAATCTCATCTGGTACGTATGACCTGGCAATATCATAGACTTCTGCAATATCTTTCAATTCAAACTTATGAAATGGTACGATGTTGGGTTGATTATCCATATGATAAACTGTTGTATTCTGATTAAAATTAATCATCATATTAGAAGAAACAGGCCTTAACTTCCCCGTTGCTTGAGTTGTAGTAAAACTGTTTATATCATAGCAATTTCCTTCAGTAAATATGTTTTGAAAGACTTCCCAAACATAAGGAACAACAAATGCACAAACATGATAGTTCTGCACACACAAAAAATACACTAAATTATTGATGTAATCAACTTTGTTTTCAATCTGAAATAAAAAAATTGTTATAATAAGTTTTTATTTATAAATGGGCTTCATACCTGGGCATCAAGGAGAATCAGATTCATTCCCAGGAATGTATTGCCATCATTAGATCTTGAAGCCCAGATACGTGTAACACGTACTCGGATTCTCCATGAACTCTTTGATGAATCAAGCGCTTCAAGATAGTGAATAATGTCTGCAAAACAGATAGGGCATGTTTTTTTTATTAAAATTATGATTATCTTAATTAAAATAGACAAATTGAAGTGTACGACAGATTAAAAATTATCTAACCCATAGCCTTGAACTCTAAATTTTCTCTATGACACCTATGTATAAATAAATTAGAGAACATATATCGCTTATGATAAACTTATAGAACAACTTATGATTAATTTTATAGATAGTCGGTTAGGTATACACCTAAGATTAATAAGGTAAATTGACTAAAATGTAAATGAAGATATGCATCATGAATGATTGGATATACGTTTGATTCAATTCTCCTCAAATTTAGTTAAGCATTACACGGACAATTGTCCTATATTTCTTTGGAAAATACATATCATTTTGAAGCTTGAAAATAGTGATATATGGTTGTAAATTTGTAAATAGAAAAAAATTGATATACCAAATCAAAAAAAAAGATATGCATAATCTAACAAATGGTAAATCAGTTGCAAAATTGATTCGTTTTCCTAATAGTCCAATAAGATTCGTTGTCCTATATTACTATTGATTTCAACATGGTTTTTTTTCTTTATAATCAACAATTTTTTTTTGTTTTTATTTTGATATGTAAGAAGACGATATTAATTGTAAGTATATGTAACAATGAATTTACTTATGCAATTGTGAATAGTTGTTTTATTCAAACAATTATTTTGCATGACTAAACATGACATATTATTCTTACAAAAAAGAAATGGTAGATACTATTTCAAGCATCTCAATTCTAGGAAATAAAACAAAACATCAAAACACTGTCAAAATGACAACTTATTATTAGAAGGGAAATGTAAATGAAAATAAACTGCTTGAAAACTTATGACGTCAAACACAACTCCAACTCCTCATATTGTGTTCACGGGCATCGATTATGCTAAATATCCAATTGCACGAAGCCTACAAAAACATATATTATAATAATAAGAATAAGAATATAAACAATAATTGATAGTCAAATTTGAAGTAATTAGTACTATACTTCTGCCTCAAGAGATAAGTAGCTCCATGTTGTCGGTAATTAATAAAGATCCTAGAACACGGTAAACTGCTAAGTTGGGCAATACCTGGATATAAATGATATTTTATTTAAGATTAAGAACATACATCATAATCTTGATTTAAATAAATAAATATATATATAAGATCATTACCACGATAGACGTATGGCCTAAAACCTGCCAGTATAACAATATGTGGATGCTCAACATTATCTTCAAGTATTGGGTCCAAATCCTCAAGTAGTTGATTCCAAACTGTGACTTTTATGTAACTGTGACAATAGTATAAAATGAGTTTGAATAAAACACAATGAAAGTTATGCAAAAATTATTAAGCAAAAATTGAAATCATTTTTCACCTTCCATCATACAAAGTAAAGCGAATAAATTGTCTTGGTCCATAATGCGTTTGTATAACATTAACAGGTTCAATAGTTTCGACGACTCCAACCACATCTGGCAAAAAAACTGTTATTTTAGCATTTTAGCATGTGTTAGTGTATGACAAAAATAGTTATACCAGATAGTTCATTGATAGAACTCACCTATAGCATAAGTAGCATTGCCATTTGTATCAGATAATGTAGCAAAATCATTAATTTGTTCAATATCAGATAGCTCAAATTTGTTGCGTGGAATAAAAACTGGATAACCAAACAGGTGGTTAACAGTTGTCAACTGGTTTAAGCGTATCATATAGTTCGATGATACAGGTCGTAGCGGTCCAGTAGCTTCTATGACAGTGAAATTGAAGAATTCATAGAGGTTACCTTCAGCGATAATATTTGCTATACCATTCCGTATTTCTGGAATAGCAAAGGCATGAACATGAAAATCCTGTATAAGAAAGGTAATGCTAGTTAAAATGAATCTTAAAGAGGGCAATCACATTTTTAATACTATTAAAAATCGATGATACATATATAATTAAAATCATGATACCTCTGAATCAAGAAGAATAAGGTTCATGCCTCTGAATATGTTGCCATTATCCGTACTTTTAGGCCAGATACGTGTCACACGGATCTTGATTCTCCAGTTTGTCCTTGATGTATCAACTGATGCTAAATTGTCAAACATAGCTGAAATAAATAACAAAGATAAGTCATTGGACAAAGAATGAACAAAGTTTACAAATTACGGAAACTTTATACATACACAAAGAAAATTAAAGAGTAAATAAATCGGAACTAACCCATGTTCTTAGTTATCGAATGAGCGAGTTTTCGGTTTTGCAGATGATTTAATGCCTCTGTTATTGAGAAGACTAATATTTATACACAATGGTGTTGTGATGATTGGAATGTTGATAAGGAATATTTGTAACTGATTCTTTTAACAGATATGCATGATATGAAGACCAACGTTAATTGGTACTCTTTATCATTTACAAAATTTTGAATTTATACAAATAATCTTTTTTATTATAATTTTTGACCTTCCATTTGATGCACTAATAAATCATCATAAAAATAAATATCTATTAGTGTTGATTGGTTTTTAAGTGAATACGCATAATCTTTATGATTCTAAAGATATAATCAGTTAATACAAATTGATTCCATAATAATATTGATTGGTATAAAAGATTACGTATAGTTCTGGTATTTCTATGTGAGATATAAATTTTTTATTTATTTGTTAAGATATTTTGAAGATCCATATATTGATATCATGAATAGTGATACGTTTTAAATATCGAAATTAAAATATGATTATATTTGAAAAAATGTTTATATTTTAAAAATAAAGATTGGTTTCATTACTATACATAAGATACCAGAATGTATTTAGTAAAAAGCAATAATAAAAAATTCAATACAGGTAAAAAAACAACTATAATAAATGAAGAATGATTGTTAAATTTAATATAAATGAAAACCAATATTTTTGCAATAAATTAAATGTACTACTATTATTTGTCAACTACAGAAAGATTGTAAAATACTTCATCAAATACAACATTAGTTGTGAACCGACAGGATTTCCCATTATCTCCCTCGATCAATATATGTAATCAATCGGGAGAAGTGACTCGAGATACAGCTACATATAACTGTCCAAGAGAAAATACATGTCATGGAAGATACAAAACAACTTTATCCAAAGACTGACCCTTTTTCTTTGATATATTGATTTAATTGATAACAAATTTAATGACTATCAGTTACATATACCTACTAACGAAGAATAAACCAATTAAATAAGAATTAAAAAAGAAAAAGCTTATTATAAGGAAAAGCTTGGCTGAAATACGCAAAATCAATATCATATTTTAAGATGGAGGTAAACCTTTGTTTTGCATTAGAATGTTTGCACAAATTTGAATGTTGATAAAAGTCCCTATTTTAATAATAAAAAATTATTAAAGTAAACTTAAAATATAAGGCGGGGATAATATTTAGGAATTTCAATAAGTATTAAAAATTAATTTATAAATGTAACATAACGGTAAGCCATATGTGGAATTTCGCTTCGAAACTTGGATTCGAAGTATCTGTTTCTTTTTCTAATTATAAATTAAACTTATGATTATATAATAATTAAAATAATGACTTTTAAATAATTAATATTATAATACAAAAGGTAAATATCAACATTAGAATTTAAAATGAGTAATTAGAAAAGTCATTATTATAATTAATATTATAATACAAAAGGTAAGTATATGTATTTTAAACATTATAAAATGAGTTGTAGTTGACTTTTTACAAATAATTTATTGTCATTAAGAATTTATTGTTAGGTGAAACTCATAGGGAAAAGTGAAAACACTTACAACTTTTAATTATAATAGTAATTAGAAATTTAATGTAAAAGACAGGGATACAACTACATATGAGCTAAAAAGGAGGAATCGATATAGGGGTTAGCGTTGCATGCGATACAGGATATTATATCGATACTTTTGAAGTAACTGGGTCAATTCTTGATTTTTCGAAATCGATTCTTGAGTAATGGAGGTATGGAATCTTAAATTCTTTAACTTAGTTATAGATTTATCATATGACTCATCTTAATCTATAAAGTATTGAAAATACTTATATACATTAGATACTCTTGTATATATACATCTAGTTCATGTTTATATATGAATCATAATACGATTGATTAGTATTGATTTGGGCAAAATTGAATTGATTATGAATTAGTTGTTATTGATAACTAAACAATAACATGCATATGTTTCTTTAAGGTTTATATTGATTGATTTATAATTCATATTGTATGTATAATCTATAATATTGGTATATGGTTTAATGATGTATTATTAATGGTTTCTTATGATTTAGATATATGTCGAAAATGAAGAATTGAATGTTTTGGATAAATGCAGGGAACATCAAGTTCGAAAATACTCAAGAATTATTGCCCAAGCACTGGTATTTCAACATTTTTTGTTCTGATCTATAGTTTGAATACTTTAAGTTGTTTAAATAAGTACAATTTTGTATTGTAATAGGACGGGGTCAAATTTTGGGAAGTTTCATTTCGGCTAATAATAATAGCAAATCTTTTGGATCTTTTGTAAGTGTTTAACTGTTCTGTATTAGTATACTGAATGAAATCAGTTAATTGTTATATGCATTAATCTCATAGTTGTTTTCTGATACAGAGGATTCCTAAGTCATTTTATGATGAATTCGGAAAATACCTATCTCCAAATTTGAAGATAATGTGTAAGGAAATTACTTGGGAAGCTGAAATTGATACAAAGTTGTTAAAAATATGTGGTTTAGGAACTTTCATGCGGTTTTACGAAATTAAGCTATATAATCTTGTCCAATTTGACTTCTATGGAAACAATATATTTGTGGTTAACATCTTTAAAGATTCTGGAGTTGAGTGCGTCTATCCAATAAAAGATAAAAAAGTCTTTATGGATAATGAAAAGATGCATACTGTTTGGAGAAAAGAGGAATATGTAATTGATGGATGGTCATTGGAGTTTGACAAAGCAAATGCGCTATGGTCCTTCAATTCTCATCAGAATTACGTTGATTATTTTGAGAAGAAAATAAATTTTAATGATATGGATGAGAATCATACTAATGTGGTAAGCAATACTTACCATGATATTTATAAATTTTAATATATTGTCTTTTAATATAATTACGACTTACATTTCTTGCATTCTAAATCAAAAACTCATTTATTAAAAACAGAGTCTGGACCTAGATTTGGAGAATCTGTATAAAGACTGGAAGGATATTACAAAGGTATACCTCACCTTTGTCGAAAGATCATGGGAAATTGGAATTGAGTGGATTGGTGGAAGATGTTATTTTGGAAGAGGATGGTCTGACTTTACTAAAGAAACAAAACTCGATGTGGGAGATTCTCTGGTGTTGTTTAAAGAAGATTTATCTAGACCTGACAACGTCAAAGTGTGCATTTTTAAAGGAAAAGAATATGTGATAGATATTAGTCAAGGTAACATTAATATCAGAATATTTCTTTATTTAGTGTCTTGTCTTTTTAATATGATGCTAATATATAGTTGACTATATTTTGTTCATATGTAGGAAGTAAAGATTGCAGTGTTTCTTTCTTCAAAGTTCTATCAGATTCTTCTCTAAATGACTGCCTTGTGGTATGCAGTTATATACTTATGCCATTTATAAGTTGTTTTGAATTAGAATCTTTGTAACTAATACTTTCATTAAAATTATACAAAAATACTATAAGAATAACAACATTATGTAATTTAGGTTGTTCCAAAATTGATCAAAGATAATTATGGTTGGAAATTGAATGATATCCGAAAAGTTGAAGTGGCTGGTGAAAGTTCATTTCTATTCTACAATTATAAACGTGGATATGTCTCGAACCTTGAGAAATTTATGAAATACTTCAACTTAAAGCCGAGGGAGACTGTGATTTTTACCATGGATAATAGTAATGTACTATACGCAAGGATATATCAAGTGGATGGGAAAGAAATAAATTACGCTGGTCGTTGTAATGGAAATTCAAATTACTCTGATCGTACTTGGATATGGAATGTTGATTACGATTCGGACACAGGTATTATTATTCTTCTTTATATGTTTATTTTTGTAGAATAGTTGTACATAATAAATGACATTTTTTTTAGAATCTGAGGAGGACAGTGAAGTGGAGAAAAATGATATGGGAATTGAAGTTGCTGAGTCAAGTTCCAAAAAAGTAAGTCTTATACAAAATGGATTGTTCTTAATATAATATAACTGAATGATTAGATAACTTTTAAGTAAATGATTAAAATTATATGTTTTATTACAGGTGGACTCATTGATTGTTAGATTTCCTTCCTTTGTGATTATTTTGGACCGCTTCACAATGGATTGCAATGACTTGGTATAACATACTTTAAAGAAAGAATATTAACCTGTAATAATCCTTTATTATTACATAATAAACAATAACTTATGTACACTTTCATTAGATGTTGCCAGAAAGATTTCTTCTGGAGTGTCGTGAGAAAATACCATTTCATGTTAAACTACAGATGCCAAATGGACGTCAAGTCAATGTCCATTTCAAGAAGAGGGAAAATTCTCTTTCTTGTATGTCTGCATTTATGAAAGATTGCAAAAATCTCTTTGGTTCAATAATGGTTTACTCTTATAAGGGTGAAGGGATTTTTCTTGTATACGTACTGAAAGATGACTTTTGTGAAGTTGATTATTTTGAATTTAGAACAATTCCACGGGCACCGGTATATATTCAAGGTGAGTCATAAATTTAGCTTGATTATAATTTATGTTCAAATTATAATTGAAATCGTGTTTTGGTTTATAACTTAAATGACAATTTTTATATAGATAATATAAATGGGATTGGTTGGAAATTTCTTTTCTCTGTTTGCAGCACTACTATCGAGTCTGGAGAAATAGTAAGTTTTCAATGGAATTTATTTTGTAATGCAATTTAAATAATAATTTAGGAATTAGGTGATAGGTGACAGTTTTTCAAATTTTTTTTAATAATTCAAATTTGTTATGTCTTTCTTAGGAAATCCCACGAAGATTTTGGAGAAGATTTGGAAAAGGTGTTCCAGGAAGTGTCACATTTGATTTGAGAAATGGCAAAGTTTACAGTGGTCATTACTTGCATAGTGAAAGAAAATTTCTTGGACTGCTTGAAATTATAACATCTACACATTTGGAGGGAGAAGAATTTTTATTGTTCACTTATTGTGGAGATGGAAAATTTGAGATTGTTGTATTTAACAAATCAAATGTGGAGAAGATGCTTGAATACAATCTGCATGGTTCAGGTTTGTATATACAGGTTTACAAAAAAACATATACGTATTTCTGTATATATATTCAATATTTATGATATATATTTTCCCTCGCAGAAGAAAATGATGTTAAAAATTCCGAGAAAGACTTATTGGAAACCACTGGTAGACATGAAATAATTGATGCTGAAATGTCTGATGAATCTGAAGATAGCGATACAGACATGGAAAATGTAAATGGAGAAGCAATTGAACTGGTTGAAATGGATGATCTGGTTTTCACATTTTCTGCAGTGATGACTCTGTCAAATGTTAATGCTTCATCACACGGAACGGTACTATTTTGTCATAAAAATTTAAAATTTAAATCAGTATAATAAAAGAGATATGTATGTTTAAATATTGTAATTGTTAGTAATTGTACGACTAACCTAAGAATGTTTACTGCAGTATATTCCTCAATACATAAATCTTAGGAATCGTAATTTCAATCAAGTTGAGCGTGTGATGTTTCGATTTGAAAATGAACAATGGGGAATTGGAATTGTCTACTCTAATGGACTACCAAGGTTTTCAGCAGGATGGAATAAGTTTGTCAAGGATAATCAAATATCCTTGAATGAAACAGTGGAATTCACCATGGTGGAAGAAGAAGATGAATTAGTTTTTGATATTGGATTCCCAGGACGTAATTAGAGTTGGATTTGTTTTTATGTGAAGATATTAAAAAAACTTTTCATGTTATGCTATATCACCAGTATAATTCAAAACTTTGTTGATCTGGTTGTACTTTATTACTTACTTGAGTGGTACAACATGGTTAATTTAGATGTTTATTCAACAAATATTGAGCTATTCTACAATCATTCCTGTATATATCCCAGTCCGTCCAAGTGTGATTGTATTCATATGTCTAAGTGCAATTGTTTATTTAGTAATTAGTAATGCACCAGAAGAAGATCATCTACATGAACTCCATGTAAATGGTTTCCGTGAACTTATAAGCAGACGAATGGACTTTAGATAGCTCTTTTACAATATACTGGTTGTTTTCCAAATTGTCTAAGTCTGTTGCCTAACAATCCTTTAATTTGTTTTGAAGAGTACTTGCAAAAATAATGCTTCATCTACTATACAACACTTATATTTGTACAAACCAATGTGAACATATAAAAGATTTGGAACTGAGGTTTGGTAACGGTTATACATTAATCTCGGAAATTGTTCAAGTAATGTTGTCTAAATCCTCAAGGTGTGTTAAATCAAGTTATAGGAGTATCGATGTCCTCAAGAGTTAAAAAATGCAATAACAAAACTCTGTAATTAAAATAAAGCCGTATTTTGTTACATTCAGCGATATGTATTTATTAAAAGATGGAAACAAAACTAAAAGCCACCATATAGGCAATGCATCGACAAATGTTCAAAATCTTGAAAAAATCAAAGTTAACAATTCATAGTAAAAAACATTTATTTAGATAATGGAAAACATAATGAAGCCACTACTATTGTAGAAGTGCTTAAGACTGGAAGTCACGTCGGCAGCTGAGGATGTTTGTAACTTCGATTACTTCATTCTTCAGGAGCATAGTACTCTTCATTTATCATTCTAAACAGGAAAATAGAATACTATAGTTAAGACCATGTATTAACATCATTTATAAAACTGAGTATTCTTAAAAAATCATTTAAGAATACCTCTGTTTGAAATAATAAACAGCAGGATATTCAAGATTAACATAAATCCTTGAATATGGGAGATTGGAGATCTGAATCTTACCTGTAAAACAAATAAAGGTAATTTTTGGGGTTTATTATTAATAAATACAAATTTGAAATCACATTACGTCTTGTGTTACATATGGCGGCTCATATCCATACCCCTTTTTCTCAAAACTCTTGTGCTTGACAGTATCAAAATTATTGGTTTGCTTGAAATTGGATAATACAATTGCTCCGTATATGCATTGAGTGGTCCAATATAGGTAACCGGATATGACATCCTATTATAACAAACATAAAAAAATAAATTAATACGTTTAACGACCAATTTAAAGAACATATGTAAAATGTAAAATGTACAAAAGTTATAACAAAACTTAAAATTAAAGAAGCTACCTTCCATCAGAAATGGAGAATCTGACAACATGTCTGGGTCCATACATAGTTTCAAAAGTCTGAAAAGGTTGTAGGTTTTCCAGCACTCCAATAATATCTACAAATAAAATATATGAATAAAACTGTTTGTTGCGTAATTCTAAATAGAAGTGTGTTTAAATTATAAGTTAACCTTTAGAATACTGTGCTTTCTCATCTCCTATAGAATCTGCAGCATGTTCATGGAGATCTTGAATTTCCACTAATTCAAACTTGTGCATCGGAATGACAAAGTCTTCTGGTAAAACATTAACTATAGTTGTAATCATAAAGGACATAATCTTTTGCGTATGTGTTACAGGCCTGTATTGGCCAAAGGCTGGACCAACTTGTAGATTGGTGATATTACACAAGCTTCCTTCTTCGATTTCATTGGGGAATAGTTGCCAGATTTCGGGACTAACAATTGCGTGCATTTGGGTATTCTGTAAAATATTAAAAAACATAGGTATGATATTTTATTGTATGACGTTTGAAAAATGTATTTAAATCAATACGAAAAGGAACGAAACATACCTCACAGTCCAAGAGAATAAGATTATGTCGAATAATATCACCTCCATTACCATTTATTGTCAACCACATCCTAGTAATCCTCACCTTTACAGTCCAATTGTCAGTGGTTTCGTTCAGTATTTTAAGATGTTGATGGACGTTCGTATCTGAAGGGAAACATTCCAAAAAATATGTACCTGGTTAAATAATGATGGAATGATGTTCTTGATATATATATAAATTGCTAAATCCTAATAAAAAGTATAATAAGTACAGTGTATTCTGATTACAATACAATACAATGAATATGACATGAATGTCTATGATAATGTGTAAAAATTTGCTTTAAGAAACTAACAGACAAATCATCTATTACTATTTATAATTACTATTTATAACTAATGAAGAAGATAGTATTAGAAGATTAGAAGAGTAAATTAAAGAGTAAATAAATCAGAACTAACCCATGTTGTTTTGCAAATGATATAATGCCTCTACTATTGAGATGACTAATATTTATACACAATGTTGTTGTGCTGATTGGAATGTTGATAAGGAATATTTGTAACTGATTCTTTTATCAGATATGCATGATATCAAGACCAATATTGATTGGTACTCTTTAACATTTACAAAATTTTTAATTTATAAAACCAAATGTTTATTATAATTTTTGAGCTCCAAATTGATGCACTATTAAATCATGATAAAATAAATATCTATTTATGTTGATTGGTTTTTAATTTAAGTGAATACGCATAATTATGATAATTCTAAAGATATAATCAGTTTATACAAATTGATTCCATAATAATATTGATTAGTTTAAAAGATTACGTATAGTTGTGGTATTTCTATATAAGATATAAAAAATCTATTTATTTATTTGTTAAGATATTTTGAAGATCCATATAGTGATATCATGAATATTGATATGTTTTAAATATCGAAATTAAAATATGATTATATTTGAAAAAATGTTTATATGTTAAAAATAAAGATTGGTTTCATTACTATACATAAAATACCAAAATGTATAAAATACCAGAATGTATAAAATACCAGAATGTATTTAGTAAAAAACAATAATAAAATATTAAGTACAGGTAAAAAAACATATATAATTAATGAAAAATGATTGTTTAATTTAAAGTATGTTCAAACCAATATTTTTGCAAGTGATTAAATGTACTACTATTATTTGTCAACTACAGGAAGATTGTAAAATACTTCATCAAATACAACATTAGCAGTAAACCGACAGGATTTCCCATTATCTCCCTCAATCAATATGTGTAATCCATCAGGAGAAGTGACTCGAGATACAGCTACGTACAACTGTCCATGAGAAAATACAGGTCGTGGAAGATACAAACCAACTTTATCCAAAGACTGACCCTGACTCTTGTTAATTGTCATTGCAAAACAAATCTGCAGAGGGAATTGAATTCTTTTGAATACAAATGGGAAATGAGTATCAGTTGGCTCCATTTCAATTCTTGGTATAAGATGCTTTGCTCCAGCATGTGATCCAGTCAATATCTTACACTCAACACTGTTGTTCAAGCATTTTGTGAGTACCATTCTAGTACCATTGCACAAACCCATAATTTGGTTTAGGTTTCGCATCAACATAACTACTGCACCAACTTTTAACTTTAGTTCATGCTTTGGAATAGATGGCATGTTTATTGAATTCAAATATTCAATTGGAAATGATGTTTCATAATCACTGTTCAAATCACCAAAAGAATCGTCGATTGAATCTTGACTTAGATAAGTATGAGTAGTACCTGGAATAAGATCAAGGACGTGACAATTGACATCATCCACTAAAGCATTTGTTGGTGTGAGTATGGCTCTATCCCTCAAATATGTCTCCGATTTAAATCTTGAAATAAAATCCGGATAAGTGACATTAACAATGTCTCTAACTGAATTTTTAAAGTTATCAATCAGGAAATCTTTTGGTATAACAATTTCTGGATCGGAAAATATATTATCCGGATGAATATTTTCCACTTTTCCATCTCCAACGTCAAGCACCCACTTACTAAAATTAGCAATTTTTTGATTTTCCTCATTAGTCTTTCCACGGCCTAAACGCATATTTGTACGGAGCAGAAAAACCTTGCAATGTGACCAAAGGCGTGACTGATTTAATGAAGCATTAACCACCTCACTTCTTGTAGCTTTAGGAATCACAGGCAATATTTGACGAAAATCACCACCAAATACAACTGTGATTCCGCCAAGTGGAATATTTTTTCTTGTTGGATGAACTGATGACATTATATCTCTGAAAGCACGATCTACAGATTCAAAAGCGTAGCGATGCTGCATTGGAGCCTCATCCCAAATGACCAAACTTGTATTCTTTATCAATTCAGCAATATCAGAACCATGTTTGATGCCGGCTACTGAATATCGATCTAATTTTAAAGGAATATGAAATCGAGAGTGGGCCGTTCTACCACCAGGTAACAAAACCGCAGCAATACCAGATGAAGCAACTGGAAGTGCTATTTTACCTTCGCTACGCAAACGACAACAAAGAGTCTTCCACAAAAAGGTCTTTCCACAACCACCGCTGCCGTATACAAAAAACAATCCACCTAGGCCTTCATTAATAGATTGCATGACAGAATTATATACCTCCAACTGTTCAGAATTCAACATGGAGAAACAGTTGTCATGTTCTTTCTTCATGAGGGTTCTGTCATATCCAGTTTCTTCTTCTATCAAACGGTTTGTCGCATTATGTAGATAAGATTCTTCAGGATAAGGCATATTTGGAATATCTTTCAAAGTTTTGCCAACACCATTTAAAAGTTTTTCAATCTCTGAATGTATCAAGAAAATTAATGATTAGTAAATTTATAGGATCCATGTCTGCATGTATTATTAAATATTGACAGTAATACGTAAATCCAAAATTGTAAATATACCTGCCAGAGCATAATTCTCCAAGTCGACATCAGAAAGAATGAGGTCCAGGTTACCAGATAGTTTTCTTTTGAAATATAATATATCTTCGGACATGGGTTGCCAATTTTGACTCCATAAGTTTCCCGGATCTGCCACGGGGCAATTTGTTAAAATATGGACAAACATAGAACGCAACTGTTGCGGCATTGCAGTATGAGCATTTTCTCTTAAAGCAGCATGCCATTGATTGTCATTTTTAAGGAGGCCAAGTACCTCACATGCCTCTTTATATGTACCATAAAGACGACGGTCAACAGTCCTCAAATCCTTGAAGGAAGTTGCACCTTTTTTGCGCAATAACAACATCCTCAAATAAAAACAATCTCCTTGAGATGCATGTACCTCCGTCAGTCTGCCAATAACAATGCCTCTTTGCCTTGGTTTCCAGACACATGGTCCAGGATGCCAGGTAAATGCTCTTGGAAATTCCTGGTAGGTGTATTCTCGAGCTTCTGGGAAATCTTTGTTTGCTTTAAACCATGCTTCTAGCTTACTTTTTCGATTTGATGCTTTGGTCGCAACCTGTTCCAAATTATCACCTGCATGGAAAGTAACAGATTTACCTCCTTCAACATGAACAGGTAATCTTTCCACGGAAGGATACCTATAGTGGATGTCAAATCCTAATAATCTCCAAGCCGCTTCTGAAGCACATACGTAACGTCCATCAAGGAAATGTTTGACTTCATCAACTGACTTACCCTTATCATTTTGTATCTGGAATCCTTTTTTCCGCCGTATGAGCATAGTAGCATTATCATGACCCTTAAGGCAATATTTGAATAAATATTTGAGAGACCTTGAGTTGTTGCAGACTTCCAAGTTGATATGGCACTGGAAACGAATTAACAAATCTCTATTGTAAGGTACAACAAATTTATTGTCCATTTCTTGACGATTCTTGACAATAGTTCTGTTCATTTTTCTTCTTCGATAAACAGGAAAACCACAATCATCAAAAAAAGTATGTCCATTGTACCTGAATGATAGATGATTAATTATTACATGTATGCGTAGATTGTATGAGAAAAGGAAATTATATTGTATTTAAACTTTTATATTTTGATGGGTAATTATAATGGAAACAATATATAATTAAAATAGTGTACTAATGAACCTCTTTGGGAAATGACGCCCACACTTGCCATTGGACATACACGGAGAATATGAAAAATCCTTCCCACATGGTCCGTGCATCATGTAGTTTTTAACAGCGCTGTATCCAATGGGATCGGTCTCTTTATGTGGGATTTCAGCAGAGACTAAATCATCAATTTGTTCTATAGAATTAGGACGATCATCTGGATGTAACCATATCAACATATGAGCGTGTGGTAGTCCTCGCTTTTGAAACTCTATAACGTACATCACTGTTAATATGGATAAGACAAATAAGTAATTATTTATGCCAAAACACGAATATACAACACTGAAAAAAGAAAAGATAATGTACCTCCAATACAACGGCCAAAATAATTTTTATTCTTTATTAGATCAACCAATTGGTCTAATTTCATTTTAAATACTCTCGCAACCACGTCTGGAGCATCAGAGACACTGACACCGGGCATGTGTTCAAGCATTCTTTGAATTTCAGGCCATTTTGTGTTGCAAGTCATCGTGAGAAAGAAAGATGGATGACCTATACTTCTACATATAGCAAGGGAGTCCTTAAAATATTGATTCATGTATCTCCGCGAGCCAGTGAAAGTAGCCGGTAAAATAACGTTTTTGCCTTGAGTTGTTGGATTTGTATCACCTTTCCTTAATGAATCACGGATAGAATTGTAGAGATCAGCTCGGATTGTTTTCTGATTTCTCTTAACCCAATCAAGACGATATTGTTCAACTGCCGTGAATGCATCTACAACATATTGCTGCCATAGACGTCCACTTAAATGAGGGGTTAGACCTGAATTTTCCATAATGGCATAATAAAAAATGCAAATAGTTCAAAATTAGACAGCAATATGAACTTAGTATTTTATAAATGAGAGCAGATAAATTGAGGTTTTGTGTGCTAAACACTTTCCAATTTTGTAAATTTAATACTTTATAAATACCCAAAATGATAAACCAATGGCCAACACATGTAAGCATAATAATTAAACTAAAATGGACAAAAATAAAACATAATACCTTCAGTAAGTCTGACCATAAGCTTGTAAGCATAATATTCACGCATTGAAACATAACATCTTTGTTTTGATTCCTCACCATCCTCTCCGTCCTCTACTATTTTTGGTGGTGGACCACCGTGTTTTCCCATCAATGGAATCTTTGTGTGATATCCCTCCTCACCGTGAGGAAAAAGTAGAGGGTATTGAAGAGGCATAAAGTTTGCATTAGTTTCAAATATCCTTTGAAGTTGTTTTGCTTTGGTCTGTACTACAATATCTCTTGTTCCACATGAATCTTCAAGATCACCAACAATTAGTGCACCTACTTCATTAGATGGTCCAACTGTATTAGATCGTCCATTCGCTGCTCTACATGAAACCATTTCCAGCTCAACTTCCTCAGGCTCATTGTTTTTAAACCTATCCCTTGCCATACGAAAACTATGGACCAATCGATTATTGTCATCAAGCATCAACAATAAACCTTGGACAATGGTGGGATCAGTGGTGTCACTACCAGGAACAGCATTTTTCCTATTTTCTATTTCATTTTCTGTATCATACACATACAATTGACAATATTTTGGAGTTTCACCATCAACTGGACAAATACTTCCAATCAAATGATAATTTTGACCACCTAATTTGAAAGTATATGGAGCTCTTCCCCTGTTTATACTATTGTCAATCTTACCTCCAAGTGATGTAAATGCATACAAAGAATTATAGATCCTGATTTTCTTCTTGTATTTTTCTGTTGTACGACCTCCAGACAATAGATTTGCTAAGAATGGAGGAGGTGGCTTTTCAGGAGGTAATTGTACTTGGCCATTACGACAACATATGGAAAAAGTAGGAGTTGAATTCTTGTTGGATTTATTGTTCCTCTCATTATTCCAATTTATTGATTTGCAATAAGGACAAACTTTATCAGGTCCTCCCAAATCCATATATCCTTCCCACAGGTCTCCTGTAAACATTAGTTTTATTTAGATACAAAGGAATATAATAGAGGACAAAGTTCAAAACATGTACATTATAAGCTGCATGAAATAGAGGAATATAGGAAAATGTAAATTATTAACTTTGAATGGAGTAATGTAAAATTTACCATGTAGTTGTAGCTCATAAAACTCATCTTCATTGTCACTTCCATATTCGGATGGTATTGCTGTAATACAATGTTTTATCACATCATAAAATAATATAAAATTAGAAAATTCTTAATATAGTACAGATAATGCAAACATACAGTCCATCTCATCTTTTTCAACTGCATCATCAAAAAATTCAATTAAATTGCGAGAATGTGTATTTGGATCAATATTGAAAGGTCTCCTTGATGAACCTGGATCAACGACAAATAAATTAGATTCTGGATAAATATAAAGGTATTTAGTAGTAAGGATATATACACAAAATTAATGTTAAAATTTGTATTAATAAAATATCATGAAACATACTTTTATTTTCAGTTGGTGTTATATTCGATCCTGGCAATTGAAAAAGTCCTGGTTTCTGTGTGGCATTATGTTCTTTTGAAACTCTATGGATGTCATGCTCTGGTTATAAAAACACAAAAATTCATTAAAAAAAGTGCATGTCATTCTCAATAGAAACACCAAGTTTGAGACATATCACAATCACAAGTGTCATTCTATAAAAAATTACACATCAAGATCATTAAATTTCTAAGCTATAAATCTACATTCAGCAAGTTATAACCATGAACATACTTGTATTGAAATTAGTCGTTATATTAGAAACCGGCATTAGAAAAGAAACAGGTATTTGTTGTAACGGTGTGAGATTTTGGGAAATTGAGGTTGTTGGTGTGCCATGCTCTGCGAATAAAAGATATAGATAAACACAAAAAAAAACATGTTATTATTGTTTTAAAACACAAAGCGTAATATTAGGAAAGTTTAAAAGGATGAATATACTTGAATTAACAGAAGTTCTTATGGTTGATGATGGCATCTGAAAAGAAAGTGGACTTTTTTGCAACAGTGTTGAATTCGAAGTTGTGGCGGTTGTAATTTTAATATTCTCTGCAAAAAAATATTCCAAATAACAAATTAGTTTTCATTTGCATGTTAGAATCACATAAAATTGTCATTTCTTATCTGGTGTAATAAAAGTGTTGCACATACTTGAAATGACAGAACTTGTTATGGTCGAAGCTGGCAATTGAAAAGAAAGTGTCAGTGGTTGCAAAGGTGTACTATTTTTTGATATGGAATGGCCAGGTCTTTCTTGATCTGCACAAAATGTGAATAAATGAAGATAAGGATGTGAATATTGAAAATGAGTTAAAACTAAATTATCCTTCCTAAAGGGGATGTATAAGAGCCTCTTTTAAAACTGATCAGTACGCAGAGATGTGTATTAAAGAATATAAGATAGTGAGCTGAAAAAAGTGCATAATAAAACCTGTAATACTGGTAGCAGCAAAATGAGGCTTCAATGCATTAATATTCCTATCAATAGACGAATGAAGTTGTGTTACACCTGTATAATACTATATAAGTTAAACCATTAATAATTTGTTGTCTTAAATAAGAAACAAAATAATGAAGCACCTGATTGGTTGATATTTCGGTATATGGAATCGATATTTTTGCTGCTGTGACTGATGTTATTTCCTATGGGTGTATGAGGTGATATATTGGACCTCTCAATACTATTTTGATGATTTTCTGGACGCTGAAATCGATTTCCTTTGTATCATGAAGCAAAAAATTATAATGTCAAAATGCGATAGAGAATCATTTTGATTTCATATTGATAAAATGGAATGTGTTTAAATTGAACAGACCTTTATAAGACCTTACATTCTCTTTTTCCTGAATTAGAGATCCTTTATTACGTTCCACGACAGAGAAGGTTTTATGAATTGGAATGTTCGGATCCATTGACATCAGTGGTCGTCGCGCATGGCCTAAATAACAAATAACACATTATTAGCAAATAAAACGTAATTGAGCTTTATAAATCGTAATACAACAGAAGCTATAAGTTGAAAAGAAACTTACTATTGACGGAAGATATATCATTTGTTGAGATGTCTGAAGTGGATTGCATGGTAAATTTTTCTATCGGATTCATCCTCCGTTTGTTAACTAACAAAAATAACGTTCTGATAAGCCATATACACATACGTTTGCCGTATATATGACATATAGCCATCACCATAACATCTAATCATATCCATATATATGCAATTTACGTATATAAACATGAAACAAAAGTCATAGGTTGTAATAGATATGTAAATTACCATGTTTTAATGCAGGTGGAGATAGTTGTAATGGCTTAGCTTCACGTTTTTGTCCTAATTACAAATTAAAAAACGATCAAGAAAGAATCTGTAAACAGTAATATGATTATAACAACATTCTCATTTAAAATAAAAAAACTTGTGGGATACCTTGTTTCTTCGATGATGAATGGTTGTTGGCTTTCTCATCCATTATTACTTTCTCTATACTCTTGTAATTATAGATTAAACATAAATTAACAGATTATGATCAGATAGTATATGAATCATACTTTGATGTGACTATCAAAAACAAAAAACATTACAGAGATATTGTTGGATGAGAAAATTCAAAAAATCTTCAAGTTTTTGGCACTGTTAAGGGAAATAGTTTATCATGGAAGGTTGTTACATAGGATAGCTGTAGATTAACTAATCAGCGGACAACTTGAATTTGAATTCAATGGGCAATTAGATGTGGGTAACAGGTTATAGTTTTGGATAGATAGATGGGTCAAGTTGGATAATCCATGGGTAATTATATATGGGTATTTAGTAGTATTTCTGGGTAAATGGATCAAGTTGGATAGTCCAACAACCCATTTATGTATGGGAATTTACCATATCAACCTTTAGATATAAAAGATAGGGAAATATAAAAGGTTAAAAAGGTAAAAATTGGAATTCCTTCACTAGCAGGAATTAAGATATGTAGATTATTATATTTTGATTCGTTCTTCTCAAATTTTAACTTAGCAATGTGTTTTTTCTTTGAAAACAACTTAACAATGTGTTTAAGAATTTGTGAGTGATACTTTTTTTAGGACCTAAGCGCTTATCACTACACCAAAAGTTTTTAGGACCTAAGAGCTTACCACTACATCAAAAACAGCTACTCGTGAAGAATGCGCAACTCTTAACCTTTATAGTGTAGCAGCGTCATTTAGAGAGATGCTGGAAACGCAACAACTTTCTTATCTTTACATATATGGATATTAAACACCTGTTCTTCCGTGCATCTTGCCAGCTGTAGACTGTAGTTGCTAGATTGCATTATGAGATTGTTTGTTTCCGAGTTTCTAACCTTTTTAATTTTTTCATTCCGATATCCAATAAATCTCGCAGAACGAAACAATTGACCTCGTTGGTTAACTTAAAAAACAAACAATTGACCTCATTGGATTTAGGAGTATATTTATAATTTATTTAATCTTTGCCCCCACTGTCTTCTACTCTAGCTGAGGCCAATCCCTGCTTAGACTAGTGTGCTTCACGATATTTAATTTAGCCTTTCTCTGTCTGCTCATGTAAATTAAAAATATTGTACACCGGTGTCTGCACGTTTTTATTATTTTAAAAAATAGCTTTTTTCATATTTACTCCCTCCATCTCATATTATGTGTCATGTTTGACTTTTTATGGTCAAATTGACTCAAATTTGACTGAAAATTAGAAACTATTCGTTTATAATTTCAGATATTTGAGAAATACATTATAAAGTATATTAAAAATACTTTCTAATGATATAATTTTTATTATTTTTTCAATTATATAATATTTGTAATTTTAAGTCAAACTTTAGTCAATTTGACCACTAAAAAATCAAACAAGACACATAAGATGGAGGGAGTACAAATTAGCGGAAACCATTATTTTAATAGACGAAATAAAACATAGTTATTAATTCACAAACTTAAAAATTTGATTATCATTTTAAAAATTAATGTAAAATATGACCATCATATAAATGTAACCTATTTTAAGGTTTAGGTTTTCTCTGAAAAGAACTTTTTAACTTTTTCACTTTTTCTACTATGTTATAGGACTGTTATTATGATG
This sequence comes from Heracleum sosnowskyi, assembly GCA_030848705.1. NCBI lineage: Eukaryota > Viridiplantae > Streptophyta > Magnoliopsida > Apiales > Apiaceae > Heracleum > Heracleum sosnowskyi. The sequence continues at coordinate 4,174,278 of CM061242.1, read as the reverse complement.
CTTGTGCCAAATTTAAATATTCATCTGCAGTGGTGTTTGGATATGTAGAGCAGTTTTGGCACCATACATTTCAGTATTATATATAATCATATATAGCTACTTACAAATATATCAACTTATCTCTTTGATGGAGGCTAAGTCTGAAGATGTCTATTATCTGACAATTGGGCTTTTGCAAAATGATAAGAGTAATAATACTGCACATGCAAGACAGAAATATGTGAGTGTAGCTGAAGAAGAAGCAGTTAATTATAAGTTGCAAAGATCACTTATAAGTCATGCTACTGTAGGGAATACCTCCTTCTTCAAAACCGCCTTCAATGGCCTTAACGCATTATCAGGTTTTTTCTTGTTCCTCCTACTTGTGTCTTTTTTCCGTAAAGAGGTTGTTTCCGTAGTTGAATTTTGATATAACTATGGAAGCGACATTTCTTCATTTTCGGAGTAGAGTTAAGGTCTGGTTACATCTTACCATCCCCGGCTCTATGAGCAGGGATGTACTGTTCTCGTAGTTTATTTCTATAAATATTAAAAAAACTTCTAGTTTAGCTTATGTTGATGAATTGAAATGTTTCAGGAGTTGGGATATTGTCAACACCCTATGCATTAGCATCAGGAGGATGGCTAAGCTTGCTATTTTTGTTCATTATTGCTTTAGTCACAGTCTATACAGCCTTGTTAATTCAAAAATGCATGGATGCCGATCCAAGTATAAGGACTTATCCCGACATCGGGGAGCGTGCCTTTGGCAAGAAAGGAAGACTCTTGGTCTCAGTTTTTATGAATGTAGAACTCTACTTACTTGCCACATGTTTCTTGATTTTAGAAGGAGATAACTTGAATAACTTGTTACCGAACATGGGATTCCGATTTGATGGATTTAGGATTGAAGGAAAGCAAGGTTTTGTATTGATTGTGGCTCTTATTATACTTCCCACAATCTTGTTAGACAACGTGAGCATTCTTTCGTATATTTCTGCAACCGGAGTGGTTGCTTCGTTCGTGATTCTTGGCTCCATTTTCTGGACTGCAGCTTTTGAAGGTGTTGGATTTCATCATAAGGGAGAGCTTCTAAACTATAAAGGCATCCCTACTGCTATTAGTTTGTATGCCTTCAGTTATTGTGCTCATCCGGTTTTTCCCACCCTTTACACTTCTATGGGAAACAAGAAGAATTTCTCCAAGGTAAATCTGATAATCTTGATATCTTACTAAAGACTCATATATATAGAGCCTTTAAAGTTAAAAGTTGTGATTTAGCAACCAACTAATGTCGATCTTAGATGATATATGATCCAAATAATACATGCACTTGATAGTTAAAGGTTTCAAGGAGAGCTGAGAACTTAACATGGTATCGTACTATTCTCAATTAAGATTTAATCATCCTCCCAACACTTAATATTTCACGAGATTCCGATAACTTAACATGTCTACATTACTCTGCAGGTCATGTCTTTATGTTTTCTCCTCTGTACCATCACATATGCATTAATAGCCGTGTGTGGTTACCTAATGTTTGGTTCCACGTTAGAGTCCCAAATAACCTTAAACCTTCCGATCAACAAAGCGAGTTCAAAGATTGCTATATACACTACCCTGGTAAATCCAATTGCCAAGTATGCCTTAATACTTACTCCAGTAATTCACACCATTGAGAACCGGTTCCAATCTTACTGCAAAGGAAGATCATATACGGTCTTCATTCGGACCAGCCTGCTGATTAGCACTGTTGCTGTGGCACTGACCCTCCCCTTTTTCGGATTGCTTATGTCGCTCATTGGCGCATTCCTCAGCATTACAGCTTCTATTTTGCTTCCATGCTTGTGCTACTTGAAGATTTCGGGTGCTTACCAAAGATTTGGATTGGAAGTGATAATTATCGGGTGCGTTTTAACTTTCGGCATTGCAGTTCTTGTTATTGGTACTTATACATCTCTTGTGGAGATTATAGGTCAGTTGTAATTAGCATTGTTGTGGAGAGTATAGATTGTGTTAGTATTAGGTTAACAATATCAGAGTTATGTACTGTGTAATACTATTAGATTCACAAGAGTTATGTTAATGTATTGTTGGCGAATTTAGGAGGGACTGTTGAGGATATTCTTTAGTGTACTAAATCAAAAATGGAACTTGTTTACTTTTCGAACTTAATCTTTTTGTTAACGGAGGAATTTGGTGATAACCAATTCGGGAAGGGTTGCTGGAATTGTGGTAGAAACCGAGGATGATATGTAGCGTAGGTTACAGGGATTAGGGTTTATGATTTGGGGATGGCTGAGATTGTATGTGAGAATAGGTCGCAATTTGAGATTGAATATTGAATTCTCTCTTGTTTGCAAGTTTGCATCGTCCCATACAATGTGCCTACGTACCCTATTTATAGGGATCAAGCCATACGTAGTTCTTGGGGAACAAGTAACCCATGGGCCGAGTTTCCTTCTTTAAAGAGCGGAAAGACCGGGATCACCGCCTTTGATATGTCATTATGAGCTGTCATGGTTTCACTATTTTCTTGGGACTTATCAGATAATTCATTGACCCGGATTTATCGGAGCCAACGTTTATCTCGATCCATGGAAAATAAGGAAAGACAGGCTCTTATGAATCTCAAAAGGGAGAGGCTTCTCGCAAGGCGAAGTTTCTCAGCGTTAATAGGTTAATTTTCAATAAATCAATAAAAGTTAAGGAACCTTCATCTTTTAGAAGACGAGGTTCCCATATTTAAATGATGAGGTAAATAAGGTAATTTATCCCTCATAATAAACCAAAAAGGGTACGTTCCTTACTTACATCAGTCATCCATTTTATCTGCAACCTATGTTTCCAAGAAGGCGAGGCTTCGTATGAATCTAGGTTGGACCCGAGACTGGGTATCACCCAATGAGCTGGGCCTTCAAGATATACCCAACATCAGTAATGAGCTAGTAATCTCATCAAGTAATGGGCCGGGATTCACATGAGCCTAGGCTATACCTAATATTAGCAAACATCATCATTAAAGAAAAGGTGGTTATTTTTGGCTATAACACTTTTTATTACTAATTTTTTAAGTGATAAGATACTTAATAATCCCAGTAACTGTCAACTATGAATTGTAAGTTAAGAATTAGTATTACCCTGTAACTGTCAACTATGAATTGTAAGTTAAGAATTAGTTCCACATATGGCTTTGTCCAAAGTGAGATATTGTTCAGATTTCTTCCTTCTCTTATGGCAGTGACTTTGTGCTCAAGATGCTCAGGAAGTGTGAGCAAGAACTTGACATTTAATTCCTTTCTATCATAGTACTTGCCATGAATCTGTAGCTCAGTCATAAGTTTACTAAACCTCTCAAACATTGTTGTTAGGTCTTCTCCTGACTTTGCCATGAAGGCTTCATACTGTGAGATAAGGATTTGTCTCTGGTTGTCTTTCACTTCTTCACTTCCTTCACACAGCAGCTCGATCTTATTCCACATATCCTTGGCTGATGAGCACCCAATGACGTTCCCACACATGGCTTTGTCCAAAGTGAGGGCATCCAGTAAGATGAGTTGCAAGTAATCATCCAAGGCCACCTTCTCTTTTTCTGGCTCCAGAAACTCCGAAGGTAATTTGTTGACCCAGTAGGCTGGAATAAGAACGCCGTCCACAGTTGAGGCTTCAACTTCTTTACGTGGCACGAAGGGACCATTCTGGAGGATTCCCAAGTATAATGGATTCGCAGCTTTGATAAACAACATGATTTTTCTTTTCCATACATTGTAGTTCTCTTTATCAAAAGCTGGAATCTTTATGCTACTTGACTTCTGCATACTTGTCATGATCTCAGATTTGTTGAACAATCTGTCTGCTCTGATACCAGTTGTTGGTCCTTGACTATTGCAGAAGGGGGGGGGGGGTTGAATGCAATACTGATAAATCTCAATCTACGTTTTCAACAACAAGAACTAAGATTAAGGATTATCAGTTTATCAATTGCAAACACAAGTAGACACACGAGTAATTCTCACAAAATAAATGTTTTTTTTATTTTGCAATGGGTTGCAACAACCTCAAGAAAATGTTTGTTTTCTTGAGCTTCGGTTTCTCGAGTGATTACAAAGAATGAATTGAGAGATAGACTAAGGAGGCTAAACCTATCACTTTCAATCACGGGTCTTGTGAAGCTGCTGTCATTTTCAAGTGGCAGCTTCTTACAATTTGCATGCCCGTGATTCTTTCCTAAATTGCTATACAGACAGCTTATCAATACATTACAAAGCAATCTAGAAACATTCTATTTTAAGCTAACACAATTCAGTAGATGTAGATTTGTCAGACTCTGGAATTGGTGAGCTTTGTCATGTGATCTCTCAAGCTTCAGTCGTAGTCTTGCAAACCTGTTACAGTGTTGGGATACTGCAACACGCCTGTTTCTTGAACATCCAAACTGTCACGAGTTTGACTGGGTTGTTTACCAATACAAATGTTATCCCTTTATGACAGTATCCTGATGGCTAAGCTTGCTGTCACAGGAATGCGCTTTTGGTGACAGTAAGAAATCCCCGCTAAAGGTGCTGTCAGGATTTCCAAGCTTGCTGTCAGGCTAAGGTAAAGTTGCTGTCAGAAGGCTCCCGCCAATGTTGCTGTCAGAGTGAATGTACTGTCGTGACTCGCAACATGCTGTCTTCAAGTAACCTTACTGTCAGTGCTGTGACAGTAATATTTATTCTTGATGTTCATCTTGAGTACTCCTTGAGGCTTGAACAAACTAATGAACTTCTACCAAGATGTACTAGAATCTTATTTGCAGCAAACAAAAACGGTTACAAAGACATACTCTGGCTGTGACAGTATGTTCATACTTAATAAAATTAAGTACATAAAATGTCTAGTTAAGTTGTCTCATAGCTATCACCCATAAATCCTAACACTAGATTTGTGTAATCTTTGTGTGTCATTACTTTTTGTGCTATATTTGTGAAATCCATTGTCAAGTTTTTTGTTATGTTTATGATATGTGTATTCAATTTTTGTTGACTGTAGGCTGTATGATTTAGTTGTGTATTACGGGGGTCATATTATGACTTGTTTGAAATATCAGTATGCTGGACCTAAGAAAAAATTATTTAGAAGACTTGATGTAGAAAAGCTTATTGTGAGGGAGATTAGGGATATTGTTAAGGATGTGGTTAATGATGATGATAGGCTTTACTTTGCAAAAGATGGTGTGACTCCTGACCAATGATTTAAATTGTTGTTAACTAATAGTGATGTTTTAGAGCTGGTAAATGCAAGTGAAATTACTGGAATGTGTAAAATTCATGTTTTTCATTCATGGTCTACTGTTGATCCACCAAATGTCGAAGAAGAAGGTGAAAATGAAAATGTGATTGAAAATGAAATTGTGGAAAAAAAGAGTGACCCTACTGTTAACTTGAATGATAATGAAAGTCTGGGTGACATGTTCGAAAAGGTATGCACAGATGATGATAATGGGGAAAATGCACATAAGAGTGGGGATAATATGGATGCTGAGGGGACTGAGAAAGGGAATGCAGTTAGGAGAAGCAAAAAATACACTGCTAGGAATAGGGTAATCAATGTTAAGGGGACATATAAAGGTAATAAGAAGATTAATGTAGATAGTGGTATAGATGACAGTGGAGATGGGAGTTGGTATGACAATGAAGATGAGAGTGCGAATGAGAGTTCTGATGTGGGGGATCTTAATGACAATTATAGTGATGAAGAGTTTGCTGACATGAGAACAATAAGGGAAGAAATTAGGAAGGAGCATGACCAACTATTTAAAGAGCAAAGTCAACTCATTAAAGATAGTTTGGTGGGATATAAAAATACAGATGAAGGAATGTTTAATGACAATAATTTAACATATAATGCTGATATATATGGAATAGGAAGTCAAGAAGAAAGTGATGTGGATGAGAACTATGCATATTTAGGGCCAAGTACAATTGGTAAAAATAAAAGGGTAAATGAGCCATTCAACCCTTGTACAGCTGGGAAAGACATCAAGTGGAGGTGTGCATTAATTTTTGGGAGTAAACAAGAATTAAAAACCGTTGTGATGGAGTTTTCTATTGCTACTGGTAGACCACTGAGATATTGTGTGGATATATGGCCAACACAAGATGCATGTGGTATGTGCCGAGGGTTTCCCTTTTAGAATGTGGGTATCATATATGGAAGAGTTTGAGGGCTGTCAGATTAAAACACTCATTGACGACCACAACTGTATCTACCAATTCTCAAATAAACTTGTGACTGTCAAATATCTTGCAGATCTATATGGTGATAGGATTATGAGGAATCCTAACTGGAAGTTATCAGAAATGAAAGAGGAGTTCAGGAGAGTGTTGAAGGTGGAATTTTGTGATGCCAAGTGTTGTAGGGTGAGAAAGAGGGCATTGAGTGGAGTTGAAGTGGAGATGAAGAAACATTATTCTAGTTTAAGAAGATTTGGAAGAGAGATCTTGAGGAGTAATAAAGAGAACACAGTTAAGATTTGTACCACTAGAGTGAATGAAGGAGATGCTCCTCATTTTCAGAGGATGTATGTTTGTTATGCTCAGTTGAAGAAAGGATGGAAGGAAGGTTGCAGACCCATCCTTGGATTAGATGGTTATTTTCTGAAAACTGTTTGTGGTGGACAGTTGTTATCAGCCGTAGGAAGGGATGGAAATAACTCAATATTTCCAGTAGCTATGACAGTGGTTGAAACTGAAAGTTATGATAGTTGGAAGTGGTTTTTGATGTTGGTCAATGATGATCTTCAGCTAGGCAGTGGCTATGGTTATACCTTCATTTCCGACCAACAAAAGGTACCAAGTCAATTATGTTTTGCTTGTTCATCTCTTACATTTGATTGTACAATTTATAATATGTCTCTAAACTTTCAGGGGTTGCTGAAAGCAGTTAGAGAACTACTTCCTTGTGCTGAACATAGAAACTGCACTAGACATTTCTATGCCAATTTGCAAGGAAAGAGTGGTAGTGAAGCAGTTAGGAATGCATCCTACCAGGCAAGCTATGCTACCCACCCTACAACTTTCAAAGAAGCTATAAAATGCCTTGAGAAGGCTTCCAAGAAGGTTGCAACCAAAATGAATGAATTTGATCTTAAGGTGTGGAGCAAGGCTTACTTTCAGACTAATTCCAAGACAGATAGCACAAAGAACAACATTTCAGAAAGCTTCAATTCATGGATCCTCAGAATACACAAGATGAAGAAACTGCAACTCCTGCTATCTTTGTAAGTGTGCTAATCATACTACTCTCGAATTTCATGTTGTATTTTATGTATACCTATTAATAAATGGCAATTTATACAGATGTCAACTCCTGGTGTGAGGGTTCAAGCTGGAACTGGGGGCACTCCTCTTGCAGACAAACCAGGAACATCAAAGAAAAACGTATTTAATTATAATATAATATTTTATCAATTATGTTAAATGAAAATCACTATTTAATTGAAAATCATTATTTAATTGAAAATCTTTAAAAGAATATATGTTTTGTAAGAAGAACATTGCAAAACGTATTGTTCTGCAAAACATATTGAATTTGCAGAACATACAAGTTTAATTTGCAAAACATACATGATTTTCAAGAGTTTCAATGAAATGATGATTTTAACAAATATTCTTTGCAAAATAATACGTTTTGCAATTTTTTGATTACAAAATATAATCTAGTTTGCAATATTTTAATTATAAAACATATATGATCTCCACGTCTCCAATGAAATAACGGTCTCCATGAAATTTTTCTCTAATATTATTAACTCACTAATTTGTGTGCTTAAGGACACATGTTAGCCCTTCCCAATTTGAAAAGTTAACAAGATATAATAAAAGATCAAACTCTCCCCTTATAATAAGTTTTCTCATTCATCCCGGTTAGAAAACATAAAATCATGAATAATAAACAGTATCATCATTTCAAAAAAAAAAACTGTATCATAGCATCTATATATCTATATAAAGCAAAAACTCGGATGGCTGACGTGGCATGTTCTAAGGCTCCCAATCCTCAAATGCTATTTTCTCTAATATTCTAAGCTAAGTCTATTTTAATGCAAAAGACAAATACATGTAAAATGAAAAAGGTGTAAATGCTAGATGCCTGTTGCTTCGGTTGTCCTATTAATGATCACTGGAATGCACACGGACTGATTGCTTTGTATGATGTAACTCCCGCCCCTTGCTCTTCAAAAGACTACACCATTATATATAAACAGGTCGTAATCTATCCTCTGTTCAATCCGCTTCCAATTTCTGTCATGTGTACATAGTTTTTCCTACCTAACTTCTGGCCATCTACCTATTTTGCTGGGCAACCTTGGGTCGAGGTTATGCATCTACACTCTACAAGTTACTGTTTGTGACAAGCATTGGTGCCACTTTTCTCTGGCTCCATGACCCTCGGAATAGCTGATAATGTTCAAATTCCAATCATTGTTATGTGTGCATGCTCCTGTTGTTACATGGCTCCTGTTATTCTATTGATTAATCTTCTCATTTATTCCATGAGTGAACTACAAGATTCATGCCAGGACCGAGGTTCCACGTGGTTACCACAACGCACATGTTTTTTTTTTGCATCACCTGCTGGCAGGCTTATTTCTAAATGGCATGAAAGATATCATTTGTTGGTTTACTACCGCAGTTGTGTGTCTCGCTTTAGTTATGAAGGAATGTAATATCGTGTGCCACACTAATACACTATGGGTTATGTAATTTTTGTATTTAGTTGGTGACTTTTTTGTGCTCTTCGTCGTTGTTTTTATGGTTGTGTATCAGGACTTAGAAGTAATGGCCAAATGGCTCCAAATTGCAAGTTATTCGGGTCTTAGACCATCTCCAATGCGAGTCTGATCAGTTCTGCGTTGGCAAATGTGTCCAAGATGCGCTATATCATAACAGCGTTGGAGAAGAAATAAAAAGTTGGTCAGGCCCGAGTTGGTGGGCTTGGCCAACTGCAGCAGCTTTATCTATTTTCCATTAAATATAATATTATCTTAATCACTTCTCTCCGATAAACTCGTGTTTTTGACGTATTTGGTCTGCATATTCCTTGCACTAGAGTAGACTGAACAAGTTTTCTTTAAAACCAACTTTTGCTTATGTGGATTAGAATTGGGTCCCAAAAACAGTAAACTTGGGCTCATGAATCGTAGATGGTCTTAATGGTGAATAGAGAATGCATAGTGTGTGATTAACTACAGAAATATTTTATCTAGCTCAAATATGTATTGCACGAGTTATATACTTGTGGCCTTGTGGGTGATTAATTAATTAATATATACATTCAGAAAATGATGAATGTAACAATATTCTTTTAGTTCAATGATAGTGTACTCACAGTCGAAATGACATCAATATTTTAAGTTCTCGTATACCAATTGTTCTACTTTTATAGTCAGGGGCATGAACAATATTCAAATAATTCAAACTGTAATGGGCCAAATTGTACAAGTCATCCTAACCTTTCAGCACATAAATAAAGGACTTATAATATGAGTTCAGAGCGAGTAACTTGTAAAATTTTCATCTCTCTGTAAAAGTAAGTGGGCTCATTTTCGTTCAATAGAATTCATATTAATTACAAGAAAATGCTATTAATATTCTGTTCGAGCCAAACAAAAATTATTTAATTTCTTCAAACAACATGTTTATTTTTTTTCTATCTAAGTTAAAATATATCTAAAATCAAATAGGGTTGTAAATGGATTCAAGTAAATTGGCTTAAATGGGTTGAGAGTAGCACTGTGCTAGAGCTATCCATTTGTGGTCCGGAAGGTCTTGAGTTCGACTCTCCTAACTTATATTGAACAGATACTAAGGTTAAGTAGATTTCCCCACGAGATATTATTGTAATTACAGAAAGTTCTATTAATTTATATAGTTGTCACACCCTTTTTACACTACAAAACTAATCATAATTAGTAAGTTTTTTAAGGTCAACCTTAGAGGGTTTTTTCTCTAATATAATTATGTTAAAATAAGATCAAAACGAATAGGTAATTTACTTTACCCAGAAGCCGATCGTTCAATAGATTCACTAAGAGTTTTAAATTTTCAATTTTAATAATTTAGTACATATTAAATTTGTTCTTGCATTTTTTAAAATATTTTTTTGCACCGCGCGAAGCGCGGTTTATTTATCGAGTTTAAACATATAAAAATGTATAGATAAAAAACCAGTTTTACCTTTTAATCATAAATACATAACTCAACTCTAAAAAATAAAGATATTTGTTCAAACACGTACACAAAGCCCAGATATCCTTATTTCCTGAATTCTCACTGGGCCTTTAGAAACAATCCCACTGGGCTCAATCCAAAACCCCGGCCCATAACTAAAATTATAAACCGCACAGAAGGCGAGAAAATAAAATACAAAATGGCAGACACTGAAGAAATCTTACAAGAGCTTCTAAGCGTTGAGGTGGAGCTTCAAGACGTTCAAGGTTATTTTTTGTTTATATTTAATTTCATTTTTATATATTCATTTATTTCCAATTTTTATATAATTTTAGTTTAATTGAATTTGATTACCTGTCTCATTATTGTTTGTGTTTTGATTATTGATAGTGTTAGTGTATAGTGATTTGTTGATTATTACTTTGAAGGTATGAAAAGCGTTGGTTATCGCGATTTCGATTGCGTTTTCGTGTAATGAATTGGCTGCGTAGTACAAAATGTGATGGTTATGTATGTATAATTGTTGTGTTTGTTAAATATACACTTAAATGTGGGCTGATTTCGATGTTTTTTTAGCAAAAGGATTATTAATGCGGTAGTGTATTAGTAAGACTCTTTCGGTTTTCGTTTAATTTTGTGATACTTTCGTAGATAGGTGAATGTGAACTATTGTTAGTGACTAGAAACACGTTTTAGTTTAAATAAGGATGATGAATACGTTTCAGTCAGGCGGTGTAAAACACTAAAATGTACGGAGACCTTAGTACCTTTTGCTTACTACTCGGTGTGGAGAAGTTGTTTTCGTTAATTATGATTGTTTATTAAATATATGCGAATAGTTACGAAGATTATGAGAGATTTTACATAGATTGAGTATAATGCGAAATACTGTAGTTTGGCTGCAAGGTTTGTTGAAACAACTTTATTAACTTCAATTGTGTGACTCTCGATAATTTTTGTGCAAGGTTTGTTGATACTATGAGTCATATTGTATATTAGTTTTTTGTTACTTTTACAGACCAGATAAAGATATTTTTGGATCGGCAAGAGAAATTGTATGATAGACAATCTGAATTGAAAGCCCTGCTTGAAAGCTGTGAGGTATCGGCTTGTGAAAATAAAGATGCTACAACTGGGACTTCGGAGAGCTGGTCAGGGGAATTTGACTGGGATTCTCGAGCAAATGATGTTAGGTTGAATGTATTTGGGATTACTTCTTACCGTGCAAATCAGCGAGAGGTCAGTCCTGTTTTAGTCTGTTTTGATAATTAGCTTGTAGTTAGTTTATGAATCATTAAGACCAACTCTTGTAATGTGCTCATTTATCTCTTTTAATATGTGATGAAGATCCCTATATGTGATTTGTGGGTTCAGAAACAATATTTCTTGGTCGCCGTTTGTTGTTTATAAGATTATAAGAATGCAGTTGTTATGTGGTTTAGGTCTGGCAGTTCCCTTATGATGTTACAAGTTATTTGTTTCTTAATATATATTTACCAAATAAAACTCAGGAATATGATACTCCAAGGAAATGAACTGCATAAATGTTTATATTTGGCATATACTCTGTAAAGTCTTAATTAGAAATTAAAATATCATATTATACTTATAAATTTCTATTGCGACGATTTTACATGGCCAGATTATAAATGCAATCATGAGTGGAAGAGATGTTTTGGTAATTATGGCTGCTGGTGGTGGTAAGAGTCTTTGTTACCAACTTCCTGCTATTATGCGGGATGGTGTTGCTCTTATCGTCAGTCCTTTGCTTTCTCTTATTCAGGATCAGGTGCTTAATATATTCAATGTTCTTATACAGTAGTATGAACCAGTTATTGTTACAGGTTTCTGATAACAATTAATGTTCAGGTAATGGGTTTGGCTGCTTTAGGCATCCCAGCATACATGTTAACCTCAACAACCAGTAAAGATAATGAAAAATTTATATACAAGGCTCTTGAAAAGGGTGAAGGAGAGCTAAAAATACTGTATGTCACACCAGAAAAGATTTCGAAGAGCAAGAGATTTATGTCTAAACTTGAAAAGTGTTACAATGCTTCCCGTCTCTCTCTGATTTCTATAGATGTGAGTTCATCACTTTGTCTTGTGTATATCCTGCAATGATTTGATTTATGCTTCTTTTTTTTTTTTACAAACATTAATTGTATTACCTTAAAAGTCAAGTATCTCCCACTGAAAATCTATTAGCATGGGTATGGATGTTGCCTCTTTATATGTTCTCGTTTCTTTTGTGGATTTCTCTCTCTCTCTCTCTCTCTCTCTCTCTCTCTCTCTCTCTCTCTCTCTCTCTCTCCCCTATACTGACGGGCTCCTGTACTTAAAGTGATTGTTGGTTTGTGTTTAATATATGGAATGGTTTGTGAAGGAGGCACACTGTTGTAGCCAGTGGGGACATGATTTTCGTCCAGATTACAAGAATCTTGGTATTTTGAAGACACAATTTCCTAGCATCCCTATAATTGCTTTGACAGTGAGTGGATCCTTCCCAAATTAGTGGATTTCATCTATTATGGATCACCATGTATGATACTTCAATTTTTTGATTGTTTACAGGCTACGGCAACCAAGAAAGTCCAACTAGATCTGATTGAGATGCTTCGCATTCCGAAATGTGTCAAATTTGTTAGCACTGTGAATAGACCAAATCTTTTCTATATGGTATGAATAACCTTCATCTTGTGTACATCTCTTTTCTCTGCTGACAAATTTAGTGCTAAAACAAGGTCTTCATGGTAGGTGCGAGAAAAACCATCTGTTGGGAAAATGGTTATTGATGAAATTGCTGAGTTTATTCGCCATTCTTATTCAAACAATGAATCAGGGATAGTTTATTGCTTCTCCCGGAGAGAGTGTGAACAGGTAGGCAACTGCTTCATTTCATTAATGTCGAGATCATTTTGTTTAATCTGAAAAATAACTTTAAGAAACCGTGTTAATAAGATCCCTCTAAACCACCATCATGTCAAACATTTTTAAGACCAATGTGTTTCTTATATTTTCAAAATTGTAGGTTGCAACGGAACTACGTGAGAAAGGAATATCAGCTAATTATTATCATGCAGATATGGACGCAAACGCTCGTGAGAAGGTTCATATGCGGTAATCTTTGTTGATTTGAGGTGCAAGTAGTACATGTCTATGTGTCCAGTATCTTATATTTTCTATGTTCTTTTCTTTTTATAAACACTAACTGTTGTATGTTTTTTTAATGATTTCTGAAGATTTACATCGTACATTGTACTGAACAACTCACCTCATACGCCAATTAAATTTGTCACCTTTTGTACCAATCAAGCAGCTGAGTTTTAGTAGTTTATCATATTTTGGGCTTTCTGAGGTCTCTTATAAATTTAATTGATATAGGTGGAGCAGTGGCAAGTTGCAGGTGATCGTTGGTACGGTATGTATACCTCTGTTGCCGTACTTTGTTTGCATTTATGCTCTTGTTTACCATGTTGAATTGTTGAGACTGAAAACCTTATTCACAGGTAGCGTTTGGAATGGGAATTAACAAACCAGATGGTTAGTTCACAGCTACTATGCACTGCTTTTCTAAAAAGACGTAACTGTTGCAAGTGATGATGTTTCTTGTCAATACTTTAATGTATTGGGCCGTTAAACTATTTTGTTTGGTGTTTCACACTCTCATTTGATTCATCCCTTGGTATCTCTCATCCCTCCCCACTCTCTCGGTCTCTAACTTTTTACTTTTTCTATTAAATTAGAAAAAAAGAAACAAACATCTTAGATGCCCTAAACCACCCTACACTCTTACATATAAATGTCATCATCCTAAGTAATTATCAATACCATCCAAAGGAAAAAAAAATCTTCGTCACAGGAAGTAATATTGTCTACTAGAATACTTTCATCGAAAACACCATCGACAATCTCAAGGGCTACGTTCTAGTGTTTGGGTCTCTGAAAACCGACTTTGATGCCTCTTTTTAAATCAGAAGTAATAAGTCAGAAATCACTTATTAGTTTGCTGTTCCTGTTTTACTTTTTATACATGTTTCATATTGGTGATGTATATGATGATTCCTTTTAGTCAGGTTTGTCATCCATCACACGCTCAGCAAATCAATGGAGACATACTACCAGGTCTTTGTTGTGTTACACTTTATATGCTTTTATCATAAATGGTGAAAATAGGTTTTCTCTATCTTACTTGGTTGGTTACAGGAAAGTGGTCGAGCCGGACGAGATGGACTTCCTTCAGAATGTCTACTGTACTTTAGGCCTGCCGATGCCCAGAGGCAGGTACAAATTTGTATAAGAAGTTGTGTTACAAATTTATATATATACTGTTACTATTCTGTAATATGTTTCTCACTCAGAGCTCGATGGTCTTCTATGAGAATTGTGGTTTGGAGAATCTTTATGGCCTAGTTCGATATTGTCAGGTGAAATTTCTTATCCCATTTCTCACTTCACAGGGCCCTGTTATCAAATTCAAAGTATCTATTGTATTGTGATGTCTTCTTAGGCAGCACTTCTTATCTTTATGCACTCAGGTCAATTTTTTTTTTTCAATTTCAGCTTAACAGTTTCAATACTTCTTTCATTGCAGTCTAAAACAGAATGCCGCCGAAGTGCTTTTTTCCGACATTTTGCAGAGCCCTTGCAAGATTGTAATGGTATTTATTTAATTTGTTGCATTTGTCGTGGTCATCCGTAATTTTTATCCTTTGATGTACACTGTTAGCTCATGGAACGGTAAACTTACATTATTTCAGAAATGTGCGATAACTGTTCATTTTTGGATGAGGTCAAGGAAACTGATGTATCTGGTATGTTTTGCGACCTGGTAGGAAAATAGCATTTTCTAAACAGTTTTTGCCTAAGCTCATGATATTGATTACTCTATGCATTCATTGCTTTTGTTCTTGGAACTGGAATAGATCCTCCGCTTTTGGCATTTAACCCAGGTGCTAGCATTTAAAACATTTGATTTTGTATAGAGTGAAACTAGTAGCTGACGGAAGGAACAAAATCATTGTTAATAAATGGTTTTGTATTCTGTTAAAAAAAGAATGATAAAAGTAGTTATATTGGGTAGTAGATAATAATTATGAGCCTATTTTATTTAGCAAAAATAAAATAAGCTTATCAGCCTATTTCTTTGTAGTTGCGTACAGTTGGAGAATATATAGGAGCCCATATCATAGATGATTTACGGCGAGGGTTTGTTGCCTATCTTATATTAAAATATATATTTCATAATTTTAATTATTTGTTTGTAAGAGTTTTCTAAGAATAAAGTCTTGTGCTTGATCTTACCAGTTTCTATTAATCCTTTTGACGATGGGTTTTAGTACCATTTATTTTGTCCATTCTTTGAATTTAAAAATCTCCACCCCTCTTTCATTGTTTTTGAAAGTGGTCATGCTTATATTTTATAAGCTACTTCTGCGGTAGCTATTTGCCTAGTTGTCTTGTGTTATTTAATATTAAACTGCCTGCATTCTTATAATGGAAACATTTTCAGGTCAGGCCAAAATTATGGTATCCTTGCTACAAGATATTCAAGAGAATGACCAAAGAGTAACAATGTTACAACTAGTGGACAAGATGAAAGTTAAGAATAAGGGATCAGGTAACATATTAGCCCGGCTCATTATCTGTGGACTAAAACATGATTTCCTATTTCTGGTTATGGCATTCAATCAAGTTTATACCTATGATTGTACTTCTATATTTACAACTTGTTCGTTTATCTAATATTTTAATTGCCACTGCCTGCATGACACAGGTCCGGAGCTAAAGAAGGATGAATTAGAGCAACTTGTTGTTCAGCTTATACTAGATCGTGTATTGGTATGTAAATAGTTCATATGGACAGTATCCAGACATCCTTGTAATAATTAATCAGGTCAGCACTCTGCAGTGACTGCATGTTTGATACTAGAGAGCACAACTCCTGGGTATCACAAATTGCATATACACGATGGTTAAGTGATTGACATATCCTCAGCCCGTAAGCCGATTTTAGTTCAAAATAATGAGGAAAAATGCTCAGAACTGTCAATTTTTGTAAGAAAAATCACCCTTGCAACTCATTAACAAAAGACCATAAGACTAATTTAAGGGAAATTTGTTATGAGCCTCAGAGTTTCCCGTTGTATGTCACAAGTTAATTGGATGCTATGGTGCAAACATGATTAATATGAATAGCAGATTGTTTTGGGTTTATCTGTTTAGTGTATATATCACTATTGTATTTGTCTTTACTCTTTACACTTGGACAAAATAAAAAGTAAAAGAAACTACAGTGGGCAATTATGGGACGCTGCCAAATCCAGAAAATCTCGAAATCTTTTCGTAGTAACTTCCTGGGAATACTTAGAAAAATGGAACACCCTGCACCTTTCAGGTTTTGATGTAAAAGACATAACACGCTACTCTGTCTGGTTGCTACCTTTAGTTGCTAAAATTGCAAGATCTTTTTTATTTTGCTTTAACCCAAAATTTCGGAATAATGCAGAAGGAGGAATTTCAGCATACAGCTTATTCTACAAATGCTTATGTGACAGTAGGGCCACTTGCAAAACAAGTGCTTCAAGGTACATGCACTTCTAGTATGATAAATTATCAGTTCATTTATGCTTTCATTGAGTACCACAAGACAGGCATTAGAAGGTATTACTGGAGTATTTATTTTCACTTACAAAAAGCAATATCTGTTTTTCTTCGAAGATCTTTGTGAAGATAGTTTGTAGTGGAACATGGTTCTTTAGATATTTTGTTTACTTTAATTGAAAGGCATGTATTATCTGTTGTGTTAATTTATGTTACAAGTAGGATCAAGTAGCAGCTATGACTGTTTAATCTAAATAATAAGGAGATTATCAGATTAATGTTGCACTATTAAATGTCGAATAAATATATCTTTACATTATACACTTTTCTTTGTCTAATGTGTCACTTGGTTTGTGTTTGGACCATAGATAAGAGAAATTTGGATCAGGTGGCAGATATATCTAGCTGGTGTTACTCTGATTCTGTTTTTTTCCTTAGTTATAGATGCTATTTATTCCTTAAAGGCAATGAGAATCTGTAGTTGCTTTTATATTTTCCGATTTTTACATGCAGGGAAGAAGATTGTTAAGATTGTAAGTAGTGTACAGAAGAATAGCAAGGAACTGGTGAAAGCATCCAAGCGTAACAGGTCTTCAGAATTGGAACTTAAGCTGGACGAATTTCGTAAAGAACTATCCGCGATTCATGGAGGAATATTTCCTCATTCTGTATTATCTACTCAACAGATCTGCAGACTTAGCTCTCACAAACCTGCAACTATGAAAGAGGTAACTACCTTAATACTAGCACCCATCTATATGTATATTGAACACCACTCTTCATCCAAATGTCCTCTTGTTTTGCTTTGATTTTTTTGAGACAACTCCTTGGAATGCTATACTATATTATCACTTGAAAATGTTACTGATATTGTATATTTAATATATGTATCAAATCATAAAGAAATTAATATAAACGTCATGGTTTAATAGGGAATTCCACATTTCCACCAGATAATTATGTTAATTTGAAACCCACACCATTCTTTCCCAAATTAACGGCAAGTAGGTTATAGTGGTTAAATTACCAATTGCCTATTCAAATCGAACGTCTGTGCTGATGTTTTTGTTTAGCTATACATGAATTTATTGCCTTGGATAATATGTTTTTTAGGCAAGTTGATATATTCTGAGTACTAGGAGCACCTTGCACTCCTTGATTCTCCAATCAAAATGATTTTACTTGTACTTTTGTAATTCTTTGTTATATATGTTTGTTAAAGACAGCAGCAACTTCATTTGAATTAATTAGCAGTAAATTTTTTAATGTTTTATCTTTCTTCATGAAAGTGGTCCAAACAAAAGAATGCTTAAATACTTGCTCATAAGAAGCAGGTCATGGTATGTTATGCGGAAAACACTATATAGTACATTTCCACATTTAAGGGCTGCATTTTTTTGCTTAAAATCTTGCATTGTCAGATATATCTTGAACTAAACTTTTGGTATATCTTCTGTTAATTGCAGTTAGAAAACATAATTGGAAAGTTAAAGTCTGAAAAATATGGGAGTAAGATATTAGAAGAAATCAAGAGATACGAGTCTGAGAACCAGAAGTTGGACCATTCTGCAGATTATTCACCAGAGAAGGAGCAAGAAAGAAGTCATGCTAAGAAACTAAAATCTGCCAAGAATCTTGTTGTTGTTGAAAGTAGTGAAGATGAGGGATGAAAGGATTAAGGCTTTTGTGAAGGTTAATGTAATTATGTAGGGCTGTTGTTTGACCCTGAAGTTAGGTAACCTTGGCGGAAGTTATTGAGTGTTTCAAACCGGTGAACTGAAAGTTCGTTGGAGAGTTAAAAGGGCAGCCTATTAATTAAAAGTATTATTTTCTCTCTATGTAGGGCTGTTGTTTGACCCTTAAGTTAGGTAACCTTAGACCATCTCCGATGCATAACACTAAAATGGTGTAGCTTTTACACTATTTTAGTGTGAAAATAACATCATTCACAAAAACAACTTCAATCCATCTATACTATATTTTACACTAAAAGTCTAAAAGAAGACATGTTGTCTTTTACTTTTTCGAAGTAAGTATCTTGTTTGGTATATAATAGGATATAAACAGGGTATGAAGGGAATATATTTGTTTTTGTTAACTAGTACGAGAGTATAATAGGCAATATGAAAGATGTTTGGTGTAAAAATTACACCAAATGTACTTTTGACGCCAAATTTGGTGTCATACTATTTATTTGGTGTAATTTTTACACTATTTTAGTGTTGCATTGTAGTGAATTTTACATTAAAAGTTACACCATTTTGATGTTATAGTGTTACATTAGAGAGGGTGGAAGTTATTGAGTGTTTCAAACCGGTAAACTGAGTTAATAGGGCAGCGGGCAGCCTATTAATTTAATTTAAGTTACAGACCGGTCATCTGACTCCGCCCGCCCTCGGTATTATTTCTTTGATTTGAAAGTGGCTTGCTTTAGAGTACTTTATTGTTTAAAATCACCGAAGGAAAATGGTAGCTTGCATAATTATAAGCTCTACTTGCAAAATTGTACTCACTCAAATAATTAAAATTAACATAATAATTAATTATACAATCTCATAAAGTTATATTAAGTATATCCCTATCTAACTATAAAATTCTTCATTTAAAATACCAAATTATCTTTATTAAGTATAAGATTTTCAAGTTTTTTTTTGTAGTATAAAACTCTTTGTTTCAAAGAATAACCAACTATAGAAATTTTATATTGGAAAATTCAAATATCCTTTTCATAAGAAGAAAATCTTTTATTCCTCCAGGCTCCAATAAATTAAAAAGTCAGTACATGACACGAGTTATTAGTATATAATAAATGTACGAGAGATAATATAAGAGTGCCAAATATCAAATGTACCATACTCAATCATGAAAAATTAAATTTAATATTTATTACATACTATAACAAATTTTATAACAAATATTTATAACATAATAACAAAGATTTAAATGTCCGATACACATAATAACAATTTTAATTTATTATCTATTATATTATTAATAATCCGGGCATAAATTAGTGAGATATTTTATTCAATATAAATTGGCGAGACATTTTAATTAAAAATAGTTAAAGGGAATTGAACTAGGTCTATGCAATAATTCGCACATCTTCCTGCCACTATCCCACTCAATCTTATGAGTTATTAATCCCACACATCATATATATGTGTGTCGAATGAGGAAAGGAAAATTTGGTATCTATTATTATATATCTATTTTATTATAGCCGAACAAGGGGAAATAATTCACGAGACATTTCATTTCAACTTAAATCGGTGATAAATCTTATTCAATTTGAAATATCTAAATTTTCCTTGTGTTTACTTTTTTTTTAATAAAAAAAACTTGTTAAAATGTATTGAACTTGAGTCTATACACTAATTTGCACATCTTCCTACCACCACACTATTCAATCATATGTGTTCTACATTACACATATTATATTGTGTGTGTGTCGTGTAGTAAAAGTATATTTCAGTATCTATTATTATATCTATCTATTTTATTATTATAATAACACAAACAAATCTTTTAATTGGTGAGACAATTTAATCATGAGACATTTTGTTCGTGATTTGAAATGATTAATTTGCCCCTATGTTTATTATTTACTTAACAAATGTTATTTTAGAAATTGAACTTGGATTTACCTATTAACTTAAAGATCTTTATATTATTAGACCACGGAATCACATATTTTTTTAACCTTACAAAAAATATAAGTGTGTCATTTGATAAGAGACATTCTATTTAACTTCAAAATATATGAAAATAATTATGTTTCTAAATTGAATTTAGGTTATAATCTTTAACTTGTACACTTTCATACCACTTGAGCTCAAAGGCACATATGTTATGATTCATACACATATATGTGTGTAAGGAGCGAACCTAGATTGAGACCGGACGTGACCTTGACCACCCTCAACTTTCCCGTATTGTAAGTAGTTTCTTTTATGTAGTGTTAATGACGACGAGAGTTAAAATCACAAAATAGAATGAAAAAACCATTTTGGTCACCCCCATTTAAGTAGAGATGTAAAGATATTCAAAAAGTGAAGAGAATTCAACTAGGATTTTAAGACAAAGGTAGATGCATAGTATAAGAGGTAGAAAAGATAACCGTGAATATACAATACATAACCCGTGTATATAGAATATTAAATTAAGATATTGCATATCAACGATAATCCTACTATACTTATCATATGTATTTAAACAGATTATGGAATTCAATCGGTTTTCTAAACGTACTTAAATTAAGAAATATTAAGTTTACGGAGACGAAATATAATCATAACAATTACTGTACAAATATGAGGACAATCCAAAATATCACATCTAAAATTCGAATTACTAACAATTGGGGTTATAAAAAAACCAAAAATATAAAATACAAGTACTATACACGTATTTATAAAAACAGTGAAATTACTATATAAAGGAAAATTAAAATTATAACAAATAAATTTTAGAAAGAATGAAAATTATGTCATAAATAACATTAATTTAAATATTTTTGCACCATACTAGAAATGACATGTGCCACGCATGCGAGGCACAAGTCATTTTCTAGCACATTATAAAAACGTATCGTTGTTAAGGATATAAAATGGTGGAATGAACATATTTTACAATAAATTAAAATGTATATGACCATACTTATGCAGTGTATATATTTCAAAAGAATAGAATGTAATCGGAAGTATATATTCCTCAATGTACATAATTAAAAGATAATATAACAATAATTATGAATGAAATGATTGTGAGTTGGTTAAACAGTTACTATAACTATCCGTTGGATGTAATTGACCATATATCACGTAGCCGTTGAATAATATTATTGTCTACATACAACCCAATTTGTAGAACTAATTGCTCGACCGAGTAAAGTTGCACAGTTGTTCGGTATCTCACCTTCGCAAGACATTCGTATCATCAGGTTTCAGTTCTCCATTCTCAGATCTTTACTACCAGAAAAACATTAATATTTACAGATACGCAATAATGTTCAATTTCTTTATATTATATCAATTACTTTAAGGTATCGGATACGAATCTAAAAGAATAACCAAACGCACAACAACTATCGATAATGATAGGCATTCGATACTCTTAAGAGTTGAAATACTTGCATGTAGAAGCATCATCTACGGGGTCAAAGTTTGTCGCGAAACACATCGTACAAGCATCAATATAGGTATAAAAAAAGAAAACTGAACATAGCCAATGGTAGTATGATCCAGAATCCACTAATATGTACTCGGTAACATGTACCAATGTACATTAGCAGCAGAACCACTATGCAAGAATGGAACTATATTAGCTGAAAAATAAAATGTTGTTACTTAGAAGTGATTAAATAAAAAAAGATTCGCCTTGATTCAGTCATTTATGTTATATGTAAATAGCAATTAAAAAATAGGAGAAGTCCATTTCCATTTTCTATGAACAATGTACATAATCTGATAAACTGACGTGCAATAGCAACAAAGTTAAACACCAGAATGTTTTAACATAAATCTTGCACAAACCAAACAACTTAATTATCAAAGTTATTCATTTCACAACTCAAAAAGAACTTAATGTTGAATAGTTTCTAACGATAACCATCTCTAACTATAATGCAGTTTCTATACCCACACTAAGACGTTTGTAATACAATCCATGAGCTATTACAAACATGGCAATACCTAATAACTTTAGAATTTATACTAGAGAATGACATGCTAGTTAAAAATTTATAATACAAATTGTTTTAAGTTGATTTAAAATTGTTTTGATGAACCGTAATTACGTTTTATCAACTTTTTAGAATTGTACTTTTGATAAATCATACGTTCAACCTTGGTTAAAAGATAATTAGTTAAATTATATCGTGAAACATGTTAGATTGAATGTTACTGATCTAAAATTTGGGACTGAGGAGTTCTGAATGTCCTCAAATAATTCGTAATTTTTTATTAACCAACTAGGCAAACTCAGGTATTGTAATAAAGGATATTTGTCTTCGAAACGAAATTTAAGGCAGGCAAAGAATGTAAAGGTGTTGATGGAAAGTCTAAACGCCATTTTGACGAGATGGAAGTGGATGTTGAAAATAATTTAGAAGCAGATAAACGTATCAAGGGAACAAACGAATCTGAATTAGATACAAGATACAAACACTAAACTTGGAGATTATTGTGATCTTTAAAAAGGTTTGATTCAGTACCTTGGATTTGCTTTGGTGATTTTAATGAAATTATGTATGACTTAGGAGCTACAGAGGTGAAAATGACTTGAGATAATGGCCATCGTGGTGGTGGTAATGTGACGGAAAGGTTAGATAGATTTTTTGCATGAGTGGCTTGACATGTTTCCACTGGCTACGGTTCCGACCACCAATCTTACTTTTCTGCAAAGAAGGCCAAAGAGAAAGTGATAAAGTTAAAATATTTCATTTTCAGAAAATGTGGTTAAGAGCTACAGAGTTTTCATCAGTGGTAGAAGAAGCATGGATTGATGGAGTTCTGGCATGTTCGAAAGATGATCCAGTTTCTATTCTTAAGGTCGTTGCAGAAAGATTGACTTTTTGGAATTACCATCACTTTGGTCATATTCAAATACAATTACGAGATAAATCAAAACAAATTGAATCTTTGCAGCTTCAACATAAATCACAGAATAATGAGTTCCAGTAGAAGCTCCTCAATGAAATCAAAGAATTATTGTGCAGGGGAGAGATAATGTGGAAGCACAGAATTAGTATATCCCAAGAACGCCTGACTCAATTTGTTGGGCTCTTTCAACGAATGGTGGGTTCAATGTCAAATCTGCTTACATTCTAGCTTTGAATGATGTTTTTGCTTATCCTTCTTGGTCTTCCTTGGTGAAATATAAGTATGGAAACGTCTATGGGGTGCTAATGTTCCTTCAAAAGTTCAAATGTTTGCCTGGAGAGCTCATATTTATAGTCTTCCTACAACATCAAATTTCATTAAGAGGGGACACTGCTCTTATGCTCCATAAGAGACTTTTCATGCTTTATTTTAGTGTCATTGGGTTGATAATATTTGGAGAAAGTTTTTTAAAGATGAAAATACTCCCTCCGTCCCAGTTTTATTGTCCAGAATTTCTGTTTTCGTTGTTCCAAAATTGTTGTCCACTTTTTTTGATTTATTTTTGGTACTTCTATGAAATGTATGGCATGAAAGAAATAAAGTCTTTGACGGAGATAAAGCAAGAGATATATCTGATATTTTAGTACCTGCAAGACAGCTCCTCTCAGATTTTAAATATGCTAACGGCAGATTGGATCAAGAAATTGGAAGAGTGTCAATATCCAATATCCAATATCCAGGGCCAGAACGTCGAGGTATTAAAATAAAATTGAGACGCTAGTTGGATTTCATCTATTAAGCTTGCTGCAATTAGTTTTGTTCATCTTGATTTGAAGGGTAATGTTTGGGGGTCAGGGCCATGGGGAGATTTAGTCGTCAACTAGATATTACAAGTCTAATAAATAAAATGGATGAACAATCGAAAGGTATAAAATTTGCAAGTTTTATTTGTAAAATGAGCATTTCAGATTTATGTTGATTAATAAAACATAAAAAAAAGAAGAAATAAGAACAACATAGAAATATACAGTGGGATCGAGATATATGTCAAAATGGACCATTTGGCAGATGTTTCAAGGAGGTTTCTTCCCCAAAAAAATCTCGAGTCGGTCCAGAGACTTGATACACAAACCAAACAACCTGGATGATGATAGGAATCAGGAGGAGGAGCCTTTAAATATTACTTCTATGTTTTAGAACAAGTGAACCCTTAATCTTTTATGTGTTTTATTAAAGTAATTATTATTTAAATTCTTAATTAATACTGTCAATCAATATTATAGATCAACGATACATAAAACCTATATATACAAATAATCAGAAATCGTCGGATAGTGCATAGAACTTAGCCAGACAATGCATAAAACTTAGAAACTTTGAATAGTTAGTAACAGACAATGCATAAAACTTTGAATAGTTTTGAATAACCTTTTTCTGTGTTTTATTAAAGTAATTATTATTATATAAATTCTTAATTAATATTGTCGGTCAATATTATAGATCACGGATGCATAAAACCTATATATACAAATAATCAGAAATCATAGTGCATAGAACTTAGTCAGACAGTGCATAGAACTTAGAAACTTTGAATAGTTAGTAATAGACAATGCATAGAACTGTACGTAGAATCTTTGAAGAGTGAAACATACAAGGTACAAAACATAACTACTTTTTGTTTTTATTGATGCATATCATTAAAATTGTCTATAAATTCTTCAAAATCAATGATATTCATGGTTGTGTATATCTTTATGCAATGACGTGTTATACGATTGATAGTACAAATGAGAAACTCAGTAATTTATTGCTAAATTTTGCAAAAGATGATTTACTTAATACTACATCTTATAATTGATCGATTTATAAGTTTTTACTTTTAAGTTGACAATCATCAAGTTTGCTAAGTCAGATTCAGTCCCACATCTTTGATTTCAACTTGCACTCTCGAAGAACAATTGTGACTAAACAAGCTGGAATCAGTTCTAACTGTTGCAGTTGCCCGACCATTTAAACCCTCTAAAATTTAACAGTGACAAAATATCGTTTGAAATACGTGATAACCAAATGCTAAAAAAATATATGAAATACTCTAAATAATACTCTAGAGTCTAGACTACCTCAAAGCCCATTAAACAGACTGTATCTGTAAGCCCAGACGAGCCATTAGTCATACTTTCCTGATTACAACGTTTTCTTATGAGGATTAAGAAATAATTTCATAACATATATTTTTATAGGGAATATTTGTGTCACTTTTGTATAACCAATTAAGTACAAATTTGATTGTTTTAAAAAATATTATTTAACACAATTTTCATTCTTCCCATATCAACTTAAATTTGAATCCATGGATAACAAATATCTCTAGTTCGATAGATAAAATTTACCATATACAAATAAAATTCTCTCTTGACGACAAAATATCAGATAATGTTTACCAATGAGGGCTAAGAGATCGATTGTCTACGATTTCATATTATCAATTGAATATTTGTAATTTTATAGTCAATCATTTTCATTAAAAAAATTCTATGGATCATGTATGATGATTTCGAATATTCTATATGACGATTCTGAATCAGTATATATGTTTCTAAAATAAATTAATTATAACAAATTATATTTGACATTTTTATGAATTTTAAGTTAGATTAGATACCTATAAAATCAAATCATATTTTCGATCATACTTCAATTAATAGTCGCATTTTGGATCTTGTCCCCGTAAAATAACCTTAACCGTAATTTACCAATTTATAAAAATTGATTTTCTAATTCGATTTTAACATATTCGGATCGACGGATCAATTAGTCACCGTCTAGCGGTTAATCGTCAGCGTTTAGAACATATATTATACATATAAATACAACTGAGTCTGGACAAAAAATATTAAATTACTTAATAATAAAGTATGCTATACTGTATTATATAATGTATAGTTACATATAATAATTTAGATATATATTTAAATAATCGAACAAAATTTGTAATTTAAATTGGGCTGGATATGCGGAAATATATAAGACTGATATACAACCCTTTTAAATCGGTTTGGAAATATTAAATATGATTGTGTTAGAAAATGATTCTAAATTGCTATATGATTGTATTAAATAGGTTTACGTATTTACGATGGATCCTCTTCAATCATTCATGTCAACTTCTTTATTTCCATTATAAAGTGCTTATTCAGTTTTTCTACATTCTCTGCGTAAATTTTTACGTATTGGATTATGTATTTATGCTATTAGAGGGGATTTTTCGACGTATTTCTGTTAGATACTTTTAAATGATAGAACCTCTGCTATCACTTATTTCCAGTAATATGCTAATTCTACATTATATGCATTCTCACTATTAAGTTCATAATTAATAACTTTGGAGTTGTGCTATTAGAATTCAAATCACTTATATGAATTATACTGTAAAGTTTTTTGAATTAAAATCACTGGCATCGACACTGTTATGTTGTTGTCGTTTAGGTCATCATATATAATTTCTTTGTATTGTATAGTTTATAACATCTGCAGTTGCTAGTTTTTCGCTTGATTGTTTTGGATTCTCTGCTATTATGTATTTTCTTTCTTTTGTTCTGGATTCTCAGCTATCATATATTTTCTTTCGTTTTTTACTTGTTCCTTTCTGTTGTGCTGTACTTACTCTAGACACGTGTTTAGATTCTCATTGTAAATTCAACGTTCTTGTGTTCGTAGATGAAATGTTGTTCTGTATTCTCTGCTATCATAGATTTTCCTTCTTTTTTACTTGATCCTTTCTCCGGTGCTGTACTTACTCTAGACATGCGTTTAGATTCTCATTGTAAATTCAATCAGTTTGATGAATATTTGCTATTTCCACTTAATTTTATAGGATCAGTTGCACACTTACTCATACTGGTTCACATTCTTACTTTTTTTGTTGCTGTGTAAGTTCTGTGAGAGAAGGGGCTCCATAACTGTGGTGACCACTGATGTCGGAAAGCCACTAATTGAGGAGCTTAGTGCAATTGGAGAAACTGCCCCTCTGATGGAACTTGACTGCTTGTGTTTGGCTATGGCTGGAAGGCTGAATCTGTAAGTTTTTTGTCTGCTCCATACTTTGCCTGATAGCCTCTTTTGTGAGATGTAGGATTATCAGATTGTGATGCTCATTATGTATGTGGTTTACACTCTTTCACCTTAATATGGAATCACTTAAGATTAACTTATAGAATGCAACTTGTGAGTGAAGGTGTCTCTTGGATGAAATCATTCTGAAGCTTGTTTCTCAGCTTTAAATTCATGCAATGAACTGGTTTACAACTGTGTCATTGAATTTTGAAAGGAAATGTACAATACAGGACTCCTTGTATAATCTCATCAGATATTTCAAACTGCAAAATCATATGTATGAGTACACAAGTACTGGCAGATCAAAGTTTCCCAAAATGACACAACACTGAACACTTACAAGCCCCTGTTAGGAGCTTTATTTTTTCACCTCTCTTTTTTCTTAAATTACCCAATGTCTATTTGTTTAGATGGTGTAGGGCATCTGTGTGCATTTATAAAATGCAATTATTCATCTCAGTTTAGTGTTTAAAGATGATGTAGGAATACTTTGTTTGTGACCATATATGATTGTTTCCTTTTGTGTGGAAGTTGGAAAGTAGTCGGGGAACTTGAAGATCAACTGTTTTTTCTGTCCCCCGAATTATCTGATAATTTACACAGTGATTTATCTTATTAAGAAAGGTAAAGTTCATTTTAAAAAATTAAGAGAAATACTTTGATAACATTTTCTTAAGGACATCGATTTGTCTGATGGAGAATTTGCTGAATATGATGAGAGGGGAAATTGCCCGGTTGTCATCTTCAATTTTAGTGCTACTTTTGAGGTGTTGATGTCAGAATATAGAGAGTGGATGCTAGCCAGGAGTATACGCATACAGAAATGGCACTTAGAATGGGAAGCAAGGGCCAAGGCTAGTAAGAAAGAATTCAGGGTTTTTAGTTACTTTGCTTGCCCACAAAGGTATTAGTTTGACATGGACTAGCAAAACAGTTTGATCGGAATGCTTACTACGAAGTTTGAACTATGATGAGGAAACTATTATATGGTAGATGTTATGATGCTTTTGGGTGAACCTGTGCATTATGTTTTAACAGTTTAAGAACATTATTATATATAATTCCTACTACTTGTGCCTTCAATTGTTTTTTAAGCTGTGCCTAGAAGCAGGAAAACCATTTTATTTCAAACTGAGTGCTAGGATTCCCTCACTTAGTTTTCCTGCAGTATCTTTCACATATAATGACCTGGATGCAGACAGGAATACTAACTAGTAATTGTAGAAAATGAGAATTGCTGAGAATGTAGAATGCGATTTACGACAACCTTCCTATATTGGGGCTACTATGTATCATCAGTATGTGCTGGATTCTCTGCTATCATATATATATATATATATCTATTTTTTTTTTGAAATTGTTCCTTTCTGTTGTGCTGTACTCACTCTAGACATGTGGGTAGATTGTCATTGTAAATTTAATGTTCTTGTGCTCATAGATGAAATGTGGCAATTGTGGAGAGCTGACAAAGAAAGATATTAGTGTGCTTTCCGATGTGAAATTTTCTGATTCAAGGAATGCCCCTAATCTTGTTATGAAGGTCATCTCTCCGTCACTCCTCCCCTTCTCTCCCTGTGTGTGTGCACCTGTCATATATGTTAATATGTTCTGTATGAATCATGAATATTATCCTAGCAAGGGTTTTTGTGTCTACTTCCAAGAGTTAGGCTTCCTAGGTTAAAAAAGTCTAGTTATTGTGCAATGGTGGATTAGTTTGATGAATATTTGCTATTATCACTGAATTTTGTGGAATTAGTTACCACTTATACTGATTCACATTCTTACCTTTTTTTTGTTGCAGTGTAAGTTCTGTGAGAGAAGAGGCTCTATGACTGTGGTGACCACGATGTTGGAAAGCCACTGAGGAGCTTAGTGCACTTGGAGAATCTTCCCCTCTCTGATGGAACCTGACTACAAGGTTTTCGATCCTGTTGATCTTGTGTTTGGCTATGGTTGGAAGGCCAAATCTGCAAGTTTTCTGTCTGCACCTTACTTTGCTTGATGGCCTCTCTTGTGAGATGTAGGATATTTCAAACATTTCAAACTGCAAAAGCACATGTATGCATACACAAGTACTGGCAGATCAAAGTTTCCTAAAATAACTCAACACTTACAAGCCTTGTTATTAGTGAAGTTTAAGTTCATTTAGAAAAAGAAGAAATACTCTAAGAACTTGCATTTTCTTACGAACACTGATATTGGTGTCTTATGCTTCCTGTTTTTTGTGTCTGTCAGCACTTGCTTAGTTTCCATGTCTGACTATATATCATTGCCAACACTTCAATTGGTGCTAATATATTTTTGTGTGATATCCCTCTGTTTTCTACGAGTAAATGTTGTAGGCATATATTTCAAACATCTCCTGAATCTACTTTGTATGTTCAAACATGTATCTGTGGAGCTCTGTCTTTACATTATGCAGTCTTATAACATCTGCAGTTGCTTGTTTTTTCACTTAGTTGTGCTGGATTCTCTGCTATCATATACATATATATATATATTTTTGAACTTGTTGCTTTCTGTTGTGCATCACTTACTCTAGACATGTGGGTAGGTTGTCATTGTAAATTTAACGTTCGTGTGTTCGTAGATGAAATGTGGCAATAATTGAGGAGCTAAGTGCAATTGGAGAATCTGCCCCTCTGATGGAACTTGACTGCAAGGGTCTCGATCCTGTCGATCTTGTGTTTGGCTATGGTTGGAAGGCTAAAACTGTAAGTTTTCTGTCTGTACCATACTTTGCCTGATGGCCCTTTCTCTGAGATGTAGGATTATGAGATTGTGATGCTCGCAATGTAATTGGTTACACTCTTTCACCCTAATATGGAATCACTTAAAAAGCTGGATGGATCCTGATGAATTAATATCTAGAATGCACCCGGTAACAAGTGCAGCTTGTGAGTGCGCGATTCTCTTGGAGAATCATTCTGAAGCTTATTTCTTAGAGTCTCTAAATTCATGCAATAAAAATGGTCTACAACCATTTCTTGAATTTTGAAAGGAAATGTGCAACACATGCAATATATGTGTGTATATGTGTGTACTGTTCTAATTTGATTTTTGGAATTAGTTTTTGATTAGATATCTAGGGTAGGGTTTGCGTAGTGTATGTATCATGGATGTTAACATCAATTTTGTTTTTTTGTTTAGATATACGGCTGCCAATGTCGCATGTATGGAGAAGGTAATATAGTAATATTTAACATTTCTGTTTAATTATTTGAAAATTTTCTTTTAATTAACATTGTAATTTATTATGGATTTTTTTGTCTAAAAACAGATTTTGGTGGATATTAGACCTGTTTCTACCATTTATGTTTATGGGGCAATATTGCAAGGGAAACACTACAAGAAAAATGGACATTTCTGATCAACTTATTTCTGACCAACGGTAAATGGTCGGAAATGATATATTATAACTGACCGAAATAACCGACCACCTAACTCGGTCGTAAAAAAAGTCATAACCGACCAACATTGGTCACTAATGAAACGATATGGACC
Source organism: Heracleum sosnowskyi (assembly GCA_030848705.1). Classification (NCBI taxonomy): domain Eukaryota; kingdom Viridiplantae; phylum Streptophyta; class Magnoliopsida; order Apiales; family Apiaceae; genus Heracleum; species Heracleum sosnowskyi. The sequence goes on along the minus strand of CM061242.1, from coordinate 4,143,263 downwards.
CACTTTCCATGTCACTCTGATTTCCGACCAACTCATAACCGACCAACGGTGTCAAAACCGACCATATGTTAGTTGCATTGGGGACCACATCTATGTCACTGTTATTTCCGACTAACTCATAACCGACCAAGGGCGTCAAAACCGACAATACATTATTTGCATTGGGGACCACAACCACGTCCCTGTCATTTCCAACCAACTCATAACCGACTAGCTCCGACAAAACTGACCATTCACGTTGTATTAAATTTTGTCACATAATTTTTAATAGGTGTCATGTTCTTATTGGCTGAGACCAAGTAGCTGGCTGAGTCAACTCATTTCCAACCAATAGTGGTAGGAAATGACTCTGCTACTTTTTGTAATTTTTATTTTTGAAAAAGATTACATTATGGTACGATATACACCACATAGAATAAATTGTAAATGATATGAACGTCAAATATATCACTATATCATTTTAGTCTCAATGTATTTATTTTTCATCAATAAGAAAAGAATTTAAATAAGTTCATATAAAATTTATGTGCTACGGTGATTAAAAATGTAAAATCTGTATTTAATGGTCTTTTATAAGATAAGAATTACGTTTGTACAACAAAAAAATTGAAAATTTTGGAATATCATTAAATTTGCACAGCGAAAGTAGTTTTTGTTTTGCAATGTTTGGTACTGAATTTATGTAGTTTCTACTTTCGTTTAGTATGTATGATCACAAATGGTGAATAACGTTGGTTTGTAATGAATGTTGTGTTGATTTTTATTAAAAGAACTTGGTATGATTAATTTTCTAATGTTAATGTTAAGGTTTATGGTTTCTGTTTTTAAGTTTCGGATTATGATTTTGGCAATAGTAGCATGTGGTAGTAGTAGTAGATGTGCAACATTTTTTTGACCTAAACTGTGCCCATAAATGTGACCAACTGCAAGCTATTAGTGACCAATTCATGGGTACAACATATCCATAAATTTGACCATATTCATTGAGCAGTGATAGCTTATAAGTAGTCAGAAAAAGATTGACATTAGTGAATATATCATTTCTGACCAACCATGGTAGGTTATAATTTGACATTACCTACCATGGTTTTCCGACCAACCATGGTAGATTATAATATAACATTACCGACCACTTTTTTCTGACCACTTGTGGGTGGTTATACATGACATTGGCAACGAACACGTGGTAACCACGTCGTATGTTGGGCCAATCAACAGACAACTATAATGTAATAACCGACCACTCTTGTTAGTCGGATGATGGTCGGTAATAAATATTATAACCAACCGAGTGGTCATTTATGACCAGGTTTTAACCGACCACTGGTATCGGTCGGTGGTGGTCGGTTTTAACTGTCATTTCCGACCGTAGAAGCTCATTTCTGACCAAATTTGATGGTAAAAAATGTCCGTTTTTCTTGTAGTGAAAGTTGGAGATAATTTCATTGTATCACTTCTGGCATCTAATTCCATTAAAGAATCTCAAGTCACGGTAAGTATATTAATGACACTTCCTCACAAGTATTTTCTTCAACCTGTGACTTCACTGGAGTATAAGTAAAAAATTTATCTAGAAGTAGAAAAATTTGATGCCCCTCTAAGTATTTATCTGAAACATGGATATTGTACCTCTCAGAAGAAAATTGGTATTGCCAGGTACATTTGACCTCTTTTTTGTAGCACTATAGCATTTTAGTGATTTATTAAGGTAAAAGTAAGTGATTTTGTCATTTGATATATGTAGGGCACTTATTAAGATGGTCATTAAACTTGGTGAAGCTTTTCAAATCCATGCGAATATTTCAATGGACAATCTTGTGATTAAAGATGGCTAATCAAATGTTTTGGGCTGCCCAAACAGATTGGGGTTGCCACTATTCAAGATCAGATGAATAAGCTACATGATATTGTCAAACAAGTACTGGATCCTTCCTCCTTTGCTACCAATTTGTTAGACGACCTAAAACAGGCTTGGAGCATGTAAGTATTAGTAATTATTATATGATTGTATTTGATTATTTTGAAACAACATTAAATTATTAACAACTGATATTATTTTTTGGTAGGGATGATTTGGATAGGTGCCTTGAAAATCCCATTTTTATGACTCCTGAACAAAGATTGACACATCATGATATATGCTGGGTTAAAATCCAAGAAAAGTATTCTTATGAAAAATTCAGAGAAATTTTCAATGAAAGACATGTTTATTCTCAAAAGGAAAAGGCTGGGAATTAGAAACAGATTGTTGCGGATAGAGGCTCTCGTGGATTGAAGGAGATCTTTGAAGAAAAACTAAATCAGACAACACCGATCAGAATTTTCATACAACGGTTTCATTTCACCCTAAAAATGAGTATTGTCTGATCAACATCACTACAACGGGTCCAAAATTGTTGTCTAGTAAATCGAATCACACAAGTCTTTTTTGAAAGCGGTATTGTGTAAATAAGAAGATTTGAGCTTTACAACAACGGTTTTAGAACCATTGTGTAGTTAATCAAATCAGACAAGTCTTTTTGAAAACGGTGTTGTGAAAATTAGAAGATTTGTACAACGGTTTTCAAATGTATTGTTTAAAGATGCTCGAGACAATGTTGCGAATAACCGTTGTTAAAATCAAACAAGTAGTTTTTCTTTGTTTCATTTAAGAGCGTTTCAGACAAGGTTAGTTCTATAGTGTTGTCTGAATGTCACCTATCATACAAGTGTTTTTATTATGTTGTATGTTTATATTTTAGACATGACTTTTGTTATTAAAACCGTTGTCTAACTTACTGTATAGGAAAAAAAATTAACAAAAAGAAAGCAAACCTGCCAAAACAGAGGCATATCTATACCTAGCCAACCAAGCATCAAACCAACCATAAAAAATACTGAACCAAAGTTATAATGTGTCACAGGACCTTATATAATTCAAAGTACACAAATGAAAATGCATCATGAAGTAAAGCTTTACATATATTTTTCTCGATGTGCATCACATCGAGAACATGCCTAACCGGCATAAACTTCCAGTACTCAAGTTCGAAAAATATAAAAACCTTCTTCCAAACAGGTCGAGGATCACCTTTCTTCAATCGAGGTTTACATTGTTTCTTACCATAGACATGGCCCTATAAAAGTTGTACTCTTTGATGAACCTCCCCTCCGGTTAATGGAACTGGAGCAATTTCTTTTTCCACGGTGTTATCAAAATCTTGTTTCTGCCGATGATATGGATGATTACGGGGCAACCACCTCCGATGCCTCATGACCACACACTTACAGTAATTGACCAGCCTTGTAGCTTTTGTTTTATCAACGCAGACATGACACCCATTATACCCTTTGATAATATTTTCCGACAAGTTACCATAGTCTGGATAATTACTAATAGTCCATAACAAGATGCCTCTTAACAAATCCAATTTCAAACCCGCGAGAAAGCCATACGAGTAAAGAGTGACTATAGTAAGTTTGAATTTTTAAATCTACACAAGCAAGACTACCAATTTCAGATACAAGTTGGAGTTTAGGTGCTCATTTTCACAAAGCAAGAAGAATAAGATAAATTTGATGTCTCCCGAGCAAGCGGAAAAACAAAGAACATTACTACTGAACATGCATAATTGGAACTCAAGGCCAAAGTTTGCAAGACACGAGTCCTTGCAGATTTTATACTATAAGAAACTTTGATGGTTCATCAATTTAATCAAACACCTTATATACAAAATTATAGAATCTATTCAATTAAACATCTTCCAAACAATTAATCATCATTTAAAATTTGGTGGTTCACCCATATAATCAAACACCTTGTAATCAAACATCATTCTATCTAAAATCATATAACGGTATGGGTTATAATCTTAATATAAAATTATTATATTCACATACAAAGAAACATGAAAAATCATGTAATCAACCGAAACATATTTTAATATAAAACTATCATGTACACATTCAAAAAAACATGAAAAATCATGTAACTAACCAAAACACAATTATGTACAAAAAGAAATAGAGGCATACATACAAATATGGCAAACTCGAAGATGAAGGATTGGCTAAAGAGATGGTAGGCAGTGGTAAGCTTGAAGATGAAGGACTTGCTTAAAAGATGGCAGGCATAGAGCAATGTGAGAGAGAAAGAAACAGAGAAAATCAGCCAAGAGAAAAGAAGAGGGAAATGAAAAGTGAAAAGGGGGGAAAATACAATAAGGGAGTGACTATTTCTTTTGAGCCCGTGAAGGAAAAAATTTCTGAAAATTTTAATTTCCCACAATTCAATTTGCTAATATAAAATCTAAAAATTTCTTAAAAATTGTAATTTCCCACAATATAAAAAGTATTCTCAACGATCCAAGTTCCAATCGTATGAATGTCAAAATCTATGTATTTTAGTGATATTACAAAAAAATTAGAAAAAATTAAATTTATTTGGCTTGAGATTTTAACGGTGAACTAGTGATTTGACTAGTAATTCTTACTAGTATTTCGTCCCGTATTGATGTTTTAAAAATATTTCTCGATGATCCAACCGTATGAATATCAAGATCTATGTATTTTAGTGATATTAAAAAATCTTCAAAAATAAATAAATTTATTTGGTTTGAGATTTTAATGGTCAACTAGTGATTTGACTAGTACTTCTAACTTGTGTTTCATCCCGGATTGATGTTTTGATTTTTTTAAAAATATTTCTCGACGATCCAACCGCATGGATATCATGATCTATGTATTTTAGTGATATTACAAAATTTTCAGAAAAAAATAAATTTATTTGCTATGAGATTTTAATGGTCAACTAGTGATTTGACTAGTACTTCTAACTAGTGTTTCATCCCGGATTGATGTTTCAATTTTTTTAAAAATATTTATCGACGATCTAACCTTATGGATATCAAGATATATGTATTTTAATGATATTACAATAATTTCAGAGAAAAATAAATTTATTTGGTTTGAGATCTTAACGATCAAATAGTGATTTGACTAATACTTCTAACTAGTGGTTCGTCCCGGATTGATATTTCAATTTTTTAAAAAAATATTTATCGACGATCCAACCGTATAGATATCAAGATCTATAAATTTTAATGATATATAGTCAAGACACACAAAGTCAAAGTTAGTTAGAAAAGTCAAGTTAGTTAGTGAACTATATATATAGTCAATCTGTTTGTAATCATTTCAACAATCATGATGGAATAACAAACTCTTCTCTATCATTTCTCTGTAACTACTATGGTGTCAAATATAGATACAGGATAGATACAAAGTTTATTTTACTCTTTAGAAAATATTCTCAATCTTGCCGTATTTTAGAAATGGTGGAGTTTAATAATGAGAACATAGTAGTTTTATAAGGAAATATAGATAAATTAAAAATCTTATCATTCATTGTATGCGGCGGGTCACATATTTTTGGTTAGCTTGCGCGCATGTCACATTTGCATAGCAGGTATATATTTGTATATTTGTGTACATAATAAATTACACTAATCTACTTTCTTTCTAATATCCGTTGTGCTCCTTTAGATTTCGGAAATCGGAACAAATCGGTTGAGGTACCGTATAGCGATTTATCGGCAAATTGGGGATTTATCGGAATGTTAAATCGGAAATAAATCGGATGTATTTTAATATTATTTATTTTATTTTATTTGTATTAACATGTTTGTATTTATCTTTATTTTATTTTTATATTGAGATTTTAGTTTATATATTCAATATACTATTTAAATTTAAAATCTTGATAATTTTAAGTAAAATCATGACACCTATAATACAAAGAATTGGTTGTGTAAAGCTTCAAAACAAAATAATTTGGCCATGTATTATTAGTGCCCTTCATTCTACTCTATTTTATAGGCAAAGCGCGTGGGTCTTAGACTTCTAGGAAACTGTGTAGGCTCCTTCTTCCTCCTTTCACTACCTGTGTGTATATAGATATATATGTGTACGTATATTTTTCTTCTTCATGTTCTTCTTATCTTCCAATTGTATAATCTCCTACCTTTAACACTTTATAGATTTCCCGATTTTCACTAACTTTGACCCAATTTCTAACGATTTTGACCCATTTTCCAAGAAAACGATTTTTCCGGCGATTTGGAGGTAATAGATCGGTAAGCTTCCGATCACCGATAAATCGACCGATTTATCGGTGAAATCGCCGATTTTTGTGCTATATAATGATCGTAGAAAAGGGATATAGAAATTATAAACAATTTTAATTGTCATCATTTTTTGTTTTTTGTGTGAATGATATTGTTATGCCATATTTTCGGCTGCCTCAATTATCTCATAATTTCCCAATATTAGTTATAGAAAATATCTCCAAACGATTCTTTCAAATCAGGAAAGAATCACAACTCTAATATAACTCTAAAAAGATAAAATCAACTTATCTCAAGATATCCTATCACATAACTGCGTTGTTGATCCCTATATATAAACAGGGTACGCAAACATCTTGGAAGACGATCCGACACATCATACAAGTCGACACACCTTTCAAGTCCACTCCTAAACATCCAAAAATCCCAAATCCCCCTATTTTTATAATTCGGTATTCCAGCAATCCCCGAAATTTGTTATCACCAAATTCCTCCGTTAACAATTGGCGCTAGAAGAAGAGGATTATTTTTTGATTATGGAGGATAATCAAATCATCTACATCATGCACAAGGGGGTTTTATCGGATCTGGAGCGGCTTTAATGGAGGAGCAGAACGATGGAGGCGGTGATTTATGGTTTTATTCAAAATTAAGATAAGTTTTCTTATGATTTTGTCCGTACAAATAAGTTATCTTATTAAATTGGTAGTAAATTTAATACATGTCAGATTTTGATGATTTTTTATGATCCGGAAAGTTTTTGTGATTTCCTAAAACTTTCGTTTTTGGTGTTTTATGAGATTATATTTCGATCTATTCTCGAAATCACAAAACATAATCAGATCCCGTTTTTCAGTATTGAGAAGTTAATTAGCAGACGGTTTATTTGATTCCCGATTCGTTATAAGTCCGTTTCTGACAAGCCATATATCATCGGAAAGCTCTTTTCGTTTCCTACAACTTTAATGTTTTGTGTTTTCCAAGAAAATATCGTTTACAGGGCCAAAAAGGTAAAAAACGAATCTGGGCAGAATCTGAATCATAGAGATGTTAAAGAATTGTGATGCAATATTCGTAGTACATGATTTGATTACTTCACTAGCTCGTGCATGAACAAAACTAAGTGTGGAAGGTCCTTATCTAATAAGGGTAATATTTTTGAAGACCCTCTTCCAAGAAGGATAATATTTTTGAAGACCCTCTTTCGAAGAAGATAATATTTTTGAAGACCCTCTTTCGAAGAGGATAATATTTTTGAAGACCCTTTTTCGAGGATGATAATATTTTATAAGAACCTCTTTTGAAGATGATAATCTTGTTTGATGTCCCTACGGGTTAATCGTCTTCTGAAGGTCTTTTAGGGTAATCTTGTTTTGAAGGCCGTACATCATTCACATCATACATTCATTAATCATCATGTGCATCATTCACATCATGCATTCATTCATATCATCATTGGACATTATTATATTTTGTGGTTGTCTCTGTGTGATATTTTTGAAGGCCCTTCTTTGATGAAGGTGTTTCTTAGAATTATTTTTGAAGGCCCTTTGTCATGAAGGTGTTGTTTAGAAATTATTTTTGAAGGCCTTTCTTTGATGAAGGGGTTGCTTGAAATTATTTTTAAAGGCCCTTCTTAATAAAGGTGTTGCTTAGAAATTATTTTTGAAGGTCCTTCTTTAAGGTGTTATTTGGAAATTATTTTTTGAAGGCCCTTCTTTTGTGGAAGGTGTTGCTTGAAATTTATTTTTGAAGGCCCTTCTATGAGGAGGGTACTTCTTGGAATACCTTGGTAAACCCGTACTTCCGGGGTTCTTATCTGTACTTCTGGAAAGCTCACCAAGAAGAGAGTCCACCTTCTTATGATGAAGAGAGTCCACCCTCTTATAGGTGAAGAGAGTCCACCCTCTATTAAGGTGAAGAAAGTCCTCCCCTCTTATGGTGAAGAGAGTCCACCCTCTTTTAGGTGAAGAGAGTCCACCCTCTTATGGTGAAGAGAGTCCACCCTCTTATGGTGAAGAGAGTCCATCCTCTTATAGGTGAAGAGAGTCCTCCCTCTTATGGAGAGAAGAGTCATCCCTCTTAAGGAGAAGATACTCCGGGATAATGCTTGGACTACAATCTCAACACATTACATTCTCTCCTTATTTCAACATACAAGGACATCACTACTACTGCTACTACATTCTGCTACTTCTATCTCTTGAATAGTGGATTCATAAACCTAACTTTACAAGGGGAAGCACAACAATATCTACACAAAGCCGCTCATTCTCTTACACTTACAAAGCTACTCGTACATATGTTTATCATGCTGATTTTGTTTATCATAAAGTGTTTAACAAAAAACTGCAAATTTCTTTAATTCAAGGAAAAATATATACACTGTGTATTTGATTACATTTAATAAAACAAACATCATTACAAAAACTAGACTAGAAATCACATATGTCAACTTAACCAACAAGTAAATAACATCTAAATCCCCATGGCTTTCTTCAGTCACAACATCTTCATTTGTTTTTGGTTATGATATTTTTTCAATTCAGTGCATAGGAATTCCTGCCTTCCAGTGTCGAAATTGATTACCAACACTAGTTATTGACTTGGGGAATTTTTGGCAAGATAAATAATGGCCTCATCTATACTACTGCAATAAAACTATATTAAATCATAAAAACAGGTATGTAATTTGCTATACGTGAGTACCTTTTTGGCAAATGTTGGAGGGAAATTGGTAAATACCTACAACATTAACATAGAAAACATTGTCTGTAACATTCTGGTTTGAATCAACAAGACAATCCGCTAGCAGAATCCTTTAACATTCCCAATTACATATATAAACCAATGTTATTACTAACAATTACATATATAAACATACACTCAGAGCGAGAGGGAGGCAATATGAAGAGAGAGATGTATACCTGGTAATTAGAGAGAGTAGAAAGAAAGGGGACGCAGTAGATTTAAAGTTTTACGCGTCGGTCAGTGAAAAAGGCCGTCGTATAAATAATATTATATATGTTGGGTTTTAAAAGTGCAACGTCGGCATTTTATCAACCGACGTATAATCTAATTATATATGTCGGTCATTTTTGTACTAGTGACTGTTGCATAAATGTTGAGTGACACGTGCATAACTTTTGTGTTGCCTGAAGGCCCTGAACTATGAATAATAACATCAGATTGAAGTTAGCATATTACATAGGATTATGGGGACCTCTGATCATCTAAAATATAATTAAAGGCTGGTTAAGATGTTCTTGTAACATTTTTACATAGTATTGTTGATAAATTGGGATCTGTTTTAGGATAACAAGAGGATGAAGGGAGAGGTGTGCTGTATACTTCGTGTGTTATTAGGAAAAGAATTTTCATGCAATATATGTTAATATGTTATTGATCAGACGCGACTACTTTGCTAATTATACGAAAAAGATTGGCTTTCCCAAGTTCTGTTCTTCATCTGGATGTTTTGTGAGTTCTGGACAATATTCTAAGCACTTCAGTTAAGTAATTAAATTTGTATTATTCTGGAAATTATTATTCACGGAAGGTCTATATACAATGTTACGAATACAGGATATCTTCATAAATGATAGCAGAAACATGTGATAGTTCACGAATGATATAACATATATAGTTCACGAATAAATGATAGTTCACGAATGATAGAACATATATAGTTCATAAAAAGTCTGTCCTAATGTTGCAGAATATCTTCTATTTCATGGACTAGCAGAAACTTTGCCCCAAGTATTATTAATTCTTACTGCACATCCTTGATCTACATATACAGGATATGCACGCTCATGACCAGGTTGATGACCAGGCTAATGATCAGGTTGATGACCAGACTAATGATAGAAATGCTAACAATGACGAAGAAGGCAGCTTCAACAATGTTCCACTAAGCCCATAGTTTATTGTGGTAATCACGCTGTCTTGGCTACTTCTGAACGAATAGGTTATCATTTTGTGGAATCCTTATGTGAATTTTGTAGTACTCTTAATGGAGCTGAATTTTTAGTATTTTGTATGGAGTTTAATGAATTTTATTCATCTAATGGAGAATATTTTGGTTTTTATTATATTACTTGTCATTTGTATTTTATTTTCCATCCCCGTGTTATACATAATATATATTTTAAGCTTGTGGCATTGTGGCGTGATAAACGCGGAAGTGGTGTAATATATTTGAATTTGTACAGGCTTGTTACCACCAAAATGTGACTGATTTTGGTAGTATTCTATTACCATTTTAGCAAGTTATTTCAACCAATTTTGGTCGCAATTAAGCATCCTTCTGACTTAGGAGCCCAACAATTGTGACTGAAAACAGTCATATTGAGTACTACATATGTGACTGGTCCCAGTCATATGTAGCACTACATTTGACTGGAAACAGTCATACTCTAGCACAGTAGTGCGACCTAATTCCGTCAACCTGATTTGCGACTGAAAATAGTCACACTGTAAATGCGACTGGAGTTGGTCGATTTCTGGTCCTTAGGCGGGAAATGAAATTTTGAATGAAAATTCGAGTTCCTTAAGGGGGAAATGAAATTTTTAGTGAAATTTCAAAAATTTTGGAAATTATATAGCGACTGGTTTTGGTCATATTTGGACTTCTTCATTGTGACTGTTTTTGGTCATATCGGGCCTTCTTATTTGTGACTGTATTTGGTCGTTCTGTGACCGGGGGGTTCCGGTCATTTTTATATTAAAAGCGACAAAAAACGGTCATTTGTAGTATAGATGCGACCGGAATGGTGCGGTCACTTTTAGCTGTTTCTGTTGTAGTGTCTCTCGCATATACAGGCAGATTACGGGCACATTATGTTGTCTCCCTCACATCTACAGGCAGATTACAGGCACATCATGCCGTCTCCCTCACATCTACAGACATATTACAGGTACCTCTTTACTTCATATTATTTGCTAATCTTCTACTCCTAGTTGTTTCAATGACTCAGGAAATTCGGAAGATCAAAACATGCTTAGTTCTCCAGTCCATCAAGCTACACTGAAGAACTGGGGGGGAGGGGGTAGTTGTTACGCCATATTTTCGGTTGCCTCAATTATCTCCTAATTTCCCAATATTAATTATAGAAAATATCTCCAAACGATTCTTTCAAATCAGGAAAGAATCACAACGCTAATATAACTCTAAAAAGATAAAATCAACTTATCTCAAGATATCCCTTAATAAGGGATTAAAAACACTATCCTATCACAGAACTGTGTTGGCTTGATCCCTATATATAAACAAGGTACACAAGCATCTTTGAAGAAGATCCGACACATCTAACAAGTCGAGACACCTTTCAAGTCCATTCCCAAACATCCAAAAATCCCAAATCCCCCTATTTTTATAATTCGTTATTCCAGCAATCCCCAAAATTTGTTATCACCAAATTCCTCCGTTAACAGATATAATGTGATAATGTGATAGAATGTAATAGCAAAAAATTCATTATTTGAAAATTCACATATATCGATTTCATTTAAAAAAACCCCTAAAACAAACGAGATATAGTAAGATATAGAGATCTTGGAAGTATCCAACAACTCTTATTTAAAAAGTAAAATCTCCTAAAACTGTGGTTTCCCTGTCCTTTTTCAAAGCAATGAAAACTGCAAACCTATCAAAAGCTCTATTCATTTTTCGTGCACAAATCAATACTATTATATAATAGACGAAACATTAAAATTTAGTTGGTCGGTATGGTACGTTGTGATTTTACTTAATTAACCTTACTTATTTATAGTTTGGTTGGTCGGTATGGTACATTGTGATTTTACTTAATTGCCTTTAATTAACTGTACTTCATGTTTTTACTTAATTAACCTTACTTATTTATAGAAATATATTATTAAAAAATAATATTACCTATTTATAATCAATTACCTTTTTTAACTAAATATATCACGGACAATTACCTTTTTTAACTAAAACATGGTAGTTTTTCTATTTTTCCTTACTAAAACCTCTCATTTTCCAAAAATATCACGGACAAACATTTAGTAATTTATTTTTAAATATATTTTAATATTATAATTATTTTTAAAAGTTTACCTATTTTAACATGTCTACTTATTTTTCTTAACAAATGCAATTACTAAAAATATTAAAATATAAATAATCAAATACCTATTTATAATCAATTACCTTTTCAGTTAAAACACATTATATATTTTTTCTAACAAAATATCACCTTTTCTAAATATATCACAGAAAATTGCCTTTTACAATTTAATTTTTCTATTTTGCTCACTAAAATCCATTCTTTTTTCAAAAATATCACAGAAAACTCTTTACTTATTTATTTTAAAACATATTTAAATACTTTTAATTATTAAATTTTAAAACCTTATTTTCCAAAAATATCACGGCATTTACCTTTTTAAACTAAATATATGTTACATTTTTTATTTTTTCTTAATAAAACCCCTCATTTTCAAAAAATATAACGGGCAAACCCATTCGTATTTATTTTAAAATCTGTTTTAATGTTTTTAATTAATTAAAAGTGTTTACCTATTTTAACATGTCTACTTATTTTTTGCACAATTACAATTAATAAAATTTTAAAAAATAATAATAAAATAACAATTAACAATCCGTGCATCGCACGGATTTTAAGCTAGTAAATATATAATATATACAAATTAATTAGTTAAATTAAAGCGCCTTTGACAAAAAAATCATTAAAGTTATTGAAATCATTAGATATTCTTCATAGAGAATAAAATAAAGATGCTAGTCAATATCATTAAATCCATGTGAAATATATTGTAACACTATTTAGGCCTAATGACTTTCACATTCATATTGTTTTCATCGGTGCCAACTACATCATCAGGAGATTAGTGGTGGTTTTAGGAAAAAAAATTTATGCCAAAGTTTACCAAAATTTAACTTCTTAAGTGATTAGGTGTCTAATTTTATCACTTAGAATATATAGTTAATATAAGATTAATGCTAAAGAAATTCATTTACAATAGATACACAACAATAAGAATTTTTTTTAATATAAATAGGATACTAATATTAAAAAAAGAAAAAAATTAATGTAAAAAAGTTTTTTTACTAAGCTGTTCTTCACGGCATTCTTATAATATATATTCTTAACTCTTAAATTATTATTTTCTTTGAAAAAAATTAAGAAACAAATGTAATAATATATAAGTTACTAAATCATCACCACAAATTTATACTATTTAGAATAATATTAGATATAATTAAAAAAACTTAAATTCATCTTGATAATATAATATCGAGCTCTAAACCAATCTATCATCATCTTGAGAATTTTGATCACTATCTCTATTATTAATAAAGTATCAATAGAGGAAGAACTAATATCATTTTCAAAGTTAGATAAATCTTCTACCTCATTCTCAAATCTTAGAGTATCATGGAAACCTTCATCACACAGTCCTATTGTGATCATCAAAAACAACATGTATAGATTCTATAACAATGTCACTGCTTCTGCGCAGAAATAAGTTGGCAGCTTTGATTCTTCCAACATTGTTCTTGCTGCTTCAATTAGGGTTCTGTTTTTTCCTTTCCACCACATCATTTTGCCGATGTGTCATTGCTGCAGAAAATTCATGAACAATCCCATTTTCTTCAAAAAACCTTCTTAGGGTAGAATTCTTGAACTCAGTGCCATTGTCACTCCTGATTCTCCTAACTTTCTGATCAGAATTATTGTTTACAACCTTGATGTGATTGATTATGATTTCACTTGTCTCATCCTTAGAGTGCAGAAAATAAGTCCATAAAAATTTAGAGAAATCATCTACAATCACAATGCAATATTTCTTCTTTGAAATTGACATGACATTAACTGGTCCAAATAAATCCATGTGAAGTAATTGAAGTGGTTGAATAATTGATGATTCAGTCTTGCTTTTGAAATATGCTTTCTTTTGTTTTCCTTTCTGACAAGCATCACAGAGGATCCTTGAAAAATTCCAATTGTGGAATACCTTTAGCAAGATCTTTCATTACCAAATCATTCATAACTCTAAAATTCAAGTGTGACAGCTTCTTGTGCCATAGCCAACTTTCATCCTTACTTGCTTTGCTGAAAAGGCAAGTAATTGAATCTGTATTTGTTGAGTTGAAGTCAGCTATGTATACATTCCCTTTTCTGTATCCTGTCAATACCACGTTGTTGTTCTCCTTGTCAGAAACAACACATGCTTCTTGCTTAAAAGAAACCGAAAAACCTTTGTCACATAGTTGACTGATACTAAGCACATTGTGCTTTAGACCATCAACTAGTGCTACTTCTTCAATGATGACATTGTTCATTGTTATCAAGCCATATCCCTTAGTGTAACCTTTGCTGTCATCTCCAAAGTTAGTGTTAGGGCCAACTCTCTCTTTAAACTCTATGAGCAGGGTAGAATCTCCAGTCATGTGCCTAGAACAACCACTATCCAGGTACCATAGATTCCTTCTTTTTCCCTGCATACATCAAAACCAAATCAAGTTGATTTTGGTACCCAAGTTTCCTTGAGTCCTGTCTTATTAGCCTTCTTCCTATTAACTATGTCATTTTGCACTTTAGTTTTGACTGATTTAAATCAACCTTAACCTTAGCTGTTGACCTTTGTAAGATAGGATTTCTCAGATGTTCACAAGCATAAATATTTGATGCATGCACTGGAGCAATATTGGCATACATGTTATTCATGCTTGGTATATTCCATGACATTTGTGGCATACTAAATGCATTAAAATATGAATTATCTGATAATTTACACAGTGATTTATCTTATTAGGAAAGATAAAGTTCATTTTAAAAAATGAAGAGAAATACTCTGATAACATTTTCTTACGAACACTAATATTAGTGTCTTATGTTTCCTGTTATTTCTGTCTGTAGAGTTCTAGCACTTGCTTAGTTTCCATGTCTGACTATCATTTGGTGCTATATATTTTTGTGTGATATCCCTTTGTTTTCTACGAGTAAATGTTTTAAATGTTAGAATTCAAACTCTCTTAATTAAAAATGAACAGCCATGGAAAAATGGTGTGCTAGGTTAAGTTTGTCAAACTGTTTTAATTATCCAGATAGTCAAAAACGGGTAGTAATAAAAGAAACATGAACGTGGCACTCTGGAATGTTTACATGCAGCAACTATCTATGAACCCATGCAGCAGTCATGTTTGAATCCTACAAATAAGGTAGGCTGCACATATAAATAAAAAAGGAAATAGCCAGCGGGTCATGTGTACATTATAAACGAAGCCTATAAATAAGGCTCTGCTGCAGGTCACTTATAAAAAAACACAGAGTGAAAAAATCTGTAGAGAGAATACAGAGAGCTGAAGCTCTATATATATGAGTGAAAAAGAAAAGGCTGTAGCCTGTGTAATAAAAAGTTGTAGCTTCCTGTGTTATAATAAATATTCAGTTGTGTGTTTGTTTATTTAATCAAACAGAAGTTACTTATTGCAGAGCACGTGGAATCAATCATCAGTTGACAACGACATACACCCCACAACAAAATGGCATTGCAGAAAGGAAGAATCGCACAATTCTTGACATGGCAAGGAGCATGGTGAAATGGAAGCACTTACCAAGAACTTTATGGTCTAAAGCCGTATTATGTGCTATCTATTTGCTGAATCATTGTCCAACAAAAAGTGTCAAATACAAAACTCCAAATGAAGCATGGAGTGGGAGCAAACCATCAGTTGGACATCTCAGAATTTTTGGGTGTATTGCATATGCACATGTTCCTGACCAGAAAAGAAAGAAGCTGGATGACAAAGGCGAAAAATGCATTTTTACCAGATATGACAAAAGAAGCAAGGCGTACAGACTCTACAATCCACTAACAAAGAATTTAATCATTTCACGTGATGTTGAGTTTGATGAATCAGATTACTGGAGATGGAGCTAGGAAGAAAGAAAAATTGTAGGTTTGTTTTTTCAGGGTGATGATGATGACGGTGATGACTCCAATGTTGAAGATGAGGAGAATGATGATCCAACTCCTCCACCAAGTCTGAATCAACAAACTCCTGCATCGACACCATCGACGGCAGGAAGCAGCAGTTCAGGGGGAGCGCCAAGAAAAATGCGGAGTTTGGATAATATCTATGAAGCAACAAGTCCGGTACAAACAACCTTTGATTATTCCTTGTTTTGTTTAATGGCTGAATGTGATCCAGTGACATTTGAAGAAGCTTCTGAAGAAAGCAAATGGAACAAAGCCATGGATGAGGAAATTGGTGCAATTAAGAAGAATGATACTTGGGAGCTCACAGATCTTCCAGAAGGACACAAAGCAATTGGTGTCAAATGGGTCTACAAGACAAAGACCAATCAGGATGGTGAAGTGGAAAAGTACAAGGCAAGGCTAGTTGCTAAAAGCTACAAGTAGAGATATGGTATTGACTATGACGAAGTTTTCACTCCTGTTGCTAGAATTGATACTATACGACTTCTTACAGCAATTGCAGCTCAGAATCAGTGGAAGATTTTTCAGATGGATGTCAAGTCAGCATTTCTCAATGGTTATCTCGAAGAAGAAGTCTATATCGAGCAACCTCCGGGATATGTTCATAAAGGCCAGGAAAATAAAGTTTACAGACTGAAGAAGGCCTTGTATGGTTTAAAGCAAGCTCCGCGAGCATGGAACACACGGGTTGATGAATATTTCCAGAAAAATGGTTTTGTGAAGAGTCCTTACGAGCATGCACTTTACACGAAAACAAATTCAGGGGGAGATATTATGATTGTGTTCTTGTACGTGGATGACATGATCTTTACCGGAAACAACCCTGGTATGTTCAATGATTTTAAGAAAGTTATGACTAATGAATTTGAGATGACAGATATTGGTCAAATGTCGCACTTTCTTGGAGTCGAGGTGAAGCAAAGCAACGATGGAATTTTTATGTCACAGAAAAAATATGCGGAGCAGATTTTAAAGAAATTCAGAATTGAGGAATGCAAGCCGGTGAGCACACCAGGAGAAGCAAGCATAAAGCTCAGAATTGATTCAACGAGGGAGTCGGTAAATCCGGCATTGTTTAAGAGTTTGGTTGGAAGTCTGAGGTACCTAACTTTTACTCGTCCAGATATTATGTACGCAGTTGGACTAGTAAGTAGGTACATGGAGAAGCCAAATAAAGATCACTTCATGGCAGCTAAAAGAATTTTGAGGTACATAAAGGGAACACTTGATCATGGTTTGTTTTACACTCATTCTCAAGATTCAAAATTAGTTGGCTACTCAGATTGTGATTATGGTGGTTATTTGGATGACGGGAAAAGCACTTCAGGTTATGCTTTTCATATTGGTTCAGCTATATTTTCGTGGTTATTAAAGAAGCAACAAACAGTTGCTCTCTCAACATGTGAGGCGGAATACATCGCAATGTGGCTAGGCTACATATTGGGCGAGTTAAATCTTGCAAATGATGGTCCGGTTACTATTTACGTGTATAATAAGTCTGCTATATCACTTGCAAAAAATCTGGTGTCCCACAGTCGAAGTAAGCACATAAATATTAAATATCATTTTATTCGAGAACAGGTGAACGACAAAATTGTGGAACTGGTGCACTGGAGGACCGAAGAAAATTTAGCAGATATTTTTACGAAGTCATTGAAGCCGGAGATATTTCATAAAATAAAAAAGAAGCTCGGGATGGAAAGTCGAGTTTGAGGGGGAGTGCTAGAATTCAAACACTCCTAATTAAAAATGAACATCCATGCAGTTCCAGGAAAAATGGTGTGCTAGATTAAGTTTGTCAAACTGTTTTAATTATCCAGATAGTCAAAAACGGGTAGTAATAAAAGAAACATGAACGTGACACTCTGGAATGTTTACATGCAGCAGCTATCTATGAACCCATGCAGCAGTCATGTTTGAATCCTACAAATAAGATAGGCTGCACATATAAATAGAAAAGGAATAGCCAGCGGGTCATGTGTACATTATAAAGGAAGCCTATAAATAAGGCTCTGCTGCAGGTCACTTATAAAAAAACACAGAGTGAAAAAATCTGTAGAGAGAATACAGAGAGCTGAAGCTCTATAAATGTGAGTGAAAAAGAAAAGGCTGTAGCGTGTGTAATAAAAAGCTGTAGCTTCCTGTGTTATAATAAATATTCAGTTGTGTGTTTGTTTATTTAATCAAACAGAAGTTACTTATACAGCACACATTCAGTCTGTTTTTTAAGTTTATTTAGCTGTTAAGGCCCATTACGTTTCCAACAAGTGGTATTCCGTTCGTGAAAAATGACATATATGGTGCAACCCAATATTCCAAAGTTGACGGCCACAAATTACGGGAACTGGAGTATCCAAATGAAGGTGTAGGAATACTTTGTCTGTGACCATATATATATGATTGTTTCCTTTGTGTAGAAGTTGGAAAGTAGCTAACGAACTTGAAGATCAATCTGTTTTTTCCACCTTCTGAATTCTCTAATAATTTTACACTGTGAGTTCTCTTATTAGTGAAGTTTAAGTTCATTCCTGTTTTTTGTGTTTGTCAGCACTTGCTTAGTTTCCATGTCTGACTATATATCATTGCCAACACTTCATTTGGTGCTAATATATTTTTGTGTGATATCCCTCTGTTTTCTACGAGTAAATGTTGTAGGCATATATTTCAAACATCTCCTGAATCTACTCTGTATGTTCAAACATGTATCTGTGGAGCTCTGTCTTTACATTATGCAGTCTTATAACATCTGCAGTTGCTTGTTTTTTCACTTAGTTGTGCTGGATTCTCTGCTATCATATACATACATATATATATATATATATATATATTTTTTTTTTTTTTGAACTTGTTGCTTTCTGTTGTGCATCACTTACTCTAGACATGTGGGTAGGTTGTCATTGTAAATTTAACGTTAGTAGATGAAATGTGGCAATAATTGAGGAGCTAAGTGCAATTGGAGAATCTGCCCCTCTGATGGAACTTGACTGCAAGGGTCTCGATCCTGTCGATCTTGTGTTTGGCTATGGTTAGAAGGCTAAATCTGTAAGTTTTCTGTCTGTACCATACTTTGCCTGATGGCCCTTTCTCTGAGATGTAGGATTATGAGATTGTGATGCTCGCAATGTAAGTTAGGGATCATGTAGGGGCCGCCGACTCTGGAAACTAAGTTTCCCAATTTTTAAACTACAGCCATGTCTAATTAGGGTACAACAATGGACATTTAATTTTTTTTAATACGACTCCTTATTTTGTGGAAAAAGTAACTTTCACTTTTTTTTTTTTTTACCTATTTTGGCTTTTAGGATTTTTGGGAATTTTTTTAAATAACCTAGGTTATACTAGTTAATCAAGTTACGTTAAAAGAAAACACAACTAGGTTAGGTTAATAATTGATTAGTTTTTTTTTTTGAAATCATCAATATATATATAAAGGAGGATACGCCGGAGGTTAGGTGGCGCCTCTAAGATTGTCTCATTCTATTTTTCTAATTTTCTAGAATTTTTGAATTTTAAATATCAATAAATTAAAAATATTCTTTAACATATTAGAAGTAAAATAAGTGTTCGAATATATTGAGAAAAAGGAGTTAAAATTATAGAGAAAGAAGAATCCAAATTCATAAAGAAGTCAAATTATTTATATTATATAAAGTTTAATCTCCCCGCGTCAACTATTACTCCAGGTATGCTTTCTTTAGTTCCTCCGTTTCTCTCATTCTAATGTCATGTAATTAATTTACAGGAACTCATATATTTGATATGGTCTTTAAGTGATTTTAATGTAATCAATATTAATAGTTTTACGTGTTTTGATATGTATACGAATCAATGAGTTCCGGTAAGTGTGATTCTTTTGCAATTTTTTTCGATATATTAACTATATAAAGTCTGAATGTACTGATTACAAGTAGACCTGACAATTTGGTACACGACACGGATAATTAGTGTTTGGGTGCAAAAATTTGGTACACGAACACGAAAAAACGAACACGAAAAAACATGAATATAATTAGTTTCGGGTTTGGGTTTTCACAATAGGTACACGACACGGAACGAAAGTACACGAATTAATGAAGTAAATAAATAATTTTAAAAAACATATATTATTTATAGTATTGCATATTTAGAAAATATATAATCAATTACATATGAACAATAAATAAAAGTTTCAGGATTAATTGGTAGTAAGTTATACATTTATATATAAGAAGTATACATTTATATATATAAGTTGAGGGCTACTCTAGTGAGACCCCTCTTATAATGAGAACAGAGTCCAAATCATCAAATCACTAAAAACAAATATCACCATTCATATACATACATCAATATTTATACATACATTATATCATTTTCTTATTATTCTACCACCACTGTCCCTTTCATCTGTTTTACCACTACCGCCATCATTTCTCCTACTCCACAACCACCATCTCCACTACACCATTATATTAGCAAAATCAACATCATCATCCCATCTGATGCACCTAGCACCACCACCTTAACTGTCGTTTTCACTATTTATGTCTCATGTAAAATCACCACCATATCAAAATCACCAAATTAAAGCTAGAATCAACAGAAAATTCAACACAAATCACCGAATTTCAATCAAAATCACTAGATTTTTTTTGAAACAAATCATTAACAATTTTAAAACAAATCACCAAAAATCGCTGCTTATACCATGTATACCACCACCAGTATACTGCCATCATAACTACAAAATCATCAAAAATTTAATACAAATCATCAAAATTTCAACACAAATCACTAATTTTCAACGCAAATCACCAAAATTTCAGAATGTAAATCACCCAAAAATGCACCCATATACACTTTGAAATAAAAAAAACTACAATTTTCTGGGTAACAAACCATTAACCACCATAAAAAAATCAGAAGTGAACAGATCGAGAATCGGATCGGGCGAATCGAGCACTGGACTAGTCGGCGGCAAGTAAAAGGCCTTGGCAGCGACTAGCTTCTTTCGTTGCGTACATCTGACGCCGTAGATTCTTTCGGCGAAGCAAGGAATGACGCCAGAGGTGAATTGAGGAGTGAGAGGACATAGTGGAGATGAAGGAAGCGATTGTGTGCGGTGTTTGGAGATGACTCAGAGAGAGAGAGAGAGTGAAAAAATGGATAGATCGGGAAGTGGGTGGATGAGTGATATGAGGAGAGAGAAATAATTATTCTAATTTAAAGATATGTGTGTTTATTTGTCGTCCAGATTAAAAGTAGTTTTAAAATTGAGTGGCTGAGATTTAGTCTCAGTTCTCATTTTAATATAGGGTCTCATTTGATCACTTGCCTATATAAGTTATATTTACAAATTTTTGTAAAATTGTATGTAATACATACTTAATACACATTTCATAAAAATTTACATAATTAAAATAGTTTTATAATATATAAATTATAATTAAATTAAATATATATTTTTGTCTAATGTACACGAATACGACACGTAAAGTACACGACACGTTTTGAATTGGATATGTGTTTTAAATTTAGTACACGAATCCAAAACGGGTCGGATATGAGTTTTACATTCAAATACACGAAAACACGAAAACACGAAAGTACACGACACTCGGCCAGGTCTAATTACAAGTACAATAATCTTTTCTAGACTGTTTTTGTTAGTTTTGCGACTTTTGTCAAATGCATCAGTTGTATATTAGAATCTTCTCTATGTGGACATTGTCACTACGAGAGCATGAGGTCGTTTGACTGGGGCTTAAATGCCAAACTTTAAATTATTTTTGGCTTTTAACTTAAAAAATGTGCGTATAAAATTAAAAAATAGCTTACATTTAAAATTTAGAAGTAGATGATATTTTTTGAACAACTTTAATTTAGTTGATGATTTTCTTTCATAAAAATTAATATCATCATTCAAATGAACAACTTATTTAATTAATTTTAATTTTTACATTTTCAATAACTCATAAATTATACATAATGCAAAATTACCCAACCAACTTTTAACTTAAAATTTTCATTTATCACATTAAGCAACTTTTAAGTCATAACTAATTATTTTAAACTAAGCCAAACGAGTTCTATATTTCACAATTTCCTCTTTTTTTATCCATTCTCTAAATAAGTTTGACAGGTTCGTACTTAATTAACATTCTGTATATAAATTATAAATTTATGTCATAATTAAAAGTTTAATGGAAAATAAAATAGGTATTTGTAAACCATAATGCATACTAATTTAAAATAATGGGAAATAAAATAGGTTTGTATAAATAGACTGTCTCAATCTATTTTTCTAATTTTCTAGAATTTTTGAATTTTAAACGGTATTAAATTAAAAATATCCATAATATATTAGAAGTAGAATATGTGTTCGAATTTGTAGAGGAGATTTATAGGTAATTTTTAGGCTCAAGACATGTCTGAATACCACTATTAACAAGCCTACACTATGTGACTATGTCACATTACATGACCTAGTGAGTTCTATCACTGGGATATAGTATAGGTCTCTAAATGTACTTGTCTTGTTCTCATGAACATAAGCTTGATCATGTATGCTCAAAGTTATAATGAGCTTAGCAAAATTTCTTGCATCTAGATTGTATATAGGCCATTGAATAATTGTCCTGGTAGAAGTTCAGAAGTGTTCATGCAGCAGGATAGAAATGAATAAGGCCATGAAGAAATAAGTTGCAGAAATTTGTCTAAGGCATTATATAGCAAAATCAGAAGAAAGCTATGTCGTGAAGTCACCAACATCTATGTCGTGAAGTGCTACATCGCATAGTCCATTTTGTTCTATGTCGAGAAGTCCTCAAGACACATGTCGTGAAGTGTTGAAGTCAGCAAAGTCAAAGAAGCCTAGATCGTGAAGTCCTCAGAAGCCTTATGTCGCATAGTCATCAAATGACCTATGTCGCATAGTCATCAAATGACCTATGTCGCATAGTCATCAAATGACCTATGTCGCATAGTCATCAAATGACCTATGTCGCATAGTCGTCAAATGACCTATGTCGCAAAGTCTTCAAAGCCTATATCGCGTAGTCCTCACAAGGGAGATTGCGAAGTCAGGAATGAAGTGCAGTTCACGATATCAACACTTAGCCGTTTATAACAAGACAAATCAAGGTACAGAACCAAGAATCAAAGGAGACAAATACTGAAGCATTTGTTCTGGCAAGGTGGTCCAAAGAACAGATGGCAAATCTACAGCTAAACTTGGAGAGAAAGATAAGAGACAAGCAGCTACAGAAACGGGAAAGACTCCGAAAAGCAGGTGGTCCTTCCTGACACAGTGAACTTCTTATGGCAGGACAAGTTGGACTTTCAGAAGGGGTAGCTGTGTAATATTGTGTGTGCCTAGTTTGTATAGGTGAATATATATCGTGCACATACAACAGTAAGCTATAAGAAAGAGAGATACACATAGTTTTTATCTTAAGCTCTTTTCTCTGTAAGCAAGCAAGTACGAACTGTTCTTGTTTAGAAGCCAGAAATTCGATTGTGAATTTCTTGGAAAGCTGTAGTATTTAATTTGCTTATACAAAGTAGATTAAAGTGATTGTGTGTGTTGTTTACTTTCTGCATACTACATAACATAATCATATACAGTTTATATTTAGTTTCAAGAAAACAAAAATACATCAAACTATCCATTCACCCCCCCTCTGTCTAGTTTCTAGGTGATATTCATTCCTAACAAGTGGTATCAGAGAGTAGACTGTTAAAGTACAAACATGAAAAGATCAAGAATGAGTTCACAGAAACTGAGCAGTATCAAGATTCCTCCCTTTAACAAGGAGCACTACAGTTTATGGAAAAAGAAGATGTTGCTTTTCATCAAAGCTTCTAACCCCATGTATTTAGATATTCTAAAACATGGTCCCTTTATTCCAATGATCGATATTGGTGAAACAACCAATGGCACTGAGATTGTACCAGCAAAACATGTGCCCAAAGACCCCTCAAAATACACTGATCCTGAAAAGGAGAAAGTAGCACTGGATGGACATCTTCAACTTATCATTTGTGAATCTATGGATTTCAACATGTATGGCACTGTTGCTCACTGTACTAGTGCCAAGAAGATGTGGGATCTTATAGAAGTGCTCTGTGAAGGAACTACTGAAGTAGGAAAGAACAAGAAGCAGATTCTTGTCTCACAATATGAAGCCTTCATGGCTCAGCCAAAAGAGGGAATCACAGAAGTGTTTGAGAGATTCAATAAGCTGATAAACGAGCTCAAACTCTATGACAAACACTATGAGACAGAAGAGCTCAACATGAAGTTCTTACTAACTCTTCCAGATCACTTGGAACCAAGAATCTCTTCCCTCAAAGAAAGAGATCTAACAAAGATTGGTTTTGATGTGTTGTATGGTGTTTTGAAGACATATGAGTTAGAGCTGTTTCAAAAGAGATCTATTCAAGCAAAGCAAGGATTAGTGGCCAATACCTCTTGTGCCCTTATTGCTGACAATCTAGGTCAAAGAATGGATTCTCTAAAAATCAGTCATGTCAAGATTGAGGAACTGGAAAGTGATGACACTGGTGATGAAACTCAGGTTGTGTATGATTTACCTGAAGAGGATGAGTTCTACAGCATAGATGAACTGGACAAGATGGAAAACAAATCTTTTGCTTATATGGCTAGGAGATACCCTAACATCAGGTTTAAGAGGAAACATCCATTCAAATCTAGATTCAATAATGGAAATGCTGGTGGTTCAGGTAGCTCAAACTCTTTCAACAAAGGAAAAGGGATTGCTGGTGCAGTTAAAGGAGGATACAAATCTGGGAGTGTGGATAGGTCCAAAATAAGATGCTATAACTGCAATGAACTTGGGCATTTTGCCACTGAGTGCAAAAAGCCTAAATTGGTCAAGAAGGACAAAGCATACTTAGAGCTTGAAGCTAAGTATGAGGCTCTACTCAAGAAACAACAGGGTAAAGCTTTTATTGCTGAGGGAAAATGCTGGGATGACTCTGATGAAGAAGAAGAACAAGAGTACTCAAATTATGCCTTGATGGCATTTTCTGATGATGGTGATTCTAGTCAGGTACCTATTCTTACTTCTCTTGATATGACTCCCCTTCAATATAAGCAAACTGTTGAAGATATGAGTACTGAGATGTTTAATATTCATACTAGCATGTTAGTAGCAAATGAAGAAATTGATAGACTAACTGTTAGAAATCTTGAGCTTACTGAAAAGAATGAGGAACTTGAGTTAATGGTTGTGAACCTTGATGGTTTGAAAAAGGAGGTTGAGTATCTTAAAAACAAAGTGATTTGTGCTGAACAAATAGAGAAAGCTCTTAGGGAACAAATTGCTGAAACTGAATTGAAACTAAGAAGCTTCAAGAACTCCTCTGAACTTATCCAAACCTATCACAAGGAACACACTGAAGATAGCAAGGTTGGAGTTGGTTTTGACTATGAGAATGATAAAGGAAGGAAGAAGGCAAAGGGCAAAGGAAAAGAATCTTTTACAAACAAAAATGCCCCAACCATTCTATCTAGTGTTGAACAACCCATCTTCAAAAAGAGTGTTGTTGAGTTTGATGAAGAACTATTGATCATCAAACAACAACTTCTTGAAGAAGATGAGGCTGCTAAAGACACTTCTTCCTCTCCTAAATCTGTCAGTCAGAAAGAGACCAAAGACAATCTTGTCAAGAGTCCTAAAGCAAAGAAAGAAGTTGTTAAGAAAAAGGAGCAAAACAGAAATGGTAAGGTAGGTGTCAACAAGGGTAACAATTATGCTTATGTGCCAAATGCTCCCAGGAAACAATGTCAGAAATGTCTATCTGTTAATCATTTGACTCATAAGTGTAACAAACAAGTGAATGTTGAAGTTGATAACCTGAGTAACCATTCTGCTAGCATAAGCTCTAGTCATGATTCCTTCTGTGGTAAGCCTAATTGCATGACATGCTATGTGACTGTGATTGCTAACTGTTTATCTCTAAAGCATAAACTTGATTCTGCACAATCTAGTGAATCACACACACACATGCACACTCACAGGACAGGATCCCCAATCAGGGTTGAGAGGGTGAACACTTCATGTGAGCCTAAGAGTGTGAACTCCAAAGCCACAAACAATATGAAGTATCCTACTGTGATGAATGCAACTTATGAAGGAAGAATTGTTAACAAAAATGTTTCTAAATCAACTAGACCCTACCATGTGTGGGTACCAAAAACAACTTAGTTACTTTGTGAATGCAGGGCAACAGGAATAAAAGAGTCATATGGATCTTGGACAGTGGATGCTCAAGTCACATGACTGGTGATATAGCCCTGCTATCACATTTTGAGGAAAAGGCTGGCCCATCAGTAACCTTTGGAAATGACAACATTGGTTATACAATGGGATATGGCAGTATAAAATCTGGAAATGTCATTATTGAAGATGTAGCATTTGTTGAAGGACTGAAGCATAATCTCTTGAGCATTGGACAATTTACCAACAGGGGTTTCAAAGTGGAATTTGATGAAGATCATTGTTCAATCTCAAAAAGAGAAAGTGGTGAAGTTGTTCTAACTGGTGTGAAGAAAGGAAGCCTGTTTGTAGCTGATCTCAAGGCTGCAGACAAGGGAGAAATTTGTTGTTTCTACACTAAAGCCACAAATGAGGAATTCTGGATATGGCACAAGAAACTGTCTCACTTGAATGTTCAGGCAATGAACTCTCTAATCAAGAGAGAACTCATCAGGGATTTGCCTGCCTTGGAGTTTGTGCAAGATGGAGCATGTGAAGCTTGTCAGAAAGGAAAGATTAAAAGATCTAGTCACAAGAACAAGTTGCTCAATACAAACTCAAAACCTCTGCGGCTAATTCACATGGATTTATTTGGTCCTGTGAATGTAATGTCCCTTTCCAAAAAGAAATATGCTCTAGTAATGGTTGATGATTATTCAAGATACACTTGGGTGGAATTCCTATTCTCCAAGGATGAAGCACCTCAAGTCATAATAGAGCATATCAAGAGAGTTGATAGAGAAGCACAAAGCACTGTTTCCTCTGTAGTTGCTTTGAGAAGTGATAATGGGACTGAGTTCAGAAATTCAACATTATATGAGCTTTGCAAGGATAAAGGAATTTCTCAACAATTCTCAGCTCCTAGAACACCTCAACAAAATGGAGTAGTTGAGAGAAAGAATAGAACTCTCATTGAAGCTACAAGGACAATGCTGTTGGATGCAAAGCTACCTACTAGCTTTTGGGCTGATGCTATTAACACAGCATGTTATGTGCAAAATAGAACATTGATCAATAAGAAGTATGGCAAAACTCCTTACTCATTAATGACTGGAAAAAGAGCATCCTTCAAGCATCTGCATGTTTTTGGAAGCAAATGTTTTGTGATGAAAGATACCTCTGAGCATGTTGGAAAATTTGATGCAAAAGCATTTGAAGGTATCTTTATTGGATACTCTCTGGAAAGGACAGCATACAGAGTGTTTGTACCGGAGCAACACAAAGTCATGGAAAGCATGGATGTTACCTTTGATGACAAGAAAACTCCTGGACTTAAAACAAGTGATCAAGACAATGTGCCATTAAGATTTGAGAATCAAGGCTATCTTGAGGATTCTGAAAGTGAAGATGAACCACCTGTTCAAACTGTTCTAGAAAATGAAATTCTTGAAGTTGACAATCTTCTTCAGACACCTGTGCAAGGGTTCACAAACACAGGGGGAGAAGAAGAGAATGCAACTGTCAACCAAAATGAGCTTGGAACAGATCAAGGAAATGAACAGGGGCACACAAGGAAATGGGACAGAGCCCACACTAGGGATCAAATCATTGGAGATCCTGGTGAGGGAGTTAGAACAAGAAGAGCAACTATGAATACATGTCTGTATAGCTGCTTTCTGTCACAAGAGGAACCTAAGGTAGTTGAAGAAGCATTGAAGATTTCTGATTGGATTGTTGCCATGCAAGAAGAATTGAATCAATTTGAGAAAAACAAAGTATGGGAGCTAGTGCCACCTCCTGAAGGAAAGAATGTTATTGACACCAAATGGGTGTTCAGAAACAAGATGGATGAAGAAGGAGTGGTAATTAGAAACAAAGCAAGGCTGGTTGCCAAAGGATACTGTCAGCAAGAAGGCATTGATTATGATGAGACATTTGCACCTGTAGCTAGACTGGAAGCCATCAGAATCTTCCTGGCTTTTGCAGCTCACTCAAATTTCAAGGTGTATCAAATGGATGTGAAAAGTGCATTTCTCAATGGTGATCTTGCTGAAGAAGTTTATGTATCTCAACCAGCTGGCTTTGAAAATGAAAACTTCCCAGACTTTGTGTACAGACTGCTTAAGGCACTCTATGTGGACTCAAACAGGCACCAAGAGCCTGGTATGAGACTCTATCTCAATTCCTTCTTGAGCATAAATTTACCAGGGGTACAATTGACAAAACCCTATTCTTCAAGAAGCATGGAAATGATATCATTCTCGTTCAAATCTATGTGGATGATATCATCTTTGGCTCTTCAAATGAAAAACTCTGTGAAAGGTTCTCTAAGTTGATGCAAAGAAAATATGAGATGAGTATGATGGGAGAATTAACCTACTTTCTAGGTTTGCAAGTACATCAAAGGGAGGATGGCATCTTCATAAACCAATCAAAGTATGTCAAAGATCTTTTGAAGAAATATGGTTTAGAAGACTCATCCCCTGCAAAAACTCCCATGTCCACTGCAATCAAGCTTGATGAAGACAAGAAAGGCAAAAGAGTAGACATCAAGGTCTACAGAGGCATGGTTGGATCATTACTCTATCTCACAGCTAGCAGGCCTGATATCATGTTTGCCACATGCCTTTGTGCAAGGTTCCAGTCTGATCCCAAGGAATCTCACATGATGGCTATTAAAAGGATTTTCAAATATCTGAAAGGGACTCCTAATCTTGGGCTATGGTATCCAAAGGGAACTGGGTTCAACCTGGTTGGTTACACAGACTCTGATTATGCTGGATGTAGAATTGACAGGAAGAGCACCTCTGGAAGCTGCCAATTCTTAGGCCAAAGGTTAGTGTCCTGGTTCAGTAAGAAACAACAGTCCACAGCAACATCCACAGCTGAGGCTGAATATATTACTGCTGGTAGTTGCTGTGCTCAATTGTTTTGGATTAGAAATCAACTCATGGATTATGGACTAGTGTTAGAACACATTCCTCTGTTGTGTGATAATACTAGTGCAATATCCATAGTTGCCAATCCTGTTAATCATTCTACTACAAAGCACATTGAGATCAGGTACCATTTCATTAGGGAACATGCTGCAAATGGTACCATAGAAGTCTCTTTTGTTCCAACTGAGAAACAATTAGCTGACATATTTACTAAGCCTCTGAATGAAGCTGTCTTCAACAGACTTGTGAGTGAAATTGGAATGCTCAATCCTTCATTTAGTTGTTCTAAGTAAGTATGCTAGTTAATTGTTGCAGCAGTAAATTTTCACTGTATATAAATGCTCTATTTACTTGGAGTGAAAATTAGCTGAGATATGATCTATAAATATTTCAGTATTTTACTGCATATTTTTCAAAATCATATTTTGTTGTGGAGTTGTGAGCTTTTGAGACATCTCGATATAGATGATTTTGAGAGTTCACGACATAGTACAAATCAAACAGACTTATATCGCAAACTGTTAAAATTGTGAGACTTTGCGATATAGTTCATTTCATGAGTTTGCGACATACTTCATTTTAATGACTTTGCGACTTAGAATAACTATATCGACAAGTCTCCTTATTTGACAGAATTTTGATTTAAATTTACTTTATTTCAATTTTTGATTTAAGTCTGACAAAATCTTAAAATTTCAAAAAGAGAGTTTTAGACAAGGTATTTTTTACTATATCGCAAAGTCATCCAAAATCTGATATCCTCAAGACTTTGCGACATAGTTTAATTCAGGACTCTGCGATATACTTTGCAAGGACTTTGCGGTACAGGCCATTTTAAGACTTCGTGACATACATTTAGTCTGTACATATTCATAACTCCATATCGCAGTGTCTCTATCATATAAATACTTTTTGTCGACTGTTCACAACTTTTCATCTTGTCATTTGCTCTCAATTTCTAAAACCTAAACTCTTCTCTCTCTTCTTCAATCTCAATCTCAATTTCAATGGCACCCAAATCTCAAACAGCTTCCTCTTCAAACCCTTTAACCATTCCCAAAGAAACAAATCTTCTCACCATTCCCTCTGAGGCTGAGGCTAACCCAAGGATTCTGGCGAACGGCGTTGGTATCAACAATGGCTAGGGAAGATGGAACCTCATTCCAGGAGGTTAGTTGTTCAATTGGAGGAAAACACTTCCAGTTTGGTGAAAGTTTATTTTACTATGGTGTCAAATATAGATACAGGATAGATACAAAGTTTATTTTACTCTTTAGAAAATATTCTCAATCTTGCCGTATTTTAGAAATGGTGGAGTTTAATAATGAGAACATAGTAGTTTTATAAGGAAATATAGATAAATTAAAAATCTTATCATTCATTGTATGCGGCGGGTCACATATTTTTGGTTAGCTTGCGCGCATGTCACATTTGCATAGCAGGTATATATTTGTATATTTGTGTACATAATAAATTACACTAATCTACTTTCTTTCTAATATCCGTTGTGCTCCTTTAGATTTCGGAAATCGGAACAAATCGGTTGAGGTACCGTATAGCGATTTATCGGCAAATTGGGGATTTATCGGAATGTTAAATCGGAAATAAATCGGATGTATTTTAATATTATTTATTTGTTTTAACATGTTTGTATTTATCTTTATTTTATTTTTATATTGAGATTTTAGTTTATATATTCAATATACTATTTAAATTTAAAATCTTGATAATTTTAAGTAAAATCATGACACCTATAATACAAAGAATTGGTTGTGTAAAGCTTCAAAACAAAATAATTTGGCCATGTATTATTAGTGCCCTTCATTCTACTCTATTTTATAGGCAAAGCGCGTGGGTCTTAGACTTCTAGGAAACTGTGTAGGCTCCTTCTTCCTCCTTTCACTACCTGTGTGTATATAGATATATATGTGTACGTATATTTTTCTTCTTCATGTTCTTCTTATCTTCCAATTGTATAATCTCCTACCTTTAACACTTTATAGATTTCCCGATTTTCACTAACTTTGACCCAATTTCTAACGATTTTGACCCATTTTCCAAGAAAACGATTTTTCCGGCGATTTGGAGGTAATAGATCGGTAAGCTTCCGATCACCGATAAATCGACCGATTTATCGGTGAAATCGCCGATTTTTGTGCTATATAATGATCGTAGAAAAGGGATATAGAAATTATAAACAATTTTAATTGTCATCATTTTTTGTTTTTTGTGTGAATGATATTGTTATGCCATATTTTCGGCTGCCTCAATTATCTCATAATTTCCCAATATTAGTTATAGAAAATATCTCCAAACGATTCTTTCAAATCAGGAAAGAATCACAACTCTAATATAACTCTAAAAAGATAAAATCAACTTATCTCAAGATATCCTATCACATAACTGCGTTGTTGATCCCTATATATAAACAGGGTACGCAAACATCTTGGAAGACGATCCGACACATCATACAAGTCGACACACCTTTCAAGTCCACTCCTAAACATCCAAAAATCCCAAATCCCCCTATTTTTATAATTCGGTATTCCAGCAATCCCCGAAATTTGTTATCACCAAATTCCTCCGTTAACAATTGGCGCTAGAAGAAGAGGATTATTTTTTGATTATGGAGGATAATCAAATCATCTACATCATGCACAAGGGGGTTTTATCGGATCTGGAGCGGCTTTAATGGAGGAGCAGAACGATGGAGGCGGTGATTTATGGTTTTATTCAAAATTAAGATAAGTTTTCTTATGATTTTGTCCGTACAAATAAGTTATCTTATTAAATTGGTAGTAAATTTAATACATGTCAGATTTTGATGATTTTTTATGATCCGGAAATTTTTTGTGATTTCCTAAAACTTTCGTTTTTGGTGTTTTATGAGATTATATTTTGATCTATTCTCGAAATCACAAAACATAATCAGATCCCGTTTTTCAGTATTGAGAAGTTAATTAGCAGACGTTTTATTTGATTCCCGATTCGTTATAAGTCCGTTTCTGACAAGCCATATATCATCGGAAAGCTCTTTTCGTTTCCTACAACTTTAATGTTTTGTGTTTTCCAAGAAAAAATCGTTTACAGGGCCAAAAAGGTAAAAAACGAATCTGGGCAGAATCTGAATCATAGAGATGTTAAAGAATTGTGATGCAATATTCGTAGTACATGATTTGATTACTTCACTAGCTCGTGCATGAAAAAAACTAAGTGTGGAAGGTCCTTATCTAATAAGGGTAATATTTTTGAAGACCCTCTTCCAAGAAGGATAATATTTTTGAAGACCCTCTTTCGAAGAAGATAATATTTTTGAAGACCCTCTTTCGAAGAGGATAATATTTTTGAAGACCCTCTTTCGAGGATGATAATATTTTATAAGAACCTCTTTTGAAGATGATAATCTTGTTTGATGTCCCTACGGGTTAATCGTCTTCTGAAGGTCTTTTAGGGTAATCTTGTTTTGAAGGCCGTACATCATTCACATCATGCATTCATTAATCATCATGTGCATCATTCACATCATGCATTCATTCATATCATCATTGGACATTATTATATTTTGTGGTTGTCTCTGTGTGATATTTTTGAAGGCCCTTCTTTGATGAAGGTGTTTCTTAGAATTATTTTTGAAGGCCCTTTTTCATGAAGGTGTTGTTTAGAAATTATTTTTGAAGGCCTTTCTTTGATGAAGGGGTTGCTTGAAATTATTTTTAAAGGCCCTTCTTAATAAAGGTGTTGCTTAGAAATTATTTTTGAAGGTCCTTCTTTAAGGTGTTATTTGGAAATTATTTTTTGAAGGCCCTTCTTTGTGGAAGGTGTTGCTTGAAATTTATTTTTGAAGGCCCTTCTATGAGGAGGGTACTTCTTGGAATACCTTGGTAAACCCGTACTTCCGGGGTTCTTATCCGTACTTCTGGAAAGCTCACCAAGAAGAGAGTCCACCTTCTTATGATGAAGAGAGTCCACCCTCTTATAGGTGAAGAGAGTCCACCCTCTATTAAGGTGAAGAAAGTCCTCCCCTCTTATGGTGAAGAGAGTCCACCCTCTTTTAGGTGAAGAGAGTCCACCCTCTTATGGTGAAGAGAGTCCACCCTCTTATAGGTGAAGAGAGTCCACCCTCTTATGGTGAAGAGAGTCCATCCTCTTATAGGTGAAGAGAGTCCTCCCTCTTATGGAGAGAAGAGTCATCCCTCTTAAGGAGAAGATACTCCGGGATAATGCCTGGACTACAATCTCAACACATTACATTCTCTCCTTATTTCAACATACAAGGACATCACTACTACTGCTACTACATTCTGCTACTTCTATCTCTTGAATAGTGGATTCACAAACCTAACTTTACAAGGGGAAGCACAACAATATCTACACAAAGCCGCTCATTCTCTTACACTTACAAAGCTACTCGTACATATGTTTATCATGCTGATTTTGTTTATCATAAAGTGTTTAACAAAAAACTGCAAATTTCTTTAATTCAAGGAAAAATATATACACTGTGTATTTGATTACATTTAATAAAACAAACATCATTACAAAAACTAGACTAGAAATCACATATGTCAACTTAACCAACAAGTAAATAACATCTAAATCCCCATGGCTTTCTTCAGTCACAACATCTTCATTTGTTTTTGGTTATGATATTTTTTCAATTCAGTGCATAGGAATTCTTGCCTTCCAGTGTCAAAATTGATTTCCAACACTAGTTATTGACTTGGGGAATTTTTGGCAAGATAAATAATGGCCTCATCTATACTACTGCAATAAAACTATATTAAATCATAAAAACAGGTATGTAATTTGCTATACGTGAGTACCTTTTTGGCAAATGTTGGAGGGAAATTGGTAAATACCTACAACATTAACATAGAAAACATTGTCTGTAA
The DNA here is from genome assembly GCA_030848705.1 of Heracleum sosnowskyi. Classification (NCBI taxonomy): domain Eukaryota; kingdom Viridiplantae; phylum Streptophyta; class Magnoliopsida; order Apiales; family Apiaceae; genus Heracleum; species Heracleum sosnowskyi. Next base: position 4,109,133 of record CM061242.1, on the reverse strand, counting down.
CATTCTGGTTTGAATCAACAAGACAATCCGCTAGCAGAATCCTTTAACATTCCCAATTACATATATAAACCAATGTTATTACTAACAATTACATATATAAACATACACTCAGAGCGAGAGGGAGGCAATATGAAGAGAGAGATGTATACCTGGTAATTAGAGAGAGTAGAAAGAAAGGGGACGCAGTAGATTTAAAGTTTTACGCGTCGGTCAGTGAAAAAGGCCGTCGTATAAATAATATTATATATGTTGGGTTTTAAAAGTGCAACGTCGGCATTTTATCAACCGACGTATAATCTAATTATATATGTCGGTCATTTTTGTACTAGTGACTGTTGCATAAATGTTGAGTGACACGTGCATAACTTTTGTGTTGCCTGAAGGCCCTGAACTATGAATAATAACATCAGATTGAAGTTAGCATATTACATAGGATTATGGGGACCTCTGATCATCTAAAATATAATTAAAGGCTGGTTAAGATGTTCTTGTAACATTTTTACATAGTATTGTTGATAAATTGGGATCTGTTTTAGGATAACAAGAGGATGAAGGGAGAGGTGTGCTGTATACTTCGTGTGTTATTAGGAAAAGAATTTTCATGCAATATATGTTAATATGTTATTGATCAGACGCGACTACTTTGCTAATTATACGAAAAAGATTGGCTTTCCCAAGTTCTGTTCTTCATCTGGATGTTTTGTGAGTTCTGGACAATATTCTAAGCACTTCAGTTAAGTAATTAAATTTGTATTATTCTGGAAATTATTATTCACGGAAGGTCTATATACAATGTTACGAATACAGGATATCTTCATAAATGATAGCAGAAACATGTGATAGTTCACGAATGATATAACATATATAGTTCACGAATAAATGATAGTTCATGAATGATAGAACATATATAGTTCATAAAAAGTCTGTCCTAATGTTGCAGAATATCTTCTATTTCATGGACTAGCAGAAACTTTGCCCCAAGTATTATTAATTCTTACTGCACATCCTTGATCTACATATACAGGATATGCACGCTCATGACCAGGTTGATGACCAGGCTAATGATCAGGTTGATGACCAGACTAATGATAGAAATGCTAACAATGACGAAGAAGGCAGCTTCAACAATGTTCCACTAAGCCCATAGTTTATTGTGGTAATCACGCTGTCTTGGCTACTTCTGAACGAATAGGTTATCATTTTGTGGAATCCTTATGTGAATTTTGTAGTACTCTTAATGGAGCTGAATTTTTAGTATTTTGTATGGAGTTTAATGAATTTTATTCATCTAATGGAGAATATTTTGGTTTTTATTATATTACTTGTCATTTGTATTTTATTTTCCATCCCCGTGTTATACATAATATATATTTTAAGCTTGTGGCATTGTGGCGTGATAAACGCGGAAGTGGTGTAATATATTTGAATTTGTACAGGCTTGTTACCACCAAAATGTGACTGATTTTGGTAGTATTCTATTACCATTTTAGCAAGTTATTTCAACCAATTTTGGTCGCAATTAAGCATCCTTCTGACTTAGGAGCCCAACAATTGTGACTGAAAACAGTCATATTGAGTACTACATATGTGACTGGTCCCAGTCATATGTAGCACTACATTTGACTGGAAACAGTCATACTCTAGCACAGTAGTGCGACCTAATTCCGTCAACCTGATTTGCGACTGAAAATAGTCACACTGTAAATGCGACTGGAGTTGGTCGATTTCTGGTCCTTAGGCGGGAAATGAAATTTTGAATGAAAATTCGAGTTCCTTAAGGGGGAAATGAAATTTTTAGTGAAATTTCAAAAAATTTGGAAATTATATAGCGACTGGTTTTGGTCATATTTGAACTTCTTCATTGTGACTGTTTTTGGTCATATCGGGCCTTCTTATTTGTGACTGTATTTGGTCGTTCTGTGACCGGGGGGTTCCGGTCATTTTTATATTAAAAGCGACAAAAAACGGTCATTTGTAGTATAGATGCGACCGGAATGGTGCGGTCACTTTTAGCTGTTTCTGTTGTAGTGTCTCTCGCATATACAGGCAGATTACGGGCACATTATGTTGTCTCCCTCACATCTACAGGCAGATTACAGGCACATCATGCCGTCTCCCTCACATCTACAGACATATTACAGGTACCTCTTTACTTCATATTATTTGCTAATCTTCTACTCCTAGTTGTTTCAATGACTCGGGAAATTCGGAAGATCAAAACATGCTTAGTTCTCCAGTCCATCAAGCTACACTGAAGAACTGGGGGGAGGGGGTAGTTGTTACGCCATATTTTCGGTTGCCTCAATTATCTCCTAATTTCCCAATATTAATTATAGAAAATATCTCCAAACGATTCTTTCAAATCAGGAAAGAATCACAACGCTAATATAACTCTAAAAAGATAAAATCAACTTATCTCAAGATATCCCTTAATAAGGGATTAAAAACACTATCCTATCACAGAACTGTGTTGGCTTGATCCCTATATATAAACAGGGTACACAAGCATCTTTGAAGAAGATCCGACACATCTAACAAGTCGAGACACCTTTCAAGTCCATCCCCAAACATCCAAAAATCCCAAATCCCCCTATTTTTATAATTCGTTATTCCAGCAATCCCCAAAATTTGTTATCACCAAATTCCTCCGTTAACAGATATAATGTGATAATGTGATAGAATGTAATAGCAAAAAATTCATTATTTGAAAATTCACATATATCGATTTCATTTAAAAAAACCCCTAAAACAAACGAGATATAGTAAGATATAGAGATCTTGGAAGTATCCAACAACTCTTATTTAAAAAGTAAAATCTCCTAAAACTGTGGTTTCCCTGTCCTTTTTCAAAGCAATGAAAACTGCAAACCTATCAAAAGCTCTATTCATTTTTCGTGCACAAATCAATACTATTATATAATAGACGAAACATTAAAAATTTAGTTGGTCGGTATGGTACGTTGTGATTTTACTTAATTAACCTTACTTATTTATAGTTTGGTTGGTCGGTATGGTACATTGTGATTTTACTTAATTGCCTTTAATTAACTGTACTTCATGTTTTTACTTAATTAACCTTACTTATTTATAGAAATATATTATTAAAAAATAATATTACCTATTTATAATCAATTACCTTTTTTAACTAAATATATCACGGACAATTACCTTTTTTAACTAAAACATGGTAGTTTTTCTATTTTTCCTTACTAAAACCTCTCATTTTCCAAAAATATCACGGACAAACATTTAGTAATTTATTTTTAAATATATTTTAATATTATAATTATTTTTAAAAGTTTACCTATTTTAACATGTCTACTTATTTTTCTTAACAAATGCAATTACTAAAAATATTAAAATATAAATAATCAAATACCTATTTATAATCAATTACCTTTTCAGTTAAAACACATTATATATTTTTTCTAACAAAATATCACCTTTTCTAAATATATCACAGAAAATTGCATTTTACAATTTAATTTTTCTATTTTGCTCACTAAAATCCATTCTTTTTTCAAAAATATCACAGAAAACTCTTTACTTATTTATTTTAAAACATATTTAAATACTTTTAATTATTAAATTTTAAAACCTTATTTTCCAAAAATATCACGGCATTTACCTTTTTAAACTAAATATATGTTACATTTTTTATTTTTTCTTAATAAAACCCCTCATTTTCAAAAAATATAACGGGCAAACCCATTCGTATTTATTTTAATATCTGTTTTAATGTTTTTAATTAATTAAAAGTGTTTACCTATTTTAACATGTCTACTTATTTTTTGCACAATTACAATTAATAAAATTTTAAAAAATAATAATAAAATAACAATTAACAATCCGTGCATCGCACGGGTTTTAAGCTAGTAAATATATAATATATACAAATTAATTAGTTAAATTAAAGCGCCTTTGACAAAAAAATCATTAAAGTTATTGAAATCATTAGATATTCTTCATAGAGAATAAAATAAAGATGCTAGTCAATATCATTAAATCCATGTGAAATATATTGTAACACTATTTAGGCCTAATGACTTTCACATTCATATTGTTTTCATCGGTGCCAACTACATCATCAGGAGATTAGTGGTGGTTTTAGGAAAAAAAATTTATGCCAAAGTTTACCAAAATTTAACTTCTTAAGTGATTAGGTGTCTAATTTTATCACTTAGAATATATAGTTAATATAAGATTAATGCTAAAGAAATTCATTTACAATAGATACACAACAATAAGAATTTTTTTTAATATAAATAGGATACTAATATTAAAAAAAGAAAAAAATTAATGTAAAAAAGTTTTTTTTACTAAGCTGTTCTTCACGGCATTCTTATAATATATATTCTTAACTCTTAAATTATTATTTTCTTTGAAAAAAATTAAGAAACAAATGTAATAATATATAAGTTACTAAATCATCACCACAAATTTATACTATTTAGAATAATATTAGATATAATTCAAAAAACTTAAATTCATCTTGATAATATAATATCGAGCTCTAAACCAATCTATCATCATCTTGAGAATTTTGATCACTATCTCTATTATTAATAAAGTATCAATAGAGGAAGAACTAATATCATTTTCAAAGTTAGATAAATCTTCTACCTCATTCTCAAATCTTAGAGTATCATGGAAACCTTCATCACACAGTCCTATTGTGATCATCAAAAACAACATGTATAGATTCTATAACAATGTCACTGCTTCTGCGCAGAAATAAGTTGGCAGCTTTGATTCTTCCAACATTGTTCTTGCTGCTTAAATTAGGGTTCTGTTTTTTCCTTTCCACCACATCATTTTGCCGATGTGTCATTGCTGCAGAAAATTCATGAACAATCCCATTTTCTTCAAAAAACCTTCTTAGGGTAGAATTCTTGAACTCAGTGCCATTGTCACTCCTGATTCTCCTAACTTTCTGATCAGGATTATTGTTTACAACCTTGATGTGATTGATTATGATTTCACTTGTCTCATCCTTAGAGTGCAGAAAATAAGTCCATAAAAATTTAGAGAAATCATCTACAATCACAATGCAATATTTCTTCTTTGAAATTGACATGACATTAACTGGTCCAAATAAATCCATGTGAAGTAATTGAAGTGGTTGAATAATTGATGATTCAGTCTTGCTTTTGAAATATGCTTTCTTTTGTTTTCCTTTCTGACAAGCATCACAGAGGATCCTTGGAAAATTCCAATTGTGGAATACCTTTAGCAAGATCTTTCATTACCAAATCATTCATAACTCTAAAATTCAAGTGTGACAGCTTCTTGTGCCATAGCCAACTTTTATCCTTACTTGCTTTGCTGAAAAGGCAAGTAATTGAATCTGTATTTGTTGAGTTGAAGTCAGCTATGTATACATTCCCTTTTCTGTATCCTGTCAATACCACGTTGTTGTTCTCCTTGTCAGAAACAACACATGCTTCTTGCTTAAAAGAAACCGAAAAACCTTTGTCACATAGTTGACTGATACTAAGCACATTGTGCTTTAGACCATCAACTAGTGCTACTTCTTCAATGATGACATTGTTCATTGTTATCAAGCCATATCCCTTAGTGTAACCTTTGCTGTCATCTCCAAAGTTAGTGTTAGGGCCAACTCTCTCTTTAAACTCTATGAGCAGGGTAGAATCTCCAGTCATGTGCCTAGAACAACCACTATCCAGGTACCATAGATTCCTTCTTTTTCCCTGCATACATCAAAACCAAATCAAGTTGATTTTGGTACCCAAGTTTCCTTGAGTCCTGTCTTATTAGCCTTCTTCCTATTAACTATGTCATTTTGCACTTTAGTTTTGACTGATTTAAATCAACCTTAACCTTAGCTGTTGACCTTTGTAAGATAGGATTTCTCAGATGTTCACAAGCATAAATATTTGATGCATGCACTGGAGCAATATTGGCATACATGTTATTCATGCTTGGTATATTCCATGACATTTGTGGCATACTAAATGCATTAAAATATGAATTATCTGATAATTTACACAGTGATTTATCTTATTAGGAAAGATAAAGTTCATTTTAAAAAATGAAGAGAAATACTCTGATAACATTTTCTTACGAACACTAATATTAGTGTCTTATGTTTCCTGTTATTTCTGTCTGTAGAGTTCTAGCACTTGCTTAGTTTCCATGTCTGACTATCATTTGGTGCTATATATTTTTGTGTGATATCCCTTTGTTTTCTACGAGTAAATGTTTTAAATGTTAGAATTCAAACTCTCTTAATTAAAAATGAACAGCCATGGAAAAATGGTGTGCTAGGTTAAGTTTGTCAAACTGTTTTAATTATCCAGATAGTCAAAAACGGGTAGTAATAAAAGAAACATGAACGTGGCACTCTGGAATGTTTACATGCAGCAACTATCTATGAACCCATGCAGCAGTCATGTTTGAATCCTACAAATAAGGTAGGCTGCACATATAAATAAAAAAGGAAATAGCCAGCGGGTCATGTGTACATTATAAACGAAGCCTATAAATAAGGCTCTGCTGGAGGTCCCTTATAAAAAAACACAGAGTGAAAAAATCTGTAGAGAGAATACAGAGAGCTGAAGCTCTATATATATGAGTGAAAAAGAAAAGGCTGTAGCCTGTGTAATAAAAAGTTGTAGCTTCCTGTGTTATAATAAATATTCAGTTGTGTGTTTGTTTATTTAATCAAACAGAAGTTACTTATTGCAGAGCACGTGGAATCAATCATCAGTTGACAACGACATACACCCCACAACAAAATGGCATTGCAGAAAGGAAGAATCGCACAATTCTTGACATGGCAAGGAGCATGGTGAAATGGAAGCACTTACCAAGAACTTTATGGTCTAAAGCCGTATTATGTGCTATCTATTTGCTGAATCATTGTCCAACAAAAAGTGTCAAATACAAAACTCCAAATGAAGCATGGAGTGGGAGCAAACCATCAGTTGGACATCTCAGAATTTTTGGGTGTATTGCATATGCACATGTTCCTGACCAGAAAAGAAAGAAGCTGGATGACAAAGGCGAAAAATGCATTTTTACCAGATATGACAAAAGAAGCAAGGCGTACAGACTCTACAATCCACTAACAAAGAATTTAATCATTTCACGTGATGTTGAGTTTGATGAATCAGATTACTGGAGATGGAGCTAGGAAGAAAGAAAAATTGTAGGTTTGTTTTTTCAGGGTGATGATGATGACGGTGATGACTCCAATGTTGAAGATGAGGAGAATGATGATCCAACTCCTCCACCAAGTCCGAATCAACAAACTCCTGCATCGACACCATCGACGACAGGAAGCAGCAGTTCAGGGGGAGTGCCAAGAAAAATGCGGAGTTTGGATAATATCTATGAAGCAACAAGTCCGGTACAAACAACCTTTGATTATTCCTTGTTTTGTTTAATGGCTGAATGTGATCCAGTGACATTTGAAGAAGCTTCTGAAGAAAGCAAATGGAACAAAGCCATGGATGAGGAAATTGGTGCAATTAAGAAGAATGATACTTGGGAGCTCACAGATCTTCCAGAAGGACACAAAGCAATTGGTGTCAAATGGGTCTACAAGACAAAGACCAATCAGGACGGTGAAGTGGAAAAGTACAAGGCAAGGCTAGTTGCTAAAAGCTACAAGTAGAGATATGGTATTGACTATGATGAAGTTTTCACTCCTATTGCTAGAATTGATACTATACGACTTCTTACAGCAATTGCAGCTCAGAATCAGTGGAAGATTTTTCAGATGGATGTCAAGTCAGCATTTCTCAATGGTTATCTCGAAGAAGAAGTCTATATCGAGAAACCTCCGGGATATGTTCATAAAGGCCAGGAAAATAAAGTTTACAGACTGAAGAAGGCCTTGTATGGTTTAAAGCAAGCTCCGCGAGCATGGAACACACGGGTTGATGAATATTTCCAGAAAAATGGTTTTGTGAAGAGTCCTTACGAGCATGCACTTTACACGAAAACAAATTCAGGGGGAGATATTATGATTGTGTTCTTGTACGTGGATGACATGATCTTTACCGGAAACAACCCTGGTATGTTCAATGATTTTAAGAAAGTTATAACTAATGAATTTGAGATGACAGATATTGGTCAAATGTCGCACTTTCTTGGAGTCGAGGTGAAGCAAAGCAACGATGGAATTTTTATGTCACAGAAAAAATATGCGGAGCAGATTTTAAAGAAATTCAGAATTGAGGAATGCAAGCCGGTGAGCACACCAGGAGAAGCAAGCATAAAGCTCAGAATTGATTCAATGAGGGAGTCGGTAAATCCGGCATTGTTTAAGAGTTTGGTTGGAAGTCTGAGGTACCTAACTTTTACTCGTCCAGATATTATGTACGCAGTTGGACTGGTAAGTAGGTACATGGAGAAGCCAAATAAAGATCACTTCATGGAAGCTAAAAGAATTTTGAGGTACATAAAGGGAACACTTGATCATGGTTTGTTTTACACTCATTCTCAAGATTCAAAATTAGTTGGCTACTCAGATTGTGATTATGGTGGTTATTTGGATGACGGGAAAAGCACTTCAGGTTATTTGGAAAGGGTGAAAGAAAAACTCTGTGAAAGGTTCTCTAAGTTGATGCAAAGAAAATATGAGATGAGTATGATGGGAGAATTAACCTACTTTCTAGGTTTGCAAGTACATCAAAGGGAGGATGGCATCTTCATAAACCAATCAAAGTATGTCAAAGATCTTTTGAAGAAATATGGTTTAGAAGACTCATCCCCTGCAAAAACTCCCATGTCCACTGCAATCAAGCTTGATGAAGACAAGAAAGGCAAAAGAGTAGACATCAAGGTCTACAGAGGCATGGTTGGATCATTACTCTATCTCACAGCTAGCAGGCCTGATATCATGTTTGCCACATGCCTTTGTGCAAGGTTCCAGTCTGATCCCAAGGAATCTCACATGATGGCTATTAAAAGGATTTTCAAATATCTGAAAGGGACTCCTAATCTTGGGCTATGGTATCCAAAGGGAACTGGGTTCAACCTGGTTGGTTACACAGACTCTGAATATGCTGGATGTAGAATTGACAGGAAGAGCACCTCTGGAAGCTGCCAATTCTTAGGCCAAAGGTTAGTGTCCTGGTTCAGTAAGAAACAACAGTCCACAGCAACATCCACAGCTGAGGCTAAATATATTGCTGCTGGTAGTTGCTGTGCTCAATTGCTTTGGATTAGAAATCAACTCATGGATTATGGACTAGTGTTAGAACACATTCCTGTGTTGGGTGATAATACTAGTGCAATATCCATAGTTGCCAATCCTGTTAATCATTCTACTACAAAGCACATTGAGATCAGGTACCATTTCATTAGGGAACATGCTGCAAATGGTACCATAGAAGTCTCTTTTGTTCCAACTGAGAAACAATTAGCTGACATATTTACTAAGCCTCTGAATGAAGCTGTCTTCAACAGACTTGTGAGTGAAATTGGAATGCTCAATCCTTCATTTAGTTGTTCTAAGTAAGTATGCTAGTTAATTGTTGCAGCAGTAAATTTTCACTGTATATAAATGCTCTATTTACTTGGAGTGAAAATTAGCTGAGATATGATCTATAAATATTTCAGTATTTTACTGCATATTTTTCAAAATCATATTTTGTTGTGGAGTTGTGAGCTTTTGAGACATCTCGATATAGATGATTTTGAGAGTTCACGACATAGTACAAATCAAACAGACTTATATCGCAAACTGTTAAAATTGTGAGACTTTGCGATATAGTTCATTTCATGAATTTGTGACATACTTCATTTTAATGACTTTGCGACTTAGAATAACTATATCGACAAGTCTCCTTATTTGACAGAATTTTGATTTAAATTTACTTTATTTCAATTTTTGATTTAAGTCTGACAAAATCTTAAAATTTCAAAAAGAGAGTTTTAGACAAGGTATTTTTTACTATATCGCAAAGTCATCCAAAATCTGATATCCTCAAGACTTTGCGACATAGTTTAATTCAGGACTCTGCGATATACTTTGCAAGGACTTTGCGGTACAGGCCATTTTAAGACTTCGCGACATACTTTTAGTCTGTACATATTCATAACTCCATATCGCAGTGTCTCTATCATATAAATACTTTTTGTCGACCGTTCACAACTTTTCATCTTGTCATTTGCTCTCAATTTCTAAAACCTAAACTCTTCTCTCTCTTCTTCAATCTCAATCTCAATTTCAATGGCACCCAAATCTCAAACAGCTTCCTCTTCAAACCCTTTAACCATTCCCAAAGAAACAAATCTTCTCACCATTCCCTCTGAGGCTGAGGCTAACCCAAGGATTCTGGCGAACGGCGTTGGTATCAACAATGGCTAGGGAAGATGGAACCTCATTCCAGGAGGTTAGTTGTTCAATTGGAGGAAAACACTTCCAGTTTGGTGAAAAGGAAATCAATGAAGCTTTGGGGTTCAAGGTGGAGGGTCATGACCAAGAAGCTACAGATGCTCAAATCATAGACTTCATGACCTTCATTCTGTATGCTGATGAGATAGATACTGAAAAGCTCAATAAGAAGTTTGTGAGAAGGGAGTGGTCATTTCTGTTTGACGCACTCCAAAAGGTGTTTCTATGCAGGAAGACAGGATGGGATCATATCAGTCACATTTCTGTGAAGCTAGCCTACTCCCTGGCCAACAACCAGGAGATCAATGTGGGAGCCATAATTCTCAAGGAATTGGCTCAGAGGCTAGGCAGGACCGTTCGTGGTAGAGGTAATGACATCTTTTACCCTCGTTTCCTTCAAGTTATTTTAAATTATCTTGATGCAAATATCCATGAATTGGAGGGTATAGATAAAAATAAAATGGCTTATTCCACGTCCATGTCCAAAGTTCTATTTGGCTCATTGGACACAAGGAATCAAGTGGATGTGATTCTAAGTGTGACCAAGCATATGCATGACACATTTGAGTCTTATCCACTTGATAAGCCCATATACCATGCACTTTCCTGGACAGGGGAGGCTGAGACTGAAGGAGCTACACAGTCTAACCCCAGCCTTCCCATCCCATCCAGTAACCCAATTGCAAACACCACTGTAGAAGCTAGGCAGCCAAGTGCATCAGTCTCCCAAAAGACTGATGTTACTAAAAAGAAGACCAAGAAGAGACCCCTAAAAGTAATTCAAGAAACTGTAGAGTTAGAAAGTGAGAATCCTGAGTCACCTCTCACCAGACAAAGTAAGAAATCCAAATCCAAACCTACCACTGGATCCTCCCAACAGGATTCAGATGTGGAAAAAGGGGTACGCCTATTACTGTCAATGGCCTCCCAACAGGTTATTGGCATTGAAAAGAGTAGTCTCCCCACTACAATCTGTACTGAGTCTGCACAGGATCAAGGACTCACTCTTGATCCTAGGAGAAATAAGGATGCTGACACATTGAGTGGAGAGCACATCACACTTGAAACTCCTCCTATTTCTCAGGGGGAGTTGCTAAAATTCAATCCACACCACACTTCTCTTCCAGAATCTACATCTAACATTTCTTCTCAACAGATTAGTCATTCACATGACTTTTTTGAAATTGATCAATCACAATCCAACACTGTGATTGAGCCAACCTCAAGTGACATGGTGCATGACACTGTGCTCACCACCCAGGACCCACATCTAGTTGGTCAGGGAATGCATGCTGGGGCATATCCTAATGACACCAACACAAACATGGAGGATTCACCAGTTTTCACTGGAGACTCTACGCCAAATTCTCCCATCCTTAGGGATGTGGAACTGTCTTCACAGACAAATAGGGCTAATGTTGTAACACATCCCATTTCAATGGAGACAGCATTAGACTCTACAGCCATTCCAAGGCTGGAGGAGACTCAAAAACTTTCATCCCTTGAAGTGCCTAGCACTAGCTCTCACTTGGCTCAGGCCACTCTGTCAGAATGGCTGAAGCCTGTGCAACATGACAGGCCTTCAGGATCATCAACTGTGCCTTCTCAAATGACAGAAGAAGCCATTCAAGATCTACATGTGGCACAGATTGATGAGTTCTCAAAAATAGCTCAACACCTCCTCACCTCAAACTTGCCAAATGCTAATTATGAGGCTATTCTTCTTTGCCACAAGGAGGATGTTGCAGCTCAGCAGGAGAAAATAGTGGATGCAGCTGAACCAGGGGGAAATGTGGATGCCTGGTTGGATGCTAAGAGATCTATCAAGCTCAAGGAGGCCCTAGATTTTCTGAAAGAAAATTACCTCACCTCTCTAGGCTCCAATGCAAAAGATCTCTCTCCTGCTGCAGTCTATGATGCTGTCAATGATGTCTACAAGAATCAATTGAAGGCTCTGCACTATCTTGGGAAAGGGCTTCAATCAGAGATTTATTCAATCCAGGAGGAGACAGAAAGATCCCTCACTAAGTTAAGAAACTCATATCTCTCTGATTTTCCCAAGGTGGATGACATCCTCAAAGAAATCCAGAAAACCAATTCCAATGTCAACATGGTGGACATCTCTCTAGCCATGGTCACAGACAACATCAGGAAACTGACTACAACATTGGAAAATCAAGTCAAGGCCAACATCAACTCTAATGCAATGCTGAATGTTATTTGGAAGAATCAATATGGTGACAAATTGGTGGATGAAGTTCCTATGTCAAACATCTCCAAATTTGACTTTGCCAAGATCAAGGATCAATCTCTAAATTATTTCAAGTCTCAACAGCTATTCTCCAAGGTGGATGGTCTAGAAAGAGAAGCGGCCTCTCTGAAAGATGAAAACAGGATACTTGCTCAATCTCTAAACCAGCTCAATGACAAGCTGGATGACCAAGGCAACAATACCTCCAATATCCTGCTGGTGCAACAACAAATACTGACTTCTATGATGAGACAAATGAACCTGCCTATCCCTGAGGAAGCTCAAGACATCTTGTCTGATTCCAAGCCTAAGGGGGAGAAACAAAAGGAGGTCATTCTGAAAAAGAAAGGGGGAGTACCTGCCAAGCAACAGAAGATTAAGGGCAAAATTTCTGAAGAAACAATCAAACCAATAATCCTACCCCCTGTAGAGGTCACAAGTGCACAAGGTCAGAAAAGCACAGTCACAACCACCTACTATCCATCCACTATGCCCAAAGACACTTCAGCTACTCAACCTGCTCAACCTACTCCTAATGCTCAACCTGTCAAAGCTACAGTTATCACAGAGGCCAAGCTACAGGAAGTTGCCAATTCAAACATCTATCATGATGAGGCCTTCCTGGAGTTTCTGAAAGCCATCTACATAAATGCTCATGAAGATGCAAGAAGCTACAGAGAGAAGCTCAAGGAAAGCATAAAGTACTTCACAGTTGCAGTAAAGAAAATCAGGGATGTTCATCTAAGAGAGGTTATCATGGTGTGCAAGGACAATTGCTTGTGGCATCTATCATTTCAAACTCTAGAGAGACTGAGATTTACTGAGCTGTCAATCATTCTGGAGTTGATTGAAAAACATGGAGTGAACAATGAAAGTCTATACAATGACTTGAAGATAGATCAAAATCAAAGATTGCCTGAGGTTATCTCCAAGCCAAGGACAATTATCTACCAAAGTCTATCTCAAGACAGAAACATTGACCAACTTGTCATTCCCTCAGACCTAACGATGAAGAACAATGCAAAGATCAACCAGGTGCTGCAAATGCTGAGAGCCAAGACAGGAGTTAGGACAGCTGAGGAATTGGAGATGATTCACACTCTAAAATCTTTTCTGATTCATGGAGTCATTCCTGAATCTGTCAAAGAAAAGAGCAAAAAGAAGGATGGTGAGGATGATGATGAAGAGAAAACCTACAGAAGGAGATCTCAATCAAGGAGGGATAAGGTTGAACCAAGTGAAAATAGCAGGAGCAAATCCTCAAGGAAGACAAAAGGTGCTGATGATGACAAGAGGGATTCTAAGGGGACAAAGGAAACAACCAAGAGAACAAGAAGTGGAATTCAGCAAGTCAAGGACATTGCTTGAAGTACTTTAACCACAACACAAGACTCTAAGTCTAGGGTGGGTACTGTTAGTAATGATCCTCCAAAATCATTATCTAAGACTTCTGAACCTGAATTGCCACAGAAGAAAGAAGGAGCCACACAAGAAACATCAAAAAGACTCTTCCACAAAGTCACAGCTAGTGGAGTGTTACAGTGGATGAAGGGAAAAGGAATGAAGCTACTTCCAAGTGATGTGGCACTGAAGACTAATTCTCCTTGTTCCAGAAAGGTATCTCTTGTGAAGCATTTGAAGATCAAGAGTGTACCCAGAAGGATAAGGATAACAAAGAAGACTGGAAAACTCACAAATGTTATTGGCATCAATGTGCTTCCACTAGATGAGGACTATGATGAAGATGCCCTAGCATTTTTGAGGGCTCAAAGGATCTTTGAAGTCAAAGTGAAGTTGGATCATCTAGAGATCAAGTACACTGATGGAAGAGAAAGGATAATGAAGCAAGGAGGCTGGCAATATTTCTATATGTATGAGCTTGAAAGGATAAATGCCTTACTGAATTTTGAAGAAAGAGAAGAAAGGATATGGAAGATAGATATTGCCAGGTTCTTGAAAATGCATGCTGATTATGAAGAAAACCTGAGAAAGGAAAATGAAGAGAAGATAATTCAGAAAGAGAAAGAAATGACTGAAATGGAGGAAAGAGCAAAGGAGCTAAGAAAGAAAGGGCTTTGCAGGGTAAAACAAAATCCTTATGTTGTGGAATACAAAAACTCTAATGGAGGCATAAGCAAGATAAGGATGGAGTTTCTGAATTCATATGTGGAAAGTGCTCTTAAAGCTGCAATTGATGATCTAAAAGACTCTCCTCTCATTGAAGAACTGATTGCAAGAGAAGAACTTCAAGAAGCCATCATAGACATGAAGAGAAGTGAAGAGATAAGGAAAAAGAAGATTTATGATGATTTACTAGAAAAGCAATTGGAAGCTGAAGTTGCTGAGCAACAAAGATAATCTGTAAGCTTTCAAGTTTTCTATGTAATCAAATTCCTGATCTCAATGTTCTTAAATTGTCCTCTCTGTTACTTAATTTCCTTTTATGTAAGTTAGGCTTGTTATCAGACATGAAATTGTGCCTAAGGATCTTACTCACAATTTGGGGGAGATTGTTAGGCTCAAGACATGTCTGAATACCACTATTAACAAGCCTACACTATGTGACTATGTCACATTACATGACCTAGTGAGTTCTATCACTGGGATATAGTATAGGTCTCTAAATGTACTTGTCTTGTTCTCATGAACATAAGCTTGATCATGTATGCTCAAAGTTATAATGAGCTTAGCAAAATTTCTTGCATCTAGATTGTATATAGGCCATTGAATAATTATCCTGGTAGAAGTTCAGAAGTGTTCATGCAGCATGATAGAAATGAATAAGGCCATGAAGAAATAAGTTGCAGAAATTTGTCTAAGGCATTATATAGCAAAGTCAGAAGAAAGCTATGTCGTGAAGTCACCAATATCTATGTCGTGAAGTGCTACATCGCATAGTCCATTTTGTTCTATGTCGAGAAGTCCTCAAGACACATGTCGTGAAGTGTTGAAGTCAGCAAAGTCAAAGAAGCCTAGATCGTGAAGTCCTCAGAAGCCTTATGTCGCATAGTCATCAAATGACCTATGTCGCATAGTCATCAAATGACGTATGTCGCATAGTCATCAAATGACCTATGTCGCATAGTCATCAAATGACCTATGTCGCATAGTCGTCAAATGACTTATGTCGCATAGTCGTCAAATGACTTATGTCGCATAGTCGTCAAATGACCTATGTCGCAAAGTCTTCAAAGCCTATATCGCGTAGTCCTCACAAGGGAGATTGCGAAGTCAGGAATGAAGTGCAGTTCACAATATCAACACTTAGCCGTTTATAACAAGACAAATCAAGGTACAGAACCAAGAATCAAAGGAGACAAATACTGAAGCATTTGTTCTGGCAAGGTGGTCCAAAGAACAGATGGCAAATCTACAGCTAAACTTGGAGAGAAAGATAAGAGACAAGCAGCTACAGAAACGGGAAAGACTCCGAAAAGCAGGTGGTCCTTCCTGACACAGTGAACTTCTTATGGCAGGACAAGTTGGAATTTCAGAAGGGGTAGCTGTGTAATATTGTGTGTGCCTAGTTTGTATAGGTGAATATATATCGTGCACATACAACAGTAAGCTGTAAGAAAGAGAGATACACATAGTTTTTATCTTAAGCTCTTTTCTCTGTAAGCAAGCAAGTACGAACTGTTCTTGTTTAGAAGCCAGAAATTCGATTGTGAATTTCTTGGAAAGCTGTAGTATTTAATTTGCTTATACAAAGTAGATTAAAGTGATTGTGTGTGTTGTTTACTTTCTGCATACTACATAACATAATCATATACAGTTTATATTTAGTTTCAAGAAAACAAAAATACATCAAACTATCCATTCACCCCCCCTCTGTCTAGTTTCTAGGTGATATTCATTCCTAACGTAATACATATATTTAAAAGTTCAATTGGGAGTAGAATATGTGTTCGAATTTAAAGAGGAGAATAGTCTGAATTTATAATAAAGACAAATACATACAATTAAAAGTTCTATTAAAAGTAGATTATGTGTTTGTATGATATAATTAAAAGTTTTATTCAATATAAAATAAGTATGTGAAATTATAAAGCAGAAAAGCTACATTCAATCTAAAATAAATGTTCAAACACTTGGAGTTTTCATAGATATGATATGATGTATTTCAGCTTTAATTTATTCCGAAATTTTGTTCGAAGTTTAAGTTTTGATGTTGTTTATTTATGTGTAGAATTTATTCATGTTGTAAAAATTAAAATACTAGAAAACTAGATGCACAATTACGCTACATATCCCAAAAATGTTTTTAAATAAAATTTCAGAATGACGTGACTTCGCTAATGTGATATTTTAAGAGGTTTTGATTTGTAAAATTTATACAAATGCACGGGAGTTCATAATAATTAATTGAATTAGTATCAATCAAATTCTAAAACGTGAGTTTTAAGAAGAAATTTGGGGACGGATTTAGAGACTCTAGCGTTTTCATATCGGAAGTAGAATAGTTTTTTGAATTTATGAAGTAGAAGAGTTCAAATTTATAAGAAATAGATATAATTAAAAGTTACATTGGAAGTAGAACAGGTTTTTGTAAAACATAGTTAAATTTTTTTATTGTAAATAAAATTAGAGAGCAAATTTATATAGGTGTTTTTCCAACAAGAGCGGCTCATTAGAAATAGTATGTTACCATGAAAATTAATATATAATACAAGTATTCAATACGTTAAAATTGGTATTTCGATCTTAACGAGGGAAACATGCTTAATGGAGCTACGACTTAACGGAGCTACGACTTATTATGGAGGAATGAGTAGTTGTTGTAGTTAAAAAAAAAAATCCTTTTAACATATTAGAACTGGAAAAGGTGTTTGAATTTATAGAGAAGAACAATTCAAATTTATAGGGAAGACACATAAATAAAAGTTATATTTGAAGTATAATAGGTGTTCGAACTTATAAATGAGATTAATTCAAATTTATAGGTTTATTATTAAAAGTTTTATTGTAAGTAGAATAGGTGTTTTTAAAACACAATTAAAAGTTCTATTGAAAGCAAAATAGAAGTGCGAATTTATATAGGTGTTTTTTCAACGAAATAGTGGCTTATTAAAAATGAGTATGTTAACATGAAAAATAATATTTAAGACAACTATTCAATTCAATATATTAAATTTAAAATTTAAATTTTCAATTTTAACAAGAAATACGTGTATAATGGGAGGATGGCTTGCTAGGGAGGTACGTATAATTATTATAATTTTATTGATGAAATTTTAAATAAAGGAGGATACACGGGAGCTTAGGTGGCGCCTCTAAGATTGTCTCAATATATTTTTCTAATTTTCTAGATTTTTTGAATTTTAGATACTAATAAATCAAAAAATATCCTTTAACATATTAGAAGTAGAATATGTGTTCGAATTTATTGAGGAGAAGAATTTGAATTTATAGCGAAGACATATAATTAAAAGTTATATTTGAAGTAGAATATGTGTTTGAATTTGTAGAGGGGAAGAGTTCAAATATAAAAGAAGTACTTGCAAAGTTCTATTTGAATTAAAATAGATGTTTCAATTATAGAGGAGAAGAGTTCGGATATAAAAAAAGTACTTGCAATTAAAAGTTTTATTGGAAATAGAATAAGCATTTGTAATACATAACTAAAAGTTCTATTTGAAGTAGAATATGTGAAGTTATATATGTGTTTTTTCAACGAAAGTGTGACTCATTAGAAAAAGAGTATGGTAACATAAAAAATAATATATAAGACAAGTATATATTCAATATATTAAATTTGAGATTTTGATATTTAAAAGGAAAGCGTGTTTCACGGGAGGACGGCTTATTAGCAAGGACCGAGTAATTTTTGTAATTTAATTGATAGAATTTTTTTAAAAAATTATTGCGCCGTCGCGAAACGCGGCTTTTTCAACTAGTTAATTTATAATTGATAATACATAGAATTGATTAGTTGATTTAAGAGGAACATTCATTCTAATAGTTTCAAAATAAAAAATATCGTTTCTATCTTGTCCAATTTTATTTTTTTAAACTTTTTCTCCACTTTATTATTTTTCCTCTTTCTATTTTGCACTATATATATTCAAAAGATAAACATAAATCCATGACAAAAAAAAGATCATAAAAAGTTTGAACCAGATCCATGAATTCAAAAATTATATTTAATATTTAACACAAGAAAATTTTAAATAATCAATATTAGTTCTAGAAATATTTTTTAAAATATCAGTTCTAGAAATAATTAAATTCCAAGTAAATATACAAAAACTAACTTAAAAATAATAAAACAAGTAATATTAAAACAACAAAGATGCAACGGCTATTTAATTAACTCATATTCAAACCGTGTAACTTAAATTTGGCTTACTCCGTCAAATATTTTGCATAAAAAAATAATTATTGTCTACTACAAATATTACTCATAAATCAAAACTAATATATATATATTTTCTTTACTAAACTTACATTTCATTTAACTTTATAAAATTTTATTTATAATTTTTATTATTTTTAAAAAAATAATTATTGTCTACTACAAATATTACTCATAAATCAAAACTAATATATATATTTGCTTTACTAAACTTACATTTCATTTAACTTTAGAAAATTTTATTTATAATTTTTTAGTACAAAAAACATATTATAATGTCATATCATTTAAGTCCATCGGAGTATAGTTATATTTTTAAATCTAAAATATCATTTAAATCCATTTTGTATAGTTGTATTTTTAAACTTAAAAAAGGCACCCAGCATACAATTTTAATTTAGAGAAAATACAATTATTACTTAAAATTCTTATCAATGATCAAATATTATTACTTTTTACATTTACCTTTACTAATTTAAAATTTAAATCTTAACATATATAATAATTTAATGATACAAGAACATTCTAACTTAACATATTCTTACTAATCACCAAATATTATTACTTAAAATATTTTGAAGTTATTAACATAAAAATAACAAAAATTGTTGTTGTAGTCAACTATATATTATTTTTATCATTTAATCTAATTTTAGACTTTGTAAAATCCAAGTACTAACGAATCAAATTTTATACAATTTATTACTTACAATTAATCAATATAAATATTTTTTACTTACAATTTATTAATCAATATTTATTAGATTATTGTAGAGAAGTTATGTAAAAAACATTAACAAAATGAATCGAAAATATCTTTATTTTTCAATTTAAATATTTACTCTAACAAATTTTATTAAAATAATATTAAATTAAAATGTGCAAATTAATTAAAAAGATAATAAGTATGACTACTAACACATTACTTTATATTAAAATGTTAAAATAATAAAAGATTTTACTTTAACCAATTAATTCAATTTCTTTTTATATAAAATAAATAAATTAAAAAGACACTATTATATGCATACTATACTTAATATATGAGTTAAGTTCTATGGAGATTTTTTGTGGAGACCTGGAGACATATGTTTTGCAATCTAAATTTGACAAAATAGATCATATTTTTTAATTAAAAATTTGCAAAACGTACTATTTTGCAAAGTATATTCTATGAAAAATTGAAAATCTTGAAAATCATGTAAATTCTGCAAATTAAACATGAATGTTGTCCAAACCGACCATGTTTTGCAGATCAATATGTTTTGTTATGTTTTAGTTGGAAAACATATATACGTTTAAAGATTTTAAATGAAAATAGTTATTTTCATAGAACATAATTTATAAAATATTATATTTTGCTAAATTTAGATTGCAGAACGTGTGGTCTACGTCTCCACAAAAAAGGTGTTAGAACTTAACCCCTTAATATATTTTTGTATTATTGTAATAGAGTAAAAATTACTTTATAATTATTCACATTTCAATAATTTACACCATCTTCTCTAATTTTATATCAATGAAAGTAGAATTACAAAAAGGTATGAAATAAATTATACATATTTTAATATAATGTTTAATACCTTTACTCAATCTACTAAAAAGGGAACTCAAACTAAATCCTAAACCAAACTAAATAATGTTTACATTTATTAATCTATCCAAAATTATATCAACATAACCTAATGTTGTGGATTAAAAAACGTGCTTGTGTAATTAATGCTAAGGTTTAATGAGCTTCGAGCTTTTATGGCTGCACTCGTGTTGGTCCTCACAAGATGCCTACGTATCTCAATTAATGTTGAGAATCAAGCCAAATACGTAGTTCTGATTGTAGGATCATGGACCTTATATAGGCGTCTGATATTGGATAAGCATTGTATTACTTGCAGGATAAGTCTTTTCCTTGTCGATAAAGGCTATGACTCATTAATTGCCTTTGATTGGGATTCTGGATCCTTCTTTGATCGATTTGCCATAATTTGGACTCTTTTCATGAGCTGTATATTTTCCCTATTCATTAATTACGAAATTAATGAATAATTAGGGTGTCGGTTCCTTAAATACCAGCCTTTTAATTGAATCAGCAATTATATTTCTATAATTACTTTTCTGTCCATATCATTTGCCCCCCAACTTCTAGGAAAATCAATCTCGGATTATCGTAGAAGTTATTTTATTCGGGATTCACGAAAGTTTCTTCCGTATTGTGACCTGGTTTGACGAACATATAGTTCTAAATCAATTTTAAAATAGGAATCGGGATTTTTCATCAATTCCATAGAAGATAAATCAATTTTTGATTTTTCAGTTTATTTTCGACCAGGATCCTGGTCGAATTCGACCTTGATTTTAGCTCCTGGTCGAACTCCTTCGACCAGGATTCTGGTCGAAATTTGCTTCCATTTTGCATCCTGGTCGAATGACTTCGACCAGGTTTCTGGTCGAATACTACTGTCAGTTTGCCTCCTGGTCGAATGCTTACGACCAGGTTTCTAGTCGAAGTAAAGCCGTATTTCCCCTTCTAGTAGGAATGATTTCGACCAGGATTATGGTCGAACATGGCTTTCATTTTGGTGCCTGGTCGAATGATTTCGACCAGGAACATGGTCGAACGTGACTTCAATTTTGGTGCCTGGTCGAATGATTTCGACCAGGAACATGGTCGAACGTGACTTCAATTTTGGTGCCTGGTCGAATGATTTCGACCAGGAACATGGTCGAACGTGACTTCAATTTTGGTGCCTATTCGAACTCATTCGACTAGGATTCTGGTCGAATACTTGGTTCGTTACAGACTTTTAGGGCCCACATATATTGGGCTCCATTTGGGCCCAAGGATTTTATTTTAGCAATTGGGCCTTCATCTTTTTATTGGGCCTTTAGCCTTTCGACGAGATTTTTGGTCGAATACAAGAGCCATTTTGGGCTTTATTCGAACTTATTTGATCAGAATTTTGATCGAAAATGTGGTTTGTTTTTTGTAATGGGCTTAGTTGGGCCCAAGGTTTTTCACTGTTCAAACTCAGTGATTTGGGCCTTTAGCCTTTTATGGGCCGTACCGGCTAATGCCGGTTGACTTTCCTTCAACCGGCCCATTTACCGGCTGTCATCCTTATATAAGGGTGAATTCTCATTTGTTTCCATTCATTCTTCACATTTTATTTTCTCAAAGTTACTCTGCTAAATTCTTTCCAAAATTTCTTACAATTTGCTCTGCTAGGGTTCTGTCGCAAGGCGATTTCCGGCGAACTTTTCCGTTTGAATTTCACCGTTTTTCTGGGTTTTCGCTTGAAGATTTGAAGATTTTCTTTGAAGATTCTGGGTTTCTTTGAAGATTCTGAGTTTTTTGTTGAAGATTTCTGGGTTCCTTTGAAGATTTCTGGGCAATCTTTCTTGAAGATTTAAAGACTTTCTGGGTTGGAAATGGCTGATCGAGCTTCCCAACGTCTTCAAAAGATGAATTCTGCTTCAAAAAGAGGTACCCCAATTCCTATTCGTTCAAAATACATGTCTTTGCATGATATGGTTAATGAACGTGGGGATGAATACCCGTCAGTATCTGCTTTAGATTCGTATAATTGTAGCAATAGATTCCATGAAGTAGATATGATAAAAGATTATAATAAGATGTATAGGGTAAAGGCCCCCTTAAAGCTTGTTCCTGCCGGCCTCGGTGACCGTTCATGTCACTGGCGGTCAAATGCTTTGTGTATTTATAGGGATACCATAGTTGCTGGCCTTAGGTTCCCTTTTCATGAGTTTATTCCTAGACTTTTGGCAGATGTCCAAGTCAACCCTTGTCAATTACCTCCAAATGCCTGGAGGATAATTAATTGTTTCATGGTTTTTATGCCTTCGTAAAAACTTCCCTCTTTCTGTACCTTTGTTTAGAAATATCTTTCAGTTTAAAAATAGCTCAGCCAACAACTTGGGTTGGGTATATATAAGTCATAGGGTAGGCTTCCCTTTCATTTTTCACCCCAAATCGATCCCAGATAACAACCCAAAATGGAAAAATGAGTTCATGTATCTTGTATGGGAAGGAGGGGACTGGGGAACCCTTTTTCGTAAGTCTTTTGGGAGAGTTTCTGATGGTAGTCCCAGTAACATTGTCTTGAATGAGGAGGAACTCCATGCCTACTCAGAGCTCATTAAGGATAATGGGACTACCGTGGCTTGGGAGCTACTGGATGAGTTTGTCCTCAAGTCTGTTGGGCTATCCACTGTTCATGATAAGGGTATTTTTACTTATCCCTTTTCATTATGTCTATTTTTCTTTCCTTCTGATTTTCTGCTAACCATTTTCTGGCTTTTCTTGCAGCTGCGGCCTTTATCAACAAGACCAATGAGCCCAAGGATGTAGAGACATCCAGGATGAAAAGGGCTAGGATTGGAGATGATCCAAGGGGGAAGGCCAGTGCTCCTAGTTTCCTGATCCCTTCTGTGGATGAGGTGGACATTCCTGTGTCTGCCAAGTCCTCAGTGTGGCGCCCCAACTGGGGTATTAGGAAGAAGGACACCATTACTGGGGTGTCCAAACATGCTGTGGACTGGTCGTACCACTCTCTTACCCCTTGTGATTACAAGGATTTCGTTGCAGATTCCACCCTTGAGGGTGCTGAGCATCTAGGGGCTCAAGCTATTGCTGCGGTAATTTTCTTTACCTTAGCTACTTCTTTGAAGTTTTTACTTATATTTTTCTAACTTTTATCTTTTGGCAGACCAATGCCAACTTTCAGGGGGTATTGTTTCAAGCTAAGGCTTGGCGTACCTCCTCTGAGGCCAACAGGGTCAAGCTGGAGAGGTCTGAGGAGGAGGTGAAGTCTCTTAAAGAGACTCTTGACAGGAGGGAGAAGGAGCTTGCTGACGCTCAGGCTGATATTGTTGAGCTGAGGAAAGGCAAGGATGATTGCATCGATGAGTGACGCGCAGCCGTAGTTTGTAGTTTACTTATGGCCATTCATGGCTTTGTATTTTCTTTCTATGTATTTCCAGCCTTTGGGCTTAACTTAAACTTTTGTAAGTTTAGTTTTATTTATATTTTGTGGCCATTCATGGCTTGTGTTGTTTTCTTGCCTTTTGCATGTTTAGTTAGCATTTTGTACATATCTATTAGTATGCAATGCATTCAAAACATGATGAATAGGAGTATATAATTCATAACTTTGAAGAATGGGCTCAACCCTTACATAGTACTCAAGTTTTTTTTTTTAAAAACTTGGGCTGGTTCTATCAAACCTTATTTCTAGTAGTGAATCCACTTAGGAAACACGTTAAACATAATAAACTTTCAAGTTGGAGGCATGCCAAGTCCTTGGCACCTCATGCCCTTCAAGGGTTTCTAGCTTGTAAGAGCCTCGACCAAATACGTTCTTGACGCGATATGGTCCTTCCCAATTTGGGGCCAACTTGCCTTTTTGTCCTACTCCGGATGCTTCAATCTTTCTGAGAACCAAGTCTCCTTGCCGAAAGAACCTTTCCTTAACCCTTAGGTTGTAGTAGAAAGATGCCCTCTTCTGATGTTCAACTATCTTGGCGTTTGCTTCATCTCTAACTTCATCAATTAGATCCAAAGCTAGCCTCAAGCCTTCTTCATTTTCTTCTTGTTCATAAGCCTCAACTCTTGGGGAGGTGTGAGTAATCTCCACCGGGACCACTGCCTCTGCTCCATAAGCCAATAGAAACGGAGTTGCCCCGGTGGTGACTTTACAAGTAGTACGATATGCCCAAAGTATGGGGAGTAATTCGTCTACCCAAGTGTTTCTGGAGCGTTCAACTCTTTTCTTTAGTCCATCCAGGATAATTCGATTTGCAACCTCAGCTTGCCCATTTGCTTGGGGATGGACAACAGAAGTGAAGCGCAACTTGATATCATTCTCATCACAATACTTCTTGAACTCATCGTTGTTAAACTGAGTTCCATTGTCCGTGACCAGAACTCGTGGGATTCCATATCGGCATATCACATTTTCCCAGAAGAATTGCATTACTTGCTTGGTGGTTATCTTGGCTAAGGGCTTAGCCTCAATCCACTTGGTGAAGTAGTCGATTGCTACTATCAAGAACTTTCTTTGAGCACTTGCCATTGGAAATGGCCCGAGTATATCCATTCCCCACATAGCAAAGGGGATAGGTGAGTTAATGGATGTCATCATCTCTGGTGGTTGTCTAACCACTGGTGCATGTTTCTGGCACCGTTCACATTTCTTCACATAACTTTTAGCATCAGCAAGCATGCTTGGCCAATAGAAACCTAGACGGGTGACTTTATGAGCAAGGGCTCTGCCCCCCAAGTGTTGCCCACAAATTCCTTCATGCACTTCCTTTAGGGTCAATTCTGCCTCTTGAGGTCTCAAACATTTCAGATATGGAATGATGAAAGACTTCTTGTATAGGAGTCCCTCAATCAGGGTATACCTTAGTGCTCTGACGTACAGCTTTCGTGCTTCTGAAGTATCGTTGGGTAGCCATCCAGTTTCCAGATGAGCTTTGATGAGATCCATCCAACAGCCGCCAACATCAATGGGCGCTACCAACTTTCCGTTGATGCTTGGGGTCTTCAAGACTTGGAAGTATACACTCCCTGTATAGTTTTCAATTTCAGAAGAAGCAAACTTAGACAGGGCATCAGCCTTTATGTTTTCTTCCCTTGGAATGTGTTCTAAATAGCATTCGTCGAACTGAGTCATGATGGCCTTGACAAGTTTCAAGTACTTGGCCATGACTTCATCTCTGGCCTCAAATTCCCCATTTACTTGGGAAACCACTAGCCTCGAGTCTCCACATACTTTCAGAGTTTTGACCCTCAAGGCTCCAGCCAGCCCTAAGCCAGCTATCAGAGCTTCATACTCAGCCTCATTGTTTATCGTTGGGAAGTCAAGTTTCAGTGCATACTCTATGAGGAATCCATTAGGACTTTGTAGCACTAAACCGGCTCCACTTGATTTTGTTTTTGATGCTCCATCAAAATAGAGCACCCAACATTCTTTGGAGATTATGTCTTTAGTTTCCTTGTCTTCCATTATTACTTCCTGCCCCCCGACTTCTTGGTTGTCAATGGTACATTCAACCATGAAGTCAGCAAGCGCTTGAGCTTTTATGGCCGTTCGAGGCTTATACTTGATGTCGAATTCGCCCAATTCAATGGCCCATTTGATCAATCTTCCACTAACTTGAGGGATATGCAAGATGTTTCTTAGAGGTTGATCAGTCAAGACCTCTATCTTGTGAGCCTGGAAGTACGGGCGTAGCTTTCTTGAGGCCATTATCAAGGCTAAGGCAAACTTCTCAATCGTTGAGTAGTTTATTTCTGCCCCATGAAGAATCTTACTCACATAGTAGACGGGCTTCTGCACTTTCAATTCTTCCTTTATCAATACAGCTCCAAGGGCTGTGTTAGAAACTGCCAAGTACAAGTAGAGAGTTTCCCCTGGCTTGGGTTTTGCCAATAGCGGTGCTTCAGCCATGTATTTCTTCAGGGCCTCAAAGGCCTCTTGGCTTTCAGTTGTCCATTCGAAATTCTTTACTTTCTTGAGTGCTTTGAAGAAGGGCAAGCACTTCTCTCCTGACTTGGAGATGAATCTTCCCAATGCTGCCACTCTCCCTGTTAGTTTCTGGACATCCTTGACTGTCCGTGGTGGTTCCATGTCTAGAATTGCTTTGATTTTGTCGGGATTAGCCTCGATTCCTCTCTTGGAAACCATCAGGCCTAAGAACTTTCCCGAGCCTACACCAAAGGCACACTTGGCTGGATTCAACATCATTTTGTGGTGCCTCAGCACTTCGAATGCCTCTCGGAGGTGCTTAATGTGATCGACCTTATCGAGGCTTTTGACTAACATGTCATCCACATAGACCTCCATGGTTTTTCCAATTAGGTGCTCAAAGATTTTGTTTACCAACCTTTGATAGGTCGCTCCTGCATTCTTAAGCCCAAAAGCCATGACTAAGAAACAGAAGACACCAAAGTCAGTGATGAATGATACCTTGGCGATGTCATCTTTGTGCATCTTGATTTGATTATATCCACTGAAGCCATCCATGAAACTTAGCATCTCATGCCCAGCAGTGGCATCTATTAGAGCATCAATCCTTGGTAAGGGAAAACAATCCTTAGGACATGCATCATTCAATTCGGTGAAGTCGACGCACATCCTCCACTTCCCGTTAGCTTTTTTGACCATCACGGGGTTAGCTAACCATTCTGGGAATTGGATTTCCTCAATGAACCCAGCTTCCAAAAGCTTATTCACTTCTTGCTTAATGGCTTCAAGCCTCCTGGAGCAAAATTTCTTTTCTTTTGTTTCACTGTCTTCCTTTCTGGATCCACATTCAATTTGTGAGATATCAATTGGGGATCAATCCCTGGCATGTCGGCCGCTGTCCAAGCAAAAACGTCATTGTTTTCTTGAAGAAAAGACGTGAGTTTGCTCTTCAATGGTTCGGGCAGTAGTGCCCCAATATAAGTTACCTTCTCTGGTTCTCCTGGGACTAGGGGAATTGGAACCAAGTCCTCAGCCGGTTTCCCCCTTCTGTCCTCATTGTCACTTGTATCCATATCTTCAATTGGGAGAACCTGCCCCCCGATTCCATCAGGCTTCAATACGGCTACATAACAGCTTCTAGCCATCTTTTGGTCCCCCCGTTCTTCACCAATCCCATTCCTCGTGGGGAATTTGATTTTCAGATGGTAAGATGAGGCAACAGCCTTGAACGCATGAAGACCAGTCCTTCCCAGGATTGCATTGTAGGTTGAAGTCGCTTTTATAACTATGAAGTTCAACATCTGAGTAGACGTATTCATCCCTTGCCCCATAGTCATTGGGAGTTGGATAGTGCCTTCCACTTTTGATTCCACCCCGTTGAATCCGTATATAGGCATATTTGAGGGTGTTAACTGAGAGTCTGTGTAACCCATCTTGATAAACGCATCGTGGAACAAGATATCCACTGAAGCTCCATTATCAACCAAGACTCTTTTTGTTTCGGAGTTGCCTATCACAGGTATTATGACAAGAGGATCATCATGGGGGAACTTCACCCCTTCTAAGTCTGAATCGTCAAAACCTATTGACATTTCTGTTCTGGCACGTTTCGGTGCTTCTCCAACCACAGTCATTACCTCTCGGGCATAAGCCTTTCTTGAGTTTCGGGAGGACCCAGCAGCAGTTGGCCCTCCGAATATCATGTTGATCACTGGCCCTCGGGGCTTGGGATTCCGATCTTGATCGTTGTCCCTTCTATCATAATCCTTCCTTTCATAGTTCCCCTTTGGCTCCCTTGGCTTCCATCCTTAGTGAACTTGCTGAGTTTTCCTCTTCGTATCAGAAACTCAATCTCATCTTTCAGTTGTCTACAATCATCGGTGTCATGGCCGACTTCTTTGTGGAACCGACAAAACTGATTTTGGTTCCGTTTGGACAAATCAGCCCTCATTGGCTTTGGCCATTTGATATCTTCTTCTTTGGCCATCTCCATCAGAATTTGACTCCTGGGAGTATTCAATCTTGCATATTCTGTGAATTTTGGCCCAAAATTGTTTCTCTTGGGGGGAGAATCGGAGTTCTTTGATGTTCTGGGGAACTTTTCCTTGACGTCGTACTCCTGAGTTTCTTTCCTTTTCTTTGAGTTTCCACCATCGCCAGCGGTGGGTTCATACTTTCTCATGCTTTCCTCAGCCTTGATGTATTTTCCGGCTCTATCTTGGAGCTTCAACATGCTCTCTGGTGGATGTTTAGCCAACGACCTCCTGAAGTGGTCGTCAGTGGTTCCTTGTTGCAGGGCTATCATAGCCACTTTGTCATCTAAGTCCGGGAATTTCAAAGCCTCCGAGTGAATCGATTGATGTAGTCCCTTAGGGCTTCATTCTTTCCTTGACGTATTGCCATGAGTGATGCAGAACTTTTCTCATGCACCCTTCCACTAATGAACTGATTGATGAAAGCCTTGCTTAGTTCCTTGAAGGACCCAATAGAGTTGGGAGGTAGACGGCTATACCAACGTTGGGCCATGCCTGCCAAGGTTTGTGGAAACGCCCTACACTTGACCGCATCGTTGGCTGGCTGCAACAGCAGTGCATTGGAGAAGGTCCTTACATGATTTGCGGGATCTCCCGTTCCATCATAAGCTTTGATTGAAGGCATCTTAAACTTTCTGGATATAGCCGTTTTCATGATGTCTTGAGTAAATGGTGGTGTAGGATCATCGGGATCTCCTAGGGGCAACATAATACTAGGATCACCCCTTGGGGCTTCGGCCCTCCTGGTTCTCCTTGGTGGTGGATCCAAATTGATAATTGGAATTCCTTCAGCTTGACTTTTTGCTCTTGCGGCCTCTTGTTCTGCCAATACTTTCTTAAGCCTTGCGACTTCTGCCTCATGGGCCGCAAGCTTGTCCTTAGTAGTTTGGGGTTGATCTTGGTTGGTTTGCGAAGATCGTTTCCTTCTAGGAGCGACATCGTCCCCAGTTGTATAACCCTCATCCTCGGTGTAGGGCCCCGAAAAATCGTCTCGAAACATCTGACGAGTTTGGGTTTCACGGTTTTGGGGTTCCAAACCTGGTACGTAAGGGGGCACATAAGCCTCATGGTAGATTGGATTCATTCCACTACCACCCGCTGTGGGGCGAGGGGGCATGCCATAGCCGGGCATCCCCAAAGTCTGATTTGCGTGGTGAGGGAGATCAGTAGTGTGGAGTTGAAGACTGCGAGGTGCGTTCATAAGCAGCGCAGAGGTTGTAATTGGTTGCTGGTGAACGGTTTCTTGTGGATTAGATCCATGAATAACCATTTGTAGGGGATTCGTCCCTTCAGCAGTAATTGGGACTTCTTGTCTTTGAGTGTTGGTGGGGATATTCGCCCCTTGTGTGCCGGTAGTCGGCGGTGGCTAATCAGCCTCAGAGGTGAGGGGGCGATCATCGGGAGTTTGAGTATCCTGAGCTGTTCTTCGTGTGTTTGCCATGGTTGATGTTGTCTTCCCACAGACGGCGCCAAATGTTGTGGATTAAAAAATGTGCTTGTGTAATTAATGCTAAGGTTTAATGAGCTTCGAGCTTTTATGGCTGCACTCGTGTTTCCGGACTAAATTGGTCCTCACAAGATGCCTACGTATCTCAATTAATGTTGAGAATCAAGCCAAAGACGTAGTTCTGATTGTAGGATCAGGGACCTTATATAGGCGTCTGGAGCCTAGTATTTATGGTATGTTTAGGAGTCTTAGCTAATAAGTCTCCTTTTTGATATTGGATAAGCATTGTATTACTTGCAGGATAAGTCTTTTCCTTGTCGATAAAGGCTATGACTCATTAATTGCCTTTGATTGGGATTCTGGATCCTTCTTTGACCGATTTGCCATAATTTGGACTCTTTTCATGAGCTGTATATTTTCCCTATTCATTAATTACGAAATTAATGAATAATTAGGGTGTCGGTTCCTTAAATACCGGGCTTTTAATTGAATCAGCAATTATATTTCTATAATTACTTTTCTGTCCATATCACCTAACTAGTATAATAACTACTTTATTTTTTTTACACATCTAACTACAAACATTTCAAAACAATGGTTACAATGTTAACTAACACTAAATAATTTTATTCAAAAACTAAAGTTTTAATTTTTTCCGATCACTATCTATTTTTTATTTTTATTAATATGTACAAATTTCATTAATAGTAATTTGTTATAGTAAAATATAACAGACTTTAAAATATATATATATAATTCTATGGACATTTAATTTCTGAAATCAAAATGATGATATAAAATGTTAAACTAATACATATAGAAAAATGTATGGTATTATAATTAAATAAGTGATTAATTTCAAAATTGGAATTTTTTTAAAATTTATAAACCCAGCCAAGGCCGTCAAACAAGTACTAGTATTTAATTGAAAATTTTCTTATAATTAACATTGCAATTTATTATGAATTTTTTTGTCTAAAAACAAATTTTGGTGGATATTAGACATGTTTCTATCATTTATGGGACAATATTGTAAGGGAAAGTTGGAGATAATCTCATTGTATCACTTCTGGCTATCTAATTCCATTAAAGATTCTCAAGGCGGGGCAAGTATATTAATGACACTTCCTCACAAATATTTTCTTCATCCTGTGACTTCACTGGAGTATAAGTCAAAAATTTATCTAACAGTACTAAAAATTTGATGCCCTCTAAGTATTTATCTGAAACATGAATATTGTACTTTCAGAAGAAAATTGGTATTTTGCTAGATACATTTGACCCCTTTTTTTGGGCACTATAACATTTTAGTGATTTATTAAGGTAAAAATAAGTGATTTTGTCAGTTGATCAATGTAGGACACTTATTAAGATGGTCATTGAACTTGGTGAAGCTTTTCAAAACCATGCAAATATTTCAATGGACAATCTTGTGATTAAAGATGGACTAATCAAATGTTTTGGGCTGCCCAAACAGCCTGGCACTACAAGAAAAACGGCTAAATTCGACAAGAAAAATTCTGTCGAATTTAATTAAATTCGACGGAATTTTGTCGAATTTAACTAAATTCGACAGAAAATGTGTTTGTCGAAAATGCTCGCGTCGAATTTAGTAAATCGGTCGAATTTAGTATGCTAAATTCGACTAACTTTGGTCAAAATTGATATTGTTAAATTCGACCAAATTTGGTCGAAATTAGCACTTCAGGCGCCAAATTTCAAAATTTTGAAAATTTTAAATTTTGGTGAAAAATTCAAAATTTTAAAATTTTGCCGCCTGAAGTGCTAAATTCGACCAAATCTGGTCGAATTTAAAATGCTAAATTCGACCAAATCTGATCGAATTTAAAGTGCCGGAATTTAAAAAAAAACAGCAGCTTCTGCTGCTTCTTCTGCCGGAGTTACTGTTCCGGTGAACCAAAAACATCTCCAAAAATTACCAAATTAACATATCAGTAGGTAAATCCAACGATCTAAATATTCACCTAAACATAATTTAAAAACGAAAACTAAAACCCATATTCCGGTAAACCGAACATTTTCCGATGAGTCAAAACAAATCTGAAAAATTCTCAATTTAATATATGTATCCAAGCATCCGACGATATATACAATAGTCAAAATTGAAAATCAAAAAAAAATTATAATTGTTAATTCCGGCCACCTCAAGAATTTTCCGGCGAAATAAAAAGTGCCCGGAAAATTATGAAATTAATAACTAAGCATAAACAAGCACCAACATACAATCTTGCAGCCTCAAAATCATCAAAAACTTCATCAAACCTCCAACCCGAATTAAACTTCAAATATTACCCAGAAAAATATTTGATAAAAATCAAAAAATATTTATATCAATGTATAGAGCTTGATTTGTAGAATACATACATATATAAATCACTAATTTTGGATGAATAGATTGAGAGATGTGAATTTTTGAAGATTAAATATTATGTATATGTATATGTATATGTGCGGGTGCGGGGGCGGGGGCGGGGGCGGGGGCGGGGGCGGGGGGAGGGAGGCAGGGGGAGAGAGAGAGAGAGAGAGATTAAATATTATGTATATGTATATGTGGGGTGGGGTGGGGTGGGGTGGGGTGGGGGGGGATCGGAATCGTTGGATGGTGTTTTTTTTTGTTTTAATCAAGGGTTAGAAATTGATTAAAGAAGCACAATCCATGTGCTATGTTGTCCACTAATAACACATTGACACATGTTATCAAACAGAATTTTTAATTTTCTATTCCTAATATAGAGTAAAATAAATATATTATATTGACTAATACTCGTAACTAGTGCTTTGTCACAAATTATTATTTCTATTTTTTAAAACATATTTCTCGACGATCCAACCGTACGGATGTCAATATAAATCTAATTTAATATTATTCCCAAATTTTCAAAAGATAAAAAATTAATTTGGCCACAGATCTTAGTAGATCATTATTATATTGACTAATACTCGTAACTACTGTTTTGTCGTAACTACTCGTAATTTAATTATTGATTTTTTTTCATGTTATTTATTCACATTTAATTATTTAATAACGTTTTTTTTAAAATTGCAAAAATAAACCTTCGACGGAATTCTGTCACTTTTATAAATGCGACTAAAAACTGTCGAATATAGTTTTGAACGGTCTGAAAAATTTCGGCGGCAATATTCCCACAAAAACTAAAAGTTAAATTCGACAGAATTCGGTCGAAGTTTGAAATCTGAAATTAATATTTTTGGTGGGATTGTTCCCGCTTTTTTTGGTGGGTTCTAATTTCGACAGTACAAACAATTCTGTCGAATTTAGTATTGAAAATGCGACATAATAAAAATTTCTGTCGAATTTAGTACTAAATTCGACAGAATAATTTCGACAGAAACTAATTGCGACAGAATTGTGTCGAATTTAGCCGCAGTCTTAATTTTCAGCTGATATATGTCGAATTTGATGTCTGTCGCATTTAGTCTGTCGAATTTAGCCTTACTTTCTTGTAGTGTGGGGTTCCCACTATTCAAGATCATATGAATAAGATACATGATATTGTCAAACAAGTACTGGATCCTTTCTCCTTTGCTAACGATTTGTTAGACGACCTCAGGCTTGGATCATGTAAGTATTTGTAATTATTATGTGATTGTCTTTGATTATTTTGAAACAACATGAAATTATTAACAACTGATATTATTTTTTGGTAGGGATAATTTGGATAGGTGTCTTTGAGCATCCAATTTTTATGATCCCTGAACAAAGATTGACACATCATGATATATGCTGGGTTAAAATCCAAGAAAAGTATTCTTATGAAAAATTCTGAGAAATGTTCAATAACATGTTTATTCTCAAAAGAAAAAGGCTGGGAATTGGAAACAGAGATTGTTGCGGATAGAGGATAGAGGCTCTCGTGGATTGAAGGAGATCTTTTCTGGAGGATACAATTCAACTTATTTTGAAAAGCACAAAATAATTAGAAATGCATTTCAGCATCTGGATTATAAAGGAAACAAGGTTGAATTAGTTAAAAATTATTTTTTCTCTAAATATGCATGTAGTAGTACTTGTTATCTGCTTGTATGTGAAATAGGATGTTAACTTTATTTGTGGGATGCCATTCTCATAAAGTAGGGCTCTCAATAGTAAATAAACTAGTATTTTTCAATATATTTATATTATTATTATTATTATTTGAATTTGGCATTTAGGGGTATCAAAGTATTTTTGATAGAATGGTGTCAAAAATAATGTGAAAAAAAGAAAATTTATAAAAATAATTTTTTTAATTATCGGAGAAAGTTAGCACCACATTCATTGAAAATGCTATAAGGTACTTTGTTTCTTTGGACTGACTCTCATTTTGACCTCTTAAAAGTATGTACACGACTATTTGTAAACTGAAAATTTTTAGAGGGGCAGCACTGTTAAATTTGACCTTCATGTTGGGCAGCACTGTTGTAAACTGTGTTACATAATAAAACTGTTATATAAAACTGTTGTAAACTACCTATCTTGTTTTTTTTATATTAAAATTCTCACACTATTATATCTTGAGACTAGAGCTGAGCTGTTCGTGAACAAGCTCGAGCTCGATTTGGCTCGTTAAGAACTCGAGCTTGAGCTCGAACACAAAAAATTGTTCGTTAAGAAAACGAGCTCGAGCCGAGCTATTAGTGAGCTCGAGCTCGACTCGAGCTCGATAAAGCTCGAAAAAATTAAGATATATTCGACATATTTTTATATTATTTGTTAACATTTTAAATTAATTTTGCAATTTATAGTATGTATATTTTAGGTTTATTGAGAATTGATTGGGAAATTGGGTTCGGTTTCGATAAAAAATGTTTTAGTTCGTTGGGCTAAGAAAAATTGGGCTTCATTATCTATAAAAATTGTAAGTTCTAATGAGTTCGGCTCGACTCGGCTCGGCTCGACTCGGCTCGGCTCGACTCGGCTCGTTTTTGTTCGATAAAAGCTCGTGTTCGGCTCGTTAGTTAACGAGCTCGAGCTCGAACACGAATTTTGTGCGATAAGAAAGCTTGGCCTGGCTCGGTTCGTCAGAGAAAAAAGTAAAACTCGGCTCGTTTACATCAAAGCTCGGCTCGGTTCGTGAACAACCCTAATTATATCTGATGTATGTGATATACAGAGGGAGGACTACTTTAATGATGGCTGTGTTGATGGAAGTGGAAAATGTATCCAGAGAACAAAATCCGATCATGCATTTTGTCAAATCATTTCGAATCTTACTTTTTATTTTAGGTAATAGCAAAACTACTTTGGTTTTTATTTTTGAAGTGTATCCAAATACCCTTTTGTAATGGATTTGATCTAATTACAGCCTTGGCAAGGCCTTATAGCTCAAATCCTGCATTCATTGATGAAATGAGAATTGACATCTTAGATAATATATATCCAGGTATGTACTCCATATGTGTATGCATGTTTTTATATATTTTTTTATGTAAACATGTATATTAATTGCATTTTTACTTGCTAATTACTTTTTTGTTTTATAGCTACGGGAAGGAAGGTAGGATTTATGTGGCAAGCCGATCAGTACTAGGGCTGTTCACGAACCGAGTCGAGCCGAGTTTTGATGTAAACGAGTCGAGCCTCCTTTTTTTTTTTGACGAGCCGAGCCGAGCCGAGCCGAGCCGAGCCTCCTTACCGAACAAAAAGTTTGTTCGAGCTCGAGCTCGTTAAGTAACGAGTCGAACATGAGCTTTTATCGAACATTAACGAGCCGAGTCGAGTCGAGCTTTTATCGAACAACTCGTTAAGTCTGATACAAAAGTATTTCTCCAAAAATAAAGTAAAAACATGACATGTATATAACTAATAATAAATAACTCATAATATTCATCCCCCAATTATCCGAGCAGCCTTTGCAGATCATCCCCCAATTCAACCTAAATCTCAATCTCATCAACGTATTTAACTTCTCAGAAATAATTCATCATAATATCTCTCCTTTGTCTTTCAAGATTCTTCATTTTTTGGCTAATTCAAGATTTTGTACTTAAACTTTTACAATTCTTCGAATTTCGAAAAAGTTTACAATTTTCTGGGTTTTGATTGGTTTTGCATCAAAGGGTAGCCAAGAAAAAGAGATATATTGGTTTTGCTCCTTACGAGTTTTTGATTGTTGTGATGGGATTGGGAAGAAGAGTGTGTTTTTTCCGGATATTGGTGATGAATTGGTGGTTGATGTTGGGAGTATGAGGGTTAGTCAAGATTGGGATGAGTGTACTGGGATTGGTATTGGTATGAGAGTTGTTTTTTGAGGTGAGTTTGAGAAAGAGGGGTGGTTGTTGTGGTTTCGGTGGTTAAGCAGAAAGAGGGGTGGCCTGTTCTAGCATTCTGTTTCGAGCTTAAACGAGCCGAACTCGAGCCGGACGAGCTCGAGCCGAGCTCGAGTCGAGCTCACTAATAGCTCGGCTTGAGCTCATTTTTAAGTTCGAGCTCGAGCTGTTCACGAACCGAGCCGAGTCGAGCCCTTAACGAGCCGAGCTCGAGCTTGTTCGCGAACAGCTCAGTTCGTGAACAGCCCTAATCAGTACCCTGCTATCTTGTGTAGATAAATCTAGAAAAGCCTCACTAGTCATATTGGACAGGTAAATTTTTAGTTTGTCTTCGTATATTCTTCTTATTTTGATTTATTGCATATCTTATCTGATTCAAATTTTCTAAATGTTCAGCTATTTCAAGACATTTGTAACAGTTTTAAGGGATTTAATGAAACGCAACTGCATGAGTGAACAAAGTCTTCATCACCTTCCTTTGAAGAAATCTACAAAAGACAATCTGGTGTCATGTCTGCCTTGAAATTCTACAGATCAAGACCCTCCCGACTTCAACGAGGAAATCAGTTCTATTAAGACTTGAGAAGATCTTGGTCTTATTTTTCACATCGGAGTCTTGGAAGAATCAAGATACAAAGTCATATATGTGTAGCATTAGTGAAGAAGTGAAGAGTACTGCATGGATAGCCTGTGAATTGAAGTACATATTGAACCACTATTATTTGTAAAAAGTTAAGTACATATATTCTTTGTAGGCAGAAACTATAATCTGTGAGACATGCTCACTCACAATTGATCTGATTATAGGCATCATGTACAAAAGAATGGCATAAGGGCACAGTGTGGTCCTGTCACCTGTGTGACATATTGACATTATCTCATGCCTAAAAATTAGTCATCTTTATCTTTTGCATTATCATTCATTAGCATCTATTTGACTGATAGCAGAAATATTTCTCGTACTTCTATACAAGAAAATGAAGAGATGTTTAATCCTATTAAACATAAGGTCAATGCCTCAGTCAACCTTGTAAAGGATTTTACACATCCAATAAAAAAGAAGTTACTAGTGGCTTACAAGACACACAAAGTCAAAGTTAGTTAGAAAAGTCAAGTTAGTTAGTGAACTATATATATAGTCAATCTGTTTGTAATCATTTCAACAATCATGATGGAATAACAAACTCTTCTCTATCATTTCTCTGTAACTACTATGGTGTCAAATATAGATATAGGATATATACAAAGTTTATTTTACTCTTTATGGTATCAAAGCATTGTTGAAAGGCTAGTTCGAGTTTGAAGTTCATCAACGCAAGCTCGATCTTCATACTTTCAGCACGATCCACAGGTTTTATACTCTTGTAATTTCCGCAACAGTTTAGAAGTTAATTCTTGATCAATTGATTGATTGAATCCGATACAAATTGCTTAATTGAGAATCGTGATTTGTTTTCGTTGATTTCGATCGTTTTTGCTTCGTGATTGATTAGACGATGTTAGGTCAAAATTTGGGGAAATCATCACGTATTTCTTATGCTAATGCTGTGATGGGTGAAAATAGTCAAAATAATGCAACAAATAGTGCAGATGGTAGTGATTCTAGGTCAAGAAATGAACTTGTTAATGATGAAGTTTCTGTTGAGTCGAATCTTCATCCTCTTTATCTACAGAACATAGATCATCCAGGATTGGTTCTTATTTCTAAGAAATTAACTGGAACTGATAATTTTGGTCCATGGAAACGATCTATCACCATAGCGTTGTCAGCTAAGAACAAAATTGGAATTGTAAATGGCACTTATCCCAAACCAGATGATAATTCCATTCTTAGGGCACAATGGGATAGAGTTAATGACATGGTCATCAGTTGGATCTTGAACACTGTTTCAGATGAAATCAGTAATGGCATGGATTTTGTTACTTCTGCTCATGATATGTGGAATGAGTTACATGATCAGTTTTCAAGTGTAAATGGTCATAGAGTGTATCAAGGTTTCAAGAATGGCATAAGGGCACAGTGTGGTCCTGTCACCTGTGTGACATATTGACATTATCTCATGCCTAAAAATTAGTCATCTTTATCTTTTGCATTATCATTCATTAGCATCTATTTGACTGATAGCAGAAATATTGCTCGTACTTCTATACAAGAAAATATTCTCAATCTTGCCGTATTTTAGAAATGGTGGAGTTTAATAATGAGAACATGGTAGTTTTATAAGGAAATATAGATAAATAAAAATCTTATCATTCATTGTATGCGGTGGGTCACATATTTTTGGTTAGCTTGCGCGCATGTCACATTTGCATAACAGGTATATATTTGTATATTTCTGTACATAATAAATTACACTAATTTACTTTCTTTCTAATATCCGTTGTGCTATATAATGACGGTAGAAAAGGGATATAGAAATTATAAACAATTTGAATTGTCATCATTTTTTGTTTTTTGTGTGAATGATATTGTTATGTCATATTTTCGGCTGCCTCAATTATCTCATAATTTTTCAATATTAATTATAGAAAATATCTCCAAATAATTCTTTCAAATCAGGAAAGAATCACAACTCTAATATAACTCTAAAAAGATAAAATCAACTTATATCAAGTTATCATATCACATAACTGCGTTGTTGATCCCTATATATAAACAGGGTACGCAGACATCTTAGAAGACGATCCGACACATCAAACAAGTCGACACACCTTTCAAGTCCAGCCTCAAACATCCAAAAATCCCAAATCCCCCTATTTTTATAATTCGGTATTCCAGCAATCCCCGAAATTTGTTATCACCAAATTTCTCCGTTAACAATTGGCGCTAGAAGGAGGGGATTATTTTTTGATTATGGAGGATAATCAAATCATCTACATCATGCACAATGGGGTTTTATCGGATCTGGAGCGGCTTTAATGGAGGAGCAGAACGATGGAGGCAGTGATTTATGGTTTTATTCAAAATTAAGATAAGTTTTCTTATGATTTTGTCCGTACAAATAAGTTATCTTATTAAATTCGTAGTAAATTTAATACATGTCAGATTTTGATGATTTTTTATGATCCGGAAAGTTTTTGCGATTTCCTACAACTTTCGTTTTTGGTGTTTTATGAGATTATGTTTCGATCTATTCTCGAAATCACAAAACATAATCAGATCCTGTTTTTCAGTGTTGAGAAGTTAATCAGCAGAGGTTTTATTTGATTCCCGATTCGTTATAAGTCCGTTTCTGACGAGCCATATATCATCGGAAAGCTCCTTTTGTTTCCTACAACTTACATGTTTTGTGTTTTCCAAGAAAATATCGTTTACAGGGCCAAAAAGGTAAAAAACAGATCAGGACAGAATCTGAATCATAGAGATGTTAAAGAATTGTGATGCAATATTCGTAGTACATGATTTGATTACTTCACTAGCTCGTGCATGAACAAAAATAAGTGTGGAAGGTCCTTATCTGATAAGGGTAATATTTTTGAAGACCCTCTTCCAAGAAGGATAATATTTTTGAAGACCCTCTTTTGAAGAAGATAATATTTTTGAAGACCCTCTTTCGAAGAGGATAATATTTTTGAAGACCCTCTTTCGAGGATGATAATATGTTATTCCCAGAACAATGCAACCTAGATTGTAGAAGGGGGGGGGGGGTTGAATACAATCTAGTTAATTTTACAAAACTTTTCAAATTTTTTACAGTATGAACATATGTGTTTGTAAATTAACTAAGACTTGAGTCAAGCCATGAACATAAATGAATTCTTCGAGTTAAAAAGAAATGCAGGAGACAAGCAAACTTTTTAAACTTTTCAGGTGGGTTTCTCGGAAAAAGCCCACCTGAGGTGTATATTGAAGAATTCTCTGGTTTTGTTTTTCAACAAACTCCAGCTGCTTACACAGATGATGAAAGAGAGCCTAAGTATTTTTACATTCAGATTTGTGCTCTCTTCACATGCATAATCTATGCTACTCCACACAGTCTGATATACATCGACTGTGTGTTACAAACAAAACCTACAACATAATAAAATATTACATTTTTGGTTCTTCTTGATCACATGATCGTCTCAGAAACTATCCTATTCAGGAAATGCCTTGGCTGTCATCACAGATAAACTTGTATAATCCCAAATGGTGCTTTCTGATTGAGTGTGCAACTCTCTTCAAAAATTACTAAGTCCATGCAATTGACCTAGCTTCCAAGCCCATGTGACATCTGCATGAAAGAGACCTCTCCTTGGTTACCCGACTGTCAAGTCACTATCAGCTGAGATAAGTGAACATGTAGTATTGCAAATAGGTCTTCATGCTTGTCAAGCTTTTCCTTTGTGTCCAGTTAGAAGGTAAACTTCTAGGTAGCTGCCTTAACTCATATTTATCCATCGAGACATAAAAGAAAATAGATGACTTCACATTTCACTTGTAGGAATTTGAGCCTTTGAATATTTACAATTTTGACTCCCT
This sequence comes from Heracleum sosnowskyi, assembly GCA_030848705.1. Lineage (NCBI taxonomy): Eukaryota > Viridiplantae > Streptophyta > Magnoliopsida > Apiales > Apiaceae > Heracleum > Heracleum sosnowskyi. Next base: position 4,068,438 of record CM061242.1, on the reverse strand, counting down.
ATTCCATACATCTTTTGCGTCGTTATCCAATATCTTTTAGTCACGAGTGTGTAATGATGATCTCTGAGACTGTCCTCCATTCAATCTGTTAAATAAAGGAAACCTTCAAAAGATTCTGTTACATAGATTTGTTTTTCATGTTGAATGAGATGAACATCAGTAGGCGTATTAATTCCATATCCGTAGACTACCATTCCATGTTAGTTATCCGTAGAAGGTAATCTCAGAATATCCGTAGAAGTAATATTCCATAACTGTATCCATAGATGAGACATGACATTCTTGACTTCATCCAGAGATAGACCATGACCTCCTTAACTACATCCATAGATAAAACATGACATCCTCAGTCGTATCTGTAGATCGACTTCGTTCAGGTTTTGTCCTTAGAAGTGATGTCCTTAGCTTTTATCCGTAGATGAGATAAGATGTTCCCAGCTTCTATCCGTTGATGAGATAAGTGTTGGGTTTTATTGCATACGCGGAAGCATGGATAACAATTATTTACATATAAAACCCGTAAAACCGCATACGATTCATGGATAAAATTAAAGAATCGATTACTAACCTTTAAAAGCGATCCAAGGATGATGAATAGAGACTCTTAGCAGCTGCTCCTCAATATGTGAAGCACTCCACAAGTATCCACCAAGAGATGACGATCCGATGGAGAAAAGAAAGGCTGAGAGAGAGAATTAGGGTTGCCTCCCTTTTTCTTTTCTTCTAAAATTAGGGTTGGGGGCTTGAGGGTTTATAATAATATATTTATAGGCAAAATACTCAGCTGAATATTTGTCCCATAAAATATTATTATTATTAACCATTTAATTAATTAATCTCATTAATCAATTAATTAATAATTAAAACTCTTTTAATCATTAATTTTTTTCTAAACTCTTTAGAAAATAATTCTCTCACTTAATTTAATTTCTTAAATTAAATTCTTAATTAATAATATTAAGAACTCTTCTTATTTAATTTATAATAAATTAAATCATATTTAATTGATTATAAAGAAATGCTAATCAAATATTTATTTCATAAATAAATAACGACTAGCCATTATTAATTATTTCCTTCACCATCAAATCATTCTCTTTTATGGTGTGACCCTGTAGGTTCAATATTAAGCCGGTAGTAGAAATAAATAATAATAAAACTATTTTATTATTATTTATATGAATTCTTCTAATTCATTAAATACGATTAATAAATTAATCATATTTATTCTACATCGTGAGTGATACTTCTCAGCATATCGCGACTATCCGGATAATATGAATTCACTGCTTAGAATACCAAGAACCTATTCAGTGACTAGTTACCGTACAATGAATTCCTTCTACCCTACAATGTCCCGATTAAATACAAGGCATGGATCTCGTGTCAAGCCTATCTAATTTAATCATATGCTTTCCTATTCACTATGCTTAGTTCCGATTAATGCAAATTAGAAACTTCTTTCTAATTTCATTCACTCTGGCCAGAGATTCCTGAACTAGCATAAATGGAATAACATAGGACATACTCTTCCTTCACTGGAAGGGGCAGATCCTTTATTGATCATTCACTATCTTCGTGCACAAATTCCTATACCCAGAAGAGCACTAATTATTGTCCCTCGAGACTAAGAGCTAAACCAAAGTATAGTTCACTGTACACAAGATGACTATGATGATCTCAAGTCAAAGGACACTTGTACAACCATCACTATATGAACAACTACTGACACATGAGTGAACTCCATTAGTTGTTCAACTGATCGAGTCATGTTCAGTGAACTTATTCCTAATAAGCACCTACATACTAGCTATAGTGTCACCACACAAATGCCTATGAGAACAGACATCCTTCACAATGAAGCAAGCATAGTATGTACCGATCTTTGCGGTTTAATTAACTACCAATTAATTATCCTACGACCAGGAACTATTTAAGTTTAGAGTTATCATCTTTAAGGTCTCATTATTATGATCTCATCATAATCCATAAAAAGCTTTACTCTAAACAATGGATCATCTAATTTAAACACTTTAAATAGATAAGCCCGTAATAAAACACATAACTATTTTTATTAATTTAAACAAACTTGAATCAGATTGAACAAAATGTCTCCTAACTCATATGACCTCCTTAACTACATCCATAGATAAAACATGACATCCTCAGTCGTATCTGTAGATCGACTTCGTTCAGCTTTTGTCCTTAGAAGTGATGTCCTTAGCTTTTATCCGTAGATGAAATAAGATGTTCCCAGCTTTTATCCGTTGATGAGATAAGATGTCATCAGCTTCTATCTGTTGATGTCATATGATGTTTTTAACTTGTATCCATAGATGAAATAAGATTTCATAGCTTGATCTGTAGAATGGATACAGTTAGCTTCATCTTTAGAAAAAACATCTTGTCATCTTTATTGATTCACCATTACTGAGTTGATTAGGCAGACTTACCACTTAAACACTTGGTGCTTGATTAGACGTCTGTTGGCTTGCTTCTGAATTGCTTCCTAACTTGATGACAGAATATCCTCCAATCATTTGATGTGGCTTTTAGACCTTGGATAGATAAAATATATACCTTCTAGTTAACTTCCTGATTTATTAGCTTCTGTGAACTAGCTTTCTGACAATCAGCTTCGGTATCAAGATCAAATTCTTGTCTTGAGCATTTTGTTATCCTCATTCCAAATGTGTCAACTCTAACAATCTCCCCCTATTTATGACTGTTAGAACTGGCATAAATCCTTAAGTTGATGATAACAAAACCCTTCAATGTTCTCAATGATCCTCAGATAGAGATTAATACTGGACAAAATTTGATGATGCTGCAAAAACAAAATTAACAACTTGAAGCTGTCAGATTCCATATACGTTCCTGTAATTTAGTCTATACCTTCTGCTAAGGGGTTCCAATAGATTTTAATCCAGAGTATAGAAATTCTGAAGTCTGAGATCTCCTTCTAACTCCCCTTGAGAACAACCTATCTTCTCTAACTTCTACCCCTTTTTGTTATCAGTAATGAGGATAGAAGAGGCATTAACTTAATTAGTTACTGAATGAGATATTTGGGTACAGGAATCCAACAGTTCAAGGATCGAAAGATTTCTCTTAAGAATCTCTCTATTCTTGCATCAGGATCTCATCCTGGCTCACTTCACACAACTCACCTTCCCTTACTAAAGGGGTACTCTAAAACTCTCCTTTTGCCATGCTGGAAGAATTAGCATGCCTCTCATTCTCTCCCTCTCCTTTTTCCTGGTCTCAAGCCAGCCACTCCACTAACTCTCTTCCCACAAACCTATAGATGTCTCAACTATATTGAATTCCTTGATACTCAGTTGGAATGAGCCGAATGATTTTTAAAGAAAGAATCATGGAAATCAATATTGTTGGTCTACTGATAATCGCTGGTTAGGCTTATCCGTAGATTGAGAAGCGATTATCCGTAGATTGAGAGACACATTTCTAAGGATGAAGGATATCCGTAGAGGATTTTGAAGAATGGGCTTGTGAAGTAGAAATTCATGTAAGTTCTGTGAGGATTGAATGTGACATTTAAGTGCACAGTGCTTACATCAAGATCATCAAAAAAAGACTAATGATCCAACAAATTCTCTGAAAGAGAATGATCACTAGGTGAATGGAGCTTCTCCAAGAGTTCAGAAAATGGAGAATCAAGTACTGATGAGTTGAATGCTGCAGTTATCACTTAATGAGATGAAATGGACTGGGGACTGCATCCTCACATTTGAAGAAGATGCATCAAACTGAATTTAAGAATAGTGTGTGCTCCCCCTGTGCCTGTGCATATATTTTCTTTCTACTTCAAGAAACAGAAATGATAATAATCAACATTATGCACACAGTATCCCAATCCCTCATTAGTGCTCCTGCATCAGAGTATTTTTCAATGATCATAGTCTTTTGAGAGACTACAACCAAAAAAGAGCTAATCCTTTTTTACCATTATGCCTTTTTGAGAAGACATAAGGCAGTTTGGCTGGTAATCTCACCCTCACCTTTCTTCTAGTGGTTTCTTGATGTTCACCACTGCCCTCACCCTCACTTAACTCCTTTATCACTCCCCACTGGTTAATATTTTCTAGAATTTTGCAACTATAGTTTGTTGAGAAACTGTAGAGGGTGTTAAGAGTTGTTGATCACATTTAGGGTGTAACTGATAGGGTAGAGAACTTGGGGGTCATTCCAATCAGTTCTCATCTCAGTTTTGGAAAAGGCAAAGAAAAATGATATAGATTTTAGCAAGTGAGAGTTTGATAAAGATAAGATGATTACCTTCCCTTTATCAATGATGAACTGTTAAGAGCCTTCTCCATTGAAGGTTTATTCTCCTAATAGTCCAAGATTACCAGTTTTCCCATTAATTGTTACAACATCCTCATAGAGACCATCAGAAGCTGCAAAAACCTTAACTTGATAGATTGTCAATTTCTTTTAAATTCTTTCAAGTTTTCTTCTGGTGTTTCTTCATTGAGTTCATGCAAAATAGATGAAACAATTTTTGTGTAGCTCAGAGAGCTCACTAGTCTGTTAGTTGAACAATTAGGGCTTCTGGACAACTTAATCAAAGTTGATCCTTAAGCAAGTAGATTTTATGATTCAACCTTTGATCAGTTTGTCAAAAAAAAAAATGTGTAATTAATTTTTATTGTTTGTGTATTTGAGATGTTTGTCAACAATTTCCTTTTTTTGTTAGAAAATGAATCCAGTTAACATGCAAGCCATTTTTAAGAGGATAAACAAGTTAAATGAGTTCAAATGCAGAAAGAAAGAAACTAAACAAGCGCAATACACAACAATATAATAAACTGGGGGGAAACCCCATATTCATTAAAAAAAAGTATTACATCAATAACAAAGAACACTTAAAAACAAAAACTGGAACAAAAACATGCCAGTTATGCTGCTACTGCCGCCTCCCCGGAGGCTCCTTCAGGGCCTCCCCAGCGGTTGCGAGCCATAAGAGCATTGAGAGTAGCTCTCATCCTTCGAATCTCATCCTCCTCTTCCCGTATGAGGAGATCAATCTTCTCTTGCAATAGGAAGATTTTTTCCATTGTGGACAATGCGTTGAACTCCTCGGGATTGATGTCAAGAATTGTAAAAGCCATTTTGGAGAAGTGTTTAGAGATTTAAGATGAAGAAAAGAGAGCTTAACCTTTGCCTTTAAATAGGTAGGGAGCTACAAGATAACCCTTGTGTTTAACTGGGGTTAAATGGGGGTTAGGAAAGCTGAAGAGACATGCATTAAATCACTCTAGTGTAAATGAAGACACTACTCGAGTTCCTAGAGTGAAAAATGTGTCTCAGCTCAGATTACAAAAATTATCATGACATAGATATTTTGAATAAAGATAAGAATAAAACTAAATAGCTGGTCATATATATATGTTCAGCTAAATAATATTAAACTAAAATCTCTAGACAAGAAACATTAAGAATATCAATACTTTTTGAATAATGTAACAAGCAGGTTATCTGAATTTTCGAGACACTTATTCAGCTGACATCATTCATTAAATGTATGACATTTGACAAATGATATCCCTGAATATTTATCTATGGAAAAATCAAAGAACAGCAATGCATTTAGCTTGTTAATGTCTAGAGATGATCAGCTATTTAATATCAGTGAGAAAAGTAGCTTGCTATCTCTTTGAATATTACTCAAAAGATAATTTCCAGACAGCGAATGTAATAGTACAAATCAAGAAAGAGTTTTTAGAACTTTGAATGTGGACAAGTCTTTAGACGAGATGGGAGCAATATATGTCTATAGATGACCAGTTAAGCAAATGTAATTGTGTGGTCGCAATTAGAGGCATGGTTATTCCTTGAACCATTCGACGAAGAGGATCGATACATGATCATTAACGACTCAAAGCCATAGGTATTCACCATAGTCTTTGATATGTCATCGTGTGTGGAGTGTGACTATACCAAAATTAATGATAAAGATTCAAGGTGAAACATTCCATCTAGATCAAGTGATCATCAAAGTAGGGGACTTTGGAAGATAGGGTTTAAACTCGCAACAGTACCAACTCTGAAAAATATGTCATGTATAAAATATGATATGCAATAATGTTCTGGGTTTGTGGGGAATGTTAGAGAATGGGAAATGCAAGACCTAATTTAGATAGATTCTTGATGCAATTTCCGGAAACTAACAATTGGAACTTGTTTCAAATCCAATTTATTCTCTATTTTTTTGTATCTTAAGAAAATCTAAGAATAGGGTTAGAAAGTTATAAACCATGAATGATGTAAATGATAAACTGGAAAAAATTAATTGCAAAAAAGTAAAAAAGTAGCAAGTCCTTCTCCACACCCAACGAGAACAACCTACTGTTTAATTAATTATTACACCTAAGAACTGATCCCTCGAAGTGTATTTAATGTGGTAATAACTAGTCGTAAAGGTGGGTCGATATAGTACCTTAAACTACATATTGATACTTATGCATCTGCATTATGTCCCCTGTAAACCTCTAAGGTACTAATTATACAAATCAAGAAAGAGTTTTTAGAACTTTGAATGTGGACAAGTCTTTAGACGAGATGGGAGCAGTATATGTCTATAGATGACCAGTTAAGCGAATGTAATTGTGTGGTCGCAATTAGAGGCATGGTTATTCCTTGAAGCATTCGACGAAGAGGATCGATACATGATCATTAACGTCTCAAAGCCATAGGTATTCAACATAGCCTTTGATATGTCGTCGTGTGTGGAGTGTGACTATACCAAAATTAATGATAAAGATTCACGGTGAAACATTCCATCTAGATCAAGTGATCATCAAAGTAGGGGACTTTGGAAGATAGGGTTTAAACTCGCAACAGTACCAACTCTGAAAAATATGTCATGTATAAAATATGATATGCAATAATGTTCTGGGTTTGTGGGGAATGTTAGAGAATGGGAAATGCAAGACCTAATTTAGATAGATTCTTGATGCAATTTCCGGAAACTAACAATTGGAACTTGTTTCAAATCCAATTTATTCTCTATTTTTTTGTATCTTAAGAAAATCTAAGAATAGGGTTAGAAAGTTATAAACCATGAATGATGTAAATGATAAACTGGAAAAAATTAAATGCAAAAAAGTAAAAAAGTAGCAAGTCCTTATCCACACCCAACGAGAACAACCTACTGTTTAATTAATTATTACACCTAAGAACTGATCCCTCGAAGTGTATTTAATGTGGTAATAACTAGTCGTAAAGGTGGGTCGATAGTACCTTAAACTACATATTGATACTTATGCATCTGCATTCTGTCCCCTGTAAACCTCTAAGGTACTAATTATACAAATCAAGAAAGAGTTTTTAGAACTTTAAATGTGGACAAGTCTTTAGACGAGATGGGAGCAGTATATGTCTATAGATGACCAGTTAAGCGAATGTAACTGTGTGGTCGCAATTAGAGACGTGGTTATTCCTTGAAGCATTCGACGAAGAGGATCGATACATGATCATTAACGTCTCAAAGCCGTAGGTATTCAACATAGCCTTTGATATGTCGTCGTGTGTGGAGTGTGACTATACCAAAATTAATGATAAAGATACAAGGTGAAACATTCCATCTAGATCAAGTGATCATCAAAGTAGGGGACTTTGGAAGATAGGGTTTAAACTCGCAACAGTACCAACTCTGAAAATTATGTCATGTAAAAATATGATATGCAATAATGTTCTGGGTTTGTGGGGGAATGTTAGAGGATGGGAAATTCAAGACCTAATTTAGATAGATTCTTGATACAATTTCCGGAAACTAACAATTGGAACTTGTTTCAAATCCAATTTATTCTCTATTTTTGTATCTTAAGAAAATCCAAAAATAGGGTTATAAAGTTATAAACCATGAATGATGTAAATGATAAACTGGACAAAATTAAATGCAAAAAAGTAAAAAGTAGCAAGTTCTTCTCCACACCCAACGAGAACAACCTACTGTTTAATTAATTATTACACCTAAGAACTGATCCCTCGAAGTGTAATTAATGTGGTAATAACTAGTCGTAAAGGTGGGTCGATAGTACCTTAAACTACATATTGATACTTATGCATCTGCATTCTGTCCCCTGTAAACCTCTAAGGTACTAATTATACAAATCAAGAAAGAGTTTTTAGAACTTTGAATGTGGACAAGTCTTTAGACGAGATGGGAGCAGTATATGTCTATAGATGACCAGTTAAGCGAATGTAATTGTGTGGTCGCAATTAGAGGCATGGTTATTCTTTGAAGTATTCGACGAAGAGGATCGATACATGATCATTAACGTCTCAAAGTCGTAGGTATTCAACATAGCCTTTGATATGTCGTCGTGTGTGGAGTGAGACTATACCAAAATTAATGATAAAGATTCAAGGTGAAACATTCCATCTAGATCAAGTGATCATCAAAGTAGGGGACTTTGGAAGGTAGGGTTTAAAATCGCAACAGTACGAACTCTGAAAAATATGTCATGTATAAAATATGATATGCAACAATGTTCTGGATTTGTGGGGGAATGTTAGAGAATGGGAAATTCAAGACCTAATTTAGATAGATTCTTGATGTAATTTCCGGAAACTAACAATTGGAACTTGTTTCAAATCCAATTTATTCTCTATTTTTTTGTATCTTAAGAAAATCCAAGAATAGGGTTATAAAGTTATAAACCATGAATGATGTAAATGATAAACTGGACAAAATTAAATTCAAAAAAGTAAAAAAGTAGCAAGTCCTTCTCCACACCCAACGAGAACAACCTATTTTTTAATTAATTATTACACTTAAGAAGTGATCCCTCAAAGTGTATTTAATGTGGTAATAACCAGTCGTAAAGGTGGGTCGATAGTACCTTAAACTACATATTGATACTTATGCATCTGCATTCTGTCCCCTGTAAACCTCTAAGGTACTAATTATACAAATCAAGAAAGAGTTTTTAGAACTTTGAATGTGGACAAGTCTTTAGACGAGATGGGAGCAGTATATGTCTATAGATGACCAATTAAGCGAATGTAATTGTGTGGTCGCAATTAGAGGCATGGTTATTCCTTGAAGCATTCGACGAAGAGGATCGATACATGATCATTAACGTCTCAAAGCCGTAGGTATTCAACATAGCCTTTGATATGTCGTCGTGTGTGGAGTGTGACTATACCAAAATTAATGATAAAGATTCAAGGTGAAACATTCCATCTAGATCAAGTGATCATCAAAGTAGGGGACTTTGGAAGGTAGGTTTTAAACTCGCAACAGTACCAACTCTGAAAAATATGTCATGTATAAAATATGATATGCAATAATGTTCTGGATTTGTGGGGGAATGTTAGAGAATGGGAAATTCAAGACCTAATTTAGATAGATTCTTGATGTAATTTTCGGAAACTAACAATTGGAACTTGTTTCAAATCCAATTTATTCTCTATTTTTTTGTATCTTAAGAAAATCCAAGAATAGGGTTATAAAGTTATAAACCATGAATGATGTAAATGATAAACTGGACAAAATTAAATGCAAAAAAGTAAAAAAGTAGCAAGTCCTTCTCCACACCCAACAAGAACAACCTACTGTTTGATTAATTATTACACTTAAGAAGTGATTCCTCGAAGTGTATTCAATGTGGTAATAACCAGTCGTAAAGGTGGGTCGATAGTACCTTAAACTACATATTGATACTTATGCATCTGCATTCTGTCCCCTGTAAACCTCTAAGGTAATAATTATACAAATCAAGAAAGAGTTTTTAGAACTTTGAATGTGGACAAGTCTTTAGACGAAATGGGAGCAGTATATGTCTATAGATGACCAGATAAGAGAATGTAATTGTGTGGTCGCAATTAGAGGCATGGTTATTCCTTGAAGCATTCGACGAAGAGGATCGATACATGATCATTAACGTCTCAAAGCCGTAGGTATTCAACATTGCCTTTGATATGTCGTCGTGTGTGGGGTTTGACTATACCAAAATTAATGATAAAGATTCAAGGTGAAACATTCCATCTAGATCAAGTGATCATCAAAGTAGGGGACTTTGGAAGGTAGGGTTTAAACTCGCAACAGTACGAACTCTGAAAAATATGTCATGCATAAAATATGATATGCAATAATGTTTTGGATTTGTGGGGGAATGTTAGAGAATGGGAAATTCAAGACCTAATTTAGATAGATTCTTGATGTAATTTCCGGAAACTAACAATTGGAACTTGTTTCAAATCCAATTTATTCTCTATTTTTTTGTATCTTAAGAAAATCCAAAAATATGGTTATAAAGTTGTATACATGAATGATGTAAATTATAAAGTGGACAAAATTACATGCAAAAAAGTCAAAAAGTAGCAAGTCCTTCTCCGCACCAAACCCGAACAGCCTACTTAGTTAACTGTTTGTCTTTTTATTTATTACGATTGTTGTTTAAATTTGGGACTGTGGCATATACATTGTCTGTATGCACTATCTTAGCATAAGATCGTATTCTCTATTTAATTCATTTCATTTTTCCTCACTCCTAGATATATATGTGTAAAAATGAACATCACTCATTAACTTATAAGTTAAGTATAAAATTTATTGGTCCCATAGTATCCCAACGAAGACAAGAGATAGAGTTGTATTACAAATTTACATCTTAATTAAATTCAAAGCATCAATCTTATGATACAAAATTCATTTGACATAGGTAAGATGCATACATAAAAGTTTTACATGGTTGCTAAACTTTCTCTCTAAAATCACATTGATTCTTAGAAAGAAGAGCTCTAGTATTTTATCCACGTATTTGACATTTTTCTAAGTCATCCATGAAGACTTGAGGAATGTAGCCATGTCCAAGTTGAGGTGGGAGAACTGTTTGTTTATGGTGTTTCATGTTCTCAGGGGCATTCAATTTCCATATATAGTCAACATTCATGGACCTAGAAATTTCTACAGCTCAAAGACAAGCTTCTAGTTAACAAAAGGTTTTGTAGCCTTTCTAGTCTTTTGACAAGCATTAGAGAGTGAAGAATATATGCGATAATATTTATACGTATAATTAGGACTGATAATATGTGATTTGTAAAAAGTCAAATCACAAATTAAAATCAAGCTAAGTCCAATTTAAGGCATGCACGATTCACAATACCAGGAAGATCCATAAAGACCGCAAGGTCTGAGCCCACAAGAATTGGACATAACACATAGCACAGAAGACAAAGCTAACAAGAACAAGACACTGATACCTGCAACAAATGACATAAGTACATGGTCCAAACGTCATAACAAAATGCAACCGACAACACTACACTCAGTCAAGGTGGACACTACTGCACACATGACATGAGCCTATAAATGGGTCACAACATTCATTACACTCACACCACATCCAAATTTTGACAGATTTTGTTCTACTTTTTCTCTACTTCGTTTAAGGGGATACTTAATCTCAGGCACGAGGTGATTGCGAGACATAACCCTGCATGTTCCAGCATAGCATCAAAAAAGCCCGAGGAGAACTTAAAATATTATATTTTTCTAAATTAGAAAAAATATTCTATTTTTATCCACCGACCTTTATAAATCTAATTTGTTCATCTATATATATCTAGAGGCCTATCTACTTAAAAAGATATTATTAAAATATTATATTACACTACAAGAAAAAGGGGCAATTATGACGGAAAACTTATGACGGAATTTTGGGCGCGCCTAACTTACGACGGAAATGACAATTTCGTCACAAATACTTATGACGAAAAAATAATTTCGTCGCAAGTTCAATATTTTATTATTTTTTCGTAATTAGATTTAATTATAAAATGAATAAATTGTGTGTGGGGGAAAACGACGTCGTTTTCAAATTGAATATACGACGATATTTTCGTCGTAAGTATACTTACGACGGAATCTTAAATTCCGTCATAAGTTTAAATTACGACGGATTTGCTATTCCGTCGCAAGTTCAATATTTTAGATTTAATTATAAAATGAATAAATTGTGTGTAGGGGAAAACGATGTCGTTTTCAAATTGAATATACGACGATATTTTCGTCGTAAGTATACTTATGACGGAAATATTTTCTGTCGTAAGTTACTCCGTGTAAAATTCACCACCCATTTCTTATCCTACTGTCACTTTTACAAAATTAGCCGTTTAAAATAATATTTTTAAAAATACTTACGACGGAATCTTAAATTCCGTCATAAGTATTAAATTACGACGAATTTGTTGTTCCGTCATAATATTTTTAAATGAACTTACGACGGTTTTTCCGTCATAAAAAATTGTTGGGGGTGGTAAATTCAAAATTTTCCCAAAAATATTTGGCGGTAAATTCAAAATTTTCCCAAAAAAGTTGGCGGTAAATTCAAATTTTTGGAATCCAATAACTTATGACGGATTCCGTCGTAAGTTAGCTCATGTTTTTTTGTTTTCAATTTTTTTTAAATTTTTTAACGATTCATCTGAGTGATATTTTTAAAATATTTAGGAGATATTACCTTTATTTTGTTTAACATTATAACAGTCAACTTGTGATTTGACTAGTACTTCTATATAGTGTTTAGTCTAGGATTGAAGTTCCAATTTTTTATATATATATTTCTCGACAATCCAGCCACATGGATATCAAGATTTTTATGTTTGAGTGATATTTCAAAAATATTAGAAAAAAATAAACTTATTTGTTTCGAGATTATAGTAGTCAACTAGTAATTTAACTATTACTTCTCATTAGTGTTTAGTACCGAATTGGTGTTTTAATTTTTTAAAAAATATTTTCCGATGATCCAACCATATGGATATCATGATTTATATGTTTGATTGATATTCCAAGAATATTAGAAAAAATAAATCTATTTGGTTTGAGTTTATAATAGTCAACTAGTTATTTGACTAGTACTTTTAGCTAGTGTTTTGTCCCATATTGGTATTTTGATTTTTTTAAAAATATTTAATAACGATCCAACCATATGGGCCCCACGAAAAAAGTGGCCCGCGCAAAAAAAGTGGGATGCACTAATTTTTTAAATTTTTAACCTTAAACCCTAAACCCTAAACCCTAAACCCTAAACCCGAACCCTAAATCCGAATATTTTTTTAATTGATTTTTTCGACGATGCAACCGTACGGATGTTAATCGATACTCAATCTAATGTTGGGAAAAAATAATCAAAAAATAACAAGGTCCGGTTGTGCCGCATCTTTTCAAAAACGTTGGAACACTACTACTTCTAGGAACGGGACATGTGTCTGATTCACTGAATATTTTTTTTAAATGATTTCTTCGACGATCCAACCGTACGGATGTTAATCAGTACTCATTCTAGTATTGGGAAAAAATAATCAAAAAATAACAAGGTCCGGTTGTGTCGCATCTTTTCAAAAACGTTGGAACACTACTACTTCTTGGAACGGGACATGTGTCAGATTCACTGAATATTTTTTTAAATGATTTCTTCGACGATCCAACCGTACGGATGTTAATAAGTACTCATTCTAGTGCTGGGGAAAAATAATCAAAAAATAACAAGGTCCGGTTGTGCCGCATCTTTTCAAAAATGTTGGAACAGTACTACTTCTCGGAACGGGATACGTGTCAGATTCACTGAATAATTTTTTTAATTGATTTCTTCGACGATCCAACCGTACGGATGTTAATCAGTACTCATTCTAGTGTTGGGAAAAAATAATCAAAAAATAACAAGGTCTGGTTGTGTCGCATCTTTTCAAAAACGTTGGAACACTACTACTTCCTGGAACGGGACATGTGTCAGATTCACTGAATATTTTTTTAAATGATTTCTTCGACGATCCAACCGTACGGATGTTAATAAGTACTCATTCTAGTACTGGGGAAAAATAATCAAAAAATAACAAGGTGCGGTTGTGCCGCATCTTTTCAAAAACGTTGGAACAGTACTACTTCTGGGAACGGGACACGTGTCAGATTCACTGAATAATTTTTTTAATTGATTTCTTCGACGATCCAACCGTACGGATGTTAATCAGTACTCATTCTTGCGTTGGGAAAAAATAATCAAAAAATATAAAGGTCCGGCTATGCCGCATCTTTCCAGAAACGTTAGAATAATATTACTTCCGGGAACGATACACGTGTCAGATTCACCGAATAATTTTAAATTACTTTTTAAGTAATGTAAGATATTAAATAATGTAAGATATTATTTAATTTTAAATTATAAAAATTTATGTTACAATTTTTTTTAATGTTATTTATTAAATAATATAAAATATTAAATAAAGTAAAATATTTATTTCATTTGAAGTTACAACCTTTTTTATAAAAAAAATTAATGTGTGAAAAAGGGGCGGCACTTTTCCTCCCAAAACGAAAATTAGAAACCAACTTCCCCTCTTAACGAAAATTAAAGCCCCCTCTCTTAGACAACTCCATCTCTGAAGCTCCTGAAGCTCACTTCAGTCTCGTTCTCGACTCTCTCTGTCAAATTGAAGAACTTGACTCTCTCTCTCCCTATCAAATCAATTAATTGCTTAATTGCTCTTCTTCACTCTTCAATTAATTGCTTCTGTTTTTAATTTTCACTTAGAGTTTTAATTGGGGCTTTCGGTTTGGGGATTAAATTAGGGCTCTCAATACGAGGTAATTTCGGACTTTCACTTGGCCTTCCCCTTACTTGAATTTCTCCAAGAAAGAGGGCTTTACCCAAACGAACACTAATATGTTTGATTACGCCATGGACATCCACAAATCTCTCTACCAAAGCGAAGATGTTTGATTTTGTTAATTTGACATTAAGAAGGCGGTTGTCCAAAATGCACACTGGCCTTCGATGATTTAAAGGATGCTCTTATAAGGTATATATGATCACATCTTGCATTTTGCATTAAGTTTCTTTATGAAAGGGTGAATTATGTGTTAATTTTCTAAAAAGAAATCAAATCCTAAATTGAATGTGATGTCAAGTTACTAATCTTTTGTCTCTGCGTACTGTTTCTTTTACTGACCAATGACCATGATATATTTTGTACAACATCAATAATATCTTGGATTAAGGGTTTATACGCTAGAGAAGCGGAGATGATATATTTTGTCAAGGTTTTGATTGTTGTTGTGTAGATATGGTGGCGGCTCCTTTTGTAGATAAAGCTAAGAACACAAGGGACCAAACAAAATAAATCATTTCGGAGTAGAGTGAGGTCCTTGCAAGTTGCAGCCATCAGCCAGACTAGATTGATCATGTATTTGTATATTTGATACAAGTTTGTTGCAAAATTTTGAATTTGAGTCTGCTATCAATTTAATTTATGAACGAGTTCGAATTCGAGATACTCGAAACAAAATCCTTTTCGAAGTGGCTCCCTCGCATTGATACCATTTAAGCACAAAGAATTAGTTATAATGGGGTCGTTAGCATAGCAAATAATTGATATTTCAGGTGCATATGGTTTGAAGTGTCACTCAACTACTGAAAACTAAAGGTACCATGTGCAGCTAGACCTGTACAGTTGAAGTAGAATGTAAGAATTTGTGTCAAGGTTTTACGACATTGTTATCTGAAGCTCATTGTACTATTCTATACAAGTCTAACTGTATATTGTGAACATGTGTAATGCTTTTCCGGCTGCAGGGATTTCAGAGGAGGAGAATTAAGTGCGTATATTTTGTCACAGGCTGGTGTTATGTACTGTTCTGGAGTTTGTCACAGGCTGTATATTTTGTGTTATGTTATTATTATTATGTCACAGGTTGGTGAAATCATTAGCATGTTTGAGAAGAAAGGTTTCACTCTTAAAGGTACCCACCCCCCTCTTTTAGATGTTTTATCAACTGTTTATTTGCTTATTGTCACTTGATCATTAATCTTATTCATCAAACAAATTACTACCCCCTCTTTTAGATGTTTTATCACTCTTAAAGTTTGTTAGCTTTAAAACATGCTTGTTTCAACTACTTGATAATATCATCTGATTGTTCTCCGAAAACATAATTATTTGAAGAAATTATTATGTAGAAGACATTTTAAAACATAAATTATGACTCACCTAACAGATGTCCCAATTTTGTAAATTAGCTTAATCCTGATGGTGTCGAGTGTCCGACTAGTAACATGAACCAGCTATAGCCACTTAAAATCTTGTTCCTATGATTACTTGTACTTAATGACCACCAAAAAAGTATTACTTCTTTTCATGTTGGTACATATTAAAATTTTAAGATTTTGTCATATCATGTCTATATGAAATCAATTGTATGATTCATACTCATCCCGATATCTTTGTCAGGCTGTAACCTCTGGTTGTCCCTGTTGTTAATTTTAAGTACCTTTTTATCAGTAATTTGTTACTTGTTAGCAGCACCTTTCTCATATTATATTTGTTTTACTTCTTTAACTGATTTGCATAAATTTTGTTTGCTGTTAGGTTTGAAGCTTATCACCGTGGATCATTCTTTTGCTGAGAAGCACTATGCTGATCTTTCTGCGAAGCCCTTTTTCCGTGGCTTGGTCGAATACATTGTCTCAGGCCCTGTCTGTGCAATGGTTTGGGAGGGTAAAAATGTTGTTACAACTGGCCGAAAGATTATTGGCGCAACAAACCCTGCTGAGTCTGCTCCTGGCACCATCCGTGGTGATTTTGCTATTGACATTGGCAGGTAACATCTGTTTACATTGTTTCTATGTTTGTGTTGTTATTATATCTTATGTCCAATAAATGTATGTAACACCAACCTGTGACAAACTCCAACCTGTGACAAACTCCAGAACCGTACATTAAGTGCTTCCAAAATATGATTGTGCTGAAACACTTAAATAACAAACACAAAATGCTTACCTAAACATTTAACAAATATTAAAAACATAATTGATTAATAGTTAAGTATAAGTGATGTGTATTCTATTTTAAATGCATTCTATTTCATTTGGCATTGCTGCTTAGCTATAAGTCTTTGTCATTCGTTTAATTAATTTATTATGAATGTATGTGACATCCAATATTTGTTGTACATTGTAGGGGAAGGCCCCGGCCGATGATGATGACGATTTCGACGTTGGCGACCCTGGTGATGAGAGTACTGAATCTGATGATGACCGTGATTTGAGTGCCATGCCTCACGTGTCTCATGGTGGTCCTAGAACCAGGGGTTGAGTATTCTGAATTTAATTTAGACTATAAATGTTGTAAGATAATCTTAAGTTATGTTGTAAGATAATCTATGTTATGAACTAAAGTTGGCTTGTAGAAGTATAATGGTTTAAACACATGTAGAAGTATGATGGTTTAAACTTTTGTGTGATCGGATATGGATTTATGATAATATTTATGTAACTTTTGTACTTTTATATTTGGATTCGCTTAATTGTGTGGATTCTTGTTACAAACTTTCATGTTTGATTGTGGTGTTGTATTGCATGTAGATTGTGTGGTGTTGTATTGCATGTAGATTGTGTGGTGTTGGATTGTATGTAGATTGAGATTTAATTTGAAAACTGAAAATGGCTGGAACCTGAAAAAGCATCATATTTCTGTTTCTAGTCAATCGAACTTATGACGAATTTCTGGGTAATTTATGACGGATGTTCATCTTTTTTTAGTTGAACTTATGACGAATTTCTAGGTAATTTATGACGGATGTTCATCTTTTTTTATTATTTCTGCGAATAAAATATTGGTAGCAGGTGGGCCCTATCTTTAACTTCCGACAGATTTTCCGTCGTAAAATATGAATTTATGACGATAAATTCCGTCGTAAGTTCATTTATTAATTTAATGCAGAAGGTGGGTTCCACACAGGAACTTATGACGAAAAGTTCTACTTGTGACGAAAATGATACTTATGACGAAAACTATACTTATGACGAAACTGTTATTTATGACGAAAATTATACTTGTGACGAAAATGGCATTTGTGACGAAAATGCGAACTTAAGACTTGAGCAATTATGACGGAAATTTTCCGAGGCAATTGCGACGATTTCAGTGTAAAATTTCCATCATAATTGCCCCTTTTTCTTGTAGTGTTATAGCGACCTCAACATAATCCGTTGGTCACAAATTAATACGGGTACATGGACTAAAAATATTCTACCTAGCTATCTAAGATATTATTTATAGTCCTATTTATTACTAAATTTTATTTCCAGCTGACCTTATTATTTTCAAAAGGTTATTTAAATTTAAAACACATTTAATTATTCTAAGCATATTATCCAATGTGGGAAAATTAGGAAAAATATTCATAAATAGGAAAATAAATATAAATACAATTATCAAAAGAAACGGACACCAAAAAAATTATAAAATGTTAAAAAACAAGTAAACACACTTTCCAAATTTAAAATTGTCAATTTTTTATATAAAAAGAATTGGTGCATGTTTTTTTTTCTAAATAACCGAACACACCTATCTTGAACCTTTATAGAAACCAGAAGATAACCGTGCCAAACACGAATCCGAGATAATTTATTAAATTAATTAATATTTTTTATTAATTTATTAAATTAATTTATATTTTTTGGGGTGAAACCAAATTTCGTACTTCGAAGTACCAAAGGATTGTTAATATATTTTAGATAAAAAAAATATTAAATTTTATGTAAGATAAAAAAAATATGCAAAATAATTAATTATTGAAATAACCTGAATTTTATTTGAAGTACCATTATATTTCAAATTAAAAGATAACAATAAATTTTATGTGAAATATGACCTTAGTTCTATGTGAGATAGAACTTTATTTCTATGTGAGATAGGTATTTAGAAGATAAAACTCTTTAGGGGTGAAAACAAAAAAATAATGAACCAAATTTGGTACAAAAAGTATTATTAAAAAGAGGTTTGGCTTCTATAACCTTTATTAATAAGCGAAATTCTTTTTAACATGTACCAAATTTGGTTCACATTTTTTTGGTTCACACTTTTTTTTGGTTTCACCCCTAATTGTTTTTACTTTTTTTGGTTCACATATTTTTTTGGTTTCACCCCTAATTTTTTTTAAAATATATAATTATCTAATTTAAAATAAATTATATTATACCCTAAAGGCCTATTTCATGTAGTATAATTATTATATCCTAAATTTTAAATTATTTTTGTTTTGTTCAATTCTCTACTTTCAATCTTCTAACAATTCTATTATTATTATTATGACTTTTCCGTCTTACAAAAAATAATATTTTATTTTTAACTTTTCATCATAACCTTTATTAATAAGCGAAACCCGTTTTAACATTGTACCTAATTTGGTTCGCACTTTTTTTGATTCACACTTTTTTTTGGTTTCTTCCCTATTTTTTTTTAAATATGTTATTATCTAATTTAAAATATATTATATTATACCATAAAGTCATATTTCATGTATTAGAATTATTATATCCTAAACTCCTATTTCACGTAGTAGAACTTTGTTGTTTTTAAATTATTTTTTGTTTTGTTCAATGCTATACTTTCACCAATCTTCTAACAATTGTATTATTATTTTGACTTTTTTGTCTTACAAATAATAATATTTTATTTTTGACTTTTCGTCTTGCACATACAAGCAATTAAAAGTCTGCATGATAAAAGGTTACCTTTGTCACTTCTTTGTCATTGTCATAATAACACTGATATACATATGTTAATATTATTTGTGATCACATATAATGGATAGTTAAATCATAAAATTTAAACATTCTTATCAAGTTTTATTTGAAAGTATAAATTTACTATACACTTGCTACTTCAATGTTCGACTCATATATTATATATTATTGTAGAATTTTATGTTGTTTTTAAATTAAAAAAAATAACAACTATCTAATCTAAATAGATTATATTATTATTGTACTCTAAACTCCTATTTCATGTAAAAATCTAATTTGTTTTTAAGGAAAAAACTAATTCTATGTTGTTTTGAAATTAAAAAAATATATATCTAATTTAAAATAGATTATATTGTTATTGTACCCTAAACTCTTATTTCACATAAACTTCTATGTTGTTTTTAATAATAATAATAATAATAATCTAATCTAAATATACAATAAATTATATTGTTATTGTACAAATATATTATATTGTTATTAAATTACATTGTACCAAAATATATTATATTATTATATTATATCATGTAATAGATATTCCATGTTGGAGATCACAATATAATACATGTAATTTGTAGTTTAGCTCATCTGAAATTTATATTTTTATTGTAGTTCTAATTCTTTTATAACCTTAGGGGCCATTTGTATGGATGATTAAAATTTCTGAACCGATTAATTTCTGAACCACAAGAATGAATATTTAATAAACTGTTTGATAAATCTCAATGACTAAAATATAATCTCAAAACTAATATGTACACAAAAAAGAATTATACTATTTATGAAATCAAATTACAATGCGAGACACATATTATAATTTGTAAATTATTTGGTGTTATTTTAATTTTATAAATAGATTAATATATTGTTGTTAATACAAATGAATAAAACCTTATCCACGACTTTAAAGCTTTGAAATTCAGAAGTTGATAATGTTCGTGTAGAATAGGTTGACTAACAAAAGACATAATAATTGAAAATATTAATCATAATTTTTAACAACATAATTTTACGTGTCTTTCAAAAAAATAACATAACTTTACATTTCAACGAGATATTCCAAAAATGAATTAATAAACATAATTTTTATTTCTCACATTATAAATTATAATAATATCTTAGGCAAGAAACTATAGCAAGGTAACTATAAATATTATTGTGTGCATTAAATAAATTTTGTAAAATATATAAGTTAAAGAACTATTTATTGATGGAAAAAGACACTTGAAAGATATATACATTGTAACTTGTTTTTATGAACCGTTTAGCTAAATTTTTCTAGCCCAATCGTCCAGCTAAAACAGGAATCGTCCAGAAATTACACCAAACAAATAGTCTTAATTATCCAAACTAGTCTCATCCATCCAGACCATTCAATTCGGTTAGGTGGTTATCAAATGAAGCCTTAGTGTCTTGGTGAATTGAACTTAAAATATAAAACACCACGAATATGATTGTACGTATCGTTATTACCGATGAAGTGATCATTGTTCATCACCAAAGTACAAAAAAAGTACAAAAAAAGTTATTAATCGAATACAAGTTGTGGGCAGGTAAATTTACTTTTCAGAATGCCAAGTTTTTGTTAATACAAGTTGTGTAGTGGTAAATTCACTTTTCAGCATGCAAGTTGTTCTCATCTGCATGCGAATCAATTTCATAGAAAATGTTCGAATATTTACATCATTAATCACAAGTGCATAAATTGAATTCAATTATATTTTTCGTGTTATATTTATTCTTTATTCATGAGTAGCCTTATTAAATTTAAATAGTCCCAAATGAATTTAACTATATATATTCTGTACGATTAGTTAATTCACGAATAGGCTTACAATCCAAACTTTGTACAATATTGAGCTAATTTCTTAGTCCCCTGTATTTTTTCCTTCTAGCTATGCCTTTATAATTGGAACACAAAAGGCATGCATACAAAAAAAGATATCGTCAAACAAGAGATTCTGAAACTATTGAGCAGTGAGATGAACGTAATGATTAAATTCACAAAAAAATTATGTCCCATGTATTACTATCAAAAGTTTCTTTTTTCTTAATTTTTAGAATTATTCGATTCAGATAATGATCACTTGTGTTTTATGTATAAATAAAAAGTTGTTTCTAGAAATAAAAAAACTCAACTGGATGTCAATCTTCTAAAATTTAGCCCATGTTGTATATACAAAATTTTAATTATATATACATATTTTACACTTTGACCGATTTCTTAGTCCCCTTATAATTATTCCTTACAGTTACGCCTTCAAAATTGGAATTGAAGTTTGTATATGTCATCAAACAAGAAATTGTGAATTAGTGAGCAGCGAAATAAACGTAATGAGAAACGTCAAAAAAGATATATGGCACAGGTATTGGTGATGTAGTTTCTCTTATTTAAATATATATATATATATATATATATATATATATATATATATATATATATATATATATATATATAATTATTCAAAAATTACAACTATTAATCTCTTACGTTTTTTATATAATAGAAAGTTGTTGCAGAAAATAAATAAATTCATTTGTATGAGAATCTTTTGGATAAATGATTTTGCTTTCGATATTGAAATATAAATAATCTACCTTTAACATTTAACTGCTTCAGAGGTCATTGAGATTCCGTTATGTTGTAAAGGGATAACATATAAAGTTTTTATAATTAACTCAATAATAATAATATTTTTCATGAGTAAAATATTTGTAAAATTCAGTAGTTAATTAATTTCATGAAAAAATAATATAATTGTAAACAATTTTAAGTCAAAATTTAAAATAACATATTTGATAATATTAATTAAAAAATACTATAAATAAAATAAATTTTAAATAAAATCACTTTACCCATGCTTGGCACCGGTTATCTTCTAGTATTAATAAAGGTTATAGATGCCATCACGTACAGCAAGAGTTGTTCGATGAATCAGTGCACGTTTATATTAAGCAACTAGGGTTGTTCACGAATCGAGCCGAGCTTTGATGCAAACGAACCGAGCTTTACCTTTTTCTCTGAAAAGCCGAGCCGAGCTTTCTTATTGCACAAAATTCGTGTTCGAGCTCGAGCTCGTTAACTAACGAGCCGAACACGAGCTTTTATCGAACAAAAATGAGCCGAGCCGAGTCGAGCCGAGCTCATTATACCTTACAATTTTTATAGATAATAAAGCCCAATTTTTCTTAGCCCAACGAACTAAATTTTTTTTTATTGAAACCGAACCCAATTTCCCAATCAATTCTCAATAAACCTAAAATACACATACTATAAATTACAAAATTAATTTAAAATGTTAACAAATAATATAAAATAAGTCGAATATATCTTAATTTTTTCGAGCTTTATCGAGCCGATCTCGAGCCGAACGAGCTCGACTCGAGCTCGAGTCGAGCTCACTAATAGCTCGGCTCAAGCTCGTTTTCTTAACGAACAATTTTTTATGTTCGAGCTCGAGGTCGAGCCCTTAACGAGCCGAGCCGAGTCCTTAATGAACCGAGCTCGAGCTTGTTCGCGAACAGATCTATAAGCGACCTTAAGAAAGTAATGGATACGCACAATGACAAGATAATATGGGGAAAAAAACTATATTCCAACATATTATTGTAACACACAACTTTGTTAGAACAAAAAACAAATGATTGAACAAGTAATGAAAAGATTGTATTGTTCATCTAAACATCTGGTAAAATTCAAATATACCAGAAGGGAGGAGAGAAAGGGTGTATAGACCTCCCTTGAATATGGCTTACAATGCCCCTCTCCACATAATAAACCCCCACATCGTGGCCTCCTCCATGAAGGAAGTACAGGTCCCCTGCATCATCTGTGAAATATATGGAATTTGGACTTATGCAACCCGATGAATATGGTAGTGCTACTGAGGAATTTCGGCCAACGAAGAACGCCATGTTGTCCAGATTCTTCCTCTGAATCCAAGTATGTTGAAGACCATCTTCTGACACTCCTTTTTCCAGCTTCCAAACTAAAAAGCTGGTTGTGCGGTACTTGACTCTCATGTGATTTGGTGGTTTGAAATGCTTGACTTCACGTAAGCGCACAAGCAACCACAAATCCCATCCTGAATCAACCAAATACTTTCCTTCAAAAGTTCTTTCTGCAGGGTCGATGAATGGACATTTTGCAATTTGGGTTCCGTTAGCATGTCTTCCATTTGTGTAGTCATCATCAATATGACACACAAATGTGTCTCCAACACAGTTGACGCTATAAAATTTTCCTCTATGGTAAGCAATATCAACAAAGAAGCCAGCACATGGAACGTGCACCTTGGTCCACACCTTGTCTCCCGGTCTAGTAAATCCCAAATATCCTT
This sequence comes from Heracleum sosnowskyi, assembly GCA_030848705.1. Taxonomy (NCBI): domain Eukaryota; kingdom Viridiplantae; phylum Streptophyta; class Magnoliopsida; order Apiales; family Apiaceae; genus Heracleum; species Heracleum sosnowskyi. The sequence goes on along the minus strand of CM061242.1, from coordinate 4,044,539 downwards.
GTCCTCCATATATCATCATTATTGTGGGATTGGGCCTATCATAGCGAAGTACATTTTCATTTCCTTGTACTTCAGAAGACATGGCAGCTTTTCGAACATAATGGGTAAAAACTCCCTCGAATGAGCTGTACTCATTCCCGGCGCGAACTACACGTGTAGTTGGAAGTGAAATTTCCTGTCTTAGTAATGGATGCAACAAATTTGTTTGGAAATCTTTCCCAAGTGTTAGCACCCATCCTTTACTTATTGCCATTATAACTTTCCCAGAAGCCTCTGGTAACTCAATGGTATATAGTTTTCGTGTTGAAAGACTAAACATTCCACGAGCACTACCAACGGACTCGTACCGCAACCCTTGGCCTAGTCCCATGTCCTCATCCCCTCCTTTCTCAGGGTCCCCCTCCATGTCGTCATCCAGTCCCTCCTCATGATCCACCTTCATATCCTCATCCAGGCCTTCCACTTGGTCCTCATCTCCATAGTCTTCCCCATCCTGCTCCTCGTCCTCCACTTTACTCTCCTCTTCCTCCTCTTCCACCTCCTCCTCATCCTCTTCACTCTCTTCCTCCTCCACGTCATCCTCTTCGCTCTCTTCCATCTCATCATTCACGTCTTCCCCATCCTCCTCCTCGTCCTCCTCATCACTCTCTTTCACCTCTTCCTTATCCTCTTCATTCTCTTTCTCCTCTTCCACCTCCTCGTCATTCTCTTTACTCTCTTCCTCCTCCTCGTCATTCTTCTCTTCACTCTCTTCCTCCTCCTCTTCGCTATCTTCCATCTCATCATCCACGTCCTCCTCTAATCCATCTTCATCTTCATCATTAAAGATATCGCAACCAAGAAGAGTTCCTTGCACTTCTTCAGCCAGGATGAGCAGTGGAGCCTCAGGTGACAACAGAATTAATGCCTTGTCAGCTTCTCTCCTTTCGGATATGACTGATTTCCATGTTTTGGATACAGCAGAAAATCTTATGAAATCGTGCAATGAACCTATCTTACTCCCTATAATTTGGATCAATTGAGTGGGTACGTTATCCCAAGATACGTTATTTGCCATGGCAAAAAATGAAAAAATAAAAACAAAGGACTCAAGGAAAACTATAACTCAAATAAACCAGCTGCTCAGGTGAATATAAAACTAGTTGATGATCAGATGAAAGCTATGACTACAATACATAAACATTTATAGGGTCTGAATTTCAGAAATGAAATCTGCAGCGGGATATTTTAAATCTTATAATAAATATTCAATTTTATAAGATACTCTAAAAGGTAATCTATGGTATATTAGTCCTTACAAAAAATATACATACAATTAATACTTTTTAACAAAATGTTTTTTTTAAAAAAAGTACCTTTAATATACACCGTCACCGATAATATTAGAACCGATATTAGAAAAGGCCATATAGAAAATCTCAATATACATATATATACTATTTTTACAATGTAGAAAATCTCAATCAATGTTGACAAAATTTTAACATTGTATAATCACTATCTGATCCTATTAAATTGGTTAAAGATTAATAAAATTAATTTTGAAAATATTGTATGCATGTTAAATATTATAAATTTTCAAAAAAGAATCAATTTTTGAATCAAAAATTTGAATTATATATTAAAAGTCGAACAAGATTTAAAATATTTCAGATATTAATTAATTAACATAAGCCAAGATATTTGTATCGTCAATATTTTTTTTAATTACAAAGATCATAACTTTGGAAATCTTCAAATACATATATATATATATATATATATATATACTAGATTAAAACCAGTGCAATGCACGGATTGTTAATTGTTATTTTATTATTATTTTTTTAATTGTATTTGTTAAAAAAATTAGTAGGCATGTTAAAATAGCTAAACACTTTTAATTAATTAAAAATATTAAAATATATTTTAAAATAAATAAGTAAAGGTTTGTCCGTTATATTTTTGGAAAAGGAGATGTTTTAGTAAGGAAAAATAAAAAATGTAACATATATTTAGTTTAAAAAAGTAAATGTCCGTGATATTTTTGGAAAATGAGGTTTTAAAATTTAATAATTAAATTATTTAAATATGTTTTAAAATAAATAAGTAAAGGGCTTCTTGTGATATTTTTAGAAAAAGAATGGATTTTAGTGAGAAAAATAGAAAAAGTAAATTGAAAAAGGTAATTTCCCGTGATATATTTAAAAAAGGAGATATTTTGTTAGAAAAAATCTATAATGTGTTTTAGCTGAAAAGGTAACGGGTTATACATAGGTATTTGATTATTTATATTTTAATATTTTTAGTAATTGCATTTGTTAAGAAAAATAAGTAGGCATGTTAAAATAGGTAAACTTTTAAAAAATAATTATAATATTAAAATAGGTTTAAAAATAAATAACTAAATGTTTGTCCGTGATATTTTTGGAAAATGAGGGGTTTTAATAAGAAAAAATAGAAAAACTAACATATTTGAGTTAGAAAAGGTAATTGTCCGTGATATATTTGAAAAAGTAGTAGAATTTGTTAAAAAATAATGTATTTTAGGTGAAAAAAATAATTGGTTATAAATAGGTAATATTATTATTTAATAATATATTTCTATAAATAAGTAAAGTTAATTAAGTAAAAATACGAAGTACAGTTAAGTAAGGGCAATTAAGTAAAATCACAATATACCAGTCCATACCGACCAACCAAACTTTTAATGTTTCGTCTATTATATAATAGTATTGATATAGGCAAGTGCTCAAATGAGACCCTATCTTAAAATGAGAACTAAGACCCATTCTCAGCCCTAATATATTTTAAATTTATAATAAATCATATTCACACAAATCAAATCTAATTTGTTTCTCTCATTCGTCTCTTTCATCCACACCATTTCCATATCTCTTCCCTACATATCCAACCACCACTCTTCGTACCTCGCCGGGATACCACCATCGCCATCAACAAAATTGTAAACAACATCGCCATAACGCTCCTGATTTATGTTACTTCTCTCTCGCCCTCTCCTGTAAATTCATATCTAGTTTTTCTCTTTTTATATCATTTCAAGATCATCTTGTTCTTATCTCTTTTTATTTCAACTTGTTGACCTTTACTTTTTTTTTCTATTTCACCTAAACACCAGTTTCGGTATCACCATCAGAAATTTAAAGTGAGATAATGGTGTTGGAGAATGAATCTGGTTTGAAGAACGTCGACGACTCCATAAGTTTGGTCCACGAACGAAAAACGGATTAGGTACAAATGAGGTAGGATATGTAAAAGAAGAAGGCACGAGAAGCTATGGGGGATTATGGTTCAATGGTGGTTAATGGTTTGTTATCCAGAAAATTGTAGTTTTTTTATTTCAAAGTGTATATGGGTGCATTTTTGGGTGATTTACATTCTGAAATTTTGGTGATTTGCGTTGAAAATTAGTGATTTGTGTTGAAATTTTGATGATTTGTATTAAATTTTTGGTGATTCTGTAGTTATGATGGCAGTATACTGGTGGTGGTTTATAATTTAGTATACTGGTGGTGGTATACATGGTATAAGCAGCGATTTTTGGTGATTTGTTTTAAAATTGTTAATGATTTGTTTCAAACAATTTTAGTGATTTTGATTGAAATTCGGTGATTTGTGTTGAATTTTCTGTTGATTCTAGCTTAAATTTGGTGATTTTGATATGGTGGTGATTGTGATATGGTGGTGATTTTACATGAGACATAAATAGTGAAAACGAAAGTTAAGTTGGTGGTGCTCGGTGCATCAGATGGGATGATGATGTTGATTTTGCTAATATAGTGGTGTAGTGGAGATGGTGGTTGTGGAGAAGGAGAAATGATGGCGGTAGTGGTAAAACAGATGAAAAGGATATGGTGAAAATGATAAAGAAGGAATAGTGGTGGTAGAGTAATAGGAAGAGGATATATGTATAAATATTAATGTATGTATATGAATGGTGATATTTTTTTTAGTGATTTGGTGATTTGGACTCAGTTCTCATTATAAGAGGGGTCTCACTAGAGTAGCCCTCGATATATATATATATATATAATATCTTAGTTATGAATCAAAATCAACATATATAAAGGTTTGATTTGGTGACTAGGCCACTTAACAAAATAAATAAAATCAAAAATTATACTAGTACTTACAAGAATATTTTATATTTTGGAATAAAAAATACAAAATCTTTATATATTTATTGAAAAAGTGGTCGTCGAGTTGGTGAGAGCTTGAAGGTTCGATTTCTGGGATTGTGGGAATTTTCCACATTCCATGTCGAAGAGCCACCTATGTGATCTTGTCACTAGGTTAGTTTAATTTACATGCCACTTGTTTGGGCAAAAAAATTCCCTTAAAATGTTAAACAAATCTATTGTGTCTAGTCTTCCCTTTTTCTGTTAAATAAGTAAATACAATTAAATAAAAGGATTAATTCGAGTGTTCTATTAAGAATCAACTACGGTTCGTAATTGTTATGGAATAAAAACTAGGTCTTCAAATCACGGCTAGGATTTCATGAATTTAATGCTAGGGTTGATGAGTTTCAAGCTTTATTGGTGGCTGCTCTTATTATCGGGGACTAACTCGGTCATTACAAGCTACGTTCCTTGATGCGAATCAAGAATCAAGCTATAACATAGTTCTTGGTGTTGCCCTCGTAGTTGTGGCGGCAGGGGAACACCAACGATGTAGTGACTTCACCAAAGTGGTGAGTTTTTAAACATTTTAATATCATAACGCACACTAGCGTCTTCATCACATAATGGAACTGTAGAAAATGGCATTCCAATGATGTCTTGTACCTGGGATGGCTAGTGGAATGGAAACTTTCAAGAAGTCACCACTTTAGTAACACTTTTATGGAGCAGCGATTTAGAGATAAAGACCTAGAAATTGTCATACAAGAAAACGCGGCTTAAGAGAACCGTTCTAACTGTACTGAACCACAAAAAATAAAAGAGAAATAAAATTGAACATGTTTGGTAGTGAAATAAAAATAAAAGACAACATTGATTTGCAATCTTGAATTATTTGTAGAACCGAATTTCTATAAATACCCAATCAAAGTAAAGAATCTTATGAAAATCCTTGTTTTCGGTATATCCCAACAATGCCAAGCACAAGATCACCAGACATCCTCATTGTTTCGTGATCCCCTTTAAAAAAGTAGTGTAATCATTTGAGTAAAGAAATTAGCAACATGAAGTATAATTTTATTTACAATATAGCAAGAGTTTTGTAAAACCTCAAATCTATAAATATGATATGGATATTACATCTGTCTAGTTTTAAATAAATGAATTAGAGGTTTTTAGTATTTTCCAGCATTTTAAATACTTTTAGATATTAAGCATAACTCAATTATAATTACTTCAGTCAGTTATAACTGAATGGTTAGTGGTGTTAGTGGTTGACTCTGTGAGATATATAATCTACAGAGAGAATGTAATTGACTTATATTTGGAGAAATACAGTTACTTACTAATAAGTGGATTTTTAATCCACTTGGAACGCTTCATATCGGCTTAAATTGATGACTTGAACTCAAGTATGTGGTGTGTTTAATGTGTTTTCATTAAGTTTTGCAGAACCAAGAGTTGGAGGTTAATTTGATTAAAATTCGGATTTTCCGGGTAGGTTGCGCAGTCTTCACTGTTTTGGCCATATCTGGAGTTCTACAAGTCCGATTCTGACGATCTTACAGCTCACGCGAAGAGGACAACATTTTCTATAAGGTTCTGTGCGGGCGCCCAGGAATTGTACTGGAATTCTGCGCGGCCGCCCAGGAAGTCAGAACCGCCAGAAATTGCCAGAATTCGATTTTAATTAGGAAAGTTTCACAAATTCGACTTCTAATCAATATGGTAATTGCTTGGGGCGGCCAGAAACTTCCAGAATCAGTTGTAAACATGGAATATGCAATTCTTATTGCATTCAAAGACGGAAATTGCCGTAATTCTATTCTAATTCAAAAACGGCAATTGCTTGGAAGAGGGACAACTTGGAGCTATAAATACACACCTTGGGGGGACATAATCAACACATCACAATACATCACAATACATCACAATACACCAGAGATCAGATTCAATATTGGAGCACAAGATCGAGGAGCCAAGAACGAAGAACGTGACTACGAGGAGATCTAGACATAGTTTTTTCTTGTATTCTTCAATTTTGGTGTAACTTTTGGATGCTTCCAGATTTGTCCTCTAAACCTTTAACTCTTATTCATATTTACATCATTGATTTCTTGTTTTTCATCATGCTTTCATCAAACCCCGTGACGATGAAAAGTTCGATCATGAACTAATCGTTGTCATGGGGTCCTAGCGGATTTATCTATGGAATTTAGTAGTTGATTGTTTTAAAGATTTGTGTGTGATGACTTATTGATATCCTAGTTTGGTTGTGCTTATTCTTCTTGGATGCGTCGCGAACATCTAAGTTGTTTTGTTAATCTCTATTGAATGCGAAAGTGGATATAGAGGTTTAGAACTTGCCATGCTAGCATAGGTTTGTGTATGTTTGTCATGCATGATTCGTAGGTAATTTTAACCATCTTACCTGCCCTATGTAATCTGAATGGATAACTTGCTCGTTAAACCGTTATGTTTTCAAATCTTATAGACATATAGGGTCTAAGCATAATTGGTGTCTGCTTAACTTCTATCTCTTTTGTGGATGTTTGAGTGGTTTGGTATACGTATACTGAAAGGTAGCGTGTACTGATTTCGTGTTATCCGATTAGTTGTCACAACCGTCACATGCATTGATTAAAGACAAAAGACTCTGAATGAAGTATTTAATGAAGTTAGGATCCCATGTTTTATTCTCATAAGTAATATATCAGCAATCTTTAGTTTAATATAGTCTTGATAATTTGTTTAGTTAATTTAGTTAATCAAAACACAATTTGATACTTGTCTTAGCATTGAACGATAGCCATACATTGTTGCATAAGTGCATAACTATAATAACCATAGCAGTCTCTGTGGGAACGAACTCTACTTATTCTTATATTACTTGTGACCGCGTATACTTGCGTGATATTGTGTCAACAAGTTTTTGGCGCCGCTGCCGGGGACTCGGTGTTATTTTTATAGTTTATGTGCTTGTCATCAGTGGTCGTTAGAGTTCACTGACTCGGATTGTAGTTGTTTGTTCTGTGTGTTTCAGGTACTTGAACGTGTATGCGAACACGTTCTCAGACTCGTAAATTGGAAGAAGAAAGATTAAAGTTAGTAAAGATGGGAGACGTACCAGAAGGATTAGCACCTGCAGCTAAGGCTTTGAAGGACTATTCTCAGCCAAAGATCAATGACATTCAATCCAGCATTGTCAGGCCGGCTATTGCAGCTAATACCTTTGAAATCAAGCCTGGCACGATTCAGATGGTGCAGAATTCAGTTCAGTTTGGGGGTGCTCCAACGGAAGATCCTAATATGCATATTAGGGATTTCATTGAGATTTGCGACACCTTCAAGTTCAACGGAGTGTCGGAAGATGCTGTGAAGCTGAGACTTTTCCCGTTCTCTCTGAGGGATAAGGCTAAGGGCTGGTTGCACTCTCTACCAGCAGGTTCTATTACTACATGGGAGGATCTTGCTCAGAAGTTTCTCACTAAATTCTTCCCGATGGCTAAAACAGCAGCAATCAGGAATGCTCTTACTCAGTTTTCACAACATTCTGGTGAAACTTTATGTGAAGCGTGGGAGCGCTACAAGGAGATGCTTAGGAGATGTCCTCATCATGGAATGCCTGATTGGATGGTGATAAATTGTTTCTATAATGGACTGGGAGGTCAATCTCGACCGATGCTTGATGCGGCATCAGGTGGAGCTCTATGGGCTAAGAGCTACGAGGAAGCTTATGAGTTAATTGAGATGATGGCTGCGAATGAATATCAGAATCCTACTCAGAGATTATCACAAGGCAAGGTAGCAGGAGTTCTTGAAGTTGATGCAGCTACTGCAATAGCAGCCCAGTTGAAGGCTTTGACAATGAAACTGGATTCTTTGGCGAATTATGGAGTTCAGCAGGTGGCTAGTGTTTGTGAGCTTTGTGCGGGCGCACATGAGACGAATAATTGTGCCATATCTAGTGAGTCGGCGCAGTTCGTGAGCAATTTTCAGAGACCATCACAGCCAGTTCCAGCCACCTATCATCCCAATAGCCGGAATCATCCTAATTTCAGCTGGAGCGACAATCAACAATCTCAGCAGCCTTATCAGCCATTCCAAGGTCAGCAATTTGGAGCAAAACCTTACAATCCTTAGAATTTTCAGCAGCAGCAAGGGCAGAATTTTCAGCCACGGTATGCTCCTAGGCAACAATTTCAGCCACCAGGATTTCCGCAACAACCTCATGCTAGTGCGGGGCAGTCTTCGAATGAAAAATCTGAATTGGATGAGTTGAGAATGATAGTTAAAAGCCAGGCGGCATCGCTCAAGACTTTGGAGAATCAGATGGGGCAGTTGGCAAGTGCCTTACTCAGCAGAGCTCAGGGAACTCTTCCTAGTGATACGGAGCCTAATCCAGGAAAGACAGTTGTCCAAGAACATGTGAAAGCAGTTACCTTGAGATCGGGAAAGGTCACGGGAAATCAAAAATCAACAGTTGAAGAAGAGGAAGAAATTCAGCAGCATCAGGTGGAACCTTCTAAGGAAAAGCCAATTTTTGATTTGGCAGCTAAGCAGTTGGACGGTGAGGCTGAAAAGAGCAAAAATTCTGTTGACAAGTCTACTTCGGAGCAGACTATTTACCCACCTCCTCCATACCCAAAGAGGCTCCAGAAGAAGACTACAGAGAGTAACCAGATCTATCCTCCTCCTCCATATCCAAAGAGGCTACAGAAGCAGAATCTTGACACAAAATTCGCCAAATTTCTCGAGGTTTTCAAGAAGTTACACATCAACATACCTTTTGCAGAAGCTCTTGAACAGTGTTGCCCAGTAAATAACAATTGTAGAAGGGGGTTGAATACAATTGTATAAGATTCTCGACTTTATATAACACAAATATGAAAGATCAATAACAATAACAATAACAGCTTTATTAACTTTGATATAAAACTGTTACAAACTCTCTTAAGAAATTCTGATGTTCTTAAGAGCTGCTAGCTTACAAAAACTCTCTCAAGAAATTCTGTTCTTAAGAGCTTCTCTCCGATTATGTTCTCTCTCGAATGAATACATAAATCGAAACCAAAACTGTGTTTATATAGTGCACACAGCTTCTCTATCAATTACAAGATAAGTCCTAATCATAACAAAGATAGAAACATATCTTTAATCGATAGCTACATTCTACAAACCAGGAACAAATAGAATAAACTTCCATGTTTATCTAGACTCCAAATATAACTCGAAGTAGGAATCCTGATCAGCTTCAAGTCCTGATGATCAAACCTGATCATAGTCTGAGTAGGAATCCTGATGATCAATAAGATACTGACGCTTGATCAAATACTGATGACCATGCAATACTGATGACGTCAGCAATCCTGATCAGTTGAGTCTAGCTTCTGACGATCATTGAATTCTGATCTAACAATCTCCCCCAATCTCATACTTTGTAATATAAAGTATAGATTCCAAATATTCAATGATGTCAAAAACATGTATCAAAATGTACGAGTATCTTCAGAAACAACTTATCTGTTTAAGCTTTGTGATAGAACAGATTCATCTTCAAGAAGTTGGATAATAAACTTTCTTCTTTTTCTTCAAGAATTTGAATCAGTCTTTCCTTAAGATTTCTGAGTTCTTCATCTTCCTCATTAATCTGGTAGATAGCTGCTCTGAGATTCTGTATGGAGTTTCTCTGTAGACTGTGCTCTTCAAGCAAAAGATAAGCAATTTCCTTCTCATCAGGATTGAGAGAAAGATGAGTCATGCCAAAATTTACTTCTTTAACAGCAGTACCCCTTTGCATTTCCACATCCTGACCTCTTTGATTTAAGTACATGGGAGTATAATTACCATCGAAATTACTGTTTCCATCCAGTCTTCTTCTTATAGTTGACAAAATCATGTCACTCCATTCTTTGTACACTTGGTTCTTCCATCTTAACAGATAGTGAACATATTTCAGTTCCTGTGTAGTTTTCATCAGCAGATCTTGAATAGATAGAATCTTCACACTACCATCTTTCATGAAGTACAGAAGCTTTTCTTTCTTTTCAAAACCATCATGACAATCTATAACTATATCAACAGCTAATAAATTGTTCAGGTTTTCAGAAGTTAGAGTACCTCCAATTTCTGTCAAGGAGTAAGGATCAACATATGACATATTCAGATATTCACCATCTCTGTGTCCAATACCTCCTCTTGAATTACTTGACAATTGCTTCAGATTTGAAAACATCTTTAACCAGAATGTTTTTGATCTAGCCATATCAGACAAATCAACAACACTTGAAGCGCTTGTAATAATTCCACCAGACTGAAAATTGATAGGTGTATCACAACTTAATGTGCTAATATGTTTCCACTTCTTGTATTTCTCCTTTTCATGAGCGTAGCTTCTTTCAAGTAAAGATTCTTGTCTGCTTGAATTTCTCCATTTTCTTTCATTTGAAACTTTAAGCCTTTGTAGATAGAGATTGAAATCTTCATTTGTTCTTTTTGTAATATCTCTTCTTCTGGCTTCTTCTTCTTCATCTACTTCTTTGTTGTGACAATCAACAACAGTAGATAAGATTATCAAATCAACCTCTTGCAGAATTTCAGATTCGTCAGGATCTTGAATATTGTCAGGATTAGAATCTTCAATTTGATTTGTATTGCTGAGAGTTGATTTACTTGATTTTCTTCTCAATTCAGGTTCTTCTTCAACAATTCCATCATCACCAAAAGTAGATCTGTCAGGAACTACTAGAGTTTGAATAGGTTCAGGAATTTCTTCAATTCTTAACCCTCTAGACCTTGTCTGTCTAGGTACTGTTTGAGTTGAAGAACCTCTTTTACTTCTTCTAGCACCTCTCCTACCTCTGCTTCCTCTACCTCTAGCAGGAGCAGTATAGCTTTCCATTGTCTCTCTTTGTAGTCTCAAGAATTCTTCATGTGAGAGATCTGGATATTCTTCACTTGCTGTAGAGAGTGCTTTTCTTGCATATAATTGTTGAACTCTTTTATCAGTGTGATATAGAGTAACAATTCTGCCGTCTTTTGTAGAAAACTTCTGGAATAAATTTGATGCATCTTCAGGATTATCAATAATCACATCTTCATCACCTTCAGGAATTGTAGCAAGAATGTGTCCATGACCAGGTGTCAGGATTTGATCTTCCGTCAGGATCTGAGATTGCACCAATGTTCTTACTGTCTTAACTCCAGAATCAGAAACATGAGTTGACTGCGTTGTTTGACTTTGAGAAGTTTGGATTGTCTTCATAACAACAGCATCAGAGGTTTCTCCTTGTATCGCTTTGTCACCACCATCATCTCCAGTATCATCATCATTATTGCTTAATACTAGATCAGGTATACATTTTGTCTGAATAACCTTCTCCCCCTTTTTGACATCAGGATTTGACAATAATTGCAAAATTAAGGAAAGAGAGGCTTGAATTTCAGTTACCTTAGTATCCAGAGAATCAATTCTTTGAGTGATTGAGGTTTGTTCTAAAACAACAGATTTCACTTGAGATTCCACTACCCTTAGTTGGAAAGTAGTAGGCACCTTTGTAAAATTATTAAAGATATCAGTCCTCACTTTTTCAGTTGAGCCCTTGATAGAATCAATCTCACTTTTCAGGCTTTTGGATAACAGAGTTGTAGCCTTCAGATGATTCTTCAAGTCTTGATTCTCTATAGACTGCACTGCATTATAGGCATGTTCAATAGCAGAAGAAAAACTGATAGATTCATCAGAATTGTGCCATGAATTGTTCCATTCATTCTGTCTAAATGCCTCTGCAGGATCAAAGGAAGGAGTAGAAAAATCTTGTCTCTGATCTTTCCCAGTGGAAGCATTGCTAGCCATATATGTACTTGATGAACCAAAATTAGTTCCAAGACTAATCTTGAGTGCTGTAGCAAGCTGTTCCTTCTCTTTTCTATTCTCATTATCATCATCACTATCATCATCAGAATTATCATCATCAGAACCATGAGATATATCAGGATCAGGAATTGCAATACCTTTCAGTTTATCCTGTGATTCTGAGATAGGATGATCCATTGGTCTTGAACGAAGTGGCTGTATCAAAATAGGTTCATTTTCAGGAGCACCACTAACGTCAGGATGAACATCGTCAGGATTTGATATGCTTGCATCAGTATTTGCTACCAATGGTTCTTGTGGAGCTTGAGGTTCAGAAGCTGCTTCAACACTTTGAGCTAAAGGTTCTTGTGTGCTTCCCTCATTGACAATGTTCTCGACCAATCTTTCAACAGAAGCTGTAGCTTTGTCTGCATCTTCACTTTGAGAAGATGGTTCTTGTGTAGCTGGAATGTTGATGTCTTCATTCTCCCTTTGAGAAAATGGTTCTTGTGTGACCATTCCACTAGCTAAGCCTTCACCCAAACTTTGATTGAGTGGTTCTTGTGTGGCAAGATCAACAGTAGCTGCTGAATTACTCTGAAATTCAGGTTCTTGTGGGCTTGATCCTTTCAGCTTCTTCTGTCTCTGATAGACTAACTCTTCTGCATTCCTCTTTTTCTTTGATGTAGGTGTAAGACCAACCAAGGAAGCAGTTGTAGAAACCTTCTCCCAAGAATGTCCTCGAATCTGAGATGGAGAGGCTGGAGAGTCTGATATAGAGACAACTTTTGTTGCTGCATCAGGAATACTAACATCAGGATTTGATGTCTGAATATCAGTATCCTTCATTTGCACTGTCAAAGGAATATGATACCTGCTCTTTGATAATTTCCTTGTCTTTTGTGGTTTTGATGAAGGTACCACAACTTTAGTAGCAGTATCAGCAACTTCCTTGTTCACATTCATCACAGAGGATATAGGTAAGTCATCCTCTGAATCACTTTCATCAATCAACCTTAACTTCCTTTTCACAGGAACATCCTTAACAACCTTATCAGCTTTCTTCACCAGGACCCCTTGTACACCCCCTTGTATCTTCTTTTTAGTGAGTGGTGTAGAGGAAAAATCCTTTGAACCTGATTGCCTTCCAGACACATCAGTTCTAGCTGATTTCTTTGATTTTACAACTAAAGTCTTTTGAGAGACAGTAGAGGTGGTTGTTAACTGTTTAGACTGTTTAGGTTGCATGCTTGTGTCAGGAACAAGGTGGGTTGGTCCTTGTACCATAGCATTAGAAAGTAGTCCATAACGAGTAGGCATTTTCTGATGTAAGAAAAACCTAACCTCATCAGGAATAAAAGCATTTCCGCACAAAATATTTTGCCATATCAGGATTTAAAAAAAATATTCAATAAGATTAAAATAAAATTTTATTTAAGAAAACAAAATTTATTTTAACAATCCTGAATAGCGTTTTGGTTTAAGAAAAATAACCAAATTAATGGTCATAGAATTAAAACACGCTTACCAGCAAACGAGGCAAAAATATTTATGGAAAACCGAACCGTCTCCTTGAGATTGTAGAAATGACCTGCACCCTTAATACACATTCTCTATAAAAGAGAACTGTTAAGCATAATCATCATATATCTATTAAAACACAAACCCTCTCCAGAGAAAAACTTACGAAAACCTTTCACTTTCTTGGTTTTTCAATGGCTGCCAACAATCAAAACAACATACCCGATGAAGAACTTGATAGAATTTGGCAACAAATGGATGAGGCTCTAGCAGAGATTGCAGAGCAAGAGGGACCTCAGCCTATTCCTGATCCACAGGAGCATCATGCTTTTGTGAATGCAATGGCTGATGTGCTTCTTCATAACTTCCATCAGGCAAATCCTGATTGGAATCCTCTTGAAAATCTCATCGTTGTCAATGAAGAGGATGAAGACGATTGGGATAATGAAGAGGATGAGTATGAAGATGATGAAGAGCTCGTCCGAGAGCTTGAGAAACGTAAGAAGAAAATCCGTGATGCTTGTATGTCATGCAAGTTGGAGGCACGGAGGCGTCCCGGTGGTCACGGTGACGATCCGCCTTCAAGTAAATCAGCTCCTCTTCTTGTCTCTTAAGGATGGAACAAGATACCTTCCAGTTCTGAAGGACTGTGAAGCTGCTCAGGAGCATTCATGCTAATTTGCAGGGCACGTGTTCATGCTTATCTGTAAAGCACGAGTTCCTGAGTAGAAAATAGACTAGGAAAACAAATATGTAATTTCCATATTTCATGTGTAATGTATCTTCAAGTATTAATGAAATTTGTCTATTTTCTCAATTGTTTGCTTCCTGTACTTGCCTGCAAAATTTGTTAGTAACACTCAAAGTGATATAGAGATGATAAATAATAAACTCTGTTAATAATGAAATTGAAATTGATAATTAAGACTGAAAACTTAATCAAAGACTAAGTAATAATCTAATTGTCCAGAGTTTACTAGGAGTGTTGATGACAAATTAGCATAGAACCTCTGGTTTTCATACCAGCTTCAATCATCTGAGCATCAGGATTTGACCAGTTATTAGGATTTCCTCTCTGTAGCTTTTCCTCAGAAATTCTCAAAATTCATCATTCCAAGTTCATTCACCAACTTATTGAAAGTAGCTTCAGGTAGTGGCTTGGTGAATATATCAGCTAGTTGTTGATCAGTAGGAACAAAGTGAAGTTCAATTGTTCCTTCCAGAACCTGTTCTCTTATAAAGTGATATCTGATACTTATGTGTTTAGTAAGAGAATGCTGAACTGGATTTCCTGTCATTGCAATAGCACTTTGGTTGTCACAATAAATAGGGATTTTTGAGTATGACAGGCCATAATCTAACAACTGATTTCTCATCCACATTATCTGAGCACAACAACTTCCTGCAGCCATGTACTCGGCTTCTGCAGTTGAAGTGGAAATAGATTTCTGCTTTTTACTGAACCATGAAACTAGTCTTCCACCCAAAAACTGACAACTTCCTGAAGTACTTTTCCTGTCTATTTTGCATCCTGCAAAATCAGCATCTGAATAACCACACAACCCAAAATCTGATTCCCTTGCATACCAAAGGCCAAGTGAAGGAGTGCCTTTGAGATATCTGAAAATTCTTTTGACTGCAATCAGATGTGGTTCTCTAGGTTTTGCTTGAAATCTTGCACATAGACAGGTTGCAAACATGATATCTGGTCTACTGGCAGTGAGATACAATAAAGAGCCAATCATTCCTCTGTAGTGAGTTACATCTACCTCTTCACCTTGATCAGGATCAAGTTTGGTAGCTGTAGCTATGGGAGTTGAAGCAGGAGTACTGTCTTGCATGTTAAACCTTGTCAGTAAATTCCTTGTGTATTTAGACTGATTAATAAAAATCCCTTCATCAGTCTGTTTAACTTGAAGACCCAGAAAGTAACTCATTTCTCCCATCATGCTCATTTGATATCTTGACTGCATAAGCTTGGAAAACTTTTCACACAGCTTATTGTTTGTTGACCCAAAAATGATATCATCAACATAAATCTGAACTAACAGCAACTCCTTACCATGATTCAAATAAAATAGAGTTTTATCAATTGCACCTCTTTTGAATCCACTTTCCAGTAAGAATTGAGCTAAGGTTTCATACCATGCTCTTGGAGCTTGCTTTAGTCCATAAAGTGCCTTATCCAGTCTGTAGACATAATCTGGATATTTAGGATCAATGAAACCAGGAGGTTGTTCAACATAAACTTCTTCCTCCAGTTCACCATTTAAGAAAGCACTTTTAACATCCATCTGGAAAACCTTGAATTTCTTATGTGCTGCATAAGCAAGAAATATCCTGATGGCTTCTAGTCTTGCAACAGGAGCAAAAGTTTCATCATAGTCAATTCCCTCTTGTTGGGAATACCCCTTTGCAACTAGTCTAGCTTTATTTCTGATAATGACTCCATCAGAATCAGTCTTGTTCTTGAAAATCCACTTTGTACCAACAATTGATCTATTCTTTGGTCTTGGTACCAGTTTCCAGACTTCATTCCTTTCAAATTCATTCAGTTCTTCTTGCATTGCAGTAACCCAATCAGCATCTTTAAGTGCATCTTCAACTTTCTTAGGCTCCTCCTTGGATAGAAAGTTATTATATAAACATTCATTCTGAGTTGCACTTCTTGTTTGAACACCTGCATCAGGATCTCCAATTATCAAATCAGGAGTATGATCTTTTGTCCATTTCCTTGCTGGTGTCAAATTGTTTCTTGAAGTAGATGCTCCCCCTGGATTGGTGTTATCTTGATTGAAAGAATTTGATTGATTTGAAGCTCTCCCTGAATTATTGCTATGCCCTCCTGATGTGTTATCAGGATCTTCACTTGAATCAGTATCTGAAGAATTCTGTCCTGATGATTGAGTTGACTCTGAACTTGTAGTTGAATGTCGTTGCTCCCCCTCAACATTAGCACTACTAGTTGTATCACTGTTGTTTGCATCATCAGTATTAGCACCATCAGTACCTGGTGAGTCATCAGGATTTGGTGACCCGTCAGTACTGGATGAATGGACAGCTTCTGATTCACTTTCTTCAGGTTCCTTGGAAGCTTCATTTTCAAATAACAATCTATCATGCGAGTCTTCAATGATTCCAGTTATCTTCTTATCATCAAAAGATACATGTATTGACTCCATGACAGTTCTTGTTCTCAAATTAAAAACTCTGAAGGCTCTTGATGTAGGATAACCTATGAATATTCCTTCATCAGCCTTTGTTTCAAATTTCCCTAGCTGTTCAGGATGAGTTCTGAGAACAAAACATTTACAGCCAAACACATGCAAATGCTTCAGACTTGGTTTCTTCTCTTTGAGTGACTGATAAGGAGTGACACCATGCCTGTTTATCAATGTGAGATTTTGTGTATAGCATGCTGTGTTGACTGCTTCTGCCCAGAAATATGTAGGTAATTTAGCTTCTTCCAACATAGTTCTGCCAGCTTCAATAAGAGTTCTATTCTTCCTTTCTACTACTCCATTTTGCTGAGGTGTGCCAGGAGCAGAGAATTGTTGAATGATTCCTTTGTATTTGCAGAACTCTTCCATCTTTGAATTCTTAAATTCAGTACCATTATCACTTCTCAGAATCTTGACTTTGTACTTTGTGGTTGTCTCAATCATCCTCACATGATCCAACAGAACTTCAGGAGTTTCATCTTTTCTATGCAGAAAATACACCCAGGTGAATCTAGAATATTCATCAACAATTACAAGAGTGTACCTTTTCTTACTGATGGACATGATGTTGACTGGACCAAACAGATCAAGATGTAGCATGTGATATGGTTCTTCAATAGAGGATTCTGATTTACTCTGGAATGATGTCCTTCTTTGTTTTGCTTTTTGGCATGCATCACAGAGTCCATCAGGTGTATATAAGACATTAGGTAATCCTCTTACTAATTCTTTCTTAACCAACTCATTGATGTTGCTGAAGTTGAGATGAGAAAGCTTCTTGTGCCAATTCCAACTTTCATCTACTGAAGCTTTACTGATGAAACATGTAGGGGAGCCATCAGTATCTGAAAGAATGTTGGCTTCATATATGTTACCATGCCTGTAGCCAGTTAGTGCTATTTTCCCTGTTGCTTTACTGACTACTTCACAATGTGTGGAATAGAAATTGACATGATAACCTCTGTCAGTGATTTGACTAATACTCAACAAGTTGTGTTTTAGTCCTTTCACTAGAGCTACTTTTTCAATGATGACATTTCCAATGATTATATTGCCATATCCCAAGGTTTGTCCAATGTTGCCATCTCCATAAGACACAGTTGGGCCAGCTTTTTCCTCATATTCTGATAACAGGGCTTTGTTTCCAGTCATGTGCACAGAACATCCACTATCCATGACTAACACATTTTTCTTTTTACCCTGCATCAGAATAGAAACACACTAGTTAGAACACTTAGGAACCCATACACGTTGGGTTCCTTTCTCATGCAATTTATTAATTTTAGCAGCAGAAGACTTTCTGACTTTAGCAGTCCTGACAGGATTTACTCCATCAGGATTTGCTTTGTCAGTATCAGTATTAACAAAAGCATGCTTCACTATGACATTTTCAGTTCTATCAGACTTTGTACTACTTTCAAACTTAGGCAATGGATCATAAAAATTATAGTACAAATCATGATACTCTTTACATGTATAAATAGAATGCCATAGACTACCACAATGAAAACAGGAATTCTGTGGATTGTAAAATACTGATCTATTCCTAACATCAGACTTAGGAATTTCAGCAATTTTCTTCTTACTCTTTTTACAATCAATAGCAAGATGATTAGAGTTACCACAGTTAAAACAACACTTTCTAGGTGCATTTGGGATATATTTATAACCATTCTCTTTATTGATCCCAACTTTACCATTCCTGTTTCTCTTAACAGTAGCTTCCTTTTTCTTATCTGTAACCTCACAGATTTTATCTTTAAGCTGTTTCTGAGACAATAGACCTAGATTCTTAGTGACTTTGTTCATGACAGGTTTAGACTTTATAACTTTAATTCCTTGAGTAGAAGAAGATCCCTTTTCAAAAGTAGAATTGGAATCCTTACCAAAAACAAAATTAACAGAAGTAATCTTAGATTTGGTTGAGTCTATAACATGTCTATAGGTCTTTGGACTGACTGTCTCATCAATGACAATTTTCTCTGCTAATTTCTTATCTTCATCTGACTTATATCCTAGACACTCTTTCCAATTCTTAGAGGTATTAATCTCATGAAATTTCCTACCAGAGTCTATCCAGGTTCTGATTTTCTCATTAGCAAATTCAAGTTCTTTTTCAAGGGAAGTACATTTAGATGTCATCTCTAAGTGCATGTGTTTAGCATTATCACATTCTTTTTGTACTTCTTGCATACGAGAAAATTCAGCTTCTAATATCTCATTCCTCTTTCTAAGGTCAGACATCTCAGATAAGATTCTAGTATTCTCAGCAGTTTGACTTCTAAAGCTAATATGTAATGACTTTAGAAAACGTCTTAACTCAGAAGCATTATCAGTATCAAAATCAAAGATAGTATTTAGTACCTTATCATCAGGAGCAGCAGTTACATCAGCATTGGCCATTAACGCATAGTTGACTACCTCAGTATCAGATTCTGAGGAAGAGTCCATCCAATCCTTGCTTGATGTGATGAGTGCCTTTGTCTTGTTGCATTCAGAAGCAAAGTGACCCATACCATTACACTTGTAGCATCTAACCTTTGACTTGTCAAATTTGCTACCCTTGCTGTCCTTCTTGATATACTTGTCTTTGTCTGCTTTGAAGGTCTTTTTCTGAAAGTTGCCTTGTCTTCTATTCTTTCTGAACTTCATCCTTCTGAAGTTTCTGACAATCATAGCAACCATCTCTTCCATGTCTGAATCAGAAGATTCATCACCAGTATTGGCATCAGGATTGCCATCAGTATCTGATGAAGAGTCGTCAGGATCTGACTCAGCTACTCTTGCTTTCCTTCTAGAGACCTCCATAGCTTTTCCTTTTGAGATTTAGCTTCTACATTCAAAGCAATTGACTTTGCCTTGCTGCTTTTCTTGTTCTTTCTCTGTTGAACTTCAAGATCATGAGTTCTTAGCATCCCATAGATCTCATCAAGAGACACAATGTTCAGATCATACTGGTGTCTAATGATTGAGGTCTGAGTATCCCATTCTTCAGGTAAAGCTCTAAGAAATTTGGTGTTTGAATCTTCAGTTTCATATACTTTGTCAACTAAGGATAAGCTGTTCAATAGTGTCAGAAATCTATCATATAGATCAGCCAGGCTCTCTTCAGGTCTTGCATCGAATTGCTCATATTCTTGAATCAATAGAGCCCTTCTATTTTTCTTAACAGATGCAGATCCCTGGCACTGAGTTTCCAAAGTATCCCATATTTCTTTTGAAGACTTGCATGCAATCACTCTGTTTGACATGACAGCATCAAGGCTATTATGCAAGATATTCTTTATCTTTGGTTCCCTGAGTACATGAGCTTTTTCTTCTGGAGTCCATTCAGCTTTAGCTTTGACCACATAATGTTCTGGTACTGTATCTGTTCGTTCTACGAACTTTGTTGGTATATATGGTCCATCACGAATCCTGTCCAAGTAGTCAGGATCCATAGCCTCCAGGTACATCAGCATCTTTACCCTCCATGTAGGATATTCTGATATCTTTAAGATGGGAATCTTCATGCTTTCATACTTGGTTGTCGACATCTTTAGATCGTATCTGATTCAGAATTAAATCAGTTTACTCTGATACCAATTGTTGCCCAGTAAATAACAATTGTAGAAGGGGGTTGAATACAATTGTATAAGATTCTCGACTTTATATAACACAAATATGAAAGATCAATAACAATAACAATAACAGCTTTATTAACTTTGATATAAAACTGTTACAAACTCTCTTAAGAAATTCTGATGTTCTTAAGAGCTGCTAGCTTACAAAAACTCTCTCAAGAAATTCTGTTCTTAAGAGCTTCTCTCCGATTATGTTCTCTCTCGAATGAATACATAAATCGAAACCAAAACTGTGTTTATATAGTGCACACAGCTTCTCTATCAATTACAAGATAAGTCCTAATCATAACAAAGATAGAAACATATCTTTAATCGATAGCTACATTCTACAAACCAGGAACAAATAGAATAAACTTCCATGTTTATCTAGACTCCAAATATAACTCGAAGTAGGAATCCTGATCAGCTTCAAGTCCTGATGATCAAACCTGATCATAGTCTGAGTAGGAATCCTGATGATCAATAAGATACTGACGCTTGATCAAATACTGATGACCATGCAATACTGATGACGTCAGCAATCCTGATCAGTTGAGTCTAGCTTCTGACGATCATTGAATTCTGATCTAACAAACAGATGCCGAGCTATGCTAAGTTCATGAAGGGTATTCTATCTCGGAAGTTGAAACTCGAGGATTTGGACACCGTTGCTTTGACAGAGGAGTGTAGTGCAGTTCTACAGCAGAAATTGCCACCGAAGCTTAAAGATCCGGGAAGTTTTACCATACCTTGCACTATTGGCAATCAACTTTTCAGCAAATGCTTATGTGATTTGGGAGCTAGCATTAATCTAATGCCAATGTCTATTTGTAAGCAACTTGGGTTGCCTGAGCCGAAACCAGTTAATATGACCTTACAGTTGGCTGATCGGTCGATCACATATCCGAGGGGTATAGTGGAGGATGTTTTGGTAAAGGTGGATAAGCTGATTTTTCCTGCTGATTTTGTTATTCTTGACTTTGAGGAGGATAAGAAGATTCCTATCATCTTGGGAAGACCTTTTCTAGCTACTGGCCGAGCGTTGATCGATGTTCAGAAAGGAGAGCTCACAATGAGGGTGAGTAATCAAAAGGTCATCTTTAATGTGTTCAAGGCTATGAAATTTCCGACAGAGGAGGAAGAGTGTTTTAGCTTGAAGATGGTTGATACGGGTCAGAGAAAGGAGTTCGATCAGTTGTTGAGCAAAAATTCGGACATGCACAAGTTCGAGCATCACATCAGTGATTCCATTGACAATTCTTCCATTCGAGATCTTTCGAATGTCAAGCTTGGAAAACTTCCACCACATTTGAAGTATGTCCTTCTGAATGATGAGTTGGTGATTTTTAAAGAGTGTGAAGATAATGTGTTGAGAAGGTGGAACAAGGATGATGAGGTAAAAGAGTGTTCTTATCAATCGACGGAGAAGCATAAACACCTTAGAGGTGTAAAGAAGAAAAAGAAAAAATCGATTGATGGAAAAGTCAAGGTGAAGTTTGATTTGGAAAAGATGTGGGAAGAAAGCAAGAAGGTTATCAAACAATGGGTGAATGGTCCTTCTGCTAAGGACAAGTCAAATGCGATCTTCGAGCCACCATGATTTGATTCACATTTGTCCGGCTAAATGACATTAACGACAGCGCTTCGTGGGAGGCAACCCATGTGTTAGGTATGTTTCTACTATCTTTTTATTACCTTCAATGAGGACATTGAATATTGTAAGTTTGGGGGTGGTAATTAAGGAATATTAGTGTGTGTGTGTTCATGTAGGATTCATATTGCATGTGTAGTTAGTTCATTCATATCTTTGCATGTTTGTGTCATATAGAGCATTATGTTTTGCATTAGTATTTATATCTGTTATGTGAGTCCATTTTAGTTGCATGCATATTTCATGATCCCGTAGGACTTGACTATTTCCGTTGGTGAGTCGATGTTGATTGGAGTGTGGTTGTGATGAATAGAGGGTTGATTAAGTTTCTAAGTATTGACTTGCATGCCAGAAACAAATCTATTTCATAAGTCTCATTGGTTGCTTTTGAATTTGATCAGACCATGCTTGTTTGGTGTTAGAATTTAACCACTTGTTTACATTTAGAATGTTGGCTAGATTCTTGAAAACGAAGGAGCACTTATGTATAAGTTTGGGGGAAACCAGGGATTTCATGCTAGTTGTAATAAAGGCTAGGCGTCAAATGGCTAGTAGCCGGCTCATTGAAAATATGAGTAGTCTAGGGTGGGATGAGAAAAAGGCAAAGTGCACTCATTCCGAAATAATAAAAAAAAAGAAAAAAAAAAGAAAAAAAAGTTGAAAAAGAAAAAGAAAATAAAAGAAGAGTTGTTTTTATGCAGAATTGATCAGGTTAAGCTCTTTAATACTCGAGCAATTAAGTTCTAGGGGACTTTGTGCCTAGTGACCTAAGACTTTTCCGGTCTGGGATCCACTAACCTAACGCTCGCTACATGGGTATTATTGTATAAGCCTTTTGGGGTCTTAACCATTGCACGGTCAAATAAGCATGTGTATTGTGTTTAGTATGTTGTTCTGTAATAAAAGCATGAATTCCTGTCTAACTCAAGTGGATATTGAGATGTCTTTAAGTGGTTTCTTGTGTCTAGAGTTCATTCTGTTTGTAAGCTTGTGGTTGTTTTGGCTAAGAGTAGGTATGGTCTAGATTTAGTTTGGGAGTATATTGGTGAGCATCGCACACACGCACGTTTCTGTGTTTGTCTTGTTGGTCGATGGGAATTTGGTCGAACTCTGTTTGGAAGACTGTGTTCTTTGAGATGTTGGCTCGTTGATTGGTTTTGGTTGGTTTGAAGGGATCGTTGCATTTTCATATTAGTTGCATTCATATAGTTTGCATTGTTAGTTGCATTGTTAGATGGATTTTGTGGGTACATTCGTTATAGGCCCTCACGAGACCTTACTCGTCCACTAGGGCTACCTAGGGGTTTAAAGGGTTTGTTGCATATGCCAAATGCAACCGTGATCACCTACGGAAGTGGTACTAGTTAGTTGTATATAGTTATATTATTTATGCTTGAGGACAAGCATCGGTTTAAGTTTGGGGGTGTGATAAGTGGATTTTTAATCCACTTGGAACGCTTCATATCGGCTTAAATTGATGACTTGAACTCAAGTATGTGGTGTGTTTAATGTGTTTTCATTAAGTTTTGCAGAACCAAGAGTTGGAGGTTAATTTGATTAAAATTCGGATTTTCCGGGTAGGTTGCGCAGTCTTCACTGTTTTGGCCATATCTGGAGTTCTACAAGTCCGATTCTGACGATCTTACAGCTCACGCGAAGAGGACAACATTTTCTATAAGGTTCTGTGCGGGCGCCCAGGAATTGTACTGGAATTCTGTGCGGCCGCCCAGGAAGTCAGAACCGCCAGAAATTGCCAGAATTCGATTTTAATTAGGAAAGTTTCACAAATTCGACTTCTAATCAATATGGTAATTGCTTGGGGCAGCCAGAAACTTCCAGAATCAGTTGTAAACATGGAATATGCAATTCTTATTGCATTCAAAGACGGAAATTGCCGTAATTCTATTCTAATTCAAAAACGGCAATTGCTTGGAAGAGGGACAACTTGGAGCTATAAATACACACCTTGGGGCGACATAATCAACACATCACAATACATCACAATACATCACAATACACCAGAGATCAGATTCAATATTGGAGCACAAGATCGAGGAGCCAAGAACGAAGAACGTGACTACGAGGAGATCTAGACATAGTTTTTTCTTGTATTCTTCAATTTTGGTGTAACTTTTGGATGCTTCCAGATTTGTCCTCTAAACCTTTAACTCTTATTCATATTTACATCATTGATTTCTTGTTTTTCATCATGCTTTCATCAAACCCCGTGACGATGAAAAGTTCGATCATGAACTAATCGTTGTCATGGGGTCCTAGCGGATTTATCTATGGAATTTAGTAGTTGATTGTTTTAAAGATTTGTGTGTGATGACTTATTGATATCCTAGTTTGGTTGTGCTTATTCTTCTTGGATGCGTCGCGAACATCTAAGTTGTTTTGTTAATCTCTATTGAATGCGAAAGTGGATATAGAGGTTTAGAACTTGCCATGCTAGCATAGGTTTGTGTATGTTTGTCATGCATGATTCGTAGGTAATTTTAACCATCTTACCTGCCCTATGTAATCTGAATGGATAACTTGCTCGTTAAACCGTTATGTTTTCAAATCTTATAGACATATAGGGTCTAAGCATAATTGGTGTCTGCTTAACTTCTATCTCTTTTGTGGATGTTTGAGTGGTTTGGTATACGTATACTGAAAGGTAGCGTGTACTGATTTCGTGTTATCCGATTAGTTGTCACAACCGTCACATGCATTGATTAAAGACAAAAGACTCTGAATGAAGTATTTAATGAAGTTAGGATCCCATGTTTATTTTCTCATAAGTAATATATCAGCAATCTTTAGTTTAATATAGTCTTGATAATTTGTTTAGTTAATTTAGTTAATCAAAACACAATTTGATACTTGTCTTAGCATTGAACGATAGCCATACATTGTTGCATAAGTGCATAACTATAATAACCATAGCAGTCTCTGTGGGAACGAACTCTACTTATTCTTATATTACTTGTGACCGCGTATACTTGCGTGATATTGTGTGAACACTTACTCTAAACTTCTGTTATCTTATCTTGTTCTTCTTATTCTTCTTCTTTAAATTCTTAATCTTTCAGTATGTTTCCTGATTATATGAATTGAATGTTGGATTCAATCTGTAATCATATCAATGGTATCAAAGCATTGATCCAGTTGTAATTTCAATCTCGCTTCCAAATTCCTCATTTTTAATATCAGTTGGAGTTTGTATTCGAAGACACAATTACAGTTCATCGTTATTGATTCAAGGTCTTGAAATTCAGTCATGGCTCCTACAACCAGGAAAACAACATCCATGGAGGAACAAATGAGAAACTTAGAACGGAGGATGGAGCAACAAATCACAGAAAACAATAAAAAATTTGCAGATCTGATCAACATAATGAAGGAGATGAAAGAAGCTAGTAGTGCGGATAGAGGTCCGAACCAGAATTCACAGGGGACTTCAACTATGGGAAACTCTAGTGCAGGTAATTCAACTAAACATACTCTCAGATATGTGCCTAAACTTGAATTTCCGAAGTTTGATGGAACAAATCCTAGATTGTGGATTAAAAAGTGCTGCAAATACTTTAGTTTGTGTAACATTGCTGAAGATCAGAAAGTAGACTTAGCATCTTTAAATATGATTGATAAAGTGAAACATTGGATTTCTAGCTATCTTACTGTTAGAAAATATGTGGATTGGAGTGATTTTGTGATTGACTTAACTGCTCGATTTAAAGATGATAGTGGAAGTAAGGTGGTGGAACAATTCAATAAGCTTCAACAACAGGATTCTTTAGAGAGTTATATTGATGATTTCGAACATCTTAGAGCAATGATGATGCAGACTAACTCTATGTTACCAGATTCTTATATTTTAGAGAGTTTTATTGGAGGACTTAAACCAGCTGTTAAACCATTTGTAAGAGCTTTCAAGCCAAATAGTATGGCAGAAGCTATGGAGTTTGCTAGATTACAAGAGGAATCTTTGAATTGTGCAAATGCGAGGAGTAATAAGGTGGTTTATAATGTGCAAAAACCTTCCTCTTATGCACCTGCTTTAGCTAATCTCAAACCTCCACTATTGCCTATACCGGGGTCTAAAGTAGACAATTCTGTATTGTCTAAAATGGTAAAACCAGCAGCCAAAACCTTTAAACATATTTCTGTTGATGTAAGGGCTGAGAAAATAGCAAAAAGTTTGTGTTACTACTGTGATGAACCTTACTCTAGAGGTCATAAGTGTCAATTCAGGGAGACTCAATTTTTTACGGTAGAAGTGGCAGCCAAGAAAGTTGTGACATCAGTGAAGAAGATGTAGAAGAAAATCTAACCAACACTAGTGAACCATGCATATCAGTTAATGCACTAACTGGTAATCAAAATTTCCACACTATGAGAGTTAAAGGAGTGGTGCGCGGACAGGTGATACATATTTTAATAGATTTTGGGAGTACTCATGACTTTTTGGATGTCTCAATGGCTAAGAAACTTGGTTGTAAAATGGAAGATATCAGCCCACAAGCTATAACCATAGCTGATGGTAACCACCTACCGTGTCAACAAGTGTGTAAGAATTTTAGTTGGAAGATGCAAGAGGTGTTATTCAGTACAGATGTTATGTTGATTCCTCTAGGCAGTTGCGACATGGTTCTCGGAATACAATGGTTAAGCAAATTGGGACCAGTCTGTTGGGATTTCAAAACATTACTTATGTAGTTTGACATTAATGGTGAGCCATTCGTATTAAAAGGAATATCGGTACAGAAAGTAAAGGTAGTTGAGGGAGTGCCTAATGCTAAGATGTTGAGTAATGCAGCACATCTCTATTTCTTGCAGTTACGAGAGGTGAGTAATAATGATGAAGACCAGCAGTGTAAGACCAACCAGGAATTACAAGGAGAACAGTTGAGCAAGTTGAAAAACAAGTACCAAGCTATTTTTGAAGAGCCAGAAGGGTTGCCTCCACATAGAGGAATATTTGATCATACTATTCCTTTGGAACCTGGCACTTTACCAGTGAACATAAGGCCTTACAGATATCCATTGAAACAGAGAGACGTGATTGAACAGTTAATTCAGGAAATGTTAGAGAGAGGAATCATCCAAAATAGTTCCAGCCCATTTGCGTCTCCGGTTGTGCTCGTGGGAAAGAAAGATGGTACTTGGAGGTTATGTGTGGATTATAGGGAGCTCAACAGGAAAACTGTGAAAAATAAATACCCTATACCAGTTATTGACGAGCTCATAGATGAGTTGGCTGGATCTGCAGTATATACGAAGTTGGATTTAAGGGCTGGATACCATCAATTGAGAGTCCATGAACAAGATGTGTTTAAAACAGCTTTCAAGACGCATACAGGGCATTATGAATTTCTAGTTATGCCTTTCGGCTTAACCAATGCACCTGCCTCATTCCAGGGCTGGATGAATTATGTTTTCAAGCCTTTACTCAGAAAATGCGTTTTAGTTTCTTTGATGACATACTCATTTACAGCAAAAACTTGAAGGACCATTTATGTCACTTAGAAGATGTCTTTCAACTCATGGTGTCTAATGGAATGTATGCTAAAGAGAGTAAGTGTATATTTGCTTGTTCGAAGGTGGAATATTTAGGCCATTTTATCTCAAAACAAGGGGTGGAAACTGATCCTAATAAGGTATCTGCGGTAAGTAGCTGGCCAGTTCCCTCTTCGGTAAAAGAATTGAGAAGTTTTTTGGGTTTAACCGGGTATTATAGGAAATTTATTCATAGATATGCGGTTATCAGCAAACCCTTAACGGAGCAATTGAAGAAAGGTTGTTTTACGTGGAATGACGTAGCTCAAGTAGCTTTTGAGCAATTAAAACAAGCTTTGGTAGTAGCTCCTGTTCTAGCTGTTCCAGATTTCTCTAAGGTCTTTGTTGTTGAGACAGATGCTTCAAAAGAGGGCATTGGAGCTGTATTAATGCAAGAATGGCATCCCTTGGCCTTTATTAGCAAGTCCTTGGAACCAAAATGGCAGAAATTATCGGTGTACGAAAAAGAGTTGTTGGCATTGGTTTTTGCAGTACAGAATTGGGAACGATATTTATTGGGAACTCATTTCATTATTAGAACTGATCAGAAGAGTTTAAAGTGGTTGTTACAACAGAAATTGTCAACGCCATTCCAACAATTCTGTCTATCCAAGCTAATGGGGCTTGACTACGAAATTCAATATAAAAAGGGAGTTGATAATGTAGCAGCGGATGCTTTGTCTAGGGTGCAATCAGGTGATATTTTGTGTATGGCTCTATCACTTACGTTTTCTGAACTTCCTTCTCTCATTCAGAACAACTACGGTCTTGATCATGATTTGCTCATTATTCTGCAAAAACTACAAAACAAGGAAGTAGTTCCTCATTATCAGTTGCAACATGACCTTCTTAGGAAGAAAGGCAGAATTGTAGTTGGACCAGATATAAATCTCAGGTCTAAAATTATTCATTGGAATCATTCTTCATCTGAAGGTGGTCATGATGGAGTTGAATTAACTTGTAGACGGATTAAATCTATTTTTATTTGGAAAGGTTTGACTCAGCAAGTGAAACAAATGATTACTCAATGTCAAGTTTGTCAAGTATCCAAAAATGAAACTCTGGCCAGTCCAGGTTTATTACAACCTTTTCCTGTACCTGAAGAAGTATGGACTGATGTATCTATGGATTTCATTACAGGATTGCCGAAATCACAGGGAAAGGATGTTATTTTTGTTGTCATCGATAGATTGAGCAAGTACGCTCATTTCATGACTTTGACACATCCCTATACTGCCATACAAGTTGCTCAAGTTTACATGGACAATGTATTTAAGTTGCACGGCTGGCCCAGAAGCATTGTGTGTGATAGGGATTCTGTATTCCTTAGTCAGTTTTGGAAGGGCTTGTTTACTATTCATGGTACTGAATTTAAGATGTCTACTGCCTATCATCCGCAAACCGACGGACAATCAGAAGTAGTAAATAGGTGCTTGGAGACTTACCTGAGATGTATGTGCAGTGAAAGACCTAAGGAATGGAGTTCTTGGTTGGCAACTGCTGAATGGTGGTATAATACGCATTACCATACATCCATTAAGATCACTCCGTATGAAGTGGTGTACAATCAACCACCTCCTCTCCATCTTCCTTATTTATCGGGAGAATCTAACAATGATGTTTTGGATAGATCTCTGTAGAAAAAAGAAGCAATGATTGCAAGACTCAAGTTTCATCTCTATAGAGCTCAGAATAGAATGAAGCAACAAGCAGACAAGCATAGAAGTGATAGAGTCTTTTAAGTCGGAGATTTTGTGTGGGTGAAGCTTCAGGAGTATCGACAAAAGTCCGTGCAGTCTAGAGTCAATCAGAAATTGGCACCTAAATATTTTGGTCCCTTCAAAATTATTGTTGTGATTGGAAAGGCTGCTTACAAGCTACTGTTGCCTGCTACATCTCGAATTCATGATGTCTTTCACGTTTCACAGTTGAGGCCTGTGATTGGAAGCATTCCAATGGTAACCAACTTCCCTGATAACTCTAATCAGTCTACTGCAGTGCCAGATAAGAAACCAGCTGCTATCCTTGAGACTAGGATGATTAAATTTCAGAATAGGGTGCAAGTGCAGTACTTGATTGTCTGGACTAATAGTGAAGCTTATGAGAATTTTTGGGAGGATGCTGAGACTTTTCTTAATCAATATCCTACCTTTGGTAGTTGAATCTGAAATCCAAACTTGGGGCAAGTCTTTTAAAGGGGGAGGGTATGATATGGATATTACATCTGTCTAGTTTTAAATAAATGAATTAGAGGTTTTTAGTATTTTCCAGCATTTTAAATACTTTTAGATATTAAGCATAACTCAATTATAATTACTTCAGTCAGTTATAACTGAATGGTTAATGGTGTAAGTGGTTGACTCTGTGAGATATATAATCTACAGAGAGAATGTAATTGACTTATATTTGGAGAAATACAGTTACTTACTCTAAACTTCTGTTATCTCATCTTGTTCTTCTTATTCTTCTTCTTTAAATTCTTAATCTTTCAGTATGTTTCCTGATTATATGAATTGAATGTTGGATTCAATCTGTAATCATATCAAAATACAAGCACATTCATCAAGTAACCAAATGCATCCACTATATCGAGGGACTTTAAATATAAATACGCATATAAAAAATTAGAAACTAATTTCTCGTTTGAATGTTAAAATTTGAATGCATATCACATCTTGCCACCTTAAATATTTACATTTTGGAAATGCGGAAATTGAGGTCATTTTTAATATGGTGGGTCATCATAATTATGTTATTTTGGTCATTAAATCTAAAATTGTATCTTTATAACAATCAAATTGAATCAAATTAAATACATTTGGTATAAACATAAGTGTTATACAAATTATACTTTTTAACTTCTTTCTCTCTCTAAACAGTCAGACTCAAATATATACAAATATTATGCTTACATAAAATATACGAGAACATGTATATACAAACAAATCAACCCAAGATTCTAAAAGAAAATTAAAATTTGTAAGTTACATATACATTCATAAATCTTACATAGAACTCTACATATTCAATTTCTAATTTCCTCACTAAAATGGTGTCACCTAATTGATGGATAAACATGTCTTAATTTCCCCCATATGGAGTCAGATATAATCAGATATAAATCTTTATAACCACGAATAAATTAAATCTCTACAATTCAAAGGTAAAAGAAATACAAATCAACAGAGGTGCATATAGCAATGGATACCTACAATGAATTGATGAGTTTGCGATACAATCAGCCAGCACACCCAACCGTCCCCCATGATCCTTGTGCAGATTTGTTTTGAATGACAACATTTTCTTGTTTATATCTGGAAAAAAGTAGGGAAAATATATTTATCTTAAAAAAATCTAGCACTACAACAAATAAGGCTTTTTACGACAGAAAATTTACACTAGATTCGTCGTAAATGCTCCCATTTACGACAAAATGCTTCTGTCGTTTATAGTCCAGTTGAAAGTTCGAAAATACGGTCACAAGTTTCTAATTTGGTTACAAGTTTGAAGTTTGGTCACAAGTTCTGAATTTTGTCACAAGATCTGAATTTGTCACAAGTTCCAAATTCAGGTCACAAGTTCAGAATTTGTCACAAATTTAATTCTTGTCACAAATTATGATTTTGGTTACAAGTAAATTCCGTAAAAAGTTCATGTTATGACAGAACTTCATGTCAAAAATTTAGTTGTGGGTCCCATTTTGCCATTTAAATTAATTATTAAAACTAAATTAATCAAATACAAAATTCTGTAATACACAATTAAGATAGGCGCTCCAGACATTCCGTCGTAAGTATTCTGTCACAAAAGCCCATATTTGTTGTAGTGTAGCAAGGAGACGATAGAAAGTTGGTTCAAGTGAAATGTACAATTATAGATGCACAAAAAGCCTGAAACCGGAAATCCGGCCCGATCCGGCCCGAAAAAAAGCCCGAAAAGCCCGGCCTGAAAAAAGCCCGGCCCGGCCCAAGAGCCCTAAACGGGCCTAGTTTTTTTTCATCAAGCCTGGTCCGGCCCGAAGCCCGAAAAGCCCGGGCTTTTATCAGGGCTTTTAAAAGCCTGGGCTTTTATCCGGATAAAACCCGGATAAAGCCCGAAAAAAACCCGGTTTAACCCTAACCCTAAACCAACCCTAAACCCTAAACCATGATATTTAACTCCGAATACTTACAATTTGATTGAATATTGATCCAGTTATGTAAAATTTGACAATTTAACAATTAACATGATGTACTTGATAATTTAGGGTTTAGGGTTTAACCCTAACCCTAAACCAACCCTAAACCCTAAACCATGATATTTAACTCCGAATACTTATAATTTGATTGAATATTGATCCAGTTATGTAAAAGTTGACTTTTGATCGAATTGATACGATTCAGATAAGATCATACCCTATAAACGAGTGCTCGTATGTACTAAGTAGTACTAACTACTAATGTACTCAACTCAACCGACTCAGTGATTACAAGTTAGAAGACTAATAGTAACAAACCTTTTTGTTCAGAAGATTTATTGAGTGTAGTGTATGTGCTTTTTAAAATGGTCATGTACGAGGAGATTTGTATGGTTCACGATCAGGTTAAGTTCAATAACGCATATTACAAAAAAGCCTGGCCCGGCCCGATCCGGCCCGAGGACCTAAAACGGGCCTCATATTTTAGAGGAAGCCCGGCCCGGCCCGGCCCGATTTTTGAAAAAGCCCGGCCCGGTCCGATCGTTAAAAAGCCCGGGCTTTTTAAAGCCCGGATAAAGCCCGGCCCGAAGGGTTTTTTGTGCATCCCTATGTACAATTGCTTTGAAATGGGCTTACAAGCTTGGGAAGAAAATTTGAAGATTACAATTGCTTGTGTAGTTCTATATGGTAAAACTCACAGTACTTTCTTTTTTATATTCCACTCACTAACCATTAAAGAAAATGAACCAAATAAAAATGAAATCTCATATTATCTCATATTTATTCTTTTTCCAAGGATAGAAATTGATTTAAATTGAGTCTATTTTTAAGGATAAAAATCCAAGAATATGTTGTAAAGTTGTTACCCATGAATATAGGAAATTATAAAGTGGATAAAATTACATGCAGAAAATGTCAAAAAGTACCTATTCCACACCCAACTAGAATAATTAACTATTTATCTTTTTATGGAGTCATTTATTCTTAATTTCTAACCAAGTATCAAGATGGAAGACTGGGACTGTGGTACGTATACACATTCAGCAGCGAAGAAATGTATGTAATAGCTTACGATAAGATCTTATTCTCTCTAGTCCGTAGATTCGTTAAATTTTTTATCACTCCTAGATTTGTGTAAAAATGAACGCAACTTATTTACTTATAAGTTATACTAAAAAATAGTTCTACGTCCCAAACTATCTACCGCCAATTAAGACGAGAGATTGTTGCATGTATTATAAAATAGTATATGCATCCTAAATTCAAAAAAAAATCTGGATTTTCATTATTTCAATTTCATAAATATAAAAAGTACTCATTCTAAACGAAAAGAAAACAAAAAGTACCTAAAATTTAAAGCGGTAACCTTATAATACAAAATTATCATTGCAATGATAATTGACTTAGGTAGAAGGTATACATAAAATTGCTTCACATGGTTTACAATAAACTTTCAAAGTGTCTAAATAGAAAATTCATCTATTTTAAAACAAAATGTACAGAAATTTGATGGCTTTCTACCAAGCTTAATAGGACTTTGATCGGGGGTCATTTTCAACTAATATTCAATCTGGAAAAACCTTGTCGAATTTTTAAAAAACACTCAAATACACCGGAACTAACATTCGAAAACATATTTTTTCAAAGTAAGGGAATCCAAGGGTAAAATTTAAAACTATTTATCTAAAACATTAAAAATATGAGTCTCTGACAATCGATTGTCACCGATCAATTACATAACAATCACCTTATTAGCCGTGGGATAGAGATTTCAAAGGCTATGACTTGAAGAAAGAAAAAATTAGACTTTTGCTATAACTTTTTGTGTATATAGATTGCCTATCCATTATATAATTTTCCTCGGAGAGGCAAAATGCTATTAGTTAGCTCCGTGAATATTAACGGCGAACAGGCTAAAAGTTTTTAAAACCTTTTCTTTCTCCTTTCTCTTCTTTCTCTCTCCCGACAAACACTTATCCCCCTATTCTCAGACCATACAGCAGTGTCATGCTTGAAAGTTATGTTGGCATAAAATAAAAATTCAATTTTCTACCTTTTGTTACTTGTGAATTTTAAACAATGAACGATTAGAGGTGAAAGGACATAGCGTTAGGCTTAACTTTCTTCACATTCCTAGTAATGCTACTTAGAGAAAAGGAAGAAATAAAGTTCTCTCCATTTTCTTGACATGAAACAGAAAGCAAAAGAAGAAACTTTTTTGTCTCCTATATTTTCAAGAATGCTCCTAAGTTATAATTTTGTAGAACAATTACAACATAACTTGTATGGCAAGTAGGATCAATTGTGTCGAAACTTAGAACATTACAACATAACTTGTATCGCTAGTTCGGGCAATTGTGTCGTATCCTTACTATCAACTCTACTACATTAGATCCTTATTTCATGCTATGGTGTTGGCTTTTCGATCTAAATATTCTCAAATGACCAAAAAGAAAACATTTATGGGTGTACACGCTTTTGAATTATTTATTTTTACTAGCTAGTTTAGTTATAATTATATAAATAAAGGGTTACCTCAAGCTCACGAGCACAAAGTTGGAAAATTCTACCAGAGTTATTTCTCAAAGAGTTCAATTATATCTTAAGATACAAGTTACAAAACAAGTAGCACCTAATTATATCTTAGGATACAAGTTACAAAACAAATAGCACCTAGAAGAGCAGCAGGCTGATTATTTTTCTTCATTGGAGGCTGGCATAGATGGATTCCATACACTATTCTACAACCATTTTATGTCTCACAACTCCACATTAACATTGACATTCCTTAGAAACTGAATCAAATTTAGGGTTAACATAAATTCATGGGTGGTCGGTAGAATATATGCGATCACCCATTTTCTTTCCCATCAAATTAGTCATTTTCCGTAATGCAAGCGAATTAATTCCTTCAAGATATGCTAAAAGAATTTCTACTTCAATATGAATTCTTATAACATTCTCTGTTAATTTCAAATTTCCCATAGACTCCCAATTGAACTTTAATTTCCCTTAGACTCCCTAGACTCTCAAATTGAACTTTGGTGTAACTGATGTGTACAAATAATAATTGCAAGAGCATAATGTTTAGTTGTAGCATCGTTCCACGGAGACTGTAAATTTTCAAAATCCTAACAATTAACTCAGGCTACCTAGACAATAAAATTTGGGATGGGATGTTTAACCTAATTAACAAAATAAGATCTAAGGAAAACCTGGGAATCTGAATCCATTAATCAATAACAATTAATATCACCTTGCCCTAAAATCAATTCTATTTTCTTCACAAATAAGATAGATTAATTAACAAGACAAGCATATACTATGAAACTTGTTATCTAACAATAACCTATCAAAACTTCAAGGAACAAGCATAGGCTATGAAAATTAAATCTAGTAACAATAATATATCAAAATCATTTTGTCAATTAATCAATTAAGCACCAAGAATATATGTACAGTATATAAACACACAATTGTTTGTTGTGAGTGGAGTAAATACCAAAACGAGAAATTGTTCTTTGACAAAACGAGCATTTAATCAACAAAACTGGACATTTGCTATAGATTTTTAAGCTAGATTGATGTGTCGTGAATAATAAGAAAAAAATTTTAATTCATGCAAAAATAAAAAATCAGGGCGAGTATTATCTTAATAAATTAATTAACCATAGAATATCAGGTTGTACTATTTAACGTACATGTGGGGGCACATACTACTATTTTCTTTATTTTAGATTAAAAAAATTAATTTGATTTCAAATGCCAATGTGCAATAAATTTTTTATAGTATGTTACTTTAAAGGATGTTATGATATTATAAAATAAAAATAATAAAAATTGGGAAAAGAAACTTGTAAGTTGATCGGTCATAACCTAACTTATAACTAAAATAAACCCAAATAAGGTAAGCAAATTTGTCATAAATTAACAATGACGAACTTCTTTCATAAAATACTAAAAACAACTTTGGTTTTTCTTTGAATTTTCTTCAAAAAAATTCGGTTATTAAGTTTTGATTTATTGATTACACTCTAGAATGTAGTGGAATGTTGTTGAGTTCTTTGGATGGCTCTCAAAAATTCAAGAAGAGTCTAGAAGATGATGAAATGGGTTGCAGCCTTGAAGGATCTTCCAAAACCTTCAAAAGCTTGGGAGCTTTCTAGAGATTTATATTATATATATTCTAGATAGGGTACGATCTACAATAATCTTTGTATAGATATTTTAGTGGAATAATTTAGAAGCATGTGAGATGTACATATTCTAGAAATCTCTCCGGAGGAGCCTATAAAAGGGTGAGTCCCCTCATTTAGAGAGGCATATGTCATAGGGAAGTACGGTGTAGAGCAAGTGAGAGACAAAGTGAGTGCCTTCAAGTAAGAGAGCGTGATTGTTCTGTGAGGGTTTGAGTTCTATTTATGATATATATTTATGCATTTTTTAGCAAGTTATAATTTTCGCGAAGTTGACATAACATGCCTATCACAAGTTGAGGCAATTGTATCATATCCTTCCTTTTAATGTTGTTGTGCTAGTCTGTTACATCATATTGTGGTGTTAGTTTTTTCTTAAATTATCAAAAGAAAATATTTATGAATGGAAATGAACTATTTAATACTCCCTCCGTCCCACCCGTTTACATTTGAATTGGGCACGGAAGTTAAGAAAAAATAATAGAGTAGTGGAAAAAGTAGAAAAAGTGAGTTAAGTGGGGGACCAATGTATAAAGTGAGGATAATGGAGGAGAATAGTGCAAGTAGTTGATTTTTATATTATTAAAAGTTTACTTCTTTTAGAAAGTTTAGAAATGTAAAGAACTAAGAAGGACATCCCAAAAGGAAAGTGTAAAGAAAAATGGTTGGGACAAAGGCAGTATATTTTTACTAACTAGTTTAGCTATAGTTAAACAAATAAAGGGTTACCTCAAGTTTTGTGTATGTATAGAGGAGTACAATTAGAAAAATTATATCATAAGTTACAAGAACAAGTAGCACCTAGAAGAGTAATTTGAGAGCGTTAATTATTTCTCTTCCTTTAACGATGTCATATGTGTATTGTGTACACTCCTTTTTCTCATTGCACTCGGTCCGATCAATTTGAGATTAACGTGAATTAATAAGTAGTCGGTTGAACATACACGATCGACCAATTTTAACAGGTTAAATTTGATTATTTTGTCTAGTTCAAGTGAATTAATTCCTTAGAGACATGCTTAATATTTTTCTACTTAACTAGAATTCTTACATCTTATTACCAAAATATTTATGTATTATAAATAAACATACAATTGTTTGCGTTGAGTGGGACAATTAGTCCCAAAATAAGAAAATATTCCTTAACAAAGCGACCATTAATTACTCAACAAAATTGGGCATTTGCCGGTTTTTTTATGCTAGATGTGTGGTGAATAATCTAGGAAAATTTTCAATGGAAACCACACTTTGTACTAAATTAATTTAAAATTTGTAACTTGCATGTGGGGCACATATAACTATTTTTTATTTCAAATCAAAATTAAATTAATTTATTTACAAAAACAAACGTGCAATAGATTTTTATAGTAACTCTATTAGTATGAGGCCTTTTGGGAGTGATCCAAAAACAAATTCGTGCGGGTTTGGAACACAACAAACAATATCATAGTAATGTGAAGTTAATGCTTGCAAGCGGCCCAACAACTGTTATCAGAGCTATGGTTATAAAGGTCAATACAATCTCGATGGACTCCCACATGGACCTAGAAAAAGGCAGGTGAGCTACCCAGGTTGGGCTTAGGAGGGAGGTAGGTGGGCCTTTCGGTATGGGCCTAAGGGAAACCAGAGAGCCAGGTGGGCTTCTAGTATGGGTCAAGGGGGAGCCATATCTACGGTAAGATTCGATAGGTGTCGAGCCCGATGTGTGTAGGGGAAATTTTTTGGAGTTGTCTGACATCGTTTGTGGGACGGGCAGATTGCTAGTTAATAAGCAGCAAGTTAGCTCCATTAGAATGAGACCTTTTAAGATATACCCAATAACAAATCCGTCCGGCTAGGCCCACAGCGGACAATATCATATATGCCACAGTCCCAAGCTTCCATCATAATACATGATTAGAAATTAAGAATAAATGACTCAATAAAAAGACAAATAGTTAATTAAATAGTTGGTTGGGAGTGGAGTGGAGTACTTTTTGACATTTTTGCATGTAATTTTGTCCACTTTATAATTTACATGATCACGTTACAACTTTACAACCATATTCTTGGATTTTCTTAAGATACGAAAAAATAGTGAATAAATAGATTCAATTTAATTTTTATACTAAAGAAAAACAATAAATATTTTATTTTATTTTAGTGTGACTCATTATCTTTAAATTTATTGAGTCCTTAGTGGTTAGTGGTTAGCAAGAGGAATATAAAATAAAGTAATGGGAGTTTTACTATACACAACTACACAACCAATGTAATCTTCAGAATTTTCTTATCAACCTTCTCTTCCGCCTTTATAAGTCTATCAGACAATACATTACATTTTAATCAACTTTTCTTCATCTCCTTTGCTAAATTTATTTTCACATATATACATCTTCACTACTCTTTTTCTTTTCTGATATATACAAGAAAATGTTGTCTTTTAAAACATCTTGTGTGCAAGGACCATGGGGAATGATTTGGTATGGTGGCAGATATCATGGTAAGCTCATCAATTCATATATATATATATATATATATAGGCTAGTGATCAAATACAAACTTTTTTTAAAATACAAACTAAGAACCAATTTAAGCCCTTAGATTAATATAATCTAATGGCCCCCCTATATACACAACACACAACTAAAATACACCCTCCCACACTCAATCACACATATTCCCCTTCGTTTTTAATTTGACTTTTCCCGTCAATCGGAGAGTTTTTTTTGAAATACGACTTCACCGTACTTTTCTCCATCTCCCAACGATCGATTTGCATACCATATGTGCTATGTTTCGACGCGATTTGAAAAAAAATTATTTAGTTTGTAGGTTTGTAGTCTAAGAGTGGTTTGTAGTAGAATAGCCCCCTATATATATATATATATATATATATATATATATATATATATATATATATATATATATATATATATATATATATATATATATATCCACCGCTACATGCACGGTTTCTATTTCTTTTACCTTTGGATTATAAATATTTGTTTTTTTATGATTTTATAAAATATTATTTCTAATAATTTCTAACTCCATATGTTTAGGTGGCAACAGGTGATATACATTAAAATTTTAACATTCATATGAGAAATTAGATGTTGATATGTGTATTTATCTTTAAAATCCATGGATAAAGTGGATGCATATGGTTATTGTTGTGCTTATAGATTTCACGTTTATAAGGCTCATTGTTATACAGTAAATGAAATTATATTTTATCTTGCTCATTTCTTTGCTTAAATGATTAAACTTACGTTTCAACTTACAGATATCGCTACTTGTTCTCTACTTATGTCTTTTACCACAATAACACGTACAGAGAAGCGCATCTAACAATGACGATGTATGGTGATCTTCGGCTTGGCGTTGTTCGGATTTATTCAAAGCAAGTGGATTCCTATAAAATTGTTTCCTTTGATGAGGTATTTATAGGAATCAAGTTATATATATTTTAGCTTGTGCGGATAATTGAAGAATACAAATCCATGTTGTCCTTTATTTCCATTTTATCTGCCAAACATGTTTAATTTTATTTCTCTTTTATTTCATGTGGTTAAGTAGGGTTGGGACTGTTCTTCTCAATTGCGATTTCTTGTATGACATTTTTAGGTCCTTATCTTTAAAAGGTCGTTCTATACAAGTGTTACGAAAGTGATGACTTCTTGAATGTTTCCATTCCATTAGGCAGCCGAGGCGTAAGACATCATTGCAATATCTTTGTAACACTTATATGGAACAACTATTTGGAGATGAAGACCCAGAAAATGTCATACAAGAAAGCGCAACTGAGAAGAACTGTTCCAACCTAACTACAAGAAATAAAAGAGAAATAATATTGAACATGTTTGGCAGCTGAAAGAGAAATAAAGGACAACACTGACAATTTTCAATTATTTATAGAAGTTAAAGTAGAATCTGATTCTTCAAAATATTGCTCAAGGTTCTTTCAAAGACTTAGAATTCTTGCAAGATGTACTGAAAAGTATATTTATGGAGAGCTTATATGTCCTTTTGAATATATTTAACATGTTAGTGGGTAATACTCTCCTAAGTTGTACCGTTGTGTTTGGTTGAAATAAGTGAGATTGGATTGTTTGGTTGGAATGGTTGAAATTAATAGAGGAAATGGAATTATTTATATGTAATTATTCATATTCTACAATTTATTCCTAACTTAAACTCGAGCGGAAACTTTCAATTTGAGAACAAATACAACATTTCATCATATCTATTTTTATTTTTTGCAAATTCTACAATCACAAAATTATGCTCACTCAACTTTTTCAAATTTTACCTCCATTTTCCCCTCTAGTTCATTTATGCATTGGAATTGTAATGAAAATTTGAACATATATAACGTGGGTTACCCTTACAATCTCATGCTAACTACTTGACTTTTGGCATATAACATACTTTAATTATAAAATATAAAATTTTGTATCAAATAATAGTACTCATGGTCTTCGGTTACCCTGCCTACCATTGTTTAAAATATCTAACTAGTTTAAACAGAAAAGTAAAGGAAGAGTGTGAAACTTTCTTAATTTATTGAACAAACAATTAACTTTAGTATTAACATCATGATCACAACAGTATGATATATACGATAGGAACTTTGTGATTTTGACATTAATTATAATATCAGTATATGATATAATATCATGTTGTACTACGTAACTATTTTCATTATTTTAGATCAAAAAATTAATGTAATTTCAAACGCCAATGTGCAAAGATTTTTTATATTAAAAAATAAAAATTATAGAAATTAGGAAAAGAAACTTACAATTTGATCGGTCATAACCTAACTTCATACTAAAATAAAAGTGATTTGAAAATTTAGGTAAGCAAATTCGTCATAAATTAACAACGACGAACTTCTGCCATAATAAAATGCTAAAAAACAACTTTGTTTTTCTAGGAATTCCTTCAAATTTTATCGGTTATGAATTTTTGTTTATTGATTACGAAAGTTTATGACATATATCTAAGCATTTTATCGCAAGTTATAATTTTTGCCAAGTTGATATATATAACATGTATATCGCAAGTTGAGACAATTGTATCATATACTTTCATGATGTGGTGTTAGTTCTTTTATACATTCTTAATTTACCAAAAGAAAATATTTAAGGATGAAAATTCACTATTTTAATATATTTTTACTAGCTATAGTTTAGCTATAATTATATAATTAAAGTGTTACCTCATGTTTTGTGCATGTATAGAGGAGTACAATTAGAAAATTATATCATACATGTGGTATAATTTACAAAACAAGTAGCATCTAGAAGAGTAGTTTGAGAAGGTTTGTCAGTTATCTTCCTTTGAGGATGGTATATGTGGATTGGGTACACTCCTTCTGGTTGGAGTCATTCCGACCAATTAACGTGAATTAATAAGTTGTTGGCTGATTATAAACGATCGAGCCTTTTTTGGCAGGTCAAATTTGATTATTTTATTTGGTGCATGTGAATTAATTCCTTAGAGACATGCTTGATGTTTTTCTAATTCAATTGAATTCTTACATCTTAATACTAATTTCAGATTTTTCATAGAGGCTTAAGGTTTAACTTCAGTTTAACCTAAATGTAACCATAGAAAATATGTATGTATTGTAAATAAACATAATATTGTTTGTTTTGAGTGGGACAAGTCCCAAAACAAGAAAATTTTCCTTGACAAAAGGACCATTAATTACTCAACATAATTAGGCATTTGCTACCGGTTTTTTTAGCTAGATGTGTGGTGAATAATCTAGATAGGAAAAAGAAACATGCAAGATGATTAAGGATTTTTTAGATGCATGTGCCAAGTACCACAAAACCTAGAACCTCTTGCCAAAAATACCATTGCAAGTTCTTAAAGAATTCTTATCCATTT
The DNA here is from genome assembly GCA_030848705.1 of Heracleum sosnowskyi. Lineage (NCBI taxonomy): Eukaryota > Viridiplantae > Streptophyta > Magnoliopsida > Apiales > Apiaceae > Heracleum > Heracleum sosnowskyi. The sequence goes on along the minus strand of CM061242.1, from coordinate 4,002,765 downwards.
TGTGATTTCCATCTATTTTCGAGCTTCTAACAAAATTTTTACCAACGTAGTTTTACATAAATGATTATAAATTTAACCCAACTAGATTCTACCGATTATATCTACATTTAAATTAGAGACAGGTGACTCGGATAGAAAATTCTTCTTATAACACTAAATTTGACCAAACTAATTTTCACTCAAATGTAGACTTGTCTTGGGGAATTCATTACTGGTGTGAAAACAAATTTTCTAATGTTAATTAAAATAATTACAAGAAAAATGTCTAACAGCGACCAAATATATCATGCAATATATAAACTCTAAAATTTATCATTTTATAGATCAAAATCTAACCGGACAAGATTCTTTTAATGTTGTTTCCTTTAACGATCGAGGTACCAATGTTTATATATCCTTTAAATTTCTAGTTTTGATTGATAATATCTACTCGTAATAGAGAGAATTATAATCATATCCCTTATTCCAATTATAATCAAATCTCTTATTCCAACCAATTCCCCCAAACAAACATGGAATTATTATTTTAAAGGACTATAATCTTGGGATTAAATTTTGTAAAGGATTATAGTTTTATCATCTCTTCATCTAATGAAACAAACATGGTCTTAATTTTTATGGCAATGAGATAATGAAAATCTAGATTTAGATAAGGGTGTTCATGCTATTTATAATACATATTGGTATATGTTATAGGTATTTTTTTTTTTTTTTGCCAAAAATAGAGCAGATTTCATTAATACTTTGAAAGAGATTCAATCGGGACAAACCCCCAACTGATCATGCAACCAGGTTGAAAAACAAATAAACAAACTAAGTAATTAGTTGTTTTGTTTCCGGATTGCTTAACTAATTGAATACAAATATTCTTAAAATTAAAAATGAAGATAACAGTTTCCCGAGCTTGCATCTCCCCTGAAAACAGTAGCTTCACAATTGACCTTCACATTAACTTCATGGATAGTGCGATGTTCAGAGGACTCAGTTGCAAAAACTAAGCTTAGATACCTCATGTTATGAACAAATATTTTTTGTGAGAGATGAGCACATGCGATTTTCACCACCGTTCCAAACGCACCCCAGCTATATTGCATAACTATTTTAATCATATGAATCACCATAGATATCGACAATAACATACATTTGTTTAGGTTCTGAATGTTTATGCCATAGTTGGGAGCTTAGGTTTGCTTACAAAACAAAAATAAATGGCTAAGATTCAAAAAAAAAATAAAACAAGGAAACAGTTTTGTTGATACCAATATTAAATATGAATCACCTTTGGACATATATCAAATACTATTTGACATTTTTTGCATGACTTTTTATAATTTACAGTACCACTCTGGAATAATAATGTGTTACTGTTGAAATATAACATAAGATCCATTTGGGGTCTTCCTCTAACACTTGAGGTTTTAGAGCTACTGGTTACTCAACATGGTATCAGAGCTCTGGTCGGCGGGTCACAAAATCCATTTGGGACCTTTCTTTAACACCTTAAGTTTTTAGATGAGCTGGTTACTCAACAGTTACAGCTATATAACATATCTATGGATTTTCTCATGATACAAACGAGTAAAAAAAATAAATTACATTTGCTTTTTACAAATGAGAGAGAAAAGATACATCGAATTTTTTATATTAATGTAATCTTTAACTTTAGCTTTTCAAAATTTATTAATTTTATATACTACTAATTTAATGAATAAAGTATGAAAAATAATACTTTTGTTGAGGAGTGAAATATATCACAACTTTACCCAACTAAATGTGTTACAAAATATTAGCTACTAGCTAGCACAACATGAGTTAACCAGCAGACATAACTACAGAATTGCTATCGGAAGCATTTAGAATTTTCTCCACAACCTTATAATAAGCCTGCCTGTAAATTTTCTTCCAACCAGTGTTCCAAGAACAAGAAAATGTTGTCTTCCAAAACATCGTCCAGGCAAGGACCATTACGGCAAGGAGCGTTAAGGACAGTCTGGTGTGCTGCCCAATCAGATAGTGAACTCAACAAGTCACATTATATATCCATTAATATATGCACCGCTGTTGGTTTGTATTATTTTTCCACCTTTAAATTATAAAGATTTGATATTTTTTGATTAAAATTTTTGTGTTGATCTGTTTATATATATCTTACCTGATAATTTTGTGCAGATTTTATTATTTTATTTAATTCAGTGTGAATTCTTAGAGGAAAAAGATTCCCTATTTTACTTTGATTTAAATTGATTGTTAAAAAGATACTTTGATTTAAGATTGGTTGTTTTCATTGAATTAATACTTTTTTTGCTATAGTATAATGTAAAAATGATAAAATGTTCATCTTGTAGAGGGGATCATGTAGGCGCCTATAGCAATGAGGGTGTCTAGTGATCTTCTGCTTGGCATTGTTCGGATATAATCGAAGAATTCTTCGAGACTCCAATATTCTGCTGATAGATATTCAAAAGGCTTCATCTTTAACATACGCAAATCTACCAAAACCTTCTAGTCAAGATACAACCTTTGATTGTGTCACTTTGCGCCACAAGTTTATAAAACTTGACGCCGTGGTTATGGATACTGACTGTAGTGAAAGGTAATTTGTTAGCTACGTGCCATATCTAAAATTTATTGGATACCTTCATTTGACTTATTGATCAATCCATTTCGTGTTCTATTTTTGTTGTTTTAATCAGTTTACAGGATAATCATGGAAGGGACCCTAAAGAAATAACTCTTGAAGGTGATGAGGATGTATAAGTTTGTATACTCAGATACCTATAAGTTTGCATACTCAGATCTACATCGTTTCTGTCATATTTGAATATAACTATTATGCATGCAATATATCAACTTTAAAAATAATCATTTTACAGATCAAAATCTGAGGGGACAAGATTATTATATAGTTGTTTCCTGTAATGAGGTACCAATGTTTATATATCCTTAAATTTCTAGTTTTGATTGATATATTTAAGGTTTGAGATTAGGACTTCTGTTTTGATTCACTATAGGATTTGAGGAATTCTTTAAGCTCCGGAGATTAGTCTATCACTCGTTTGGGTGCAACTATAAGTGCTGAACACCCTGATTCTTCTAATGATGAGAGACTTGAATTGCTAACTGACAATAACGGTCCTCTATGTTTTTCGGGAACTGAAATCCCCTTCAGTATTTTTTCTAAAAATGATCAATTCCTGGCAGACCAAAGTGAAGACAGATTTGAACCAGATTGGGATTTACTGAAAATAATGAAACAAACAGAAAACTATACTCTAGGCGATGAGTTGGTTCCTGCAGTTTCTCCGCTTCACCCGAGCAGGACCAACAACCAACTTATATCATGCCAGAGCAAGGTCTCGAATTTTTAGACTCTAACAGTGCAAATGGTGGGTTTCAATTTCAAATTAATCCACTTCAGTCGTCCAAATTGTTTAGTATAGAAGTCATTCTGTTTCCTAATTAATTGCAGGACATGGATCACCAACATTACAGATTCATTCAACTCCACCACCTCCGCAGACACTTCCTGAAAAATGGATCCCAAGCCATCGTTATGATGACGTAACAATATTAAGTAACAGGTATATATTGTCCATGTTTCTTTTAACTCTTTTTTTCGTTTTGTTTTTTGTGCTAGTTGCTGAGTATATGTGCATGTGTTTGCAGACTTATGATGAAGAGAATCACTGATAGTAGTGGCATACTGCATATAAGAAAGAAATACCCGCAAGATGCTCTGAGCAGCTGGAAGTTCGTGAACAAAATAATTAAAAAAGATTCAATATTTTTTGAACCTTTGTTGACTGGTGGCTCCCATTTTCTTTGTTTCTTTACTTCAATTTTTTGGCCATCTTTTAAGTCAGATCTATAAATGAACATCTTTTTTGTCTTCAGGGTTGAGAAGTGATCTTTGTGAGGCCTCTCGGAAAGACTTCATTTCTGGAAAACCTTATTTGACGACTCACTCTCCAAATAGAGTTGTGTCTTCTCCCCGCAAATTCATGCCTTCTCCAACTGGAGGACATGACTCCACTCCTGATTTTGGCAGTGATACCAGCTCGTTGTCGGATCAGGTGGAGGCAACCTGTGGCCGCGTATCCGACCTGGAACCATCCACTGATACACCGGTGATATTTTTTTGTGGTCGACAAGGTGTTGAGGACAGTTCTGGTCCTGATGGTCCAGATCAGCTGAGAAATTCTGATGATGGAGTATGTTTATTACTACAGATTAATTTAGTGTTTTTGATCTTGAACTTGGATTTGAATTCTGTCAATTTGAAAGCTCATAATGTAGATAACGAACTAAAAAAAAGGCTTTGCAGAGCCCCGCAGGCCGTATCAATATCTATATAGGTCGATTATATGTGATCCACTATAAAGATTTAGTTACGCAAAATGTATATTGGCTATATTGAGTTTTGCCACATGCATTTTCAGTTTCGAGGTATATCTTAGAACTGAATTTAATATACTTTTCTCCTGATTAAGAAGTTATTTTCTTATTTATTTTTTTTGTAGGATTTATCTTTTCTGGCTGAAGACGATAACAATTTATCGGGTGAGCTGATTAATCTTTTGGTTGATGCCTCATATGGGTATTGAATGAATTTATTGATACTTAAACTGTGTGCATATTTAAACAGGGCCCGGGGAAACTACTCCAGACTGCTTCTTGTGAGAAAAATCGGGGAAATCCGAAGCTGAACCCCTATCTGCAAGGACAAGGTAACATATTAAAATAAAAAACCCTTTTGCCATTGATAAAGTTTCATTTTTTCTTCTATCTTCTTTCAATCTGAGATTTGCTAATATTGGTCTCTGTAAGGCACGAAGTGGTTCTTAAGCTACCAAAAATCCATTGCAATTTCCAAAACCAATAAACTGGCAATATGTGTCTGTTATGATCAAAATGACAACCTCACCCTCCATGGTGACGCTTTCTTCTATTGGGTTTAAAATGGAAACCTAGTTTCCTGATGTGTATATCGGATAAGGAAATGTTTATTGGACTTAGCCCATATTTACAGCAAACCTCATCTATAGGCAATATTAAGCTATCTAAAAAAGGAACGATTGATATCATCAGGATTACCTAACTTGGGACCGGCCCAATGCAGTAGCAACCTCGCCCATATGTGAGGAAGGCTTGCCTTGGGTCTGGCCCAATGATTGTCGCTCATACCAGGAGGCTTGGAGGAACCTCGCCCAAAAGGCTTGAGGGTAACCTCGCCCAAGAGGTTTGAGGGTAACTTCGCATAAGAGGCTCGAAGGTAACCTCGCCCAAATAGTATAGATTATTTTATTCACAGAAGACTAGACTCCATCCAGGCTCCGTTTTTCTAAGGAGGTCAAAGGTGTGACCCCTTGATGCTCACAGGGCTAGTTTTTCGCTATTCTTCTCTGTGGTTTAAGATAAACGTTGACTCCGATAATCTCGGGTCAATAACTTATCCACCACGATCCGAGAACATAGCAAAGACCATGACAACTCATGATGACGTATCAAAGGCGGTGACCCCGGCCTTTTCGCCTTCATAGAAAAGAGGAAGTTCGGCCCATATGGGTTACTTGCTCTCCAAGACTACGTTTGGCTTGATCCCTATAAATAAGGGTACGTAGGCAAATTGTATGGCACGATACGATCTGACGAAAAAGAGTGAATTCAATCTTCAACTTTAATCGCGGCCTAATCTCACATACAATCTCAGTCATCCCCAAATCATAAACCCTAACCCAAATCACAATTCCAGCAACCCTCCCCGAATTTGTTTTCACCAAATTCTTTCGTTAACAGTGTCGTAAGTTATAATTTTGCAGAACAATTACAACATAACTTGTATCGCAAGTAGGATCAATTATGTCGTAACTTAGAACATTACAACATAACTTGTATCGCTAGTTGGGGCAATTGTGTCGTATCCTTTCTATCAACTCTACTACATTAGGTCTTTATTTCATGCTACGGTGTTGGCTTTTCGATCTAAATATTCTCAAATGACCATAAAGAAAACATTTATGGGTGGACACGCTTTTTAATTATTTATTTTTACTAGCTAGTTTAGTTATAATTATATAAATAAAGGGTTACCTCAAGCTCACGAGCACAAAGTTGGCAAATTCTACCAGAGTTATTTCTCAAAGAGTTCAATTATATCTTAGGATACAAGTTACAAAACAAGTAGCACCTAGAAGAGCAGGCTGATTATTTTTCTTCATTGGCTGGCATATGTGGATTCTGTACACCATTCTACAACCATTTTATGTCTCACAACTCCACATTAACTTTGACATTCCTTAGAAATTGAATCAAATTTAGGGTTAACATAAATTCATGGGTGGTCGGTAGAATATATACCATCACCCATTTTCTTTCCCATCAAATTAGTCGTTTTTCGTAATGCAAGCGAATTAATTCCTTCAAGATATGCTAAAAGAATTTCTACTTCAATATGAATTCTTATAACATTCTCTGTTAATTTCAAATTTCCCATAGATTCCCAATTGAACTTTAATTTCCCCTAGACTCCCAAATTGAACTTTGGTGTAACTGATGTGTACAAATAATAATTACAAGCGCATAATATTTAGTTGTAGCATCGATCCACGGAGACTATGAATTTTCAAAACCCTAACAATTAACTCAGGCCAACTAGACAGTAAAATTTGAAATGGGAAGTTTAACCTAATTATCAAATAAGATCAAATAAGGAAAACCTGGGAATCTGAATCCATTAATGAATAACAATTAATATCAACTTGCCCTAAAATCAATTCTATTTTCTTCACAAATAAGATAGATCAATTAACAAGACAAGCATATACTATGAAACTTGTTATCTAACAATAACCTATCAAAACTTCAAGGAACAAGCATAGGCTATGAAAAATAAATCTGGTAACAATAATATATCAAAATCACTTTGTCAATTAATCAATTAAGCACCAAGAATATATGTACAGTATATAAACACACAATTGTTTGTTGTGAGTGGAGTAAATACCAAAAAAAGATATTGTTCCTTGACAAAACGAGCATTTAATCAACAAAACTGGACATTTGCTATAGATTTTTAAGCTAGATCGATGTGTCGTGAATAATTCATGCAAAAATAAAAAATCAGGGCGAGTATTATCTTAATAAATTATTAACCATAGAATATCCAATTGTACTACTTAACATACATGTGAGGGCACATGCTACTATTTTCTTTATTTTAGATTTAAAAAAATTAATTTGATTTCAAATGCCAATGTGCAATAGATTTTTTATAGTTACTTTAAAGAATGTTATGATATTATAAAATAAAAATAATAAAAATTGAGAAAAGAAACTTGCAAGTTGATCGGTCATAACCTAACTTATAACTAAAATAAACCCAAATATGGTAAGTAAATTTGTCATAAATTAACACTGACGAATTTCTTTCGTAAAATACTAAAAACAACTTTGGTTTTTCTTCAAATTTTTTTTGGTTATTAAGTTTTGATTTATTGATTACACTCTAGAATGTAACGGAATGTTGCGGAGTTCTTTGGATGGCGCTCAAAAATTCAAGAAGAGTCTAAAAGATGATGAAATGGGGTGCAGCCTCGCGAGATCTTCCAAAATCTTCAAAAGCTTGGGAGCTTTCTAGAGATTTCTATTGTATATATTCTAGATAGGGTAGGATCTAGAATAATCTTTGTATAGATATTTTAGTGGAATAATTTAGAAGCATGTGGGATGTACATATTCTAGAAATCTCTGTAGAATATAAGATATATAATTATATATTTTGGATATGTAAACACAACAGCAATGAGCAAAGCTCTTTTATTTTCTTGTTGTCTCCCTTGAAACTGAAGGTACATACATAATATATAGACTAATAACTACACGAAACTGGAGCCTAAAAGATAGCAACTAAAGTCCTATTTTATCTCCACTACACCCATACTCCTCATACTACTGAAACAACCTACTGACCACGTCCACTGCATCTATAGGACTGGAAATTACTTAGTTATTAATTATTTGTTTGCATTAATAAATGTAATTTCCAGTCCTATAGATGCAGTGGACGTGGTCAGTAGGTTGTTTCAGTAGTATGAGGAGTATGGGTGTAGTGGAGATAAAATAGGACTTTAGTTGCTATCTTTTAGGCTCCAGTTTCGTGTAGTTATTAGTCTATATATTATGTAAGTACCTTCAGTTTCAAGGGAGACAACAAGAAAATAAAAGAGCTTTGCTCATTGCTGTTGTGTTTACATATCCAAAATATATTTAAGATTATTTCCAACAATCACCCCCTTAATCTTAAATTTATTTGAACAGAATTTATGAAGCACTTCTCTTCATCTGTGATGCACTTCTCACCACCTTCAATTTGTTGATGCACTTCTCATCAACACCATTTTGTTGATGCACTTCTCATCAACACCACAATTTTGGAGCACTTCTCTCCAGGGTGCACTTCTCACCCACCATCTTCTTTGTCTACCACTGTTCTTGCAGCAGCACTGTCCACCTGGTAATTATGTTTTTTTTTTCATCACCTTTGATGGTATAGGCACATGCATATATATATACACACACACTTCTCATCTTCTTCGACCCCTGCTGGCATTAGCTTTCTTCCCTGCAGTACAGCCACTGTAGAAAAACACCATATGCATCCCATACTACACATGATGATATCTCCCATCTTTTGAAATACACCCGACAGTAGCACCTTCATTTTCGCAGCCACCGTCGCTTCATGCCACTGCCTGCGACTACCTCCTTCTTATGCCTCAAGGATAAGAGGGAAAGCTGTTAAGCCTTGAACCCCCCCTCTAGCTCTGATACCAAGTGTAGAATATAAGATATATAATTATATATTTTGGATATGTAAACACAACAGCAATGAGCAAAGCTCTTTTATTTTCTTGTTGTCTCCCTTGAAACTGAAGGTACATACATAATATATAGACTAATAACTACACGAAACTGGAGCCTAAAAGATAGCAACTAAAGTCCTATTTTATCTCCACTACACCCATACTCCTCATACTACTGAAACAACCTACTGACCACGTCCACTGCATCTATAGGACTGGAAATTACATTTATTAATGCAAACAAATAATTAATAACTAAGTAAATTTAAGATTATTTCCAACAATCTCTCCAAGTGGTGGAGGAGCCTATAAAAGAGTGAGACCCCTCATTTGGAGAGGCATATGTCATAGGGAAGTATACGGTGTAAGAAGGAATTATAGAGTGTGATAGAGAAAGAGAGATAGAGCAAGTGAGAGACAAAGTGAGTGCATTCAAGTAAGAGAGCCAGGGTGATTGTTCTGTGACGGTTGAGTGCTATTTATGATATATATGTACGCATTTTGTAGCAAGTTATAATTTTTGCCAAGTTGACATAACATGCCTATCACAAGTTGAGGCAATTGTATCATATCCTTCCTTTTAATGTAGTGGTGCTAGTCTGTTCCATCATATTGTGGTGTTAGTTCTTTCTTAAATTACCAAAAGAAAATATTTATGGATGGAAATGAACTATTTAATACTTCCTCCGTCCCACCCATTTGTTTACATTTGAATTGGGCACAGAGGTTAAGAAAAAATAATAGAGTAGTGGAAAAAGTAGAAAAGGTGAGTTAAGCGGGGGACCAATCAATTTTTAATGTATAAAGTGAGGATAATGAAGGAGAATAGTCGAAGTAGTTAATTTTTATATTATTAAAAATTTACTACTTTTAGAAAGTTTAGAAATGTAAAGAATTGAGAGGGACATCCGAAAAGGAAAGTGTAAAGAAAAATGGTTAGGACAAAGGGAGTATATTTTTACTAACTAGTTTAGCTATAGTTATACAAATAATGGGTTACCTCAAGTTTTGTGTATGTATAGAGGATTACAATTAGAAAAATTATATCATAAGTTACAAGAACAAGTAGCACCTACAAGAGTAGTTTGAGAACGTTGATTATTTTTCTTCCTTTAACGATGTCATATGTGGATTAACGTGAATTAATAAGTAGTCGGTTGAACATACACGATCGACCCATTTTAACTGGTTAAATTTGATTATTTTATCTAGTTCAAGTGAATTAATTCCTTAGAGACATGCTTAATATTTTTCTACTTAACTAGAATTCTTACATCTTATTACCAAAATATTTATGTATTGTAAATAAACATACAATTGTTTGCATTGAGTGGGACAAGTCCCAAAACAAGAAAATATTCCTTGACAAAGCGACCATTAATTATTCAACAAAATTGGGCATTTGCCGTTGGTTTTTTTATGCTAAATGTATGGTGAATAATCTAGGAAAAGTTTCAATGAAACCATACTTTGTATTAAATTAATTTACAATTTGTAACTTGCATGTGGGGCACATATAACTATTTTTTATTTCAAATCAAAATTAAATTAGTTTATTTACAAAAACTAGCGTGCAATAGATTTTTATAGTATGTTAATTTATGGGATCTTATTAAATTATAAAATAGAAATTTAAAAAAATAATAAAATAATATGGGTTAGTTATATAGTAGGGGTTACTTGGCTGCTCTATATACAAGAGAATTCTCTCTTGTGTCCTCGATGTGGTACTTGGCTTGATACCGCCCAACAATTCTCTCTTCAAACCAAGAACCACAAATTCCGTGGTCTTACACCTGCAATTAATCTATTTACATCTTGCACCACTACGGTACACCTCGCAGAAAGTGGACAATATCGTATTAATGTTGAGTTAAGGCTTGTTGGCGGTCCAACAAGTGGTATCACAACCCATGGTCCAGAGTTAGATTCTGGGGGTATGGGATGCGGTTGTTTGATGCGGGAGATTCCTTCAGTGGTGATTAGAGATTTGTCGGGTGCCTTGTGTCAAAAGTCTTCCTAAAAGGTGTTTAGACAGCGGGTTCTGCGAGGTGAATCGCAGCGGTGCAAGATGTAGACAGATTAATCGCAGGTGTAAGACCACGGAATTTGTGGTTCTTGGTTTGGTTTGAGGGGAGGATTGTTGGGTGGTGTCAACTCAAGTACCATATCGAGGAAACAAGAGGAAATTCTCTTGTATATAGCTTGGCAAGTAACTCTATTAGTATGAGGCCTTTTGGGAGTGATCCAAAAACAAATCCGTGCGGGCTCGGCACACAGCAAAGAATATCATAGTAATGTGAAGTTAATGCTTGCAAGCGGCCCAACAATTGTTATTAGACTATGGTTATAACGGTCAATACAATCTCGATGGACTCCCAGATGGACCTAGGAAAAGGTAGGTGAGCTACCCGGGTTGGGCTTAAGAGGGAGGCAGGTGGGCCTTTCGGTATGGGCCTAAGGGAAACCAGATAGCCAGGTGGGCTTCTAGTATGGGTCAAGGGGAGCCATATCTAGTGTAAGATTCGAGAGTTGTCGAGCCCGATGTGTGTAGGGGAGATTTTTGGGAGTTGTCCCGCATCGTTTGTGGTAGGGGCAGATTGCTAGTTAATAAGAAGCAAGTTAGCTCCATTAGAATGAGACCTTTTAAGATATATCCAATAACAAATCCGTCCAGCTAGGCCCAAAGCGGACAATATCATACTAATGTGGAGTTAAGGCTTGCTAGCTGTCCAACACAAGAAAGTGCATACAATGTTTATGCCACAGTCCCATGCTTCCATCATAATACATGATTAGAAATTAAGAACAAACGACTCGATAAAAAGACAAATAGTTAATTAAATAGTTGGTTGGGAGTGGAGTGGAGTACTTTTTGACATTTCTGCATGTAATTTTGTCCACTTTATAATTTACATGATCAAGTTACAACTTTACAACCATATTCTTGGATTTTCTTAAGATACAAAAAAGTAATGAATAAATAGATTCAATTTAATTTTTATACTAAAGAAAAAGAATAAATATGAGATTTTATTTTAGTGTGACTCACTATCTTTAAATTTATTGAGTCCTTAGTGGTTAGTGGTTAGCAAGATAAATATAAAATAAAATAATGGGAGTTTTAGTATACACAACGACACAACCAATGTAATCTTCAGAATTTTCTTATCAGCCTTCTCCTCAGCCTTTATAAGTCTATCAGACAATACATTACATTTTAATCAACTTTTCTTCATCTCCTTTGCTAAATTTCTTTTCACATATATACATTTTCACTACTCCTTTTCTTTTGTGATATATACAAGAAACTGTTGTTTTTTAAAACATCTTGTGTCCAAGGACCATGGGGAATGATTTGGTATGGTGGCTATGGTAAGCTCATCAATTCATATTTCTTTTACCTTTGGATTATAAATATTTGTTTTTTTTTATTTTATAAAATTTTATTTCTAATAATTTCTAACTCCATATGTTTGGGGGGAAAATTTGGATATGCCTATTTATAAATTGTGTGACATTTTTTTAGGGAGGAAATTGAATATGTAGAATTTATGAACGTATATTTAAGTTATAAATTTTTAAAAATTTTAAATATCTTAGATTGATTTGTTTATGTATATATAAATGTTATCTCGTTTTATTTGTGAGCAAAATATTTGAATTTATTTGAGTGTTATAGTTTATCTTGTTCATTTCTTTGCTTAAATGATTAAACTTACATCTCAACTTACAGATATCGCTACTTGTTCTCTACTTATGTCTTCTACCACAATAACACGTACCAAGAAACGCATCTAACAATGACGATGTATGGTGATCTTCAACTTGGTGTTGTTCGGATTTATTCAAAGCAAGTGGATTCCTATAAAATTGTTTCCTTTGATGAGGTATTTATAGGAATCAAGTTATATATATTAGCTTGTGCGGATAATTGAAGAATACAAATCCATGGTGTCCTTTATTTCCATTTTATCTGCCAAACTTTATTAATTTTATTTCTCTTTTATTTCATGTGGTTAAGTAGGGTTGGGACGGTTCTTCTCAATTGCGATTTCTTGTATGACATTTTTTAGGTCCTTATCTTTAAAAGGTTGTTCTATACAAGTGTTACGAAAGTGATGACTTCTTGAATGTTTCCATTCCATTAGCCAGCCGAGGCCTAAGACATCATTGCAATGTCTTTGTAACACTTATATGGAACAACCATTTGGACATGAAGACCCAGAAAATGTCATTCAAGAAAGCGCAACTGAGAAGAACTGTTCCAACCTAACTACAAGAAATAAAAGAGAAATAATATTGAACATGTTTGGCAGCTGAAAGAGAAATAAAGGACAACACTGATCGTCTTCAATTATTTATTGAAGTTAAAGTAGAATTTGATTCTTCAAAATATTGCTCAAGGTTCTTGCAAAGACTTGGAATTCTTTCCAGATGTATCGAAAAGGATATTTATGGAGAGCTTATATGTCCTTTTGAATATATTTAACATGTTAGTGGGTAATACTCTTGTAAGTTGTACCGTTGAGTTTGGTTGAAATAAGTGAAATTAGATTGTTTCGTTGGAATGGTTGAAATTAATAGAGGAAATGGAATTATTTATATGTAATTATTCAGATTCTACAATTTATTCCTAACTTAAACTCGAGCGGAAACTTTCAATTTGAGAACAAATACAACATTTCATCATATCTATTTTTTACAAATTCTACAATCACAAAATTATGCTCACTCAACTTTTTCAAATTTTACCTCCATTCTCCCCTCTAGTTCATGTATGCATTGGAATTGTAATGAAAATTTGAACATATATAACGTGAGTTACCCTTATAATCTCATGCTAACTACTTGACTTTTGGCATGTAACAGACTTTAATTATAAAATATAAAATTTTGTATCAAATAATAGTACTCATGGTCTTCGGTTACCCTGCCTACCATTGTTTAAAATATCTAACTAGTTTAAACAAAAAAGTAAATGAAGAGTGTGAAACTTTCTTAATTTATTGAACAAACTTAACTTTAGTATGAACATCATGATCACAACAGTATGACATATACGATAGGAACTTTGTGATTTTGACATTAACTCCTTATATCTTATCCAAAACTTTGGTCAGTCACTGTACTACCAAAAGTATATGATTCGTTGGATTATAAAAGTATAAATATTCAAATAGATGAGGACCGTTAGATATAATATTAAAAATTGTATTTGATTAATAATAGGATAGTATTTAAATACTAAAAGGTGTATTTTGATAATTTAAACCAATTATAAATAGGTTTTCTATATTGAATAGAAATCTTTATGTAAAAAATCGTAATTATCTTTTTCTCTTTAGTTTATGGATAGTTCCAGTTAGATAATAATTATTAAACCATCACTAAATTAAAGATAATTTTGTTAGCTTCGTGTCGGCTGTAAAATTGTTAAAATCTGTTGTCTAAAACTCAAGATAGAGCCCAAACAGTAAAATGATTATCTAAATTTTAATAATTTTTTTTTTAATTTAAACCAATTATAAATAGGTTTTCTATATTGAATAGAAATCTTTATGTAAAAAATCGTAATTATCTTTTCTCTTTAGTTTATGGATAGTTTCAGTTAGATAATAATTATTAAACCATCATTAAATTAAAGATAATTTTGTTAGCTTCGCGTGGACTGTAAAATTGTTAAAATCTGTTGTCTAAAACTCAAGATACAGACCAAACAGTAAAGTGATTATCTAAATTTTAATAATTTTTTTTATTATTGTAGCAACTATTTAATTTTTTTCCTAATTCTTTTAAATTTATAAATTCTATGTTTATTTCAATAAAATATTAAAATCAATTTAAGAAAAAATTAAAATTGATGACCACTATACGACCAAATTAATTATTACAGTTAGATCTTAAATAGATCGATGAGAATTGTTAGATCTAATATTAAAAAGTTTATCTGATTAATAATAGAATTATATTTAAATACTAAAAAGTGTATTTTGATAATTTAAAATTTTTCTATGTAAAAATTCTTAAATATCTTTTCTCTTTAATTTATATATAGTTCGAGTTAGATAATAATTGTTAAACCAAATATCAGATAACAATTCATATCGATTACAATATTAAAATTATCAATATAATGCTCATGTATATCATATAACAATGATACATGTGGACATGCGTTATAAGAGACTTAGGAGAATTCATGTACATGAATAAATTTAAACATTTTTTTTCTGAAAGAACCTAACAATTTGATTAATCCAAATTATTATTATATTATTTTACATATAACAAACATAAAAGAATAATATTAAAATATTATTAAAATATTGAGGGTTTCATATTCATAAACATAATTTTGAATATAATACTTAACCATCTTTTCTTTTCGGTTTATGGGTAGTTCAACTGGTCAAGTTAGATAATAATTATTAAATCATCATTAAATTAAAGATAATTTCGTTAGTTTCACATGGGTTGCAAAATCGTCAAAATTCAATTTCTAAAACTCAGGATAGAACCCAAATAGTAAAGTAAATATCTAAATTTTAATAAATATTTTTTTTATAATTGTAGCACCAATTTATTTATTTTTCCACTAATTCTTTTAAATATAAAAATTTTATCTTTCTTTCAATAAAGTATTAAAATAAATTATGAACAAATTCAAATCGATAAATACTATAATAATATGAGAGTAAAATTTTATATAATCATAACATAATTTTTATTCTGTTTAATAATTTTAAAGTAATAATGTATTTTAAAATTTTATATACACTACAAATAAAACGAAACATTAAAAATAAAAGCAGTTAGTAAGATAATTATATCAGTATGTACTTGATATCCTTATTATATTAAACTCTTTTATAATAAGCATGGGTTATCCAAAATTTTGATCGTGACAACCAAATTAATAAGGACTATTAGATCTTAACTAGATAAATGAAAATCGTTTGATCAAATATTAAAAAAAGTGTATTTTATTTATAATAGGATTATATTTAAATTCTAAAAAGTGTATTTTGATAATTTAAACCAAATATACCAAATATAAATAAGTTTTCTATATTGAATAGAATTCTCCATGTAAAAAAATTCGTGACTTTCTTTTCTCTTCCATGGACAATTCCAGTTAGATAAAAAATTGTTAAACCATCTTTTAATTAAAAACAATTAATTATGATGTAAAATCGTCAAAATCTGATTTTTAAAACACAAGATAAAGCCCAAATCAGTAAAATGAGTATTTAAATTCTAATAATTATTATTATGTCATCATTATTTTAACGCCAATTTAATTACTTTTTTCTAACTATTTGAAATTTAGAAATCTATGTTCAAAAATTAAAATCAATCTAAGAAAAATTCAAATCAACAAAGAATATAATAATACGAGGATAAAATTTTATAAAATTATGCATATTTTTTATCCTATTTTATTAAGTTATAGATCATAACTAATCAAATATAATTTATTATTAAATAATAAATTATACGCAAATGGTGATTTTGTTTGATAAACACTCATAGAGACCTAATTTTATTGTTAGCAGGATTATATTCATATTAAAAAAAACCGTATTTTGAAATTGTAGACTCAGTTACAGAACAAACCTAAGTTTTTTAACCTATATACATTGTAAATTATTAAATTCGAAACTTTAAAAGTTTGTTAATCAATTAGTATAGTACTTTTCTAAAAAATCGTACTTTACAAAAAATATTATCAAATAACATATGTTTGAAAGAAAAAAAATGAAAAAAATTCTTTTTTTTCAAAAAAAAACCTGTAAATTTTAATATGTTGTTGGTAGATTCAAATCTTAGATCATTCTACATGATAATTTTACAGTTATATGTAACGTTTCTCAACAATTTAATTTGAAAGATCCAGCGATTATGGATTAAGTGATCAGCGACCACACTTATAAGAAAACTTTCATTATTTAGTTTTTAATATAATAACATAGATATTTACGGGATATACTATAAAACAAATGAATTTTATACAGAATTTTGATCGTCACGGTGTACTACTTTAAAAGAAGAACTATTACAAAAAAATATATATATTAATTGATAATTTATTTTCTCAAAAGTTTAAAGTTCCCGCATCATTAACATATTACAAAAAAGAGTATATTATATTTTAGCAATAAATATTTAAAAAAATTAAAAATTAAAAAATTATAAATATTAAGAAAAATTAATGATGTTATTCTGGTAGTTTGGTCCTAAATACCGCCAAAACATTCTCAACCGTTAGATCCAATACTTTTAAAAATAGATGATCAAGATTATATCATATAAAAAGAAATTATTATCTAAAAATGATATAAATTAAAAGATATTATATTAGGATTGGATTTTCCAAAAAGTTAAAACATAAAAATAGATGTAATTAAATAAGGAAACCTATTTATAACCAAAATAATAAAAATCGTTTAATCTTAAATATATAGGTGAAAACCGTTAGATTTAACATTAAAACCTCTATTTGGTTAATAAAGGTTATTCTAATAATCTAAACTACGTATAAGTTAAGTAGATTTCCTAAATTGAATAGAATTCTTAACATTAAATTTCGTCACTTTATTCTCTTTTTAGTTTTATAATAGTTTTTAATTGAAAAAAAACTATTAAACCACAACTAAATTAAAGATTATTTTGTGAATTTCATATGAATCGTAAAATTGGCCAAATCTAACTTTTATAACTCAATATAAACAAATATTAAATTGAGCGTGTAAAATGTAATAAATATCAAATTTTTAACTATAATTTTTTTTGGCTAAATCTTTTTTAACAATAATTTAATCATGTAAACTAATAACTTTTAAATATTAAAATATTCATAAATAAATAGAATTATAAATATTTAAAAAACAATCGTGTGTTGCATCGTAATAAAAATATAATTATAAACAGAATAATTATAAATAAAATTTAAGTAACCGTGCATCGCACGGGCTATAAGCTAGTTAATTATAATATCATTATATGATATAATATCATGTTGTACTACGTAACTTGCATGTGGGGGCACATATGATTATTTTCTTTATTTTAGATCAAAAAATTAATGTAATTTCAAACGCCAATGTGCAAAGATTTTTTATATTAAAAAATAAAAATTATAGAAATTAGGAAAAGAAACTTGCAAGTTGATCTGTCATAACCTAACTTCATACTAAAATAAAAGTGATTTGAAAACTTAGGTAAGCAAATTCGTCATAAATTAACAACGACGAACTTCTGCCATAAAATGCTAAAAACAACTCTTTTTTCTACGAATTTCCTTCAAATTTTATCGGTTATTAATTTTTGTTTATTGATTACGAAAGTTTATGACATATATCTAAGCATTTTGTCGCAAGTTATAATTTTCGCCAAGTCGACATATATAACATGTATATTGCAAGTTGAGACAACTGTATCATATACTTTCATGATGTGGTGTTAGTTCTTTTATACATTCTTAATTTACCAAAAGAAAATATTTAAGGATGAAAATTCACTATTTTAATATATTTTTTTACTAGCTAGTTTCGCTATAATTATATAATTAAAGTGTTACCTCATGTTTTGTGCATGTATAGAGGAGTACAATTAGAAAATTATATCATATATGTGGTACAATTTACAAAACAAGTAGCATCTAGAAGAGTAGTTTGAGAAGGTTTGTTATTTATCTTTCTTTGAGGATGGCGTATGTGGATTGCGTACACTCCTTCTTGTTGGAGTTATTCTGACCAATTAACGTGAATATTAATAAGTGGTTGGTTTATAATCAATCGAGCCTTTTTTGGCTGGTCAAATTTGATTATTTTATTTGGTGCATGTGAATTAATTCCTTAGAGACATGTTTGATGTTTTTCTAATTCAATTGAATTCTTACATCTTAATACTAATTTCAGATTTTCCATAGAGGCTTAAGGTTTAACTTCAGGTTAACCTAAATTTAACCATAAAAAATATGTATGTATTGTAAATAAACATAATATTGTTTGTTTTGAGTGGGACAAGTCCCAAAACAAGAAAATTTTCCTTCACAAAAGGACCATTAATTACTCAACATAATTAAGCATTTGCTACCGGTTTTTTTAGCTAGATGTCAAAAAATTTCAATTCATGTCAAAAAAGCTTCTTCGCGGAACCACACTTTGTATTAAATTAATTTTCGGCAGAATATCCGGTTATAACTTGAATGTCGGGAACATATGACAATTTTTTTTTATTTCAAATCAAAATAAAGTTAATTTATTTATAGAAACTTACATGCAATAGAAATTTGTAGTATGTTAATTTATAGGACCTTATTATATTATAAAATAGAAATTAAAAAAATTGAGGAAAAGGGAACATGCAAGATGATTAGGTCGTAACAAGTGATTTTTCAGATGTGGCAAGTACCACAAAACCTAGAACCTCTTACCAAAAATACCATTGCAAGTTCTTAAAGAATTCTTCTCCATTTTGTGATTCCCATCTATTTTCGAGCTTCTAACAAAATTTTACCAACGTAGTTTTACATAAATAATTATAAATTTAACCCAACTGGATTCTGCCGATTATATCAACATTTAAATTAGAGACAGGTGACTCGGATAGAAAATTCTTTTTATACGATAGTAACACTAAATTTGACCAAACCAATTTTCACTCAAATGTAGACTTGTCTTGGGGATTTCATTACTCGTGTGAAAATAAATTTTCTAATGTTAATTAAAATAATTACAAGAAAAATGCCTAACAGCGACCAAATATATGAGCAACCGCAACATCATATTCGTCACTAATGGTAAGCATAAGCGACCACTCTCAACGATCGACTTTAAACTCAATGCTAAAAAAATCCAGGGACAACAAATCTTTTCTACTAAGTTTCTAGTCGAAGTAAATAACGCGCACAATTGGCACCAATTGTTAAGCCACAAATTCTTAACAACGATCATAGTCCATGGATAATAATCCTTTGAATTGTTATATTCCATGTTTGTCTTCAATTGTTAAGTTTAGGACCGGACTGTAATCTTTCAAAAAATAATATCAAATATGTGACGCCCCCAAACCCGCATCTCACAAATTTGAGACGCTACGGCACCAAGCTTTACGAACCGGTATATTACAATGCTTGAACCAAATATAGTTACAACATTGGACATCTACTCCATATTCCCAAAGACTTTTCAATCTTTACAAATGTTACTGCATATTATAAAGGCTGAGCTACATAACCATAGGGGTTCGATACTATTCAAAAAAGCTATGGGATTGGACCTTGAGGCATACATGTCACATAGAAGCTTCCTTGTCATGGTCTTTGTCCCACTCTTCCTCGAATGTGTGGTTAACTCTTGTTCCTCGTTCTTAACTATTAGGGATTTTAAGAAAATAGTAAGATTGAGTCACAATTTAATCCTTTAATTACATTATCATATTCCATAATTGTTTTGAGCAATAATATATGGATTGGACTATTATCTCTTAAATTTCTAATCCTATGTTTGTTTCACAATGAATTATATTGAGGAGATTATAACTTTTTGAAAAAATAACTTGTTAGATGGGTTTAAATTTATAATCATATCCCTTGTTCCAATTATAATCATATCTCTTATTCCAACCAAACAAACATGGGATTATTATTTTAAAGGACTATAATCCTTCATCTAATCCCTCATAATTTTTTACAAAACAAACATGGAATTAAAAGTTTTAAAAAATTATAACCTTAACATCTATACTTTTTTTTGAAACCAAAAAATGCCTTAACATCTATACTTAATCTTTGTGACAATGAGAAAATGAAAATCTGGATTTAGATTAAGGATGCGCATACTATTTATAATACATATTGACAATATCATACATTTGCTTATTTTATCTAATTCAGTTTGAATTCTTAGAGGAAAATAATATTTCTCTATTGTTAAAAAAGTATAGTTCATATAGGATTAATGTTTACGCCCCTCTGCTTATTTTGATTTATAAAATTGGTTGTTAAGAAGATACAATGTTTTGAGATTGTGGTATTTAATTCGATTACCATAAATATTTGTGTTTTCTTTTTGCTTTCACTGAATTAATAATTTTTGGCTATACTAATGTATGATAAAAAGTTCATCTTGTAGAGCTGATCATGTACCCGCCTATAGCAATGCCAATGAGGATGTTTAGTGTTCTTCTGCTTGGCGTTGTTCGGATATAATCGAAGAAAGTGGAGTATCTTCTTCGAGACTCCAATATTCTGCTAATAGATATACAAAAGGCTTTAGCTAATTTAGTAGACGCAAATCTAGCAAAAACTTGTGTTTAGAATGCAACTTTTGATTCTGTCACTTGGCCCCACAAGTTTAAACTTGATGCAGTGGTTATGAATACTGATCGTAGTGAAGTGAGAGGTTTGTTGGCTACGACCCATATCTAAAATTTATCAGATATCTTCATTTGACGTATTGATCAATTTGTTTTGTGTTCTACTCTTGTTGTTTTAATTATCAGTTGACAGGATAATCATCGAAAGGACCAGAAAGAAATAACTCTTGAAGGTGAGGAGGATGTATATGTTTGCATACTAAGATAACTACATTTTTTCTATCACTGAATAATTATTTTGCATGCAATATATCAACTCTACAATTTATCATTTTATAGATCAAAATCTAACCGGACAAGATTCTTTTCGTATTGTTTCCTTTAACGAGGTACCAATGTTTATATATCCTTTAAATTTCTAGTTTTGATTGATATATTTAGGGTTTGAAATTAGGAATCCTGTATCATTATAGGATTTGAGGAATTCTTTAAGCTGCCGAGATTATTCTGTCACTCTTTTGGGTGGCATGTCTATCGGTGTCGAACACCCTGATCCTTCTAATCACGAGAGACTTGAATTGCTAAGTGACAATAACGGTCCTCTAAGTTACCCGAGAACCGAAATCATGCGGGATGTTTCCCTTCAGCATTTTTCTGAAAATGATCTATTGGGCAGATCAAAGTGAAGACAGATTCGAACCATATTTGGATTTATTAACGGAAATAGTGAAACAAACAGAAAATGATACTCTATGTAACACCCCACTATTCAGGAAGGAGGCTACATATACTAACTTATTAATTTATTCTAAACCAGAATACAACAAGCCAAATTTTATTTAAAATTACAATAGGTCTTAAGTTGCACCACATAATAACCATAACATCTAACATAACTAGTCGTGAAATTTATTTAGGGCAGGTGGATAATGATAGTCTAGGTTCGAGGTGACACTCTTCACACTCTCCGCTTACCCCTACTCCCCGCTTACCCCTGATTACCTGCGGAATGGAAGAAAAATACGAGTGAGCTAATGGCTCAATATAAATAAACTTACCTACGATGATGTTCTAGAAAGGCTAGTGTTTAATCCACGCCAAACTTTAATATCAACTTAAATGAGAGAAGATGTTACTATAGTCAAAACAAAAAGATGCAAAATGACTCAACCAAATAACCCAATCTAAGGCTGAATAAATAAGATGGATATGATACGGGTCGCTTACATAACCTCTGCCCGCTTTAATAATCACTAAGCGAGGCACACTACAAACATTTCTTCTGGTCATCCACGAGAAGAAACGATGGAATGTATAACATTCCTATAAAACACAATCGGTCATGACATTCTCACGTCTCATACTCTAGAAACGTGCCCGTATGCTCACAGCACCGATACGAGTTGATGCCCGAGTCACCAAAGACTAACAAACTCCGTGTGACTCGTCTGTGCGGGTTCAAGAGCCCCAATAAAATTTTCAGGTATTGCTAACTCATCCATTTCATAAGGAAACTATATCAAAATATTGGTACTCAAGGAAAATGAATCAAACTAAATATATACGAGTCCGCAACAATAACTTCACAAAAGTCAAAGATTCCAAATGAATATTAAAAGAATGTTTTCCGTAACCGTTTCCTTCCTTCCTCATTGATATATATACAGTTTTACAACCCATCATTCAGCCATAATCATTGGCTATAAACAAGGCAGTAGACTAGGAAACAATACCACAATAAACCTATCCTATCCTACAAATCAGGTAACAAACTATCGAGCACAACTGTACATTAGACTAAGCTAATTATATACATAATTATCTTAACACACCCCCCGTAGTCAAAGCGGGAGGGCTTCGGACGCTGAGACTAGCCCGAAAATCTTCAAATAATACACGTGGAAGTCCCTTAGTAAATATGTCCGCAATCTGATGCCGCGTAGGTACATGTAGAACTCGCACATCACCACGCGCAACCTTCTCCCTGACAAAAAGGATATTCATCTCGATGTGTTTAGTTCTTTGATGTTGTACTGGATTACCTGAGAGATAGATGGCGCTGACATTATCGCAGTAAACCAAAGTTGCCTTACTGAGAGGACAATGTAACTCGAGAAGTAAGTTTCGAAGCCAACAACATTCGGAGACAACATTTGCAACTCCTCTATACTCAGCTTCGCAACTAGATTTTGATAACGTAGGTTGGCGTTTTAAAGACCAGAATATTAAATTATCCCCCAAATAAACACAATAGCCTGAGGTCGAACGCCGTGTATCGGGGCACCCCCCCCCCCCCAATCTGCATCGGTGTAGGAGATAAGAGACAAGGTAGAAGAAGGATAAAGATGCAGGCCATGGTCCTTAGTACCTTGTATATATCGAATAATTCGCTTAAGAGCAGCCATATGACACTCCTTTGGATCATGCATATGTAAACAAACTTGTTGGACGGTATAGGATATATCAGGTCTGGTAAACGTCAGATATTGTAATGCCCCTGCCAGGCTACGGTATGCTATATTTCAACACTCCCCCTCACTCGAAATCCTATTTTTTGGGTTGAAGAGTGGATCACGGGCGCCCATTTTTGGGGCATTAATTTGTCTTCGTGTCCCTCATAAATTGTGAGAATATTGGGGGTGGCAGAGAGTCGAACTTGTGACCTCCGCCGACCAGAGCTCTGATACCATGTTGAGTAACCAGTCACTCTAAAACCTCAAGGTGTCAGAGGAAGGCCCCAAATGGATCTTATGCTATATTTCAACAAATATAAGAAGATGAGCCAAGAAATCACAATATTTTAAGAATGAACTCACTAGTAAATGTAACAACCGACAAACAACAATAAATATAAAGAAAGGAGTAAGAAATTCGTACCTAAAGTTAATACTATTTTAATTCTCAATGCCCCAGGTCGCCGCTATCACTCTTTATTCAAATCTGACACCAATTTTATTAAGACATACTCCCTCCCTCTGTCCCTCTCATTTCTTTACACTTTCCTTTTTGGTACGTCCCTCTCATTTCTTTATATACCAAAAATAGTAACATTTTATAATATAAAATCCAATCACATCCACAACTTTCCTCCACTATACCTACTTTATACCCACTTTATACATTAAATATTGATTGACTCCACCACTTTACTCATTTTTCTTACTTTTTCTTATTAATTTACACTTTTTCTTATTAATTTACACTTTTTCTTAACCTCCGTGTCGTCCCCCCAATGTAAGGAATTGAGGAGGACGGAGGGAGTAACTTACACTATGTCTGCTAGTAACGCTTTATGTAAGTAATGGGCAGTGCATACTAACGTCAGGGTACACTAAGTGCTACTTGCAACATTAGCTTATGCCTATGCGTGTGTTCAATTTCCTATATAGTAATTAATTAATTTTTATTTATTTAGTTTCTATTTTACATGTGGATTAACCTTGCATAGTGCTGTAATTCGAATCGGACGGCTCACGAGTCCGACCCGGCTCGACTCGTTTAGTAAGGCTCGGCTCGACTCGAACTCGTTAACGAGCCAAACTCGAACATAAGATCGGGCTCGTTTAACTAAACGAGCCGGCTCGACTCGACTCATGAAATTAAACGAGCCGAGTTCGGGCAGAAGATTAGGCTCGTTTAAGTGTAATTTTACACGAGCCGGCTCGTCCGGCTCGTTTAAATAGGCTCGTTTAACTAAACGAGCCGGCTCGGCACGACTCGTGAAATTAAACGAGCCGAGTTCGGGCAGAAGATTAGGCTCGTTTAATTAAACGAGTCGGCTCGGCTCGTGAAAAAAAACTCGGCTCGAATTAATACTCGGCTCGAACTCGCCCGGCTCGACTCGAATTACAGCCCTATCCTTGCACGAATCATTATCTCATTATTAATGTATATCGCCATCAGTTTTGACAGGTAATTATAGTACGGATGATTTATGTGGAGTTTGTCAAACAAATATATATACCTAGGATGTATATGATCATACTTCCTGCCTCAAATTCATGCATGCATGCAACCTTGATAACACCTAACATATGTAACCAGCCAACCATTTACCTATTATATGGATTAACTAATTCTAAAATGGATGATAGCATGAAATAAAATTATTTAAAAATTGAATGGAATTAGTGTGGTATCAACCAAACAGGCGGCTAGTTTTGTAATGGTAAATTCAGTATAATGCCATTTCTAAAACAACTATGGAAGACTCAATATTTTAAACTAATACATTTTTATGACATATTTAATCAATTACAAGTATATATATAGGGTCATGTTCCTTGTAGAACCCTTAACCTTAGAACCCTTAGAACTCTATCTTATTTTTTAAAATAATATATATTTATTATATGAAGGTCATGGGTAAAGTTGTCCAAAAACACAAAATACATAATTTAGAACTAATTAATATTTTATTAACGATAATAATCATACACCGATATCGATCACAAAATTCTCCATCATCATCATAAAATTTCCCCAATTATTTTTATCATTTTTTGTGAAAATATTCAAGTTATTGTATAAACACAATATCAGATAACAGTGTTCAGCAGCTGAACATTTAAATACAAGTAAGTTTAGTTGCAGAACTTTAAAATTTATGTGTTTGATTTCAAATTCGATTGCATGACTTTTATGTTCAGCGGTAGAACACGAAAGTTATGGTATGAAAATAATGTGAATAACATTGTTCAACAGCTGAACATTATAAAAATAATCAAGTTCACTTGTAGAACTTTGTGAAAAAAAGTAAGTTCAGTTGTAGAACTTTGAAGTCCATATGCATAACTTTTAAAATTCAGCTGCAGAACACTGTATTTATACTATGAAACAAAATAGGTTCGGCGGTAGAATCATTTTATTCCAAGAATACCCTTATAAGACTTTGTATATAAAAATGAGTTGAATCTGAACAGTTGATCTAGTAATAATCCAACGGCTTATAACAGTTCTAAAGTTCTTTTTTAGTGATTGGTTCTCTCTTGAGCCTAACCCTATATATATAATCTAATTCAAAGTGGAGTGAATTGCACTATGTGTACCTAAACTATCAACAAACTGCAATTTGTGTACCTAAACTATCAATTAAACACATTGTGTACCTAAACTATGCATATCAGTGCACTTTGTGTACAAACGTTAACTTTGCAGCTAACCCCGTTAAATCAAGGGGCTTTCTTGTCTTTTCACAGAAAAGTGTTCAGACAGTTATATACACGCACGCATATAACCCTCACAGAAATAATTGAACTCCCTCTTCTCTTCTCTCTCTCTCTCTGATAATTATTGAAAGAAAATCACAAAGTTTAATCGTGTTGATAATCGGAAAAAGAGATGCCATGGTTGATACGTGATGTCGATCATGGAGGTGGTGGTAGTTTTGGCGCAGAAACACCCGACTATGGAGGTAAAACACAAGTACTAGGTCATGTGTGAGTTTGTTTGTGTTTTCTTTTCTCTAATTATTAATGTTTTAAGTTTTACAATTCTCAGTTCGTTGTTGATTTGCATGTTTCCCTGTTTTTACCCATAATATTATAGTTGAAAAATGCTAAATTTGGGTTTTTTTGTTGTTCTTGGTAATAAGTTGAATGAGTTCTTATTCTGCGTAATTTTACGTGTTTTTTGTACCCATGTAATCTTGTTTCAGGTAATAGTGATTTGTTTACTATAAAGTTGCATATTGGGGGTCATTTGTCATCAAACCCTAAGGCATATATAGGTGGTGAAATTAGATATGTTGACAAATGTGATACTGATGAATTGAGCTTGTTGGAAGTATTTAGCATGTTAACTGACTGTGGAGTAAACGTTGGAATGTGTGAAATTTTTTATAAACTTCCAAAATCTGCAATGGAGTTTGGATTGTTTCCCTTAAATTCTGATAACCATGTTCTTGAGATGTGCAAGTTGGTTGAGGGTTCTAGGTTAATGTATGTGTTTTGTGAAACTAGTGAAGAGACTCAAGCATCTCAATTTCCATATACACAGTGTGAATACCATGTTGAGCCCACTCCTAGTATAGAATTTGAAAAAAATCAGTTAAAGGATCTCTTTGAGCTTGAGGGAATAACTGAAGACATGTATAACATAGATCAATTGTTGGGTAACCCCATAATTGAAGAACCTCCAACTGAAGTTAGTGATCATGATGCTGCTAGTTTTCATGAGGATAGTTCCAACATAGACAGTACTGATGAGGATGTTAGGAGTCACCAAAAAGCTAAGAATGATAAGAAAATTTCAGGAATTGTTGATGTTGTAGTCCATAATCAGAATTGGAGCACAGGCATTGTGGAATCTGACTTTAGTGATGATGTTATTGATAGTGATGATGGGGAGAGAATGGTAGCTAATAGTACTGATGATGAGGATTCTGAGATGAGATTTCCTCGTTTTAATGAAGACACAGACATGGCTAATCCACAGTTTGAGATTGGTATGACTTTTCCAAGTGCAAGGTCCTTTAGAAGTGCTGTAAAAAATCAGGCTATATCTCAGAGAAGGGCAATTATCCATGTTAGATCAGAATTCAATGATCGTCAGAAGCTAGACTCAACTGATCAGGATTGCTGACGTCATCAGTATTGCATGGTCATCAGTATTTGATCAAGCGTCAGTATCTTATTGATCATCAGGATTCCTACTCAGACTATGATCAGGTTTGATCATCAGGACTTGAAGCTGATCAGGATTCCTACTTCGAGTTATATTTGGAGTCTAGATAAACATGGAAGTTTGTTCCTGGTTTGTAGAATGCAGCTATCGATTAAAGATATGTTTCTATCTTTATTATGATTAGGACTTATCTTGTTATTGATAGAAAAGCTGTGTGCACTATATAAACACAGTTTTGGTTTCGATTTATGTATTCATTCGAGAGAGAACATAATCGGAGAGAAGCTCTTAAGAACAGAATTTCTTGAGAGAGTTTTTGTAAGCTAGCAGCTCTTAAGAACATCAGAATTTCTTAAGAGAGTTTGTAACAGTTTTATATCAAAGTTAATAAAGCTGTTATTGTTATTGTTATTGATCTTTCATATTTGTGTTATATAAAGTCGAGAATCTTATACAATTGTATTCAACCCCCTTCTACAATTGTTATTCACTGGGCAACAATTGGTATCAGAGCAAACTGATTTAATTCTGAATCAGATACGATCTAAAGATGTCGACAACCAAGTATGAAAGCATGAAGATTCCCATCTTGAAGATATCAGAATATCCCACATGGAGAGTAAAGATGCTGATGTACCTGGAGGCTATGGATCCTGACTACTTGGACAGGATTCGTGATGGACCATATATACCAACAAAGTTCGTAGAACGAACAGATACAGTACCAGAACATTATGTGGTCAAAGCTAAAGCTGAATGGACTCCAGAAGAAAAAGCTCATGTACTCAGGGAACCAAAGATAAAGAATATCTTGCATAATAGCCTTGATGCTGTCATGTCAAACAGAGTGATTGCATGCAAGTCTTCAAAAGAAATCTGGGATACTTTGGAAACTCAGTGCCAGGGATCTGCATCTGTTAAGAAAAACAGAAGGGCTCTTTTGATTCAAGAATATGAACAATTCGATGCAAGACCTGAAGAGAGCCTGACTGATCTATATGATAGATTTCTGACACTATTGAACAGCTTATCCTTAGTTGACAAAGTATATGAAACTGAAGATTCAAACACCAAATTTCTTAGAGCTTTACCTGAAGAATGGGATACTCAGACCTCAATCATTAGACACCAGTATGATCTGAACATTGTGTCTCTTGATGAGATCTATGGGATGCTAAGAACTCATGATCTTGAAGTTCAACAGAGGAAGAACAAGAAAAGCAGCAAGGCAAAGTCAATTGCTTTGAATGTAGAAGCTAAATCAAAAGGAAAAGCTATGGAGGTCTCTAGAAGGAAAGCAAGAGTAGCTGAGTCAGATCCTGACGACTCTTCATCAGATACTGATGGCAATCCTGATGCCAATACTGGTGATGAATCTTCTGATTCAGACATGGAAGAGATGGTTGCTATGATTGTCAGAAACTTCAGAAGGATGAAGTTCAGGAAGAATAGAAGACAAGGCAACTTTCAGAAAAAGACCTTCAAAGCAGACAAAGACAAGTATATCAAGAAGGACAGCAAGAGTAGCAAATTTGACAAGTCAAAGGTTAGATGCTACAAGTGTAATGGTATGGGTCACTTTGCTTCTGAATGTAACAAGACAAAGGCACTCATCACATCAAGCAAGGATTGGATGGACTCTTCCTCAGAATCTGATACTGAGGTAGTCAACTATGCGTTAATGGCCAATGCTGATGTAACTGCTGCTCCTGATGATAAGGTACTAAATACTATCTTTGATTTTGATACTGATAATGCTTCTGAGTTAAGACGTTTTCTAAAGTCATTACATATTAGCTTTAGAAGTCAAACTGCTGAGAATACTAGAATCTTATCTGAGATGTCTGACCTTAGAAAAAGGAATGAGATATTAGAAGCTGAATTTTCTCGTATGCAAGAAGTACAAAAAGAATGTGATAATGCTAAACACATGCACTTAGAGATGACATCTAAATGTACTTCCCTTGAAAAAGAACTTGAATTTGCTAATGAGAAAATCAGAACCTGGACAGACTCTGGTAGGAAATTTCATGAGATTAATACCTCTAAGAATTGGAAAGAGTGTCTAGGATATAAGTCAGATGAGGATAAGAAATTGAAAGAGAAAATTGTCATTGATGAGACAGTCAGTCCAAAGACCTATAGACATGTTATAGACTCAACCAAATCTAAGATTACTCCTGTTAATTTTGTTTTTGGTAAGGATTCCAATTCTACTTTTGAAAAGGGATCTTCTTCTAGTCAAGGAATTAAAATTATAAAGTCTAAACCTGTCATGAACAAAGTCACTAAGAATGTAGGTCTATTGTCTCAGAAACAGCTTAAGGAGAAAATCTGTGAGGTTACAGATAAGAAAAAGGAAGCTACTGTTAAGAGAAACAGGAATGGTAAAGTTGGGATCAATAAAGAGAATGGTTATAAATATATCCCAAATGCACCTAGAAAGTGTTGTTTTAACTGTGGTAACTCTAATCATCTTGCTATTGATTGTAAGAAGAGTAAGAAGAAGATTACTGGTATTCCTAAGTCTGATGTTAGGAATAGATCAGTACTCTATAAACCGCAGAAGTCCTGTTTTCATTGTGGTAGTCTATGGCATTCTATTTATACATGTAAAGAGTATCATGATTTGTACTATAACTTTTATGATCCATTGCTTAAGTTTGAAAGTAGTACAAAGTCTGATAAAACTGAAAATGTCATAGTGAAGCATGCTTTTGTTAATTCTGATACTGACAAAGCAAATCCTGATGGAGTAAATCCTGTCAGGACTGCTAAAGTCAAAAAGTCTTCTGCTGTTAAAATTAATAAATTGCATGAGAAAGGAACCCAACATGTATGGGTTCCTAAGTGTTCTAACTAGTGTGTTTCTATTCTGATGCAGGGTAAAAAGAAAAATGTGTTAGTCATGGATAGTGGATGTTCTGTGCACATGACTGGAAACAAAGCCCTGTTATCAGAATATGAGGAAAAAGTTGGCCCAACTGTGTCTTATGGAGATGGCAACATTGGACAAACCTTGGGATATGGCAATATAATCATTGGAAATGTCATCATTGAAAAAGTAGCTCTAGTGAAGGGACTAAAACACAACTTGTTGAGTATTAGTCAAATCACTGACAGAGGTTATCATGTCAATTTCTATTCCACACATTGTGAAGTAGTCAGTAAAGCAACAGGGAAGATAGCACTAACTGGCTACAGGCATGGTAACATATATGAAGCCAACATTCTCTCAGATACTGATGGCTCCCATACATGTTTCATCAGTAAAGCTTCAGTAGATGAAAGTTGGAATTGGCACAAGAAGCTTTCTCATCTCAACTTCAGCAACATCAATGAGTTGGTTAAGAAAGAGTTAGTAAGAGGATTACCTAATGTCTTATATACACCTGATGGACTCTGTGATGCATGCCAAAAAGCAAAACAAAGAAGGACATCATTCCAGAGTAAATCAGAATCCTCTATTGAAGAACCATATCACATGCTACATCTTGATCTGTTTGGTCCAGTCAACATCATGTCCATCAGTAAGAAAAGGTACACTCTTGTAATTGTTGATGAATATTCTAGATTCACCTGGGTGTATTTTCTGCACAGAAAAGATGAAACTCCTGAAGTTCTGTTGGATCATGTGAGGATGATTGAGACAACTACAAAGTACAAAGTCAAGATTCTGAGAAGTGATAATGGTACTGAATTTAAGAATTCAAAGATGGAAGAGTTCTGCAAATACAAAGGAATCATTCAACAATTCTCTGCTCCTGGCACACCTCAGCAAAATGGAGTAGTAGAAAGGAAGAATAGAACTCTTATTGAAGCTGGCAGAACTATGTTGGAAGAAGCTAAATTACCTACATATTTCTGGGCAGAAGCAGTCAACACAGCATGCTATACACAAAATCTCACATTGATAAACAGGCATGGTGTTACTCCTTATCAGTCACTCAAAGAGAAGAAACCAAGTCTGAAGCATTTGCATGTGTTTGGCTGTAAATGTTTTGTTCTCAGAACTCATCCTGAACAGCTAGGGAAATTTGAAACAAAGGCTGATGAAGGAATATTCATAGGTTATCCTACATCAAGAGCCTTCAGAGTTTTTAATTTGAGAACAAGAACTGTCATGGAGTCAATTCATGTATCTTTTGATGATAAGAAGATAACTGGAATCATTGAAGACTCGCATGATAGATTGTTATTTGAAAATGAAGCTTCCAAGGAACCTGAAGAAAGTGAATCAGAAGCTGTCCATTCATCCAGTACTGACGGGTCACCAAATCCTGATGACTCACCAGATACTGATGGTGCTAATACTGATGATGCAAACAACAATGATACAACTAGTAGTGCTAATGTTGAGGGGGAGCAACGGCATTCAACTACAAGTTCAGAGTCAACTCAATCATCAGGACAGAATTCTTCAGATACTGATTCAAGTGAAGATCCTGATAACACATCAGGAGGGCATATCAATAATTCAGGGAGAGCTTCAAATCAATCAAATTCTTTCAATCAAGATAACACCAATCCAGGGGGAGCATCTACTTCAAGAAACAATTTGACACCAGCAAGGAAATGGACTAAAGATCATACTCCTGATTTGATAATTGGAGATCCTAATGCAGGTGTTCAAACAAGAAGTGCAACTCAGAATGAATGTTTATATAATAACTTTCTATCCAAGGAGGAGCCTAAGAAAGTTGAAGATGCACTTAAAGATGCTGATTGGGTTACTGCAATGCAAGAAGAACTGAATGAATTTGAAAGGAATGAAGTCTGGAAACTGGTACCAAGACCAAAGAATAGATCAATTGTTGGTACAAAGTGGATTTTCAAGAACAAGACTGATTCTGATGGAGTCATTATCAGAAATAAAGCAAGGCTAGTTGCAAAGGGGTATTCTCAACAAGAAGGAATTGACTATGATGAAACTTTTGCTCCTGTTGCAAGACTAGAAGCCATCAGGATATTTCTTGCTTATGCAGCACATAAGAAATTCAAGGTTTTCCAGATGGATGTTAAAAGTGCTTTCTTAAATGGTGAACTGGAGGAAGAAGTTTATGTTGAACAACCTCCTGGTTTCATTGATCCTAAATATCCAGATCATGTCTATAGATTGGATAAGGCACTTTATGGACTAAAGCAAGCTCCAAGAGCATGGTATGAAACCTTAGCTCAATTCTTACTGGAAAGTGGATTCAAAAGAGGTGCAATTGATAAAACTCTATTTTATTTGAATCATGGTAAGGAGTTGCTGTTAGTTCAGATTTATGTTGATGATATCATTTTTGGGTCAACAAACAATAAGCTGTGTGAAAAGTTTTCCAAGCTTATGCAGTCAAGATATCAAATGAGCATGATGGGAGAAATGAGTTACTTTCTGGGTCTTCAAGTTAAACAGACTGATGAAGGGATTTTTATTAATCAGTCTAAATACACAAGGAATTTACTGACAAGGTTTAACATGCAAGACAGTACTCCTGCTTCAACTCCCATAGCTACAGCTACCAAACTTGATCCTGATCAAGGTGAAGAGGTAGATGTAACTCACTACAGAGGAATGATTGGCTCTTTATTGTATCTCACTGCCAGTAGACCAGATATCATGTTTGCAACCTGTCTATGTGCAAGATTTCAAGCAAAACCTAGAGAACCACATCTGATTGCAGTCAAAAGAATTTTCAGATATCTCAAAGGCACTCCTTCACTTGGCCTTTGGTATGCAAGGGAATCAGATTTTGGGTTGTGTGGTTATTCAGATGCTGATTTTGCAGGATGCAAAATAGACAGGAAAAGTACTTCAGGAAGTTGTCAGTTTTTGGGTGGAAGACTAGTTTCATGGTTCAGTAAAAAGCAGAAATCTATTTCCACTTCAACTGCAGAAGCTGAGTACATTGCTGCAGGAAGTTGTTGTGCTCAGATAATGTGGATGAGAAATCAGTTGTTAGATTATGGCCTGTCATACTCAAAAATCCCTATTTATTGTGATAACCAAAGTGCTATTGCAATGACAGGAAATCCAGTTCAGCATTCTCTTACTAAACACATAAGTATCAGATATCACTTTATAAGAGAACAGGTTCTGGAAGGAACAATTGAACTTCACTTTGTTCCTACTGATCAACAACTAGCTGATATATTCACCAAGCCACTACCTGAAGCTACTTTCAATAAGTTGGTGAATGAACTTGGAATGATGAATTTTGAGAATTTCTGAGGAAAAGCTACAGAGAAGAAATCCTGATAACTGTCAAATCCTGATGGTTATTCAGAAAGGTATGTATCTTTGATCAAATCCTGATAGGACTCAATCCTGACAGGAAGTCCACTGGTCAAATCCTGATGCTCAGATGGTTGAAGCTGGTATGAAAACCAGAGGTTCTATGCTAATTTGTCATCAACACTCCTGGTAAACTCTGGACAATTAGATTATTACTTAGTCTTTGATTAAGTTTTCAGTCTTAATTATCAATTTCAATTTCATTATTAACAGAGTTTATTATTTATCATCTCTATATCACTTTGAGTGTTACTAACAAGTTTTGCAGGCAAGTACAGGAAGCAAACAATTGAGAAAATAGACAAATTTCATTAATACTTGAAGATACATTACACATGAAATATGGAAATTACATATTTGTTTTCCTAGTCTATTTTCTACTCAGGAACTCGTGCTTTACAGATAAGCATGAACACGTGCCCTGCAAATTAGCATGAATGCTCCTGAGCAGCTTCACAGTTCATCAGAACTGGAAGGTCTCTTGTTCCATCCTTAAGAGACAAAAAGAGGAGCTGATGCACTTGAAGGCGGATCGTCACCGTGTCCACCGGGACGCCTCCGTGCCTCCAACTTGCATGACATACAAGCATCACGGATTCTCTTCTTACGTTTCTCAAGCTCTCGGACGAGCTCTTCATCATCTTCATCCTCATCCTCTTCATCATCCTCATCGTCTTCATCCTCTTCATAGATGAGATTCTCAAGAGGATTCCAGTCAGGATTGGCTTGCACAAAGTTGTGCCACACCACATCAACCATAGCGTTTATAAACGCTTCATGTTCCTGAGGGTCAGGAACTGGTTGTGGCTCCATCTCAGCAAGAGCCTCATCCATTTGTTGCCAAATTCTATCAATTTCTTCATCAGGTATGTTGTTTTGATTGTTGGCAGCCATTGAAAAACAAAGAAGGTGAAAGGTTTTTCGTAAGTTTTTCTCTGGAGAGGGTTTGTGTTTTAATAGATATATGATGATTATGCTTAACAGTTCTCTTTTATAGAGAATGTGTATTAAGGGTGCAGGTCATTTCTACAATCTCGATGAGACGGTTCGGTTTTCCATAAATATTTTTGCCTCGTTTGCTGGTAAGCGTGTTTTAATTCTATGACCATTAATTTGGTTATTTTTCTTAAACCAAAACGCTATTCAGGATTGTTAAAATAAATTTTGTTTTCTTAAATAAAATTTTATTTTAATCTTATTGAATATTTTTTTTAATCCTGATATGGCAAAATATTTTGTGCGGAAATGCTTTTATTCCTGATGAGGTTAGGTTTTTCTTACATCAGAAAATGCCTACTCGTTATGGACTACTTTCTAATGCTATGGTACAAGGACCAACCCACCTTGTTCCTGACACAAGCATGCAACCTAAACAGTCTAAACAGTTAACAACCACCTCTACTGTCTCTCAAAAGACTTTAGTTGTAAAATCAAAGAAATCAGCTAGAACTGATGTGTCTGGAAGGCAATCAGGTTCAAAGGATTTTTCCTCTACACCACTCACTAAAAAGAAGATACAAGGGGGTGTACAAGGGGTCCTGGTCAAGAAAGCTGATAAGGTTGTTAAGAATGTTCCTGTGAAAAGGAAGTTAAGGTTGATTGATGAAAGTGATTCAGAGGATGACTTACCTATATCCTCTGTGATGAATGTGAACAAGGAAGTTGCTGATACTGCTACCAAAGCTGTGGTACCTTTATCAAAACCACAAAAGACAAGGAAATTATCAAAGAGCAGGTATCATATTCCTTTGACAGTGCAAATGAAGGATACTGATATTCAGACATCAAATCCTGATGTTAGTATTCCTGATGCAACAACAAAAGTTGTCTCTATATCAGACTCTCCAGCCTCTCCATCTCAGATTCGAGGACATTCTTGGGAGAAGGTTTCTACAACTGCTTCCTTGGTTGGTCTTACACCTACATCAAAGAAAAAGAGGAATGCAGAAGAGTTAGTCTATCAGAGACAGAAGAAGCTGAAAGGATCAAGCCCACAAGAACCTGAATTTCAGAGTAATTCAGCAGCTACTGTTGATCCTGCCACACAAGAACCACTCAATCAAAGTTTGGGTGAAGGCTTAGCTAGTGGAATGGTCACACAAGAACCATTTTCTCAAAGGGAGAATG
Organism: Heracleum sosnowskyi; assembly: GCA_030848705.1. Taxonomy (NCBI): domain Eukaryota; kingdom Viridiplantae; phylum Streptophyta; class Magnoliopsida; order Apiales; family Apiaceae; genus Heracleum; species Heracleum sosnowskyi. The sequence continues at coordinate 3,966,549 of CM061242.1, read as the reverse complement.
AAGACATCAACATTCCAGCTACACAAGAACCATCTTCTCAAAGTGAAGATGCAAGCAAAGCTACAGCTTCTGTTGAAAGATTGGTCGAGAACATTGTCAATGAGGGAAGCACACAAGAACCTTTAGCTCAAAGTGTTGAAGCAGCTTCTGAACCTCAAGCTCCACAAGAACCATTGGTAGCAAATACTGATGCAAGCATATCAAATTCTGACGATGTTCATCCTGACGCTAGTGGTGCTCCTGATAATGAACCTATTTTGATACAGCCACTTCGTTCAAGACCAATAGATCATCCTATCTCAGAACCACAGGATAAACTGAAAGGTATTGCTATTCCTGATCCTGATATTACTCCTGATACTGATGATGATCGTTCTGATGATGATAGTGATGATGATAATGAGAATAGAAAAGAGAAGGAACAGCTTGCTACAGCACTCAAGATTAGTCTTGGAACTAATTTTGGTTCATCAAGTACGTATATGGCTGGCAAAGCTTTCACTGGGAAAGATCAGAGACAAGATTTTTCTACTCCTTCCTTTGATCCTGCAGAGGCATTTAGACAGAATGAATGGAACAATTCATGGCACCAATCTGATGAATCTATCAGTTTTTCTTCTGCTATTGAACATGCCTATAATGCAGTGAAGTCTATAGAGAATCAAGACTTGAAGAATCATCTGAAGGCTACTACTCTGTTATCCAAAAGCCTGAAAAGTGAGATTGATTCTATCAAGGGCTCAACTGAAAAAGTGAGGACTGATATCTTTAATAATTTTACAAAGGTGCCTACTACTTTTCAACTAAGGGTAGTGGAATCCCAAGTGAAATCTGTTGTTTCAGAACAAACCTCAATCAATCAAAGAATTGATTCTCTGGATACTAAGGTAACTGAAATTCAAGCCTCTCTTTCCTTAATTTTGCAATTATTGTCAAATCCTGATGTCAAAAAGGGGGAGAAGGTTATTCAGACAAAATGTACACCTGATCTAGTATTAAGAAATAATGATGATGATACTGGAGATGATGGTGGTGACAAAGCGATACAAGGAGAAACCTCTGATGCTGTTGTTATGAAGACAATCCAAACTTCTCAAAGTCAAACAACGCAGTCAACTCATGTTTCTGATTCTGGAGTTAAGACAGTAAGAACATTGGTGCAATCTCAGATCCTGACGGAAGATCAAATCCTGACACCTGGTCATGGACACATTCTTGCTACAATTCCTGAAGGTGATGAAGATGTGATTATTGATAATCCTGAAGATGCATCAAATTTATTCCAGAAGTTTTCTACAAAAGACGGTAGAATTGTTACTCTATATCACACTGATAAAAGAGTTCAACAATTATATGCAAGAAAAGCACTCTCTACAGCAAGTGAAGAATATCCAGATCTCTCACATGAAGAATTCTTGAGACTACAAAGAGAGACAATGGAAAGCTATACTGCTCCTGCTAGAGGTAGAGGAAGCAGAGGTAGGAGAGGTGCTAGAAGAAGTAGAAGAGGTTCTTCAACTCAAACAGTACCTAGACAGACAAGGTCTAGAGGGTTAAGAATTGAAGAAATTCCTGAACCTATTCAAACTCTAGTAGTTCCTGACAGATCTACTTTTGGTGATGATGGAATTGTTGAAGAAGAATCTGAATTGAGAAGAAAATCAAGAAAATCAACTCTCAGCAATACAAATCAAATTGAAGATTCTAATCCTGACAATATTCAAGATCCTGACGAATCTGAAATTCTGCAAGAGGTTGATTTAATAATCTTATCTACTGTTGTTGATTGTCACAACAAAGAAGTAGATGAAGAAGAAGAGATATTACAAGAAGAACAAATGAAGATTTCAATCTCTATCTACAAAGGCTTAAAGTTTCAAATAAAAGACAATGGAGAAATTCAAGCAGACAAGAATCTTTACTGGAAAGAAGCTACACCTTTGAAAAGGAAAAATACAAGAAGTGGAAACATATTAGCACATTAAGTTGTGATACACCTATCAATTTTCAGTCTGGTGGAATTATTACAAGCGCTTCAAGTGTTGTTGATTTGTCTGATATGGCTAGATCAAAAGCACTCTGGTTAAAGATGTTTTCAAATCTGAAGCAATTGTCAAGTAATTCAAGAGGAGGTATTGGACACAGAGATGCTGAATATCTGAATATGTCATATGTTGATCCTTACTCCTTGACAGAAATTGGAGGTACTTTAACTTCTGAAAACCTGAACAATTTATTATCTGTTGATATAGTTATAGATTGTCATGATGGTTTTGAAAAGAAAGAAAAGCTTCTGTACTTCATGAAAGATGGTAGTGTGAAGATTCTATCTATTCAAGATCTGCTGATGAAAACTACACAGGAACTGAAATATGTTCACTATCTGTTAAGATGGAAGAACCAAGTGTACAAAGAATGGAGTGACATGATTTTGTCAAATATAAGAAGAAGACTGGATGGAAACAGTAATTTCAATGGTAATTATACTCCCATGTACTTAAATCAAAGAGGTCAGGATGTGGAAATGCAAAGGGGTACTGCTGTTAAAGAAGTAAATTTTGGCATGACTCATCTTTCTCTCAATCCTGATGGGAAGGAAATTGCTTATCTTTTGCTTGAAGAGCACAGTCTACAGAGAAACTCCATACAGAATCTCAGAGCAGCTATCTACCAGATTAATGAGGAAGATGAAGAACTCAGAAATCTTAAGGAAAGACTGATTCAAATTCTTGAAGAAAAAGAAGAAAGTTTATTATCCAACTTCTTGAAGATGAATCTGTTCTATCACAAAGCTTAAACAGATAAGTTGTTTCTGAAGATACTTGTACATTTTGATACATGTTTTTGACATCATTGAAATTTTGGAATCTATACTTTATTTCACAAAGTATGAGATTGGGGGAGATTGTTAGATCAGAATTCAATGATCGTCAGAAGCTAGACTCAACTGATCAGGATTGCTGACGTCATCAGTATTGCATGGTCATCAGTATTTGATCAAGCGTCAGTATCTTATTGATCATCAGGATTCCTACTCAGACTATGATCAGGTTTGATCATCAGGACTTGAAGCTGATCAGGATTCCTACTTCGAGTTATATTTGGAGTCTAGATAAACATGGAAGTTTGTTCCTGGTTTGTAGAATGCAGCTATCGATTAAAGATATGTTTCTATCTTTATTATGATTAGGACTTATCTTGTTATTGATAGAAAAGCTGTGTGCACTATATAAACACAGTTTTGGTTTCGATTTATGTATTCATTCGAGAGAGAACATAATCGGAGAGAAGCTCTTAAGAACAGAATTTCTTGAGAGAGTTTTTGTAAGCTAGCAGCTCTTAAGAACATCAGAATTTCTTAAGAGAGTTTGTAACAGTTTTATATCAAAGTTAATAAAGCTGTTATTGTTATTGTTATTGATCTTTCATATTTGTGTTATATAAAGTCGAGAATCTTATACAATTGTATTCAACCCCCTTCTACAATTGTTATTCACTGGGCAACAATCCAGAAGAGGAATTATGGGCATAGAGTGAGATTTGTTTGTGAAGGTCTTGGTTGTAATTGGAAGATATATGCCTCACCAATGCCAAACTCCACCACATTTCAGATTAAGACCCTCAACAACAAACATAGTTGCACACAAACATTCACACAGAGACAGATAAATTCTAGGTGGATTGCACAATATTATGAGAATGAGATTAGGATGAACCCTACATGGCCCCTACCTGCATTCCAGAAAAAGGTTGTGAATGATTGGAAATGTAATGTTAGTATACATGCCATTACGAGAGCTAGGAGAATGGCCTTAAAGAATATTAAGGGAGGTCATGTTGCTGAGTATGCATTGTTATGGGACTACATGAATGAGATTAAGAAAAGCATGCCTCAAAGTACAGTTAAGCTAGAACTTGAAGATGCTGAACCTGGTGAGGAAAGAAGAAGATTCAAAAGATTCTACATTTGTCTTGGCCCTGTGAAGAGAGGTTTTAAGTCTGGTTGTAGGCCTTTGATTGGGCTGGATGGTTGTCATTTAAAGGGTCCCTATGGTATGCAACTTTTAGCTGCTGTTGGGGCAGATTCAAATGATGGGATGTATCCCATTACATGGGCTGTTGTGGAAGCAGAAAACACAGACTCATGGAATTGGTTTTTAAAGTTGGTTGCAGATGATGTTGGAATTGTCAATAGTGGTGCATGGACATTCATTTCTGATAGACAAAAGGTAACCTGGTTAATTTCTTTGTTATTTGATGTATATATATTCATCCTAAGTTTATCATTTTCTTTGTTATGATGATATGCAGGGATTGATCAATGCCCTTGAAAATGTGGTCCCTAATGCAGAACACAGATTTTGTGTTATGCAGAACACAGATTTTGTGTTATGCCTAATGATCATAGTCAAGGAGGCATCTTTTCTTGTCTTCTTCTCAGCCTCCAACACCTTCAACTTCTCTTCATTCTCTCTGTTCCTACGCAACAACCCTGGGATAATCGAGCAACAATGCGAACAAGTTGGTGAATCAACCCAACGAAAGAAATTACACCCATTGCTACCATGTAAACAACCAAGAAATCTACGCCCAGCATTGTTGTTCGTCCATGAGGTTCTTTCAACTACAAACATACCACAATAACACATACTCATCCTTCCCCAATTCTCTCTGTTCTGACTGTTCTCAGCTTACCTATTTTGCATTGTACAATATTGTAAATGTCTAAGTACTTGCCAGGAAGACAGGGAGGGAACAAAGGGAGGGAAAGGGAGAGGAAAGGGAGGGAACAAAGGGCGCCAAACAATGATACTAACGGGGTTAGCTGCAAAGTTAACGTTTGTACACAAAGTGCACTGATATGCATAGTTTAGGTACACAATGTGTTTAATTGCTAGTTTAGGTACACAAATTGCAGTTTGTTGATAGTTTAGGTACACATAGTGCAATTTACTCATTCAAAGTGGGTATATTTCAATCAAGTATTATATAAAATATACAAATATAAATTGAGTGATACCTCTCAATATTAAAATAACCCAAACTATAAAATACCAAAGAAAATAAATAGACCAAATAAACCATAAAGCCATAGTCTTCCAACTAAGGCTTCGATTTATATTATTGAACGGGAATTATTTTTATTTTTATTATTTACAAATTTCAAATAATTACACCAAATAAATCATATAATGGTTTAGATACTTATTTGTAGATAAAATTTTATCATGCTAGTTTATGAAATTAACCAGAAAGTAAAGCAAGAACGAAAATATATTTGTTTTTTTTCTGTCAGGAAGTTATATTTGTTTTTTAATGACAAAGGAAACACTTGAAACTTATAACTCCAAGAGTCTGGTTACCAAATTATTTAATTGAGAAGTATGCAATGAAGTACAAAGACATATACAAGTTGTCTTAGCGACCATTCAAGCACATAGTTTTTTTCTTTTCCCTCCATACTGGCTTTTCACGATTCGAGTGACTGAGGATCGGAGCGACGACTGATGATCTGTTTATAAAAAATTGAGACACAACTCTGCACTCATTACATGAAAACATATCATGTTTACAATGGAAGCCCTAACTTGGACCTAAAGGTTAATCAACCATTCATATCACTACAACTACAAGAATTCCTATTTATACCAACGGAAATTGCTAATGGAAATAAGTCCGTTAGCGATTCCCAACGGATTGGCAACAGATCTTAACGTTTTGAAAAACAACGTTATTCCAACCAAAACCCAACGGATTATCGACGGATATTTATTAACAGAATTTTTCGTTAGGAAAATTAGGCGTTAAAAGTGCCCGCCAACGCTCGCCAACAGAAATGCCAATAACCTACCAACGGCTTTTTGCTTACCAAGTTGTAACGGAATAACAACTATTTAGCAAGGAATTACCAATGCCATACCAATAGAAATTCCAACTTGTTTTCTTCCGTTACTAATCTGATGCAAGTTTAGATCGGTTAAAAATATACCTGTCACTATTCCATTGGTAAGGTCAATCTTTAAAATATAAATAACCTTACGTACATTTCAAACTTCTTATTAACTCTCTTTTTATTCTTATTCTTCATAAAAATCGATTGTAGCTCCTTATTCCTCAACATTTAGCAAAGCAAATGTCCATTTCACACCATTGTTTTTGCTATTAAGGTAAATTGTTTAATATTCTCCTCTTGATAATCGAGAATATATGATACTGAGGATTAGAAAATCAAGATTCTAGATAAAATTCCTTAGATAAAATTTCTTTTATGCTTGTTATATATAAGGATATAATGTTATTATTTACCATTTCTTTTCGTGTTTTTTAGTTTCTAGTAATAATTTCAGGCTCAACAAATGTTAATAGGTACTCATTCTTGTGTTGGAAAAAAATATTCAAAAAATAAAAAGACCCGGTTATGCCGCATCTTAACAAAAACGTTGTAATAATACTACTTTCTTCAACGAGGCGCGTTCCAGATTCATTGAATAATTTTTTTAAATGATTTTTTCGACGATCCAATCGTACGGATGTTAATAGGTATTCATTCTAGTGTTGGGAAAAAATAATCAAAAATTAAAAAGACCCAGTTGTGCCGTATCTTACCAAAAACGTTATAATAGTACTACTTTCTTTAACGAGGTGCGTGACAGATTTTCTAAAATTTTTTTATAATTTTTTCGACGATCCAACTGTACGGATGTTAATAGGTACTCATTCTGGTGTTGGGAAAAAATAATCAAAAAATAAAAAGAGCCGATTATGCCAAATCTTAACAAAAACGTTGTAATATTAGTGCTTTCTGTAACGGGGCGCATGCCAGATTCACTGATTTTTTTTAAAATGATTTCTTCGCAATATCCAACTGCACGGATGTTAATAGGTAGTCATTCTAGTATTGGGAAAAAATTGAAAAATAAAAAGGCCCAATTGTGCCGCATCTTAACAAAAACGTTGTAATAGTACTGCTTTCTATAACGATGCGTGTGCCAAATTCACTTAATAATTTTTTTAATTGATTTTTCGATGATCCAAGAGTACAGATGTTAATAGGTACTCATTTTAGTGTTAGGAAAATATAATTAAAAAATAAAAAGTTCCGGTTATACCGCATCTTAACAAAGACGTTGTAAAATATAACCATAATGTATTCTAAATTAGTATATAATTTAATACAAATTTTAAAATATTGTTTATATATATAAATATATAAAACAATTCATTATTTTCAATTTAATAAATTATTATTTGTACCATTTTTTAATTTAATATAGTAAAAAAAATTTAAAAAAAATTATTGTAATTAATATTAATAATCAATATTTCTTTATTTATGTTAAATGATTTAGTTGAAGAATTTGGGATATGTATTAATTAATTTACTACTACTACTAAAATGGGTAAATACGAAATACTCTTTTTTTTTGTGTTTTAAGAAAACAAATCCGTTTAATTACAGGAAAGATAAAACATTGTTTATTTTTTATATGGACTGCGTGGCATGTGCTTGTTGGGTGATAGAATAGCACGCGGATTGCCAGCATGTAAGCAATTATAGCCCTTGATATGGGCTGCTGTTAGGAATATGTTGTTCTTGATGATAATTATAAAAACACTTAGTAGATTTTGTATTAAGTTATTTTGTAACTGTCAACGGAATAGCATGCTTTGCAGTGTTTCGTTGACAGGAAGCTCATCAACGAAATGAGTGATGTAGCAATTGCACTGTACATTACTTCATAGTTTGATATGCAGTTTGTTGAGTACTAGATAGGTTTTCTAAGTCATGTTGACTAAATGGTTAGATAGGCAAAATAGGTTGGTTAATTGTAAATATTTAGTGCCTTGTAATTTTGCCTAAGTGAAGACATGTCAACGGAATGAAGATTACTCTATCAACGAAACAAGGAAGCTCATCAACGAAACAAAGAATAAAGCTATCAACGAAACACATCTCTATGCCATCAACGAATCATTATTGCTTTTCTATACAATTGACAAAGTGATAGTGACAGGTTCCTGACAGATCAAAAAGAAGATGTGGAGGTGTACTTTGCATTGGAAACCATTAAAATGGACATGGGGAATAAGGAAACATCCCAGTTTCCAATTGGGCTCTTGGGAGTGATCATAATAAGCATGAAGTCAAAAGCAAGGATCTCCAAGGACCACTGGACAAAGGGATGAAAAGCAAACTATTGGCGGTTACTCATTGTACTATTAGTGTAGCCAAAAATAGGGTTGTAAACTTGGGTTTATATAACCAAGTGTAGCAGTTACTTTATTTGAGTGTGAAGAAAAACAAAGAGTTTGTATTAGCTATCTTTGAGAGCATTTTTCTTCTCTACAACCTTGTAACTGAGCAGCTGTGTACTTTTGTATCACAGATTATTTCCGCAATAAAAACACTTCAGTTGGATCATCAAACAATCCAACTGAATTATTTATATCTTGTGTTTTTATTTATTCAGTTCAGTTTTATTTTATAAAGTGTTTTAGTTTTAAGAAAATATCAAGAATTGTATTCAACCCCCCCCCTTCTACAATTCTGTTAGGTCATTTGGGAATAACAATTGGTATCAGAGCAAGCTTCTAACATACAAGAAGTTTAAAGATCAAGACCAAAAACAGAAACCATGGTGAAGAAGGATGCAGGTGTGAAGATACCAGTTCTTGATAAAGACAATTACTTTCACTGGAAAGTAAAGATGCATTTACATCTCATGTCTATGGATGAGAGGTATGTAGACTGTATTGAGAAAGGTCCACACGTTCCCATGAAGCTTGATTCTAGGGTTGGACTGCCAGATGATGCACCTGATGTAGAGATTCCAAAAACTGTCTCAGAATGGACTGTTGAAGATATTGCAGAAGTCCATAAAGACAAAAGGACCATGAACATTCTGTTTAATGGTTTGGAGCAAGAGTTGTTTGACAATGTTATCAACTGTACAACCTCTAAGGAAGTATGGGATACTGTTAGAACTCTCTGTGAAGGAACTGAGCAAGTCAGGGAAAATAAAATGCAACTCCTTATACAACAATATGAGCATTTTCATTTTAAAGCTGGTGAAACCCTAAATGACACGTTTAGTAGGTTTCAAAAGCTTTTGAATGGATTAAAGTTGTATGGGAGGATCTATCAAACCAAGGATTCAAACCTTAAATTTCTTAGAGCTCTTCCAAAAGAATGGAAGCCTATGACTGTTTCTCTCAGAAACACTCAAGAGTACAAAGACTACACTCTTGAAAGGCTTTATGGAACCTTGAAGACTTATGAGCTGGAAATGGAGCAAGATGAGGAAATTGAAAAGGTACAAAAGAAGGGTGGATCTATTGCATTGATTGCATCTGTGAACCAACTTGAAGATGACAATAAAGAAACTGCAAAGGCCACAACTAGTCGATCTAGTTGTAGGAGTGATGTTAGCAAGGGTAAAGACAAGATGACAGAAGAAGAAGAATCAGAACCAGCCAACTTGGAGGACTTAGATGAGATTGATGAACACATTGCTTTTCTGTCTAGAAAATTCTCTAAGTTCAAGTTCAAAAGAAACTCAGAAGCAAGGCCACCAAGAAGAGACTTTCAACCTAGCAAAACAAACTGGATTGAAAAGTCTAAGTCAAAATGTTTCAATTGTGGAATGATTGGTCACTTTGCTGGAGACTGCAGAAAGCCCAAGGTTGAGAAGGGCAACAGGAAATTTGAGCCTGTTGATTATAAAAAGAAATACTTTGAACTTCTCAAACAAAAAGAAAAGGCTTTCATGTCTCAGGAGTATGATTGGGCTGGTAATGGTGAAGATTCTGATGATGATGTTGAGTATGTCAACTTGGCTCTTATGGCTGACAATCATGAGCAGGAAGCAAGTTCCTCAAGCAACCAGGTAACAATTACTAATCTTTCTGAGCTTTCTAAAGAGGAATGCGACAGTGCAGTAAATGAAATGTCTACTGTATTATATAATTTGCGTGTTACTCTTAAATCACTTACTAAAGAGAATTCTAGAATAAAAGAGACCAATCTGCTCTTAAGTGATAGGAATGCAATGTTAGAAGCACAGCTCATTGAATTTGAGAAAATGAGATGTGTTAGTAGGGATGCTAAGAAGGAACTTGAGAACGTGTTACAAAGGGAAGAAATTCTTAAAACACAACTTGAGATAGAACAAGGTGTGATTGCAAAATGGAAGGATGCCAGGAATGTTGCTGCCAACATAATTAATGTTCAAGGCGTGGAATCCTTCTGTGAGCAATCATGGAAAAGGAACAAAGAGAAGCTAGGGTATGTTGGTGAAACCTTAGAATCAGAAACTGAGTCAACAAACAACAAGGATCATTTGTTGAAGGTTGATATGTCAACGGAATGCAATGTTTCGTTGACAGATGAACCATCAACCGATCAGGCTGTTTCGTTGACAGAGAAAAGAAAAGATAAACTCACTAGACTTAATGACAAGTATGGTCCGGTCACCAAGAACTTTGTTCAAGGTGAGTCTAGTAAATCAAAGAAAGTTGAGAAGCCTGTTGAGAGAGCTAATGTAGGTAACTTGTCTAACAAGCAATTGAAAGACAAGTTAGAGAAAGTTCAGGTTGAGGCTAAGGGAAATAAAAAGAATAACAGAAATGGCAAGGTAGGAATTAACAAACACAACAATTACACACCTGATAAATATGCACCTAGAAAGACATGTGTCAATTGTGGAAGTGTTAATCATTTATCTACTAACTGCAAATCTGTTAAGAAATCTGTTAATGTGAAAATGCCCAAGCCTGCAATGAACAGTTCCATGCCTAAAATGCCTGTTATGCCTAACATGTTTGCTCCATATGCACAATTTCAGAATCCATATGCTAGCATGCCATTTGTGCCTAATCCTTACATGAATATGTTTAACATGCCACAAATGCCATGGAACATGAATAACATGATTGTTCCTCCAACTATGCATGCTATGAATGAAAATATGAGCAACCCTCAGAAATCAACACCAAGGGTAAAGATTGATTTGAATCAATCTGAACCCAAAGTGAAAAATGGTACAAAAGGGAATACAAAGGCTAACAAGACAGGACCCAAGGAAACTTGGGTACCAAAATCGACTTGATTTGGTTTTATTGTGTGCAGGGAGACAAAAGGAATCTTTGGTACTTGGATAGTGGTTGTTCAAGACACATGACTGGTGATTCTACCCTGCTCACAGAGTTTCAGGAAAGAGCTGGCCCTTGTATTGCTTTTGGAGATGACAGCAAAGGCTACACAAAGGGATATGGCTTGATTTCAAAAGAGAATGTCATCATAGATGAGGTTGCACTGGTGGATGGTCTTAAGCACAACTTGCTTAGTATCAGCCAACTTTGTGACAAAGGATTTTTAGTTACTTTTTCAAGAGAAGCCTGTGTTGTTTCTAAAGGAGGAAACAACAATGTGGTAATGACTGGATTCAGAAGGGGGAATGTGTACATTGCTGACTTTAGTAGCACAAGTTCAGACACCATCACTTGTCTCTTCAGCAAGGCAAGCAAGGATGAAAGTTGGTTATGGCACAAGAAGTTATCCCATCTGAATTTCAAAGTTATGAATGATTTGGTGAGGAAAGATCTTGCTAGAGGAATTCCACAGGTGGAGTTCTCCAAGGATGGTTTGTGTGATGCCTGTCAAAAGGGAAAACAGAAGAAGGCATCATTCAAAAGCAAGACAGAGTCATCAATTGTCCAGCAGCTTGAATTGCTTCATATGGACCTATTTGGCCCTGTAAATGTTATGTCAATCTCAAAGAAGAAATACTGTCTTGTGATTGTTGATGATTTTTCTAGATTTACATGGACTTTCTTTTTGCACTCTAAAGATGAGGCAAGTGAAATCATTATCAATCACATCAAGATGGTAAGCAATCATCCTGATTTCAAAGTAAGAAGGATTAGGAGTGACAATGGGACAGAATTCAAGAATTCAAGCATGAAGGTGTTCTGTGAAGAAAATGGTATTTTGCATGAGTTTTCAGCAGCAAGAACACCACAGCAAAATGGTGTAGTTGAAAGGAAAAACAGAACACTTATTGAAGCTGCAAGGACAATGCTAGATGAATCAAAGTTACCTACATATTTTTGGGCTGAGGCAGTTAACACAGCTTGCTTTACTCAAAATATTTCTTTGATTAATCAGGCCAAAGGAATGACCCCTTATCAGTTACTCAAAAGAAAGAAGCCACTATTAGATTTTCTTCATGTCTTTGGATGCAAGTGCTTTGTTCTGAGAAATCAAGCTGAGCATTTGGGGAAATTTGAAGCAAAGGCAGATGAAGCAATATTTGTGGGATATGCAGCAGGGAAAGCTTACAGAGTCTATAATCTCAGAATCAACATTGTTATGGAATCTGTACATGTTGTTTTTGATGATCTCAAAATCCAAGGTCTCTGTGATGAAGGTTTCCATGAAAGTCTTTCTTTTGAAAATGAGGAAGGAGATCAAGTGAATCATGATAAGGCTACTGAGAAACAGCCTAAAGTTGTTGTATCTAGCACAGATGAAAGCAGCAGTGAGGATGAAATTGCTGCATTGAGATTAAAAAGGATAGCTGCTAGCAGACCAACTGGTCATTTTGTTGACAGTCATGATGGTGGATTCGTTGACAGTCAGAATGAGCGTTTCGTTGACAGCCAAAGCGGTCATACCGTTGATAGTCATAGGAATGCTTCTAGAAGTGATCAATTAGGGACAACAAACTCAGGGGGAGTTTCTCAAGGACAAATATCCAATCAAGGCAATCATGATCATGAAGCTACGTCTTCAAGAGCAAATCTACCTCCCTCAAGGAAATGGACTAAAGATCATCCCTTTGAACTTATTATAGGTGATGTTTCTTCAAAAGTCCAAACTAGAAGAGCAACTCAAGAAGAATGTCTATATAGTAGCTTTCTGTCTCAAGATGAGCCAAAGAAAGTTGAGGATGCACTTCTAGATCCAGATTGGGTTTTAGCCATGCAAGAAGAGCTAAACCAATTTGAGAGAAACAACGTTTGGAAGCTGGTGCCCAGGCCTAATGACAGGAGTGTTATAGGCACAAAGTGGGTGTTCAGAAACAAGATGGATGAAAATGGCATAGTCACAAGGAACAAAGCTAGACTGGTTGCAAAAGGCTACTCACAGGAAGAGGGAATTGATTTTGATGAAACCTTTGCTCCTGTTGCAAGACTAGAAGCAATAAGGATTTTCCTAGCCTATGCAGCCCATGCCAATTTCAAAGTCTATCAAATGGATGTGAAGAGTGCTTTTCTGAATGGGGAATTGGAAGAGGAGGTGTATGTAAGTCAACCTCCTGGTTTTGAAGACGATGATTTTCCAGACTATGTGTACTTCCTTCTCAAAGCACTCTATGGTTTGAAACAAGCACCTAGAGCCTGGTATGACACTCTCTCACAGTTCCTCCTTGAGAATCATTTCACTAGAGGTACTGTAGATAAAACTCTTTTTCACAGGGTTGTAAATGGCTCTACTTTACTTGTTCAAATTTATGTAGATGATATAATCTTTGGGTCTACAGATGTGAAACTTTGTCAAAAGTTTGCCAAGCTTATGCAAAGTAAATATGAAATGAGCATGATGGGAGAATTAACTTACTTTCTTGGTCTCCAAGTAAAGCAAGTTAATGAAGGCATTTTCATTAGTCAAACAAAATACATTCATGATTTATTAAAGAAGTTTAACCTAATGGAATGCTCTCCTGCCAAAACTCCCATGCCTACTGCCACCAAACTTGAATTGAATACTAAGGAAAAATCTGTGGACATTTCAAGTTACAGAGGCATGGTAGGCTCACTTTTATATTTAACAGCTAGTAGACCTGATATTATGTTTGCTACATGTCTATGTGCTAGATTTCAGGCTGACCCTAGAGAATCCCATTTAGTTGCTATTAAAAGAATTTTCAGGTATCTCAAAGGAACACCAAACCTTGGCATTTGGTATCCTAGAGAATCTGGTTTTGAACTAATTGGTTATTCAGATGCAGACTTTGCAGGATGTAAAATTGACAGGAAAAGTACAACTGGAACCTGTCAATTCCTAGGAAACAAGCTTGTGTCATGGTTCAGCAAGAAACAAAACTCAGTTTCTACCTCCACAGCTGAGGCTGAGTATATTGCAGCTGGAAGTTGTTGTGCACAGATTTTATGGATGAAAAACCAACTACTTGATTATGGATTAAGAGTTGAGAAAATTCCTATTTTCTGTGACAACACTAGTGCCATTGCCATTACTGAGAATCCAGTGCAGCATTCAAGGACCAAGCACATTGACATCAAGTACCATTTCATTAGAGAACATGTTATGAATGGTACTGTGGAGTTACATTTTGTTCCAAGTGAACAACAACTTGCAGACATCTTTACCAAGCCACTTGATGAATCAACATTCTCAAGATTAGTAAGTGAGCTAGGTATGCTAAATTTCTCTTAATTATTTTTGAGATATTTGCAAGTTAAAATGCAGCCAGAAACTTGCTATGTTTTTCTGTGAATTAATTTTCTTAAGAAAAAGTGAAATTTTGTCTAAGTCAAAATTACTATGTCAACGAAACGAACCATTTCGTTGACAGTCTTAGCAGTTTTCTGGGTGTTTCGTTGATAGATCTTTTATATCAACGAAACGCAGCTTTATCAACGAAATAAGACGGGACTTTAACCGCCCAATCCTGATTCGTTGATTTAGCGCTTTTAATCTGAACCGTTGTAATTTGACACGTCTTTTACCACGATCTATGCATACACCCCTGTAAGTATAAATCATGGTAATACTTTAAGAGTAACGGTTATATTTTTAAGCCAATCAAGTAATTTACATTTATTATTGGATTCATTTTCTGAGAATTTTTGGGGGAGTATTTAAGAAATTTTATTTTCATTATTTCTTTTTACCTGTTCTCAAAAATTCCAAAGGCTTTTTCTCTCTTCTTCTCTCTAACAAGCAATTCAGTTCGAAGCTTTCCTTTAATCAACAATGGCACCTATAGTCAAGCTTATGTCTGCTGGAGGGTTCATCTATGAGAAGAACAACTCCATCCCTTTTGTTGTCAAGGAAAACCCGAACAGCCTGTTCTTCAAAATGATGGATTTCATGAAGAATTGCAAGTTGAGCTATGCAATGTTTCACTCTACACCACTCTACAATGAGATAATCGAGGAAATTTGGACCTCATGTGAGTATAGTGGAACAAACTGCACACTACAATTCACCCTTCAAGGTAATGAGTACATAGTTAATTCTGATGTTTTGCAAGCATGTTTACATATTCCTGATAATAACTGTGATGCTTTGCCTACTAACACTGAAATAACTACCATGCTAAATTCTATAAACTACTCTTTGCCTACTGATAATCTGGGTAGAATAATTAGGAGAGGTTTGGTTAGGGAATACAGTTATTTAGCTGATGCATTCATTAAGGTCTTTTCTGGAAAGATTAGTAATTTTGATGCATTAACTAACTCTATGTTAATTCTCCTAACCATGCTTCTAAATGATAGATATCACAACTTTAGCACCCAACTTATGTATGAAATTGGTGCTAAGTTGGGTGACAAAGCAAATAGGAAGAAAAATATCTATTATGCTAGGTTTCTGATGATGTTGGCTAACCATGTTAGTCCAGCACCATTAGTTATCTCTAACCCTAATGCCAGGTTCGAGTGCTTTGTGCAAGAAAAGAGAGTATTGACAGACATACTGAGGCTGAACCACAATGGTGATGTTCCAGTGGTGTATCTGCCAATCATTGAGGTAACTACTACTATCCCTGTTAGTGTAGCTAACTCCTCTACTGTTTTACCTTCCAATGTTGCTATGGAGTCTGTAGCTGTGACCCAACAGGCTCCTACCCTAGCAACAAAACCTAAATCAAAGAAATCCTCCAAGCCAACCTCAGGTGCTTCTCAAAAGGCACCTGTTGTAAAAACTACCACACAACCTAAGGGGAGTGAGTCTGGAGTTGTAAGAGGTGAGGGTAGGGGTGAACATCAAAGAAACCCCAAGGATAAGGAAGGACAGGTTAGTGTGTACCAGCCAAGCCCCATTGTGTCTTCCCAACAAGGCACAATGAGTAAAATGGATTTAACCACAAGTCTAATTGCATCCTCCCAAAAGGATGTGATTATTGAAACAAGCTCTCCACCAAGAGCACAGTCCAAGAGGGTAAGGGACACTTCAAGCCCAAAGTCTACATTTTCCCAATACCAAAGGAGAGTGAAGCAAAAGTCCAAGGGTACACAGGGTGCACACACACTGGAAGCAACACTTCCAGTTTCTCAAATTCAGTTTGATGTAACCCCTATCATTTCTCTGGGGTTACAGTCCCATTCTCTAAACATCAATCTTGAATTATCTCCATCAAATTCACCAACTCAATCTTTAGATGTGGACATGATCCATACATCTATTCCTGATTCTCCAACTCTAATCTTGGAGAAGCCCCACTCTGAAGCTGGTGGCCATCACTTGTTAAGTGATTTGTTGGGTCATCAACCAATTTTTCCTGAAGTTGCAAGGGGATCTGTGGACCAATCTTTAAAATCAATCACCACAGACTCTACTGTAATTTCTCATTCTCAAAGTGCTTTCTTGACTTCATCAACGAAACAGTCTATTTCGTTGACAAGTGTTTCTCCATCAACGGTATCCATACCGTTGACAGTTCAAACTACCATTCCGTTGATAGTTCACTCTGCACCTTTAATTGAAAATCAAGTTGTTCCCACAACTAGTGCAGATGATCTAGTGGTAGTTGAGACACTTCTAGGACTGAGAGGGAGTGAAACTGAGAGGCTGGCTTGCAGCCAGGCAAAAGGAGAGAATGTGAGTGAGAGGCTGGCTATTTCTTCCAGCCAGGCAAAAGGAGAGATTGAGAGTTCCACCTTAGAAGGTGAAGGTGAGGGTGTGAGAGGTGTGAGCCATGGGGAGCCCATGATGCAAGAACAGAGTGGAGAGAGAGAAGGGACTACAGGCGAAATAAGGATGGAAGCAGCCATTGCTAATGAGTTAATGGAGGTCAGTGAGGGAGAAAGGGAACCTACTTTCCAAGAGGTTTATCAACAAACTCTGGATAGTATTTCCCTGGATCCTGAGACCTTTACTCATCCTGTGCCAGCCTATCAAATTATGGCTCAGCAGGGCAATGTGGAGGCAGAAAGGTCACTAAATCTAATTCATACAACTGCATCAATGCAAAGAGCAAAGGATGCCCTGACCAATCTACCTTCAGGAGCTGCAGCAAGTGGAGAATTTGAGTTTTCTGATGCTGAGGACAGCTATGGTGATAATCTACAGGTGGCCACCACTTCACAGACTGGGACTTCTGTGGTGCCTCCTACACCAGGCTGGCTTTCTCAAGGTATGCATGGTAGAGCCACTCTAGATGCTGCTATCTCCAGGCAGTACAATGAAGCCTACTTAGCTCATGAGTCTGCAAATGCAAGAGACAAGAAATTCTACAAGGCCATCATGGATTCTCTGGAAATTCAAAGGCTACAAATGATGCAGACAAGGATTGAGGCTACAGAAATCAAGGACTCTATTAGCAATTTCAGGGATGCTAACTACAGGATGATGGATGAAAAGCTCCCTCTTCTCACTATGTCCAAAATGAACAGGTTTCTCTCTAAGGAACCTGAAGTGGCTACCTCCTTGAAGACTCTCTCTTCTAGAGTGGACAAGGTGGAAGCTACTTTATCTCAAATGCAAAAGGAACAGGAGAAGCAGACTCAACTTTTGGCCCAGCTAGTGGCAGCTCAAGGACTCCCAGTTGTCTCTCTTGATGATAACAAAAAGGGGGAGAAATCTCAGGAGCTAACCATTCAAATCACAAAGGTGCTGGTCCCAACCATCACATTACCACAGGAGCCACTAGCAATGGGGGAGTTTGGAAAGAAGAATAAGGATAGCATTGACTTGATCCAGGAAGCTTCTATGAGGATACAACTTGCAGCACAGATCAAAGATCATTGGTCCAACATAGAAGCAA
Organism: Heracleum sosnowskyi; assembly: GCA_030848705.1. NCBI lineage: Eukaryota > Viridiplantae > Streptophyta > Magnoliopsida > Apiales > Apiaceae > Heracleum > Heracleum sosnowskyi. The sequence goes on along the minus strand of CM061242.1, from coordinate 3,948,535 downwards.
GGTTCAAGAAAATTACTGAATCTTCAAAGACAGATCAGCCATCAACAAATGCAATGGTGACTGCACAAGTGGAGCCACAGTTCAAGAGCTCTTATGCTATAGAGCCCCTTCTACATGGAGTCATTCAAGGACCAAGAAAGGAGAAAGGACAAACTTCATGCATTAGGGATGTGGAAGAAGCTACATTACAAAGAAGCTTATCTCCCAAGTCTCCTGCTAAACCAAAAGGCAAAAACATAGCAAGGACTTTCTATCCTGCACCTTATCCAGATGAGCTCAAACTACTTGGACTTCTCATCACAAAAAGCAAGGAAAGTAATAATCATGAGATAAGGAAGCAAAGGGCAATTGTCTACAGGAATGGACAACAAATCTGTGTTTGGGCTGGTCATCCAAACTTTGCTGAAGCCAAGGCTGAGGAATCAGAAAGAGCAGCTATGCAAGCTCTTGCAGTAGCTCAAGCTCTAGATGAAGAAGAAAGACAGCAAGAAGAAAAAGCCCAAAAGGAAAGGAGTGAAAAGAAGAGTACAAGGCAACCAAAGGCAAGGGCTAGAAGAAACATAACCTTTGAAAATGATGACTCTCAGAGTATTGCATCAGACTCTTCTGTACCTCCAACAATTCCTGATCCATCTTTAAAGTTAGCCTGTGATCCCAAACATCTTGTTAATTATCATGATCAGCCAATTGAGCCAAAGGAAGAGCCAATTGAGTTTGATGAGGCTAACTTTCCTAAATTCCTTTTTGAGATGGATCCAAAGAAGAAATTGAAGCAAAGGGCTGTCAAGACAAAGCCAGTATTTGTGAGAAAGCCACAACCTCAAAAACCCCCTTCAAATCCAGAGGACTGCATGTACATTGCTGACATCAGGGAAGAATCCAGCTTGCATCTTGAGTTAGACAACCTGGTGGAAGTAAGGGGCATTGCAGCTTCTCAGAAGCTACCTGAAAGATTGGTTTTCACATACAAGGGTGGTAGAGAACAAATTTGGCCTCTCTACAGAATTCTAGGAGAAGACTACCAAACACTACTCACAGTGTTTAGATGCTTGAAGAAAGACTTTGGCTTCACCAAAACAGCCAAGTCTGAGGTGGTCTCCAGAATATGTCAAATAAAGGCTAGCTGGAACAAGCCTGAGGCTCTTCCCAGGATGCTAAGAGTGCCCTCAACAGGAAAGAAGATCCATCTTCAACCTTTCTGGATGATGGAATTCAAGGACAAGGACAACTGCAGAAGGTTCTTCAGGATGGAAGACCAGCTGGACAAGGCATCTAATCAAACTCTAAGGTTTATGCAATCCAAGCTTGGTGATCAAGATGAAGAAGAGAAGATCTTTTACAGAAGGCTACAGGTCCAGATTGAGGAGAACAACTCTAGGAGAGGGAAGAAGACTATGCCCCAAAGAAGACAAAGATGAATTATTTGCTCAGTCTGGAGGAGCACATTTGGGCATTAGTTTTGTAAGTCTTGCATTATTTCTAAAAACTTTATGAAGCTCAATACAACTTTTACTTTTATCATGTGTAATATGCCTGAGTGTTTTTGTTATCATCAAGGCTCTTGATTTATGGCTGTTATTCTATCAGTCATAAATTGGGGGAGATTGTTAGGAATATGTTGTTCTTGATGATAATTATAAAAACACTTAGTAGATTTTGTATTAAGTTATTTTGTAACTGTCAACGGAATAGCATGCTTTGCAGTGTTTCGTTGACAGGAAGCTCATCAACGAAATGAGTGATGTAGCAATTGCACTGTACATTACTTCATAGTTTGATATGCAGTTTGTTGAGTACTAGATAGGTTTTCTAAGTCATGTTGACTAAATGGTTAGATAGGCAAAATAGGTTGGTTAATTGTAAATATTTAGTGCCTTGTAATTTTGCCTAAGTGAAGACATGTCAACGGAATGAAGATTACTCTATCAACGAAACAAGGAAGCTCATCAACGAAACAAAGAATAAAGCTATCAACGAAACACATCTCTATGCCATCAACGAATCATTATTGCTTTTCTATACAATTGACAAAGTGATAGTGACAGGTTCCTGACAGATCAAAAAGAAGATGTGGAGGTGTACTTTGCATTGGAAACCATTAAAATGGACATGGGGAATAAGGAAACATCCCAGTTTCCAATTGGGCTCTTGGGAGTGATCATAATAAGCATGAAGTCAAAAGCAAGGATCTCCAAGGACCACTGGACAAAGGGATGAAAAGCAAACTATTGGCGGTTACTCATTGTACTATTAGTGTAGCCAAAAATAGGGTTGTAAACTTGGGTTTATATAACCAAGTGTAGCAGTTACTTTATTTGAGTGTGAAGAAAAACAAAGAGTTTGTATTAGCTATCTTTGAGAGCATTTTTCTTCTCTACAACCTTGTAACTGAGCAGCTGTGTACTTTTGTATCACAGATTATTTCCGCAATAAAAACACTTCAGTTGGATCATCAAACAATCCAACTGAATTATTTATATCTTGTGTTTTTATTTATTCAGTTCAGTTTTATTTTATAAAGTGTTTTAGTTTTAAGAAAATATCAAGAATTGTATTCAACCCCCCCCTTCTACAATTCTGTTAGGTCATTTGGGAATAACAGCTGCATTTTTGTATCTGAACGGCGTGCATCAACCAATTTCAATAACTAGCAATACATTTCTCTCCCACACAAATCTTATCCACTTCACCCTCTCATTCCCAATTCTGCCTCCATTTCCTCTTAAAACCACCCACACAAAAACACCCATGAACATACACTTTGAAAAAAAAATGAAATAATGACTTTCAAGGGATCAAAGTGACAAGTTGAGAAGACGCTTCTGCCTAGAATAACACTGAATCGAGAAAATGGCACCTCGAAAGCTTGATTTCGCCGTTGATAAGAAGAAGTGAAATGCAACTTTTAGTTGTTGTAGTTCTGTAATATTTTCATTATATTATTTGTTCTTCTCAATTTGAAGAGAGTAATAAATCAATTTGTGGATAATGTACATGTTTAATTGTTAATATAAGTTTGATGATTATTGGTTTGTTTGCAACTTTGTATGTTTGTATAATATAGATTTCCGAAACTAGTGTGTTTTTACTTCTTTATAGTACACTAGTCATAGTATATGCAAATGCAAGAGGGATTCATAGTATATGCAAAAGACAATCAGGATTGGGTTTCATAAGACCTGCTGGTTGCAGGTTTATTTTTTATTGCTTTTATAGAAATTCCGTTGAGAATTTGTTATTAGATTTAACAACAGAATTTCGTTGAAATGGTGTTGCTAAATTTACCAACAGAATATTCTGTTATTGATTTGGTTGTAACATGGTTGTTATAAAAATAAGAATTCTGTTATTATTGCATTGATATTCTGTTGGCAAGTTTAGTAACGAAAACAAATTTGTTGGTAGCGATTTCCCAACGACGTTTACTCCAACGAACCATTTCGGTGGTCATTCCGTTGACATAGTGTTTTCCTAACGGATTTCCTTAACATGCCAACGAAATTTTCTGTTGTTAAAACTGGATTTTCTTGTAGTTATGTAATATGTCTATTAAATATGTACATAGGGTTACCTTCACATAATTAATGGGGTCTTGTTGTTAAAAGAAAATCAATAAACTACGTACAAGAAATATAGAAGAAAGAAGGACAAGCTTCTAGTTAAATAAGGCTCCGTAGAAAGAGTCTTTCTGATATCCATGGTGTTTAAAAAAAGGAGTTGGACAAAAAGAAAAGGCTTCCCAAATTTGATATTCAAGTTATGGTATAAACACAATATCAAATAATAGTTTTCAGCAGCTGAACATTTAAATACAAGTAAGTTCAGAACTTTAAAATTTATGTGTTTGATTTCAAATTTGATTGCATGACTTTTACGGTACGAAAGTTATGGTATGAAAATAATGTGAATAACATTGTTCAACAGCTGAACATTATAAAAATAATCAAGTTCACTGGTAGAACTTCGTGGAAAAAGTAAGTTCAGTTTTAAAACTTCATATGTATAACTTTTAAAATTCAGTTGTAGAACACTGTAATTATACTATGAAACAAAATAGGTTCGGCAGTAGAATTCTTTTATTCCAACAATACCCTTATAAGATTAAGTAGGTTCTATATATATTTAAGGGTTGAAAGACATCAAGGTTAGGGATGCATAGTAGTTTACTCTAATATCTCATAAATACCTAGATATGAATTCCTATAATACAGCGATTCTAACCATTTATCTACATTTAGAACACAAATCATGTATTCAAGTACTTGACAAACAGAAAAAATCATTTCATTTATCATGACGGAAAAACTCATGCCTCTTGTCAAAAAAAAAAAAGGAAAAAGAAAAACTCATGCCTCTTAAATGATTCCAAATGAGAATCCTCCTTTTTGAGTGTCAACTCCGACATTGACAATACTGTATTGTTGAGTTGGGATGCCCCATCACCACCTTGTCCACAGGGGACTAGTTTACGTGTTATTTGTACAAAACGGCAAACTACGAGTCTGAAACTGCACAATATGGATTCAAGGGCTACCTAGACACGGAGATCTTAAAAGGTTTGCCACATTTAAGAACTCTAGTCATAATGAAATATCAATTTGAAGGAGATTTAGCAAATATATATATAGGCTTTTGTTCAACTAGAAACCTTTTCCTAAATAAAAACTAGAAACTAAATCCTGGTCACTAATTTTTTAAAATTTAAATAAATTTTACACACAAAATTTATCCCTCTTTTCACACAACCCCTGCCCCGATAACCCCATCCAATCGGGACATACATACGTATGTGTATGTATATATCACCCTCTATAGTCGCCACAATTAGTTCGCAACTGACCTCAATATATTTTGATGATAGCTAACATGATTTTCCAGCCTAATACCACAAAACAGCCACCAAAACCAATTATCTGTTTGTAAAGTTAACAGAAGATCAACTTTGTAATAGTTGTTTCTCATCGTAAATAACAAAAAAATTAAACAACAACTGATTTTCATCAAATCACCTACTTTTGTACCACAAATCACTAATTCATATAGCACTAATCACTAATTCATATAGGACTAATCACTAATTTATGTTGCGAAAATCACTGATTCATATCGAAACAATCACCAGTTTTGGTGATTCATGTATCTAAAATTGATGGACGTATGAAGTAATAAACTATTACAGATCGAACAGTAGGATGACGATGAAGTATGTTGGAGGATAATAGTAATAAATGATCTGCGCCCAATGCCCGACCTAATAGAAGAAATAAATTTGGGATGATAATCAAATATTAAATAGTGGAGGTTGAGTACATAGGATGAAGAAATAGATTGTAATATACAGGAAATGTCGTCAGAATAAGTTAGAAGAGTGGTCGGGGTGAGGATGGTGACCGCAGATCTGAAAGAAAAAGGCGGAAGTGCTGATATTTGTTTATATCCATGTATGTCTACCTGGGCTTTGATAGTTTAATTCTTAATGGACCGGGGTAGACTGTTTCTAGTTTCTAATTAGTGTTGGTTTCTAGCTGAATAGGACCCTATATATATAAATGCCAAAGAAGACCATAAGATCTATGTATTCGTCGTGTTCGAACCGGGGTTTGAAACCAAACTTCTCGACAAAAAAAATCTGAAGAAATCAAAGTAGACGCTAACAGGATGACTGGACTAAAGAAGTTTGATGCAGCGTATACCAAGTTCTCAGGCTCAATTCCAAATTCACTACTAAAAGCTTTCGACGTAAACTAGCAAAAGAAAAAAAAAAGATTTCTATTTATTCCGATTGAGTAAGTTCATATGACTTTACAAATGAAGCAACTTCCTTTATTGAGTGCGTTTCTTTCCTTAAAATACAAAGATTTGATATTCATTGGCGCCTCCTCCGCCCCTTAATTTGTAACCATCCACAGATTTTGTTGGACCATTAATAAAAGGCCCACTAAATATTTTAGAAGCCCGCTTACTTAAAGGAAAGCTCAACTAGGCCCACCAAGATTACATCATCCCAAATGGAACCCTAGGAATTAAAGAAGAGCAAAAGAAGAGGACTTTAAATAGATAGTTAATGATTAGTTGTAAAACATTTTTGAAAAAATGTATCAAGGAAGACCAACATTTGTAAAGTGAAGGAGAAAATGTATTGAATAATTATTTTTATCTTTATTATTTGATAATAAAAAATATATATTCCCTCTTGATCTCATTAACAAATTTTAACCCCAAATTTATTTTGTAGATGTATAAAGAAAACGAAAATCAAATCTCATTCCTAGTTTAGGGGTTGTGATGGAGGACGACCGTAGTTTTCTTGGTTTAACTAAGTAAATTTTATTTAGAACTCTTCTTTTGTTGTTGTACTTGCATGTTGCAATTCGAGGGGCGAGCAGCTTGCTAGTAGTTTGAGTTCGAACTAGGTCTCGAATCCGGCTCGTATAGTGGAGTTTAACACAAATTTTGAGTTCGTTTAGTTAAACAAGTTGAACCAAGTATCTATTAAACTCAATTAGAAGTCGACTGAACTCGAACTCAAGTTTGTTTGTAATTTAAATGTTTAAATTTTTAATTATGCAGCTCATGAGTAAATTGGGCTTGACCCTTTTAAACCCAACTTATTAGCTCACTAGAAAACTCAATTCAGTTTGTTTGTTAAACACGTAAAGTTCGGCCAAATGTTTGAGCTCGTTCAACTTAAACGATCAGCTCGACTCGTTCATAAAATATCCAAACTCGAACTCGTTTAATTGATACCCAACTCAAAATTACAACATTACTTGCGTAGGCTTCTATTTTTCTTAGGAAAAACAACTCAAAGAAATTAAAATAAATAATTATGCTTGCTTTTGGAGATTTACAGGAACAGAATTCATCTCAAGTAAACTGGCTTCATGCCGTTATCCACATAACTGACTTAACAATTACACCATCTCCCCCTCTATTTCTATCTTAATCTCTACTCAACACAAGGGTTATCTTTTCACATTTTTTAGCACTGCAACTGACGTGGTGAACAGAGTAAAAAAAAAAGAGAAGAAGTATCTTCCTTCAAACCTTTTGAATAACTCGGAGTTTAGCGCTCCTGCTCCTGACATTCAACTTTTCTTCCTCCTCGGATGGTGTTATAGGTCTCTTGGTGAGAATTATTGCATTCTGGCCTTTTATCATCTGTCGAATCCATGCTTCTTGTTTGTTACTGTTAGGATTGAGCTTTATCATGTCTTTTGAGCACCGATCTCCTTCTGTTACGGCTTTATTTCCATCACTTGAATTACTGCCATCTCCCTCTGTTACGACTTTATTTCCATCACTTGCATTGGTGCTAATAATATTGAGAAATGTTTGCTTCACTATTCTGTCCTCCAAACTGTGGAAGGAAATGACAGCAAGCCTTCCTCCTGGTGCAAGGCAATTGAAACAAGTATGGAGAGATTCCTCTAGTGTCCTGAGTTCATCATTTACAGCAATTCTTAGGGCTTGAAATACTCGTGTTGCTGTCTTTATCCATCCTTGCCTCCCTCCTTCAGAAAACAATTAACATGAAATAATCTACATGATTTACAAATGGAATAATGACATGAAGTTGCAAAGTGCAGCTATTCCTAGCAGTTCATTCAGTTGTGGCGTTAGCAACTGCCTACTTCTGAATCAAGGACAGTCAACGATAATACTTGGCACAGAATCACAGTCTTCGTGAGCAATAAGCCAATGATGCTTCAAAGTTAGAAACTCTCTTCTGAGATAATAAGAAATTACCAAGAGAAGGGGACCTACCTTTAGCATTAAAAGTTGAATTTCGAATAAGATCTACGAGTTGACCAGTTGAATGCAACCCACCACCCAAACGAGCCTTAACAATTTTGTTCTGGAGAGAGCGCCAATTGCTCTCCTCGCCGTACTCCCGCAGGATTCTCCCCAATTCAGTATCTGGCCACGAATTTAATATGTCTTCTGCTTTCAAACTAGCCTGTCATAGCCCTGTACAATCAGTCAATTGGAAAGAAATATGAACCCTCTGCTAAGGCCAGCAGATGAATCATGATATCTGCTGTACTCATTTAAGCATGCATGATGCAACATATGTTCTTCAGCCCGATGGAGAATTTATTAGATGACTGAAATGACATTCTGAATTAGAAGATTTCTAAGAGTTTAATTAGTTTTCTGCAACAATTTGAACTTCCTGACAAACAAGGGCAATATTTCAGAAAAAACATATCCTCGATCTCACATAACTGTTTAAAATTCTAAAACTAGTAATTCATCAAACGTGAAATTCTGCAGTACTTAGGGTCCGGAAAACTCAACAAAAACCAACAGATCATCATTCAACACACAGAATAACAGTTCACTGTAATTATTCATATACATTAACTTCTAGACTAGAAATAGTGGACATAGAAGTCTGGTTGCCCCTACCTTAGGATTCATACGCATATCGAGTGGTCCATTATTAAGCACGCTAAAACCTCTTTTGGCATTGTTTACCTGCACGTAGTAGAGTTTGGTAATAAAGTTTAATGAGAAGTTTTGCATTCCAATATAACTACTATATAGAAATACACCAGTGGAATCAAGAAAAAATGTTCCAACACAAGCACAAAACACTTAATAGATTCTAACTATATGGACAAAATCAGTATGTAGAATACATGTAAATTTTGCAAAGTTCAAGGTTTTGATTATTGTTAACATTATAATTACAAATAATCACTCATATTCTGAAATGATCTTTGAACATTGTTACATTCATGTATTATTACAGAGCCATCTTAAACAAGCTGCAAACTGTACCAGAAATTTAGATTCTCTAATTTTTGTATATTTTCTCTGCATTGATGAAAGATATTCATATTGAATTATTAAAAGCTAAAACAACCATTAATAAAGACTAATAGACATCTTAAGCCAATAAGGTATACACCCTCAATACAGCTCAGGGCATCTCCTTTTCAGGTAGTTTAAGAACAGAATTTAGAGGCCGAAAGAAAATTTAGATAAAATTGTCATAATGAGTAGCCTTTTAAGGATGGACGGGAATGAGATAAAAGACCTGCATGGATGACATTCCCAAGTCCATTAAAATTCCATCAATTCCAGAGACTTTAATGTTCTTATCAACCTCAGAAAGCACAGACCTGACATTGATAAAATTTTCAACTGCGATGTGTGTTTCCGGGATTGGAACTGAACTGCAAGATTTAGCATGCAAGATCTCGTTGATTCGGGCTCGAGCCTTTTCATGAGCCACAGGATCAACATCCATTCCAACGTATAATTGCATTTCAGAATGAGCCTGAATTATCTGCGATCCAAAACAAGTAACATGATATTAGCACATAAGGTACAAGAAAAAAAAACAAAACTACATCATGAGAGTATCCATCTTGGACAGTTGCTACTTAAAATTCAGTTAGCAACACAACAATTGTATGGGCCGGAGAAAAAAAAGTTTAAGCAGGTCAACAAGAGAAAGTATTGTGACTGCGATGAACACAGCGGATCATTTCTTAGCTTACTCCTACAGTTAAGAATGACTAGATTGAAAGTTTCTTATTCAATAAAATTGAAGATGTTGCAAGAACACGGACAGTTTACTTGACCCCAAAAGGGTCCATACTCCACACCAAACTTTTAACTGGGTTTAAAATAAACTTACCACGCCGTTAAGTTGTAAGGTGTGGAGTTTGATGAAAATGTGATAAAGGTTTGTACTATTTTCTTGTAATTTGTGAACATCAACAAATATCATTCCTTCCTCTACTCCAACATACAAAAGTAAATTCTAGTTCAATCCCACTACTTTGATGACAAATGCTCAATCCTACTACTTCGGTGACAAATGCTCAATCCTACTTTCTACCATGTCCTTCTCCTTCACAAACCCCATCTCATAATATTCTCTCGTTTTTCACTCTTCCTTCTTACATCCTTTGCTTTCCCTATTAATTTTGTTAACAATATTCCATTACTCTCCTATTTAATTCCATTCCATTCAACCAAACCAAGCATAAACAAAAACACAGTTACTATTTATATCCATTTCTACTATAAACCCCCAATATGACAACAATAGCTATCACTATATAAACCTGCCCAAACAAAATCATACCCACATTTCAAGCCAGATCAAAACCTTTCACCATACACACGAAATGCATATTATTATAAAGACTACCTACCTAAAGAAAATTGCACCCAAAACACCATAATAATCAAAACTTTTCACCACACACCTCGAATATACATCGTTACACACAATACCTACACAAACAAACTCAAACCCAAATTTCAAAACACCTTAAAAATCAAAAACTTTTCACCATTCATTAGCAAAAAAAAAAAAAAAATTCACCATTCACACCAAACGTACATCATTACATACATTATCTACAAAATTACACCAACATTTCAAAACAGCATAAGAATCAAAACTTTTCAACATACACACCGAATGTACATTACTACCAATTACTACGAACTAAACCTGCAAAAATAAACTCACACCCACATTTCAAAACACCCTAAAAATCGAAACTTTTCACCAAACACACCAAATGCACACCACTACACACAATACTAGCACAAGCAAACTCACAACCACATTTCAAAACACCATAAAAATCAAAACTTTTCACCATACACACCAAATGCACATCATTACACACAATACCAGCACAAACAAACTCACACCCACATTTCAATACACCACAACAATCAAAACTTTCCAGTACATTATTACAAATTAAACCTGCAAAAAAAAACTCACACCCACATTTCGAAAAACCATAAAATCGAAACTTTTAATCATAAACAAACACGAACATACCGCAGACGAATGCCCAGCAGCACCAAGAGTACAATCCACAAAGCTCTTCATCTCAACACACCTAAAAACCTCCAAAACCTCACCAAGCATCACTGGTATGTGGGACCCACTATCCCCAAATTTCATCACAGTCTCCTCATCAAACTCCTTATCTGACCTAGTCCTCCTTTTAAGAGCAGCCAAATCAGCCAATCTCTTGCTTTTTACATCATCATTGATTGTATTATTAGTTTTAATAGTGTTTTTAGTGGTGGGTTTTTGTTTTTCTTTGGTTTTTTTCTTGGGTTTTGATGTGTTTTTTGTGGTGGTGGTAGAGAAGGAGTTGAGAGAGATGAAAAGGCGGTGATGGGCCGGAGAGAAAGAGATTAATGGCGGAGATGAGAAGAGAGGGGGGTTTAGAAAGAGGGTTTTGAGCAGTGATGATGCCATGGCTTAATAAAAAGACTTCAAGCTTTCATTTGCTTTGGGTCCTTGAACAGTGTGTTTTAACTCAATCCTATATTCCTATTGAATAATTATTTTTTAATTTAAGATAATAATTGTTAAATTAATTATGTCATATATTAAATTAAATTTGGATAAAAATTCCCTCAAAAAAAAAAGGATAGAAAATCGTCTTGTTCTCAATTCTCACCCAATATTTTTATCAGAAATTGGGACAAGTTTTAGAATATGAGAAAAAAAATACGTGACCCGTATGTCTTGGTGAAATTTTTTGGAATAAATTTTGGGGTATCCGGCTATTTTCTTAATATAAAATGAAGAAGAGAGATAATTTTATAATTTTTTGGTGAAATAAGGAGAACACAAATCAATTATGATTTTATAATTTTGCTAGAGTATGCTACAGTATAGGACTGGTAATTAACCAGATTTAGAAGTTGAAATGATTTTCTTAAGCAGGCAAACCTCTTCTTCTCCATAAGCCTTGCACATTAATCTAGCTAGAACTTCTCTGTACTTGGTAATATATCAACAAACAAAATGTGCACAGGGGAGGTGGGATATCTCATCGGAAATTCACGCATATCGATCTGTTATGTGCATCGAACTGGTACAAATTTCCGTGATGCAGAATTGTGTAATCACATAATCCGCAAATGTTCTTTCCATTGAGGTGCGGAATAGTGAATAGGAGGGCAAAATTATCATTTGGATTCAAGCTTTCCGTTAATCTGTTACATGCTAGTTGGTACATACAAATAGGGATGTTATCACTAAAACATGGCAAGTCTGTTGCTCATTCTCATCCTAATTCTAGCTATTCAGTGCATACTGAGTCAGTCTGCAGCCACTAATCCAAGGGCAAAAGTAATCAATCTGCTTCCTTACCTCTTTGTCCCAATTTGAAGTTGATGGGTTCGTTGGAGTATCTGTGTCTCAGCTCCGAAGAAGGTTTTACTTATGCTGGCCAAAAAGCTGACAGGTGACAACTTTACAATCTTTCCCAGACGGTAGGAAATATCTCCCAAAACATTCATGAAATGCTTTACTTGGACGGAAAGAAGTCCAGAAGGAGATGCTTACATAGGTTCATAGTTGCTCATGAATGTACACCATTGATCTCAACATGGAATTAAGTGCATCTTTCGAAACTTGAAATTTCACCTCTGTTTCTCCTTTGGTAGTCTTGGTATCTTGGAGCTAAGACGCACAAAACAACTCAAAATGAGAGGAAAAAACTAAAAATGTATAATCAAGTATTATGATCCTCATGTTTTAAATTGCATAACAGCAAAAAAGCTATAGCAAAGTACTAATATTTGGGGAAGATGTAAAAGTGAAAACATATACCACCAAGGCTGAAGTTGTTTAAACACCCAATTTCATAGTAAACTGCATTTGTTTAAGGATCGCCCGAGTGTGTATGCGTGAATAAAAATTTGCAATGACAAAAGCCACGCAACAAGATCTGCTAATTTATCAGTGGACTCAGTCCTATCCGCTGAAATGCTTTTATAATACTCTGCTCTTTTCAACCCGGAAAGAAAGCAATAAGAATAGGATTATATCATGAAGCAAGAAAAGCTAGGGATGACAAATTCTCCAAACATCAAAATAAACTCAGGAGGTAAACAGGGGAAAATGGAGTGGATCCGATCCAACAGAACAGCCCCAGTTATCCTTAGAAAATATCTCAAAGGGAGCAGCATCAAATATTTAACCTGGCTTCAATGAGAATGAACTCTTTTGAACAAGTGTCAAATTCCTGTTGCACAAGTGTGGGAAAGGGATGATTCAAATGGGTCGCAGAGTTAAGTCATAAGTGGTAGTAGATTGGGGGCATTCCCCAAAAGAACACCAGGGCACCCCATAACAATGTACAAGTCAATCCTGCTCTGGCAAAGTTTTTTTATTCTAGTTATAAAGGCGGAAGTCCCCGTTCGAGGGGTTGAAGGACCCGAACTTCAACTTAAATCAAGCCTCTGTATCTAAATGGGCTCGTGTGGAAAGTCATTTGACTGTGTGATAAAGATTTTTCTAGAAAAGGATGCAATTATCCAATTTTCACATGAATCCAACTTTCCAAGACATTAGTAAAAAAGCACCAAATGATGACAAGATGTTCAAGACATCACAAAAGATCCACAAACAAATCTTCGTAAAAACTTTGTTGCTAAGGAGGCATTAATACTTTGAAAGACGGAATACTAAATTAATGGCACTATCTTAATAAGTTAAACTACATACAACGGTCTAGTTCTGTGGTTTTAATGGCTATGTCATTTTTTTCCGGAAATAGATCACATTATAACTTATAAGCCTTTGAAATTCATCCATCCAGTCACTCATTATATGAAACATGGTCTGTCAACGTGGGATTACTCTAATTGAACTGAAATTGTATTAGCTAAAACAAAGGCAAGCTTACACAAACTAGTGCACACTGACAAAAGAACAAAACAGTTTAGCATGATGTCTTTCCTGAAAATGATAATACAAAATGAAACAAAAAAAAGTAAGAGGTGAACACCTTTAAACTCATAACTGCTACTCTATTAGCTGGAGTTAAAAGCTGTTGACTGATGTAGGTCATGGATTTCAACATAGGCTCTAGCGAGACCCTTGTAAGCCTAAATTGCACTTCTGATTCTGTCGGAGGGTTGCCATAGTCTTGTAGCTACAATTGGGTGGACAAAAGAACTGAATATAAGTAAAAATTACACATCATATACCGAAACAATAATATGTTACAAATTCCAGTGACTATCTCATATTCCAGCATCGGGTATCCAATAGAAAAATTAATATACCCTTACAATAGTACCATAAGTGGTGTGCAAATGGTACCCTTACAATATGTACAGAATACATGAGGTAGCAACTACATGGAAACACATATATGAGTTGGAACTACTTAAATATCTAATTATACCAACAACAAAAATCATGCAAGTTGAAGATGAAAACCACATACCTTGAGGTTAATCACAGCTATTTTATCCAGTGCTGTAGGATCCTTTGCTTCTAAGACCCAAGACATGGATTTAAAGCAAGTGAGAACTCCCTACAAATAAATAAATATATAAAGAAACAATCCCATTGAAGATTTCATGTTTCATAATATGAAGAATAAAGTATTTCCGGCATATTACCAGGGTATCAGGAGTGCCGCTTTCACAAATGTTACACATCGGATCAATACCTTGATGACTTAGATTGGCAACAGGAACACTGGAATTATTTATATTATAACAAGTTGGTGTTGCATTTTGCCAGGGCCACAATATATCATTTGCAGTCAAGTCAGGAGTCTTACTATTACCTTCCTGGTTATTGACTATGCTCCGAGAGTTTAAAGTTGAAACTTTAGCTATGCTTTTCTTTGTAAGAGCAACTTCCTTAGAAACCTCTTTCAGTACTTTCAAAACAGTATTATAGGTTTCTGCAGCAATTGCTCCTTCCTCTGCAACTTTAATGGCCTCTTGGCATAGACTGTTGAAACGCATGGTCAATGATTCCATACCTATTGTATCTATATCGTCTTCATCGGACCAATTATCAACTCTGGCATTTTTGGTCCATCTCTTGAGTATATAATGGGATGGAAGTGTGAGAACATTTGTCACCGTGAAGACGGTCAATATGTGCCTACAGAGGATACCGGAGTACTCAAACATCTGGCAACTGCAATTTGCATTCATCTCTGATACATTCCATGTGACTGTGTACGCTTTGTGGTCATGTTCATATTTTGCAACTCTAAATTTACTGGTGACACCATCATCCTCAATCTTATTTGCAGTATATATAAAAGTTTCAACTAGTTCCTCTTGGAATTTCGAGAAAACCATTTTGCTGTAAAGATTTGCTGCCTGTTGTTCCATTGGTGATGGAGTTTTCAGGTCTAGTGTGGAACAAATGGTATCATAGTCTGCAAGCGTCTCTCTTTCAAGCGAATTCTCCAAAGCCCTTTCATACTGCGTAAAGAATGAGGATATGGTGGTATGCTGATTCACATATCCACTAAAAAAGGAATGTAACCCCTGGTCTGATGAAAGCGTAGCAAAAAATGTACCCCGAAAATAAACTGGAGCCCACTGACTGCGAGCGTTATACACAGCTTGAAGCCACTCAAGCTTCTGAAGACCAAATTTATCGATGAGAGAGCACCATGATGATTCAAAATCCTCTATTGTCTCTGAAAAGTTGATACAACTGTAAAGCTCTCCGTAAAAGGAGGGATGGGCGAGAAAGATATTTGATAACCTCTCCTTGCCTTCTCGCAAAATGTGCCACTTGCAAATACAATGACGACTTCTTGGAAACACGCGATTAACTGCGGCCTGAATTACTCTATCTTGGTCAGTAGTTATGGTAACTGGAGGATGGTTATTCATTGCAGAGAGCCACGTTTCAAATAACCAAGTAAAGGATGACTCTGATTCAACCATGAGCAATGCACATCCAAAAAGAACCACTTGGCCATGGTGATTTACACCAGTGAAGGGAGTGCATGGTACTAGAAACTGATTAGGTCTATACATGGTATCAAATATAACTGCATCCCCAAAGTGACTATATGCATTCCTTGATCTTGCATCAGCCCAAAAGACATTTGTCAAGTGATTCTCATCATCGAGTTGTATAGCATAGAAGAATCCAGGGTTTTCAGCCTGCTTCTTTCTAAAATAATTGAGAAGATTCTGAGCATCTCTTCTTCCTAAATTTCTCCTCCCGCTATAAGTTTGAACAAAATTCATAGGACCAACATAATTAGGTGGTTTTTCTACACCGCTAGTAGTTGAAGCCCCGTGATTAGGACCACAAGATACAAGGTGTCCATCCATAGAGATTAACATATCACTCAAAGCATCAAAATTTTCAGCAACAGGCTTCTTAGCACCAGCAAAATGTCGGCGTGGTCGAAGAGAATGAATCTTACTAGAACTCACATTGGAATGATTATGCTTCTCAACGAATTTCGTCACCACCCAACAATCCAAATCTCTCCTCTCTACCCTCATCACAGCAATACAACTCTCCACATTCTTCCTCTTAAAAACCTCTCGCGAACACGAAAACTCCCAACTTACGATATCCCCATCAGGCCTACTACGACTGTACCAACCAACACGGATGCTAAAACCCCCTCTCTTAGCATACGCATCATAAAATGTCTTCGCAGCTTCTCCCGATTCAAATTCTTTACCAACATACGGCTTCACATTATCACAATCATCACCAACAATCTCTTTTTCCCTCAAGCACTCAAAACCCTGGTGTCTTTCGCCCCCACCACAAAGCTCCACATCCTCTCTCCCCCTCCTCTCTCCTTCACTAATCACTTCAACATCCATTACTTCCAATCTTCTCTCCTAAATTTAGTCCAACAATATTTAGCACAAGTAAATTAAATGAAATTACATATATAAATGTAGGTTATTAAGGTTTAAATTAGATAAATATACTCATTAGGCACCACGTGAGGGTCAGATATACGCAGACCTTAATGTACTCTGGGGAGACTGTTTCCGTAAAGACCCGAACTTTTAGCCAAGATAACTAAGTTGCAACTATAATAACAACAATTCTTGACAAAATTTACATTCTTGCAGCCTGAATTTAAAGAATGAAGCACAACTCAAATTGAAGGAATTTAAAAATGAAAAAAGTAGAAAAGATCATACCTTTAAGTTTAAACTGTTAATGGGTTTTCTTGGAGCTAATAGTGTAGCTCATCACAGCATTTATATGTAACAAGAAGGTTTGTGAGTGATGAAAATGGAAAAAACATTCAGCTGTTTTGGTGATGACTGAGGGGAGTGACTGAAACAAAAACACCTTTTTTTTCAATTTTAATTCTGACCCACTTCATTTGATCCGACCCGACCTGTCCTTTTTCCTGTGTACACGTGTAAATGGGACATAGAACCCTTTCTGTTTCTATAATTTTTGTTTCAAATAATATTCAAAAATTATTAATCACAGTTAATATTGTAAGTTATAAGTAAAATTAAAAAAACTGATATTTAATAGTAAGTTATTCAAATGTTTCATGTTTACTATATCTGAAATATGGAAACAAAACTTCAAAAATATATATATAAGAAACAAGTTTAAATTCTAAAGTAAAATATGTTTGCAAATTTAGCTGCGACAAGGGGTTTTATTTTGAGAAATGCTATAAGCTTTGAAAATTGTACCAAAATTTTTGAAATGCTGACCCGCATATTGTAAATTGTAAGCACTAAGCACTAGTGCAGTTTTAAAGTGTTTCAATACTTAAACTCTTAACAACTCCTGAACGAGCCAAATTCCTTCCACTGCCTTTGTCCATTACCGCACTCTGGGACCGAAAGGGACTAACCTAGGCTGAAGTCCCGACTAAACTAAAAATTTTAATATAAGTTTTTCATAAAATCACTACTAAACTGAAAATTTTAATATAAGTTTTTCATAAAATCACGATTTTTGATTAAAAATTAGAAGAAATTTTACTTTAAGACCCGGCTAACTTAAAATATATGGCGATAATTTAATTTAGCCCGAGTGTTTTGTAATTTTAGTTCCGCCGCTGACCACACTCTCCCTTGAAAAGCTCGGGAAAGCTCATGAGTCAATGTAGGGAGAGGTGCAGGAGATGAAGCGAGGGGCGATGACGACTGATGCTTCTGTTATGTTAAATAGAAGGGCAAAGTTGAGATTTGTCAAAGTCGTATTTAATTAAGTTTTTACTAAATAATAATATCAAAGTATCAAATTTAGTCTCGATAACTTATACCAAACAAAATATGAAAAGATTTGGCAATGTCATGAAACCAACCTTTAGATAAAAGAAATCATCTAGAAAAGTTCATAAACTCCCAAAGATAAAAATTCTACATTACCAAACTACTCCATTATAGAGTCAGCTCTCAGCCATAAGTGTGTCTGGAGTTGATGCACTCAACAGAACAACAAGGTGGCCATTTAACTTTCATGGAGCTGCTGCAGCAAGTTGCCAAGCCGAGGTAGCTACAAGTGAGCGAGAATCCCAACTCAGCATAAGACCTCCGTCCTTTTTTTGGACCTGGTACCCATTCCCACCCCCAAACAGAGCCAACACCAAGTTTGCGTGCACAAGAGCCTTCGGTCCAAGATGGATTGGTTCAAACCCGGCAGCACACATCCTTTCCCTCCACTGACTCAGTGTCTCGTGTCGCTCCACTCGATCAGGTCCTTCACATGATAGCACATTACAGATCTGTCGCCCAAGGTACACATCAGACATACGCAAATCTAGGGTATCATAAGTCTTAGTGAACCCTGTAGACTCATGTGAGTCAAACATTGCAAAGTAATAATCCAGAGCTTGGGAAAACCTGTCATAAAACACTGGACTGTTGTGGCTGGATTCTTGCTCAACAAGAGTAACAATCTTGGGATTCATGAGCGCAATAGAATTCAATACTTTCTCAATCGCGCCAGGCTCAGCTAATAATCTGTGCAGCTCAAAAGCAGAGTTCACAGCCAAAACCTCTTCCTCCCGCGGTCGGATGTCAAACAAAGATGCATCGATATCAGTGAGGGAGTTAAACTCGAATCCATGAAACTCAAAATTTATTCTCATGGATGCTGCCCAATGTGCCAACTCGGAGCCCACCTCTCGCAGAGAATCAGTGTTATCAGCCTGTGGTAGTCCAATTGCTGTCAACCTGACAGTCGGTGGTCCACCTAGCCGCATTGCAAATGCTTGCAGAAGGACTTGCCACTGGATACTATGTTTAAGGCTTAAATCAATTATATGAACTCGGTTCACATTAGAAGCTGCCTCCACAATAGCCTGATTTGCAGTGTAATAACCGAAATTCATATAAGGATAGGACTTTAAAAAATGCGGCTGATGCATGTCCAAGTAAGATGCCTCCGGAGAGCCCTGTGGGGGAATCTTGTTAATCCTTTGCGCCAGAGCCTGAGTAAAATAGTTAGCCACTTTCCTCATGGCACCACCATATGACAAGGAAAGAAAATTGATTCGGTCCACCAAAGAATCGGCTAATTCTAAATTCTCTTCTTGAATCGCTTTTGCACAAGCCAGCAAATTTTGTACAAGTTCAGATTCCTGAGATTCATCGAGTGAAGAACCCGAATCAGATTTCATTCTCTTATTAGCTCTGGTAGTCTCTGCACAGTAAATGCAAGTTGTTCATCAATAAAAATGGCTTCAAATCGTAATCAATAACACAAAAGCTTGATAAATGATACAGTATAACAAACAGATCAAATAAGGTAATTTGTACATATAAGTTAATTTTAATTCATAGCGATTTGTCCGAAAATACTTAAATTAAGTTACAACATGCGCCCATTCATACGTAAAGATCTTTACTCGAATAAATTCACATACAATTATAGAGACTTTTTCAATAAAAAAATTTTAATGCGAGAGCGGTACCAATTTTAATGCGAGAGCAGTAACAAACATGACATACTCAATTTTAATGCGAGAACGGTACCAAACCAGACATAGAGTATTATCAATTCCGAAGTAGGGTATGAGGTTAAAAAAAATATTGATCAGGCTGTTACAAACAAATATTAATAATTCTCAGCAGACTGACAAGCATTAGCAGAATAAACTGTAACTTAAACGAGTTCAAATGAAGCTCAATTCACTAAAATTTATCAGAAGTACACATTTAAGACCAGGGTTTTACACCTCAAATATATCATATATACATAGCTGTGAAAAAGATAGGCAAAACACAGAGTAGCAGTAGAAGAAGCTTACCTGTTTGTACTTGCTGAGAGAGATGCAGAGAAATGAAGGGAAAACAAAAAGAACAGGGGAATTAAAATATTAGTACAGCAGACGAGGACAAAAATTGGGATTTAATATATTTTAAATTTAAACTTTTAAGAAACAAAAAGAAACTTAAAAAACCAGTATCTACTAATTATCTCTATAATATACTGATTTGTCATAAAATTATAATTTAAGTTATATTTATTATTCATATACGGATTTCACGTGATTTCTAGAAGTTTCTAGTAATGATATATAATTTTTATGAATCCAAGATTAATACAAGATCCAATAATATTTAACTTTTGAATTAAATCATCAAAAGATTTCATGTAGTTTCTAGTCATAATCTAAATTTGTAGTTTTAAAGTATAACGTTACATTTTTTAACTTTCAAAATTTGATAATCGACAAATTTCGTGCAGTGTCAATTATAATATAATTTTGCCCGTATCCGGATTTTGTACATATAGCACTTTTTAACTTTTTAAATTAAAAAATAAATTGGTCGTTTTTAGTAATAATATAAATTTGTATGTATCGAAAAGTGTCTTAACACCTTATAATTTTTGAATTAAATTATTGATAATTTTTTAACAATTTCTAGTCATGATATAAATTTGTTCGTATAAGGAGTCTTAGTAAACTTTGTGATAAAATAGAGAAAAAAATAGAGGAAAATAGGATTTTATTATAATGAATTGTTGCCGATGAATTTTATTATAATGAAATTTATTGATTACAATAGAAAGTAGGTTTATAAAGCCAATTGCTAATGATAATAAATCCTAATAACGAAATCAACACAAAATCAGACCATATCCAAATCTAACCATGTTCAAATCTAATCAATAAACCAATTTACAACTTTATACTAACATATAGAAAAAGGAACATAGTGTTCATATGGCTACGACAAAAAGAAGGGTAAGAGCAGGGAAAAAGAGAAAAAATAACCTTAGTAATTAATTTAACTCATCAAAATTTAATCATCGACATATTTTGTGTAGTTGTTAATCATAATATAATTTTGCATGTATTCGAATTTTGTCCAAGTAACGCTTTTTCACTTCTAAAATTTATAGACGACCATTGCAATCGTTTTTGTTAGTGATATAGTGCGTGTTTGAGTTATCACCAAAAAATTGATTTATAGCTTAAAATGAGTAAGTGTATAAGTTGATGAATTCTTATAAGTTATATGGGTGTTTGGATAAATTTACTTATAAGTTAGTTAAGAATTTGCTAAATTAAATTTGAAAAAATAATTTTTAAATACAATGATTTCAACACTTGTATTTTAAATTAAAAAAATATTTAAAAACACAAATGTAAAAATATAAAATATTAGAAAAATAAAGAAATCAAAGAATAAGTTGATAAGTTAAGTAAAATGTTAGTGATTTCTAACATTCAACTTATCAATTTATAAGTTATAAGTTATCAAATAAGCTGGGTACTAAAACACCCCCACAAGCTCTTATCAACTTATAATGCATAAGTTGCTTCAGCCAAACAGGCCCATAAATATGTACTAGGTGACTTAACACTTTTTAAGTTTTGAATTAAATAATTGAATATATATGTTATGCCATATTTTGACATATTCCAAATGTCTCCGTTTAATAATTATTAATTCAGATTAGTAATTAATTACTTGACCATTAAGTAGTATCCTCTCCCTGAAACGAGGAAATAATCAATCTCAACCAATTAATTACGAAAAATATCTCCAAACAATATTCTTCAAATCAGGAAGATATCATAATGTCAATATAATGCAAGATAAAATCATTAATTTACCACATTAATAAAGTTTATCCCTAAAGTCTCTCAGGGATAAACACAATTGCACAGAACTGCGTGGGCTTGATCCAATATAAATTGGTACGCAGACATCTTGGCAAAAAGGATCCGATATACAAGACAAATCGAGACACCTCACAAGTCCAGCCCCCAAACATCCAAAAATCCAAAATCCCCCTATTTTCATAATTCGTTATTTCAACAATCTCTGATTTCGTGTTGTTACGAAATTCCTCCAACAACAATATACTCCCTCCGTCCCGTTGAATTCTATACATTGGGGATGAACACGGAGACCAAGAAAAGATATAAAAAATGAGTAAAGTTAGATGAAAAATGGGTAAAGTGGTGGGACCTATCAATATTTAATAATAGATTTGAGATAGTGGAGGAAAGTAGTGGGTATAATAGTGTTTTATATTATTATAGAAGAGAGATAGTGAAGAAAAGTAACGGATGTAATAGTGTTTTATATTATTAAAAATTACTCCCTCCGTCCCACCCAATTATATACATTGGAGGTGGGCACGGAGATAAAAAAAATATAAAAAATGAGTAAAGTTAGATGAAAAGTGGATAAAGTGGTGGGACTTATCAATATTTAATAATAGATTTTAGATAGTGGATGAAAGTAGTAGGTGTAATAGTGTTTTATATTATTATAGAATAAAGATAGTGGAGAAAAGTAGTGAGTGTAATGGTGTTTTATATTATTAAAAGTTACTATTTTTGGAATGTATAGAAATGAGAGGGACATCCCAAAATAGAAACGGTATAGAAATGAATGAGACAGAGGGAGATGGAGTACTGTTTTTGGAATGTATAGAAATGAGAGGGACATCCCAAAATAGAAAATGAATAGAAATATATGGGACAAAGGGAGTAATATAAACTAGCTCTTTAGCATGTGCAATGCACGGACATACTTTAAATAAGAGTAAATTAAAGATTTATTTGAAATTTTTTTGTACGTGTTTGCATATTTTGGTAGCAGTTTATGAGTTATATAACGAGTGATGTCAGTACAAGTTTGTATTACAGTTCTATAGATGAAAGTTCCTTTTTTTTGTTATCTTTGCGTTGATATGAACGTATTTGTACCATAAAAATATAATACTTAAAATATGTTAGAGACTATATATAGTTTGATTTATTAGAGCATCTCCAACACTCTTTCACCCTTAGCAAAAAAGATCCACCTGACAGCTAACAGTAACCAAAAATGCCAATCTCTTAAAATAGCACCTCTCTAACTGTCGTCTACCCTTGTCTAAATTTATAGCCACCTACAATCAATTGGCTATATATACTGAAGCACTACAGATCTGTATCCAAATCCACGTCATCTCCCGCTGGTTGTTCTTGCCTCCCGCTCGTTTTCTCTTCTCTCCAGCCATTACAGAAGTATGTATATTTCATCTTTCTTTTTTAATTAAATTTTGAATTGAATTAGGGATTTCGATTGGGATTATTCTACAAACTCGAGTTAGTGATTTGTTAGTTCCTGTAAAAATCAATTTGATGTTCGAACAAACTAGGGTTTGTGATTTGTGCTCTATTTATTGTTTGATATAACCTCTGTTTATAGGTCTGCACTTCAATTTTAATTACTAGTATGTATCTCATTGTTTGTTTGTAATTTTTTAAACTTTTCTTGAATTAGTAGCAACTTGTAAATGAAGATGAAATCATCGAGTTTTGAATTATGGAGGCAGCACTACTTGTTTGATCATTTGTCTGAAAGAAATATTCATTTCTTCTTGTTGTTTGTTGTGTTGTTGTGATTATCTCAAGGATACACAATTTCTTTTCGTTTTTAGTGTGTTTTTTATTGGGTATTAAATTGAATATTAATTGTGTAATTGATATCCTAAATTTCAATAAACGTGCAGGCAATATTTGGATAATTAAACATGGAACATGCTTTTGTTTCTTTGCTCAATGATGGTACATATAACGAAAGTGATGACTTTTGTTACTCTCCACCACCCCCTTTATCCCAAGAGAATAGTCAGCAAGTGCCAATCAAACCGAAAAAGGGACGATCGAAGAATTTTTTGATCGAAGAGGATATGTTACTCTTATCCGGTTGGCTAAACATTAGCTCAGACCCAATTCAAGGTAACAATCAGACACAAATGGCATATTGGAATAGAATTTGGACTTATTTCCATGAAAATAAAACATTCGTAAGTGATCGGACATCTACATCGTTGTGTAACCGGTGGTTTGCAATTAATACATCCGTAAGCAAGTTTATTGGTTTTTATAATCAAATAAGTAGAAGAAATCCAAGTGGCGCTACTGAGCAAAATAAGGTACCGATTTGCATCATTATCAAATAAGTTACATGGACAGTGTACACCCTCTTCTGTTGCTATAGCATATATGTATTTTGACAAATTTCTTGAAATTTGATGAAGATATTTGCTTTGATTACAGGTCAAATCTGTTGCTATAGCATATATGTATTTTGATTTTATCTGCACTTTGGGTTTTCCCCACTGAATGCTTAGATGAGTTCTTAAGTGTGGAGTCTGTGTGATGTATGTATTAAGCCACTTTAGATCTGTTGTTTTACTTGGTTCGGTTTTTTTAATGCCGATAATGATTTTGTGTTCTTTATGGCTTTGGTCAAATATTTCTTTGATAATCATGATCTTAGTTTGCTTGAGAAACAATGGTATACAATGAGCATTGCCTGTCTTTTAATATCTTGTATCTTTTTTCTTACTTGATCTGTCAAACTTTTATCTCCAAAACCAAAACAGGCATGTCAGTGTTAATGTATAACCTGGAAGTGTTAATGTATTGCCCAGATGGAATAATCTTTCATAGATATGCAATGTTACAAGATGTTTTGGCATGTATGACTGATTTTATGGTATACCCAGATGATATTCTTGCTTAAAAAATGCAGTCTTTGACAAATTTCTCGAAATTTGATGAAGATATTTGCTTTGATTACAGGTCAAATCTGTTGCTATAGCATATATGTATTTTGATTTTATCTGCACTTTGGGTTTTCCCCACTGAATGCTTAGATGAGTTCTTAAATGTGGAGTCTGTGTGGTGTATGTATTAAGCCACTTTAGATCTGTTGTTTTACTTGGTTCAGTTTTTTTGATGTCGATAATGATTTTGTGTTCTTTATGGCTTTGGTCATTCACCAAAATACGCAGCTACTTTGGAGAAAAAAAGCAAGACAAATTTGAAGGAGAATCAACCGTCTTCACCATCAGTTGAGAGTCCCCTTTCTGACAACCAGGGGGTAGAATCAGAAGAAATGGAACGTCCGATAGGAAGAAAAGCTGCTAAGAAAATGAAAAGGGCTGCTTATGAAGCATCTGAAGGGGAAAGCTTGGAAATTCTTAAATCAATGCAGAAAGATGTTATGGCTGTTGCATCTTCAAGAAGTGAATCAATTAAAATGAGCTTGCAGCTGCAAAAGGAAATGATGCAAATGCAAAAAGAGGAGCAGGAAAGGCAGACAGAATTAATGCATGTACAAAAGGAAAAGTTGCAACTTCGCTTAGCAAAGGAGGAGCGTGAAAGACAAAAGGAGAAGCGGGAAAGGCAGAAAGAGGTGCGTGAAAGGCAAGTTTATGAAGCCTCTATCATGGCCATGGATACTAGTAAAATGTTGCCGGATCAAGCAAAATATTATAATGCATTGAAAGCTACAATCCTGAAAAACATGTCGTAGTTTATTTTCTATACTTGACTTATTTTTGCTTATTATGTGATCGGCTTCAATTTGCTTATGCTATTTATCGAAGCTACTTGGTATTTAGAATCAAAATACATAGAAATTCAAATTGCGTACACATATAAAAAGAAATTACATAACAATTAAGAACAGGAAAACTACATCACAAATATAAAAGCAAATCACGTCCCAAATATAAACGAAAGTACATAACAACAAAATTTTAATTCATGTCACCACCATGGATCTCCCAAAGATGCTCTACAAGGTCATTTTGTAACTGAATATGAACTTGTTTGTCTCGAATTTTTTGATGCACATGTATGAATTCTCTTAGATTATTTGAATGATTGCGCATCGGAGTAACAATTGGTATTGCAACATTTGTATCAAAATGTTCATCTTCGATAAGTAATTCCCTTTCATCTTCGATGATCATGTTGTGCAAGATTATACAAGCTGTCATAATATATTTCATTGTTTCGACATCCCAAAAACGTGATGGACCCTGAACCATTGCAAATCGAGATTGCAAAACTCCAAATGCTCTTTCCACATCTTTTCTAACAGATTCTTGTGCCATTGCAAAATATTTTCTTTTATTACCTTGTGGTTTTGGAATAGTTTTTACAAATGTTGGCCAAGATGGATATATACCGTCAGCAAGATAATAGCCCATGTTATATTCATTCCCGTTGATAGTAAACTTCACTTCAGGTCCACGACCTTCTGCCAAGTCTTCAAATAGATGAGATCGATCTAGTACATTGATGCCATTTAATGATCCCGGTAGCCCAAAAAAAGAATGCCAAATCCATAAGTCTTTTGAAGTTATGGCTTCTAATATTATAGTGGGTTCATGAACATGACCTGTATACATACATTGCCAAGCAGTTGGACAATTTTTCCATTTCCAGTGCATATAGTCGATACTACCCAACATTCCAGGAAAGCCTCGTTGCTCATTCTCTGCCAATAATCTAGCCACATCTTCATTATTTGGTCGTCTCAAATATTCTACTCCAAATATTTTGACAATTGCTTTAACAAATCTTTTTAGACTCTCTATTGTTGTAATCTCACCAATACTTACGTAATCATCAACAGCAACAGCTGCAGTATCATATACAAGCATCCTAAGTGCAGCTGTCATTTTTTGAAGTGATGATAATCCACGAACTCCCACAGCATCAGTTCGTTGAGTAAAGTAGTAATCATGAGTTACAACTACTTCTTCGATTCGCAAAAATAATGATTTACGCATTCGAAATCTTCGACGAAATTGTGTTTCCGTGTATGTAGGTGTATTAGAAAAATAATCATGATACAATCTATTATGACCTTCTTCTCTGTTGCGATTAATGACACGGTGATTAACTACAGAACCACCATGATTTGAAATAGAATTCTCTCTTTGACGTCGATGATGAAGGTATACAGCAGCCATTCTCATTCTTGTTTCATGCTCTTCTTCTTCTTGCATAATATCAAGAATCATTTGTGTGGTGTTGTCCATTGAAATTGAGTAATGAAGTGTATTGAAATATTTCAAGTTTGTAGTTCGTGCAGTTCACATTTTTGTTATCTATTTATAGTAGGAAGTTCAGATTGAGTGTAAAGCTAAGAAATCAAAATTATTGCAATTGTTGTGGCCCAGTTCTGAATGTTACAAGTGCACTTTCACATCAACTACAAAAAAGGTAAAGCTGCTCATTCTGCAATTTTTTGAAAAGAGTAAAAACGTATTGTCATGTCAAATTTAAATAAAGCTGCAAAATTGATATCTCAAGGATACACAATTTCTTTACGTTTTTAGT
Organism: Heracleum sosnowskyi; assembly: GCA_030848705.1. Classification (NCBI taxonomy): domain Eukaryota; kingdom Viridiplantae; phylum Streptophyta; class Magnoliopsida; order Apiales; family Apiaceae; genus Heracleum; species Heracleum sosnowskyi. Next base: position 3,921,152 of record CM061242.1, on the reverse strand, counting down.
GTGTTTTCTATTATGTATTAAATTTCATGTACAATAATTTCATATTTTTTAATTTAAAATTTTAAGATATTTGACCACAATTTAAGATCAATTCATAAATATTAAATTTAAAGTTTAATTTTATTGAAAAAGTATGGTTTACAATTATAATATATTATTTCAAAATATAGCCAATTCCATTGGAGCACAATACCTTACAGATTCAACAAATTTTAGTCAATCATTATTTTATATTATTTTAGCCAACCATTTCAGCCAACCCCATTGGAGATGCTCTTATAGGTATAAATACTTAAAATGCATATGCATGCTTAATTTATAAATTTTACTCAAATAATATATTTTACAATATTTAATTCATAAATATTTGCAGTGAGTAACATGGTTCTTTAAGTTTTATTAGGGTTCGGATTAATTTTGGTTTAGCTCTTTTCAGATTATTACTCATTCGGTTTTTTAGTTTATGACAATTTGAAAATATCTTATAAATTAAATATAATATTTTTAATAAAAAATAATGTGTTTTGAAAAAATGATTAATTAAATAATAATGTTATTTTGACATAAAATGGTTTAAAATATGAAATTTGCTTATGAATTCCTTAGTTTATTGAATAAATATTGTTCTAATGCATATGGACTATGACCCGTAAAAATTATAACCACATTACAACTCAAATCACCAATTTTTTAGTTCGAATTATATCGGATTTCGTATTTTGGATCATATTCGGTTCAAATAATTTATTTTTAATTAGTGATCGATTTTAGATCATAATAATCGGATTTAGTATTTTGGGATTTTTTCAGTTCGAATAATTTTTGAATCGTATATCGGATTTACTTTTCGAATTCGGTTTTTCATAAGATTCGATTATTCGGATCTTGCCGGGTCAAGCAACCACTGCCTAGCAAAAACAAAGTCATTAGCATTATTCGAACATAGGGTGTATAATCAAATATGAATAATTATAGACATTATAATATGACTAGTAATATGCCCGTGCTTCGCATACGGAATGATATTTTTTTAATAATAGTTATTTAATTATTTAATTTATTTATTTCTAATGTTTTATCTTCGTATTATATACGTGCTTGTTTTATTAGACCTATATTATGACCTATATTACGGCATTGTCTCACCTTCGTGCAATTGTAAATATCATAGGTCCATAGTAAAGTTGAGTTTGTTTTTCTTTTTTAACGTCCATAGTAACGTTGAGTTTGTTTTTCTTTTTTATGTCAAGGAGGTCGTAATTAATTTAACATGAAACAAACTTAAGATTTTAATGTTAAAACCAAACATTCTTAAAAGCAAACAAAATTATTATTTTAATGTTAAAACCAAACATCCCTGATACTTATCCAAAATATTCGTTATTGGAGAAACTAAAAATATCATATGTCTCTCTCATAATAATGTTGACCTCGTACTTAATTTAAAACCAAACAAACTTAAGATTTTAATGTTAAAACCAAACATCCTTGCTACGTATCCCAAATATTAAAAACAAAACAATAATGAGAAATTAATGAGAAACAAAACATCAAAATATTTATTAAATTAAGTAGCAACTTATTTTATTTATTCAAAACATCAAAGTATTTCTTATTTTATTTATTTTCAATTTATACAACTATCTAATATTAGTGAAATACTACTATGAAAATATAGACGCGAATTAAAATAAATTATAAAAAAAATAATTTTGAATAAAATAATCTTAATTATTAAATTATATACTAACAGCTTCTCGGCATCGCCTCACGGCGACCCCTCAAATCGTTCATATTAATAGAAATAAAAAATAATTTTTTTGATAATTTATATACTTCACTTTGAATTTATCATAGAATAGACTGAAAAATTGGTGAAGTAAAATCACGACACCATTTTTATACAAAATAATATAATGAATACTTTAGTTTTTATGTGGGTTGTAAAATATGCCCAACCAACAAAAAATGAAATAAATTCATTTCATTCACTTTACCTTAATATATTTAATTAAGCAAGGATCCAATTTTTAAACTTACAAATACACACTTACAAAACACATTGCATAAGGATTCTTTTTATTTTCATTTTTAATATTTTTATGGTACTACTTTGTTGTAAAATATGCAAGAAAAGTTGTCTCTTTTAATTAATTTTTGTTAAATATTATTTTTCCTTAATAATTTATTTTTTAAAAAATAGAATCACCTAATTTTACAAACCAATAAAAACATATTTATATAAAATGAGAAATATGTCTATAAATTTATCTCTTCTATTGATACACTTAATTTTTCGTAAGAAAAATAAAATAATATACCTCAAATTTCTTATCTCACAAATGTTTATAATCTTTGTAAATAATCAATTTGTAAAGTAATTAAAGCTAAAACAATTGTATAGAGAAGTTGAGAATAGGTCAGCAAGCCATACGGCCTATCCAGCAAAATCGCAAATCTCAATAATTTATTTATGTACTTTAAGTACTTCCATAATTTATTTGTTGTAAATTCCTTTTTAGTTTATAGTTCTATTTAATAAAATAAAATATTAAAATTATATTTACCAATAAATAATCAATTTCCCTTTTATGGTATAACATGTTACCTATTTTATTTTAACATTTCTATTTTTTTTAATTAAAACGTATTTTCTTTCAATAATATTATGAGAAATTTTATTGAAATAAAGCAAGATAATAATATTATAATATCTACTAACTAACTGATTTTTTTAGCTGAAACTTATCATCTTTTCTCTATTTTCAAATCAAATCATGTCATTTAAAATTTGAAGATTACAAAATTCTTATCTCAGTATTACAAATCAAATTTAAAATTATTTATATTAATATTAAAAAAAATATGTTCATATTTTAAAATAAGTTTAATTATTAAATTATATACTAAGAGCTTCTCGGCGTCGCCTCACGTCGACCCCTCGAATCGTTCATATTAATAAAATTAAAAAAACAAAATTCATAATTTATATACTTCACTTTGAATTTATCACAGAATACGGTGAAAAATTGGGGAAGTAAAATCACTATAAGGATTTTTTTTCTTTTCATTTTAAATATTTTTATGGTACTACTTTGTTATGAAATATGCAAGAAAAGTTGTCTCTTTTAATTAATGTTTGTTAGATATTATTTTTTTATAATTTATTTTTTTTAAAATAGAATCACCTAATTTTATAAACCAATAAAAACATATTTATATAAAATGAGAAATATGTCTATAAATGTATCTCTTCTATTGATACACTTAATTTTACGTAAGAAAAATAAAATAATATACGTCAAATTTCTTTACATAATCTTTCTAAATAATCAATTTGTAAAGCACTGAAACCTAAAACAGTTGTATAGAGAAGTTGGGAAAAGGTCAGCAAACCCTACTGCTTATCCAGCAAAAGCAGCAAAAATTAGTGAATCGTGAATCTTACAACACTCATCATACTTTAAATCTAACTGATATCATTATTAAAGTAAATATTCCTATAATTATTTAGTTTTTATATGGGTTGTAAAATATGCCCAATCAACAAAAAATAAAATGAATTCATTTCATTTACTTTACCTTAATATCTTTAATTAAGAAAGTATTCAATTTTTAAGGCTTAAAAATACACACTTACAAAACACATTGCACTATAAGGATTATTTTTCTTTTCATTTTAAATATTTTTATGGTACTACTTTGTTATGAAATATGCAAAAAAAGTTCTCTTTTAATTAATTTTTGTTAGATATTATTTTTTTTTTTAAAGAATCACCTAATTTTACAAACCAATAAAAACATATTTATATAAAATGAGAAATATGCCTATAAATTTATCTCTTCTATTGATACACTTAATTTTCAGTAAGAAAAATAAAATAATATACCTCAAATTTCTTCTCTCACAAATGGTCATAGTTTTTCTAAATAATCAATTTGTAAATAGTGAAACCTAAAACAGTTGTACAGAGAAGTTGGGAAAAGGCCAGCTTGCTAAATCTAACAGATATTATTAAAGTAAATATTCCTATAATTATTTTTAAAAATAATATAATGAATACTTTAGTTTTTATATGGGTTGTAAAATATGCACAACCAACAAAAAATAAAATAAATTTATTTCATTTACTCTACCTTGATATCTTTAATTAACCAAACATTCAATTTTTAAGCTTACAAATACACACTTACAAAACACATTGCATAAGGATTCTTTTTATTTTAATTTTTAATATTTTTATGGTACTACTTTGTTATAAAATCTTATCGAAAAGTTGTCTCTTTTAATTAATTTTTGTTAGATATTATTTTTTCTTAATAATTTATTTTTTAAAAAATAGAATCACCTAATTTTACAAACCAATAAAAACATATTTATATAAAATGAGAAATATGCCTATAAATTTATTTATCTCTTCTATTAATACACAAATTTTCCGTAAGAAAAATAAAATAATATAACTCAAATTTCTTCTCTCACAAATGTTCATAATCTTTCTAAATAATCAATTTGTAAAGTAGTGAAACCTAAAACAGTTGTATAGAGAAGTTGGGAAAAGGTCAGCCTATCCTCAAATCTCAATAATTTATTTATGTACTTTAAGTACTTCCATAATTTATTTGTTGTAAATTCCTTTTTAGTTTATAGTTCTATTTAATAAAATAAAATATTAAAATTATATTTACCAATAAATAATCAATTTCCCTTTTATGGTATAACATGTTACCTATTTTATTTTAACATTTCTATTTTTTTTAATTAAAACGTATTTTCTTTCAATAATATTATGAGAAATTTTATTGAAATAAAGCAAGATAATAATATTATAATATCTACTAACTAACTGATTTTTTTAGCTGAAACTTATCATCTTTTCTCTATTTTCAAATCAAATCATGTCATTTAAAATTTGAAGATTACAAAATTCTTATCTCAGTATTACAAATCAAATTTAAAATTATTTATATTAATATTAAAAAAAATATGTTCATATTTTAAAATAAGTTTAATTATTAAATTATATACTAAGAGCTTCTCGGCGTCGCCTCACGTCGACCCCTCGAATCGTTCATATTAATAAAATTAAAAAAACAAAATTCATAATTTATATACTTCACTTTGAAGAAGTAAAATCACTATAAGGATTTTTTTTCTTTTCATTTTAAATATTTTTATGGTACTACTTTGTTATGAAATATGCAAGAAAAGTTGTCTCTTTTAATTAATGTTTGTTAGATATTATTTTTTTATAATTTATTTTTTTTAAAATAGAATCACCTAATTTTATAAACCAATAAAAACATATTTATATAAAATGAGAAACATGTCTATAAATGTATCTCTTCTATTGATACACTTAATTTTACGTAAGAAAAATAAAATAATATACGTCAAATTTCTTTACATAATCTTTCTAAATAATCAATTTGTAAAGCACTGAAACCTAAAACAGTTGTATAGAGAAGTTGGGAAAAGGTCAGCAAACCCTACTGCTTATCCAGCAAAAGCAGCAAAAATTAGTGAATCGTGAATCTTACAACACTCATCATACTTTAAATCTAACTGATATCATTATTAAAGTAAATATTCCTATAATTATTTAGTTTTTATATGGGTTGTAAAATATGCCCAATCAACAAAAAATAAAATGAATTCATTTCATTTACTTTACCTTAATATCTTTAATTAAGAAAGTATTCAATTTTTAAGGCTTAAAAATACACACTTACAAAACACATTGCACTATAAGGATTATTTTTCTTTTCATTTTAAATATTTTTATGGTACTACTTTGTTATGAAATATGCAAAAAAAGTTCTCTTTTAATTAATTTTTGTTAGATATTTTTTTTTTTTTTAAAGAATCACCTAATTTTACAAACCAATAAAAACATATTTATATAAAATGAGAAATATGCCTATAAATTTATCTCTTCTATTGATACACTTAATTTTCAGTAAGAAAAATAAAATAATATACCTCAAATTTCTTCTCTCACAAATGGTCATAGTTTTTCTAAATAATCAATTTGTAAATAGTGAAACCTAAAACAGTTGTACAGAGAAGTTGGGAAAAGGCCAGCTTGCTAAATCTAACAGATATTATTAAAGTAAATATTCCTATAATTATTTTTAAAAATAATATAATGAATACTTTAGTTTTTATATGGGTTGTAAAATATGCACAACCAACAAAAAATAAAATAAATTTATTTCATTTACTCTACCTTGATATCTTTAATTAACCAAACATTCAATTTTTAAGCTTACAAATACACACTTACAAAACACATTGCATAAGGATTCTTTTTATTTTAATTTTTAATATTTTTATGGTACTACTTTGTTATAAAATCTTATCGAAAAGTTGTCTCTTTTAATTAATTTGAGAATCAACACCTAGAGGGGAGGGGTGAATAGGTGTTATGACTAACAATGACCGATTTTAAATATTACCAAGTTATGTGACTGAAAAAGCAAAAATCAGTCTGTTTTGCTGTCTGGCAGCTTACTGAGTTCACAGAATATAAAGTGGCAGCTAGCTACGTTGTTCACAGTAGTATAGAAAATGTGCAGAAAATAAAGAACACACAGCAATTTTAGCCAGGTTCGACCCCTATCTCCTATAGGTCTACGTCCTGGTCCTTTACCAACACAGCAAAGGAATATATTATTGATCAAAGTGAATTACAACTACACAATACAATAATATATCTCCCTGATCTCCCAGTTACTGTTTGCAGCTTGCTGAAACACCTTGTTCCTTGAACGCAGCTCTCTAAGTACTATACTACACCAAGTATAAACTCCTCTAGCTATCAAGTTCCTTGAACCCTTGTTTCCCAAGCTTACAAAACCAGCAACTACCAACTTACAAGTTGAACAATACAAAGATATAATGAATTACAACCGAAACTATGAACTCTAATCAAGAATATATATCGTATAATATATAAGAGCTCAAGTATGTAAAGATTTTGCAAATCAGCCTTTGATAGTACTTGTGTTTTCTTTAAAACGTTGTCCAACAACTGAGAATGAAAACCACACAAGTATTTATATAATGAACAAATGATTTTGAATTAATCTAACAACCAACGGTCTTGACTACCAAGTCTCACGTTTTTGTTCCTTGATTAATTCAAGCCCAACGTTCATGAAAGTAACGTTTAGAAACCAGAAAAATAGAGAGAATAAAAACGTTTAGAAGACACGTTCAACTGGTTTGAAAACCCTAATAAAATAGAAGTCGTTAAAAGATAAAACGTTTATAAACAACTTCCTATAATATAGGAATTATATATATATGAAAATAAATTCGAAATTATTTGAGCCCATATATATATATACACCATATATAACTGATAGAGTCCTTACAAAACGTTTCCTAGAAGATTTTCTATAAATTAGGACTGAAACTCTATCTGCTGGAAGTGTTGTCAGCTTGCTGCCTGCGTACAAAATTACTCTGCCAGCTTTCTGCCTGCAAAGAAAATAAATCTGCCAGCTAGCTGCTACAACATGTTTTGTTAGAAAATACACAGTATTTATCTCCTGCAAAACCATGTTAGTACAACATACTTAACCCAGCTTACTGCTATAGTGTTATCATCAAAATACCAGGGTTTCAATCTCCCCCTTTTTGATGATTACACACCAATATTCAGGAGCAAAATACTCCCCCTAAAATTATGCTTCCTCTGCAAAAAGATTAGCATTCTATCCAAGCATCTAAGCATATTTTCATGGTATCACATTAATATTTAGCATTAGCATAAATTCACATTAAAATCATGTGACCCAATGAGTAACTAAAAAAACTCCCCCTAAATCACACATACTATGATCCTGAATTTTCTCCCCCTTATTCATCAAAAAGGTTATTCACATGTTATCAATAATAGAAAATTCAAATACGCATAGATTATCATGCTAAGTGAGCTAATATTACCAGACAGCTGTAAGCAGCTTGCTGTCTAGACATTGCACATGCCAATTTCCCTCTATACTTGCGAACATCAACATCTATACCTTGTTCATCTGCTGTCAGCTTGCTAGCAGGAGTCATTGGTGTTGATTTCGGCTTGATATTTTCAAATCCAAATCTTTTGAGTAGATTCTTGATATACTTGGATTGATGCACATAAATACCTTCTGGAGTTTGCTTAATTTGAAGACCCAAAAAGTAGTTGAGCTCTCCCATCATGCTCATGTCAAACTCACTATGCATACACTTAGAAAACCACTTACACATATCATCATTAGTAGATCCAAAAATAATATCATCCACATATATTTGTACAACTAAAATATCAGTACCATTATGTTTAGTAAATAATGTGGGATCAATTTTACCTCGAATGAATCCATTTTTGATCAAAAACTTACTTAACCTTTCGTACCATGATCTAGGAGCTTGCCGCAATCCATATAATGCCTTCTTCAACTTGAAAACATGATTTGGAAATCGCTCATTCTCAAAACCAGGGGGTTGCTTGACATAAACTTCTTCCTTTAAGAATCCATTAAGAAATGCACTTTTCACGTCCATTTGATGTAGCTTGATCTTCTTGAAGCACGCAAATGAAAGTAGCATCCGTATTGATTCAAGCCTTGCAACCGGGGCATAAGTTTCCTCAAAATCTATTCCTTCTTGTTGATTGTATCCTTGTGCAACTAGTCTTGCTTTGTTTCGAGTAACCGTACCAAATTCATCAACTTTGTTCTTGAAGACCCATTTAGTACCAATGATTGAAGCATCTTTAGGTGGCTCCACAAGTTCCCAAACATCACATCTTTCAAACTGATTGAGTTCTTCTTGCATTGCCATGATCCAATTCTCATCTTGAAGTGCTTCTTTAACATTCTTTGGTTCCTCTTGAGCTAGAAAGGCTGCAAATGCACAAAAGTTGGCTTGACCCTTCCTTGTCTTGATTCCTTCTGATTTATCACCAATGATCAACTCTGGAGGATGGTTCTTCACTGTTCTTGTTGATTTTGGCAAAGAATGTTGAGCTATGACTTCCTCATGTACTCGAATTCGCTTGGATGGAGGAGAAACTTCACCACCTTCATATATAGGCATCTTTTCTTGTGATCTCTGACCTCTTGGACCTTCCAAGGTGAGCTTTGACAACTTAGCAATAGTTTCATCTACTGGAGAAGAGGTTTCAGTTTGCTTTTCAGCTTCTGTAGTTGTCTCAGGCTGGTTGGCAGCTTGCTGTGACACAGTAGTTGTTACTGGCAGCTGGCTGTCATCACCTGCACCTGCAATATCTTCCTCATCTCTTGACAGATCGACATTAGACTCTTGAAATGAAACATCTATAGACTCTTCAACAATACGTTTAGATGTATTATACACTCTATAAGCACGACTTGTTAAAGAATAACCCAAAAATATTGCTTCATAAGATTTAGCATCGAATTTACCATCTCTATCAATAGTTTTGAGTACAAAGCACCTGGAGCCAAAAACTTTGAAATATCCAATGTTTGGCTTCTTATTCTTCAGTAATTCATATGGAGTTTTGTTGAGACTAGGCCTGATAAGCACTCTGTTCAGAACGTAGCTTGCTGTGTTGACTGCTTCTGCCCAGAAACTCCTTGGCAGCTTGCTCTCTTGCAGCAAAGTCCTCACAGTTTCTTGCAAAGATCTGTTCTTTCTCTCCACAACTCCGTTTTGCTGTGGGGTTCTTGGAGCAGAGAATTCATGTGAATTACCTCTTTCCTCACAATAATCAAGGAAGCCTTTTGAGATGAATTCACCTCCTCTATCACTTCTTATACCTATAAGTCTTGTATTCAACTTGTTCTCAAGTAAAGTGATTAGCTTCTCAAATTCAATAAAAGCACAATCTTTAGTACGAAGAAACAATACCCATGTATATCTAGAATAATCATCAACAATAACAAATGCATATTGTTTACCTCCAATGCTTTTATATGCTTCCGGACCAAATAAATCCAAATGGAGAAGCTCTAAAGGTTTGGAAGATGATACCATTGTCTTTGACTTATGTGGAGTCCTGATTTGTTTGCCTAATTGACAAGCCGAACAGGTTTCCGTCTTGACATACTTCAATTTGGGTAGTCCTCTAACTAGATTCTTTGTAGACAGCTTGCTGAGTAAGTCCATATGAGCATGTCCTAGCCTTCTATGCCAAAGATCTGGGTTTGTATCAACAGTAGCTAAACAGCAGCCTACTTCCTGCATCTCAAAGTCCAACATATATATATTTCCTTCCCTTCTAGCAACTAGGGGGACTTTGTTAGTACCAACATTAATAGTACATTTCTCTTTATCAAAAACAACAGTATGTCCATCATCATATAACTGACTTATACTAAGCAAATTATATTTAAGACCTTGAACATATTGTACTTTATCAATCGAAATGTTACTATTACCAATTGTTCATTTGCCAAGAATGCGGAGTGTTTTGCTATCACCAATTGTAACACTACCACCCTTTTTCATTTTTAGGCTAAGAAACTGAGATTTGTCACCACACATATGTCTTGTACATCCACTATCCAATATCCATTGATTGGCATTTACTTTGACCACAAGACATACCTACAAAACAAAGAACAAACAACTCAACGTTTTGGTACCCAAATTTTGTTGGGTCCAACATGGTTAGTTGATAAAACATAAAGAACATTCAATTCAGACTTCTTGATCCACATTTGGACCACTTTAGATGCTCGATTTCCTGTTTTCCTTGTTCTGGCAGCTTGCTGCCCAGAAGCTGTCTGTCTGTTCCAGCTTGCTGGCTTAGCATTCTGACTTGGGCAATGATGTGACAAATGACCTTTCTTTCCACATTTGTAGCATATTTTCCAAGGCATAGCATAATTATATGGAATACCCTGTTTGCCTTCATATTTAAAAGCATTGGTCTTTGATGTAGAAGCCATTCCAAGTCCTTCTTTATCCATAGGAACCTTTGTTTGTTTCATAATAGTCTTTAATACTTCCTCTCCTTGAACAAACTTTCCCATGCCTTTCTCAAGCTTTGTAACTTCAGCTTCTAATTCTTTTATCTTCTCAGCTTGTTGAGTAGCTTCAATTGAGATGGATTCTCTGATTTTGAATGTCTCAAGACATACATCTCTAGCTTCAATTTCTGCACGTAGCTCGCTGAGTTCCTTCATCAATGTATCATTTCTTTTGAGGAGCATCTTGTTAAACCCTTCAAGTTGTGTTAGCTTTCCCTTTAGATCAGAAATGAGATCTTCATGATTGTTTGATGGAGTCTTTTCAGCTATTAGCTCAGAGATCATCTTTCGAAGAGAAGCATTTTTCTTTTCAAGCTTATTATTTTCATTCTTTAATTCCATGAACTCCATAATAGATATATTATTATGTTCCTGCATGGTTAGTGATTCTAATATAATATTTTCAGAAGATATATTAAACTGAAATGATTTTACCGCACTAGATTCAACATCTGAGTCCGAATGTGATACATCACTATCTACAAGGACTTCTTCGGTGTTTCCTCGAACCATATCATCATCAATGCCAACCAATGCAATATTTAGCATATCTTCGCTTGAGTCTTCATTGGAATTAAATTCCTCTTCACTCCAAGTGATTTGAGCCTTTGCTTTGTTTTCGTCTCTTGAGGCAGCTTGCTGGTTTGACTTGAAACATACATCCTTTGATTTTGTTGTAGCTTTATAATGCATTTTTAAGGTATCCCATATATCCTTTGCTGTGCTACATGAAGAAACCTTGTCAAAATCTGAATTTGAAAGACCACATATTAGTGTGTACCTTGCTCTTCCATCATAGCTTGTTTTCATCAATTCTGCCTCGGTAAGATCATCAACATCTTTTGGCTTGCCATTATTATCCAAAAAAGTGAATGGACCATCCTTAACGACTCTCCACTCAAATGGATTTCTGCTCAAGAACACCTTCATCTTTAGTCTCCATAAATCATAATTTTCTACCCCATTGAGAAGCGGTGGCGTGTTTAATGATTCTCCCTTTACATAAAAGTGTGCCATCGGATCTGTACTTTCCTGTTACAGAAATGTTAGTACACCAAAGCTCTGATACCAACTGAGAATCAACACCTAGAGGGGAGGGGTGAATAGGTGTTATGACTAACAATGACCGATTTTAAATATTACCAAGTTATGTGACTGAAAAAGCAAAAATCAGTCTGTTTTGCTGTCTGGCAGCTTACTGAGTTCACAGAATATAAAGTGGCAGCTAGCTACGTTGTTCACAGTAGTATAGAAAATGTGCAGAAAATAAAGAACACACAGCAATTTTAGCCAGGTTCGACCCCTATCTCCTATAGGTCTACGTCCTGGTCCTTTACCAACACAGCAAAGGAATATATTATTGATCAAAGTGAATTACAACTACACAATACAATAATATATCTCCCTGATCTCCCAGTTACTGTTTGCAGCTTGCTGAAACACCTTGTTCCTTGAACGCAGCTCTCTAAGTACTATACTACACCAAGTATAAACTCCTCTAGCTATCAAGTTCCTTGAACCCTTGTTTCCCAAGCTTACAAAACCAGCAACTACCAACTTACAAGTTGAACAATACAAAGATATAATGAATTACAACCGAAACTATGAACTCTAATCAAGAATATATATCGTATAATATATAAGAGCTCAAGTATGTAAAGATTTTGCAAATCAGCCTTTGATAGTACTTGTGTTTTCTTTAAAACGTTGTCCAACAACTGAGAATGAAAACCACACAAGTATTTATATAATGAACAAATGATTTTGAATTAATCTAACAACCAACGGTCTTGACTACCAAGTCTCACGTTTTTGTTCCTTGATTAATTCAAGCCCAACGTTCATGAAAGTAACGTTTAGAAACCAGAAAAATAGAGAGAATAAAAACGTTTAGAAGACACGTTCAACTGGTTTGAAAACCCTAATAAAATAGAAGTCGTTAAAAGATAAAACGTTTATAAACAACTTCCTATAATATAGGAATTATATATATATGAAAATAAATTCGAAATTATTTGAGCCCATATATATATATACACCATATATAACTGATAGAGTCCTTACAAAACGTTTCCTAGAAGATTTCCTATAAATTAGGACTGAAACTCTATCTGCTGGAAGTGTTGTCAGCTTGCTGCCTGCGTACAAAATTACTCTGCCAGCTTTCTGCCTGCAAAGAAAATAAATCTGCCAGCTAGCTGCTACAACATGTTTTGTTAGAAAATACACAGTATTTATCTCCTGCAAAACCATGTTAGTACAACATACTTAACCCAGCTTACTGCTATAGTGTTATCATCAAAATACCAGGGTTTCATAATTTTTGTTAGATATTATTTTTTCTTAATAATTTATTTTTTAAAAAATAGAATCACCTAATTTTACAAACCAATAAAAACATATTTATATAAAATGAGAAATATGCCTATAAATTTATTTATCTCTTCTATTAATACACAAATTTTCCGTAAGAAAAATAAAATAATATAACTCAAATTTCTTCTCTCACAAATGTTCATAATCTTTCTAAATAATCAATTTGTAAAGTAGTGAAACCTAAAACAGTTGTATAGAGAAGTTGGGAAAAGGTCAGCCTATCCTCAAATCTCAATAATTTATTTATGTACTTTAAGTACTTCCATAATTTATTTGTTGTAAATTCCTTTTTAGTTTATAGTTCTATTTAATAAAATAAAATATTAAAATTATATTTACCAATAAATAATCAATTTCCCTTTTATGGTATAACATGTTACCTATTTTATTTTAACATTTCTATTTTTTTTAATTAAAACGTATTTTCTTTCAATAATATTATGAGAAATTTTATTGAAATAAAGCAAGATAATAATATTATAATATCTACTAACTAACTGATTTTTTTAGCTGAAACTTATCATCTTTTCTCTATTTTCAAATCAAATCATGTCATTTAAAATTTGAAGATTACAAAATTCTTATCTCAGTATTACAAATCAAATTTAAAATTATTTATATTAATATTAAAAAAAATATGTTCATATTTTAAAATAAGTTTAATTATTAAATTATATACTAAGAGCTTCTCGGCGTCGCCTCACGTCGACCCCTCGAATCGTTCATATTAATAAAATTAAAAAAACAAAATTCATAATTTATATACTTCACTTTGAATTTATCACAGAATACGGTGAAAAATTGGGGAAGTAAAATCACTATAAGGATTTTTTTTCTTTTCATTTTAAATATTTTTATGGTACTACTTTGTTATGAAATATGCAAGAAAAGTTGTCTCTTTTAATTAATGTTTGTTAGATATTATTTTTTTATAATTTATTTTTTTTAAAATAGAATCACCTAATTTTATAAACTAATAAAAACATATTTATATAAAATGAGAAATATGTCTATAAATGTATCTCTTCTATTGAAACACTTAATTTTAATTTACGTAAGAAAAATAAAATAATATACGTCAAATTTCTTTACATAATCTTTCTAAATAATCAATTTGTAAAGCACTGAAACCTAAAACAGTTGTATAGAGAAGTTGGGAAAAGGTCAGCAAACCCTACTGCTTATCCAGCAAAAGCAGCAAAAATTAGTGAATCGTGAATCTTACAACACTCATCATACTTTAAATCTAACTGATATCATTATTAAAGTAAATATTCCTATAATTATTTAGTTTTTATATGGGTTGTAAAATATGCCCAATCAACAAAAAATAAAATGAATTCATTTCATTTACTTTACCTTAATATCTTTAATTAAGAAAGTATTCAATTTTTAAGGCTTAAAAATACACACTTACAAAACACATTGCACTATAAGGATTATTTTTCTTTTCATTTTAAATATTTTTATGGTACTACTTTGTTATGAAATATGCAAAAAAAGTTCTCTTTTAATTAATTTTTGTTAGATATTTTTTTTTTTTTTTAAAGAATCACCTAATTTTACAAACCAATAAAAACATATTTATATAAAATGAGAAATATGCCTATAAATTTATCTCAACTGTTTTAGGTTTCACCTAAAACAGTTGTACAGAGAAGTTGGGAAAAGGCCAGCTTGCTAAATCTAACAGATATTATTAAAGTAAATATTCCTATAATTATTTTTAAAAATAATATAATGAATACTTTAGTTTTTATATGGGTTGTAAAATATGCACAACCAACAAAAAATAAAATAAATTTATTTCATTTACTCTACCTTGATATCTTTAATTAACCAAACATTCAATTTTTAAGCTTACAAATACACACTTACAAAACACATTGCATAAGGATTCTTTTTATTTTAATTTTTAATATTTTTATGGTACTACTTTGTTATAAAATCTTATCGAAAAGTTGTCTCTTTTAATTAATTTTTGTTAGATATTATTTTTTCTTAATAATTTATTTTTTAAAAAATAGAATCACCTAATTTTACAAACCAATAAAAACATATTTATATAAAATGAGAAATATGCCTATAAATTTATTTATCTCTTCTATTAATACACAAAATTTTCCGTAAGAAAAATAAAATAATATAACTCAAATTTCTTCTCTCACAAATGTTCATAATCTTTCTAAATAATCAATTTGTAAAGTAGTGAAACCTAAAACAGTTGTATAGAGAAGTTGGGAAAAGGTCAGCCTATCCTCAAATCTCAATAATTTATTTATGTACTTTAAGTACTTCCATAATTTATTTGTTGTAACTTCCTTTTTAGTTTATAATTTTATTTAATAAAATAAAATATTAAAATTATATTTACCAATAAATAATCAATTTTCTTTTTAGGGTATAACTTGTTACCTATTTTATTTTAAAATTTCTATTTTTTCTAACTAAAATGTATTTTCTTTCAATAATATTATGAGAAATTTTATTGAAATAAAGCAAGATAATAATATTATAATATTTACTAACTAACTGATTTCCTTTTAGCTGAAACTTATCATCTTTTCTTTATTTTCAAATCAAATCATGTCATTTAAAATTTGAAGATTACAAAATTCTTATCTCAATATTACAAATCAAATTTAAAATTATTTATATTAATATTAAAAAAAGTTTGTTCATATTTTAAAATAAGTTGAATTATTAAATTATATACTAAGAGTTTCTCGGTGTCGCCTCACGGCGACCCCTCCAATCGTTCATATTAATAAAATTAAAAAACAAAATTCACAATTTATATATTTCACTTTGAATTTATCACAGAGTACAGTGAAAAATTGGGGAAATATAATCAATATAAGGATTTTTTTTCTTTTCATTTTAAATGTTTTATGGTACTACTTTGTTATAAAATCTTATCGAAAAGTTGTCTCTTTAATTGATTTTTGTTATATGTTATTTTTTTTATAATTTATTTTTTTTAAAAATAGAATCACCTAATTTTACAAACCAATAAAAACATATTTATATAAAATGAGAAATATGCTTATAAATTTATCTCTTCTATTGATACACTTAATTTTCGGTAAAAAAAATAAAATAATATACCTCAAATTTCTTCTCTCACAAATGTTCATAATCTTTCTAAATAATCAATCTGTAAAGTAGTGAAACCTAAAACAGTTGTATACACAGCTAGAGATTTATATTTCTTACTTAAAATTATCATGTTTATTAAAATTATCATCTTTTCTCTATTTTCAAATCAAATCATGTCATTTAAAATTTGAAGATTACAAAATTATTATCTCAATATTAGAAATCAAATTTAAAATTTTATATTATTTATATTATTAATTATTTATATTAATAAAACATATAATAAAAATAAAAGTACAAATTAATTTTTTTTAATGAAACCTTCTTCACATCATTCAAAATGAATAAAGTTATATTTTATATTGGAATTACAATAATTTTATTCATTCCACAAAAAGCATTACAGAGGGATCAATACAATCATGCATAGCTAGACTGCAAGTACTGGCAGCAACAAAACTAACCTGATATTTAATTTACTAATAAAGAAAAAGACAACTATTAAGCCAAGTATAAATCTGAAAGCTACTAATCATGGTACTTAAATTCCTTAACACTGCGTATCCCAAAATTTCTCTTCAAACTTAGGCATTTCGAGTAGCACTTCTTATACACTCATTAGCTCCATGTCTTGGAAGGGTAGCTCTCGCAATTTATACCATGATCATTTGGCCTAAACATGTTATTCTCTTCAGTATTTCCAGCAATTTCAATCTGCTACACTTTAGATTTGGCTGCACATGATTTCTGAGCAAGTTTGGTCCAAGGTCCTTTTGATGGCACTGTTTAGCACATCTTTTAGAGATACTCTCGTACAAATCTCCTCATCTACGTCAATGACCGCTTTCTTGAAAATCCATACAATAACAATTAACAGATACTTGGGAGGACTTGCAAGAAACACAGGCAGACTAACCACTAATGAAACAACGATACACTATCCTTGATCATTGATGCTTATTGCCAAGAACTACCTTTTCTACATGAAAGCAAAAATGGGAAGAAACAAAAATTGGTCGATAAACCACAGTTGCGATCAATATTTTTGTTTAACCAGTGCCCAAAAAGGCAGCATGCATCAACCTGCAATATCTAATATTTATTCGGAAGTACAGGCCAAAATTTGACAAAATCTGCAGTCAACTTTTCGTAAGTACAGGCCATTGACATATTCGAAACATAGGAATCACAAAGTTCAAAATTTTGACTTTAATATGTTAAAAAATTAGTATGATATTTATTGTGCATTAGCTGTACTCTTAAAAAAAACTAAATTTACAGTTCGTTAAGGACAGAAAGGAGGAAAGGTAGTTTCTGTGTACGCCATAAATACGGGACACCTGATTTCGTATTCCAATAAATATGAAAGTGGTACAATGAACACATTGTCGCACTAAATATGATTCTAAAATCAAATGATGTTATCATGTCTATGGGTAGTAATTGAAGCTCCAAGTAAAGTACTTACCAGAATTTTATTTGTTATTGCTTGATATGTCACTTAAGTTGGAACCAATGTATCCTTCAGATTTAGCAAAAAACAAAATGTATCCTTTAGAAATGTAACATCCAAACTGATGTTTCTTCACATTTCCCAAGCAGATTCTGAGGGTACTGCAAAATGTGAGATTAAGGTTTTTTAACATAAGCATCGCTGTAGTCATGGTACGTCAAAGAAAACATGAAGTAAGCAAGTCAAAATGATATAATTGGTAATTTATTAGAGGTTAGACAGTTACCGTGATACAATCTATATTAGCTCACAAACAAATAGCTAGGGTCTTTCATTTTCTGATGAAAAATGTGGTATTTTCCCTTCTAAAAAGAAAACAGGAACAATGTTGACCCGTGGTAATTAATTGAATCAAATTGTATTGATCGTAACACAACAAAGATTTTTGTTTTTTGATTATTACAGAGACACGCGTAATATTACCATTATTTCACTAAGATTGCGGCACTTAACAAAGAGTATGTTTGAACAACTCTTTCAAGCTATAGAATGAGATCAGTTTAAGTCATAACACAAAAATGAATAGAACTTGATTATTACATAGACACCTTATATTACCATTGTTTGCACTAAGATGGTGGCACTGAAGAGAGAGAACATTGTTTATGAAAAATTGAGTGCAACTCACCAGAGAGATGCATCCTGAGTATAGAACTACAACAAACATACTAATTGATCCAAAGTTCGCCCAGCTGCAGCAATTTGCACATTTTAACTTAGAACTATATTAATTCTGTCAATCGAGGAATATCTACTGAATCCATTAGTTTACGAAAATTTAACCAAACTAATTGGTTTAATTTCCACTACATAACTTTTAGAATACATGAGCCAAACTAAAATGAAAGCTGGAGATGAACAGATAGATGAAAATAACCTGATAGCCAATAGCTTGTGGAGCAATATCTTCAACTTGAAAAACTTTATGGATAGAAGTACATAGGTTAGTTAACCCTTTTGATAACAATGTGCATCCATTAATAAAGCAGACTAAAAACTATACATGGTCAGAACCATTCAGAGAATTTAACAAAATGAAAGATATGTACCTGGACAGTGCATATATGCAGCATCATGCAACAGTGACTTAGTGGTGCAAGAATTTTAGAAAAGGATCTAGCTTAGACTGTCGCTTGTTGGTGAGTGAAAAAGTTACCAGTGCTTATATCCGACCTGTTAGTGTTAGTGCCCTAGAGACAATACAATTGTACTTCTGAGAAACACTATTTGTTATTTAATAATGATTATGTTCTATTGATTATTCGACAACAATTATTATGTCTTTATTTACTGCGATATTAATGTTAGAGTAATAAATGTCCTTGGAATATTGAACACCTATTCTATTTCTTTAAGTATGTAACTTAAAAATGAGATTATATGAATAGTGTTTATATTCCTAAAGATATCCCTAATTAAGCATTATGAATTGGGACAATTGTGATGCATAAAGATTAGTATGTTCGTTGACTAAATGACCACATCTCATTGGTCATAGGTATAGTGATACTAAAGTCAAGAACATAGGTGCATGTAATATTCTACATGGCACCGGATAGACCCACAGTGAGATTCTACATGGTAATAAAGTCATTAGAATAGCTCACAGTGATAATGGTGTAATGATCCTTAGACTTGAGATCATTATATTTCTATACGAGGATTAATATACTTTGATTACATTAAAAGTTACCTTTGACCGGGTGATGATAAAAGTGGACATCGGGTATATTATGAGTCATATGAGAAATATGAATGATAGATATAGGATTTAACCCTCCTATTATTAGGAGAGATATTATTGGCCTCTTGATTGAGTGAGACTATGAAAATGCATGGCCATGCTCAAATATTGATTTGTTTTAATAGTCTACTCATTGATCAAGGAAACCTGGATTAAATGTTGAAGAGGATGACTAATAACATGCCTCGAGTTTAATCTATAATATTTGGTTAAAGGGATTATATTACACGGAAACATTAGTCACGAAAGGTTTAATTGGATCACCAATTATTATTATTACTTGGGTAGCAATGATGTATTACTAGATGCCGCTCATTGTTTATAATTTTATTATGAGATATTAAAATTATTTCCAACGTAATAATAACCTAAAGGGTTACACATAAAGAACGTTTTAAACGGAGCATTAATTAAATTTAGAATTTAATTGAATTATTATTATTATTGAATTATTGGATTAATTAAGTAGGACTTGATTAATTATATAATAATTCGAATATAATAATTAATAATACTAATAATCAGATTGGGTTTTGGAAGCCCAATCAGATTAAGCAAGGCCCAAAATTCTCTTTCAATAAATACATTATGATGTATTGTTTTAGGTTTTGGTGACAAAATTCGTTTTCAGAAAAAAAAACCTAGCAGCTCTGCATATTAGAGAGGCTAGAAACAGAGAGAGAAGGTTTTGAGGGCGTTTTTATTTGGCTAGTACCAACTCCGTGATCGTTGGACGATCAAGAGTTTGTGTGGACTACTTTGGCGACGCAGATCTTGAACAAGGGCTGCGTGGTGGTTACAACAAGGACCTCCAAGTTTCTGAATATTATAAGCTCAATTAAGGTATGATTTCGTTTCTCCATAATCAGCCATGTCTTGTACACGGATCCTAGGGTTAGGGTTTCGGATTATTATTGTTTTTACGACTGTTTTCGCTGCGTATGATGCCCCGAAACCCAACACGACCAAGCTCCAGCAGTACTGTAGCAGTATCAAGTACTTCCATTATATAAGTAATTAAATATAATTGAGAAAAGCCTGACATTTAGACCAAGCTGGTTATTTGGTTGGCTATAGCAACCGAGCATAAAAAAACCTTCTGCGATTGAACTTGGTTCATAAAATGTTGCACCCTGATTGTCCAGCCCCCCTTCATAGGTAGCCCAAACTTTTTCGAAAGATGTGGCCTGAGAGACATGTAGCGCTCCTAGATCAATTATCCCACTTGCAAAACTTGTACCTACATACATAAATAGTCATGAAAAAAAAAGAAGATGATTTATTAGGTAGGTAGTATGGACATTTAATGGATGGATCATTATACCAACAGGGTGACAAAGTATTTGGTCCTGGTATCAAGTACGGGAGATGAGGGACATTTAGAACCTTTTAATGAAACTTCGCATATACCTGGTGGCCATTTGGGAACTGGTGCTGGAAGCTTGAATATGGTTTTAATGAACAATGTAATGTTGTCTTTCTTATGTTTAGTAGATGGAGGAGATGCCTGAAGTCGGCAGTTCACTTTTGTAGGTTGCATGAAACACACCCTTAGACAGTAGCAGAGTTTTAGACAGTAGCAGCAGTTTCCACATTATTATGAAAAAATTGACTCTACGTAAAATTAAGGGTAAGAAATGGACAATACAAAAATTGTTTATCCCTTCATACCAATTTAAATTGAGTTATTACTTCTTACAGATTCAAAAATAAAGAAAGAAAGGAAAGGAAGGCATACCTTCGCCTAACCTGCCCCAAAACTTCTTGTGCTTTAGCACCGTATCCAATCTCAGCACCACTCTGCAGAAAATTTAAGAAAGAAAAATATTGGTAAATATATACATAAACATTGATAAAATTAAGCTAATAGTTTATGCAGATAGCTGATGACTGAGAAAATGCAAAATACAAACCGCTGATGATTAAGAAAGTAGAAAACCCAACCTGTTTGATCCATCGTGCCGAAATTAGACTGATTTGGAAAGTAAAACTGAAATTCACATTTGAATATGTGAAGATTATTATGATATCCACCCTTTTTCCAGCAAAAATGATTCAAAACTCCAAATTTTCGGCTAAGATCGAGGAGAAATAACAGAACTAAAAATTGTGTTTCCATAGATGCATTGTGGTTGTGGATAATTCCCGGATACAAATGGTTTGCATAACTGAATCACACATATGCGTGTTAAATTGCAATGCGGGTTAGGACCAGGTAACCCGGTAGATGTAGAAGGACCAAAAAGGACAATATATTGAACATGTATAAATAAATTATAGGGGTAAAAATAGTAATTTTCCAAAGCTTTTGTGTTCAGGAATTAAGATTATATAGATATATAGATGTGTTTGATGTATATAACTGGCAAACTTATCACAATTGAATTCATAATCCTTCTCAAAACTGTATAATCATTTTACAATTACTCATGTTGTGTTGAAATAAAAAATTGATGATTGCTCTATACAATAAAAAAAAGTACAAAAACACAACACACATACCGGATTTCGTTGAGGTATGAGAAAGTTAGTCAGACAACGATGGACGTTCAGAACCAATATAGTGAACTCTGCCCACTGTCATTTCATACATGTTATAGCATTCTCCAAACCAAGGCCAAACTTCTACCTAAAAGTGATTTAAAAAGATCTTTCATTCGGTCGGAGTTTTGAAATTATTACTAAGTTTGCGGGTTATCAGTGATATAACAATTTATCAAAAAAGACAAAATAAGTAAACTTACTATGGATTGCACTGGTATGTTTTGATCCAATACAGTCAATGGAGATGCACATGTAGCTGATTCAAAAAAAAAATCTGAAATTAGAATATTAACGCAAATGTTTGAGAATATCTCATGAATGTGTCAATAAAGTTGTTGATTGTTAATGTTACCAACTGTTCTTGTGAAATCTGTTATTTGTTGTATTTCATGTAGCATGTGGAGAAATGTGAGAACTTATTCAGTCAATAGGAGGAGGAACTTTACACAATTGTAACAACGAAGATAAAAAAGAAGTCAGACAATTATAACAAATTCAATGTATTTCAATTATACATGACAAAAAAATCTGCTCAACATAATGTTAATTTTATATACATTTAAACTTACTCTGATTAGGAATACGATCTCGTATTGTAAGGTGAGCAACATTTTCTGAATCAACGAAAAACATATTGCGAGAAGAATTCAAATACAAAAATTAATCAATAAGATTAATACACCATTCCATAGCTAATAAGATATTGAAACACATTTAGTGATTAACAAAGATAAACCCAAGGAAGGAATCTCCATCCAGATATTAAGTGAGATAGTTCATATCAACACTATCACTTAAATTACAAAACACAAACATAAGATATATTTAGAACTCTAAAAACACACAATTTGACATATACACACATACATACATCCAAAACAACAGATCCATTTGGCAGGTGGAGTGAATAAACACCTAAGCTTAACAAACAAATGATTGTGTACTTATTGTATGCGACATTAGCAACATTTTACCTAGCAGAACACGCACAAAGTTATAAGCAAATAAGATACCGTATAACATTAAATGGCACTAATCGATAAAAAAAACAGTATGAGCCTTGATACCTGTAAGGTGAAGATCCGATCCTCGAATTGGACTTCTTTAGTCAAGAAATCGGCACCAATTGTGGCTTTGTACTGACTACTGAACTTGCGATTCACATATCTATATTGATTTCATCAAGGAATACACATATATATAAATCATAGAATTCAATTTAATCATATAAACTCGATTACTTACTCAATTAAAAAGGATCTAACATATAATCTATTTCATATATTAAAAAACAAAATCATGTCTTGGAGAGAAAGAGAGGGAGAGAGAGAGGATACTGATTCATCAGAGATGGCTTCCCAACCCTGCCAATTTCAAATCAAACATCATTAACACACTTTAGAGAGAGAGAGAGAGAGGGATGGAGAGAGATTTGGAGAGGGGAGACCTGCTGTCGCCGAGAATGATGACTTTGAGAAGCATATATACGTCGACGGGACGCCATAGAATTGAGGAGCTTTGAAAGTGTGTGTAGATTGTATGCAAAGCCTTGTAATTGAATTGAAGAATAGTTGTGCGTTTTCAGATTCAAATTCGACTTGTTTTACAAACTCAATTGATTTTTTGGTTCCGAATATTCCAAAATGGTCTCGCCCTGCCAAGCTGTATCTAACACATATCTATATAATCTTAATTCATGAAAAGACATCCATTAAAAAGACAAATATACAAACCTGATTTATCCACGATCCGGCAATAGGAGGTAGTTGATTTCCTTCACTATTCGAAAACCAGCATCACATAAATGACCTGAAAAAGCACCGTCAAAACATCTAACAACCTGATAGACAATAAAACAATACAAAACATAAGTTTTTGTGGAAAAACGTAAGAAAACAAATACGAAACAATAATATGAAACAATAATATGAAAACAAAGATGAAAAAATGATCCGGCAATGGCTAAAGATAAGAAAATTGTACACAGAGAAGATGAGGTTATTAATTTGAATTTGAAATTAGTAGTAACTGATTGATCCACAACAAATTTTTACGTGTCAAAGCCTACAATCAAGGAATAAATAAATGTTGTTGATGTAAACATACATGGGTATTACCCATTTGTATCCGGGTCAATGTGATTTGTATTGATTTGTTAATGAATTTAGTGATGGATCAGATCCGATTGTACATAGAGCGACCCAACTGTAAAATTTTGGACAAAAATGGCCTTGATGGCTAATGTTATTTTAAATTTGGAAAGGATAGAAAAGGTAATTTTCCAGTTTTTATGTGTTCATGAATTAAGATTATATAGATAAATACATTTTATTAAATAAATAATTAATAGAACAAAATAATATGCTAAATAATATATTATAATTAAAATACATCCGATTTTTACTATGATAATCTATCCATTTAATTCTCGATTTATTGATTAATCGCATATCGGTATCTTAATTCATTAATTTCGATTCCCAAATTTTACAAAATTAACGGCACGACATGCAACAACCTAAACAAAGTACTATATATAAATTGATTTTTCAGTATACACACGTTGAGGCCGGGCAGAATGTCATTAGCAAAAACATTTGTCGTATGAGCAAGCACATATCTTACGTGATTAATCCAATGACTAATATTTTAATTAGTTATTTTAAATATTTTAATTATGTTTTATTGTAAAATTCGAGTTCAATTTCTCGCAAAAAAAAAAAAAAAAAAAAACCCCTCCCAAGTAAGCAGAAGTATGCGCAGAGTAAAATACTTCACTTAACTCTAACACGTGATCATCCGACCATTTATACCAAAATCATCAAATTTTGTAAACATCGTCATTTCAATTATTATAATCTCAACCTGGGAAAAAAAGACAATCACCCTCCATTAACATTACAGTGTTCTGACAAATTGTAAAAAAATAATAAAAGAAAAGCAGTTGATGACAATCACTAAGAAAGTAGTAAAAAGACAAGCACTTTAACTTAACCTTGTGCTGGTGCTGATTCACTACACCACTATATTGATTTCTATACAATGTCAATGTCAATGTCATTCACTTTCTTACATTAGTACCTTAGCTTACTTGTTAAGAAACTTACTTGCATTCTGTTTTATATACTTGATCATAGTGCATTTGTTTCAGGCATGGATAAAAAACCAAGTGTACTAGGCAATAAGATTAGTAAGATGAACAAGGTTTCGTCCGAGATTGATTTCCAAGATATTTTTGATCAAAGTTTTAGTGATGAGGTTACTGATCATAAGGATGTTAAGTTTCATCGTCGAATGAGTCGTGATGTTTTTGCTGATAGTTCTGATGCTGGTGCTCTTTTTCGTGTTGATGAACTCGCTGATCTCCCTTCCTTTCCTTTCCCTAATCAGGTATGTGTGTGCGCGCTATGTAATTAGTAGTGACCGCGTTAAGTTACCAGTTCTCCTAACACCTTATTGTTTCGATTGTGTGTTTGTTTGGGTTGAATTCGGATAACAACCATGTGATTTCATACAGGACAATGAGTGCATACTTTTTTTCTTTTGAAAATGGTTGATGCTTATATTTGTAGATTGTTAAATACATGTTAAGATTACGTGATAATCTCATTTTTATGTGTGGTAAATTATGTATAGTTATTTGATCCAAGAGGTTTATTGGGTATATACACTAGATTGAACCCAGGTTTCAATATTAATCACTTGTCTTACTGTAGGCAGTCACTTCTGTTTTTCAATAATCTCCTCATATGCCTATGAATGGCCAAAATATACTGTGGTATCTAGAAACCTTCATTTGTTTGTTTAATTTGAAATGGCAGGAGATTATGAATGGCTTTTCGAGTTGTGCTGAAGTAACAGGAGCTCCACTCTGGAGTCAGAGTTATAGCACTCCCAAACACTCTTGTGTAACAGCCACAATGGATTCACAATCATCAATATGTGGTATGTTGCTGTTGTGTATGAGAGTGGTACATTTACGGAACATTTTATTGACCATTACTGTGTATTATGAACTCCAAAAATGCTAGCTTTAATGACAGATGCTATCTTTGTTGCAGCTGGGAGTCCAACTTCAGCTGCTAACTATCTGCCCAAAAGTTGTGATAACCAAGCGGTGGGGGTTACTAGTGGTTCGTCACATGAGCTATCCGATGATGATGATATTGATACAGAAGCTGGTCCATGTGAGCAGAGTGACCAGGGTGACGTAAAACGTATTAAAAGGTATGATGTTGTGTGAAATTATAAAAATGAGATTGCTTGATAAATGTGAGCTTACTAAGATCCCCTGACTTGGTTTATAATTTATTTAGGATGGTCTCCAACAGAGAGTCTGCTAGGCGTTCCAGAAGACGAAAGCAAGCACATCTAGTAGATCTTGAGCAACAGGTGTATATTGTTATAGTAGATGTTAAATTTATGAGCTGCAAATAGATAATAATGTGGCATGGTCAAATTGTTTTGCGTGTTCTGCTATAGTTATTTTGCTTTAAATCTTCCGCAGGAAATTGAAATGTGTTGCTTTTATTTTCATATAGTGATGCACGTTATTTCTTTCGAATTAGTTTTCAGTTGATACTGGATATATGGCTTGCCACAGGTTGATCAGCTTCGTGGAGAAAACTCAACTTTGTTCAAGAATCTGACAAATGCTAATCAACAGTTTAAAGATGCAAATATGAACAATCGAGTTCTAAAGTCAGATGTGGAAGCTTTAAGAGCCAAGGTACCAAAATCTTTGAACTTTTCTATAACCAAAATTTGAGTGAACTTAAAATTATGTGCAAGTTGTGGCTTTGCTCTGTCCCTCAAACATGTCTCATGAAACTTTTCTGTGTCTGAGTTTGTAAACTTTAACTGCTATGGTATACATGCATAGGTGAAACTGGCTGAAGATATGGTTACGCGAGGCTCACTAACCTCTAGCATAAGCAACTTACTTCAGAATCATTTGAACACTTCGCCACAATCCTTTGGAATGCATAACATGGACAGGGTAGGTAATGTCTCGCCAACAATCACAGTTCGCGGAGACAATCCATCATCATATCATGGATTAACAGGATCAGGTCAGACCTCAACTCTGGAGCATGATAATGTCGAACACTTCAATGGCACAGTCGACAACAGCATCATGAACGAAGCTGTAAGCTGTGTGTCGGAAATATGGCCCTGGGAATCTCATGTTCCAACACTGTCAAAGTAGAAGTCAAGTGTGGTTTTCATCAATCTCTGGTGTTACTCGCCTAAGTTGTGCTTCTTTTCGGTTTTGGTTGTGTACTAAGACTGTTATTTTGGATTTTTAGATGAATGTTAATGTTGCATACAATATAAGTTGCTAGCCCTTTAGATGAAAGTAATCTTACTCGCAAAGCCAAATGTGTTGCTGACAAAAGTTGAAGTCTTATGAAAATCATCAGAAGTTAGGAGTTAGGCTTGCATCCATTGTGATCATCAACTGATATAGACATACCTTCATTCCATACCGTTATGCAGGAATTCAAAGATGATGAAGACATTTCGTTAAAATCTCAAGATATTAGCGAATCGAGCTTACAAGATTGTATCATATATTCAACACATTCTCCTAATATGGTTATAAGAATTCAAATTTTATCAAATTTTGAAATGTTTCACCCTTTAGTCCAAGCTATATTTGCATTTTCAGATTTTGAAATTCTAAATCGCAATTGCAATCTAATTAATGATTCGGTTTTGATTTCCGAGCGAAATTAAACAATTTTTCTAACATTTTGATTCTTACATTATTTTTCTTTAAGATTAATTTTTTTTATTAAATTTCGATATTATATCAAAAAGTAGAGCACGCAAAATCCATCTTCTAGTAAAAGAATAGTACAAGTCATTGTGTGGAAGAATAGTACAAGTCATTGGGTGGAAAAACAAAATGTCCCTTTCATATTTTCTGTGTGGTGCAGGTATGAAACACGAAATTACGTTACAAGCATCTAGCAAACACAGCCGACTGTTTTGATTTTTCCAACTGACAAAGCATCATGTGAACACATATAAAGGCGGTCTTTGGCCCCTTGTAAATTTATAATTTTTACAAATTCCAATTTAATACGCATTCCGTCCTCTCGATTCTTTACCTCGAGAGGACGGCACGGAGGTTAAGAAAAAATGTAAATTAATAGAGAAAAATGAAAAAAATGAGTAAAGTGGTGGGACCAATCAATATTTAATGTATAAAGTGGGTATAAAGTAGATATAGCGGAGGAAAGTAGTGAATGTGATTGGATTTTATATTATAAAATGTTACTCCCTCCGTCCCACTCAAACTGGCTTGTTTTACTTTTCTTGGTCAAATTGACTAATTTTGAAATGTAAATTACATATACAATATATTGAATATAATCAATGAAAAAAATATTGTAAAAAAGTAT
The DNA here is from genome assembly GCA_030848705.1 of Heracleum sosnowskyi. Lineage (NCBI taxonomy): Eukaryota > Viridiplantae > Streptophyta > Magnoliopsida > Apiales > Apiaceae > Heracleum > Heracleum sosnowskyi. Next base: position 3,892,459 of record CM061242.1, on the reverse strand, counting down.
ATATAAATTATTATAACGTACATTTTTTAGATTTGAAAAAATGTAAGTCAATAATTTTTAAAAGTTATTCAAAGTTTGGTCAATTTGACCAAGAAAAGTAAAACAAGCCAGTTTGAGTGGGACGGAGGGAGTACTATTTTTGGTATGTAAAGAAATGAGATGACGTACCAAAAAGGAAAGTGTAAAGAAATTAGAGGGACACGTGGAGTAGTAAATTAAATATTGAGTCTGTTTGGCAACGGATTTATAAGCCGAATTATGACTTATAAACGCGTAAGAGCTTATGTGGATGTTTGTCATTACAAATTTAATAAATTTTAGTTAATTATTATTTTAACCGACCATTTTATATACATAGTTGGAAATGCTCTAACGACTCGTTATTCGGAATAGTTTAGCAAATTTATAACCAACTAATTTTAACGTGTCCCTCATTTTCTAATACACACAACAAATACTACAATACAAGACTGACTGGTTTACTCCACCTCCTCTTGTATCTATATCTCCGGCACTCGGTTATTCCGGTACGTTTTACTCGCCGTTTCCGATCACTTTTATTTCTTATTTATCATCATCATCATCGGTAAAAAACACTCTAGTTTATCAACATTTCACCATTTTTTGTGCTTGATAATTTTGTTACATATGTATGTGTTTGTATGCTTGATGAATTGTTGTAGCTACTTTGATTCATTTTTCTGTATGTAGTTTTTATTTACTGCTGATTAGTGTAATTGTAGTCTACGAACATTTTATCGATTTTGTGTTGATAATTTGTGTGTCTGTATACAGTCTGAATTTGTTGTATAGTTATTTCTACTGTGAATTGTGATTGTTTTTTTAATGGATTAGTGGGATTAATTTGAACTGTTTGTTTGTGGTGATGTTTTGGTTGATTAATCAATTTCATATGTTGACCTCATTGTATTAGATTATAATTTATCAGCCTCTCTCTCTCTCTCTCTCTCTCTCTGTCTCTCTCTCTCTGTCTATTTATGAGAGAGCTCTCTTTGTGTGCCAGGGAGGGAGAGAGAGAGAGATCTCTGTGTGTGGGAGAGAGGTAGAGAGAGAGAGTGATTTGTGTGTGGGAGAGAGGTAGAGAGAGAGAGAGAGAGCTCTGTGTGTGGGAGAGAGAGGGAGAGAGGGAGAGAAAATGATACTCCCTTAGTCCCGTTTTTGTGTCCAGTTTACTTTTTGCAGAGAGAGAGAGAGAGATAGATAGAGAGAGAGAGAGAGAGAGAGAGAGAGAGAGAGAGAGAGAGAGAGAGAGAGAGAGAGAGAAAGAGAGGGAGAGAGGGAGAGAGAATATGATGTATCATGTTAGTATCAGCTATAGTGTGTTGTTTAAAGTTTATTGGTGGAGTTCTGTTAGTTATGTTTGTTTAGTGTAAACTAACTTAAATGTACTGCTTGGCTTCTGAATAACAATATGGATGTGGTGAAAGATTGCCTCTGGAGATGGAATGTTTAGCTCTTCATTTTTTTATATTTAATTGAAGGCTCATTATATGATGAATTTACAAGCTTTATTTAAAAAATTATATGCAGTATGCACACCATGATTTGAGTAAGTTGAACTTGTGAAGTTGTTTACCGGGGTGTACTATTGAGTATTGACATGTTATATGACCTATTAGTTCTTGGGCTGCATCAAGTTGAGCTCATGTGTATTGACAATTTGACATTGTTCCCATTAGAGATTGTACAATATGCCCCATTAGAGATTGTACAATATGTTTCTCTGAGACGTTTTATTTTAAGTTTGTATATCTTGTCACTCTAACAATGCGCCTTGTCTATTTGATATTTTGTTTTATTTTTTGTTTGACGAAGATATGGAAGCTAATCTCCATTTGCAAAATTTGTAGGCAAGTGACACCCGATGGCCCGGGGAAACATCTATACAAGGCGTGTGAAAGTTTTCACATTGGCTATTATAATGTATTTGGACTATAAGGTGAAAATATTTCCTCATTCCCAATGTCGAACGTTACGTATCAAACCTTTTTGGGAATTTATCAGTTTCTTGTCTTGTGGTTGTTTTTGTTTAGGCTTTGCAAAAAAGAGAAAAATGGGTAAGTAAATCTAAACGAGATGCCATGTGGGAGAAGCTTCATGAGCGCAATGCAAAGCGAGTGCTGAAGGTTATTATTGAATTAGAAGGAATGTGGGTAAAACTTGGACAATACATGTCCACACGTGCTGATGTGCTCCCTAATGCATATATACGCGTACTGACACAGTTGCAAGACTCTCTTCCTCCTCGCCCTTTGAAAGTGGTAATGCTTTACTAGAATGTGTTTGAAGGTGGATAAAAATGTTGCCTTTCACAATTTTACATACTTAGTTATTTGTACTTGAAAGGCAAAAAGTAGTGGATTTATTTATCAGTATGTCTACTTGCCTATAACTACTGATTTTATGTTGGGACCGGTACTTTACCCAATTATATTGAATTTGTCTGCAAATTATTGAATCTTAAATCTAGGGGCTATTGGGCTGAAAATCAGAATAGCTTGAGAAACATTGTCAGATAACTAGTTACTCTTTTTTTTGGGCACAGGTTTGTGAGACCATAGAGAAAGAATTGGGAAAACCAATGAGGGATATGTTCCATAATTTTGTTCAAGTTCCTCTGGCAACCGCATCAGTAAGATCCTTGAACCACATAGTACAATTTATAGTAACAATAGTCAATTTTGAGCTTTGTGGAGGTGTTTTTTTAAATTCTCATATGATTAATTGTGTGTGTTGTGACAATGTGGAGTTTGATTTAGCATGTTGTTTCTTCTCGTTGAATTTTCTACTTCCAGATAGCCCAAGTTCATCGCGCAACTCTAAGTGATGGTCGGGAAGTGGTGGTTAAAGTTCAGCATGAAGGCATCAAGTCAATCATCTTGGAGGTTACTCATACTTTCTTTTCTTTCCTTTTTTATTTTTTGGTTTTATCTCTTCTTGGGGTGTGTTCGACTTTGATTTCTGATTAAATTGGTATATTTTTGGTTCAGGACCTGAAGAATGCGAAGTCAATTGTTGACTGGATAGCATGGGCAGAGCCTCAGTATGACTTTAACCCTGTAATTGATGAATGGTGCAAAGAAGCACCTAAGGAACTAGATTTTAATCGTGAAGCTGGTGTGTGTGCAGTTGTCTGCTAATTTTCTTTAAAATTTATTCTGTCGAATCTGATGAAAGCATTATCTTTCTTGCTGCCTGTTAGAAAATACGAGTTTAATATCCAGGAACCTTGGTTGCAATAATCAACGTGATGAGAAAGTACCTGCCAATTCTGTGGATGTCTTAATTCCCGAAGTTATTCAGGTAAGAAAACAGGCTAAACACACGAAGAAAATGTTAACATTACATTTGTTGCCATATTAATTTTTAAGTAATGATCCGAAGTGAAATTGCAATTTTTCAATAGCCCAATGAAGAAGCCCTATTGACCTACAGTACATATCTATATGAGGACTTTAAATAAAATTTAATATTATTTAATGTATTGTAGAACCTCCGTCTACTGTAAAGTAATATATATTTTATTTGTGTATGTTAGTAGCATAAGTATGTGTTTTCAAATGTAATCTGGTATTAGTTCATTACATTTTTGTTTTATTTTGCTGAGGATAATGGTCTTCCCAACTATATATCTGCTATGTTTAATCATCATTTTATCATTTTACATGTTTGTTGATATGGCAGTCAACTGAAAGGGTCCTCATCTTGGAGTATATGGACGGGGTTCGTTTAAATGACTTGGTATCACTTGAAAATTTGGGTGTTGATAAGCAAAAGCTTGTTGAAGAAATTACACGTGCTTATGCACACCAAATTTACGTGGGTGGTATATTCAATGGTGATCCTCATCCAGGTACAGTTTCTACTTCCCCTTCCTATACCTTCAACTCAATTTGTCAGTGGATTTTTTTCCAATAACATTATTGTGGTCACATTTTGTTTCAATTGTGCATCCGATTATTCACAGTTTTAATAAGTGCATTTAATTTTATTTGGCTATATATTTAGGGAATTTTCTTGTCAGCAAAGAGCCTCCACATCGTCCAATTTTGCTTGATTTTGGTCTTACTAAACTATTGACGAGTTCTATGAAACAAGGTTTAGCAAAAATGTTTCTGGCTTCTGTTGAGGTTGGTAATCTTTGTACTAAGATAAGAAATATTGAGAAGATTGTATCTACAGATATACTAGTAGATTACAGAGCTCCTAGAAAATAATTATCACATTATTTGGTTCATAAAATTGAGCAAAAATTGAGGACGGATTGTTGATTAACATTAGGCCATAATTCGGAACGAATATTAGCTTCATTATTTAATTGATTTGAAAGCAACTTGTTATTTGAGCATTAACAATTCCTTAAACCCAGATATCTGCTGTTTGGTTAGTGATATATTATTTTTCTCTATTGTGGATCCACTGAGCATGTCACTTTAAAATTTAGTGTACCATAAGTACCTCTTCAATAGCTAAGATGTCAATTGCAGGGTGATCACGTGGCACTTCTGTCTGCCCTTGCGGAAATGGGATTTAGATTTCGCATGGACTTGCCAGAGGAGGCAATGGAGGTTACAGCTCTGATATTCCGTAATTCAGCGCCTTCCAGGGAAGAAGATGTGAGTGACAGTTTAGAAATTAGCATCCGTGTTCACTATATATGCAAGGGATCATAATATAGTTTGCTTTTTTCTTATCAAGGAGCACTTGAAATCTTACAAGGAAAAAGCAAAACTTAAGAAGGAAAGCTTGAAGCTTAACCAGAAGGAATCTCGTCGCTTTAATCCTGTAAGTATAAGTGATATCACCTTTAGTTTCCAGACCATAGGGCTTTTTCATATTTATTGCATAAACTACAATGTCCATGCATTTGGTCCATGATATTGAAGTCTGCAGTATCAGTTTAATTTCGCTAAAAAATAATGTTCAGATCAGATAGCATATCGTAAAAGTTTGTACAATATGCTGTAAAAGATTGCTATTAATGATTAATAAAAAAATTGCGTTCAATTTGGAGATTAGAAAAATATCAGCTGCATCATAACAGTAATAATTTTTTTTGTATCAGTCTCGTTCCATTTTGTTTCTTTTTTGCCATAGCCAAGATCCTTATAACGTTTATGTGCAGGTTGATGCTTTTCCAGGTGATATTGTGATCTTCAGTCGGGTTCTCAATCTACTTAGAGGTATTCAAGAAATCCTTTTGTGTTTCTCTGTGATGTTAACTAATTTTACTGATCTAACCGATAATCAACATCTGTTCAGGGCTTTCATCTATAATGAAGGTTCGCATAAACTATGTGGATATCATGAGGCCTTTCGCTGAATCTGTTTTACAATGGTAGGTCTGTGATGTATTAGAGCTTTTCATTTTTGTGATCCTTGCATCCCTTTTAGCTTACGTAGCCGTAAAATAAGCTGCTTTCAGCAATATTGATAATGGCCCGAGGTCAAATGCGCAATGGATATACAACACCCCTGTCCATTCTGATGTGGAGGCGAAATTGAGGCATTTATTAGTTGAGCTGGGGAATGCTGATAAAATTCTTGGAATACAGGTGCACATCTGTGTATATATATACATGGGAATATTGCAATTGGGGGTGGTAGCTTACGTTTTATTTTTCAGTTATTTTCTCTGAAATTCTCTCTTACTGCACTGAGTTATAATGGAACGTGAGAGACTCTGTAAGATCTGTGGTTATTTGAAAACTGTGAAACATGGATGTGCGATCGCATGCATTGTAAAGTACTTGACTTTAGTCACAACACAATTATTCATATAAATCTTCTAAGGACACACAAGATCAATAATGACTACAATTTCCAGATAATGTTACTTGATTAAAACAGTCTTGGGTAAGCTCCTATTTTAGGTGGCAAAGCAGTAATGTACGTCAATTGTGTGGCTAGTATTGTAGTCTAGGAGTCATGTTTAGTTATCAGAGCTTGCTGAAGTTCATTACATTAATTTAGTATTGTTGTGCTACATTTTCATTCAATGTAATATTGACCTTAGGTATGTGCCTACAAAGATGGGCAAGTTATAATTGACACTGCTGCTGGTGCGCTTGGAAGATATGATCCTCGTCCTGTTCAACCTGATACCCTGTTTAATGTTTTCTCTGCAACAAAGGGTATCACAGCCGGAATGGTACATTGGCTGGTTGACAATAGGTATGTGATCGATACTAAATCTGCTTTATTATTATAACAGATATTCATATCTTTGTTGTAGTATCTGCTAATATGTTATGACTTGTTTTTTTTGCTTTATGTATTCTAATATATACTTACTGATCCATTTCAGTTATGATGCTGCATTTTGTAATAATTGCTTATGCCAGACTTTCTTATGAAAGTTGGCAGTTTCTTTTTAAATTTTGCTATCTTTTCATATCAGTCTTCTTAAGCATTTTTTATATTCACTCGGACTTGTCAAATAGAAGAAACTATAACAGACAGAATAACTTTCTTAAAATCTTCTATTGCAGAAAGTTGAAGCTCGACGAAAATGTTGCAGATGTATGGCCAGAATTCCGATCAAACGGAAAAGATGGAATAAAGGTTTGGCATCTTCTTACACGACGAGTATAACTCTCTCCATTGACAATATGATTTCCCCATCTCAGGAGATTATGTATGGAGTAGTGCATTATTGAGAGTATTTGTTCCTCCTTCACTACCTTTGTCTGTTCACCAGAACTATTATCCCAGGACTTAATTCAATTTCCTCTTTTTTGCGATAATCATTTTTTTTTCAGTCTCATGTATTAGTTTCCATCACTTTTCAGTTCAATCGAGGGGGACTTTTTAATAAAACTGTGGTATCAAGTATTCCCCCTTAAAGTGGCATACCATGATGATATGATCATTGCTGCTTTTGGCTCTAATAAGATTTTAATGATTAACGAACAGCCACCTCTTTGTTTTTTGTATGAAATATCATATAAGTGACTTTATTGCCTTCTTTTTCCCATTTCTGTAGGTACACCATGTCCTCAACCACACATCTGGTATGCATAATGCTCTTGCTGATCTTACTCGGGAAGATCCATTATTACTGTGCAACTGGGATGAGTGCCTGAATTGCATTGCGAAGGCTGTCCCTGAGGGTTCACCTGGACAACAGCAGCTATATCATTATCTCTCTTTTGGTTGGTTATGTGGCGGAATTGTTGAGGTATTGCTACATTGATGATTCTTGCCTAGTCTGTATAGTTCAATTTTTAACTCTTTCTAGTTTTACTTGGTAATTAACATTGCATAAAAGATACCTGGTCTTTAGTATCTATAGTTAGAGCCAGAGTTAAGTTCATATTGCTTTAGGATCCGCTGATTGGAAAATGATATACTTTCAGAAACCTAAATTACATTGACCAGAATGCCTGCATGTTTGAAGCTATGTAGGAGTAAGGTCCGGTTAATGTCTCCTTAGAATGGAAGTGTTTAATATCTAAGTGTGGTGTTTCGACATTTCTCAGTGGAAAGTCTAATAAGTACACAAGTTACAAATATGTTGTTTTTTAAGTATAACATCTCTTTTTATTGACAATCAGTGTTTTGGCAGGGTCTTTTTACAAATACTTACACGCATTACTTGCTACATTCTAGGCTAGCTGCTACGCAAGGATTCTTGTAGTAAAACTTAACTACAATAAGAACATCTGAACACTAAATTTAGCATGCACAATAATAGACACATCAAAGTAAGCTGTTTATGTAATTTGCATGTAGAGAACATAGTGTATCTGGCAGCAAAATTCTCATGCAAATTATGCTTTTGATGTATTAAACTAATTTAGTAATTCTTAATTTTTTTGAAATGTAGCCTTACATGTAGAAATTAAATAGTCAGGCTACTTTCCAGAGTCGGACAGAGCGTTGCATTACTTTTCTTTCTGATCACTTGTTCACTTGTTCTCTTTCATTACCTCTGGCTGGGCAGTTGGTCTGTTTTGCAGTCATTTCTGTTAATATTGTTCCACATTAAATATATATGTAGGTGGTAGTATCTTCACTATTTCTTTAAAGGACATCAACATGTGTTATATCCCTGAAACTGATGTCCTAGTTGTTATTTGTTGCCGTGATTTTATTGTACAGCATGCATCTGGAAGAAAGTTTCAGGAGATTCTGGAAGAAGCTTTTGTTCGACCTCTTGGCATTGAAGGCGAGCTATATGTTGGAATTCCTCCAGGCATGAATTCACAAAGTCCCCCACAATATCTTCTTTATTCTATATGTTGTCTGTCTTTAATTCTAGGAGAAGCCAAATATACTCCGCTGGTTATGTTTTCTGACAAATCAAGAGATTGGCTAATGCTATAAATTATAGGAGGTTGTATTATCTTCGGTCCTTAGACTCGTTACACATAGTGATCCTTTGCAGGTCTGGAATCTCGACTTGCCACACTTACAGTAGATAAAGATGATCTCAGCAAGCTCACAGGAATTACTAGCCGTAACGACCTTCCTTCATCCTTTCAGCCAGGCGATATTCTTCAGATGCTTAATACCCTTCCAGCCACATTCAATACACTGAATGTTCGCCGTGCCATCTTACCTGCCGCTAATGGACATTGCTCTGCCCGTGCACTTGCTCGTTACTATGCAGCTCTTGCTGATGGTGGTGTCATCCCTCCACCACATTCCACTTCCTCCAAGCCACTACTTGGCAGCCACCCCCATATCCCAAAATTCATTGTCAAGAAAACTGATAAGAAGTCTGAAGGTCGCAAGAAGAAGGGGGCATATGAAGCCTTGAGCACATCTGATAAGTCTAAACAGGTCACAAGTTTTGAACATTCCATCAATCTTGACGGTGGAGATGAAAGCCGCAGATCCATTAATTCTGTGCCTATTGTTGACAGTAGTCGCAGCAGTAACAATAATAATCTTACCACGACTGGTAGCTCCGAAGTTGATAATCATGAATATGGTTCCAAGATATTTAATGATGAAGCAATTCATGACGCATTCTTAGGTGCTGGACAATATGAGAACCTAATATTTCCAAACGGAAGTTTTGGACTTGGGTTTAAGAGAATCAAGTCAAAGGATGGCTCCATTATCGGCTTTGGACACTCGGGCATGGGAGGGTCAACTGGCTTTTGTGACATGAAGAACAGATTTGCTGTCTCGGTTACAGTAAACAAAATGTCATTTGGGAGTGTCACTGCCAATATCATCAAGTTTATTTGTTCAGAATTAGACCTTCCGGTACCTGTAGAGTATTCTGGATCAGGAGGACCTAATCTGTCAGCAAGTTTGGAGAAGCCTATTATAAATTAAGGATTCCTTCTTCTTTTTTAGCCTCTAGGCTACTGTGACAATATGTATACAGTCATACAGACATTACCCCAATTCCGCAAAGAGATTAAAGCTTAATACTTATACACAGGTACGTAGGAAAACTACGACAATGTAGATTACTCCCTGTAGCACATTTCAGTCTATAATAATAAAAATTATAAAAAGGTAGTTTTCTTTCTTCTCGTTTGTATTCATAATCTTTTCTCCCCTCTTTAAAGTTGGTTTCTGATAATATCCTCAGTCTACTTGTAGATATGCATACGTTCATCTGTTCCCTAATGATTTGTTCGTATTCGCGACAAATCCTCGGTTTACACATTATTCTGTATCGTAAAACAGTGCACAGGCAATGATCGGTTTTGATTGTTATTTTTGGTTCGGGGTAGGCTAAGTCCTGTTGAAAGCTGTCTCCTGTACTTTGTAATACAAACTTGTGCATACATATATACCTCATATTGTTCTGGAAAAACTAATATACCTTACTAGCTATTTAAATTCCCATGTAATATTAAGCGAAATTGATAGATAGATAAACTACAAACTTTGCCAATTAAGCTTCCCCAGTGCGCATTACAGGAGTAGTACACTGTTGTATTATTGGATTTAACTAGCAATTACTTCGATCATAACAGTGTACATTCTAAAAATTTAACTGCCGTTGAAAATGGTTCGACTTTAATGGAGCAAGCTTGAAAAACGCCATGTCTATGTCACATATACGTCACGTTCGTGCCACATTATCCGGACTCAGTTCTACCCAACCCGTATAATCATACTCAGATTCGGTTCTAAGAAGAAGGGGTTAAATTTCTAAGTAGTCACTGAAGTTAACACCAGATATCATTTTCAGCATTGATCTCAACGGGGTATCATTTCAATCACTAAAGTCATCATAAATATCAAACAGATAACTCTAAATATGTGTTCGAAAAATAAAAATAACATTTCTCAAGTTATACACATATTTCTTCAATGTTACTGCAACCAAATAAAAAGTTATGAATTCTAGAATTTCAGATAATATATTTAGATTTTAAAAAATTCATTTACTATTTATTTTTAATTAAATCAAAATAAATAACTATAAAATTAAAAATAAATAGTAAATATTTTTTTTAAATCTAAATATAAAATCATAAATACTAGAGTTCATAACTTTTCATTTGGTTGCGGTAGCATTCAAGAAATATGTGTAGAACTCGATATAAATTATTTTTACTTTTCGAACATATATTTAGAGGTATCTGTTTGATATTTATGATGACTTTAGTGATTGAAGTGATACCCCGTTGAGATCAATGATGAATGTGATATATGGTCTTCACTTCAGTGACCACTTTGATATTTAACTCCTTTAAGAAGTAAGAAACAAGATTGAACTCCCAAAGCAAAAACAAGGCTAGTGTTTTTAAGGGTTAAATATCAAAATGGTCACTGAAGTGAAGATCAGATATCACTTTCATCACTGATCTCAACGAGGTATCACTTTAATCACTAAAGTCGTCATAAATATCAAACGAATACCACTATATATGTGTTCGAAAAGTAAAAATTATTTATATCGAGTTCTACACATATTTTTTGAATGCTACCGCAACCAAATGAAAAGTCATGAACTCTAGTATTTATGATATTATATTTAGATTTTAAAAAAAAATTACAATTTATTTTTAATTTTATAGTTATTTACTTTGATTTAATAAAAAATAAATAGTAAATTAATTTTTTAAAATCTAAATAAATTGTCTAAAATACTAGAATTCATAACTTTTCATTTGGTTGCAGTAGTATTGAACAAATATGTGTAGAACTCGAGAAAAGTTATTTTTACTTTTCGAACACATATTTAAAGTTATCTGTTTGATGTTTATGATTACTTTAGTGATTGAAACGATACCACATTGAGATCCGTGGTGAAAATGATATATGGTCTTAACTTCAGTGACCACTTTGATATTTAACCCGTGTTTTTAAAAACTAGTTCTATAACTATTTTTTTTTGTTGGGATTGAATCAATAACACCAAATTTATATCTTAGAACAAGCGTTTATTAATAATACAAGTACAACAAATTCCTTTTGCACAATCTCAAGTTGAAAGACCATATAACTTTTCATCTTTAATTTAAAATCACAAATTCAAACAAATGAAGAACAAATATGTTACTTTTCATATCAGGAACATAGGTTAAGTTAGACATCTGAACAAACAGATCAAACACAATTAAATAAAGAAAATATAAATCAATATCTTATATATAAAGATAGATACAATAGTTGAATAAAATCTCAATACAAACATGTCAAACCAGTCATTATTTTTGGCCAAATACATATACATCAAAATACATATTCTAAGCCAAATTATGAGATTAGTATCAGAAAAGTTTATGCCCGTAGATTGTAAGTGTATAAATATACTATGCATAAATTTCATGTGGGCCCCTGAGGTTAGTGGGCCCAGTGTGATCGCACCGGTGGCACAGGCCGGCCGTCCATGATCATACCCATAACCTTAAACCTGGTTTAAATAATTAACTCTTTATATTATATATCCTAAGCCTGTTTATATTATAAATTACACATAATCGATAGTTCATGAGAGGAGATTAGGGGAGAATAGTTAAGCGAGGGTTGGACTGTAGAACGACGATACGGTTCGATTCATACTTGAAGTTCTGATTGAAGACTAAATACACACAATAACCATGTAAATATAGTATCCATATTTATTGTAGTTGAATGGTTTCGAAAACCTTAACTGTTGTGGTGTTGTATTTTGTGTGATTTTTGAACATAAGCAAAGTTAGTTTATTAAAGATAATTTGGTGTGATATAGGTGTACAACTGATGACTTATTTAGTGAGACTAATTCAATGAGTAGTGGTTCATTTTATGGAATAGGAAGTGAATATGAGAGTGATTTGCGTGACCACCATGTTTATGCTGAACCAAGTAGTTTTGCTAAAAAGAACAGATTAAATGAGCTATTTAACCCTTGTATAGTCGGAAAATACATTAGATGAAAGTGTGGGTTAATATTTGGGACTAAAGAAGAATTTAAAAGTGTTGTATGGTAATATTCTATAGATACTGGTAGACCATTGAGGTATCGTGTGGATGACCAACAGAGAATACGACTGGTATGTGCTGAGGACTACCTTTTTGAAATATGGGTATCCTATGTCAAAGAGCAGGATGTGTAGATAAAAATATTCAATGATGACCGCAATTGCATCTATCATTTCTCAAAGAAGGTAGTAGTGACTGTGAACTACTTTGTAGATCTATATGGAGAAAAAATTATGAGGAATCCTAATTGGAAATTAGTAGAAATGAAAGATGAGTTCATAAGAGTGTTGAAGGTGGAAGTGTGTGATGCACTTAGCACGTTTAGAAAGAGGGCATTTAGTGGAGTTCAAGAAGAGATGAAGAAGCACTTTGGAGGACTGAGGAGATTTGGAAGTGAGATTTTGAGAGTAATAATGAGAACACAGTGAAGATCTACACAACTAGAATGAATGAAGGAGATCTGCCTCATTTTAAAAGGATGTATGTGTTGGGTATAATTCACTAAACTACACAGTAACAATAGGGCAATTATATATATATTTATATTAACAAGAGCAGGCAGATAAAACCAATAACGAAACAAACACGAAGGTCGAAACAAGAGTATAATCAGAGACTGTAAATAACAAGACAAGAAAGAATTATTTATCTCTCTATAGCTTTTAACAAGTACTGATAAATAAAGAACATCTGAGTCGTCAAGCCTTAGAGAAGTATTGACTGTTCTTGAAGAGATTATTGCCCCACTTACGCTGTGTTGGGTTGCAACAATATCACTTCCAGGATAAAACAACTCAGATCAATCCACTCACAGTAATGACAATGATCAACATCGACCTGCACCTCAGTTCACCCAAAAACTATGTATATTATGTATGTGTTGAGAGAGAACAAAGAAGAATATGATGCTAGGGTTTTGTGTATCTTCGTACAATTTCTCCCTTACGTCAAACGTTTAGTTTTGTATATAATATACAAAATAAAACGTAATAGACCAAAATAAAATTGTAACTGAAGATATGACATTTAATACTAAATGTTCTGATTTAATTTCATTAACAGCTGTCATCAGGATTTCATATCAGTTACAGCTTCCATCAGGATTTAATCCCATCAGGATCAGTAGTCAATTGGTTCAAACCATCAGGATCAGTAGTCAACTGGTCCAATCCATCAGGATCAGTAGTCAACTGTCAGGACTTACTATCCGTCAGGAGTGTCATCAGTACTGGACCAACCATCAGGATTTACTGTCCGGCAGGAGTGGCATCAGTACTTGACCAACCATCAGGATTTGATCCAAGAACTGGTCCATCAGGATTTAATATAAATCCTGACCCAGTTCGTTGAGTTGTTACAAATCAAATATTGATACTGTTAAATTAAATCAATAAATAATATTAAATAAACATGTAATAAAATTTCTCGCCCAGGTCGCCTCGCATACGCGAGACGCCGAGACATTCGCCCTTCGACCCGAGTCGAGTCGAGTCGTGGCGAGGCGAGGCGGGCGGCGGTGGCGCGCGTGTGTGTGCGCGCGCGAGGCACACAATAACACCATGCACACCCACATGCCTTAGTAGTTGTACACTACTCTTGCACATGGTTCTATATAAATCCACCAACCTCTCATTAACATTTCTATGTGGGATATAAGTTATTTCAACTTATACAACCTACATAACCCATTTCAAGCAACCTATATTTCAACTCAATTTAATTATGGATTCCACTAAGAAAATGTCTTAGATCCAAACATGAAAGTTTAAGTCCCCATAACAAGGAACAACCTCTAATTGTTAGTTTCCGGAAATTCCATCAAGAACATATTTAAAATATGCCTCAAACTTTCCATTTTCTAACAATCCCCCACAAATCCATACAGAAATGCATATCGGTCCTTATCATGAATTGTTTTTCAGAGTCGGTACCCTTCGGGGTTTGAACCCTCTTAAGTCATCTACTTCAATGGCTACCGGATCTAGATGAAATGTTTCACCTTGAATTTTTATCCGTTTAGTGTAACCACACTCCATAGACGACGACAAATCAAAGGCTATGGTGCTGATCTACGACTTTGAGACGTTAATGGTCCTGTCTCGATCCTGTTCGTCGTATGCTTCAAGGAATATCCATTTCCTCTAATTGCGACCACACAATTACATTCGCTTAGCTGAGCATCTCTAGAGATGTACTGCTATCATCTCGTCAAATGACTTGACCCCATTCAGAGTTCAAAAAACTCTTGTTATACTGGCAGTATCAGTACCTTTTAGGTTTACAGGGGATAGACTCAGATATGTGAGTATCAAGGTATATAGTAAAGGTACTACCAACTCACCCTCACAGCTTGTTATTACCACATTGAATACACTTCAAGAGATCTCCTCTCAGGTGTATTGGGTTCCCGCTGCTGATGAATTATTATGGGCTATCAGTCACATCCCCAACCTCGACTTAACGACTACTGCATGCTCAAGTCCTTTAGTCAAAGGATCAGCTATATTATCCTGAGTTCCAATGAACTCTATAGAAATAATCCTCTCAGACACTAGACCCCTTATAGACTTAAGTCTAACTTGGATGTGTCTCTTTGTTTTAGCATTATACTTTTCACTACTGATTTTGTCGATAGTTGTACGACAATCACAGTGAACAACAATGGCTGGAAGCGGTCTGCTTACTATAGGTAACGCTGACATAAGTCCATGTAACCATTCAGCCTCCGTCCCCGTGGCATCTAGTGCACACAACTCAGCCTCAAA
The DNA here is from genome assembly GCA_030848705.1 of Heracleum sosnowskyi. NCBI lineage: Eukaryota > Viridiplantae > Streptophyta > Magnoliopsida > Apiales > Apiaceae > Heracleum > Heracleum sosnowskyi. Next base: position 3,877,289 of record CM061242.1, on the reverse strand, counting down.
AGTAAACCGAGTTATCAAAATCTGTCTAGTAGACTTCCAGGATATTGCTCCACCTGCTAGGGCAAACAAATATCCAGTCACTCCATTGGTACCAGATTTCTTAGATATCCAACTTGCATCACTGTATCCCTCGAGTACTCCAGGGAATCTTCGATAATGCAAACCAAGGGAAATAGTTCCCTTAAGATATTTAAGAACTCTATCCAGTGCCTCCCAATGAGTCTTGTTCGGACAACTTGTATATCTAGCTAACTTAGACACAGAATAAGAAATGTCTAGCCTAGTCACGTTAGCAAGATATTGTAAACTCCCAATAATCTGAGAATACCTTAACTGAGACACAAGAATTCCTGAACTATTCTTGACAAGAGCAACTTTAGGATCGTACGGTGTACTAGCGATTCTACAATTTGAATAACCATACTTCTCAAGTATAGATTTCTCTATATAATGAGATTTTGACAAGGTTATTCCATCAGTTGACTGTGTCAACTTGACCCCAAGAATCACACTAGCCTCACCCATATCCTTCATTTCAAAGTGCCTTTTCAAGAAATTTTTTGTCTCGTTAATAATCTCAATATTGGTTCCAAACAATAATATATCATCCACATATAGGCACACGATAATACAATCATTTCCTTTAACCATATAGTAGACACACTTGTCACTTTCATTAACTACAAACTCTGATTCTAAAACAGTATCATCAAACTTTTTATGTCAGTCTCTAGGAGCTTGTTTTAAGCCATATATAGACTTGATCAACTTACATACTTTCCTCTCGTTACCAGAAGCAACAAATCCCTCAGGCTGATCCATATAAATCTCTTCTTCAAGATCACCATGAAGAAAAGCTGTCTTTACATCCATTTGATGGATGATGAGATCATGTACGGAAGCCAATGCTATAAGCATTCGGATTGTAGTCATCTTTGTAACAGGAGAGTATGTGTCAAAGTAGTCAATGCCTTCTTTTTGCCTAAAACCCTTAGCTACCAGCCTAGCCTTATACTTATCTATTGAGCCATCCGGGTTCATCTTCCTTTTGAAGATCCACTTACACCCTATAGTAGTACACCTAGGAGAAAGATCAACCAACTCCCATGTTCCGTTAGAAACAATAGATTCAATCTCACTCTTTGATTTTTAGACTATTTCAGAACATTTAACAAAGAAATTGTTCTTAATGGCTCAATTAATAGCGTTGTTTGCTTATCGACTAATTCTGAAATTGCAAGGAGATATGTTACCCTTTGGAATCCTGCCACATATTAAGATATGGAAACATATTATTCTTCCACGTAATAAATCTTGGCGAAAGATGTTAATTGGTCTGGGTTTCGATGAGGGGAAAAATGAATATCTCGTTTATTTGTTTGGTCTCTATTGCTAACGGCAAACACATCAATTCCTCCCGTATTGAAATATATTTCGCTAGTGAGGACTATTGCGCTAAATTGATAAAAGCATTTATATTTTTTCCTTTTTGAGCCTCATCTATCATCAATGTTGTTTCATTATTAAAGAGATAGGAAATTATAGGATCTTAGTGCACATCGATCCGTGTAATGGGGTATATAAGAAATTTCTTTATCCAATGCATGCGATAATATTGTCGCTGTGTATCGATCTCCCGTTATTTTAAACTATAAATTTAATTTGTGTATGTTGGATGTAAACATTAGCACATGGACACAAATGTATAGTTTTCACTATAAATTTAATTTGTGATTTAAGTATCGTGAGGTATAACTTGTCCTTTTATACGTAATTTATACTTTTTATTAATAAACAAAATAATGGATAAATGATACGTAAAAGTACCAAAATATCAAATTTGGTTATAAAGTAGAAAAATATCAAATTTGATAATCACAAAATTCAGGTTCGATACTCAACTACATGATTAAATAATATTTATTTATTTGATTTAATTTTTTTGGTTTCACACCTGGTTCGATTCCTTTTTTTTACTAAATGGGTTCGATTCTTTTTAACTACATAATTCAAAAATTTATTGATTTGATTTATTTTTTTGGTTTTATCCCGATTTCGATTAATATTTTAATCGCGGTCCGTGTTTCGCTTGGGTTATCGACTAGTATATATAATATATGTAAATATCGTTGTATTTGTATTAGATTTTACTTGTAATTGACCAATTGTATCATTTTGTTTGTGATGTATCTTAAATCAGTATCTGGAGTTCTGGACCCATTACATTCCATCCACTGATGCAACATAAAGTTTGCAAATTACATATCGTTCCCAGTTACAATATGGAAGGCAAAAAGAGTAAAATGACATCCTGTCAAGGATAAAAAATGAAGTCTAATAAGTCTTCTAATCACGGAACTGTGGCTGTTAGAGGAGTCGTCGCAATAAGCAAGAAAAATGTTTGTTCAACAACATCACTGGTAAGTTCCAGGAACTGGTCCCATATTAAACCTTGCAGCCAAAAAAGATCACCAGAGACGTAACATGCCCTGTACATTAAAAATTGGATTGATATTATAAGCAAATCAAGTGTCAAAGTACTCTACACACAGAACAGCAGAAACAAAATGACGTACCAGCAAAAACCAACACGATATAATGATAAACTTTGTTATATTGAAAAGTATTTTAAAATACAAATACTGTAATACCTGATCATTGATCATGATCGAAAAACTGTGGAAGTTTTTAATGGTGGTACTTTTGTCCCTTAAGAATAGTCCATGCTCTGTAAGTTAAATAGTAAAATTCATACTAATAATATCAGTTTCAAGAACATGATGGTAGTATAATCAATAAGTTGTCAACATCTTGTTAGTTGTTACCTGTAAAGTTGCTCCATGAGTACAATCAATGCAATCTGATGATTTAAGACCAATGATGACAACTTAATTGATACATCAGCCCGTTCTCGCAATTGCTTTCCATGACCATAGGGTCCACCAATGCAAAACAACAAGTTCGAAGAACCCTAGTACAAATGTTAAGAAACTAAATCACACAGAAACTTTATTTCTAACCAGCAGAAGAGGCATGAGTATTAGCTCATTGTCAAAAATTTGGATATGGCTGTTGGGAAATGCTTTGAGAAGAGGCAGGGTTGTTGTCTTATAGTAGATTTAAGTGATCACTTCAAAACTGAGACACACACAGATGAATGTACATGTGCATATGCATACAAGCTGAGAAATGTAAATGTAATTGGAAACTACTTTTGAGTAAATGAGAGAACTTAGCAGAGTCAGATTCTTCTCCTCCCCTAATTTGTCTATTTTTCTCAATCCAATTTCTCTCCTCACCTATTCTAACCTAAAAGTCCTCCTTTCCCTGTTACATGGTTCAAGCTTGTAGTCAAATAAAACTTTTAGAGTGTCGTGCAACAATTATATATCAATATACTAGGCATTCTAATCTGTAGCACCTTGTCACCTAAACAATAAACAACAGCAACTAAAAAGGAAAAAACACAATGTAGACCCTGCATCTTCAGTAACAGGAAAACAAAATTACGTAATTAAAGTCAAAGAGAGAAAACATATATTTATCTTCAGAAATCTGTTCAGAGTTCAAGTAGAAGTTCATACGGTGTTTCCGGCATCCCCGATCAACTCAGCAACTTGCTCAGACCCCACGTCAAGCCCGTGTTCATCCAGCATCACAACCTGCACATAATATCATAACTGACTAGGTAACGAGAACATTTTACTGTCACCTACTAGCAATAGTTGTGATGGCATCCTTTTGAGGAAAGGAGGGGTTCGAGGTACAACTTATTAGATCATATCAAGACAAGAAGTTGCCAGACATCACAGTAGCACAAGCCCACAGCCTCAACATATCAGCAGATGCCATGATTGTAAGCCAACCCAATTTGCCATGGTTGTGAACCAACCAATCCAGCACATATAGATAATATAGGACTCGAATTAAAAGACTCTCTATCATTTATCGCAGCACATTAAAATCATCATGTGCTCCTTTAAAATTTTAATTTATATATAGTTAATTTATCAATAAATTCTGCTTGTTTATCTCCCAATTTCATAAGTTAAAATTCATGGAAGTGTCAAACGTACTAAAGATATTGATTTCATATAATACAGCAACCAAAGAACATACTACATTGAGTCTATTAAACATGAGAACATGAATGCAGGCCTATTTTTAAATATATCTGGAAAATTAAGAACAAGTTGGGACAGGTATCTTGTGTGAATACAGGCATACCAAATGACTGAAATCACAGCATGATCCATGTCAATGGTTTTCGAAGCTTTACCCAATCGCCAGGCTTGACAATTTTCATTAAAGCCATGTCTTCCTGTTCAATTTGTGCCATGACATCACTGCAAATGATTATAATACATCACTACATATTAAAACTTGTCGTCCTGTTCAATATGTGCGATCACATCACTGCAGATTTCGTTACAATACATTTTTACCTAAATATTTCGTAGTTTCTAGGGGCAAGTTGTGAATATCATTCAACCCGTATCAATTTTAGGGGCAAATGACTACCGTTTGCGGTGTATATTGTTTTAATCTTACACTAAAAATGACAATGAAAAGAATCGGAAATCACATTCTGATGACAAAAGAACAAGAAATGCAATACACTCAAAAATTATCTTCCAACACAAAGCTCAAAGGAATCCTTTTTTTTTTAAAAAAAACATGCTGGCTTAAGATATTTATTAAAAGATTCTCATATGTATTCACTCAAATCACACACTTTTTGTGGCTCACGAACTAAAAACCTTTCGTCTTTCGTCTTCTCAATACTAATACATCCATTTGAAGATATCAAAAAGCTCAACAGCATCAACACCCAATTAAGCATTAGCTTCTACAACTCACTATGACTAAAGAACATCGTTTATAAGACACGAAAAGCATAATTCATATAACAACATAAAGCTTCATTAATAAAACAAGAAACGTACCGAGCATTCTTAGGATTAGACCTAATTTGCACATCTTCAATTTTGCAATAATTCTTGAGCTTGTCAATATACTCATCAACTATCAACTGTACACCAGCTGACCTATTCTTTCCCACTGTTAAAACCCTAATTGGTAGCACTCTCTGCACCATACACACACACACACACACACACACACAAAATCATTGAGATAATTACAAATTTAAACTGAGCTATGCACAATGAAATTCAACAAAAATTACCCGAGAAATTAATTCATTTATCCAGGTTAAAAATGCATTATCGCTATTATTTCGGGATAGATAACATATAGGCTTAATTTATCGAGTATTCATTTATCGAAATTCTACTACATTTAAATAGATAGATATAATTACCAGTGATTGGCCAGTGTATTTGCATCCTCGCCCTGCAGAAAGAAATAAAATTCAATTAAAAAATTTGATTGAGCTGTTAAAAATAATTGTGTGTTGTGAACTTGCCTGAAGGAGAAATATTCATTGGAAGCCTGGCGGAGACGGCCATATAATTGAGCGGTTAGCAAATAGGCGGGAGGGTACCGGGATTTAACGATATCCAGTTTCTTTTTATAATTATGCAAAACGTTAATTCAAAAGTTCACGAATTCGACTTCTCTCCTTAATTATTAAAAAAATAAAATAATTATTATATCATTATATGATTATTATAAATTAACACCCAACATCATGATAAGAAAACATCAACACATTGCCCAAAATTAACACCCCACGTATCGAAATCAATCAAAGGTGATAATGACCCAATCAATCCTCTATATTTTATAACAACAATCAAGAACCAACAAAGAATCAAACCCATCAAGAACAGTACTCATAGTAATAGACTCAACAACATTATCATTAGTACGTGTATTTTAGGGATTTAGATTTGGAACTAGGGATTTCGTGAACTGCAAAGCGGGATTACGATTGGTGTGCGAATGAGTGAAAAAAAAAATGAGAGATTAGGGATTTATGGTTGTTTAGTTTATTGGACTGAGCTAGAACAAAATAAAAAAAATTTAGTTGGTCAAAGAGAATTGGGTTTAGTGGTCCGTAAAAATATTCAGACTTAACGAACTGTTCGATAAAAGCTCGACCCGGCTCGTTAATGTTCGATAAAAGCTCGTGTTCGACTCGTTACTTAACGAGCTCGAGCTCGAACATATTTTTTGTTCGGTAAGGAAGCTCGGCTCGGCTCGGCTTGGCTGGGCTCGTTAAAATAAAAAGAAAGCTCGTCTCGTTTACATCAAAACTCGGCTCGACTCAGTTCATGAACATCCTTACAAATTTGTCAACTCAAAAAAAAAAAAGTTAATAGAGTACCCACTAGAATGACCCCTCTTATAATAAGTTACTTTTAACTTATACTAGCCTATAACCCGTGCAAGGCACGGGTCTTAAAAAATAATAAACTAAAAAATTTAATGTGAACGGAAAATATTAAAATAAAAGTAAAAATTAATATGATAAATTATAAAATGAGAAACTTAAATATTAATTGGAACGTAAAATAAATATAAAAAAATACAGATGGGGCTGATGAAGATAAATGAGGTATTATTAATATTATTTTATAATAAAATAATATTAATAATAAGGACATATAGAAAATCTAACATGTTTTAATTAAAAAAATTAATTTCCCGTGATATTTTTAGAAGTGTTTTAATTATATTACTTGTATTTATTAAAAAAATACGTTGACATGTTAAAATAAGTAAGTTTTTTTAATAAGAACAAATAGGAAAGCTAACATGTTTTAATTAAAAAAAAAAAGTAACTACCTATAATATTTTTAGATGTGTTTTAATTATATTAATTGTATTTGTTAAAAAAATACGTTCACTTGTTAAAATAGGTAAGTTTTTTTAAATAATTAAAAGTTTTAAAATAAGTTTTAAAATATATAAGTAAAGATTGCACTTGATATTTTTGAAAAAGAGAGATTTTAGTGATAACAAATATAAAAGGTAATATATTTTAATTTAAAGGTAATTCCTCGTGATATTTTTGGAAAAAAATAGATTTTGTTAGGAAAAAAATGTTTTAATTATAAAAGGCAATCATCTAGTTAATATTTTTATATAATTTTATTATTTATTAAATAGAGTATTAAAATAGATTTTAAAATAAATAAGTAAGGATTGCACCTCATATTTTTGGAAAATAGAGATTTTACTGATAAAAAATATAAAAGATATTATGTTTTAATTTAAAGGTAATTGTCGTGATATTTTTGGAAAAGGAGTAGATTTTGTTAGATTTTTTTAATTATAAAAGACAATCAGTTAGTTACTATTTTTATATTATTTTATTATTTATTAAATATAGTATTAAAAAGATTTGATTTGTAGTAGCTTTCGTTATCCTAAAAAGAAAGAAGTATATTTGTAACAGTGTATCCTAAATTTAAACAAATTAGATCCCACATTTCCATATTTTTGATTAGATTTCAATATTATTTGAATTTTATGTAGTAAAATATAGTGAAATATTATTGTAGAATAAAACTTTCCCGAATTTTGATTATATTATTAATTTATTAATTAGAAAAAGTACCGAAAACCAAAAACTAACCGAAAACCAAAACTTTTATTAATGTTTTTGGAAAATATTAATGTTTCCCGTGCGATGCACGGATTGTTAATTGTTATTTTATTATTTTATTTTAAATATTTTATTAATTGTATTTGTTAAAAAAAATAAATAGGCATGTTAAAATAACTAAATACTTTTAATTAATTAAAAACATTAAAACATATTTTAAAATAAATAAAAATAAAAAATGTAACATATATTTAGTTTAAATAGGTAAATGCCCGTGATATTTTTGAAAAATGAGGTTTTAAAATTTAATAATTAAAAGTATTTAAATTCGTTTTAAAATAAATAAGTAAAGGGTTTCCTGTGATATTTTTGGGGAAAAAATGAATTTTAGTGAGAAAAATAGAAAAAGTAAATTGAAAAACACAATTTCCCATGATATATTTAGAAAAGAAGGGACTTTGTTAGAAAAAATCTATAATGTGTTTTAGAGTAATTGGTTATAAATAGGTATTTGATTATTTATATTTTAATATTCTTAGTGATTGCATTTGTTAAGAAAAATAAGTAGACATGTTAAAATAGGTAAACTTTTAAAAAATAATTATAATATTATAGGTTTAAAAATAAATAACTAAAGGTTTGTCCGTAATATTTTTGGAAAATGAGGGGTTTTAGTATGGAAAAATAGAAAAACTAACATGTTTTAGTTAAAAAAGGTAATTGCCATGTTTGAAAAAGTATGGGAATTTGTTAGAAAAAATAATGTATTTTAGGGAAAAAAGGTAATTGGTTATAAATATGCAATATTATTATTTAATAATATATTTCTATAAATAAGTAAGGTTAATTAAGTAAAAACATGAAATTTAGTTAAGGGCAATTAAGTAAAATCACAACGTACCATACCGACCAACCAAACTTTTAATGTTTCGTCTATTATATAATAGTATTGATAGATAAGTATAAATATATATGTTGCCTGTGTTACTTTTAAAAAATTAGTTGTTTAAATTAGAAAATAGAAAATTATATTACTTTTCTATATATATTACTTTTCTATATATATGATCTAAGATTTGAATCTACCAACAACATATTAAAATTTACAGGTTTTTTTTGAAAAAAAAAAGATTTTTTTTCATTTTTTTTCTTGCAGACATGGGTTATTTGATAATATTTTTTATAAAGTACGATTTTTCAAAAAAGTACTATACTAATTGATTAACAAACTTTTAAAGTTTCGAATTTAATAATTTACAATGTATATAGGTTAAAAAAGTTAGGCTTATTTGTTAGATCAGAATTCAATGATCGTCAGAAGCTAGACTCAACTGATCAGGATTGCTGACGTCATCAGTATTGCATGGTCATCAGTATTTGATAAAGCGTCAGTATCTTATTGATCATCAGGATTCCTACTCAGACTATGATCAGGTTTGATCATCAGGACTTGAAGCTGATCAGGATTCCTACTTCGAGTTATATTTGGAGTCTAGATAAACATGGAAGTTTGTTCCTGGTTTGTAGGATGCAGCTATCGATTAAAGATATGTTTCTATCTTTGTTATGATTAGGACTTATCTTGTTATTGATAGAGAAGCTGTGTGCACTATATAAACACAGTCTTGGTTTCGATTTATGTATTCATTCGAGAGAGAACATAATCGAAGAGAAGCTCTTAAGAACAGAATTTCTTGAGAGAGTTTTTGTAAGCTAGCAGCTCTTAAGAACATCAGAATTTCTTAAGAGAGTTTGTAACAGTTTTATATCAAAGTTAATAAAGCTGTTATTGTTATTGTTATTGATCTTTCATATTTGTGTTATATAAAGTCGAGAATCTTATACAATTGTATTCAACCCCCTTCTACAATTGTTATTTACTGGGCAACAATTGGTATCAGAGCAAACTGATTTAATTCTGAATCAGATACGATCTAAAGATGTCGACAACCAAGTATGAAAGCATGAAGATTCCCATCTTGAAGATATCAGAATATCCTACATGGAGGGTAAAGATGCTGATGTACCTGGAGGCTATGGATCCTGACTACTTGGACAGGATTCGTGATGGACCATATATACCAACAAAGTTCGTAGAACGAACAGATACAGTACCAGAACATTATGTGGTCAAAGCTAAAGCTGAATGGACTCCAGAAGAAAAAGCTCATGTACTCAGGGAACCAAAGATAAAGAATATCTTGCATAATAGCCTTGATGCTGTCATGTCAAACAGAGTGATTGCATGCAAGTCTTCAAAAGAAATCTGGGATACTTTGGAAACTCAGTGCCAGGGACCTGCATCTGTTAAGAAAAACAGAAGGGCTCTTTTGATTCAAGAATATGAACAATTCGATGCAAGACCTGAAGAGAGCCTGACTGATCTATATGATAGATTTCTGACACTATTGAACAACTTATCCTTAGTTGACAAAGTATATGAAACTGAAGATTCAAACACCAAATTTCTTAGAGCTTTACCTGAAGAATGGGATACTCAGACCTCAATCATTAGACACCAGTATGATCTGAACATTGTGTCTCTTGATGAGATCTATGGGATGCTAAGAACTCATGATCTTGAAGTTCAACAGAGAAAGAACAAGAAAAGCAGCAAGGCAAAGTCAATTGCTTTGAATGTAGAAGCAAAATCAAAAGGGAAAGCTATGGAGGTCTCTAGAAGGAAAGCAAGAGTAGCTGAGTCAGATCCTGACGACTCTTCATCAGATACTGATGGCAATCCTGATGCCAATACTGGTGATGAATCTTCTGATTCAGACATGGAAGAGATGGTTGCTATGATTGTCAGAAACTTCAGAAGGATGAAGTTCAGGAAGAATAGAAGACAAGGCAACTTTCAGAAAAAGACCTTCAAAGCAGACAAAGACAAGTATATCAAGAAGGACAGCAAGGGTAGCAAATTTGACAAGTCAAAGGTTAGATGCTACAAGTGTAATGGTATGGGTCACTTTGCTTCTGAATGCAACAAGACAAAGGCACTCATCACATCAAGCAAGGATTGGATGGACTCTTCCTCAGAATCTGATACTGAGGTAGTCAACTATGCGTTAATGGCCAATGCTGATGTAACTGCTGCTCCTGATGATAAGGTACTAAATACTATCTTTGATTTTGATACTGATAATGCTTCTGAGTTAAGACGTTTTCTAAAGTCATTACATATTAGCTTTAGAAGTCAAACTGCTGAGAATACTAGAATCTTATCTGAGATGTCTGACCTTAGAAAGAGGAATGAGATATTAGAAGCTGAATTTTCTCGTATGCAAGAAGTACAAAAAGAATGTGATAATGCTAAACACATGCACTTAGAGATGACATCTAAATGTACTTCCCTTGAAAAAGAACTTGAATATGCTAATGAGAAAATCAGAACCTGGACAGACTCTGGTAGGAAATTTCATGAGATTAATACCTCTAAGAATTGGAAAGAGTGTCTAGGATATAAGTCAGATGAAGATAAGAAATTAGCAGAGAAAATTGTCATTGATGAGACAGTTAGTCCAAAGACCTATAGACATGTTATAGACTCAACCAAATCTAAGATTACTCCTGTTAATTTTGTTTTTGGTAAGGATTCCAATTCTACTTTTGAAAAGGGATCTTCTTCTACTCAAGGAATAAAAATTATAAAGTCTAAACCTGTCATGAACAAAGTCACTAAGAATCTAGGTCTATTGTCTCAGAAACAGCTTAAAGATAAAATCTGTGAGGTTACAGATAAGAAAAAGGAAGCTACTGTTAAGAGAAACAGGAATGGTAAAGTTGGGATCAATAAAGAGAATGGTTATAAATATATCCCAAATGCACCTAGAAAGTGTTGTTTTAACTGTGGTAACTCTAATCATCTTGCTATTGATTGTAAAAAGAGTAAGAAGAAAATTGCTGAAATTCCTAAGTCTGATGTTAGGAATAGATCAGTATTTTACAAACCACAGAATTCCTGTTTTCATTGTGGTAGTCTATGGCATTCTATTTATACATGTAAAGAGTATCATGATTTGTACTATAATTTTTATGATCCATTGCCTAAGTTTGAAAGTAGTACAAAGTCTGATAGAACTGAAAATGTCATAATGAAGCATGCTTTTGTTAATACTGATACTGACAAAGCAAATCCTGATGGAGTAAATCCTGTCAGGACTGCTAAAGTCAAAAAGTCTTCTGCTGTTAAAATTAATAAATTGCATGAGAAAGGAACCCAACATGTATGGGTTCCTAAGTGTTCTAACTAGTGTGTTACTATTCTGATGCAGGGTAAAAAGAAAAATGTGTTAGTCATGGATAGTGGATGTTCTGTGCACATGACTGGAAACAAAGCCCTGTTATCAGAATATGAGGAAAAAGCTGGCCCAACTGTGTCTTATGGAGATGGCAACATTGGACAAACCTTGGGATATGGCAATATAATCATTGGAAATGTCATCATTGAAAAAGTAGCTCTAGTGAAGGGACTAAAACACAACTTGTTGAGTATTAGTCAAATCACTGACAGAGGTTATCATGTCAATTTCTATTCCACACATTGTGAAGTAGTCAGTAAAGCAACAGGGAAGATAGCACTAACTGGCTACAGGCATGGTAACATATATGAAGCCAACATTCTCTCAGATACTGATGGCTCCCCTACATGTTTCATCAGTAAAGCTTCAGTAGATGAAAGTTGGAATTGGCACAAGAAGCTTTCTCATCTCAACTTCAGCAACATCAATGAGTTGGTTAAGAAAGAGTTAGTAAGAGGATTACCTAATGTCTTATATACACCTGATGGACTCTGTGATGCATGCCAAAAAGCAAAACAAAGAAGGACATCATTCCAGAGTAAATCAGAATCCTCTATTGAAGAACCATATCACATGCTACATCTTGATCTGTTTGGTCCAGTCAACATCATGTCCATCAGTAAGAAAAGGTACACTCTTGTAATTGTTGATGAATATTCTAGATTCACCTGGGTGTATTTTCTGCACAGAAAAGATGAAACTCCTGAAGTTCTGTTGGATCATGTGAGGATGATTGAGACAACCACAAAGTACAAAGTCAAGATTCTGAGAAGTGATAATGGTACTGAATTTAAGAATTCAAAGATGGAAGAGTTCTGCAAATACAAAGGAATCATTCAACAATTCTCTGCTCCTGGCACACCTCAGCAAAATGGAGTAGTAGAAAGGAAGAATAGAACTCTTATTGAAGCTGGCAGAACTATGTTGGAAGAAGCTAAATTACCTACATATTTCTGGGCAGAAGCAGTCAACACAGCATGCTATACACAAAATCTCACATTGATAAACAGGCATGGTGTCACTCCTTATCAGTCACTCAAGGAGAAGAAACCAAGTCTGAAGCATTTGCATGTGTTTGGCTGTAAATGTTTTGTTCTCAGAACTCATCCTGAACAGCTAGGGAAATTTGAAACAAAGGCTGATGAAGGAATATTCATAGGTTATCCTACATCAAGAGCCTTCAGAGTCTTTAATTTGAGAACAAGAACTGTCATGGAGTCAATACATGTATCTTTTGATGATAAGAAGATAACTGGAATCATTGAAGACTCGCATGATAGATTGTTATTTGAAAATGAAGCTTCCAAGGAACCTGAAAAAAGTGAATCAGAAGCTGTCCACTCATCCAGTACTGACGGGTCACCAAATCCTGATGACTCACCTGGTACTGATGGTGCTAATACTGATGATGCAAACAACAGTAATACAACTAGTAGTGCTAATGTTGAGGGGGAGCAACGGCATTCAACTACAAGTTCAGAGTCAACTCAATCATCAGGACAGAATTCTTCAGATACTGATTCAAGTGAAGATCCTGATAACACATCAGGAGGGCATAGCAATAATTCAGGGAGAGCTTCAAATCAATCAAATTCTTTCAATCAAGATAACACCAATCCAGGGGGAGCATCTACTTCAAGAAACAATTTGACACCAGCAAGGAAATGGACAAAAGATCATACTCCTGATTTGATAATTGGAGATCCTGATGCAGGTGTTCAAACAAGAAGTGCAACTCAGAATGAATGTTTATATAATAACTTTCTATCCAAGGAGGAGCCTAAGAAAGTTGAAGATGCACTTAAAGATGCTGATTGGGTTACTGCAATGCAAGAAGAACTGAATGAATTTGAAAGGAATGAAGTCTGGAAACTGGTACCAAGACCAAAGAATAGATCAATTGTTGGTACAAAGTGGATTTTCAAGAACAAGACTGATTCTGATGGAGTCATTATCAGAAACAAAGCAAGGCTAGTTGCAAAGGGGTATTCCCAACAAGAGGGAATTGACTATGATGAAACTTTTGCTCCTGTTGCAAGACTAGAAGCCATCAGGATATTTTTTGCTTATGCAGCACATAAGAAATTCAAGGTTTTCCAGATGGATGTTAAAAGTGCTTTCTTAAATGGTGAACTGGAGGAAGAAGTTTATGTTGAACAACCTCCTGGTTTCATTGATTCTAAATATCCAGATTATGTCTACAGACTGGATAAGGCACTTTATGGACTAAAGCAAGCTCCAAGAGCATGGAGTTGCTGTTAGTTCAGATTTATGTTGATGATATCATTTTTGGGTCAACAAACAATAAGCTGTGTGAAAAGTTTTCCAAGCTTATGCAGTCAAGATATCAAATGAGCATGATGGGAGAAATGAGTTACTTTCTGGGTCTTCAAGTTAAACAGACTGATGAAGGGATTTTTATTAATCAGTCTAAATACACAAGGAATTTACTGACAAGGTTTAACATGCAAGACAGTACTCCTGCTTCAACTCCCATAGCTACAGCTACCAAACTTGATCCTGATCAAGGTGAAGAGGTAGATGTAACTCACTACAGAGGAATGATTGGCTCTTTATTGTATCTCACTGCCAGTAGACCAGATATCATGTTTGCAACCTGTCTATGTGCAAGATTTCAAGCAAAACCTAGAGAACCACATCTGATTGCAGTCAAAAGAATTTTCAGATATCTCAAAGGCACTCCTTCACTTGGCCTTTGGTATGCAAGGGAATCAGATTTTGGGTTGTGTGGTCATTCAGATGCTGATTTTGCAGGATGCAAAATAGACAGGAAAAGTACTTCAGGAAGTTGTCAGTTTTTGGGTGGAAGACTAGTTTCATGGTTCAGTAAAAAGCAGAAATCTATTTCCACTTCAACTGCAGAAGCTGAGTACATTGCTGCAGGAAGTTGTTGTGCTCAGATAATGTGGATGAGAAATCAGTTGTTAGATTATGGCCTGTCATACTCAAAAATCCCTATTTATTGTGATAACCAAAGTGCTATTGCAATGACAGGAAATCCAGTTCAGCATTCTCTTACTAAACACATAAGTATCAGATATCACTTTATAAGAGAACAGGTTCTGGAAGGAACAATTGAACTTCACTTTGTTCCTACTGATCAACAACTAGCTGATATATTCACCAAGCCACTACCTGAAGCTACTTTCAATAAGTTGGTGAATGAACTTCGAATGATGAATTTTGAGAATTTCTGAGGAAAATCTACAGAGAGGAAATCCTGATAACTGTCAAATCCTGATGGTTATTCAGAAAGGTATGTATCTTTGATCAAATCCTGATAGGACTCAATCCTGACAGGAAGTCAACTGGTCAATCCTGATGTACAGGTAAGTATTTCATTACTTAATTTGTGCCTAATTTTTCGTCAGTATCTACTGATGGACGGTTGAGTTTTAGTAGGACAACTGTATGCGCGCGTGTGTTGCACTATTATAGATATAACAATACATACACATAAAAGGCGGTGCAGATTTATTTAAATGACACACGTAATCTGTCCACTAATTCTTTGTGCACAAATCATATTTTGCCACATGTCTTTGAGAGTAATATTTTGTTTTAACAAAATACTTTTTATTGGTCTACATCGTTAATTACTCTCTTATCATTAGTTTTTCGTTTTCTATCACTCTCTGTGCTTTCATACCCTAATTGCTTCAAATCTTAATTCTCGAGTTTTCAAAAACATTACAATGGCGTCTTCATCTTTCATGAACAAACAAACAGTAATTCGTGATATTACTTTTGCCACTAATAACTTTGTAGCCATTCTAGACCATCAAGAATTGCCTACTGAGTTCCATATAATTCAAGATTTTCTTACTTCAAGCCCATTGAAGTATGCTTTAACAGAGCCTGCAAGTGTTTCTTTTAAGTCTGTAATGCAGGTTTGGAACACAGTTGTTTTTGGTCAAAGTTCTACAGGAACCATTCTGATGCAGTTCGAATCAAATGGGGTAACTCATCATGTCACCCCTGCTGTTATTGAAGAGGCATTGCATTTGCCTATTCTGGGTGAAAAAGTTCCTAGGGTGATTTCAGACTCTGCTCTATTTGAGTTTGTCAAGAAACTGGGCTACAATGGTGAAGTAAAGAGATATGGAAATCTCTTTAGGACAAAGCTTAAGAAGGAATGGAATTTCTTCTTTGATACAATCAGCCGATGTTTCCTGAACAAGACATCAAATTTTGATGCTCTTCCATCAGGATCTCTTAAAATTGGGTACTCTCTTATCCATTCTACAGTGTTTGATTATGGGTCTTTTATCTTAAAAGCTTTAAGTGATAGGAAATCAGATAAGTTGGGTTCTGTCTATTTTCTTAGATTTTTACAGTTGATATTTAATCACTTTTGTCCTAATGTTGTTTTTGAGGATGATGTAGTTCTACCAATCTGTAGAATTACTGAGAATAATATTAAGTCCTTAGTCAACAGTGATAAGGCAAATGGTTTTATAGGAAATGCTTTTATTCCTGATGAGGTTAGGTTTTTCTTACATCAGAAAATGCCTACTCGTTATGGACTACTTTCTAATGCTATGGTACAAGGACCAACCCACCTTGTTCCTGACACAAGCATGCAACCTAAACAGTCTAAACAGTTAACAACCACCTCTACTGTCTCTCAAAAGACTTTAGTTGTAAAATCAAAGAAATCAGCTAGAACTGATGTGTCTGGAAGGCAATCAGGTTCAAAGGATTTTTCCTCTACACCACTCACTAAAAAGAAGTTACAAGGGGGTGTTCAAGGGGTCCTGGTGAAGAAAGCTGATAAGGTTGCTAAGGATGTTCCTGTGAAAAGGAAGTTAAGGTTGATTGATGAAAGTGATTCAGAGGATGACTTACCTATATCCTCTGTGATGAATGTGAACAAGGAAGTTGCTGATACTGCTACTAAAGCTGTGGTACCTTCATCAAAACCACAAAAGACAAGGAAATTATCAAAGAGCAGGTATCATATTCCTTTGACAGTACAAATGAAGGATACTGATATTCAGACATCAAATCCTGATGTTAGTATTCCTGATGCAGCAACAAAAGTTGTCTCTATATCAGACTCTCCAGCCTCTCCATCTCAGATTCGAGGACATTCTTGGGAGAAGGTTTCTACAACTGATTCCTTGGTTGGTCTTACACCTACATCAAAGAAAAAGAGGAATGCAGAAGAGTTAATCTATCAGAGAACCATTCAGAGTAATTCAGCAGCTACTGTTGATCCTGCCACACAAGAACCACTCAATCAAAGTTTGGGTGAAGGCTTAGCTAGTGGAATGGTCACACAAGAACCATTTTCTCAAAGGGAGAATGAAGACATCAACATTCCAGCTACACAAGAACCATCTTCTCAAAGTGAAGATGCAGGCAAAGCTACAGCTTCTGTTGAAAGATTGGTCGAGAACATTGTCAATGAGGGAAGCACACAAGAACCTTTAGCTCAAAGTGTTGAAGCAGCTTCTGAACCTCAAGCTCCACAAGAACCATTGGTAGCAAATACTGATGCAAGCATATCAAATCCTGACGATGTTCATCCTGATGTTAGTGGTGCTCCTGATACTGAGCCTATTTTGATACAGCCACTTCGTTCAAGACCAATGGATCATCCTATCTCAGAATCTCAGGATAAACTGAAAGGTATTGCAATTCCTGATCCTGATAAATCTCATGGTTCTGATGATGATAATTCTGATGATGATAGTGATGATGATAATGAGAATAGAAAAGAGAAGGAACAGCTTGCTACAGCACTCAAGATTAGTCTTGGAACTAATTTTGGTTCATCAAGTACATATATGGCTAGCAATGCTTCCACTGGGAAAGATCAGAGACAAGATTTTTCTACTCCTTCCTTTGATCCTGCAGAGGCATTTAGACAGAATGAATGGAACAATTCATGGCACAATTCTGATGAATCTATCAGTTTTTCTTCTGCTATTGAACATGCCTATAATGCAGTGAAGTCTATAGAGAATCAAGACTTGAAGAATCATCTGAAGGCTACTACTCTGTTATCCAAAAGCCTGAAAAGTGAGATTGATTCTATCAAGGGCTCAACTGAAAAAGTGAGGACTGATATCTTTAATAATTTTACAAAGGTGCCTACTACTTTACAACTAAGGGTAGTGGAATCCCAAGTGAAATCTGTTGTTTCAGAACAAACCTCAATCAATCAAAGAATTGATTCTCTGGATACTAAGGTAACTGAAATTCAAGCCTCTCTTTCCTTAATTTTGCAATTATTGTCAAATCCTGATGTCAAAAAGGGGGAGAAGGTTATTCAGACAAAATGTACACCTGATCTAGTATTAAGAAATAATGATGATGATACTGGAGATGATGGTGGTGACAAAGCGATACAAGGAGAAACCTCTGATGCTGTTGTTATGAAGACAATCCAAACTTCTCAAAGTCAAACAACGCAGTCAACTCATGTTTCTGATTCTGGAGTTAAGACAGTAAGAACATTGGTGCAATCTCAGATCCTGACGGAAGATCAAATCCTGACACCTGGTCATGGACAAATTCTTGCTATAATTCCTGAAGGTGATGAAGATGTGATTATTGATAATCCTGAAGATGCATCAAATTTATTCCAGAAGTTTTCTACAAAAGACGGCAGAATTGTTACTCTATATCACACTGATAAAAGAGTTCAACAATTATATGCAAGAAAAGCACTCTCTACAGCAAGTGAAGAATATCCAGATCTCTCACATGAAGAATTCTTGAGACTACAAAGAGAGACAATGGAAAGCTATACTGCTCCTGCTAGAGGTAGAGGAAGCAGAGGTAGGAGAGGTGCTAGAAGAAGTAAAAGAGGTTCTTCAACTCAAATATTACCTAGACAGACAAGGTCTAGAGGGTTAAGAATTGAAGAAATTCCTGAACCTATTCAAACTCTAGTAGTTCCTGACAGATCTACTTTTGGTGATGATGGAATTGTTGAAGAAGAACCTGAATTGAGAAGAAAATCAAGTAAATCAACTCTCAGCAATACAAATCAAATTGAAGATTCTAATCCTGACAATATTCAAGATCCTGACGAATCTGAAATTCTGCAAGAGGTTGATTTGATAATCTTATCTACTGTTGTTGATTGTCACAACAAAGAAGTAGATGAAGAAGAAGAAGCCAGAAGAAGAGATATTACAAAGAGAACAAATGAAGATTTTAATCTCTATCTACAAAGGCTTAAAGTTTCAAATGAAAGAAAATGGAGAAATTCAAGCAGACAAGAATCTTTACTTGAAAGAAGCTACGCTCATGAAAAGGAGAAATACAAGAAGTGGAAACATATTAGCACATTAAGTTGTGATACACCTATCAATTTTCAGTCTGGTGGAATTATTACAAGCGCTTCAAGTGTTGTTGATTTGTCTGATATGGCTAGATCAAAAACACTCTGGTTAAAGATGTTTTAAAATCTGAAGCAATTGTCAAGTAATTCAAGAGGAGGTATTGGACACAGAGATGGTGAATATCTGAATATGTCATATGTTGATCCTTACTCCTTGACAGAAATTGGAGGTACTTTAACTTCTGAAAACCTGAACAATTTATTAGCTGTTGATATAGTTATAGATTGTCATGATGGTTTTGAAAAGAAAGAAAAGCTTCTGTACTTCATGAAAGATGGTAGTGTGAAGATTTTATCTATTCAAGATCTGCTGATGAAAACTACACAGGAACTGAAATATGTTCACTATCTGTTAAGATGGAAGAACCAAGTGTACAAAGTATGGGCTGACATGATTTTGTCAACTATAAGAAGAAGACTGGACGGAAACAGTAATTTCGATGGTAATTATACTCCCATGTACTTAAATCAAAGAGGTCAGGATGTGGAAATGCAAAGGGGTACTGCTGTTAAAGAAGTAAATTTTGGCATGACTCATCTTTCTCTCAATCCTGATGGGAAGGAAATTGCTTATCTTTTGCTTGAAGAGCACAGTCTACAGAGAAACTCCATACAGAATCTCAGAGCAGCTATCTACCAGATTAATGAGGAAGATGAAGAACTCAGAAATCTTAAGGAAAGACTGATTCAAATTCTTGAAGAAAAACAAGAAAGTTTATTATCCAATTTCTTGAAGATGAATCTGTTCTATCACAAAGCTTAAACAGATAAGTTGTTTCTGAAGATGCTCGTACATTTTGATACATGTTTTTGACATCATTGAATATTTGGAATCTATACTTTATTTCACAAAGTATGAGATTGGGGGAGATTGTTAGATCAGAATTCAATGATCGTCAGAAGCTAGACTCAACTGATCAGGATTGCTGACGTCATCAGTATTGCATGGTCATCAGTATTTGATAAAGCGTCAGTATCTTATTGATCATCAGGATTCCTACTCAGACTATGATCAGGTTTGATCATCAGGACTTGAAGCTGATCAGGATTCCTACTTCGAGTTATATTTGGAGTCTAGATAAACATGGAAGTTTGTTCCTGGTTTGTAGGATGCAGCTATCGATTAAAGATATGTTTCTATCTTTGTTATGATTAGGACTTATCTTGTTATTGATAGAGAAGCTGTGTGCACTATATAAACACAGTCTTGGTTTCGATTTATGTATTCATTCGAGAGAGAACATAATCGAAGAGAAGCTCTTAAGAACAGAATTTCTTGAGAGAGTTTTTGTAAGCTAGCAGCTCTTAAGAACATCAGAATTTCTTAAGAGAGTTTGTAACAGTTTTATATCAAAGTTAATAAAGCTGTTATTGTTATTGTTATTGATCTTTCATATTTGTGTTATATAAAGTCGAGAATCTTATACAATTGTATTCAACCCCCTTCTACAATTGTTATTTACTGGGCAACATTATTCTTTAGCTGAGTCTAAAATTTCAAAATACGGTATTTTTAAATATGAATATAGTCCTACTAACAATGAAATTAGGTCTCTATGAGTTGTTATAAAACAAAATCACCATTTGCGTATAATTTATTATTTAATAATAAATAATATTTAATTAGTTATGATATAAAATTTAATAAAATAGGATAACAAATATGCACACATTTATAAAATTTTATCCTCGTATTATTATATTCTTTGTTGATTTGAATTTTTCTTAGATTGATTTGAATTTTTGAACATAGATTTCTAAATTTAAAATAGTTAGGAAAAAGTAATTAAATTGGCATTAAAATAATGATGACATAATAATTATTATTAGAATTTAAATACTCACTTTACTAATTTGGGCTTTATCTTGTGTTTTAAAAATTAGATTTTAACGATTTTATACCCCACATGAAGATAACTAAATTATCTTTAATTAAAAGATGGTTTAACAATTTTTATCTAACTGGAATTGTCCATGAAAGAGAAAAGCAAGTCACGAATTTTTTACATGGATAATTATATTCAGTATAGAAAACTTATTTATATTTGGTATATTTGGTTTAAATTATCAAAATACACTTTTTAGAATTTAAATATAATCCTATTATTAATAAAATACACTTTTTTAATATTTGATCTAACGATTTTCATTTATCTAGTTAAGATCTAATGGTCCTTATTAGTTTGGTTGTCCAAGACCGTACGATCAAAATTTTGGATAAGATCCCTATTATGTTTATTATATGGGTTCAGCCGAGACTAACAAAAAGGTGGAGACCTGAAGACCAATTCTACACCCTTAGATTAACTTGAATTCAATGATCATCATTTTTCATTATACTTCATAAAATTAAACATAACAAAATTATATTATTATACACAATTACACATGTTGTTCTTTTTAACCATCCACGTTCTTAAAACCTACAACATCCGACATTTTATTTAGAAAGTTGGGAGGATTTGGGAGGATCTATATCACTAAACATCGTACTGCAAATATTATAAACAAAAAGTTCTGCATATAAAAAATATGTTTTACAAATAAAAAAAACCAATGCTTACTACATAACAATGAAAAAAATGTATAAAAAATTAAATTATGCAAAAATAAAGAATAAAATAGTAAAATAATAATGTTTTGCAACTAAAGTAATGCACTAAATTAAAATAATAATATATTGCACTAAAAAATTATGAATACAATAATTGAAAGTAAAAAATTTTGCAAACAAAATAACATAGAATATTAAAATTGTGCAAATTTTTTGAATAAAAAAAATGGAAGACGTGAGAATGAATGTAATGCATATTGCAGTTAACGTTGTTGATAACTTATAAGCTGTATATGCCTACATACAACCAATTTATAAGTGTGTAAAACAAAATAATATGTACCCGATAGAAACGAATGGTGTAACATGTGGTCTCGGTCTCCAGTTAAGTTTATGTCTCCATAGAATTTTTCTCTAAGGATTTAATATAATAAGGATATCAAGTATATACTGATATAAGTATCTTACTAATTGCTTTTACTTTTAATGTTTCGGTTTTATTTACAGTGTATATAAAATTTTAAAATACATTATTACTTAAAAATTATTAAACAGAATAAAAATTATGTTATGATTATATAAAATTTTATTCTCATATTATTATATTCTTTATCGATTTGAATTTGTTCTTAATTAATTTTAATACTTTATTTAAAGAAACATAAAATTTCTATATTTAAAACAATTAGTGGAAAAATAATTAATTGGTGCTACAAAAATAAAAACAATATTTATTAAAATTTAGATACTCACTTTACTATTTAGGTTTTATCCCGAGTTTTATAAATTGAATTTTGACGATTTTACAACTCATGCGAAACTAACGAAATTATCTTTAATTTAATGATGGTTTAATAATTATTATCTAACTTGACCAGTTGACCTACCCATAAACCGAAAAGAAAAGATGGTTAAGAATTTTTACATAAAGAATTCAATTCAATATAGAAAACCAATTTATAATTGGTTTAAATTATCAAAACACACTTCTTAGTATTTAAATATAATCCTACCTTTAATCAAATACAAATTTTAATATAAGTATTATATTCAAAATTATCGTTTATGAATATGAATATGAATATTAAAATAAATAATATTTTGATATTTTCCTTTTTTTGTTTGTATATGTAAAATAATATAACTATAATTTGGATTAATCAAATTGTTATGTTCCTTCAGAAAAAAAAAGTGTTTAAATTTATTTATGTACATGAGTTCTCGTAAGTCTGTAGGTTCACGTGTATCATTGTTAGTATGTTAGGCCGAATACACAATATATAATCAAGTATGTATGAGAATAACAATTAAGAATACAGGTTTGTAAATCAACAAACTGAATTATATTAAATAATTCTCTCTTAGTGATGTTAATGAATCACAAAGAGCTGCTAGGTTACAAGAATAATAATTCTATGTTCGCGTCCCTTCTAGGGATAACCTATCTGTGTTTATATAGTACACAGCTACATACAATCCTTATCTAATTGATACTCCTATAAATTAGCTATACAAAACTTATCAATTAAGGATTGCTTCAATCTTCTATTCCGTTTCCTTAGCTGTATCAATATATTCTGCTTCTTTCCATCTTCAGAATATATTGCTTCTAGAATCTTTATCTTTGCACCGACAGCTAAGTCAACTATTACCACGTCAGTATTTATCAAACTCTGACTGGCTTCAGTAAACTCTTCATCTAGTCAGACTTTAACAAACTCTGACTAGCTTCTAGATAAACTTTGATATGTACCTGTTACTTAAACACTGATGAACAAACGTCAGCAATTATATCTAACATAGTATGATATACATGAGCATTATATTGATAATTTTTAATATTGTAATCAATATGAATTGTTATCTTTATATTTGGTTTAACAATTATTATCTAATTGAAACTATACATAAATTCAAGAGAAAAGATATTTAAGAATTTTTACATAGAAACCTTTTAAATTATCAAATACACTTTTTAGTATTTAAATATAATTCTATTATTAATCACATACACGTTTTAATATTAGATCTAACAATTCTCATCGAACTATTTAACATCTAACCGTAATTATTAATTTGGTCGTATAGTGATCGTACATGGACCAGATCGATTTTAATTTTTTCTTAAATTGATTTTAATATTTTATTGAAATAAAAATAGAATTTATAAATTTAAAAGAATTAGGAAAAAAAATTAAATTGGTGGTACGATAAAAAAATATTTATTAAAATTTAGATAATCACTTTACTGTTTGGGATCTATCTTGAGTTTTAGACAACAGATTTTAACGATTTTACAGCCCATGCGAAGCTAACAAAATTATCTTTAATTTAATTATGGTTTAATAATTTTTATCTAACTGGAAATATCCATAAAATAAAGAGAAAAGATAATTACGAATTTTTACATAAAGATTTCTATTCAATATAGAAAACCCATTTATAATTGGTTTAAATTATCAAAATACACCTTTTAGTATTTAAATACTATCCTATTATTAATCAAATACAATTTTTAATATTATATCTAACGGTCCTAATCTATTTTAATATTTATAGTTTTATAATCCAACGGATCATATACTTTTGGTAGTACAGTTACCGATCAAAATTTTGGATAAGATCTACGCTTATTATATACTAGCCTATAACTCGTGCATTGCACGGGGCTAGGTAGTCTACTTAGCATTTTTTATAAATTTTTTGTTATTCATTTTACCTTGATGTGTAATTTGTAAGGAAATGAACCAACCTAATATTCGTATTATATTCAAACACATTGTTTCCTGTACAAATTCTTTTTATAGAATATAGGTGGTTTTTAGTTAATTTCTAATTCGTAGCTATTTTATCTTGTCTTTAAGTTCATTAGTTTCCAAAAGGGAGTTTTAAACAATTTTTTATTAATTTGTTTTGTTGAAATGAGAAAATTTTAAATTGATTGTGTATTGTAATAATTTTTCGTCAATAATCGATTCTTTTATATTATTTAAAATAACTAAATTGCAGTTTCATTAATTTATGTCATTTTAAAACATGCTCATATTTTTTTAAAATAAAATAGTTTAACTAAGTATAACACTAAATTTACACTCCTCTTTGTTCCTCTTAAAATTGAAACTATAACACTAAATTTAGAAAAATAACAAAAATTTTGTTTTGACAATTATATACATAGTACATGAAATACAAAACGATCTTGGTAGTCTATTTAACTTTTTGTAATAATATTTTATATAAAAGATTTTGGTAGTTTATTTAGCCTTTTGTAATAGTTTTTATATAAAATATAGTTTTTAGATGAAATTATCCTTCTTCTCTTTAATTTCATTATTTTAAAAAAGGTTTTTAATAAAATATTGATATGAGTAATATTTTTTTGTCAAAACTGAATTGTAAAAGTGTTTAGTGTTATATTACATGAGGTCTTGCTATTTCAAATGTATAAAAGCTAACCGAAACACATAAAGTGAAAAACTCTTCAGCTACTACTAATAACATAAAATTACTTAGACATAGAATACTTGACACCTCAAAAAATGTCGGATGGGGAAAGGAGACGATCAAGCCATGACTTTATTTCTTGGAGAAATAGTTGGTAATCTACAAATACTTTGGCAACATTTAGCAAGAATCAAGGTTCATATTCAAAAGGTGTTTGCTGCAACTTAAATTTGTCAAGACAATGGCTTTAAATCATGGTCGTTTACCAAGTTGAATATATGAAATATATAGACAACTGCACACCATCATTAACAAATAACAACTAACATGTACTTCCATTAATACTTCTCTTTTAGAAACAGAGGTTTGCTGCATCGACTTGTCGATTCACTGATATTAGTTTGTGTGCTTAACTTGTACCCTGACTTTGATCTAAGTACTTTATAGGGCTCGTAAATGCTACATATATAACTTAGGTCTCTCTTCTTAACTGCAATTGTGCACGGAACATTAGATAAGTAGACTTTAAAAGGAGTTCAGAATAGGCCAAACTTGCATGTCATGCTTATAATAGTGCGATCTTGGACATTTTTCGGTCTATAGTTTTTATAAATATGAAAACTTCTGTTCTTAACTTCCTTCAAGCAAGAAGTAATCAAGCACACTTTATCCTGCATCTATTGTATAAAGTACTAATTACTCAGAAGCTGAGATACACAACTCCTTCTTGACCTTCGTCGTGCTCCAAATCCAATGCATTTTTCCTTTGATACCATTGATGAATTCACATCTCTGCAATTATAATTTGCAAACCCATAACTAAAAAGAAATCACAAGATAATCTGAAACTCGTAGCAAGCCATTCCTACCAATATAACATGTACCTTAGCGTATAGAGGTTCATAGAGTTTTTGATATTTCGCTTCAGGTGCTATTCTCTCCTAAAAGAACCTTTATTCTAACTCATCATGGTGGCTTTGCATGTCAAGAAAGCACCAAAAGAAGCATTACAATTATACAATAACCCATGGGCCTACTTTCATTCAAGTTCTCTATAACAAACATTGAATTAATGAGAGAATGTTTCATACAAATATAAGTTTGTCATCAGTAAAAGTCTATGCCACATAGATAGCAAACATGAATACATTTCAAAGCCTTAACACGCTTTGTAAAAATGGTATCAAAGTCTCCAGAATATCAGAATGCTTCCTACTATGTTTTAAAACTTATTTAACATAAATCGCCAAAATAACATTTAGTAGAAAACCAGCAAAACAATATAACTGAAACATCTTGATAGAAGCAATGGTAAGAAGCAATGGTAGACCAGACCTTGAGATTAGGGAAATCCCGATATTCTTTCTTAAGATTTCCGATCACTAATTTCTTGTTTAGTACTTAATTTGCTTGTTTTTTCCATTTATTTGTGCTTGATTTTTTTTTAGTGAAATAAACTTTTTTTTTCTTTTTGCATGAATCTTCTTGCTAAATTATTCATGTTATATAAAACTAAATCAACACACAAAATTTCCGGGGAACTTAAAAATTACTTTGAGTGTATTTTAAATACAAAAATTTCCTAAGACCGATTAAGTTGAATATTTGATAAATAGTGAAGAACAAAATAGATAAATTAACAAACAGATAAATTGACCCGACATACCAGATGTATAGTATGCAGTAGTGCTTCCATGTGAGTTGTCAATTGCACTATCAAAATAACTTGCAGTCTCCATGCGCGGTACTGCATACCTGTCAAGTAACAAAAAATATATCAAATTGTATTAAATTAAGTAAATTTAACAAAGATATGTTAAAGACGCATATAGGCCCAATGGAACCATAACAAATAATTTAATTGAATTACAGAAAAATAGAAAAATTAATTTTGAATTGGCAGAGTACTATTGATTGACAACATAAGAACTGTTACAACTTACCTTTTCCGTATATGAGATGTTGTAATCAACTTACCATACTAAAAAGCACATGTCCTGATGACCATCCAAGATCAAACGGGAGATTTACAAATTTTACAGGAAAGTACAAAACTCCAAATACATGCACAGTGATCTACCATCTCATGTCTTTAATGTAAAGAAGCTAGATTGCTATATTGTAGCATGTATCTCTAAGTTATCACTATCCGTATGTGTCTAAATGTATCTTAGGGCAAGAAGATTCTCCACATGTTAGTTCCCCTTTCGTATTAAAAACAAGTCAACTATTACCACGTCAGTATTTATCAAACTCTGACTGGCTTCAGTAAACTCTTCATCTAGTCAGACTTTAACAAACTCTGACTAGCTTCTAGATAAACTTTGATATGTACCTGTTACTTAAACACTGATGAACAAACGTCAGCAATTATATCTAACAATCTCCCCCAACTTGTTCATACCAAAATGTACAAGTTAAACAGATAATTGATGATGTCAAAACATATAACAAATGCAGTGTTTAACATATGTCAGAGTTTAATTTTAAAACAGAGTTTAAATTTAACTTAGAATAGAAAACATAAAAACTTACAGTCAGACTTTACTTAATCTCTTGAATATCAGGCACTGTCCTGATATAATCTGACAGTAGTTTCTTCTCAGCTCTATTCAGTTCAGCAATCATAATCTTCTTCAGCTCCTTCATTTCTGGTTCATCTTCACCAATTTGATAAATGGCAGCCCTCAAAGAATATATGCTGTTTTTGTCCATTTCATTGCCAAGTCTGATATAAAAAGGTTTATCAGACTCTAGATTGAACTCAAGAACCTTTTTATTTAGTGCAGTTCTGAACCTAGCACTATTCCTTTTCATTTCTACCAACTTTCCATGTGCATCTCTGTATTTAGGAATGTATGCACTTGATACTCCAGCTCCACTCAAAACTTTGGATTTCATCATCCTTTCCTTCAAAACTCGAGCAGCATCATAAGTACTTCTATTCTTTACTTCAAATAGATATAGAACATACTCTAGCTCTTCCCAGAGTTTTAACTGAATATCAGATTCACCAACTCTATACACTCTGCCATCAGCCATAAAATATAACAAGAATTCCTTTTTGATTCCTTTGTGAAAAATCATCTGTACAGATTCTAGTTTGTCAAGGCCTTCTTGAGTAATTCCAACTCCAGATTCTGCCAGTGAAAACTTGTCTTGAGATCTGTTATTAGTTCTTCTCTCTCTGTGTGAACCCAGTCCAGATTTATCAAAGGCTTCTTTTCCCAATACTGTTCTGGTTTCTGAGAAATTCACAGCTTCAAGCTTTAAATCTTCAAGAAGTTTTGGTTTGCTGAATCCTGGAAGTTGTGTAGATTTCTGTACAACTTGAGCAACGTCAGAGGTTGTCATAACTTTAGTAGTAACATCAACTTGAGCAGCGTCAGAGGTTGATTTTGCTAATCTTGTTTCAACTTGAGCAATGTCAGAGGTTGAATTATCTTTCTTCTCTAGGTTAGGCTCTTCAATCATTATACCTTTACCTTTTTCAGAGTTTGAAATAACAGATTTCCTTGAGTATTGTAAACTCTGATCAGAGTTTACATTCTCTTTAATAACAATTCCTTGTTCTTTTCTCCTTGGAGTCTTAGTGTTCTTCTGCTTGTAGATTCCAGCTTCAACATCTTTCATGTGTTCCTCAGCAAGCAATTGCTCTTCAGCCTGGATATCTTCAATAGTAACATTCTTACCATGTTCTGCTAAGAATAACTGTGTAGCAACTTCTTCATCAGTAACTGGAGTTTTAGAGGAAAGAATTAAATTTCTAACCCTTGAAGAAGACTGCCCTCCAGTATATCTTTTTCCATCAGCATTTACATGAGTATCAGAGTTTAACCTTCTCCTTTGCCCTTGAACATTTCTTGTCCTTGGATTTTTATCTCTTGCACCACCATCAGTAGTGTCATCTTTCCGAGTCAGAGTTTGAGAGCTCTTGCATTTGTCTTGAGATACTCTCTCCCCCTTTTTGACATCATCAGACAGTAAAACTGATGTGAGCAATTCAATAGAATTTGCAATTTCATCCAACTTAGTTGACATTTTGACTTGATTTTCTTCAACCTTGGATAGCCTGGAATCAAAATTCTTCTGATCTTTACACAAAGAGATGTATAGAGATTTGTCCTTTTGCTGTGTAAGCTCTCTTTGAGTTATATCATTCCTCAATCCTGTAAGCACCTTGTCAGAATCATCAAAACGATTGTTCAATGATTTGATTTGTACAATAGTTGCTTTGAGATGACTGAGAAGTTCTGGATGTGTAATCTCTTTGGAAGACTTTGTGACAAAATCTGCAGCTCTTTCATTTGAAAAGATAGTATCCTTGCTTGACCAATTTGAGAAGTACATATTCTGAAAATGTTCTGCAGTAGCACGATTGACTTCTCTTTCTTCTTCAGAGTTTACACCAGCAGACAAAGAAACTTGAATACTAGGGTGTGAATAAGAACCCTCAGCATCATGTTCATCTTCTTCATTAATGTCCACTTCATTTGTAGCAGGAGCATTTTCAGCAGTCACTTCATTATTTAACTGTGCAGTTTCATCAAGTACTTTAGAGTTTGCTTGAGCAGAAACCTCTGCTTCTCTTGTCACAACCTCAACAACAGACTGTTGTAGAGTTTCGAGTAAAACAACATCTTCTTCCAAACTCTGATCAACTTCTTCACCTTTGTCAGAATTTGCATTATTAACTGAAAGAACTGCTGTGTGAGAACCCACAGAGTCTTCAATCACCAAGGTGGCTTGATCAGTTGCCACATCCTCAGTATCACAAAAACTGATACTAGGATGTGCTTCCATATTAATATCTTCATTCTCAAAAACTCTGCTGTCAGAGAATACAGCAGCTTCCTCAACCACATCATCAGCATTTGATGTAGGAGCTTCTGTTTCAGCATTTACTCTGTCCTCAGTAGGCACAGCAGTATCAAAAACCTCCTCTTGAACTTCAGGAGTTTCATGCTCCATAGAAACTCTGTCTTCAAAGACAGCTTCATTCACAGGAATCTCATCTTCAATATTTTCAGCACCAAAGAGCTGTGCTGCTACTATTCTTCTTTTTCTCTGATGAAGAGTTTCTTCATCAGTTTCAGTCTCTGAGGCTTCAACAGCATCAACAGCAACAGACTTTAACCTGTTAGCTCTAACTTTTCTTTTCTTCCTTGAAGTTTCAACAGAGGTTGACCCTCCAACTTCATCAGTATTTAAAGTTTTAGCAGCCTTGAAAGCTCTGTGCTTAGTCCTCCCTCCAGTCTTTTGTCTTGGAGCTACTTGAGTATCATTGTTTATCTGCTGTGGTTGCTGTTGTGGTTGAGGTTGAGGGTTTAAAAACTGATGAACCCTCTCAGGTAACAACAACTCACCAACATTGACTTTCTTCAAATCCTTATTTGTAAGGTCAGAGAATACCCTTTTATGCAGTTTGAATGAGGGAATTTCTTCCTCCTCATTAAGCTCAACATTATTAACACAAGCAGAGAATAAAATCTGACAAAATCTAGAAAAGTAGACTACATTCCTATTCTCTGTCATTTTCTCTCCTATATTCATCAAGACAAGTCTAGCAAAATCGTAATGACTACCAAAAAGAAGTGAATACCCGATTTGTAGACTATCAATTGGAATCGCATCCCAATTGGTACATTTCTTCCCGAACGCTCTGGTTATGCAATCGAAAAAGAAACTCCATTCCTTTCGTAAGAGCGGTCGCTTCAACTGACCTATCTTGACTAAAGATCCAGAGTATCCAATGGCTTGCATCATTCTTTGAATATCAGTATCACCAACAGCAATAGTGTACGCATCATATTCTGCAAAGCCCATTGCTTCACGAACAGTTCCTGGAGTAATGACATACTCTGTCTCTTGAAACTCAAAGACAATCGATGGAGTTCCAGAATCACCACTGTTATCATATACACCAGTTTCCCAGAAAGCTTTGATCTGAGATCCATAAAGCTTTGCAGGCTCCACTAAAGCACGCCCAATTTCCGATTGAGCAAGGAAATTTTGCAGTAAATGGAACGCCTCCGGTGTGTTCTCATTGCTAAGAGGTGCTGCATAGTTATTTGGGACAAAGTCTAATCCAACAGAGTTAAACATAGAGGTTGCCATTAGAAATCAGAGATTAAAAGTAAGAAAGTATATGATAAAGATTATGCAGAAAAGTGTTTGTAGAATTGTGTGAGTGAAAAGTATGTGTGAAAATGATAAGTGAGTAAAAGATTAGACGTATGTGTGTGTATTGTATTAATATGAGATTCAAAATTAAAAACTGAACAGTTTTTAATCATTAATACACAACTGTCTTACTCTTGTTATTATGTGAGTGGGACACGTGTCACACATGCAGTTACTGACAGCTAATAAGTGACAGTTTTCAATGCGCATGCGCAGTAAAAACCGCAATAATTACTGCCTGTTACACTTTTCTAGGCATTAACCTCTCTTCTCTGTTTAAAAACATTCTTGAACAACTGTCCAATCATACTCTTTTTAAATTTTCAAAACAAATGTCTAATCTCAAAATTATAAAATGTCTGAAACAAAGAAATTATTTTAACCATCAGAGATTAAAACAAAGTTACCTCGACATATGTCACACAATACATCAGTGTTTACCATTTGTCCTTCTTTGTCAATAAACTCTTTTCCCAATCTGTACAGGTGTGAATAATTGTGTGTGCAATAACATAGTTTACCGAAATCAATATTTAGATCATCTCAAAGTGCATAAAATCTACAAACTAAAGCAGTAAAAACTGGTTGCCTAAACTCTCATGTATAAAATAAAATCTGATTCTTATGTCTAAACTCTGTATACTGATATCCTTTCATTTGGATATATCTTTTATTTTTCACCCCCTTTATATATATAATTTTTTTATTTATTTATTTATATTTTTCCAGTAATCAGTGGTTGGCACCAGTCACCAAAAATCAAAGATTTTAGCCCTTATTTCATACAATAAGTTCCTGGATCTTCCTAGGCACAACATGATCTCAAAGGAATATGTGCTCTTTTTGGCATATTTTGATTTGAGGGTGAATTGTTTGCAATTAATAATCAGAGTTTAGACTTTTCATCAGTTAATACAATTAATTTATGAGAGAAAATGCAAACAGCTAATACAAACTCAGTGTATAGGATTAATAAACTAAGAGATGGTATAAATACAGAGACAGTATCATGCTGTGTTAACTTACTGCACATGTTTGAGATCAGAATCTATACAACTCTTAAGGATTCATAATTACTTACTGAGAATTATGCTTCATACAAATTTCTTCATTGGTCCATATGTTTCAGACAAAATTACAATCAGAGTATAGCATTAGACTGTAACTATCAGAGTATGACCAACAGGTTATGACTAACAGAGTTTAGCATCAGAGTTTACTTTCAGAGTTTATGACACTGGTATTCATAACAGTTAATACATGCAAGGAATCATGAGCATTTAAAAATCAAACATGTATAGTTTTGAGTCTAACCTGTATCCCTAGTCAAAACCAGAGATCATTCCAAGTTCATTTACCAATCTTGTAAAAGTAGCTTCACTCAAAGGTTTGGTGAAGATATCTGCAAGTTGTTGATCTGTAGACACAAAATGAAGCTCAATGTTTCCTTCTTCCACATGTTCTCTGATAAAATGATACCTTATGCTGATGTGCTTGGTCATGGAGTGCTGTACTGGATTTCCTGTCATAGCAATAGCACTTTGGTTATCACAGAAAATAGGTATTTTAGAGTACTTCAAACCATAATCCAGCAATTGATTCTTCATCCATAAAATCTGTGCACAACAGCTACCAGCTGCTATATACTCTGCTTCTGCTGTGGATGTAGAAATTGATTTCTGTTTCTTACTGTACCAAGAAACCAATCTGTCACCTAAGAATTGACAGCTTCCACTTGTACTTTTTCTGTCTATCTTACAGCCTGCAAAATCTGCATCAGAGTAACCAATTAGCTTAAACTCTGATTCTCTAGGATACCACAAACCCAAGGTTATGGTTCCTTTGAGATATTTGAAAATCCTTTTTACAGCTGTTAGATGAGGCTCTCTGGGATCTGCTTGAAATCTTGCACAAAGACATGTTGCAAACATGATATCAGGTCTACTTGCAGTAAGATACAGTAAAGACCCTATCATTCCTCTGTAGTTTGTCATATCTACTGAGGCTCCTGTGTCTTTGTCTAGCTTTGTTGCAGTAGCCATGGGAGTTGGAGCAGATGAACTATCAAGCATACCAAATTTCTTTAGAAGATTTCTGGTATACTTTGCTTGATTGATAAAAATCCCATCATCTGTTTGCTTGACCTGTAAGCCTAGAAAATAACTAAGCTCTCCCATCATGCTCATTTGGTACCTGGATTGCATAAGCTTTGCAAACTTCTTACAGAGTTTGTCATTAGTAGATCCAAAAATAATATCATCTACATAAATTTGAACTAACAGCAAATCATCACCAGAATTGAAATAAAACAAGGTTTTATCAATTGTACCTCTTGTGAACCCACTTTCTAAAAGAAATTGAGCAAGAGTTTCATACCATGCTCTTGGTGCTTGCTTTAGTCCATATAATGCCTTGTCAAGCCTGTAGACATAATCTGGATGCTTGGGATCTACAAATCCTGGTGGTTGTTCAACAAATACTTCTTCTTCAAGCTTCCCATTGAGAAAAGCACTTTTTACATCCATCTGAAAGACTTTAAACTTCTTGTGTGCAGCATAGGCCAGAAAGATTCTTATGGCCTCCAATCTTGCAACTGGAGCAAAGGTTTCATCATAGTCAATTCCTTCCTGTTGTGAATATCCTTTAGCCACAAGTCTAGCCTTGTTTCTTGTAATCACACCTTCATTGTCAGTCTTGTTTCTGAAAACCCACTTTGTACCTACTATTGATCTATTCTTTGGTCTAGGTACAAGTGTCCAGACTTCATTTCTTTCAAATTCATTTAACTCTTCTTGCATTGCTGTAATCCAATTAGCATCTTGAAGAGCTTCCTCCACTTTCTTTGGTTCTGTTTGAGACAAGAAAGCATGATACAGACACTCATTATTTGTTGCACTTCTAGTTCTCACACTAGCATCAGGATCTCCAATTATGAGATCAGGTGTGTGTGCCTGTGTCCACTTTCTTGCTGTTGGTAAGTGGTTTCTTGCATCATTATTGGATCCTCCCCCTTGATCCATGCTCTCCTGATTCATATGTTGATTTTCTGCATTATCTGAGGCTCCCCCTGAATTGGATGGTTCAGAGTTTGAACTGTCAGAGTTTGAATCAGTTTCCTCAACTGACTCACTTGCCGTGTCTTGTTGAGCTTCTTCACGCTCCCCCTCAACTGGTTCACTATTTTGTTCAACTCGAGAATTTTCAGTTTCTCCAGTATTTACCAGTAGAGGTTCAGAGTATGCTTCGTCAGAGTTTGTCAGAACCGCTTCATCAGAGTTTGTCGGTACTGCTTCATCAGAGTTTACATCATCAGAGAATAAACCTTCATTTTCAAAACGCAGTTGATCATATCCATCTAAGTCATCGAGTCCAGTTATTTTCTTATCATCAAATGACACATGTATGGATTCCATGATCACTTTAGTTCTCAGATTGTAGACTCTGAATGCTTTTGTTGACAAGGGATAGCCAACAAAGATTCCTTCATCAGTTTTTAACTCGAACTTGGTCAACTGTTCAGGATGAGTCTTCAACACAAAGCATTTGCATCTAAATATATGAAAATATTTCAAATTTGGCTTCTTATTTTTCACCATCTCATATGGTGTTTTCCCATGCTTGTTGATCAATGTTGCATTTTGAGTAAAACAAGCAGTTTGAACAGCTTCTGCCCAGAAGTATGTTGGTAATTTTGCTTCATCAAGCATAGTTCTGGCTGCTTCAATTAAAGTTCTGTTCTTCCTTTCAACTACACCATTTTGCTGTGGAGTTCCAGGTGCAGAAAACTCTTGTTTCACTCCTCTTTCCTTGCAGAAAGCTTCCATGATTGAGTTTCTGAATTCAGTTCCATTATCACTCCTTATAATTTTGACTTTCTGTTGTGATCCTTTGTCCAGTTGATTTACATGATCCATCAGAGTTTGAGCAGTTTCATCCTTCTTTGACAAGAAATACACCCATGTATATCTAGTATATTCATCAACAATTACTAGAGCATATTTCTTTCTGCCCATTGACATCACATTCACTGGTCCAAAGAGATCAACATGTAGAAGATGATAAGGTTCCACTACTGAAGATTCAGATTTGCTCTTGAAAGATGACTTCCTTTGCTTGGCTTTTTGACAAGAATCACATAAGCCATCTAGACTGAGTATTGATTTTGGAAGTCCCCTTACAAGATCCTTTCTTATAAGTTCATTTATGTTGTTCAAATTAAGATGAGAGAGCTTCTTATGCCAATTCCAACTCTCTTCATTTGACATTTTAGCAGTCAGACACAATGTTTTTCCATCAGAGTTTGTTACCAAACTTGCTTCATAAATGTTGTTGCGCCTGTGTCCAACTAGAACAACTTTTCCAGTAGATTTACTGATAACTTCACAGTATTCAGTATGAAAATCTACATGGTTTCCTCTGTCACAGATTTGACTCACAGATAGCAGATTATGCTTGAGTCCTGAGACTAGAGCTACATCTGTAATGATGACACTTCCAAGATTGATATTGCCATATCCCAGAGTGTGTCCTATGTTGCCATCTCCATAGGAAACCTTTGGGCCAGCCTTCTCCTTAAAGTCTGATAGCAGGGCTTTATTTCCAGTGATGTGTCCTGAGCATCCACTGTCCAAGATAAGGGTGCTCTTTTTTATGCCCTTATTTTCAGATGATTCAGTCTCATCTCTGACAGTTGCCATAAGAACATAATTTTCTCCATCATCAGAGTCTGAAGTATCTGCCCAGTCTTTGCCTTTAGAGATGAGTGCTTTCTCAGATTTGCCTTTCTTGCACTCTGGGGCATAGTGACCCATCTCCTTACACCTGTAGCAATGGATTTCAGATTTATCCTTCTTACCAGATTTGGTCTCCCTTCCATCAGACTTTCTGAAACTTCTCCTTTCAGAGTTTGAATCTTTCCTTGAGAATCTTTTTCCCTTCTTGAAGTTCTTGAATCCCATCTTCTTGAAGGTCTTCACCATCAATGCAGCCATTTGCATCATCTGTTCTTCATCATCATCAGAGTCAGAAGCTTCATCAGAGTTTGAGTCATCATCAGAGTTTGATGACTCACTTTCAGATTTAATAACTAAAGCCTTTCCCTTGGCTTTCTTCCTTGATGATTCCTTCTTAATGGGATTCTCCTCGACTTTGAGAGCAACAGATTTTGTCTTTTTACTCAATCTTCTATTCCTTTGTTCTATCTCCAGTTCATGAGTTTTCAATAACCCATAGATTTCATCAAGATCTGTATCAGCAAGCTCATAATTATCTCTTATTGTGGTTGTCTTTAAATCCCACTTTTCAGGTAGAGATAACAGAAACTTGAGATTAGACTCTTCAAGCTCATATTCTTTATCAACTAGAGACAGATCATTCAATAGTTTGCAAAATCTGTCATAAGTCTCAGTCAAGGTTTCATTAGGTCTTGAATCAAAGTGCTCATACTCCTGTGTGAGTATTGTCTTTCTGTTCTTCTTAATAGCACCTGTTCCCTGGCATCTGACTTCTAAAGCATCCCATATCTCTTTGGCAGTTTTGCAGCCAATTACTCTGTTAGACATAACATTATCTAAAGCACTGTGGAGAAGATGTCTAACCTTTGCATCTTTTGCAATTGATGAGATGTCCTCAGGAGTCAAATCTTTCTTTTCCTTTGGAACAGTCTTTTGTTCTTGACCATCAACAACAGGGGACAATTTAGTCGGCATATGAGGACCATCATTGATTCTGTCAAGATATTCTGGATCTGTAGCCTCCAGAAACATGGTCATCTTCACCTTCCAAATCGGATACTCTACTGGCCTGAGAATTGGAACCCTGATTGTTTCATATCGACTCACAGAATTGGGCTTAACCTGTTCAGCCTTAGGAGCAGTTTGATTTTCTTCAGACATGATTAATACTGTGTTTGAATCGTAAAACTGTATATATTAAACAGCCTTGGCTCTGATACCAATTGTTAGGCCGAATACACAATATATAATCAAGTATGTATGAGAATAACAATTAAGAATACAGGTTTGTAAATCAACAAACTGAATTATATTAAATAATTCTCTCTTAGTGATGTTAATGAATCACAAAGAGCTGCTAGGTTACAAGAATAATAATTCTATGTTCGCGTCCCTTCTAGGGATAACCTATCTGTGTTTATATAGTACACAGCTACATACAATCCTTATCTAATTGATACTCCTATAAATTAGCTATACAAAACTTATCAATTAAGGATTGCTTCAATCTTCTATTCCGTTTCCTTAGCTGTATCAATATATTCTGCTTCTTTCCATCTTCAGAATATATTGCTTCTAGAATCTTTATCTTTGCACCGACAGCTAAGTCAACTATTACCACGTCAGTATTTATCAAACTCTGACTGGCTTCAGTAAACTCTTCATCTAGTCAGACTTTAACAAACTCTGACTAGCTTCTAGATAAACTTTGATATGTACCTGTTACTTAAACACTGATGAACAAACGTCAGCAATTATATCTAACATAGTATGATATACATGAGCATTATATTGATAATTTTTAATATTGTAATCAATATGAATTGTTATCTTTATATTTGGTTTAACAATTATTATCTAATTGAAACTATACATAAATTCAAGAGAAAAGATATTTAAGAATTTTTACATAGAAACCTTTTAAATTATCAAATACACTTTTTAGTATTTAAATATAATTCTATTATTAATCACATACACGTTTTAATATTAGATCTAACAATTCTCATCGAACTATTTAACATCTAACCGTAATTATTAATTTGGTCGTATAGTGATCGTACATGGACCAGATCGATTTTAATTTTTTCTTAAATTGATTTTAATATTTTATTGAAATAAAAATAGAATTTATAAATTTAAAAGAATTAGGAAAAAAAATTAAATTGGTGGTACGATAAAAAAATATTTATTAAAATTTAGATAATCACTTTACTGTTTGGGATCTATCTTGAGTTTTAGACAACAGATTTTAACGATTTTACAGCCCATGCGAAGCTAACAAAATTATCTTTAATTTAATTATGGTTTAATAATTTTTATCT
Organism: Heracleum sosnowskyi; assembly: GCA_030848705.1. Classification (NCBI taxonomy): domain Eukaryota; kingdom Viridiplantae; phylum Streptophyta; class Magnoliopsida; order Apiales; family Apiaceae; genus Heracleum; species Heracleum sosnowskyi. The sequence continues at coordinate 3,838,856 of CM061242.1, read as the reverse complement.
AACTGGAAATATCCATAAAATAAAGAGAAAAGATAATTACGAATTTTTACATAAAGATTTCTATTCAATATAGAAAACCCATTTATAATTGGTTTAAATTATCAAAATACACCTTTTAGTATTTAAATACTATCCTATTATTAATCAAATACAATTTTTAATATTATATCTAACGGTCCTAATCTATTTTAATATTTATAGTTTTATAATCCAACGGATCATATACTTTTGGTAGTACAGTTACCGATCAAAATTTTGGATAAGATCTACGCTTATTATATACTAGCCTATAACTCGTGCATTGCACGGGGCTAGGTAGTCTACTTAGCATTTTTTATAAATTTTTTGTTATTCATTTTACCTTGATGTGTAATTTGTAAGGAAATGAACCAACCTAATATTCGTATTATATTCAAACACATTGTTTCCTGTACAAATTCTTTTTATAGAATATAGGTGGTTTTTAGTTAATTTCTAATTCGTAGCTATTTTATCTTGTCTTTAAGTTCATTAGTTTCCAAAAGGGAGTTTTAAACAATTTTTTATTAATTTGTTTTGTTGAAATGAGAAAATTTTAAATTGATTGTGTATTGTAATAATTTTTCGTCAATAATCGATTCTTTTATATTATTTAAAATAACTAAATTGCAGTTTCATTAATTTATGTCATTTTAAAACATGCTCATATTTTTTTAAAATAAAATAGTTTAACTAAGTATAACACTAAATTTACACTCCTCTTTGTTCCTCTTAAAATTGAAACTATAACACTAAATTTAGAAAAATAACAAAAATTTTGTTTTGACAATTATATACATAGTACATGAAATACAAAACGATCTTGGTAGTCTATTTAACTTTTTGTAATAATATTTTATATAAAAGATTTTGGTAGTTTATTTAGCCTTTTGTAATAGTTTTTATATAAAATATAGTTTTTAGATGAAATTATCCTTCTTCTCTTTAATTTCATTATTTTAAAAAAGGTTTTTAATAAAATATTGATATGAGTAATATTTTTTTGTCAAAACTGAATTGTAAAAGTGTTTAGTGTTATATTACATGAGGTCTTGCTATTTCAAATGTATAAAAGCTAACCGAAACACATAAAGTGAAAAACTCTTCAGCTACTACTAATAACATAAAATTACTTAGACATAGAATACTTGACACCTCAAAAAATGTCGGATGGGGAAAGGAGACGATCAAGCCATGACTTTATTTCTTGGAGAAATAGTTGGTAATCTACAAATACTTTGGCAACATTTAGCAAGAATCAAGGTTCATATTCAAAAGGTGTTTGCTGCAACTTAAATTTGTCAAGACAATGGCTTTAAATCATGGTCGTTTACCAAGTTGAATATATGAAATATATAGACAACTGCACACCATCATTAACAAATAACAACTAACATGTACTTCCATTAATACTTCTCTTTTAGAAACAGAGGTTTGCTGCATCGACTTGTCGATTCACTGATATTAGTTTGTGTGCTTAACTTGTACCCTGACTTTGATCTAAGTACTTTATAGGGCTCGTAAATGCTACATATATAACTTAGGTCTCTCTTCTTAACTGCAATTGTGCACGGAACATTAGATAAGTAGACTTTAAAAGGAGTTCAGAATAGGCCAAACTTGCATGTCATGCTTATAATAGTGCGATCTTGGACATTTTTCGGTCTATAGTTTTTATAAATATGAAAACTTCTGTTCTTAACTTCCTTCAAGCAAGAAGTAATCAAGCACACTTTATCCTGCATCTATTGTATAAAGTACTAATTACTCAGAAGCTGAGATACACAACTCCTTCTTGACCTTCGTCGTGCTCCAAATCCAATGCATTTTTCCTTTGATACCATTGATGAATTCACATCTCTGCAATTATAATTTGCAAACCCATAACTAAAAAGAAATCACAAGATAATCTGAAACTCGTAGCAAGCCATTCCTACCAATATAACATGTACCTTAGCGTATAGAGGTTCATAGAGTTTTTGATATTTCGCTTCAGGTGCTATTCTCTCCTAAAAGAACCTTTATTCTAACTCATCATGGTGGCTTTGCATGTCAAGAAAGCACCAAAAGAAGCATTACAATTATACAATAACCCATGGGCCTACTTTCATTCAAGTTCTCTATAACAAACATTGAATTAATGAGAGAATGTTTCATACAAATATAAGTTTGTCATCAGTAAAAGTCTATGCCACATAGATAGCAAACATGAATACATTTCAAAGCCTTAACACGCTTTGTAAAAATGGTATCAAAGTCTCCAGAATATCAGAATGCTTCCTACTATGTTTTAAAACTTATTTAACATAAATCGCCAAAATAACATTTAGTAGAAAACCAGCAAAACAATATAACTGAAACATCTTGATAGAAGCAATGGTAAGAAGCAATGGTAGACCAGACCTTGAGATTAGGGAAATCCCGATATTCTTTCTTAAGATTTCCGATCACTAATTTCTTGTTTAGTACTTAATTTGCTTGTTTTTTCCATTTATTTGTGCTTGATTTTTTTTTAGTGAAATAAACTTTTTTTTTTCTTTTTGCATGAATCTTCTTGCTAAATTATTCATGTTATATAAAACTAAATCAACACACAAAATTTCCGGGGAACTTAAAAATTACTTTGAGTGTATTTTAAATACAAAAATTTCCTAAGACCGATTAAGTTGAATATTTGATAAATAGTGAAGAACAAAATAGATAAATTAACAAACAGATAAATTGACCCGACATACCAGATGTATAGTATGCAGTAGTGCTTCCATGTGAGTTGTCAATTGCACTATCAAAATAACTTGCAGTCTCCATGCGCGGTACTGCATACCTGTCAAGTAACAAAAAATATATCAAATTGTATTAAATTAAGTAAATTTAACAAAGATATGTTAAAGACGCATATAGGCCCAATGGAACCATAACAAATAATTTAATTGAATTACAGAAAAATAGAAAAATTAATTTTGAATTGGCAGAGTACTATTGATTGACAACATAAGAACTGTTACAACTTACCTTTTCCGTATATGAGATGTTGTAATCAACTTACCATACTAAAAAGCACATGTCCTGATGACCATCCAAGATCAAACGGGAGATTTACAAATTTTACAGGAAAGTACAAAACTCCAAATACATGCACAGTGATCTACCATCTCATGTCTTTAATGTAAAGAAGCTAGATTGCTATATTGTAGCATGTATCTCTAAGTTATCACTATCCGTATGTGTCTAAATGTATCTTAGGGCAAGAAGATTCTCCACATGTTAGTTCCCCTTTCGTATTAAAACTTTAAAACAAAAGTTTACATAATAACATTGGCTCGAGGTTATTTATTTCTGTAATTTAAAAGAAATTTATACCCATATTACTCTGTTTTAATATTTATATAAAGATAATATGAAAGCCACTTTAATATGAGTTGTATAGTACGCATATTTTTGTAAGTGACAAACAATGACTTGAATGATGGTTTAAACATTACTACATCCAGTATTCTTTACATCCAAAGTAGAAGAAAGCACTGTAATACATGTTGCAAACCACAAGAGAAAATCACAACATATAACCTCAAGTCATAAGCAACCAAACTGCAACAATTTAATATTTAAACTGTCCCAAACATTATAAAAAAACATTAGTGTAGAGTTTAGAAATTAGGCATATAATTAAATTGTTGCTCTATTAAATCCTTACAACCAATACTTCCCCTCTAAGAAAATTGATAGATAAATATTTAAATTGCAAACTTTCAAATAATTATTAGCAAAAAAAATTATAATACTCGGGTAATATTTTGGTCTATTTATAAAGATCGACCAATGTAGCTTGAGTTCAATTTTAACTTTCACAAGAACTCAGAAGTGCCAATGTTTTGTCTTCGTGTAATTAAAAACGGGTGTAGTCTTTTAAGAGGGTACTCTAAAATATAGTAGAACCAATTAAGTGTCTACCTTTATTATACTATGAAGCAAAACAAATCAAGTGGCTGCAAGCCAGAAAGACAAATAGCTACCACCGCATCTTAAAATCAAAGTCAGGTGCTAATTTATAATCACAAGCAAAAAGCAAGGATTATACAATAATTGTGGCTATCCTGTGAGCCCAAACTATGCTACGAAAAAAGCTTTAAACCATTTAACATAATACACATGATACCAAACTCCAATTGAACAGGAGGGAACATGAGGGCATGATTTGAATCTCCAATTGATAGTAGGGTTTTACCTTTTTGCTGGGGTTATGATGTCGATTTCTCCCTCTTTATTATAAATCACTGCCAAACTAATGCCATTTGTTTGTCTTATTGTCTATTTATGCTAATGCACATTTCGAGTTAGTAAGATTATTCTTGGATGTCTGTTTGTATCACTACAACCATAACTTGTACTTTAGAGCCTTTTCTTATTCTTGTGAAGCTTACATTAATCTATTGTGAATGTTGCGCCAAAAGAAGAAAAATAATCGTGTACTTTTGGTTTCAGTTTCAGTCAGCTGTTCTATTATTAAACCACAAATGCTTCTTTTTGGATGTTGAAGATCCCACTAAAGATACCACGCTTTTTGTTAACTCTATTGGTGATTCCCTCCAGTTCTTGATTTCGGTAATTGTATGTTTGTGTATGTTATATACAACAAAAAACAATAACCTATATTAAGGTAATGAAGGTGGTTCCCAAGGTTTTGAAAAGACTTATGACACTTTCATCTGGAATTTTATTATTGTTTGGTGTATAACATTCTTGCACCAAATTTCAGATTCAAGTAGTCTTGCTACATAAAATAGTCTACTTCTAATCATAAGAAAAACTGGAATAGAAGTACCAGTAGATAAAGTTAGACATAAATGATCAAACCCATGCAGTAAATATGAACCTGAAGATGGCTGACAATGTTACGATAAGTTAGACAATCAATTCCTATAAGCTCTAAGATTCTGGAAGGGACTGCCTTATCCACCCCTAACTGTTCCAAATCTTCGTTCTAGCGTCCAATCAACCTGCACAATTACACAAAACCCATCCAATATAAATATATTATATAATTACCACACCAAATGTTACATTTACATTATATCAATGTACTTACTACGTACATAAGCATATAGTTACAATCAAGAATTAATTAAACACCACCAGCATAGTAAAATGGATGAAATAAAAATGCAAAGTAAAATTACATGATATAACATGACAGATTAGTAGGTTTATAGAGACGCCTGAGAAAAGGTAAGTAGAGGGAACATTGAAAAAATTCAACCCAAATTGGGGGAAACACTATTACACAAAGTGCGCATGCAACAAAATACCCTTTTTTCATCATCGCCATTAAAAAAATAAATTAGCAGAAACAGTAAAATAAGCTTACCTTTAAAGTTTGAACAAATTATTTGATCATAAAACTATGAATACATGATTCCAAACTCCGATTGAATAGAATGACATGATTTCAAACTCTAATTAAATTGAAGGTTTTCCACACAAAAAAACTCACTTTAAATTCATAAGTTCCAATGTTTTGTCTCTCCACTCAATTAAGAAGGTGTATTCTTTTAACAAAGACAATACATTGAAATCAATCACACGATCCAAAATAAACATATACAAAATCTCAGAATTGTAAATATAAATTAAAACCAGAAAATTACATCCATTCTAAATAAATATAGTGGTTATTTTTATATAATAAGAATATTTAGTTTAGCTTGATAATTTAATTTATTATCAGTTTCTTTAGTTATATTTATGTTTATAAAATTTTGTTGACAAACGCCACATCAGATCCGTAACGATATACGTAGTTCCTCCATTATCTGCTGCTACGTATACTTCTACAACCCTTGGAAGCCTTCCACTGTTCGGCTTCCCTTTTCTCAAAGGCTTCCCGAACCCTACCAACCATAAATCACAGAGGTAAGAATATGTCGATTTCAAGTGTTGATTTTTTGTATAACTATTTTTGTTCAGAATTCACTTAAGCCACCTGAGGGAATCAAAGTAAGAGCTAGACCACAAAGGCTCTTATACGAAGGGACAGAACAACGTCACAGAGGCTGAGAATATAGAGTCATGTTTTCTCTCTCATGGTTTAACTCACACAATAGCCATGCCAGGATCAGGAGTCCTGGATACTTTATGTACTTCACTAAGTGCAGCAAATTTAGCTTTTACATACTCAAAATACTTGTTATCACTTCAGAGTTTGAGATACAGTCATTTTTTCTCTCTCATAGTTTAACTCACACAATAGCCATGCCATGATCAGGAGTCCTGGATACTTGGGTACTTCACTAAGTGAAGTAAATTTAGCTTTTTATATGCTCAAAATACTTGGTATCATTTTCTTAATGATATAATAATCTCCTGAATGGAAAAGAGGCAAAAACAATGCACTTTAAAGTTTAGACCAATGGCTAATGTGCAAACCTAAAATATGTTTGCGTCAATACTGGTTTGAGATTAAACTTACAAAGTAAGAAGTACAAATAAATCACCTAGTCATGCTTCTGTCCATGAAAGTTATCATTATTACCCAAGATCAATCGATGGAAAAATTATAGAAACAATCGATGGGAAAATTATAGAAACAAACTATCTATTGATACAAACTAATTGAACATAACATAATTTAAAACTCCATTTGAATATTAGGATTTTACCCGTAGCTCGGACGATTGTGTTGGGACTATGTTGCTGATTGCTTAAAGAGAGATCTTTTGGTGAGAGAGATCTTTTCTTGGGACTAAAATGTTGATTCATGTGAGAGAGAGAGTCCTTCAGTGTTCGCGGTGGAAGAGCTGTGTTTGTGTTGCGTTGGAAGAGCCGTGCCTCGGCGTGATTTTTTTTTTTAATTTTGGAAAGGGATACAATTTTTTTGAGTGGGGGAATTCTGGAACTATTTAAATGTTAATTAATTAACTATAATTTACTATTTAAATGTTAATTAATTAACTATAATGTACCAAACTATCAACCAACCAAATAGTGTACCAAACTACCAACCAACCAAAGGGTAGTTTGCTTATAATAGTATAGTTTGAGTGTGGGAATTCTGGAACTATTTAAATGTTAATTAATTAACTATAATGTACCAAACTATCAACCAACCAAATAGTGTACCAAACTACCAACCAACCAAAGGGTAGTTTGCTTATAATAGTATAGTACAATCCTGTAACCCGTGCATATGAATTTTAGTATTTTTAATTTATTATTTTAGTATTTTTATATGATTTATTATTATTTTTTATCTTATTTTATTATCATTTATTTGTATTTTGATCTTAAGAAATTTTAATATGTTGTCGACGGAATAATATATTGAACTTTTGAATGTAGCTTAGAAAAATAGATGATATAAATATTTAATAATAATAATATGTTGTTGACGGGATTCGAATCTTGAACCCGTGGGAGTATTTTAGATACCAAGAAAATAATATTATTTTAATATTACATCAAACGGTTCTCATTTATCTATATTTATATCTAACGGTTATTATTTAGAGAACCAAACTACCAACCAACCAAATAGAGTATTTTTTAAGATGATTTTTTAGTATTTTTTATCTTATTTTATTAACATTTATTTGTATTTTGATCTTAAATTTTTTTTAATATGTTGTTGACGGGATTCGAACCTTGAACCCGTGGGAGCATCTTAGATATCAAAAAAAGAATATTCTTTTAATATTACATCCAACGGTTCTCATTTCCCTATATTTACATCTAACGGTTATTATTTAAAGGATCAAACTAAATGACCAAACTACCAACCAAATAGAGGGTGGTTTGCTTATAATATTATACAAGCTTATAACCCGTGCGATGCACGGATGAATTTTAGTATTTTTAATTTATTATTTTAGTATTTTTATATGATTTATTATTATTTTTTATCTTATTTTGTTATCATTTATTTGTATTTTGATCTTAAAATTTTTTAATATGTTGTCGACGGAATAATATATTGAACTTTTGAATGTAGTTTAGAAAAATAGATGATATAAATATTTAATAATAATAATATGTTGTTGACGGGATTCGAATGTTGAACCCGTGAGAGTATTTTAGATACAAAGAAAATAATATTCTTTTAATATTACATCAAACGGTTCTCATTTATCTATATTTATATATAACAGTTATTATTTAGAGAATCAAACTACCAAACAACGAAATAAATGTTAGTTTGCTTATAATATTATTTTTTAATATGATTTTTTAATATTTTTTATCTTATTTTATTAGCATTTATTTGTATTTTGATCTTAAAAATTTTTAATATGTTATTGACGGGATTCGAACCTTGAACCCGTGAGAGCATATTAGATATCAAAAAAAGAATATTCTTTTAATATTACATCCAACGGTTCTCATTTACCTATATTTACATCTAACGGTTATTATTCAGAGGACCAAAATAAATGACCAAACTACCAACCAAATAGAGGGTGGTTTGCTTATAATATTATAGTATAGATAGATAGTATAGATAGATAGATAATATAGATAGATAGATACTATAGATAAGGAGTTAAAGTAAAAATTCAACCACCACCGCTCTTAAAAAAAACACAAAAAATCAATAATAAAAAAAGGACACTGCAACTACTTTAATCAGCCGTCGTAAAGGTAGATCTACAACAAACGAAAACATACACACATAAATTGCATCGACATAGACTATCTTAGAAAGACCTCAACTATGGCGATCTTGAAACTTTTTATGTTGTTGTCTCTGTTTTTTGCTTTAGTTGTAAGTAATGTAAGTGCTGATCATGATGCTTCCTCAACCGTTGATCATGTTGTTAAATCGGACGGTGATGATTCTTCTTCGAATCTTATGATTGAACTGGTGGAAGGACTCAAGTCTAAGATACAATCACTTGGTTAGTTCATCTTCCCGATATTTGAATATATAATTTTGAATTTTTTGTTTTAGTATGATTTGACTTTATTCAGTTTTTAAATGTTAATTTTGTTATTGTCAAGTAACCGATCGCTCTAAAACGTAATGTGTCAGAGGAAGGACTTTCCAGGATCGTATATTATATGATAACATTTATTTATGTGAGTATATGTATTGATTAAATCTTAATAAGTAAGTTGATGTAATGTAATAATTCACGCGTTGATTGTGTATGATTTGTTGTGACAAGTGAGATTTAGGATCATGTTAGTCATGAGATGGTGTTTATATAGAGGTTAGAACCGGAGAATCGGAGTGCGTAACAGTACATGGCAAATTTAGCAAACTAGGAAAAAGTTCGGAATATTTGCTTCTCCGGTTCTCATTATTGTTTGTTGACTTTGTTGGAATAGGTATTTATTTATAGGTTGAGGTAATTTTGAGGCTGACATAGGAATTTTAGGAAGAGCTTGAATTGATAATGATTGATCACTTAATTTGTTTCGATTTGTTTGTGTGTTTTGAGGGTTTATTATTGTTAAAGGCTTTATGTTTTACATGGCAGGCATTTTGATGTTGTGGTTTTTAGGTAAATAGACTCTATGGCAATGACAGCATTTGAATAGTTGTTACTTTAGTTTATATATTGTCAACTGATCATCATTGGTTTATAATTTTGTAAATTTAAGTAATTCTGATAGTCATCGTGTTCGGATAGGTGGGTAGCATTTAAATTTTAAATCCTGGGCAAGAAATTATTTGTCTTTAGCTACTTGGAATGATCGGACCAGTGACATAATTTAGGAGTATGAGATATAACAGTGAAGATATCATAGAAGTGGACTTGTATATTGACAGAAGCTTTAAAGCAGTGAAAGGGGACTGTTTAGATTTTGGAGAATGGTTATTATGTCTGTACAATACTTGTTAGTTCATTCTTTATTTTGCCACCTGTGACTTCATCCGAGTATCTGACATGGTTTATGTATCAAGAGTCGCATGTTGATTTGAAGACTCAAGAAGTAAAAAGTAAGGATGATAAAATATTAGAAAAGGAGAAGATCATTAAAGAGAAGTCGGATACTATAGCTTCATTGCGCAGTGAGATAGCCTCTGTCCAAGTAAGAAAGTTTAAAATCTGTATGATTTTTGTCTTTTCAACCTTGTTGTAATTCAAGAAGCAGTTTGTTGCTCTTTGTCAACTGAGTTTCTCCTGTTTCTCAGAAAAAAGGAACCTCTGTGGTTGAAGAGCAGCTAGCAAAGGCTCATGCACGGGCTGCTGATCTAGAGAAGCAGGTTAGTTCTAAGTCGTTCAAAGTTTTTAAAAGTAGATTCAGGTAAATGTGATAGATAACACATAAGTTCTCCTTTAAAGGTGGAGGACCTTAAAAAGGAGACAGAGCTGGGGGCCAGCGAAAAGGGGGTCTTAGAATCTCGGGTATCTGAAGCTGAGAAGAAAGTCCTTGAAATGAGTTCGACGCTCAAAAGTGTATGTACCTTTTCACTTGATTGTGTAATGAAGTTACTATTGTTAATGTTGTAACGTTGACCATTCACATGTTCTTTTCGAGATAGAAGATTTGGCATCTTTTGTTTATGCAACACTTGAATGTTGTTGCACTTGGATGGGAATTTAATATTTTTGGTATCCATGTAGTGCTTTCTGCCGAAATCTTATTTTAGTTTATTTGCAGCTCAAAAAGAATATCGATGAAGAAAAGGTCAAGATTAAAAAAACTGAGCGTGCTCTTCAAGTTGCTGAAGTATGTTGGTGCACAGGCCTTGAAATAAATTTATTAAATATGTTATATACTAGTCAACAGGTTTGGTGTTACAAGTTTACAACTACCTCTTAACTTGAGATTATTATGCAGGAGGAACTGTTGAAGGCAAAATCCGAGGCCACTTCAAAAATTAAAGAGTTAACAGAGGTACACCACCTTCTTTGCTGTCTTTTTTTATTTGTTGCTTAATGTACTAGATATAGTTGGGCCGGGTTGTGGTCTAATTACCTTTTAAATATAATCTCTTTGGTTCAAGTTAAGTCGGCATGTACTGGTAAATATATTAGAAAATTTTTAGGTGTGAAGTTGCACTTATAATTTCCCATATGAACCTAATTCTACCTTGCACTACCTCAAATCTAATATGTTAATAGATCAATTAATTAGAGTCTCGTGACCACAGTTGCACTATCTCTGTATTTAATCCACTTCATCTATATGATTCATAACCAGGTTCATGGTGCATGGCTACCACCTTGGCTTGCAGTTCATGTCTATAGTTGTCAGGTAAGTTATTACAGACACGTCATATTATTTTGCTCTTTTCAGTTTTGACCTTACTCCTAACCTGCAGTCATACGTGGAGACACAATGGAAGATGCATGGGAAGCCTGCGATGCAATTAGTGATCGAAAAGGTACTACAGTTATTTTCATCATATGCTAAGTAGGAAGGTACTACTGTTTTCCCATTTGTTTAGTTGCCAACGAAATATATTCTGTTTTTAATTTCGTAAACTGCCCCCCTTTCAAGCTACCAGCGAGGGATGTGTTTCTTTGACTGATAAGCCAATAAACTCATTTTTTCGCTTCAGAGTGCTTTCTTTATCTTTTAATCTATTCTGGCTTCTGTATTGACTGAATATGTATTTCAATTATATGTCCAGGCAAACGTAAAGAAGGGACAGCTCGAGAAGTGGGCTGAACCCCATGTAGAAATTGTGAAAACTGTAAGGCACTTTTGAACATTTTGTTGTTGTCATATAGTTTGACTCCGTTTCATATTTAAATGATGAATTGTCTGCACCAAATCTGGGCGATCTCCATCTTTGTGTATACATTTATAGTATAATCTTAATAATCATCCGGCTAGTGACATCCAGTGAGCCAATAACTTGTTCTGTACGACTGCAGATCTGCATTTAGTTGTGTTGATATTGAAGTTGACATGTGAAATACGTAAATATGTGCAAATGATAATTACTTATACATCATAGATAAAATTGAAAGCAATTAATCTGATGGAAAAACACTTAACCCTTAGGTGATGTGGAGCAAGGAATCAAAAGATTAATTTGGACTAAATTTTATGTAATAATTTAAGAATAAAGTTAAATGTAAATTACTATGGACTATAATCACAAATTATATTAGGTAAGTAGACTAACAGGAATATTCTATGGTTGCAGAGTACTAAAAGGAGCTGTTCCTTTTGTTCAATTAGGGAAGTAAATTGGTATCAAGAAGCATATGTTGATTACAAGTAGTTCCCTTATTAATAGGATTAGTTCTAGGCTTCTTGGGACTGAGAACAGGTTTTTGTTGGAGGAGATGTAATCTTCTATGATTTTCAGAGCTTATAAAATTGAATTTCTCTCTCTTTTTTATGGGGTTGCTATCCATTATATGTCTCCCTTCCTAGATCGGGAAACCCTGGGGCTAGTGGTTCTGACTTCTGAATCACCCAGGTTTTATTTCTTTATTGTTTTTATTCCATGGTTCCTTTATTTTAATTCCTGTCCGATATCGGAAACTGTCAATTCAGTACAATTAGGGTCATGTTGAGTTGGAGGAGCAATACTTGTCTTTAAAGTGGTAAACAATGTTACTAGTGATTTGATAGAGGTAGTATATATAGAGCTGGATTAGTCTGACTGGAGTTTGTTATTGTCTCTTGTTTTGTGTTCACAGAAATGGATCCCGTCTATCAAGGATCAGTGGTACGTCGTCAAATCTAATGCCGAACCGCATGTGCAGTCATTTTCCACCAAGTGTATAGAGGTTTATGAAACATCCAAGACTGCTGTAACTCCACATGTCATCAAAGCACATGAAGTTGTTGATTCATACTATCAGGTATAAACATACACTATGTAATGTTATGTCAAGTTATGTTATTTAGCTGCCTTCGACATTCTTTCCATTGACACCTAAAGTGTGCTTAACTCACAGGAAGCCAAGAAAGTTAGCAAGCCACACATTGATCAGGTTGCCAGCATAGCGAAACCTCATGTAGATAAAGTACACGGTGCCTTGGAGCCATACTTGAAGGAGGTGGTTTATGCTTATGGAAAATTTCTTGAATATGCGACTGTGTACCATCAGGAGGTACAAGTGTACAACATATTTAATTCAGTTTATATGTGTGATTTATTTTTACTTAATAAGATTAAGTTTTCTTACTAATGCTTTATTGACATGAGAGATAAGAATAATAAAGTAATTGACTATGAGAAGGCACTAAAATTCTTATGAGGTAGAAGTAGAAGTCTGGAGTCCTAATTCTCATCTCACAGCAGTACACAAATTCGCAGCATACTCATAATTAACCTCTTCTAGTTTAAAATAGTTACTTCTTTATTATGTGGCTTTACTTAAGTAGTTATTTAATGTCAGAGGTAGCTGGTGAAGTCAACAAATAACACTTATTAAGGAATGGGCAATAACTTGCAAAAATAGTAGTTAGATGGAAAAAAAGGTCATCTAAAGCTAACTAAATATCTAGCTGCTAATCTGCTACTACTAATAACTGTTGTCTGCTACTACTAATAACACTATGCTGAACTTCTACACAGATTAATCTTGGTATGCTATCAGAATAAAGAGTTATTTAAATCTTATAACACTGAAAAATCAAGTGCTCTAATATTGTGCGGACGCTCTGCATATACAATTTTTGAGGAACAACCATGTTTGCTAGTAGTTCTGAATTTTATGTCTAAGCAGCAGCAGTTTACGATATCATCCCTCACGGTAAATAATATAACACAGAGATTATAGATAAATATATCTAGTACAGGTGAAAGGGGAATATGAGAATCAAAATCTAGCAGTACGAGCACCTTTTCCTCTGCTTGGGCACTCCATGATTCTCAGATATTAATTTCTTTACATGCATAATAAATACTATTTCAAAAGAATAATCATTTTAATGAAGTCAGCATTTGTCCGATTATTATAAATATTTTATAAAATAATAATTATTATTAACACTGTTATGAACTGAAATATTTCAATATAATCTATGGTCAGTCTTTGTTGCAAAAACAATTATTCTATCGTATCCATATAAGTTATGAGTAATATAATAATAATACTAGAAAAATGATTACATGAACATTAATACCAATTTATCTAAAAAGAACATTAATACCAATTGTTTTTGACATTCTAAAATGATCATGATATGTTGTTAAAAGTTTAGCTAAAAAGAATATATAGAGATAATTATTAACTTTTAGAGGGAGAATGACTACAATCAAAGCCCCAACAGAAGTCTTGTGGCTGCCTGGCTCTGCTAGTTGATGAAACTATTCATCAGCTTAGAGAATGTTTCTAATAATTGTTGGTAATTTTTTAATTTTTGAAGGCTCAAGGTACTTTGGAAGAATATTTTAAAAAGCATGAGCTGACCAGGGCGATAGCAACTAAAGAGTTGGTGTGGTTTGCGGTATGAATCTGTAAATTATTTGTTATGTCAATAACTTTCAGTCATGTGTTATTATTCTTCAACTCTTCTGTTGTTATATTTTAGGCCTCAGCATTATTGGCTCTTCCCTTCATCATTTTGTTTAGAATTTGTTCAACGATGTTCAGGTCAGTTTAGCTATCTGACTCTTAAGTTTTCTATGCACACACAGACACATGCACATTCACAGGACCCACCTACCGCTTCTTTAATACCATTTTGGTTCAGATCGCTTTAATACAACACTCTTTTTGTGATCAAGAAACTAAAGTTATAATACTGTTATCTACCAAATTGCAGTAAAAAACAACAAAAACCCAATCGAACCAGTAATACAAACCATTCTCGTCGAAAGGCTAAACGTGGACATGCAGAGAAGTCATAGAGTTGGATGCTGTTGTCATGCATATTTGAGGTATGTTTTAAGTGTTAAATTACTTGTTCCCGGAAATCGGTTTTCTCCTTGGTTCATCAGTACTTATTCATTTTTACAGTTTTTCCTCTATCTTCAAATAGCGTATTGTTGTATATCATTTGACCATCCCATCCAAAACCAACCAAGCATTTTCATTTTTATAGTATGAGTTCTCAAGAGCTACGATTACAGGATTATATTGTTTGCAATATGTTATACTTTCCGAAAGAATAGCTATGCCTAGTGTTTTAAAGAGGGGTCTTCTTTACTGTAATTGGCGATCATGCTTAGGATGTTTTTTATTGCAGAAATTCAGCCTGCTTTTGTTTTGTGTCTATTCTGAAGTAAGTTGCTTTTCTTTATTGTAGGTGTGGTCAACACTGTTATTAACAGGGTCTTTGCACGTTCATTTTCTCTATCTATTTTTGGACACAGGCCGCCACTGCTTCTGATTTTTGAAGCTCTTTGTAATACTTGCTTCTGCACTTAAATGAGTCATCTCTATGATCCGACGACAGTTTTAGGTAGTGATAATATGTATGTAGGTCATTTACGGTAAATGTAATTTTTCAGTTTGCTTGTAAGGTTTTTGAATTCACAGAAAGAACTAATACAACGAACAAGGGCCCAAAAGAAAAGGGCACTAGCTTCACTCCAGTTGCTACATCTATGTTGTGTTCAGTGTTAAAATTTAGCCAGTCCTCTTTGTAGATATTATATAGCAGCATTGCGTATAGCAGCATTTCCTACTGCTAACAACTGGCAAAAGAATCCCCGATTAATAACCTAATTTGCGGTGGTAGTATTTTTTTCACCAGCAACCCAGTACCGTTTAACTGCTAACAGTATTTTTTCAGGGATAAGAGGACCGCCCTCGTTATCCACCATTTTCGTGTTCCACCTCATGCCATCTACAATTCTCTTGACATCGTTTAGCACATTCTCTTGGTCACGAAATATAACCGCTCCTTCAGGTCGTAGAATCCTATCCATCTCTATGAGAATGTCTTGTGCATTACACCTGCATGGTCTTGTGTTAAATGCAAGTAGACACTATATGCAGATCCTACCAAAATGAAGGCTTACATCAAATATCTTACAAATGGTGACCAGAAGAGTAAAGCAAAGTTGAGAAAATACTTGTCTTTGTATAAGCTGAAAAGGCCGTTGGCATGAATAAGATCATATGTTCTAGGGTATGTAGAGAAGGCTTCACACCTGAAAAAGAGTAATATGAATTACATATTCAAGTTGGATATGAGGAAGGTAATGAACATGGAACAAGAAAACACGACCCATCTGAAGTGAATGTCCCGACCAATTGAACCAAGATGCTTAACAGACTAGTAGGAAGATGAGGTAATAGTCGACATCAACCAACTTAGATGCAGACTATTAGAGTTGACAGACAAATGGCTAGAGAGAAGATTGTTTTCAGGAAGTTACCAATCATGATATATGCCAATGAGGCCTCGCTCAAATACTACACCTAGAGTGTCTTTTTCGGCTACTGTTGGCATCACATTCATAACCCACAATTTTTCAGACTGAATTGCAGCAGCAAAACTTCCTAGTCCAGCATTCATATCCATGATATTACGATACCTCCCAGAGTCGATGAGCTTATTGAATCTTTTATAAGCCTTCACATGATTTTGCCACGCTTTGGTGTCCTCGTGGAATGAGTCGACAGAAACTCCTTGAATGGCTCCTCTAGCTATAATCGCAGGAATTGTATTCAGTCTTTCTGGGAATGGCTTTATTTCCATTGAATCTATAGACACTGGATAAGGAGTTATACAGGCCTCCATCTTTTTGTACCTATATGAAGTATATCATAAACTAAACCCATCATAAAAGCTTCTAAAACGATTCAGGACTCATTCAAAACTACGTGTCTCGACCAAAACATATTTGCTCAAGGCCCGGCTTGAGATCCCCATTGTGTTTCATTTATTGGTCCTTCTAAATCCTCCTCATTTTCTTCTCCGTCACTGGTTTGATCGCACTGATCAAATAATTCATCTTCTAATTTTTTCTTTTTTATGAAATTGTGAACGGCAAAACAAGCAATCACAATATATCGCTGCGTAGAAAAAGTGTATGGAGCCATCTGCTTTAATATTGGAAATCTTGCTTTCAACACCCCATAAGCACGCTCAATAACATTTCTTAATCTTACATGAGCATGATTAAACTTTTCCTCCTTAGTTAAAGCACGTTGACGACGAAAATCTGCTAACCAATATCTTGTGTTATGGTATGGGGCTAAATAACCACAAGTGTTTGTATATGCTGCATCACAAAGATAATATTTATCTGCAATATAAAGTGATCAGAAATTATTCTTTATTATCCATTTTAATGTAATATCATTTAAAAATATTAGGAAATACATACTTGGTGGTGGAACCGGAAATCCGGAATCAGGATCGACGATAACCTCTGTCAATATTCGTGCATCATGCGCTACTCCCTCGCATCCGGCCCAGACAAATATGAATATCATATTAAAATCGCATATACCCAAAACATTTTGGTAGCATTCGCCCATAGACAACAACAGTGATGATCCACATATTGAGACACATACAAGTTATAAATGGCTAGCAAGACTTGTGAAATGATACGAAAAACAGCAAAGGCCGGCTATAATATGAACTCTTCTTATACTTATAAGATTGTTTTGCCTATACCAATTTTTCGATGATCAGTCCAATTACAATTTCATATGTTAAATAATTGACAGAAAAAATCATTCAAAACAAATATAATATATATAAAAACTACACACATAGAAAACAAGAACATCTTAATCATTAACAATTTAGGTGAACTAATTCGTACCTGGTAGAATTAGAAGTGATGACAAAGAGAGCCGCGAAAAATACCCAAAATCTAGAAGTGATGGGAAGAGCCGCCAAATAACCTAAAAATTGCGCGAAAATAAAAGTATCGAGTTATCTGGACGATTGAGTGAGAAATACGAGAACGTGTCGTTCAGCAATATTTTTTTCTTCGTCCAGATTTTTGTCCTATCATTCAGCACAAATAAAATCTAATCAAATAATCTTAACATAATCTTTACTGGACAAGCCCATAAAATTTCCATCCATATCAAACTAGCCCTAAGTGAGAATAAGTAATAATTAAATATTCACTTATAATTTATTAATGTGTTTGGAAAAGTAAAGTGTTTAATAAATTATTACGTAATTTAGTAAAAATTATATAATATCTTTATTTAATTTGAATTAATATGTGTTGGGATAACATTTAATTTTTTAGTATAAATCAATTTCTTAATTGTTTTTAAGTAGTTGAACTTATATATTTTATAATTGAATATCTATTTTTAAATATTTTGGACAAATGAAAATTAAACTAAAAATATGAGAAACGACGAGAGATAAGTTTTTATTACTTGAGTAAAAAAATTTAGTACGAGTTATCTTAGTAATTTACGTTGTGTTCCAGAAACAATAAAAGAAAGAAAAAAATAGAAACCGAGTAATTTTTTTTTTCAAATCTTTTCAAAAGTTGAAAGAAGATTTTGGAGACAAATATACAAAGATATTCTCTCCAAATTATTAGAAATCTTTTCTTTTTTTTTTCACAATTTTTTTTTAAAAACATGTTAAAGAAATTAAATCTTTAACTTTTTTTCTTTTTTTCAAAAAATAATTTCTAGAACACAGCGATAATACGAGACAAGTTAAACAACTTTCATATTGTCATGTACCGGCACCATTTTCTTCTGCTCTTCATGGACTATTGAACAATCGCATCGTCATCACATGTGGACTAAGGTAAAGTAAATGTTTTAATAAAGGGAACGTGTCAAAACGTGGGCGACTAGCGTGTCCTTTTTGACCACATAACCCCTCTATTTTATTCCGCCCGCCTATTTCCGGCATTGTATACATTTTTTACTTAGCACCCCCTCTTTCTCCGGCACACAATTAATTAATTAATTAATCATGAATCAAACATTCCTATAATATATAATTTAAATTATAAAATTGATCAATTTAACCGAAAAATTCAAGCAAATCAGTTTTTTTTATCAACAAACAAATCAATTTATGGAAAACTGGCACACAATTCAAAGCAGTGGGAGCAAATTATAAATACGCTGAACACCTGATTCTGATGGCAGTTATTCTCGCTTATAGCCCGTGCGATGCACAGTTACTTAAATTTTATTTATAATTATTTTGTTTATAATTATATTTTAATTACCAACGGAAACACGATTATTTTTTTAATATTTATAATTATATTTATTTATGAATATTTTAATATTTAAAAGTTATTAGTTTACATGATTAAATTATTGTTAAAAAAGATTTAGCCAAAAAATATTTTAGTTAAAAATTTGATATTTATTATATTTTACACGCTCAATCTAATATTTGTTTATATTAAGTTATAAAAGTTAGATTTGACCAATTTTACGGTACACATGAAATTCACAAAATAATCTTTGATTTAGTTGTGGTTTAATAGTTCTTTTTCAATTAAAAACTATTCTAAAACTAAAAAGAGAATTAAATGACGAAATTTAATATTGAGAATTCTATTCGATTTAGAAAATCTACTTATATGTAGTTTAGATTATTAGAATACCATTTATTAACCAAATACAGTTTTTAATGTTAAATTTAACGGTTTTCACCTATCTATTTAAGATTAAACGATTTTTATTATTTTGATATTAAATGGGCTTCCTGATTTAATTACAACTATTTTTATGTTTTAACTTTTTGGAAAATTCAATCCTAATATAATATCTTTTAACTTATATCATTTTTAGATAATAACTTCTTTTTATATGATATAATCTTGATCGTCTATTTTTAAAAGTATTGGATCTAACGGCTGAGAATTATAAAATTGATTAATTTAACCGAAAAATTCAAGCAAATCATTTTTTTTTATCAACAAACAAATCAATTTATGGAAAACTGGCACACAATTCAAAGCAGTGGGAGCAAATTATAAATACGCTGAACACCTGATTCTGATTGCAGTTATTCTCTTTTATGTAAAAATTCAACCACCACCGCTCTTAAAAAAAAACACAAAAAATCAATAATAAAAAAAGGACACTGCAACTACTTTAATCAGCCGTCGTAAAGGTAGATCTACAACAAACGAAAACATACACACATAAATTGCATCGACATAGACTATCTTAGAAAGACCTCAACTATGGCGATCTTGAAACTTTTTATGTTGTTGTCTCTGTTTTATGCTTTAGTTGTAAGTAATGTAAGTGCTGATCATGATGCTTCCTCAACCGTTGATCATGTTGTTAAATCGGACGGTGATGATTCTTCTTCGAATCTTATGATTGAACTGGTGGAAGGACTCAAGTCTAAGATACAATCACTTGGTTAGTTCATCTTCCCGATATTTGAATATATAATTTTGAATTTTTTGTTTTAGTATGATTTGACTTTATTCAGTTTTTAAATGTTAATTTTGTTATTGTCAAGTAACCGATCGCTCTAAAACGTAATGTGTCAGAGGAAGGACTTTCCAGGATCGTATATTATATGATAACATTTATTTATGTGAGTATATGTATTGATTAAATCTTAATAAGTAAGTTGATGTAATGTAATAATTCACGCGTTGATTGTGTATGATTTGTTGTGACAAGTGAGATTTAGGATCATGTTAGTCATGAGATGGTGTTTATATAGAGGTTAGAACCGGAGAATCGGAGTGCGTAACAGTACATGGCAAATTTAGCAAACTAGGAAAAAGTTCGGAATATTTGCTTCTCCGGTTCTCATTATTGTTTGTTGACTTTGTTGGAATAGGTATTTATTTATAGGTTGAGGTAATTTTGAGGCTGACATAGGAATTTTAGGAAGAGCTTGAATTGATAATGATTGATCACTTAATTTGTTTCGATTTGTTTGTGTGTTTTGAGGGTTTATTATTGTTAAAGGCTTTATGTTTTACATGGCAGGCATTTTGATGTTGTGGTTTTTAGGTAAATAGACTCTATGGCAATGACAGCATTTGAATAGTTGTTACTTTAGTTTATATATTGTTAACTGATCATCATTGGTTTATAATTTTGTAAATTTAAGTAATTCTGATAGTCATCGTGTTCGGATAGGTGGGTAGAATTTAAATTTTAAATCCTGGGCAAGAAATTATTTGTCTTTAGCTACTTGGAATGATCGGACCAGTGACATAATTTAGGAGTATGAGATATAACAGTGAAGATATCATAGAAGTGGACTTGTATATTGACAGAAGCTTTAAAGCAGTGAAAGGGGACTGTTTAGATTTTGGAGAATGGTTATTATGTCTGTACAATACTTGTTAGTTCATTCTTTATTTTGCCACCTGTGACTTCATCCGAGTATCTGACATGGTTTATGTATCAAGAGTCGCATGTTGATTTGAAGACTCAAGAAGTAAAAAGTAAGGATGATAAAATATTAGAAAAGGAGAAGATCATTAAAGAGAAGTCGGATACTATAGCTTCATTGCGCAGTGAGATAGTCTCTGTCCAAGTAAGAAAGTTTAAAATCTGTTTGATTTTTGTCTTTTCAACCTTGTTGTAATTCAAGAAGCAGTTTGTTGCTCTTTGTCAACTGAGTTTCTCCTGTTTCTCAGAAAAAAGGAACCTCTGTGGTTGAAGAGCAGCTAGCAAAGGCTCATGCACGGGCTGCTGATCTAGAGAAGCAGGTTAGTTCTAAGTCATGCAAAGTTTTTAAAAGTAGATTCAAGTAAATGTGATAGATAACACATAAGTTCTCCTTTAAAGGTGGAGGACCTTAAAAAGGAGACAGAGCTGAGGGCCAGCGAAAAGGGGGTCTTAGAATCTCGGGTATCTGAAGCTGAGAAGAAAGTCCTTGAAATGAGTTCGACGCTCAAAAGTGTATGTACCTTTTCACTTGATTGTGTAATGAAGTTACTATTGTTAATGTTGTAACGTTGACCATTCACATGTTCTTTTCGAGATAGAAGATTTGGCATCTTTTGTTTATGCAACACTTGAATGTTGTTGCACTTGGATGGGAATTTAATTTTTTTGGTATCCATGTAGTGCTTTCTGCCCGAAATCTTATTTTAGTTTATTTGCAGCTCAAAAAGAATATCAATGAAGAAAAGGTCAAGATTAAAAAAACTGAGCGTGCTCTTCAAGTTGCTGAAGTATGTTGGTACACAGGCCTTGAAATAAATTTATTAAATATGTTATATACTAGTCAACAGGTTTGGTGTTACGAGTTTACAACTACCTCTTAACTTGAGATTATTATGCAGGAGGAACTGATGAATGCAAAATCCGAGGCCACTTCAAAAATTAAAGAGTTAACAGAGGTACACCACCTGCTTTGCTGCCTTTTTTTATTTGTCGCTTAATGTACTAGATATAGTTGGGCCGGGTTGTGGTCTAATTACCTTTTAAATATAATCTCTTTGGTTCAAGTTAAGTCGGCATGTACTGGTAAATATATTAGAAAATTTTTAGGTGTAAAGTTGCACTTATAATTGGCCATATGAACCTAATGCTACCTTGCACTACCTCAAATCTAATATGTTAATAGATCAATTAATTAGAGTCTCGGTTCCACAGTTGCACTATCTCTGTATTTAATCCACTTCATCTATATGATTCATAACCAGGTTCATGGTGCATGGCTACCACCTTGGCTTGCAGTTCATGTCTATAGTTGTCAGGTAAGCTATTACAGACACGTCATATTTTTTTCTCTTTAAAGTTTTGACCTTACTCCTAACCTGCAGTCATACGTGGAGACACAATGGAAGATGCATGGGAAGCCTGCGATGCAATTAGTGATCGAAAAGGTACTACAGTTATTTTTGTCATATGCTAAGTAGGAAGGTACTACTGTTTTCCCATTTGTTTAGTTGCCAACGAAATATCTTCTGTTTTTAATTTCGTTAACTGCCCCCCTTTCAAGCTACCAGCGAGGGATGTGTTTCTTTGACTGATAAGCCAATAAACTCATTTTTTCGCTTCAGAGTGCTTTCTTTATCTTTTAATCTATTCTGGCTTCTGTATTGACTGAATATGTATTTCAATTCTATGTCCAGGCAAATGTAAAGAAGGGACAGCTCGAGAAGTGGGCTGAACCCCATGTAGAAATTGTGAAAACTGTAAGGCACTTTTGAACATTTTGTTGTCATATAGTTTGACTCCGTTTCATATTTAAATGATGAATTGTCTGCACCAAATCTGGGCGATCTCCATCTTTGTGTATACATTTATAGTATAATCTTAATAATCATCGTGCTAGTGTCATCCAGTGAGCCAATAACTTGTTCTGTACGACTGCAGATCTGCATTTAGTTGTGTTGATATTGAAGTTGACATGTGAAAGACGTAAATATGTGCAAATGATAATTACTAATACATCATAGATAAAATTGAAAGCAATTAATCTGATGGGAAAACACTTAACCCTTAGGTGATGGGGAGCAAGGAATCAAAAGATTAATTTGGACTAAATTTTATGTAATAATTTAAGAATAAAGTTAAATGTAAATTACTATGGACTATAATCACAAATTATATTAGGTAAGTAGACCAACAGGAATATTCTATGGTTGCAGAGTACTAAAAGGAGCTGTTCCTTTTGTTCAATTAGGGAAGTAAATTGGTATCAAGAAGCATATGTTGATTACAAGTAGTTCCCTTATTAATAGGATTAGTTCTAGGCTTCTTGGGACTGAGAACAGGTTTTTGTTGGAGGAGATGTAATCTTCTATGATTTTCAGAGCTTATAAAATTGAATTTCTCTCTCTTTTTATGGGGTTGCTATCCATTATATGTCTCCCTTCCTAGATCGGGAAACCCTGGGGCTAGTGGTTCTGACTTCTGAATCACCCAGGTTTTATTTCTTTATTGTTTTTATTCCATGGTTCCTTTATTCTAATTACTGTCCGATATCGGAAACTGTCAATTCAGTACAATTAGGGTCATGTTGAGTTGGAGGAGCAATACTTGTCTTTAAAGTGGTAAAAATTGTTACTAGTGATTTGATAGAGGTAGTATATAGAGCTGGATTAGTCTGACTGGAGTTTGTTATTGTCTCTTGTTTTGTGTTCACAGAAATGGATCCCGTCTGTCAAGGATCAGTGGTATGTCGTCAAATCTAATGCCGAACCGCATGTGCAGTCATTTTCCACCAAGTGTATAGAGGTTTATGAAACATCCAAGACTGTTGTAACTCCACATGTCATCAAAGCACATGAAGTTGTTGATTCATACTATCAGGTATAAACATACACTATGTAATGTTATGTCAAGTTATGTTATTTAGCTGCCTTCGACATTCTTTCCATTGACACCTACAGTGTGCTTAACTCACAGGAAGCCAAGAAAGTTAGCAAGCCACACATTGATCAGGTTGCCAGCATAGCGAAACCTCATGTAGATAAAGTACATGGTGCCTTGGAGCCATACTTGAAGGAGGTGGTTTATGCTTATGGAAAATTTCTTGAATATGCGACTGTGTACCATCAGGAGGTACAAGTGTACAACATATTTAATTCAGTTTCTTTCAGTTTATATGTGTGATTTATTTTTACTTAATAAGATTAAGTTTTCTTACTAATGCTTTATTGACATGAGAGATAAGAATAATAAAGTAATTGACTATGAGAAGGCACTAAAATTCTTATGAGGTAGAAGTAGAAGTCTGGAGTCCTAATTTTCATCTCACAGCAGTACACAAATTCGCAGCATACTCATAATTAACCTCTTCTAGTTTAAAATAGTAACTTCTTTATTATGTGGCTTTACTTGAGTTGTTATTTAATGTCAGAGGTAGCTGGTGAAGTCAACAAATAACACTTATTAAGGAATGGGCAATAACTTGCAAAAACTAGTAGTTCGATGGAAAAAAAGGTCATCTAAAGCTAACTAAATATCTAGCTGCTAATCTGCTACTACTAATAACTGCTGTCTGCTACTACTAATAACACTATGCTGAACTTCTACACAGATTAATCTTGGTATGCTATTAGAATAAAGAGTTATTTAAATCTTATAACACTGAAAAATCAAGTGCTCTAATATTGTGCGGACGCTCTGCATATACCATTTTTGAGTAACAACCATGTTTGCTAGTAGTTCTGAATTTTATGTCTGAGCAGCAGCAGTTTTACGATATCATCCCTCACGGTAAATAATATAACACAGAGATTATAGATAAATATATCTAGTACAGGTGAAAGGGGACTATGAGAATCAAAATCTAGCACTACGAGCACCTTTTCCTCTGCTTGGGCACTCCATGATTCTCAGATATTAATTTATTTACATGCATAATAAATACTATTTCAAAAGAATAATCATTTTAATGAAGTCAGCATTTGTCCGATTATTTTAAATATTTTATAAAATAATAATAATTATTAATACTGTTATTTATGAACTGAAATATTTCAATATAATCTATGGTCAGTCTTTGTTGCAAAAACAATTATTCTATCGTATCCATATAAGTTATGAGTAATATAATAATAATACTAGAAAAATGATTACATGAACATTAATACCAATTTATCTAAAAAGAACATTAATACCAATTGTTTTTGACATTCTAAAATGATCATGATATGTTGTTAAAAGTTTAGCTAAAAAGAATATTTCAATATAATCTATGGTCGGTCTTTGTTGCAAAAACAATTATTCTATCGTATCCATATACGTTATGAGTAATATAATAATAATACTAGAAAAATGATTACATGAACATTAATACCAATCTATTATCTATTATATATATAATAGAGCAACTAGGGGGTTGCTTGAGACAAATCGGTGTGAAATTACCAAATTACCCCTACTTATTATATTAATGATAAAAAAGTTGTTCTTAATGGGAGTTGAACCCTTGACATCTAAATTATAGAGAGGACACTTCTAACCACTATGCTACACATCAATTTTGGTTATATCATAAAACTCTTTATTAATATGTGCAAATACTCAATATGTTATATTCTATTTTGATCTCTTCTTGTAATTTACTTGGTAAGGTAGATAATCTATTTTCACAAGTGCCTTAAAATCATATATTTGACCATATTAGAGAAAAACTCATGCAAAATAGATATACAAAATGTTATAAATTGAAATTGGTCCATTGGAAAGAGAATTATATTAATATTTTTATATTATAAATCATGTTTATTTGCAATAAGTATATATTTGCTCAAATTATATATACTATTAGATTACAAATTCTATATACAATCAATATATATTAAATTATTAAATTACCCTTTCAATATTATATTGATGAAATCAAATTACTAAATTACCCTACAAATTGTATATTGATGATAAAAAAATTGTTTTTAATGTGAACTAAACCATGACCGATGATAGTGTGACAAATGTTGATATTTATAGTCACCACCACTTATTATTTTCTCTTTTAATATTTATTTTAAAATTTAAAACTATCGAAATATTTACACCTTTCCAATTATATCTTTATATTTAATAAGCATAAAATGAATTTTATTGATGATATCAAATTACTAAATTACCCGACCAATTGTATATTGATGATAAAAAAATTGTTCTTAATGAGAACTGAACCATGACCGGTGATAGTGTGACAAATGTTGACATCTATAGTCACTATCACTTATTATTTTCTTTTTTAAAATTTATTTGAAAATTTAAAACTATCAACATATTTATACCTTTCCGATTATATCCTTATATGTAATAAGCGTAAAATGAATTTTATTCATTATTTAACTTTTATTACTGCTTCATTATAAGATATTAAGAACTTATAATTATATACGCATTTTTGATATTTTAGTTACTAATATAAATTGAAACTGTAGTTTTATTATGATATTATATATCATAAATCTCGTCTTCAATAAATGAATTTTATACATTGATCATTTTCAGAAAAATACACTATTAGTATATAAAGTGTTGAACCCGAAAAATGCAAAAGAGTTTTCTCTTTGTATACTAATAAAAAAGTTTGTGTTAAATTTTTTTATAAGAAAGTTGAAGTTGTCATCGTACGACAAAATCAAATATAAACTAATATCGGTTTATATTTTTTGAATATCTATGATAAAATATTTAAACGTATTAAATGTTAAATATTTTTTGCCAAGTGGTAGCTGTAAGGTGAAACAAGTAACTTATCACAAATTAGTTTAGCGGCTTCTTGAGAGGTATAAGTTATAGTTTTCTAAAATAAAATATATCCACAACTGTACAATTATTGCATTCAACGTGTCTGCTATTATATTTAAATTATTACATTTATAGTTAAATAAACTTAAATTCAAATGATTAGATAATTAATATCTATAATCCATCATTATTAAATATTATAATTTATAATTATATTTATATATCTACTAATACTTAAATGATTAGATAATTAATATCTATAATTATATTTAACTCATTATCATGCAAGTATTGATTACAAAATAATTAGTATAGTTAATGAAGATTAGTTATTAATGATTAAAGACATTAAAATATATTAATAACGAAGATATTAATATGAAGTAAATAGAGTAAAAGGTTGAAAAGTCATTTTATACTTTGAGGGTATAATCATCTTTTAACGGTGAACAAATTGGCTCAATGTACAACCAAAGAGATAGTAAAAGAGGGATAAGAAGGATAAGAGACGGGTCTTCAGAGAGTGACGTCGAAAATAGAAGGCAACCATCGTAGGAGGGGCATGAAAGGGGGGAGAGAGAGATCAAAAAACAGATCCAAAACAAAAGTTGAGAAGAAAAAAATGGATGAGACGGGGAAAAAGGAAAGAAAAAGCCAAAAAGACAGTAAAAGAGGGATAAGAAGGATAAGAGAGGGGTCTCCAAAGAGTGACGCCGAAAATAGAAGGCAACCACCACCGTAGGAGGAGGCATGAGAGAGAGAGAGGCAAATAACATAAATAAATTAACCCCAAAAAAAGTACAAACTCGACAATATCGACAAAGAACAATTTGTCACTGCCAGCTCAAACAACAACCCATGACAAATATTTACTTTAATGAGCAGACCAACTCCAAGTACATTTACATGCACAAAGCCTAGAAATTTGGTTCAAACATTCCATCAAACACATAATACACACTCTAAATAAACACAAACTAAACAGTCAAAGAATGCATTTGAGTAAACAATTATGACGCACCCTAAATAAATGAAACATAACATGCATTTCAGTAAATGTGTTGTAATATATTACGTCTTCCCGATGATCATCACATGAGATAGGGGTCTCTAGAGAGTGACACCGAAAATAGAAGGCAACCACCATTGGAGGGGGCATGAAAGGGGAGAGAGAGAGAGAGCGCGATCAAAATACAGATCCTAAACAAAAGTTGAGAAGAAAAGGTGGAGGAGACGGAGAGAAAGAAAATAAAATTCAAAGAGACAGTAAAAGAGGGATAAGAAGGATAAGTGAGGGGTCTCCAAAGAGTGATGTCGAAAATAGAAAGCAGAGGGGGCATGGGGGCATGAGAGACCGGGGGGGGAGATTTCAGGATGGGGTGGAGAATGCAATTATTTTTCAATGAACTAAAAATTTCAATGAGTCAATTTATTCAATGCGAAATGATAGTTATACTCTCAAATTTCAAAATGACATTTTAATCTATATTATAATTCTCTCATATCAATATATCTGTAATTCATAAAATACGTTGAAATTAAAGAAATTTACGCAATATTCAAGAACATGCCCGTGCCTCGCACGAGCTATAAAGCTAGTTTATGTAAAAAGAACATTAATACCAATTGTTTTTGACATTCTAAAATGATCATGATATGTTGTTAAAAGTTTAGCTAAAAAGAATATATAGAGATAATTATTAACTTTTAGAGGGAGCATGACTACAATCAAAGCCCCAACAGAAGTCTTGTGGCTGCCTGGCTCTGCTAGTTGATGAAACTATTCATCAGCTCAGAGAATGTTTCTAATAATTGTTATTTTTTAATTTTTGAAGGCTCAAGGTACTTTGGAAGAATATTTTAAAAAGCATGAGCTGACCAGGGCAATAGCAACTAAAGAGTTGGTGTGGTTTGCGGTATGAATCTGTAAATTATTTGTTGTTATGTCAATAACTTTCAGTCATGTGTTATTATTCTTCAACTCTTCTGTTGTTATATTTTAGGCCTCAGCATTATTGGCTCTTCCCTTCATCATTTTGTTTAGAATTTGTTCAACGATGTTCAGGTCAGTTTAGCTATCTGACTCTTAAGTTTTCTATGCACACAGACACATGCGCATTCGCAGACCCACCTACCGCTTCTTTAATAATATTTTGTTCAGATCGCTTTAACACAACACTTTTTGTGATCAAGAAACTAAAGTTATAATACTTTTATCTACCAAATTGCAGTAAAAAACAACAAAAACCCAATCGAACCAGTAATACAAACCATTCACGTCGAAAGGCTAAACGTGGACATACAGAGAAGTCATAGAGTTGGATGCTGTTGTCATGCATATTTGAGGTATGTTTCAGGTGTTAAATTACTTGTTCCCGTAAATCGGTTATCTCCTTGGTTCATCAGTACTTATTCATTTTTACAGTTTTTCCTCTATCTTCAAATAGCGTATTGTTGTATATCATTTGACCATCCCATCCAAAACCAACCAAGCATTTTCATTTTTATAGTACTAGCTTATAGCCCGTGCGATGCACGGTTACTTAAATTTTATTTATAATTATTTTGTTTATAATTATATTTTAATTACACATGGAACACACGATTGTTTTTTAATATTTATAATTATATTTATTTATGAATATTTTAATATTTAAAAGTTATTAGTTTACATGATTAAATTATTGTTAAAAAATATTTAGCCAAAAAAATTATAGTTAAAAAATTGATATTTATTATATTTTACACGCTCAATTTAATATTTATTTATATTGAGTTATAAAAGTTAGATTTGGCCAATTTTACGGTCCACATTAAATTCATTAAATAATCTTTAATTTAGTTGTGGTTTAATAGTTCTTTTTCAATTAAAAACTATTCTAAAACTAAAAAGAGAATAAAGTGACGAAATTTAATATTGAGAATTATATTCGATTTAAGAAATCTACTTATATGTAGTTTAGATAATTAGAATACCCTTTATTAACCAAATACAGTTTTTAATGTTAAATCTAACGGTTTTCACCTATATATTTAAGATTAAACGATTTTTATTATTTTGATATTAAATGGGTTTCCTTATTTAATTACAACTATTTTTATGTTTCAACTTTTTGGAAAATCCAATCCTAATATAATATCTTTTAACTTATATCATTTTTAGATAATAACTTCTTTTTATATGATAAAATCTTGATCGTCTATTTTTAAAAGCATTGGATCTAACGGTTGAGAATGTTTTGACGGTATTTAGGACCAAACTGCCACGATAACATCATTAATTTTTTTAATATTTATATATATATTTTTAATATATATATATTTTAAAATATTTATTGCTAAAATATAATATACTCTTTTTTGTAATATGTTAATGATGCGGGAACTTTGAACTTTTGAGAAAATAAATTATCAATTAAAATATAATTTTTTTTTGTAATAGTTCTTCTTTTAAAGTAGTACACAGTGACGATCAAAATTCTGTATAAAATTCATATTTTATAGTATATCCCGTAAATATCTATATTATTATATTAAAGACTAAATAATGAAAACTTTCTTATAAGTTTAGTCGCTTTATCACTCAATCCATAATCGTTGGATCTTTCAAATTAAATTGTTGAGAAACGTTAGATATAACAGTAAAATTATCACGTACAATGATCTAAGGTTTGAATCTACCAACAACATATTAAAATTTACAGGTTTTTTTGAAAAATAAGAATTTTTTCATTTTTTTTCTTGTAGACATAGGTTATTTGATAATATTTTTTATAAAGTACGATTTTTCAAAAAAGTACTATACTAATTGATTAAAAAACTTTTAAAGTTTCGAATTTAATAATTTACAATGTATATAGGTTAAAAAAGTTAGGCCTCTTTTGTAGCTGAGTCTAAAATTTCAAAATACGGTTTTTTTAAATATGAATATAGTCCTGCTAACAATGAAATTAGGTCTCTATGAGTTCTTATAAAACAAAATCACCATTTGCGTATAATTTATTATTTAATAATAAATAATATTTAATTAGTTATGATATAAAATTTAATAAAATAGGATAAAAAAATATGCACAATTTTATAAAATTTTATCCTTTATTGATTTGAATTTTTCTTAGATTGATTTGAATTTTTGAACATAGATTTCTAAATTTAAAATAGTTAGAAAAAAGTAATTAAATTGGCATTAAAATAATGATGACGTAATAATTATTATTAGAATTTAAATACCCACTTTACTAATTTGGGCTTTATCTTGTGTTTTAAAAATTAGATTTTGACGATTTTACATCCCACATGAAGATAACTAAATTATCTTTAATTAAAAGATGATTTAACAATTTTTATTTAACTGGAATTGTCCAGAGAAAAGAAAGTCACGAATTTTTTACTTGGAGAATTCTATTCAATATAGAAAACTTATTTATATTTGGTTTAAATTATCAAAACACATTTTTTAGAATTTAAAAATAATCTTATTATTAATAAAATACACTTTTTTAATATTTGATCTAACGATTTTCATTTATCTAGTTAAGATCTAATGATCCTTATTAGTTTGGTTGTCCAAGACCGTACGATCAAAATTTTGGATAAGATCCCTGTTATGCTTATTATATATAAGGATTTAATATAATAAGGATATCAAGTATATACTGATATAAGTATTTTACTAATTGCTTTTACTTTTAATGTTTCGGTTTTATTTACAGTGTATATAAAATTTTAAAATACATTATTACTTAAAAATTATTAAACATAATAAAATTATGTTATGATTATATAAAATTTTATTCTCATATTATTATTTTTTTTATCTATTTGAATTTGTTCTTAATTAATTTTAATACTTTATTGAAAGAAATATAAAATTTCTATATTTAAAACAATTAGTGGAAAAATAAATAAATTGGTGCTACAAAAATTAAAAAAAATTATTAAAATTTAGATACTCACTTTACTATTTGGGTTCTATCATGAGTTTTAGAAATTGAATTTTGACGATTTTACAACCCATGCGAAACTAACGAAATTATCTTTAATTTAATGATGGTTTAATAATTATTATCTAACTTGACCTGTTGACCTACCCATAAACCGAAAAGAAAATATGGTTAAGAATTTTTACATAAAGAATTCAATTCAATATAGAAAATCAATTTATAATTGGTTTAAATTATCAAAACACACTTAGTATTTAAATATAATCCTACCTTTAATCAAATACACATTTTAATATAAGTATTATATTCAAAATTATCGTTTATGAATATGAAACCCTTAATATTTTAATAATATTTTGATATTATCCTTTTATGTTTGTTATATGTAAAATAATATAATTATAATTTGGATTAATCAAATTGTTATGTTCCTTCAGAAAAAAAAGTGTTTAAATTTATTTATGTACAGGAGTTTCGTAAGTCTATGTAGGTTCACGTGTATCATTGTTAGTATGATATACATCAGCATTATATTGATAATTTTTAATATTGTAATCAATATCAATTGTTATCTTAATATTTGATTTAACAATTATTATCTAATTGGAACTATACATAAATTCAAGATAAAATATATTTAAGAATTTTTACATAGAAAACTTTTAAATTATCAAAATACACTTTTTAGTATTTAATCTAACAATTCTCATCGATCTATTTAAGATCTAACTGTAATTATTATTTTGGTCGTATAGTGATCGTACACTGACCAGGTCGATTTTAATTTTTTCTTAAATTGATTTGAATATTTTATTGAAATAAAAATAGAATTTATAAATTTAAAAGAATTAGGAAAAAAAATTAAATTGGTGCTACAATAAAAAATATATTTATTATAATTTAGATAATCACTTACTGTTTGGGCTCTATCTTGAGTTTTAGACAACAGATTTTAACGATTTTACAGCCCATGCGAAGCTAACAAAATTATCTTTAATTTAATGATGATTTAATAATTTTTATCTAACTGGAACTATCCATAAACTAAAGAGAAAATATAATTACGAATTTTTACATAAAGATTTATTTATAATTGGTTTAAATTATCAAAATACACATTTTAGTATTTAAATACTATCTTATTATTAATCAAATACAATTTTTAATATTATATCTAACGTGTGTTACCTCCTCCTAAAGTCGGTCGATAATAGATATCATTCTCATCTATTTGAATATTTATAGTTTTATAATCCAACGGATCATATACTTTTGGTAGTACAGTGACCGACCAAAGTTTTGGATAAGATCTCCCTTACGCTTATTATATATAAGGAGTTAATGAGTTCTCAAGAGCTACGATTACAGGATTATATTGTTTGCAATATGTTATACTTTCCGAAAGAATAGCTATGCCTAGTGTTTTAAAGAGGGGTCTTCTTTACTGTAATTGGCGATCATGCTTAGGATGTTTTTTATTGCAGAAATTCAGCCTGCTTTTGTTTTGTGTCTATTCTGAAGTAAGTTGCTTTTCTTTATTGTAGGTGTGGTCAACAATGTTATTAACAGGGTCTTTGCTCGTTCATTTTCTCTATCTATTTTTGGACACAGGCCGCCACTGCTTCTGATTTTTGAAGCTCTTTGTAATACATGCTTCTGCACTTAAACGAGTCATCTCTATCATCTGACAACAGTTTTAGGTAGTGATAATATGTATGTAGGTTATTTACGGTAAATGTAATTTTGCAGTTTGCTTGTAAGGTTTTTGAATTCACATAAAGAACTAATACAACGAACAAGGGCCCAAAAGAAAAGGGCACTAGCTTCACTCCAGTTGCTACATCTATGTTGTGTTCAGTGTTAAAATTTAGCCAGTCCTCTTTGTAGATATTATATAGCAGCATTGCGTATAGCAGCATTTCCTACTGCTAACAACTGGCAAAAGAATCCCCGATTAATAACCTAATTTGCGGTGGTAGTGTTTTTTTCACCAGCAACCCAGTACCGTTTAACTGCTAACAGTATTTTTTCAGGGATAAGAGGACCGCCCTCGTTATCCACCATTTTCGTGTTCCACCTCATGCCATCTACAATTCTCTTGACATCGTTTAGCACATTCTCTTGGTCACGAAATATAACCGCTCCTTCAGGTCGTAGAATCCTATCCATCTCTATGAGAATGTCTTGTGCATTACACCTGCATGGTCTTGTGTTAAATGCAAGTAGACACTATATGCAGATCCTACCAAAATGAAGGCTTACATCAAATATCTTACAAATGGTGACCAGAAGAGTAAAGCAAAGTTGAGAAAATACTTGTCTTTGTATAAGCTGAAAAGGCCGTTGGCATGAATAAGATCATATGTTCTAGGGTATGTAGAGAAGGCTTCACACCTGAAAAAGAGTAATATGAATTACATATTCAAGTTGGATATGAGGAAGGTAATGAACATGGAACAAGAAAACACGACCCATCTGAAGTGAATGTCCCGACCAATTGAACCAAGATGCTTAACAGACTAGTAGGAAGATGAGGTAATAGTCGACATCAACCAACTTAGATGCAGACTATTAGAGTTGACAGACAAATGGCTAGAGAGAAGATTGTTTTCAGGAAGTTACCAATCATGATATATGCCAATGAGGCCTCGCTCAAATACTACACCTAGAGTGTCTTTTTCGGCTACTGTTGGCATCACATTCATAACCCACAATTTTTCAGACTGAATTGCAGCAGCAAAACTTCCTAGTCCAGCATTCATATCCATGATATTACGATACCTCCCAGAGTCGATGAGCTTATTGAATCTTTTATAAGCCTTCACATGATTTTGCCACGCTTTGGTGTCCTCGTGGAATGAGTCGACAGAAACTCCTTGAATGGCTCCTCTAGCTATAATCGCAGGAATTGTATTCAGTCTTTCTGGGAATGGCTTTATTTCCATTGAATCTATAGACACTGGATAAGGAGTTATACAGGCCTCCATCTTTTTGTACCTATATGAAGTATATCATAAACTAAACCCATCATAAAAGCTTCTAAAACGATTCTAGACTCATTCAAAACTATGTGTCTCGACCAAAACATATTTGCTCAAGGCCTGGGGGGGATATGACATTAACTAATTTTATCAACGTCACTGATAGGCAGAGCTTCTGGATCGACTCGTATACTTATTATCAATCTGGAAAGAAAACCCGAAAGTGTACATGACTCGAATAATATGCAGTTCAAGTTAGTAAATATGTACCAGACATCATTTGCATTTTTGTTTTCACAAATTGGAGCAGGAGAATCTTGTCCAGGACAGTTTTGCTTATTTAGTGGTTTCCTCCAGATGGCTATATCGTCTTTCTCAGATATCTTTTCCCAGCAAAGAAGTTTGGCAACATCTTCAATCTTCCTCTGTTCCTCCTCAAGTTGATCCTTAGGACGCAACCATGCTGTAAAGTGAGTCCTCCAATTGATGGGAGGGCCTGAAAGAATCCAATAGCCACCAGCCCTAAGAACTCTATCAACTTCCATCATGTACATTCCCCCTACAAATACAAGTTAGATGGTAAGAAATATATGTTTAATATCGAAGCTTAGCATAATCGCATACAGGTAAAAGGACACCAAGTTATATAAGCTTAATTTGGGTAGCTCGTATTGGTCAGTCATAATAAATAATTTCTCAAAATTTAAAATTTCCAGGTTAATAAACACATTGTATTTCATCCCACTTCTCACCATTTCCGCCCCATGGAATCAAGCAGCGAGAACAATGGGCCATGTCGAAAGCCATAGATGGATAAGGCATCTTTATAGTTCCAAGAACACCAATAACTCCAGGTACACCTCTTTCCAGAGCAAATTGAACTTGTGCTTCATGTGAGTCTCTTGGTGCGAATGACATGGCTATGACATTTTTCTTGAACAGGTATGCACCCCAACTTGCAACCTAAGTACCAAACCAATCATAACAAAATAAATAAAAATAATAAAATCAAAATGCAGCAACAAATACTCAATCGACTGACCAGAGACCTGCCTGCAAAGACATAGTTAAAGATTCGCGACAAGAAGAGGTCACACGAATGCAATAAGATTAGGGAATTTATAACAACGGAACATTGTGCTTAGTGAGCTAGCAAAACAATTACGTTTAGGGGTGCAGTGTAGTGATAAACTATCAAAGATATTAATAAAAAGTCCACCTTACCCCGCAACCAGTATCTAATGCAGTTCTAACCATTCCATTGTCTAATGGGATCACACTAGCAAGTTGTTCAATATATTTATCTGCCCCCTGTGGAAATTGTGTACCGCCACCAGGGAACCTAAACACATCGCCTTCATACTGAATCCAGTTCTGAATTGCCTTTTCAACCGTCAAGCTTTTGTAAGGTGCATTTGCATAAGGTACAAAATCACGGCTTTTGGGCCATAGAAAGGGAGTTACATATCCTTTTGGCGCTGGAATAAGGCAATGCAGCTTCTCATTCTCTGGAGGACAATGCCTCTCCCTATAGTTCATATTTTCTCTGGGAAAGGTCATAGCACGCGCTTGATCTTGACAAGGCGTATAATCAATGAATCGATCCTCACAAGGAGGAATTTCCTTGACTTGAAAGTCATCAAGTGGTTTAGTTTCCTGACCATGATGAGTCTCCACATTCAAATGAGGAAGCGAGTTGCAATCGGCCTTTTTCATTATTTCTACAGCTATGCTATCTCCCTTACCAAAACCACTTCTTTGCCATATACCAAGAACATAAAAACAAAGACAGAATCCAGCTACAATTAAGATAGAAGACAATTGGCCCTTGCTTCTACGATCCCCTGCATTCCCTTTATTGCCCATAATTCGCCTACAGTATCGTCACAACATTATTTCATTAAAATCAAACGTCGACATTAGTCGCATTGATCAAGAACATCAATCCCACATGGACTAGATTCGATAAATAAGACATTGCATGCAATCAACAGAGAAACGAATATGGTAGTACAAAATATTCGAAATGACAAAAGAAAACACACAGAAAACAAGAAATCTTACGAATTGTATAGATCACAGTCTTGAAGATCGAATTATAGATAGAGATGTTGCATTTAGGATCATTCTCCAACAATCGTATTCAAATAATTGTAATGATTCAAGAGAAACTATAAAGATGGGTCTTAATTCGTCTCTTTAGGACAGTTCGCGGATGAAAAATGACTCATCATGATGTAATGATGAACCTTGTACTTTGATTAGCGTATTACTAGAGACAAATGACATTGCTCACTACAAGTACGGACGTGTGTTTGTTATGGATGTCTTCACGTATTTTTCTATTTGAGTGAAGACTGCTAACTAATTTATTTATTTTTTTGCAAATTTTCTTTTTAAATCCGTTCAATTAACTACAATTTTAGAAACTAATCACATTATTGTAATCTTATTAATTTAATAATTATTAGTTTCATTGTCACACAGTATGCAAAAAGATACGTCAAATTAACTAAGGATTAAAAGATATTCGTAACTCATATAAATTCTCGAGTTATAATGTAATTAGGATCTGAATTTTGCTTGTACTCTAAAAATTCAAATCCTAATTACATTATAAAATCCTACATGTAATTCTATAAATATCAGGATACAAGCAGAAAAATTATATCATCTCTAACTTCTAGTCCACTACAGGGATACACAATATCATAACATGACGACGAAGAGAGAGCCTGGTGATGCAGAGTGTTTTAGAGCTGCATGTATAGGGGCAACACTAGTGATGGTGTTTTTCCTCATATTGGTACTCGAACTTCCTGTAATCGTCGGGTTCTTGATCCTCATCATGGTTGCTCTGATCGTTGTGTTTACGTATAAACCAGCTGAAGAAGAAGAAGAAATTTTTACGAATTTATCGGCACAGGCAGACTCTAACTATATCTATAACGAGAGATTGTTGCAGCATTATCCTGATGCTGAAAGACATTATTATGGAATAAGGAGAGATTTCGAAACAAAAGCTGAATGAGCATTGTTGGTTATGGTGGTTGAGGCTCCTCTGATCATCGACTTTCTTATGCTTCGTGCATGCTATTGTTGGTTGGTACTTCTGGGTATCAACAAGCACAGTTTCATCAGCTTTATTTACTGTTACTGTTCCTGTTTCTGATTCTTTTGTTTTTGGAACTCAGTTTTTGATATCTAATGTTAGAGTTTTTAATTGTTATTATGTTGGTATCAACTATCAATGCAGTTGTTTAATAAATTGTTTTACAAAGTTGTCTAAGTGCGAACCGTCTGGTACAGATCTTAGAATTTTAGAAATTTGGTCAGGATAATTTTTTTAATTGGAATCTGGATCTGAATGTAAATCACAACTCCCGGTCAAAATACAAACATATTCCGGTTAAAATCAAGAATTTCGGTGAAATTAAAAATTATCGAAATTTGATTTTGATGATGGGGTGGATAGAGGGGTGGAGATATTTGGATACCAAAGTCAGGATTCTGCTTTTAATGAAACTAGTTCATAAAGCCGCGCTACGCGGCGGCATTATAATTTTTTTAGAAAAACTCTATTTATAAAATTACAACAATCAGTTATTTCTCCCTAATAAGTCGTCCTCCCGTTAAACATAGTTTCCTTGTTAAGATCGAAATTCGCAAATTTTATACATTGAATACTTGTATCATATATTAATTTTCTTATTAAAATACTCATTTCTAATGAACCGGTCTCTCGTTGAAAAAACACTTATATAAATTCACACTCCTATTTTACTTCCAATAATTTTTTAATTATACATGCCTTACAATTCACAAACATCTATTCTACTTCTAATAGATTTTTTTTAATATGTACTTCTTATAAATTCGAATATTATACTTCCGATAGAACTTTTAATTATATGTCTAACATATAAAGTCTCTATAAATTTGAACTCTTCTCATTTATATATTCGAACACATATTCTACGTCCATTAAAACGTTTAATTGCAAGTATCTCTTATATATTCGAACTCTTATCCTCTATAAATTTGAACACATATTCTACTTTAAATAGAACATTTAATTCTATGTCTTACCTATAAATTCAAATTATTCTCCTTTATAAATTCGAACACCTATTCCATTTCAAATCAAACTTTTATTTATATGTTTTTCCTATTAATTCGAACTCTTCTCCTCAATAAATTCGAACACCTATTCTACTTCTAATAGATTGAAGGATATTTTTCATTTATTAGTATTTTAAAATTCAAAAATTCTAGAAAATTAAAAAAATAGATTAAGACAATCTTAGAAGCGCCACATCATCTCCCGCGTATCCTCCTTTATATATATATATTGATGATGTATTGATGATTCTATAATTAAAAAAATTAAAAAAATAAATTGAGTCAATATTAAAGACATCGTATAACCTACCACGCATTCTCTTTTATATATATAACACCAATAAAAAACAACAATGCATATACCAACAATAAAAACCAATGCATTAAAAAAAATAACAACTAAAAACTAACAACAAATATTAAAAAAAAAGCCTAATGCACTCACCAACAATAAAAAAAAAAAAAAAGAACTTCCAACAATGCATTCGCACATCAAATTTTGAAGCAGGTGATTGAAATTTGAAGCTATCAAAACCGTTTAAACTCGAGCAATCTCTTACAGCATGCAAAACTAACATAGCAATCGTACCTCGTGCAGAAAAGATAAGAAAAGATAAGCCTATAAAAAGAAGAATATATACCATAGTTTAAATTTTAAAATAGCATAGGCCAACTCATCTAAATAATGATAACTTTTTTATCATAAAGATTCTAATAATGTAAAATAACATGCATCATCGACGCATTTAGCGCATCACCAAAATGCTAGGTGATTTTTTTTTTTTTATATAGTATAAAAAATATTTTTTTTATTAATTAGAATTATTCTTCTTTATAAATTGGAATAAATCTTCTACTACAAGTATGTTGAGGTCTTCCTTATGAATTCAAAGTCTTCTCTTCTATAAATTCGAAGACATATTCTACTTCTAAAATGTTAGTATTAAAAGTATACCTTTTTTATATTTATTCGACCTCTTCTCCACTACGAATTCGGACACCTATTCTACTTATAATATGTTAAAAAATATTTTTTAATTTATTAGTATTTAAAATTGTAAATCTCTAAGAAAATTAGAAAAATAGAATGAGACGATTGTAAAGGCGCCACCTCAACTCTCGCGTATCCTCCTTTATATATATATATTGAAACTAGTTGAAAAAGCCGCGCTTCGCGGCGGCGTAATAATTTTTTTTTTTTAAAACTCTATCAAATAAATTACGAAAATTACTCGGTACTCGCTAATAAGCCGTCCTCTCGTAGAAATGTTTTCCTTTTTAATATCAAAATCTCAAATTTAATATATTGAATATATACTTGTCTTATATATTAATTTTTATGTTAGCATACTCCTTTCTAACGAGACATTGTTTCGTTGAAAAAACACCTATATAACTTTATATATTCTACTTCAAATATAACTTTTAGTTATGTATTCTTATTCTACTTCAAATAGAACTTTTAATTGCAAGTACTTTTTTTATATCCGAACTCTTCTCATCTATAAATCGAAACACTTATTCTACTTCAAATAGAACTTTGCAAGTACTTCTTTTATATTTGAACTCTTCCCCTCTACAAATTCAAACACCTATTCTACTTCAAATAAAACTTTTAATTACATGTCTTCGCTATAAATTCGAACTCTTCTCCTCAATAAATTCGAACATCTATTATACTTCTAATATGTTAAAAGATAATTTTTTTTATTTATCAGTATTTAAAATTCTAAAATTCTAGAAAATTAGAAAATTAGATTGAGACGATCTTAGGGGCGCCACCTAACCTCCCATGTATCCTCCTTTATATATACTAGCTTATAGCCCGTGCGATGCACGGTTACTTAAATTTTATTTATAATTATTTTGTTTATAATTATATTTTAATTACCCATGTAACACATGATTGTTTTTTTTAATATTTATAATTATATTTATTTATGAATATTTTAATATTTAAAAGTTATTAGTTTACATGATTAAATTATTGTTAAAAAAGATTTAGCCAAAAACAATTATAGTTAAAAAATTGATATTTATTATATTTTACACGCTCAATTTAATATTTGTTTATATTGAGTTATAAAAGTTAGATTTGGCGAATTTTACGGTCCACATGAAATTCACAAAATAATCTTTAATTTAGTTGTGGTTTAATAGTTCTTTTTCAATTAAAAACTATTCTAAAACTAAAAAGAGAATAAAGTGACGAAATTTAATATTGAGAATTCTATTCGATTTAGGAAATCTACTTATATGTAGTTTAGATTATTAGAATACCATTTATTAACCAAATACAATTTTTAATGTTAAATCTAACGGTTTTCACCTATCTATTTAAGATTAAACGATTTTTATTATTTTGATATTAAATGGGTTTCCTTATTTAATTAAAACTATTTTTATGTTTTAACTTTTTGGAAAATCCAATCCTAATATAATATCTTTTAACTTATATCATTTTTAGATAATAACTTCTTTTTATATGATATAATCTTGATCGTCTATTTTTAAAAGTATTTGATCTAACGGTTGAGAATGTTTTGGCGGTATTTAGGACCAAACTACCAGGATAACATCATTAATTTTTTTAATTTTTTTTAAATATTTATTGCTAAAATATAATATACTCTTTTTTGTAACATGTTAATGTTGCGGGAACATTGAACTTTTGAGAAAATAAATTATCAATTAAAATATAAATTTTTTTGTAATAGTTCTTCTTTTAAAGTAGTACACCGTAACGATCAAAATTCTGTATAAAATTCATTTTTTTATAGTATATCCCGTAAAAATCTATGTTATCTATACTATATTATTAAAGCCGAAACATTGAAAGTTTTGGTTTTCGGTTAACGGTCGGTTTTTGGTTTTCGGTACTTTTTCTAATTAATAAATTAATAATATAATCAAAATTCGGGAAAGTTTTATTCTACATTAATATTTCACTATATTTTACTACATAAAAATCAAATAATATTGAAATCTAATCAAAAAAATGGAAATGTGGGATATAATTTGTTTAAATTTAGGATACACTGCTACAAATATACTTCTTTTTAGGATAACGAAAGCTATTACAAATTAAATCTTTAATGGAATTGTATTATTGTCAAGTTACCAAAATAGTAACTAGATGATTGGCTTTTATAATTAAAATATTTTTTTTCAAACAAAATCTACTCCTTTTCCAAAAATATCATTACAATTATCTTTAAATTAAAACATATTACCTTTTATATTTATTATTACTAAAATCTATGTTTTCAAAAATATGAGGTGCAAACCTTACTTATTTATTTTAAAACCTATTTTAATACTCTATTTAATAAATAATAAAATAATATAAAAATAGTAACTAATTGATTGCCTTTTATAATTAAAACATTGTTTTTCTAACAAAATCTACTTCTTTTCCAAAAATATCACAGGCAATTACATTTAAATTAAAATATATTACCTTTTATATTTGTTATCACTAAAATCTCTATTTTCCAAAAATATTAAGTGCAACCCTTACTTATCTATTTCAAAACTTATTTTAATACTTTTAATTATTTAAAAAAACTTACCTATTTTAACAAGCGAACATATTTTTTTTTAACAAATACAATTAATATATTTAAAACACATAATCACTAAAATCCCTATTTTCCAAAAATATGAGGTGCAATCCTTACTTATTTCTTTTAAAACCTATTTTAATACTCTATTTAATAAATAATAAAATAATATAAAAATAGTAACTAGCTGATTGCCTTTTATAGTTAAAACATTTTTTCTAACAAAATCAACTTCTTTTTCAAAAATATCACGGGCAATTACATTTAAATTAAAATATAGGTAATATGTTTTAGTTGAAAATGGTAATGGTCCATTATATTTTTGGAAAAGGAGAAGATTTTGTTAGAAAAAATAGAAAAGTAATATGTTTTAGCAAAAAAAGTAATTATTATTTAATGTTATTGTTATTTAATATTTTTTAATTAAAAAGAAGTAAGGGTAATTAAGTAAAAACATGAAGTAAAAGATAAACATTGAAAATTTTGGTTTTCGGTACTTTTTCTAATTAATATATTAATAATATAATCAAAATTCGGGAAAGTTTATTTTTGAGTTACCTATTCTCATTAATAAATTATAGGTAATACGTTTTAGTTGAAAATGGTAATTGTCCATGATATTTTTGGAAAAGGAGAAGATTTTTGTTAGAAAAAATAGAAAATTAATATGTTTTAGCAAAAAAGGTAATTATTATTTAATGTCATTGTTATTTATTTTATTTTTAAAAAAATAAGTAAGGGTAATTAATTAAAAACAGGAAATAAAAGATAATATTATCTTTTACTTTGTGTTTTTACTTAATTACCCTTAATTATCTTTAAAAAATATATAAAAAAATAAATAAAATATGTAATTATCCGTGATATTTGAAATATAATATATAAAAGATAATGTATAATATATTTAAAAAATAATATGTTTTAATTTAAATGTAATTATTCGTGATATTTTTGGAAAGAAGTAGATGTTTTCGGTTTTCGGTTAGTTTTTGGTTTTGGATACTTTTTCTAATTAATAAATTAATAATATAATCAAAATTTGGGAAAATTTTATTTTTTAGTTACATATTCTCATTAATAAATTATAGGTAATATGTTTTAGTTAAAAATGTTAATTGTCCATGATATTTTTGGAAAAGGAGAAGATTTTGTTAAAAAAAATAGAAAAGTAATATGTTTTAGCAAAAAAGATAATTATTATTTAATGTCATTGTTATTTAATATTTTTTTATTAAATATAAGTAAGTGTAATTAAGTAAAAACACGAAGTAAAAGATAAACATTGAAAATTTTGGTTTTTGATTTTTGGTTTTCGGTACTTTTTCTAATTAATAAATTAATAATATAATCAAAATTCGGGAAAGTTTTATTTTTCAGTTACCTATTCTCATTAATAAATTATAGGTAATATGTTTTAGTTGAAAACGGTAATTGTCCATGATATTTTTGGAAAAGGAGAAGATTTTGTTAAAAAAATAGAAAATTAATATGTTTTAGAAAAAAAGGTAATTATTATTTAATGTTATTGTTATTTAATATTTTTTTTAAAAGTAAGTAAGGGTAATTAAGTAAAAACACGAAATAAAAGATAATATTATCTTTTACTTCGTGTTTTTACTTAATTACCCTTAATTATCTTTAAAAAATATAAAAAAAAATAAGTAAAATATGTAATTATCCGTGATATTTGAAAGATAATATATAAAAGATGATATATAATATATTTAAAAGATAATATGTTTTAATTTAAATGTAATTATTCGTGATATTTTTGGAAAGAAGTAGATTTTATTAGTAAAAAATTGTTTTAATTATAAAAGGCAATCAGATAGTTAC
Source organism: Heracleum sosnowskyi (assembly GCA_030848705.1). Lineage (NCBI taxonomy): Eukaryota > Viridiplantae > Streptophyta > Magnoliopsida > Apiales > Apiaceae > Heracleum > Heracleum sosnowskyi. The sequence goes on along the minus strand of CM061242.1, from coordinate 3,794,424 downwards.
TATTTTTATATTATTTTGTTATTTATTAAATAAAATAAATGGCGGAAAACCAAAATTTTCAATGTTTCAGTATGGTTCAGTAAATTAGTTTAATATGTACTATTATATACATAATATTTTTATAGACGGTCTGATTTTTCAATTTAGTGAAAAGAATAAAATTGAAACAGTTATCAAATAATTTTATTGGTTCAAATTGGATTAGGTTTTTGTTTCAGATTTTCATGGTTTAATTCAATTTAATTTTTTGAATTGACTTCGAATTATCGGATTTTTCGACGTCATGTAGGGCACGGAAAGCAATAAAGAATGAGTTTCGGTTGTATTTTGCGCGGCCCAATTATAAGGTGCTAATTTTTTAATTACATGAGCGGGAACTAGCTACATTTTGTTTACCACTCTAGAAAATATTTTACAACTTTTGGAAATATTTTACATGTATAGCTTTTATAATTTTAATCTATAATTTATGTTTTTGTTTATTTAATTGTTAAAGATCATAATTTCAAGTTTTTATATAGATGTGAGGCTAATTACCCCATATATTATTTATTGTAATTAAAAAATTCGATGTTAATCAATTATGATAAAAACAATTAAAGAAATTGTAACTTAATACATTAATAGATACTTGAAACGGTTGATTTTATTTTTTGGATTATAAAAATTATTGTAATCCTTCATTATAATGCTTGAGTCTAGATGCTATATACTTCATTATTCAGAAAATATTAATTATTTTAAGACCAATGAAAAACCACTCCTAACTTTTAGACTAAACATATTACAATTTTTTTTCTTATTTATCATTCTCATCCTATTTTAATAATCATGATTAGTTGACAATTCTAATTTAAATCAAGTAATTACTTGATTTAAAATATCCATGCATTACATATTTGTTTTAGTCACAAAAATAAATGTTAATAAATCAGTTTTTATTTTAAATTATTCACAATTATATAATCATATTTATAATTAAAGTTTCATAAATATTTATTAATAAAACAATTTGATTACTATTTTACATTAAATACGATATTAATAATTCAATTTCAAGTATAAAGTTTATAACACAATTTTAATAACAATTTGTTATTCATTTATTTACATACATATTACTTTAATTATATAGATTAATATTTACATTATTGTATGCTTTAAATAAATGTTAAAATTTTAAAAGTGGAAAACCATTTTAATATAATAAATGCCTCAATTTATCAATATATAACTATTTTAAATCTGTCTCATTTGATTGGTACCTAACTGTCGCCGATTTAAAATAATAGACTACTAGCCTACAACCTTATCCTACAATGGTGGTTGTGCAAGGTACGAACCATCAAAATAGATTAGAAAATGACAAATTAAAAACATTAATGAGAACGAAAAATACTAAATAAAGAATAAAAATCAATATGTTAAATTATAAAATGAAAAACTTAAATATTAATTGGTAAATAGAAAAAATAGATAAAGAATACAGATGGGGAATTATTAATATAATTTTATTATTTATTAAAATAATATTGATAATAATGACAAATAGAAAAGCTAACATGTTTTAATTAAAAGAAAAAGTAACTGCCCGTGATATTTTTAGAAGTGTTTTAATTAAATTAATTGTATTTGTTAAAAAAATACGCTGGCATGTTAAAATAAGTAAACTTTTTTAAATAGTTAAAATTATTAAAATGAATTTTAATAAAATAAATAAGTAAGGGTTGCACCTCATATTTTTGGGAAAAAAAGATTTTAGTGAGAACAAATATAAAAAGTAATATGTTTAAATTTAAAGGTAATTGCCCGTGATATTTTTGAAAAATGAGTAGATTTTGTTAGAAAAAAGTGTAATTAAGATAAATAGAAAAACTAACATGTTTTAATAAAATTACTCATATATTTTAAAACATATTTTAATTCTTTTAATTATTTAAATTTGTTTACCTATTTTAACAAGTTAACGTATTTTGTTAACAAATACAATTAATATAATTAAAACACTTCAAAAAATATTACGGGCAGGTACCTTTTTTTTAATTAAAACATTTTACCTTTTCTATTTGTCCTTGTTAAGAAAACTTACTTATTTTAACATGTCAAAGTATTTTTTTAATAAATACAATTAATATAAACAAAACACTTCTAAAAATATCTAGGGCAATTACATTTTTTAATTAAAACATGTTAGATTTTCTATCCGTCCTTATTATTAATATTATTTATTATAAAATAATATTAATAATACCTCATTTATCTTTCTCAGCCCCATCTGTATTTTTTTTTATATTTTTTTATGTTTCAATTAATATTTAAGTTTCTCATTTTATAATTTATCATATTATTTTATAATTTTATTTTAATATTTTCCGTTCATATTAATTTTTTTAGTTTATTATTTTTTAAGGCCCGTGCCTTGCACGGGTTATAGGCTAGTTATATTAAAGACTAAATAATGAAAGCTTTCTTATAAGTCTGGTCGCTTGATCACTCAATTCATAATCGTTGGATCTTTCAAATTAAATTGTTGAGAAATGTTAGACATAATAGTAAAATTATCACGTAGAATGATCTAATTTTTGAATCTACCTACAATATATTAAAATTTACAGGTTTTTTTTTGAAAAATAAGAATTTTTTCATTTTTTTTTCTTGTAGACATGGGTTATTTGATAATATTTTTTATAAAGTACGATTTTTCAAAAAAGTACTATACTAATTGAATTAACAAACTTTTAAAGTTTCGAATTTAATAATTTACAATGTATATAGGTTAAAAAAGTTAGGCCTTTTCTGTAGATGAGTCCAAAATTTCAAAATACGTTTTTTTTTAAAATATGAATATAGTCCTGCTAACAATGAAATTAGGTCTATATGAGTTATTATAAAACAAAATCATCATTTGCGTATAATTTATTATTTAATAATAAATAATATTTAATTAGTTATGATATAAAATTTAATAAAATAAGATAAAAAAATATGCACAATTTTATAAAATTTTATCCTCGTATTAGTATATTCTTTGTTGATTTGAATTTTTGAACATAGATTTCTAAATTTAAAATAGTTAGAAAAAAGTAATTAAATTGACATTAAAATAATGATGACGTAATAATTATTATTAGAATTTAAATACCTACTTTACTAATTTGGGCTTTATCTTGTGTTTTAAAAATTAGATTCTGACGATTTTACATCCCATATGAAGATAACTAAATTATCTTTAATTAAAAGATGGCTTAACAATTTTTATCTAACTGGAATTGTCCATGAAAGAGAAAAGAAAGTCACGAATTTTTTACATGAAGAATTATATTCAATATAGAAAACTTATTTATATTTGGTATATTTGGTTTAAATTATCAAAATACACCTTTTAGAATTTAAATATAATCCTATTATTAATAAAATAAACTTTTTTAATATTTGATCTAACGATTTTCATTTATGTAGTTAATATCTAATGGTCCTTATTAATTTGGTTGTCCAAGACCGTACGATCAAAATTTTGGATAAAATCCTATTATGCTTATTATATATAAGGATTTAATATAATAAGGATATCAAGTATATACTGATATAAGGATCAAAATTTTACTTTTAATGTTTCGGTTTTATTTACAGTGTATATAAAATTTTAAAATACATTATTACTTAAAAATTATTAAATAGAATAAAAATTATGTTATGATTATATAAATTTTATTCTCATATTATTATATTCTTTATCGATTTGAATTTGTTCTTAATTTATTTTAATACTTTATTGAAAGAAACATAAAATTTCTATATTTAAAACATAAATAAAAATAAATAAATTGGTGCTCCAAAAATAAAAAAAATATTTATTAAAATTTAGATACTCACTTTACTATTTGGGTTCTATCCTAGTTTTAGAAATTGAATTTTGACGATTTTACAACCCATGCGCAACTAACGAAATTATCTTTAATTTAATGATGGTTTAATAATTATTATCTAACTTGACCTGTTGACCTACCCATAAACCGAAAAGAAAAGATGGTTAAGAATTTTTACATAAAAAATTCAATTCAATATAGAAAACCAATTTATAATTGGTTTAAATTATCAAAACACACTTCTTAGTATTTAAATACAATCCTACCTTTAATCAAATACACATTTTAATATAAGTATTATATTCAAAATTATCGTTTATGAATATGAAACCCTCAATATTTTAATAATATTTTGATATTATCCTTTAATGTTTGTTATATGTAAAATAATATAATTATAATTTGGATTAATCAAATTGTTATGTTCCTTCAGAAAAAAAAAAGTGTTTAAATTTATTTATGTACATGAGTTCTCGTAAGCCTCTGTAGGTTCACGTGTATCATTGTTAGTATGATATACATCAGCATTATATTGATAATTTTTAATATTGTAATCAATATGAATTGTTATCTTGATATTTGGTTTAACAATTATTATGTAATTGGAACTATACATAAATTCAAGAGAAAAGATATTTAAGAATTTTTACATAGAAAAATTTTAAATTATCAAAATACACTTTTTAGTATTTAAATATAATTCTATTATTAATCAGATACACTTTTTAATATTAGATCTAACAATTCTCATCAATCTATTTAAGATCTAACTGTAATTATTAATTTGGTCGTATAGTGATCGTACACAGACCAGATCGATTTTAATTTATTCTTAAATTGATTTTAATATTTTATTGAAATAAAAATAGAATTTATAAATTTAAAAGAATTAGGAAAAAAATTAAATTGGTGCTACAATAAAAAAAATATTTATTAAAATTTAGATAATCACTTTAATGTTTGGGCTTATCTTGAGTTTTAGACAACAGATTTTAACGATGCGAAGCTAACAAAATTATCTTTAATTTAATGATGGTTTAATAATTTTTATCTAACTGGAACTATCCATAAACTAAAGAGAAAAGATAATTACGAATTTTTACATAAAGATTTATATTCAATATAGAAAATTCATTTATAATTGGTTTAAATTATCAAAATACATCTTTTAAATTTAAATACTATCATATTATTAATCAAATACAATTTTTAATATTATATTTAACGGTCCTCGTCTATTTGAATATTTATAGTTTTATAATACAACAGATCATATACTTTTGATAGTATAGTGACCGACCAAAATTTTGGATAAGATATCTCTTACGCTTATTATATATAAGGAGTTAATATATATATTGAAGTTAATATATTGAAATCTAGAGGCGCCACCTAACCTCCCGCGCATCCTCCTTTATATATATATATATATATTGATTATTGACCCATCAAATTCCACTTTAGTAAGATTCTAATATTCGTTAGAATCTTTTTAATGGAAGGACTTAAGTCAGAAAAATTTAAAAGTTAAATTATTCTAAATGCGGAATATTTTGTTTAAGGACCTAAATAATAAAACAGTAGTAGTAAAAAACATTACAAAAAATTTATAAATATTAAAATCAAAGATTTTGGTGTTTAAAAATAATACTATCAACTTCTAACGACAACCTATTAACTCCTTATATATAATAAGCGTAAGCGAGATCTTATCCAAAACTTTGGTCGGTCACTGTACTACCAAAAGTATACTATCCGTTGGATTATAAAACTATAAATATTCAAATCGATGAGGACCGTCAGATATAATATTAAAAATTGTATTTGATTAATAATAGGATAGTATTTAAATACTAAAAGGTGTATTTTGATAATTTAAACCTATTATAAATGGGTTTTCTATATTGAACAGAAATCTTTATGTAAAAATTCGTAATTATCTTTTTTCTTTATTTTATGGATAGTTCCAGTTAGATAATAATTATTAAACCATCATTAAATTAAAGATAATTTTGTAAGCTTCGCGTGGGCTGTAAAATTGTTAAAATCTGTTGTCTAAAACTCAAGATAGAGCCCAAGAGCCCAAACAGTAAAGTTATTATCTAAATTTTAATAAATATTTTTTTATTATTGTAGCACCAATTTAGTTTTTTTTTTCCTAATTCTTTTAAATTTATAAATTCTATGTTTATTTCAATAAAATGTTAAAATCAATTTAAGAAAAAATTAAAATCGATCTGGTCCATGTACGATCAGTATACGACCAAATTAATAATTATAGTTAGATCTTAAATAGATCGATAAGAATTGTTAGATCTAATATTAAAAAGTGTATATGATTAATAATAGAATTATATTTAAATACTAAAAAGTGTATTTCGATAATTTAAAATTTTTCTATGTAAAAATTCTTAAATATCTTTTCTCTTGAATTTATGTATAGTTCTAGTTAGATAATAATTGTTAAACTAAATATCAAGATAACAATTCATATCGATTACAATGATGCCCTACGAGACTTAGGAGAACTCCTGTACATGAATAAATTTAAACACTTTTTTTCTGAAGGAACATAACAATTTGATTAATCCAAATTATAATTATATTATTTTACATATAACAAACATAAAAGGATAATATCAAAATATTATTAAAATATTGAGGGTTTCATATTCATAAATGATAATTTTGAATATAATACTTATATTAAAATGTGTATTTGATTAAAGATAAGTGTTATGGAATGAAAAGTAGATTTAGATGTTGACGGCTGTATTCAATGAATGATGGTGGACAATCGTGTCTTTATGGCTGCTCTCGTGGTTCGTGACTAAACAGGTCCTCACAAGATGCCTACGTATCTCTGTTATGTAGAGAATCAAGCCAAAAAACGTAGTTCTTGGTGTTGCCCTCGGGGCTATGGCGGCAGGGGCACACCAAGGACGTAGTGACTTGTATGTCCTTATTCGAGGATGAAGTCTAAAACGTAGTTCTGATTGTAGGATCAGGGTCCTTATATAGGCGTCAGGAGCCTTGCATTTAGAATAGAATTAGGTGACTTGGGGGCCAAGTCGCCTTCTTAGATCAGGATTGTGAATCCTATTTTGTAGGAGACTGACTCCTAGTTGGTTTGTGTGTCTTGATTGCTGATTCTTGAAGAGTTTAATATTCCTTGGACTCATTTAATGAGCTGGTAATTTCCCTTATTTATTAATTACGAAATTAATAAATGATTAGGGTTTCGGGCCTTTTTATCGGGCCTAATTCTTGGACCGAACTAGGTCTAATTAATATATCATTAATTACATATCTAGGGTTATTTTTAGCCCATATCATTTGCCCCCCAATTTCTAGGAAAACTTTTCAAGTTTTCGTAGAAATTATATTGACCTTTTTCGAGATTCGGGGTCTTTTTATCCTTTACCTAGGACTTTATTTACACCAGTGTTTCACAAGTATCGCCTTATTGCAAAGTGTGGAGCGACCTACACATTTACGACGATTGCTGCCTTATTCGAGGCTAATTTGACATTTATATGAAATATTCCTAATATTTTAGGAATTTCCATGTACCCACAGGTATTTTTAATATTTATTCCTAATATTTTAGGAACTTTCGTGTACCCACAGGTATTTTTAACATTTATTCCTGAATTTTTCATTTTTTCTAGAGCATTTTCGACCAGGAATCCAGGCCTTTTTCGACCAGGATTGTGTTGAGGTCGAACATGTCGACCAGGATTTTTAAGCCTTTTTCGACCTCAAATTTCCGACCAGGAATCAGTTCAATTTCGAACAGAAATTTCGACCAGGACTGTGTCCAGGTCGAACATGTCGACCAGGATTTTTAAGCCTTTTCCGACCTCAAATTTTCGACTAGGAATCAGTTCAATTTCGAACAGAAATTTTGACCAGGACTGTGTCCAGGTCGAACATGTCGACCAGGATTTTTAAGCCTTTTCCGACCTCAAATTTTCGACCAGGAATCAGTTCAATTTCGAACAGAAATTTCGACCAGGACTGTGTCCAGGTCGAACATGTCGACCAGGATTTTTAAGCCTTTTTCGACCTCAAATTTCCGACCAGGAATCAGTTCAATTTCGAACAGAAATTTCGACCAGGACTGTGTCCAGGTCGAACATGTCGACCAGGATTTTTAAGCCTTTTTCGACCTCAAATTTTCGACCTGGAATAATTCAATTTCGACCTCATTTTGTAGTCGTTTTCGACTAGGAAGTGGAGTGAGGTTGATCATGTCGACCTCGATTTCCAGTGTAAAATCGACCTTGATTCTTCGAGCTCGTTTTAATTGTTTTTCGACCTCAAATTATCGACTTCGCTGTTTTGGCTGCAGATTTTGCATACGATGTCCGATTTGGGCGAATAAGCACTTTTCGGAAACGGCAGAACGAGACGAATAGGCTGGAATGCACTTTAGGACCATTCCACGATTTTTCGACCCATTCTGACGCTGTTTAGGCCTCCAAACGGGCTCTTGAAGATTTCGGGAAATTTTCAACGAAAGAATTCGAAGCTAATTTTCAGTGTAAATTCGAACAGGAAATTTCGACCAGGACTTAGTGTAATTTCGAGCAGGATTTTTGACCAGGAACTAGTGTAATTTCGAGCAGGATTTTCGACCAGGAACTCGAGCTCAAACAGGTGTGAGGTCGAAGCTATCGACCAGGATTTCTAGGTCTTTTTCGACCTCACCTGTTCGACCTCATTTTCATATATCCTCGACCTGGAATTGTTGACTTCAATTCATAGGCTATTGTCGACCTCATGTGACGACCTCGTTTCTAATATACCTTCGACCTCGATTGGTCGCGAGGTCGAAGTCATCGACCTTGATTCAAAGGCTATTTTCGACTTGGGTCGTGCGACCTCGATTTAAGGTATTTTCGACCTCGCTTATGTTCCAAGATTTATTTTTCGGCTTTAATTAGCCTAATTGGGCTTTAAATTTTTCCAGCCTTGGGCCTTAATGGGCCTTAATTTATTTGGGCCTCGAGTTTGCCTGAGTCTTAATTTGGTCCCAGGTCGAGCAATTCGACCTCGTTTTTCGACCTCGAAAGGTCCCAACAACGCCAAACGTGGCTTATAAATACAAGAACTAACTTGAGTTCTAACACCTTAGACCTCATTTGAGGTTTCAACAACGCCAAACGTGGGTTATAAATACAAGAACTAACTTGAGTTCTAACACCTTAGACCTTATTTGAGGTTTCAAAAACGCCAAACGTGGCTTATAGGTACAAGAACTAACTTGAGTTGTAACACCGTAGACCTCATTTGTTTGAGGATGAGCAACAGGAGTGAAGCGTAATTGGATATCATTCTCTTCACAATATTTCTTGAACTCATCATTGTTGAATTGAGTTCCATTGTCCGTAACAAGGACTCGGGGAATTCCATACCTGTATATCTCATTTTCCCAGAAGAATTGCATCACTTGCTTGGTGGTTATCTTGGCTAATGGCTTAGCCTCAATCCACTTGGTGAAGTAGTCAATTGCCACTATCAAGAACTTTCTTTGAGCACTCGCCATTGGAAATGGCCCAAGTATATCCATTCCCCACATAGCAAAAGGGATAGGAGAGTTAATGGATGTCATCATCTCAGGTGGTTGTCTAACCACTGGTGCATGTTTCTGGCACCGTTCACATTTTCTCACATAGCTTTTAGCATCAGCTAGTATGTTTGGCCAATAGAAACCTAGACGGGTGACTTTATGTGCAAGGGCTCTGCCCCCCAAGTGTTGCCCACAGATTCCTTCATGTACTTCCTTTAGGGCCAATTCCGCCTCTTGGGGTCTCAAACACTTCAGATAAGGAATGATGAAAGATTTTTTGTATAAGCTTCCCTCAATTAGGGCATACCTAAGTGCTCTGACATATAGCTTTCGTGCTTCTGAAGTATCGTTGGGCAGCCACCCAGTTTCCAGATGAGCTTTGATAGGATCAATCCAACAACTGGAAATACCAATGGGTGCTACCAACTTTCCGTTGATGCTTGGGGTCTTCAAGACTTGGAAGTATACACTCCCTGCATAGTTTTCAATTTCAGAAGAGGCAAACTTAGACAAGGCATCAGCCTTCACGTTTTCCTCCCTCGGAACGTGCTCTACATAGCATTCATCAAACTGAGTCATGATGGCCTTAACAAGTTTTAAGTACTTGGCCATGACTTTATCTGTGGCCTCAAATTCCCCATTTACTTGGGAAACCACTAGCCTCGAGTCTCCACCTACTTTCAGGGTTTTAACTCTCAATGCTCCAGCCAGCCCTAAGCCAGCTATCAGGGCTTCGTACTCAGCCTCATTGTTTGTCGTTGGGAAGTCAAGTTTTAGTGTATACTCTATGAAAAATCCATCAGGACTTTGTAACACTAAACTTGCTCCGTTTGATTTTGTTTTTGATGGTCCATCAAAATAGAACACCCAACTTCGGGTATTCATGGAGTATTATCTCTTGCCCCCCGACTTCTTGGTTGTTAATGGTAAATTCAACCACGAAGTCAGCTAATGCCTGGGCCTTAATAGCCGTTCGAGGTTTGTATGAGTCCGAGACCACTGATGACTTCATAGAGGACTTAGATGCCCCTCGTGGGGATGCCCTTGTTCTTGACAAGGACCCGCTGATGACTTAGAGTAGATTTTATTGGCCCTGCGTGGCTCTCTATATCTTGTTTTTATTTAAGGTCCTTTTATGGACTTTAAGATTTTATTTGGCGTTTGTAACATAACTCTTTGATCCTTCGGGACCTTCCATCCATGCATGCTATTTATGTTATATCTGTTTTGTTTGCTCACTTATATTTATTTAACTTATCTTTTGTAAGGCAATTCCTAGTACTTGGCCTCTTGAATGGGCTGGCACTTTGATCAAATGCTATTGGTACAACTTGCTCTTTAACAAAACGATAAGGAAATGCTCAAACACAGATAAGTAATAAAATAGTTAAAAAGAACTTGAATATTTTCTTTAAAAAAGAGGGTTCAACCCTTACATAGTGCTTTACTTCCTATTAAGAGCTGAAAAGCTCATAATGGTTTCGTCGACCTTATTGCTACTTGTACTATTAGGAAACAATTAAACATAATAAACTTTCAAATTTGGGGCATGCCATGTTCCTGGCATCTCAATCCCTTATTTCTTCGTCATCTCTTGAATCCATAACCTCGATTGGGAGAACCTGCCCCCCGACTCTATTAGGCCTTAACGTAGCAGCTGGTCCTCCATATATCATATTGATAACAGGCCCTCGGGGCTTAGGATTATGATCTTGGTCGTCGTCCCTCGTATCATAATTTTTCCTTTCATAGTTTCCATGCTGATTTCCTCGATTCCCATCCTTAGTGAACTTATCGAGTTTTCCTTTTCGGATTAAGAACTCGATCTCATCCTTGAGTTGCCTACAATCATCAGTATCATGGCCCGAGTCTTTATGGTACCTACAGTACTTGTTCTTGTTTCGCTTCTCAGGATCTCCCCTTAGTGGCTTCGGCCATCGAAAGTCCCTATCTTTCTCAATGTCAAAGAGGATTTGACTCCTTGGAGCATTCAACCTTGCATATTCGGTAAATTTCGTGTCTGAATCAGAGTCTCTAGTCGTATGAGGATATTTGTCCTTGACATCATACTCTTGCTCCGTCTTTCGCTTATTCGAGCCACCATTATTTCCACCACCTGTGTCAGTTTTCTTCATGCTTTCCTCAGCTTTGATGTACTTTCCAACCCTTTGTTGGAGCTCAGTCATGCTCTCAGGGGGGTGTTTAGCCAATGACATCTTGAAAAAGACATCTGTGGTTCCTTGTTGAAGGGCTATCATAGCTACCTTGTTATCTAGATCAGGTATGTTTAATGTCTCCTTGGTGAAACGTTTGAGGTAATCTCTCAACGTCTCGTTCTTTCCTTGAGTTAAGTTCATGAGTGAAGCAGAGCTTTTTTCATGTACCCGTCCACTAATGAACTGACTGATGAAGGCCGTGCTCAAATCTCTGAAACAACTGATAGAGTTGGGCGGCAAGCGACTATACCATCTTTGGGCCATGCCAGCCAGGGTTTGAGGAAACGCTCTACATTTAAGAGCATCAGTGACTGGTTGCAGCAACAGTGCATTCGAAAAAGTCCTCACATGGGTTGCGGGATCACCCGTTCCGTCATATGCCTTGATAGTAGGCATCTTAAATTTCCTTGATACATGAGCGTCCATTACCTCTTCAGTAAAAGGTGGAATAGGATCGTCTGGGTCACCCAGCTGTGTCAAAACACGGGGATCTGACCTGGGAATCTCCGTCCTTGGAGCCCTAGCTCCTTCTTCCCTCCTTGAAGGTGTTCCTAAATCAATTAGGGGGACATCTCCTGCCCCTTGGTTCGAAGGCTGAGTCTGCCTCCTTTGTTGCTCTATCTCCATGTTTTTCTTTAGTTTCTGGATCTCGGCCTCATGAGCCCTTATCCTTTCCATGGTAGTCATAGGTGCCCTTGTAGTTGCCCCCCGATTCCTTCTTCCAAGGGGCTCTTTGCTGGCTCTTCTTCTTCTGGGTGCTCGATCTCGTCCTTCATCAGACGAGTTGTCTTCAGAGTAGGGCCCAGAATAATCCAAGTATCTTCCTTCAGGGATGGGTCCCAATCCTCGAATGTAGGTTGGTTCGTATGGGGCATGGCCACTCCTTCCGGCTTCAGGGGGATAGTTGGGCAGTCCGTATGCTGGATTTGTGCTCATAGGAAGCACGGTTGTGGAGATCTGTGCTCCATGGGGAAGGTTATGGTCGAGGGGCGAGACAACCATCTGAAGAGGGTTCGTCTCGTTCTGAGGTATGGAAGCTTGGGGATTCGTCCCTTGTGGTTGAGGCACCACCTCTGTGGTGATGGGCAACGTCCCTAGTGGTTGAGAAACCACTGTCGTGAGGGGTAACGACCCTGGTTCCGTGGTGGTTGGAACAGTGGTGGTGACAGTTGATTCAGTAGTGGTTGCTGTTCTTCGTGTTCTAGCCATGGTTGATGTCGTCTTCCCACAGACGGCGCCAAATGTTATGGAATGAAAAGTAGATTTAGATGTTGACGGCTGTATTCAATGAATGATGGTGGACAATCGTGTCTTTATGGCTGCTCTCGTGGTTCGTGACTAAACAGGTCCTCACAAGATGCCTACGTATCTCTGTTATGTAGAGAATCAAGCCAAAAAACGTAGTTCTTGGTGTTGCCCTCGGGGCTATGGCGGCAGGGGCACACCAAGGACGTAGTGACTTGTATGTCCTTATTCGAGGATGAAGTCTAAAACGTAGTTCTGATTGTAGGATCAGGGTCCTTATATAGGCGTCAGGAGCCTTGCATTTAGAATAGAACTAGGTGACTTGGGGGCCAAGTCGCCTTCTTAGATCAGGATTGTGAATCCTATTTTGTAGGAGACCGACTCCTAGTTGGTTTGTGTGTCTTGATTGCTGATTCTTGAAGAGTTTAATATTCCTTGGACTCATTTAATGAGCTGGTAATTTCCCTTATTTATTAATTACGAAATTAATAAATGATTAGGGTTTCGGGCCTTTTTATCGGGCCTAATTCTTGGACCGAACTAGGTCTAATTAATATATCATTAATTACATATCTAGGGTTATTTTTAGCCCATATCAATAAGATTATATTTAAATACTAAGAAGTGTGCTTTGATAATTTAAACCAATTATAAATTGGTTTTCTATATTGAATTGAATTCTTTGTGTAAAACTTCTTAACCATCTTTTCTTTTCGGTTTATTTTATGGGTAGGTCAACTGGTCAAGTTAGATAATAATTATTAAACCATCATTAAATTAAAGATAATTTCGTTAGTTTCGCATGAGTTGTAAAATCGTCAAAATTCAATTTCTAAAACTCAAGATAGAACCCAAATATTAAAGTGAGTATCTAAATTTTAATAAATACTTTTTTATTATTTTAGCACCAATTTATTTATTTTTTCACTAATTCTTTTAAATATAGAAATTTTATGTTTAGTTCAATAAAGTATCAAAATTAATTAAGAACAAATTCAAATCGATAAAGAATATAATAATATGAGAATAAAATTTTATATAATCATAACATAATTTTTATTCTATTTAATAATTTTTAAGTAATAATTTATTTTAAAATTTTATTTACACCGTAAATAAAACCGAAACATTAAAAGTAAAAGCAGTTAGTAAGATACTTATATCAGTATATACTTGATATCCTTATTATATTAAATCCTTATATATAATAATCATAATAGGGATCTTATCCCAAATTTTGGTAGTAGACAACCAAATTAATAAGGACCATTAGATATTAACTACATAAATGAAAATCGTTAGATCAAATATTAAAAAAGTTTATTTTATTAATAATAGGATTATATTTAAATTTTAAAAGGTGTATTTTGATAATTTAAACCAAATATACCAAATATAAATAAGTTTTCTATATTGAATAGAATTCTCCATGTAAAAAATTCGTGACTTTATTTTCTCTTCCATGGATAATTCCACCTAGATAAAAATTGTTAAACCATCTTTTAATTAAAGATAATTTAGTTATCTTCATGTGGGGTGTAAAATCGTCAAAATCTGATTTTTAAAACACAAGATAAAGCCCAAATTTATAAAGTGAATATTTAAATTCTAATAATAATTATTATGTCATCATTATTTTAACACCAATTTAATTAATTTTTTCTAACTATTTTAAATTTAGAAATCTATGTTCAAAAATTAAAATCAATCTAAGAAAAATTCAAATCAACAAAGAATATAATAATACGAGGATAAAATTTAATAAAATTATGCATATTTTTAATCCTATTTTATTAAGTTTTATATCATAACTAATCAAATATTATTTATTATTAAATAATAAATTATACGTAAATGGTGATTTTGTTTTATAAGAACTCATAGAGACCTAATTTCATTGTTAGCAGAACTATATTCATATTAAAAAAAACCTTATTTTAAAATTTTAGACTCAACTACAGAACATGCCAAACTTTTTAAACCTATATACATTATAAATTATTAAATTCGAAACTTTAAAAATTTGTTAATCAATTAGTATAGTACTTTTCTGAAAAATCGTACTTTACAAAAAATATTATCAAATAACATATGTCTGCAAGAAAAAATGAAAAAATTCTTATTTTTCAGAATAACCTATAAATTTTAATATGTTGTTGGTAGATTCAAACATTAGATCATTCTACATGATAATTTTACTATTATATCTAACGTTTTTCAACAATTTAATTTGAAAGATTCAACGATTATGGATTGAGTGATCAAACAAAACGACCAAACTTATAAGGAAGCTTTCATCATTTAGTTTTTAATATAATAACATAGATATTTGCAGGATATACTATAAAAAAATGAAATTTATACAGAATTTTGATCACGGTGTAAAAGAAGAACTATTACAAAAAAAATTATATTTTAATTGATAATATATTTTCTCAAAAGTTCAAAATTCCCGCATCTTTAACATATTACAAAAAAGAGTATATTATATTTTAGCAATAAATATTTAAAAAAATTATAAATATTAAGAAAAATTAATGATGTTATCGTGGTAGTTTGGTCATAAATACCACCAAAACATTCTCAACCTTTAGATCCAATACTTTTAAAAATACATGATCAAGATTACATCATATAAAAAGAAGTTATTATCTAAAAATCATATAAGTTAAAATATATTATATTAGAATTGGATTTTATAAAAAGTCAAAACATAAAAATAGTTGTAATTAAATAAGGAAACTCATTTAATACCAAAATAATAAAAATCGTTTAATGTTAAATAGATAGGTGAAAACCGTTAGATTTAACATTAAAAACTGTATTTGGTTAATAAAAGGGTATTTTAATAATCTAAACTACATATAAGTAGATTTCCTAAATCGAATAGAATTCTTAACATTAAATTTCGTCACTTTATTCTCTTTTTAGTTTTAGAATAGTTTTTAATTGAAAAGGAACTATTAAACCACAACTAAATTAAAGATTATTTTGTGAATTTCATGTGGACTATAAAATTGGCAAAATCTAATTTTTATAACTCAATATAAATAAATATTAAATTGAGCGTGTATAATATAATAAATATCAAATTTTTAACTATAATTGTTTTGGCTAAATCTTTTTTAACAATAATTTAATCATGTAAACTAATAACTTTTAAATATTAAAATATTCATAAATAAATATAATTATAAATATTAAAAAAACAATCGTGTGTTGCATGAGTAATAAAAATATAATTATAAACAAAATAATTATAAATAAAATTTAAGTAACTGTGCATGGCACGGGCTATAAGCTAGTATAAAATAAATCACAAAGATTAACTTACAAGCGCACGAGTCATACTGCAACAAATAAAATAATTTATGAAATAAAACAATCGATTAATGATGATAATTTATAAAATAAACCACAAAAAACAACTCTACAAGTAATTTATGATTCATAAATTCAATATGAAACATGAAAATGTAAATTTTCGTTTAAAAATTTGTATAATATTTGTATATCTAATCCGATAATTTTATTACTCCATAATTTGGTCTAAAAGTTAAAATTTATGTTACAATTTAATTCCGGGGAGCCAATTTCCAATTCAATTTAAGTATATATTGAAAAGTTAAAATCAGAATAGAATTTAATAATTCAAAAATCAAAGGAGCGGAGGCTAGAGAAACCCATTGTCAATTAGGCCAAGGATTTATAAGGATTTTGAGAAGTCATTATAGTGCCTTATTTCAAATCCTGTTTGCACTAAGAAATTAATCCCGCATATAATTTTATAAATACAGGTATTTAGACCTCATACAATCTAAACTTGTTTTAACTAATCTCTCTATATTCAAGTTACAAACATAGTATCTCGGGTTGCCTCCCGTAACAGTCAATCAGTTATCGCAATTCGAAATACAATAATTTGATGAAGCGAGACTTATTTGATTCGGTGTGGTTTGGAATAGGAGCTGGATTGTTAGCAATAATTATGGTGGTGTTTTTTTCTCAAATTCATATTTGAGCAACCTCGAATCGTTGTGTTTTTCATCGTCATCATGCTTACTATGATCATTACTTTCATGTATAAACCATCACAAGAAGAAGAGAATTTTCGGTTACGAAAAAAAGAAGAGAATTTTACGAATTTTTTAGTACCCGAAAACTCTTCCTCTAACAAAAGATTTTCGCGCAACTATGAGGATGCCGAAGAACATCGTATCAAAGAACATCATACAATGAACACAAAAATTGTTGATTCGGATTTGAGCTCGGAAAAAAAGCTGGATGACACGCCGCTTTCCAAATTATCGCAATTTTCACGAATGAAAAATATTGTTCGTGGCGTTTTTTCTCAAATCGGTGGCTGAAAGGATATTGCAGTGATTCATCATCTTTTTCTCTGGAAACTATTTCAAATCTTTAATGTTAAATAAGGAGTTTATGTAATTTTGTATACAATGCTGTTGATTTTGTGTGATAATGTAGTTGTTTTTAATAATTTGTTCTTTGAATTTTCCTTTACCATTTTTAAGTTCGAAAAAATTAATTATGTGTTCACTCGCGGTACAATATTATTTTGTGCAGTAGGGATCCAAATACTCTCGCCTGTCTTGCATTCATAAATTCATGATTATTTTGAACAAATAATTAATTCTTAATTCCGATCGAAATTACAAGTTTTAAATTTTGGAAAAGACTCAAAATTTAATTTGATTTGTCACATGTATTTTTAAGTTGTAAATATAAAAGATGGGTTAATGTGGTATGACGTTAGACCTGACAATGTACCGTGTCGTGTACAATCATATCGTGTAATTTCGTGTTTTCGTGTATTTCAACGTAGAATCCATATCCGACCCGTTTTGAATTCGTGTACTAAATTTGAAACATATATCCGATTCAAAACTTATCGTATATTTTTCGTGTCGTATTCGTGTACATTAAACAAAAATATAAATTTGATTTAATTAATCGCTCTTTTGATTTTAGAATTTTTTTATCAATATACTATTTTTTCTACACACATTTCTATTCCATAATGAGTATTTATGAAAAAAGTCCAATAAATCACAAAAAGTAATTGTACAAGCGTATGAGTTGTTCTACTACAAACACAATTAATTTACGAAATAAAATAGTCAATTAATGATTACAATCTATACCATAAGTCACAAAAAGCTACTACACAAGTAATTTATGATTCATAAATTGAGTATGATATATAAAAATTTAATTTCACAAAATATTTATATTCAAATTTTTATATCTAATCCGATAAATTATTACTCGAGGACTTTTATTTAAAAGATAGTATAACGCACTCCTACATATTTTTGTTATTAATTTAATTCCGGAAAATCCAATTTCCAATTCGAGTCAGTAATATTAATTATAATAATTCAATTTCCAATTGATAGTTAAAATCAAAGTAGAATTTTAATAATTCAAAAATTCGAATATCTGATACAGTTATAGAGAAGGACGAGGAAAAAGAACGAAACAATTCCACAAATCATTACAGTGCCTTGTACCAAAATTTTGAATCCTACTTGCAATTTGAAATTAATCCCTACATATAATTCTATAAATATGGGAATTCAGACCTTCCACAATCTAATTTATTTTAACTATTCTCTCCATATTCGAGTTACAAACATATCGTCTCAGGTTGCCTCATTACAGTTATCGCAATTTGAAGTACAATAATTCGATGAAGAGGGACTTGTTTGATTTGGTGTGCTTTCGAATCGGAGCCATTTTGATAGCAATGGTGATGGTGTTTTTTCTCAATTTCAAGTTGTTCATCGTGATCATGCTTATTATGATCATTACTTTCATGCCACAAGAAGAAGAGAAATTTACGAATTTTTCAGTACCCGAAAACGCTTACTCTAACGAGAGGTTTTCGCGCAACTACCATGATAAAGAAGAACATCAGACAACGAAGAAAGACCTTGCAACGAAGAAGGACCTCGTTGATTCGGAGTTGATTTCAGAAAAAAAGCTGGATGCCACGCTGCCGTCGAAATTATCGAAGTTTTCATGGATAAAAAATTTTGTTGGTGGTATTTTTCCTTAAATTCGTGCATGGTAGTGTTTGATACTTTTATGTATTAACGAGAAGGATGTTGCAGGTCTGCACTGATTTTTAACAAGGAATTTATGTAATTTTGTGCAATAAAATAGTTAAAAAATTAGTTATGTCAACTATTTTTTTTGTGCAGTCAGAATCCGATTACTTTCGCCTGTCTTGCATTGATAAATTCATGGTTATTTTGCACAATAATTAATTCAGAATTCAGATCGAAATTGCTAGTTTTAATATTTGAGAAAGACTCGATATTTAATTGATCTGTCACATATATTTTTATGTTGCAAGTAGAGAAGATTGTGTTTGTTTGCTTTGATGTACAATAAAAAAAAATAAATTTATTATTGACACATCTAATATTATTTTTTAATATTTATAAATTACATATCGTTCGATAAATTTGATAATTGTAAACTATATTTTTATCATAGAAGATAATATTTTCAAACTTTTTTTAAACAGAAATCAAATTGCCCCTAAAACTTTTACAAAAAAAAAAAAAAACACAAACAAAATACACGACAATTTTGTTTGTTTTTTTTATCAAGAAATAAACAATTCCTTGGACCGTCCTAAAACAGCCCAAGTCCACAGTTTTTTCAAACAGTTGAACTGGGCCACCCACAGTAAACTCCCAAGTCCAAATTAGTACAAGAATCATATCTACCATAGTACATGTGTGTGTGTCAGAGTGTGTATGTGTAAGTATAGAACTGAAAAATCTTGATCAGTAATCAAATTACATAAAGATGGGTGAAATAATAGATGGATACAAGTTTGAGCAGAGGCATGGGAAAAGCAGAGTTAGAGTAGCTAGGGTCTGGAGAAACAAGGAAGATGGTGTTCATAGCTTTGCTGAATGGAGTGTTGATATATCTTTGCTGTCTGATTGCTTATCTGCTTATGTTCATTCTGATAATTCTGATATTGTGGCCACTGATACCATGAAAAACACTGTAATTCTTCAACCTCTCTCTCTCTCTCTCTCTCTCTCTCTCTCTCTCTCTCTCTCTCTCTCTCTCTCTCTCTCTCTCTCTCTCTCTCTCTCTCTCTCCCTCTCCCCCCCTCTCTCTCACACACAGTATGCATATGATCTTGTAAAGAAAGTATAAAGATTGAATTTTTTTGATACCCGTCTTGTATGATCCTGTAAAGACACTGTTAGATTGGATTTTGATCACATCTGATTAATTTGTTTAGGATGAGACTGATGCTAATTTGTTGTGGATTTTGTTAAAGGTGATCTAATTGAAGTTTGATTCCCATCTGGGATTTTTTTGAAAGATTTTACCTTTTTATGTTCTGTTAAGTAGGAGGGAGAGAGGGACATGCTTTGTTATCTGTTTGGTTCAGATTAGGACTGAGCAAATATCCGGAAGTAGTTAAAAGGGTGGATGTAGATTATAATATGAACCTGGAAGAAGTCTGTTGAAATTGAGATAAAGAGGGATAGTATCAGAGTAAAAAGATAGAACTGAGAGTGAAAATGTTAGGTCGTTTATGTAATTTTTCAAGTTGCTAGATCAGTGAAGCTCATAGTAGACCAAGGGGAATCATACACATTTATGTAGGTAATTCTCAATATGCTATAGATGATTAGATGTTAATTAACAACTTTCAATAGTAATCTCATCTGACAGTATTGCCTCTCAAAAGAATCCATAATATTATGGATTGTAGCCTGTTCTATTTTTCTGCAGTTATTGAAATTTCATTATGTTCCAGGCATATTATACCCACGTTCTTTTTAATTGCAAATCAGAAACATTCTTCTATTATATTGTCCATAAATTTTCGTTGTTTTGGCTCTGTCATTGCCATGGTTTTACTGGGCCGAGCTGGAGACTGATACTTCTTCTTATGTCATTTGTTCAGTTCAGACTAATTTGTGTCACGTTTGAAATATAACATCAACACCAGACCAGTTGCATGACAGCAGAGGTTACACATATCATGGAGCTGTCATTTTGCTTATTAAAAAGTTATTTTGTGATTAATTGCAGGTTTATGTGAAAGCTAAGGAATGCTCAGAACAAGTTTCAATGGAGGAATTTGCAATTGTACTTGCTAAGCACTTCACATCTTTTTATCCACAGGTAAATTTACTGTAAAAAAATTTTAAATTATTTTTTGAATTGCTTCCACTGAAATTGCTTCTTGTATTCTGTCTCTGGTTATATTTTATATTCCGATCTTTCTTATATGTCAATAATTTCATTAGGGCAATGTTTAAGACATTTTTTTAATAATCTTCCCTCTGTTCCGGATTGTTGGTCGTTTACGAACTCCCTCTTAACACTAATTTTTAAATATCTCAATTTGCAGTGGCCCAACAGTGTGAACGTTATTTGATGTATTTAATCTTATTAAGCTTTGATGATATAACAAAAAATGGAATTATTTGTCAAAGGTTCTCCTCCCTTTCAGCTCCCCCCCCCCCCCCCCCCCCTTCTCTTGATTAAGGTTTTCTTAAGGACTTTTTACTTTCCTGTTTTAGTTTAGGTTAATTTATCATTCTTTTGTTTACAAGATAGTGATTCTCTTTCTTTTTGAATTCGGGTAAAAGCTCCATATGGGTTGTAGAAAAATACTTGCTGATATTTAGCTGGTACGAATTAGCGTACAGTCATACAGATATGGGTATGCAGTTCAAAAGTGTAAATATGTAGTTTCGATGGGGTTTAATGCACCAGCATAAGTTCGGGATGTGGTACACCGTACACCAAGTATAACTAATCATTCCACTATCAAGACGTGTATGTTTATGTGTCTGTATATATATGAGAAATTTAATTCTGAATAACCTAAACTTTAGTCTTTAGAATACTTGAAGATTTTGCGTAACCTTTTTTTATGTAATTTTTCAAGTTTTCCTACAACAGGACAACTTCTAAATTTATTTCCATGTCATTCATTTTCTACAGGTAACAACGGCCATAATTAAGATTGTGGAAAAGCCATGGGAGCGTTGCTACATAGATGGTCAACCACACAAACATGGTTAGTTTTTTCATTCCATTCAGGCCATGAATACAAAAGTTATTTCTTATATGCTTATCAGTACCCTCCAATTTTGCAAATATTTTTGCTGTTGGTGACAATTTTTTGTGTTGAAGGCTTTAAACTTGGATCTGAAAAGCATACTACAGAAGTTGTCTTGACAAAAAATGGTGCTCTGCGGGTGACTTCAGGTATTGAAGGCTTGTCATTGCTGAAGACAACACAGGTAAGCTATATCATGCTTAAGTATTTGAATGACCACCCCTGCTCATATCCCTTGCTTAATAGTGATACAGAAGTCATATGGTCATATTGGACCTGTATATGGGCAAGTTTAAGCAGCTTACCAGTCACTGTCAACACTCAAACCACAGTTTGATATGATCATTGCTTTGGCTTGATCAACAATTAGTACACAGAGATGATATTTATAATATTGCAGCCATATTTCGTTTTTGGATTATGTTTTCACTGGGAAGTAGCACATCACTTCTGTAATGTCAGTTTTTTTATACCACTGAACTGTAAGATGTAGTGGGGTTCACACTTTTGCATAAACTGAATTGTAATCTTTGAGTTATTTAACACAATTCAGTTTACTAGTTTGCATAATATGCTCCTAGCTCCTCTGTAGCTTTTGGTGTTTTTGTTGATTATAGTTTAAATCAATCTGCGTCGCTGGTTGGGATAGTCGATAGAGTACTGCTTGGAAGATTTTAAACAGGAATATTTCACTAGACTAATGCAGACTCTTAAAGGTTGTAGTTGGTTTAGACATTTAAATTGAGAAAGCTTGCACAAGTGTTAGCACTTAGCTATGTAGTATATGCCCCACCTTTTATAAAAAATAACAGACCCTTGGTTGGAGCATTAATTAATACATACCCTGTGCCTTTCCTGTTTTAATCTTGTGGATTGCTTTACTATTTAAGGATCATATTATGTCCTAGTCAACAAGATATTAGATTTTGATTTTTATGAGTTGTTTTTGTAACAGTCAGGGTTTGAAGGATTTGTTAGGGACAAAAACACCATTTTACCAGAAACGCGTGAAAGAATGCTTGCAACAGAGGTCTCTGCTTCATGGAGGTATTATCACAGATTATTGAGTAAAATTATAACATTTGACCATAAGTTAGTCTTGTGCTGTTTTGCAAAGTAATATTATCTGTTTTATATTACTACATGTTTCCACAAATGAAATTGTGGTAATATTGTGAGTCCTACAATTACTTGTGATGCAGGTACCCTTTTGAATCTCTCACAAGCATTCCTGTCAAACCACTTTACTTCACCAATATGTACCTGGATGTGAAGAAAGTTTTAGCTGAAACTTTCTTTGGTCCTCCGAACGAGGGAGTTTACAGTCCATCTGTTCAGGCCACTCTCTATCAGATGGGAAAGGCTGTTCTTGGCAGGTTCGCACTCTCTCACACATCTATTCTATCTATCTAATTCATCTTCTTTGGTAAAACATTTACTTGATTTGTTGACATTATATCAGGTTTCCTGATGTATCATTTATCCAGTTAAAGATGCCGAATATACATTTTCTACCAGTCAACTTATCAAGCAAAGACAATCCAGTAATCGTTAAGGTATTAGATTTGTAGTGTAAAGATGCAAAATTGAAACTGATGGCAGTTCAGATATGCGACTTAGGTTAACCTTAAAGACGTAACAGTTAAAACTTTGTTGTAAGCTTTATTTTCTGATTTGTGGTTAACGTGACTTTTGCAGTTCCAAGATGATGTATATTTGCCAACGGATGAACCACATGGTACAATTGAAGCAAGCTTGAGCCGTGTACTGTCAAAGCTGTAGAAATTTCTCAACAAGCATCAAAACTGTTCAACTTTAACTTGTTATGATAAAACTTTTTTTTTCTTTTGTGAATTATAATAAATGTGTAAGATCCAAAATTTGATGCTGTAAACAATACTTTTGAATTTTGAGTTTATTCAGACTTGTGGTGAAGTTAAAGTTGTCTAGATGATTGTAAACAACTTTAACTTCACCACAAGCCTCATAAGTCATGTGGATCTTTTAAGTTCTAACAGTCAATAGATGACTGTTTTTCAACTCTGTAAGATGTCAGTAATAATTGTATACATATATGGCAAGGGTTTGTCACTTTTTCTAGTGGCCTATCAATACATTTTATTTAGATTAACAAATGAGAATACTGATCATGAGGTTTGTCCTCAGGGTGGCCAATACCCTGAGGTAGATTACAACATTTCACGGTATAAAAATCAGAGGGCCATATATGTAATTTCAATGCTTAATGGGTATTCACAAATTCTTCCCTGTATTGTGTTCTGATGATAAGTTGGTCGTTATAATTATATTCAGGAGTAAATAGACTTAATCACGTAACATATTTGGATGCCATTAATTCAAGAATATCCATAAAAAATTGACGGTAAAAGTTATAAAGTTCATGAGAAGATTATAGTACAATTTATACTATCTATCTATCTATACTATAATATTATAAGCAAAGAATATTCTTTTTTTGATATCTAAAATGCTATCACGGGTTCAAGGTTCGAATCCCGTCAACAACATATTAAAATTTTTTAAGATTAAAATACAAATAAATGATAATAAAATAAGATAAAAAATACTAAAAAATCATATAAAAAAATACTATTATAAGCAAACTACCATCTATTTGGTTGGTTGGTAGTTTGGTTCTCTAAATAATAATCGTTGGATATAAATATAGATAAATGAGAACCGTTTGATGTAATATTAAAAGAATATTATTTTCTTGGTATCTAAAATACTCCCACAGGTTCAAGATTCGAATCCCGTCAACAACATATTATTATTATTATTAAATATTTATATCATCTATTTTTCTAAGCTACATTCAAATGTTCAAGATATTATTCCGTCGACAACATATTAAAATTTTTTAAGATCAAAATACAAATAAATGATAATAAAATAAGATAAATAATAATAATAAATCATATAAAAATAATAAAATAATACATTAAAAATACTAAAATTCATCCGTGCATCGCACGGGTTATAGGCTTGTACGAATTATAGAGGTGAAAGCAGTGTTCTAAAAGGCGGCCGTATTAGCGATTAATCGGCCGATTAATCGGTAGACGGACGGGTCCCGTCTCGATTAAGCGAAAATCGGGTCAAAAAACGGTTTTTTAATTAATCGGTCAAAAGTCGGTCGAGATGGGAAAAAACGGTCGAGACGGGTCAAATTTAAAAAATTATAATTTAAACTACAAAAAATAAATAAATAATTATTTTTATATATTGACTTTGTATTTGATGAGTTAGATCATGACGGCTATCAGAGGCTAGTAAATCATATATAAACAGATCAGTAACTATATATATAGCAGTAATTTAGTACTAATTATCAACTACTAATTACCAAAATTACCAAGTAGTGACTATTAAGCATAAACTACTTAGTTAGCAAGTATGTACTAATGATATCAGTGTTTGAAGCTGAAGCGGCGGGTGTTCGAGAGACTTTATCATGGATCAAGGACATGCAAATGCAAGAGGATGCAGTGACAGTGGAGTCAGACTCCCAACTTACTATTCTAGCATTACAAAGTATTGGTTTAAACTTATTAGAGGTTGGTGAGGTCATTGCAAGTTGTAAACAAATTCTTGACAATTTGCAGAGAATTTTGGTTGTGTTTATTCGGAAAAATGCTAACAAGGTAGCACATGAGATCACTAGAATAATTCCCATAACTTGTTCACGTCTTCTCCTACGTGTTTGTTGGAGGCTCTTTCCTATTAGTTTTTGTTTTGAATGAAATGTTTTTTAAGTTTCAAAAAAAGTTACGGTTAACATTTTCCTAAATATAAATACAAAGCCCTTATATTTTTACATATAAAAAATACGACAAGATTGCAAAAAATTGTATAATAGACCAATTTGTTAAAAAAAGAAAACGTAGTTATATTTTTCACAATTGAGATAAATAAAAAATACAATTTTATTTAGTACTTATCATTATACAATTGAGTTTCAATTTGACTCCTAAACCGAGCTAAACTGTATCAGTATCATCCCCAACTTATTGACGCACTAGAAGAGAGATGGACACCTGATAATTCACAACAATTCTTTTACATTCAACACCTGGTAATCTCTAAGAATATTTAATATTTTTTTTGATATAAGTAGTGAGCTATATAAGTGTTCGATTACTCATTCATTGCTCTGCTATATTTGATTATATTATGTGTACAATTTTGTGTTCTAATATGAATTCAATCTGCCGAAGATTTCAATATATATTAAGTGATTGCATGCATGTTTTGTTGTTTTAGATCTTTAGTGGTTAGTTTTGTGTGTCTTAATCAGACAGCTAAATTTGATTAATTAGTTGTTATTATATTTACGTACTTAGGTTCATGATGACCGGTGATGTCCCAAATATGCGAGTTTATGCTAGAAGACACAAGACAACAAATGCAAAAAGAACGCGATTTGATAGTAATGACGATACGGATCGGATCAGCAACTTGCACCAAGACGTAGTAGAATGCATCTTAGAGCATTTGTCTGTTCATGATGCAGCAAAAACAAGTGTTCTGTCAAAAGAATGGAGGAATAAATGGGGAATGAAAAACAACCTAGTTCTTGATGAGGCGTTTTTCTTCAAAGTGACATCCAATAAAGATAAAGACGCGTACCTATCTGTTTTTGTAAGAGCCATTGAAATGATTATATTGGTTCACAAAGGCCCCATATTGAGCTTTAGTCTCTACATTCCTTCAGAACTTGATCAGTGTATTGTCTCTCGGTGGATGGAGCACTTTCTCAACAAGAGTATTAAGGTTTTAGAGATCACTAATTCTGAAAATAATGTATATGAAGTTCCGTTGTTCATATGTGAAGGGTTGGTTGAATTAAGGCTCACTGCAATGATATTAAACCCGTTACCTAAACCAGGAAGCTTCACCAATCTGATAAAGGTTCAACTTAATAATATCTCAATAACTGCTGAACTGTCATTCGGGTCTCAACTGAAGATATTGTACTTATACGCCTGTACTGGAATCCAATATCTGAGTTGCCAATTTACAAATGCCAACAACCTTACACAATTGCTTTTGTGTGAAAGTGAACAAATTCAGTGGCGATGGTTTGAATGCACCAAACAACTTCAAGGATTTGGCCTCGCATTGACCAATGCAAATCCCAGCACGAGGAAGCCCATCAATTTGATCAACCTTCTTAGCAAAACATCTACCATCACTGAAGTTTTTCTAAGTGGTTACACCGTTGAGGTAAAAACAAAGTTCAACCAGTCTAACTAATGGAATTTGTGATATTTATTTGAATATGTACTAAATATTGTGCATTAGGGTGACTGGGAGTGTGACTCATGATTTAATTTATTGCTTATGTATATAATGTAGGTTTTGGGACCCCTCCATCCTATGAAGGGACTTGCACCGAAAATAGAGATCCTGCAATTGGCTGGCCTTGGATTTCAGAATTTCTGTCAGATTTTTAATTCTGTTTGCTTGATTAGATGTTTGCCCAACCTGCAGATTCTTTGGATCATTCTGGTTAGAAATCGAACTAATCTAAGTACAATTGTAGTTATGATCTGCAGGATTATAAGTTTTAATGCATAAAAAAAATATTGTTTAATATGTATGACGATATTAAAAAATTTACTTTGTTTCATGTATAGGAGCCTGGAATATTAAAGAGTTTGAATCCACCAGCTGACCAAGCGCTAAGCTTCAAAGGCGTTTCACTAAATCAACTACATACTGTGGCAATTGGAGGTGTGGTGGGTGAGACAATCGTTATCCATTTCATAAAATTTTTGCTTGTATCTTCCCCTTCGCTCAGGGTGATGTCACTTTTCTGCAACATTAAAGCTAATGCTCATCAAGAGATCTGGAAAATTAGACAAGAGTTGCAGCAGTGCCCTAGAAACTCCTCGGTAGCAAAGCTTTATTTATCATTCCTACCATTGTAGGCTAGTGGATACCTTTTACTTTTGGTACCAAAAACCGGTAAGAAGAGGTTGAGCTTTTCTGTCTCGATCAGTAGAAATATATGTGTTGTGAGTATATAAATGTCTGGAACATTTACTTCATTTTTTAAAGTCAAATTTGATATTAGAAATTCTCAATCAAATCAGCTGCTACAATACCCTGTAAATCAGGTGGGAGTGTGGGACATCTTCACCATATACAGAACTAGACAAGTAAGTTAAGTAATTTGCCGCTTTGTTCCTAGATGCTTAATAAAATGCGTAAAACATTACTCACTAGTCACTACTCATCTATTGTACTAGTGAAACCTAATAGTGACACCACTACTTATCGCATGAAATACTACCTGACAATTAGATTCAAACAAATCTTTACCAACTTGTGACGTTCCTACTAGCTTCATTAATTTGTCGTCCTGTTGTTTCTTCATATACTGTATATGCAGCTGCTAAGAGCTTCACGAGAACTATTTGGCTCTGCACAGTTTGCCTTTACTAAATCATGAAAGGGGCAGTGCCGCTGCCGCAGATTAATAATCTGTCCTTCACAATATTTTTGCAATAAAACCAACTCCAATCTTTGCGGTAGCCTTATATTTCTGGTGTTGTCCATCATTGAATATCTTCAGTTAAAACAACTACATTCATAGGTCGGTGAGCCATATTACTCTGAATACTCCTATAATGTGAAAGGTGAGCTCCTGCAGCAAACACCACTGTTCCAACCTTCAATGATTAGTTATTCTAATCCAAATTATTCTAAGCCTTCTATATTCCCCAGCGAAACATGCCGATTTTACCAGCCTCATCTCCATGAGTTCCCAAGATGAAATAAAACCAGTCCTCAAAATATTTATACTTTTGGTAGTTGATACTTAGGTTAACACTTGTCCAACAGGCTTGAGAAAAAAATGCATTGAAGAATTTCTAAAAATGGTTTTCGGCATCTTCTATCAAACCTTTTGAGAACGTCAAATAATTTGCAGTTTGGCACATTAATAGCAGGATCACATGACCTTTGTTTTCATTCTCTTCCCAAGCATATCATGTTCTTTAGGGATTGGTTGTGTAGGAGTTATGGAAAAGCTTCTTTCGTTAAAATAGGTCTACATTATTATTATTATAAGTGTAATATTGTTTTTTCTTGGATGGAACTCCAGCTTTTTTTCCCTGCGTTTGAAAGATTATATTAATCTTATAGCATCACTTTGAGGTTTTATCGGATGCAGAGCGAAGAGCTAAGTCTTATTGGGGAAGGTTATCTCTGTTAAATGTGATAGTTGTTGTAAATATATTATGAGGATGAGGATCCTGAGGTCGACCTCAGATAATTTTCCTGAGGTTATACTCAAATCTTATATTAAAACACAAGGGTGCTATTGCAATTTCAGAATATTATATATATTTACAAAATTGCCATTAAAAATTATACTAAAAAAGCCTATTACCTTGGGAAATCTCCTGAGGTCAACCTCAGATTCCTTTTTCTCATATATTATTGACATAGAATAAGTTTCAAGCTGGAAGGTGCTACATGGCAATAAACACCGCTTCTTTCCTTATTAGATTAACTAGCATTAGTGCCCGTGCAAGGCACGAGTCTTGTATACAAATTCATATCAGATCAATAATTTACGCGATGCATACATTTTTTGTAGCACTGTTGTGAATGTGAATTTATCTACTTGGTCTAAATTCTGGGAAAACTTGTTTACATCAAAAGTTTATGGATGAAACCCTTAAGATAAGACTCACAAGTAATACCTACATGTGGTCCTTAGAATCATAAACGATCCATGTGTCGATGGCACTAATAGTTGTGATATATATCAATTTGCAGCACTGAAACATGGGGCTATGCGGATCCATGAAACTGCAGAATCATAGGTGGTAGTCTCTGCAACCTTTAATCGGAGGAGAGGCAATAGCATTCAAATGGAAAATCATCCTAATTAATTATGGAAAACATCATATTGCAATTAATTAAATTAAGGCTCACTACATGGATATTAAACCGGTTACCTAAACCAGGAAGCTTCACCAATCTGTTAAAGGTTGAACTAAATAATATCTCAATCACTGCTGAAGTCTCATTTGGGTCTCAACTGAAGACATTGTACTTAAATGTCTGTACTGGAATTCAACATCTGAGCTGCCAATTTTCAAATGCCAACAAACTCACACACTTGCTTTTGCGTGAAAGTGAACAAATTGAGTGGCGATGGTTTGAATGCACCAAACAACTTGAAGCCTTTGGCCTCGCATTGACCACAGAAAATCCCAACACGAGGAAGCCCGTCAATTTGATTAAGCTTCTTAGCAGTACACCTACCATCACTTTACTTTTTCTCAGTGGTTACACTGTCGAGGTAAAAACAAACTTCAAGCAATCAAAGTAACTGATTTCATTTTGGAGTAGGGGGGTCATGACTCACGATTAATTGTATTGTTTATATGTAGGTTTTGGGACCGAATTATTCTACATTGAAGGGACTGGCGCCAAAAATAGAGAACCTGAAATTACTTGAGCTTGGATTTTACAATTTGTGTCAGCTTTCGAATTCCCTGCAAGTTCAGAACCGTATGGCGGGGAGTGTGTCCACATAGGTGTCGATCACTGATCAAGAACAATGACTGGGAGGTAAGTTTCTTTCACTGTTACAGAGAGGGTAATAAAGCAGCGGATTGGTTAGCGAATCAAGGAGTTAATCAAGCTGCTAAACTACAGATGATTCAAGTGCCGCCTCTAGAGTTGGGTCGTATTCTCCATGAAGACCTAGCTGGGGTTTCATGGCCTCGCTTAATTTCTTCTTAATTTCTCTTGTTTTGTTTCGGGTCTCTTGCCCCTTATCAGCAGCAAAAAAAAAAAAAAAAAAAATCAAGCACATCTCAAATATTTCTTTTTAACCCAGGATCTTCCCTTCCCATCAAATTAACTGGAAGCACTAATTTTTTCTACCTGGAAAGCACAACTCCAAATGCTACTACATGGATATGATTTATTTGGCTACCTTGATGGGTCAAAATCCCTCCAGCAGCTACTATGACTGAAAATCATAAAGAAGTGCCTAACCCTGCCTTTCGTGTATGGTTTAGACAAGACAAACTCATCCATAATGCTATCCTTGCGTCTGTTGATCCTTCATTGGCATCTATGGTTGCTATGGCTAAATCCTCTCAACATGCCTGGAAAGCTCTTCATCTGGCATTTGCAAATAAATTACAAACAAGAATACCTAGTTTGCGTGATCAACTTGGAAAAATTTCAAAAGATAACAAATCCATAGCCGAATATCTGCGTCAAGTTCGTAACTTGGCTGATGAATTGGCTGTCGCAGGCTCTCCTGTCACAAATGCTGAACTTGTTGTCAAGATTTTAAGTGGTGTTGGACAGTGGCGCTTTAATTGTCAATCACAGGCCCCGTCTCAGAATTTATATGGTGGTTATTCAGCACCCCAAATCTCTGCAGCTCGCGTCAATCCCAACCTGGTAACAACTCTGTTCCTCGCACTCGTTAAATTGATCATTTCTGTACCAGTTGTTTTGTCAGTGTATTTTCCTTTAGTTTTTTTTCGAGCATATTTATTTTCAAATTTGTATATCTAATCCGATAATTTTATTACTCGAGGACTTTTATTTAAAAGATAGTATTACGCACTCCTACAAATTTATGTTATTAATTTAATTCCGGAAAATCCAATTTCCAATTCGAGTCGGTAATATTAATTGTAATAATTCAATTTCCAATTGATAGTTAAAATTGAATATCTGATTCAATTATAGAAAAGGATGAGGAAAAGGAATGAAACAATTCCACCAATCATTACAGTGCTTTGTACGAAAGACGTGTACTTTTGCACCAAAATTTTGAATCCTACTTGCAATTTGAAATTAATCCCTACATATAATAATTCTATAAATATGGGAATTCAGACCTCCCACAATCTAATTTCTTTTAACTATTCTCTCCATATTCGAGTTACAAACATATCGTCAAACATATCGTCTCAGGTTGCCTCATTACAGTTATCGTAATTTGAAATACAATAATTCGATGAAGAGAGACTTGTTTGATTCGGAGTGCTTTCGAATCGGAGCCATTTTGATAGCAATGGTTATGGTGTTTTTTCTCAATTTCAAGTTGTTCATCGTGATCATGCTTATTATGATCATTACTTTCATGCCACAAGAAGAAGAGAAATTTACGAATTTTTCAGTACCCGAAAACGCTTCCTCTGACGAGAGGTTTTCGCGCAACTACCATGATAAAGAAGAACACCAGGAAACGAAGAAAGACCTTGCAACGAAGAAGGACCTCGTTGATTCGGAGTTGATTTCAGAAAAAAAACTGGATTCCCCGCCGCTTTCGAAATTATCCAAGTTTTCACGGATAAAAAATTTTGTTCGTGATGTTTTTCCTTAAATTCGTGGTTGAACCTCCTCAAACAGTCTTGTTTCCCATGGTTATCGTCCATGCTAGTGTCTGATTCATCATCTTCTTCTACGGAAACTATTTCGAATATTTAATGTTAAACAAGGAGTTTATGTAATTTTGTGTAATAAAACAGTTATAAAAGTAGTTATGTCAACTACATTTTTTGTGCAGTCAGAATCCGGATACTTTCGCCTGTCTTGCATTGATAAATTCATGGTTATTTTGAACAATAATTAATTCAGAATTCAGATCGAAATTGCTAGTTTTAATATTTGAAAAAGAGTCGATATTGTTGATTTACTTGATCTTACAATTTAACATCTTACTTTATTGTTGGTTGCGTATGAGCTTTTGTTCTTTTTCTTATCTCCAGTTCTGCTTTAGTAGTACAGAGTTAACAATGCTTCTGTATGTCTTGTCATATACACATATATCTGATCCTAAGCCTACTAAGAATGTGTATTTCAGTTCAATTTATAATTTTCGGGACGTTTCGACAAGAGAAACCTTTGTAATTGACTGATCCTAAGTCATACAAACAGTTTTGTCAGTGTTGTTTATAGTTTTCGAGACCTTTCAAACGAGATAAACAATTGTAAGAACAAAGTAATACAACACATGAGGGTAACTTTGATTAGGATAATTTGCAAGATTTGTCAAGAAGAGACATTGATGACCCAACGATTGAGTCTGCGATTTTGATCTGAACAATGGGGTTTATATTGTCATGTAGTTGGTGTAGTAACAAGTCCTTCCAGCGACGCGTCTCCAGTCTTTGTCCAACTGCATGTTACATTCAAACTCTTTACTCCAGGTACCTACACACGAAACATATTAAACTTCTTAATACTTTCATACATCCAGAATATATTTACGCATTAAAACTCAAGCCTATAAGATTATAATTGAAACATTGTCAAGATCAGTTCTATTTCTAACCAGTACAATTTGAAGACTCTGCAGGTTGGGCAAACATCTTATCAAGCTAAGAGAATTTGAAATTTGACACACATTATGAAATCCAATGCCAATTAACTTCAGGATCTCGATTTGTGGTGCAAGTCCTTTCAAAATCGAATGAAACGGTCCCAAAACCTACACCTGCATCAAAAAGCAAAACATTAAATTGTGAGACGCATTAAATTCCGACAATGTATACCAAGTACTATATATTATTTAGTTGAATGTAAAATCCTTTAGTTAGATTGGTTGAACTGATATGTTATTTTTACCTCTTTAGCCTTATCAAAGGCGGTAGTTTCAGAGGTTTAGGAATATAATAGACAGTTTTACACTATTTTAAACTACATCTTAGTGGACTATTCCTAAATCCTAACCCTACACAGATATTGTCAGCATACTTCATAGTTTTCCTAACATGCGAATCCTTTGTAAAAATAAGCTGACGAGATACAGCATCGCCTTAAAAGATTCATATGAGCAATTGTGTTGAGACTAAAGTCAACTACTTTATGATGCATGCAATGGCACGTCCATGTTTCACAGATTTCAAAGTATTACAGATCTTCTCTCACGTTCCATTATAACCGAGTGCAGTGAGAGAGGCTTTCAGAGAAAATAACTGAAAATAAAAGCGTAAGCTACCACCCCCGATTGCAATATTCCCATGTGTATATACACAAAGATATACCTGTATTCCAAGAATTTCATCAGCATTCCCAAGATCAACTAATAAGTGCCTCAATTTCGCCTCTGCTTCAGAATGAATAGGGATGTTCCGTACCCATTGCTCATTTGATCTCTGGCCATTGTCAATATTGCTGAAAGCAGCTTATTTAATAGTTACATAAGTTAACAGGAGGCAAGGATCACAAAAGTAAAAACCTCTAATACATCACAGACCTGCCATTGTAAAACAGATTCAGCGAACGGCCTCATGATATCCACATAGTTTATGTGAACCTTCATTATAGATGAAAGCCTTGAACAGATGTCGATTATTAATTAGATCAGTAAAATCAGTTCAAATCATAGAGAAGCACAAAAGGATTTCTTGAATACCTCTAAGTAGATTGAGAACCCGACTAAGATCACAGTATCACCTGGAAAAGCATAAACCTACACATAAACTTAATGAGGATCTTGGCTATGGAAAAAAAGAAACGAAATGGACAAGTATAATGAGACTGATATAAAAAGAAATTACTACTGTTATTTGGCAGCTGATCTTCTTCTTATCTCCAAATATGTAGTTTCTATTAATCATTAAAACTAATCTTTCACAGCATCTGGTATAACCTTTTCAATATGCTATATTGCTGCTATCTAATCTGAACGTTATTAGCAAAATAAAACTGATATTGCATACTTCAATATCATGGACCAAATGCATGGACATTGTAGTTTATGCAATAAATATGAAAAATACCTATGTTCTGGAAACTAAAGGTGATATCACTTATACTTACAGGATTAAAGCGATCAGATTCCTTCTGGCTGAGCTTCAAGCTTTCCTTCTTAAGTTTTGATTTTTCCATGTAAGATTTTAAGTGATCCTCGATAAGAAAAAAACAAACTTTCTTATGATCCCTTGAATGTTTTGTATAACAACGATAATATCATATCCAGCTTGGTATCATAAAAGTATCTCTAAACTGGTATTCATCTTGCATAGCCTCAAAGTTGTTCTGTAAAATGTTTTGCCACTAAACCTGCGCTTCCGTTTTACAGTCTCTTCGTGCTTGCACAATGCTTTAATATGATCGGGATCTTGACCAAGTTCATGTCTTAAACAACATACGTTATAGCTATCAATAGATCAGACATCTGAACTAAGAAGTTAACTTGAGGGGACTTGGGGCTATGTGATGGAAAACTAGACTACAATTTATTAGACAAACTTGGCTTGAACATTATTTAGACAGATATATTCCTTATTTAGAAATTCCCGTAATCATATTTTCATATTTTAGATTTTAGTGCACAAGTTTATAGTTCAAGAAATAACCTCTCGTCTGGTTTTGGAAAGCGAGTGTTGAAATTTTCAAACAATTTAGATGATTTATAGCTCTAATGGAAATCAGCTACAAACTTAACAATAAAAAATTATAAACATACGGTGTGAGAGATGTAGAAGAAGGTAACTAGTTATAAACTAATTACACTTTCAAAATTACTTCAAACTTGGTGGCAATCGATATTCAATTGGTAAGGTTAATTATAAGAATTTAAATTCTCATGGGAGGCAGCCAGGCACTAGTCTTTAATCAAGGGATTTTCAAACCAAAACTAAGGTGTATTCATTGGTAATGTTCTCTGATTTTCGATATCTCTGCATAAGCATTATTGGCTTCAATTTTGCAGTTGAGTTGCATCACTTTGAGCGAAGGGGAAATCAAAAGCAAACCCATTATGAAACAAA
Organism: Heracleum sosnowskyi; assembly: GCA_030848705.1. NCBI lineage: Eukaryota > Viridiplantae > Streptophyta > Magnoliopsida > Apiales > Apiaceae > Heracleum > Heracleum sosnowskyi. The sequence goes on along the minus strand of CM061242.1, from coordinate 3,758,599 downwards.
GAACATTTTTGTGAAACACCACACCATGAATTACCACACTCTGTAGTTGGTGCAGTAACACGTGCTTGCAGCGATGCAGTTCCATTCTTTGTCCATCTGTTGGATTCAAACTCTCTACTCCAGGTATCTACACACACAAAACATATTAAACTTCTTGATACTTTCATACATCCAGAATAAATTTATGCATTAAAACTCGAGCTACAAGGTTATAATTAAAACTTTGTTAAAATTAGTTCTATTTCTAACCAGTGCAATCGCAAGAATCTGCAGGTTGGGCAAACATCTAATCAAGCTAAGAGAATTTGAGATTTGACACAAATTATGAAATCCAAGGCCACATAATGCCAGGTCCTTTGTTTGTGGTGCAAGTCCCTTTAACATCGAATGAAATGGTCCCAAAACCTAGACATGCACAATAAGCAAAACATTAAATTGTGAAACACACTCCTGGTTTCCGACCAAAAAAATGCTTACTAATTACTACGTACTATTATTCAGTTAAATATAAAATCCATTAATTAGATAGGTTGAACTCTGTTTTTACCTCAACAGTGTAACCACAAAGATAAAGTTTACTAATGCTAGGTGCATTGCCAAGAAGCTTGATTAAATTGACGGGCATCGGCGTGTTTGGTTTTGTTGCGGTCAGTGAGAGAAATAAGACTTGTAGTTGTTTAGTGCTTTCAAACCATTGCCACTTAATTTGTTCACTTTTGCGCAAGTGCAAATCTGTGAGGTTGTTGGCATTTGTAAATTGGCTGCCCAGATGTTGAATTCCAGTGCAGCCATGCAAAAACAACGCTTTCAGTTGAGACCCAAATGAGATGTCAGCAGTAAATGAGATGTCGACAAGTGTAACCCTTATTAGATTAGCGAAGCTTCTGAGTTCGGGTAATGGAGTTAGTATCCATCTAGCGAGCTTTAATTCAACTAACCCTTCACAGGCGAACAACGGAATTTCGTGGGCATTTTTCTCCGAGAAAACGATCTGTAAGACCCTAATTCTTTTATTCAAAAAGTGCTGAAGCCACCGAGAGAGAGTACAGTGATCAAGTTTTGGAGGAATGTAGAGATGAAAATTGAATAAAGGTCCTTGGTGAACCAACGTAATCATTTCAACGGCCCTCGAAAAAGCAGATTGATGTGTATCTTTGTCTTTCTTAGAAGTGAGTTGTGAGAAAAATAACTTATCAAGGACAAGGTTGTTTTTCATTCCCCATTTACGCCTCCATTGTTTTGACAGAACACTTGTTCTTGCTGCATCGCGAACTGACAGACGCTCCAAGATACAATATAGTAGCTCTTGGGGCAAATTGGTGATCCTATCAGATCTTTCAACAAGTTGCAATATCTTACTATCAAGTCGCCTTCTTTTAGCACTTGGTGTGTCGTCGTCTAAAGCATAAGATTGTCTCTTTGGGAAATCACCGGCCATCTCTAATTATATACCTATGTAATCATAATATAAACTCAATTAGCTGGCTATTTGACTGGGACAAGCAGTTAATTAATAAGTAGAGATTGATCCAAAACAAAACATATATGCATTTATATTGAACCGAAATCTCATAAGGTCTAGGCAACTAGCTTTTATATTGATCGAAATTGACATTCGAAACAAAAATGTACATTAGATTATCAAACGTTTACAGCAGAGATAGGGTATGAGTAATCAACGTACGATCCTTGGTTTTGTTAGACGTACATTCGAAACAAAAATGTACATTAGACGTACGTGATGATTTTGTTCTTGAACAACGTACGATCCTTGGTTTTATAAGAAAAAAGTTGGCTTTATAAGAAAAAGTACTCCAACATAACAAAATCATCAAGAAATGACATCAAATCTCAAAATAGAATATACATACATCAATTAAATCACCACGTATAATTATACAGCATCAACTAAAGATGTACTATCCACTAAATGCCCCATCCAATTAAGCCAATTAAAGAACAGAGAGAGAGAGATTACTTTGGCTTCGTAGATGCGAGGGTCGTGAAAATCAAGAGACCGGAAGTAGAGTCAGGCAAGTCTCCGTTCCAATCGTCACTGTGAGAGAGAGAGAGGGAGAGATTACTTTGAACAACGTATGTATGATCCTTGGTTTTATAAGAAAAAGAACTCCGACATAACAAAATCATCAAGAAATGACATCAAATCTCAAAATAGAATATACATACATCAATTAAATCACCACGTATAATTATACAGCATCAACTGTGCTGTAATTACGGTATATCCACTAAATGCCCCATCCAATTAAGCCAATTAAGCAAAAATTAAAAGATGTACAGAGAGAGAGAGAGAGAGAGAGAGAGAGAGAGAGAGAGAGAGAGAGAGAGAGAGAGAGAGAGAGAGAGATTACTTTGGCTTCGTAGATGCGAGGGCCGTGAAAAGCAAGAGACCAGAAGTAGAGTCAGGCAAGTCTCCGTTCCAATCGTCACTGTGAGAGAGAGAGAGGGAGAGATTACTTTGAACAACGTATGTATGATCCTTGGTTTTATAAGAAAAAGAACTCCGACATAACAAAATCATCAAGAAATGACATCAAATCTCAAAATAGAATATACATACATCAATTAAATCACCACGTATAATTATACAACATCAACTAAAGATGTACTATCCACTAAATGCCCCATCCAATTAACCCACTGCTATTAAAGGCTTGTGTTTGGTAAAGCATGTCATCTCCCTGTTGAACTTGGACATAGAGCGTTTTGGGCTATTAAAGAATTGAATAAAGATTTGTCTTATGCGAAGTGTCTAAAAGATTTGTGTACTCATAAAAGAACCACTCATGTTCCTAAGAAAGCTTTCCTAACATCCAATGTTAGCTCTATCTTGTCAAATCAAATCCCTTTGAAGTATAAGGATCCTGGTTGTCCTACCATTTCTTGTGTCATTGGTAATACTTTCATTGATAAAGCTTTACTCGATCTAGGAGCTAGTGTGAATCTTCTTCCATTATCTGTCTATCAAGACCTGTGTTTAGGTGAACTTAAAGAGACTACTATCACTCTTCAGTTAGCTGACCGTTCTGTCAAAATTCCTAAGGGTATGGTGGAAGATGTGTTGATTAAGGTTGGTGATTTTGTCTTCCCTGTCGATTTCATTGTTCTAGAAATCGAACCTGTCCAAAATCTCAAAAATCAAATTCCCATCATTCTAGGAAGACCTTTTCTTGCCACCTCTAATGCTTTGATTAACTGTAGGAATGGATTAATGAAACTCACATTTGGAAACATGCAAATTGATCTCAACATTTTCAATGTAGGAAATCAACCCAATGAGCTTTTTGACCAACCCATAGAAATTAACATGATTGATGAGTTAGTTTATAATGAAATCATGAATGTTGATGATGTTCTTAACTTTTGTCAAAACTACTTTGGTCAAGATTGGGATGATACTGGTCATAAAAATGAGATTAATGAAATGTTAGAGTCCACCATTCCTTTTCCACTTTATGAAGCTAATAAATCAGTTGAGACAAGTCCACCAGAATTAGAACTTAAACCTCTTCCCGAAACTCTCAAGTATATGTTTCTAGGTCCTTCTGAGTCTCTTCCAGTCATCATTGCATCTGATTTGACACCTTCTCAAGAGGAGGAACTCTTAATTGTACTTAGAAAGAATAAGTAATCCATAGGGTGGAGCATATCTGATATCAAGGGAATTAGCCCTGCCATTGTCCAACATAGGATTCATTTAGTTGATGATGCTAAACCAGTTAGAGAACCGCAAAGGAATTTGAACCCGACTCTTAAGGAAGTTGTTAGGAAAGAAATCCTTAAATGTCTAGATAATGGGATCATCTATCCTATATCTGATAGCTCTTGGGTCAGTCCTGTTCAAGTAGTGCCTAAAAAGTCAGGGATCACTGTAGTTGTTAATGAGGATGATGAATTAGTTCCCACTCGTGTTCAGTCTGGTTGGAGAATGTGTATTGATTTTAGGAAACTAAATGTTGCCACTAGGAAAGACCATTTTCCTCTACCCTTCATTGATCAAATGTTAGAAAGGTTAGCAGGTCACTCATACTATTGTTTTCAAGATGTTTTTTCTGGCTATTTCCAAATTCCCATTGCTCCCGAGGATCAAGAAAAGACTACTTTCACATGTCCTTTTGGAACCTTTGCTTATCGTCGTTTAGCTTTTGGTCTAACCACTGCCCCTGCCACTTTCCAAAGATGCATGATGATCATTTTTTCTGATATGGTAGGAGAGTTCCTAGAAATCTTTATAGATGACTTTTCCATCTTTGGTTCTTCTTTTCATCAGTGTCTTCACCATCTTGACTTTGTTTTAAAACGATGTAAAGAAACAAATCTTGTTCTTAATTGGGAAAAATGTCATTTCATGGTTAAAGAAGGAATTGTTCTTGGTCATAAAATATCTTCAAAGGGCATTGAAGTTGATAAAGCTAAAATTGATCTCATTGCTAATTTATCTCCACCAAAGTCTGTCAAAGAAATTCGTTCCTTTTTAGGACATGCTGGTTTTTATAGGCGTTTCATTAAAGATTTTAGCAAAAAGGCAAGACCATTGACCAATCTTCTTTCTAAGGACATAAAATTTGAGTTTTCTAGTGAATGTCTCCAATCTTTTGAACATCTTAAGAAAGAGTTGACCTCAGCCCCTATTATTCAATCCCCTGATTGGAATCAACCTTTTGAGCTTATGTGTGACGCGTCTGATTATGCCGTAGGTGTAGTCTTAGGACAAAGAATCAATAAGATACCTCATGTCATATACTATGCTAGTAAGACTCTAAATGATGCTCAACTTAACTACTCCACCACAGAAAAAGAACTTCTAGCTGTAGTTTTTGCTCTTGAAAAGTTTCGGTCATATCTTATAGGTTCTAAAATCATTGTTTATACAGACCACTCTGCTCTTAGATATCTCTTCTCTAAGAAAGACTCAAAGGCCCGATTGATTAGGTGGGTCTTGTTGCTCCAAGAGTTTGACTTAGAAATTAGGGATAAGAAAGGTTCTGAAAATGTTGTTGCTGATCATCTTTCCCGATTAGTAGTGGAGTCATCCATGGATATTCCTTTGAATGAGTCTTTTCCTGATGAACACCTTCTTTCCATCTCTACCACTCCTTGGTTTGCTGATATTGTTAACTACCTTGTCACTGGTGAAATTCCTTCTCATTGGTCGAAGCAAGATAAATCCAAATTTCTCTCACAAGTCAAGTACTTCTTTTGGGATGATCCCTATCTTTTTAAGTATTGTCCAGACCAAATCATTAGGAGGTGTGTTTCAAACCATGAGTTTAGAAGTGTACTTTCCTTTTGTCATGATCAGGCTTGCGGAGGTCACTTTAGTGCTAAAAAGACTGCTGTTAAAATACTTCAATCTGGTTTCTATTGGCCCAATTTGTTTAAAGATTCTGCAGAATTTTGTGCCGCTTGTAGTAGGTGTCAACATTTAGGAAAGATCACTAGAAGAAACATGATGCCAATGAATCCAATCTTAGTTATTGAGATTTTTGATGTTTGGGGTATAGATTTTATGGGTCCCTTTCCTAATTCTTTTGGTAACCTCTACATTCTCTTAGCGGTTGATCACGTGTCTAAATGGGTCGAAGCCATACCAACTAAGTCTAATGATAACAAGGTAGTTCTTAAGTTCTTAAAGGAGAATATCTATTCTAGATTTGGTACGCCTAGAGCTATAATTAGTGACCAGGGTAAGCATTTCAAAAACCATCAATTTGAGTCTCTTCTGAAGAAGTATTCCATCACTCACAAGTTAGCTACACCTTATCATACTCAAACTAGTGGTCAAGTTGAGGTCTCTAATAGGCAGATTAAACAAATTCTAGAGAAAACTGTCAATTCAAATAGGAAAGATTGGTTTGTTAAGTTGATAGATGCACTTTGGGCTTATCGCACTGCTTTTAAAACTGTTTTGGGTATGTCTCCTTATAGGCTTGTGTTTGGTAAATCATGTCATCTCCCTGTTGAACTTGAACATAGAGCGTTTTGGGCTATTAAAGAATTGAATTTTGATTTACCCACTGCTGGTAGCCATAGGAAGTTACAACTGTCTGAGTTAGAAGAACTTAGGAATGATGCCTATGAAAATGCTAAGATTTATAAGGAAAGAACTAAACTTTTGCATGATAAATCTATTTTGAGAAAATCTTTTTCTCCTGGTCAAAAAGTTCTTTTATACAACTCTAGGCTGCATTTGTTTCCTGGAAAATTGAGATCTCGGTGGGAGGGACCATTTGTTGTTAAAGTTGTTTTTCCTCATGGTGCTATTGAAATTGAAAATCCTAAAACTGGTGAAACATTTAAGGTTAATGGTCAAAGGCTTAAACCATTTTTAGAACTGCCAGTTGATTCTGAGGAGGAGGTAATCCACCTCCTTGATTCGTGATCCAAGTAAGTTTCCTTGTTGTATATAGTAGATAGTTCTATTCCTCTGTCACGTCTTATCAGGTATTCTCGTCCTTTTACTCTGTCATTTTTCTCTCATTTGCATACATTGAGGACAATGCATGATTTCGGTATGGGGGAGGGGTTTAGTAGTTTTATAAAAAAAACAAAAAAATCCCAAAAAATTGAAAAATAAAAAATTACAAAAAGAATTTTAGTTGTAAATTGTAGAATTCTAGCCTTGTGAAATGATTTCTTGTGGCTTGATGCACCCTTACATGCTATAGTAATCTTTTGTTGCTAATACTTTTGATTGAGAAGTGATTTGCTAAGTTCTTGTTCACACACATACACTAGCAAGTTGAAACTAGTAGACTTACTGAATGTTGCAAGTAATTAGAAGGACATGAATATGTGCAAAATGATTTGGTTTCCATGCTTTGAGTACAAGTTGGTGCATTGAAGAGATCTTTTGCTTGGGATTGATTATGTTTTACCACCAAGTGAGTTTTTGAGCCTATATGCATATCTTTTGCATTTTATATTCGTTTGCTTGAGTGTCCACATGTCGTTTGCATTTCTAGCGCTTGTTTGAGACCTTTCTTGAAACTCATGACATTATTTGATGATAAGATGATAAAGGCATTTAGGAATAACCTATATTTTCCAAATTACCACACCATTTTTATATGATCAATTAGTTACCCTCTTGAGCTTAATCCTATTTTTTCGGTGACATACCACGTTACTTGCCTGGACCTTTTTCTTGTTTAGCCTTACTTATGCTTGATCCCAAATTGTCAATGACTAGTAGAAATTTGAGGGAGTAATAAGGTGTGTAAGATGGGTTTACTTGTTTTCATTACTTTTGAGGAAATATTTGGTTTGATTGCTTACTTGATAGTCGTTGTTCAATAAATTTTTGAAGGAGGATTGTGGTTGCTTATATCTATCTCTTAGCTCTCGAAAAAAAAACGAAAAAAAAAACAAGAAAGATGAAAAAAAAATCATGAGAGCATACTTATGTTTGTGTGATCCTTCTTCATTCGACTAATCAAGCCTTTTGTTGGAATAAAAAGTAGAAAATTCAGTTGTGGGGAGGAAGTTTGGTGATGTGTATGATTAATTATGGTGCCTACTAGCTATTGACACTTCACCTTATTTGGCCTTACTTGACATACCTTGTCCCTAGCCCCATTATAACCCAAATAAAGACCTTTTGATTATCATCATTGATGTATGTTGTGTTAAAGTTAGATTGATACCAAATGTCAAGCATGCTTATGATTTTGTTGAAAGAGAGTGATACACTTACCCTTGTTCTTGAGTGAATATTCTTTTGTGAGTGAAAGGTGAGTTATTGCTTGTTTCTACATTTGAGATTCCAAGTTTTGACTCAAAAGTGTACTCTTGTGGGCTTATCATGATTACCAACTTATTCTTACACTTGACATGGACTTTTGAGCTTTTATGCATATTTCTTTGAGTAGACTATGTGAATCCTTGCATCTTCCACGACAAGACATTGCAAAGTCATTTTTGATTCTTAAGTTGATGTAGCATGAGAGGACTTGTATGTGTGGCGTTGCATTACCATGCGATCTTTTATATGAGCTAGATGGATTTTGTGGGTACATTCACTATAAACCCTCACGAGACCTCACTCGTCCACTAGGGCTGCCTAGGGGTTTAAAGGACTTGTTGCATATGCCAAATGCAACCGTGATCACCTACAGAAGTAGTATTATCTATTAGTTAGTAATTCATATTATATTAGTTTTTCTCGAGGACGAGCAAAAGATAGGTATGGGGGCATTTGATAGGTCCATAATTTAATACATTTTTAATACCTATTTTATGTTTGTTTTCATAATTTTATTATTAAATAAATTGTTTTCTTTTGTTTTGTAGGAAAATAAATAAAATCATATTTCAAGTAGAAAAAGGTGAAAAAGGCAAGGAGATGGAAATACTTGAAGTCAAAAGGAAATTGGAGAAAAATTGGAAAACTTATCGGAGAAGAAAAAGGAATTGAGGAAATATTTCCAGAATCCGATTTGTAGTCAAAGAACCCAAGCCCATTATTTTTCCTATATATATAGATCTCCTCTCTTGTATTTGAGACACCTAGAATTTTGTTTAGCTCTTTGTTTATTTGTTTACTCTCTTGGGCTATACTCTGTTTTACTGATTTTCAATTCATTGATTTCTTGTTTTTAGATTTAGTCTCTATTCACGTTGTTTACTTGATATATTAGTTAATTGTTTTTGTTTCCTGGCCACTTCTTGCCTTCACACACACACACCATCTTTAAGTTGTTTAAGTTTTGTTTTATATTTAACTTGTCACCCCTGTTACTAGTTCGCATATTTAGTTTATAAATTAGCTTTTTCATTCATGTCTTCATCTTTTATTAGTTTAATTAATTCAGTTATTATGTCTAGCTAAATCTCTTGCCCTAGGATGAAGATGAAGTTAATTTGATTATTGTTGATATCTTCTCGTTCCTATTAATTGGTTCTCATAATTTTTCTTGGTGCTTAATTGATCAATTGACAAAGTGATTTTCATATATTATTGTTACCGGATTTATTTTTCATAGCCTATGCTTGCTCATGAAGTTTTGATAGGTTATTGTTAGATAACAAGTTTCATAGTGTATGCTTGTCTCGTTAATTGATATATCTTATTTGTGAAGGAAAGAGAATTGATTTTAGGGCGAGTTGATATTAATTGTGATTGATTAATGGATTCGGATTCCTAGGTTTTCCATATCAGATTTTAATTGTTAATTAGGTTAAACATATCTCAACTCAAATCTTATTTGTCTAGTTCCCCTGAGTTAATTGTTAGGGTTTTGAAAATTCATAGTCTCTGTGGATCGATCTGTGATTGCTACAACTGAACACTGTGCGCTTGCAGTTTACATTATTTTTACACATCAAAAAGCAAGAGACCGGAAGTAGAGTCAGGTAAGTCTCCGTTCCAATCGTCACTGTGAGAGAGAGAGAGATGGAGAGATTACTTTGAACAACGTATGTATGATCCTTGGTTTTATAAGAAAAAGTACTCCGACATAACAAAATCATCAAGAAATGACATCAAATCTCAAAATAGAATATACATACATTAATTAAATCAGCACGTATAATTTTACAGCATCAACTAAAGATGTACTATCCACTAAATGCACCATCCAATTAAGCCAATTAAAGAACAGAGAGAGAGAGAGAGAGAGAGAGAGAGAGATTACTTTGGCTTCGTAGATGCGAGGGCCGTGAAAAGCAAGAGACCGGAAGTAGAGTCAGGCAAGTCTCCGTTCCAATCGTCACTGTGAGAGAGAGAGAGGGGGAGAGATTACTTTGAACAATGTATGTATGATCCTTGGTTTTATAAGAAAAAGTACTCCGACATAACAAAATCATCAAGAAATGACATCAAATCTCAAAATAGAATATACATACATCAATTAAATCAGCACGTATAATTTTACAGCATCAACTAAAGATGTACTATCCACTAAATGCCCCATCCAATTAAGCCAATTAAAGAACAGAGAGAGAGAGAGATTACTTTGGCTTCGTAGATGCGAGGGCCGTGAAAATCAAGAGACCGGAAGTAGAGTCACGCAAGTCTCCGTTCCAATCGTCACTGTGTGTGTAAGATCCTTGGTTTTATAAGAAAAAAGTTGGCTTTATAAGAATATAAGTACTCCATGACGTCATCATGGAGTATTTGAATAGATGACGTGGCAGTCCCTTGTTTTTACAAAAATATCCCTGATGATTTCAGGTGTCCTGAGCTCAAAACGCGTGTATATAAAGGTGTCATCCTCAGTGATTAATTTCCAACTTCCTTCGTGATTGATAATCCTTTTTCAAATTAATTATTACTTATAGTATTTAATTTAATTATTTTTACATTTTATTATAATATCTAAATCTATCACACTATCCTGTTAATCAATTAAAAAATATTAATTATTTTAATATCAATCAAATGTTAATACATGATGTTGTTGGAGGAATTTCGTAACAACCCAAATCGGAGGTTGCTCGAATTACGAATTATGAAAATAGGGGGATTTGAGATTTTTGGATGTTTGGGGCTGAGCTCGTACGATGACTCCTCAGAATTTGAATAGAGAATGGTTTTTTCTCTTCGTCTTTCCCGAGTGTCAATTGTCGTATCATACAAGGTGCATACGTACCCTTTTATATAGGGATCAAGCCTCACGTAGTTCTTGGAAAACAAGTCATTGGATAAGCCCATAAATAGTCAGCGTTTATCCATCCACATCTCATTCCCATAAATAGTCCGGTTTTATCCATCCACATCTCATTCCCATAAATAGTTTGGTCTTCACACGTTTTCCTATAATCTCGCGGCATCTCCGCATTTCTTTCCATGATTTGAAGAATATCGTTTGAAGATATTTTCCATTATTCGTTGATTGAGATTGATTCTTTCCTCGTTTCAGGGAGAGGATATTACTTAGTGGTTAAGCAATTAATTATTAATCTGAATTAATAATTATTAAACGGAGAAATTTGGAGTATGCCAAAACGTGGCATAACACATGAGGAAAGTTATAAATTGATTAAAACTTTTCTCATATAATTTTATAAAATAAAATTTAAATTCATTAAATTTTTCCTCAAATAATTTTATTAATCAAAGGTGGTTAACCGATCAGATTTTAATATCTGAAGAAATTTTTAAATTCATTAAAACTTTTCTCATATAATTTTATTAACCAATAGTGGTGATAATCAGATGTTAAATGCTAAATTTAGACAAAAAACTTTCTTTGCATAATTTTATCAACCAAATGGTAGTCAACACGATTAACCAATCAAAATTCATAAATTAATTTATTTTTACTAAAATTTAAATCTATTAAAAAAATTCATATAATTTTGTTAACCAATGGTGGTTACACTATTCATATAACGGGATTAACCAATCAACATTCCATAATTATTTTGGTATTAAATAGATTTTAAATCCACTAAAACTTTACTCATATAATTTTATTAACCAAATGTGGTTAGACTATCCATAAAATGCGATTAATCAATCAAAATTCAAAAATTATTTTATTTTTATTTAGAATTTTAATTTATTAATATATATATATATATATATATGTATATCAAGAATTTGGTTATCAATTAAAATTATTTTATTTTTAATTAAGAATCTAATTCCTTTAAGATAATTACATATATCGAGATTATGATCACCAATTGTAGTATCTATTTAAAATATAATAGACGAAACATTAAAAGTTTTGGTCGGTCGGTCGGTTGGTTGGTACTAAGTGACTTTACTTAATTACTGTTATGGATCAAAAAGTGTATTTGAATATTGATTGCTAGGATTTAAGAGAGTTTCGAGCTTTAATGGTTGCTCTTGTGTTTCGTGACTAAATCGGTCCTCACAAGATGCCTACGTATCTCAATCAGTGCTGAGAATCAAGCCAAAGACGTAGTTCTGATTGAAGGATCAGGTCCTTTATATAGGCGTCTGGAGCCTCATATTTAGAGTAAGTTTAGGAGTCTTAGCGAATAAGTCTCCTTTTTGATAATGGATAAACATTGTATTTCTTGCTGGATAAGTCTTTTCCTTGTTGATAAAGGCTATGACTCATTATTTCTTTTTAATTGGGATTCTGGATCCTTCTTTGATGAATTTACCATATTTTGGACTTCTTTCCTGAGCTGTATATTTCCCTTATTTATTAATTACGAAATTAATAAATAATTAGGGTTTCAGGCCTTGCTTATTGGGCCGTGTTCTTGGACCAATCCGGGTCTAATTAATACGTAATTAATTGCACTTCTAGGATTATTTTTCAACCCATATCATTTGCCCCCCAACTTCTAGGAAAATCTCTCTTGGATTATCGTAGAAGTTATTTTATTTGGGAGTTACGAAGTTTTCTTTCGTATTCTAGCTTGGTTTTACGAACATATAGTTCTAAACCAATTTTTATAATTTTCCAAAAATAGGAATCAGGATTTTTCATCAATTCCTTGGAAAATAAATTAATTTTTGAAATTCCAGTACATTTTCGACCAGGATCCTGGTCGAATTCGACCTCACTTTTGGGTCCTGGTCGAACACCTTCGACCAGGATTCTGGTCGAATTTTGTCTTGTTTTTGCCTCCTGGTGGAATGCTTTCGACCAGGATTCTGGTCGAATCTCAGTTCATTTTTGCCTCCTGGTCGAATCTAACTTCATTTTTGCCTCCTGGTCGAATACTTTCGACCAGGATTCTGGTCGAAGATAGGTGTCGTTTCAGTCCCTGGTTGAACACTTTCGACCAGGATTCTAGTCGAACATATACTTGTGGATTTCGACCTTATTGGAGGTCGAACTTTTCGTCCAATTTGGGCCCTGCTCGAATACTTTAGCCCAGGATGCTAGTCGAATAAATGCTTCATTTCGGGCCTTGGTCAAACACATTCGACTAGGATGCTAGTCGAATATATGCTTCATTTCGGGCCTTGGTCGAACACATTCGACTAGGATGCTAGTCGAATATATGCTTCATTTCGGGCCTTGGTCGAACACATTCGACTAGGATACTAGTCGAATATATTCTTCATTTTGGGCCTTGGTCGAACACATTCGACCAGGTTTCTGATCGAAGATGAGTGCCATTTTGGGCCTTGGTCGAACACATTCGACCAAGCTTCTTCAAGTTGTACCACTTGTGCTCTTAAAGGCCTACCTATGTTGGGCTCAATTTGGGCCTAAGGCCTTTAACTGTTCCAATTTATTAATTGGGCATGTAGTCTTTTATGGGCTATACCGGCTGATGCCGGTTGCCCTTCCTTCAACCGGCCCATTGACCGGCTGTTATCCCTATAAAAGGGTGAAATCTCACTTGTTTCTATTCACTTCTCACTTTCCAATTTCTCAAAGATATTCTGCTAAATTTTCTCCAAAATTCTCTCTGCAAAGCTTTGCTAGGGTTCTGTCGTAAGGCGATTCCCGGTGAGATTTTTCGATCATTTTCATCGGTTTCTGGGCTCCTCTGTTTGAAGATTTGAAGATTTCTGGGTTTTCCTTTGAAGATTTGAAGATTTCTGGGTTTTTCTTTGAAGACTTGAAGATCCTTTGAAGATTTGAAGACTTTTTTGGGCTTTTTCTGGGTTTAAGATGGCTGACCGTGCTTCCCAACGCCTGCAAAAGATGAATTATGCATCCAAACGAGGTACCCACATTCCAATTCGTTCTAAATACATGTATTTGCATGATATGATTAATGAACGTGGGAATGAGTACCCGTCTGTGTCTACTTTAGATTCATATGATTGCAGTAATAGGTTTCATGATGTAGATATGATTAAAGACTATAATAAGATGTATAGGGTAAAGGCCCCTTTAAAACTTGTTCCTGCCGGTGCCGATGACCGTTCATGTCACTAGCGGTCAAATGGTTTGTGTATTTATAAAGACTCCATAGTTGCTGGCCTTAGGTTCCCCTTTCAGATTCATGTGGACGAGGCAGACATCCCTGTGTCTACCAAGTCTTCAGTGTGGCGCCCCAACTAGGGTATCAGGAAGAGGGATACCATTACTGGGGTGTCCAAGCACGTTGTGGATTGGTCATACCATTCCCTCACTCCTTGTGATTACAAGGACTTTGTTTCCGATTCTACCCTCAAGGGAGTCGAACATCTGGGAGCTCAGGCTATTGCTGCGGTATTTTTCTTACCTTAGCACTTCTCTTTCCTTTAAGTTTTTACTTTACTTTTTTTTAACCTTTATCTTTTGGCAGACTAATGCCAACTTTCAAGGGGCATTGTTCCAAGCTAAGGCTTGGTGTACCTCTTCTGAGGCCAACCGGGTCAAGTTGGAGAGATCCGAGGAGGAGGTGAAGTCTCTAAAGAAGACTTTAGCTAGGAGGGAGAAGGAGCTTGCTGACGCTCAGGTTGATCTTGTCGAGCTGAGGAAGAGCAATGATGATTGCATCGACGAGTACCTTGACTCTCAGGAGTACAAGGACTTGATCGAGAAACATGACGAGATTCTTTTCCCAGTCCAGCATACATCAGAATGGGAGGATGTTGTTCAGGCTATCTTGGCCAAGCATCCCGGGGTTTTTGATGCTGCTAACTTTCCAGCTCCTCACCCTCCTACTCCCTTAGAGCGCATTCTGGCTAGAGTGGATGACTTGGAGGAGGATGAGAGGATATTAGATCCTTTGCAGTCATCACCCCTTGGTGACACATCTGTTGACGACCCTGATGCTAACGAGCATTCTTCTGGCTCTAGCTCAGGGGAGGAGACAGATGTTGGCGACAAGGGGGGTGAAACATAGTTGTAGTTTATTTATGGCCTTCCATGGCTTGTATTAGTTTTTATGTATTTCCAGCCTACGGGCTTAACTTAACTTTCATTAAGTCTTAACTTTGCTTTTCTTTCATGGCCATCCATGGCTTGTTTTATTTTCTTGACTTTGCATGCTTAGTTAACATTTTATGCATGTCTATCAGAATGCAAGCATCATGAAAACATAAGAATATGGAATTCATAATTTTGAAAATGGGTTCAACCCTTACATAATACTCAAGTTTAAAAACTTAGATTGGTTTCGTCGACCTTATTTCTACTTGTCCTAGTAGTGAGTCTAGTCAAGACACACTTTAAACATAATAGACTTTCAATTTTGCAGCATGCCAAGTTCTTGGCACTTCGATCCCTTTCAGGGTTTCCAATTTGTAGGAGCCTCGACCAAATACGTTCTTGACGCGATATGGTCCTTCCCAATTTGGGGGCAACTTGCCTTTTTGTCCAACTCCTGATGCCTCAATTTTCGGAGGACTAAGTCTCCTTGTCGAAAGAACCTTTCTTTAACCCTTAGGTTGTAATAGATAGATGCTCGTTTATGATGTTCAACTATCTTGGCATTTGCCTCATCTCTAACTTCATCAATTAGATCTAAAGCTAGCCTCAAGCCTTCTTCATTTTCTTCTGGCTCATAAGCCTCAACTCTTGGAGACGTGTGAGTAATCTCCACTGGAACCACTGCCTCTGCCCCATATGCCAACAGAAAGGGGGTTGCTCCAGTGGTGACTTTACAAGTAGTACGATATGCCCATAGTATGGGGAGCAATTCGTCTACCCAAGTGTTTCTAGAGCGTTCAACTCTTTTCTTTAGTCCGTCCAGGATAATTCGATTGGCAACCTCAGCTTGCCCATTTGCTTGAGGATGGGCAACAGAAGTGAAGCGTAGTTTGATATCATTCTCGTCACAATACTTCTTGAATTCGTCATTGTTAAACCGAGTTCCATTGTCTGTGACCAAGATACGTGGAATCCCGTATCTGCATATCACATTTTCCCAGAAGAAATGCATCACTTGCTTGGTGGTTATCTTGGCTAAAGTATTAGCCTCAATCCACTTGGTGAAGTAGTCGATTGCTACTATCAAGAACTTTCTTTGCGCATTTGCCATTGGAAATGGTCCAAGTATATCCATCCCCCACATGGCAAATGGGATAGGTGAGTTTATGGATGTCATCATCTCTGGTGGTTGTCTAACCATCGGTGCATGCTTTTGGCACTGTTCACATTTCTTCACATAGCTCTTAGCATCTGCAAGTATGCTTGGCCAATAGAAACCTAGACGAGTGATTTTATGAGCAAGGGCTCTGCCCCCCAAGTGCTTCCCACAAATTCCTTCATGTACTTCCCTTAGGGCCAATTCTGCCTCTTGGGGTCTCAAGCATTTCAGATACGGAACGATGAAAGACTTTTTGTATAGGATTCCCTCAATCAGAGCATACCTTAATGCTCTCACATATAGCTTTCGTGCTTCTGAAGTGTCGTTGGGTAACCATCCAGTTTCCAGATGAGATTTGATGGGATCCATCCAACAGTAGGCAACACCAATGGGTGCTACCAACTTTCCATTGATGCTTGGGGTCTTCAAGACTTGGAAGTATACACTTCCTGCGTAGTTTTCAATTTCAGAAGAGGCAAACTTAGACAAGGCATCGGCCTTCATGTTTTCTTCCCTTGGAATGTGTTCCACATAGCATTCATCAAACTGAGTCATGATGGCCTTGACAAGTTTTAGGTACTTGGCCATGACTTCATCTCTGGCTTCAAACTCCCCATTTACTTGGGAAACCACTAGCCTCGAGTCTCCACACACTTTCAGAGTTTTAACTCTCAAGGCTCCAGCCAGCCCTAAGCCAGCTATCAGGGCTTCGTACTCAGCTTCATTGTTTGGCGTTAGGAAGTCCAGTTTTAGTGCGTACTCTATGAGAAATCCATCAGGACTTTGTAGCACCAAACCTGCTCCACTTGATTTTGTTTTTGATGCTCCATCAAAATAGAGCACCCAACATTCTTTGGACACCATGTCTTCATCTTTCTTGTCTTCATCTATCACTTCCTAGCACCAAACCTGCTCCACTTGATTTTGTTTTTGATGCTCCATCAAAATAGAGCACCCAACATTCTTTGGACACCATGTCTTCATCTTTCTTGTCTTCATCTATCACTTCCTGCCCCCCGACTTCCTGGTTGTCAATAGTGCATTCAACCATGAAGTCAGCGAGTGCTTGAGCTTTTATGGCCGTTCGAGGCTTGTACTTGATGTCAAATTCTCCCAATTCAATGGCCCATTTGATCAACCTTCCACTAACTTGAGGGCTATGCAAGATGTTTCTTAGAGGCTGATTGGTCAAGACCTCTATCTTGTAAGCCTGGAAGTATGGGCGCAGCTTTCTTGAGGCCATTATCAAGGCTAAGGCAAACTTCTCTATCGTAGAGTAGTTTATTTCTGCCCCATGTAGAATCTTACTTACGTAGTAGATGGGTTTCTGAACCTTCAATTTTTCTTTTACCAAAACGGCTCCAAGGGCTGTGTTAGAAACCGCCACGTACAAATAGAGAATTTCTCCTGGCTTTGGCTTTGCCAACAGTGGTGCCTCATCCATGTATTTCTTCAGGGCCTCAAAGGCCTCTTGGCTTTCAGTTGTCCACTCAAAATTTTTCACGTTCTTGAGTGCTTTGAAGAAAGGTAAGCACTTATCTCCTAACTTGGAGATGAATCTTCCCAATACTGCCACTCTTCCCGTTAGTTTCTGGACATCCTTGACAGTCCGTGGTGGTTCCATGTCTAGAATTGCTTTGATTTTGTCGGGATTAGCCTCGATTCCTCTCTTGGAAACCATCAGACCTAAAAACTTTCTCGAGCCTACACCAAAGGCACACTTAGCTGGATTCAACATCATCTTGTGGTGCCTCAGCACTTCAAACGCTTCCCGAAGATGGTTTATATGATCGACCTTATCGAGGATTTTAACCAACATGTCATCCACATAGACCTCCATGGTTTTTCCAATCAGGTGTCCAAAAATTTTGTTCACCAATCTTTGGTATGTTGCCCCTGCATTCTTAAGTCCAAATGCCATGACTAGATAACAGAAAACACCAAAGTCAATGATGAATGATACCTTGGAGATGTCATCTTTGTGCATTTTGATTTGGTTGTATCCACTGAAGCCATCCATGAAACTCAGCATCTCGTGCCCAGCTGTGGTATCTATTAGGGCATCAATCCTTGGTAAGGGAAAACAATCCTTAGGACATGCATCGTTCAAATCAGTGAAGTCCACACACATCCTCCATTTTCCATTGGCTTTTTTGACCATCACCGGGTTAGCCAACCATTCTGAGAATTGTATTTCTTCAATGAACCCGGCCTCTAGAAGCTTTTCTACTTCTTGTTTAATGGCCTCTTGCCTCTCTGGAGCAAAATTTCTCTTCTTCTGTTTCACCGTCTTCCTTTCAGGATCCACATTCAATTTGTGGGTTATCAATTGGGGATCAATCCCTGGCATGTCAGCCGTTGTCCAAGCAAAAACATCATTGTTCTCTTGAAGAAAAGATATGAGCTTGCTTTTCAATGGTTCATGCAATAATGCTCCAACATAAGTCACCTTCTCCGGTTCACCAGGGACTAAGGGAATTGGGATTAAATCCTCAGCTGGTTTCCCTCTTCGGTCCTCATTATCACTAGTATCCATGTCTTCAATGGGGAGAACCTGCCCCCCGATTCCATCAGGCCTTAACGCGGCTACGTAACAGCTTCTAGCCATCTTTTGGTCTCCCCGTTCTTCACCAATTCCATTCCTCGTTGGGAACTTGATTTTCAGATGATAGACCTGTCCTTCCCAGGATTGCATTGTAGGTCGAAGTTGCCTTTATAACTATGAAGTTCAACATCTGAGTAGACGTATTCGACCCTTGCCCCATTGTCATTGGAAGTTGGATAGTGCCTTCCACCTTCGACTCCACTCCATTGAATCCATATATGGGCATATTCGAGGGTGTCAACTGAGAGTCAGTATAGCCCATCTTGATAAAAGCATCATGGAACAAGATGTCCACTGAAGCTCCATTGTCGACCAAAACTCTCTTTGTTTCAGAATTCCCTATCACAGGTACGATGACTAAGGGATCATCGTGGGGAAACTTCACTCCCTCCAAGTCAGAATCATCAAAACCTATTGATACTTCTGTTCGGGCACGTTTCGGTGCTTCTCCGACCACAGTCATTACTTCTCGGGCATAGGCCTTTCTTGAGTTTCGGGAGGACCCAGCAACAGTTGGTCCTCCGAATATCATGTTGATAACTGGCCCTCGGGGCTTGGGATTTCGATCTTGATCGTTGTCCCTTCTGTCATAATCCTTCCTTTCATAGTTTCCTCTTTGACTCCCTTGATTTCCATCCTTGGTGAATTTATTAAGCTTTCCTCTCCGTATCAGAAACTCGATCTCATCTTTCAACTGTCTACAATCGTCGGTGTCGTGACCGACTTCCTTATGGAACCGACAGAATTGGTTCTGATTTCGCTTAGACATATCAGTCCTTAGTGGCTTCGGCCATCGGAGATCCTCCTCCTTTGCTATTTCCATCAGAATTTGGCTCCTAGGAGTGTTCAATCTTGCATACTCCGTAAACTTTGGCCCAAAATTGTTCCTCTTGGGTGGAGAATCAAAATCCTTTGACGTTCTGGGGAAACTTTTCCTTGACGTCGTACTCCTGAGTTTCCTTCATTTTCTTTGGATTTCCATTGCCACCGACAGTGGGTTCATACTTTCTCATACTTTCTTCAGCCTTGATGTACTTTCTGGCTCTATCTTGGAGCTTCAGCATGCTCTCGGGTGGATGTTTTGCCAATGATCTTTTGAAGTGATCATCAGTGGTTCCTTGCTGCAAGGCTATCATAGCTACTTTGTCCTCTAAGTCCGGGACTTTCAGAGCCTCCCGGGTGAATCGGTTGATATAATCCCTTAGGGCTTCATTCTTTCCTTGCTGGATTCCCATGAGTGATGCAGAACTTTTCTCATGCACTCTTCCACTAACAAATTGATTGATGAATGCTTTGCTTAATTCCTTGAAAGACCCAATAGAGTTGGGAGGAAGACGACTATACCAACGTTGGGCCATGCCTGCCAAGGTTTGCGAAAACGCCCTACACTTGACCGCATCGTTGGTTGGCTGCAACAGCAGTGCATTGGAGAAGGTTCTTACGTGATTTGCGGGATCCCCCGTTCCATCATAAGCTTTAATCGTTGGCATCTTGAATTTCCTGGATATGGTAGCTTTCATGATGTCTTGAGTGAACGGTGGTGTAGGATCATCAGGATCTCCTAGTGGCAACAAAACACTAGGATCACCCCTTGGGGCTTCAGCCCTTTTGGTTCTTTTTGGTGTTGGGTCCAGATTGATTATCGGGATTCTCCCAGTTTCTTGATTTTGTGATTTTGCGGCCTCCTGTTCTGCCAGTAATTTCTTGAGCCTTGCGACTTCTGCCTCATGGGCCGCAATCTTGTCCTTAGTAGTTTGGGGTTGTTCCTGATTTGTTTGGGAAGAACGTCTCCTCTTTGTGGCGACATCCCTTTCTTCTCCAGTTGTATAATCCTCATCCTCAGTATAGGGACCTGAGTAATCTTGAATCAAAGGGGTCTGTCGAGTTTGTTGATTTTGGGGTCCCAGACCTTGAATGTGAGGGGGCACATATGCCTCATGGTAGGTGGGATTGAGACCACTACCACCCGCCATGGGTCGAGGGGGCATGCCATAGCTTGGCATCCCCAAAGTTTGAGTTGCGTATTGGGGAAGATCAGTAGTATGGAGTTGAAGGCCACTTGGTGCATTCATGAGCAGTGGGGAAGCCATGATTGGTTGCTGGTGAGAGGTCACTTGTGGATTAGATCCATGAACGACCATCTGCAGGGGATTCGTCCCTTCAACCGAGATTGGGATTTCCGGTCCTTGAGTGGTGGTGAGGAGGATATTCGCCCCTTGAGTGCCAGTAGTTGGCGGTGGTTGACTTCCGTGAGTATCAGCCTCAGAAGTGAGAGGAAGCTCCTCAGAAGTTTAAATATCTCGAGTTGTTCTTCGTGTGTTTGCCATGGTTGATGTTGTCTTCCCACAGATGGCGCCAAATGTTATGGATCAAAAAGTGTATTTGAATATTGATTGCTAGGATTTAAGAGAGCTTCGAGCTTTAATGGTTGCTCTTGTGTTTCGTGACTAAATCGGTCTTCATAAGATGCCTACGTATCTCAATCAGTGCTGAGAATCAAGCCAAAGACGTAGTTCTGATTGAAGGATCAGGTCCTTTATATAGGCGTTTGGAGCCTCATATTTAGAGTAAGTTTAGGAGTCTTAGCGAATAAGTCTCCTTTTTGATAATGGATAAACATTGTATTTCTTTCTGGATAAGTCTTTTCCTTGTTGATAAAGGCTATGACTCATTATTTCTTTTTAATTGGGATTCTGGATCCTTCTTTGATGAATTTACCATATTTTGGAATTCTTTCCTGAGCTGTATATTTCCCTTATTTATTAATTACGAAATTAATAAATAATTAGGGTTTCGGGTCTTGCTTATTGGGCCGTGTTCTTGGACCAATCCGGATCTAATTAATACGTAATTAATTGCACTTCTGGGATTATTTTTCAACCCATATCAATTACCCTTACTCATCTTTAAAAAAAATATTATTAAAAATGAAACACTAATTATAACCCATTATCTTTCAGCTAAAATACATTACCTATTCTATTTTTTCAAACAATTTTTTTTTTTCTTAAAAAATCATGGACAATTATCTTTTTCAACAATAACATATTACTCTTTTCTGATTTTTCCTTACTAAAATCCCTCATTTTCGAAAAATATCACGAAGATATTCTTAATTATTTATGACTATATTTCCTTAATTTTATTTGATAAATTATAATGGCTTGTTCATGAGCCAAAAGAAATATACACAAGACATATTACGCAGGGCTAAGATGAATGCTGCCAAACCGGTTGCGACCCCTCTTGCAACAAAAGCTCCTCTAACTTCGGAAGGTACTTCTTCTCGCGATCCGAAAAAGTATCGTGCTCTAGTTGGCAGCCTAATTAAAATATCTCAACCTTACTCGTCTTGATGTTGCTTACTATATCAACAAACTTGCTCAATACATACAATGTCCAATAATGCAACATATACAAGCCCTTGAACGTCTATTGAGGTATTTGTGTGGAGATTACATCATGATCTGATCATACATCGTGACTCTCCAATTACACTTCGCACCTACTCTAATGCTGAGTGGGCTCATGATAAGGATGATTATAATTGCACCACATCCTATATTTTTTATCTTGAAAAGAACCCCATCTCTTGGAGCTTGAAAAAGCAACATACTATCGCACGATTATCTACCGAAGCCGAGTGTCGTGATGTAGCTAATACTACGACAGAATTGTTGTGGCTACATAACCTAGTCAGGGAACTTCGTCTCACCTCTACAATGCCACCAATAATTTAATTGTGATAATGCAATCCAGTTTTCCATTCAAAAAATGAAACATCTTGAGTACATTTGTATCAGAATTATTGGTTGATGCTCTTACAAATTTATTGCATCGGAGTACATTTGTCTCACTGATTCATAAAAATCGGTCTTTCACCTTGGTCGGCCTTTTTGAGGGGGCATGATAAGGATTGATCTATGTTGTTAATAGTCTGCTTAATTCTCTCCCAGATACTTGCAGATATGCTCTACCACATTAATAACTATTAGCCTTATTTATCTCATTGATACTTATAAATGATCCCTAGTTTATTGCTTAACGTTCAGACATGTATACATTATAAATACTTGTTCATACAATTAATACAATATAACTTCTACCAATCTCTTTACTAACAACTCAATAACGGGTGAGTCTGGCTCATCATCTGATGATAACTCAATAACATTAGGCCATTGTTAGTACCGGATTTTTATATTATATATGTTGACGACTACATACGCTGAAGATGACTATGTTATTGAATAGGCATGACAAGTACATAAGGACGACAATACAAATGGTACAAGGATATATTCCAATCATATATCAGTACAAGTATAAACAAAATTGAGTCAAGGATCAATCCTAAGAAATATGAATGGAATTATGTTTGACGAGTACAAGAATACACTTACAGATACATAATGGCTAGAAGACTAGGTCAACTCGTCCCTGACATGTAGGAGAGAATCCAACCACCTTCCCTAAGAAATAGCAACATATAGGCAACCATCACCTAAAAAGTAGGATCATAGAATCAGCTAAATAATCATTCAAAAATAGAATAAAAGGGGTTGGAGAATCATAGATTACTCAAAAGTAATCAGCATAATTATCCATTTGCTGAGTGTTGGACGAGTAGGTATGCATTTTTCATCATAATTGCGTCTCGTTTATTTCTTTCATTTTTACGTACTCGTCCTTTTTATTTTGTTACTAGTTCATAAACAAGAAATTTAGTATACTTAGCTTTTAACCATACAAAATTTTACCAAAACAACCGCCTATAAATTAAGAAATATAGTAAAACAAAATAGGAAAATATTTTAAATGTAACTATGTAAGTGATATTGATACTAGTTACGTGGTCGCAAACTCAATTACCGTTTACATATTTTACATGAAAACGTCAATATAACTAAATGTCACTATGAAAAACTTGTATACGGTATAAGTTATTATTCCCAAAAATGAAAATTAGTAACTTTTTCACGGTAACACATGATAACTTAATATATAATGAATCATTTTAAATATATATACCATATAGAACATTACATAAAACATATACAGTTTTGTGAAGTTGTCCAAAACAGATTGAGGAGTGACTAGTACTGGTTGGCACCTACGCTCAACCCCTTCATATATGGTTGCCCTATATCGATTGGAGGTAGCGACACACTCCAGAAGACACCTTAGCATTCTTTGAAAGGGAGTTAAATCTTCGCGGATCTACAAAAGAGGTAGAGCATATTCGACTATGATTTTTGTGAATAATAAAACTTAGAAAAAAAAAAAAGGCACAAATCACTCAAAACATAAATTTATGATATTTCTTTAAATATAAAAAATACACGGACAGGACAGAACAAAGAATATATATAGAAAATTTATACGCATACCAGGGCGGGGGACTTGAACCCGATCTCGCTCAACATGAGGCACCTCTTTACCTAATGGTTCCTGTTCAATATGAGATGACTCAGTCACCGGCACACCTGTAAATTAAGAAAACAGAGAAATGAACATGAAGATAATTTATAAGAAGGAATATGGTCGTCTTTCTAAAGAAAACTATAGTGTAGTGATCAGGTTCATCATGCCCATCAGTGTAAGCCAAGCAACAGATAGAACCGAAAATATTATGGAACTAATTGCATACCCTGTTTCGCGGCTTCAGCTTCAGCCATTAAACGACCAAGTTCATCCCAATCCCATTCATCAAAATTACCTGGATATTCCAAATCCGCCACATCACTGGGATCAAAATCTAATCCAGCTAAAGGTTGATGATCTGGTCCATTATTAGCTAAATTATATTAGCTAAATCATATCAAGACTAAAAACGTATGCACGATACTGGGCAGCAACAAATTTCAATAAGCACATAAACAGATTCTTGTGAATACACAAAACGTTATCCAAAACTCTTGAATTAGCCTCACTTAAACACTAATCTCTTACACAACAATCATCAACTACGAATACACGTATATATAAAGAAAAAACAAACCCAAAAGATTTCAAAATTCAAAACGGTTGTATATATATACAACATTACACACAAATCTTCATCCAAAGATCATACACAACAATATCTTAAACAACACTCCATCAACTATGATTAGACGTATAGGTGAAGAAGAAAGAAACGAAGATAGAAGCAAAAATGTATATACTACAAGCATCGGGTTTGTATGTATATATAGAATATTACACACAAATCTTCATCAAAAAACATGTTATCCCTTAAACAACGATTTCTTGAACAACAATCCAGAATATTTTACCTGTTGGAGATGCTTCAGTGGTAGCTGACGCTGAAGCGAATGCTACCGTCGCTGACGCGGAAGCGGATGCTACCGTCGCTGACGCGTAAGCCGACACTGACGCCGATGTCGCTGACGCAGCCTGTTGTTGCTTATCACCTAT
Source organism: Heracleum sosnowskyi (assembly GCA_030848705.1). NCBI lineage: Eukaryota > Viridiplantae > Streptophyta > Magnoliopsida > Apiales > Apiaceae > Heracleum > Heracleum sosnowskyi. The sequence goes on along the minus strand of CM061242.1, from coordinate 3,733,650 downwards.
ACATATATAAGATTTGTTAGAACGCATATAAACACACACACACACGATTATATATATGCGCATACAAGAATAGTTTACATATAGACATATAAGTAAATCCACCAAACTAGAAACACAGATCTACCTTCCATGTTTGTTTATTTTAGAGACATGAATGGAAGAGGCGGTGGACGCTAGAGATAGTATTTTGCGAGGTAACCCTGGTGTTTATATAGAGGAATTTTTGTATTAATTTCTTGTTAATTACCGTAGTAGCCCTAATGTGTATGTAATATATTCTAAAAGTTTACTAGCAAAGGATTTTCCAAATTACTTCCACTACCATTCCTTTTTTTTTTTCTCTCTTCATATCTATTCACATCGTTTTTGGTCTTTTTACTTTAACTTGGGTCACCCAAATAAAAATGGGTCAGACCCATTGATTTTTATGCGTTTTTCCTCTCAAATGGATCATCCATATACAAATGGATACTATCCATAGAATTCAAATTTTCTCTACGTCAATTTTATAACTGATTTACTCCTAATCTATTGATTTGAATTTCAATTCCTTATTTTGTGGATCTCCTAATCTATTGATTTGAATTTCAATTCCTTATTTTGTGGATTCATCCTTGACACTTTTATAATTTTCATCGATCTACAACTGAAATTGTATACTATTAGTATTATACATCATGTTAATAGCAGCGTGAATGAGAATTCCAGGATATTAAACTTCTCTCAACACAGTTCTTTTATTTCTATTGTTACCAATGAGAATCAAAATCCTAATGTTTTGAGATTGACTAAAAGTGTTACCGGTAATTTCCATTGTCTTTTCTCTGAAATCATAATTTCATATTTTTATTGTATGATCTTCTTCATTATTTTTCAGACTTCGTGTGTGGAAGAGGTTGTTCACGTAAACTTTTTCAGAGTGGACAAACAATTAAAGGTATTGTACTCCTTTACTTTGATATGTGTTTAACATACGTGTTTATGGTCATTATGCGTTTTTCTTTCTTTCCAAAGAACATGTTAGTAAAAACGCATCAGGTGTCAAAATTATTACCCCGAGACAACCGATTTTGAACAATATTAACAATCCAGGTTTGTCTTTATCATTGTTTTTAGATTAGTTTTTTGATTGAAAGTTCTTTGTTGATTTATTATTTCAATAACTACTTTTTAGGACTGCACAGAAGCCTTGATACTGAATTTGTTGAACGTGATAGCACATCTGTTAAGAATAAAATTTCAAGGACTGTATCCACTTCAGGTATGTCAATGTTAATTTGAAAGTGATTCATACGAATTTAACTCTTTGTTTATGCCATCTTCCATAGACATTTATTTTCAAAGTTGTGTCTATAGAAAATCTAAATGTGGGATAGACGTTTACAACATGTTTGAGCTGTTTGTTATTTTTCAGATTCTTCAGCTCAATGCCTTCTTACTTCATCGCAAAGACGTTTAATCAATGTCAATTTAACTGGGTTTTCTCTTTTTTTCTCTCATATCTTAATACTTTCAAGTCAGATAGAAGGTTGTTTCTCATTTTTTATATAAATTCCATGAACCACATTTCAGAGCCCTGTTTCAAGACTTTTAAATTCAACTCCTGAAGTAAAAGACAAACGAAGCACTTTCTAGTTGCCTGCATCTGGATCTAGGATCACACCACGGAATTCACAAGTTGACATAAACAAACATCAAAGACTTTTGGACACTTACAATCGTGGTACATTGATTTATCATACACCAATATAGGCATTAATAATATTTTGTTGTACTCTTATATATCTTTTTCCCCCCTGTGCAGATCGAGGGTTGCAGGTTCTTCCAAAATATAATTTAAAACATAATATGACTCAAATTGATTCACACATTATTGAGACTTCCAAATCATCCAAATAGAAAGAAAACAAAAAAATTATTACTGTCACTGTTCCATAACCTGAACAACTTGGTGTAAAGCGTCCATGTGATTTTAACTGTTTACGCTTTTTCATACTTTTTGGCATGTCATTCTACTGTAGCTCACTTTTAGGGTTTTCTTTGTGCAGTTAGGTATCCTCAATCATCCAGTGAGTATTTTTAATTATCTACTGTAAAATACTAGCATATAAAAAATCCTAAATTACCACTTTCTTCCATTTGAAATAGGTCATGGTAGTAATAATACATAAATTAAAAAAACAGCTAATGTTGGATCGTCAAGTTCTGGTGTTAACAATTTGTTGTCGGAATTCAACGACGCTGATGAATATCAAATTGAAAAAGATCCCAATGACGATTATATTTTGAATCCAGAGAATCAAGTATATGAAAACGTTGTTTCGGGTAATATTTTCCTGATTCTACCAAATCAGTGTTATGCATTTTCATTAAATTATCCTTTCTGAATTAATATATTTATAATAAATCTTTCTGCAGATGAAGAAGTGGATGAAAAAACAGCTAATGTTGGATCGTCAAGTTCTGGTGTTAACAATTTGTTGTCGGAATTCAACGACGCTGATGAATATCAAATTGAAAAAGATCCCAGTGACGATTATATTTTGAATCTAGAGAATCAAGTATATGAAAACGTTGTTTCGGGTAATATTTTCCTGATTCTACCAAATCAGTGTTATGCATTTTCATTAAATTATCCTTTCTGAATTAATATATTTATAATAAATCTTTCTGCAGATGAAGAAGTGGATGAAGAAGCTGCACATCGAGGAGAATATTTATCCGATATTGAAGCAGATAAAGAACCTCAACTACCTGGTACGTCAAACATAAAATTCACTATATCATTGGCCAGGTATCTTATATATTTAAGTTATGACGTTTTGAATACTACTGTAGATTTATGGGAAGGTTAGGTTAGGAATGAAGATGATGATGTTACTCGAATACAAGGAAGAGTCTACTAATACAAGAGTCTGTGAGCTGTCGGAGTCTGCGGTCTTTAAGAGTCTATAAAGCTTGCTGCAGATTATGAAAATTTCTATTATCTTTGAAGACAGATCACTGGATAAACTCGAATCCTTATCAAGAATCAGAAGATGATTTGATCTTATCAGAAGAGCTGGATTATCCAAGCTGTCAACCAAAAACAGATGAGACAGAATCTCATGATTTACAAGACTAATTTACTTGTTGTTTTTGTTGATAGGAAAATTTTATAAATACCCTCATTCTACATTGTAATATGTGATCGTGTGTGTTGAAACCTTAATCTTGTATTAGGTTTTTACATTGAGAGTTTGTAGCTGTAAAATTGTTTACAGAATGTAGCTGCTAAGGATATTTGTACATCCTTGGTAGAGTTTGTAACTTTAGTTATTCAATATAACTCATCGTTGCAGCATCTTTGTTTTGTGTTCTTTCAATTCCGCATATTTACTATTCTGTTTGTCAAACAAGAAAAACACAAAAATAGACATATTATTACTACTTGTATTCAAACCCCCCTTTCTACAAGTAGTTCTAGTTTAACAAGTGGTATCAGAGCAGGTTTGATTAAGTTCGAATCAAGAAGATCAAAAACATGTCTGGATACAAAGATGGCAATACAAAAATCCCCATACTCAAAAGGGGTGAATATATACTCACTGGAGAGTCAAGATGTTGCATCATATTGAGGCTACTCATCCTGATTATCTTGACAGAATCAATGATGGACCATTCATCCCAACAAAGGTGGTTGCTACAACGAATGAAGAAGGAAAAGTTGTAGGAGATCACACAATCAACAAGCCAAAGGGTGATTAGTCTGCTGAAGATAAAGCCAGTATACTCAAGGATGCAAAGGTAAGGAATATATTATTTAATAGTCTTGACACCGTTCTCACAAATTATGTTCTCTCATGCACAACAACAAAAGAGATGTGGGACAAGCTAAAGGTGCATTGTGAAGGCACCAAGCCTGTGAGAAAGAATTACAGGGCTTTGCTGATCCAGGAGTATGAACACTGTGCTTCTAAAAGTGGTGAGACTTTGGTGGAAACTTATGACATATTCACCAAGCTGATTAATGATATGGCTATTCATGACAAGTACTATGATAAAGAAGACGTGAATGCCAAGTTTGTGAAGTCTCTCTTTGGATACTATGGTGAAAAGATATCTGCTATTGAAGAAGCCAATGATATGGATGAGATAACATTGGAAGAGATCTTTGGGAAACTGAGAAACTAGGAGCTAAATAAGCAGCAGTTGGAACAAAGGGATGAAGGGAAAAATAGAAGCATCGTACTCTCCATTCAACAGGAAAAAGACAAACTGCTGAAGAATTTAGAAGAAGAATCATCTTGCAAAAGTTCAAAGAAGCAGAAAGAGAAGATGATTCAGGAATCAAAGTCTAACCTCTTAGACTCTGATAACAGTGACTCAGAAGCAGATATGGAAAAGCTTATGGCTCTCTTTGCCAAAACCTTCAGAAAAGGAAGGTTCAATAAAAGAAGATTCAGCAAGAGACCATCATCCAAAAAAGAAAGCAATAAGCAAGATAGCAGCAAAAAGTCAATTGTCAAGATTGACAAGTTCAAGGTTAAATGCTTTAACTGTGGCATTGTTGGACATTTTGCTGGAGAATTTAGGAAGCCAAATAGCAGACAAGCTGGAAGTGGAAACGCTCTCATGGTGACAGAAAAGGATTGGGATGACTCAAGTGATTCTGAAGATGAGTTTGATTATGAAAATATTGCATTAATGGCTATCTCTACTAACAAACCATCTTCACCAAAGAAACCAGCAACTGAAAAGGGCACCAAGAAGAAGCACACTTTTATACTTGATAGTGGATGCTCAGGACATTTGACCGGAAAGAAGGTCCTGCTAATAGATTTTGTGAAGAAATCTGATCCAGAAGTTTCTTTTGGAGATGGCAACAAAGGAGACACTCTGGGATATGGCTCAATTGTACTGGGAAGATTTGGAAGCGTGTCGCTGTTGAATTGACACCATTAGTAACTGCCTTTATGTGCAATGAATTTCAATCTAGTCAATCAATTTCAAAGTCAATCAACTCCATGGCAATCTTTTGTTTTGTTTAGGGGCTCTTGCCCCTCATAAGCAGCAAAAAATAAAATAAAAATTCAAGCACATCTCAAATATTTCTTTTTAACCCAGGATCTTCCCTTCCCATCAAATTAACTGGAAGCACTAATTTTTTCTACCTGGAAAGCACAACTCCAAATGCTACTACATGGATATGATTTATTTGGCTACCTTGATGGGTCAAAATCCCTCCAGCAGCTACTATGACTGAAAATCATAAAGAAGTGCCTAACCCTGCCTTTCGTGTATGGTTTAGACAAGACAAACTCATCCATAATGCTATACTTGCGTCTGTTGATCCTTCATTGGCATCTATGGTTGCTATGGCTAAATCCTCTCAACATGCCTGGAAAGTTCTTTATCTGGCATTTGCAAATAAATTACAAACAAGAATACCTAGTTTGCGTGATCAACTTGGAAAAATTTCAAAAGATAACAAATCCATAGCCGAATATCTGCGTCAAGTTCGTAACTCGGCTGATGAATTGGCTGTCGCAGGCTCTCCTGTCACAAATGCTGAACTTGTTGTCAAGATTTTAAGTGGTGTTGGACAGTGGCGCTCTAATTGTCAATCACAGGCCCCATCTCAGAATTTATATGGTGGTTATTCAGCACCCCAAAGCTCTGCAGCTCGCGTCAATCCCAACCTGGTAACAACTCTGTTCCTCGCACTCGTTAAATTGATCATTGTTTTGTCAGTGTATTTTCCTTTAGTTTTTTTTCGAGTATATTTATTTTCAAATTTGTATATCCAATCTGATAATTTTATTACTCGAGGACTTTTATTTAAAAGATAGTATAACGCACTCCTACAAATTTATGTTAATAATTTAATTCCGGAAAATCCAATTTCCAATTCGAGTCAGTAATATTAATTATAATAATTCAATTTCCAATTGATAGTTAAAATCAAAGTAGAATTTTAATAATTCAAAAATTCGAATATCTGATTCAGTTATAAAAAAGGATGAGGAAAAGGAATGAAACAATTCTACAAATATAATTCAGTTACAGTGCCTTGTATGAAAGACGTGTACTTTTGCACCAAAATTTTGAATCCTACTTGCAATTTGAAATTAATCCCTACATATAATTCTATAAATATGAGATTTCAGACCTCCCAAAATCTAATTTATTTTAACTATTCTCTCCATATTCGAGTTACAAACATATCGTCTCAGGTTGCCTCATTACAGTTATCGCAATTCAAAATACAATAATTCGATGAAGAGAGACTTGTTTGATTCGGAGTGCTTTCGAATCGGAGCCATTTTGATAGCAATGGTGATGGTGTTTTTTCTCAATTTCAAGTTGTTCATCGTGATCATACTTATTATGATCATTACTTTCATGCCACAAGAAAAAGAGAAATTTACGAATTTTTCAGTACCCGAAAACGCTTACTCTAACGAGAGGTTTTCGCGCAACTATCATGAAAAAGAAGAACATCATGCAACGAAGAAAGACCTTGCAACGAAGAAAGACCTCGTTGATTCGGAGTCGATTTCGGAAAAAAAGCTGGATGCCACGCCGCTTTCGAAATTATCCAAGTTTTCACGGATAAAAAATTTTGTTGGTGGTGTTTTTCCTTAAATTCGTGGTTGAACCTCCTCAAACAGTCTTGTTTCCCGTGGTTATCGTGCATGCTAGTGTCTGATTCATCATCTTCTTCTACGGAAACTATTTCGAATATTTAATGTTAAACAAGGAGTTTATGTAATTTTGTGTAATAAAACAGTTATAAAATTAGTTATGTCAACTACATTTTTTGTGCAGTCAGAATCCGAATACTTTCGCCTGTCTTGCATTGATAAATTCATGGTTATTTTGAACAATAATTAATTCAGAATTCAGATCGAAATTGCTAGTTTTAATATTTGAAAAAGACTCGATATTTAATTGATCTGTCACATATATTTTTATGTTGCTAGTAGAGAAGATTGTGTTTGTTTGATGTACAATTAAAAAAAAAAAAAAATTATTATCGACACATCTATTTTTTTTAAATATTTATAAATTACATATCATTCGATAAATTTGATAATTGTAAACTATATTTTTATCTATAGAAGATAATATTTTCAAACTTTTTTTTAAGCAGAAATCAAATTGCCCCTAAACTTTCAATAGTAATTTTATCTGACAGCATTGCCTCTTAAAAGAATCTAAAGTTAATGGATAGTAGGTTGTTCTATTTTTCTGCAGCTACTGAAATTCATTATGTGCCAAGCATATTATATCCACGTTCTTTTTAATAGCAAATCACCAACATTCTTCAATTACATTGTCTAAATTTGCGTTGTTTTGGCTCTGTCATTGCCATGGTTTCACTAGGCCGAGCCGTAGACTGCTACTTCTTCTTAGCAATTAATCGGTCGATTAATCGACAGACGAACGGTCCCGTCTCAATTAAACGAAAATCGGGTCACAGAACGGTTTTTTAATTAATCGGTCAAAAATCAGTCAAGATGGGAAAACTCGGTCAAGACGGGTCAAAATCGACCGAGACGGGTCAAATTTTTATACTTCTACTTTTTCCCGGCTTCCCGCAAAAGATTATGAAATTGTGGTAATATTTTGACTCCTACAATTACTTGTGATGCAGGTACCCTTTTGAATCTCTCACAAGCATTCCTGTCAAACCACTTTACTTCACCAAGATGTACCTCTGTATGTGAAGAAAGTTTTAGCTGAAACTTTCTTTGGTCCTCCGAACGAGGGAGTTTACAGTCCATCTGTTCAGGCCACGCTCTATCAGATGGGAAAGGCTGTTCTTGGCAGGTTCGCTCTCTCTCACACATCTATTCTATCTATCTAATTCATATGCTTTGCTAAAACATTTACTTGATTTATTGACATTATATCAGGTTCCCTGATGTATCACATGCCGAATATACATTTATAACTGATGGCAGTTCAGATAAGCAACTTAGGTTAACTTCAAAGACGTAACAGTTATAACTTTTGCTGTGAGCCTTATTTTCTGACTTTTTATGGTTGGCTAATGTGACTTTTGCAGTTCCAAGATGATGTATATTCGCCAACGGATGAATCACATGGTACAATTGAATCAAGCTTGAGCTGTATATTCTCAAAGGTGTAGAAATTTCTCGACAAGTATTAAACGTGTTCAACTTTCCTCAGTATTACCTTGCCTGCTATAACTTTTCTTTTTCTTTTGTGAATCATAATAAATGTGTAAGATCCAGAAGTTGTAAACATTACTTTTGATAATGATGGACAGTCCCAGAATCCCAGTTACTTCTCCTAGGTGCATACTATCTTATGTCAACACCATTCTTATAAATAGATAGGTGCCCTCCAAAAAGAAAATTCACTCTCAAATTCATTGTTGGTTGCAAGATTTGTCAAGAACAGACATTGATGACCCAACGATTGAGTCTGCGATTTTGATCTGAACAATGGGGTTTATATTGTCATGTAGTAAAACATTAGGTATAATGTGTAAGATATATAGCATAGGATTGCCTATACAAGGGCAAAAAATGGAAGCAGAACATTGTACACCTACAACTTTGAGGCAATGCAAGATGAAAATCAGTTTACTAGCCCTCTTCTAGAAATAGTGCATTATAACACCTCTTCTAGAAATAGTTCATCTATCATTCCAAAAGGAAGTTCATAGAACCAAGTTTAGTTTTAAATTGCCGAATAGTAAACATCGATCAATGTGTCCATATAATCTCTGTTTCAGTTGGTCCAGAACATTCAAAGTCTTTCTGGTACATAGGAGGTTACAACTTTTGGAATGAGGTTTGGCAGGGAGAGCCATTAAAAGGCCAGAGTTGCTTAGGGTCACTAATGAAAGGTAGCTAATGCTAAATAAAACTTAAAAGAAACTCAAGAGAGTTATGCGGATCAAGTTTCTACACTTTAGTTTCAAACAATAAAAAAACTATAAACATACAGTCTGCAAGATATATTATATATAAGAAGGTAATTAGTTATATAAACTTAATAACAGTTTTCAAATGACTGCAAACTTAATTATAGAATACAAAAAAAAAAAAATTTGGGGTGCAGTTACTCCACAACTTCACAATCAATGTTCAATTGGTTTAAATTCTCAAGCAAGCATTGGCTTCAATCAGTATCCATTACTCAAATCATGAAACCCTTGTTACCAAAAACGAGGGGTATCCATTACTTTAAAGTACTGGGGATTTTGGAATGACAAATAAAGCTTTGCTGACAAGGACTTTCTAGGGCACCGCTGGAACAATTTTCTCATTTTTGATATTTCTGCATAAGCATTGGCTTTAATATTGTGGAAGTAAAGAAGTATCACCTTGAGCGAAGGGGAAGACATAAGCAAAACCTTTATTAAAAAGAGGACTTTTTTGTCAAACACCACACCAAAAATTGTCAAAGTGTGTAGTTGGTGTAGTAACAAGTCCTTCCAGCGATGGGTCTCCAGTCTTTAGGGATGGCAATCGGGTCGGGTCGGCTCGGGTTTGGCATTATTCAAATCCAAACCCAATTTTTTTAACCATACCCGAACCCGACCCGAACCCGAAAAATACCCGAAAATTAATATCCAAATCCAATCCAATGGATTTCGGTTCGGGTTTGGATATACCCGAAACCCGAAATTTTTTGAATTGGATTTGGATAATATCCGAAACCCGAAACCCGAAACCCGAAACCCGAAACCCGAAAATTATTGGATTTGGATAATACCCGAAACCCGAAAATAAAAATCCAAAATTTAAACAAATTTAACAGAAGTCAGCATTTCAGTAACATTTAGCAATGAATAATCCAAGTCTCCAAGTCCAAGATACAACCTTTCCATGAGCATGGCAAAATATCATCTGGATCCAAATTCCACACATATTACAAACTCAAATTATTAAATAAGATGGTTCTGCCTGTAACAATGGCATATATATATTACTTAATTGGTTGTGTATAAATTTAGTAGCATATGATATAAATTTTTTAGTAGTCTTATAGTGTTAATAGTGAATGAGTACGATTACTTGGTTATGTATAAATTTAGAGCAGATGATATAGGGTATAGGGTATAAGGTTTAGGGTTTAGGGGTTATGGTTTTGGGGTTAGAGTTTAGGGTAAGTGGGTAACCCCTAAACTTTGAAATTTCTAATCTTTTTCTTATATAATTAAAAATTTTGAATCTCTTTATAATTGATATGTTGATAGGTTAGGGTCTGTATGAATTTTATATTATATATATATTCGGATTTTTTTCGGGTTTCGGGTTCGGATCGGGTTTCAGAGTTTCGGATATTCGGGTTTTTTTCGGGTTTCGGGTTCGGATCGGGTTTCGGATTTCGGGTCGGGTTTCGGATCGGTATATGTAAAATCCAAATCCAAATCCAAATATTTTCGGGTATAAAAATCAAATCCATATCCAAATCCAAATCCAAAAAATCGGGTTCGGTATATCCAAAAAATCGGGTTTCGGATCGGGTATCCATCGGGTCGGATAATTTTGCCATCCCTACCAGTCTTTGTCCAACTGTTAAATTCAAACTCTTTACTCCAGGTACCTACACACGAAACATATTAAACTTCTTAATACTTTCATACATCCAGAATAGATTTATGCATTAAAACTCAAGCCTAAAAAATTATAATTAAAACATTGTCAACATCAGTTGTATTTCTAACCAGTACAATTTGAAGACTCTGCAGGTTGGGCAAACATCTTATCAAGCTAAGAGAATTTGAAATTTGACACACATTATGAAATCCAATGCCAATTAACTTCAGGATCTCTATTTGTGGTGCAAGTCCTTTCAAAATCGAATGAAACGGTCCCAAAACCTACACATGCATCAAAAAGCAAAACATTAAATTGTGAGACGCATTAAATTCCGACAATGTATACCAAGTACTATATATTATTTAGTTGAATGTAAAATCCATTAGTTAGATTGGTTGAACTGATATGTTATTTTTACCTCGACAGTGTAACCACTAAGAAAAAGTTCCCTGATGGTAGGTGTATTGCCAAGAAGCTTGATCAAATTTACGGGCATCCTCATGTTGGGATTTACTGTTGTCAGTGCCAGACTTAAGACTTTCAGTTGTTTGGTCCGTTCTAACCATTGCCACTCAATTTGTTCACTTTTGCGCAAGTGCAAATTTGTGAGGTGGTTGTCATTTGTAAATTGGCAGCCCAGATGTTGAATTCCAGTGCAGCTATGCAAAAACAATTCCTTCAGTTGAGAACCAAATGAGATGTCAGCACAAAATGAGATGTCGACAAGTGTAACCCTTATTAGATTAGCGAAGCTTCTGAGTTTGGGTAATGGAGTTAGTACGCATGTAGTGAGCTTTAATTCAACCAACCCTTCACAAGCGAACAACGGAATTTCGTAGGCATTTTTCTCCGAAAATGTGATCTCTAGGACCCTAATTCTTTTATTCAAAAAGTGCTGAAGCCACCGAGAGATAGTACAGTGATCAAGTTTTGGAGGAATGTAGAGATGAAAATTGAATAAAGGTCCTTGGTGAACCAACGTAATCATTTCAACGGCCCTCGAAAAAGCAGATTGATGTGTATCTTTGTCTTTCTTAGAAGTGAGTTGTGAGAAAAATAAGTTATCAAGGACAAGGTTGTTTTTCATTCCCCATTTACGCCTCCATTGTTTTGACAGAACACTTGTTCTTGCTGCATCGCGAACTGACAAACGCTCCAAGATACAATATAGTAGCTCTTGGGGCAAATTGGTGATCCTATCAGATCTTTCAACAAGTTGCAATATCTTACTATCAAGTCGCCTTCTTTTAGCACTTGGTGTGTCGTCATCTAAAGCATAAGATTGTCTCTTTGGGAAATCACCGGCCATCTCTAATTATATACCTATGTAATCATAGTATCAACTCAATTAGCTGGCTATTTGATTGGGACAAGCAGTTAATTAATAAGTAGAGATTGATCCAAAGCAAAACATATATGCATGAGTATTTACATTGAACCAAAATCTCATAAGGTCTAGGCAACTATCATTTATATTGATCGAAATTGACATTCAAAACAAAAATGTACATTAGATCCGAAATAAGATGAAAAAAGTACAAGATCAGTGTCCAACACAGTTATTCAGAAAAGAATTATACAAACAGATCCACCAAGCAGAGAAAAGTATGTTTAGTTACATTAACATTCAAAAAGTACTACTTCAATCATTTCAAAATTTTAAAAAAAAAACAAGAACAAATTCACAACTAGAGGAACTATTTGCTCTATATTCGCTGCTTTTACTTACAGAAAAAATTAAGAAATTAAGAACCTGCCTGCAGCACAAGAATTGCATTCTTTTTATACAGCTCTGAAACATAATATACATAACAAAAATCATGACGCGGAATCAAGCAATGACATCAAATCTCAAAATAGAATATACATACATCAATTAAATCAGCACGTATAATTATACAGCATCAACTGTGCTGTAATTACGGTATATCCACTAAATGCCCCATCCAATTAAGCCAATTAAGCAAAAATTAAAAGATGTACAGAGAGAGAGAGAGAGAGAGAGAGAGAGAGAGAGAGAGAGAGAGAGAGAGATTACTTTGGCTTCGTAGATGCGAGGGCCGTGAAAAGCAAGAGACCAGAAGTAGAGTCAGGCAAGTCTCCGTTCCAATCGTCACTGAGAGAGAGAGAGATTACTTTGAACAACGTACGTAAGATCCTTGGTTTTATAAGAAAAAAGTTGGCTTTATAAGAATTACTACTCCATGACGTCATCATGGAGTATTTGAATAGATGACGTGGCAGTCCCTTGTTTTTACAAAAATATCCCCCCTCCATGATGATGTCAGGTGTCCTGAGTTCATATCGTGTGTAATTTAAACCAATTTAGAAAAAAGTAATTAAATTGGTGTTAAAATAATGATAACATAATAATTATTATTAAAATTTTATTACTCACTTTACTTATAATATGGGCTTTATCTTGTGTTTTAAAAATCAGAAAATAATTGTTTAACAATTTTTATCTGACTTGAATTGTGAATAAATGGAATAGAAAAGAAAATCACCAACTTTTTACATGTAGAATTCTATTAATATAAAAAATCTATATTTGGTTTATATTATCAAAATACACTTCTTAGAATGTATGTTTGTTATATGTAAAAATAATATCTATACTATTATATTAAAGATGAAACATTGAAAGTTTTGTAGTCTGGTCGTGAAAGTTTTTGTAGTCTGGTCACTCCATTCATAACCGTTAGATATTTCTGATCAAATCGATGAGAACCGTTAGATAAAATATTAAAATTATTATATAGAATATCTTTTCTATTTTTCCTAAATAAAACCTCTCATTTTCCAAAAATATCACGAACAGTTTTATTTAATAAAATAAAATAATAATATTATAATTATTAATGACTAACCGATTTTTTTTTAAAACATATATATTCTTTTTTATATTTTCTTACTAATATTTCTCCTAACTAAAACCTCAAAATTATCACGGGATATTTCATTTAGTAGCATAAAATACAAATATTATAAATCTATCTATCTATACTATCAATACTATTATATAATAGAGGAAACATTAAAAGTTTGGTTGGTCGGTATGGTACGTTGTGATTTTACTTAATTGCCATATTTCATGTTTTCACTTAATTAACCTTACTTATTTATATAAATATATTATTAAATAATAATATTACCTATTTATAACCAATTACATTTTTTCCCTAAAATACATTCTTTTTTCTAACAAATTTCTCTACTTTTTCAAACATGACAATTAACTTTTTTAACTAAAACATGTCAGTTTTTCTATTTTTCCTTACTAAAATCCCCTATTTTCCAAAAATATCATGGACAAACCTTTAGTTATTTATTTTTAAACCTATAACATTATAATTATTTTTTAAAAATTAAAAGTTTGGTTGGTCGGTATGGTACGTTGTGATTTTACTTAATTGTCATTAACTGTCTTTCGTGTTTTTACTTAATTAACCATACTTATTTATATAAATATATTATTAAATAATAATATTACCTATTTATAACCAATTACCTTTTTTCCTAAAATACATTATTTTTTCTAACAAATTCCCCTACTTTTTCATACATGGCAATTACCTTTTTTAACTAAAACATGTTAGTTTTTCTATTTTTCCTTACTAAAACCCCTCATTTTCAAAAAATATCACGGACAAACATTTAGTTATTTGTTTTTAAACCTATAATATTAAAATTATTTTTTAAAAAGTTTACCTATTTTAACATGTCTACTTATTTTTATTAACAAATGCAATCACTAAGAATATTAAAATATAAATAATCAAATACCTATTTATAACCAATTACTCTAAAACACATTATAGATTTTTTCTAACAAAGTCTCTTCTTTTCTAAATATATCACGGGAAATTGTCTTTTTCAATTTACTTTTTCAATTTTTCTCACTAAAATTCATTTTTTTTCCCAAAAATATCATAGGAAACCCTTTACTTATTTATTTTAGAACGAATTTAAATTTAAATGCTTTTAATTATTAAATTTTAAAACCTCATTTTCCAAAAATATCACGGGCATTTACCTTTTTAAACTAAATATATGTTACATTTTTTATTTTTTTATTAAAACCCCTCATTTTCCAAAAATATAAGGGGCAAACCCTTACTTATTTATTTTAAAATATGTTTTAATTTTTTTAATTAATTAAAAGTATTTAATTATTTTAACATGCCTACTTATTTTTTTAACAAATACAATTAATAAAATATTAAAAATATAATAATAAAATAATAATTAATAATTCGTGCATCGCACGGGTTATAAGCTAGTAATTATAATTTGAATTAATCAAATTGTTATATTCCTTCACAAAAAAGTGTTATAAATCACTCTTTATAACGTAGATCCACATGTATTATTGTTAGCATGGTATACGATCCAGGTATATTATTGTTAGACATGAGTATCATACTGATAATTTTTAATATTGTAATTGATATTAATTGTTATCTTGATATTTGTTCTGGAACTACCCATAATAAATTCAAAAGAAAAAATATTTAAGATTTTTTATATAATTTTTTTTAAAATTATCAAAATACACTTTTTAGTTTTTAAATATAATCATATTATTAATCAAATACACTTTTTAATATTATATCTAACAATTCTCATCGATCTATTCAAGATCTAACTATATTTATTAATTTGGTCATGTATTGATTATACACGGACCACTTGATTTGAATTTTTTCTTAAATTGATTTTAATATTTTATTGAAAGAAACATAGAATTTCTAAATTTAAAAGGATTAGGAAATTTTTTTAAATCGGTGCTACAATAATAAAAATATATTTATTAAAATGTAGATACTCACTTTTACTATTCTATCTTGAGTTTTAGACATTGGATTTTGACGATTTTACGCGGAGCTAAAGAAATTATTTTTAATTTATTGATGGTTTAATAACGATTATTTAACTAAACCTTCCCATACACTAAAGATAAAAGATAATTACGATTTTTTACATAAAGATTTCTATTTAATATAGAAAACTCATTTATAATTGGTTTAAATTATCAAAATACACATTTCAGTATTTAAATATATTCCTACTATTAATCAAATATACTTTTTAATATTATATATAACGGTGTTCATCTATTTATTTAAAATCTAAGTGCTCTTATTAATTTGATCGTAATACCGGCAAACCGACTACCAAAGATCCCTATATAAGAATTTAATTATTATTATTCATGGTTGTAATTTTTTTTTTATAACTAACGGGACTAGCTAATAGTAGTCAAAGTTTGTAATTTGAATTTACAAAACTTGTGAATACAATTTTTAGTACTTGAATGTTATATTATTAATTTCTATACATATTTAATTAAAAATACAATAAACTGATAATAATATATAAATTAAATATAATTTTAACCCGTAAATAATAAAAAAATTATTAGCGAAAAACATTAAGAAACCAAAGTTAAAACCGGCAATATAGTGTTGGGGAGAGTCAGAGTCAAATGTGGGCCGGTGTGAATCATAGAAGTATCTGGTCACCAACTTTTGTCTAATAAAATATGAATAATGATGGTATGGGTACCGAATTTGATTAAAAAAAATGTATCAAATTACATTTGTTAGAATATGATTGGTTCTATATTAATGGATCACATGTATTCACATTAATAGTACTAATAAAAACATTTTCAAATGCCACATCACCATTGTCGCATCATTTTGTACCAATTTTTGGTACCAATTCGGTACCTCTAGCACTACTCATAAAATATTGTTGTATCTAGTAACTCTTAACTTATATTTTATTAATAAAAGATTGATTCACTTTCATTTGAATTTGAATCTTTGTCCTAATAAGTTAAAATATTAATAAAATATAAAATAAAGAGCAATTATAGAGAATGTTATTGGAGTTGACACATAAATCAATGAAATAACTTGCTAAAAATTTAATTTTTTATAATATATTTAGGACTTAGGAGTGAAGTAAGAAAATATTGGGGTGCTCTAAGCAGTGTACTTTCCACTTTCAATGGCAAGAACATCAATTTATAAGCCAAAATCGATTTCATTGACTTGAATCTCAGTTATTCTCGGGAACTTGAAATATGCATGGGTCAGCTGGGTGAGATGATGAATTGAATATGACTCTAGTCATATTTGGTCGAGAGGAGGAGTTATGAGGAATGATGACGAAGGTGAAGCAGAATTAGCAGGGATAATGTGTAAAATCCACCATCTCCTACCTCTCCGATCCTAAGGATTCACCTATGACTGTGAAAAAATCTCTTAGATGTAGCTGAAATTGGAGTTTATCGGTGAAGACATTATCTAAGGATTAATCGGAAAATCGGGAATTAATCGGAATAATTAATCGGATTATTAATCAGAATAAATTTAATAATATTTTTTATATAAAATTAAATTGATACATATAATTGTTTTGTTATTTCAGCTAAACATATGTTGGGTGGCATTCCAGAGAGAACTTATTATTAGAGTCCGGAAGAGAACCATTACATATATATTCATAATACATATTTTTATCACATTTTTTATTAGATATGATTATAAATTTAAATTATTAAATCAAAAAACAAAATTAAACTCCTTTTTTAAAAAAAATAATTAAAAATTAGTCAAATAGTCCAAAGTGATTCTACAGCATAATCAAATCTATCCAAAATGATTCTGCAGCAGAATCAAATTTAAAATCAATGTTTTATTCAAATTTTAAATGTTAAATATTTATAAAGTTTGTATATGCTAATATTCTACGTTAGAATCAGATTATATATTTTATGTAAAAAAAATAAAATTATTTATGAAATTATATAATAGAATATATGGTTCTCCCTGATTCTCTATATAAGATGGTTCTCCCTGGAATAATGGCCAACATATGTTATTATCGTATATTCATGTAAATATAATAAAAATATTGTATAATTGTAATAACATAAAATTTTAAAGGTTTAACTTTTGAATTATAGATCAATTTGAAAAAACAAATTAATATAATTTACGATTTAGGCATCTAAAATTATAATTATATGTACAAAAATAATATTTTTTTTCTACTGTTTAATGAAGTTTCTACCATTTTAATTTTTAATTTTTTTTTAATTTCAACTATTTTTTACTATTTTTATTAATTAGCCCGATTTTTGACCGAATAATTGGATTTTTGACCGATTATGACTGTTTAGCCAATTTTTGACCGTTTTTCTAAAGAAATGATTAATTAATCGATTTCCGCTTAATCAGTTCGGTGACCCACCATCTAGCGATTAATATTAATCGCCAATTTTTAGAACACTGCTTGCAATTAGCTAGGCAATTTTAGTTTTAGAATTCTATAATTTACTAGTATTATTTTTAATTGTGCACTTGTGTTTTTTTTTTACTTTTTGATTTTAGAGCATTACTCCCTCCGTCCCCCTCAATTCTTTACATTGGGGGACGGGGGTTCGGCACGCATTTTAATGCTCCTTTAATATATACTTCAATAAATTATTTTAAATTTTTTCTTTTTCTGAAAAAAATATAATGTTTAGATTTTTATTTAGAAAAAAGAAAGTTTTCAAAATTAAGTTGTAGAGCTATACTTTATAGAAGTCTTAAAATACGTGTCAAACAGTGTAAAAAACTGTAAAAAAAATGAGAGGGATGGAGGGAGTATTAATTTATTACCATACTTTAACTATACTAGTAGTATACTACTACTACTTTTGTTTCTGTATTTTTATTACGTACTTCGTAATTGACCAGGTCCAGACGGTCAAAACACATGTAAATGGCTAGTTGTCTCGTGTAACCGGTAAATAACAAATTACTCCCCTTTCGTTCCATTCATTTGTTATCATTTCAAATGGAAGGTTTGACACGCATTTTAAGTCTCTTATAAAATATAATTTCATTACTTATTTTTAAAAAAATTCTTCTTTGAATAAAAATTAAATGTTTGGATTTTTATTCAAAGAAGAAATTTTTTAAAAATAAATAATGAAACTATATTTTATAGGAGCCTTAAAATGTGTGTCGAACCTCCTATTTGAAACGATAACAAATGGGTGGGACTGAGGGAGTATATAGTTTTTCAATTTATTATCATTTTTTATTAATAATTTTGAATTCTACACTGTGATAGTACGTCTATGATGTATATGTTTAAAATACTAATTATTATACTGAATTTTCGATAATGGGTCCTAAACAGACCCATAAAAGATTTGGTCCTAAAAAGGAGTCATATTGGTGCGACTTGGGCTTCGGCTCGCACCGTAAGTTTCAGGATGAACTAGGATGATTCTTCTAAGTATGATGGGCTCGCATCATCTATGCATGATGGGCTCTTCTTCTTATGAGCTCTCACCTTGATAAGGGCTCGCACGAAGTTCTCATCATGATGAACTGGGCTCTCACTATGTTGAGCTCGCACCATAATCTTATGGGCTCACACCATAATATTATGGGCTCGCACTATAATCTTATGGGTTCTCACCATTGTGAAATAATGGGCTCGCACTACTTATCAGAAATAAGAATGATTGAACACAGGTGAGCTCGCACCACTTGACTAATGAAAGGTAATATCTAATTTATGTATTTTTATATATATTGACTTGTGCGGTGCGAGCCTGACCAGCTCGCATCATGGGTGAAGTCCAAAATATGGAAATTCCTATTTATGGAATGGATGTTTCTTGGTTGACACGGGACAGACCTACAATCATGGAAAAAAATGCGGAGATGCCGCGAGATTGTAGGAAAACGTGTGTAGACCGGACTATTTATGGGAACATAAGGTGGATTGATAAACATTGAACTATTTATGGGAACATGAGGTGGATTGATAAACCTTGAACTATTTATGGGAACATTGGAGGGATAAACTTTGACTATTTATGGGCTTGGATTGAATGAGCTTATCCAATAACTTGTTTTTCAAGAACTACGTGAGATTTGAGTACGTAGACACCTTGTATGATACACAATTGACACTCGGCAAAGAGCAAGAACGCATTCTCTATTCAATTTTCTGAGGAGTCATCATACAAGTCCAGCCACCACTTTCCAACATTTATAAATATTAATATAATTTTTTCTTGAAATTTGATTCCTTAATTAAATTCCAAATTTTGTCCTATGATGTACTTGTATTTATATTCTCCCACTTTCTGTTTTCTTCATTTCTCTGCATCTCACTACAAGTACAAACAACTTAGCTTCTTCGACTACTACTCTGTGTTTTACCTATCTTTTTTACTTCAGCTATGCATATATGACATATGTGAGTTATTATAATCAAACTTGAGTAAATTATGTTCTCATTTAAGTTACTGTCTATTCTGCTGATGCTTGCCAGTCTGTTGTGAATTTTCAATATTTGTTTATGTGAAAGCCCGATCTAGTTATTTTTACTTCGTTTCCTACTTCCCAATGGATAACCCTAAGTATGTCCGGTTTGGTTTGGCTATGGTACTAAAAGAAGTCTATTAATAAAATCTCTATAATTGTATAGGTATTTACTAGAGTTGGAACTTCATTTAAATGTTTTCGTAAAAAGGACTTCTAATTACCCAATTTGATCTGTTTTTTTATACTGTATCATTCTTATATGTTATTTATAACAACTTGATCACGCCATTTTTATCGATGTACCACTTGCATTTACTGTACAGAGACTATTGGAGCTTATAAGAGAATGAAAGTTGATTTGGTTGGTGAAAGTTCTTTACCATATGAATCTCATGAGTCTGGTGTTGTACACACTTTGCTGGCTTGTTCAAAAGCGATCAAGAAGAGAATCTAGAATTAGCCGATGCTTTGGTGAATCAAATCAATTCAGGTTCCGTGTCATATGTTGGAGCCAGAAAAAATTGAAACCGACAAGGGTTCACAGGCAGAGAAGATGTTTGAAGAGGGGAAAAAGATCAAAACCAAAATCACAACAACTTTTTCTGTGTTGGTTTTCTAGGAAAGCATCCTAGGGTAGAGTGTTCTAAGCAACCAGTGGTTCCGTCTGAAACCTGTCAGGCTGTCGTGCATCTTTTGATTTTGTTTGTAAAGTCAATGGTTACAGCGGTAAGGTTTATGTTAAATCTGATCTATCTTGTCAAGGTATGGGGATAGTGAAGATGGAGAATCTCATACTAATTTCAGAACCAGCAAAGGTTGCTTAATATTTTCCCCAGTGTAAACTTATTATAACAACGTGGCAACTAATTATATGACATGTCTAAATAAACTAGAATACACAACACACTCCATTTGTAAACTGGTCTCCAGCAGTTAAGAATAACAGCAAGATTCCTCTCTGTTCTTTTAAATAAAAGTCAGGGTGTTCAAATTCAAAGAAACAAAAGCATTTAAATCAATGCTAAGAATTTAAATTCTCATGGCAGGCAGCCAGGCACTAGTCTTTAATCCAGGGAAATTCAAACCAAAACTAAGGTGTATTCATTGGGTTGCCATCTCGGGATTTTCAAATAAACCTTTGCTGACAAGGACTTTCTAGGGCACCGCCCCAAATGTTCTCTGATTTTCGATATCTCTGCATAAGCATTATTGGCTTCAATTTTGCAGTTAAGTTGCATCACTTTGAGCGAAGGGGAAATCAAAAGCAAACCCATTATGAAACAAAGAACATTTTTGTGAAACACCACACCATGAATTACCACACTCTGTAGTTGGTGCAGTAACACGTGCTTGCAGCGATGCAGTTCCATTCTTTGTCCATCTGTTGGATTCAAACTCTCTACTCCAGGTATCTACACACACAAAACATATTAAACTTCTTGATACTTTCATACATCCAGAATAAATTTATGCATTAAAACTCGAGCTACAAGGTTATAATTAAAACTTTGTTAAAATTAGTTCTATTTCTAACCAGTGCAATCGCAAGAATCTGCAGGTTGGGCAAACATCTAATCAAGCTAAGAGAATTTGAAAGTTGACACAAATTATGAAATCCAAGGCCACATAATGCCAGGTCCTTTGTTTGCGGTGCAAGTCCCTTCAACATCGAATGAAATGGTCCCAAAACCTAGACATGCACAATAAGCAAAACATTAAATTGTGAAACACACTCCTGGTTTCCGACCAAAAAAATGCTTACTAATTACTACGGACTATTATTCAGTTAAATATAAAATCCATTAATTAGATAGGTTGAACTCTGTTTTTACCTCAACAGTGTAACCACAAAGATAAAGTTTACTAATGCTAGGTGCATTTCCAAGAAGCTTGATTAAATTGACGGGCATCGGCGTGTTTGGTTTTGTTTCGGCCAGTGAGAGAAATAAGACTTGTAGTTGTTTAGTGCGTTCAAACCATTGCCACTTAATTTGTTCACTTTTGCGCAAGTGCAAATCTGTGAGGTTGTTGGAATTTGTAAATTGGCTGCCCAGATGTTGAATTCCAGTGCAGGCATGCAAAAACAACGCTTTCAGTTGAGACCCAAATGAGATGTCAGCAGTAAATGAGATGTCGACAAGTGTAACCCTTATTAGATTAGCGAAGCTTCTGAGTTTGGGTAATGGAGTTAGTATGCATGTAGTGAGCTTTAATTCAACCAACCCTTCACAAGCGAACAACGGAATTACGTAGGCATTTTTTTCCGAAAAAAAGATCTCCAAGACCCTAATTCTTTTATTCAAAAAGTGTTGGAGGCACCGAGAGATAGTAGATTGATCAATTTTTGGAGGAAGGTAGAGATTAAAGCTCAATAGGGGTTCAGTGTGAACCAATGTAATCATTTCAATGGCCCTCGAAAAAGCAGATTGATGTGCGTCTTTGTCTTTATTAGCAGTAAGTTGTAAAAAAAACAACTTATCAAGTACTAGGTTGTCTTTCATTCCCCATAAAAACCTCCATTGTTTTGACAGAACACTTGTTCTTGCTGCATCGCGAACTGACAAACGCTCCAAGATACACTGTAATAGCTCTAGGGGCAAGTTCCTGATCCTATCTGATATTTTAGAATCATCTGTTCCCTCCTTGCAGACTCCATGACCAACAGACACCCGCCTTGTTTTAGCACTTATTCTGTCATCTTGTATAGCATAATATTGCCTCTGACTAGCCATTGCTAAGTAATTTACCTAAGTAATTATAATAACAACACAACAAATTCATCAAGCATCTATATACATGTAGTAACTAAATAATCAAGCACACAAAATGTTTTTTTACTGAATAAATAAAAAGTGATCGCGATTAAATTCGTACCTGAATTTCGGGGGTTACAGATCTCTTATACTACCACCGCGTTTTTGTAGGCAGATCTGGACGTCCCAATACCCATGATTTAGATACAAGAGCCGGAGAATGAGTCATAAGACCTGCGGCCCTAACTCCTGCAACAGAAATATTCACCAAGCCCACTTCTCAAAATTGTATCATATAATTTTTACAAAAATATTTTCAAATTTAAGTTTAAACAGATTTTACTTAATACTTGATTAGTAAAAAACTAGGTTATTAAGCCGCGGTTCGCAGCGGCTATATAATATATTTTTTTGTTAAATATATAATATAATTTTTTTAATATTTTTTAAAAATATCTACAAAACGTATTTTTAAATAAAAATAAAAATAATATCTTTAGCATAACTTTGAAGTTTTTTTTGATTTTTCGTTCCTTCGTGATTATTTATCGAAATCAATACTATTATATAAAGGAGAAGACGAGGGCGGTGAGGTGGCGCTCTCAGATCGCTTAGTTCTATTTTTCTAATTTTCTCAATTTTTTGAATTAATAATATTAAAAATTCGAAAAAATCTCAATTACCTTTTAAATGCTTACTAATAGAGGAAACATATAATATTATTGCATTTAAAATCTCTACTAATGGAGGAAACTAAATATCACTAATGAAAGAAACTAAATATTCAATTATAAATATTTTTGCCTTCAAAATATCTAAATTAGAAAAAAAATGTATTACCTTACATTATTTTGAACTTTCCTCTATTATTATCTAAATATTCTCATAATATTTTTTTAATGAAATTACCATCTTAACATACTGCTCGCCTAAACTTTCTTTTCGAAAAAATCTCAATTACCTTTTAAATGTTTACTAATAGAGGAAACATATAATATTCTTGTATTTAAAATCTCTACTAATTGAAGAAACTAAATATCAGTAATATATTAAAAATTCGAAAAAATCTCAATTACCTTTTAAATGCTTACTAATAGAGGAAACATATAATATTCTTGCATTTAAAATCTTTACTAATGGAGGAAACTAAATATCACTAATGGAAGAAACTAAATATTCAATTATAAATATTTTTGCCTTCAAAATATCTAAATTAGAAAAAAAATGTATTACCTTACATTATTTTGAACTTTCCTCTATTATTATCTAAATATTCTCATAATATTTTTTTAATGAAATTACCATCTTAACATACTACTCGCCTAAACTTTCTTTTCGAAAAAATCTCAATTACCTTTTAAATGCTTACTAATAGAGGAAATATAATATTCTTGTATTTAAAATCTCTACTAATTGAGAAAACTAAATATCAGTAATGGAAGAAACTAAATATTCAATTATAAATATTTTTGCCTTCAAAATATCTAAATTAGAAAAAAAAACTGTATTACCTTACATTATTTTGAACTTTCCTCTATTATTATCTAAATATTCTCATAATATTTATTCGTTCTATTTTTCTAATTTTCTCAATTTTTTGAATTAATAATATTAAAAATTTGAAAAAATCTCAATTACCTTTTAAATGCTTACTAATAGAGGAAACATATAATATTCTTGCATTTAAAATCCCTACTAATGGAGGAAACTAAATATCACTAATGGAAGAAACTAAATATTCAATTATAAATATTTTTTCCTTCAAAATATCTAAATTAGAAAAAAAATGTATTACCTTACATTATTTTGAACTTTCCTCTATTATTATCTAAATATTCTCATAATATTTTTTTAATGAAATTACCATCTTAACATACTGCTCGCCTAAACTTTCTTTTCGAAAAAATCTCAATTACCTTTTAAATGCTTACTAATAGAGGAAACATATAATATTCTTGTATTTAAAATCTCTACTAATTGAGGAAACTAAATATCAGTAATGGAAGAAACTAAATATTCAATTATAATATTCATGCCTTCAAAATATCTAAATTAGAAAAAAAGTGTATTACCTTACATTATTTTGAACTTTCCTCCATTATTATCTAAATATTCTCATAATATTTTTTAATGAAATTATTATCTTAACATACTGCTCTCCTAAACTTTTTTTTTTTATGTAATATAATAGAAATACAAGAACATTTTGGTAAATAAGAAGTTAATAAATTAGATCGGTCTTGCATAAGAAATTAAGTAATTAATACCAAAAACTAGAAAAAATCTCAATTGCCTTTTAAATATTTACTAATGGAGAAAACTAAATATACAATTTCAATATTCTTGCATTTAAAATCTCTACTAATGAAATATAATATTCTTGGATTTAAAATCTCTACTAATGGAGAAAGTAAAAATACAATAGATTTTTACTGATGGAAGAAACTAAATATCACTAATGGAGGAAACTAAATATTCGATTATAATATTTTTGCCTTCAAAATATCTAAATTTTATAAAAAAGTGTATTACCTTGCATTATTTTAAACTTTCCTCTATTATTATCTAAATATTCTCATAATATTTCTTTTCAAATGAAATTAATATCTTAACATTCTCTTCTCCTAAACTTTCTTCTTTTTTTATGTGATATAATAGAAAATACAGGAATGTTTTGGTAAATAAGAAGTTAAGAAATTAGATCGGTCCTGCATAAGAAATTACGTAATTAATACCAAAGATTAAAAAAAATCTCAATTGCCTTTTAAATATTTACTAATGTAGGAAAATAAATACTGAGAGTAGATTTGGAGATAGTGAAGATTTTTAATAGCTCTGAAAGTATAACTGTAGTTTTTGATTGAACGATCTAGAACTTTATATATATATATAATTCAAAACAAAACTTAATTTTATATTAGAAATATTATTTTATTTAAAAACGTATTTTGTAGAATATTTTTTGAGAAAATTTAGAGATATTATTATAAAGCCGCTGCGAAGCGCGGCTTAGCAAACTAGTTTTGAATAAATATTGAACATCATTATCGTTTATTATTATTATTATTATTATTTTAAAATTATACCATTTATTATTATATTTATCACCATTGTATTGTTTTCTCAAAATTTAAATTCCAACTTAAATTTTAGAATACGTAATATAACATCGATATTAAACTGTTGCATATATAACGTCTTTTAGAACTGTCTTCTCGTTCAACATGTTACCTTCAAATGATCTGCTATCTCATTGTTCCAAATTCAACATTGACGGTCTACTAAACAAATTTTATCTTTTGTTAATCTTATTATAAAATTGTATTTATATTTTTTTTGAAGATTAATTTAAAATATGCATCTAATTTTATTTTATTTTCTAATAAAAAATATTATTAACTATTATCTAATTGTTGTATTATTGTTACTTATTCTATAAATTAAATTTAATATTTTTAGTATTTTAATATTATGTCAAATATTATTATATTTATTATCAATATTGACTTTTCTCAAAATTAAAAATCCGACTTCTATTTTAAAATAAAATATTCTATAATATAACACACTCCTCCTGTTATCTCGTTGAACATTTTTATCCGATCTCTCGTTCACAAATTTAACAAATAACACACTCCTATGAGTTAATATTCCTTTCTATTTAAATTCGAATCTTTCTTTTCTTTAAATTTAAATGTATTTTCTATTCTGAATATGGAATTACACTAATAATTTAATTAAAACAATTTTATATAAATTGATAGTTAAATGAATAGATGATCATTTTTCATAAATTATAATATTAACATATTTCAAATACGTTCATTATGTCGAAAGTCAATTCCAGGGGAGGCTTTCAAATCAAATATCAAAAAAGTATAATAACAAATTAAAGAAATAGCCCCATGTCAAAATAATATTATTAATAATCGAAAAATTATATTCTATTCAATCAAATTAAATAGATCAATAATTATATTTTTTTATATAAATTAACATAAATAACACTTAATTTATCATATTAACTGAATTTGAAGAATAATATTGGAACAAACAAAATTAATAGAAAATATGAACAAAATAAGTGACATGGAGAAAACATCAATACTTGGAGACATTTATACTATATTATTAAATGCAAAACATTAAAAGTTTTTTAATCGAATGGGTAGTCGGCATTTTGTGTCGGGTTTCATGTATTTTAATAAACTAGTTGAAAAAGCCGCGCTTCGCGGCGGCGTAATAATTTTTTTAAAAAACTCTATCAAATAAATTACGAAAATTACTCGGTCCTCGCTAATAAGCCGTCCTCCCGTGAAACATGCTTTCCTTTCTAATATCAAAATCTCAAATTTAATATATTGAATATATAGTTTGTCTTATATATTAATATTTATGTTATCATACGCCTTTCTACTGAGACACTTTTTTGTTGAAAATATATAACTTTACATTATCTACTTCAAATAGAACTTTTAGTTATGTATTACAAACACTTATTCTACTAGAACTTTTAATTGCAAGTACTTCTTTTATATCCGAACTCTTCTCCTCTATAAATCGAAACACCTATTCTACTTCAAATAGAACTTTGCAAGTACTTCTTTTATATTTGAACTTTTCCCCTCTACAAATTCAAACACATATTCTACTTCAAATAGAACTTTTAATTATATGTTTTCTCTATAAATTCGAACTCTTCTCCTCTATAACTTCGAACACCTATTCTACTTCAAATATAACTTTATTTATATGTCTTCTCTATAAATTCGAATTCGTCTCTATAAATTCGAATTCTTCTCCTCTATAATTTCGAACACCTATTCTACTTCTAATATGCTAAAAAATATTTTTTGATTTATTAGTATTTAAAATTGTAAAGCTCTATAAAAATTAGAAAAATATATTGAGACGATCTTAGAGACGCCAACTCAACTCCCGCGTATCCTCCTTTATATATATATATTGATTGGGTCTACTCCTTTTAATTGTTTATGGAGTTTCCTGTAAAACACTTATCATGTGATTTTATGTACTTGAATAACAACTTGGATTTACAATAAAAAGTGAATAAATCTAAGACAAATAATTTAATAATAAGAAAGTTGTAATTTTCTAAATCAAAGAAAGTTCAATCAATAATAAGGAAGTTGTAATTTTCTAAATCAAAGAAAGTTCTATCAAGTCCTAGAAATTCGAAAATAATAAGGAAGTTGTAATTTTCTAAATCAAAGAAATTTTCTAAATCAAAGAAAGTTCTATCAAGTCCTACAAATTCGAAAATAATAAGGAAGTTGTAATTTTCTAAATCAAAGAAAGTTCTATTAAGTTTGAAAATAATAAAAGAAAGTTCTATTAAGTTTGAAAATAATAAAAGAAAGTTCTATTAAGTCCTACAAATTCGAAAATAATAAGGAAGTTGTAATTTTCTAAATCAAAGAAAGTTCTATTAAGTCCTACAAATTTGAAAATAATAAGGAAGTTGTAATTTTCTAAATCAAAAAAAGTTTTATCAAATTTGAAAATAATAAAAGAAAGTTTTATCAAGTTTGAAAATAATAAAAGTGTAATTTTCAATTTTCTTCCTACAAAATCGAAAATAATAAAGGAAGTTGTAATTTTTAAAACTAAAAATTGTGAAAAATTGAGAAAATTAGAAAAATAGAACGGAACGATTCTAGAGGCGCCACCTCACCGCCTCCGTTAATATTTTTGTAAAATTTGAAATATTAACTATTTAAGAAAAAAATATAAAATCAATCGATCTATACTATCTATCTATACAATAAAATACGAAACATTTAAAATTTTGGTACCTGTTTTTGGTATGGTACTTCAAATTCATATTTTCAAGAGTTTTTTTCGAAAATCCAACTGTACGGATTAAAAAATTACGCAAAAATTAGTGGGTATACAAAATTACATAGAAATTGATTTTGTATATGATGCAATTTTAAATCAAAAAATGATACAAAATCCAAGCCGTTACATTCATATTGTAAACGATATATAAAATACCATGTTAAATTAAATGTATTCTTAAAGGGTAAAATTTATAAAATTTTGTACACCTGATTATTTTTGCATAAATATTTAATCGGTATGATTAGATTTACGAAAAAATTGATAAAAACATGATTTATGCCGCTTAGGTAGAGAATTTTTCTACCATGTCAGGTAGATTCTCTTTACACAAATCAAAAAACTGATTAACAATAGTATTTAAGTATGCATATATATAACCTGCAAAACCTCAAGTTATTGATGTTAGAAAGAAGAAAATAAATTAAAATATACAAACAATTATCATCGATATGCAATGTTATTAATGCACACGAATTATCATAAAATCCTCAAATTTTTGACGTGATGAGAACTAATTAGTATGTCATACTTTTATAGGCAATTTAAAATATAATATAAAGATAAAACAAAGATCAAATTATAAATATGATTATAATATAAAGATTTATAAATATTAAATCCTAAATAGGACTGTAATATAACGTTAAAATAAAGATTTAATTCTAAAAAATATTTATTTTTATATATTTATTGTCTTCCCTATAAATTTGAATCTAAGTAAGATAATTTAGTTTTTATTGAATAAAAATAGAGAAACTCTAGAAAATTATATTAAACTTCAATAGAATTTAATTTAGTTAAGAAAAGAAGTTAATTTTGTTTGATTAAATATTTTAAATAAGATTGCCTTTAATATATTTAGTATCTTCCCTAAAAATTCGAATTGAATTAAAATAGTGAAACTCAAGAAAAATAGATTAAAATTTAAATAGGATTTAAGTTAGTTTAGAAAAAAGGTAATATTTGTTTAATTAAATTTTAAATAGGATTGACTTTTATATATGTATTGTCTTTCCTGAAAATTCGAGTGTAAAAAAGAATGTCTTCCCTAAAAATGTGAATGTAAATAAGAAAATTTAATTTTATTGAATTAAAATTGAGGAGCTCTAGAAAATTAGATAAATATGAATCGAGCGATTCTATTAAATTAATGAGTTTTAGGGAACTTGTTTTTTTATATGTATTACCCTTTTTTATAATTTAGGTGTTATCAAAGAAAATTTAATTTTGTAATATTTAAAATAAAAATGTTCTAGAAAATAAATAAATAGGATCCGGATAATTTATACCACCGTAGAATGTAGGCGGTAAGTGAAAGGAAAAAAGAAGAAGTGCAGGCTATATGTATATTATACATACATGGAAAAAATAAGAGTACATGACTGTAGGTCATTACAACACTGATTTTACCTTGATTTTGTTCATCAAAAACGTCTGAAAACGTGTAAACTGAAAGCTGAAAATTAAGAAAATAATGAAAGCTGAAAAATAAGAAAACAATTTTAATACATCAAAAACATTCATAATTCTAATAACAAAAGCATAAGAAATAGTCAACATAAAAAGTATAAGCAATATAAACCAAAACAAAAATATGACACACAAATTATCATGCAAAATTTTTATATTTGCAAAAAGACACTATTAACCGAAGAAGTAGATTTTTTTACATGAATTTGTTAAAAATAATTCTTGTATCTACTCTACTTGAACATTATTTGCCCATGCAGTTAAAGTATATTTCCATCAAAAGAAAATTGGAAGCACGTAGTAGATATCCCTTTATATAGGATTAAATTAAATTAATGTTTTTCCTATTTTTACTAGATAATTTGATTTTGAAAAAAAAAAAAGAAGAAAGAAGTTAGTATTTTTTAAATTAAATTCTAAGTGGAATTATTTTTTACAAATTATTGTCATTTTTATGAATTTAAATTTAAAACAGTTGAGAAATAAGGTAATCACTTTTGATTAAATTTTAAAATAGGATTGACTTTTACATATTTATCTTCTTCCCTAAAAATTCAAATGTAATCAAGGAAATTCAACTTTATTGAATTAAAATTGAGAAGATCTAGAAAAAAAGATAAATATTTTTTAGAATTGACTTTTATATATTTACTGTCTTCACTAAAAATTTGAATTGAATTAAAATACTGAAACTTTAGAAAAATAGATTAAAATTTAAAAAGGATTTAAGTTAGTTGAGAAAAAAAAGTAATATTTGTTTGATTAAATTTTAAATATGATTGATTTTTATATATTCATTGAAAATTTGAGTATAAATAAGGAATGTTTTCCCTAAAAATTCGAACGAAAATAAGTAAATTTAATTTTATTGAATTAAAATTCAGAAATTCTAGAAAAATAGATAAATAGCTTTCAGATATAATTCAGAGGTCCTCGGGTTTTCCTTTATATATATAAAGAAAAAGAAGATATAATTTATTGTCTTCCCTATTAATTCGAAAGTAAATAAGAAAATTCTAAATAAAGATAACCATATAATAAAGATTAAATTCTATTAATAAAAAAGATAAAGAAGAAAATAAATAAAGAAGATATAATTCTATATATAGAAAGAAGATATAATTTATTGTCTTCCCTATTAATTCGAATGTAAATAAAAAATTATAAATAAAGATAACCATATAATAAATATTAAATTCTATTAATAAAGAATATAAAGAAGAAAATAAATAAAAGGATAAAGAAGATAAAGATTGATAAGATAAAAAGATAAAGATGTTGAATATTAAAATTGAAAACTCAGGATCAAGCGCTTTACCAGTTGATCTAAAAGCCCGAGCTTGTAGAAGAGGCGCAACTTTATTTCCATATTCTAGTCCAGAAGCCAAGCGCCCACGCTTCGATTTAGGCAGGATGCTGGGCATGACCCAACAATCCCCCCCCCCAGCATATTGCCTATTCCAGCACACATGCCTTACAGTGAATAGTAAAATGCCTTCCCTGGGATTCGAACACGCGACCTTGCTCTGATACCAAATGAAAATGCACACCTAGAGGGGGGTGAATAGGTGTTATGACCAACTATATCCAATTTTAAAGTTTTACCAAATAATTAACTGCCAACTTGTCAGCTAGCTAAGATGAACAAAACGAAGTCTGTCAGCTAGCTAAGATAAACAATGCAATGCAGAATTGAAATAGCAGTAAGTAAAAACACCAAGAATTTTAGCCAGGTTCGACCCCTATTCTCTATGGTCTACGTCCTGGTCCCCTACCAAACCTGGTAAGAGAATATATTATTAATCACTATAAAAACCGATTACAAGATTAATACATATATCTCCCTTCTTCCCTGTCACTGATAGCAGCTAGCTTACACCCTTGTTCCCTGAATCAAATGATCTCTAAGTACTATACTACCCAAGTATAAACTTCTCTATCAAACTAATTCCCGAACCCTTGTGTCTTAGCCTGCAACTCAGCAACAACCCTTACAATCTGAACAATATAAGCAATTGAGAATAATACAACTCAAACTATAAACTCTAAATAATGATATAACCGTATATATAAAATAGAGCTCAAGTAAACAGATTTTGCAAAGTATCACAGAGTTGTTCTTGTGTGTTCTTCCAGAGTTTTTAATCGAAAACAACCACACAAGTATTTATAAAGAACTATTAACGTTCGAATTAACCAATCAAACACCAACGGTCTTGAAACCTTTTCTCACGTTTAGTTTGTTTGATAAATTCGTTCATTAACGTTCACATAACGTTAACATACTGAAGTTTAGGAGAAAAGACGTTTAAGATATAAAACATTCAGTATATAACTAAAAACTGAGTTTGGAGAGTTTGTATAAGATAAGATATTTGAAAGATACAAACTCCTAATAAATAGGAAAACTGTTTTGAAAAAGTCTTTGTAAAAACTGAGCTCTAAAAATATATATATTACGTTTATATAATTTATAGAGTCCTTACATATCATGTCCTATAAAATCTCCATGAAATTAGGACTTCTGTTTTGACTTGGACAATTTCTGGCGGAACAGTCTTAGCTTGCTGAAATGCACTGTTACTTCAAAGTTAGCTTGCTAAGATACTTGTAATCCTGCAATGTTAGCTGACTGATAACAAGTAATATAAAGCCTGCAACAAAACTGTTAAGACAAATATAGATACTGTCATTTCTTGTACTACCAGCTAGCTAAGATTAATGCACTTGAGAGACTTGGCAAAAAGATCCCTCAAGACGAAATAAACATGAAAGTTCTAAGTGCGGTACCATTCATCTATGAACCAAAAGTTACCTCCTTGGAGTCTTCATCAAATCTTGACACTATGGATCATCTATCTATTTTTGCTGAGTTAGAACAGTTTGAGACCAAGATACATGAAAGCAAGATGGAATCTGTGAAAGCTCCAGTTGAAAAGATGAAGAATCTAGCTTTACACTCAAGTAGCAGCAAGCTGACTTCAGATGCAGAATCAGAATCAGATGAAGAATTGGCTCTTATGTCCAGAAAAATCAAGAAGATGATTGAAAAGAGGAATCAACTAAAGAAAGGAAAGGCATTTGGTGCAAAAAGAGAGTCAAGGGATTCAAAGGATGATGCATGTTTTGAATGTGGCAAGAAAGGACATTTCAAAAGGGACTGTTACAAGTTGAAGAACAAGTCAAAGCAGCCAGCTAATTCAAGGGACAGAAAGAAGTCTAAAGCTCTCTTGACATGGAGTGATGATGAGGATTCAGCTTCAGATGATGAATCAGATGATGAGATGGTGAACTTAGCTCTTGTTGGTCTTGATGATGAAGATACAATACGAGGAATCATGGAAGATGGCCTTGTAGAAAGTGATGCTTCAGATTCGGACGAAAACAATAGTGAGGTAAACTCTTTAAATTCTGATTCAAGTTCTAGTAATCATTCATTAGATGAACTAACCTTGCAGAGACATAGTACTATATCTATTGTGGAGTTCATGGAATTAAAGAATGAGAACAACGAGCTTGAAAAGAAGAATGCTTCTCTTCGAAAAATGATTTCTGAGCTAATGGCTGAAAAGACTCCATCAAACAATCATGAAGATCTCATTTCCGATCTAAAGGGAAAGCTAACACAACTTGAAGGGTTTAACAAGCTTCTCCTCAAGAGAAATGACACATTGATGAAAGAACTCGGCGAGCTACGTGCAGAAATTGAAGCAAGAGATGTATGTCTTGAGACGTTTAAAATCAGAGAATCCATCTCAATTGAAGCAAATCAACAAGCTGAGAAGATACAGGAATTGGAAGCTGAGGTTGCAAAGCTGGAGAAAGGCATGGGAAAATTTGTTCAAGGAGAGGAAGTATTAAAGACAATTATGAAACAAACAAAGGTTCCTATGGATAAAGAAGGACTTGGAATGGCTTCTACTTCAAAGAACAAGGCTTTTCAATATGAAGGCAAACAGGGTATTCCATATAATTATGCTATGCCTTGGAAAATTTGTTACAAATGTGGAAAGAAAGGTCACTTATCACATCACTGCTCAAGTCAGAATGCTAAACCAGCAAGCTGGAACAGACAAACAGCCTATAGGCAGCAAGCTGACAGAATAGGAAGAACAGGAAAACGAACATCCAAAGTGGTCCAAATGTGGATCAAGAGATCTGAATTGAATGTTATCTATGTTCAATCAACTAACCATGCAGGACCCAACCAAATTTGGGTACCAAAACGTTGAGTTGTTTGTTCTTTGTTTTGTAGGTATGTCTTGTGGTTAAAGTCAATGCAAATCAATGGATATTGGATAGTGGATGTACAAGACATATGTGTGGTGACAAATCTCAGTTCCTTAGTCTCAAAATGAAAAAGGGTGGAAGTGTTACAATTGGCGATAGCAAAACACTCCGCATACTTGGCAAAGGAACAATTGGTAATAGTAACATTTCTATTGATAAAGTTCAATATGTTCAAGGTCTTAAGTATAATTTGCTTAGTATAAGTCAGTTATATGATGATGGACATACTGTTGTTTTTTATAAAGAGAAATGTACTATTAATATTGGCACTAACAAAGTCCCCCTAGTTGCTAGAAGGGAAGGAAATATATATATATGTTGGACTTTGAAATGCAGGAAGTAGGTTGTTGCTTAGCTACTGTTGATACAAACCCGGATCTTTGGCATAGAAGGCTTGGACATGCTCATATGGATCTACTCAGCAAGCTGTCTTCCAAGAAGCTAGTTAGAGGACTGCCCAAATTGAAGTATGTCAAGACGGAAACCTGTTCGGCTTGTCAATTAGGCAAACAAATCAGGACTCCACATAAGTCAAAGAAAATGGTATCAACTACTAAACCTTTAGAGCTTCTACATTTGGATTTATTTGGTCCGGAAGCATATAAAAGCATTGGCGGTAAACAATATACATTTGTTATTGTTGATGATTATTCTAGATATACATGGGTATTGTTTCTTCGTACTAAAGATTGTGCTTTTAGTGAATTTGAGAAGCTAATCACTTTACTTGAGAACAAGTTGAATACAAGACTTGTAGGTATAAGAAGTGATAGAGGAGGTGAGTTCATTTCAAAAGACTTCATTGCCTATTGTGAAGAAAGAGGTATTACACATGAATTCTCTGCTCCAAGGACACCTCAACAAAACGGAGTTGTGGAGAGAAAGAACAGATCTTTGCAAGAAACTGCCAGGACTTTGCTGCAAGAAAGCAAGCTGCCAAGGAGTTTCTGGGCAGAAGCTGTTAACACAGCTAGCTATGTTCTTAACAGGGTACTTATCAGGCCTATACTCAACAAAACTCCATATGAATTGCTGAGGAATAAGAAGCCAAACATTGGATATTTCAAAGTCTTTGGCTCCAGGTGTTTTGTACTCAAAACTATTGATCGAGATGGTAAATTTGATGCTAAATCTTACGAAGCAATATTTTTGGGTTATTCTTTAACAAGTCGTGCTTATAGAATATATAATATATCTAAACGTATTGTTGAAGAGTCTATTGAAGTTTCATTTCAAGAATCTAATGTTGATCTGTCAAGAGATGAGGAAGATATTGCAGAAACAGGTCATGACAGCGAGCTGACAAGGCAAATATCAGCATCTCAGCAAGCTGACAACCAGTCTACTGCAACTCAAACAGCTGAAAAGCCAGCTGAAACTTCTTCCCCAGTGGATGAAACTATTGATCAGTTATCCAAGCTCACCTTGGAAGGTCCACGAGGTCAGAGATCACAAGAAAAGATGCCTATCTATGAAGGTGGTGAAGCATCTCCTCCATCCAAGCAAATTCGAGTCAATGAGGAAGTCATAGCTCAACATTCATTGCAAAAGTCAACAAGAACAGTGAAGAACCACCCTCCAGAATTGATCATTGGTGATAAATCAGAAGGAATCAAGACTAGGAAAGGTAATGCTAACTTTTGTGCATTTGCAGCTTTTCTAGCTCAAGAGGAACCAAAGAATGTCAAAGAAGCACTTCAAGATGAAAATTGGATCATGGCAATGCAAGAAGAACTCAATCAATTTGAAAGATGTGATGTTTGGGAACTTGTAGAGCCACCTAAAGATGTTTCAGTTATCGGTACTAAATGGGTCTTCAAGAATAAAGTTGATGAATTTGGTACGGTTACTCGGAACAAAGCCAGACTTGTTGCACAAGGATATAATCAACAAGAAGGAATCGATTTTGAGGAAACTTATGCTCCGGTTGCAAGGCTCGAATCAATAAGGATGCTACTTTCATTTGCATGCTTCAAGAAGATCAAGCTACATCAAATGGACGTAAAAAACGCATTTCTTAATGGATTTTTAAAAGAAGAAGTCTATGTCAAGCAACCTCCTGGTTTTGAGAGTGAACAATTTCCAAATTATGTGTTCAAATTAAAGAAAACATTATATTGATTGAGACAAGCTCCTAGATCATGGTACGAAAGGCTAAGTAAGTTTTTGATCAAAAATGGATTCATTCGAGGTAAAATTGATCCCACATTATTTACTAAACATAATGGTTCCGATATTTTAGTTGTTCAAATATATGTGGATGATATTATTTTTGGATCTACTAATGATGATATGTGCAAGTGGTTTTCTAAGTGTATGCATAGTGAGTTTGACATGAGCATGATGGGAGAGCTCAACTATTTTTTGGGTTTACAAATTAAGCAAACTCCTGATGGTATATATGTGCATCAATCCAAATATATCAAGAATCTACTCACAAGATTTGGTTTTGAGAATATCAAGCAGAAATCAACACCAATGACTCCTGCCAGCAAGCTGACAGCAGATGAACAAGGTATAGATGTTGATGTTCGCAAGTATAGAGGTATGATTGGTAGTTTATTATATCTTACTGCCTCTAGACCTGATATAATGTATAGTGTTTGTGTATGTGCGAGGTTTCAATCTAAACCAAAAGAGTCTCATTTGAGTGCGGTTAAAAGAATATTCAAATATTTAAGTGGCACAATATCTCTTGGTTTATTTTATCCAATCACAAATGCTTTTGATCTTGTTGGGTTTAGTGATGCAGATTATGCAGGTTGTCAAACTGATCGTAAGAGTACTAGTGGTGTTTGTGCTTTTTTAGGACAAAGTTTGGTTTCTTGGCAAAGCAAGAAGCAAACTTATGTTGCCTTGTCTACTGCCGAAGGTGAATATTTGGCTGCAGGGAGCTGTTGTGCCCAAATCCTTTGGATGATTCAAACACTTCGAGATTATGGCATGAAATGTGCTAAGATTCCCATTTATTGTGATAATACAAGCACTATCAACATTTCAAAGAATCCAGTGAATCATTCACGCACAAAACATATTGATGTTCGCCATCACTTTCTGCGTGATCATGTTGCTAAAGGCCATATCGAGTTGGTTTTTGTTTCCACAGAATATCAGCGAGCTGACATCTTAACCAAGCCTCTTGCAGAAGAAAGGTTCTGTGTTTTGCGTCGCGAACTTGGTATGTGCAATGTTCAATTAGCTAGCTGAGATATTTCCGGGTAATATCTTTTACTTCAGTTTTTTTTTTATTATGTGTGTAAATTTTTTTTGTGTTTTCGCAAGTTTGTTGCTATTTTTTTTAGAGTCATCATTTGAATTTTTTGAATTATTTTGACTGACCTAGTTTTTTGTGCCGTGTTTTAATGATAGAAGTTTGACGGTTGTTGTTTCTTATCTTTAATGTGGTAAATTAAAGTTTATTATATTTTATCATGTTGCGTTTGGTTAGGGGTTGGGGTGTTTTACATTTTTATCCTAAAAATTCATCTCCCTTAATTTATTTTAAACGAGGTATTAAACGAACGATTCGTTTCCGACTTTTCCATCCTCTCTCTCTTTTCCCCAATTTCGTTCAAGGGTTTTTCTCTCGCATCTCTCTCAACAGTGTGTGTTCGATTACTGTTTCTTTTGGATTTTACTACATCATGAGGCGTACTCGAGGTTCTACTCCATCTGTTACTCCTAAGACTCCGAAGAACAAACGCAAATTGGTGGATACCGAGACTGAAATTGAACACATTCGTGAAGATAGTGGTGATGAATCGGCTGTGAATCGCTCCGGTGGTATCGATGGTTCTGCATGCAAGAAAATCAAGGTGAATACTGAGTTTGAAGCCCGTTTTAAGTCTCTCGATTTGGGTACTCGGAAAATGATCCCTGGTCGTCCTCTTGCTGGTAAGCTCTTTCATCAATCTGGTGCTGTTAAGATGTTTTCCGAATTGGGTTTTGAGTCGTTTCTTGTAGAACTGCCTAAGGAATTTTATCCAGAGTGTATTCTTGAATTTTATGCTAATTTCACTCCTGATAAGTATGGCAATTTTATGTCATATGTTCGTGATACGAAAATTATGCTCAATGTTTCTGTGTTAAATTCGATTTTGCGTATTGAAAAGCCATCCTCTGTTTCTGTTTACACACCCAAAGGCCCTAAGGATTTAGATGGTTTTTCTGCTCTAGATCAGTTAAGACTTATTCGTGGTATTCCTGGTATTCTTGAATTTGCTGCACCTACTACTCACACTGTCACACCTTTAGCTCATCTGGTATTCAAAATGTGTTTGGCTAATGTCAATCCTCGGTTGGGTACTCGGTCTAATTTCTCTGCTCAAGATGTAGTTGTTGTGTCTATGTTGATGTCGGGTCGTAAGTTCGATCTTTCTGAATTGATTCTCAAAAATATGATGGATGTTTTAACTGCTGCTCCGGGTACTGGTCTTCCATATGGGTTATTGTTAACTCGTATTTTTGATTGGTTTGGTGTTAAATTGTGTGAGAACGATAAGGTTGTTGCCAAAGATTTCTTGGATTGTAATAGTTTAAAGCAGTCTTCTCTTCGTGTTGAGAAGGATGGTACTGTTATGCATGTTGAACCTCCTGTTATTGTTTCTGAGAAACCTGGTGATGCTGTGTTATCGGGTATTTCTGAGATTCGTTGGAACGAGTTTATGCGTGAGTTTCGTGAGAGTCACTTGACAATATGTCGCAAGATTGATGATGTTGGTGATGAGTTAAAATTCTTACGTGATCTTGTTCTTGGTACAAACACTCCTGCTTCTGCTCGTACTGGTCCATCTGTTCGTATTCCTTCTCCAACTGGTGGTTTGCGTGATTTTGCTGCGGTGGTTACACTGAATGCTGCTGGTACTAGTTCTCTTTTGGATGTTGCTGATGCTACTCAAAATTTGGAAGCTGTTGATGGTCCTGATGGCATGGAAGAGAATGATGATAACAACGATGTCTAAGTTTATTTCCTTTTTAATGATTAAGGGGGAGATTTATTTAGGATACTTTTTATTTGGGTTATTCAGAACAGTTTAAGTTTTTAAGTTATGTGGTAATGTGGTTTAAGTTGGAACATGTTGGTTTTGTAGAACTTGGTTTATTATCGTATGTTTGTGAGACTTGGTTTATGGTTTTTTTTTATTTATGAAATGCTTGTTTTTATGATTTCTATGTTAATAGCATTTAAATATGTTGCTAAGATTCTTATGCAGGTATTTAGGGGGAGTCTTTTACTTTCCTAAATAGATGAGTTAATAATCATCAAAAAGGGGGAGATTGATAATCCTTGATTTTGATGATATTAATCTTAGCTAGCTGGTAGTACAAGAAATGACAGTATCTATATTTGTCTTAACAGTTTTGTTGCAGGCCTTATATTACTTGTTATCAGTCAGCTAACATTGCAGGATTACAAGTATCTTAGCAAGCTAACTTTGAAGTAACAGTGCATTTCAGCAAGCTAAGACTGTTCCGCCAGAAACTGTCCAAGTCAAAACAGAAGTCCTAATTTCATGGAGATTTTATAGGACATGATATGTAAGGACTCTATAAATTATATAAACGTAATATATATATTTTTAGAGCTCAGTTTTTACAAAGACTTTTTCAAAACAGTTTTCCTATTTATTAGGAGTTTGTATCTTTCAAATATCTTATCTTATACAAACTCTCCAAACTCAGTTTTTAGTTATATACTGAATGTTTTATATCTTAAACGTCTTTTCTCCTAAACTTCAGTATGTTAACGTTATGTGAACGTTAATGAATGAATTTATCAAACAAACTAAACGTGAGAAAAGGTTTCAAGACCGTTGGTGTTTGATTGGTTAATTCGAACGTTAATAGTTCTTTATAAATACTTGTGTGGTTGTTTTCGATTAAAAACTCTGGAAGAACACACAAGAACAACTCTGTGATACTTTGCAAAATCTGTTTACTTGAGCTCTATTTTATATATACGGTTATATCATTATTTAGAGTTTATAGTTTGAGTTGTATTATTCTCAATTGCTTATATTGTTCAGATTGTAAGGGTTGTTGCTGAGTTGCAGGCTAAGACACAAGGGTTCGGGAATTAGTTTGATAGAGAAGTTTATACTTGGGTAGTATAGTACTTAGAGATCATTTGATTCAGGGAACAAGGGTGTAAGCTAGCTGCTATCAGTGACAGGGAAGAAGGGAGATATATGTATTAATCTTGTAATCGGTTTTTATAGTGATTAATAATATATTCTCTTACCAGGTTTGGTAGGGGACCAGGACGTAGACCATAGAGAATAGGGGTCGAACCTGGCTAAAATTCTTGGTGTTTTTACTTACTGCTATTTCAATTCTGCATTGCATTGTTTATCTTAGCTAGCTGACAGACTTCGTTTTGTTCATCTTAGCTAGCTGACAAGTTGGCAGTTAATTATTTGGTAAAACTTTAAAATTGGATATAGTTGGTCATAACACCTATTCACCCCCCCCCCCTCTAGGTGTGCATTTTCAAAAATTGTATATTTCCTTTCCTCCATTATTAAAAATATTTAGGAAATAACATTAAAATTATATATTTAGTTTCCTCCATTAGTAAAGATTTAAAAGGTAATTGAGATTTTTTTTATCCTATAAATTCAAATTTAAGTAAGGAACTTTAATTTTATTGAATTAAAATTGATAAAAGAAATAATATTAAAATTGTATATTTAGTTTCTTTCATTAGTCAAATTTAAAAGACAATTGATATTTTTTCAATCCTGTAAATTCGAATTTAAATAAGAAAATATAATTTTATTGAATTAAAATTCAGGAGCTCTAAAAAATAGATAAATAGCTTTCGGATGATTTGAGAGCTACTTCGGTTATATAAAATATCGAAACAACATATTGTATTACAAACAAATTAATTTAATATATAGAATTAAACTCGATAATACATGAAAAATGTAGCATATAAAATAATCAAATAAAAGGTTTAAAAATTGTCCATCCACGTTCTAGCCACACGAAAGAAAAAAATTCACAAAAAGAAGAACCCTTTATTCAAGGTAATTTTTTTTTTATTATTTAAATAACAAAGGTAAAAAGAATAGTATTAAGAATTTTGGTGATAACGTAAAGGATCATAGAAAATTGTTAAATTTTTAAATAAATAAAAATTGTTGGATTTAATATAGAATTTTATATTATGATATATAAATTATTTTTTTAAAATTATAAAATTTGAATTTCAACAACAATATATCATAAATAAAATTGATCTGAATCTACACCTATCTCTCCATAAAACTACAATCCGTACGATAAGCCGATTACATGATCATGCAAAATAAAATATTAAATTATCATGAAAAGAACATCATAAATTATCATTAAAAGAACATCAATTGTATCACATAAATAAATCAAATTATTAAAAAATATGAACAATAA
Source organism: Heracleum sosnowskyi (assembly GCA_030848705.1). Taxonomy (NCBI): domain Eukaryota; kingdom Viridiplantae; phylum Streptophyta; class Magnoliopsida; order Apiales; family Apiaceae; genus Heracleum; species Heracleum sosnowskyi. Next base: position 3,691,944 of record CM061242.1, on the reverse strand, counting down.
TTAAAACCCTAATATAGTAATAACTATAATCAGGATTGAGGAGGCCATGGCTTGTTGCCATCGGCACAGGACAACACATGATAGCTCCAATACCTTTAGTTTTGAATATAGTTCAAACAACAAAATCATGTACATCATAGAATAGAAAAACAAAAAGAAGGGATGGTGAGAAGACAACCAATTTGTGGTTCAGATGTAAGGATTTATATAGTACTTACATCGAGTGAAGAAAGGTAATGTTTTTCTCCTGACCGTAATTTGAGTGCAAAAAAGGAATGTTTTTCTAAAAATTCGAATGTAATTAAGAAAATTTAATTTTATTGTATTAAAATTCAGGAGCTCTAAAAAAATAGATAAATATTTTTCGAATGATCTTAGTGGTCCTGGGGTTTTTCCTTTATATGTATAATAAAATAAAGATATAAAAGATATATTTTCTAAATCAAAGAAAGTTCTAGCAAGTCCTACAAATTCGAAAATAATAAGGAAGTTGTAATTTTCTAAATCAAAGAAATTTCTATCAAGTCCTACAAATTCGAAAATAATAAGGAAGTTGTAATTTTCTAAATCAAAGAAAGTTCTATCAAGTTTTGAGTGCAAAAAAGAAATGTCTTCCTAAAAATTCGAATGTAATTAAGAAAATTTAATTTTATTGTATTAAAATTCAGGAGCTCTAGAAATACAGATAAATATTTTTCGAACGATCTTAGTGCTCCTGGGGTTTTTCCTTTATATGTATAAAATAAAGATATAAAAGATATATTTTCTAAATCAAAGAAAGTTCTAGCAAGTCCTACAAATTCGAAAATAATAAGGAAGTTGTAATTTTCTAAATCAAAGAAAGTTCTATCAAGTCCTACAAATTCGAAAATAATAAGGAAGTTGTAATTTTCTAAATCAAAGAAAGTTCTATCAAGTTTGAAAATAATGAAAGAAAGTTCTATCAATCCTACAAATTCAAAAATAATAAGTAAGTTGTAATTTTCTAAATGAAAGAAAGTTCTATCAAGTTCTACAAATTCGAAAATAATAAGGAAGTTGTAATTATTAAAATTAAAAATTGTGAAAAATTGAGAAAATTAGAAAAATAGAACGGAGCGATTCTAGAGGCACCACCTCACCGCCCCCGTCTTCTCCTTTATATAAGTATATTGATTTAATATTATTTTTAATATTTTTAATATTTATTTTTATTTACACAAAATACGACATAAAAGGTACTCAAATTAGTGTTTTAAAAAGTGGGAATCGGAGTTAATAGGTGAAGACACCGTCCAAAAATTAATCGGGTAACCGGGTCATTAATCGAAATAAATTTATTAATATTTTTTATATACAATTATATTCATATATATAATTGTTTCGTTATTTCAACTAAACATATGTCATTAATTATCATATATTTATGCAAATATGTTAAAAATATTATATAATTTTAATAAATAAAATTTTGAAGATTTCACTTTGAATTATAGATCAATTTAAGAGGAAAAATTAAGAGAATTTACGATTTGGTATCTAAAATTATAATTACATATACGAAAATAATGTTTTTTCCTATCATTTAATCAAGTTTCTACATTTTAAATTTTTAATTATTTTTTTAAATTTAAAATTTTTAAATATTTTTTAATAATTAGCTCGATTTTTGACCGATTAATCCGATTTTTGACCAATTCAGCCGATGTTTTTACCGTTTTCCTGAAAAAACGATTAATTTACTGATTTTCGCTTAATCAGTTCGGTGGCCTGCCGTTTAGCGATTAATCTTGATTACCCGATTAATCCCACAATTTAGGAGGGCTATTTATATTTGATTTAAATTATTAAAATGTGTTTTAATATTCAAATATTAACCAACTAATAATCAAATATAGTTTTTATAATCCAACTAATAATCACACAATCAATAAATTAATTTATATATTACTAGCTTATAATCCGTGTAACACAAGTCTCTTTTTTAATATTTATAATAATTATATTAACTTGTCTTTTTTCATTGTTTTTTATGTTATTAATTTTAGACTTTATTTATTAAATTTTAGACGCTCAATTAACTATTTGTGTTGTATCTTGAGTTCTAAAAATCATATTTGAATATTTACAAATACTCACAAAATAATCTTTAATTTAGTGATGTTTTAACAATTATTTTTTAATTAAAACTACCCTGAAACTGGAAAAAAAAGGTGACAAATTTTTACACTAAGAATTATTATTCAACTTAATAATTTTTTTTTTAGTATTTAGCTATTGTTCTACTAACAACTAAATACACTTTTTAATTTACATATAACGGATTCATTTATCTATTTTAAAATCTAACAAATTAATCTTTAATTAAGTGATGATTTAACAATTCTTTTACAATTAAAATTACCCCAGAACTATAGAGAGAAGAAAATGACAAATTTGTTTGTTGAGAATTCTATCCGATTTAAGAAATTTTCATGTATTTGATTTAAATTATTAAAATAAATTTTTTAGTATTTTTAATATAATTCAACAAACAGACAAATACACTTTTCATATTCTATTTTGTATTATTATTATTATTATTATTATTATTATAATTATTATTATTATTCATGGTTGTAATTTTTTTTATAACCGGCTAATAGTAGTCAAAGTTTGTAATTTGATTTTACAAAACTTGTGAATGCAATTTTTAGTACTTGAATGTTATATTATTAATTTCTATACATATTTAATTAAAAATAATTAAATACAATAAATTGATAATAATATATAAATTAAATATTATTTTAACCCGTAAATAATAAAAAAATTATTAGCGAAAAACATTAAGAAAAAAAAGTTAAAACCTGCAATATAGTGTCGGGGAGAGTCGGAGTCAAATGTGGGCCAGTGTGAATCATAGAAGTATCACCAACTTCTGTCTAACAAAATATTGTTGTATTGTACCAGCTAAAAGTTCGACCACTACAAAGAAAATCTCTCAAATGATGCAAACAGAAGCTGAAAATTGGGCAAGAGCATCTCCTAATATAAAGAATATGAGTGAAAATAAAGCTTATGAAATTTTTAAAAAAATTAAGAGCCTCTTATATCTCCTATATTTTAAGAGCAGCTAGTAGCTCTTACCTTATACTTCCTCTGTCACTCTCTCATTTTTTTACACATTTTTTTTGTCCGTTCTCTCATTTCTTAATTACCAAAAATATTAATATTTTATAATATAAAATCTAATCACGTTCATTCATTTCCTCCACTATAACTACTTTATATCTACTTTATACATTAAATATTGATTGTTCCCACCATTTTACTCATTTTTCTTACTTTTCTCTATTAATTTACACTTTAATGTTATTGGAGTTGACACATAAATCAATATAATAACTTTCTAAAAACTTATTTTTTTATAATATATTTAGGAGTGAAGTAAGAGAATATTGGGGTGCTCTAAGCAGTCTGTGTACTTTCCACTTTCAATGGCAAGAACATCAATTTATAAGCCAAAATCGATTTCATTGACTTGAATCTCAGTTATTCTCGGGAACTTGAAATATGCATGGGTCAGCTGGGTGAGATGATGAATTGAATATGACTCTAGTCATATTTGGTCGAGAGGAGGTGTTATGAGGAATGATGATGAAGGTGAAGGAGAATTAGCAGGGATAATATGTAAAATCCACCATCTCTTATCTCTCCGATCCTAAGGATTCACTTATGCCTGTGAAGAAATCTCTTAGAGGTAGTGGAAATCGGAGTTTATCGGTGAAGACATTATCTAAGGATTAATCGGAAAATCGGGAATTAATCGGAATAATTAATCGGATTATTATTTAGAATAAATCTAATAATATTTTTTATATAAAATTAAATTCATATATATAATTGTTTTGTTATTCAGCTAAACATATGTTGGGTGAAATTCCATAGAGAACTTATTATTAGAGTCCGGAAGATAACCATTACATATATATTCACAATACATATTTTTATTACATTTTTTATTAGATATGATTATAAATTTCAATTATTAAATCAAAAAATAAAATTAAGCTCCTTTTTAAAAAAATAATTAAAAATTAGTCAAATAGTCCAAAGTGATTTTACAGCAGAATTAAATATATCCAAAATGATTCTGCAGCAGAATCAAATTTAAAATCAATGTTTTATTCAAATTTTAAATGTTAAATATTTATAAAGTTTGTATATGCTAATATTCTACTTTAGAATCATATTATATATTTTATGTAAAATAAAATAAAATTATTTATGAAATTATATAATATAATATATGGTTCGCCCCGATTCTCTATATAAGATGGTTCTCCTTGAAACAATGGCCAACATATGTTATTATCGTATATTTATGTAAATATAATAAAAATATTGTATAATTGTAATAATATAAAATTTTAAAGGTTTAACTTTTGAATTAGAGATCAATTTGAGAAAAAAATAATAATATAATTTACGATTTAGGCATCTAAAATTATAATCATATGTACAAAAATAATATTTTTTTTCTATTGTTTAATGAAGTTTCTACCATTTTAATTTTTAATTTTTTTTTAATTTCAACTATTTTTTACTATTTTTATTAATTAGCCCGATTTTTGACCGAATAATTGGATTTTTGACCGATTATGACTGTTTAACCTATTTTTGACCGTTTTTCTAAAGAAATGATTAATTGATCGATTTCCGCTTAATCAGTTCGGTGACCCGCCGTCTAGCGATTAATATTAAATTTAATCGCAATTTTTAGAACACTGCTTGCAATTTTCTCGGCAATTTTAGTTTTAGAATTCTATAATTTACTAGTATTATGTTTTTTTTTTTACTTTTTGATCTTAGAGCATTACTCTCTTTGTCCCCCTCAATTCTTTACATTGAGGGACAGAGGTTCGGCAGACATTTTAATGCTCATTTAATATATACTTCGATAAATTATTTTAAATTTTTTCTTTTTCTGAATAAAAATATAATGTCTAAATTTTTATGTAGAATAAAGAAAGTTTTCAAAAATAAGTTGTAGAGCTATACTTTATAGGAGTTTTAAAATACATATCAAACAGTGTAAAAAACTGTAAAAAAATGAGAGAGACGGAGGAGTATTAATTTATTACCATACTATAACTATACTAGTATACTACTACTATTTTTGTTTATGTTTTTTATTACGTACTTCGTAATTGATCAGGTCCAGACGGTCAAAACACATGTAAATGGCTAGTTGGCTAGTTGTCTCGTGTAACTGGTAAATAACAAATTACTCATATAGTTTTTCAATTTATTATCATTTTTTATTAATAATTTTGAATTCTACACTGTGATAGTACGTCTATGATGTATATGTTTAAAATACTAATTGTTATACTGAATTTTCGATAATGGGTTCTAAACAGACCCATAAAAGATTTGGTCCTAAAAAGGAGTCATATTGGTACGACTTGGGCTTCGGCTCGCACCGTAAGTTTCGCACCGTAAATTTCAGGATGAACTAGGATGATTCTTCTAAGTATGATGGGCTCGCATCATCTATGCATGATGAGCTCTTCTTCTTATGAGCTCTCACCTTGATAAGGGCTCGCACGAAGTTCTCATCATGGTGAACTGGGCTCTCACTATGTTGAGCTCGCACCATAATCTTATGGGCTCACACCATAATATTATGGGCTCGCACTATAATCTTATGGGTTCTCACCATTGTGAAATAATGGGCTCGCACTACTTATCAGAAATAAGAATGATTGAACACATGTGAGCTCGCACTACTTGAGTAATGAAATGTAATATCTAATTTATGTATTTTTATATATATTGACTTGTGCGGTGCGAGTCTTGCCAGCTCGCATCATGGGTGAAGCTCAAAATATGGAAATTCCTATTTATGGAATGTATGTTTCTTGGTTGACACGGGACAAACCTACAATCATGGAAAAAAATGTGGAGATGCCGCGAGATTGTAGGAAAATGTGTGAAGACCGGACTATTTATGGGAACATAATGTGGATTGATAAACCTTGAACTATTTATGGGAACATGAGGTGGATTGATAAACCTTGAACTATTTATGGGAACATTGGATGGATAAACTTTGACTATTTATGGGCTTGGACTGAATGGGTTTATCCAATGACTTGTTTTTCAAGAACTACGTGAGGTTTGATCCCTATATAAAGGGGTACGTAAGCACCTTGTATGATATACAATTGACACTCGGCAAAGAGCAAGAGAAAAAGCTCATTCTCTATTCAATTTTTTGAGGAGTCATCATACAAGTCCAGCCACCACTTTCCAACATTTATAAATATTAATATAATTTTTTCTTGAAATTTGATTCCTTAATTAAATTCCAAATTTTGTCCTATGATGTACTTGTATTTATATTTTCCCACTTTCTGCTTTCTTCATTTCTCTGCATCTCACTACAAGTACAAACAACTTAGCTTCTTCGACTACTACTCTGTGTTTTACCTATCCTTTTTACTTCAGTTATGCATATACGACATATGTGAGTTATTATAATCAAACTTGAGTAAATTATGTTCTCATTTAAGTTACTGTCTATTCTGTTGATGTTTGCCAGTCTGCTGTGAATTTTTAATATTTGTTTATGTGAAAGCCTGATCTAGTTATTTTTACTTCGTTTCCTGCTTCCCAGTTGATAACATGTATTATAATAGGATTGGTTCTATATTAATGGATCACATGTATTCACATTAATAGTACCAATAAAAGTATTTTTAAATGCCACATCTCCATTGTCATATCATTTTGTATCAATTTTTGGTATCAATTCGGTATCTCTAGCACTACTCATAAAATATTGTTGTATCTAGTAGCTCTTAACTTATATTTTATTAATAAAAGATTGATTCACTTTCATTTGAATTTGAATCTTTGTCCTAATTAATAAGTTAAAATATTAATAAAATATAAAATAAAGAGCAATTATAGAGAGTGTTATTGGAGTTGACACATAAATCAATATAATAACTTTCTAAAAACTTAATTTTTATAATATATTTAGGAGTGAAGTAAGAGAATATTGGGGTGCTCTAAGAGCAACTCCAATGGGACACTAAATCACTATAATAGTGATAGATATAGTGTCAAAGCAACTCCAATGGGACACTAAAATAGTGATCCAAGGTCACCAAATGAGTTTTGGGTCACCAAATTTGGTGATAAAAGTACATTTGGTGATCCTTGGACACCAAATTTGGTGACTTTCAAAATTCCAACAATACCCCTATGTTTGTTAACAAAACAAATTTCTTCCATCTATGTCCTACTAAAGTTAATTGTTTTTATAAATTTTAACTTAAGATTTTATCAATTGAAACTTCTTTTCTTCTTAACTCATATTAATTCTAAAATATTTTTTTGTATTTTTTTATTCTAATTTTTTAAATTTTATTTTTAATTTTTTTTTACTTTAAACTTTCACAATTTTTTTTTTTTAAATCATGAATTATAAACAACACACTATATTTAATTATAAAAATAAAATCATAAATTCATAATGATAAATAAGAATTTATTTATAATATAAAAAATGAACAAAGTTAGAAAATTCTATTTTATAGGTGAAAGATTCTTTAGAATATTCTATTTTATAGGTGAAAGATTCCTTTTAGTGACAATTATAGTGTCTCTTGGTTGGAGTTCATTTTATGGATGATGTCTTTTTGACACCAAAATAGTGTTATAGTGACACTATTTTGGTGTCTTTGGTTGGAGATGGTCTAAGCAGTCTGTGTACTTTCCACTTTCAACGGCAAGAACATCAATTTATAAGCCAAAATCGATTTCATTGACTTGAATCTCAGTTATTCTCGGGAACTTGAAATATGCATGGGTCAGCTGGGTGAGATGATGAATTGAATATGACTCTGGTCATATTTGGTCGAGAGGAGGAGTTATGAGGAATGATGACGAAGGTGAAGCAGAATTAGCAGGGATAATGTGTAAAATCCACCATCTCCTGCCTCTCCGATCCTAAGGATTCACCTATTACTGTGAAGAAATCTCTTAGAGGTACATTTCTCTTGCAATTAGCTAGGCAATTTTAGTTTTAGAATTCTATAATTTACTAGTATTATTTTTATTGTGCACTTGTGTTTTTTTTTTACTTTTTGATCCAAGAGCATTATTACCATACTATACTAGCATACTACTACTATTTTTGTTTACTAGCTTATAGCCCGTACGATGCACGGTTACTTAAATTTTATTTATAATTATTTTGTTTATAGTTATATTTTTATTACCCATGGAACACACGATTGTTTTTTTAATATTTATAATTATATTTATTTATGAATATTTTAATATTTAAAAGTTATTAGATTACATGATTAAATTATTGTTAAAAAAGATTTAGCCAAAAAATATTATAGTTAAAAATTTGATATTTATTATATTGAGTTATAAAAGTTAGATTTGGCCAATTTTACGGTCCACATGAAATTCACAAAATAATCTTTAATTTAGTTGTGGTTTAATAGTTCTTTTTCAATTAAAAACTATTCTAAAACTAAAAAGAGAATAAAATGACGAAATTTAATATTGAGAATTCTATTCGATTTATGAAATCTACTTATATGTATTTTAGATTATTAGAATATCATTTATTAACCAAATACAGTTTTTAATGTTAAATCTAACGGTTTTCACCTATCTATTTAAGATTAAACGATTTTTATTTTTTTGATATTAAATGAGTTTCCTTATTTAATTACAACTATTTTTATGTTTTAACTTTTTGGAAAATCCAATCCTAATATAATATCTTTTAACTTATATCATTTTTAGATAATAACTTCTTTTTATATGATATAATCTTGATCGTCTATTTTTAAAAGTATTGGATCTAACGGTTGAGAATGTTTTGGCGGTATTTAGGACCAAACTATCACGATAACATCATTAATTTTTTTAATATTTATATTTTTTTTAATATTTATATTTTTTAAAATATTTATTGCTAAAATATAATATACTCTTTTTTGTAATATGTTAATGATGAGAGAACTTTGAACTTCTGAGAAAATAAATTATCAATTAAAATATAATTTTTTTGTAATAGTTCTTCTTTTAAAATAGTACACTGTGACGATCAAAATTATGTATAAAATTCGTTTTTTTATAGTATATCCCGTAAATATCTATGTTATTATATTAAAGACTAAATAATGAAAGTTTTCTTATAAGTGTGGTCGCTTGATCACTCAATCCATAATCGTTGGATATTTCAAATTAAATTGTTGAGAAATGTTAGATATAACAGTAAAATTATCACGTAGAATGATCTATGGTTTAAATCTACCAACAACATATTAAAATTTACAGGTTTTTTTTGAAAAATAAGCATTTTTTCATTTTTTTCTTGCAGACATGGGTTATTTGATAATATTTTTTATAAAGTACGATTTTTCAAAAAAGTACTATACTAATTGATTAACAAACTTTTAAAGTTTCGAATTTAATAATTTACAATGTATATAGGTTAAAAAAGTTAGGCCTATTCTGTAGCTGAGTCTAAAATTTTAAAATACGGTATTTTTAAATATGAATATAGTCCTGCTAACAATGAAATTAGGTCTCTGTGAGTTCTTATAAAACAAAATCACCATTTGCGTATAATTTATTATTTAATAATAAATAATATTTAATTAGTTATGATATAAAATTTAATAAAATAGGATAAAAAATATGCACAAATTTATAAAATTTTATCCTCGTATTATTATATTCTTTGTTGATTTGAATTTTTCTTAGATTGATTTGAATTTTTGAACATAGATTTCTAAATTTAAAATAGTTAGAAAAAAATAATTAATTTGGCATTAAAATAATGATGACGTAATAATTATTATTGGAATTTAAATATCCACTTTACTAATTTGGGCTTCATCTTGTGTTTTAAAAATTAGATTTTGACGATTTTACACCCCACGTGAAAATAACTAAATTATCTTTAATTAAAAGATGGTTTAACAATTTTTATCTAACTGGAATTGTCCATGAAAGAGAAAAGAAAGTCACGAATTTTTTACATGGAGAATTCAATTCAGTATAGAAAACTTATTTATATTTGGTATATTTGGTTTAAATTATCAAAATACACTTTTTAGAATTTAAATATAATCATATTATTAATAAAATACACTTTTTTCATATTTGATCTAACGATTTTCATTTATCTAGTTAAGATCTAATGGTCTTTATTAGTTTGGTTGTCCAAGACCGTACGATCAAAATTTTGGATAAGATCCCTATTATGTTTAATTATTATATGGGTTCAACGGAGACTAACAAAAAGGTGGAGACCTGGAGACCAATTCTACACCCTTAGATTAACTTGAATTCAATATTCATCATTTTTTATTATACTTCATAAAATTAAACATAACAAAATTATATTATTATACACAATTACACATGTTGTTCTTTTTAACCATCCACGTTCTTAAAACCTACAACATCCGACATTTTATTTAGAAAGTTGGGAGGATTTGGGAGAATCTATATCACTAAACATCGTACTGCAAATATTATAAACAAAAAGTTCTGCATATAAAAAATATGTTTTACAAATAAAAAAAAACCAATGCTTACTGCATAACAATGAAAAAAATGTGTAAAAAATTAAATTATGCAAAAATAAAGAATAAAATAGTAAAATAATAATGTTTTGCAACTAAAGTAATGCACTAAATTAAAATAATAATATATTGCACTAAAAAATTATGAATACAATAATTGAAAGTAAAAAGTTTTGTAAACAAAATAACATAGAATATTAAAATTGTGCAAATTTTTTGAATAAAAAAAATGGAAGACGTGAGAATGAATGTAATGCATATTGTAGTTAACGTTGTTGGTAACGTATAAGCTGTATATGCCTACATACAACCAATTTATAAGTGTGTAAAACAAAATAATATGCACCCTTGGATTAGATAGAAACGAATGGTGTAAGATGTGGTCTTCGGGTCTCCAGTTAAGTTTAGGTCTCTATAGAACTTTTCTCTAAGGATTTAATATAATAAGGATATCAAGTATATACTCGTATAAGTATCTTACTAACTGCTTTTACTTTTAATGTTTCGGTTTTATTTACAGTGTATATAAAATTTTAAAATACATTATTACTTAAAAATTATTAAACAAAATAAAAATTATGTTATGATTATATAAAATTTTATTCTCAAATTATTATATATCGATTTGAATTTGTTCTTAATTAATTTTAATACTTTATTGAAAGAAACATAAAATTTATATATTTAAAACAATTAGTGGAAAAATAAATAAATTGGTGCTACAAAAAAAATTTAATAAAATTTAGATACTCGCTTTACTATTTAGGTTCTATCCTGAGTTTTATAAATTGAATTTTGACGATTTTACAACCCATGCGAAACTAACGAAACTATCTTTAATTTAATGATGGTTTAATAATTATTATCTAAGTTGACCAGTTGACCTACCCATAAACCGAAAAGAAAAGATGGTTAAGAATTTTTACATGAAGAATTCAATTCAATATAGAAAACCAATTTATAATTGGTTTAAATTATCAAAACACACTTCTTAGTATTTAAATATAATCCTACCTTTAATCAAATACACATTTTAATATAAGTATTATATTCAAAATTATGGTTTATGAATATGAAACCCTCAATATTTTAATAATATTTTGATATTATCCTTTTTTTTGTTTGTTATATGTAAAATAATATAATTATAATTTGGATTAATCAAATTGTCATGTTCCTTCAGAAAAAAAAAGTGTTTAAATTTATTTATGTACAGGAGTTCTCGTAAGAAGTCTCTGTAGGTTCACGTGTATCATTGTTAGTATGATATACATGAGCATTATATTGATAATTTTTAATATTGTAATCAATATGAATTGTTATCTTGATATTTGGTTTAACAATTATTAACTGATTGAAACTATACATAAATTCAAGAGAAAAGATATTTAAGAATTTTTACATAGAAAACTTTTAAATTATCAAAATACACTTTTTAGTATTTAAATATAATTCTATTATTAATCAGATACACGTTTTAATATTAGATCTAACAATTCTCATCGATCTATTTAAGATCTAACTGTAATTATTAATTTGGTCGTATAGTGATCGTACACGGACCAGATCGATTTTAATTTTTTCTTAAATTGATTTTAATATTTTATTGAAATAAAAATAGAATTTATAAATTTAAAAGAATTAGGAAAAAAATTAAATTGGTGCTACAATAAAAAAAATATTTATTAAAATTTAGATAATCACTTTACTGTTTTGGCTATATCTTGAGTTTTAGACAACAGATTTTAACGATTTTACATTCCAAACGAAGCTAACAAAATTATCTTTAATTTAATGATGGTTTAATAATTTTTATCTAACTGGAACTATCCATAAACTAAAGAGAAAAGATAATTACGAATTTTTACATAAAGATTTCTATTCAATATAGAAAACCCATTTATAATTGGTTTAAATTATCAAAATACACCTTTTAGTATTTAAATACTATCCTATTATTAATCAAATACAATTTTTTATATTATATCTAACGGTCATCATCTATTTGAATATTTATAGTTTTATAATCCAACGGATCATATACTTTTGGTAGTAACCGACCAAAGTTTTGGATAAAATCTCCTTTACGCTTATTATATATAAGGAGTTAATTATTATTTATGGTATGTTATTTAATATAATAGTGAGTTATTAATTATCCATGCATGTAGGTCAAATTTAAGCTAGTCTCTCGGCAGTGTGAAATTCAAATAGATCTATCCTGACAACCTTTTTTTTTTAAAAATGCTACTTGGATTTTATTTTTGTAAAAAATATAGATTTATTTTAAGGATGATAGTTTAATATTAGTTTCATAATAATGATAATAGTTGTTGTATTAATTATAGCGATTATGTTGAATACGAAAGAACATTCTAGAATAACAAATGAAATATGAAATATCAAAAACCTAAAAGATACGACGTACATGGGAGATTAGAGGAAAAGTATGTATATATGGTAAAAATTATAAATTTTAAACAGTAGTAATACATTTAGAAATTTTAAAACACCAATGCCGTCCAATACACGAGGGGTCTCTAATTATGCATCATGTAGGTCCAAATCATATAAGCAGCGATGCCTCTGCGAGTCTCCCATATGGCGAATCTCTGAATGGCCTGCTCATTGGTAGGAGTCAATTCATTTGCATCAAACCTTCTCAAAGCTTGTCTTAATTCGAGATTGGCTCGATTGGCTCGTCTTAATGGGAGATTGTATGGAGGAAGGAAATTGTAACGCCTGCGTCCAATAACATTAACTGTGAACGCAGTATACCCATTCACACCAATAGTGCCTACCATCCATACCATGAAATCACCATCATCCATTTGTAAATCTAGTTCTCCAAAGTGCATAGCAAAATTACGCACCCAAGTTATACTTGCAGCAGCTCTAACCCCTACAGCACGCAAGGCCTCATCAGTGAAGTTGTTGATAGATTGAGGATTGACGACCAGTGGTTGGCACCTTTGCCTAACCCTTTCATATATTATTGCTCTAGATCCAGCGGTAGAAACACACAACAGAAGACACCTGAGCATTCTTTGGAAGGGATTTAAATCATCATGTTCACCCGTTTGCAAAAGAGGTAGGGCCCGCTGTTGATGGTATAGATTAAGATGCGGATCCGCAGCAGAAACGGCTACAACAACTGCTTGGAGGTCTTCATATATCCAAAAAGAAATGAGAATTTTTGAGAATTCAAAATAATCAATAACAAAGATCTTAGGTTGAGCTAGCTAGAATGCCCATTTAACATTGAAAAATTAATGCAAATCACTTTTTACCAGAATACGTATGAACAAATGTAAAAGACATTAATTAATTATATATGCATACCATTATTAAAATTTAATAGGATACTTGTTTAAAGGCTTAAAGCTCATTATACAAATCTAATCCAGCCACATGAACTAATTTTTATTTATCACGGGAATAATTATCTTATGTAGAAAATTTATATGCATACCAAGGTGAGGGACTTGAACTGGATTCTGCTCAACATGAGGGATCTCATTAGCTAATGGGTCCTGTTCCTGGTTCACAGCCATATCTGATTAAGAAAAGACAAAAAACAATATGAAGTTTGTAATTTATAACAAGGAATATGGTTATCTTCCTAACCATGATAAGATTGATCGGGCCCATCACTGCAAGCCCATCGTTAATGAACCAGATCTATAACATATTAGCCCAAAAAATATTTTTTATATTCATATCAGCTATGACTTCTAAAGTGAAAGAAAATTAGAGACACACATACCATGACATAAAAAGGGACAAACAACTCAAATATAAATTCCCGATATTTCTCTAAATATAAAAAAAAAAAAATACACGGACATAACAAAAAATAGTATGGAACTAATTACGTACCTTGGTTATCTAAATCCATAGCCATATTCCAAATCCAATCATAGTTATCCAAATTAAGTAGATCTTCCAAACCCCCCACAACTAGAGCTAAAAGTTCATCCAGCCATGAAGATTAGTGTTATGATAAAGAATACCATTAAATTCCTGTTGAATTTGTTGTAATGCCTCTGGGTTGACGTTGTTGTCCTCAGGATCTGGCGCATTCAACAAATTCTGTACGACTGGATGTTGGTCGACTGCAACTACTATATATTGGTAGAAGTTTGGACATAATTAAGACAACAATTTAGTCGGCAGGAGTTGATGGTAGTTGTACTAAAAGACTCAACTTACACGGTTCTAAAAACAAAGCAGGACATTTAGAAAAATAAAGCACGAGTATATACATACCAGGAGGCGGGTGCTGCTGAGGTCGAATGTGAGCTGGTCCTCCCTGATTCGCCTGCCAACCTAGTGGATTCTGTGCGATTACTGAAACAACACAAAAATCAAAATTATAAAAAATCGCAAAAAATGACTGAATAGAATAAAAAAGGTGGAGTAGCATGATTGTCATACCAGGTGCAATTCCACGTAGGTTGAGTTGATTGGGCCCCAAGCCCAAAATAAGAGGAACTCCAAGAAGATTGGGCCCCAAACCCATAATAAGAGGAACTCCTTGCGGATGGGCCCCCAAACCCAGAGGAGGAGGAGGAATCCCATGATTGGGCCGCAAACCCAAAATAAGAGGAATTCTTTGCATATTGGGCCTTAAACCCATAGGAGGAGGAGGAATCCAATGATTGGGCCGAAAACCCAGAGGATTTGGGCCTGTTCTCAAACATGTGTACAATGAAAAAATTAAAAAAAATCAATTCCTTAACAAATTCTATAACACAAAACAGTAATTAAATATGAAAAATGAAATAATGGACAAATACGGAAAAAAAAGTACCTTGACCTTGAGAAACAGCTGGAATCAATGGGTCTTGGTTTCCTTTCCAAAGTAAATAAAAAATACTTACGTATTCATCAAGAAACAGTTATAAAATAAACTGCCACACACCCAAGACATCACACGCATTACAGATACAAATACAAACTAAGTGGCGATCAGGCAAGAACCATAAGCCAACTTATTCAAGAATCGTATATACACACATAATGTAGAAACAGAAACTACCAGCGAAGAAAAAAAATCAAGAAACAGACAGATTTCAACGAACAGTCAAGAACACACCAAGAACGCACAATGAAAAACAAGCAGAAAAGTAAACTATTAGATGTCAAGACCATAATGTACAAGCACCTGATA
The DNA here is from genome assembly GCA_030848705.1 of Heracleum sosnowskyi. Taxonomy (NCBI): domain Eukaryota; kingdom Viridiplantae; phylum Streptophyta; class Magnoliopsida; order Apiales; family Apiaceae; genus Heracleum; species Heracleum sosnowskyi. The sequence goes on along the minus strand of CM061242.1, from coordinate 3,676,179 downwards.
ACAGATAACAAATACAAACAAAAAGGTCCCAAGAGAGAAGATTATCTAAGATCCCAAAATCCTAATCTACATGCACCTGCCACCTGATATGTATACATACTAGACAACAACAAATTTCAAGAAATAGCACATACAGAAGTAAAATTCACTGCCACACACCCATTTCAAGAAATCACAAGCACATTACAGATACGAATACAAACCAAGTCGGCGATCAGGCAAGAACCATAAGCCAACTCATTCAAGAAGCGCATATACACACATAATGTACAAACTACCAGTGAAGAAAAAATTTCAAGAAACTGACACAAGTTGAACGCACAATCACATAGTCAAGAACACACCAAGAACACATGAGAAAATGAAAAATGAAGCCTGCTTCAAAAAGAAATATTGTGTGGGACGAATATTTACACAAGTTAAAAACCAAGACACAACTTAAGAAATACGCACCACCAGGCGGCGGAGGAGGGTCACTCATTCTTCATCTTCGAAGAAAGAGATTGCTTCAAGAATGTCGCTTTATAGTGTTTAAAGATGGGCGGCTTCTTTTAACTATTTTAAGTAGTAAATGGGAGTTAGGGCGTGTGTACTTATACGTAGTACCTGCAGCTCCTGCTGGACATTTTACAACATTGAAATAAATCATTTGCGAATAATGGGTATATTAAGGGGGTTATGAAATAACAATTTAGTTCGAGTGAAAATGTAGAAAATTCTATTTTTGGAGATAAAATTTATTAGATAATATATTAAAATGATTAAATTTATTATATAATTAGAATGAGAAAGTCTGTTGTTATGGAATGAAAAGTAGATTTAGATGTTGACGGTTGTATTCAATGAATGATGGTGGACAATCGTGTCTTTATGGCTGCTCTCGTGGTTCGTGACTAAACAGGTCCTCACAAGATGCCTACGTATCTCTGTTATGTAGAGAATCAAGCCAAACAACGTAGTTCTAGAATGAAGGACGAGGGTCCTTATATAGGCGTCAGGAGCCTTGTATTTAGAGTAAGTGTAGGAGACTTAGCTGATAAGTCTCATTATTGATAACTGATAAGGAGTGTATTACTTGGTAGACAAGTTTTATCCTTATCTGATAAGTGTTGTGACTCATCATATTGTTTGGTTGGGATTCTGGATCCTTTCATCAAGATATTTATCATATTTGGACTCATTTAATGAGCTGTACATTTTCCCTATTTATTAATTACGAAATTAATAAATGATTAGGGTTTCGGGCCTTTTATCGGGCCTAATTCTTGGACCAAACTAGGTCTAATTAATATATCATTAATTATCTCTAGGGTTATATTTCAGCCCATATCATTTGCCCCCCAATTTCTGGAAAAATCCTTCAAGGTTTTTGTAGAAATTATTTCATATTCTCCCCGGAATTTTCCATTTTTTCAGAGTATTTTCGACCAGAAATTAAGCCAATTTCGACTAGGAATTCAAGTCAAGTTCGACCAGGAATTCAAGTCAAGTTCGACCAGGAATTCAAGTCAAGTTCGACCAGGACTGGAATGAGGTCGATTAGTTCGACCAGGAAATTTAGGTCTTTTTCGACCTCAAATTTTCGACCAGGAATAGTATTTTTTCGACCTCACTTCCAGTATTCATTTTCGACTAGGAAGTGGAGTGAGGTCGATCATGTCGACCTTGATTTTAGGTGTAAATTCGACCAGGAATCTTCGAGTTCAATTTGGGTCTTTTTTGACCTCAAATTTTTCGACCAGGAATTGAGGTCGATTTCGACCTGAAATTGGGACGAGGTCGACAACATCGACCAGGAATTACAGTGCTTTTTCGAGCTCAAGTTTTCGACCTCAGCCTCGTGTAGTTTCGACCAGGAATCGAAGTCGATTTCGACCTCGAACTGTCTTCAGGTCGAAGGTGTCGAACTCATTTTTTAGTTCATTTTCGAACAGGTTTGTTCGACCAGGATGCAATGTAAATTCGAGCAAGAGTCCTGGTCGACATCGACCAGGAAAGGATGGCGAGGTCGACTATGTCGACTAGGAATCCTAGTTATTTTTCGAACAGGATTTTTCGAACAAGTATCCAAGATATTTCGACCTGGATTCTTTGATCTAGGTCATTTTTCGACCAGGATTCTGCAGGCTTTTTTCGACTTGAAATAGGAACAAGGTCGATCATGTCGACCAAGATTTTTAGGAATTTTCGAACTCAATTTCCCATTTTTGGCATATTTGAACTTGTTTTATTGCCTTAGAATTATTTCTGAAATTTTAAATTTCCAACCTTTTGGGCCTTGATTTTATATTGGGCCCTAAGCCTAGTTCTCAAACCTTTTTTAGGTTTAATTTCTAAGCCTTTCATTTATTTGGGCCATGGGCCTTGTCTTTTATTGATTATAACACTTTGGGCCTTGATTCCAGAAGCCCAAGAAGTATTTGTGGGCTTTGACTGGCTACAACCGGTTAGACTTCCCTAACCGGTTGAGTTTCCAGTTACCTTGCCTATAAAAGAGTGAGGTTTCACTTCTTACTCTCCACTCAAATCTTTCCAAAAATTTCTAAATCTCTCTTCTCTTTCTCCGTAGTCAGGCGATTTCCGGCGAGTTTTTGCGGTAGCACTCTTATTTTTCTGGGTTTTAATCTCCCTCCCAAGAAGATTCTGGGTTTCAATCTTCATAGTTTGAAGATTTTCTGGGTTCCAATCTCCTTCCCAAGAAGGTTCTGGGTTTCAATCTTCATAGTTTGAAGATTTTCTGGGTTCCAATCTCCTTCCCAAGAAGGTTCTGGGTTTCAATCTTCATAGGTTGAAGATTTTTCTGGGTTCGATCTCCTTCCCAAGAAGATTCTGGGTTTTTGTTGAAGATTTTAAGAATGGCCGATCGTTCTGCTAGCCGTCTTCAAAGAATGAACCAAGCGTCCAAAAGAGGTATCATCATTCGTTCTCCCACTATGTCTTTACAAGATATGATTTTAGAACGTGGTGATGAATATCCTTCAGTGTCGCATTTAGATGCATATAACCATAGTAATAGATTTAACGATGCTGATGCAATTTCTAACTACAAGAATATGTACAAAATTAGGCCACCCTATAGGCTAGTCCTTGCTGGTCCCGGGGATCGTTCCTGCCATTGGCGCCCAGATGCTCTTTGCATTTACAAGGGGGTCATTGCCGCAGGTGTTCGATTCCCATTCCATCCTTTCATTCCTCAACTTCTAGCTGATGTAGGAGTCAACCTTTGTCAACTCCCTCCCAATGCTTGGAGACTTATTATGTGCTTTATTGTTTTGTGCTTAAAAAACAATTTTCCTCTTTCTGTTGCTCTCTTTAGAAAGATTTTTCAATTTAAAAATAGCTCTTCCAAAACTTTGGGTTGGGTATATATTAGTCATCGACCCTCAACACCCCCCATATTCCACCCAAAATCCATTCCTGACAACAATCCCAAATGGAGAGATGAATTTATGTATTTGATGTGGGATGGAGGGGACTGGGGCACTTTATTCCAAAGCTCATTTAGTAGAGTTTCGGATGGTAGCCCTGGTGACATAGTTCTGACTGAGGAGGAGGCCTTTGCCTATGCTGAACTCACCAAGGATGACTATGCCACCAAGGCTTGGGAGCTTCTGGACGAGTTTCTGCTTAAGAAACTGGGACTTTCAAGAGTTTCTGACAAGGGTAATTCTTTTTCTTATTTTCTTGTAGTTGTATTAAGATTGCCTTATACCAATTGTTTTCCTTGACTTTTGTTTGCAGCTGCTGAATTTATCAACAAGCAAAATGAGCCAGAAGACGGGCAGACAACAAGGATAAAAAGGGCTTGCTTGAAGGATCCCAGGCTGATCGAGAAAGGCCCTGCCATTTTGAGGCCTCATGTGGCTGAGATAGATGAGGTCGAGGGCTCAACTAAGAGCTCTGTATGGCACCCCAACTGGGGGATAAGGAAAAAGGACACTATAGTGGGGGTGTCTGCTCATGCTGTTGAATGGTCACACCATTCATTGACTCCTTGTGATTACAAGGATTTTGTCTCAAACTCCACCATCGAAGGGGTGGAGCATGCTGGATCTCAAGCAATGGCTGCTGTGAGTATCTTTCTCTGTTTCTTCTTTGTAGTCAACAACGTATTTCAAGTTTAAGTTTTTGACTTGTAACTTGCTTGTAGGTTAATGCCAACTATCAAGGGGCTTTATTTCAAGCCAAAGCCTGGCGCTCATCTTCTGAGGCCAACAAGGCTAAGTATGATCAAGCCCAACTGGAGGTGGGTTCACTTAAAGCTTCCTTGAATCGAAGGGATAAGGAGCTGTTGGATGCTCAAGCGGAGCTGGTGGAGCTTAGGAAGGGGAAAGAACGTATCATTGATGAGTATTTTGATTCTGCCGAGTATCAGGATATCATTACTCAGCATGATGATCTCCTTTTCCCTGTCCAGTTCACCAAAGGATGGGACGAGGCTTTGGCTGAGGTCTCGAGGAGAATGCCTGGATCTCTCACTATCTCAGACTTCCCCAGTCCCCATGCTCCTAACCAGTTGGAGAGGGCCTTGGCTGGAGAGGATGTTATGGATGAGGATGACAGGATTCCTAATCCTGAACCTGCCCCCCAACCTGGTGAAGAGTCAAAAGAATCCAGCTCCAGCGAGGAGGAGTCTGGTGAGGAGGAGGATGCTGAGGAAGAGGAGTCTGAAGAGGAGTCTGGCTCCGAGGACGAGCATGGAGGGGATGGCTCTCAGCCATAGTTGCTTTTAGTTATATTTATTCTCTGTAATTCTGCCTTCGGGCATAACTTAAACTTTATTTTAAGTTGTTTAATTTATTTGCCTTTTAATTTCTCTCATTTGCATACTTATTTAGTACCTTGAATCATATATAAACACCAATACACAATGCATGTGGAATATTCTTGATATTACTGAATAAATTCATAACTTGAAAAATGGGTTCAACCCTTACATAATATACTACTTCTATCTCAAGTCTAAAAGCTTGGATTGGTTTCATCAACCTTATTTCTACTTGTCCTAACAGTGAGTCCAATTAGGACACCCTTAAACATAATAAACTTTCAAGTTTGCAGCATGCCAAGTTCTAGGCACTTCAACCCCTTCCAGAGTTTCCAGCTTATATGAGCCTCGTCCATAAACATTTTTAACCCGATAGGGTCCTTCCCAGTTTGGGGCCAACTTTCCCTTTTGTCCAACTCCAGATGCTTCAATCTTTCTGAGTACCAAGTCACCTTGACGAAAGAATCTTTCTTTAACCCTTAGGTTATAGTAGAAAGATGCTCGTTTCTGATGTTCAACCATCTTGGCATTCGCCTCATCTCTAACTTCGTCAATTAGATCTAAAGCTAACCTCAAACCTTCTTCGTTTGCCTCTGGTTCATATGCTTCAACTCTAGGAGATGCATGATTGATTTCTACAGGAACCACTGCTTCTGCTCCATATGCTAACAGGAATGGGGTTGCCCCAGTAGTGACTTTGCAAGTAGTACGATACGCCCATAGAATGGGGAGCAATTCATCTACCCAAGTATTTCTGGAGCGTTCAACCCTTTTCTTCAGTCCATCTAGGATTATCCGATTTGCAACCTCGGCTTGCCCATTTGCTTGAGGATGGGCAACAGAAGTGAAGCGCAACTTAATATCATTTTCATCGCAATATTTCTTGAACTCATCATTGTTGAACTGAGTTCCATTATCCGTTACAAGGACTCGTGGAATTCCATACCTGCATATCACACTTTCCCAAAAGAATTGCATCACTTGCTTGGTGGTTATCTTGGCTAATGGCTTAGCCTCAATCCACTTAGTGAAGTAGTCAATCGCAACTATCAAGAATTTTCTTTGAGCACTTGCCATTGGAAATGGCCCAAGTATATCCATTCCCCACATAGCAAAAGGGATAGGAGAGTTAATGGACGTCATCATCTCAGGTGGTTGTCTAACCACGGGTGCATGTTTCTGGCATCGTTCACATTTTCTCACATAGCTCTTAGCATCAGCAAGCATGCTTGGCCAATAGAAGCCTAGACGGGTGACTTTATGTGCAAGGGCTCTGCCCCCCAAGTGTTGCCCACAGATGCCGTCATGTACTTCTTTTAGGGCCAACTCCGCCTCTTGGGGTCTCAAACACTTCAGATAAGGAATGATGAAAGATTTTTTGTATAGGATTCCCTCAATTAGGGCATACCTTAATGCTCTGACGTACAGCTTTCGTGCTTCTGAAGTGTCGTCGGGCAGCCACCCAGTTTCCAAATGTGCTTTGATGGGATCTATCCAACAGCTGATAATACCAATGGGTGCTACCAACTTTCCGTTGATGCTCGGGGTCTTCAAGACCTGAAAGTATACACTACCTGCATAATTTTCAATTTCAGATGAGGCAAACTTGGACAAGGCATCAGCCTTCACGTTTTCCTCCCTCGGAACGTGCTCGACATAACATTCATCAAACTGAGTCATGATAGCCTTAACAAGTTTCAAGTACTTGGCCATGACTTCATCTCTTGCTTCAAACTCTCCATTTACTTGGGAAACCACCAGCCTTGAGTCTCCACATACTTTCAGAGTTTTGGCCCTTAGGGCTCCAGCCAGCCCTAAGCCAGCAATCAAAGCTTCATACTCCGCCTCATTGTTTGTCGTTGGGAAATCAAGTTTCAGTGCGTACTCTATTATAAATCCATCAGGACTTTGTAGCACTAAACCAGCTCCACTCGATTTTGTTTTTGATGCTCCATCAAAATAGAGCACCCAGCATTCTTTGGATACTATGTCCTCATCTTTGCTATCTTCCACCAATACTTCCTGCCCCCCGACTTCTTGGTTGTCAATGGTACATTCAACCATGAAGTCAGCGAGTGCCTGAGCTTTTATGGCCGTTCGAGGCTTATACTTGATGTCAAATTCGCCCAATTCAATAGCCCATTTGATCAGCCTTCCACTAACTTGAGGACTATGCAAGATGTTTCTCAGAGGTTGATCAGTCATGACCTCTATCTTGTGAGCCTGAAAATAGGGGCGCAGTTTTCTTGAAGCCATTATCAAGGCTAAGGCAAACTTTTCAATCACTGAGTAGTTTATTTCCGCCCCATGCAAAATCTTACTCACATAGTAGATGGGTTTCTGAATTTTCAGTTCCTCCTTTACCAAAACAGCTCCTAGGGCAGTGTCGGAGACCGCCAAATATAGATAGAGAATTTCTCCTGACTTGGGTTTTGCCAACAGTGGCGCTTCTGCCATGTATTTCTTCAAGGCCTCAAAGGCTTCTTGGCTTTCAGATGTCCATTCGAAATTTTTCACATTTTTGAGTGCTTTAAAGAAAGGTAAGCACTTTTCTCCTGACTTGGAGATGAACCTTCCCAATGCTGCAACTCTTCCTGTCAATTTCTGTACATCCTTAACGGACTTGGGTGGTTCCATGTCTAGGATTGCCTTGATCTTGTCAGGGTTAGCTTCGATTCCTCTTTTGGAGACCATCAGGCCTAAAAACTTCCCTGAGCCTACTCCGAAGGCACACTTAGCTGGATTTAACATCATTTTGTGGTGCCTCAGCACTTCAAACGCTTCCTTGAGATGTTTTATATGGTCTGCCTTATCGAGGCTCTTGACTAGCATGTCATCCACATAAACTTCCATTGTTTTGCCAATCAGTGGTTCAAAAATCTTGTTTACCAACCTTTGGTATGTTGCCCCTGCATTCTTAAGTCCAAAAGCCATGACTAAATAACAGAAAACACCAAAGTCGGTTATAAATGATACCTTGGGAATGTCGTCCTTGTGCATCTTGATTTGGTTGTACCCACTGAAGCCATCCATAAAACTTAGCATCTCGTGCCCAGCAGTGGCATCTATCAACGCGTCAATCCTTGGTAAGGGAAAGCAATCCTTAGGACATGCATCGTTCAAGTCTGTGAAGTCCACACACATTCTCCATTTTCCATTAGCCTTCTTGACCATAACGGGGTTAACCAGCCATTCAGGAAACTGAATTTCTTCAATAAAGCCCGCTTTCAAAAGTTTTTCTACCTCCTGCTTAATGGCTTCTTGTCTTTCTGGGGCGAAATTTCTTTTCTTTTGTTTTACTGTCTTCCTTTCAGGATCCACATTCAATTTGTGGGTCATCAATTGGGGATCAATCCCTGGCATATCAGCTGCTGTCCAGGCAAATACATCACTATTTTCTTGAAGAAAGGATGTCAACTTGCTTTTCATAGATTCAGGTAGTAGAGCTCCGATATAAGTGACTTTGTCTAGTTCTCCAGGAATGAGGGGAATGGGAACAAGATCCTCAGCTGGTTTTCCTCTCCTTTCTTCTTCGTTTCTAATGTCCAAGTCTTCAATTGGGAGAACCTGCCCCCCGACTCCGTCTGGCCTTAACGCGGCTACATAACAGCTCCTGGCTGTCTTTTGATCACCTCTTTCTTCTCCTACACCATTCCTGGTAAGGAACTTGATTTTTAGGTGGTAAGTTGAGGCCACAGCCTTAAAAGCGTGAAGGCCAGTCCTTCCAAGGATGGCGTTGTAGGTCGAAGATGCCTTAATTACCACAAAATTCAACATCTGAGTTACCTCATTTGGTTCCTTACCAATAGTTACAGGCAACAGAATTGTGCCTTCTACTTTAGACTCCACCCCATTGAACCCGTAAATGGGCATGTTCGTGGGGATTAGTTGGGAATCATTATACCCCATCTTCAAGAATGTGTCATGAAAAAGGACATCAACAGAAGCCCCATTGTCTACCAAGACTCGCTTTACCTCATTGTTTCCGATTACTGGGGCTATCACTAGAGGATCATCATGGGGGAACTTCACCCCTTCAAGATCAGAATCATCAAACCCAATGGTCATCTCGGTTTTTGCACGCTTGGGTGCTTCTCCAACAATATGCATTACCTCTCGGGCATAAGCCTTCCGAGAGTTCCTTGTAGTTCCAGCTGCGGTTGGTCCTCCTGAGATCATGTTGATCACTGGCCCTCGGGTTGGAGGGTTACGACCTTGATCTCGGTCCCCATCCCTTCGATCATAGTCCCTCCTTGGGGGGTTCCTGTCTTCATCCTTGGTAAATTTATTCAACTTCCCTTTTCGAATCAGAAATTCGATCTCATCTTTGAGTTGCCTGCAATCATCTGTATCATGGCCTGAATCTTTATGGTACCTACAGTACTTGTTCTTATCTCTCTTTTCTGGATCTCCCCTTAGTGGCTTCGGCCATCGAAAGTCCCTATCCTTCTCAATGTCATAAAGAATTTGACTCCTTGGGGCATTCAATCTTGCATATTCAGTAAATTTTGTGCTTGGAACGCTCTTCCTTGGAGCTGAATCAGAGTCTCTAGTCGTACGAGGATATTTGTCCTTGACATCATACTCTTGCTCCGCCTTTCGCTTCTTCCAACCACCATTATTTCCACTTCCTGCTGCGAGGGTGTCAGTTTTCTTCATGCTCTCTTCAGCTTTTATGTACTTCCCCACCCTTTGTTGGAGCTCAGCCATGCTCTCGGGGGGGTGTTTGGCCAATGACATCTTAAAAAAGACATCCGTGGTTCCTTGTTGAAGAGCTATCATAGCTACCTTATTGTCTAGATCAGGTATATTCAATGTCTCCTTGGTGAAGCGCTTGAGATAATCTCTCAACGTCTCATTCTTTCCTTGAGTTAAGTTCATGAGTGAAGCAGAGCTTTTTTCATGTACCCTTCCACTAATGAACTGACTGATGAAGGCCGTGCTCAACTCTCTGAAACAACTGATAGAGTTGGGTGGCAAGCGGCTATACCATCTTTGGGCCATGCCAGCCAAGGTTTGTGGAAACGCCCTACATTTAAGAGCATCAGTGACTGGCTGCAGCAACAGTGCATTCGAAAAAGTTCTCACATGAGTTGCGGGATCGCCCGTTCCATCATATGCCTTGATAGTGGGCATCTTGAATTTCCTTGATACATGAGCGTCCATTACCTCTTCAGTAAAAGGTGGAATAGGATCGTCTGGGTCACCTAGCTGTGTTAAAACACGGGGATCTGACCTGGGAATCTCCGTCCTTCTAGCTCCTTCCTGCCTTCTTAAAGGTGTTCCTAAATCAACTAAGGGGATTTCCCCTGTCCCTTGATTTGAAGGCTGAGTCTGCCTCCTTTGTTGCTCCATCTCCATGCTTCTCTTTAATTTCTGGATCTCGGCCTCATGAGCCCTTATCCTATCCATGGCAGTCATAGGTGCCCTTCCAGTTGTCCCCCGATTCCTCCTTTCAAGGGGCTCTTTGCTAGCTCTTCTTCTTCTGGGTGCTCGATCTCGTCCTTCATCAGACGAGTTGTCTTCAGAGTAGGGCCCAGAATAATCCAAGTATCTTCCTTCAGGGATGGGTCCCAATCCTCGAATGTATGGTCCCTGATTTGCATGGCCACTCCCTCCGGTTTCAGGGGGATAGTTGGGCAATCCGTAAGCCGGATTTGTGCTCATAGGAAGCACAGTAGTGGAGATCTGTGCTCCATGGGGAAGGTTATAGTCGAGGGGTGAGACAACCATTTGAAGAGGGTTCGTCTCATTCTGAGGTATGGAAGTTTGGGGATTCGTCCCTTGTGGCTGTGAAACCATCTCCGCGGTGAGTGGTGTCGTCCCTGCTGGTTGAGAAACCACCTCTGTAGTGAGGGGTAACGATCCTGGTTCCGTGGTGATTGGAGTAGTGGTGGTGACAGTTGATTCAGTAGCGGTTGTTCTTCGTGTTCTAGCCATGGTTGATGTAAGGATTCCCACAGACGGCGCCAAATGTTATGGAATGAAAAGTAGATTTAGATGTTGACGGCTGTATTCAATGAATGATGGTGGACAATCGTGTCTTTATGGCTGCTCTCGTGGTTCGTGACTAAACAGGTCCTCACAAGATGCCTACGTATCTCTGTTATGTAGAGAATCAAGCCAAACAACGTAGTTCTAGAATGAAGGACGAGGGTCCTTATATAGGCGTCAGGAGCCTTGTATTTAGAGTAAGTGTAGGAGACTTAGCTGATAAGTCTCATTATTGATAACTGATAAGGAGTGTATTACTTGGTAGACAAGTTTTATCCTTATCTGATAAGTGTTGTGACTCATCATATTGTTTGGTTGGGATTCTGGATCCTTTCATCAAGATATTTATCATATTTGGACTCATTTAATGAGCTGTACATTTTCCCTATTTATTAATTACGAAATTAATAAATGATTAGGGTTTCGGGCCTTTTATCGGGCCTAATTCTTGGACCAAACTAGGTCTAATTAATATATCATTAATTATCTCTAGGGTTATATTTCAGCCCATATCATCTGTGCAGTAAGAATAGGTAAAATAATATAATATTAGGTTATATTGCATGAGTTATTTAAAGTATCTTATTTTTCTATATATTTTTTAACTTTTAAATATTTATTTGAGATTTTTTGATAAATATATTGTTACAAATAATTTTTTGCAATTTTACTTTTTTAAAGATGAGTGATTTGCAAAAATACCATCTTAGTTGCAATTTTACTAACTTTTTTAAAATTATTGCAAAAATACGTTACTTTACTTATATTAAATACTGAGTTGGTTATTTCAGTTGCTCTTAACTAAAACACTGATTTCTTCGATTACTACATGAACTCATCATAAAAAACAATCTGATTGCGATTTCTTCGAATTTAATGAAAAGGTATGTTCTAATCAATAACTCGTAACTATCGAGCTTATCTTTTGTAGAATTAATTCGTAATTACTGAAGGTTTTCAATTCAATTCGATCTTCATAGTTTTAGTTTGAGTTTAATTGATTTGAATTGCATTCGTATTGTTTTGTATATCAAGTTGCGTAGGTTATGTATATTGAGTAGATCATTTGGATACAATTATTGATTTTTTCTGAAAAAATTGATTGAGTATGTATGGATCTATTTTAGAACATGTAGTTGTGGGTTGTTTTGAGTTGATTTGAGTAAGTAATCGAGTTGCGCAGGATTTTGTGTATTGAGTAGCTGATTTGGAGAATTTTTTTGAATTTTTTCTGAGAATTTTGAGCGAGTATGTAAGGATCTGTTTTAGAGAACAGGTTGATATGAGTTGTTTTGAGTTGAGTTGAGTACGTAATGGAGTTGCACAGACTTATGTGTATTGAGTAGCTCATTTGGAGAAAATTTTTGAATTTTTTCTGAGAATTTTGAGCGAGTATGTAAGGATCTGTTTTAGAGAACAGGTTGATGTGAGTTGTTTTGAGTTGAGTTGAGTATGTAATCGAGTTGGACAGGCTTATGTGTATTGAGTAGCTCATTTCGAGAATTTTTTTGAATTTTTTCTGAGAATTTTGAGCGAGTATATAAGGATCTGTTTCAGAACAGGTTGATGTGAGTTGTTTTGAGTTGAGTTGAGTACGTAATGGAGTTGCACAGACTTATGTGTATTTAGTAGCTCATTTGGAGAAAAAATTTGAATTTTTTCAGAGAATTTTGAGCGAGTATGTAAGGATCTGTTTTAGAACAGGTTGATGTGAGTTGTTTTGAGTTGAGTTGAGTACGTAATTGAGTTGGACAGGCTTATGTGTATTGAGTAGCTCATTTCGAGAAATTTTTTGATTTTTTTCTGTAAAGCTTGAGTGAGTATGTAAGGATATGTTTTAGAACAGGTTGATGTGTTAGGTCCTGATAAGTTTGTAGAAGGGGGGTTGAATACAAACTATACCGTTTTCTCGAAATTTGTTCTTTAAATGATTTAACTGTTTAGGAACAAATTGATGCGGAATAAAAATGAAACAAGATTCAAGTTAAATATAACTTATATTAAACTTGAAGGGTGTTACAAATGATACTTAGTACAAGATTGAATCTTAAATAAATTAAAACAAATCTAGAATAAATTCAACATGAATTTATCTATATTTGTAATAAAATGATTTAACAATATAAGATAATTTAAGATTCGTTCTAGGGATAAAAATCCGCTAGATAGTCAAAGCAATACAAGTAATCAAATTCTAGTGGTTTGGATTTAACAATACAAACTAGAATTAATTGCTTGAGAAGAAATGAGATTTAAAGCTTTGGCTGTTCTTCAGTAAATGCTTCTTTATGTTCTTGATGTTTTTGTCAACTGCATCCTTTTCTATTCTGTTGTGTATTAAATACCAACACAATAATCCTTGTATGACCTGCACACACATGCTCGGTAGAACCTTGAATGCTAGTATGACCTGCCAACACAATCTCCAAATTTCGGTATGACCAAAAAAGAGAATTGTATGACCTATAAAAAGCACTTAGTATGACCTCATTAAGTTCGGTATGACCTGAGAAAAGTACATAGTATGACCTTTTAATAAATCAGAAATGATTTAAATAAAAGAAATAAAAAACACTTGTATGACCTCTTCAAATAGGTCATACCGAGTTTTGTATTTCTATTAGTTAAACTAGGTCATACTAGTTCAATTTCAGAAAATCCTTTTAATTTAATTAGTTAGATTAAATTATAGATTAAATTAATTCTTCTTAAATAGAATTAAGTTAATAAATAATTTAAACTACTAACCTAATTAATTTAATAAATAAATTAATTCTGATAGAATTAATTTATTAAATTAAATTAAATTAGTAAATTAAATAAGACATCTTTAAAGCCTTGCATCTCTCTCTCTTCTGAAAACCACTGAATAGAGATGATTTAATTCCACTGATGATGTCGTCATTCGATGCACTGTCTGGTTTCATGAATAACTGACTTCAATGATAATTCTTCATCTTTAAAACATTTAAAGCTGTGGCTTTCTTTCTTTAGCTTGACAAAATTCTGTATCCTGTACTACTTCCGTCACCACTGGAAATCTCTGTCACTGTAGTAAATCCACTAACTTGAATACTTCACTGAGGCTTGATCAATAAATTGAACTTCTTTCAATGTAGAATAACTTCAAGTCTGTAGATGACTTTTAATTCTCCATTCTCTTGACAGATAAAACTATCTGAGATTCCTGTGACATATAAACTTATTATTTACTTATTACATACTTGTTTAAATTAAGTTGTTTCCTCGGAATATTAATAGGCCTAAACATATGCCTTTCAATCTCCCCCTATTTGTTTGTTAGAGAATAACAATCAAATACCTAGAGGATAACTCAACTAACTTAAACAAGAAATAGAAATGACCTTTAAGAGCCAAGTAAATAACAAGAAAAGTTCTGGATTTCATTTAACATTTTCCAGATTCAAACATTGAAGATAAATACAAGATAGATGTTCCTTTAGACTGAACATATGTTTACATTGATCCTATCTTGAAATACCTAAGCTCTATACATATAACATTTACAGACTAGAGCTTCTTCAAATTTCAGACTCCATCATCTCTCCTTCTTCAAGTGCTTCAAGCAAATCCTTGTCCAGAATACGATCAGATTCAGAAGTAATACCACTAGGTCTGACAGGTTGAGCTGTGACTTTCTTCAGCCTATTCTTCATTTGTTGATATCTCTTGATATTGGCAATGCAATAGTCTTGAATCAAATCAGCAACTTCTGTCTTTTCCTGTGTAGCAAACCCTGTTGTCCTCAACATGTTCTCCATATAGACAAGATGCTTGGCAGGATAATCTTTCAGAGATATTGGATCCACACCACAAGTTTGAAGTGCCCTTCCTTTATAAAATTTAACTTCATATGGCACATCCACAACTTGAGGGCTAGCTTTCATTGCAAAGTCTCTTAGCTGATCATGCAGCAGCTCAGCTAATGGAGAAGTTCTTTTTACTTTGCACATGAATACCCAAAGCTCAGAGAGAGTTCTACCTTCCAGAAGATTAAGAGAAACTATGAAAGTTCCCTCATTATGAGTGTAGATGTAGATCTTCAACTCCTCTCTGACTCTGTCAAATCCAGTAGAAATTCTTGAAATCTCCGCATGAAGAGCTTTCATATATATTGTGTTGTCTGGATTGACCTGTCTGTACCTTTCCAACATGCTAAAGAACCTTCCATCATTGTCTGACCCTGTTGGATGTGAGAACATTTCTCTAGCTTTATCCCATTCTTCTCCAAGCTTCAGCCTCACATATAACTTTCTGTCTTTGACTTTTAAATCATGAAGCCTTTGCTTTTCTTGATGTTCAGCTTTTTGGATAACTAGATGCTTTGTGATTATGTCAGACACCTTAGCATTCTCCTCTTCTCTTCTCTTTAGATCAGCTTTCTGTCTTAACAGCTCAGCTTCAAAGGCAGGATCCACTTCAGGTTCATCTTCCCAGTCAGCAAAATCAGCCTCTCCTTCAACCTCCACTTCACCAAAGATATCTTCAGGGGTTTCTCCAGATTCAATATCATCAAAATCTCCCTGTTCACCTTGATAGTAGTCAGCATCAGAAAAGGTTAACTTCTGCTTCCCTTTGTCCTTTCCAGAACCAGAACCTCCAGTTTCTCCTCCTTGATCTCTCACTTCTTCTCCTCCTTGTATCTCCTTCTCCTTATTCTCCCCCTTAGTTGAGGCATCCTCTACAGATTTGACTTTATCAGCCTTAGGATCCTCCTTTTTACCTTCTCTTTCTTCTTCACCATTCCTGTCACCATCGCCCCCTTCATCATCATCACCCTCAAAGAATTTCTTCTGTTCAGTATTGGGTTGATGTGAGACCTTGATCATAGCATATAGATGTTTCATGCCCTCGTTCAGATGATGCATACCTCCTTCAATCTTGGTAAACCTCTCATCATTGAAGTACTGATTTTCATCAATAGTATCTTGACAGGCGTCTACTTTGGTTGAAATAATAGGAATCTGTTTGATAGCCTCCCTGATCTCAGCATTAGAAACCAAAAGCTCTGACATATCCGAGGCCATTAACACTTGTGATTCTTGAATAGCATTCATCTTTGGGACCAATGTGACCTTCACTCCTTCCAATTCATCTCTAATTGAACCCAGCTGATTAGTTACAGAGGTGGAGGAAGTAGATCGTTCAACCACTTGTGCTTTGAGAATTTCCTTTTCAGCCTGGGTCTCTTGAAGTTGTTTCTGTAAACCAGCTATTTGAGCCAATAATGAAGCAGTGTATGTGTCATTGTGTGCACTCATCTCAATTTCTCTCGATGGTGTTTCACTCACCTCACGTGCTTGTGTATCGCTCTGTGTTTGTCTCTCAGAACTAACCACTAGCTGTTTATCCATTGTTGGAGTTGAAGTACCTGCAGAAAAAATCACCATAGCCCCTTCTTGAGAGGTCACTGGTGGTGCAATGGGAGTTCGCGAATCCCAATCCATGGTAAGGTCCAAAAATTCATCAGAAATTGAAAACTGAATTGCTTCAGATATAGACTTACCATGTTGCCCTTCACTTTCTCCAGTTAAAACTGCGAGTGAAGAATCCCTTAGGGGAGCCAGAGATGTTCCCTCTGGGAGGGGAGAAAATGATTCTATTATTGTTGGCAAAGAATCAGATTTTCCCTCTGAAGCCTGTGAAGGCCCTTCTACCGTGACAATGGTAGGCACTGTTTCATCAATCATTCCTATGTGCTCTCCTCTCAGAGTGTCCTGTGCAAGAGTCTCTATTAATGTTTCAGAAATGTTTTCTCCCATTGTGAGTAATGGGAGTGTGCTTGACTCTGTACAGAATGCCATGGCCTGATGGCGAATTTCAATAGATTCATCCTGTAGAGAGGATGTCTCTAGTAACTGTTCATTGGCCTTTTGAGAATCTATATCCTTTTGGGAGGATACAGACTGGCTAACAGATGCCTCGAGTAGTGTTCTTCTCTTCTTTAGTGGTGGAGGCAGAGCTGTGGGATCACTCATATTAAACTCTACTTCAAGTTGCTCACTTGCTCTTGTTGTAGCTGATTGTTCTAGGGGAGCGGTCAATGGAGTTGACTCTGTGTGTGGCTCTATGACCGTGGACAGAGATTGTGGTTCTACAATCCCTTGGTCAATCCTAAGAACCTCTTGGGTTAGTGGAGCAGTTGAGAGAGGATATATTACCTGAAGTGCCATAGTGTTAGGAGGTGCCACTGAAGTTCCTGCTGACGAGGATGCAACCACTGGATGTTCAATAAAGAGTAAAGGTAACTGTGGTTGCAAAATCTCGCGTAGATAAGATTGTGGAACTAGAGGTCTCCTTCCAGACTTTGAGCTAGTGGACAAGGTTGAGTAAATGAGAGGATTAGTGTGTGCGGGAACTTGAGAAGGAGTGTTTAAAAACAGTGTTTTATGTTCATCAGAAAGAACATGGTCCAACACCAGAGAAAGGAAACGAGAATAAAAGCATTTAACTTTCCTTCCAGTTTCAATATCTCTAGTGTAATTGAAAATCCTCCTTATCAAGAGATCCCACACAAGAGTTCCTATGTCCAACCTCAGGTTAAAAACAGCAGCATAGGCAATGTTTTGTAGTAGAGAAGTGATGGTTGAAAAGTTGTTTTTGGTAGAATTACTAAAAACTTTAGCTAAACAGTCAAAGAACAAATCCCACTCACAAGCTAGATTCCCCTTATTCAACCGAGGAAGAACAATATTCCCTTGGTAATCAATACTAGAGAAAAATTGAACTAACTCAGGATCAGAAGGGAATCTAACAAAGTTATCAAGTGGAAAATGAAGCACTTGACAAAAGAGCTCCTTAGTTACTGTGTACTGACGATCAGAAATAGTGAAAGTGAAAGATCGCATATCTTCAGCAACAACAGCAGTTAAGCATAATAGACGAAGGGGTTCAATCTTTAAATCAATAGAAGCAGTGATAGCATAGCTAACAATTGATTGTTCATTTAAAAAACGAATCCACGGTCTAAAACGTTCAACAGAACACTTAAGGGGATCAAAATAGCCAACGTAATTATTAAAACGTTCAACAACAAACTCCACAGCCATTTGAAAATAAATAATAAAATTAAAAAATATTATTAGAATAACACAGCAATTAATAATAATAATTATCAGAAAAGAAATAAAATCCCAAGTAATTCACAAGAAAAATTTGCAATAGTTCGTTGTTCTAAGAATAAAACACAAACCAGAGCAAAGTTAACTAAGTAAAAACTTGAGTTAGAGAGGGATGAGAAGCAAAAGAACCTGCAAAACAAGAGTATTTATAGGCACAGGTTCTGCTGAGCTCGGTATGACCTAAAGGGAGGTCATACCGAGTTTTTGCTTGAGGTCATACCGAGATTTGAGAATAATTAAAACAAAAATAAAAATCAGTATGACCAAAACAGAGGGTCATACCGAGTTTTGAGAATAATTAAAACAAAAATAAAACCAATATGACCTGTTTCAAGGGTCATACCGAGTTTTTGAAAATATTAAAACAAAAATAAAACCAATATGACCTGTTTCAAGGGTCATACCGAGTTTTTGAAAATATTAAAACAAAAATAAAACCAATATGACCTGTTTCAAGGGTCATACCGAGTTTTATTAATTATAAAACTAATAATATTAGAGAAAATAACCCAATATGACCTGAGGAGGGTCATACCGAGTGAGAAATGTACACAAATAGCAGCAAAACATTAGAAATCTCAAAAAAAATGCTAACAGTATAAACACCTTCTGCATAAAAATTAACAAAAACACAAAATTACACTAAACCTGCATAAAAATCTGAACAAAAAATTTTATAATCTGAAAATAACTTAAATGAGTCTAAATAAGTAAACTTTCAATAAAAATACATTTCTCCATGGAAAATGAGAAAAATATTTTTAAAGAAATTAAATTATTCAGAACATTTAAATTAACAAGCTTTATACAATAAACATGGATTGGCAATATTTAACATCTCAAAATCAACAAGAGAAAATGATTTAGTTAAGAACAAACCTGGAGATATTATCAATCACTAAGACTGTTCAACATACCCAATTTACCAACTAACTTGATAAATGTGGATTCGTCAACAGATTTAGTGAAAATATCTGCAGTCTGTTCTTCAGTGGGTACAAAGTGCAACTCCA
The DNA here is from genome assembly GCA_030848705.1 of Heracleum sosnowskyi. Classification (NCBI taxonomy): domain Eukaryota; kingdom Viridiplantae; phylum Streptophyta; class Magnoliopsida; order Apiales; family Apiaceae; genus Heracleum; species Heracleum sosnowskyi. The sequence goes on along the minus strand of CM061242.1, from coordinate 3,657,262 downwards.
CTGTTCCATTCATAACATGCTCTCTGATAAAATGATACCTGATATCAATGTGCTTTGTTCTCGAGTGCTGCACAGGGTTGTTGGAGATTGCTATGGCACTTGTATTATCACAAAATATGGGAATTTTGTCTAATGCAAAGCCGTAGTCCTTTAATTGATTCCTTATCCATAAGATCTGAGCACAACAGCTTCCAGCAGCAATATATTCAGCTTCTGCTGTTGAATTGGAAACTGTTTGCTGTTTCTTGCTATACCAGGAAATCAACCTACCTCCAAGGAATTGACAACTCCCAGAGGTACTCTTTCTATCCACAACACTACCTGCATAATCAGAATCTGTATATCCAACAAGATTAAAACCAGAATCTTTAGGGTACCAGATACCTAGATTAGGTGTACCCTTAAGATATCTCAAGATTCTTTTCACAGCAACGAGATGAACATCTCTAGGGTCCGCTTGGAACCTTGCACACAAGCATGTAGCATACATAATATCTGGTCTACTAGCAGTAAGATAGAGTAAGGAGCCAATCATACCTCTGTAGCTTGTAACATCTACCTTGATAGATTTGTCAGAAGCTCCAAGTTTGACGGCTGTTGCAGATGGAGTCCTTGCTGATGCTGAGTCCTCCATGTGATACTTCTTGAGAAGTTCTTTGAGATACTTGGATTGACAAATAAATATACCATTTGACCTTTGACTTACTTGCAATCCAAGAAAGAACTTCAGCTCACCCATCATACTCATTTCAAACTTACTCTGCATTAGCTCAGCAAATCTCTTACAGAGATTATCATTAGTAGACCCAAATATGATGTCATCCACATAGACTTGGACTAATATCATATCACTTTTGTGTTTCTTTGAAAAAAGAGTTTTGTCTATGATTCCTCTAACAAAACCATTTTCTAAAAGAAAACCAGAGAGAGTGTCATACCATTTTCTTGGGGCTTGTTTGAGACCATAGATAGCCTTGAAGAGAAAGTACACAAAGTCCAGCAACTCCTGATTTTCAAAGCCAGGGGGCTGTTCCACATACACTTCTTCATCAAGTTCACCATTCAGGAATGCACTCTTAACATCCATTTGATAGACTTTAAAATTGGAGTAAGCAGCAAATGCTAAGAACATCCTGATGGCCTCAAGTCTAGCCACTGGTGCATAGGTTTCATCATAATCAATGCCTTCAGCTTGAGAGTACCCTTGTGCAACCAGTCTTGCCTTGTTCCTAGTAACAATGCCATCCTCATCTAGCTTGTTCCTGTATACCCATCTAGTACCAACTACTTTCTTGTTCTTTGGCCTGGGTACCAGCTTCCAGACTTGTTGTTGTTCAAACTGATTGAGTTCATCTTGCATAGCAATCACCCAATCTGGATCAGTAAGTGCTTCCTCAGTTTTCTTTGGCTCCATTTTAGATAGAAATGCTGAGAAAAGACATTCATTCTGAGAAGCACTTCTAGTTTTAACTCCAACATCTGGATCACCAATGATCAGCTCAAAAGGATGAGCTCTATTCCAAACAGTCTGTCTTGGAAGATTTGATCTTGATGATTCACCTTGAAATTCACTTTGATGTTGTGAGTGACTAGTTGATCCTTCATTTGCTCCCCCTGAGTTGTTGCTTGTCTGCCTTGATGATTCTTCTCCAGTGTTAGTGGTATCTCCATTGTTACCAATGTTTCCACCACCATCACCAGGATTATTATCATCATTGTGATTATCATTTCCAGCAATAACTTCAGGTGGGGCATCATCATCTGATTCTGAGTCTGGCAAGTTATCAAACTTCAGCTCTTCAGATGAATCTCCTTTTTGGATATTGGGGAACTTAGTGTCATCAAAAGTAACATTGACACTTTCCTTTACTGTGTGACTGCCAACCACATAAACCCTGTAAGATCTTCTGGAATAACCAACAAAAATAGCTTCTTGTGCCTTGGCCTCAAACTTGCCACGTTTAACATTCTCATCTAAAAGCACAAAGCATTTTGCTCCAAATACATGAAAGTACTTGACAGTTGGTTTCTTGTTGTTCATGATCTCATACGGAGTCTTCATTAGGTCTTTGTTGATTAAAGTTCGATTCTGAGTATAACAAGCTGTATTCGCTGCTTCAGCCCAAAAGTACATTGGAAGTTTGGACTCACTTAACATAGTCCTAGCAGCTTCAATCAATGTACGATTCTTTCTTTCCACTACTCCATTTTGTTGAGGAGTTCTAGGGGCAGAATACTGTCTTGTTATTCCTTTATCAGCACAAAAGTCATTCAGAATGGCATTCTTGAATTCCGTACCATTATCTGACCTTATGGCTCTAACAGGGAATCTAGAATCCAGCTCAATCAACTTTACATGGCCAATCACCAGGAATGGGGTCTCATCCTTGGAATGTAGGAATAAAACCCATGTATATTTTGAATAGTCATCAACAATCACAAGTGCATATTGTTTCTTTGACATGGACATCACATTAACTGGACCAAACAAATCCATGTGCAGTAGCTGAAGAGGTTCAGTTATTGATGATGTGTCAGTGCCCTTGTGAGAAGCTTTCTTTGACTTTCCCTTCTCACATGCCTCACACAGTCCTTCCTGTGTAAATTCCATCTGAGGCAAACCTCTAACTAATTCCCTCTTGACCAAAGAGTTCATAGTTTTGAAGTTAAGGTGAGACATCTTCTTGTGCCATAGCCAACTATCATCTGATGAAGCTTTAGCATAAAAACAATTCACTTCATCTTTGAATCCCGAGTTCAGATCAGCTATGAACAAGTCACCTTTCCTTACTCCTTGAAGAGCAGGCTTTCCATTCTTCTTGTGAGTGATCTGACACTTCTCTCTTTCAAAGGAAACAGCATATCCTCTGTCACAGAACTGACTGATGCTGAGAAGATTGAACGTCAGACCTTCCACAAATGAAACATCTTCAATGATAACATTTCCGTACTTCAAACAGCCATATCCTTTCGTAATACCCTTGTTGTTATCTCCAAAGGTAACTACTGGGCCAGCTTTCACAATCACATCTGATAGCAGGGCTCTATCTCCGGTCATATGCCTTGAACAGCCACTGTCCAGAATCCACATAACTCGGTTTACCTGTTTAACTCCCTGCAATATCAGATAGATTAGTCCTTCTTCGGAGCCCAAAATTGATTGGGTCCGGCATACTTAAAGAACTGGCCTTTGTCAGGCAAAACAACATTTCTAACTAAAACTACTTCAACCTTTTTCACATAAGAGCGTTTCCATTTATAGCCAGCCTTAACACATTTCTGAGTAGGCTTAGGGATAAATGAATCCACTTTAATATTAGGAGGATTAGCAGTCTTAGCTTTAACATGCTTCTTATTATTAACATGTTGACGTGGAGCAGTCTTATCACTAGATACATGCTTTTTATTAAAGAAAGCATACATAACATTAAAAGCACAAGACATGCAATTACTCACACCACATGCTTTATGAGAAGAATTAATAGCAGGCATGTTAGTTCTACAGTTGTTTTGATCCAACTTATGGATATCTGATTTAGTCTTTTCAGTTTTAGCAACTTTGACTGGAATATCAGATACACACTTTTTGGATTTCTCAGCTTCTAAGGCAACATCTTCTTCATGAATCTCCTCAGCAATAATGATAGAAGATTCATTCAGAGGCTCTGCCTCAGACTCCTTACAGAAGGGTGTTTTAATACCCTTAAGAATATAAGGAACAGCCTTTCCTTCTTCTCTGACCCTACAAGGTGTATTAATACCAAGCAATCCTATAGCCTCATTATAATCATAACCTATACTGACATGATTACCAACAGCTTGCTTATTGAGAATTTCTTTAGCAGTCTTACAAGAACTGAAATAAGCATTAGCTTTAGTCTTCAGCTCACTAATCTCTTTCTTAAGAATGGTTTCCAGTTGAATATAACATTTAACCCTATTCTCCAGAAAAGCAATTTTCTCATTAAGTTCATCCTGATTAACATGCACAAGTTTCAAATCTTTTAATTCCTTTTCAAGATTTGTGTTTAAAAGATTTATTCTATCATTTTCAGTGCGTGCACAACTTATGGTGCCACCAAGATGATAAATCATTTCAGCGTCAGTAAAGGTTACCTCTGACATGTATCTGGATGAAGTGCTTTCCTCTTTAGCCATTAAAGCAAGGTTCCCAATCTCACCTGCTTCTTCATCACTGTCAGTGTCATCCCAACTCTTTCCCTCAGCAACATAGGCCTTCCCAATCTTGTTCTTCTTGCTAGAGTCAAATGTGTTTCTAGTCACTTGCTTTGGCTTTCTGCACTCAGTAGCAAAGTGACCCAACTCATTGCAATTGTAGCATCTGATTATACTCCTTTCCACAGTTCCAGTTTTGTAGCCACCCCTTGTGCCACTTGAAGATGAAGATCCACCTCTCTGAAATCTGGGTCTGAACTTAAGATTGGGATTCCTCTTGAATCTAAACTTCCCAAACTTTCTGACTATCAAAGCCAAATCACCATCCTCCAGCTGATCAAGTTCTTCCAAAGAATAGAAGTCACCACCAGATTGATCAATGGATGTTAATCCATATTCAGCATCAATAACATTCATGTGAGAACTGGAAGGTTGAACAGCCTTCACTTCCAGTTTCTGTGGGACTTCAGCAGCCAAAGCAGTGGAGGTACCAACAATCCTTCCAGTTCCATACAGCTCCTTCTGTTGAATCTGCTCCAGCTCATAGGTCTTCAAGACACCATACAATCTTTCCAAAGCAAGCTCATTCATGTCTCTTGCTTCTCTAATAGCAGATATCTTGTGCTCCAAATGAGGTGGAAGGGTAAGAAGGAACTTCTTGTTAATCTCTTTGTTGGTGTAGTGCTTCCCATTGAGATTTAGATCATTGATTAATTTGTTGTATCTCTCAAACACCTGAGAGATACCTTCACCTGGATTTGATCTGAAATGCTCATATTGTGAAGTGAGAATTTCCAGCATATTCTCCCTAACTTCCTCTGTCCCCTCATTGATTATCTCTATTGTTCCCCAAATGTGTTTGGCAGTTTCACAATTTAGGACATGATTATGCATGATAGGATCAAGACTCTCAATAAGGATCAACTGAAGACAGGAATCCAAGGTAACATCCTCTTTCTCATCAGGAGTGTATTCCTTGGGATCTTTAGGGTACATCCTAGCAGCCCTAGTCACAACATTATCCTCAACAACTTCAGGATCAATAATCATAGGGAGTTTGGGACCACTCTTCAGCACATCCAAGTATTTAGGATTTGCAACCTTAAGAAATAGGAGCATTTTCTTCTTCCACATTGGATAATGCTCCTTGCTGAATATTGGGATTTTAACTGTCCCCACTTTCTGTGTAGTAGACATCTTTTGAGATTTTTAGAATTCAAATAAAAAATCAGAGTTTAAAAGAAAAATCTCAAAACAATTGGATCTTTGATTTGTATATCAATCAAAAGGCTCTGATACCAATTGTTAGGTCCTGATAAGTTTGTAGAAGGGGGGTTGAATACAAACTATACCGTTTTCTCGAAATTTGTTCTTTAAATGATTTAACTGTTTAGGAACAAATTGATGCGGAATAAAAATGAAACAAGATTCAAGTTAAATATAACTTATATTAAACTTGAAGGGTGTTACAAATGATACTTAGTACAAGATTGAATCTTAAATAAATTAAAACAAATCTAGAATAAATTCAACATGAATTTATCTATATTTGTAATAAAATGATTTAACAATATAAGATAATTTAAGATTCGTTCTAGGGATAAAAATCCGCTAGATAGTCAAAGCAATACAAGTAATCAAATTCTAGTGGTTTGGATTTAACAATACAAACTAGAATTAATTGCTTGAGAAGAAATGAGATTTAAAGCTTTGGCTGTTCTTCAGTAAATGCTTCTGTATGTTCTTGATGTTTTTGTCAACTGCATCCTTTTCTATTCTGTTGTGTATTAAATACCAACACAATAATCCTTGTATGACCTGCACACACATGCTCGGTAGAACCTTGAATGCTAGTATGACCTGCCAACACAATCTCCAAATTTCGGTATGACCAAAAAAGAGAATTGTATGACCTATAAAAAGCACTTAGTATGACCTCATTAAGTTCGGTATGACCTGAGAAAAGTACATAGTATGACCTTTTAATAAATCAGAAATGATTTAAATAAAAGAAATAAAAAACACTTGTATGACCTCTTCAAATAGGTCATACCGAGTTTTGTATTTCTATTAGTTAAACTAGGTCATACTAGTTCAATTTCAGAAAATCCTTTTAATTTAATTAGTTAGATTAAATTATAGATTAAATTAATTCTTCTTAAATAGAATTAAGTTAATAAATAATTTAAACTACTAACCTAATTAATTTAATAAATAAATTAATTCTGATAGAATTAATTTATTAAATTAAATTAAATTAGTAAATTAAATAAGACATCTTTAAAGCCTTGCATCTCTCTCTCTTCTGAAAACCACTGAATAGAGATGATTTAATTCCACTGATGATGTCGTCATTCGATGCACTGTCTGGTTTCATGAATAACTGACTTCAATGATAATTCTTCATCTTTAAAACATTTAAAGCTGTGGCTTTCTTTCTTTAGCTTGACAAAATTCTGTATCCTGTACTACTTCCGTCACCACTGGAAATCTCTGTCACTGTAGTAAATCCACTAACTTGAATACTTCACTGAGGCTTGATCAATAAATTGAACTTCTTTCAATGTAGAATAACTTCAAGTCTGTAGATGACTTTTAATTCTCCATTCTCTTGACAGATAAAACTATCTGAGATTCCTGTGACATATAAACTTATTATTTACTTATTACATACTTGTTTAAATTAAGTTGTTTCCTCGGAATATTAATAGGCCTAAACATATGCCTTTCATGATGCGAGTTGTTTTGAGTTGATTTGAGTACTTAATCGAGTTGGACAGGCTTATGTCTATTGAGTAGCTCATTTCGAGAAAATTTTTGAATTTTTTCTGTAAAGCTTGAGTAAGTATGTACGGACATGTTTACCAGTGATTGCTCTGTGTTATTTTTAGTTGATTTTAGTAGAAAATCAAGTTGTGCAGCCATATGTATTTTATGTACCTAATGTGCATTAATTTTTTAATTTTTGTGAAAACCTTGAGTTGTTTAGAATGGGATTTGAGTTGTTTTACTAACTATTTTTTATTATTAAATTTTATTGTAGGAATGGATAATAATTTGGATAATATTCCTATTATAGTACAACACAATGGACATTGGGATGATAGTTTACAATATCTAAATTTTCAAGTTTTTGGTATTCTCGTCCCAAAGAGTTGCAACTATACAAACTTGGTGTCAATGATTTGCAATGAATTGAAACTGCAACCAGAATCAACCTTTGTGAAAATAGAATATCAAGTAAAAGATGGTTATCCACCTTTTAAAATAGTTGATGATCTGCACATAAATTTCTATATTGAGCTCAAGAAAAAGGAGGCGGACTTCACTATATATCCTCTGTGTCTCACAACAGAAAACAGAGATATCCAAATATCCGCATATTCAAATGGGAGTGGATTAACATCTAATGATGAAGGTATGTCATCTAATACTTCTTATAACAATAGTGATGCAGTGAGTAAAGAAGTTGTTGAAGACTATGTTGATTATGCTGAACAAATTTCTCGACAAATGCTGGATATGTCACCTGAACCAACTACAGAGGATGAAATTATAGAAATTGGCAAAGATGATGTCATTAATAATAGGCAGAATCCAGAGTTATCAGTACTTCAAATATATAAGGACACGGAAACGTTGCAGATAGTTCTCAGTCTATATGCAATCAGGAATAACTTTAAATATAAGGTGAAAAAGTCCTGCAAAAATCAGTACTTAGTTGAATGCCTTGACAAGAATTGCAACTGGTTGCTGCGTGCATCAAGGAATGGGAACACAAATCAGTTTGTTATTCGAAGAATGGTTGACAGTCATACATGTTCTCTTGAGATAAGGTTTAAAGATAAACGCCAAGCAACCACAAATGTTATAGCAGATGTTATCAAGCACAAATTCAGTAATATCAAAACGAAATACAGTGTTGCGGATATAATTAGAGATATGAAGCACGATCATAATGTGGAAGTCAAGTACAACAAAGCTTGGAGGTCTAAAGAAAAAGCATTGGAAATTATGAGAGGAAATGCAACTGAATCATTTGTTGAGCTCTATAGTTATTTGTATATGTTGTACACTACAAATGTCGGATCAGTAGTAGAGCTGCAACTAACTGGGAATAATTGTTTTCTATATGTTTTTGTTGCATTGAATTCATCAATGAAGGGGTGGAATTATTGTCTACCTGTTGTAGTTGTTGATGGAACGTTCCTGAAATCATCATACGCAGGTACATTGTTGGTTGCAACAACTCAAGATGCAGGGGGCAAAATATTCCCACTAGCATTTGGTGTAGTTGATTCAGAAAATGATATGTCATGGGAGTGGTTTTTTGAAAAGTTCAGGATAGCTTATGGAAGAAGGGAAGACATGGTTATAGTGTCAGATCGACATGAAAGCATTATCAAATGAGCTAAAAAAATTTACCCAGAAGTTCCAAACGTGTTCTGCATCTTCCACCTGCTTGGCAATATTAAATCTAAATTCAAAAAGAATTTAAAGAAGATAAAAGATGCATTCTTCTCTGCTGCAAATGCTTACAGTGTGACAAAATTTCAGTATCACATGAAAGAACTAGAGAAAGTTGACAAGAGAGTACAGGTTTATTTAGAAGACGTTGGGTATGAAAAATGGGCCAAGGTTTATTCAGGTAATAATAGATACTCAAATATGACATCCAATGTTGCAGAGTCTTTAAATTCTGTAACGATGTCCATTAGACAGCTACCTATTTGTACGATGTTAGAAAGTCTGCGAGCTTTGATACAAAAATGGAGCTGGAGAAACAGAAACGAAGCAAATGCAACCTCTACAAGGTTAACTCGGAAGTATGAAGAACTCCTGAAGAAAAACTACCTGCTCTCTGTGGATTTAACTGTTAGTTCCTTAAAATTTTTCTACAACTTTATTTGATTGTATTTTACATTTGTTATTAATTTCAAACAAATTAATAGGTGAACCCGACAAATCACATTTTGTTTGAAGTGCTTAATGGTGACAAAAAGAATGTAGTTGATCTCAATGCAAAAAGTTGCAGTTGCAAAAGGTTTGTGCAACTATTTTCTATTCTGTAATAAACTATATTAAATAGTACTGTGTTTAATATATTGTATCTGACTTTTTTTATTCAACAGGTTTCAAATGGATGAAATCCTGTGTGCCCATGCAATTGCTGTTTTTCAAAAATGTAACATTGATCCTTATGAGTACTGTTCAGTTTATTACAAGAAAGAAACAATGGTTGCAGCTTATAAAGAAACTGTCTATCCTGTTGGGAACAGGGACACATGGGAAGTACCTCAAACAGTCAAATCATTAATAGTAAATCCTCCAGAAGGAAGAATTCGAGTTGGTAGACCAAAGAAAAGGAGATGTAAAGCTTCTTGGGAGAGAAATGGAAAGACATTAAAACCAATAATTTGTGGAAAATGCAAGCAAAGTGGACATAATAGGAGGTCTTGCAGAAACCCAGTGAAAAATGATTAATTGTTTTTTATAAGTACTTCTGACGTACTTTGATGCAAATGAATTGATTTCGAGGATAATTTGCATAACTTTATTATAGTCTAAGGTGGTTGCAAATAATTTTTCTATGCAACTATATATACTTTGCAATTTACAAACTTTGTAAGTGAACATTGTTTGTAACATAATATGCAACTAGTTTAACCTAAAATATAAAACCTATACCTCAAAGTCTAAACCCGAAAGATAAAATATAAACTCTAAAATTGAACCCCAAACATAGTGTGCAACTACTCTCAACTTTGAACTTAAACATACAACTAAATTCAAACATGTATGCAACTAGTTTCAACCTTAAATCTAAAATGCAACTACTTTCAACTTTAAACTTAAACATACAACTAAATTCAAACATGTATGCAACTAGTTTCAACCATAAATGCAACTAGTTTCAACCTAAAATGCAACTACAAATATAACTAGTGCACCCTTATATGCAAGCTAATGGAAATTTAATTTCAATAGAAACTACAGATAAACATACAGATGTACAAAATCAAAAAATCATAAATGGTATTTTCTTACACAGTCCGGCGTCCTGATTTTAGGGTTGTAAACAACCCTAAACCCTAAGTCCGTATACGGTTTATTCGTCATTTTGAATATTTCTAAACCCTAAAACGAAAACAAAGAACCCTAAAGGTTAACTGTTGAAACCCAGGGGAACGGCTAAATTAGGACCACAAGTTTATCAAAAATTAAAACCTATACCTCAAAGTCTAAACCCGAAAGCTAAAATATAAACTCTAAAATTGAAACCCAAACATAGTGTGCAACTACTTTCAACTTTAAACTTAAATATACAACTAAATTCAAACATGTATGCAACTAGTTTCAACCTTAAATCTAAACCTAAAAAGCAAAATCCAAAAATTTAGCCTAATATGCAACTACTTTCAACTTTAAACTTAAACATACAGCTAAATTCAAACATGTATGCAACTAGTTTCAACCATAAATGCAACTAGTTTCAACCTAAAATGCAACTACAAATATAACTAGTGCACCCTTATATGCAAGCTAATGGAAATTTAATTTCAATAGAAACTACAGATAAACATACAGATGTACAAAATCAAAAAATCATAAATGGTATTTTCTTACGCAGTCAGGCGTCCTGATTTTCAGTCCGTATACGGTTTATTCGTCATTTTGAATATTTCTAAACCCTAAAACGAAAACAAAGAACCCTAAGAGCATATGCACCCGGAAGAAAAAATAGTTGATTCATGGGCATTTTCCATGTTGTTATAAAAAAGTAGTATGCACCCCTTCATTTTTCACTCCATCAATTAATCCACCTCCCTCAATTCATCAATTGGTCCATGGATTTTCCATGGACTTGCTCATGGCCATCAATTCATAGAACCCACAAAATAAACCACTAATTTTTCTTAATTATGGTTCTTAATTTGTTCTTTATTTCACTTAATTCTATGTGTATTTCATGGTTCCAACTAGTTGTCCCAAAAACATGCTAGTTGCCCCAAAAACCTGCTAGTTGTCCCAAGAACCTGCTAGTTTCTAAAAAACCTGCTAGTTTCTCAAAAACCTGCTAGTTGGCCCAAAAACCTGTTAGTTGTCCCAAAAACCTGCTAGTTGGCCCAAAAACCTGCTAGTTGTCCCAAAAACCTGCTAGTTTCCCAAAAACCTGCTAGTTGTTCCAAAAACCTGCAAGTTGTCCCAAAAACCTACTAGTTTCTCAAAAACCTTCTAGTTGTCCCAAAAACCTGCTAGTTGTCACAAAAACCTGCTAATTGATAGAGATGAATAAAAATTTATGATATAAAATATAATTATTTATTTGATGAATAGTAACCGATGAATTGATGGAGTTGTATGGGTGCATAAAAAGTAACAAAAAAAGTTAATTCATCATGAATAGTAATCAACTCCATCAATTCAATCCATGAATTGATGAATTAATGGAGTTTATGGGTGCATATGCTCTAAAGGTTAACTGTTGAACCCCAGGGGAACGGCTAAATTAGGACCACAAGTTTATCAAAAATTAAAACCTATATCTCAAAGTCTAAATCCGAAAGCTAAAATATAAACTCTAAAATTGAACCCCAAACATAGTGTGCAACTAAATTCAAACATGTATGCAACTAGTTTCAACTTTAAACTTAAACATACAACTAAATTCAAACATGTATGCAACTAGTTTCAACCTTAAATGCAACTAGTTTCAACTTGAAGTTAAGCATACAACTAATTCAAACATATTTGCAATTAATTTAAATGTGTATACAACTAAATTCAACCAAACATGCAACCTTATTTCCTTTGTCGGAGACTGCAAATGATGGGATCAGACACCTTTCTCTTTTTCTTGAACCCATCTTCACTATCTTGTCTAAAGAGGTCCACTATTTGTTTGTCACTTCTTGGAAATCACGAAGAGGATTTCCGGACTGGACTGGAGGACATCTTTTTCATTCTATATAAGTATCAACCTTAAAACTAAACCAAAATTAGCAAACACTAAAACTTAACCTTAACACAAACTGTATACACAAAACCTAACCCTAAACCCAAAATCTAAACCATAAACTCTAAGGCCTAAAGCCTAACCGCAAACATAAGACAGAAAATCTAAACGGAAAGATGCAACTCAATTCAAAAAGTTTATGCAATATATAGAATCATGTATGCAACTTAATTTAACTAAAATTACAACTAGTTTCAACCTAAAATCTAAAGCAAACAAGAGTGCCATTATGTTCAACTATATATGCAACCATAAATTTTAGCCAATCAAGCAGCTAATAACTCTTAAATCAAAATATATGTCTTGTTGCTCTGTTTTAAAACAGAGTGTCAAAAATTGTTTTAAGTTGCGTATTTTGGGAAATATAATTCTGCAACCAAATGCTAAAAAATGTAAACTAAGATTAACTACAACTACAACTAATAATACCAACACCAATAATAATGTTTTTAAACATTACTTCAACCTCCAGGAGGATTTCTGAATATAAAGTGAAGTTATAGCAAATACAAACTCAGGACAGAATGTCAAAAACATAGTTTTAAGTTCTACTGTTCAAATTCCATGAAACAAGAGTCATATCCCTTCATTTAAGCCTTTCCCATTTTTCATTTTCTTGTTTGAACCATTCCACCCCTTGTCCTTTTTCCTAGACCATGTCCATCTCCATTCGCAAGATACTCTGGCTCGGTTTCATATCCATTTATCTGCTTTGCAATTGCATACGAATAAAATGAATATGCGATCCTAGACCGATGACAAGCAATGTCGAAAGAAACTTCAGGGAAATCCTTATTCCTAACAAAATACTCCGCAATTGAGATCATAAGTACTCCACTATCACTGCATTAAAAAATCCAAAACAAATGAGGAACTAAAAAACAAAAACAAAAACAAAAGTTTACATACTTATAAACACTTACATAGATGTTCCAGCAGAATAATCATTGTGCATAACCAATCGCAAAACATCAGTCTTCGACTTTCCCGTATAACACGCATCAGAGAAGTTGATGTCAGTCCTCGAATAAAAGTCAGTAAGCAGCAAGTAATGAGGGAGCAACATACACAAAGGCAGTAGTGCTTTCTTAACAATCAGTGTGATGCCTTCACATGACAGTGTATTATGAACACGTATTATCCTTTTATGAAAATTCAATACAGCAACAAGCCAGTACTTTTGTTCAGGAAGCCAAATTGGAAATAAAACCATAATAACAATAGTGGAACTTATAGAATTTGAGAGATTACTGCTACCGTACTCAATGGTGTGAAACCACATCTTCTCGGAAATCAATTCAGAACCCAAATTGAATGGAGGACTGATAGTGTTATCTTATTTGGAATAAAACTTTTTCCTGATAACAAACATAGTAAAGTAAGCCATACATATGTAAATAAGTTTCAAAACTGAATAAACTATATTTTATTTACCTATTCTTCTTCATGACCAGTCCTGCATCAAGCCAATTGTAGAAGTGTTCGCTTAAATCCATATCCGGTAGGTTCCCAATATTGTCATCGAATGGGCAAAGCCCTTTTAAAGAATCAAGTTTTGCAGGCTCCAAACCTTCCTTTGCGCTAGAACCAAAGTGCTGCAAGAATGGTGAACGCAAATATGAAGGGAGCTTGATCTTTCGCTTTGGCACAGCAGGAGTGACTTTACCTAAGCCACTCGTACCACTTCCACCATCATTACGCAACACAACAACTTTCGATTTCACCTGCAAAGGTAGCATATTAAAATATAAATATATATAACCAATATTAAAAAACAGGGCACTACAAACAAGTTTAAATCAGAAGATAGATAACAATATAAATGAAAATTGGAAATGGGGAAAAATTACCACTCCCGAATCTTTCATATCGACGTCCATTGATTTTTCAAAAGCAGTTTCCAAATCATCGATTGGCTCATCAGGAGCATGAATCTCATAAAGCTCACGTGTTACATGTAATACAAATTCTTCGGCACTTCATGCAATTCCTAAATTTAAATCTGGTGCAATCACTCCATTAATCTTAAATATTGGTTTTTCAACTTCCGGGCCAAACAAATCTGTGCTATTAAAAATTGGTTCAACCTCCTCTTGATTTGCTGCACCTTCTGGAACCTTATCTGCATATTGCGGAATTTTCTATGAAACCTTCTCTGCAACTGGATCTACAACCTCATCTGCAACTTCTCCAACAAAAACTTCACCCTCCGCAACCTGTGACACAAAAGTACATGTGAAAATCTACTTAAAAAATGAAAATACTAAAAAATAAAAAGAAAGAAAAATAGTTGTGAAAACTTTACCACTTCTTTTTGTCTCTTATTTAAATGACCTTCCTCTAAATCCTGTAAAACATTTTCAAGTTTCTCCATTGTTTCTGGAGAATAATCAGCTAACAAAAAGTCTCCAGTCTCACAGCCTTCTTGAACACCAACAACAGGAGATACATCATTTTCAATTTTAGCAACCATATTTGGAGAAGATGCGCAGTCACAAAAAACATAAAGTTAACTCTTAAATTACAACAATACATTTAAATTTCTTGTAAATTATTAACAAATCTGAGATACTTAAATAAAAACTTAAACCTCCTCTCGAACAATTTCCTCAAAAAGAAAACCATTATCATTTGCTTCAACATTTGTATTCTCACGATCGTCATTATCAACTTCATGCTACACAAAAACAATCACACCATCAAATGAAACCAAAAATAAATGCAACAAGAATTAAATTTAGAAATAGAGAAACATCATTACTTTACAACATAAAATAAAAATTTATCTCAAAAGTTCAAAATATATAGGTACCTTCTTCAATAACATCTCATGCATCTTTGACAATTCCAGGTCGAAATATGAACGTTGTTCATCGATGATGGACTTCAAATTCTTGACCTCAGCAACTAAACTTTTCTGACTTGCAACTAGTTTTCGCACTTGAATATGTAGTTTATTAACTGAAATATCATCTTTAGAACGAACAGATAAGATGCAACACCCGTTACATGACAAACAAAATCATCATCAGAATTTTCATCCAAGGTCATGTTCGTAGTAGAATGTTTAGCAACCAAATTCTTCAACTGAAGATCTACAACTTCTTGGGTAGTTGGAGTAAACTTTTTAAGTTGCAACTACAAAAGAAAACAGGTAAAAAATTATGAGAGTTGCAACTTAAAAATGAACTATGAAAAATCTGAAAAGAATAAAAAATCTTACATTCTTTGCATCCAATGACAGAGTTCTATAAATTTCTTCAAATTTTGCATGGTAGTCGCTTGTCCAATTCAAAAAACGTGGAATAAAACCACCATTCTGATCACAATACTTCCCGTTCATATAAGGACAGCACTCATAGAACCAAAGTTGAAGTGCATACGGGAACCCAATTAGTCTATAATAATTATCTTTCGAATTAGTCTTAACACTATTTCTCAACGAATCAACTGTTAACTTAAAAACTTCTTTCCCCCATGGATACTGATCGAATGATTCACTATCTATAAGATCAAAATCACCTTTTGGAATCTGAGTATCAGTGCTTGACGCAAGAAGAAAGTGATGTAAGAAATACAATTTAGCAAACTTAACAGCATCATTGTCGTTCTTCCAATCTTTACCAAAGAAACTCTTCTTAAGTGAACTTTTCAAGACTGAGTTAGAACCTTCATAATAGCTACTAAGAAACGAGTTCTCAGGTTTGGAATACTGCATCTTTTCAACATTACCAACACACAAAAGCCCAGTGACAGTGGCAAATTCCTTTAACCCAAATATCAGTTTCATACCACCTACCCCTATCCAAATTTCATTCGTATTTGGCTGGTTCAATTGCCTCAGAAGAAGGTTGTGAATAAGTTGATGCTGAATCTTGAAGTGAGGCATACTCATAAACTTCCCAAAACAAGACTCAGTAAAACTAGAAAGTTGGATTGCAGACAACAGTGCCCTTAAGTCTGTGATAGGTTCATACTTGTTAAGAGTAGTGACCTTGGCAGGCTTATGCTTCTCAACACGGATGTCATAATTCATTCCCTATATATAATAAAAATGACGGGAATACATTGTTACTATGACCCAAAAGTACAAACACTTTACAATTATCTTTGCAATTAAAAGCAAATAAAAGCAAATCAAATCAACTTCTCAAATATAGAACCATATAAATCAAATGAAGCTAATAACACTATAAGCATATACAAAAAAATTAAATCAACACATGAAGCAAATAAAAAGCAAATCAACCTCTCACATATAAAACCAAATCAAATGAACCTAATAAAATCATATAAAACCAAATCAAATCAACCTCTCACATATAAAATCATATAAAAACAAATCAAATAAACCTAATAACACTAAAAGCATATACAAACAAATGAAATCAACGCATGACTACAGAAAAATGCAAATAAACGTGAAATACAACAAAATTCCTAACTACATTTTGTGAAACACAAACAGAAATACATTACA
Organism: Heracleum sosnowskyi; assembly: GCA_030848705.1. Classification (NCBI taxonomy): domain Eukaryota; kingdom Viridiplantae; phylum Streptophyta; class Magnoliopsida; order Apiales; family Apiaceae; genus Heracleum; species Heracleum sosnowskyi. The sequence goes on along the minus strand of CM061242.1, from coordinate 3,640,589 downwards.
AGACAGTATGCAAACAAAATCATAAGAATTATCTGAAGGAATATATATGTTGACTCGTAAACACGCAAGTATACGCGATCACAAATAGCAAGTGATAAATAGAGTTCGTTCCGCAGAGACAATGTGTAAATGCCAATTTAATACCTATGCAACAGTGTATGGTTACTTCTTAATGCTTGACCAATTATCAAATTGAGTTGTGGATTATTACTTAACTAATAAAACAATTATCAACTAAGAGTGAATTAACAAACGAGATTACTTATGTAAGAGAAAACATGGGGTTCCAATTTCATTAACCACTTCATCTAGAATCTTATGCCTTTTCAACCTAGCATGTGCAAGCGATGATAACTGATTAGACGCACTAAACTGACACACGCCAACTTTCGTTGTACATATATCATCCTACTGATCATCCACAATTGATAGAAGTCAAGTAGTCACCAAATATGCTTAGTCCCTATATGTCTATAGAGATTGAAAACATAATGGTTTACAATCAAGCATCCAAATAATCACATAGTCGGTGCAAGACGGTTAGAATTACACCACAAATTAATACATGCTCTTCACATGCAAAAACCTACGCTAGCATGGTATGTTCTAAACCCTAGATCCACTTTCGCATTCACTAGGCTTAAACAAACAATTACGGATGTTCGCGACGCACCCATAACGAATAAGCACCCCCATACTAGGTTAACAATATATCAAACACACACCAAGTCATAAAACATTTAATAACTAGAATCCATGGAAAACTCCATTAAAACCCCATGATAACGATTAGCCCATAATCGGACTTCTCATCATCATGGGTTCAAATGATAACATGAATCTACAAACAATTAATAATGAATAATAGAAAAGAAATTGAGAGCAAAATAAAGCCCAGAAATTGTAGAGAAGAAATACAAAAGATGGAATCAATAGGCCTCCTTGCTTGTCACTAGCTTGAAGAACCCTAGAATTTGATCTCTTGTTCTTAGAATAATAATGTTTTTTTGATAGATAGTTAGCTACCAAAATAACCTAATGAATAATGTTTTTAAAGTATAAGATATTACATAATAAACCCAAGATACGAGCCCTAACAAATTAGGCCCAACACAAATTAACCCGGCTTGGAGTGAAATACATACTGACTCGATGCATTCCAGGAGGACACAGGCGCTCTTGCGCCTCTAAATGGCGCTCTTGCGCCTTCAACTCCCTGGAATTTTACTTTGCAAACCCACCAAGCGCTCTTGCTCAAGATTTTTGAGCTCTTGCGCCTCCTAAGGCGCTCTTGCGCAGGAAACTGGCGCTGCAGCGCCTCCAGATCCCTGGAATTTTTGCCCAGCAATGTAGAGCATTTCCGTGGCTTCGCGTGGGCTGTTGAATCGTCAGAATCGGACTTGTAGAACTCCAGATATGGCCAAAACCGTGAGATCTTCGCAACCTACCCGGAAAATCCGACTTTTGATCTCATTAACCTCCAACTCTTGGTTCTGCAAAACTTAATGAAAACACATTAAACACACCACATACTTGAGTTCAAGTCATCATTTTAAGCCGATATGAAGCATTCCAAGTGGATTAAAATCCACTTATCACACCCCCAAACTTAAACCGATGCTTGTCCTCAAGCATAAACAAACATAACTATATACAACTAACTAGTACCACTTCTGTAGGTGATCACGGTTGCATTTGGCATATGCAACAAGCCCTTTAAACCCCTAGGCAGCCCTAGTGGACGAGTAAGGTCTCGTGAGGGCCTATAGCGAATGTACCCACAAAATCCATCCATCAATGCAACTAACAATGCAAACTATATGAATGCAACTAATATGAAAATGCAAACGATCCCCTCAAACTAACCATAACCAATCAACAAGCCAACATCTCAAGGAATGCAATCTTTCAAACAGAGTTCGACCAAATTCCCGTATACTAACAATACAAACACAGAAACGTGCGTGTGTGCAATGCTCATCAATATACTCTCAAACTAAATCAAGACCATATCCTATTCTTCACAAAAACAACCACAAGCTTATAAACAAAATGAACTCTAAACACAAGAAACCACTTAAAGACACCTCAATATCCACTCGAGTTAGACAGGAATTCATGCTTTTATTACAAAACACATACTAACACAATGCGCATGCTTATTTGACCGTGCAATGGCTGAGACCCCTAAAGGCTTATACAATAATACCCATGTAGCGAGCGTTAGGTTAGTGGATCCTAGACCGGAAAAGTCTTAGGTCACTAGGCACAAAGTCCCCAAGAACTTAATTACTCGAGTATTAAAGAGCTCAACCTGATCAATTTTGCATAACAACTAACAAAACATTTTTTTTTCTTTTCTTTTTTTTTTTTTCTATTTTTCGGAATGAGTGCGCTTTGCCTTTTTTCTCATCCCACCCTAGACTACTCATCTTTCCAATGAGCCGGCTACTAGCCATTTGACGCCTAGCCTTTATTGACAACTAGCATGAAATCCCTGTTTTTCCCCCAAACTTAGACTTAAGTGCTTCTTTCAATTTCAAGAGAATAGAAAACATTCTAAATATAAGCAAGTGGTTAAATTCTAACTTCCAAACAAACATGGTCTGATCAAATTCAAAAGCAACCAACGAGACTTGTGAATTTACATTTGTTTCTGGCATGCAAGTCAATTCATAGGAACTTAATCAACCCTCTATTCATCACTACCACACTCCAATCAACATCGACTCACCAACGGAAATAGCCAAATCCTACGGGATCATGAAAAATGCATGTTATGCAAATGTAACTAAATGGACTCACATATAATAAAAACATAAACAAAATGTCCTACATGAAACAAACATGCAAAATACGAATCAAAACATGAATGAATTACCACAAACATGCAAAATATGATTTCCTACATGACACATAACACCACAACACTACTTATCCCCAAATCACCCCCAAACTTAAAATATTCAATGCCCTCATTGAAGGTGATAAGAAATATAGTAGAAACATACCTAACACATGGGTTGCCTCCCACGAAGCGCTGTCGTTAACGTCATTTAGCCGGACTCGACTAACCAGAATCACATTATACTGCCACCCTGAGTGGTTGGTGGCCCAAACGGAGGATCCTGATGGTGCTCTCCAAATTCACTTCCTGACAAATTGTTAGCAACAATAACAGGAAAAATAGATGACTGTCCAAAATATGCATACCTCAGATGATTTGATGAAGATTTAAGAACGAGATTAGTAGTTTTTTTAAATGACGGCTTAAGCCGCACCTGAGAGTTCAAGAGCTCTGTCAAACCAAGCGACTCGTTTGGCATATCAAATTTCCTCTTCCAAGGAACTGCATTTAACATCTGAACAATCTCTGCTTTTACCTCCTCAGTACGAGGCTTGCTTAATACACAAACATCGAATGTATCCGACTTCAACAACTGATCAAACGGTTTATTCTGACCAGTATCAACCCCTTCCACTCTAAAACACTTTTCATTGTCTTCCGGAACATTGATGGCCTTAAACACATTAAAGGAGACAGTCTGATCTTGCACTCTCATTGTGAGCTCTCCTTTTTGGACATCGATCATCGTTTTGCCCGTGGCTAGAAATGGTCTTCCCAAGATGATTGGGATGTTCTTATCTTCCTCAAAATCCAAGATGACGAAGTCGGCGGGAAAAATGAGTTTATCCACTTTGACTAAGACGTCTTCCACTATTCCACGAGGATATGTGACCGATCTGTCAGCTAGCTGCAAGGAGATATTGGTAGGTTTTGGGTCGGGGAGTCCAAGTGTCATGAAGACGGAGAGAGGCATCAGATTGATGCTTGCACCAAGATCACACAAGCATTTGTTGAATGACACTTTGCCAATAGTGCAGGGAATAGCGAAGCTCCCTGGATCTTTAAGCTTTGGAGGTAGTTTTTGTTGCAAGATCGCACTACATTCCTCCGTCAATGCAACCGTCTCAAAATCAGCTAGCTTTAACTTCTTCGATAGAATTCCCTTCATAAATTTGGCGTAACTAGGCATTTGTTCCAAAGCTTCAGCAAATGGAATGTTAATATGCAACTTTTTAAATACCTCCAGAAATTTGCCAAATTTCTGCTCCAGTTTCTGTTTCTGCATCCTTTGAGGAAACGGTGGAGGTGGATAGACTGGAGGATTGGCCTCTGAAGGAACCATATGCTTGGTTGGTTGTTGGAGTGGCTGCTTTTCCTTTTCTGCAACTTCCTCTTGCTCTGCCTGTTTTGAATTCTGTTCAGATTCTGTTCCCCCTGTGACTTTTCCTGACCGCAGAGTAATAGCTTGTACCTGTTCCTTACCATCATTCTTCCCTGGATTAGGCTCTGTGTTGCTAGGCAGACTTCCTTGTTGCCTATGAAGTAGGGCACTGGCAAGCTGTCCCACCTGGTTTTCCAAGTTCTTTTGAGAAACTGTTAGGGTTTTTATCATTAACCTCATCTCCTCCATTTCAGATTTCTCATTGGATGTCTGACCAGAATTCCCATAAGATTGTTGAAATCCTGGTGGCTGATATTGCTGCCTCGGAGCATACTGCTGCTGCATTCCTGAAGGGTTGGGTTGTCTACCCCCAAACTGCTGATTAGGAGGAGGATAAGATGTTTGCTGCATGTTGTTCTGACTGTTCCCCCAGCTAAAGTTAGGATGATTCCTGTTGTTTGGATGATACGCGTTAGGAATTGGGACTTGTGGCCTTTGAAAGTTGCTGACGAACTGCGCTGACTCATTAGATATGGCACATTGACGAGTGTCATGCCCACCTGCACATAGCTCACAGATGCTAGCTACCTGTTGCATCCCAAGATTAGCCAAAGAGTCCACCTTCATGCTTAGAGCTTCTAACTGAGCCGACAGAGCAGTAGCGGTATCAACTTGAAGAACTCCTGCTATTTTGTTTTGCTGCAATCTTTGCGAAGGATTTTGATACTCATTTGCAGCCATCATTTCAATCAGATTATAAGCTTCCTCGTAGCTTTTAGCCCACAATGCTCCGCCAGAAGCAGCATCTACCATAGGCCTAGATTGACCTCCCAGTCCATTATAGAAACAGTTTATGACCATCCAATCAGGCATACCGTGATGGGGGCATTTTCTGAGCATTTCCTTATAACGTTCCCAAGCCTCACACAACGACTCACCCTGTGCCTGAGTAAACTGAGTAATAGCATTCCTAATGGCAGCTGTTTTTGCCATAGGAAAGAATTTGGAAAGAAATTTCTGCGCAAGCTCTTCCCAAGTAGTGATTGATCCGGCTGGTAGAGAATGTAGCCAGCCTTTAGCTTTGTCCCTCAAAGAAAAGGGAAAGAGTCTCAGCTTCACAGCATCATCTGAAACACCATTGAATTTGAAGGTGTCACAGATTTCAATAAAATTCCGGATGTGCATATTAGGGTCTTCAGTTGCACCACCCCCAAACTGCACTGTGTTCTGCACCATCTGGATAGTACCCGGCTTGATCTCAAATGTATTCACAGCAATTGCAGGCCTGATGATACTTGACTGAATGTCATTTATCCTTGGCTGCGAATAGTCCATGAGTGCTTTAGGCACTTCCGGTGGGTTAAGCTCATCCATTGTAACAACTGGTTTAACTTCTTCTTCTTCAATTACAACTTCTTCTGCTAGTGACACTACCTCTTCTTTCCTTTCCAATTCTGATTTGGTTTGAGATCGTGTTCGCATACACGGTTAAGTACCTGAAACAAGAAAAGGGCAAGGCGACACGAGATTGATGCGTAACAAAAAATCAAGTCAGTAATCTATAACGACCACTGATGACAAGCACATAAACTACAATTAACACCGTGTCCCCGGCAGCGGCGCCAAAAACTTGTTGACTCGTAAACACGCAAGTATACGCGATCACAAATAGCAAGTGATAAATAGAGTTCGTTCCGCAGAGACAATGTGTAAATGCCAATTTAATACCTATGCAACAGTGTATGGTTACTTCTTAATGCTTGACCAATTATCAAATTGAGTTGTGGATTATTACTTAACTAATAAAACAATTATCAACTAAGAGTGAATTAACAAACGAGATTACTTATGTAAGAGAAAACATGGGGTTCCAATTTCATTAACCACTTCATCTAGAATCTTATGCCTTTTCAACCTAGCATGTGCAAGCGATGATAACTGATTAGACGCACTAAACTGACACACGCCAACTTTCGTTGTACATATATCATCCTACTGATCATCCACAATTGATAGAAGTCAAGTAGTCACCAAATATGCTTAGTCCCTATATGTCTATAGAGATTGAAAACATAATGGTTTACAATCAAGCATCCAAATAATCACATAGTCGGTGCAAGACGGTTAGAATTACACCACAAATTAATACATGCTCTTCACATGCAAAAACCTACGCTAGCATGGTATGTTCTAAACCCTAGATCCACTTTCGCATTCACTAGGCTTAAACAAACAATTACGGATGTTCGCGACGCACCCATAACGAATAAGCACCCCCATACTAGGTTAACAATATATCAAACACACACCAAGTCATAAAACATTTAATAACTAGAATCCATGGAAAACTCCATTAAAACCCCATGATAACGATTAGCCCATAATCGGACTTCTCATCATCATGGGTTCAAATGATAACATGAATCTACAAACAATTAATAATGAATAATAGAAAAGAAATTGAGAGCAAAATAAAGCCCAGAAATTGTAGAGAAGAAATACAAAAGATGGAATCAATAGGCCTCCTTGCTTGTCACTAGCTTGAAGAACCCTAGAATTTGATCTCTTGTTCTTAGAATAATAATGTTTTTTTGATAGATAGTTAGCTACCAAAATAACCTAATGAATAATGTTTTTAAAGTATAAGATATTACATAATAAACCCAAGATACGAGCCCTAACAAATTAGGCCCAACACAAATTAACCCGGCTTGGAGTGAAATACATACTGACTCGATGCATTCCAGGAGGACACAGGCGCTCTTGCGCCTCTAAATGGCGCTCTTGCGCCTTCAACTCCCTGGAATTTTACTTTGCAAACCCACCAAGCGCTCTTGCTCAAGATTTTTGAGCTCTTGCGCCTCCTAAGGCGCTCTTGCGCAGGAAACTGGCGCTGCAGCGCCTCCAGCTCCCTGGAATTTTTGCCCAGCAATGTAGAGCATTTCCGTGGCTTCGCGTGGGCTGTTGAATCGTCAGAATCGGACTTGTAGAACTCCAGATATGGCCAAAACCGTGAGAGCTTCGCAACCTACCCGGAAAATCCGACTTTTGATCTCATTAACCTCCAACTCTTGGTTCTGCAAAACTTAATGAAAACACATTAAACACACCACATACTTGAGTTCAAGTCATCATTTTAAGCCGATATGAAGCATTCCAAGTGGATTAAAATCCACTTATCAATATACCTTAGGAGGTGGGAAAAGATCATCATGAAACTTCAACTTCTTGAATTTAACTGGTGACTTAGATTTGATACACTTCAGTTTCTTTGGAGATAACTTCAATTTACGTTTTGCGTGAGAGACAGACCCTTCCGAAATAGAACCAGAAGCAGAGGAGAATCTTGTATGAACCATGACGACTGTAAATAACTCTAAAAATTATTAAAATTCATTAGAAACACAAAAATTACATACAATGAAATGACACATAAATTACAAAGAAAACACAAAATACAACTATATACTTGTATGTAAACAGAATGAAACAGAACAACTATAATTGAGGGAATTAACTGTTGTGTATGTATATATATAACAACATATAAGTATGAAGAAGCATATAACAAACTCAGATAAACCATATAAGCTCTAAAACAAGTATATGTAATTGACAATTGAACAAAATTTCGAAGAATTAGGGTTTATACATGCATCTACAACAAAATCTATATATATCTATAGATCAAAATGAATAAATCCAAATAAAATAAAATAAAATTAACCTGTATAAATCGAATCTGAGTACTGCGATGAGAATTAGGGCGATGGAGATGACATAATGTGTGTGATAGAACTGGAGGGAGAGTAGGGAGGGAGAGAGAGAGAGAGAGGGGAAGAGTGGAAAAGAGTAAGTTTGTGCTTAACTTTTCTAACCGGTCATTATCTAACTGTATTTTTGCAAATTAAATGTTGTCTTTTTAAAACATAAAGTAAATATGCAATAAATTAAGGAAGATGGTATTTTTGCAAAAAGAATGTTAATAGATGGTATTTTTGACAAATATCCTATTTTATTTTTGTGATTTTATTTAATAAAAATTAATATTATCATTCAAATGTACTCTTTATTAAATTTATTTTTATTTTTATATTTACAATAACTCATAAAGTACCCATAATACAAAATTACCCAAACAAATAATTTTTACTTATCATTTTAAATCGTAAACAATAATTTTAAGTTTTTCCCGCATATATCCTATAGAATAGTTTGAAATGATAGTCGACAATGCACTTTTAACATAACATTTACCATCTCAGGTGCCAACGACTAGCACCAAGACATAGTTTCATGCTTCTGACACGCAGATAAGAGATTCCCGACCGGTTATCTATCTGTACAGTTATATATTTTTCTTGTAAATAAACAAAAGTGACAGATTATGATGACTTCTGTGAAAATGATTATATGATATAAACCAATCAAATTTGAATCCTCATGAACTTGCACTTTTCACTGGAAATATTACGCTGCTGGACCGTCCCAATTCTTTGCGTTTCCTTCATTTACAGAATATATCTTTCCTCTTTTCGGAATCTGTGTGCATAGGAATTATATGAATAAGTTGTTAATTCTTGGTTTATGATGATCAAGCGCATTCAACAACATTGGACATTGGATTATGCAATGGAGTTAGAATAGGATAAGATAAGTTGTACATTCTAGTTTGACTGATTCTATACTTATCTTTCCTAAACAAACTTCTTGAGATAAACCTAGTTTGAACTTTTCAAAGACTTATCTTTTCAAAGGTTTATCTTTATAACAAAACTAACGGATTGTTTTCTAAAGATTTATTCAAATACTTTCAAACAAATCTTTTTAACAAATCTTATCTTGTTTATTGTTTGAAAGATTCTATCTGTTATATTGTTTCTATATATATCCAAACTCATTCTTTTTCAGAGAGATTTTTACCTACAACCTATTGTTTTCGAAGCTGAATTTATTCTCATCTTTCTTTTTGAAAAATACATTCTTGTTTCATCATCTTTCAAGATCATTCAGTCAAACAAGAATTAGTTTGAGTTGTAATCTTTTCTTTGTGTGTATTGTATTGATATCAACTTGTTGCCGGGTTGTGGCAAAGTATTGGTTTCAAAGGTTAGTCAAGGTAGCAAGTTTGCTAAGTAGCAAGTGTGCTAAAGGAAAGGGTTCTTTCAAGGGACTATCCTATTGTAATCAAGGAAAGCTTGTAAGTTCTTTATTGAAGTTGATATAATACATTCTCTATGCTAGTTGGCATGGGGACTTGGATGTAGGCCATAGACTAGAGTTAAGGGCCGAACCAAGTGAAAACTTCTGGTGTTCTGCAGTACTTTTATTTTCAATTATAACTGTTCATACTGCTTAATATTCTGTAACTCTGTTTATAATTGAGACTGTCCCATTGTCTGTCTCAATTAGAAAGAGACCGTCTCATTTGCTATCGTAATAGTAATTTTTAATATATAGATTGTGCCATTCAAATTTCATTTGGTATCAGAGCAGGTGCATTTAATTCTCTGTTTAGTTTTTATTTTGCTAGCGATCCATGGCTCAATCAGATAGGCATTCGAATAACATACCCCCAATGCTTCACGGTGCTGAAGATTACAATGACTGGAAATTTCGCATGAAAATATTTCTCCAGCGTGACATATTCGAATGGGATGCTGTTGAAAATGGTCTCGTAGTTCTGATGAAAGATGGAAAGCCAAAACCAGTCAAGGAACTTACCCCTGAGGAAGTGAATTCTCTTAACTATAATGCTAGAGCTATGAACTCATAGCTCAATGGAATGGTGGCTACTGAGTTACGAAAAGTATCAGCATGTACAACGGCAAAACAAATTTGGGATACAATCAAAGTCAGCCACGAAGGTACATCCAAGGTACGTGAAGTAAAACTAAGTATGCTAATGAGTGATTATGAAGCTTTCAGGTTGGAAAGAGATGAAAACATAAAGGATGCTCAAGGAAGATTCTTGACATTGATGAACTCAATAGCTCTTTTGGAAAGAGTCATTCCTCAAACTGAGATCAACAGGAAAATTCTCCGAGCTATGCCAAAGAAATTTGCTCCTAAGGTTACCATACTCTAGGATTCAGTCAGTCTCTCTACTATGGATACTCTTACTATATTTAGCGAGTTGGAAGAATTCGAGAATCAACTACGTAGGTATGATGAAGAAGAGACTGCTCCTCGCAAAAAGACATTGGCACTTAATGCAGATGCTGATGAATCTCCTGACGACTCTGATGAGGAAATAGCTCTCCTAACTAGGAAGTTTCACAAATTTCTGGCTAAAAGGAATACATCAAAGCAACCAATGAAGTCTCAGTTTCCAAAGAAAGATTTTAAATCCTCTTCAAATAAAGTCAACAAAGCATATCCAAGCAAGGATGCATGTTTTGAATGTGGAAAGAAAGGACATTTCAAGAAGAACTGTTACAAACTCAAAGCTAAACAAAAAGCTTTACTTACATGGAGTGATGACGAATCAGATGTGGAAATTGACTCCGATGATGAAGTAGCTCAGTTGTGCTTTGTTGGATTTGAAGATAGTGTAAGTGATAACGATGAGGTACAAACTGTTCAAGATCATTTACATACGAAATTATCTCCTATTGTACTAACATTGCAGGCACAAAACAAGAAGCTCAAGGAAAAGAATGCCTACTTAAAACAAGCTTTAAGTGAAGTTCTAAATGAAATCGACGACTCACTTAAAGATGAAGCAGTAATGGCAGAAAATCGATCATTAGTCGCAAAGGTGGCTAAACTCATGGAGGAAAACATCTACCTCAAAAATGAGATCGAAATGAGAGATGCATGTCTTGAAACTCTCAAGAAGGAACCAATGACAACTGCATCTGAAAGTGTCAAAGAAGAAAAAGTTTCGGATCCCTTAGTTCCTGAACTAAAACAGAAAGTGGCTCAGTTAGAGAAAGATCTAGCTAAATGTTTCCATGGTGAAGGAACTCTAAATGCTCTACTTGCGGAACAGAAATCATCCCTGGACAAAGAAGGAATAGGTTGTGAATCAACCAAGAAAAGTGCATTTCAAAGTGGATACAAAAGAACACCAATGAAGTACAAAATGCCTTATGAAAAATGTCGAGATTGTGGCAAACCAGGTCACACTACATCAGAATCAAGATTGTGTGGTATCAAGGGCCACAATTCTAACTCGTATTATAGACATTTTATTCCTACATTTGTTAATGTTGTTCAAATGTGGATTAAGAAATCAGAAAGACATTTATATAAGATCTGTGATACTAACATATCAGGACCCAAAGTCAAATGGGGACCTAAGAGATAGAACGATTTCTGCAGGTGTGTTTGAAAGTCCATGTTCCTAGTAACAAATGGATTATCGACAGTGGATGTTCGCGTCATATGACTGGGGACAAATCCAAGTTTCTCTCTCTCGAAGCTAAAGAAGGAGGTCTAGTTACACTTGGTGATTCAAATACTGTTCGCATCATTGGTAAAGGCACTATTGGTAATAACAGGTTTGCTATTACAAATGTTCGTTTGGTTGATGGTTTAAAATATAATCTTATTAGTGTGAGTCAACTTACTGATGCGGGTCACGAGGTAAGTTTTGGTAAAGATGTATGTTATATTGGTATGAAATCTAACAAAGCTTCCTTACTAGCCAAACGAAAAGGAAATATATTTGTGTTAGATTTTGATGAACAGCATTCAGAGATTTGTCTCGCCTCTGTTCAAGAACAACAGACCTTGTGGCATTGACGTCTTGGACATGTTCACATGGATTTGATTCATAAGATATCTTCCCATGACTTAGTTCAAGGTTTACCAAAGCTTAAATATAAGAAGGTGGAACCATGCTCAGCTTGTCAACTGGGAAAACAGGTGAAGACATCTTTTACTAGTAAGAACCAAGTGTCAACAACAGTTCCCTTGCAACTTCTTCATTTAGATCTTTTTGGTCCAGAACGATATGTAAGTCTTGGTGGTAAGAGTTATGCTTTTGTGATAGTAGATGATTATTCTCGATTTACTTGGGTATTATTCTTACGTACTAAAGATGAAGCTTTTATTGAGTTTAAGGATTTAATTACTAATCTGGAAACTAAGTATTCTTTCAAGCTCAACACTATTCGTAGTGATCATGGTGGTGAATTCGAGAAAGATTTCATAACTTACTGCAAATCTAGAGGAATCACTCATGAATTCTCGGCTCCAAGGACTCCTCAGCAGAATGGAGTAGTTGAACGCAAAAACAGGACGTTACAGGAAATAGCTAGAACGTTACTTCATGAGAGTAAGCTTCCAAGAAAGTTTTGGGCTGAAGCGGTACACACTTCCTGTTATGTTTTAAATAGAGTACTTATTCGTCCTATTTTACTTAAAACTCCTTATGAATTACTTAATAAGAGAACTCCTAACATCAATTATTTTCGAGTTTTTGGTTCCAAATGCTTTATTTTAGATACACAAAATACTCGAGGTAAGTTTGATCCAAGATCAACAGAAGGAATCTTTTTGGGTTACTCTACTACAAGCAAGGCTTACAGAGTTTATAATTCTCTCAAACACAAGGTGGAAGAATCTATCAACATCACCTTCAATGAATCTACTCGCAATATTTCTCAACTTGAAGAAGATGCCCCAGAAATACCGTCTCAATCCCAATTGAGGCAGTCTCAATCTCAAAAGAGTCCGTCTCTTTCTGGTCAATCAGGCATTCAAGATACTCCTGGCTCATCTCGGTCACATATCTCTTCACCAGGTTCTTCTAATACTTCAGAATCATTGTCAGGCTCTCCTCAGACACCTGAAGCAAGCTCTCGTTTGTACCATGATTCTTCAACTAAAATGAGACAGTCTCATTCAAATGAGACACCTCTCAATCACTCTCAGACAGATAATTCCAATGAAGAAGAAATGATTAATATTCAACTTCCAAAGTCTTCCAGAACAGTAAAGAATCATCCTCCCGACAATCTTCTTACAGACATAGATCAAGGTATTTCTACTCGAAGCAGACTTAGAAATTTATGTGCTTTCAGTGCTTTTGTTGCTGAGTTCGAACCAAAGAATGCTCAAGAAGCTGTGGCAGATGAACACTGGTTAGTAGCAATGCAGGAAGAACTGAATCAGTTCGAACGTTGTGATGTATGGGAACTTGTCCCACCTCCTAAAAATGTCAAAGTCATAGGCACTCGTTGGGTTTTCAAGAACAAACAAGATGAAGCTGGAAACATTATTTGAAATAAAGCTCGTTTGGTCGCACAAGGATACAATCAACAGGAAGGCATCGATTTTGATGAAACATACGCTCCTGTTGCTCGCTTAGAAGCTATTCGAATTCTGATGGCATTTGCAGCTCATAAGAACTTCAAACTATATCAGATGGACGTTAAAAGTGCGTTCCTTAATGGTTATCTTAAGGAAGAAGTTTTTGTCAAGCAACCTCCAGGTTTTATTCATGAAAAATATCCGGACTATGTTTATCGACTCAAGAAATCAGTCTACGGTTTGAGACAATCTCCTAGATGCTGGTATGATCGTCTCAGTCAGTTTCTTGTTCAAAATGGCTTCATTCGTGGTACACTCGATCCAACTTTATTTATTTTTCATAAACGTAGTCATTTGTTATTAGTACAAGTTTATGTTGATGATATTGTGTTCGGATCTACTAACGAATCACTGTGTAAGTGGTTTTCTGATTGCATGCATAAAGAATTTGACATGAGTTTAATGGGCGAACTTCAATACTTTCTTGGTTTGCAAATAAATCAAACTGCGACAGGAATATTTATTCATGAAGGCAAGTACATTGCTGATCTTCTCAAAAGATTTGCTCTTGATCATGTTTCACCTAAGTCTACACCAATGAGTACATCTATCAAGCTCACTAAGGATGAACAAGGTACTTCTGTAGATGTTACTAAATATCGAGGTATGATTGGTTCTCTGTTATACTTAACTGCCTCTCGTCCTGATATCATGTATAGTGTGTGCTTGTGTGCCCGGTTTCAATCTCAACCTAAAGAATCTCATTTAAATGCTGTTAAACGTATTTTTAAGTATTTGAAAGGTACTAGTGACTTGGGATTATTTTATCCAAGCTCTTCTTCCTTTGACTTAATTGGTTTTTCAGATGCTGACTATGCAGGGTCACAGGTTGATCGAAAAAGTACTAGTGGTGCTTGTGAATTTTTAGGTGATTGTTTAGTTGCTTGGCACAGTAAAAAGCAAACATCTGTAGCTCTTTCTACTGCTGAAGGTGAATATATCGCAGCTGGTAGTTGTTGTGCTCAGATTTTATGGATGCAACAAACACTCCAAGATTTTGGTATTTCTGTATCTCATATTCCTATTTATTGTGATAATACCTCTGCCATTAATATCTCTAAAAATCCTGTCATGCACTCTCGTACTAAGCATATTGATGTTCGTCACCATTTTCTTCGAGATAATGTATCTAAAGGTCATATTGAGCTCATATACATTCCTACTGAAAATCAGCGTGCTGATATTTTTACCAAACCCCTTGCCGAAGACAGGTTTTGTTTCCTTCGTCGTGAACTCGGTATGTGTTCTATGTGAAAGTCATTCAATGATTTTATGCTTAGCTGATTTTATGCATTTAATTGATTTGTTATTCAATTTTTTATTGGATTGTATGTGCATTATATATTTATTCTGTGTTTCTCTCTGGTGATATACATGCATTGTATTGTCAAATCGATTCATATATCCTTACCTTGTTTCTCGCGCCTGTATTCATTATGGTTACATCTTTTCAGACTTTTCTACCTTCCCAACTTCTTCTACTTTATAACTCTCTCTCTTTCTTCTTTCTTCCTTTTATCTCTATTTCTTTACTTTCTCTCTCTCTCTCACCATATTCATGGCTCGTCGTAATACTAAATCTCGTGCTCCCGGATCGTCGTCAGCCTTCAACAAACGACGTCGTACAACGAAAACAGATTCCGAGCAATCTGCTGCTTCTCCAGAGTCTTTCCCACAACATCCAACTACTAGCACCAAGGCCTTGTCCAAGCAAATCCTGAAAGAAAGACTGGTGGATTTAGATGTTCTCACTCGTGCCGGGGTTGTCGACCTTTTCAAGATTCAGGGATGTTCTCCTCTCCTTTTTCCCTCAGAAATCATATACCCTGATTTGGTCCGAGAATTTTATTCGAATTTCAAGCTACTAGAAGACAACATGGTTTTTTCGAATGTTCGTGGCCATCCAATCGTTTTCAAAGCAGACATCTTGGCAACTATTACTGGTATTTCGCACAGTGGTGTGTGTCCTCATTCAACGAATCAACCGTTCTTGGCAATTGAAGCTTTGGATTACGAAGCTCAATTAAAGACTATTTTGGGTGATCACTTTATCTCCGTTTCTATAAAACCACTGGTATCTGAACTTTCTCCACTCTCTTTGCTTCTTTTCAAGTTATTTCATACCAATGTTTTGCCTCGCAAGAGTGGTCGTGATAGAGTCACTTATCAAGATACCATTTTATTATCAGTGTTTGTGAATCGTATTCCTTGTGATATTGCCTCTTTGATTATTTTGTCTATGTCTCATTGCTCATCCCATGAGTCAATGCATTTGCCTTTTCCTGGTCTGTTAACTACAATTTTTCAATATTTTTTGGTCCCTTTAAAATCTGAAAAATCTGAGAAATTGTCTACTGTGTTTGATCTTTCTGTTCTAAATGCTAATCATTTAGTGTTTACTGAATCTAATGAATTAGTTTTTGATGATGATCATCGGTCTTTTGGTGGTCTTCCTAATTCTCCAAACTATGCTTCTGATCCTCTAGATCAAAATAATTCTTCTGTTCTTAATTCTTTGTTAGTCAAACTCAATGAAAACTCTGCTGCTATTGAATCTCTTAATCGTAAGCTTTCTTCTGTTGAGTCTCTTGCTTCACTGACTTCTCAAGTCAGTATGATTCGTGCTTCTTATGAGATGTTTAATAAACACGTTTCTAATTCACTTGACAACATCAATGCCAAATTATCTGTGCTTTATACCCATGACAAACGTCTGGCCAAGACCGTTGATTTTGAGTTTAACACTTTACAAGAAGGCATGACTTCGACTGCAAAGGCATGGGAGAAGGAGTTTGTCAAGCTTTTCTTCAAGCTCGGCTCGAAAACGCAATTTTTATCTAAACAGCTTACTACAATGCAGCATAAGGGTTCAATGCCGTGGCATAAGAAGAAGGATTGGATTGGTGATTGTACTTTAGAAGAAATCACTGCACCTCTACCTCTTCCAGTAATCCCACCTCCGTCAGTTTTTGGTATGACCCGTGAAGAATACAAGGATAAAATCTTTGAGTGGCTAGAAGAACGTGATGGTAAGGCTCCTGACAAGACGACTTTGGACAAGATTTTCTCTGAATACGGTCAAGAACCGGTGTATCCGACATCCAAGAGTCAAGGCAAGAGGAAGGCACCAGTTGACGTCTCAGATTCTGAATAAACTTTACCCTTTTATGATGAAGGGGGAGGAAGTTTAAGATGAAATTATGTTTTGTTCAGTAGTTAAACATTGTGTTGGTTTGTGTTGGTTTGACTGATGGTTTTTTTTTGATTTGGTGATCTAAACATTCATTTGGTTTCATTTGGTTTATCCTTGGTTTATGGGATAAATTGTTCGTAGTGATGCATATGTTTATTTCCTGAATTGTTTAAACTGTCTCATTCTATCTGTCTCGTTATCATTCTATCAATGTTTATTGAACTGTTTCATTGCATAATGTTATATATTGCATATAGTTTGTTGTTGATTGAACAGGTATCAAAGTATCTTTGAAAGGGGGAGCTTCTATTCCTTTTCATCGGTATCATCATAAAAGGGGGAGAATGTTAATTCTTGGTTTATGATGATCAAGCGCATTCAACAACATTGGACATTGGATTATGCAATGGAGTTAGAATAGGATAAGATAAGTTGTACATTCTAGTTTGACTGATTCTATACTTATCTTTCCTAAACAAACTTCTTGAGATAAACCTAGTTTGAACTTTTCAAAGACTTATCTTTTCAAAGGTTTATCTTTATAACAAAACTAACGGATTGTTTTCTAAAGATTTATTCAAATACTTTCAAACAAATCTTTTTAACAAATCTTATCTTGTTTATTGTTTGAAAGATTCTATCCGTTATATTGTTTCTATATATATCCAAACTCATTATTTTTCAGAGAGATTTTTACCTACAACCTATTGTTTTCGAAGCTGAATTTATTCTCATCTTTCTTTCTGAAAAATACATTCTTGTTTCATCATCTTTCAAGATCATTTAGTCAAACAAGAATTAGTTTGAGTTGTAATCTTTTCTTTGTGTGTATTGTATTGATATCAACTTGTTGCCGGGTTGTGGCAAAGTATTGGTTTCAAAGGTTAGTCAAGGTAGCAAGTTTGCTAAGTAGCAAGTGTGCTAAAGGAAAGGGTTCTTTCAAGGGACTATCCTATTGTAATCAAGGAAAGATTGTAAGTTCTTTATTGAAGTTGATATAATACATTCTCTATGCTAGTTGGCATGAGGACTTGGATGTAGGCCATAGACTAGAGTTAAGGGCCGAACCAAGTGAAAACTTCTGGTGTTCTGCAGTACTTTTATTTTCAATTATAACTGTTCATACTGCTTAATATTCTGTAACTCTGTTTATAATTGAGACTGTCCCATTGTCTGTCTCAATTAGAAAGAGACCGTCTCATTTGCTATTGTAATAGTAATTTTTAATATATAGATTGTGCCATTCAAATTTCATAAGTAATAGGCATGCTAAAGTCTACCAGAGATGTTTTGCAAGTATGAAATGCATTTTAACCAAAATTTATAATCTACAAACTGGGAAACACAAACAAAATGAACAGGATCACAATGTTTATATACCAGGAAATCTAGTAACTGAAGAACCAAATACAAGCGTGTGCACACACATTGGAGCTGCTTCATCATTCTGAATACAGTCATACAAACAATCTCCATCTCAAAAAAGACGAGCGGTTGTCTTTGTCATATAGATCAGAACCTGATGGAACAAACTTTCAAGTTATGGTCCAGTAATTTGTTTAAAATCCCATTAACAATAGTAAGGGTTTTGATCTACGTTTTTACAATCAATTAAAAAAACTTGAAACCAGATTTTCTGATTGACTCAATACCAAATAGACAACCATGCACAACCCATTATTCATTAGTACCATGAATGAGTTCCCGTACATGCAGTAAACAGCAGCCACGATATTCCTCCCGGGTTGCAATGCACCTTCTAAACTAGGCTCTTCTCTATCTTTCATCATAATAGATCCCATATATCTAGATGAGTCTCAAGACATCTAAATCACTGCGATGTTGGTTAACTTGATATGTACAGTGAACAAAGAAGGTGGCAATTATGTGATCCAAGACCACTGCAAAATGAGTTGGCACCAGTTGAGGGTTTACCAGATCCAGACACGTCAAAGGGTATGATTTTTTCTATATACAGTTACGTACATTTCTTTTCTTTTTTTTCCTTATATTTTGTAATGAGTAATGTATGATACAACCTTCCTGGACCAGATATGGCTCTAAAGGAACTTGAGCCTCCTATGCAAAAGTCTGAAGAAGTAGCTGAAGTCCAATCTGCAACAAGGCCCAAACGTAACAGGAAGACTCCAACATACTTAAAGGACTACGTGATTTGAGACGGTTCAAACGACCCATACATGTTTATCTTTGGCAGTTGTCTTTTGTGGTGGAACATTATTTTGTTAGTTTTATGTAAGAGTTTTATGGAACATTATTTTGTTAGTTAACTTGAGATCTACATTTACCTTTAAGTGAGTTGACTCCTTAGCAAAAACAGTCAACTCTATTGTCACTGCTTCAGCTCTACTTCCTTTAGGTTGCAAGTTTAAATTTTAGAAGCAGAAGACTTCAGGCAGGAAAAGCCATGCACGGAGAAAGATGCTTGGACCTTCTTGCTTGAAGCATGAGCATTATCGGTAAGGTCAATTATAAGAATTTAAATACTCATACATGCATTAGTCTATAATCACTGAAACTTAAACCATGAACCCCTTGTTATCAAAAGTGAGGGGTATTCATTAGATTACAATGTCAGGATTTAGGAATGATATAAAAAACTTCACCGACAAGAATTTTTTGGGGCACCCCCGCAGTTCTTGTTTAATTTCCCGTATCTTTTCATAAGCATTGGCTTTAATGTTGCAGTGAAGTGTTACCACCTTGAGCGAAGGGGCAGAAGCAAGCAAACAATTAATGAAACGGAGAACAGTTATCTGAGACACCACACCACGAATTGTCACATAATGTAGTTGGTCTAGTAAGACGCCCTTCCACCGTAGAGGTTCTATGTATTCTCTAAGTGTTAAATTCAAACTCTCTACTCCAGGTTCCTACACACGAAACATATTAAACATCTTAGTACTTTCATACATCAAGAATAAATTTACGTGTTAAAACTCAAGCCTACAAGATTATAATTAAGACTTTATTCAGATTAATTGTATTTCTTACCAGTTCAATCTCGAGAAAATGCACGTTCGACAGACATCTAATCAAACAGAGAGAATTTGAAATCTGACGCGCATTATAAAATCCAAGGCCAGCCAATTTCAGGTGCTCTACTTTAGGTGCAAATCGCTTCTTCCCCGTAGGTTGAAAGGGTCCCAAAACCTGCACATATATTATAAGCAATACATAAAATTGTGAGTTACACCCTCCTAGTTATATTATTAAATTAAATATATAATCCATTAGTTAGATTGGTTGAAATCTGTTTTACCTCAACGGTGTAACCACTAAGAAAAAGTTGAGTAATAGTTGGTGTATTGCCAAGAAGCTTCATCAAATTGAGGGGTTTCCCAGTGTTGCAATTTTGTGTGGTCAATGCTAGAGCTAAGAGTTTGAGTTGTTTGGTGAATTCAAACCATGGCCACTTAATTTGTTCACAGTCCTGCAAAAGCAAATTTGTAAGGTTGTTGGCATTTGTGAATTGGCCGTCCAGATATTGGATTCCAGTACATTTTTTCAAGTACAATATCTTCAGTTGAGACCCAAATGAGATGTCAGCAGTAATTGAGATATTATAAAGGTCAGCCCTTGTGAGATTACGGAAGCTCCGAGATTTAGGTAATGGATTTAATATCCCTGTAGTGAGCTTTAATTCAACCAACCCTTCACCAACGAACAATGGAAATTCATATGCATTCTTTTCAGAATTAGTGATCTCTAAAACCCTGATCCTCTGTTTCAGGAAGTGCTCCATCCACCGAGAGGCAAGACTCCGATCAAGTTTTGGAGGAATGTAGAGATTTAGGCTCAATAAGGGGCCTTTGTGAACCAATGTAATCGTTTCAATGGCCCTCGAAAAAGAAGATAGATGTGCGTCTTTGTCTTTATTAGCAGTAAGTTGTAAAAAAAACAACTTATCAAGAACTAGGTTGTTTTTCATTCCCCATAAAGACCTCCATTGTTTTGACAGAACACTTGTTCTTGCTGCATCGCGAACTGACAAACGCTCCAAGATACACTGTAATAACTCTTGGGGTAAGTTGCTAATTCTATCTGAGCCATCAGTTCCCTCCTTACATACTCCATCACCGACAAACACTAGCTTTTTACTCTCAAGTCGCCTTCTTTTACCACTTGTTGTGTCATCTTCTAAAGCATAAGGTTGCCTCTTTGGGACATGGCCAGCCATGGGTAAATTATACCTTCGGGCCTGTTTATGGTAGCTCTGCAATCTCTCTCTCTCTCTCTCTCTCTCTCTCTCTCTCTCTCTCTCTCTCTCTCTCTCTCTCTCTCTCTCTCTCTCTCTCTCTCTCTCTCCTCTCTGAGTCTCTCTCGCTGCGCGTATTAAAAAGGATGTTATAATAACTTCGAAACATATTCCGACTAAATATAAGTACTATCCAAAAGTATTTCAATAATAGTTGGATTTTGATTTTATATAATCAAATTGATTCGATTTTAATTAGAATTCGAAACTGTAGAAATATAAAAATATATTTTAAAATATTATATGTATTTGTATTTCAATAATACTACTTTATTAAGCCGCGATTCGCAGCGGTTCTAAAAAAAATTCGATAAATTATGTTTTTAGAGAAAATAATATTTTTATAAATTTAAGGTTTATTTTGAATTCTTCGTTTCGTCTTGGTCATGTACCTAAATTTTAAATAAATATTGAAAATAGCAATTTTTAAAATATTTTTCATTATTTTAACATTATATCAAATATTAGTATATTTATAACCATTTTTATTTTTCTCAAAATTTATATTCCAACTTTTGTTTTAACATACATAATATAACATATTAATATTAAATTCTAGCATATAATATACTCATCCTAAGAATCGGTCTCTCGTTAAACATGTTTTCTCTGAATGACACACATGTTTTCTCGTTCTTACCAAATCTAAATAGATAACAAACTAATTTACTAAATAAATTATATCATTTATTAATCAATTTCATTATATCATAAATTTTAATTTAAATATTATAATAATTCTAATTTTTGAAATTTTAAATTCATATTCCAACTTTTGTTTTAAAATACATAATATAACATTAATATTAAATTCTAGCATTGGTCTCTCGTTAAACATGTTTCCTCCCAATGACCCGCTTTCTCATTGTTACCAAATCTAAACAGATAACAAACTAATTTACTAAATAAATTAAATCATCTATCAAGTATATTTTTTTTAAAATTCTAATTTTTAAATTCATATTCTAACTTTTGTTTTAAAATACATAATATAACATTAATATTAAATTCTAGCATACAATATTGTTAGATCATAATTCAATGATCATCAGTATCTGGACTACTGGTCAAGATTGAGATCAGGATTGAGATCAGGATTATCATCAGGACTGGAAGTTAATCAGTATTACT
Organism: Heracleum sosnowskyi; assembly: GCA_030848705.1. Taxonomy (NCBI): domain Eukaryota; kingdom Viridiplantae; phylum Streptophyta; class Magnoliopsida; order Apiales; family Apiaceae; genus Heracleum; species Heracleum sosnowskyi. The sequence goes on along the minus strand of CM061242.1, from coordinate 3,618,439 downwards.
TCAAGATAACTATTGAGTCCAGAAAAATAAGGAATATTAATTTGTCGGTTCCTAGTTTATAGGAATGTAGCTGTCATATAAGATATAGTTTGTAATTGATTTTAACTTATCTTGTATTTGATAGAGAAACTGTGTGTACTATATAAACACAATTTAGGTTTTACATATTATAATCGCTTACACGCGTATCATTATAACCTAACAGCTTTCAAAAACATCAGAATTTCTTGAGAGAGTTTTGTAATAGTTTTATACCAGAATTAATAAAGCTGTTATTATTTCATATTTGTGTTTTATATTACTGTTAAGTCGAAAATCTTATATAATTGTATTCAACCCCCCTTCTGCAATTGTTAATTACTGGGCAACAATTGGTATCAGAGCGAACTGATTTAATTTAATCAGAAACGATTCACGATGTCGACAAGCAAATATGAAAGCATCAAAATTCCACACGAGAAATTCTGTCACACCTCTCACTAAAAAAAAGAAACAAGGGGGTGTACAAGGGGTCCTGGTACAAAAGGCTGAGATGGTTGAGGCAGCCAGGATCAAAGGATTTTTCCTCTACACCTCTCACTAAAAAGAAGAAACAAGGGGGTGTACAAGGGGTCCTGGTACAAAAGACTGAGAGGGTTGAGGATTTGCAGTGAAGAGAAAATTGATTTTGGGTGCTAGCTCTGATTCTGAGGATGACATGCCCTTATCCTCTAAATTCAAGATTCAGAAGGAAGTTGATGATACTGCTCCTGAAGCTGTGGCACAAACTGCTAAGCCACAGAAGAAAAGAAAGTTGATCAAAAGCAGGTATCATATTCCTCTAAGGGTGAAGAATACTGATGGTCAGAAATCTACAAATCCTGATGAGTCATCAATTCATGATGCTCATGCAAATCCTGACGTCAGTACTCTTGATGCATCACCAATGAAAATTGTCTTAATCTCAGATTCTCCAGCACCTGCCTCTCCATCTAAAAGGATTGTTGAAATTCCATGAGAGAAGGTTGATGAGACTGCTTCCAGAATTGGTTTCACACCTTCACTTTTGAAGAAAAGGAAGGCAGCTGAGATTGTTTTTCAGAGACAGAAGAAGCTGAAAGGATCGAGCTCACAAGAACCTGAACTTCAAAGTAGTTCAGCAGCTATTGAGGATCCTGCCACACAAAAACCACTCACTCAAAGTGTGAGTGGATTTGAGCTTTGAGTTCAGTTTGAGCTTTAGGTTTTGTGTTCTGATTTAAGGTACTACCCCCTTATGATTTTTATTTTCAATTTTCAAGGTACTTTTTATTTTATACTGATTCTATTTTTATTTTAAGATTAGAAAAACATGTGCTTGATGCAAATGTGGAAATTGTTCCCGAGTAAGTATATACTAGCGTAACAGCCCGTGCAAGGCACGGACCTGCATAGAAACGCCAATAATTTTTTTGCGAGAAGGTCGATTTATTAACGTGAGGTTTGTGTAATCGTAAGTTTGATCGTGTAAGATGAGAAGTGTGAGTTGTGCAGAGTAGTAAGAAATTTTGTTGACGAATAATGTAACTACTTTGAATGATGAACGTGCCCTTGTCAGGTTTTGAGACTTATTCATATATTAATTAAATAATTTCTCAATGAATTTGTTCATATATCGAAATAATTTTATAATTAAAAATACATTAGATGATAATATTTGTAATTTATCGTAAATTTGTAATATTGCGTACCGTTTTCATGAATCAAATACTTGTAAATTTGATTAGATTTCATAATATTCAACTAATATTTATATGATAAAAGGAACATGATTGTTTTTATCGATGTAAAAATGATTAGACAACATTAATGACTTGTGCATATATATAATTTCCAAACAACTATTTTTTGGTTCCATCTTTTTTCCCCTTCATATAGAGTGAGTTCATGTTATAATGACGTAAGTAAATGTTTCAACTCAATCATCATAAATAATTGAAATCCTAAATTTTAAAAATTCATATATAACTCAAATTGAATTATCTTATATATATTTCTCAAAATTCATGTATTTTGCTCAATTATATAATTTTATAAATATATGGAACAAATTAATGAATTCTGAATCAACTATAATCTATACTAAACTATAATAAACAAAATGGGGTATAATTTATCATTTGGTTCACAACTCATATTGGTTATCCTTTTCAATCACAATCGATACTGATGGGTCTTTGAAGTCAAATTGATTGGAACATCTAGATGTATTACTAAAAGTTATGCTACATAGAAGTTTAAGGTTCGAATCCCAGCAACAACATATTAAAATAAACATTTATTACAAATATGTTAAAATTAACATTTACTCTGAACGGCTGATCCGGCATAACAACTCAAAAATTAAAAACATAAATAAAGGTACAATACGTGAACCACTCGTTACTATATTTAATTTGATTATAATAATTTAAATAAAAAAGTAAAATAATACAAAAAATAACTCATGCTTTGCACGTGTTATAAATAAATATATACTGCTAAATATATCATTTTTAAGACTTTTTTTTTAAAAAAAAGTAATGTAAATGTGATAACTTTATAAATGTCTAGGGATTATTCAACTATTTAAAAGTGAAAAATAACCATGATTTTGACCTGAAAACTTATACGAGGTTATACTATTTTTTCAATACAAATATTGAATGATTATTGCTTTTATTAATGCCTACTTTTCCATTTCTGTTCTTCCTGGACACTTTCTGTTTCTCAACAGATTTTACCTCTTTGAGCTTATACTTGAATTGTTTCTCTGTCATTAAACCAACATTAACCTGTTTAACACAAGTTTTTACTGGTTCTTCCTTAACAGTTTCTTTTTCAAGTACAGAGTTTAGCTTACTGGATTCAGGAACAAATTTCATAGGTGGAAGATGTGTTTTAACTTTAACTTTATCTTTAAACCTAAGTTCGTCTTCCTCACAGTAACCTAACCCAACTGTATCTGTTTGAAACACTTGATGTGTGTCTTTTCCAGAGTTTGTCCAGGTTTTAATTATCTTCCTCTCTTTTTCCAATTCAGATTCTAGTTGCCTAAATCTCTTAAGCAACTCATGTTCAACATAAACAGCATCATCTCTTTCCTTTTGAACTTGTTGCATGTTAACAAGTTCTTCTTCAAGAAATTTATTTCTCTCTCTAAGCTTTAGATTCTCAGATTTAATTCTCTCATTTTCTAAAGGCTGATCTCTGTAACTAACATGTATGCTTTTAAGATAAATTCTCAATTCAGATATATTATCAGTATCATAAGCATAAGTTGTTAGAGGTACCTTGTTTTCAGATGATTCAGAGTTTATGACCAAAGCCTTTCCCTTAGCTTTCTTCTTTGATGTCTCTTTCTTAAGAAGCTTTTCTTCAACTTTAAGAGCAACAAATTTTGTCTTCTTACCAGATCTTCTGTTTCTTTGTTCTAGCTCAAGTTCATGAGTTTTAAGCAACCCATAGATTTCATCACGTTTTGTATCTGCAAGCTCATAATTATCTCTTATTGTTGTTGCCTTTAAATCTCATCTTTCAAGTAGAGATAGAAGAAACTTGATATTAGACTCTTCAAGATCATATTCTTTATCAACCAGAGATAAATCATTCAACAGTTTACATAATCTGTCATATGTCTCAGTTAAAGTTTCATCAGGTCTCGAGTCAAAGTGTTCATACTCCTGTGTAAGTATAGTCTTCATGTTCTTCTTTATAGCACTTGTTCCTTGACATCTGACTTCTAAAGCATCCCAAATTTCTTTGGCAGTTTTGCAACCAATAACTCTGTTAGACATGACATTATCTAAGGCACTATGGAGAAGATGTCTAACTTTTGCATCCTTTGCAATTGATGAGATGTCTTCAGGAGTCAAATCTTTCTTTTCCTTTGGAATAGTCTTTTGTTCTTCACCAGCAACAACAATAGACAGTTTAGTCGGCTTATGAGGACCATCATTGATTCTATCAAGGTATTCTGGATCTGTGGCTTCCAGAAACATGGTCATCTTTACCTTCCATATTGGATATTCCGCTGGTCTGAGAATTGGAACCCTAATCGTCTCATATCGACTCACAGAAGTTGGTTGAACCTTTTCGGAATTAGAACCTGCTTGGATATTTTCAGCCATGATTATACTTGTGTTTGGATCAAAACAAAACTGTATATATTAAACAGCCTAGGCTCTGATACCAATTGTTAGACCGAATACACAATATATAATCAAATATACGTATGAGAATAACAATAAGAACACTGTTTATGAATAATAAACTGTATGGAATTAATAACTCCTCTCTCGGTGATGTAAAATATCACAGAGAGCTGCTAGGTTACAAGAATAATATTGCAAGTATTCGCATCCCTTTTAGGGTTAACCTATCTGTGTTTATATAGTACACAGCTACATACAATCTTTAATTGATATTCCTATAAATCAGTTATACAATTAATATCAATTAAAAATTGCTTCTATCTTCTGTTCCGTTTCCTTAGCCATCACGATATCTCTTTGCTTCTTTCCTTCTTCAAAGTATATCGCTTCTAGAATCTTCATTGAATATAACACTGACAGCTAAGAAAACTCTGACTGTCAGAGTTTAACAAACTCTGACCAGTCTTCCAGCTAAACTCTGATATTCACCTGATACTTTAAACACTGATAAACAAACATCAACAATTATATCTAACATTTTCTTTATAAGAAAATGACAAATTATATATAAAGCAGATATTTCTAGTGTATTGGAACAGAGACATATAACGTAGTGATGCTAAGTGTAGGTTTCTAAACCTGAAGAGACACTATAACCATGTTGTCGAAGCAACCGAAAACAAAGAGCTACAATGTGGAGGTCTATCATGCTTTTAACTCCGCAGAGCTCATGATACTTATCATTCGATCATGCACTTAATTAATTCCGCATCAATCTCAACTTCAAAATGATAAGCCAAACCAAGTCTGGATATCATGCATCAATTAACTTAAGCTGTTGTTGAGGCTGATAAGCAGCTTCCAGTATCCTACCAGCTATGAGTATCGACTAATTATGTTGCTAAACTGCATATTAATCCTGATAACTCTTGAAGACTTTGGTCACATCAAATCTAGCTCTTAAATATTTGATGTTCCTAAACCGCAAGTGTTTTTGTTAGAAAGCTTCGGGCAAGTGCGTATTGGGGCTCGAAAGATGTTCCTAAAGCCCAGAAGTAGCTTTCCACCACTCTATCTCTTGCAAAAGACATTTTCTCTTTCATATGCAAATTCATCCACCAGCTAGACAAGATTAATTATCTCAAACAGATTATCCTTATATGTAGAATATAATGCTAATCAGCTGCCACAATATTTTATCAACATGAAAATTAGGTAAACACTGTAACAAGGTGCGTGACTGTTTCCCATCAATATTATATGTATTATTACACACACACAACACATACTAAGCAAGTGCAAACTCATGTGTTTATGAATTAGGAACAAGTAACATAAAATCAATAATTTTGTACCAGTATAACACTCAAGCAATTCAACACCAGAAAAATTAGATTTGAATCGAACCAAGCTGTGAAGATGGAGATATAGAAAAGACTACCTGAGGCTGAATTGATGAGATGGGTGCAAAATCAAACCAAGATGGAGATTAGGGCTCGCAACTTGAAAATTAGGGACTAAATCGAAGCTTGTTGTTAGGGATCTAGGAAATTTTGAGAAATTTAGATTGCGGTTAAGAGACAGTTTGGGGATATTTGGGGTGAGTTGTGGTGGTGAGAGACGAGAGAGAGAGAGAGAGAGAGAGAGAGAGAGAGAGAGAGAGAGAGAGACGAGAGGGGGAATAATTGATAAGAGGGGAAAATAATTGGTATAAAGGGGTGAATTAATCGCGAAATTTTTACTAAGGGGGAAACAAATTGAAGTTGGCGCGCATTGAATTTTTTTAGTCGAACTTTAGACATCGGTTCTAAAATAAGCGATGTCTTCAAACAACAAAGACATCAGATTAATGCGGGGTGATGTTATTACATCTTTTAACATCAGTGGTATTAGTAACTGATGTCTAATGTGTGATGTCTATTGAACAATTAGGCTTGTATGCCTTTACATGTGAGTATCTGTTCTCAGAAATCTCGGGGTGAGCGAGAATCGAATCATGACCTGAGACTACAAGAGATAAACCGTTACCACTTGAGCTGAGAAGGTATTTTAACTTAAGTCCAAGTTGTGAAGTTATTATGGAGGGCAACGTTTTCTAAAACATGAATTACAAGATCGAGTTTAATTAAAACATAAAGTTTCATGCGGTCATACAGACAAATTAATCAAATGTACAAAGTTTACTAAATCTAATCTTACCAGCATTTAACGCCCTATACTAAAGTTTATTGATTTTACTTTAATTAATATTAAAACAAGCCACATGCACAAACTTTGCAACCCTATACTAATAAATAGAATAAATTAAACCTAACCTAACCTAAAATCCTAATATGTTAATGAATCAAATAGTATTAAGTAAATAATATATTACATTACAAGGAATCGATATAATATTAAATTATATTACAAGGAATCGATAAAGTACCAGGAATCGATATTATATTATATTATATTACAAGGAATCGATATTATATTATATTGTATTATATTATACTATACAGAACAAGGAAAATGGAATACAATCTAAATAAAGTACGTAATTTAAAATTAAAATCTCACACCACTATTATCACTACAAATAAAAGCTAATGATGTCATGTACCTCCACCTTCTGAACAGCCACATGGCCCACACCACGATGCTGTCTCACTTAGAGCACTTTCGAAGCACGTACTCCTTGCCTGTACTTGATGTGGGTGGACAAAATATAGAAGTTGGTATTGAAATGAATCTCCAAAACACTCCAACCATTTTCCGCATCCCACTTATTTTTTTAGAGAAAATAAATATGAGATACATCATCCTTACTTCTTCTTAATATATTGTAGATACTCAGTACTTCTTTTATATTTCATGGAATTAAATAGGATTTTTCAGGTTTGGATTTAATATCAGTTGTCCAAAGATATATAAATATAAATATGAGAGACATCATCCTTGCTTCTTCAAATTTGTGTTCCAACTTAACCGTATTTAGCTAGCCATAATTTCAAATTTATAATATAATAGTTAGATATTACTTTTAATTCTAAAAAAGGGGACTAAATGCCACTTTTTAATTTGGAAAAAATATTCTTAAAAAGGGGGTTCTTGACCATTATTTTGAAGAATAAAAATAATATTTGCTAACTATATTGCAAATTTAAAACTTTGACTAGTAAAATACTAAATCGGATAATGTTCAGTTATCACTTTGCAATTTATTTTAATATAATATACATTTATTCTAATACTTTTCATCCCTTCCTTGTATGATAAAGTATCAGTCAAATATTATCTTAAGTAAGGATATAGATAGGGGTGAATGGCCTCTTTATCACTTTTTCGTTGAAATTTGCCCAAAATACCAGAAAGCGCTAGCAATGTCCTTTTTGACAGCTGATACTCGCATCCGTAGTATGTATATGGCTCACATGTGAAAATACGCATAACAACTATGCGTATGTAAAAATATATATGACACTAGGATGCGTATAGGTGGTCTACACACATGGGAAAGATGCGTATATGAATTATACACAAGTAGAAGATGCGCATCGACACAGTTTTCTGGCAATCTCCACTTGGTGTATCCTATAATATTAAGTTGAGTAGATTTTTTATTTTATTTCTATTCCTAAGTTGAATACAACTAATGCAACATGTTATTTTTTCTTTAGTTTTAGGATATTTTTAATTGAAAAAATTGTTAAATCATCACCAAAATAAAGTTTATCCACAACTTGTTAATAATAGTGTTTTTCCAGCGTCCTGATTTTAGCCCTAAAATCAGGGTATGTTAGGGTTTAGAGTCTAGGGTTTAGGGTTGTAAACAACCATGAACCCTAAACCTTAAGTCCGTATATGAATTATTCGTCATTCTTAATATTTCTAAAATCCAAAATAGAAACATTGAACCCCAAAGATTAATTATTGAATAAAATATTCTTTTTTGGTTGTGATTAAGTTGGGAGGCGAGTTGGACTTTGGGAGAAAATGAATAAAGAAAGAAAAATTGATTCAATAATTGAACTGAATAATCAAAGTTAGCATGCGCATCCAACATATGCGAATACAAAAAGAGAAAAAGGGCACCAAACCCGACAAGTGTTAATATGAGCAACTTGTACTTATTTTTGTGGTATTTGAGTCATTCTCTCTATAGATAGCATCGAGTAAAATAATTTTATAATTCCTTATATTGTGGGTGTTTGGGTATCATAAAAAAGTTGACTTATAGCTTAAAATGAGTAAGTGTTTTATAAATGATAAGTTGATGGATTCTTATACGGGTGTTTGCATAAATTTACTTATAAGTTAGTTAAGAATTTGCTAAATTAAATTTGAAAAAATAATTATTAAATAAAATGATTTCAACACTTGCATTTTAAATTAAAAAATTATTTAAAAACACAAAGGTAAAAATATAAAGTATTAAAAAAATAAAGAAATCAAAGAATAAGTTGATAAGTTGATAAGTTGATAAGTTGATAAGTTAAGTAAAATGTTGGTGATTTCTAACATTCAACTTATCAATTTATAAGTTATAAGTTATCAAATAAGCTGAGTACACAAACATCTCTCATAAGCTGAAATGGGTTTATAAATCGTAAACTGACTTATTTTATCATTCCCAAACAAGCCCATTGTTGATACCCAGTACTTCTTTTATATTTCATGAAATTAAATAGGATTTTTCAGGTTTGGGTTTAATATCACTTGTCCAAAGATATATAAGAACAGATACTGCGTATAAACCAAAATATTAAAAAAGAAGAGAAAAAAGAGAGTAGGATTTCCCTCGAAAATGCTCATACAGCGTTACGTACTTACGTTTCCGGACAAGCCCAAAATGACACAGAATTTCCAAATTTAGCCCATCTTTCAACTTGTTAATAGTGTTGTGGGGGGTGGGATATCTAAAATTTCCTTAATATCGCTAGTGAGTAGTGACTAATAAAAAATTATCGTAAATTAGTTATTAAGTTTATTTATGAAACAAATTTGTTTATGAAATTGTACTTTAAATAGTATCCAAATAAAATACGGTTGAGTCACTGTAAGCTATGTAGAATATACTGTTCGACCGACAAGATTAAGGTAAACAAATATTTTAAGCCTAAGAGCCGGTTTGAGTAATTTTAATATTTTTAAACCTAAAAGTTAGGGTAAATTTCTTATGATTTAAAGTTGCTTAATGATATATGAGAAGTGAAAATTATTTACTTGAATAATTTTGGATTATAGGTAATTATAAAAATATAAAAATAAAACATTCCTAAAACGAGTACTTTAGTTGAGGAGACAGCTGGTAGCGGTTAGTGTCGGCTCCTAAGTTGGGTCGATGCTGTAACAAATTTCGTCAGAAGACGGATCAAGTATCCTAGTGAGCCTCGGAAATCAGAAACCAGCCCATATAGGTTATTTGCTCCCCAAAAACTACGTAGGGCTTGATCCCTATAAATACGGGGTACGTAGACACATTGTAAGGGTTGGAAGCGAAGAGTTCAGCGAGCCACCACCAAGAAACCTTTACAATCTCATCCCCAATTCATCACAACCACCACACTCTGATGATTTTCCAACGAAGAACCACCGTCATAGATCTTGATTCCGGTGACAAAACTCAAATTTTTTTAATACAAAATTCCTCCATTAACTCATATAATACAAAATTTACACCAACTTGTGCACATATACGTTGTTGCTTATATACTCATGTAGTCCTATTCCTATATATCACACAGTCTCGCGTGTCTGTATTAAATTTAACTGTAGGTTATACTTAACAAAACTATGTTCGGATCAAAATAGGTAACAATTTAAAAAGGGGACCAAATTAAGTATTCTAACTTAAGTCCAAGTACTTGTGGAGTTATTTCAGGAGGGCAACGTTTTTTTAAAACATGAATTACAAGATCGAGTTTAATTATGTATGTGATTGGAACATAAAGTTTCATACGGTCATACAGACAAATTAATCAAATGTACAAAGTTTACTAAATCAATCTTACTATAGCATTTTACGCATTCTAAAGTTTATTGTTGTGAAACGAAAAAATTTGGATTATGATAAAATGTGGCATAACAATTGATTTTACTTTAATTAATCTTAAAACAAGCCAAAAGCACAAACTTCGCAACCCTATATATACTAATAACTAGATAAATAAAATAATTTAAGCCTAACCTAACCTAAAATCCTAATATGTTAATGAATCAAAGAGTATTAAGTAAATCCAAATTAACTATTTGACTTAATCGAACGAATTAACATAAATGTTACTATGTTACGTAACGAAAAAGAGATTTAAAATGGCTATCTATCTCCTAGTATGTTAGATGTGCAAAAAAAATAATGTAAACTACAAACGCATAGTTTTTAGTTGTAGCAGATCGATTCACGGAGATTACGAATTTTCAAAACCCTAACAATTAACTCAAGCGAATTAGACAAATTTGAGATGAGATTTGTTTAACTTAATTAACAAATAAAATGGATTAAGGAAAACCTAGGAATCTGAATCCATTAATCAATCACAATTAATATCAACTCCCCCTAAAATCAATTCTCTTTCCTTCACAAATAAGATATATCAATTAACGAGACAAACATATACTATGAAACTTGTTATCTAACAATAACCTATCAAAACTTAATTGAGCAAGCATAAGCTATGAAAAATAAATCCGGTAACAATAATATATCAAAATCACTTTGTCAATTGACCCATTAAGCACCAAGAAAAATTATGAGAATCAATTAATAGGAACGAGCAGATATCAACAATAATCAAATTAACTTCATCTTCATCCTAGGAAATTAACTTAGCTAGACATGGCAGAAGAAACAAAACAATTAAATATAAAGAGTGCAAGCAAAAGTGTTTGAATATAATAAAGAACTTGTATTGAAGGATGATAATAAATCTATCATACTCTATCTAGCCTAAATTGATGTCTAAATTGATGTCTCAATATTCAAGAGCCTATATATATACGAAAAATAATGTCTTGGATTCTTGGATTACAATCAGATCTCGAATATAATTTAGTTAATTCCTTTTTTTTCCCCGATAAGTATTCCAATTGTTTCTCCAATTCCTTTTTGACTTCAAATATTTTCACCTCCCGGCATTTTTTCACTTTTTTCTGTTTGAAATATGATTTTATTTATTTTCCTACAAAAAAACAATTTATTAAATAATAAAATTACAAGAACAAATATAAAATAAATATTAAAAATGTATTAAATTATGGATCTATCATATGTGTTATTTATTAATTAGCTCTTTCGTTGGGTGACTTGTGACAAAAAATACAACTCCTTTAATAATTTTTATGAATTATATTACAAGGAATCGATATTAGAGAAAATAATATAGACCAGAGAGCTCCAAGGGACTTGACCTCCACCTTCTGAACAGCCACATGGCCCACACCACGATGCTGTCTCACTTAGAGCACTTTCGAAGCACGTACTCCTTGCCTGTACTTGATGTGGGTGGACAAAATATAGAAGTTGGTATTGAAATGAATCTCCAAAACACTCCAACCATTTTCCGCATCCCACTTATTTTTTTAGAGAAAATAAATATGAGATACATCATCCTTGCTTCTTCTTAATATATTGTAGATACTCAGTACTTCTTTTATATTTCATGGAATTAAATAGGATTTTTCAGGTTTGGATTTAATATCAGTTGTCCAAAGATATATAAATATAGATACTAGATATGGCGCATAAATCAAAATATTAAAAAAAAAAGTGGATTTTTCTCGAAAATGTTCATACAAAACGTTACATTTCCGGACAAGCGCAAAATGACATAAAATTTTCAAAATTAGCCTATCTTTCCACTTGTTATAGTGTTGTGGGTGGAAAATGACACAGAATTTTCAAATTTAACCCATCTTTCAATTTGTTAATTTAAAGTAAAAAATTATTTTAAACCCTTAACGATTTAACTTAAATTGACTGCCAAACACATTCTAAGTTCACCTATTATGTTTTATGGGTTAATTATCTTGTTGGTCATTAAAATAGGTTTAAAGTATCAAGTTGGTCACCAAACTGAAAATGGTCTCGATCAGGTCACTAAAATCGGCTACAGGTATTAAATAACTCTTTTTTTTTTGGACGAAAAATAACGATGTATTAAAAAATATTTGATGTGATATATATATGGTAGGGTAACATACCCAGATCATAAAATCGAAGAAATCAACATTAATATTAGTATTTTCCGTTCAGAAAAAATTAAGTTTTATAATGGAATGTACATGCAACTGATTTTAGTGACATGTTTGAGACTGTTTTCAGTTTGATGATCAATTTGATACTTTAGACCCATTTTAGTGACCAATAAGATAATTAACCCCATGTTTTATTGGGGTAAAATATTTATATAATTTTTTTGTTGTAAAAATTGAGAATCAAAACATTAATAGAAAGAATTAATTGAATATATATTTTTTAATATATCATAATATTATTTAATATAGTATTCTGATTGTAATATTAGTAATTTATTGACTAATATATATTTATAATAACATAAGATCTATAACTATTTATATTTAATCAATACATTATTTTAATTATACTAATTTATTAAAAATATAACTAATCGGATTTCAAAATCAAACAGATCGGATAATTTGCACACAATTAAATTGGGGGCTCGCCCTTGATTATATAAAAGGTAAGAAGGGGTTATTTAAGAAAGGGGAGACAGCTATAGCTATATTAAACACTCATCCCGTCATCCGCCTTCACTTGCTTCATTTCTGCCTTCACTTGCTTCATTTCTGGAGAATCTCACTAAGCTTCGACCTGCTGGAGGCGTCACTGAGCTTCAACCTGTTGATAGTCCTACTTTAGCTTACTACTTCGAGGTTTGCTCTCTCGATAACTACGATACTTTTTCAATTTCATTTCCACTATATATTTGTGTATGTATTGTGACTGTTCATTTTTTGTGTTCACGCTAGTGTAATCATCATTTATTTTGCTAACATAAGCTTTTGTTTTCAAAATATAAAAGTAGAATTTTTGTAATATGTGTATTTTAGCTGAAAATCACTCGGATCTACATTGATCTACTCGTGTTTATCTTAATATAGTTGATTTTACGCACTTCTGTTACGTATTTGTTATACATGTGCTTTTGATAGTGAATAATCTCTGGAATACCTTGTTTTCTGCTTGATTATGATGGATCGATGTATATTTTCCGTTTTTACTTGTTTATTTCGATTTTAATATGCTTATTGTACAATCTCAGCATAAATTTTGACATATGAGGTGATTGTGTTCTGTAATTTTGCTATTCGAGACGTAATTCTGCTATTCTCGTGTTCTTCTATCATTCATGTCAAATTTTTTATTTCCATTATAAACTGCTTATTACGTTCTCTGCATAAATTTTTACGTATTGGATTATGTGTTTGTGCTATTAGAGGGGTTTTTTCGAGGTACTTCTGTTGTATACTTTTAAATGATAGAACCTCTGCTATCACTCTTGTTTATTTCCAGTAATATGCTTATTCTACATATGTACACTTGTATGCATTCTCAGTATAAAGTTCATAATAACTTGGGAGTTGTGCTATTAGAAGCGTAGTTTGAATCTAGGTCTTTTTTTCGGATGTTATATGTACTTACTGAAGAATTTTCGAAATACAAGTTTTTTGAATTAAAATCACTGGCATCGACACTCTTATGTTGTCGTCGTTTAGGTCATCATATATAATTTCTTTGTATTGTATAGTTTATAACATCCGCAGTTGCTAGTTTTTCGCTTGATTGTTCTGGATTCTCCGCTATTATGTATTCTCTTTCTTTTTTTTCTGGATTCTCTGCTATCATATATTTTCTTTCATTTTCTACTTGTTACTTTCTGTTGTGCTGTACTTACTCTAGACATGTGTTTAGATTCTCATTGTAAATTCAACGTTCTTGTGTTCTTAGATGAAATGTTGTTGTGATTGTTCTGGATTCTCTGTTGTCGTCGGATGAAATGTAGCAGAACCATGTATATTCGTTTAAGTAACGCATATAGGTGTGTAACTTTTGCCACTGGTTAGAGCATTGGCAAAGGTTGCGGTTAGAGCAGTGGTGGATCCTGTATTCAATCATGGCATCATAGATATTCATGGAATTGTTCAAATTTGCATATAGGTGAATTCATTTATTTTGTTCCTGTTGTGTCTAAAAAGCTGTACTCTGTTCAGTTTCGAGTCCTTACATTGAAAATTGGTTCTGGATCCAGCAACATCTAGTGCTAGTTACCAAAATTCTTTTGAGGGTTATAATCTTTTTGTCTAAAGATTTGATATCTGCAGTTCACACTATTATCTGCGCGATAATATGGTACATGTTCTTCTAATAGCTATTATCTGCGCGATAGATCCAGTAATGATTGAATCAGTTTTTTGGTGCTTGGTACTGGTGAAAACGGTTTTGCTCTTTCAAAGCAAAATACTTATGTGACTAGAGTTCTTTGCAGGGTATTCTGATTCATGACAAGGTATTTTATCTGTTCTTGATTTTGGCTTCTTGTCTCTTTGTATTATTTTCAAGTTTGCAGAGTAAAATACATGTTACTTCTGTAGTTGACCCTTTTGTTAAATTTTTAATTACTTTAGAACTATGTATATTCGTTTGGGCATTGGCGAAGGTTGCAGTTAGAGCAATGGTGGATCCTATATTCAATCATGGCATCATAGATATTCATAGAATTGTTCAAATTTGCATATAGGTGAATTCATTTATTTTGTTCCTGTTGTGTCTCTAAAGCTATACTCTGTTCAGTTTCAAGTCCTTGCATTGAAAATTGGTTCTGGATCCAGCAACATCTAATGCTAGTTACCAAAATTCTTATGAGGGTTATAATCTTTTTGTCTAAAGATTTGATATCTGCAGTTCACACTATTATCTGCGCGATAATATGGTACATGTTCTTCTGATAGCTATTATCTGCGCGATAGATCTAGTAATGATTGAATCAGTTTTTTGGTGCTTGGTACTGGTGAAAACGGTTTTGCTCTTTCAAAGCAAAATACTTATGTGACTAGAGTTCTTTGCAGGGTATTCTGATTCATGACAAGTTATTTTATCTGTTCTTGATTTTGACAAGTTATTTTATCTGTTCTTGATTTTGGCTTCTTGTCTCTTTGTATTATTTTTAAGTTTGCAGAGTAAAATACATGTTACTTCTGCAGACGACCCTCTTGTTAAAATTTTGACTTTAGAACTATGTATATTCGTTTGAGTAACACATATAGGTGTTTAACTTTTGCCACTGGTTAGAGCAGCGGTGGATCCTGTATTCAATCCTGGCATCATAGATATTCATGGAATTGTCCAAATTTGCATATAGGCGTGCACACAATATACATAGATTGATCATTCTCCAAGTATTACATATTGGTGTTGACACTTGTTAGACTTGTTGAGTAGTAGTTTGTAATATTCTTTCACTACTTAGGTCTCTGTTTAACATTTATTATATGTATCATTGTAAATAAATATCTGAATATCTTAATTGGTGATAAATTCAGATATTTATTAGTTGTTGAGACCATTTCCATATTTGTAAATAATCGAATATCGCCATTGTGACATGGCTAAAGCTCAATGCTTTCTATAAAGTACAAAGTTGTGTTGGTTTAACATTTTGGATAATTAAACTTATTTTATTTTTCAATAAAAATAAGATATTTGTTTAATAAAAACAATTAGCATTCACAATTTATTGTTATGAATAAATTGAGTGCAAGAGCACGATGTTACAATTTTTTAAATAATCATGAGAGCTAATATTTTAACTCCGCTTATAATTTCAGATTTATTTGCTTTCTAAGCGAGAAGAGTGAGGATAAAATTGTTTTAATCTAATGTAATTATTTTGTTTGTCAACGTTTTCAATAATTTTGCTTTACCTACACAATAAAGGATAGAAACTTTGTATTAAATGTTACAGTAGAATATAATTAATGAACAAGAATAACAAATCTATATTGTCATTTGTCATTAGGTTACACATTCATTTCAAAAAGTCATTTCCCCGCTTCTCTCTATTCTCTCTCTCCTCTCTCTGTCATCATTTCTATATTGAACATGGAGGGTGGTGGTAATCAAGCGCAGGCGCTTCCAACAGGTAATTTGTGGAATTAATTTCTCTCTCTCTCTCTCCTCTCTCTTCTCTCTCTCTCTTCTCTCTCTCTCTTCTCTCTCTATCCATCCCTAATTTTGTAGATGGTCGTGTATGTATATATATAGTAACCTAGGGTTTGATAATTTTTTTGTGTGCAGGGGGCCGACAAAGCATCTCATCGTCGGCGTCGCTTCCTGGAGCAGGTAATTTGTGGTGTATTATCAAGATTCCTCTCTCTCTCTCTCTCTCTCTCTCCCCTCTCTCTCTCTACTCTCTCTCTACTCTATCTCTCTCTGTACTCTCTCTCTCTATATATATATGTACAGGGGCGCTGTTTCATGTTTTGTGTGTATTGCAGCTTTTGTATATGTATGTATATTAAGGTTTTCTTGAATCTAAATTTGTCATAAATGATAAACCAGCTTTGTGTCTTTCTGGAGTTACACAGATTTGTGTTTTAGGCAAGTAAACGTATAAACATGTAGCAAAAAATGTATAAACATAGGTTGTGCATGAGAATCAGCTCCAAGTCCCCTGGTATGCAAATATTTTTGTACATAGGTTTATTTTTCTTAGTGACATAGAAATTAGATTGGCAAAAGAATGTTAAATATTCTCAATTTAGTAAGTAATATACGAGTAGTGATTTGCATAAACAGAGTACTAATGAAACTTTTTTAACATTTTCTTAATGACATGTTAATTTTGTTTTGGCCAATATGCAGAAGGTTTAGCGGAGATCGAATTTGATATTCCTAGTGAGCTTTTAGTTCGGAAAGATCTAAATAAATATGACAATGACGAGTTCGATTGGGTTGTAATTGATAAGGACGAGTTGCTGGATGAGGATGAGGCTACCAATGCAATGGGTACTCATTTTCCTTTTTTTTTACACACTTGTTTTTGCTTTATAAGGAACAGTTCACATGAATCTTTTATATTTTGTCTTACAATTAATATTGTTGTACTTGATAGATTTAGGAATTTTTGTTTATTATATAAAGTTGATGCCCTAATGTGTTTGAAAATTTTAATGTATTTAATGAGGATATTTGCTGATTTCTTTTTATGCTTTTATAATATATTACTCCATTAGGTGCACAAGCTGTGTACTATGAGCACATTGAGGACTCACTGAACAGTGAAGTACCAGCCAACCAGCATCAGGATGGTATGCTTTGCTGTACGCTTACAACAATTTTTTTATAAAATTTGCATGCATATATTAAAATGCTCATATACCTAGGTTCTAAATTCTTCCATATATAATCTAGTTTGGTTATTTTAGTAATACTTGTTTGTTAAGTTTTTCTTACTTGCTAATGAAGTTTTTCTTTTCAAATATTATTTGGTCCAGTAGCACTCTAGGTTGTGTAAAAGATCATATATATATATATAATTTAAATTTTGTTTTGCATTTAATCTTGATTGCTTCTCTAGTAAACTTTTTTAACATTTTTTTAATGACATGTTAATTTTGTATTGGCCAATTTGTAGAAGGTTTAGCGGAAATCAAATTTGATCCCAGTGACCTTGAAGCTTGGAACAAACTAGATAAATATGACAAGGACGAGTTCAATTGGGTTGTAATTGATAAGTTGCTGGATGAGGATGAGGCTACCAATGCAAAGGGTACTCATTTTCCTCTTTCTATTTTTTACACACTTGTTTTTGCTTTATAAGGAACAGTTCACATGAATCTTCTATATTTTGTCTTACAATTAATATTGTTGTACGTACTTGATTGATTTAGGAATTTTTGTTTATTATTTAAAGTTGATGTCGTAATGTGTTTGAAAATTTTAATGTATTTAATATTGTATATAATTTAGTAAATGCTAATTAGTGTAACTTTCAATTTTGATTTGTAATTTTTTTTGGTGTTAGAATTTATAAATTATAGTTGGTACTCAAATCTTGTAATACCACCAGGACCTACTGCATTTCGTAGCTGGTAGAAATGTTATTCAAATAATATCAAACATTCATATTTAATTTAAAGCATATAATATTTATAATCTTTATAGGTTAATGTGTTGTAAATTTTGTGATATGTACAGTGAACAAAGAAGGTGGCAATTATGTGATCCAAGACCACTGCAAAATGAGTTGGCACCAGTTGAGGGTTTACCAGATCCAGACACGTCAAAGGGTATGATTTTTTCTATATACAGTTACGTACATTTCTTTTCTTTTTTTTCCTTATATTTTGTAATGAGTAATGTATGATACAACCTTCCTGGACCAGATATGGCTCTAAAGGAACTTGAGCCTCCTATGCAAAAGTCTGAAGAAGTAGGTGAAGTCCAATCTGCAACAAGGCCCAAACGTAACAGGAAGACTCCAACATACTTAAAGGACTACGTGATTTGAGACGGTTCAAACGACCCATACATGTTTATCTTTGGCAGTTGTCTTTTGTGGTGGAACATTATTTTGTTAGTTTTATGTAAGAGTTTTATGGAACATTATTTTGTTAGTTAACTTGAGATCTACATTTACCTTTAAGTGAGTTGACTCCTTAGCAAAAACAGTCAACTCTATTGTCACTGCTTCAGCTCTACTTCCTTTAGGTTGCAAGTTTAAATTTTACAAGTAGAAGACTTCAGGCAGGAAAAGCCATGCACGGAGAAAGATGCTTGGACCTTCTTGCTTGAAAGCATGAGCATTATCTAAGAGGCTTTTATTTAAACTACAGTATTTGTCCAACTAAAAAATTATAGAAAAATGGATTTCCTTTTTCCCATGTTCTAACTTGCCCAAAAACCTGACAATATGAACATTTGGGGAGATGCCTTTAAGTTTGAAGTCAACAACAAATTCTTGCAAATGGGAATTCTTTTCCGGCTTTAGTGTCTTTGTCAAGATAAATAGGTTTGGCTAATTCACTGGCAAGAAACATGAGACCCTCTTCGTGCCATAGCCTTATTAACAGAACATCTAAAAAGTTTACGCCAACTTGAAGTTTTAAGAGATTTTATTAAGTTTTTAGTTTTTGGCAAATGGACAAAACAGCTACTTATAATAATTTATAAGTGCTTTCAAACATCTACATTCGTTTATAGACCTAAAAGAAATCAATTACAAATTACTTAACAATATTGAAAAAATTGAACATGATATGTTACGTTTAAAAGATTAATGTATAAGCGGGTAATTAATTCTGAGCTTACTACCGCTTCTATAGTTACTTCAAAGTAGAAAAATACATGAAAATAATGACCTGGGGGGTAGTTACCCTACAACTTCACAATCAATAGTTAATCAGTAAGGTCAATTATAAGAATTTAAATACTCATGCATGCATTAGTCTATAATCACTGAAACTTAAACCATGAACCCCTTGTTACCAAAAGTGAGGGGTATTCATTAGATTACAATGTCAGGATTTAGGAATGATATAAAAAACTTCACCGACAAGAATTTTTTGGGGCACCCCCGCAGTTCTTGTTTAATTTCCCGTATCTTTTCATAAGCATTGGCTTTAATGTTGCAGTGAAGTGTTACCACCTTGAGCGAAGGGGCAGAAGCAAGCAAACAATTAATGAAACGGAGAACAGTTATCTGAGACACCACACCACGAATTGTCACATAATGTAGTTGGTCTAGTAAGACGCCCTTCCACCGTAGAGGTTCTATGTATTCTCTAAGTGTTAAATTCAAACTCTCTACTCCAGGTTCCTACACACGAAACATATTAAACATCTTAGTACTTTCATACATCAAGAATAAATTTACGTGTTAAAACTCAAGCCTACAAGATTATAATTAAGACTTTATTCAGATTAATTGTATTTCTTACCAGTTCAATCTCAAGAAAACGCACGTTCGACAGACATCTAATCAAACAGAGAGAATTTGAAATCTGACGCGCATTATAAAATCCAAGGCCAGCCAATTTCAGGTGCTCTACTTTAGGTGCAAATCGCTTCTTCCCCGTAGGTTGAAAGGGTCCCAAAACCTGCACATATATTATAAGCAATACATAAAATTGTGAGTTACACCCTCCTAGTTATATTATTAAATTAAATATATAATCCATTAGTTAGATTGGTTGAAATCTGTTTTACCTCAACGGTGTAACCACTAAGAAAAAGTTGAGTAATAGTTGGTGTATTGCCAAGAAGCTTCATCAAATTGAGGGGTTTCCCAGTGTTGCAATTTTGTGTGGTCAATGCTAGAGCTAAGAGTTTGAGTTGTTTGGTGAATTCAAACCATGGCCACTTAATTTGTTCACAGTCCTGCAAAAGCAAATTTGTAAGGTTGTTGGCATTTGTGAATTGGCCGTCCAGATATTGGATTCCAGTACATTTTTTCAAGTACAACATCTTCAGTTGAGACCCAAATGAGATGTCAGCAGTAATTGAGATATTATAAAGGTCAGCCCTTGTGAGATTACGGAAGCTCCGAGATTTAGGTAATGGATTTAATATCCCTGTAGTGAGCTTTAATTCAACCAACCCTTCACCAACGAACAATGGAAATTCATATGCATTCTTTTCAGAATTAGTGATCTCTAAAACCCTGATCCTCTGTTTCAGGAAGTGCTCCATCCACCGAGAGGCAAGACTCCGATCAAGTTTTGGAGGAATGTAGAGATTTAGGCTCAATAAGGGGCCTTTGTGAACCAATGTAATCGTTTCAATGGCCCTCGAAAAAGAAGATAGATGTGCGTCTTTGTCTTTATTAGCAGTAAGTTGTAAAAAAAACAACTTATCAAGAACTAGGTTGTTTTTCATTCCCCATAAAGACCTCCATTGTTTTGACAGAACACTTGTTCTTGCTGCATCGCGAACTGACAAACGCTCCAAGATACACTGTAATAACTCTTGGGGTAAGTTGCTAATTCTATCTGAGCCATCAGTTCCCTCCTTACATACTCCATCACCGACAAACACTAGCTTTTTACTCTCAAGTCGCCTTCTTTTACCACTTGTTGTGTCATCTTCTAAAGCATAAGGTTGCCTCTTTGGGACATGGCCAGCCATGGGTAAATTATACCTTCGGGCCTGTTTATGGTAGCTCTGCAATCTCTCTCTCTCAATTTGCGTACTCTCTCTCTCTCTCTCCTCTCTGAGTCTCTCTCGCTGCGCGTATTAAAAAGGATGTTATAATAACTTCGAAACATATTCCGACTAAATATAAGTACTATCCAAAAGTATTTCAATAATAGTTGGATTTTGATTTTATATAATCAAATTGATTCGATTTTAATTAGAATTCGAAACTGTAGAAATATAAAAATATATTTTAAAATATTATATGTATTTGTATTTCAATAATACTACTTTATTAAGCCGCGATTCGCAGCTGCTCTAAAAAATTTCGATAAATTATGTTTTTAGAGAAAATAATATTTTTATAAATTTAAGGTTTCTTTTAAATTCTTCGTTTCGTCTTGGTCATGTACCTAAATTTTAAATAAATATTGAAAATAGCAATTTCTAAAATATTTTTCATTATTTTAACATTATATCAAATATTAGTATATTTATAACTATTTTTATTTTTCTCATAATTTATATTCCAACTTTTGTTTTAACATACATAATATAACATTAATATTAAATTCTAGCATATAATATACTCCTCCTAAGAATCGGTCTCTTGTTAACCATGTTTCCTCTCAATGACCCACCCGTTTTCTCGTTCTTATCAAATCTAAATAGATAACAAACTAATTTACTAAATAAATTATATCATCTATTAATCAATTTCATTATATCATAAAATTTAATTTAAATATTTTAATAATTCTAATTTTTGAAATTTTAAATTCATATTCCAACTTTTGTTTTAAAATACATAATATAACATTAATATTAAATTCTAGTTCCTCCCAATGACTCGATTTCTCATTGTTACCAAATCTAACCAGATAACAAACTAATTTACTAAATAAATTACATCATCTATGAAATATATTTTTTTTTAAATTCATATTCCAACTTTTGTTTTAAAATACATAATATAACATTAATATTAAATTCTAGCATACAATATACTTCTTCTAATGAATCAGTCTCTCCTTAAACATGTTTCATCCCAATGACCCGCTTTCTCGTTGTTACCAAATCTAAACAGATAACAAACTAATTAATAAATAAATTACATCATCTATTAATTAATTTTATAATATTATAGAATTTTATTCAAATATTTTTAAAAAATCTAGTTTTTATTGTTAAAAATATAGGTGCTTGAGAAAATAAATTAAAAAAAAGTAAGACTTCTATATTTTAATTTATAAAAACTTGCATTTTCTATAAGTACAAGCCTATAACCCGTGCACGACTTTAATATTAATTTTGAAATTTACTTTTAAATTTTTTGAGATTTTAATACTTTTGAAAATGCTACCTTTTTAAAAAGAATTAAAAGTACTACTTTAATACTTTAAATCTAAAACAAAATATAGATTTTATAATAGTTTATTAACTTAGTAAGCATGTCAGTAAAGATAACCGTCAAAATTATCAATATATTTTGTTGTAATATATATAAATATAAATATAAATATTTTCTAAAAAGAGGTCGTGTTTTTGAATTCTAAGTAATGTATAATTAAAAGACTTTGTAGTTATGTTATATATGTGAGAAAATCGAAAATCAAAACTTTCAATGTTTCCGCTATTATATAATAGTACAGATAGATAGATTAAATAGAATAAATAACCGAAAATTGAAATCAAAACTTTCAATATTTCGGCTATTATATAATAGTATAGTATAGATAGATATCGTCTGCGATAATTTTAGAAAAGGAGAAATTTTAGTTAAAAAATATAAAAAAAGAAAATACGCTTTGGCTAACAAAGGTAATCAGTTAATTATTAGTATTTATAATATTCATATTTTATGTTATTAAATGAAATTGCATGTGATATTTTTGAAAAATGTGATATTTTACTTAGGAAAAAATTTAGTTAGAAAATATAAAAAAGAATATACGCTTTGGGGAAAAAAAGATAATCGGATAGTTATTAGTAATTATAAATAGACTTAATTGCACTTTAGTGGCTCGAACTATAATTTTTTGGCAGACAAATGGCCGAATTATTAATTTAGCCACTTTAGTGGCCGAACAATTTATTTTTTAACACTTTATTGCATTCCGTCATGTCAGTTTAGACAGCGTTTGAGTTCTCAACCTTTGTAAAATATCGGGGGTATATAGGTAAATTGATAAGTTTTTAATATAAAACCACTTCAATTTCAATTTTGATAGACACCTCCATTTTTCCCCCATCTATCACTTTCCTCCCAAACCAAACCCTATTTCTCCCCGCCCTATCAATTGACACAGTAAAATCCTAATTTAATTGGAGTAAACACTGTTGTCCTGGAGATGGTTGCATACACATAAATTATCACGTGATCTGTTCTTAGTTTGCCTTATTTTGGGTCTTTACATACTATCCCATTTTAAGGATGCATTACATGTTTTAAATTGGCCATAAGCTTGACAGAAGCTTTGAGGGTAAGGCATCAAATCTTGTGGACTGTTGCAAAAAATTAGCTGTAAAGCCTGTTTCTCTTGTAGCGAGTCATTTCCCCGGTATGCTTGTCCTCCTTGTTTTTCCTGTTATGAGGGCTTGCATGTGAATTTCTTAAGGTTATGGTGTGAAATCTGTGATTTAAAGTAAAGTGTATATAATTGACATCCAAAACTCATATGCATCAAAGATATACCACGGTCAGGGTGCCTTTCGTTTACCTTTGATGTTTCGACTGGCCAATTTAAAATTGATAGATTAGGATTTAAATGTTAATATCTGATCGGAGAATATTGAATGTTGTCTTTAGGAGATAATGTAAGAATATCTGGTGAAAAAATGTTGATAATCAGTTCTTATTGAGCTAAACTAACAACAGCAACAAGAAGAGGCCAAGAAAGAGATGATTAACAACTCACTGCAGAATAATAGCTATAAGAGATCTCCTAAATTGACTTAAATTCGAAGTCATGTTTTGAAATTTTCAGGTGAACGACGAAAACCTGAGACTGGGGCTTACCCTTCCGCTATCAGTGGGTTCGAACAAGGGTTATTAGCCAATTTATGAACTAAGTAAAATGGGGATGGTTGGTATTTGGAAAGAATTGTTTAGCCATCTTTTAGCTTCCTTCTTCATCTTCCCCGGTTCATCATTTAAACACCGGCAACGATTGCACCCTTCAACCCACCTGAAAAATCTACACCCGTTAATTCCTTCAACACAACCCCAAAATCTGCGCCCAACATTTGCTTCTGTCCTTGCAGTCCTCTCTACAACCCATCTTCCACAAAAACACTGATATGCCATGATAAATTGAGAGGATTTGTATGATTGTGGGAATAAATTACTAATGGATTGATATGGAGTTATATATAGGCAGTTGTATGTATATATAACCATTGAAAAATAAACTGACGAAAATACCCCTTTTAAACTGTAACTCCGTCCAACTGACATGACGGAATGCAATAAAGTGTTAAAAAATAAATTGTTCGGCCACTAAAGTGGCTAAATTAATAATTCGGCCATTTTTCTGCTAAATAATTATAGTTCGAGCCACTAAAGTGCAATTAAGTCTTATAAATATTATTATTTTATTTCATTAAATATAAATCTTTTCTAAAAAAAGGTCGTGTTTTTGAATTCTATGTAAAGTATAATTAAAATAGTTTGTAGTTATGTTATATATGTGAGAAAATCGAAAATCAAAACTTTCAATTTTTCGGCTATTATATAATAGTATAGATAGATTAAATAGAATACATTACCGAAAATTGAAATCAAAACTTTTAATGTTTCGGCTATTATATAATAGTATAGTATAGATAAATATCGTCTACGATAATTTTAGAAAAGGAGAAAGTTTAGTTAAAAAATATAAAAAAGAATATACGCTTTGGTTAACAAAGGTAATGGGTTAATTATTAGTATTTATAACTTTAAGGTAAGATTGTAACATTTCATGGGCCATATATTTAACTTTAAGGTAAGATTGTAACATTTCATGGGCCATATATGGTTGTTTTTAAACTATGGTTGGGCTTAGTTTAGGAATTACAGTTCAATAACATTACTTGAAATTTTAATTTTGTTCCTTTATTTTTCTAAAAGTTGTGCAACCAAAGAGCATGTCTTTATGCTGTATATCTTTCACGTATTTCCATGTCTGAGCATTTGATTTTCATGAGATCTGAACAAGTTTTACTAGACATTTAAAATAATAAATTGACTTTAAGATATTTAGCAAAAAAAAAGAAGAAAAAGAAATTGACTTTAACAGAATCAGTATTTTAGAAGTAAATGAAGTGGAGTTGACTCTATAGTAAAGTCTATCCATGTGAATGACTCTATATTACTCACTTCATCTCATATTACGGTCTTGTTTGATTTTTTAGTGGTCAAATTGACTAAAGTTTGAATTAAAATTACACATTATATAATTGAAAAAAATTATAAAAATTATATCATTAGAAAGTATTTTTAAAAAGTTAAAAAATACAAATATATTGTTTTGATAAATAATAATACAACAAAATATTGTGCACATTTATGTTTTGGGATGTGTTAATTAGACCAAGTACAGTAAATAAATGACTCACTTAATATAGGACTACATGGAGAGATAAGTTTTGGAATTTATGGGCCACAATGGTAGCCCAAGTAGTTTAAACCTTTAACTTGAAGGTAAGACCTTTCATGGGCCATATATGGTTGTTTTTAAACTATGGTTGGGCTTAGTTTAGTTTAGGAATTACAGAAGTTTGCCCTTTCATCAGGTACCATATTGGCTTGATGTAAAATCCCGTAATTTTTATTTTATTTTATAATTAAATATTAGATATTAAAGTAATTCTTTTTATATAATTATTTTAGTTAGAAATTTTTATTTTGATATTTAAATTAATTTGATAGTCTAGAATATTTTTTGTGTACAAGTTATTTTGAATACAAGATAAGATTCGTTATTATTGGGAAGAAGTATAAAAATATTTTATAAAATCGATATCTTTTTATTTTAGTTAATTATGTGTGTAAAATATTTATATTTTTAAAATTATTTAATTTAATTTTAGGTTTTGTGTACCCTATATAAACACCCTTAAGAAAAAGAAAGAGGTGTACAGCCGCTTCCTTAAAGAGGTAGGTCTCTTCGTTCGCTTTTGAGTATCAATTTTGTGTTTTTCGTGATTTTATTAATTGCTCTATTGTTGATTGCCTGCACTTCTGTTATGTATTCTATAGTATCCATGTGTTCGTGAATACATACCATGAATTATAATTTGAACTTGTGTGGATATGTATTTGTTTGTTTGTTGGGTTAATCTTTTAAATGAAAAGATGTTTTGTGTTCTTAATTTTAGTTTACCTAGATTTTTAATTGTTAATTACTATTTATCATGATTACTGTTAATTAATTAGTTCCTCGTATGTCTTTCATGATTAGAACTTCCTGTCATATAGGTTATTTAAACACTAATTTATTGTTGATACGTGTGATATACTTTTACAGTATAATTCAAAAAAAAGGGTAGTCACTGAATTGATTTTGGTGTGGTGTACGTTATGAATGCATGCAAACATGTAAAACTAATGAACAGTGGACCTTAAATTCTTGTTTGGTTGTCTTGATTACATGCTAAAGTTAGAATACGTTAGGTACCTTTCTGCACTTTTACACATTATTTTGGACCTTGTTCGTGTAAGTTTCAGGATGGGCTTTAAGGCCCATTTGTTTTGTTATGTTATTGAAATGGTTTAATTTGTAGCCTGATTCTGTGTTATTAAATAAGTGTTTAATTTTTAATCTTCTGTTGATTAAATTTAAGTTTATAGTTTCTGTCTAGTTTTTATATGAACCAAAGTGGCTTTATGTTAATTTAAGTATAGTTTAATTGCTGGAATATATAAATTATTTGTGTATTAAATGATTAATTGTTTTGTGTTTTACTAATTGAATTTTAGGATTGTCCGTGTTGTTTATTTAGGATTTTAATTGTCGACTTCGAGGTAAGTACTTTTTGACTTACTTTTATTTTCGGAAAAGATATTTTGATTCTGTTTTGAATTTCGTATAAGATATAAGAATATTGTTTCGAACTGTATAAGATATAAGAATCGAGAATCTTCAAATTCCTCAGTCTCTACGTTATCGAACTCGTTCGTAATTTACGCTATAGTTCCGGAACTAGCCTTAGATACCCTTAGTAGGCGCACAAGTGTGCAACTTTAGATACCTATTCAGGGGGCGTAATTATTGAACTTTAGATGCCGGCTACTGGCAAAGTGTGGCGAAAGAATAAGAATAAGAATAAGATCCCGACTACTGGGAAAGTGTGATCGTAGAGCAAGACTGTGGCATTCATAAGAATTTTGTTTCTGTTTTTAATTTTGCTTCTGTTTTAAATTCTGTTTCTGTTATAGATTTTAAAAATATAAACTTTGGGTTGGATCATTTTTCGCAAAGGCTTTTAAATTATTATGGTTTTGAGAAAATCTGTTTTGCTAAAACACCCACTGATTTTGAGAATATCGGTAAGTCATTTTGTTACTTGCTGAGCTGTGTAGCTCACTCTTTTCTAATATTTCAGGTTTGTACATTGTGGAAGATTATTGAGAATATGGATGTGAACCTGTGATTTTCGTGCTACGTGATTTGATGTAAATTATTGGTTAAGAATAGTTGTGTTGTTAGAACATTTTTTTTGTTAAATGCAAGATATGTATTATTGAAATTGTGGAGCTGCGTCTCCGATTTTATGTTTATGAATCATTGAGTTTGACCGCTGCTTTGACTTTTGTGAAATTTGGTATTTATTGAGTAATAAAATGTGTTTTATTTTAGTTTTGTATTTAGATTAATAGTCCGAAAAGTCGGGTTGTTACACTTGAACTTAGAATTCTTATTTTAGCATGACCCCTGGGTCCGAAATAAGCCTCCGTTGTGTATCTCCCTTTCTGGTATCTCCACCGGTATGGTTCCTATCAACGTGTACCTTCTGGATGGGAGATGGGACCTTCCGATTTCTAACCATGTGGATGACACGGCTGAATTTAGGACTTAGAAGTTACAGTAGTACGAGTTTTTATATCTCGATCGGTCATTACAACTTACAGGTATGAAATTATGAAATATCATTTTGAATATTTGTATTAATTAATACAGAAATAAATATAATTTAATAAAATGAAGTTTTTTTTTTCCCTAAAAAATAGAGCAGATTTCATTAATACTTTGAAAGAGATTCAATCGGGACAAACCCCCAACTGATCAGATCATGCAACCAGGTTGAAAAACAAATAAACAAACTAAGTAATTAGTTGTTTTGTTTCCGGATTGCTTAACTAATTGAATACAAATATTCTTAAAATTAAAAATGAAGATAACAGTTTCACGAGCAATCCAGCTTGCATCTCCCCTGAAAACAGTAGCTTCACAATTGACCTTCACATTAACTTCATGGATAGTGCAATGTTCAGAGGACTCAGTTGCAAAAACTAAGCTTAAATACATCATGTTATGAACAAATATTTTTTGTGAGAGGTGAGCACATGCGATTTTCACCACCGTTCCAAACGCACCCCAGCTATAGACCTGCCGAAAGTGGTGTTGATGCGAGATATCCAGATCTCCCAATACACCGCAAAATTCATTTTCAACACAACCAACACATCGCACAAAGCGAGACAATCAAACACACACCTAATAACTCAAACAGAAAACTGAATTTTATTATAAAATCCGAGCTCTTAATCTTAGTAGATCTGAAATCTAAAGTGAAGAAACTCAAATGGATTTTGCGAGTTTTGTGGAACAAATCTCGATTTTTTTGAAAGAAAATTAAAAAAAACAAGAGAAGAGTTGTTGTGTGGACAAAGATGGGAAGAAAGAGGATGGGGATGGAGATGAAGATGAGAAAAAAGGGGATGAAGATGAAGATGTTGGGGCTAGGGTTAGGGGATTTAACTGACCCGATTATTAGCAATGAACTCTTGCATATGATCGCTATCAAATGAAAGGGGTTTTGGTGGAGGTTAGTATAACATCGTTATGTTAAAGTATGATTAATTGGTTTTTAAGTTCAGATTTTGGAAGATTGAGTTGGGTACTTTTGATATTGAGCGCATTTAGGAAATTGGTTTGACAGTCTATCCTATTTAAAGAATTTGATATCTGTATTGAGTTGTCACCGTGATGATAATAATTGTGATATTTTTACCATCTAAAGCCTTTTTTGTTAAAATGAAGTTAGTTTTACTTGAAAAACAATATATAAACATAGTATTTTCTATAAATCTAATTTGTAATAAAACAAATTATCATTATAAAGTTTTTTTAATCATTATAGATATATAATTACATTTATTATTAATCATATACTAACTTAACAAGTTATATGTAATTATATTTAGTATTAAGCAAACTTAGAGAATCTCCGAGGACAATAGCTAAAATGGTTGGCTATTGTGATTGACTATAATGATTATATAATTTTTTTGCTAAAGGTAAAGAGATGTACTCCAATGGTGTTCTCTAAATTTTTGTTAGGTAAAATTATAACCAAGAGGTTTAGTGGTTCAACAAATATAGCCAATCAAATATGATGGACTATATTTTTTTCTAAGGGATATATGGTTGGAATGCTCACACTTTTACATAATGTCTAAAAAGTGACACATAGATGCCACATGATCATTTTAGCTAAAGGTTTTATAGCATTGGAGATGCTCTTACCGTGCTTATATATTACCATAACAAAAAGATTTGTCGAGAAAAATTGGTCGATTTGAAACACGTTTTTCATTTTTCTAAATTGGAAACCCCAACTCATTTTGGAACATGTTTTAGTTGTTTTTATCAATTTTTTAAGAAAAAGAAAACTTAGAAAGTTTATGAAATATAGGAAATAGAAAATTAGAAAAGTTTAGGCAAGTAAAGAGGACGTAAACCTCCAAGACTTTCAACTAATGATCTCTCTCTCTCTCTCTCGTAAATTAAGACCCTTCTCTTCATTTCTCAAATCCCACAGCCACTTTCACACAAACATTTTACTCCCTTCACCTTAACACTTTCTTCCCAAACAACAAAAAAGTAAACATCCACAACCACTTCACATAATTCACATCTCTCTCTCTCTCTTTCTGTCGCTCTCTCACACACACACAATTATGAGAACCAAAATTACATCAAACCTAGCAGCGGCAGCAACAACTATAATAACAAAGAACACACTCTCTCCGCCAGCAACCACACGTTCACCGTGGCACTCACCGGTGCCATACCTATTCGGTAGTCTCGCAGCCATGCTAGGTTTAATAACATTTGCATTACTAATTCTTGCATGCTCTTACTGGAAAAAAAGAGGTGGAGGGCACGAGAGAGATATCGAGACCGGCGTTAAAAAACCCGAAAAATCGAAAGATTTTCCGGGTCATGAGAAGGTTGCAGTCATCATGGCCGGAGATGAGAAGCCAACTTTTCTAGCCACTCGTTTGTGTAACAATAGGGTTTGTTTGGTTGGTAAAAGTGAGAAGAAAGAGGAGGAAGATGTGGAACAAAAAATTGGGACAGTGTAAGTGCAACAACACACACACACACACACATGAAACTCCCGGAAATTAGCTTCGTTAGTTATTAGTGGTGTGTGTATTGTCTTCTCTTCTCTTCTACAGTTTTGGTAGTAATGTTAATCTTGAGAGCTTGTTCTTTTTTTTTTCTTTTTTTTTTTGCTAAGTGAGCTTGTTCTTTTTATTTGAATTATCTCTTTAAACTTGATTATTCTATCCTAGTATTTTGTGTGAATTTGATTTCTTGGGTTTGGTAAATGAAACACACACACACGTAAAGGTACTAGGAAGCAACAACAAATGGTTCAAGTCTAAAATAATCAAAATCAAAATCTCTCAGCCTAAAAACCCGTATAATTTTTTTTACAAAATATCACAATAATATAATCAATAGAAACATATCGTAATAACAATTTTATCATCCAATTTAATACTTCTAATATCAGTTTCGATTCGAAAATAAATGTGTGATAATTTATATCGGGAGACAAAAAATAATGTAAAAGATATTGTGAATCGAGTACGGGACATTTCTAAAGTGATGAAGATAAAAGTTTTTATTTTGACAATCTTAATGTTAAGCTAGAAAATGAAGATAGTAAAAGGAAGTATACACTTATATATATATAGGTCATTGTTCCAGAGAAATCATTTTATATAGACAATCGGAGAGAACAATATATTCTATTATAGAATGTCATAAATAATTTGAAATGTTTTTACATAAAATATAAAATCTGATTCTAATGTAAAATATTAGCATATACAAATTTTATAAAAAAATTAACATATAAAACTTGAATAAAAACATTGATTTTAAATTTGATTTTATTGTAGAATCACTTTGGACTATTTGACTAATTTCGATTATTTTTAAAAAAAAAAAGTAGTTTAATTTCGTTTTTTTGATTTAAAAATTGAAATTTATAATCATTTCTAATAAAAAAATGTGATAAAAATATATATTATGAATATTTATGTATCTTCCGGAATCTATATAAGAAGTTCTTTCTCACTCATATATATCAATACTATTATATAATAGACGAAACATTAAAAGTTTGGTTGGTCGGTATGGTACGTTATGATTTTACTTAATTGCCCTTTCTTAAAGTCGTGTTTTTACTTAATTAACCTTACTTATTTATAGAAATATATTATTAAATAATAATATTACCTATTTATAACCAATTAGCTTTTTCACCTGAAATACATTATTTTTTTTATTTTTTCTAACAAATTCCCCTACTTTTTTCAAATATATCACGAACAATTACCTTTTTTTTAACTAAAACATGTTAGTTTTTCTATTTTTCCTTACTAAAACCCCTTATTTTCCAAAAATATCACCGACAAACCTTTAGTTATTTATTTTTAAACCTAATATTATAATTATTTTTTAAAAAATTTACCTATTTTAACATGTCTACTTATTTTTCTTAACAAATACAATTACTAAAAATATTAAAATATAAATAATCAAATACCTATTTATAACCAATTACCTTTTCAGCTAAAACACATTATAGATTTTTTCTAGCAAAGTCCCTCATTTTCTAAATATATCACGAGAAATTGCATTTTTCAATTTACTTTTTCTATTTTTCTCACTAAAATCCATTCTTTTTATAAAAATATCACGGACAAACCATTTACTTATTTATTTTAAAACATATTTAAATAATTTAAATGATTGAATTTTAAAACCTCATTTTCCAAAAATATCACAAACATTTACCTTTTTAAACTAAATATATGTTACATTTTTTATTTTTTCATACTAAAACCCCTCCTTTTCCAAAAATATAACGAGCAAACCCTTACTTATTTATTTTAAAATCTATTTTAATGTTTTTAATTAATTAAAAGTATTTAGTTATTTTAACATGCCTACTTATTTTTTTGATAATTACAATTAATAAAATATTAAAAATATAATAATAAAATTAAAAATTAAAAATTATCAATCCATGCATGACATGGGTTTTAAGCTAGTATATATATATATATATATATATATATATATATATAGGGTTAGGCTCAAGAGAGAACCAATCACTAAAAAAGAACTTTAGAACTGTTATAAGCCGTTGGATTATTACTAGATCAACTGTTCAGATTCAACTCATTTTTATATACAAAGTCTTATAAGGGTATTCTTGGAATAAAAGGATTCTACTGCCGAACCTATTTTGTTTCATAGTATAAATACAATGTCCTGCAGCTGAATTTTAAAAGTTATGCATATGGACTTCAAAGTTCTACAACTAAACTTACTTTTTTCCACAAAGTTCTACAAGTGAACTTGATTATTTTTATAATGTTCAGCTGTTGAACAATGTTATTCACATTATTTTCATACCATAACTTTCGTGTTCTACCATTGAACATAAAAGTCATGCAATCGAATTTGAAATCAAACACATAAATTTTACAATTCTGCAACTGAACTTACTTGTATTTAAATGTTCAGTTGTTGAACACTATTATATGATATTGTGTTTATACAATAACTTCAATATTTTCACAAAAAATGATAAAAATAATTGAGGAAATTTTATGATGATGATGGAGAATTTTGTGATCGATATCGGAGTATGATTATTATCGTTAATAAAATATTAATTAGCTCTAAATTGTGTATTTTGTGTTTTTGGACAACTTTACCCATGACCTTCATATAATAAATATATATTATTTTAAAAAATAAGATAGAATTCTAACGGTTCTAAGGTTAAGGGTTCTACAAGGAACATGATATATATATGGGATTTTAAGAAAAATAATTGACTAAAGTTGGTAGCTTTTTAATTTTTCAGTAAGCTAGATTAAGGACACGTGGCTAGCTACCTTTTTTGTACAGCACTTCCTGACCACTGACCATGGCTTTTTCTTTATTAACCTAGTGTTGCGGCAATTCGAGGTCGCGCTGCTCTTAAATTTAATCAACTGCTTCTGAATTTCCCAGCGAATATCCGATAGATTATGCTTTTCAACAAATAATAATAATAATAATATATACCTTCAACATTTCCCTTTATTTAAAGTAAAGAGATAATGTTCGAATTATGGATTCAAAATTTGTGTGCATATTCGGGGTATATAATTACGTTATTTGAAATTAGTGCGTTTCTTCCATCATGTGTCAACAAATAATGGTGGCAAAAAGTTGGTAGGTTGATGATACTGTTCTTGTGGTGTGATTAATCTGGTTTCTTCACTGTAAATCTGTAATAACATGGTTGAGAATAATTTTAAATAGATTTAATCGGGTAAATATCCTTGAATTGGGCCATGGATCTTGAAACATTTCAGCGACATCTTTTACGACACCCAATGATTAAACTAAAATACGAAATTGATAAATTTACACGAAATCGAAAGAACAGCATCCAAGAAACGGAAGGAGAGTTTAAGGTTACAACATACAAAAGATACCAAATCACACTCCTAGACAAGACAATGTGCAATGCAGCACTTATTTTGAGCACAGGTCAACTTTTTACAATCTTTAACCCAACATATTGCCCAGACACACATACTTGATCTGCAACAAAAATAGAAAAGTTGGAAAATATTATCATTGAAGGTTAATGTAAACAAATGGGCATTGTCTTTCTGATCATTGTAAATATGAACGTGATATGTAAAAAAAAAAATCTTGATTGGTTTTTTACCATGTTTTCAATAGACATTATAACAATATTATAGAATGACAGCCAATTAGGTAACAAGATTAAATCTACGGTTTTAGCAAAAGAAAGCAGAAGTGCAGAAGAATTGAAGAAGTATCAGATAAACTAGAAAGTGATTAAAAATTCGCCAAATTTTGAAGCTCTTTACATAAAGCTTCATATTTCATATATTGTTATGTTAATGCACTCATACTCTTAATAGTGTCGATAGTATTGAAAACAGGATAAGCTAAACAGACTCATATTTCAATATTATTGAATAGGGGATAAGCTAAAGAGACTTACTTCCAAATACTCGTCCATCCCATATTTAGAACCTTCCCTGCCCAGCCCAGACTGCTTGACCCCTCCATGTGGAGTCACCTACGAAGAAAGGAACAAGTCAGAGACCAGTATAAACTATTCATCTTGCGTAATACTCCCATGCAAATAACTATATGAATCATTTCTGAATGCAGATGCAAACCTCTGATGAAACAAGTCCTTCATTGATTCCAACAATTCCATATTCAAGAGCTTCTGCAACTCGCCAAGTTCTCTGAACATTCGCACCGAATACGTAAGCAGCTAGGCCTGCATAGGTTATATAGTTGGATCAGCATTCAGCACAAATGTTATTAGCACTTAACTACTAAAAGTTCTAATAGGCATATCAAATATAAGATGGAAAGGCTGTCTGCCAAGAAGCCAATAATATTAACTAATACACACCTGCATCGGTGTCATTAGCAATGGAAATAGCTTCTTCCTCCGTCTTAAACCGCAAAAGAGGTGCAACGGGTCCAAACACTTCTTCCCTGGAGCAAAAATATAGCTCACCATCATTTACCATATATAAACCCAAGTTACAGCACATCAAATTGATAAATTGACATTTTAAGCAGCAAAGTAATTACTTTGCAGACAGAAAAACAGATGCTGGCAGTCCGACTTTAATTAAATATTAAACTTTGACAACCAAGAAATACAAGTGTCACGTAGGTGATGCCTAGCAAAGAACCTGGTACAGCTTTTGAGAAGGAAACTTTGCTTCAGATGTGGGTACCATTGTTAATGATACTGTAGTCTGTATGTAAACTTTTATTACCTTCAGGCTTCAGCCCAAATCATAGTTTTATATCTAAAATTAAGTATTTTCCAAAACAACTGACTTGTACAAAAATTAACAATTGGAAGATAACAGGTCACATTCTTTCAAAAGTTTTAGACTTACTTCTTGACCCTTCGAAACTTATGAAAAATATATTACGACTTGCTCAAGCAATGACATAAACCAATCAATCGATATTTTCTTTTAATTTGTACCTTGAGATGCGCATCTCGTTATTGACATTACTTATTACTGTCGGCTCGTAAAAAGTAAATCCAAGGCCATGTCTCTTACCGCCAACAAGAACTTCCGCTCCCTACAATAATTATAATAGAATCCATGAGCTAAAAAAATTATACCCCCATGCCTCTGGTGAAATTCAACAGCAGTAAATATCTACTTCAGGAGTTGACCCTGGGTCTTTATAATTTACTCCATTACTCATCAACCGAGTAGAATACTACAATCATTAAGTATGAGATTAAGGTGCTAAGCAAACCTTTGAAACAGCATCTTGCAGCAATGTTTCAACCTGCAATTGTTTCGAATAAAAAAAATATTCATACAATGGTACTGAAAGAGGTAAGACTACAGTAGCATTAGAATACTGGTCACTGAAAATGAAAATGTTTGACACAATAGGACCTTCTGCACTGCAGCTTCATTTATAAGAGGTCCCTGCAAGAAGGTATACCAAATCAAAATTAAAATTGGAAACTCACACTCACTGATGTAATAGACACGCTCCAAAAGGAAAGATATGCAAACTTGTTTCAGAAAAGCAAATATCATATAAAATTGACCAATACAATTTTGCAACAAAATAATACATGGTACATATCAACAATATCATGTATTATATCAACAATATAGGTAGCATCCATAGTTATCACTATCAGAGTTTAAATCAAGACTCCGTGAAACAAGAGAGTGGGTGCGAAACCGTGTAAAGGAGTAAATGGAAGTGTGCAAGTAATTACCAGGACCGCCCCTTCACTGAAACCATCCCCAACTTTAAGATTATTGACAGCATTAGAAAAAGCTCTCGCGAATTTATCATAAATACCTGCACCAAGTCTGAATATCAAGATCCTTGGACAAAGGACAAATTATTCCACCTTTTTATTATTAAAAATTGATGCAACTCTGTAAGAAAGCGGAACCAGCTCAAGAATGACAGCTAAATTGAGTTGACAGCCCAGAAAACTGGTAGCTGAATATTCTAGAAACCAAAATATATAATGCACATACAGAAACATATACTATTGCAGCACGATACAACCAATCAAGACCTCAAATGCAAATTTTCCTAAACATTTGAAAAGAAGACT
The DNA here is from genome assembly GCA_030848705.1 of Heracleum sosnowskyi. Classification (NCBI taxonomy): domain Eukaryota; kingdom Viridiplantae; phylum Streptophyta; class Magnoliopsida; order Apiales; family Apiaceae; genus Heracleum; species Heracleum sosnowskyi. Next base: position 3,581,467 of record CM061242.1, on the reverse strand, counting down.
GTTAGATGCTTCCACTTACCTTCTTGCACAAGTATTCTATTTGCACAGATGCATGTTTGCCCAGTATTACGAAACTTAGCCCCCAGCTGCAATCACATATAAAGGACTATAGTTAATAATGCGCCAAAGTTCTGCTCCCGTACTCAAAGTACAAAACAGAATCAGTGAAAAGGTGCAAGAACTTTAGTGATAATAAAGGAAATATATCAGTGGCCAAGTAAATTTTTTAGTCTAAATAAACCTATTGATAGGCCACTGCATAAATCGGGTGAAAGTAAAAGTGGGGGATATGTGTTATTGATATTGTACATGTCGATTTAGAAAAACTGACAAACTCTAAACATATATTTATAGAATTATTACTGACATCTTACAGAGTCCCAAAACAGTCATCTGTTGACTGTCGGACTTAAAAGATCCACATGACTCATGAGGTTTGAGGTGAAGTTAAAGTTTTCCAGATGAGTGTACAAGTAGCATATTAAGTTACACATAAAATGAATATGTGAAGTTAAATGAGTTTGTTCAGACTTGGAATCAATCATCTGAAAGTAAAGCGATAATAAAGACAAAGTGACTTTTAACTTGAACTGTAAGGGTTCTTGTAATTAGAGAGCCAAAAGTTCTTTTAGTTGCATGTTCGGGGAGACAAGTGATGGGGAAGGAAAAATATGAAGTAAGACCAATAAATCCCCCCGCCCCCCTCCCAATTAAGTGTAGCACCCAAATACATCTTTGCAAAAAACCAAAAAAAAAAAGCATAAATATATGGTTGATGTCCATGTACTGTTATTTTGATTTGGATCAACCACTCCGAGCTATATGCTCATGCAAATGGCGCAATATTGTCAAACTAGTCTCAACAAAATAAATCAAGATTGAACCAAACATATCAACTTACAGTTCCTTTGATTGCCACTTCAATGTCTGCATCATCAAAAATTATGCAAGGCGCATTCCCACCAAGTTCAAGGGAGACCTACAGAGACAGTTGTTAAAAGAATTAGCTCGGTAAAAACATATATAAGCTCACTTGTACGTACCTAGTGCACCCTTTGAATTACAAGTTTCTACCTTCTTAACAGTCCCAGCAGCACCTGCCATCAGTTTTTTGCCAACAGCTGTTGAGCCTGTGAATGTGATCTTTCTTACCTAAAAATATTTCAAAACATATCTGACTCTGTTAAGTTTAAATAGCCCATACAATAAGATTGTAGATTACAACATAATAAAACATCTCACAAGTTAAAGATGATGGTTAGATTGTAGATTACCTCATGACTTGCAAGTAAAGCATCCCCAATTTCAGGTGCATTTCCCATAACCACATTAACTACACCCTACATAATATAATAGTTTCAATAGAAGAAACAGAAACATTAAGAAATAACTTAGACAGGCAAAGAAAAAGGACATATCAATTGGCGCATCGGAAATATAACTTAGTTCATCTGCTAGGATCTTGCTACAGCCAGATGCGTGCAAATTGCATTCAATAGTACATAGCATCCCACCACTTACAAATATACTACGTAATAAGTGAACAGTCATAAAGAAGTCACATGAAAAGCTGTAATGTATTTCCGAAATCTAAAGTTACTGTGTGAATTCCACATGGTTAGTTCTTAAAACCTCACTAAGCTATCACTGAATCCTGTTTTGCTGTGTTTATGATAAAAATGCTAGGACAAGCATAAAAAAATATAATATCGGTGTGAAAATGATTTTTCACTTATTAGCTTCTCAAATATGCATTGCCACCCCCACTGTACGTTGTTCATATATTTAATCACTTAAATCTCACTTGGTAAACTAAATAAAAAATGTGGATGCATGGAGTAGCTTGTGTATATGGAGGACACTACTTTACAGTAAAGTCTATATTCAAATTTAATAAGCAATATCACATTAAGAGGCCATGATCCAGTACCAAAGCCGAATTAGCTCAGCAGTCGTAACAGATCTATGATGAAATATGTTGTATAATTGTTTACTGCTGTAGTACCAGTATCCACAAATAATGCTCTATTAAAACGTTACCGGTGGAATTCCAGCTTGATTGGCAAGCTCAGCTGCCGCCAAAGCAGTTAAGGGAGTCAATTCAGAGGGCTTTATGACCATAGTACAGCCAGCAGCAAGGGCAGGACCAACCTTGACAAGGTTAAAATGAAATAATCAATTCAGTATGATCTTCGAGAAATAAAGAAGTTTTATAATCTTGAAGAGGAAGTGAAAAATCATATATTACAAAATATACACACCTTCCGAGTGATCATAGCGAAAGGGAAGTTCCAGGGAGTAATAGCAGCAACAACGCCCACAGGCTGCAAGTAGGTACAAAACTGAAGTCAGCATACAGGTCACTTCCTTAAGTTAATAACAAATATTACTAAGATATTAGGACTTCTACCGCATAGTACATCATGAATTAATTATCAGCAAATAAAATCGCTAATAATGTATCATACTGAGCTCACTTGACTTTGTATAATAGTTCACCTGCTTTAAAAGAAAAAGGCGGCGATCTGCTGAAGTAGTTGGAACTATATCACCATAGATACGCTTAGCCTCTTCCGCATAGAACTCGAGATAACTAGCCCCTAAAGAAACCTGTAGGTTCACACTGATAGCTGTCATGCTCAAAGGGAAACTTAATATGTAACCTTAATTAGATTTGTTAGAAGACTATTTGAGTACACTACATACCTCCCCGATAGCTTCTTTTAGAGGCTTTCCTTGCTCTAAAGTTATCAGTTCACCAAGCTTCTCCTTGTTGGCTATTATTAAATCATACCTTAAAACATGCATACAAGATCATTGAGTAAATTGGACAAAAAAGAGGGAGTAGCCAGACAGAAAAAATAGTATGTGATAACCAATCTTTACATTCATTTATGTGTTTTCCTTTCTTCTCTCTTATTTTTATCATTAGAAACTGACACCATGATGAGCTCAATTACTACTAGTTTTATACACCATATTGAAGTTATAGATTAGAATAATATTCTATTTATTTATTTTTTATTGAAAACTCATCCAAAGAAAAAAAAACAGCATATTTAGATCATTCATATTATCCATTGGTCTTAATTTTACTGGAGTTATTTGCACAACTGGAAATATAATTTACTTAAAATTGTAATTGAATGTTGACTTTCGTACCACTTCCTCAAGCACTTGCTCCTTTCAGAAGCAGTAAACTTGCTCCAAGCTGCAAATAAACATCGTTTACCAAAAGATTGTCAGTAAGAATTTCGTATCATAAGAGAATCAAAGTGATAAATTACTGCTTACATCTATACAGAAAGACATGTAAACATCTATCCGATGAAATATATTACAGTAACGACTTATATACATGTGTTGCATCCCTAATACCATTACCAGTTTTGAAAAAATAATTGTCCTTTTGAGATGGAACAAAAATGAAAAAGAAGAATGATTGATAGTTTAACGGCCATAGGGTAAACAAACATCATGACTCGCCAAAAGATGATAAAAAGGCCCAGACTTGAGTGAATAAGAAATTATCATCAACAGTGGGGTATCAACAGCTAAACTGTTTTTCATAATTCACTTGGTATGTGAACTAAGATGCTAAGTATCAACTGCTGCTATGCTCCTGCTACTACTCCTGACCACAAAAGTTGTAATTCCAGCACATAATTGCTTCAAAGCTACAAAGTACAATTTGGTCAACTATAATTGAACATAATAATTATCACAAATAACCAAGTGAGCACCAAAACTTTTCTTAGGCAACAAATTTGATTGCATAAGAGTATCCAACTAGTGGATTAAGTCAGAAAAAACAAGGACACTTTAAATAATATGCTACTCTACAAAAATATAGCAGAGTTCAGCTTAAAAATCCTTACTTCGAAATGCATCATATGCTGAAGCAATTGCGTCTTTTGCCTCTTTACCACCCATGCAGGCAATATTTGCTATAACTTCTCCAGTAGCCGGGTTGGTCACCTGCCATGACAAGAAACACAAATATATAAAATCAGAATGATAATACTTATTATTGATCTGATCAATACTTATAGTAAATAAATTAGAAAACATAATAGTTAAAGTAGAAGTACCATATATGTGGCTCCGTGTACAAAACCATGATATATTTGACACTATAAAAAAAACTGTGGTACAAGTCTAAATTAAGAATTTTACGCCAATACGTCTAATGATTTATACAGTAAGATGCATAATGTCTGTATGTGTAGTTCTTTAGAATGAGATAAGTAACAAGAGCTAGACGAGGCAACAAAAGCTTGGCTGTACAAAGCACGAAGTTTCTTTTTTAGCAAACGTATATATGGAACACATGACACGTCTCTGTCCCCCCCCCCCCCAAATGTTTACCATCTAGTTGGAAAGTATTAAATGTTGCAATTGCAAATGTATTTATTTTTTTGCTAAATTCGTAGGTACTTATTTTAAAAGAGAGAATTTTAAAAAGCAATGACGATAAACCAAATGTTTGCATCCGAACTAGAAAAAGCACATCTTGCCATCAAATGACATATGAGGGTCCCTGCTTAGGAGTGTATATAAGTAACGAACTATGTAGTTGTTCAAATCCATCAATCCTTTTGAAAAAAAATACTTGTTACATACAAAAATAGAAAGAGAGAGGATGCGAGAGTTTACTGTCATACTTCTATGGTTTTACCATCATATGCATCAACCCATTTCCCGCCAATGAAGCCTTGAGTCCGAAAGAACCCATAGCTGTTCAACTTAGCAGCAACATCATTCGCACCCATCCTTATCTAGCCAATAAACTTCCTGCATAATCAAAAAATCGGAAAATAACAGCAAGTCAAATTTACACTCCCATTGTAAACAAAATATTAAAAATCGCGGAACGAAAATTAAAACATAGCTAGCAGACAATCAAATTAAGAAACAGTCATAAATCTTAGTCTAGCTCAAATTCAACACTTTTCCCTCCCTCTCTGTAAGATCCATTAATCATCTATAAACAACACACTCCACTACTCTATCAATCACACTACCAATTCAATTCCGCAAACACTTACGAAACACAGGCCTAAAACATAACTTAAAAATTAAAGCACCTCTGTAATAATCATAATATTCACAGGCCAACATCATATCGAAAGCAACTACTTAAATCTTAACTGAACATCAACTTCAACAAACAAATACGATCATGATCTAAAACATCTATGCACCTAATTGCTCTTCTAAGTGCAAGTCAATGCACCACTATTACATAAAATAAATCATGTATATTCAGTTTATGCATCACATGATCTGGTAACTTAACATGGTATCGGAAATCCGTAACAGTTTAACAAATATTGTCATGATCCTATACATCAAAGTTTTGAATTGTATACATGAAAAACGAGAGAACTTACAGGGGAGATTGTTGTGTGTGTAGAAATGAAATGAATGAGTGAAAGAGAAATGATTGAGTCAGAAATTATAGAGAGAAAGAGAGAGAGAGAGAGAGAGAGAGAGAGAGAGAGAGTAGCTGAGGAGAGTAGATGAGGATGAAATATAATAATATAATATAATATACAAGCAAGTAACTGTGGAGTAGACAAGGAAATTTCGGGGTGTAAATATGGACGTGCGAGCTGAAGTCATTATTTATCTAAAGCAGCTTGGTCAGTTACTAAAGAGTTTTGCTCTTGGATCTCTCTCATCTCGATCTCTCTCGAGATCTCTCTCGCTCTTTCTCTCTCTCCTCTGCGCTGTGAGATTCGTAGGTTTTGCTTTTTTAAGTATATATTTTCTGTCAAGACTCAGGACCATCTTCTGGCTCTTTTGTATTTATACAGTTTTTTAATTTAGACAATAATTTTTTTAGTTTTTCTTTACTTGTCTTTTATTTATAAGAAATCATGTCTTCGAATATATAGTAGTTAGAATAATTTGTTTATAACATTGTGATGGGCTGTTAATATACACTAGTTTAGAATATGTGTGGTCCACGGTTTTTTTAAAAATAATAAAATTTTATAAAATTTTTATTATTTTAATCACAAATTCATGTATTATTTAGAACTCATGATAAACTCTTGATTTAAATGTGTTGTTAACGGGATTTGAAACTTGAATAATTAATAAATTAGGTTAAATACAAAATATTCCTCAATGTTATATCTAATACTGAACCTCTATGCTCAAGTTGTGGATACCAATACTGAACCAAAAACAATCGCATAAGCTCTCAAAAATTCGGTTTAGATAAATAATAGTTTGTTACCCTCACTAAAAATAAAACCGGGAACTTGTTCCGCCTTTCCCATTCTCAAATGTCATGTATGGTGGAAAATGGATGTTTCGTATCTAACGAGACCCGGATGATATCCTTAGTTTATTATAATACCGGGTCTACCACATATCAGTTAACCAATCAGAAAATTATGAATTATTTTAGGACCAATCACATGTCAATCTTAAATTTTAGACCAATCAAGAGCCTTAAAACTTTCCTCATATACTTTTATTAACCAAGGGTGGTTAGACTATACATACAATGCGATTAACCAATCAAAACTCAAAAAATATTTTATTTTTAATTAGAATTTAAATCCATCAAAACTTTCTTCATTTAATTTTATTAATTAAGGGTGGTTAGACTATCGTTATCCATATAACACGATTAACCAATCAAAATTCATAATTTATTTGATTATAAATTAGAGTTTAGATCTATTTCAACATTAAAAAATTATTTTGTTTTTATTTAGAAATAAATCTATTAAAACTTTCCTCATAAAAGTTTTTTAACCAAGGGTGGTCCCTACAACACGATAAACCAATCAAAATTCAGAAATTATTTTATTTTTAATTAGAATTTAAATACATTAAAACTTTTCTCATTTAATTTTATTAATTAATGGTGGTTAGACTATCCATACAACTCAATTATTAACCAATCAACATTAAAAAAATTATTTTGTTTTTAATTAAAATTTAAATTCATTAAAACCTACCCCATTATCCAACACACTTAATGAGTAAATATTACGAGTATAGTATAATTTTTGCGAATTTAATCAATAATTTAGATTTTTGATCATTTAATTGTTAAATGTTGTAATCTAAGATTTTTTACACCAAGATGTGAGAATAGTTATCCAATATTAATATTATTTATTGTAATTAGAAAAATCCGATATGTTAATTAGTTATATCAAAAAAAATCCATGAACTATTATATTTATATATTTCAAGAATTTGGTTATCAATTAAAATTATTTAATTTCTAATTATAATTAAATCTTTTATCATATCTATATAATTAGAGATTTTGATCACCAATTGTACTATATGTTTTTATAGAATCATATGTTTTATAGATAAAATTCTAATACAACTCCATGATCTAACACCCTTCCTTTATTTTAATAACCGAGTCCACCACACTATCCAGTTAACCAATTAGAATATAGGAATTATTTTAGGACCAATCAAATGTCAAGCCTAAATTTTATACCGATCACAATAGCCTAAAATCTTTCCTCATATAATTTTATTAACGAAGGGTGGTTAGACTATCAATATAACACGATTAACCAATCAAAATTCATAAATTATTTTATTATAAATTAGAATTTGAATCCATTAACTATAATATTTTTATATTTCAAAAATTTGGTTATCAATTAAAACTATTCATCAACATTCAAAAATTATTTTATTTTTAATTAGAATTTAAATCCATTAAAACTTTCCTCATGATATTTTTTAACCAAGGGTGGTTAGACTATCTACACAGCACGATGAACCAATCAAAATTCTAAAAATATTTTTTTAATTAGAATTTGAATCCTATACATGCAACGCGATTAACCAATCAACATTCAAAAATATTTTGTTTTAAATTAGAATTTAAATCCATTAAAAATTTTCTCATATAATTTTATTAACCAAGGGTGGTTAGAGTATCCATACAACATGTTTAACTAATCAAAATTCAAAAATTATTTTATTATAAATTATAATTTAAATACATGAAATATTATATTTATATATTTCAAAATTTTGGTTATCAATTAAAATTATTTTATTTTTTAATTAGAATTAAAATCCTTTATTAGATTTATATATTTCGAGGTTTTGATCACCTAATGTACTATGTGCTTAATATAAAATCATCTATTTTAATATCACCCCATTACCAAACACAATTACTGAGAAAGCATTATGAGTATATGTATAATTTTTCCGAATTTAATCAATAATTTATATTTTTGATTATTTAATTATTAAAGGTCGTAATTTGAGGTTTTTTACACCGATATTTGATTTAAAATATCCATATATTACATTTTTTTTGCTAATAAATCACTATTTTATTTAAAATCGAACACAATTATACAATTAAATTTGATAATTAAATTTTTACAAATATTTACTAATCAACCAATTTGATTACTATTTTAAATATTGAATATGATATTAATAATTCAATTTCAAATATAAAATTTTAAATACATAATTTTAATAACTAATTGTTATGTATTTATATGCATATTACAATTAATTATATAGATTTACAATGGCATTATTGTATGATTTCAATAAAAGTTAAAATTTGAAAAGTGAAAAAACCATTTTAATTCAATGTCCTCCTCAATTTATCAATATATAACTATTTTAAACCTATCTCATTTAGATTACATGTTGGTTTGTAAATAAGCCATCTTTTACGTTAATTTAAAGTAATAAACAATCTAAATTCTATTAAATTTAAAATTATGAATTATTTTCATTGACATGTAAATTTTAAAAGCATACTTGAACGAACACATCATGTTATTAGTAAATATAAATCTTTTGAATTTAAACAAAATTATATTTTAAAACTAAACGAAATAAATTTTAGTACAATATATGTTGATCAAATATTAAAAATTCAATTTACTAATGTGAAAACATTTTTGACCTATCTTACTAAAGTTACATGCGAGGTCAGTGGGTTGGTAGCTAAATTACATGTACCGTCAGTGGGAACCTGTATCGTTAACCATAACTACAAATGCAAATGTGGCAAACCCCAACATGAGACATCATGTTCAATAAATTAAATATTTTGAAAATATTACTTCTTAACCTTTTTTACCATAATTACATATAATATTATTAGGTTTATGATGCCCATCTACTTTATTAATTCAAGTGAAGTAATTCAAATATTGTAAAGTCAGGCGGTCAACATCAACAAATGTTGAAGACGACCTTAGTGATCAGAATCTAAAGGTAATGACGTAACGAATACAAAATACTAAAATATAGCACACTTAATGTAAGATTAAAATTTATTTCTAACAAATTTAAAATCTCCGTCATATGAAATAATGAAAATCAGTATTCTGAAAATTGAATACTATCACATGAAAACAATTTGACATTCACTGTATCTTTGAATGTTTGAAACTTATTTCATGGCAATATAATATACTTCAGCTCGGATATGGTAAAATTAGTTCAAACTCTAGAGTTTGAACGCTCTCACAAGAATCTAAAATCACATCATACAATGTTGATTATGTCCCGGTGAGCGTAAAATTTTCAATTAAAATAATTAATTGTGATATTTGTCCAACATAAAATGTCTTTCTCATTCTTAATAGCTCAACCATTCTGTTTTTTTTTGTCCAAACCAGGTACCTGATTAAGGTAATAATGATAATCTACAATCAAAATCGCGAACAAATAAACGTATATTCACGTTAATGATAATGGAGTTAATAAGAAGTATAAATTTAAAATGTTTTAGGACGTTCGACATTCTTATAATTTTACAAATTGATGTTACATTTCAAACAAATTCTGATATCGTATTTTTATGTGATTTTGTTATGATAATAACATTTTATTTACCTATTCAATCAATATTTTAGGCATTGTACATTTAATTATAAATAATTATTTCTTAGAGCATCTCCAATGGACAGGGCCTTTAGCTAGAGTTTTCACGTGACATTCTAAAAATTTATACATATTTTGTAAAATTATTGTGTCTCTAATGGGAGATTCATCTTAGCAAAAAAAAGTATCCAACCAATTTAGGTTGTCTATATTTGTTGAATCCTTAGGGATCTGTAACAAATTCTATATCAGCTGTTACCAAATTAAAATACTATAATCTATTAAGACAAACATAAATAACAAACAAAATATGCATTATCATTATTTTATATTATTTTAACCAATGATTTTAGCTAATACATTTGGAGATGCTCTTAGCAACCAATAACATAATTTATATTTATTAATACATGCATGCCTATTTGGATAAATAACACTTCAACTATACTTTTTGTCGTAACAACATGAACTATAAGTAAAAATATGTGGAAAAAAATTACTACAACTTCTGATTATATAATATATTTACAATTAAAAAAAAATTTAAGATGGGGCTTTCAGTGCATAGCAAGGATTAAATAAGGGACTGATATATGCACATCCAAAAATTGAACATCTTAAATTATTTTTGGATTAAAATACCCCCGTCTTTCTTACATCCTGCTTGATTGTTTGGATTCTTTCGTCCTCCTTCCCTTTTGTTTTTATCACTCTTTTGTTAATTAGATTATCAATCTTTTGTTAATTATTTGTCTTTTGATTTCTATGTTTACAAATTATAAAGGATAAAATGTACTTATAAGTCAGTTTCCTAAAGTTAACTATTAAAACTAACCCATTTTGTAGTCAGAAGCTCATTTGATTGGAAAAATAAATACTTATGTTATTTTCAACCCGTAGCTTCAAGCACCCTTCTCAGTTGATTTTTTTAGTAACGCGTGTGTTCGAAAGTATAAGATGATATATGAAAAATATACAGTAGAACTATGTAGTTACAAGAAAAATTTTGTATAACAGTGTTTTGAAGGTTTATGGTAAGTGGTGGTTGAACTTGTATGATGACTCCTCAAAAATTGAATAGAGAATGAGTTATTTCTCTTGCTCTTTGCAGAGTGTCAATTGTGTATCATACAAGGTGAATACGTACCCATTTATATAGGGATCAAACCTCGCGTAGTTCTTTGGGAACAAGTCATCGGATAAGCCCACTCAGCCCAAACCCATCAATAGTCAGAATTTATCCATCCACGTCACGTCCGTTTTTTCACACGTTTTCCTACAATCTTGCGGCATCTTCGCATTTCTTTCCGTGATTGTAGGTGTGTCCCGTGTCAACCAAAAAACATCCATTCCATAAAAAGGAATTTCCATATTTGGGCTTCACCCATGGTGCGAGCTAGCCAAGGCTCGCACCGCACAAATCAATTATAAACACAAATCATTTTAATTAACCTCATCACAAAATGACCTTTTTACATCCAAGTGGTGCGAGCTCACCGAGATTTATCAAGAGACAAGGAATCATGGTACGAGCCCATAATCATGATGCGGGCCCCTCATGGTGCGAGCTTTTACCACGAGCTCATCATGGTGAGAGCTCGTGCTTCTATAATGAGAGGAGCCCAACAACCCTAGCTTATTAAATCAATCCAATTTTCATTTCCGTTAAGCAACACGAGCTCATCAATGCCCAGTCATCATAAACTGGTGCGAGCCCATCATGCATAGATGGTGTGAGCACATTATACTTGGAGGGGTCATCTTTGTTTAGGACTTAGTTCAACATAAAACTCATGGTGCGAGCTGAAGCCTAGTTTGCACCAATCTTTCTAAAACATGACTCATTCTCAGGCCCAAACCACTTATGGACCTGCTTAGGGCCCATTATCGAAAATCCAGTATAACAACTACCCCCCAAAATTCCTTAATAGTTCTAAATAAGGAATTTTTATTTTCTTCCAATAACGCGATACGAGTCTGATGTCCAGTTCGCACGCCATTGCCGGGTGTGTGTCCATTCATAATCGTTTACAGCTGTTCGTGGGGATGCGTGTCTTCCATTCATATGTTGACACGTGTCCCCCGTATTCTCTATACTCCCCTCTATAAATACCTCAAAAAATTTTCCATAAAGTCATTCAATCAAAAACAGTAACAAAACTCTGTCCATTTTGCTCAAGGATCAAACACGACGAAGATTATCATCACCTCCCGGAATCATCACCGGCAAACATCATCAACTCCATCAAATTCTTCAAGTTCATCTTTCAACTATTCACAAAGTAAGTATTTTGATATCAAAAGTACCTTGTTGAGGCGAACTCAACCCACGGTTCGAGCTGAGCCTGGGTTTAATACAAGAACAAGATCTGTGTTCGCATCGAACACAGTAATCTGAACTTAATCGTCAGTGCGATGCGAGGACACTTAGAGATTTTTACACACTAATTTTCACCATTTTTTCAGATGTCGAGTGCGACCTCATCCGCCTCTGTCGGTTCGCTTGGCAGCACACCAAACCCTGCTCATTCTTCAGCCACTCCTTCTCCCTTGAATCAATACCCTCCCGAGCTTAGAGGCTCCAAGGAATTCCATCGCGAATTGACATCCATCTCTGGTCGTCTAAGCCAACCCATTTCCCCCAATTCAGTCATTACTCCTGAAGGGGCGGCCAACATAGCAAGGATAGAAAATGTGATGCGAGCTATTGGGTCCAGCTCGCTTGGTCTACAACTTGATCCCTATTCTTCCCCAGAGAATTATAATAGAGAAAAAAAATTATATTCATGGAGGAACAAGAAAACAGGACCAAGCGCTTCCAGCTCGCTTGGCCTTGATGATTTATTCAATCGTTCGGTGCAACCCTTAAGCGAAGAAGATGCCAATATTCATTTGAACCAACTTCTCCAAGAGAGAGAAGTGAAGCTTTGCCTCGCACCGGCTTCTTCTAACCATCCCATTACTATTTCTGAGTCATCCACAGATAGTTCCTTAGGGAGTACTTTTTATGACAAACGCAAAGGGAAAGAAGTGGCTTGCACCCCATCTTCTCAGGACGAGCTCGAACAGAACAATGAAGATGATGACACCAGCTCGCACTGGTCTTATGATAGTCCCGCTAGCGAGGAGATATCAGACGTATCAAAAGAAGTAGATTTCTGCAATTATGCATACATCCTAGAACCATCCCTTGTTCCTTATGATCCCATCCTGCAACCCGAGCTTGAAGGGGAAGTGTTTCTTAAAAAACGTATAATCCCAGATGGAGATGAGGGCTCATCTTCATTCAAGAAATTCTCGAGTACTATGGGCCGCACCACTACAAATCAACCCAAACGGCTATAGATCTGTCATAGCTTTATATATCCTTTATAAGAAGCAAGGATACCCTACTTTCACCGCCAGACAACTCAGATATTTTTGAACTTGAAACATTCAGTCGATTTTGGCTACTTCTATCTTTTTGTGTGGCAGTATTATAACAAAAAGAATTTTTTTTTCGGGGGACCAAGAAACTCAGGTAGATGGAAGGGTCCTTTATTCTATATTCATGAAGTTCCCCGAGTCCAGACTCACTTCTATTATGACCATGGTAAGTGATTCTTTTTAGCTCGCACTGTTCCTTTTATCTCGCACCATTCTTTTTTTTATCTTTATTTGCTCAGAACCTCCTGTGAGAACTCCCTTACAAGGTCAAGAAAAGATTAATGCCGACAATCTTCTAACTATCCCTGTCGCCGAAAGGAATATTAAAAAACTGATCACAACTGCAAACCTTGTTGAGTACGGCTTTTTAAAAAAAGGAACTAGATTAACTCCCAGCAAGAAATCTAGAAGAAAGAATAAGGTATGTTTGTACTCAGTGCGAGCTGACAGCTCGCACCGTTAACTTTTATCTTTTATTTCTTTTAATCTTGCCTTGTACTTTTATTTAGCATATGTTATTGACTAACTCTTTTGTCTTCGCTTTATTGAAGAAATGGTTATCTCCCTTCCTCTATTCTTGGTCGAACAAGAAACTCGAACCGCTCCTACCGCCAGCAAAACCGGCTCGCACACTGGCGGCTCGCACAAGGTTGTTCCTAATGAGATCCCTCATCAATTCAAGACCACCCTTACTAAATACTTGAAGACTGGTGGGGTCTCTCCGCTTAAGAGAAAAACAAGGCATTTCAAAGATGTCCTTCCTGAAGTTGATACATCCAAGCGAGCTCGCAAGGATCTACCTCCAACCCCTCAAGGGATAACTGTAGCTAGTGCCCTGGCTCGACTTGCAGGCCCGCACATCTCTGAAAGCGAGTTGAAAGCTTGGACCACAGGCTCGTTCGAGGCCAACAATGATGCTCTCACCAAGGCTGCAGCTGAAGTGTTCATAAGACAGATTAACAGGCATAGGGAGCTTCGCACCATGGGTCAGGCTACTGCTCGTCTTGACAAGGATAATAGGACTCTAAAGAACAAGCTAGACGAAGCAAGGAGGTCCAATGTGACGTTGGTCGAGGAGTCTAAGAAAAAAATCCTCGATGCGACCACAAGCCTTGAAAAGGACCTGCGTGAGTCCAGGGCACTTGTGACAAAGATGAGGGAGAAGCATTCCACTGTCCTGGCTGATGTCACTTGTGAGAACAAATCTCTAAAAGCTCAAGTTACTAAGCTCGAAGCCAAAGTCACAGCCCTGGGTACTGAGTTTGAAACCAAAGTCTCAGCCCTAGAAGCGAGTCGGGATGCAGAAGTCAAAGATACTAAGGCTTTGGGCTCCAAAAATTTCATGAATGGCTTCATGTCGAAGATCCATGAGTTTGATTGGAGTCCATTAGGTGCTTCTACAGTGAACTATAACAATAAACTTCGAAAGGAGATGGAAGAAGAAGCTTTGGCTGTTCAACAAGCTACTGAAGAGGAATCCCGGTTCGTCGATGAGACTCACTATGTTAATTTGAGGGATAATATCTTTGCTATGTATCGATCTCCGGATGTTTTTTTACACCATACATTTGCTTCATGTGTGCTCGATGTAAATACCAGTATATGGACACCAATGCACAATATTCAGTTACCGTTGACAGGAGCAAACTGGATTCCCCAATGCTTAGGCACTGGGGAAATCATAATTTTGATTTCGAAACATTTTGGTGATGATGTTGTTCCGTACCTTTATGAATCATTTTAAACCCATATGAAACATTACATAAAATATACACAGTACCATTTTGAGCAAGCTAATTTTCTTGAACTGATATTAGATTGCACTAAGAGGAGGCACATTGAAATGATAATTAATTCTCAGCACCACTATCACCTAATGGACCAGCTATAGCCACATTGAGCCCATTCAAAAGTTGTAACCCATTGTTAGCTGGTGGATCTTCAGCATATTGGTCCAAAAAATTGATTATGCATCGGTATCACTATCATTTCAAAACTAGCCACAAATTAAACTAATTTGACATTGATGCATAGGAAAAAAACATTATATACATTATGAGCAATATGATTGTCTTGATCTAGTATGAGGTTTTGCCTACTATCGCCACCTGTAAATAAAAGAGAGACAAATCACTAAAATTCAGTGAATTGATATTCCTGTTAAAAAAAAGAACAAGGAGATACTTAAATATATATATTTTTTTATTATAGTTACCTAGTCACAAATTTTTTACGTACATACAAAAATCTTATATATATATATATATGTGCGTGTGTGTATGTGTGTATGTGTGTGTGTATGTGTGGCTCTTTAGAAATAAAGTGTATGAGAAAAATAACAAAAAAGTGCATTCCATTTGCAAACAGCTCATCAAGATCAAAATATTGTTTAGATCTTGCCAATCAAATCCAGGATCATTGAACCCATCCAAAAAACAGTAGCTCATTGTTAACTAAATCTTCTTACATGTGGTATCTTCAGCATATCGATCTAAAAAAATGATTATGCATCATAATGGTAATGTGTATATTTTGTGTTATACTCTAAAATGATTTATTATAGTAAGTTTTCATTTGTGACTAGGAAAAGAACCATCTTTTAATTTTTGTTAAAATAATAAGATATACTAATATACAATTTACTTTTTTGTCTCATATGACATTTAGTTAACAGTGAACTATTTAATTAAACTTGTGGCAAGATAATTAATATCTACCACCTTTATGTATTATTTTTTCGAAATAACATGCATGTATATTAGGCGTTTATTCATGTGTCTTGCTATTTGGCTCTTTTCTGCTTACATTTTAGCAACAAAAAAAGGTGTGTATATATAAACATGATTCAGTTTATTTGTGTTCATTAATCATGTTAATTTGCTATTGTCTTTTGTTTTGATGGTAAGTGAGGTTACAAGATTTACTACTTAATAATGGGCTCAGAATGTTGGGTACTAATAAAGAGTTATATATACTTAACCAATTCGAGGAAATCAACCTATTAAGAATGATATGTATATGGAATTTTTTGGTTTGACCATTTATTGATACCAATGCCCAACATGATATGTGCATATATTATGTTTCATTGGATTTATATTTCATATGATTTATTATTTTTAAGTTGCCTTGTGATAATTTTTCCTTTTTGAAGTAATAACTGATTTTGATGTATAATTTGTGATCCATTAGTTGGGTTGCAACTTTGGAATGGGCTTGAGCCTATAGCTGGTGCTGCTGAGCAGTTCAATATGCCTCCTTTGAATGGGCTGGAAAATGAGGCCAATCATGAGCCTGCTCAAAATGGTACCAATGAAAAGGACTATCTTTTATTTATGTTTTTAAAATAATAACATGTATCAATATAAAACCTTTTTTTGTCTCATGTGCAGAAATTTTAGTCAACAATGATTTGTTGTTTTTGAATGGGCTCGATGATAATGAATTAGATTGGCAAGGTCTAAATAATGTTGATCTGTTCAATTTCGACCTAGATGAGTTGGCAAATGGTATACACCTTTTTTTTTCTCGGCATATACTTTATTTTTAGAAAGACATAAATCCATATATTGAGTGGTTTGTATCTCTTTTATTACAGGTGGCGGCGAAAATGGGCAGGACCATCAAGACAATCTTCTTGTTAATAATGGTAGGATTGTGATGTTTTCTTTATATATATTACTATTTATTTATGTAAATACATTGTTGCCCGGTAATTAACAATTGTAGAAGAGGGTTGAATACAATTGTATAAGATTCTCGACTTAATAAAATTATAGAACACAAATATGAAATAATAACAGCTTTATTAATTTTGATATAAAACTGTTACAAACTCTCTCAAGAAATTCTGATGTTCTTGAGAGCTGCTAGGTTACAATAATACTCGTGTTAGCAAATTACAATATGCAAAACCTAAATTGTGTTTATATAGCACACACATGACACAACTGCTCTATCAATTACACGATATGTTTAAATCAATTACAAACTATCTTCTATACATATCTTATCTGACAACTGTATTCCTATAAATCAGGAACCGACAAATCAATCTTCCTTATTTTCTGGACTCAACAGTTATCTTCAAGTAATACTAATTAGCTTCACAGTCATGATGATAATCCTGATCTCAGTCCTGATATCAATCCTGATACTGACGCTCTGCAATACTGATGACGCCAGCATCTCAATCCTGATCAGTAGTCCAGATACTGATGATCATTGAATCATAACTAACAAATTCAGTCCGTGGCTAGATCCACAAATGGAATGGGCCTAATGATTGGTCCATTAGGTGATGAGGATGTTAATTATCATTTGCCTTCTCTTGGTGCCAATCCAATAGTAGTTGAAGAAAATTAGTCGGCCCATAACAGTAATGTTTATATTTTGTGTCGTACTCTAAAATGATTTATTATATAGTAATTTTTTACTTGTGGCCATGAAAAGAACCATCTTTTAATTTTTGTTATTTTGTATATTTTGTGATACATTAAATTCTATGTCTGGTCATGAAGAAAGTGTAAATCTTTCACATTAAAATTATCTTCATGTTTTTCACTTTTTTTTTCTTAATTTATAGGTGGGGTAATCGTTATTGAATTATCATCAAATGACGAGTCAAGCTCAACGAAATCATAAGTGGTTGAAATATTGGATGATGAACATGATTTAGTTCAAGTACCCCTCACTGGTACGCATATATATTTTCCTATATGAGTTAATTTTTTCTTGTGATAAATAAAATTTAGTTTATTTCTATTCATTTTTCATAATAGAAACAAGTTATAAAAATTTAAATGGGAATACGACCTCAACACTTAGATTTACTAAAGATTAAAATTTCTCAATTTTGGTCTTTGCTTCGATAAGGTGATGATATTCAATAAGCCATTGCAGCCGTCTATAGTATTAACACCTGTCTTAACGAGCTGCATGAAGAGCTTGGTGCACCTCTTTTGCAAATTCAAGAAGGTTAAATCCATTTCAAATAATGTTACGATGTTTCTTGGAGTGTGTCTCCGTCAATCAGTTGAGATCAACTATATACGAAAGGCTCGAGTTTCGCTATCAAACCCTAAATACAATTGTCAGTCCTCAATCTGCGGTGAACAATATTTTTGAAGATTACATGCATATTATTGGGGCTACATTTGGAACAGGAAGGATGGTACTTGATTTTGCTAGGCTGTTTGGAGAAGCTGTTTTACACCAGAACGATGATACTTTCATGGGATGGATGGGGACTCTTGGTGTCAATGAGTACACGACATTTAGAGTTGACGTTATTGGACGCAAGAGCTACAACTATATTCCTGTTCACAATTACGCGTTTAAACGAGTTTTGTGTAGGTTTGATAGAAATTCTACGACTCCTACCCGTCGGCATGCTATTGACATATTTCAAGTGTGGGAGACTCGGAGAGGCATAACTGCTTATCTGATTTGGGCCTATATGCATTAGTGACCCCTCGTGATGGTATCACATTTCTACTGAGTTTGCTCTTCAAGTCAAAATAATCTTGCTATATAATATTTAGAAAGGTTCATTTTTTTATTTGTTTGGGAGTGAAAAGGAAGAAGTTGGGTACATTGGGAACGATTCAATGAAAGTGGGTAGGTTAGAAAAACGAACAAGAATATCGAGTCAAGCAAATAGGACGTATCGTGATATTGGAACGATTTATACAAATTAAAAAAGAGCAATGCTAGAATACCAGAATATTCCATCAATTTTTTTCAAAATGATGTGTTAGCGTTGAGTTGGCAAAGTGAAGAGTTTTAATTAGAGGTTCATATGAATGCACGCGGGTCCACATATCATTATTTTTTAAGTAAAGTGCAGTTTGTGTACTCGCACTTTAGTCAAGACACCACTTGCAATACTATAGTTCAAAATCGAGCACTTGCGATATCAATGTTTGTATTTCACCGCACTTTGTTACATTCCGTTAACTGAGGTCAACTTTGTTATTAATTTAGAGAGTAAATTGCACTTTGTGTACTCGTACTTTACTCTAAAGTGCATTTTTTGTACCCACACTTTGCTCAAAACATCACTTGCAATACTTTAGTTTAAAATTTAGAGTAAAGTGCGAGTACATAAAATGCACTTTAGAATAAAGTGCGAGTACACAAAATGCACTTTACTCCCTAAATTAATAACGAAGTTAAATTCGGTTAACGGAATGCAACAAAGTGCAGTGAAATACAAACATTGATATTTCAAGTGCTCGATTTTGAATTATAGTATTCCAAGTGGTGTCTTGACTAAAGTGCGAGTACACAAAGTGCACTTTACTCTTATTTTTTATAACAACCAATAATAAAAAGACACATGTCATTATGAAAACCTTTTTGGAAAAATAAATTCATTTGTCCCTGAAATAATGCTGTTTTATTGTCCGTGTCTCTAAATAAAAGATTCCAATATTTGAGTAATTTAACTTTTCAATTTTTCTGATTTATGTACTTCCGTTAAAAAGATTCTAACAGAAGTTAGAATTTGTTAGTTGTTCTTCATCAGAAGCAAGATCAAATCAGCTTTTCGTGGTGATTTTGGTGTCCAAATCGAGCGTGTAAATATCCAAAACAACCCTCTCTCCACCCTTTATCCACTCCATCATCAAAATAAGTGTTGGTTATCTTTAATTTTTGGTGTAATCTTTATCACTAGAGTTCTTCATTTTGAGCGGAATATGATTTTATGTAATCGTTTGAAGATTTTACTTGTACATACGTATAGATCCATGTAGTTAGAGGGCTATATAATTTTTCAAAATTTTTGTGCTTGTTTTTGGTTCGTCGAAAAATGACTATGCCGTTAGATTTTTTTGTTATTATTCTGATTGGATTTTGATTTAATTATGGTTCATAGTTGTTTATAAATCACAAGGGTGTAAATATTGTAAGAGGATTAAATGCTTCAGTTTTGAGATTGTTTTGGATGTGACCGGATTTTTGTTAGCCGGAATGCAGTGGCCGATTTCTACACATTTTTCAGATTTCGGTGAGGTTGTTGTCCGTTAGTTGTTTTCTAACGAAAGGAACTGAATCAGAAAATTAAAAAAATTACATGACCTTAATATTAGAATATTTAATTCAGGCACCTAGAAAATAAAACACCTATAATTCAGTAACCAATAAATTTATTATCCCAAATTATCACATCTAATTTTCTTGCATTACCATTTTCGAAATGAAAAAAATTATCAAATATTCACCAAATCGAAAAATTAATCAATTAGTATTGCACATTTTGTACCTCTATATTTAAAAAAGAAATACTCCAGCTTTTATCGATGTAAACATTTCCAATAATTAATGACAACCAGGAGGATTAACAAAAGAGTAATGCTAGAGGTACCGAATGATATGACATTGATGACGTGACAATTTAGAATGATTTTATTGGTGAAATTAATGTGAATGCAGGGGGTCCATTATTATTAGCCAATCAGAATATAACACTTGACATTCAGTACCAAATTTCGATACCCAATTCGGGATGTTGGTCCCATATGACACAATTTTGAACAATAATGCCCTAAATATCACAATTGGAAAAAATAACCCTAAATGGTACGCTAAAACGTCAAAACGTTTAACTTTTCTAATTTATTGAAAAAATACACCTAAAACGAAAAATCAGTTAGTGTTTCTATCCCTGTAAACGTCACATCGTTTTACGTTTTCGAAAAACGTAACATGAAATAACGTTTTTAATTGACTAAAACAAACACCAATTAATGTGTTTTTGATGGGGACATGCACGTGGGTGTATTTTTCAGTTTTCATCAGGGAGAAAAAACACATGGGTACTGACATTGTGGGGTCCAGACTTGTCTTTTTTTTTTTATAACAAATTAAGTAATTTTAATTACCACAACTTTAATTAATGTTTTTAGAAACATAATTTTATCTCACGCTTCTTTCAAAACTTTAAAAGCGGTTTTTTTTATAAATAGCCAACCCAATTTTTTTTTTTTGCAAAAATAATATGTATTTTTTAAATTTTTTGTAAAAATATCAAAATATTCGTAAAAGATACAAATTGTTAATAATGATGTTTTTCCGGCGTCCTGATTTTAGGGTTGTATTCAGCATTCTTAATATTTTTAAAACCTAAAATAGAAACATTGAACCCCAAAGGTTAACTATTGAATCCCCAGGTAAAAACTAAGATGCTTTTAAAAACTTTGAATTTTAAGTTGAGTTTTATATTAAAAACGCTACTTTAAGTGGTGTTTTCGGGTAAAAACATTACTTTAAGTGATGTTTTTGCGTGAACACGCTACTTTAAATTGTGTTTTCACGCTATTTTCAGAACGGCAGATGATGTAGCGTTTTATTATGCTATTTTGGGTCATTTTTTTCAATAATCCCATTTTAGACCATTTATCTTGTAATTATGCCATATAGGATCATTTCTCCCAATTCGCTACGTCTACCATTATTGTTAACAAAAAGGTTTTTCTTTTCTTTTCTTTATTTTTGAAGTGAAAAAGGTTTTTCTTTAAACCTCTCCAAACTCACCATCACTTCAATGGCGGATCACCCCAAAACGACGTCGAATCGTCCATGGATCCTCGAGCTCGTTCCTCTCCTAGTTATCATCCTTATAGTTGCCCATGTCCTCGCACTGGTAAATTACAATCATACCCTTCTCTTAGCTTTCTTGCAACACTTCACTACTTGTTCAGATCCCCCATTTAAAATGTGTATCTATTTTTTGTTTTTGTGTGTATATGTGCAACAGGTTTATTGGATATACAGATTAATTACTGAGAGACAGCCCGGGAGGAGAAAGAAGCACTAGAAATACTCCAAATTTACAGATGCCCACATGGTTAATTTCTCTTTTTTTGCTTATTTTTGGTTTTTTGTTTTGCTGTATGTGTGAATTTAGAAGTACCCAGATGGTTAATTTGTTTGATTTTGGTTCTTTTGGGTTTTATTTTACTGTATGTGTGAATTTAGAAGTACCCTTATGGTTAATTTCTCTGATTTTGCTTATTTTCGGGTTTTTGTTTTACTGTATGTGTGAATTTAGAAGCACCCATATGGTTAATTTCTCTGATTTTGCTTATTTTGGGTTTTTATATTACTGTATGTGTAAATTTACAAGTACCCAGATGGTTATTTCTCTTATTTTGCTTATTTTTGTGCTTTACTACATGTGTAATTTGTGATTGATTCTGTTTTAACATATTTGATGCTTAAGTTTATTGGCGTTGAGCATTTTGGTAATATTCGAAAGCTGCAAGTACTGGAAAATGTTATTAGATGTACATTATTGCGAAAGGGAGAAAGTCCCAAATTATGTTGATTTAGTATAACCTTGATAAATGAAAACCTTCATCAAATGAATAATATTTCCGGTCCTGAGGCTATTTATGATATAGGTTTCACTGTATTGTCTTTATACTTATAGATTCTTAAATGAATTACTCGTTGACAATAGATATTAAAATTGCTTAATGCTTTGGGTATATGCAGCTGTGTGAACTGGTATGATGCTTATTGGGTCACATTGTCGATGTTTCATATGGGTTTTTTGAACTTGCTCTTATGCTATGCTATTCTTTCAAATTTATAACATTTCCTGTTGTTTTTTATGGTTCATTGTTTATAATAACATGTATCTGTCGATCTTTGGTAGATTCTATATACATAGTTCAATCCATCACATACTCAAAGTATTGAGAACTAGAAAGTAGAAAATGCTCATATATTAGATGCTACACATACACCACATCTGCGGTACTTCATAAGTTCTTTTACCATGTTTACATTGTTTGTTATTGAAAGTGACTAACATGTATATGCGTGACCACTGTGTAGACTTTCTGCATTTAGCATTTGATTGATTACTTGTTCATCGAGAGCCTGGCATGTTGTCTATATTATTCTCGACATGTCTTCGCCTTTTATTTTTATGAGTTCTCGATTTTTTAGCATAGGTTGCCTTATGCTTTGCACATTTGACGTGAGCAGAGGCGGAGGGAGCAGTTGGGGGGGGGGGGGGGGTTCTCCCTTTCTCTGGCCTCTTAATCTGTACTTAGTTTATTGTTTTATATACGCTGCATGCAAATGTTTAATGTGTACTAGTTTAGGTTTTTTTAGTTTTAGACTTTAGTTACTATTCACATATACATATACTTGTCCTCACAATGTAATTTGCTATATTATTAATAGTGATCCTAAAATTTTTCCTCTGTGCTAGTTTGTAAATTATGGACTTGGAGTTATCTTTTCTTTCTTTTTTTGTGTGGACCCTCCTAAAATATTTGTTTGCCCCCATCACTGAATGCCGAGTCATCTTCCAAACAGCATATGCTTTACGTTTTTTTAAAAATATCATTCATGTCAATGTGAAAGTCTTTCACTTGTTTGCAACAAGATCTTCAAAAGAAAACTTAAGAAATACTGTTATTTGCTGCGATTAATAATTGGTATACACATTACTCTGTGGTTAAGCAATTAGTGTTACAGCACGTCTAATTTATTCTGACTTGTGCCTTTTTACGGTTTCTTTGTTATGTATCCACCATTCATTGTTCTCAAATTTTTGTGATACATTACTTCTAGGCTTCTAGCACCAACTTGACTCCAGCATACAAGTTGACAACTATGTTTGCTGTTAACAAAAAACTAGATGTTAAGATGTAAAATGAATGTCTTGAAAATATGTTTAGGGACCTGGTCATATTCTCTACTGGATTTTCACACCTTCTCATGATCTATCATGGTTTAATAATGTATACAAATGATATTGCAATAACTTAATAGCCAAATTTCTGGCATGATAAGTTTCCAGAGTTAAAAAAATTAAGATTCTTGTTTATTGTTATGCAATAATGATGCACTATGTCATTTACTTATCTTGTGCAATTGGTAAAGTGGTCAATTGGCTCTTTATTCAAGTTACATACCCAAGTTTTTATGTGGTTCATGTTACCATGTCTTTCTCATCATTTCACACCTGTCACCTGAATTAAGGGTTAGCCTTTTATTTTAGTAAAGTGACTTTGGTTCTAAAATGTATTTGTTCCTTGCTCACAAATCTCGCTTACTTGTTAAATGCTGTGATATGCTTTTTTTGGTTAACTTGTACTCCCACCTTGTATTAATTTCAGACTCGCGCTCTTCAGTAGACACATAATACTAATACATTACTGTCGTAAATGGGCTTATGTTATTGCTTTACAAACTTATCTAGTTAGAGATTGGTATTGATGACATCTTGAATGCATAATGGGTTTGTACTTTCTTGCTTATCCTGTTTTCACATGGCATTGGAACTTGAGAGTGTGGCTGCTTCAAAAATATGCAAGAGTGACATTTCATTTCCTTCTTTTTTCTGTGTGCATCATATTACAATAAAAAATTTAGCTCCGTCTGTCCATTAAAAAACTGTAATTTTTCAGCAAG
This sequence comes from Heracleum sosnowskyi, assembly GCA_030848705.1. Lineage (NCBI taxonomy): Eukaryota > Viridiplantae > Streptophyta > Magnoliopsida > Apiales > Apiaceae > Heracleum > Heracleum sosnowskyi. The sequence continues at coordinate 3,556,744 of CM061242.1, read as the reverse complement.
ATGATAACATTGCTTACTTAGATGATTTCGAGTAAATGTAGGAGTCTTTCCCCTGATTGAACACCACCTAAGCATTATGGAGGACTCTACAGTTTCAATCTGGCAGGATGCCGGGGAAAAAATTGGACCTATACAGCTTATCAATCTAGAAACAATTTGTTTTACAAACATAGAAGAGTTTCTTGTGCCATATAGGATGAATCTTATTCTGTCTTTTCAAGTTGAAAGTTAAAATTCCTTTAATTACAAATTTGTACTTTGTTGCAACTCAAAACGTACAAGGTTCTTGAAGAAAAAAAAATCTGTATAACCACCCAGGTAGCGTAGTTGACTAGATGCCATGCTTTCCTTCAATTGCTAATCACTCTGCTGAGGGAAACTGCTTAGGCTGCATTAATAATTATGGTTTCTATTCTGTCATCTCATGTCTACTTACGTTAGTTAACATGCTGCAAAGAAGCTTGTGAAATTATAACCTGCATGATCTTTAAAGTTCATGATGTATGGTGATTCCCTGTCAAAAGACTTTAAAGAGCTTCTCCTCTTGAGCATTGAGCAGAAGCTTTCCTAGTCTTATTTCCTTTGCCTATTTATGTTTATATATTGTTAGTTGTTAACTCTTACATTGATTCTCTTCTTTGCTCCTGACTCTTTGACATAAAACTTAGTTGTGAGAGTGTGTGGTTTTTATTTGGCACCATATACGTTCCTTCTTTATCTTCTCTCAGAAAATTCTTGTCTTTTATCTGGTGGGTTCTGATGATCTTATTCTTTTTCTTACCTACAGAGAATATTAAATCCAAAATGGAGTTTATATCATTAGCAGGAGCCAAATTTCTAATACACAGTCGTAAGATAGCATTAGATATGCAATTTTAAATTGTATTCTTAGAGGATAGCACGAAATATTTCTGTGTGATCTGGGGTGCATCTTCCTGGTAAGTACAGTTTGGACTTGGTGCTGCTGAATACTTAAAGGCTTGTCATTGAAATTTATTCATGAAACCCTGTTAGTTGTGTGTACTGGTTGAACTACTAATCCTGTATTGATGTACAACTAAATCTCACCGGTCAAAGTTCGGTAGCAGTAAGCCTGTATTCATGTACAACTGAAACCTCGCTGGTTGAAGTTCCATTGAAAAACATGTACCGATTAAGTACGAAGCATGTACTGATGTACAACTAAAATCAGTGTAGCTCATATTGCTTGAGTTTTGTTTTGTTTATTTCTTGACGTGAAATATTAGAAGACATGTAGAAATGTTATTTTCATCCCAAGCTATACCACAAAAAATGTGACCCTAAAAAATAGTATATCAAATAAGCGTGGACTAAAATATGGCAGTATCAGAGACCATGTAGCGTATATACTTAGTAATTTCGAAATCGAAATTAGCTTTTATCTCCAAATGAAGATCAATAATTAAATTTTGAGTAGTAAATCTGTAACCGTCTTGAGCAAGTACACACTTTACCAAGTCTATAATTAGTTAGACTCGAATTAACTTATTACATTGCTAAACATTGCCATTAGATTATCTTAAGAACTAAGTACATAATTTTAATTATAGATATTATCGAATCAGTTGTGTATCATCTTTTTTTCTATGCATGTAGTGTGCTCTATTATGACAATTTGCAATGTATTGTAGCCAAGGCAGGACGGAAAATATTGAATGGCATAATATAATTGTAATTCTCGTACACGTCAACTGCCCATATATATGTTCTCCCTCCAAAATACCCGTCCATTTTAGAGAGATGGGGGAGAGAGAACCAGAGCTGTGTTGCCTCATTCTTTTTCCCCTTTCCTCTCAACCAAATCAAAAGTATTTCTCTCCAGTTTTCCTCTAATTTCGAATGCAAAATATATTATCATAATCATATATATATATAATAATGGGTTCGATGAAGCAGAAGCTGAAGCTAAAACGCAGAAGCTCTGGTTCCGAACATTATGCGAAACAATCGGAAGATGATTGGAAATACGAAGTAATCAACGGTGGATCGCTAAAACACGTGGACCTGAAACACGGGTCCAATGGCTGGGCTTCACCGCCAGGAGACCTATTCTCGCTCCGATCACAAACTTATTTTACCAAAAAAGTTAAGTCTCCGTCTGGTCCGTGGCTTCTTCAACCAGCCGGTGTCGATTGGTTGAGAGCATATAATAAAATTGACAATGTGCTAGGAAGAACAGATAATCGTGTTATGAACGCTTTGAGAAAATCACAATCTGAAGGTAAAAACATGAAGTCGTTTGTAATAGCGGTGAATCTACAGATTCCTGGCCGCGAGCATCATAGCACAGTTTTTTATTTCTCGACGGATGAACCTATAGCTTCGGGTTCGCTTTTGGACCGATTTATTAACGGTGATGATTCGTTTCGGGACAGCCGGTTTAAGATGGTGAACCACATTGTAAAAGGTCCGTGGATTGTGAAAACCACGGTCGGAAATTACTCGGCATGTTTACTAGGAAAAGCGTTGGACTGTCATTACCATAGAGGTGAAAATTATCTGGAGATTGATGTAGATATTGGTAGCTCGGCAATCGCGACTACGATTTTACATTTGGCTTTGGGATGCGTGACGGCCGTGACGATAGATATGGGATTTACAGTGGAAGCACAGAGCGAGGAGGAATTACCAGAGAGATTATTTGGTGCGGTTAGAATTTTGGAAATGGAAATGTCGTCCGCGTGTTTCGTTAAAACGATGCCGTCTGATAGGAAAGTCGGAGGTGGCGGTAGTCGTAGTAGTAATAAGGTGGATGATTCCAGGTCTGATGAAGAGGACGATAAAAGCGGAAAATGATATTTATTTGTGGGATAAATTTTGTTTTTTAACAATGTCCTTGATTCACCGGAACTTTCTTAAAGTTGCGGTTATGGTAGATAATAAGTGTTGGCATTGTGGCAGTTTCTGCATTTCACTCTGAATTCAATGTTACAAACTGTCTGTGATACGTTCTTTTAACCTCTTGCAGAATGCATGTGTATACTTAGATTTCAACAGCAGCTCTCATATATATATATTTATAGATAGATAGATAGATAGTATTCTTATGAAACTTGATCTTACATCCATATATGTGTTCATCATGAACACTTTATTTTTGTAACTTTAATCATTTCTTACTGTTATCTGCAGCATAATTGACTTAATTAAGCACACCCTTGATCTCCAAACCCTAACTTCCCTCCTGCAACATCATAAACAACTTGCATAGTCTTCTGCTGAACATTCCCATAAATTGTCACATCTGATGCATCACTGTTAGGAGCAAAGGCCAAGCACACTTGTGACGTACTAACCACGTAGAACATTCCGGAATAATCAATTTGGATTTTCTTGTTTCCACCAAATTCAATCCAGATGGTCGGAACTGTTACACTCTTATATTTACTGAAGTCATAACATGTATCGAGAATGGAAACTGGTTTTCCGGATGTTAGGTAACCTGTTCCACTAGATCTAGACGGAAGACAATAGGAGAAAACTTTTCCGTATTTATCCGATGTTTGTGAAACAGTAGAAAGTTGATCTCTGGCTAGTCCAATTAATCCAGCAGTTTGACCGAATAGGCCTTGATTGTTTTGGCCACATCCGAAGTAAAAATCGGTGAAGACATCAGTAGGCGATATTGTTAATGTATCTTTAGCAAAGTAACCTACTGAGTAGGATTGATCACCGTATTGGAGTCCGTAGACACAGGTGGTTCCACCGCTGCATCCACTGTATCCTGTGGTGGATTTGAGTTGAGTACACTGGGGTGCACTGCATGCGACATTTGAATAAGCAGTGGATTGCGAAGGATTGAAGATTGGTTCGTCTTGATTGTAGCACGATCCTACGCATGGTTCACATTGTGTCCAGGTAAGGTACTGCCAGTGTCAAAAATTAATGATAGGTCCTTTTTTGGTGATCCGAGACCTACTGTGACAATGTAGTTGCCAGCGCCTAATGACAAGCCTGATTTTGCTGGAAGTGTTAACGATTCTGTGGACGTCGAGGAGTTCCAGCTGCGCTGAAGGCGATCAGTGAGTTGATTGATTTTACTCGGGACTCGTCATGAGTTAGGAGTTCTGATGCCGATGGAGATGAAGATTGTTTTGTTTTGTGTTGTTTGTGGCATGGTCCATGTTTGTGCACTACTCTGAGTGATGATGACGATGATCTGTGGCCTGTTAATTCATGAAAATTGTTCATCAATAAAGGCATCTAATAAAATTGACAAATTATAGTTTTGATATCTAAAGAGAGGAACCTTGTAAAGTGGTGTCACAAACAGAGTTTGGTAGCAAAGAACTGACTTTGATGATATGAAACTCATGCGATCCTGTAGCTCTGTCAACAGCTGCATCTCCATCATTCAAAGAAGAAAATAGAGCTAAACTTGCTATAAGTAGAGAGCAAAAGTGTAGAGATTTGGAAGAGGAAGCTGTGGGATTTCCCATTGTGCAATGCAATTCTTGGTTTAAATTGGTTTAACTAGCTCACTGCCCTTTATATACACTTTTACGTACGTATTTGGTGTGTACGAGTGCATGTATATCATTATACATATTTATACGGTTTTAAGGTTTTTGTGCATAATGCATATATATCCGTGTTCTCTGAAAATCGTCGATAAATTTTTTATTTATCGTTTAAAAATATATGATCGATTCAATTTTTGAAATTCGATTTGTCGCTATAAATTATTTTTTAATAGTACATTTTTTATAAACAAATCTAATATATTAAATATATTTAAAATATAAAAATTTATTCGATTTTTGTTCCAATTTAATAATCTCATAAATCCATGATTTATCGATAAATTGCTATTAAGTATCTTAACCGATTTATTCTGATTTTCGAAATCTACGAATGTGATATATACAGAATGATTCTGCTTAAAATAATATCGTTGTTGTTCACATCAATAAAACATTCTTTTGTAGTGGCTCTTCCCGGGCATCCACTAGGTAGCATATATATAGATAAGTGAGTTGATACTAGGAAATTTTTGTAACAAAGATGGCAAACCTTCACATAGTGCTCCAATACGAGGAAGAGTGCTAATTACAAACATATTTTAGGTTTTGAAAAGTCTTGTATTAATATTTTATTACTGTTTAGATCGATATTGCATGCCATTATTTTCTTACCGCGCGTACCGCATATATACGAGATTTTAGAGGTTCTTAGAAGTCGTTGGACCGAGTATTTCTACAAGCAATCAGTACTTGATATTATAAATTAAGTTCGAGTCTTTGAAATTTTATTTTTAAATTCGTGAAATGTTTCGCATAAATCGCACTTGAAGTGGAAAAAATTGCAAACCTAAATGTTACCTTTAAAATATTATGAGAGTGCGTGCGGTAATTTTAGTAGAAAAAAATAATGTAGTGGCGTAGTGCATTGCAGCCTAATCCTGCTTCTAATGTGCTTGTTTTCACAATTTAATGTGATTGGAAAAATAAATTAAATAAGTAATAGGTTTATGAATCTGATGATCGAGCATGTTTGAGTAATCGCAGACTACCGATGATTTCTTAGTCTACAGATATTATGCATTGTCGCTTCATTTATGAGAATACTAGTCAGTAAAGTAGCGTTTCGCGGCGATGTTTAAACTTTTTTGTTAAAAATTTTTAATATATATATTTATCTTATTTTATATCATTAATAATTAAAATTTTAAAGTTTATACGATCTTTTGTAATAACTACGCCCTCGCTTAACACGATTCTTTTCGATTGAGCCGCTCTCTCGTTGAAACCGAATATTACTATATATTATATCTTAATCCAAGGGCAAAAAGTGTCACTTTAATATTTGTGAATTTACGATTTTACCCCTGTTTTTTGAAAAATAACAAAAATACCACTACTACATTATTATGTAAAATTACATAAATATTTGTTAGCAGAGAGAATCGAACAACAGAAAACTAGCACAACCACCATGCTATATTGCTTTTTAAGTTTACAATTTTATTAGATTAACTACCTCCTTTATTCTTATCTTTTTTTTTTTTTATTTAAACCTTTGAGTAAATGAAATATTGGTCTATATTATCTTATATTCTTTTTCTATTTTAAACATTTGAGTAAATGAAATATTGGTCTATATTATTTATATAAACATGTTTTTTCATTTACGTAATTTTATATATCTATATATTCAATTATCGTTGTGAATTTTTATTATAGTTGTATTTTTTCGATTAATTACATGTTAGTTATGTTGTTGATAATTCATATTTTTATATCATATTATATATCTTTGTTATACTTTATTAGAATTATATAATTATTTATACATAAAATATATGTTGAAATCTATTATTATATGTATAATAGAGCAACTAGGGGGTTTAGTGAGACAATTTAATCATCTTGAAATTACTCTATTACCCCTCTTATATTATATTAATGATAAAAAATTTGTTATTGATGGAAATTGAACCTAGGACCTATGTGTGACAAATGTGTACATATGTATCCACTGCACCATCCCAACACTTGAATAACAACTTAAAAATTATTAACCTCATATTCACGAAAATCGCTTGTTCTATGTTTCTTAATATTTTTTTAGAGTAGTATCAATAATCTTTATAATACAAATTCGATATTAACATCTACCACTACTACAATATTGAAATTTTTTAATGTCAACCAAATATCACTTGCTATATTTTTCTTTAATATTTAATTTAAAATTTAAAACTATCAACATATTTACTCCTTTCTAATTATATTCTCATATGTAATATGCATAAAACGAATTTTATCTATTATTTTACATTTAAATCTTTTTCATTATTAGACATTAACACCTTATAATTGCATATCCATTTTTTTAATTTTCGTCTTCAATAAATAAAATTTATATGTTGATTATTTTCGAAAACTACACTACTCGTCTATAAAATATTGAACCTGAAAACTGAAAAAGATTTTTCTCTTTGTATACTAATCAAAAAGTTTTTGTAGCAGAATTTTAGAAGAAAGTTGAGGTTGTCATCGTACGACTAAATCAAATATAAACTAATATTTGTTTAAAATTTTCGAATATTTATTTTAAAATATTAAATTATTTGTGTCAAGTGGTAATTGTAAGGTAAAACGAGTAACTTATCAAGAATCAATTTACCGACTTTTTGAGAGATATAAGTAATAGTTTTCTAAAATAAAGTATATCCACAATTGTACAATTATCGAATTCAATATGTTTGCTATTAAGTTTAAACTTGGATGAAGATTACAATTATCAAATGTTTATATATATAAGCATAACACTTCAACAAAGCAGAAGATCGTTTACTTCATAACAATACTGATGTCAATATTAATTATCATATAATTTATTTATCGCACATTTAACGTTTACATATACGATATATTTTGAAAAAAGGAATAAAAAATATATTCGTATCTAGAGCATGCCCGTACGTAGGACTAAAAACATAATTCTAATGGCAGTGTTTAAACAATATTTGCATAAACTTGTGGTTTATCACTAACTGGATCTTGCCAAATCAATATATAAAGTATTGAATCCGAAAACTGGAAAAGATTTTTCTCTTTGTATACTAATAAAAAAGTTTTTTCAAGTGGCTTTTACAAGAAAGTTGAGGTTGTCATCGTACTAAATCAAATATAAACTAATATCGGTTTAAAATTTTCAAATATTTATGATAAAATATTAAAAGTATTGAATGTTAAATTATTTGTGCCAAGTGGAAATTGTAAGGTAAAACGAGTAATTTATCACGAATCAATTTACCAATTTTTGAGAGATAAAAGTAATAGTTTTCTAAAATAAAGCATGTCAACAATTGTACAATTATCGAATTCAATATGTCTGCTATTAAGCTTAAACTTGGATGGAGATTACAATTATCAAATATATATATCAATATTATTATATAATAGACGAAACATTAAAAGTTTGGTTGGTCGGTATGGTACGTTGTGATTTTACTTAATTACCCTTAATTAACTGTACTTCGTGTTTTTACTTAATTAACCTTACTTATTTATAGAAATATATATTATTAAATAATAATATTACCTATTTATAACCAATTACCTTTTTCACCTAAACTACATTATTTTTTCTATTTTTTCTAACAAATTCCCATACTATTTCAAATATATCACGGGCAATTACCTTTTTTAACTAAAACATATTTGTTTTTATATTTTTCTTTACTAAAACCCCTCCTTTTCCAAAAATATCACGGACAAACCTTTAGTTATTTATTTTTAAACCTATTTTAATATTATAATTATTTTTTAAAAGTTTACCTATTTTAACATGTCTACTTATTTTTCTTAACAAATGTAATTACTAAAAATATTAAAATATAAATAATCAAATACCTATTTATAACCAATTATCCTTTGAGTTAAAACACATTATATATTTTTTCTAACAAAGTCCATCCTTTTCTAAATATATTACGGGAAATTGCTTTTTACAATTTACTTTTTCTATTTTCCCACTAAAATCCATTCTTTTCCCAAAAATATCACAGGAAACCCTTTACTTATTTATTTTAAAACGTATTTAAATACTTTTAATTATTAAATTTTAAAACCTCATTTTCCAAAAAATTCACGGGCATTTACCATTTTAAACTAAATATATGTTACATTTTTTATTTTTTCTTACTAAAACCTCTCATTTTCCAAAAATATAACGGGCACCCATACTTATTTATTTTAAAATATGTTTTAATGTTTTTAATTAATTAAAAGTGTTTAGCTATTTTAACATGCCTACTTATTTTTTGCACAACTACAATTAATAAAATATTAAAATAATAATAATAAAATAACAATTAACAATCCATGCATCGCACGGGTTTTAAGCTAGTATATATATATATACTATATCATTAAAGCCGAAACATTGAAAGTTTTGGTTTTTAGTTTTCGGTTAGTTTTTGGTTTTCGTTACTTTTTCTAATTAATAAATTAATAATATAATCAAAATTCGGGAAAGTTTTATTCTATATTAATATTTCACTATATTTTACTACATAAAAATCAAATAATATTGAAATCTAATAAAAAAATGGAAATGTGGGATCTAATTTGTTTAAATTTAGGATATACTGCTACAAATATACTTCTTTCTTTTTAGGATAATGAAAGCTTTTTTCTAACAAAATTTACTCATTTTCCAAAAATATCATGACAATTATCTTTAAATTAAAACATATTACCTTTTATATTTGTTATCACTAAAATCTCTGTTTTCCAAAAATATGAAATGCAATCCTTACTTATTTATTTTAAAACCTATTTTAATACTCTATTTAATAAATAATAAAATAATATAAAAATAGTAACTAGCTGATTGCCTTTTATAATTAAAAAAAATTCAAACAAAATCTACTACTTTTCCAAAAATATCATGACAATTAGTTTTAAATTAAAACATAATATCTTTTATATTTGTTATCACTAAAATCTCTAGTTTCCAAAATTATGAGGTGCAATCCTTACTTATTTATTTTAAAATCCATTTTAATACTCCATTTAATAAATAATAAAATAATATAAAAATAGTAGGTAGCTTATTGCCTTTTATAATTAAAATATTTTTTTTCCTAACAAAATCTACTTGTTTTCCAAAAATATCACGGGCAAATACCTTTAAATTAAAATATATTACCTTTTATATTTGTTATCACTAAAATTTCTCTTTTCCAAAAATATAAAGTGCAACCCTTACTTATATATTTTAAATCTTATTTTAATACTTTTAATTATTAAAAAAAACTTACCTATTTTAACAAGTGAACGTATTTTTTTTAACAAATACAGTTAATATAATTAAAACACATTTGAAAATATTATAGGTAGTTATTTTTTTTAATTAAAACATGTTAGTTTTCCTATTTGCCCTTATTAAAAAAACTTACTTATTTTAACATGTCAGCGTATTTTTTTAATAAATACAATTAATATAATTAAAACACTTATAAAAATATCACGGGTAATTACTTTTTTTAATTAAAACATGTTAGATTTTCTATCTGTCCTTATTATTAATAGTGAACGTATTTTTTTAACAAATACAATTAATATAATTAAAACACATCTAAAAATATTATAGGTAGTTATTTTTTTAAATTAAAACATGTTAGTTTTTCTATTTGTCCTTATTAAAAAAACTTACTTATTTTAACATGTCAGTGTTTTTTTTAATAAATACAATTAATATAATTAAAATACTTCTAAAAATATCATGTGTAATTACTTTTTTTAATTAAAACATGTTAGATTTTCTATCTATCCTTATTTTTAATATTATTTTATTATAAAATAATATTAATAATACCTCATTTATCTTCCTCAGCCCCATCTGTATTTTATTATAAAATATTAAATTATTTGTGTCAAGTGGCAATTGTAAGGTAAAGCGAGTAGCTTATCACGAATCAATTTACCAACTTTTTGAGATATATAAGTAATAGTTTTATAAAATAAAGTATATCCAAAATTGTACAATTATCGAATTCACTATATCTGCTATTAAGCTTAAACTCGGATAGAGACTCCAATTATCAAATTTATATATATATAAGCATAACACTTCAACAAATTAGGGGATCGTTAACTTCACGACAATACTGATGTCAATATTAACTATCATATAATTGATTTAGCGCACATTTAAGGTTTAGGTGTACAATATATTTTGAAAAAAGAATAATAAATATTCTCGTATCTAGAGCATGCCCGTATGTAGGACTAAAAACATAATTTTAATAGCAGTATTTAAACAATATCTACATAAACTTGTCGTTTATTACTAACTGGATCTTTCCAAACCAATAAATGTCTGTGCTTAGTGACATCAACCGTAGAATTCAAAACTTTAAAACGTTTTCAATGTATATCACTAACTAACGTTATTCATTAGCACGACAAGTCCATGTACAAAATGAAAAAAGAAATTGCATCTTACAATACAATATGTACACATTTTAGTAAAATGTGAGTCTAGAGCATGCCCGTGCCTCGCACGGGCTATAAAGCTAGTTTGATCTAATATAAGGAATATTGTATATATTATAAATCTCATTATTTGTTATTTTTATAATTTAAAATCAAGAAAATTAGCATTAAAATTATGCAATGTTAACGCTTATACAGTCTGTTCGTCGCATTCATTTCTTAGCAATTTTTTTCCAAAATATAAGCTTTATTTTTTAATATTCTGTAATTACATGTCATTCTTTATTAGCTTCGGTATATCTCTAATTTATCAATTTTTTCTTCAATTTTTTTCACTTTTGTCACCATTCTAATTCCCCGTTGATGTCCGATTCAAAAATCGGGGTGAGATTTTAAAATGTAGAATATTACTGAATATATAATTACAGGATATTTTTTCATTATAAATGATGAACATAAAAGATAAAATCTCTACATTCTCTTTGTCATGATAAATGATTGTGGGAAGAACGGAAGTTTCATATTTGTTAATATTGGGTTTATGATTTCTTCATTCATTTCTATCCAATCAAAAAAGAGTTCTTGTCATTGATTGCATTAATTTTTAAATCTTGATGAATCATCAGATAAAAAATATCGTTTTAATTCATTTTTTCATTTTTTGGTAATTTTTATGAAAAATAAAATTTAAAAGAGAAAATTCCACATTACACATGAATGTAAATTAGTCTGGATAATAAAATAATTTTATTAATATTTATCTCTTTGTGTGTATATATATATAGTAAATTATTGAAATAAAAAGATCTAAATTCTATTTATAAAATCATACATAATATGTAACTACATCAAATATGAACTATATATATCATAATTTTCAAGTACATAAAATATCAAATATTTGAGTTAAATTAGAAATGTTTTATATATCAAAGATTTAGACTTTGAGGGGTTTAAACATATATGTCGACTAAAAAAGATAATTATTTGAAAATGTACACGATACAATTGAATTGATTCCAAAAAGACGATAACTCAAAAATAGGATCTATGTTTGGAATTAAAAATCAACATAGTTAAGCTATGATTATTGTTAGGCTCAAGACATGTCTGAATACCACTATTAACAAGCCTACACTATGTGACTATGTCACACTACATGACCTAGTGATTTCTATCACTGGGATAGAGTATAGGTCTCTAAATGTACTTGTCTTGTTCTCATGAACAATAGCTTTATCATGTATGCTCAGATTTATAATGAGCTTAGTAAAGTTTCTTGCATCTAGTTTGTATATATAGGCCATTGAATAATTATCCTGGTAGAAGTTCAGAAGTGTTCATGCAGCAGGATAGAGTTGAATAAGGCTATGAAGAAATAAGTTGCAGGAATTTGTCTAAGGCATTATATAGCAAAGTCAAAAGAAAGCTATGTCGTGAAGTCACCAATATCCATGTCGTGAAGTACTATATCGCATAGTCCATTTTGTACTATGTCGAGAAGTCCTCAAGACACATGTCGTGAAGTGTTGAAGTCAGCAAAGTCAAAAGAGCCTAGATCGTGAAGTCCTCAGAAGCCTTATGTCGCATAGTCATCAAATGACCTATGTCGCATAGTCATCAAATGACCTATGTCGCATAGTCATCAAATGACCTATGTCGCATAGTCATCAAATGACCTATGTCGCATAGTCATCAAATGACCTATGTCGCAAAGTCTTCAAAGGCTATATCGCGTAGTCCTCACAAGGGAGATCGCGAAGTCAGGGATAAAGTGGAGTTCACGATATCAACACTTAGCCGTTTATAACAAGACAAATCAAGGTACAGAACCAAGAATCAAAGGAGACAAATACTGAAGCATTTGTTCTGGCAAGGTGGTCCAAAGAACAGATGGCAAATCTACAGCTAAACTTGGAGAGAAAGATAAGAGACAAGCAGCTACAGAAACGGGAAAGACTCCGAAAAGCAGGTGGTCCTTCCTAACACAGTGAACTTCTTATGGCAGGACAAGTTGGACTTTCAGAAGGGGTAGCTGTGTAATATTGTGTGTGCCTAGTTTGTATAGGTGAATATATATATCGTGCACACACAACTGTAAGAAGTAAGAGAGATACACATAGTTATTTGCTAAGCTCTTTTCTCTGTAAGCAAGCAAGTTCAAACTGTTCTTGTTTAGAAGCCAGAAATTCGATTGTGAATTTCCTGGAAAGCTGTAGTATTTAATTTGCTTATACAAAGTAGATTAAAGTGATTGTGTGTGTTATTTACTTTCTGCATATTACATATCATAATCACATACAGTTGTTTACTTAGGTTTCAAGAATCGAAAAATATATCAAACTATCCATTCACCCCCCCTCTGTCTAGTTTCTAGTAGTATTCATTTCTAACAAGTGGTATCAGAGCGTAGGCTGTTAACGTACAAACAGGAAAAGATCAAGAATGAGTTCACAGAAACTAAGCAGTATCAAGATTCCTCCCTTTAACAAGGAGCACTACAGTTTATGGAAGAAGAAGATGTTGCTTTTCATCAAAGCTTCTAACCCCATGTATTTAGATATTCTAAAGCATGGTCCCTTCATTCCAATGATCGAGATTGGTGAAACAACCAATGACACTGAGATTGTACCAGCAAAACATGTGCCCAAAGATCCCTTAAAATACACTGATCCTGAAAAGGAAAAAGTAGCATTGGATGGACATCTTCAACTTATCATTTGTGAATCTATGGACTTCAACATGTATGGCACTGTTGCTCATTGTACTAGTGCCAAGAAGATGTGGGATCTTATAGAAGTGCTCTGTGAAGGAACTACTGAAGTAAGAAAGAACAAGAAGCAGATTCTTGTTTCACAATATGAAGCCTTCATGGCTCAGCCAAAAGAGGGAATCACAGAAGTGTTTGAGAGATTCAACAAGCTGATAAACGAGCTCAAACTCTATGACAAACACTATGAAACAGAAGAGCTCAATATGAAGTTTCTACTAACTCTGCCAGATCACTTGGAACCAAGAATCTCTTCCCTTAAAGAAAGAGATCTGACAAAGATTGGTTTTGATGTGTTGTATGGTGTTTTAAAGACATATGAGTTAGAGCTGTTTCAAAAGAGATCTATTCAAGCAAAGCAAGGATTAGTGGCTAATACCTCCTGTGCACTTATTGCTGACAACCTAAGTCAAAGAATGGACTCTCTTAAAATCAGTCAGGTCAAGATTGAGGAACTGGAAGTTGAAGACACTGGTGATGAAACTCAGGTTGTGTATGATTTACCTGAAGAGGATGAGTTCTACAGTATAGATGAGCTGGACAAAATGGAAAACAAATCTTTTGCTTATATGGCTAGGAGGTATCCTAACATAAGGTTTAAAAGAAAGCAGCCATTTAGGTCCAAGTTCAATAATGGAAACACTGGTGGATCTAGTGGCTCAAACACCTTCAATAAAGGAAAAGGGATTGCTGGTGCTGCTAAAGGTGGATACAAGACAGGAAGTGTGGATAGGACCAAAATAAGGTGCTATAACTGCAATGAACTTGGGCATTTTGCCACTGAGTGCAAAAAGCCTAAACAAGTCAAGAAGGACAAGGCATACTTAGAGCTTGAAGCTAAGTATGAGGCTCTACTCAAGAAACAACAGGGCAAAGCTTTTATTGCTGAGGGAAAATGCTGGGATGACTCTGATGAAGAAGAAGAACAAGAATACTCAAACTATGCCCTGATGGCATTTTCTGATGAAGGTGATTCAAGTCAGGTACCTATTCTTACTTCTCTTGATATGACTCCCCTTCAATATAAGCAAACTGTTGAAGATATGAGCACTGAGATGTTTAATATTCATACTAGCATGTTAGTAGCTAATGAAGAAATTGACAGACTAACTGCTAAGAATGTTGAGCTTACAGAAAAGAATGAGCAACTTGAGTTAATGGTTGTGAACCTGGATGGTTTGAAAAAGGAGGTTGAGTATCTTAAAAACAAAGTGATTTGTGCTGAGCAGATAGAGAATGCCCTTAGAGAACAAATTGCTGAAACTGAACTGAAACTAAGAAGCTTCAAAAACTCCTCTGAACTTATTCAAACCTACCACAAGGAACACACTGAAGACTGCAAGGTTGGAGTTGGTTTTGACTATGATAATGACAAGGGAAGGAAGAAGGTCAAGGGCAAAGGAAAGGAAACTTTTACAAACAAAAATGCCCCAACCATATTGTCAAGTGCTGAACTGCCCATCTTCAGAAAGAGTGTTGTTGAGTTTGATGAGGAACTACTGATCATCAAGCAACAACTACTTGAAGAAGATGAGGTTGCTAAGAACACTTCTTCCTTTCCTGAACTTGTCAATCAGAAAGAGACCAAAGACAATCTTGTCAAGAGTCCTAAAGCAAAGAAAGAAGTTGTTAAGAAAAGGAAACAAAACAGAAACGGTAAAGTTGGTGTTAACAAAGGAAACAACTATGCTTATGTGCCAAATGCTCCCAGGAAACAATGTCAAAAATGCCTATCTGTTAATCATTTGACTCATAAGTGTAGTAAGTCTGAAATTGTTGAAGTTGACAACCTAAGTAACCTTTCTGCAAGCATAAATTCTAGTCATGATTCTTTCTGTGGTAAGCCAAACTGCATGACATGCTATGTGACTGTGATTGCTAACTGTTTATCTCTTAAACATAAACTTGACTCTGCACAATCTGGTGAATCACACACACACATACATTCTCATAGGACAGGGTCCCCAATCAGGGTTGAGAGGGTGAAAACTTCATGTGAGCCTAAGAGTGTAAACTCCAAAGCCACAGAAAAAGTGAAGTCTCCTACTATGAGAAATCAATTTATGACAGAAGAATTATTTATCAAAATGTTTCTAAATCATCTGGACCCTACCAAGTGTGGGTACCAAAAACAACTTAGTCACTTTGTGAATGCAGGGCAACAGGAATAAAAGAGTCATATGGATCTTGGACAGTGGATGCTCAAGTCACATGACTGGTGATATGGCCCTGCTATCACATTTTGAGGAAAAGGCTGGCCCATCAGTAACCTTTGGAAATGACAACATTGGTTATACAATGGGATATGGCAGTGTTAAATCTGGAAATGTCATTATTGAAGATGTAGCATTTGTTGAAGGACTGAAGCATAATCTCTTGAGTATTGGACAGTTTACCAACAGAGGCTTCAAAGTGGAATTTGATGAAGACCTTTGTTCAATCTCAAAAAGGGAAAGTGGTGAAGTTGTTCTAACTGGTGTGAAGAAAGGAAGCTTGTTTGTAGCTAATCTCAAGGCTGCAGATAAGGGAGAAATTTGTTGTTTCTACACAAAAGCCACAAATGAGGAATTCTGGCTGTGGCACAAGAAACTGTCTCACTTGAATGTTCAGGCAATGAACTCTCTAACCAAGAGAGAACTCATCAGGGATTTGCCTGCCTTGGAGTTTGTGCAAGATGGAGCATGTGAAGCTTGTCAGAAAGGGAAGATTAAAAGATCAAGTCACAAGAACAAGTTGCTCAATACAAACTCAAAACCTCTGCAACTAATTCACATGGACTTATTTGGCCCTGTGAATGTAATGTCCCTCTCCAAAAAGAAATATGCTCTAGTGATGGTAGATGACTATTCAAGATATACTTGGGTGGAATTCCTATTCTCCAAGGATGAAGCACCCCAAGTCATAATAGAGCATATCAAGAGAGTTGATAAAGAAGCACAAAGCACTGGTTCCTCTGTAGTTGCTTTGAGAAGTGATAATGGGACTGAGTTCAGAAATTCAACATTGTATGAGTTTTGCAAAGATAAAGGAATTTCTCAATAATTCTCAGCTCCTAGAACACCTCAACAAAATGGAGTAGTTGAGAGAAAGAATAGAACTCTCATTGAAGCTGCAAGGACAATGCTGCTGGATGCAAAGCTACCCACTAGCTTTTGGGCTGATGCTGTTAACACAGCATGCTATGTGCAAAATAGAACATTAATCAATAAGAAGACTGGCAAAACTCCTTACTCATTAATGACTGGAAAAAGAGCATCCTTCAAGCACCTGCATGTGTTTGGAAGCAAGTGCTTTGTGATGAAAGATACCTCTGAGCATGTTGGAAAATTTGATGCTAAGGCATTTGAAGGTATCTTCATTGGATACTCTCTGGAAAGGACAGCATACAGAGTGTTTGTACCTGAGCAACACAAAGTCATGGAAAGCATGGATGTTACCTTTGATGACAAGAAAACTCCAGGACTGAAAACAAGTGATCAAGACAGTGTGCTATTGAGATTTGAGAATCAAGGTTATCTTGAGGATTCTGAAAGTGAAGATGAACCCCCTGTTCAAACTGTTCTAGAAAATGAAATTCTTGAAGTTGACAATCTTCTTCAAACACCTGTGCAAGGATTCACAAACACAGGGGGAGAAGAAGAGAATGCAACTGTCAACCAAAATGAGATTGGAACAGATCAAGGAAATGAACAGGGGCACACAAGGAAATGGGACAGAGCCCACACTAGGGATCAAATCATTGGAGATCCTAGTGAGGGAGTTAGAACAAGAAGGGCAACATTAAATACATGTCTGTATAGCTGCTTTCTGTCACAAGAGGAACCTAAATTAATTGAAGAAGCTTTGAAGAATTCTGATTGGATTGTTGCCATGCAAGAAGAGTTGAATCAATTTGAGAAAAACAAAGTATGGGAACTAGTGCCACCTCCAAAAGGAAAGAATGTTATTGACACCAAATGGGTGTTCAGGAACAAGATGGATGAAGAAGGAGTGGTAGTAAGAAACAAAGCAAGGCTGGTTGCCAAAGGATATTGTCAGCAAGAAGGCATTGACTATGATGAGACATTTGCACCTGTAGCTAGACTGGAAGCCATAAGAATCTTCCTGGCTTTTGCAGCTCACTCAGATTTTAAGGTGTATCAAATGGATGTGAAAAGTGCATTTCTTAATGGTGATCTTGCTGAAGAAGTCTATGTGTCTCAACCACCTGGCTTTGAAAGTGAAGACTTCCCAAACTTTGTGTATAGACTGCTCAAGGCGCTCTATGGACTCAAACAGGCACCAAGAGCCTGGTATGAAACTCTATCTCAATTCCTTCTTGAGCATCAATTTACCAGGGGTACAATTGACAAAACCCTATTCTTCAAGAAGCATGGAAATGATATCATTCTTGTTCAAATCTATGTGGATGATATCATCTTTGGCTCTTCAAATGAAAAACTCTGTGAAAGGTTCTCTAAGTTGATGCAAAGTAAATATGAGATGAGTATGATGGGAGAGTTAACCTACTTCCTAGGCCTGCAAGTACATCAAAGGGAGGATGGCATCTTTATAAACCAATCTAAGTATGTCAAGGATCTTTTAAAGAAATATGGTTTAGAAGAGTCATCCCCAGCTAAAACTCCTATGTCTACTGCAATCAAGCTGGATGAAGACAAGAAAGGCAAGAGAGTTGATATCAAGGTCTATAGAGGAATGGTTGGATCCCTACTCTATCTCACAGCTAGCAGGCCAGACATCATGTTTGCCACATGCCTTTATGCAAGGTTTCAGTCTGATCCCAAGGAATCTCACATGATGACCATCAAAAGAATTTTCAAATATCTGAAGGGGACTCCTAATCTTGGGCTATGGTATCCAAAGGGCACTGGGTTCAACCTGGTTGGTTACACAGATTCTGATTATGCTGGATGCAGAATTGACAGGAAGAGCACCTCTGGAAGCTGTCAATTCCTAGGTCAAAGGTTAGTGTCCTGGTTTAGTAAGAAACAACAGTCCACAGCAACATCCACAGCTGAGGCTGAATATATTGCTGCTGGAAGTTGCTGTGCTCAATTGCTTTGGATTAGAAATCAACTCATGGATTATGGGCTAGTGTTAGAACACATTCCTCTAATGTGTGATAATACTAGTGCAATATCCATAGTTGCCAATCCTGTTAATCATTCTACTACAAAGCACATTGAGATCAGGTACCATTTCATTAGGGAACATGCTGCAAATGGTACCATAGAAGTCTCTTATGTTCCAACTGAGAAACAACTAGCTGACATATTTACTAAACCTCTGAATGAAGCAGTCTTCAACAGACTTGTGAGTGAAATTGGAATGCTCAATCCTTCATTCAGTTGTTCTAAGTAAATATGCTGGTTAATAGTTTGCAGCAGTAAATTTTCACTGTATTTAAATGATCTATTTGTTTGGAGTGAAAATTAGCTGAGATATGATTTATAAATATTTCAGTATTTTACTGCATATTTTTCAAAATCATATTTGTTAGTGGAGTTGTGAGCTTTTGAGACATCTCGATATAGATGATTTTCAGAGTTCACGACATAGTTCAAATTAAACAGACTTATATCGCAAACTGTTGAGATTGTGAGACTTCGCGACATAGTTCATTTCATGAGTTTGCGACATAGTTAATTTTATGACTTCGCGACTTAGAATAACTATATCGACAAGTCTCCATAGTTGACAGAATTTTGATTTAAATTAATTTTATTTCAAAATTTGATAAAAGTCTGACAAATTGCTTAAAATTCCTAAAAGAGAGCTTTAGACAGGGTATTTCTACTATATCGCAAAGTCTCCCCGATCCTTTCATTTTGAAGACTTTGCGACATAGTTCATTGTTGAGACTATGCGATATATTTTGCAAGACTTTGCGGTACAGGCTATTATTGACTTCGCGACATACATATAGACTGTACATATTCATAACTCCATATCGCAGTGTCTCTATCATATAAATACCTTTTCTAACCGTTCACAACTTTTCATCTTGTCTTTTGCTCTCAAACTCTCAAACCTAAGCAAAAATTCTCTACTCTAATTTTCACTCTCTCTCTCTCTCTCGAAATGGCACCCAAATCTCAAACTGTATCATCCTCTATCCCTTTAACAATTCCCAAAGAAACCAATCTTCTCACCATTCCCTCTGAGGCTGAGGCTAACCCAAGGTACAAGTGTTTTGTCCGGTTCTTGAACACTTCCTACCTACGCCAAGCCCTAACCCTGAACCCTACCTTGTATGTTGATGTGTTGGAAGGATTCTGGAGAACGGCGTTGGTATCAACAATGGCTAGGGAAGATGGAACCTCATTCCAGGAGGTTAGTTGTTCAATTGGAGGCAAACACTTTCAATTTGGTGAAAGGGAAATCAATGAAGCTTTGGGGTTCAAGGTGGAAGGTCATGACCAAGAAGCTACAGATGCTCAAATCATAGAATTCATGACCTTCATTCAGTATGCTGATGAGATAGATACTGGAAAGCTGAATAAGAAGTTTGTGAGAAGGGAGTGGTCATTTCTGCTTGACGCACTCCAGAAGGTGTTTCTCTGCAGGAAGACAGGATGGGACCATATCAGTCACATTGCTGTGAAGCTAGCCTACTCCTTGGCCAACAACCAGGAGATCAATGTGGGAGCCATAATTCTCAAAGAATTGACTCAGAGGCTAGGCAGGACCGTTCGTGGTAGAGGTAATGACATCTTTTACCCTCGTTTCCTTCAAGTTATTTTAAATTTTCTTGATGCAAATGTCCATCTATTGGAGGGTATAGATAACACTAAAATGGCTTATTCCAAGTCCATGTCCAAAGTACTATTTGGTTCATTGGACACAAGGAATCAAGTGGATGTGATTCTAAGTGTGACCAAGCATATGCAGGACACATTTGAGTCTTATCCACTTGATAAGCCCATATATCATGAACTTTCCTGGACAGGGAAGGCTAAGACTGAAGGAGCTGCACAGTCTATCCCCAGCCTTCCTATCCCATCCAGCAATCCTACTGAAAACACCACTGTAGAGGATAGGCAACCAAGTGCATCAATCTCTCAAAAGGTTGATGTTACTAAAAAGAAGTCAAAGAAGAGAGCCCTAGCAGTGATAAATGACTCTGTAGAGATAGGAAGTGAGGATCCTGAGTCACCCCTTACCAGACAAAGGAAGAAGTCAAAATCTAAACCTACCACTGAATCCTCCCAACAGGATTCAGATGTGGAAAAAGGGGTACACCTACTACTGTCAATGGCCTCCCAACAGGTTATTGGCATTGAAAAGAGTAGTCTCCCCACTACAACCTGTACTGAGTCTGCACAGGATCAAGAACTCACTCTTGACCCTAGGAGTGATAAGGCTGATGACACACAGAGTGGAGAGCACATCACTGTTGAAACTCCTCCTATTTCTCAGGGGAAGTTGCCAAAATCTAGTCTAAACCCCACTTCTCTCTCAGATTCTTCCATAAAAATTTCTTCTGAACAAGAAAGTCATTCCAATGACAATCTTGCCTTTGATCAATCACAATTCTCTCCTGTGATTGAGCCAATTTCAAGTGACATGGTGCATGACACTATGCTCACCACCCAGGAACCACATCTAGTTGGTCAGGGAATGCATGCTGGGGCATATCCTAATGACACCAACACAAACATGGAGGATTCACCAGTTTTCACTGGAGACTCTATGCCAAATTCTCCCATCCTTAGGGATGTGGAACTGTCTTCACAGACAACTAGGGCTAATGTTGTAACACATCCCATTTCAATGGGGACAACATTAGACCCTACAGCCATTCCAAGGCTGGAGGAGACTCAAACTCTTACATCTCATGAAGTGCCTAGCACTAGCTCTCACTTGGCTCAGGCCACTATGTCAGAATGGCTGAAGCCTGTGCACCATGACAGGCCTTCAGGATCATCATCCGTGCCTTCCAAAATGACAGAAGAAGCCATACAAGATCTCCATGTAACACAGATTGATGAGTTCTCCAAAATAGCTCAACATCTCCTCACCTCAAATCTTCCCAATGCTGATTATGAAGCTATCTTACTTTGCCACAAGGTGGATGGTATCCTCAAAGAAGTCCAGAAAACCTCCACAAATGTATCCATGATGGATGTGACTCTTGCCATGGTCACAGACAACATCAAGAAACTGGCTTCTTCACTGGAAACTCAAGCGAAAGCCACCATCACCTCAAATGCTATGATAAATGTCATGTGGAAAAATCAGTATGGTGACAAGTTGGTGGATGAAGTCCCTCTGTCAGACATCTCCAAATATGACTTTGCCAGGGTCAAAGATCAATCCCTAAACTCATTTAGGTCTCAACAATTATTCTCTAAGGTGGATGGCTTAGAAAAAGAAGTGGCCTCTCTCAAGGATGAAAACAGAATGCTATCTACATCCTTAAGCCAACTCAATGACAAGCTGGATGACCAAGGCAACAACACCTCAAACATCTTACTGGTGCAGCAACAAATGATGACTTCAATGATGAGATCCATGAACCTGCCTATCCCTGGTGAAGCTCAAGACTTTTTGTCTGATCCCAAGCCTAAGGGGGAGAAAGTTAAGGAGGTCATTGTGAAAAAGAAAGGGGGAGTACCTGCCAAGCAGTCAAAACTTAAGGGCAAGCTCATTGAAGAGACAATAAAGCCAGTCAATCTTCCCCCTGTAGAGGTCATCAATGCACAAGGCCAGAAAAGCACAGTCACCACTACCTACTATCCCTCCACAATGCCAAAAGATATCTCCACTTCTCAACCTGCTCAACCTACTTCCAATGCTCAACCTGCCAAAGCAACAACAATCACAGAGGCCAAGCTACAGGAAGTTGCCAATTCTCACATCTATCATGATGAGGCCTTCCTGGAGTTTCTGAAAGCCACCTACAGAGATGCACAAGAAGATGCAAGGACTTACAGAATGAAGCTCAAGGAAAACATTAAGTACTTCACAGTTGCAGTAAGGAAAATCAAGGATGTCCATCTAAGAGAGATAATCATGGTGTGCAAGGACAACTGATTGTGGCACCTAGCTTTTCAAACTCTAGAGAAACTGAGATTCACTGAGCTGTCAACAATAATGGACTTAATAGAAAAAGGTGGGGCTAACAACAAGAGACTGTTTGATGACTTGAAGATGGATCAAGATCAAAGACTGCCTGAGGTTATCTCAAAGCCAAAGACAATAATCTTCCAAAGTCTATCTCAAGACAGCAGCATTGACCAGTTGGTGATCCCTTCAGATTTGACAAGAAAGAATAATGCAAAGATCAACCAGGTGCTGCAAATGCTAAGAGCCAAGAGGGGAGTCAGGACAGCTGAGGAACTAGAGATGATTCACACTCTACAATCTTTTCTGATTCATGGAGTCATTCCTAAATCTGTCAAAGAAAAGAACAAAAAGAAGGATGGAGATGATGATGATGATAAGGAAAAAACCTATGAAAGGAGATCTCAGTCAAGGAGAGATAAGGAAAGGAGCAAATATTCAAAGAAATCAAAGGATGCTGATGATAGCAAGAGGGATGACAAGGGGGCAAAGGAATCAGTTAAGAAAACAAGAAGTGGAATTCAGCAAGTCAAGGACATTGCTAGTAATACTTTAACCACAACACAAGACTCTAAGTCTAGGGTGGGTACTGTTAGCAATGATCCTCCAAAATCATTATCCATGACTTCTGAACCTGAATTGCCACAGAAGAAAGATGAAGCCACTAAAGTAATTTCAAGAAAACCACTATTAACAAGCCTACACTATGTGACTATGTCACACTACATGACCTAGTGATTTCTATCACTGGGATAGAGTATAGGTCTCTAAATGTACTTGTCTTGTTCTCATGAACAATAGCTTTATCATGTATGCTCAGATTTATAATGAGCTTAGTAAAGTTTCTTGCATCTAGTTTGTATATATAGGCCATTGAATAATTATCCTGGTAGAAGTTCAGAAGTGTTCATGCAGCAGGATAGAGTTGAATAAGGCTATGAAGAAATAAGTTGCAGGAATTTGTCTAAGGCATTATATAGCAAAGTCAAAAGAAAGCTATGTCGTGAAGTCACCAATATCCATGTCGTGAAGTACTATATCGCATAGTCCATTTTGTACTATGTCGAGAAGTCCTCAAGACACATGTCGTGAAGTGTTGAAGTCAGCAAAGTCAAAAGAGCCTAGATCGTGAAGTCCTCAGAAGCCTTATGTCGCATAGTCATCAAATGACCTATGTCGCATAGTCATCAAATGACCTATGTCGCATAGTCATCAAATGACCTATGTCGCATAGTCATCAAATGACCTATGTCGCATAGTCATCAAATGACCTATGTCGCAAAGTCTTCAAAGGCTATATCGCGTAGTCCTCACAAGGGAGATCGCGAAGTCAGGGATAAAGTGGAGTTCACGATATCAACACTTAGCCGTTTATAACAAGACAAATCAAGGTACAGAACCAAGAATCAAAGGAGACAAATACTGAAGCATTTGTTCTGGCAAGGTGGTCCAAAGAACAGATGGCAAATCTACAGCTAAACTTGGAGAGAAAGATAAGAGACAAGCAGCTACAGAAACGGGAAAGACTCCGAAAAGCAGGTGGTCCTTCCTGACACAGTGAACTTCTTATGGCAGGACAAGTTGGACTTTCAGAAGGGGTAGCTGTGTAATATTGTGTGTGCCTAGTTTGTATAGGTGAATATATATATCGTGCACACACAACTGTAAGAAGTAAGAGAGATACACATAGTTATTTGCTAAGCTCTTTTCTCTGTAAGCAAGCAAGTTCAAACTGTTCTTGTTTAGAAGCCAGAAATTCGATTGTGAATTTCCTGGAAAGCTGTAGTATTTAATTTGCTTATACAAAGTAGATTAAAGTGATTGTGTGTGTTATTTACTTTCTGCATATTACATATCATAATCACATACAGTTGTTTACTTAGGTTTCAAGAATCGAAAAATATATCAAACTATCCATTCACCCCCCCTCTGTCTAGTTTCTAGTAGTATTCATTTCTAACAATTTTCCATGATCATAAGTATTATAAAACTGTCTAACTATTAATGATGACTGGTTAAACTATTAATAAATGGTAAAGTTTGTTAAAATTGATAATTATAAGTTTATTTTGATAAATGAAATTCTAAATAGGGTTTGTGGGCTTTGTGGACATCAACACCGAAGCTAAGACATAAGAAAATTCAAGTAAGGATTATTTTTAGTATATACAAAGGATGATTTTCTTATTACAAAAATGTCATTCAATATTTGTATTGAAAAAATAGTATAACCTCGGTTTAAGTCCCGAGGTCAAAATCATGGCTATTTTTCACTTTTAAATAGATGAATAATCACTGGACATTTATAAAGTTATCACATTAAATTAATTTTCAGAAAAAAATAGACTTAAAAATTATATATGTATTAGTATATAGTTGTTTATAACACGTACAAAACACGAGTTATAGTTGTTCATTAATGTTGTCTAATCATTCTTACATCGAAAAAAAAATAAGCATATGACTTTTATCGCATAGATATTAGGAGATTATTACGAACTCTGATCAAATTTACAAGTATTTGATCATGAAAACGGTACACAATTTTACAAAATTAGTTTACAAATCTATGATACATTTCAAATACTATCATCTAATATATTTTTAATTATAAAATTATTTCGATATATGAATAAATTCAACGAGAAGTTATTTTATTAATATATGAACAAGTCTCAAAATTTGACACGACTACATTCGTGATTCAAAGTAGTGATTTATCACTAGAATATAACAAATATGGTATGCAAACTGATTGTTTGGAGATGGAGAAAAATACAATGAAGCAAAAGTTCAAAAAAAGCTCACCGATTGATTGAAAAAATCTAATTAAAAATGGAGGAGAATATGTGGGGTTGAGTGTGGGAGGGTGTATTTAAATTGTGTGTGGTGCAGTTTCTAGAAACTAACCCCCTTCGTATAGTCCGAAGAATACACCCTCTCATACACAACCTCACCTAATCCCCTTCATTTTTAATTTGATTTTTTCCGTCAATCGGTGAGTTTTTTTTTTGAAATCCGACTTCACCGTATTTTTCACTAGCATTCTTTAAATATGAGTAAATTACTAATTTGTTCGGAATTTTTTTGTACGCTTATCTATTAGTGTATTAATTTATGAGTTATAGGATAAGTAATTAAGGTTAATAAAAGTTTATATTACACTTATATACATGAAATGTTTTTTTTTGTTATCTTTGTGTTGATTTGGACGTATTTGTGCCAAATAAATATAATACTTAAAAATATGAAAGATTATTTATAGTTTGATTTATAAGAGATATAAATAATTGTAATGCACATGCATGCTTAATATATAAATTTCATTCAAATAATTTTTTTTCAATTTTTAATTTGTAAATATTTATAATAAATCTAAATAATAATATAATTAGATATTGTATAGGTTAATGAATATGATCAGATAATATCATCCATATATGCACATATGCACATGTATGTATGTATGTATAAGTATGTATATTAATTTTGCTACAATTGATAATCTATACTATTATATTAAAGACGAAACATTGAAAGTTTTGTAGTCTGGTCATGAAAGTTTTTGTAGTCTGGACACTCCATTCATAGCCGTTAGATATTTTTGATCAAATCATTGAGAACCGTTAGATAAAATATTCAAATTAGTATATAGAATATCTTTTCTATTTTTCCTAACTAAAACATCTCATTTTCCAAAAATATCACAGACATTTTCATTTAATAAAATAACATAATAAGGTTATAATTGCTAATAAATAACTCATTACCATTTTTAGCCAAAGTGTATATTTTTTTATATTTTCTAACTAAAATTTCTACTTTTCTATTTTTCCTAAATAAAACCTCTAATTTTCCAAAAATATCACGAATAGTTCTATTTAATAAAATAAAATAATAATAATATAATTATTAATGACTAACCGATTAGTTTTTTTTTCCAAAACGTATATTTTTTTTATATTTTCTAACTAATATTTCTCTTAACTAAAACCTCAAAAATATCACGGGCTATTCCATTTAGTAGCATAAAATACTAATATTATGAATATATCTATCTATCTATACTATATTATCAAAGACAAAACATTGAAAGTTTTGGTACCTGTTTTTTTGTACCTATTTTTCGATACGATATTTGCCTTATTTAATTGTTTATTTAATTATTATAATTAGTTACTCTTTCAATTAAATTATATTACCATTTTTTTCTTAAAAAATCAGGGGCAATTTCCTTTTCAGCTAAAACATGTTATTTTTTATATTTCCTTTGCTAAAATCCTTCATTTTTCAAATATATCACGAGAAAACCCTTACATATTTACTTTAAAATCTATTTTAATACTTTTATTTGACAATTACATTTTTCAACTAAAACATGTCACATTTTCTATTTTTCTTACTAAACCCCCTCTTTTTTCAAAAATATCACGTACAAGTCGTTACTTTTATATTTTAAAATTCAACGAAAATACGTTACTTTCTATTTTTATTACTAAAACCCCTCTTTTTCCAAAATATCGCGGACAAACCGTTACTTATTTATTTTAAAATTCATTTTAATACTTTTAATTATTTTAAAATGTTTAACACGCCTACTTATTTTTTTTTAATAAATGTAATTAATAAAATATAAATAATAAAATTAACAATTATTAAAAACAACCCGTGCATCATACGGGTTTTAAGCTATATTATTAAAGACGAAACATTAAAAGTTTGGTAGTCGGATAGACGGACGGTCGGTACTTAGTGATTTTACTTAATTACCCTTACTTATTTTTTTTAAAAAAAACTATCACTAAATAATAACATTATTTATAATCAATTACTTTTTCAGCTAAAATACATTACCTTTTTTTATTTTTTTTTCTTACAAAATCCTCTATTTTTCTAAAAAAAAACACGGGCGATTATCTTTTTTAACAAAAACATGCTAATCTTTCTATTTTTTCTTACTAAAATCCCTCATTTTCCAAAAATATCACGGGAAAATCCTTACTTATTTATTTTAAAATCTATTTTAATACTTTAACTTATGTTACTTTTTCTATTTTTTCATTTTCTAAAAAAATTATTATTAAATAATAACATTTTTATAACCAACTACCTTTTTAGCTAAAATACATTATCTTTTCTAACAAAATCTTCTCTTTTTCTAAAAAAATCAGGGGCAATTACCTTTTTCAACTAAAACATGTTACTCTTTCTGATTTTTCTTTACTAAACCCCTCATTTTTCAAAAATATTCCGGACAAATCCTTACTTATTTATTGTGAAGCCTATTTAAATACTTTTAATTATGGACACTTACCTTTTCATTTAAAACATGTTACTTTTTCTATTTTTCTTTACTAAGACCCCTCCTTTTCCAAAAATATCACGGGCAAACAATTATTAATTTATTTTAAAATCTATTTTAATACTTTTAATTATTTAAAAAAGTTTAACACGCCTACTTATTTTTTTAGCAAATGCAGATTAATAGAATATTAAAACATAAATAATAAAAATTATAATTATTAATAATAATAATCCGTGCATCGCACGGGTTTTAAGCTAGTATGTAATTAATATAGTGATACTAAAATATCAAAATAACCCTGACATGATGTAATGGAAAGATGATAAAATGGTAGTTCAATTTAAATTGCTTATCAAACCATTATATTATTATATTATATATACTAGTATTTTACCCGTGCTTCGCACCGAGATTTTTTCTCTCTCATTTTGTTCTATATTTTTTGCTTATATAAATTACATTATTAGTAATTTACAATAATATTTATTTTAATATACAATATTTGTTTGGCACATAAACTGAAAATTGTTATCGAGATGTGTAATGTCATCACTTATCATCATAGAAGAATGTACTTGAAAAATTATGTCGACAAAATTTTATGGAAATACAGAATTAAATAAATACAATTTAAATAGATGACAATGTAATAAAAGTAGTCCAACATCTGAACATAACGCCAATAAAAATAAAAATTAAAAATCCATACATTTTTAACCATCCTAAAATTCACAATATCATTTCATATCAGGCATCATTGTTAGGACCATCATATCCAGTAACTTCAAGCCTAAAAAATATATAGAATATGAATAAGTCAAAATAAAAACTTAATATTGAAATTTGAAGTTATAGAATATTTTTACCAATATCTCATAGAGAAAACTCATACAAATTAGGATTAACGTATATTTTTAATGATGATAGATTGGTAATTGAAATTGATCCTGAAAAAAATATAGGAAGATAATATTTTGTTTGATTGATTTTTTTTGTCAGGTGTGTGATTGATTTATTGATTGACTTAAGAATATGTTTTTCTTATAAAAAGATGATAAATATGTTATTTATTATTGTAGGTGATTATTTTACATCCGGTAATAATAATGATTGGAGGGTGACCTTATAAGTTCTCTAGATCAAGACGTAACTTATCTGCAAGCTTGTCCCATATAGTAAACCTAGCCCTCAAGCTACAAATTTGAAAAATAATTAGAAATACGTTATCAATATGTTATGTCAAAAAATTCAACAATGTGCAAGTATCTCCCACCAACGATGTCAAACATATATATTTTTTGAACCATATTGAGTGTTGTGTGACGTTGTTGTACCCGGACTCTCATAAACTCCAATAACATCTGCAGTGTAGTAAGATGAGAGAGATATTTGAAATAGTACCAATATAGATATAGGTTTGTGAATAAAAAATGTGCAAAACTATAAGAACTTTTGATTCACCAACTCTTGCATGTAAACATCCAAGAGAAACCAAGTCAAACTTGTGGCGTGGTATCATCTCATCCTCAACTGTTATTGGTTTCATCTTAGTATATTTTTGAAAAAAATATACACTTCTTGTTGCTAACATGAGAATTGTTAAGCTTTGAGTTCGCAATTTTGAAATTTAAAATTGCATAAAGACGTCCTTCTACATGTTGGAATCTTGCCCGTTACAAAATTCAGGTCCAGCGTATGCATGAATGTGAGTTTTCTGCATTGGACAAACACAAAATAATTATATCGAACAAAGTTGTATAAATCTATGTGTGTTACTAAATTTGTGTATGAGTAAAAAGAGTACTTACGACATCGTCAAGTAAGATTAGATTGAGCCCTTTAAAGTCACCTGTAGCGCTATTGATCCCATGCCACATCCTGGTCACTCGTATTTTGATTCGCCAGTTTGTCTTCTCACATGTCAAGGAAGCAATTGATCCCATGCCACATCCTGGTCAAGCGTATTTTGATTCGTCAGTTTGTCTTCACACATGTCAAGGAAGCAATATGATTAAAGCGAGCTCCTTGCATTTTCAGCTGTATATGTGTAGAAATGATTGATGTGTAATTGGGGATTGGTAGTTATCTACCAAATACACATGGACCTATTTATAGGCATAAGATTATATAACCATTACTTAATTTTGGCTCAAATCAATCAATCCCCAATTATGATTATTACATTAATACACATAAAACATTTATATTAATTATCATTAAAACATATCTTGCATTTTAATTTTTTGATAACTATAAATCAATCTCAAATCAATTATCATTAAAAAATATATTGCAGGATCTTAATTTTTTTTTAATAAGTATAAATCAATTTAAAATCAATTATAATTAAAAAAATATGTTGTAAGATATGATTTAATTGTTGATAATTATAAATCATTCTCAAATCAATTATCATTCAAAAATATCTTACAGGATCTTTCTTAATTTTTGATAAGTATAAATCAATTTAAAATTAATTTTAATTCAAAAATATGTTGTAAGATATGCTTTAATTGTTGATAACTATAAATAAATCTCAAATAAATTAATGGTTCAAAAATATCTTACAGGATTTTTTTTATAAATCAATCTAAAATTAATTATAATTGAAAAATATCTTGTAAGGTCTGCTTTAATTGTTGATAACTATAAATCAATCTAAAATCAATTATCATTAAAAAAAAACTATCTTGTAGGATCTATTTTAATTTTTGATAACTGTAAATCAATCTCAAATAATTGACGTTTAGTTTCAAAAATTAGTAACATATACATTAA
This sequence comes from Heracleum sosnowskyi, assembly GCA_030848705.1. Classification (NCBI taxonomy): domain Eukaryota; kingdom Viridiplantae; phylum Streptophyta; class Magnoliopsida; order Apiales; family Apiaceae; genus Heracleum; species Heracleum sosnowskyi. Next base: position 3,525,855 of record CM061242.1, on the reverse strand, counting down.
TTTGAATTTTATTATTATTATTTGAGAAATTACCAAAAATACTAAATTTTCTAAGTTTTTTTGTGGCTCTAGTAATTTTTAAATTTTTTTGCGAAAATACGGTTTTCAATTAGAAGCAACCAAATGCAACTTTTTTTTACGACTATCCTATTCTCGGCTAGTCTCAGTTTGTAAGTTTGAATAGGGATAGAAAATTTTAATTAGTCATCAGAAATAAATTCATAATTTCGTTCGGTGACAAAAAAAAATGATCAAACAGTCTTAGCAAAAAGGTTGATGAAACAATTCTGTGAAAAAAGTGTCTTCACTAACCCCAAATTCCAATCAGTATAGACCAAGCCAAAGACTGGTAACGAGAAATGTGAGTACTTTATACCAATTTTTTCCAATCTTAAGTCCAATATTACACACAAAAATTATATGAAAATATTAAAGAATTTAGGGCTTAGGTATTTCTTCAATGACAGGACCCCTGCAGGCTACCGATTCACCGTATTATTCAGGTATATATATACAGTAAAACATCTAAAAATTAATATTGTTGGGACTAACAATATCTATTAATTAATTAGTCGAGGTTATTAATTAATCGAGATCAAATTTATACTATCGCGATTATGTTAGGACCAAATATTTGCATTTAAAATATTATTTATCGTGATATGGAGTAATTATTTAACAAGGTTTTACTGTATGTCTAAGTTTAAAGCGCTTATTTTAGTAGAGATTTCAAAATTTAATATATGGAACAGAAGAAAGACGAAAGTGAGATAATCAAGTTTATGATGAATGGTATACACTTAACTTCTTAATTACTGAACATAATCTTACATTCATGTGTTTATGATAAACACTCTAGTACTTTTGTAGCTTCAATTGTTCTTACAATAATATTATTCCATCATGTATATATATAGCCTAAGATCATTTCTTCCCATGACTAAAAGCTATTTGTAGTATTTTCTTTCAATTATCAACACAGCAATTAACTTAATTAAGCACACCCTTGAGCTCCAAATCCCAACATTCCTCCTGCAACATCATAAACAACTTGCATTGTCTTCTGCTGAACATTCCCATAAATTGTCACATCCGATGGATCGCTATTAGGAGCGAAAGCCAAACAGACCTGCGATGAACTAACCACGTACATAATTCCCGAACCATCGAGATCGATTTTCTTGTTCCCTCCAAACAAAAAGCTGACGGTAGGAATGTTCACAGTAGTATATTTACTGAAGTCATAACATGTATCGAGAATGGAAACTGGTTTTCCTAATGGATATTGCGACATTTGTGTTCTGAAAGTGTTTCGTAAAGCTGTGTAAGCTGCAGGAGGTAAACGTGTGATCACGGTGCCAGAATCGATGATAGAGCCAGCGGTGGTGAACACAGTAGGACTGATTTGAAGTTTCTGACCTCCTACGTACATTCCAAGAATGTCGATGAAGTACAATGTTGTGCCTTTCGAATTAGCGAATGGAATGTACTGTACTGCTTTTAAAACAGCTGATTTTCCGAAAGTTAAATAACCTGTTCCACTACGTGTAGATGGAAGACAATAGGAGAAAACTTTTCCGTATTTAGCCGATGTTTGTGAAACAATAGAGAGTTGATCTTTGGCTAGTCCAATTAATCCAGCGGTTTGACCGAATAGACCTTGATTGTTTTGGCCACATCCGAAGTAAAAATTGGTGATGACATCAGTAGGAGATATTGTTAAGGTATCTTTCGCAAAGTAACCTACTGAAAAGGACTGATCACCGTATTGGATTCCATAGATACAGGCATTTCCACTGTTGCTGCAGCTCGGACTGTTTCCTGTAGCGGATTTGAGCTGAGTACACTGTTGTGAACTGCAGGATACGTTCGAATAAGCAGTGGATTGTGAAGGATTGAAGATTGGTTCGGCTTGAACGTAGCATGACCGAGCACATGGTTTACATTGTGTCCAGGTAAGGTCACTGCCAGTGTCGAAAACTAATGATAGGTCCTTTTTTGGTGATCCGAGACCTACTGTGACAATGTAGTTGCCAGAGCCTAATGACGAGCCTGATTTAGCTCGAACTGTGACAGATTCTGTGGATGTGAAGGAGTTTCCAGCTGCAGTGAAGGCGATTCGTGAGTTGATTGATTTCACTCGGGAGTCGTCGTGAGTCAAGAGTTCTGATGCTGACGGAGATGAAGAATCTTTTGTTTTGTGTTGTTTGTGGCATGGTCCATGTTTGTGCACTACTGTGAGTGATGATGATGATGGTTTGTGACCTGTTAATTCATGAAAATTGTTCATCAATAAACACTCTGTATATTGAAAATTGTTCTTCTGCAACATTTATAGAATCTACATAATTCTGAATTCAGCCACTAGTCCACTACTATCACTATGGTCTATGAGTGATGATGAATCTACTTCAATAGCTAGAATTAAAAGTGACATCCATCGACAACTTTAAGAAATAATTAGAATAATTACTGGGTCACTTCGGGAACGGGAAATTTTTCTTGTGCGAAACCTCGTTGACATGCACATCAAAACGTGTATTGTGTTTGTACGGATCATTTATAAATTTCATATATCTTAAATTAATTATGTTTTCATCCGAATACATAATGCAGCTAGATGTGCAGGCATAAAACAATGAGTAGGCTTCCACTAGCTCCAAAAATTTCTTACGCGTAAAATGATAAAGTTTCTGTAACCAAAATTGCATATATTTGTCATCCATATAATTATTATTCTGATGTGCCCACGATGAATTATTATTACGAGTGTCACAATCCATTTTCTATAGACAACAAATTATTTCATCAAAATTCAACTAAAGTTTGGCGCACGGTGTGTGTATACACATTTGAGTCTTTACACTAATGCATATAGTATAACACTAGAACAGGGATTTAAATAGGTTCGTTGAGTTAAACGAGCTAGCTCGGTTCAATTCATGAAATTAAATTGAGCAGATCGAGTTTGAGTAGAAAATTAGGTTTGTTTAATTAAACGAGCTGGTTCATAAAAAAAAGTTCGACTCGAATTAATATCCGATTTGACTCAAATTACGGTCCTATTAATATATTCTTACGCATGTGTGTGAATTGTTGCAGGTAGTTCTTGTCCTGCATCAACAACCGCTACTAAAGTATTGTTTGCTAATAATTGAATGCCAGCAATTATTTTATCTTCCATACGATTCAATTATTTAAATTTGGATTATGATGAAGCTGAAACTTTAACCAATAATATGTTTAAGTTTACCGTATTTTCTTCGCTCCCTTAACGGAACGGTTTAAATTCGTTAAAGATAAGATGAGATGTAAGTATTAAAGTACATGTAAAATTGTAATATATGGAAGTATGAAAGCTTAGAAAGGTTCAAGCCAGAAAACCTTGGCCTATACACACACCCGTGATACCTTTCGTACGTACATGTAATTTTCAAGATATTAGATTCATGGCCAGAAATATTCGATGTATGTGAGTGCTATGTAGCCTATGTTTCTGTCCATATTCTATACTATCCCGTGTATAGTTTTTTTATTTTTGTCAAACAATTATATAGATTATTATAATCTTTTTGTATGTAGTTTGAAGCAAGCAAAAGAACCTTTAGAGTAATGATGTATCAAGTCAAGTTGAGGAAATAAAATTGTATAATTTTTTTTTCTATGAAATTTAATTACCCAATTTAAACTTTTACTATTCACTTATCATTGGCTTTTGAAGAACATGACTGACAAGATGTATTGCAGGAATAAAATGTTAGGATATATAAGAATAATCAATTGAGAATGATCGTTCAAAAAATTACACTTGCATGTTTGTAATCGATGATTTGTGAAATACTTTCTCCGTTCCAAATTAAATGTTGCGATTTGTTTAAATTTCGTTCCGGTAGTTATTTATAATCAGCTACTAATGCTAAATCAATCTTGTAAGAGTAGATAAAAAATTGCAACAGGCGAACAGCAACAAATTTACATAGCAGCACGTATGAATGTATATCTATATCTAAAGAGTTTAAGGTAGAGTTAGAGAAGGAACCTTGTGAAGAGGAGTCGCAAACAGAATCTGGCAGTATAGAACTGAGTTTAATGACATGAAACTCGTGTGATTCTGTAGCCATGAGCTTTCTGTCAGCAGCTGCATCTCCATCATTGAATGAAGCAAACAGAACTAAACTTGCTACTGCTAGAGAGAAAAAGAGAAGAGATTTGGAAGAGGAAGCTGTGGGATTTCCCATTGTGCAAAGCAATTCTTTTTTCAAACTGCTGTTGCTCTGCCAACTAGTTATCCTCACTCACTGCCCTTTATATACACACACTTGCACGTCCGTACATGGTGTGTATTTATACGTATTTATAAGATAAGTAGACAGTGATTCTGCTTAAAATAATTTCATTGTAGTATAAATGTTCAAATGTATAAAACATTTATTTTCTGAGTTTTTTTTAATCATAAAATGTGTATTACATAAATTTATCATATTAGGGTTGTTTTTATATACAAGTTGGATTAATGTAATTAAACAATAATTGATAAAATGATAGCATCAGATGGAGACGGTGTAATCTTACTCTCGAATGTATTATCCCGCAAAATATGTTGTGCTTGTAAAATTTAATATACAATCTTTCAAACTTTTTGATTCAAATATAATCTTCATTGATTTTCTTCGGAAGTATATATTAACTTTTTGCAAAAATTAATTTGAACGAGAGGTCTTCCGGGTCATCCACTAGGTAGGACAAATCTCACCCATTATATACAACTTACAAGTCATGAGTGGGTTCACACTTTATTTTATTGACGATTGTTATCGAATTTTTAATTTGGAAAATCTTGGAAGTTCTTGTAACGAAGATTGCAAACCATCCACATAATGCTCCAATATATGGGAGACTTATCTCTTGTTTCCAACTTATCTCTATATTTTCATATCCGATCGAGTGTACTGCCACATTGTTATTTATTATATTTACTTAATTAATTAAAAAGTTATGAGAGATAATATACAAATTAATTAAAATAATTTTCAAAGATTAACTAATATATACTTGTAAGCAACTAAATATTTTATTTCATTCCTCTATCACCGATTGTGTTTAATTAAAGAAGCGCCTTATTATTGCGTGTAAGTTTTTAGCTCATGAAATTATGGGGCAACTGAACATGACAACGCAAAGTTACAATTTGACCGACTTGTCAATTGTCTGTCAAGTGTAGGGCCGTAAGCGGACAGAATCGTTCGTGAACAAAACTCGAGCTCGGCTCGTTTTAGATGGACTCAGCTTGGTTCGTTTACTAAATGAACACGAGTTTGAACATGAAAATGTGTTCGGTTAGTAAAATGAGCTCGAGCCGAGCTTTACACCTGTTCAACTCGAACTCGGCTCGTTTTGCTCGGGATCGGCTCGAGCTCGGCTCGAACTCGTTAAACTCGGCTCGATTCGTTTAACTAATTATAAATTTGTGAATTTCATAATATCCTTAACAATTTGAATATGTTAAATAAAACTTAATTGCAATATATTTTAGTTATTTTGTGGTTGAATATGGAATTGTATTTGTTATATCTAAAAGGTATAACATCAACGTACTACCAAAAGTTAAACTCTTTATATCCAATCCAAATTAGTTTTTCATTATTAAAATTTATAAGCTGCATTCATAAAATTACAAAAGAAAGTGAATAGAGAAAGAGAGTTTGTCTTATTAATTTATTATATAATATTATTTAAAAGTGGCTTGTACCTCTTAAAATTGAGGAGAAATATGAGACTTTTAGTGAATTTAAGGTTAACAAGAGTATTTTGGAGGAAAAAAAGGTTGCAAACCTCCTCAAATTTCAAGTTAAGAGCCAAGATAAAGAGGCTCTAAGTTAGTGATAAAATTATTTTATTTTAACTATTGTTATTAGGTGAAGTGAGTAAGGTTTGATTACTCATAAATACAAATATTAACCTAATATGATTATTAGAAGAAAATAAATTAACTTTTAGTATTAAAATTCAAACATAATCGTGTATTCTTAAGATGTGATTTTAGGCGTGAGACTGTAAATTGAGTAAGTAATTTTAAAAATTGGATTTGGTGAGTATAAAAGTACGAACTATAAGTGAACAACTCGACTCGACTCGAGTTCGGTTTGTGTTCGGCTCGACTCGAAATGTTCGTGAACAAACTCGTGTTCGACTCGTTTATTAACGAGCCGATCTTGAACATCACTTTTCGTTCGATTAGAAAGTTCGGTTCGTTTTAAAAAAAATCAAGCTCGGCTCGATTCGGACAAAACTCGACTCGGCTATGTTCGTTTACAGTCCTAATCAAGTGAGCAGTGTTTAATTACGCAATAATAAAGTACCGAAATATGTCCCAAAACAAGTATTACGTTGACACGTATTGCAAATTATTTGCATGATTGTAATAATATTCATAAATACTACTCTCTCCGTCCCCTCAATTTTTTACATTGAGGGGACGGCACGAATGTTAAGAAAAAGTGTAAATTAATAGGAAACAAAATAAGAAAAATGAGTAAAGTGGTTGGACCAATCAATATTTAATGTATAAAGTGGATATAAAATTGGTATAGTGAAGGAAAGTAATGAATGTGATTGGATTTTATATTATAAAATATTACTATTTTTGATATGTAAAGAAATGAGAGGAATATACCAAAAAAAATATAAAGAAACGAGAGAGACTATTATTTTTACGAAAATAGTCTCCTTGGGTTTGAAACATTTAGTGTATTTCACCAACGTATGGTCAGTAAGATCCTCAAACCCTAAAAAGGAAGAATTAAATTATGAATAATGCTAACCCGAACTGCCGAACATTTAGTATATTTTTCTGCATGCATGGGTCATTAAATCTATTACGCACACCAGCCCGGAGGTGGAAGCAAAATTTACGCTAGTAGACCTAGTTTAGGGTTTCAAAAGTCTTTTAATATTTTATTACTCTCTCCTCCCTCCCTTTTTAGTTGTCGGAAAAAAAAATTGTCCTTCTCTTACTTCAATATAAATTTTTTATTTTCTTTTTTAAAAAATATCCTTATACTACTATTTTCAATGTTTGACTAATGCACATATATTAACAACTCATTTTCATTTAATACAATTATTAGGGATGAACAAGTAAATAAAAAAATAATATTTTCTTAATATATGTATTTTATCAAATATGACAATTAAAAGGAACGGAGAAGTATTACTTAGATATCACATGTCATTATTTTCATGCTGTACATATATTCCGAGGATGTAAATTATTACTACTTTTGAAGATACTCCCTCCGTTGCCCTCAATTCTTTACATTGGAAGACGAGTGTTCGGCACACATTTTAAGACTTATTTAATATATATACTTCGATACATTATTTTAATTTTTTTCTTTTTCTGAATAAAAATATAATTTTTAAATTTTTATTTAGAAAAAAATAAGTTGTAGAACTATATTTTATAAGAGTCTTAAAATATGTGTCAAGCAGTATAAAAAATCTGTAAAAAAATGAAAAGGACGGGGATAATAATTTACTGCATGATTGGGGAACAGTCGTTCAAGTAGTCGAAACATGCTAGTCGTAAAAGTCGTTTCATTGAGTACTAGGCACTGAAAAACACAGTCCTCGCTCACTAATTATAACGTATTGGAGCAATTGTTGAATCTCAACTTTTTTTCAGATTCGACAAAAAAAAAAAAAAAAAACATTTTCTACAAAAGTGAAAAGTCAATTAATTCAAATTCCAAATGGAAAATAACTAGTATCTGATTTTCAAAGTGTTAATAACTTGTGTTTTAGATTTATAAGAATGTGCATTTCTACGATTTATTGTTTTTGCTAATTAATTTGCTAAGCGAGTTTGCCCTTCTAGAAATACAGTTGAAAATAATGTGGAATAAAATTTAATTTTCCATGAAACTAGCTAGCTTTATATAGTTGGACTTGGACATCCGATAAATTACAAATATTATGGACAGGACCTGTCTCTACCATTATAAATCACACCACACAATAAAATATTAACGCTTCCAGTGGGGCTTTTTATTTAGGTAGACTTCTTCCACAAGTGGGGTTTATTGGGGGTCAATGGCTAGTTCGATTGTTTTCAAACCCCTCAAAAAGATTAGTAAAGGAATATTTTATACAAGAATAAATATTAGTTTAGAATCTGTGCAATATATGAAATTAGATTAATATTTAAACATTAATTTTAAACAAAGAGACGGAAAGAGGAAAAATTATTGCGCAAGCACAAAATCATAAAATAATTAATTATCCTCCACGCATTTGGAGGTAATTAACAAAGGTTTACTTGAACATCAGTAAGAAGTCTAGGTATAAATTCATGAAACGGAAACTTAAGACCGACAACTATGACATTTTTATAAATACACAGAGCATTAGACCGTCACCGACAAGAACGGTTACCGACACCGGCGAGAACTAATTTTAAGGGAGCCATAACCCTATACATTTTATTATAATCCTTAACTTTATCGACATCATGAAATCTATTACTACAATCATATTTAAACATTAATTTTATTAAATTAATAAATATTATTTAATTATGTAATAAGAAATCAAATTTAGAACAAAATTAAAAAAAATATATTATTTAATTACATAGTTATAAGAAACCGTATTCTAGATTTATGATAACCAAATCTATTCTATAATTGAAATGAAGAGTACGAGTGGGTAATCTTCGATAAAACTTGTTATGCATTACAGCCTAACCCTGTTTCAAATCAGTTCCCCAAATCATTTGTTTATACACCTTTATAGGTAAATTTTTGATGTGATTGGAAAAAATTAAATTAACTACATGAATTTGACAAGCAGTTGCTTAATTAGTAACTGCAAGTTAATTAAAGTGCAAATCAAGATAGTGATAGCATGATCATTAGTGAAGCACCCAGCTGGGTGATGGAAAATTGGAGGAAAATAAGAGTCAAATCTCGGCCTTGATTGGTGCTCTCTCCCGCGATCTCCGGATTTTTCAGTTATTTTTAATATTTCCAATTTCCAACTTTTTTGATTTCTATACTCATTTTTCCACACTTAGGTGTTAAAACTTTTTCTATAAATTAAATTATAACTTGAAATATTTATTTATAGATTTATATAATATAAATAAATTAGCTATAAAAACTTGTAAGTTGAAATAAATATAATTTTTAAAAACAGGAGTATTAGATAATTGGTTAAAAAGGTGGCCAAACTTTATATAGACCAAGTCAAAGAACCGTACGAGTAATGCGAAAGGCTTAAAAAGTTTGGGTTTTGGTATTTTCTCAATAAGAGGACCCTACCCCTACAGGCTACATACTACACACTTATTTATTCTTGCTTTCTCACCACGACATGACGACACACGCTAAATATAGAGTATCGTGTTCCTGAGATTATCTTATGGAATTATTTAAAATAATAAAAAACTTTCCATATAAATATAAATGTAATTTTTGAATAATTAAATTTTATAAAATTGTCACCACTTTTTTGTACTAGAATAGCCTATAATCTTAGATAATAAAATTGAGATTAATCTCAAAATTTTTGTTTCTCAATAAGTAAATAAGAACAAATTACTACAAGATGTGAATGAGCTTTTGCTATATAATTATTTAATTTAAAGTTAAATGTTCACACATGTCTTTTTTTTAAGAATTTTTTTAGTTTATTTGTTTAATTGGTCTTACATACTTGTTAATTCTTTTAAAGGATGTGAAGATATTACAAGAAAAAAGGTTATTTATTTAGGCACGCCTGTCTAAATGTAAAGTGTTTGGTTTGGTAAGTTTTTTTCATTTTGGAATTGGGAAGAAAGAAGAAAGTGAGATAATTATAGGGCGTCAACGTAGAGAATTGCAGTTGTTTCATTGTTTGTGTTTTATACAAATCCTATGAATCTGGCAGTCAAGGCAAAAGAGTTAACGACAAGATACACAACTTACCAATAAACGGGAGAGTCCCAAACCTTTTTGATCGAGTTGAAACTTTCAACTCAGTTGTCTTGTATCATGCTGCATGTGAACATCCATTTCCTTGGAATCTTCCTTTTTTTTTTTTAGCTTAATTATGATTTATGAGCTGGTTTTTATAGTTTGCATGTGCATGTGCAGTTGTGAATTCTGAATTTGTGATATGAACATCTTATAAATTGACTAGAGGTGGTCACACACGAGCGTGCCGTGCCGGGCTGCAGGCGGTTTCTGTCCGTGAAAGGAATGTACGTGGTGAACGGCACGCATAGGTAGACGGGCCGGTTCGTGCCGGGCCGGTTCGTGGGGAGGATAACTCGTGCACAGCTCGCCGAATTGGCGGGCGAATTGTGCGGGCTGCGGTTCAATTTTTTTTATATACTTTTAATTCCATTAAATATTATTTAAAATTATACGAATATTTTTTTGGAATAAAAGAGGACGGTACCTCTGCAAATTTTATTAATTAAAAAAAATTACAATTAATTTGAGAGGACTCCTCTCTAAAAAAACGGAACAAACCGCATTTACATATTAAAACAAATATTAAATACAAACACAAATTTTAAAAATACAATAAAAACACAAAGCAAATCCTATCCACTATTTGATTATTGTTGTTCGTTGGTAGTTGAGGCGTCGGAATCTGAAGTATCCATTGTCATCCACGGATCGTTTTCACCGTCCGAGTCATCTTCTTGTTTTCCTTGTTGTCTTTTCGCGGCTTGATTCCAATCTTTTTTACAAACACAAATCTTTACTACGTCTGGCGCTAGACTTGTTCTTTTCTCGTCTAACACTCTTCTACCCGCACTAAAAGCGGACTCGAAAGCAATTGTAGAAGCGGGGACTACAAATATATCCCTTACAATTTTTGCTAAAATTGGAAATTGTAACTCATGATTCTTCCACCATGTTAGTATTTCAAAATCTTCATTTAATTCGTAACTATAAGAAAAAAATTCCCTAATCATACTATAAGAAGAACTAGGTACGGGAGATGAAGTGGAAATTCTACATTTTTGTTTTTTAGTCAATATAGATGAAATTGTATTATTAAACCTATTACGACCACTACTAGTACTATTAGGTGGTATAGAACTTTGAACTTTTGGAGCATAAATATCTACAAGACGATACAACAAGTCTAAACATTGATTAACATATAAAACATGATCATATTTTACGTTTAAAACTTCATAATAATGCCCTAAAATTCCTTCTAAACCTTCCTTTCTAACACCGGGATCAAGAAGACATGCAATACCATAAACATAAGGAAATTCCGTAAAGTATTCGATCCACTTAATTTTCATGTCAACAATAATATCACTAAAATATGGATCTTGTTCATATTCTTTTAAAGTAGTAACTATATTAACACACTCAATGATAACATGATGTACATTTGGTTCATAAACATAAGAAAAAACCTTAGTAGCATGTGCAAAACACTCAAGTATGTTACGTACTCTAGATGCTAAATCCCAATCAAAATCGGTAATAACGCCACCTTCGTATTGGTTCCTAGGGTCTTCATTATATAATTCGGTGATAATGACCTTATATTGAATTGCATCATTTAATAATTTATGAGTCAAATTCCATCTCGTAGAACAATCGATACCCCATTTTTTCGCCCTTAATCCATTTTTTTTACACAATTTTTTATACCTAGACCTATATGTACCCGCAAAACGTAGATATTTAACGACTTTCCTAATAGGTTCTAATAAATGAGTTATTTGTGTAATTCCCTTTTGGACCGACAAGTTAATTATGTGAGCACAACATCTAACGTGTGAAAATACTCCATCTAAATTAACTAAAGGAATATCCTTCTTAACATACTCCATGGCTTTGTTATTAGAAGCGGCATTATCTCTAGAGATATTGTAAATACCTTGCTAAACAAATTAAAATCCTTAATTGTATCTAAAATTCTCCGTTTTATGTTATAACCGGTGTGTGACTCATCCATAATATCAAAAGCAATAATTCATTTTTCTATTTGCCAATCACTAATCCAATGAACCGTAACACAAATATAAGGCTCACCTTGACCCGAACTCCAACAATCAATAGTTAAACAAACCATACCATCAAAATTAACGAAACTTTCAATTAATTGTGCACGTTGAGCATAATATTATTTTTGTGTGTGACGTTTAAGTGTGTTCCTAGGAATTCTTCTAAATGCCGGGTTTAGTGAATGTTTAACCATGTGCTCCAAATTCGGACTCTCACCGTGGGAGAAAGGTAACTCGTCTAAAGTAATATAGTAGCAAAATCTTCTATCATTCTATCTCTATTATAGGAAAAAGGCATACCTCCACCGGGAGACGAAGTCGTGAAACCACTAATTTGTGTTCGATTATCTTGAATACAAAGCAAGCAACAAGCTTTAAATTGATCCGGATTATCCGTTGGATCTCTCGAAAAATAAGTCCAAACATGTGACGAATGTCTAGAAGAAGAACCACCTACAAAACATAATATAATCGATTAGTTAAAAGAAAATCGACTGTTTTTAAAGTAATAAAAAAACTGAAAATTTTTAAAACAAAAAAAAAATAAAGTTTTTCAAAATATAAAAAGTGAGTGTTTTTTAAAACAGAAAATTGAATGTTTTTAAAGTAATATAAAAACTGAATATTTTTAAAACAAAAAAAACGAAAGTTTTTCAAAATATAAAAAGTGAATGTTTTTTAAAACCGAAAATCGAATGTTTTTAAAGTAATATAAAAATTGAATATTTTTAAAACAAAAAAAACGAAAGTTTTTCAAAATATAAAAAGTGAATGTTTTTTAAAACAGAAAATCGAATGTTTTTAAAGTAATATAAAAACTGAATATTTTTAAAAACATCAAAACAAATAGTTTTAAAAATCAAATATTTAAAAGTACCTAATAAAATAAAATATAAATTAAATACGAGATTAATACCGGCTTCTGTGGATCGTGGTGGTCTCATCGAGGTAGTTGGCTCGAACCTTGAGATGATATAGTGCCCCTTCCTTCTTCCATTTTTCTTTTTAGAAGCTTGCCGGAATTTTTTAAAAGCTTGCCGGAATTTTAGAAGCTTGAGTTGCAGAGACTGTGAGTACTTGCGTTGCAATTGGAGAGACTAGAAAGCAAAAACAGCAAAGCAAAAATAGAGTACGTAATTATGATTTATGAGTTAAAAAAAAGAGCGAAGTGGTGTGGCCGTGTGGGAGATAAGGAAGAAGAAGAAGGGTATTTATAGAGTGGTGGACTGGTGGAGGACCGTTGGAGAGTGCAGGCTGTGCAGTAGAAGCTGGCAGAGCAGGTTAACGTTGGCGAAGAAAGCAAAATTGGCAGGTTAACGTTGAAGATTTGAAGAAGAGTGTTGCGCTGGCGGGCCGTGCCGCGTGCCGTGCCGTTCCGGTTCGGTGACGTGGCGGTTCGCACGGTTCCACGGGCCGGTCCGTGCTGTGCCCCGGTTCTTGAACTTTAAACCCGTAAACGTCCCGTTTTATATACACGAATTGTGCCGTGCCGGTCCAAACCGTTGAGAGCCGAGTTAGCCGGGTTAGTTAGGCGGGTCGGTTCCGATTTAGCCGTCCGGAACCGCCCGTTTGGCCAGCTCTAATTGACACCCTGATCGAATATTATTACTCCTCCGTTTCTTTTTAAGTGTCGGTTTACAAATACATACACACAGAAAAGCTTGTTTCCGTGAAAACGTATTTTTCAGAAATAAAATTGATTGCTTATTGTCAATTCGAATTTTAAAGAAAGCAGAAGAGTGCACTTCAATATCAGAACAAATCACAATCATGGGGGCAAGTGAATGTTATTCTCTTTTGTAAGCATTTTGCGTTTTGTAAGTCGTGAGAGAACCGGGATGATAAAATAGTTGGATTGAAAATAAATTTCCCCCGAATTTTAGGAGTTAGTTGAATTAAAATTAAACGTTTACCGATTTTTAATTGAAAATCATAGTTTTAAAATAATATTCTACAAAAAAATTGAACTTCACAAGTGCTTTAGCCTAGGTTGTTCCTCATCGATACTTTCATTAGAATAAGAATCACTACAACAATTTGGGCCAATTACAACGGTTTTTTTGTAGTGAAATCATCGTAAATGCTAGCAATTACGCCGGAACGTTTTCATCGCTTTTGATCAAGTAGTAAGTCCAGAAAATCGTTACCAAGTACAACTGCATCGTAAGTTCTAACCGCGGGTCCCACATGTTCAATAAAATATTTCCTCGCAATTTAACAACAGAACCCACCTTTATTTATATCATAAACGAATCAGCGACGCAATATTTCGTCGTATTAACCAACATACGACGGAAATATTTTGCCGTTTATTCACTTCTTATGACGGAATATTCGTCATAATTTAACAACGGGACCCACCTTTTGTGAAATTAAATTTTAAAAAATAATTGAAAATAAAATATTAATATTTTCTTCTCCTAAATGTAATAGAATATATTTCGTTTTCTGAAGGCTGAAAACGAAAGAGTGTGCAATATCTAACCAAACATAATAATTTAGGTATTTTCTGTAGATATTGGTAAATACTCCCTCTGTCCCAGTTTTATTGTCCAAAATTTCCTTTTTCATTCGTCCCAAAATTCTTGTCCACTTTTAGTTTATATGGTAAATTATGTGTTAATTATGTTAATTTTTATGAAAAACAATACAACTTTTTGGTAACTATCGGTTTATTTCATATGATTGAATAAAACGTGAGTTTTTGATGATGGACAATAAAAATGGGACGGAGGGAGTAACTAATTAATCAACCAGTTATCGGATTAGGTGAGCGTGCTAATCACAACCAAAGCTTCATGGTTAGCCTACACAGCATTATTGCAATCAAAATCCAATCAAGGCTTGCTGTCGGCCTAATTATTCTTTATAAGGTGTTCTTTTCAGGGAACTATTATCTAATTAAATATTATATTTTTATTTTAGAAAAATAAAATTTAAGACTCCAAAGTTATATCTATCCTAATTCTATACACTACAAGCAACATATATAGGAATATTAAATATGTTAATTAATTATATTTTAAGACCCTTGACGTTGAAACTTAATAAATCGATAGTCATTGCAAAATTAAATATTATTTTATTTATTTGTTTATAGTTTCGCTCATCACGAACTAGTAATAATCAATTGTGCATTTTGTTTGATAGTACGTAGTAATCATAGATGTAAAACTTTTTTTGCTGCTATAACGTTTTTGCTAAATGTTTAGCTGATATATTACTCGTACTCCGTATCTATACTATACTATAATATTATAAGCAAACCACCCTCTATTTTGTTGGTAGTTTGGTCATTTAGTTTGGTCATCTAAATAATAACCGTTAGATGTAAATATAGATATGAGAACCGTTGGATGTAATATTAAAATAATATTCTTTTTTTGATATCTAAGATGCTCTCACGGGTTCAAGGTTCGAATCCCGTCAACAACATATTAAAAAATTTTAAGATCAAAATACAAATAAATGCTAATAAAATAAGATAAAAAATATTAAAAAATCATATTAAAAAATACTATTATAAGCAAACTACCATCTATTTCGTTGGTTGGTAGTTTGGTTCTCTAAATAATTACGGTTATATATAAATATAGATAAATGAGAATCGTTTGATGTAATATTAAAAAAACATTATTTTCTTTGTATCTAAAATACTCTCACGAGTTCAACATTCGAATCCCGTCAACAACATATTATTATTATTAAATATTTATATCATCTATTTTTCTAAACTACATTCAAAAGTTCAATATATTATTCCGTCGACAACATATTAAAAATTGTTAAGATCAAAATACAAATAAATGATAATAAAATAAGATAAAAAATAATAATAAATCATATAAAAATACTAAAATAATAAATTAAAAATACTAAAATCCATCCGTGCATCGCACGGATTATAGGCTTGTATTTTATTGTTTGATAAAGTGACTTTCGGGTGCTGCTTCGTCCGGTCGATTGCTAATAATAAGGTCACTTTTGTTATTAGCGAAATAATTGATTCATTTTTAGTTTGATCTCTTTTGTGACAACATTATATATTTATACTGCGTATAACGTATTATTTAGGCCAGGGTGTTTAAAATCGTATTAAATATTGAATTTTTTTTTTTCAATTTTAAATTATAAATTTCAAGCGATCCTGATAACTCTTTTTCTAGGAGGACCAAGCCAAACTAAATATATCATTATCAGTCCCCAGCATAAAGTGCAAAGAATTATGTATAAACGAGGACCAAATCAAACCAAACTAAATATACCAGTATCCCGCATAAAGCGGGAAGGATTACCCCGGTGACGTTTTGCGTGTTGTTAGAAATGAATACTATTAGAAACTAGATAGAGGGGGGTGAATTGATAGTTTGATATATTTTTCGATTCTTGAAACACAAGATAAACTGTATATGATTATGCTATGTTATATGCAAAAAGTAAATAACCCACACAATCACTTTAATCTACTTTGTATTAAGTAAATTAAATACTACAGCTTTCCAAAAATTTACAAATGAATTTCTGGCTTCTAAACAAGAACAGTTTCTTTCTTGCTTACAGAGAAAAGAGTGCTAGAAATAAAACCTTGTGTGTCTCTCTTACAGCTTACAAAAGTGTGTGCACAATATATATATTAACCTATACAAACTAGGCACACACAATATTACACAGCTACCCCTTCTCAAAGTTCAACTTGTCCTGCCATAAGAAGTTCACTGTGTCAGGAAGGACCACCTGCTTTTCGGAGTCTTTCCCGTTTCTGTAGCTGCTTGTCTCTTATCTTTCTCTCCAACTTTAGCTGTAGATTTGCCATCTGTTCTTTGGACCACCTTGCTAGAACAAATGCTTCAGTATTTGTCTCTTTTGATTCTTGGTTCTGTACCTTGATTTGTCTTGTTATAAACAGCTAAGTGTTGATATCGTGAACTCCACTTCATTCCTGACTTCGCGATCTCCCTTGTGAGGACTACGCGATATAGCCTTTGAAGACTTTGCGACATAGACCATAAGATGACTATGCGACATGGGTCATTTGACGACTATGCGACATAAGTCATTTGACGACTATGCGACATAGGGCTTCTGAGGACTTCACGATATAGGCTTCTTTGACTTTGCTGACTTCAACACTTCACGACATAAGTCTTGAGGACTTCTCGACATAGTACAAAATGGACTATGCGATGTAGCACTTCACGACATCGATATTGGTGACTTCACGACATAGCTTTCTTCTGACTTTGCTATATAATGTCTTAGACAAATTTCTGCAACTTATTTCTTCATGGCCTTATTCATCTCTATCCTGCTGCATGAACACTTCTGAACTTCTACCAGGACAATTATTCAATGGCCTATATACAATCTAGATGCAAGAAACTTTACTAAGCTCATTATAACTTTGAGCTTACATGATCAAGCTAATGTTCATGAGAACAAGACAAGTACATTTAGAGACCTATACTAAATCCCAGTGATAGAACTCACTAGGTCATGTAATGTGACATAGTCACATAGTGTAGGCTTGTTAATAGTGGTATTCAGACATGTCTTGAGCCTAACATGTGTATATGTGTATAATAATGAATACAATACTATATATAAAATACAATACTATGAGGTCGTTTGGTTGACAGTTATTTACTTGGGTATTTGAAATGTCTGGGAAGTGATATTTAAAATAGTTGTTTGATTGGACAAAAACACAGATATTATAAGTTACTGGGAAGTAGAAATATCCCTATAATAGGAAGTTGCTTACCCACCCGTTATTCACACTTCATGTATGAACAAAACAAAATAAACCATAAAATTAGAAATAAATTCTAAATAAGATATAATATATTTAATAAAATTAGTGCTTAACGTTATTTTTAGTTCATTTATATTCTTATTAAAATTTATTATTTAAATATACGCTTTCTTTTCTTCTAGTTTCTAACATTTTTTAAAATATATTTTGTAACCATTTTAGAAAAGAAAATTTTATTTTATTGTTTTGTAATAAAGTATAAGATACGTGAAGATAACATTACTCAATAATATTTTTTTGTTATTTATGAGTCCAGACCCCCTTTTATTTGACAAGATTTCAATTTTTAACATTCCATATTTTAAGCTACAAAATAAAATGTTAGGTGTTTAAAATTTTAGTTCGGACTATTCTGAGTATTTTTAATCAAAAATTTTATTTTTAAACTTTTATTTTAATGTCAAGAATATGTATATTAAGACATGATGAACAAATAATTTGAATTTGATAAATATATACTTTTTGTAATTTTATATGTTATATGAAAGTAATAATTAAACTAATAACATAAGTAAAGTAAATTATCAGAAAGTGTAAAATGTCAACCAAACATATTTACTACATTTCCCATAAATTTTGAATAGAGGGGAAATGCAAATAGCTATAGTAACTTATTTACTACAAGCAACCAAACAAGTACTATATATAAAAAATAATACACAATATTAAATAGTAAATATCGTAAGTTATTTTTATTTACCGGATAACTGTAACTTTTGATCTGAAATCCAATGTATTTCTACTCCCAAAAATATAAAAAAAAAACACGTCCTATCTACTAGTAAATACTAAAATGTACAATTATAAATAATTAAATAATTATAAAATAATTAAGCACAATCATGAGAAAAAAAAGTAAGATAAATAAAATTTACCTTTTCTAAGAGAATTTTCTGTAGAATGTTACTCTATATGGTATACGTATATTAATGGCATATTCAATTTGAGGAATACCATTCTCTATCATTGGCCATATCGAATTTTTGCCAAGAACCTTATCAACCAAACTTACTTTCAATATGCGGAGAAAATAATGCAATTTGAAACAAAAATCTATAAAATTATAACATTTACATATAGGTCGAATTAAAATGTTTTGATTTTAATTTAAAAAGTCTAAAATTAAGATATTATTGGAAAATATTATGACCATCTTTTGATTATGTAGATTGTATAGAAGTATTGAAGAATTATGTCTACACTTCTGGATACATTCATCTGCGCCCGGGAGTCCGGGCCGGGAGTAATATAGAGTCATTCACATGGGTAGACTTTACTATAGAGTCAACTCCACTTCATTTACTTCTAAAATACTGATTCTGTTAACGTCAATTTCTTTTTCTTTTTGGTAAATATGTTAAAGTCAATTTCATTTTTCCTTATTTGATAAAAAAAATATTATTTTAAATGTCTAGTAAAACTCGTTCAGATCTCATGAAATCAAATGCTCAGGCATGCAAATACGTGAAAGATATGGAGCATAAAGACATGCTCTTTGGTTGCACAACTTTTAGAAAAATAAAGGAATAAAATTAAAATTTCAAGTAATGATTTTGTGAATATGTTATTAAAATACGTGAATATGTTATTTGAAGGAATATGATTCTTTCAAGTAATGATTTTTGACATTTTTGTGCATTTACTGTTAAAATCAAGTAGCCTGGATAATTTGGATGGAGCGAGATGGTTTATGAGAATATTTTTTGTAAGTGAGCATGATTTCTGAGAACATTTTAGTGCATGGTGTTTTATATCTTATTGTTTTAGGTTTTGAATTCGATTTTCGTTCATCCGTAGCCGTAACCAAAAGGAAAAAAATAATCAAAATATCAAACAGAAAAACTTTTGTGGATATGATTTTAAAGTCTGATTCGTAACCCAAGGCAACCCATAATTCAAGAACAACTATGTGTGGCCCAAAAAATGTTACAAAAAAAAAAACGTGGGCTTTAATGCTTGAAGTAATTGGGTCCACTCTTATGTTTTTGTTCTCGAATAGGTGTATCCTCGATAGCTGATGCTGTATGATAAAGCCCATATTTGGCTGTGCAAATTACCTAATCAGGAGTCAGCAGTCAAGGCTACCCCTGTGGGCTTTGGCCCATGAATTTCAAAAGTTTTATTTTTGTCTCTACTAATATTAGGTGAATCATTTATTTATTATACTTATTTTAATTAACACATCGGAAAGAAAATACAGAAATTATCAAAAATACTAATTTTTCTAAGTTTTTTTGCAATTTTATCATCTTCTGAAAATATTTGCAAAAATACTAACTTTTTGAAAATATTTGTTGTAACAATACGATCTACAACTACTTTCAACCATCTGCAACTGCAACCAAAATCAACCACAGATGCAACCAAAAATATGATCTGCAACCAACGCAACCAGATGCAACCGGATACAACCAGAAATAATTTTTTAAAAAATGATTGAAAAACAGCTGAAAATTCAAAAAAATTGTTAGTAAGATATTTGGTAACCTTTAGGGTTGTACAACCCTAAACCCTAGATTCTAAACCCTAACCTACCCTGATTTTAGGGTTGTTTTAGGGTTGTAAAACAACCCTAAAATCAGGACGCCGGAAAAAAACCATTTTTGATTAAAAAATTGCATATGTGGTTGATTTTGGTTGCAATTGCAGATATGGTTAAAAGTAGTTGTAGACCGTATTTTTGCAAATATTTTCAAAAAGTTGGTATTTTTTCAAATATTTTGGTATTTTCACAAAAAAAATTTAAAAACACATAGTATTTTTGCAATTTTTTTTTGAGTTGGGTATTTATGGAAAAAAACCCAAGAAAATACATGTGCACAATATTTAATTATTTATGTATTTTTTTAATGTTATGATAACTTTAAAATTATTTTTTACACAACCTTTTTGGCATTTAGGTAATAAAAGCAAGTGGTCCATATATTTTCCATCGAGCAAGTATGATTTATTTTTATCATTATATACATATTTTTATTTTTGACTAAGGAGCGAGTATGATTTATTTGATAAAAATCTTCTATTTTCTAAATTTTCGATTCAAAGCTACCCCATGTACTGTACGGGACGGGAAGCAAAATTGTATACTCAAATCCTGGAAAAAATCTCTGACAAGCCGAACTCTTTTTTTTTTTGCTAAGTGACAAGCTGAACTTATTTTATCATGGGAACTCTGGAGGCAAAAGCCTCTGACAACACCAAACTATATAAATGCTGCCTTTATTACATGAACCCCCCCTGTCAATTGTCATGTCCTTAGAGAAATCATTACATACCTTGACAAATACCCTTAGCTTCTTCAAATGTCACAGCCTCAAATTTAAAAATATACGAAATTATAAAGAGGATTTCCGTATACATTGCATGCATTTCACTAAGGAAGATGGTGTTGGTATATATGATGCTGCTGTCTCTATGCTTTTCGACTTGTTCTTCGGAGCTTGCTTTCGATTTTTATGCTGGTTCGTGTCCGTTGGTTGAAACGATGGTGAAGGACACGGTGAGAGCAGCTTCTTTGCATGACCCGACAGTACCAGGGAAGCTTCTGCGATTGCTGTTTCATGATTGCTTTGTGGAAGGGTGTGATGGATCGGTTTTGGTTCAGGGGAATGATACGGAGAGATCTGATCCTGCAAATGCTTCACTTGGAGGATTTGAGGTGATTGAAGCTGCTAAAAATGTGGTGGAGACGTTCTGTCCGGCTACTGTTTCGTGTGCCGACATTCTTGCTTTAGCTGCTAGAGACTCTGTTGAATTTGTAAGTTGATCCTATTTCGTAACCATTCATTCATAGCCTCTAGAAATCTCAATTGTTTTGTTAATCGAAAATTTGAAGTTGTTTATGTTACTAAAGAAGGTTGTGATTTGGTGGTAGTTGAGTGTCATGCTTGTGATTTGCTAGGTTAAGGGGGTATAAATAACTTGTTTACTAATAAAAACAACAAGATTGCTTAAATCCGTGCTTTTTCCTTACGCGAGAGTCTTGTGCATTGTGTTCATTTTTCTTTTTTGCCATAAAAAGTGAGTGAATTGTGATATGATTGTCATGCAGACAGGTGGACCAGGAATTGAAATTCCTACAGGTAGAAAAGATGGGAAAATTTCCTTGGCATCTAATGTGAGACCCAATATTGTGGACACAAGTTTCACTCTGAGCCAGATGAAGCACATCTTCTCTGCCAAGGGCCTTTCTTTTGATGACCTTGTTACCCTCTCAGGTGTGATTGTTTCTCAATGTTATCCAGTGTGATTGTTTCTCTAAGATAATAACAATAGCCGATTAGATTCAATCCACTCTACTTCTCGAATCCTAAATTATGAGTATGCTGTATGCCATCTCGGAAAAAAATGAAACATGCATGATCCATCCAGCGGTCTTCCTATTTTGTTTTATAAGAGTTAGCTGTGAACATTCGTATAAAACAAGAACTTTTTTGGCCAGGGGCGCACACAATTGGATCAGCACATTGTAGCGCATTCAGTGAGAGGTTCAAACTCGATTCCAAAGGCAAACTCAAACTCATTGACACATCGCTAGACAGAACCTATGCAGCTGAGCTAACACAACAATGTGGCACATCACAAGCACAAATGTCAGTAAAAGTTAACAATGATCCGGGAACTCCATTCGTGTTCGATAATCAGTACTACCAGATGTTGTTAGCTCACAAGGGACTGTTCCAATCTGATGCAGTTTTGCTTAATAATGCCAACAGTTTGAAGAGAGTAGAAGAGTTTGCAAATGATAAAAACAGTTTCTTTGAAAATTGGGCTGAAGCATTTTTAAAGCTTGCTAGCATTCAAGTTAAGACAGAGGAGGATGGTGAGATTAGAAGATCTTGTTCTGTAATTAATGGTTGAGAAATCAACTTAATATATTCCATTACCATTTTCATTTATGTGCAACTTTGAATTTAGAGCATACCGGATGATAACCACGGCTTTGTTAATTTATTTAAAAATTTAAATTATTTATATAATATAAATTTATAACTTTTTTTAATAAGCGAAACCTCTTTTTAACGCTATTTTAAAAATTGCACATATTTTAGCTTGATCAAACATGAAACTAAGTATTATACTCAAAATATAGTTAGGAGGAGAATGATACCTAGAGTTTTGAGAACGGGTGATATTTCGTACAAAGTAGATTAAGATAACTAATAAAAGGGTATAAAATATATTGAAATTTGTATCTTGATTCAACAACTAAGTAATTATAATCGGGTCCGGTGGTTAATCTCATTGTGACATTGATGGGTATAATAATAATATAATATATTTGGTACAATAATAATATTATAATATATTTTAGATTAATATTATTAAGTTGTATAAAGTAGATTGAGATTAGTATCTTAATTCAACAACTAAGTGATTATAATTGGGTTTGGTGGGTGATCTGATGTGACGCTGATGGGTATAAAAATAAAATAATATATTTTAGTATAATAATAATATTATAATATATTTTAGATTAATATTCTTTTAACAACATAGAATTTTATGTGAGATAGGATTTCAGCGTAAGATATAATTTTATTTTTCTTAAAAAACTACGTGAGATAGGATTTAAGGAGTTAAACCAAAAAAAAGTGCGAACCAAATTTGATACACTACTAATAAAAAGGGGTTTCGCTTATTAATAAAGGTTATATATTTGTTGGTAAAACAACTTGCTAATGAAATGTCGTTTTGATAACTGAGGTTACAAGCTTTAATTTAGCACAAAGAAGTTAATTTTGTTTGTTTCACTAATCTATTATCAATACTATTATATAATAGACAAAACATTAAAAAATTTGTTGGTCGGTATGGTACGTTGTAATTTTACTTAATTGCCCTTAATTGTATTTTGTGTTTTTATTTATTAACCTTATTTATTTATGGAAATATTTTATTAAATAATAATATTACCTATTTATGACCAATTATATTTTTTCCCTAAAATACATTATTTTTTCTAACAAACCCCCCTACTTTTTCAAACATGGCAATTACCTTTTTTAACTAAAACATGTTAGTTTTTCTATTATTCCTTACTAAAACCCCTCATTTTTCAAAAATATCATGAACAAACCTTTAGTTATTTATTTTTATTATGTGCAACTTTGAATTTAGAGCATGCTTGTTGGTAAAACAACTTGCTAATGAAATGTCGTTTTGATAACTGAGGTTACAAGCTTTAATTTAGCACAAAGAAGTTAACACTACAAAAAAATCATTATAAAAGTCACTACTATTTTTATTTTAAAAACCTCTTTTGAGTTATGTGTATGCCATCAATCAATATTCTTATTTTAGTAATGATAGTAACCTACATCCTTTTAGAAGTTATGTGATTTTTGTATGACATACACATAACTTAAAATAGATTTCTAAAATAAAAATACTAGTGACTTTTGTAATGATTTTTTGTAGTGATGTCAAGATTTACTCATATATAATTGAGCAACTAGGGGTTGTGACAAAAAAAACAAAGTGAAATTACGATTATGCCCCCAGTTATTCGGTTTCAATTTACTAAACTACCCCTACTTATTATATAATAATAATTATGTATATATTAATTACATATAATTCATTAATCGTCATTAATACATATATATTTATTATCCATTAATATTAAATACAATAATTTATAATTATATTTCTACAAATACTTAAATAATTAGATAATTAATATCGTCTATTAAACTTTTAACATTACATTTATAACGAAAAGGGGTTTAAATTTGCACATAAACAGATAAAAATGAATATTTACTTAAATTATAACACTTAAAGAAATTAATTAATGATAACACATACTTTTGTCAACATTCGAATAACTCATTTATCACACTAAAAATATTCATAAAATTTTATAAAATTTGCGAATTCAGAATATATTCGTGCTTTTGGTTACTAAAATTAACATATTTTTCAATTAGCTAAATGAAACTGAGGACCGGAGTGCAACTTTGTTCAATTGATGCTGAAAGGAATAATATGTTATTGTGTGAAAAGAAAGAGACATTTCAGATATCTTAGTGCATGTTGGACTTTTAGTTTTCGTTAAACCCGAAATATTAAAAAATTATCGATCATGTTGGACTTTTAGTTTTCGTTACACCTTATATATGCCAAAACCAAAAAACATACACTCTGAACAGTGCAGGTGGCTGACTCTCACGTATTTGATGGAATTAATGAGAGACAGTTGCTAGCGTGTATATCACAGACACAACATATAAAATTAAGACAACCGATGCAAATCAACTCACTTTATTCTTAATCCATTAACTATCTCTTTCAAACTAATGAACGTCCATATTCAATTACGACTACTGCAAAATTCAAAACTTCAAAATTCTTACATTTTTTGTTTTTCAATTAGCTAAATGAAACCGAGGATCGGAGTGCAACTTTGATCAATTGATGCTGAAAGTAGTAATATGTTATTATATGAAAATAAAGAGACATTTCAGATATTTTAGTGATGGCGGATAGCCTAGATAAATTTGGTATTCAAAAATTTACTTAATAATATTTCAAAATTAATATGTCAATACATACATATGTGTGTGTATATATATATATATATATTAAACTGTATCATTAAACCCGAAATATTAAAAAATTATCGATCATGTCGGAATTTTAGTTTTCGTTACACCTTATATACGCCAAAACCAAAAAACATACACTCTGAACAGTGCACGTGGCTGACTCTCACACATTTGATGGAATTAATGAGAGACAGCTGCTAGCATGTATATTACAGACACAACATATAAAATTAAGACAACTGATGCAAATCAACTCACTTTCTTCTTAATCCAATAACTATCTCTTCCAAACTAATGAACGTCCATATTCAATCACGACAACTGCAAAATTCAAAACTTCAAAATTCTTACATTTTTTGTGAACAAGGGTTGGTCATATTAAAAATTGAAAAAAAAATTAATTTAAAATGACAAATAGTTCATTTATTAAACATGTAAGAAGTTCAGCAAAATGTGAATTTAGACCATACATGTGTCTTGCACTTCACGGGTTATAAAGCTAGTTTTATTAACAAAATGTCAATCAATTTTAAATTTAATGTGTATACTTATTTAAAAAGTACATCTTTTAAAGTATTCTCTATAGCAATTATTATTTTAAAATTAAAGTCCATTGGCAAAAAAAGTTTGGAAGGAAAATTCAATTTAATATTTTTTGTTTGACTAAAAAATTCAATTTAATATTTTGATTGTTGAATTAAATTGAAATTCAGAAAAACACAATGCAGAACAAATACTCAAAAATATTATTAAAATTGGGCAAAAGTAAATATATATGACATTCGAACTTATTGTATAGAATTCGGGAGAACCGTTATATAAATATTCATAATACATATTTTTATCACATTTTTTATTAAATATGATTATAAATTTCAATTATTAAATCAAAAAAATAAAATAAAATTATTTTTTTTTAAAAATAATTAAAAATTAGTTAAATAGTCCAAAGTGATTTTACTGCAGAATGCAGAATCAAATTTAAAATCAATATTTTTATTCAATTTTTAAATATTATTTTTTTTTATAAAATTTGTATATGTTAATATTTTATATTAGAATCAAATTACATATTTTATGTAAAAATATTTAAAATTATATATAAAAATATTTAAAATTATATGTGAGATTTTATAATTGAATATAGGGATGGTTCTCATCTTTCGAAGAATCAAATTGACATTACGCCGCGAACTACTGTACTTGTAATTGCACAGTTGTATTTGCCGGCGCCGGAGAAGTTCGCGAATCTCTGATCAAATTATCCACTGACAATCGCCGGAGCTAACAATATGAGTAGAAGAGAGGCAAGCATTTCATAAAATCTTTATTTCTCTGTGATTTTTTTAATATTAAATTTGAGGTATTAATTTGTGTTTTTTGTAATGTTGATGAATGAATGAACAATAAAGCAGATAGTTGAAAAGAAGAAGGCGATTAGTGAGATTATTAAGTCTGCTTCTGATAGAGATCATTCGTCTTTGTTTTCGCAGTTTCGACATTACCACTACAATGGTACTTACAGTTTTGACTATGTACTGTATGTGTTTGTGTTTGTAGATGTGTGTGTGTGTAGGTGCTTGTTTTGATACAAATTGATGTATTTTGTAAATTACGAAATGGTGATTCGTGGTGCTGTTATTGGTGATTTGTGTTATTGTGACCGCTAATTCGTAGGAGGTTGTGGAGCTTGTAGCCTAAAAGGAGAGAGAGGGATATGGAGGGGGGGAGAGAGAGAAAGAGGAGAGAGAGAGAGAGAGAGAGGGAGAGAGAGGGAGAGAGAGAGAGAGAGAGAGAGAGAGAGGAGAGAGGAGAGAGAGACTTAGGGGCAGATAGAGAGAGAGGGAGAGAGAGAGAGAGAGAGAGAGAGAGAGAGAGAGAGAGAGATTCGTATCCGAATTAGAACTGTTGATTTATGTAGTTAAGACTGGCCATTGAATACAAGTCACTAGTGATTTGTATCCGAATCACCAGTTTGCAGTTTCATTTCCAGCTGAATCTCTCTATGTATATACGACATTACCTTGATTTAAAATGTGTTGTTAATTCTGTTACTAGGTCACTCTTTTTACTTGAAATCAGGACGCGGGGATAAGCTCTCATCAAAACTGAAGCATTATATTCAAAACATTCTTAAGGTTGAAGTTTAATTGCACTTACACTAGGTTTTTTGTGTTTGGCATTTATGAGTAGAATTTTTAATGTGTTTCATTTTAAAGATCAATATGGAGAGAGTGTATGGATCTGAGTGGCAAGCTGAGGAAAAGGTTAAGCGCAAGGAAATGGTTTCTCCAGAAGCGCGCTATATATTTGTATACGAGACTGTGGATAGTGATGCCAATCAGATGTCTGAATCCGTTGGGAAAAGAGGGTCTCAAAATGTTCGTCCTAGCGAGAAGGACACTATTGTTGGATTTGTGCACTTCCGATTTACTTTAGAAGAAGAAGTACCTGTTCTTTATGTTTATGAATTGCAGCTCGAGCCTCGTGTTCAAGGAAAGGGGCTAGGGAATTTCTTGATGCAATTAATTGAGCTTATAGCACGCGAGGTTATATACTTCTCCCTTCTTTCCTATAATATTCTAGCTACATTATTGAATGGATAATGCCATTATGAGTTATACATGAACTTATGTGACTATCTTGCTTACAGTCCGAACGGAGTGTCCAATCGGATACATGTATCTTTCGAATCTGGCCCATATATTCCTTCGATTTGTTAAAATAAAGTGCCTAAACCTATATTTGTGTCCAGATGTGGATTGTTAGATACATGTGCTACATACATAAGTGGGTAGTCCATGTAATTCCCCTAACTGTAAAACCTTAAGCACATGTCCTTTGTTAAAACCTAGGAAGCACGGACACTTCAAAAATGATGCACTGTACTTGAAACCTGCACTATCATCAAGTGTTTATTTGTTATTTAAGCCTATGACACGTGTGCTTCACAATTTTTTCCATAGTATAATTAACTTTTAATCTGTACACTGTACTTGTACTGTCATGTTTTGGCCCATGTCCTTGCTGAAGTTTGTATGTGTTCTATCTTGTGTCTGATTATGAGAGGCCAAACACTATGGTGATGTGTGACATAGAGATGAATATTTTATTATGTTTCAGAATCGAATGAGTGCTGTGGTGCTAACTGTTCAAAAAGAAAATCTTCTAGCGATGAACTTTTATACAAGTAAACTAAGGTAATCTCCATGGAAGTACATTAATATCATCAGTTTTTCTGCATAGCACATGCTGAACTAATTCTTGATGGTACCTTTGAATTTCAAGTTGAAACTTTGTTATCTAATTAATCTACAAAAAAAATAATTTGTACAGGTACATAATATCTAGTATATCACCATCAAGAGTCAATCAACTGGTAAATAGATACTTTTGTCACTCACCTTTTAGTATGTCCCATTCAAAACTTACACATGTATCTAAATAATATCTACACTTTCGCAGATAGGACTCGAGAGAAGTTATGAGATTCTTTGCAAGATATTTGTTGATGAAGCTAAAGCAGTTCTCGAGGTAATTACCTTCATTGTACATTCTGCTTACAAGATCAAATATTAAAATGCACAATGTATACATGTGTATGGAATGAATTTTAGTTTTGTTAATCATCAGATATGAAGGACTCGAGGAAATTGTTTGATTGGATGCTCCTAAGATATACTATTGTACTATTTTTCGAAAATAATCTTCACCCTGACCTAGCTTTTTTTTCTGAATAGGCTGGGCCTAACCCTTGACATCAGTTTTCAAAACTAGCTTCGATGATCTCAACACTAAAAGATTAAGATGCATGCAACGAAACTATGATCTTATTCAACAATTTTATGTAATGTAACTGAATAACTGATTTCACTGGTTAATTTTCACTGTAATTTAAGGATTTGGTTTTGGATTTTGGCTTCAAGCTTGTATGTTGTTACATTTGTATTTTGTGTTAAAATAATAATATAATCTAAACTTTGGTTTATTATTTCTATTATCTAGAATGTTCTTGAAAGTATCTAGAATAGACTTTTGAGGTTTAAGACCTTTTGCATTTCAAGATGGTTCATGTACTTGGAGTTACATATTAAATAAGGTGCATGTACTAGAAGTGTTTAGAAGTGTTCTAGGAGGTTCCATGTAGTCCTATAAATAGGACAATCTTCCAAGCTTTGTTTAATCAAGAATTATCAAAATCATTTGAGTGAAATACATTTGTGAGTTTTATATTTTGTGTGAGTAAGTTGTGTGGATTATTGAGAACAAGTTTCTTCTCTTTAATCTCCAACACATTATACACTTAAAATTCCTACAAAGTGGTATCAGAGCAAGGTTTAGAGATGGCTTCCAACAACAATATGTTGCAACCTCAACTTCCTCGTTTGACGGGAAAGAATTACAACCAATGGAGCATACAAATGAAGGTTTTATATGGCTCTCAAGATCTTTGGGAGATTGTGGAAAGTGGATATGAAGAACCGGCGAATCAAGCCAATCTCTCACCACAACAATTGAGTACTTTGAAGGAAAATCGAAAGAAGGACAAGAAGGCTCTCTACTTTATTTATCAAGCGGTGGATGAAGTAATTTTTGAGAGAATTTCAACGGCATCAACATCAAAGGAGGCATGGGATATCCTCAACAAGGCCTACAAAGGAGAAGAAAGAGTAAAAATGGTGAGACTTCAAGCTCTAAGAGGTGAATTTGATTCACTCAAGATGAAGGAAAGTGAAACGGTGGAGGAATATTATAATCGAACAATTTCGATTGTTAATCAACTTCGTGTAAATGATGAAGATATTACGGATAAAAGAGTCTTGGAAAAAATTCTTCGTAGCATGACTCGAAAATTTGAGCATGTTGTTGTGGCTATTGAAGAATCAAAGGATTTAAATACTTTCTCTCTTGAAGAATTATTGGGTTCACTCCAATCTCATGAACTTCGCATCAAACAATTTGATTCCTCTCCTTCCGAGCAAGCTTTTCAATTTCAAGACACTAATCGTGGCGGTTTTAGAGGAAGAGGTAGAAGAGGATCATTTCGTGGTCGAGGACAAGGAAGAGGAAATGTGCCAAGTGAAAATTCAAGCTCATTCCAAAGAGGAAGAGGAAGAGCTCGTGGAGGTTACAATGGAAGAGGAAGAGGTAATTCTTTTAATTTTCAATGCCATTATTGTCATAAAATTGGGCATATGAAAAAGGATTGTTACAAAAGGATTAATGATGAAAAAGATGACTCAAATTTTCTACATGAGGACATTGAGGAGAAAGATGAAAGTATGCTTCTTGTTAGTAATGTTCAAGAAGTTCAAGAAGAATCTATTGATGATGTTTGGTATATCGATAGTGGTTGTAGTAACCACATGACCGGAAAGAAAAATTGTTTTGTGAATTTTGACGAAAGTGTCCAACGAGAAGTCAAGACAGGTGACAACAAAAGGCTCATTGTCAAAGGTTGTGGTGATGTTCCAATTCGAACAAAGCAAGGTACAAATTATATCTCTAATGTTTATTATGTTCCCGATCTTAAACATAATCTTTTAAGTGTTGGGCAACTTTTAAGAAAGGGGCATCATGTGAATTTTAAAGATGATTTTTGTGAGATCAAAGATAAAAATGGGATTCTTGTTGCAAAAGTCAAGATGACATCAACTAAAATGTTTCCATTGAAAATTCAAAGTGAGGCTCTTCCATGTTTTGCTAATATTGTGAACGACAAGTCTTGGCTTTGGCATCTTCGATTTAATCACTTGAGTTTTAGCACTCTATCCAAGATTTGTAAAGGTCATATGGTAAGAGGCATTCCAAATATTCAAAAGCAAGATCAAGTATGTGAAGATTGTGTTTTTGGAAAGCATCACCGAGATCCATTTCCAAAAGAGAAGGCATGGCGAGCTAAAAAACCATTGGAGTTGATACATTCGGATTTATGTGGACCTATGCGCACCAACTCTATTGGAGGTAGTCGTTATTTCCTCACTTTTATTGATGATTATAGTCGCAAAATGTGGATTTATTTTCTCAAAGAAAAATCTCAAGTATTTGAAATATTTAAAGATTTTAAAGCATATGTGGAGAAAGAAAGTGGTCGTTCTTTAAAGACACTACGATCTGATCGTGGTGGTGAATATATGTCCGAAGAATTTGGAAGTTTTTTGAAAAAGCATGGAATTCGCCATCAACTAACGGTTCGTTCAACCCCTCAACAAAATGGGGTAGCCGAGAGGAAGAACCGAATTATCATGGAGCTTGTTCGAAGTATGTTGAAAACAAAAGGATTGCCTAAGATGTTTTGGGCCGAAGCGGTTGCTTGTACATGTTATGTTCTCAATCGTGCACCTACTAAAAGTGTGGAAGGAAAGACTCCACAAGAAGCTTGGAGTCGCAAGAAGCCATGTGTCTCTCATTTTAGAATTTTTGGAAGTATTTGTTACTCTCATGTGCCCGATGAAAAGAGAGGTAAGCTTGATGATAAATCTGAAAAATGCATCTTTGTTGGCTATAGTGAAGCTTCTAAGGCATACAAATTGTACAATCCCATCACAAAGAAAGTCATAATTAGTCGTGATGTAATTTTCAACGAGGAGGCTTCATGGAAATGGAAGGATGAGAAAGAAAGTTCAAGTACTTTTCTTGATGATAATGCATTTGATCCAATTGAAGAAGAAGGCTCCACTCCACCTACTCCACCATCTAATTCTCCACCAAGCTCATCATCATCATCTTCAAGTTCCGAGTCACCACCAAGAAAGACAAGATCAATGGCGGATCTTTATGGAGCAACAAGAAGAATTTTGGAAGATGAATTTGTTGATTTTGCCTTATATGCAAATGCGGATCCGGTTGCTTTTGAAGATGCCGCTAAGGAAAATAAATGGAGACAAGCCATGGATCTAGAAATTGATGCAATTGAAAGGAATGAAACTTGGGAGTTAGTTGAAGCTCCTAAAGGAAAGAAATCCATTGGAGTCAAGTGGGTTTACAAGACAAAGTTGAATGCACAAGGTGAAGTTGAAAAACATAAGGCACGTTTGGTGGTAAAAGGCTACAAGCAAAAATATGGTGTTGATTACAAGGAAGTATTTGCTCCCGTGGCACGTCTTGAAACAATTCGCTTGTTAATTTCTTTGGCCGCTCAAAACAAGTGGCAAGTTCACCAAATGGATGTCAAATCCGCTTTTTTGAATGGAGTATTACAAGAAGAGGTGTATATTGATCAACCACCGGGCTATGTGAAAAAGAACGAAGAAAATAAAGTCTATCGTTTGAAGAAGGCTTTGTACGGTCTAAAGCAAGCCCCACGTGCATGGTATAGCCGCATCAATGATTATTTTATGAAGATGGGATTCAAGAGGTGTCCATTTGAGCATACACTTTACATCAAGGAGAACAAAGGTAAAATTCTCATCATTGGCTTATATGTGGATGATTTGATCTTTGCGGGAAATAATCATGTTGACATTGAAGAATTCAAGAAAAATATGATGCAAGAATTTGAGATGACCGATTTGGGACTACTCCACTATTTTCTTGGTATTGAAGTAAAGCAAGATAAGAATGGAATTTTTATCTCTCAAGAAAAGTATGCCAAAGATTTGTTAAAGAAGTTTAGAATGGAAGATGCGAAACCAAGTAGCACTCCCGTTGAAGTTGGATTGAAGTTAAGTAAGGATGATGATTCTAAGTTTGTTGATCCTACTTTATATAGAAGTCTTGTCGGAAGTTTGATGTACTTGACCGCCACTCGGCCGGATATTACATATGGTGTTAGTTTGATTAGTAGATTCATGGAGCAACCAAAGAAGACACATTGGGAGGCCGGAAAAAGAATTTTGAGGTATGTTCGTGGAACACTTGGAGATGGAATTTATTATCAAAAGGCAAGTGGTCCTAAGGTGCTTGGATATTGTGATAGTGATTGGGCCGGAAGTGTTGATGATAGTAAAAGTACTTCGGGAAATGTTTTCTTCATTGGCTCTAGTGCAATCACATGGATGTCAAAGAAGCAACAAGTTGTGGCTCTATCAACGGCGGAGGCGGAATATATTTCTTTATCATTAGCTAGTTGTCAAGCTTTGTGGATCACATGGGTGTTGGAGGACCTTAAGCATGATACAAAAGAAAGTCCAATTATATATTGTGATAGCAAGTCTGCTATAGCACTCACGGAAAATCCGGTGTTTCATGGGAATAGCAAGCATATACGAATCAAATATCATTTTATCCGTGACTTGGTGACGAAAGGAGAAGTTGTGGTTAAACATTGCAAAACCCAAGACCAAATTGGTGATATATTTACAAAACCTTTGAGGCCCGACATTTTCAAGGAGTTAAAGAAGAAACTTGGCATGTGCAAAGTTTAGCTTAAGGGGGGCTGTTAAAATAATAATATAATCTAAACTTTGGTTTATTATTTCTATTATCTAGAATGTTCTTGAAAGTATCTAGAATAGACTTTTGAGGTTTAAGACCTTTTGCATTTCAAGATGGTTCATGTACTTGGAGTTACATATTAAATAAGGTGCATGTACTAGAAGTGTTTAGAAGTGTTCTAGGAGGTTCCATGTAGTCCTATAAATAGGACAATCTTCCAAGCTTTGTTTAATCAAGAATTATCAAAATCATTTGAGTGAAATACATTTGTGAGTTTTATATTTTGTGTGAGTAAGTTGTGTGGATTATTGAGAACAAGTTTCTTCTCTTTAATCTCCAACACATTATACACTTAAAATTCCTACATTTTGTACCCATCTTGTCTAAGCTCTCATATAGGTTTTGATAATAGAATTTGATATGTATTATTTCCAAATCGTATTTTAATATGTTTTATGCTACTTAAAGTTCACAAATTTGATATAGGTTTATTCTAGAACTTGCTTATTCACTTTTTTTTTGCCTGATGCTAAGATCTGTACAGTTGAATTATTAAAAGATAATCATTTTTATACTTTTTTGGGTGCATCAAAAGAAAAGTTACCTAGAGTGGACTTTAGAAACTCCAAACTCACTTTTCCTTATAAAAATAAATGTCTAAAAGAGTAGAGGAAAGCTACTCAATATTTTTAAAGCTGCTCCTGCCCAGAGATATGCTAATTTTCCTTTAATCTTTAGTCTTTACAGGCAAAGCAGCCCTATATATGCTTAGCAAAAAAAGAAAAAGAAAAAGAAAAAGCAGCCTTATATATGGGTATTTTGAGGGGCTCTGCCTTTTCTTGTGGATATAGCATTTCCCCATAAGTTGATTGTTGATTTGTTGCTGAATTTGATTAACCTTAGTTTCCAATTATAGAAAGTGATCCTTGATACTAATAACTTAGTAGCATTTCCCACGTTTTTAGATCCTGTAATTTCAATCAAAGGGTATGAAACAAACACAAAGGTTCACTGAGAACAATTAGTGGGTCATCTGGTCTATTTTTACTTAAATCCAATTATAGATGTAGAGCTTTGGGTACTTTGATTGTTAATGTGTGCTCTTACAGATTTAGCATAGGATATTATGTAGCTTAATCCTCGTAGATATTGTTATGTTTCTTAGCCGCAAAGAAATTTTGGACAGTATTTGTTGGCAGCTGAGATTTTGAGAACACTAGGCCTGAACACATCACTCGGTGACAAGGAAGGCTTCACCAAATCCATGTTATGTAAAAGGGGTTATAGGCTAGCGTATATATCAAAAATTCAAAATCAACAATGATCTAAACTTATTGAACAAACAATATTTGATTTACAAATGATCTCCTCCATTGAAAATTTAACTATATCTATGAAGATGGAAGCTTTATTATAGGTGCAAAAGCATAATAAAGGCAAAACAAGTTGTGACCAGGGCTTCCGTTGTTCAATATTTGGAGTTGATGAACTATTGGAATTCTCGTGAGATAAGACGCTTCTGTAAATTGACACAGTTTCCATATTCATTAGGCATAAAACGGTACCCCTCAGTACTCCCTCCATTTAATTGGCAAAGAAGAAAGACAAAAGGAAACGTTAATTTAATAAGAAGAGGAAAGTGCAGGAGGCCAAGAACTTGGCAAGACAAACACTCAACCATTGACTGAGAAAGTGAACTCGTCATCAGTCATTCCTCGTGAAGAGTAAACATCATCACTTGCATAAGAAGAGTGATCTTCATCACTGTTTCTCTCCTTAAGCTCATCAATCTTCTCAAGAGCCTCCTTTAAATCCCACCTTCTCTCTACATTCCATTCGCAGCAACACATTCCAATCTTTAGTAGTTTCAGCATTTCACCCTGTCCATTCGTCGTTCCTTTCATGTCTTTATCAAACACCTCCCCTGTCCACTCTTCTCGAACAACAGAATTTACCCAGCTTGCTAAATCTGCATTTCCTCCCTTCCCCTGCTTCAAGTAATTTGCTGGAAACTTTCCAGTCAGCATCTCAAGTATTAGAATTCCCAGACACCAAACATCTGTCTTTCTGGTGAGGCGATTGTTTTGGGCCAACTCTGGGGACTTATAGGCCACCATAAATTGATAGGCATGTTCCTTATTGATCACAGGAACTAAAGCATAATCCGATAACAGGGGTACAAATGAGTCATCTAATAGCACATTGGACGACTTTAAGTGACCATGGGGTAGAGCTAGGCTGGGAAACGCTTTGTATAGATAATCCAATCCTCTGCCTACTCCTTTGATGATTCTTAGGCGTGTTGGCCAATCAAGTCCTGGTTGATTAGGTTTGTGATTACCTGTGTAAAAATGCATATTAGATTTCAAAATTTCAAGAGCAGGTCTACTGCTAGAGTACTATCTTTTAAAGGCTACGCCAGAAATTTCATCCAGGTTAATTTGTCTGTATGCATTTAATGGTGTCTATGCACTACATGAAGGTCTTGCAATCGATAGAATCAACTTACCATGCAGATGACTAGCTAGACTACCATTTTCAGCAAAGTCGGTGACCAAAAGCTTTTCTTCCTTTTTGTAGTAAAACGCCACAAGCGGAAGCAGATTAGGGTGTGACAAACTTCCTAACTTTCGCATATGCTCATAAAAATCTTCTTTTCCCACATTGCTCATCTGCTTGTATCTCTTTACAACCATGGCTGGTCCACTCAAAAGGATTGCCTTGTATGATGATCCAAAGCTTCCACTGCCCAAAACTTCAGCAGATGCTCTGAGGAGGTCTTGCAACTCGAACCTCTCTGTGCCATTCCGCACAAAATGTAGTTTCCCAGCCTGTTCTGTTTTCTTGTAGTTGTCAGCTGTCTGTTTAGGCAATCCAATTTCCGTTCTATGATCATATTTATACTTGGGCTCTTTCTTTTCGGTTTTTGTTGACCCTAGTCTTTCTACTTTTGGCGCTTTGCGTCTGTTTCTCCTGTGAAACAATATTAAAGTAATGACAATAACAGCTAAAGCAAGTGCCCCAACAGCAGCAACAATGATGGCGACTTTCGGGACAGATTTCTTCTTAGGTGGACATTTGTTCAAAGGCGTACCACATAAATTATTTCCTGCTCCATCAGTAAAAGAAATATATGTTTACTAAAAGTGATCCATAAATAATGCCTTTCTGAAGAGACAATGTATTCTATCATGTATGTTTTTATGTTGTTGCCATTATTGTCCTTGATGTGCACCCAACATAATCTGTTGGTATAAATTGAAGATCGTTATAACCAGGAATTCAAGTGAAATATTTGGGCAGCTTTTAATAAGGAAGCCTTAGTTAAAAAAATCATTTGAAGCTAATAAACTGTTTTGTTTTGTCAAATTTGCAGGGATAATGGGACAAAAAAATAGATTACTTCAAGGCAAACGCTTCAAAAACAACGGTATCTTTTTTAAAACTCTTTATCCATATCTTCCGTGAGATTCGATGCCTGATAACATCCTTCTTATTACAAATGACTAATTTAGTAATATCTTTATGATATTTGTGCAAATTTGGTTGGAGGGAAATATATTGGTAATTTATGAATAAATATTAAGTATTATATTAACATAAAGTTAGAAAATCTTGTAATACTTGCACGTTACGAGTGTTTCATAAATTACGATTTAAACATAAAGCTAGAAGATCTTGTAATACTCACCAGCGAAAAAGCTTGCACTTTCATCACTTAGGACAGATGGAATAGGACCTTGAAGTTTGTTGTTGGCGAAATTGGCAAACAGTTCTTTTTGTTTAAAATTGGGTATTTCACCTTCAAACTTGTTATTTTGCAGCTGCAGATCTACAAGCTTAGACAGAGTTGCAAGGGAATTTGGAATTTTACCAGTGAAACCATTGTTTCCCAGATAGACTCTCCTCATCAAATTCATACCCTTGAAAGCATCACCGGGAATCTCTCCAGAAAAGTTGTTATTTGCCAGGTAGAGTGTTCGAAGAGCACGAATTTTGTTTATGTTACTAGGAATTGGTCCATCAAAGTTGTTGTTCATGAAGCTTACAGTACGCAAAGATGGCAACTTTGATAAGGTCTCAATATTTATGATGCCTGAAAGCCCCATCGATTCAAGTTGCAACCCTATGAAACTGTCTGCTTTGCAAATCAAGCCATTCCAGTTCGGCTTGTCACCATTACATGGTGAAACATTGTTATTCCAATTTTCTAATGCACCAGCATTCAATAAAGTTTTTTTGAAGTCCAGAAGAATCTCTTTTTCTGAATCATCAGACGACCCGACAACGATGCACGTTAACAGTACAGAGAGCAAAATAGGCCACCTCATTTTATACAAGTTTTTGTCCTGCTCGTGTGCTCTGCAACAGCTGAATTCTTAATGCAGTTCTTTTTCTTCCTCCGCAGTGTCTGAGAATAGAGATACGTTGTGTGTATCAAATGCGATAGAGAAATGAGGTGGGTTGGAATAGTTAAAGCTTTACGAAAAAGCAATGATAAGTGCTGGGGGAGGGACAAATAAGAGGGGGTGGTATTGACGAGGTCTTTCCTGCAAACTATGAGCTGTTTAAATCAAGCCGGCATTACTCAGTTTCAATACGGCGTTGGCCAGTTTGGCTTCATGTCATGCTTAGAATCTGTCAGTATTTGTAGTTTTTTTGTTTGGGGTGATGTATATATATAAAACTAAAATTATTGCATAGCCTTGTTTGCTCTTGTTGTTGATGATTATGTTTTTTTTAAAATCTGTATCGTAATCTCAGCCGTCTCACTACTACTTACAACTATATTGAAACAATCTAAAATCTTCATAGTATGTATAATAGGTAAGGGTGTCCTCGACCATTCGTCTTTTTAGAGCCCAAAATAGTTGAGCTATAAAGATGCGGAATCTATTCTATGTTATAAAATCGGATCCGAACACAACTTTTAAGTTCCTATTACTTTTACATCAATTCAAATTAGGGAATTGACTAGTGCTTTCTTTAAACTTTAAGTTCGAATTACTTTTATATCGATGTATATTAGCGAATTGAACTTAAATGTCCATTGCACGGACCATTGCATATATCAAAAATGCATAATACAGGTTTTTTTTTATTCCAAGACGCCTTGCAGTCATCAAGAGTCCATATACTAAGGACTGATCCGTCACAAGCGGATTCACAGATCATAGCAACGGAATCTTCAAATTTTAAAACATGCGGCTTCGTTTGATAATTGGGAAACGGATATACACCAAAAAGCTCGTTATGCAAATCGAAAGATAGTATTTCACGATTACCATCCATATACCAAATCCCAGTCTTTAGTTGAACACATTTTGAATCTGTGGAAAGCATTGGACTGAATCTTTTTCCAACAATCAACATTAGAGGAATACAGTTCAGCTTCTATTTTACGATCTTCTAATCTATTAAAAGGACCAATGGAAAACACTACCATGCATCCTAAGAAGTAAGAATCTTGTAGCCATGAAAGTATTATGAAGATGACATCTTCAGGTATATAATAACCATAATCATCTGCCTGAATATTGTCAAGTATGATGAAAACTGAATATTGTGAAGTATGATGAAAGTATTAGGGTTTTGTTATAATATAGATTATAATCCTTTAAATTTTCATGTTTTGTGTATAAAAACTTATTTATGATTAATCTAAAAATTATAATCCTTTAAATTTCATATCCCATTTGTTTTGTTAGAGTAGGATTGTAATTCCCTTTTATTGATACTTTATTGGAGGAAGTATTATTTAATTTTCTTTAACAAGTCATTTAATTCTCCTTAACAAGTCATTTTAAAGAATTATAAACGAGGGGGGGGGGGAGAGCTTAGAGAGATCCGGAGTTTTGTTCCTCAATCAGCCATGATACTTAATACATTGATTACCTGGTAATCTCTAAGATCTAATATTTTTGTTGATATAAGTGGTGAGCTATATAATTGTTCGATTACTCATTCATCGCTTTGCTATATTTGATTATATGTACAAATTTGTGTCTAATATGAATTTCAATTTATTGAAGTAATTTTCTAGACTTTTTTGGATTTCCATATATTGAGTGATTGCATGCATGCCTTGTTGTTTTAGATCTTTACTGATTAGTTTTGTGTCTTAATCATACAGATGAATTTGATTAGTTCTTATAATTATCTCTGGGTTCATAATTTAGCGATGAGTGGTGATGTCCCAAATGTACGATTTTATGCTAGAAGGCACAGGACAACAGACGCAAAAAGAACGCGACTTGATAGTAATTTTGTTGGTGGCGGAGTTTGTAAGGAGGGAACTGATTCTAAAATCTTGCAACTTGATGATAGAGATTGGATCAGCAACTTGCACCAAGACGTAGTACAATGCATCTTAGAGCATTTGTCGGTTCATGATGCAGCAAAAACAAGTGTTCTATCAAAAGAATGGAGGCATAAATGGGGAATGAAAAACAACCTAGTTCTTGATGAGGCGTTTTTCTTGAAAGTGACATCCAATAAAGACAAAGACCCGTGCCAAACTGGTTTTTTAAGAGCCATTGAAATGATTATATTGGTTCACAAAGCCCCGGTATTGAGCTTCAATCTCTACATTCCTCCAAAACTTGATCACTGTCTTGTCTCTCGGTGGATGGAGCACTTTCTCAATAAGAGGATTAAGGTTTTAGAGATGACAAATTCCGAAAAAAATGTATATGAAATTCCGTTGTTCATATGTGAAGGGTTGGTTGAGTTAAAGCTCTCTACATGGATATTAAACCCGTTACCTAAACCAGGAAGCTTCACCAATCTGTTAAAGGTTGAACTAAATAATGTCTCAATCACTGGTGAAGTCTCATTCGGGTCTCAACTGAAGATATTGTACTTAAATGTCTGTACTGGAGTTGAACATCTGAGCTGCCAATTTTCAAATGCCAATAAACTCACAGACTTGCTTTTGCGTGAAAGTGAACAAATTGAGTGGCGATGGTTTGAATGCACCAAACAACTTGAAGCCTTTGGCCTCGCATTGACCAAAGCAAATCCCAATACGACGAAGCCCGTCAACTTGATCAAGCTTCTTAGCAGTACACCTACCATCACTTTACTTTTTCTCAGTGGTTACACCGTCGAGGTACAAAGTTGAACCAGTCTAACTCTATTTGAATATTTATATTAATATTTGATTACTATGCCAGGTGTGACTCATGATTTAGTGTATTGCTTATATATTGTAGGTTTTGGGACCCCTCTATTCTATGTCCAAGGAACTTGCGCCAAAAATAGAGAACCTGAAATTGATCGATCTTGGATATCACAATTTGTGTCAGCTTTTTAATTCTCTTTACCTGATTAGATGTTTGCCCAACCTGCAGATTCTTCAAATCATACTGGTTAGAAATTGACTAATCTAACTTTTAATTATAATCTTGTAATTAAGATTAAATACGTAAAAAATTGTTGAATTTGTTTCATGTATAGGAACCTGGAGCGAAAAGTTTGAATCGAACAGTTGAACAATTTTTGGAATTCCTAGACTGGAATGGCTTGTTACTAAACCAACTACACACTGTGGCAATTGAAGGTGTGGTGGGTGAGACAACAGTTCTCCATTTTATAAAGTTTTTGCTTGCAACTTCCCCTTCGCTTAGGGTTATGACACTTGGCTGCAACATTAAAGTTAATGCTCATGATGAGATCCAGAAAATTGCAAAGGAGTTGGTGCAGTACCCTAAAAAATCCTCGGTAGCAAAGATTTATTTGTCATTCCGGCCATTGTAGGCTAGTGGATGGATACAAAAATTATGTCACTTTTGTTTACAAAAATTGGTTAGAAGAGGTTGAGGTTGTGATTGACCTTGTAGAAAACATTTATCTTTCTTTTTCTTTTTAAAAAAAAATAATCAAATTTATAATTATTTGTTCAACAAATTTTACATAATCATGATTTTACATAACCAATTTACATAATGCCGTTGGAGATGCTCAGTCTTATCTCTTGTCTTGTCGTTCTATGAATTCGATTTTCGCTCAACACTAAAATTTGTTAAGGACGGATATTATATCAAATTTGTTAAGAATGAATATTATATTTTTATATATAATTGAAGTAAAGAGGTTAATGTGGTATGACGTGGTCGTGGTTTGGTGGAGTAAATATGTCATTTCAGTGTTATTAGTAATTATAATCTTTTTATATATTAAATAAAAAATATAAATTGTCAATTGGAAAAGGGGTTAATGTGGTATGGCGTGGTGATGTTTTAGTAATTTTAATCTTTTTATATATTTAATAAAAAATATAGATTGTCAAATTGCACACTTTTTTGCAAAATAATGAATAGATTTCTAAATATTATTTTGAAATTTTTCATGAAAAATCAGATATTAATTAGATAAATTATAATAAAGTTATTGAGTGAAAAAATAAAAATTAATGATTTTAAAATAAGAAAAATATGAAATTTCAAACAAAAAATATAATAAAAACTAAAATAAGTATCATTTTCTTTTAAATTCTGTTGGTAGTAAATTAGAGATTGGAAAAGAATGAGGATCCAACAGATGACAATGTCTGTAACCGATGAATGGTCTGCTCAGTCATAAGTGATTGAACCGAGCAGAGCGCAAACTTACTCTTCTAAATCTTACATATGGTTAAATTTTTATTAACATAACAATACCCCAGTCTTAAATTGAATCCATTCAGAGTGTTAATTGGTCGTTGCTTTCATGTCTTTATCAAACCACCTCCCCTGTCCACTTTTCTCGAACAACAGAGTAGTTCCAGAGGCCTTATTGCATGCGACCTTTTATCACTGTGCACCAATCTAGGAAACGGATATACTCTAAACACCTCATTATGCAAATCAAAGGATAGTACTTCACTTAAACCATCCATATACAATACCCCGGTCTGAAGCTCAACACATTTTGAAAATGAGTTGATTATTGAACTTGGTACTGTTTTAGGTACCTGAATCTCTTTCCAACAATCATCGTTAGAGGAATACAGTTCCGCTTCTACTACATTTGAAACCATAACCATCCTAAGAATCTTGTAGTCATTGGAACTATAATCATATCCGAAACCAATACATCTGCCATTTGAATATTTAGGGTCAGGAGTTATCTTGTATATAATAACTTCTCATCATTTTTCTTTTTCTTTTTGGGTAACCATAACTTCTCTTCATCTTCCCTGTTCTGCCTTCAATGTGTAAAATTTGAAGACAATGATATTAGGGTTTTAATGTTCTATACCCTAATACTTCTTTTTATCGGCTCGCTCTAATTACTTTTTAATGTATAACATTGGTCAACACAAGATTGTGTTTTCGTGTCGATCTTCTCTATTAGTCTGCACGTGCATGAATGAATGCATGCCATTATTATAAAATCTTAAAATGTCATTAAAGTTAATTACGGGGAATACATAATTTAAGAAAATAACATTGAAATATTAGTTAACTAAAGTAATCAATTATTAGAAGCGACAATAATGAATAATAATTAAATAAAATTGAAGAATCTTGTTAAAAGAATAAAATAAAAAATAAATGTGGAATATATTATATGAAATATAAAATAGTATATAAGTATACGGTTAGGTTTAAACTAGAATTTTGTTCTGATTTAAAACTTATAACTAATATTAATATGGGTCATGCTCCCTAACAATCGTCTTTTGAGTTGTTGGATCAAAAATTTAACGATTTAGATTTTAAAAAAAAATCAGTCAGTCCGTTATAATTTTCCGCGGAAAGGAAAATGCCTAAAATGAGATCCGCGGAAAAACCACGGAGAGGATAAAATACCATCAAGCTGCGTACGCGTTACAGCAGTGCTTGAGTAGTTGAACAAGGAGATGAGTCCAGACAACTCCGTAGTTTTTGAAATGGATTTGTACACAATTTACCCATGAGAACATCAATGACTATATTATAAATATACAGATCAGTGTTTGGATGGGTTTGCGATGAGGATCAATTTTGACTGATGAAGCTAAATTGAATATGCAGTAATTTAAGCTAAATTGAATGTGCAGTAGTTGAGAAGGTATATGAACAACAATACGGGTCTCTCTCTTGAATCGCCAAGGAGTCGCCACAAAGACTTAGGAGAAGTGTTTACCCTATCCGTGGTTTTTTTCCGCGGACCTTGTTTTAAGGATTTTCCCCTTCGCGAAAAATTATAACGGACAAGTATTCTCTCCGCGAAAAATTTTAGCGGACTGATTAAAATAATTTTTTTAATTTTAGCCATTTGATTCTTGATCCAACGACTAAGAAACTGATTGTTATGTAATTGATTCCTAGCAATTGATTGTTAGGGACCAGGACCCTATTAATATATATATATCATTTTGCAGTACACAAAGTTCTTTTAAGATGCTTAATAGTTTACCTATTATTTTGAATAATGAAAAAAAAATGATATTTATCTCATTTTTATAAAAATATGAACAAATAATTATAATGAAAAAATGTAATTAATACTAAACTAGATTAATATATTTTGCATAAGTACATAAATAAGTTATAAAATTTCTAATTTTAAACTGTTTTTTATATGGAACCTTACCAATAAGTACCAAAATCTATTGTGTTTAATTGATTTATTCGTTGTTTCTTTAGTTGTAATTGATTTAATGCTAACATATCAACCAAATATGGAAATCACGGCCTAGCTTTTCTCCTAACCAGGGTCAAAGGTTCATAATCAACCAAAACAGAACGAGGGCAAAGAATTTTTGTTGAGATTATTTTCTTGACAACCCAACAAGTTTTTGAAAATTAAGAAGATCGAATACTT
This sequence comes from Heracleum sosnowskyi, assembly GCA_030848705.1. NCBI lineage: Eukaryota > Viridiplantae > Streptophyta > Magnoliopsida > Apiales > Apiaceae > Heracleum > Heracleum sosnowskyi. Next base: position 3,481,304 of record CM061242.1, on the reverse strand, counting down.
GCAGAATGGGTATATAATACAAGGAGGGAAAACAGAGACTTCTTCTGCTAATAGTAATTTTCATAATAAATTTCCTTGATAGGAGGAGGATGTTGGGTGCAACAGATAGAAATGCAGCAAAAAATAAATTGGTAGCATTGGCAATAGATAGAGATAAAGGAAGCCAAGGTGCATTGAAATGGGCTGTTGATTTTATTTTAAGCAAAGGCCAAACCATCCTTTTGGTTCATGTGAAATCCAGATCTCCTAATTCTGTCACATCTATTTCCTCCTCCAGTATGTCTCTCTTTCATTTGTGTTATATATATTTCATTATGATCCCTGGAAATTTACTCTATCAAACATGCATGTTGGTTAATAATATCATAGATGAATTCATGTGAGGAATGCATGTTTCTTTGTCACAGAGACACGTGAATATGTATTAGGCATCTGAGAAATGATCAAACTAAGAATGGTTTTCAGACTAATTATAAACTGTACAAAATTTATCACTCTGTATTTAGTAATTTGCAAATATGATGCATTAGTAGTAATACAGTAGTAGTACACAGCCAGAAGAAGAAGAAGAAGAAGAAGAAGAAGATAATGCATATAGGAACATTTTCTCTTGTTCTAAAAATTTTGAGAGGTGAGAGGAAAATGCAGAACCTGACCTAAAGCCTAGAAGAGTTATGATATATCAGCTAAATGCTCTAGAAGATGAAGGAAGCATCTTCGAGCAGATTCCATTTCTTCCATCGCATCCTCAACAGAATGTCACCATTGTTAAAGGACGGAAGGATCAATGATTAAAGCTAACTTGATAGTTTCCGAGAACATGTACTGTATTTAAACATAATTACCTATGTCGGATGCATTTTCATCTTTTTCCTAAGTATATATTTTCTTTTTGAGAGTGCAAATGCATATACATTTGTATAAGAGGCTTGTGTTATATCTGCAGTGTGGAAACTTTATTTTTACTTTTCTTCAATTTATGTGACTTCTGTATAAGAAAACAAAGTCATGTTCATCCTTTAAAGCTCGCAAACATTGAATTTATGTTAATTCTGGGTGCAGGATCGAGCCAGATTTCTGATGGCAGTGATGAAACTGGATCTGTATCTGGAGATGCTGATTGCAAAGATGTGTTCCGACCTTTTCGTGCTTTTTGTACACGTAAAGATGTATGTTGAGAGCTTCGACTTTACCAACACCAGTCAATATTTGATTGATAAATTGTATTAGAATTAGCTAAGTTCTCTTGATTTACACTAGTAAAAGAAAATTGGAATGAATCACTTCCTTATCCTTGGAGTGATCATTCTTCATATTTTTCTGTTCCCAACTAATAAATACCCATGTTATCAGATTCATTGTCAGGTTGTTGTCCTAGAAGACACTGATGTAGCCAAAGGAATAGTCCAGTATGTTACCGAAACAGCAATAGAGATTTTGGTAATTGGTGCTGGCACGAAAGGAGGGTTTTTTAGGTAAGCTTTAGTAAAATCGTAAACAAAGTCATTACATGCTTTGATTTCTTAATTCATGTCTAGTGCAACTCTGTAGATTGTTTTCCATGAGCAGAATATTGGAGTGACTTGTTAATAAGCAATAACTTTACTGTCTTTTTCGTTGTATGTCATATGATTTACCGACTAATATGACAGCAGTATACTTTTAGACTCTCCGTTTTGGATCTTCCAAATCAGAGTTTCCATTCAGGTAATTAAAGTTAAGGTCTTACATTGCACGCTAAACCTACACATAGCATCTCGATGTGAAGGTCTGCAAGGCTTATTGTTATTACGAAGTTGTTTCAAGTTAAATGCATATCCCCTATCTCTGGAACTTTGGTCTCTCTGTCTACAAGTCTATAACCAATAATGATAACACTTTGGCCTCAAAAATTTAAAACAACATTTACACTGATGTTTCTAAATCTGATATGCATACCCATAAGTACATAAACAATGCTCATTTTCTAATTTCTCTGACATTTCTTGACTGTAGATTTAAATCGAAAGATATACCTGGAAGTGTATCAAAAGGTATACCTGATTTTTGTACTATCTATGTCATCTCTAAAGGAAAAATTTCCACCACGCGAGCTGCTTCAAGGTCTGCCCCATTTATTTCACCTCTTCGTAGCCAAATACTGCTCCAGCCTAGCACCAGATCCGAATCGGTGATATCAATACCCAATTCCTACATTTCAAATGGTAATCGGTTTATGACAATAGTAATCCATCACTTCTATATTCTTTCCCTTCACATATTAAGTTTGCTGAATACCTGTTATTGTCTCTCAGCAATTCCAAAGCCACCAGCGGAACAAACTTCTCAGAGCCTTCTAAGTGATTCAGGTTTCAACAGGCAAGTTCAGATTATTCAGAAGGATGGCCAAAAAATTACCATAGTGGTTCAAATTTCTGCATGTCTGATGTAGTAGGTTAAATTGCAATTCTTCTAAAACTGCATTATGTGATCTCAGAGTACAACACGGAACTTAGTGTGGTGAATGAATATCTATTTTACTTGTGGTAACACCCTTTCTTATAGCTGTACTGAACTAAGTCTATTTTGTCACTAACAGATCACCATTTGCTAATAGGAGAGGCCAAAATGCAAATCCATATGATCTCGACTTATCCTTCAACAGCTCTGGTAGACCGAGCACCGATCACATGTATCCTTCATTTGAAAGTTTTGAAACAAGTTCAACATCAAGGCTTTCAAACTTTTCAAACTTCTCAGACTTGGACAACCAAGGCTTTGAAACATATCAATATGCAAGAAGATCAGTGGATACGATGACACCAACTGAACTCTCTTTTGTCTCAGCTGAAAGTGATATTATGTCCTCGTCGCCACCAAAGGTGAAAATCAATCATAAATTGTATGTAGGAACCAGCAGCTGTGACATTTCCCTTAGAAGTCCTTGCCAGCTTTTTCCTGTTTTTGAATAATTAGACTCAGTGCCAGTCTGCCAGCGAATGAATATAACTGATGTTTAACCATAATAATTGAATATGAATACTGATATTGGTAATATAATTTACAGGATGATTTAGAAGCAGAAATGAGAAGGCTTAAGCTGGAGCTCAAGCAAACAATGGACATGTACAGTACAGCTTGTAAAGAAGCACTCACTGCCAAACAGAAGGTACGTAAAGTTGACTCATCCTTACACTATCACAACTCGACAGCATTCTTTGACATTCTGTTTATAGGCAATGGAGCTCCAGCGCTGGAAAATGGAAGAAGAACAGAGATTAGAAGAGGCACAACTTGCTGAGGAAAAAGCATTGGCACATGCAGATAGAGAAAAGGCCAAGTCCAAGGCAGCTATAGAGCATGCTGAAGCTTCTCAGAGGCTTGCCGAGATTGAAGCACAAAAGAGGATTTCTGCAGAAATGAAAGCGTTCAAAGAGTCTGAAGAGAAGAACGAGGCATTTACGTCAGTGGCAAAATCAGATGTAAGGTACAGAAAGTACAGTATTGAGGAGATAGAAGAAGCGACCGAATTCTTTGCCAAGTCTCGTAAGATTGGTGAAGGTGGTTATGGGCCAGTATACAAATGTTATTTGGACCACACACCTGTTGCGGTTAAGGTTTTACGCCCAGATGCAGCTCAGGGAAGAACACAGTTTCAACAAGAGGTACATACACATGTACAGAATTTTGAATGTTCCATGTGTTTCAAATGATCACTGGTTTATTTTGCCAAATGAATAAAAATTTACATGACGTCTTTATGTGAAAAACATAATGTTTCTTTTAAACTGGGAAAAAGAAGATGAATAATATAAGACATGTTCAAGAACATAAGTGAAATCTATCAGGAACCTCAAATATTTAGCAGTCACTAGGTAGAAAATTACAAAAACTGTATGCTCCATACAAGTTCTACCACATGCACCAAAAGTTCAAAATACTAACACATTCTGTATGCCTTAATACATATTATGCATATGACAGATTTTCTCTTTAATGTCTGTTACTTCAAAAATATATCTTGTTGCATGGTTAACTATCAGTTTTAGCTGTAGTATGTTTTCTTACAGTATGAAATGTCCATGGCCACTACTAGGTTGAAATACTGAGCTGCATGCGGCATCCTAACATGGTTTTACTCCTTGGAGCTTGCCCCGAGTATGGCTGCTTAGTTTATGAGTACTTGTCAAATGGAAGTTTAGAAGACCGTCTTCTTCAGAGAGGAAACTCGAAACCACTCTCTTGGCAGCATAGGTTTCGGATTGCAGCCGAGATTGGAACAGGGCTCCTTTTCCTCCACCAGACAAAACCAGAACCACTGGTACATCGCGACCTAAAACCTGGAAATATCTTGCTTGACCGCAACTTTGTTAGCAAAATTAGTGATGTTGGATTGGCCAGGCTTGTCCCTCCAACAATTGCAGATACTGTTACCGAGTATCGGGTGACATCCACAGCTGGAACATTTTGCTACATAGATCCAGAGTATCAGCAAACAGGCATGCTTGGTGTAAAGTCTGACATATACTCTTTAGGAATCATGTATCTGCAGATAATTACTGCCAAGTCACCGATGGGCTTAACACATCAGGTTGAAAAGGCTATTGAAAAGGGAACTTTTCATGAGATTCTAGATCAATCTGTGCCTGATTGGCCAGTTGAAGAGGCATTAAACTTTGCCAAGATATCTCTACAGTGTGCTGAGCTACGGAGAAAAGATAGACCAGATCTTGGCACAGTTGTGTTGCCAGAGCTTCAGCGATTAAAAGAACTTGCTGAAGAGAACATGACTGATGAAATGCTGTACGGGACAGGTTCCTCGCCCACCCAAAGCCAAGCCTCCATGTCTCAAGTAAGTGACACTATACATATTCAAACTACAATTCTTGCGGAAAACTAGTCATTGTTGTGAGGTAATTTAATATTAGATGACAGAATGTAAATGTGATAATTAACGCTGATCAGAATTATTACAAACATATTAAGGTAATTATAGAATCACATTAAAGGTGCTAACTTTTTGAAGATAAAAATAAACAAACTTGAGAGCTATTTTCAATTCTTAGTACCGTGGTAGAGACATTATAATTCTTATGATTTCTCATGTCATGGTAAAAAAACCCGAAAACTATAACGAATTAAGTAATGCGAGTGTCAAGTTGATCAGAAATGGAAGCACAAGTCGAAATGAAGTACACTACAATGATGTTGGAAGTGTTAACTAGTATTTCAGAACATTAATTCATATGGACAAGGAAATCTTGGTTGAGTTAGTTTTGGAGAACCGGGTCATAAGTTTTGATTCATATCATTTGCAAATATTATCTCAAGTATGCATTAAACCACTGAATTTCTGATATTAACTTCTTACAAGGCCTAACAATTTTCTAACTGAATCATGAAGGCGAGTTATCCACGATCCGGCTATACCTCCAACAGTTGAACAAGCACAGGTGATAAATCAGCAGAAGCAAGCTAGTGAAGGAACATAAGAAAGTTGAAAGAAGGAAGATATCAAACCTCATGTGCAGGTTTCATCAAATAACAGATTATCATAGTCTATTCCGCTTTAGAGCATAAACCTCTCAGAATATTTCACTACAAGGCACAGCTGGATCACCTCGACGTTTCAAGTTCTCAACTGCTGCCATTGTAACATACATCTCTTCTGCACAGTTGGATTAAAAAAGGTGTGAATTATCTCCCAGTGAACATTCTGTATCTATCATACCGGTTTCTTCAGCCCCACCCTGTTGGTGGATGTACAGTTTTTTCCCCGGAAGTAGCTCAAAGTTGTATAATGATTTCTGTAAATGATAGCATCCGCCACAATGTTACCCAGATGAACAAAGACTGTACTATTACTGTTGGTAGTGTATTTTAAATTGATTAATTTAGATAATTAGAACAGCAGCTTGTACTGCAAACAAATTTTCGGAATCTCGGAGTAGGTTTTATCTTTAGTTTGATCCAAAACAAAGTAACCACAAATTGAATTAGTGCATTAAAATTAACAAGTTTAATAACTGAAGTACTCCTTCACTAGAGAGCTGATATTAATAAACAGGAGAGAATTGGGGGGGGGGGGGGGGGGGGGGGGGGGGGGGGTACTAGTAAAGATAACTCAGCATTACAGTGTCTAAAACAAATTTTAACTCCTCTTCAGAATCAGGCAAAGTTGGTCAAGAGTGTGGGTATAATTTTCTAAGCATGTGATAAGCTCATCGCCTTGACGTCTCACATTAACAGCTTGAGTAGTTTTGGCACTTTCCAGATCAGTCAACACATAGTCGACTTCTTCCACAAATTTTCCTTCAAGTACAGTATTGATCTGTTCTGCAGAATTAAGCAGCTCTATGGTCATCCTTTGTACCTTCTCTTCTTGATCACTTTCTTTCTTCTCATTCTTTACATCTACACTCTCTTTCGGGCATTCTACTTCTACCTTTACTTCCGATCTGCATAGCTTGTTCGGTTTTCTTACAATTTTGCTGCTTTTCCGTCGTGCACCCCAGCCTTCCAGAAAGTGTTTCTTTGGCGTAATTTTGCGGTTATACTTCTTGGGATGTGGTGATACTGAAATATAAAGAGTCCCATAGTAAGTATCACGACTTCTGAGTAAAAATTTGATAGACAGTCATGAAGTTTTGACATGAATAGTAATAATTTATATAGCCAGATTGTACTGTCAAGTGCCAAGTCACCAGAAAATGAAAGCTAGTTAGTCTGCATAAAAAAGGTTATCCTAGCATGGTTTATAAACCTTTGTCAAGGGGAAGTGGTAAACCAAGGCATTCATGGCGGTTCTGGAAAACCAAAAGCTTCTGTAATTATTTACAATCTCCTTAAAGGTCTCACATTAACGAGTGAAAAATAGGTACCTTGACAGCAGTGGACTGCCTAAAGTGCACTAAAAATGTATGAGTCTAAGCTAAAACAATTACATTAAAATGGTAACGGTTCTAATAGTCAAACAGTTCAAACAACTAAACCAACTGATCATTTAGATATAAAATCAATTAAACACTTGAAACATTTGTTTACTGGGATGAATTCACTGAACTTAACAAAGGATCTGCACAAAAAGCTTTCCCGGAATGTTCCTTCATATGCATTTGTGAAGCTTGACACTAATGGCATCACTCACACACAAAAAGGAACAGGTTGAGGGGGGAGACAGTCCAGAAATCAAAGTGGCCTACTAGTTAATTGAGGTTTTAACATCTTCTTAGCACCATAATAATTTTCTATTAGAGCCTATTGAATCACATGTATAGCCTTTCAATAATGAGAAACTGGTTGTTGGCTTCATAAATAATTACTCTATGATGGCCATCACAGGGTTGTTATGGACAGCTAAAGCAGAGAGAGGATAGATAGAAAAATCACTACATTAAAGAATTATCTATCAGTATCCGGATGAATTTAACAATCAGCTTTATAAGAAGCAACACACTGGTAGCATGAGTGCAGTTGAATGGTGCACATATTGAAGGTAAGATTACACTACCAACTGGTAACATTTGTGGCTGAAATAGATGGACATGCCACATCTATATTGAGCAGCAGGGGAAAAACATCAAAATTAACTTACAGATAATAGTTGCGACAAATATGTATGAGCAAAACAGAACTCATGACTGCGATGGGATGGTCCTAGATAGGGAAGAGAAGAATATGTGGGCAGAACAACAGGTCTCATGGACGTCTCGTGGTCCTCCTGACAGGGAGCTACAAAGAAACTTACAAATAACTAAAAATATCGCATGTCCAACACCAACTAATTTAGGATTAAGCTGCATCCAGAAAATCTACTAGTAAAAGACGCCAAAAAGATCCATATCCTATAATTTTGTTTTATTTCATTCGAAAGATACTTGTGCCACTTCCTAGCAGTTTCCAAAAACACCTAATTCATAATCAACTTGCACATTTAGTAACCCTTCTAAATCCTGATTACGATCACTTCTTTCTATGATCTTCTTCAATTCTTTGGTTCACAAATGCCTCTATCACAACGATATCTTACACTTAAAAGCCAATCCCACAACAATATCTTACACTAAACAACCCAATCCCACAAATATATACAAATATTTCCTAAGCTTCCGATAAGAACCAAAGCACTCCACTAACCAAATTTCCCGCACTTTTCTCTCTAAACAAAATCCCGATCAATAACAAATTATTAAACACAAAAAAGCGCACAAATATCACACAAATTATAACAATCAACAATAATAAAAAAAACAAATAAACCACACAATGCATGTCATTTCAACACAAACATAAACCTGGCTCGCGCTCAGGTGAGAACAGTTTTAGCACGAGAACACGTAAACTAAAAAAACATACCGGACCGCTTAAACACACTAACCAACAACTCATCACCCTTAACATCCTTCACAACCGGATCACTATCCGGGTCGGACTCACTTCTCCCATCTCTAACCCTAACAAACTCCTCAATACCCTTATAAACCTCCGCATCGAAATTTTTCAAATTATTAAAATCATCGAACAATGTGTTCCACATTTTCTTGCACTGATTCAAGCTTCGATTCAGTCCCAACGCGTTGCAATTTTCGACAATTATTTGCCATTTTTGAAAAGACGAGAATGTGTTCAGACAGTCTCGTTCGACAGCCGTTATTTCGTTTACGAGGATTAGGTGTTCTTGGTGGGTCCAGTCTGGGGCGGCTTGTGACCGTGTCCGGAGAAAAGTGGAAGTGGACATTGAGGTTCGTGTTGAGGTTGTAAGTATAGTTTGTGTTTTGTAATCAAGTGGAGTTGCTTGAAATGTTTTGTTTGGAGAATGAGATAATGAGATTGTTAAGGTTGTGGCCCAAATTTGGCGGATAGTGAAAATTTGTGGCCCATGAACTTTTTTTCTGCTAAATTGTGGCCCATGAACTTTTTTTCTTCTAAATTGTGGCCCATGAACTTGACAGCAAGTAGTGTGATGGATTTATGGTCCACGGTTTTATTTTCAATCCATAAAATAGCTTTTTTGTGCGTTTGTTTTATTTAATTAACTAGCTTTATAGCCCGTGCGAGGCACGTGCATGTTCTTGAATATTGCGTAAATTTCTTTAATTTCAATGTATTTTATGAGTTACAGATATATTGATATGAGATAATTATAATATAGATTAAAATGTCATTTTGAAATTTGAGATTATAATTATCATTTCGCATTGAATAAATTGACTCATTGAAATTTTTAGTTCATTGAAAACTTATTGCATTCTCCACCCCATCCTGAAATCTCCCCTCCCCCTCCCCCTCCCCCCTTATCTCATGGCCCCTCTGCTTTCTATTTTCGACATCACTCTTTGGAGACCCCTCATTTATCCTTCTTATCCCTCTTTTACTGTCTCTTTGAATTTTATTTTCTTTCTCTCCGTCTCCTCCACCTTTTCTTCTCAACTTTTGTTTAGGATCTGTATTTTGATCGCGCTCTCTCTCCCTTTTCATGCCCCCTTCAATGGTGGTTGCCTTCTATTTTCGGTGTCACTCTCTAGAGACCCCTATCTCATGTGATGATCATCGGGAAGACGTAATATATTACAACACATTTACTGAAATGCATGTTATGTTTCGTTTATTTAGGGTGCGTCATAATTGTTTACTCAAATGCATTCTTTGACTGTTTAGTTTGTGTTTATTTAGAGTGTGTATTATGTGTTTGATGGAATGCTTGAACCAAATTTGTAGGCTTTGTGCATGTAAATGCACTTGGAGTTGGTCTGCTCATTAAAGTAAATATTTGTCATGGGTTGTTGTTTGAGTTGGCAGTGACAAATTGTTCTTTGTCGATATTGTCGAGTTTGTACTTTTTTTGGGGTTAATTTATTTATGTTATTTGCCTCTCTCTCTCATGCCTCCTCCTACGGTGGTGGTTGCCTTCTATTTTCGGCGTCACTCTTTGGAGACCCCTCTCTTATCCTTCTTATCCCTCTTTTACTGTCTCTTTGGCTTTTTCTTTCCTTTTTCCCCGTCTCATCCATTTTTTCTTCTTAACTTTTGTTTTGGATATGTTTTTTTATCTCTCTCTCCCCTTTTCATGCCCCTCCTACGATGGTTGCTTTCTATTTTCAACGTCACTATCTGGAGACCCCTCTCATATCCTTCTTATCCCTTGTTAATCCCAAATGACCTAACAGAATTGTAGAAGGGGGGGGGTTGAATACAATTTTGATATTTCTTCAACTTGAAAATACTTTATAAAATTAAACTGAACTGAATAAATAAAAACACAAGATATAAATAATTCAGTTGGATTGTTTGATGATCCAACTGAAGTGTTTTTATTGCGGAAATAATCTGTGATACAAATGTACACAGCTGCTCAGTTACAAGGTTGTAGAGAAGAAAAATGCTCTCAAAGATAGCTAATACAAACTCTTTGTTTTTCTTCACACAAATAAAGTAACTGCTACACTTGGTTATATAAACCCAAGTTTACAACCCTATTTTTGGCTACACTAATAGTACAATGAGTAACCGCCAATAGTTTGCTTTTCATCCCTTTGTCCAGTGGTCCTTGGAGATCCTTGCTTTTGACTTCATGCTTATTATGATCACTCCCAAGAGCCCAATTGGAAACTGGGATGTTTCCTTATTCCCCATGTCCATTTTAATGGTTTCCAATGCAAAGTACACTTCCACATCTCCTTTTTGATCTGTCAGGAACCTGTCACTATCACTTTGTCAATTGTATAGAAAAGCAATAATGATCCGTTGATGGCATAGAGATGTGTTTCGTTGATAGCTTTATTCTTTGTTTCGTTGATGAGCTTCCTTGTTTCGTTGATAGAGTAATCTTCATTCCGTTGACATGTCTTCACTTAGGCAAAATTACAAGGCACTAAATATTTACAATTAACCAACCTATTTTGCCTATCTAACCATTTAGTCAACATGACTTAGAAAACCTATCTAGTACTCAACAAACTGCATATCAAACTATGAAGTAATGTACAGTGCAATTGCTACATCACTCATTTCGTTGATGAGCTTCCTGTCAACGAAACACTGCAAAGCATGCTATTTCGTTGACAGTTACAAAATAACTTAATACAAAATCTACTAAGTGTTTTTATAATTATCATCAAGAACAACATATTCCTAACAATCTCCCCCAATTTATGACTGATAGAATAACAGCCATAAATCAAGAGCCTTGATGATAACAAAAACACTCAGGCATATTACACATGATAAAAGTAAAAGTTGTATTGAGCTTCATAAAGTTTTTAGAAATAATGCAAGACTTACAAAGCTAATGCCCAAATGTGCTCCTCCAGACTGAGCAAATAATTCATCTTTGTCTTCTTTGGGGCATAGTCTTCTTCCCTCTCCTAGAGTTGTTCTCCTCAATCTGGACCTGTAGCCTTCTGTAAAAGATCTTCTCTTCTTCATCTTGATCACCAAGCTTGGATTGCATAAACCTTAGAGTTTGATTAGATGCCTTGTCCAGCTGGTCTTCCATCCTGAAGAACCTTCTGCAGTTGTCCTTGTCCTTGAATTCCATCATCCAGAAAGGTTGAAGATGGATCTTCTTTCCTGTTGAGGGCACTCTTAGCATCCTGGGAAGAGCCTCAGGCTTGTTCCAGCTAGCCTTTATTTGACATATTCTGGAGACCACCTCAGACTTGGCTGTTTTGGTGAAGCCAAAGTCTTTCTTCAAGCATCTAAACACTGTGAGTAGTGTTTGGTAGTCTTCTCCTAGAATTCTGTAGAGAGGCCAAATTTGTTCTCTACCACCCTTGTATGTGAAAACCAATCTTTCAGGTAGCTTCTGAGAAGCTGCAATGCCCCTTACTTCCACCAGGTTGTCTAAATCAAGATGCAAGCTGGATTCTTCCCTGATGTCAGCAATGTACATGCAGTCCTCTGGATTTGAAGGGGGTTTTTGAGGTTGTGGTTTTCTCACAAATACTGGCTTTGTCTTGACAGCCCTTTGCTTCAATTTCTTCTTTGGATCCATCTCAAAAAGGAATTTAGGAAAGTTAGCCTCATCAAACTCAATTGGCTCTTCCTTTGGCTCAATTGGCTGATCATGATAATTAACAAGATGTTTGGGATCACAGGCTAACTTTAAAGATGGATCAGGAATTGTTGGAGGTACAGAAGAGTCTGATGCAATACTCTGAGAGTCATCATTTTCAAAGGTTATGTTTCTTCTAGCCCTTGCCTTTGGTTGCCTTGTACTCTTCTTTTCACTCCTTTCCTTTTGGGCTTTTTCTTCTTGCTGTCTTTCTTCTTCATCTAGAGCTTGAGCTACTGCAAGAGCTTGCATAACTGCTCTTTCTGATTCCTCAGCCTTGGCTTCAGCAAAGTTTGGATGACCAGCCCAAACACAGATTTGTTGTCCATTCCTGTAGACAATTGCCCTTTGCTTCCTTATCTCATGATTATTACTTTCCTTGCTTTTTGTGATGAGAAGTCCAAGTAGTTTGAGCTCATCTGGATAAGGTGCAGGATAGAAAGTCCTTGCTATGTTTTTGCCTTTTGGTTTAGCAGGAGACTTGGGAGATAAGCTTCTTTGTAATGTAGCTTCTTCCACATCCCTAATGCATGAAGTTTGTCCTTTCTCCTTTCTTGGTCCTTGAATGACTCCATGTAGAAGGGGCTCTATAGCATAAGAGCTCTTGAACTGTGGCTCCACTTGTGCAGTCACCATTGCATTTGTTGATGGCTGATCTGTCTTTGAAGATTCAGTAATTTTCTTGAACCTTGCTTCTATGTTGGACCAATGATCTTTGATCTGTGCTGCAAGTTGTATCCTCATAGAAGCTTCCTGGATCAAGTCAATGCCATCCTTATTCTTCTTTCCAAACTCCCCCATTGCTAGTGGCTCCTGTGGCAATGTGATGGTTGGGACCAGCACCTTTGTGATTTGAATGGTTAGCTCCTGAGATTTCTCCCCCTTTTTGTTATCATCAAGAGAGACAACTGGGAGTCCTTGAGCTGCCACTAGCTGGGCCAAAAGTTGAGTCTGCTTCTCCTGTTCCTTTTGCATTTGAGATAAAGTAGCTTCCACCTTGTCCACTCTAGAAGAGAGAGTCTTCAAGGAGGTAGCCACTTCAGGTTCCTTAGAGAAAAACCTGTTCATTTTGGACATAGTGAGAAGAGGGAGCTTTTCATCCATCATCCTGTAGTTAGCATCCCTGAAATTGCTAATAGAGTCCTTGATTTCTGTAGCCTCAATCCTTGTCTGCATCATTTGTAGCCTTTGAATTTCCAGAGAATCCATGATGGCCTTGTAGAATTTCTTGTCTCTTGCATTTGCAGACTCATGAGCTAAGTAGGCTTCATTGTACTGCCTGGAGATAGCAGCATCTAGAGTGGCTCTACCATGCATACCTTGAGAAAGCCAGCCTGGTGTAGGAGGCACCACAGAAGTCCCAGTCTGTGAAGTGGTGGCCACCTGTAGATTATCACCATAGCTGTCCTCAGCATCAGAAAACTCAAATTCTCCACTTGCTGCAGCTCCTGAAGGTAGATTGGTCAGGGCATCCTTTGCTCTTTGCATTGATGCAGTTGTATGAATTAGATTTAGTGACCTTTCTGCCTCCACATTGCCCTGCTGAGCCATAATTTGATAGGCTGGCACAGGATGAGTAAAGGTCTCAGGATCCAGGGAAATACTATCCAGAGTTTGTTGATAAACCTCTTGGAAAGTAGGTTCCCTTTCTCCCTCACTGACCTCCATTAACTCATTAGCAATGGCTGCTTCCATCCTTATTTCTCCTGTAGTCCCTTCTCTCTCTCCACTCTGTTCTTGCATCATGGGCTCCCCATGGCTCACACCTCTCACACCCTCACCTTCACCTTCTAAGGTGGAACTCTCAATCTCTCCTTTTGCCTGGCTGGAAGAAATAGCCAGCCTCTCACTCACATTCTCTCCTTTTGCCTGGCTGCAAGCCAGCCTCTCAGTTTCACTCCCTCTCAGTCCTAGAAGTGTCTCAACTACCACTAGATCATCTGCACTAGTTGTGGGAACAACTTGATTTTCAATTAAAGGTGCAGAGTGAACTATCAACGGAATGGTAGTTTGAACTGTCAACGGTATGGATACCGTTGATGGAGAAACACTTGTCAACGAAATAGACTGTTTCGTTGATGAAGTCAAGAAAGCACTTTGAGAATGAGAAATTACAGTAGAGTCTGTGGTGATTGATTTTAAAGAATGGTCCACAGATCCCCTTGCAACTTCAGGAAAAATTGGTTGATGGCCCAACAAATCACTTAACAAGTGATGGCCACCAGCTTCAGAGTGGGGCTTCTCCAAGATTAGAGTTGGAGAATCAGGAATAGATGTATGGATCATGTCCACATCTAAAGATTGAGTTGGTGAATTGGATGGAGATAATTCAAGATTGATGTTTAGAGAATGGGACTGTAACCCCAGAGTAATGATAGGGGTTACATCAAACTGAATTTGAGAAACTGGAAGTGTTGCTTCCAGTGTGTGTGCACCCTGTGTACCCTTGGACTTTTGCTTCACTCTCCTTTGGTATTGGGAAAATGTAGACTTTGGGCTTGAAGTGTCCCTTACCCTCTTGGACTGTGCTCTTGGTGGAGAGCTTGTTTCAATAATCACATCCTTTTGGGAGGATGCAATTAGACTTGTGTTTAAATCCATTTTACTCATTGTGCCTTGTTGGGAAGACACAATGGGGCTTGGCTGGTACACACTAACCTGTCCTTCCTTATCCTTGGGGTTTCTTTGATGTTCACCCCTTCCCTCACCTCTTACAACTCCAGACTCACTCCCCTTAGGTTGTGTGGTAGTTTTTACAACAGGTGCCTTTTGAGAAGCACCTGAGGTTGGCTTGGAGGATTTCTTTGATTTAGGTTTTGTTGCTAGGGTAGGAGCCTGTTGGGTCACAGCTACAGACTCCATAGCAACATTGGAAGGTAAAACAGTAGAGGAGTTAGCTACACTAACAGGGATAGTAGTAGTTACCTCAATGATTGGCAGATACACCACTGGAACATCACCATTGTGGTTCAGCCTCAGTATGTCTGTCAATACTCTCTTTTCTTGCACAAAGCACTCAAACCTGGCATTAGGGTTAGAGATAACTAATGGTGCTGGACTAACATGGTTAGCCAACATCATCAGAAACCTAGCATAATAGATATTTTTCTTCCTATTTGCTTTGTCACCCAACTTAGCACCAATTTCATACATAAGTTGGGTGCTAAAGTTGTGATATCTATCATTTAGAAGCATGGTTAGGAGAATTAACATAGAGTTAGTTAATGCATCAAAATTACTAATCTTTCCAGAAAAGACCTTAATGAATGCATCAGCTAAATAACTGTATTCCCTAACCAAACCTCTCCTAATTATTCTACCCAGATTATCAGTAGGCAAAGAGTAGTTTATAGAATTTAACATGGTAGTTATTTCAGTGTTAGTAGGCAAAGCATCACAGTTATTATCAGGAATATGTAAACATGCTTGCAAAACATCAGAATTAACTATGTACTCATTACCTTGAAGAGTGAATTGTAGTGTGCAGTTTGTTCCACTATACTCACATGAGGTCCAAATCTCCTCGATTATCTCATTGTAGAGTGGTGTAGAGTGAAACATTGCATAGCTCAACTTGCAATTCTTCATGAAATCCATCATTTTGAAGAACAGACTGTTCGGGTTTTCCTTGACAACAAAAGGGATGGAGTTGTTCTTCTCATAGATGAACCCTCCAGCAGACATTAGCTTGACTATGGGTGCCATTGTTGATTAAAGGAAAGCTTCGAACTGAATTGATTGATAGAGAGAAGAAGAGAGAAAAAGCCTTTGAAATTTTTGAGAACAGGTAAAAAGAAATAATAAAACTAAAATTTCTTAAATACTCCCCCAAAAACTCTCAGAAAATGAATCCAATAATAAATGTAAATTACTGGATTGGCTTAAAAATATAACCGTTACTCTTAAAGTATTACCATGATTTATACTTACAGGGGTGTATGCATAGATCGTGGTAAAAGACGTGTCACATTTCAACGGTTCAGATAAAAAGCGCTAAATCAACGAATCAGGATTGGGCGGTTAAAGTCCCGTCTTATTTCGTTGATAAAGCTGCGTTTCGTTGATATAAAAGAGCTATCAACGAAACACCCAGAAAACTGCTAAGACTGTCAACGAAATGGTGCATTCCGTTGGCATAGTAATTTTGACTTAGACAAAATTTTACCTTTTCCTGAGAAAATTTATTCACAGAAAAAAAAAAACATAGCAAATTTCTGGCTGCATTATGACTTGCAAATATCTCAAAAATAATTAAGAGAAATTTAGCATACCTAGCTCACTTACTAATCTTGAGAATGTTGATTCATCAAGTGGCTTGGTAAAGATGTCTGCAAGTTGTTGTTCACTTGGAACAAAATGTAACTCCACAGTACCATTCATAACATGTTCTCTAATGAAATGGTACTTGATGTCAATGTGCTTGGTTCTTGAATGCTGCACTGGATTCTCAGTAATGGCAATGGCACTAGTGTTGTCACAGAAAATAGGAATTTTCTCAACTCTTAATCCATAATCAAGTAGTTGATTTTTCATCCATAAAATCTGTGCACAACAACTTCCAGCTGCAATATACTCAGCCTCAGCTGTGGAGGTGGAAACTGAGTTTTGTTTCTTGCTGAACCATGACACAAGCTTGTTTCCTAAGAATTGACAGGTGCCTGTTGTGCTTTTCCTGTCAATTTTACATCCTGCATAATCTGCATCTGAATAACCAATTAGTTCAAAACCAGATTCTCTAGGATACCAAATGCCAAGGTTTGATGTTCCTTTGAGATATCTGAAAATCCTTTTAATAGCAACTAAATGGGATTCCCTAGGATCAGCCTGAAATCTAGCACATAAACATGTAGCAAACATAATATCAGGTCTACTAGCTGTTAAATATAAAAGTGAGCCAACCATGCCTCTGTAACTTGAAATGTCCACAGATTTTTCCTTAGTATTCAATTCAAGTTTGGTGGCAGTAGGCATGGGTGTTTTGGCAGGAGAGCATTCCATTAAGTTAAACTTCTTCAATAAATCAAAAATATATTTTGTTTGACTAATGAAAATGCCTTCATTAACTTGCTTTACTTGAAGACCAAGAAAGTAAGTTAATTCTCCCATCATGCTCATTTCATACTTACTTTGCATAAGCTTGGCAAACTTTTGACAAAGTTTTTCATCTGTAGACCCAAAAATTATGTCATCTACATAAATTTGAACAAGTATTGTAGAGCCATTCACAATCCTATGAAAAAGGGTATTATCTACAGTACCTCTAGTGAAGTGATTCTCAAGAAGGAACTGTGAAAGTGTGTCATACCAGGCTCTAGGTGCTTGTTTCAAACCATAGAGTGCTTTGAGGAGAAAGTACACATACTCTGGAAAATCATCATCTTCAAAACCAGGAGGTTGACTCACATACACCTCCTCTTCCAGTTCCCCATTTAGAAAAGCACTCTTAACATCCATTTGATAGACCTTGAAATTGGCATGGGCTGCATAGGCTAGGAAAATCCTTATTGCTTCTAGTCTTGCAACAGGAGCAAAGGTTTCATCATAATCGATTCCTTCTTCCTGTGAATAGCCTTTTGCAACCAATCTAGCTTTATTCCTTGTGACTATGCCATTTTCATCCATCTTGTTTCTGAACACCCATTTTGTGCCTATGACACTCCTGTCCTTAGGCTTGGGCACCAGCTTCCATACA
Organism: Heracleum sosnowskyi; assembly: GCA_030848705.1. Classification (NCBI taxonomy): domain Eukaryota; kingdom Viridiplantae; phylum Streptophyta; class Magnoliopsida; order Apiales; family Apiaceae; genus Heracleum; species Heracleum sosnowskyi. The sequence goes on along the minus strand of CM061242.1, from coordinate 3,463,581 downwards.
TTGTTCCTTTCAAATTGGTTTAGCTCTTCTTGCATAGCCAAAACCCAATCTGGATCTAGAAGTGCATCCTCAACTTTCTTTGGCTCATCTTGAGACAGAAAGCTGCTATATAGACATTCTTCTTGAGTTGCTCTTCTAGTTTGGACTTTTGAAGAAACATCACCTATAATGAGTTCAAAGGGATGATCTTTAGTCCATTTTCTTGAGGGAGGTAGATTTGCTCTAGACGAGGTAGCTTCATGATCATGATTGCCTTGATTGGACATTTGTCCTTGAGAAACTCCCCCTGAGTTTGTTGTCCCTAAATGATCACTTCTAGAACCATTTCTATGACTGTCAACGGTATGACCATTTTGGTTGTCAACGAAACGCTCATTTTGACTGTCAACGAAATGATCATTTGGTCTACTAGCAGCTATTCTTTTCAATCTTAATGCAGCAACTTCATCTTCACTGCTGCTTTCATCTGTGCTAGATACAACAACTTTAGGCTGTTTCTCAGTAGCCTTATCATGATTCACTTGTTCTCCTTCCTCATTCTCAAAAGAGAGACTTTCATGGAAACCTTCATCACAGAGACCTTGTATTTTGAGATCATCAAAAACAACATGTACAGATTCCATAACAATGTTGATTCTGAGATTAAAGACTCTGTAAGCTTTCCCTGCTGCATATCCCACAAATATTGCTTCATCTGCCTTTGCTTCAAATTTCCCCAAATGCTCAGCTTGATTTCTCAGAACAAAGCACTTGCATCCAAAGACATGAAGAAAATCTAATAGTGGCTTCTTTCTTTTGAGTAACTGATAAGGGGTCATTCCTTTGGCCTGATTAATCAAAGAAATATTCTGAGTGAAGCAAGCTGTGTTAACTGCCTCAGCCCAAAAATAAGTTGGTAACTTTGATTCATCTAGCATTGTCCTTGCAGCTTCAATAAGTGTTCTGTTTTTCCTTTCAACTACACCATTTTGCTGTGGTGTTCTTGCTGCTGAAAACTCATGCAAAATACCATTTTCTTCACAGAACACCTTCATGCTTGAATTCTTGAATTCTGTCCCATTGTCACTCCTAATCCTTCTTACTTTGAAATCAGGATGATTGCTTACCATCTTGATGTGATTGATAATGATTTCACTTGCCTCATCTTTAGAGTGCAAAAAGAAAGTCCATGTAAATCTAGAAAAATCATCAACAATCACAAGACAGTATTTCTTCTTTGAAATAGACATGACATTTACAGGGCCAAACAAATCCATATGAAGTAACTCAAGCTGATGAACAATTGATGACTCTGTCTTGCTTTTGAATGATGCCTTCTTTTGTTTCCCTTTTGACAGGCATCACACAAACCATCCTTGGAAAACTCCACCTGTGGAATTCCTCTAGCAAGATCTTTCCTTACCAAATCATTCATAACCTTGAAATTCAGATGAGATAATTTCTTGTGCCATAGCCAACTTTCATCCTTGCTTGCTTTGCTGAAAAGACAAGTGATGGTGTCTGAACTTGTGCTACTAAAGTCAGCAATGTACACATTCCCTCTTCTGAATCCAGTCATTACCACATTGTTGTTTCCTCCTTTAGAAACAACACAGGCTTCTTTTGAAAAAGTAACTAAAAATCCTTTGTCACAGAGTTGACTGATACTAAGCAAATTGTGCTTAAGACCATCCACCAATGCAACCTCATCTATGATGACATTCTCTTTTGAAATCAAGCCATATCCCTTTGTGTAGCCTTTGCTGTCATCTCCAAAAGCAATACAAGGGCCAGCTCTTTCCTGAAACTCTGTGAGCAGGGTAGAATCACCAGTCATGTGTCTTGAACAACCACTATCCAAGTACCAAAGATTCCTTTTGTCTCCCTGCACACAATAAAACCAAATCAAGTTGATTTTGGTACCCAAGTTTCCTTGGGTCCTGTCTTGTTAGCCTTTGCATTCCCTTTTGTACCATTTTTCACTTTGGACTCAGATTGATTCAAATCAATCTTTACCCTTGGTGTTGATTTCTGAGGGTTGCTCATATTTTCATTCATAGCATGCATAGTTGGAGGAACAATCATGTTATTCATGTTCCATGGCATTTGTGGCATGTTAAACATATTCATGTAAGGATTAGACACAAATGGCATGCTAGCATATGGATTCTGAAATTGTGCATATGGAGCAAACATGTTAGGCATAACAGGCATTGTAGGCATGGAACTGTTCATTGCAGGCTTGGGCATTTTCACATTAGCAGATTTCTTAACAGATTTGCAGTTAGTAGACAAATGACTAACACTTCCACAATTAACACATGTCTTTCTAGGAGCATATTTATCAGGTGTGTAATTGTTGTGTTTGTTAATTCCTACTTTGCCATTCCTGTTATTCTTTTTATTTCCCTTAGCCTCATTATGAACTTTCTCTACCTTGTCTTTCAATTGCTTGTTAGACAAGTGACCTACATTAGCTCTCTCAACAGGCTTCTCAACTTTCTTTGAATTACTAGACTCACCTTGAACAAAGTTCTTGGTGACAGGACCATACTTGTCATTAAGTCTAGTGAGTTTCTCTTTTCTTTTGTCTGTCAACGAAACAGCCTGATCGGTTGATGGTTCATGTGTCAACGAAACATTGCATTTCGTTGACATATCAACCTCCAACAAATGATCATTGTTGTTTGTTGACTCTGTTTCTGATTCTAAGGTTTCACCAACACACCCTAGCTTCTCTTTGTTCTTTTTCCATGATTCCTCACAGAAAGATTCCATACCTTGAACATTAATGATGTTGGTAGCAACATTCCTGGAATCTTTCCATTTTGCAATCACACCTTGTTCTATTTCAAGTTGTGTTTTAAGAATTTCTTCCCTTTGTAACACGTTCTCAAGTTCCTTCTTAGCATCCCTACTAACACATCTCATTTTCTCAAATTCAATGAGCTGTGCTTCTAACATTGCATTCCTATCACTTAAGAGCAAATTAGTCTCTTTTATTCTAGAATTCTCCTTGGTAAGTGATTTAAGAGTAACACGCAAATTATATAGTACAGTAGACATTTCATTTACTGCACTATCGCATTCCTCTTTAGAAAGCTCAGAAAGATTAGTAATTGTTACCTGGTTGCTTGAGGAACTTGCTTCCTGCTCATGATTGTCAGCCATAAGAGCCAAGTTGACATATTCAACATCATCATCAGAGTCTTCACCATTACCAGCCCAGTCATACTCCTGAGACATGAAAGCCTTTTCTTTTTCCTTGAGAAGTTCAAAGTATTTCTTTTTATAATCAACAGGCTCAAATTTCCTGTTGCCCTTCTCAACCTTGGGCTTTCTGCAGTCTCCAGCAAAGTGGCCAAGCATTCCACAATTGAAACATTTTGACTTAGACTTTTCAATCCAGTTTGTTTTGCTAGGTTGAAAGTCTCTTCTTGGTGGCCTTGCTTCTGAGTTTCTTTTGAACTTGAACTTAGAGAATTTCCTAGACAGAAAAGCAATATGCTCATCAATCTCATCTAAGTCATTCAAGTTGGCTGGTTCTGATTCTTCTTCTTCTTCTGTCATCTTGTCTTTACCCTTGCTAACATCACTCCTACAACTAGGTCGACTAGTTGTGGCCTTTGCAGTTTCTTTGTTGTCATCTTCCAGTTGGTTCACAGATGCAATTAATGCAATAGATCCACCCTTCTTCTGTACCTTTTCAATTTCCTCATCTTGCTCCATTTCCAGCTCATAAGTCTTCAAGGTTCCATAAAGCCTTTCAAGAGTGTAGTCTTTGTACTCTTGAGTGTTTCTAAGAGAAACAGTCATAGGCTTCCATTCTTTTGGAAGAGCTCTGAGAAATTTAAGGTTTGAATCCTTAGTTTGATAGATCCTCCCATACAGCTTTAATCCATTCAAAAGCTTCTGAAACCTACTAAACGTGTCATTTAGGGTTTCACCAGCTTTAAAATGAAAATGCTCATATTGTTGTATAAGGAGTTGCATTTTATTTTCCCTGACTTGCTCAGTTCCTTCACAGAGAGTTCTAACAGTATCCCATACTTCCTTAGAGGTTGTACAGTTGATAACATTGTCAAACATCTCTTGCTCCAAACCATTAAACAGAATGTTCATGGTTCTTTTGTCTTTATGGACTTCTGCAACATCTTCAACAGTCCATTCTGAGACAAGTTTTGGAATCTCTACATCAGGAGCATTATCTGGCAATCCAACTCTAGAATCAAGCTTCATGGGAACGTGTGGACCTTTCTCAATGCAATCTACATACCTCTCATCCATAGACATGAGATGTAAATGCATCTTTACTTTCCAGTGAAAGTAATTGTCCTTATCAAGAACTGGTATCTTCACACCTGCATCCTTCTTCACCATGGTTTCTGTTTTTGGTCTTGATCTTTAAACTTCTTGTATGTTAGAAGCTTGCTCTGATACCAATTGTTAATCCCAAATGACCTAACAGAATTGTAGAAGGGGGGGGGTTGAATACAATTTTGATATTTCTTCAACTTGAAAATACTTTATAAAATTAAACTGAACTGAATAAATAAAAACACAAGATATAAATAATTCAGTTGGATTGTTTGATGATCCAACTGAAGTGTTTTTATTGCGGAAATAATCTGTGATACAAATGTACACAGCTGCTCAGTTACAAGGTTGTAGAGAAGAAAAATGCTCTCAAAGATAGCTAATACAAACTCTTTGTTTTTCTTCACACAAATAAAGTAACTGCTACACTTGGTTATATAAACCCAAGTTTACAACCCTATTTTTGGCTACACTAATAGTACAATGAGTAACCGCCAATAGTTTGCTTTTCATCCCTTTGTCCAGTGGTCCTTGGAGATCCTTGCTTTTGACTTCATGCTTATTATGATCACTCCCAAGAGCCCAATTGGAAACTGGGATGTTTCCTTATTCCCCATGTCCATTTTAATGGTTTCCAATGCAAAGTACACTTCCACATCTCCTTTTTGATCTGTCAGGAACCTGTCACTATCACTTTGTCAATTGTATAGAAAAGCAATAATGATCCGTTGATGGCATAGAGATGTGTTTCGTTGATAGCTTTATTCTTTGTTTCGTTGATGAGCTTCCTTGTTTCGTTGATAGAGTAATCTTCATTCCGTTGACATGTCTTCACTTAGGCAAAATTACAAGGCACTAAATATTTACAATTAACCAACCTATTTTGCCTATCTAACCATTTAGTCAACATGACTTAGAAAACCTATCTAGTACTCAACAAACTGCATATCAAACTATGAAGTAATGTACAGTGCAATTGCTACATCACTCATTTCGTTGATGAGCTTCCTGTCAACGAAACACTGCAAAGCATGCTATTTCGTTGACAGTTACAAAATAACTTAATACAAAATCTACTAAGTGTTTTTATAATTATCATCAAGAACAACATATTCCTAACATCCCTCTTTTACTATCTCTTTGGTTGTACATTGAGCCAATTTGTTCACCGTTAAAAGATGATTATACCCTCAAAGTATAAAATGACTTTTCAACCCTTTACTCTATTTACTTCATATTAATATCTTCGTTATTAATACATTTTAATGTCTTTAATCATTAATAACTAATCTTCATTAACTATACTAATTATTTTGTAATCAATACTTGCATGATAATGAGTTAAATATAATTATAGATATTAATTATCTAATCATTTAAGTATTAGTAGATAGATAAATATAATTATAATATTTAATATTTAATAATGATGGATTAATAAATATAGATGTGTTAATGATGATTAATGAATTAGATGTAATTAATACATGCATTCATTATAAAATTATTATTATATAATAAACAGGGGTATTTTAGTAATTTTAGACTGAATAAATTGTCTCAAACAACCCCCCGATAAATCAAATATACGATAGTTAATATTGAAATCAATATGTGTCGTGAAGTTAACGATCCCGTAATTTGTTCAAGTGTTATGCTTATATACATAAAAATTTGATATTCGTAATCTCAATTTGAATTTAAGTTCATTTAACTATAAATGTAATAATTTAAATATAATAGCAGACACGTTGAATGCAATAATTGTATAGTTGTGGATACATTTTATTTTAGAAAACTATAACTTATACCTCTCAAGAAGCCGCTAAACTGATTTGTGATAAGTTACTTGTTTCACCTTACAATTGCCACTTGGCAAAAAATATTTAACATTTAATACGTTTAAATATTTTATCATAGATATTCAAAAAATATAAACCGATATTAGTTTATATTTGATTTTGTCGTACGATGACAACTTCAATTTTCTTATAAAAAAATTTAACACAAACTTTTTTATTAGTATACAAAGAGAAAATTCTTTTGCATTTTTCGGGTTCAACACTTTATATACTAATAGTGTATTTTTCTGAAAATGATCAATGTATAAAATTCATTTATTGAAGACGAGATTTATGATATATAGTATCATAATAAAACTACAGTTTCAATTTATATTAGTATCTAAAATATCAAAAATGCGTATATAATTATAAGTTGTTAATATCTTATAATGAACCAGTAATAAAAGTTAAATAATGAATAAAATTCGTTTTACGCTTATTACATATAAGGATATAATTGGAAAGGTATAAATATGTTGATAGTTTTAAATTTTCAAATAAATATTAAAAAAGAAAATAATAAGTGATAGTGAATATAGATGTCAACATTTGTCACACTATTACCAGTCATGGTTCAGTTCTCATTAAGAACAATTTTTTTATCATCAATATACAATTGGTCTGGTAATTTAGTAATTTGATATCATCAATAAAATTCATTTTACGCTTATTACATATAAGGATATAATTGGAAAGGTGTAAATATGTCGATAGTTTTAAATTTTAAAATAAATATTAAAAGAGAAAATAATAAGTGGTGGTGACTATAAATATCAACACTTGTCACACTATCACCGGTCATGGTTTAGTTCACATTAAAAACAATTTTTTTTTATCATCAATATACAATTGGTGGGGTAATTTAGTAATTTGATTTCATCAATATAATATTGAAAGGGTAATTTAATAATTTAATATATATTGATAGTATATAGAATTTGTAATCTAATAGTCTATATAATCTGAGAAAATATATACTTATTGCAAATAAACATGATTTACTATATAAAATTATTAATATAATTCTTTTTCTATGGACCAATTTCAATTTATAACATTTTGTATATCTATTTTGCATGAGTTTTTCTCTAATATGGTCAAATATATGATTTTAAGGCAATTATGAAAATAGTTTTTTTTATCATCAATATACAATTGGTAGGGTAATTTAGTAATTTGATTTCATAAATATAATATTAAAAGGGTAATTTAATAATTTAATATATATTGATTGTATATAGAATTTGTAATCTAATAGTATATATAATTTGAGCAAATATATACTTATTGCAAATAAACATGATTTACAATATAAAAATATTAATATAATTCTTTTTTCAATGGACCAATTTCAATTTATAACATTTTGTATATTTATTTTGCATGAGTTTTTCTCTAATATGGTCAAATATATGATTTTAAGGCACTTGTGAAAATAGATTATCTACCTTACCAAGTAGATTACAAGAAGAGACCAAAATAGAATATAACATATTGAGTATTTGCACATTTTAATAAAGAGTTTTATGATATAACCAAAATTGATGTGTAGCATAGTAGTTAGAAGTGTCCTCTCTATAATTTAGAGGTCAATGATTCGACTCCCATTAAGAACAACTTTTTTAGCATTAATATAATAAGTAAGGGTAATTTGGTAATTTCACACCGATTAAATTGTCTCAAGCAACCCCCTAGTTGCTCTATTATATATATATATATAATAGATGGCGTATAAACTAAGATATTATTTTTATATTTGGCAGTTTTTGTAAAAATCAAAAATGATTTCTAAGTAATATATGAGTTTAATTTTTTAAATAAATAAATAGGGACAGGAGGACTCAAACTTGAGAATAACCCGTCATTGTCTTGATTTACAGTACGGTCCTATTTTATATCAAATTTTAGAAATGTGATCAAATTTTTAAGTTCATAAATTAGTGATTAATTTTAGTTTCTATATTTTAAAAAAATGGCTTTCGTTAACCTTTTTCTTTTCAAAAGAATGGTCAGTTTTTTGTTTCAAATGTTTTAAAAAATGGTTACAGTAGAACACTCTAAATTAATACTCTCTAAAGTGATAACTTCTCTAAAGTGATAAAAAAAATTCGATCATACTTGGTAATTGATAGTTATAATTTATCCATTTAAAGTGATAACATGTTTAAAATAATAATTTTTTCTGGTCCCAACGATATTAATTTAGAGGGATTCTACTATATTTTTCACGTTTATAATTAATGTGAGCCATTTTTTTAAAAGACGGAAATAAAATTTGATCTTTAACTAATAAATTAAAAAATTCAACCATTTTTTAAAAAATTAGTATAAAATATGACCCCAAACCTGTAGTTTAGTCTGGTCTTTATCATTTTAGAGTTTCACCTTGAACGAATTCAATATTTTTGTGTTCATAGTAGTCACACGATAATAAAACCAGTGAGAATGAAGATGCACATATTTAAAAAAATAAAATTTATAATTTAATGAAATTTTACCGGGCAACTTTTTGCGACATCTTGCATATATTATCATCTATCTATTAATCAACTATCTATCTATATATCTATCAATACTATCTATACTATATTATTAAAGCCGAAACATTAAAAGTTTTGGTTTTCGGTTAACGGTCGGTTTTTGGTTTTCGGTACTTTTTCTAATTAATAAATTAATAATATAATCAAAATTCGGGAAAGTTTTATTCTACATTAATATTTCACTATATTTTACTACATAAAAATCAAATAATGTTGAAATCTAATAAAAAAAATGGAAATGTGGGATCTAATTTGTTTAAATTTAGGATACACTCCTACAAATATACTTATTTCTTTTTAGGATAACGAAAGCTACTACAAATCAAATCTTTAATGGAATTGTATTATTGTCAAGTTACCAAAATAGTAACTAGATGATTGACTTTTACAATTAAAATATATTTTTTCTAACAAAATCTACTCCTTTTCCAAAAATATCATTACAGTTATCTTTAAATTAAAACATATTACCTTTTATATTTGTTATTACTAAAATCTATGTTTTCCAAAAATATGAGGTGCAATCCTTACTTATTTATTTTAAAATCTATTTTAATACTCTATTTAATAAATAATAAAATAATATAAAAATATTAACTAGCTGATTGCCTTTTATAATTAAAACATTTTTTTTCTAACAAAATCTACTTCTTTTCCAAAAATATCACGGGTAATTACCTTTAAATTAAAATATATTACCTTTTATATTTGTTATCACTAAAATCTCTATTTTCCAAAAATATCAAGTACAACTCTTACTTATATATTTTAAAACTTATTTTAATACTTTTAATTATTTAAAAAAAACTTACCAATTTTAACAAGTGAACGTATTTTTTTTAACAAATACAATTAATATAATTAAAACACATAATCACTAAAATCCCTATTTTCCAAAAATATGAGGTGCAATCCTTACATATTTATTTTAAAACATAATTTAATACTCTATTTAATAAATAATAAAATAATATAAAAATGGTAACTAGCTGATTGCCTTTTATAGTTAAAACATTTTTTTTCTAACAAAATCTACTTTTTTTCCCAAAAATATCACGGGCAATTACCTTTAAATTAAAATATATTACCTTTTATATTTGTTATCATTAAAATCTCTCTTTTCCAAAAATATCAAGTGCAACTTATATATTTTAAAATCTATTTTAATACTTTTAATTATTTAAAAAAAACTTACATATTTTAACAAGTGGACGTATTTTTTTAACACATAAAATTAATATAATTAAAACACATCTAAAAATATTACGTGCAGTTACTTTTTTTTAAATTAAAACATGTTAACTTTTCTATTTGTCATTATTAAAAAAACTTACTTATTTTAACATGTCAACATATTTTTTTAATAAATACAATTAATATAATTAAAACACTTCTAAAAATATCACGGTCAATTACTTTTTTAATTAAAACATGTTAGATTTTCTATCTGTCCTTATTATTAATATTATTTTATTATAAAATAATATTAATAATACCTCATTTATCTTCCTCGGCCTCATTTGTATTTTTTATATATTTTTTATGTTTCAATAAATATTTAAGTTTCTCATTTTATAATTTATCATATTAATTTTTAATTTTATTTTAATATTTTCCGTTCACATTAAATTTTTTAGTTTATTATTTTTAAGGCCCGTGCCTTGCACGGGTTATAGGCTAGTATTATATAATAGACGAAACATTAAAAGTTTGGTTGGTCGGTATGGTACGTTGTGATTTTACTTGATTGTCCTTAATTATATTTCGTGTTTTTACTTAATTAACCTGACTTATTTATAGAAATATATTATTAAATAATAATATTACCTATTTATAACCAATTACCTATCTTTTCAAACATGACAATTACCTTTTTTAAACCAAAACATGTTAGTTTTTCTATTTTTCCTTACTAAAACCCCTCATTTTCCAAAAATATAATGGACAAACCTTTAGTTATTTATTTTAAACCTATAATATTATAATTATTTTTTAAAAGTTTACCTATTTTAACATGTCTACTTATTTTTCTTAACAAATGCAATCATTAATAATATTAAAATATAAATAATCAAATACGTATTTATAACCAATTACTCTAAAGCACATTATAGATTTTTTCTAACAAAGTCTCTTCTTTTCTAAATATATCACGGGAAATTGTCTTTCTCAATTTACTTTTTCTATTTTTCTCACTAAAATTCATTTTTTCCCAAAAATATCATAGGAAATCCTTTACTTATTTATTTTAAAACGAATTTAAATAATTTTAATTAGTAAATTTTAAAACCCCATTTTCCAAAAATATCATATATGTTACATTTTTAAACCCCTCATTTACATTTACCTATTTAAATACATTTACCTTTTTAAACTAAATATATGTTATATTTTTTATTTTTTCTTACTAAAACCCCTCATTTTACAAAAATATTACGGGCAAACCCTTACTTATTTATTTTAAAATTTGTTTTAATGTTTTTAATTAATTAAAAGTATTTAGCTATTATAACATGCCTACTTATTTTTTTAACAAATAAAATTAATAAAATATTAAAAATATAATAATAAAATTACAATTAACAATCCGTGCATCGCACGGGTTTTAACCTAGTATATATATATATATATATATATATAAACTAGCCAATTAGGGGGTTTATGAGACAATTTAATCAAGATTGAAATGACAATTATATCCTCTGAATCATAAAATGACATTATTGTCCATTCCTTATTTATTTCATATTAACATTCTACTATTATTATATATTAATATATTTACACATTAATTACTAATCTTCATTAAAGTATATTAATTATTTTGTAATTAATATTTATTTTTTATATGCATGATATTTTTAAATGATATCTATTTTTAAAAAATAATAGCATTTAATTTAAAAATATTAATGATATTGAAATAAATATATAAATATCATGAATTTGTGATATCGAATGGTTAGTAATGTGTCATGATTTCATTTCATGTTATCTTCATTGTGGTTGACCTGATTTGCAAGAAAGTTATTCATTGTGAACTAAGTAAAAATATGTATGTAAAATCATATCGAGTTTTCTAAAAACAAATTATGGAGTAAAGAAATATCAAATACTTACTTACTCGAAAATCAACAACCTATTCACATTCAAATTATAGATATGTATCACTAAGGAAGGGAATTCACCATGTCACGTCGTGCCCAACCCCAATCCAATCCCCACTCCGAACGGGACGGGGAATCAGGAATTTTTTCGGAAACGGGGCAGGAATCAGTGACAAATATATGAAAATTTTGGGGATCGGGGCGGGGTTGGAGATTAGGGTCTTCCAAACCCATCTTCGACCCCCGAACCCTATTTATTTAAAAAAATAAATATATTTTATATGTATATTAAATAAATTATTAAGAATATATAGATATAATGTTATAACTTTAATTTTTTATCCACTCAATAATAAAAATGTTACATATATGATACAATTTAATTCTAATAATATTATTTTTGTTTATTATTAATAGTATAAATAAAAATTAAGTTTTAAGTTGTTCTTTTAATATAAAATAAAAACAAATATATGATTTATCATGTTAATTTATATTAAAAAAAATATTATTCATAATTTTAAAAAATTAAAAAAAGTTTCTGATTCCTCGCGGGGCCCATTCCCCGTTCGGGGCACGGATCGAGAAGTTGTATAATCCCAGTTCGGAGATCGGGGCGGGTTCGGGGACGGGTTCCGGGATTGGGATTGGGGACGGGGATAGCATTCCCCGGGATTGGGGACGGGGATAGCATTCCCCGGAATTGGGGACGAGGATAGCAATCCCCGGGATTGAGATTGTAATTAAAATAGAGAAATATGAACTTTACAACTATTGCTAACTTAAATTTTCAAATATCTCAGTCATCAAACCATCAACACTAATTAACAATATGTATATAAAATCATATCGAGTTTTTAAAAAAACAAATTATGCAGTAAAGAAACATCAAAACTTACTTACTTGAAAATCGACAACAAATTACTCACATCCAGATCATAAACGTGTATCCCACGAACTTTTAATTAAACAACTAAAATAAAATTAAAAATAGGAATATGAATATTAACCTTACAACATCTATTGCTAACTTAAATTTTTAAATATCTCAGTCGTCAAACTATCAACATGAATATATCACAATAAATATACCAAAATTAATGATAAATTATAAAATAATCTAGAATAAACCCGTGCATCGCACGGGTTATAAAGCTAGTTCTAAATTATAAATGAAAAATATATTCCCTCTGTTTCAAAATACTTATCCACTTTGAAAAAAATTATGTATATTAAGAAATTATAATATTGATAACAAAATTATATTTATATTTATATTTATTGTATTGACTATATTGATTTAATAAGTGTTTATGGTGTAAAGTTAATTTTGAAAATATAAATTAAAGACTAAACAATTATGTGTGGTCTAGATTTAATCTTGAAAATATAAATTCAAATATAATTTTTAAAAATGACATTGAAATGATAAGTGAACAACTAGTTTAATTTTTTTTTAAATAAGTATATTGAAACGGAAGAAATACAAAATTTAGCTAAAAAAATGTCATGATGGCACTCGGAAACAAGAGCTTCGAGTTTCCGAATTAGAGGCGGAAGTAAATGTAGGTAAATTAAGAAAAGAAGTAGGTATAAACGTTGAAACAATAAATTCCGCATAGGTGTCTGTGTGACCAGAGACCGTGACCACTGCATGAGAAGATTGACAGTGGTGTGTCAAATTTTACGTTCATTGAACCTGGACGCTTTTCTACTACTACCCTCGTTTTTCGTGCACCCGTTTTTGTGGACATGCGTTGAAATATCACCGAATAAATTATTGGATCTTGATTTATTTAGAAGCATTATATTTGTGGCGAAAATCAGCATTTATTTAAGATCGAGAAAGTCCTATCTTTCATAGATCTGGTAGGTTTGGCTTAATTAAACTTAAATTTAGTAGGAGAATGAGTAATAAGTAAGTACTCCTCTGTCTCGTTTTTATTGTTCATTATCTTTTTTAATAAATCTTAGCATCATTACAAAAATCATTACTCTCATTTTAAGAGTTACTAGCTTATAGCCCGTGCGATGCACGGTTACTTAAATTTTATTTATAATTATTCTGTTTATAATTAGATTTTTATTATCCATGCAACACACGATTGTTTTTTAAATATTTATAATTATATTTATTTATGAATATTTTAATATTTAAAAGTTATTAGTTTACATGATTAAATTATTGTTAAAAAAGATTTAGCCAAAATATTTATAGTTAAAAATTTGATATTTATTATATTTTACACGCTAAACTATTCTAAAACTAAAAAGAGAATAAAGTGACGAAATTTAATGTTGAGAATTCTATTCGATTTAGGAAATCTACTTATATGTAGTTTTGATTATTAGAATACCCTTTATTAACCAAATACAGTTTTTAATGTTAAATCTAACGGTTTTCACCTATCTATTTAACATTAAATGATTTTGATTATTTTGGTATTAAATGAGTTTCCTTATTTAATTACAACTATTTTTATATTTTGACTTTTTAGAAAATCCAATCCTAACATAATATCTTTTAACTTATATCATTTTTAGACAATAACTTATTTTTATATGATATAATCTTGATCATCTATTTTTAAAAGTATTGGATCTAACGGTTGAGAATGTTTTGGCGGTATTTAGAAACAAACTACCATGATAACATCATTAATTTTTCTTAATATTTATAATTTTTTTAAATATTTATTGCTAAAATATAATGTACTATTTTTTGTAATATGTTAAAGATGCGGGAACTTTGAACTTTTGAGAAAATAAATTATCAATTAAAATATAATTTTTTTTGTAATAGTTCTTCTTTTAAAGTAGTACACTGTAACGATCAAAATTCTGTATAAAATTCATTTTTTATAGTATATCCTATAAATATCTATGTTATTATATTAAAGACTAAATAATGAAAGTTTCCTTATAAATTTTGTCGCTTGATCACTCAATCCATAATCGTTGGATAATCCATAATCATTGGATGTTTCAAATTAAATTGTTGAAAAACGTTAGATATAACAGTAAAATTATCATGTAGAATGATCTAAGTTTTGAATCTACCAACAACAAATTAAAATTTATAGGTTTTTTAAAAAAAATAAAGAATTTTTTCATTTTTTTTCTTGCAGACATAGGTTATTTGATAATATTTTTTGTAAAGTACGATTTTTCAGAAAAGTACTATACTAATTGATTAAAAAACTTTTAAAGTTTCGAATTTAATAATTTACAATGTATATATGTTAAAAAAGTTTGGCCTCTGTAGCTGAGTCTAAAATTTCAAAATACGATTTTTTTTTTAATATGAATATAGTCCTGCTAACAATGAAATTAGGTATATATGAGTTCTTATAAAACAAAATCACCATTTAAGTATAATTTATTATTTAATAATAAATCATATTTGATTAGTTATGATCTAAAACTTAATAAAATAGGATTAAAAATATGCACAATTTTATAAAATTTTATCCTCGTATTATTATATTCTTTGTTGATTTGAATTTTTCTTAGATTGATTTTAATTTTTGAACATAGATTTCTAAATTTAAAATAGTTAGAAAAAAGTAATTAAATTGGTATTAAAATAATGATGACATAATAATTATTATTAGAATTTAAATATTCACTTTATTAATTTGGGCTTTATCTTGTGTTTTAAAAATCAGATTTTGACGATTTTATACCCCACATGAAGATAACTAAATTATATTTAATTAAAAGATGGTTTAACAATTTTTATCTAACTGGAATTATCCATGGAAGAGAAAAGAAAGTCACGAATTTTTTACATGGAGAATTCTATTCAATATAGAAAACTTATTTATATTTGGTATATTTGGTTTAAATTATGAAAATACACCTTTTAGAATTTAAATATAATCCTATTATTAATAAAATACACTTTTTAAATATTTGATCTAACGATTTTCATTTATCTAGTTAAGATCTAATGGTCCTTATTAATTTCGTTATCTACGACCAAAATTTTGGATAAGATCCCTATTATGATTATTATATATAAGGATTTAATATAATAAGGATATCAAGTATATAATGATATAAGTATCTTACTAACTGCTTTTACTTTTAATGTTTCAGTTTTATTTATAGTGTATATAAAATTTTAAAATACACTATTACTTAAAAATTATTAAACAGAATAAAAATAATGTTATGATTATATAAAATTTTATTCTCATATTATTATATTCTTTATCAATTTGAATTTGTTCTTAATTAATTTTGATACTTTTTTGAAAGAAACATAAAATTTCTCTATATTTAAAAGAATTAGTGGAAAAATAAATAAATTGGTGCTACAATAATAAAAAAATATTTATTAAAATTTAGATACAAACTTTACTATTTCGGTTATATCCTAAGTTTTAGAAATTGAATTGTGACGATTTTACAACTCATTCGAAACTAACGAAATTATTTTTAATTTAATTATGGTTTAATAATTATTATCTAACTTGACCAGTTGACCTACTCATAAAATAAACTGAAAAGAAAAGATGGTTAAGAAGTTTTACATAAAGAATTCAATTCAATATAGAAAATCAATTCATAATTGATTTAAATTATCAAAGCACACTTCTTAGTATTTAAATATAATCCTACCTTTAATCAAATACACATTTTAATGTAAGTATTATATTCAAAATTATCGTTTATGAATATGAAACCCTCAATATTTTGATATTATCCTTTTATGTTTGTTATATGTAAAATAATATAATTATAATTTGGATTAATCAAATTGTTATGTTCCTTCTAGAAAAAAAAGTGTTTAAATTTATTCATGTACAGTAGTTCTCCACGTAGGGTCCACATGTATCATTGTAATCGATATGAATTGTTCTCTTGATATTTGGTTTAATAATTATTATCTAACTGGAACTATACATAAATTCAAGAGAAAATATATTGAAGAATTTCTACATAGAAAAATTTTAAATTATCAAAATACACTTTTTAGTATTTAAATATAATTCTATTATTAATCAGATACACTTTTTAATATTAGATCTAACAATTCTCATCGATCTATTTAAGATCTAACTGTAATAATTAATTTGGTCGTATAGTGGTCGTACACGGACCAGATTGATTTTAATTTTTTCTTAAATTGATTTTAATATTTTATTGAAATAAACATAGAATTTATAAATTTAAAAGAATTAGGAAAAAAATTAAATTGGTGCTACAATAATAAAAAAAATTATTAAAATTTAGATAATCACTTTACTGTTTGGGCTCTATCTTGAGTTTTAGACAACAGATTTTAACAATTTTACAGCCCACATTATCTTTAATTTAATGATGGTTTAATAATTATTATCTAACTGGAACTATCCATAAACTAAAGAGAAAAGATAATTACGATTTTTTACATAAAGATTTCTATTCAATATAGAAAACTCATTTATAATTGGTTTAAATTAAAAAAAATATTAAAATTTAGATAATCACTTTACTATTTGGGCTCTATCTCTAGTTTTAGACAACAGATTTTAACAATTTTACAGCCCACGTGAAACTAACAAAATTATCTTTAATTTAATGATGGTTTAATAATTATTATCTAACTGGAACTATCCATAAACTAAAGAGAAAAGATAATTACGATTTTTTACATAAAGATTTCTATTCAATATAGAAAACCTATTTATAATTGGTTTAAATTATCAAAATACATCTTTTAGTATTTAAATACTATCCTATTAATAATCAAATACAATTTTTAATATTATATATGACGGTCCTCATTGATTTGAAGATTTATAGTTTAATAATCCAACGGATCGTATACTTTTGGTAGTACAATGATCAACCAAAGTTTTGGATAAGATCTCCCTCTTATTTATAATTTTGCCCTGATATTTTTGGAAAATGAGGGGTTTTAGTAAGAAAAAATAGAAAGAGTAACATGTTTTTATTAAAAAAGATAATCGCTCGTGTTTTTTTAGAAAAAGAGAGGATTTTGTAAGAAAAAAATAAAAAAAGGTAATGTATTTTAGCTGAAAAAGGTAATTGGTTATAAATAATGTTTTTATTTAGTGATAGTTTTTAAAAATGGTAATGAGTTATTTATTAGCAATTATAATCTTATTATTTTATTTTATTAAATGAAACTGCATGTGATATTTTTAGAAAATGAGATGTTTTAGTTAGGAAAAATAGAAAAGATATTCTATATACTAATTTTAATATTTTATCTAACGGTTCTCAATGATTTGATCAAAAATATCTAACGGCTATGAATGGAGTGACCAGACTACAAAAAACTTTCGGACTACAAAACTTTCAATGTTTCGTCTTTAATATAATAGTATAGATTAACTCCTTATATATAATAAGCGTAAGGGAGATCTTATCCAAAACTTTGGTCGGTCAGTGTACTACCAAAAGTATGCGATCCGTTGGATTATAAAACTATAAATATTCAAATCGATTAGCACCGTCAGATATAATATTAAAAATTGTATTTGATTAATAATAGGATAGTATTTAAATATTAAAAGGTGTATTTTGATAATTTAAACCTATTATAAATGGGTTTTCTATATTGAATAGAAATCTTTATGTAAAAATTCGTAATTATCTTTTCTCTTTATTTTATGGATAGTTCCAGTTAGATAATAATTATTAAACCATCATTAAATTAAAGATAATTTTGTAAGCTTCGTGTGGGCTGTAAAATCGTTAAAATCTGTTGTCTAAAACTCAAGATAGAGCCCAAGAGCCCAAACTGTAAAGTTATTATCTAAATTTTAATAAATATTTTTTTATTATTGTAGCACCAATTTAATTATTTTTTCCTAATTCTTTTAAATTTATAAATTCTTTGTTTATTTCAATAAAATATTAAAATCAATTTAAGAAAAAATTAAAATCGATCTGGTCTGTGTACGATCAGTATACGACCAAATTAATAATTATAGATCGATGAGAATTGTTAGATCTAATATTAAAAAGTGTATCTGATTAATAATAGAATTATATTTAAATACTAAAAAGTGTATTTTGATAATTTAAAATTGTTTTATGTAAAAATTCTTAAATATCTTTTCTCTTGAATTTATGTATAGTTCCAGTTATATAATAATTGTTAAACCAAATATCAAAATAACAATTCATATCGATTACAATGATACCCTACAAGAGACTTAGGAGAACTCATGTACATGAATAAATTTAAACACTTTTTTCTGAAGGAACATAACAATTCGATTAATCCAAATTATAATTATATTATTTTACGTATAACAAACATAAAAGGATAATATCAAAATATTATTAAAATTTTGAGGGTTTCATATTCATAAACGATAATTTTGAATATAATACTTATATTAAAATGTGTATTTGATTAAATGTAGGATTATATTTAAATACTAAGAAGTGTGCTTTGATAATTTAAACCAATTATAAATTGGTTTTCTATATTGAATTGAATTCTTTGTGTAAAACTTATTAACCATCTTTTCTTTTCAGTTTATTTTATGGTTAGGTCAACTGGTCAAGTTAGATAATAATTATTAAACCATCATTAAATTAAAGATAATTTTGTTAGTTTCGCATGAGTTATAAAATCGTCAAAATTCAATTTCTAAAACTCATGATAGAACCCAAATATTAAAGTGAGTATCTAAATTTTAATAATTTTTTTTATTATTGTAGCACCAATTTATTTATTTTTCCACTAATTCTTTTAAATATAGAAATTTTATGTTTCTTTCAATAAAGTATCAAAATTAATTAAGAACAAATTCAAATCGATTAAGAATATAATAATATGAGAATAAAATTTTATATAATAATAACATAATTTTTATGATATTTCATAATTTTTAAGTAATAATGTATTTTAAAATTTTATTTACACCGTAAATAAAACCGAAACATTAAAAGTAAAAGTAGTTATTAAGATACTTATATCAGTATATACTTGATATCCTTATTATATTAAATTCTTATATATAATAATCATAATAGGGATCTTATTCCAAATTTTGGTCGTAGACAACCAAATTAACAAGGACCAATAGATCTTAACTAGATAAATGAAAATCGTTAGATCAAATATTAAAAAAAATATTATATTTAAATTCTAAAATGTGTATTTTGATAATTTAAACCAAATATACCAAATATAAATAAGTTTTCTATATTGAATAGAATTATTCGTGACTTTCTTTTCTCTTCCATGGACAATTCCACCTAGATAAAAATTGTTAAACCATCTTTTAATTAAAGATAATTTATTTATCTTCATGTGAGGTGTAAAATCGTCAAAATCTGATTTTTAAAACACAAGATCAAGCCCAAATTAATAAAGTGAATATTTAAATTCTAATAATAATTATTATGTCATCATTATTTTAACAGCAATTTAATTACTTTTTTCTAACTATTTTAAATTTATAAATCTATGTTCAAAAATTAAAATCAATCTAAGAAAAATTCAAATCAACAAAGAATATAATAATACGAGGATAAAATTTTATAAAATTGTGCATATTTTTAATCCTATTTTATTAAGTTTTATATCATAACTAATCAAATATTATTTATTATTAAATAATAAATTATACGGTGATTTTGTTTTATAAGAACTCATACAGACCTAATTTCATTGTTAGCAGAACTATATTCATATTAAAAAAAATACCTTATTTGGAAATTTTAGACTCAGCTAGAAGAGGCCAAACTTTTTAAACCTATATACATTGTAAATTATTAAATTCGAAACATTAAAAGTTTGTTAATCAATTAGTATAGTACTTTTGTGAAAAATCGTACTTTACAAAAAATATTATCAAATAACATATGTCTGCAAGAAAAAATGAAAAAAATTCTTATTTTTCAAAAAAAACCTATAAATTTTAATATGTTGCTGGTAGATTCAAACATTAGATCATTCTACATGATAATTTTACTGTTATATCTAACGTTTTTCAACAATTTAATTTGAAAGATTCAACGATTATGGATTGAGTGATTAAACAAAGCGACCAAACTTAACTTATAAAGAAGCTTTCATTATTTAGTCTTTAATATAATAACATAGATATTTACCGGATATAATATAAAAAAAATGAAATTTATACAGAATTTTGATCACGGTGTACTACTTTAAAAGAAGAACTATTACTAAAAAAATTATATTTTAATTGATATTTTATTTTCTCAAAAGTTCAAAGTTCCCGCATCTTTAACATATTACAAAAAAGAGTATATTATATTTTATCAATAAATATTTAAAAAAATTATAAATTATAAATATTATAAATATTAAGAAAAATCAATGATGTTATCATGATAGTTTGGTCCTAAATACAGCCAAAACATTCTCAACCGTTAGATCCAATACTTTTAAAAATACATGATCAAAATTATATCATATAAAAAGAAGTTATTATCTAAAAATGATATAAGTTAAAAGATATTATATTAGGATTGGATTTTCTAAAAAGTCAAAACATAAAAATAGTTGTAATTAAATAAGAAAACTCATTTAATACCAAAATAATAAAAATCGTTTAATGTTAAATAGATAGGTGAAAACCGTTAGATTTAATATTAAAAACTGTATTCGGTTAATAAAGGGTATTCTAATAATCTAAACTACATATAAGTAGATTTCCTAAATCGAATAGAATTTTCAACATTAAATTTCGTCACTTTATTCTCTTTTTAGTTTTAGAATAGTTTTTAATTGAAAAAGAACTATTAAACCACAACTAAATTAAAGATTATTTTGTGAATTTCATGTGGACTATAAAATTGGCAAAATCTAATTTTTATAACTCAATATAAACAAATATTAAATTGAGCGTGTATAATATAATAAATATCAAATTTTTAACTATAATTTTTTTGGCTAAATCTTTTTTAAAAATAATTTAATCATGTAAACTAATAACTTTTAAATATTAAAATATTCATAAATAAATATAATTATAAATATTAAAAAAACAATCGTGTGTTGCATGAGTAATAAAAATATATTTATAAATAAAATTTAAGTAACCGTGCATTGCACGAGCTATAAGCTAGTTTCTAAAATAAAAAATAGTAGTCTTTTGTAGTGATTTTTTGTAGTGATGTCAAGATTTACTCATTTTTTTTATTTGTCTCCAAAATTGATTAATATGATAGATTATGTATGAGAAAAAGGAACCTGAGATTGATTAATTTTTATGTAAAATAATACAATTATTTGGTAATTATTTGTTTACTTTACATGATTGAATAAAATACGATTTTTTGATGATGAATAATAAAAATGAGACGGAGGGAGTAATCAATGCACGACTATGAACTAATAAACGGTGCAGCAACTCAAGTTACATTTACACATTCAAAGAATTTATATGGGTTAAATTGCGTTTTGGTCACTCAACTCACTATAAACTTTCAATTGGCTTGTTGAACTCAAAAAACTTTCAGTCACATCATTGTACTCTTAAAAATTTTCAATCAGCTCACTGGCCGTTACACTCCGTTAAAAATTAGACGGAAAGTGGACTAAGCTTTGTGAGTTAGCTTAAATAAATCCACCATGACATGACATGTACAGTCAGCTGAAGTGGCGGTTTGGTCACTCAACTAACTAAAAACTTGCAATTGGGTCATCAAACTGAGTAAACTTTCAATTAGGTCACTGACCATTACATATTTACATCCGTTAAAAATTGAAAAGAAATCGTACTAAGAGTTTTATAGTGAGTTGAGTGACCAAAATGCCATTTAATCCGAATTTTTATTATATGATGTAAAAAAATGAAGAAAATGATGTCGAAAGATGAAAACACTGTCCAAAATTGTTTGTAAATACTCCCTCGGTTCTACTTTTTATTTTTGTCGGAAGTTCTACTTATTTTATTCATTATTTTTTACTTTTCTTGTCTTAAGATTATTACCCATATTTAGTTAATATAGTAATATTATGTGTTATTTAAGTTAATTTTTATAAAAAGTAATAGAATTTTTTTCAAAAATACCCATATTTTCAATCTTTTTTTCTAAGAGGAAATCGGTTTTTTCAATCTTAAATTAGTAATTTATATTTAATTTCTAAATGCATAAAGTCCCTATATGAAATAGTAATGATATAAAATTGTGTTTTGAGCATTTACGTAGAGCAAATCGTTTATTTGGTCGTACAATTTCCTTTTCGTGAAAAAAAATAAAAAGTTCTCTTCTTCTTATTGCATATATTGTTTTTCAATTATTTGAATCGTAACAAATCATCTTAACATATGATAACTATATAATTTTTAAAACTTTGTGTAAATAAAATATAATATGGGAAATTGGGTTCCATTTATTTATTTTATTAAAAAAACTAGTTGAAAAAGTTGCGCTTCGCGACGGCGTAATACTTTTTTTTTTTAATTCTATCAATTAAATTACGAAGATTACTCGATCCTCGTTAATAAGTCATTCTCCCGTGAAATACACTTTCCTTTTTAATATCAAAATCTCAAATTTAATATATTAAATATATACTTGTCTTATATATTAATTTTTATGTTAATATACTCCTTTCTAATGAGCCACTCTTTCGTTCAAAACATACCTATATAAATTCACAATCCTATTTTACTTCCGGTATAACTTTTAACTATATGTTTTTCATATAACTCGAACTCTTCTCCTCTATAAATTCGCACACTTATTCTACTTCGAATAGAACTTTTAATTATGTCTACAAACACCTAATTTACTTTTAATAAAAAATTTAATCGTACGTATTTTTTATAAATTCGAACTCTTCTCCTTTATAAATTAGAACATCTATTATACTTTCAATAGAACTTTTAATTCAATGTCTTACCTATAAATTCGAATTATCCTCTTTTATAAATTCGAACACCTACTCTACTTCAAATAAAACTTTGTTTATATGTCTTCTCTATAAATTCGAACTCTTCTCCTCTATAAATTCGAACACATATTCTACTTCTAATATGCTAAAAAATATTTTTTAATTTATTAGTATTTAAAATTGTAAACCTCTAGAAAAATTAGAAAAATAGATTGAGACGATCTTAAAGGCGCTACCTAACCTCCCGCGTATCCCTTTTTATATCTACTTAAGTGATAAAGCTTCAAGGATTTTTCCCCAATCTTTTACCATTCTACCCTCCATTATTCTGCGTATTTACACTAAAATGCCACTATTATGCCATATATACGTACTTTAATACGTGTATAAGTACATTATTAGATGTATATAGATTAAAGAATCACGTGAATCGTGATCACTGGATTATTTGAGAAGCCTTTCATTTTCCCCAAATTGCATAGGTACAACTCTATTTAAATTTGAATTTCAAATATCGCAAGTACAAATTTCAAATACTCCTATTTCCCATACAAATTCAAATCTCTCTATCTCTCTTCTCAGTTTTCATTTTCTGAATTTGAATATGTTTAATTTGTTAGTCTTTTATCCAGTTATCATCTCTTTGTTTTAATTGCGTATTTATGGATTTGTTTTACATTGTTTCAGATGAAAATAGTGATTATTATGAAGATAAGAGATTTGAGAATTGAAGTTCAGTGTAGTGATATGAAATGAGGTAGTTTCTTTACGATTATAATGTTATATTTTTCATTCAATTTTTCTGAAAATGTGAGTAATGTTTTCTTTATGGTTTATCAAAACGTTAATGATGGAGGTGCAGATCATATTCATGAGTGAATGGTTAAGGTGCAGATCGAGTGTTTGATCAAAGTTGTGAAAGAGTTTTTAATTGTTTTTTTTATTTAAACCTTTCTTAAATAATATGTTTTACATTATTGTACGTATGAGTTGTTAAAGGGTTTCGGGCATGAAAACGCAGCGAAAACATCGCTTAAAACAGAAAAATTAACGAAACCCTTCGCAGGATCCATGCGAAACATGATATTTAATTCGTGGATAAGAATATGTTTACCTTTTTGAAGCTTTACAATTGGTTGATAGACGTAGGTCCTTGCTTTGATCACCACGTATCCCTTGAGCCAAGATCTACGTCTCTAAATCAGTCCACACGAACGATTAATCGTCAAACAATCACCGGAGTTTGGTACTAGCCAAGAAGCAGCCTCGAATCTCTCTTTCTCTCTCTAGTATCTCCTTGATGTAGAGCAGCTAGGGTTTTTTTTACTAAAAAAGAATTCTTAAAACTTAACACTAAAATAATACATCTTAATGTATTTATATGGAAATAGTTTTGGGCCTCTACCTAATCTGATTGGGCTTCCAAAACCCAAATCTGATTATTAGTAGTATTTTTATTATATTCGAATTATTATATAATTAATCAAATCCTACTTAATTAATTCAATAATTCAATATAATAATAATAATTCATTTAAATTCAAAATTTAAATAAAACTCTGTTTAAAACGTTCTTTGTGTGTGATCATTTAGGTTATTATTACGTTGGCAATAATTTTAATATCTCATAATAAAATTATAAAAAATGAGCGGCATCTAGTAATACATCATTGCTACCCAAGTAATAATAATAATTGATGATCCAATTAAACCTTTAGTGTATAACGTTCCATGTAATATAATCCTTTTAACCTTATATTATAGATTAAACTCGAGGCATGGTTTGTGTCATCCTCTTCGTCATTTAATCCTGGTTTACTTGATCAATGAGTAGACTATTAAACAAGTCACTATTTGAGCAAGACCATGCATTTCATAGTCTCACTCAATCAAGAGGCCAATAATATCACTCCTAAAATATGAGGGTTAAATCATATATTTATCATTCATATTTCTCATATGATTCATAATATACCCAATGTCCACCTTTATCATTGCCCGGTCAAAGGTAACTTTGAGTATAATCAAAGTATATTAATTCTCATGTAGAAATATAATGATTTCAAGTCTAAGGATCATTACACCATTATCACTGTGAGAATTACTTATGACACTTGATAACATTTACCATGAATAATTCACACGGTGGGTCTATCCAGTGCCATATTTTCTAACATTCACTTATGTCTTTGACTTTAGTATCACCATACTAATGACCAATGAGATGTGGTCATCTATCAACAAACATGCTAGTCTTAATGCATTATTATTGTTCTCAAATAGTAATACTCGACTATGGATCTTTAGGATTATAAACACTATTCATATAATCTCATTTCTAAGTCACATACTTAGAGATATAAAATTCATGCTTATATTCCAAGGACATTTATTATTCTAATATTTATATCGCAGTTAATAAATACATAATAAATAAATAAAGATAATACATAGAACATATTTATTACTAATCAAAATGTCTTTCCCAAGAACATTATAGTATTGTCTCTATGACACAAATACTAACAGTTGTGTGACATATTCTTTGACATTTAAAATGTGTTTGGGTTGAAATAATTTGTTAAATTTCAGTTGTGATTTTGTGCAGCAATTCGAATATTTTAAAAAATTTGTGACTTGCTGATATGTGTGTATGTTTAGATATTATTAAGGAATGAGGTTATTCGTTTTCTTTTAAGGTTCTTTGTTATGTGTAATATATTTGAATATGTTTATTGGAAATTGGAACAGGGGCTTAATGAAGCTATACATAAACACTTGATCCATATTGTTAATGTTGGAGGTTCTTTCACAATCATGTATTGTTATTGCAAGCTTGTGAGTGTCTTTAGACTGTGTGATTTATTTCATATCTTCTTGTACTTGATAATCCTTTTAAATATATATGATTGTACCCTGCAATTCAAATAGTAGAGAGTTATTGTGTCTTGGTACCCCCATCCTCTTATTTCTGTTCTTAAATTTGAATTTGTATCTTATTTCAAATATCACTCTTTTACTTCTTTTGAATGTTTTCATTCTATTTGCTTTAGTTTTTGTTAAATTATTCTATTTATGATTCTACTGTGCGATTATTATCCGTATATGATTCATATATGTTTGAACTTTGAAGTAATAGTTTTTCAATTGTGTGTTTCTCTCAGATTTGTAGCAGATTCGAAAGACTTAATATGATTTTGGTTGCAAAAGATATCACAATTTGAAATAACATGAAGGTATATAACAACATGAATGACTATGAAAGATTGAATTGTCTTTATCTATGTATGATATTATTTGTGAATTAGAATGAAAATATTATGTGTATGTGATTTGTTGTCAAGGTGTGCATAAAATAAGAGATATATAAATGTATGAAATCGTGCAGTGATACTCATAAGGAAGTTTAGTAATGCACGGTGATCTATTCTATTATGCACACTATATGTTTGATGTAAGTTTTCACCCATTTAATTTTTATATGTTGAGGCTCAAAGTAAAATTTAACAACTAATTTATAATTACTAGATTTTCGCTCATTTTATTTTCACCTTATTCTTCAAGTTATAGATGTTCATAATTACCAGGTTGTTGCTAATGTTTATAATAAGGCTAATCCTGGTGCTCTTAATCATGGAATTAGAGATTGCTGGTTCGTAGATTGTAAAGGCGATGATTTTGCAGGCTGGGCTGATTACATCATATGTTTGGCAGATTGTAAGTGCTGGTGTGGTTATATGTCTTACAGATTGCAGATTTTAAAAATTTATCAGATTATTTTTGGG
The DNA here is from genome assembly GCA_030848705.1 of Heracleum sosnowskyi. Taxonomy (NCBI): domain Eukaryota; kingdom Viridiplantae; phylum Streptophyta; class Magnoliopsida; order Apiales; family Apiaceae; genus Heracleum; species Heracleum sosnowskyi. Next base: position 3,436,167 of record CM061242.1, on the reverse strand, counting down.
GGTGTTAATTTGCGGGTGCTGCTTTTAAGAGATGAGAGGGATATCACCTGGTCTTTTGTGATTTGCTTGAGTTTAAATGCGAGGGGAGGTGTTATATGTCCGATGGCCTTCTTGCTTTTTGGTGTTTTCAGAGTATGTTTTGCTTGATTTTTTTCAAATGAGGGTTTTTTGCTGGTGTTGAACAAAATAGAACTAAATCATCTATGCTTTGCAGATGATTTAATTTTATTTTGTCAAGGAGAGCAAAAATCCATACGTGTGCTAATGAGAACTTTGGGCACATTTTTAAAATTTTCTGGCCTTCAAGCTAACCCGACAAAAAGCTCTTGCTATCTTTCCAATCCACCTTCAGGTATTCAAACTTGGATAATGGATTCCTATAATATTCAAATGGGAGAGCTACCAGAAAAATTCTTGGGCATTCCGCTCATAACTCAAAAATTGAAAAAAAAAGGATTGTCTGCCCCTTATTGTGAGAATCACGAGCAGAATTAAGGCATGGACTGCTAGATTTTTATCTTTTGCGGGTAGGCTACAACTTGTTAAATCCGTCCTCCATGCCATTACATCTTACTGGTGTATGCACTTTCTCATACCCAAAGGTATCATAAATCATATTCAAATGTTGTTTTCGCGATTTCTTTGGAACGGTAATTTAAACACGCGTTCGAAAGCAAAAGTGTCCTGGGTTGATGTTACTCTTCCTTTCGAAGAAGGAGGCCTGGGTATTAAGGATGCCCACGAATGGAACAAAAGCCTCATTCTTAAGCATCTTTATCTGTCATTAACCCAATTTCAATGTCCTTGTGGGCTGATTGGGTCAACAAAACTATCATCAAAGAGACTTCTTTCTGGATCACAAAGAAACCGAGAAAATGTTCCTGGATCCTCCTCAAAGTGTTGGATTTTCGGGAATTGGCAATTACGCACATCAGTTATCAAATTGGTAATGGTTCTTCGATTTTCTTTTGGTTCGACCCCTGGTACAATGGCGTCCCCATTTGCACGACTGACTCTGATCCTATTATTGCTCATAGTGGTATGCCTTCGGACATTAAGGTATCTTCTGTTCTCTCTTCTATTGGCTGATGTTTGCCCTCTTCCAGTTACCATTCCATGTTGGTCCGGAGCCAAAGTTTTCAGCGAGATTACCCTTATAACTGAAATCTCCATGATACACTTTTATAGAATGGTAAAAAGTTGAAATCCACACGTATCACTGATCTTTGGCATACGGTTAGACATAGAGCGATGAATGTGGAATGGGGTCAGAATGTTCGGCATAAATTTAAAGTTCCTCGTTACTGAAGTCATTACTGGCTAATTCAGAAAGGTCGAGTCCACACTCTATCAAAACTCAAACATTTTGGTACTGTTCGTGAAGATAGCTGCTATTTCTGTATCAACAATTCTGAAACCATTGAGCACCTCTTTTTGGAGTGCCCTTTCACTCAATTTGTATTTAACCAGATCACACATGGAAAGTGCTTGCCATTACCGACAAATTGGGATCAATGGCAAATGGAGTTACTTATTCAGCCTCCAGACATTTTTCAAACCATTCGGATTTTGATTTTCCAAGTCGGGGCTTATGCTATTTGGAGAGAGCGTAATAACAGATTTCACCAAGATAAGCTTTCTGCTCCCGCAAAGATGGCTGCATATTGTACTGTCTTAATTTCGAGTAGACTTGTCTCCTCGAAGTGGTATGCCATTGAAAGTGTTAAACACAATTCACTGCAAGTTTGGTCTGAAGCTGTTTAGTAGTCTTGTTTTAGTCTAGTTCTTGTTTGTTTCTGTTCTTAGGACAAAGGGTATGCCCGGAGTCCTAGGGGTCTCCCCTCCTCCATGTACTTTTTATTTTCTTTGCAATCAAACCTTTTAAAAGCAAAAAAAAAAAAAAAAGTTGTTGCAGTATTGGTTTATGTGGATGCTTTAGATTAGAGCTAGCAATTTGGTATACGATACGTGAGCACGGCACGAATAATTAGTGTTTGGGTGCAAAAATTTGGTACACGAACACGAAAAAACACGGATGTAATTAGTGTCGGGTTTGGGTTTTCAAAATAGATACACGACACGGAACGAAAGTACACGAATTAATTAAATAAATAAATAATTTTAGAATTTATATATTATTTATAATATTGTATATTTAGGAAATACATAAGTAATTACATATGAATAATAAAATTAAAGTTTCACGACTAATTTGTAGTAAGTTATACATTTATATATAAGAATTATATAAGTTATACATATTTACAATTTTTTGTAAAATTTTATGTAAATATACATATCTAATATTTATTTTCACAAAAATTTACATAATAAAAATAGTTATAATATATAAATTTTAATTAAATCAAATTTATATTTTTATTTAATGTACACGAATACGACACGAAAAATACACGACGCGTTTTAAATCGGATATGTGTTTCAAATATAGTACACGAATCCAAAACGGGGCGGATATAGATTTTATGTTGAAGTACACGAAAACACGAAAGTACACAACACGATTGTACATGACACGGTACATTGCGAGGTCTACTTTAGATGCTCAAATTTAATGAACAAATACAGTGGCTGATAAGAACTTCATCTTCATAGTTAAGGTCAAAATTGGTAGTAAAATAAATTGATATTCATTTTTTTAATTGGAAATCAAGTGATATTCAGTGAAAAGTTCATGAGTTGTTTGTCCTTTCGCTTATATATTTACAAATTTTCTTCTACCCTTTATTAAAGTTTAAATCTAATCCAAAATATGTATAATTCTCTATCCAAAATTATAAATTTATGATATAAATAATATAAATATTTACACTGCACATATTTTTAAAAACACAAAATTTTTAAACTTTAGTCATCAATTATATCATTAACTCCTTATATATAATAAGCGTAAGGGGGATCTTATCCAAAACTTTGGTCGGTCACTGTACTACCAAAAGTATATGATCCGTTGGATTATAAAACTATAAATATTCAAATAGATGAGGACCGTTAGATATAATATTAAAAATTGTATTTGATTAATAATAGGATAGTATTTAAATACTAACAGGTGTATTTTGATAATTTAAACCAATTATAAATAGGTTTTCTATATTGAATAGAAATCTTTATGTAAAAAATCGTAATTATCTTTTCTCTTTAGTTTATGGATAGTTCCAGTTAGATAATAATTATTAAACCATCATTAAATTAAAGATAATTTTGTTAGTTTCACGTGGGCTGTAAAATTGTTAAAATCTGTTGTCTAAAACTAGAGATAGAGCCCAAACAGTAAAGTGATTATCTAAATTTTAATATTTTTTTTAATTTAAACCAATTATAAATGAGTTTTCTATATTGAATAGAAATCTTTATGTAAAAAATCGTAATTATCTTTTCTCTTTAGTTTATGGATAGTTCCAGTTAGATAATAATTATTAAACCATCATTAAATTAAAGATAATGTGGGCTGTAAAATTGTTAAAATCTGTTGTCTAAAACTCAAGATAGAGCCCAAACAGTAAAGTGATTATCTAAATTTTAATAATTTTTTTTATTATTGTAGCACCAATTTAATTTTTTTCCTAATTCTTTTAAATTTATAAATTCTATGTTTATTTCAATAAAATATTAAAATCAATTTAAGAAAAAATTAAAATCAATCTGGTCCGTGTACGACCACTATACGACCAAATTAATTATTACAGTTAGATCTTAAATAGATCGATGAGAATTGTTAGATCTAATATTAAAAAGTGTATCTGATTAATAATAGAATTATATTTAAATACTAAAAAGTGTATTTTGATAATTTAAAATTTGTCTATGTAAAAATTCTTAAATATCTTTTCTCTTTAATTTATGTATAGTTCGAGTTAGATAATAATTGTTAAACCAAATATCAGATAACAATTCATATCGATTACAATATTAAAAATTATCGATATAATGCTCATGTATATCATATAACAATGATACATGTGGATCCTGCGTTATAAGAGACTTAGGAGAACTCCTGTACATGAATAAATTTAAACATTTTTTTTCTGAAGGAACATAACAATTTGATTAATCCAAATTATAATTATATTATTTTACATATAACAAACATAAAATGATAATATCAAAATATTATTAAAATATTGAAGGTTTCATATTCATAAACAATAATTTTGAATATAATACTTAACCATGTTTTCTTTTCGGTTTATGGGTAGGTCAACTGGTCAAGTTAGATAATAATTATTAAATCATCATTAAATTAAAGATAATTTCGTTAGTTTCACATAGGTTGTAAAATCGTCAAAATTCAATTTCTAAAACTCAGGATAGAACCCAAATAGTAAAGTGAGTATCTAAATTTTAATAAATATTTTTTTATAATTGTAGCACCAATTTATTTATTTTTCCACTAATTCTTTTAAATATAGAAATTTTATCTTTCTTTCAATAAAGTATTAAAATAAATTAAGAACAAATTCAAATCGATAAAGACTATAATAATATGAGAATAAAATTTTATATAATCATAACATAATTTTTATTCTGTTTAATAATTTTAAAGTAATAATGTATTTTAAAATTTTATATACACTATAAATAAAACTGAAACATTAAAAGTAAAAGCAGTTAGTAAGATACTTATATCAGTATGTACTTAATATCCTTATTATATTAAACTCTTTTATATAATAAGCATAATAGGGATTTATCCAAAATTTTGATCGTGACAACCAAATTAATAAGGACTATTAGATCTTAACTAGATAAATGAAAATCGTTTGATCAAATATTAAAAAAGTGTATTTTATTTATAATAGGATTATATTTAAATTCTAAAAAGTGTATTTTGATAATTTAAACCAAATATACCAAATATAAATAAGTTTTCTATATTGAATAGAATTCTCCATGTAAAATATTCGTGACTTCTTTTCTCTTCCATGGACAATTCCAGTTAGATAAAAATTGTTAAACCATCTTTTAATTAAAAATAATTTAATTATCTTCACGTGAGGTGTAAAATCGTCAAAATCTGATTTTTAAAACACAAGATAAAGCCCAAATCAGTAAAGTGAGTATTTAAATTCTAATAATGATTATTATGTCATCATTATTTTAACGCCAATTTAATTACTTTTTTCTAACTATTTTAAATATAGAAATCTATGTTCAAAAATTAAAATCAATCTAAGAAAATTCAAATCAACAAAGAATATAATAATACGAGGATAAAATTTTATAAAATTGTGCATATTTTTTATAAAATTTTATAAAATTGTGCATATTTTTTATCTTATTTTATTAAGTTATAGATCATAACTAATCAAATATAATTTATTATTTAATAATAAATTATACGCAAATGGTGATTTTGTTTTATAAGCACTCATAGAGACCTAATTTCATCGTTAGCATGACTATATTCATATTAAAGCTATAGAAAAGACCTAACTTTTTTAACCTACATACATTCTAAATTATTAAATTCGAAATTTTAAAAGTTTGTTAATCAATTAGTATAGTACTTTTCTGAAAAATCGTACTTTACAAAAAATATTATCAAATAACCTATGTCTGAAAGAAACAAAAAATGAAAAAAATTCTTTTTTTTTTCAAAAAAAAACCTGTAAATTTTAATATGTTGTTGGTAGATTCAAATTTTAGATCATTCTACATGATAATTTTACTGTTATATGTAACGTTTCTCAACAATTTAATTTGAAAGATCCAACGATTATGGATTGAGTGATCAAACAAAGCGACCACACTTATAAGAAAACTTTCATTATTTAATTTTTAATATAATAACATAGATATTTACGGGATATACTATAAAAAAAATGAATTTTATACAGAATTTTGATCGTCACAGTGTACTACTTTAAAAGAAGAACTATTACAAAAAAATATATTTTAATTGATAATTTATTTTCTCAAAAGTTCAAAATTTACCGCATCATTAACATATTACAAAAAAGAGTATATTATATTTTAGCAATAAATATTTAAAAAAATTAAAAAATTAAAAAATTATAAATATTAAGAAAAATTAATGATGTTATCCTGGTAGTTTGGTCCTAAATACCGCCAAAACATTCACGAGGATCTTTGGTTTCTCAGAAAAAGAAATTATTATCTAAAAATGATATAAGTTAAAAGATATTATATTAGGATTGGATTTTCCAAAAAGTTAAAATATAAAAATAGTTGTAATTAAATAAGGAAACCCATTTATAACCAAAATAATAAAAATCGTTTAATCTTAAATAGATAGGTGAAAACCGTTAGATTTAACATTAAAACATGTATTTGGTTAATAAAGGTTATTCTAATAATCTAAACTACATATAAGTTAGGTAGATTTCCTAAATCGAATAGAATTCTCAACATTAAATTTCGTCACTTTATTCTCTTTTTAGTTTTAGAATAGTTTTTAATTGAAAAAGAACTATTAAAACACAACTAAATTAAAGATTATTTTGTGAATTTCATGTGAACCATAAAATTGGCCAAATCTAACTTTTATAACTCAATATAAACAAATATTAAATTGAGCGTGTAAAATATAATAAATATCAAATTTTTAACTATAATTTTTTTGGCTAAATCTTTTTTAAAAATAATTTAATCATGTAAACTAATAACTTTTAAATATTAAAATATTCATAAATAAATATAATTATAAAAATTAAAAAAACAATCGCGTGTTGCATCGTAATAAAAATATAATTATAAATAAAATTTAAATAAACGTGCATCGCACGGGCTATAAGCTAGTATATATAATTGGTATAAGGGAGTTTAGGTGGTTTGGTCGTCAGAGTTAAAGCAGTAAATTATTAATTATTATTATTATTGTGAAAAAAGGAAAAATGTAGATATACTCGAAACAATTAGTAATGAACTACTACTATAATTTAAAATTCAAAGGAATAAAGATTTCATCAATAATATACAAAACTATTTTAATAAAAAATGAATACTAATCAATTTGTATAATAATATTTCTACTAAAAAGTAGTACTTGGGAAATTTACAAAAAGGATATATTGTATAAATTTAATATTGATGATCTAATATACAAAATCAATTAAAATGAAATTTAAAAATAACTAAATATACTAAAATATAAACACAGTTAAGTTCTAGGGAGACAAATTTAGATTGCAGAGTCTGCATGTCTTTACAAAAAAATGATCTTTATAGAATTTAACTCTAAACAAAGTTAAAAAAAATATAAAAATAATTATAAAGATTCCCGTGTTTTGTACGGGTATAATGCTAGTATTAAAGAATAGTGATAAAACTAATATATGAAGCACTTTATATATAATTAATGTTCTTAATGGTGAGTTTAATGACCAATATTTAGAACTCAAGTAATTTTATTTAATCATTACTTCAGTTTCTCAATCACATTAAAAATCAGTCAAGATGAGTACTTGAAATCAATTTTGGAGTTGTAGAATAACGGGATAAAATGGACAATGATTTATGAATAATTTACCTCCTTAAACTGAAAAATCTAATCGAATATCCTACTTTAAAGCATCTAAGAATAAAAAAACCCAATCTACAAGAAGCGTGACAAATGACACCGGATTTAATGCAAAGTAAGAAGACATTTGCGTACATGGACACCCACTGCATCACGTACATACACGTGATCCCGTCCATATTCATTCCTTATTAGTTTGTATATATATATATCTATCTTTACATCCCCTCCTTCATTCACCCCCTCGTAAACCCAGAAAAAAAAACGAGGGCTTTTATTTGTTGGTTTCGTATTTCTCCGTCCACCACCACATTGTCGCTCTTTTCATCTTAATCCACCGTAAGTTCTCTCATCCTTTGTTCGTATAACATTCAAAATATTTTTGTATGTTTTTATTTTTTAAGTTCTCGCATGGTTTGCATTAATTTCGAACGTGAATGTGTTCGATTCTCGTTCATTCCGAAATTATCCGAGAATATGCATATGAGTTATATTAAATAAAAAAAACAGACAGTTTGATTTAAGAGGTTGAAGGTTGAATTTGTACTTCTTTGATTGCAGTGCAATCGAGAAAATAATCAGATATACAAAATAATGTATTTTTTTTAATATTTATATGTATAGTTTTGTGGTTTGTAAATTAAATGTGCTAGGAAGGTGGTAGGTTAACTAATAGTGCACCTAGACTTCTTTATTTTAGGCAGTGATTTAAAAGATTTTTTATGATGAATATTTTGTTTTTTTTCAGTTGTGAAACCATGGTGTTGTGGGTATTTGGCTATGGCTCTCTGGTCTGGAACTTTGGTTTTGAGTATGATGAGAAAGTGATTGGTTATATCAAGAACTACAAGCGTGTTTTTGATCTTGGTAAGTATTTCATGGACGAGAAATTTAACGATTTATCGGTAAATTTTGAAATTTATCGTTTGTTAATTTATTGTTTGATGTGTTGCAGCTTGTATTGACCATAGAGGTACCCCTGAACACCCTGCAAGAACTTGCACACTGGAATACGATGAAGGAGCCATTTGCGTAAGTGTTGCAAATCTTTCAAGCTATGTTGTAATTTTACGACATTGTGAGATGTGCTAACCTTAATTTGTTAACACGAACTCAGTTTCTATTAGCCTAAGATTGTGTTTTGTTTCAGTGGGGTGCAGCTTACTGCATTCGAGGTGGTCCGGAGAAAGAAAGAGCTGCAATGGAGGTAGGCCTGATAATGTTTGGTTGAGCCAGCTATTTTGTTCTGGAGTTTTACTTTCAGTTTAAGGACCTTTGATTGAACAGAGGTACTGAATTTTTTGTATTTTCCAGTATTTGGAGCGAAGAGAGTGCGAATATGATAGCAAGACAATTGTCGAATTCTTCAAGGCAAGCACATTCTAACTACGATATTATGTGATCTCATTAACGATCTGTGTTTTTGTGTGAATGGTGTTCCTTATTATATTCTTATGTGTCTTTGTTTCTCCAGGAAGAAGATTCGGAACAACCTGCTGTCACTGAAATGCTAGTGTAAGATATTTTCAGTGTCAAAAGAAACTTCCGACTAATCTTTGTTTTAATAGAAAGAATCTCAATTCTGAGTTCATCTTTTGCAGTTTTACATCCACTCCCGACAAAGAGTCGAATAGGTACTACCTAGGGCCTGCCCCGTTGGAGGAAATGGCATGGTGAGCTCTTAAATTTACCTATTACCTGCTCTACTTATGCTGCCGCTTACAATTTTGAATAATGCTCGAGGTACCGAATTGGGTACCGAAATTTGGTACCGAATGTCATGTGTTATATTCTGATTGGCTAATAATAATGGACTCCCCTGCATTCACATTAATTCCATCAATAAAATCATTCTAAATTGTCACGTCATCAATGTCACATCATTCGGTACCAGATTTCGGTACCGAATTCGGTACCTCTAGCATTACTCTAAAATTTTAGGTGCTGCTGCCTGCAGTATTTGTGTCTTTTCTTCGATAACTAAACCTCTTGAATGTGTTATCAGGCAAATTGCAACAGCACATGGTCCCTGTGGGAACAACAGAGATTATATTTTCTTGCTGGAAAAAGCCCTGTTCAATATTGGTAAGTATGGTCACTTGCCTGCTGGAACAAACAGGTTAATTTGAATGGTTGTCTGCTTTGGGTTTTAAAGGTCTGCAAATGCTGCCTATTCATGCTCGATTTTAACACATTTTTCTGGATTTATGTACCAGGCCACGAAGATGATATGATCATAGAGCTTGCAAATGAAGTGCGGAAATATATTGCCACTGATTTTGTGAAGTCGGAGAGAAGGTTAACTGGATCATCCAGTGCCCTCAATGCGCACATGTCATCTCCTCTTAAAATGATGCCACTCCAAGAAGCTGTAGCCACTGATTCGTGATCCGATTTTGGATAAAAAATTGGAAAAGTCTCCTTAATCAACCCATAATACCCATTGTAGTAGTCTCACTAATTACAACAACCACACCTCCATTTTTCGAGCTTTAGAGTGATTAGGGGGTGAAAGGATACTGACAAGTCAGTGAAACGTAATTGTCATGTATGCCGGTGATTTTTAATGATGAATGAAATATATTTTGTTATGACTTTCTAGTTCTTCCATAGTTTTTGTGTTCATGTGTAATTCTTTCGGTTGATTAAATCATGTGGAGGATACGTGTTTGGGATATCACCAAAAAATTGATGAATTCTTATAAGTTAGTTATACGGGTGTTTGGATAAATTTACTTATAAGTTAGTGAAGAATTTTCTAAATTAAATTTGAAAAAATAATTTTTAAATATAATGATTTCAACACTTGTATTTTAAATTAGAAAAATATTTAAAAACACAAATGTAAAAAATATAAAATATTAGAAAAATAAAAAAATCAAAGAATAAGTTGATAAGTTAAGTAAAATGTTGGTGATTTCTAACATTCAACTTATCAATTTATAAATTATAAGTTATCAAATAAGCTGAGTATACAAACATCCCCAATAAGCTCTTATCAACCTATAATGTATAAGTACTAGTGGCCAAATAGGTCCATGAGCTTATTTGCTTCCAGTTTGTATATCTGTACGATACTTGATCTTTCAGTTCTTTCATTTAAATCAAAATTTTCCAGTTTATTTCATGGGGTAAAATGCTCCTTGTTTGAGGAAGAGTTTGTCATTGCAGCTGCCTACACCCATCGTCACTTGCTTTGTCATTGAAGAGTTTCAGTTTTTATGCTTTGTAATTTTATTTAAGCTAGTATTAGAAATCCAGAACTTAAATTTTTTGTAGGATTATCTTTTTCGGAGCATCTGCAAGACTGCAACTGCAAATTGACTAATTTCAAACGATGATGCTTTAAATATCATGTACCTCACCCACTAACCTTTTACAGGAAAATTTCAAAAAAATAAACATGATTGTGGCACTATTATTTTGTTTGTGTTGTGAAAAACAAACAGAGTTGCTTAAAACTAATTAACATAGAAAATCCAGTTAGATATTCATCGGCTCAGGAGCAGGTGCATTCAGAATATCGAGCAAAGAGTTTTGGGGCTCAAGTTCTTCATGCCACAACGGGAGAGTATCACCGGGATAAAAGTTCCTCGTCACTCCTTCCGAGTTTATCTGAAATGACAAAACAATATTAAGATGACATTAAACCATCTATTCAGATGCCATGTGTGTCTCTATACAAATTGGAAAAAAGGTAAACTAATTAAAAGTAGATAATCTTACGATGACTGTTCGGACAACACCACCACTAGCACCATCTCGAGCAATAGCTAAGGAAACTGCCTTAACCACCAATTGCTACAAAAAAGACAATAAAAGTTATAAACTGGTTTTGTTCCAGAGCTTCAACATCTCGTACATACCAGAGCATTGTACTAGACTATAAACTTTAAGAATTTCCTAGGTATCAGAGCATCCCAACTCCATATCTGGAATACAATGTATGAAATACGTATTAACTATGAACGGGGGAATAAAAATTTTTTTCTACTCAAATTGGAATTTGAGAAACAGATACAAATGGAAAGAAATTTATAAAACATTCCCAGAAACATAATTCTGCTACTTAGGCTTACGAAGTTATGGAATTTTGTATAGAATATCAAAATAGTACTGGACTTGATGATACCAAGTTTAACATTTAAATTTTGCACAAAATTGTAGCAGATATTCTTTATGCAAGTGCCTTGTAGTAGTCCACATAAAAAATCCAGATAAGAAAATCCAGAAAAGGCTTAATATTATATTATGCTCAACTATTTTTACACCTTTGTTTGAGAAGAAAAATGAAATTAGATTTAAATAAGAGATACCTCAGCCTCTTCCTTACTCATTCCTTCCTTCCATGCTTGATCAAAGAATCCATACAAGTAACTTGAGCCAGATCCTGCAGGCACCGCATATATTATGAAAAACTAACACAGTAAGGAAAATACACATAAACTAACACAGTAAGATAAAAAAGAACCTCCAATGGCAAAAGGCTGCTCAATAATTGTTCCTCCAAGGGGGACCCCATATATCTTGCCTCCTTCATACTTGTCCCATCCGCCAACAATTATACCAGTTTGCAGCATGTTCTGTGATATTTACATATCAGTTACAAAGAGACTTTATACATGAAAATAGTCAGATTAACACAAACCAACAAAATGAAGAACCATGTGTTATTGATATTATGCAATGAAAGGATAAAACAAGGGGGAGGATAAAAGATTAGAATTGACTATTCACGCACAAACAATAACAGAAGCCTTAACTATTATATCATTACATGTTTCACAAACATATCCTTTTCAATTTAAAACAATACCCTTTTCAGAAAGAAGTTACCCAATATATTCAATTTTTCATCATAACCATGTCAACTATGAAAAGAACATGTTCAACTCGAAACTAGAATCCAACTCCATGGTCAACTTGTTTCTTTAGAGCAAGACCTCTACAGGACCTGTATATCTACTATTAGTTTTTGTGTATTATATACTTTATGTGCAACATAATTATTATTTGAGAATAATGTAAATCAGATTCACCTGATTTAAGATTTTCGCTATATCAGATCAAACGACATCCAATTCTATAGGAAACGACGTCATCTGTTTCCCACGTTCCTCCCAATCTCCTACTCTCACCTACCTTTCTCACAATTAGCCTAAAAAACACGAAGATTATATATCCATCTTGCATTTCCTTTTTGAATTTTCTTGTTTTACATCACACCTGCGCTATGTGCTAGGGGTAAACACACTGTTTGACCTGACCTAAACTAAGTGTATATATCAGGTTTATCTCTGATATCCAGTATACTCTTGTCATTTATTACTATAGACAAATTGTTTAAATGAAGAACAAATGAAGTTCTAAGTGTCACACTAGAATGTCTTTGCACTTATGTCCAGATTAGACTAATATCCAAAGAATCCTAACGTTCTCAAAGTTGATAATCTGACACTTGCATCTACATAATTATTATTTATTACTATATACATATTGTTTAAATAAAGAACAAATGAAGTTCTAAGTGTCACATTTGGATGTCTCCGCACTTATGTCCAACATCAGATCAATATCCCAAGAATCCTAACGTTATCAAAGTTGAGAATCTGACACTTGCATCCACAACCGCGTAGGCGTGTACGACTCTTCTAGGCGAGTCCGGGTTAAACAGGACTGAGAACCACAATAGGAAGAGATCTCATTATTCAACTATTATTCACTTGCAATACTCTTTAGATACAAGCAGACAGCAGCGCCTAACCACTTTGGGACTCAAGTTTAGTTGATCTCTTGGTATTTTTTATACAGTGAATCTGCATTACTAACGAGAAATGCTAGAATTCCCAAAATCGTTCCCAAAATGCTGAGTCGTCACAATATTATTGGGTATTATTTCATAAATGAGATGGGACCCCTCGTGCATATATTTGAATCTCACAAATAAAAATATATTCGGGATCCATTTTGGGGTATGTAGCATTACACATTACTAATACTTTAATTTTAGTCTTTTAGATAATAGACAACTAACGTTCTAAAAGTTTATTTATTCCTCATATCAAAACTTGCCTCTACCCAACCAGACAATGCCTATTGGTCTATAAATAGGTTAAAGTATGAGCCATTTTATAATAGGCTAGTAGGGATAGCTTCAACAAAATAAATGTTTTTCCATGATGCCCTAACACTATGTATTCTCTATTTATTGGCCTAAAAATATGCTACAAGTAAGATCCATTCTATATAAGGCTAGCGGGGATAGCTTCAACAAAACAAATGTTTTTCCATGATGCCCTAACACTATGTAATACCCCCCCCCCCCCCCTCTCCCCCCAAACACCAAAAATAAAAAGGGATGCATATAGATAGCCACAAAAAGAGCAGTCCATTTATATGCTAGCGGTTATAGCTTCAACAAAATGCTACAAAATACAACAGTCTAATTCATACTGTTAGTTAAAATCCAATTTTGTTACGGCACAGTCAAATTTCGCTTCAAGAAATAATCTAAAGGAACTGAAAAAGGACACAATTACTACTAATTTTATGAGTCACAATCCCCCAAAAAATTAGATAAGAAAAACAACGAAAAGAAAAACTATCTCGACATTCAAACCTTGTTGTTGTACGACAATAGCCTGACAAGATTTGCTGCAACTTTTACAGTAGCAGGCTGCCCCAGCTGGATCCTGCAGGGAGAAAATATAAACCTTATATATGTGAAACATAAGCCAGTATATTACGAATTGACAAGGGCCAGGCAAACATGCGGAGTGGAAATCGGTAAGAAACCCAGGTGACAGTAATGTACTGAAGATTTTATTACAGGAATAGGATTCAGAAAAATAATTTGAGTGCAGCAAATGATTTTGACCAGTCACACACACTATTCTTCACTTCTAAAACTACTGCCATCCAATAATTAATGCAAGGATATGTATCTCAATCAATGTATGATAATAGAAATATAAACAAAACCTCCACTAGATATTGGCTTCATTATGCATCAACCAAAATATGTTTTCCATGTTAATCAGTCAATGGCGCAGTGTGCATTCCATTGAAGGATTACACCTTTATCATCTACCTCTACTCTTACATACTTTTCCACACACTCCACATCTACCAGTCAGACATATTTTTATACCAGAAACCCATATTTACTTTTATTAGAAATCAGAAGAAAAACTGCTCAAAGCAACATATGATCGGAATATAACAAGCAAAAAAAAAACTACAAAAATAATATGTACAGAAAAACAAGATACTGATCACTCACGTGTGCTGATGAAGGAAATATCTAACATAATCAGATACAGTCTGTGAATCAGCTGCCTGCAAAATTCACGCAAAAGATTAAAAATTACAGTCTATTTCAAAAACGCAAAAAATTACGAACAATAGGAAACCAGAAAAAATATAACTAATAAACGCGTGCTCAATGATAAGCTAAATTAGGATAACAAAAAAAATCTTATAATCCCCTTAAACAAACACCGCCTAGGAGTCCACAATTCTTACAGCATTACTCCTTCCTAACTTGCTATACACAAATGCTGAATTCATCAAATCATACGATATCTATAATAAACCCGAAAACTACAACATAAAACACACAACAAATTCAATAAAGAAGACGAAAACTAACCGAACCGGAGCGACAAATATACACATTGTCAGTGAGCTGAGTGATCTTATCCGACGCCCTATTCGCCACATACATACCTATCCAATCCAAAATCAATCACATTAACTTCAATTAATCAACAAAAACACTCAATTCAATTCAAATTAACCAAAAAAATCAGAAAATTACCGGTGCTAGTTCTCGAATCAGCGCCGAGAATTACGCCGTCGTCGTATGTAACGCCGATGATTGTTGTTCCCATTGAGTGTGGTGCATTGAGATCCATATTTTCCATCTTTTTTAGAAAATTGTTTGTTTTTCAGAAATGCTCTAAATTTTAATTTCTTGAAGAAGAAGAAGAAACTTAAATACTGTCGATTTTTCGAGCTTTTTATTTTTGAAACTTCTTTTTCGAGTTTGATTAAGTATCGAAAATTCAAAATCATTACTAAATTTTAATACTCGTCACATTATATTGTATTTTTTCCTTATCTATCATATAAATCCTTTTTATGATTACAGTTAGTTAATAATTCTTATTTAAATAGAATAACATATTCAAATAAAGTACTTACTTAATTTAATATATTTATATATCATATATTTTTATGTCAAAAAATATTAATAGCAAATTTATTGTTCTAAAATAGCCAAGTCTACGGCGATATTTTTAATAAATACATATAGATAGACCAGTTTCTTGATTTAATAAATACATATATTATATAATTTTAAACTAAATAAAGTAGTTGATTAATTGAACATATTCATATATTACATATTTTTTATGTCAAAAAAATTACAATAAATTTATTATTATATAATACTCGAGTCCATCAAAGTATTTAATTATTATGTTACATTAAACATTATGAATTATTTTATGATCAATCAACGCTCTTAAATTTTAGACCAATCATATCATACTCTCTGTGTCCCATAAATTTTGGCTTATTTGACTTTTGATTGTCATATTGATCAAACTTTGACAACAAGTTGTATCTTATTCTTTTATAATTTTGAAAATCTAAAAAATACGTATTCAAGAATGTTCAACTTTAGTCCATTGCACGGACACACATTTTGATATTTGTACTTTAATCTTTTCATTTTCAATTTTTCTTAATTTTTAAAATAACAATTTTAATCACTACCTATCTCTAAAAAATTATTTAACACAAAATACTTGAAATACAAACTAATAACGATCAAATACATACCCCTACATAAATTCAACATCGAGTTCAACAACAACATACAACTATTCAAATTTTGAAATGATATTCATAAAGAGCAAATATAAATATAAAAAAATAAATTATTAAAAATATAAAAATGATAACAAATTCAAATTTTAACCGTGCATCGCACGAGTTTTAAGGTAGTACAATTATATCTATACTATTATATTAAAGATGAAACATTAAAAGTTTTTGTAGTCTGATCCTCCATAGTTTGATCCTCCAAAATCCAATCTCTAACCGTTAGATCTTTTAAATTAAATTAATGAGAGCCATTGGATATAATACTAAATATTATTCGGTATGTTGTGATTTTACTTAATTGACCTTAATTAACTGTATTTCGTGTTTTTACTTAATTATCCTTACTTATTTATAAAAACTATTATTAAATAATAATATTAACTATTTATAACCAATTACCTTTTACTCCTAAAATATATATATTTTTATTTTTTCTGAAAAATTCCCGTACTTTTCCAAAAATATCACGGGCAATTAAATTTTTAACTAAAACATATAAGCTTTTTATTTTTGTTTACTAAAACTCTCATTTTCCAAAAATATCATTTATTAAAATAAAATAATAAAATTATAATTGTTAATAACTAACCAATTACCTATTTTAGCCCAAGTGTATATTTTTTTATATTTTCAAATTAAAATTTTTACTAACAACTAAAACCTCTCATTTTCAAAAATATCACGGCCAGTTCTTTTTAATGAAATAAAATAATAATATTTATAATTACTAACAACTAACCGATTAACTTTTTTTTTCCAAAGCGTATATTTCTTTTTATCTTTTCTAACTAAAATTTTTACTAAGTAAAATCTCACATTTTTCAAAAATATCACATGCAATTTCATTTAGTAACATAAAATAGTAATATTATAAATACTAATAATTAACTGATTATCTTTGTTAGCCAAAACATATATTCTTTTATATATTTTTTAACTAAAATTTCTCCTTTTCTAAAATTATCGCAGACGACATCTATTTATACTATACTATTATATAATAGCCGAAACATTGAAAGTTTTGATTTCGATTTTCGATAATTTATTCTATTTAATCTATTTATTTGTACTATTATATAATAGCCAAAACATTGAATGTTTTGATTTTCGATTTTCTCACATATATAACATAAATACAAACTCTTTTAATTATAATTTACTTAGAATTCAAAAACATGACCTTTTTTTAGAAATTTTTTATATTTATATTTATTACAACAAAATATATTGATAATTTTGACGGTTATCTTGACTGACATGCTTACTAAGCTAATAAAATTTTATAAAATCTATAAGTTTTTTTAGATTTAAAGTATTAAAGTAGTACTTTTTTTTAAAAAAAAGTTAGCATTTTCAGAAGTATTAAAATCTCAAAAAAATTCAAAATTAATATTAAAGTCGTCCGTGCTTTGCACGGGTTATAGGCTTGTATATAATATAATAGACAGAACATTGAAAGTTTGGTTTGTAGTTTGGTCACCCAATTTATAGAGAACCCTTAAATAAAATACTAAAAATTATTATATAGAGTATCTTTTTTTTTTCTAACTAAAATATCTGATTTCCCAAAAATATCACAAGTAGTTTCATTTAATAAAATAAAATAATAAAGTTATAATTTTTAATAAATAATTAATTACCTTTTTAGCCAAAGTGTAAATTCTTTTTTATATTTTCTAACTAAAATTTCTCTGTTTCTATTTTTTCTACTAAAATCTCACTTTTTCCAAAAATATCACGGGCAGTTCTATTTAATAAAATAAAATATTAATATTATAATTAATAATAACTAACTGGTTAGCTTTTTTGCCAAAACATATATTTTTTTATATTTTCTAACTAAATTTTTTCTTAACTTAAATCTCATATTTTTCAAAAATATCACGGAAAAATCAATTTAATAACATAAAATACTAATTAACTCCTTATATATAATAAGCGTAAGAGAGATCTTATCCAAAACTTTGGTCGGTCACTGTACTACCAAAAGTATATGATCCGTTAGTTTATAAAACTATAAATATTCAAATAGATGAGGACCGTTAGATATAATATTAAAAATTGTATTTGATTAATAATATGATAGTATTTAAATACTAAAAGGTGTATTTTGATAATTTAAACCAATTATAAATAGGTTTTCTATATTGAATAGAAATCTTTATGTAAAAAATCGTAATTATCTTTTCTCTTTAGTTTATGGATAGTTCCAGTTAGATAATAATTATTAAACCAACATTAAATTAAAGATAATTTTGTTAGCTTCGCGTGGGCTGTAAAATTGTTAAAATCTGTTGTCTAAAACTCAAGATAGAGCCAAAACAATAAAGTGATTATCTAAATTTTAATAATTTTTTTTTAATTTAAACCAATTATAAATAGGTTTTCTATATTGAATAGAAATCTTTATGTAAAAAATCGTAATTATATTTTCTCTTTAGTTTATGGATAGTTTCAGTTAGATAATAATTATTAAACCATCATTAAATTAAAGATAATTTTGTTAGCTTCGCGTGGGTTGTAAAATTGTTAAAATCTGTTGTCTAAAACTCAAGATAGAGCCCAAACAGTAAAGTGATTATCTAAATTTTAATAATTTTTTTTATTATTGTAGCACCAATTTAATTTTTTTCCTAATTCTTTTAAATTTATAAATTCTATGTTTATTTCAATAAAATATTAAAATCAATTTAAGAAAAAATTAAAATCAATCTGGTCCGTGTACGACCAAATTAATTATTAGAGTTAGATCTTAAATAGATCGATGAGAATTGTTAGATATAATATTAAAAAGTGTATCTGATTAATAATATAATTATATTTAAATACTAAAAAGTATATTTTGATAATTTAAAATTTTTCTATGTAAAAATTCTTAAATATCTTTTATCTTTAATTTATGTATAGTTCGAGTTAGATAATAATTGTTAAACCGATAACAATTCATATCGATTACAATATTAAAATTATCAATATAATGCTCATGTATATCATATAATAATGATACATGTGGAACCTGGGTTATAAGAGACTTAGGAGAACTCATGTACATTAATAAATTTAAACATTTTTTTTTTCTGAAGTAACATAACAATTTGATTAATCCAAATTATAATTATATTATTTTACATATAACAAACATAAAAGGATAATATCAAAATATTATTAAAATATTGAGGGTTTCATATTCATAAACAATAATTTTGAATATAATACTTAACCATCTTTTCTTTTCGGTTTATGGGTAGGTCAACTGGTCAAGTTAGATAATAATTATTAAATCATCATTAAATTAAAGATAATTTCGTTAGTTTCACATGGGTTGTAAAATCGTCAAAATTCAATTTCTAAAACTTAGAGCCCAAATAGTAAAGTAAGTATCTAAATTTTAATAAATATTTTTTTATAATTGTAGCACCAATTTATTTATTTTTCCACTAATTCTTTTAAATATAGAAATTTTATCTTTCTTTCAATAAAGTATTAAAATAAATTAAGAACAAATTCAAATCGATAAAGACTATAATAATATGAGAATAAAATTTTGTATAATCATAACATAATTTTTATTCTGTTTAATAATTTTAAAGTAATAATGTATATTAAAATTTTATATACACTATAAATAAAACCGAAACATTAAAAATAAAAGCAGTTAGTAAGATACTTATATCAGTATGTACTTGATATCCTTATTATATTAAACTCTTTTATATAATAAGCATAATAGAGATTTATCCAAAATTTTGATCGTGCCAACCAAATTAATAAGGACTATTAGATCTTAACTAGATAAATGAAAATCGTTTGATCAAATATTAAAAAAGTGTATTTTATTTATAATAGGATTATATTTAAATTCTAAAAAGTGTATTTTGATAATTTAAACCAAATATACCAAATATAAATAAGTTTTCTATATTGAATAGAATTCTCCATGTAAAACATTCGTGACTTTCTTTTCTCTTCCATGGACAATTCCAGTTAGATAAAAATTGTTAAACCATCTTTTAATTAAAAATAATTTAATTATCTTCGTGTGGGTGTAAAATCGTCAAAATCTAATTTTTAAAACACAAGATAAACCCCAAATTAGTAAAGTGAGTATTTAAATAATAATAATTATTATTATGTCATCATTATTTTAACGCAATTTAATTACTTTTTTTCTAACTATTTTAAATTTAGAAATCTATGTTCAAAAATTAAATCAATCTAAGAAAAATTCAAATCAACAAAGAATATAATAATACGAGGATAAAATTTTATAAAATTGTGCATATTTTTTTATCCTATTTTATTAAGTTCTAGATCATAACTAATCAAATATTATTTATTATTAAATAATAAATTATACGCAAATGGTGATTTTGTTTTATAAGAATTCATAGAGACCTAATTTCATTGTTAGCACGACTATATTCATATTAAAAAAACCTTATTTTGAAATTTTAGACTTAGTTAGAGAAGAGACCAAACTTTTTTAACCTATATACATTGTACATTATTAAATTCGAAACTTTAAAAATTTGTTAATCAATTACTATGGGCCTGTTTGGCTGCAACTTAAAGTTGCAGCTTATGGCTTATAAATCCAAAAATGCTTATTGGGGGTGTTTGTCAAAATAAGTGAAACCAACTTATGGCTATTTAAAATGGATAAGTTGAATGTTAAGAATCCTTAACATTCAACTTATAACTTATAACTTATTCTCGATACACGCAATATATAATATCCTTCAAATCTTCAAAACCATATATCTTTTGATCCGTTCATTAAAAAATTGATATGTATATATCAAATTTCTCTACTCATCGAGATCTATCCATTGATATCCATTTATATATATTAAAAAATAAATATTTTAAAAATAATAAAAAAAAGTTAAGTTATAAGTTCTGATTTACCCAAACACTCTACTGCTTATAACATCTGATTTACCAAACACTCTAGGACTTATAAGCTCAGCTCTACTTATCACTTATAAAGCACTTACTCATTTTAAGCTATAAGTCAACTTTTGCTTGATACCCCAAACGCCCACTATACCACTTTTCTGAAAAATCGTACTTTACAAAAAATATTATCAAATAACCTATGGAAAAAAATGGAAAAATTCTTATTTTTCAAAAAAAACCTGTAAATTTTAATATGTTGTTGGTAGATTCAAACCTTAGATCATTCTACATGATAATTTTACTGTTATATCTAACGTTTCTCAACAATTTAATTTGAAAGATCCAACGATTATGGATTGAGTGATCAAACAAAGTGACCATACTTATAAGGAAGCTTTCATTATTTAGTGTTTAATATAATAACATAAATATTTACGAGATATACTATAAAAAATGATTTTTATACATAATTTTGATCGTCACGGTGTACTAAAAGAAGAACTATTACAAAAAAATTATATTTTAATTGATAATTTATTTTCTCAAAAGTTCAAAGTTCCCGTATCATTAACATTTTACAAAAAAGAGTATATTATATTTTAGCAATAAATATTTAAAAAAATTAAAAATTAAATTTTTTTATAAATATTAAGAAAAATTAATGATATTATCCTGGTAGTTTGGTCATAAATTCCGCCAAAACATTCTCAACCGTTAGATCCAATACTTTTAAAAATAGACGATCATGATTATATCATATAAAAAGAAGTTATTATCTAACAATGATATAAGTTAAAAGATATTATATTAAGATTGGATTTTCTAAAAAGCCAAAACATAAAAATAGTTGTAATTAAATAAGGAAACTCATTTAATAACAAAATAATAAAAATCGTTTAATCTTAAATAGATAGGTGAAAACCGTTAGATTTAACATTAAAAATTGTATTTGGTTAATAAAGGATATTCTAATAATCTAAACTACATATAAGTAGATTTCCTAAATCACATAGAATTCTCAACATTAAATTTCATCACTTTATTCTCTTTTTAGTTTTAGAATAGTTTTTAATTGAAAAAGAACTATTAAACCACAACTAAATTAAAGATTATTTTGTGAATTTTATGTGGACTATAAAATTGGCAAAATCTAACTTTTATAACTCAATATAAATAAATATTAAATTGAGCGTGTAAAATATAATAAATATCAAATTTTTAACTATAATTTTTTTGACTAAATCTTTTTTAACAATAATTTAATCATGTAAACTAATAACTTTTAAATATTAAAATATTCATAAATAGATATAATTATAAATATTAAAAAAACAATCGTGTGTTGCATGAGTAATAAAAATATAATTATAAATAAAATTTAAGTAACCGTGCATCGCACGGGCTATAAGCTAGTATAATATAATAGACGAAACATTAAAAGTTTGGTCAGTCGGTATGGTACATTGTGATTTTACTTAATTGCTCTTTCTTAAATTCGTATTTTTACTTAATTAACCTTACTTATTTATAGAAATATATTATTAAATAATAATATTACCTATTTATAACCAATTATCTTTTTCACCTAAAATACATTATTTTTTTTATTTTTTCAAACAAATTCCCCTACTTTTTCAAATATATCACGGGCAATTATCCTTTTTAACTAAAACATGTTAGTTTTTCTATTTTTTCTTACTAAAACCCCTCATTTTCCAAAAATATCACGGACAAACCTTTAGTTATTTATTTTTAAACCTATTATTATAATTATTTTTTTAAAAGTTTACATATTTTAACATATTTACTTATTTTTCTTAACAAATGCAATTACTAAAAATATTAAAATATAAATAATCAAATACCTATTTATAACCAATTACCTTTTCAGCTAAAACACATTATAAATTTTTTCTAACAAAGTCCCTCATTTTCTAAATATATCACGGGAAATTGCCTTTTTCAATTTACTTTTTCTATTTTTCTCACTAAAATCCATTCTTTTTCTAAAAATATCACGGACAAACCCTTTACTTATTTATTTTAAAACGTATTTAAATAATTGAAATTATTAAATTTTAAAACCTCATTTTCCAAAAATATCGCGGACATTTACCTTTTAAAACTAAATATATGTTACATTTTTTATTTTACCATACTAAAACCCCCATTTTCCAAAAATATAACGAGCAATAAAATTTATGTTTATATTAGATAATAAAATTTAAATATTTTTCACATAATAAAAATATTATAATTCATCGTCAAAATAAAATTTAGAAGGATGCAAATGCGAACAGAGTCTTTAGCAATCCCACAATCCTACAAGTTTTACGAGCTTTGGAGATCTAGCTAGTTAGATATTCTCAGTTGATTTTAGTTTCTATTATGCTTGTTGACAGTCGATTCAAACAACAAATATGACCATTAATCCAAAACATAAGGCAATATAAATACAAAGTATAGAAGAAGAGTTTCAGAAGGATTAGGAAAGGAACTAACTAATTCATCGCTAAACACCATATACGTACTAGTATTTAATATTAATGCCAGTTAGGTTTTATTATACATTCTTGATTAAGATGAGAGGCACCCACTTTACTGATCTGCATGAACACATAATTCTCGAAATTTTATGTTTTCTTACTGCAAAATTCATAATCAGATGCAGCTGTGTGTGCAAAGACTGGGCCAAACTGATTTACCAACCTTATTTTACACATGTATACTTGTCCAAAAGAAAAGCTCCTCTTCAGTTGGTGCTCGAGAAAAACAACAATTTAGTTCTAGCAACACTTGATGAAAATTTGTACATCGACACTTCTCCCCACAATATATTAGTACCTTCGGAGCTAATTTTTGATCTCAACATTCGACGATTTTTCGATGTCCAACCTTCAGTTTGCTTAGAAATCTTTACCTGTAAGGTTACCGGATGGATCCTGGCTACTGATCAAGCACCCTATTCTTATCTGGGGAAAGAATATGAATGTCAACCGTATCATATTTACAATCCTATAACAGGCCAACATATTGTCGTCGAAAAAGTTAAAAGGGCTGATATAGAGTGGAGTAGTTGTGCTTTGATTTTTGCCGAAAAAACCAATCAACTGAAGCTGTTGGGATTTTATAGCAGGAAAGGATCACGACGATTAGAAGCAGATGTACAGACAATTGGAAGCAATGCGTGGAGGAGCATTGGTGCAACTCCTTGTGATCGTGAAGGATGTGAACTGCCTGTCTTATTGAATGGACATTGTCATTGGCTCGACTGTGATAAGGCGGTGGTAAATTGTTTTGACTCGGAAAAGGAGGTGTTTCAGGTGATTCAAACGCCACCCGGATTCATGCATTACATGTCCAACAATAACATTAACTTCTCTAACATTGGATCAGTGAACGGTTGTCTTTGCCTTAGCGTGGGGAGTATGGGGAATGAACATAATTCTTTCGAGTTATGGGTGATGAATAAGTATGGCAATCAAGATTCATGGATCAAAAAGTATGTCCTTTATGATCTAAGAATTTTCTACCCCGGTGCATTGTTAGAGCCTCTAACATGCCTCGAAAACGGAGAAATATTGATGTTGTGGGATCGTAGTACGTTGATACTTGGTGATGCAAAAACAAATTCAACTATGATATGTTATAATCCACAATTGAACAAGTATAGATATTTCATGTTTGATGAAGTCACACTCTCGGAAAGGAATGCTTGACAAGGGTACCTCGTTTTAAACGAGGATCAAATTTTTGAATAATTGAATGCATGCATTGTTAGATTGGACAAATTTTCCAAGAACTTGTATCTTTTTTATCTTATAATTAAGCTCATAGTTCAACATAGCTAAACATCTCGTAGTTGCTTTCATGTATTCGTAGAGATAAGGTCAAGATCGCTCATAGTAGGAGAGGTTAGCCAATTCAGTTCAAGTACAATAACAAGTACATCAATTTGTTCAAAAAAAATAATTTTAAGATCAATTGCCTAGTTCGCCAACAAATTTGAACAAGATTTCCTTTGGTTATATCCAGTTTTTCAATATGAAACCCGGATTTTTGTTCAAGTTAACCCATACGGGTGCAGCTGCAGGGATAAAGAGTTTTTGGGTTAATCTACACTAGAATACGTATCACTAGAATTGTCTATGATTTCTCTCTTCTTGTTAATGCATATTCAAATGGATGTCAAACTTAGGGAGAAGAATTCTTTGTGTTGTTCAGCCGAGTCTATACTTTTTAAGACGCTAATATTTGGAACGCACTTTGTTACAGTAGTTTGAGCATGGTTTTGTTTTAGATCCTCCAAATCTGCAACACTGCCATGTCTAAATTGGTATGAAAATATGTATACAGACTTCTACATTATTCAAGAAATATGTGTGCATCTGCAAGTTTTCATCGAATTTCCAGGACTTTCCATATACACTATACACAATATTTCCTACCAATTGTGGCAAGTCCCTAAACCTGAATTGCCTATATTGATTTTGTCGATTTTTTCTACAACCCGTACTTTTGTGCAACAAAAAATTGCTGCAGTTATCATACTCAAACAAAAGAAACCTATAGGCCTCAGATTTATTAGTGCCCCTCTACAAAACTTCCCACCAGATCGAAACTAGCACGATAAACCTAATTCTGAGATCTGAAGTGGCTAAACTAGTTGAACCTCATGGTGGTTTAACCGGCATGCAACTGTCTTCCCTTCGGGATGTGCATCATTATTTCAAAGTGCATGTCGTCTTTGCAGGATTTTTCAACTAACTTCGCTTCCACTGCCACCACGAGTGTACAGCAAAAACTTTGATATTCATGACATGGCGACGTGTGATTACACAGTGGTTACCCTAGAGCAAGATAGAATCAGAGGTTTGTGTGGTTTTGGCCTTGTCCCTGTCCCCCGAAATTTCAACCTGATGGGTAAACCTGACCAAATGATATTCAGATTCAAATCAAGATGCTTGTCGGAAAGATGAATCATATCATCAGACACGGAAGATACCCTAATAAAGATGAACAACAGTACTTGGCTGCAAATTGCGGAGTTCATGGAGCTGATTTTGGTACAGATGTCAGATTTGGACCAGGTGCAACGAGTTCAAGCTTAGGAAGCCACAATTCGGATCTCTGGGACATGACCAAAAGCACTGCAGAAAACAATGTCCAACAGCCACAACTAGCAACACTTTGTGGAGCACATGGAGCTCGTTCAGGTGTTCATTTTGGTAGGTCATCAAGTTCAGGATTAGGCAGCCGCAATTCAGATTTCAGGCTAAACACTGAGCAACTAGCACCATTAATTCATGGAGCTGGTGTTGGTTTTGGTGGGGCATCAGTTTCAGGATTAGGTGGCCGCAGTTCAGATTTTGTGGATCATTGCAAGAAGCACAGCAGAAAACAATGAGCAACAAGCAGTTGTTAACGGAGCATGTGGAGCTGCTTCTGGTAGTGCATTAAGTTCAGGATTAGGCGATCGCATGTCATGATGCTCTTCTGATCTTTTCTCTCTCGGTTAATCTCAACAATTGCTGACAATGTTATATAATTTTACAATTAAGGATCTGCTTCTATAATCTGATATCACCTCCTTAAGATGTGAAATGAAAGAGGATGTTGGCAAATGCCGACAATAGCTAACGACAACAACTGCAGTGAAACAGATAAGTACTATCATGTAGCCAATTACCTTTTTATTGATAAATGATTTATTATGAAGAACTAGAAGTTTTGCCCGCTCCGCTGGGCTTGTCTACATAAGAAAATTTTATATTTATAATTTCCTTGTAAAAATTTGTTTCTTTTTTCCTGATCCATCCAATTTGATAATTATTTTTTAGAAACCACCGTATTCCCTCATATTAATAGATTATTATATAAATGACCCATCCAATCTCCAATTGAGGTGGTATAAGAAATAACATAAAAGGTCATTTCAACTATAAATGCAACATTTTATTCCAAATAGGTAGAATGAATACTGCACATGTAGTGAACTTGGTAGATATGGGCTTGGCCAACCAAAATAAAAAAAAATATATAACTAACTTTTCTTAACACTGCAAGCTAATCTATTTCATTATTCTGACTCAAAATTTTCCCTTCTTCATTACTTCTTTGATGCCTGATGTGCTAGTTCCACATTAGATCTGGTATCCCCTTCCGATATTCATAATGTAGTTACATCAATTTTATAAACATATCAATCATAACTTCTGTTTACAAATAAGAATCTTACTTTTCTTTACCTCAAGTTTTGGTCATAAAAAGAATGCATTGTATATCAGGGTGCAACAGAGCAAAAAGAACCCACAAACCTCCATTAACTGCACTTGTTCTTGTGTGGAAAAGACTGATAAATCTTATTTGGTCTGCGCCACTGGCTTGTGTTGCATTCACCACTGTAGTTGTCGTATTTGTTACCTTCTTACTGCACCCATGATCAAATATATATTAGAAGATCATTGTTAAAGATTCTACCTTTAAATTCTCAACTACAATCAAGTAATATAACATAATGTCAAACCAAACTTTTGTACTATAAAATCACATACTATCTTTGCCCCCAAACTTTTGTACTATAAAATCATAGAGCTTCCCCCATTGGGTATCTCAGAATCATCAAAAGACAGTGGTCTAATGCATCCAAGAATGTGTTGGAAGTTAGGTCACCATACAGCCTGGCAAATGAAAGAGAAAGGAGGAAACATAACAAAGATAATTACAACTTCAAACAAAGTGGCATAATACAAAGATGCTTAATACCTTGCTTGCAAATTGGAACACCGTGGGCCATTTTAAAACAGCAGTTTTGTTGAAAATACTCAGAAAACTGCATAATGGACAAACACCACCTGCCATTAACCATTTGACTAAACACTTACCTGTTTAGATTCTCAGACTCCATCTTATTACTATTACGTAAAGTTTAGTTTATGAATTTGTAATGAACTTAATTTTCCTCTGAATTGTTGAAGTTGAAAATGAAGTATTAAAGTTGAAAATGAAGTATTAATTGAAGTATAGAACATAGCAGAGTATTCAGTCAATGCAAATTGATATGAAAAAGACCGCTGGATGCAGCATATGCACAAACTTGTATCTCTAATAACACATATAATTACAATTTTAATTATTTAAAAAAAATCTTAAGCTTTCAATCTTTATACATACATAACTTATAGTGCAACACACCGGTGATTCAACAGATCACTAAACAGTAAACACTAACCCATAACTACTATAATACTCTTGCAAGAACCCATGACTACTCTAATACTCCTGCAATAACTAATCACTACCCTCCACAAACTTCAACAGATCTCATCACCAGTGTACATATCAATAGAAGTAGTCAAATTGCAATGTGAGGGAAAATAAATCATGGTAGCAAAACTCACCATGCAATGTCGACATCCATGACCCTGATTATTGGTTCAGGTTCTACATGATCAAAATGTAAAACTTATCTGGTTCAGGTGCATCGTATTGTATTTAAAAAGTACTAAAATCTTCACACTTATATTTAACTCGCCAAACATGTGCCAAGAATTTGCAAATCATTTTCAGGTAATATGACAAACCTGATTAAACAAATATATAAACATTAGCTGATCAGATTTTCAATGACGTACAAATGTAATGTGTATAAATATAAAGAGCTTAACATGTTTAGGGCACTAACATTCTTTTATCAAAGTTAGAATCTGGGTAAATTATCATAAAGCATAAGATGGTACACCTCATGTAGTCTCTCACTGATTTCTTATGGAGCCCATATAGTATATATTAGCTGTCTATTTAGCTGATGACAGTCTCCAGCTCCTTTTTTGTGGTTATTATCTTCTGATAATATTACTGTCTATTCAATAACCATAGATGCAGGCATACGTAGACTGAATCAAATAGATTAAAATTATAGATATGTCCTAATATAGTGAGTCTAATATAACAAACAGAATATGAAATAAATAATCATAAATTTTGAACCTTATAAATGTAGGCCAGTAAACTGATTTGATGAATTTATCAATCTTCTTCTAACATTCAACGCACCGAACAATTTGTGTACAAATAGAGAGTTCAATCTGCAACAAAGACGAACAAAAAGATAAGTCAAATACATAATTTTAAATTTTAATGAGAATCATCATACATTTGTAAATAGCTGTATACGTAAGTCCTTGCACACTTTCACACCTAAATGTAAATCAAACACCTTCTTTGTAATCCAAACAAACAATAAAAACTTTCTTAATTCTTGACAAAATCATATAATGTTGATCACCAAGTCCAAATCCAAGGTTTAGCAAATCTAACCTTCATTAAATGTTTGGTATCCATCAATATTTTTCTCCTAGACAAATCATCAAACACCACCGAACATGTCGAGTAAAAAAGAAACCTGTAATAATTTCAGTATCACTTGTACACACCACCAAGAATTATGAACATTTCTCTTGGAAAAATTATGAACTTTTTCTCTCAAACAAACTATCAAACACATCCTCAACAAAGTTTAAACTGCAATCAAAATAAAAAAAATATTAGAAAAGAAGCATTTCAAGTAAGATGGATGATATACACAGAGAAAGAAAGAGAGAGTGTGTGTTTCAAAACATCAAACAACTTTTAATTACAAATTCATTCCGACATAGAATTATGCAGCTTGTATTACAATTCATTCTGCAATAATAACAAAAATCAAGCTTAAAATTAATGAGATACAATTCAAATAAAAGAAGTAAAATGAGAGAGAGAGAGAGAGAGAGAGAGAGAGAGAGAGAGATGAGAGATTTTGAGAGCAGTAGTAGTAGTCATTCAACTATGATAACCATATACACTCACTTTAATTTGAAATTTGAATTCTTGGAACTCGGCATTTCAAAATCAAGCTTTCTCTGGTCAGTAATAAGTCTTAACTTTCAATTTCGATGATATCCTTTACTCTTTCAAACCGATGTGTAAGCGATGGCATTTTTGAAAATAAACTGAACAACAGGGGTGAAGACTTTATTTTTGAATATTACTGTACAAAAGAGGCAAGAGATACTATTATATAGATAGATATATATTAAAAGCTTTATTTCTTTCAAGCATTATGACCATCTTGCTTTGTAATTACAATCATGTCCTGCCCCCACTTGAATATAATCCTAGCTTTGTCACTTCTTGTATTAGAGTGACTTTTGCAATTGCAAGAGATGACAGTATGCAAGATACAAGACTGGAGCTAACATCAAGGCTTTAAATTTCCATGCTTGCATCCATCCTTTTATGCGCACAAAAATCAATATAAAAAGGGGCATGGCTTTAGCATAAATATGCACAACATGGGATTCGAACCCGTGACCTGCTCTGATACCACTTTTTAGGATCCAAACGCTTACCACTACACCAAAAGAAGCTACTTGTGGAGAAGGCGCAACTCTTAACCTTTATAGTGTAGCAACCAACGCCACGTTTCAATTTAGGGAGTTGCTGGATACCCAACAGGTTCCTGCTAGCTATTACTATTAACTATCCATAATGACACCTCACTGGTCGTTGTGAAAACGAATAATGTACAACAGTAACTATCCATGTTTTTGTAACAACTAGGAACTGATTCTATAGAAATTAAAGGTTCAAGTTAACTACAAAAACGATAAAGTGCTGAATAAGAAAATACAATAGAAAACATTCTCATTTCACTTGTAATATCTTCAAAGGCCAAGTGTTGATGTCTTTAAGAGCGCGAGCCTTCCTGGAAATTTCTTTGTTAAGAATCCAATCACACTCTCTAGTCACCAAATAGCATGGCAAGTCCACTATATTGTCATAAACCACAACCTTGTCATCTTTGTCACAAGAGACTTTCAGTTCCTTCTTATGCTTCTCTTCTTCATTTCGATCCTCAACTTTCCATTCCTCCTTTGGATCATTAACCAACTCCTTCACATCATATTCTTTAACACTATGTTCATCACATAATTCTGCAATGAAAAATACCACCAAGCTGTTCTTCAACTTGTTGTAACGGAATCAAGAAAGATTATAATAAACGTAAAAAACAAACACAGATAGGCAGAAGAAAAAAGTTTTATTGATCTTGAGGATAGAGATTACAGTATATCTAGGTTATAACCTAGAGAGTCAGATACATATATGGTATGCCCTAAAAAGTTTATATAACAATCTCTAGGCGAATAAGTATCATCACATCTTTGGAGGATAAGTCTTATCCTGAGGATAATATCCTGAGGATAAGTCTTATCATTGACGGTGGATAAATGGATAAAGATTAATTCTAGATCCTTCCTTGTAGGAATTATTTCCATATCATAATGGGCAATTACTGATTCAAGACATATTTTAAAAAATCTCCACCTTGACTTGAATCCTCTCACAAAAAAAAAAACAAATGTACCAGATGCACCATAATAATGCCAGATGTACCAGGAAAAAAAACTCTTCTGCCTCAAATTTTGCCCAAAAGGGCAATCAACAACTCCGAACATTTAGCAAGTCCAAACAATGTTGAAATTTGCTATGTGGAACCGGCTTGGTGAGCATATCAGCTGGGTTATCAGCAGTACCCACTTTGCTCACCTTGATTCTCTTCTCACTTCTTAGAAAATGATATCTTACATTTATGTGTTTAGTCCTCTCATGATGGACTTGATCCTTAGCTAAACAGATTGCATTGAGACTGTCATAATACACGGTAGCCTGATCATGATGTAGACCCAAATCACTGACCAATCCTTTCAACCAGATTCCTTATTTTGCTGCTTCTGTCAATGCCATGTACTCTGCTTCTGTAGTAGACAAAGTCACTGTAGGTTGCAGAGTAGCTTTCCAACTGACAATTGAACCACCCAGAGTGAAAGCATAACCAGTCATAGATCTTCTACTGTCAACATCTCCAGCATAATCAGAGTATGAAAACCCTGTCACCAAACACTCTGTATCACCTCCATAAATGAGACCAACATCAGACGTACCTTTGAGTACCGAAAAACCCTCTTCACAGCTTACCAATGCTCATAACCTGTGTGAGGTCCACGATTTATCAAATAACATGTTGTAGTAACCGCTTCTGCCTAGAATCTTCTAGTTAGTCCAGCATTAGAGAACATGCACCTAGCTCTCTCCAGAAGTGTCTGATTCATACGTTTTGCTACACCATTTTGCTGTGGTGTATCCCTGACTGTTTGATGTCTAGCAATCCCTTCATTCTTGCAGAACTCGTCAAACTCAGACGAACAAAATTCCAGACCATTATCAGTTTGCAGCCTCTTAATCTTCTTCCCTGTTTGATTCTCCAATAATGTCTTCCACTGCATGAAAATCTTAAATCCTTCACTTTTATGCTTCATGATGAACAACCAAGTCATTATTGAGAAATCATCAATCATTGACACAAAATATCTGTGACCCCCTAAAGACTCCACCCGGGAAGGACCCCAACAATCAAAATGGATGTAATCAAGTGTGCCTTTTGTTCTATGTGTTGTTTTAGGAAACTTGTTGCGATGTAACTTTCCAAAAAAATAATGTTCACAAAACTCAAGACCTGTGACCTTATGACCACAAAGTAGATCAGCTTTTGACAGAATTTGCATCCCTCTTGCACTCATGTGACCAAGCCTCATGTGCCACAAACTGGTCATGTTTTCCTTATCAATCTCCGAGGACGCGACATCAACAGAACCTGATAACGTAGAACCTTGAAGAAGATACAAGGTACCACGTTTAACACCTTTCAAGATCACATCAGAACCCTTGCAGACATGTAGAACTCCACCTTCACCTTGAAAACTGAAACCCTTATTGTCTAACATACTCAGAGATATCAGATTCTTCGTCATAAGTGGAACATGCCTAACATCATTCAATGTGCAGAATTTACCATCTTGTGTCCGAATTTTAATCGAGCTTATTCCAACCGTCTCACAAACAAAATTGTTAGTCATAGAAATTTTGCCACCGTCTACTTGCTCGTAGGTTGTAAACCACTCTCTACGCGGACATACATGGTAAGACGCTACAGAGTCAAGGATCCACACATCAGAGTGGTGCGTGTGCTCAACAACAACTATAACAATATCTTCTTCAGAATTGGTACCAGCTACAACAGCAGTACCCGTAGCAGCAATACTTGTCAATTTATCATGTTGCTTCTTTTTCTTGGGACAGTCAGATTTCCAGTGTCCCTTCTTT
The DNA here is from genome assembly GCA_030848705.1 of Heracleum sosnowskyi. Classification (NCBI taxonomy): domain Eukaryota; kingdom Viridiplantae; phylum Streptophyta; class Magnoliopsida; order Apiales; family Apiaceae; genus Heracleum; species Heracleum sosnowskyi. Next base: position 3,402,665 of record CM061242.1, on the reverse strand, counting down.
TTACAGTAATTATAGACATCATTAGATTTTGGACCCTTAGACGTCGCTTCAGAAGCAACTTATTTGTTAAAGACTTTGTCATGTAGAGACCTTCAAGCTTCAACCACAAACCAGACGCGGTATCCTCCTCCGCGATTTTAGTAAAAATATCATATACAAGGTACAATAAAATTGTTGAGTGTGCCTTTTCTTTTAGACTGGTCATCTCAGCGCTTTGCGGATCCGTCGATTCCTTTTTCAACGGCGCCCAGAGCCCCTGTTGCTTTAACAAGGCACACATCTTGATTTGCCATAGACTGAAACTATTCCTCCTAGTAAATTTGTCAACCTTCACGTTAATACCACTAGACTGCATCTTTCTCACCGAAACTCAAACCCTAGAAATAGAACCAGGCTCTAATACCTGTTTGTTATAACGGAAGCAAGAAAGATTATAATAAACGTAAAGAACAAACACATATAGGCAGAAGAGAAAAGTTTTATTGATTTCGAGTATACAGATTACAACATACAGATACATATCTAGATTATAACCTAGAGAGTCAGATACAGATACGTTATGCCCTAAAGAGTTTATATAACACTTTTTAGGCGGATAAGTATTATCACTTCCTTGGAGGATAAGTCTTATCCTCGACGATGGATAAAGATTAATTCTAGATCCTTCCTTATAGGAATTATTTCCATATCATAACGGGCAATTACTCATTCAAGACATATTCTAACACAACTTCTCAATAAGAAAATTTGCAACTGCCTTCTTGCCTTTTTTACTTATGTAAAATGTGTCATTCCGACAAACCTTCATTCTGGTAGCATAATCCATCAAACTGGTCAGTTCCTGGTAGTCGTCCCTTCCAAATGCATCACTAAAAACGTCTCTAATAAAAGTGAAAGGTCCGCCAATTTTGAATGTACTAGCCGATAACCCGTGCGAAGCACAGATCGAGATATATTATCTAAAACAAAACTTAAAATATTCAAATTAAAAATAACTAATAAATATTATTTAAACATGTAGTTATAGAGAATTTAAACATGAAATTAAGTTGAAAGTCTATGAGAATTGATAAATAAGCTCCAACGATTGATATTTAAGCTCCACTTTAATATTTATATTACTTAAATACCCATAACTTTACTATTTAAACTCCATCATATTACATCATGTAATGGGTATTTATGTAACTAACATATGAGAGTGGAGTTTAAATATCAATACTTCGAGCTTATTTATCAATTCTCATAATAAATAATTACTATTTAATTATATAATTTTAGAGAATCGAATCTGAGTGAAATCAAATAAGTGAAATTTAAATAAATAAATAACTTGGGTAATTATGTAAGAAATATTTCATATGATAACATTATATAATTGGCTTTTTTATTTGGTACTGCTCGGAATTTTGACATCCAAGTAGCACCATTACACTTTTGACTTCATCCACATGATACCACGTCGTTAACCACACGTCAATCGACCGTTATAAAATTATGAAAAATTTCATTTGATACCACCCAAAATAATGAGAAACTAAGAACAAGTAAAGAGCAATTATTTCACAATGCTATATACAAATTTAATATCGGACAGTTCTCGCTATCTATTTAATATCTAAGGTGGCGGAAAATTCCGGGGGTCGCTACCTCATGTGACGCCCTATACCATTTTTGAAAAGTTGAGATTTTTTTTTGTAGGAAGAGATTTTAAGATTACAGAATGCAGAAGCTACATGTGTAAGTATTTATCATTTGTGGATTGCTAAGCTTGATGTGCACACATGTGTATTATTATGTGTTGTGATGAAAATCTGGTTGTATCACAACGAGAAAATCTTGCTGGAATATTCGAACAACTATCCTTGGTTATCGGACAGAGCTTCAGGTTCGCAGGTGGGCAGCTGAAGCTTTACGTGAATATTAAGACAGAATAATGTTTATGGGCTGAGTTGACAAAACCACCAGTTGAAGTGGGCAAAGTAAGTCCTACTCGGCCGGCAAATCCACCGGAAAATATATCACTTAGGGTACACGTGCCTTATGTGTGTAGAAAGTGAAAATCTGAAATCCCCTTTGTCAAGTGCCTACATATCCTATTTATCGGAATCAAGCCCCGTGTAGTTCTTTTAGGTTAAACCTCTCATTCTTGCCAATTAAGCCATCTCGAGATAATCAATCCCAGAGTTTTGACTTATCCAAATATCTCATGCTGAGCTTCCAAGTGTTCTTACCCAAGTACACCACTAGAAACCCTAAATCCTCTATTTAATTGATAATTATATGAATATATTGATATAAATCCATTTTTTTTATATTTATCCAACCCCTGGCGGTTTATATATGGTAAACACCCTTATTTTAGGGATTAATTTAATAATATTTTTTATATACAATTATATTCATATATATAATTGTTTCGTTATTTCAACTAAACATATGTTATTATCATATATTTATGCAAATATGTTAAAAATATTATTAAATTTTAATAAATAAAATTTTGAAGGTTTAACTTTTTAATTAGAGATCAATTTAAGAGCAAAAATTAAGAGAATTTACAATTTAGGCATCTAAAATTATAATTACATGTACAAAAATAATGTTTTTTCCTATCATTTAATCAAGTTTCTACATTTTAAATTTCTAATTATTTTTTAAAATTTTAAATATTTTTTACTATTTTTTAATAATTAGCCCGATTTTTTACCGATTAATCCGATTTTTGACCGATTCAGTCGATTTTTGACCGTTTTTCTAAAAAAACGATAATTAACCGATTTTCGCTTAATCAGCTCGGTGGCCCGCCGTCTAGCGATTAATCGCCGACTTTTAAAACACTGTTTTTCAGTAATTGTAAAAATCCTATGTGATTGTCACCTCTTATTTTCAAATTAAAAATCCGTAACTTGCTGAGATGAGCGCGTTACAACATAATATTTGTCTTAAATTCAACGAGAAAAAATATAAAAACATTAATTATGAACACAAAAATAGTTTGCAAATTTTTGTTTGTCAAGGATAATATATAACTCAAATACGATCCCACAAATTATTTCATTGGAAATCCAGAACATCTCAATTTTTTCCCACTCAAATTTTAATATTTTACAAGTCGAAGCGGAGCAATTCACAACCGTTTGTCCCTGCTCTATTTGTGTGAAATTAATATTTAGGAGAGGATAATTCTTAAAAATTATTAGAAAAATAATAATTACGCTGCACATTATAAAAAATTATAAGCCCAAAATTCACTTGATCTTGTTTATTAATTCACCGCCTTTATCTTGTTCAAATTCAGTTAGTTGTTAAACCTCTCTCCATAGATACACAGACACACACAACTAAAGAAGACAAGAAACAGAGGAAGTGTTCAAGAAGAAGACAAGAAACAGAGGAAGTGTTCAAGAAGAAGACAAGAAAGAAGTGTACTGGTATATGGCAACAGACAATAAAGTGTTCGTGGGTCGGTTGACAGACATATCTGAAGCAAGCGTGCAGAGTTACTTCAAGAATTTCGACTCAAATGTGGATGTACGTTTTACGAGCTCCGGTGGCTTTGCTTTTTGCAGTTTTTCTGACATCTCCATTGTCAACCGCGTTCTTAATCAACCAACTCATGTGATCGAAAACCGTGAGGTGCATTTCTGATATTTTATCTGTGTTTATGATTGTGTGCAATTAATAATGTAGTTGTATTCTTTAATAAATTGTATATTTGATTGTTCATTAGATTTTCCAGTCTTGTGTTCCTTTAATCTTTCTCTTCCTGTTATGATTGATACTGAAAGATACTGATGCTGTGTGCGCATTCATCAATCTTGATATTGTGTTGATCTAAGTCCTTGTTTAATTTTGGGAAAGATTTTAGAACATTGAAAGACTTGCTATTGATGGATCATTGAGTAAATGTTACAAGTGTGAAAAGACTCTGTAATTAAAGATTGTTACTTTTTATGCATGTAATTGTGATGAAATTTTCATTATCTGTGATGAATTGTGCATATAACTGCCATGTTGATGCCTGTTATTACAGCATTAGATGTTTGATACTCTGCATATTCTTGTTTCTTCATTGCATATTCCAGTATCTGTTATAATTAAGTTCTTGATGTCTGTATTGCTATAGGTTGATGTTAAGAAATACATTCCACGTCTCCAGCTAAATGACAGTCCTTCAACTATGTCTAAGCGAGTGTACGTTCAAGAAATACCTTATAAATCTACCCTGACCTATAATGATTTTGTCGATTTTTTCTACAACCCCACTGTTGTGCAACAAAAAATTGCTGCAGTTATCATACTAGAACAAGAGAAACCTATAGGCCTTGGATTTATCAGTGCCCCTCTACAAAACTTCCCACCACAAACTAGCACGATAAACCTAATTCTGAGATCTGAAGTGGCTAAACTAGTTGAAACCATTAGACTTGCTCACTGTAATTGGTCTTCTGCTGTGCTCAATGATCCTCATGGTGGTATAACCGGCATGCAACTGTCTTCCCTTCGGGATGTGCATCATTATTTCAAACCTGCACGTCGTCTTTGCAAGGTTCTTCAACTAACTTCGCTTCCACTGCCGCCACGAGTGTACAGCAAAAACTTTGATATTCATGACATGGCGATGTGTGATTACACAGTGGTTACCCTAGAGCAAGATAGAATCAGAGGTTTGTGTGGTTTTGGCCTTGTCCCTGTCCCCCGAAATTTCAACCTGATGGGTAAACCTGACCTAATGATTCAGATTCAAATCAAGATGCTTGTCGGAAAGATGAATCATATCATCAGACACGGAAGATACCCTAATGAAGATGAACAACAGTCCTTGGCTGCAAATTGCGGAGTTCATGGAGCTGATTTCGGTACAGATGTCAGATTTGGACCAGGTGCAACGAGTTCAGGTTTAGGTAGCCACAATTCGGATTTCTGGGACATGACCAAAAGCACTGCAGAACACAATGTCCAACAACCACAACTAGCAACACTTTGTGGAGCACATGGAGCTCGTTCAGGTGTTCATTTTGGTGGCTCATCAAGTTCGGGATTAGGCAGCCGCACTTCAGATTTCAGGCTAAACACTGAGCAACTAGCACCATTTCATGGAGTTTATGGAGCTGGTGCTGGTTTTGGTGGGGCATCAGTTTCAGGATTAGGTGGCCGCAGTTTAGATTTTGTGGTCATGGCAAGAAACACCACAGAAAACAGTGAGCCACAGTCACCACTAGGAGCACTGAATGGAGCAGATGGGGCTGGTTCTGCTGTTGGTTTGGGTGCAACAAGTTCAGGTTTAGGCAGCCTCAATTCAGATGTCGGGGTCATTGAACGAAACAAAGCAGAAAACAGTGAGCAACAAGCAGGAGTTAATGGAGCATGTGGAGCTGGTTCTGGTGGTGCATTAGGTTCATGAGGATTAGGCGATCGCATCTTATGATGCTCTTCTGATCTTTTTTTCTCTCTCGGTCAATCTCAACAATTGCTGACAATGTTATGTAATTTTACGATTAAAGATCTGATTCTATAATCTGATATCACCTCTTTAGGATGTGAAATGAAAGAGGATGTTGGCAATAGCTAATGACAACAACTGCCGTGAAACAGATATGTAGTTTCAGTAGTGATTTTGAATCATTTGTGAGGATTTAAATGAATTACGTGCAATATCCTTGCATGCTTTTGAAGGCGTAGACATATTTACTCCAGTTTGTACACTAGTTTTGTTCGAAATTGTGTCTCTAAATCATCCTCATTTAAAAATAAATCTGTGCAATATTTGGAACGCACATTGTTACAGTAGTTTGAGCATGGTTTTGTTTTAGATCCTCCAAATCTGCAACACTGCCATGTCTAAATTGGTATGAAAATTGGGGATTGTTTGAGACCATCCATCACAAAACATGTAAATAAAGCATATTCATACTATATTTAGAATACAAGGCATATATGCAATTTGAGCTAATGTCTGGACTGAATAAGCTTTCTGAGTTAAATGATCAGTCAAGTTGACCTAAGTGAAGTTTTTGTCGATTAACCCCTTTATGATTGTGTTTTTGCTGATTAACCCCCTTATACTTATAGTATAGTGTATAAAACGGGTATCCGCTAAATAAAATCTATCTAAAAATAAATTGAATATTTATGTTTATATATAAGGTAATAAAATTTAAATATTTTTCACATAATAAAAATATTATAATTTATCGTCAAAATAAAATTTAGAAGGATGCGAATGCGCAAAACACGGCAAATTTAACAGAGTTTTTAGAGATCCCACAATCCTAGAAGCTTTACGAGCTTAGGAGATCTAGCTAGTTAGATATTCTCAGTTGATTTTAGTTTCTATTATGCTTGTTGACAGTCGATTCAAACAACAAATATGACCATTAATCCAAAACATAAGGCAATATAAATACAAAGTATAGAAGAAGAGTTTCAGAAGGATTAGGAAAGGAACTAATTCATTCGCTTGTGATCAATTTAATTCTTATCCTAAACACCATATACGTACTAGTATTTAATATTAATGCCAGTTAGGTTTTATTATACATTCTTGATTAAGATGAGAGGCACCCACTTTACTGATCTGCATGAACACATAATTCTCGAAATTTTATGTTTTCTTACTGCAAAATTCATAATCAGATGCAGCTGTGTGTGCAAAGACTGGGCCAAACTGATTTACCAACCTTATTTTACACATGTATACTTGTCCAAAAGAAAAGCTCCTCTTCAGTTGGTGCTCGAGAAAAACAACAATTTAGTTCTAGCAACACTTGATGAAAATTTGTACATCGACACTTCTCCCCACAATATATTAGTACCTTCGGAGCTAATTTTTGATCTCAACATTCGACGATTTTTCGATGTCCAACCTTCAGTTTGCTTAGAAATCTTTACCTGTAAGGTTACCGGATGGATCCTGGCTACTGATCAAGCACCCTATTCTTATCTGGGGAAAGAATATGAATGTCAACCGTATCATATTTACAATCCTATAACAGGCCAACATATTGTCGTCGAAAAAGTTAAAAGGGCTGATATAGAGTGGAGTAGTTGTGCTTTGATTTTTGCCGAAAAAACCAATCAACTGAAGCTGTTGGGATTTTATAGCAGGAAAGGATCACGACGATTAGAAGCAGATGTACAGACAATTGGAAGCAATGCGTGGAGGAGCATTGGTGCAACTCCTTGTGATCGTGAAGGATGTGAACTGCCTGTCTTATTGAATGGACATTGTCATTGGCTCGACTGTGATAAGGCGGTGGTAAATTGTTTTGACTCGGAAAAGGAGGTGTTTCAGGTGATTCAAACGCCACCCGGATTCATGCATTACATGTCCAACAATAACATTAACTTCTCTAACATTGGATCAGTGAACGGTTGTCTTTGCCTTAGCGTGGGGAGTATGGGGAATGAACATAATTCTTTCGAGTTATGGGTGATGAATAAGTATGGCAATCAAGATTCATGGATCAAAAAGTATGTCCTTTATGATCTAAGAATTTTCTACCCCGGTGCATTGTTAGAGCCTCTAACATGCCTCGAAAACGGAGAAATATTGATGTTGTGGGATCGTAGTACGTTGATACTTGGTGATGCAAAAACAAATTCAACTATGATATGTTATAATCCACAATTGAACAAGTATAGATATTTCATGTTTGATGAAGTCACACTCTCGGAAAGGAATGCTTGACAAGGGTACCTCGTTTTAAACGAGGATCAAATTTTTGAATAATTGAATGCATGCATTGTTAGATTGGACAAATTTTCCAAGAACTTGTATCTTTTTTATCTTATAATTAAGCTCATAGTTCAACATAGCTAAACATCTCGTAGTTGCTTTCATGTATTCGTAGAGATAAGGTCAAGATCGCTCATAGTAGGAGAGGTTAGCCAATTCAGTTCAAGTACAATAACAAGTACATCAATTTGTTCAAAAAAAATAATTTTAAGATCAATTGCCTAGTTCGCCAACAAATTTGAACAAGATTTCCTTTGGTTATATCCAGTTTTTCAATATGAAACCCGGATTTTTGTTCAAGTTAACCCATACGGGTGCAGCTGCAGGGATAAAGAGTTTTTGGGTTAATCTACACTAGAATACGTATCACTAGAATTGTCTATGATTTCTCTCTTCTTGTTAATGCATATTCAAATGGATGTCAAACTTAGGGAGAAGAATTCTTTGTGTTGTTCAGCCGAGTCTATACTTTTTAAGACGCTAATATTTGGAACGCACTTTGTTACAGTAGTTTGAGCATGGTTTTGTTTTAGATCCTCCGAATCTGCAACACTGCCATGTCTAAATTGGTATGAAAATTGGGGATTGTTTGAGACCATCCATCACAAAACATGTAAATAAAGCATATTCATACAATGTTCTAACTCCTACTATATTTAGAATACAAGGCATATATGCAATTTGAGCTAATGTCCGGACTGAATAAGTTTTTTGAGTTCAATGATCAGTCAAGTTGACCGTGAGTTAAGTGACCCTTTATGATTGTGTTTTTGCTGATTAACCCCCTTATACTTATAGTATAGTGTATAAAACGGGTATCGGCTAAATAAAATATATCTAAAAATAAATTGAATATTTATGTTTATATTAGATAATAAAATTTAAATATTTTTCACATAATAAAAATATTATAATTTATCGTCAAAATAAAATTTAGAAGGAGGCAAATGCGAACAGAGTCTTTAGCAATCCCACAATCCTACAAGTTTTACGAGCTTAGGAGATCTAGCTAGTTAGATATTCTCAGTTGATTTTAGTTTCTATTATGCTTGTTGACAGTCGATTCAAACAAATATCACCATTAGTTATGAGCCGATGTCTGGGAGCATCTAAGACATCGATTTTTTTTACCAAAAATGCCAATGTAAAAACATATGACTTTTCTCTACACCGACAAAGACATCGGTTCAAAAGTTGCCAGACATCGATTTTTACCCGATGTCTATTGACGTTTTTCTAGTAGTGTTAATCCAAAACACAAGGCAATATAAATACAAAGTATAGAAGAAGAGTTTCGGAAGGATTAGGAAGGGCAATATAATTCAAAGTATAGATATTTCATGTTTGATCAAGTGACACTCTCGGAAAGGAATGCTTGACAAGGGTACCTCGTTTTTAAATGAGGATCAAATTTTTGAATAATTGAATGCATTGTTAGATTGGACAAATTTTCCAAGAACTTGTTAGAATATAATATATGATATTGGAAAGTGACTTTCTATAATATAATCAAGAAATGTGTGTGCATCTGCAAGTTTTCTTCGAATTTCCACTTACAATATGAATGTTATAGAAAAAATCACACTCTTCTCAGCCACCCAAGACTTGCCATATATACTACACAATATTTCCTACCAATTGTGGCAAGTCCCTAAAGCTGATACTGTCTTGCTTTGAGCATATGCTGAAACAATGGTGACAGGATGTGATAATTTATTAATCACTAAGAACTTATATATTCTTAATTTTCGTCTTTTTTGTATATTACTCCTGTTTGTGCGAGAGGCGACGACGAATTCTCAAGTGTCCAAACTTTCCTGCACCTGGTGATGAACCTTCAAAAACAACTGGTAGATACCCAGTGGCAGCCTTGTATCTCTGCTGAATCTGAAATTTGAAGGTTAAATCAGCCATTTATTCCTTAATAAATCCTGGAATTTGATCCAAGAATTCATATTCTCTCAGGAATGTTTATCTTACGAGTCTAAGTGGCAAAAGATATAAAGATTATTTATTACTACACAAATAAAACTGATGCATTCAATCGACTACACTATGCTTACTGAGTTACTGTTAACTTGCCTCATTACTAGGTTTATCACACATGTTTCTTACCTCATGAGTTTTACTTTCAACCCCCCGGTTAGAAGAGACCAAGTAACCAAAGGACCGGAAACTTTATCATGCCTCTTTGATTTAATTATTTAAAATTGGAACATTCTTTAGCGATGATAACGAAGTGGAGTCGCATAGCTTATAAAATTGACAGTTTACTTTATTATCTATGACATCATGTTTTGAAAGCCACCATTAATGTAAACCACAGTCCTTGCATACAGATATGAAAAAATAAATTATTCCTAAAATACTAGCTTCTGGACTAGTAGAAATTAGACATAGATATTTAGCAATTAAAAATATACATTTCAGACAAATTAATTAGCAACATACCCGAAGAATCTGTTGGCTGCTTCGTAGACAGTTCCTACCAACGACACTAATTGTTCCTCCAGATCCACCACCTGTAATTTTTGCCCCATACAGAGTCCCGTCACCAGATTTAGATGATTTACCTTGTTCAGTTTCTTGCACCAGTTGAACTAGCTTATCTGTGCCATCCGAGCCAAGTCCGCAAGCACTATAACTATAGTGGCACTGCAGAAAATGGTAAAAAATGAAGTACAACCTGTATAAGTTAGTCCTGATTTCTATTGGTATCTAATTGTTTTTGTAAAATCTATAATGCATAACATTTTTCTAAATATTACATATAAATAGGCGAGAATCTATCATGTTACTGCAAAAAGTATGAATTATTTAATGGCAGTCAAATCCGAACGATACAGACTATACAGTGACCCACTTCTATGCTTGGAGTCTTGGAATAATAGATACCTTCAGTAACTACTGACTTTAATGCTTGGCAGAATTTTTTTATTTGATTTTGAACTCAGACACTTGTACAAGACTACAAGTTTGAACCCTTATCCTCCCAGAGATGAGTGCCTCACCAGTAGGACATCCTTCACTAGTTACTGACTTAAATATTTGCATTAAATAAAAGCTTATTGTAAAAATAACAAATCTTAATAATTTATAACAAACTTTATTTTATTGACCTTAACTTTGTTGAGAACTGACGTCCAAAGCATGATACTGGACCAACTACAGAATCAGCTTTCTACTCAATAAAAAAGGTTTTGCAGTTATATTATGTGCCCATACCTGATACATCAGTTCTCCAAGTGCCGTAAGTTGGTCATCTGATGCAGCAGATGTTAGCAGTGCTTTGAATGCCTGTATATCAGTAGATGTTGCTCATTTCCTTGTTAAATTACATAACAAAGTAGAGACAGTAACACTATTTTCTTATCAAAATCATAAGAAACTGAAAACAAGTAAAGAGCTTCACAATGCTAAAAACAAATTTAGTTTCGGACAGTTCTTGCTATCTATTGTATCGCAAGTTCTTATTTAGTTCATAGAAGACTTAGTTTGCCGTACAGCTTCCATGCTTACAAATTACATAAGAAAGTTCCCTTTTTATATAATTTTAGACGGTCAAAAAGCCATCATTTTACATTCCTATACTCTACTGCACTCTGATGGCTCTGTAATGTAATTATATAAGGGATGCACAAGAGCACATGCATACTCTGCTGAATGGTGTGGTTATACTTGGTAAATATTAAATCACCTTTATTGATTGTATTATTGCCTACATCATCAAGAAGTATTTATCAGACCTGAAGGTGGAAGAAATAATATGCAATCCATCGGAAGATAAAATCCCAAAGCATAGAGAGAAATCCTCCCTTATTTCCACAACGAGACTCATGGGCGGGTTGTTATTGTTCTATGTATTACCACTAATTTGATTATATCTCTGTTTACTACAATTTTGCACTAATGATGCCAACAGCCTTCCTCTGTTCACCCTGGATTTTACTATATTCCTTGACATTATTCAACTAATGTTCCTATCATTTTTCCATACCATCAAAACACTTGAAAGACACTGTAGAACTAGAAACTATTCTTCACACTTCTGAAATTATTATTAAAAAAACACCCACCACATTCTCAAGTATTTCAGAACATACAAGAGACTGATCTAAAAAGGAGAAGTCGGTAATAAATGTTTGCAGACATAAGGGACATCGAGTAATGCAATAATATACTAGAGGACATATTAATATTGCTAACCTTCACACGGAAATTTTCGTATATAGGATGTTTAGCAGCAGCTTTTACTCCATAATTACGCTTCCTATCAATGATTGTCACGGGATCCTTGTGGTCTGCATATTTCTCCAGAAATGTGTCACCAGGCATTGACTCGGGAAGAATCTTAGCATACAGCGATTCATATCTACAATGGAAAGGAATTAAGATAGATTACGTAAAGATTGTGGCTAAGCACCAATAATATGTAATAAAGATGTTGGCAACAGCCGAAATAAAGTAGCTTGCCCAATTTGAAATTTTAATGGATCATGGCAACTTCATGTGTCCACAGTTCCCGTACACAAAGAAAGGTCACATCTCTACTTTAGTTTTATGCATATATATCTAAGAAAATCGCAAAGTTTAGGCAAAGATTTCATTTCCCACAAGTTGAGACCAAGTACTTGGTTGAGTTGTCTTAGACCAACTACCTGTGAGGTGACAGGTTGCACAAGTAATCTAGTGACTTTTCAGCTTCAAGTGGTTCCAGGCTGTCTTCTTCCACTTCATCTGTATTTGTCCCGTTTGCAACAGATAGAAACTTGCATAACTCATCAGCTGCAGTAGATTTGATTATTTCTCGACCCATAAAGGCTCCTATTCTGACAGAACCATAATCTGCACCGCCAACGCTGCAAAATTTCGAATTATGGGTTCATAACAAAGAATAAGCTTTTTTTTCAGAAGGGAGCAGATATTGGGGGTGGGGAGACTGATCAAGAAGACAAGTGTGAGGTCATCTTACAGTTATCACAGGATGAACTAAAAATTTGGTTAGAGATATGATACCTATGCCGCAAGCCTGAATCAATTCCCCAAAATCGTATATGACTAGGAATATCTACAAGCCCAAGTACTTCAGCAGGCTGCAATACATACAATTATTTTGCTTTCTGAAACATCAGGCTAGCATTAAGTTGGATTCTGCAAAACATATCACGCCCCTTACCTGACAAACCATAGCAAGAAGCTTGTTGGCTTCACCACATGCTGAAGTCATCTGATCCATCACTCCACATGGAGCACCAACAACATGGTTCTCTACCTGTTACGTAAAATATGTAATAATGAATAGAAGCTATGGAGACAACTTATGTGAAATAATATAATCATTATGTTGACTACTAGTGCATATTCGTATTTAATCCATTACAAGTCAGACCTTTTGGCAGAGCAGAGCAAGCTCCCTTGGGCTGATGTCCAAGCCTGTAATGCATAGTTCAAAGAAATAATCCAATGTTTATTCATTCAGCAAAAGCATAGAAGCTAGTTTTCAATTTTAAGGGGGGAACACCATCCAACAAGAAACAGATAGCCTAAAATCAAAAGTAGCCGACATTTCTTGGCATAGAATTGCATAACTCTCATTGATTCTCAACAAATATGAGTTATGGTTATCATTGATAACTTGGAAGTATGGCTAAAATGCCTCAATTCATTAGGCGAGTAATGTGATTACCATGAGCAGCAGCTATGGCAGACATGCTAGCAACCTCTACTGAAGCAGAAGAAGAAACACCTTTGCCTTCAGGGACAGCAGAAGAAACCTAATTAACAATAAAAAACTGTTTTCAATAACATGCTCCTTTATGGTTTAGAATTTTAACTATTCAGTAAATTAATCGTGTCACATACAAGCACTCCTATCTCTTACCAAAAAAAAAAAGTTTCGACAATTCTAGCTAAAGTGTACACAAAAAATGAACAGCTAACAGTGTCTAGCCAACTGTCTAACATGATATTTTGAGCGCATATATATGGTCAGTGAATTCCAGTAACTAGTCCAGAATGTTTTCAAAACCATACATGCAATCCGGATGTTTCGGACCAATGAGATATTTACAAATAAAACCGATAAAACTGTTAACGATGGTTTCAAGAGATAAGTGCATTCTATCATTAATGCTTTAAACTCAATATTAGTAATTTATAACAAACAATAACAAAAAAATCTAGAAAAATCTCTTGGCAGGATATAAACACGGACATCTAAGCAGTTGTTAGAGGAATGTTGGAACTCCAGGCATTAAGGAAGAACATCATCACCACATCTATATGAAAATAAATTATACCAGCATACTGATGCTATTCTCAAAGCGTACGCCCAGCTCTTTCATTAAAACCAAAATAGTTCCCGCAACATATGCAGCCCATCTACAACACACCCTTGTTAGTAGAACATCTCATGGGATACTGAAATCAGACAAAACAAACACAAAGAAGTATCACACTTTTGAGATGGATCTTGAGCAAAGTAAGCTTTAGCCTTTTCGTAAGCCATTGGCTCCCCACCATCCATAAAATCTGAGATGTCCATGTCAAAGGTTGGACCACGATTGCTTAGTTCAGAGCCATATGATACCTAATATTGATACGTAAGTGGTAAAAGCGTTATTTATAATAAAATCATAGAAAAATATCAGATATAAATGACTAAACAGATATGCCTGGAGTTGTACATTTTGAAATGAAGACTTGACTGACTTATGTATTCTATCTTAAATAACACCCCTAGTTGTAGGAGGCATCTCCTGCTAGAGAATGATTCTAACAAAATTTATTATGCCACTGTCCACAAACCAAAAATTATAGGAAACAAGAGACAAGAAGTTCCATCCTTGTCGCTTGCTCTAAAAGCATGCACTTGATTTTTTTATTTTTGAACAAAAAGCATGCCTATCAACAAATAAAAACAAAAATCAATTAATGCATTTTCATTATGTTAACATGCATATACAAGGAATTATCATGTAACAATGGTATTTACTTCACATAAGATTACAATATCAATATTTTATGCCTATGTGAAAACGGCTGGGTAGGAAAATAGTAATAAGCAGAGTCCAGGGATGTACTATTTGTAGCACTGGCGACGATCCTTGACGTCGAGCTTGGGCATGCTTCCAAAGCCTCTGTTTACTTGGATGAATCATTTGGACAGCAACATGGCAGGCTTCCCTGATAGGCATCTGCAAAGTATGCGGAAATGTTGACGACGAATCATGTCATACTATCATCTCTCTGAACTAATCAAAATATCATTTTTATCAATTCATCCTATCAAAGAAGCCAGTCGCCCAGACTATTATAGTAGAGGAGACGCAGTTTCTCTGTCACTCTACCAGATTGCTGTAATCTATATGATGGAGTAGACGAAATTTTAATACTCTGATTCCAAGTCTCATTTTTACCTTTTCAAATCAGAAGGGACACTAGTGTACTCTTCCCAGTATATTTAGGAAGCTGTGACAGATAACATAAACCTTTGCTTCCCTTCTGTTTTCTAAAGGTATACCATACGAATTGACTGTGCCAGTGCTTTAGGTGATCATCTAGCAACAAGTGATCACAAAAGTAGACATTTCTACTTGCAGCAGCACCCACTCTCTAAGTGCCCACCAATCAACTGACTTTTTACTGATCATGTAATCAATTTCTAAAGTGAGTCCAGAAAAAACTTCCTAATTATTTGCACGATGATTATTATCCTTTCATTACCTACTATGATGATTAAGTATATAACCCCACAAATAACTGAAAATTGAAAGGGTGACTCACCTGCAAGACAAGGCTCCCTGAGTAGTCTGCTATTCCACCAACTACATCCAATCTTCCAGGAGCTCTTGCCACGATGATGTCTTCCTGTGTGATAAAAATATATGTTTAGAGTTGATACACAATGAAAGCTATAAACTATTAATAAGGACCAAAATTAAAATGGCACTTCTTCATACTTTTTCACAAGAAGGCTTGAACAATAAATCAGAACAGAAAGATCAGCATATATTGCAGCCCAAAACTCAGTAACAATTGTAAGAGGTTGTTAAAGAAAAATATGTTTCCATATGATGAGATTATATGATTACAGAAAGTAGAAGCTATCTGTGTCAATAATTATCAATTGTGAATTGCTAATCTGGAGACATTACATTGTCAGACCAAAATTACATAATAAAAAGACTGATATATTTCAAGTAACGTTGGTTTACAACAAACTCATGGCTGAAAGATGTTCAGATGGAGAGTAGGAGAAGGATGACAAATATTTAATGGAAATAATTGGTATGACACCAAAATGAGCTAAATATTCAAATTCGACAATCAAACACCAACGGGGATTAAGTAGCAGATTCCAAGCACAAAATTATGTACTCTATTAAAAATGAATAAGTAGACCAGCTTTTTCAGTTAGTTCATCAGGCTAGGATTACAAATTATAGGCATAGTCATAGATGCAACTTTATATTAGTTGTGTCTGTGCATAATTTGTGATAGTACTAAATTAAAAAATTCTCAAAAGAAATTTATCCAAATGTGAGAGACCTCCCAATTAAAAAGATTAGCAGCAGCCATGCGTTCTCGCATCTGTCGCTTTTCAGTATTCTTTCCAGAATCGTATAAAGTATTTAATTCCGCCAAACTCTTTAAGAAACTCATTGTATCTGAAAGACCCAAAAGATCTCCATGAAGAATCTCAAAGTCCTGAATGTATCTAGATCGATACGAAACATGCAAAGATATGAATATAAGTACACAAAAGGCACATACAGGTAACAACAAACAAAAACAGTGAGAAGAAAAAATCTCACGAGTTTTCGAAGACACTTGACTGATTTGTTTCAGCATTTTGTGTTCCAGTACGAAGACCAAATTCACTTTCAGCATTTGCATACCACTCTGGAATGGAAATGTCTCTTCCAGGAACTCTTTGTAATTGATAGCCAAGAACAATAGCATCACGCAATCTCCTAGCCCCACTCAACTACAACATCAAACAATCTAGAAATTAATGTTGGAAAAAACATATATACCAATGCTCAGTTGAAATTTAGCTATGCAGAGCAAATGTTTGCATTTCAGGCAACCACTTCGGGATATTATATATAGATGGAATTAAAGTTTAATCACTTTACCATCAGAAAAAGTATAGCTAAATCAAATATTGATTAAAGGAGTTATACCTTATCTGATGCATAGTTCTTCCCAATAGCTGTATCCTGCAAAATCCGAGCTGCAACCTACATTTTTAATAAAGTATTAGAGAACATACAAAATTTTGTTAGAAATGCATTTCTGAAATAACAGTCTATTGAGAAGAGAAAGAGACCTATAAAGCACATAATAGATATCTGAAATTATACAGATACATTAATAGATATCTAAATTATGCCAGCAAAACAGATGAAGGTCTTTTTTGGATAAAAACCAAGCAGGTGCCTAATGAATGTGATACGTCTTCATTTCACCACATAATTTCTGAAACATTTCGGGAGTAATGTATCGTGTCTGACATGGCTTCATTTCATCCATAATTTCTACCTCAGCCTATTGTTAAAACCATGTTGAGGCATCTCATAGCCCTAATCTTTAACACAAAATGCTCCCACTACTTCTAACAGATATTTCTTTATTTCTTATTCATTTTCTCTAGTATGCACATCCATCTGAGCATGTGCAGTATTTGGTCACATTTGTTCAAAAGCACATATTAAACATATACTTTTATATAATATTAACAATGTCAATGGAGAAACCAACCCCGGGAATCCAATTGACTTCATTTTAGTAAGTGCAAACTTGACCATGACACAACCATTAATAATGATCTTGTAAGCAATCGCCGACAAAGATGTAAACTGTATACCTCGCCACCATTACAACCTCCTTCGTAGCAAGGTTTCAAAGTAACTGCACGTTCAAGGTAAGGTCTCCATTGTCCAGTTAGCAAATCCCTCCTAATCATCTCAACCCCGCCTTGGAAATACTGCATGAAGAAAAAGAAAATTGCTATAAGATTTGTCTACTATAAACTTTGTGTAGGATAATTAAAATCTGCAACCGAAAGTTCGAGGGGAAGTGGGAAAACGGTAATCCACTAGTACCTCGAGCATATTTCTTAGGAATGGCTCCTCATTGAAATAATCTCTACGCACAAAGACAAACGGTAACTTGTATGCTAGGGCTTCACTCACCGTACCATATCCAATCTTTCCTGAATTATATAACTAATGAGTCCGCAATTGCTTGCTTCGCATTTAATTACAAAATGTGATTGTACTACTCACCAAGCATACAATCAGATGCTGCAATGAGATCGGGCGTATACACCTCTTTTGCAAGCTTAATGAAATTTGGAGGAAGAACCTGGTTTTCTGATGCACCGCAGACCTAAACCAAACAGTAAGAAACATTATTCGAAATTGTGCTAACCATGAAAATCAAGGGACTGCAAAATATTTAATTTTATCCAGGGAGATACCAGGCAAAGCCATCCAGAAGGCAAACTTTCCTCCTTTAGCTTCCAACCTGCTGGCTGAATGACAAGCAGGTATAATTTTGTAACTCGGACATAACCCCAGTGATTATTGACTTAGATGGAAGGAAAATAGTAAGCTAACTAAGGAGTGCCCCCGGCGGAGGGGGAAAAATGAAAAGATCACACTCCCCATTAATAGAGTATGTAAAATATATAATTTTCATCAATGCATTGCATGCCAAAGAGGAGGCAGTAGCTCACTTGTCCACCAAAGTTGAGGATAACAAGCTTCACATCTTCTGCAATTCCAAGTTCCTTCCTCACCTAAAACAGTTTAGAAAATATACATGTATTTAAAAAGCATAGTATAGCTCGGCGCAAGACAGGTATAAGCTATTTTCTGTTTCAAACCTCCTTTCGAGGTTTGTGCAGCCTTCTGACAACCAAAGGAACGTCGATAACATCACGGAAAGCAGGCACTGACACCAAAAACAAGGTCAAAATACGAGATTCATAGAGTTTCGAAAGTGAGTTAATATATATAGGCCAAAATCAATATTAAGAATGTGCCAGAAAGATATACTTGGACAGTAGCCTGGAAGACGGATAAGAAATTCACAGTGTGAATAATCCTCTGCTATCTGTGCCAATCAAAAGTATTAAATATCAGAATACTATAAACATGATTTAAATGTATGAAAAGTTGAGGTATAGAGTAATCAACAACACTCTTCCATAGTACTGTAGAGACATTAAGAGAGTTAAATGTTTTTCATCTGCATGCTATAGCCTCATGACTTTACATATGCATAAATCAAGTGATGATTCAAATAATCAACTTAAAGGAGAATTCTTTGTTATACAAACAACAGATCATAAGTTCAAATAAGTTTGCTTTAAACTATTTTACCAAATTTGTTATACATATGAGACTAGAAATAGCTAGCATGTATCCATGTGGTATGAAGTGCCAATAAATGGATGCTAGTATCTAAGTGGTATTAACTTTGTAGTGATGACAGATGGAAACGTAATCATGGAACCAAGATATAATTGAAACAAATTTTTTTTTTTTAAAATAAAGAACTAAAGGTAATCATTCAGTTTCTAAAATGTATATATATGAAATAAACATGGACTTAAAAAAGGGTATAGACCATATGCATTCTTCTTTAGGTACAACCGGATGAACACTACTTTGATACATCATTTGTTCAGTAATCATGTAAAGCACTATTAAATACACTATAATTAATTGCATCAGGTTTCTCTCATTAAATTAAAAAAAACCACGGCAGCTCTCTATCTGACTTTCAAAATTGGGATATCTAATTATGTACATATGCGGGTATGCAATAAACAGGGACATGTAATAATAAAGTAAAAATAAATGAAGCAGGTGGGATCTTCACATTTAGTTGGAGCAGAGAGAACTTTAGATAAGTCTAGTTCAAGTCAATTTGAATTGATGCCTCTAGTTTGGCGGTGATAATCGTGATATATGACATTGCTACTGGCCTAGGGTCAGTAGGACAAGCACTATTGAAGAAAGTATTACCTGCCAAACAATGGATCGGTGATGATATCCTGCAGCCATCACATACTCTGCATATATGAAATCCCAACTGCAGAAGAAAAAGATGAATCAGAAAAGTAGAACAAGAACAAATTGGTTATCAGACACTCGATAAATTGGGTTGGACGAATTTGACTGGGCAAAGTATATTATGTTACAGTACAAAAGGGTCATTAGTCTTAATATGTTCATTAACATGCCTAAAAAATAAGAACTTCAAAAGCTACCTTGATTTTCAAATCATGGTTAAAAGTTGGGAGCAAAACTAAACTCTCCCCTAAGAGATGGGCACAATTACTGGCTTTGTCAACAAAATCTGGTTTTTCATGCAGATGATTTAGAAATCATAACAGCTTCTGACAAATGATGTAAATAATATTTAACTTGCCACCACAATAGGAAAGGACCCTGTGTTAGCCCACATCTGCAGATACATCTTTCTTACACTCACAGAAAGTCATTTACATATATTGAAATGAAATCAAAATGGTTCAGTCACGACACGAAAAAAAATAAACAATTACCCAACAAAAATAATTAGGGGTATTGATTGAATTGTGATCGATGTCGACATGTAAAACAACAAGAAATCTCATGATTTATTCCAAGCTCATAGGAAGAAGGAAAAAAAGGGGGAAACTCTATATGCGATAGGTCAGTATTGCTATAGTGCAGGTAGATATATTATAGTAGAATTAATCTCGCACTGATTCCAACAATAATATATAGTACCTGAAATTAGTAACACAAACAGACCGTATGCCAGCATCAGCTGCAGCACGGCAGGCAACTGGAACAACATCTGAGACCTGTTTAAAAGAAGTAATATTACTAAATATCAACTAGACATCCCAAAAGAGAGATCTAAAATAAAGAATTATGTGAGGAAGTATCCAATTACCACTAAATCTGCCTTGATAGAGTGCAGCCACTCTACTTCCGTTTTTAAAATGGAGTCACGAGGTGCGACGGCTGTCTCTGAATACTATGATAACCAATAAAATTACATGCAATAAAGAATCTAGGATGAATAGGCATTTCGGCATATTATATGGAACTTTTATAGAGTCCTTAGCAAGTCAGCATAGTTAAATAGTTTCTGCAAGCAAACCTTCTATGACAATCACATCAGTAACTAAAATTACCTTCTCCAGGGATGCGAGACGATCCACTGTCAAAGCATCTGCTTGAACAGCTCCACAATCTAGCAGTACCTGTAATAATATGTACCAGTTGCTGCTTAATGTACATATTCAGCCTTATAATCACACTTTCGACACTATAAACCTTCACAAACCTTTCGTAGGATGAGTCGAGGAGATTGTATCTCAGTCGTAAAGACAAAGTCAGGTGCACCAGTGACCACATGAACATCATGTCCAGCAAGTATGAGGTGCCTAACTACCTAGACATAAAATTGAGTAAAAAAACAGTAAAGAAAATCCAAAAGCCAATGATCCTTGAATGTCTTATCTATATGTGTAATTAGCATCACATACACAATGATCTAAGATCACGTCAAAGAAAACACACACGGACACACATATCTTCTATTCATTGTTCTAAGAAGCTGCCTTAGGCAGTGATCAGTCCGCCACCTAAGGAGTAGGTGGACTAAAAACACCTTGAATAAGGCATTTTTGGCTCAGCGGGAAGAATAGAGGAAAAAGTAAAAACAGAAAAAATGGAGTGGTCAAATTGAAAATTTTGCAAAGAAAAGAGAATGACCATGAATATTTGGCGAAATTGTTATTGTGCTTTTGAAGTTCATGCTAGTTACTCTTAAACGTGAATTGATAATAAATTAATAACAAATTTCATGATTAATATCCAACTATCATTTAACCTCGGATAAATTTTTAGAAGGTCCTTAAGCACCTACCAATTTTTAGAACATTGCTCTTAACTACTTACAGTAATTGCATATCTGGTCTGTGTTTGACTTTTCTTAGTTCTAAGGTAGTACTAGTCAACACACTAATTTAACTTTCATAAACACCTCTCAAAACCATGATGTGCTGAAAAACACACTAAAGGAATCATATGCATTTTAACATTCCCTCTCACTTGTAAGCCAATCACCATAACAAACCGACTATGGAATACAAACTCGCTAACGAGCAACAATACAGGCGTCTAAATTAACATTTAGGCTATCATTGCTTCATGGGATTATATAATTGATTGGAGTATAATCCTTTAAATTATTTAATCCCATGTTTGTTTTGTATGTGTTGCAAAGTGATTATAGTTCAGGGATTAACAATGATAACATAAATGAACCAAAGAGGAGATTAAATAATACTGGTCTAGACCAAGTACTACGAGAGATTAACTTCAAAATTCCGCTTACATATTTAACTTTTATACTTGTTCAATTGAAGAAATGGTATAATTGTCCATTCAAAAATTAGTCTTTCAAAAATCTCATACAAAAAAACATGGGATTAGATAATTTAAAGGATTGCAGAACCGGAACTACAATGTATCCTTCCAAACAAACATAGTCTTACACTACACGAAAAATTGTTAATGCTATACTCTTAAGCTTGAATTGATAACAAGTATTAACACATTTCATGATTAATCTCCAATTTTCTATCCACTTAACCTCATATTAATCGCGAAAAGGTCCTTAATCACCTAGCAAATTTTAGAAACTTAATCCAAACTACTTACTATATGATTTTTTTTTTAGTTTTAAGCTACTTACTTCTAACTTATAAGTAACAAGTCAACACACTAACTGACATAAATACTGGTCAACTCTCCCAAAATCTTAATTGACTTAAACACTAGTCAACTATTATCTAGTTGATAATAGTTGATCACCCTAACAAAACTCGGTTACGATAAAAAGTAACGGTGTATAAACTAAATTTCGAGAACGTTGGACTCAAATTCTCGACATCTCGTAAATAAAAACAAAAATCTGTGACGAAAAAGTTGTAGGGAAAAAAATGTACCTCAGTGACACGAGTAGCGTGACCAAAGCCGTGACCAGTAACATAATAAGCGAAAATCAAACGATTGGAATGATCACCGTTAATTTGACCTTCAATTATCATCTTCTTCTCCATGTTTACAATTCAAAACTATAGATACAGCTGATAGCAAATGATCATGTATATATAGACAGCAGTTTGAAGAGGTAAGGAGATGGAAAGTGACGTGGTACTAGAATGTGGTCTTATCTGTTAAGAAGTGTTCGGTACTAGAATTTGGGTTGCGTGAAATAATTAAATCTGTTTGTTATGTCCCCTACATTATTTTTTTTTCTTGAAAATGATGCACATCAAGTGGATAATTGTTAGATAAGGTTTTCAAATATAAGAATATTTATTTACTTTTTCCGTTATTGTTTTTTTAATTTTGGTCGGTTAAATTGATTAGATTTTAATCATAAATCATGATTCATTTATTTATAATTCATGAAAATTTGAAAAAATATTTTAAAGAAAATTGTATATATTTTTCAATTATATAAATTTCTTAACTTTTTAATTATAAATTTTAAGTAAATTTCCGTCAGAGTTCGGTAAATTTGCCTATACAAAGTCAAAACAAGATAATTATTTTGAAACGGATGAAGTATTTTCTAAGAAAAATGCTCGAGCTTTCAAAATATTTAAGTGTTATTTATTTGATTGATAATTTTATAAAAGATATATGATATTCATAAAATTAGATATGGGCCATATGGGTTTTGGCACCTGGCCCAATGTGTTTTCATTCTTATCATTTTATGGTACTGTTTTGTTCGATTGGACTATAAAATCGGTCGAAAAAATCGAATATTCCATGTTTTGAGATGAAATCGAATATTCCATTTAGGTTTCTTAATCACACCAACAACGTTTTCTTTTTTCTGGTCTCTTTATGAGATTTATTTGCATTTTTTAATGTGTTTCTTGATTTATCGATATATTTTTCAGTTAATTTTTTGAAAGAAACGCATAAATTTAAATGCTATCTATGAGCGATGTTGTAGAGATTTTTAATATTTTAGTAAAAAAATTTGATACATCTAAATCGATCCAATACATTTCAAATTGATATAACGAGTAAAGTTGAGTTACAAGTATAATTTATTAAGAATTAGATTTAAAGATTTAAGGATCTTAAAAGTTATACCGGAAGTAAAATAGGATTGTGAATTTATATAGGTATTTTTTGAAAGAAAGAGTGACTCCTTAGACAGGAGTAGAGTAACATAAAAATTAATATATAAAATAAGTATATATTCAATATATTAAATTTGAGATTTTGATATTAAAAAGGAAAGTGTATTTCACGGAAGAACGGCTTATTAACGAGTACCGAGTAATTTTCGTAATTTAATTGATAGAAATTTTTAAAAAAATTATTACACCACCGTGAAGCGCGGTTTTTTCAACTAGTTTTTCGAGTAAACTTGAATCTATACCATTTTTTTTCTATGTTATTCTACTATTGATAAGAGGTGTGATTTTATTAAATTTTAAAAATTCATACCTAGCTTAACATTGTGACTTACATTTCGGCCCTACAATTCGTCAATTATTTTTCTTACACTTCGGCCTACCAACTTACCAAATTTAATGATATATTATATCCTTTTATATATAATAAACAAGATATTATTCAAAATTTTGATCCTTCTACCTACCAACTTACCTAATTTATCAAATTTACTGCCATATTGAAAACGATGCTATTTTTATGGTCAATTCATCCTCAGGGAACAGTTTAGGGAAATATTTTTAATATTCTAGCATTTTTCTAATTTTACATGGCCGCATCCAGAAAAGGATCTCACCGTTAAAGGTTCAATATCGACATAAAATATTTAAATATTATATTTGATACTGAATATAAAATTATAAATATTTAAATACTTGCATATAACTAAGTAGGTTAAAGAAAGAGTATTAAATTTTAAAAACAATGACAATTATAATTGGACATTTAAAAATTAAATGATTAAAATATAACTTTATATGAATATATTTGATGCCATATTTATACACACCATATCAAAGTTAGACTATCTTGTTTCTTATATTATCTTAAGGAATGAATTACCTGAGATAATAAATATTTTTCCATATAAATAAATATGGGTAAATATTATTTTAAAATGATTAATATATTTACAAAATTATCATCAATTTTTTATACTAAAATAACTTATAATTTCAGGTAAATTTCTTGAAATAATCTCAAGAACTTTTTTTCTCTTAAAGTTACACATTACATATCAATACTATTATATAGGATCTTGCTCAAATGAGAACCCTCAATATGGTGAGATATGAGATCTAATCCTAGCCACACATTTTTTATATCTAAATTAAATCCTAGCCCCACAAATAATATTTAATTTTTTTTTATTCATTTAATTCACCATCATCTTCCACCATCATCTTCTCCCCTGCTCCGATTACCAACTCCGGTCACCATCTCTGGCGACCAATTCTGTCCAACCCAGAAAATCACCACCGTTTAACATAAAATCACCGCACTAGCGCCACCTCCGACCACCATGCTGCCGCCGCCACCCACAAAAATCACCGCCTGTAAACAGACAATCACCACACTTGCGTCACCTCATGCCACCACGCCGCCGCCACCACCAACAAATCACCGCCTACGTAAAAAAATCACCGCGATCAAAACCACCACAAACCACCACATCGCCGCCACCACCTCCGGCCACCACCAACAAATCACCAACGGAGCCCGAAAATCACCACAAAAGATCTCGGCAACAACAGACCATTCATATTTTAAATTATGGAAAAGGGATGCAAATAGCAATAAAAAAATTTAAAAATTAAGGGTTGTATTCCAGATTGTTATCTTTGCAAAACATAGGGAGTTTACAGTATACTTCAATTATCAGCAGTAACACTTTCTGCAACAACAAATTGTCATTTCTCTTTAACACTTAAAATTGAAGCAACTAGATAAAAGCAATTAAGAATTATATTGCTAAACAAAAACCTATAGAACATTTCAACAGCAAAAATCACCACAAAAAACACTAGTCAAACAAAAAAACACCACTGTTTTCATCCGGCGGGCACGCCACCGATCGACCGTTTCTCCGATCTGTAACTGTTGAAATTGTTAACGACGTCTGATCTCGACAGCGCGTGGTAGAAATCGAGCGACGCGAGAGAGAGAGAGAGAGAGAGAGAGTGGCGGGCTGGGGGCGACGGGCTGGGGGTGGCGGTGGGTGGGGGTGGCGGTGGGGTGTCTGTGCGGCTGTTTGTGCGAGTGTGTATGATTGTGTTTGTGTGTGTCGTGTGTGTGGCTGCGATAAAAAGATTTAATAAAAAATAGAGGGTTGAGATTAGATCTCAGTTCTCATTTTAATTAGGGGTTCTCATTTGAGCAAGACCCCTATTATATAATAGACGAAACATTAAAAGTTTGGTTGGTCGGTATGGTATGTTGTGATTTTACTTAATTACCCTTAACTGTATTTTGTGTTTTTACTTAATTAACCTTACTTATTTATAGAAATATATTATTAAATAATATTATTACCTATTTATAAGCAATTACCTTTTTTCCTAAAATACATTATTTTTTCTAACAAATTCCCCTACTTTTTCAAACATGACAATTACCTTTTTTAACAAAAATCTGTTAGTTTTTCTATTTTTCCTTACTTATATCTTTCTTTTTCTTTTTTAAAATAGCTGTAAGAAGCATTACTCCTCTTTTCATTCCAAATTCACTAAATATAGATCCAACGACCACGTTGTGAGCAAATCAAGTAGAGAAGACTTCTTCGCGCGGGCGGCGTGCCTCTTTTTTAAAAATAAATGCAATGATTAAAGCTTATTATTTAGATTATATATATTATTTAGTTAATTATTTTTAAACCTATAATATTATAATTATTTTTTAAAAGTTTACCTATTTTAACATGTATACTTATTTTTCTTAACAAATGCAATCAATAAGAAAATTAAAATATAAATAATCAAATACCTATTTATAACCATTTACTCTAAAACACACTATAGATTTTTTCTAACAAAGTCTCTTCTTTTCTAATATATCACGGGAAATTATCTTTTTTAATTTATTTTTTCTATTTTTCTCACTAAAATTCATTTTTTTCCAAAAATATCATGGAAACCCTTTACTTATTTATTTTAAAACGAATTTAAATACTTTTAATTATTAAATTTTAAAACCTCATTTTCCAAAAATATCACGGGCATTTACCCTTTTAAACTAAATATATGTTACATTTTTTATTTTTTCTTACTAAAACCCCTCATTTTCCAAAAATATAACGGGCAAACCCTTACTTATTTATTTTAAAATATGTTTTAATGTTTTTAATTAATTAAAAGTATTTAGCTATTTTAACATGGCTACTTATTTTTTTAACAAATACAATTAATAAAATATTAAAAATATAATAATAAAATATCAATTAACAATCCGTGTATCGCACGGGTTTTAAGCTAGTTTTATTTAAACATCAAAAAGTATCTTTTTAATTTTAAAATATAGAATAATCATACATATTTAAGGATCATAGTTGGACCTCCTTTTGAAGAGAAAAATCTTTTTAGCACCAAAATGAGTAGATTGCACATGAACTTGCAGTCAACAAACATTGTATTTTTTTTTTTTTTAACAAATGTTGTATTTTATTTATGATGATAAATGCACGCCAACGTGATGATCAATTGATTATATATGCAGGGAACATTTAATTTAGTTAATAGCCCCTTTTTGATCGAATTAATTGTATATTTACATTTAGTAAAGTTTTATGTGGTGTAATAGTTTCATATTTAATTTGAGAATTTGGTGAAAACTAATATCATTTTTTGTTTAAAACACTCAAATTATAAGGGTAGATATAAGGCTAGATCCAGATTTTCATAGCCACATCCACACAATGTATACAAATATAGCATAAAATATTTGACACAAAAACTAAATCAAAAACTAAATCAAATTATTAAAATATAGCTTATGTCTAGATATAGCTATTTGATTCTCATGTCTAGATATAGCTATTTGATCAGATGAAATAATTAAAATATTACTTATGTTTGAATTTTTACATTTTGCTTTCGAGTATTTAAAATTATTATATACTAGCTTAAAACTCGTACGATGCAAAATATTTTTAATTAATTAAAACATATTTTAAAATATATAAGTAAGAGTTTGCCCGTTATATTTTTGGAAAATGAGGAGTTTTAGTAAGAAAAAATAAAAAATGTAACATATATTTAGTTTAAAAAGGTAAATGCCCGTGATATTTTTGGAAAATGAGGTTTTAAAATTTAATAATTAAAAGTATTTAAATTCGTTTTAAAATAAATAAGTTAAGGGTTTCCTATGATATTTTTGGAAAAAAAATGAATTTTAGTGAGAAAAATAGAAAAAGTAAATTGAAAAAGATAATTTCTCGTGATATATTTAGAAAAGAAGGGACTTTGTTAGAAAAAATTTATAATTTGTTTTAGAGTAATTGGTTATAAATAGGTATTTGATTATTTATATTTTAATATTCTTAGTGATCGCATTTGTTAAGAAAAATAAGTAGACATGTTAAAATAGGTAAACTTTTAAAAAATAATTATAATATTATAGGTTTAAAAATAAATAACTAAAGGTTTGTCGGTGATATTTTTGGAAAATGAGGTGTTTTAGTAAGGCAAAATAGAAAAACTAACATGTTTCATTTAAAAAAGGTAATTGCCATGTTTAAAAAAGTAGGAGAATTTGTTAGAAAAAATAATGTATTTTAGGGAAAAAAGGTAATTAGTTATAAATAGGTAATATTATTATTTAATAATATATTTCTATAAATAAGTAAGGTTGAAAGGCATATGTCCAGGCCTATTTGTAAACACCGAGGATACTACTCAACTTTAAATAAGATGTAATAAGTAAATAATAAAAATCAATTGTCACAGGAATCTCATAAGGTTATATCTGTCAAAGAATGAAGATTAAAGTCATCTACAGACTTGAAGTGATTCTACATTGAAAGAAGCTCAATTTATTGATCAAGCCTCAATGAAGTATTCAAGCTCAGTGGATTTATTACAGTGACAGAGATTTCAAGTGGTGACAGAAAAAGATACTGGTTACAGGGTTCTTTAATAAGAAGGAAGTGAATCACTGCTTAAAAATCAAATAGATAAAGACCAGACATTGTCGTTAGTCACTCATGAACCAGACCGTGCATTGAGTGTCAACGTACTAATATGTTTGTTCTTTATCTAAGTTTTAAGTGATTCTGGAATTAATAGGAAGTCAACTAATTCTATTTTATTCTCTTATAAATAATTAATATTTAAGTATATTATTTATTAATTTAATTCTGCAAAGAATTAAATTAATACATAATTTATTTAATTAGTTATTTAAATTAGAATATATTTGAACTAGGAAGACTTATATTTTTGTACTAGGAAGACTATCAAGGCTGTTTTACAGATTGTCTTCCTAGAGCAATATATAGTTTTCCCGATTGTCTTCCTAAGGTTATTGACTGTCTTACCGATTGTCTTCCAAGCACAAGGGCTTGTCTTACCGATTGTCTTCCAAGGCATAAAGTATTGTATTTCAGTAGGTTTTCTAAATACAAAGCTGCAAGTTGTTGGCGCGTGGAATGCAGTCAAAGGAATTCTATTTAAAGGAAAACAAGGCAGTTGACATTGATATCATCAGAAGACACAGAAGAAAAAGCAAAAACACATTACATTAAAAGCTCTTCTTCATTTCTCTCAACTGTGAAGCTATTAATTTCTGCAGAGAATTAATTCTTGATTGTACTTCAACATTTAATCCATAAGAATCATTTCTCTTGTACTGCTTTAGCTTTCTAGCGGATCATAATCCCTAGATTTTATATCGAACTACTTTTTAGTATTCGATCCTTTTTATTACAAAAATAGATAAATTCATGTCGAATTTATTCTAGATTTGTTTTATTAAGTTCCTTGTAATCAAGTGATCAAATTGTAACACCTCTCAAGTTTAATAGAGTTTCTATTTAACTTGAATATTGTTTCAGTTTTTATTCCGCTTTAATTTGTTCTAAACAGTTAAATCTTTAAAAGGACAAATTCGACAAAAAGGTACTGTTTGTATTCAACCCCCCTTCTACAAACTTATCAGGACCTAACAATTGGCATCAGAGCCTTTTGATTGATATACAAATCAAAGATCCAATTGTTTTGAGATTTTTCTTTTAAACTCTGAGTTTTTATTTGAATTCTAAAAATCTCAAAAGATGTCTACTACACAGAAAGTGGGGACAGTTAAAATCCCAATATTCAGCAAGGAGCATTATCCAATGTGGAAGAAGAAAATGCTCCTATTTCTTAAGGTTGCAAATCCTAAATACTTGGATGTGCTGAAGAGTGGTCCCAAACTCCCTATGATTATTGATCCTGAAGTTGTTGAGGATAATGTTGTGACTAGGGCTGCTAGGATGTACCCTAAAGATCCCAAGGAATACACTCCTGATGAGAAAGAGGATGTTACCTTGGATTCCTGTCTTCAGTTGATCCTTATTGAGAGTCTTGATCCTATCATGCATAATCATGTCCTAAATTGTGAAACTGCCAAACATATTTGGGGAACCATAGAGATAATCAATGAGGGGACTGAAGAGGTTAGGGAGAATATGCTGGAAATTCTCACTTCACAATATGAGCATTTCAGATCAAACCCTGGTGAAGGTATCTCTCAGGTTTTTGAGAGATACAACAAATTAATCAATGATCTGAATCTCAATGGGAAGCACTACACCAACAAAGAGATTAACAAGAAGTTCCTTCTTACCCTTCCACCTCATTTGGAGCACAAAATTTCTGCCATTAGAGAATCAAGAGATATGAATGAGATTGCTTTGGAGAGATTGTATGGTGTGCTAAAGACCTATGAGCTGGAGCAGATTCAACAGAAGGAGCTGTATGGAACTGGAAGGATTGTTGGTACCTCCACTGCATTGGCTGCTGAAGTCCCACAGAAACTGGAAGTGAAGGCTGTTCAACCTTCCAGTTCTCACATGAATGTTATTGATGCTGAATATGGATTAACATCCATTGATCAATCTGGTGGTGACTTCTATTCTTTAGAAGAACTTGATCAGCTGGAGGATGGTGATTTGGCTTTGATAGTCAGGAAGTTTGGGAAGTTTAGATTCAAGAGGAATCCCAATCTTAAGTTCAGACCCAGATTTCAGAGAGGTGGATCTTCATCTTCAAGTGGCACAAGGGGTGGCTACAAAACTGGAACTGTGGAAAGGAGTATAATCAGATGCTACAATTGCAATGAGTTGGGTCACTTTGCTACTGAGTGCAGAAAGCCAAAGCAAGTGACTAGAAACACATTTGATTCTAGCAAGAAGAACAAGATTGGGAAGGCCTATGTTGCTGAAGGAAAGAGTTGGGATGACACTGACAGTGATGAAGAAGCAGGTGAGATTGGGAACCTTGCTTTAATGGCTAAAGAGGAAAGCACTTCATCCAGATACATGTCAGAGGTAACCTTTACTGACGCTGAAATGATTTATCATCTTGGTGGCACCATAAGTTGTGCACGCACTGAAAATGATAGAATAAATCTTTTAAACACAAATCTTGAAAAGGAATTAAAAGATTTGAAACTTGTGCATGTTAATCAGGATGAACTTAATGAGAAAATTGCTTTTCTGGAGAATAGGGTTAAATGTTATATTCAACTGGAAACCATTCTTAAGAAAGAGATTAGTGAGCTGAAGACTAAAGCTAATGCTTATTTCAGTTCTTGTAAGACTGCTAAAGAAATTCTCAATAAGCAAGCTGTTGGTAATCATGTCAGTATAGGTTATGATTATAATGAGGCTATAGGATTGCTTGGTATTAATACACCTTGTAGGGTCAGAGAAGAAGGAAAGGCTGTTCCTTATATTCTTAAGGGTATTAAAACACCCTTCTGTAAGGAGTCTGAGGCAGAGCCTCTGAATGAATCTTCTATCATTATTGCTGAGGAGATTCATGAAGAAGATGTTGCCTTAGAAGCTGAGAAATCCAAAAAGTGTGTATCTGATATTCCAGTCAAAGTTGCTAAAACTGAAAAGACTAAATCAGATATCCATAAGTTGGATCAAAACAACTGTAGAACTAACATGCCTGCTATTAATTCTTCTCATAAAGCATGTGGTGTGAGTAATTGCATGTCTTGTGCTTTTAATGTTATGTATGCTTTCTTTAATAAAAAGCATGTATCTAGTGATAAGACTGCTCCACGTCAACATGTTAATAATAAGAAGCATGTTAAAACAAAGACTACTAGTCCTCCTCAGACTAGAGTGGATTCATTTATCCCTAAGCCTACTCAGAAATGTGTTAAGGCTGGTTATAAATGGAAACGCTCTTATGTGAAAGAGGATGAAGTAGTTTTAGTTAGAAATGTTGTTTTGCCTGACAAAGGCCAGTTCTTTAAGTATGCCGGACCCAATCAATTTTGGGCTCCGAAGAAGGACTAATCAATCTGATATTGCAGGGAGTTAAACAGGTAAACCGTGTTATGTGGATTCTTGACAGTGGCTGTTCAAGGCATATGACCGGAGATAGAGCCCTGCTATCAGATGTGGTTGTGAAAGCTGGCCCGGTAGTTACCTTTGGAGATAACAGCAAGGGTATTACGAAAGGATATGGCTGTTTGAAGTACGGAAATGTTATCATTGAAGATGTTTCATTTGTGGAAGGTCTGACGTTCAATCTTCTCAGCATCAGTCAGTTCTGTGACAGAGGATATGCTGTTTCCTTTGAAAGAGAGAAGTGTCAGATCACTCACAAGAAGAATGGAAAGCCTGCTCTTCAAGGAGTAAGGAAAGGTGACTTGTTCATAGCTGATCTGAACTCGGGATTCAAAGATGAAGTTAATTGTTTTTATGCTAAAGCTTCATCAGATGATAGTTGGCTATGGCACAAGAAGATGTCTCACCTTAACTTCAAAACTATGAACTCTTTAGTCAAGAGGGAATTAGTTAGAGGTTTGCCTCAGATGGAATTTACACAGGAAGGACTGTGTGAGGCATGTCAGAAGGGAAAGTCAAAGAAAGCTTCTCACAAGGGCACTGACACATCATCAATAACTGAACCTCTTCAGCTACTGCACATGGATTTGTTTGGTCCAGTTAATGTGATGTCCATGTCAAAGAAACAATATGCACTTGTGATTGTTGATGACTATTCAAAATATACATGGGTTTTATTCCTACATTCCAAGGATGAGACCCCATTTCTGGTGATTGGCCATGTGAAGTTGATTGAGCTGGATTATAGATTCCCTGTTAGAGCCATAAGGTCAGATAATGGTACAGAATTCAAGAATGCCATTCTAAATGACTTTTGTGCTGATAAAGGAATAACAAGACAGTATTCTGCCCCTAGAACTCCTCAACAAAATGGAGTAGTGGAAAGAAAGAATCGTACATTGATTGAAGCTGCTAGGACTATGTTAAGTGAGTCCAAACTTCCAATGTACTTTTGGGCTGAAGCAGCGAATACAGCTTGTTATACTCAGAATCGAACTTTAATCAACAAAGACCAAATGAAGACTCCGTATGAGATCATGAATAACAAGAAACCAACTGTCAAGTACTTTCATGTATTTGGAGCAAAATGCTTTGTGCTTTTAGATGAAAATGTTAAACGTGGCAAGTTTGAGGCAAAGGCACAAGAAGCTATTTTTGTTGGTTATTCCAGAAGATCTTACAGGGTTTATGTGGTTGGCAGTCACACAGTAAAGGAAAGTGTCAATGTTACTTTTGATGACACTAAGTTCCCCAATATCCAAAAAGAAGATTCATCTGAAGAGCTGAAGTTTGATAACTTGCCAGACTCAGAATCAGATGATGAAGCCCCACCTGAAGTTATTGCTGGTAATGATAATAACAATGATGATAATGATCCTGGTGATGGTGGTGGAAACACTGGTAACAATGGAGATACCACCAGCACTGGAGAAGGATCATCAAGGCAAACAGGCAACAACTCAGGGGGAGCAAATGAAGGATCAACTAGTCACTCACAACATCAAAGTGAATTTCAAGGCGAATCATCAAGATCAAATCTTCCAAGACAGACTGTTTGGAATAGAGCTCATCCTTTTGAGCTGATCATTGGTGATCCAGATGTTGGAGTTAAAACTAGAAGAGCTTCTCAGAATGAATGTCTTTTCTCAGCATTTCTATCTAAAATGGAGCCAAAGAAAACTGAGGAAGCACTGACTGATCCAGATTGGGTGATTGCTATGCAAGATGAACTCAATCAGTTTGAACAACAACAAGTCTGGAAGCTGGTACCCAGGCCAAAGAACAAGAAAGTAGTTGGTACTAGATGGGTATACAGGAACAAGTTAGATGAGGATGGCATTGTTACAAGGAACAAGGCAAGACTGGTTGCACAAGGGTATTCTCAAGCTGAAGGCATTGATTATGATGAAACCTATGCACCAGTGGCTAGACTTGAGGCCATCAGGATGTTCTTAGCATTTGCTGCTTACTCCAATTTTAAAGTCTATCAAATGGATGTTAAGAGTGCATTCCTGAATGGTGAACTTGATGAAGAAGTGTATGTGGAACAGCCCCCTGGCTTTGAAAATCAGGAGCTGCTGGACTTTGTGTACTTTCTCTTCAAGGCTATCTATGGTCTCAAACAAGCCCCAAGAAAATGGTATGACACTCTCTCTGGTTTTCTTTTAGAAAATGGTTTTGTTAGAGGTATCATAGACAAAACTCTTTTTTCAAAGAAACACAAAAGTGATATGATATTAGTCCAAGTCTATGTGGATGACATCATATTTGGGTCTACTAATGATAATCTCTGTAAGAGATTTGCTGAGCTTATGCAGAGTAAGTTTGAAATGAGTATGATGGGTGAGCTGAAGTTCTTTCTTGGATTGCAAGTAAGTCAAAGGTCAAATGGTATATTTATTTGTCAATCCAAGTATCTCAAAGAACTCCTCAAGAAGTATCATATGGAGGATTCAGCATCAGCAAGGACTCCATCTCCAACAGGAATCAAACTTGGAGCTTCTGACAAATCTATCAAGGTAGATGTTACAAGCTACAGAGGTATGATTGGCTCCTTACTCTATCTTACTGCTAGTAGACCAGATATTATGTATGCTACATGCTTGTGTGCAAGGTTCCAAGCGGACCCTAGAGATGTTCATCTCGTTGCTGTGAAAAGAATCTTGAGATATCTTAAGGGTACACCTAATCTAGGTATCTGGTACCCTAAAGATTCAGGTTTTAATCTTGTTGGATATACAGATTCTGATTATGCAGGTAGTGTTGTGGATAGAAAGAGTACCTCTGGGAGTTGTCAATTCCTAGGAGGTAGGTTGATTTCCTGGTATAGCAAGAAACAGCAAACAGTTTCCAATTCAACAGCAGAAGCTGAATATATTGCTGCTGGAAGCTGTTGTGCTCAGATCTTATGGATACGGAATCAATTAAAGGACTATGGCTTTGCATTAGACAAAATCCCCATATTTTGTGATAATACAAGTGCCATAGCAATCTCCAACAACCCTGTGCAGCACTCGAGAACAAAGCACATTGATATCAGGTATCATTTTATCAGAGAGCATGTCATGAATGGAACTGTGGAGTTACACTTTGTACCCACAGAAGAACAGACTGCAGATATATTCACTAAATCTGTTGATGAATCCACATTTATCAAGTTAGTTGGTAAATTGGGTATGTTAAACAGTCTTAGTGATTAACAATATCTCTGTCATGTTTGTTCTTTGAAAATTCATTTTCTCTTGTCATTTAAATGATATTCACTGTCAATTCTCATTTAATAGTACATGCTTGTGTATTTAAATAGCTCTGAATATTTTATTTTCTTTAAAAATATTTTTCTCATATTTTTAAAGTGGAGAAATGTTTTTTATTGAAAATATATTTATTTAGAATTATTTAGATATTTTTCAGATTGTAAATAGTGTTGTTTGAATTTTTCTGCAAGTTTATATTAATTTTATGCATTTCTAATATTCTGCATATTTTTCTAGGATTTATGGAATTTTCTATGAATTTTTCTAGAATTTTATATATTTTTCATGCATTTTTCTAAGTTTTTCAGCATTTTTTTGTATATATTCGAATTTATTCTGAATTTTTTGGTAAGTCTTCCCAGTTTTACACTAGGAAGACTACCGGGAAAACAAGGGATATTTTCATAATGTTTTTTTGTTTTTTCCTTTTTGTTTTTAAGTCTTTTTGAAAGTCTTCCCAGTTTTATAACTAGGAAGACTATCGGGAAGACTTAACTTAATTAGTCTTATTTACTGTTTTTCCTTTTATTTATTTTTCCGAAGACTTCCTAATTTAAACTAGGAAGACTATCGGGAAGACTATTCTAAGTCTTACCGATTGTCTTCCCAGTTTAAATTCAAAAAAACGTTTCTTATTCTTTCTTTTTACAGTTTTATGTTTACTATTATATATATATAGATATATGTACATACAACATTTCTTATCAGTCTTTTGCCTTAACAGTTTTTCTTATTTCTAAGCATTTCCCCTTTCGATTTCCTTTCTTTTTGCAGAAATTGTGACTCTTGAATCATTATTGCTCAAGTATTAACTTAGCAAATCATTTTGTTCTTCAAAATCAGACTCACTGAGTCGAATTGCTGTCGGTTTTTAATTAAGAAAAACTGATTCGATTTGCATTTTTTTGAGTTTGTTAAGTAACTTTCTTGAGTTTTAGTGATATAAAGGATTACTGTGTGACTTTGAACTGAATGTGATACTGTGTGTGTGTTCTTGAAGTTTTTGCCATTTCATTTGCCCAATTTCAATTCTGTTTTACTAGTGTAGTTCGAGTTTTTGGGATTAAAAATTTAAATTTAGTTAATTTTAATAGAATTGTGATTTTGTGGATTTTAAGTAATTTTGATTAATTCTAAAAATCCCTAAAATACTAATTTTATTTTAAGTTAATTAAAATTTTCTTGTGTTATTAAAATGGATCCTAATAATTTTGAACTTGTGTTAAATAATTTTGTTGGGTATTTTGATCCGTCTAGGTGTAAGGTGGAACGTTTCAGACCGTGGATTCAATTTTTAAATAGCAATACTTGTGTTAGTTATGCTATTTGTGCCAATGCACTTCTGAAAATTGATCCATTAAGGATGTTGTGTTCAAGTGCTGTTATTGCTGATAATTCAAAATCTTTTACTTTCAATATTCTCAATCAGCAATATACAGTTACTTTTGATTTATTTTGTGATGTGTTGCATTTTCCAAAGGACAGGTTTGATCCATTACCCACTGATGATGAGTTAACACAGTTCTTTGTGAATATTCATTATCAGGGTCCCTTTCAAATGGTAAAATTGTCAAAAACTTTTGTTGTAAGGGAATGGGATCTGTTCTTTGATACTATAGCTAGGGTATTTGGTAACTGCACAAAAACAAACTTTCATTGCATTACCAGTCTTAATCAATACATTGCCTATGCTATAGTATTTGGTCGTAGATTGAACTTTGCTGAGATTCTGTGGAACCTTTTGCTCAACAGGCTTGCTCACTCTAGGAGAGATTCTGATAATGGTGTGAAAGTAAGGTGTTGGTACCCTCGCTTTCTAACTCTTATCATTAATCATCTTCTCACTGCTGAGCAGGTAGAACTGTTTCGAGAAGCTAGATTTGAAACCTCTCCAACCACAGACACCAAATTCTATACTAGACTTGATGTCTCATCCAAATTTACCACCATACCTGTTCTTGTTTCACCATTCATGAGACAATTCATTAATCTTCCTATCTTTGGTGAACAAGTTCCCGAACCACATCCAGTACCACTGCAGGTAGTTATTCCTAACCTTGGTTCTTCTTCTGGTACTTCAATTGAAACCCAAGTGGTTGTTAGGGCTGACCCAGAGATTGTAGATCCACAGTCTCTGACCCAGGTCATAGAGCCAAACAGAGAGTCAAACACTCCTGAAACACAATCTGAGCCTAATGTACAAACCAGTTCAAGAAATGTTAGTGATATAGCTGAAATGAGTGTTCCCACAGCTCTGTCTCCACCCTTAAAGAAAAGAAAAACCTATAGGGAGATAACTGTTAGCCCATCTGTATCCTCTCAAAAGGATATGGACATTGATATGGCCACTACACAGTCTCTGGAGACATCCTCTCAACAGGGTGGATCTATTGAAATTCACCATCGGGCCATGGCATCTTGTACTGAGTCAAGCACACTCCCATTACTCACAATGGGAGAAGATATCCATATAGATGACACTCAGGACACCATGTCAGGAGAGCACTTTACTTTTGATTTTGATACAGTGCCTACCATAGTTACGGTAGAAGTGCCTTCACAGGCATCTGAGGGAAAATCTGATTCTTTGCCAACTCAAATAGAATCATTTTCTCCCCTCCCAGAGGGAACATCTCTGGCTCCCCTAAGGGATTTTTCACTCGCAGTTTATACTGGAGAAAGTGAAAGGCAACCTGATGAGTCTGTCCCTGAAGCAATTCAGTATACAATGTCAAATATCTTGACAGACTCACTCAGGGATCGGGAATTGCGAACTCCCATTGCACCACCACTGACCTCTCTTGAAGAGGCTAGGGTGATTGTCCATGCAGGTACATCTACTGAAAATCTAGAAAGACAGATAGTTGTGAGAGATATGAGTCAAACAACGAGTGAAACACAAGCACGTGAGTTGAGTGAAACACCACTGAGAGCAATTGAAGTGAGTGCACACACTGACACAAACACTGCTTTGTTAAAACAGCTAGCTGATCTACAGAAGAAGTTGCAAGAGACCCAGGCTGAAAACACAATTCTAAAAGCACAAGTGGTTGCACAATCTACCACCTCTGTATCAAATCAGCTGGGTACTGTGAAAGATGACCTGGAAGGATTGAAGAATAATCTACTCCCGAAGCTGAATTCAATTCAACAATCTCAAGTGCTGGTGGCTTCAGACATTTCTGATTTAACAATGTCAAATGCTCAGATTTCAGAAAGTGTCAAGGAGATTGCTGCCATTTCTACCAAGGTGGACTTTATTCTGCAAACAGCTGATGAAAATCAAAAGTTTAATGAAGAAAGGATCTTTAGGATTGAAGGAGGAATGGAGCATCTGAATGAAGGTATGAAGCACTTGTACAATATGATCAAAAATTCACATCAACCTACTGAAGAGCAAAGAACGTTCTTTGAGGGAGATGATGCTGAAGATGATGATGCTGAAGAAGGAGGAGATGGGAGAGGAAGTGGAGAGATAAGGAGAGAAACTGAGGTGAATCCTAGGGCTTCCACAGCTCAAACTGTAGAGGATTCCTCAACTAAGGGGGAGAAGGAGAAGAAAGGAGAAAACAAAGAAGCTGGAGGAGCTTCTGGAAAGGATAAGGGGAAAGGTAAACAATCAATGGAGGAGTCTGCTTTTGATGATGCTTACTATTACCATGGTGAACAGGATGATTTTCAATTTGATATGTCTGGTAATCTGGAAAAGACTATCCCTGTAGAACCTATTGGTGAGGAGGAAGTGGAAGAAGTGGCTAACTTTGATGATTGGGAGGATGAAACTGAATTATATACACCTGACCCTGTGTTCCAAAAGGAGTTGAAGAAACAACAGGCAGAGCTGAGGAAAAAGGAGGATGAGAATGCCAAGGTCTCTGACATAATATCTCAGAAGATAAAGATTCAAAAGGCTGAACATGAAGACAAACAACGTCTTCATAGTATTCATGTCAAAGAAAGGAGATTGGATGTTAGGATGAAGCAAGGAATGAAATGGGACAAGGCAAGGGAGATGTTTGATATCCCTCAGAGAGGCACAAACAATGATGCTGCTTTTCTGAAGTTGCTTGAGAAGATCAGAAATGTTAATCCAGACAATTCATTGTACATGAAGGCTTTGAAAGAAGATATTCTAAGGATTACGTCTGCATTTGATCAAGTGAGGCAAGAACTGTACATCTATGTCTCAAGTGCTCTTGAAGGGTCTTTCACCATTTCTCTTGACCTCCTCCAGAGAAGATCTCTATCTGAATTGTGGATTCTGATGAGTAAAGTAAAGAGATCTTCTTGCTTGAATGAGCTTCTATATGACCGGCTTAGAGATTCTGCAATGAAGGCCAGTCCTCAAGTTGTACATTTTCCCTATGAAGTCAAAATCTACAGAGGTACAACTTTAGAAACTGTGAGGCTGGATCCTGATTCCATGAAGCTACAGACTGCTATGCAACTGGTGAAGTTGGAGAATCTTCTTAGAACTTCTGGGTTTGCTTCTGTAGAAAAGTCTGAAGTTGCTGATATGATTTCAGACTACTGCACGGAGAAAATTCCAAGGTATGCTCAAATGAAGAATAGATTGAAGAAGATCACCACTCAACCAGTAATGCCAAGTGGTGTAGTTTCTGAAAGTGATCGTGTCCTTGACAAAGATCTTCTAGTCACCTTGCAAGAAGCTGAAGAAGGTGAAATTAGAGACTGAAGGCATGATTGGTTTAGCTCTTTTGTAAATGTTATATGTATAGAACTAGGTAAATCAAGATAGGTAAAAGTATTCATATGTTCAGTC
Organism: Heracleum sosnowskyi; assembly: GCA_030848705.1. NCBI lineage: Eukaryota > Viridiplantae > Streptophyta > Magnoliopsida > Apiales > Apiaceae > Heracleum > Heracleum sosnowskyi. Next base: position 3,362,263 of record CM061242.1, on the reverse strand, counting down.
TAGAGGAACATCTATCTTGTATTTATCTTTACTGTTTGAATCTGGAAATTGTTATATTTAATCCAGAACTTTTTATTATTTGCTTGGCTCTTAAAAGTCTTATCTTTTCTTGTTTTAGTTGAGTTATCCTCTAGAGGTATTTGGTTGTTATTGTCTAACAAACAAATAGGGGGAGATTGAAAGGCATATGTCCAGGCCTATTTGTAAACACCGAGGATACTACTCAACTTTAAATAAGATGTAATAAGTAAATAATAAAAATCAATTGTCACAGGAATCTCATAAGGTTATATCTGTCAAAGAATGAAGATTAAAGTCATCTACAGACTTGAAGTGATTCTACATTGAAAGAAGCTCAATTTATTGATCAAGCCTCAATGAAGTATTCAAGCTCAGTGGATTTATTACAGTGACAGAGATTTCAAGTGGTGACAGAAAAAGATACTGGTTACAGGGTTCTTTAATAAGAAGGAAGTGAATCACTGCTTAAAAATCAAATAGATAAAGACCAGACATTGTCGTTAGTCACTCATGAACCAGACCGTGCATTGAGTGTCAACGTACTAATATGTTTGTTCTTTATCTAAGTTTTAAGTGATTCTGGAATTAATAGGAAGTCAACTAATTCTATTTTATTCTCTTATAAATAATTAATATTTAAGTATATTATTTATTAATTTAATTCTGCAAAGAATTAAATTAATACATAATTTATTTAATTAGTTATTTAAATTAGAATATATTTGAACTAGGAAGACTTATATTTTTGTACTAGGAAGACTATCAAGGCTGTTTTACAGATTGTCTTCCTAGAGCAATATATAGTTTTCCCGATTGTCTTCCTAAGGTTATTGACTGTCTTACCGATTGTCTTCCAAGCACAAGGGCTTGTCTTACCGATTGTCTTCCAAGGCATAAAGTATTGTATTTCAGTAGGTTTTCTAAATACAAAGCTGCAAGTTGTTGGCGCGTGGAATGCAGTCAAAGGAATTCTATTTAAAGGAAAACAAGGCAGTTGACATTGATATCATCAGAAGACACAGAAGAAAAAGCAAAAACACATTACATTAAAAGCTCTTCTTCATTTCTCTCAACTGTGAAGCTATTAATTTCTGCAGAGAATTAATTCTTGATTGTACTTCAACATTTAATCCATAAGAATCATTTCTCTTGTACTGCTTTAGCTTTCTAGCGGATCATAATCCCTAGATTTTATATCGAACTACTTTTTAGTATTCGATCCTTTTTATTACAAAAATAGATAAATTCATGTCGAATTTATTCTAGATTTGTTTTATTAAGTTCCTTGTAATCAAGTGATCAAATTGTAACACCTCTCAAGTTTAATAGAGTTTCTATTTAACTTGAATATTGTTTCAGTTTTTATTCCGCTTTAATTTGTTCTAAACAGTTAAATCTTTAAAAGGACAAATTCGACAAAAAGGTACTGTTTGTATTCAACCCCCCTTCTACAAACTTATCAGGACCTAACAAAGGTTAATTAAGTAAAAACACGAAATACAGTTAAGGACAATTAAGTAAAATCACAATGTATCATACTGACCAACCAAACTTTTAATGTTTCGTCTATTATATAATAGTACTAGCTTAAACCCCGTGCGATGCACGGATTGTTTTTAATAATTATTATTTTTATTATTTATGTTTTAATATTTTATTAATTGCATTTGTTAAAAACAAATGAGTATGTTTTTTAAACTTTTTAAATAATTAAAAGTATTAAAATCGATTTTAAAATAAATAAGTAACGGTTTGCCCGTGATATTTTTGGAAAATGAGGTGTTTTAGTAAGGAAAAATAAAAAAAAAGTAACATGTTTTAGTTGAAAAAGGTAATTGTCTGTGATTAAAAGTATTAAAATATGTTTTAAATTAAATAAGGATTTGCCCGTGATATTTTTGTTGAACTTTTTTAAATAATTAAAAGTATTAAAATTGATTTTAAAATGAATAAGTGACGGGTTTGTCCGTTATATTTTTGGAAAAAGTATGTGTTTTAGTTAGGAAAAATAATTAAAAAAAAGTAACGTGTTTTAGTTAAAAAATGTAATTGCCCGTGATGAAAGTATTAAAATAGGTTTTAAAATAAATAAGTAAGGATTTGCGAATGATATTTTTGGAAAAGGAGAGATTTTAGTAAAGAAAAATAGAAAAAGTAACATGGTTTAGTTGAAAAGGGTAATTGTCTATGATTTTTTTAGAAAAAGAGGGGATTTCGTTAAAAAAATAGAAAAAGTAATGTATTTTACCAGAAAAGGTAATTGGTTATAAATAATGTTTTATTTAAAAATAAGTAAGGGTAATTAAGTAAAATCACTTAGTACCGACCAACCAATCAAACTTTTAATGTTTCGTCTATTATATAATAGTACTAGCTTAAAACCCGTGCGATGCACGGATTGTTAATTGTTATTTTATTATTATTTTTTTAATATTTTATTAATTGTAATTGTGCAAAAAATAAGTAGACATGTTAAAATAGCTAAACACTTTTAATTAATTAAAAACATTAAAACAGATTTTAAAATAAATAAGTATGGGGTTGCCCATTATATTTTTGAAAATGAGGGGTTTTAGTTAGAAAAAATAAAAAATGTAACATATATTTAGTTTAGAAAGGTAAATGCCCGTAATATTTTTGGAAAATGAGATTTTAAAATTTAATAATTAAAAGTATTTAAATACGTTTTAAAATAAATAAGTAAATGGTTTCTTGTGATATTTTTTGGAAAAAGAATGGATTTTAGTGAGAAAAATAGAAAAAGTAAATTGTAAAAGGCAATTTCCCGTGATATATTTAGAAAAGAAGGACCTTTTTAGAAAAAATATATAATGTATTTTAGCTGAAAAGGTAATTGGTTATAAATAGGTATTTGATTATTTATATTTTAATATTTGTAGTAATTGCATTTGTTAAGAAAAATAGGTAGACATGTTAAAATAGGTAAACTTTTAAAAAATAATTATAATATTAAAATAGTTTTAAAAATAAATAACTAAACGTCCGTGATATTTTTGGAAAATGAGGGGTTTTAGTAAGAAAAAAATAGAAAAACTAACATGTTTTAGTTAAAAAAAAGTAATTACCCGTGATATATTTGAAAAAGTTGGTGAATTTGTTAGAAAAAATAGAAAAAATAATGTATTTTAGGTGAAAACGATAATTGGTTATAAATATGTAATATTATTATTTAATAATATATTTCTATAAATAAGTAAGGTTAATTAAGTAAAAACACAAAGTACAGTTAATTAAGGGCAATTAAGTAAAACCACAACGTACCATACCGACCAATCAAAATTAAGGGCAATTAAGTAAAATCACAACGCACCATACCGACCAACCAAACTTTTAATGTTTCGTCTATTATATAATAGTACTAGATTTATACCCGTGCAATGCACGGGTGCTTTATATATAATTTGTATATATTTTAATTTTGTTTAAATTGTTATTTTTAATATTTTTAAAAGTATTATTCTGATTTAATTTCAACTTTATAAATTTTTAATGATAATCAAACTTGAAAACATATAAATTTCACATATATTTTATTTAAGTTAATGTTGTATTTTTGAAATAATACTTGTTTTTTATTTTTATATTTTTAAAATCATTATTTGTTTGTAATCATTTATTATTTTCCTAAATTTAACTTTGATAATTTTAGTTTGCTATTTGTTTGTCTTATATCAAGTTATCTGTTGACATTTTTTATTTAATTTAGTTTGTTATTTGTTTACTTTAATAATTTAATTTTAATTATTTTATTTATATACTTATTTTTTTCTTAAAATATTATATAGCTAAAGATATACCGATCATACCATGTCATAAATTAATTATTTTTGTATTATAGTTATCATTTTCTTAATTTTTTTGAAAAACATAAACACTAATATTATTTTTATATATTATAGTTATTATTTCAATTTTATTTTTGTTGTAATCTATACTATTATATTAAAGACGAAACATTAAAACTTTTTGTAGTCGGTTTGTAGTCTGGTTCTCCATAATTTGGTCATTCAATCTCTAACCGTTAGATCTTTTATATTAAACTAATTAGAGTCATTGAATATAATACTAAATATTTTTGGGTATGTTGTGATTTTACTTAATTGCCCTTATTTAATTGTATTTCGTGTTTTTACTTAATTACCCTTACTTATTTATAAAAAATATTATTAAATAATAATAATACCTATTTATAAACAATTACATTTTACACCTAAAATATATTACTTTTTTTATTTTTTGAAAAATTCCCTTACTTTTTCAAAAATATTACGGACAATTACCTTTTTTAACTAAAATATATAAATTTTTTATTTTTGCTTACTAAACCTCTCATTTTCCAAAAATATCACAGACAGTTTCATTTATTAAAATAAAATAATAAATAATAATTGTTAATAACTAACAAATTACCTATTTTAGCCAAAGTGTATATTCTTTTTTATATTTTTTAACCAAAAGTTTTACTTTTCTATTTTTTCTAACGAAAACCTCTCATTTTCCAAAAATATCACGGACAGTTCTTTTTAATGAAATAAAATAAGAATATTTATAATTACTAATAACTAACTGATTAGATTTTTTTTCCCAAAGCGTGTATTTTTTTTTTTTCTAACTAAAATTTTTCCCAAGTAAAATCTCACATTTTTCAAAAATATATCACGTGCAATTTCATTTAGTAACATAAAATAGTAATATTATAAATACTAATAATTAACCGATTATCTTTGTTAGCCAAAGCTTATATTCTTTTTTATATTTTTTAAATAAAATTTCTCATTTTCTAAAATTATCGCAGACAATATCTATGTATACTGTACTATTATATATAATAGCCGAAATATTGAAAGTTTTGATTTCAATTTTCGGTAATTTAATCTATCTATCTGTACTATTATATAATAGCCGAAACATTAAAAGTTCTAATTTTCGATTTTCTCACATATATAACATAACTACAATTATACTTTACTTAGAATTCAAAAACACGACCTTTTTTTAGAAAATATTTATATTTATATATGCTTACTAAGCTAATAAACTATTAAAGTAATACTTTTAATTCTTTTTAAAAAGGTAGAATTTTCAGAAATATAAATATCAAAAAATTTAAAAGTAAATTTCAAAATTAATATTAAAGTCGTTTGTGCGTTGCACGGGTTATAGGCTTGTTATATTAGTAATCACAAGGTTAAACATATCTAACTCATATTTTAGATTTAAGTTTTATCTTTAATTTCTTGTTCATTTATAATGAGAATATGACATTTTAGTTATCTTTCTATTTAATAATTTGAATTTCATACAAATTGAGATTTTGTTTTATTTTTAATTCAAAATAAGAGGCATATTTATAAATGAAGTTAATTTACATTAAAGTAATACATATGCTAATATATATATCATTTAAAATTTTATCTTTAATTGTTTTTAGCTAAATATTGATCATAATTTGTTGATTATTAATTTCAAGATTTATCTTTTCTGATTATATATAATATTTATACAACTTTTTAGTTTTTAAAGATCATTGTTTGATCTTCATTATAATTAATTATATATTCTTTGTTTTAGTGATTTTTTGTTTCAAAATGTTAAATATTTTTTGGAGCATGGTGATTATAATGTTAAGTATATCTAACCTTTATTTTATATTTAAATCTTATTTTAAATTATTTTCCCTATGTGAGAGTATGAGCTTGTTTAGGTAAATTTAAAATTATTGCTTATAACTTAAATTGCTTAATTAAAGTCAAAAGTCATAAATTATAGATGTTTCATTGATTTTAATTTTTTGATATACATATTTAATTATTTTGTTTTTAATTATGTTGTTTACTAAAATGTACCATCTAAACCTAAAATATAGGACCTGATGACCACGCCATACCATACCACCTAAACCCCTTTACACCAATTATATATAAAGATATAATTGATTGCCCGTCTTATTTTTAGAAAATGATTTGTTTTAGTTAAATAGATATATGAAATAGGTAATATGTTTTAACCGAAAAAGGTAATTGGTTATCAATAACTTGGTTTCCATATATGTGTCTTAAGATGAGTTGTTTTAGGTAAAAAAATATAAATATAATGTGTTTTAGCGGAAAAAGGTAATCGGTTATAAATATATAATAATATTACCATATTATATATATGTTGCCCGTTTTATTTTTAGAAGATTAGTTGGTTTGGTTTAAAAAAAAATATAAAATAGGTAATGTAATGAAAAAAGGTAATTGGTTATTAATAAATTGATTATAGATAGGCCCGTGCAATGCATGATAAAAATCGGTGCTTTAAGAAAGTAAAAGAGACCCAGGACTTTGTGATTCAAGCTTTATGTGACGTGTGAAACAGAACAATTGTCTGTCCGTCTCAATTGAGAGCCTGACATGAAAGATTTTGAAGCCATTGACAAGCTTATATGTCCCCTGTGTAGAGGAGAAGGTACAGGATGATTATAGAAGTGGCCCGTGCACATTTGGACGAGAAAAAACGTAGTTGTGAAGAGGAAGAACAATGTGCATTTACTTTACAGGTACTGTAATATGAACTTCGACAACATGCACAGCTTGAGGATCCTCTTGATTGCACCTCAAAGTTGATCCTGCAGGACAACTAGATTGCGAGAATTTCCAGCAATCATTAGAGGTCGTTGATGTTTTAAGCAATCACAAGTTCCACGGGAAATGGTACTGGGGGACTATGCAATCACATGCTGAAAGAAACATACTCTCTCATTGACAACCTCTGTCCGAACAAGAAGATAGTAGAAAAAGGAGGGGTAGGTTGAGTGAGCGAGAGGATACTCGAAAGACAGATGATTGAATGTCGACAGAAGCACTTGGATTGAAAGTATTTTGACATTACTACAACCAAAAACCTTGGCCTCAGGTGTAAATGGCATTATTGTTTCTGATGCATTGGCTTCAAGGTTTGTTAGTCAATCTAGCTCTTTCAGTGGTTTCTGCATTGGAAGAGCATTTTAAAAGTTATATGTCCCCCTCCCTGCATATTTCTTGTATTTATGTATCTATGAATGTCGTCGAGTTTCTAAACACTTCTATCAACTAAAAAAATCTACAGAAAGAGTAAAAGCCAAAGATTGACACAAAAATATGATTTTTCATGTATTCCAGCATGGGGGTGAGGATGAAGGTGATGAAGCAGATGCAGCCCTCAGGGGTGAAGTTCATGGAGTACAAGTCAAGATGAGCATGACAATTGACAAGTGATATCATTCGCAATCTTCCTAGGAATGTCGCGTATAATGTCGCGTATAAGAAGCTCTCTATCTACCCTACATTGTCCCTGCTCATGTGTACAATGCTAGTTAAAGTTGCCCAAGTACGATTAAACTCACACCACAATTCTTTGCTAAGAAAATGACAAGGAAAAGATCATTAAATAAGAGAATGAAACTGATGAATGATTATTGGAGCTTCATTGGAAAATGATGGGAGCTTATACATCAAGACCATCGAACATATGTAAACAGAAAATTACAGCTACAACATACTCAACACAACAACATAATTATATGTGGTATAGAAGGACATAATACTTAAATCAGTAACATAATTATTTGTGTAATAAAAATCTTCCAACCAATTAAACAAATTGCAAAACAAATATACTCAAGTCAACAACATAATTATTTGTGTAATAGAATGCCATATATTAAATGTTCTAACCAATTAAACAAATTGCAGAACGACTTTACTGAAACGATTTAATGTACCAAAGCGGAGGAGAGATGCAATGGATGGATTTTTCTAGAAAATGAGGTTCAATGGTGCGACGCTCCATGTCAAAGAACCCGTTATCAGTAGCAGTTGCACAAACTTCCTCCGAAATAGTGCCTGGAAACTGCCCTGTCTTGAGCCAAAGAAATATCATAGTTCTTAGATGCTTTCATGTCAGCTGCTAATACTATGCCTTCTTCATGTGTTCAGATTTATGAGGCAACATGCGGATGTTTAAAGTCTGATAACTTATCTATTTTTCGGTGAAAATCATGAAGTTGGAAAGTGTGTTCAACTACGACGAAAAAAGTATATTAACAAAACTACACTGCACTTGTGAATATACATCAAGTGCAATTATAAATATGCAATAAGTTTTTATGCATGAAACCCAATAAATCATCCACTCCCTAGACACCTCCACAGTGTAGATAACATGCATACATGCATGGCCCCAAGTGTCAGACAAAAGTTACTTACAAAAGTTACTTGTCCAGAGTTAAAATATAATGACCAAACCTTGAGAATGCAAATAACTAAACTATAGTTGGTGGGAGTTTTAGGACAGCTTCTGCTGCAGCCTGGAGTTAGAACTTTCCATGTTATCAGAGTCTATGAGTGGGTCTACTAAACATTAACTCTATGTCTCTATCAATCTTTCATAACAACTAAATATTAATGGCTAAACTACCTCATGCCTTACTTAGATGACCAACTGTCACCAACAGCCTCTGCAGTAGCCCGTCATGCTTCCATTGGCTACTCAAGTGCAGCACAAATACCCAATTGTGGAATATTATCATATCACTATAATTTATGCAAATCATTGCTAGTATAGCAATTGCTGTGCACATACTGCAAAGACAATTTCGTACATACTTTGTATTGTTTTTGTAAAATGCTCTTAATAATTCTCTGCAAACTCTACGAATTTGTGAAATTTAATATATATATATGTGTGTGTGTGTGTGTGTGTGTGTGTGGCATCCAGAATAGAATCTGAATGTAAAATATTACTACTAACTGTTACCTAAAATGAAGTCTCTAAGTGTTTGTACACATGTCCAAGTGAGAGGATGAGACACAGGTCTGGAGATACAACCGAAGAGTCTAGGTAATAGAGACGCATACGCGTTTGATATGCAATGCGACTATGAGAGCATGAAACTTGAGTTATTACAAAAGCAAGAATGCTGTATATTTGAATTTTGATAATCTTGACAAATTCTGTGTAATGGGAATGTGTCCAACAGAATAACGACCAAAGAATTGAATTGAACATTTAACTGCACTTGGTAGGGTGGGCTTCCTTAATAGCTATAGACAAGGAAAAGAATAGTTAGTTAGAGAGAATAAAATGAGTTCAATATATTTATTTTTTTTCCCTTTTGCTCGTTCATCTCTACTCGAGTCTTCCTGCTTGTGCACGCGTACATCTTATTATTTTCATACCGTGTTGTACGAGCTAGTAGATAGGAGCGAGATACAGTGTGTATGCCTGGTTTGGTGTGGTATATTTCTTTATTATTAGCAGCCAAAGTAATAGAAACCTCTATTCTTATAGAATATGATTTTTACTTCAACCAAATACTCCCATAAGAAGTCCCCGCTCCATCAACTCTCATCTGAAGAGAGGATAGAACCATCAATCAGACGGGCCACCATTGTTATAGTAATTGAGCATCTCATCACTCTATTTCGAGCCTAGGTAAATAACATAAAAGTCCATTTCGAGAAACTGACGGAATACTTTGATATTTATATATTATTAGTGGTTATATAATATTTAAAAGATATTTGTATTTATATAAGTAAAATTATGTGTGGTTTTAAGTTTGCATTTTCGTAAAAAAAACCTCAAACCAAATGCGAATGCAAGTATTTTGGTACTTGCACTTTCACACAGTTTATATAGATTGGATATGGATTCGGTTTATGCAAGTATTCACACTAAATTCAAAGAAGACGGAAAAACTACAAAAGGTCACATAGGAGTACTTGTACAGTTATATTCAACGTTTTCACATACATTTATTTTTATTTTTATTATCTAGATAGTTGTTAAGGATCATTTTCTAATTGATTCTTCTATTTTAAATAATAATTATATATTTGTTCTTACTTCTTAATAGGACCCTGAAAACAAGAAGGTAATCATCTGTGACGAGAAACTGTGACGAGAAACTGAAGAAAATCTTCAAAGGGAATGGTCAGTTTGGATTCCTCAAGGTTGCATGGTTAATTAGTCCTCACTTTCTTTAGGTGGACGTTGACAGTGTGTCAAGGTTTACAAAGTTTTTTTCCCTTAGTATAGTACTAAATGGCAGTCTAGCATGGTCGACAACTTATCCTCACAAAGAGTGGTGCTATCATTATATAACTATTAGGATACATCTATGATTGTGACGAGTTTCTGTTTACTACAAGTTGAGGCATTGTGATTGAAAGTAACATGAAACCAGTAGCACAAAAAACTGACCGGTGTGGCCTGTTATCATTATTGCTTAGAGCAGTAATCAAGGCATGAAGCTTCCCAATTTTTTTATCATCTATGACGCCTAACTTAACAATGTCATGCGAAATGTTCTATTTCAACTTCCTTGCAAACATTTCTAAAACCTTTTTACCATATTTAACTGGACTGGAAGCTATAACAAACAGGAACAAAATGCACCTAAACTCATACAAACGCAATAATTCTTAGTCATTACCTACTGTTTTTGTGATGTTAATGTGGTGGATTTCTGCTACTAAGTTCATGACACCGCTTATGTCCTTCACATGACCCCTTTCTCCGCTACTGTCAACACTCCCACATAATTCTTTGCAGAGCAGGCTGTTAATCACAAAGATGAACTCATTATTACATCATTACCGGTTAGCATAACAAAAATAAACAAAATAACAAACCAAACAAAGCTAAATTATAAGTTCTTGTTAAATTACTATGCTTCTTTATATGAGTATATAAAGGCTATAAAAGGCACATCATTACTATATTCAAAAAGTGATCTTATAACTTTTGTAGGATATAGGCTATTAAAGGCACATCTTTCATTTACTTTTATAACTCTATCTTTATATCGAGTTCATGGGATACATACTATCTTTCTGTATTCAGCGACATGAATACATCGTACAAAGATAAAATGAAACATTCAACTACAAGGAATGAAAAAAATGATATAGTAATAACAAATCATTTACGTGTATAGTGATTAAGAATAAGCAAAGGCATCACTAACTGAAGCCTAAGACATTGCTTTTATACGAACCTTCAAAAAACTACAGAGGTGATATAGAACTAAAAGTATTTAATGAGAAGTTGAGTATAACTCAATACCTTTTTTGCTAATTAATTATACCTCAACATTTATCAAGCTAGAATTATATAAAATCGTGCCAATTGGTAAGTGACTAAAAAATAAAATATAAGCTTTTGTTGGAATGATGTCCAATACTACTTAAAATTGACAAATTCAGTGCCTCTACTTGTTTGATATACTCTTGTTTTCCAATCTGGGTGCCTTGGCTTCCTACATATACAAATATAAGAATTTATATTATTAAGTAAAGAGCCTTAAAGAGAAAGAAATTACTCGCAATAAACAGAAACCTGCCTCGTGCAGCACTTTGAACTATTTTCCAAGTAACCGACTGTGCAATGACTTGGTATAAAATTAGACTACAACACAATGTTTATAAGCACCTGTAATGAGTTAAATTCTAAGAGTTAAAACATATCCACATATGTCAGGCCAAATTTAGTTTTGCCTCTAAGCACAAGGTAACCAGAAGGTTAGAATTCAGAATTGCGATTTGAACTTTAGCACATTATTCGCTTTTGAACTGTACTCTTTAGATGTTTTAACGAAATAAAAGATTTCTCTAGTACTGGTTTTCCATCACATTAGAACACTGCTGATACGAACCAGTAAAAAAACCATTATAACTATAAAGTTAGATGTAATTCAATAAAAACTTGTAAGTTGTAACTAATCAATGGCTGATTAGATTGAATTAGAAAGTTACATTATATTATTGTTATGGTCATACTCATAGAGAATATATTGTATAATGAAATAGAAATGGGGTGATATACATACAAATACATATACTAAGACATCTAAAATGGAAATAGAATTTGAGGTGAAGAAGCGAAGATAACCAGTGTAATTGGGCCTGGATTCCATAGAGCAGCTCTAAAAAGAGAGATTGAGAAATTAGGCCTATTAGTTAAGGAATGTACTTCAGTTCAGCATGATCGCCATTTTCATCCTCCAGGATAAAAATAACGTCTATATTTGGTAGATGGTACTTGCAAAATGGCATAGGAAGGCCCTGCACTTAAAATTAGCAACAATATACATGATTCCAAATTGTGAAAGCGCTTGCTGGAGATAAAAATTCATGTTGTTTAAGTGTGCTTACCATCCAGAAACAGCTGGAAACAATTTAATGAAACTAAACATGATAGGGTACAAAACGTTCAACTCTACATCCACAGGTTTGCACTTCAAATCATATTATATTTGTGTCTGTATAGGAATAATAATTAGTCTAGTAGTCTAATTTCCAGTCAGAGGCTTAGTAAAATTTTGTATCCAATAACAAAGATAAACATGTGCATTTTTTTTCCGTTCAGCTAATAACTTGTCCATCCAATTTTGAATTAATTTTTGCATTTTTTTGGCAATGACATCTTCCCTCTGCAACCGATCATCTGGACACCTTAAATATACATCGCCGCTTTAGAAAATGATTACATAAAAGAAATGGTTCATTAGCTATTTTAGTTCCACATCCATGCATTTAACTTAACATATCTGACCTAGCTATTATGTGCATACTAATACTATAATGGTCATTTGTCATCTTCACAATCATCTCAAGGCACACTTGCTGGATAATCATGTCAAGAGAAGCACCTCAAGAGAGCACATTAGACAAGTGATGGCCCATCCGCCTCCATGCTGGTTATGAAGTTTATAGTCAAAAAATAGGATAGCTTCTATCATAATACCAACTTTCACCTGATCACAATTATGTGCAGAATGACACGGTAGAAAAGAAATAATTAATTTACAAGAAGCGAGACTTCAAATTAAACATAACATACTATGCTCAATAGAAAAACACAATTAATCTTTAATTTTAATCATTATATTATTATATCATATATATGTATAGTGAGTCCAAATTTAATAAAACTAATATTACAGCACTATTCTAGATCAATAGTAAAATTCATTTTTTAAAAGTTAAATTTATAGGGAATTAGGTAGCCAATATCAAAAATGTCAAACAAAAATGATATATTTGCCTTGCTCTGCACCAGCTTTCTTAAATTATTCCATCACAGTACAAGGAGAAAAAGTACCTTAATGGTTGAAATTCAGACTGTAAAGAAGCCACATACTTTACTTTATCACCTATCAAAATAAAAATATTTTAAGCCGTGTAATAATGAGTTTCAGTGTCTAGAAGACAATAGTGATATGGATGCCAAAACAAAGAGCATTGCTTACTCATATATTAAGAATTTGTGTAAAATTATTTCGATTTTTTTAATAAAAAGATGCACTAAAGTAGTGGAAAAAATGACTGCATGCCTTTCTTGAAAGTGTACATTCTGGATGAGGCAGTAGATGCGTCTTGCTTAGGTCGGGCTTGAGAACCGAGGTTATATTCGCTAGTAACATCAGCCTCCCCCCAACCAGAAGCTGGTTTCTTAAGATGAAATGCATTGTGTTTCTTTCAGGCCTTAAACATTCTTTTACAGGATCAATTTCCTTTGCTGCTGGACCCTGAATACAATTTAAGGATTATTAATAAAATGAAATTTCTTCACTGAAGGACGCCTACAACTGTCAATAGAGCTCAATAGTATAGCCTTACAATATCAATAAAGAATGCTTTAAATGAGGTACATCTAAAAGCTTACACAAGGAAGTAGAAGAAAATCAGCTAAGATAAGTGTGACAGACTGACACCAAATTTTTTGGCAACTCCCTTAACCAATGTCTCCTGGTATATTTCTGAACCTCTTCACATTGCAAAAAGAAACATAGCTAAGATCATCATTCAAACCAAAAAAACACAGTAGATCACACTGGAAAAAGTCAAAACGTTTCTGAGATAAAGATGTACATTTGTTGTACCTCCCAATATCCACGTCAAATGTTAAAACAAATTGAAGATAAAAAATTTGATAATACGACTTTCAAACGTATATATAGGGACAATTTTAAAGTGTTTGCATTTTTGCAGTCAGTTTCACAGTTCGGTAGAGATAACAATTTAAAAATCATTTCTTTTGTCAACCCCTCCCCCTCCCCAAACTTTTGTTGGAATGTGTCATTACTGTATTAGTGAGTTAAAGTACGCTTTTATTCTGCTACAAAACTATCGTTATTTTGTTTAATGTTTCTCTGTTACAGCTAGACCAAAGAACCTGCTCGTGCAGGCGGTTCATTACAGACAGGGGGGCTTAAAAGTTAAAACCTTGACTGTTCTCTAGATTCTTCATTGATGCCTGATAAATTAACTTTCACCTCAATGAATCTCTAATCTAATATACAAATCAATTTTATTAATCAGATTTAAAATCTTAAACAAAGCGCTTACGTGAAATACCAGCAGGACCAGATAATAATATCCTTGGGCACAATGTAGGCAGATTTGTAGCTATCTTCGCGAATCTATTGCACTTCAAATGTATGAAGGTGGAAGCAACCAGGCCATTTTTTGTACTCTCACTGTCAAGTAAAGTATGATGTCAATTAACAAAGTCTTAATAACAACACTCTTATCAGATAGGGTTGTCAAGAGCAGAGAAAGATGAATTCTTACAAACAAAGGCCAAAACTGCAACAAATATAAACACAAAAATGCAGTCATATGAAAACTCTTACACGGCAATTAATGAACTGCAAAGACGCGTGTGTACACCTCCAGCATCTTCTATAGTGTTGCTACTTTTTTTAGATGTGTCGAGATAATTTAAAACCAGCTAAAAGTAGATTGCTCTAGGTAGGTTGCCAGGTTGCATAGAGCTGCAGGACACACCCATGTATGTGATAATAATAATAGTATATAAAAATGAAGACAAGAAAACGAAGAAGATAAAAAAAAATCCATGGCCCCGTGTGAATTACCTTGGAAAAAGTTATGACATATGTACGATTCTAATCACTTCAAATGAAAGCTGCAAAGTTGCGCAGTCTGGAGAGCTTTACTACACGCAGAAGATTCAATATATCCAGAAAGAGATTTACCACCACCACCACATATAGAAGTCAATTAAATCAAACAGATTGTGTGAATGTAAAAATACGTTACAAACTTCAAATGTTAGAGCAAACTACGCATTTGAACAGTATAAAGCTTTAATTGGTATACCTTTCAGCCAAACCTTAACATTAAAAGAATATTATAACTTGAACTAATTTAGAATATTATGACTTGGTTTAAAAGAATATATTATTAGTACATAAATGAGATTTAAATATTGGAATATGTTAATAGGAAAAAACAATTAATAATATTAGATAAATAATATGGTTTACCGCTAGCAGTTAAACCTAATTCAAGAATTGCGGTTCAAAAAATGAATTAGTCTAATCAGATGCCAGAATCTGAACATATGAGTGGTTATTGGGTATGTCTAAAAGGGCAGAGATTAAACACAACTTGCTCGGACAGGTTTCAATCTCGCTATCTACGCTGTACGTTGTGCTTTATGCCTATAAATTGGGTAGATTTACGTACAATACAATGCAACAAAGTCAGTTCAGCCATAGAGCTAAGACAGTACACCAAGCTACTACCAGTGAAAAGAGTTTACTGGCTCTAAAACATAACTTGCTGGGCCAAGTTGGTTTCACTCGTTCATTCTAAAACTTGTTCTTCGTGATATATACTCAAACACGGAAGAAGGTTCTGTAGACTCTAATAGTAATTAATTTTTGGCAATGCGATACAAATTTGATTAAATACAGCCTTATTAATACCAGGATCACCATTAATTGTTCCATAGCATATTTAATCTGGTACACTCACACTTACTTGGGGGGTCAATGTCATATGGTATTCTCACATTGTAGTACTCAGTGTCTTACTTTACTGATAAGGTCCCTTGCAGGCATGCTATTAATCAAGACTCTACCCGGTGTTTCCATGTCAACTTGAATTTACAGATGTCCTCAGTGCCTATACATATAAGCAGAGATTTAAAATAATGCGAATAGTAGACACTAAAATCATATAATCAATAGAAAATATTGTGTGGTTTATAGTATATCAATCATCAACAATTAAGACTATATCCACAAAGGGCATAAATTAAAGGAGTTTCCAATTATTTTTATAAAATGATCCAAAATCACCTTATGCTCTCTCAAAGGTAAGAGACGGAAAGTAAAATAATCAGTCGATCTGACCTTGACTATGAACTAATTGGTCCAAGGCCAATGAGGCAGTTGGTACCAAGAATCCGATCTTGCCAAGAAATATGATTAACTCCAACTTAACACCAAAGTAGAACACTCAAACCCTCTAAATACAATTTCGAGACAATCACTAAATCATGTAAAGGTAACAAGACAACTTACAAATTTGTAAGAGCATCCTCATTTAATATGTTGCTTAAAAACCAAACTAACCTGTTCATTGGTGGTTGTAGTAATATTAGTGGTTCTCTATGAAGGCTAGAAAATGGCGCTAGTCTTAGAATGCAGTGAACATTTTTAAATTTAATAAAAAACAGGCTAATGCAATCTGAACATATAATTTTTGGCCCAATAATTCAAATAACTTTTCCGAGTAGAGGTGATGGAAATATGTTGTGGTCATTTAAAATCAAACTTTGTAAACACAGAAATGGAGAAATAAACATGCATTATGAAGAGTATAATAAGAATTTACAGAAAATAGAGGCATGCCTTTATGCAGCAAACACACTTGAATCAACAACCAACATATGTTGCATTTCTTCTGTGACTTGAATCCAATTAATATGCACCAGATCATAAAAGATCATCCTGTATAAATAATAGCTAAATCAAAATTAAAATAGCTAGTTCAGTAATAAAATAAATATAAGTGGCAACCAAAATATTTCTAACAGTAAATCAAATATATCTCCACCTCATTATAATAAATGAATAGCACCAAAGTAATTCTCAAAACCTACCAAAATCAACCCGCAATTGATATAAAAATATGGCAACTTGTTCCAGTCTATACCAAGATAAAAGCTGGTTGTGACCTTTCATCAAACATGTAAAACGCGATAAAATATTACACTTATACAGTACCATTTTTAGGTTCTCATTTTCTGGGAAATGGATTGGATTCAATAATTGATAGCACATACATGAATTTCGGGAAACCCTAGTGGTAATATATATATATATGTAACATGTATATATATTTGGGTAAGAAATCTTAACTTTTTGATTAGCAGGATCATCAGCCCTCATCATCTTATAATTGAAACAGTGTATTAGGAGGAGAAGAAGAAGAATGAACACCAAGAAAAATCAACACCTGCGTAACAGTTTGAGACAACAGTCGAGTCGTCGCCTCTCTGGCAAAATTGTAATTTAGAGTTTCTTTGGGGCATAGTTGTCATTTCACGTGCATTTTTCTGACAATTTTTGTCCTTAGAGCAACTTCAATGCAAGGGAGTCCTTACCAATAAGAGTGCCACCTGGACAGAAATAGGGAACAGACATCAAAACTATCGCTCCAACGGTGCAAATCCTTGCCTAAATTTTTTAGGGGAGAGAAAGAGGATCCCTACATATGGGGATGGATTTTGCATCCCTATATGGTGTGAGTTATCTACTGTTCTACTTTTTTATTTTTTCCGGCTGTTTATTTTGTCTCCAGCCATGTGTTCATTTTGTTGTTGGCAAGGAGAGACATTTGGGAGGTGAAGTTGGTGGATGGTGGTGACAAAGTGGGTGTGTTCTTTTATTGTTAAACAGAAATTAGTTAATTATTAAATTTTATAATTTTGGAATTTATATATCGGAGTTGTGATATATAATTTTTCAAGAATAAATTTTTATTAAATAATTAGAAGTGGTTAATATATTATAAAATGGATGAAAAGAATTAAAGAAATAACTTTTGGGAATGTTGAAATCTTACTTTTTAAATTATAGGGAATCAATATAGGGAACATCATTGGAGTAAAATTATTTTTTGATCCCCTATATTTTAAGTAATCATTATTTTATTATATTTTAGGGAACCAAAATAGAGAACCCCATTGGAGATGCTCTTAGTCGGCTTATTATAGGGCGTGTTTGACTTCAACTTCAAAATAAGCCAATTTATGGCTTATAAAGTCATAAGAGTTTACGAGTGGTGTTTGTGTACTCAGCTTATTTGATAACTTATAACTTATAAATTGATAAGTTGAATGTTAGAAATTACCAACATTTTACTTAACTTATCAATTTATTCTTTCATTTCTTTATTTTTTTAATACTTTAAATTTTTACCTTTGTATTTTTAAATATTTTTTTAATTTAAAATGTAAGTGTTGAAATCATTGTATTTAATAATTATTTTTTCAAATTTAATTTAGCAAATTCTTCACTAACTTATAAGTAAATTTATCCAAACACCCGTCTAACTTATAAGAATCCATCAACTTATCACTTATAAAGCACTTACTCATTTTAAAATATAAGTCAACTTTTTTGTGATACCCCAAACGCCCACATATACTCTCTCCTCCCACAATTCTTTATATTGAGGTTGGACACGGTTTAATGTATAAAACGGATATAAAGTGAGAGAAAATAGTGGATGTAATTAATTTTTATATTATAAAATTTTACTATTTAAAAAAAAATTGAAATATAAAAAATTGAGAGAGACATTTTTTAAAAAAAAGTGTAAAGAAATGAGAGAGACAAAGAGAGTATAGAAGTATATATCAAAAAATGTTTGATACATAAGAAATAAAAACCTAGGAAATACTTAGCAAAAAAAACCTAGGAAATACTTAGCAAAAAAAAAACCTAGGAAATACTTAGCAAAAAAAAACCTAGGAAATGGTTGACATTGATTTCAGTAACACAACACTAAATCACCATAATAGTGATGAATATAGTGTCAAATAACTACAATGTAACACTAAAATAGTGACCCAAGGACATCTAATGAGTTTTGGTTCACCAAATTTGGTGACTTTCATAATTCTCACTATACCCTTATGTTTGTTAATAAAAACAAGTTTTTTCTTGTCCTATTAAACTTATTCTTTTGTACTTTTTAATTTTAGATTTTATTGATAATATAAAAATAAAAGAAAAAGTTAGAATATTCCAATTTTAAAGTGAGATTTTTTTTAGTGTCAAATTATAGTATCAATGAATTGAAATATATTTTATGGAAATGTCTTTTTGACACCAAAATAGTGGTATAGTGATGCTATTTCATGGATCGAAAATGGTCTAAGTAACCATATATACTTAGATTGACTATATATATAGGCGGGTGCTATTTTTGTTCTTGGTTTGAAATTTGTGACTTGTATAGCATCATTATACATATATCATCGTTGTTTTGCTTTATACTTGAGCTATCAACTATTACATAATGCAAGATGGGATATGTAATAACGTGGCTATGCTAAATGTTCAACTATATTAAATACAAATTTTACATATCCATGGAGGAGAGAGTCTTCCGAGATCTCCATTCATGCCAGCACAGTCTCCATAAATCATCTGAACTTTCATGCTCAAGTAAACTACGGCAAGGATGAAATCACAGGCCGTTGGAATCTATGATGCCTTACGAGAACCTACCAATCGACGATATGGCTTGCTGAAGACCTTGCCCAAGGGAGTCTTTGGAACTGGGATAAATTTTCCAACGACTGCTAGCGGCCAGCTGAAACAAGGAGATTGCCATTATAACTATTTCAAGATGAGGACGTGACTCATGCTTTAAGAATCTAACTGTTTAATTTAATAGCACAGTGTTGGAGCTAGTTTTACATCACTCGCTTCCTTTACATGTCGAATGTTGAAAGGTTGTGCTAACTTCATGAAGTTTGTAGAATTGTTGAGAAGATAATTATGTTCATGCATTAATGTATTTGCATTTAATATAAGTAGTATGAATCTGACTAGACCAATGCATCTAATATGTCATCTAGAATGTTCAGCTATACCTATAAATTGTATCTTGCATATTGTAGCAAATCAGATTTCATAATATATTCATAAGTATTCTTATAAACAGCAGTGTGCTTTCTGTGCCTAGTTTATTGAGTCTGATCTTGGGCCTGCAGTTAGTGTGTCTACTGCAGTGTATAGAGAGTGTTTAAATTTCTCAATATATTTTTGCTAGTGTGCATGGTCTGAACTCTGAATCGCGGCTTTTAATTTGGTTGTTTAGGCTTTGGTGGATTGCTTTGTGCTCGCATCTGTAATTCTGTATTCATTTATTACTCTAAAAGCCAACTTTACTTTCATTACCTTTTTTTTAACTCCTTTTTTTCTTTTTGAGCTTACAAATGTATATGTGTGTTATTTGCATTAGTTGCTTTTATAATTCATCCTTTTTATTCGCTTGATTTTGGTATCTTTTCATTTTTGCAATATTTGAAATTTTTGCCGAAAACTAAATTGAACAAACCTTATCTTTTCTTTTTGGTTCGTACAATAGGGTTCGATTTAATTTTTACAGTCTGCTTTTCTAAATTTTTGTTTCGGTTAGAAATGGAATTCGATAAATGCTCACTCTAGTCTCGCATCTACATTGAACCCCTCTTGTGCTCTCATTCCATGGGTTTTTCTAAAGTTGATAACTTCATTCTACTTGCATTCATTAGAGCAAGTTCAATTCAATGCTAAAAGTGGTGCTATCTATCCATTCTATATATAATTCAATTTTACCCTTATATATTTTAAAATTATATGGCATGCCACTTCTCTCTTATCTAAAGAAAAAAATGAGTAAATAATGTTTTAGTACAGAATCGAATCGAACCTCTGACCTTTCCTAAGGAAATCATTCTTATAACCATTTGAGCTACATGACTTCTTTTGATTTTGAGTGAAAAATCACATTACATAAAACTCACATTAATATAGCATTAATTATAGAACTTACCTCTCCAATGTAATGCTATACTTGGTTCTAAAATTGAAAAATGCTGTAGTTGGTTCTAAATATAGAACCAAACATAAATGTAGCTATGATTGCCACATGGGCATGCAAGTGGTTGATTGGAGGGTACTGAATAACTAAAGTAATGGTGACAACCATATTTTTAAATTTAAAGACTTAAAGTTTAAGATTTTGGAATATAGCTAAATTTGGATGTAGTTGGTGCTATTTTAAAATCATGGATTGGACTATAAATTTTATTTTAACATCAAAAATCACTTTTTGGTTAGAAATTATATCAATAACTACATCTATTTTGACATTAACATTGATCATGTTTTTCCATAAGATCACATTTTCCTACAATTCTACCGTAAACCAATATTCACCAAATCATACCGTTAAACCTTGATATATGACTACTTTTGAGATTATAAAATTTTATTCGTTTAGCGAGATTAAATATATGATGTTTATATTATGTCAAGACTGAAAAAAGTAATTCATTTGACAAGTTTATTCGTTTCGGATATTTATTTATTGGAGTTCTACTTGTAACTATAATCCACTAAACAAGTCCAATAAACTAGTTATTCATGCTCTTAAATTGATTTTTAAGGAATGTGATAAAAAAAACAATACTACAACAATCTCTTAATGATTTCTTAAATCACTAATAACATTGCTTCACTAGTTATTTTTAAGTACCATATTTATCTTTTTAAGAATCCTTAGCTAATTTTTTATAATAAAATATAAGAAATATCACCTATATATCTTCTACTTTAATCAAAACAATGTATTTTTAATAATAAAATACTAGATAAGGTATGAATATAAGAAGTATTGTTGAAAACAAAATTACTTATTTATATTCTAAATCACTAAAAATTAATATTTTATAATTTATATAAGAAATTAGTTAAGATACAGTTGGAATTGCTCTTAACCTATAAATGATATTTATGTGGTTTGAGTTGCTAGCTTGTATGCTAATATGGGTCGTATTTGAACATGGCCCCTGTTCCGTAGCCACCACAAGTTTACTAAGGTAGCTAGTTTAGTCATTATTGGCTGAACCACGAGAATGAAATGAATAACTAGAAAAACACCAAACGATGGTATGAATCTTAAATGCATATAGTATCACAGAATTGTCTTCCTCGCATCAGTGTGTGTGTAAGGTTTATCCACAACTGCTTGCTTTCCACATATTTCCATTCCACTACCAAAACGTTTCCACTGCTGGACTAAGTTACTGTACTCCTTAGATTAAGCTACATTTTGTGATCTAATTCTGTGCTCTAATAGGAAATAAGGTGCACTACTTAGCAAGTAAAAGAAAAGAGGTACAAAAAGTAAAAATTACAAAAAGAAAAGAATCCACCTCAGAGTACTAAAAAGGTGCCATTAATATTGTTAGATAAATGTGATTCAAAATTTAAAATAAAATTAGTTCTGTTTTAGATTTTAATAAATCCTGATGTTTAGAAAATAGTTAATGATTTTAGTTGAGATTTAGGTGGTGTTTAGTTAACGTGATTATTAGGGTTACCTGTTTTATAGGTGTATTTGTTTGATATGCACCCTATATAAAGGTTTAACAGATGTAATCTATTTTATGGAAGTAATATGAATAAACACTTTTGTTTTGTTACTTTTTGATTATATTTATTTTACTTTTATCAATTATAAAATTCTAACAAATATCACTCATCACTTTTGGAGCGATTTTCTTACCAAAGGAAAGATTGGTTACTACATGGGACATATTCATATGTGAAGCATCAAACAAGTAAATTCATAAATAAAAACCTTGTTGTAATCATAAATCAATTCATTGAATCTATATATTATAAGATTGCTTCCAATGCTGAGTGAAATGATCGCTTGCCATTTCACTCTTATTTACAGCATGAGCCATATCATCATTTCGTTATTCGTTTATTTTGCTGGATGCAGAAACGAAAGCAATAGGTAGATACTTAATACGAGATCCAGTAAACTCAGAGAAAACAATTTTGTAAACCTAGGCCTTGAAGTTGAGGCCTCAAGGGACAAGGACATTGGCAAATCTCATGTCGAAATTATACTTCAAGTCCATTTTCAAGGACCTTGAAAGACATGAACTTTGTCCATTTCTTCTAAAAATCTCTTCGCATCAAGAATTAAGCCAATCGAGGGAATATTGTATCACACACACTTCCCTCCAAGGACTGATCAAAGTTTTTCAAGTTAGCAGCTAGATTGTCATCATATTTTTTATTGTTTGCCAAACTGAATGAAGACCTGAAGGACTTGTGACTAGTTGGGGGAACAAATGTTGGACCACAGCCCAACAAGGAAACGGGCCAGCCCAATACAAAATAGATATAAATTGGACAAAGATCCTTAGGAATTGAGAGGGAAACGGTGCAAATGGGACTTAATAAAGTTTAGGTTTGATAGGCTCGTCTCGTCTTTAGTTATCTTCAAACCTTATTCAGGATCATATGACTAGTATCATATAGCTACATGCAAATAAACTTCTGTCAAAAAGAAGAAAAACAAACATGCAAATAAACGTTGGGAGCAGCTTTATTGACGATGTGCTAGGAAAATTCGATTAGTCTTCTTCCTAATGATCTTCTTATCGATATCATGGAATGGTTAAGTTATGTAGATGATCATAATAATTTTTGGTCGCTTAAAGTTAGCTAGGGATATATAGTATGAAGAGTGTTGCAATATATAAAAATCTGGAAATCATTTCGGATCCCTTTCTTTCTTTCTTTCTTTCTTAAATTAAATGCACATTGTTCCTTTTTCACAACAACGATTTTTCTCGTCCAAATGTTCATGGGCAACTTCTATAACCATCCATCCTGTAACTTCTCCTCTACACAAGGGACATGAAGTGATTTTTCTTAGTTTGCATGTGTAGTAATAGTCCTGTTGTATTAGTAATTTATTCGAATGACATGCATGTGTAACAGATTCAGGGAAAATTGCAAGCCTGGCAGCTGCTTGTTTTACTTGTATTTCATGTCACCATGGAGAATTAGACACCACCATCGTTCCCTTTAAAAATATACGTTTGAATAGAAACAGAAATATGTAAATCAAATCTTCATTATATCTTCGTACAAACCAAACAAACAAAGGTAAAACAACTAAACAAAGTACTTAATTTTATCGGAAAAATTAGGCTTTATACGATTGATGAGATCAAGAAATTGACCGAAGAATACCATGAGGTATTGCTATATATATAAGGACAAAACTCCAGTAAAAGTACTACAATTCAACATAATTAACTAATTTTTTGTACTGATATCGCGGTTTTACTAGCCACTACAAGGAAAACAGCTAAAAGTGACCACACCATTGCGGTCACATTTATATCAAAAATGACCATTTTCGGTCGTTTTTATCTAAAAATGACCGGAACTCCGCGGTCACTTATAAGGCCGTCGAAAATAGAGTTGCGGTCGAAAATAGAAACAAAAAATGACCAAATACAGTCACATTTATGAATTCCAATTATGACAAAAAACAGTCACATTAGTAATTGACTGAATCCGGTCACTCTAATTTTAGCAGATTCAACCATCTTTTGTCACAATTAAGGTACTACATATGACTATTTCTGCTCACAATAGATGCTTTGTTGCGACCAAAAATGGTGGAAAAGCACTTTTCAAATGGTAATTAAATACTACCAAAATCGGTCACATTTATTTTAGTAACTAGCCTGCACAATTTCACCTATATATTTCCACATTTCTTGCTTTATCACAGCATTCATCACAAGCCTACAACAAAATACATACACAAAAGTAATACAATTTGAAACCAAAAAATTCTCATTTAGATACCATAAACACTACTACAAAATCTACAATAGATACTAATATATTCTCTAGAATACTCCATCAAGACTACCATAAAATCAAGATAAAGATTCTACAAAATTGACAAACTATTTGTTCTAATGTAGCCTAGACCGAGTATAATTAGAATAAACTACGGACTAGAACATTGTTGATGCTGCCTTCTGCATCACTTTTCTTTCCATTCTATTTCCTTCATCGTTAGCTTAATTACTTCCACTCCCGTTCCCGTTTCTCCCGTCGTTGGCCTGGTCGTTAACTGGTCATCAACATCTGTATCCTGAACAAAAAGAGCATTTTATTAGCATAAAACAAGTTAGAAAAAAAACAAAAAAATGTTTTTATTTTGTTTTCAGTTACGTTTGCACGTAAAAGAATTTAGAACAAAATAACTATAATTAAAATGTTAGATTAAAATAACTGATTAAAAGTAAATTACAGACTTACTAGCTATAAAGTTACTGGCTATAACAATCAAGTACTATGTTTACTCTTTTTAAAAACTACAAGACAAAACAAGGAGCCGATTTATTACTTTGATTAGACAAGAATACCATTTCAATTAAATAAATACCTCCACAAGATTTGTTCCTACAACATGATCCTTGTCTTGAGTAATCTCTTTAATATGTTAGTAATCTTTTCTATTCACTAATTGATGTTAAATGAGCCGTAATTTTGTTTTAAAAATCCACATTATATCTTAGACTGGAATTCAACTTGCAAAATTGCACTTGGCAATAAAGGAGCAATAAAGGAGATTACAATTTTTAACTTCAAATGGTTATGGGCTGCATGATTGAGCTACTTTATATCGATTTGTGAGATGATCAATATCAGGATTCTGTGCCCTTGCTATTTAAAATATCATCTATTTTTCCAGCTACAAATAGTGCAAAGAATCTGTTGGAGCAGAACAATCAAGCTTTTGGGCTTTTAACAGCTAATCTCTCTAGTAAATGTTCTGAAGCCATGTTGGTTAGTAGTTTCATACTTCTGTTGTCTTGTTAATGATGCACCTAGGAAATATATGTCTTGATAAAATTATAATGTTATCTAATATGACTTTTATCTCTTTTAAATATATAGATCCGTTTATATATATATAATGGCATGTTTCAAGATATACATAATTTGATTGCCTGTTTTCTGCTGATATCTTGTCTTAACACATGTTACAAACAGTTACAGGATAACATTGATCTCTTTTGTCGCACGAGGAACAATATCAGCACCATCTTAAACAAGTACGTAAATGTCTATAACATATAGTGATTCTGTTTTCAGATACTTTTAATACCTGGCTTTTAGGATGCTCACAGAAGAATAACCAGACATATGAATACACCAAGGCACGAACACCCAAACACAATAAATTCTATATTAATTAGGGTATTTTTTAAAGTATTTAGTGTGACTTTGCAAATAATACTAAACAACATTTGTAAAAAACATCTAGTCCAATGCCTCTAGCTGCAGCAATTCATTTCCTTACCAGGCATGCAGACAAAGTTTGGCCCCGGAACATCTTAGCATACCAGCATGATATGTAGTCTAGATATGTAATAATGATCTATATGCGTAAAGATATATAGCTAACTTTCATGCCTTCTGTTTGCTTCCTGTACGACTTCAAGTTTGTTGCAAAAAATATTTTTTTTTTATTTTTACTTGGACAGTAGTTGGACTTTATTTTGACATAAGAAAAATACAAATAAGAAGTTATTAGTGTAGAATATGTTCTCATCAAACCCTTTAAATAAATACTCATTTCTCATCAAGTTAACTACAAGAATCAAGACATAGTACCAAAAACAAAAATCAAGTATCGATTTACCAAAAGACATGTCAATTAAATACCTGAAAACTGATTTCACAAGAATCAAGATTTGGTCTACCATTTCTACCATCACCATCAATTGTATTATTTTCATGACTTGGCACTTGCAAGGATTCTTGAAGTTGCACTGATAAGCTGACTGATACTGATACAAATTCATCCGGTGAACCTGCTTTCGATTGTAAAACGAACTATTATTTTAGTATAAAACCAATTTCAAATCTACAGAGAGAGAGAGAGAGAGAGAGAGAGAGAGAGAGAGAGAGAGAGAGAGAGAGAGAGATAGAGAGAGAGAGAGAGAGAGAGAGAGAGAGGAAGCACCTTAAAAAGCTCAAATCGAAGCCTGAATTAATTCATCCCTGAAACAAGTAAAAAACCAAATTAAAGAGAGAA
Organism: Heracleum sosnowskyi; assembly: GCA_030848705.1. Lineage (NCBI taxonomy): Eukaryota > Viridiplantae > Streptophyta > Magnoliopsida > Apiales > Apiaceae > Heracleum > Heracleum sosnowskyi. The sequence goes on along the minus strand of CM061242.1, from coordinate 3,335,228 downwards.
ATTGAACTGTTGAATTGAAGCACCAAATGAACAAGAAACCCCTAATTGAAATACAGGAAACCCCTATTATAATTAAAATACAAGAAACAGAAGATATTGGATGAACTCTGAAGTCTTCATTCGTGAAAAAGAAGCTCAAATTGAAATAGAGGAGAGAAACAGATACGAGCCTATGAGGGAGAGGCTGTGTGTAGCGAGAATGAATGAAGTAGCTGGGACACAGATCTGACGAGAGAGAGAGGAGGCGAAGGAAAGAAAGGGCAAGAGATATTTTGTTAAAATTAGACCCGGCAATTTTCGACACGACACGAAACGATACGAAAATTTAGTGTTTGGGTTTCCATTTTTAGTACACGAAACGAAAGTACACGAACACGAAAGTACACGACCGAGATTTAGTGTCGGGTTTGGGTTTACCCTTCAAGTACACGACACGACACGAAGTACACGAAATAAATAAATTAATTAAATTAATTAATTAATATATATATATATATATATGTAATATTTTTTAACATAATATAAAACTTTATGTTAAATTTTATGACATACGTTTAATTCACAAATATGAAGACTTGAAGTAGTTTTATTTGAACTTTGAAGATGTATAATGTATTGTTAATTCTGGATTTCTGGTGACATGAACTGTTAAAGCATTTCGTGTACAAATTCGTGTTAATTTCTTTTCAATATCGGTTCGTTTCGTTTCGTTTCGTTTCGTTTCGTTTCGTTTCGTTTCGTTTCGTTATCGGTTCGTTTCGTTTCGTTTCGTGTAAACGAAAACTACACAAATAATCTCGTGTCGTTTCGTGTTTTTACCGTGTCGTGTTCGTGTCTGGATTTTGGGTACACGAATTTATTTCGTGTCGTTTTCGGGTAAACGTTTCAGGTACACGAAACACGAAAGTACACGACACGAAAGTACACGACACGAACGAATTGCCAGGTCTAGTTAAAATGAGAGCGAAAGAGGGAAAGTGTTTGGGCGGTATTATTTGCCGCTCTAACATTGCTGCCATTCTATAGTATTGTTACTATATTTATGTGTTTTTAGTTTATAAAATTGTGAATTTTAAATTTAATAGATCAAAATATTAATTAGAATTTAAATTTAGTAAAATATCAATCAATCAATTAATATTATACTTTTAAAGACGAAACATTAAAAATTTGGTCGGTCGTTGATCGGTATAATTTTTTGATACATTGTGATTTTACTTAATTACTCTTGATTATTTATTAAAAAATATTATTAAATAATAACAATACATTTTATAATCAATTTACTTTTAAACTAAAAGATATTACTTTTCTAATTCTTTCCGACAAAATCTTTTATTTTTCCAAAAATATCACGGACAATTATTTTTTACTATATTTTTTCCAATTCTGTTTTTCCAAAATTATCACGGACAATTATCTTTTTTAACTAAAATACTTGTAGAGATGTTGCTGGTAATCCATGCATGAGATCATGTATGACAAGGAGGCGACTCCTATGTTTGGGGCCTCCTGTCTTGTTGATTCATCTTCTATATTTGAGTCCACTAAGAGAGTAAGAGAGAGAGAGGTGGACACTTGTTATAATCCTTTGGGCCTATTTAGGACCCGTGCCGAGATTCGGGCATAACAGCTACTATCACTTTGCTTTCTTCCATATTTCTTTCATATTGGTATTTCAAAAAAATTTCTCGATGATGATCCAGTTTGTGGTAGTTATTTGTGACCAAAAATGACTGTATCAGGCAATCCAAGTGACGGTTAATGTGACTTCCACTAGAAGTCATCGGTATTATTATACATGTGTGACACTTTATGGCAACTCAGTCACTTATACTAATCTTTGTGACTGAATCCGGTTAGTAAGCTCCCTAGAGCGATTGAATAGTATTTTCAGTCACATTTGATTTAGATTCTGTTTAGATTTTGACTGTATATGGTCCCTTTGGGATATCAATATTGCAAAATTATTTATGATAATAATCAACATTCAAATTTGTATTTTTTATGATATTGGAGATGTTATGACTAACATTTTCCGAAGTATCATATGTTTTATTATCTTTGATAATTTTTTACATGCGTGGATTTGTATGGTTTAACACTTACAGTAATCACGTTTGTTAATCCCTAAATTCAAACCCAAAACATTGCCTTCAGATCTTAAACCCATCTTTTTACCAATGACTAATACATGTTATAGTGTTCACTTATGCACAATTATATATTATTTATTTTTCTTGTGATGTAGAGCATGATTTTATGATATCATCGTAATTTTTACAATTTTTATTTTTTTATGATTTATTACATCTATTATATATGTAAAACTAAAATAAATCAACGTCTTGAAATGGCCTTGATATTTCATCTACTATTAATAGTTGATTCCTTTTTCAAGTGTTAATTACGCTCCTGTAATATGCTTGTAATATGTTAAGATTTAGTCTAACATTTGTTACGGTTTTTCATCTAATTTTATTGATAAATAAGTAATATTTTTGGATGAAATTTCAATTTAACCGATTACAATGCCTAATTATCGGTTCACAACAAAAACAATGCATTTAATTTTTGGTATCTTGATATATTTTCTTAATTTTACAAAATGGTTAATATACATTATATGATATAATTTTGAAATATTTTTCAGAAATGACCGAAAATGGTGGCTATTAGAAATGTGACCGCACATGGTCAATTCTGGTCACGGACACAAATGACTAATTATGTTCACTTTTATAGATGCGACTAGATTTGGTGGATATTAGTTTCAAATATTTTAAACACCTACAAGCGGGAATTTTCCCGCTCTATGGCTAGTAAAGTAAAGCGACTACTCCCGGTCATTTTTGTAAATGTGACGAATTACGGTCATTTGGTGTTCATACATGCGACCATTTGGAGTCATTTTGGTCTTCGGTCGAAAGTTACCGGTCGAAATTAAAAGTCAATCAAAGAGTTATGTGAGTTGACTATTCTTGTGACCACAAACGGTAACTTTTAGTGACGGTCACTTTTACCGGTCACTTTTAACCATATTTTTTAGTAGTGATGCCTCGCCCAAGCAAACAACAAACATAACCAAGCTGTCTTCTTAATGCTCTTCTTCTTTGTGCTCCAGGACATCAGTCTCAGTTGGGAAGACCATCTCGCATATGTCACAGGTTGCGGCCGTCTTTTTTTTCATGATGTTGGAGTGGACTTGAACATTGTGATATTCTTTGTCCTTCCTACTGTCAAACTCCTTTTTATCGCAATGATAACACTCAAATTTGTCCGCCATTCTTAGCCGTTAAACCTACAAAAAAAACAAAAAAAACATATTAGGAGCCAAATATTAGAGAGAGAGAGAGAGAGAGAGATAGAGAGAGAGAGAGATGGAGAGATGGAGATGAAAACATATGTGAGCGGGTGTTAAAAGAGAAATGGAGATGGGGGAGGGTGAAATGTGTGTGTGTGTAGTGTGTGTGTGAAATATGGGAAGAAGAGAAAAATATGGGAAGAAGAGAAGATGGAGAGAGTACTTAATTGCTGGAGCTTTGAGGGTGGTAGCTAGTGTGAGAGGTGCAAGAATATAATCTATCTATATTATAATTCCTGAATCACATTTGCCAAATTACACCCCCTAACCCTAAAGTTCCTATATAATTACAAACAATGTCATCCTTCGGACATGTTAACTGTCAAAGTTTCACATACATATTTACATAAACGTGAATAATTAACAACCAAAAAAGTACTTTAACAGAACTCAATGCATTCTTTTCCAAATTTCTAGATCTGACATTCAAACAATTTCAAATCCAAAAACCAACCCAAATGAAAGAGGTAACAGATTATGTTCTCTCTTAATCTTCTTCAATCATATGAAATCCTGAAATTTTACTTAAACGGTAATTGAATTATGCTATTTGTTCATATTTGCAGGCTAATTATAACCATCTGAAGCTTGATAATTTCACTTCTTTCCGTTCGGATTTTGGTATATATTGTAGACCTTTTCTTTGATAATTTTCAAGATGTTTGTGGTTAATTTAAATTTGATTGATGGTTGTTGTCCATTTTGTTAATTTTTTCGTTTTGTAGGAGGCAACTTGAACACGAAGAAGACAAGAACTGTTGATTACATCTTTAATAAGGAGAACTACTGTCCTTCAAATGCGGCGAATCTATCTTCTCCTTCTTCTGCAGGTATGTGTTATAAATAGAGAATGATGTTTATGTGTAAGTGTTACTGCAGGTATGTGTTATAAATAGAGAATGATGTTTATGTGTAAGTGTTATTAATTGAGACTGATATATTCACCTATATGCAGTTATTGCAACATTAATTTAAATCATAAAGATCTTCATAAAGATTCTGGTATTACTTTGATTGCAACATTAATTTAATTTCATCATAATAATGTACATAATAAACATGTAATTTTGTACCTGGTTCCCTTTATGTAGGTAAAGAAATTAATACTCCCGGGACATGTAATTTCTATGATTTCTCGAATGTTTCCATTACTCCAACTGCACCCCAAAAGATTAATAGAGTACCACTTTCCAACATATCCAATACGTTGAATTCAGAAGAAGGTATATAGAGAAAAAGGTTTAAGATAGATTACGTATTTGCTACCTTTTGTTAACTCTGTTTTGTTTGATTGAAATACATGAGTACAAAGAAAACTGAATGGTACTAAAACAAATGAAGGCAAAGGATCAGCTCAGAAGCCTAAAAATATACCTGGTTTGTATAATTTTCATTTTCATTACTACATAATAAACATTTTATTTTGGAAGCAATTTGTCATTTATTATATTTTAACCTGTTCCCTTTATGTAGGTGAAGGAAGTAATATTCCTGGGACATATAATTCCTATAATTTCTCGAATGTTTCTATTACTCCAAATGCACCCAAAAAGATGAATAGAGTACCACTTTCCAACATATCCAATACGTTGAATTCAGAAAAAGGTATCTAGAGTAAAAAGTTTATAATACATTACGGATTAGATACCTTTTGTTAACTCTGTTTTTCTAATTTGAAACACAGGAGTACAAAGAAAATTGAATGGTACTAAATCAAATCAATCCAAAGTATCAGTTGCCAAGCCTAAAAGTATATCCGCTTTGTATAGATACCATTTTCATTACTACATCTTATTTAAGATACTATGTACTTCTGCTCAAACCTTATTAATACAAAATTATAGGTCCTGCTCAATCCTGTTTAACGTAACAACTTCTGCCTAGAAAATCACACAAAAAGAAACATTCCATAGTTGCAGCAGAATCAGCTACACGGTTGTTTGATGAAACTAATGTTTATGTGGAATCTGATTTTATAGGTATAACAAAAGGTTTTATTGTATTTATATTTAGAATCTCCTTCGAAATATAATACCGTTTTGTGATATATTTAGTATCTTATAATTGTTATGGTCAAAACAATGCCTTCTCAGCTCGAAAATTAAGGTCATTATCAAGAAAGTTGTTATTTCTTCAAAAATACCAAGAAAGTGTGCATTACAACATCAACATAATAGTCTTCTTCCCATTTTAATGGCCAGTTACACCAACAAGGGATATTGGGTTTCGCAAGATTAGGAGATGAGTTTTGACCAAATGTGAAATTCGAGACCTACGCTTACGGTTTCAAAGATATTATTTACCACAAGAAAAAGTTCTATGCAATTGATTTTCGTGGTAGAATTTTTATGATTAATATTGATTTAATATGGAGAACTTTATTATTCTACAATTAACTTTAAGGTATACAAACTGAAATACATCATTCCAGTTCTAGTTGTGATAATATTCCGACATGTGTTTGGACACAGGGAGTACAAGATTTGGGAAACAAGACATTATTTGTTGAAATTTATACTATCAAATAGTATATATTTTACGGATGATTCAGACTATGTTTACAACGTAGGAGGAGGACATGATGCAGGTATTTTCGATATTTTTTACCGGTAAAATTAAACCTGACTTTCAAGGGAAACTCGTCCATCATTCCTCTCCGTCACTTTGGTGTATGCAGGAGGATGATAATGAAAAGTATTGTCACGCTTGGCCCTACTTTTCTGATTGTACATCAGACTCTCAAGAGGACGAGCTACTAGAATGGTGCACTACATTTTAAGTATTCGTGGACTTGTCGACTTTCTTAAGCAGTATTAACAAGACCTTGAGAGACATGAGAGAACAGCTGTCTAATGCACACTTTGCGACAGCATATGAAACAGATGTGTTCGGAATGGCTCAATGCAGGAACTATCTCTCATCTGTCGAATAGCTGAATATGTCTATAATTTTGTGTTAGAGGAAGAGATACTTGCTCATAATTTTATAAACGGTCTCAAAGAAGATATTAGAGAAACTATCGATTTGTGGTCACTTAGAACCTTGCAAGGGGCAGTAAACTGGGATAACTTTCAGGAATAGCAAATGGAAGAGAGAATATTATTTGAAGCTAATGAAGAAGAATATGAAATGTATGAAGGTATGAAACGACTATTTAGAGAAATCCGTGCTCCTGGTCAGGCAGAAGGAGAATGTGTAGAAGGCATCGCAACAACACGTACCGAAGAAATATGTTAAAGTTACATATTCATCTGATTATGTAAAACTTCTATTAGGAAAAGTTTCTGAAGTTAGGAGGTAGAATATGTGATTGAAGAGGGTCATTCGAAAAAGTATGGAGTTGGGGAAAATTATAGTAGTGTGGTTATTGAGCATTGCAAAACTGGCAATAATTTTCCTAACAATCAGAAAGTAGGTCAGCTAGTGATTGTAAAGTCCACCAATAAGCAGGAAACGCAGTTGCATAGCGAGGTTGTGGCGGTAATTGGAAGTGGTGAAGGGGAAGGTGCGCAAAGACAGATTTCTGAATTAAAGGAAGAACTCTTTTGCATAACTGATAAGGATGTGAAGATGATTGAAAATCAAAATATATGTAGTACAGACCCTCAACAGAACATAAACAAGGGTTTTCATGATGTTCTAGAGGGATTTTACCTTGACAAGGAAGGTGACATGGTTAAACAATCAGTTAATATAGGTAGTCAAAATGGTATAGTACTGGTTGATAGAATCGTCGTGAAGTGCTTTGGTGTAGCTGGTCGGAAGTGGCAAAATTATGTCTCATTTTCCATAGTTTTGAATGCAAATGGTTTTGAGGGAGGTGGACATGATTCTCTGTTGCAAGAGGGTGATCCCATGGCTATATAATACAACTACTACACTTGGTAACACATATCAAGATGATAACAATGCTGATTTGCAAAACGTACCAGCTGGATTGCTTTCTGGTCATCAAGCAGATAAAATTGGAACACCCTGTGATGCTTGACTTGTTGCTGCTACGCAAACAGATTTCTTTTGCAGAAAGGTGTGCCTCCTTGGGGTTTCATGGAGGAGTTTGAGAAGAAAACACATAAGCACCTAGAAGCCAAAGTTTATGCGAGCCAGCGATGTTACTTAAATTCACTGGAAATTATTCAGGTCTGTCCTGGTGTAGAAGTAGAACTACCAAGTCCTGACCTATTCCTTTGGGCCAGCCGTTCTGAATTTACAAAAATGTGGGAAAAAGATTGCATGCCAATTAAAGGCATCCCAAAAGATCTATGTCTCAAATTCAAAAATTCATTTTACGGTGGTCTCTTGCATTCATTTGGGAATCCGGTGGCATCAGGCCATGTGTTTCTGCTAGGTGCTTCGCTTATACAATTGGGATTTAAGCTTGCTAGTGATATTTCAGGCCATAATATGATGCAGATTATCAATGGGCCTCAAACACCTACAAATGCGAATGGGTTGGAAAAGAAGTTTAGTAATGTTGCAAAGACGAATGCCCGTAAATTTGATCCGGGAGGCACTGTTGATGCTTTTCGGGGTGCAATTTCAGGTGGCAAAAAGAATAAGGTGCAAAAATTATTATTGTTGGATGTCATTCCTGTGTCACTGAGTTTGGAGACTGCGATAGGGGTTATGAATGTGTTTGTTTCAAGAAACAAAAGTAAATTAAGGAAGAAGGATCAGGTCTTTTACTGTCATACTAAATTGGTTGTTCTAATTGATCAACTGTTTAAAGGTCAGAGAATTAAAGCAAACCACAAAAAAATTCAACTTTTCAACATTTCTTTGGTGATCAAGTCAGAAATGAACCTTATTTCAAACAGTACATATTATGCTTAATAGCTACTGAGGTTAGATACTTGTATCTCTTACTATTTTTACTGAGGCAAAAATTACCAGTTCAATTGATTTGGAAAATTAGCTCTGAAAATAGATACTCAGATACAGACAGATATAATACCAAGGTTTGGAATTGAAATTTGGAGAGGAACGTAATTTTGTGGTTCATCAGGGGTATTCTCGTAATTAAATTAGTAGAGGTGCGCACCTCTACCTTAATCCTCCTCCCTATATTTTGTAATTAAATTAGTAGAGGTGTGCACCTCTACCTTAATCCTCCTCCCTATATTTTTAAAGTATTGTACGCCTTTTTGCTCTATATAAATTGGTGCTGTAGTGGTTTGGCTGCAAGTTTGTCTTGTAAACCACCCGGGTTCAAACTTCAGCTACTACATTCAACCCTTTTTTTTTTTTTTTATGCATGCAATTCTTTTTACGGAAGTTGTATGATTATTTCCAAGAAATTTGAACTTGCAAATAGACTGGGTTGCAGAATCAGTTTACTAGATTGTGCCGTGTCTTGCAAATTGCAATAAAAAAATTACTTAAATTTGTTGTAGCAGATACCTTTGACATTTGGAACCCAAAACCAGTTGACTTAAGTATGAGGAGCCATTGCAATGATGTAATTGTAAGGCAGACACAGTTCTTAAAAAGAGCAATAGACGTCTGCAACTAATGAAATTAACTAATTTATTAGTGTCCGTCCAGGCTTGGTTTGGGTTCTCATTAGTATCTAGTTTGGACTTAAAATGATACTTCAATACTTGATATAATTGATCATTGATCTATCCAACTCATTCAAATGTTGGACCACAGCCCAACAAGTAAACGGGCCAGCAAACAAAACAAAATAGATTACTGATATACAGTAAAACCTCTATAAATTAATAATGTTGGGACCAGGATATTTTATTAATTTAGAGAGATATTATTATATCGATAAATTAATAATTTATTAATTTAAAGAGGATTTACATAAGACCTTTAAATTTCCAAGTCTAATGTACTAGTTACCATATATATTAGTTAGAGATGAAAAATAAATTACAAAAATAAGTTCCAAGACACATTCTATGAATGTACATTCACAAGTTAATTGAATTTATCAAGTTCATTGTTTTTGAATAAGTAAAAAGTTAGTTCATAGTAACAAAAAGTTGGTCCATGGTACCAACGCAGTACATTAAACATGGTTAGAATTTGATCACTATAAAACTGTTATGTGAGTATAAGAGAGATCACCAAGGATGCACTCAACAAGATTTGGTGCAGTGGGTTGACAAAACTTTCAATTTGAAAGTTAGTAAGGAACAATATCAAACACTCTCAAGCGATCATCAGAGTTCCTATCAGATGACTTTGACAAAAGTGGATCTTCCAAGCGTCACAAACCAGCCAAGTACCCGGACATGGAGAATCTTAGAATATGTATGGAATCTTTTAATGATTATTAATTTATAGTTTCGTTGGGACCAATATATATACTTTGGGATTTCAAAAAAGTTATTATCTTATTATTTTATCGATTGGGGTCCAATTTTATACTGGTCCCAAGTTGGGACTGGACAAATTATTAATTTTATCGAGATTATTAATTTATCGAGTATTAATTTATAGAGGTTTTACTGTAAAGTAGTGCTAGAGAGCCACAAAATTTGGTACAAAAATTTGTTACCAAATGACATGGCATAAGTGATGTGACAATTTGGAATGTTTTGATTGGTGTTGTTGGTGTGAATGCATGGGGTCCACTTATTATTACAACGAATCAGAAATTACCATATGTATTTGGGAAGAATTTTGGAAACAAATTTTGTGCCTCTAGAATTTTCCGATATAAATAGGAGAAGATTGAGACGGAAACGGTGCAAATGGGAGACTTAATAAACAAAACACGGGGATAATGAAGAGAGAGAAAATGTATGAAAATAAAAGTTGGACATGAGGATCGAGTTTATTCATCGATTCCGAATAATCATAATAATTGATCACATATTTATATACCCAACATAATAACTACATGCAAATAAACGATTATTCTTTTTACAAGTTCGAACGGACGACTCACGACAGAAAACTAGTTCCAACACATCTTTCTTAAATTAAATGCACATTGTTCCTTTTTCACAATAACGATTTTTCTCGTCCAAATGTGCATGGCCACTTTTATAACCATCCATCCCGTAACTTCTCCTCTACACAAGGGACATAGGTTCAAGTGATTTTTCTTAGTTTGCATGTGTAGTAATAGTCCTGTTGGCTGTTGTATTAGTAATTTACTAGCTTATAACCCGTGCCAAGCACGGTCCGAGCATGAGTCGATATTAAAATATTAGTATTAATAAATTATTAATAAATATGATTTAAAAATGTATTTCTCGAGAATTGAATGATAAAAATATATAATAAATAAATAACTATTTAATTATGTAGTTATAGACTGTGCACAAAGCTAAAGAAATTAAAGTAAATAAATAAATCTTGTATGATTTCATTTTTGCAATATTTGAAATTTTTGCCGAAAACTAAATTGAACAAACCTTATCTTTTCTTTTTGGTTCGTACAATAGGGTTCGATTTAATTTTTACAGTCTGCTTTTCTAAATTTTTGTTTCGGTTAGAAATGGAATTCGATAAATGCTCACTCTAGTCTCGCATCTACATTGAACCCCTCTTGTGCTCTCATTCCATGGGTTTTTCTAAAGTTGATAACTTCATTCTACTTGCATTCATTAGAGCAAGTTCAATTCAATGCTAAAAGTGGTGCTATCTATCCATTCTATATATAATACGAGAACATGAGGATAATGTAAGGGCATTTTGAATCAATAAATCCTTGTGAAATTACAATTTTACCCTTATATATTTTAAAATTACATGACATGCCACTTCTCTCTTATCTAAAGAAAAAAATGAGTAAATAATGTTTTAGTACAGAATCGAATCGAACCCCTGACATTTCCTAAGGAAATCATTCTTATAACCATTTGAGCTACATGACTTCTTTTGATTTTGAGTGAAAAATCACATTACATAAAACTCACATTAATATAGCATTAATTAAAGAACTTACCTCTCCAATGTAATGCTATACTTGGTTCTAAAATTGAAAAATGCTGTAGTTGGTTCTAAATATAGAACCAAACATAAATGTAGCTATGATTGCCACATGGGCATGCAAGTGGTTGATTGGAGGGTACTGAATAATTAAAGTAATGGTGACAATCATATTTTTAAATTTAAAGACTTAAAGTTTAAGATTTTGGAATATAGCTAAATTTGGATGTAGTTGGTGCTATTTTAAAATCATGGATTGGACTATAAATTTTATTTTAACATCAAAAATCACTTTTTGGTTAGAAATTATATCAATAACTACATCTATTTTGACATTAACATTGATCATGTTTTTCCATAATATCACATTTTCCTACAATTCTACCGTAAACCAATATTCACCAAATCATACCGTTAAACCTTGATATATGACTACTTTTGAGATTATAAAATTTTATTCGTTTATCGAGATTAAATATATGATGTTTATATTATGTCAAGACTGAAAAAAGTAATTCATTTGACAAGTTTATTCGTTTCGGATATTTATTTATTGGAGTTCTACTTGTAACTATAATCCACTAAACAAGTCCAATAAACTAGTTATTCATGCTCTTAAATTGATTTTTAAGGAATGTGATAAAAAAACAATACTACAACAATCTCTTAGTGATTTCTTAAATCACTAATAACATCGCTTCACTAGTTATTTTTAAGTACCATATTTATCTTTTTAAGAATCCTTAGCTAATTTTTTATAATAAAATATAAGAAATATCACCTATATATCTTCTACTTTAATCAAAACAATGTATTTTTAATAATAAAATACTAGATAACACTACAAGAAAACAGAGCATAACCGACCGTCAAAAAGGGTCGGTTATATCCGAAAACGGTCGGTTTTACGAGTAAAACCGACCGTTATCGATGGTCAGTTTTAGACTGGTCGGTTTTAAGAGTTGGTCAGGTTTAGCACATATAACCGACCACCGGTCGGTCGGTTATGACCGTTTCCAAATTTGTTAAAGTGGGTCCTAAGAATAACACGTGGCAACACGTGTCAACACGTGTCCTATGATGTCAGCAGAATAAAACCGACCGGTAGCGGTCGGTTATGTTCAAAAAAATTGTTTTGACTGTAAACATAACCGACCGAAGTCAAAGTGTGCATATCGGTCGGTTTTATGGCAGAAGCCGCTCAAAATTGCATAACCGACCGTCGTATAACCGACCACCATTAAGGAAGACGGTCGGTTATACCGTTTGAATGCGGTCGGTTATGGTGTACACCGGTCGGTTTTCTGTGTTTTGGAATGGTAAAAAACGGTCAGTTATGTGTATTATCGGTCGGTTTTCTGGGTATTTTTTTAAAAAAAATTGCAGGTTCTGTAGTTTTATACCATATGCCATTCATTTCATATATACCCTTCCAATGGGCAATACCAATCAATATCAACAACAATCAATACCAATCCCAATCCAAAAACCAATCAATACCAATCCCAATCCAAAAACCAATCAATACCAATCCATTCCTAAACTCATTATCATAAAATAAATACAAACATAATTCATAAAATACCAACTTAATTAGATCCGATACAAACGGATCATAAAATACCAATGTTAACTCCGACATAATCGGATCAACCATACAAACCAAAATATGGGTCCGATATAAACGGATCAACCACACAATGTTAAGTCCGATATTATCGAACATCCAACAAAACATAGTTCATTACAATTGCTAAAGTTCAGATTCAAAGTTTCTAAACCATATAACCACATAATTAACTACTCCGACAAAGAAACAGGAGAGTCGTCAGAATCACCCCCATCTTGGCCATTGCCTTCACCGTCGCCATTCCCGTTGTCACCCTCAATGTCCGAGACCTCATCCACATCGGTATAATCTTTTTCTTCATGCGCAAGTCGATCCTTTTCCTATGCACACATATAAAACAATTAAAAAGTAAAAAATAAAGTGCAATGGATATAATTAAAAAACGAGGATTAACTATTACCTCTTGAACTTGTGCTTCGGTGTTTTTGACAAGATCTTCAATTAAGGTTCCGACAATGTGTACAATCTCACCACCAATGAGATTATTCCATTGCAGCCTTCTATTTGGTTCGGTAGATGGATCGGAGGCCTCGAGGGCAGTGCGTGCAAATGTGGATATTTCTTCATCGGATAGTTGACGAGCAAACTGTTGAGGATTAGAACGAATCTCCGTAAGAACATTTCTAACGATCGAGAGAAAGACATTGTCGGGGATGACTTCACGTTGTCTCGGAGCGGATGAGGATGAGCCGGCTTCACCTCGGGTGGAATCCCTATAGCGTGTAGCTAGGGTGGGAATGAGATCGGTAGCTCGAGCATTGGGGAATCCCACAACATAATTTTTTTTGGGTTTTTCACCTTCGGGCACCCCCGTTGCTTCCATCCACCAATCCCATGGCTCATCTCTCTCACCCGTTTGAGTCACCTCCACCGGCATACGGTCAAGAATAGAGGCATATCGTTCCTACACATTTTTTAAGTTTGATTAAAACAATCAAACTTTTAAATGCTTATAATTGAACACTAAAAAAACAAAAATATGAGAATACCGCAATGCGCATGGCTCCCGGAGTAGTATACACGGGATTGTTCGGATCGGAGCCAACTTTCTTATGACATTTATCCCAAACCTCAAGTCTAGTCGGAGGCTTACGACTTTTCTTTGTCATTTCCTTCAAAATGTAAAATAGCTTACATTAGTATATATAAAATGAAATAACGTTGTGTGTGTTTGTATGTGTACATATTTAAATATTATTACCGCTTTCACGGCGTTGAATGACCGAGCACCGGTACTATGCAACCGCTCAACTTGTTGGCGGTTGTTGGCTCCAACCATTGCCCTATGCAAGTGTCCTTCATTTGTCTCCCAATATTTCAAAAGATCTTTCCAAAACAAAAGGGACCAATAAGCGGGCTTTAAGGACTCCTTCGACACCCCGGTTTCCTTTACTTTTGTCTCAACTCTCTTCTTAAGCTCATTCATTGTTCGTTTTATTATTTTCTTAATGTGATCTTCAACGATCCTTCTTGATTGCGAACGGCTTTGCCCCTTTTGATGCCTATAGAATTTCTACAAAATATAAAAAAGGGATAGGGTCAAATTCATAATCAAATCAAGTTAACAAACAAATCAAGAAACAAACATTATAAACTAAAGAATCATGGTTTTACTTACAAAAAACTCCTCAACCCTTTGTTCTAACCATTTTGGAAAAGCCGCATCGATGTCACTAAACGTATAATAACCCATGGGCCACTTCTCGCGAACCATCCCAAGCAAAGTCTTTTTAGCCGTATCATCTTCAATACTACATTTAATAACATATTAAACTATCAACACAACACAAATGAACACTATCTACAAGACATATATATATATATATATATATATCATCTTTGCACTACTAAAAAAGAGACACGAAGTACACAAAATTAGACTTACTGTCCATCGGAGATATTGATACGTGTAGGTCTATCGGGTTCCATAGCTCCATAAATTCCACATGAATGTGATCGCGGTCTCCTTCCTCGCCACACTCGTGCCTCTCCCGCTGTCATGTTCTCAAGTGCGGGGTCCGGGTGTTCCTCATCACCATCCGAATCCGTTGGCTCATCACGTAAAGCCAAAGTGTTCTTCCTTGTTGGCCTCTTCTCCGTATCCTTGCCCTTGCCCTTGCCCTTAACAACCTTGCTTTTTCCCTTACTCGCATTCTTTCCTTTACCCTTATCCTTCTCATTTTCCTTACCCTTTCCTTTGTTATTTTTAGCCATCATACACAACACCATGCCAAGCAAAACGATGCCGACTAACCAACCAATGAGCACCTACAATATAAATAACAAAACGTTGTTAACTATATAAAATATCACAAGTAATATCACATAACCGACCAATACGTGCATGCAAAATAACCAAATCAAATATCACAAGTAATATATCACATAATCTTTGAAAATATATAAATTTTAAGAAAATGATTAAATTACAAAATAAAATTTTGCATCTCTATCTCTATATCTTTTGTTTTTCCCCAATTAAATAAAATTAAAATTTTGCACAAAATTAAAATTAATATCTCAACAAATCATAATTCAATTCAACACCCAAGCACAATACAATCCAAATATATTAACTAAAAGTAAATCCAATCCAAATCGAGCAAATACAAGCAAAATCTTATGAAGAATCGAGCAACTACAAACAAATACAATAAGCAAAATCTAACAAAACCGACGAACACTTGCATGCAAAAAAAGCACAGAACTATGGTTACCAAAAACAAGCACAAAACCATGTATTAAACGGAAAAATCGAGAAAATCAAAGAAGTCGAAGCAAAATTAACCGAGAAAAATCGATTAATCATGTATATATTGACTTAATCATGTATACATCTATGTAACCATGTATATTATATATATACATACATATAATCGTATATATGTATAAAAAAAATTAGGGAAACATACATCAAATTGTTGAAACGGAGAAGATGAAGCCCTTTGCCTTGAGTTTACACGGATTTGAGCCATGGAAGAGTAGAGAGTAGAGATTTTATGTAGAGAGATTTATGTGTTAAGTGATAGAAAGAATAGAATGTGAGCAGTTGCTTTTTTTTTATACCCAAGATTAAAATCGACCGATGGTGTGGTCGGTTTTAGCGTAGTTTTTTGTGCAGTATGCAAAACGACGTCGTTCTGACTAAGGGCGGGTTTTTTAAGTTTTCACGAAAATTTTAATTTTCCGCCAAAAAAAAATATTAAAAATATTAAACCGGTCGGTTATGTCACTGTCGGTCGGTTATGTCAACCCTAGAAACCCTAATGGTCGGTTATGTTAAACCTAGCGGTCGGTTATAAGTTTTGCTTATTAAAAAAACCTTATGAAAAAACATTATTAATTAATTAAATAGCTTAATTTTTTGTACATATATAATTTTTTATTGGTTTTTACCATCCGTACGGTTGGATCGTGTATATCTTGTAATTTCAAATTTTAATTGTTTTTGTTCTCGATTTTATGTGATATATCCATATTTTTATTAAAAAAACACATTTGTAATCGTCGAAATAGGCTAATTTTTTGTGCATAAATATGTTTTGTCATGATGTTAACATCCGTACGGTTGGATCTTCTAAATAAAAAGTTTACTTTCGATGTTTTGTAAATCGAGTGGAACATCCCAGTGAAAGTGCATACCTATGTAGTGAAATGGTTCTTTCAAAAGAGGTAATGTTAAATAAAATACTATTTTTATGAAATTTTTATATTTTATTATATAATATAAAACTTTGTCCACAATGTTTGACTATTGTTGATATTTTATCATATAATAAATTTTAATTTCAATACAAGACAATTAAATATATTAATTTTATATATTTAAATATAAAGTTGGATGACAAATCGAAGAATAGAATTACATAAAAATTATTTTGAAATTGCTAATACAATTATAATAATGAAATATGAATGTAATTTGAAAAATATTCTTTTAATAAAAATATATATTAAATGTATATATTAAATTTGAAAAGGTTGACTGATATAAACAAAACCGACCGTGGTCAAAGTGCACAATCGGTCGGTTTTAGACCAGTCGACCCTTAAAACTGCATAACCGACCGATTATAACCGACCACCGCTTTAAGGAGACGGTCGGTTTTATATGAAATCGGTCGGTTTTCTGGTATTTAAATGGTAAGGAGACGGTCGGTTATATATGCAATTGGTCGGTTTTCTGGTATTTAAATGGTAAAAATGGTCACTTATATATTAAATCGGTCGGTTTTCTGGTTTTTAAATGGTAAAAAATGGTCGGTTTTGTATTGTATCGGTCAGTTTTCTGGTAATTTCTGTCGTAAAAAATCCTATATTTAACCTCCATATTCCAATAACAATTGATCCTATATCAAAATACCAACCTCCATATGGCCAATACCAACAAATATAATATCAAAGTTATATCATCATTATAAATTTTAATTTACATCACTTACAAATACAAAGTCATCATTATCTAAGTGAAATTAAGAACAATATTATTCAATTTCATCAAAACCATCATCGTCTTCATCATCATCATTATCGTCACCTCCTCTTTCTTCTTCCTCCTCTTCATCGTCCTCCTCTTCACTCTCCTCTTTGTCACCTACATCATCATCATCATCATCTTCTTCTTCTGCTTCTTCTTCTTCTTCTTGACTTTCATGTCGAATGAATGGGATTTGTCCATATTGTGCGAAATCAACAAAGAGTGAAAAACTTCTGGCATTAGATCTATCTTCTTGAAAAGCGTCCTCAATATCGTTTTGCACAATGATAGTTTCATCTATTGGACGACTTTTAGATTTGACCACCGTATATATTTTGCTTCGTGGATCCAATACACTAGGAGCGTAATATATTTGAGAGGCTTGACTAGCTAAAATAAAAATCTCATTAGACCTCAATCTTGAAGTTATATCAATCATCACCACTCGATTCTTATCCCTCCTCACACCCTCACCGACACTATCAAACCATATACACTTGAACAAATATACATGATTGCATCCATCATAAATAAGTCTCACGATTTCTTGTAGTTGACCATAATAATCAAGATTATTTTCGTGTGAAGTGCCTTTAACAACAACACCGGAACCGGATGTGGATGTCGTTGAAAATTTATATCCATTAACTTGACAAGTCTCAAAAGTCATGACTCTTAGTGACGGTCCTTCAAGCAAGTCTTTGAAACGAGGTCCCTCTACCTCATCATTCTCAACCTAGTTATAAACAAATTAAAAATAAAACATGTGATGATAAAGTCAAAATTGAGATTCAAAAGTTTGCTAAATTCAACAAATACCTTTTTTTTTAACCAAGTTTTAAATCGAGTCTTGATAATACGATCTAAATCTTGAGGAGTTGTCCCAGGACGTTGTCTCATAACACGATTTTGGTACCTTCTAAATAATAGAAATGGTGAAATAATGGAAATAACTTAAAATAATTCAAATATGACAATAACACTAAATTAGGATAAGATATAGGTACCTTAGGTAAGGCTGAACTTCAGGTGAGTTTAAAAGAACATATTCTTCTGCTAATAGTCGTTCATCATCATCCATATAGCGCACTCTTTCTTTTCCAGGACATTGAATTGGATATCTAAAAACTTCTACTTTATCAGAATTTTTTACATCAAACAAAACTTCATTACGACGTACTTTATTATGAACCGAGTCGGAGGCAAAATAAAAAGAACAAAAATTGAGAGCCTCCTCTTCCATATATCGTTCGGCAATTGAACCCTCAACTCTTGCTTTATTACCAACTTTTTGTTTTAATTTTCCCAACAAACGCTCAATTGGATACATCCAATGCCAATAAGCGGGTCCGGCTAGTCTAATTTCTTCCGCTAAATGTACAACCAAATGTTCCATCGAATCAAACCAAGTTTGAGGAAAAATTGTTTCCAACAAGCACAAAGCTCTAATAACCGATTTCTCCATTATGTCCAAATCGGTTCTTGTAACAACGGATGAGCACAAATCTTGAAAAAAATTTGAAATTGTCGTCAAGGCATCCACAATAGGCGTTGGTAGAAGTTCACGAATTGCAAGAGGCAACAATTTTTGAAGAAAGATATGACAATCATGCGATTTGAATCCAAAAAAATTACACTCATCAACATTGCAACAACGAGATATATTGGAAGAATAACCGTCCGGAAGTTTCAATGAGCAAATCCAATTGCACAAAAGTTTAAGTTGTTTTTTATTTAGGGAATACGGTGCTTTTGGCATTTTTCCATTTTCATTGATCCACAAATGATGTAATACATCAAAGTGTTTGCAATCCGACCTCGCTTTCTTGTGATCCTTTGACTTTGCCGCATTTACAATAGTGAAAAATATGTTTTCAAACACATTTTTTTCGGTATGCATGATATCAATTGAATGTCGTAAAGTATGTGATGACCAATAAGGAAGTTCATAAAAAATTGGGACATGAGTCCAATGATGCTCTTCCCCATAACCGGTACTCCTTAACTTGGCATTAGTCTTTCCGGGTGGTGGAAAAATTAAACCATCAAGCGACTCTTTTACATCCTCCCCGGATAAACGACCATGAAACAATCTTCTTTCCTCATTTGCAAACAAATTACTTTTTCCTCGCAATGGATCATTTGGTTCAAGAAATATTCGGTTCGTGCCATAAAAACTACATTTTCCGGAATGTTTTAATTGGAACCCTTGCACACTTCCACCACACACTTGACATCCCATTTTTCCTTTACCCGACCACCCACTTATCATACTCATTGCGGGAAAGTCATTAATAGTCCACATAAGTGCCGCTCGCATTGTAAAATTTTGATTTAAAGATTGGTCATATGTTTCCACTCCGGTATTCCACAATATCTTCAATTCATCAATGAGAGGCCTTAGACAAACGTTAATATCTTTGCCAATGCTATTCGGACCCGGAACTATATCGGTCATAAACATATATGGCTTTTTCATACACATTGATGGCGGAAGATTATAGACAACAACCACCACGGGCCATACACTATATGTTTTCTTTCCGGTAGGGCCAAATGGGTTGAAACCATCGGTAGCAAGACCAAGCCTTATATTACGAATCTCATGAGCAAATGATGGAAAACGACGGTCAAAATTTTTCCATTCATCTCCGTCCGCGGGATGACTAATCTCTCCCTCGTTCACATCTCGATTCTTGTAAAATCTCATATGATCGGATGTATGTGCCGACATGTACAAGCGTTGTAGTCGAGGAATCAAAGGAAAATGTCTTAATATTTTTTTTGGTATTTTTTTACCATTTTTCTTCGAAACATCCCGATAACGATCTTTACCACATATATCACATACAATTTTATCTTTGTCATCTCCATAAAATAACATGCAATCATTCTCGCACATATCAATTTTTTCATATTCAACCCTCAAACCCTTCATAATCTTTTTCATTTCATAATTATTTTCGGGCAATGTGTGTTTCTTTGGTAACACGTCCGCAAGAAGTTCAAGCAAACTATCAAAAGATTTATTACTACAATTAGAATAGTTTTTGAATTCTAATAATTTTGCGGTCACGCTTAATCTTGTATACTTTGTATTGCCCGGATAAATAGGGACTCCATTTTCAACAATCAACTCATAGAATTTTTTAGCACTATCATTTGGAGCTTGTTCTACATTACTAGCTCCCGTATCCGTGGTGTCATAATATTCATAATTTGCACCGGCCAAATCATGTAACATAGCATTCAAATCTACCGGTTCTTCTACCCTCGGAGGTTCTCGATGACTACGACAACGTCGACTCTCATTTCTTTGCACAACTTCTTCACCGTGCGATGTCCACACGATATAACTCTCAAGCATCCCTTTAGAAAGCAAATGAAATCTAATTTCATCAATATCTAACCAATTCAAATTCTTACAACGCTTACAAGGACACTTCATCTTACCATCCTCCTCTACTACTCCCTCTTTATTACTTGCAAAATTTATGAAAAATTCTACACCATCTCTATATTCGGGAGTTAAAGAA
Source organism: Heracleum sosnowskyi (assembly GCA_030848705.1). NCBI lineage: Eukaryota > Viridiplantae > Streptophyta > Magnoliopsida > Apiales > Apiaceae > Heracleum > Heracleum sosnowskyi. The sequence goes on along the minus strand of CM061242.1, from coordinate 3,314,328 downwards.
ATTTTATCACTTTGTATTTGATTACTTATCCAACTTCGATCAATGTTTGCCATCTACACAAATATATAAATATATATATATGTAAACAAACAATTTAACATGCACTTTCAAATTATAAATGTGATACACATACATAAAAGAAAACTATTTACAAAATAGATAAAAGAAAACATACATTATATGTTTTGTATCACTTATCCTCTTTGCTTTCTTGAGTTTGCTTTCTCTTTATCTCCAAACTTTCTTTTCTATGTTTACATGCTCCATTTGAAGAAATAAGAACTTTAAACCAAAAACAATAAAGTAGCAGGTTATAACCGACCGCTTATCGGTCGGTTATGGCTTTCACTCCCAAACCGGCGTCGTTTCAGCCTCAGCAGGTACAAATAATTTAATTTAAATTAGTTTTTATTCAGTTTCGGCCCCCACTTAAACCTGACCGAATGAATCGGTCGGTTTTGTGTCTGCCACGTCAACAATATAACCGACCGATACGTTTCGTCGGTTTTATCTCTGCCACGTCACTAAAAAACGGTGTCGTTTTTGTGTGTGCTACAAGCGAAACCGACCGCTAGATGTATGGTCGGTTTTACCTTTCCCCATCGCGTGCCACGTTAGCCGAAACGATGTCGTTTTTGGTTTATCCACAGTTAAAACCGACCAACTTGACCTACGGTCGGTTTTAATCACCCCGTTTTTATTCGGTCGGTTTTAAGTGGTCGGTTTTAAACTGTTTTCTTGTAGTGTAAGGTATGAATATAAGAAGTATTGTTGAAAACAAAATTACTTATTTATATTCTAAATCACTAAAAATTAATATTTTATAATTTATATAAGAAATTAGTTAAGATACAGTTGGAATTGCTCTTAACCTATAAATGATATTTATGTGGTTTGAGTTGCTAGCTTGTATGCTAATATGGGTCGTATTTGAACATGGCCCCTGTTCCGTAGCCACCACAAGTTTACTAAGGTAGCTAGTTTAGTCATTATTGGCTGAACCACGAGAATGAAATTAATAACTGGAAAAACACCAAACGATGGTATGAATCTTAAATGCATATAGTATCACATAATTGTCTTCCTCGCATCAGTGTGTGTGTAAGGTTTATCCACAACTGCTTGCTTTCCACATATTTCCATTCCACTACCAAAACGTTTCCACTGCTGGACTAAGTTACTGTACTCCTTAGATTAAGCTACATTTTGTGATCTAATTCTGTGCTCTAATAGGAAATAAGGTGCACTACTTAGCAAGTAAAAGAAAAGAGGTACAAAAAGTAAAAATTACAAAAAGAAAAGAATCCACCGAGTACTAAAAAGGTGCCATTAATATTGTTAGATAAATGTGATTCAAAATTTAAAATAAAATTAGTTCTGTTTTAGATTTTAATAAATCCTGATGTTTAGAAAATAGTTAATGATTTTAGTTGAGATTTAGGTGGTGTTTAGTTAACGTGATTATTAGGGTTACCTGTTTTATAGGTGTATTTGTTTGATATGCACCCTATATAAAGGTTTAACAGATGTAAATATGTAATCTATTTTATGGAAGTAATATGAATAAACACTTTTGTTTTGTTACTTTTTGATTATATTTATTTTACTTTTATCAATTATAAAATTCTAACATGGTATCAGAGCTATGTTCGTTTGAATAACTGGGCATCCAAAATCAGCTGCAAAAATGGAAGACACGGTGTTGTCACGGGAGGTTCTCATGGTCACGAAAGAAGCTCAAGAAAGAAAAATACAAAAATGTCAAGAAAAATTGTGTCAAGGAAATCATTGCACAAAGTCTATGGAGAGAAGTGCTCCAGTAATTTGAAATGGGTGAGAAGTGCACCTTAAAAAAGTTTGTGGAAAAAAAGTGCTCCAGGGTGTTGGTGAGAAGTGCATCAACTTATGGTGTTGGTGAGAAGTGCATCAACGTGTTTGGTGATGAGAAGTGCATCACGAGAAAGAAAATGAAAATTGAAGAGAAAAGCTTAATTTTATCAAGTTTTTTTAATTTTAGTAAATTTGAATCAAGGGAGGATGTTGGATATTTGTGATTCAAAATTTAAAATAAAATTAGTTCTGTTTTAGATTTTAATAAATCCTGATGTTTAGGAAATAGTTAATGATTTTAGTTGAGATTTAGGTGGTGTTTAGTTAAGGTGATTATTAGGGTTACTTGTTTTATAGGTGTATTTGTTTGATATGCAGCCTATATAAAGGTTTAACAGATGTAATCTATTTTATGAAAGTAATATGAATAAACACTTTTGTTTTGTTACTTTTTGATTATATTTATTTTACTTTTATCAATTATAAAATTCTAACAAATATCACTCATCACTTTTGGAGCGATTTTCTTACCAAAGGAAAGATTGGTTACTACAGGGGACATATTCATCTGTGAAGCATCAAACAAGTAAATTCATAAATAAAAACCTTGTTGTAATCATAAATCAATTCATTGAATCTATATATTATAAGATTGCTTCCAATGCTGAGTGAAATGATCGCTTGCCATTTCACTCTTATTTACAGCATGAGCCATAGCATCATTTCGTTATTCGTTTATTTTGCTGGATGCAGAAACGAAAGCAATAGGTAGATACTTAATACGAGAACCAGTAAACTCAGAGAAAACAATTTTGTAAACCTAGGCCTTGAAGTTCATGCCTCAAGGGACAAGGACATTGGCAAATCTCATGTCGAAATTATACTTCAAGTCCATTTTCAAGGACCTTGAAAGACATGAACTTTGTCCATTTCTTCTAAAAATCTCTTCGCATCAAGAATTAAGCCAATCGAGGGAATATTGTATCACACACACTTCCCTCCAAGGACTGATCAAAGTTTTTCAAGTTTAGGTTTGATAGGCTCTTAGTATAAGCTAGCCATATAATTTTCGCTAGGATAGCAAATAAAATAATCGACGAGAAGTCTCGTCTTTAGTTATCTTCAAACCTTATTCAGGATCATATGACTAGTATCATATAGCTACATGCAAATAAACGTTGGGAGCAGCTTTATTGACGATGTGCTAGGAAAATTCGATTAGTCTTCTTCCTAAGGATCTTCTTATCGATATCATGGAATGGTTAAGTTATGTAGATGATCATAATAATTTTTGGTCGCTTAAAGTTAGCTAGGGATATATAGTATGAAGAGTGTTGCAATATATAAAAATCTGGAAATCATTTCGGATCCATTTCTTTCTTTCTTAAATTAAATGCACATTGTTCCTTTTTCACAACGATTTTTCTCGTCCAAATGTTCATGGGCAACTTCTATAACCATCCATCCTGTAACTTCTCCTCTACACAAGGGACATGAAGTGATTTTTCTTAGTTTGCATGTGTAGTAATAGTCCTGTTGTATTAGTAATTTATTCGAATGACATGCATGTGTAACAGATTCAGGGAAAATTGCAAGCCTGGCAGCTGCTTGTTTTTACTTGTATTTCATGTCACCATGGAGAATTAGACACCACCATCGTTCCATTTAAAAATATACGTTTGAATAGAAACAGAAATATGTAAATCAAATCTTCATTATATCTTCATACAAACCAAACAAACAAAGGTAAAACAACTAAACAAAGTACTTAATTTTATCGGAAAAATTAGGCTTTATACGATTGATGAGATCAAGAAATTGACCGAAGAATACCATGAGGTATTGCTATATATATAAGGACAAAACTCCAGTAAAAGTACTACAATTCAACATAATTAACTAATTTTTTGTACTGATATCGCGGTTTTACTAGCCACTACAAGGAAAACACCTAAAAGTGACCACACCATTGCGGTCACATTTATATCAAAAATGACCATTTTCGGTCGTTTTTATCTAAAAATGACCGGAACTCCGCGGTCACTTATAAGGCCGTCGAAAATAGAGTTGCGGTCGAAAATAGAAACAAAAAATGACCAAATACAGTCACATTTATGAATTCCAATTATGACCAAAAACAGTCACATTAGTAATTGACTGAATCCGGTCACTCTAATTTTAGCAGATTCAACCATCTTTTGTCACAATTAAGGTACTACATATGACTATTTCTGCTCACAATAGATGCTTTGTTGCGACCAAAAATGGTGGAAAAGCACTTTTCAAATGGTAATTAAATACTACCAAAATCGGTCACATTTATTTTAGTAACTAGCATGCACAATTTCACCTATATATTTCCACATTTCTTGCTTTATCACAGCATTCATCACAAGCCTACAACAAAATACATACACAAAAGTAATACAATTTGAAACCAAAAAATTCTCATTTAGATACCATAAACACTACTACAAAATCTACAATAGATACTAATATATTCTCTAGAATACTCCATCAAGACTACCATAAAATCAAGATAAAGATTCTACAAAATTGACAAACTATTTGTTCTAATGTAGCCTAGACCGAGTATAATTAGAATAAACTACGGACTAGAACATTGTTGATGCTGCCTTCTGCATCACTTTTCTTTCCATTCTATTTCCTTCATCGTTAGCTTAATTACTTCCACTCCCGTTCCCGTTTCTCCCGTCGTTGGCCTGGTCGTTAACTGGTCATCAACATCTGTATCCTGAACAAAAAGAGCATTTTATTAGCATAAAACAAGTTAGAAAAAAAACAAAAAAATGTTTTTATTTTGTTTTCAGTTACGTTTGCACGTAAAAGAATTTAGAACAAAATAACTATAATTAAAATGTTAGATTAAAATAACTGATTAAAAGTAAATTACAGACTTACTAGCTATAAAGTTACTGGCTATAACAATCAAGTACTATGTTTACTCTTTTTAAAAACTAAAAGACAAAACAAGGAGCCGATTTATTACTTTGATTAGACAAGAATACCATTTCAATTAAATAAATACCTCCACAAGATTTGTTCCTACAACATGATCCTTGTCTTGAGTAATCTCTTTAATATGTTAGTAATCTTTTCTATTCACTAATTGATGTTAAATGAGCCGTAATTTTGTTTTAAAAATCCACATTATATCTTAGACTGGAATTCAACTTGCAAAATTGCACTTGGCAATAAAGGAGCAATAAAGGAGATTACAAATTTTAACTTCAAATGGTTATGGGCTGCATGATTGAGCTACTTTATATCGATTTGTGAGATGATCAATATCAGGATTCTGTGCCCTTGCTATTTAAAATATCATCTATTTTTCCAGCTACAAATAGTGCAAAGAATCTGTTGGAGCAGAACAATCAAGCTTTTGGGCTTTTAACAGCTAATCTCTCTAGTAAATGTTCTGAAGCCATGTTGGTTAGTAGTTTCATACTTCTGTTGTCTTGTTAATGATGCACCTAGGAAATATATGTCTTGATAAAATTATAATGTTATCTAATATGACTTTTATCTCTTTTAAATATATAGATCCGTTTATATATATATAATGGCATGTTTCAAGATATACATAATTTGATTGCCTGTTTTCTGCTGATATCTTGTCTTAACACATGTTACAAACAGTTACAGGATAACATTGATCTCTTTTGTCGCACGAGGAACAATATCAGCACCATCTTAAACAAGTACGTAAATGTCTATAACATATAGTGATTCTGTTTTCAGATACTTTTAATACCTGGCTTTTAGGATGCTCACAGAAGAATAACCAGACATATGAATACACCAAGGCACGAACACCCAAACACAATAAATTCTATATTAATTAGGGTATTTTTTAAAGTATTTAGTGTGACTTTGCAAATAATACTAAACAACATTTGTAAAAAACATCTAGTCCAATGCCTCTAGCTGCAGCAATTCATTTCCTTACCAGGCATGCAGACAAAGTTTGGCCCCGGAACATCTTAGCATACCAGCATGATATGTAGTCTAGATATGTAATAATGATCTATATGCGTAAAGATATATAGCTAACTTTCATGCCTTCTGTTTGCTTCCTGTACGACTTCAAGTTTGTTGCAAAAAATATTTTTTTTTTATTTTTACTTGGACAGTAGTTGGACTTTATTTTGACATAAGAAAAATACAAATAAGAAGTTATTAGTGTAGAATATGTTCTCATCAAACCCTTTAAATAAATACTCATTTCTCATCAAGTTAACTACAAGAATCAAGACATAGTACCAAAAACAAAAATCAAGTATCGATTTACCAAAAGACATGTCAATTAAATACCTGAAAACTGATTTCACAAGAATCAAGATTTGGTCTACCATTTCTACCATCACCATCAATTGTATTATTTTCATGACTTGGCACTTGCAAGGATTCTTGAAGTTGCACTGATAAGCTGACTGATACTGATACAAATTCATCCGGTGAACCTGCTTTCGATTGTAAAACGAACTATTATTTTAGTATAAAACCAATTTCAAATCTACAAAGAGAGAGAGAGAGAGAGAGAGAGAGAGAGAGAGAGAGAGAGAGAGAGAGAGAGAGAGAGAGAGAGAGAGAGCGAGAGAGAGAGAGAGAGGAAGCACCTTAAAAAGCTCAAATCGAAGCCTGAATTAATTCATCCCTGAAACAAGTAAAAAACCAAATTAAAGAGAGAAATTGAACTGTTGAATTGAAGCACCAAATGAACAAGAAACCCCTAATTGAAATACAGGAAACCCCTATTATAATTAAAATACAAGAAACAGAAGATGTTGGATGAACTCCGAAGTCTTCATTCGTGAAAAAGAAGCTCAAATTGAAATAGAGGAGAGAAACAGATACGAGCCTATGAGGGAGAGGCTGTGTGTAGCGAGAATGAATGAAGTAGCTGGGACACGGATCTGACGAGAGAGAGAGGAGGCGAAGGAAAGAAAGGGCAAGAGATATTTTGTTAAAATGAGAGCGAAAGAGGGAAAGTGTTTGGGCGGTATTATTTGCCGCTCTAACATTGCTGCCATTCTATAGTATTGTTACTATATTTATGTGTTTTTAGTTTATAAAATTGTGAATTTTAAATTTAATAGATCAAAATCTTAATTAGAATTTAAATTTAGTAAAATATCAATCAATCAATTAATATTATACTTTTAAAGACGAAACATTAAAAATTTGGTCGGTCGTTGATCGGTATAATTTTTTGATACATTGTGATTTTACTTAATTACTCTTGATTATTTATTAAAAAATATTATTAAATAATAACAATACATTTTATAATCAATTTACTTTTAAACTAAAAGATATTACTTTTCTAATTCTTTCCGACAAAATCTTTTATTTTTCCAAAAATATCACGGACAATTATTTTTTACTATATTTTTTCCAATTCTATTTTTCCAAAATTATCACGGACAATTATCTTTTTTAACTAAAATACTTGTAGAGATGTTGCTGGTAATCCATGCCTGAGATCATGTATGACAAGGAGGCGACTCCTATGTTTGGGGCCTCCTGTCTTGTTGATTCATCTTCTATATTTGAGTCCAGTAAGAGAGTAAGAGAGAGAGAGAGGTGGACACTTGTTATAATCCTTTGGGCCTATTTAGGACCCGTGCCGAGATTCGGGCATAACAGCTACTATCACTTTGCTTTCTTCCATATTTCTTCCATATTGGTATTTCAAAAAAAATTTCTCGATGATGATCCAGTTTGTGGTAGTTATTTGCAACCAAAAATGACTGCATCAGGCAATCCAAGTGACGGTTAATGTGACTTCCACTAGAAGTCGTCAGTATTATTATACATGTGTGACACTTTATGGCAACTCAGTCACTTATACTAATCTTTGTGACTGAATCCGGTTAGTAAGCTCCCTAGAGCGATTGAATAGTATTTTCAGTCACATTTAGTTTAGATTCTGTTTAGATTTTGACTGTATATGGTCCCTTTGGGATATCAATATTGCAAAATTATTTATGATAATAATCAACATTCAAATTTGTATTTTTTATGATATTGGAGATGTTATGACTAACATTTTCCGAAGTATCATATGTTTTATTATCTTTGATAATTTTTTACATGCGTGGATTTGTATGGTTTAACACTTACAGTAATCACGTTTGTTAATCCCTAAATTCAAACCCAAAACATTGCCTTCAGATCTTAAACCCATCTTTTTACCAATGACTAATACATGTTATAGTGTTCACTTATGCACAATTATATATTATTTATTTCTCTTGTGATGTAGAGCATGATTTTATGATATCATCGTAATTTTTACAATTTTTATTTTTTTATGATTTATTACATCTATTATATATGTAAAACTAAAATAAATCAACGTCTTGAAATGGCCTTGATATTTCATCTACTATTAATAGTTGATTCCTTTTTCAAGTGTTAATTACGCTCCTGTAATATGCTTGTAATATGTTAAGATTTAGTCTAACATTTGTTACGGTTTTTCATCTAATTTTATTGATAAATAAGTAATATTTTTGGATGAAATTTCAATTTAACCGATTACAATGCCTAATTATCGGTTCACAACAAAAACAATGCATTTAATTTTTGGTATCTTGATATATTTTCTTAATTTTACAAAATGGTTAATATACATTATATGATATAATTTTGAAATATTTTTCAGAAATGACCGAAAATGGTGGCTATTAGAAATGTGACCGCACATGGTCAATTCTGGTCACGGACACAAATGACTAATTATGTTCACTTTTATAGATGCGACTAGATTTGGTGGATATTAGTTTCAAATATTTTAAACACCTACAAGCGGGAATTTTCCCGCCCTATGGCTAGTAAAGTAAAGTGACTACTCCCGGTCATTTTTGTAAATGTGACGAATTACGGTCATTTGGTGTTCATACATGCGACCATTTGGAGTCATTTTGGTCTTCGGTCGAAAGTTACCGGTCGAAATTAAAAGTCAATCAAAGAGTTATGTGAGTTGACTATTCTTGTGACCACAAACGGTAACTTTTAGTGACGGTCACTTTTACCGGTCACTTTTAACCATATTTTTTAGTAGTGATGCCTCGCCCAAGCAAACAACAAACATAACCAAGCTGTCTTCTTAGTGCTCTTCTTCTTTGTGCTCCAGGACATCAGTCTCAGTTGGGAAGACCGTCTCGCATATGTCACAGGTTGCGGCTGTCTTTTTTTTCATGATGTTGGAGTGGACTTGAACATTGTGATATTCTTTGTCCTTCCTACTGTCAAACTCCTTTTTATCGCAATGATAACACTCAAATTTGTCCGCCATTCTTAGCCGTTAAACCTACAAAAAAAACAAAACAAACATATTAGGAGCCAAATATTAGAGAGAGAGAGAGAGAGAGATAGAGAGAGAGAGATGGAGAGATGGAGATGAAAAAATATGTGAGCGGGTGTTAAAAGAGAAATGGAGATGGGGGAGGGTGAAATGTGTGTGTGTGTGTAGTGTGTGTGTGAAATATGGGAAGAAGAGAAGATGGAGAGAGTACTTAATTGCTGGAGCTTTGAGGGTGGTAGCTAGTGTGAGAGGTGCAAGAATATAATCTATCTATATTATAATTCCTGAATCACATTTGCCAAATTACACCCCCTAACCCTAAAGTTCCTATATAATTACAAACAATGTCATCCTTCGGACATGTTAACTGTCAAAGTTTCACATACATATTTACATAAACGTGAATAATTAACAACCAAAAAAGTACTTTAACAGAACCCAATGCATTTTTTTCCAAATTTCTAGATCTGACATTCAAACAATTTCAAATCCAAAAACCAACCCAAATGAAAGAGGTAACAGATTATGTTCTCTCTTAATCTTCTTCAATCATATGAAATCCTGAAATTTTACTTAAACGGTAATTGAATTATGCTATTTGTTCATATTTGCAGGCTAATTATAACCATCTGAAGCTTGATAATTTCACTTCTTTCCGTTCGGATTTTGGTATATATTGTAGACCTTTTCTTTGATAATTTTCAAGATGTTTGTGGTTAATTTAAATTTGATTGATGGTTGTTGTCCATTTTGTTAATTTTTTCGTTTTGTAGGAGGCAACTTGAACACGAAGAAGACAAGAACTGTTGATTACATCTTTAACAAGGAGAACTATTGTCCTTCAAATGCGGCGAATCTATCTTCTCCTTCTTCTGCAGGTATGTGTTATAAATAGAGAATGATGTTTATGTGTAAGTGTTACTGCAGGTATGTGTTATAAATAGAGAATGATGTTTATGTGTAAGTGTTATTAATTGAGACTGATATATTCACCTATATGCAGTTATTGCAACATTAATTTAAATCATAAAGATCTTCATAAAGATTCTGGTATTACTTTGATTGCAACATTAATTTAATTTCATCATAATAATGTACATAATAAACATGTAATTTTGTACCTGGTTCCCTTTATGTAGGTAAAGAAATTAATACTCCCGGGACATGTAATTTCTATGATTTCTCGAATGTTTCCATTACTCCAACTGCACCCCAAAAGATTAATAGAGTACCACTTTCCAACATATCCAATACGTTGAATTCAGAAGAAGGTATATAGAGAAAAAGGTTTAAGATAGATTACGTATTTGCTACCTTTTGTTAACTCTGTTTTGTTTGATTGAAATACATGAGTACAAAGAAAACTGAATGGTACTAAAACAAATGAAGGCAAAGGATCAGCTCAGAAGCCTAAAAATATACCTGGTTTGTATAATTTTCATTTTCATTACTACATAATAAACATTTTATTTTGGAAGCAATTTGTCATTTATTATATTTTAACCTGGTTCCCTTTATGTAGGTGAAGGAAGTAATATTCCTGGGACATATAATTCCTATAATTTCTCGAATGTTTCTATTACTCCAAATGCACCCAAAAAGATGAATAGAGTACCACTTTCCAACATATCCAATACGTTGAATTCAGAAAAAGGTATCTAGAGTAAAAAGTTTATAATACATTACGGATTAGATACCTTTTGTTAACTCTGTTTTTCTAATTTGAAACACAGGAGTACAAAGAAAACTGAATGGTACTAAATCAAATCAATCCAAAGTATCAGTTGCCAAGCCTAAAAGTATATCCGCTTTGTATAGATACCATTTTCATTACTACATCTTATTTAAGATACTATGTACTTCTGCTCAAACCTTATTAATACAAAATTGTAGGTCCTGCTCAATCCTGTTTAACGTAACAACTTCTGCCTAGAAAATCACACAAAAAGAAACATTCCATAGTTGCAGCAGAATCAGCTACACGGTTGTTTGATGAAACTAATGTTTATGTGGAATCTGATTTTATAGGTATAACAAAAGGTTTTATTGTATTTATATTTAGAATCTCCTTCGAAATATAATACCGTTTTGTGATATATTTAGTATCTTATAATTATCTTTTCTTTGTAGACAATTCAACAATGTCTAGCCTTATTTCGGATGATGAAGATGATTTATTCTGGGATGATGGTAATTTAAATTATGAAAAGCATGTAATCATCTTTTCAAACAGTCAATTTTATTATTCATACTAAATAATGTTTTATGACTTTATATGCGATATTTGGTAACGATGATGAAGATACTACTTTCAATGATATTCCTGAAGGTTGTATATCAAGTAAAGTTGCACCTGCAGATGGTTATGCAAGTTTAGGAGCCCCAACGGAATGTTGTAGTAAATGCCATGCTATAATATGGAAAGGAGAGAGGGTGAATAAAAGTGTTAGACATGGGGTTCCTAAGTTTAGCATATGTTGTGGACAAGGTCAGATTAAAATTCCAGATACCCCTCCTACTCCTTCATACCTAATGCAGTTGTACAATGATCGAAAGAAGTCTAACCATTTCAAGAGATGCATTCGTCTGTACAATGCTATGTTTGCTTTTACCTCAATGGGTGGAAAAGTTGATCATTCAGTGAATTCTGGTAAAGCTCCTTATGTTTACCGACTGAATGGTCAAAATCATCATGTGTTTGGAACACTTATACCGGACAAGGGAGAGGATCCGGTCTACTGTCAACTTTACATTTATGATACAGAACATGAGGTGCAGAATAGAATGAAGTGGCTAAAAGTTGATGATGATGACGCTATTGATACTGAAATTGTTGAAGGCTTGATTAAGATGCTAGATGAAACCAATCAGCTGGTTTCCAAATTTCGCTATGCACGTGATCGCTTTGAAGAACAACCAATAAGAGACTTGAGAATCAAGATGAAAGTATGTCGTTCACAGAGTGGTCGGGAGAACAATATCGGCCCAAGTGATGAAGTAGCTGCTGTTATGATAGGTGATGACGAGACAACCAGCGGAGAAAGAGATATTATTATTGAGAAAAAGAACAAAGATCTTGAGCGTATTTCAACTTTTCATCCATCATTGATGGCCTTACAATACCCTCTGTTGTTTCCTATGGGAGAAGATGGGTACCATAATGAGATACCATATGTTGATCCTGAAAATCAGAACAAAAAAAAACGCAAAAGGATAACGATGAAAGAGTATTACTCATATAAACTACAAGTCAGAAAACATGAAGGTACAATATGCATTTATTTTTCCAAATCTTCCTTTTTGTTAATCCTTTTTGAATGTCTCTAATTTGTTATCATTTTGTACAATAAGGCATGACACCCCGTTTAGGTGGAAGACTGTTCCAACAGTACGTGGTGGATGCCTTTTCATGTATTGAGCAATCGCGTTTGTGGTGGTTACGTACTCATCAAACAAATCTTCGTAATGATTTGTATACTAATATTGCTAAGAAGTCTGCCACTGGTAATGCAGATAGTTCTACAACAGGAAAAGGTTTTATTCTTCCTGCTAACTTTTTAGGATCCAAAAGATATATGCAACAGAATTTTCAGGATGCACTTGCAGTTTGTCGTATTGTTGGTCATCCAGACATTTTTCTCACAATGACATGTAATCCAATGTGGGATGAAATATTGGAAATGATTAACCATCTTCCAGGTTGTACTCCACAAAACTCTCCTGATGTGATTGCGCGTGTTTTTCACCAAAAACTTGATCAAATATTAGATGACATAAAGAAGAAAAATTATTTCGGAACTTGCATCGGAGGTAATATTTTAAACCTATAGATATGTTTTAACTGAATTAACTTAAACATATTTGTTTGGAGACCTTTAATTTTAATACTTTTGTTATTTTACAGTTATGTCTGTTGTGGAATTACAAAAGCGTGGACTTCCGCATGTTCATATGTTAATATGGCTGAATTCAGAGTCCAAAAGAAATTTGACTGCCAATATTGACAAATTTGTATCGGCTGAGATTCCCGATCCTGAGAAGGACCCAGCAGGTTATGCTGCAGTTAAAACATTTATGATCCGTGGACCATGTGGTTCTCTAAATATAAAATGTGCCCGCATGAAGAAGTTTCAATGCACAAAGCATTTCCCCAAAAAGTAAGCCTTTTCATTGAAACAGTTTTGATTTCATCTAATTAACTATGTATCTGATCAATCTTTTATAACATATAGGTATTGTCAGAATACTATGTTTGATCAATCAGGGTTTCCAATTTACAAACGTCATAGTACAGGAATTACTGTCACGAAAGGAGGACATGAGCTTGACAATCAGTGGGTAGTTCCATATAGCAGAGATTTGTTAGTCAAATATCAATGCCATATGAATGTTGAAATTTGCTGTCATGCTCGCAGTTTGAAATATTTATTCAAATACTGCCTTAAAGGACATGACAGGGCTACTGTAGAAATTTCAGCTCAGAACCAATCAAACTCCAATGAAGGTGAAGATCCTATTGATGAAATCAATGCTTATTTTGATGGCAGGTGTGTCTGTGCTTCAGAGGCGGCTTATCGTATATTTGGTTTTCCAATCCATCGCCGTTCTATATCTGTTCTACGTTTGTCATTCCATTTGCCTGGAGAGAGAAGCTGTACATTTACGGAAAATGAAATATTGGAATTTTGGGGGGGGGGAAAGTTCAAATAATTTGGTAATTTTGGAAAATCATTATGGAGAGGGAAACGTAATTGGGGTCAAGGCTTTGACTTATTTATCAAATGGGCTGGACTTGGATGAGGAGAGTGGGCTGGAGTTGGAGGAAAGAAAAAGGCAAAGAACTGGGCCAACTTCTAAAATTACAATGGACACGAATGATGGGCTGCCAAGGTTAGAAAAAAGTAAAAGTTCAGAGCAAATACAGGAAGCTATGTTTTCTGAAACGGATTATATAGTCTCCAAAAACACTGATTTGGCTACGCTTGCTAGGCAAGCTAGCCGGCCATTATGAATCTACTAAGATGGAACTGCAGAGGTCTGGGGAACCTCCGTGCAGTTCGTTTGTTAGATATAATTGCTAATGTTTGTTTATCAGTGTTTAAGCAACAGGTACTGACAAGAGTTTATCAGAAGCCGATCAGAGTTTAGTTAAACTCTGATAGGGTGAAGAGTTTAAAGGAAGCCGGTCAGAGTTTATTTAAAGTCTGACAAGGTGATAGTTGAATTAGCTGTCGGTGCAGAATTGAAGATTCTAGAAGCAATACATTCTGAAGATGGAAAGAAGCAGAATATATTGATACAGCTAAGGAAACAGGATAGAAGATAAGAAGCAATCCTTAATTGATATGAATTGTATAGCTAACTTGTAGGAATATCAATTAGAGAAGGATTGTATGTAGCTGTGTACTATATAAACACAGATAGGTTATCCCTAGAAGGGATGCGATCATTGAGATATTTTTTGTGTAACCTAGAAGCTCTTTATGATTCATTAACATCATAAAGAGAGAAGCTGTTAATAAGATTACAGTTTAATTGATTCATAAACAGTGTTATTAATTATTGTTATTCTCATACATACTTGATTATATTGTGTATTCGGCCTAACAATTGGTATCAGAGCCAAGGCTGTTTAATATATACAGCTTTACGATTAAAACACAGTAATAATCATGTCTGAAGAAAATCAAAATCAAGTTCCTCCTGCGGCTGAACAGGTTAAGCCAAATTCTGTGAGTCGATATGAAACTATCAGGGTTCCAATTCTCAGGCCAATAGAGTATCCAATATGGAAGGTGAAGATGACCATGTTTCTGGAGGCTACAGATCCAGAATATCTTGACAGAATCAATAATGGTCCTCATAAGCCAACTAAATTATCTCCTGCTGTTGGTGATAAAGAACAGACACTGATTCCAAAGGAAAAGAAAGATTATACTCCTGAAGACATCTCATCAATTGCAAAGGATGCAAAGGTTAGACATCTACTCCACAGTGCTTTAGATAATGTTATGTCTAACAGAGTAATTGGCTGCAAAACGGCAAAGGAAATCTGGGATGCTTTGGAAGTAAGGTGTCAAGGAACCACTGCTATAAAGAAGAACAGGAAGACAATACTCACACAGGAGTATGAGCACTTTGATTCAAGATCTAATGAAACCTTGACTGAGACTTATGACAGGTTTTGTAAATTACTGAATGATCTGTCTCTGGTTGACAAAGAATATAATCTTGAAGAGTCAAATCTCAAGTTTCTCTTATCTCTACCTGAAAAATGGGATCTGAAGACGACCTCAATCAGAGATAATTATGATCTTGAAGATACAGATCTTGATGAGATTTATGGCTTGTTAAAGACTCACGAACTTGAGATAGATCAAAGAAACAGAAGATCAAGCAAGAAGACAAAATCTGTTGCTCTCAAAGTTGAGGAGAAGCCCATTGAAAAGAAGGAATCATCAAAGAAGAAAGCCAAGGGAAAGGCTTTAGTCATTAAATCTGAAAGTGAGTCATCAAACTCTGATGATGACTCAAACTCTGATGAAGCTTCTGACTCTGAGGATGATGAAGAACAGTTGATGCAAATGGCGGCATTGATGGTGAAGACCTTCAAGAAGATGGGATTCAAGAACTTCAAGAAAGGTAAAAGATTCTCAAGGAGAGATTCAAATTCTGAGAAGAAGAATTTCAGAAAGTCTGATGGAAGGGATACCAAGTCTGGTAAGAAGGACAAATCTGAGATCCAGTGCTACAAGTGCAAAGAGATGGGTCACTATGCTCCAGAGTGCAAGAAAGGAAAAACTGGAAAAGCACTCGTCTCTAAAGGCAAAGACTGGGCAGATACTTCAGATTCTGATGATGGAGAAAATTATGCTCTTATGGCAACTGTCAAAGATGAGACTGAATCATCAGAAAATAAGGGTATAATAAAAAGCACACTTATCTTGGACAGTGGATGCTCAGGACATATGACTGGAAATAAAGCCCTGCTATCAGACTTTGTGGAGAAGGATGGCCCAAAAGTTTCCTATGGAGATGGCAACGTAGGACATACTCTGGGATATGGCAACATTAATCTTGGAGGTGTCATCATCACAAATGTAGCTCTAGTCTCAGGACTCAAGCACAATCTGTTATCTGTGAGTCAAATCTGTGACAGAGGAAACCATGTAGATTTTCATAGTGAATACTGTGAAGTTATCAGTAAATCTACTGGAAAAGTTGTTCTAGTTGGACACAGGCGCAACAATATTTATGAAGCAAGTTTGGTAACAAACTCTGATGGAAAAACAGTGTGTCTGACTGCAAGAATGTCAAATGAAGAGAGTTGGAATTGGCATAAAAAGCTCTCTCATCTCAATTTGAACAACATTAATGAGCTGATAAGAAAGGATCTTGTAAGAGGACTCCCAAAATCAACACTCAGTCTAAATGGCCTATGTGATTCCTGTCAAAAGGCCAAACAAAGGAAGTCATCTTTCAAAAGCAAGTCTGAATCTTCAGTGGTGGAACCTTATCATCTTCTACATGTTGATCTCTTTGGACCAGTGAATATAATGTCAATGGGCAGAAAGAAATATGCTCTAGTAATTGTTGATGAATATACTAGATATACATGGGTGTATTTCTTGTCAAAGAAGGATGAAACTGCTCAAATTCTAATGGATCATGTAAATCTACTGGACAAAGGATCACAGCACAAAGTCAAAATAATAAGGAGTGATAATGGAACTGAATTCAGAAATTCATTCATGGAAGCTTTCTGCAAGGAAAGAGGGGTGAAACAAGAATTTTCTGCACCTGGCACTCCACAGCAAAATGGTGTAGTTGAAAGAAAGAACAGAACTTTAATTGAAGCAGCCAGAACTATGCTTGAAGAAGCAAAATTACCAACATACTTCTGGGCAGAAGCTGTTCAAACTGCTTGTTTTACTCAAAATGCTACACTGATCAACAAGCAAGGGAAAACACCATATGAGATGGTGAAAAATAAGAAGCCAAATTTGAAATATTTTCATATATTTGGATGCAAATGCTTTGTGTTGAAGACTCATCCTGAACAGTTGACAAAGTTCGAGTTAAAAGCTGATGAAGGAATTTTTGTTGGCTATCCACTGTCAACAAAAGCATTCAGAGTTTACAATCTAAGAACTAAAGTGATCATGGAATCCATACATGTGTCATTTGATGACAAGAAAATAATTGGACTTGAAGACAAGGATGGATATGATCAACTACGTTTTGAAAACGAAGATCTATTCTCTGATGATATAAACTCTGATGAAGCAGGGTTGACAAACTCTGACGAAGCATACTCTGAACCTCTACTGGTAAATACTGGAGAAACTAATAATTCTCAAATTGAACAAAATAGAGAACCAGTTGAGGGGGAGCGTGAAGAAGCTCAACATGACACAGCAAGTGAGTCAGTTGAGGAAACTGATTCAAACTCTGACAATTCAAACTCTGAGTCATCAAATTCAGGGGGAGCCTCAGAGAATGTAGAAAGTCAACATATGAATCAGGAGAGCATGGATCAAGGGGGAGGATCCAACAATGATGCAAGAAACCACTTACCATCAGCAAGAAAGTGGACACAGGCACACACACCTGATCTCATAATTGGAGATCCTGATGCTGGTGTAAGAACCAGAAGTGCAACAAATAATGAGTGTCTGTATCATGCTTTCTTGTCTCAAACTGAACCAAAGAAAGTGGAGGAAGCTCTTCAAGATGCTAATTGGATTACAGCAATGCAAGAAGAGTTAAATGAATTTGAAAGAAATGAAGTCTGGACACTTGTACCTAGACCAAAGAACAGATCAATTGTAGGTACAAAGTGGGTTTTTAGAAACAAGACTGACAGTGATGGTGTGATTACAAGGAATAAGGCTAGACTTGTGGCAAAAGGTTATTCACAACAGGAAGGAATTGACTATGATGAAACCTTTGCTCCAGTTGCAAGACTGGAGGCCATAAGGATTTTTCTGGCCTATGCTGCACACAAGAAGTTTAAAGTCTTTCAGATGGATGTGAAAAGTGCTTTTCTCAATGGGAAGCTTGAAGAAGAGGTATTTGTTGAACAACCACCAGGATTTGTAGATCCCAAGCATCCAGATTATGTCTACAGGCTTGACAAGGCATTATATGGACTAAAGCAAGCACCAAGAGCATGGTATGAAACTCTTGCTCAATTTCTTTTAGAAAGTGGGTTCACAAGAGGTACAATTGATAAAACCTTGTTTTATTTCAATTCTGGTGATGATTTGCTGTTAGTTCAAATTTATGTAGATGATATTATTTTTGGATCTACTAATGACAAACTTTGTAAGAAGTTTGCAAAGCTTATGCAATCCAGGTATCAAATGAGCATGATGGGAGAGCTTAGTTATTTTCTAGGCTTACAGGTCAAGCAAACAGATGATGGGATTTTTATCAATCAAGCAAAGTATACCAGAAATCTTCTAAAGAAATTTGGTATGCTTGATAGTTCATCTGCAACAACTCCCATGGCTACAGCAACGAAGCTTGACAAAGACACAGGAGCCTCAGTAGATATGACTAACTACAGAGGAATGATAGGGTCTTTACTGTATCTTACAGCAAGTAGACCTGATATCATGTATGCAACATGTCTTTGTGCAAGATTTCAAGCAGATCCTAGAGAGCCTCATCTAACAGCTGTAAAAAGGATTTTCAAATATCTCAAAGGCACCATAACCTTGGGTTTGTGGTATCCTAGAGAATCAGAGTTTAAGTTGATTGGTTACTCTGATGCAGATTTTGCAGGCTGTAAGATAGACAGAAAAAGTACAAGTGGAAGCTGTCAATTTTTAGGTGACAGATTGGTTTCTTGGTACAGTAAGAAACAGAAATCAATTTCTACATCCACAGCTGAAGCAGAGTATATAGCAGCTGGTAGCTGTTGTGCACAGATTTTATGGATGAAGAATCAATTGCTGGATTATGGATTAAGGTACTCTAGAATACCTATTTTCTGTGATAACCAAAGTGCTATTGCTATGACAGGAAATCCAGTACAGCATTCCATGACCAAGCACATCAGCATAAGATATCATTTTATCAGAGAACATGTGGAAGAAGGGAATATTGAGCTTCATTTTGTGTCTACAGACCAACAACTTGCAGATATCTTCACCAAACCTTTGAGTGAAGCTACTTTTACAAGATTGGTAAATGAACTTGGAATGATCTCTGGTTCTGACTAGAGATACGGGTCAGACTCAAAATTTATACATGTTTAATTCTTGTTGCTCATGATTCCTTGCATGTGTTAACTGTTATGTGAACCAGCATGTTAAACTCTGATGATAAACTCTGTGAAGTGTTAGTCATACTCTGAAAGCATACTCTGAAGATAAACTCTGTTGGTCATACTCTGATAATTACAGTTTAAATGCTATACTCTGATTGTAATTTTGTCTGAAACATATGGACCAATGAAGAAATTTGTATGAAGCATAATTCTCAGTAAGTAACTGTGAATCCTTAAGAGTTGTATAGACTCTGATCTCAAAAATGTGCAGTAAGCTAACACAGCATGATACTGTCTCAATATTTATAGCATCTCTTAGTTTATTGATCCTATACACTGAGTCTGTATTAGCTGTTTGCATTTTCTCTCATAAGTTAATTATATTTACTGATAAAAAGTCTAAACTCTGATTATTAATTTCAAATAATTCACCCTCAAATTCAAAAGATGCCAAACAGAGCACAAATTCCTTTGAGATCATGTTGTGCCTAGGACGATCCAGGAACTTATTGTATGAAATAAGGGCTAAAATCTTTGATTTTTGGTGACTAGTGCCAACCACTGATTACTGGAAAAATAAAAAAAATAAAAAAAAAAAAAAAAAAAAAAAAAAAAAAAAAAAAAAAAAAAAAAAAAAAAATTAATTAATAAAGGGGGTGAAAAATAAAAGACATATCCAAATGAAAGGATATCAGTAATACAGAGTTTAGATATAAAATCAGATTTTATGTTATACATGAGAGTTTAGGCAACCAGTTTTTACTACTTTAGATTGTGGATTTTATGCACTTTGAGATGGTCTAAATACTGATTTCGGTAAACTCTGCTACTACACACACATATTTTCACAACTGTACAGATTGAGAAAAGAGTTTAATTGACAAAGAAGGACAAATGGTAAACACTGATGTTTTGTGTGAAATACGCCGAGGTTACTTTATTTTAATCTCTGATGGTTAAAATAATTTCCTTGTTTCAGACAGTTTATGATTTTGGGCTTAGTCATTTGTTTTTCGAAAAAGTGTGATTGAACAGAGAAAAGATAGAACTTGTTTGATAGTGATTGACCAATGTTATTGAGTATGTTTATTAAGTCCTGTTTGTGATTTGTATTGCTGCTGAGTATGTTAGTTAATTGGTTAAAGTTTTTTTTGTCTTTCCAATTACTAGGTAAAATTGATAATACTGAAAGTAAAGCAATAAAATGAGTCTTTTTCATTAATTGATTCAAACTCTGTTACATTCAGTCAATTACATACTCATGCTTAGCTAATCTTTCTGGTACATACTAATCACTATGGTTACAAAAGAGAAAATCTATTTAACCAGGACAAGTACTTGAATGCTATCCAACATCGAAGCAGAAGAGCTAGAGCCAGAAGCTATTGTGCTCTACTACTTCTGATGATAGCTACCCAGTTGCTCATCTGGTCATTATACCATTTGGGATAGCTTGAAATCCTCCTAATGATGAATCATCATCATCATCTTCTCGGGATCTCTTTCTGCTTTGCAGCTTGCAGGATTCTAAGAAGAGGTTTTCTTTTGAACCCGACAAGAAACTCAGTTGAAAAAGCATGAAGCAGATCTCCATGGCATCTTCATCTGCGAGGATTGGTGCATCATATGGCCCTGGACGGAAGATGTATACATGAGGGTTGGAGAAAGGCCCTTCGGCTATTTCATCATCTACGATAAGGCCTTCATCATTCAAGAATGAGAGAACAAGAAACTCATCGATAAGATAGTTTTCTTGTTGCTGCCAGTTCATGTTCAAAAACTCTTCCACATCCAGGAATTCGAAAGTTCCAGCCATTTTGGTGTATAGTAAGTTTAAAATATGAAGCCTGTTGTTACATTGCTTTGGTATTTAAAGCATTCAAACAGGGTATCTGAAAGGTTTTTCTTGGAGATTGAAAGGTTTTCGAAGCGCTTGGGATACTAAGGTGCGGAGTTTCGAGACAGTCATTATTATTTTGACTGTTGAGTTCTTTGTACTTTATTATTTAAATTGATAATTTTATTATTATTGATTTTTTTTTAAACGAATATTTTGAGTGTTATATGTGATGACAGGTGTCTCCACGTTTGCACGTGTGTATAGGAAGTTGTTAGATACAGCTGTCAGCGTATTCACGTTTGACATCTGTCCCACTAACATACTTCTAATCTTTACAGTTATTATTTAATACACTACATACACACGATTCAATCTTTTACGCATTTCATCTTCTCATAACATTTTACTCACACACAAACACTCAAACACTTTCAAAGCCCTGTACTTTTTGTTTTCAAATCTTACAAATGGCAACTACAGCGTTTATTGCTTCTGAATTAGAATTTGTCCCAAATAACTACTCCGCTCCTGTAGCAAATGAGAACGCACCGGAGGCGTTTCATTTGATTCAGAGTTTCTTGTCAAACTCTGATATTGGCACTGCTCTCACAAATCAAATCTTTTTGGCAGACAGGTGTGTATGATAATGGAGGAGAGTCTGGATCTCCATCTATCATTTTTCAATATGAGGACAATGACTATGCTGTTACTCCTACTACTGTTCGTGATGCTTTGGGTCTTGAAGATTTCAATTCGTTCACAGTTGCTGTTGGAGATTCTGAGTTAGTTAGAATGATGCGAGAAATAGGTTACTCTGGACCACTGACTAAGATTGGTCAATTGAAGCGACCGCTCTTGAGAAAGGAATGGAGTTTCTTTTTCGACTGCATTACAAGAGCGTTCGGGAAAAAGTGCACAAACTGGGATGCAATTCTCACTGATAGTTTACAGATCGGGTATTCTCTTCTCTATGGCAGTCAATTTGATGTTGCTAGATTAGTTTTAACTAATATTGGTGAGAAAATGCTAGAGAATAGAAATGTTGTTTACTTCTCTAGGTTTTGTCAATTGATATTCAATCATTGCTGCCCTGATGTTGAGATTTTAGATGAGGATGTAATTCTTTCGTTTAAATTACACAAACGTATATTCTCTGATCTTATCAACAAGGACAACAAGAAAGGAGAAGTTGGTCCTTTAATGTTACCTGCTTCTGTGCAACAATTTCTTGACAACTTACAACAGCAAAATGTCTCAACTGCTGAAGCTGGACCTTCTGTATTTCAACCACAGAGGTCAAAGAGATCTAAAGTTCGAGCAGTTAAGTCTAACTTGCAACAACCTGAAGCTGAGGTATCAAATGTTGATGCTGTGCCTCAGAGAAAAAGAATGAAGAAAAAGAGAGCCCAACGACCAAAGACTGTTGCTGCTGATTCTGTTGCAGACTCAGATACTGAAGCTGATGAAGATAATCTTCATCAGAGAAAGAGAAGATTAGTTGCTAATCAACTTTTTGGTGATATTATTGCAAATATGAACAAAGTTCCTGAGGAAAATGAAGCTCCTGAAGTTTTTGTTCAGGAGGAAGCTGCAAATCCAGAAGCTGTCAATCAAGACAGGCTAAATACTGATGATATTGAAATGGATTTTGATAGAGAAGCTCCTACATCAAATGCTAATGATGTAGTTGAGGAAGCTGCTGCTCATTCTGACAGCAGAATTTTTGTTCTTGAAGAAAATGTAAGAGAAGCTGATCAAGCTACTACAGAATTGGTAGAAACTATTGCTTCCCATACAGAAATCATTTCTCTTGATTTTGAGAACGGTGAGGAAGTTGATCAGATTAGAATTGATCATCCTACAGAAGCTGTTGCTGAATCTGCTGATGCAACAGAGAATGTTCCTGTAGCAGCAGAGTTTGTTTCAAACTCTGAAGATGCTCTTGTTCTTGAAGCTCTACAACAATCAGTTGTTGACATTGTTCAGCGAGAAGCAGAGGTACTTGCTAAAGCAAACTCTGATATTCCTGAAACTGTTGCAGAGAAAGTCAATGATGAAGTCACTGCTGAACATGTTCCTGAAGAGATTGCAAGAGAGGATGACAATGTTAATGCTAGTCCTGCTCATTCACCTACACACATATCTGACGTTCAAGCCAACTCTGATGAAGAAAGAGAGTTCAATAGGGCTACTGAAGAACATTTTCAAGAGATGTACTTTAACAACTGGACAGCAGCAGATTGTATTTTCACTTCACAAAGGGCTGCTGATTTAACTGCTAACTCTGTTAAAGAGATTTCAAATCCTGAACTTCTCAGTCATTTCAAAGCGACTGTTGTTCAAATCAAATCATTAAACAATCGTTTTGATGCTTCTGATAAGATGATTGAAGGGTTAAGGAATGATATAGCTACAAGAGAGCTTACACAGCAGAAGGACAAATCTCTATACATCTCTTTGTGTAAAGAGCAAAAGACTTTCAATTCTAGATTGTCGAAAGTTGAGGAGAATCAGACTGCTATGTCTGCTCAACTAACTTCAATTTCTAATGCTCTGGAGTTGCTGACATCAGTACTACTTTCTGATGATGTCAAAAAGGGGGAGAGTGTACCAAGTGACAAATGCAAAGACACTCAAGCTCTGAGACGGAGGGATGATGGTAATGATGGTGGAAGCAAGGGAGGTGAATCTGAAAAGAGTTTAGGCTTAAGACCAAGATCAAGATCAAACTCTGAGAGAAGATCAAACTCTGGTAAGGAAAAAGTAATTTCTGCCAGTGGTTCAAGGCTCAAAAGTTTGATAAACACTGATAAGCCTAGCACTGATGAAGAAGTTGCTGCTAAATTATTTATAGCAGAACACGGAAAAGATGTTACAATTGAAGATATCCAAGCTGAAGAGCAAATGCTTGCTGAAGAACACAGGAAGAATCTTGAAGCTGGGATATACAAAAAGAAAGAAATCAAGGCTCCTAGAAAGAAAGAAACTGGAATTATTATTAAAGAAAATACTCAACAGAGTATACAATACACCAGGAGGCCTATGATTAGAAACTCTGATAAGGGTAAAGGCAAAATGATTGAAAAGTCTAACCTGAAGGAGAAAGAATATTCAACCTCTGACATTGCTCAAGTTGAAACAAGATTATCAAAATCAACCTCTGACGCTGCTCAAGTTGATGATACTATTGAAATTAAGCCAGCCTCTGACAAGGCTCAAGCTGTGCAAACTCAGCTAGCTCCACAACTCCAAGGTATTTTTAGAAGACCTGTACTATCTGAAGCTCTGACACTTCAACCTGTGGATTTTTCTCAAACCAGGACTGTACTTGGAAAAGAAACTTTTGATAAAGCTGGTTTAGGTTCACATAGGGAGAAGAGAATAAACAACAGATCTGGAGATCAATCATCATTGGCAGTATCTGGCACTATTACTCAAGAGAATCTTGATATGCTAGACTCTGTTCAATTGATATTTCACAAGGGTTTGAAGAAAGATTTTCTGTTGTATTTTATGAATGATGGAAGAGTTTACAGAGTTGCAGAGTCTGATATAGATCTCAAATCTTATCAAGAATTGGAGTATGTTCTGTACTTGTTAAAAGTCAAAAACAGAAACACTCACAATGCTGCTACATTTATCAGACAAAAGATGCAAAGATCTAAGGTGATGCTTGGAGGAGGAATTTCAAAGGTATACATTCCTAAGTATAGAGATGCTTATGGAAATGTTATAGAAATGAAGATAAACAGTACAAGACTAAGGACTGATCTGGGAGTTAAAGTCTTAGAATTCAATCTAGAATCTGATAAAGCACATTTTATTAAGCTAGGGAATGAGATGAGGAAGAATTCCATCTATTCTCTGAGAGCTGCTATTTATCAGACTGGTGAATCTGATCCAGAACTCAAGGAACTGAAAGAAATCATGGTTGAAGAGCTGGAAAAGGCTGAAAGAAGACTTCTAATTGATTATCTCAGGACAGTGCCTGATATTCAAGAAATCAAATAAAGTCTGACTGTAAGTTTTTAATATTTTCTATTCTAAGTTAAATTTAAACTCTGTTTTTAAATTAAACTCTGTTATATGTTAAACACTGCATTTGTTAAAAGGTTTTGACATCATCAATTATATGTTTAACTTGTACATTTTATTATGAACAAGTTGGGGGAGATTGTTAGATATAATTGCTAATGTTTGTTTATCAGTGTTTAAGCAACAGGTACTGACAAGAGTTTATCAGAAGCCGATCAGAGTTTAGTTAAACTCTGATAGGGTGAAGAGTTTAAAGGAAGCCGGTCAGAGTTTATTTAAAGTCTGACAAGGTGATAGTTGAATTAGCTGTCGGTGCAGAATTGAAGATTCTAGAAGCAATACATTCTGAAGATGGAAAGAAGCAGAATATATTGATACAGCTAAGGAAACAGGATAGAAGATAAGAAGCAATCCTTAATTGATATGAATTGTATAGCTAACTTGTAGGAATATCAATTAGAGAAGGATTGTATGTAGCTGTGTACTATATAAACACAGATAGGTTATCCCTAGAAGGGATGCGATCATTGAGATATTTTTTGTGTAACCTAGAAGCTCTTTATGATTCATTAACATCATAAAGAGAGAAGCTGTTAATAAGATTACAGTTTAATTGATTCATAAACAGTGTTATTAATTATTGTTATTCTCATACATACTTGATTATATTGTGTATTCGGCCTAACATCGTTTATTTCGAGATTTAATAAATCTCATAACCATGACTTTGTTTTTTTGTCTGAAATGTTAGTCGAAGCAAATGTTATTAAAGAGTTAGCAGATAAGTGTGGTTTTTCTGGGTCGTTTGTTGTAGATAGGGTGGGAAGAGGGGGAGGTCTAGCGGTTTTGTGGAAGCGTACAATAGCTTGTGAAGTGGGGGATTATTCTAATAACCATATTGATGTCTATTTCAAGGAATGGAATAATATAGCTTGGAGATTATTGTGTTACTATGGTTTTCCAGAAAGGAGTTGTTGGGATTTATGGGTGATAGCATAGAAACAACTTAACTTTTTATGTACTTAATTTTTAATTAAGTAGAACATTCTATCACAGCCAAAGTATGTTCTTGTAATCAGTATGCAATGTCATTTTAGTTGTGTAATTTGGAAGAAGTTCACTTTCTGTGTTCAAGCCTCAAAGAATGCATATTAGATGACAGCATGAATAAAGGTTACTGTCATAAGCATTGACAGTAAGATTACAAGAAGACAGAATGTTGCAAGTCACGACAGCATATTCACTCTGACAGCAACATTGGCGGAAGACTACGCGACAGCAACTTTAGCCCTCGACATCAAGTTTGGAAACCTCGACAGCACACTATGCGGGGAACTCATACTGTCACCAAAAGCTCATTCCCGTGATAGCAAGCTTTGCGGCAAAAGTAACTGTCTCAAGAAAGATCCCTGTTCTAGGTATCTTCTCAGTCAAATCCCGTGATAGTCTCAATGTTCAAGAAACAGGCGTGTTGCAGTATCCCTAAGCTGCACCAAGTCTGCAAGACTACGACAGAAGCTTCAAGCACTACAAACAAAAGCGAATCAATTCAAGAGCAAGGTCAAGTCTCTATTTGCTGAATTGTTTTAGCTGGAAATAGAATGAATCTAGGTTGCTTTCTTTGTAATGTATATCTGACATTGTTAGCAATTTAGGAAAGTCACATGGGTAGACACTTTGTAAGAAGCTGCCACTTGATAATGACAGCAGCTTCACAGACCCATGTTGACAATGATAGGATTAGTTTTAATACTTAGACTATCAATTCATTCTAGGTCTGTAACGAAGACAAGCAAGTGTCTTGAAGAAAACCGAAGCTCAAGAATTCTCTCTTGAGGTTGTAGCAACACTTTGCAAAATAAATAAAAACATTTATTTTGTGAATCATGTCTTTCGATCATACTGTTTGTGAATGCATACATCTTATTGATAACATTAAATCTTAGTTTTGGTTGTTGAAATTGAGATTGAATTTTATCAGTATTGCATTCATCCCCCCCCCCTTCTGCAATACACGAGGACCAACAACTAGTATCAGAGCACACAGATTAACATACATATCTGAGATCACGACGACAATGCAGAAATCAAGCAGTATCAAGATCCCAGCTTTTGATAAAGAGAACTACAGCATTTGGAAAAGAAAGATCTTGTTGTTTATCAAAGCTGCGAATCCACTATACCTAGGAATCCTCGAGAATGGTCCTTTCGTTCCAAGGAAGGAAATTGAAGCCACAACAGTAAATGGTGAAGTCATTCCTGCATATTGGGTTCCCAAAGATCCCTCGGAATTTTTGGAACCTGAGAAGGAGAAAATGGTGCTAGATGATCACTTGCAACTCATCTTGCTCGATTCTCTCACATTGGATAAAGCCATGTGTGGAAGTGTGATAAGCTGTACATCTGCCAAGGAGATGTGGATCAGGTTAGCTTTGCTATGTGAAGGAAGTGAAGAAGTCAAGGGCAATCAAAGGCAAATACTTATATCACAATATGAGGCATTCATGGCCAAGCCTGGTGAAGACTTAACTTCCATGTTTTAAAGGTTCAGTAAGCTCTTAACTGAACTACAAATACATGACAAGTACTATGACATAAAAGAATTAAATGTCAAGTTCCTGCTTACACTGCCTGATCACCTTGAACACAAGACAACAGCCATACGAGAAGGAAGAGATCTCAACAATATAACCTTTGAGACACTTTATGGCATTCTGAAATCTTATGAACTTGAACTCTTTCAAAAGAGAGCCATACAAAGTGGAACAAGGAACAAGATGGCTAATATGTCAAGTGCCCTAGTAGCACATGTGCCAAGGATCACACAACCAAGTGAAGTACTACAAATCACACAACCAACCCCTGCACAATCCCTGAAGATAGAAGAGGTTGTTGAAGATGATGAGAAAGTAGTACTACAACTCAAGGATGTGGAAGATGAAGACTTCTACACAATGGAGGAACTGGAAAGCATGGACAATCCTACTATGGCTTACATGGCCAAAAAGTTCAAGAACTTTAGGTTCAAGAAGGATAGGTCATTCAGGCCCCAAGGCCAAGCATCCAAGTTCAACAAGGGAAGCTCATCAAAGGCTGCTGTGGGAAGTTCAACCAAAGGAGGATACAAGACTGGATTTGTGGATAGGTCAAAATTCAAGTGTTACAACTGTGGTGAACCTGGTCATTTTTCTACTGAATGCAAAAGACCCAAACAGGTTCAGAGGTTTGAGAAAGGAACTGGTGGATACTCTAAGAAGAATCAAGGTAGAGCCTATGTGGCTGAAGGAAAGTGTTGGGATGAGTCTGATGATGAAGATGAAGAAGAATATGTCAACCTAGCTCTCATGGCTAGCACTGATGAAGTAACATCAACATCTTCAAGTCAGGTACCTTCACTTGTCTTACTTGATATGTCTACTGATGAGTACAAGAAAACCATTAAAGACTTAAGTGCTGAAATGTTCAATGTCTATACTAGCTTATCTGCTGCTAATGAGGAAATCTCTAGGCTAAGTAAGCTAAATGAATCACTAAAGTCTGAACATGAATCTCTTGTTCTCAGAACCAGTTCACTAGACTCTTTAGCTCAGAAGAATGCTAGATTTAAGAATGAATTAAAATGTGCTAAAGAAGTTGAGGAATGAGATTGCTGAAAATGAATTCAAGATTAAGGCTTATAAAAACTCATCTAAGATAGTTCAGGATTACAATGATAAGCATACAGAAAATCAAACTGTTGGCATAGGTTTTTCATATGGTAGAAGACCTGGAAAAGAAATTGTGATTCAAGATTGTTCTGGAAATGATGCTGTCAAACCCACCATTCTTAAGAAGGTTAAAACTCCCATTTTCAAAGCTACAGAAATTGAGTTTGATGAAGAAGCCATGCTCATCAAACAAGAAATTCTTGATGAGGATGAAGGCGTTGACAACACATTCAAGGATGGAAAGGATACTGTCACAATCCCCAAGACAGTAAACTTACCAAGCAATCAGACAGTAAGTTCAAAGGATGCTGTCACAGTTGGCAAGACAGTATCTTCCAAAGATGCTATCAAGAATGTTTCCAAGACAGTAACTTCCAAACCTTCTATCAAGACAGTAGGAATAAAAGGTACTGTCAAGGAAAGTTCGACAGCAACTTCTGAACATACTGTCAATCCAGTAACTCCCAAGT
Source organism: Heracleum sosnowskyi (assembly GCA_030848705.1). Taxonomy (NCBI): domain Eukaryota; kingdom Viridiplantae; phylum Streptophyta; class Magnoliopsida; order Apiales; family Apiaceae; genus Heracleum; species Heracleum sosnowskyi. Next base: position 3,284,837 of record CM061242.1, on the reverse strand, counting down.
CTAAGAATAGGAATGGTAAGGTAGGTGTCAATAAAGGAAATGGATACACTAATGTTGGAGGTGCTTCTAGGAAACTATGCAATAACTGTGGATCTTCACATCATTTAACACATGTTTGTAATAAACCAATTGAGGATAAGATCAATGCTACTGAACTCAATGGTAATTTACACAGAACCCCCCTTATGCATAGAACTATGAGTGTCTGTAATAACATTGAATGTATGCCATGCAAGATCACTGCCATGAGTACATGCTTTAACTTACCTATTCTCACTACTGAAAATTGCACGTACATGCACACTGTTGAGACTTCTGAGCCTGCTGGCAACATCAAAAAGGCTTCATCCACTAAGAAAAGGATCAAGTCCAATTCTAAACCTAAGTGGGTGAAAAGAGAAGTCAAACAGGAGGTTATTGATGATGCACTAGTACAAAAATGACTTTTTACGTCGCCTATTTTACGTCGCACTTACGTGTGACCGACATATATACTACTTTTATACGTCGAAATATCCTAAAGCCGACGTATATTTACCTTTTGTATGTCTTTTTTACGTCGGTTTAGTAGTTAACCGCCGTATATGATTAATATATATGTCGGTTGATAAAACACCGACGTATAAAATCACTTTTTACGTCGCAATTCTAAAACCCGACATATATGATAATAATTTATAACTCTTAATTTCTTTTATTCTCTCGTATTTTTTTTTCACTCTCTCTCTCCCGTAGGCCTCTCTGCTGACTCTCTCTCTCGACTCTGTTTTCTCTTCCTTTAATCCTCTTTCTTCCCTTCGTTTTCTTTTGATTTGAATGTTTAAATTCATCGGCTTGGTAACCAAATCGATTATCTCTTAATACTCTACATAATCATATCATTTTTGTAGGGTTTTAAGAGAATCGAAAATTGGGGATAATTTTAGGGTTCGGGTTTTTGCGATTGAAATCGTGTTGTTCTTGCTGATTAAGTGATGAATATAGATAGATAAGCTGCTGGGGATATGTATTGAGGCTGAATGGTTACAAGACCCCGTTATGGAGGCTGTATAAATTCGGTCCGTCACCGGCGATGAACTCCGGTGAGCCGGTGACCCCCGAGCTTTTTGTTTCATGGTTATTACGGTGACATCGCCTGTTTTAATATATGGTTAAATTGCGATTATGTGCAGGCCATAGAGATTAAGGATATTTAGTTTGGTAGTTAATTCTTAGTTGATGTTGATTTAATCAAGATTTCGTAGGTGTTCTTGTATATGTGTTATAATCAAGGTTCTAGATTGCTTATTAGTGATTCTTAGTGATTCTGGTAGTATGTCAAGATTTATGTGAGTTTGTTGTATTTGAAACTTAACTGAAAATTTCATGATTCGGCCTTAATATTTGATAACTGACTCCTGAAGTTGAACCTCGAATCTGTGTGTTATAGTTGTTTTGACATGAGTTAAATAATTGATAGCTATATTTTGACATATATAATATCTTCTTTTTGTATTGTCATTAAAATATTAGAAGGTAATATCTACAAAGTGGGAAGTCTAGCCCTTTGTCTATTATTGTAATGTTGAGGATAACTAAGGTATGCAATTATGTTTCAGGCATTTAGCATCTTACGCTACGAGATTGGACAGAAGTACAATTCACATTATGATGCATTCCACCCTTCTGAGTATGGCCAACAGAAGAGTCAGAGGGTATTACAAACTAAAACTCAGTTTATTGTTGGTCATTTTTTAGATACTGGTGATATTATGATTCTACATTTTGTTTATGCCCAAGAAATAAGCATTCATTTAGATAATTATCACTAGTACAAAACTGAGTGTATGTTTATATATGTAATTGTTAGTAATAGGATTGGTTTATATATGTAATTGGGAAGACTTGCTTAATCTTGTCTAGTGGTCTGTGTTTTCCTTGATTATTTTAGACATAATGTGGGTGTTTTATAATCTATTAACCAAATTTGAAGTAGTTGCCATGTCCATTCCTACAGAGGCCAGAGCAATGGTTACATATACTACCGTCTAGTACTAATGTAGTCAGAACTGAGTCCATTTGAAACAACTCCTACGTGTAATAAACCTTGTTTGTCATGAATCTCAGAGTACCTGTTCAAATAATGTCAATGTCCACATCTCTCTTCTTCATCTCCTTCTTGTTCCTCGGCTTCATTTCTATATCCTCGTCCCATTCCACCAGCAGTGCCACTGCTAACTGTCCACTTGATTTCACCATCCTCAGTCGCATGCGCCAAGCTTCTAGAAATTCCAAGAATCACATCACTCAATGTGTCTCAATCCTGCAAGGCATCCGTCTTGTCCAATCTGAGTATCTCCTCCGCACAAACACATTCCTTATCTCCACTGCATTCTCTCAAGCCTGTTGGCAATCGCTGCAATCGGTATTCGATAAATACCCAAAGCATTTCGATATCCAAAACACTTGTGACTTTCACGTGCATTTTATTACTCAGGGCTGCCATAACATCACGACTAAGGCACAATATGAAGCTAAAAACTCTCGGTCAGCTTTAAAAAACGTAGAAAAAGCTTGTAAACATTCAGCTTACAACAGCAAGTCGTGCGCATTATGTAATTCTTATATTAGTAGACTGGAACCGTCTGGTACTTATAAGGTTCCGCCAAGTGATATTATGAAGAGTCAGAGGGTATTATGATATTATGAAGTGATATTTTGTTTTGCTACATCGTTCATCTCTTTTGCACCTTGCTGATATTTCACTGGTCATATATTTATAAACTAGATTGATCCGCAACACCGGTATGGGCATAGCTTGCATTTGTATTATGAGGAGTGGTGTAAAGCTGATGCTGGTCAACCTTTTTTCTACTGGTTAGTTTTTCTTTTTCAGCTTCGGATTGCATACTTCGAATCATCTGACTTCTGGATTTCTCAGAAGATGGTATGATGCATTTCCTTTATATGTTTAACTGCGAGTTTTTCTGTTTAATTTTTTATTTGAAGGCTGCTTATCACCTACAATTTGAACTACATTGAAGTACTGGACTGTAGTATCTTATTTTGTATCTTTCTTTGCTTCTGTAATGAAATATCAGTGGGGACAACATTGGAGTTCTATCTATTACAGTATCTTTTAAGAATTCGAGTTTTTATGTATCAAGATTATTCATATTTAGTACCAGAACTGTAGTACAATTGACAAATGTCTCTTTGACCGAAGGCACCTTTTGTTTACATTAGTGGTATTTAAATGTGTATCTGTTTCCCATTAAATATCTATGTAGTCTATCTCCGCATACAGTGAACATTACCGGCCAACTGATGAAAGGCTTGACAGTTTCCTGTCGTTTCTCAAGGATAATGGAGTCGACCTTGATGAAGTTGAAGTGAGTATGCATTTTAGTTTTAATTTTCGTATTAATTTGCTTCCATGTTTTAGAAAGAATAGTGTCTCTCTGTCTTTATAAGGAACTACAATATTAGTAACCTGGGATCTCCGGTGTCATAATTTGTTGGATTATCTGACTTTAGGACTTATCTAACGCAATACATTGTCATCAGGTACGCAAAGCAAGTGAAGATGCTGAAAATAAAGATGACGGCCCATTAAGTAGAGATGGTAGTGCGGAAGTTACAACCCCAGAGTCCCTTCAACCTGATAATATTTCCAAAATAGAGGATATAATTTCAGTACATGAAGAAACTGAAGTGAAAAATAATTACAGCATCCCTTTCCGTATATTTTAACTGGTTAATTTTTTCCATTGTTACTGGAGCTATCTTTGGTGTTACTTTCTTGGTCTGGGTTATGTAATTTTTAAACATTGTGCATTTTTTAAAGTATGTAATTTATAATTTTGTTAATTGTGCTCATATTAAATTTGAAAGCTGGAAAATATTGGTTATCGTTTGTCAGTTGTGCAGATTTTGGTTCGATTAATTTGGTAATTATTCAATAGGTTCATGGGCATTGAGAAACTAAAATAATAGTTTTTAAATTTTTTTTGATAATATACGTCGGTTCTCTATGGGCGATGTATAAATAGGTATATACGTCGGTTGTTTTGTCTTTATACGTCGCCTTTTTTGTATCATATATGTCAGTTTTTTGGGCTTTTTACGTCGGTTAACAGTCGACGTTTATTCTACCTTTTACGTCGCTTTTTTAGCCGACGTAAAAGACCTCTAAGTTTATACGTCCCCCTTCTATACGTCGCCATTTAGCCGATGTATATGACCTATTTAACCGACGTAAAAGGTCATTTTTGTACTAGTGATGCTTGTTATTTTATGACTGGAAGAAACTCAGGAGACACTAAAGCTGCAGGACCCAACAAGGATTGGGTACCATATGCAACCTAAACACATTCTGTTTTGCAGGGCAAGAAGAAAAATCAAGTCATGTGGATCATTGACAGTGGTTGCTCTAGACACATGACAGGTGATAAAGCCCTGCTATCACACTATGTAGAGAAAGCTGGCCCAATCATAACCTTTGGAGACAACAGCAAGGGTTACACAGTGGGATATGGCTGTCTGGAAATTGGAAATGTTGTCATTGAAGACATTGCTCTTGTGGATGGATTGAAGCACAATCTACTCAGTGTCAGCCAATTCAGTGACAGGGGATTCAAGGTTGATTTTGATATGATGGTGTGCAACATCTATCACAAGAAGGATGGAAGCCTCTCTCTAAAAGGGGTCAGAAAAGGAAGCTTGTTTGTTGCTGACTTAAATTCAACAAAGAAGGATAAGGTTTACTGTTTCTACAGTAAAGCAACTGTTGGTGACAATATGCTTTGGCACAGGAAGCTCTCACATCTCAACTTCAAGACAATGAATATTCTGATGAAGAAGGAGTTAGTGAGAGGTTTGCCCCAACAGGAATTCTGTCAAGAAGGACTGTGTGAAGACTGTCAAATGGGCAAACTAAGAAGAGCTGTGCACAAGTCCAAGCACATGAACACCAACACTGAAGCACTCAAGTTGATTCACATGGATCTCTTTGGACCAGTCAATGTACCATCTATGGCCAAGAAGAGATATGCCTTAGTAATGGTGGATGATTACTCAAGGTACACTTGGGTGAAATTTCTTGAATCCAAAGATGAAGCTGCTCAAGTGATTATTGATCAAGTCAGAGTTCTTGACAGAACTCCAAACTCAAAAGTTCAAATCTTGAGGAGTGACAATGGTACAGAATTCAGAAATGCCACACTTGGAAATTTCTGTAAAGATGAAGGAATTGTACAACAATTCTCTGCTGCAAGGACTCCACAGCAGAATGGAGTTGTAGAAAGAAAGAACAGGACTCTCATTGAAGCAGCTAGAACTATGTTGCATGATACCAAACTGCCAACATATTTCTGGGCTGAAGCTATCAACACAGCTTGTTATACTCAAAACAGAACCATGATTAAGAAAACTCATGCAAGTACACCTTACTGTCTGTTAACTGGAAAGAAACCTACTGTCAAATATTTTCATGTGTTTGGGAGCAAATGCTTTATGATGAAGGATAACCATGAGAAGAAAGGTAAATTTGACACCAAGGCATTTGAAGGACTATTCATGGGTTACAGCACAGAAAGGACTGCCTATAGAGTTTATGTTATGGAACACAGGATTATTGAAGAAAGTGTTAATGTCACATTTGATGAAACCAATTTTCCAGGACTGCATGAAGAAGGAAAGATGCAGACTTTCAGATTTGAGAATCAAGGATACTTGGAAGCTGAGGAAATTGTTGATGAAGAACCTAGCTTCACTCAAGTTGTTGAAGTTGACAAAGATGCTGTCAACACCACTACTGTCAACCAAACTCCAGCTCAGTCACAGACCATAACCTCTAACATTCATAACAGTGGTGACTCTGGAGACAATGAAGAACATGGTGAAGACAATGGAATTGGTGAGCATTCAACTCAACAAACTGAAGCAAATGTTCCTGTACAATCAAGTAGCTTGCCCAGAATCACCAAGTGGAACAAGGATCACACAAATGACCTTATCATTTGTGACCCTACTTCTGGAGTGAGGACAAGGAACAAAGTCTCTGCTGACAGCATGTTTTCATGCTTCCTGTCTCAAATGGAACCTAAGACAACTGATGAAGCATTGTTGGATTCTGACTGGGTGATAGCCATGCAAGAAGAGCTAAATCAGTTTGAAAGGAACAATGTATGGAAGTTGGTTCCAAGACCTAAAGGAAAGTCAGTCATTGAGACCAAATGGGTTTTCAGAAACAAGCTTGATGAAATGGATCAGTGACAAGAAACAAAGCAAGGCTAGTGGCTAAAGGTTACTGTCAACAGGAAGGAATAGATTATGATGAGACATTTGCACCTGTTGCAAGACTTGAAGCTATAAGAATCTTTCTAGCCTATGCTGCACACTGCAACTTCAAAGTATTTCAGATGGATGTCAAAAGTGCCTTCCTATATAGAGAGTTGGAAGAAGAAGTGTATGTTGAACAACCACCAGGGTTTGAGGATGCTGAAATGTATGATTTTGTGTACAAACTCTTCAAAGCTTTGTATGGACTAAAGCAAGCACCCAGGGCATGGTATGACACACTTTCCACCTTTCTTTTGGAAAATCAGTTTACTAGAGGAGTTGTGGACAAGACACTTTTCTACAAACACCATGGCAAGGACATCATTCTGGTACAAATCTATGTGGATGACATCATTTTTGGTTCTACAAATGAGAAGCTGTGTGAGAAGTTTTCCTCTCTCATGAGTAACAAATATGAGATGAGTATGATGGGAGAATTGTCATTCTTTCTGGGATTACAAATTATTCAACAACCTGATGGAATCTTCATTTGTCAAGCCAAATATATCAAGGAACTTCTCAGAAAGTTCAACTTGGAAGATTCATCACCTGCAAAGACACCAATGTCCACATCAACAAGTCTGGATCTTGATCCTAAAGGAAAGAAAGTTGACTCAAGCACCTATAGAGGCATGGTAGGATCTCTCCTATACTTAACTGCTAGCAGACCTGACATCATGTTTGCTACATGTCTCTCTGCAAGGTTTCAAAGTGATCCAAAGGAGTCACACTTAGTAGCCATCAAGAGAATCTTTAGATACTTAAAAGGCACTCCTAACCTAGGCCTTTGGTATCCTAAGAACACTGGATTTGATCTAATTGGTTACTCAGACTCAGACTATGCTGGATGCAAGATTGACAGAAAGAGTACTACTGGTAGCTGTCAATTTCTTGGTGGAAGATTGGTCTCATGGTTTAGCAAGAAGCAACATTCAGTTTCTACCTCAACTGCAGAAGCTGAATATATTGCTGCAGGCAGTTGCTGTGCACAAATTCTATGGATGAAGAATCAACTTCTGGATTATGGTCTAGTGTTAAGAGACATTCCTATTTATTGTGACAACACTAGTGCCATAGCCATTTCAGACAATCCAGTTCAACACTCTAGGACAAAGCACATTGATATAAGGCATCACTTTATCAGAGAGCATGTTGAACAAGGAACTGTGAAACTGATCTATGTCCCAACTGACAAGCAACTAGATGACATCTTCACTAAGCCATTGGATGAAGCAACCTTCAACAGGTTGGTAAGTGAACTAGGAATGTTGAATCTGGTATGTTGATTTACTCAGTTTTCTGTATTTCCAATTTTTTTTTTGAAGCTCATGACAGCAACTTCAAACCTGCTGTCAAGAGAAGTTACTGTCTACTTGGTCTATGTCTGTTATGTGACAGCATGTGTTGATTTGACTGTACATGTCTGTATTTTGTGCCAGTCCCATACTTTTAGACCCTGTATGACATTAATGTGGTTATTTGCTAAGTTTGAGAGATAAATGTCTGTTCCATTGGACTTTCACACCTTTTGCATAATTCCATAGGTTTAAAGGAGGACACGACCATTAATTACTTGGGTGGTAGTTGTATGGGTACTCTAACTGTTGACCATTAGACTTTAATCCTTAGACGGTTTTGCCTATAAATTAACCTTAGGTCTCACCAGTCTGCTCTCAGTTTTAAAGTAAATAATGGAAAACAAAGTAGGAATTGAAGTCGGGCTCAAACGGTGTGATAGTGAACCCTATAATGAAGAGGTTGAGGAGCTCTTCGAGGAGATGTTGGATGCCCTCGATGAAATAGACGAAGAAAAGGAAAAGGAGGAGGAGGCCAAGTGGCAGGAGCAACTGCAGATTTATCGGGAGGGCCTTAAGAAAGAAGGACTCACCGAAGAGGAAATTGAGGCTGATGTTGAAGCTCTAATTGCTAGTTTTTCAGATTCAGACTCTTAATTTGTACTGTTTTAATAATTTCTTTTAATTAATAAAACAAGCTTTTTCTTCTTTCTGCATGGTTGCTGAATGTGTTGTTTAAAGTGCTTGAATAGTTGTTTTTGTTTGTTATGCATGAATGGTGAATCAGTAATAAATATTGCATATGTTTAAACTGGTGTCGCTTCAGTTAAGTTATTAATCATAACAGTTTCAAAACAAAGTTTCGACAGTTCGTTGTGTTCCCGCAAAGGTTGCTGTCATCAAGAATACTTACTGTCATAATTGTCCTGACAGATAGTTTCTCGACAGCAGTACACAACTTTCTGTCATAATTTGTAAAAGATACTGTCATATGAAAACTTAACGATGACAGTAAGTTTTGCGCGAAATGTTTCTGTCACGCAAAACATGTTGTCATCACACCAAAGTTACTGACGTGGTTGTTTTTAAGCGCATAGAGTACTGTCAAAGTAGTGGACCGTTGCAAGTGGACATATCATCCACGTAGAGAGAGAAATCAGCCAGTAACCCACGTGACCTCAAATTGGGTTAAGACACGATTTCACTTTTCCACCTTATCAGTTAAACGCTTGCACTTCCCTCTAAATTCATCAAACATACAACTGTTCTCAAAAAGCAAACAAAACACTCTCTTTCTTCTCTACCAAAGCAAATTCATCCTCTATTTTTTCTCAACAAGCACGAATGGCACCCAAACAATCAATCTCTTAGACAAACTTTGCTGGTATCTTTTCCCCAAATGATGCTGGTGAAGGTTTCAAAGGACTCGTGTCTTTCATGAACAAGTCCTATCTTGGTTCGGCCATTACCTCAACCCCCATTCTCGACTTAGACAGAATTGAGGCATTTTGGCGAACTGTTGTTGCTCACACTGAGGGTGAAAACCCATCTATTCAATTCACAATCGCTGGGCAACACTACATTCTTACTGCTGAGGTCATCAACACTGCTCTTGGAATTACACTTGAAGTAGGCCAACAATTTGCTGAACTTGCCAATGATGACACTCTCAAGAAGCTCTTCTTGAAGATCGGGTATGCAGGCCCTATTCTCGAAGAGGGAACAACCAAATGGTATCCGTCTGGTGAAATGGATAGGAAGCATCTGAGAAAGGAGTGGAGCATGATCTTTGATGTCATGGTCAAGGTGTTCTCTACCAAGTCCACAAGCTGGAATGGAATACCCTCCTACATCAAGAAACTGACACATTCTCTTGTCCATGGATACAAGGTGAATGTTGGAGCTCTTCTCATGGCACACCTCAGGGCTGCCATAGGTAAGAAGGTATCTATCTACCCTCGCTTTCTTATGATGTGCATCAATTCTTTCTGTGATTTTAATAATGATCCCCTCGTTTAGAGGTTTGCTCTGTTTTGAAAAAGAACACACACACTATTGTCATCACAGAATCTCAATGCACATGTTCCACTTTGTTTCACTCAGCACATGGTTGATCAAGTGTCCAACCCTGATCTTCCATTACCCTCTAGTTATGCATCTTTTACTCTTGTGAATGAAACTGAATTAGACCCAAATTCAGTTAACCCACATTCAACACCATACACTCAGCCTAGGCCCTCTAGACTTCCCAAAGCCCAAAGAGAAGCCTTGCAAGAATCCAGAAAAATACCCTTAGAAGCTGATGTTGGTGGTAGCTCTGTGAGTCAAGAGGGAGACACTGCACCTAGTGCAGCAAATAAGGAAGGTAGTCAAACAAAATCCCCAGTGGTTCCCCCTGAGCCTACGAAGAAGAGAGCTAGGAGGACCAAAACCACTGTTAGCCAAGCTGTAGTTTCTCAACAAACTGTAGTTACTGAAAGGGATTCAAACACCTCCCTAGATGTGCCTTCTCAACAAGGTGCATCTATTGAAATTGACCTGTCTCCCAAGGCACCCTGTACAGAGTCTGCACAAACTCATGGTTCACAACCTGAGGAACCCCCACTTGAAGAAACACACAGTGAGTTAGGGCACAGTGAGGATTTTTCTATTCCTTTTGATGGTTCACAAGTTTCTCCTGTGAATCAGCCCCCACTCTCTGCTACACTTTCACCTTCTTCCTTCCCTACACATTCTTTTGTTTCTTCTCCACAACCTAGAGAAGGGGACAGTCCCAACCCTTCAGGTTTTGATCATCCATCTCCAATCATGGATGAGCCCCCATCTAGTGGTCCACAAGAACCCATTTCTCAAAGTGAAATGGACACCACTCCTCCAAACACTGAGCAAGGGCAAAGTGGTATTCTGTCAGAAAATGAAACAACCAACACTTTGTCTGAACTCCAAGGAGCCTCTTACCTTCAGGAAGATGCTGTCACAGCCTCTGTTGCTGTCAAAGACACTGGAAATGTTGCTGTCTTGGACAAAGCTACTGTCATGAGTGGAGACAAAGATACTGTCACAACAGACTCTACTGTCACTCCACATCCCAAAGATGCTGTCATGCCAGAACCTGCTGTCCAAGCCCCAGCTGACAGTAACATTCCTGCCAAAGATGCTGTCAAGTCCTCCCAGCCTGATTTTGATGCTGTAACCATTGAGGATGCCTCTGATGATGACCAACCTCTTGCCAAACTCTTGAAGGTACATTCTAAATCTTCTCCTTCAATGCATGTTAGTACTGCTCATACCCATGCATTTAGGTTGAGTGAGGGTGTGAAAAAGAAAAGAGAGATAAAAGAAAAGAGAGGTGAGCATAAAAATGAGAGGCAGCCAAATGAGCTGGCAAAAGGAGAGGGACTTGAGCATGTCCAGAGAGATCTTGAGGGAGCCCACACTATTCAGGCACTAGGCCTTGAGAGTCAAACTGTGAGAGGTGATGAGATCACTCAAAAACACCCTGAGAGTGTGAGAACCCCCATAGCCTCCAAGCCCCTTTCTTTTCCTTCCCCTCCAAGAAGGTTAAGGACTGGTGGCCCCTCTGCTACTTTTGGTAACAGGATTGCAGCTCTGGAAGGACAGTGTGCTACTTTGAACTCCAAGATGGACTCTCTCTCTCAACTGTGGTTGATGGTTTTGCTGCTACTCAACTCTCTATTCAGTTCCTTACTGACCTAGTAGCTGCCAACTCAACTAAGGGGGAGAAGGTAGCAAGATCAGAATCAATATCTATTCAGGAATCAGGTGGAACTCAGGGGGAACAAGTAACTGTGAAGACCAAAGGGGGAGCAAAAAAAGTTTCTGGAGTCAAGAGAAAGGCAATGACAAAGGGGGAGCAAGTCAAACCAAGCAGTGGACAACCAAGGGATAAAGTTGAAGATCTTGTTGAAGGTGACTTGGATGGAGAAAGGGTGTTGATGTCTAAGGCAACTCAAGATGCACTACAAAGAAGACCTGCATCTAGACACCCAATTCTACCTCCTGTGACAATTAGAGAACCAACTTCAGCAACTCAAGAAACTGCTCTACAAAGAAGATGGAGAGAAATGAAGGAAGAAAACAAGCTTGGGAAAGGTAAAGGGAAACTGCCTGAATCCATCCATAAGGGACATACTTGGTCCAATGGTGCTGAGTTTGATCAAGAAGAAGTCAATACCATAATGGTGGATTACAGGGAGAGCACATTACAGAATCATGACACTGAGTTTAGCAGGATAGTGGAAGAAGCAATGAATGCTCCAAGCAACAGTCCAAGCAACACCACAAAACTGTTAAAGGATCAAATCACCAGTGTCAGTGTAATGGTGAATGATGAGAAAAGATGGGTTGTAAGTATCTATTTCACTTCTGGCATATCTTATTTCATCACAATGGAATTATTGCAGAGTCTGCCAGCAAAGGTGTTGTGTGCAATGAAGGGAAAGATCAAGGCATCTCAAACACCATTCAATGAAATCTTGAATTTGCAAATCCAGAACATGATCACAGAGAAGCTACCTGAAGTCTACACAAATCCACCAAGTGTTTTCTACAGATCTACTACAAAGGATGGCACAAGAAGGAACTGCTTCATGAATTTGATCAGTCCATCCAGGATGCAAACTGAGTCAATTCTGAGAGTGTTAGATGGAATACTCAGTTCAAATGCCAATCCAGGAAGAGTCTATGTTGTTCAAGAGATCTACAAAATGCTGGTGTTGAGAGACAAGGCACTGGGAGCTAGAGTGAAGGAGCTAATATCTAGAGCCAATGCCAAAAGAGCTGATCAAGGTGGAAGCTGCCTCTATGATACTCCTGTTCAAGATGATGATGATGATGATGAGATTGGAGGTGGTGAAGCTTCTGGAAATGCAGGCAATGCTGGTGGAAGTAATTCTGGGAATACTGGTATTCAATCTCAGAATGAAGGCAATGAAGAAACTCCTAGTCAAGAAAAGAAAGATGCTGATGCAACAGATGAAGAGGAGCCAAGAATACTGGAAGCTTTGGAGGCAAGCATTCTTAGATGTGCTATTGATTGCATAAATGCAGAAAAAGATGTTGTCACCAAAGATACTGTCGACAAGAAAAATGTCATAGAAGATGCTGTCATGGAAGATACTGTCGACAAAGGTGCTGTCAAGGAAGGTTCTGTCGAGGATGAAGCCAAAGCTACTGTCAAGCCCAAAAGACTGAAAGCTAAAGCAAAGGCATGGTTTTCTAGACAAAAACCTCCAGGGAAGCACAAGTACTCAGGAAAGGAAAAGGCCACTAGATTAGGCAGAAATCTTAGGATGCCAATTCAATCAATACCTCCTAACAGTCTTAAGGTACAACAGATGCAATCTAAAGAAATCAGGAGTGTGGAGATTAAGCTGGATGCAAATCAAGAGGTCTCTGAGTACATTCTGTGGTGGCCAGAATCCAGATCTGCCAAAGTTAATAAGGACTTTGATCTAGTAGCCACATCAATTAGTGGAAACATGATGGCCATAGCTAAAAGGAGAATTGACTTCTTCCATCTGGAAAGAGTGGTAGAGTTGCTGGAAAGTTATGAAAATGTTCCAGAGTCTGTCATGGAACATATTCTGAAATATAAGGCTGACAGGGATGCTGAATTCTATCAGAAATTTGGCTACAATTTTGCTAATTTTGATGATGCTGATATTCTAACTGATCTACCAGCCTCTCCTATACCATATCACTGGTACTATGAGTATGATGATTTCCCTATAGCAGAAGAGGAAACCCAACCAACTCAGGAAGGGCAACCCAAGCCAAGCCAAGGACCTGACTCTTCTCAATATTCTCAATATCAGTCAGAACTTGATAAGAAGGAAGCTGAACTACTGGAAAGATGCAAAGCTGCCAACAAGGCAGAAAGTGAAGCTCCAAATTATCAAACATGTATGCTGGAAAATCCCTTGAGAATCAAGCACCTCAAAGAAGAAATCTATGTTTGCAGCTTGCACAAGCTAAAAACAACTATTCTGAAGGATTTACAGTATATGGTAGCTGGATCAATTCATCCCTTGGAGCAGATTTGTTCTGATGAGATAGAGGAAATATTGGAAAGGAGAAAAGGAGAAAGCTCAAAGCTGGACAAGCAAAGGAGGACATCTCTCAATGCTTATCCTGGAAGCAGATTCAAGCTCATTAATGAAGAACTCCACTTCAGAAGCTATCCATTTGATCAGGAGCAATGGATGAATCTCAGGGATGCTTGTATTCTTCTCTCTCCTACTGCCAAGAAGATCCTTGAAGAAATAGAAGATGTTGCAGTCACTCCTGCTGAAATCTCTCTTGTAGAAGGTCTAAGAGGCTGCTTGGCAGAAGCTCTCAAAAGAGAGGATGTAGCAAGACAGAAGAAGAAATCTCAAGCTAAGTAAAAATTCTTAATCCATTCTGATCTTTTTAGTTAAGTTGTCAGCACATATTGTAAATTTGTTGTTATTGTCCATAAAAACAAATTGAGGGAGATTGTTGGGATTTATGGGTGATAGCATAGAAACAACTTAACTTTTTATGTACTTAATTTTTAATTAAGTAGAACATTCTATCACAGCCAAAGTATGTTCTTGTAATCAGTATGCAATGTCATTTTAGTTGTGTAATTTGGAAGAAGTTCATTTTATGTGTTCAAGCCTCAAAGAATGCATATTAGATGACAGCATGAATAAAGGTTACTGTCATAAGCATTGACAGTAAGATTACAAGAAGACAGAATGTTGCAAGTCACGACAGCATATTCACTCTGACAGCAACATTGGCGGAAGACTACGCGACAACAACTTTAGCCCTCGACAACAAGTTTGGAAACCTCGACAGCACACTATGCGGGGAACTCATACTGTCACCAAAAGCTCATTCCCATGACAGCAAGCTTTGCGGCAAAAGTAACTGTCTCAAGAAAGATCCCTGTTCTAGGTATCTTCTCAGTCAAATCCCGTGATAGTCTCAATGTTCAAGAAACAGGCGTGTTGCAGTATCCCTAAGCTGCACCAAGTCTGCAAGACTACGACAGAAGCTTCAAGCACTACAAACAAAAGCGAATCAATTCAAGAGCAAGGTCAAGTCTCTATTTGCTGAATTGTTTTAGCTGGAAATAGAATGAATCTAGGTTGCTTTCTTTGTAATGTATATCTGACATTGTTAGCAATTTAGGAAAGTCACATGGGTAGACACTTTGTAAGAAGCTGCCACTTGATAATGACAGCAGCTTCACAGACCCGTGTTGACAATGATAGGATTAGTTTTAATACTTAGACTATCAATTCATTCTAGGTATGTAACGAAGACAAGCAAGTGTCTTGAAGAAAACCGAAGCTCAAGAATTCTCTCTTGAGGTTGTAGCAACACTTTGCAAAATAAATAAAAACATTTATTTTGTGAATCCTGTCTTTCGATCATACTGTTTGTGAATGCACACATGTTATTGATAACATTAAATCTTAGTTTTGGTTGTTGAAATTGAGATTGAATTTTATCAGTATTGCATTCATCCGCCCCCCCCCCCCTTCTGTAATACACGAGGACCAACAGGAGTAGAAGACAAGAGGCGTGGAATTTTCTTCGGAGTTTAGTTAAATCTGATAACGTTCCTTGGTGCATATTTGGAGATTTCAACGATATGTTATATACCTCGGATAAAGCAGGTCCTCACCCGCATCTGAGATCACTTTAAGATGGTTTTAAATCAGCGGTTGAAGATTGTGGTCTAATGGAGCTTGATCTGATGGGAGGGGAGTTTACATGGAAAAAAAGTAAGGGTACAGCTAACTGGGTTAGGGAAAGGTTGGATAGAGCGTTTGCAGATGACCTGTGGTGGAGGAAGTTCCCACTGTGTAAGTTATCAGTTTCTCATACGATAAATTCTGACCATGATCCAATTACTCTTGAGCCGTTGAATGTGGGTTTTTCCAGGAAACAATTCAGGTTTAGGTTTGAAAATGCTTGGTTGATTGAACCAAATTTTAAAGAAGATGTGTTGAATCACCGGAATACGATTCCTAGAATCCATTTACTTCCTAAATTACTTTCGGTGTCCTCTTTTATGGCGAAATGGGGGAGAAATTTCTTCCATAAATTTAGAGATAAGATAAAGAAACAAAAAGATGTTCTTGCTGGTTTGATTAACAGATGTGATGAGGAAGGTGTTAGAGACTATTTTGAGGAAAAACGTAAATTGGAGGATTTATTATTGCAGGAAGAGACGTACTGGAGACAGAGAGCAAAAACATTTCGGCTGACCGAGGGAGATACGAATTCTAAGTTCTTTCACGCTACTGCCACGAAGAGGAAAAAACTAAATCATATCCCGTACTTAGTTAATAGTGAGGATGAGATTGTAGATGACCATGGTACTATGTGCAATATGGTAGTAGAGTATTTCAAAGTTGTGTTTCAAGGGGATCAGAATGGGAGAAATCAACAGGTGGATGAAGGGCTACGTATTATCTCAGATGCCCAGAATGATAAACTCACAGCTGACATTAGATTTGCAGAATTTACTACAGCGATAAAGCAGATGCATCCTGACAAAAGTGCTGGCCCAGATGGTTTCAACCTGGCATTTTTTCAACACTTTTGGGATTTAATTGGTGTGGATATTTTTAATTGCTGTAAAGAGTGGCTGGTTGAAGGTTCATTCCCTGCTAATTTAAATGATACAACTCTTGTGCTTATTCCGAAGAAAGACAATGCAGATAGGATGTCGGATCTTCGTCCAATCGCTTTGTGTAATGTCCTTTACAAAATTCTGGCGAAAGTGCTTGCTAATAGGCTCAAAGAGATTCTTCCTGATGCTATATCTGAGAACCAGTCCGCTTTTGTCCCTGGCAGGTACATATCAGATAATGTATTGGTAGCATTTGAAACTCTTCATTTTATGAAAAGGAAGAATAGAGGTCAAGAGGGTGAGGTGGCTTTAAAGCTTGACATATCAAAGGCTTATGATCGAGTTGATTGGGGCTATTTGGAAAATAGAATGCAAATCATGGGGTTTAACAACAAATGGATCAAATGGATCATGTTGTGTGTCAGTACTGTGAGTTATATGGTGACATTCAATGGAAGCACTGTAGGACCGATTAATCCTTGTCGTGGACTGAGACAAGGGGATCCCCTGTCTCCCTATCTATTTATGTTCTGTGTTGAAGGATTGTCTCTTTCTTTGTCAAAAGCTGCTAGTGAAGGAAGTATAACAGGTTGTCAAATAAGCTCAAATGCACCTCAGGTAACTCACTTGTTATTCGCTGATGATAGCTTTTTGTTTTTTAAAGCTACGTCTAATGAAGCTAGGGTGGTTTAGTTGCTGTTAAATGATTATGGTAATAGTTCAGGTCAGGTGGTTAATTACCAAAAATTGGGAATCTTTTTTAGTGCTAACGTGAGGAGAGATAAGCAGCAAGAGATTAAGGAGATTTTAGAGGTTCATAATGAGTTGGGGAATAGTAAATATTTAGGCCTACCTTCACTGGTCGGGAGGTCAAAAAAAGCCGTCTTCAATTTTGTTAAGGAACGTGTATGGAGGAAAGTTCAGGATTGGAGTAATAAATTGTTGTCCAAGGCTGGGAAGACTGTCTTGATTAAAAACGTAGCTCAAACTATCCCATCTTATGCTTTCTCTTGCTTTTTATTGCCTAAATCTTTGTGTACTGAGGTGGAGAGACTAATGAATGGTTACTGGTGGGGTTCTGGAGATGATAATAAGAAAGGTGTTAAGTGGTTATCCTGGAATAAGATGGTTGTTGCTTGAAGTAGAGGAGGCTTGGGGTTTCGTGATATGCGTGGTTTTAATGTGGCTCTATTGGGGAAGCATATATGGAACTTTTGTCAGAAACCAAACTCTCTCGTGGCTCGGTTGTATAAAGCTCGATACTTCCCAGACAAGCATGTGTTGCAAGCTAGTAGAGGGAATGATTCTAGTTTCATCTGGCAAGGTATTTGGGAGGCGAAAGAACAGTTGAGAAAGGGGTTCAGATGGGTCTTGGGTGATGGAAAAGATATAAAAAATTTTAAGGACCATGGCTTCAAGGCAAAAGTGATTTTTGTGTGGAGGACGACCATTTGAATATCGGTAGAGATGAAGAAGTCTGTCAATACTTCCGTTCTGATAGCAAAATCTGGGACGTGCATAAGGTAAGACAGGATTTTCATGTCGTTGATAGTCAACTTATTCTCCAAACAAGAATTCCACAGAACAATGTTAGGGACAAGATATCTTGGATTGGTTCGAATAAGGGTGTGTATACGGTGAAGACTGGGTATCAATTATGGGTTTCTCATAACGAAGTTGATGAGGAAGTGTCTATCTCTAAAGGGTGGAACAGGTTATGGAATCTTCAAATGCCTCACAAGCTCAAAATATTTCTCTGGAGGTTCTGCAAGAATAATGTACCAGTTCGGAACTTACATCGTGGAAAAGGTATATCTACAACAATTTTGTGTCCCATGTGTGGAGTAGATATAGAACATGTTCGACACTTGTTTTTGGATTGCATCTTTGCTAGAGAATGCTGGTTGAGTTCTGCGATTTCTATTGACATTGAATTAGTCGAAGAGGCTTCGATTTGGCTGTTAGATAGGTTGGCCACAGATGATGCTGAGAAGATGGAAAAGGTGGCTACTGTGTTATCAGGTATCTGGTTTGCTAGGAATAAAAGAGTCTGGGAGGGGAAAGTATTGACTCCTGCTGTCACAATGGAAAATAGTAGCAAACATGTGGTCGAGTGGAAGGAAGCGAATAGGTGTAAAAAGCAGACTATTTCAAGTTCGAGTAGACCAGTTGCAGCTAACAGAGATGCATGGGTACCTCCGGATTTGGGGAGCTTTAAATTGAATGTGGATGCCTCAATGCAGAGTAGTGATAGTACTTATTCTCTGGGTTTGGTAATTCGAGATGGCCAAGGTTGTTTTGTTAGAGGAAAGAATATGAAGTTAGCAGGGGGAGTTTCAGTTTTTGAAGCAGAGGCTAGAGGTGTTTATGAGGCTATTCTTTGGATCGAGGAAATTGGTTTATATCAGGTTGGTATTGAATGTGATTCTGAGGTAGTAGTTCATGCGTTGCAGAAAGAAGAAACCTATCAGTTAGAGGTTGGGCACATCTTAGAGGAGAGTAAGGAGAAATTCAAGAACCGTCCGGACTTATCTATTTGTTATGTCAAAAGGCAAGCAAATATGGCAGCTCATTTGATGGCTAAGTTACCTTGTATGGTTAATTGTCACAATTGTTTTATGTCTCCTCCAAATTTATTGTTGGAGATGTTATCTTCTGAATTTCCTAGTTAATGAAAGTTCCTTTATTCAAAAAAAAAAAAAAGAATTAGATTTAAAGATTTAAATTAATTTAAAAAACTTCGACCCCGTCAACTCTGACCATGAGCACTCCCAAGGGAAGGATCTTAATAGTCGTTGCAAACATTGCTATACAGTTTCTCTTTTTGTTATTTTTCGAGTAAACTTGAATCTATACCATTTTTTTTCTACGTTATTCTTCTAAGGTGGGATTTTATTAAAATTTAAAAATTTATACCTAACTTAATATTTGTTACATTAACATAGGAGTTTGGTAAGTAATTTAATTCATGATCCATTTTACCATCTGTATACATAAATACATACACAGTGGCGGACCTCAGGCTGGACTGAGGTTTGCTTCAGCCGAGGTCAAATTCACCGGCCCACTTACGATATTAAGCCCAGTTTATTTCAGCCCCAGTAAAAACAAAACAAAATCCTGTTATATTTTTAAAAAACAGCTCAGCCCAAATGATCAGGTTTTTTAAAATTGCTCAACCCATCTCATAAATTTGGATTGTGTGAATCTGTCCAAATAAAATATGAAATAAATTTGGATTATGTATGTATGTATATATACATACATACATACATACATACATAGGCCATTGTTCCAGAGAGAACCATCTTATATAGAGAATCGGGGAGAACCATATATATTCTATTATAGAATCTCATAAATAATTTTAATTTTTTTTACATAAAATATATAATCTGATTCTAACGTAGAATATTAGCATATACAAACTTTATAAAAAAATTTACATTTAAAATTTGAATAAAAGCATTGATTTTAAATTTGATTCTGCTGTAGAATCATTTTGGATAGATTTGTTTCTGTTGTAGAATCACTTTGGACTATTTGACTAATTTTCAATTATTTTTTTAAAAAAAGAGTTTAATTTCATTTTTTTATTTAATAATTGAAATTTATAATCATATCTAATGAAAAATGTGATAAAAATATGTATTATGAATATTTATGTAATGGTTCTCTACCGGAGTACTCTATATAAGAAGTTCTCTCTGGAATGCCACCCTACATACATATATATACACACACATATTTATGTAAATGATGATAATATATGATCATATTTGCTAACATATATCATATCTCACTATACCATGTATTTAGATTCACTATATATATTTACGAAATAAATATTGTAAAAATTATTTTTTGATTAAAATTTATATATTAAGTATACATGTGCATTGTAATTATTTATACCTCTAATAGATCAAACTATATATAATCTCTGACATAATTTATGTATTATATTTATATGATTCAAATAAGGTCAAATCAATACAAAGATAACAAAAAAAAAATGAACTTCCATGTATGTAAGTGTAGTACAAACTTGTATAAACATTATTTATCATATAACTCATATATCGCTACTCTAATACGTAAATCCAAAAAAACTAAACAAATCAATAATTTACTCATATTTATAGTGTGCTCGTGCATTGCACGGGCTAAAGAGCTAATTGTGACTTAAATTTTGACCCTACAATTCGTCTATTATTTTTCTTACGCTTCGACATACCAACTTACCAAATTTAATGTCATATTACATCCTTTTATATATAATAAGCGTAAAAGAGATTTTATCCAAAATTTTGATCCGTGTACTACCAAATAATTAAGAATTGATGATCTAACAATAAATAAATGAGAACCGTTAGATTTAATATTAAAAAGTGTTTTTGATTGTTAATAGAAATATATTTAAATATAAAAAAAATGTATTTTAATAATATAAATCAAATATGAGTAGGTTTTCTAAGTCGATGTAAAAATTTGTACCTTTCACTTCGGTTTCAGACAAGTTACAATTAGACAATAATTATCAAACAATCACTAAAATAAAATTTATTGTAAATTAATAATTTATAAATATAAAAAAATTATAAAAAATATAATTATAAATATTTTTAAAAATCCGTACATTTCACCAGTTATAAGCTAATAAAAATAAGAATGTCAGCTTAAATAAAACATCCAAACCCCCTCCTTTCCATACGAACTTGTAGTAAGCAAACATGCAAAAACCTGTCAAAAACAAACATACAAATAGTGCATTATTTAATCAACACAGGCCGACGTGATGATCAGTTGATTATATAAAGAAGGGAACATTCAATTAAGCTATAGTCCTTTCTAAGGTGGAATTTGATTTACATTTATATTTATAGTTGGTAAAGTTTTATATAGAACAATATCATATTTAATTTAGAGTGAGAAATTAGCGAAATCTAATATTTAATTTAGAGTGAGAAATTAGCGAAAACTATTATTATTTGTTGTTTGGGGTGCATAAATAGCAGGGATCGGAATGCATTATACGATACATTTCACAATGAAATTTTATTCTCATATTTAAGGACAAAGTCTATAATATAAACATATGTGTAATGTAGATAATATTTAACATAAACTAAAATTTGAGTCAAGATAGTTATTATTTTCTTTAAATTATGAGTGGAGTGATTTGATGATTGTAGAACTAAATAAATTATCCATTATCGTCAACTTTACCAACTAATTTTTATAAATTTATTAAGTATATTGCATGAATTTGTATTTTTCTTAAATAATAAATTATGCACCAAATATATACAAAAGTACTTGTGAACAAATCGACCATAACGTACGCACATCTTAAACATACAACACTTTTAGAAGTAAATATTTAATTTTTAAAAAAATGTACTTTTCTTAGAAAAACTTTTAAGTTTTTTGTTACTAATTCTTTTGGGAATAAGTTATTTAATTCTGAAAAATAAGTAAGGTCAAACACTTCAATAGTATGTACCCTACCTCCATTCTTGCCCTTTCGACCTTCTAAAAAGAAATCTAAAAATGGTGATTGTAACATAAATTAGAAAATTTTCAATAAAAAAATAAGTTCCAGATTTTAAAATAATAACTTTTAAATCATTTTCTTAATACAATCTAAATACTTTCAAAATAAATCTAAATACTTTCAAAATGAAATTAAAATACAGTTTAAATATGGATTTTAGCGCTTGCCCAGCCCAAGAGCTTTATAATCTTGCTTGGAGTAATAGTAATGTAGTTCAGTTGTCTTCATGTGTTATAGATAATATATATGGGCTTTGGGGTCTGGCCCAATGACCTAGAGCAACTCCAACCAGGACACAACATATTTTTCAAAATATTACAATCAAAATAATAAATTTTAGTGATGATTTAAAAAATATTTTATTTACAATCAATTTTACAACATTTTTATATTTATATTTTAATATTATACTATTATTTTACGTGGACAAGTACAGAAAAATGAATATTTTATTATGAAAATAAGGTATAGAGTCATTTTTGGTATTAACTGAATTTAGTTTATTAACTGAATTTTTCTTAAAACAAATCAAATTAATTAACCCGAGCAATCGCTCAACAGGATACATAATAGTTCAGCATGAGCACATGTCTCCTTGCAGCTAGATTCACCAAACGTTTGACCAAAACATTAAACCAAACGTATGTGTATATGTGTACAATAATAAATATAATATTGTACATAAAATATAATACACAATACTAAATAGTGATTGTCGTAAGTCATTTTTATTTTCCTGATAATTGCAGATTTTGATATGAAATTCAATGTATTCATGGCAATCAAAATGTAAAAGGAAACACATCTTATCTACTAAAATGTACAAGCATCAATAATAAAAAAATTATAAAAGAATTAAACACAATCATGAAAATAAAGTAATATATTCTACTAACAACTAATTTAGAACATGAATACTACTAGTTTTACCAGCGATACAATTACGTTTTCTAACTTCTCTACGTGGTACACTCACACTTATATTTAATGTTTGTGTTATACTTTTGTTTGATAAATATTAAAAATATATAGGCGGAGAAAAAGTTTTGTTGACTACAAGTTCATGTACAAAATGCTTATTTATTATCTATTTAATCAATAATTTTTTAAATAAAAATATAAGTCATATATGCGTCTTAAATCAAAATGTGTCATGTATGTCACGTCTGTACAATTTTTTGGGAGATTTGTTTGGGTGACGTTACTTCATTGAAAATGATGATATTTTTATGGCCAATTCATCCTCTGGAAACAGTTTCGGGAAATAGTTTCAATATTCTAGCATTTTTCTATTTTTACACGGCAACATCCAAAAAAGAATCCCATCGTTAAAGGTTCAATATCGACATAAAATATTTAAATATTATATTTGATACTAAATATAAAATTATAAATATTTAAATACTTGCATATAAGTAAGTAGGTTAAAGAAAAAGTATTAAATTTTAAAAACAATGAAAATTATAATTGGACATTTAAAAGTTAAATGATTAAAATATAACTTTATATGAATATATTTGATGCCATATAAAGTTATACATACCATATCAAAGTTTGAGTATCTTGTTCCTCATATTAATAATAAATATTTTTCCATATAAATAAATATGAGTATAAATATTATTTTAAAATGATTAATATATTTACAAAATTATCATCAATTTTTTATACTAGAATAACTTATAATTTCAGGTAAATTTCTTGAAATAATCTCAAGAATTGTTTTCTCTTACAGTTATACATTACATATTTTATTTAAACATCGAAAAGTATCTTTTTTAATTTTATTATATAGAATAATCATACATATTTAAGGATCATGGTTGGACCTCCTTTTGAAGAGAAAAATCTTTTTAGCACCAAAATGAGTAGATTGCACATGAACTTGCACTCAACAAACATTGTATTTTATTTGTTTTTGAAAAAATGTTGTATTTTATTTATGATGATAAATGCACGCCAACGTGATGATCAATCAATCATCAATACTATTATATAAAGGAGAAGACGGGGGCGGTGAGGTGGCGCTCTCAGATCGCTTCGTTCTATTTTTCTAATTTTCTCAATTTTTTGAATTAATAAAATTAAAAATTCGAAAAAATCTCAATTACCTTATAAATACTTACAAATAGAGGAAACATATAATGTTTTTGCATTTAAAATCCCTACTAATGGAGAAAGTAAATATGCAATAGATCTTTACTAATGGAGGAAACTAAATATCACTAATGGAAGAAACTAAATATTCAATTATAATATTCTTGCCTTCAAAATATCTAAATTAGAAAAAAAGTGTATTACCTTACATTATTTTGAACTTTCCTCTATTATTATCTAAATAATCTCATAGTATTTTTTTTAATGAAATTATTATCTTAACATACTGTTCTCCTAAACTTTCTTTTTTTATGTAATATAATAGAAATACAGGAACGTTTTGGTAAATAAGAAGTCAATAAATTAGATCGGTCTTGCATAAGAAATTAAGTAATTAATACCAAAAACTAGAAAAAAATCTCAATTGCCTTTTAAATATTTACTAATGGAGAAAACTAAATATACAATTTCAATATTCTTGCATTTAAAATCTCTACTAATGAAATATAATATTCTTGGATTTAAAATCTCTACTAATGGAGAAAGTAAAAATACAATATATTTTTACTGATGGAGCAAACTAAATATCACTAATGGAGGAAACTAAATATTCGATTATAATATTCTTGCCTTCAAAATATCTAAATTATAAAAAAAAATGTATTACCTTATATTATTTTAAACTTTTCTCTATTATTATCTAAATATTCTCATAATATTTTCTTTTCAAATGAAATTAATATCTTAACATTCTCTTCTCCTAAACTCTCTTCTTTTTTTTATGTGATATAATAGAAAATACAGGAACGTTTTGGTAAATAAGAAGTTAAGAAATTAGATCGATCCTGCATAAGAAATTAAGCAATTACACCAAAGATTAGAAAAAATCTCAATTGTCTTTTAAATATTTACTAATGGAGGAAAATAAATATACAATTTCAATATTTTTGCATTTAAAATCTCTACTAATGGAGGAAAGTAAATATAATATTCTTGCATTTAAAATCTCTACTAATGGAGAAAGTAAATATACAATAGATCTTTACTAATAGAGGAAACTAAATATTACAAATGAAGGAAACTAAATATTCAATTATAATATTCTTGCCTTCAAATATCTAAATTAAAAAAAAAGTGTATTACTTTACATTATTTTGAACTTCCCTTTATTATTATCTAGATATTCTCATAATATTTCGTTTCAAATGAAATTACCATCTTAACATTCGGCTCTCCTAAACTTTCTTTTTTAATGTAATATAATAGAAAATACAAGAACATATTGGTAAATAAGAAATTAAGAAATTAGATCGGTCTTGCATAAGAAATTAAGTAATTACTTAGTAAATAATTAATTATCTTTAATAGTTTCATACAAACAGCTAATTAATAGTATAAATATACACCTAAACTCTGTTAATTGTCTACTGCAATTTTTGTTGTCAACATTGTTCTTCTTTACTTTTTTGTTTGTTAATGTTAAAAGTGTGTATATGATTACATGAGTATGAGACTTTGTCCTTTATGTTATTTATCTTATTACGTTTGTTTGTATCCTAATGTAGGATCATATTAAAATCTTTGACGAGACAAGTTATTTGCTATTAGTGTTGATTGAATTAAGACATGGATTAATAAGGACGGGGATTCATCAGTTAATCACTTAAAATAATAGGCCGAGCAAGGTGATTTTCATATACATTCAGTTGTGAATTGATTTATATTTTTATGTGTGTACGTTATTAGTTTTGAATTTATAGTTAAAAGTTAATACACGTGTATACAAGGTAACTCGAAAGGGAAAATTCATCATGTCTTCAAAAACAAATTTTATCATTGTTTTTTAACGTTTAGATAGTTATTGCTCTAATTTTTATGAGAAAAGATTATATATTTTAGTAAAATATTTTCTGTAATTCATACACGAAAATTCAAAGATAAAAATTGTATATTAAGAAATTTATAGTGTATGTATTTCGAAAATATCATGTTAACATTTATTCGACTGAAGAATTTATTTAGTGTGTGCATTTTTAACAAAATTCAATAAATCAGTGCATCTATAACAAAAGTCGTACAAGAATAAGAAACATTGAGAAGATGTCGTTAATTTTTTTTTTAAAAAGGAAGAGGTTGTTGTTGTTGTTGTTTTTGTTGTTATTTGTTTTGAAAAAAGATATCATTATTAATAAAAAATTCTCCCAGCAACAAAAAGGATTTTTGTTCATATTTTTTGAATTTTTTCATACTGGGAGTAGATTTGGAGGTAGTTAAGATTTTTAATAGCTCCGAAGGTATAATTGTAGTTTTTGATTGAACGATCTAGAACTTTATATATATATATATATATATATATATATATATATATATATAGAGGAAGGTTCAACGAGGAACTTTATAAATTGAGTAACTTGGTAACATTAACTTTCATTCGTTGGATCAAAAAACAGACCTAGATTCTATCACACGATACAAAATGCATGCAGTTAAGTTGCCGTCTAAACCTCCGTTTAAGTACGGGCATTACATTATTTAAATTATTTCTTTACAAACACAACATTCTAGAAATTAATTATTATTTATTTTACAGAACATTACATTATACAATATGTATAGAAAATTTAAAACACATGAAAAATTAGTTTTCTATCTAAAGTTATTGAAGCATATTTGTAAAATATAGAACTCAAAAATTCAGTTTATTTAATAAAGGACATGAAACTTATTTTATTTATGTATAACACATAGAAATTTAAGTTATTAAAATACAGAATATAACATATTTTTAAATTACAGAATTTTGAATCTTGAATTAATATTATACGGTACAAAAAAATTTAGAATCCAAAAAATTACAAAAATACATAATTTAAATAATACAAATAATACAGAACATAAAAAATAAAGTACAGAACTAATTATTAGTTAATTAAAAAACTGAACGTAGAAATTCAATTTTTTAAATTATAGAACATAGAAAATATTATTTACATAACGTGAAAATATATAAATTACAGAACAAATAAAATAAATTACAGAACATATAGAAATAAAAAAAGTACAAAACATATAAAAATTTAAATAACACAAAAATTTAAAAATATATATAAATATAAATAGAGGACACAAAAAAGTAAATTACAGAACATATAAAAAGTACAAAAACATATATATGAATACAGAACATTTAAAAATTTAAAGAACAAAAAAAAATTGAAAGAAGTATATTAAAATACAGAACACATAAGATATAGAAAAAAAATTAGAGAATAGAAAAAAAAATAAAAAATAATATATAAAAATATAGAACACAAAAATAATACAGAACAAATATAAAATTATGGAACAACTAAAGTTTTTAGGGAAAAAAATCACGTCATAATCATGAGTTTGTGTTTTTATGAAATAATTTCTAATTTTTAAATTCACGTGATCCATAGGTTAGACAGTTTAGTTTTGTATTATGCAATTACATTTAACAACTTAACGTCATGACGGTGGAGTTAATAGTTACTAAGTTACACAACTACAAGGTTACCCACTGAACCCTCATATATATATATATATATATATATATATATATATATATATATATATAAAATTCAAAACAAAACTTAATTTTATATTAGAAATATTATTTTATTTAAAAACGTATTTTGTAGAATATTTTTTGAGAAAAATTAGAGATATTATTATAAAGCCGCTGCGAAGCGCGGCTTAGCAAACTAGTTGATTATATATGCAGTGGATGGGAACATTTAATTCAGTTAGTAGCCCTTTTTCGATCGATTAATTGTATATTTACATTTAGTAAAGTTTTATGTGGTGTAATAGTTTCATATTTAATTTGAGAATTTGGTGAAAACTAATATCATATTTTGTTTAAAGCACTCAAATGATACCTCTTATATTCAGATATAAATACCTCTTATACTCAAACTAATATCCACATTTAAATTAGTTGAGTCTTATATTCTTTATTTGAGCCACAAATGGTTATGTGGTTTAGATACCTCTTTAGTGGTAAACAAATTTTTATGTAGTTTAGATAAAATTAAAACCCTAGGAAGTGTGCAGACTTCGATTCTCAGGTCTAGATATAGCTATATTTGATAGCATGAAATAATTAGATCCGTTTGAATTTTTACGTCCTGTTTTCGTGTATTTAAAATAACTATATATTCAAAATTATTAATTTTCAATTTTTTAGTAAATTATAATTTTAATTAAATGGTAGAAATAATTTTAATTTCGCACAAAAAATAGAGTGATGTCTAACTCTAAATGGACTATGGTGACATCAAAAACAAGTAAAACATGCAGTTAACCTAGCAATTTTCCTAGTAATTTCCCTGATCCTGTTACGCATGCACGTCATTCGAATCAATTACCAACACAACGGGACTATTACTATACATGCAAACTAAGAATAATCACTTGAACCTTTTATTGTAAAAGCTCTTTTACACGTTCAGCAAAAGCGCTTAGAACAGATCAAGAGGAACTACAAAAGGAGAAAGAACGAAGAGAGAAACGGTAAAGCCGAAGGTCAATAGTAATTTTATCACAATGCGGGGAGGTCAGTACATTTTAACCGAATGATTATTGACCGATATTTAAAGAACTTGGTGTTAGAAAATAGAAAGTTTGAGACATATTTTATATATGTTCTTCGTGAAATTTCGGGAAACTAACAATCGGAGGTTGTTCCTTGTTATGAGGACTTAGACTTTCATGTTTGAATCTAAGCCATTTTCTTAGTGGAATCCATAAATAAATTGAGTTGAAATATGTTGCTTGAAATGGGTTATGTGGGTGGTTTAAGTTGAAAAAACTTTTGTCCCACATAAAATTGGTAATTAGAGGTTGGTGGCTTTATATAGTAACATGTGCAAGAGTAGTGTACAACTACTAAGGCATGTGAGAGTGCATGGTGTTATTGTGTGCCTCACGCGCGCGCCGCCGCCCGCCACGACTCGGGTCGAAGGGCGATTTGGGCGAATGTCTCGGCGACTCGTGTACGCAGGTGACCTGGGCGAGGAGTTTTATTACCTCTTTATTTAATATTATTTATTGATTTATTTTAACAGTGTCAGAATTTATTTGTAACAGCTCAACGAACTGGGTCGGGATTTATGATGGACCAGTTCTTAGATTAACTCCTGATGGCTTGGCTTGAGTAAGTACTGATGACCTAAGTTAACAACTGATCCTGATGGACCTGATCCTGATGGTCTCAGTTAACTATTGATGGGCTAAGTCCTGATGACCTGAGTTAACTACTGATCCTGATAGATCAGTTAACTACTGATCCTGAAGGCCTCAGTTAGCTTCTGATGGGATAAGTCCTGATGGGTAATCTTGATAGGATTAAATCCTGATGGCAGCTGTAACTGATATTAACTTCTGATGACATCTGTTAATAAAATTAAATGAGAATAATTAGTATTAAATACCATATCTGCAGTTACGATTTTATTTGGTCTGTTACGTTTTATTTTGTATTATATATACAAAACCGAACGTTTGACACAGAGAGAATAGACGTGCTCAGAAAACCCTAACAACTATCTTCTTCTCTGTTCTCTCTCAACACATACAGATTAAATACATAGTTCTTGGGCGAATTAAGGTGCGGGTCACTGTGATCATTGTCATTACTGTGAGTGGATTGATATGTGCTGTTTTATCCTGGAAGTGATATTGCTGCAACCCAACA
Source organism: Heracleum sosnowskyi (assembly GCA_030848705.1). NCBI lineage: Eukaryota > Viridiplantae > Streptophyta > Magnoliopsida > Apiales > Apiaceae > Heracleum > Heracleum sosnowskyi. The sequence goes on along the minus strand of CM061242.1, from coordinate 3,255,213 downwards.
CATCGTAAGTGAGGCAATAATCTCTTCAAGAACAGTCAAGACTTCTCGAAAGGCTTGGCGACTCAGCTGTTCTGGTCTTTACAGTTTTTGTTAAAACGACAGAGATAAGTGTTCTTTCTTATCTTGTTATTTACAGTCTCTAATTATATTCTTGTTTTGAACCTTCGTGTTTGTTTGGTTAATTGGTTTTATCTGCATGTTCTTGTTAATATAAATATATATAACTACCCTATTGTTGTTGTGTTGTATAGTATTATACCCAACAATCTTGAAGAGATTACTCGTGTTATATATTGTTAATTAGCAAGATGGTTAACGAAACTGAGAAAACTCATGTTGGTGCAGTATGAGAAATCGGTTGTTGATCAGGAAAAGGTTGAATCTATTAAGGCTTATGCAATGTGGGGGGAAAAGGATGGGGTGGCTAGGGCTGCTATACTGGCAGCTTTAACGAACACTCTGTTTGCTGTTTACTCATCAGATTCTTTCACAACTAAGCTCTTATGGGAGAAGCTGGACCAGACACATAATACTGACTCGCAAGGGTTGGAAAAGTATTTTGTGGCTAGGTTCCTTGATTTCAAACTGGTGGATACTAAATCCATGATTGAGCAGGCACACGAGTTTGAGATGTTGGTGCATGATTTGAAGGAGTCCGGAATGGATCTTCCTGAGAAGTTTCAGGTTATGGCTGTGATTGAAAAGCTCTCTAAGTCTTGGGAAGAGTTTGCTCTCTCCCTGAAAAGACAGAAATGAGAGATCACATGGACAAACCTTATGCTGGACATCTATGTGGATGAACAACACAAGTTCAAACAAGGACATGTGCTGCCTGCTGAACATGGGAGTTCGAAGGTGAATGTAGTGACTGTTGAACAGAAAAGAAAGGCTGTCACTAAGAAGGAAAACACTAAGCCTACAAATGACAAGAACACGGCTAAGAAACCAAAGACAAACAAACCATGTTGGTCTTATGGACATGTTGGTCGTTGGAGCAAGGACTGTCCTTTAAAGAAAGCTAAGAAACCTGTGGGAGCACAAGCTAATACTGTGCTTGGAACCACTAATGGGCATATGGTTAACATGGTTTTTGGTGACGTTGTTGCCTCTGGAACCAATGACGGGTATGTTACTTACAACCCTGTACTTCTTTCCACTTATTTGTCTCATGAATGGTTGATTGATATTGGAGCTAATGTACATATTTGTACTGATATTACTCTATTTATATCTTATCAACAAACTCATGGATTGACAGTGGCGATGGGGAATGCTAGTGCTGCTCAAGTTCTTGGAATAGGAAACGTGGACCTGAAGTTTGCTTCTGGGCGTGTTCTATCCCTCACTAGAGTGCATCATGTTCACGATATTCGTAGAAATATAATAAGTGGAAGTTGTTAATTAAGTAAAGAATGGTTTTGAACTTTCTTTGAAATGTAATAAAGTAGTTATTACACATACTGGTATATTTTTTGGCAAATGTTACTTGTCTGATGGTTTGTTTTTAATAAATGTTGAGCCTGTTTTGGGCAGTTTTATTAATGATAGTGTTGCACCTTATGTTAATTGTGTTGAATCATCCGATTTGTGGCATTCTAGACTTGGTCATTTAAATTTGGGTGCTCTAAAGAATATGATGAATTTAGAGTTGATTCCAAAACATGTCATTGATAAGAAATCTAAATGTCAAGTATGTGTAACTGCTAAATAAACTAGGAAACCCTTTCATAATATTGTTAGGGATTCAAGTGTTTTAGATTTAGTACACACAGACATATGTGAATTTGGTGGCATGTTGACTAAGGATAATAAACGATATTTTATTACCTTTATAGATGATTGTAGTAGATACTGTTATGTTTATTTACTTAAGCATAAAGATGAAGCACTAGAAAAATTCATTATGTTCAAAACTGAAGCTGAAACACAAACTGGTAAAGTACTTAAAAGTTCGAGATCTGATAAAGGTGGTGAGTATACTAGTACCTTGTTTAATGAATTTTGCGCAAGCAATGGTATAGTTCATAAGGTGACTCCACCATACACACCTGAGTCTAATGGGGTGGCTGAACGAAAGAACAGAACTTTTAAAGATATGATTAACAACATGCTTCTTAATTTTGGGTTGCCTAAGTACATGTGGGGAGAGCCTTTGAGTACGGCTTGCCATATTCTGAATAGATTCCCTCTGAAACATATGGACAAGACATCTTATGAATTATGGAAAAGTAAAAAGACAAGTTTAAAATATCTTCGTATGTGGGGCTGCCTTGCTAAGGTGCTTGTCCCTGAACACAAGAGAAAGAAACTAGGTTCGAAAACTGTTGATTGCATATTTTTGGGCTATATTAAAACCACTACGGCTATGAGATTTTTAGTGTTAAAATCTGACATAGACGGTATAATGGCTAACACTATAGTCGAGTTTCGTGATGCAACATTCTTTGAGGATGTGTTCCCTATGAAGACTGACATACCTCAAGGTATTTCTTATGATAATCTCACTCACACATCGAGTTCTATTCCTGATCATGTGGAAATGATGACAAATGTGGGGGCAGATCCTGCTAGTAGTTCTACTCCTGATGAAGTAGAAGAACCTAGAAGGAGTAAGCGTGCAAAGGTAGTCAAGGACTTTGGAAGTGATTTTGTCACTTACAATGTCGAGGATGAACCTTTAACTTTTCGACAAGCCATGGATTCTTCGGAGTCAAGGCACTGGAAAGGTGCTGTAAAAAGTGAGACCGACTCTATTGTTTCTAACAGAACATGGGAGTTGGTTTATCTTCCTCCTGGGTGTACTACTATAGGATGTAAGTGAATCTTCAAAAAGAAGATGAACCTGGATGGCTCAATAGATAAGTATAAGGCTAGGCTGGTAGCTAAGGGTTTTAGGCAAAAGGAAGGCATTGATTACTTTGACACATACCCTCATGTTGCAAGAATGACTACAATACGAATGTTTATAGCATTGGCTTCCGTACATGGTCTTATCATCCATCAAATGGATATAAAGACAGCTTTTCTTCATGTTAATCTTGAAGAAGAGATTTATATGGATCAGGCTGAGGGATTTGTTGCTTTTGGTAACGAGAGGAAAGTATGTAAGTTGATCAAGTTTATATATGGCTTAAAACAAGCTCCTAGAGACTGGCATAAAAAGTTTGATAAAACTGTTTTAGAATCAGAGTTTGTAGTTAATGAAAGTGACAAGTGTGTTTACTACATGGTTAAAGGAAATGAATGTATTATCGTGTGCCTATATCTGGATGACATATTATTGTTTGGAACCATTATTGAGATTATTAACGAGACAAAAGGTTTCTTGAAAAGGCACTTTGAAATGAAGGATATGGGTGAGGCTAGTATGATTCTTGGGGTCAAGTTGACACAGTCAACTGATGGAATAACCTTGTCACAATCTCATTATATAGAGAAATCTATACTTGAGAAGTATGGTTATTCAAATTGTAGAATCGCTAGCATACCATACGATCTTAAAGTTGCCCTTGTCAAGAATAGTTCAAGAATTCATGTGTCTCAGTTAAGGTATTCTCAGATTATTGAGAGTTTGCAATATCTTGCTAACGTGACTAGACCAGATATTTCTTATTAAGTGTCTAAGTTAGCTAGATATACAAGCTATCCAAACAAGACTCATTGGGAGGCACTGGATAGAGTTCTTAGATATCTTAAGGGAACTATTTCCCTTGGTTTGCATTATCGAAGATTCCCTGGAGTACTCGAGGGATATAGTGATGCAAGTTGGATATCTAAGAAATCTGGTTCCAATGGAGTGACTGGATATTTGTTTACTCTAGCAGGTGGAGCAATATCCTGGAAGTATACTAGACAGACTTTGATTACTCGGTCTACTTTTGAGGCTGAGTTGTGTGCACTAGATGCCACAGGAACGGATGTTGAATGGTTACATGGACTTATGTCAGTGTTACCTGTAGTAAGTAGACCGCTTCCAGCAATTGATGTTCATTGTGATAGTCGTACAACTATCGACAAGATCAGCAGTGAAAAGTATAATGCTAAAACAAAGAGACACATCCAAGTTAGACTTAAGTCTATAAGGGGTCTAGTGTCTGAAAGTATTATTGCTATAGAGTTCATTGGAACTCAGGATAATATATCTGATCCTTTGACTAAAGGACTTGAGCATGCAGTAGTCCTTAAGTCGAGGTTGGGGATGGGACTGATAGCCCATTATGATTCGTCTATAGTGGGAAACCAATACACCTGAGAGGAGATCCCTTGAAGTGTATTCAATGTGGTAATAACAAGCTGTGAGGGTGAGTCGGTAGTACCTTTACTATATACTTTGATACTCACGTATCTGATTCTATCCCCTGTAAACCTAAAAGGTACTGATACTGCCAGTATAGCAAGAGTTATTTGAACTCTGAATGGGGTCAAGTCATTTTACGAGATGATCGCAGTACATCTCTGGAGATGCCCAACAAAACGAATGTAATTGTGTGGTCACAATTAGAGGAAAGGGTTATTCCTTGAAGCATTCGACGAACAAGATCGAGACGGGACCATTAACGTCTCAAGGCCGTAGATCAGCACCAAAGCCTTTGATTTATCGTCGTCTATGGAGTGTGGTTACACCGAACGGATAAAGATTCAAGGTGAAACATTCCATCTAGATCCGGTAGCCATCGAAGTAGAGGACTTAGTGTTGGAACGTATGATTACTGTTCTGCGTTTTACTATATGATTGATTATGAGTTCGAAAAGAAAACTTTACTTTAATTGCTACGATTCTGATACGATTCTGATCCACGTCTTCTACTGAATTCCTTGATTCCCTTCGAGCGAAGTGTGGCCTTCGATCTCCCGAAGTTTCCTCTCCTTAAAGCCTCGAAATCCCAAAACCCTAGCTCCTTGCGGCTGCCCTAGGTTTTAATCTCGAATTCTGAACTGATGCAACTTTAGGAGAACAAGAATATATATAGGCTCCAGTAGGGATCATGGACAATTAGGTCGGGCCTCCCAATGACATTCTGGGTGAAGCCCAATGTCATTAAATATTAATTATATCCACTAACGAATTAATATTTGCACTACATTTCCTAATACCGTAATTATATTATTATTAAATTCGGCTCCTATATTATTTGCTTATTAAATTCCCCATGTTTAAGATATCGTATGTCCATTAATTAAATTAATTTCTGATAATTAATTTAATTAATATCTTTTTATCCTTGATCATCCACTCAACCTTATAATTATGCAAGAACAAATCTGCCTACAGGACTAAAGCATAATTATCTTTATGAGCTTTCAAGAGGACATCATCAACCTGAATATTATCAGGACATGGTTTCCTTATGTAATTAATATCCCACTCTGCATGCAATGTCATTGCTCAATACATAATATTATAATTAACAATTAATTACATCACATATGAATCAAAGCATGTGCATTGCATACAAGTGTCAATCACTACACTTGGATTGAGAACCTAAGCATTAATAATATAATAGAATCTTAGCTCTTCTTTATTGTCAGAATAGAAGAAGAATTCTAATATTTCGATCCTGTTCAATATACACAAAGTATACAAGTATTATTTAATAGTCAAGATAAACTATTCACAAATAATACTTCAGTTATTCCAGTGGCTTGTCTAATTCCACTTAAACTGTGAACCCTTTTATATTATATATAGACACTGATAATTTAATCTTCTGTTATCCCATTTGATACTAAATTATCCACAATATATAATAAACAGACAATGTAAAAATATGCAATCAAGATTCTCAATAAAATGGACAATGTTTATATACTACAAATGAATAGTTTAGTATAAAACCCAACACTTAGGAGGGTTCAAACCCGAAAGGGTACCGACTCTGAAAAACAAGTCATGATAAGGACCGATATGCATTTCTGTATGGATTTGTGGGGGATTTTTAGAAAATGGAAAGTTTGAGGCATATTTTATATATGTTCTTGATGGAATTTTCGAAAACTAATAATTGGAAGTTGTTCCTTGTTGTGAGGACTTAAATTTTCATGTTTGGATCTAAGACATTTTCTTAGTGGAATCCATAAATAAATTGAGTTGAAATAGGTTGCTTGAAATGGGTTATGTGAAGTTGAAAGAACTTTTGTCCCACATAGAATTGGTAATGAGAGGTTGGTGGCTTTATATAATAACATGTGCAAGAGTAGTGTACAACTAATAAGGCATGTGAGTGTGCATGGTGTTATTGTGTGCCTCACGCGCGCGCACACACACGCGCTTCGCCACGCCACGCCACGTCACGACACGATACGACTCGACCCGGGTCGGGTCGAAGGGCGAATGTCTCGGCGTCTCGCGTACGCGAGGCAATCTGGGCGATGAGTTTTATTACCCGTTTATTTAATATTAGTTATTTATTTATTTTAACAGTGTCAGAATTTATTTGTAACAGCTCAACGAACTGGATCAGGCCTCAGTTAACTACTGATGGACTAAGTCCTGATGACCTGAGTTAACTACTGATCTTGATGGACAAGTTAACTACTGATCTTCATGGCCTCAGTTAGCTTCTGATGGGATAAGTCCTGATGGGTAAATCTGATGGTTTCAAGTCCTGATAGGATTAAATCTTGATGGCAGCTGTAACTGATATTAAATCCTGATGACAGTTGTTAATAAAATTAAATGAGAATAATTAGTATTAAATACCATATATGTAGTTACGATTTTATTTGGTCTGTTACGTTTTATGTTTGACACAGAGAGGATAGACGTGCTCAGAAAACCCTAGAAACTATCTTCTTCTTTGTTCTCTTTCAACACATACAGATTAAATACATAGTTCTTGGACGAACTGAGGTGCGGATCGCTGTTGATCATTGTCATTACTGTGATTGGATTGATTTGTGTTGTTTTATCCTGAAAGTGATATTGCTGCAACCCAACACAACGTAAGTGGGGCAATAATCTCTTCAAGAACAGTCAAGACTTCTCGAAAGGCTTGACGACTCAGCTGTTGTTCTTTATAGTTTTTTGTTAAATCTACAGAGATAAGTGTTTTTTCTTATCTTGTTATTTACAGTCTCTAATTATATTCTTGTTTTCAACCTTCGTGTTTGTTTCGTTAATTGGTTTTATCTGCATGTTCTTGTTAATATAAATATATATAATTGTCTTATTATTGCTGTGTAGTATAGTATTATAAACAACCCATGGTATGTTTTTCCTCCGAATGTAACACAATGCATGATAAAAATCGGTGCTTTAAGAAAGTAAAAGAGAATAAAGTTTGTTTTCCCATAGCCGTTCCATGGTAGATACATTGTGGACACTGTCCAGAGCTGTTCCAGTAGAATTAAGTATATTATTTATCAATATTAAGATAAATACAATATCTAAATTTATTAGGTTTTGATTGATTGTGGTGGTTGATTCTGGTAGATTACCCATATCGGAAGTTCATACCGATTTACTTACATGCTGAAAGAAACATACTCTCTCATGAACAACCGGGTGAATTAAATAGGAACATGTCCTGTGCATGCATTCGTCCATTCATCCATGAACAACCGGGTGAATTAAAGCTCTAAATATCCATGTACGTACTCTGAATAGTGCTCTACCTTCTATACTTAACTGCCTCTGACTGGAAATAAAATTTAGCGTGTTGAAATGTAGTAATGACGATGAATTACTGTTCTGTAAAAACCTAATGATGATATCCAAAGTATTTACCAGTTCCAAGAACATGCACCCAAGTAGTCAAGGTACAGGGGAAGGAATTTCAAGCGAACCAATACAATTTAGATCCAACCTCCACATATGTGTTGAAAACTTCATTTTCTTTTAATTTCATTTAAGCGGATACTCGAAAGACAGATGATTGAATGTCAACAGAAGCACTTGGATTGAATGTATATTGACATTACTACAACCAAAAACCTTGGCCTCAGGTGTAAATGGCATTATTGTTTCTGATGCATTGGCTTCAAGGTTTGTTAGTCAATCTAGCTCTTTCAGTGGTTTCTGCATTGGAAGAGCATTTTAAAAGTTATATGTCCCCCCTCCCTGCATATTTCTTGTATTTATGTATGTATGGATGTATCTATGAATGTCGACGATTAAACTCCTCGAGTTTCTATACACTTCTATCAACAAAAAAAATCTACAGAAAGAGTAAAAGCCAAAGATTGACACAAAAATATGATTTTTCATGTATTCCAGCATGGGGGTGAGGATGAAGGTGATGAAGCAAATTGCAAAACCAATATACTCAAGTCAACAACATAATTATTGTGTAATAGAATGACATATATTAAATGTTCTAACCAATTAAACAAATTGCAGAACGACTTTACTGAAACGATTTAAATGTACCAAAGGGGAGGAGAGATGCAATGGATGGATTTTTCTTGAAAATGAGGTTCAATGGTGCGACGCTCCATGTCAAAGATCCCGTTATCATGGCCACCTCCCATATAGAGGGCAGCTTAGATGCAGTCATCTGTAAAGTATATGGAGTTTGCCTTTATTATTTTTGATGATGAGACAGAGAATGAAGAAGCTCTGCCTACAAATATTGCGTCATTCCCCAGATTATTCTCTTCGATCAAAGTACATGAGGGAATTTTAATAGAATCATTATAATTTAGATCCAACCTCCACACTGCAAATTTAGTTGTACGATACATCTGCATGCGACAAAGTATATGAAAATCTTGGTGTAGCGCACAATCAGCAGAAGACCAGATCCAGAGAGAGGTTCAACCAAGTACATTTTCTCGTCCGCGGCATGCTCATGTACAACCAAGGGTTCAATCGAATCAATTTTTGTGCCCCTAGGCCCTCCTTTTCTCTTCATCACTATCAATGCAACACACATATACATCCCCTTGGAAGTTTACCGCAAAAAAGTTTCCCTTGTGGTAAACAATATCGTGAATGTCAAAAGGAACTTGTGCATCAGTCCATACTTTTTCTCCCACTCTTGCAAAACCTAAAGAACCTGATTTTTCCTGGACAGCCATTACAATGGGCAATGGAGTAGTGTGGTGATGAGAAAAGCTGACATCTGTTTTTTCCTGTAAAAATCTAGATTACATAGCAACTTTCCACATAAACTTTCTATTGTCTTCTTGTGTATCATCTTCAGGAGGAATAGGAAAAGTACCAAGGGTGGAAGTGAGAATTGATACCTCGAGAGAGGATGCGAAAGATTGATTTGCGAATCTCTATCTACCGTGAGCAACCATCCTTTACTAGTTGTTAATATTAGTTTCCCAGCAGCTTCTAGTAACATAATATTATATGTTTTCATCGTTGAAAGACTGTATAAACCACGACTAGTACCGATGTATTGAGTCCAGGTTGCATCATCACCATCACCACCATCCTTACTGTATCCTTGTTCGTCAATGTGGCCATAATCTTTAGTGATGCCTGGTTCAGTGTCGAAAAGAGCAAGAAGAAGCATCGGAATTCTTGTAGGCTTCTCAGTGGCTGCTGCTGATGAATTCCATGATTTGCACAACGCAGAAAATCTATAATAATCATCTTGATAACTTAATCGTTCCACAATATCAATAAGAAGGTCCCTGGGAAGAAGATTATTCCAATTGTCATAGTACATCGTCAAAACTAGGTTCTCCCAAGGAACCCACTTTTATTCAGGAGGTTACGTTTCTTTGCATGTAGCTATATGCTGGGTATGATCACTTATTATTACGAAAATGCTAGAGTACCCGAAACCCTCCGTGCATAAATATGAAATGAAACCCATTATAATCACAAGTACTGAAGAACGCGATCAATCCAACAATGGTAAAACATGTGGAAGATTAATGAGGTTGACCTCAGGAAATTTCATAAGGTAATGAGTTTTTGTAGTATAAATTTTTAATGAAAATTTTGTAAATACATATAATATTCTGAAATTACAATAGCACCCCCGTGTTTTAACATGAGATTTGAGTATAACCTTAGAGAAATTCTACCTCAGGATCCTCAACCTCAATATATACGTTATCGTCTTTGATTTGCCTTAAAATTCTAGCTCATAATAGGGATTCCAAGTTTTAACGCGGCCATCAAATTAGGTTAGCTTTGGAGATTTCATTATGCTCAATTTAAAAAAAGATTGGATGTATTTTTTTACTGTTTAATATTATCTTAATGCTAAATTAAATTGTTCCACCTCTTATAAAAGTCTTAAAATACGTGTATGTTAAGAATAAGTAGGACAGAGGGAGTAATTGATATAATGCGTGTATGCAGCTTAAAGCATTATATGAATCCGAAAATTTGTCAAATTTAGATATTGTTAAGCATGATACTTGACACCGGTGATTAAAAGAGAAACCGAGTGTTCCCGATAAGCCCAGCCATCTTGTGTGATGCAATTCTAACCTCAAGAGCTTAAAAAATATATATATATTAGTATATATATATATAGGTCATTACTTCATGAAAAACACTCTTATATAAAGAATAATAAAGAATATCATAAAATCTTACATAAATTGCATGTTGATTCTAATAAAAATAGAATCAAACAAAAAATTAGAATCAAATAAAACATGATTACATGTAATTTCATTGTAATAAATATATATACCGGATTCCATATTGGATTATATGTAATGTTTAATTTTTAAATTTAGATGAGATTCTACGTTAAATTCGATATATTAAGCTTAATTGTTGTTCAATTTTATAATTCTAATTTAAAAAAATCAATTTTTATGAAAAATAAAGTATTTATGATGGTGTTCTTTATTGTTTTTTATGATAGTGTTCTTCCTAGAATGCAAATCTCTCTCTATATATATATATCTACTTGATAAAAATTATCCTCTACTTGACAAATATATATCTGAAGCAATCAAAATTTTAAGGAGAATTATTTGTTTATGAACCATTCAAGTCTAAAAAGTAGGGTTGTTGTGAGTATTTTCGGAACCGAGTTGCATGTTTTCTTCACATCCAATTGACACAAGTTGAGGAAGGCAACCCCCCACCCCCACCAAAAAAAAAACCCGCGACTGTGTCCATGCCTTGGTTGTTGATCTAGTCCCTCTCGCTAATTGCAGTCAAGTGCTCGTCTATCTCATCCGTGGACAACGCCCGGAAGATAGGATTTCCCTTCACCACAACCCCAACCTGTCAAGAAGATAAAACTTCAATACCCACAAAAATGATAGACACTAGCAGAATATGATCAAACCAGGGAAAAGGTTTATAGTATACCTCAATCTCATTAGCCTTCAAGTCCTCTTGTAAAACAGATTGCAGTGCTGAAATTGCAGTCTGTAAAACAAAAAGTCAAACCATTACTTGTTTTCGATCTCGAACCCAGTAAACGTAAGGAAATTTAGTTCTACTCTAGCATATCAAAAGAGCAAATCTTGTACATTCTTTATAAAGATATAAACAAATTTACAAGGAAAAGGTAATATCTACCTGAACAGTTTCCTCATATGTGAAGGCTGGATCATTTTTCATTTTCTTCTCGAGGAAATTTATTGCTTCTTGCTCTTTCGATCCAGCACTTGTTGCCTAGAAAATATCGTTATCAATCAGATATTAGATTATAAAACATGTAATACAACCAGACATAGGTTACATGCAATCAGCTTTCTTTTCACAAAGGAATAACAGACCCCTCAAGGGAACAAGTGGCAGACAAATATTTCGAATTTTTAATTCTTGGACATGCAAAGATGCACATGTAAAATGCAGAAGTACATAATTAACTAGACAACGGGATGAAACTTCAAAATTTTCTCAAGCTACTATTGATCTATGGGTATCCATCTGCCATTTGCTATAAATTTTGAAAACGACAAAATACTAAACTTCTAAAGCATCTGCTTCATTTTTTCCTGCATTTATGTTGTTCTAAATCACAGGGGCGTAACAGAAAATTATAGTCCTTTGTGAAAGACTCAATAAGAACTCTGAAATATCACAGGGCCGCATAATTTTGAACAGGATCAAGAAATTGCAATCAAATATTTGCAATGTTAAGGATTGTAGGTCTATACATAATAAATTAGATAAAAGAAAAAAATAGTACTGAAGTTTGGGGAATGGGGAATAGGGAAGTAGTTTTATGTAACTATGTAGGTGGATGACTGCTTATGTTGGGTACTTATATATGCACTTCCTAAGCCTTGCAAGCAGAATTAAGCCCAACATCAAGTTCAGGCCATTTCATTCCTAAGGGGCCAACTTCCCATGCATTTGTTCTACTCAAGCTCATTTACTCTAGTTGTTGATTGCTGATGGTGCATAGTTGAGCACAGTATAGAACAGCTAGTTCATATTATGTGGCCCAACTTCTTAGGGCAGGAACTCCATATAGTACGTTCCAGCTATGGCCTCTTTACAAATTTGTCTTACCAAGCATTGCTAAGTTATGATTCTTCAATTGAGAAATAAGACGATAAGGGGGACAAATCTAAAGCTACATGATATGTTGATCGTCAATCAAATGTTAAAAACTTCAGGTACGACCAATCAAGAAAAGACGCGTAAAGGATTGGCTCTATTGAGACAGCTAATGGACTGGCTAACAATTTTGTCTAAAAAATTTCAAGTTATACGGCAACCTTCTTTTGTTTGTTAAAAAGACTGTTTCAGGGTGATTTCTGACGCATAGCTAATGGACTGGCTAAACAATTCTTTGACTATTTGTTCGAAGTGTCCGGTCCCAGAGTCCGATGTCCTACCGTATTTTAGCTTATTCTGAAAGACTTGCTTCAGGTGGTCATATCAAGATTCTATCAGATTTTTTTTAATGATGAATATTAATGATCAAACAAGTCAAAGAAATTTGTCTTCCTACATATATTATTCTTTAAAGCAATTTATATGAACTCTCTATAACTTACTTTTTGTATATACAGTATTAAATTCCCATCATAGAAACATATAATCCTCTTCAGAGTTCAGTCATCACTATTCCTTCTTAAATATAAGATTTATTAATACATCAAACTTGAAAAGTAACAAAGGAAGAATGGACTCTCGGCCTTATAGCTATTGATCGACGGAGCCCCCAAACATAAGCATGTTAATGACCAGATATAGAGCTATATGGTGTACTTGAGAAGAGTTGATCAAGACGTACCTTGTGACCAAAGAAATGGCCGGCAGGATCACACTTGAACAGTTGAGGTCCAACCTCGTCATCAATACCCAAAACCATAGCAACTGTCAGAAAAATTAAAAAGTGACAAAGTGATAGGAGAAAGTAAGCCTTACTTCATTTACTACTGTATCTCATTGTTTGACAATAATAAACATGAATAAAATCTCCCATCCACATATGATGGAGTTAATTAATTTTATGAAATTTAATTGGGAGGGGAAATTTAACAGGGAAAATACTGTGTCAATGCCAATTAATTTCAGCATAAATACAATGTCTAATGTTGCAGCGACCATTAGAAGATAATTTATAGAAAAAGTATTGTTCAGAACTAAAAGGTCAATGACATACCTACTCCTAGAGGTCTCATATAAGCATGCTGCGTATAGACTTGTGATTTATCTGCAATCCTGCATAGCAATAACAATGCTTTTAGTGTGAAGTGAAAACTTATGTTAATACATATATGGAACTTAAATATATATGCCCTTTAAAAATTTAATAATCCCTTTATATCCCAGTACTTGATATATACCATGATATGCAGGAGTGACTGCTTATCAACACATTCCCCGAATTTTCGAAACTGGGGAAAATTTCCGAGTGACATATATAACAAGGCTAACAGCTTAGAAAAATCTAAATACCAGGCGCACAACTTATATGACTATATGTGATACTTTGAACCACACCAGAGAGAACAGAAATCAGGGCATGACAGCAAATTTGTATTTACACACACCACTTTTGAATACATATCATACACCATAGCGATATGTTATAAAAAATAGGTCAATGAAATTAAAGCATGACATTTTAAGTCGAAAAAGAAGAGTTGTAGGCCCGTTGCAGAACACATTCACACTCTTTACACGTTCCCCATAAACTATCCTCTAATCAAAGAAAGAAAAATATTACTACTCATTTCAACTTATTACGCATTTCCAGATTTATCAATAATGCCAACTTAACAGTTGTTATGATATCACTAGATCCCATTACATGGCCAGATTTAGCTGACAGCTACTCAACTTATTCACAAAATCTAACGATATTGAAAGCATTGAAGAGCCAAAACAAAATGCACCCGAGGCCCGAGCAAACTAACAAGTACAACTTTCATCCTACAAGTTAAATACTTTCGTACCATCTAGCAAGTGTATCAGCTGGCATCTCATATCCATATTTATGCCGAAATTCAGCAGCTTCATTTCTTGCTTGTTGAACCAAGGTCCTTGCATCAGCTGAAAAGTAAGAAAAAAGAAATACATGGATAATGCCAAACAAAATCACTCCAACCAAAAATTTAATATAAAAGCTATTGAAGAAATAAGTACGATAACAAAGTAAATATATCTAACACATGAATTATCGTTACTAACTACTGATCGGAAGGCTAACCAGTTGTTCCAGTAGCTACCAAGCCAAGGTACTTGGTAACAGCAAAAAGATGTGTAATACTCGTTGGATCCAAAAGCTTGTCCTGGAACAACACATAAAATATGTATGTAAAGACAGGTCATTAAGTTTTCAAGTATTGAATTATCGAGGCAGTTGATTAATCAATTAGATCTATCAATACAGCTTATTAAGTTACCGAGTACAAGCCACACTATTAAATTACGGAAAGACAGGTTACTAAGTTAATCGAGTATCAATTTATCAAGTCCAGTTATTAAATTATCGAGTATCAATTTATCACGTCACGCTACTAAATTATCCAGAATTAACTTAACAAGACAGGCTATTAAGTTATCGTCCATTAATTTATCGATACAATTACTAAGTTATACTAAGTTATGCAGAATTAACTTAACAACACAGCCTACTAAGTTATCAAGACACGTTACTAATGTGTCGAGGTTCAAATGTACACAAAAATAAGTTACTACATTACGAAACAAGCGAACGAGCAACGAAACGAGAACTCACCGGAACTTTCTTCTGAGTTACAACACAAACAGAGTCTTTACCTCGAACACCAATAGATGTTACACCAGCTGCCTTAACAGCTTTAAAAGCATATTCTGTTCAAATCAATTCAATTCGATCAGCTCAAAGTTCAATTATTCGATAAATTAATCAAAGTCGATTGAATTGGGAAAATATATACGTACCGACTTGAAAGAGACGACCTTCAGGCGAGAAGATCGTGATGTGACGATCGTAACCACCTCCGCTCCCACGACTCATTGCAGCTAATTAGTAATTAGATCTCTCTCTCTCTCTCTCTCTCTCTGATGAATCTCTCTGGTGAATTTTAGGGATTTTAATTTTGTTTGAACACTTCACTGAACAAATAATCTGAGGAGAAGAATTATTTGTATTAAGTTTTCTTTCTCCCCAAGATAATTTCAATTTTTTCCCCAGGATTCGTCTTTTTTATTTATATATTAATGGACAACCGAAATTAGAGAATTGGCCCCATATGACACAACACAATTATAAAATAAATGGTCCAAAATGATGCTATTAAAAAAAACTAGTTTACTAAGCCGTTTTTCGCAGCGGTTTTATAATAAGAATAATGCTAGGGGTACCAAATTGGATCCCAAAATGGATCTCAAATGCCACATGTTATGTTCTTATTGGCTACAACTTAATTAATAATAGTGGACCCCCCTGCATTCACATTAATTCCTCCAATAAAATCATCTCAAACTTCCACATCACCAATGACACATCATTTGGTACCAAAATTCGGTACCCAATTCGGTAACTCTAGCATTACTCTTATAATAATATCTCTAAATTTTCTCAAAATATATTCTACAAAATACGTTTTTAAATAAAATAATATTTCTAATATATATATATATACACACACACACACACACACACATATATATATATATATATATATATATATGTGTGTGTGTGTGAGTTGGGCTCTAGGGAGAACACTCTTAAAAGGAGAACAAGAGAACATAATCATAGCCGTCCATTATAAACACATCTAAAGGCTACGATTCTCATTTAATCGAGTGGCACACTCGTAATTTGATTGAAATTGAAGCCTAGGTAGCAAACTTAATAAACAACTGAAAATAGAATAGCTATACACGAACCACAATACATACAGCCTTAAACAGAAAACACAATATAGAAAATATATCATTTATCTGAGCAAAGTGAAGCTAGGTTTTTCAATTCGGCGAAAGAATCGTACGAAATTATTGAAGAATCGTTTGAATTTGCTGAAGAATCGTTTGAATTTGCTGAAGAATCGTTTGAATTTGTTGAAGAATCGTGTGTATTTGTTGAAGAATCATTCAAAATGGTAAGGAATGTTCAAAATTGGTGAAATTAGGGTTTCGAGATTTTTGTTTACGATTTATGTAGTATTTTTGTTTAACTTGATGAAATATATGTAATATCAGGTCTAATCGAGCTTGAATTGAAGTTACATTCGTGATTTGAAGCTTCAATATGTTTCTTCGATTAGGTAACAATGAAATATATGTAATAGGATTTCTGTGTCTATATCTCTGTTTATACATGAATCGTTGTTTTTTGTATATATATCTATGTTTATGCTTGAATTTGTGTATATATCTGTGTGTGTATGTGTTCGTGTTTTTGTATCTATGTGCTTGGATTTGTGTAAATATCTATGTTCATATTTTAGTGATTCTCTAAAGGTTTCATATAAGATTGAAAAATCTATATAAGATTCTAGATAAGATTTTATACGAGATTTGTATATGAATCTCTCTTTCTTGTGCATGAATCTCTATGTATCTATGTTTATGCTTGAATCTATGTGTATATGTGTGTGTGTGTGTGTTTGTGTTTGTGTGTTTATGCATTTGTTTATATTTTAGTGATTCACAAAGGTTCTCTAGAAGATCGAAAAATTTAGATGCTATATTGGATTCTACATAAGGTTTTGTGTGACATTATTTGTAAAATCTTGTAAAATAAATGAAATCTGCAATGTATATGTTGAACCTATAGACCAATTTAGTCAAAGCAAATTTAGTTTATTTGTTATTTAAAAAGAGCCAAACTATTTGCATATTAAATATTGGAGCTACTACCTTATTAGGAATTGTTTTCACTTTTTTTGTGTTGGAGATTGTAATTCTGTGAATGTGGAATCGGCTGGTTGTCTCTTGGTTTGTTTTGTTTCTAGTTCCCTTCTTTCTAGAAAGTGTAAGCCAGGTGTCAAGCCATCTATATGCCACTGTAAAAGAAGCTATCTGGATTTATCACTGGATTGTTAGGCAATTCAATGGCTAGGTGTCAAGCTTGGGCAGTTTGACTGCATAGGTTTATGATAGAGCTGTAACTTTTATTTTTAAGACTTTTATACCATACATTTTACACACCATTAGGCCTAATGCACTAATGAACCCTGATATTTCAGTTTAATTTTCACTTGAAATTATGAGAATCGATCACTAGACATCTTGTAACACTAATAGCACTTTTGCCACTGCTCCGGCACTTCATGACTCTTACAAGTCACATCTTAGTTCTTTTAATGCATATGAGATTTTATGTTTAGTCTCTAAGTTTGTTCGCAGTACGGCTATCTATAATATATCTATGTTTACATACATCAGAGTGATGTTTTTGAAGCATTCTAAACTTGTGTCTAGTTTTTAGTTTTCATAGTTCTATGTTGTTAGTAAATAATGTGCTTCATTTGTTCAATTATCACAAGATGGTATAAAATTAGATCTTAAAATAGATTCTTTGATCTTAAATTAGATCTTAAAATAGTCGCGAACAATTTCTTGGGAGCTAGAAGAGCATCTTTTAAGCTTCTTCATAGAATATAATGTTCTAAGCTTCTTCATCTCCATATCTGTGAATCATTCTGTATTTCTTTTAAGTTCATGATTTTAGGATATGATGAATGCTATCCAGATAACTTGATCCTTTGCCCACTTGAGTTAAATCTACTTACCTGTGTTTTCACTTTCCAGACTTTTTACAAACAAACCGATAACCAAAATCTTACCTAAGAACTTACCTTTATTAGGTCTCTGAACTGCTAGTTGCTCCTAATGCTTTTCTTTACACTGGATATAAGTCGGAATATATAGCCTATCCGAGATTTAGACAAACTTTGGCCACCATATTACTTGTGTCAAGTCTCAGTCTTTGTTATGGGATTAGTTCATTATTGAAAATCAAGATATTCAGCAAGATATGTTTTAGGTGGTGCCTGTCAAAATCGACAGCCATGGTGGATAATATGTGACTCTTTGATATGTGTCTGAGACATCTAAACATAATATAAATACACTTCTTTTATCATCTTCAATTATTTTTCGCACTGATACCGAGTATGCGACACAAAGAATGCAATTCGATAGTGCTTACTCAAACTAGCATATAACGCATAAGGTTCAAAATGGTATGATCTGATGAGGTGGTAATAGTTTCCAGGCCCCTAAAAAGGCTCTGTCATGGGAACTGCCACCTAGAATATATTTGTTAGGATTTTTCTTAAGCACATTAAGCAGCACCTGAAAATTCTTGTCAACAAAGGTTTTTTACTTGAATAGTTTAGGATTGATGTGATTGATGTTTTGTTTGATTGGTGCTATGATCACAAGGTATATAACCAAAATGAAAGATTTGTGTAGATTTAAGAGACCAGCATACACAAAAAATGAAAATATCGTATAATTATCCATAGATACTTGAAAGTATAAGATTAGGCGATCAGCTTTACGATGTAATGCACCAATGTATTTCAAACCAAACCAAAAATATCTGGTACGTCCTACTCGGGTTTGAGTTGAGAATTCTAATAGGTCTAAATTTCTTTTCTTCACCGTTTCTAAATTATAGACTTTTATTAATTAAAATTCAACCTAGTGCCTGATGTCAGCCAGTTGCACAAAGTGACGAAAAGGCCTACAATTTGACAAAAGGTAAACATACTTTATTCATTTCCATATATGTCTGTGAAAGCAAAATTATAATCAAAAGATACAATACTATTAGCCTACTTTCTGTGTAATATAGTTTCTTTGAGATTCTAAATTAGATCTTAAAATAGATTCTTTGTTGTTACTGGGCAAACGTGATTCTAAATCAGATGGTAAAATAGATTCTTCCTCGTTTAAACTGGAATCTAAATTAGATTCAAAACCAGATTCACAAATCGTTAAAATTCTTGTACTATATGTATATAGGTCATTACTTGCTACAAATCATTGTAGATTCTGCCCGTAGCCTACAAATGAGTTCGAAATTAACAATGACAACCGATAACTTACAAATCATCTTGTTGTCTCTGAATAATCTTACTTAGGACTACTGAGTTAAGAAAATCAGGGAATTGTCGATTGAACTTTGACCCTTTAGCTAGACAGGGCTCCAAATTAAATTATGCATCTTGTTGATCAAATTAAATTCCATCTTGTTGATCAAATTATCCAGTATGCTGAGTTTGTTTCTGTTTTTTTAGATGCTATATATGATTCTTTGGAAGTTCTTTGTATGGAGGTGTATATGGAGGTGCATGTTATTCAACCCTTTTCATAGCTTCATGCCTTTTTATGCTCTTTCAGATTGACACAAACTTCAGTGTGTGGGTTTTGCCATCAAGCAGAGACAACAGCTCAACTCTTCCTGAAATTGGCGGAGGTGATCCATCATTAAGTCTCCGAGCTCTAAATTTACACACACACATGCATGACACTCACTTCTTCTTTACAGATGAGACATCCAAAATACAAAAAGAACTAACATTTTGTATTCCACGTGTGATTTACGTCAACCCTGGATGTGAAGCTGACCTCGATTCGTTAGTGCAAGACACGATCAGGCTGACAACCTCAGTAGAAGTATAAGAAGGCTTTTAAATTCTAAAAACATTCAACTCCAGAATTGGTTCTAGGTTTCTGCATGTTGAGCGTATCTAACTGACTTGCAATGCATCTGCAGGAAACATGTTCAGAGTTGTGCAAGAAAGCTGAACCAAAATTAATCCGTAAGGATATTGTACTCATATTCAAATAAACAATAAACTACCTTATTCAGCTAACAGACTTGTCCCATACATTTGCAGATATTAGCAAGCAAAATTTTGCTTCAATAGATAAGAGGTGGTCCAGGTTACTGGAGTTGCGAAAAGCATATTCATGACATATCCGAAACAAGAAATCTTGAAGACATCAAGCTCCACTTTTGGAATACAAGGAGCTCTTCTGACTGAAACAATATCTTGATCAACACTTGATTTGTGTGTAAATGGAAAGCTACCAAAAGAACAAGAACAACATATATGATCCGGAATGTTGTATCAAACTAGACAGAATTAAACCTTCTGCAACAAATTTGATGTACTGGGAAGACTGCATAGAACAATAAATATGAGCCTGAATGTTGTAATCAAAGTACATGATAAGATGAATTACAAAACCACTGATGTACATATTCTGTTGCAGATTTTTGTCAAAACTATTTTGTGTGAACTACTGAACTACGAGATTGATATAGACTAACCATCAAAATTGCGCTGCTGCTACTTGCTAACCTCATAATATTTGATATTGCCTTGTACCTCTTTGTTTAAGATAATTGAACATGCAAGCCTAATCATTCCCTGGCTCATCTAATTGCTCCGTACCACCATTGTTTATTTCCCAGGTTTCTTTAGAAATCTCATCACTGGCATGAAAAAGTAGTGGTCAGAAATGGACAGCTGAAATGCAAAAAGGCAAACATGTCTTTTAAGAATAAAGGACTCCAATTATTAATGAAGACAAACGACAGGAAACAAATCCACCATCTAAATTTTTGGATGTTGTTGCCCAGTAAATAACAATTGTAGAAGGGGGTTGAATACAATTGTATAAGATTCTCGACTTTATATAACACAAATATGAAAGATCAATAACAATAACAATAACAGCTTTATTAACTTTGATATAAAACTGTTACAAACTCTCTTAAGAAATTCTGATGTTCTTAAGAGCTGCTAGCTTACAAAAACTCTCTCAAGAAATTCTGTTCTTAAGAGCTTCTCTCCGATTATGTTCTCTCTCGAATGAATAATTCTCTCTCTCTGATGAGTACATAAATCGAAACCAAAACTGTGTTTATATAGTGCACACAGCTTCTCTATCAATAACAAGATAAGTCCTAATCATAACAAAGATAGAAACATATCTTTAATCGATAGCTGCATTCTACAAACCAGGAATAAACTTCCATGTTTATCTAGACTCCAAATATAACTCGAAGTAGGAATCCTGATCAGCTTCAAGTCCTGATGATCAAACCTGATCATAGTCTGAGTAGGAATCCTGATGATCAATAAGATACTGACGCTTGATCAAATACTGATGACCATGCAATACTGATGACGTCAGCAATCCTGATCAGTTGAGTCTAGCTTCTGACGATCATTGAATTCTGATCTAACAATCTCCCCCAATCTCATACTTTGTGAAATAAAGTATAGATTCCAAATATTCAATGATGTCAAAAACATGTATCAAAATGTACGAGTATCTTCAGAAACAACTTATCTGTTTAAGCTTTGTGATAGAACAGATTCATCTTCAAGAAGTTGGATAATAAACTTTCTTCTTTTTCTTCAAGAATTTGAATCAGTCTTTCCTTAAGATTTCTGAGTTCTTCATCTTCCTCATTAATCTGGTAGATAGCTGCTCTGAGATTCTGTATGGAGTTTCTCTGTAGACTGTGCTCTTCAAGCAAAAGATAAGCAATTTCCTTCCCATCAGGATTGAGAGAAAGATGAGTCATGCCAAAATTTACTTCTTTAACAGCAGTACCCCTTTGCATTTCCACATCCTGACCTCTTTGATTTAAGTACATGGGAGTATAATTACCATCGAAATTACTGTTTCCATCCAGTCTTCTTCTTATAGTTGACAAAATCATGTCACTCCATTCTTTGTACACTTGGTTCTTCCATCTTAACACATAGTGAACATATTTCAGTTCCTGTGTAGTTTTCATCAGCAGATCTTGAATAGATAGAATCTTCACACTACCATCTTTCATGAAGTACAGAAGCTTTTCTTTCTTTTCAAAACCATCATGACAATCTATAACTATATCAACAGCTAATAAATTGTTCAGGTTTTCAGAAGTTAAAGTACCTCCAATTTCTGTCAAGGAGTAAGGATCAACATATGACATATTCAGATATTCACCATCTCTGTGTCCAATACCTCCTCTTGAATTACTTGACAATTGCTTCAGATTTGAAAACATCTTTAACCAGAGTGCTTTTGATCTAACCATCTCAGATAAATCAATAACACTTGAAGCGCTTGTAATAATTCCACCAGACTGAAAATTGATAGGTGTATCACAACTTAATGTGCTAATATGTTTCCACTTCTTGTCTTTTTCCTTTTCAAAAGTGTAGCTTCTTTCAAGTAAAGATTCTTGTCTGCTTGAATTTCTCCATTGTCTTTTATTTGAAACTTTAAGCCTTTGTAGATAGAGATTGAAATCTTTATTTGTTCTTCTTGTAATATCTCTTCTTCTGGCTTCTTCTTCTTCATCTACTTCTTTGTTGTGACAATCAACAACAGTAGATAAGATTATCAAATCAACCTCTTGCAGAATTTCAGATTCGTCAGGATCTTGAATATTGTCAGGATTAGAATCTTCAATTTGATTTGTATTGCTGAGAGTTGATTTACTTGATTTTCTTCTTAATTCAGGTTCTTCTTCAACAATTCCATCATCACCAAAAGTAGATCTGTCAGGAACTACTAGAGTTTGAATAGGTTCAGGAATTTCTTCAATTCTTAACCCTCTAGACCTTGTCTGTCTAGGTACTGTTTGAGTTGAAGAACCTCTTTTACTTCTTCTAGCACCTCTTCTACCTCTGCTTCCTCTACCTCTAGCAGGAGCAGTATAGCTTTCCATTGTCTCTCTTTGTAGTCTCAAAAATTCTTCATGTGAGAGATCTGGATATTCTTCACTTGCTGTAGAGAGTGCTTTTCTTGCATATAATTGTTGAACTCTTTTATCAGTGTGATATAGAGTAACAATTCTGCCGTCTTTTGTAGAAAACTTCTGGAATAAATTTGATGCATCTTCAGGATTATCAATAATCACATCTTCATCACCTTCAGGAATTGTAGCAAGAATGTGTCCATGACCAGGTGTCAGGATTTGATCTTCCGTCAGGATCTGAGATTGCACCAATGTTCTTACTGTCTTAACTCCAGAATCAGAAACATGAGTTGACTGCGTTGTTTGACTTTGAGAAGTTTGGATTGTCTTCATAACAACAGCATCAGAGGTTTCTCCTTGTATCGCTTTGTCACCACCATCATCTCCAGTATCATCATCATTATTTCTTAATACTAGATCAGGTGTACATTTTGTCTGAATAACCTTCTCCCCCTTTTTGACATCAGGATTTGACAATAATTGCAAAATTAAGGAAAGAGAGGCTTGAATTTCAGTTACCTTAGTATCCAGAGAATCAATTCTTTGATGGATTGAGGTTTGTTCTGAAACAACAGATTTCACTTGGGATTCCACTACCCTTAGTTGAAAAGTAGTAGGCACCTTTGTAAAATTATTAAAGATATCAGTCCTCACTTTTTCAGTTGAGCCCTTGATAGAATCAATCTCACTTTTCAGGCTTTTGGATAACAGAGTAGTAGCCTTCAGATGATTCTTCAAGTCTTGATTCTCTATAGACTTCACTGCATTATAGGCATGTTCAATAGCAGAAGAAAAACTGATAGATTCATCAGAATTGTGCCATGAATTGTTCCATTCATTCTGTCTAAATGCCTCTGCAGGATCAAAGGAAGGAGTAGAAAAATCTTGTCTCTGATCTTTCCCAGTAAAAGCATTGCCAGCCATAAATGTACTCGATGAACCAAAATTAGTTCCAAGACTAATCTTGAGTGCTGTAGCAAGCTGTTCCTTCTCTTTTCTATTCTCATTATCATCATCACTATCATCATCAGAATTATCATCATCAGAACCATGAGATATATCAGGATCAGGAATTGCAATACCTTTCAGTTTATCCTGAGATTCTGAGATAGGATGATCTATTGGTCTTGAACGAAGTGGCTGTATCAAAATAGGTTCATTATCAGGAGCACCACTAGCGTCAGGATGAACATCGTCAGGATTTGATATGCTTGCATCAGTATTTGCTACCAATGGTTCTTGTGGAGCTTGAGGTTCAGAAGCTGCTTCAACACTTTGAGCTAAAGGTTCTTGTGTGCTTCCCTCATTGACAATGTTCTCGACCAATCTTTCAACAGAAGCTGTAGCTTTGCCTGCATCTTCACTTTGAGAAGATGGTTCTTGTGTAGCTGGAATGTTGATGTCTTCATTCTCCCTTTGAGAAAATGGTTCTTGTGTGACCATTCCACTAGCTAAGCCTTCACCCAAACTTTGATTGAGTGGTTCTTGTGTGGCAGGATCAACAGTAGCTGCTGAATTACTCTGAAATTCAGGTTCTTGTGGGCTTGATCCTTTCAGCTTCTTCTGTCTCTGATAGACTAACTCTTCTGCATTCCTCTTTTTCTTTGATGTAGGTGTAAGACCAACCAAGGAAGCAGTTGTAGAAACCTTCTCCCAAGAATGTCCTCGAATCTGAGATGGAGAGGCTGGAGAGTCTGATATAGAGACAACTTTTGTTGTTGCATCAGGAATACTAACATCAGGATTTGATGTCTGAATATCAGTATCCTTCATTTGCACTGTCAAAGGAATATGATACCTGCTCTTTGATAATTTCCTTTTCTTTTGTGGTTTCGATGAAGGTACCACAGCTTTAGTAGCAGTATCAGCAACTTCCTTGTTCACATTCATCACAGAGGATATAGGTAAGGCATCCTCTGAATCACTTTCATCAATCAACCTTAACTTCCTTTTCACAGGAACATCCTTAACAACCTTATCAGCTTTCTTCACCAGGACCCCTTGTACACCCCCTTGTATCTTCTTTTTAGTGAGTGGTGTAGAGGAAAAATCCTTTGAACCTGATTGCCTTCCAGACACATCAGTTCTAGCTGATTTCTTTGATTTTACAACTAAAGTCTTTTGAGAGACAGTAGAGGTGGTTGTTAACTGTTTAGACTGTTTAGGTTGCATGCTTGTGTCAGGAACAAGGTGGGTTGGTCCTTGTACCATAGCATTAGAAAGTAGTCCATAACGAGTAGGCATTTTCTGATGTAAGAAAAACCTAACCTCATCAGGAATAAAAGCATTTCCGCACAAAATATTTTGCCATATCAGGATTGAAAAAAAATATTCAATAAGATTAAAATAAAATTTTATTTAAGAAAACAAAATTTATTTTAACAATCCTGAATAGCGTTTTGGTTTAAGAAAAATAACCAAATTAATGGTCATAGAATTAAAACACGCTTACCAGCAAACGAGGCAAAAATATTTATGGAAAACCGAACCGTCTCCTTGAGATTGTAGAAATGACCTGCACCCTTAATACACATTCTCTATAAAAGAGAACTGTTAAGCATAATCATCATATATCTATTAAAACACAAACCCTCTCCAGAGAAAAACTTACGAAAAACCTTTCACCTTCTTTGTTTTTCAATGGCTGCCAACAATCAAAACAACATACCTGATGAAGAAATTGATAGAATTTGGCAACAAATGGATGAGGCTCTAGCAGAGATGGAGCCACAACCAGTTCCTGACCCTCAGGAACATGAAGCGTTTATAAACGCTATGGTTGATGTGGTGTGGCACAACTTTGTGCAAGCCAATCCTGACTGGAATCCTCTTGAGAATCTCATCTATGAAGAGGATGAAGACGATGAGGATGATGAAGAGGATGAGGATGAAGATGATGAAGAGCTCGTCCGAGAGCTTGAGAAACGTAAGAAGAGAATCCGTGATGCTTGTACGTCATGCAAGTTGGAGGCACGGAGGCGTCCCGGTGGTCACGGTGACGATCCGCCTTCAAGTGCATCAGCTCCTCTTTTTGTCTCTTAAGGATGGAACAAGAGACCTTCCAGTTCTGATGAACCGTGAAGCTGCTCAGGAGCATTCATGCTAATTTGCAGGGCACGTGTTCATGCTTATCTGTAAAGCACGAGTTCCTGAGTAGAAAATAGACTAGGAAAACAAATATGTAATTTCCATATTTCATGTGTAATGTATCTTCAAGTATTAATGAAATTTGTCTATTTTCTCAATTGTTTGCTTCCTGTATTTTCCTGCAAAATTTGTTAGTAACACTCAAAGTGATATAGAGATGATAAATAATAAACTCTGTTAATAATGAAATTGAAATTGATAATTAAGACTGAAAACTTAATCAAAGACTAAGTAATAATCTAATTGTCCAGAGTTTACCAGGAATGTTGATGACAAATTAGCATAGAACCTCTGGTTTTCATACCAGCTTCAAACATCTGAGCATCAGGATTTGACCAGTTGACTTCCTGTCAGGATTGAGTCCTATCAGGATTTGATCAAAGATACATACCTTTCTGAATAACCATCAGGATTTGACAGTTATCAGGATTTCCTCTCTGTAGCTTTTCCTCAGAAATTCTCAAAATTCATCATTCCAAGTTCATTCACCAACTTATTGAAAGTAGCTTCAGGTAGTGGCTTGGTGAATATATCAGCTAGTTGTTGATCAGTAGGAACAAAGTGAAGTTCAATTGTTCCTTCCAGAACCTGTTCTCTTATAAAGTGATATCTGATACTTATGTGTTTAGTAAGAGAATGCTGAACTGGATTTCCTGTCATTGCAATAGCACTTTGGTTATCACAATAAATAGGGATTTTTGAGTATGACAGGCCATAATCTAACAACTGATTTCTCATCCACATTATCTGAGCACAACAACTTCCTGCAGCAATGTACTCAGCTTCTGCAGTTGAAGTGGAAATAGATTTCTGCTTTTTACTGAACCATGAAACTAGTCTTCCACCCAAAAACTGACAACTTCCTGAAGTACTTTTCCTGTCTATTTTGCATCCTGCAAAATCAGCATCTGAATAACCACACAACCCAAAATCTGATTCCCTTGCATACCAAAGGCCAAGTGAAGGAGTGCCTTTGAGATATCTGAAAATTCTTTTGACAGCAATCAGATGTGGTTCTCTAGGTTTTGCTTGAAATCTTGCACATAGACAGGTTGCAAACATGATATCTGGTCTACTGGCAGTGAGATACAATAAAGAGCCAATCATTCCTCTGTAGTGAGTTACATCTACCTCTTCACCTTGATCAGGATCAAGTTTGGTAGCTGTAGCTATGGGAGTTGAAGCAGGAGTACTGTCTTGCATGTTAAACCTTGTCAGTAAATTCCTTGTGTATTTAGACTGATTAATAAAAATCCCTTCATCAGTCTGTTTAACTTGAAGACCCAGAAAGTAACTCATTTCTCCCATCATGCTCATTTGATATCTTGACTGCATAAGCTTGGAAAACTTTTCACACAGCTTATTGTTTGTTGACCCAAAAATGATATCATCAACATAAATCTGAACTAACAGCAACTCCTTACCATGATTCAAATAAAATAGAGTTTTATCAATTGCACCTCTTTTGAATCCACTTTCCAGTAAGAATTGAGCTAAGGTTTCATACCATGCTCTTGGAGCTTGCTTTAGTCCATAAAGTGCCTTATCCAGTCTGTAGACATGATCTGGATATTTAGGATCAATGAAACCAGGAGGTTGTTCAACATAAACTTCTTCCTCCAGTTCACCATTTAAGAAAGCACTTTTAACATCCATCTGGAAAACCTTGAATTTCTTATGTGCTGCATAAGCAAGAAATATCCTGATGGCTTCTAGTCTTGCAACAGGAGCAAAAGTTTCATCATAGTCAATTCCCTCTTGTTGGGAATACCCCTTTGCAACTAGTCTAGCTTTGTTTCTGATAATGACTCCATCAGAATCAGTCTTGTTCTTGAAAATCCACTTTGTACCAACTATTGATCTATTCTTTGGTCTTGGTACCAGTTTCCAGACTTCATTCCTTTCAAATTCATTCAGTTCTTCTTGCATTGCAGTAACCCAATCAGCATCTTTAAGTGCATCTTCAACTTTCTTAGGCTCCTCCTTGGATAGAAAGTTATTATATAAACATTCATTCTGAGTTGCACTTCTTGTTTGAACACCTGCATCAGGATCTCCAATTATCAAATCAGGAGTATGATCTTTTGTCCATTTCCTTGCTGGTGTCAAATTGTTTCTTGAAGTAGATGCTCCCCCTGGATTGGTGTTATCTTCATTGAAAGAATTTGATTGATTTGAAGCTCTCCCTGAATTATTGCTATGCCCTCCTGATGTGTTATCAGGATCTTCACTTGAATCAGTATCTGAAGAATTCTGTCCTGATGATTGAGTTGACTCTGAACTTGTAGTTGAATGCCGTTGCTCCCCCTCAACATTAGCACTACTAGTTGTATTACTGTTGTTTGTATCATCAGTATTAGCACCATCAGTATCTGGTGTGTCATCAGGATTTGGTGACCCGTCAGTACTGGATGAATGGACAGCTTCTGATTCACTTTCTTCAGGTTCCTTGGAAGCTTCATTTTCAAATAACAACCTATCATGCGAGTCTTCAATGATTCCAGTTATCTTCTTATCATCAAAAGATACATGAATTGACTCCATGACAGTTCTTGTTCTCAAATTAAAAACTCTGAAGGCTCTTGATGTAGGATAACCTATGAATATTCCTTCATCAGCCTTTGTTTCAAATTTCCCTAGCTGTTCAGGATGAGTTCTGAGAACAAAACATTTACAGCCAAACACATGCAAATGCTTCAGACTTGGTTTCTTCTCCTTGAGTGACTGATAAGGAGTGACACCATGCCTGTTTATCAATGTAAGATTTTATGTATAGCATGCTGTGTTGACTGCTTCTGCCCAGAAATATGTAGGTAATTTAGCTTCTTCCAACATAGTTCTGCCAGCTTCAATAAGAGTTCTATTCTTCATTTCTACTACTCCATTTTGCTGAGGTGTGCCAGGAGCAGAGAATTGTTGAATGATTCCTTTGTATTTGCAGAACTCTTCCATCTTTGAATTCTTAAATTCAGTACCATTATCACTTCTCAGAATCTTGACTTTGTACTTTGTGGTTGTCTCAATCATCCTCACATGATCCAACAGAACTTCAGGAGTTTCATCTTTTCTGTGCAGAAAATACACCCAGGTGAATCTAGAATATTCATCAACAATTACAAGAGTGTACCTTTTCTTACTGATGGACATGATGTTGACTGGACCAAACAGATCAAGATGTAGCATGTGATATGGTTCTTCAATAGAGGATTCTGATTTACTCTGGAATGATGTCCTTCTTTGTTTTGCTTTTTGGCATGCATCACAGAGTCCATCAGGTGTATATAAGACATTAGGTAATCCTCTTACTAACTCTTTCTTAACCAACTCATTGATGTTGCTGAAGTTGAGATGAGAAAGCTTCTTGTGCCAATTCCAACTTTCATCTACTGAAGCTTTACTGATGAAACATGTAGGGGAGCCATCAGTATCTGAGAGAATGTTGGCTTCATATATGTTACCATGCCTGTAGCCAGTTAGTGCTATCTTCCCTGTTGCTTTACTGACTACTTCACAATGTGTGGAATAGAAATTGACATGATAACCTCTGTCAGTGATTTGACTAATACTCAACAAGTTGTGTTTTAGTCCCTTCACTAGAGCTACTTTTTCAATGATGACATTTCCAATGATTATATTGCCATATCCCAAGGTTTGTCCAATGTTGCCATCTCCATAAGACACAGTTGGGCCAGCTTTTTCTTCATATTCTGATAACAGGGCTTTGTTTCCAGTCATGTGCACAGAACATCCACTATCCATGACTAACACATTTTTCTTTTTACCCTGCATCAGAATAGAAACACACTAGTTAGAACACTTAGGAACCCATACATGTTGGGTTCCTTTCTCATGCAATTTATTAATTTTAACAGCAGAAGACTTTTTGACTTTAGCAGTCCTGACAGGATTTACTCCATCAGGATTTGCTTTGTCAGTATCAGTATTAACAAAAGCATGCTTCTTCATGACATTTTCAGTTCTATCAGACTTTGTACTACTTTCAAACTTAGGCAATGGATCATAAAAGTTATAGTACAAATCATGATACTCTTTACATGTATAAATGGAATGCCATAGACTACCACAATGAAAACAGGACTTCTGCGGTTTATAGAGTACTGATCTATTCCTAACATCAGACTTAGGAATATCAGTAATCTTCTTCTTACTCTTCTTACAATCAATAGCAAGATGATTAGAGTTACCACAGTTAAAACAACACTTTCTAGGTGCATTTGGGATATACTTATAACCATTCTCTTTATTGATCCCAACTTTACCATTCCTGTTTCTCTTAACAGTAGCTTCCTTTTTCTTATCTGTAACCTCACAGATTTTATCTTTAAGCTGTTTCTGAGACAATAGACCTACATTCTTAGTGACTTTGTTCATGACAGGTTTAGACTTTATAATTTTAATTCCTTGAGTAGAAGAAGATCCCTTTTCAAAAGTAGAATTGGAATCCTTACCAAAAACAAAATTAACAGGAGTAATCTTAGATTTGGTTGAGTCTATAACATGTCTATAGGTCTTTGGACTAACTGTCTCATCAATGACAATTTTCTCTTTCAATTTCTTATCCTCATTTGACTTATATCCTAGACACTCTTTCCAATTCTTAGAGGTATTAATCTCATGAAATTTCCTACCAGAGTCTGTCCAGGTTCTGATTTTCTCATTAGCATATTCAAGTTCTTTTTCAAGGGAAGTACATTTAGATGTCATCTCTAAGTGCATGTGTTTAGCATTATCACATTCTTTTTGTACTTCTTGCATACGAGAAAATTCAGCTTCTAATATCTCATTCCTTTTTCTAAGGTCAGACATCTCAGATAAGATTCTAGTATTCTCAGCAGTTTGACTTCTAAAGCTAATATGTAATGACTTTAGAAAACGTCTTAACTCAGAAGCATTATCAGTATCAAAATCAAAGATAGTATTTAGTACCTTATCATCAGGAGCAGCAGTTACATCAGCATTGGCCATTAACGCATAGTTGACTACCTCAGTATCAGATTCTGAGGAAGAGTCCATCCAATCCTTGCTTGATGTGATGAGTGCCTTTGTCTTGTTGCATTCAGAAGCAAAGTGACCCATACCATTACACTTGTAGCATCTAACCTTTGACTTGTCAAATTTGCTACCCTTGCTGTCCTTTTTGATATACTTGTCTTTGTCTGCTTTGAAGATCTTTTTCTGAAAGTTGCCTTGTCTTCTATTCTTCCTGAACTTCATCCTTCTGAAGTTTCTGACAATCATAGCAACCATCTCTTCCATGTCTGAATCAGAAGATTCATCACCAGTATTGGCATCAGGATTGCCATCAGTATCTGATGAAGAGTCGTCAGGATCTGACTCAGCTACTCTTGTTTTCCTTCTAGAGACCTCCATAGCTTTCCCTTTTGATTTTGCTTCTACATTCAAAGCAATTGACTTTGCCTTGCTGCTTTTCTTGTTCTTTCTCTGTTGAACTTCAAGATCATGAGTTCTTAGCATCCCATAGATCTCATCAAGAGACACAATGTTCAGATCATACTGGTGTCTAATGATTGAGGTCTGAGTATCCCATTCTTCAGGTAAAGCTCTAAGAAATTTGGTGTTTGAATCTTCAGTTTCATATACTTTGTCAACTAAGGATAAGCTGTTCAATAGTGTCAGGAATCTATCATATAGATCAGTCAGGCTCTCTTCAGGTCTTGCATCGAATTGCTCATATTCTTGAATCAATAGAGCCCTTCTGTTTTTCTTGACAGATGCAGATCCCTGGCACTGAGTTTCCAAAGTATCCCAGATTTCTTTTGAAGACTTGCATGCAATCACTCTGTTTGACATAACAGCATCAAGGCTATTATGCAAGATATTCTTTATCTTTGGTTCCCTGAGTACATGAGCTTTTTCTTCTGGAGTCCATTCAGCTTTAGCTTTGACCACATAATGTTCTGGTACTGTATCTGTTCGTTCTACGAACTTTGTTGGTATATATGGTCCATCACGAATCCTGTCCAAGTAGTCGGGATCCATAGCCTCCAGGTACATCAGCATCTTTACCCTCCATGTGGGATATTCTGATATCTTCAAGATGGGAATCTTCATGCTTTCATACTTGGTTGTCGACATCTTTAGATCGTATCTGATTCAGAATTAAATCAGTTTGCTCTGATACCAATTGTTGCCCAGTAAATAACAATTGTAGAAGGGGGTTGAATACAATTGTATAAGATTCTCGACTTTATATAACACAAATATGAAAGATCAATAACAATAACAATAACAGCTTTATTAACTTTGATATAAAACTGTTACAAACTCTCTTAAGAAATTCTGATGTTCTTAAGAGCTGCTAGCTTACAAAAACTCTCTCAAGAAATTCTGTTCTTAAGAGCTTCTCTCCGATTATGTTCTCTCTCGAATGAATAATTCTCTCTCTCTGATGAGTACATAAATCGAAACCAAAACTGTGTTTATATAGTGCACACAGCTTCTCTATCAATAACAAGATAAGTCCTAATCATAACAAAGATAGAAACATATCTTTAATCGATAGCTGCATTCTACAAACCAGGAATAAATTTCCATGTTTATCTAGACTCCAAATATAACTCGAAGTAGGAATCCTGATCAGCTTCAAGTCCTGATGATCAAACCTGATCATAGTCTGAGTAGGAATCCTGATGATCAATAAGATACTGACGCTTGATCAAATACTGATGACCATGCAATACTGATGACGTCAGCAATCCTGATCAGTTGAGTCTAGCTTCTGACGATCATTGAATTCTGATCTAACAGATGTAATGTACAGAAAGTTTGCCTTCGAAAAAAGAAAAAGTTGTTCGACTCTGCAGATAACATTTGATTAAAATACAGTAGAATGTCGATAAAATAAATTGTTTCCAATTTTTACGTGATAATGTAATTTCAATTTCGATAATGAATAAACTGGATACAAATAATTCATTTATCGGAGTTTTACCTGTACTAACCAACAAGAGCAAAGTTATCAAAACTAACTGGACCAGAGAACAAGTGCAAAACAATGAAGAGGGCTTATGCTACTTTCTTAATATCAAACTTTCCTTTTCGATTCCTAGGAGATTCTTCTTGTTTTCTTACATCATTTCATTTTCATTATATCTGGTTCCATTCCAAGATATGCTCCATTATAATTTTAAAATCTTCAAGCACAAAGATGTGCTAGCATGAGTTTTGTCCGCATCCTTTATAGAAATAGGCTATCTAGATGATCTGGATGATAAAACAATAATTATGTCGACAGCATAATGCTTCGGATTCCCATAGCTGAACTTAAACAGTAAAAGAGCTAAAATTTAGGTAAGCACATTGTCGAACAGCAATTACTTCACTCAATAAACACATTGCAACAACTAGAGATAAATAACTTTTAGAATAAATCAACACAAAATTATAGCAGAACTACATTTCAACTTTGGTTTGCAGAACGTAGATTCTTGTTCGAAGTGAACAAAATATAGCAAGAAGACCAAGGTAGAAACTAAATCATTATTTAAAGAAACCAAAAATGAGATGAAAATGAATTTTACTCTGCAATCATTCAAAACTAAATCATTATTTACTGACGTCTAACACAAAATTCAATGTAAAATTTTAATTCTAAGAACTATCCAGTGTTATGTTAGCAACATAAAGAGAAGCAGAAGTATCGTAGCAATTACTTAGTTTCTTTCAAACACTCTCTAATTATGTACTCAATGATGAATTTATCAAATTATAAAGAGTGTAATGGTATATATTAAAAATAATGTATTTCTTCAAAGTAAATCAGCAAGCAACAATTAAAGAAGATAATAACTTACATACTTTAAACAACTTATTCGTTACATACTCTTAACTCACAAGAAGCATCGTCGTCAACATTATTAGAAGCAAGACCGTCATTAACTGCAAAATATATAAGCCAACATATCAAAATAAAAACTTAAAATGTCATAATAACAAGAATAATGGAGCACATAAAATAAAATAATAACAAAATGCACATAAAACTCAAAAGTGCAAATCAAGAGTACTGCTAGCACATATTCGGAAAAAACTAACATGGATAATACTTCTATTCAACTCAATGACATCAGGTTTAGCCAAGAAATGTGGATTCTTATAAGAAACTCAACAGTCCTAATCAACATCCGATGCAAAATAGTAACAGGAGGATAAGCAGTACTATCAATAACCCGAGCCAAACACAACGCGGAACCAGACTACACATGCTTATTTTACCATCTGCTTTAGAATCTATTTTAAAATCACGTTTAACCTCTGCTTTAGAATCAAAATTTAAAGAATCTGTTTTAGAATCCACTTTAACTTCCGAGAAAGAATTTAGTATAAATTGACTTAGAATCTCAAAATCCTAAAAATATTCATAAGAGTACTGCTAGCGCGTATTCGAAAAAAACTAACCTGAATAATACTTCTATTCAACTCAATGACAGCAGGTTTAGCCAAGAAATGCGGATTCTTATAAGAAACTTAACAGTCTTAATCAACATTCGATGCAAAATAGTAACAGAAGGATAAGCAGTACTATCAATAACCCGAGCCAAACACAACGCGGAACCAGACTACACCTGCTTATTTTACCATCTGCTTTAGAATCTATTTTAAAATCACGTTTAACCTCTGCTTTAGAATCAAAATTTAAAGAATCTGTTTTAGAATCCACTTTAACTTTCGAGAAAGAATTTAGTATAAATTGACATAGAATCTCAAAATCCTAAAAATATTCATAAGAGTACTGCTAGCGTGTATTCGAAAAAAACTAACCTGAATAATACTTCTATTCAACTCAATGACAGCAGGTTTAGCCAAGAAATGTGGATTCTTATAAGAAACTTAACAGTCCTAATCAACATCCGATGCAAAATAGTAATAGGAGGATAAACAGGACTATCAATAATCCGAGCCAAACACAACGCGGAACCAGACTACACCTGCTTATTCAGTTCCCCCAAAATCTCAAAAAACGACTTAACTAACGCAACAAACACTCCCTCACCTTGACAACTCTCAACACCTCCCAATTTTACTAGGCCGTTATTTCACTTAAAATGTCATAATAACCAGAATAATGGAGCAAAACTGAAAACTAAAAGTTATAAATAATTAGAAGTGGAAAACTCCAAAGAAAATCAACAAAATCTCAACGAAGATGTCTGAGCAAGAATCAATGGCACTAACAAGGAGAATTGATCAAAATACGAACAAATGAGAAAAATCACACACTAAATAAACGAACCGATAGATACAAAATCACAGCGATATATGAACTACAATCACATAATTGATGTATGTAATCACATCGGGCATAAAAAGCATAAACGAATAATTAATCAAAACATATCAAACAAACAACATAAACTCATTAGAATCTATGGCACTAAAATCCATACCTGAGCAAGAATCCATGGAACTAACAACCAAACGAAGAAGAATCGATGATATTACGAACAATTTTTAACCAAGAAGAAACGAAACGATCAAAGCTCGATGAGCATATCTGAGAATTGAGTTTAATCTTTGCTAAAATCAGACCGAACAGAGTATTTCGATAACAGTTCTCGCAAAATCCATAGACACAACAATGTATGTATATAAGAAACTTGCACGTACATATTTTATATTAAAAGGGGGTAGTTATTAAAAAGATGATCTTTTAATCTTAGCCGTTGAACTAATTTCTAATCCAACGGTAAAAAGAAGTGTTCTCTTGTTCTCTTTTTAACGGTGTTCTCCCTTGAACCTTGGCATATATATATATATATATAAAGTTCTAGATCGTTTAATCAAACACTACAATTATTATACCTTTAGAGCTATTAAAATTTTTATTACCTCCAAATCTACTTCAAGTAAGAAAAAAATCAAAAAATATGAACAAACATCCTTTTTGTTGCTGGGAGATTTTTTTATTAATAATGATCTCTTTTTGTCAAAACAAATAACAACAAAAACAACAACAACCTCTTTCTTTAAAATAAAATAAAATTAATGACCTCTTCTCAATATTTCTTATTCTTGTATGACTTTTGTTATAGATGCACCAACTTATTGAATTTTGTTAAAAATGCACACACTAAATAAATTCTTCAGTCGAATAAATCTTAATATGATATTTTCGAAATACATACACTATAAATTTCTTAATATACAATTTTTATCTTTGAATTTTCGTGTATGAATTACATAAAATATTTTACCAAAAGATATAATCTTTTCTCATAAAATTTTTTATTAGAGCAATAACTATCTAAACGTTAAAAAACAATGATAAAATTTATTTTTGAAGACATGATGAATTCTCCACTTTCGAGTTACCTTGTATACAGGTGTATCAACTTTTAACTATAAATTCAAAACTAATAACGTACACACATAAATATTTAAATCAATTCATAACTGAATGTACATGAAAATCACCTTGCTCGGCCTATTATTTTAACTGATGAATCCCCCTCCTTATTAATCCATGTCTTAACTCAATCAACACTAATAACAAATAACTTATCTTGTCAAAGATTTTAATATGATCCTGCATTAGGATACAAACAAAAGTAATAAATAAATAACATCAAAGAAAAAGTCTCGTACTCATGTACTCATATACACACTTTTAACATGAACAAACAAAAAACTAAAGAAGAACAATGTTGACAACAAAAATTGCAGTAGACAATTAACAGAGTTTATGTGTATATTTATACTATTAATTAGCTGTTTATATGAAAGTATTAAAGGTAATTAATTATTTACCAAGTAATTACTTAATTTCTTATGCAAGACCGATCTAATTTCTTAACTTCTTATTGGTACCCAATATGTTCTTGTATTTTCTATTATATTACATTAAAAAGGAAAGTTTAGGAGAGTAGAATGTTAAGATGGTAATTTCATTTGAAAAAAAATATTATGAGAATATCTAGATAATAATAAAGGGAAGTTCAAAATAATGTAAAGTAATACATTTTTTTTAATTTAGATATTTGAAGGCAAGAATATTATAATTGAATATTTAGTTTTCTTCATTTGTAATATTTAGTTTCCTCCATTAGTAAAGATCTATTGTATATTTACTTTCTCTATTAGTAGAGATTTTAAATGCAAGAATATTATATTTACTTTCCTCCATTAGTAGAGATTTTAAATGCAAGAATATTGAAATTGTATATTTAGTTTCCTCCATTAGTAAATATTTAAAAGACAATTAAGATTTTTTCTAATCTTTACTATTAATTAATTAATTTCTTATGCAAAACCGATTTAATTTCTAAACATCTTATTTACCAAAATGTTCCTGTATTTTCTATTATATCACATAAAAAAAGAAAGTTTAGGAGAAAAGAATGTTAAGATGTTAATTTCATTTGAAAATAAATATTATGAGAATATTTAGATAATAATAGAGGAAAGTTTAAAATAATGTAAAATAATACACTTTTTTTTTATAATTTAGATATTTTGAAGGCAAGAATATTATAATCAAATATTTTGTTTCCTCAATTAGTGATATTTAGGTTCCTCCATTAGTAAAGATCTATTGTATATTTACTTTTTCCATTAGTAGAGATTTTAAATGCAAGAATATTATATTCCATTAGTAGAGATTTTAAATGCAAGAATATTGAAATTGTATATTTAGTTTCTCTATTAGTAAATATTTAAAAGGCAATTGAGATTTTTTCTAGTTTTTGGTATTAATTACTTAATTTCTTATACAAGACCGATCTAATTTATTAACTTCTTATTTACCAAAACGTTCCTGTATTTCTATTATATTACATAATAAAAGAAAGTCCAAGAGAGCATGTTAAGATGATAATTTCATTAAAAAAATATTATAAGAATATTTAGATAATAATAGAGGAAAGTTCAAAATAATGTAAGCTAATACACTTTTTTTCTAATTTAGATATTTTGAAGGCAAGAATATTATAATTGAATATTTAGTTTCTTTCATTAGTGATATTTAGTTTTCTCCATTAGTAAAGATCTATAGTATTTTTACTTTCTCAATTAGTAGAGATTTTAAATGTAAGAATATTATATTTTTCCTCTATTAGTAAGCATTTAAAAGTTAATTGAGATTTTTTCAAATTTTTAATATTATTATTTCAAAAAATTGAGAAAAATAGAAAAATAGAACGAAGCTCACCTCACCGCCCCCGTCTTCTCCTTTATATAATAGTATTGATGGTTCAAAATAGCACATTAAAACACTACATCGTCTAGCGTTCTGAAAATAGCGTGAAAACACAACTTAAAGTAGTGTTTTCACCAAGAAAACACCACTTAAAGTATCATTTTTACCCGAAAACATCACTTGAAGTAGCGTTTTTAATATAAAACTCAACTTAAATCAGTGTTTTTAGTGTCAAAACACCACTTCATCTAGCGTTTTATTGAAAACAATACTTAAAGTTGCATTTTGTGAAAACAATACTTTATCTTGCGTTTTAATGTGTTATTTGGGACCATTTTTCCCAATTGTGCTATTTGGGGCATTAAACTTATAATATGTGTCATTAAGGGCCAACACCCCCGAAATTACCAACTATATTTTCCCTATTATATCTTTATTCTCATTACTGTCAAAACAATCTTAATTGTTGAATCTAATATTTTTAAAAATAAATAATCAAAATTATATCATATAAAATATAAATTATTATCCAGGAAGGATATAAATCAAAAATGGAAGTATTATTAATAAAATTGGATTAGAAATCATTAATACTGACATTCAATTTCTATTACATATCAAAATAATAAAGATCGTTCGACTTTAAAATAGATAGATGAAGATCGTTTGATCGAATATAAAAAATTATATTTGATTGTTAATTGAATTATATTAAAAAGTATTTTGAAAATTTAAACCAAATCTTGACATTTTTCTAAATCGAATAAAAATAAATAAATAGATGAGGATCGTTGGATCGAATATGAAATAATGTATTTGGTTGTTAATTTAATTATATTAAAAATATTAAAAAGTGTAATTTGATAATTTAGACCAAATTTTGAAAATTTTCTAAATCGAATAAAAATCTCAACATAAAAACATGCCACTTTCTTATATCTTTAGTTTTCGTGTAAATTTAATAGTAAAAAAATTGTTAACCTATCACTAAATTAAAGATTATTTTGTTTGATATTAAAATAGATAGACGAAAAATGTTGGATGTAACATTAAAAAGTGTAATTACTGTGTTTAAATATTAAAAAGAGTATTTTGATAATTTAAACCAAATATAAATAAATTTCCTAATTTCAATAAGAATTCTTAATGTAAAAAAAATTCGTCACTTTTGTTTTTTCTCTCTTTAGTTTCAGGGTATTTTTAATTGAAAATTTTTTGTTAAATTATCACTAAATTAAATATTATTTTGTAAGTTTTGTGTGTACCGTAAAACGTTCCAATCTAATTTTAAGAACTCAATATACAACACAAAAATAGTTAATTGAATTTCTAAATTTAATAAATAAAGTCTAAAAATTAATAATATAAAAATATTTAAAAAATATAAATTAATATAATTATATATATTAAAAAAGGAGTTGTGCATTGCACGAGATCTTATCCAAAATTTTGGTCCATGTACCGTCAAACTAATAAAGATTGTTGATTTTGAAATAGATAAATAAAAACCGTTAGATCTAATATTAAAAAAATATTTAATTGTTATTTGAATTATATTCAAATAATAAAAAGTGAATTTTAATAATATAAATCAAATATGAGTAATTTTTCTAATTTGAATAGAATTATCAATATAAAAATTCATAATTTTTTTTATTCGGGTTAATGAGTAATTTATTTGAATAATAATACTGAATCATCATTAAATTAAAATTAATTTTGTAAATTAATATAATTATAAATTAAAAAAAATAACCATTCATTACACGGGTTATAAACTAGTAAATTTTAAAAAATGAGCTAGAAGTATCAAATTGGATCTCATACTAGACATCATAATTTAATTAATACTTGACAAATATTTTATAAAATAAACTCTTTTTATTTATATTAATTAAGATATTTATAATTTTTTAAATTGACACATCACTCACACCACGTCATTTAGTATCAAATTTTGATATTTAATTTATTATATTAATAAAACTTTTAATTTTATATAAATAGGCAAAATGTAACGATAAAACCCCTATATTTATAAAAATTCTCATTGAAATAGGCATTCGTGAAAAACTAATAATTTAATCACTCAACACATATTATTAAATCTCACAAAATAATAATTTGAACACCAAAAACTTATATTTATAACTATTGTTATTTCATCAAAATTAAAGTGACTTTTTTCATAAATACCCAACCCAAAAAACTTTTTTTGCAAAAATATTATGTGTTTTTTAAATTTTTTGCGAAAATACCAAAATATTTGCAAAAATACCAACTTTTTGAAAATATTTGCAAAAATACAGCTTGCAACTACTTTCAACCAACTGCAACCAAAATCAACCACATATGCAACTTTTTAATTAAAAATTATTTTTTTCTTGCGTCCTGATTTTAGGGTTGTAAACAACCTTAAAATCAGGGTAGGTTAGGGTTTAGAGTCTAGGGTTTAGGGTTGTACCTAAACCCTAAGTCCGTATACGAATTATTTCTCATTCTTAATATTTCTAAAACCCAACCATTGAACCCCAAAGGTTAACTATTGAACCCCAGGGGAACGGCTTAATTAAGACCACAAGCTTACCAAACATCTTACTAACAATTTTTTTTTGATTTCTCAGCTGTTTTTCAATCATTTTTTAAAAAGTTGCTTCTGGTTGCATCCGGTTGCGTTGGTTGCTGACCGTATTTTTGGTTGCATCTGTGGTTGATTTTGGTTGCAGTTGCAGATGGTTGAAAGTAATTGCAAACTGTATTTTTGCAAATATTTTCAAAAAGTTAGTATTTTTGCAAATATTTTCAGAAAATGATAAAATTACAAAAAAATTTAAAAAAGTAGTATTTTTGGTAATTTCCCAATTTAAAGTTACCATATCTTAAGCCTTATCACCTATATTTATTTCGATTCCCACAAATCGAAAAATTATAAAATTAAATACTAATCATGTACATTCTTAAATTTTCATATGCTGCGGTCTATTTAATGAAGAAAAAGCAACTGAAAATAAAGGCCTACAAAGGAAAAGGAACAAAACACGTTATGATAATTTTTACAAAAAACAAAAATCTAAAAAGAGAATAAAAGAATTTAATGGATAAACATAATAAATCCCCACAATAAAACCGAAAAAACAAAAAAAACAGACGCAGTTTCTCAACGGTCTTTTCTCCTATGGACGACACACCACCTCCTTATTCTAGGGCTTTAACCGCCGCCGCCGGCGCCAGATCCGGCGGCAAAATCATCAAACGACGCCGTTTCGCCGACGCCAAAATACCGTACGACCGCCCTCCGCCTCCGCCGCCGGAGAATTCGACTAGTAATTGGCTTACAGGTCATGTTTTGCCAAATACTTCTCGAATCATCGCGAAAGGTGCGATGAAGCTTTTCACGTTTATGACTGACACTAATTCAATCTCCGACGATGATGATTCTGGTAAATCTCGAGACAATTCAACTTTTTACTGCGGTAAATCTAGCTGTTGTAACTGTATTGTGTGTATTTTGTGCGTATTTGCCCTAATTTTGGTCCTGTAAATGTTTTTTTGTTTTAGGTTTTGTATTGGTGCGCGTATGCTCTAGTTTTGTGCGTATTTGCTCTAATTTTGGTTACGGTGTGTCATATATGTGATTGTATGCTTTAATTTTGGATACGGTGTCGTATATGTGTTGGAGAACTGAACTTATAGCGATTTTTGGTTTGTGATATTATATATGTTTGTATATAATTGTGTAACTGGATTGCATAATTGTAATATGCATTGGAGAAAATTTTGTATGTTGTTAGTTGTAATTGTATGTATGTGTTTGGTTGTGGAACGGAATGCTTGGTGCATGTTGAATTAGGAATAATAGTTTACAAGCCTGTAACCACGGATGAATTTTAGTTTTATTTTATTTTATTATCTATATTTTAATTATATGATTTTAAAAAGTAATCAAATATAATAATATATGTATGATGTTATTCTACGTTTTTAGCCTATAAGTTGTGCGATACACGGATGAATTTTAGTATTTTTGATTTATTATTTTAGTATTTTTTATATGATTTTTTAGTATTTTTTATCTTATTTTATTAGCATTTATTTGTATTTTGATCTTAAAAATTCTTAATATGTTGTTGACGAAATAAAATCTTGAACTTTTGAATGTAGCTTAGAAAAATAGATGATATAAATATTTAATAATAATATGTTGTTGACGGGATTCGAACCTTGAACCCGTGGGAGCATTTTAGATATCAAGAAAAGATTTTTTTTTTTTTTAATATTAAATCCAACGGTTCTCATTTATCGATATTTACATCTAACGGTTATTATTTAGATGACCAAACTACATATGACCAAACTACCAACCAAATAGATGGTGGTTACTCTAATTTAATTTATATTATTATTATTATTTTAATATTAGATCTAATGGTTCTCATTCATCTATTTTAAAATCAACAATCCTTATTGATTTGGCGGTACATGACCAAAATTTTGGATAACATTTCTCTTACGCTTATTGTATATAAGGATTTAATATGTTTTGCAAACACCTATTCTACTTCCAATATTATATGTATGTGTGTGTGTCGCGTGAGTGGAGGCGTATTTGGTATTCATTATTATATCGATTAACATAATCTTATAATACGTGAGATAATTTAACCATGAGATATTTTGTACATGATTTGAACTGACTAACTTGCCCCTGTGTTTATTATTTATTAGAAAAAGTTGTTTGTAGAAATTGAACTTGAGTTTATCTATTAACTGAAACGTCTTTATATTGCTAAACTATAAAATCACATATTTTTGGAACTTCGCTCGAAACGTG
Source organism: Heracleum sosnowskyi (assembly GCA_030848705.1). Taxonomy (NCBI): domain Eukaryota; kingdom Viridiplantae; phylum Streptophyta; class Magnoliopsida; order Apiales; family Apiaceae; genus Heracleum; species Heracleum sosnowskyi. The sequence goes on along the minus strand of CM061242.1, from coordinate 3,212,009 downwards.
TGAGTATCATTTGATAGAAGACATTTTATTTAACTTCAAAATATATAAAAATAATTATGTAGCTAAATTGAACTTAGGTTACTCTAATTTAATTTATATTATTATTATTATTTTAATATTAGATCTAATGGTTCTCATTCATCTATTTTAAAATCAACAATCCTTATTGATTTGGCGGTACATGACCAAAATTTTGGATAACATTTCTCTTACGCTTATTGTATATAAGGATTTAATATGTTTTGCAAACACCTATTCTTAGTTGAAAAAGATGACTGTTTGTGATTTTATAGAAAACGAATGGACTTTGTTAGAAAAATAGAAAATATAATGTATTTTAACTAAAAAGTTAATTGGTTATAAATAATATTATTATTTAATAATAGTTTTCTTAAAAAATGAACAAATTTAAAAAATAACATGTTTTATCTGAAAAGGTAATTGCCCGTAATTAAAAGTATTAAAATATGTTTTAAAATAAGTAAGAGTTTGCTTGTGATATTTTTGGAAAATGTGGGGTTTTAGTAAGAAAAAATAGAAATAGTAACATGTTCTATTTTAAAAAGGTAATTGTCCGTGATTTTTTTAGAAAATAGAGGATTTTGTTAGAAAATATTGAAAAGTTAATGTATTTTAGTTGAAAAGGTAATAAGTTATAGTTTTTTTTAAATGAAAAAAATACAAAAAGTAACATGTTTTAGTTGAAAAGGTAATTGCCGTAATTAAAAGTATTAAAATAAATAAGTAAGGTTTGCCCGTGATATTTTTGGAAAAGGAAGGGTTTTAATAAGAAAAAATAGAAAGAGTAACATGTTTTCGTTGTTTTTTTTTTTAGAAAAAGAGAACCCTAATTTTGACATCAGTTACATAACCGTTTTACAAATAACCAAAACACAAGTCTATTTTTAAAGTTACACAAGCCTGTAACCTGTGCGATGCAGGATGAATTTTAGTATTTTTTATTTTATTATCTATATTGTGATTTATATGATTTTAAAAAGTAATCAAATATAAAAATATATGTATGACGTTATTCTAAGTTTTTTTTAGCCTATAAGCTGTGCGATACACGGATGAATTTTAGCATTTTTGATTTATTATTTTAGTATTTTTTATATGATTTTTTAGTATTTTTATCTTATTTTATTAACATTTATTTGTATTTTGATCTTAAAAATTCTTAATATGTTGTTGACGGAATAATATCTTGAACTTTTGAATGTAGCTTAGAAAAATAGATGATATAAATATTTAATAATAATATGTTGTTGACGGGATTCGAACCTTGAACCCGTGGGAGCATTTTAGATATCAAGAAAATAATTTTTTTTTAATATTACATCCAACGGTTCTCATTTATCTATATTTACATCTAACGGTTATTATTTAGATGACCAAACTACATATGACCAAACTACCAACCAAATAGAGGGTGGTTTGCTTATAATAGTATAGTATAGATAGATAGATAGTTCCCAGTGCTGATATTCTTTGTCCTTTTTTGCCTATTTTAAGTTCCGATTGGAGTTACTTGGTTATTATGCTGAAAAATGTGATATTTCATAAGTTGTGGCAAAAGATGCTGATTTTGTTATGATTATAACTTTAAGATGTGTTATATTTGTTGTGGTTATTGACCTTGTGTATTTGGAAGGATGTAGAGTTGTAGATGGTTTAGTGATAGCAAATGTAATTATTGCAATATATGTTCAGTCACTTGTTACATTCCCTAATAAGTTCGAAATCTTGTTTTAACTTTTACTAGTTTTGTCAAGATTCAGAATTTATTATTGGTTACCATTAAGGATGATTTCTGTAGATACTAGATACATATGTGAATGTAAGATATGTAGAAAATTTATATAACTTTCAGGTTGGCTGTTCACATGTTGAGATTTCTATTTGTAATGATGTATTTTGTGGTGGATTCGCCGTAGATTAGATACTTTTGTTCAATTTGACAAAATTAGTTCCCCAAGTTTCCCCATGTCATGCTTTTCCTCACAAGTACTTCTTTGGCGTTCTAGGACAGAAGCAGATAACAAGTATGGCTTGTTTTAAACTATTTGATTCCATCCTTTTTTACAGATCATGTTTGACCTTTAGATCAGAACATTCCTTTTTAGTCTCTGTGGAGATCACCAAATACCCAAGTTCTTACCTCCTTGTTCAATTCTAAATGGTCCATTGGATCATTATGTTCTAGTCCACCATTGAGTAGAGATTTCTAAATGCACCTTTTCTTAATTTCATCGAGTTAAATGCATTGTATAAAACTAACTCCAATTAGTTTTCATACTTCTGCATATTGGCATTTCCCCAACTACTCTGTTTGTGTATAAAGGGAAAAATTATGTATGTTGATTCAGAACTGCATTGGCATTTCCTCAACTAGAGTGTGTATATATAGGTAGAGAGATACATATCTAAAGTCATATAACGGATTGGTTAGGTCAAGGTAAAATATGCAAAACAATTGCAGATTTGCATAAAATAACACCACATTTTGTATGTTTATGTTTCAGTATTATGATCGACCTATGGAAAGTACAATTTTGTTTTCTTGATAAATTTAGCCTCACAAGTTTGATATATGTTTACCATGATGTTTATAGAAGGTACTAAATGGGTATCAATCAAGTGTCATTAGCATACTTCTACATTTATAGGAAGCATAATGTTATAAGTTTTGACATGAATTAAATATGGGACATGATTTTGGTTTATTGAGATACCAGGACTAGCTTGTGAACTTCGTATTTCTTGAACTGTAAAATGGAATTGTCCAGAAACCGGACCAGAGTGATAGTATTACGGTTAGACCTTCTTAAGTTTCCCCAATCAAGATATGTAGAAAATTTATATAACTTTCAGGTTGGCTGTTCACATGTTGAGATTTCTATTTGTAATGATGTATTTTGTGGTGGATTCGCCGTAGATTAGATACTTTTGTTCAATTTGACAAAATTAGTTCCCCAAGTTTCCCCATGTCATGCTTTTCCTCACAAGTACTTCTTTGGCGTTCTAGGACAGAAGCAGATAACAAGTATGGCTTGTTTTAAACTATTTGATTCCATCCTTTTTTACAGATCATGTTTGACCTTTAGATCAGAACATTCCTTTTTAGTCTCTGTGGAGATCACCAAAATACCCAAGTTCTTACCTCCTTGTTCAATTCTAAATGGTCCATTGGATCATTATGTTCTAGTCCACCATTGAGTAGAGATTTCTAAATGCACCTTTTCTTAATTTCATCGAGTTAAATGCATTGTATAAAACTAACTCCAATTAGTTTTCATACTTCTGCATATTGGCATTTCCCCAACTACTCTGTTTGTGTATAAAGGGAAAAATTATGTATGTTGATTCAGAACTGCATTGGCATTTCCTCAACTAGAGTGTGTATATATAGGTAGAGAGATACATATCTAAAGTCATATAACGGATTGGTTAGGTCAAGGTAAAATATGCAAAACAATTGCAGATTTGCATAAAATAACACCACATTTTGTATGTTTATGTTTCAGTATTATGATCGACCTATGGAAAGTACAATTTTGTTTTCTTGATAAATTTAGCCTCACAAGTTTGATATATGTTTACCATGATGTTTATAGAAGGTACTAAATGGGTATCAATCAAGTGTCATTAGCATACTTCTACATTTATAGGAAGCATAATGTTATAAGTTTTGACATGAATTAAATATGGGACATGATTTTGGTTTATTGAGATACCAGGACTAGCTTGTGAACTTCGTATTTCTTGAACTGTAAAATGGAATTGTCCAGAAACCGGACCAGAGTGATAGTATTACGGTTAGACCTTCTTAAGTTTCCCCAATCAAACTTAGACCCCCCCCCCCCCCCCCCAAGATTTAACGTAGTGCTGGATCTGCCTGCCAGCCGCTCATTGACTACCTTGACCACCATCCTCTCTCCCTAGTGCACATTGTCAGTGTGTACGGTTGTTTGTGGCTTCGTTGCAAACACCATTTATAATTCGTCGCAAAGAGTGATCTCATCCGTGGTAGCAATATTTCGGCGAACCAATTTTGTTGCGAGCAATTTTGCACTTTCTGTTAAAAACAGAAAGTACATAATTGCTCACAACAAACTGCTTCAAGCAATATTGACGATGGCATTGTGTGTGACTAATGTTGTACTTGGTTGGCAACAGACCCAGAAGCAGTCACACACGCTAACAATGTGCATTAGGGAGCTCAAGTTGGTGATTGGCGGGGGTGGTAGGGATGGACAAATTCAGTAGTAGGTCAAAGTTTTAACAGGTGTTCTTAGTTTGATCAATTCATTCTTAGTTCAATTGTGTTTTTCTTACTTTAATTGTGTATGTATTGGGGAGGGAGTGGAGAGACTTTGATCTCCTGCGGACCTGCCTCCATAAACTATCCTTCTTATTGTAATGTTTTGTTGATGAAGGAAAATTATTGTTTCTCAATTCTTACAATATTATATGATGTTATTCACATCCAGTTGTGATCAGCTGCCAGCAGCTTTTATTAATGCCCCCTCTTCATAACTTCTATGCTTTTACACTTTTATATAAGCTCTAAGTTTTGTTATAGCTTAATTGGAAAATTATGGAGCTTAGACATCAAAACTTTTGGCGGAGCACGGGATGAAAATGTTAATTTGTATTTATTCTATATTATATTATTGTTCAGAAATCAAGTTAATTGTAATTTTTTATATTATATAATAATAAATAGATATTCTAGTCTAGGACAATAAAAGGAAATGTTTCCTCTATCTACTAGTTTCCCAGGTATTTCACTTCGTAGTTAAGTTTTAGGGTCTTTCCCATACAAGGAGATGGTTTTCTTGTATTATTGGAAGAATTTGATTGATCTTCTTCTCTACATTGTTGTGTTGTGACCCAAACAAATTCCTATACCTGTTTTGAGAAATCTTTAGGTAATGCTTTTTCTTACCTTAACCTAGTGAATTTGTAGCGGTTTACCCACCCATATCTATCCTTTCATTGGTTTCTTCTTTCAGTCTCTTGTCCTACACCAAATTGGTGTCAAAAGCTTAGGTTTGTAAGATAATAACATACTTGTTGGGAGATCTAGGATTTTGCAAAACAAGATATTTACCATTCAACGTTACTATTCATAGGGGGGGACTGTTGATTGATGCTATTCATCAAAGTAGTATTAACCAAAAAAAATCCGCTTCCATGCTAGAATTTTTGAAATGCTCGATAATATGACGCCACTGAAGCATACCTGAATTTCAGACTTCTGGATTAGCATTTCATTAACTAGTGGGTGCCATAAAATGGCTTGCACATCGAATTATATCATGATATCAGTTGTGGACCCGGGTTTGGTGATGGGGTGGACATTCGGCACAAATAATAGTTTTTATTATGTAAATAGATAACAAGGGCCACAAATATTATATGACATGGGGAGTATAATCTAAACTAGCACATTGTGAAAATTAAAATGCTTGTATACTATCTTTCTATGAAAGTCCTCTACTAGTTTTTTTATTATTTTTTTAATGGAGTTTTAAGATTTGAAATAAGTTCTATTAAGTCTTTGGGATTTGATTTTTTTTCTGTAAGTAGCATAATATAAATAGAGTACTTCTTAATCAAAATATGTAATTTATTAAGAGGTAATGACCTTGTATCTTGTATGTATTTTTTCGTCATATATAAATTTCAACCAGACCACTGATGCATAATTTCATTTTGTTTTTTACTTTTTCTAGAAGATGAAGATGATGTAGCTAGCTGCGATGATGATGATGATGTCCCTTTTAAGGTTAGTAAATGGAAAGAAGCAATTGCACTTCTTGTTTATTTATGCTGGTGGGCTAGCATTGTATATCTAGGAAGCCTATTCTGTTGGATCTGTTTTGTGTAGTTTAAAACTAGGGCCGTTATTTCTATGAGCTTATAATTTACAGTCTACATGTAAGTCAATATAAAGTGAAAGTAAACATCTGTTGAGTGATATTCTTGCGATGCCAATTGTTAAAACCCCGACATTTTATGCACAAACCTTTCTTCTTTATCCCTTCTGGTAATGACACTGCAAGGATGATTAGTGGGTCTATAGAAAAATTGCAGCAAACTAAATTTCAGATAACTGAATTGTGAAATTTTTTACCCCTCTATCAGAAGGATAGTACATCAACAGAGATGATTAATAGAGAGGAACCTCAACTTTCGGGAAAGAGCCCAAAATGGGTGATTGAAAAGCTACTTCTTCAGGAGACATTTTCAAGGTAAATGAGAAAGTTATATGTCTAAATTTTCTGTTTGTACTTGGTCCTTTGATTAAAATTCTTTATACAGCTCGCTAATAAAATGTTGTGTTTTTATTCTCTTGTTCGTGCAGGTGTGACTTTCTCTTATATGTATTTGCCACACGATTGCCTTTTTTTTGCTCTTTTATCTTTTTGTCATTTCTCGAAACATAACAATTTCTCCTTTTTGAATCCCAAATTAATCTTATTAATCTGAAAAACAAATACCGAACTTTGCAATCGTTAGTAATTAGTAAACAATATATAATATATATATGATAGAAATTTTTAATTTAAATTATTTTTTGTATACTAATGATATTTGTAATTAATTAAACTATTTTTCAAAAGTAGAACCAGTATCATCCATTTTTTCTGTTCTTCCTTCAGTAATTGTATATGTGATGATGTTATAACACTTTCTCCTTTGTATTTTGGGCATATTTACTAAATTGTTTAATATAGCTCCCATATAATGTTTTTAGAGTTGTTGTATATTATATTTTAAGTGTCTGTTCCTGAACTTGTCATCTACCTTTCATTTATCTCATCAAGGGACTTTTCCTTTCATTTATCTCATCAAGGGACTTTTCCCAACTTTCTTTTTAAGCTACTTCATATTCCCATGTTCTAAATAAGAGTGCATAGCTTCATCACCTGGTAATGGTAGGACCTTTAAGCATCTTTCGCCTCACTTCAGCGTCCTTGTAGTTCTCGAGAAATCCCTGCTCTCTTTCTTTGTTTACTCTCCATCATGACTGTAATTTGTGAATGAGCGGCTAATTCCCTTGCTATGATATTTTATATAGTGAACTTGTGAAGCTATTTATCGCTGTAAACTTATTGAACACCTGTTTTCCTGTGTTCCTAGACCGGCAATTTGTCTGCAATGGCAAATTTAATAGTATTAATAGTTTTCTATTATGTATGAGTAATATTCGTTAACCTTGCATTTACTTAAAGACACTTCCAATGCGTATTGGTTGGCGGTAGCATTCAGACCTCAAAGGATATGAATCAGTCGCAAATCAGTTGTTCGTTATCCTAATAGGCACATGATTGGTTTCCGGTTACCCTAATGTGCACATGATTTTTTATGCAATCGTATGGCATTTTGGTGTACTGTGTTCCGTGTCTCCATAAGGAGATGGCCTTATTGTTCTCAGTGATAGCTAGAATGAATAAAAGGTGTAATTATGAATGAAGCCTTGGAGGGAAAGTTAGGTAAAATGAATGAATTAGACTAATATGGTGGCTTATTTGCTCGTAGCTATTACATTCTCTGCTCTTCCAAGTTTCCACTAACTAACATTTACCATCCAAACTTCGAGGATTTTAAACTGTAAACAGTCTTAGTTGAGCTCAGATTTGGTAGATGATATAATTAGCTAAAGGGTGCACATCTGTATAACATAACTAGGTTTGTTTTGCACCATGCATCTTGCACCTTACACTAAAATTTTCCGGTCTAGCATCTTCTCTCCTCAAAGGATATGAATCAGTCGCAAATCAGTTGTTCGTTATCCTAATAGGCACATGATTGGTTGCCGGTTACCCTAATGTGCACATGATTTTTTATGCAATCGTATGGCATTTTGGTGTACTGTGTTCCGTGTCTCCATAAGGAGACGGCCTTATTGTTCTCAGTGATACCTAGAATGAATAAAAGGTGTAATTATGAATGAAGCCTTGGAGGGAAAGTTAGGTAAAATGAATGAATTAGACTAATATGGTGGCTTATTTGCTCGTAGCTATTACATTCTCTGCTCTTCCAAGTTTCCACTAACTAACATTTACCATCCAAACTTCGAGGATTTTAAACTGTAAACAGTCTTAGTTGAGCTCAGATTTGGTAGATGATATAATTAGCTAAAGGGTGCACATCTGTATAACATAACTAGGTTTGTTTTGCACCATGCATCTTGCACCTTACACTAAAATTTTCCGGTCTAGCATCTTCTCTCTGCTGCCCTTGCTACTATCGTATCTTGCTAATCCATTAATCAAATTATTAAACTTATAAAAATCTTTCATCAGGGAAGAGTCCAACAAACTGATAGAGATTATTAAGTCACGAGTTGTAGATTGTTCCACTATGGAGGAGGGACAGGGTGCTGATTTAATGGAGACACCCAGCAGAAGATACGGTGATGATATTTCTTCTTGGACTTTTAAGAACACAAACAACAAAGTGCTAGACATGTTTGCAGAATATTGTTTCTAAGTATTCTCATGTCTATCAAATGCAGATACTCCTGATCGATGCGGTAAAGCTGTCATGGAAGCAAAATATTGGTTGGAGGAAAAGAAAGCAGGATCAAATTCCAAGTCTAATATGGTACATGGACTTTCTGCATTTGGCCCTGTCCCATTGCAGCATGCTGCAATTTATATATATAGCAAGCAGCTTCCTTAAAATGTTTACAATATCTTGTTGCTGGTTGATATGTATATTATTTATGTTAATATTGTTGTCAAATTGTCTCCACAGTTCATATATACGTTATTTTTACTGTCATAATTATTCTGGTGACCATTTAGTCTGTGACAAGCATTTAAAGTTGGTGTCCCACTTGTTGCTTGTTTATTACATGATGCAGCTTGCCAAAGTCGACAAGGGCTCACCTGTGGATGTGGCTAAATCATATATGCAAGCTCGTCCTCCCTGGGCCTCTCCTTCTTTGAGGCACTCTGGATCAAAAACACCTTCACCAATGGCTATTGACCTCTTTAAGGATGAAAAATTATGTTCTGTTGATGGCAGTTCTTTTCCCTCTGCTCAGGTTTTGTTTATAGTACTTGTTTGACTGGTTCAATTTTTTTCATGTAGCGATGTTCCTGGACCATAAAAAGATGCAGTGAATGATGATGTGCTGTGTAACTTTGTTTTTGTTCCTTAAATATAGAATCATTACTGAAAAGCAATGAAGTAGAGTTTTAGATTGCTGATGTAGGAGTTGGACATGTGTGATGTTACATTCATAGTTTAGTATAATTGACTAATGACCCTGACCCATGTCGTTGCCAGAAATAAAAATGCCAAAACAGGAAGACTTGATTAAAAAATTCCCCATTTCTCAAATAGAGGAGAATACCTAGCGTGTTCAGGCTTGGAGTATGATTTCATTCAAATTTACTACTTGTATTGATATGTATTTTGAAAATATTTATTTGATATCTTTGCAAGTAATGTCAGGACAATTTCTTTATTAATAACTAAATTGTACAATTTTAAATGTAGTAGATAATTTTTATTAGTGTATATATAGGAAGATGATTCCCTCTTCTGAAGGGAAGTATTGCAAGCAATTTTACATATGGTGATTGTGATCCCTCGCCAACTTGGAACCCTCGAGTTCGCATCTTAGCAGAAATGATTGGTCAAAGCCATTTTAGTGGATTACAGGAGGTGTAGAAACCGCAAAGAAGTATATAAAGTAACGATTTGAAAAGGAATGAAAAACTATCTGTATGGTTAGATACCGAACACATGGTATCTTGATTTAGCTATCTGTCTTTACTTGATGATGCTATTTTGAGATTACACCTTGTATAAACCTGAGATCATTGAATAATTTGTTGTCATATTTCAACGTTTATCTCTGTACTTCTTTCTGATGACACTTCTATTCAAGTAAATAAGTATCTTTGATATTTGAGATTTGGGGGTTTTTCAGGGACTCAAAATTGTAGAGATTATAATGCATGCCCTGTTTATGTTTTTAATTTTTTTTTTTTTTAAGTACAAATTTTTTTCTTAATTTTATATGAATAAATTTGTTTCAAATTTAGCAGAAAAGAGGTACTCTTTCTGCTGGTTCTTGGACTATTCAGGATGAGATACGAAAAGTGCGTTCCAAAGCAACAGAAGATATGCTACGCAGCCTCCCATCCACAAGAATCGATCTTTCATTATTTACTTCAGAGTATAAAAATATCCAAAGTTCTGTTGTGCCTGATGATGGTAGTGACAAAATGGATGCGTCAAAATCTTTACCTGAAATAGAACCTGTAGATGCATCTGTGGACTTGGTTGCTGGATCTAGTGCTATCCATGATTCCAAAGGTATTCATATTTTTTTTCACAGAGATGTTGTTTTCTTCGTTTTCTTCATGTAATTGGTTAACAAGTGTAGGAATTTTACTATGTAATTTCTTGAAGCATCACATGTTAATTGCAAGTGCCAGGATACTGTAGATAATTTGAGACATTCTTTTCAGGTTCTGCTTTGGGGATGAAACAAGATCATTTGCAAGCTGAACTTTTGTCCACTAATCCTGATACATCTATTTCTGAACCGAATCTGGTATGTGATATTCCTCTTTCATCATTCAAATACGGATGATCTTTTATCAATGGCTTAATGATTTTTAATTTTGGGTTAGGCTCTAAATGTCAAAGAGGGCACATCCACTGATACTCCCCAGTCAATCAGTTTGGAGCATTTGGTGAAGCAGCATGATGGTAAACTAGATCCTAATTTTTTTAGTAGATCATTACCCTGTAGTTGAATTATTTTTTAAATAACTCTATCCATCTTTTAGAGAATTGATACTAATGAAAAGAATAAATAGTATAACTCAGTTGAGATATTTTCTTCGGACATTTATTTTCACTGGGGTTGGTATTTAATACCAGAGAGGTTCTTCGTAGATTGATGTCTGCAACTACGAAACTCTTTGTAAATAAATATACACTATAATAGCCTAAGGTGGTGTTTGTTTATTAGAGTAGATTCTTAACATGATGTAATGCATTAAGACTGAGATCAATGTGCGGACGGGAATATATGTGAATGAAAATTTTAAGTTAGGTTAGCAAATAACAGAAGGTAAAATTGGAACTTTTTTTCCATTATATTACTTTCTCGTATATATCTCTGAACTTGGATTCTACTCTTCTATAGTTACTTTTGTTTATCTAACATATTATCTTGGTGCAGCAAATGATACAAACTCAAAAGTTGCAAGTATTTCTACGAAAGATTTTGTTACAAACAGTGGACCACCAAATGCTAATGGTTCAGCATCACCAAGATCTAGGTAAAAGTTATCAGGTCATGTACTTTCCTACGTTACTGTTATGTTCGTAATAACTCATTTCTACTTCTGCTTCCCTCTAAAGTTTATCAGCAGGCATGGATATAGAGCAACTTTCGAAGCAACATGACAATAAGCCGACCACCAGCATCTCTGCAGAAGAAGTTTGTGGCTTTTTAAGTGAAGCTTCTCTTGAAATTCCACTTGTAAATGACATCATTAGCACTGCTGATGGCTCCCAGGACTTGAAAGATTCGGGCCACCAAGTAGATATGAAGAATGGTACGGCAGTTAATAAGGGTTTGAATGAGAAGCAACAAGAGAGAAAATCCGGCAGAAACCAAAGAAGGGTCAAGGGAAAGGGGAAATGACCTCATTGAATGAATGTGCCTGTATAATTTAAAATTGTACATTAGGCTAGATAATTTCCATCTCGTAGCAAATATGTAGATGTTTTTCAAAGTAAACTCGGTTGAGGTGTAAAATCTAGATAATAATTTGCTAGTCCTGGCTGTTCCTTCTAAGTTATTTATCACGAGATTTAGTGCTTAGTGAGATGTAGTTTTGTAAAGATTGGATAGTAATTGGTCCACTATTTATCTGATTGTAAGTAACAAGCTGTCTGGTATGCTATATTGTTTTCCAAGTGATTATTTTTGTTAAAGATTAGAGGCATAGATCATTTTTTTGCAATAAACGAGCCTTAGTTCTCTGATAATATTTGTTTTGTGAATTTGATATCTACATTTTTTCTTTGATTCCCCGTGAGGTGTTGTTTTTGTGTTTTGACAAATCAACGCTGTAGCCTTGTCTTCTTGGCGAAATTCTCTTAGGTATGATTTGGCTTATCTGGGTAGTAGGCGGTTGTATCGACAGGAAACAGAAAGCTTATCTACGATGAAGCCTTGAACTCAAGACATTTGACCAATTTCATAATTGAATATTTTCTTTTAGCTATATAATTGAATTCATCTAGTTCTGTGTATTCCAAGCTGTGTCGGTGCTAAATAAGTATAATAAAGTTTTTTAATGTTGAATAATTTATATATATATCTTAGTCCCCTAAACGAGTCAAACGACAAGCTAAAGTGGATTAACATATCACCCCAACAAATAGGCAACCAATCAACAACAATAAAAGTTGCATCCTGGAATCACACCATAATTTATAGACAACACATTCAAACTTGACAATTGAAATGCACCAATCCAACAACTAATACCAGTAATTAACATCTGATTCATAATTTCATATACATTAAAGTAGTGTATTTACACGTACTTAAACAAAAATCATGATTATTTTATAAAGTTAATCACCATAATAATTTTCAAACCTCTTCTATACACACATGCATTCACTACACTTTCCTTTTTCCTTTACAAACACAACATCAAGATTGTAAAGGACAGGAACCAAAGTTACAGAGCACAAAAACACAAGAACTGGACCGAAAATCCAGAGCAGAAGTGGCAATGCCGAATAGAACAACCTATTTCCAACTGTGTTCAGCATAAATCCTTTCTCCAGGAGATCTGAAATGTACTCTGGAGTCACGATGCACGCCATTGCGTCGTCCTGTGGCGTGTTAATGAGGAAATTCACTTGGTTTATGAACCTGATGGAGAGGGAATGACACATGAAGGAACTGAGGAAAATTAGTAGAAGTGTGACATATTTTAAGGCCACCATGAATTCGCCCTGTCCGCCGTAAACGGTGTCATTGAGTGGCTTTTTTACGCTGTAGGTGCTGCTTATAACGGCAGCCAGCCCTGCGCAGAGGAGGATTGAGGTTGTGGCCATCAATGTTGATCCCATGATTGTGTTCCGGAGAGTTTGGACAGCTAGGATGTTTTTCTTGTCATTGTCCTTCAAAAAAGAGCCAATTTGAAGATTAATTAATACAAACAAAAGATTATTGTGTACAAATTAATAGTAATCAAGACTACTGTATATTGTTAACAAGTAGGTTAGTGATCGACTTGAACCTAAAATACCAAGTTCATATTTTGGAAAATTTATGAAATGAGTTGAAAGAATATTTTGGATTCACATAAAAGAGGAAATATTTTTCAATAAAAGAGAAGTTTCATAACCCCCGAAACCCCAACCAAAGGGTCATTCATCGAAACAATATGCAACTAAAATCGGGAAAAACATGCGTACATTTTACCCTTTCACAAGCCTGTTTCGGAGTGAAACATTTATAATTAACGAGTAACGTCCGGTCTATGTTTCTTTTTTAGAGCAGTTTTGTTGCACTAGTAAAGTGTGTGTTTTACCTTCATCATGGCAGCAACCCACAAACGGCGACCTCTTGAATTTGTTCCGACCACAGTGGAAAGCGGTTGGTTTCGAACTTTTTGCCATAACCATGCATGATAACTCATTGATACAAGAAACGCTAGAGGTACAAGCACAGCATCCAAATAACACCTTCTCCATTCCATGGTCATTAACTCGAAGCTAATTATCTGTTCTAATGATATGGAGATTGATTTTAAGAACTCTTGAGCTACTTCAGCAGTACTAGCACTTTCTGTGACTGATTATTGTTGGGAAACGTATTTATAGAGAACAAAAAGAGCTAGCTAGAATGAATATGGACATGGATAATGTCCGCATGCAACATTCAATCAGATTTGAAGGGAAAAATGAATTAAAGCTAATTGTATAGAAAAGCTAATTCCCACTCACTTAAATTATACTACTATAATTGTGTGACTGATTTTTTTTTCCCTCAAGTATGAACTGTTTGGTGAATGTGTTTGCCTCTTTTGCTTCATGTATCCCCAAGGGGCATGCATATAACCATATACTTAAACCTACAATATTTATGTAGTGACAAATGTACTGGTTAAATCGAAAAAATTAGTGAAATTTTGTTTTAAATCTCATTTCGTGGCTAATTTTTTGTCCCTGATCATTTTAAATTCTGATTCCGCAATTGTAATCGGTTAACAGAACAGTTTAGTTTTTTCAGTTTGGCAATTGAACTCGTTTGACTATATGTTTCTTATCTACACATTCGTAGAATGTGGGGGGTGAATATTTATAAATGAAAAAATTTTAAGAATTTAGATATACTTGCTCGCAGTCGCAGTAACTTAATTAATTAAGCTTGATCTCTTGTTGCCGTATCACTACGACACTATACAATGATTAGTACAAAAGAAAGTTGCGCATATTTATGGTGATGATCTAGCTACCTCTATCAAATTTATGACCGTCACTTTCGGGCTCTCCTTTTTTTTTTCGTGCTAACTTTTTCAGGAACATTTGGTGGAAATGAGAATTGACAAAAGTAACGAAATTAATGAAAACGAGAATGATGAGTATAGAGGAAAATGTATTTTGTGTACTCGCACATTAGTCAAAACATCACTTGTAATATTATAGTTCAAAATCGAGCAGTTGCAATATAAATGTTTGTATTTCAATGCACTTTGTTGTATTTCGTTAACATTTTGTGTATCCGCACTTTGTTCAATACATCACTTGCAATATTTTAGTTCAAAATTTAGAGTAAAATGCGAGTACACAAAATGTACTTTAGAGTAAAATGCGAGTACACAAAGTGCATTTTACTTCCTAAATTAATAACGGTGTTAACCTCAGTTAACGGAATGCAACAAAGTGCAGTGAAATACAAACATTGATATTGCAACTGCTCGATTTTAAACTATAGTATTGCAAGTAATGTCTTGACTAAAGTACAAGTACATAAAGTGCACTTTAGTCTATTCTAATTAAAGAATACGGACAAAATGATTTATCCATATGTAGAGAACGAGAACTATTCCGGAATTATATTAAAATAGTGAGGTCACTGAAATATTGCGCTTACAAATACATCACTTCTTGGTTTTCAGAAATGATCAGCAGTATTGTTTGGTAAAAGTAAAACTAGACCACATGTTTTATAGTAGCATATAGACCATAGAGTGTCAAAGAATGTGAAACCTGTTGCCAAAACAATGCATAACCAACCACTAATCAAATATAAATATTTGTGATTAATTATTTATAGACTAATTAAGCAGCATTATAATACAAAGTAAAGTAAATGAAAGAGGAGGATGATGAGGAGAGAGGAACAAATGTGGAGGGAACATAGTGAAATCTGACTCGGGCGATGGCTGTTTGGTGCTGAAAGATGAGATAAGAGGTGGTGTGCCCAGCTTAAAAGCCATTTTCTCTATTATATAGGTTATACACAGGCATGCATTATGCATGTACATGTGTACTCTATAAACGTATACCAAACAAAAATGTTTGAAGTATCATTTTTCTTCAATCTATGTCAATGTTGTTGAGAGAAACAGAAACCTAACGGTGACAAAATACACCAAGTTTACAGGTTTGATTTTTGTATCCAAACACATTTATCTTCGGAGT
This sequence comes from Heracleum sosnowskyi, assembly GCA_030848705.1. Lineage (NCBI taxonomy): Eukaryota > Viridiplantae > Streptophyta > Magnoliopsida > Apiales > Apiaceae > Heracleum > Heracleum sosnowskyi. Next base: position 3,196,289 of record CM061242.1, on the reverse strand, counting down.
TTTGTAATTATAATGTTTCAAAAATTGATTGACTCGATTGAGTACTAAGAAATTGGAAGCTAATCGATTCGAATTTGAGCGAATACTTGACTGAGTACTCGGACATTGAAAATAAGTGCTCAAAAATTGATCGATTACTCGAATTTTGAAGCCGAAACTGAGTAAAATTGATTTCCAAGTAAAACCTATATATGTAGACAAGTAGCTAGCAGCCTAGCGTTACCCTGATAACACGACAAGGGGTTCCAAACATGCAAATAAACGAAGTCTACCATACGATTTGGTAATCACAATTCATACACCGTTTCTCCTGACCCACCGTTAACCCATCTCTAAGGATACAGAAAAAATGCAATTGGACAGCGTTAATGCGCATGACCCACCGATATCAAATTTGAAAGTGATCTCTTGAACTTGCACACACTCGGATCTTGGAAGTCACCGGAATACGGGCAAGTGAAAATTAAGTACACAAAAGTTGAAGGGACGCGCGTGGTACCGAGAACACAGCAACAGCCAACAGCAGACATGCATTTTCAAAAGCCAGGCCAATTATATTTTAGACTACATTCTCGTTGTTTGAAAATATTTGACGTTTTACTGTTTTAACACATATTTTTAAGAGCCTTTTTTACGAAGATGATTTCATTTCTATAATGCGTTCATTTAAAATATGCAAATATCCTTATGAATTTCACCAAATGAAAATTAGTTGGGAAATAATAATTAATCCTTTAACATAATGCGTTCTGCATGGACTTTCACATAACAAAATTCTCCTCGCATGCTCTTTCTCACATACGCATGATGATTACACGTTTTATTTGAAACTGATGACCACCACAGATAATAGGGTTACGGTATTTATTTATTTTCATTCTAATTGAACGCACTCACACCCTCTTTGATAAGATTCAAACTCTTAACATCATGTAAAGGAGGCAAGAAATATACCATCATTTGATATATGGTTGTCAAAAAAATTCGAAAAATCTGATATTCGTCCGAAATATTTGTATTCGTATCCGGAATAAAGCGAATTTTATCCGTATCTGAAATAAAGCGGATATTATCCGTATTCGAATTCGGTAGTTGCGGATACAAATATGGATATAGACGCATCTCTATCCGGTAATATCCGAATCCGAAATTAAATAAATATGATAAATAAATAATATATATTTATTAGATATATATATATAGTTACATATTATTTAGAAATTATATTTTAAGTTTATAGAATATATATAATTTAATCATTAAACAATATATTTATATAAGTTATAGATAATTGTAAACACACACACACACACACACACACACACACACACATATATATATATATATATATATATATATTACAAATTTAATATTTTAAAATAAACAAAATTATACTAAAAAGTAAATTTTTGAGAAAAAATAAAATAGACTTTAATAAATTTAAATTTTAGTTTAGTTTACTTTTTTTAAAAAAAAAATTAAATTTTTTATTATTTTTTCAATTTTATTGAATTAGAATTTAATATAAAAACTAAAAAAATTTGACTGAAATTCAGATTCGGATATTATCCGTATCCGGATAGTATCCGACGGATTCAGATATTTTTATTTAAATATTTTCGGATTCAGATACGGATCCGGATACGAATTCAGATTTTCGGATTCAGACTCGGATACAAGCGAATCCGTATCCGAATTATCCGTTGGACAACCCTAATTTGATATTGTGTATTATATTTTTGTACAATATTGTATTTATTATTGTGCACGTATAGTAGTTAGGTTCTTTTTTAAAACAGTTTTTTTATTTTTTTAAATGAGGATAAAGCTGCCAAACAGTTTTTTCATTCTTTTGAATGCGGGATATACCACTACAAGAAACAGGGATCATAAACGACCGAAAAAATGGTCATAATTGATACTTGACGGTCGCAAATGTACTCAAAACCGACTGACGACCGACCAACTCATTTGGTCGTAAAAAGTCTGGTCGCTTTTGAAACAACAGTCGCAAATAATGATCATTTACGACCATTATTGACAGTCGGTTTCGAAATTCCAGTTTCGTGAGTGTTGGTCCCACATGCTAATGTGGCAAGCCAAGTCAGCAATATTTACGACCAATACTGAGTCACAAATAATTGGTCGTAATTGAGACTAGCATTTGCAACCAAATTTAGTCGCATTAATTAGTCGTAAATAGAAGTTGTAATTCCAACCAATATATAGTCGCAATTAATTAGTCGTAAATAGAAGTTGTATTTCCAACCAATATATAGTTGCAATTAATTAGTCGTAAATATAAGTTGTATTTCCAACCAATATATAGTTGCAATTAATTAGTCGTAAATAGATTTTCTATTTCCAACCAATATATAGTTGCAATTAATTAGTCGTAAATAGAAGTTCTATTTCCAACCATTGTTGTAGTCGTAAATATATTTACATTTCCAACTAACTTCCAGTTACAAATAAACGGTTGGTTATGTCAAAAACGACCAACTTTTGGTTGCTTATGTTGAAGCAGATGGTTGGAAATAACATGAATTCAGTCGCTTATGTTATTAAGAAAATGACAACAATTTGGTCAGTTTTAAAACTACGCCCAGAAAAATCTGCACACTTTTTTTACCTACAATGCAAGCGCATACCAAATCTCTATTTACAAAAATCACACCTGATTAAATATAAATCTTAAAGCACAACTAAATTTAACAAAAGAAACATATGTGGATTAATTAACAAAGTTAAATAAATCCTAGTATGGCATCACACCAGCCACCAACCAAAAGTACTAAATATTCGCTACGAGTTCACAAATCCACATATCAACTAACTTAGTTAAATTCAGTTACAACATCTCAAGTTAAGAGCTACTATTAATAGTTACTTGAGATATAGTTTTAAACTACATCTACTTATCACTAGCACTATCATTCCTTAGGTTATCACCACCAACATCACCATCCTCTCCGGCATCATCACTGCCATCATTATCCTCCCCTATACCATCACTGCCATTTTCATCACCAGTGCTAGAACCTTCTCCATCACTTACTTCCTCGTCAGTAGTGTAATCTTTGTTAGCTTCATCGATGGCTGAAATGAAATGAAAATTTCACAGCATATAAATACTTAATTGAATTGAAACTAGATGCCATTTTACAAATTTATATAGGTCGCCTTTAGAATGTACATAAAACATATAGACAGGGATGCAGTTGGTGTATAAAATATTCTATATCTGGCATTCAAGAGTAACATGAAATGCATTACCACAAAACCAAGATATTGAAGTGGAGTACACGTCAAACACACAGTAAACAGAAAATGACTTTGTATCTTTTGGATCCAATTAGGCAGATTAGACAAATAAGATTCAGGAGTTGGATATATATCTCAATAGTAAATAAAACTTGAAATCTGTAATAAGGAAATATCCAGAAATCTGTAATTGCTATATGACACATACATTGTGAAAACTCGTATTTAATTATAACTCATTAACATTTCTAGGCTAACAAAAACAATGAGAGCACCTGATGGGAGTCCTGATGCAGGAACACCTCAGGTCTCCTTTATCATGCTGCTACCTTATTAAAGTCGATGTCTATTAGAGAATTTATCTGGAAGATGATTTTTCTTCATCGACAGAAATAATTTCATTTTCTAACTTAAAAGTTAATTGTCCAGATCGTCTTTTCGTCCCAATTACATTTATTTATTTTTCTGTTTTTAGCAGTAAAGAATCACTAGTGATAATATTATATACAACTTTAACTTTATTTATATTTGCTAACTTTATTTATTTTTTTGTTTTTTTATTTACTAAACTTTTTCTCAACCAAGTAGTGCAAATGTTCTCTTCATCACTTAAAATAAATTAATAAAGAACTAACATAATACTAAATTAAAGAAGACTTACCTTTTGTGTTTCATTGCAAATACTTTTAAAAATTGTGGTGACAACGTTCACCACCTCTCGAAAGAAAACTTGGTTAAAGCTTCCTCTACTAGCAGGATCCGAAACCTCAATAATATTCCTTGCAACTTCTTCCATTTCAGAATTATTTAGATTTCCGAACTGGTCAGGGTTGGCTTGTGCATTTGTTACTGCAGTTTGAACAATTTACAGAAATGCCTAATCTGGAATGATAGGACGGTTACCGCTTGAAGAGGAGGAGCTAGCACTGCCTCTTGACCTTTCTCGAAAGCGGTGAGCCAAGTTTGACAGAAGTTGAGTTGCTGGGATATTGGGGAATCCAACGATTCTATTCCTTTGTGGCCTCTCGGTTGAGCCGGGTAGTTGCTGTCAACCATAACTCAATAGGCTCATCCACTTCTGAGGTAGCAGTGAGTTCACTAAGGTTAACTCCTCGAGCCTCCAGGATAGCCCCATACCTTGACTGCACACATAATTAAAGATTAATTTAAAAAGGCATATCAAATTACAAGTCCTTCAGCCATTCCAATAGATTCATCAATCTCAACTAAACTTAATTCATATGCCGAAGAGGATTTTAGAGGTTTAAGTTGGATTACAGAACCAACAATCAACTTAACTTAAGAAAACCATTAGCTGCTTTAAGGTCCAGGGTGTCCTAGCTAACATTAGTTGGAATATTAGCTGGAAAGAAGTTCCCAATATTAGCTGGAATTACTGTATCATAAATATTTTTCTAGCTATTTCAAATTACAAGTCCTTCAGCCATTCCAATATTAGCTGTAATTCCAGCTATGAATAAATCAGGTAATCAGGTAACACTGCATTAATAAAATGAAATTACTATAGAAAATTGAAAATACTATATGAGAAATAAAAATGTGAAATAAAATGTGATAAGGGTTTGACAAGATCTGGTATGGTCTTCCATATTAGGGAGATGTCAATCAAGGTAAATTAACGAAATCTGAGATGTTACATTGGTAATTTTGGTGTATTTCTGCGTTCTTAACAAATTTTTGCAGATATTTAGATGTTCTTGTTCGAAGGAGAATATTCTACTAGAAGCTGAATAATTTTTTTGAAATAGTATTAGATTACTTTCAAAAAAAAATATTATTAGATTATTTTGCTTGATATTAGATGCCTACAAGCCCTGTATATTTTTGTGTCATGACTACAAAATTTTTGGAGAATAACATAATTATGGCAAATAAAAACTTTATATATCCCCTTTAATTAATAATAACATAATGATAAATATATTAATCCCCGCAAGTTAAGATGCTCCGGAAATAAAAATATTCTAGAAAAAATGCAGTAAAATGTATTCAAAATATTACTGTAATTGATTGAATAACATTATTCTATTAGAAAGTAACAAACAGAAAAAGACTAAAGAAATAAAATTTTGCAAGTGAACACAACCAAGCATATGAGAAAATTTTAGTCTATAATTTTGTACTCTGAGAACTTGAATACTCCATTCGTCCCATTCAAACTCTCTTGATTCTTCTTGGTCAAATTCACTCAATTTTGATTAATTTTTTTAAAAAAATTGACATGCATTTTTGTAAATCTGAAATTTGTATGATGTAATAAATTATCTATATTTTCAACTAGGGTATTTTTCATTAATTATATTTGACATATAATATACGTAATTTAAATTACAAAATTGGTCAATTTGACCAAAAAAAGTAAAACAAGAGGAGGGAAACTACTTTAATTTAGTCCAGTATCTCCAACTCTAGTAAAATTGATTAACTATTAAAAAAATTAAAATTTTGGCTAAAAAAATTTATATTCTTCAATAATATTAACTATAACACTGACTTCAGCAATGTAGTCTATAAAATCTAATTATCTAAATTTTTTGCTAAAGATTTTTGTGAATTATTGAAAGGCATATGATATAGCCTATTTGTAATTCGAGGATTCTACTCAACTTAAACAAGAATGTAATAAGTAAATATTAGATCAGATGTCACAGGAATCTCAGAAGATTATATCTGTCAAAGAATGAAGATTAAAGTCATCTACAGACTTGAAGTTATTCTACATTGAAAGAAGCTCAATTTATTGATCAAGCCTCAATGAAGTATTCAAGCTCAGTGGATTTATTAAAGTGACGGAGATTTCAAGTGGTGACAGAAAAAGATACTGATTACGGAGTTCTTGAATGAGAAGGAAGTGAATCACTGCTTAAAGTCAAATAGATAAAGAACAAACATTGTTGTTAGTCACTCATGAACCAGACAGTGCATCGAGTGTCAACGTACTATTGTGTTTGTTATTTATCTAAGTTTTAAGTGATTCTGGAATTAATTGAGAAGTCAACTAATTCTATTTATTCTCTTATAAATAATTAATACTATTAAGTAAATTATTTATTAAATTAATTCTGTAAAGAATTAATTTAATACATAATTTATTTAGTTGATTATTTATATTAGAATAAAAATGAACTTAAGTGATTCTGAAATTAATTGAGAAGTCAACTAATTCTATTTATTCTCTTATAAATAATTAATACTAGCAAGTATATTATTTATTAAATTAATTCTGTAAAAGAATTAATTTAATACATAATTTATTTAGTTAATTATTTAAATTAGAATAAAAATGAACTAGGAAGACTTAGGTTTGAACTAGGAAGACTTAGAAAAATGAACTAGGAAGACTCACTTGAGTCTTCCCGATTGTCTTCCTAGGCCAAGCCTTGTCTTCCCGAAAGTCTTCCTAGGCCTATGTGTTGTCTTCCCGGTTGTCTTCCATGTACAAACACTGTCTTCCCGAGAGTCTTCCAAGGCAAATTGGATTGTTTTTCTCTAAGTCTTCCAAAGGTAAAATCCATTCTGTTGATTTTGGCTTGCACGTGGGATGGATTAAAAGAAAAGCAATCAGTATATATTCAAGACAGAAGACAGGACATCAATTATTAAATTACAACATTCAACAAGAAAAGAAAAGACACAGACAAAAACATTACATCCTTCACTGTCTTTACTTCTCTCATCTGTCAAGCTTAAATTCTGCAGGAGAAATTTATTTCTTGATTGTTCTTAATCATTTAATTCTTAAGAAGTGATTCTCTTGTACTGCTTTGACTTTCTAGCGGATCATAATCCCTAGATTTTATATCGAACTACTTTTTAGTATTCGATCCTTTTTATTACAAAAATAGATAAATTCATGTCGAATTTATTCTAGATTTGTTTTATCAAGAACCTTTGTAATCAGTGATCAAATTGTAACACTCGTCAAGTTTAATATATTTTATATTTAACTTGAATATTGTTTCAGTTTTTATTCCGCATTAATTTGTTCTAAATTGTTAAATCTTAAAAGGACAAATTCGATTAAACGATATCGTTTGTATTCAACCCCCCTTCTACAAACTTATCAGGACCTAACAATTGGCATCAGAGCCTTTTGATTGATATACAAATCAAAGATCCAATTATTTTGAGATTTTTTCTTAAACTCTGAAATTTTTATTATTCTTTAAAAATCTCAAAAATGTCTACAACTCAGAAGGTTGGTACAGTAAAGTTTCCCATGTTCAACAGGGAGCATTATCCTATGTGGAAGAAGAAGATGCTCCTGGTTCTTCAAGTGGTTAATGTTGAATATCTTGATGTGCTGAAGAATGGACCAAGAATTCCTATGTTTGTTGAGAGAGAGCTAATAGAGAATGATGTTGTTACTAGGGCTGCTAGGATATACCCTAAGGATCCCAAGGACTACACTCCTGAAGAAAAAGAAGATGTTGCCTTGGATGCCTGTCTACAGTTGATACTGGTTGATTGTCTTGATCCAATCATGCATAATCATATTTTAAATTGTGTTTCTGCCAAACACATTTGGGATACGATTGAAATAATCAATGAAGGGACAGAGGAAGTCAGAGAGAATAAGATGGAAATTCTCACCTCTTCATATGAGCACTTCAGATCAAATCCAAGGGAAGGAAGAGTGGTTAGTATGTCTACTTCACTGGTAGCTGGAGTCCCACAGAAAAAGGAAGCGAAGGTTGTTCTACCTTCCAGTCCTAACAAGGATGTAATTGTAGCTGAATATGGTGTTACATCTACAAGTCAATCTGGTGGTGATTTTTATTCTATGGAGGAGCTTGAACAGTTGGAAGATGAGTCTATGGCCTGGGTAGTGAAGAAGTTTGGAAACTTCAGGTTTAGGAGAAATCCTAGTTTCAAGTTCAAGACATATGCTGACGAATACCAGACAGGTGGTTCTTCATCCTCAAATAGCACAAGGGGTGGCTATAAAACAGGGATGGTTGAGAATAACAAGTCTAAAGAAAAGAGCTGGGATGATACAGACAGTGAAGATGAAGAAGTTGGAAATCTTGCACTCATGGCAATAGGAGACAAACTCTTTGATTCCATGTTTTCTTCACCCAACATGTCTGAGGTAAAGTTCACTGATACTGAAATGATTCGTCATCTTGGTGATACTTTAAGTTGTGCACGCACTGAAAATGATAAAATAATTCTTTTAAACACAAATCTTGAAAAGGAAATAAAAGAATTAAAACTAGTGCATATCAATCAAGATGAACTTACTAATAATGTAGCAGTTCTTGAGAAAAGGGTTAAATTATATCAACAACTGGAAACCATTCTCAAAGATCAGATTAGTGAGCTTAAGACCAAAGCTAATGCCTATTACAACTCTTGTAAGACGGCTAAAGAGATTCTTAATAAACAAGCTGTTGGTAATCATGTCAGTATAGGTTATGATTATAATGAGGCTATTGGATTGCTTGGCATTAATTCCCCTTGTAGAGTCAGATCTGAAGGAAGGGGTGTTCCATATGTGCTTAAGGGTATTGAAACACCCTTCTGTAAGGAGTCCGAGGCAGATCCTCTGAATGAATACTCTATCATTATTGCTGAGGAGATTCGTGAAGAAGATATTGCTTTGGAAGTTGAACATTCCAAAAAGTGTATATCTGATATTCCAGTCAAAGTTGCTTCAACTAAAAAGACTAAATCAGATATCCATAAGTTGGATCAAAACAACTGTAGAACTAACATGCCTGATGTTGATTTTTCTCATAAAGCATGTGGTGTGATTAATTGCATGTCTTGTGCTTTCAATGTTATGTATGCTTACTTTAATAAAAAGCATGTATCTAAAGATAAGACTGCTCCACGCCAACATGTTAATAATAAGAAGCATGTTAGAGCTAATACTACTAGTCCTCCTAAGACTAGAGTGGATTCAATTATCCCTAAGCCTACTCAGAAATGTGTTAAGGCTGGCTATAAATGGAAACACTCTTATGTGAAAGAGGTTGAAGTAGCTTTAGTTAAAAATGTTGTTTTGCCTGACAAAGGCCAGTTCTTTAAGTATGCCGGACCCAATCAATTTTGGGCTCCGAAGAAGGTCTAATCAATTTGATATTGCAGGGAGTTAAACAGGTAAACCGTGTTATATGGATTCTTGACAGTGGCTGTTCAAGGCATATGACCGGAGATAGAGCCCTGCTATCAGATTTGGTTGAGAAAGCTGGCCCAGTGCTTACCTTTGGAGATAACAATAAGGGTATAACTGAGGATATGGCCTGTTTGAAATCAAGAAATGTTATCAGTCAATAATAACATCATTGTTACATTTGATGACACCTAACTCCCTAATATCCAAACAGAAAATCCATCTGAGAAACTGAAGTTTGATGAAATGTCAGATTCAGAATCAGATGATAAGAATCCACCTGAGGTTGTTGCTGGTGATAACAATGATAATGGTGAGAGTGATGGTGGTGGAAACATTGGTTACAATGGAGATACCACTAACACTGGAAAAGAATCACCAAGACAATCTGCCAACAACTCAGGGGGAGGAAATGAAGGGTCAACTAGTCATTCACAACACCATAATGTAGAACAAGGCGAATCATCAAGATCAAATCTTCCAAGATAAACAGTTTGGATTAGAGCTCATCCTTTTGAGTTGATTATTGGTGATCCAGGTGTTGGAGTCAGAACTAGAAGTGCTACTCAAAATGAATATCATTATTCAGGGTTTCCTTCTGAAATGAAACCAAAGAAGATTGAGGAAGCACTGGGTGATCCTGATTGGGTGATTGCTATGCAAGATGAACTCAATCAAATTGAACAACAACAAGTTTGGAAGCTGGTACCTAGACCGAAGAACAAGAAAGTAGTTGGTACAAGATGGGTATACAGAAACAAGCTAGATGAGGATGGCATTGTTACAAGGAACAAGGCAAGACTGGTTGCACAAGGGTATTCACAAGCTGAAGGCATTGATTATGATGAAACCTATGCACCAGTGGCTAGACTTGAGGCCATCAGGATGTTCTTAGCATTTGCGGCTTATTCCAATTTTAAAGTCTATCAAATGGATGTTAAGAGTGCATTCCTGAATGGTGAGCTTGATGAAGAAGTGTATGTGGAACAACCCCTGGCTTTGAAAATCAGGAGCTGCTGGACTTTTTGTACTTTCTCTTCAAGGCTATCTATGGTCTCAAACAAGCCCCAAGAAAATGGTATGACACTCTCTCTGGTTTTCTTTTAGAAAATGGTTTTGTTAGAGGTATCATAGACAAAACTCTTTTTTCAAAGAAACACAAAAATGATATGATATTAGTCCAAATCTATGTGGATGACATCATATTTGGGTCTACTAATGATAATCTCTGTAAGAGATTTGCTGAGCTAATGCAGAGTAAGTTTGAAATGAGTATGATGGGTGAGCTGAAGTTCTTTCTTGGATTACAAGTAAGTCAAAGGTCAAATGGTATATTTATTTGTCAATCCAAGTATCTCAAAGAACTCCTCAAGAAGTATCATATGGAGGATTCAGCATCAGCAAGGACTCCATCTTCAACAACCATCAAACTTGGAGCTTCTGACAAATCTATCAAGGTAGATGTTACAAGCTACAGAGGTATGATTGGCTCCTTACTCTATCTTACTGCAAGTAGACCAGATATTATGTATGCTACATGCTTATGTGCAAGGTTCCAAGCGGACCCTAGAGATGTACATCTCGTTGCTGTGAAAAGAATCTTGAGATATCTTAAGGGTACACCTAATCTAGGTATCTGGTACCCTAAAGATTCTGGTTTTAATCTTGTTGGATATACAGATTCTGATTATGCAGGTAGTGTTGTGGATAGAAAGAGTACCTCTGGGAGTTGTCAATTCCTAGGAGGTAGGTTGATTTCCTGGTATAGCAAGAAACATCAAACAGTTTCCAATTCAACAACAGAAGCTGAATATATTGCTGCTGGAAGCTGTTGTGCTCAGATCTTATGGATAAGGAATCAATTAAAGGACTATGGCTTTGCATTAGACAAAATTCCTATTTTGTGTGATAATACAAGTGCCATAGCAATCTCAAACAACCCTGTGCAGCACTCGAGAACGAAGCACATTGATATCAGGTATCATTTTATCAGAGAGCATGTCATGAATGGAACTGTGGAGTTACACTTTGTACCCACAGAAGAACAGACTGCAGATATATTCACTAAATCTGTTGACGAATCCACATTTATCAAGTTAGTTGGTAAATTGGGTATGTTAAACAGTCTTAGTGATTAACAATATCTCTGTCATGTTTGTTCTTTCAAAATCATTTTCTCTTGCTGATATTGAATGATATATTTTGCCAATTCTTGTTTTTGTATAAAGCTTGTTAATTTAAATATTCTGAATAATTTATTTTCTTTAAAAATACTTTTCTCATATTTTTTAAATAGAGAAACCTATTTTTATTGAAAATTTATTTATTCAAGAATCATTTAAGTTAGTTTCAGATTGTAAATATTGTTGTTTAAATATTTATGCAAGTTTATATTATTTTTATGCACCTCTATATTATTCTGTATAGTTATTGCATGTAAATAGTTTCCTGTAAATATTTTTTCTGCATTTTATTTTATTTTTCTTTTCTTTCTTTAGTTTTCCTCTAATAGTTTTTATATGTATATATATATTATTGTATTTTATTTTTATTATTATTATTTATTATCTTTTATTTTCTATTTTTCTTAGTTGTTTTTGTAAATATATTGTATATATTATTTCTGATCTAGCTCTTGCTTAGCTGGAAATTCAGTGCCAAATCCAATTCAGGTATTACTTTCTATCTCTCAATCCACTTCTTTTACTGTTGCTGAACCCAAGTGGTTGTTAGGGCTGACCAAGGGATTGTAGATCCACAATCTCTATCCCAGGTCTTAGAGCCAAACAATGAGTCTACAACTTAATTACTTGACCTCTCAGCCTAAACAAAAATCAAATGTTAAACAAAGAAGTATTTTGATTGAAACAGTGAGTGATCCCACAGCTCTGCCTCCTCTAAAGAAATTCAACATATACTGAGGCATCTGTCAGCCCATCTGTATCCTCTCAATAGGATATGGACTTTGAAATGGCCAATGAACTGTTTCTAGAGACATTCTCTCAACAGGATGAATCTATTGAAATTTGCCATAGGGCCATGGCACTTTGTACTGAGTCAAGCACACTCTCATTACTCACAATGGGAGAAGACAATTTCATTAGATGAAACTCAGGACACAGTGAAAGCAGAGCACCTGCAACTGGTTACAGTGCCTACCATTGTTACGGTAGAAGTGCCTTCATAGGCATCTGAGGGAAAATTTGATTCTTTGCCAAATTTAAATAGAATCATTTTCTCCCCTCCCAGAGTGAACACCTCTGGCTCCCAAAGGGATTTTCCACTCGCAGATTTATCTGGAGAAAGTGGAAGGCAACTTGGTCAGTCTATCACTGAAGCAATTCAGATTTCAAATTCAAGTGATTTGATAGACATGATTGAGGATCGGGATTTGCGAACTCCCATTGCACCACCACTGACCTCTCTTGAAGAGGCTAAGGTGAGTTTCAATGCAGGTACTGATCAAAAAGGAGCAAACAGACAGCTAATGTTGAGTGATAAGAGTCAAACACTGAGTGAAACACATGCACGTGAGATGAGTGATACACTTACAAGAGAAATTCAAGTGAGTGCACACACAGACACATACACTGCAATGTAGTTAGCTCACATAGCTGATCTACAGGAACATCTATTCAAAACCCAGGCTGATAAAGAACTTTTGCAAGCACAAGTGGTTGAACGGTCTTCTTCTTCCACCTCTGTCAACAATCAGCTGGGACTGCTCAAGGAAATATTGAAGACAAATTTACTTCCAATCTCAACTCCATCAACTATCTCAACTCCTATTGGCTTCAGATTCTCATAAAGTTAAATCTGTCGAGAATTCCTCAACTAAGGGGGAGAGGTTTCTACAGAATTCTGGTAAAGCTAGGAAGAGGGAGCTGAAAAAGATATAAAAGGTAAAGAGGGAGTTTCAAGGGAGTAAAGGTAAGTTAGCTCTGTTTTGTAAATGTTATATGAATAGAGCGTAGGTAAATCAAGACAGGTTCAATGTTATCATATGTTCAGTCTAGAGGAACATCTGTCTTGTATTTATCTTTACTGGTGAAATCTGGAAATGTCATATTTGATCCAGAACTTTCTAGTATTTACTTAGGCTTAAGAGTCCTATCTTTTTCTTGGTTTTAGTTGAGTGATCCTCTAGGTATTTGGTTGTTATTCTCTAACAAACAAATAGGGGGAGATTGAAAGGCATATGATATAGCCTATTTGTAATTCGAGGATTCTACTCAACTTAAACAAGAATGTAATAAGTAAATATTAGATCAGATGTCACAGGAATCTCAGAAGATTATATCTGTCAAAGAATGAAGATTAAAGTCATCTACAGACTTGAAGTTATTCTACATTGAAAGAAGCTCAATTTATTGATCAAGCCTCAATGAAGTATTCAAGCTCAGTGGATTTATTAAAGTGACTGAGATTTCAAGTGGTGACAGAAAAAGATACTGATTACGGAGTTCTTGAATGAGAAGGAAGTGAATCACTGCTTAAAGTCAAATAGATAAAGAACAAACATTATTGTTAGTCACTCATGAACCAGACAGTGCATCGAGTGTCAACGTACTATTGTGTTTGTTATTTATCTAAGTTTTAAGTGATTCTGGAATTAATTGAGAAGTCAATTAATTCTATTTATTCTCTTATAAATAATTAATACTATTAAGTACATTATTTATTAAATTAATTCTGTAAAGAATTAATTTAATACATAATTTATTTAGTTGATTATTTATATTAGAATAAAAATGAACTTAAGTGATTCTGAAATTAATTGAGAAGTCAACTAATTCTATTTATTCTCTTATAAATAATTAATACTAGCAAGTATATTATTTATTAAATTAATTCTGTAAAAGAATTAATTTAATACATAATTTATTTAGTTAATTATTTAAATTAGAATAAAAATGAACTAGGAAGACTTAGGTTTGAACTAGGAAGACTTAGAAAAATGAACTAGGAAGACTCACAAGTGAGTCTTCCGTGAGTCTTCCCGATTGTCTTCCTAGGCCAAGCCTTGTCTTCCCGAAAGTCTTCCTAGGCCTATGTGTTGTCTTCCCGGTTGTCTTCCATGTACAAACACTGTCTTCCCGAGAGTCTTCCAAGGCAAATTGGATTGTTTTTCTCTAAGTCTTCCAAAGGTAAAATCCATTCTGTTGATTTTGGCTTGCACGTGGGATGGATTAAAAGAAAAGCAATCAGTATATATTCAAGACAGAAGACATGACATCAATTATTAAATTACAACATTCAACAAGAAAAGAAAAGACACAGACAAAAACATTACATCCTTCACTGTCTTTACTTCTCTCATCTGTCAAGCTTAAATTCTGCAGGAGAAATTTATTTCTTGATTGTTCTTAATCATTTAATTCTTAAGAAGTGATTCTCTTGTACTGCTTTGACTTTCTAGCGGATCATAATCCCTAGATTTTATATCGAACTACTTTTTAGTATTCGATCCTTTTTATTACAAAAATAGATAAATTCATGTCGAATTTATTCTAGATTTGTTTTATCAAGAACCTTTGTAATCAGTGATCAAATTGTAACACTCGTCAAGTTTAATATATTTTATATTTAACTTGAATATTGTTTCAGTTTTTATTCCGCATTAATTTGTTCTAAATTGTTAAATCTTAAAAGGACAAATTCGATTAAACGGTATCGTTTGTATTCAACCCCCCTTCTACAAACTTATCAGGACCTAACAATTATAGTTAAGCACTGTTGAAGATGCTCTATTTAATACCTTAGCTAAGCACTGTTGTTTACTATTAAGGGTTTCTAAGTTCTAACTACTTTGGAGGATATTGGAGACCTAACCCTGATCAGTATCTATGTTTTCCAGAAGCGGGATTTCTTATTGCCCTGTACGTACCTTCGTCTAAGAATAGTTCAACTGAGTATACAAGTCCAAATTCAAATACGGTTTTTATTATTCCTTATTCTTTTGTCGAATCGTAGGTTAGTTATACAAAGAATTCAACACTGTTTTTTACACAAAACACAGTTTCAACGTCGTATATACAAGAGTACATTCAGCATGGCAATTTTAACAAAAGTCTGGTTGACAAAATACCAAAAACTTCTCTAAAAATAAAAGTTAAAATTTAGCAAATATGATTTTAATGTCTAAGTACATATATTCTTCTTGATTTATAGATGTAATTAGAATATGATCTTGATCAAATAATGTACTAAATTTGATTGGCAAAAGCCAAATTTGATCTATGGTCTATCGTTGTTTGACAGAGGCAGTAACTTCCTACTGATTCTACTAGACAATATTATACACAACTACATTAAGCAATAAAAATAGTTTCACATCAAACATTTATTAACAACATTTAAAGTCCTGTAAACTTGCACAATTTATGATCTATCCAAAAAGTCCAGAGGTTTACTGCTATTTCCATAGCATGGGGAGTGGTGAACTCCAGAGGTTTTGCTGCATCAGCCTCTTGCGCCCTTCTCGAGGCAGCAGTAGTGTGGGTTCGTTCCCACAATTTGAGAAGTGATGGCTTCTTACCATTGTTTTGCTTCATCATATCCTACAAATATGTTGAGGTTCAATTTATATACTAGATGATATAAAATATAAAGAAACTAATCAATAAATGCAGAAGTTGGCCCAAAAATTCAGTACATGTACATAAATATGATTACCATTTCATGAGCTTCAAAAGCCTTCGCGCCAGCACTATGCAAAGTATCCACCTTCTGTCGATTTTTCGATCCAACTTCAGCTCGATGTTTGTGGGTCTCGCTATTCCAAAATTTGAGCAGCCCATCCCGAAAATTTGGATGATAATACGATGGGCACAACTCCTCATCCGACAATCCCGTTCTGGCCTTCTTTTTCTTCCAACGATCTTTTTCATCACTTATCAATCTTTTGCATGTGTTCTTCGCATGCAATTCAATGCTCCAATCAGCTTCTGATTCGCTTTGTCCTTTTTTATGCCTATAATAATTCTGGAAAATAAACAATTGTGTTAGATATTAACTGATTTGCCAAACATGCACAATGTGTGTGTTTGCTTATGTTGAAATAATAATGCATAAATATACCTTAAACTCATCACATATGTCGTCCAACCAATTTGGATACCTAGCATTTATATCCCTGTACTGGTATACCCCTTCTGGCCAGTAATTCCTGATAGTTCCAAGCAATGTTTTCCTGGCTTTGTTGTCAAATATGCTGCATATTATTAAATGTTTAGAAAGTTATCCTCTTGCATTAGTCGAATCAACATTAGATAACGTCAAATTTGAATTTCTGCTATAAGCTCTAATGACACATTTTCCTATTAAACATGATATGAGAATAGATCTACCACTATATAAGATTTTGTAAATGATTAGACATGACAAGTAATGTATTTGACCTGAACACCAAAAACTGAAATCACAGAGAACATGAACACAAGAAATTATTTAACAAGTGCATTACATTAAAATCAATTATTTCAAGCTAAACAAAACTTATCAGCGTCTAATGATTTACGATCAATTTAATATAATATTTCAAGCAATCAAACAGGAGCTTAAAAAAACTTATTGTCCCCCGTGAATATCCACTCGTGTGGGTCTACTAGGATAATTTTTACCCGCATCTCCCTGTGAATGTGACCTGGGCTTTGGCCTCCTAATTACATGTTCTGTTCTCGAGTGTTGTGGACTTGGAGGACTTGGTGGACTTGGTGGACTCGGACCTGGACTAGGCGTTCTTTCAGTAGCTCTACTTGGTGTTCGCGTAGTAGCTCGGAATGAAGTGTTGGACCTTTGTCCCTTCTCTTTCCCTTTTCCTGTTCGTTTTCCTTTTCCCTTGTCTTTTCCTTTACCATTTCCCCGTCCTCCAGATTCTCTCGATATGCGTTTACCTTTTCCATTATCACGCGCCATGTAGACTGTCAACCACATAAACTTAATAATTAGAGACTGGTTTTAGTGAAAGAAATAGTAAGTAGAGACTGGTATTAGTGGCAGAGGAACATAGACAACATGTAGTGGCAGGAGAATCTCATAAAAAATCTGGACTACCTCAGAATAAAGCTACAAATCTACCCCATCTCTCTTAATAATTGTTGTATGGAATAATAATGCGAGAAACAGAGACGTACAAACAGGGAAATAGCTAAGACATTAATCGTGTGCACTGAACATATTTTAGTAGACTAGTAGGTATTATGAAACATATATTTGATAAGCACTATGAACAAAAACAAGCATATAAAAATATGAATCACAGTTTCAGTTTTGTCTGTGTATAGTAGATCAATGCTGTGACTAAGTCTTCTTTAAACATTGTAAACAAATTAAACAATTAGTACAAACAAATTAAACATTGTAAACAAATTAAACAACTAGTAAAAACACTGTAAACAAATTAAACAATTAGTACAAAACAATAACTACGAAAGGAAAGAAACGAAAATTGGGGGAAACATAAGCATACAAACAAAATCAATTTATATACAAACTTTCAAGCATAGAATTAACAACTATATACAATATACATATACATATAGATATATAAACAACTATACACAATTAACAACTACATATACACAACTACATCTATAAATCAAGAAAGAACGATAAGAAGTAGGGTTATACAGAGCTACAGATGAGAGATGAGATGAGAGATCCCGATCTATACCTTGAACTAATCGAACAGAGCTGTACAGAGCTGAATAGAGTTTGGTTATACAACGGCGCAAAATAGGGTTTTGAGCTCAATTGATGTCAATTGTTTGGTCATATTGACCAAATTACGTCCCTAATTTCGAAGTAAAATTAAAGAAATGTTTTTATATAAAAAAGTAAATAATTTGTCAAATATCATTCTATTAGGCGGGTGTTTCAAATTTTTTGCAAAATTTTTAAATTCCCGGTAAATCTAAAAATGACTGAATTTGGTCACTTATGCCAAAATATTTGAATCATTTTTTTATATTAATAACAAAATAAATAATTTTCCCATTTACCTAATGTTATTATGACTAAATATGAGACAAGCTCACTAGAAAATTATTTATTTATATTTGCTAAATAATTCAGTCGTAAATGGGTTCAAAACCGACCGATGTAAAACCCTAGTTAGTCGTTTATGTCCTACATAACATCATTTTCGATATAAAATTTAAATTAGAAAATATAAATCACTCTAATTTTTTCCATACAAGTTCAATTATTGATGATACTAACATCTTTAAGGTTAAATCATCAAAAAAATGAATTAATATTTTTAAAAATTCCAACCCTATTCAAATCCCTGAATTTTAACCTTAAACCAAACACTGGTGTCCCGTGTTCATAAATATCTTGCCTCTATCACAAAAAATAATTAAGAAAATTTTCAATTTTTTAGTTGTGGTTATCTTTTTAACCTCATTTAAGATTGTTGGATGAAATATTTTGTTATTTATATTTTCAAATAAAATATTAATATTTTAACTAAAATATTTCGGTCGCAAATGTGATCAAAACCGACCAATATTAAACCCTAATAGTCGGTTATGTCCTACGTAAAATCGTTTTACATTACAAAATATAATACCAAACGTAGATTACTGTAACTTTTCTTCAAACATGTCAATTTATCAACAAAAATATTAATATCCATAAGATTGGATAGCTAAAATAAGAAATTCACATAAAATTCTAGTCATAGTCTAACTCTAAACTTTGAAACTAATTAGTCCAGATCATGTTATTTACCTTTCACACATATCTTACATTAATGTATAGAATTGTTTTAGAAAAACATTTTTGTTCTCGTTTGTAATATCTTTTTCATCTTTTTTAAGATCACTGTATAGAAAATATAATTATTAATTTTCTAAACAATAATTAAACAAATTAACTCGGTCGCTTATGGATAGAAACAATCGCTTTTCATTGGTCACATTTGACACAGTCGGTCGCTTTTCATTGGTCACATTTGATAACGTATTGGTCGGTTTTGCTTTGGTCGGTTTTGCGTTGGTTGGGTTTGTGACAGGAGCCTACACGAGGTGAAGGTTACGAAGCCATTTCCAACCAAATAACACCGACCAAATCTTTTACAGAATTGGTCGGTTTTATCATGAACTTGGTCGGTTTTGCTTTGAATTTGGTCGGTTTTGCTATGAATATGGTCAATTTTCTGGAATTTTGGTATTAAATTTAACTAAATTCTTTCAATATCAACCATAAAATATCAAATCACTAACAAAATCAATACCAATCCAATAAAAGTATCCAAATTACAATTTGAAATACAAAATCATTATCAAATCCCATAAATTAAAATATCCAAATTAAAACAATAACATTTTTTTCAATCAATATCTTCATAACCTTCATCATCGCTATCACTCATATCTTCATCTTCTTGGTCACTTTCTTCTAACTCTTCAATATTGTCTTGATTGTCATCTTCATCATTGTCATCATCGTCATCATCATCATCATTATCATCTTGGTATTGAATTCTAGGAATCGGCTCGTATTGCGCAAAATCAACAAATAAGGAAAATGATGATGATGATGTCGATGCATTGGAAATAACTTCTTGAAAGGCATCTTCCATATCCGAACCTTTAGTGGATTCATCAAGTGGTTGGTTTTTGATTGAAATGACCGTATATATGTTACTACGGGGATTCAACACACTAGGTGCATAATACACTTGTGTGGCTTGACTTGCTAAAACAAATACTTCATTGGATCTTAATCTTGATTTCATATCGACGGTCACAACTCGATTATGATTAACACGCATACCATTTCCGGTGGAGTCAAACCAATGACATTTAAACAAATACACATGATTACCTCCTTGATAATTAAGTCTAATAATTTCTTCTAATTGTCCATAATAATTTTCAAGGATATTGGCATGTGACGTACCTTTGACAAGAACCCCGGAATTATCATTACAATGAAATTTGTAACCATTAACTTTACAACCTTCAAAAGTGAAGACCGTACGAGCGGGACCATTAAGCAAGTACTTGAATCGCCGATAGACCACGTCATCATTTTCAATCTTTTTAAACATTATAATATATAAATTTGTTAAAGAATATCCCAAAAATGTTGAAATTAATACATAGTGCTTGTAATTACCTTTTTCTTAAACCATTGCTTAAAGTGAGTCTTAAGAAGTGACTCCAATTGTTCGGGTGTTGCACGTGTGTAAGATGCATATTCCCTGAAACACATATATAAATCAAGTTAATATCAATCATGAGAACTTTACAAAATTATTCAATAAATAAGAGTATATATACCGAATATATGGTTGAATCTCCGGCATGTTTAGTAGTACGTAATATTCCGCAATGATAATTTCATCCTCATCCAAGCACCGAACATTACTTTTTCCTATATATTCAATTGGATATCTAAGAACTTCCAAAATACTCTCATCGATGTTTGCAACCACAACTTCATTCCGACCGACGGTATTATGGATCGTGTCAACGTTGGAACTAAAGTACAATGAACAAAAATTCACGGTCTCTTCCTCAACATATGCCTCCGCAATTGAACCTTCAACTCGTGCCTTATTCTTTACTTTATCTTTCATGTACTTCAACAATCGCTCAAAAGGATACATCCAACGATAATGAACGGGTCCCCCAAGTCTACATTCTTCGGCCAAGTGTAGAACCAAATGCTCCATAATGTCAAAAAAACTTGGAGGAAAAATAGTTTCCAACACACATAGTGTCTTAACTATGGATTTTTCCAAAACTTCCAAATCACTACGAATTAGAATTGTCGAACAAATATCCACGAAATAATTAGCAAGTGCCGCTAGGGCATCCAATATATCACGTGGCAAGAACTCGCGAAATGCAATAGACATCAACTTTTGCATGAAAATGTGACAATCATGTGATTTCAAACCATGAAATTTAAGAATGTCCATTTTTATGCACCGACTAAGATTAGAGCAACATCCATCCGGAAGTTTCAATTTCGAAACCCATTCACACAAAAGTCGAAGTTGAGGTCTAGTAAGTGTATATCGTGCTTTAGGCTTGACTCCATCTTTTAACCACAACCCGGACATCACGCCAAGTTCTTTACAATCCAACCTTGATTTTTTGTGATCCTTTGTCTTTAACCGATCATCCATAATTGTAAAGAGTAAATTTTCAAACACATTTTTCTCGGTATGCATTACATCAATACAATGGCACAAACCAAGCGTTGTCCAATATTCAAGTTCAAAGAACATTGGCATGTTAGTCCAATGATGTTCTTTTCCATAACCCAATGCCCTACGTTGAGAAAGTCTTCCGGGAGGAGGGAATTCCAACCCTTCACAAAAAGATTTCTCATATTCACCACTTACCCGACCTCTAAACACCTTTCGTTCCGTAGTTGCAAACTTAGAGCCTTTTTTCGTAGATAATCATTTGCATCCAAAAAAATTCGGTTAGTACCATAAAAACAACATTTTCCACAATTTCTAAGTTGAAAACCATTAACGTTTCCAAGACAAACCGGACATCCCATCTTTCCTTTTGTTGACCATCCTTTAAGTTGGGCTAAAGCCGGAAAATCACTAATGGTCCACATTAGTGCCGCCCTCATGTGAAAATTGTTTTTTTGTGATTGATCAAATGTCTCGACTCCGTTATGCCATAATATTTTTAACTCATCGATGAGGGGTCTTAGATATACGTTGAGATCTTTGCTAGTATTATATGGACCCGTAATAAGGAGAGTTAAAAACATAAAAGGTCTTTTCATACACATCAAAGGTGGAAGATTATAGACAACAATTACCACCGGCCAAACCGTGTAAACTTTATTCCCGGAATTGCTAAAAGGATTAAAACCATCGGTCGAAAGTCCAAGTCAAACATTTCGAACCTCTTTAGCAAAAGATGGGTGTTGTTTATCAAAAATTTTCCAATCATCCCCATCCGAAGGGTGACTAAGTTGCCCCTCTTTTACTTCTCTATCCTTATACCATGTCATATGTTTCGCGGTATGCTTCGACATAAATAACCTTTGTAGGCGAGAAATAAGAGGAAAGTGTCTTAATATCTTCTTTGGAATATTTCTAGCACTTTTTTTCTTTGACAAATCTTTGTAGCGATCCTTTTGACAATGATCACATAAAATTTTATCTTTGTCATCCCCGTAAAATAACATACAATCATTCTCACATGCATCAATCTTCTTGTATGATAAATTCAAATTTTTCATCATTTTTTTCACTTCGTAGCAAGTACTTGGTAATGTATGTTTCGGTGGGAGCATATCACCAATAGTTTGAAGTAACAAATTGAATGCTTTTTCACTACAACGGGAGACACTTTTAAAATGCATCAACTTCATAGAGAATGAAAGTTTTGTATACTTTATGTTGCCGGGATAAATGGGGGATCCGGATTTGTTAACCTCCTCAAAAAATTTAGAAGCACTCTTATTAGGGAGTTCTTCTTCTCTACCATCCACATTATCGGCAAAATTATCATTTTCAATCCCGACATCTCGTAACATTGCATTCATATCTACCGGTGGTTCTTCCTCATTAGATACACGTGGGCGTTTACGTGATCGTTGTGCTTGTCTTCTTTCTAATTTTTCACCATGGTAATTCCAAACCTTATAATCCAAACAAAAGCCACTAGCAATCAAATGATACCTAACGTTGTCAAGAGTTTCCCAATTCGAGTTTACACAATTTTTACAAGGACATTTTGTCAAATTTCCACGCATTCCATATTTTTTCGCACAATCTAAAAAATATTCAACTCCTTCTTTATACTCTTTAGTAAGTGTAATACGATCAATTTCTAACCGACGTTGCATCCAACTACGATCATTGATAGACATCTACATGTACATAAACAAAAAATACCAACTCATTATATTTATTTAACCAACAAATGAAAATATCATAATATTTAAGATTCAAACAAATTGAGTAGTATAATTACTTGTGACATGCATATAATGTACAAATTTAGCATTAAATGATGAGGAAATAGCTCTACCATGTCCCATGTTCAAAAGAGAAATTGAAATGAACTACTTCAAATATATTTCACAATTCAAATTATTAACAAAATGCACAATAATATATATATATATTGTAACAGCCCGACTTTTCGGACTATTAATTCTAAATCAAAACTAAAATAAAATACAATTATTCAATGACATTGACAGACGGAAGCGTGACAAAAGTTTTATTACAAAGCTAACTATTACAAAAGCGCAGCTAACGATAATCCAAAAACCAATCTATTCCGAACCTAAGATCCTCGAATCCAATGTTATCCCACTTGAGTTACCCCAAACCTGAAAATTGTAAGGAATGAGCTATACAGCCCAGCAAGAAACCAATCGATCCAACTAGTCGGGCAAATAACATATATACACATATAGAAGAATACAATATTCGATACGATAAAACATACGAAACAATAACTTTCAATACACATTCATATTTTTTTTCTTATTCGATACGATACGACACCACATAACCACATAAACAACAATAACTTGAAACACATAATTCATGCTACGACCACTACAACCCGGTGATAACGGTCCTAAATTTTCAGAAAACTGTCACTATATCCCGGTGACTCGGTCCTTATTCTTATTCGATATTTTCACAAACCATGGCACAAATCTGAATCTCAAGACTAATGCTTACACATAACACATATCAAATAATATATATTACTTCAAAATATATCATCACTAAACCCAAGTTTATATAATCAAAACACACACACACACATAGTTTCGAAAATACTAGATAAATCAATCGGAAACTTACCTCAATGCGAAAAATAAAGACTCAAATCATCCTAGAGCACATACTCAATTCTGACCAGAACTGTATTTACTCATTTTGACCCTCTAAACAACGTTTTCATGAAAAACTTAAAGGATGAAAGTCATAGAAAACGAAAAGACCTTTCTGAAAAGATATGACTCATCAAAATCGGACTTATAACGAATCGGGAATTGAATAAAAAGTCCGCTGAATTTGAACAGAAACTGAAAAACAAGATATGTTTGTGTTTAGTGATTTTAAGAACAATTCAGAGCATAATCTGGAAAAACACTGTGAAACAAAAATTGTAGGAAATTGAAAGAGCTTTCCGAAAAGTCCAGAATCATCAAATTCCGACTTACGATGAATTAACTACGAATTTGTTTACAAGACAGCTGATTTCTGTATGAAAGAGACCTACGAATTTTGATTAAAAAGATGAAGAAAAAAAATAAGATGTTTATATAACGATACAAAACCCTAAGTCCAGACCTACAAGTTAACTGTATCCAAATCTGATCCATATTTTAGGCCCATCAATCTAATTTAATTTTAAATCCTATTCTTTTTCAAATTTTAATCTAATTTTCTATTATTCTTTTATTATTATTAATCTAAAAATTACGGGATATTATATATATATATATATATATATATATATGTTTAAGTACATACAAAACTTTAAAACTTACAATTTAATTAGCTCAATACCCTCTTTATTAGGGGTGATCACGGTCTGGGTTAAACCGCAAAAACCGCTTAAACCAATCCGATAATAATCCGATCCGAACCGAAACCGAAACGAGGTTCACGGTTTTGGTTCAACTAATTTAAAAACCCGTGGTTTATGGGTTGGTTTCAGTTTAATATAAAACCAACCCGTTATTAAACCGAATCGTATATATATATGTATACATAATATTATATATATATAAGAAACATTATAATTTAATTTTATACTTACCTAATCTACAATTCTTTCTTGCACTAATATTTGGTGTAAATCTCCTGGATGTATATGTTCTGTGACAAGAGTTTAAATTTTGCCAACAATATAAATGTATTTTGGAAATTAAAATTTTATTTTATGTCAGGTATTATGTTGAAGTTGTTACATGCTGAAATTCTGTTGGAAGCTGAAGTTTTTTTTGATCTGTGTCTGATTCCATTGAACTTGGCGCTGTTTAATAAGACTTTTAGTCAGAGACTTACAAGTTGTCACTTTTTCATTTCTAATCCTATTTAATATTTGTGAGAAGACTATACCCTCTTTTTAATATTTGTGGAAAAACTGAATCCTTGCTTTTTTAATGTTTATGCCTATTTATTTTAAGCACTATTGTTAGTTCTTGAGTTGAAAAACTTTACTTTTTTTCCCAAGTATTATACATGATTGTATTTATAATACAAACCGCTAAATCCGTTAATCCGAACCATGTAAAACTGAACCTGTTGGGTATAATTACAAACTACACAGCAACAATAGGGCAGTGATATATATTTTGTATTAACAGGAACAGGCAAAAATACCAAATAACGAAACAAACACAAAGGTCGAAACAAAAGTATAATCAGAGACTGAAAATAACAAGACAAGAAAGAACACTTATCTCTCAGGAGCTTTAGCAAATACTGATAGATAAATAGAACAGCTGAGTCGCCAAGCCTTCGAGAAGTCTTGACTGTTCTTGAAGAGATTATTGCCCCACTTACGCTGTGTTGGGTTGCAGCAATATCACTCCCAGGATAAAACAGCACAGATCAATCCACTCACAGTAGTCGGAATGATCAACAGCGACCAGCACCTCACTTCGCCCAAGAACTATGTATTCTGTATGTGTTGAGAGAAAACAGAGAAGATGATAGTTGCTAGGGTTTTCAGAGTTACGTATATTCTCTTGCTATCTCAACGTTCTCATTTGTATATATATAAAAATATAATACAAAATAAAACGTAATAGACCAAATATTGTAACTGAAGATATGGTATTTAATACTAATTATTCTGATTTAATTACCATAACAGTAGTCATCAGGTTTTAACAGCTCAGTCAGGATTTCCTGGTCCATCAGGATTTGATCATCATCAGTACTGAAGCAAAGCCATCAGGATTTGATGTCCGTCAGGAGTGGCATCAGTACTTGACCGACCATCAGGATTTCACTCCGTCAGGATCCAAATACTGACGCAGGCCATCAGGATCAGTAGTCATCAGGATTTCACTCCAAGTACTGACCAGGCCATCAGGATTTGATCCAAGAACTGGTCCATCAGGATTTAATATAAATCCTGACCCAGTTCATATAGCTGTTATAAATAAATACTGATACTGTTAAATTAAATCAATAAATAATATTAAATAAACAGGTAATAAAATTCCTCGCCCAGGTCGCCTCGCGTACGCGAGACGCCGAGACATTCGCCCAAATCGCCCTTCGACCCGAGTCGTGACGTGGCGTGGCGGGGCGAGGCGAGGCGAGGCGAGCGGCGGCGGCGCGCGCGAGTGTGTGTGTGTGCGCGTGAGGCACATATTGACACCATGCACACCCACATGCCTTAGTAGTTGTACACTACTCTTGCACATGTTTCTATATAAACCCACCAACCTCTCATTACCATTTCTATGTGGGATACAAGTTGTTTTAATATAACTAACCCACATAACCCATTTCAAGCAACCTATTTCAACTCAATTTATTTATGGATTACACTAAGAAAATGTCTTAGATCCAAACATGAAAGTTTAAGTCCTCATTACAAGGAACAACCTCCAAGTGTTAGTTTCCGGAAATTCCATCGAGAACATATATAAAATATGCCTCAAACTTTCCATTTTCTAACAATCCCCCACAAATCCATACAGAAATGCTTACATATCGGTCCTTATCATGACTTGTTTTTCAGAGTCGGTACCCTTCCGGGTTTGAACCCTCCTAAGTCCTCTACTTCGATGGCTACCGGATCTAGATGGAATGTTTCACCTTGAATCTTTATCCGTTTGGTGTAACCACACTCCATAGACGACGACAAATCAAAGGCTATGGTGCTGATCTACGGCTTTGAGACGTTAATGGTCCTGTCTCGATCCTGTTCGTCGAATGCTTCAAGGAATAACCCTTTCCTCTAATTGCGACCACACAATTACATTCGCTTAGCTGGGCATCTCCAGAGATGTACTGCGATCATCTCGTCAAATGACTTGACCCCATTCAGAGTTCAAAATAACTCTTGCTATACTGGCAGTAACAGTACCTTTTAGGTTTACAGGGGATAGACTCAGATACGAGCGTATCAAGGTATATAGAAAAGGTACTACCAACTCACCCTCACAGCTTGTTATTACCACATTGAATACACTTCAAGGGATCTCCTCTCAGGTGTATTGGGTTCCCGCTGCTGATGAATCATGATGGGCTATCAGTCCCATCCCCAACCTAGACTTTAGGACTACTGCATGCTCAAGTCCTTTAGTCAAAGGATCAGCTATATTATCCTGAGTTCCAATGAACTCTATAGCAATAATCCTCTCAGACACTAGACCCCTTATAGACTTAAGTCTAACTTGGATGTGTCTCTTTGTTTTAGCATTATACTTTTCACTACTGATCTTGTCGATAGTTGTACGGCTATCACAATGAACAGCAATGGCTGGAAGCGGTCTGCTTACTACAGGTAACACTGACATAAGTCCATGCAACCATTCAGCCTCCGTCCCCGTGGCATCTAGTGCACACAACTCAGCCTCAAAGGTAGACCGAGTTATCAAAGTCTGTCTAGTAGACTTCCAGGATATTGCTCCACCAGCTAGGGTAAACAAATATCCAGTCACTCCATTGGTACCAGATTTCTTAGCTATCCAACTTGCATCACTATATCCCTCGAGTACTCCAGGGAATCTTCGATAATGCAAACCAAGGGAAATAGTTCCCTTAAGATATCTAAGAACTCTATCTAGTGCCTCCCAATGAGTCTTGTTCGGACAGCTTGTATATCTAGCTAACTTAGACACAGAATAAGAAATATCTGGTCTAGTCACATTAGCAAGATATTGCAAACTCCCAATAATCTGAGAATACCTTAACTGAGACACAGGAATTCCTGAACTATTCTTGACTAGGGCAACTTTAGGATCGTACGATGTACTAGCGATTCTACAATTTGAATAACCATACTTCTCAAGTATAGATTTCTCTATATAATGAGATTGTGACAATGTTATTCCATCAGTTGACTGTGTCAACTTGACCCCAAGAATCACACTAGCCTCACCCATATCCTTCATTTCAAAATGCCTTTTCAAGAAACTTTTTGTCTCGTTAATAATCTCAATATTGGTTCCAAACAATAAAATGTCATCCACATATAGGCATACGATAATACATTCATTTCCTTTAACCATATAGTAGACACACTTGTCACTTTCATTAACTACAAATTCTGATTCTAAAACAGTGTCATCAAACTTTTTATGCCAGTCTCTAGGAGCTTGTTTTAAGCCATATATAGACTTGATTAACTTACATACTTTTCTCTCGTTACCCGATGCAACAAATCCCTCAGGCTGATCCATATAAATCTCTTCTTCAAGATCACCATGAAGAAAAGCTGTCTTTACATCCATTTGATGGATGATAAGACCATGTACGGAAGCCAATGCTATAAGCATTCGGATTGTTGTCATCCTTGCAACAGGAGAGTATGTGTCAAAGTAATCAATGCCTTCCTTTTGCCTAAAGCC
This sequence comes from Heracleum sosnowskyi, assembly GCA_030848705.1. Classification (NCBI taxonomy): domain Eukaryota; kingdom Viridiplantae; phylum Streptophyta; class Magnoliopsida; order Apiales; family Apiaceae; genus Heracleum; species Heracleum sosnowskyi. Next base: position 3,167,332 of record CM061242.1, on the reverse strand, counting down.
CTTAGCTACCAGCCTAGCCTTATACTTATCTATTGAGCCATCAGGATTCATCTTCCTTTTGAAGATCCATTTACATCCTATAGTAGTACACCCAGGAGGAAGGTCAACCAACTCCCATGTTCCGTTAGAAACAATAGAGTCAATCTCACTTTTTACAGCACCTTTCCAGTGCCTTGACTCCGAAGAATCCATGGCATGTCTGAAAGTTAAAGGTTCATCCTCGACATTGTAAGTGACAAAATCACTTCCAAAGTCCTTGACTACCTTTGCACGCTTACTCCTTCTAGGTTCATCTAATTCGTCAGGAGTAGAACTACTGTCAGGATCTGCCCCCACATTTGTAATCTTTTCCACATGATCAGGAATAGAACTTGATGTGTGAGTAGGATCATCATTAGAAATACCTTGAGGTATACCAGTCTTCATAGGGAACACATCCTCATAGAATGTTGCATCACGAAATTCAACTATAGTATTAGCCACTATCCCGTCTATGTCAGATTTTAATACTAAAAATCTCATAGCCGTAGTGGTTTCAATATAGCCCAGAAAGATGCAATCAACAGTTTTCGGACCTAGTTTCTTTCTCTTGTGTTCAGGGACAAGCACCTTTGCAAGGCACCCCCACACACGAAGATACTTTAAACTTGTCTTTCTACTTTTCCATAATTCATAAGGTGTCTTGTCCATATGTTTCAGAGGAACTCTATTCAGAATATGGCAAGCCGTATTCAAAGCTTCTCCCCACATGTACTTAGGCAACCCAGAATTAATAAACATGCTGTTAATCATATCTTTAAAAGTTCTGTTCTTTCGTTCAGCCACCCCATTAGACTCAGGTGTGTATGGTGGAGTCACCTCATGAACTATACCATTGCTTGCGCAAAATTCATTAAACGAGGTACTAGTATACTCACCACCTCTATCAGATCTCAAACGTTTAAGTACTTTACCAGTTTGTGTTTCAGCTTCAGTTTTGAACATAATGAATTTTTCTAGTGCTTCATCCTTATGTCTAAGTAAATAAACATAACAATATCTACTACAATCATCTATAAAGGTAATAAAATATCGTTTATTATCCTTAGTCAACATGCCACCAAATTCACATATGTCAGTGTGTACTAAATCCAATACTCCTGAATCCCTAACAACATTATGAAAGGGTTTCCTAGTTTGTTTAGCAGTCACACATACTTGACATTTAGATTTCTTTTCAATAGCATATTTTGGAATCAACTCTAAGTTCATCATATTCTTTAGAGCACCAAAATTTAAATGACCAAGTCTAGCATGCCATAAATCAGATGATTCAACACAATTAACAGAAGGTGCAACACTATCATTAATAAAACTGCCCAAAACAGGCTCAACATTTATTAAAAATAAACCATCAGACAAATAACCTTTGCCAAAGAATGTACCAGTATGTGTAATAACTACTTTATTACATTTCAAAGAAAGTTCAAAACCATTTTTAACTAAACAACTTCCACTTATAATATTTCTACGAATATCAGGAACATGGTGCACTCTAGTGAGGGATAGTTTGATAGAGTATATATTTATATATATTTTATATGATTATATTTCTCATATTTATTATATTTTGCATTTAATTGGATTTTTATTTAATAAATTTTAATGTTTTATTGTAGGAAGCATGGAAATCCTAAACTTGGAAGGATTGGAGAATAAAGAGCTTAATTTGGAGATTTATTAGAAGGAAATTCGGATTTGTTGGGCTGCCTGCACATAATTCACTGTTTGGGTCATATTTTGAGATCTAGAAGTCAAAATTGGACGATTTAACAGCCCACACGAAGATAATGGAAATCTCTTTTATTCTAAAGTGGTCCAAATATCAAATTACATCAGGAACGGCTCAGATTTACTGAAGAAAAGTCAGCTACGAATTTTCCTTGTAAAACATAATCAGTTTAGGAAACGTACTTGTACTTTCCTCAAGGCATTAAAATATTTGAGGATATATATATAGACATCAGATCTGAGAGATAGGGAGAGATATATATACAGATATAGAGAGATACATACAGACAGAGAGAGACTTGTACTTTTTCTTCTGGGAGAAAGATTAAAGGTTTTTATTCTTTGTTCTTATTATTATTATGTGTTCTTATTATATTATGTGTTTTGTTAATTTAATTATGAGTGAGTAGATATTTAATCTAGGGTTAAGTTGAACCCTAGTTATGATTGATGTATGATTTTCCATAACCCCCCAATTTAGTTATGTTGTATGCTCTTGCTTATTGAGTTGTGCTTAATTAACAATAACATGTCAGACGTGATTATGCGTATTGTTTGAACCTAATATCTATTTATCATCGAAAGTTGGACTTAGATGGTTGTGATTTATCCAATAAGGACATAAACTTCTCCATGAAAATAGGTAGAACGGATTGTTAGGAAGTTAGGATGCTGTGTTTAATGTCTCTAAATTGCATGATACCATGAAAATAGGCTTGAGTGTATTTTAGAGAAGCCATTAATACTCGAGAGAGGTTATTGGTATTTTATAGGGCGTGTCTTTCCTCTTGAGTAGCGTATGATTAATTGGGGTGGAAAATCATAATTGCATTGATTCATGCTAGTGGGGATACTTAATTCTAGATGTTTTAGTTAATTGATAATACAACACAATTTGCCTTAGTATAATATTAGTTTAAAAATCTCTCAATAATTTATTGTGTTACTTGCTTAGTTGAATTGAATCAAGAATAACTAGTGATTGATACGTTTGTCTCTGTGGGATCGACTCTGACTTGCCCTACTACATAGTTAGAAGGATTTGTTAGATATTATTATTTGATAGGCACGCGACAGCCTTGTCAAATTTTTGGCGCCGCTGCCGGGGACAAAGCGGTATTAGATTAGTTAATTTTTGAGTTTGTTTAGCTAAGTCTTTTGGTTGTGTTGCTTCGGCTATTATTCTCTTGTTATTTGATCTTTGTTTCTAGTTTTCTTGTTGCATGCACACTCGAAGTTCAGGTACAAAAAATTTGATTGTTCTTGATCCTGAAATTGAAGCTACAGCAAGAAGACAAGCAGGACTACGAAGGAAAAATAAAGACAAGGAAGTTATGGGTGAGACAGCAGCAAAAGCTCTCAGGGAGCATGGTATGCCAGACGCTACAGACGTACTCTCCAGTATTGTCAGACCAACAATCACGGCTACCCACTTTGAACTCAAGCCACAATTCATCCAATTCGTCTCCAATGATTCTTTTGCAGGATTTTCCACTGAAAATCCTGTTGATCATCTTGAGAGTTTTCTGGAAAAGTGTGATACTATAAAGCTGACCAATGTTAGTGATGATGCTATTAAGCTGCGTTTATTTCCATTCTCTCTTCGAGATGCAGCAAAAGATTGGTTGAAGGATGAAGGACCAAACACATTCACTACTTGGGATAGTCTAGCAAAGGCGTTTCTACTTAAATTCTTTAGTCAGAAGAAGACTTCAAAGCTCAGGAATGAAATATCTAACTTTCGTCAAGATGATGACGAGTCACTTCATGATGCTTGGAGAAAATTCAAACGACTTCAGAGACAATGCCCTCACCATGGAATTCCTGACTGGTTGTTGATCCAAACATTCTACAATGGGTTAACACAAGAGTTTCGAAACTTTGTTGATGCTTCTTCTGGTGGATCTATTATGAAAAAAAGTACGGAGGATGCAAAAACTTTGTTAGACGAGATGGCGTCTAATGATAATTATCCTTACAGTGACAGAAATCATCCTAAGAAGGGCGGTAAGTATGATGTTGATGCTCTAACCATGTTGAATACTACTATGCAGGCAATGGTTAAGAAGATTGAGCAATTGGATTCTAGAACTTCATCTACATTTGCCTCATGTGAAATATGTGGTGTAGTTGGACACACTCAACATTCTTGTCAATACAATCCCTCTAGAACAACAATGGAACAAGCAAATGCCCTCTACAACCAAAATCAAAGGCCACAATATAATCCTTACTCTAACACATACAATCCAGGTTGGAGAGATCATCCTAATTTCTCCTACAGAAATAACCAGGCTCAAGCTCAACCTCCACAAAATAACTTTTCTCAACCGCCAGGTTTTCAACAAGCTCAGCCACAAAAATCTAACTTGGAAAATCTTTTGGAAGGATTTATCTCTACACAAGCAAAGAAGAATGATTACTTTGACTCATGCATAAATGAGATAAAGGCTCATAACAAGTTAATGGAGAATTCAATCACTCAAATTGCTCAACAGTTGAATCAACTTAACAAGTCTTCAGGCCAACTTCCTGGCCAAACTGAACGACCACATAAAGCCCACGTGAATGCTATAACGTTAAGAAGTAATCAAGAATTTCAAGGGCCGGAGATGAAGATGAGTAGTGATAATTTGATTTTTGAAGAAGATAGAGAGAAAATTCAATCTGAAAATGTGATTGTGCAAGAAGCGATTGAAGAAAAGAAGAAGGAACCCACAGTTGCTCCTGTCAGACCTTACATACCACCTGTTCCGTTTCCTCAAAGGTTGGTGCAAGCTAGGCTTGGAGAGAAGTTTATGAAGTTTATGGATATCTTGAAAAGGTTAGAGCTTAATATCCCTTTCTTAGATGTTATCAAGGAGATGCCTTCTTATGGGAAGTTCCTTAGGGAATTATTGTCAAACAAAAGAAATATTGAAGAAAGTTCTATTATCTCATTAACGGCAGAGTGTAGTGCCATCTTGCAGAATAGTCTTCCTAAAAAGCTAGCTGATCCAGGTAGCTATTCTATTCCTGTGAAACTTGGGAATTTTGAAATCAAAAGAGCTCTATGTGATCTTGGGGCAAGTGTAAGTCTAATGCCCTTATCAATCTGCAATAAGCTTCAGATGGGTGAACTCAAACCCACACGTATATCTTTACAACTTGCAGATAGAAGTGTAAAAGTTCCACTTGGAATACTTGAAGATGTTCCTGTCAAGGTAGGAAAGTTTTTTATTCCATGTGATTTTGTTGTCATGGAGATGGAGGAAGATGCACAAAATTCTATTATTCTCGGAAGACCTTTCTTAGCTACAGCTGGTGCAAAAGTTGATATGATGCAAGGGAAAATTTCTTTTGAAGTTGGAGTTGAGAAATTGGAATTTAAATTTTCCAACTCTTCGCTTAGCCCTTCTCTGAAGAAGAGTGATCTTGGAAATTGTAATGAAGATGTTCTTATGGTTAAGTCTTTGGGTGAAGATCAAGATATGAAGGCTGATATTTTCCTCTCTAAACCTCCAGTAATTTTGGTGAGAGATTTACATGTCACTAATGTTAATTTGAAGCCTTCAATAATGAAATCGATTGGTGAAATTCAGTTTGGTGGATTATCTGTTGAAGATCCTGATGCTCATATTGAAAACTTTTTGAAGATTTGTGATACTATCAAGTGTGATGGAGTTTCTGATGAGGCCATTCGACTTCGATTATTTCCTTTCTCTCTAAGGGATGGAGCTAAAAATTGGTTATTTTCGTTACCCTCAAATTCCATTACCACTTGGGAAGACTTACTTATTAAATTTCTTTTTAAGTTTGTCTCACGAGATGAAACGACAAGGATAGTTTTTGCACTCTTAAAGTTTGCTCGAGATAGAAGAATAGTATTGTTGGATAAAGCTGTGGATGAAACTTATAAGTTTTTGGGAGAGATCATAAGAAAATATGTTGAGAAAGTGGATGTTCCATTTTCAATCCATTCACCAGGTTGATTGATAATAAGGTCGAGCTAATGACCTTAAAAAAAAGCGCTTCTTGGGAGGCAACCCAAGATTTTGGAGGAGGAACACTCTCCCACATTTTCCAACCGGGACTTCATACACTAGGGGAGTATTTCTAACCTTTCTTTGTATAATTTTTCACTCTTATTATTTTTGTATTTCTTTTAGGATCTTGTTAGTTTTGTATATTTATATATATTATTCATTGAGGACAATGAACCACTTAAGTGTGGGGATGAGTTCTCAATGACGTAAAAAACCCAAAAAAAATATATATTATAAAAATCCAAAAAAATTTAAAAAATTTAAAACTTTTTGTATATAATTGCCTTGTCTCAAAAGCATGTTAGCATGGATAAGTACACATTGTGTAGATTAATTTCGCATGATTAATTATGAGTGTCATATTCATGAAAAATCATTTGATGCTTGGTAATTCCTTGTGTGTACTTGCGAACATTTAAAAACTTGAGATGTTTCTTGGTCAATTTTAGTGAGTTAAGCATGCTTTCACCATGTGAGGATTTGAGCCTAATTTATGATTGATAGATTTTTTATCAATCCATTTTTTTTGTTGTGTGTTGTTCATCATGATTCTTGTTGCTCTAGAACTTGTTTTAAACCGTTTTGAGACTACATGATATGTGTATGCATGAATATGATAAAGGCACTAGGATTAACCTCATTTACCCAAACAGTACCCATATGAAAAATAATCCTTAGTGAACCCCTTGAGCTTATACCCGTTTCTTTCATATATCACCAATCTAAAATTTTTTGAGCCTACTTATTTATTCTTGTCTTGATTTACTGGTAGAGCATATTGATTCATTGATGGGTTGGTGAATATTTAGTGTGGGGATTTCTTTTGGTTAAAGTGTTACATTTTGGTGGGATACAATATGGTATGAAAGTTGCAAACAAGTATCAAGTACTCCTTTGAGATCAATGGGTGGCAAGTGCAATGTCATATTAAAGGGACGATCCATGTGTGCTGGTATTAAGTACGTTCTTGGTGACTTTTCACTGCCCTTGGTTACTGGAGAATGACTTGACTTTTGAAAAAAAAAAAGAAAAAAAAAAAGAGAAGTTATGAGCAAGAGGAAGATAAAGTAGAGTGTGTTCATTTGATTGATACAATGTGAAAGTGGGAAAGTACATGGGGTATATGTGCTTTGAAGTTTAATGCTTGTGAAAGCTTGATCAACTTTTACATGATCTAAGTTTCATGTTGGGTGCTTTAATTAAAAGTGAACATTATTCTCTATCAGTTATCAAGTTTAGCCACTTGTTAGCCTGTTTCTTTGATATCCTACCCCATACCTAAGCCTCGTTACAACCTTTAACGAAGACCTTTTGATTCATGTATGCATATATACGAGGTGGTGGAGATTTGGTGGACAACCAAGCATATGGTAGCACATGAGTACATTGATTGAACTTGAGCGATACACTTATACCCATACACTTGTGTGAAGTGAGAGCAATGTGAGATATTTATCCATAGCATGCTTACTTGTTGAATGCGATTTTGATGTCTATCTCATGATATTTTGTCTATCAAGACATTGTGTGCATACTTGGATTATTTTGTGTTAATGATGCTTAAAGTGAGAGTGCTTGTACTTTCAGACACTTCCATGTTGTTATGTGATTGAAATTTGCAATGTGTGGAGTACTATGACATGTTGCATGTTTGAGAGACTTGGTGGTTGAAAATATTTGATTTTGTGGGTATATCTTCTATAAACCCTCACGAGACAAAACTCGTCCTACTAGGGCTGCCTAGGGGTTTAACGGCTTGTTGCATACGCTCAATGCAATCGTGTCATCTACGAAAGTGGTGGTCCTATTAGTTAGTATTATTTTTATTTCTTTATTTGCCCGAGGACGTGCAAAATGCTAAGTGTGGGGATGTTTGATAGAGTATATATTTATATATATTTTATATGATTATATTTCTCATATTTATTATATTTTGCATTTAATTGGATTTTTATTTAATAAATTTTAATGTTTTATTGTAGGAAGCATGGAAATCCTAAACTTGGAAGGATTGGAGAATAAAGAGCTTAATTTGGAGATTTATTAGAAGGAAATTCGGATTTGTTGGGCTGCCTGCACATAATTCACTGTTTGGGTCATATTTTGAGATCTAGAAGTCAAAATTGGACGATTTAACAGCCCACACGAAGATAATGGAAATCTCTTTTATTCTAAAGTGGTCCAAATATCAAATTACATCAGGAACGGCTCAGATTTACTGAAGAAAAGTCAGCTACGAATTTTCCTTGTAAAACATAATCAGTTTAGGAAACGTACTTGTACTTTCCTCAAGGCATTAAAATATTTGAGGATATATATATAGACATCAGATCTGAGAGATAGGGAGAGATATATATACAGATATAGAGAGATACATACAGACAGAGAGAGACTTGTACTTTTTCTTCTGGGAGAAAGATTAAAGGTTTTTATTCTTTGTTCTTATTATTATTATGTGTTCTTATTATATTATGTGTTTTGTTAATTTAATTATGAGTGAGTAGATATTTAATCTAGGGTTAAGTTGAACCCTAGTTATGATTGATGTATGATTTTCCATAACCCCCCAATTTAGTTATGTTGTATGCTCTTGCTTATTGAGTTGTGCTTAATTAACAATAACATGTCAGACGTGATTATGCGTATTGTTTGAACCTAATATCTATTTATCATCGAAAGTTGGACTTAGATGGTTGTGATTTATCCAATAAGGACATAAACTTCTCCATGAAAATAGGTAGAACGGATTGTTAGGAAGTTAGGATGCTGTGTTTAATGTCTCTAAATTGCATGATACCATGAAAATAGGCTTGAGTGTATTTTAGAGAAGCCATTAATACTCGAGAGAGGTTATTGGTATTTTATAGGGCGTGTCTTTCCTCTTGAGTAGCGTATGATTAATTGGGGTGGAAAATCATAATTGCATTGATTCATGCTAGTGGGGATACTTAATTCTAGATGTTTTAGTTAATTGATAATACAACACAATTTGCCTTAGTATAATATTAGTTTAAAAATCTCTCAATAATTTATTGTGTTACTTGCTTAGTTGAATTGAATCAAGAATAACTAGTGATTGATACGTTTGTCTCTGTGGGATCGACTCTGACTTGCCCTACTACATAGTTAGAAGGATTTGTTAGATATTATTATTTGATAGGCACGCGACAGCCTTGTCAGAACACGCCCAGAAGTAAACTTCAGGTCCACGTTTCCTATTCCAAGAACTTGAGCAGCACTAGCATTCCCCATCGTCACTGTCAGTCCATGACTCTGTTGATAAGATACAAATAAACTAATATCAGTACAAATATGTACATTAGCTCCAGTATCAATCAACCATTCATGTGACAGATAAGTGGAAAGAAGTACAGGGTCATAGGTAACATACCCGTCATTGGTTCCAGAGGCAACAGCCTCACCAACAACCATGTTAACCTTAGGCCCATCAGTGGTTGCAAGCACAGTATTAGCTTATGCTACCACAACAGCTTTCTTTGCTTTCTTTGCAGGACAGTCCTTGCTCCAATGACCAACCTGTCCACAAGACCAACATGGTTTGTTTGTCTTTGGTTTCTTAGCCTTGTTCTTGTCATTTTTGGTTTTAGTGTTATCCTTCTTAGTGACAACCTTTCTTTTCTGTCCAACAGTCACTACATTCACCTTTGAACCCCCATGTTCAGCAGGCATCACATGTCCCTGTTTGGACTTGTGTTGTTCCTGCACAGAGATGTCCAACATCAGGTTTGTCCAAGTGATCTCTCCTTTCTGTCTTTTCAGGGAGAGAGCAAACTCTTCCCAAGACTTAGGGAGTTTTTCAATCACTGCCATAACCTGAAACTTTTCAGGAAGGTCCATTCCGGACTCCTTCAAAGCATGCACCAACATCTCAAATTCATGTGCCTGCTCGGTCATGGACTTTGTATCCACCAGTTTAAAATCAAGAAACCTAGCCACAGAATACTTTTCCAACCCTTGCGAGTCAGTATTGTGTGTCTGGTCCAGCTTCTCCCATAAAAGCTTAGCAGTGAAAGAGTCAGATGAATAAACATCAAATAGAGTGTTCGCCAAAGCTGCCAGTATAGCAGCCCTAGCCACCCCATCTTTTTCCTCCCACATGGCATAAGCCTTAAGAGTTTCAGCCTTTTCCTGATCAATAACCGGTTTCTCATACTGTACCACCGGCCATAGACCCTTTACCGTTAACCACAGTTTCATCTTTTTCTGCCAACGAGAAAAACCAACACCCCCACCGAATTTATCAGGCATTCCTGACAAATCAATAGGCTGTGGGAAACGGTACGTGGTCCAATCTATGGTAGGTACAATAACACCAGAACCAGAAGCAATAGCAACATCAGGAGTTACAGTTCCGTTAACCATCTTGTTAATTAACAATATATAACACAGAAATACTAATCTCTTCAAGATTGTTGGGTATAATTACAAACTACACAGCAACAATAGGGCAGTGATATATATTTTGTATTAACAGGAACAGGCAAAAATACCAAATAACGAAACAAACACAAAGGTCGAAACAAAAGTATAATCAGAGACTGAAAATAACAAGACAAGAAAGAACACTTATCTCTCAGGAGCTTTAGCAAATACTGATAGATAAATAGAACAGCTGAGTCGCCAAGCCTTCGAGAAGTCTTGACTGTTCTTGAAGAGATTATTGCCCCACTTACGCTGTGTTGGGTTGCAGCAATATCACTCCCAGGATAAAACAGCACAGATCAATCCACTCACAGTAGTCGGAATGATCAACAGCGACCAGCACCTCACTTCGCCCAAGAACTATGTATTCTGTATGTGTTGAGAGAAAACAGAGAAGATGATAGTTGCTAGGGTTTTCAGAGTTACGTATATTCTCTTGCTATCTCAACGTTCTCATTTGTATATATATAAAAATATAATACAAAATAAAACGTAATAGACCAAATATTGTAACTGAAGATATGGTATTTAATACTAATTATTCTGATTTAATTACCATAACAGTAGTCATCAGGTTTTAACAGCTCAGTCAGGATTTCCTGGTCCATCAGGATTTGATCATCATCAGTACTGAAGCAAAGCCATCAGGATTTGATGTCCGTCAGGAGTGGCATCAGTACTTGACCGACCATCAGGATTTCACTCCGTCAGGATCCAAATACTGACGCAGGCCATCAGGATCAGTAGTCATCAGGATTTCACTCCAAGTACTGACCAGACCATCAGGATTTGATCCAAGAACTGGTCCATCAGGATTTAATATAAATCCTGACCCAGTTCATATAGCTGTTATAAATAAATACTGATACTGTTAAATTAAATCAATAAATAATATTAAATAAACAGGTAATAAAATTCCTCGCCCAGGTCGCCTCGCGTACGCGAGACGCCGAGACATTCGCCCAAATCGCCTTTCGACCCGAGTCGTGACGTGGCGTGGCGGGGCGAGGCGAGGCGAGCGGCGGCGGCGCGCGCGTGTGTGTGTGCGCGTGAGGCACATATTGACACCATGCACACCCACATGCCTTAGTAGTTGTACACTACTCTTGCACATGTTTCTATATAAACCCACCAACCTCTCATTACCATTTCTATGTGGGATACAAGTTGTTTTAATATAACTAACCCACATAACCCATTTCAAGCAACCTATTTCAACTCAATTTATTTATGGATTACACTAAGAAAATGTCTTAGATCCAAACATGAAAGTTTAAGTCCTCATTACAAGGAACAACCTCCAAGTGTTAGTTTCCGGAAATTCCATCGAGAACATATATAAAATATGCCTCAAACTTTCCATTTTCTAACAGAACCATTTGGTCCGGGTTGATTGAGTTATGGGTTGTGGTTTGGTTCGAAATTTTTAAAAACCGATGACATGTGGTTTGGTTCCGGTTTGACCCCTAATCCGAACCAAACCGGACCGTGATCACCCCTACTCTTTATATATGTCTTTTGGCTTGTACTCCTCAACTTCTTTTATTTGCTTTAAATTTGAAATTTCATAAATGCTTTAACAAGAAGATAATAATGATGGGTGTATATCTTATTTATTACTCAGGAGACAAAACTGACCGAATTTCTATCGAAAGCGACCGATTTTGGTCGCTTTTGAAAAGACGTGTGCCGACTCATTTCACGGACCAATCACATTGCGACACTACACTAAAATGTTGTTACGTGCATTAAATGCACGTAGTAGGCATTTCTGACCCACTTCGGTTGGTATTATTCGGTCGCTTTTCTAATCGACCCATTTCTGACCAAAAGTTAGTTGGTTCTATTCAGTTGGAAATGAGAGCATAACCGACTGAAACTTAGTCAGTAGTTGGCCGGTTTTGATTTATTTCCAACCAAACCTATCGGTTGGTTTTAGTCGGCCGTGTTTGTAGTCGACGTGGAAAGCCACATGGGTTGCTACTTACAAAATGGGGCCTACTACTTGCATAACCAACCGATGGTTGGTTGGTTTTGACGGCATTATCGACCAAACTTTAGTTGGTTATATTCAGTTGGAAATGAAACCATAAGTGACCGAAATTTAGTCGGTAGTTGGCCGGTTTTGATATATTTCCAACCAAACTTGTCGGTTGGTTTTAGTCGGTCGTGTTTGTAGTCGACGTGGAAAGCCACATGGGTTGCTACTTACAAAATGGGGCCTACTACTTGCATAACCAACCGATGGTTGGTTGGTTTTGACGACATTATCGACCAAACTTTAGTTGGTTATATTCAGTTGGAAATGAAACCATAAGTGACCGAAATTTAGTCGGTAGATGGTCGCTTTTGATATATTTCCAACCAAACTTGTTGGTTGATTTTGTTCAGTCAGAAATAGCCGTCATTTCCAACCAATCCTTGACGGTCCCTTTTATAATGGTCGCTTATGACCCCTGTTTCTTCTAGTGTACTAAACACGTTTAATTTGGTTTAATCTACGTGACCAAAGAAAACAAATACATTTGAATTGTTGTACAAATTGAGGGACTATATATATTAGAATTAAGTGGATCAAATAAATGAATAATATGTGTTTTATGGTTGTGGAAGCTAATTAAACTCTCATTATTTGCTCAATTAACAATCAAACAGGTTTCAGTGTCATATTTTCATGACTAGGATTTTCGTTTTCTTGAATGTTTGGTATTGGCTTTCTTCTTTTGAATATATTAGAGAAATGCAATGTGTAATTAATAAAACCTAAAATAAGTTAAATTTTCATTTTTTTTTCAAAAAGTTTGTATTTGTATTTGGGTGATTCTGCTTTTTACAAATTACCTATGATATACTTGAATTAAGTTCTAAAATCAAAATTTTCATAAAGTTTATATGTTAATAGAGTAATTGTATATTCATAAAATTTTTTAGTAGAAAAATGTGCGTGAGTGAATATGCCTCAAATTTATTATCATCTAATACGTCGATCCGGGGGAAGTGGGGCTATAAACTCGGGAATATAGGATAAATATTTAAATAAAATATCTGAATTCAAATTCAATGAATATTATTCGAATATGAATAATATCCGAATTCAATTTCATTTTTTTTTCTAAATATACGCCGATTCATCGAACTGTACGTGACTTTTTCGATACGCTCAAGTAAGCCAGAGGTTTAGTTAAATTGACGAGGTTAATGACAAAAGCAAAAAATTGAGACCTCGTGAGTCGTGAGAGCCTAACATGACCCAACATATTTTGAGATGATTTCCATCAACACAAAAGCAAAATTTGAGATCTCGTGAGAGCCTAACATGACCCAACATACTTTGAGATGATTTCCATTAACACATAAAAGCGAACGTGTTAATATAATGATATTGCAGCACGAATCTATACTATTATATTAAATACGAAATATTGAAAGTTTTGTAGTTTGATTCTGAAATTTTTTGTAGTTTGGTCACTTCATTCATAGCCGTTAGATATTTCTGATCAAATCGATGAGAACCGTTAGATAAAATATTAAAATTATTATATAGAATATCTTTACCATTTTTTCTAACTAAAACATCTCATTTTTCAAAAATATCGCAGTCAGTTTCATTTAATAAAATAACATAATAATGTTATAATTGCTAATAACTAACCAATATCATTTTTAGCCAAAGTGTATATTCTTTTTTATATTTTCTAACTAAAATTTCTACTTTTCTATTTTTCCTAAATAAAACTTCTCATTTTCCAAAAATATCACGAACAGTTCTATTTAATAAAATAAAATATTAATATTATAATTATTAATGACTAACCAATTAGATTTTTTTTCCAAAACGTATTACTTTTTTTTATATTTTTTAACTAATATTTCTCCTAACTAAAACCTCAAAAATATCATGGGTTATTCCATTTAGTAGCATAAAATACTAATATTATAAATCTATCTCTCTATCTATACTATATTATTAAAGACGAAACATTGGAAGTTTTGGTATCTGTTTTTTGATACGGTACTTGCCTTATTTAATTGTTTATTTAATTATTATAAAAATTATTATAATCAGTTCCTCTTTCAGTTAAAATACATTACCATTTTTTTTCTAAAAAATCACGGGCAATTTTATTTTTCAGCTAAAACATGTTACTTTTTCTATTTCTCTTGCTAAAATCCCTCATTTTTCAAATATATCACGAGCAAGTCCTTACTTATTTACTTTAAAATCTATTTTAATACTTTTAATTGACAATTACTTTTTTCAACTAAAACACGTCACCTTTTCTATTTTTCTTACGAAAACCCCTCTTTTTTTCAAAAATATCACGGGCAAATCGTTACTTTTATATTTTAAAATTCAACGAAAACATGTTACTTTCTATTTTTCTTACTAAAACCCCTCTTTTTCCAAAATATCACGGGCAAACCGTTACTTATTTATTTTAAAATCCATTTTAATACTTTAATTATTTAAAAATGTTTAACACGCCTACTTATTTTTTTTTAATAAATGCAATTAATAAAATATAAAATATAAATAATAAAATTAATAATTATTAAAAACAATTCGTGCATCGCACACGTTTTAAGCTATATTATTAAAGACGAAACATTAAAAGTTTGGTAGTCGGGTGGACGGACTGTCGGTAATTAGTGATTTTACTTAATTACTCTTACTTTTTAAAAAAAAACTATCACTAAGAAATAACATTATTTATAACCAATTACCTTTTCCATTAAAATACATTACTGATATGAATAGAAAAGTAATTATAGAAATATAATTGCTGATTCTTTGGAAAGACCAAGTATTTAAGGCCCAAAACCCAGATTATTTATTAATTTCGTAATTAATAAATAGGTAAAATATACCGCTCATAAAAAGAGTCCAAAATATGGTAAATTCATCAAATAAGGATCTGGAATCCCAATTAAAGGCAATTAATGAGTCATAACCTTTATCAACAAGGAAAAGACTTATCCTGCAAGAAATACAATGTTTATCCAATATCAATAAGGAGACTTATTCGCTAAGACTTCTAAACATACCATAAATACTAGGCTCTAGACGCCTATATAAGGACCCTGATCCTACAATCAGAACTACGTTTTGGGCACAGCTCCATACGTCACAACGTCTCGAAGGCGCAACAAGCTACAAAGGCACCCCTAGAACTACGTTTTAGACTTCATCCACGAATAAGGACATACAAGTCATCTACAACGTTTTAGACTTCATCCTCGAATAAGGAAATACAAGTCACTACGTCCTTGGTGTGCCCCTGCCGCCATAGCCCCGAGGGCAACACCAAGAACTACGTCTTTGGCTTGATTCTCAATAACGATTTGAGATACGTAGGCATCTTGTGAGGACCGATTTAGTCTCGAAATGCAATTGCAACCATTAAAGCTTGAAGCTCATTAATCCTAGCAATTAATATACAAGTACGTTTTTTAATCCATAAAATTTGGCAAACAATTATTAATTTATTTTAAAACCTATTTTAATACTTTTAATTATTTAAAAAAGTTTAATACGCAAACTTATTTTTTTTAACAAATGCAAATTAATGGAATATTAAAACATAAATAATAAAAATAATAATTATTAATAACAATCCGTGCATCGCACGGATTTTAAGGTAGTATATATAAAAGTATTGAAAGTAACAAATAATACAATGGAATTTTGATCAAATTCGATCCCTATAACGAATATAAAGCACTGAAAGTAATAAATAATACAATGGAATTTTGATTAAATTCGATCCCTATAAACGATTATCAATCAAGTAAGAGATTATACAATTGATCAATAAAATACAAATTATAAGATATAATATTTTGAAAAATGCTAAATATTCCAAAAAAAAATCCAAAAATATTTCCAAATATTAATATGATCCCTAAGTAAATTTTAACTTCTTAATAATAATACGTGATCCGCTCACAAATATAAACATCTCATGTATCGTAAAAAAGGAGTATTAAAAAAAGTAAATCAAAATAACTCTATCGTGAAAAAGAGAATATTGAAAAGTAAATCAAAACAATGTTAAAATATATCCAAAGACGCCAAGATTACATTTTTCAATTTATTCGGGAAACTGGGATCACATGATAAGCTACTTATATTATCAAGTAGTAAATCAACATGATGTATAGAATATCAAAATACAACAATCGCAATTTCTAATTTTCTCACAAAACAGTTACAAGTTTTACAATCATATCTCACAAATAATATGATTATTTTTCATGCTATAACTGAAGTACGCACATATTGCAACAACATTTAATTGTCAAGAATAAATTTTGTCTAAACAATAATTCTGAATAGTAATGAAAAACCAAAGTTTCAATTTCCAGGATCCATTTTTCAGGCTACTAATATCCCCCTGTTTATTTGAAAGAGTAAATGAATTCTCTCTTTAGTGCTCATTTAACTTTAAAATTCATTAATCACATATAACTACATAAATTATTTTTTAAATAACATTCTTAAAATTGATTTTTTTTAAAAGAAAATTAAAAAAAATAGTTTGTACAGTTATATGATGAATGCACATTGAAATACATGCATAAAAGTTAAATAAAAATATTATTTTAAAATTAAGGACAAGAATGATTTTTTTAATATATATAATTAAACACACTTATACACTTACCTCATCTTATCATACAAATCTCGACATCCCGTAAAAAAGAACTACTTGGATGTTACGATTACTTATATTAGTTATGTAATATGCTTCGATAATATAACACGATGTACCATTTTCCTGCCGTAAAAAATATAGTATATGCTGCTCATGTAACTCAAAATCGCATACAACAGTTAGCCATGTGACATGAACTGCCAAACTCTTGTAGTGTAAACTACTTCAACTTGTAACCCTTTTGATTTAATTACAAGTGGTGTAAATTTCAAAGTCATATAATATTATTCACATACTAAAATATAGATTCTCCTCCCTCCTTTGACCGACCCTCACCATTACAAAATTAAAAACAAAATAAAATACAATTAATTAGGACTTTTAACATGGTATTTCCTAGAAATGCTAAATGCCAGGGAAAGTTTAGAACCTCAAGGCAAAGTGCACTTAGCTGGTGAAGTTTTCGAGCAGAAAAAACAATTAATGTTAAGTAACAGGATCGGTTTTACTCAGAAGACAAAGTGTCACACTGCCACTTAGCTGGTGAAGTTTTCGAGCAGAAAAAATAATTAATGTTGAGTAACAGAATCAGTTTTACTCAGAGATCAGTACTTTTGATGCATCGACATTCACAGGCTAAACGATTGTTGCGGTATATAAATTCTCGTTTATTAGAGGTGAAGACATGAAATCGTAAAAAAAATTGTCTTAAATATGAATAAATCTCGTAATTCTTGTATTTGCATGAAAAAATCAATGCTAATTATATCGAATATTAATAAATATGGATGATATGTTGCAACAAGCGCTATTATATAATATATGTATATGTAACTGCATGGAGTATAAATTAATCAACAAACTAAAAGCCAAAGAAAAAACTGAGAGCTCCTTCCAATATTATATTTGATTGTCAACCAACTCTCCCTTAATAATTAAGAACCCCTCCTAATTGGCTAATAATGAAAGAGCAGTTGTATTATTATATGCTAAATCTAATAATCTGCAAATCATTGACCTGGAAACCACTCAGTACATGCAATTTAATAACAATCCTGGAAACTATTGTTTAAAGTCCAATCCCCATCACCCTACTTCTATAAATTTCAAGACAGATCAACACATTAGATTACATCACTCACTAATCATATCAAAGATAGAGGTCTAATCATATCCTATGGATTCCAAGATGTCTAACAAGATCTGTGAAATTGTTAAGCTTCAGCAAATTCTTAAGAAGTGGAGAAAGGTTGCTAGCTCAAAGAAAACCAGCCCTGGTGGAGGAGGTGGAAAGAGCATCAAGTTTCTCAAAAAAACTCTCTCCTTCTCCGATCACAATGCACTTCAAGGGATGGCTCGGGACAGTGCTGTCCCGAAAGGATCCCTAGCTGTTTGTGTTGGAGAAGAAATGAAGAGATTTGTCATCCCTATGGCATATTTAAGGTGTCAAGCATTTGACATTTTACTGAAAGAAGCAGAAGAAGAATTCGGGTTCCAGCAAGAAGGTATACTAAGGATTCCATGCCAAGTTTCACTTTTTGAGGAAGTCATCAAGCTTTTGGATGACAATAAAGATGCAGAGGTCATTCAAGATTATGTGTTTACTGCATGCAATAATTCAATGGTCTGCAGCTTAGCAGAAAGCCCGATAACTAATACTTGCCATCCACAAAGTCCAGTATGCAGATAATTTTAGAGTTGAGACTTCTCAACCTGCTTTTGTTTTTATGTTGAAGCAATTAGAGAGGGAAATCAATGTTCATCATTCTTACTTTTGAATATTATTTGTTTGATCACGTGAGACATGTATCGTACACAAATAATGAAAATGCATTCACTGTTTGAATCATACCAGCAATCTTGTATCGAAAAATTTATCTTGAATCATTGATCAACTTTTAGATAATGATGAGTATTACATTTTAACAGGATAAAATGGCCTACATTTAAGAATCAGGAGGGGGGCAGTGGTGGCAAAACTGCTCCTAGTGCTATAATAGGTCCAGAATTCGATTTTCACACCCCTCTTTCCCTGTACTTAAGAAACTGAATAAATTGTAAAATAGGTCAACAATCCCCAAAAATCACTCACATACACTTTAAAATGGCCGGATTCTGATAACCTGACAAGGTAAGACATTTAAACATGATAAACTGGCCTACATTTAAGAATGAGGAGTGCGCAGTGGTAGCAAAACTGCTCTTAGTGCTTAAATAGGTCTAGAGTTCGATTTTCACATCCCTCTTATACATCGAGAAATATGTCAACAACCACCAAAAAAAACCTCACCTGCACTCTAAAATAGCTGGATTCTGATAACCTGACAGGTAAGGCTAAGTTTTACCTACTGTTTTTTCCTTTAACCAACTCAACATTCAGAAGAAATCATGTCAATTCATGCACAAATCTTGAAGCAACAAAAGCTATACCTAAACAATTAGTATTTTAAACATTATTTTGAACTTGATAGAAACAGATGCAAATGCTTTCAAGAGCAAAAAGTTGATTCTATTTAATCCAGGTTTAAATATGAGTGTTAATATAATAGAGTCGTATTGTGTTTTGTACGGCAGTTTAAAAGTTCTAAGCAGCATTACTAAATCCATGTGCAGCCAAGAATACACACACACTACAGACACACAATTACAATATAAAAAACACTTAATAAATTTTAGGGTCGTCACAGGATCACCTAAAAAAAGCATATCTCGAATATAACTCTAACTGTTACTATGCCTAATGCCGGCTGCGTATCAAGTTGCATGTAAACAATAACCACCAAGTTTTTCAGATGTTACTCCAGAACTAAGGACCACACACAGACACATGAACACCTCAGATTCAAACGATATTCAGGCTTCGAGTACCATCTAAGGATTAAAACATGGCAGACAAAATTGAAATGACTAGATATTGCATACCCTGTCATAAATTGATCTTTAATCAGTTAGTTTATCAGATTTTTCTTTGTAAGTTAGTAAAAGTTCATCAGATATCATGTAATCCTAGAACATAATCATCTGAACACATCTCAGCTAATCCGAAAAATGTCAAAAATGTAGTATGTCTAAGTGTGAGTATCACAAAATTTGTCATGCATTGGATACAACTGACAGCTGATAATATTCGCAACAACTTCTGAGGGTTACAACTGATACCATAGAAGTTTGGATGCTTGTAATATAATAAACATAAACCAAGGATCTGTTTATCAACTGTTTTTAAAGTAATGCTTCAAACAGACGTGATAGCTACATGTTTATTTAGCCAAACAAGATCAATGAGTGAGGCATGTAAATGTACGATCCGTAAGTCTTGCCCTGCATACAATGTATTTAACTAATGCATGTGTGTTTAATATAATACACAAATTTGCACTTCTAACAAGAGAAAGCATATGTTATTTTCTCAAATCACATGCAACAACATTGTCACTGACTTACATTTGGCATTTAAAATTAACAGTGGGATAATAATTGTGTATTTTTACATAATTTCTTACATAGTATGCGAGAAACCGACACAGTCAAAGTCAAATTGCAACCCTAAGATTTAATGTGCATAAGACCTCTCCATGGAATTTGTACTGATACCATGTGGTCTCTTAACAATTGTAAGCAAAGAGTAAAACAGATGGGAACCAAAGAAAATTTCAAACTACCACCAAGATACCTTAATAAACTAAGCCTGACTATAGGAGTTGAAATCTGATCACTTTTATATAATGCATATGATTTACAATACAGAAATCTCCTTACATAACAGAAATACACACCTTGTGACTTGTGAGTAGTTAAAAAATTATGTTAAAACCGGGGATTCTTCAGGTCCATAGACAGAGTTGATGGACTGGCAATCTACTATTTTTTTTTAATTGTAAGCATTAGTAAATCTACCGATAGTATTAGTATTGGTATATATATGTTATGATAGAGTCTTAGATATAATATAGTTTTATTTAAATTAATTTTACATATTCAAGAATTGTTTTTCATATGTATTGAAGACCTAATGCTATCATAACTATCGATCTGTGTTTGAATGAGATTACGTAGAAGTACAGAACAATACCTAGATCAATGTGGTGAACTCTGCCACACTTAAATTCCTGTACAGAGAAACTAGATTCTTAATCCGAATCCAAAGTTTTTAGGTGTCTAACTGTTTCAAATTCAATTAACCAAAAACAATCCTATTTAAAGTTACAAATCTGACTGACACAAATGCAGAATATCTGTGCAAGCATTACTATTTAACTCAATCGCCAAGTTTATACCTAACTAATAGACATGAACTTCCAAATTAAAGTATTCATCTCATAGGTTTAAACTTAAATTTCATAGTTTAACAGCTGTCTGTAAAAATTTGAGTTGAAGTTTTTACTTCTATATATATATATATATATATGTGTTTAGAAATGATGACAAGATTTGAAACTCTACAGTCAGCTGACTATTAAAATTTTATGAAACCATCTTAATCTTGTAAGTTTATTAAACCATATCACACACACTGTTCTTTACATTCTACTTTGCCTACATGATAGGGGTAAAATTTCTCCAACATGTTAGACGCAATAACCACTGTTGTTTTATAGCACCTAATATTATCTCTTAAAGTTGGTTAGAAGTCCTACCATATTTTACTAAGCATGTCAAGACGTTTTATTTATAAACCAATTGGACGACGATATAAATTCACCTGGGAAGTAAATCTTGCTGCAACTTACTGCATGTGATAGGGTAAATAGTAAGAAAGATAATGTCCAGAAAAATAAACTCCACAGCCGGAGTTCAAACATGATTATTTCAACAGATGATGTTTAAATCAGCCATTGCTAATGCAGAATCTGCATTCTTGCTGCAACTTACATGTACAGTAATTAAGTTTGAAATCTAAAAGGTTACAGAATAGCAAGATTTCTGTAAAATAGTGGTAACTTGCCTTCTTTATTGCGGACATTTAATTTTGGATATAACAGAGACTTGTTCGTACTCTAGGCTGGTAACATGTTAGCAGAAATTAATTTGACAAGGGAAGAAGCAGAGAAGTGGGTTCCTAGGTAACTTGAGGAAAACTAATGTTATCTCAGAAAATTAGGAAATGTCAACCATTGTGCTCGACCTTATTGTGATTTTGCCAGCCAGGGGCTCATGATTGGTCTACCTATCTATTAAGTAAAAAATTATTATATCATTTTTTTAAAATTACATATAGGAATAAAATGATTGTACTTGATTTAGTAGTTCAATTGGATTAAGAATGGACCTCTATTTCATCAACTATTATGGTTGTAGATTAATTTATGGAAGTAGATGGTTGTTAAGATATTTTTCTTTTTGATGCAGGACTATTAAGGTTAGGATTTCAATATAAACAGATGTTGTCAATCATTACTAAAAAAAATTAATGATTATCATGAATTACAGATCTGATGATAGCGAAAGCTCTATACATTAAGACAGCCATGGAATATGCTCATAGATAAGTAACAAAATCACACTGTTCAACAAACAAGTTTGAAAAAGAATTTTCACTTTAATTTGAATTTCTCACATAATTGAAAATTTTGGAAGGGGTTCAAAACTCAAGAGTGATTCATGCCTCAGTTACAACTTATCTCAATATAAGAATACACTTAAGGGAAGATAAGCCCTGGGTTAAAGCACTTGAAACAATCAAATCAAACTAAAATTAATAATAAAATTTGACTGTCTGAATCCTGTAACATTACTGAACTATATCACGCACATCGTTCTTTGCATTCTCCTCTACCCACAGGAGATACCGGGTAGGAATTTTCTCCCATGTGTTATACATAACAGCCACTGACCCACACTTGCCCTGTCTTATCCATAGTTACAAGGAAACGGGAACGGACCCCCGTTTTGCGATCCGGATACTTCGTTTCGGAACACGGTACGGTCGCGATCCAAATCGCTGGGGTTCGTGACCCAGATCTACACTTCACACGCTCTATTCTTAATTTGTTATACACATTTATATTTTGCATATAATAAAAAATGTTCGCTAATTTTAAAATAATTCAGTTAATGAAGACATAATCGTTACCAAATAGTACTTTTTCATTAAAAAAAATATATTTCATGTATATATATTTTTGAAAAATGAATATTTCAAGTACATTTCAACAAAAAATATGCATGTATTAATTAAAATAATAAAAAAAAATACCCATCGTACCCAAACGTCCCAACGTACCCAACCGTACCACCGCACCGGATTCACTTTAAGCAATATTTTACGTATCCGTTTTTGTACCCCGTTTCGAATCAAATCCCGTTCCATGTCTTATCCAATTTAGTCTCTCACACTGGGTTAGAAGTTGATCCATATTTTACGAAGCATTTTAACAACATAATCTACATTATCCATGTCCAAGATCTGTTATTCATAATCCAAAAGGCGTTCTTCAACTATGGCCAACATGTTTTAGTTAATTTTTAGTTGGACGATTCAAAAATCACCTGAAAAGTAAGTTTTACTGCAACTTAATTGTACAACAATCAGTTCAATCTACAAGGTTGTAAATAGCAAGATATCTATTACTCCAGACTGCTATTACTCACAAAATTTTAAATTCAGTTCCAATAGAGGCTTCTATTACTCCAGACTTGTTAGATAAGACAGATTTATTTTGAAAACTGAAAAAGATTATGTTCTGGAGAAAAAAGATGGGGAGGGGGTAAACTGAGAAGAAGATTAATGTATTCAGAGAATTAGAATTTTAACTTTTGTCAACCATTATGCTATACCTCATCCGGATTTTTCCAGCAACTGGCTCATGATTGTGCTATCTATCTTTTTAAGTAAAAAATTGTAAACTATATTTATTATTTTATTAGATATAGGAATAAAATTTATGGTACTTGATTTGATAGTTTAATTATAGTAAGATTGGATAAGTTTTTCCGCATCCATTATGGTAGTAGATTTCTTTAGCAAAGTAGGTGGTTGTTAGGAAGTTTTCTCTTAATTTAGGACTATAAAGCTTATGATTCCAATTTAAAAAGATGTTGTCAACAGCTATTCAGAGATTTAAATTGTTATGAATGCTGAATAAGATAAAAGGAAAGACCTTGAAATTAAAGACAGCCATGGAATATAGATATACACTCACAAATAAAAACCCACAGCTTCCCCAACAAACCAGATTGAAATAGAATCTCATAATAATATAAAATTTTCACTTAATTAAAGATTTACAATGGGTCGTAAGTCAAAAAAGATTCATTCATCAATTATAACTTATCTCATTAAAGGAGTACACTTGAGAGAAGAGGAGACCTGGATAAAGGCTCTTGAAACAATCAGATCAAATTAAACTCGCAATAACATGATCTATCATAGCTACCACTTGGCATTTGAAACTACTCCATTCCGCCTCTAGGTTCTTTATGTCAGGTCTTCTCCATCCGAGTAATTTGGAAAGGTAACACACTTGAAAACTTTGCACTTGGAGCACAATACATATCCAACCTGCAACTTTACTTAGTCAGAAATCAGAATACTTAAACATAATGCTTTATCAAATGCATCAGTATATATAAGAAGCTACAGTTATTGGACCAAGGCTATCTAATGACATGAAATATTTTAGTAACTTTCTTTATTAAATGCCTTTATCATGAAGACATATAACATGCAATATCTTTCTGGAATCTGGATGATCAGTAGTCAAGACATCAGCTATCCTCTCTTCATAAATTTTTTTGACAAAGTTATAGATATCAGTCAAGGTTCCTTCCACTTGGATCAGAGAAACACGTCATCCAACAAGATACTCAATGGCCACTAAAAAAGAAGAAGAATGGGCTGTGAATAATACAGAACGTCAAAGATTTAAAGAAAGAGTTCATAAATCCAGGGTACATCCCGATAATACCACTATACACTGAATCTTCATTCAGAGTTCTATCATTACATAATTACTATTTACAGCCATGTGGTGCATATATATTATTTGGTCTCTTTAGGTAAAAAAATGTGTGAGTTGATGGATTAGTGAAGGTTGCAAATGAATGAAATACGGCACACACATAGGGAGATTAATCGGCTGTTTAATCTTTTTCATATCCAGAATTAATCTCATAGAATGTTTACCAGAGTAGACGAGGTTCACCTTATGTAGCCATTCATAAGTTTACTAAGATAGCTAGTTTAGCATTATTGGCTGAACCACGAGACTGAAACTAATAACTGGAAAATGCCAAAAGATGGTATGAATCTTAAATGCATATAGTATCACAGATTTTTCTCCCTTACATCAGTGTGTGTGTGTGTAAGGTTTATCCACAACTACTTGCTTTCCGCATATTTTCCATTCCACTGCTGAACAAAGTCACTGTACTCCTTAAATTTAGCTACATTTAGTGATTGAATTCCTTGTTCTAATAGGAAATAAAGTGCACTACTTAGCAAGTAAAAGAAAAGAGTTACAAAAAGTAATAATTACAGCTCTGCAAGATGGACAACGACGGTAGATCCTATTGTTTTCAGATTTCACGTTCGTCTTCTGCCCTTTACAAAAATCACAAAGCAGCCATCCTCTTCCTTCACAAGGTTCACACATAATTCCCCCATCAACCTTTAAATAGAAATAAATGATCAAATTTAGAACGAAATTCTGAATAAGTTGTAGGAGTACAACAGAGACAAATGCATCAGCGCGACTTTGAATGTTGTGACATTTCTGGAAAAGCGGTTGAAATTGGGGTATAATCCGGTTTATGATTTTTTATGCAATTTTGACTTGCGCCCCTACTGAATTAGGATGGCACTATTGGATAATTGGACCTTATCAACATCGAATACTTGTATCGAATCAATGTACCACGGTGTAGAATATATACAGTCATCCATCAGATAAAATATGGCGAACGGTAGTTTCATAGTTGTGAAATCACTCTTATTTTTCTTGTTGCTATGCCATAATCTCTGCTTCAAGAACGAAAGATGCACAACATTAATAAGAAATATAGATTGCAAAACAAATACTGTACGGCCTTGTTTTGTTTTTCAACTAAACTAAACAAACAACCTTTTCTCTTCAAACCGGCTTCACATTTGTCTGATATACAACATTTATAATACCATAAAAGGTAAAAGAGCTTGATTCAATTATCACAAAAAATATAACATGAATTGGTTTCTTTTTCACTTTAGCAATTATGCTCAAATATCATTCATATGCAACATACTCGAAACAGTCATAGACATTATATAATAATCACCAAAATCCAATTTAAAGAATGTGCATACCTGTCCTTCAAGAGCTGTGCATCGCAAGGGCTTCCACATTATTCTAGCTGACAATAAAGACGTCTTTAATCGCACGTGATCAGGACTAGTCGTTCCCAATGCACAATGCTCCCGCAACAATATGGTTCGAGAAAATTCCCGATGCATGCAGGGACTGGTTGGCAGCACAGCCATATCTACCTCCTCTCAACCATTCCATATCCCAAAACTCTCCCAACATGATAAGAAACAAACAGAACATCACACCCTCAAACTCCATCAAAATTACAAATATGCCACTGACTCAAAACTCAACCACATATCTTAAACTTAACACCCCTGCGCACATTAGCCCACAATACCCTTAAATTAAAATTTCAAATCAATCATCATAATACACACTGTTTAAAATCTCTTAAGGCGCAAATTAGCAAACCACCGGAGCTCAAAAAATGACAATCACACTCTTCTGTATATCCCTGCTTTTATGCGCCGCTTATACAAATTCAAATCCATGTGACCCGAACAACCTGAGAGATCCGAAAACGCTCCGACCCGACCAACTCACAGTCCTCATTAACGGCTACTCCGAGTCTCGTATCCCTCTCCTCCAATCAATCGCCGCCACGTATGCATCTTCTCCGATTGTATCGTCCGTACAAATCCTATGGGGAAACCCTAAAACTTCAATAAAGATCCTAACTTTACTCTCTCAAAACCTCTCAATCGCATATCCGGGAGCTCCGATCGCCGTGATCCGGCAAAAAAACGATAGTCTGAACTCGCGATTCAACCCGCGGCGATCGATCTCGACTCGCGCGGTGTTGATTTGCGATGACGATGTCGAAACGGATGTGAAATCAATTGAATTTGCGTTTACAATGTGGTCGAAGAATCGCGATAAGTTAATCGGATTCTTCGGGAGATCGCATGATTTAGATTTAATTAACAGGAAGTGGATGTATACGATGCATTCGGATAAGTATTCGATCGTGTTAACGAAGTTTATGATTGCGAGAATAGAGTTTTTGTACTTTTATCGGTGTGGTGGTGACGTGGCGATGGCGAAAGCGAGGGAGGTTGTGGATAGGAGGAGGAATTGCGAGGATATTTTGATGAATTTTGTTGCGGCGGAGGAAGGGGAAGGAGTGATGGTGGTGGAAGCGGAGAGAGTTAGGGATTACGGAGATTCGAGAAATGAAGGGAGGAGTGGAGTGGAGAGTGTAGGATTGAGTAGTCGAAAAAAGGATCATAGGAAGAGACGAGGGGAATGTATTACGGAGTTTCATAGAGTGCTTGGGAGAATGCCGTTGAGGTATTCGTATGGGAAGGTTGTTAGGAGTGTTGGTGAGCAAGGGTTGTGTGAGAAAGGGGGAAAGTTGGTGCCTTGTGATCGTCAATTTGTCGATTGAGCTAGTTTACGAGTGCTGGCTAAGTGGTGCCAGGAGGTTCTTCTACTTTGCGGAGATGATTTGATAAGCCTGGGAAGTGCAATGCTGATGATGTTCAAGTTCTACTAGGCCTTTTTTTAACTTTGAGGAGGTAATTGATGAACTTCGAAGATGTTGAGGATAATGAAGTGCTAGAAGCTCTTTGTTTCAGTTTGTTTATGTATGATTTGTGCTCCATAAAGACCAATCTTGAAATATACCTACGAATATTATAGCAAGAATTTCCAAAAATTATTGACGAGGAGTTTTATGAGCACTTTGGGTAGTCAATTGGAACAAACACTTGTCGGGGTGAAAGTAATGGAGGAAGAGATAATAGTCAATCAGGGAGATGTGCTGGTACATCGGGAAGCTGTTTTTGTACTACATTGCATTGAGCAAACAGAAGACGAGGGGAACGTCCTATGATCATAGTCGCGAGAGAAGGACCTGAACCATTAAATATTCTGAAAGAACATCTATACGAAAGAACAAGGAATGTAAAAAATGAGAGGAATGAGTTGGGTGCTGCCGGTGTTTCAAGAACAGCAGGCTGCGACAGTTAGCATGATCCTACTAGAATCTAGATATTACTATTTACTCGAGTAAGGAATAAGGCATTTAGATCATGGATTTGTGAAATCATTTAAGGACGATAGAAAGAGAGAGAGAGAGTGTGTATCGTGAATGCCTTTTGTGATTTATAACGCATCTTTGTATTGGGTTTTTAAGGGAAGAGCTTGCAATCATATTTCTGTTATTTGTTGTGCATTGGTTGAACCATTGTTTGTGTGCTTTGTTAAAACCATTAGATAGGTCCGTGACGACGCATTTTATTACTTTGATTTTATCACTCAATATCTGCAAGCATGATAATAATGCAACATTTATGTTGACGTGACTACACCACTTTTACATTTGCAGAGCAATAATAATGTCAATAGTTGTATTCTGATAGCATGACAGCTTAAACTTCAAGCATAATAATAATGCAACCTTTATGTTGACGTGACTACACCACTTTTACATTTGCAGAGCAATAATAATGTCAATAGTTGTATTCTGATAGCATGACAGCTTAAAGCTTCATTTTTATTTTGACATGACTACATATCTTTTATTTTTGAGATCAATTATTTCTGAAAAAAATGACAATTAATACAAAGTTTTAATTTTCTGAAAAAGATGAGTCGTCACTTCAAGACCTGCATAACCAATAAGACATGACAACTTCACTTTCAAGTAGGTTATATATAATTAATGATTATAGCTTCATTTTGTGCCTTACGAAAGGAATCAAACTGTATTGTTAAATTTGGAATACAAAAAATGGGTTTACGTGGGAAGAGCTTGCAATCATATTTCAGTTGTTTGTTGTGCATTGGTAGAACCCTTGTTTATGTGCTTTGTTAAAACCTTAAAGTCAGTCCTTAATAAACTCTTGTTTGCTTCGTTGTGCTCTGCCTAGTTGCAGGCATCTCGGTTTTCTGGCAAACAGCAGCTCCTCCATGATTCCATCAAGTCACTTGAAGGTGATGATGAGCTGAGATTTGATCTGTTTGTTCATCTGGTTCAGTGCCTTTTCCTCTTATGCTATTTTATCATAGTTATTTATCTTGATACTTTAAAACTTAATTCCTTGTGCTGTCGATGTCTGTCATACCGTGACATTTCTGCATATTCCTTTACAGAATATTGTTTCAGCAGCATGGAATTAGTTAAAAATATATGTTTTATTTTATCCAGTTATTGTCACTTTAGCATTCTTCTATACAATCATGTAGTACTACTTTGCATGAACCCAAGTATCATCTTTTACTTCTGAAGGGACTTGTCAGGTGCGACTAAACTTCAGTTTTCACATGTAGCATGGTTAAACCAATACATTAATATTACAGTGGAGCATAATCTATAGAAATGTGGAGTCCATAAATTCTCTATATCCGCAGCAGTATACATGGTTCATTCGAGAAAACAACAGTCAGATTAAAAAAATTCTCAAAAGAATATGACATAACTCTCCTAAGCCTATATTGAAAAGATATGATCAATTAACTATAGAAAGGCACATGCAAGACGCATGCCTAGACTAACCTAGCTATGTATATATATCGATACTTTATATACACGTATTTCAGCACAGTCTCTCATCCTTTCATCTGAATTTTTGGTGTTAATATATATACCCATGTGGTTCTAATCCCTGCATACCTTCCCCTTGAAAGACGTCCAACCTCAATGGGAAGTCATGCTTGCTACACTGATGCACCATCACGAATCATCTATCAGACAAGACAGATGCACTCCACGAAAGAATGGCCTCCCGAGCAACTGATGGAAAACCTGAGGGTATCACAAAGAGCTTTATATCATTCAAGAATGCCTAGAACACTACAAATATAACGGAAGAAAATAACTTGTTATACTAGTCTTTTGACTCTCTAATTGTTCAGTGCAGTGATGTGCTTTGACAAAGCACTTTTACGCCTTGCTCCCGAGTTTTTTAAGGGGCGAAAGTAAATGGATGTAAGAGAAAGTAATCAAAAAGAGAAGTAATTTGTTTCACTCGCTTGCTCCCGAGTTTAAAAATTATAGAGTGAAATTAATTTCACTAACATGCTCCCGAGTTGTAAGGAAATCATATAAATGATTGTAAAGTTACAATTCAATCCTTAAATGTAAGAAGTTATAATTTAAGTATTAAGGGTATATTGGTAATATCATGTGTTTTAAAATAAGTCACACCACTTGCTTTCACTTGCATTCCATTTTTGGAGTGAAACTTTTAGGAAGAAATCTTATAAAATTTTCATTCCTAATCACTTACTTCCTTCCTTTGAAAAAACCCGGGAGCACAAATAGGAATGCAGGTTATGTTATTTGCTTTCCCTTTCACTTGCTTTCGTCCCTTTTTAAAACTCGGGAGCAGGGCATTAGGCATGAAAATAAATAATATGAAAGATCATGTATAAACCTTCAAATTTCGCATTACCTTAAATGTGATTTTGCACTAGAAAACCATTTAGATACAAGTGTAAATAGAGAAGGACCCTTTTAGGATGTTCCTACTAATTATGTAGGTGTTGTTGAAGCTTGAAAAGTTGGGTAATTCTTGTCCAGAAAATAACTATTTTTGGTTAATTCATTAGAGAAATGGCCAGTTAAATCGGCCGATATAACTTTAAGTTTAAGTAGATGGCCTAAAGCAAAACTTAAAGGTCACATGGGAAGATGTCAAACTAGAAAACTGAAAAGATATATAAGATTGTCCAAAATGTAATCACCACAGACAACCTAAGGAGCACTTAATATCATTGTGTTTAGATAGAGTTTACCTCGAGCTACCTCTACTGCCACCGATGGTATATCTATTTGATCTTCTAGCAGTTTGTACACGTCGACAAGTTCATCAATATGAAGCTTGGAGTCTTCAGTCAAAGCAAGTAGAAGTTGCCTACGAATCCCTCCATCAACTAGGAAAAGACGAGCACCATCTTTAATAGTGTCTGTTAGGTCCAATTTCTTCTGGATCTGCATTTCTTTAGCCAGTTCCCTATTGAAACATGTCAGATGAGATCTAGTTAGATCCTGACATTCAAGTGAGATAGTAAAACATGCACTTTTGAAACATGTAGTGAAGAGGGAAAGGGGTACTACATTTGCTTCCCTTGCAACGCTGGGTTGCTACTCATCTTTGCCACATTTTCCTTCGCCAGAACAATTAGGTTTTCAAGCCGTTTCCATTGGAAAAGACCATCTTTAAACAAAACCTAACATGAAGCAGAAGTGTGTGAATCAAAGTAATTTCAATTGTCGGAGACTAAGTGGAAACTGGGAGTGCAGAAGCTAGTTAATATTCTATTATTTAATAATATCAAGATAGTTGCTCAGAAGATTATCCTATAAGTTTGTGTATTTGATGCCGATTGGAATCTTTTTTTAAGCTTTAAGTTTATCCCTGGCGAGCTAAAAATTTCAGGTCACCAACACTGAAATAGTATATAGTCCATCAGAAAAGAGCATCTTTTTTTAAGCTAGACACAGAGTATGCCGTATAACATTAGAGAAGGAATCCAAAAAGTCATTCACACATATTAATTTAGAAAATTAGCTCCAAAAAAAGGAGATTCTCGTAAAGAAACACTTAAAAATTTAGTAATGGATTATCATCTAGAACTGTTTTGACAAACCTGTATAAGGCGTTCACGTAGAGCAGGGTTTGGATCTGTTAGCAGGCGTTTTGCGACATATGGATAGGCAACCTGGTACAAAAAATAATATATATATATTAAGACTTGAGTAAATGTTGAATAATAAACATTACCATGACATCTAATACCATAAAAAAAGATCTACTTTATATGCTTGTTTGGTGTGTCTGTACACGTATTTACGCTGGAAAGTATATGTACAACGTGATGTATATCAACACCTTTCTGTGCTTGAATTTACATGAGAGCAATCAGCTCTCCAAACCATAGAAAATTAAGACGCCTCCAGGTAATATACAATGTACAAGACCTACAATTTGTCGAATGACCTCTGCATAATAGATCTCCTACACATGTTTTTACAACGAACAGGCTTCAAAGAGAAAAAGATACAAACATAATAACAAAAAATTTAAGGAGAAATGCTGATTCTGGATATAGTTCTTATGCTTCATCTGGTTGACAGGAACATAAAGGAGAATGATTAAACTATGCAGACATTCATGCCGAACTTTCACTTCGTCC
Organism: Heracleum sosnowskyi; assembly: GCA_030848705.1. NCBI lineage: Eukaryota > Viridiplantae > Streptophyta > Magnoliopsida > Apiales > Apiaceae > Heracleum > Heracleum sosnowskyi. The sequence goes on along the minus strand of CM061242.1, from coordinate 3,135,010 downwards.
CCCGTATCTTTCTGCTATTCCACAACCTCAAACTAGAGCTCACTCCTTCTCATTCATGAATTCACTTATTCCTTCCTCCCATTCATGTTCATTAAAAAAACATAATTACTAGAAAATTTACAATCCAATCTCTTCCCTCTCACCTCCTCCACCCTTCTCTTCTACATTTAGTCGTCATACTTTCATTACAGGCTTCACTCCATCCATACATTTAAATAATTACAATCCCCACAAGTTCTTTTCGTATCAACACAAGACATGAGCTGTTATTTATTTTCTTCCTAAAGATTAAGGTCTGAGATTTATATTCGGCTCAACAAAATCTAATAAATCTATTGTCTATTCTCGTTTAATTTTGCATAAAATGATATCGAGCTTGATTCAAATAAATGGAAGAGAGGCATGACAAATGACTTATGTTTAGAACTTTAAACATTTAAAAAAAACATCTTGCGCTACATAAGATAAAAGGATAAGAGATTTAACCTCTAAAAATTTAAATTCTGGCTTCAATGTAAAACAGATGCCTTCTTGAGTTAATAAAGAACGAATGACAAGAGAAAACCTCTCCGGTATACGGATAGGATATTGGTAAACCAGTTGATTAAATTTTCCTGCGGAATATGCAATTAGATCAGATATTCATGTTATCACATTTGAAACAACTAAATTCAAATCTAGGAGAAGTAAATTTAAACACATGGACGGTCAAAGGTCTCAGATATCACAGTTCGATAAAATATTGTTCGGTGCACGTAAATTCTGAATCTACATTGTATATGTTAGGCGCACATAAATTCTAAATCTACATTGTATTCCTTATGGACCTGGTACTGAATCCCAACTCACAAGGACCATATGCAGTTGTTACGACATTGCATAATCCTTACATCACTCTACGGTTAAGCATCAGAATAACCATATAAGAAAACTGCATTCTATTCATAGAGAAAGAACCTGTAACACTTCTGAAATTGAAATCAGATAGTCCTTTCCCAGAAGAGTTTTGCCAGATTGATTCCAAGGCTGGGACAATTGGAGTGACATCTGTTCCACTAGCAAGGAACCCAAGCCTGGTGAAATCATTAGCCATTTCACCATAATCCTCATTAACAGCATGGACCACAGCATCAATCAAAATTTGTTTATTTTGCTGGATGGAGAAAAAGAGCAATAGGTAGATACTTAATATCATAATAATTAATAAGTAAACTAGGAATTTTTTTTTAGCAAACCTAGGTCTTTCATACTTGCACATACACACAATCAATGACACAAGTGACGAGGGTCAGACATTCACTACAGAGAGATATTTGATTAATTTTTATAGAAGTCCACATACTTCACACTACTAAAGAAAGGGGTTGTCTTCTATACTGCATTTCTTACTGAATGTATCACATTACCTAAACAAACAACCCAGACAATCCATGTGTATAGAACTTCATCTAAAAATACCCAACGAACCCTTATGATTTTACAAAAAGACTTTGGAGGTGACTGGAATGTTCATTCAAAAAACACAAGGCTTCAATGTGTACAAAAGCAACTCTGGTTCAATGTGTATTTTGATGGGTCTTATAAGGTTCAGAAGAACTTTATACCAAGAAAATGAAAAATGCAATGGTATTTGACACTATCTATGTTTGAGAGCACATATCGAACCTGACTCAGCTGAGCAACATTTCCAAAGTCCACATATGCAATTCGTCCATCACGCATTGCAAAGATATTTCCTGGGTGTGGATCCCCATGAAACAATCCAAATTCTAGCAACTGACGCAAAGCAGCACTCACTCCAATAGTCAAGAATCCATCTATATCAAGTCCAGCGTCCTTAATAGCCTGACAAAAGAAGAAAAATCAGTCAGGGAAGATGATTAACTCTTAATTTCCTTCAGAGGAAAAAGGAGGACAATATACCTGTGGATTAGTGCACCGTATACCATCAATCCATTCCATTACTAAAACACGTGAACCTGAAAGTTGTTTATAGACCCGAGGAATTTTTACAGTAGGATCTCCTTTGAAGTTCTCTAAAAAATCTTCAATATTGCGAGCTTCCTGTAAATTCAACATACAAAATAAATTAAAACACCAATTGCTCAGATACTTGGTCATCTTTCAGCCCAGTTTAGTGCTGTATGGATTTCATAAAAGTGCCAAGTGCATATCATGGAATACATGAAAGCAAATCTAAATCAGCTGGCCGACATTATTTCATTACCTTTCTTTTTTTATTTGGGATTTCCCAATATAAGAATCCTCTTGCTACAGATACTTTTTACTCCTCTTGCTACAAATACATTTACTAAGTTTACTAATTTACTCTACAATACTCTCAAGATAGTAGGAAATCGAAAACTTGAGCTAAATTTGGGCACAGGAAGCTGCACTTTAATTATGTTAACTTTATTTTCTTTCTAATTACTTAATCGCACCAGGATGAAATGCTAATTTTTTCATGTGTAAAAATTTCGCAAGAGAAACAGCAAATCAGGAAAGAGAATGTTTACAAGAACAAAATTGATTAGTATAGATTAATATATGATCTCAAAATGCTGGGAGTGGATCTGTTGAAATCACTCAGAGTACAGTTTAAAACTAGAAAGAGTGGTCTAATAAAAGTAATCGTTTATTAATAAACATGCAAAACACCGTTAGGATGTGACATTTTTCCTTTTTTTAAACTGTAACAAGCGGAATGTCTAATGCAGCATAGAAATAAAATTGCAACAAGTACCAAGGTATAATCAAGCTCCTCCAGAAGCTTCTCGCCAAATTCATCAACTATAAGTTCTGCATTGCAACCTAATTTCTCTATACTGATGCCATTCAGAAAGGATGCAAGAGTGCGGAAAAGGAAAAGATCTCGATATATTATAGGCTCTATCTCCGGCCTTTGAACCTGTAAATAAAAACAACATTTTAGTTTAAGGTAAAATATTTTTTACACTTAATAAATGTGAGGCATTGTACATGTTGTATGTGTATGGTAGACTGTCAGTTATTAGTCTGGAGTAGTTTCACACGTGATTATATTATAAAGCCCATCTTATATATTTATCCAAGTATGCTACAGATGAATTGCCGATACTCCAGTTTCAGTCAATCAAGATGATTAAATCAGAAGGCCACAAAATTTGCTGAGCCCAAGGTAAAATCTCTACCAGTGTGCATAATTCCACTCATTCTACTTTTCTTGGTAGATTTTGTGGATGTAATGAGCAAGAATAAGTTTACAGAGATCGTTGAGACTTTCAAATATTACATCTTCATGGTGAAGTGGAGCTTAATGTAGGATAACAACCATTCTTAATCTTCCCTTTTTTTGTAATGCTTTTGAGCTTTTAGTACACGGAAGGGGGAAGTTAGGAATCAAACCCATGACCTTTAAGTCACGAGGCTAAGTTTTGGGGGATAAATCTCTACCTTTACTTATTTCACCATTTTAAATTAAACAACAGTATATCACTAGACAAAATGAAGGCTTATGGATGCCAACATATATATATATATATATATATATATATATATATATATATATATATATATATATATAGTGGAAATAAAATCATGACAAGAATTTCAACTAACCTTAATTGCAACTTCCTCCCCAGTGGCACGTAGAGTAGCTCTGTATACTTGACCCAAACTTGCAGCTGCTATTGTAGTTGATGAAATTTTGCTAAATACAGTTTCAAGTGGTTGACCCAATTCTTCTTCTATAATGTTGAAAGCAACCTAAACCATGATCAAGTACATATTACTTAAAAAATAACAGAGTACAAATATATTGCAGATCAAAGGCATCAATATGATTAGTACCTTATTTATTTAAACATTTGGATATGTTACTATTTTACAATGTATTCGATTAGTCAGTTTGCAGGGAGGAAGGACTGAGGATTCAATTATTCAAACCCAAGAGGAGGGGAGCATGTCACTATCAGTGAATCATCAGCGGTAGTACCTTATTGGGGAAAGAAGGAACATCATCTTGAAGAATGCAAAGTTCATTCATGTAATCTTCTCGAATAATATCAGGTCTGTTTGCAAGAACCTGTCAAAAAAAGAATCTACTTGTAAAGAAAAGAATCCTCAGAAATCGAAAGAACATAAATCTCTTCAGACAAAACGATGTCCATTACATTCCAAACAAAAAATGATCTCAACAGTATATTCAAACCACTAGCAAAGCCACAAGCAATATCAAAGACTCAATCCCACACCATTCTTAGGTTCGTAATTCTTAACCATTCAATGCTGTAAATATCTAACACTACAAACATGACAACAATTATAATCAGTAAACAAAAGAAAATGAAACCAACCTGACCAGCCTTGATAAAAGAAGGGCCCAAATCACACAAAAGATTCCTGAGCTGCCTCGCACGAAACGGAACAACTTCTTCATCTCTACCAACCAAAAAATCATACACCAAAGTTGAATAATAAAACCCCAAGCTCCAAACAATCTCCACCCCTCTACCAATCAATGACAATATTGCCCCTTGTGATTCCAATACCTTATTCCTCACCTACACCAACCACACACAAACAAAACACCCAAAATCCACAATCAAACCTCAATAAACTAATAATCCCTTACCATAAAATTCGACTCATTTATCAAGATTAAAAATACACCGTCTCTATTACATTCGTACCACGAATAATTATTAATTTATCTAGATCCTACTATACACATTATCAACCTACACCAACCACACACAAAGTAAAAGCCCTAAATCCACAATCAAATAAAGTCAAAAGTCAATAAACTAATAATCCCTTACCACAAAATTCTACTTATTTATCGAGATTAAAAATATACTACCGAAAATAATTATCCATTTATCAAAATTCAACTAAACACACATGATCAACCACAATCATTCACTAAACACATACATACACAGCATAATTTAAACAAAATAAGCAATATACATACAGTTTGAGGACTATATTTTCGAAACGGAATACAAACGCCGCGTTCGATATCGAGTTGCTCTAAAGCGCTACTATTCAGCTTCAAATTCAACAATTGGCCTTCATTTACAGTCGAAGCATTCGAAATTCTCGCCGTTTTTAAATTTCTTCTCGCCGGAGATTTGTTCACCGGTCGAATTTCCGGCCGATGACCCAAAAAAGATGATCTGTATACACTATGTGTGCTTACTATTAGTTCCATTTTTTGAAAGTATAGAAGAAATGATGAGTACAACTATATATACATATTTGTACAGGTGAGTTTGTGTGTATAGGTGGAAGTATATTTATGGTTGTAATAAGACGGGAAACTGGAGTTAAAGACTGTACGATAATGAGGTTTTGTGTAGTCCACGTATGCATTATCTGATTTTTGGAAAATGTATTTTTTTTAATTATTTGTACTAAACTACTAATATATATTATTTTTAAGAAAAAACTTAATATTTTTATCAAAATATATTTTCTGACCTTTAAAAAATATATAGTTTTCTGATTTAGAAAATTAGACACACAATATACTGTTTTTGGTTTAGGTCCTTGAACTATATGAAAAAATATTACGGTACCTAAACTTTCAAATTTTCTGATTCTCGTCTTTCCGTCAAAATTTGACCAACGGACGTTAGTCAATGCTGATGTGGCAATTACATGAAAATCAAAAATTCTCGGAATGTAGTGAAATTTTGGCATGTTAATCTACGAATGATTACAAGAACATCGGTGGTGAAAGTTTTCGATTTCGAGTTCACTAACATATGGAAATCTGCAGATTTTAGTAAAAAAATCAGTGTTCTTGAAATTAAAGTGCATATTTCTATACGTTAGTGAACTCAAAATTGAAAATTTTCACCGCCCGGGTTCTTGTAAGCAGTAGTAAATTAACATATCAAAATTTTACTCAATTCCAAGAATTTTCGATTTTCACGTAATTGCCACGTCAGCGTTGACTAACGTCCGTTAGTCAAATTTGGATGGAAGGACGAGAATCAGAAAATTTGAAAGTTTAGGTACCGTAATATTTTTTCGTATAGTTAAAGGACCTAAACCAAAAACGGAATATAGTTTAAGGACGAAAAAATTTATTTTCCCAAAGATATTTGACACGATGAAATAATATATTTTTGATTTTAATAGAAAGTAATAATGTGGTCCCGTGTATTCTCTTATACGCGTTCCTTATAGCCAAGTTTGCAAGACTTTCCTTTTTACCTATTGAACTGTAATATGGGAACTAATATATAGTTAGTCTCTCAGAAGGCTTATTAGCAATACATGTGTTTTTATGTTTATCTGTACATCACTAGTTTACACTTCCTGACAGAAAGAATTTTGAGAGTCAATTGTAATCTTCTTAATCCTCTTTGTGCCTGTGTGCCCATTAAGGATTGTTTTCATAGTGGATTTGGCTTGCTTGTTGTCGTCGGTGGTTTTAACCTCTATTTGAGGTTTTTCCACTTAAATCTTATGTGTTAATTTTATCGCTTTTCTGAATTTTTCTTACATAGAATCTATATTCCGCATGTGATTGTTTGATATAATCCTTACAAGTGGTAAAATTTCTTATAGGATTTATTGATTTCTTATGATGTCATCAGTCAATAGATTCGATATTCAGAAATTTGATATAATCCTTACAAGTGCTATTAGAATCAGGTTTAGTATTCGATGCGAGTAAGGCCAGTTCTGAAATTATTACTGGCTATATTGATTCTGATTATGGTGGTGATCTTGATCATAGAAAGTCGTTTTCTAGTTACATCTTTACTGTTTATGGCTCTGCAGTTAGTTGGAAATCATCTCTCTAGTCAATTGCAGCTCTATCTACAACAGAGGCAGAATATATTGCGGCTACTGAAGGTGTTAAGGAAGCTATCTGGCTTAGAGGTTTGGTTCTTGAACTTGGTATGTCACAGGAAGTTCTTTCTGTATTTTGTGATAACCAAGGTGTCATTGACCTGAACAAGAATAATCGCTATCACGAAAGAACCAAACATATTGATGTTAAACATCATTTATCCGAGACATTGTTATAGGAGGAGAAATTGTAATCCATAAAATTCATACGACGGAGAACTCTGCAGATATGCTCACTAAGATCATTCTTCCACACAAGTTCAAGCAGTGCTTGAGCTTGATTGGTTTGAACAACTTGAACTTTCTCCTTCATAGTGGATTTGTCTTGCTCGTCGTCGCATTTGGTTTTAACCTCTATTTGAGGTTTTTCCACTTAAATTTTGTGTGTTAATTTTATCGCTTTTCTGAATATTCTTACATAGAATCTATATTCCGTATGTGATTGTTTGATATAATTCTTACAGTTATGTCTCAACTTTATTGATTGTTTTGTAAGATGTGGTATCAGAATTTGAGCGATTGAATTCGATCCTTGTCAAAATTAGGTCTACTTGATTACAAAATAACATTCTAATCTAGGTCCAGTATGATTGCTTTGACACTCTAAGTCAATTGACTCTTTTGATGATTTTCCTTTGGCAGAAAGCTTTTTCCAATCATCCCTATTGTCTAAATAAAAAAAGAATGTTTCAGTTTTTTCAGAGTTTTCCAAGTTGTTGGCTTTCATGTTCTTTTTGATCCATCAACCCATGTGATCTGTCAGGCATGTCACATCACTTTATCAACTGCTAAGCATTACATTTTATTTGTTGAGGTTGATTGTACTTGCATCCGTTGATAGTTATTAGACTTGCATCCGTTGATAATTGAACGTGTATCCTTTGAATCCATTTTCACTTATACAGAATTACAAAGTTTAACATATTTACAGTTGGCTAATCTATTATGTATATCTATTGATAGTTAACATAACTTATTCAAACCTACCAACTATATTATCAACGGCTATCTGAATCAAAGTGAACATGTTACAAAAATCTTGTCCATTAATAAGTTTTCTGTTAACGGATATTGTATGAATATGCTATACAAAATGACTTATACAAACTTTTTTAAGTGTTAAGTTATCATCAAAAATCAACATAATTCCTATTATATATTAATAGTGTTATTATTTTAGTGTTTATAGTTTAAGCTTCTATGTGTAAGTTTGTTTCGTGTTGTTATTTTCATTCATGTGTTTATAGTTTAGGTTTCTATCCTACTGCTACTTTGTGTCTAGGTTTATCAAAGTTCATAAAAATTGTTGGTGCAATTATTATTATATCAAAAATACAGAAGATAATTATTGTTATTGTTGTTGTTAAATTTATTGACACTGTTATGATTATTATTATATTACTATTATTATTCTCGTTATTATTGATTTATTATTAGTATATTTTTATATTGTTGTGGTTTTTATTGCTATCTTTATATTTGTTGATAATATGTTATTATAGTACATGATATTGCCTATGTTTATTGTTTTCATTGTCATGTTACTAATGTTGTTGTAAAACATAATGTAACATAAGATGTAAAAGAGATAACTACAACTCAACAAAGGACAAGACAGACAATAATATTAACAGAAGCACAGGAATCCAGAATCAAAGAAGAAAAGGTAAACTCAAAAAATCAAAATACGGTATGTATTCTTGAAGTCCGTAAACAGGTCACGAAAAGAAGTTCATGAAAATGTTCAAGCCTCAGTGACAGCAAAAGAATCAAGACTTTCAAGATGCCAGAAGTATGAGAATGATTTAGGGTTAAGTACCACAGGATTTCAGTGATTTATTTGAAGCAACCAGAATGACAAGAGACTTATCAGCAGCATTGAATTGAAGACGTGGAAGAATTGATCAAGTGTTATTCCTATGTGAACCAGACCAGTTGCACTAGGTGACGGCACTTAAAAAGATCAGGTTGTTCTATCGTCTCAGAAGGAATTGATACAGTCTAAAACTAAACACCCTGGATTTCAGAAGTTTTATTAAAGATCAAAGTCAAAAGAAAAGAGCTCGATAGTTTTTATTTTCTAAAAACTATCGAATGGGATAAATGAAGTCCATTTGAATTCTATTACAAAAGAATTTAACTTTCGATAGTTTTTATTTAAAAACTATCGAATGGTAAACTCATTTTAATGATTCGATGGTTTTCTAATTTGGGAGCAGGTGAAAAGTGTTTGTTGTGAATGGTTGATGGAAATTGGACGGCCAAGATTAATTCTTTAATCTTGGTTCGATAGTTTTCAAACCCAAAGTCTGCAGTTAATACAGAGTGAAGAAAGTGTGTCTTCTTCAGTTAAGGCAGAACGCAGAGACATTACTAAGAGAGAAGCTTGAGCCGGAGAAAATTATAATAGAAATTAATAGTGCTCAGAATTCTATCAGTGTATTGAATTTGTGTAACCTTAAACTCATTGAAGCTAATCTACGGATTAGAAATTGTAGCACCCCTCGAGGTTTATATTTATAAAAAGATATATTCCCCGACTCTTGGTTTGATTTGGTGTGTTTGATTTCGTTATAGAACTGAATGATTAATCCGCGAACGAAATTGAATTATTTGTGAGTATCGTATTCAACCCCCCCCCCCTCTACGATACTTTGGACCTAACAGTTGTGATATTTATTATCATGTTTATAGTTTTGGTATTTTACATGTTGCATATTTATGAAAGTTAATAATGTAGAAGGTGGTAATTATCATCATTGTTATTGAAAATTGTGATTCTTATTACTATTAGTATGATCACTGTTGTTTTTTTTACTATTATTAAGTCATTTTATTATTAATTAATTCTAGTACTATTGCTATACGTATTATTATTATTATCATTTAATATATTATTGGTAGTAATATTACTATTGAAGTTGACAATATAATCACAATTTGCAAATTCGAATTAATTCAACGACAATGAAAGAATAAATGAATTAGTTTGCATTTAGTTTTATTAAGATACCTTAACTTAAGTATTTATCTATAATCATAATATTATCACCCTTTCTTTGTAACTCTAACTCAATAAAGCCTAATATTTACGTAATAACAAAAATTATAAACTAATGTATTATTTAATCACTACGCCATAAATGGCCTTCTACAACCCTTGAAAACCGTTGCCGGAAGTTCAAAATTCGTTGGCATAGCCTCAAAAATTTCAAAGGCAACACTTTTTGACTGTTAGTTTTTTCCCCGTTGCCTTAGGGGTCAACGCCAACACTTTTCTACCTATGCCAACATGTTAAAATATGTTGCAGTAGATTAGACTTTGCTCAAAAAAATGTGGGCCCCACATGTGGGCCCACTGTTCTGGGCCCCATATGTGGGCCCCATTGTTCTGGGCCCCACATGTGGGCCCCACTGTTCTGGGCCCCACATGTGGGCCCCACTGTTCTGGGCCCCACATTCATATGGGCTTCCTTTTTCTATGGCAACACTTTTTTACACAAATTGCAACAGTATCTGTAGTAGCTACTATCAGCCAAGAAGAAGGGCCATGTGATTTACTATCAGAAATAAGTTCATCAATACCACTGCTACCTCCTGGTGCAGCCATTGCTTTTTCAATCTTTTCCTACAAAATAAATACAGATAAAATAATGACATTAGATATTAGTTCAAGTAACTGTTTGGCACTGGATTGACTGAAAAATTAAAAAACTTACAAGTCTATAGTTCATTACAGCAGTATTAGTCTTATACTTGCGTCCCGACTTTCGCTTACGAGTTTTAAGAAAAACTACTTCAACTGATGGTACGGGCTGATACAAGAAACAACTATATAAATAAGGATAATCTGACAGAATTTAGTTGGTAATCTGATGCTTCGAAAATAAGGATATATAAATTGCCAAATAGAATTCAGTTGGTAATCTGACAGAATTAAATTTGAGATCCAAAAAAGATCAACTCAAACGAATATTTAAATTTCCAAAACAAGGATTTTTAATACTGCAAGATTTCAATGACAAACTATTTTTAAGCTGATTTACAGTTAAAATGCTTTTACTAATAAGAACTGAACCCTACACCTCTATTCAAATTAGTTTTACGGTATTTCTATTAAAGTTCGAAGCTTGGCCCTGGATCAATCATCTTCTAACTGATGAGAAGCCTAACATATCTTCTCTACAGAATAACAACACGACAACTATCTTATTATCATATCATTACACAATATCACTTAGAGTTATAAAATAGCAGTAAAGACGGTCTCGAAAATAAAAGTTAAATTCAAGTTTCAAACACATTGTATTTATCTGCTTTAAATGGTAAAAGACGGTCTCGAATATTAATGTACTATTTTCACACTACGTTATCAACCAAAACATTTACATTTCACATAATAAAAACAATACTATTATAATTAACTTGAATAGAATAAAATACTAGTTTGTGATTAGGTTAAATTTACATAAAAAACAACGCCATGTAATTATGAACTCTACATTACTTTTCAATATTTAGCATGTAGAAAACGAGTATGTTACACCCAAATCAATAATAATTACACATAAGTTTTTGTCATTTTATTTATCATATTTTTTATTACAAATTTTTTTGTCAATTTTTAAACAAGTAAATATATTATTTACTAGCTTAAAACCCGTGTGATACACAAATCATTTTTTATATTCTATGTGACGAAAAAGACGGATATTAATTTGAAAGTATAGAATAAATGATACGTTTTTAGCTATGTATCTTAATTAGAATATATATGTAAAATATTTTGGCCCGTTATCTTAAATTTTAAATAAGAAAACACGTATAAATTAAAATGAATATGCCCAAGATATTAAATTACATAAAATTCGATCCAAAATATTGATTTAAATTTTCAATGGACTTGATAAATGTTATCTATAATTATTAAGAGAAAAAAAGGGATTTACCTTCCGACTACCAAAGTTTTAATATTTCGGCTGTAATAATATACAATAATAATTTTTTAATAGGAATGCCCATAAAAAATTAAAAGGAGTAGACCCAAGTTCCTAAAGTAAATAACGTCCGGCCCAAAGTAGACCCATCTCCTCGAATCCCAAATTCACCATTCCCAACTCCACATACAAACAAAGAGAAAGAGCATATAAAGACAACTCCAATCTAGTAGCACTATAATATAACAACCAAGTGAACGAACTCAATAAATTCAAGTAAGAGGGCGGGCCTGAAATTGCAACCTAATAACAGGTAAAATGAATGCAACGATAATTGGTAAATACACATTCCTGATTAAACATCAAACAATATCATACCAAGAGAAAGAACAATTTTTTTTTTTAATTTTGTTAACCAGAGCAGAGTATTCTTACCTGACAAAGGCTACAATCGAAGTTAATTCTGATTCTTCATGATCATCAATCTTCAATCATCTTTATGATTTTCTTGGATGTGCTCAAGCATATCAGTTTCCGTGGGGAAGACAGTAATGCAAATGTCATAGGTTGAGTGATTTTTTTTTTCTTCACAATATTCTTGTGAATTTTGTTGTTGTGCTCGTGCTTGTCTTTCTCGCTATCGAATAACGCTCCATTGCAGTGAAAACAATCAAATTTGTTTTCCTCCTCCATGTTCAGTTAATACGTTAGAGAATAAGGGAACTTAAGAGAACAAGGGAACTGAAGCATATATAGAGACATTATAGGAAACTTGTAGTTGTAATATGTGTGCATAGTAATTACTATAATAACTTTGATGTGAAATACAACTCAGTGCAACAAAGTTTTAATACCATCAACTAATGCCATTTCGTAATGAGAGATAGAGAGTTAAATATGAAATTTACTTATGTAGCACTAGATTATTTTAAATAGTATTTCTTCTTATTATTATTTAAATATGGTGATAGTAAAGCAATGATATCAAACTTTGAATTTTAATTTTACCCGACTCCTTTTCTCTACTTTGAATTTTGACAGATGCATTAATAATGATTATACAATCTAATATGCGTGTTTTTGTAATTAACGATTCTCATATTTATAGGTCAATTTTATCGAACGCATCTGTACAATGACGAGCCTAAAAATATTTGCGAAAGAAATTCAAAATTTTAAATTTTAACTTGTTATAAAAATCCAATATTTAAAAATATATATCGAGCTCGGGTCAGCTGAGTAGAACTTACGCTTACCAACTACGACAAAGTGCACAGTGGACAAAAGATTACAAAAATGTATATATATATTTTATAAACTATAAATTTCATACAAAACATCCCCAGACTGGGTCTCCAATGCCCGTCCCTGCATTTCACAATGACATACCTGATACATATCTCTAAAAAATGTATGCAAGGACTCAACATACAACATATATTTATACAAACATTTAGAATTCAAAGAGAACAAAATTGGGCTCCAAGTTAAAGATTTATTTCTATTTAATGTATGCTGAATTTGATCGGAAGTTATTAATCCAAATATGTGATAAGGGTAAAGATATGAAACATTTAATAAAATACGGCCAATAAATTGAAAGTGAGATTAAATTAATTTTCTTTACTTCATTGTTCTGCTAGTTGAGAAAATGAAAAAATATATATAGCCGGGTATCCATGAATACTATGTCCTACTTGCATTATGATATTATAAATTCGAACACATTACCGGAAAACTATGATACTATTAACTACTCTATTAAGGTGAGTGAATGAAAAAATTATATTGAATCAAACTTTACAGTGATTCGATTTTATGCAACGGTGATTCAGTTATTTTGATTTTGATCAAATAATCTATGCATTGTATTTATATTAAATAATTGCAATTATGTTTTCTTAAAATATAAACGTGAACATGTAATCTTTCCCTATTATTGTTCATGGCACAACCCTAATTTTGACTTAAATCGTTCTTGAAAATCTAGAATTCGTCTCATTTCATTTCAATAATAAGCTAGCTTATAGATTATACACCCGTAACAACTTATGTGGAGTGTTTGTCAACCCAAATTATGAACTCAACTTATAACTTATAAGATGGTAAGTTGACTGTTAGTAATAACGTACTTTTTCCCTAACTTATTGACTTATTGTTTGATTTCTTTATTTTTTTAATATTTTATTTTTTTACATTTGTGTTTTGGAATGTCTTTTTAATTTAAAAAGCATGTATTGAAATCATTGTGTTTGATAATTATTTTTTCAATTTTAATTTAGTAAATTCTTAACAAATTTATAAGTACATTTATTTAAACACTAATATAATTTATAAGAATTCATCTACTTATCACTTATACAAAACTTATTCATTTTAAGATATAATTTAACTTTTTTAAAATACCTCAAACACGTTATAACTCGCAACGAGTTTCTTACCTCGACGAGTCTAGTGTTAGAGGTGTACACCTGGATTGGTCTTAGTTCAAATTATATGCAAACAAGTCTAGCTCAATTCCTAATTCATTTACGTTTAATTGTTTATTTTCCGGCATACTATATATGTACCTTTTGTAATGTTTCATTGTAATTTCTTATATAATTTGTTTGTTAAAAGTGCTTTCTCTCTTTTTATCATAGTTGGAAATTATCTCTCACACAAGTTACGGCCCCAGGTACAAACAGAGAAAATGATCCCTTAGAAACACACGTGATGAGAAGGAAAAGAGAAAAAAGTATTTATAATTCAGATGTCGCATTTTAAGATCATTTATTTTTCATGGTCAGTATTGCTTAATTTTAAGGGGAATATTTATATATGGTCATTTCCAAATTATTTATAATTGCATTTACAATATTTATTTATTTATGATAATAATAACTTCAAAGTAACAATTATTGTAATGTTTCTTTATAATTTCTTATATAATTTGTTTGTTAAAAATGCTTTCTCTCTTTTTATCATAGTCGGAAATTATCTCTCACACTAAGTTATGGTTCCTCAAACATTGTCCATTTACTCTTCGAAAATTATTGTCAAGGGGAAGGTAGAAAAAGATCAATGTTTAAATCAGTGTTTGATGCTTCCTTATTTCGTTTTGTTGGCTTATTCCCTCCGGTCTCGTTCACTTTAAATCGCTTCCTGCAATATCCTGTTGTGCATAGGGATGACAGAAAGTAAATCAGAAAACTTGAATGAAAGTTTATTCAATTTGATGACCCAATTGCAAGTTTCTAGTCAGTTGAGTGATCAAAATGCCACTTGAGCTGACTGTACATGCCACGGTGGATTTATTCCGGCCAACTCATCAAACTTAGTCAGCTTTTCGTCTAATTTTTAACGAAGTGTAACGGCCAGTGACCTGAATAAAATTTTTTAAGAGTACAATGATATGATGTGACTGAAAGTTTTTTGAGTTCGATGACCCAATTAAAAGTTTATAATGAGTTGACTGAACAAAACACCATTTAACTCTAAATAGAATTGTGTATTGTAAGAACGTTCCTGTGCATCTCACATAAAAAAAATACATGCATCTAACCCTAAAAATTAAGCACTACTGGTACTAGAGTATAAACATAAATGGGAAGCAAAAATAGTGAGGGTTTGGGGTCGGGAAGGAGAATCTGGTTGCTGGCTTCACATTTTGAGGTTCTGAGTGATTGCCTTAGTTTTTTGGACATGTTGTGGTATCTTGTCCACGTGAAGACCCATTGGGCTTCACCTGTTTCCCAAGTGACTGTATCTTCGTAGTCACATTTTGTGGGCCTCTACTCATATCTCATTATCCATTAGTGGGCCTGTTCTCATGATATCATCCCATCTTTGTGGTAGCCATGAAGAGTATCCCATTCTGCTTATTTCTTTAAAAATATCCATTCCATTACATTTTCAACCAGAGCCCAGATGATGGGCCTGTTTGACCGCGATTATTTATACATTATAAATTAATAAAAGAGTTTATCGGTGTTTGCCGATCCAAGTTAAACTTATATGTTGATAATGTTAATAATGAGGTATATTTTTTTAAATTTATTAATTTATTACTTGATTTTTTTAATACTTTATATTTTTATATTTATGTTTTTAAATATTTTTTTAATTTACAATGCAAGTGTTGAAATTATTGTATTTAATAATTATTTTTAAAATGTAAATTAGCAAATTTGTAACTAACTTATAAGTAAATTTATTCGAACACCAATCCAACTTATAAAAATTCATTTATTTTATCACTAATGTATAAGTCAAAAGATACCCGAACATGCACATTTTCTCGATACATATTTTCTTTAAGTAACAGTTTAAATGAAAATAAAAAGTTCATTTTATTTCACCGTTCTCTGCATCCAAATATTATATATATGTGCGTGTTTGGCTGCAACTTTAAGTTGCAGCTTATGGCTTATAAACCCAAAACAGCTTATGGGGGATGTTTGTCAAAATAAGTGAAACCAACTTATGACTACTTAAAATGGATAAGTTGAATGTTAAGAATCCTTAACTTTCAACTTATAACTTATAACTTATTCTCGATACACGCAATATATAATATCCTTCAAATCTTCAAAACCATATATCTTTTGATCCGTTCATTAAAAAATTGATATGTATATATCAAATTTCTCTACTCATCGAGATCTATCCATTGATATCCATTTATATATATTAAAAAATAAATATTTTAAAAATAATAAAAAAAAGTTAACTTATAAGTTATGATTTACCCAAACACTCTACTACTTATAAGTTCTGATTTACCAAACACTCTAGGACTTATAAACTCAGCTCCACTTATCACTTATAAAGCACTTACTCATTTTAAGCTATAAGTCAACTTAATAAGTTGCGGCCAACAGACCCAGTGGCGTTTGGGGTATAAGAATAAGTTACCAAAAGTGGGTCAGCCAATTATTCTTGACGTCAGTAAAACAATTGCATGGCATGTGTGATGCGGGAGTCTACGACTGTAATGACAAAAAACTCTAAAAACTTGGTTTTCTTAAAAAAAAAACTGTTAATAAATATTGTCCGTCCATTCATTTATTAACATTTTTATTTTTAAGATGTCTCATTTAATCGATAACATTTCCTAAATTCCACTGATATACCTCTCTTCTCTTTTCTTTTCTTTACTTCTCTTAATCTGTATTCCGAACTCAAATGTTACCAATATGTTGGGACGTCCAAAAATTTAATATCAACGTACATGTATACAGAGCTAGTACAAGCATGATAAACCCAGACAATTACACATGCAGCTACAGTACAAGTACATGTATGTACTTATTGCACCTTTCTATATATATATATATCCACACAAATTTTGATACATTACAAACAAAACAGTGTTGCCATAACATTATTTGATTATTCAATCAACAGAATCATAAATTGCACACAGTAAAACAATAAAATTTACATAAAGAACAAATTTATATATCCAGTACCCAGTAGTTCTAGAATTGACAAATGCTATAATTTAAAGGTCAGCCGTCTCGGACGAGGAAGACATTGGGGTTCTTGACGACAATGTCGTACATGTAGACGGAGTTGAACTTGTAGAACTCTTTAGGAAGAGAAATGAGATCAATCGATGAAGCCTTATGGAATTGCAAGAGCTCGATATCGCCATAGTATATTTCCCATCCAAGTTCCATCAACATTTGTCGCAGTGAGCTGTAGGATGAAACCACTTGTCCGGTTGGTAAGTGCACCAACACCTTCTTCCGGCCCGATTGTTGATCCATTGTTGCGCCTTCATTGAGGCGCATGATCCCATTCTTGAATACCCAAACTCCAGACATTTCGAAATTCAAAGAACAAAAAATATGTTTCTTGTATTGATAAAATATATGAATATATAAGCGGAAGGGCTGTTGTTCAGTTATTGATAGAGAGGAAAGGGAAGGAGGAGCTATATATTAGGGGTGGAAAAAAATGGATATAATTTGAGTATCAAATGATAAGCTTGTTTGGCTTTGGTGGAGAATATAGATATTGTGAGACCTACATGTGTAAAGGATTTAGGGCATACTATTAATTAATTATCTAGGGCTTTTGCTGGATTACATTACATACCATCCAATCATATGGGATCTTTAGGTAAGAATCTTGTGGGTCTTCATTAATTTTAATGGGGGAATCTATCTTAAAAAGATTTCTCATAAAAATTTAATCCGAAATATACGAATATATATACACATGCACTCACACACAGAAGAAGAGATCGAGTTATGCCCACATATCACATGTTGCTCCCGTGAACCCTACTGTGTTGAAAAATCGAGAGGGTCCATAATTTTGGATTAAATGGAGAAAAAAGTTGTTCATGCTTAAGTTTCTGCTCATGTTTTGGTTGGTTTACGAAAATTGATAATTTATTTGATCAAATTTTCAAAATCAGTTTTTCTTCCGTTCCAAATTAAGTAACTGCTTTAACTTTCTGCACATATTTTAAGATACAAAAATGAGTAACTTTAATGTATTATTTTTTAAAATTTTCCTTTTCTAAATATAAATATAATATATGAACTTTTATTCAGAAAAGAGAAAATCGAAAAAATAATTTGTAAAAGTCAATTTTTCTCACCTAAAAATACGTGCAGAAAGTCAAAACGACGCTTATTTTGAGATAAATGGAATATATTTTTTAATGAAGATCTTAAAAAAAAAAAATTATTTTACGAAGTACATAATATCTAATCTGCACTTTGTGACAAAATGAATTATCAAATTCTGAGAATACTTGTGTAAAAAGTATCACTACTCATTTGAACCCCTAAATTAGTTACGTATATACAAATGTATGGAGTCCATGGAGCAATCAGGCAGATGGAGCGTCACGTGAAGTGAATAATTTAAGATATATATCCTTTATATCTAGCATTTCAGATTCTCATTTGTTGTGCACAAGAAGAAAGATGCAAGCCGTTTCTTTGGAAAGAGACATGAGATATCTTTACAGCAAAGCTGTCTTAGTTATGTAATTAATTAAGGAGCCCGGTCCCCACCGTTTGTTGGGGACGATTTTCGTAGCAATCGATTTCTACGCCGTTGGATCAACCATTCAACGGCTGTGATTTAAAAAAAATTGGACCGTACCGCGGAAATTTTTTGCGGTACGGGCTATTTACATTTTTGTCCCTCCACCCGTACTGCGGAAAGTTTCCACGGTACGTCCAGAAAAGTAAGACCAGAATCGGCTAATCTCGAATAATCCCCAGCATCCATCTTCAGTGGGACCCACAAGTCTAATATGAGGTAAACTACTAACACCAAACTTAGCAAATGTAGCTTGAGACTCACCGAACTCAATTACACCAAAGAAGAGTTTCGAAAGAGCGTCAGGGTTGTTTTGTTTGTTTTCGAAAAACGATTTCGAGACGAGCTTGAACTCGGATTTGAGAGATTGGAGCTGGAGTTCAGGTTTGTTGTGGAGCTGAGTAGCGTCGAAGAAGATGAGGAGAGAGAAGGAGAGAAGGTGGTGGGAGAGAATGCAGCGGAAGAGAGAGTCGGAGAGATGGATTGTGGAGGAGTCGGAGGTGGATCAGAGAGATTGGAGTTCGGGGAGTGGGTCTGAGGAGGAAAGAGTGGGGGGTGGGAGAGAGATTAGGAGAGAGATGAGAAGAGAGATGAGAAGAAGATGAGGTGGGTTCGTGATCGTCATTCTGGTGTTACTTTTCTGGACGTACCGCGGAAACTTTTCGCGGTACGGGCGGAGGGGCAAAAATGTAAATAGCCCGTACCGCAGAAAGTTTCCGCGGTACGATCTAATTTTTTTTTAAACCACAGCCGTTGGATGGTCGATCCAACGACGTAGAAATCGATTGCTGCGAAAATCGTCCCCAGCAAACGATTGCTGGGGACCGGGCTCCATTAATTAATGAGATATCTATACAGGGAAGCTGTTAGTAATTAACAATACACAGTAATCCGAAGTGTGACCAAGTAAGATTGCTGAATGAAAAATTCTTCTAAAAGACGTGGCTACACCCAGTTGATAAAGAGATTGTTTAATAGCAGAGACAAGTAGGGATGGGAATTTGTCCCGATCTAATGGATACTCGAATTGTTTGGATCCAATTAATCTGAGTATGGATTTGAAATTTATTTTTAAATTCGAATAGATTCGGGTCGGGTTTAGAATTTAAATTATGTATGTTTCAAATTATTCTTGACATTTAATGAGACTAATTGTTGTAATTCAAAAATAATTGTATAAATAAATCGAGACATAGTTAACCATTTTTTCTAGTAGTGGTGATACCCATCGGAGTCTAGGGATTTGGAACTGCAAAAAAATAGGGGCTTTTTCCACGGATTTTTTTTGACGAAATATTTGTTCAACTGAACTCAGTTGAAAAGAGCTTCCGAAAAGAGCTTTCGTGGAAAAAATTTATGTGGTATTAACTTTTTCCACTGATTTCTGTGGTAATAAAATTTCAGTCGAATAAATATCCGTGGAATAAATAATTCCCACCAAATTCAATGGTACAAACAATCAGTGGAACTAAAATCCGTGGTACTAACAGTTCCGTCAAATTCATATCCGTGGAATAAATAATTCTCATGGTATAAAGATTCAGTGGAACTAAATTCCATCGTACAAATATTTCAGTTGATTTAACTTCCGTGGAATAAGTAATTCCACATACATCGGTGATATTATGGTCAGTCAAACGTTGATTTGATTTAAAATGAGCGGCAAAACTCCCGCCTAATAATTAGAAAATTCAGATCAGTGTAATAAAATAAATTCAACGAATAACAGTGGTATAAGAAAATATAAAACTTTTAAAAAATATTGATAAATAACTTTGCTTGTGATTACTTTTTCAAAGTACCAAGGCACTACAAATGCAATATGAATTTTATAAATTCTTTTACCTGAAAAAAATTGATCTAAAAATTTGATTAAATATTGTTGAATACAAACATATGCAACACTTTCACATAAATGTAAAAATTATTTTCAAATGTTAAAATTTTATAATAAAACTAGGCACCTATTGCAAAAACACACTTTACACTAGAAAAGTGACATAAAACGAGAACAACGTACTTAGAAAATGTTTTTATACACAATCATGTGGTTTGAGTGAAACATAAGTTTTATTGTTTGGATTTAGGGGTTGATTAGGGTTTGATTATTTATCATTTTAAAAATCATATTTAACGATCCAACCGAACGGATGTGAAGACCACGAAATATAAAAAACATATGAAAAAATTCATGTATTTTAAGATTGTTTATCTTGATTATTATAACAAATAACTAATTTTTAAAAACATTCAATGTGAATTATATCCGTGGAATTAAACTTTAATTCAACTAATTTCCATAGAATTGGGATTCCGTTGGATTAGAACCACATTTCGTGGTAATAAGGCTTCAGTCGAATAAATATCCGTGGAATAAATAATTCCCACAAATTTTAGTGGTACAGATATTCAGTCAAACTAAAATCCGTGGAATTCACATTCCGTGGAACTAATAAATTCGACTGCCTCAGCGGTAATGTGTATATTTAAGTTTATATGAGCCCGTATACTTTCAGATCCGTGGTATTTGTTAATTCCAATGATTTCAGTCAAATTTGACACTGCCAAATTGGAAACCCTACTGCCTTGTTTCACTTTTTTCTTTTGTGGCCTCCTTTCTTCTCCATTTTGCTTATCTCATTCCCCCATTTCTTTCCACCATTTTTCTTGGAGGAGCTTCGTATACCATCAAGTAAGTATCACTTCTAACTTTTTATTATGCTTTAATGACTGGTCTTGTGTTTCGTGACTAATCGATCCTCACAAGATGCCTGCATATCTCAATTAATACTGAGAATCAAGTCAATAAAACGTAATTCTGATTGAAGGATCATGTTCTTTATATAGACGTCGGGAGCCTTGCATTTAGGGTAGAATTGGGTGACTTGGGGGTCAAGTCACCTTCTTAGATCAGGATTGTGAATCCTTCTTTGTAAGAGGCTGACTCCTATTAGGTTTGTATATCTTGGTGGCTAATCCTTGATGGAGTTGACACACTTTAGACTCTTTTTATAAGCTGCACATTTTTTCCTTTTATTAATTATAAAATTAATAAATAATTAGTGTTTCGGGCCTCATTAATTGGGCTTAATTCTCGGACCATTTTAGGTTTAATTAATGTATCATTAATTATGTCTTTAGGATTATTTTCAGTCCATATCATATGTAATTACCCATTTATGTAATGTTTTGATCCTTTAATTTTGTTGTGGATAGACATTGGCGACACTAGTGTGATTATTGGTACACTTTGTAAAATTATTGAAATTATTTTTAATTTTTTATGTTAATTATATAAATTACTTATTTGTGATAATAATGACTTACTAAATTTCGTGTACCTATTATAGATGACATCTGATCGTAGTTGGATTGGTCGTAGTCGATTTAACGAATGGAGAAATATATCCGATGATTATAAAAAAAGGCGTAACAAGTTTTATTGAATATGCACGTGCACATGCTAAAGATAATTCCGGTCTTATAAGATGTCCATGCAAAATTTGTGGCAATCAACATTTGAAGGTTTATGATGAGGTGACTTATGATTTGTATCGACATGACATTATGGAATGGTATACAAAATGGGAATTACACGGGGAAAATGATGTGGTGCATGTTGATGCTGGAATGAGTTCAATGATATTGGTCAAAGAGATGTTGATATGTATGATGCAAGGGATATGTTAAGAGACATTGCAGAGGCAAATAGTCATTTTGAAGATTTTGAGGAAGAACCGAATGCAACAACCAAAGATTTTTACAAGATGCTGAATAGTGCTTCTGAACCAATTTATCCGGGCAATACCGATTTTTCAGCATTATCGTTTATAAACAGACTACTCTATTTCAAGAACACACATAATTGCAATAACAATGAGTTTGATGACTTGCTTAAAATTATTGGATCAGTACTGCCTCCTGGCCACAAATTGCCAATGACTTATTATGAAGTGCGAAAGATGATAAAAGGATTAACCATGAGATATCAAAAGATTGATGCTTGTGAGAATGATTGCATGCTATTTTACAAGGAAAATAGTGAGAAAACAAATTGTGACATATGCAATAAAAGTTGATACAAGGCGCAAAAGGATCCAAAGAAAAAGAAGATCCCAAAAAAGATCTTGCGATATTTTCCTCTTACAGAGAGACTGCGGCGTTTATACATGAATGAAAACACTGCAGAGTGTATGAAGTGGCACCACAACAGGGTTGTAGTTGATGGTCAGTTATGTCACCTAGCCGATGGAGATGAGTGGAAACAATTTGATAGTAGATTCCCAAATTTTGCAAAGGAGATACGGAATGTCAGACTTGACCTTTCAACTGATGGATTTGATCCTTTTCGAGATGCACATGCAGAAGAGTTGAAGGGTTTCGGGCATGAAAACGCAACGGAAAAACGCGTAAAACAGAAAAATTAACGAAACCCTCCGCATGATCCATGCAAAAAACAATATTTAATTCGTGAATAGAATCGTTTACCTTTTGAAGCTTTACGAACGGCTAACTAATGGAGGTCCTTTGATATGATCACCACGTATCCCGCCATGTGATATACGTCTCTAATTAGTCCACACGAGCGCCCGATCGTCCAACGATCACCGGAGTTTGGTACTAGCCAAGAAGCAGCCTCGAATCTCTCTCTCTCTCTCTCTAGCCTCTCCTTAATGTAGATCGGCTAGAGTTTTTTTTTTCTAAAAAAAAACAATTCTGAATATTAAATCCTAAAATAATACATCCTTATGTATTTATAGGGAGAGAAGAGTGGGCTGAACCCTAATCTGATTGGGCTTCCAAAACCCAGTCTGATTATTGGTTGTATTATTATTACATTTGAATTATTGTTTAATTAATCAAGTCCCACTTAATTAATTCAAAAATTCAATATAATAATTTATTTAAATTCGTAATTTAAATAAAGCTACATTTAAAACGTTCTATGTGTGTGACCATTTAGGTTATTATTACGTTGATAATAATTTTAATATCTAATAATAAAATTATAAACAATGAGCGACATCTAGTAATACATCATTGCTACCCAAGTAATAATAATAATTGGTGATCCAATTAAACCTTTAGTGAATAATGTTCCATGTAATATAATCCTTTTAACCTTATATTATAGATTAAACTCGAGGCATGGTTTGTGTCATCCTCTTCATCGTTTAATCATAGTTTACTTGATCAATGAGTAGACTATTAAACAAATCACTATTTGAGCATGGTCATGCATCGCATAGTCTCACTCAATCAAGATGCCAATAATATCACTCCTAAAATAGGAGGGTTAAATCCTATATCTATCATTCATATTTCTTATATGATTCATAATATACCCAATGTTCACCTTTATCATTTGCCCGGTCAAAGGTAACTTTGAGTAGAATCAAAGTATATTAATTCTTATATAGAAATATAATGATTTCAAGTCTAATGATCATTACACCATTATCACTGTGAGAATTACTTATGACACTTGATAACATTTACCATGAAGAATTCACATGGTGGGTCTATCCAATGCCATGTTTTTCTAACATGCACTTATGTCTTTGACTTTAGTATCACCATACTAATGACCAATGTGATGTGGTCATCTATCAACAAACATATTAGTCTTAATGCATTATTATTGTCCTCAAATAATAATACTCGACTAGGGATCTTTAGGATTATAAACACTATTCATATAATCTCATTTCTAAGTCACATACTTAGAGATATAGAATTCATGCTTATATTCCAAGGACATTTATTATTCTAATATTTATATCGCAGTTAATAAAGACATAATAAATAAATAATGAAAATCCATAGAACATATTTATTAATAATCAAATACTAACAATCTCCCACTTGCACTAGAGCCAATCACCCATGTATCTAATACCCATGGAACTAGTGTGACCTTCGTGCTTCTGCTGCGACAAAGCCTTAGTCAGTGGGTCTGCAATGTTATCATTAGTATGCACTTTACATATATGTATATCTCCCCTCCTTGTAATCTCTCGAAGTACATGATATCGTCTAAGTATATGATTTGCTCGGGAATAGGACCTTGGTTCCTTAACCTGCGCAATAGCTCCATTGTTATTGCAATAAAGATCAACTGGATCTGTGATCGATGGAACTACTCCAAGTCCCTCAATAAATTTCCGAAGCCAAACAACCTCTTTGGCTGCTTCACTGGCAGCAATATACTCAGCTTCCATTATAGAATCAGCTACTGTTTCTTGCTTCGAACTCTTCCAGCTTACAACACCTCCATTTAGACAAAATACAAACCCAGATTGAGACACATTATCGTCTCTGTCTGTTTGGAAACTAGCATCAGTGTAACCTCTTACAACTAGCTTCTCATCTCCTCCATATACCAAGAATGAATCTTTAGTTCTCTTGAGGTACTTAAGAATATTCTTGACTGTCGTCTAGTCATGACCTTCACCTGGATTAGACTGGTATCTGCTCGTCATGCTCAAAGCATACGAGACATCAAGTCGAGTACATATCATTGCATACATTATTGAACCAATTGCCAAAGCATATGGTACCTTTTTCATACGGTCCTTATCATCTAATGATTTAGGACAGTTTTCTTTTGAGATCACTATCCCAAGAGACACAGGGACAAATCCCCTCTTTGCCTCTTGCATCCCAAAACGATGCAATACTTTGTCAATGTATGTACTCTAACTTAAGCCGATTAATCTTCTAGATCTATCTCTATAGATCTTGATCCCTAATATATAGGTAGCATCGCCTAAGTCTTTCATTGAGAAACTTTTTCCCAACAAAGTCTTAACAGCCTGAAGAGAAGGTATGTCATTCCCTATTAGTAATATATCATCAATATATAATACTAGGAATGCCACTTTGCTCCCACTAACCTTCTTATAAACACATGGATCATCTTCATTTTGAATGAAGCCAAACTCTTTGACTGTTACATCAAAACGAATGTTCCAACTCCTTGAGGCCTGCTTCAATCTATAAATAGACCGTAGTAGCTTACAAACCATTCTAGTAAATCTCGGATCGACAAAAACTTATGGTTGTATCATATACACATCCTCTTCTAAGCTCCCATTTAAGAAAGTAGTTTTGACATCCATTTGCCAGAATTCATAGTCATAGTAAGCTGCTATCGCAAGCAAAATCCTGATGGACTTGACCATAGCTACTGGTGAGAACGTTTCATCATAGTCAATACCATGAATTTGTTTGAAACCTTTCGCCACTAGTCTTGCTTTGTAGGTCATTACATTACCATCCATGTTTGTTTTCTTCTTGAAAACCCATTTGCACCCAATAGGTTTTACCCCTTCAGGTGGTTCAACCAAAGTCCATACTTTGTTTTCGGGTTAAATATCAAAGTGGTCATTGAAGTGAAGACCATATATCATTTTCATCACTAATCTCAACGGGGTATCGTTTCAATCACTAAAGTCATCATAAACATCAAACAAATAACTCTAAATATGTGTTCGAAAAGTAAAAATAACTTTTCTTGAGTTCTACACATATTTCTTCAATACTACTGCAACCAAATGAAAAGTTATGAATTCTAGTATTTCAGATAATTTATTTAGATTTTAAAAAATTCATTTACTATTTATTTTTAATTAAATCAAAGTAAATAACTATAAAATTAAAAATAAATAGTAAATAAATTTTTTAAAATCTAAATATAATA
Source organism: Heracleum sosnowskyi (assembly GCA_030848705.1). NCBI lineage: Eukaryota > Viridiplantae > Streptophyta > Magnoliopsida > Apiales > Apiaceae > Heracleum > Heracleum sosnowskyi. The sequence goes on along the minus strand of CM061242.1, from coordinate 3,108,475 downwards.
TCATAAATACTAGAGTTCACAACTTTTCATTTGGTTGCGGTAACATTCAAGAAATATGTGTAGAACTCGATATAAATTATTTTTAGTTTTCGAACACATATTTAGAGGTATCCGTTTGATATTTATGACGACTTTAGTGATTAAAGTGATACCTCGTTGAGATCAGTGATGAAAGTGAGATATGGTCTTCACTTCAGTGACCACTTTGATATTTAACCCCTTTGTTTTCATACATGGAATCCATCTCAGATTTCATAGCTTTCAGCCATCTCTCAGAATCTGGACTATTCATAGCATCCTGATAGGTAAGAGGCTCATCATTATTCATAAGCATTACATCGCCAGACTGAGTTAAGAGAAATCCATAATATCTCTCAGGCTCGTAGAGAATCCTACCAGATCTACGAACAACCTGTGTTTCTTGAGCAGTAACATTTTCATGTACATTTTGCTCATGTTCCAACTCTGGTTCAATGTCATTCTGTGGTTCTCGAACTTCATCGAGATCTATCATACTCCCACTGTTTTTATTAGAAAGCAGTTCTCTTTCAAGGAACACATCAGTTCGAGCAACAAACACTTTGCTCTCGGTACGATTAAAGAAATAATACCCTTTAGTTTCTTTTGGGTATCCCACAAATTTACATTTGTCTGATTTTGGTCCTAGCTTGTCAGTGACTAAACGTTTCACAAACGCTTCACATCCCCATACTTTCAAAAATGACATGCTATGAAGTTTCTCAGTCCATATCTCATATGGTGTGGTTTGAACCGATTTAGTAGGAACACGGTTAAGTGTGTGTGCAGCCGTTTCCAGAGCATAACCCCAGAAACTAATTGGAAGATCCGCTAGACTCATCATCGATCGCACCATGTCCAACAAGGTACTATTTCTCCTTTCAGACACACCATTCCATTGTGGTGTTCTAGGAGGTGTGAGTTGTGATACAATACCACACTCCTTTAAGAAGCTCTTAAATTGTAAGCTTAGGTATCCACCTCCACCTCCACGATCAGATCATAGAGTTTTAATACTTCCGCCGATTTGCTTTTCCACTTCTACCTTGTACTCTTTGAATTTTTCAAATGATTCGGATTTGTTATTCAATACATACACATATCCGTATCTACTAAAATCATCAGTAAAGGTTATAAAGTAGTAAAAGCCATCTCTTGCCATCGTACGCATTGGACCACATACATCACTATGTATAAGTTCTAATCGTTCGGTGGCCCTCTCACCAATTCCGGTAAAAGGAGCTTTAGTCATTTTTCCAATGAGACAAGGTTCACATTCATCGTATAATTCAAAATCAAACTTATCCAAGTATCCATCCTTATGTAACTTGGAAATGCATTTATCATTTATATGGCCTAAACGACAATGCCAAAGGTATGTTTGATTTGAGTCATTAGCCTTAATACGTTTATTATTTACATTATAGACAGGAATATCAAGATCAAGAACATATAAACTATTAAATAAACGTGTAACCCCATATGTTACATTATTTAAACCAAAGTAACAACTATTGTTCTGAATTGTAAAGGAAAAACCTTTCTTGTCCAAACAAGAAACAGAAATAATGTTTCTGCAAATCGCAGGCACGTAAAAACAGTTCTCAAGTTCTAAAATAAGCCCAATGGGCAATGATAAATAATAAGTCCCTACAGCCAAAGCAGCAACCTTTGCTCCATTAGTCCTACTCATTCGCAGTTCCTGCACATTTATACAAATGTGAGAACCACATCCAGTATCTAATACCCATGATGTAGAAGTAGGCAAATTGACTTCTATAACATAAATATCTGAATCAAAAATCTTCACAGACTTCATTTTCTTCAGGTTCAGATCCTCCAAATAAGCTTGACAGTTTCGCTTCCAATGACCCGGCTTCTTGCAAAAGTGACAATCCCCCTTTGCAGCACCACCGTTTGAAACACCTCCTACAGGCTTTAAAGCCTTTTTGGAAGTAGGCTTTGGATTAGCAGATTTAGATCCAATCTTCTTCTTGCCTTTCCACTTCCCCTTTCCTTTGGCATTCCCTTTGTTCACCATCATTATGGGAGCAGGGTTAGCCTTTGACATATTGGTTTCAGTAGTTCTCAATAATGCCAACAGTCCATTAGGTGTTTTGTCTATCTCATTCATAGTATAGTTTATGACAAATTGAGTATAGTTGCTGTTCAAAGACTGCAAGATCAAATCTGCTTGGTGTTCCGGTAAAACCGGGTAACCCAAATTCTCAAGGGTTTCCAAATACCCTATCATCTTTAGAACATGCATTCCAACCGGGTCACGATCTCCCTGTTTGCATGCATATAACGCTTTGCTTACATCAAACCTCTCTTGACGAGCTTGACCCTCAAACATCCTTTTGAGGTGCTCAATCATGTCATAAGCGTCCATACGCTCATGTTGTTTCTGAAGCTCAGGACTCATAGTCGCTAGCATCAAACAATAAACATCCGTAGAGTCATCAAGATGCTTCTGATAAGAATTTTGTTGAGCCTCGGTTGCTTCAGCAGCAAGAGGTCCAGGGTGTGGAATATCAAGGACATAAAGCTTTCGCTCCTGCCTAAGGACAATCCTCAAATTCCTTTGTCAATCAAGGAAGTTGGTTTATGTCAGCTTTTCCTTCTCAAGGACTAATCGCACAGAGAAATTGTTTGAGTTTGCCATTTCAGATATCTACAATGTTAAAATGCATAAAATAAGTTAGTTGCAGATTTATTAAAATTATGTTCAAGTGGTTATTCATATATATATATTAACAATATCTCCCACTATTTTTATCAATTCAATAGCCCTAACTATTAATTCGGAAAGCATTTCTCTAAATCTTTCTAGTGAGCCAAGATCCATATTTCGTCATGCTTAAGGTCAGCTTTGGCTTTACTCCCAAAACATGATTTATTTAGGTAGACAACTCTTGTCAATGATATCATATATAACTCTTGGAAAGTTTGGTAGAACAACCTTTGTTCACATTTATCTAATAAATCATACCAAACTCCATGCCTCTAAGTTCACAATCCTATTGTGGTAACTTAGTTAAGTCTAACCCAATGGTCTAACAGTTAAGTATCACATTTACTTCATCGCGTCTTACCACGATAGATTGGAGTGCTTCGCTTTGGCGAACCCACTCTTTATCGATCTAGGTCTTGACTAGTGTTGCTCATTGGAAGACATCTTATTGACTTAATATTTTAACTTTAGGGATTTGTTATTATTAAAACGACCATGATCCCATCATCAAGAGATTCCCAATTTTTTCCTTGAACCAAGTACTTCAAATCAAAATTCATCAATGGTTTGATTTCCAGTCCGTCGGAGGAGACATAGTTGTCTCACTTAAAACCCGTCTTTCTTACAAGCGCTGCTTGTATTTTTGTCAAAATCTCCCCATATCAAAATTTGAAAATTCATACTTATTTTCGTGTTTCATAAACACAGGAATATCATGTTCGTTTTTGTTCAATTTTAAAATCTTGAATCGTTATAGTTTTTATCTTGTTTAGCAAACATGGCATGGGTGACGTATCTAATACATACATGTTTAATCTAATTAAAGCATGCATCATTATAACTACGCATACATATCATCATCACATGCATCATATATGTAAAGTGCGTAAAGTAAACGTGGTTGGTTATGGCCCAATCCTATGTGATTTTTCCAAGCTAAAGGAAACATCAAGGTCAATCTATGGTGGTATCAAATACAACATAATAAATAAGACATGTCTTCATGCTTCCTTGTAATGACTCCTTTGATCGCCTCCTTGGTATGTCTCCATGTCTTCATATCATCCATTACATTACAAAATATGAAACAAGCTAATCTAATAAACTTACAAGTGAAACTCGAGTTACATTCGAGATTAATCATTACAAGAATGAACGACATGCAAGTCGTATTTAAAAACCAAAACCATAATCAAAACCTCTAACCTATGGGTCTTAAGGCCATAACCATGCACCATGCTCATATAACAATTAAGAACATCTCATATTGTATCAACATATCACACCATATCATATTTTTCATGATCCAATCAAAAAAATCAAATAAAGTGTAAATGAGAAAATCAAAATTAGAATTCTGAAAATAATAAATCGTTGTTTACAGACATTAAACGACGTCAAACGCCTTATGACGAACGAGTGACTTTGTCAGTTTTGTTCAGACGCCCGTTTTCCTTTCCGAAAAGGTATTTTCGGAGAAAATCGGACACAGTATGTAAATTTCACCAAATCTGCGTAGCCAATCAGAAATCATATCGAATACGATTCTCATAACAAGAACAAACATATATCATGTATATATCAGTATATATACAGATTATATGATCATCATATAATCATCTCAATCATGATTAATGTACAATTTATGCATATACATCAATACAATATTCATGTCATCATAAAAAATAACACATCAATTATGATAGTCGCAAATATGCTTTCATCATCAAAACAGTAAACATATAAACGAATTAAACACTTTTCGCAAGTAGCTCTGATACCATTGAAGGGTTTCGGGCATGAAAATGCAAAGGAAAAACGCGTAAAACAGAAAAATTAACGAAACCCTCCGCAAGATCCATGCAAAAAACGATATTTAATTCGTGAATAAAAGCTTTACGAATGGCTGACTAATGGAGAGCCATTGATATGATCACCATGTATCCCGCCTTGCGATATACGTCTCTAATTAGTCCACACAAATGCCCGATCGTCCAACGATCACCGGAGTTTGGTACTAGCCAAGAAGTAGCCTCGAATCTCTCTCTCTCTCTCTAGCCTCTCCTTGATGTAGAGCAGCTAAAGTTTTTTTTTCTAAAAAAAAAAGAATTCTAAATATTAAACCCTAAAATAATACATCCTTATGTATTTATAGGGAGAGAAGAGTGGGCTGAACCCTAATCTGATTGGGCTTCCAAAACCCAGTCCGATTATTGGTTGTATTATTATTAAATTTGAGTTATTGTTTAATTAATCAAGTCCCACTTAATTAATTCAAAAATTCAATATAATAATAATTTATTTAAATTCGTAATTTAAATAAAGCTCCATTTAAAAACGTTCCCCATCTATGTGTACGAAAGCTCCGTACATGTCTATGCCTCTTCTCATTCCAGGGCCAAATGATCCTACAAAAGACCTTCATGTTTATCTTCGACCACTAATTGATGAATTGAAGACGTTGTGGCGTACTGGGGAGGAAACATATGATAGCTCATTACGTACAAACTTTATGATGAAGGCAATGTTAATGTGGACAATTAGTGACTTTCTTGCTCTTGGCATGTTTAGTGGATGGTCGACCAAGGGTAAGTTGGCATGTTCCGTATGTATTAGAGGTGTTAAAGCCAAGCAACTCAAACATGGTGGTAAACCTATTTTTTATGGAACTGCTAGATATTTCTTAGAACCAGATGATCCATTGAGAAGGAGCACAAAGTTTGGAAGTAAGGAGACACGGTCAATCACTTCTCAATATTCAGGAGTATTGGTAAAGACCCTTTGTGAAGAGATTCAGTTCCCCCCTGGGAAGTCAATCGAAAGAAAACCGAAGGACTATGGTGTGACACATAATTGGACACACTACTCTCCGTTTTTCGAGCTCCCGTATTGGGAGACACTCAGTCTTCGTCACAATATTGATGTCATGCATACTGAAAAAAATGTCTTTGAAAACATCTTCTACACTTTGCTGAATGATAAGAAGAAGACCAAAGATAACTCAAAATCAAGAAAAGATTGTAAAGAACTGGGTGTACATCGTGAGTTATGGATACAAGAAGGTGACACAATGCCAAGTGCGCCTTATGTGCTTAAGAAAGAACAAATTCTCAAGTTGTTTAAGTAGATTGAAGAACTGAAACTTCCAGATGGGTATGTAAAAAATATATCCAGGTGTGTAAATTATGAAAAGCGCACCATGCATGGATGAGATCACATGACTGTCACATTTTTATGCAAAAATTGTTGCTTATTGTTTGTCGTGACTTACTACCGAAGAATGTAGCTGACGTTCTTATTGAGTTGTCCAACTTCTTCCAAGATTTATGCTCATCAAACTTGAAATACACGAATCTTGAGAAGATGGAGAAGGATATAGTGAAGATATTGTCTAAACTTGAAATCACTTATATTACAGGTTTTTTTGATCCGATGGAGCATTTGCCACTACATTTAGCTACTGAGTGTAAGTTGGGTGGTCCGACTAATTTTCGATGGATGTACTTCGTTGAAAGATTCTTGTACGACTTGAAATTGATAGTAAAAAACAAAGCCCGGGTAGAAGGTTCACTGGCAGAGCGCTATATTGAGGAAGAATGTGTTCACTTTTGTTCTTTATATTTTGATTCCAAAGTCAAGACAGTGCATAATCAGCTACGTCGAAATGAGGCACCCAAAAAGTCTGTTGATCCCACCTTGTTAGAAGTTTACACATACCCAACATACCCAATGCTTCGGACTGGATTTAGAATTTTGAGCGATGATGAGCATAGACTTGTGACATACTATGTTCTGATTAATTCTCCAGAAGTCGGAAAGTACTTGCGGTATAGTTTCTCAACCTTTACTTAAGTAAATCTAATTTAAGTAATTATCTAGTTGACTAATTTTAGTAATATTTGTGAATCTAATTAAGTTGTTTAATTTTTTTTTACTATAGTGGATTTCAAAGGTTAATGGAAGGAGAACATCCCGAGTTCAATGATGTACAAAAAGAAAAATTTCAAAAAATATCATTCATTAGTTGGTTCTGTACGAGGGTAAGTAAATAAATTTATACATTGCACACTTATGTATTTGTTTATATCATCTTATTCACACACTTATGTATTTAGCTTATTTATTATAAGGTGTGTTAACGGAGGAATTTGGTATTAACAAAGTTTGAGGTTCTTCGCCGGAATCAAGATCTATAACGGTGGTCCTTAGGTGGTAAATTCGTCGGAGTATGGTGGTTGTGTTTAATTGGTGGCTGAGATTGCTTAGGGTTTATGTTAGCTGCCTCAGAGTTCTCAACATTCGACCCCTTACAATTTGCCTACGTATCCCTATTTATAGGGAATCAAGCCAACGTAGTTCTTGGGGAGGAAGTTTCCTCCATGGGCTTGGTCTTTGATCTTCGGAGCCCATCCGAAGTCTTCTGTTGTCTTTCCATGCGTAGATGTAAGACTTTTCCCACCGCCTTCCATGTATAGGACTCTTTCCATACTTAAGCATATGTCTTCCTTATCCTTCCTTACTTGAAGGTAGGACTTCCATCTATTTCCCTACTTAGAGTTTTAGCTCACTTTAGGAATGTCTAACGATAAGGCCTAGTCACAAAGGCCCAAGGCTCGTCTATGACATCAGGACTTCATGGATAAGGAAACTTCCCCCGTCGAGGACTAGTCCTATCCATTACCAGCTATTTCCTTAATTCATAGACGCAGGTATAGCCATGACTTACCTTAAATGTTAGACGCATCCTTGTCCCCCGAATGAGAAGCACCCACCAGATAGCAGGACAAGTGATCCCAAGTGTTTGGGTGCAAAGTGCAGGATTACTCCAAAGTTCCCCAATGAGGACGCGCCCATTGAGTACAGGAACAGAGCTCCCAAAGCACACACCAAGATTAACCCCACATCCCCAATGAGGGCGCGCCCATTGAATACAGGAGGAGGCCTTCAGTCACGGACATCCCCCTCCTAGGGCACATCCTAGGAGGGAATTCTTCAATATTTAACCAATACCAAGCCAAGGGAACCATCCTTCATTATCAAGTTGCAAATTCAAACCACGAGGACGCGCCCTCAAGGGGTGGACGGCCTAAAGGGCGCGCCCTCATCCCCATGAGGACAAGCCCGAAGTCGTCCTTGTGTCGAATGAAGTCATTATTCTCCGTCAAGTCTTCCATCCATGTAGAGTTGTCATTACCATGAGGGCGCGTCCTCAAGGTATGAACGGCCTAAGAGGGAACGCCCTTATCCCTTTGAGGGCAAGCCCTAATATTAAACTTAACCCTAATTACAAAAATAACATAATTGAATTCATACTTGACCCGATCCTAACCTAAAAACCCATTATCGAATTTTGGCTGTAACAACTACCCCCCAATTCAGTGTGAAGTTAAAAACAATACATTGAATTTCTTTATTCGTCAAAAAATCCCAACTTCTATTGCTTAAGGCGCGTCTGCCTGTAGGACGCGCCCTGACTTTACCAGGTGATATCACGTGCATTGACAGTTGTCTTCCACCAGGCGTGTCTTCGTCTATAAATACCTAAAAGTCGTTTTCACTTGTTACTTTACTCTTTTTTCAGAAGAAACCCTAGTCGCCGCAATTCATCTTTTCCGAGCAAAAATCCGTTCAAATCTTTGATTTTTAGCCGTTCTTCTTCTCGATTCTCATTCAGCATCTTCAAAGGTATGATTTGTTACAATTATTTCTCATATTTACCGAATATTTAGTCCAAATCGACAATATGACCGTTGAGTTTTTTCTATGTTCTTGATAAAATGTGTATGTATATATCTATATCTATTAGCACTTTGATCTTTATTTTGCCGTTGGTTAATTTTGAATTGTGTTTCTGCCGCTTCAATTATCGAACGTAGATTTGGGACGCGTTTTATACAACTTAAGAATGACCCCGTAGATTTAGGACGCGTTCTAACCATGACACGGGTTACACCTTTCTTTTTTAATACTTTCTTTTCAGGACGCGTCCTTACCATCTTTTTCCTTTTTCTTTTCAGCTGGAGGGTAAGGACACGTCCTCGTTTCATCCTTTCAAGGATTTTAACAAACGCTTGGGGATTTATTCCCCACCTTCACTCTCTTTTCCAGCACAAAGCTCATCTTCAATCCTTTCTTTTCACACTCAAGCAATAGAACTCCTCAAAGGAGCTTCTCCATTCAAAGATAACACTAAAAGAATGTCTTCAAATACCAAATCCAATTAATCCTTACCTCATGTTGATGATGTAAACCCCGAAGTAACTAGCCGATGTGACAGGACGCGCCCAAATGAGTTTACACCAGTTATTGATGATATAGAAGGGATTATGGACAACGACATAGAAGATAAAATGCAAAGAAGAAAAGGGAAGAAAATCATTTCTCCTATTGAGGGGTGCGCGTCCCATTCTGAAAACACGTCTGATGATGAGGACGCGTCTTCTGAAGGGTCATATCCGGATATTGATGACCGCTTGCCTCCTCCAAAACCTTCTCCCGTCCCATTTATTCATCCTGAAATCACTGAAGAGGAGAGGGATTTCGATTGGGGACAATATGTATACTCATTGACTGAGGCGGATAAAAGGAGAATGAGGAAACAAAAAAATAAGTTATTCTGTGTTGGAATGTCCTCTACGGTATCCATAGCCGAAATTACATGGTGTATGACATACTACGGCATGGAAGGTCAATGGGCGCGTCCTCCTTCTATGATGAGGCCTCATATCTTTAATTGGCCAAAACCCTTCAGGATTCCGCGAATGGTGACCTCTCCCAAACTAATGTCACTCGGAGTAGGCGCGCCCCTCCATCCATATTTCAAAGATATTCTCCAATGGTATGACATAGCCCCAATCCAACTTTCGCCAAACTCATACAAGTTAGCACTTGCCTTGCTCATACTATACCATGATGAAGGAATATCAACCCCTCCAAACATGGAAGAATTCAGCTATTTCTTTGCCATCAGGAAGAGTTCTAAGGGTTATTACTTTTTGACTCCTCAACATAAGCATAACAAAATAGGTTTTTCCAGTGGAAAAGTAAGTAATGAGAAAAATTGGAAGGAACCGTTCTTTTATCTTTGGAACGTTGAGAGAGTCAGAGTCATCTTCAACTGCAACCATAGTAAGCATACATCTATTCCTTTCAAGCTTTCCTTAAGGGCGCGCCCTTAAAGATTTCTCTTAAACTAACTTTTATTTTCATAAATTGTAAAACTTAGACAACAGAAACACAAAGGAACTTTTTGGAGAAGCTAAAAAACGAGCCGAAAAGATTACTTCTCTCCCATCATCAAGGTTCAACCTTAAAGTCTTAATTACTGAGGATAACTTGAAAAGGGTGGGGATTTTGAGGGAGGAGGTAGGATCCATTGTGCCTTTTCAACGTTTTAGGAAAGGTGTCCCCATCAGAGGCTCTAAGGATTATGATTCTGATGAAGAGGAAGAGGAGGAAGAAACCGAAATTGAAGAAAACGTTCATGAGGACGCGCCTTTTAAGTCTGGTAGCATGAATTTTTATCCTTTAAGTATACTAAGCATATATCTAAAACTTGCAGCATATCGTGATTACCGAAATGGTTACAATTTTTTAAAGACGCGTCCTAATGTTATATCTTATGTCTTTTTAGGTATGGATGATCTTCCAACTGGCTGGGGTCTTGAATCTGGTATTGCTCCTGCTGTTAAGGTTGCTAAAAGAACGAAAGCACGTGCTCATAGGAAAGACACAAAGAAGCCTCCTTCTGAAACCAGGAAACCCCAACCTGTAATTGACTTGGAAAAAAAGGACAGAAAGAGAAAGGAAAAATCTGATGATGCTGGGACAACGAAGGACGCGTCCTCAAAGAAGCTCAAGCATGGATCTTCATTTTCCTTGGTTTCGGCTGCCTTAAGTCCACTTGCCATTCCCTATGTTTCTGATGATGAAATTATTAAGTGGAGGAATAGAGATCCTTTTTCTGAAAATGAAGCAATTATCAAGGCCTCCTCTGAAATATTGGTTTCTGCCTTGAACCGACAAACCTCTCTTCAACAAGACAGGACGCGCCTAAAGTCTCTGGAGAAAGAGAAGGACAGTTTCGCAAAACAAGTCGAGGAGAAAGATGCTTTGATTGAAGATTTGCAGAATGAACTTAAACGCACTAAAAGTTTCTATGAAACACAACTAAAAACCCAAGAGGAGGTCAATGATGATTTAAACGCCACCCTCAACATGCTGCGTGAGGAGAAGCAAAAGTGTGAAAAACAAATTGCTGACCTTGGTGAGGATAAAAAGAATGGTTGGGTCGAAGAAAAGAAGAAAATCGAGCGAGCATCTTTCAGGGAAGGTTTTAGAAATTATGCATCTGGATTCCTTGCTCAAGACCCTGATTATGACTTTACCAAATTTGGAGAGGAGACTGTGGCATGGATTGCCAAATTCAAAGTTGAGGAAGCTAAATCAATCAAGGCAAAAAGGGTGTTTCTTGGCCTTGAAGTGGCATCTCCTACAAATGATGGTGATTCAGAATCGGAGGACGCGTCCTCTGAAGGCATGCCCCTTGATAATGAAAAATCTGCTGCTAACTCTTCTCCCAAAGAGGATTCTTGCCTTGAAGGAAATGGCAAAAAAGTAGACGGCCCTACTCAGGACGCGTCTTAAAGTTTACTACGCTTGATTGACTTGAGGTGCAGGCCCTCCTTTTAAGCTGTTAGATATAATTGCTGATGTTTGTTTATCAGTGTTTAAGCAACAGGTACTGATCAGAGTTTATTGGAAGCCGGTCAGAGTTTATTTAAAGTCTGACAGGGTGAAGAGTTTAAAGGAAGCCGGTCAGAGTTTGGTAAAGTCTGACAGGATGAAAGTTGACTTAGCTGTCGGTGCAAAGATAAAGATTCTAGAAGCAATATATTCTGAAGATGGAAAGAAGCAGAATATATTGATACAGCTAAGGAGACTGGACAGAAGACTGAAGCAATCCTTAATTGATATCAATTGTATAGCTAATTTTTAGGAGTATCAATTAGATAAGGATTGTATGTAACTGTGTACTATATAAACACAGATAGGTTATCCCTAGAAGGGATGCGAACATTGAATACATTATTCTTGTAACCTAGTAGCTCTTTGTGATTCATTAACATCACTAAGAGAGAATTATTTAATATAATTCAGTTTGTTGATTTACAAACCTGTGTTCTTAATTGTTATTCTCATACATACTTGATTATATATTGTGTATTCGGCCTAACAATTGGTATCAGAGCCAAGGCTGTTTAATATATACAGTTTTACGATTCAAACACAGTATTAATCATGTCTGAAGAAAATCAAACTGCTCCTAAGGCTGAACAGGTTAAGCCCAATTCTGTGAGTCGATATGAAACAATCAGGGTTCCAATTCTCAGGCCAGTAGAGTATCCGATTTGGAAGGTTAAGATGACCATGTTTCTGGAGGCTACAGATCCAGAATACCTTGACAGAATTTATGATGGTCCTCATATGCCAACTAAATTGTCCCCTGTTGTTGATGGACAAGAACAAAAGACTGTTCCAAAGGAAAAGAAAGATATGACTCCTGAGGACATCTCATCAATTGCAAAAGATGCAAAGGTTAGACATCTTCTCCACAGTGCTTTAGATAATGTTATGTCTAACAGAGTAATTGGCTGCAAAACTGCCAAAGAGATATGGGATGCTTTAGAAGTCAGATGCCAGGGAACAGGTGCTATCAAGAAAAACAGAAAGACAATACTCACACAGGAGTATGAGCACTTTGATTCAAGACCTAATGAAACCTTGACTGAGACTTATGACAGATTTTGTAAACTGTTGAATGATCTGTCTCTGGTTAATAAAGAATATGAGCTTGAAGAGTCTAATCTCAAGTTTCTGTTATCTCTACCTGAAAAGTGGGATTTAAAGACAACCACAATAAGAGATAATTATGAGCTTGCTGATACAGATCTTGATGAAATCTATGGGTTATTGAAAACTCATGAACTGGAGATAGAACAAAGGAATAGAAGATTGAGTAAAAAGACAAAATCTGTTGCTCTCAAAGTCGAGGAGAAGCCCATTAAGAAGGAATCATCAAGGAAGAAAACCAAGGGAAAGGCTTTAGTCATTAAATCTGAAAGTGAGTCATCAAATTCTGATGATGACTCAAACTCTGGTGAAGCTTCTGACTCTGATGATGATGAAGAACAGATGATGCAAATGGCTGCATTGATGGTGAAGACCTTCAAGAAGATGGGGTTCAAGAACTTCAAGAAGGGAAAGAGATTCTCAAGGAGAGATTCAAATTCTGAGAAGAAGAATTTCAGAAAGTCTGATGGAAGGGATACCAAGTCTGGAAAGAAGGACAAATCTGAGATCCAGTGCTACAAGTGCAAAGAGATGGGTCATTATGCCCCAGAGTGCAAGAAAGGCAAATCTGAGAAAGCACTCATCTCTAAAGGCAAAGACTGGGCAGATACTTCAGACTCTGATGATGGAGAAAATTATGCTCTTATGGCAACTGTCAGAGATGAGACTGAATCATCTGAAAATAAGGTACCCCTAACTACTTATGCTTATGATACTGATAATATATCTGAGTTAAGAGTATATCTGAAAAGTGTTCATGTTAGCTATAGGGATCAGACTTTAGAAAATGAAAGAATTAAATCTGAGAATCTTAGTCTTAAAGATAGAAACAAGTTTCTTGAAGGAGAACTTGAAAGTATGAAGCATATTCAAAAAGAAAGAGATGATGCTGTTTATGTTGAACAGGAGTTGCTTAAAAGGTATAGGCAACTAGAATCTGATTTAGAAAAGGAAAGAAAAATAATCAAGACATGGACAGATTCTGGAAGAGACACTCATCAAGTGTTTCAGACTGATTCTGTAGGCTTAGGTTATTGTGAAAATGATGAACTTAGGTTTAAAGACAAGGTTAAGGTAAAACCACAACTTAAACCTGTGAAATTTGTTCCAGAAGCCAATAAGTTAAAATCTGTTGTAATAAGAGAAGCTGATATGGAATCAGATGAAGCCTGTGAAAGAAAGGAAAATATTATAACAGAAAAACTTATGGAAAGAGAAACTGTTAGAAAGCCAGTAAAAACTTGTGAAAAACAGGTTAATGTTGGTTTGATGACAGGGAAACAGTTTAATCATAAGCTGAAAGAGATAAAATCTGCCATGAAACCAAAAGGGTCCAAGAAGAATAGGAATGGAAAGATAGGCATAAATAATAGAAATAATCATTTGCCTACTGGTGCTGCTCCAAGGAAAACATGTTATAATTGTGGTAGTTCTAATCATCTTGCTAGATTTTGCACTAAGAACAAACATATTAATTCTTTATCTTCTACATCAGGAGTAAAGAATGATTATGTGAGGGTTAAACCACAAACTTTATGCACACACTGTGGGAGCACTTGGCATTCCATTTATACTTGCAAGAGTTATCATGCTATTTATCATAACTATTATGAGCTAAAACCCAATCTGAAGTGGGTTAAAGCAAACTCTGCAAGTGTAAAGTCTGACAATGTTAGCTTAAACTCTGTTGATAGTAATTCCGCTGCAAAAGCTAACACTGTTAAGAAAGACAAAGGATCCAAGCAAGTCTGGGTCCTTAAAACTAATACTTAGTATTTGTTTGTGATTGCAGGGTATAATAGAGAGCACACTTATCTTGGACAGTGGATGCTCAGGACATATGACTGGAAATAAAGCCCTGCTATCAGACTTTGAGGAGAAGGCTGGCCCAAAAGTTTCCTATGGAGATGGCAACATAGGACACACTCTGGGATATGGCAATATCAATCTTGGAAGTGTCATCATTACAAATGTAGCTCTAGTTTCAGGACTCAAGCATAATCTGTTATCTGTGAGTCAAATCTGTGACAGAGGAAACCATGTAGATTTTCATAGTGAATACTGTGAAGTTATCAGTAAATCTACTGGAAAAGTTGTTCTAGTTGGACACATGCACAACAACATTTATGAAGCAAGTTTGGTAACAAATTCTGATGGAAGAACAGTGTGTCTGACTGCAAGAATGTCAAATGAAGAGAGTTGGAATTGGCACAAGAAGCTCTCTCATCTCAATTTGAACAACATCAATGAGCTAATAAGAAAGGATATTGTAAGGGGACTTCCAAAATCTATACTCAGTCTAGATGGCTTGTGTGATTCTTGTCAAAAAGCCAAGCAAAGGAAGTCATCTTTCAAGAGCAAATCTGAATCTTCAGTAGTGGAACCTTATCATCTTCTACATGTTGATCTCTTTGGACCAGTGAATGTGATGTCCATGGGCAGAAAGAAATATGCTCTAGTAATTGTTGATGAATATACTAGATATACATGGGTGTATTTCTTGTCAAAGAAGGATGAAACTGCTCAAACTCTGATGGATCATGTAAATCTACTGGACAAAGGATCACAGCACAAAGTCAAAATTATAAGGAGTGATAATGGAACTGAATTCAGAAACTCAATTGTGGAAGCTTTCTGCAAAGAAAGAGGAGTGAAACAAGAATTTTCTGCACCTGGAACTCCACAGCAAAATGGTGTAGTTGAAAGGAAGAACAGAACTTTAATTGAAGCAGCCAGAACTATGCTTGATGAAGCAAAATTACCAACATACTTCTGGGCAGAAGCTGTTCAAACTGCTTGTTTTACTCAAAATGCAACATTGATCAACAAGCATGGGAAAACACCATATGAGATGGTGAAAAATAAGAAGCCAAATTTGAAATATTTTCATATATTTGGATGCAAATGCTTTGTGTTGAAGACTCATCCTGAACAGTTGACAAAGTTCAAGTTAAAAGCTGATGAAGGAATCTTTGTTGGCTATCCATTGTCAACAAAAGCATTCAGAGTTTATAATCTAAGAACTAAGGTGATCATGGAATCTATACATGTGTCATTTGATGACAAGAAAATAATTGGACTTGAAGACAAGGATGGATATGATCAACTGCGTTTTGAAAATGAAGATCTATTCTCTGATGATATAAACTCTGATGAAGCAGGGTTGACAAACTCTGACGAAGCATACTCTGAACCTCTACTGGTAAATACTGGAGAAACTGGAAATTCTCAAATTGAACAAAATAGAGAACCAGTTGAGGGGGAGCGTGAAGAAGCTCAACAAGACACATCAAGTGAGTCAGTTGAGGAAACTGATTCAAACTCTGACAGTTCAAACTCTGAGCCATCCAATTCAGGGGGAGCCTCAGATGCTGCAGAAAGTCAACATATGAATCAGGAGAGCATGGATCAAGGGGGAGGATCCAATAATGATGCAAGAAACCACTTACCAACAGCAAGAAGGTGGACACAGGCACACACACCTGATCTCATAATTGGAGATCCTGATGCTAGTGTGAGAACTAGAAGTGCAACAAATAATGAGTGTCTGTATCATGCTTTCTTGTCTCAAACAGAACCAAAGAAAGTGGAGGAAGCTCTTCAAGATGCAAACTGGATAACAGCAATGCAAGAAGAGTTAAATGAATTTGAGAGAAATGAAGTCTGGACACTTGTACCTAGACCAAAGAATAGATCAGTTGTAGGTACGAAGTGGGTTTTCAGAAACAAGACTGACAGTGAAGGTGTGATTACAAGAAACAAGGCTAGACTTGTGGCAAAAGGATATTCACAACAGGAAGGAATTGACTATGATGAAACCTTTGCTCCAGTTGCAAGATTGGAGGCCATAAGAATCTTTCTGGCCTATGCTGCACACAAGAAGTTTAAAGTCTTTCAGATGGATGTAAAAAGTGCTTTTCTCAATGGGAAGCTTGAAGAAGAAGTATTTGTTGAACAACCACCAGGATTTGTAGATCCCAAGCATCCAGATTATGTCTACAGGCTTGACAAGGCATTATATGGACTAAAGCAAGCACCAAGAGCATGGTATGAAACTCTTGCTCAATTTCTTTTAGAAAGTGGGTTCACAAGAGGTACAATTGATAAAACTTTGTTTTATTTCAATTCTGGTGATGATTTGCTTTTAGTTCAAATTTATGTAGATGATATTATTTTTGGATCTACTAATGACAAACTCTGTAAGAAGTTTGCAAAGCTTATGCAATCCAGGTATCAAATGAGCATGATGGGAGAGCTTACTTATTTTCTAGGCTTACAGGTCAAGCAAACAGATGATGGTATTTTTATCAATCAAGCAAAATATACCAGAAATCTTCTCAAGAAATTTGGTATGCTTGATAGTTCATCTGCTACAACTCCCATGGCTACAGCAACAAAGCTAGACAAAGACACAGGAGCCTCAGTAGATATGACAAACTACAGAGGAATGATAGGGTCATTACTGTATCTTACTGCAAGTAGACCTGATATCATGTATGCAACATGTCTTTGTGCAAGATTTCAAGCAGATCCAAGAGAGCCTCATCTAACAGCTGTAAAAAGGATCTTCAAATATCTCAAAGGAACCATAACCTTGGGTTTGTGGTATCCTAGAGAATCAGAGTTTAAGCTAATTGGTTACTCTGATGCAGATTTTGCAGGCTGTAAGATAGACAGAAAAAGTACAAGTGGAAGCTGTCAATTTTTAGGTGACAGATTAGTTTCTTGGTACAGCAAGAAACAGAAGTCGATTTCCACATCCACAGCTGAAGTAGAGTATATAGCAGCTGGTAGCTGTTGTGCACAGATTTTATGGATGAAGAATCAATTGCTGGATTATGGGTTAAGGTACTCTAAAATACCTATTTTCTGTGATAACCAAAGTGCTATTGCTATGACAGGAAATCCAGTACAGCACTCCATGACCAAGCACATCAGCATAAGGTATCATTTTATCAGAGAACATGTGGAAGAAGGGGACATTGAGCTTCATTTTGTGTCTACAGACCAACAACTTGCAGATATCTTCACCAAACCTTTGAGTGAAGCTACTTTTACAAGATTGGTAAATGAACTTGGGATGATCTCTGGTTCTGACTAGAGATACGGGTTAGACTCAAAATCTATACATGTTTGATTTTTAGTGCTCATGATTCCTTGCATGTATTAACTGTTACGAGTACCAGTGTCATAAACTCTGTCGGTTAAACTCTGATGCTAAACTCTGTTAGTCATAAAATGTTGGTCATACTCTGATTGTTACAGTTTAATGCTATACTCTGATTGTAATTTTGTCTGAAACATATGGACCAATGAAGAAATTTGTATGAAGCATAATTCTCAGTAAGTAATTATGAATCCTTAAGAGTTGTATAGATTCTGATCTCAAACATGTGCAGTAAGTTAACACAACATGATACTGTCTCTGTATTTATACCATCTCTTAGTTTATTAATCCTATACACTGAGTCTATATTAGCTGTTTGCATTTTCTCTCATAAGTTAATTATATCTACTGATGCAAAGTCTAAACTCTGATTCTTAATTGACAAAAATTCACCCTCAAATCAAAAGATGCCAAACAGAGCACAAATTCCTTTGAGATCATGTTGTGCCTAGGAAGATCCAGGAACTTATTGTATGAAATAAGGGCTAAAATCTTTGATTTTTGGTGACTAGTGCCAACCACTGATTACTGGAAAAATAAAAATAAAAATAAAAATAATAATAATAAATAAATATATATATATATATATATATATATATATATATATATAAAGGGGGTGAAAAATAAAAAGACATATCCAAATGAAAGGATATCAGTAATACAGAGTTTAGATATAAAATCAGATTTTATGTTAAACATGAGAGTTTAGGCAACCAGTTTTTACTACTTTTTGTGGATTTTATGCACTTTGAGATGATGTAAATATTGATTTCGGTAAACTCTGCTATTACACACACATATTTTCACACCTGTACAGTTTGAGAAAAGAGTTTATTGACAAAGAAGGACAAATGGTAAACACTGATGTATTGTGTGACATATGCCGAGGTAACTTTGTTTTAATCTCTGATGGTTAAAATAATTTCTTTGTTTCAGACATTTTATAATTTTGAGATTAGACATTTGTTTTTCGAAAAAGTATGATTGGTAACGGATCTATTTTGCATTAAACAGAGAAAAGAAAGAGTGTGTTTGATAAGTCCTGATGGTGATTAGTAGCGCTGATGAGTATGTTAGTTTACTGTTTAAAGTGATATCATTTCTTTCACTTTACAATTACTATGAGATACTGATATGTAAAGCAAAACAATGATTTTTTTTATTGATTCAAACTTTGGTTACATTCAGACAATTTCATAATCTTGTCTAGCTACTTGTTCGGTTATCTGATCATTATACCATCTGGGATTTCCAAGGCTTGACAAACCCCTGATGTTGAATCATCATCATCATCCTCTCGACTTCTCTTTCTGGTTTGTAGCTTGCAGGATTCCAAGAAGAAATTCTTTTTCGAACCCTTCAAGTAGCTCTGATAGAAGAGCATCATACAGATCTCCACAGCCTCATCATCTGCAAGGATGGGCACATCATATGGTCCAGGACGGATGATGTGCACATAGGGGTTGGAGATAGGTCCTTCTGCTATTTCATCATCAGCGATGAGCCCTTCATCATTCAGAAATGACAAAACAAGAAACTCATCGATGATATAGTTTGCTTGTTGACGCCAGTTCATGTTCAAGAATGATTCTACATCCATGAATTCAAAGGTTCCTGCCATTTGATGTATGGTATTTTTTTTTAAGATATGGATTGCCTGTTGTTACAATGCTCTAGCTTTTATAGCATCCAACAGGGCAACTGAAAAGTTTTGCTTGGTTCGAAGCTCTGGGAACAGTAAAGTGCGGAGTTCCAAGACAGTCATTATTCTTCTGACTGTTGAGCTACTTCGATATTATGTTTCTGAGATATTAAAATCGATAATTTTATTATTATTGATTTTGTTTGACAATAAGCGGAAATTATGAGTGTCTTATGTGATATCAGGTGTCTCCTCGTCTGCCGTGTAGATTGGAAAGTTGTTCAAGAATATTTTAAACAGAGGAGAGAGGTTAATTGCATAGAAAAGTGTAACAGGCGGTAATTATTGCTGTTTTTACTGCGCATGCGTATTGGAAACTGCCAATTATATGCTGTCAGTGTATGCACGTTTGACATGTGTCCCATTCACATGATTACAGGAGTAAGACAGTTGTGTATTGATGATTAAAAACTCTTCAGTTTTTAATCTTTAATTTTCTTTTAAATACAATACACACATCTTCAGTTAAACTTTTCACATCTTACTCATACACATCTATTATCACACACACATAGTCACAAACACCTTTCTACACATAAACTCTGTTAAGCTTTCACATCAATTACTTGTTCTTTCTTCAAAATCTTCTAATGGCAACCACAGCTTTCGTTTCGTCTGGGTTAGAGTTCGTTCCAAACAACTATACCGCACCACTAAACACTGCAAACGCACCAGAAGCATTTCATATGATTCAAAAGTTTCTTGCTCAGTCAGCGATTGGGCGTGCTTTAGTTGAACCAGCCAAACTTTCTGGTTTACAAATCAAGGCGTTCTGGGAGACAGGGGTTTATGATGATGGTGGTGAAACTGGGAGCCCATCCATTATCTTTGAGTTTGAAGAAACAGAGTATGTTATTACTGCTGGTACTATTCGAGATGCATTAGGGTTTCCTGAGTATCCTTCTTACACTGTTGGAATGGGTGATGAGGATTTAATACGAATGATGCGAGAGATTGGTTACTCTGGGCCATTGACAAAGATTGGGCAACTCAAAAGGCCGTTTCTGCGCAAGGAATGGAGTTTCTTCTTCGACTGCATCACGAGGACATTTGGAAAGAAATGCACAAATTGGGATGTTATTCCCACAGACAGTCTGCAAATCGGGTATTCTTTACTATATGATAATCATTTTGATTTTGCACGACTTGTTTTGACTAACTTAGGGGAGAAGATGACAGAGAATAGAGGAGTTGTTTATTTTTCTAGATTCTGTCAGCTTTTGGTTTCTTACTGTGTTGAAGGGGTAGATGTTGTTAATGAAGATGTTTCTTGTTTTAAATTACACAAGAGAGTATTTACTGATCTCATTAACAAAGATGTTAAGAAAGGAATTGTTGGAGACCTTTTGTTACCTGCTTCTGTGCAACAGTTTGTGGATGCTCAAGTAAATCCACAAACACAAGCTGAATATCAACCAGAACCTTTAAACACAGAGTTACCTCCATCAACTTCTGTTAAACCTGCAAGGGGAGGTAGGACCAAACATATTGGTACTAAACCTGCGAGGAGACCATCTACTGAAGCTGGGGTATCTAGACCTGAAGAGATGCCTCAGAAGACAAGGCTAAAGAAAAGAAGAGCCAATAGGGCAAAGTCTGTTGTTGAAGCCTCGGAGACTGAAACTGATGAAGAAACTCTTCATCAGCGAAAACGAAGACTAGTAGCTGCACATCTTTTTGGTGCTATAAATGTCAATATGGACAGAGTCTCTAAGGGAAGTGAAGCTCCTGCATCAGAGAATGAGGAGATTGTGACTGAAGCTGTTTCTTAAGCTACTCCTGCAATTGTTGTTGAGGAGGATATTCTAAATGCTGATGAGGACAGAGTGTTTGTAAACACTGAAGCTCCTGAAGTGTTTGTTCAGGAGGATGCTGAGGATTTGGATATAGAAACTCCTGCATCAATGGCTAATGATGTAGTTGAGGAAGCTGCTACTCATTCTGATAGCAGAGTTTTTGATTTTGAAGCACACACCTCTATACATTCTGATCATTATATAGAGGGTGTGGAAGCTGATCAAGTAACTGATCAGGTAGAAGAATCTCTGGCCACTCACACTGAAATTATTTCTTGTGATCTTGACAAAGGTGAGGAGGTTAATCAGATTCAAAGAGAAGCAGAGGTTTTTGCTCAGGTTCACTCTGATAATCCTGAAGCTGTAGAAGAGGAGAAAATTGATGAAGCTGCACAGTTTACTGCTGAAAATATTCTTGTTGAAAATGAAGCAGACAATAATGAAGAAGCTGGAAATGATGCTGAGGGTTCTCATTCACACCCTAGTATTCAAGTTTCATTGGCTGATGATGTTAATAGTGATGAAGCACGGGAAGTAAATAGACAGACCAATGAGCATTTCCAGAATATGTACTACAACAATTGGGCTGATGCAGATTGTGTCTTCTCAGCACAAAGGGCTGCAGATTTGCTATCTGATTCTGTCAAGAAGATCTCAAATACTGATGTACTTACAAGCTTACAGGCAACTGTTTTTCAAGTCAAATCTCTTAATAATAGATTTGATGAGAATCAACAGATGTTTACAAATCTTAGGAATGAATTTTCTATCAGGGATACAACTTTGAAGCTTGACAGATCATTTTACTCTACACAATTCAAGCAGCAAGCCAAGGATTCTGAGGAAATCAAGAAGAGGCTTGGAAAAGTTGAAGAGAATCAGGCTGAAATGTCTACTCAATTGAATTCTATTTCTAATGCTCTAGAATTGCTGACATCAGTATTACTTTCTGATGATGTCAAAAAGGGGGAGAGTGTACCTAAAGACAAATGCAAAGACACTCAAGCTCTGAGACGGAGGGATGATTCTACTGATGGGGGAAGCAAAGAAAATAAAAGAAAGATTCTTGCTCAAAGGCAAAGCAGGAAAAGAATAAACTCAAACTCTGACAAGATAAACTCTGGTGGCCAATCTACTTCAAAACTCAAGAGTTTAGTTGTTTCAACTAATCCATCTACTGATGAAGAGATTGCTGCTAAAATATTCATGAAAGAGCATGGAAAGAATGTTACTATTGAAGATATCCAGGCTGAAGAGCAAATGCTTGCTGAGGAACACAAGAAAAATCTTGAAGCTGGAATCTACAAGAAAAAGGAAATCAAGGCTCCTAGAAAGAAAGAAGTTGGTATTTCTATCAAAGAGAATACACAACAGAGTATACAATATACAAGGAGACCTGTGATTGGAAACACTGATAAGGGTAAAGACATAATGATTGAAGAGCCTAACCTGAAAAAGAAAGATAATTCAACCTCTGACATTGCTCAAGTTGAAACAAGATTAGCAAAATCAACCTCTGACGCTGCTCAAGTTGATGATACTACTAAAGTTATGACAACCTCTGACGTTGCTCAAGTTGTACAGAAATCTACACAACTTCCAGGATTCAGCAAACCAAAAATTCTTGAAGACTTAAAGCTTGAAGCTGTGAATTTCTCAGAAACCAGAACAGTATTGGGAAAAGAAGCCTTTGATAAATCTGGACTGGGTTCACACAGAGAGAGAAGAACTAGTAACAGATCTCAAGACAAGTTTTCATTGGCAGAATTTGGAGTTGGAATTACTCAAGAAGGCCTTGACAAACTAGAATCTGTACAGATGATTTTTCACAAAGGAATCAAAAAGGAATTCTTGTTATATTTTATGGCTGATGGCAGAGTGTATAGAATTGGTGAATTTGATATTCAGTTAAAACTCTGGGAAGAGCTAGAGTATGTTCTATATCTACTTGAAGTAAAGAATAGAAGTACTTATGATGCTGCTCGAGTTTTGAAGGAAAGGATGATGAAATCCAAAGTTTTGAGTGGAGCTGGAGTATCAAGTGCATACATTCCTAAATACAGAGATGCACATGGAAAGTTGGTAGAAATGAAAAGGAATAGTGCTAGGTTCAGAACTGCACTAAATAAAAAGGTTCTTGAGTTCAATCTAGAGTCTGATAAACCTTTTTATATCAGACTTGGCAATGAAATGGACAAAAACAACATATATTCTTTGAGGGCTGCCATATATCAAATTGGTGAAGATGAACCAGAAATGAAGGAGCTGAAGAAGATTATGATTGCTGAATTGAATAGAGCTGAGAAGAAACTACTATCAGATTATATCAGGACAGTGCCTGATATTCAAGAGATTAAGTAAAGTCTGACTGTAAGTTTTTATGTTTTCTGTTCTAAGTTAAATTTAAACTCTGTTTTAAATTTAAACTCTGACATATGTTAAACACTGCATTTGTTATATGTTTTGACATCATCAATTATCTTTTTAACTTGTACATTTTATTATGAACAAGTTGGGGGAGATTGTTAGATATAATTGCTGATGTTTGTTTATCAGTGTTTAAGCAACAGGTACTGATCAGAGTTTATTGGAAGCCGGTCAGAGTTTATTTAAAGTCTGACAGGGTGAAGAGTTTAAAGGAAGCCGGTCAGAGTTTGGTAAAGTCTGACAGGATGAAAGTTGACTTAGCTGTCGGTGCAAAGATAAAGATTCTAGAAGCAATATATTCTGAAGATGGAAAGAAGCAGAATATATTGATACAGCTAAGGAGACTGGACAGAAGACTGAAGCAATCCTTAATTGATATCAATTGTATAGCTAATTTTTAGGAGTATCAATTAGATAAGGATTGTATGTAACTGTGTACTATATAAACACAGATAGGTTATCCCTAGAAGGGATGCGAACATTGAATACATTATTCTTGTAACCTAGTAGCTCTTTGTGATTCATTAACATCACTAAGAGAGAATTATTTAATATAATTCAGTTTGTTGATTTACAAACCTGTGTTCTTAATTGTTATTCTCATACATACTTGATTATATATTGTGTATTCGGCCTAACATAAGCCTTGCAACTTGTAATTTAACTGAAGTTTTTCGTTTGGTATCTTCTTGACTTATCCTTTATTGCGTTTATATATGTTCTATCTTTTCTTCAAAAATATTAATTTGCTTAGGGCGCGCTTCATTTCAATGAGGACGCGCCTTCTTCATGCATCCTACCATTCCTTAACCTTGTGAAGTTACATTCCTTTTCTTTGCGAATCATTACGGGGACGCGTCCTGTTCAATGTTTGACATAAGGACGCGTCTTCGCATGATATTGCTGAGGGCGCACCATTATTTAAGCAGAATTAAGCACTTAATTTTTAAGAAATAATGTAAATCTTCAAAGTATTTGATAAATAATGCGCTCCGGTGCGAAATCCACACTGGTCCCAAGGGCTAATGCTCTGTGGGGAAATAATAATTAACAATCTCAACTATCCAAGGTGGGATGTACATGCACTACCCCCCTAGACTAGGAGGAAATTTATTTCTTCTAGTTTATTTAGATAGATAACATAGGGGGTACAAAACCACTCCTTATTGATAATACTTCTTCAAATGTTCCACGTTCCAAGCTCTTGGTATAAGATTGCCACCCAAATCTTCCAAGTGAAAAGTTCCTTCCCAAAGCACAGACTTGATCCTGTAAGGTCCTTCCCAATTGGCACCAAAAACCCCATGACTGGTAATTCTGGTATGAGGCATCACCCTTCGTAGCACCAAATCACCAACCTTGAGACGACGTACCCTCACTCTTCGATCATAAAACCTTGCCACTCTTTTCTGATATGCAGCTAATCTTAGTGATGATATTGCACGTGTTTCTTCCAGAAAATCAAGATGAAGCCGTTGGTTGATCTCATTAGATTCATTGTCATAGTGATCCCTCCTAAATGATCCAGATCCAATTTCCACAGGAACCATTGCCTCAAAGCCATAAGACAACATGAATGGAGACTCTCCAGTAGTAGATCTTGGTGTGGTATTGTAGGACCATAGTACCATAGGTAGCTCCTCAGGCCAGTTACCTTTACTTTCTTCCAACTTGGTCTTCAGTGTGTGCTTGATTATCTTGTTGATGGCCTCAGTCTGCCCATTGCTCTGAGGATGATAGACTGCTGCAAAATCTTTCTTAATCTTCACACAACTTCTTTAACTCCTTGCTGTCAAATTGCTTCCCATTGTCAGATACGAGTTTGTAAGGAATCCCAAACCTGCACATAATGGAATTAAAAACAAAATCTTTGATTTTCTTGGCCGTTATTTTTGCCAAGGGCATAGCCTCTGCCCACTTGGTAAAATAATCCACAGCTACAACAGCATACTTGACACCCCCCTTAGCCATAGGAAGCTCTCCAATAAGATCAATTCCCCACATAGCAAAAGGCCAAGGACTTATCATTGAAGTCAATGTCGTAGCAGGAATAGATGAGTAGTTTGCAAAGCGTTGGCACTGATCACATGCTCTTGTAAACTTCATAGCATCATCCTTCAAGGTTGGCCAGTAATATCCTTGTCGTAACACCTTCATAGCAAGGGAACTACCCCCCGAGTGATTACCACATATTCCTTCATGAACCTCTCTCAAGACATAGTTGCACTCGTCTCCGTCAACACACCTTAGTAAGGGTTGATTAAAACCCCTCCTATATAAAACCGCATCATATTCCACATACCTTGCTGCTTGGTATTTCAAACGTCTGGCCTCCCCCTTATCATCGGGTAAAATTCCTCTTTGTATATACTCTTGGATAGGAGTCATCCAAGTCTTCACTGGTACTTCATCTACAACCATTAGCTCCATCTCGGGGATACTAGGAATTTCATGAATTTCCAATGGAATGTCTCCCATCAACACCGTGTCTCTTTGGGAACCCAACCTGGCCAGAGTATCGGCCTTGGAATTTTCTTCACGAGGAACTCCTTCAAGTCTGACTATGTTGAACTGTTGAATCAAGCGACGTACACTCATCATATATGCCTCTGTCTTTGGTCCTCTAGTCTGGAACCCTCCTTCAACCTGCTGAACAACCAGTTTCGAATCATTGAACACCACCAAATTCTTCACATTCATTTCCAAAGCCAACTTCAAACCATTAATCAATGCCTCGTACTCAGCTTCATTATTGGTTACTGAAAACTTGAAATTGATAGCACTTATGAGAAGGTGACCTTCAGGAGAGGTTAAGACAACTCCAGCACCTGCTCCATCATTGTTGACTGCGCCATCCACATACATAGTCCACCAAGGAAAAGGATACTCCTCTCTCAAAGGGCTTGCCTCTTGAGCAAGGGGGTTAGGGTTCACCAGAATGATTTCTCGTCCCATACTCTCATCTTCAAACTCCAGAATAAAATCGGCTAAGGCTTGTCCCTTGATTGCCGTTCGAGAAACATATTCCAAATCATACTGTCCCAATTCAATTGCCCACTTCAACATCCTTCCTGAAGCTTCAGGTTTATGTAAAATGTGTCTCATGGGATAAGAAGTTCGCACTTCAATTTTATGAGCTTGAAAGTAGGGACGCAGCTTTTGTGCAGCCGGTACCAAAGCATATACCAACTTCTCCATGCTAGAATATCGGGTTTCTGCATCCAACAACCTCTTACTTACATAGTAAACTGGTGACTGCAAACTATCCTCTTCTCGTACTAACACGGCACTAATGGAGTAAATAGAGATGGCCAAGTAAAGAATCAATACTTCACCATCCACAGGCTTGGCCAAGAGTGGGGGCTTACCTAACTGTTCCTTGATTTTCTGAAAAGCGTCTTCACAAGCAGGAGTCCACATGAAATCTTTGTCGACCCCCCTAATGGCTTTGAAAAATTCTTTGCAACGATCAGAAGACTTTGAGACAAAACGATTTAGAGCTGCAATCCGTCCACAAAGGCTGTTAGATCAGAATTCAATGATCGTCAGAAGCTAGACTCAACTGATCAGGATTGCTGACGTCATCAGTATTGCATGGTCATCAGTATTTGATCAAGCGTCAGTATCTTATTGATCATCAGGATTCCTACTCAGACTATGATCAGGATTGATCATCAGAACTTGAAGCTGATCAGGATTCCTACTTCGAGTTATATTTGGAGTCTAGATAAACATGGAAGTTTATTCTATTTATTCCTGGTTTGTAGAATGCAGCTATAGATTAAAGATATGTTTCTATCTTTGTTATGATTAGGACTTATCTTGTTATTGATAGAGAAGCTGTGTGCACTATATAAACACAGTTTTGGTTTCGATTTATGTATTCATTCGAGAGAGAACATAATCGGAGAGAAGCTCTTAAGAACAGAATTTCTTGAGAGAGTTTTTGTAAGCTAGCAGCTCTTAAGAACATCAGAATTTCTTAAGAGAGTTTGTAACAGTTTTATATCAAAGTTAATAAAGCTGTTATTGTTATTGTTATTGGTCTTTCATATTTGTGTTATATAAAGTCGAGAATCTTATACAATTGTATTCAACCCCCTTCTACAATTGTTATTTACTGGGCAACAATTGGTATCAGAGCAAACTGATTTAATTCTGAATCAGATACGATCTAAAGATGTCGACAACCAAGTATGAAAGCATGAAGATTCCCATCTTGAAGATATCAGAATATCCTACATGGAAGGTAAAGATGCTGATGTACCTGGAGGCTATGGATCCTGACTACTTGGACAGGATTCGTGATGGACCATATATACCAACAAAGTTCGTAGAACGAACAGATACAGTACCAGAACATTATGTGGTCAAAGCTAAAGCTGAATGGACTCCAGAAGAAAAAGCTCATGTACTCAGGGAACCAAAGATAAAGAATATCTTGCATAATAGCCTTGATGCTGTTATGTCAAACAGAGTGATTGCATGCAAGTCTTCAAAAGAAATCTGGGATACTTTGGAAACTCAGTGCCAGGGATCTGCATCTGTTAAGAAAAACAGAAGGGCTCTATTGATTCAAGAATATGAGCAATTCGATGCAAGACCTGAAGAGAGCCTGACTGATCTATATGATAGATTTCTGACACTATTGAACAGCTTATCCTTAGTTGACAAAGTATATGAAACTGAAGATTCAAACACCAAATTTCTTAGAGCTTTACCTGAAGAATGGGATACTCAGACCTCAATCATTAGACACCAGTATGATCTGAACATTGTGTCTCTTGATGAGATCTATGGGATGCTAAGAACTCATGATCTTGAAGTTCAACAGAGAAAGAACAAGAAAAGCAGCAAGGCAAAGTCAATTGCTTTGAATGTAGAAGCAAAATCAAAAGGGAAAGCTGTGGAGGTCTCTAGAAGGAAAGCAAGAGTAGCTGAGTCAGATCCTGACGACTCTTCATCAGATACTGATGGCAATCCTGATGCCAATACTGGTGATGAATCTTCTGATTCAGACATGGAAGAGATGGTTGCTATGATTGTCAGAAACTTCAGAAGGATGAAGTTCAGGAAGAATAGAAGACAAGGCAACTTTCAGAAAAAGACCTTCAAAGCAGACAAAGACAAGTATATCAAAAAAGACAGCAAGGGTAGCAAATTTGACAAGTCAAAGGTTAGATGCTACAAGTGTAATGGTATGGGTTACTTTGCTTCTGAATGCAACAAGACAAAGGCACTCATCACATCAAGCAAGGATTGGATGGACTCTTCCTCAGAATCTGATACTGAGGTAGTCAACTATGCGTTAATGGCCAATGCTGATGTAACTGCTGCTCCTGATGATAAGGTACTAAATACTATCTTTGATTTTGATACTGATAATGCTTCTGAGTTAAGACGTTTTCTAAAGTCATTACATATTAGCTTTAGAAGTCAAACTGCTGAGAATACTAGAATCTTATCTGAGATGTCTGACCTTAGAAAGAGGAATGAGATATTAGAAGCTGAATTTTCTCATATGCAAGAAGTACAAAAAGAATGTGATAATGCTAAACACATGCACTTAGAGATGACATCTAAATGTACTTCCCTTGAAAAAGAACTTGAATTTGCTAATGAGAAAATCAGAACCTGGACAGACTCTGGTAGGAAATTTCATGAGATTAATACCTCTAAGAATTGGAAAGAGTGTCTAGGATATAAGTCAGATGAAGATAAGAAATTAGCAGAGAAAATTGTCATTGATGAGACAGTCAGTCCAAAGACCTATAGACATGTTATAGACTCAACCAAATCTAAGATTACTCCTGTTAATTTTGTTTTTGGTAAGGATTCCAATTCTACTTTTGAAAAGGGATCTTCTTCTACTCAAGGAATTAAAATTATAAAGTCTAAACCTGTCATGAACAAAGTCACTAAGAATGTAGGTCTATTGTCTCAGAAACAGCTTAAAGATAAAATCTGTGAGGTTACAGATAAGAAAAAGGAAGCTACTGTTAAGAGAAACAGGAATGGTAAAGTTGGGATCAATAAAGAGAATGGTTATAAATATATCCCAAATGCACCTAGAAAGTGTTGTTTTAACTGTGGTAACTCTAATCATCTTGCTATTGATTGTAAAAAGAGTAAGAAGAAAATTGCTGAAATTCCTAAGTCTGATGTTAGGAATAGATCAGTATTTTACAAACCACAGAATTCCTGTTTTCATTGTGGTAGTCTATGGCATTCTATTTATACATGTAAAGAGTATCATGATTTGTACTATAATTTTTATGATCCATTGCCTAAGTTTGAAAGTAGTACAAAGTCTGATAGAACTGAAAATGTCATAATGAAGCATGCTTTTGTTAATACTGATACTGACAAAGCAAATCCTGATGGAGTAAATCCTGTCAGGACTGCTAAAGTCAAAAAGTCTTCTGCTGTTAAATTTAATAAAATGCATGAACAAGGAATCCAACAAGTGTGGGTTCCTAAACATTCTGACTAGTGTTTTACTATTCTGATGCAGGGTAAAAGGAAAAATGTGTTAGTCATGGATAGTGGATGTTCTGTGCACATGACTGGAAACAAAGCCCTGTTATCAGAATATGAGGAAAAAGCTGGCCCAACTGTGTCTTATGGAGATGGCAACATTGGACAAACCTTGGGATATGGCAATATAATCATTGGAAATGTCATCATTGAAAAAGTAGCTCTAGTGAAAGGACTAAAACACAACTTGTTGAGTATTAGTCAAATCACTGACAGAGGTTATCATGTCAATTTCTATTCCACACATTGTGAAGTAGTCAGTAAAGCAACAGGGAAGATAGCACTAACTGGCTACAGGCATGGTAACATATATGAAGCCAACATTCTCTCAGATACTGATGGCTCCCCTACATGTTTCATCAGTAAAGCTTCAGTAGATGAAAGTTGGAATTGGCACAAGAAGCTTTCTCATCTCAACTTCAGCAACATCAATGAGTTGGTTAAGAAAGAGTTAGTAAGAGGATTACCTAATGTCTTATATACACCTGATGGACTCTGTGATGCATGCCAAAAAGCAAAACAAAGAAGGACATCATTACAGAGTAAATCAGAATCCTCTATTGAAGAACCATATCACATGCTACATCTTGATCTGTTTGGTCCAGTCAACATCATGTCCATCAGTAAGAAAAGGTACACTCTTGTAATTGTTGATGAATATTCTAGATTCACCTGGGTGTATTTTCTGCATAGAAAAGATGAAACTCCTGCAGTTCTGTTGGATCATGTGAGGATGATTGAGACAACCACAAAGTACAAAGTCAAGATTCTGAGAAGTGATAATGGTACTGAATTTAAGAATTCAAAGATGGAAGAGTTCTGCAAATACAAAGGAATCATTCAACAATTCTCTGCTCCTGGCACACCTCAGCAAAATGGAGTAGTAGAAAGGAAGAATAGAACTCTTATTGAAGCTGGCAGAACTATGTTGGAAGAAGCTAAATTACCTACATATTTCTGGGCAGAAGCAGTCAACACAGCATGCTATACACAAAATCTCACATTGATAAACAGGCATGGTGTCACTCCTTATCAGTCACTCAAAGAGAAGAAACCAAGTCTGAAGCATTTGCATGTGTTTGGCTGTAAATGTTTTATTCTCAGAACTCATCCTGAACAGCTAGGGAAATTTGAAACAAAGGCTGATGAAGGAATATTCATAGGTTATCCTACATCAAGAGCCTTCAGAGTTTTTAATTTGAGAACAAGAACTGTCATGGAGTCAATACATGTATCTTTTGATGATAAGAAGATAACTGGAATCATTGAAGACTCGCATGATAGATTGTTATTTGAAAATGAAGCTTCCAAGGAACCTGAAGAAAGTGAATCAGAAGCTGTCCATTCATCCAGTACTGACGGGTCACCAAATCCTGATGACTCACCAGGTACTGATGGTGCTAATACTGATGATGCAAACAACAGTAATACAACTAGTAGTGCTAATGTTGAGGGGGAGCAACGACATTCAACTACAAGTTCAGAGTCAACTCAATCATCAGGACAGAATTCTTCAGATACTGATTCAAGTGAAGATCCTGATAACACATCAGGAGGGCATAGCAATAATTCAGGGAGAGCTTCAAATCAATCAAATTCTTTCAATCAAGATAACACCAATCCAGGGGGAGCATCTACTTCAAGAAACAATTTGACACCAGCAAGGAAATGGACAAAAGATCATACTCCTGATTTGATAATTGGAGATCCTGATGCAGGTGTTCAAACAAGAAGTGCAACTCAGAATGAATGTTTATATAATAACTTTCTATCCAAGGAGGAGCCTAAGAAAGTTGAAGATGCACTTAAAGATGCTGATTGGGTTACTGCAATGCAAGAAGAACTGAATGAATTTGAAAGGAATGAAGTCTGGAAACTGGTACCAAGACCAAAGAATAGATCAATTGTTGGTACAAAGTGGATTTTCAAGAACAAGACTGATTCTGATGGAGTCATTATCAGAAACAAAGCTAGACTAGTTGCAAAGGGGTATTCCCAACAAGAAGGAATTGACTATGATGAAACTTTTGCTCATGTTGCAAGACTAGAAGCCATCAGGATATTTCTTGCTTATGCAGCACATAAGAAATTCAAGGTTTTCCAGATGGATGTTAAAAGTGCTTTCTTAAATGGTGAACTGGAGGAAGAAGTTTATGTTGAACAACCTCCTGGTTTCATTGATCCTAAATATCCAGATCATGTCTACAGACTGGATAAGGCACTTTATGGACTAAAGCAAGCTCCAAGAGCATTGTATGAAACCTTAGCTCAATTCTTACTGGAAATTGGATTCAAAAGAGGTGCAATTGATAAAACTCTATTTTATTTGAATCATGGTAAGGAGTTACTGTTAGTTCAGATTTATGTTGATGATATCATTTTTGGGTCAACAAACAATAAGCTGTGTGAAAAGTTTTCCAAGCTTATGCAGTCAAGATATCAAATGAGCATGATGGGAGAAATGAGTTACTTTCTGGGTCTTCAAGTTAAACAGACTGATGAAGGGATTTTTATTAATCAGTCTAAATACACAAGGAATTTACTGACAAGGTTTAACATGCAAGACAGTACTCCTGCTTCAACTCCCATAGCTACAGCTACCAAACTTGATCCTGATCAAGGTGAAGAGGTAGATGTAACTCACTACAGAGGAATGATTGGCTCTTTATTGTATCTCACTGCCAGTAGACCAGATATCATGTTTACAACCTGTCTATGTGCAAGATTTCAAGCAAAACCTAGAGAACCACATCTGATTGCAGTCAAAAGAATTTTCAGATATCTCAAAGGCACTCCTTCACTTGGCCTTTGGTATGCAAGGGAATCAGATTTTGGGTTGTGTGGTTATTCAGATGCTGATTTTGCAGGATGCAAAATAGACAGGAAAAGTACTTCAGGAAGTTGTCAGTTTTTGGGTGGAAGACTAGTTTCATGGTTCAGTAAAAAGCAGAAATCTATTTCCACTTCAACTGCAGAAGCTGAGTACATTGCTGCAGGAAGTTGTTGTGCTCAGATAATGTGGATGAGAAATCAGTTGTTAGATTATGGCCTGTCATACTCAAAAATCCCTATTTATTGTGATAACCAAAGTGCTATTGCAATGATAGGAAATCCAGTTCAGCATTCTCTTACTAAACACATAAGTATCAGATATCACTTTATAAGAGAACAGGTTCTGGAAGGAACAATTGAACTTCACTTTGTTCCTACTGATCAACAACTAGCTGATATATTCACCAAGCCACTACCTGAAGCTACTTTCAATAAGTTGGTGAATGAACTTGGACTGATGAATTTTGAGAATTTCTGAGAAAAAGCTACAGAGAGGAAATCCTGATAACTGTCAAATCTGATGGTTATTCAGAAAGGTATGTATCTTTGATCAAATCCTGATAGGACTCAATCCTGACAGGAAGTCAACTGGTCAATCCTGATGTACAGGTCAGTATTTCATTACTTAATTTGTGCCTAATTTTTCGTCAGTATCTACTGATGGACGGTTGAGTTTTAGTAGGACAACTGTATGCGCGCGTGTGTTGCACTATTATAGATATAACAATACATACACATAAAAGGCGGTGCAGATTTATTTAAATGACACACGTAATCTGTCCACTAATTCTTTGTGCACAAATCATATTTTGCCACCTGTCTTTGAGAGTAATATTTTGTTTTAACAAAATACTTTTTATTGGTCTACATCGTTAATTACTCTCTTATCATCAGTTTTTCGTTTTCTATCTCTCTCTGTGCTTTCATACCCTAATTGCTTCAAATCTTAATTCTCGAGTTTTCAAAAGCATTACAATGGCGTCTTCATCTTTCATGAACAAACAAACAGTAATTCGTGATATTACTTTTGCCACTAATAACTTTGTAGCCATTCTAGACCATCAAGAATTGCCTACTGAGTTCCATATAATTCAAGATTTTCTTACTTCAAGCCCATTGAAGTATGCTTTAACAGAGCCTGCAAGTGTTTCTTTTAAGTCTGTAATGCAGGTTTGGAACACAGTTGTTTTTGGTCAAAGTTCTACAGGAACCATTCTGATGCAGTTCGAATCAAATGGGGTAACTCATCATGTCACCCCTGCTGTTATTGAAGAGGCATTGCATTTGCCTATTCTGGGTGAAAAAGTTCCTAGGGTGATTTCAGACTCTGCTCTATTTGAGTTTGTCAAGAAACTGGGCTACAATGGAGAAGTAAAGAGATATGGAAATCTCTTTAGGACAAAGCTTAAGAAGGAATGGAATTTCTTCTTTGATACAATCAGCCGCTGTTTCCTGAACAAGACATCAAATTTTGATGCTCTTCCATCAGGATCTCTTAAAATTGGGTACTCTCTTATCCATTCTACAGTGTTTGATTATGGGTCTTTTATCTTAAAAGCTTTAAGTGATAGGAAATCAGATAAGTTGGGTTCTGTCTGTTTTCTTAGATTTTTACAGTTGATATTTAATCACTTTTGTCCTAATGTTGTTTTTGAGGATGATGTAGTTCTACCAATCTGTAGAATTACTGAGAATAATATTAAGTCCTTAGTCAACAGTGATAAGGCAAATGGTTTTATAGGAAATGCTTTTATTCCTGATGAGGTTAGGTTTTTCTTACATCAGAAAATGCCTACTCGTTATGGACTACTTTCTAATGCTATGGTACAAGGACCAACCCACCTTGTTCCTGACACAAGCATGCAACCTAAACAGTCTAAACAGTTAACAACCACCTCTACTGTCTCTCAAAAGACTTTAGTTGTAAAATCAAAGAAATCAGCTAGAACTGATGTGTCTGGAAGGCAATCAGGTTCAAAGGATTTTTCCTCTACACCACTCACTAAAAAGAAGATACAAGGGGGTGTACAAGGGGTTCTGGTGAAGAAAGCTGATAAGGTTGTTAAGAATGTTCCTGTGAAAAGGAAGTTAAGGTTGATTGATGAAAGTGATTCCGAGTATGACTTACCTATATCCTCTGTGATGAATGTGAACAAGGAAGTTGCTGATACTGCTACTAAAGCTGTGGTACTTTTATCAAAACCACAAAAGACAAGGAAATTATCAAAGAGCAGGTATCATATTCCTTTGACAGTGCAAATGAAGGATACTGATATTCAGACATCAAATCCTGATGTTAGTATTCCTGATGCAGCAACAAAAGTTGTCTCTATATCAGACTCTCCAGCCTCTCCATCTCAGATTCGAGGACATTCTTGGGAGAAGGTTTCTACAACTGCTTCCTTGGTTGGTCTTACACCCTCATCAAAGAAAAAGAGGAATGCAGAAGAGTTAGTCTATCAGAGACAGAAGAAGCTGAAAGGATCAAGCCCACAAGAACCTGAATTTCAGAGTAATTCAGCAGCTACTGTTGATCCTGCCACACAAGAACCACTCAATCAAAGTTTGGGTGAAGGCTTAGCTAGTGGAATGGTCACACAAGAACCATTTTCTCAAAGGGAGAATGAAGACATCAACATTCCAGCTACACAAGAACCATCTTCTCAAAGTGAAGATGCAGGCAAAGCTACAGCTTCTGTTGAAAGATTGGTCGAGAACATTGTCAATGAGGGAAGCACACAAGAACCTTTAGCTCAAAGTGTTGAAGCAGCTTCTGAACCTCAAGCTCCACAAGAACCATTGGTAGCAAATACTGATGCAAGCATATCAAATCCTGACGATGTTCATCCTGACGTTAGTGGTGCTCCTGATACTGAGCCTATTTTGATACAGCCACTTCGTTCAAGACCAATGGATCATCCTATCTCAGAATCACAGGATAAACTGAAAGGTATTGCAATTCCTGATCCTGATAAATCTCATGGTTCTGATGATGATAATTCTGATGATGATAGTGATGATGATAATGAGAATAGAAAAGAGAAGGAACAGCTTGCTACAGCACTCAAGATTAGTCTTGGAACTAATTTTGGTTCATCAAGTACATATATGGCTAGTAATGCTTTCACTGGGAAAGATCAGAGACAAGATTTTTCTACTCCTTCCTTTGATCCTGCAGAGGCATTTAGACAGAATGAATGGAACAATTCATGGCACAATTCTGATGAATCTATCAGTTTTTCTTCTGCTATTGAACATGCCTATAATGCAGTGAAGTCTATAGAGAATCAAGACTTGAAGAATCATCTAAAGGCTACTACTCTGTTATCCAAAAGCCTGAAAAGTGAGATTGATTCTATCAAGGGTTCAACTGAAAAAGTGAGGACTGATATCTTTAATAATTTTACAAAGGTGCCTACTACTTTACAACTGAGGGTAGTGGAATCCCAAGTGAAATCTGTTGTTTCAGAACAAACCTCCATCAATCAAAGAATTGATTCTCTGGATACTAAGGTAACTGAAATTCAAGCCTCTCTTTCCTTAATTTTGCAATTATTGTCAAATCCTGATGTCAAAAAGGGGGAGAAGGTTATTCAGACAAAATGTACACCTGATCTAGTATTAAGAAATAATGATGATGATACTGGAGATGATGGTGGTGACAAAGTGATACAAGGAGAAACCTCTGATGCTGCGGTTTTGAAGTCTACAATTCAAACTTCTCAAAGTCAGACTACGCAGTCAACTCATGTTTCTGATTCTGGAGTTAAGACAGTAAGAACATTGGTGCAATCTCAGATCCTGACGGAAGATCAAATCCTGACACCTGGTCATGGACACATTCTTGCTACAATTCCTGAAGGTGATGAAGATGTGATTATTGATAATCCTGAAGATGCATCAAATTTATTCCAGAAGTTTTCTACAAAAGACGGTAGAATTGTTACTCTTTATCACACTGATAAAAGAGTTCAACAATTATTTGCCAGAAAAGCACTCTCTACAGCAAGTGAAGAATATCCAGATCTCTCACATAAAGATTTCTTGAGATTACAAAGAGAGACAATGGAAAGCTATACTGCTTCTGCTAGAGGTAGAGGAAGCAGAGGTAGGAGAGGTGCTAGAAGAAATAGAAGAGGTTCTTCAACTCAAACAGTACCTAGACAGACAAGGTCTAGAGCATTAAGAATTGAAGAAATTCCTGAAGCTTCACAAAATCTAATAGATCCTGTTATCAAGGATATCATGGAGAAAGAAGACAAGGAATTTGTTGAAGAAGAACCTGAATTGAAAAGAAAATCAAGTAAATCAACTCTCAGCAATACAAATCAAATTGAAGATTCTAATCCTGACAATATTCAAGATCCTGACGAATCTGAAATTCTGCAAGAGGTTGATTTGATAATCTTATCTACTGTTGTTGATTGTCACAACAAAGAAGTAGATGAAGAAGAAGAAGCCAGAAGAAGAGATATTACAAAAAGAACAAATGAAGATTTCAATCTCTATCTACAAAGGCTTAAAGTTTCAAATGAAAGAAAATGGAGAAATTCAAGCAGACAAGAATCTTTACTTGAAAGAAGCTACGCTCATGAAAAGGAGAAATACAAGAAGTGGAAACATATTAGCACATTAAGTTGTGATACATCTATCAATTTTCAGTCTGGTGGAATTATTACAAGCGCTTCAAGTGTTGTTGATTTGTCTGATATGGCTAGATCAAAAACACTCTGGTTAAAGATGTTTTCGAATCTGAAGCAATTGTCAAGTAATTCAAGAGGAGGTATTGGACACAGAGATGGTGAATATCTGAATATGTCATATGTTGATCCTTACTCCTTGACAGAAATTGGAGGTACTTTAACTTCTGAAAACCTGAACAATTTATTAGCTGTTGATATAGTTATAGATTGTCATGATGGTTTTGAAAAGAAAGAAAAGCTTCTGTACTTCATGAAAGATGGTAGTGTGAAGATTCTATCTATTCAAGATCTGCTGATGAAAACTACACAGGAACTGAAATATGTTCACTATCTGTTAAGATGGAAGAACCAAGTGTACAAAGAATGGAGTGACATGATTTTGTCAACTATAAGAAGAAGACTGGATGGAAACAGTAATTTCGATGGTAATTATACTCCCATGTACTTAAATCAAAGAGGTCAGGATGTGGAAATGCAAAGGGGTACTGCTGTTAAAGAAGTAAATTTTGGCATGACTCATCTTTCTCTCAATCCTGATGGGAAGGAAATTGCTTATCTTTTGCTTGAAGAGCACAGTCTACAGAGAAACTCCATACAGAATCTCAGAGCAGCTATCTACCAGATTAATGAGGAAGATGAAGAACTCAGAAATCTTAAGGAAAGACTGATTCAAATTCTTGAAGAAAAAGAAGAAAGTTTATTATCCAATTTCTTGAAGATGAATCTGTTCTATCAAAAAGCTTAAAACAGATAAGTTGTTTCTGAAGATACTTGTACATTTTGATACATGTTTTTGACATCATTGAATATTTGGAATCTATACTTTATTTCACAAAGTATGAGATTGGGGGAGATTGTTAGATCAGAATTCAATGATCGTCAGAAGCTAGACTCAACTGATCAGGATTGCTGACGTCATCAGTATTGCATGGTCATCAGTATTTGATCAAGCGTCAGTATCTTATTGATCATCAGGATTCCTACTCAGACTATGATCAGGATTGATCATCAGAACTTGAAGCTGATCAGGATTCCTACTTCGAGTTATATTTGGAGTCTAGATAAACATGGAAGTTTATTCTATTTGTTCCTGGTTTGTAGAATGCAGCTATCGATTAAAGATATGTTTCTATCTTTGTTATGATTAGGACTTATCTTGTTATTGATAGAGAAGCTGTGTGCACTATATAAACACAGTTTTGGTTTCGATTTATGTATTCATTCAAGAGAGAACATAATCGGAGAGAAGCTCTTAAGAACAGAATTTCTTGAGAGAGTTTTTGTAAGCTAGCAGCTCTTAAGAACATCAGAATTTCTTAAGAGAGTTTGTAACAGTTTTATATCAAAGTTAATAAAGCTGTTATTGTTATTGTTATTGGTCTTTCATATTTGTGTTATATAAAGTCGAGAATCTTATACAATTGTATTCAACCCCCTTCTACAATTGTTATTTACTGGGCAACAAAGGCTTTGAACCTGCTTTACACTGGTAGGGGACTTCATTTCAAGGAGTGCTTTGATCTTTTCCGGATTAGCTTCAATTCCTCTATGATTCACAATAAAGCCTAAAAACTTCCCCGACTCTACACCAAAGACACACTTTTGAGGATTTAACTTCATCCTGTACTTGCGCAGAATTCCAAACATTTCTTCCAAGTGCCTCACGTGGTCTACAGCTTCTTTGGACTTGACAAACATATCATCTACATACACCTCCATAGTTTTGCCAATCTGCTCTTTAAACATCATATTCACCAATCTTTGATATGTTGCCCCTGCATTGATAAGACCAAAGGGCATTCCAATATAGCAATACAAACCTCTGTCAGTAATAAAGGATGTATGTTCTTGATCGGGTCCATACATGGGAATTTGATTATACCCTGAGTAAGCGTCCATGAAACTCAAGAGAGCATGTCCAGCCGTAGCATCCACCAACTGATCAATCCGAGGGAGTGGGAAACTATCCTTTGGGCAAGCTTTGTTCAAATCCGTGAAGTCCACACAAGTTCTCCATTTCCCATTAGGCTTTTTTACCAACACCGGGTTTGCCAACCACTCGGGATAGAAGGATTCTTTGATCAAACCCACCTCCAAGAGTCTGTCGACCTCCTCCTTTAAAGCTACTGCCCTTTCTCCACTGATTGCACGCCGCTTCTGACGCATTCCTTTCTTATTAGGATATATGTTTAGATGATGGCACATGACCTTAGGATCAATCCCTATCATATCAGCATGACTCCAAGCGAACACATCCAGGTTGGTCATAAGAAAATTAGTCAAGCCTATTCTCAACTCATTGCTTAGCTGTGATCCAATTTTGAGAACCTTACTGAGATCTGCTGCGTCTATCGGGATTGAGATTGTGTCTTCCGTAGGACCCGTCTTCTCCTGTAGGATAGGAATTCTTGGATCAAGATCAAGATCAAAAATACGAGGATCTTCAACAAGCATTTCACTCTTTGAGGGCGCGTCCTCCACAAATTCATCCTCTATTGAGGGCGCGTCCTCCACATACCCTTCTTCCCTTGGGAAGATGTCATTAAATGTCTCCAATAGTAACATCTTAGGGCGCGCCCTCAGCTGAGGGACATCATCTTCTGGCTCTTGAACCGTGTAATGAACATGAATCTCTCCCTTAGAATTTTTGAGCAATCCCTGGGCATCTTCTTGGGGAAGGGCGCGTCCTCCTAATCCATTACGATGAAAACCCTTGACAGTTCTATGATAGCACTCCCTTGAATCATATTGTGACCCTCGAATTGAACCAACCCCATTTGGAGTAGGGAATTTCATTATTAAATGATAAATGGAAGTAACTACCTTCATCTCTTTCAGCAAAGGCCTTCCTACCAAAGCATTGTGGGCAGATTCTTGATCCAATACCATAAATTCTATCATCTGAGTCACAGACAGAGGACCTTCACCAAGTGTAACCGGGAGCTTAATTGCACCCATAACTCTGACAGCTTCTCCAGTGAAACCATAAATCCAAGCATCCTCTCGGACAATATCCTTATCAGGCAAACCCAACTTCTTATAAGTGCTGTAGTAGAGAATATTCACCGAACTTCCATTGTCCACAAATACTCGGTGTACATTCATAGGACCAATCTGTATGGCAACGACTAGGGCGTCACTGTGAGGATGATGTACCCATCTTGCTTCTTCCTCAGTAAATGTAATATCTACTGATTCCCCCCTGAACAACTTGGGAGGTTTAAGTTCCAAGCTGTTCACATTAGTTAAGGGCTTATGACGTGCTTCCCTGGCATACCTTTCCAGTGCGTTGTTACTGTCACCACCAAAATGACGTCCTCCAAAGATAGTATGAATGCTTCCAGCCCGGACAAACTGAACGTCCTTAGATCTATCATCATCCCTTTCAGGAGCATGTTCTCTTTCCATCCTCCTGTCAGCGTCGTCTTTATGCTTTTTTACTTCTCTGACAATCCAGTCAGTTAGGTATCCAGACTTGATCAATTCTTCAATTTCTTCCTTGAGCTGTCGACACTCGTGGGTATTATGTCCAGTAGATTCATGATATGAGCAATACTTCTTTTTGTCCTTGCTCTGCCACGAGGATAACGGTGTTGGCTTCTTGAATAAACCCTTGTCCTTATTTACCTCAAAGATATGCTCAACAGAAGCAGCAAGTGTATAACTCCCTGTTTGATATCTATTCAATCTGTCATAGTCTGGTGGAGTCCAACCTCTCCTTGCATTAGTGACATTCACCCTGTTCGGACTATACCCTCTCCTCCGGTAGTCAGGGCTTGGAGACCTATCCTTCCTCTTAGAACCTTTCCCCTTCCCTTGGGAGTCGGACTTTTTATTATCAGCAAGAGATTGCTCAACGATCTTAAAGTATTCAGCTTGGGCAAAGAGGTCTGCTAAGGTTGCTGGGTCCTTCCCCTGCAAGTGCTTCCAGAAGTCAGTTCCGACTTGGAGTCCCGCAATCAAGAAACTTTTTAGTGACTCATCGGTTGCCCCTCTGACCATGGTAGACTCAGCATTGAACCTTTTGAAGTATGACTGCAAGCTTTCTCCTTCCTTTTGCTTGATATTGGCCAAAGTAGTCACTGGGGGGGCATACTTCACAGTAGCTTGGAATTTTGTCAGGAACAAAGTTTTCATAATTTCCCATGAAGTAATCACACCTGGTCCAAGCTTTTGAAACCACTGTTGCGCACTCTCTCTAAAAGTTGCTGCCAGAAGACGACATCTAGCCAAGTCAGGAACTTGATATACATCCATCTCTATATTGAATCTTCCCAAGAACTCAACAGGGTCGGCATTCCCATGGAAGCGTAAATCGTTGGTTGTATTCCTGTATCCTGTTGGAAGTTGTGCCTCCCTTACTGCTGCAGAGAATGGAGAAGGAGCTTGAGCCGTTGAAGTGACTCTTCCTCCCTCAAGATGTGTGAGGAGTTTTTTCAGGTCATCCACATTGAAGCTTCCCACACCTGGGATAGTTTGGACATTAGTCTGAATATTACCGGCAGGCGGAGGTTGAGGTGGTGGTTGAGGAG
This sequence comes from Heracleum sosnowskyi, assembly GCA_030848705.1. Lineage (NCBI taxonomy): Eukaryota > Viridiplantae > Streptophyta > Magnoliopsida > Apiales > Apiaceae > Heracleum > Heracleum sosnowskyi. The sequence continues at coordinate 3,066,175 of CM061242.1, read as the reverse complement.
GCTGGATCTCTACTTGGGTTGCAGGAGTCTCTTGCATCCTTGGGTTGGGACTTGGAGGGTGCGCCCTTCCCTCATGACTATTAGGGCGCGTCCTTACTTCATGGCTATGAGGATGTGTCCTATCCTCCTGATTGTGAGGGCGCGTCCTCTCCTCCTGACTATGAGGGCGCGTCCCTAGCCCTTCCTGTCGTCCTCCTGACCTACTTTGGGACGAGATAGGTGTTATGTGCGGATCCCTTCCTCCAGAGGGTCCTCCATGGTAAGGGGCATCGTATCTATTCCTTCGATCGCTATCCCTACTCCTATAATCCAACTCCATACCCCCTCTCCTTCCTGACCCTCCTGATCGGGGGGCTCGCTCATGATCACGGGGCCTCAACCTGAGATCAGGGGGCGCTCGCTGTGAATCACGGGGCCTCGCATCTTGATCACTACGCGGGTCATCTCGTGAAGGTGCTCGCTCATGTCCATGGGGCCTCGACCTGTTTACAGGGGGCTCTCGCTGTGGACTACGGGGTTGCACTTCTAAGTTACGTCTTGAATTATTGCGAGGTTGAGTATGATCTTGTCCATGGGGCCTCGACCTGTCAACAGGGGGCTCACGCTGTGGATCAAGAGGTTGTTCCCCTCTTACCTCTCTGTCCCTCTGCCATTCGACCAACAACAATCATAGATCATCATTATTAAGTCTTATACCAAGACGATCCTTCAACCTGTTCAATCGTTGTTCTTGGTCTCGGTGGAGTTCATCAGCCCTTCGAATTTCACTTTCAGATCGCCCTGACCTATGAGGGTGTGGAGATGGACGTCGTTCCCTCCTAGGTTGGTCTTGGCTGCCCGTCTCATCATCGGGGAGTTCAACAATAGGGACTCCATCCTCCTGATACTCTAACCTTCTTGGGGTAACATTCTGAAACCTCCTCTGACCCGTGGTGCCTCTACCTGTACGATGGTGATTATGGGGTTGTCGCCTGACCCGACCCCTTCCTTCACTTCTTTCGACCGTATCCAGCCTTGCTTCAAAGCCATTCAAGGCATCACCCATGCGATAGAGTTGTTCCATCAAGTCAGAATTACTTATGAGCACCGGTGGTCGTCCCTCTACAATAGGTGTTCCATAAGATGGATTTGGAACACTATGGGGAACGTACTCCTCATGGCGGTCATGGTTGTTCTCTTCACTGTCTTCAGATAAGACCTCATCCCTAGGACGTTCGTTGCGATTTTGTGACATCTTTTCCTCCAAAGATTTAGATCTTAATTAGCACCCCTCCTTCTAGCGCCAATTTATTAACGGAGGAATTTGGTATTAACAAAGTTTGAGGTTCTTCGCCGGAATCAAGATCTATAACGGTGGTCCTTAGGTGGTAAATTCGTCGGAGTATGGTGGTTGTGTTTAATTGGTGGCTGAGATTGCTTAGGGTTTATGTTAGTTGCCTCAGAGTTCTCAACATTCGACCCCTTACAATTTGCCTACGTATCCCTATTTATAGGGAATCAAGCCAACGTAGTTCTTGGGGAGGAAGTTTCCTCCATGGGCTTGGTCTTTGATCTTCGGAGCCCATCCGAAGTCTTCTGTTGTCTTTCCATGCGTAGATGTAAGACTTTTCCCACCGCCTTCCATGTATAGGACTCTTTCCATACTTAAGCATATGTCTTCCTTATCCTTCCTTACTTGAAGGTAGGACTTCCATCTATTTCCCTACTTAGAGTTTTAGCTCACTTTAGGAATGTCTAACGATAAGGCCTAGTCACAAAGGCCCAAGGCTCGTCTATGACATCAGGACTTCATGGATAAGGAAACTTCCCCCGTCGAGGACTAGTCCTATCCATTACCAGCTATTTCCTTAATTCATAGACGCAGGTATAGCCATGACTTACCTTAAATGTTAGACGCATCCTTGTCCCCCGAATGAGAAGCACCCACCAGATAGCAGGACAAGTGATCCCAAGTGTTTGGGTGCAAAGTGCAGGATTACTCCAAAGTTCCCCAATGAGGACGCGCCCATTGAGTACAGGAACAGAGCTCCCAAAGCACACACCAAGATTAACCCCACATCCCCAATGAGGGCGCGCCCATTGAATACAGGAGGAGGCCTTCAGTCACGGACATCCCCCTCCTAGGGCACATCCTAGGAGGGAATTCTTCAATATTTAACCAATACCAAGCCAAGGGAACCATCCTTCATTATCAAGTTGCAAATTCAAACCACGAGGACGCGCCCTCAAGGGGTGGACGGCCTAAAGGGCGCGCCCTCATCCCCATGAGGACAAGCCCGAAGTTGTCCTTGTGTCGAATGAAGTCATTATTCTCCGTCAAGTCTTCCATCCATGTAGAGTTGTCATTACCATGAGGGCGCGTCCTCAAGGGATGAACGGCCTAAGAGGGCACGCCCTTATCCCTTTGAGGGCAAGCCCTAATATTAAACTTAACCCTAATTACAAAAATAACATAATTGAATTCATACTTGACCCGATCCTAACCTAAAAACCCATTATCGAATTTTGGCTATAACAAGGTGGATCCACAGAATCACAAATTACAAAAAGCTGAAAACAATAAACATAGCACACCGAAGAGAGCCAGGAGTAGTATAAATGTCAAACAAATGCAATAACCTGGAGGTTTATTCGCAATCTCGGACGAGGAAGACATTAGGATTCTTGACGACAATGTCATACATGTGGACATAGTTGAACTTGTAAAAGTCTTTAGGAAGCGAAATGAGATCAATTGATGAAGTTTTATGGAACTGCAAGTGCTCACTCTCGCCATTGTATATCTCCCATCCAAGCTCCTTTAACATTTGTTGCAGTAAGCTGTAGGATGAAACCACTTGTCCAGTTGATAAGTGCACCAACACCTTCTTCTGGACCGATTGTTGAGCCTTCGTTGAGACGTATGACCCCGTTCTTGAATACCCAAACTCCCGACATTTCGAAAATCAAAGAAAAAATATGTGGTTGATATATAGGTATATAGAAGGGTTGTTTAGTTGTTGATGAAGAGGAAATGGAAGGAGGAACTATTTATAGAGGGTGGATAAATGGATATGATTATGCATACAATAATTGAGTATCAAATGAGTTGGCATAACCTTACACTAATTAACGGGGAATCTAAAGATTTTTTTTTTGAATTTTTATGTTGTAATAACGGGGAAGCTAATGTTTAATTGGTCAAAGTTGTTTTGCCACAAATATTTAATCAAGCCATGTGTTCGAATATATCATAAAATTATCTCTCAAACCAAAAATGGTATAGGGTGCGAGAGAGCCATGAATCATGTGAATAATAATTTTATTCTATACGGATCAAATTTTGACCTATGTGTTAGAATATATTAGAAAATTATCTTTTAAACCTAACTAACAAGTGATGACATAAGTAGGGATGATAGAAAAATTCGATTCGATGAATACTCGATCTATTCTGACCTGATTAGATCTTACCGAATTCGATATTTTGGATTTGGAATCAATTTTTAGATTCGAAACTGTTTGGATTTGGATTTGGATATTAGATATTCCGATCCAAACCCGACCCGAAATCCAAAACCCGAAACTCGAAAAGAATCCAATATATATATATATATATATATAAAGTTCTATAGAGACCATATTTAGTTGGAGACTTGGAGACCATATATGTTCTGCAACTAAAATACATTCATAAAATGTTCTATAAAAATAATATTTAGAGTAATATTTAGTAAACATAACATATATGGTCTATAAAATATCCAGTTTGATTGTAATTTTAATTTTACAAAGATATTATGCACATATCTTATTTGCAGAACATTTATAATGGGTTAATATGCATGACAATGTTCTGCAAGTATAACATGCGTGATTTACAAAAATATTCAATTTGATGATGATTTTATACTGCAAGATATCTAATTTGACAATGATTTTGTTACGTAAAGTATGTTCTACACGTTATTTAGGTTGCAGAACGTAAATGGTCTCCAAGTCTCTAACTAAATATGGTCTCCATAGAACTTGACTATATATATATATATATATATATATATATATATATATATATATATATATATATATATATATATATAGGGGTTTACTCTAATACAAACCACTCTTAGACTACAAACTACAAACTAAATATTTTTTTTTTCAAATCGCGTTAAAACATAGCACATATGGTATGCAAATTTATCGTTGGGAGATGGAGAAAAATACGGTGAAGTCGGATTTCAAAAAAAGCTCTCCGATTGACGGAAAAAGTCAAATTAAAAACGAAGGGGAATAGGTGTGAGTGAGTGTGGGAGGGTGTATTTTAGTTGTGTGTTGTGCATATAGGGGGGCCATTAGATTAGATTAATCTAAGGGTTTAGATTGGTTCTTAGTTTGTATTTTAAAAAAGGTTTGTATTTGATCACTAGCCTATATATATATATATATATATAATATTCTTTTACCCTTAGTATTTTTAATAATAATAATATTTTAATTATATTATTTACTAGTAATACCCGGTGTCCACCAACCCTTTTGTTAGCTTACGGTATGTTTGGTTCTTCGATTCCTATTCTAATATTTCATAGTTATTTTAGTTTAGGAACTAATGCTCCAAAATTTTAATCTTACTAATATTTTTTAACAAAGAGTAATGTTTTTTATTTGTAAGCTAAATTTTTAATTTTAAATTAAAGTTCATGAATTAAGGTTCAAAGTAAAAAATGATAAAAAAACAAATTTTTTTTTGTTTTCTTAAAATTTCAAATTTCAAATTTGAATAAACCCGAACCCCATCCGAAATTCGATGGATCAGATTTAGATTTAGATTTTAAAATCCATATTAGATTTGAATTTAATTTGGATTTGAATATGTTACAAATCCAACATGATCCGATCTATTGCCATATCTCTCTAGACATAAGTGAAAGAGAAATGAAATTACGTGGATAATAATTTATCTTATATGGACTAGAGTGGAAGCACAGACCTTGACCTATGTTTTCGAATATACTATAAAATTATTTCCTAACAAGTAATGACACAGATGCGAGAGAGACATAAAATAATGTTAATAATAATTTTATCCAATATGAACTGCAGTGGAAGCACAGTTTGTGACCTATAATGCGAATATACTAGAAAATTATCTTTTAAACCAAACTAACAAATAATAACACAGGTAAGATAGATGCGTGCATGAAATCATGTGGGCAATAATTTTATCCTATATAAGCCACAGTGAAAACACAGATTGTGACCTAAAGAGTTCCATGACCTGAAAGCTATAGGCTGTAATTCGAGTCGGGTAGCTCGTGAGTTTGTTCGGTCTGAGCTCGTTTAACAGGGCTCGATCGACTCGAACTCGTTAACGAGTCGAGTTCGAACACAAGATCGGACTCGTTTAACTAAACGAGCCGGCTCGTCTCGACTCGTGAAATTAAACGAGTCGAATTCGGGCAGAAGATTAAGCTTATTTAAGTGTAATTTTACACGAGTTTGCTCGCCCGACTCGTTTAAATAGACTCATTTCATTAAATGAGCCGGCTCGGCTCGACTCGTAAAATTAAACGAGCCGAATTCGGGCAGAAGATTAAACTCGTTTAGTTTAACGAGCCGACTCGACTCGTAAAAAAAATTAGACTCGAATTAATATCTGACTCGACTTGAATTACAACCCAGTTAGAGGGATTCGAGCCGCAAAGTTAGCATGGCACATGGAGCTTCACGTGCAGAGTGCAGTGGACAATATAAAAAGGAAAATGAACCATGCGACTTGTGTGGCTTCTCGTTATTAAGAGCATCTCCAACCCACAAAAACCCTTAGCTAAAATCCTAGATGTCATACTAAAAATAAAATTTATAGAAAATATGTAAAAAATGTATCACTCCAATGGATCAAAACCCTTATCTATAATTTTAGCCAACGTGATGACATTGGCTATATTTGCTGAACCCCTAGAGACCTGTAGCAAATTTACACATCATTTGTTACCATAATGGAATAATATTTTCTATTTTTAACAGCTTCAAATAATAATCAATTACTATTTTTAGAATATAGCCAACCAATATAGCCAATTCCATTGGAGCATAATACCTTACAGGTTCAACAAATTTTAGCTAATTATCTATTTACATCAATATAGCCAATCAATTTAGCCAACCCCGTTGAAGATGCTCTAAGCAAAGAAAACACTCTAACTTGTTAAATTAATCTCATAAAATTGCATATTTAATTTTATACATGGGTCAGGTTCCACATATAATCACTTTAATATTAAAACCAAAGAATTATTAATATATTATGATGTAGTATATTATACATTTTTATTATTATTAATTACTTTTTGGCATAAATATTTTTTTAAAACAGATTATAGTGATGAAATACAAGTTGACTTACATGAAAAATAATTCAATTTTTATAAATTATATCTTTATATATAATTAGTGTAAATCACTTAAATGGTATGGTTTGGTTTGGTCGTCAGCGGGTCCTACATAGCTAAAAATTCTTTACGGGTCCTACATAGCTAAAAACTCTCTACTATAAAACAATTACACAATTAGAGTTATTAATAATACTCTACTTTAGAGAAAAAGTAATATTTCTATAAAAGTAAGAATAATAGAAGTAGTATAATTTTAATATTTTAAATATTTACACAAAAATTTATTAAAATTGAATTTATAAAAATAATGAATAAACATATAAATAATCATTCTTTTAGTGAATTTGTATATATAAAAAATTCGTAATTTTTATAATTTCAAGAAGTACAACATAAACCGAAATAATATATACATATGAAAAAATATATTATTAACTTAATGAATTTATATTTTTATGAAAATTATATATTTATATATAATTAGTGTAAAGCACTTAAATGATATGGTCGTTAGCGGGTCCTACATATCTAAAAACTATTTACTATAAAACAATTACACAATTAGAGTTATTAATAATACTCTACTTTAGAGAAAAAATAATATTTCTATAAAAGTAAGAATAATAGAAGTAGTATAATTTTAATATTTTAAATATTTACACACAAATTTATTAAAATTGAATTTATAAAAACAATGAATAAACATATAAATAATCATTCTTTTAGTGAATTTGTATATATAAACAATTCGTAATTTTTATAATTTCAAGAAGTACAACATAAACCGAAATAATATATACATATGAAAAAATATATTATTAACTTAATGAATTTATATTTTTATGAAAATTATATCTTTATATATAATTAGTGTAAATCACTTAAATGGTATGGTCGTTAGCGGGTCATACATAGCTAAAAACTATCTACTATGAAACAATTACACAATTAGAGTTATTAATAATACTCTACTTTAGAGAAAAAATAATATTTCTATAAAAGTAAGAATAATAGAAGTAGTATAATTTTAATATTTTAAATATTTACACTAAAATTTATTAAAATTGAATTTATAAAAACAATGAATAAACATATAAATAATCATTCTTTTAGTGAATTTGTATATATAAAAAATTCGTAATTTTTATAATTTTAAGAAGTACAACATAAACCGAAATAATGTATACATATGAAAAAATATATTATTAACTTAATGAATTTATATTTTTATGAAAATACACAAAGATATCAATAAATAACTAAAATTATAAAAACCCTAAAATAAAATAACTTATTAAACGTCCCGTGCATTGCACGGGTGATATGGACAGAAAAATAATTATAGAAATATAATTGACGGTGCAATGAAAAGGCTCGATATTTAATGCCCAAATCCCTGATTATTTATTAATTTCGTAATTAATAAATAGGGAAATTATACAGCTCATGAAAAGAGCCCAAGTTATGGAAAATTGGTCAAAGAAGGATCTAGAATCCTAATTAAAGGCAATTAATGAGTCACAGCCTTTATCAACGAGGAAAAGACTTGCCCGCCAAGCAATACAATGCTTATCCAATATCAAAAAGAAGACTTATCCGTTAAGTTTCCCAAACATACCATAAATACAAGGCTCCAGACGCCTATATAAGGTCCCTGATCCTACAATCAGAACTACGTCTTTGGCTTGATTCTCAAATACGAATTGAGATACGTAGGCATCTTGTGAGGACCGATTTAGTCTCGAAACACAAGTGCAGCCATTAAAGCTCGAAGCTCTCCAACCTTAGCATTAATTTCGCAAGCTCAGTTTTTATTCCATAACATTTGGCGCCGTCTGTGGGAAGACAACATCAACCATGGCAAACACACGAAGAACAGCTCGGGATACTCAAACTCCCGATGATCGCCCTATCACTTCTGAGGCTGATCAGCCACCACCGACTACTGGCACACAAGGGGCGAATATCCCCACCAACACTCAAGGACCGGAAATCCCGATTTCGGTTGAAGGGACGAATCCCCTGCAGATGGTCATTCATGGATCTAATCCACAAGAGACCGTTCACCAGCAACCAATCACGACCTCCCCGCTGCTCATGAGTGCACCAAGGAGCCTTCAACTCCATACTACTGATCTCCCTCAATACGCGAATCAGACTTTGGGGATGCCAAGCTATGGCATGCCCCCTTGACCCATGGCGGGTGGAAGTGGAACTAATCCAATCTACCATGAGGCATATGTGCCCCCTTATATTCAAGGTCTGGGACCCCAAAATCAACAAACTCGTCAGACCCCTCTCATTCAAGATTACTCTGGCCCATACATCGAGGATGAAGGTTATACAACTGGGGAGGATGTCGCCCCAAGAAGGAGACGTTCATCCCAGACAAATCGGGAGCCACCCCAAACTACTAGGGAGAAACTTGCAGCCCACGAGGCAGAGACTGCAAGGCTCAAAAAACTCCTTGCTGAAGAAGAGGCCGCTCAATCTCGGGGCCGAACGACTGAAGGAATCCCGATAATCAACTTGGATCCACCAAGAAGGACCAAGAGGGCTGAAGCCCCAAGGGGTGATCCTAATATTCTGTTGCCCCTAGGAGATCCTGATGATCCTACACCACCGTTTACTCAAGACATCATGAAAATGGCTATATCCAGAAAGTTTAAGATGCCTTCGATCAAAGCCTATGATGGAACGGGAGATCCCGCAAATCATGTAAGGACCTTCTCCAATGCACTGTTGTTGCAGCCAACCAACGACGCGGTCAAGTGTAGGGCATTTCCACAAACCTTGGCAGGCATGGCCCAACGTTGGTATAGCCGTCTACCTCCCAATTCTATTGGGTCCTTTAAGGAACTGAGTAAGGCATTCATCAATCAATTTGTTAGTGGGAAGATACATGAGAAAAGTTCCGCCTCTCTTATGGAGATTCGACAAGGCAAGAATGAAACGTTGAGAGAATACTTGAGTAGATTCACTAAGGAGGCTATTAAAGTCCCAGATTTGGAAGATAAAGTGGCTATGATAGCCCTACAGTAAGGAACTACCGATGACCACTTCAGGAGGTCTTTGGCTAAACATCCCCCCGAAAACATGTTGTTACTACAAGATAGAGCCGGAAAGTATATCAAGGCTGAAGAAAGCATGAGAAAGTATGAACCCACTGTTGAGGGAAGTGAAAACGGAAAAAAGAGAAAGGAGACTCAAGAGTATGACGCTAGAGACAAATATCCCAGGACATCGAAAGATTCTGACTCTCCACCTAAAAGGAACAACTTCGAACCCAGGTTCAATGAATATGCAAGGTTGAATACCTCAAGAAGTCAAATTCTGATGGAAAATGAGAGGGAAGAAGATCTTCGATGGCCAAAGCCGCTAAGATCCGACTTGGAGAAACGGAACAAGAATCAATTCTGCCGTTTCCATAAAGATGTTGGTCATGATACCGACGATTGTAGACAACTGAAAGATGAGATCGAGTTCTTAATCCGAAGAGTAAAACTCGATAAGTTCACTAAGGATGGGAATCGAGGAAATCAACAAGGAAACTATGAAAGGAAAGACTATGATGGGATGGACAATGACCAAGATCGTACTCCTAAGCCCCGAGGGCCTGTCATCAACATGATATTTGGAGGACCGACTGCTGCTGGGTCCTCCCGAAACTCAAGGAAAGCTTATGCCCGAGAGGTAATGACTGTTGTAGGAGAAGCACCGAAACGTGCCAAGACAGAAGTGGATATTACCTTTGATGATTCTGATCTTGAAGGGGTGAAGTTCCCCCATGACGACCCGTTGGTCATTATACCTGTAATAGGCAACTCTAAAACCAAGAGGGTTCTGGTTGATAACGGAGCTTCCGTGGACATCTTGTTCCATGATGCCTTTATCAAGATGGGATATACCGATTCGCAACTGACTCCTTCAAACATGCCCATATATGGGTTCAATGGGGTTGAATCTAAAGTAGAGGGAACTATTCAGCTCCCTATGACAATAGGGCAAGGTTCACGAACAACAACTCGAATGCTGAACTTCGTGGTGATAAAGGCAACCTCGACTTATAATGCAATCCTTGGGAGGACAGGCCTTCATGCATTCAAGGCTGTTGCCTCAACTTACCATTTGAAAATCAAGTTCCCAACAAGGAACGGGGTTGGTGAAGAACAAGGAGATCAAAAGATGGCTAGGAGTTGCTACGTAGCCGCGTTAAGGCCTGATGGAGTCGGGGGGCAGGTTCTCCCAATCAAGGTTATGGATTCGAGAAACGATGGAGAACCAGACAAAGTCACTCACATTGGAACATTGTTGCCTGAACCCTTGAAGGGACTGAGGTGCCAAAAACTTGGCATGCCTCAAAATTTAAAAAGTTTATTATGTTTAAGTGTTTCCTTAAGGGATCCACTAATAGTACAAGTGGCAATAAGGTCGACGAAACCATTCTGAGCTCTTAAGCTCTTAGTAGGAAGTAAAGCACTATGTAAGGGTCGAACCCTCTTTTTATAAGGAAATATTTCAAGTTCTCATTCACTATTTTATTACTTATCTTTGTTTGAGTATTTCCTTATTGTTCTACTAAAGAACAAGTTGTACCAATAACACTTGATCAAAGTGCCAGCCCATTCATGAGGCCAAGTACTAGGAATTGCCTTACAAAAGAAAAGCTAAATAAATATAAGTGGATGCAAGAACGAAGAAACATAATATGCATAAATAACATGCATGGATAGAAGATCCCGAAGGATCAAAGAGTTATGTTACAAGCTCAACTAAAAGCCTAAAGAGGCCTGTTGGAAGAAGGTTAATATAAGGGTTGAAACACCCGAAAATTCGAGGAAGTAGAGCTCAGAACGAGCTTCGATTCGATATACTGAAAGCTCAAATTAAAGAAACAAATGAAGAAGGCTTGAAGCTAGCCTTAGATCTAATTGACGAAGTTAGAGATGAACCAAATCCAAGTTTTTTAAAACTTGAGTATTATGTGAGGGTTGAAACCCCATAATCCTAGAACGTCTCCTAGGCGGGGGTACCCACGCCCAAAAGCTCCTTGAGCCGACTTTGAAAGACCCACGCCCAGGAGACATAGTTCCTAGGCGTGACAACCTAGAACGTCTCCTAGGCGGGGGTACCCACGCCCAGAAGCTCCTTGAGCCGGCTTTGAAAGACCCACGCCCAGGAGACATAGTTCCTAGGCGTGACAACCTAGAACGTCTCCTAGGCGGGGGTACCCACGCCCAGAAGCTCCTTGAACCGACTTTGAAAGACCCACGCCCAGGAGACATAGTTCCTAGGCGTGAAAACCTAGAACGTCTCCTAGGCGGGGGTACCCACGCCCAGAAGCTCCTTGAGCCGACTTTGAAAGACCCACGCCCAGGAGACATAGTTCCTAGGCGTGACAACCTAGAACGTCTCCTAGGCGGGGGTACCCACGTCCAGAAGCTCCTTGAGCCGACTTTGAAAGACCCACGCCCAGGAGACATAGTTCCTAGGCGTGACAACTTAGAACGTCTCCTAGGCGGGGGTACCCACGCCCAGAAGCTCCTTGAGCCGACTTTGAAAGACCCACGCCCAGGAGACATAGTTCCTAGGCGTGAAAACCTAGAACGTCTGCTAGGCGGGGGTACCCACGCCCAGAAGCTCCTTGAGCGAACTTTGAAAGACCCACGCCCAGGAAACATAGTTCCTAGGCGTGGCAACCTAGAACGTCTCCTAGGCGGGGGTACCCACGCCCAGAAGACAACAGCAGCTGGCTACGATTTAAAAAAAAAAAAAAAAAAAAAAAAATTAATTCGCGAACCACGCCCAGAAAGCAGTCCGGGGCGCGTGCTTTTTTTTGGATGCCTTATACGCGGGGCTATGCACGCCTCCCGCACTCCTCAACCACAACAGCAAATGCACCTAAGTATTGCTGCCCCCCTCAGGAGACAGGGATGTTCCCCCACGGGGAACAATGTCAATTGTTGCTATGTAAGAAAGGAGACAAGGAAAAAGAAGAATTCAGAAATTGTCAATAAATAGCAAAAAGCTATTTAATTTTTTTAGAAAATTTCTAAAAATTCAGAAAATACCTGAAAAAATAGAAAATAATTTTCAAAATTATTTTCTTAATTTTGGGAAAATATTTTATACACTTTTGAAATATTTCTAAAAATACCTGTGGGTACATGAAAATTCCTAAAATATTAGGAATAATTATTAAAAATACCTGTGGGTACATGAAAATTCCTAAAATATTAGGAATAATTATTAAAAATACCTGTGGGTACATGAAAATTCCTAAAATATTAGGAATAATTATTAAAAATACCTGTGGGTACATGAAAATTCCTAAAATATTAGGAATAATTATTAAAAATACCCGTGGGTACATGAAAATTCCAAAAATATTAGGAATATTTCATATAAATGTCAAATTAGCCTCGAATAAGACAACAATCGTCGTAAATGTGTAGGTCACTCCACACTTTGCAATAAGGCGATAATTGTGAAACACTAGTGTAAATAAAGTCCTAGGTAAAGGATAAAAAGACCCCGAATCTCGAAAAAGGTCAATATAATTTCTACGAAAGCTTAAAAAGTTTTCCTAGAAATTGGGGGGCAAATGATATGGACAGAAAAATAATTATAGAAATATAATTGACGGTCCAATGAAAAGGCTCGATATTTAATGCCCAAATCCCTGATTATTTATTAATTTCGTAATTAATAAATAGGGAAATTATACAGCTCATGAAAAGAGCCCAAGTTATGGAAAATTGGTCAAAGAAGGATCTAGAATCCTAATTAAAGGCAATTAATGAGTCACAGCCTTTATCAACGAGGAAAAGACTTGCCCGCCAAGCAATACAATGCTTATCCAATATCAAAAAGAAGACTTATCCGTTAAGTCTCCCAAACATACCATAAATACTAGGCTCCAGACGCCTATATAAGGTCCCTGATCCTACAATCAGAACTACGTCTTTGGCTTGATTCTCAAATACGAATTGAGATACGTAGGCATCTTGTGAGGACCGATTTAGTCTCGAAACACAAGTGCAGCCATTAAAGCTCGAAGCTCTCCAACCTTAGCATTAATTTCGCAAGCTCAGTTTTTATTCCATAACAACGGGTATAAAGCTAGTATTAGACATTTTAGAAAAAGAATTATTGTGTACTGCATAAGTACATAAAACTATATAATTATTCTATAATTATACAGTGTGTTGCAACAAAATTAAGATAACGTGTACTACAGCAGAACGAATAAATCTCAGTCATTGATTAAAAAAAATGTACTACATAGATTAGTTCTAAGTTCTAATTTAACATAAGGTTCTAATTTGAACCTTACCCTATATATTAATATAGTATAAAATGGGTAAGTTTCAAATTAGAACCTTATGTTAAATATAGTATAATATGTTACTTATCTGGCTAAACATTATTTGAGTATTTAACCAACAGATCGGTAACTATCTATACTCTTTATTAAAAGCAGAAACCCTCTCTTAATGGTATGACATGTATACCGCGGTATACATAATCAATAAAATAAAATAATTAATATAATAATAATAATAATAATAATAATTAAAAATAAATTGTCAACAATAATGAAATTGTACCCTAGGACTCTACCACTCTACCAATTACTACGAGTCTTCCAACTAAAACAAGAAATCCTTGATTAATAAAATAATAATTATTTTTATGAGAATATTTTATTTTTATATTTAATTTTGTAAAATACTACATAATAAATGCCCGATCTTGCTTAGTTCTCCGCCCCATTCGAGTCGGGAGTTTGGGGAATTTTTCGGATTCAGGACAGGAATAAGAAGAAGTTTAAACATAATTTGGGTATTAAGATTTTATTAATAAGGAAAATTTCTTTTCGTTAGAACACAATATAATAAATTAATTAAATTAATATAAAAATTTAATAAATTAATTGATTTCACTTCAAACTCGGTATACATAATCAATATAATAAATTAATGAAATTAATATAAAAATTTAAAAATAAATTGCTAACAATAATGAAATTGTATACTAGGACTCTACCAACTACTAAGAGTCTTCCAATTAAAAGAAACAATCGTTCATTCATAAAATAATAATTATTTTCATTAGAATATTATATTTCTATTTTTAAATTTGTAAAAAAACTACATAATAAATGCCTAACCTCGCTTAGTTCCCTGCCCCATTCGAGTCGAGAATTTTTGGAATTTTTCGGGTTCGTAACAAGAATAAGAAAAAGTTTAAAAACAATTTTGATATTGAGATTTTATTAAAAAAGGAAATTTCTTTTCGTCAGAATTCAATAGTATCAAAGTAAAATTTTGTTATTAAACTATAATTAAATTAATTGGTTTCACTACAAATTTTATTTCTATTTTTAAATTTGTAAAGAACTACATGATAAATGCCTGATCCCGCTTAGTTCCCCGCTCATTCGAGTCAGGAATTTGAGAATTTTTCGGGTTCGTGACGGGAATAAAAAGAAGTTTAAAAACAATTCGGGTATTGAGATTTTATTAATAAAGGAAACTTATTTTCGTTAGAACATAATAGTATTAAAGTCCAATTTTTTTATTAAAATATAATTAAATGAATTGATTTAACTCCAAACTCGGGAATTAAATTAATTGGTTTCATTCGAAATTCAGGTTCGATTCGTAGCAAGTACATAATTATACAAATTATTTATTCTTACACCCGCGATTCAATTCTCTATCACTACTAAACAAGATAATTAAATAGTATTTGTTTATTATAGACTTTCATCTTCATTTCATGTTGAATTCTCTTTAATTACCTAAATATAATTATTAATTATTTTTATTATCAGTTTTAAGTTTTGTTTTAAATAATTTAATTTTTTTTCTCCGTGCTTCGCAATGATTATCGGCTAATTAACTCCTTATATATAATAAGCGTAAGGGAGATCTTATCCAAAACTTTGGTCGGTCACTGTACTACCAAAAATATACGATCCGTTGGATTATAAAACTATAAATATTCAAATAGATGAGGACCGTTAGATATAATATTAAAAATTGTATTTGATTAATAATAGGATAATATTTAAATACTAAAGATGTATTTTGATAATTTAAACCAATTATAAATGGGATTTCTATATTGAATAGGAATCTTTATGTAAAAATTCGTAATTATCTTTTCTCTTTAATTTATGGATAGTTCCCGTTAGATAATAATTATTAAACCATCATTAAATTAAAGATAATTTTGTTGGCTTCGCGTGGGCTGTAAAATAGTTAAAATCCGTTGTCTAAAACTCAAGATAGAGTCCAAACAGTAAAGTGATTATCTAAATTTTAATAAATATTTTTTTTATTATTGTAGCACCAATTTATTTTCCTAATTCTTTTAAATTTATAAATTCTATGTTTATTTCAATAAAATATTAAAACCAATTTAAGAAAAAATTAAAATCGATATGGTCCGTGTATGATCACTATACGACCAAATTAATAATTATAGTTAGATCTTAAATAGATCGATGAGAATTGTTAGATCTAATATTAAAAAGTGTATCTGATTAATAATAGAATTATATTTAAATACTAAAAAGTGTATTTTGATAATTTAAATTTTTTCTATGTAAAAATTCTTAAATATATTTTCTCTTGAATTTATGTATAGTTCCAGTTAGATAATAATTGTTAAACCAAATATCAAGATAACAATTCATATCGATTACAATATTAAAAATTATCAATATAATGCTCATATATATCATAGTAACAATGATACACGTAGACCCTACGTTATAAGTGACTTAGAAGAACTACTGTACATGAATAAATTTAAACACTTTTTTTTTTCTGAAGTAACGTAACAATTTGATTAATCCAAATTATAATTATATTATTTTACATATAACAAACATAAAAGGATAATATCAAAATATTATTAAAATATTGAGGGTTTCATATCCATAAACGATAATTTTGAATATAATACTTATATTCAAATGTGTATTTGATTAAAGGTAGAATTATATTTAAATACTAAGAAATGTGCTTTGATAATTTAAACCAATTATAAATTGGTTTTCTATATTGAATTGAATTCTTTATGTAAAAATTCTTAACCGTCTTTTCTTTTCGGTTTATGGGTAGGTCAACTGGTCAAGTTAGATAATAATTATTAAATCATCATTAAATTAAAGATAATTTCATTAGTTTCGCATGGGTTGTAAAATCGTCAAAATTCAATTTCTAAAACTCAGGATAGAACATAAATAGTAAAGTGAGTATCTAAATTTTAATAAATATTTTTTTATTATTGTAGCACCAATTTATTTATTTTTCCACTAATTCTTTTAAATATAGAAAATTTATGTTTCTTTCATTAAAATATTAAAATTAATTAAGAACAAATTCAAATCGATAAAGAATATAATAATATGATAATAAAATTTTATATAATCATAACATAATTTTTATTCTGTTTAATAATTTTTAAGTAATAATGTATTTTAAAATTTTATATACACTGTAAATAAAACTGAAACATTAAAAGTAAAAGCAGTTAGTAAGATACTTATATCAATATATAGTTGATATCCTTATTATATTAAATCCTTATATATAATAAGCATAATATGGATCTTATCCAAAATTTTGGTCGTACGGTCCTTGGACAACCAAAATTAATAAGGACCATTAGATCTTAACTAGATAAATGAAAATCGTTAGATCAAATATTAAAAAAGTGTATTTTATTAATAATAAGATTATATTTAAATTTTAAAAAGTGTATTTTGATAATTTAAACCAAATATACCAAATATAAATAACTTTTCTATATTGAATAGAATTCTCCATGTAAAAATTTCGTGACTTTCTTTTCTCTTCCATGGACAATTCCAGTTAGATAAAAATTGTTAAACCATCTTTTAATTAAAGATAATTTAGTTATCTTCATGTGGGGTGTAAAATCGTCAAAATCTAATTTTTTAAACGGGTTAATTATCTTGTTGGTCACTCAAGTAGGCCTAAAGTATCAAGTTGGTCACCAAACTGAAAATAGTCTCAATCAGGTCACTAAAATCGGCTACAGGGTACACTCTGTTAAATAACTCATTTTTTTGGACGAAAAATGATGATGTATTAAAAAATATTTGATGTGATATCTATATGGTAGGGTAACATACTCATTTCAGACCATAAAATCAAAGAAATCAACATTAATTTTAGTATTTTTCGTCCAGAAAAAATTAGGTTTTATAATGGAATGTACCCGTAACTGACTTTAGTGACCTGTTTGAGACCGTTTTCAGTTTGGTGACCAACTTGATACTTTAGGTCCACTTTAGTGACCAATAAGATAATTAACCCTTTTTAATACACAAGATAAAGCCCAAATTAGTAAAGTGAGTATTTAAATTCTAATCATAATTATTATGTCATCATTATTTTAACGCCAATTTAATTAATTTTTTCTAACTATTTTAAATTTAGAAATCTATGTTCAAAAATTAAAATCAATCTAAGAAAAATTCAAATCAACAAAGAATATAATAATACGAGGATAAATTTTTATAAAATTGTGCATATTTTTTATCCTATTTTATTAAGTTTTAGATCATAACTAATCAAATATTATTTATTATTAAATAATAAATTATAAGCAAATGGTGATTTTGTTTTATAAGAACTCATAAAAACCTAATTTCATTGTTAGAACGACTATATTCATATTAAAAAAAACCGTATTTTGAAATTTTAGACCCAGCTACAGAAGAGACCAAACTTTTTTAACCTATATACATTGTAAATTATTAAATTCGAAACTTTAAAAATTTGTTAATCAATTACTATACAAATTTTCTGAAAAATCGTACTTTACAAAAAATATTATCAAATAACCTATGTCTGCAAGAAAAGAAATGAAAAAATTCTTATTTTTCAAAAAAGCCCTGTAAATTTTAATATGTTGTTAGTAGATTCAAATCTTAGATCATTCTACATGATAATTTTACTGTTATATCTACGTTTCTCAACAATTTAATTTGAAAGATCCAACGATTATGGATTGAGTGATCAAACAGAGCGACCATACTTATAAGGAAGCTTTAATTATTTAGTCTTTAATATAATAACATAAATATTTACGAGATATACTATAAAAAAATGAATTTTATACAGAATTTTGATCGTCACGGTGTACTACTTTAAAAGAAGAACTATTACAAAAAAAATTATATTTTAATTGATAATTTATTTTCTCAAAAGTTCAAAATTCCCGCATCATTAACATATTACAAAAAAGAGTATATTATATTTTAGTAATAAATATTTAAAAAAATTAAAAATTAAATTTTTTTATAAATATTAAGAAAAATTATTGATATTATCCTGGTAGTTTGGTCCTAAATACCGCCAAAACATTCTCAACCGTTAGATCCAATACTTTTAAAAATAGACGATCATGATTATATCATATAAAAAGAAGTTATTATCTAAAAATGATATAAGTTAAAAGATATTATATTAGGATTGGATTTTCTAAAATGTCAAAACATAAAAATAGTTGTAATTAAATAAGGAAACTCATTTAATAACAAAACAATAAAAATCGTTTAATCTTAAATATATAGGTGAAAACCATTAGATTTAACATTAAAAACTGTATTTGGTTAATAAATGGTATTCTAAAAAGAGTAGTGCTAGATGCACAAAAATTGGTACAAAAAATTGTTACAAAAAATTGTTACCAAATGACATGGCATGAGTGATGTGGCAGTTTGAAATATTTTAATTGTTGTTGTTGGTGTGAATGCAGGGGGTCACTTATTATTATAACGAATCAAGAGTTGCCATGTCATTTGGTAACAATTTTTTGTACCAAATTTTGTGCCTCTAGCATTTTCCTTCTAATAAGCTAAACTACATATAAGTAGATTTCCTAAATCGAATATAATTCTCAACATTAAATTTCGTCACTTTATTCTCTTTTTAGTTTTAGAATAGTTTTTAATTGAAAAAGAACTATTAAACCACAACTAAATTAAAGATTATTTTGTGAATTTCATGTGGACTATAAAATTGGCCAAATCTAACTTTTATAACTCAATATAAACAAATATTAAATTGAGCGTGTAAAATATAATAAATATCAAATTTTTAACTACAATTTTTTTGGCTAAATCTTTTTTAACAATAATTTAATCATGTAAACTAATAACTTTTAAATATTAAAATATTCATAAATAAATATAATTATAAATATTAAAAAAACAATCATGTGTTGCATGGGTAATAAAAATATAATTATAAATCAAATTTAAGTAACCGTGCATCGCACGGGCTATAAGCTAGTATAAATAAAATAGTAAAAGAGGGTTTGGGGTCGGGAAGGAGAAACTGCTTGCTGGCTTCACATTCTGAGGTTCTAAAGTGATTGCCTGGACATGTTGGTATCCTGTCCACATGAAGACCCATGGGCTTTACTAGTGGCCCTATCTTTTAGGGGACATTTTTCGTGGGCCTTTACTCATATGTATCATTATTATCATCCATTTGTGGGCCTCTTCTCATTTACATAAAGAAGGACAAATTCATGTATCCACCACCCGGTAGTGGAATTGACAAATGCCATAGCCTAAAGGTCATACATGTAGACATTAGCCTAAATAATTCTGACGAGGAAGACATTAGGGTTCTTGACGATAATGTCATACATGTAGACGGGGTTGAACTTGTAAAAATCTTTAGGAAGCGAAATGAGATCAATCGATGAAGCTTTATGGAATTGCAAGAGTTCGATATCGATCGCCATAGTATATTTCCCATCCAAGTTCCATCAACATTTGTCGCAGTGAGCTGTAGGATGAAACTACTTGTCCGGTTGGTAAGTGCACCAACACCTTCTTTCGGCTGGATTGTTGATCCTTTGTTGAGCCTTCATTGAGGCGCATGATCCCATTCTTGAACACTTAACTCCAGACATTTCGAAAATTGAAGAAATTTTATAATTCCCGCTGTTAATGTACAAACAGAAGGGCTGATGTTTAGTTGTTCATGAAATGGAAGGGAAGGAGGAGCTATGTATAGTGGTGGAGAAATAGATATATGGATAAGCCTGTTTGGGTTTGGTGGAGAATATAGATATTTTGGGACCTACATGTGTGAAAGATTTAGGGCACAATTGACTGGAGTATTAATTAATTATCTAGGGCTTTTGCTGGCTTACATGTCATCCAATTATACGGAATCTTTAGGTAAGAATCTTGCGGGTCTTCCTTAATAATGGGGAATCTAAATTTTTAGGTAAGAAGAGGGTTATGCCCACATATCACATATTACTCACGTGAAAACCTACTGCGTTGAAAAATCGAGAGGGACCATGGTTTTGGCTAAAGAAAATGAAGCATATAATTTCTATTTTTGCCGAGTGCTTATAATTTCTTTGGTAAATGAGTTACAGTGCACATATTGAATTTTGTTTTTAGGTCGATTCCGTTTGAATTTGTAATTCGATGTGGTCATAATTACTTCTAGTACTTCAGCTTGATTCGAGTGAGTCACAGAGATGAGTTCAAATTCGAACATGTTACAACTCAAATATACACCATTCATTTTAGTGTTTATATGCATCAAATAATTAATGTTAACTAAGAATTTTACCGATCCAAAAAAATGTTAACCAAAGAATTTAAAAGTCAAATATATACTCTTTATTAATAAACAAAACAATGTGAAAATGACGCACAGTATTAAAATACCAAAGTACCAAATTTGGTTATCACTAAATGTTGGGTTGATTCCTCGCAACTACATTATTTTACAAGATTTATTTATTTTAAATTCTTTAGCTTCATTCAGGTTCGATTCCTTACAACTACGTAATTATATAAGATTTATTTATTTATTTTAAATTCATTAGATTTATCGAGGGTTCGATTCCTTGCAGCTACGCAATCATACAAAATTTATTTATTTAGCTTAATTTTTTTAGCGTTATCCACAATTCAATTGTCTATAACTAAATAATTAAATAGTGGTTATTTATTATATTATTTTTATCATTCAATTATCGATAAATACATTTTTTAATAAAATTTATTAATAATTTATCAATATTAATATTTTAATATCTACTCATATCACGGGTTATCTAGTACAGTGGAATACAAATATGAATCGATATTAACACTAAATTTTCGAATTGAAGTGCTGCCATTAGTCTTTGTCAATACTATACGTGGAGAAACAATGAGCCTGTTTGGCCATTGATTTATAAGCTAGCTTATAGCTTATAAATCAATTTTGACTTATGGAGGGTGTTTGTCAAAATGAGTGAAACCAACTTATGGCTATTTAAAATGGAGGGCATGTTTGACCATTGATTTATAAGCTAGCTTATAGCTTATAAATCAATTTTGACTTATGGAGGGTGTTTGTCAAAATAAGTGAAACCAACTTATGGCTATTTAAAATGGATAAGTTGAATGTTAAGAATCCTTAACATTCAACTTATAACTTATTCTCGATACACGCAATATATAATATCCTTCAAATCTTCAAAACCATATATCTTTTGATCCGTTCATTAAAAAATTGATATGTATATATCAAATTTCTCTACTCATCGAGATCTATCCATTGATATCCATTTATATATATTAAAAAATAAATATTTTAAAAATAATAAAAAAAAGTTAACTTATAAGTTCTGATTTACCCAAACACTCTACTGCTTATAAGTTCTGATTTACCAAACACTCTAGGACTTATAAGCTCAGCTCTACTTATCACTTATAAAGCACTTACTCATTTTAAGCTATAAGTCAACTTTTGTTTGATACCCCAAACGCCCACGATATAAAGTGCTGTAAACAATTCAAATCACATTGGAAATACCCTTCAAAGGAACCATTTACCTTTACTGATGAAAACATAGCAGTTGTGATGCAAGTCTCGATCCATTTGACAAATCTATCCGGAAAGTTCATTCTTCGAAGAACAGCAAAAATGAATCGCCAGTTGAGCATATCAAATGCTTTATGAATGTCAAGTTTAAAGGCACATCTAGGTTGTCCAGCATTTAGATGGTAATCTTTGCATAGAGATAGCGCCAGAAAAATATTATCCCCAATTGAGCGTCCTGAGACAAAAGCCGATTGATTAGAAGAAATAAGGCTAGGCATGATACCTTTAAGCCTCTTACTAAGCATTTTGGAAATGACCTTGTAAAGCACATTGCAGCATGAAATAGGTCTAAAATCCGTCATGTTTGTTGGATTTTGGTTCTTCGGGATAAGGGCAATGGCTGCGGAATTCACCATACGAGGCAGATAATTTTTTTCAAAGAAATAGAGAACTGCTTTGGTTACCTTTTCTCCCGTAATTTTCCAAGTGGCAAGGAAGAATTCCGAAGTATATCCATCTGGCCCAGGACTTCGGCTTTAGCCATGCTTTTCAGAGTATCAAATACATCTTTACTCGTGAATGGAGCTATTAAATTCTCACTTTGCATATCAGTGATAGCTGACAGATGAAGACCATCATGTATGTTATGGACTGGGGAGCTTTGGCCTAACAGGTTTTGATAGTAAGAAGTGGCAACAGTAGATAAGCCTACATGTGAGGTATGGACTTCTCCAAAGTTGTCCTCCAATGCCATGATTTTGTTTATGTTCCATCGGCCTCTACAAGCATTGAAGAAAAAGTTATCGTTGCCATCCCCCACCCGAAGCCAGTGAACTCTCTACTTTTGTTTGAGGAACTGCTCCTCTTTAGCAAGAGCTGCCGTGTAATCCTCGATTAACCTCTTCTCTTTATTGAATTGATCTGTGTTTGGAACTGGAGGCAGAGCATCTTGGTAATTTAGCAAAGCAGTACGAGTTTCAGTGACCAATGTATGAAGATTACCACTATTCCGATTCAAGTTCTTGAGTGCAGGCTTCAAAAGCTTGAGCTTAGAAGTGAGAATGAACCACGCATCACCGTTTATATTTTCCTTCCACACTTGAGCGACAGTGGACAAAAAATATGGGTGCTCTATTAAATAATTAAAGAACTGAAAAGGCTTTTTGCAAGCAACAGTATCATTACCAAGACTAACTGCAACATGATTGTGATCTGATATTCCTCTTGCCAAAAAAGAAGCCAGTGAAAGTGGAAACGAGCAGAGAAAATTCCAGGTAACACTATGGCCCCTAAAACTAATTCTTGGTCACAAGTTGTTAAAAATGGCCCTATATTGGGAAATTCGGTGAAGTTTGATTATTTTCCTCTTCCGGAGGGTGTGAAAGTGGTTTCTCCACCAGATGAGGTCTTAAAAAAAGGCATTGACAAATTCAAGAACTGTGTAGTTGGTACAATCTCAAAAGGTTCAGTAACCTTCAGTCGTGTAGCGACTTTTGCTCACAAAGCTTGGGGAAGAAAGGGTCTCATCTCTGTTTTTTCAAAAGGATAGTAATATTTTCATCTTCAAATTCGTATCTGAATTTTGTATGAACACTGTTTTGGCTCGCGGCACTTGGTACATTGATACTACACCTATGCTGGTGCATCACAAGAGATCATTTTGCCCGTCCTCTGCTATGAGTTCTGATGATTCACCTACGCCACTAAATACTTTCAAGAACTTGGCACAACTGGATGAGATCGATGCAAAGAGGACTCATTATGCTGGTTTGTCTAACTCCCAAATTAAAAAAAGGAAGAAGGCCTTGGGTAAGCCTTCGTCTCAATCCACCTAGTTTTTAATGATCAATTTTTGTTCTTTCAACGTCCGGGGGTTAAATAATAAGTGTTCCTTCATAAAGGACTTTCTTTTTTCGTATAAATTATCCATGGTCGGGCTGCTAGAGACTCATATGAAAGCGGATGTTGCAAAGATTATCTCCACTGAAATTGCTAGTAATTTCAGTTGGGTCTATAACTATGATCATCATCGGGGTGGCCGAATTTGGGTAGGATGGAACCCTACTATTTGGCATTTAAATGTTTTAACATCCTCCCCACAGCAGATTACTTGTTCTGTTACTCTTTTGCAGTTTACCTTTGTTTATTTATATTATTTTTAGACTTTTACTCTTAGCAAGTTACTATATTGATTACTAGACCTCGCAAAATGAGTCCAGATCCGAAGAACTGAACCAAAATTCATAGAACCGAATTCGATTTTGTATCCGAATTAGTCAATCCGATAATGATCCGAAAACCGATTCGAGCCAATCCGAAAATTATCTGAACCGAAAATTTAATCGAAAATAATTTGATCCGATTATGATCTAGAACCGATCATAACCGAATAATAAATTATCTGAACCGAATATGTTTCGATCCGATTTAAATCCGAACTAAACAAATGGTAAATTCAGTTTTAGTTTAGTTATAATTTTTACAGATCATAATCTACATATATTAAGCCACTTTTAATTCAATAAATTAGTCTATTTATAAGCAAAATTCATATTTAGAACAATTTCATGTCAAAAATAACATAGATATCTAATCAATCCTTTTGGAAAAGTATATCATTTTATATTAAAAATAATATATTTAATAATAAAATAAATGAGTTATGATCCGAAAAGTAAATGAGTAATGATCCGAAAAGATCCGAACAGAATTTGATCCGAATCAAATTCATCCGATTTTAATCCAAATTTCATCCGAATTAGACCCGAACTGAATCAGATCCGATCCGATCCGAGCTATTCCCAAATATATCATAACCAAAAGTTGATCCGATCCGAAATCGAATCGAATCGAATATCCGAATTGTCAGGTCTATTGATTATCATGTCAACTGCAACCATACTTTTTTATATGTGCTCCTAATCTATATTTTATTATTTTTTCAAACTCCACTATAACAAAGAGAAAGAAAAAAAGCATAGGAAGTATTGATGATAATGAATATTTTATTGAGAAATAGCCAAAATAAAGAGCCTCTCAGAGATGCTCTAAGATAAGAAAAACTCTTACATTACTTTTGCATGGTCCAGTTACTTTAAAGTTTAATCTGATGGTAAAGAATTAAAATGGGCCAACTAAATACTGATCCAACTTTTGGGTTGGGCCCAAAAAATTTGGATGCTGGAAGAAAGGCCTGATTTAAATTTCTCAATATATTTTTGCTAGTGTGCATGGTCTGAACTCTGAATCGCGGCTTTTAATTTGGTTGTTTAGGCTTTGGTGGATTGCTCTGTGCTCGCATCTGTAATTCTATATTCATTTATTAATCTAAAAGCCAACTTTTACTTCCATTACTTTTTTTTTGCAACTCCTTTTTTTTCTTTCTGAGCTTACAAATGCATATGTGTGTTATTTGCATTCTCACCTCTTCCTAAACCACCCTCACTCACCGCAACCTTCACATCCTCCTCAACAACACCCTCTTCCTCCATAACAACATCCTTCCCAACAACCTCATCACTCAATGATCCCGCAATTTCTCCCAACCCAACACCCTCACTCACCGCAACCTTCACATCCACCTCGACAACACCCTCTTTCTCGATTTCCTCCACAACAACCTTATCACTCGATGATCCTACAATTTCAAAACCATCTCCTCGAACCCCGAATTCACCATTCCTGTAAGAATCGGGAAAAATTACGTGTAAACATTTAGTTGTTTAATGAAATTTTCTTTCGTATCTATTTTTATTTAAATGTTTTATCTGTTTAAATGTGGAAAATTGTCGTTAAATAATTAAATGTGTGTCCTATAAATGCTATGTGAATTTTTGGGATAATTAATTTTTATTTAAAAAGGGTGTTGATTTTTTTCTAAATTTATTATTAATTATTGAACGAGGAATTTAATTCGTTTCATAATCATTCGGGTAATTGGTATATCGTTCGTACCAATATTTCATTCATTTAAGTGGAAAATATTCTTAAACATTCGTTATAAATATATTTTGGTTTGTATATATATATATTAATCAATTCTTGTAATTATTCGTTATTTTTGATAATTATCGTTTCGTAACCGGTATGTTTTATTCGAGTTAATAATGATTCAATGGATCAATACTGATCCAAAAATGTCGTTTGGGGTATTATTTTTCATTTAACATAAATAGCTTATTCGTTAATTTATTTTTATCGAAAAATTTATTAAATACCCGAATAGCGTTCTTAGTGTTCTTCGAGATCAAACTCGATTTTGAAGGCGTTATCGGAGTCCGATTTCAACGTTCTATTAGTGGAATCGAAGCTCTCAACATCCTCTACTTGAATCCATCGTCAATTTCTGTGTTGGTATAATTTATGGGTTTTTCTTAATTTTAATTAATTCGAATTTATTTTTTATTTGAGGACAACCAGAAATCTTCATTGTTCTTGTCAATTGAGGCCATAATTGTTTTATTAACGTGATTTAGAGTATGATTATGATTTTTAACTTGAATTTCTAGTTGTTATTTGAGCAAATCGGAATTCTGTAGTTCACCGGAAAATTTTAAGCTTTTGGCCGGAATTGAACCTTGTTGATTCGGTTGTTGATGAAACTTATGCCATGGTATAGAACGTAGGATGACGATTATATACATGTAAAAATATTTGAGTTTGGTGTTCATTGTTGGGTTGCCGGAAAATCGGCCATCTCCGAGTTTTTCCCGAATTTGACCGGATTTTTGCGATGATTCAAGCTGTTTTCTGCGGGGTTTAGGCTTGCAGGTGGATTATTGCGGTGTTGTAATCTGTTTAGCATAGAAATCAGAAGTTTTGGGGTCAATTAATTGATTGATTAATTTATTAATCAGTTAATTTTATTAAATAATTATTAATTAAATTTAAATTGAGTTTAATTATTTTTCTTAATTGGTTTTAGCCTTAAATATTTATTTAATTAGTTATAATTGGTTGATTAATTTTATTAGTTGACTGATTTAATTATTAAATACCTTTATAGAATGAAAAATGATTCGACTTTCGATCTAAAAATGTTTTATGATTAGATTCTTTTAAAACGAGAGTCGAATATTTTTCTAAAATTATTTCTTGAATGTTATGTGACGTATGTGATTTAATTATTGCATTTAAATGCCAATATATGCTACATAAATTATGTGAATGATCTGGTTATCGAGTCGTAATTACGAATAATTGTTTTGAGACTTGTTTAAATGTTTTAATCGTGTCTAATATTATCACGATGGGTAGTTAGAATAGAAATTTATCAGTATTGTTAGAAAATGAGATTAACGAGAGCGTTGACTTAGATGTTGACTTTTATATTATAGACATTTTTGACGAGCGTGATACGTAAATTATTTATTTAGTTAATCGTAACTACTCTATCAATTGAAATATTGTTATTTATGTACAAAGACTATTGGACGAGACGAGCCAAATTACTGAAATATATTAAATGAAAGAAGTCGGAGATGGATGAAGTATTGTTTGCGACTGGTTGGTTTATTTGTGAGGCGATTTAACACCAAGGAAATGTCAACACTCATAGGGAACATTTCCAAGTATTTTTTTTCAACAGAGATATTGGTAGGAATAGTTAATGCGTCAAAATTAAGTTACATAATGATTGTACTATAGAGATTAAATTAGTGTTTAAGTTGGACTATAGAAATAGACACACGAATTCGCTCTCGGGGAATCAGACTTGTGACAACTACAAGAATGTCATATCCATGAATGATCGAGAAAGAGAATTATGATGCCATGAAACCAAAGGGAAAGGAAGTCGTATTACTTCAGCCTTACGTAATAGCTAAGGACCAGAGACAAGTGTTTATACTCTTCACTTAATTTCCAAGTGTTGATTCTTTTACATTAAATTGCAAGTGTTCTATCTGAACTCGTAAATCCAGGAATATTTATTCAGACTTTTTATTCAATTTTATAACTGTTTCAAAATATGGTTGAGATATTTAAACGAATTGATTTGAAGTTACAAATACTGAACTTATACAAGTTCCTTTTTACAAATATCCTGATGCGAAAGTATTGAGCTAAAATATTGCAAATCCTAATTGATTGGGGAAAACATATTTATTGAGATGAGTTGATTTAGAAATTCAAAATTTCTGAATTTTATACGAGATTTTTAAACAAACATGCTGATTTGAAGATACTGAGTTGAGATGTCACAAATTTCGAATGTTGAAAGTTGTGAACCTGATAAGGGTAAAATGTGATTTTAAAAATTAGGGTTTTCTATTGAACCCGAGGTAAATTAGAATGCGTAAGAGGCCGTTGCGCCGGTCCAGCGAGATAAATTTTTGGCCAATGTCAATCAGTTCCTTTGAAAAGTGAAAGAGGTTGTGGCCTTGATGTCGCCAAGTTGCGTAGGAGGCCGGGTGATGTCGGTCCAATGTTAATTATTTTTGGCCAATGTCAATAAGTGCCTTTGGGGCTAATGAGTGCCCGGGATCCCTTAAAAATGTATGGAACCTGCTGTGTACCACAGTAAGGTTGGCGAGCTTTGAACGACTGATCATCGGCTTAGCTCGTAGCGTCGTATGAATTCCAATTTATTTGAAAATGATGATGATTGAAAAAGAGAAATGAGATGACTCAAATGTCTTGCTTTGACAGAATTGTTGTTTTCAAAAGATTTCTTGGATAGAACTGTTACCTTCAAAAGCGGTACTTTTGTAGAACTATGATCTTC
Source organism: Heracleum sosnowskyi (assembly GCA_030848705.1). Lineage (NCBI taxonomy): Eukaryota > Viridiplantae > Streptophyta > Magnoliopsida > Apiales > Apiaceae > Heracleum > Heracleum sosnowskyi. Next base: position 3,037,181 of record CM061242.1, on the reverse strand, counting down.
AAACTTACTTATCTACATTTATATCATGTTTTCTACATACTCTTGTATTCATTGTTGTTCGAATAACTGTGGCGACCAATATAAATTCCTTCGGTTTTTAACTATTCAGTTGCTAAAAGTTGAATGAAAAATTATTGCGAAACATCAAAATTGTTTTTAAAATTTTTGGAAATCATAAATGTTCAAACCAAAGATCTAGTTTATTCGAAAAACTCAAATTTATTTTGAAAATTGTCCTATCGTACTTTGATAATACACCTGCTGAGCATTTCTTTCACTCATGCTTGTTTTCTTCGTATTTTAGCCTTTCAGTAAGAAGGTAAATTGGCGAGAGTAGTCCGCGTAGCTTAGACAGAAAATGGAAAAGATGTTAGCGTGAAGATGTTAGCTAGTGTAATGTTAATGTATAAAGTTGATTTCTATTAAATACTATATTGTATAAGATTAGTTTTGCCTGGTATACTTCTTGTCGAAGTTATACTAGTGTTATAGAATTTATGCAAAGAAAATTATTGTAAAGAAATTTTTTTTATTTAATGGGATTTTGGATTCTTGTTTCTAGCACTATAGCCTAAAAGATCTTGGTATAGTTGGGGTCACAGATGCTACATTTCAATTGTGAAACAATTACATGTGAAAGTTTAAGATTAAACAGGTGATTTACTATTGAGATTTTATTGTGACGACCAAATCTTCTGATCCCGGATTCGTTACAATTCCCACTCATCCCAACTCCACATACAGATACATGCAACAGTAGGTAAATAATAGATAAAAATGCAACGGTAGGTAAATAACAGATAATAACATGAATAGAAACAGAGATATGTAAATCAAATCTTCATTATATCTTCATACAAACCAAACAAACAAGCTAAAACAACTAAACAAAGTACTTTTATCGAAAAAATTAGGCTTTATGCCTCGCCCAAGCAAACAATAAACATATTATTAAGGTACCAAGCTTAACAACTATAATATATCTAAATCTATTGTTCAGTGTTGTTCTTCTTAGTGCTCTTCTTCTTTATGCTCCAGAACATCCGTTTCAGTTGGGAAGACCGTCTCGCATATCTCACATGTTGCATCCGTCTTTTTTTTTTCATGATGTTGGAGTGGACTCGAGCATTATGATCTTCTTATCACAATGATAACACTCAAATTTCTCCGCCATTCTTAGTCGTTAAACCTACAACAAAACAAAACAGAAATATTAGGAGCCAAATATAAGATAGATAGAGAGAGAGATGATCATTCACAAGCTAGTATACAGAGAGAGAGAGAGAGAGATATGGAGAGGGAAATATGGAAGTAGATAAAGCTAGTGGGGGTGAAACATATGTGTGTGGGTGTTAAAGAGAAATGGAGATGGGGGGGGGTGAAATATGTGTGTGTGTGTGTGTGTTTTAAAGCTGAAAAAAATGATGTATGTCCAGAAAAGAGATTATGGGAAGAAAAGAAGATGGAGAGAGTACTTGCTTAATCTTGAGGGTAGTAGTGTGAGAAGTGCAAGTATATAATCCCTGAGTATATATAGAGATATTATAGGAGACTTGTAATATATGTGCACAATCATTCGTTTATTTTTGTTGAGCCCACTCCTACGGTAATGGATGCTTGAAGGTTATACCGTGTGGACATCAGACGGTGAAAAAGTTGTAAAAAGAAATGAGTGTCGAAAATCACATCATCGTAGTCATCGAGAACCTCCAAGGGTAGAAGAACCGTGTTAGGCCGAATACACAATATAATCAAGTATGTATGAGAATAACAATCAAGAACACAAGTTTGTAAATCAACAAACTGTAATTATATTAACAGCTTCTCTCTTTATGATGTTAATGAATCACAAAGAGCTTCTAGGTTACAAGAATAATGTTTTCAATTATCGCGTCCCTTCTAGGGATAACCTATCTGTGTTTATATAATACACAGCTACATACAATCCATCTCTAATTGATATTCCTATAAGTTAGCTATACAATTCATATCAATTAAGGATTGCTTCAGTCTTCTATTCCGTCTCCTTAGCTGTATCAATATATTCTGCTTCTTTCCATCTTCAGAATATATTGCTTCTAGAATATTCAATTCAGCACCGACAGCTAATTCAACTATCACCACGTCAGACTTTAACAAACTCTGACTGGCTTCCATGTAAACTCTGATGATCACCTGTTGCTTAAACACTGATGAACAAACATCAGCAATTATATCTAACAATCTCCCCTAACTTGTGCATAATAAAAATGTACAAGTTAAACAGATAATTGATGATGTCAAAACATATAACAAATGCAGTGTTTAAAATATGTCAGAGTTTAACTTTAACTTAGAATAGAAAACTTTAAAAACTTACAGTCAGACTTTATTTGATTTCTTGAATATCAGGCACTGTCCTGAGATAGTCTGTAAGTAATCTTCTCTCAGCTCTTTCCAGTTCAGCAATCATATTTTCCTTCAGCTCCTTAAGCTCTGGATCTCCTTCACCAGTTTGATATATGGCAGCTCTCAGAGAATAGATACTGTTTTTCCTCATTTCATTTCCAAGTTTTATATAGAAAGGCTTGTCAGACTCTAGATTAAATTCTAGAACTTTCATTTCCAGTGTAGTCCTGAACCTAGCACTATTCCTCTTCATCTCCACAATCTTTCCATAAGCATCTCTGTACTTAGGAATATATGCACTCGAGACTCCTCCTCCAAGCATTATCTTTGATCTAAGCATCTTTTCTCTGATAACTAAAGCAGCATCATGAGTACTTCTATTCTTGACTTTTAACAAATATAGAACATACTCCAATTCTTCATAAGATTTGAGATTGATGTCAGACTCTGCAACCTTGTAAACTCTTCCATCAGCCATGAAATACAGCAAAAACTCTTTCTTTAATACTTTATGAAATATCATCTGAACAGATTCTAGCATATCAAGACTCTCTTGAGTAATAATACCAGATACTGCCAGTGATGATTGATCTCCAGATCTGTTGTTTATTCTCTTCTCCCTATGTGAACCTAAACCAGACTTATCAAAAGATTCTTTTCCAAGTACAGTCCTGGTTTGAGAAAAGTCCACAGGTTGAAGTGTCAGAGTTTCAGAGAGTACAGGTCTTCTAAAAGTACCTTGGAGTTGAGGTGCTAGTTGAGTTTGTACAACTTGAGCCTTGTCAGAGGTTGTCACAATTTTAGTAGAAACATCAACTTGAGCAGCGTTAGAGGTTGATCTAGCTTCAAAAACTTCAACTTGAGCTTTGTCAGAGGTTGAAAAATTCTTCATAGGTAACTGTCCTTCTTCTACCAGTTTACCCTTGCCTTTATCATTCTTTGCTATCATAGGCTTCCTTGAGCTTTGCAAACTCTGTTGAGTATTCTCTTTGATAGAGATTGCAACCTCCTTCTTTCTAGGAACCTTAGCCTTTTTCTTATAAGTACCATCCTTCAACTTCTTCTCATGCTCTTCAGCAAGACTCAGCATTTCAGCTTCCATGTCTTCAACTGTAGCTTCATTACCATGTTCTTCTAGAAACATCTTGGTAGCAATTTCTTCATCAGTTAATGGATTGGCTGAAATAATTAAACTCTTAAGTCTTGAACCACTGGCAGAGTTTGAGATTCCTTTACCAGAGTTTCTCAACCTATCAGAATTTAATCTTGATCTTCTTTGCCCTTGCTCAGAAATTTGCTTCCTCTCACTTTCCTTGCTTCCACCATCAGAAGAATCATCCCTCCGTCTCAGAGATTGAGTGTCTTTGCATTTGTCATTTGGTATACTCTCCCCCTTTTTGACATCATCAGAAAGTAATACTGATGTCAGCAATTCTAGAGCAGTAGAAATAGAATTCAATTGAGCAGACATTGCAGTCTGATTCTCCTCAACCTTCCCAAGCCTCTTCTTAATTTCATCAGAATCCTTGGCTTGCTGCTTGAACATGGCAGAATAATAAGACCTATCAGTCTTTAAGGTAAGATCCCGTATACCAACTTCATTCCTCAGATTGGTAACCGCTGTTTGTGTCTCATCAAACCTATTGTTTAAGGCTTTGACTTGAACCACAGTGGCTTTTAAACTTGTAAGAGCATCAGAGTTTGAAATCTGCTTCACAGAATCATTAAGAAAATCAGCAGCCCTCTGTGCAGAAAAGATACAATCTGCAGCTGCCCATCTTTTGTAGTACATATCCTGAAAATGCTCAGCAGTGGCTCGATTGACCTCTCTTTCTTCATCAGAGTTTACTCGAATATCAGATAACTCCTCTTGGGAATGAGCAGGAGTATCATCATCATTATCATTCTCTGCTGTATTCTCTGCAGGAACATTCTCAGCAGTAGTTTCAAAATTTCTCTGTGCAGCTTCATCAATAACTTTCTCTGCAACAGGTTCTGGAATCTCAGAGTTTGCAGTTTGCATTAACTCTGTTTCTTTTGTTACAACCTCAACAACAGATTGTTGTAGAGCTTCAAAAATAATATCCTCAGAGATTAGCTTATCAGCAGCTTCTTGTACATTCTCTGCTACAGCTTCATCAACAATTTGCTCTATAGCAACTGCTATCCTCTGATCAACCTCCTCACCTTGGTCAGAATGTAAATTGTGAACATAAAGATTCTCTGTGTGAGAAGCAACAGAATCTTCAATGACCAAGGTGGCTTGATCAGCTGCTACCTCCTCAGTATCACAAATACTGATAGTAGGATGTGCATATGGAATATCTTCATCATCAAAGAAATCAATTTTCTCAAAAACTCTGCTGTCAGAATGAGCAGCAGCTTCCTCAACTACATCATCAGCCTTTGATGTAGGAGCTTCTATCTCAGCACTTACCATTTCAGGCATAGGTGCTGCTTCAACATTTACATTGGATGCACCAAAGAGATGTGCAGCCACCAGTCTTCTTTTCCTCTGATGAAGAGTTTCATCATCAGTGTCACTCTCCTCATCAACAGTATCAGACTTTGCCCTGTTGGCCCTTCTTTTCTTTAACTTTTTCTTCTGAGGCATATCAGCAGTGTTTGATACCCCAGCTTCAGCATTTGATGGATTCACTCTAGCAGACTTAACAGCTCTTAACTTAGTCTTATTTGACCTCTGTGATTGAGACACAGAAGGTCCAGCTTCAGCATTGGCAAGGAGTTGTTGTTGTTGTGAATTGACCAGAAATTGTTGCACAGACTCAGGCAACATTAAAACACCAACATCTCCTTTCTTGTTATCTTTATTAGTGAGATCAGAGAATATGCGTTTATGCAATTTAAACGAGAGAATGACATCATCCTCTAAGATCTCAACATCAGGACATCAAAAGTTGAATAACAATTGACAAAATCTAGAGAAATAAACAACATTACTATTCTCTAGCATTTTCTCACCAATATTAGTTAAAACTAGCCTAGCAACATCAAAATTACCTCCATAAAGAAGAGAATACCCGATTTGCAGACTATCAGTGGGAATTGCATCCCAATTCGTGCACTTCTTTCCAAAAGCCCTGGTAATGCAGTCGAAAAAGAAACTCCATTCCTTGCGCAAAAACGGCCTTTTCAGTTGACCAATCTTTGTCAATGGTCCAGAGTAGCCTATTTCTCTCATCATTCGAACCAACTCAAAATCACCAATAGAGATTGTGAAAGCATTGAAATCCTCAAGACCCAAAGCATCACGAACAGTAGTTGGAGTAACTATAAACTCGTCTCCTTGAAATTCAAAAATTATGGACGGAGACCCAGACTCTCCTCCATTATCATAAGTGCATGTCTGCCAAAGAGTCCTTATTTGAGATGCAGACAGCTTCAAAGGTGCGGTGAGAGCAGTACCAACATCAGAGTTTGACAAAAAATCCTGAATCAAATGAAACGCCTCCGGTGCGTTCTCATTTGCCAAAGGAGCAGCATAATTATTTGGGACAAATTCTAACCCAGAAGCAGTAAACATTGTTGTAGCCATTAGAAAAGTTTTGAAGAAAGCAAGAAATAAGACAGAGAAAAATGTAGAATGGATGCAGTGAAAGTGTTTGAGATAGTGTTTGTGAGTAAAAGATGAAGTCTGTAAAAGAATGAACCGTTTATGTGTAGTAAGTTTAAATAATGACTGTGAAAATTAAAACTCAATCGTTTTAATCATTACTACACACAGCAGGCGTCTTTGAAAAATGTGTGAGTGGGACAGATGTCAAACAAGCATACGCTGACAGCTGTATGTAACAACTTCCAACACACACGCGTAGTAAAAATAGCCATAATTACCGCTTTTCACACTGTTCAAAACACTCATCCTCTTTCTTCTCTGTTTAATACAAATATGAACCGTTTGTAATCATACTCTTTCAAATTTCTAAACATCAAAATTATAAAATGTCTGAAACAAAGAAATCATTTTAACCATCAGAGATTAAAACAAAATTACCTCGGCGTATTTCACACAATACATCAGTGTTTACCATTTATCCTTCTTTGTCAATAAACTCTTTTCTCAAACTGTACAGGTGTGAAGAATTGTGTGTGCAATAGCAGAGTTTACCAAAATCAATATTTAGATCATCTCAAAGTGCATAAAATCCACAAACTTAAGCAGTAAAAAACTGGTTGCCTAAACTCTCTTGTAGAACATAAAATCTGATTTTTATATCTAAACTCTGTATACTGATATCCTTTCATTTGAATATATCTTTTATTTTTCACCCCCTTTATATATATATATATATATATATATATTATTTTTTTTATTTTTTTTTTATTTTTCCAGTAATCAGTGGTTGGCACTAGTCACCAAAAATCAAAGATTTTAGCCCTTATTTCATACAATAAGTTCCTGGATCGTCCAAGGCACAACATGATCTCAAAGGAATTTGTGCTCTTTTTGGCATCTTTTGATTTGAGGGTGAATTATTTACAATTAATCAGAGTTTAGACTTTTCATCAGTTAATGCAATTAATTTATGAGAGAAAATGCAAACAGCTAATACAATCTCAGTGTATAGGATCAATAAACTAAGAGATGGTATAAATATAGAGACAGTATCATGCTGTGTTAACTTACTGCACATATTTGAGATCAAAATCTATACAACTCTTAAGGATTCATAATTACTTACTGAGAATTATGTTTCATACAAATTTCTTCATTGGTCCATATGTTTCAGACAAAATTACAATCAGAGTATAGCATTAGACTGTAACTATCAGAGTATGACCAACACTTTATGACTAACAGAGTTTAGCATCAGAGTTTACTTTCAGAGTTTATGACACTGGTACTCATAACAGTTAATACATGCAAGGAATCATGAGCATAAAAATCAAACATGTATAGTTTTTGAGTCTAACCCGTATCTCTAGTCAAAACCAGAGATCATTCCAAGTTCATTTACCAATCTTGTAAAAGTAGCTTCACTCAAAGGTTTGGTGAAGATATCTGCAAGTTGTTGGTCTGTAGACACAAAATGAAGCTCAATGTTTTCTTCCTCCACATGTTCCCTGATAAAATGATACCTTATGCTGATGTGCTTGGTCATGGAATGCTGTACTGGGTTACCTGTCATAGCAATAGCACTTTGGTTATCACAGTAAATAGGTATTTTAGAGTACCTTAACCCATAATCCAGCAGCTGATTCTTCATCCATAAAATCTATGCACAACAGCTACCAGCAGCTATATACTCTGCTTCTGCAGTGGATGTGGAAATTGACTTCTGTTTCTTGCTATACCAAGAAACCAATCTGTCACCTAAGAATTGACAGCTTCCACTTGTACTTTTTCTGTCTATCTTACAGCCTGCAAAATCTGCATCAGAGTAACCAATTAGCTTAAACTCTGATTCTCTAGGATACCACAAACCCAAGGTTATGGTTCCTTTGAGATATTTGAAAATCCTTTTTACAGCTGTTAGATGAGGCTCTCTGGGATCTGCTTGAAATCTTGCACAAAGACATGTGGCATACATGATATCAGGTCTACTTGCTGTGAGATACAGAAGAGACCCTATCATGCCTCTATAGGTTGTCATATCCACTGTAGCACCTGTGTCTTTGTCTAGCTTTGTTGTTGTAGCCATGGGAGTTGGAGCAGATGAACTATCAAGCATACCAAATTTCTTTAGAAGATTTCTGGTATACTTTGCTTGATTGATAAAAATCCCATCATCTGTTTGCTTGACCTGTAAGCCTAGAAAATAACTAAGCTCTCCCATCATGCTCATTTGGTACCTGGACTGCATAAGCTTTGCAAACTTCTTACAAAGTTTGTCATTAGTAGATCCAAAAATAATATCATCTACATAAATCTGAACTAAAAGCAAATTATCACCAGAATTGAAATAAAACAAAGTTTTATCAATTGTACCTCTTGTGAACCCACTTTCTAAAAGAAATTGAGCAAGAGTTTCATACCATGCTCTTGGTGCTTGCTTTAGTCCATATAATGCCTTGTCAAGCCTGTAGACATAATCTGTATGCTTGGAATCTACAAATCCTGGTGGTTGTTCAACAAACACTTCTTCTTCAAGCTTCCCATTGAGAAAAGCACTTTTCACATCCATCTGAAAGACTTTAAACTTCTTGTGTGCAACATAGGCCAGAAAAATTCTTATGGCCTCCAATCTTGCAACTGGAGCAAAGGTTTCATCATAGTCAATTCTTTCCTGTTGTGAATAACCTTTAGCCACAAGTCTAGCCTTGTTTCTTGTAATCACACCTTCACTGTCAGTCTTGTTTCTGAAAACCCACTTTGTACCTACAATTGATCTATTCTTTGGTCTAGGTACAAGTGTCCAGACTTCATTTCTTTCAAATTCATTTAACTCTTCTTGCATTGCTGTTATCCAGTTTGCATCTTGAAGAGCTTCTTCCACTTTCTTTGGTTCTGTTTGAGACAAGAAAGCATGATACAGGCATTCATTTGTAGTAGCACTTCTAGTTCTTACACTAGCATCAGGATCCCCAATTATAAGATCAGGTGTATGTGCCTGTGTCCACTTTCTTGCTGTTGGTAAGTGGTTCCTTGCATCATTATTGAATCCTCCCCCTTGATCCATGCTCTCCTGATTCATATGTTGACTTTCTGCAGCATCTGAAGCTCCCCCTGAATTGGATGGCTCAGAGTTTAAACTGTCAGAGTTTGAATCAGTTTCCTCAACTGACTCACTTGCTATGTCTTGTTGAGCTTCTTGACGCTCCCCCTCAACTGGTTCTCTATTTTGTTCAATTTGAGAATTTCCAGTTCCTCCAGTATTAACCAGTAGAGGTTCAGAGTATGCTTCGTCAGAGTTTACATCATCAGAAAATAAATCTTCATTTTCAAAGCGCAGTTGATCATATTTATCTAAGTCATCAAGTCCAGTTATTTTCTTGTCATCAAATGACACATGTATAGACTCCATGATCACCTTTGTTCTCAGATTGTATACTCTGAACGCTTTTGTTAACAATGGATAGCCAACAAAAATTCCTTCATCAGCTTTTAACTCGAACTTGGTCAACTGTTCAGGATGAGTCTTCAACACAAAGCATTTGCATCCAAATATATGAAAATATTTCAAATTTGGCTTCTTATTTTTCACCATCTCATATGGTGTTTTCCCATGCTTGTTGATCAGTGTAGCATTTTGAGTAAAACAAGCAGTTTGAACAGCTTCTGCCCAGAAATAAGTTGGCAATTTTGCTTCGTCAAGCATAGTTCTGGCTGCTTCAATTAAAGTTCTGTTCTTTCTTTCAACTACACCATTTTGCTGTGGAGTTCCAGGTGCAGAAAATTCTTGTTTCACTCCTCTTTCCTTGCAGAAAGCTTCCATGATTGAGTTTCTGAATTCAGTTCCATTATCACTCCTTATTATTTTGACTTTGTACTGTGATCCTTTGTCCAGTAGATTTACATGATCCATCAGAGTTTGAGCAGTTTCATCCTTCTTTGATAAGAAATACACCCATGTATATCTAGTATATTCATCGACAATTACTAGAGCATATTTCTTTCTGCCCATAGACATCACATTCACTGGTCCAAAGAGATCAACATGTAGAAGATGATAAGGTTCCACTACTGAAGATTCAGATTTGCTCTTGAAAGATGACTTCGTTTGCTTGGCCTTTTGACAAGAATCACATAGGCCATCTAGACTAAGTATTGATTTTGGAAGTCCCCTTACAAGATCCTTTCTTATTAGCTCATTAATGTTGTTCAAATTGAGATGAGAGAGCTTCTTATGCCAATTCCAACTCTCTTCATTTGACATTCTTGCAGACAGACACACTGTTTTTCCATCAGAGTTTGTTACCAAACTTGCTTCATAAATGTTGTTGCGCCTGTGTCCAACTAGAACAACTTTTCCAGTAGATTTACTGATAACTTCACAGTGTTCAGTATGAAAATCTACATGGTTTCCTCTGTCACAGATTTGACTCACAGATAGCAAATTATGCTTGAGTCCTGAGACTAGAGCTACATTAGTGATGATGACACTTCCAAGATTGATATTGCCATATCCCATAGTACGTCCTATGTTGCCATCTCCATAGGAAACCTTTGGGCCAGCCTTCTCCTCAAAATCTGATAGCAGGGCTTTATTTCCAGTCATGTGTCCTGAGCATCCACTGTCCAAGATAAGGATGCTCTCTTTTATGCCCTGCAATCACAAACAAACACTAAGTGTTAGTTTTAAGGACCCATACTTGCTTGGATCCTTTGTCTTTCTTAACAGTGTTAGCTTTTGCAGCGGAATTACTATCAACAGAGTTTAAACTAACATTGTCAGACTTTACACTTGCAGAGTTTGCCCTAACCCATGTCAAGTTGGGTTTTAGCTCATAATAGTTATGATAAATAGCATGATAACTCTTGCAAGTATAAATGGAATGCCAAGTGCTCCCACAGTGTGTGCATAAAGTCTGTGGTTTAACCCTTACATAATCATTATTTACTCCTGATATAGAAGGTAAAGAATTAATATCTTTGTTCTTATTGCAAAATCTAGCAAGATGGTTAGTACTACCACAATTATAACATGTTTTCCTTGGAGCAGCATCAGTAGGCAAATGATTATTTCTTTTATTTATGCCTATCTTTCCATTCCTATTCTTCTTGGACCCTTTTGGTTTCATGGCAGACTTTACCTCTTTGAGCTTGTGACTGAACTGTTTCCCTGTCATCAAGCCAACATTAACCTGTTTTTCACAAGTTTTTACTGGCTTTCTAACAGCTTCTAATTCCATAAGATTTTCTGTTAAAATATTTTCCTGTCTTTCACAGGTTTCATCTGATTCCATATCAGCTTCTCTTACTATAACAGATTTGAACTTAGTAGACTCTGGAACAAATTTCACAGGTTTAAGTTGTGGTTTAACCTTAATCTTGTCTTTACACCTCAGTTCATCATTTTCACAATAGCCTAAACCTACAGAATCTGTCTAAAACACTTGATGAGTGTCTCTTCCAGAGTCTGTCCAAGTCTTGATTATTTTTCTTTCTTTTTCTAGATCAGATTCGAGCTGCTTATATCTCTTAAGCAATTCCTGTTCAACATAAACAGCATCATCTCTCTCCTTTTGAATCTGCTTCATATTTTCAAGTTCTTCTTCAAGAAACTTGTTTCTTTCTTTAAGGCTAAGATTCTCAGATTTAATTCTCTCATTCTCTAAAGTCTGATCCCTATAACTAACATGTACGCTTTTCAGATATACTCTTAATTCAGATATATTATCAGTATCATAAGCATAAGTAGTTAGGGGTACCTTATTTTCAGATGATTCAGTCTCATCTTTGACAGTTGCCATAAGAGCATAATTTACTCCTTCATCAGAGTCTGAAGTATCTGCCCAGTCTTTGCCTTTAGAGATGAGTGCTTTCTCAGATTTTCCTTTCTTGCACTCTGGGGCATAGTGACCCATCTCCTTACACTTGTAGCACTGGATTTCAGATTTATCCTTCTTGCCAGACTTGGTCTCCCTTCCATCAGACTTTCTAAAACTTTTCCTTTCAGAGTTTGAATCTTTCCTTGAGAATCTCTTTCCTTTCTTGAAGTTCTTGAATCCCATCTTCTTGAAGGTCTTCACCATCAATGCAGCCATTTGCATCATCTGTTCTTCATCATCCTCAGAGTCAGAAGCTTCATCATCAGTGTTTGAGCCATCATCAGTGTTTGATGACTCACTGTCAGATTTAATGACTAAAGCCTTTCCCTTGGCTTTCTTCCTTGATGATTCCTTCTTGATGGGCTTCTCCTCAACTTTGAGAGCGACAGATTTTGTCTTCTTGCTTGATCTTCTGTTTCTTTGTTCTATTTCCAATTCATGAGTTTTCAGTAACCCCTAAATCTCATCAAGTTCAGTTTCAGCAAGTTCGTAATTATCTCTTATAGTTGTTGTCTTCAAATCCCATCTTTCAGGTAAAGATAAGAGAAATTTGAGATTTGATTCTTCAAGATCATATTCTTTATCAACTAGAGATAAATCATTCAGCAGTTTACAGAATCTGTCATATGTCTCAGTCAAGGTTTCATTGGTTCTTGAATCAAAGTGCTCATACTCCTGAGTGAGTATTGTTTTCCTGTTTTTCTTTATAGCACTGGTTCTTTGACACCTGACTTCTAAAGCATCCCATATCTCCTTGGCAGTTTTACAGCCAATTACTCTGTTAGACATAACATTGTCTAAAGCACTGTGGAGTAGATGTCTAACTTTTGCATCCTTTGCAATTGATGAGATGTCCTCAGGAGTCATATCTTTCTTTTCCTTTGGAACAGTCTTTTGTTCTTGACCATCAACAACAGGAGACAATTTAGTCGGCATATGAGGACCATCATTGATTCTGTCAAGATATTCTGGATCTGTAGCCTCCAGAAACATGGTCATCTTCACCTTCCAAATTGGATACTCCACTGGCCTGAGAATTGGAACCCTGATTGTTTCATACCGACTCACAGAATTAGGTTTAACCTGTTTAACCTGTTCAACCTTGGGAGGAGCTTGATTTTCTTCAGACATGATTATTACTGTGTTTGAATCGAAAAACTGTATATATTAAACAGCCTTGGCTCTGATACCAATTGTTAGGCCGAATACACAATATAATCAAGTATGTATGAGAATAACAATCAAGAACACAAGTTTGTAAATCAATAAACTGTAATTATATTAACAGCTTCTCTCTTTATGATGTTAATGAATCACAAAGAGCTTCTAGGTTACAAGAATAATGTTTTCAATTATCGCGTCCCTTCTAGGGATAACCTATCTGTGTTTATATAATACACAGCTACATACAATCCATCTCTAATTGATATTCCTATAAGTTAGCTATACAATTCATATCAATTAAGGATTGCTTCAGTCTTCTATTCCGTCTCCTTAGCTGTATCAATATATTCTGCTTCTTTCCATCTTCAGAATATATTGCTTCTAGAATATTCATTTCAGCACTGACAGCTAATTCAACTATCACCACGTCAGACTTTAACAAACTCTGACTGGCTTCCATGTAAACTCTGATGATCACCTGTTGCTTAAACACTGATGAACAAACATCAGCAATTATATCTAACAAACCGGTTGATTTTAATGCTATGAAATTACATGATTTTTCTGGTGCAAATAATGAATATTATGACACCACGGATACGGGAACTTGTAATGTAGAAGAATCTCCAAATGATAGTGCTAAAAAAATTCTATGAGTTGATTGTTGAAAATGGAGTCCCTATTTATCCGGGAAATACAAAGTATTTAGAATTCAAAAAATATTCAAATTGTAGTAATAAAGCTTTTGATAATTTGCTTGAACTTCTTGCGGATGTGTTACCAAAGAAACACACATTACCCGAAACCAATTATGAAATGAAAAAGATTATGAAGGGTTTGAGGGTTGAATATGAAAAAATTGATATGTGAGAGAATGATTGCATGTTTTATGGAGATGACAAAGATAAAATTGTATGTGATATATGTGGTAAAGATCGTTATCGGGATGTTTTGAGGAAAAATGGTAAAAAAAATACCAAAAAAAATCTTAAGACATTTTCCTTTAATTCCTCGACTACAACGCTTGTACATGTCGGCGCATACATCCAATCATATGAGATTTTACAAGAATCGAGATGTGAAAGAGGGAGAGATTAGTCATCCCGCCGACGGAGATGAATGGAAAAAATTTGACTTTCGTTATCCATCATTTGCTAATGAGATTCGTAATATAAGGCTTGGCCTTGCAACCGATGTTTTCAACCCATTTGGCTCTACCGGAAAGAAAACATATATTGTATGGCCCGTGGTGGTTGTCGTCTATAATCTTTCGCCATCAATGTGTATGAAAAGGCCATATATGTTTATGGCCAATATAGTTCCGGGTTCGAATAGCATCGACAAAGATATTAATGTTTGTCTAAGGCAAATCCGACCACGTTGACATAAATCCGACCATGTTGACATAACCGACCAGGCTTTAACCGACCAAGCTTTAATCGGCCACTACAGTCGGTCCATTTTACGACTATAACCGACCATTTATATTCGTAACCGATCGATTTTCATGATCGGTTTTGTTCTGTTTCCTTTGTAGTATGAGGACCATAACATCATTTATTTTATTTGCATTGATTTTCTTTTACCCAGTCACATTACAATTTATTCTACTAGTAAACTACACTTGCATGGCTATATGTAGTAGTCTATATAGTAGTATTGCTTTTTGTCCACTCATTTTCCATTTAACTCATCCCAGCACAAAAGGAAAAAAAAATTGTGATGAACAGAAGAATCCACCTCAGAGTACTAAAAAAGGTGCCTTTAGTCCGGCGTTTGAAGTTTGAACACCAATATAACAATTGAGGAATGATGAATTGCTAATATTAATGTGGCCAGTACGAAGCTTGCAGTAATATTTGAATCCCCTTGGTGAGTGATACATGCCTGGTTAGACAACTTGTTATGGCTTGGACCGATTAATATGCACTCATCATTTTTGGAGTGATTTTCTTACCAAAGAAAAATATTGGTTACTACCTGGGACACTATAGGGGTGATAAAAAACCGAAAATCTTCGGTTTCGGTTTCAATTTTAATTTTATCTTAAAACCGAATCGAATCGAATCGATCTGTGCTTTCCCCTAATGGGATATATTAATCTGTGAAGGTAGGCCCCTGAACGAGCTGAGATAACCACTCATCCGTGAAGGTAGGCCCCTGAACGAGCTGAGATAACCACGTATCGAAATAATTAGAATCAAACTAGCTAATATTTTTACTAAAAATGATTTACTCAGTGGATGGATATGAGATGCTAGCGGATAACTTGATAAATGATATGCACTTGCCCTGTTTACCGAGTGAGAAGATTTGTGAGGACAATAACATCATTTATTTATTTATTTATTTTTGCCAAAAATAGAGCAGATTTCATTAATACTTTGAAAGAGATTCAATCGGGACAAACCCCCAACTGATCATGCAACCAGGTTGAAAAACAAAAAAACAAACTAAGTAATTAGTTGTTTTGTTTCCGGATTGCTTAACTAATTGAATACAAATATTCTTAAAATTAAAAATGAAGATAACAGTTTCCCGAGCAATCCAGCTTGCATCTCCCCTGAAAACAGTAGCTTCACAATTGACCTTCACATTAACTTCATGGATAGTGCAATGTTCAGAGGACTCGGTTGCAAAAACTAAGCTTAGATACCTCATGTTATGAACAAATATTTTTTGTGAGAGGTGAGCACATGCGATTTTCACCACCGTTCCAAACGCACCCCAACTATCTACTTGTCGGACATCAGCTATAGACCTGCCGAAAGTGGTGTTGATGCGAGATATCCAGATCTCCCAATACACCGCAAAATTCATTTTCAACACAACCAACACATTGCACAAAGCGAGACACATCGCACAAAGCGAGACAATCAAACACACACCTAATAACTCAAACAGAACGAAACGAAAAACCCAAAAATTCAAATATCTCGGAAATACACCAATTTTTAACATGATGTTAGATCAGAGATTTTGAATCCAAAACTGAATTTTATTATAAAATCCGAGCTCTTAACCTTAGTAGATCTGAAAACTAAAGTGAAGAAACTCAAATGGATTTTGCGAGTTTTGTGGAACAAATCTCGATTTTATTGAAAGAAAATTGAAAAAACAAGAGAAGAGGTGTTGTGTGGACAAAGATGGGAAGAAAGGGGATGGGGATGAAGATGTTGGGGTTGTATTGAATTTACAATTACAATTTATTCTACTAGTAATTTACCCTTGCATGACTATATATAGTAGTCTAGTAGTGTTGCTTCTAGTTTGCCGTTTGACATCGATCGTTCTTGCATGTTAAATAATTTAAATTAATAAATCTTGTATAATTATGTAATTGTGAGAAATCGAACCCGAATTTAGTGATAATTGAATTTAGTATTTTGGTACTTTAGTACCGCGCACCATTTTTAAATTGTTTTGCTTATTAATAAAGAGTATAGATTGTATTTAAATTCGACTAAGAATTAAATATTATTATTCTAAATTTAAAATTTCAAATCTAAGTAGTAAATTGGATACACTTTCTTTTAATTAATCTTTTTGTGTCTTAGCGGATTCATATTCAAATTCCGGTCAATTAACTATTAAAAATAAATGATGTTAATTATTATAAAATGACATCGTTATTGAGCAAACAACAAACCTAAAAAAATAAGTAAAATTCCACAATTAATAAAAGATAAACCTTCACATATGTTTGAACTATTTTTTCCTTAAATTTACTGATTTATCTATCCCAAAATATTAAAGTTCCTTAACTTCTTAGGCGTATTTTAAGATACTAGCTTATAGCCCGTGCGATGCACGGTTACTTTAATTTTATTTATAACTAGTTGAAAAAGCCGCCGCGAAGCGGCGGCGTAATAAATTTTTTAAAAACTGTATCAATTAAATTACGAAAATTACTCGGTTCTCGCTAATAAACCGTCCTCCCATGAAACACGCTTTCCTTTTTAATATCAAAAGCTCAAATTTAATATATTGAATATATACTTGTCTTATATATTAATTTTAATGTTATCATACTCCTTTCTAATATGTCACTCTTTCGTTGTATTACAAACGTTAATTCTACGGAACTTTTAATTGCAAGTACTTCTTTTATATCCAAACTGTTCTCCTCTATGAATTGAAACACCTATTCTACTTCAAATAAAACTTTGCAAGTACTTCTTTTATATTTGAACTGTTCCCCTCTACAAATTCAAACACCTATTCTACTTTAAATATGAAGAACTTTTAATTATATGTCTTCGCTATAAATTCGAAATCTTCTGCTCAATAAATTCAAACACCTATTCTACTTCTAATATGTTAAAGGATATTTTTTGATTTATTAGTATCTAAAATTCAAAAATTCTAGAAAATTAGAAAAATAGATTGAGACAATCTTAGGGGCGCCACCTAACCTCCCGCATATTCTTTTATATATATATTGATGATCCTTCTTTATATATATTGATGATTGATGATTATAGAATTTAAAACGTGGACATTCATGAAATTTAACAGAACAAAAACTCACATCATTAGTCCAAGCATAGCTTACAAAAACTGAAATATCATGTACAACTTAAAGAGTAAAACAAAATTTGCACAAATCAATTAATAGGAGCAATATACATGAAAATATTAATGGCTCGATGCGGTTTAGAAGGTAAATAATTAATGGCCCGGATGGTATAATAAAGTTTTTAATTTGGGAGTTAATATAGCTAGGTAGATAAAAACTTTCCTATAAGTTTGAAATCTCCTTTTAAATTAATTTAAATTCATCCTTTCTATTAAATTTAAATATTTTTTGTACTAATTGTTCATCTTTATAAATTCGGAAAAGATATTTACAACTTTAAATTAGAGCAAAAGGACCTGTAATCAACATACGTGAATTGTATAAAACTTTGAACTTATAGATAGTTGGGAGAACAAATATCAAACCCATTCAAATAGTATAGAATAATTATCCTATGACACTTTGCAAAGCATATCAAAATCAAACACATAATAATTTTTAGGCGTTAATAGTAAGATTAAATAATCAAGTTCAATGAACACCAAGAGTGCATGCATTCATGCAAATATGCAATGTTACGTGACTAACAAAAGTCTTCTGAACAAAAGTTTAAACAATAATTTAACTTGATTGATCAAATAAATTATGTGTATCTGCATGTTAAAAGAATACATAAAAGGAAGATAAATTAAATATTAAAGAAGACAGAAAAAGAAAAAGAAAGATAAAATAAATATTACTTACCGTAAGGCATAAGCGTATAATCACGAAAATAACAACACAAAACTAATATTAGGGCTGGTTTCTCTTCTTGCCTATATTTATAAGAGCCCGTTAATTTGAGTTCTCATTCTTTATAAATTGAACTTCTAACCGAACTATTCTATTGTATTAATTAGAATTCTCATTCGTAATAAATTGAACTTCTCACCGAACTATTCTACTTATTAATTAGAATATCTTTTGTAATTTTCTTTGTAAATTTGAACTCTTCTCCTTTATAAATTCGAACACCTATTCTATTTCTAGTATGTTAAATAATATTTTTTTATTTATTAATATCTAAAACTCTAAAATTGTAGAAAATTAGAAAAATAGATTGAGACGATCTTAGGGGCGCCACCTAATCTCCCGCATATCCTCCTTTATATATATATATTGATTACTCGGTTTATAATTATATTTTTATTACTCATGCAACACACGATTGTTTTTTTAATATTTATAATTATATTTATTTATGAGTACTTTAATATTTAAAAGTTATTAGTTTACATGATTAAATTATTGTTAAAAAAGATTTAGCCAAAAAAATTGTAGTTAAAAATTTGATATTTATTATATTTTACACGCTCAATTTAATATTTGTTTATATTGAATTATAAAAGTTAAATTTGGCCAATTTTATAGTCCACATGAAATTCACAAAATAATCTTTAATTTAGTTGTGGTTTAATAGTTCTTTTTCAATTTAAAACTATTCTAAAATTAAAAAGAGAATAAAGTGACGAAATTTAATGTTTAGAATTCTATTCGATTTAGAAAATCTACTTATATGTAGTTTAGATTATTATAATACCCTTTATTAACCAAATACAGTTTTTAACGTTAAATATAACGGTTTTCACCTATTTATTTAAGGTTAACCGATTTTTATTATTTTGTTATTAAATGACTTTCCTTATTTAATTACAACTATTTTTATGTTTTGACTTTTTAGAAAACCCAATCATAATATAATATCTTTTAACTTATATCATTTTTAGATAATAACTTTTTTTATATGATATAATCTTGATCATCTATTTTTAAAAGTATTGGATCTAACGGTTGAAAATGTTTTGGCGGTATTTAGGACCAAACTACCAGGATAACATCATTAATTTTTCTTAATATTTATAATTTTTAAAATTTTTAAATATTTATTGCTAAAATATAATATACTTTTTTTTGTAATATGTTAATTATGCGGGAACTTTGAACTTTTGAGAAAATAAATTATCAATTAAAAAATATATTTTTTGTAATAGTTCTTCTTTTAAATTAGTACACCGTGACGATCAAAATTCTGTATAAAATTCATTTTTTTATAATATATCATGTAAATATCCATGTTATTATATTAAAGACTAAATAATGAAAGCTTTATAAGTCTCTGGTCGCTTTGTTTGATCACTCAATCCATAATCGTTAGATCTTTTAAATTAAATTGTTGAGAAACGTTACATATAACAGTAAAATTATTATTTAGAATGGTCTAAGATTTGAATCTATCAACAACATATTAAAATTTACAGATTTTTTTGAAAAATAAATTTTTTTTAATTTTTTTCTTGCAGACATGGGTTATTTGATAATATTTTTTGTAAAGTACGATTTTTCAGAAAAGTAGTATACTAATTGATTAACAAACTTTTAAAGTTTTGAATTTAATAATTTACAATGTATATATGTTAAAAAAGTTTGGTCTCTTCTGTAGCTAGTCTAAAATTTCAAAATACGTGTTTTTTAAATATGAATATAGTCCCGCTAACAATGAAATTAGGTCTCTATGAGTTCTTATAAAACAAAATCACCATTTGCGTATAATTTATTATTTAATAATAAATATTTGATTAGTAATGATCTAAAACTTAATAAAATAGGATAAAAAATATGCACAATTTGATAAAATTTTATCCTCGTATTATTATATTCTTTGTTGATTTGAATTTTTCTTAGATTGATTTTAATTTTTGAACATAGATTTCTAAATTTAAAATAGTTAGAAAAAAGTAATTAAATTGGCGTTAAAATAATGATAACATAATAATTATTATTAGAATTTAAATACTCACTTTACTAATTTGGGCTTTATCTTGTAATTTAAAAATCAGATTTTGACGATTTTACACCCCACATGGAGATAATTAAATTATCTTTAATTTAAAGATCGTTTAACATTTTTGATCTAACCGGAATTGTCCATGGAAGAGAAAAAGAAAGTCACCAATTTTTTACATGGAGAATTATATTCAATATAGAAAACTTATTTATATTTGGTTTAAATTATCAAAATACACTTTTTAGAATTTAAATATAATCCTATTAGTAATAAAATACACTTTTTAATATTTGATCTAACCATTTTCATTTATGATCTAATGATCCTTATTAATTTGGTTGTCCAAGGACCGTACGACCAAAATTTTGGATAAGATCTCTATTATGCTTATTATATATAAGGATTTAATATAATAAGGATATCAAGTATATACTTATATAAGTATCTTACTAACTACTTTTACTTTTAATGTTTCGGTTTTATTTACAGTGTATATAAAATTTTAAAATACATTATTACTTAAAAATTATTAAACAGAATAAAAATTATGTTATGATTATATAAAATTTTATTCTCATATTATTATATTCTTTATCAATTTGAATTTGTTCTTAATTAATTTTAATACTTTATTGAAATAAACATAAAATTTCTATATTTAAAAGAATTAGTGGAAAAATAAATAAATTGGTGCTACAATAATAAAAAAAATATTTATTAAAATTTAGATATTCACTTTACTATTTGGGTTATATCCTGAGTTTTAGAAATTGAATTTTGACGATTTTACAACTCATGCGAAACTAACAAAATTATCTTTAATTTAATGATGGTTTAATAATTATTATCTAACTTGACCAGTTGACCTACCCATAAACCGAAAAGAAAAGATGGTTAAGAATTTTTACATAAAGAATTAAATTCAATATATAAAACCAATTTATAATTGGTTTAAATTATCAAAGCACACTTCTTAGTATTTAAATATAATCCTACATCAAATACACATTTTAATATAAGTATTATATTAAAAATTATCGTTTATGAATATGAAACCCTCAATATTTTAATAATATTTTGATATTATCCTTTTATGTTCGTTATATGTAAAATAATATAATTATAATTTGGATTAATCAAATTGTTATGTTACTTCAGAAAAAAAATGTTTAAATTTATTCATGTACAAGAGTTCTCCTAAGTCTCTTATAACTTAGGGTCCACCTGTATCATTGTTAGTATGATATACATGAGTATTATATTGATAATTTTTAATATTAATTTGGATTAATCAAATTGTTATGTTACTTCAGAAAAAAAATGTTTAAATTTATTCATGTAGAGTTCTCCTAAGTCTCGGTCACATGTATCATTGTTAGTATGATATACATGAGTATTATATTGATAATTTTTAATATTGTAATCGATATTAATTGTTATCTTGATATTTGGATTAACAATTATTATCTAACCGAAACTATACATAAATTCAGGAGAAAATATATTTAAGAATTTTTACATAGAAAAAATTTTAATTATCAAAATACACTTTTTAGTATTTAAATATAATTCTATCATTAATCAAATACACTTTTTAATATTAGATATAACAATTCTCATCGATTTATTTAAGATCCAACTATAATTATTAATTTGATCGTATAGTGATCGTACACGGACCAGATCGATTTTAATTTTTTCTTAAATTGGTTTTAATATTTTATTGAAATAAACATAGAATTTATAAATTTAAAAGAATTAGGAAAAAAATTAAATTGGTCCTACAATAATAAAAAAATATTTATTAAAATTTAGATAATAACTGTTTGGGCTCTATCTTGAGTTTTAGACAACATATTTTAACGATTTTACAGTCCACACGAAGCTAACAAAATTATATTTAATTTAATGATGGTTTAATAATTATTATCTAACTGGAACTATTCATAAACTAAAGAGAAAAGATAATTACGAATTTTTACATAAAGATTTCTATTCAATATAGAAAACCTATTTATAATTGGTTTAAATTATGAAAATACACCTTTTAGTATTTAAATACTATCCTATTATTAATCAAATACAATTTTTAATATTATATCTAACGGTCCTCATCTATTTGAATATTTATAGTTTTATAATTCAACGGATCATATACTTTTGGTAGTATTTTGGATAAGATCTCCCTTACGCTTATTATATATAAGGAGTTAATATAAAAATAATATTTTCATATATTAACTTTCAAATTTTGTTATTTAAAATTTCATTTTAAAAAAGTTTAAAATACAACATATGAAATTCTCTTCATCATATATTTCTTAAAATGCGAGTACAAAATTAAAGTGAAATATTTTAGAACGGATGGAATTTTGTTAAGAAATTTATCTTCGAAAGAGGAGCCCAGTAATTGTATTATGGAAAGCTTGGGCTGGTAGACGGAGTCCACGACGATAAGGCCTGGGCCACTGGACTAGAGTCTACAAGTTGGATCATCGAACTATTGTTTATTTCATATTGGTAGTAAGGAACTGGACCCTAGTAAATGATCTGGCCCGATACAGGATCTAATTTGGTACACTTTTCATGA
Source organism: Heracleum sosnowskyi (assembly GCA_030848705.1). Classification (NCBI taxonomy): domain Eukaryota; kingdom Viridiplantae; phylum Streptophyta; class Magnoliopsida; order Apiales; family Apiaceae; genus Heracleum; species Heracleum sosnowskyi. The sequence continues at coordinate 3,014,243 of CM061242.1, read as the reverse complement.
TCGAAGCTATTTTTAATCTCAAAAAACTGAATTTAGAACTCATGTTATATATGTTTCAAGTACTGAGTTTATAAAATTTTTTAAAGTTTTTTGATAGAAATAAAGAACGTTGACCGTTAGCGATAACAATCAAAATTAACTGTTGACTGTTAGCGATAATGATCAAAATTAGCTGTTATAATTAGCGGATTTGAGTTAGGAGTTTTTACTATGGGATTTGATTTAATTATTTCACACAAACCAATTCTCTTGCATATACATCACTTCTGCTAATGTATCGTAACTTGTAAGCTAAAATTACTACTATCCGAATTAGATTCTACGATAAAATTTTAGCAAAATAGCTCGTTAAAAGCTACCACTTCAAAAAGGAGTTCTTTGAATAAATTTCACTAGTACAATTTATGTTAATTCAAATAATTATATGACGTGGATAGACACGATCTCGTTATACTTCGTGAAAACCAATTTATATTCTTTATTAATAATTAAAATAATGTATACACGACGTGCGGTATTAAAGTATCAAAGTACTAAATTTGGTAATCACTAAATTCGGGTTCGATTTTTTGCAACTACATAATTACTCTTTATTAACAAAAGCAAAACAATGTGTACATGACACGCAGTACCAAAGTACAAAAAATACCAAATTTGATTATTACTAAATTCAGGTTCGATTACTCGCAACTATATAATTATACGAGATTTATTTACTTTAAATTATTTAGTTTCACTCATGATTCGATTACTTACAACTACATAATTATACAAAATTTATTTACTTTAATTTTATTATACATTTTATACATAACTACATAACTAAATAATGTCTATTTATTATACATTTTTTTCATTCAATCATCTGCTAGTACATTTTTTGATAATTTATTAATATTAATATTTTATTATCGGCTTGTACATGTTTAGCACGGGTTATTACCTAAGTATACCTTTAAAGAATAAACCTTTAACTATATGACCATTGCTACGGGAGAATACGCTACAAACTATTTCTGAAGGCAATTACATAACAATGAAAACTCAACTTCTATACATCTGATATGTGACCTTTCCGGAAAATCTTCATAGTCTTTATCATGTCAACAAATTGATGCAGCACAACGTCTTGTTTCTCTTAGGGAATCAAGATGAAGAATCACACAACGATAATTTCACATTGGCAGCCTTCTGAAAATTCCCTATTTAGCAAAAACCAAGACAAAAGGAAAAAGGAGTTAGTTGTGACAGGTTTCCCAGGTCAGGATTCTCTATGAGAACTTGCTTTCGGTATGGCTTCGGTGTATCCCTTTACCAAACTAATCTACAATATTATCTTAATAGATGTATTTATAAGTGCCATTTCAGTGTACACTTTCTAAGAAACAATGAGCCAAATTCTAAAAGACCAGTTCTACACAACATGCATAAAATGAAATAATATATACTGTGAGAATCCCTGATCTGGTGTTATCCCCTTCATATATCTTGGATCTTCGCCTTTACGTTGTCAATTGTATCACAGCTCTCACAACCAATCCAGTAAAAAATAGATTCCTTCTGGATATTATAATCAGCCAGGGTCCTTCGGTCTCTAGCCGCTTACCAGTAAAGATAAGTCTGTGCTGGTCCAGAAGGATTCCTTCCATGTCCTGAATTTTATCCTTCACACTGGCATTGGCATCTGAGCTCTCAACCTCTTGTAATGGTCTTTCTAAATTCTAGTAAAAGGGTCTTCACTGATAATTGCATCCCAGAAAGACGATGCACTAGAATTGAATGAAAAACATTGTTAAGAGAAAATGAATAAAAACCGCAATATCATGTAAATTAAAATCTGGAAGTTCTTTTTCAAATATGGCACTCCCAGCCCTCTACTGACATTCTGCATGATATGAATACATTCTTCCGTAAATATGGCACTCCCAGCTGTGAAAACAGTATATGCTCTAAAGAATTACGAATTGCATTTCAAAAATGAACAGCGAATTTATTGACCTACCATGCTCAAGTCCATCTATAAGGTAACACAAGATTACACCAGTACTTTAACAAACTTTAAAATTTAAACAGAACAAACTTTCTAGAACAAAGTTTGCCAAGTTGCGAACATTAAATTATATTTACCACTTTCTCGGTTCCCTTTTTTACGAACTTAGATTTTGGTACGAGGAAATGACACAGCTTCTCAACTTTTTTCCATTATTTTGTTACAACAGATTTGAGATATCAAGCAAACAACGAACAGAGCTTCATTTGTTAAAATCAAAAAATAAGCTATACCAAACGATTGCCAGGAGGCAGCATCAGCAGCAAAAAATGAATTTGAAATCAGACTAATTCAAAAAAGAATATGAAAATCTAAAAGTGGCATGAAAGTGGGGAGAATCTCCTTTATTATAGTGTAACCCCCGTCTATAAACTACTTATTAAATCATAAATCTACGAACATAGCACTAAATAATTTCTGAATAATACTTAAATAAGTCTAATAATCTCCAAAATAATATTTATCCATCAAAACAGTTCAACCGATAAATACGAAAAATCCAAAATCTCGAATGAACAATAAAGTCTAATAATGCTAGAAATATTAGAAGCATACTGCAGACTTATCAGCCAGAAAAAGAATACGGCATGAGCCAATTGTCCGGTACGGATTTGGAACACAGTTTATAAAACAAAAAAACAAATATTCATATTTGACAGTTTGTAATAAAAATAATTAATTGAAAACAAGTATGGCTGAAGTAACGAAGGGTGAGGATATTTCATACCGAGATCAGAACAGAATAGATACAAATACACACATCATAGGGTACCTAATGTGTGCAACAAATCGGATAACATGTACGGCATATACAACGTCACCGTCAAATCAAATCAAATCACAAATCACAAACTCTGGGTGCACCCACGTATCCTGAAACAAATATCAAAATGTGCAAAGCTCCTCCTAAGAGCTAACAGAACAGAAGAATACACCATGACCATCACACACTGCCATGAAAGTGTCATGTCACACTGACATGGCTGTAGTACCCTACAGCCGCTTAACTTGGTATACCATATATCACTAAGTGTTCAAATATAATATTTACCAAAATATTTTAAAATTTCACAGAACAAATATTCTCAATATTTCCAACAGATATAAAATATACGCAATATAAGAAAATCACAGAAACAAATATTTAAGTATTTTGAAACAGATTTAAATATACTTTTCAGAATCAAAACAATTTTCATATTCAAAATGATTCAAAATCAAACGAATAGATTTGAGGTCAAAACGAATTTAATTTAAATATTTCTAAGAGGAGTAACGCTGAATATTAATTTGAAATTAAGTTAATTAAACTATTATAACTATAGCGTCATATACGTTTTTTAGTTGGGAGACTCTCAGAAGTTGATAGGCTCATTGTATACAACTAAATTATTATTGATAATTAATTTCTAATTTAATTGTAATAATTATATTAATTTAAAATTAAGTGAATTATATTAAATTAATTAAGCTAATAATTATATGTATATTGTGATATACACGGTATATCATACCATTAAGAGTGGTTTCCGCTTTTAATAAATTTTTAATTTTCAATTTAATACTAATTATTAATTTAAAATTAACTAATTATACTAAAATAATTAAGCTAATAAGATGTATATCACGATATACATGACCTACCATACCATTTAGATGGTGTTTCTGATTTTAATAAAGAGTATATAAATATTATAGTACCAGGAGTGTGTATAGGCCTCGAAACATCTTGAAAGTAATTTTCTTAATTTTTCCTTTTTTTTGAAATTTTTTTAAAAAGTTTTTTTTTGCATTTAATAGCATATTAATTGATCATTAATTACACCTATTAAATGTATATTATATTTGTTTTATTATATTTTTATTAAAATTTATCAAATTTTATTCGAACACTATCATTACTATATCCGTGTATAATATTATATTTTTCAGAAAAGTAAGATTAGTTTTAGGTAAAATGACGATCAGAGCTAATAATATTGCATCGTTTTAATTCCTCATTTAATGATACTGTCATTTCTTTTCTAACAATTATCGAACAGACGAATTTAATTTTTGAGCAATTCTTTGTTGATGATTGTGTGAATCGGTATAGAAAGTTTATTATTTGGTTAACATCTAGAATTGTAAAAAAGTATATTAACAGATTTTTGTTTTTGCACATAAACACAACCAATCAATGAAAGTAAAAAAATTTCGATTAATATCTAGCACTGCTACAAAAGTAATATCGTCATATTTTTGTTTTCATACATAAATAAATTACACATGAGATGTGACAAATATGATTAAACTGAATTAAACTGTCCCTTTTGTGGACCGACTAAATTGATACAAAAATATTACACATTTCATTCTTTTAAATTGTGACGGAATAAATTAATATTCTAACTTAATAAAATTTACACCATCTCCTAGTATATATTGTATGAGGGTTGTCGGTTTTAAAAAACACTACTTAGTTTGATTTAAATAATTATTAAAATTTAAGATATAAAATGAGAGTAATCTTTCAATGAAAAATTCATGCAAATGTTTTGAACCAGTTTTTTTTTTAAAATTCTTATAGCTATCAATATTTTTTAAATAATAAAATTAATTTTTAATTTTAATATTTAAGAATAAAATTTTATAAACCGCGCTTCGCGCAGATAACTCACCTAGTTATTATTTAAACTAGTTGAAAAAGCCGCGCTTCGCGGCGGCGTTATAATTTTTAAAAAAAAACTCTATCAAATAAATTACGAAAATTACTCGGTCCTCGCTAATAAGCCGTCCTCCCGTGAAACACGCTTTCCTTTTTAATATCAAAATCTCAAATTTAATATATTGAATATATACTTGTCTTATATATTAATTTTTATGTTAGCATACTCCTTTCTAATGTGACACTCTTTCGTTGAAATAACATATATATAACTTTACATATTCTACTTCAAATAGAACTTTTAGTTATGTATTATAAACGCTTATTCTACTTCGAATATAACTTTTAATTTCAAGTACTTCTTTTATATCCGAACTCTTCTCCTCTATAAATCGAAACACCTATTATACTTCAAATAGAACTTTGCAAGTACTTCTTTTATATTTGAATTCTTGTGCTCTACAAATTCAAACACCTATTCTACTTCAAGTAGAACTTTTAATTATATGTATTCGTTATAAATTCGAACTCTTCTCCTCAATAAATTCGAGCATCTATTCTACTTCTAATATGTTAAAGGATATTTTTTTTATTTATTAGTATTTAAAATTCTAAAATTCTAGAAAAATAGAAAAATAGATTGAGATGATCTTAGGGGCGTAACCTAACTTCTCCTTTAGAAGTAGAAAAAGCCGCGCTTCGCGGCGGCGTCATAAGTTGTTTTTAAAAATTATATCAATTAAATTATAAAAACTACTCGATCTCTAATTAGCACATCTCTACTTAGCAGTCCTCCCGTAAAACATGATTTTCTTTTTAATATCAAAATCTCAAATTTAATATATTAAATACTTGTGTTATATGTGTGATATATTAATTTTCATGTTAACATACTCATTTTTCTAATGAGTGCCCTCGCGTTGAAAAAATACTTCTATCAATTAAATTACAAAAATTGATCATCCCCGCTTAATAGTCGTCCTCCCGTGAAATACGCTTTTATTTTTAAGATCAAAATCTCAAATTTAACATATTGAATACTTGTCTTATATATTAATTTTTATGTTAACATACTAATTTCTAATGAACAACTCTTTCGTAAAAAAACACCTATATAAATTCACAATCATTTTTTACTTCCAATATAAATTTTAACTATATGTCTTTCATATAATTCGAATTATTCTTCTCTATAAATTTGCACGCATATTCAACCTCGAATAGAACTTTTAATTATTTCTACAAACACCTATTTACTTCTAATAAAACATTTAATTGTATGTGTTTTTTTATTTGAATTCTTCTTTTTCTCTATAAATTCGAACATATATTCTACTTTCAGTAGAACTCTTAGTTCTATGACTTACCTATAAATTCGAATAATTCTCCTTTATAAATCCGAACACCTACTCTACTTCAAATAAAACTTTATTTATATGTCTTTCCTATAAATTCGAACTCTTCTTCTCTATAAATTCGAACACTTATCCTACTTCTAATATAAATAAAATTTTAATTATATGTCTTTCTATAAATTCGTATTCTCCTTTTTTTATGAATTTGAATTCCTATTTTGACTTTAAATGTGTTAGATAAAATTTCACTTTAAATATGTTAAATTATAAATATTTTGAATAAACTGAAATTCTCCTTATTTATAAATTTAAATATATTTTCTATTTAAAATATGTTAAATTAAAGAATGTTTTAACCATATATTTTTGTTATAGATATTATGGGATTGTCCGTGAATTTGTAAGCAAGTCATTTTCGCATCCAGCTACCTCCAGTTCCATTTTTATACTGACACCCTGGTAATTAGCTAAAAGAAAACAAATAAATATGCTAAAAAACATAATCTCGTACGTGAAGTAGTACTTGATCTATAAAACATTAGGAGAAGAGACTATATATCCAAAAGAATCAAAATCTTTATTTTCACTTGCATTATAAAATTAAAAACAAACTGTTAAAAAGGTTTTGGTTGACCACGAATTTTTAATAAATTTTATCTTTCAAAATTATCTGGTTTGTGTATTGAGCCTTGAGCCTGTAGCCTGCTATAACGATACAAAAAAAATAGTCGTGATTTAAAATAATGAATAGCCAAATAATTACAACATAAACAAATAACAAACCACACCTTTGCATAGCTAATAATATGTACATGCAAGTGTTTCGGGGACCGATCGAATTAGATTTTAATAAAATAATAGGGTTAGTAATTAACAAAAACTTAAGAATCGTTTGGTTTGAAACTCCTTTATATATATATATATATATATTGATTCTTTTTTACGGTTTTAATGTTCTATTAGTATCATGGGAAATGGTCTTCTAATACGTTTTAAACATATACTTTACTTTTAATACGTTTTGAACTTTGTTCTACTTCTAATATGTTGAAAAAGTCGTGTTTCGCAGCGACATTATAATTATTTTTAAAAATCATAAAACACTAACCCTATTAAATAACTCATGGTGCTACTGAAAATATCTAAACTTATGGTTATGTATCAGAATTTAGCTTATATATGATGATTTAGTTCCTCAGTCCTTTCATTAAATAGTCTAACCTGAAAAAAATTGGTATCGTGAAATAGTAAAACAAAACATTATATTTAAATTATCATAAGACTAAAACTATCCACACAAATAAATATAAATAATCAAATATACTAAACAATGATAGAGAATGCATGCATACATGCAATAACATCAATTTACAACTAATAAAAAAGTCTGCTAAACAGAAGTTTAACAACTTGAATTGAACACATAATTGTTCGTACCTGTAGGTTGTAGGTTAAAGAAGATAGAAACGGAGATAAAAAAGGAAGACATAAAAGACATTACTCATCCTACGCGTATAAATATAACCAAGAAAACAACTACACAAATTAAAAACCAATTTCTCTCTCCCTCGTTGTTTACTTGTATACATATATAAATTTAATGTATTCTCCTTTACAAATTCGAACATTTATTCTACTTCTAATATGTAAAATAATTTTTATTCTATTTATGATAGAATTTCATATAAATTCGAACTATTCTCCTCTATAAATTCGAACACCTATTCTACTTCTAATATGTTAAATGATTTTATTATTATTAATATTTAAAATCCAAAAATTCTAGAAAATTAGAAAAATAGATTGAGACGATCTTAAAGACGCCACCTAAACTCCTGCGTATCCTCCTTTATATATATATATTGATGATTAATATGGTGATAGTAAAGCAATGGAGTGTAGCTAATTTTTATGGCAAATAATAACATCTATTTCTGTCAATTTATACAAAGACATCAACCATCTCATTTCTCATAAAAAAAAAAAGTCCTAGTATGCTAAAAGGAATATCTAGTTGGAAACCCAATCCTCCCAAGTCCCAAGGAACATCAAACTTTGAATTTTAATTTTACTCGGCTCCTTTCCTCTACTTTGAATTTTGACAGTTTCATGTAGAGTGTTCGTCCTGCATCTTCATTTTGACAGCAATCATTGCTAATTCGTTTAGCTTTGGTTGCTATTGATCACTTGCCTTACCATTTTGTGTCTGGCTCCAACAATATTTAGCTAAATGTTTCTCTGAGTTCAGGACTAAAACTTGTACTTTCACTTGACACTTGACACAGCTTGACATGCACTTGACTTGACTTCTCCTTTGGACGCAACACTTCATTTTTGTTTTCCTTTTTTGATGTCTGCTGGCTTGTTCCTTTAGCTAGGTTCTCCTGCTTCTTTTTTGGAGTTTAAAGAAGATATGAGATCAGCAACTTTGCAAGGCAGTCCGATCTTGTTGCTCGATCATGCATGTCACCAATGTGCTCTTTTACACTGTGTCATGCTACCAAGCTTGATTCCAACGATGGATGAAAACCGCATGTGTCCTGAAACATTCTTGCATTTCAATAACAATCTAGCTCTATGTACTTTCACCTATGTGCGACCCGCTAGTTACATTATTCGTATGCATGCATAAAATGACTTTGGACTCTTGGAGATGCATGTAGGGGCAGTTTTTTGAACGGTCGACTTTTGAATTGTTAGGGAGGCTTCATCTATTCTTTTGTGTTTGTTTGATCGGGTTGGGTTTTACAAAATTAATTGATTTTAACTATGTATTAAATCCATCCTTTTTTTTTGCTCAGTCCATACAAATTAAGTGACCATTATTATCACTACACCAAAAACGGGCTTTTCCTACCGTCGAATCGGTAGGAAAAGGCCCCAAATCGGTAGGAAATGGTTCAATTCCTACCAACCCGCGTTGGTAGGAATTGCTTAAGTCGGAAATGTCATTGGTGGGAAATGCTACTGACTTGGTCAATGGGGACCCCACATGCTGACTTGGACTGCCACATGGCAGGGACCCATGTGCCAACATGGATGCTGACGTGGCGTGGGACCCATCCACGTCAGATGAAATGTCAGATGCCACGTGGGTGGGACCCATCCAAGTCAGCTGCCACGTGGCATGCCACGTGAAAATTCTGTTCACTCATTTCCTACCGAGAATCCCTGAGCACATTGGTAGGAATTATATCAGAATGCATGTAGAATGGCATTTCCTACCGATCATTTCCTACTGTCCTTGTGAGCATTTCCTACTAACTATTTCCTACCGTCCTTACCAAACGGTAGGAAATGCCCATAGTTGGTAGGAAATGATGGGTTTTTGAATGGTAAGGACGGTAGGAAATAGCATGAAGACGGTAGGAATTACTGGACATTTTTTTTTTGGATTTTTTTTTGGTTTTTTGTTTCCCTGGCTAATTATACAATTCGTAATAGCAAAACAAAATTTAATACCAAGAACACCAACATCTTATAGCAAAAACACTTAAATAACCAAAACAACATCCATTACATAAAAGGCCCATGGCCAAAGTAAACATCCATTACATAAAACCAACATCTTATCAACTAATTACTTAACCATCCTTATCACACCATAATATATCCCATTGTCTTCTCCAACACCATATCATAAGTATCACCAGCAAAAGTCAATTAAAAGCATAATTCACATTACGAAAGTCTTAACTAATCAGCACCGGTGTCGGGATCAGTGTCGGAGCCCTGACCTTCATCTTGGCTAGCAGCCTCATCATTGTCCTCATCGTCGTGCTCATCATTGTGCCCGCTATCTTCATCTTCACCAACAATGTTTTCTTGGGCATTCTCTTCATCAACATTATCCTCATTACCGTCATTGCACTCGTCGCCGTCGCCGCCGATGTCCTGATCACTTTCTTCCGTGTAGTCCGCTTCATCCAAAGAAGCCTCGATATCTCCCTCCTCCTCAACAGCCTACAATTTAAGTAAAAATAAAGTTTATAGGGTTGACAATGCATAAATGAATGAATGCTAAAATTAGAAAGATAACATGATTATAAAATAAAACTACCTGTTTATACTTATTGAACATGTCAGTGACAATGTCTTTAACAAGATGCACAACTTCCTGGGAGATTAGTTGCGAAAACTGACTTCTACCAGCCGGATCGCCAAGACTCAATGCCGCCTCAGTCAGGCTCTCAATTTGCTCATCATTGAGCTTTCTCTGGTAAGCATCTGGATTGTTCTTCAAAATATCGAGCACCCCGGAAACAACCTTCTTGAAAGTATCGTTTGGGATGTTGCGTCGAGCAGAGGTAGATGACTCTCCCATCGAAGAGCCTGCATCATTGGTGATCCGCTTCTGGTAATTGTGTGCCATGTCTTGCAGGAGTTGACGAGCCGGAACACGGGGATAACCAATCAGCCTATTCCTTTTTGGCTTGCTCAGCCCTGGTGCCGTGGCTTGCAACCACCAGTCAAATGGTTCCAAGGTGCCTTCAAGTTGGGTTTGATCAACCCCATTCTCGTTTAAGATCGATGCATATCGAGACTTAAACAAATATTACCAATATGTTATTACATTAAAAATGGATAAAATGTTTAAATTAAAAATTTGTAGCAAATTAGAACAAACAAACATATATTGTTTACAACTAAAATTCTTACAGCGATATCCATGGCTGCTGCACAGGTGTACTCACACGGCCTTCCATTCTCGTCAAGTTCTGAACCAACTCGAGTATGAGTTTTATCCCAAACTTCAAGGCGCGTTGGCTTTTTTCCAGCTCTCTCCTCCTTCATTATCTGAGAACAATGCAAGCAAGAGTATTTTTAATAGTCGAAGGTTGATAAAACATCAAAAAAAGATACTAATTTAACAATTACAAAAATACTACCTCCTCAACTTCCTGAAATGGTCTTGCACCTGAGCTATGCAAGTTCTTCACTCTATCCCTATTATCAATCCCCGCTTGAGATCTGTGTTGATGGGTTTCTGATTTCCAGTATGCCAGCAATCCTTCCCAAAATTCACTATTAAAGTACGATGGACACAATTCTTCCAACGACTTTCCAGTCTTCTTTGCCTTCTCATTAACTCTCACCTTTTCTTCATGCAATGTTCTCTTGCAGACTGCCTTGATGTATTCGATTACAATCGCATCGGATTGTGACCGACTTTGACCTTTTTTGTGCCTAAAGTACAACTGCAATAAAAATATTTATACGTCAAATTATGATTCAAATTTATCATACACGCTAATCATGGAAAAATACATAAAATAAGCTAGTGTGGATACATACATGAAAGTGATCCAAAACCTGTTTTGGAAATCCGGGATGCTTATCCTCCAAATCAGTCCACGTGTAGGCCCCCGTCGGCCAAAATCCACGTATTGTACCCAAGATCGTCTTCTTCGCACAATTACTCCTAATACTATAAATTAATATATGTATACATAATCATTAATATCGTAATTATATATGCACAATCTTACTATTACAATTGTCTTTGTGTAATGAATAACAAATAAAACTATCACATGATTAATTAACTAAAAAATGAATAACTTACATTCCCTTTGAAATGTCTATGCGAGTCGGAAGTAGTGGAACAGCCGCGGTGAACAATCCTTGAGAGTTTGATCTTGGCTTTGGTCCCCTCCATTTAACCGCTTCCTCCCTTGTCATATTGCCATAACTTTCTTTGAATACTTGTATCCTCTGCCTCCTTGTCATGACCTTCTTCCTCTTACCCTTGCGCTTGTCAATCTTCTTCTTAGGCGCCAAACTCACAATGGCCTTGCCTTTGTCCTGTTTCTTTGAAACTTTCTTGCCTTTGTCCTGTTTTTCGGAAACTTTCTTGCCCTTGTCCTGTTTTTCCAAAACAGGTATGTCCTTGCCATTCTTTTTCGATACTTGCTTCCCGTTATTTCCGTTGTCCTTATCGCTGCTCTTTTGCGGTGCCTTGCCCTTAGTTCTTGCCATGATACTAAGATCACAATTAAATAAACATTTGTTAGTAATGCTTATGGTTACATATAATTTAAAACTGAAGACACGTAAAGAAGTTTCATATAGAAGCACACAGCAAAAGGGAAACCAGAAAAGAAATATGGTCACAGAATGCCAATGACAGTAATTAGGATCAGAGTTCATACACATTACCAAATCATAACAAAAGAAATCACACACATTGTTAGTAACGCTTATGGTCACACACATCCAACTTAATTATGCCAATAAACATTTGTTAGTAACGCTTATGGTTACATAAATTTAAACATAAAAGTATAAGTTCCTAATTAAGTTGGATCTTTATTCTTTCACAATAAGTGATGAAGACTTCAAACCCAAATCAACACATTATTAATATACACACCCACACACATAATTCATAATCAATTAAGCCCATTTATTAAGAAATCACACACATTGAAATTGATTCATTTATTTAGTGAACTAACTTCAAAACCGAATCAAACCCACCAACACATTATCTGGAAACCGAGAGAGACCACAAGCATATAATACACTCACACGTAATATACACACACAATACATTAAGAAATCAAACAATACACAGAAACACACATGAATTAGTCATGAAACAGTTTAGAACAGATATATGAAAACATTGCCCATTATACGAAACAAATATAAACCTACAATACGATCACGTAAGTCGCACGTAAACACAAACACACACATTACCCTAAAAAAACAGTACAAATCAGAGATACAAACATAATATACACACCCACACACATAATTCATAATATGAGCAAATTAACAACAATTTCACACACCCACACCCGCAACCACATACATACACACATCTATACAGATTTATATGAGGGTTTTATAAACAAATCTTAACAAATTTATATAAGGGTTTTTATACATATTAACAAAAAACAAGAAAAAAACAAATAACAAAAGATAAAATCATGGGTTTGTACAAAAGAGGGTTTATATACACAAGAAAAAGAGGGTTTATACAAAAAAGGATTTTATACATGCATAAAAAACAAGAAAAAACAAGAAAATGACAAAGAGAGATAGAGAGAATCAAGGGTTTACCCAAAAGATGAAGTCGAGTGAAGAAATCGCCTTGTTAAAGAGAGAAATCGCCTTGAAATCGCCTTGAAACACAGAGAGAGAGAGAGAGAGAGAGAGAGACTGATAAGTTGAAAAAGAAAATGAAAATATGGGGGAAAGTGATCGGATTATAACCTAATTACACATTTCCTTCCGTACATCTCCAATTCCTACCGTTAAGAGCCATTTCCTACTGCATGTTGGTAGGTTATCAGTTTCGGTGGAATTTTAATTTTTTCGTGAAATTTGGGCGCCATTTGCAAAACAAAAATATGGGCTCCCGTGGGAATCGAACCCACATGCTCATCGTGAATGCACAACATCCCAACCACTCTGCCAAGGTGTTTCTTGTGTAGTGTGGTCATTAAAAATTATATGACCACTCCACATTATTTTATACTTTTTCATTAAAAAATCATTACAAATGATCTTCAAAAATTATAATTTTTGGCATACATGATTAATTCATAGTGATACTGAGATTTGTACGGTTGGATCGTTAAAAATTATTTTTTAAAAAAATGAACCAATACAAACTATTAGTAAAATGTGCCTATTTTGTAGTGATTCCTTATAAAATCACATCAAATCAATTTTAAAAATCACAATTTTTGGTACACGCGACTAATGTGTAGTGATTTTGAGATCCGTACGGCTGGATCGTTCAAATTGTTTTTTTAAAAAAAATAAGGTCCAACCCTAGACTTATCCCTAAATATTAACTCTAAACTACATCACTTAATCGTGGAAGTTCAATTATTGAAGAGTGTGAATTTCTTTTGTTTTTTTTAATAAATTGTAAATGTCATTTTCTTTATGCAACTTCATGCTATAACATACAATATGTCTAAAAAATAAATTAAAAAATTTAGATTTTATTTTATAATAATTAATTATTTATTTGAAAAACATTTTAATCCTTGTAAAATCATTGCAAATGGAGTTTAAAAAAATTTATTCTTTGCATACATGATGTAATTTTAGTGATAGTGATATCCGTACGGTTGGATCATCGAATTTGTTTTTTTTGAAAAATATATGTCTAACCCTAGCTAACCCCTAAATTTTAAATTGTATTCTAAAATCTATTATATATATAATAGAGCAACTAGGGGTTTAGTGAGACAATTTATTCAATGTTAAATTACTAAATTACCCATCTTATATTATATTAATGATAAAAAAATTGTTTCTAATAGGAATTGAACCTTTGACCTCTTGATTAGAAGTTACATTCCTTACCACTATGCTAGATATCAACTTTGGTTATATTATGAAACTCTTTATTAATATTTGCAAATACTCAATATGTTATATTCTATTTTGGTCTCTTCTTGTAATCTCCTTGATAAGGTAGATAATTCATTTTCACAAATGCCTTAAAATCATATTTTGACCAGATTAGAGAAAAACTCGCGCAAGATATACAAAATATTATAAAATTGGAATTGATCCATAAAAAAGGATTATATTAATATTTTAATATTATAAATCATGTTTATTTGTATTAAATATATAAAGACTCAGATTATATATACTATTAGATTACAAATTCTATATACTATCAGATTATATATATTAGATTCCTGATTACCTTTTCACTATTATATTAATGATAATAGATTACTAAATTACCCTTTTAATTTTATATTGATGATAAAAAAATTGTTTTTAATGAGAATTGAACCATGACCTAAGTGATAATGTGACAAATGTTGACAGTTATAGCCACTATTACTTATTATAGTCTTTTTTAATTTTTATTTTAAAATTTAAAACTATCAACCTATTTACTCCATTCCAATTATATCCTTATATATAATAAGCGTAAAACGGATTTTATTCATCATTTAACATTTATTAATGCTTCATTATAAGATATTAACAACTTATAGATTATATACGCAGTTTGGAAATTTTAGATACTAATATAGATTAAAACTTTAGTTTTACTACGATCCTATATACTATAAATCTCGTCTTCAATAAATAAATTTTATACGTTGATCATTTTCGAAAAATACACTATTAGTATATAAAGTATTGAACCCGAAAAATGCAAAAGAGTTTTCTCTTTGTATACTAATAAAAAAGTTTGATTGGAGATTTTTACAAAAAAGTTGAAGTTATCATTGGATGATTAAATCAAATCTTAACTAAAATTGGTTTAATTTTTTTGAATATCTATGATAAAAGGTTAAAATTATTAATTGTTAAATTATTTGTGCCAAGTGACAATTGTAAGGTGAAACGAGTAACTTATCACGAATCAGTTTAACGGCTTCTTGAGAGGTATAAGTAACAGTTTTATAAATAAAGTATATCCACAACTGTACAATTATTGCATTCAACGTGTGCTATTATCTTTTAATCTATTATATATATAATAGAGCAACTAGGGGTTGAGTGAGACAAAAAAAATCAGAGTGAAATTATGATTATACCCTTTAAATCATAGGATGACATTATTACCTCTTTCTTAATTTCTTTAAAGTATATTAACTGTTTTGTAATTAATACTTATTGTTTACATACATGATATTTTAAATGAAATATATTATTTAAAAATTAATAAAATATAATTTAAAATATTAATGATATTGGAATAAATATACATAACATAAATTTATGATATCGAATGGTTAGTAATGTGACATAGTTTCATGTTATCTTCATTGTGGTCGAAGTGATTTGCGAGAGAGTTATTCATTGTTAATCAATTAAGAATACTAGCTTAAAACCCGTGCGATGCACGGATTGTTAATTGTTATTTTATTATTATTTTTTTAAATTTTATTAATTGTAATTGTGCAAAAAATAAGTAGGCATGTTAAAATAGGTAAACACTTTTAATTAATTAAAAACATTAAAACAGATTTTAAAATAAATACGTATGGGTTTGCCCGTTATATTTTTTGAAAATGGGGGGGTTTATTAAGAAAAAATAAAAAATACAACATATATTTAGTTTAAAAAGGTAAATGCCCGTGATATTTTTGGAAAATAAGGTTTTAAAATTTAATAATTAAAAGTATTTAAATATTTTTTAAAATAAATAAGTAAAGAGTTTTCTGTGATATTTTTGAAAAAAAATGGATTTTAGTGAGAAAAATAGAAAAATTAAATTGTAAAAGGCAATTTTCTGTGATATATTTAGAAAATGTGATATTTTGTTAGAAAAAATATATAATGTGTTTTAACTGAAAAGGTAATTGATTATAAATAGGTATTTGATTATTTATATTTTAATATTTTTAATAATTGCATTTGTTAAGAAAAATAAGTAGACATTTAAAATAGGCAAACTTTTAAAAATAATTATAATATTAAAATATGATTAAAAATAAATAACTAAATGTTTGCCCCGTGATATTTTTGGAAAAGGAGAGGTTTTAGTAAGGAAAAATAGAAAAACTAACATGTTTTAGTTAAAAAGGTAATTGTCTGTGATATATTTAGTTAAAAAAGGTAATTGGTTATAAATAGATAATATTATTTTTTAATAATATATTTCTATAAATAAGTAAGGTTAATTAAGTAAAAACATGAAGTACAGTTAATTGAGGGTAATTAAGTAAAATCACAACGTACCATACCGACCAACCATAAGTAAGGTTAATTAAGTAAAATCACAATGACCAACCAAACTTTTAATATTTCGTCTATTATATAATAGTATTGATGTATGTAAAAACATATTGAGTTTTTAAAAAAAAAATTATGCAGTAAAAAAAACATCAAATACTTATTTACTCGAAAATCAATAGCAACTTATTCACATCCAAATCATAGACACATCTAACACAAACTTCTAATTCAACGAATACAATACAATAAAAAAGAGGAATATTAACTTTACAAACAACTACGGCTAACTTAAAATTTTCAAATATCTGAATCACCAAACCATCAACACTAATTAAGAATATGTATACAAAATCATATCAAGTTTTTTAAAGAACAAATTATGCAGTAAAGAAAGATCAAAATACTTACTTATTCGAAAATCGACAACAAACTATTCACATCCAAATCATATACGTGTATCACACGAACTTTCGATTAAAGAAATAAAATATAATAAAAAATAGATATATTAATTTTACAATAACCATTTCTAACTTAAATTTTCAAATATTTCGGTAATCAAACCATCAATATGAATATACCACAAACAAATATACCAGAATTAATGACAAATTATAAAATATTTTAGAATAAACCCGTGCCTCGCACGGGTAATAAAGCTAGTTAATTAATAAATGGAAGGCGGTAGGAATTGCTCATAACGGTAGGAAATAGTGTTAATATATCCTACCATCGTGCGGTAGGAAATGAATTTGGGCGCCATTTTTTGAAATTTTCGTGAAATTTGGGCGCCATTTTGCAAAACAAAAAAATGGGCTACCGTGGGAATCGAACCCACATGCTCATCATGACTGCACAACATTCCCAACCACTCTACCAAGGTATTTCTTGTGTAGTGTGGTCATTAAAAATTATATGACCACTCCACATTATTTTATACTTTTTCATTAAAAAATCATTACAAATGACCTTCAAAAATTATAATTTTTGGCATACATGATTAATTCATAGTGATACTGAGATTTGTACGGTTGGATCGTTAAAAATTATTTTTAAAAAAAATGAACCAATACAAACTATTAGTAAAATATGCCTATTTTGTAGTGATTCCTTATAAAATTACATCAAATCAATTTTAAAAATCACAATTTTTGGTACACGCGACTAATGTGTAGTGATTTTGAGATCCGTACGGTTGGATCGTTCAAATTGTTGTTTTAAAAAAAATAAGGTCCAACCCTAGACTTATCCCTAAATATTAACTCTAAACTACAACACTTAATCGTGGAAGTTCAATTATTGAAGAGTGTGAATTTCTTTTGTTTTTTTTTTAATAAATTGTAAATGTCATTTTGTTTATGTAACTTAATGCTATAACATACAATATGTCTAAAAAAATAAATTAAAAAATTTAGAATTTATTTTATAATAATTAATTATTTATTTGAAAACCATTTATCATTGTAAAATCATTGCAAATGGAGTTTAAAAAAATTTATTCTTTGCATACATGATGTAATTTTAGTGATAGTGATATCCGTACGGTTGGATCATCGAATTATTTTTTTTGAAAAATATATTTCTAACCCTAGCTAACCCCTAAATTTTAAATTGTATTCTAAAATTAATTAATAAATGGAAGGCGGTAGGAATTGCTCAAAACGGTAGGAAATAGTGTTAATATATCCTACCATCGTGCGGTAGGAAATGAGTTTGGGCGCCATTTTTTGAAATTTTCGGGAAATTTTAGGCGCCTTTTTTGAAATTTTCGTGATAGTTGATGGTAGGTTTTAAATCAGATGGCAATGTAAATGTTATTTCCTACCAATTATTTCCTACCATTCGGGCTGCCATTTCCTACCAAGCATTTCCTACCGTCCTTACCATACAGTAGGAAATAGGCCATATGCGGTAGGAATTGCTAATTTTTGAATGGTAATGACGGTAGGAAATGTCCAAATTGGTAGGAATTACTGGTTTTTGAATGGTAAGGATGGTAGGAAATGTCCAAATTGGCAGGAATTAATGGATTTTTGACATATTGTTCTTTTACTTGTTTTTGTGCATATCTAGATTCAATATTTTGCAAGAAAAGAATTAAAATAAAATTTGCTAACTAAAAGCATAAAATAACATTTAATTAAGAATAAGAGTATTGCAAATAAATGTTTGGACTACAATAGAAACTAGTCAATATCTTCGTAACCATCCGTCTCGTAATCTTCATCTTCTTCACCTTCCTCTTCTTTTTCTTCACCTTCTTCTTCTTCTTCTTCTTCTTCTTCATACTCTTCTTCTTCATATTCTTCTTCTTCTTCCTCTTCATCAACATTTTGATCTCTTACAATTCGAATTGGCTCGTATTGTGCAAAATCAATAAAAAATGAGGAGGTCGATGCATTCGATACATTCTCTTGGTAGGCTTCGTCATTTGGTTTATTAGTAGTTTCATCAATCGGACGATTTTTACAATTAACCACCGTATAAATATTACTCTGAGGGTTCAATACACTACACGCATAGTATACTTGAATCGTTTGGCTTGCCAAAACAAAAACCTCATTCGACCTCAAACTTGATTTTATATCAATGGTCACAACTCGATTTTTATCAACTTGAACCCCATTTCCAAAACTATCAAACCAATGACATTTGAACAAATATACAAAATTCCCTCCCCTATATACAAGCTTTATTATGTCTTCTATTTGACCATAATAATTAGTAAGTGCATCATTATGAGAAGTACCTTTGACAAGAACACCATCATTAATATGAAACTTGTATCCGTTGACCGTGCAACTATGAAATGAGACAATATTGCGCATAGGTCCATCAATCAAGTTCTTGAAGAGCAAGCGTTTGGCATTGTCATTCTCAATCTAATAAATCATAAGAATATATCAAATACAAGTATAATTGACTATATCAAATACAAGTACACAAATATTAAATTTACCACTATACCTTTTGATGAAACCAATGTTTAAATTCGGACTTTTGAAGTGATTCTAATTGCTCATTTGACACGCCCGGAAAAACTTCACGTACATGGGCATCATATTCCCTGAAAATAAATGAATTTAAATAAAAATGAGTATAAATTAGTGTGAATTATTAAAATACATAAGGTGTAAAGTTAACTATACCGAATATATGGTTGAACTTCCGGCATGTTTAAAAGTACGTAATATTCGGCAATCTTCAAATCATTATCATTCAAGTACCCATTGACTTCTTTCTTACTAGTCTTAATCGGATATCTAAAAACTTCTAAAATAGGTTCATCTCGTGCATCAATCACAATTTCATTACGACGCACAACATTATGAACCGTATCTATGGTGGAACGAAAGTAGAATGAGAAAAAGTTGACCATCTCTTCCTCAACATATTTCTCCGTAATTGAACCTTCCACTCGTGCCTTGTTTTTTACTTTATCTTTCATGAATTTCAACAACCTCTCAAAAGGATACATCCATCGATAGTACACCGGTCCTCCAAGCCTACATTCTTCAACCAAGTGTAAGAGTAAGTGCTCCATTATATCAAAGAAACTAGCCGGAAATACAGTCTCAAGCACACACATTGTCCTTTTTATGGATTCCTCTAAAGAATCCAAATCCTTGCGTAGTAAAATCGATGAGCAAAGATCGAGGAAGAAATTTGAGAGGGCCGAGAGAGCATCCATAATATAAGATGGCAAAAATTCACGAAAAGCAATAGGCATTAATTTTTGCATGAAAATATGACAATCATGTGATTTAAAACCCGTGATTCTTAAAGTATCCCATTTGATGCAACGGGATATGTTTGAAGCACATCCATCCGGAAGTTTTAGTGTCGAAATCCAATTGCACAAAAGTCGAAGTTGAGGCCTAGTAAGTGTGTATGGTGCTTTCGGTTTCACTCCATTTTCATCAAGCCACAAATCGGGCCTTATTCCTAGGAGCTTGCAATCCTTTCTTGCATTTGTGTGATCTTTACTCTTCTTCCTATCATCCACAACCGTGTAAAAAATATTTTCAAACACATTCTTTTCCGTGTGCATGACATCAATACAATGTCTTAATTTATGAGACGACCAATATGGTATTTCCCAAAACATAGAAAAGTGAGTCCAATGATGCTCTTTTCCGTAACCAATAGGCATTTTTATCTTAAAAGCTTTTCCGGGGGGGGGGGGGGAGAATTCTAGTTGTAATATGGAAGACAACAAAGACTCGCCCGTGGACCTCCCTTTAAACACATTATGCTCTATCGTGGAAAATTTTGCACTTTTCTTCCGCAAAGGGTCATTTTCTTCCAAAAATGTACGGTATGTACCATAGAAACAACATTTTTTTGAATGCGTAAGTTGAAACCCTTTTACATCTCCCACACAAACGTTACAACCCAACTTTCCTTTTGTTGACCATCCACTAAGCATACCTAAAGCGGGAAAATCACTAATTGTCCACAATAGTGCCGCCTTCATATTGAAATTTTGCTTTAGCGATTGATCATAGGTTTCAACTCCACTTTGCCACAAAATAAATAATTCATCCATTAGTGGTCTTAAAAATACGTTGAGATCTTTTTTTGGAGAGTTCGGACCCGGAATTAGAAGAGTCATGTACATGTAGGGTCTTTTCATACACATAGATGGAGGAAGATTATACACAACCACTACAACCGGCCATAATGTGTACACATTTTTTCCCGAATTTCCAAATGGATTGAAACCATCACTTGATAATCCGAGTCGAACATTACGAAACTCCTTAGCAAATGATGGGTATTTCTTGTCAAAGTTCTTCCATTCATCTCCGTCCGCGGGGTGACTTAACTCGCCCTCTTTTACTTCTCTATTCTTGTACCACGTCATATGTTTAGCCGTATGTTCCCCCATGAACAACCGTTGTAGACGAGGAATAAGAGGAAAATGTCTTAAAACCTTTCTAGGTATGTTACCTCCATTTTTTCCCTTTTCATCTTTATAACGACTCCTATTGCAAATGTCACACACAATTTTCTTTGAGTCGTTACCATAAAATAACATACAATCATTTTCACACACATCAATCTTGTCATAACCCAAATTCAATTTCATCACCATCTTCTTTATTTCATAATGGGTATTCGGTAGTGCATGCTTTTTTGGAAGGACATCACCAATGATTTCGAGTAACAAGTTGAATGCTTTCTCGCTACACTTGGATACATCTTTGAAATGTAACAATCTCGTACTAAAGGAGAGTCTTGTGTACTCTTTGTTTCCGGGATAAATGGGAGCTCCACAAGTATTAACATCGGTATAGAATTTGAAAGCTTCACTATTTGGGGGTTCTTCGGCATTTTGAGAACTAGTACCCGCCATATCATTGAAACTATAATAATCTTGCCCGGCGGCATCTCGTAACATCTCATTCATGTCAACCGGTGGTTCTACATCAATTGGTACGGTTCTACGACGACGACGTGGTCGTTCGGATTCGGTTCTTGGTACACTCTCACCGTGAAAAGTCCATACGGTATAATGTGGCAAAAATCCATCGACATACAAATGATATGTAACATCATCTATAGTTTGCCACCTTGATGCTTTACATTTAACACAAGGACACTTTGTTTTACCTCCAACCAACCCAAATTTAGTTGCAACATCTAAAAACTCATTAACACCATTCTTGTACTCCGTTGTTAATGTAATTTTATCATTTCCCACACGACGTTTAATCCAATCACGATTACTTCCGGTCGACATCTACAATATTATAAAAACACATTTCATTACATTTATTTAAACTCTCTTTAACACCATTTTCTTAACATATTTTTTAACATTTATATAATGTACATCTATTATCTATACAAACATTTCAAGTAAAACATATCTATAATCTATACAAACATTTCAAGTAAAACATATCTATTATCTATACAAACATTTCAAGTAAAACATATCTATAATCTATACAAACATTTCAAGTAAAACATATCTATAATCTATACAAACATTTCAAGTAATACATAAACATTAATAATATCTAATGTAAACTTACATTTCTAACAAATAATTAAATAACTTGCAAATGTAAACTTACATTGAAAATTTTCTCCTTCTTCTTCTTTCTCCTCTTTCTCTTCCTTCTCTTCTTTTCTTTGAACTTCTTTTGTCAACCAAGCAAAAAAAAAGTGCAAGGAGTAGATAAGATTCAATTTTCCATTACAGCTCTTTTCCTACCGATAAATGGTAGGAAATAGTCACATGGCATGTCAACCAATCAGAGGACGACACGCTGTCTTTGGTGTGCTGAATAGACGACCTATTTCCTACCGCTTTGAAGGCGGTAGGAAATGGGTCAAAAAAGACAACAACCGACGTGGCTTATGAGACTCACAACACCTATTTCCTACCAAGGTTGGTAGGAAATGAGCACAGCATTTCCTACCAATTATCGACGGTAGGAAATGGGTCAAAAAAGAAAACAACTGACGTGGCTTATGAGACCCACAACACCTATTTCCTACCAAGCTTGGTAGGAAATAACGACAACATTTCCTACCAACTCTCGGCGGTAGGAAATAGGTGAAGCAAAACGACGTCATTTCTCGTTTGACGTGGCATTGTGGGCCCACATGACCCATTTCCTACCGTCGACGGTAGGAAATGAGTGGGTCCCATGGGTCATTTCCTACCGTTTGCGGGGACGGTAGGAAATGGCCCTTTGACTTGAAAATTGGTAGGAAATACTCGGTAGGAAATGGTTCGGTAGGAAATGCTTGGTAGGAAAAGCCAATTTTTGGTGTAGTGTATGTTTCCTCAAACCAAAATAAAGTGATCAATATGTACTTGCTAAATTATTTCCTTCCATGTTGCTTATAATTTCTAACATTAACAACGATCTCTAAGTTTCTCAGGACTATTTTTGGCAAGACGAAGTGTTTCTTGAAAATGTCATGGGCATCAATATATAAAAACAGTTAGCTGAAAAAATTAACTCCATAATGGATAAATTTAATTGTATGATTAATTCCTAATTGGATGAAATTTTGTTAATTAATTATTTTTTTAATATTTAAATTTATATGTCTTACAAATCTGTTCTCACCTACCTTTGGTTAAGTGAAAAAATTATGTGACACATCTAAATATTTTGTACAAATTTTAGTTGCGGTAACATTTTTCATATTTATCAACTCATGCAAAGACATGAAAAACACTTCTGTCATAATAAAATCTAGCAGTATCTAATTGCCAATTGGATTAACAAATCTAGTAGTAAATTGGAGTTTTAATTAACTTTTTTGTGCAATATCTAATTCATAATAAAACTGATAAATTAAACTTTTAAAAACTAAGTCATGTTAATTTTTATAGGGTAGACTGGGGGAAGAAGATATTGCTGAAAATCAATTCATAATATAACTGAGAAAACAATATGATGAACAAATTATCATAAAAACAATATCAAGATCAGTTAGCATATAGAAATGAACAATCAAGAACAAGAGTGATCACATAAAGAACAAGATCCGTAGAGAAAGAAGATACCGGAAAATATACGAAGAACAACAAACTAATTCGATGCGGAAGTGATGAAAAATAAAACAGAATCATCATGTCGCTCTGATACCATGTTACAATTCACAAAAATCATCTAAACAATATGCTAAAGCTTCAACTTTACTCCATTGATACAGTCACAATTACAATCTTACTGATTAACAATAGTACAGTGTGTAGAGAGATGACTTGAGAGAACCGAAACAAGAGAGATTAAGAGGGAGAGAGATTAGAGCTACTGATTACATTCTAAAGTAATGAGGGAGAATGTTTTTGTAACTAACTGAACAAGTAACTAAACAGTAATGTAAAACTATATATACACTAGTCCTTGTATCATTTTGTAATATTCTCCGGCCGTCATTCTTGTAACAGAATTGCTTACTTCAGCAATGATCTAATCAGCGAGAATGCTTGGGTAACATATTGTAACTTTATGTGCTGCATCACAATCCTTCTCTTTATATTCAACAGTTTCGATTGGCTTTAATCCCCTTACTCATCTTTCACCTTTGTCGTTTACATTTGTATCTAGTTCTATTAGTTTCAAGTATGGTTTATGTAATTTTTTCTTCTTCCTGAAATTATAATTGTCATGTGTGTTAGTTGTATGTTTATAGGAACAGCAAATGTGCTCAATTATGGTTGCACACTGTTAGTGATGTAAAGGAAGAAGTAACAGTTAGTTAGTAGTTTGTTAGGAAAAGCTGTCACTGAGCTGTCACTAAGTCTAGCTGGCATTTTCTGTTATCTTTTAGTTAGTCTAGAGCTTTGTATATATACATTCATAGATGTTGCTTGTATGATACTTGATGTTGATACATTTTCTGGATAATACAGTTCTTCATTATGTAGTGTGATGAACTGAGTTTGTGTCATGGTATCAGAGCTTGGTTGATAGTTCTCTCCGGTCATCTTCTCCGGTCGTCTTCTCCGGCTTATAATCTTTAGCTTCTCAAATTACCATTGTCTCTGTCTTTATGCGGTCATACGCAGCTGCTCTAAACTCATCCATGGCGAACGCATCTGCAACAACTGCAACAGTGATTGATATTAATCATCCGTATTACTTAAGTTCATCTGATCATCCAGGTTTGTCTCTGGTTACTGAAACTCTCACTAATCAGAATTATCACCATTGGAGTCGATCTGTACAGATTGCTTTGTCAGCTAAGTTGAAGCTAGGCTTTATTGATGGTACACAACTAAAACCTGATGCTAATTCTTCTCATATTGCTCTCTGGCAACGAAGTAATGACCTGGTAATTTCATGGTTGCTTAATTCAGTTAACTCTGAGATTCGTAAAAGTGTAGTCTATTTACCTACTGCTAAGCAAATTTGGGACGATCTTGCTACTAGATACTCGCAAAGTAATGTTCCTCGATTGTTTCATCTACGTAAAGATTTAGCTTCTCTTGTACAAGGCACTAAGTCTATCACTACTTACTTCACGCAATTTCATTCATTGATTGATGAATTAGACAACCTGTCACCAATTCCGCATTGTATCTGTATCACTAGTGGCTGCACATGTAATCAGAGTACGAAATTGGAAAAGTATGAACAACTCATCAAATTGAGCCAATTTCTAATGGGATTGAACGAGCAGTTTACTAGTGTACGTGGTCAAATATTACTTATGCAGCCTTTACCTGATATCAATCAAGCCTATGCAATGTTACTTCAAGAAGAAAATCAAAGAGACTTTGCTAATCAGACTTCAATCATGCCTGAAAACACTGCAATGAATGTTAAGTTCCATCCATCTACTGGTGTGACTCCTAAGAATAATAAACCTGCTCAGAGAAAGGTTGTAGATTCCTCTCTACATTGTGACTACTGTAATCTCAATGGACATATTAAGGAAAAGTGCTTTGCACTTCATGGATATCCTGATTGGCACAGATTGCATGGACAACCTAAACCTAAACTTAGAATTGCTGCACAAAAGAAAGCTTCTAATGTCTCTTCTAATGTTGTGCTAGAATCCAGTGACTCAGTGGTGTCTTCTAGTTCACATCAGGGTTCACCACTTTCAGATACTCAATATCAACACCTTATTCAGATGATTCAAAGTCAGTTTCAGGCGTCTCCAAAGGCCTCAAATGCAACTTGGAACATCAATCCTACACCTACTACCTCTTCTAATTGTGCAGGTATTTTCCTGTTACCACAAGTTTGTGTTAATACTGTTACACATGAAGGTGATTTACATACCTGGATTATAGATTCTGGAGCAACTCATCACATTACTCCACACTATAGTTTACTGATAAATATCACTCCACTCTTGTCTGATTTAATGTTACCAAATGGTAACAAAACTGCCATCACTCATACTGGTGATATTATACTTACCCCTGATATTACATCGAAACAAGTACTTTATGTACCTAATTTTCAGTGTAATCTACTATCTGTACCAAAATTGGCCTCAGACAATGCATGCCATATATCTTTTTCTGCTTCTAAATGCTTGTTACAGGTCCCTGCTGTGAAGAGGGAGATAGAGATTGGTGAACTTCATTCTGGTCTTTACAAATTACAGTCCACAAATCCTTCTCTTCAAGCTGCTTTTCATGTACATTCCAAGCCTAAATTTCCTGCAATCTTGTGGCACAATAGACTAGGGCATCCCTCTTTTACTATTTTACACAAAATAGCAGAACTAGATACTAGTAGTACTTCTACTTCTACTTCTGAGATTTGTAAGAATTGTGATGTTTGTCAATTTGCTAAACAAACAAGATTGCCTTTTCCCATAATTGACTCTAAAAGTGTTAGATGTTTTGATCTTATTCACTGTGATGTATGGGGTCCTTACAGACATTATACTCATGGTAAATGCAGCTATTTTCTTACTATTGTAGATGACTGTTCTAAGTGTACTTGGGTCTTTCTTTTCTCTGACAAAACCCAAGTGCCCAATCTCATTAAAAACTTCTTACAGTATATTTCCACTCAGTTTCAAACATCTGTCAAAATATTTAGGTCTGACAATGGTACAGAGTTTTTAAATTCTACTGTAAACTCCTTGTTTCAAAGCTTAGGCATAATACATCAAACTAGTTGTTCACACACCCCTCAACAAAATGGCACTGTTGAGAGAAAACACCAACATTTGCTAAATGTTGCACGAGCCCTCAGGTTTCAATCTCATCTTCCCATATCTTTCTGGGGGGATTGTGTGCTTACAGCTGCTCATCTTATAAATTTGCTACCTTCACCACAGTTAGAATACAAGTCACCATATTACATATTGTTTAACAAAAGTCCTGATTATCAATCACTTCGAACTTTTGGTTGCCTTTGCTATACCTCAAATCTTAATACCTCTGGAGACAAATTTGCTCCAAAGGCTCATAAGTGTGCTTTTATAGGCTATCCCTTTAATCAAAAAGGATATAGAGTAGTAGATATTCATTCCAAGAAATGTTATGTTACCAGGGATGTCATCTTTAAGGAACATATATTTCCATTTCAGCAAATCTCTGGTTCTTCTACATGTCAGTCATCAATTTCCAATTCATTCCCTGAGTCTCCATTTCATTTGCATGATTCTGACTCTACTCCTAGTGTTCTTCTTACTTCAGAACCTTTAAACACTTCAGAGCCTTCTACTAATATTCACACTGAGCCTTCTACTACTGAGGCAGATACTAATATTCACACTGATATTCCCACTCAAACTGATACTAATATTCTACAACAACCTTTAGTATCTACCAGACCTCGAAGACAGAAACACATTCCTTCTAAATTTCAAGATTACACTGGTCTTCCTGCTTCACTTGTGGTTCCCAATCTATCTCCTTCTGCAGATTCTGTAACAGGTACTTCTTCATCTCAACTCTGTCAATATCCTATTCATCATTACCTGTCATATGCTGCTTTTACATCCTCCAATCAAAATTACTTGGCTGCTACTGCTAAACAGTTCATTCCATACACCTATAAACAAGCAGCCACAGATCATAATTGGCTCCAAGCCATGAAAATTGAGATTAATGCCCTTGAAAACAATTATACCTGGGATATTGTTCCTAAACCTCCAAACATTCACATTGTTGATTGCAAATGGCTCTTTAAAATCAAATATCATTCTGATGGCAGCATTGAGAGATATAAGGCTAGATTAGTAGCTAGAGGGTTTACTCAAATATATGGACTTGATTATTTTGAGACTTTTGCTCCAGTAGCAAAAATGACTACAGTAAGGGTGTTAATTGCAATAACAGCTTATCAGAATTGGCCCATTAAACAGTTAGATGTCACAAATGCGTTTTTGCATGGTGATCTTCATGAGGATGTGTACATGAGGTTGCCCCCTGGATACTTTCATTTGTCTTCCTTAAGCCATCTCTCTGCTATTCAAGATCCTTTAACTGTTGTATGCAAGCTTCAGAAATCTTTATATGGCCTCAAACAGTCACCTAGATGTTGGTTTCATAAATTTTCCTTAGCCCTTAAAGATCATGGCTTCCTTCAAAGCCATTATGATAATAGTCTGTTTACAAAATACTCCAGTGAGAAGTTTGTAGCTGTTCTTGTGTACGTTGATGATATACTTCTCACTGGGTCTTCTTCCACACTAATTCAAGATACAATTAGCTTTCTCAGCACAAGGTTCAAGGTCAAGGACCTCGGCCCTCTTAAATATTTTTTGGGCATTGAAGTGGCTAGGTCTCCTAAAGGTATCTATCTTCATCAAAGCAAATATACACTTGATATTTTGAAGGACACTGGACTTACAGCAACCAAACCATCTAAATTGCCTATGGACCAGAATCATACCTTACAAGATAATGTCAGTGCTGTTCTCTCTGCTTCTGATGCTTCTCAGTATAGGCGACTGGTGGGTCGTTTACTTTACTTAACTGTCACAAGACCTGACATATCGTACTCTATTCAAGTACTATCACAGTTCCTGGCCACTCCTCGTATGGATCATTTACATGCTGCATACAAGGTTGTACAATATCTCAAAGGTACCCCTGGTCAAGGTCTTCTAATGTCTGCATTATCACCACTGTCCCTTACTGCCTATTGTGATTCTGACTGGGGTGGGGATAAAGAGACTCGTCATTCCTTGACTGGTTACTGTGTGCAATTTGGTCATTCTCTAATCTCGTGGAAATGCAAAAAGCAGCATACGGTTTCTAAGTCGTCTGCTGAAGCTGAATATAGGAGCATGGCTGACACATGCTGTGAAATAACTTGGTTATTGGGATTGTTTCGAACATTTGGCTTCTCTAATCTTACTCCTGTTTCTTTGTATTGTGACAGCAAATCTGCACTTCATATAGCTTCAAATTCTGTGTTTCATGAACGAACGAAACACATTGAAATCGATTGTCATATTGTCCGTGAAAAGCTTCAAACTGGCATGATTACTACAGCCCATATCTCTACCAGTTTTCAACCAGCTGATATGTTTACTAAGGCTCTTGCTTCTGCTCAGATTTCTTTCTGTTGTTCCAAGTTGGGTGTTTGTAACCTGTTTCAAACCTCCAACTTGAGGGGGGCTGTTAGTGATGTAAAGGAAGAAGTAACAGTTAGTTAGTAGTTTGTTAGGAAAAGCTGTCACTGAGCTGTCACTAAGTCTAGCTGGCATTTTCTGTTATCTGTTAGTTAGTCTAGAGCTTTGTATATATACATTCATAGATGTTGCTTGTATGATACTTGATGTTGATACATTTTCTGGATAATACAGTTCTTCATTATGTAGTGTGATGAACTGAGTTTGTGTCACACCCTTCAAATCTCTGTAACCCTGGACTGAGTTGTTGTGAATTAATCCTTCTGTCTCAGTGCTTTCCTAGATCGGTATTTTGAAATAGATATTTTCTCTGAAAAAACATTATAAATGGAATTAAAAAAGTTTATTTCATGTTACGACTGTTGTATGCATGGATAAAACTCTTACTTACGGTCACCCCTGTTTACATACCTTGCGTCAGCTTTATGTAGCATGGTTTTTTTTTACTCTAGTTCGACATTTATGCGTATTAATCAGAATTGAAATTCATTTTAAGAAAATATGAATATCAAATTATTTAACTTATTACGAGGCTTACAAGAAAAGCTAAAAAAGTATTGCGTACCATCGAGTCTGTGACTATCATGACAAAAAGCACAAAAAAAAAAAGGCTTGGCTTCCTTTAAGAAGAGGAAACGGGTTCAAGCTAGGTGGATTAGTAAATATTTCAAATATTTGTTATATAGAAAAAATTGGTTGATCAGAATCATGTTACACATACACAAGATGTACTTTCATATATTTATATCCACACGAATTTTGATACATTACAAACGAAACAGTATTGCTATAACATTATTTGAGTATTCAACAAACAAAATCGTAACTACATAAATTATATATGATACTACTCTACAATATGATTCCGACCAAATTATATACTCCGTTTGTACTACCCATTTATTTATATTGAAATTAAAGAAAATATGCAAATTAGTGAAGATAAGTAAAAAAAATTGAGCATAATGAAAAAAAATAGTGAAAATAATTAATTTACTAAAATTTCACTAATTAATTTTGGGAGACACTTTATAAAAATGTAAAGAAATGAATGATTGTGATTAAGGAAGTATTACCTTAACGACGGAATTATAATAGAATTGTGTACTTGTACTTGTAAGAACGCTCGTGTGCATCCCACATAAAAAATACATGCATCTAACCCTAAAAATTAAGCACTAGTACTGGTACTAGAGTATAAACATAAATGGGAAGCAAAAACAGTAAAGGAGGGTTTCGGGTCGGGAAGGAGAATCTGGTTGCTGGCTTCACATTTTGAGGTTCTGAGTGATTGCCTTAGTTTTCTGGACATGTTGTGGTATCTTGTCCACGTGAAGACCCATTGGGCTTCACCTATTTCCCAAGTAACTGTATCTTCGTAGTCACATTTTGTGGGCCTCTACACATATCTCATTATCCATAAGTGGGCCTGTTCTCATGATATGATCCCATCTTTGTGGTAGCCTTGCAGAGTATCCATTCTGCTTATTTCTTTAAAAATATCCATTTCATTACATTTTCAACCAGAGCCCATAGGAACAGATATTTTCTCAATACATATTTTCTCTAAGTAACAGTTTAAATGAAAATAAAAAGTTCATTTTATTTCACCGTTCTCTGCATCCACATATTATATAGTTTTGTTAGAGTTACCACTGATATACCTGTCTTCTCTTTTCTTTACTTCTCTTAATCTGTATTCCGAACTCAAATGTTACCAATATGTTGGGACGTCCAAAAAATTAATCTCAACGTACATGTGTATAATAGAGCTAGTACAAGCATGATAAACCCAGCCAATCTACACATGCAGCTACAGTCATGCAGCTACGGTACAAGTACATATATGTACTGATGCGGAATAAAAACTAAGATGTAATTAATGTTTAGAGTTTGAGAGTTTTAATGGTTGTTCTCGTATTTCGTGACTGAATCGGTCTCACAAGATGCCTACGTATTTCAATTCGTAATTGAGAATCAAGCCAAAAAACGTAATTCTGATTGAAAGATCGGATCCTTTTTATAGACGTCTGCACATTTTTTCCTTTTATTTATTACGAAATTAATAAATAATTAGGATTTCAGACCTCATTAAATGAACTTAATTCTTGGATCATTTCAAATTTAATTAATGTTATCTTTAGGGCTTTTTTCCTGTCCATATCATGTACTTGCACCTTTCTATATATAATATATCCACTAAAATTTTGATACATTACAAACAAAACAGTGTTGCCGTAACATTATTTGATTATTCAATCAACAGAATCATAAATTGCACACAGTAAAACAATAAAATTTACATGAAGAAGGACAAATTTATATATCCAGTACCCGGTAGTACTAGAATTGACAAATGCTACTCTCTCTATCCCATCTATTTCTTAACATTTTTCTTTTTGGATGTTCCATCAATTTCTTTATATTCCAAAATTTTTCAAAAATAATAAAGTTTTATAATATAAAAAATAACTACTTCCATCACTCTCCTCCACTTTACTCTCTCCTCCACTTTACTTATTTTATACATTAAATATTGACGGTTCCACCACTTTACTTTTTCCCTATTTTATTTATATTCTTTAACCACCGTGCCCAACCCAAATGTAAATAATTAGGGGTACCGAGGAAATATAATTTAAAGGTCAGCCGTCTCGGACGAGGAAGACATTGGGGTTCTTGACGACAATGTCGTACATGTAGACGGAGTTGAACTTGTAGAACTCTTTAGGAAGAGAAATGAGATCAATCGATGAAGCCTTATGGAATTGCAAGAGCTCGATATCGCCATAGTATATTTCCCATCCAAGTTCCATCAACATTTGTCGCAGTGAGCTGTAGGATGAAACCACTTGTCCGGTTGGTAAGTGCACCAACACCTTCTTCCGGCCCGATTGTTGATCCATTGTTGCGCCTTCATTGAGGCGCATGATCCCATTCTTGAATACCCAAACTCCAGACATTTCGAAATTCAAAGAACAAAAAATATGTTTCTTGTATTGATAAAATATATGAATATATAAGCGGAAGGGCTGTTGTTCAGTTATTGATAGAGAGGAAAGGGAAGGAGGAGCTAGATATAGGGGTGGGAAAATAGATATGGAAATAATTTGATTATCAAATGATAACCCTGTTTGGCGCTGGGGGAGAATATAGATATTGTGGGACCTACATGTGTAAACCATTTAGGGCATCTATCCTCTTTATTAAAAAAAGCAGGAACACCCTCTATGATATGTCACTTAATTTTAAATTAATGATTTGAATTAAATTAAAAATTAAAAATTTATTAAAAGCGAAAACCACTCTTAATGGTATATGATATACTATGTATATCGCAATATACATATAATTATTAGTTTAATTAATTTAATACAATTCACCTAATTTCAAATTAATATAATTATTATAATTAAATTAGAAATTAGTTATCAATAATAGTTTAGTTGTATACAAGGAGCCTACCAACTTCTGGGAGTCTCCCAACTAAAAAACGTATATGACGTTATACATATAATACTTTAATTAACTTAATTTCAAATTAATATAATAATTATTATTAAATTAAAAATAATATTAATATTAAAAGTAGAAATCTCCTCTTAATTGTATGGTGTGTCATGTATACCGCGATATACATATATTTATTAGTTTAATATTTTAAGATACGAAAAAGAGTAACTTTCACGTATTTGAACTTTTATTCATGTAAAAGTCATTTTTTCTCACCTTAAAATACGTGTAGAAAGTTAAAGTAACACTTATTTTGAGATGAAATAAATTTATTTTTTAATGAAGATTTTATAAAAAAAATTATTTTACGAAGTATATAATATCTTATCTGCACTTTGTGACAAAATGAATGATCGAATTCAGAGAATATATACTACTTGTTCAAATTAAAGTATCGCTACTCACTTGAACCCCTTATTACGTATATACAAATGTATGGAGTCGATGGAGCTTCACGTGAAGTGAATAATTTAAAAGGAAAATGAAGCATATTTATAGCCGTGACCATTTGTTGGTCCTGCTGGTCCTGTTTATCAACCTTAAATTTTCTATTTTTACCGACTGCTTATAATTTCGTTCCGTACACTACAAGGAAAGAGGGCAAAATTGACTGTCTAAAACCGACGGACACAAATCTATTATTAACTCCTTATATATAATAAGCGTAAGGAAATCTTATCCAAAATTTTGGTCCGTACTACCAAAAGTATACGATCCGTTGGATTATAAAACTATAAATATTCAAATAAATGAGAACCGTTAGATATAATATTAAAAATTGTATTTGATTAATAATAGGATAATATTTAAATACTAAAGATGTATTTTGATAATTTAAACCAATTATAAATGGGTTTTCTATATTGAATAGGAATCTTTATGTAAAAATTCGTAATTATTTTTTCTCTTTAGTTTATGGATAGTTCCAGTTAGATAATAATTATTACACCATCATTAAATTAAAGATAATTTTGTTGGGTTCGCGTGGGCTGTAAAATAGTTAAAATCCGTTGAGTTAGCCAAACAGTAAAGTGATTATCTAAATTTTAATAAATGTTTTTTTATTATTGTAGCACCAATTTATTTTCCTAATTCTTTTAAATTTATAAATTCTATGTTTATTTCAATAAAATATTAAAACCAATTTACGTAAAAATTAAAATCGATATGGTCCGTGTACGATCATTATACGACCAAATTAATAATTATAGTTAGATCTTAAATAGATCGATGAGAATTGTTAGATCTAATATTAAAAAGTGTATCTGATTAATAATAGAATTATATTTAAATACTAAAAAGTGTATTTTGATAATTTAAATTTTTTCTATGTAAAAATTCTTAAATATATTTTCTCTTGAATTTATGTATAGTTCTAGTTAGATAATAATTGTTAAACCAAATATCAAGATAACAATTCATATCGATTACAATATTAAAAATTATCAATATAATGCTCATATATATCATAGTAACAAACCCTACGTTATAAGTGACTTAGAAAAACTCATGTACATTAATAAATTTAAACACTTTTTTTTTCTGAAGTAACGTAACAATTTGATTAATCCAAATTATAATTATATTATTTTACATATAACAAACATAAAAGGATAATATCAAAATATTATTAAAATATTGAGGGTTTCATATTCATAAACGATAATTTTGAATATAATACTTATATTAAAATGTGTATTTGATTAAAGGTAGGATTATATTTAAATACTAAGAAATGTGCTTTGATAATTTAAACCAATTATAAATTAGTTTTCTATATTGAATTGAATTTTTTATGTAAAAATTCTTAACCGTCTTTTCTTTTCGGTTTATGGGTAGGTCAACTGGTCAAGTTAGATAATAATTATTAAATCATCATTAAATTAAAGATAATTTCGTTAGTTTGGTATGGGTTGTAAAATCGTCAAAATTCAATTTCTAAAACTCAGGATAGAACCCAAATAGTAAAGTGAGTATCTAAATTTTAATAAATATTTTTTTATTATTGTAGCACCAATTTACAATTTATTTATTTTTCCACTAATTCTTTTAAATATAGAAATTTTATGTTTCTTTCATTAAAATATTAAAATTAATTACGAACAAATTCAAATCGATAAAGAATATAATAATATGATAATAAAATTTTATATAATCATAACATAATTTTTATTCTGTTTAATAATTTTTAAGTAATAATGTATTTTAAAATTTTATATACACTGTAAATAAAACCGAAACATTAAAAGTAAAAGCAGTTAGTAAGATACTTATATCAGTATATACTTGATATCCTTATTATATTAAATCATTATATATAATAAGTATAATATGGATCTTATACAAAATTTTGGTCTTACGGTCCTTGGACAACCAAAATTAATAAGGAACATTAGATCTTAACTAGATAAATGAAAATCGTTAGATCAAATATTAAAAAAGTGTATTTTATTAATAATAAGATTATATTTAAATTCTAAAAAGTGTATTTTGATAATTTAAACCAAATATACCAAATATAAATAAGTTTTCTATATTGAATAGAATTCTCCATGTAAAAATTTCGTGACTTTCTTTTCTCTTCCATGGAAAATTCCAGTTAGATAAAAATTGTTAAACCATCTTTTAATTAAAGATAATTTAGTTATCTTCATGTGGGCTGTAAAATCGTTAAAATCTAATTTTTAAAACACAAGATAAAGTCTAAATTAGTAAAGTGGGTATTTAAATTCTAATCATAATTATTATGTCATCATTATTTTAACGCCAATTTAATTACTTTTTTCTAACTATTTTAAATTTAGAAATCTATGTTCAAAAATTAAAATCAATCTAAGAAAAATTTAAATCAACAAAGAATATAATAATACGAGGATAAAATTTTATAAAATTGTGCATATTTTTTATCCTATTTTATTAAGTTTTAGATCATAACTAATCAAATATTATTTATTATTAAATAATAAATTATACGCAAATGGTGATTTTGTTTTATAAGAACTCATAAAAACCTAATTTCATTGTTAGCACGATTATATTCATATTAAAAAAAACCGTATTTTGAAATTTTAGACTCATCTAAAAGACCAAACTTTTTTAACATATATACATCGTAAATTATTAAATTCGAAACTTTAAAAATTTGTTAATCAATTACTATACCACTTTTCTGAAAAATCGTACTTTACAAAAAATATTATCAAATAACCTATGTCTCCAAGAAAAAAAATTCTTATTTTTCAAAAAAAACCTGTAAATTTTAATATGTTGTTGGTAGATTCAAAACTTAGATCATTCTACATGATAATTTTACTTTATATCTACGTTTCTCAACAATTTAATTGGAAAGATCCAACGATTATGGATTGAGTGATCAAACAGAGCCACCATACTTATAAGGAAGCTTTAATTATTTAGTCTTTAATATAATAACATAAATATTTATGAGATATACTATAAAAAAAATGAATTTTATACAGAATTTTGATCGTCACGGTGTACTACTTTAAAAGAAGAACTATTACAAAAAAAATTATATTTTAATTGATAATTTATTTTCTCAAAAGTTCAAAATTACCGCATCATTAACATATTACAAAAAAGAGTATATTATATTTTAGCAATAAATATTTAAAAAAAATTAAATTTTTTTTTTTAATAAATATTAAGAAAAATTATTGATATTATCCCGGTAGTTTGGTCCTAAATACCGCCAAAACATTCACAACCGTTAGATCCAATACTTTTAAAAATAGACGATCATGATTATATCATATAAAAAGAAGTTATTATCTAAAAATGATATAAGTTAAAACATATTATATTAGGATTGGATTTTCTAAAAAGTCAAAACATAAAAATAGTTGTAATTAAATAAGTAAACTCATTTAATAACAAAACAATAAAAATCGTTTAATCTTAAATAGATAGGTGAAACCCGTTAGATTTAACATTAAAAACTGTATTTGGTTAATAAAGGGTATTTTAATATTCTAAACTACATATAAGTAAATTTCATAAATCGAATATAATTCTCAACATTAAATTTCGTCACTTTATTCTCTTTTTAGTTTTAGAATAGTTTTTAATTGAAAAAGAACTATTAAACCACAACTAAATTAAAGATTATTTTGTAAATTTCATTTGGACTATAAAATTGGCCAAATCTAACTTTTATAACTCAATATAAACAAATATTAAATTAAGCGTGTAAAATATAATAAATATCAAATTTTTAACTACAATTTTTTGGCTAAATCTTTTTTAATAATAATTTAATCATGTAAACAAATAACTTTTAAATATTAAAATATTCATAAATAAATATAATTATAAATATTAAAAAAACAATCGTGGGTTGCATGGGTAATAAAAATAAAATTATAAATAAAATTTAAGTAACCGTGCATCGCACGGGCTATAAGCTAGTATATATAATACTGCAACAAGGGGTTTGGTGTAAGCAATTTAAATCTAATGGACCATTTTACCCTTATTTATATACTATACATTTTTAGGGTTATTTTTGGTATTTTAACATCAATAAATTTATTACATATTGTTAAATGCTACAAAATTAATATGCATAATTATACATATATATTTATTATATATTATTAAATCCTGCATATTAATATATAAACTTATACATACATACAACATTTACGTGAATATATATATATATATACACACGTAAGGATACATATAAATACTTATATTTATGTAAATTTGTGATAATATATGACCATATACGTTTACATATCATATATCTCATACTATATTATAGTATTATTTAGATTTATTGTAAATTTTTATGAATTAAATATTGTTAAAAATATTATTTGAGAAAATTTATAAATTAAAGCATAACTGTGAATTGTAATTATTTTTCTCTATTAAATCAAACTATACATAATTTCTGACATGCCTTAAGTATTATATTTGTTACGATACAAATACGTCCAAATCAATACAAGCTAACAAAAAAAACTTTCATGTATATAAGTGTAATATAAACTTGTACTAATTTTAATATCGTATAACTCATCAATTGCTACTCTAATACGCCGACGTACAAAAATTTGCCGAAAAAATAAACAATTTACTCATATTTAAAGTATGCTCGTGCATTGCAGGGGCTAAAGAGCTAGTTTGGTAAATGGGTTAAAGGCTTTTGAGCATATCAATACTATTATATAATAGACGAAACATTAAAAGTTTGGTTGGTCGTACGTTGTGATTTTACTTAATTGTCCTTAATTAGTTTTTACTTAATTAACCTTACTTATTTATAGAAATATATTATTAAATAATAATATTACTTATTTATAACCAATTACCTTTTTCACCTAAAATACATTATTTTTTCTAACAAATTTCCCTAACTTTTCAAATATATCACGGGCAGTTACCTTTTTTAACTAAAACATGTTAGTTTTTCTATTTTTCCTTACTAAAACCCCTCATTTTCCAAAAATATTACGGACAAACATTTAGTTATTTATTTTTAAACCTATTTTAATATTATAATTTTTTTTTAAAAGTTTACCTATTTTAACATGTCTACTTATTTTTCTTAACAAATGCAATTACTAAAAATATTAAAATATAAATAATCAAATACCTATTTATAACCAATTATTTTTTCAGCTAAAACACATTATATATTTTTTCTAACAAAGTCCCTCCTTTTCTAAATATATCACGGGAAATTGTCTTTTACATTTTATTTTTTTCTATTTTTCTCACTAAAATCCATTCTTTTTTCAAAAATATCACAGAAAACTCTTTACTTATTTATTTTAAAACGTATTTAAATAATTTTAATTATTAAATTTTAAAACCTCATTTTCCAAAAATATCACGGGCATTTACTTTTTTAAACTAAATATATATTACATTTTTTATTTTTTCTTACTAAAACTCCTCATTTCCAAAAATATAACGGGCAAACCCATAATTATTTATTTTAAAATATGTTTTAATGTTTTTAATTAATTAAAAGTGTTTAGGTATTTTAACATGGCTACTTATTTTTTGCACAATTACAATTAATAAAATATTAAAAAATAATAATAAAATAACAATTATCAATCCGTGCATCGCACGGGTTTTAAGCTAGTTGAATAGTAATTTCAGTAAGTGAAAAGATATATAATTTTTTTAAAAAAGGTAAAACGATTGAATTTTTATTTCTTTTTCTGCTCTTGATGTGACATAAGAATAGAATTTATGGTTTTACTTCTATTTCGTTCGAATTTGTAATTTCATGTATTCATATATTTATAGCTAATTATTTGACTTGATTCGAGTGAGTCACAGATGAATTTTAAATCGGAACACCTTATCACTCAAATATACATTTCACACACAATTCATATTACTATTAGTATTTTATAAACATCAAATAATATTAATGTTACTGAGGAAATCAAAAATCGATAGTAGAATATAAATATGAACGAATAATTATATCTTTCTTTTTTTGAAAAAAAACGAATACTAATGTTAAAATTCGAATTGAAGAGCTGCCATTAGTCTTTGTCAAAACTATACGTGGAGATGCACTAATGACTAAAGTGATGTAAACAATTCAGATCACTCCTTTTTTAAATGTTCTTCCCCACAATTTTTGATGCAATAAAGTGATGTAAACATTTAATTATATATAAGTCAAGAGTTGTAGGCTCTGCCGAAGACCTAATTTTGAGTTTTTTCTTGCCGATAAATTTAGCCAAAGCACGTAGCTAGCCTTCCCATGGCCAAGACTTGAAAAGTTTATGATATATATCCTTTGTATCTAGCATTTCAGATTCTCATTTGTTGTGCACAAGAAGAAAGATGCAAGCCGTTTCTTTGGAAAGAGACATGAGATATCTTTACAGGGAAGCTGTCTTAGTGATGTAATTAATTAATAATGAGATATCTAATATCTATACAGGGAAGCTGTTAGTAATTAACAATATACAGTAATCCGAAGTGTGACCAAGTAAGATTGCTGAATGAAAAATTCTTCTAAAAGACGTGGCTACCGAGTTGATAAAGAGATTGTTTAATAGTAGAGACAAGTAGGAATGGGAATTGGTCCCGATGTAATGGATACTCGAATTGTTTGGATTCAATTAATTTGAGTTTGGATTTGAAATTTATTTTTAGATTCGAATAGATTGTGGGTCGGGTTTAGAATTTAAATTACGTAAGCTTTTTGACCCATTAAACCTCAATGTTTATACTTGTACACACATAAAATTTTAATATTTATTAAATACCAAATTAAACCTTATCGTATGTGTTATTGTATTAATTAACCTCTCCCTGACTAGACAATTCATCGGAACTGAAAATAAATATATATATTTAAAGTACATAATCGCAAGGGTAAAATTGTTAATTACAATTTTTTTGTTTTACCTTATTTTATTTTATATATACCCACAAGAATGATATTTCATTTTTCAGAATTGAAGTAGGGTTTTTAGTCCCAAGTTTTTTGTTAAAACATTGTTGAACAATTTGCATATGTGTGTATTTTTATTATGGTGTTCTAAAATTTCATGTGCCGCAGATGGCCCCGTTTGACCACATTAACTTATGCATCAAAAGTTGATAAGAGTTTATGAGGGGTGTTTGTCAACTTATTTAATAACTTATAATTTATAAGTTGATAAGTTGAATGTTAGAAATCACCAACATTTTACTTAACTTATCAACGATTTCTTTATTTTTCCAATATTTTATATTTTTATATTTGTATTTTTAAATATTTGTATAATTTAAAATACAAGTGTTGAAATCATTGTATTTAAAAATTATTTTTTCAAATTTAATTTAGCAAATTCTTCACTAACTTATAAGTAAATTTATCCAAACACCCGTATAACTTATAATAATTCATCAACTTATCACTTATATGACACTTACTCATTTTAAGTTATAAGTCAACTTTTTTGTGATACCCCAAACACGCACTCTGTTTCTTCTTCTTAATCCTAGCTTTAGGAGTTTATTGAAAGTATTATCATGTTACCCCATAAGTCTAATATGCAAATTATGAAATTACTAGTCGATAACCCGTGCGAAGCACAGATCGAGAATAAAAATTAAATTATTTAAAATAAAATTTAAAATATTGAAAACAAAAATAACTAATAAATAATATTTAAATATGTAGTTGAAGAGAATTAAAATTTGAAATTCAGATGAAAGTCTATAATAAATAAATAATATTTTTAATTATGTAATTATAAAGAATTGAATCATAAGTGAAATCAAATAAGTGGACTTTAAATAAATATATAACTTCGGTAACTACGTAAGAGATATTTAATGTGATACCATTGTATAATTGACTTTTCTATTTGGTACCGGCACCGCTCGAAGTTTTTGACAACCAAGTAGCATCACTATACTTTTGACTTCATCCACACCGTTAACCAAACGTCAGTCAACTGTTATAAAATTATGAAAATTTTTATTTGGTACCATCCGAAATTTTTTACTTTTAAATACGGGGAACCATTCAACTTTAGTTTGATTTCAACTCCAAAATACCACTATATTAAGGATTCTGATAAATTTGATGAATCTGATCATTATGATCAAAGTCCTTACTTTTGGTGGACAAATAGATGCTTAACAATATTTTTGAGGGACATAAAATCAAGCAGTTTGAACAAATTCATCATATTCATTAAAAAAATTGTATTTTGGAGTTGAAGCATAAGTCGATTGATGTCACTTGAAAGTCAAAAATTTCAGAGGGGTATCAAATGGAAAATGGAAAGAGTATTAGTATTTTTCAAGATTCTTGGTTGAGAGGAAAAAGGAATTACAAGGTTGAAGATCATTATAGGAACAATGTCAGAAATGATAAAGTTTGTGAATACTTCCGTCCAAACATCAGAGAATGGGACGTGAGAAAAGTGGAACAAAATTTTCATTCTGATGATGTTAAATGCATTCTTCAGACACGTATTCCACAAAATGAAGTGTCAGATAGAATTGCTTGGAGCTTAACAAGTAATGGTAAATATTCTGTCAAGTCTTGCTATAGACAGTGACAAAACAATCAGACGAGTAGGGGGCAAAGTAATGCAGTGAGAGGTTGGAATAGAATTTGGAAAATGGAGATCCCACATAAGTCAAGAATTTTTCTCTGGAGGTTCTGCAAAAACAACATTCCTGTGAGTAACTTATTAAATGGCAAAGGTGTTCACATTCCAATCATTTGTCCAATGTGCAAAAGAGATATTGAGCATGTCATGCACTTCTTTTTTACTGTGATTTTGCGAGTAAGTGTTGGCAGAAGGCTGGTCTAAGCTATGACACGAGTGAGGTAGAATATGCAGTGGATTGGCTTTTGGACAAGTTAAGCACAGAGACAATGGATAGATTGGTCACTATTACGAAGGTGTTAACAGGAATTTGGTTTGCAAGAAACCAAAAAGTTTGGGAGAATAAGGAGATAGATGCAAGTTTAATTATGGAGATGAGCTCAAAACAGATTAAAGATTGGCATGATGCAAATAAGAAAAAACAGCTACCTATGGTACATTCGAATTCTGAGGTTGTCAGTATGGATAAGTGGAAACCGCCTATGAGTGGATGGGTGAAACTGAATGTAGATGCATCAGTTAAAGAGGGTGATCCAGACTTTGCGGTTGGAATGGTCATCGGGAACGAACATGGTCAATTTATGATGGGAAGAAATCGGAGGATTGCAGGTCAAGTAAGTGTAATTGAAGCAGAAGCTTATGGTGTGTTGGAAGCTCTCCACTGGCTACAAGATTTGCAACTCAAACAAGTGGTTATTGAAAGTGATTCTAGTCTGGTAGTTCATGCACTACAACAACATTCTGAGTACTTTGTGGAAGTTGGTAATATACTGGAAGCTTGTTTTAGAATTATGCAGAGCCATAGTGATTTGGGGTTTAGTCATGTTAAGAAGCACGCAAATAGGGTAGCTCATAGTTTAGCTAGAATCCCCTGTTTGACAGGTTGCTATAATTTGTTTATATATCCTCCTCATTGTGTGTTGGAGATTTTACTGTATGATCATCTTTCTATTTAATGAAATTTCTTTTGCTCAAAA
Organism: Heracleum sosnowskyi; assembly: GCA_030848705.1. NCBI lineage: Eukaryota > Viridiplantae > Streptophyta > Magnoliopsida > Apiales > Apiaceae > Heracleum > Heracleum sosnowskyi. Next base: position 2,970,819 of record CM061242.1, on the reverse strand, counting down.
AAAAAAATTGGATCATATCTTTAACACTGGAGATACACTTGTAGTTTTGAAAAATATATCATGAGGAGTCCTGTGAGAGAGGTTAATTGTATCATATAAACATAATTGTTTTAACTGTATGATTTATGATGTATGTTCTCGACTATTAAATAAAGTTTATGCATTTCTTTATTCTACACTCTTATATACTCCCTCCGTCTCGTCCATTTGTTTACATTTGAGTTAGGCACGGAGGTTAAGAAAAAATAATAAAGTAGTGGAAAAAGTAGAAAAAATGGATTAAGTGGTGGGACCAACCAATATTTAAGATATAAAGTGAGAATAGTGGAGGAAAGTAGTGCAAGTAGTTGATTTTTATATTGTAAAAATTTACTACTTTTGGAAAGTTTAGAAATGTAAAGAATTGGGAGGGACATCCCAAAAATGAAAGTGTAAAGAAATTATTGAGACATAGGGAGTAGTAACGAATCAGAGTTTAAAATTATCGGGGATTGAAATATTGATGATTATTCGATATCACTCTAGTCAAAGTATAACGTATACAAATGAGAGTTTACCAACTTTTTTTGTCTCATCCCTTCACTCCCTATCCTAACCCTAATTGCCCCCCCTTTCCCCTTTTCACTATCCCATTTCCCCTTTTAATCTTCGCCCCTATCTTTTTTCTCCTCTTATTCTTTCTCTTTCTCCGGCTTCTCTAGCATGTCTCTTCCTTACCATTTCACTCATTCATCACCGGATTCTTCTGATTCAGTTGATGATGCGTTAACTTGGGATGAATCTTCTATCTGTTTTTGGGGACTCGGTTCTGTTTGATGTTATCAATGACTCACACCTTGAGTTTTTCGATGAAATTTCCTTGAATTAATTCAAGAGTGACTCCTGGAGATTCCAAAGGAAAGAGGGTCTTGCCCCCCTTGGGCCTAGATCCTTCTCTTCCTTCTTCTTCTCTGGAAAGAGATCTGAGCACTTTTGTGCAAGGACGGGAGCGGTCTGACTTGGCGAAACTTTGAGTGAATGCTAATTTGAATGGGGAGCGGAGGACTGCTACTACAACTAGCGTGGCTGGCACACCCTTCTCCTACCCTATTCAACACTCTCTTTCCAACAGATGCGTGGATGATAATGGGTTTGTTTTCTTTCCTAATTTTCAACCTCAGATCTTGAATACCAGTCTTCCTGGGACTTCGGCTAGCCTTGATCCGTGTACTAGTTTTTCTAGTACCAATATGATGTCTAATATGAATGCGAACTTAATTCAGAATCAGAATGTGAATGTGACTATTACTGATGATAATGAGAGAATTGTAGATATGAATGAGATTGCGAACCTTAATGAGAATGTTCAGGATATTAATGAATTTGATTTAGATAAGGTGTCCTTAATTGGCACTTGATTGGCCACACTCTCCCTCATCTCTTTGTGAGGTCTTGTGCCTTTTTAAGATGTGATGACTTGAAAGAAGCAAATTACAATGATTTGGGTTATTATGAGTGTTAGAAATTATGTTGATTCTTGATGATAACTAAACTAACTCAGTAAAATTTGTATAAGTAAATTGTAGGCTTCAACGGATAGCATGTTATTACAATATCGGTTGAAGGGTAGCTTATCTCTTGATAAGTCTTAATGTAACATACTCTTTCTTGTTCAAGTACTAGCAGTTGAAATGTAATAGTGTAGGCTGAACAAGTCATGTTGACTTATAAATAGATATGTAGAATAGGGAAGCTAATTGTAAATAATTTGTGCCTTGTAATTTTACATAAGAGAAATTTTATTTCAACGGATAGTCATTCAGCTTTCAACGGATGCACCTTGGAAAACTTCAACGGATGCAACCACAACACTTTCAACGGATGCTACATGATTAACCTCAACCGACACCACTTCAATTATTAACAGTTGAAACTGTGAAAGGGACAGTCCTGACAAGTCACATGGGTTGATGGAACAGAAAGAGCATGGAAACCAGCATTTTAGGAAACCCTGAAAAAAAGGAAGCATTTTATTTCCATTTGGTCAAAAGAGATGATTCTTCAAGGACAATTAACTAAAAGGCAAATCATTGCAAGGACCATTGGCCTTAGAGTGAAAAAACAAGCTTTTGGATTTTACCTACTATACTCTTTTATGTAGTTCAATTCAACTTCTAAACTTGGAGTATATAACCAAGTATATCAATGTTTTTGAAGTTAAGAAATCAGATTTACTTTTAAAGAGCTTAAGAAATAACCTTTATAAATTGCCGAAGCAAAAACATTGTAACTGCAGTTGTGAGTTTGTTCAAAAACTACACAGTGATTTCTTCAAATAAAATCTTTCAGGTGAAACAATCAATCCACCTGAATTTTTAATTCTTGTGTTATTAGTTTTCTGTAATTTTATATTTCTGTTCTAAGTTTAGCTTTGTCAGTTAAAAAGAATTGGAAATTTAAAGGATTGTATTCAACCCACCTTTCTACAATCCTGTGATTTCATTGTCAGGGAATAACAATTGGTATCAGAGCAAGTTTCTAACATACAAGAAGTTTAAAGATCAAAGACAATCAGAATCATGGGAAAGAAGGATAATGGAGTGAAGATACCAATTCTTGACAAAGACAATTACTTTCACTAGAAAGTGAAGATGCATCTGAACCTCATGTCTATAGATGAAGGGTATGTGGATTGCATTGATTTGACATATCGAACTGTCATAGAAGAAAAATGTTGTTTCTTTTGCTCTTTTATTTTAATAAAACTAAAACTTCAGCGCTCAGGAACAATACGAAAAATCATCCGAACATCTTGGTTAGAGTTCTGCACTATTTTTTGCATGCTACAGCCAAGGTTGGATTCAGTTTTTTTCGAGTTTAGCTTGGTGCAAGGGGTTCCCCTTCATAGTTCGGAAAGGTAATTAAAAATAGCTATTGACATATTGAAAAAAAAACTATAACAAACGTCTGGATTTAATAACATTGTATTTTTTGAATAACCAAATTTTGTGTTGAGATTGTAAGATCACCATTAGGGTGTTCATGTTTATATCCAGAGACCGGCACCAACATTCCTTATTTATGGACAAAGGAATGTGAGTTAGTAAGGACTGTTGAGTGCCATTTGTGATTTGGATTAGTAAATACTATACACTAGTAATTGTATCATTTGTATGAACTTTACGGTTTCATGCTCATAGTGCTCCACATATTCAATTTCTCAACATATAAAAGTACAACTGCTGCCTAACGACCCGATCCTATTACTTGAATTACATGAGAGGTGTACTAGAGGAAGAGTTATTTAATTAACATGGTGGTTGCCAATGACGAAATCAGATATCAACTTTTACTTTTTTGGATTATAAGAACAAGAGTTTTAGGATTTTTTTTCAACTACCATTCTCCTCTTTGAAATTGTTGGTAATTAAATGTTGCAAAATTTTTGAGTAAATAAATTTTAAGAATAAAGAAGGCTCAATAGCATTCATATCAGACATCTTTATATTAACACTTCGGGTTTATTCTTATTTTTGTTAATTGTTGTAAAAACTTGTTATAAAATAATTATCCACACATATTGATCTTGTACTCGTGAATTCAGTCTGGAGCTCCAAACAGTACTTAGAAACAAAGTGATGCAACATTCATGAAGAACTATAATAGAAATAGAAATAAAGAGAAATGGATACGAAAAGATATATAATTTTGAGGATAACTAATTTTCGAGATAGTAAAATTTATTGCTTAACATGGCCAGCCTATATTAGTGGTAGAAATTAGAAATGTTCAGTTATCTTCACAATCAGATATGAAGCAGTTCTCCATGCAGTTTATTTTCTTCATATCTGTCAATCAAGTAACAAAGAAATGTTAAAGCATTTAAAAATCAAAGTGAAAATATTTTGATGAATTTGTATATATTGTAGCGATTGAGATTAACCTGTTTCGATACTACAGACTCGAATTGCACATTCGAAATTGCAAGACTTCAACCCAGCTGGTGAAGACATAGGTACTGGTGGTTTAGGCGGCAATGGTGGTTTAGGCGGCACTGGTGGTTTAGGCGGCAATGGTGGTTTAGGCGGCATTGGTGGTGTAGGCGGCACTGGTGGTTTAGGCGGCAATGGTGGTTTAGGCGGCATTGGTGGATTAGGTGTGGGTGAGGGGGAGGGTGCTATGCAAGAAGTTAAACACTTGGTAATACACAGTAAGGTTGAATTTTTTGAAAGACAACCAGTTGCACATTTTAAAAAGCATGAAATGTTGAAATCTACAGCTTTTGCATGACTAGGAGACACTAAAATGGTCATTACAACCATCATAATCATCATCAAACTTGTAACTGTAATCCCCTTCATTTTTGCCATATGTAACTTAATTATGTTTATCCGGTGTGTAATGTGTTATTTATAGGTCACAAAGGCTAAATTACATACTTCTTAGTTACAGGAAGTATGATTTCGTTTTAGATATGATCTTGCCTCATGGGAAAATTCAGGTATAATTGATGAAACCGTGTTAAAACTCTTCCTCATTTAAACAGAATGCGTAAATCATGATTAAATGAAATTCTTATGAACTATATGTATGTTTGTACATTTCTTTGCTATCTACACTTTCATGAGGATGATTCTGTGATCTTACTCGAAAACGGTCTGGATTTTGGTTGCGAAGATTTCGACATGGCATAATTAAAGTTGAATGTTAGAAATCACCAACATTTTACTTAACTTATTAACGATTTCTTTATTTTTCTAATATTTTATATTTTTACATTTGTGTTTTTAAATATTTTTTTAATTTAAAATACAAGTGTTGAAAGCATTGTATTTAAAAATTATTTTTTCAAATTTAATTTTGCAAATTATTCACTAACTTATAAGTACATTTATCCAAACACCCGTATAAATTATAAGAATTCATCAACTTATCACTTATATGACACTTACTCATTTTAAGCTATAAGTCCACTTTTTGTGATACCCCAAACACGCACTATGTTTCTTCTTCTTAATCCTAGCTTTAGGAGTTTATTGAAAGTATTATCATGTTACCCCATAAGTCTAATATGCAAATTATGAAATTACTAGTCGATAACCTGTGCGAAGCACGGATCGAGAATACAAATTAAATTATTTAAAATAAAGTTTAAAATATTGAAAACAAAAATAACTAATAAATATTATTTAAATATGTAGTTGTAGAGAATTAAAATTTGAAATTCAGATGAAAGTCTATAATAAATAAATACTATTTTTAATTATGTAATTATAAAGAATCGAATCATAAGTGAAATCAAATAAGTGGCCTTTAAATAAATATATAACTTCGGTAACTACGTAAGAGATATTTAATGTGATACCATTGTATAATTAACTTTTCTATTTGGTACCGGCACCGCTCGAAGTTTTTGACAACCAAGTAGCATCACTATACTTTTGACTTCATCCACACCGTTAACCAAACGTCAGTCAACTGTTATAAAATTATGAAAATTTTCATTTGGTACCATCTGAAATTTTTTACTTTTAAATACGTGGAACCATTCAACTTCAGTTTGATTTCGACTCCAAAATACCACTATATTAAGGATTCTGATAAATTTGATGAATCTGATCATTATGTTCAAAGTCCTTACTTTTGGTGGACAAATAGATGCTTAACAATATTTTTGAGGGACATAAAATCAAGAAGTTTGAACAAATTCATCATATTCATTAAAAAAAATTGTATTTTGGAGTTGAAGTATAAGTCGATTGATGTCACTTGAAAGTCAAAAATTTCAGAGTGTTATCAAATGGAAAATTCCATAATTTTATAAAAATCGATTAACGTTTGGTTGACGAAGTGGTACTGTGTAAATGAATCCAAAAGTATATTGGCGTCATTTCGAAGTTGAAACTTTCGAGTGATACCAAATGAAAAAACTAATTGTAATATCGAATGAAATATCTTATGTAATTACACTAAATCAAACCCAACTTTGAAATAAAATAAATTAATTTAAATATATTTTATAACCAAAATTTGGCTTTTGATATTATAATGTTCCAATGAAAAAGAGTTTCAATTCTTAATAAACTCCTATGCTAATTATATTAAGCTAATTATATTAAACTAATTATATTCAACTAATTAAATAATTAAATGTATATTGCGGTATATATGACATACCATACAAAAAGGTTTTTTTCTTTTAATAAAGAGTATACATCTAATTAAAATATTAATTATATTAATTTGGAATTAAGTTAATTTTATTAAGCTAATTAACATAATAATTATATGTATATCGCGATATACATGACATACCATGCTACTAATAACGGGTTTCTAATTTTAGTAAAGAATGTTGATTTAATAATAATTATTTTATTAATTTAGAATTAAGCTAATTTTATTAGTTTGAAATTAAGTTAATTATATTAAGATAATAATTATATGTATATCGCGGTATATATGGTACACCATAAAATTAAGAGGAGATTTCTACTTTTAATATTAATATTATTTTTAATTTAATAATAATAATTATATTAATTTGAAATTAAGTTAATTAAACTATTATATATATAGCGTCGTATACGTTTTTTTTTTGAAACAAAACGTACTTGCTTATATTATTAAATCCATCTCAAGATTACACAAAATAAATTCGGGAGCAATATCATAATACTCCCTAAGACCTGAACTAGAACATGCAACTCGAGCAAGCTCGTGAGCCACACTATTCGAGTGTTATTAGTTTTCTGCAATTTCATATTTATGTTCTAAGTTTAGCTTTGTCAGTTAAAAAGAATTGGAAATTTAAAGGATTGTATTCAACCCCCTTTCTACAATCCTGTGATTTCATTGTTAGGGAATAACAATTGGTATCAGAGCAAGTTTCTAACATACAAGAAGTTTAAAGATCAAAGACAATCAGAATCATGGGAAAGAAGGATAATGGAGTGAAGATACCAATTCTTGACAAAGACAATTACTTTCACTAGAAAGTAAAGATGCATCTGAACGTCATGTCTATAGATGAGGGGTATGTGGATTGCATTGAGAAAGGACCTCATGTACCTATGAAGCCAAACACTGGAATTTCTCAACAAGGAGAAGGAGCCCCAGACACAATCCCAAAGCTGCCATCAGACTGGACATTGGAAGATATCACTGAAATGCATAAGGATAAAAAGACCATGAATATTTTGTTCAATGGTCTAGAGAATGATATGTTTGACAATGTTATCAACTGCACTACAACCAAGTAAGTCTGGGACACAATTCATACTCTGTGTGAAGGAACTGAGCAAGTTAGAGAGAACAAGATGCAACTTCTCCTACAACACTATGAACACTTTCACTTCAAAAATGGTGAATCTCTGAATGATACTTTTAGTAGATTTCAGAAATTATTAAATGGATTGAAGTTGTATGGAAGATTGTACCAAACCAAAGACTCAAATCTCAAGTTTCTAAGAGCCTTGCCCAAGGAATGGAAGCTTATGACGGTTTCTTTGAGAAATACTCAAGAGTACAAGGACTTCACTTTTGAGAGGCTTTATGGAACATTGAAGACTTATGAGTTAGAAATGGAGCAAGATGAAGAGATTGAGAAGGTCCAAAAGAAAGGTGGTTCTATATCTCTAGTTTCTAGTGTGGATGAGGCTGAGGACATGAAGATGAAAGGAACTGCTAAAACTACACCAAACAATGATGTTTATGAAAGTAAAGCTGAATCAAGCACATGCAAGGGAAAGATGTACGAGGAAGGTGAATCTTCTAATCAAGAAGAGATGGATGAGCTAGATGAACACTTAGCTTTTCTGTCAAGAAAATTCTCTAAGCTAAAGTTCAAGAAAAATCCTGAGGTGACCAACCCTTTCAAGAAAGACTTTCAACCAAACAAAAATTTTGTTGAAAGGTCTAAGTTCAAGTGCTTTAACTGTGGAATTGGAGGTCACTTTGCAAGTGAATACAGGAAACCTAAAACTGAGAAGAAAGAAAGGAAGTTTTAGCCTGTAGATTACAAAAATAAATATTTTGAACTTCTCAAAAAAGAAAGGGCACTCATCATTCAGGACTATGATTGGGCTGCTGATAGGAATGATTCAGATGAAGACACTGAGTATATCAACCTTGCACTTATGGCTGATTCAACTGAGCAGGAAGCAAGTTCATCAAGCAATCAGGTATTCTCTACAAACCTTACTGAGCTTTCTAAAGAGGAATGCAATAGTACCATTAATGAAATGTCTACTGAATTGTACCATTTGCGTGTAACTCTTAAATCACTTACCAAAGAAAACACTAGGATTAAAGATGGTAATTTGTTCTGAAGTGATAGGAATGCTGCATTAGAAGCTCAATTCATTGAGTTTGAGAAAATGAGGTTAGATTGTCTGAATGCTAAAAATGAACTGCTAGTTGTATTGAAAAGAGAAGAAATTCTCAAAAATTAGTTAGCCAAAGAACATGAAATAATTGCCACTTGGAATGATGTCAGGAATGTTGCAACCAACATTATAAAAGTTCAAGGAATGGAAACATTCTGTAAAGAAACCTGAAATAAGGAAAAGAAGAAACTAGATGTTGTTGTTGAGGATCTAGGATCTGATGATGCTTCAACGGATAGTGATCATCCGTTGAAAGATAAATGCTAATGTCAGCAAGGAAAAACTTGAGAAATTGAACAGGAAGTATGGTCCAACCAGTAAAAACTTTGTTTAAGGAGAAAGTAGTAACTCTAAGAAAGTTGAGAAGGTGAACATAGGTCATTTGTCCAACAAGAAATTGAAGGACAAATTAGAAAACATTGAGGTTAAGGCTGGGGGTAAAAATAAGAAAAACATAAATGGTAAAGTAGGCATTACCAAACATAACAATTACACACCTAATAAGTTTGCCCCTAGAAAGACATGTGTTAATTGTGGTAGTGTTAATCATCTGTCTACTAACTACAAGTCTGTTAAGAATGCTAATGTTCAAATGCCTATGCCTAATGTTCCTATGCCTTTCATGCCTAATATGTTTGCACATAATGCTCATGCATCCAATCTGTATGCTAACATGCCATTTGTTCCAAATCCTTACTTGAATGCATTTAACATGTCACAAATGCCATGGAACATGCCAACATTCACAAATGCTTGCATCAAACATTTATGCACCTGAGAACATGCAAAGAGATATGTCTCAAAGGTCAACACCAAGGGTCAAGGTTGATTTAAATCAATCAAAATCTAAATTGCAAAATGACTTGAGAAATAAGGTGACGGATAACAAGACAGGACCCAAGGAAACTTGGGTACCAAAATCAACTTGATTTGGTTGTGATGTGTGCAGGGAAAAAGAAGGAATCTATGGTACATGTATAGTGGTTTTTCTAGGCACATGACTGGAGATTCTACCCTGCTCAAAGAGTTCAAGGAAAGAGTTGGCCCTAGCATTACCTTTTGGAGATGACAGCAAAGGTTATTCAAAGGGATATGACTTAATTGCAAAAGAAAATGTCATCATTGATGAAGTATCACTGGTTGATGGACTCAAGTATAATCTGCTAAGTATTAGTCAACTGTGTGATAGAGGTTTTTCTGTTTCATTTTCACAAGAAGTCTGTGTTGTCTAAAGCAAAAAGGACAATAATGTGGTGTTGATAGGCTACAGAAAGGGAAATGTGTACATTGCTGACTTCAATTCAACAAATGCGAATACAGTCACTTGTCTTTTCAGCAAAGCAAGAAAGGATGAGAGTTGACTATGGCACAAGAAGTTGTCACATTTAAATTTCAAATCCATGAATGACTTGGTGAAGAAAGAGCTAGTTAGTGGTATTCCATAATTGTAGTTTTCCAAGGATGGATTGTGTGATGCATGCCAAAAGGGGAAGCAAAAGAAGGCCTCCTTCAGAAGCAAGACTGAGTCATCAGTTGATCAACCTCTACAGCTTCTACACGTGGATTTATTTGGACCAATACATGTAATGTCAATATCAAAGAAGAAATACTGCCTTGTGATTGTGGATGATTTCTCTAAATTTACATGGACTTACTTTCTGCACTCCAAGGATGATGCAAGTGATATCATAATCAATCACATCAAGGTTGCAAAAAATCTTCCTGAAATCAAAGTAAGAAGAATCAGGAGTGATAATGGCACTGAGTTCAAGAATTCAACAATGAAGCAGTTTTGTGAAGAAAATGGAATTGTTCATGAGTTTTCTGCAGCAAGGACACCACAATAGAACGGAGTGGTAGAAAGGAAAAATAGGACTCTTATTGAAGCTGCAAGAACAATGCTAGATGAATCAAATTTACCTACTTATTTCTGGGCTGAGGCAGTTAACACTGCATGTTTCACTCAGAACATTTCTTTGATAAATCAAGCAAAAGGAATGACTTCATATCAATTATTGAGGAAAAAGAAACCAACTTTGGAATTTCTACATGTCTTTGAATGCAAGTGTTTTGTACTGAGAAACCAATGTGAAATTCTTGGTAAATTTGAAGCAAAGGCGGATGAAGCAATTTTTTTGGATATGTAGCTGGAAAAGCCTACAGAGTCTACAATCACAGAATCAACATTGTTATGGAATCTGTACATGTTGTTTTTGAGAGGAAGGCACGTTGATTAATATTCAAACCTAGCCTCAACGGCATGGACAAAAAAGACAATTGTCTTTTGTATACATGTTCCAGCTGCATTACTATCACACAAACAGATTACTTTAAAAAAGAATACTTTAAAAAAGGGTATGCAATTAACATTATTATCACAGAAACAGATTCTCAACTCAAGAAAAAAGAAATATTAATAAGAGATTTTACCTTAGCTGCTCCCGGTCCATCCGTCTTATATATATTGTTTAGCACATCGACCGCGACGTGGATAATGGCTTGTCGTGTCTCTCTAGTAATAGGATGGTCGGAAGGTAGCGAGGAGTCTCTTTCTACCACATCTCGTGCTAAAAGACGGATCTGCTCGGGTGTCAACATGTACTCCTCCGGATTGGCTCGGGCCTGGGCCAGGGTCTCATCCACGACTCGCATGAACATGTCATCCTGTAGGCGAGCCAAGGCAGATCTACCGGAGCTTCCTTCTCCTTTTCGAGGCCTCGGGGGACGTCCATCAGACTCTGTGACAATAGAACATAAATATGTTATTACTATGAATAAAAGACACAATATAACATAAAAGACATGGGATACCAGTTTAATAAATCAAACAAAAACTTAATTATTACTATTAACATAAATCTTAATTAAAGCCATTATTGTGTATGTACAGAAACTAGTTTAATAAATCAAACAAAACCATAATATCAAAAATTAGCAGTGCATGCGACTTAAACACAATCATTAGGAAAAAACACCATAACTAATGTTTTAATGAATGCATAAATCAATTAACTAGAGGGGTAGTTTTGCATGCCAAAACAGACACCTAGCTTATACTTTTAAATCTACAAAATTATTATCATGTGGGTGCTAAAGCTAATTGGTATGATATCCAAATTCATGCACTTACATGTTCATCCTTTTGGAATTTAATGATAGTATCTGAACTGATTCCAGCCAAATTTTTGGAAACTAAGTAAAGTAAGAAATATATCACACATAAATATCAGAAATATACCATAAACATCTGAGACTCGAAGCTGCGGATGTCCAGGAATCATGTTCTTTCGAACACCTCCTACGACCTCTATCCAACAATGAATTTGGGTTTTCTTGGGATAAAGGCCTTTCTTTATACATATGATAATGTAACGCTCCTGAAAGTATTATGAAGTTAATATAATTATAATATCTAAGAATCAATCCAAAAAATACTAGCTTAGCAAAACGTAAAATCAGACAACATCAGATTACATAGAAAAGTGTAATATTTGAACAAGTGGGGACTGAAAATAATATATATTTCTCATGTAACCTGCATGAAAATCTAAGGGGAGAATAAACAAGTCTGGTCTGTGAAATATTTATTAGTGACGGAACCAGAATTGTGAAATAGTTGAGGCTAAATTAACATATTTACTTATGTTATTCATTCAAGCGAAGGATATATATACTAGGTATGTTTGGGGCATCATGTTGTTTTAAGAGTAAACAATTTATTATATGGAACGGCAAGACAAGCAATTTGATAAATGAAAAAAAAATCGAATTTTGTCATTCAGGGCTACCAACCAGTGCCACTGCATGAACTGGTAATTTGTGGGCTTCAACTCGTAATTTAGGGTTCTTACTTTGTGGGCTTCAACTGTCAAAAACTGGTAATTTATCTCCCACATTTATTGAATTCTTATCATAAGCGAAAATTGGAAACATGTGACTATTATTACTCTTGATTTAGTGAAAACAGAATTTAATTAACTCCTTATGTAAGAGATCCAAAGGATAAAATAAGTATAATATGAACACTTACAATGATCCGTTTGGCGTCCTCGGTAATCCACTCACCCTTCCTCGCATTTTTTTTCAATGTGTGACAGTCTTTATAGACAACAAGTTCATCCAGATTGCCATCGTGTGACTCCATATAATCATGTTCAAGAATTTATAAACAAAATCAAATCAAATTTTCAATATACAATAAAAGTAGACAATAAAAAGTTCAATTTCATGCTAAAGAAATGGTAGGTGCAAGTCAGTATTGTGATATAATAGCATACCCGACGACGACGGTCAAATGAACGCGCACCAGATGTGTGAGGCATTTTCACAGTTTGTCGGGCCTTCTTACCAGCGGCATAATATTTCTTAAATTCCTCGCTTACCCAATAGTCGGCTAATCTGGACCAAACACCGGGTTTCATATATAGCGGCCTGTGATTTGCATAAGTAGTCCCTGCAGCTTCTGCGATCTTCGCGTCAGCCCTTTCCTTGTCATCGGTAAGGGTACGGCGCAAGTTATCACGCATGTGCGCACGTATGGAAGCCCTTGCCTCACTTTCAGTGGCAAATTTCGGATCATATGTGTAGTAGCGCTGCAAAAAAGAATAAGTGGAAGGCGTAAGATAGAACAGAAAGACCATTAAACAAATGTGATCTAATATATTTATATATATGTACATATATGTGGAGCAATCCGGCAAGATAACACTAAAAATATAAATTTAAAATCCAACCGGCTAGTTCTGAAAATGGTATGTGAAGTCACATGTATATGTCTATTGCTGATACATGGTTTACATTCGCCAAAAATAATATTGGAAATAGATAATTCAATTATGGACACCACAACTCAGCTCCAAAAATAAATTAAAGTAATGTCTTTCTGTATCAAAATTTATAGAAAAATATTCAATTTATTTCATAATCATTTAAAGTAACCTATAGAGCTATACCTGATGAGAAAATGTGTCATTTAATAATAAACATTGTAGAAACAAAACATGCAGCCAATATTCAACACATTTTATAATTTAGAGTGTGTGTACGTGTCTATCTTGCATTGGATTAAGTGAGTGATTTTATCAATTTATTTTCATTTCGATAGTTTAAATTACGAGATTGCAAATTACACATTACAGAAGTAAATAAATATGTATGGTATACCAAGAACTCGTCTATACACTTATTCCAGAACCCAGAGGATTTCCTATCAATTTCTTTAACCCCAGCACAGCCATCTGGCCAAAACATGCGCATAACTGCCAATAAATTTCGCAACGCCATTGGACAATCTATCCTGAAATATCAGAACAAAACTATTATTAGTTTAGAAATACATTACTAACCTGAATTCATCCATGAACTTATGGTATTATAATAAAATAGAAAAATAGGTTCACAATTTGATTCCCATTTCTGAATAAACTTATGGCATTTATTAGATCATAGTTCTGGTTGAGATGAATAAAATAAACAGTCATGATAGTCTCGCTGAACTTAGATATGGTAGTAGAAAAGATTACAAACAATCAGCCATGATAGATATAACAGTCATGATAGACTTCAGAGGGTCTCCCGGGGGAAACTATCGTCATATAGTCATAATAATTAGGACAAACTTGGAAGGCATGCAAATCAACAATCTAATTTGTGCTTAATTATATAGATATAATTTAAACTACACATCCAGTGAAACAAATTGCTGTAAATCCAACATATCTAGGTCAAAAACTTTTACAAAAAATTTACATATCAATATAGACAAACAACAAAAGTTATCAAGAAACAGGGCAAAGTATTGTTTTATGTCAGGCAAAGTATGTTACTTAAATTTCAATTAAAAGGAAAATCAATTATCTTTGTTAAATATCATCAAGACAATGACGTAAGGAAGATGATGTCACTCCAGTGACATCATAATTATTGTTTGCTAGTGGACACCAAGTAGAAAGTTCAGTTTATATAAAGATAATCAGTTGTCTTTTTAAGGGTATCATTATAAAGGTATAAACACGTGAATCTATTTGTATAAGTTGATAACTTACAAGTTACCGGCAATACGAACAACCGTCTGCTTCTCAGGGTATTTACCAAATCCACCAGGAGAATAGCCTCGGGTCCTATGTTTGCAGGGATCAGAATCCACCCCAAGTGGAAGAATCTGGTTCCCAACATCGTCTTGAATAATTTGGTTCCCAGCATCGTCTCGAATAATCTGCCTCCCATCATCGTCCCAAAGAAGACATTCAGAATTTTCATCATCATCTCTAAGTCGACGACGTCCTCTTCTTGCACCTCCCCTAGCCCTACCGCCTACCCTAGCACCTTCTGTACAACCTTCCCCAACACCAGTACCACTACCATCTCCGCTATCACTAGCACCGCTACTCTGCCCCCCAACACCACTACCAGCGGTGTTTGGTCTGTCCCCACTGCCATCATTGACCCCCCGATCACCATTTTCATTATTGTCCCCCTGGCCATCATTGTCCCTCAGACTACCACCACTTCCACTTCCACGACCACCCCTTCCACGACCACCACCACTTCCACTTCCCCGACCACTACCAGAACCCCAAGCACTGGAAGCCCTCCTCCCTGCCATTATCCCTGCAACACTGAAAAGAAGTCCAAACAAGATTGTTAAAATTTGAGGTTAAAACCTGGTCAGACACTCAAATGGTTTGATGCCTTAACTTTATAATCCAATAATGTGAATGGTCAACTAGATTGTGATAAAAGTAAATGCTTTACTATTCAAAGAATCACTAGCAGAGAGCCGGGACATGGCCATGGGTAGTGCAGCAGAGCTGAGTCATATAACGAAATTGTCCAATACATGTAGTAGAAGACTTTGATCCTTTTCATTGTGAGGTGCAATATTTGATGAACATATATATAATCTTCATGACTCCTAAAAGTATACTATACTTAAAAAGCAAATTTAGCAAATTATCACCTCAACCAGCAATCTGCCTACAGTTTTAGCAAAGAAGAGGTTTGACTTTTATCCATGTTATAGAAAACGATAAACTAACTTATTGACTAATTAATCAACTGTCTACATACGAGTTTTGATGGATATGCTATTACGACCATAGCTTTCAGCTGAGTTAAGTGTTAAATACCGTGAAGCTGTGGACAATACAATTATTTAATTTCATTTGAATCTTGCAAAAGATTACGTAGCCTCTACGCCAGACAATATATATAGCACTTGTACGTATATATCTTCATATGTAATTTTGAAATGGAACAACAATATGACACATCAATACTAACTTAATTAATCTCCGAAGCATGCCTTGATTCAAATGTTCTGCTCCTAAAAATAAAATTCCAGAAAGATTACAAACACGACTAGCACAATAAGTAAGAGTATCGTAGTACTGCAGTACTAGCTAGCATATATCAGTATTTATACCAAATCTTTTGTAACATATCAATGTTTTGATTACCTCATTAACACCAATATATACCAAATTATATTCATATACAGAGTTAGGCATAAAAAGGAAAATATGGAATATTGTTAAAAGAACTACAATATGCTTTTACCCAGTGAATATATAGATACCCAGTGATAAATATTAATAAATATTCATACCCAGTGTAAGATATACATACGCAGTGACATATATACATACCCATCAACATAAAAGTGATAGATTAAAAGTTGATTTTGATTGTAAGCTTGTACTTAATAATACGACGATGATGTATATAGAGACATGCATGTTTTCACAAAACAAAAATCATAGAACAAAACAAAGATCGAACCTTGTAATCAGTACGAAGAGTGTTATTGTGACAGCAGCCGTGTAATCCTTGCAATTGATTTGAAATTGGAAGAAAAGTAAAGATCAAAATATGAGAGAGGACTCAGCAGCCGTTTGTATATGAGAGAGGTCTTGACTAAAAAGTAAAAAAGGATGAGCAAAGTCGTGTTTAGGGTTTTTGGTCTTAACAAACAACGTCGTATGAGTGATTGGGCGGTCAATTCAATTTTGCCCCAAATTTTTACTGCCAATCCTTACGACGGTTTCCTGTCGTATGTTAATATTTAAAAGATAAAACCACAGCAAGTTTCGAACCAGGGTCCCTCTTAACAATTCAATTGTTCCTAACCACTTGAGACAAACGTGTTTTGTGAGATATTTTAGATTGTTTGTATCTATACGTTAGCCATTATATTTTATGAATATTTATGATTAATATAATTGATTAATACGTAAACCAAAAATGATTTATAAAACTTCTATGTAATATTCCTTAAATTTTGTACATACTTCACTAACATATGTGATTTAGGAATGAATATAAAAATTTAATGTGGTTAATTTAAGTTCGCCTTATAATCAGTTTAAATTTTAAGTATCACAACAACACACATGAGCATTTATATAACATGTTACTATTGTTGTTATGAGATATTATTTGATATGTAGCTAATATAATAATATAATCTTGAATTCTTATAAGAGAATATCAATGAAGTGATATCGCCGTTCACAAACTAATAAATGTAACGAATTTTGACATGTGGTCATCAGTGTCTTATTAATATATACGAACATACAATACATAACATTGTTGTTGTGGTTTCTTAGTTTATATGTTAATTAGATATTAAAATTGAAATAATAACACCATAGATATTGTTTGCTTAATAGACTTTTAACGATACATTAATTTATATGATAGTATTCGTAACGAATTTCAATGTAAGATTTATGTTAGTGATTTCTCGTTAATGTTGTTAGTGATTTCTGATAGTATTTTTATTGCATTGTAAACTAATCGAAAATAAAATCTATGATAGATCTATATGTTTGCATAAAGGATGAAGAATCCCAAAAAAACCTAAAGATACTTATGACGGACAAAGAATTTCGTCGCAATTTAGAGTTACTTACGATGATTCTTCCGTCGTAAGTAACCCAGATTAACGACGATATTCAAAGGCCGTCGTAAGTTACCCAGACTAACGACGATATTAAATTCGAAGGCCGTCGTAAGTAACCCAGACTAACGACGATATTCAAAGGTCGTCGTAAGTTACCCAGACTAACGACGATATTCAACGGCCGTCGTAAGTTACCCAGACTAACAAACATTGCAGCCTGCAGTTTTTCCGTCGTAAGCAACCCAGACTAACGACGATATTCAAAGGTCGTCGTAAGTTACCCAGAATAACAAACATTGCAGCCTGTAGTTTTTTCCCTTTGCTTTCTTTTTTATCAACTAAATCTATAACAGTAAACCAACAATTTTAAGATAAACTACATATTGTTAAATCAAATCAATGACAAATTTAAACAAAAGAATCAAGGCAAACAAAAACAATCACAAACCTCACATGGAAATTATGAAAGATTTACGAAAAATCCATTTTAATTCATTTAAAATTAGAAATATACCTAGAATGATATAAAAATTCAGTTTTTTTCATAAACACACCACATTATACATTTATAAGATTTTCAAGTCTTCAAATTGCTTAAAAAGTTGCAATCGTAAAAAAAAGTTAGTTCGAGGTAGTGTTAGTGAGCCGAAAATGCATTTTAATTCATTTAAAATTAGAAATATGCCTAGAATGATACGATAATTCAATTTTTTTCCATCAACACACCACATTATACATTTATAAGATTTCCAAGCCTTCAAATTGCTTAACAAGTTGCAATCGTAAAAAAAGTTAGTTCGAGGTAGTGTTAGTGAGCCGAAAATGCATTTTAATTCATTTAAAATTAGAAACATGCCTAGAATGATACGACAATTCAATTTTTTTCATCAACACACCACATTATACATTTATAAGATTTCCAAGCCTTCAAATTGCTTAAAAAGTTGCAATCGTAAAAAAAGTTAGTTCAAGGTAGTGTTAGTGAGCCGAAAATGCATTTTAATTCATTTAAAATTAGAAATATGCCTAGAATGATACGATAATTCAATTTTTTTTCATCAACACACCACATTATACATTTATAAGATTTCCAAGCCTTCAAATTGCTTAAAAAGTTGCAATCGTTAAAAAAGTTAGTTCAAGGTAGTGTTAGTGAGCCGAAAATGCATTTTAATTCATTTAAAATTAGAAATATGCCTAGAATGATACGATAATTCAATTTTCTTCCACTTCAATGCTATCATAACCATCTTCTTCTTCTTCTTCTTCTTTTTCTTCTTCGCTTTCCCTTGCGTTTTCTTCCTCTTCTTCACTTTCCACTTGATCGTGTTGCACTTGTTCTTCTTCTTGATCTTCTTCCATTTGGTATTGTGAAAAGTCAACAAATAACGACCTCGAGGGAAAATCTAATGCAATGGTATTTGAGACTTCTTCTTGAAGAGGTTCCGCATCAACATCTTTTGTTCTTCCACTCAGCAATTGAGGTCTACATGTGATGATCGTGTGAATATTACTATCAGGATTCTTCACACTAGGAGCGTAGTACACTTGAGTGGCTTGACTTGCTAGAATATAAAATCATCCCCTTTTAGTTTTGAATTAAGATCAATTAGGAGCACTCCATTCTTGTCTTTCTTTACTCCCCTAGCATGATCATACCAATGACACTTAAATAAAATCACTTGATTTCCGCCACCGTATGTTTGTTTGAGAATCTCTTGCAAAGTCCCGTAATAATTGCTTCCACTGTCACGATAACAACTTCCCTTCACAAGTACAGCAGAGCTTGATCTTCCTAGGTTGAATGAGTATCCATTGACTTTGCATCTTTTAAAAGAAATCACATAAGAAGTTGGGCCTTGTAACAAATATTGAAATCGGACGTAGTTATGTACCTGAAATGGAACAGTTTCGTCAAACACATGTATCTGAACAAATTTAAAAATTACACAAGTTGTCGTGTATTTAATAAAGTACCTTATTTTGCAACCATGTAACTAAATGAGACTTTAACATTGTATCCATCTCAGTATCACTGAATACATGTGCACTACTATTGCGAACCTCTTCTTCGAACATACTGAAAAAGTGATCATTTCATGTTAGTGCATAATATTTAAAAGAGTTAAAAATGAAAGAAAATATTTGAATTCTTACTTGATATAAGGTGTCAGTTCATGCATGTTAGTGATAATGTAATGTGTTGCAACGTGTAGGGAATCTACATCTAAATTGTAACCAGTACATGCTCCCAAGAGCTCTACTGGATATGTGAATGCCTCCAGTTTATTTGGATCTCGTGAGTGATCATCCACAACATTACGACCTAACAAGTTGTGTGTTGTCTCAACTCCAGACTCGAAGTACATGGAACAGAAATGTGTCAACTCTTCATGTACATACTTTTCTGCAATGGAACCTTCAACTCGTGCTTTGTTCCCCACTTTCTGTTTCATTTTGCGTTGTAGCCTTTCAATATTATACATCCACCGTGTTGGGACAGGGCTAGCGAGTCTACACTCTTCAGGTAAATGAACTGGAAGATGCTCCATTGGATCAAACATGGCTGGAAAGAATAAATTCTCTCAAGTACAAATGATCCCAGCTATGTTTTTTTCCATTTGCCTCAAATTTGATTCGATTAGTGTAGTTGAGCACAAGTCTTTGAAAAAATTTGAAAGATCACAAAGTACTTTGTTTATATCATCTGGAAGAAGTTCACGAAATGCAGAAGGCAACAACTTTTGCATAAATACGTGACAATCATGGGACTTCATGCCTTGGAATTTCAGTTGAGCTATCTTACAACATCTCTTCAAGTTTGATGAACAACCATCTGGGAGTTTCAATCGATGCACCCATTTACATAACAATTTCATCTGATCTCGGGTGAGTTCATATCTAGCTCTAGGTCTGTGTTTACCATTCAACCATCGCTCTTGCTTGATGCCCATTGCTTTCAAATCATCTCTTGATTTTTTGGTATCCTTTGTTTTGGCACTACAGAGAATAGTATGAAATATGGCTTCAAACACATTTTTCTCCGTATGCATGACATCAATGCAGTGACGCAGGTGCAATGAATCCCAATATGGCAGGTCAAAGAAGCTAGTGATATGTGTCCAGTTGTGTGAATCCCCAAATCCAATTGCCCTTTCTTTGTTGTGTGGTTTCCCAGGTGGTGGAAAAGTGATACCAGCAATCATGATACGAATAGTCCGACCTTTTCGTCGAATTTTTCGGCGTTTGTCTAGGAATCCCTTATGTAACCCATAAAAACTGGACTTCCTGCTGTGTGGTAGTTGCTTAGCTTTGACATCACCCATACAAACATGACATGCCATCTTCCCATGGGTTGACCACCCACTGACCATACCTAGTCCGGGAAAGTCACTGATAGTCCATAACAAAGCTGCATGCATCATGAAATTAGTCTTCGTAGAAGTATCAAACGTTTGCACCCCAACTTGCCACAGATTAAACAACTCATCAATCAAAGGCCTAAGATAGACATTGTCTAAAAATTTAGCCGCTTGCACATTCGGGTCTTCGTGGTTGCCATATTCCTCTCCAAAATCTTCCCCTCTAAAGGCATCCCTCAACATATCAAACTCATCAAACACATCTTCACGATCAATCATTTCTTCATCTCCCAGCCCACTTTCTTTTTCATGATAATGCCATACGGTGTAACTCTCAAGAAAACCAATAGCAAATAAGTGGAACTCGACATCGGGAACAAGTTGAAGGAGTTGATTCACACATGTATTACACGGACATCTAATTACAAGTTGCGGATTATTCAGTTCCTTACTATTTTTTCTTGCAAATGCCAAGAAATCTTTAACCCCTTTAGTATATTCTTCTGTAAAACCATAACCACCTTCTATAATTCGGTTAGAGATCCAACTAGTATCATAAGACATCTACAAATATAAAAAAAATATACGAATCAATAACACAAGTGCACACACATATATGTTGAACATGTAATATGAACTTAAAAGTAAATCACATATATAAATAAAATAAAATAAAATAGAGAAATTTAAAATTGAATGCTTACATTGATGATTGTTGTAATCGTGGTTGCTATGTCATTTTATGAACTCAGTGATATGAAGATGTGTTTTTGTTAGAAAGAAATAGGGGGGAGAATGGGAGTTAAGAAAAGTGATAAGGATAAGAAGCTACTGCATAATTTTGCCCAGACTCACTTACGACGGAATTCTTCATTCCGTCGTAAGTTGATTTTAAAAATTATTTTAAACGGCTAATAAGCAGGTGGAATTTATTATTTTCGGTGAGATAACTTACTACGAAAATCTCGTCGTCGTATATGAAATCTCAAAACGATGTCGTTTATCGTAGAAAAAAGAGAATTTATTTTGAAATTAAATTTAATATCATCAAATAATTTATTATTTTCTGTGAGCTAACTTACGACGACATTTTCGTCGTATATTCAACATTAAAACGACGTCGTTTTTCGCAGAAAAAAAGAATTTATTTTATAAATAAATTTAATAAATGTAATATAATAAAATATTTAACTTCCGACGGCATTTCAAGTCCGTCGTAAAATAGAACCGATGTCGTTTTGCTTGGCGGACTGATTTCCCCCCATTTTTATTGGCTGGTGCCAAATTTTATTAATAAAATAAAGAACTTGCGACGAAACCTATTTCCGTCGTAAATAGTTACCACGAAAATTTCAATCTCAAAACGACGTCGTTGTTCGCAGAAAAAAAGAATTTGTTTTATAAATAAATTTAATAAATGAAAAATAATAAAATATGTAACTTCCGACGGAAGTTCAAGTTTGTAGTAAAATAGAACCGACGTCGTTTTGCTTTGCGGGCTGATTTCCCCCCTTTTTTATTGGCTGGTGCCAAATTTTTATTAATAAAATAAAGAACTTGCGACGAAACCTATTTCCGTCGTAAATAGTTACCACGAAAATTTCAATCTCAAAACGACGTTGTTGTTCGCAGAAAAAAAGAATTTATTTTATAAATAAATTTAATAAATGAAAAATAATAAAATATGTAACTTCCGACGGAAGTTCAAGTCCGTCGTAAAATAGAACCGACATCGTTTTGCTTGGCGGGCTGATTTCCCCCCTTTGGCTGGTGCCAAATTTTATTAATAAAATAAAGAACTTGCGACGAAACATATTTCCGTCGTAACTAGTTACGACGAAAATTTTGTTTTCCGTCGTAATTGGCCTGATTTGTTGTAGTGCCTATATAAAGGGGTACGTAGGCACATTGTAAGGGGTCGAAAGTTGAGAGCTTTGACGGAGCCAACATAAACCCTAAGCAATCTCAGCCACCAATTAAACACAACCACCATACTCCGGTGAATTCATCACTCAAGGACCACCGTTGTAGATCTTGATTCCGACGACAGACCTCGAAATTTGTTAATACCAAATTCCTCCGTTAACAATAGTTGCAAGATTGTTCTGATTAATCTTGTACTTTTTATTTGTGAAATTGGCCTTGTGTCGTGAACTTGAAGGTTTGTATTCCCTGCTCTATGGTTTCATAGGGCTACATATGGTTTTGTACAATGATTTCAGTATACGAGTAAAATCCAGACAAATAAAAAGCTGTTGAAATCAAACCATTAAAAGAGCTTTCCACTGTGTGCAGAGAGCTAAAATTCTTAAAGTTGTCGTCGAATCCACACAACAATTTCACCCAAGGATGTTTTCCATGTCTTTAAGACTTTAACAACACAGCTGCAATATTCCTTACAATAAATAACATGTCAAAAATATCTTTTGTCTTGGTCTGGAGCGTGCATGGATCGTATCTATTAGTTGCAGGTAACGAGCTGGCTGAAATACTTGCAAGTAAACCAGCAGGTGGATGCTCGACAACAGCAGGCTCTTGCGGCAGGAAAACAGTTTATAGGATGACTTTAAGTTTATGTACAGCTTTTTTGTACTACCATTTCTTTTTGCAATTGGAAACTTTAATATGATACAGACTTTTTCTAATAGGGTTCGCAACAAATTTTTTTTAATTATATTTTGCAGTTCAAAAGAAAGAAAAGGTTTTCATAATGTTGACCTATATATTTTTGAGAAGAAAAAGCAGTGAAGGTGATTGCCGGCATGAGCGTCGGACGTATTAAGCTGTTTTTCTGAGTGCCTGTATCATAAGTTGTTGGATCAGGTGTGATATATTACACAACAAAGGGATCTCTGAAAAGCTCCTTGCTGTATTTCAATAGAAACCCTTACGGTTGATGAGATGATATATGTACGATCACTACAAAAATTAAATGATCATCTGTAACAGACAGTTATGAGGAATATGATGCCGAACCTACCTTTGACGGAATTTCTAATCTGTTCGAAAATTTGCAGATCAACCTGAGACAGTTACGAGGAATATGACGGCGAACCTACCTTTGACGGAATTTCTAATCTGTTCGAAAATTTGCAGACCAACCTGTGACTGATCACAAATTATGTCCCAAATAACTTTAATTCTACACATATTTCCTCTCCGCTTAAAGTTAAATCAAATTAAATTGAATCATGTTATTACTATTAATGTTGCCTTTTTTCTATATAATGGAGCTCTAGATCATAAGAAAGTTCTTTAAAAGTTTTTGACCGAATAGACTGTTGGGATTATTATTAATCTAAACATAGTCTTTTATTTATTTGTTTTATTTCTGAATAATGTAACGTACGTAGTGTCCGTTGTGTAGCTAGGAATAAGTCATATAGGCAGTTGAGTCTGTTTAGGAGACTATTATCATGGAGATAAACTAGGACATGTTCTCCTGGTTTGTAGAGGCTCCGTTGCCTTGTTTAAGTATTGTGTGTACGCTGCAGAAGAAAGTAAGATTTCCATATCAGTAATCAAAAACCACAGTTCTGTGTGCATACATATTTACGTTTGAATCAACATCTGGTATCAGAGCGACATCGCCTGTATTTCACTCTTGAGATAGTGCAGCGATGACTGAGCCCAGTAAACCTAAGGAAGGAACGTTTGGATTGAGCTATCCAATGTTGACAAAGACGAACTATACCACTTGGTCCTTGAAGATGAAAGTCTTCATGCAGGCCCATGGGGTGTGGGATGCAATAGAGCCCAAAGATCCTAAAACCCCAGCCCCAGTTGAGGAGAAGATGGACAAAAGAGCACTCGCCATTGTTTATCAAGGACTTGCTGATGATATGCTGTTGACCATCGCAGAGAAAAAGACATCCAAAGATGCATGGGAGGCAATCAAGACACTATGCTTGGGAGCTGATAAGGTGAAAAAGGCTAAGGCTCAAACCCTCAAATCAGAGTTTGAGTCGCTGAAGATGAAGGACTCAGAACCGTTAGATGATTTCTGTATGAGACTCAATGGTCTGGTAACCAATATCAGAACTTTGGGAGAAACAATTGAAGAGGCATATGTCGTGAAGAAATTATTAAGAGCTGTTCCAACCAAGTTTTTGCAAATTGCTTCAGCAATTGAGCAATTCGGGAATTTGGAAACCATGTCCGTGGAGGAGGTGATGGGTTCTCTCAGGGCCCATGAAGAACGAATACACGGGCAAACGGAGAGCACCGAGGGACAGCAGCTCTTGTTAACCGAGGAAGAGTGGTCAAAACGGGAGAATTCTCAAGGTAAGCTATTACTCACACGTGAAGAATGGTTAAGAAGGTCAGGAAAAGCTGTACAAACTGGTGGGGGCGAGTATCGTGCTAAAGATACTCGAATTGTACGTGATAGGAGTCAAGTTAAGTGCTTCAATTGTGGAGCATATGGCCATTTTTCAGCTGAGTGTCGAAAACCAAGGAGAGCAAGGCAGCAAAAGGGAGAAGCAAACCTTGCTCAACTCACAGATGACGAGCCTGCACTGCTAATGGCTACAGAGGACGTGATCTCTTTCACTGAGGAAATTGACTCAAGTGACAAGAAAGGAATAGAAGAGAATACCTGGTATCTCGACAATGGGGCCAGTAATCACATGACTGGCCGTCGAGAGAAGTTTGAGAAGCTGGACAAATCAGTTAGAGGAGAGGTTAAGTTTGGAGATGGGTCACAATGGTTTAAAATAGAGGGAAAAGGGTCCATCAAGATCGTGTGCAAAAATGGGGAAAACAGAATACTTCACGGGGTATACTACATACCCACACTTCGAAGTAACATTATTAGCCTGGGACAGTTGTCAGAAGAGGGAAAACGGGTGGTTATGGATGGTGGCATGCTGTGTGTATATGACAGCTGTGGAAAATTACTTATTCAAGTACACAGGTCAGCAAACAGACTCTACAAAGTATACATTCAAGAAGCACAGCATGAATGCTTGTTAACGAGGAGCGAGGAAGAGGCGTGGCTATGGCACAAACGGCTCGGACATGTCAACTTTAAAGCTATGCAGTTAATGTCACAACACTGCATGGTACATGGAATGCCTCACCTCAATCAACCCAAGGAATTCTGCAATGGCTGTCTCATGGCGAAACAAACACGTAAGCCTTTCCCCTTACAAACAAATTTTTCTGCTAAATATCCATTGGAATTAATACATGCAGACTTGTGTGGACCTATAACTCCCTCCACCCCAGCTGGGAATCGTTATTTTCTGTTACTTGTGGATGACTTTAGTCGAATGATGTGGGTATATATACTTAAAACGAAGGATGAGGCCTTGCATTATTTTAAACAATTTAAACTGCTTGTTGAGAATGGTGCAAAACAGGGCATTAAGGTACTGAGAACCGATCGTGGAGGAGAATTTTGTGGCAAGGAGTTTCAATCTTTCTGTGATTCACATGGGATTTTACATCACTATACGGCACCCTACACACCTCAACAAAATGGTGTGGTAGAGCATCGTAATAGGACAGTGGTAGCCATGGCACGAAGTATGCTCAAAGAAAAGAATGTCCCTTCAAAATTTTGGGGGGAGGCTGTCCGACATGCTGTCTACGTTCTGAATAAGCTGCCCACTCGAACCCTCTCCAATATGACTCCACACGAGGCCTGGTACGGAAAGAAACCCAGCATCGATTGTCTAAAATTTTTTGGATGCACAGCCTATATGAAGATCCCCACTGCACATACGAAAAAGCTTGATGACAGAAGTAAATTAGTGGTTCATTTTGGTCGAGAACGAGGCACCAAAGCTTTTCGATTGTTCGATCCAAAATCTGGCACCATACAAATCAGTAGAGACGTTGTCTTTAATGAACAACAAACCTGGACATGGGAGATGGTCCCAGACTTAGGCTCTAACTCACATGGAGCTGGGCAATTTGAGCTCGAAGACTGTCCAACTGATGCACCAGCAGAGATTACAACTGCAACACTGGAAACAAATACTTCTTCTCATGGATCACCATCAACACCCTCTGCATCATCCAATTACAACACTCAAGTTGACAGTGTGGAGACAGCAGCCTCAGCAACCTCGAGTACCTCCAGTGCTAGAAGTGAGAAACCTCAGAGGTATAGAACACTTACAGATATATATGATCACACCACAGAGGTGGAAATTGCAGATGAATTACTGCTAATGGGGGTTGATGAACCCGTCTGCTTTGAACAAGCCATTCAAGAGCATGTCTGGCAAGAAGCAATGAACACAGAAATAGACTCGATTGAACGCAATCAGACTTGGGTGCTCACCGATTTACCTCCTGGTCAAAAGGCCATAGATCTCAAATGGGTTTTCAAAGTCAAGAAAGATCAACATGGCAACGTAACAAAGCATAAAGCCCGTCTCGTCGCCAAAGGTTATGTACAACGTAAAGGCATCGATTTTGAGGAAGTCTTTGCTCCTGTAACGAGACTTGAAACGGTACGCTTATTGTTGGCATTAGCAGCTAAGCATAACTGGGAGGTTCACCACCTCGACGTCAAATCTGCATTTTTAAATGGAGTCATTCAAGAAGAGGTGTACGTGTCTCAACCAAAGGGCTACGTTACAAAAGGTGCTGAATCTAAAGTGTACAAGTTACTTAAAGCCCTCTACGGTCTTCGCCAAGCTCCAAGAGCATGGTATTCCCGCCTTAATCAGTGTCTCCTCAAGCTTGGTTTTGTTAAATGTCCGTACGAGCATGCTGTGTATACAAAGCAAATTGGAGCTGATTCTTTGATTGTTGGGGTGTATGTCGATGACTTACTGGTGACTGGAACTAGCCTGTCTGACATTATGAAATTCAAGGGGGAGATGAGTCGTGAATTTGATATGTCAGACATGGGAAAATTATCATACTACTTAGGCCTGGAAGTCACTCAAGGAACAGGATTTATTGAGCTCAGCCAATCAGCATATGCTAAAAAAGTTCTCGACAATGCAGGCATGGGAGACTGTCACCCTGTCAAGTTCCCCATGGAATTCAAGCTGCAACTCCATGGTGATGCAACTGGGCATGCTGTAAATCCAACAAAATTTAAGAGCATCGTGGGTGGTTTAAGGTATCTGATACACACAAGACCAGATATTTCATACGCTGTGGGGATAGTTAGCAGGTACATGGAGAGGCCTACAGAGCTTCATTTGAGTGCAGTAAAGAGGATCTGTCGTTACGTGAAAGGAACACTGCACTATGGATTAATTTACACCAAGGGTCGAGGTAACTACATTCTCTCAGGTTTCTCAGATAGTGATCTTGCAGGATGTTTGGATGATCGCAAAAGTACAGGAGGAATGGCCTTTTATTTGGACGAGAATTTGATTACCTGGGTGTCACAAAAGCAACGTTGCGTAGCTCTTTCATCATGCGAAGCTGAGTATATGGCGGCGACTGCTGCTGCTTGTCAAGCAATTTGGTTACAGAGGGTGCTCAGTCATGTAATAGGAATGAAATCAGGCCCAGTTGTCTTGTATATTGACAATAGGTCTGCTGTAGACTTGGCTCGCAATCCTGTCTTTCATGGAAGGAGTAAACATATCGATCTTCGCTACCATTTCATTCGTGATTGCATTGAGCAAGGTTTGATTGTCATAAAGTATGTTCATACTAATGAGCAGCGTGCAGATATATTGACAAATGCACTAGCAGCAACTAAGTTCGAGAAAATGAGGAATTTGTTGAGAGTCAAGAGTCTGATGAATGTTTAGATTAAGGGGGAGTATGTTGGGATTATTATTAATCTAAACATAGTCTTTTATTTATTTGTTTTATTTCTGAATAATGTAACGTACGTAGTGTCCGTTGTGTAGCTAGGAATAAGTCATATAGGCAGTTGAGTCTGTTTAGGAGACTATTATCATGGAGATAAACTAGGACATGTTCTCCTGGTTTGTAGAGGCTCCGTTGCCTTGTTTAAGTATTGTGTGTACGCTGCAGAAGAAAGTAAGATTTCCATATCAGTAATCAAAAACCACAGTTCTGTGTGCATACATATTTACGTTTGAATCAACATAGACGCCTAGCTTATTTTTTGACAGAACTGTCGAGAGTTAATTAGCACATTAACTTGTGACATGTCACAAATTATCTCTCCCGAGTAATTTCATTCTTGCAGTATTAAACAAAACAGTATAAAATTTAACTTGCACACAAATTTTGATTACAAATTAAATAAATTAAAACAGTATTGCCATTACAATTTTATTGAGATCCACAGAATCATAAATTACACAAAGCTGAAAAAAATAAACATATATAGCACACCGAAGAGACCGCCAGCAGTAGTACACATGTCAAACAAATGCAATAACCTGGAGGTTTATTCGCAATCTCGGACGAGGAAGACATTAGGATTCTTCATGACAATGTCATACCTGTTGACGTAGTTGAACTTGTAAAAATCTTTAGGAAGCGAAATGAGATCAATTGATGACGCTTTATGGAATTGCAAGAGCTCGATATCGCCATAGTATATCTCCCATCCAAGCTCCATCAGTATTTGTTGCAGTAAGCTGTAAGATGAAACCACTTGTCCAGTTGGTAAGTGTACCAACACCTTCTTCTGGCCCGATTGTTGATCCATTGTTGAGCCTTCATTGAGGCGTGTGGCCCCGTTCTTGAATGCCCAAACTCCCGAAATTTCGAAATTCAAAGAAAAAAATATGTGGTTGATAGAATGTAGGGGTAAGATACTGAAAGAAAGGTTGTTTAGTTGTTGAAGAAGAGGAATGAGAAGGAGGCACTATATATATAGGGGGTGGAGAAATGGATATGGATACAATAACGAGTAGTGCTAGAGGCACAAAATTTGGTATCAAATGACATGGCACACGCACTACAAGAAAAACTGAATCAGACGACTCAATCAGGCCCGTTGTCTATTATCCCTGAAAACCGATGACTATTGAGATGTCGTCAGATGGACCTCAGACAACGGTTAAAAAATGTTGTGCAAAATAACTGAAACGACAGTCACCGATTCACAAAGTGTTGTATAATAGCCAGAAACAACAACAGTTTCTTACCATACAGCCCGTTGTATAAGTTTATTATCATAACATTCTGGTAAATCTAAAGTGTTGTATAACAACTAGAAACAACAACGGTTTGCTTCTTAATAAAGCCTTGTTTATATTTCTTTTGCACAATGGTTTAAGTTTTATCTACAACGGTTTTCTCCTCAGTATCTGCATTTACTCAACGGTTTTTATCTCTAAGTGTGTAGTAACAAGGCTTTTGAACAACACTTCACATGTATTTACCTATTGTGCTTTGTTTTGTTAGACAACAGTTTTATTTTAAGAATGTGTTGTAAGAGATTAATTTTACAACGTTTTTGTTTGGTCAATATTTTGTATTTAGTCTAAATAGACAACAGGTTTCTTTTATGAGTATATTGTACGAAAAACATTTGCACAACAGTCTAAATAGACAGTGGCCATTGTTTGATACAGATAATAACAATAGTTCTTATAGATGCCACACTAAGCTAAAAACATAAGAGACAATGGTTTTATAACCAAATGAAACCGTGGTAGACATTGTAATTAAAAGCAACAAAAATACCAAACCAAATACTTCACATATTACCAACTAATATTCACCATTACAACCACTATTCACCAAATTCCCAAACTAAGATTTTGTACTGACCATATGGAATTGTTTAGTAACTGAAGCCCGGGAATTGTATAAAAGCTAAGACATCCTCAAAAAAAGAACAGTGAAGTTGTGCTCCTTTTTCTGCCGATATTGATTTAATAGCCAGTTGCTCCATATTTGAAGGTGCATATATTACTGGAGTTCCGTTGGACTGAACAACCGAAACTTCTTCTTTAGGTAGTCTGAATTCATGAAGGGTGAAAATGATATAAAAATAAGTTATTAATTGATCCTAAATTAGTGGTAGTGTGTTAGTAGTGTATAAGTATATGTGCAAAGATTTACTCTAATTTTAAATAATTTTAAAGACCTGGGATATTTAGAATGGGATACATAGAATAAAATAGCTTTGTGTGGTCGATATGCTTACAAAGCTTCCAGTTCTGTGGAAAACAGAGTCCAGGATTTGAATAAAATCATTGTTAAGTCTTACAACTTACAACACTTTGTTAAACAAAAACCATTGTTTTATACTTTTATAAATTGAATAAATAAAACAAAGTTAGCCAACATCCTAATATATAAAAATTATTATCCAATAATTTACTCAAAATTTTATAATAAAATTATATCAAATTTACACAATGGTTTTTTTGCAACATTGTCTTACGTTTATTCACACAATACGACTAAGACAACCGTTGTCTCAATCCAACAACGGTTAAATTAAAACATTGTCTTAATATTATTTAGACAAGAGTTAAAAAAACTGTTGTCTAAACCCATTCATTTGCGTCGTCTATATCCACTATTTTTCACTTTCTTAGACAACGGTTCGTAAACTGTCGTCTGTTAATTTTAGACAACACTTTTTCGGCCGTCCGTTGTCTGAAAGGTGTCGGCTGATTCAGTTTTTCTTGTAGTGACGTGATGTGACAATTTAGAATGTTTTGATTAGTGTTGTTGGTGTGAATGCACGAGGTCCACTTATTATTACAACGAATCTGCCATGTGTATTTGAGAATAATTTTGGAAACAAATTTTGTGCCAATAACATTTTCCTACAATAATTGAGTATCAAATGAGTTGGCATATAACCTTACAGTACTTATTAACGGGAAATCTAAAGATTTTTTTTTTTTAGTAAAACGGGGATTATAAAAACATTGGTCAAAGTTGTTTTGCCACAAATATTTAATCAAGCCATGTTCGAATACATTCTAAAATTATCTTACATGGACTATAGTGGAAGCACAGATCTTAACCTATGTGTTCGAATATACTATAAAATTATCTCTTAAATCAAACTAACAAGTAATTAATGATACGACAGAGACATAAAATTATGTGAATAATAAAATTTTACTCTCTCAGTTTTATTTATTTTGATCATATTTTTTATTTTATTTGTCTCAAAATTGTTGTCCATTTTTAATTAATATGGTAAATTAAGTACTACTTTTTTTAATTTATTTGAAGAGTAATATAATTTTTTGGTAACTAATAATTTGTTTAATATTATTGAATAAAAAATAAAAATATGATTGGTGACAAAATGAATGAAAATGAGGCAGAATCTTATATGATCCAGAGTGAAAGTATAGTTTGTGAACGTGTTTGAATATATTATAAAATTATCTTTTAAACCAAACAAACAAATAATGATACAGGTAAGAGAGATACATGAACTCATGTGGACAATAATTTATCCCATGAAACACAGTGAAAACCATGAAAACACAGATTATGACCAAAAGAGGTCCATGACCTGAAAGCTAGTGGTATTCGAGCCGCAAAGTTGGCATGGCACATGGAAAATGATCCTTGTCAGCAGATGGTCATGACACTGTTAATTAGCAAAGAAAACACCCAATTTATTAAATTAATCTCTTAAAATTGCATATTTAATTTATACTATATTAATTTATATGTGTATATATATATATTTTTTATTATATCTGCTTTATTTGTTTTAAGCTCATGCATACTGATATTACAGTACAAGGTCTCTATTAGCCGTGCTTTATCTGAACTTTAAAAAAAATCTGAATTTTAATTATATAAATCGGGTCGGGCCAGGAATTTCCAAGAATCGGGCCAAGCCCTGAAAATTTATATATGGTCCATTTTAAGCCCACAGGCTGGGGTGGGTGTTGGATTAGGCCGAACCAATTTTTATCTGGTATTTTTATCTTTATTTATACATTTTTGAAAATTTAATTAAAATATTAAATATTTTTAGATTTTATCTGGATTTTTAGAAAACAAGACTTTATTCGAATTTTTTAAAAACAGTAAAGGAATGTTTGGGTCAGAAAGGAGAATCTGCGGCGGTGTACACTTTGAGAAGTTCTGAGTGGTTTGCCTTGGCTTTATGGACATTGTGAGAAAGTTCTGAGTGGCTTCACCTGCTTTCTGAGTGGCCAGAATTGAAGTTCAATTTAGGAAGATATGAATATTAAATTATTTAATTTTTTACGAGGCTTACAGGAAAACCTAAATAGATATTGCGTGCGAGTCTGTGACTATCATGACAAAAAGCACAACAAAACTTGGCTTCCTTTAAGAAGAGGAAAAGGGTTCAAGCTCGGTGGGTTAATTAATATTTCAAATATTAATTTGCTAAAATTAATAACTAAAATAAAACAGTAAAAGAGGGTTTGGGGTCAGGAAGGAGAAACTGCTTGCTGGCTTCACATTCTGAGGTTCTAAAGTGATTGCCTGGACATGTTGGTATCCTGTCCACGTGAAGACCCATGGGCTTCACTAGTGGCCCTCTCTTTTAGGGGACATTTTTTGTGGGCCTTTACTCATATGTATCATCATCATCCATTTGTGGGCCTCTTCTCATTTCTTTTAATATATCCATCTCAAATACATTTCCAACCAGAAGAATAGATATTTTTTCACTACATATTTTCTTTGAAAAACAGTAGAAATGGAAATTTATTTTATTTTACGGTTGTTATATGAATATTTAAATTTGATTATTCAATCAACAGAATCGTAATTACATGCAGCAAAACAGAAAAATTTACATAAAGAAGGACAAATTTATGTATCCACCACCGGGTAGTGGAATTGACAAATGCTATAGCCTAAACGTCAGCCGTCTCTGACGAGGAAGACATTAGGGTTCTTGACGACAATGTCATACATGTAGACGGAGTTGAACTTGTAAAAATCTTTAGGAAGAGAAATGAGATCAATTGACGAAGCTTTATGGAATTGCAAAAGTTCGATATCGCCGTAGTATATTTCCCATCCAAGTTCCATCAACATTTGTCGCAGTGAGCTGTAGGATGAAACCACTTGTCCGGTTGGTAAGTGCACCAACACCTTCTTTCGGCTGGATTGTTGATCCATTGTTGAGCCTTCATTGAGGCGCATGATCCCATTCTTGAACACCCAAACTCCAGACATTTCGAAATTTGAAGAAAAAAATATGGTTGATAAGAATGTAGGGTAAGGTATAGAAATGTATAAGCAGAAGGGTTGCTTCTTTTTTTTTTTTTTTTTGCCAAGAGCAGAAGGGTTGCTTAGTTGTTGATGAAGAGGAAAGGGAAGGATGAGCTATTTATAGAGATGGTAGTATACGTATACAATAATTGAGTATCAAATGATAAGCCTGTTTGGCTTTGGTGGAGAATATGGATATTGTGGGACCTTCATGTGCATGTGTAGAATATTTAGGGCACAATGGATGCTAGGGCTTTATGGCTAGAATGTTAACCAGTCATATTACATATTTTGGCAAGAATCTCGTGGGTCCTTCATAAGTTGCACTCATAGAC
This sequence comes from Heracleum sosnowskyi, assembly GCA_030848705.1. Lineage (NCBI taxonomy): Eukaryota > Viridiplantae > Streptophyta > Magnoliopsida > Apiales > Apiaceae > Heracleum > Heracleum sosnowskyi. The sequence goes on along the minus strand of CM061242.1, from coordinate 2,936,768 downwards.
GGGAATCAAAAATAATTTTGGGTCAAAAATTGTCTTGTCTCACAAAATTTTAATCAATCCAAATTCCAATATACATATTTTACAAATGTTTCAAAAATCGAGGCTCTATGATAGAGTCTCTATCCGGGCATTTTAAAATGTAGGCTTTAATCCATATTTTTCGAATTTCGTACCGGACCCAACTTTGATGAAAAATGGGGGCCTGTTAAATAGTGAGTCTGGCTTGAGCCTAATCGAGTTTTTCGCGCTTTTTTTATACTTCGAATGCATAGGATTAATTTGAGTTTTGAACTTTGTGAAAATTTCTTCCTTCTATTATGTACTTATTTTATTTTAATTTTTCAAATAATAAAAAGTATACAAATAAGTAACACAGGTGTTATCCGAAATTAAAATATTTAATTAAATCGGAACTAGATCGAAAAATCAAATATCTGATCCGAATTTTATTAATCGGATCCGATATTCAATTTTGCTTATCACTAGACAGAGGCATGAAATGTGGATAATAATTTTATCTTAAATGGACCAGTGGAAGCAAAGAAAGATTGTGACCTAAAGAGGTCCCTGACCTAAAAAGGCTTGAGGGAGCCGCAAAATAAACAAGCAGATGGAGCATCACGTGAAGTGGATAATATAAAAAGGAAAATGAAGCATATTCATGTACGCCTTGTTACCATACAGGCCTGACACTTTGTTGGTGCTGTTCGTCCTTTTATTTAACCTTAGATTTCGTTGTACAAATTTGGAAAATGGGCTATAATCGTTAAGCATAATTAATCAGTTTTAGAAGCTAATTCGTTTCCTGTTTTGCATAGGAAAGAAATCGGTTGTTATCAAATATTTTACAAGAATGAGAACTGAAATGCGGAGACAAGTACGAAAATCGGTTGCTGATTCGAGTATTGTTTTAACTGTTGGACCTAATATATCTATACTTTTTATTAAAAGCAGAAATCTCTTTGGTATGCCATGTATATTAATATATTTAACTTAATTTTAAATTAATATATATAATAATTATTATTTAAAATTAAATTAAATTTTTATTAAAAACAGAAAACCCTCTTAATGGTATTGTATAGATAGGCAATTTCTCAAATGAGACCCTGTCTTAAAATGAGAACTGAGACCAAATCTCAGTTCTCCATTTTATAACAACATCTTCTAATCTGAACCACACATTTATTATCTCTTCTCTGCAGCAATCTCTCATCCGACCTGCCACACTATCAGTCCCCGGCCCTAATTATACATACAAACACACTTATATACATACATACATAGATATATAAAAATACTTCATCTTCACCAACGAACTTATATCTTCTCCGGCGAGCTCAAAATTTTATCTCCTGGACCTGTTGTTTATTCTTTTCTCTGTTTCTTATTTCAAATCGTGAATCGAAAACTTGAATTAGCTTAATACAGTTCCCTAACAATGATGTTTATACAAGTAGATGCAGAGAGAGAGAAAAATGGAGCTAGCATCGTCAAAGGGATAAGAAAAAGGTGCGCTTATGCTCAGATCTGAATAATTTGTTGATCTACGCTTAAAAAATTTGATAATTGGTGTTAAGATTTTGGTGATTTGCGTGTAAATTTTACTAATTTTGTTTAAAACTTTGGTTACTTGAACATGATTCTAGTAAATTTGTTTATATAATTTTAGTGATTTGCTGAACTGCGTACAAGTTTGTTATACTTTTATTGAGTGAAAAACATTTGTGGCAAAATTGGGTACTCCACTGGAATTGTTTAAAGCGTCCAAAAGTAGTTGTTATGTTAAATATTGTTTTTTTTATAATTTTGTTAAGTCATGTTTTGAGTTAAGAATCAAAAATTTATTTTATGAAAATGGTGTGTATTTTTCTGTGTATACTAATGGTGCTTGTAGGTTTGTGATGGTCATTGCGATGATACCTTACATTAGTCTGGTATGTGATTAATGCATTTTAATACTTATTTGCTACATTCTAAATCTCTATGGATGACTTGTTCGAGATGCAATTTTTTAGTTGTTGGACTCTTGGATACAAGTTTTTTCAAGGTCCTGAATCAAGAATGACAACGTGATTACTTTTAAAAGATTGGTGAAGATTGTTTTATTTTATTTCATTAATCTTAATAGCTGCTAGAATTGTTTAGTGATGGGGAATTTTCTCACGGTTTTGTAGAATGATCTTGAGATTTTTCAAGTGTTTGATTTTTGAGTATATTTTACTAGTGTCTCTTGTTTATTGTAGCAATGTCCGAGAAAACCTATACGCTCAATTATAACAATATTTCAAGTCCTTTACTATTGATGTGATTATGGCGAGTTTCAACCAACTCTTTCTTGTAGAAATATTTTGCTGAAGATGATGCCATTTGTGGAAGAAAAGCAATTGTAAAAGATACATTTTTTGTTTTTCACCATTTGATATCGACGCTTGATAAGTTGTTGTGCTAGTGCGTTAGTTCAAAAGGAGGGTCTGTTGGTTTGATTTTTTTTCCACTCATTTTTTAGTAAATAGTAGACTACTACTATACATTTGTTTAGAAATAGTCAAATAGATTGTATTTTGAACTTCGTTCGAAGAGAAAAGTGATCTCATGTGTAATATTTTATTATGATTGATATCATTTTATAATGAATTGTCTTCATTTACTAAAAAGTCATTGCAATAATAAGTTTCTTCAATGTAAAAACTCATATCTTTAAATATAAAAAACAAAGTGATTTGCACATATTTTTTGGTGATTGAAATAATATTATTTTATAAATACTCACTCTTGATTGCAAAAAAAAAAAAATTAAAAGAAAGGTGATTTGTATATGTTATTTTGGTGATTTGTGTTTCCAATATTTAAATATATATAATACCAATATTACTAATAAATATGAAATAAAATCAATTAATATAACTTTCATAAATGCATAACTCTTAATAACAAAGAAGTAACTTTAGAATTTGTTGTGATTTGTATGTATTTCTTAAAAATGTAATCTCAACGTTAAAACTATTTTTATTAGTACTCATTTATTTTAGGAGAAAAAGTTGATTTTTGTGCATTTTTTTTATCATTTGTGTGATATTTTTGATATATATGTGAATTGTGAATATTAATTTTAAAATTTCTACTTCTTGTGGTATAAAATGGTGATTTATATGTACTTTTTTGTAGTTGATTTATATTTTTTGCGTAAATACTATATTTATAAATATTCAATTGTCTATGTACGAAAATAGTGACTTTTCATGTCTCTCTTGGTGATTAGTTGGTGTGTAGTATTTTTTTTAAACAAATTATGACCATTTTAAGTTGAAAAAGTGATTTGTGTGGAGTTAGTTGTATTTTTATTTATTAAATAATGAATGGTTTTAGTAAATATTGAAAACTTTAAAGTACAAAAAGGTGGTTTATACAATATCTAATTTGTTTTATAAATCTTCACGTTTTAAATACAAAAAAAGTGATTTGTGTGTAAGTTTTAGTAATTTCTATGTATCTTTTGAATGATTTTTTTATGAACGTGCAATATTAAAATATAAATTTAAAATATATGAAGTACACAAAATGAATAATAATAATAATAACTTTAAAACGAGTGTCAGTTCATGTTTAGAAAAAATGATTTCTATTTATTTTCTAGTAACTTATCTGATTTTTTATTAATTTTTTTTAATAATTAGTCACCTATTTTAAAAAAATCGAGATTTGTGTATTTGTTTCGAGAGGATTTATAGAAATCAAATCATAGAGAAGAAGATGAAACTAACACTATAACACATCAGCCTTTTTTTGACAGATTTTTTGCATTGAATCGGTAAAAAATGGGGCTATTTTTGACGGATTTTATCCGTCCATTATAGTCTTGTCTAAAGGTCCTTTTTTTGTCGCAATTTAGAAATTTTGTCACAACGTTAAGTGTGGGACCCGTTTCACATAAAGAAATATAAATTCGGCTTTCGACGGAAAAATAAGTCTTAAAAGATACTTTTGACCGATAAATCGTCAAATGATGATTATTTTATTATATTTTTTATTGACAAAATGAAAAGAAAAAATGAATTTTAAAACCCTTTAGACCGAAAGGCAGTGAAAAGATTAGTAATAAAAAAATATATGAAATGATTATTTATTATCTTGTGACTGATCCTAGTCAAGAGTTTACTTTTTATTTTTTAAAAAATAATTCTTAAATACAAAACTTGTGACAGAATATATCTAGAACATTGGTCACAAGTATTAGAACCCATGACGCTACTGCAGGCTGTTGCTATCGACACATCTTTGGCTTCCTATATTCAAAACATGCCAATTTGCATGTCCAACATTTACATAACTAAGCCATCCTAGAAACACAAGTCTAACTATAACAATAATTCCAGGAATCATAACCAGAATTTTTTTTTATGAAAATATGGTGATCATAACATTAATAAGAAAACAACATAAGATACATAAGTCATGAAAATAAGGTACATAGATCATCACAAATGCCATCAAAGTACTAGGATTAGAAGTTTAGAATTCAACATCCTTCGACACAACAAACAGAACATAAAAGTATCCACACCAGATGGACCAAAAGTACTTAAATTTCATCTAGTTACTACTAGCCACGTATTGTTGGACCACCACCCGAAGTGCGAGACATTTCCGAACTAGAAGGACCAGTACCAGCACCATCAGCATCACGATCACCATCATCACCAGGGTCATCAACATTATCTTCCGCTATTGCCTTGCCCTACATTTATATACATATAACAAAAGTTAAATCTATTCCGCACAAGAACATGTTTTAACATAAATTTTCATAAATGTAAGTCCCTTGCTAGGCATCACTTTTATGTCAGATATAAACTTACTGCATTACCAGTACAGACCTTGGAGATTTCTGATAATGGTAACCAGAGAAAGCAGTAAATGTTAGAAATCTAACCACCTGCAATACAAAACACTAGTGTTTGTGTATAAAACTGAGAAAACAAGGAATGCACTCTAAGTACGTTATTTCATTAATGCTGAGAATTACAAACTAAATACTAAGCCAACACATGAACGTGGCTAGAAAATAGGAAACTAACAACTGAAACACCTAGCACTACTCCCAGTCATACGACTTATTCTCTGAACTCCTAAAAACTCTCTTGCACCTCTGAAGACCAAGTCTCTCATGACACCTCAGAAATACAAATGAATAAACGACTTAATAAAATAAATAGCAATAATAAAACAAGTCTTAGACTAGACCCCAACAATCTCTCCCTTAGTCTAGACTTGTTTGCCTACATCTTTTACTCCCAACAGTCGACGCATCTTCTCAAACTTAACAGTCGTGAGAGCCTTAGTGAGAGTATCTGCTCACTGCATGTCCGTGCTTATATGCTTCACAATTATCTCGCCCTTCTCAACACATTCACGAATGAAGTGATACCGAATGTCTATGTGCTTGCTACGACCATGAAACACTGGATTTTTCGCCAAATCAATTGCAGATTTGTTATCGATATATAAAACAACTGGACCAGTTCGTTCTCCTGTGATCTTTGTCAACAACTTTCGAAGCCAAATCGCTTGACACGCTGCAGCGGCTGCTGCCATGAATTCAGCTTCACACGAAGAAAGAGCCACACACCTTTGTTTTTGCGAAACCCATGTTACTAAACTCTCATTCAGGTAGAACGCCATAGCTCCAGTACTTTTCATGTCTTCAATATGACCCGCTAAATCGCTGTCGGAATATCCAGTAAGCACATTGTTTTTACTGTCCTTCGAGTAAATCAGCCCATATGTTAGAGTGCCTTTCACATACCTCAAAACCCTCTTGGCTGCGTTTTGATGCATCACAGTAGGTCTCTCCATAAACCTACTAATTATGCCAACAGAAAAGGCTATATCCGGCCTCGTATGCACAAGATATCTAAGACCCCCCATCAAGCTTTTAAACTGAGTTGTGTCGACTGCCACACCCCCCAAGTCACTGCTAATACACTCCTTTGGGTCTATTGGATATTTGGTGGAGTTACAATCCAACATGCCTGCTTTTTCGAGAATCTTTTTGGCATACCCCGTTTGCCTCAATTCTATGCATCCTTCACTCTGTTTCACTTCTATCCCAAGATAGTAAGACAGTCTTCCCAAGTCGCTCATATCAAATCGATTATTCATCTGATCCTTGAAGTCTCTTATAGCTGCAATACTCGATCCAGTCACCAAGATGTCATCTACGTAGATGGCAATAATTAAAACATCACTACCCATCTTCTTCATGTAAACAGCGTGCTCATATGGACATCTCTCGAAACCAATATCTTCAAGACACTTGTTTAATTTTGAATACCAAGCACGTGGCGCTTGTCTAAGCCCATAAAGTGCTTTAATTAACCTGTAAACCAAGTGTTCTTGCCCCTTTTTCGCGAACCCATCAGGCTGAGTCACATAGATTTCTTCTTGAACCTCCCCATTCAAAAACGCCGTTTTCACGTCCATGTGATGGACTTCCCAACTGTTCTTGGCAGCCAATGCTAACAACAAACGTACTGTTTCAATCCTCGTAACTGGCGCGAAAATCTCATCGAAGTCTATACCTGGTTTTTGAACATACCCCTTAGCAACAATCCTTGCCTTGTATTTTACAATCTCACCTTCTGCATTTTTCTTTAACTTGTAAACCCACTTCAGATTGATTGGTTTTCTTCCAGGTGGTAGTTCCGTTAACCTCCAAGTGTTATTCTTCTCAACTGATTCAATTTCTTGTTTCATCGCCTTTCTCCAATTCATATCTTTCGCTACCTGACTGTAGTTAGCTGGTTCGTCAACCCCCATTAAAAACAACTCCTCGTCCTCCAGTTCGATTTGTTCTGTCTCAGCATAGATATCCCGTAGTGACCTATGTTGTTTAGCATCCCCATCGACATCAGATTCCGAACTAGGCTCTGTGGACTGTGAGTTAACCTCAGTACTCTCAGAATCACTGCTAGCACTCGATCCTTGTGGAGTAACGACATCATCTTCATTTTTAAGATCACCTGGTGACTCCTCCCTTATGCCTGCAACTGTAAACACACTCAGCTGAGGTTCTGCATTCTTCTTTCCTTGTTCCCAATTCCATGGTTTGTCCTCCTCGAAAACCACGTCACGGCTTACAAAGATTCTACCAGTTTCTGGATCATATAGCCTATAAGCTTTACTACCAGGTTCCTTTCCCAAATTAACTACAGGAGTACTCCTGTCATCCAACTTCGAAACCTTCACACCTGGTACTTTCATATGTGCAGTGCATCCGAACACTCTAATATGCCCAACGTGTGGTTTTGATCCCGACCACGCCTCATATGGTGTGACCCCGGTTACAGCTCGTGTAGGCAGCCTATTCAAAATATAAATTGAATGGCGTATTGCCTCTCCCCAAAAAGAACATGGCATTTTCATTTCCTTCAAAAAACTTCTTGCCATCTCCACCATTGTCCTGTTCCGCCTCTCCACGACACCGTTTTGTTGTGGCGTATACGGTGCCGTTAGATGTCTTACTATGCCAGCCTCCTCACAATAAGCCATGAATTCCTTGGAAGTAAATTCCCCTCCTCGATCAGTCCTGAAGGTCTGAATTCTCTTATCTTGTGTCTCTACCAAGGCTCGAAAATTCTTAAAAGCCTCAAACACCTCAGATTTGTTTTTTAACAAGTATACCCACATTACTCGACTGAAATCATCAACTAAAAGAAATATATACTTGTTACCAGCAGTTGTACTTGGTGTGATTGGACCGCAGATATCTCCGTGAACCAACTCCAATGGTTTCTTCGCACTAAAACTCGACTGTGAGGGGAATGGTCTCCTTGTTTGTTTCGATTGTAAACAGCCCCTGCAAATTTCACCTGGCACATTCACACTTGGCATGCCGTGCACCATCTGAGTCGAAGACATCAACTTGATAGCCTTGAAGTTTACGTGACCAAATCTTGTATGCCAAAGCCAACTCTCCTTATCACAACTCGACACCAAACACCTTGACTGGCTGTTCTCCAGAATAATTTTGTACAGCCGATTGAACGATTTCTTCACCTTCATAATCAACTCTCCCTTGGTGTCACGTACCCATAGATAATCCCCATTCATAATAACTTTATTTCCATCCTCCGAGAGTTGACCCAAGCTAATAATATTGCTGCACAACGAAGGTATATAATACACTTCTTTTAGAACCCTCTCTTCTCCATTCTTGCATTTCAGTATTATCGAACCCCTGCCCTTAATTTGTACCATGGAGCCATCACCAAACTTCACCTTCCCCGTTACGTTCTCATCCAACACATCAAACTTTGAACGCTGGCCAGTCATGTGATTACTAGCCCCGTTATCAAGATACCAAAGGTTCGATTCCACTTCTTTAGTTCCATCAAGTTTGGGCACCATCTTCTCCTCGTTGATTAGCATGTTCTCCTCCATTTTTCCCTCGACTTCAGCCACCAACAGTGCAGGCTCATCATCAGGGATCTGTGATATATTCACTTCCTCCTTGCGCTCCTCTTTACGCTTTTCCTTTTGACATTCTGCAGCGAAATGTCCGTAACCAAGACAATTAAAGCATCTGACCTTGCTCTTGTCACGGACAAATCGAGTTTTGTCTTTTCCACGATTTCTCTGGCCTTGAGACACCTCTGTCCCACTCTTGTTGGTCCGTTTAAGCCACTCTTCTCGCGTGAGCAAAAGCTTTCCCTCAGCTTTTTCTCGTTTGGCCCACTCCTCCTCCGTAAGAAGCAACTGACCTCCACTACTATCACTGTGCCCTCGAATTCTCTCTTCGTGGGCCTTCAATGATCCAACGGTTTCCTCGACAGTCATTACCTTCAGGTCTCCAAACTGCTCGATGGTAGACGCAATCTGCAGAAATTTGGGAGGCACAGCACGTAAGATCTTCTTCACGACATATGAGTCACTGACTTCTTCCCCCAAAGCTCGCATATTTGTCACAATTCCCTTCAGCCTCAAGTGAAAGTCATCCAACGAATCTGAGTCCTTCATAGTGAGTGACTCAAACTCATTCTTTAGCGTCTGTACCTTTGCTGTCCTCACACGTTCCGCACCCTGACACGTCACCTTCACAGAATCCCAAGCTTGCTTTGCAGTTTTCTTGTCCGCAATAGACAACAGAATGTCTTCAGGCACACACTGGTAGATGGCTGCCAAAGCAATCTCGTCCGTTCTGTCCTCCAACACCGTCTTTGGATCCTTGGGTTCAATGGCTTCCCAAATACCATGGGCCTGCATATAAGCCCTCATCCTTAACGCCCATGCTGTATAATTCTCCCTTGTCAGCATAGGGTAGTTCAAACTCAACGCACCATCCTTGACTTTCCCGGTTTCTGACTTCGACATCCTTGGCATGTACTTGGGCATCCACCAGATTCGGTGGCTCTGATACCACAATGTTAGAAATCTAACCACCTGCAATACAAAACACTAGTGTTTGTGTATAAAACTGAGAAAACAAGGAATGCACTCTAAGTACGTTATTTCATTAATGCTGAGAATTACAAACTAAATACTAAGCCAACACATGAACGTGGCTAGAAAATAGGAAACTAACAACTGAAACACCTAGCACTACTCCCAGTCATACGACTTATTCTCTGAACTCCTAAAAACTCTCTTGCACCTCTGAAGACCAAGTCTCTCATGACACCTCAGAAATACAAATGAATAAACGACTTAATAAAATAAATAGCAATAATAAAACAAGTCTTAGACTAGACCCCAACAGTAAATACACAAGATACTTGATCAAACTTAAGACCAACATACTCAAAAATCTACACTAGAACAAGAAAATATTTACAAATACGATCATAGTTATCAAACATAATCTCCACAAAAAGATAAAAAATACTAGCAACATGCAAAAAAATAAAAGAAGCAAAAAAAATCAAGTTTACCTTTTTGTTAGGCCGAATACAATATAATCAAATATATATGAGAATAACAATAATCAAGAACACTGTTTATGAATCAATAAACTGTAATTGTATTAACAGCTTCTCTCTTTATGATGTTAAAGAATCACAAAGAGCTTCTAGGTTACAAGAATAATAATCAATGATCGCGTCCCTTCTAGGGATAACCTATCTGTGTTTATATAGTACACAGCTACATACAATCCATCTCTAATTGATATTCCTATAAGTTAGCTATACAATTCATATCAATTAAGGATTGCTTCTTATCTTCTATTCCGTTTCCTTAGCTGTATCAATATATTCTGCTTCTTTCCATCTTCAGAATATATTGCTTCTAGAATATTCAATTCAGCACCGACAGCTAATTCAACTATCACCACGTCAGACTTTAACAAACTCTGACTTGCTTCAATGTAAACTCTGATGAGCACCTGTTGCTTAAACACTGATGAACAAACGTCAGCAATTATATCTAACAATCTCCCCCAACTTGTGCATAATAAAAATGTACAAGTTAAACAGATAATTGATGATGTCAAAACATATAACAAATGCAGTGTTTAAAATATATCAGAGTTTAACTTTATCTTAGAATAGAAAACATTAAAAAAAACATACAGTCAGACTTTACTTGATTTCTTCAATATCAGGCACTGTCCTGATATAGTCTGTAAGCAATCTTCGTTCAGCTCTCTCTAGCTCAGCAATCATAATCTCTTTCAACTCCTTCAATTCTGGATCACTTTCACCAGTTTGATATATGGCAGCCCTCAGAGAATATATGATGTTTCTTCTCATATCATTGCTCAGTCTTATTATAAAGGCTTTGTCAGATTCCAAATTGAATTCCAACACCTTTATTCCAAGAGCTGTAGAGAGCTTTGCACTATTTCTTCTCATCTCAACAAGATTTCCATGAGCATCTTTGTACTTAGGAATGTAAGCACTTGTAATTTTAGCACCACTGAGAACCTTTGCTCTCATCATCCTTACTCTCAAAACTTCAGCAGCATTTTGAGTCCTTTGATTTCTGACTTTGAGTAGATATAAGACATATTCTAACTCTTCAGCCATTTTCAAGTGTATATCATTTTCACCTATTCTGTATACTCTGCCATCAGCCATGAAGTATAACAGAAAGTCCTTCCTAAGTCCCTTATGATGAATTAACTGAACAGACTCTAGCTTGTCAAGGCTTTCTTGAGTAACCCCAACACCAGGTTCTGCCAGTGAAGTTTGATCCATTGGACTGTTATTTATCCTCTTTTCTCTGTGTGATCCCAGACCTGATTTATCTCTTCCTTCCTTGCCCATAGTAGTCCTACTTTGCAGTATGTTAACAGAACTAGGGTTCAGAGTTTGTGGTAGAGTTGGTCTTGTGAAAGTGTTTAGCAGTTGAGAAGAGAGTGGTGTTTGAACAACTTGAGCAACGTCAGAGGTTGTCAATTCCTTAGTAGGTCTATCAACTTGAGCTTTGTCAGAGGTTGATCTAGCTTCAAAAACTTCAACTTGAGCTTTGTCACGGGTTGAATAATTCTTCTTTGGTAACTGTCCTTCTTCTTCCAGTTTACCCTTACCCTTATCAGTATTTGCTATCACAGACCTCCTTGAGTATTGTATACTCTGTTGAGAAGTTTCCTTGATGGAAATACCCATTTCTTTCTTTCTAGGAACCTTGACAGCTTTCTTCTTGTAAGTACCAGCCTTTAATTTCCTCTCATGCTCTTCAGCAAGACTCAGCATTTCAGCTTCCATGTCTTCAACTGTAGCTTCATTACCATGTTCTTCTAAAAACATCTTAGTAGCAATTTCTTCATCAGTAAATGGATTGGCTGAAATAATTAAACTCTTAAGTCTTGAACCACTGACAGAGTTTGAGATTCCTTTACCAGAGTTTGTCAACCTATCAGAATTTAATCTTGATCTTCTTTGCCCTTGAGCAGAAATTAAATTCCTCTCAGTTTCCTTGCTTCCACCATCAGCAGAATCATCCCTCCGTCTCAGAGTTTGAGTGTCTTTGCATTTGTCATTTGGTACACTCTCCCCCTTTTTGACATCATCAGAAAGTAATACTGATGTCAGCAACTCTAACGCAGTAGAAATAGAAGTCAGTTGCGCAGACATTGCAGTCTGATTCTCCTCAACTTTCCCAAGCCTCTTCTTAAGTTCATCAGAATCCTTGGCTTGCTGCTTGAACATTGCAGAATAATAAGACCTATCAGTCTTCAAAGTGAGATCCCTTATACCAACTTCATTTCTAAGATTGGTAACCACTGTTTGTGTTTCATCAAACCTATTGTGTAAGGCTTTGACTTGAACCACAGTGGCCTTTAGACTTGTAAGAACATCAGAGTTTGAAATATGCTTTACAGAATCAGATAGAAAATCCGCAGCCCTTTGTGCTGAAAATACACAATCTGCATCAGCCCATCTGTTATAGTACATATTCTGGTAATACTCAGCAGTCTCTCTATTAACTTCCCTTGCTTCATCAGTATTTACACCATAAGACAATGAAACTTGAATACTAGGGTGTGAATGAGAACCCTCAGCATCATTTTCAGCTTCTTCATCAATGTCTGCTTCATTTGCAGCAGGAACATTTTCAGCAGTAAGTTCATTATGTAACTGTGCAGCTTCATCAATTACTTTCTCTGCAACAGTTTCAGGAATATCAGAGTTTGCTTGAGCAAAAACCTCTGCTTCTCTTGTAACAACCTCAACAACAGCCTGTTGTAGAGCTTCAAGTAAAATAGCATCTTGTAGAACATTCTCTGTCACAGCTTCCAAACTCTGATCAACTTCTTCACCTTTTTCAGAATTTGCATTATTTACTGAAAGAACTGCTGTGTGAGAACCCACAGAGTCTTCAATCACCAAGGTGGCTTGATCAGCTACCACATCCTCAGTATCACAAACACTGATACTAGGATGTGCTTCCAAATTTTCATTATGAATAAAGAAATCCATTTCAATATCCTCATTCTCAGAAACTCTGCTGTCAGAGTATGCAGCAACTTCCTCAACTACATCATCTTTAGATGTAGGAGCTTCGACATCAGCACTTACCATTTCAAGCATAGGTGCTGCTTCAGCATTTTCAAACGCTTCTTCAACAGTATCATCTACTCTGTTCGCAGTAACAGTTTCCTCAGGAACAGCTTCAGCACTTACATTGGATGCACCAAAGAGATATGCAGCCACCAGTCGCCTCTTTCGCTGTTGCAAAGTCTCAATCTCTTCTTCATCAGAAGAATGTGGTCTATTAGCCCTCTTCTTGATTCTAGGAATCCTTGATTTCCCAGCTTCAGCGTTTGCAGTAGAATCCACATTCACTTGAACTCTAGGAGATTTAACTACTCTCTTCTTCATCTTCTGTGACCTTTGTTGATGAACAACAGAAGGTCCAGCTTCAGCATTTGACTGTTGAGAATTGTCTTGAAATTGTTGAACCCTCTCAGGTAGCAACAAGACACCAACATCCCCTTTCTTAACATCTTTATTTATAAGATCAGAGAAAACACGTTTATGCAATTTAAACGAGAGAATGACATCATCCTCTAAGATCTCAACATCAGGACAGCAGAAGGTGAATAGCAATTGACAAAATCTAGAGAAATAAACAACATTCCTATTCTCTTGCATTTTCTCACCTATATTAGTCAAAACAATTCGAGCAAAATCTAAATTGTTACCAAATAGAAGAGAATACCCTATTTGCAGACTTTCAGTGGGAATTGCATCCCAATTCGTGCACTTCTTTCCAAAAGCCCTAGTGATGCAGTCGAAAAAGAAACTCCATTCCTTGCGCAAAAACGGCCTTTTCAGTTGACCCACCTTTACCAAAGAACCAGAGTATCCGATTTCCCTCATCATTCTCAATAAAAGGTCATCACCAACAGCAATTGTATAAGAATTAAAACCGTCAAAATCCAAGGCATCACGAACAGTGTCTGGTGTTACAACATACTCTTGACCTTGATAGTCAAAGATAATTGAAGGTGACCCTGTCTCGCCTCCATTATCATAAGTGCCTGTCTGCCAAAAGCTTGTAATTTGAGATGCAGACAGCTTCAACGGTGCGGTGAGAGCATGACCAATGTCAGACTTAGCCAAGAAATTCTGTATTAAATGAAACGCCTCTGGTGCGTTCTCATTCGCCAACGGAGCAGCATAGTTATTTGGAACAAACTCAAGTCCAGAAGCAGTGAAAGCAGTTGAAGCCATTAGTAATATCAAGAAATAAACAGAAAATAGCTTAAAAAAAACGAGAGAGTTTAGGAGAGAGTGTTTGTGAATATGTGTGAGTGAAACTAGAATACAATTGGAGTAAGTCGTGAAAAACTGTAACGGTTGTGTGTATAATGTATAAATAGAAAATTTAAAATTAAAAACTGAACAGTTTTTAATCATTAAAACACAACTGTCTTACCCCGTGTACTGTGTAAATGAGACACGTGTCACACATGCAATGCCTGACAGCAGTAATTGGCAGTTTCCAATGCGCATGCACAGTAAAAACAACAATAATTACCGCCGATTACACTTTCCTATGTATGCAATCTCTCTCCTCTCTTCAACACTTGTCTAAACCAATGCCCAAACATACTCTTTTGAAAAACCAAAACAAATGTTTTTCCTCAAAATTATAAACTGTCTGAAACAAATAATTTATTTTAACCATCAGAGATTAAAATAGAATTACCTCGGCGTAGAGTACACAAAGCATCAGTGTTTACCAATTCTCCTCTTTTGTTAATAAACTCTTTTCACAAACTGTACAGGTGTGAAAATATGTGTGTGCAATAGCAGAATTTACTTAATTTAAATATTTAGAGCATCTGAAAATGCATAAATATCACAAATTGAAACAATAAAAACTGGTTGCCCAAACTCTCATATTTAATACAAATTTGATGTCATCTAAACTCTGTTAAAAAAATACTTTAAGCTTTACCCCTATCAAATTCATGCTTATTTGACCGTGCAATGGATGAGACCCCAAAAGGCTTTTACAATAATACCCATGTAACGAGCTTTAGGTTAGTGAATCCCAGACTAGAAAAACCTTAGGTCACTAGGCACAAAGTCCCCTCGAACTTACTTGCTCAAGTATTAAAGAGCTCACCCTGATCAATTATGCATCAAAACAACTTCCTTTGACAATTTACTTTTTCCAGTAATCAGAGGTTGGCACTAGTCACCAAAAATTTTCGAAATTTTAGCCCTTATCACATAATAAGTTCCTGGATCGTCCTAGGCACAACATAATCTCAAAGGAATTTACACAAATTTATCCATTTCAAACTTAGGGGTGAAATTATTACGACTAAACTTCAGAGTTTAAACTGACATCCTTCATTAAGAACATTTTATGAGAGAGAGTGCAAACAGCTAATACAGAATCAACTTGTAAGATCAATAAACTTAGAGATGCTTTAAATATTGAAACAGTATCATGCTGTGTTAATGTACTGCACAAATTTGAGATCAGAATTTATGTAACTCAAAAGGATTCATAATTACTTACTGAGAATTATGACTCATACAAATTTCTTCATCGGTCCATATGTTTCAGACAATATTACAATCAGAGTATAACATCAAACTTTAACCGACAGAGTATGATAGACACTTTGTAACTGACAGAGTATGATATCAGAGTTTAGCATCAGAGTTTAACATGCTGACTAAGATAACAGTTAACACATGCAAACAACCATGAGCATTAAATCTAACATGCATAGATTTTGAGTCTAACCAGTATATCTAGTAAAAACCAGAGACCATTCCAAGTTCATTTACCAATCTTGTAAAGGTAGCTTCACTAAAAGGTTTGGTGAAGATATCTGCAAGTTGTTGGTCTGTAGACACAAAATGAAGCTCAATGGTTCCTTCTTCCACATGTTCCCTGATAAAATGATACCTTATGCTGATGTGCTTGGTCATGGAGTGCTGCACTGAATTACCTGTCATAGCAATAGCACTTTGGTTATCACAGAAAATAGGTATCTTAGAGTACCTTAACCCATAATCCAGCAACTGATTCTTCATCCAAAGAATTTGTGCACAACAGCTACCAGCAGCTATATACTCTGCTTCTGCAGTGGATGTTGAGATTGACTTTTGTTTCTTGCTGTACCAAGAAACTAACCTGTCACCTAAAAATTGACAGCTTCCACTTGTGCTCTTTCTATCTATCTTACAGCCTGCAAAATCTGCATCAGAGTAACCAATTAATTTAAACTCTGATTCTCTAGGATACCACAAACCCAAGGTTATGGTTCCTTTAAGATACTTAAAGATCCTTTTCACAGCTGTTAGATGTGGCTCTCTGGGGTCTGCTTGGAATCTTGCACAAAGACATGTGGCATACATGATGTCTGGTCTGCTTGCAGTAAGATACAATAGAGACCCTATCATGCCTCTATAGTTTGTCATATCGACTGGTGCCCCACTGTCCTTGTCTAGCTTTGTTGCAGTTGCCATGGGAGTTGTGGCAGATGAACTATCAAGCATACCAAATTTCTTCAGAAGATTTCTGGTATATTTTGCCTGATTGATAAAAATCCCATCATCTGTTTGCTTGACCTGTAAGCCTAGAAAATAACTAAGCTCTCCCATCATGCTCATTTGGTACCTGGACTGCATAAGCTTTGCAAACTTCTGACAGAGTTTGTCATTAGTAGATCCAAAAATAATATCATCTACATAAATTTGAACTAAAAGCAAATCATCACCAGAATTGAAATAAAACAAGGTTTTATCAATTGTAACTCTAGTGAACCCACTTTCTAAAAGAAATTGAGCCAGAGTTTCATACCATGCTCTTGGTGCCTGCTTTAGTCCATATAAAGCCTTGTCAAGCCTGTAGACATAATCTGGATATGTTTGGGATCTACAAACCCTGGTGGTTGTTCAACAAACACCTCTTCTTCAAGCTTCCCATTGAGAAAAGCACTCTTTACATCCATCTGAAAGACTTTGAACTTTTTGTGTGCAGCATAGGCCAGAAAAATCCTTATTGCCTCCAATCTTGCAACTGGAGGAAAGGTTTCATCATAGTCAATTCCTTCTTGCTGTGAATAGCCTTTTGCTACAAGTCTAGCCTTGTTCCTTGTAATCACACCATCACTGTCAGTCTTGTTTCTGAAAACCCACTTTGTACCTACTACAGATCTGTTCTTTGGTCTAGGTACAAGTGTCCAGACTTCATTCCTCTTAAATTCATTCAACTCTTCTTGCATAGCTGTTATCCAGTTAGCATCTTGAAGAGCTTCTTCCACTTTCTTTGGTTCTGTTTGAGACAAGAAAGCATGATACATGCATTCATTTGTAGTAGCACTTCTAGTTCTTACACTAGCATCAGGATCTCCAATTATGAGATCAGGTGTATGTGCCTGTGTCCACTTTCTTGTTGTTGGTAAGTGGCTTCTTGTATCAGTATTGGATCCTCCCCCTTGATCCATGCTCTCCTGATTCATGTGTTGACTTTCTGCAGCTTCTGAGGCTCCCCCTGAATTGGACTGCTCAGAGTTTGAGCTTTCAGAGTTTGAATCAGCTTCCTCAACAGATTCACTTTGAGTGTTTGAGTCACCATGTTGAGCTGCCTCACGCTCCCCCTCAACTGGTTCTCTGTTTTGAGAATTTTCAGTTTCTCCATTATTTACCAATAAAGGTTCAGAGTATGCTTCGTCAGAGTTTATCAGAACCGCTTCATCAGAGTTTGTCGGTACTGCTTCATCAGAGTTTACATCATCAGAGAATAAATCTTCATTTTCAAAGCGCAGTTGATCATATTCATCTAAGTCATCAAGTCCAGTTATTTTCTTGTCATCAAATGACACATGTATAGACTCCATGATTACCTTTGTTCTCAGATTGTATACTCTGAATGCTTTTGTTGACAATGGATAGCCAACAAAAATTCCTTCATCAGCTTTTAACTCAAATTTGGTCAACTGTTCAGGATGAGTCTTCAGAACAAAACACTTACATCCAAATATATGAAAATATTTCAAATTTGGCTTCTTGTTCTTCACCATCTCATATGGTGTCTTTCCATGCTTGTTGATCAATGTTGCATTCTGAGTAAAACAAGCAGTTTGAACAGCTTCTGCCCAGAAATAGGTTGGTAACTTTGCTTCATCAAGCATTGTTCTGGCAGCTTCGATTAGAGTTCTGTTCTTTCTTTCAACTACACCATTTTGCTGTGGAGTCCCTGGTGCAGAAAACTCTTGCTTCACTCCTCTTTCCTTGCAGAAAGCTTCCATTACTGAATTTCTGAATTCAGTTCCATTATCACTTCTTATTATCTTTACTTTGTACTGTGATCCTTTATCCAGTTGATTTACATGATCCATCAGAGTCTGAGCAGTTTCATCCTTTTTTGCCAAGAAATAAACCCAAGTGTATCTAGTATACTCATCAACAATTACTAGAGTATATTTCTTTCTGCCCATAGACATTACATTTACTGGACCAAAGAGATCAACATGTAGAAGATGATATGGCTCCACAATTGAAGATTCAGACTTGCTCTTGAAAGATGACTTCCTTAGCTTGGCCTTTTGACAAGAATCACACAGGCCATCTAAGCTGAGTATTGACTTGGGAAGTCCCCTTACAAGATCTTTTCTTATCAGCTCATTGATGTTGTTCAAATTTAGATGAGAGAGCTTCTTATGCCATTTCCAACTCTCTTCATTTGACATTCTTGCTGTCAGACACACAGTTTTTCCATCAGAGTTTGTTACCAAACTTGCTTCATAGATGTTGTTGCGCCTGTGTCCAACTAGAACAACTTTTCCAGTAGATTTACTGATCACTTCACAGTGTTCAGTATGAAAATCTACATGATATCCTCTGTCACAGATTTGACTCACAGATAGCAGATCATGCTTGAGTCCTGAGACAAGAGCTACGTTTGATATGATGACACTTCCAAGATTTATATTGCCATATCCCAGAGTACGTCCTATGTTGCCATCTCCATAGGATACTTTTGGGCCAGCCTTCTCCTTAAAGTCTGATAGCAGGGCTTTGTTTCCAGTCATATGTCCTGAGCATCCACTGTCCAAGATAAGTGTGCTCTCTTTAATGCCCTGCAATTACAAACAATCATTGATTGTTAGTTTTAAGGATCCAGACTTTCTTGGATCCTTTGTCTTTCTTAACAGTGTTAGCTTTTGCAGCGGAATCACTATCAACAGAGTTTAAACTAACATTATCAGACTTTACACTTGCAGAGTTTGCTCTAACCCACTTCAAGTTGGGTTTTAGCTCATAATAGTTGTGATAAATAGCATGATAACTCTTGCAAGTATAAATGGAATGCTAAGTGCTCCCACAGTGTGTGCATAAAGTTTGTGGTCTAACCCTAACATAATCATTCTTTACTCCAGATGTGGAGGGTAAAGAGTTAATATCTTTGTTCTTCTTGCAAAACCTGGCAAGATGGTTAGTACTACCACAACTATGACATGTTTTTCTAGGAGCAGCAGAATTAGGCAGATAATCATTTCTTTTATTAATGCCTACTTTTCCATTCCTATTCTTCTTAAACATTTTCTGTTTGTTTACAGACTTTACTTCTTTGAGCTTATGTTTGAATTGTTTCTCTGTCATTAAACCAACATTAACCTGTTTATCACAGATTTTTACTGGTTCTTTAACAGCTTCTATCTCAATCTTATTCTCTGTTATTGAACCAATATTAACCTGTTTTTTACAAGTTTCAATTGGCTCCATAACAGCTTCTTTTACAACAACAGACTTTATCTTACTGTATTCAGGAACAAATTGCACAGGTTTAAGTTGTGGTTTCACTTTAACTTTATCTTTAAACCTAATTTCATCTCCTTCACAGTAACCTAAGCCTACAGTATCTGTCTGAAAAACCTGATGTGTGTCTTTTCCAGAATTTGTCCAGGTTTTAATTACTTTCCTCTCTTTTTCCAACTCAGATTCTATTTCCCTATATCTTTTAAGCAACTCCTGTTCAACATAAACAGCATCATCTCTCTCCTTTTGAACTTGTTGCATGTTAACAAGTTTCTCTTCAAGAAATTTATTCCTCTCTTTAAGACCTAGATTCTCAGATTTGATTCTTTCATTTTCTAAAGTCTAATCTCTATAACTAACATGTATGCTTTTAAGATAAATTCTTAACTCAGATATGTTATCAGTATCATAAGCATAAGTTGTTAGGGGTACCTTGTTTCCAGATGACTCAGCTTCATCTTTAACAGTTGCCATGAGAGCATAATTAACTCCCTCATCTGAGTCTGAAGTGTCTGCCCAGTCCTTGCCTTTAGTGATGAGTGCTTTCTCAGATTTTCCTTTCTTGCACTCTGGAGCATAATGACCCATCTATTTACACTTGTAGCACTGGATCTCAGACTTGTCTTTCTTTCCAGACTTGGTATATTTTCCCTCAGACTTTCTGAAATTTCTTTTATCAGAATTTGAATCTTTCCTTGAGAATCTCTTTCCTTTCTTGAAGTTCTTGAATCCCATCTTCTTGAAGGTCTTTACCATTAAAGCAGCCATTCTCATCATCTCTTCTTCATCATCCTCAGAATCAGAAGCTTCATCATCAGTGTTTGAGCCATCATCAGAGTTTGATGACTCACTGTCAGATTTAATGACTAAAGCATTTCCTTTGGTTTTCTTTCTTGATGATTCCTTCTTGACAGGCTTTTCTTCAACTTTAAGAGCAACAGATTTTGTCTTCTTTCCAGATCTTTTGTTTCTCTGTTCTATTTCAAGTTCATGAGTTTTAAGCAACCCATAGATTTCATCAAGATCTGTATCTGCAAGATCATAATTGTCTCTGATTGTTGTTGCCTTTAAATCCCATCTTTCAGGTAGGGATAGAAGAAACTTGAGATTTGACTCTTCAAGTTCATATTCTTTATCAACCAGGGACAAATCATTCAACAATTTACAAAATCTGTCATATGTATCTGTCAAACTTTCATCAGATCTAGAGTCAAAGTGTTCATACTCCTGTGTAAGAATAGTCTTCCTATTCTTCTTTATAGCACTTGTTCCTTGACACCTGACTTCCAAAGCATCCCAAATTTCTTTGGCAGTTTTGCAGCCAATCACTCTGTTAGACATGACATTATCTAAGGCACTGTGTAGTAGATGTCTAACCTTTGCATCCTTTGCAATTGATGAGATGTCTTCAGGAGTCAAATCTTTCTTCTCTTTTGGAACAGTCTTTTGTTCTTGTCCAGTAACAACATGAGACAATTTAGTTGGCATATGAGGACCATCATTGATTCTATCAAGGTATTCTGGATCTGTGGCTTCCAGAAACATGGTCATCTTCACCTTCCCTATTGGATATTCAACTGGTCTGAGAATTGGAACCCTTATAGGGTCCGTTTGGCATTGCTGTTGCAGACAGCAACAACAGCTTTTTTCTGAAAAGCAGCTAAAAAAGTGTTTGGTAAAATTTAAAAGCTGTTTTTCTAAAAAGCGCTTTTGGCTCAAAAGCTGCTTTTAGAGAAAGCAGGTCCCCCCATGCTTTTGAAAAAAGCTGCTTTTCAGCTTTTGCGGGAAGCAGCCACTAGTCTTAACATCAAAACTCACCAAAAACAATAATTTTTTATATTATACATCAAAACATGCACATATCAAAAATATTACCAAACAGTTATCTGATTTTCACAACAACACTTATTTTAACAGCAATCCCAAACAGAGCCATAGTCTCATATCGACTCATAGAAGTAGGTTGAACCTTCTGAGCATTAGAACCTGCATTAGAACCTTCCTGAGAGTTGTCAGCCATGATTATACTTGTGTTTGGATCGATAAACTGTATATATTAAACAGCCTTGGCTCTGATACCAATTGTTAGGCCGAATACAATATAATCAAATATATATGAGAATAACAATAATCAAGAACACTGTTTATGAATCAATAAACTGTAATTGTATTAACAGCTTCTCTCTTTATGATGTTAAAGAATCACAAAGAGCTTCTAGGTTACAAGAATAATAATCAATGATCGCGTCCCTTCTAGGGATAACCTATCTGTGTTTATATAGTACACAGCTACATACAATCCATCTCTAATTGATATTCCTATAAGGTAGCTATACAATTCATATCAATTAAGGATTGCTTCTTATCTTCTATTCCGTTTCCTTAGTTGTATCAATATATTCTGCTTCTTTCCATCTTCAGAATATATTGCTTCTAGAATATTCAATTCAGCACCGACAGCTAATTCAACTATCACCACGTCAGACTTTAACAAACTCTGACTGGCTTCAATGTAAACTCTGATGAGCACCTGTTGCTTAAACACTGATGAACAAACGTCAGCAATTATATCTAACACTTTTTATTTGGTCCATTTCTCTTGTACATGTCATTAAGCACTTCGATGATGACATGGATCAGTTCGCGTTGGGTCTGCTCAGTGAGAGGGTGATCTTGAGGCAACTCTGCTTCCCCATCTAATAAGTCACGTGCTAGCAAACGGACCTCATCTGGACTAAGTGCAAACTCCTCAGGGTGCTCCCGGGCATGCGCAATAGTCCTGTCCACGGCCCGCATAAAAAGATCATCACAAAGGCGCTCCATGGTAGACCGGCCACTGCCTCCTTCACCAACCCTCCGTGCAGAACGTGTAGTACCTATATTTTGAGAGTAAAATTCCAATAGAAATTAAAATTTTACAAGTCTTGAACAAATTTAATGCAGATTTTAATTACACACACACACGCACACTTATATATATATACCTAAGACATCACAAGCTCGAATACGTGGGTAGCCAAGAATATTGTTCTTGCGAACACCCTCAACCGCCTTTACCCACAGCTCCAAACTAGTCTTTGAAGGATCAATGTTCTTGTCAGCACATAGCTTCTCGTAGCGATCCTGTATAATAGAGTGAAGTAGAAATATATATGTCACACGTAAAATCATATGTGATAACTTATCATATGTGACAACTTAACTTGAAAACTAAAAATAAAACCATTTACCATAATTTCCTTTGTCTCCGGGGAAATCAAAGAACCATTCTCACGGAGTGTATGCAATTCCTTGAAGTGTTCTAAGACCGAATGTTCCTTTTTGTGTTTAACCACATAGTCCTGTACAGGGAAATTTATTAAAGTTTAAGTATAGTGAATGATTTTATTTTCCTCTTAACATAGATTGAGCTTGACCATTAAATGTCCATCTTTATTGTTATTGGATACAGTGGCAGATGAAAAAGGACTGTTAAAGAAATGAGATACAGTGTTATATATCTTTAAAATCTTACTAATTAGTTCATTAATTTCTAAGTAAATACATTAAGTAACTTCATAGAGAAATACAGAGAAGATCGTAATAGTAAAGTTTCTAAATACCCGTCGACGTCGCTCAAATGAGTAGGATCCAGAAGTATGAGGGATTTTGACCTTTCCTCGACAACCCCTAGCAGAAACAGACCTCTTCCTGAACTGCTCGATCTTCCACCATGAAAAAAAAATTCTCCAAACTCCCTCCCTCAAATAAGCAGGCCTATAGTCCTCGTTCTTCCTCCATGTTCCTTAATTTTCATGTCAGCCCTTGTTTTTTCATAGTTGATGATTTTGCGCACATTATTTCGCATGTGATGCCTTATTGAATCACGAGCATTCTCTTGTGTAGCGAAATCAGGATCATAAGCAAAGTATCGCTACAAACAAAATGGATGGAAATAAATGGATAGTCTTAATATCTATATTTAGGATAGTCTCAGTAGCACATAGCTTCTAAAGATATCTTTTGTAATTTGCTACTCTTTCTAATATATCTATTTGGCATTTCAAAAAGAAAAAAACATCAAACATTTAATGTTTCCATGAAGTCACGCCATTAGGATAAACGTAAAACAACATTTAGATAAATTTCGTATTCCTCCAGCAACACTTTCATGCATTTATTTTTTTGCCAAATTCATCTACTCATTTTATTGTCACATGAATAATACGCTACAATCTTGGGTCTGGCAACTATTACAAATTTTGTACTCAGATAGGTTTTTTCGATAGATATATGCATATATTTACAGTTGATTAAAGTTCCCAAACAGATCTGCATCATTTTGTATGTGCACATTTTAGACTTGCATGCTTAGCTGTTGTAAGGTCATATTCATTTGTGTTGTAATATTAGCTACCAAGTAAATTAATTCACAACATCATGGGTGAACCGAATCTGGAAAATATCAGATCTGATATAAACAAAACAAATACTAAATAATAATTAAGTTAATTATAACTAGTAACATTAATGCATATGTAAAAAGGGTTTAGTGGTGTACCATGCTCCCTACATTTGATGATTAAATAAGTTGATCTTAGTGTTTGGTTTATGCAAGGCCTCACTTTGCGTTAATTCGTCTTATTATGGATAAACCTTTTTTCGGGTGTTATTCACATAGTTATAATTGTGTCGGATATTGTTTGTTATTCAGAGCCCATGTACAGAACTAACTCACCTCAAACTCAGTTAGAACTAGATCCCACCATCCAGGATGCAACCGGTCAATATCCGTTTGGGATACGACATCATTTCTCCAGAATCTGCGCATAATAGCCAGTAGTGTGCGAGACGCTGGACCAGACTCTATCCTGTAAGGTTTTGATTTTTTTTAAATAAAGTTAGAGAAAGTCATTAATGAATTAATTACTAAGAAAAATCAGAACTTTCTCAAAGTATCAATTATAATAAAGTACAAATGAATGATGTATGCACAAGTGTTTAATAATGATTGAAAAGTATCAAAACTATAACTATTCATTAGAAACCTAGATAATGATTGTATACCAAAATATTTTTCCATTGATAAAATCCCTAGAGCAACCAATCTAAATGTAGTCATCAATGTATAAACTTAGGTAAAGAATATGTATAAATACCTAGAACAACTCATGAATCCAAGCCAAGTAAATGATCAGTTTATTTTATCATTAAATTACAAAGTACTTACTCATTATTTGCTATCCTGGTGACGATCGTTTTATCTGGTAAACTGTCGAATAAGCCTGGTGAATAACTGCGTCATCTATGATTCTGAGGGAGGACAACTTGATGTTCCATATTATCAACACGATTGTCGTTGCCATGACCCTCAACTTGACCGTCACCATGAGCTTGAGTTTCATCATGATCCTCATCCATTGTATCTTCATTGAGATCTTCATCATGTCTAGGGTCTTCATTACCCGTGTTACCTCCTCCAGTAGCAGGGTCATGGGGTCCTTCATCTCCTGCACGGCCTCGTTCACGACCTGCCCGGCCACCATCGCGCCCTGCTTGTCCACCACCAAGGCCTCCATCGCGCCCTGCTCGGCCTCCACCACGACCAACACCGCTGACTCTTCGTTGCGCCATCACAGTCTGCATATACGAATGAATAAATTATTAGACCTACTTACATGAAATTTTATTTTTTTCATACAATAAAAAAAATCTTCTATAATTGATACCCACTCAAATTTTTACTTGCAACTATATAATACATATAATCATATAAATAAACATATATGTGCAGCAAGAACAGAGTGGGTGAACAGTTCTACATGATGGACTTACATGATGTATGATGAAATACATACTATAGATGAAATAAATCAAACCCAATGTGTACCCACTCCAGTTGAAAACCTACTAATCCATTTACCCACTATGTAAATGGATGCATGTGTATAAATATGAAAATAAATTGAAATAAATCAATATCACGTACCACAAAAGCAAAATTAGTAGTGTAAATATGAAAATCTAACACCCGTGATCAATTATATTTGTGTATTCATGTATATATGTGTAAATATATGTGTGTGAATGCATATACATATGTATCAAAAAGGGGGGAAATTACCCTACTATGAGGGAAATGATGAGTACAATCGACATGCTTAAGGGAGATGAATAAGAAAATACCTTGAGATCTGCTTGAATCTGAGTTGAAAGTGAGAGAAAAATTGTGAAAATGAGTTGAAGAGGCTGTCAAAAAGGAACGGAAAGTGTATAGGATTTATAACAAGATATTTATATGATCCATTTTTTGACTGAAGGGATGTCAAAAGGATAATGGCGGTCAATTCAACTTTTGGTGAAATTTTGACCGGAAAAGAAAATGTAAATAAAGAAAAATTTGAACTTTGAATTGTCAAAGTATTTTTAACATTTCTAACATATTATCTTATACAAATATTGTAACATTACTTGGTACATATAATATAAAAATTAATTAATAATATGTAATTATATAATAATTTCATATTAAATAAGACATGATAATTGATAATTAAATATATATTATGATAATTGATTATAGTTTTGTACATATTACTATTTATCATATAATATCAAATAATTATATGAGATATAGTAATATTATTTTTGTAGACTATACATTGATAAACTCTATTACTTTTAGTTGATAAAAGTATCTCCATTTATACTAAGACATGAGAGATGAAAAATCCTATTCAATTGTAATTATAATTATGTACAAACTGACGTTCATCATCTTATCTCAACTCATATCAAAACTGGAATGGAAATAGATAAGAGATGAACGACATGAACCACCATATTCGTTAAATTTATATATCATAATATCTAACTATATATATTGATTATAACAAATAATATCTCGATCTTTCATGTAATAATTTCAAACTATGTAGTGTACTATAATTATAATTTAATGTTCGTTTATTGAAAATAATTAAGTATTATTACTTTTGTGACACGAATTGATGTGTTAACCATTAACCAGTCACTATACATTAGTCTCTGTAATAAAATGCACTCGTTGATGAATACGTTATACTTGTATTAAGAATGGAATGAGTCACTATACAAATAAACTGTCACTTGATAAATTATGATTATACATAACAACGAGACACTACACAAATAAACTATCTACTTGATAAATTACGATTATATATAACAATATAAACTATAACATATAATATATCTTATTCGTGCACTAAACATTTTCTATTTCCATGTGTGATAACAAATTGCAATGATAATGCAATAAAATGTACTATACTTGTTTTGCATCCCTTTGTATCGTGTTAGGAGTCCCATCAACGAACAATTATTACCGTCCCGTTTTTCATGAATACAAGTACTTTTGTAATTACAGGACTTGATTATGGATTAAAATTATGCAATTAAAAATGTACTACTAACTCCCAGACAAAATATAAAAATGTACTACAGACTCCTCTAAGTGAAAATGTATTTAGGCACAATTTGTCTCTTACTTCTATAATATTTCACATTTTATTTCATTATACACATATAAATTGGTGTAGTGTTAATAGGTACTCATTTTGACGGATGTTCTTAGGTCAGTCACAAGTACTAGATTTTCTGCAGTATTTTTGATGGAATGAAGAATATCAGTCTAAACAACTACAAAATAAGCAGTACTTGTGACGGAATGAAGAACATCAGTCTAAATTTTTGCAGTAAGAACTTTTGTCTAAAGTATTGGGAGATACTCAACATTTTTGGCCTAAGTAGTGCAACTTCTACATATTATAAACATGTCTACAATGAACAAAATACAATTTGTAGGAACAGAGATACAATTTGTTAACTGAAACATTTACATACATTCCAAAAACATATCTAAGGTTGGACAATTAAGAAACATGTATAGAAAACTGAATGCATTTGTTTTGTCATTTTTAGGCAAAAAAACACCAATATATATTTGAGAAACATGTCCAACCATTCAAACTGGCTCAAAAACAAAAAAAATTGCAGATTGGTACTTGTAAGTAGCAAAACAAGAAAAAATAAAAAAAATTGCATTATACATCATGTTCTTCGAGGTTCTCATAACCATCTTCTTCTTCTTCATCTTCTTCCTCCTCCTCTTCTTCTTCTTCTTGTTCTTCGGCTTGTTCTTCTTCTTCACCATTATATGTTTCTTGTTGTTGGTACTGGGAAAAATCGACAAAAAAGGACGTTGGAAATGTTAACAATGTGGCATTTGAGATATCTTCTTGAAGAGCATCATCGCCTACAATAGAAGTACTTTCATCTAATGGTCGACCTCTAGTTGTTATGACTGTATATATGTTACTCTTCGGGTCCTTTACATTAGGAGCATAGTAAACTTGAGTGGCTTGACTTGCCAAAATGAAGACATCACCACCTTGTAGCTTTGAATTCATATCAATTGTGATCACTCCAGTTTTATATATTTTTACACCCCTGATATGATCATACCAGTGACATCTAAACAGAATCAATTGATTTCCTCCTTGGTATGTGATTTTCAGAATTTCTTGCAAAGTCCCATAGTAATCGTTTGCATCATCACCATAACAACTACCCTTGACAAGAACTCCGGAACTTGATTTTCCTAAGTTGAATGCATAGCCATTGACATTACATCTTTTATAACAAAGTACCAAGTCTGATGGACCTCCAAGTAAATATTTAAATCGCTCGTGTGCATAAACATTCCCTTGAACCTGAAATTATGTAGTTCGTAAGTAGCTAAAAATGCCCAAAAACACACAAAAAAGAAAAACAGATCCTATAATGAAAATATGTTCAGACATTAAAGTTTCTGCAAAAACTGAAATTATGCAAATTGGTACTTGAAAGTAGCTAAATTAGGCAAAAATGCCCGAAATACACACCAAAAAAGAAAAAAATGGCATAAGTTGCCTTTGTGATGTCATTTTTTGGAATGAATAGATCTGAATAAATATAATAAACATGTCCATGAACTCACATTGCTGCAAAAATTTAAATTTTACAAATTTGTATAAGTAAGTTGCTAAATTTAGCCTAAACATCCAAAAACACACAAAAAATAAAAACCTATCATATAATGCATTTTTGTTGTCATTTTTTGGCTTGAACACATCCAAAAATGTTTAAGTAACATTTCCAGACATTAAAGGTTCTGGAAAAACTGAAAATTTGCAAATTGGTCCTTGAAAGTAGCTAAATTAGGCAAAAATGCCCGAAATACACACCAAAAAAGAAACAAATGGCATAAGTTGCCTTTGTGATGTCATATTTTGGAATGAATAGATCTGAATAAATATAATAAACATGTCCATGAACTCACATTGCTACAAAAATTGAAATTTTACAAATTTGTACAAGTAAGTTGCTAAATTTAGCCTAAACGCCCAAAAACACACAAAAAATAAAAACTTATCATATAATGCATTTTTGTTGTCATTTTTTGGCTTGAGCACATCCAAAATTTTTTAAGTAACATTTCCAGACATTAAAGGTTCTGGAAAAACTGAAAATTTGCAAATTGGTACTTGAAAGTAGCTAAATTAGGCAAAAATGCCCGAAATACACACCAAAAAGAAAAAAAAATGGCATAAGTTGCCTTTGTGATGTCATTTTTTGGCATGAATAGATCTGAATAAATATAATAAACATGTCCATGAACTCACATTGCTGCAAAAATTGAAATTTTACAAATTTGTACAAGTAAGTAGCTAAATTTAGCCTAAACGCCAAAAAACACACAAAAAATAAAAACATATCATATAATGCATTTTTGTTGTCATTTTTTGGCTTGAGCACATCCAAAAATGTTTAAGTAACATATCTAGACATTCAAGTTTCTTCAAAAATTGAAATTATGCAAATTGGTTTTTGAAAGTAGCTAAATTAGGCAAAAATGCCCGAAATAGACACCAAAAAAGAAAAAAATGGCATAAGGTGTCTTTGTGATGTCATTTTATTAAAATGAATGCATTTCCTAGAATACATACCTTCTGTTGCAACCACATAAGCAGTTCATTTTTCAACAGATTATCCATCTCAGCATCAGTTAATATATTTTGACTTCGACTACGTACCTCTTCTTCGAAAATCCTAAAAATTCAGATATATAGTTAGCATGCATCATGACTAGAGTACTTGTTAATGTATGACAAATTAATTATTCATATTCTCACGTAATGTATGGTGATACTTCAGGCATGTTGGTAAGGACGTAATGGGCTACAATGCTGAGTGAATCCTCATCTAAAAAGTAAGTAGTGAATGCACCCTTGAGTTTTACGGGATATGTGAATGCCTCCAAATTTCCTGCATCTCGTGTGTTATCCTCTACCTCATTACGCCCTAGCATGTTATGTTGTGTTTGAACGGAAGACTGGAAGTACATTGAACATAAATATGCAAGTTCTTCATGTGTGTACCGCTCAGCAATGAAACCTTCTACACGTGCTTTGTTCCCCACTTTCTGTTTCATTCTCCGTTGTAATATTTCAGCCGGGTACATCCACCTTTTATGAACAGGTCCAGCGAGTCTACACTCCTCAACAAGATGAACAGGGAGATGTTCCATTGGATCAAAAAAAGCTGGAAAAAATGTAGTCTCTAATGTGCAAACTATTCCAGCAATATTTTTTTGCATTTTCTCCAAATCAGATACAAGCAATTCCTTTGCACACAATCCCTTAAAAAAAATTAGATAGGTCACAAAATAATTTATAAACATCGTCTGGAAGAAGTTCACGGAAAGCAGAAGGCAACAACTTTTGCATGAATACATGACAATCATGTGACTTCATCCCATGAAACTTTAATTGTGATACCTTACAACACCTTGCAATGTTTGAAGAACAACCATCCGGCAATTTCAATCGACTCACCCAATTACATAAGAGTTTTAGCTGATCTCCATTTAGAGTGTATTTTGCCTTAGGCTTACGAGAACCATTTTCCCACAACTCTGGCATGATGTTAAGTGCTTTTAAATCCTTCCTTGCTTGTGTTGTATCTTTCGATTTAGAACTACCTAACCCCATGTGTGTTAGGTCATGATAAGTTTGTAGAAGGGGGGTTGAATACAAACTATACCGTTTTATCGAATTTGTTCTTTTTAGAATCAAACAATTTAAGAACAAATTATGGCGGAATTAAATGAAACATAATTCAAGTTAAATATAACTTATATTAAACTTGAAAGGTGTTACAAATATGGTACTGATTACAAGATTGAATCTCAAACTAATTAAAACAAATCTAGAATAAATTCGACATGAATTTATCTATTTTTGTAATAAAAAGATATAACAATAAATGATAATTTGAGATACGTTCTAGGAATAAAAATCCGCTAGATAGTCAAAGCAGTACAAGTAAATGAATTCTAGTGGTTTAGATTTAACACAATGATTTTCTAGAATTAATTCACTGAAGAAATGATTCGGCAGTTGCTTTTATTTTTCTTGACAGAAGCTATTCTTGATAAAATGTAATGTTGATGATGCTCTGTCTGTCTTGATCTTTTTCTTATTAATACTAATCCACTTGACAATCCACTTGAAACAAACTGCACGTTTCTTTTCTTTTCAGGATGACTATGAATTAATATTGGAATGACTACCAAAAATGCCTTGGATGACTATCAAAATGGCTTGGCATGACTATGATAATTTATGTTAATTAAATTAGAATTAACTAAAATAAACCGGGATGACTACTGGTATGTCTATCATGGGTAGTCATTCCAGTTCATTTTAATTAATTAATTCTAATTTAATTCAAATTCTAATTCTAAATTAATTATAATAATTAATTTATTTCACAAATTAATTCTGATGAATTAATTTATTCAATAAATTAATTACTTAATTTATTTGCTAAATTAATTCTGATGAATTAATTTAATAACTAAATTAATAACTAATTTAAAATAGAATTTAAATTCTCATAGAATAGCAAAACCAATTCTTGAACCACTTGAACTGCTGAAGAATATCCATTGTCTGAGGTTGTCATTTGATGCACTGTCTGGTTCATAAATGACTAACTTCAATGTCTGTTCTTCATCTTGACTTTAAGTTGTGCTCCATTGTCTGATTTTGACTGTAGATCAACCTTTGTAACCTGTACATTTGCTGTCACAAATCTGAAACCTCTGTCACTTTAATAAATCCACTTCTTTGAAGACTTCACTGAGGCTTGAACAAATAATTGAACTTCTTTCAATGTAGTATTTCTTCAAATCTGTAGGATGACTTTAATCTGTATTCTTCTGACAGATATGATCTTCTAAGATTCCTGTGACTGTGACAATTTAATTATTACTTACTTATTACAAACTTGTTTAAGTTGAGTTGAATCCTCGATGTAAACAAATAGGCCTAAACATATGCCTTTCAATCTCCCCCTATTTGTTTGTTAGAGAATAACAAGCAAATACCTAGAGGATAACTCAACTAACTAAACAAGTAAAAATAAGACTTTAAAGGTTAAGTAAATAATAACACAAAGTTCTGGATTTCATTAAACATTTTCTAGATTCAAACATTAAAGATAAATACAAGATAAATGTTCCTATAGACTGAACATGTGTATACATTGATCCTATCTTGATTTACCTAAGCTCTATACATTTAACATTTACAGACCAGAGCTTCTTCAAATTTCTTCATCCATCATCTCTCCTTCTTCAAGAGCTTCAAGCAAATCCTTGTCCAGAACACGATCAGATTCAGAAGTAATGCCACGTGGTCTGACAGGTTGAGTTGTAACTTTCTTCAGCCTATTCTTCATTTGATGATATCTCTTGATATTGGCAATGCAATAGTCTTGAATCAAATCAGCAACTTCTGTCTTTTCTTGTGTAGCAAACCCTGTTGTCCTCAACATGTTCTCCATATAGACAAGATGCTTGGCAGGATAATCTTTCAAAGAGATGGGATCCACACCACAAGTTTGAAGTGCCCTTCCTTTATAAAATTTGACTTCATAGGGCACATCCACAACTTGAGGACTAGCTTTCATGGCAAACTCTCTAAGCTGATCATGCAACAGCTCACAGAGAGGTGAAGACCTTTTAATCTTTGTCATGAAAACCCAAAGCTCAGAGAGAGTTCTACTTTCCAGAAGATTGAGAGAAACTATGAAAGTTCCCTCATTATGAGTGTAGATGTAGATCTTCAACTCCTCTCTGACTCTGTCATATCTAGTAGTAATTCTTGAAATCTCCGCATGAAGAGCTTTCATATAGATTGTGTTGTCTGGATTGACCTTTCTATACCTTTCCAACATGCTAAAGAACTTTCCATCATTGTCTGACCCTGTCGGATGTGAGAACATCTCTCTAGCTCTATCCCATTCTTCTCCAAGCTTCAGCCTCACATATAACTTCCTGTCCTTGACCTTTATATCATGAAGCTGTTGCTTTTCTTGATGTTCAGCTTTTTGGATAACTAGATGCTTTGAGATGATGTCAGACACTTTAGCATTCTCCTCCTCTCTTCTCTTTAGATCAACTTTCTGTCTTAACAGCTCAGCTTCAAAGGCAGGATCCACTTCAGGTTCATCTTCCCAGTCAGCAAAGTCAGCCTCTCCTTCAACCTCCATTTCACCAAAGATATCTTCAGGGGTTTCTTCAGATTCAATATTGTCAAAATCTCCCTATTCACCTTGATAGTAGTCAGCATCAGAAAAAGTTAACTTCTGCTTCTCTTTGTCCTTTCCAGAACCAGAACCTCCAGCTTCTCCTCCTTGATCTCTCACTTCTTCTCCTCATTGTATCTCCTTCTCCTTCTCCTTATTCTCCCCCTTAGTTGAGGAATCCTCTATAGATTTAACTTTATCAGCCTTAGGATCCTCCTCTTTACTTTCTCCTTCTCCTTCTCCATCCTTGCCATCATTGTCCTCTTCATCATCATCATCACCCTCAAAGAATTTCTTCTGTTCAGCATTGGGTTGATGTGAGTTCTTGATCATGTTTTAAAGATGCTTCATGCCTTCATTCAGATGTTGCATCCCTCCTTCAATCCTTGAAAACCTCTCATCATTGAACCACTGATTTTCATCAACAGTCTCCTGAATGTAGTCCACCTGAGTTGAAATGGAAGCAATCTGTTTGACACTCTCTGTTATCTCAGCATTTGAAGTCATTACCTCAGAGATGTCTGAAGCCACTAACACCTGGGACTCCTGAATAGCATTCATCTTGGGGAGTAGAGTTGTCTTGAATCTTTCAATTTCATCCTTGATAGTACCCAGCTGATTAGTTACAGAGGTGGAAGAAGAAGACCGTTCAACCACTTGTGCCTTGAGAATATCTTTTTCAGCCTGGGTTTGTTGAAGTTGTTTCTGTAGACCAGCTATTTGAGCCAATAAAGAAGCAGTGTATGTGTCATTGTGTGCACTCATCTCAATTTCTCTCGATGGTGTTTCACTCTGCTCACGTGCTTGTGTATCGCTCTGTGTTTGTCTCTCAGATCTTACCACTAGCTGTCTATCCATGTTTTGAGTTGATGTACCTGCAGGAAAAATCACCCTAGCCATGGCTAAGTAAATGGAGAGTTCGAAGCTAGAGATGAAGTCATGGCTAAGTATCTGAAACTTGTCAAAGCCATCATGACTCAGTTCGAGGAATGCTATGTGGAGCACGTTCCGAGGGAGGAAAATGTGAAGGCTGATGCCTTGTCTAAATTTGCCTCTTCTGAAATTGAAAACTATGCAGGAAGTGTATACTTCCAAGTCTTGAAGACCCCAAGCATCAACGGAAAGCTGGTAGCACCCATTGGTATTACCAGTTGTTGGATCGATCCTATCAAAGCTCATCTGGAAACTGGGTGGCTGCCCAACGACACTTCAGAAATCCTATACAAGAAGTCTTTCATCATTCCATATCTGAAATGTTTGAGACCTCAAGAGGCAGAATTGGCCCTGAAGGAAGTACATGAAGGGATTTGTGGGCAGCACTTGGGGGGCAGAGCCCTTGCCCATAAAATCACTCGTCTAGGTTTCTATTGGCCAAGCATGCTTGCTGATGCTAAAAGCTATGTGAGAAAATGTGAACGGTGCCAGAAACATGCACCAGTGGTTAGACAACCACCTGAGATGATGACATCTATTAACTCTCCTATCCCTTTTGCTATGTGGGGAATGTATATACTTGGGCCATTTCCAATGGCAAGTGCTCAAAGAAAGTTCTTGATAGTGGCAATTGACTACTTCACCAAGTGGATTGAGGCTAAGCCATTAGCCAAGATAACCACCAAGCAAGTGATGCAATTTTTCTGGGAAAATGTGATATGCAGGTATGGAATTCCACGTGTCCTGGTCACGGACAATGGAACTCAATTCAACAATGATGAGTTCAAGAAGTATTGTGATGAGAATGATATCAAGTTGCGCTTCACTTCTGTTGCCCATCCTCAAGCAAATGGGCAAGCTGAGGTTGCAAATCGAATTATCCTAGATGGACTGAAGAAAAGAGTTGAACGCTCCAGAAATACTTGGGTAGATGAGTTGCTCCCCATACTATGGGCATATCGTACTACTTGTAAAGTCACCACTGGAGCTACCCACTTCTTGCTGGCATACGGGGCTGAGGCAGTGGTTCCAGTGGAGATTACACACACGTCTCCAAGAATTGAAGCTTATGAACCAGAAAAAAATGAAGAAGGCTTGAGGCTGGCTTTAGATCTAATTGATGAGGTTAGAGATGAGGCAAACGCCAAGATAGTTGAACATCAAAAGAAAGCGTCTTTTTACTATAACCTAAGGGTTAAAGAAAGGTTCTTTCGTCAAGGAGACCTGGTTCTCAGAAAGATTGAAGCATCCGGAGTTGGACAAAAAGGCAAGTTGGCCCCCAATTGGGAAGGACCATATCGCGTCAAAAGCGTATTTGGTCGTGGCTCGTACAAGCTAGAAACCCTTGAAGGGCATGAGGTGCCAAGGACTTGGCATGCTGCAAATTTGAAAGTTTATTATGTTTAAGTGTGTCCTAACTGGACTCACTATTAGGGCAAGTAGAAATAAGGTCGACGAAACCAATCCAAGTTTTAAAACCTGAGGTAGAAGTAGTATACTATGTAAGGGATGAACCCATTTCTTCAAGTTATGAATTCATTCAGCAATATTCTGCAAAGCATTGCATATTGATGTTTATATGATTCAAAGTACTAATTAAGTACACAAATACGAGAAATTGAAAGGCATGAAGGAAATAAGTTAAATAACTTGCAATAAAGTTAAAGTTATGCCCAAAGACAGAATTACAGAAAATAAATAAAAGCTACAACTAGCTATGACTAAACATCATCCCCTCCTTGCTCTTCCTCGGAGCCAGACTCCTCACCAGACTCCTCCCCAGACTCTTCTTCCTCACCGGAGCTGGATTCCTCAGGCTCTTCACCAGGATGAGAGGCATGTTCGGGATTGAGAATCCTGTCATCCTCATCCATATCATCCTCCCCCGCCAAAGCCATCTCCAAACGAGTGGGAGCATGGGGACTGGGAAAGTCAGATATAGTGAGGGATCCAGGAAGTCTCCTCGAAACCTCAGCCAAAGCATCATCCCATCCTTTTGTATACTGGACAGGGAAGAGGAGGTCATCGTGCTGACTAATTAAGTCCTTGTACTCGTTAGAGTCAAGATACTCATCAATATAGCTCTCATTCTCCTTCCTGAGCTCTACCAGCTCCATTTGAGCATCAATCAGCTCCTTCTCCCTTTGGTCCAAGGAAGCCCTAAGAGAACCCACCTCCAGCTGGGCCTTATCAAACTTAGCCTTGTTGGCCTCCGAGGATGCACACCAAGCTTTGGCTTGGAATAAAGCCCCTTGAAAGCTGGCATTAGCCTACAAACAGATCACAAGTTAGAATGATAACTTAAAATACACTAAGGACTGCAAAGAAAAAGAGAATAATGACTTACAGCAGCAAAGGCTTGAGTCACAAGGAGTTAAGGAATGATGTGACCACTCAACAGCGTGCTTGGCCACCCCTACTATGGTGTCCTTCTTCCTAATCCCCCAGTTGGGGCGCCAAACTGAGCTTTTAACTGAGGAAGAGCCCTCGACTTCTTCAACCTCGGCTATATGAGGCCTCAGAATAGAAGGGCCTTTAGCAGCCAGCCTGGGGTCCTTCAAACAAGCCCTCTTGATTCTGGCTGTCTCCCCGTCTTCCGGTTCATTTTGCTTGTTAATGAACTCCGCAGCTGCAAACAAAAATCAAGGAAAACAAAATCGGTATAAGGCAATCTTAATACAAATACAAGAAAATAGAAGAAACGTAATTACCCTGGTCAGAAACTTTTGAAAGTTTCAGAGACTTAAGTACAAACTCGTCCAGGAGCTCCCAAGCCATGGTGGCATAATCATCCTTGATGAGTTCAGCATAAGCATGAGCCTCCTCTTCAGTCAGGACTATGTCATCTGGGCTACCATCTGACACTCTACTGAACAAGCTCTGAAAAAGGGTGCCCCAATCCCCTTCATCCCACATCAAGTACATAAACTCATCCTTCCACTTGGGGTTATTGTCAGGGATGGATTTTGGATGGAAAATGGGGGGTGTCGAAGAACGATGACTAATGTACACCCAACCCAAGGTGTTGGAAGAACTATTCTTAAATTGAAAGACCTTTCTAAAAAGAGCAACAGAAAGGGGGAATTTGTTTTTTAGACATAAAACAATGAAACACATAATCAACCTCCAAGCATTTGGAGGTAGCTGACAGGGGTTAATTCCTACGTCGGCTAAAAGTTGGGGAATGAAAGGATGAAACGGGAATCGAACTCCTGCAGCAAGGACCCCCTTATAAATGCATAGAGCATTTGGGCGCTAATGGCAGGAACGATCCCCAGGACCAGCTGGGACTAACCTATAAGGTGGCCTAATTTTATACATATTTCTATAGTCAGCAATTTTATCAGCATCATGAAATCTATTGCTATGATTGAAGGAATCTAAATGTGATATAGAGGGATATATATACTCATCACTACGTTCTAGAATCATATCTTGTAAAGACATAGTAGGAGAACGGATAGTGATACCTCTTTTTGAAGCTTGATTCATTTTCTGCAAACGTTGCGCAGAACGATCAGTCATCTTCAAATCTTCAACAAAAACTCAGAAAACCTTCAAGGGATGAAGGTGAAAGCCCAGAAATTCAAAGAAATTCCAGAAAATCTTCAACAGTTGAAGATAAAACCCAGAAAATCTTCAATGCAAGCCCAGAAAACCCAGAAAACCCAGAAAATCTTCAAAGCAAACCCAGAAACCCAGAAAATCTTCAACATATGAAGATTAAACCTAGAAACTGAAGAAAAATTACTAAGAAAAGATTTGGAAAGTGAAAATTGAGAAATGAGAAGTGAAAGTGAAAAGAGAAGATTCACTCTTTTATAGAAAATTATTGACCGGTTGACTAACTGGTAAAAGGGAAGATCAACCGGTCACAGCCGGTCAAGGCCCATAATTATTCTTTGGGCTGATGGAATTAAGGCCCAATAAAAATCAGGGTCCAGTTATTAAATCCAAAGAAATTCAAGGCCCAAGGCCCAGTACAAATTGATTCAAGGCCCAAGGCCCAAATAAAAGTGAAGGCCCAGGAATTGAACCTAAGAGGATTCGAGGCCCAATAGGAAATTGGGCCCAAAACATTTTGGGTCCAAAGCTCAAAAATTAAAGGCCCTAAAAGAAGTTAAAAGTATAGAAAAATTCTAACTTAGAATTAAGTTGGAAATAAACTCTAAGTTGAGCTCAAAAAATTGAGTTCGAAAATGAACTGTAAAGTGAAATCGAACCATTCGATCTCATGATGAATTGAGGTCGAAATCGAACAAAAAAGTTGAGGTCGAAAAAGATTGGGTTTCGAGCTCGAAAAAACGAGGTCGAGATTGAACTAAAAATCCTGGTCGAGGGGTTCGACCTCATTCCACTTGAGGTCGAAATCCCAAACCAAATTTGAGTTCGAAAATGATCTGAGTCCTGTTCGAAAATCCTGGTCGAAGAATGACTAAGGAATGAGTTCGAAACTATACTGAAAAGTCGAGGTCAAAAAAGCAAGGGTTTGAGATCGAAAAATCCTGCTCGAAATTTCATTAAAAATTGAGGTCGACATGTTCGATCTCATCTCACCTTCTGGTCGAAATAGTGCTTGGAGTTTCTGGTCGAAAATACAAAGGCTCGAAGTCAAAGATTTGAGGTCGAAAAACAGTTAAAACGAGCTCGAAGAATCGAGGTCGAATTTGCACTGGAAATCGAGGTCGACGTGTTCGACCTCACCCCACTTCCTAGTCGAAAATGACTACAAAAATGAGGTCGAAGATATACTGAGTGAGGTCGAAAAATCCTGGTCGAATTTGTACTAAAATTCCTGGTCGAAACGTTCGACCTCACCCCAGTCCTAGTCGAATTTCTGGTCGAAAATGACCTAGAATTCTGGTCGAAAATGGCATGGATTCCTGGTCGAAAATGCTCTGAAAAAATGGAAAAATTCAGGAAAAAATGCGATAACTTCTACAAAAATCCCAAGGGTATTTTCCCAGAAGTTGGGGGGCAAATGATATGGGCTGAAATAAAACCCTAGAAATAATTAATGATATATTAATTAGACCTAGTTTGGTCCAAGAATTAGGCCCGATAAAAGGCCCGAAACCCTAATTATTTATTAATTTCGTAATTAATAAACAAAGGGAAATACACAGCTCATAAAAGAGTCCAAATATGATAACATCTTCATAGAAAAGGATCCAGAATCTCAATCAAATATTAAGATGAGTCACAGCACTTATCAGATGAGGATAATACTTGCATGCCAAGCAAAACACTCCTTATCAGTTATCAATAAACGAGACTTATCTATTAAGTCTCCTAAACATACTCTAAATACAAGGCTCCTGACGCCTATATAAGGACCCTCGTCCTTCATTCTAGAACTACGTTTTTATTGGCTTGATTCTCTATACAACAGAGATACGTAGGCATCTTGTGAGGACCGATTTAGTCTCGAAACACAAGAGCAGCCATAAAATCTTGAAGCTCATTAAACCCTCGCATTAAATTCGTAAGCACGTTTTTTAATCCATAACAATATTATATGTGCATAAAATCCTATCTCATGTAAAAATCCTATCTCACATAGAATTTTATGTGTTTTTATAAATAAAATCCTATATCATATAGAAATCCTATATTAAATTGAATTCTATTTTGTTTTTTGTTTTTTTAAAATATAAAATCTTATTGCACGTAAAAATTCAATGTCACATATAATTCAATGTTGTTAAAAAAATTTATAAATATAAAATATATTATAATATTATTATTATACTAAAATATATTATATTATTATACCCATAAGCGTCACGATTAGATCACCCACCTGACCCAATTATAATAACTAAGGTGTTGAATCAAGATACTAACTTCATACCACAAAATAATATTAATCTAAAATATATTATAATATTATTATTGCACTAAATACATTATATTATTATTATACACATCAGCGTCACAATCACATAGCCACGAGACCCCATTATAATCACTTAGTTGTTGAATCAAGATAATAATCTCAATCTATTTTATAACCCTGAATTTGTAATCTAATCCACCTTTGTACCATCATCTACCAATACTCAAAACTCTAGTTATTAATTTTCTCCTAAATGAGTATATTTTGAGTATAATTCTTAATTTCATGTTTGATCAAGTTGGAAATATGTGCAGATTCTTTTTTCTTTTTTAAATTATTTTGAACTCCCACAATAATTTGTTCCCACAACATTGGGTTTATTTAATTGACTACAGTAAAATCTCTATAAATTTATAACCTTGTTCTCAAAAAAATTATCATTTTAACGAGGTTATTAATTTATCGATTAATGAATATTTTATTATTTTATCGATAAACTAATATTTATTAGTCAATACAATATTTTATATCAAATAACTTTATTAGTCAATTTATTGTACAAGCAATTACAATAATTCAAATATGTATTGATACATATTTTTGATACATGTATCAAAATTAATAAATTCATGTACCAAAAAATAGTTAATTATATGTTCTTAATTTATAGGTGCACACCCTTTGTTGATATTTAAACAAAAAAAATTCTCATGCACATCTTCAACTCCAACAAAGGATGTGCACATATTTATAGAACTACTTTTAGATTTGAAAGTGGTAGTTTGGTCTTAACTTCAACAAAGGATGTGCACATAAGAGTGTGCACATATCAGCTGTCCTAATTACTTAATTGGTTCATGTAACAAAAATAATATTAATGTTTGTAAATTTCAACACATATACACCGAATATGATTTATGCTCTCTCACAAAATTAGAGATGGAACTGTATTTTATTTTTATAAAAAGAAGAACAGTTAATTGTTGAATAATTTAGCAAATTTAACTAAAGGGTATCCAAGAATTATGTGTAATGTATAAAAAATCATTACATTTAATAAATTATAATTTTATATTTTTAGTGGGCCTTGAGAACTTTTGTAAAGTTTATTATCTTATGCATTTAGCAATAATTTTAATTTATCATATTGGCCCAAGTTGAGAACGAAAATATTATTAATTTATCAATGTTTATTTATCGAGGTTTTACTATATATCTTAATGGAGTCTGAATGCGGTAATTCATGTTTAGCTTATTATCAATACACGTAGAATTTGCACTATGAGAAGTGGGTAAATAGTTTTACATTTGGAAAATGTTAGAGTCCCCAAAATTGTTCCCGAATGATGAGTTGTCAAAATATTTTTGGCACTTCTCTCATAAATGAGTGGGCTCATCGTGTATACATAAGCATCTCACAAATGAAAATATGTCATGTGTCATTTGGGAACATATTTGGGATCCAATTCGTAAGGGTTGTTATAATTCGGATCCGGATATGCCTCTATCCGAATTCGAAAATCTGAATTCGTATTCGAATCCGTATCCGAAAATATTTAAATAACATTATCCGAATCCGACGCATACTATCTGGATCCGGATATTATCTGAATCTGATTTTCAATCAAATTTTTTAATTTCTAAATTGAATTTTAATTCAAAACAATTGAAAAAATGTTAAACAATTATATTTTTAAAATGATTAAAATTTAAATTTATTTAAGT
Organism: Heracleum sosnowskyi; assembly: GCA_030848705.1. Classification (NCBI taxonomy): domain Eukaryota; kingdom Viridiplantae; phylum Streptophyta; class Magnoliopsida; order Apiales; family Apiaceae; genus Heracleum; species Heracleum sosnowskyi. The sequence continues at coordinate 2,894,885 of CM061242.1, read as the reverse complement.
CTATTTTATCGTTTCCAGAAAATTACTTTTATGTATTTTAATAATTTTGATTTCTTTAAAATATTACATTTATAGCTATATTGTCATATGTATGTCTATAATATATTTATAGTTGCCTTAACTTATATAAATATATTATTAAATTATATAAGATAAACATATACTATTAACCCAATAAATTATATATATATATATATATATATATATATATATATATATATATATATATATATATATATATATATATATATATATATAGGCCATTGTTCCATGAAAAACACTCTTATATAAAGAACAATAAAGAACACCATAGAATCTTACATAAATTGCATGTTGATTCTAATTTTCTCACCAAAAAAGGTTTATTACGAATAAAAATAGAATCTAACAAAATATTATAATCAAGTAAAACATGATTACATGTAATTTTATTGTGATAAATATAAATACAAGATTCTGTGCTGGATTATATACTGGATTATATGTAATGTTTAATTTTTAAATTTGGATAAGATTCTACGTTAAATTCGATATGTTAGGCTTAAGTGTTGTTAAATTTTATGATTCTAATTTAAAAAATTCAATTTTTATGAAAAATAAAGTGTTTATGATGGTGTTCTTTATTGTTCTTTATATAAGGTGTTTTTCTAGAGTGCAACTCTATATATATACATATAATTAGGGGTGAGCAAAAAACCAAATTAAAACCGAAACCGATAAAAACCAAACCGTAAAAACCAAAACCGAGTTGAAACCGAACCGAAACCGAAAATTAAAAAACCGAACCGTTCTTGAGGTTTCGGTTTCGGTTTTAGGTCCTAACCGAACCGAAAAAACCCGAACCGATCCGATTAATAAAAATAAAGAAATAAATATATTATATATTCTACTAGACCAATTTTTATGAGTAGTGGGAGTAGATTAATAAAGATCCTGAAATTCCTTTTAATAATTATACTATTCTGTTCTTGTTCTTGTTTTTGAAGTTTTAATTTGTAATAGTTGATTAATAAATGTAGTTTAATAAACTTCTATATCTAGGTATTTTATATGTTGCTTTATTTTTGGATGTGACGATTTTTCTTGGCTTTCCTCGAAAAACTCTTTATTTATACAAAGACTTCAGATAGACTCGAGATTGTTGAATTTCTAACATTATCTTATATACATTTCAAAGAAAATATTTTTGAAGATCATGTTAAATTTTCATTATTCTCGGATCATGTTGGACTTAAATAATTTATTATAAAAACTTTGTATGTTTATTTTGGACGAAAAAATAATTTGTAACTTTGCAAGCTTAAAAATTCGAAGTCATTTTATTTATTTTGTTATGTTTATTTGAGGCGGTTTTAAAACCGAAACCGAACCGATTCTAACCGATCCGATCATTTTAAAACCGAAACCGAACCGACGGTTTCGGTTGCGGTTTCGGTTTTCGATTTTAAAAACCGAGGATATGCTGTTTCGGTTTCGGTTTTAACCTAAAATCGAACCGATCCGACCCGCGCTCACCCCTACATATAATTATATAAGTTATTTATTTATCATTTTTATTTAATTTTGAATTCGGATATTTCCGGATACGGATGGACCTATATCCATATTCGTATTCAAAATTTTCGAATACGGGATATAGATAATATCCTATTAATTTCGAATGTGTATAATATCCGCTTAATTTCGAATACAATACAAACCGATATCGAATTTTTCAATTTTTTTTGACAGCCCTAAAATTAATGGTACGTAGCATTACTTATTATATTATTATAAGTAAAATAAATAATTATTTATGTTCGTGATCATCTAATATTTTTATTGTATTCTAATATTTTTATTATGACCTTAGTACCTTATATATCTTATATAATGAATTTAAATTTTTAAATAAATTAACTAGGTCAGTGCTTCCTACATTATCATCTAGTATATATAACTTATGATTCCGACCCTAACTATATACGGAGTATTACTTGAGTACGTAGCTTAAATAAAACAGTAAAAGAGGGTTTGGGGTCAGGAAGAAGAAACTGCTTGCTGGCTTCACATTCTGAGGTTCTAAAGTGATTGCGTGGACATGTTGGTATCCTGTCCACGTGAAGACCCATGGGCTTCACTAGTGGCCCTCTCTTTTAGGGGACATTTTTTGTGGGCCTTTACTCATATGTATCATCATCATCCATTTGTGGGCCTCTTCTCATTTCTTTTAAAATATCCATCTCAAATACATTTCCAACCAGAAGAATAGATATTTTTTCACTATATATTTTCTTTGAAAAACAGTAGAAATGGAAATTTATTTTATTTTACGGTTGTTATATGAATATTTAAATTTGATTATTCAATCAACAGAATCGTAATTACATGCAGCAAAACAGAAAAAATTACATAAAGAAGGACAAATTTATGTATCCACCACCGGGTAGTGGAATTGACAAATGCTATAGCCTAAACGTCAGCCGTCTCTGACGAGGAAGACATTAGGGTTCTTGACGACAATGTCATACATGTAGACGGAGTTGAACTTGTAAAAATCTTTAGGAAGAGAAATGAGATCAATTGACGAAGCTTTATGGAATTGCAAAAGTTCGATATCGCCGTAGTATATTTCCCATCCAAGTTCCATCAACATTTGTCGCAGTGAGCTGTAGGATGAAACTACTTGTCCGGTTGGTAAGTGCACCAACACCTTCTTTCGGCTGGATTGTTGATCCTTTGTTGAGCCTTCATTGAGGCGCATGATCCCATTCTTGAACACCCAAACTCCAGACATTTCGAAAATCGAAGAAATTTTATAATTCCCGCTGTAAATGTACATGCAAGCAGAAGGGCTGATGTTTAGTTGTTGATGAAATGTATATTTATAGTGGTGGAGAAATACATGTAGTGGGACCTACATGTGTGTGAAGAAAGATTTAGGGCACAATAGACTGGAGTATTAATTAATTATCTAGGGCTTTTGTTGGCTTACATGTCATCCAATTATATGGAATCTTTATGTAAGAATCTTGTGGGTCTTCCACTCTTCCTTAATAATGGGGAATCTAAATTTTTAGGCAAGAAGAAAATAATGCCCACATATCACATTGTTACTCACGTGAACCCTACTGCTGGTCGATCCTGTTTATTATCAACCTTAAATTTGGTAAATGGGTTACAGTCTTTTTTGAGCACATATTGATTCCAGCAAGTGAAAAAATAGACAAAAATAAGAATATTGCTTTTACGTCGATTCCGTTTGAATTTGTAATTCGTTGTGTTCATAATTATTTCTAGTACTTCAGCTTGATTCGAGTGAGTCACAGATGAGTTCAAATTCGAACATGTTACAACTCAAATATACACTATTCATTTTAGTGTTTATATGCATCAAATAATGTTAACTAAGAATTTTACCGATCCAAAAAAATGTTAACCAAAGAATTTTAAAAGTCAAATATATACTCTTTATTAATAATCAAAACAATGTAAAAATGACGCGGTGCTAAAATACCAAAGTACCATATTTGGTTATCACTAAATGTTGGTTCGATTCCTCGCAACTACATTATTTTACAAGATTTATTTACTTTAAATTCTTTAGCTTCATTCAGGGTTCGATTCCTTACAACTACGTAATTATATAAGATTTATTTATTCACTTTAAATTTATTAGCTTCATCGAGGGTTCGAAGCTACGCAATCATACAAGATTTATTTATTCAGCTTAATTTCTTTAGCTTTATCCACAATTCAATTGTCTATAACTAAATAATTAAATTGTGGTTATTTATTATATTATTTTTATCATAAATACATTTTTTAATAATATTTATTAAAAATTTATCAATATTAATATTTTAATATCGACTCATATTCGGCTCGTGCTTAGCATGGGTTATCGGCTAGTATAGTAGAATTCAAATATAAACTGATATTAACAATAAATTTTCGAATTGAAGTGCTGCCATTAGTCTTTGTCAATACTATACGTGGAGAAACAATAAAGTGATGTAAACAATTCAAATCAATATTCTTTTTAACTTTTAAAAAAGAATACTATTCAATTCACACATGATTTTATTAAATGGGTCGGGCTTAGTCTGCGTATGCCTCTTACTAGTTTACCCATTGTTCTTATACATAAAGTCGTTTTCTTATCCACGTGAAGAACCATATCAAATGGGTCGGGCTTAGTCTGGGTATGCCTCTTAACTTTTAAGTGTTCTTCCCCACAATTTTTGATACCCTTCAATGTTTTGGTCAAGATTTGTTGGCTCTGCCGGTGACGAAATGAGATTTAAGAAAAAAATTCACAGATAATTAATTCAGGATTCGATTCTTTACAACTACGTAATTATATAAGATTTATTTATTTACTTTAAATTTATTAGATTCAACAAGGGTTCGATTTTTTGCAGCTACACAATCATACAAGATTTATTTATTTAGCTTTAATCACAATTCAATTGTCTATAACTAAATAATTAAATAGTGGTTATTTATTATATTATTTTTATAATTCAATTCTCGATAAATACATTTTCTAATAATATTTATTAATAATTTATGAATATTAATATTTAAATAACGACTCATATTCGGCTCGTGCTTAGCACTGATTATCAGCTAGTATAGTAGAATACAAATATGAATTGATATTAACAATAAATTTTCGGATTGAAGTGCTGCCATTAGTCTTTGTCAATACTATACGTGGAGAAACAATAAAGTGATGTAAACAATTCAAATCACTCTTCTTTTTAACTTTTAAGTGTTCTTCCCCACAATTTTTGATACCCTTCAATGTTTTGGTCAAGATTTGTAGGCTCTGCCGATTCAGTTTCAATATTTAAAACTAATTATAACTGTTCATACATTTCAAGTTAAGCTTACTATTTATTTTTACATACGGGTGGAACCAAAGTTTAAAATGATCTAGTCTTGAAGTATTAAATAAGTAATAATTTTGTTTACTAATTTTTGGAGATCATATGGATTCAATTTAAAATGAAGTATATACTGAATTTAAGGACGAAATGAGATTTAAGAAAAAAATTCACAGATAATTTTATCAAATCGGTCGGGCTCTTACTAGTTTACCCATTGTTCTTATACACAAAGTCATTTTCTTGTCCACGTGAAGAACCATAGGGCTTCACCCTGTTTTTCTCGGTGGTCGTCTCTCCTTGGGGACATATGTGCCCTACAACTAAAATGTGTGTTTATCATAGTAACTTATTATTAAATTTAATTTCTATTATTATTCTATTATTATTATTATTGCCCTTATTCTAAGCAATAGCTCTCAATAATAGTAGAAAGTTCAAAGTTTTTGATGAATTAGACGCGTCGTTTATTTTTTAAACAGAATTTCAAAACTGTCGAAAGTTTGTCAGAAATTATGTCCCAGGTAATTTTATTCTTGCGATGCTACATAATTTTCATCTCTTCACCTATTGAAGTATATCGATTTTAGTATATCGATTGGCGCCTTTAGTCGTCTTTCTAATAGCTCTTCTTGATAGTCTAAACTAATTAATTGGTGAGATATCACGAGTTTGATTATTCAAATTTTAAATATGATCAATCTTCTGAAACCGGGTTTGTTTCATGTTTTATATATAATATTAATTAAGATAATAAATTCAGATATTCTATATCAGTATAAAATTTACGAAACAGTATTGCCATAACATTATTGAGTATCCAATCAACGGAATCATAAATTACATGAAGCTGAAAACAATATAACATGAAGAAGATAGCCAGCAGCAGTATAAATGTCAAACAAATGCAATAACCAGGAGGTTAATTAGCAATCTCTGACGAGGAAGACATTAGGATTCTTGACGACAATGTCATACATGTAGACGGAGTTGAACTTGTAAAAATCTTTAGGAAGCGAAATGAGATCAATTGATGACGCTTTATGGAATTGCAAGAGCTCGATATCGCCATAGTATATCTCCCATCCAAGCTCCATCAGCATTTGGCCAAGTAAGCTGTAGGATGAAACCACTTGTCCAGTTGGTAAATGCACCAACATCTTCTTCCGGCCCGATTGTTGATCCATTGTGGAGCCTTCATTGAGGCGCATGATCCCGTTCTTGAACACCCAAACTCCAGACATTTCGAAATTTGAAGGAAAAATATGGTTGATAAGAATGTAGGGTAAGGTATAGAAATGTATAAGCAGAAGGGTTGCTTAGTTGTTGATGAAGAGGAAAGGGAAGGATGAGCTATTTATAGAGATGGTAGTGTACAATAATTGAGTATCAAATGATAAGCCTGTTTGGCTTTGGTGGAGAATATGGATATTGTGGGACCTTTATGTGTGTAGAATATTTAGGGCACAATGTATGCTAGGGCTTTATGGCTAGAATGTTAACCAGTCATATTACATATTTTGGCAAGAATCTCCTGGGTCCCTCATAAGTTGCACTCATAGACGGGAATCAAAAATAATTTTGGGTCAAAAATTGTCTTGTCACAAAATTTTAATCAAGCCTAGTTCCAATATACATATGCACAGGTAGATGAGCAGATAGTTGTGCCCACATATCACATGTTGCACATGGCTGGCGGCTTAAAAAAGGATTAGGTCTCAACTTTGTCTGATTTTTAAAAATTAATAAATTTATCTTCTAGTTTTTCCTTAAAAAGTTAGTTAGGCTTGCACAAAATATTCGGTGAGCCGAATTTTATTGGGACTTTAAAAAATTCAGATATTTTAAAAATCGGACCTGATGAATGGATATTTTTCAAAATTGGACTGAAACAAATATTTTTGAAATTTAACAAAATGAGAATTTTTACAAATGTTTCAAAAATCGAGACTCTGGGCATTTTAAAATCCAGGCTTTAATCCATATTTTCCGAATTTCGTACCGGACCCAACTTTGATGAAAAATGGGGGTGTGTTAAATACTGAGGCTGGCTCGAGCCTAATTGAGCTTAATTGAGCTTTTCGCGCTTTTTTTATATTTAGAATGCATCAGATTTTGAGTTTTGAACTTTGTGAAAATTTCTTCCTTCTATGTACTTATTTTATTTTTAATTTTTTAAATAATAAAAAGTATACATTTAACACAGGTGTTATCCGAAATTAGAATATTTAATTAAACCGAAACTGGAATAAAATTTTCATAATTTGAAAAATCGAATATCTGATCCGAAATTTATTAATCGGATCGGATATTCAATTTTGCTTATCCCCAAGGCATGAAATGCGGATAATAATTTTATCTTAAATGGACCAGTGGAAGCAAAGAAAGATTGTGATCTAACGAGGTCCATGACCTTAAAAAGGCTTGAGGGAGCCGCAAAGTAAACAGACAGATGGAGCATCACGTGAAGTGGATAATATATAAAAAGGAAAATGAAGCATATTCATGTACGCCTTGTCACCATACAGCCCTGACACTTTGTTGGTGCTGTTCGTCCTTTTATTTAACCGTAGATTTCATTGTACAAATTTGGAAAATGGGCTATAATCGTTAAGCATAATTAATTAGTTTTAGAAGCTAATTCGTTTCCTGTTTTGCATAGGAAAGAAATCGGTTGTTATCAAATATTTTACAAGAATGAGAACTGAAATGCGGAGACAAGTACGAAAATCGGGTGTTGATTTGAGTATTGTTTTAACTGTTGGACCTAATCTATATTATATTATTAAATTTGAAACATTAAAAGTTTTAGTTTTCAGTTTTCGGTCAGTTTTCGGTCTTTTATTCTATTTAATAAATATATATATATACTAGCTTAAAACTCGTGTGATGCACGGATTGTAATTAATAATTATTATTTTTATTATTTATGTTTTAACATTTTATTAATTTGTATTTGTTAAAAAAAATAAGTAGGTGTTTTAAACTTTTTTAAATAATTAAAAGCATTAAAATAAATTAATAATTGTTGCCCGTGATATTTTTGGAAAAGGAGGGGTCGTAGTAATGAAAAATAGAAAAAGTAACATGTTTTAGCTGAAAAGGTAAATGCCCGTAATTAAAAGTATTTAAATAGGTTTTAAAATATATAAGTAAGGATTTGCCAGGGATATTTTTGGAAAATAATGGGTTTTATTAAGGAAAAATAGAAAGAATAATATGTTTTAGTTGAAAAAGGTAATTGTCCGTGATTTTTTTAGAAATATAGAGGATTTTGTTAGAAAAAATAGAAAAGATAATGTATTTTAACTGAAAAGATAATTGGTTATAAAAATGTTATTATTTAATAATAATTTCTTTAGAAAATGAAAAAATAGAAAAAGTAACACGTTTTACATGAAAAAGTGCTCATAATTGAAAGTATTAAAATAGATTTTAAAATAAATAAGTAAGGATTTGTCCGTGATATTTTTGAAAAATGAGGGGTTTTAGTAAGAAAAAATAGATCGAGTAACATGTTTTTGTTAAAAAAAATTAATCGCCCGTGTTTTTTTTAGAAAAAGAGAGGATTTTGTTAGAAAAAATAAAAAAAGGTAATGTATTTTAGATTAAAAGGTAATTGATTATAAATAATGTTATTATTTAGTGATAGGTTTTTAAAAAAATAAGTAAGGGTAATTAAATAAAATCACTAAGTACCGACCATCTGTCCGACTACCAAACTTTTAATATTTCGTGTTTAATAATATAGCTTAAAACCCGTGTGATGCACGGATTATTTTTATTAATTTTTAATTTTCAATTTTATTATTTATATTTTCTATTTTATTAATTGCATTTATTAAAAAAAAGAAGTAGGCGTGTTAAACATTTTTAAATAATTAAAAGTGTTAAAATAGGTTTTAAAATAAATAAGTAACGGTTTGCCCGTGATATTTTGGAAAAAGAGGGTTTTAGTAAGAAAAATAGAAAGTAACATGTTTTTGTTGAATTTTTAAATATAAAAGTAACGATTTGTCCGTGATATTTTTGAAAAAAGAGGGGTTTTAGTAATAAAAAGAGAAAAGGTGACATGTTTTATTTGAAAAAAGTAATTGTCAATTAAAAGTATTAAAATAGATTTTAAAGTAAATAAGTAAGGGTTTGTCCGTGATATATTTGAAAAGAGAGGGATTTTAGTAAGAAAAATAGAAAATATAACATGTTATAGCTGAAAAAGGTAAATGTCCATGATTTTTCTAGAGAAAAAGAGGGGAAAGGTAATTTTCAATTAAAAGTATTAAAATAGGTTTTAAAATAAATAAATAAGGATTTGCTCGTGATATATTTGGAAAATGGGGATATTTGTAAGGAAAATAGAAAAAGTAACATGTTTTAGTTAAAAAGGAAATTGCCCGTGATTTTTTTAGAAAAAAATGATAATGTATTTTAACTGAAAGGGTAACTGATTATAATAATTTTTATAATTAGTTGTTTAAGTTAGAAAAAATAAAAAAGGTTATGTGTTTAGCTGAAAAGGGTAAGTGTTTATTTATTAATAATTATATATAACATTATTACCATTACATATTTATTTTTCATGTGTTATGTTTAGAAGATGAGTTGTTTTAGTTAGAAAATGTAAAACATATAATGTGTTTTAGCTGAAAAGGTAATCAGTTATAAATATGTAATAATATTACCATTTTATATATATGTTACTGTTATGGATTAAAAAGTGTACTTGTAAATTAATTGCTAGGGTTTAAAGAGCTTCGAGCTTTAATGATTGTTCTTGTTGTCGTGGACTAACTCGGTCCTAACAAGATGCCTACGTATCTCTAGTGTTTAAAGAATCAAGCCAATAAAACGTAGTTCTTGGTGTTGCCCTCGGGGCTATGGCGGCAGGGGCACACCAAGGACGTAGTGACTTGTATGTCCTTATTCGAGGATGAAGTCTAAAACGTTGTAGATGATGTATGGAGCTGTGTCCAAAACGTTGTTCTGAGATGAGGGGTCAGACCCTTTATATAGGCGTTTAAAAGACTAATGGATAAGTATTGGTTTCTTTGAAGGATAAGTCTTATCCTTGATGGTGGATAAGTATTGACTTTCTTGAAAAATAAGTCTTATCCTTGACGGTGGATAAGTATTGACTTTCTTGAAGGATAAGTCGTATCCTTATCGTAGGATAAAGACTGTGACTAGCTATTTCCTTTGATTGAGATTCTAGATCTTTCTTTGTAGAAGTCAGACTTTTTGGATGATTTTATCACACTTTGGACTCTTTTTATGAGCTGTATATTTTCCCTATTTATTAATTACGAAATTAATAAATAATTAGGGTTTCAGGCCTTTTTATCGGGCCTAACTCTTGGACCAATCTAGGTCTAATTAATACGTCATTAATTGCACTTCGATGATTATTATTCAGCCCATATCATTTGCCCCCCAACTTCTATGATAATGCACTAGGATTTCATAGAAGTTATACTGGTCTTTTTTGAGACTTGGGGTCTTTTTATCCCTTACCTGGGACTTACTACCCTTTTTTGGGGATTTTAATATACACTAGTGTTTCACGAGTATCGTCTTGGTGTAAAGTGTGGAGCGACCTACACATTTACGATAATTTTGCCTTATTCGAGGCTAGCTTGACATTTGCATAAGCCTTTTATGTCTTATACCGTCTTGTTTTAGCTTCAAGCCTTTCATTGAGCATATCGAATGATGGGGTTTGGACTGAATGTCTTAGGTTTCTGGGGTTTCAGATGGCTGCACTCGTAGTGATTCATTCTTAAGTCTACCATATCGAACTTATCCCGAGCTTGAAATTTTCGCTAATTAACAATAGGCATCTTAGGCTTTCTTTTGTATGTTTATTAGCAACATTCACCCTTCGGGGTTCGTTGTATTCAACTCTATTTGTGCAGTTGACATGCATCTTTTGTATGCTTTCCTTTGCATTCATTTGTAGTTTGTCTTGGCAAAGCTTTGAGGATGTTTCTACCAATCAAAACGGGTTCAACCCTTCATCTGCTTTCTAGGAAGCTCATGATTTTATCGAATCTTATTTCTACTTGTCCTACTAGCGGATCCTTTTAGGATGCACTAAACACAATAAACTTTTAAGTTTGCAGCATGCCAAGTTCTTGGCACTTCGGTCCCTTCCAGGGTTTCCAATTTGTAGGAGCCTCGACCAAATACGTTCTTAACGCGATATGGTCCTTCCTAATTTGGGACCAACTTGCCTTTTTGTCCAACCCCAGATGCTTCAATCTTTCGGAGGACTACGTCTCCTTGACGGAAAAATCTCTCTTTAACCCTTAGGTTATAGTAGAAAGATGCCCTTTTTTGATGTTCAACTACTTTAGCATTTGCATCATCTCTAACTTCATCAATTAGATCTAAGGCCAGCCTCATGCCTTCTTCATTTGTTTCTGGCTCATAAGCCTCGATTCTTGAAGATGTGTGAGTAATTTCCACTGGAACTATTGCCTCTGCCCCATATGCCAGCAGAAAGGGGGTTGCTCCAGTGGTGACTTTACAAGTAGTACGATACGCCCATAGTATGGGGAACAATTCGTCTACCCAAGTGTTTCTAGAGCGTTCAACTCTTTTCTTCAGTCCACCTAGGATAATTCGATTGGCCACCTCAGCTTGCCCATTTGCTTGAGGATGGGCAACAGAAGTGAAGCGTAACTTGATATCATTCTCGTCACAATACTTTTTGAATTCATCGTTGTTAAACTGAGTTCCATTATCCGTGACCAAGATTCGTGGAATCCCATATCTGCATATTACATTCTCCCAGAAGAAATGCATTACTTTCTTGGTGGTTATCTTGGCTAAAGGTTTAGCCTCAATGCACTTGGTGAAGTAGTCGATTGCCACTATCAAGAACTTTCTCTGTGCACTCGCCATTGGAAATGGTCCAAGTATATCCATTCCTCACATGGCAAATGGAATTGGTGAGTTTATGGACGTCAACATTTTTGGTGGTTGCCTAACCACTGGTGCATGCTTTTGGCACCGTTCACACTTCTTTACATAGCTTTTAGCATCTGCAAGTATGCTTGGCCAATAGAAACCTAAACGAGTGATTTTATGAGCAAGGGCCTTGCCCCCAAAGTGTTGCCCACAAATTCCTTCATGTACTTCCCTTAGGGCCAATTCTGCCTCTTGGGGTCTCAAGCATTTCAAATAAGGAACAATGAAAGACTTTTTGTGTAGGATTCCCTCAATCAGGGTATACCTTAGTGCTCTCACATATAACTTTCGTGCTTCTGAAGCATCATTAGGTAACCAACCAGTTTCCAGATGAGATTTGATGGGATCCATCCAATAGCTAGCCACATCAATGGGTGCTATTAACTTTCCATTGATGCTTGGGGTCTTCAAGACTTGGAAGTATACACTCCCTGCGTAGTTCTCAATTTCAGAAGAAGCAAATTTGGACAAGGCATTGGCCTTCATGTTTTCTTCTCTTGGGATGTGTTCTACATAACACTCATTAAACTGAGTCATCATGGCCTTAACAAGTTTTAGATACTTAGCCATGACTTCATCTCTTACTTCAAATTCCCCATTCACTTGGGAAACTACTAGCCTCGAGTCTCCACATACTTTTAGAGTCTTAACTCTCAATGCTCCAGCTAGTCCTAAGCCAGCTATCAGGGCTTCGTACTCAGCTTCGTTGTTGGTCGTTGGGAAGTCTAGTTTTAGTGCGTACTTTATGAGAAATCCATCAGGACTTTGTAGCACCAAACCTGCTCCACTTGATTTTGTTTTTGATGCTCCATCAAAATGGAGCACCCAACATTCTTTGGACACTATGTCTTCATCTTTTTTGTCTTCCACTATTACTTCCTGCCCCCCGACTTCTTGGTTGTCGATAGTGCATTCAACCATGAAGTCAACGAGTGCTTGAGATTTTATGGCCGTTCGAGGCTTATACTTGATGTCAAATTCCCCCAATTCAATAGCCCATTTGATCAACCTTCCACTAACTTGAGAGCTATGCAAGATGTTTCTTAGAGGCTGATTGGTCAAGACCTCTATCTTGTGTGCCTGGAAGTATGGGCGCAGCTTTCTTGAGGCCATTATCAAGGCTAAGGCAAACTTATCTATCGTAAAGTAGTTTATTTCTGCCCTATGTAGAATCTTACTCACGTAGTAGATGGGTTTCTGAACCTTCAATTCTTCTTTTACCAAAATGGCTCCAAGGGCTGTGTTAGAAACCGCCAAGTACAAATAGAGAATTTCTCCTGGCTTTGGCTTTGCCAACAGTGGTGCCTCATCCATGTATTTCTTCAGGGCCTCAAAGGCCTCTTGGCTTTCAGTTGTCCACTCAAAATTTTTCACGTTCTTGAGCGCTTTGAAGAAAGGTAAGCACTTCTCTCCTGACTTGGAGATGAATCTTCCCAATGCTGCCACTCTTCCCGTTAGTTTCTGGACATCCTTGACAGTCCATGGCGGTTCCATGTCTAGAATTGCTTTGATTTTGTCGGGATTAGCCTCGATTCCTCTCTTGGAATCCATCAGGCCTAAAAACTTTCCCGAGCCTACACCAAAGGCACACTTAGCTGGATTCAACATCATCTTGTGGTGCCTCAGCACTTCAAACGCTTCCCGTAGATGGTTTATATGATCGGCCTTATCGAGGCTTTTAACCAACATGTCATCCACATATACTTCCATGGTTTTTCCAATCAGGTGTTCACAAATTTTGTTTACCAATCTTTGGTATGTTGCCCCTGCATTCTTAAGTCCTGTTAACGGAGGAATTTGGTGATAACCAATTCGGGGAGGGTTACTAGAATTTTGGTAGAAACCGATGATAATACGTAACGTAGGTTATGGGGATTAGGGTTTGTGATTTGGGGATGGCTGAGATTGTATGTGAGAATAGGTCACAATTAAGATCGAATACTGAATTCTCTCTTTGTTTACAAGTTGCATCGTACCATACAATGTGCCTACATACCCTATTTATAGGGATCAAGCCATACATAGTTCTTGGGGAACAAGTAACCCATGGGCCGAGTTTTCTTCTTTAACAACGAAAAGACCGGGATCACCGCCTTTGATATGTCATCATGAGTTGTCATGGTCTTGCTATGATCTCGGGATAAGATAAGATAATGATTGATCCGAGATTATCAGGGTCAATATTTATCTAATAAAGGATAGCGAAAGACCAGCTTTTTGCATATGAAAGAGAGAAATATCCTTCAACTTTCCTAGTAAATAAGGTTCGCTGACCTAGATGGTTTTTTAATTAATATAATTTAAATATTTTATTTACTTTAAGTAAAACTCTTCACCCTTCTAGACGAAATTGTCTTCAAACCCCTTTTTTAGGCGAAGTTATTTTCAATCCTAAGGAGGGCGAGATTACCTAGGAGGAGATTGCCTAGGGCGAGATCACTATGAGGCGAGGTCTCCGTAGGGCGAGATTGGCTAGCCAGTATCAATTGAAACCTTCACCTGGATAGTGGGCAAGAACATTTACTGGACGAGAATGATTGGATCAGACCCACCAAAGATCCTTTATTATCTCAAAGGCTTACTAACCCAGGTCTCCTTTCCTCAACATAAAGGAGGGCGAGGCCACCTTAAAAGACGAGGTCGTCATTTCGGCAATAACAACTACCCCCAATTTCTTGTAACGAGAATTCGTAAAAGAAAATTTATCGGACGAGTCTTTTATTGATGTCACCCCTTTTCTAGAATATTTTCTCCCTTGAAGTGCGAGGCTGATTCGTAATTCTTTCCCCTGTCAGTATAATACACCTGTATATTCGCACAAATTATTTTTCTCGACAAACAACAATTTTCTCACCAACGGTAACAAAAATCCAAAAACCAATCCGAGATGGACACGTGGTGACTTTTCCGTTTGCCTATAAAAACCCCGAAATTTTCTTCATTTTTTTAAACTCACTGAAAATTTACTAAAGTGCTGCAAGAATTTTCTCTGTACGAAGAAGGCGAGACTTTGTTTCCAGAGGGCGAGATTCACGAATCACAAGGCGACTCCCATCTTTCACAAAGGCGATCATCTCAACTTTTTAAGGTATATCTTCTCATCTTCATTTAAACTTTATTATCTGTATTATTCACATCATGATTTAGGCGAGATTCCTTTAAGCTTAACTCTAAGATAGGGCGTAAGTAGTTTTTTAGGACGTTGCCTCCATCTGATAGGGCGAGGACATCAAAACCCTCTTTTTACCCACTCCACACAAAATATCCTTCCTTCTGAATCTTCTTTTCCGTCCTCCTTTCTTCTTTCTAACTTTGTCCTCGCCCTTTATTTCAGATGTCGAATGAAAACTCGCTCGCCGGGAATCATTCATCGTCGCCATCGAAAATATCATTTCCCAGTCAAAAGGAAGCGAAGCTTCAACAATATCTAAATCCCCAATGGTTACGAGCTCATCAAAGAAATAACAATTCTACAAAGATCCAACTCCATTACACCGAGATCATAGATCTATCCGAGGATGTAAACATAGGCGAGGGCATTGAGGATCTATCCAGTACATTCCACGCAGGAGAAATGGGGGAGGATAATGACGACGACCTCCACGATTTATTCGTAGACCTCGACCAACCACAAATTGATCCCTCGAGATTAGGAAAGGGACGAGGGAAAGATTTGGCCAAATATGAAGCATTTATCCGAGACCAACCTGATCCAGAAGGCGAGGACGACAATAGCGAAGGCGAGGAATGTGAATCCTCTGAGGGCGAGTTTGGAGATGAGGACGAGGTTCTTTCTGCTTCCCCAATTCGATATGCTATGGAGATTCCTTCTCCTCAACATAATCCCTATAAAGCTCCAGTATTCGAACATGAGATAGACTTAGATTTTGGGGAAGAATTTTCAGAGAAAGAAAAGGCCGATGCTCGTTATGAAAGAAGAATCATTTCCTGTGCGGGTCTTAGGTCAAGAATCTCGTCCGAAGAGATCATGTATTTAATCGAATACTACAACTTGGCAGGAAAATGGCTAAGGCATCGCTCATTCATGAGGATGCACATATTTGATTTAGTAGGACTTTCTACTCCGAGAATGGTTCTGACGAATAAATTGGTCGAAATAGGTGTAGGATGGCCTATGCATCCCTTCCTTCAAAATTTAATAGACTACTACAACATCGCCCCAGTTCAATTGTCGCCCAACAGCTATAGAGCAGCCATTGGACTATACATGATGTATAGAAATAGTGGATATGAAGCTCCATCCATGGGCGAGGTTAGTCATTTTCTGTCTTTGAGGAACAGCGGTAAGGACCTTGGCTTCTACTACCTCGCCTTCTGGGCGAAGCACAACAAAAAAGGGTTTGCCACTGGAAATCCCAGCAATATGAAGGTCTGGAAAGACGGATTCTTCTGTTTATACGATGTCCCAAGGACGAGAACTCAATTTAACTTAGCAGCTTGTAAGTACCTTTTGATCCTCGCCCTCCTGTGTATTTCTTGCCCTTTTCTCTATTGCTCATTCATTTATTATTTTATTGCCAATCTTCCCATATTCTAGTTAAACCTTCTCAAGTAGAACTTGAAGGCGAGGCCTTATTTAGAGCCCAGGCAATAGGGGATCTTTCTCGAGATGAGAAGGACTTGAACCTGTTAGTCACACCTGAAAATCTTCTCGCCCATGGTTTCTATAATGCGGGATTTGGACAGCTCGCACCCATTAAGTTTGTAAGGAATTCATCCAAAAGAATTCGCAAAAAACAAACTGAAAACTTATCGGGCAAAGGTAGTTGAGACACTGTCGCCCTTCTATTAACATTTATCTGTCTCGCCTACTTTATTGATTTTGCAACGAATTACTTATCCTATATTGCTAATTGCCTTGACATTTTTTTACTTTCAGGACTAATGGCTGCTCTTCCTTTCGGCAATAATCCTTTCTCAAAGTCAACCGATGCTCCAGTGACGACGACTGCAAACCAGTCTCACCCTTCTGCCTCGACCTTAGGAAATTTTCCAACTCCTCCTCCTATCCAAAATGCTGAGAGACATAAGAAACGAGGAGGAACATAGGATGTCCAGAATCCTCCGAAAAAACACAAAAACATTGTTGCGGAGGACGCGCCTGTCGATTCAGTTGCATCGCTCTTCGGTTCCATTGCATTAGATAACTACTCTGACCGAGATGCACATGCATGGCTCGCCCGTAAAGAGGAGGACGAGGAACTGAACTTTAAAGCGGGCTTGGGCGATGTATTCGTTCATGGGCTATCTGTTCTTGCCCAGAAGAATGCTCGCGTAAAAGAGCAAGACAAGGCTCTAAAAAAGCTAAGAGGCGAGGCCTCTTCTTTCAATACAAAACTATCTGAAGCGCAGAAGAAATTCAGCGACGAGGCCAGGGCTAGGAAGGGCGAGGTCGAGAAACTCCAGTCTTCTTTGAATCAGATCTCTTTAGAAGCTAAGGCAATGGGCGAGGCCATGGAGAAGGAGAATGCCGCCCTGAAGGAGGAGCTAACCGCCGTAAAACTAAGAAAAGATAAGGAGCTTAGTGATGCCTATAACTTAGGGTTCCTCGGATATCTCCGGAATTTTCTGGCGGCCGATCCCGAATATGACTGGTCTGCACACTTTCCTCCTTCAACTCCTGCTTATATGGCCAAGTTCAAAGCAGACAATGCTGCAGCTATCAAAGAGGCTGAGGAAAACCTCCAAAAGAAGATAGGGGCAGAGTTGACTGCCGCTGAGGAGAAGAACAAGGCCGCAGGCGAGGTTGATCAGGAGAACAAGACTATGGCGTCGCCCTCCGAAACTGTCGGCTCCTGACTATATGATTTACTTATTATTGCACGAACAATTGGGGTACAAATGCTCTCTTAACTTTTCATAACAGTCGGGGTAGCGCGCCCCCCTTTATAGGCGTCACACTTGTATTTGAATTTCTAATTTATCAAACGTATTCTGATATCTTACTTGCAGTCTCGCCCAGGTATAAAACAAACAATGACTAATCTGCAATGCCGGCTTTGTATAAACAAAAAATCTTTTACATAAACAATGTCGACTACTTATTTACTTAGCCAAATATTCAGAAAAAAGAGGGTAATCTCGCCCACCTTTTTATTCTATGCCTTAGCAGAATTTTAGGGGGAGAAGGTAATCTCGCCCACCTTTTTATTCTATGCCTTAGCAGAATTTTAGGGGGGAGAAGGTAATCTCGCCCACCTTTTTATTCTATGCCTTAGCAGAATTTTAGGGGGGAGAAGGTAATCTCGCCCACCTTTTTATTCTATGCCTTAGCAGAATTTTAGGGGGGAGAAGGTAATCTCGCCCACCTTTTTATTCTATGCCTTAGCAGAATTTTAGGGGGGAGAAGGTAATCTCGCCCACCTTTTTATTCTATGCCTTAGCAGAATTTTAGGGGGGAGAAGGTAATTTCCTTGGTGAGCTTTCTGGAAGTACGGATAAGCACCCCGGAAGTACGGGTTTACCAAGGTTTTTGTAAGGCATAACAGATAGGTTTCGTCAAGAATTATAAATCAAGAAAAGAATTCTGTGAAAGGATAAATGCATGTTTTATTCATAAATATAAGATAGATCTTGTCAAAGGAGGAGTACATGCACTACCCCCTAGACTTTATTGCCATTTTAATTAAGAAAAAGTCTACATGATATAGTTAGAATAGCGTACACTACTGATAGTACTTCTTGAGGTGCTCCATATTCCAGGCACGAGGGATATCTTTTCCATTCAGATCGGCAAGATAGTAAGTTCCACTCCATAATATGGCTCAGACTCGGTAAGGTCCTTCCCAGTTTGCTCCAAAAACTCCATGATTGTGAACTTTGGTGTTAGGCATAACCCGTCGCAGGACATAATCACCGATCTTAAGAGGCCTCGCCTTTACTTTGGTATTGTAATGCCTAGCCACCCTTCGATGATAAGCTGCCAACCTAGTCTGAGAGGTAGTCCTGACTTCTTCCACCATATCTAGATAGAGACGATGATTTACCTCATTAACTTCTGGCTGAAAATGATCCCTTCTAAACGATCCTGCTCCAAGCTCGACCGGTACCATAGCCTCGCACCCATAAGTCAAGACAAAAGGGGTTTCTCCTGTTGTTGTTCTGGGAGTGGTATTATAACTCCAAAGTACATTAGGCAATTCCTCAGGCCAACTACATTTGCTATCCTCTAACTTCGCCTTCAGAGTATGTTTGATGATCTTATTGACCGCTTCTATTTGACCATTAGTCTGAGGATGACTAAAAGCAGAGAAACTCTTCATAATGCCAAGGTTATCACATAGCTCACGCATCTCTTTACTATCAAATTGCTTCCCATTGTCAGATATGAGCTTATAAGGAATTCCAAACCGACAAACAATTGAACGATACACAAAATCTACCAACTTCTTGGCAGTAATCGTAGCCAAAGGCTCGGCCTGTGCCCACTTGGTAAAGTAATCCACGGCAACCACATCATACTTAACACCTCCCTTCCCTTTAGGTAATTCTCCAATCAAATCAATCCCCCACATTGAGAAAGGCCAAGGACTAGTGATAGAAGTAAGTGGAGCAGCAGGTTTATGAATGTAATTAGCATACCTTTGGCATTTGTCACAAGCCTGGACAAACTGAGACGCATCATCCTTTAATGTAGGCCAGAAGTACCCTTGCCGCAATACCTTCTGAGCTAAGGATCCACCCCCTGAGTGATTGCCACAAATACCTTCATGGACCTCTCGAAGAACGTAGGTACATTCATCACCATCCAGACACTTAAGAAGAGGTTGATTGAAGCCTCGCCTATAAAGAACCCCTTCATAGTTGACATATCGGGCTGCTTTGTACCGTACCCTTCGAGCCTCTCCCTTGTCTTCAGGAAGAGTTCCCTTCTTCAGATACTCCCAAATCGGAGTTTTCCAGGTGAGGAGGACAGATTCCTCCACTTGCATCAAATCAGCTTCTGACATGCTAGGTTGCCTTCTTATTTCCAAAGGGATGACCCCCAAGAGCGCAACACCTTTTTGAGATCCTAGCTTAGCCAAAGCGTCCGCCTCTGCATTAGCGTCTCTAGGAAGCTGTTCCAACCTAGCCTCCTTAAACAAGTTCATCAACCGTTGAGTGCATCTCATGTATAACTCCGTACGGGGTCCTCTTGCCTGAAACCCCCCGTTGACCTGATGTACGACTAACATAGAATCACTCCAGACATTGATATTCTCCACTTTCATCTCAAGGGCAAGTTTCAAGCCAGAAATTAGAGCTTCATACTCTACATCGTTGTTTGTAGCATAGAAGGTGAAGTGGATGGCGCTTTGTAAATGATGCCCTTCGGGAGTAACCAAGACTATTCCTCCTCCAGCTCCTTCATTATTGACAGCACCATCAACATACAGAGTCCACCATGGGGACGAGTTATCCTGTTCAACCTCGGCCTCGGGTAAAGGAATTGAGACCATCGCGAGGCTGTCGCCTTCTCGTTCAAGAGGAAACTCTAGAATGAAATCATCCAAGGCTTGGCCCTTGATAGAATTCCGAGGTTTATACTCCACATCAAATTGCCCCAACTCAATAGCCCACCGGAGCATACGTCCAGAAGTTACCGGCTTATGTAACACCTGCCTCAAAGGATACGCTGTTCGGACCTCTACCTTGTGTGCCTGGAAATAAGGTCTCAATTTTCTGGAAGCTAAGATCAAGGCATAAACAAGCTTCTCCATGTTGTTATATCTGGTCTCTGCATCCAATAACCTTTTGCTCACGTAGTAGACTGGGAACTGAACCTCGCCTTCCTCTCTAACCAAGGCTCCACTTACTGAATATTCCGAAACAGCCAGATACAAGATAAGAGTCTCGCCTTCCAGAGGCTTAGATAAGAGGGGAGGCGACCCCATGTGGTCCTTTAGCTGTTGAAAGGCCTCTTCACATTCAACTGTCCATTCGAACCTCTTTCCTGCACCTTTTATAACTTTGAAGAATTCTCGGCACTTATCAGAAGATTTGGATACAAAACGATTCAAGGCTGCCACCCTACCAGTCAAACTTTGAACCTCCTTCACCGTCCTGGGTGACTTCATGTCAAGAAGAGCTTGTATCTTTGCTGGGTTTGCCTCTATTCCTCGATGATTCACCATAAATCCTAAAAATTTTCCAGATTCGACCCCAAACACGCATTTCTGAGGGTTGAGCTTCATTGTATACTTTCTCGGTATCTGAAACGTTTCATCCAAGTGAACTATGTGATCCTCTACTCGTTTGGATTTTACAAGCATATCATCTACATAAACCTCCATTGTCTTTCCAATCTGCTCTTTGAACATCATGTTAACCAGTCTCTGGTATGTAGCCCCTGCATTAATCAAGCCAAACGACATTCCTATGTAACAGTACAGCCCCCTATCTGTGATAAAAGAGGTGTCCTCCTGATCTGGTTCATACATAGGAATCTGATTGTACCCTGAATAAGCATCCATAAAACTAAGAAGAGCATGCCCAGCCGTGGCATCTACCATTTGATCTATCCTGGGCAAGGGGAAGCTATCCTTTGGGCATGCTTTGTTTAGATCTGTGAAATCTATGCAAACTCTCCACTTTCCATTAGGTTTCTTTACCAAAACTGGGTTGGCAAGCCAATTGGGATAGAAAGACTCCTTAACCAGGCCGACTTGCATAAGTCGATCAACCTCTTCTTTCAAAGCTGCTGCTCTTTCTCCACTGATTGGACGTCTCTTTTGTCTGAAGCCTTTCTTCCGTAGGGGGTCAATGTTAAGATGATGACACATGACGTCTGGATCAATTCCTACCATGTCGGCATGACTCCAAGCGAAAACATCCAAATTTTTCTTCAAGAACTCAATCAACCTCGCCCTCAAGCCAGGTTCGAGCCTAGCCCCTATCTGAAGCACCTTGGGAGAGTCTGCTTCCCCCATCAAAATCGAGAGGGTATCTTCTGTTGGTGCTAGCTTTTTGTCATTCTCAGGTAGACGGGGATCTAGATCAACCTCGACATCTGTTGTGCTACTTGATTCTCATATTTCTTGTACGGACACTACCTTACCCCGCGTAGGTACCTTGAAGGGTGATGCTCCTGAAAACTCTACAGGAAATTCTTCCTCCATGATCATTTTGCCTTTCTTTGCCCGTAGACTACGCTGATCTGCTTCATCCTCACTAGCCTCTTCCATAATTCCTTCGTAGAAAGAATTTGGTGGGGGAGCTTCAATCATCAGCACCCCATGCTTCTGGTCCAAAGGAGTCTTATCTTCATGAAGAACCTCTTCTGCCTTTATCATGTCAAAAGTTCTATCCACAGATGGTGGGGCTTCCAAAAAGAAAATTGGAGTTCCATTCCTGGTCAAAACTTCATATTCTTGGAGTTTTTCTTCCTCTGGGAACTCGATTGTATAAACCATATTAGTGCTAGCATTCGGGGATTTGAAAGATGCTTGAGTTTCCTGCGTATTTTCTTGATCGAAGTTAGGCATATCGGAGTCCTCCCCTACATCTTTACTTCCTTTGCGAGATGACCTGATCATTCTGTTGTAACAGTCGCGAGAATCATATTGACATCCCTTAATGCAACCTACGCCATTTGGGGTTGGGAACTTCATGGACAGATGATAAATTGAGGTAACAATCCGCATTTCTTTCAGAACTGGTTGTCCTAGCAAAGCATTATAGTGCGTAGGTTGATCGACTACCAAAAAATCGAAGACTTGTGTGGCAGAGAGAGAACCTTCCCCTAGGGTAAGTGGTAGCCTGATTGTTCCTTTCACTCGAACAGAGTCCCCTGTAAAACCATAAATATGGGTCGTTCCTTGAGTTAACTCTTTATCCAGCAGGCCTATTTTCTTAAACGTCCCATAGTAGAGGATATTCACTGAACTCCCCATATCGACAAACACACGATGGACATTTCTAGGCCCAATCCGAACATTGACTACCAAAGCGTCACTGTGAGGATGATGTACCCATCTAGCATCTTCTTCAGAGAAAATTATATGGATGTCTTCTCCTTTAAATAACTTGGGAGGTCTTTCTGACAGATGGTTCACATTGGTCAGAGGTGGATGTTGAGCTTCCCGAACGTATCTCTCCATTGCATTCCTCCCATTTCCCCCGATATGAGGTCCCCCAAAGATCGTATGTATGCTTTCTTCTCTTACGAACACAGGTTTCTCAAGTTCTTTTTCTTCCGTAGAACCTTCAACAACCTCGGTCACCTTAATTGGAACCTCTTCTTTATATTTCTTCACTTCCTTGACTACCCAGTCAGTAAGCTTTCCTTCCTTTATTAGTTTTTCAATTTCCCCTTTCAGCTGTCTACAAGCATAAGTGTGATGTCCATGAGACTCATGATATGCACAATACCTGCCTTTATCTTTCATAGCGAATCTCGACAACGGTGCGGGTTTCTTGTATAGGCCTTGACTCTTGGTAATCTCATAGATGTAGTCAATAGATGCTGTGAGAGGAGTGTAATACTTGCGGGGAACAGTCTGATTTTCTCGTCGATTCGGAGGCGGAGGTGGACAACTTGGAGGGCTAGGTGATCGAGATCTGATGAATCTATCTCTTCCTTTGTTCCCCTTCGGACTGAGGGACTTCAAACGAGTTGGCTCGCCATCCTCAACTAAATTCACATCCCCCCTACCATTCTTTTTTTCTGTTTTGGGGCTAGGTGATCTCTCTTTCCGTTTATTTCGCCGAGGTGCATCTCCATAGTCACTCCTCTTCAAAGCCTCTTCCTCTCGTTTGAAAGGCTCGGCCTGTAGGTACAAGGCTGCCAACGTTGAGGGTTCCTCTCTTTGTAGAATTTTCCAAAAATCAGTTCCCACGCGAACCCCAGCAATCAAAAAATTCTTAATGGTTTCCTCGGATGCCCCTCGAACAGTAGGAACCTCTGTATTGAAACGTTTAAAGTATTCTTGGAGAGTCTCTCCATCTCGTTGTTTGATGTTAGCTAGAGTTGTGACAGGTGGAGCATAATGAATTGAAGACTGAAATTGGATTAAAAACATCTTACGCATTTGTTCCCAGGATGTGATTGATGCAGGTCCTAGCTTTTGAAACCATTGGTGAGCATTTCCTCTCAATGTTGAGGCAAGAAGTCTAAACTTCGTTAAGTCCTCCACTTGATAGAGTTCCATCTCTGTATTAAACCTACCTATATACTCTGCGGGGTATGTGCTTCCATTAAAGCGAAGATCTCCTGTACCTCTAAATACCAGTGGAAGAGGAGCCTCTCGTACAGCAGCAGAAAAAGAAGAAGGTGCTGCATCAGGTATCGCCCCTCCCTGACCTTCTGACTGAGCAATAAGCCTTCGCAGTGCATTCACATTGATGCCTTCCAAGCCTGGGATTGTTTGAGTTCTACCTCCTAGTTCCGCATGAGGTGTAGGTTCCCGTTGCAAGACACTGGGCACTGGTCAGTAAAGGTTCTGTCCTTGCTGAGGTATAGGTCTTCGGGGTGTAGGTTCCCTCTGATGATAGGTTGGCTCTCGGGGTGTAGGTTCCCTCTGATGATACCCTCTGATGATAGGTTGGCTCTTGGGGTGTAGGTTCCCTCTGATGTCGCGGGCCACTGCCATGATTAACGTGACGTCCGCCATGGTTGTGCTGAGAAAAGATTATACCTCTGTCTCCCATTCTTTCATACGAGGGACCACGCTCACCTATTCTCCTTTGATTTAGAGCTTGATTTTCCTAAGGGCGAGGTCTCCTGGAATCCCGTGTTCCCTGATTTGCACGTTCGCCCCTATAGATAGTTTGAATCGGATCTATTATCATAACATCGTCATCAGACTGGGAATTTCTAGGACGATCTCTCACTTGATTGTCTGTTCTCACCCACGGTGGGGAGTGTCGCTCTCCACCATATCTTGCTCGGTAGATCTCTATCCTTCTATGTGGGTCATCAGGTGAAACCGGTCTAGAGCGTCGCCTGTACGGTTCGATTCTCAGTTCACCTGGATCTTGACTTCTTGGGGTAGGAGGTCTTGAGGGGTTTCTGGGACGATCAGGGGGGAACTCCACGTACGGGGTGATATTATATGCATAGGTCAATTTCCTTGGGGTCACAGCTTGAAATCTTCGGTTCTGACGGGTTTCCTCAACTGTGCGGATTTCTCTCTCGGGAGGAGTATCCTTCCTTGAAGATCGTCTATGGTCGGTGATAGGTTCTTTTCCGGGGCGATGAAGTCTTCTGGCTGTATACTGATGTCAGCTGTTGGTACGTGGGGGACGCATGTCTCTAACAGAGGTACGTCGTCTATCTGGGCTTCGACGGGCCCGCTCAGGTAACCTTCTTTCTCTTTCCAGTGACTCCATACGCTCTGCCATTCTGTTTACCTTGTTTCCCATGTAAGCAATCTGACTCAACAGCTCAGTATTGCTCATCAAGACAGGAGGATCCCCTCCAAGGCGAGGAGTCGGGTTTGCCTGGTTCGGTGTGGAAGCCTCTCTCTGATTTGATGGTCGTGGTGGTGGTGGTGGTAGATCTGTTGTATGGATCTCAACCTCTCTTGCGTCGTTGCCTACATTAGCTGGTTCTTCAGTATGATGCGACATCCTTCCTCCAGAGATGTCAAGTCCCCTCCTTCTAGCGCTAATTGTTAACGGAGGAATTTGGTGATAACCAATTCGGGGAGGGTTACTGGAATTGTGGTAGAAACCGATGATAATACGTAACGTAGGTTATGGGGATTAGGGTTTGTGATTTGGGGATGGCTGAGATTGTATGTGAGAATAGATCACAATTAAGATCGAATATTGAATTCTCTCTTTGTTTGCAAGTTGCATCGTACCATACAATGTGCCTACGTACCCTATTTATAGGGATCAAGCCATACGTAGTTCTTGGGGAACAAGTAACCCATGGGCCGAGTTTCCTTCTTTAACAACGAAAAGACCGGGATCACCGCCTTTGATATGTCATCATGAGTTGTCATGGTCTTGCTATGATCTCGGGATAAGATAAGATAATGATTGATCCGAGATTATCGGGGTCAATATTTATCTAATAAAGGATAGCGAAAGACCAGCTCTATGCATATCAAAGAGGGAAATATCCTTCAACTTTCCTAGTAAATAAGGTTCACTGACCTAGATGGTTTTTTAATTAATATAATTTAAATATTTTATTTACTTTAAGTAAAACTCTTCACCCTTCTAGACGAAATTGTCTTCAAACCCCTTTTTTAGGCGAAGTTATTTTCAATCCTGAGGAGGGCGAGATTACCTAGGAGGAGATTGCCTAGGGCGAGATCACTATGAGGCGAGGTCTCCGTAGGGCGAGATTGGCTAGCCAGTATCAATTGAAACCTTCACCTGGGTAGTGGGCAAGAACATTTACTGGACGAGAATGATTGGATCAGGCCCACCAAAGATCCTTTATTATCTCAAAAGCTTACTAACCCAGGTCTCCTTTCCTCAACATAAAGGAGGGCGAGGCCACCTTAAAAGACGAGGTCGTCATTTCGGCAATAACAAGTCCAAATGCCATGACTAGATAACAGAAAACACCAAAGTCAGTGATGAATGATACCTTGGAGATGTCATCTTTGTGCATTTTGATTTGGTTGTATCCACTAAAGCCATCCATGAAACTCAGCATCTCGTGCCCAACTGTGGCATCTATTAAAGCATCAATCCTTGGTAAGGGAAAACAATCCTTAGGACATGCATCGTTCAAATCGGTGAAGTCTACACACATTATTCTCCATTTTCCATTGGCTTTTTTGACCATCACCGGGTTAGCCAACCATTCTGGGAATTGTATCTCTTCAATGAACCCGGCCTCCAAAAGCTTTTCTACTTCTTGTTTAATGGCCTCTTGTCTTTCTGGAGCAAAATTTCTCTCCTTCTGTTTCACCGTCTTCCTTTCAGGATCCACATTCAACTTGTGAGTTATCAATTGGGGATCAATCCCTGGCATGTCAGCCGCTGTCCAGGCAAAAACGTCATTGTTCTCTTGAAGAAAAGATATGAGCTTGTTTTTCAATGGCTCAGGCAGTAGAGCTCCAACATAAGTCACCTTCTCTGGTTCAGCAGGGACTAGGGGAATTGGGATTAAATCCTCAGCTGGTTTCCCTCTTCGGTCCTAATTATCACTAGTATCCATGTCTTCAATGGGGAGATCCTGCCCCCCGATTCCATCAGGCCTTAACGCGGCTGCATAACAGCTTCTAGCCATCTTTTGGTCTCCCCGTTCTTCACCAATTCCATTCCTCGTAGGGAACTTGATTATTAGATGATAGGATGAGGCAACGGCCTTGAACGCATGAAGACCAGTCCTTCCCAGGATTGCATTGTAGGTCGAAGTTGCCTTTATAACTATGAAGTTTAACATCTGAGTAGACGTATTCGACCCTTGCCCCATTGTCATTGGGAGTTGGATAGTGCCTTCCACCTTTGACTCAACTCCATTGAATCCATATATGGACATATTCGAGGGTGTCAACTGAGAGTCAGTATAGCCCATCTTGATAAAAGCGTCATGGAACAAGATGTCCACTGAAGCTCCATTGTCGACCAAAACTCTCTTGGTTTCAGAATTTCCTATCACATGAACGATGACTAAGGGATCATCGTGGGGAAACTTCACTCCCTCCAGATCTGAATCATCAAAACCTATTGATACTTCTGTTCGGGCACGCTTCGGTGCTTCTCCAACCACGGTCATTACTTCTCGAGCATAAGCCTTTCTTGAGTTTCGGGAGGACCCACCCTTACTAATTTTGTTAATTTATTTGAAGAGTAATATAATTTTTTGGTAACTAATAATTTATTTACTATGATTGAATAAAAAATAAAAATATGGTTGGCGACGACGAAATGAATGGAACTTAGGCAGAATCTTATATAATCCAGAGTGAAAGTATAGTTTGTGACCTATGTGTTTGAATATATTATAAAATTATCTTTTAAACCAAACAAACAAATAATGATACCGGTAAGAGAGATACATGAAATCATGTGGACAATAATTTATCCCATGGAACACGTGAGTGAAAACTGAAAACACGTACAGATTATGACCTAAAGAGGTCCATGACCTGAAAGCTAGAGCGATTTGAGCCGCAAAGTTGGCATGGCACATGGAGCTTCATGTGCAGTGGATAATATAGAAAGGCAAATGAGCCTGGTCAGCAGACAGTCATGACACTGTTAATTAGCAAAGAAAACACTCAACTTATTAAATTAATGTCTTAAAATTGCATATTTAATTTATACTATATTAATTTATATGTGTATATATATATTTTTTATTATATCTGCTTTATTTGTTTTAAGCTCATGCATACTGATATTACAGTACAAGGTCTCACTACAACAAATTTGGACAATTATGACGGAAATTTTACATTGAAATTGTCGCAATTGGTCTAATTATGACGGAAAATTTTCGTCTTTTTTGCTCAATTCTTAAGTTCGCATTTTCGTCACAAATGTCATTCTCGTCACAAGTATGTCTTTCGTAATAAATACTAGTTTCATCACAAGAAGAGTTTTCGTCATAAGTATAGTTTTCGTCACAAGTATACATTTTCGTCATAAGTTCAAGTGTGGGACCCACATTTTTCAATAAATTAATAAATGAACTTACGACGAAATATACTGTCATAAATTTATATTTTACGACGAAAAATCTGTTGGAAGTTAAATAATGGGGCCCACCTGCTACCAATATTTTATTCATGGAAA
The DNA here is from genome assembly GCA_030848705.1 of Heracleum sosnowskyi. Taxonomy (NCBI): domain Eukaryota; kingdom Viridiplantae; phylum Streptophyta; class Magnoliopsida; order Apiales; family Apiaceae; genus Heracleum; species Heracleum sosnowskyi. Next base: position 2,866,341 of record CM061242.1, on the reverse strand, counting down.
AAATAAAAATTAATATAAAAAAGATGAACATCCGTCATAAGTTACCCAGAAATTCGTCATAAGTTGGACTGACCAAAAGCAGCATTATGTTGCTTTTTCAGGTTCCAGCCATTTTTGGCTTCCAAATTAAATCACAATCTACATACAATCCAACGCTACACAATCTACATGCAATATAACACCACAATCAAGCAAGAAAGTTTGTAACAATCATCCACGCAATTAAGCGAATCCAAATATAAAAGTACCAAAGTTACATAAATATTATCATAAATCCTTATTCAACCACACAAAAGTTTAAACCATCAAACTTCTACAAGCCGACTTTAGATCCAGTACTAGACCCGGTGCAAGCTGGACAACAACTCTGAAAGCAAGTTTCTTCTTTCTTTTTTTGTAAAGTAAGCTTTTCAAAGTTCCTCCTGGGACGTATTCAACTACAACACAGCATGCCCTTGCAGGAAGGTTAGCTAAAACTTCACTTGGAGAAGAGGCATTGTGAGGAATCTTCAGATCGGAAGTTCCCATTGAAGCACCAATAAACTACGAACATAAATAAGTCAGGCTTGAGTAATGACTTTTTATCAGCAATGGATTAGTCAAAGTAAAAAAGTATATATTAAGACTTCTGGTATTAAATATACTGTGAAAACTTAGGGGGGTCAGCATTAATACAAAGTAACTTTGCAAATCACATTAAAAATGTGTAGAATTTATTAAATAAAACTATCTTTAATTAGAGAAGCTGGAGATTACGGAACGTACTCTTGTAACATTTGGATGATCAAGTTGGTGCCAAACAGCAACCTCTTGTCGAAAGGATGCTCTCAGCTGAGAAACAGTTTCAGCAGTAGTTGCCATGCCATCCTCTCCCCAGTCGAGCACTTTCACTAAAGCACAGAAGAATGAGAACTTAAGCATTAATATTGTACAATATCTCAAAACAAATAATAGGTCTAAATATATTACAATCATTGGTTTAGGGTTCTTACAATCCATTTAATGAATCAAAAGAAAATTTCTTTAGATTTTTCATGAACATTAACGACATTTATCAAACTACGTACTATTTCATTCATCCATCCTGAAAGTCAACTATTTAGTTGATTGTCCGATTGAAAAGCATTTCTGCATTTATAATATTGCTTAAATGTTAGACTTATAACAATATATTGCCTACCCAAATTACGGCAGAAGCATTGCTTACAAACACTTTTCAAAATATAGAGTAAGTTCAACTAAAGTCTTCAGTGATATTTAGGATATTGTGTTATTCTACTCGGTCAAATTATAAAAAAAACAAATAAAGAAATACCAGTACCAAAAATTGCAAAATAAACAGAGTGATTTCTATTTATTACTAAGGCAATGGTATCTTGCTTTTGGGTTCATTTTCAAGCAGGAAAAAAAATGGTACAAGTACTTGTTCTTGAAAATTAAATTTAGCCAAAAACCCTCATAAGTCCAAACAAATTTGGCCACATTGCAAACGAAACAGTATTGCCATAACATCATTTGATTATTCAATCAACAGAATCGTAACTACATGCAGCAAAACAGAAAAATTTACATAAAGAAGGACAAATTTATGTATCCACCACCGGGTAGTGGAATTGACAAATGCTATAGCCTAAACGTCAGCCGTCTCTGACGAGGAAGACATTACGGTTCTTGACGACAATGTCATACATGTAGACGGAGTTGAACTTGTAAAAATCTTTAGGAAGCGAAATGAGATCAATTGACGAAGCTTTATGGAATTGCAAGAGTTCGATATCGCCGTAGTATATTTCCCATCCAAGTTCCATCAACATTTGTCGCAGTAAGCTGTAGGATGAAACCACTTGTCCGGTTGGTAAGTGCACCAACACCTTCTTTCGGCTGGATTGTTGATCCTTTGTTGAGCCTTCATAGAGGCGCATGATCCCATTCTTGAACACCCAAACTCCAGACATTTCGAAAATCGAAGAAATTTTATAATTCCCGCTGTAAATGTACATGCAAGCAGAAGGGCTGATGTTTAGTTGTTGATGAAATGTATATTTATAGTGGAGAAATAGATATATAGATATAATAATTGAGTAAGCCTGTTTGGGTTTGGTGGAGAATATAGATATTGTGGGACCTATATGTGTGTGAAGAAAGATTTAGGGCACAATTAATTGACTGGAGTATTAATTAATTATCTAGGGCTTTTGCTGGCTTACATGTCATCCAATTATATGGAATCTTTGTGTAAGAATCTTGTGGGTCTTCCTTAATAATGGGGAATCTAAATATTTAGGCAAGAAGAGGGTAATGCCCACATATCACATGTTACTCACGTGAACCCTACTGCGTTGAAAAGTCGATAGTTTTGGTTTTGGCTAAAGAAAATGAAGCATATACTGCTGCTGGTCGATCCTGTTTATTATCAACCTTAAATTTGGTAAATGGGTTACAGTCTTTTGAGCACATATTGAATACTGCTTCCAGCAAGTGAAAAAATAGACAAAAATAAGAATTTTGCTTTTACGTCGATTCCGTTTGAATTTGTAATTCGATGAAGTATATCTTTTTTCTCGGTGCCCTGTTTTTCTTATACATAAAGTCGTTTTCTTGTCCACGTGAAGAACCATATCATTTTTCTCGGTGCCCTGTTTTTCTGGGTAGGGCTTCACCCTGACCAGGACATGAATATGACTGTAATAAAATAAGTCATCCATACTCTTTATTAATAAGAAAAACGATGGTTAAATGACGCGTGATACTATATCAAAATACCGAATTTAGTTATTACTAAACTCGGATTAGATTCATCGCAACTACGTAATTATACAAGATTTATTTACTTTAAATTATTTAACTTCACTCCAGGTTCGATTCCTTACAACTACGTAATTATACAAGATTTATTTATTTATTTTAATTTTATTAATTGATATACTTTAATTTCATTAGTTTCATCCACCGTTCTATTGCCTATAACTACATAATTAAATACTATTTATTTGTTATATATTTTTGTCATTCAATTCTCTACAAGTATATTTTTTAATAATATTTACTAATAATTTATCAATATATTAATATTTTAATGTCAGCTCATGCTAGGCCCGTTCTTGACACGGGTTATCAGCTAATATGATATATAATTGAAAAATTATTAATTATAGAACATATTTGGTCGGAAAAGCTTGTCATAACTGACCAAAAAACTTGTCGCTGGAAAATTAGTTGCACTACCCCAAAAACGGCATTTTTCTATCATATAAATCTTACCAAAAAAACTTGGTAGGAATTGACCTCCCATTTCCTACCGACGACGAATGTGGTAGGAAATGGTCCGCGTGGGGCCCGATTTCTGTAAAAGCGAGAACCAATTCCTACCGATTGTTGGTAGGAAAATAAAACCTACCAACATCGGTAGGTTTTGCCTGCATTTTCACAAAGATAAGACCCCACCATCCTAATCATCAAGCCTTGTCATATTTTTAAGTAATAAACAATTTTTATAAAATAAAAAATATTTTCAATATGCTGTGGTCATTTCCTACCATATATGGTAGGAAACTAAAACCTACCAAATCTGGTAGGTTTTATTCTTGATGGTACCCCACCATCCATATCATCAGCCATATCATAATTTAAGTAATAAATATTTTTTTAAAAATAATAAAAATTTTAATTCTGTCATGATCATTTCCTACCATATATGGTAGGAAAATAAAACCTACCAAATCTGGTAGGTTTTATTCGTGATGGTACCCCACCATCCACATCATCGTCCCAATCATATTTTAAAGTAATAAACATTTTTTTTAAATACGAAATATTTTCATTTTGTCAAGGCCATTTCCTACCATATATGGTAGAAAATAGTCATTGACGAATTTTGGACCCCCACCACCTTTTTGCTTTTCCGCCAAAAATTTCACAGAAAAGTTGAATTTCCCGCGCACATCAAAACCTACCATTGTTGGTAGGTTTTAATCGATTAATAAAATAATACAAAATAAAATTAATGGAGAATGTGTTTATATTATATTTTTTGTTGATCGGTTATCATATTTTTTGTTAATCAAACTCTATGAACATAAATATTTACTTATTTTAGTAGTGGAGGATAAAAATTAGTTGAATTAAACTTACATATTTAGGTACTTATGTTATTCGTTAAAACCTAATTATATCGAAAAAAAATTAAAAATATAAAGACGTATGGATAAATTAAATTTTTTTATATGAAACGTCGTTTTGTAGTTTGATGAATGTAAGGAAAAAAATTTAGACAAAAAGGAATTACAAAAAGTTAAAATCGTTTAGAAAATGAAAGAGTGTTAGAAAATTGAGTTAGAGTTTATACTCATGTTTTAGGGTTTGTCTAGGGTTACACTTTTTGATTTCTATTTATTTTTTTTCAACGATCCAACCTTACGGATGATTAAATATGTTGATTTCTTAGTTTTATACAAAATATTGGATTTTTTTAATTTAAACTCTTATATTTTTATAATAAATCTATTTATTAAACTTGTACTTTACAAAACTTGAATTGGAATATCATATATCAATTATTTGCTGATTTAGTATAAAAAGCTTGTTTGGCACATTGGTTGTTCACTTGGTTATTATTGGAGAGGTAACCAGTTTGAATCCGTGCAATCCAAAATTTTAATCGCCTAAAATTTTACGAAAAAATTGAATTTCCCTTTTTAGGGGTTGTTTAGGGTTACACTTTTTGATTTTTTTTTATTTTTCTTTCAACGATCTAACCTTACGGATGATTAAATATTTTGATATCTTAGCTTTATGTAAAATTTTAGAATTTTTTAATTTAAGCTCCTATATTTTTATAATTAATCTATCTATCAAACTTATAATTTACAAAACTTGAACTGAAATATGATATATGAGTAAATTGCATATTTAGTACAAAAAACGATGTTGGTGTAGTGGTTATGCACTTGGTTATTCTTAGAGAGGGCAGTTGTTTAAATCCATACAACCCAATTTTTTTGACAATTTCCCCCAAATTTTTTTACCAAAAACTTAAAATTACCGCGCACAACTAAAAAATACATATATTGAAAAATGACAAATTCTATTGAAAAGAGCCTGGAGCTAGGTTTTCTTTTATTAGCCTATCTATACATATATTTCAGCTCCGCTTAAAATTAAATTTAATCATTCTATTATTATTATTATTATTGCCTTTATTCTAAGCATTAGCTCTCAATAATAGTAGAAAGTTCAAAGTTTTTGATGAATTAGACGCGTCGTTTATTTTTTAAACAGAATTTCAAAACTGTCGAAAGTTTGTCAGAAATTATGTCCCAGGTAATTTTATTCTTGCGATGCTAAATAATTTTCATCTCTTCACCTATTGAAGTAAGAAATCATCTCATTTTAGTATATCGATTGGCGCCTTTAGTAGTCTTTCTAATAGCTCTTCTTGATAGTCTAAACTTAATTGATGAGATATCACGAGTATATATATGGAGAGATGCGGGTTTGATTATTCAAATTTTAAATATGATCAATCTTCTGAAACCGGTTTTGTTTCATGTTTTATATATAATATTAATTAAGATAATAAATTCAGATATTCTATATCAGTATAAAATTTACGAAACAGTATTGCCATAACATTATTGCGTATCCAATCAACGGAATCATAAATTACATGAATCTGAAAACAATATAACATGAAGACGATAGCCAGAAGAAGTATAAATGTCAAACAAATGCAATAACCAGGAGGTTAATTAGCAATCTCTGACGAGGAAGACATTAGGATTCTTGACGACAATGTCATACATGTAGACGGAGTTGAACTTGTAAAAATCTTTAGGAAGCGAAATCAGATCAATTGATGACGGTTTATGGAATTGCAAGAGCTCGATATCGCCATAGTATATCTCCCATCCAAGCTCCATCAGCATTTGGCGAAGTAAGCTGTAGGATGAAACCACTTGTCCAGTTGGTAAATGCACCAACATCTTCTTCCGGCCCGATTGTTGATCCATTGTTGAGCCTTCATTGAGGCGTATGATCCCGTTCTTGAACACCCAAACTCCAGACATTTCGAAATTTGAAGAAAAAATATTGTTGATAAGAATGTAGGGTAAGGTATAGAAATGTATAATCAGAAGGGTTGCTTAGTTGTTGATGAAGAGGAAAGGGAAGGATGAGCTATTTATAGAGATGGTGGTGTACAATATTTGAGTATCAAATGATGCTAGGGCTTTATGGCTAGAATGTTAATTAACCAGTCATATTACATATTTTGGCAAGAATCTCCTGGGTCCCTCATAAGTTGCCATTTACTTGCACTCATAGACGGGAATCAAAAATAATTTTGGGTCAAAAATTGTCTTGTCACAATATACATATGCACAGGCAGATGAGCAGATAGTTGTGCCCACATATCACATGTTGCACATGGCTGGCGGCTAAAAAAAGGATTAGGTCTCAACTTTGTCTGATATTTAAAAATTAATAAATTTAAATAAAATATTCGGTGAGCTGGATTTTATTGAGACTTTAAAAAATTCAGATATTTTAAAAATCGGACCTGATGAATGGATATTGGACTGAAACAAATATTTTTGAAATTTAACAAAATGAGAATTTTTACAAATGTTTCAAAAATCTGTCAGATGTAAACTGGTATATAACACACACAACCAAGTGACACACACACACAGCAAAATATGCAAATGTAATACGGGAAAACTTAAGTCGATATATTTCCACTCGAATACTTAAAATGAGATTACAAGCAAATATATAGAAAGCTAATAGACGACCTGTCCTAACAACCAGCAACTTATTTCCTCATTATGCTCCATTACGTAAATTATTCCTATCAATACTGAAACAAACTACTGTCACTAATTCCCAGCTGCAAATACGGACGGACAGCTGACTTATTCAATATTAAGAAAACAAACCAAATTTAGATTACTACTAACATACACCCCTTTAATCTGAATTTGGTTTATGCAGATTCTTGATTCCCAGCGCGCAATCTCTCGAACTTCACAGTAGTCATAGCTTTTGTAAGTATGTCTACACGCTGATCACCTGTTCCAATGTGTTTAATCTCAATTTGACCACGCTCCACACATTCCGCGATAAAGTGATACCGAATATCAATGTGTTTACTACGCCCATGAAATACCGGGTTCTTTGCTAAGTCTATAGCTGATTTGTTATCTACATACAAGACCACATGTCCTATATCCTTATCGGTAAGCTTCCCCAGTAGATTGCGTAGCCAAATTCCCTGACAAGCAGCTGCTGTGGCTGCCATGAACTCAGCTTCACACGATGACAAAGCCACACAACGCTGTTTTTGTAACACCCAAGTAATCAAGCTCTCGTTGAGATAAAACGCCATCCCCCCCCCCCCCCCGTACTCTTCCTGTCATCAACTTGTCCAGCTAAGTCGCTATCAGAAAATCCAGATAGTACACTATTACTGCCATTACTCGTGTACACCAAACCATAATCTAAAGTTCCCTTCAAATATCGAAGTATGCGTTTTACAGCATTCCAATGCATAATAGTGGGCCTCTCCATATAACGACTCACGAGCCCGACAGCATACGCTATATCTGGTCGCGTATGTACCAGGTATCTCAGACCTCCCACAATACTCTTGTACTCAGTTGGATTTACTGATGTCCCGTTTTCATCTTTGTGCAGTTGTAGGGTTGGCTCCATAGGATATTTTGTAGATTTGCACTCTGTCATTCCATTTTTCTCCAGGACCTTCTTTGCATAGGATGCCTGTTTTAGCTCTATAAAATCACCTGTCTGATTCACCTATAACCCAAGATAATGGGATAGTTTCCCTAGATCACTCATATAAAAAACCTTGCTCATTTCCTCCTTAAACTGTTTTATGAGTGATATATTTGTCCCCGTGACCAATAGATCATCCACATAAACTCCAACTATTAGCACCCCAGTTTTCTCACGCTTTGTATATACTGCATGTTCATAAGGGCATTTAGTAAAGCCCAAATCTTTTAAACACTGATTTAATTTAGCATACCAGGCCCGTGGAGCTTGACGCAGTCCATACAAAGCCTTTTCCAACTTGTACACCAAATGCTCCATTCCTGGCGCCAAAAAACCTTCTGGCTACATAACATATACATCCTCTTGTAACTCACCATTTAAAAATGCCGACTTAACATCCAGGTGATGCACTTCCCATTTGTTTTTTGCTGCTAAGGCCAACAACAATCTTACAGTCTCCAATCGTGTGACCAGTGCAAAAACCTCTTCAAAATCCACAACATCACCCTCAGTGTTCTTCTTTAACTTATAAACCCATTTTAAACCTATCGGCTTGTGACCTGATGGCAACTCCACAAGTTTCCAAGTCTTATTCCTCTCAATAGCCTCTATTTCAGTCTTCATGGCATCTCTCCAAGAATTTTCTTTAACAGCCTGTTGATACGTAACTGGTTCCTCGATGCCCAGGAGCAACAATTCTTCTTCCAATTCAATTTCTTCTGTGTTCTCATATATATCACTTATCGACCTGAATCTTCTTGGTGTACTGCTCAGTGTACTGCTCTCATCTGATTCTTTTGAGACAGCTTCACTCGCTTGTGGCGAGTCTGGTGATTGAGTAGATATAACAGATTCACTCGTATCCACTTCATGTGTTTGCTGATCATGGGCTTCCTCGACTGTAAATTCAGCGTGGGCTTCCCAGTAATGCTATCAGTATACCCAGTTGTATTATTTCAGGCCCATGACTTAGATTCAGTAAACACTACATCTCTGCTGACATGAATCCTTCTCTCAACTGGATCAAATACACGACGGGCTTTGGTACCGGGCTTTCTCCCAAAATATACTACACACTTACTACGATCATCCAGTTTCTTAGTATACACAGATGGCACCTTCATATATGCACAACACCCAAATACCCTTTGGTGACTGATATCAGGTTTTAACCCGGACCAAATTTCATGTGGTGTGCAAGTAGAAAGTGTTCGGGTGGGTAATCTGTTAAGCACATATACTGAGTGATTTACTGCCTCACCCCAAAAATCTGCAGGGACATGTTTTTCTTTTAGAAAGCTACGTGCCATTTCTACAACTGTTCTGTTCCTTCGTTCCACCACACCATTTTGTTGTGGGGAATACGGAGCAGTGTAATGTCTGAGAATAACAGCATCCTCACAATAGCTTGTAAATTGGGAGGAGCAAAATTCACCACCTCTGTCTATACGTAATGCCTTAATCGTTTTCTCAGAAACATTTTCTACAAGTGCCTTAAATTTCTTAAACCCCTCAAATGCTTCATCTTTAGTTGATAAAAAATACACCCACATTTTACGACTAAAATCATCAACCAACAGTAGAAAATACCTCTTTCTAGAAGGTGTTGGCGGTGAGATTGGTCCACATATGTCACCATGTATTAACTCCAACGCTTTCTTGGACACATATTTTGACTGGGAGGGGAAAGTTGTCCTCGTCTGCTTGGCCATAAGACACCCTGCACATGCTTCCTTGGGTTGTACCAATCTTGGTAGACCCACAACCATCTCGTTCCTCTTCATAAAATTCATTGCATTCCAGTTCACGTGTCCCAAACGAGCGTGCCATAGTTGAGAATTTTCCTCCGTCTTTGTAAGCAAGCACCGATTGTGAGATTCCTCCAACATAATTTTATACAATCGATCTGCTGACCTCTTGACCTTCATTAACAGCCTCCCATCACCTCCATACACCCACAAAAATTCTCCATCCAGCACTACCTTGTTCCCCTCTTCTGACATTTGTCCTAAACTAATAATGTTATTGCAGAGCGTTGGGATATAAAACACATCAGTAAACACCTTTTCTTCACCAGTTTTACACATAAACGAAACTGATCATTTCCCTTTAATACACACAGTCGACCCATCACCAAATTTCACCTCACCTGTCACGCCCTCATCCAATTTTGAGAACTTTTTTTTGTCCCCAGTCATATGATTACTAGCTCTATTATCCAAGTACCACAATTGAGAGAATTTCTTTTTATCTCCACTTGCCTCCAATTTTGGAATAACATTTTCTTCATTCAGTAGGACCATTTTCCTTTTATTCTCATCTAACTCAGACAACAACAACGCAGGTTCATCGTCATTAATTTGTACCAGGTTTGCCTCATGTTTCTGGTTTCTTTCTCGTCTTGATTTCTTGCATTCAGCAGCATAATGTCCCAACACATTACAATTGAAGAATCTCACGGTGCTCCTATCGCGACCAGACCCTTGAAAACTGTGACCACCCCGTCCCTTGAAACTCGTCTGTCCATCAGTGCTCTCCTTGTTTGCTCGTTTTAGCCAATCTTCTCGTCTGTCCTCCGAAGTCATCAACAACTTGCTTTCAACGGTCTCCTTTTGACCCTTAAGCCTCTCATCATGGACTTGTAAGGAACCCACAGCTTCTTCAATCGTCATTGTTTCTAAATCCCCAAATTGCTCCATTGTGGAGGCGATTTGGAGAAACCTGGACGGAACAACCCGTAGTAACTTCTTGACGACATACGACTATTTCATTTCTTCACCCCAGAGCCCGTATAGTAGACACCAGCCCATTCAATTTCATTGAGAAATCATCCAGTTGTTCATTATCATCCATTCGTAGAGCCTCGAATTCTGCTTTCAACGTCTGGATCTTAGCCTTCTTTACACGATCATCTCCTTGGCACATGACTTTAATGGCTTCCGAGCCATCCTTTGCTGTTTTCTTCCCAGCAATTGACAATAACATATCCTTCGGTATGCCTTGATAAATCATTGCCAAGGCTATCTTGTCTGTTTTTTCGTCAACCACCGCCTTCTCTTCAGGTTCTACTACACTCCAAACCCCCTGGGCCTGCATAAAGACCTTCATCTTTAATGCCCATATCGTGTAGTTTCCTCTAGTCAATACTGGATAGGTCAACCCAAACGAACCTCCTTTACCCTTTCACGCGTCCATGTCGTGGCTATACCTTGCTCTGATACCAGATTGTCAGATGTAAACTGGTATATAACACACACAACCAAGTGACACACACACACAGCAAAATATGCAAATGTAATACGGGAAAACTTAAGTCGATATATTTCCACTCGAATACTTAAAATGAGATTACAAGCAAATATATAGAAAGCTAATAGACGACCTCTCCTAACAACCAACAACTTATTTCCTGATTATGCTCCATTACGTAAATTATTCCTATCAATACTGAAACAAACTATTGTCACTAATTCCCAGCTGCAAATACGACAGCTGACTTATTCAATATTAAGAAAACAAACCAAATTTAGATTACTACTAACAAAATCGAGACTCTGGGCATTTTAAAATCCAGGCTTTAATCCATATTTTCTGAATTTCGTACCGGACCCAACTTTGATGAAAAATGGGGGTTTGTTAAATACTGAGGTTGGCTCGAGCCTAATCGAGCTTTTCTCGCTTTTTTTATATTTAGAATGCATCGGATTTTGAGTTTTGAACTTTGTGAAAATTTCTTCCTTCTATGTACATTTTTTATTTTAATTTTTCAAATAATAAAAAGTATACAAATAAGTAACATAGGTGTTATCCGAAATTAGAATATTTAATTAAACCGAAACTGGAATAAATTTTTCATAATTTGAAAAATCGAATATCTGATCGAAATTTATTAATCGGATCGGATATTCAATTTTTCTTATCCCAAGGCATGAAATGCGGATAATAATTTTATCTTAAAAATGGACCAGTGGAAGCAAAGAAAGATTGTGACCTAACGTGGTCCATGACCTAAAAAGGCTTGAGGGAGCCGCAAAGTAAACACTAAACAGACAGATGGAGCATCACGTGAAGTGGATAATATAAAAAGGAAAATGAAGCATGTACGCCTTGTCACCATACAGCCCTGGCACTTTGTTAACGTTGATGCTGTTCGTCCTTTTATTTACCCTTAGATTTCGTTGTACAAATTTGGAAAATGGGCTATAATCGTTAAGCATAATTAATCAGTTTTAGAAGCTAATTCGTTTACTGTTTTGCATAGGAAGAAATCGGTTGTTATTGAATATTTTACAAGAATGAGAACTAAAATGCGGAGACAAGTACGAAAATCGGTTGTTTGAGTATTGTTTTAACTGTTGGACCTAATATATTATAGTCATTCTTATAGTGTTAATCATCTTTTATAGAGAATTGGAGAGAATCGCTTGTTCTACCACAGAATCTCTTAAATAATTTTAAATTTTTATTTTACAAAATATAAAATTTGATTCTAATTTAGAATATTAATTATATAAAAAATTTATAAAAAAATTAAACATTCAAAATTTGAATAAAAAAATGATTTAAAAATGACTCTACTGTAGAATCATTTTGAATAAGTGGGATTCTAATGTAGAATCACTTTGAACTATTTCATTAATTTTAATTAAAAAAGTAGTGTAATTTTATTTTTTGATTTACTAATTGACATTTGTAATTATATTTAACAAAATTTGAAATAAATATATATATATATATATATATATATATATATATTATATAGTGGTTTTATTCCATACTCTATATAAGGAGTTCTCTAGAATGTTAACTTAAGTTTTTGTTGTTTGGATGTACCGGCCTTTACTATTCAAGAGTTTCGTAGTTTATGTGTTTTTTTACCGTAGTTTTGATTGTTCAGAATTTTGTTCTGCTTCCGAGTCTTTTTGTAAAGCAAACAAGCCTTTCATGGGACTTAAAGCAAACATAGCCTCCTATGGGACTTGAAAAGGTCGTGACATATTTTAAACACAAATCCTTTGTATCCTTCTAACGTTTCAGATTCTTACGTGTTCTGTTTAAGAAGAAAAATGTAGTCCGTTTCTTTAAAAAGAGACATGCGAAATCAAAACAGGGGAGCTCATAAGTAGCGATATGTATTAAAGTCTGATTAAGATGTGCCTTCTGAAGATTTGCAGGGAAGGAGCTCTTGCTGTGAAACATGAGATTGAAACATAAATTTTGTAATGCTGCTCTTGTTGCTAAACAAGTCCGTATGATGTAGATTACGTTGGTGATGAATATGCAGATGACCAAGACTTGGGCAGGAGAGCCTGAGATTATCTGCAGGCAACTCGATCATGTAAACATGTCAGGTCTCAACAAGACCGGTATGCTTTCTTTGCAAACTATCATCCGCTAACTCTTCCTCATATTTGGTGGAGATCACCAAACAAGTAATAGCAAGAAGTTATATCATTTGTATGTTCACTTGAAAAAGCTATTACCATATTATGTTACCTTACTTCAAGGAATTTGTAATCTTGTTCAACTTTTAGATTCTGAAATGAATTCACATGAGCAATTCAACATTTGTAATGTAATCTCTACACATTTGATGTCGACTGATTCAAGATTTGACATGCTTGGATAGATTATCATATATCAATGAAATACCAGCACATTTTTAAAATATATTCATGAGAACCTCGATACACTGTACGAAATCGAAGAACAATGTTGGAGAAAAATCCAAAAAGAGCTGACCAAATCGGTCCATCAAACCAGAAGATCTTCTTGGAGTACCCACATATTGCATCTAAGCTGAAGATAGAGAATTAGTTCGAGGTTTTCCATGCCCAAGTCCGTTGTGTGCTCTACTAGGTAAGCTGTATCACTTTCCATACGATCAGGAAGACCAGATTTATGTAACTTCAAGTTATAATAATTCAGGTTATTCCTCCAACTAGCACGAATGACATGACCATATCTATTGGCAATAATGAACACTGCAATTGTTGCTATCTTTAGATTTTGAATCATCATCAAAGGCTACAATAGGTTCCTCGTCTTAAGATTCATATAAAATGCATAACAATCATACACAGATCATCTTCAACCATTGAACAATAAAACTGTAATGTGAGATTGTATTTATACCGGAAAAGAAAATATATTCTATTACATAAGAGATCGACTAGCTAAAAGTAAGTACAGAAAAGTATATTCCAATGAGTATATACCGGATGACATAACAGAAAATGAAAAACGGTTATAATAAGCAGTGAGGTAGATATATAAGTAGATTGTGATAAGTGAAGTCGCGTATATAGTGCAATAACCCCGCTTCATATTGGATGTGGTTGCACAACATTCAATCTAGAGAGAAGGTTCTAATGTGCATGTCGTCCAGGACCCTTGGTGAAAATGTAACTAGGCAAGTAAGTGGGATGTATCAGTTGAGATTGAACTTGCTCGCTGACAAAATGACAATCCAAAGCAAAATGTTTTGTCTTGGGATAAAAAACTAGGTCTGCTGCAATATCTAAGGTGGTCTGGTTATCACTATGAATAACAATAGGAAGTGACTGAGGAACTTGTAACTCAAAAAAGAAGAGGTTTACGAGGATAATTCACAGTATGTATCAGCAATTGCACGAAGTTCGGCCTCAGAAGTAGAACGGGAGAGCACTTTCTGTTTACTAGAATGCCAAATAACGAGAGAAGGACCTAACATCAAACACATTCCAGTGATATTTTTTAGAACGCCAGTGGAGTCAAGATTGGAACCCCAATCACTGTCACAAAAAGCTACAAGCTTTAAGTTCGAGTTGGCAGAGTAGAATAAGCCTTGAAAAGGAGTGCCCTTCAAATAACGAAGGACCCGTTGTACTGCTAACATATGAGGAACACGAGGTGACTGCAAGAATTGACTTAAATGGTGAACAACATATGCAATATCGGGCCGAGATACTGTGAGGTAAAGAAATTTTCCAACAAATTTCCTGTAAACAGAAGGGTCCTTAAGTAAAACACCATCATGAGGAGATAGTTTAACATTTGTATTGACAGGCAATGACAAAGGTTTTAAGTGTTCCAAACCAGCCTCTAGTAAAAGATCATGAACAAACTTGTGTTGGTGATGGTATAGGCCATCCGCAGTTCTGTGAATTTCGAGTCAAAGATAATATTTGGCAAGACCCAAACTTTAATAGTGAAAGTATCAGGCAGAACAGATTTAACATGTTGAATAAAACTTGAAGAATCATCAATCAACATAATATCGTCAACATAAATCAGTGCAGCAACAAAAACCCCATCAGACTTGTATACAAATAAAGAATAATCTGCAACTGTTAGAGTAAAACCCAAGTCGAGAAGAACTGAAGCCAATTTTTCAAACCATAATCGAGATGCCTATTTCAAACCGTATATGGATTTAATCAATTTGCAGACAAAATATGTACCATGTAAAGGATGACCTTTCGGAATCTCCACGTAGACTTCTTCAGGTAATTCACCATGAAGAAATGCATTATTGACGTTAAGTTGGTGAAAATCCCAACGTCTCACAGCAGCAATAGCTAACAATGTGCGAACAGTTGCCATTTTTGCAACCGGAGAGAAGGTGTTATGATAATCTTGGCCTTCAATTTGAGTATAGCCCTTGGAAACAAGACAGACCTTGAACTTATCAAGAGAACCATCACCAAGATATTTCACCTTATATACCCATTTGCACCCCACAATATGTTTACCAGGTGGAAGAGATACAATGGACCAAGTCTGATTTTATTCTAAAGCACTCAATTCTTTATCCATCGCACTAACCCATCTGGGGTCTGTTACAGCTTGATTATATGTGAAGGGTTCATGTATAGTTGTTGTGGAACTCACAGCACAAGCAAATATTAGAGAAGGTGGAGAATAATAAAAAAATTAAATTTTCCGGTGTCAATAGGACCAGCCAGTAAGACACTATTAGATGATGTACTGAATGGTTTATTAGTATTAGAAGTGACATAGTCCTTCATCCATATAGGTTTCACTTTATGGCGAAGAGAAATCCTTTGGGTATTAGCAGGAAAAGCATGTTTAGAAGAAGGTAAAAGAGAGTCTTGTGAACAGTTTATAGATACAGAAACATCAGTAGTAGACGTATTGGTAGGTGTATTGGTAGATGTATTGGTAGGTGTAGTAGTATGTGGTGTATGAGAAGCATCAGTAGTAGGTGTGGGCAAAGAAAATTCAGCATTGGTATGAACATCATTGTCAAGATGTGACTTATCGGTATTGAGATCACCTAAAGGTGTAAAAGTAATATTTTCATCTCCATAATACATAGGAGCAGGTGAAGGAAAAAGAGAAGAATATGAGAGTAGTGTAGACCGAGCAAAAGGAAATTGAGACTCAGTGAAAACAACATGACGAGAGAAATGGAACTGTTCTGTAACTGGATCAAAAAGCTTATATAACCTTTCTGACTTACAGAATAACCAAGAAAAACAGTTTCAATTGCCCTGGCAGAAAATTTGTCTGAACAATGCACATACATATATATGTGCTAAACACCCAAAAACTTTGAGATGGTCATAAAGAGGTGGTTTATTATAAAGTTTTTCATAAGGAGAAATATAACCTATCACAGAAGTTGGAATTCGATTAATAAGGTATGTAGGTGTGAGGATATAATCTCCCCAAAATTTGGATGGAAGATGAGATCGAAACAAAAGATCTCGAGACATTTCATGTAAATTTTGATGTTTCCGTTCAACTCTCCCAATTTTTTGAGGAGTATAAGGACAAGAATTTTGATGCAAAGTGCCTTGGGAAGAAAAAGATGATATTAAATCAGTATTGAGGAATTCTCCTCCATTGTCCGTTCGTATACATTTAACAGTAGTAGAGAATTGAGTATTCACAAAAACAAAAAAAATCTTTCAAACATTAGTAGAGAATTGAGTATTCACAAAAACAAAAAAATCTTTCAAACATTGAGTGACATGTTGTTTTGTAGGCAAAATGATAGTCCACACACCCCTGGAAAAATCATCTACAATGGTTAAAAAGTATATACAACCATTATAGGTGGGAGTCCTATAAGATCCCTACACATCACAATGTATAAGATCAAAATGAGAAATAGCTTGTGAAAGACTTAAAGTGTAAGACAACTTGCATTGTTTAGCCAAAGGAAAAGTAGTACAAGGTACAAGACTTGATTTATCAATACAAAGGCTTTGTATTCTAGAGAAAACAACAGTTGGTATGTGGCCTAAACATTTATGCCAGAGAGAATGGTCCGTAGAATGAGAGACATTGAGCGCAGAAGGAGTAGACACTGAAAGAGTAGACACAGAAGGAGTGTTAAACAGTCGATATAAGCCGTCCACAATATTACCAAGAACCAATCCTTTCCTCTGGTATTGGTCCTGCAGATAACATTTAGTAGAAGTGAAATGGATAGTGGAATTGAATTGTGAAGACAATTTACTAACTGATAAAAGATTGAAAGTGAAAGTAGGTATATGTAAAACATATGTTAGCATCATAGAAAGAGGATGAAGATATATTGAACCTACATGAGTTACAATGGATGTTTCACCATTAGGAAATTTGACAGTCAAGGGTTCAGATAAAAGTTGAACGTTTGTCATACAAGTAAAATTACAACACATGTGGTTTGTGGCCCCGGTATCTATGACCCAAACATCTAGTGAAAAATTAGTGGAAGAAAAAAGAGAGTATGGTACCTGCTATATGAGTAGCAAGACTGAAATGAGATGTAGGAGTAGGTGAGAGATGGTCAAATGTGCTAGAGGTGACAGAACTTTTAGACAGACTTTGCATAATGGAGTTAAGTTGAGAATGCAATTCTTCCATCTTGGTAGATAAATGAGTAGGAGATGCATTGGAGTCCTGAGGTGCAGAAACCTGAGCAGTAGTAGCCGATTTTTGAAACCTTGTAGCATTAAATGGTTTCTTTTTCCCTTTATTGTTAGGGTGATATGGGTGATCGATGGGGTACCCAACCAACTTGTAGCAACGGTCTTTAGTATAACCTATAATATGGCAATGAGAACATTCTTGAACAGGAAGTGAAGGTCTAGTACTGAACCTGTTTGGAATGTATGAGGACTGAGAAGTAGACTATTGAGGCATATTGACCATTAAAGCCATTGGAGAATAAATATGAGGAATCTGTCTTTGTTTTTCCTCTTGTTTGAGAAGCATAAAATCCTGATTTATAGTAGGCCAATGAGACATAATAAGAAACTGTCCTCGGGCAGCAATATAGCTAGTATGGAGCCCCGTCATAAACTGAATAAGCCTATTTTTTTTCAAGCTGAAGTTCCCAGTCCTTAATAGCTCCACAAGTGTATTTAATAGGTGGCTCCAAGGCTTTGAGTTCATCCCAAAATCCTTTGAGTTTGTGAAAATAAAATTCAATCGAGTCATTTCCTTGCTCGAGCTTGAACAAGTCTCACCGAGTTTCATAGAATTTGTGACCGCTTACTGCAGAAAAGCGTTCACTAAGCTCAGTCCAAACAGTAAAAGCAATATCCATATAATTCATGTTATTACTAATGTCATCGGAAACGGTGTTGAGAATCCAAGTTATGACCATGTTGTTCACTCATTTCCAGTGAACATAGAGAGGTGATGTAACAATTGGAGCAGGAAATTCGCCATTGAAGATAAAGATTTTGTTTTTGGCAAATAGTGCGATTTGTAGAGATCGCTTCCAAGAAGTGTAATTTTCAGAACCGATCAATTTCTTAGAAATTAAGATCATTTCAGGCTGATCATTTTTATGAAGATATAAAGGATGTGAATTGTTTTCGATAGATTGTGGATAAGGAGAAGACGTGTTTGGAATATCAGTTTGTGTATATGATGAGTGTATAGTTTGTATGTGTAGATATTATGATGATCTATTATTAACAGGATTCGACATTGGAGAAAGATTGCCTAAAACTGCATTTGCATATGAAGAATGATTAAGATTTGAGGGAAGATTGATAGACATTCAAAAATTATGACTATATAAACGAAAAACAATACAAATAAAAGAGATTGATACACACACAGAAGAGATTGATACAGAAATTATCTTCATCATCTCGTAGGCACAAGAACAGATCGAAAAAACACAAAAATGTGTAGAACACTGTAAAAATGATTAATAAGTAACAAGAACATCAACTAGAGATAGAAAATCGTAAAAATCACAAAAACGAAGATCAACTCTGTGATAGAACTATGATTCAGCAACGGAGAAGATGAAATGATGTGATCGAAGCGAATTACGAAAGATTAAGCTCTGATACCATCTTAAGATTCATATAAAATGCATAACAATCACACACAAATCATCTTCAACCATTGAACAATAAAACTGTAATGTGAGATTGTAAATTTTTACTGGAGAAGAAAATGTATTCTGTTACATAAGAGATCGACTAGCAAAAAGTAAGTATAGAAAAGTATACTCCAATGAGTATATACTGTATGACATAACAGAAAATGAAAAACGGTTATGATAAGCAATGAGGTAGATAAGTAGACTGTGATAACTGAAGTCACGTATATAGTGCAATAACCCCCCTTCAGATTGGATGTGGTTGAAAAACATTCAATCTGGAGAGGTTCCAATGTGCATGTCATCCAAGACCCTTGGTAAAAATGTCTGCGAGTTGAAGAGAACTGGGCAAGTAAGTGGGATGTATCAGTTGAGATTGAACTTGCTCGCGGACGAAATGACAATCCAAAGTAAAATGTTTTGTCTTGGGATGAAAAACTAGGTTTGCTGCAATATCTAAGGTGGCTTGGTTATCACTATGAATAACAATAGGAAGTGACTGAGGAACTTGTAACTCATAAAGGAAGAAGTTTACCAAGATAATTCACAGTCTGTATCAGCAATTGCACGAAGTTCGGCCTCACCAGTAGAACGGGAGACCACTTTCTGTTTACTAGAATTCCAAATAACGAGAGAAGGACCTAACATCAAACACATTCCAGTGATATTTTTTAGCATGCCAGTGGAGTCAAGATTGGAACCCCATCACTGTCACAAAAAGCTTCAAGCTTTAAGTTCGAGTTGGCAGAGTAGAATAAGCCTTGAAAAGGAGTGCCCTTTAAATAACGAATGACCCGTTGTACTGCTAACATGTGAGGAACACGAGGTGACTGCAAGAATTGGTTTAAATGGTGAACAACATAAGAAATATTGGGCCGAGATACTGTGAGGTTAAGCAATTTTCCAACAAATTTCCTGTAAACAGAAGGGTCCTCAAGTAAAACACCATCATGAGGAGATAGTTTAACATTTGTATCGACAGGTCTTGGCAAAGGTTTTGAGTGTTCCAAACCAGCCTCAAGTAAAAGATCATGAACAAACTTGTGTTGGTGAAGGTATAGGCCATCAGAAGTTCTGTGAATTTTGAGTCCAAGATAATATTTGGCAAGACCCAAATCTTTAATGGTGAAAGTATCATGCAAAATAGATTTGACATGTCGATTAAAACTTGAAGAATCATAAGTCAACAGAATATCGTCAACATAAACCAGTGCAGCAACAAAAACCCCAACAGACTTGTATACAAATAAAGAATAATTTGCAACTGTTAGAGTAAAACCCAAGTCGAGAATAACTGAAGCCAATTTTTCAAACCATAACCGAGATGACTGTTTCAAACCGTGTATGGATTTAATCAATTTGCAGACAAAATTTTTACCATGTAAAGGATGACCTTTCGGAATCTCCATGTAGACTTCTTCGGGTAATTCACCATGAAGAAATGCATTATTGATGTCAAGTTGGTGAATATCCCAACGTCTTTCAACAACAATAGCTAACAATGTGCGAACAGTTGCTGCCCTTTTTGCAACCGGGGAGAAGGTGTTAGGATAAGCTTGGCCTTCAATTTGAGTATAGCCCTTGGCAACAAGATGGGCCTTGAACTTATCAAAAGAACCATCAGCAAGATATTTCACCTTATATACCCATTTGCACCCCACAACACGTTTACCAGGTGTTAGAGATACAATGGACCAAGTCTGATTTGATTCCAAAGCACTCAATTCTTTATCCATCGCACTAACCCATCTGGGGTCTGTTACAGCTTGATTATATGTGAAGGGTTCAAAAATAGCTGTTGTGGGACTCACAGCACAAGCAAATATTAGAGAAGGTGGAGAATAATATTTAACACTCCCCCTGCCTACAACCCATTTGTAGCATAGATCACGAGGAATGGAGTGTATCATTTAGTAACTACTTCATTATGTATAGTAGTTGATAACCCGTGCAAAGCACGGGCCGAGATTAAAATATTAATCCAAATCGGGATGAAATCAAAGAAATTAAATCAAATCAAAAAATATTTGAATTATGTAGTTAAAGGGAATCGAATCCAGGGTGAAATCAAAAAATTAAATCAAATAAATAAATCTTGTTTAATCATGTAGGGGAATAACCCAAATTTTGTGATAACCAAATTTTGTACATTGGTACTTTTGTGTGCCATTTACATTTTCCTTATTAATAAAACGTATAGATTCTTGACTATCATCAATGTATAACTATTATATTTTATACATCACACACACAATCTATACTCTTTATTAATAACCAAAACAATGTGTAAATGACGCGCGATACTAAAGTACCAAATTTGGTTATCACTAAATTCGGGTTCGATTCCTCCCAACTACATAGTTATACAAGATTTACTTGCTTTTAATTCTTTAGATTCACTCAGGGTTCGATTCCCTACAACTACATACTTATACAAGATTTATTTATTTACTTTAATTCGTGGTACTAAAGTACCAAAGTACCAAATTTGGTTATCACTAAACCTTGATTCGATTCTTCCCAACTGCGCGGTTATACAAGATTTATTTTCTTTAAATTCTTAGCTTCACCCAAGATTCGATTCCTTACAACTACGCAATTATACAAGATTTATTTATTTACTTTAATTTCATTAGTTTCATCTGGGGTTCAATTGTCTATAATTACATAATTAAATATTATTCATTTATTATATATTTTTATCATTCAATTCTCTATAAGTATATTCTTTTAACAATCCTTTATTATAATACCTGAGTCTACCACACTATCAGTTAACCAATCACAAAATATTAACTATTTTAGGACCAATCATATGTCAATCCTAAATTTTAGACCAATCACAAGAGTCTAAAAACTTTCCTCGTATAATTTTGTTGACCAAGGTTGGTTAGACTATCCATACAATGCGATTAACCAATCCAAATTCAAAAATTATTTTATTTTTAATTATAAATCTATTAAAACTTTTCTCATATAATTTTATTAATCAAGGATGTGTCAATATTTTACGATCAGTCAGATGTCAATATTCCTAAATTTTAGACCAATCACAAGATTCTAAAAACTTTACGCATATAATTTTGTTAACTAAGGTTGGTTAGATTATCCCACACGATTAACCAATCAAGATTCAAAAAATTATTTTATTTTTAATTATAATTTAAATCCATTAAAACTTTCCTCATAATTTTATTAGCCAGGGGCGGGTCAATCCTAAATTTTAGACCAATCACAAGAGTCTAAAACATTTCCTCATATAATTTTAAACTAGAATTTAAATTCATTAAAACTTTTCACCTATAATTTTATTAACCAAGGATGGTCAACCAATCAGATGTCAATACTAAATTTTAGACCAATCACGAGAGCTAAAAAAAACTTTCTATATATAATTTTATCAACCAATGGTGGTTAAATTATCCCATCAAATTTCAAAATTTAATTTATTCTTAATTAGAATTTAAATCTATTAAAAAAATTCTCCTATAATTTTATTAACCAAGGTTGTTAAACTATCTTTACAATATGATCAACCAATCAAAATTCAATAATTATATTGGTTTTAATTACTATTTTAATCTATTAATTTTTATATTTATATATTTCAAGAATTTGGTGTTAGCTTTAATGGAAATTCAATCTTTCTTTCAAAAAAAGAATTTCGTTATCAATTAGAATTATTTTATTTTTGATTGAAATTTAAATCCTTAATGATAATTATATGCTTCCAGATTTTAATCACCGATTGTACTATCTATTTTATATAAAATAGTATATTTCATAGATAAACTTCTAATACCACAATATGACCCAACTCACTCCGTGAAACATTACGAGTATATGTATAGATCTTACGACTTTAATCAATAATTTATACTTTTGATTGTTTAGTTATACAATATATTATATTATTAAAAAAATCCAATGTTAATTTATTATATTTTTAAAAAAAATCCATTCAGTATTATATTTTTATATTTCGAGAATTTAGTTATCAATTAAAATTATTTTATTTTTAATAATAATTTAATCCTTTATTATATTAATAGATAAACTTCTAATACCACTCCATGATCTAACACACTTAATAAGGAAATATTATGAGTATATGTATAATTTTTACAACTTTAATATATAATTTATATTTTTGATTATTTAATTATTAAATGTCAAAATTTAAGGTTTTTACGTAGAGATGTGAGGGTAATTATCCAATATTAATATTATTTATTATAATTTAAAAAAATGATGTTAATTGATTGTTTAAAAAAATTAAGAAAATGTTACTTAATATATTAATAGATATTTGAAACGGTTGATTTTATTTTGTGAATCTTTTGTGTATAAAAACTATTTTAATCTTTTATTATAATGCTTGAGTCTAGATGTTATATAGTTAATCAATCAGAAAATATTAATTATTTTAAGATTAATCAAACACCACTCCTAAATTTTAGACCAAACATAACATAGAAAAGTTTTCCTTATTTATCTTTTCATCCGATTTTAATAATCATGATTAGTTGACAATTCTAATTTAAATACACTAATGACTTGATTTAAAATATACATGTATTACATATTTGTTTTAGTCACAATTATACTACATATTTATAAGTAAATTTTCATAAATATTTATTAATCAAACAATTTGATTACTATTTTACATTTAATACGATACTAATAATTCAATTTTAAGTATACAATTTATAATACATAATTTTAATAACCATTTGTTAATCATATATAAACATGCATATTACATTAATTATGGAGTTTTATATTGACATTATCGTATGATTTAAAGAAATCTAAAAATTTAAAAGTGAAAAAATAATTTAATACAATGTTTGCCTCAATTGTCTCATTCAGATTACATGTTGGTCGGTAGCTAAACCATTTTTACGCCGATTTAAAATAACAGACTATTTAAATTCAATTAAATTTAAAATTTTGAATTATTTTAATTCACATGTAATTTTTAAAATCATACATGAACGAACACATCATCTTCGTAACTACAAATTTTTTGAATTTAAACAAAATTAAAATTTAAAAGTAAAAGTAAAAGTAAAAGAAATTAATTTTAGTACAAAGTATGTTGACGAAGTATTAAAAAATCAATTTATCAATGTAAAAATAATTTAACCTATCTTACACAAATTACATGTGGGTTGAACTAAACTGTTTTTAGACCGTTTTAAATAAGATTAACAATATAAATTCGATTAATAACATAAAATTTCAAATTATTTTAATTCATAAGTGACTTTTTAAAATGTACGTGAACGAATACATCATCTTTTTAAGTAATTTTAATTTATTAATAAGACATGTGTTCACATTGGTTTGATAATATATTCTATATAAGCATATTACGGATGTAAACCGGTACGTTACTTCTTCTGTGTTTTATTATCAATTAGGTGCAGTCATTAGACTCATCACTTTTTCATTGTTAAATTTTTAAAAACTTAATGTAGATGGAGACCATATATCATTTACAAGTTTGCAAAGACGTAACCTAAAGTAGATAAAATCTTAAAATAAAATGAGTTTGTAGTGTAATGGAGGAAAGTAGTGGATTAGTTAATTTTTATATTATAAAATTTTACTACTTTTGGAATCTAAATAATTGAGAGGGACATCTATAGAAGCAAAGTGTAAAGAAATGGATGGGACGAATGGATTATAATTTTATTAGGTTTACGGTGTTCATCTAAATTATTAATTAAGTGAAGTAGTTCAAAGATTGTGAAGTGATGCTGTCAATATCAGCAAATGTTGACGACTACCTTTGTGGTCAGAATCTAAAGGTAATGACGTAGTAAAAACAAAATTCTAAAAATATAGCATATTAAATATAAGTTTAAAATTTGTTCTAACAAATTTAAAACCTTCGTCATAAGAAAAATGAAAATCAGTATTCTGAAAACACTACGCCATAGATGGCCGGATGCAACACACACCTACTGTTACCTTAGACACGATTTCTGTTGCATCAGGCCTAAGGTAACGCACTTTTACCATTTCATCCGCGAATGTTACCTTTGAAGTATTGCAGTAGTTAAAAAATAGTGTATCAATTGTAACACAAAGTGGGCGTTGCAATTTATAAGTATTGCATCCGGCCATCTATGGCGTAGTTAAAATTAAAAATCATCAAAGAAAAAGTCTGACATTCATTATATCTTTGAATAATTGAAGTCCATTGCAATACAATATACTTGGCCTAGGATGTGGCAAAATTAATTCAAACCCTAGAGTTTCAACGCCCCAACAAGAATCTAAAATCACCACATTCAAAGTTGATTCTGTCGTGGTGAACATAAAATTTTCAATTAAAATAAATAACTGTGATATTTGTCTTTCTCATTCTTAATAACGCAACCATTTTCTTTCTTTTGATAATAATCTATAGTCAAAATCGGGAACAAATAAACGCATATCCACGTCATTGATGATGGAGTTAAAAAGAAGTTTAATTCTAAAACGGGTTAGTACGTTCAACATTATATTTATTTAAAAATGGATGGTACATTTCAAACAAATTATAATATTGTATTTTATGTTATTTTGTTATGATGGTATCATTTTATATATTTGTTCAATCAATATTTTATACGTTGAATAATTAATTATAACTTATAATTATTAATACATGCATGAGTATGTGGGAAAAAAATTAATATGAGTTCTTTTATATAACATATTTTTAATTATTTTTAAATTTTTAAATTTAAAAATTTTAAGATTGCGATATCGGTGCGTAGTACGGGTAAAACTCTAGTATTTATTAATAATTTATTAATATTAATATTTTAATATCTGCTCTTGGTACGGGTTATCAACTAGTAATAGATAATTCTGACAAAATTAGTAAGAAGTAATCAAACTCACAGTCTTCTGTGTGTCCTTATTATTAAGCCTATTGCTGATAAATAGAAATGTTAGAAATGTATTTCAAGGGTAGTTTTGTACTTTCAGGAATGTAAAGTTAGTTAGAGATATGTAAAGTTAGTTAGAGGCTACTTGTATATATATTGAGTTTATGTAAAGTTAGTTAGAGGCTACTTGTATATATATTGAGTTGTACACTTCATTTTAGATCAATGAGAATTTAGAGAATTCAGTTACAAGTTTACATTTCTACATGGTATCAGAGCGTGTTCCTAAAATTTCGTTTTCTGTTATACTTTCTTCCGCCATTAAAGCTTCGTCTAAAGCTTCGTCTTCTTTGTTTTCTTTGTTCTTTGGTTACTCATTGAGTCTTATCGTGTCTTTGTCAACTCGTTAATTGATTTAGCAGAGAATTGTTTCTCGTGCACAGTTTATACTCTTTTAGGCAATTTGTCAAACACTTATGGCTATAGTTGAAGAAACTCCAGTGGATACTGAAAATCAAGCTGGTACTGCTAATACAGCTACTGATCTTGAAAGTAATTTTCATTCTCTTGTGTTAGAGGCGAGTCATCCTCTCTATCTGCATCCATCAGATCATCCAGGACAAATTCTTGTGTCTGCTGCACTGAACGGCGAAAATTTCAATGAGTGGAAACGTTCGATGTCCTTAGCTCTCTCGGCGAAGAATAAACTCAATTTCGTCTCAGGAAAGTTCAAGATTCCAGGTGAATCATCTGCTTATTTTGCGCATTGGCAGCGCTGCAATGATATGGTAATTACTTGGATTCTAAACTCTGTCATATCTGAAATTCGTTCGAGTCTTGTGTATATTTCGTTAGCAACAGAAGTTTGGGCTGTGATATGGGCTAAAAATAACCCTAGATATGTAATTAATGATGTATTAATTAGACCTAGATTGGTCCAAGAATACGGCCCAAGTACAAGGCCCGAAACTCTGATTATTTATTAATTTCGTAATTAATAAATAAGGGAAATATATAGCTCATGAAAAGAGTCCAAAATATGGCAAATTTATCAAAGAAGGATCCAGAATCCCAATTAATGAGTCACAGCCTTTATCAACAAGGAAAAGACTTGCCCGCCAAATAATGCAATCCTTATCAGTTATCAAAAAGGAGACTTATTCGCTAAGTCTCCTAAACATACCATAAATACTAGGCTCCAGACGCCTATATAAGGTCCCTGATCCTACAATCAGAACTACGTCTTTGGCTTGATTCTCAATTACGAATTGAGATACGTAGGCATCTTATGAGGACCGATTTAGTCTCGAAACACAAGTGCAGCCATTAAAGCTCGAAGCTCTCTAACCCTAGCATTGAATTCGCAAGCTCAGTTTTTATTCCACAACATTTGGCGCCGTCTGTGGGAAGACAACATCAACCATGGCAAACACACGAAGAGCAGCTCGAGATACTCAAACTCCTGAGGATCGCCCTGTCACCTCTGAGGCTGATACTCACGGAAATCAACCACCGCCAACTACTGGCGCTGAAGGGGCGAATATCCCCACCAACACTCAAGGACCGGAAATCCCGATTTCGGTCGAAGGGACGAATCCCCTACAGATGGTCATTCATGGATCTAATCCACAAGAGACCGTTCACCAGCAACCGATCACGACCTCCCCGCTGCTCATGAATGCCCCGAGGAGCCTTCAACTCCATACCACTGATCTTCCTCAATACGCAACTCAAACGTTGGGGATGCCCGGCTATGGTATGCCACCTCGACCCCCAACGGGCAGTAGTGAAGCTAATCCAATATACCATGAGGCATACGTGCCCCCTTATGTTCAAGGTCTGGGACCCCAAAATCGACAAACTCAAACAAGACGAACCCCATTGATTCAAGACTTCTCAGGTCCCTATACCGAGGACGAGAATTCTTCAACAGAAGATGAGAGGGACGTTGCCCCAAGAAGGAGACGTTCTTCCCAAACCAATCGGGAACAACCCCAAACTACTAGGGAGAAACTTGTAGCCCATGAAGCAGAGACTGCAAGGCTCAAGAAACTCCTTGATGAGGAGGAGGCCGCCAACGCTCAAGGCCGAGCAACTGGGGGAGTCCCGATAATCAACTTGGATCCAACGCCAAGAAGGACTAAGAGGGCTGAAGCCCCAAAGGGTGATCCCACTATTCTGTTGCCCTTAGGAGATCCTGATGATCCAACACCACCCTTTACTCAAGACATCATGAAAGCCACCATATCCAGAAAATTCAAGATGCCAACAATCAAGGCTTATGATGGAACGGGAGATCCCGCAAATCACGTAAGAACCTTCTCCAATGCACTGCTGTTGCAGCCAACCAACGATGCAGTCAAGTGTAGGGCATTTCCCCAAACCTTGGCAGGCATGGCACAACGCTGGTATAGCCGTCTTCCCCCCAACTCAATTGGTTCTTTCAAAGAACTAAATAAAGCTTTCATCAATCAATTCATTAGTGGAAGGGTGCATGAGAAAAGTTCTGCATCACTCATGGCAATCCGGCAAGGACAGAATGAATCCTTGAGGGAATACATAAATCGATTCACTAGGGAGGCTCTGAAAGTCCCGGACTTAGAGGACAAAGTAGCTATGATAGCCCTGCAACAAGGAACTACTGATGATCACTTCAAGAGATCCTTGGCAAAGCATCCACCCGAAAACATGTTGAAGCTCCAAGATAGAGCCGGAAAGTATATCAAGGCCGAGGAAAGTATGAAGAAATATGAACCCACTGTTGAGGGAAGTGAAAACGGAAAAAAGAGAAAGGAGACTCAAGAGTATGACGCTAGGGACAAATATCCCAGGACAGCGAAAGATTCTGACTCTCCACCTAAAGGGAACAACTTCGGACCCAGGTTCAATGAGTATGCAAGGTTGAACACCTCAAGAAGTCAAATTCTGATGGAAATTGAGAAGGAAGAAGATCTTCGATGGCCAAAGCCGCTAAGATCCGACTTAGAGAAACGGAACAAGAATCAATTCTGCCATTTCCATAAAGAAGTTGGTCATGACACCGATGATTGTAGACAACTGAAAGATGAGATCGAGTTCTTAATCCGAAGAGGAAAACTCGATAAGTTCACTAAGGATGGGAATCGAGGAAATCAACAAGGAAATTATGAAAGAAAAGACTACGACAGGAGGGACAACGACCAAGATCGTAATCCTAAGCCCCGAGGGCCTGTCATCAACATGATATTTGGAGGACCGACTGCTGCTGGGTCCTCCCGAAACTCAAGGAAAGCTTATGCCCGAGAAGTAATGACTGTTGTAGGACAAGCACCGAAACGTGCCAAGACAGAAGTGGCTATTACCTTTGATGATTCTAATTTTGAAGGGGTGAAGTTCCCCCATGATGACCCGTTGGTCATTATACCTGTAATAGGCAACTCTAAAACCAAGAGGGCTCTGGTTGATAACGGAGCTTCCGTGGACATATTGTTCCATGATGCCTTCATCAAGATGGGATATACCGATTCGCAACTGACTCCTTCAAACATGCCCATATACGGATTCAATGGGGTTAAATCTAAAGTAGAGGGAACTATTCAGCTCCCTATGACAATAGGGCAAGGTTCATAAACAACAACTCAAATGCTGAACTTCGTGGTGATAAAGGCAACCTCGACTTATAATGCAATCCTTGGGAGGACCGGCCTTCATGCATTCAAGGTTGTTGCCTCAACTTACCATTTGAAAATCAAGTTCCCAACAAGGAACGGAGTTGGTGAAGAACAAGGAGATCAAAAGATGGCTAGGAGTTGCTATGTAACCGCGTTAAGGCCTGATGGAGTCGGGGGCAGGTTCTCCCAATCAAGGTTATGGATTCGAGAGACGATGAAGAAAGAAGGGACTGAGATGCCAAAAACATGGCATGCCTCAAATTTGAAAGTTTATTATGTTTAAGTGTTTCCTAAAAGGATCCACAAATAGGACAAGTAGCAATAAGGTCGACGAAACCACTCTGAGCTCTTAAGCTCTTAGTAGGAAGTAGAGTACTATGTAAGGGTTGAACCCTCTTTTCAAAAAATACTTCAAGTTCTTTTTCACTATTTTATTACTTATCTTTGTTTGGGCATTTCCTTATTGTTTTACTAAAGAGCAAGTTGTACCAACATCACTTGATCAAAGTGCCAGCCCATTCAAGAGGCCAAGTACTAGGAATTGCCTTACAAAAGATAAGTTAAATAAATATAAGTGAGCAAGAATGACAAAACAGAATATGCATAAATAAGTTGCATAAACCCCGAAGAAGAAGTATCGAAAAAATAAGACTACAAGATCGAAAAATAGCATGCATGGATAGAAGATCCCGAAGGATCAAAGAGTTATGTTACAAGCATCAAATAAATCTTAAAGTCCATGAAAGGACCCTGAATAAAAGCAAGATATAGAGCCACGCATGGCCAATAAAATCTGATCTAAGTCATCAGACGAGTCCTTGTCAAGGACAGGGGCATCTAAGTTCTCTATGAAGTCATCAATAGGCTCGGACTCCTCCATGGGCAAGAAGAAGTATCAGAAGTATGTCAAAAAGGCGAGCTGCCTCGAAATGGGTAATCCTATATAACATGAAATGAAGACTCGAATCTTAGTTTTGAAAATTTTGAATCCTAGTCTTGAAGACCTCAATTTAATTGAACACTTGAGTTTGTCCCATTGGAAGAAGGTTAATATATGGGTTGAAACCCCTGAAAATTGAGGAAGTAGAGCTCAGAACGAGCTTCGATTCAATATACTGCAATCTCAATTTAAAGAAACGAGTGAAACGTTATGTCTGTTTTCGTTCACGAAGACCTCTCGATGTGAAACTTAAGGTATTAGAACTCCAGTTAGTTCTTGTATCTGTAAGCCACGTTTGGCGTTGTTGAAACCTTAAACGAGGTTGAAGGGTAACGACCTCTCAAATACATGAAAAGCTGAGATCGTTTTGTTCGACCTAGGACCAAATCGAGGTCGAAAGACCGAGTCCAAAAATACATGAAAAGCTGAGGTCGTTTTGTTCGACCTAGGACCAAATCGAGGTCGAAAAATAAAGGGTTGAAAAAAGCCCAGAAAGTTACGAACGCCTAGGAAACAGCCTCGGAGGCGTGGTTCCCAACCCCGTCTTGTACGCGGGGGTGACCATCGCCCAGAAGACATTTGAAAAGGCAAGCATGATGAAAAACGCCTTGGAGGCAAAGACGCCCAGGAGACCGTCTCGGAGGCGTGGTTCACAACCCCGTCTTGTACACGGGGGTGACCAACGCCCAGAAAACATTTGAAGAATCAAGGATTGAAAAACGAATAGGAGGCAAAGACGCCCAGGGGACCGTCTGGCACGCGTGTTTCACAACCCTGTCTTGTACGCGGGGGTGAACACCGCCCAGGAGACAAAGAAAATTCAGCTAAAAGAGAAGCGCAAAGAACGACCAGGAAGCATCCTTACAAGCGTGGTTCACGACCCCGCCTTGTACGCGGGGGTGAACGCCGCTCAGAAAACAAATGCAAAGCTAACAAAATATTTTTAAAACACGCCTACGAAGCAGGCTGCTGAGCGTGGTTCGCAAACGGGCCTTCTAGGCGGTACTCAACCCCGCCCAGGAGACAACAGGAATTGGCCACGATTTTTCAAAAAAAAAAAAAAAAAAAAATTTAATTAATTAATTCTCGAACAGCGCCCAGGAAGCAGCCTGGGACGCGTGGGTTGTTTGTGTGCCTTATACACGGGGGTCATGCACGCCACCCAGACATCTCCACAAATGCACAAACGCATTTGCTAATGCCTCCCCACAGGGGACAAGAAACAGGGATATTCCCCACAGGGAACCAAATCATGGGCTGTCCCCCCACGGGGAACAAAGTTGCAGTCAGCTATAAGCAAAAGGAGACAAGAAAAAGAAAGTAAAACAAAATTCAGAAATTGCTAATGAAATAGCAAAAAAGTATTCAAAATTTTTAGAAAATTTCTAAAAATTCAGAGAATGCCTGAAAAATAGAAAATAAAATTTTAAATTATTTTCTTAATTTTGGGAAAATATTTTATACACATTTGAAATATTTCAAGAAATATTTCTAAAAATACCTGTGGATACATGAAAATTCCTAAAATATTAGGAATAATTATTAAAATACCTGTGGGTACATGAAAATTCCTAAAATAATAGGAATAATTATTAAAATACCAGTGGGTACATGAAAATTCCTAAAATATTAGGAATAATTATTAAAATACCCGTGGGTACATGAAAATTCCTAAAATATTAGGAATAATTATTAAAAATACCTGTGGGTACATGGAAATTCCTTAAATAGTAGGAATATTTCATATAAATGTCAAATTAGCCTCGAATAAGGCAACAATCGTCGTAAATGTGTAGGTCGCTCCACACTTTGCAATAAGGCGATACTTGGGTAACACTAGTGTAAATAAAGTCCTAGGTAAAGGATAAAAAGACCCCGAATCTCGAAAAAGGTCAATATAATTTCTACGAAAGCTTGAAAAGTTTTCCTAGAAATTGGGGGGCAAATGATATGGGCTAAAAATAACCCTAGATATGTAATTAATGATGTATTAATTAGACCTAGATTGGTCCAAGAATACGGCCCAAGTACAAGGCCCGAAACTCTGATTATTTATTAATTTCGTAATTAATAAATAAGGGAAATATACAGCTCATGAAAAGAGTCCAAAATATGGCAAATTTATCAAAGAAGGATCCAGAATCCCAATTAATGAGTCACAGCCTTTATCAACAAGGAAAAGACTTGCCCGCCAAATAATGCAATCCTTATCAGTTATCAAAAAGGAGACTTATTCGCTAAGTCTCCTAAACATACC
Source organism: Heracleum sosnowskyi (assembly GCA_030848705.1). Classification (NCBI taxonomy): domain Eukaryota; kingdom Viridiplantae; phylum Streptophyta; class Magnoliopsida; order Apiales; family Apiaceae; genus Heracleum; species Heracleum sosnowskyi. The sequence goes on along the minus strand of CM061242.1, from coordinate 2,833,475 downwards.
ATAAATACTAGGCTCCAGACGCCTATATAAGGTCCCTGATCCTACAATCAGAACTACGTCTTTGGCTTGATTCTCAATTACGAATTGAGATACGTAGGCATCTTGTGAGGACCGATTTAGTCTCGAAACACAAGTGCAGCCATTAAAGCTCGAAGCTCTCTAACCCTAGCATTGAATTCGCAAGCTCAGTTTTTATTCCACAACAGGCTGATATTCATGAACGATTTTCGCAAAGTAATGGTCATTGTGTGTTTGAGCTTAAGAAGGCGTTGAGTGCGTTAACTCAGGATACTTTAACTGTTTCTGGATACTATACTAAATTCAAGGTGCTTTGGGATGATCTACTACATGCCTCTAGTGTACCTAAGTGTGTCTGTGTTTGTAATTGAAAAGCAAAGCAACAATTAGAGAAGTCTGATGAGATGATGAAGGTCACTCAGTTCTTGATGGGATTAAATGAAAACTATACTAATGTTCGTGGACAATTGTTGATGATGAGTCTTATGCCGTCTCTTACTACTGTTTTGGCGTTTCTTCAACAAGAAGAAAGGCAACGTAACTATGTTCCTATGGCTCAATCGACTGTTGAATCTGCAGCTTTACTCATTAAGTCAAGGTTCTCTAGACCTGACTTTAAGAGGACAGATCAGTTCAAGAAAACTGATTCTAGACGTAATAATCTACAATGCTCTTATTGTAGTGGCACGAATCACACTAGGGATCGTTGCTATCAGTTGATTGGTTTTCCACCCAGGAATAAGACTCCTAATGCTAGTGCACTACACCATAGATTGCACTACACCATAGATTGCCTATTGCAACATCATCCACCTAGGTGTTGCTAGATTATGTTACCCTAGCTATGCTGTCTTTGGCCTACTATATCAATGTGTTTTTGGTGTTAGCTTAGCCACAAATGTGGTGTTACCTTAGCTAAAAAGTGTTTAACATTGTAACATGCAAGTATATGTTGCCTTAGACTTAAAAAATAAAATAAACATATTAGTATTTTAAGATCAAGAATTTCATAAGAATTTAGGACAATATGCAAATTCATAAATAAGATATAGGATGACATATGAATTTTATAAATAATAAAATTTTCAAATAATAAATCTTAAAATGTAAACTTATAATTTTATAAAATAATAAAAAACATGAAAAAATTAATATGTTTTTTAAAAATAAAATTTTATTAGATATAAACGAACTATTATTTAAAAAATTATTTTTTGAAACAATTATTCAAAATATCAATTAAAATATTTATTTATTATAATTATTTGTAACTTAAATTTTGAAAATTAAAAAAATAAATAAAAACAGCACAGAAATCAAAAAGAAAAAAAATAAAAAATAAAAACATCACAGACATCAAAAAAATGTGACGAGCGGCAATATTTCAGTGAAACTCCCCCCCAAATTTTCACCAACTCCCCCCAATTTTTCACTCACTCCCTCCTTTCTTTTCTGTCTCAGTACAATAGGGCTAAATTATTTCTCATTCTCTTGCTAATTACGGCTAAATTCCACTCCCAAATTCAATTTCTTAGATTTGTAATTAGGGCTTGTAATTCAATTTGGTTCTTGGTAGAGGCTTTGGTTGTTCAAATTAGGGCTTTGCATTTCAATCGAGTGAACTCCTTCTCCACCATCTATTCTCTACCGTCCCCTCTCTCTCCGGTAATCTCTCTCTCTCTCCATCCCTCTCCCTCTCTCTCCCTCATTCTCTGTCTCTCTCAGTTTCAATTTTTAGGCTTTGTTTTTAGGGCTTTTGCTGCACCCAATAAGTTGTATATTGTGAGTACTTGAATATGATTTTATGGCTTTGAATATGTTTTGTTTTCTATTTTTTGTGATATTTTGTGCAAATTTATGTGATACTTTTATGTGACTTTATGTGTGTAGTTGCTAATTTTGATTTCATGATGGCATTACCAAAACCTCCTTTTGACTTTATAAATATGTAATAATATTTCATAAATATTTGCTTGTATGATGTGTTTCATCTGCTTTTCATTCCCCTGCAACCTTACATTTAGGTTCTTAACAATATTTCAAATGACTTAAGTAGTAAATGAAAATATAAGATTTTTATAGATATGTTTTATGTGTAGTTCAGATGCGTGGGTTCTAATCATTAGTATGGTTAGGTGGACTAGGTTCTTAGGTTATAAATAGATATCGTTCATTATAACATTCGTAATTATCTTAATTGTAGTGATGGACAACGTGGACTATATTTGGATAAATCTTCCAAAATATAATCAGGGGTATATCAAGGGGATAAAAGCATTTATAAAAAATGCATTCCCCGAATTGGCCGTAGGTGATGAAATGACATGCCCTTACAAAAACTGTAAAAACATCAAGTGGCATCGTAAAGACCTTGTCTATGATCATCTGATCTGCAGTGGTCCTTCTCCACTGTATGCAACCTGGATCGTAGAAAAAGCACAAGTTCCTGTCCCAAATTATGAAAGTAGTGATGATGACATGGATTTAGAGGATAATATAAATTTTGGAGATAATCTAGATGAGATGTTACATCGTACTAGTGGACCAAATGCTGATGCTAAAAAATTTTATAGCCATCTTGAAGAGGGGAAACTACCCTTATATCCAGGTTGTAAAACCTTTTCTAGATTAAGTTTCATTATCCGACTTTATTCCTTGAAGTGTGTTCATGGAATCACGGAGTCGGGATTCGGGGATATACTAGAGCTGATCAATGAAGCTTTTCCAGAGGCAAACATACCATTGTCTTTCAACGCTGCAAAGAATATAATTAAGGATTTAGGGCTTGATTATAAAAAGATACACGCATGTCCAAATGACTGCATGCTTTATTGGGGTGAAAATGAAAACGAAGAAGAATGCAAGACTTGTGGTTTGTCAAGGTGGGTTGTAGTGGAAAAGGAAAGCACGAGTGACAATAATTCAAAGAAGAAGATTCACAAAGTCCCGGCAAATGTGATGCGATATTTTCCGCTAAGACCAAGGCTGCAGAGACTGTTTATGTGCAAAGACTATTCAAAACTTATGCAATGGCATGAAGTTGGACGTAAAGTAGATGGAAAACTGAGACATCCCGCTGATGGGGAGGCTTGGAAGGCGATGGATGCAAGATATCCTCATTTTTCGTTAGAAAATAGGAACATAAGATTCGGTCTAGCAGCTGATGGATTTAATCCTTTCCGTTCGATGAATATAAATCATAGTACTTGGCCAATTGTTTTGGTAAATTACAACCTTCCACCATGGTTGTGTATGAAGCCAGAAAACCTTATTCTCTCAACACTTATATCTGGTCCAGATTCCCCTAAGAATAACATTGATGTGTATATGCAACCTCTAATAGCCGAGTTGAAAGAGTTATGGGATGGAGTAGAAACATATGATGCTTCTACTAATCAGAATTTCATTTTGCGTGCAAGCCTTTTGTGGACAATCAGCGATTTCCCTGGATATGCAATGTTATCCGGTTGGAGCACGAAGGGCTATTTAGGATGTCCTGTATGCAATTATGAGACTTCTTCAATGTACCTAAAACATAGTAAAAAAGTATGTTACATGAACCATAGAAAGTTTCTTGATCCCGGACACAAATGGAGGTTCGATAAAAATAGGTTCAACGGTCAAATCGAAATGGGGCAGCCTCCTGAAATTTTATCGGGAATGGACATAGAAGAATTGTTATCTAATTTTCAAAATGAGTTTGGAAAGAAGAAGAAGGAACCAGGCCAGAAAAGGGTGAATAAGATCAATTCCCCTTTTAAAAAGAAGTCAATACTTTTCAATTTGCCGTATTGGAGTCACAATTTACATCGACATAACCTTGATGTTATGCATATCGAAAATAATGTTTGTGACAACATAATTGGCACTTTGTTGAATATTGCTGGAAAGTCAAAAGACCATGTAAATGCTCGTTTAGATTTGGAAGAACTTGGCATCAGGAAGCTGCTTCATCCTGTTAAATCAAGTGACGGGAAATATCTTGAAATTAGGGCTGCCATATTTGACATGACAAATATTGAGAAAGATCTGTTCCGTTCAGTTTTGAAAAATGCTAAACTGCCATATGGTAGTGCATCTAATATCTCTCGGTTTGTGCACATGAAGGAGAGAAAAGTATCCGGCTATAAGAGTCATGATGCTCATTTTGTCTTGCACTATTTGTTGCAATTTGCAGTTAAAAAATCATCGAAGCCTATGGTTGCCATTCCTTTAATCAGATTAGGGGCATTTTTAAGAGCTATTTGGAGCAAAGTCATTGACTTAAGTGAAGTCCACAAGCTGCAACAAGAAATTGTGGAAATCATTTGTCAATTTGAGACAATATTTACACAAGCTTTCTTTGACATCATGGTCCACTTGTTGATTCATTTATGCAGAGAACTAGCTTATGTCTCTACATTAGTTGTATAAGGTGAGCATTTTTTAAGAGAATGTGAATTAAGTCTGAGGGTCTGATTTATTCATTTTTATTGATGTTTGCAAGGCCCGTTATATTATTCCTGATGAATTGGAAGGCTGGGTGATTGAGTCAATTCATGATTCATGGAGGGTGTATAAGGGTCGAATTAAGGAGGCACACTTTACAGCCTTTGACAATGATGAGATGAGGCTAGAAAACAGGCCAGATGACATTCCACTCGAGAGTTTCAAAATGCTCTTGGAATATTGGAACGATGATATTGTTCAGGTATATTGATAAATTTAAGCACTGATAAACTGTCTCAGACATAGAATAAAATATGCTCTTTTTTTCATTTTTTTAGGAGAAAGCCAAGAAAAATTCAGCAGCTTGTAAATCTTATACCGACACTCACACTCGTGGTCCAAAAAGTTTCGCACAGATTCGTCACAAAATGGTATGTGATTTATTTGTTTAATTTTTACTTACCTGATTGTCTTTTAGATATTTAATTTTTGATGTAATTCATTTAATGTAATATAATTTTTCAATCTGTTTTGCTAGAAAAAGAAGAAACCAGATGAGTCTCAACCATGTTTTGGAGAGGTATTTGTTGAAACTCGGGAACGAGTTGAAGGACGCGAGTACAAGACCAATCCTGAAATAATTACTAAGAAAATTGTAAGAATTTTATTTAACAAGCATTTTGATTTAATTGATGACTAGTTAATTTTTTTCAAACATATATTTGATTTAGAATTGTAAGAATTTTTTTTAACAGTCAATTTGATTTAATTGATGACTAGTTGATTTTTTTCAAACATATATTTAATTTACTAAGTTCATCTAGTTTTATTTTGTAGAAAAAGATCAACGAAAAACTTAGTACTGGAGATGCTCATGATGAACTACTTTCTGATAGAAAACACGGTCCGCAATGGCTTTTAGGGAGATGCGTGAAACCATCCAAAGTGTCTAGTTCTAATGCTCCAACAGACACATATGTGAACGAGCTGACAGCGAAGATAAAGCAGGGGCTTGCTGCTGAAGTTGAGGAGAAAGTGAAGCAAATCCAAGCAGAAGTTGATGAGCAGGTGAACAAGAAGGTGCAGCAGAATTTGGCATCGGTTCTTAAAAAACTGGGAGAAGCAAACCCGAACATTACTATTAATATTTAGGAGTTGTGTGTGATAGCTATGAGTGACGATGATGGTACGCCCATAACTGGAGGCTCAAGCTTCTAGTACGACTCTGTTTTAAGCGTATAAACTTTTGCTACTGTTAAGTATCGACGTGAACCAGTTCACTTAGTTAAGTATTAAAGTATATTGTGGTTCTCGTAGACTTTAGACTTATGATGTTAGGGAGTTGGTTGGTTTCAGTTGGTAAATTATGATGTTTGGAAGCTACTTAGAATGTTTAGATCATGGATGTATTGTTTGGATTGAACAGGTTATTTTGGATGGATTTTATGTATGCAGTGGCTATTTCAATTGTTAGTTGTTAAAATGTTGCTGTAGTTTATTAAAATGTTGCAGCAGGATGGTATAATGTTTTTATAGCAAAACTATTGCAAAAAAATGTGGCAAGAATCTGTTGCCCTAGATACATATGTGTTGCCAACCAAAGTGGGCCCCACAGTGGGGCCCACAATTTTAAAAAAAAAAATAATCTAAGGTAACAAAACTTTATGTTAGTTTAGCTCTAATTTATGTTGCTGTAGAGTTCTAGGGCAACAGAAAACCCATGTTGCCCTATGCTCGTAAGATGATACCTTAGACGCCCTAGGGCAACACCGTAAAAACTATCATAAATTTTATGTTACCTTAGCCATTTTGTGGGGCTACAGCAACATATTGACCCCCTGATACAACATATATTTTATGTTACAGTAGGCAATCTATGGTGTAGTGGTGCTTCTACTACTGGTTCTTCTAAGTTTGACACAAAGGTCGTTGCACAAGTGGCTACTCAAGCAATTCTTGGTTCTTCTTCTACTGCTGCAGAATAGTCAGAAAGCATTACTCCTAATTCTGATGTTTGTCTGTCATCCTCTCAGTATCAACAGCTTATTGCTTTGTTGAATCAGAATCAATTTTCCCAGGCTTTGACTGAACCCCCACAGTCAGGTATAAATCACTTATGCTCTTACATGACATCTATCTGTCTGGTTAATAGTCATAGCTCAAGTGACTGGATAGTGGATTCTGGTGCCACTGATCATATTACCTGTTCTCATGAGTTGCTTACTGATATTGTTGCTTGTAGTGTTGATATATGTTTGCCTAATGGTACTCTTACTAAGGTTAAACTAAAAGGTTCACTGAAATTAACTTTAGACCTAGTTCTATATGATGTTCTCCTAGTTCCAAATTTTCAGTTCAACTTAGTATCTGTCAGCAAGCTAACTTCTTCTTTGAAATGTGTCTTTCAATTTCTCTCCAATATCTGTGTCATTCAGGATTGTACGCAGAAGAGAATATTGGGGATTGGTAAACTTCAAGGTCAACTATACAAGTTGGTTCTTCCTGCTACTTCTCAAGTGTATTCACCTCTTTTTCCAGTTATAAAATCTACTGTCATTTCTGCCTGCAATAATGTGAAAAATGTAGATTCCTCTATCCTTTGGCATTCAAGACTTGGTCATCTATCTTTTTCTGTTCTTCAACAGATTAATGTTGTAGGTTCTTCTGTTAAAAATTGTACTTTTCCTTGTGATGTTTGCCACTTTGTTAAGCAAAGTAGGTCCTCTTTTCCTTCCAGTGATAGTCATGCTATATTGCCCTTTGAGTTGTTACATTGTGACTTATGGGGTCCATATAGACATAAGACTTATCACACTTGTACTTCTTTTCTTACTATAGTTGATGATTGTACAAGATGTACTTGGACTTTTCTGTTGTCAAATAAAACTCAAGTGTGTTCCATTTTTCAAAAATTCTTCAACTACATTGAAAATCATTTTAAAGCTCATGTCAAAACTATTAGGTCTGATAATGGAAGTGAGTTTTTTAATCATGACCTAAATTCCTTGTTTACCTCACTTGGTATAATTCATCAAAGTTCTTGTGTACAAACTCCTCAACAGAATGGGAGAGTTGAACGAAAACATAAACATCTCATATCTGTTGCAAGGGCTTTAAAATTTCAATCTAATGTTCCTATTCACTTGTGGGGAGATTGCCTCCTTACTGCCACCTATTTGATAAATAGAACACCTACTGTTGTTCTTAAAAATAAATCTCCATATGAAGTTCTTTTCAATCACTCACCTTCATATAGTCACCTTCATATAGTCATTTAAAGGTCTTTGGTTGTCTTTCATATGCTTCTACTTTATCTCAAAGGAAAGATAAGTTTGCACCAAGAGCTGTAAAATGTGTATTTCTAGGTTATCCTCAAAATCAAAAGGGGTACAAGTTAATGAATCTTGATACTGGTCATTTGTTTGTTTCCAGAGATGTTTGTTTCTATGAAACAGTCTTTCCATTTAAATCTGTGATTTCTTCTTCTCAAGGATATATGTTTCCTCTTTCTTCCTCCTTTATTGATGATATTGATACTATTCCTACTACTGAATCTGCAATTCCTACTACTGAATCTGCAATTCCTACTACTGATTCTATATAATTCCTGCTACTGATTCTATAATTCCTGCTACTGATTCTATAATTCCTGCTACTGATTCTATAATTCCTGCTACTAATTCTATAATTCCTGTCTCTAATCATCCCATTCAATCCTCTTCCAGACCAGTAAGGTCCAAAATTCTTCCAGCTAAATTTTCAGACTATACAGGTTTGCCAGTTACTCTCCACAAACAATCGAATTCTACAGCTTTATCCAATATTGCATATCCTATTCAATTGGTAGATTCTCTTCATAGGTTCACTCCTAAGTATCAAGCCTTTCTTGCAAATTCTGTCACCATTCCAGAGCCCTTATTTTATTCACAAGCAATTAAGGACTCAAATTGGTGTAAAGCCATGCAGCTTGAACTGAATGCATTAGAAACAAATAATACTTGGAAAATTGTTGATCTTCCTCCAAATAAGAAAGTTGTTGGGTGCAAGTGGATATATAAAGTAAAGTACAACTCAGATGGATCTTTGGATAGGTACAAGGCTAGGCTTGTAGCAAAAGGGTTTACTCAGACTGCTGGATTGGATTATTTTCAAACCTTTGCTCCAGTTGCCAAAATGGTAACAGTAAGGTTACTTTTGTCCATAGCTGCTATTAAAAACTGGACTATAAATCAATTAGACATTACAAATGCTTTTCTTAATGGAGATCTCCATGAGGAAGTGTATATGAAGGTTCCTCATGGTGTGGTTCTACCTGCATGTTTTAAAGGGAAGAATCCTGTTTGCAGACTCATAAAGTCCATTTATGGTCTCAAACAGTCTCCAAGGGAATGGTTTGATAAATTCTCTACTGCCTTACTTACATATGGGTTTCTTCAGTCAAAGGGTGATTCATCATTGTTCTATTTGAAGACTCCTAGCTCCTGCACTATGTTGTTAGTATATGTGGATGACATCATCCTCACAGGATCTTGTACTCAGAAAATTGTAAATGTGAAAGATTTCCTGGCTTCTCAGTTCAAATTGAAAGATTTAGGACATCTGAATTATTTTCTTGGAATTGAAATTGCAAGGTCTTCAGAAGGCATTTACTTACATCAGAGAAAATATGCGTTAAGCCTATTGGAAAGTACAGGTTTAATAGGAGCAAAACCTAGTTCAATTACAATGGAATCTCAACATAATTTGAGGGATACTACAGGTAATGTTCTTCCAGATGCATCTGTTTACAGGAGATTAGTGGGACAGCTTATATATTTGACAATCACTAGACCTGATCTTTCATATCCAGTACATATATTGAGTCAGTTCATGGCAGCACCTACAGATATACACTGGCAAGCATTGGGCTACATGCCCTATGACTAGAAGATCTCTTTCTGGATATTGTGTCATGCTTGGAAAATATTTAATATCTTGGAAGTGTAAGAAACAGTCTACAGTGGCTAGGTCTTCTGCAGAGGCAGAATACAGATCTCCGGCTACTACACTCTGTGAAATTTCTTGGCTATTCAATTTAATGACTGAGCTAAGAATTCAGATTCCCAGACTAATTCCTCTTTATTGTGATAACACTTCTGCTATTCATATTGCTGAGAATCCAGTTCTACACGAAAGGACTAAACATATAGAACTGGATTGTCATTTTATTAGAGACAAAGTAAAAGAGGGGTTGATTCAACCATTATATTTATCTACTAGTCAGCAACCTGCTGATCTGCTTACAAAGCCGTTGTCTTCTGCCCGGTTACAGTTTCTGTTATGCAAATTGGGAGTGCAGAATCTATTCAGCCCTACCAATTTGAAGGAGGGTATTAAGCCTATTGCTGATAAATAGAAATGTTAGGAATGTATTTCAAGGGTAGTTTTGTACTTCAGGAATGTAAAGTTAGTTAGAGATATGTAAAGTTAGTTAGAGGCTACTTGTATATATATTGAGTTGTATGTAAAGTTAGTTAGAGGCTACTTGTATATATATTGAGTTGTACACTTCATTTTAGATCAATGAGAATTTAGAGAATTCAGTTACAAGTTTACATTTCTACACTTATGAAGTTGGTTGTGTGCAGTGATATTGCAGCAGTACAAAAGTAATAACCCGACAAACACAAAGCTGTTGAAACCAGTAGAAGAGCTTTCCACTGCCTTCCAGTAGCTAAAATTGCTAAGTAGTTGAAACCAGAGCAACTGCAGCTTAGGCTTGTTTCCATATCTCAAAATCTTTAACAACATCGCTACATTCCTTGCAATAAATAACATGTCGAAAATATCTATTGGCTAGGTTCGGAGCATGCATGGATCCTATCCCACCCTTTGCAGGTAACGAGAGGCTGAACTACTTGCAACTAAACCAGCAGGCGCATGCTCGACTACAGCAGGCTCTTGGGGCAAGGAAATAGTGTTATGTCCAAAATAGTAAGGCATGCCATGACCTACTTTGTCCATCCATTTTCTGTATTCTGCTACCCATGTATCGGATGACTTCAAATTTATGTAAAGTTCCTTTGTAGGGACTTTGGCCTTCATTAGTATTTCGTTCTGGGACGAAAGGAATCCCATATCGTGTTCAAAGACCTTACTATTCAGGAAAAAGTTTTGCTACTGGAGATCTTTTTGTGGTTCCAAACCTTATAATAAGCATTGACTTCCCCTGTCTAGATGGTCTACAAAGAAAGAGCCCAGAAAAATAATTTTTCTCGCAAGTTTTTTCGTCAACAATTTCTCTATTATTTTGGAGGTTACATGGCAACCGTAGGAATTTTGACATACAATCATCTTTTTTCTTACCCCACCAGCCTGCAAAGCCTCGATCTGTTCATTCAGTTATCTTGAATTTGAGAGCTTGAGCATCTTCTCTTTTTGCACTCCAAACGGTTCTATCATGTGATATAGGGACCTGGGCTGGATCCATGAGGTTATCAAGAAGGATAGAATAATCATATGGAAGTTCGTGAGTAGTCGAAAAATCTTGGAATCCTTGCTTTGCAAGGTTTTCGAACCAAGGAATTTCTTCAGGAATTCCCTTACCTCATATGTTTTCGAACAAGCTGATCGAGGAATTTTTACATATGCTGGAAGCTGCGAAGAACATAACTGAGAATCAAATTCAATTTGAAATATATTTTTTTTCAGTAAAGTTACATCTGTAGCACATGATAGCATACTCGAGGTTCGTCGCCTAAAACATTACAGCAGTCCTTAGATACGGAACTTGTATATAGAGAACTGCATGAGCAGTGATATACAATTAAAGTTTGTAGACCAAATTCATAGCAGCACATATGATTCATTGGACTAATGTCCTTAGATAATTAGTGTAAGGAACACTACTTGCACACCCACCGCAAATCATCATTTGACACAAATTCTTGCAAACTTCTATATAATTTCTCGACTAACTTTCGCAGACAAATCACAAGTGTGTGTGCTTGACTAGTTACATACATATAGTCGTATTTATACGCTTCCAATGTCAGTAAACAAGCTATTAGCTTAACGGAATTCAAGATCAATCCAGCGACCCACTATCAATCGAAATTACTTTCAACTTATATCTAATGTAGGCGACATATGGTGATATGTTAGGCCGAATACACAATATAATCAAGTATGTATGAGAATAACGATAATTAAGAACACTGTTTATGAATCAATAAACTGTATTTATATTAACAGCTTCTCTCTTTATGATGTTAATGAATCACAAAGAGCTTCTAGGTTACAATAATAATATATCAATAATCGCGTCCCTTCTAGGGATAACCTATCTGTGTTTATATAGTACACAGCTACATACAATCCTTATCTAATTGATATTCCTATAAATCAGCTATACAATTCATATCAATTAAGGATTGCTTCAGTCTTCTATTCCGTTTCCTTAGCTGTATCAATATATTCTGCTTCTTTCCATCTTCAGAATATATTGCTTCTAGAATCTTCAATTCAGCACCGACAGCTAATACAACTATCACCTTGTCAGACTTTAAATAAACTCTGATCGGCTTCAATTAAACTCTTCACCCTGTCAGAGTTTAACTAAACTCTGACTGGCTTCTGATAAACTCTTGTCAGTACCTGTTGCTTAAACACTGATAAACAAACATTAGCAATTATATCTAACAATCTCCCCCAACTTGTTCATAATAAAATGTACAAGTTAAACATATAATTGATGATGTCAAAACCATTTAACAAATGCAGTGTTTAACATATAACAGAGTTTAATTTAAAACAGAGTTTAAATTTGACTTAGAATAAAAAATATTAAAAACTTACAGTCAGACTTTACTTGACTTCTTCAATATCAGATACAGTCCTGAGATAATCAATCAGCAGTCTTCTCTCAGCATTCTCAAGTTCAGCTATCATAATCTCTTTCAGCTCCTTATACTCTGGATCTCCTTCACCAGTTTGATATATGGCAGCCCTCAGAGAATAGATACTGTTCTTCTTCATGTCATTTCCTAACCGAATGTACTGAGCTTTATCTGACTCTAAGTTGAATTCTAAGACTTTTATTCCAAGTGCAGTTTTAAATCTAGCACTGTTTTTCTTCATCTTCACCAACTTTCCAGCATGATCTCTATACTTTGGAATATAAGCATTTGAGACTTCTCCTCCTCCAAGCATCACTTTTGATCTCAGCATCTTTTCTCTTAAGATTTGAGCAACATTATGGGTGTGTCTGTTCTTAACTTTCAACAAATAAAGTACATATTCAAGTTCTTCCCATGATTTGAGATTTACATCAGATTCTCCAACTCTATAAACACTTCCATCACTCATGAAGTATAACAGAAACTGCTTCTTCAAGACTCTGTGAAAAATCAACTGAACAGATTCTAACTTATCAAGATTTTCTTGTGTACCCCCAATACCAGATCCTGCCAGTGAAATATTGTCTTGAGATCTGTTATTTATTCTCTTCTCCCTATGTGAACCTAAACCAGACTTATCATAAGATTCTTTTCCAAGTACAGTCCTGGTTTGAGAAAAATCCACAGGTTGAAGTGTCAGAGTTTCAGAGAGTACAGGTCTTAAGAAACCTTTGAGTTGAGGAGCTAGCTGAGTTTGCACAGCTTGAGCCTTGTCAGAGGCTGGCTTAACTTCAATAGTATCATCAACTTGAGCAGCGTCAGAGGTTGATTTTGCTAATCTTGTTTCAACTTGAGCAATGTCAGAGGTTGAATTATCTTTCTTCTTCAGGTTAGGCTCTTCAATCATTTTGCCTTTACCCTTATCAGAGTTTCTAATCACAGGTCTCCTTGTATATTGTATACTCTGTTGTGTATTCTCTTTGATAGAAATACCAACTTCTTTCTTCCTAGGAGCCTTGATTTCCTGTTTCTTGTAGATTCCAGCTTCAAGATTTTTCTTGTGTTCCTCAGCAAGCATCTGTTCTTCAGCCTGGATATCTTCAATAGTAACTTCCTTTCCATGCTCTTTAATAAAGATCCTAGCAGCAATCTCTTCATCAGTAGATGGGTTAGCTGAAACAACTAAACTTTTGTTGAGGTTTGAAGTAGATTGACCACCAGAGTTTATTACACGTCTTTGCCTTTGAGCAGAAATCCTTCTTTCATTTCCTCTGCTTCCCCCATCAGTAGAATCATCCTTCCGTCTCAGAGTTTGAGTATCTTTGCATTTGTCTTTAGGTATACTCTCCCCCTTTTTGACATCATCAGAAAGTAGTACTGATGTCAGCAATTCAAGCGCAGTAGAAATGGAAGTCAGTTGAGCAGACATAGCATTCTGGTTGTCCTCAACTGTCCCAAGCCTCTTCTTGATTTCTTCAGAATCCCTGGCTTGCTGCTTGAACATGGCATAGTAAGAAGTTCTGTCAGCCTTTAAAGTAAGATCCCTCAGACTTACTTCATTCCTCAGTTTTGTAAGCATTTGTTGATTCTCATCAAATCTATTATTGAGAGATTTGACTTGAATAACAGTTGCCTGTAAGCTCGTAAGGACATCAGGATTTGTAATCTTCTTAACAGAATCAGATAGAAAATCTGCAGCCCGTTGTGCTGGAAAGACACAATCTGCATTAGTCCATGTATTGTAGTACATATTCTGAAAATGCTCAGAAGCAGCCCTTTGAACTTCCCTCTCTTCAGTAGAATTTGCTTGAAGATCAGAAACTTCCACTTGAATATCAGAGTTTGAATGAGCAGGACTAGCTTCAGCATTGTCATCCTCTCTGTGAATATCTTCAAGCACATTTTCAGCAGTGATTTCATCAATTAACTGTGCAGTTGCATCAGGTACTTGATCTGCTACAGTTTGAGGAACATCAGAGTTTGCTGGAGCAGTAACCTCTGCTTCTCTCTGAACAATCTCAACAACTGATTGTTGCAAAGTTTCAAGGAAAACAATATCCTCATGATCATTATCTGTTGCATCAGCATGTACAGCAACAGCTTCTGGAACTGGATCAACTCTAATCTGATCAACTTCCTCACCTTTCTCAAAATCAAGAGAAATGATTTCTGTGTGAGAAGCAATAGGTTCTACTAATTCAGTAGTAGCTTGATCAGCTTCCAGTACAGTATCTTCATGATCCACAATCCTGCTGTCAGAGTATGCAGCAGCTTCCTCAACTACATCATCAACTTTTGATGTAGGAGCTTCTGTTTCAAAATCCATCATAATAGTTTCAGGATTTGCAGCATCCTCAGCAGGTAGAATATCCTCCTCAACAACAATTGCAGGAGTACTTGAAGAAACAGTTGTAATCACAATCTCCTCATTCTCTGATGTAGGAGCTTCAGTGTCCTCAGGTTCTTTGTCCATATTGGCAATGATATCACCAAAAAGTTGATCAGCAACTAGTCTTCTCTTTCTCTGATGAAGAGTTTCTTCATCAGCTTCAGTTTCTGAGTCTACAATAGAATCAGCAGCAACAGACTTTGCCCTTTGGGCTCGCCTTTTCTTCATTCTTTTTCTCTGAGGCACAGCATCAACATTTGATACCTCAGCTTCAGTTTGTTGCAAACCAGACTTAACTGCTCGAACTTTGGAACTCTTTGACCTCTGTGGTTGAGACACAGAAGGTCCAGCTTCAGCAGTTGAGACTTGTTGTTGTTGTAAGTTGTCAAGAAATTGTTGCACTGATGCAGGCAACATTAAAGGACCAACTTCTCCTTTCTTGTTGTCCTTGTTGATAAGGTCAGAAAATATACGTTTATGCAGTTTAAACGAAAGTATAACATCATCCTCTACTATCTC
The DNA here is from genome assembly GCA_030848705.1 of Heracleum sosnowskyi. Taxonomy (NCBI): domain Eukaryota; kingdom Viridiplantae; phylum Streptophyta; class Magnoliopsida; order Apiales; family Apiaceae; genus Heracleum; species Heracleum sosnowskyi. The sequence continues at coordinate 2,818,244 of CM061242.1, read as the reverse complement.
AACATTTGGGCAGCAAAAATTGAATATCAATTGACAAAACCTAGAGAAATAAACAACATTTCTATTCTCTAGCATTTTCTCACCAATATTAGTTAAAACTAATCTAGCAACATCAAATTGACTGCCATAGAGAAGAGAATACCCGATTTGTAGACTATCCGTGGGAATCGCATCCCAATTGGTGCACTTCTTTCCAAAAGCCCGAGTAATGCAATCGAAAAAGAAGCTCCACTCCTTGCGCAAAAATGGCCTTTTGAGTTGACCTATCTTTGTCAAAGGTCCAGTGTAGCCTATGTCGCTCATCATTCTGACTAGCTCAGAGTCTCCAACAGAGATTGTGAATGCATTGAAATCTTCAAGACCCAAAGCATCACGAACAGTAGTAGGAGTAACAACAAATTCATCTCCTTGAAACTCAAAAATTATAGATGGCGATCCAGACTCTCCTCCATTATCATAAGTACCTGTCTGCCAAAAAGTTCGAATTTGAGTCGCAGACAGCTTCGATGGTGCGGTTAGAGCAGTACCGATATCAGAGTGTAACAAGAACCTCTGAATCAAATGAAACGCCTCCGGTGCGTTCTCATTTGCTACAGGAGCAGAATAATTGTTGGGAACAAATTCTAATTCAGAAGCAATAAACGCTGTAGTTGCCATTAGTAAGATTTGAAAACAAGAAGAACTGGGCTTTGAAAATGTTTGAGTGTTTGTGTGTGAGTAAAAGCTTATGAAAAGATGAGGTGCGTAAAAGATTGAATCGTGTGTATGTAGTGTATTAAATAAGAACTGTAAAGATTAAAAGTATGTTAGTGGGACAGATGTCAAACGTGCATACGCTGACAGCTGTGTCTAACAACTTCCAATACACGTGCAGACGTGGAGACACCTGGCATCACATATAACACTCAAAATATCCGCTTAAAAAAAAATTAATAATAATAAAATTATCAATTTTAATAATAAAGTACAAAGGAGCTCAACAGTCAGAATAATAATGATTGTCTTGAAACTCCGCACCTTATTATCCCAAGCGCTTCGATTCAAGGAAAAACCTTTCAGTTACCTTGTTGAATGCTTTAAAAACCGAAGCATTTTAACAACAGGCTTCATATCTTAAAATTACCATACACCAAATGGCAGGAACCTTTGAATTCATGGATGTAGAATCATTCGTGAACATGAACTGGCATCAACAAGCAAACTATATCATCGATGAGTTTCTTGTTCTGTCTTTTCTGAATGATGAAGGTCTTATAGCAGATGATGAAATAGCGGAAGGACCGATCTCTAATCCTTATGTGCACATCATCCGTCCCGGTCCATATGATGTGCCCATCCTGGCAGACGATCATACTATGGAGATTTGTATGATGCTCTTCCAGCAGAGCTTCCTGATGGGTACTGAGGAGACAATCTTCTTGGAATCCTGCAAGCTGCAAAGCAGAAAGAGAATCCAGGAAGATGATGATGATGATTCATCTTCAGGATGTTGTCAAGCAATCCCAGATGGTATAATGATCAGTTGAACAACTGGGTATCAGAAGTAATAGAGCACAATAGCTTCTGGCTCTAGCTCTTCTGCTTCAGTTGTAGCATTCAAATACTTGTCCTGGTTAAATAGATCTTCTCTTTTGTAACCATAGTGATTAGTATGTACCAGAAAGTTTAGCTAAACATGAGTATGAAATGGTCTGAATGTAAATTTGAATCAATTAATGAAAAAAATTTGTTTCTTTACATATCAGTATTATCAATTTTGCATAGTAATTGTAAAGTGAAAGAAATGATATCACTTTAAACAATAAACTAACATACTCAGCAGCATTACGAATCACTATCAGGACTTATCAAACACACTCTTTCTTTTCTCCGTTCAATCATACTTTTCCCGAAAAACAAATGGCTAATCTCAAAATTATAAAATGTCTGAAACAAAGAGATTATTTTAACCATCAGAGATTAAAACAAAGTAACCTCGGCGTATTTCACACAATACATCAGTGTTTACCATTTGTCCTTCGTTGTCAATAAACTCTTTTCTCAATCTGTACAGTTGTGAAAATATGAGTGTGTAGTAGCAGAGTTTACCGAAATCAGTATTTAGATCATCTCAAAGTGCATAAAATCCACAAACTAAAGTAGTAAAAACTGGTTGCCTAAACTCTCATGTATAACATAGACACTGATTTTTCTATCTAAACTCTGTATTACTGATATCCTTTCATTTGGATATGTCTTTTATTTTTCACCCCCTTTATTATATATATATATTTTTTTTTTTTTTTTTATTATTTTTTTTTCCAGTAATCAGTGGTTGGCACTAGTCACCAAAAATCAAAGATTTTAGCCCTTATTTCATACAATAAGTTCCTGGATCTTCCTAGGCACACCATGATCTCAAAGGAATTTGTGCTCTGTTTGGCATCTTTTGATTGGAGGGTGAATTAATTGCAATGAATAATCAGAGTTTAGACTTTTCATCAGTAATTATAATTAACTTATGAGAGAAGATGCAAACAGCTAATACAGACTCAGTGTATAGGATCAATAAACTAAGAGATGCTATAAATATAGAGACAGTATCATGCTGTGTTAGCTTACTGCACATATTTGAGATCAGAATCTATCAACTCTTAAGGATTCACAATTACTTACTGAGAATTATGCTTCATACAAATTTCTTCATTGGTCCATATGTTCCAGACAAAATTACAATCAGAGTATAGCATTTAAACTGTAACATTCAGAGTATGACCAACTTTTTATGACACACAGAGTTTAGCATCAGAGTTTAACCGACAGAGTTTATGACACTGGTACTCATAACAGTTAATATATGCAAGGAATCATGAGCATTAAACAATCAAACATGGATAGATTTTGAGTCTAACCCGTATCTCTAGTCAGAACCAGAGATCATTCCAAGTTCATTTACCAATCTTGTAAACGTAGCTTCACTCAAAGGTTTGGTGAAGATATCTGCAAGTTGTTGGTCTGTAGACACAAAATGAAGCTCAATGTTCCCTTCTTCCACATGTTCTCTGATAAAATGATATCTTATGCTGATGTGCTTGGTCATGGAGTGCTGTACTGGATTACCTGTCATAGCAATAGCACTTTGGTTATCACAGAAAATAGGTATTTTAGAGTACCTTAACCCATAATCCAGCAGTTGATTCTTCATCCATAAAATCTGTGCACAACAGCTACCAGATGCTATATACTCTGCTTCAGCAGTGGATGTGGAGATTGACTTCTGTTTCTTGCTGTACCAAGAAACTAATCTGTCACCTAAAAATTGACAGCTTCCACTTGTACTTTTTCTGTCTATCTTACAGCCTGCAAAATCTGCATCAGAGTAACCAATTAACTTAAACTCTGATTCTCTAGGATACCACAAACCCAGGGTTATGGTTCCTTTGAGATATTTGAAGATCCTTTTTACAGCTGTTAGATGAGGCTCTCTGGGATCTGCTTGAAATCTTGCACAAAGACATCTTGCATACATGATATCAGGTCTACTTGCAGTAAGATACAGTAGAGACCCTATCATTCCTCTGTAGTTAGTCATATCTACTGAGGCTCCTGTGTCTTTGTCAAGCTTCGTTGCTGTAGCCATGGGAGTTGTAGCAGATGAACTATCAAGCATACCAAATTTCTTTAGAAGATTTCTGGTATACTTTGCTTGATTGATAAAAATCCCATCATCTGTTTGCTTGACCTGTAAGCCTAGAAAATAACTAAGCTCTCCCATCATGCTCATTTGATACCTGGATTGCATAAGCTTTGCAAACTTCTTACAAAGTTTGTCATTAGTAGATCCAAAAATAATATCATCTACATAAATTTGAACTAAAAGCAAATCATCACCAGAATTGAAATAAAACAAGGTTTTATCAATTGTACCTCTTGTGAACCCACTTTCTAAAAGAAATTGAGCAAGAGTTTCATACCATGCTCTTGGTGCTTGCTTTAGTCCATATAATGCCTTGTCAAGCCTGTAGACATAATCTGGATGCTTGGAATCTACAAATCCTGGTGGTTGTTCAACAAACACTTCTTCTTCAAGCTTCCCATTGAGAAAAGCACTTTTTACATCCATCTGAAAGACTTTAAACTTCTTGTGTGCAGCATAGGCCAGAAAAATTCTTATGGCCTCCAATCTTGCAACTGGAGCAAAGGTTTCATCATAGTCAATTCCTTCCTGTTGTGAATAACCTTTTGCCACAAGTCTAGCCTTGTTTCTTGTAATCACACCTTCACTGTCAGTCTTGTTTCTGAAAACCCACTTTGTACCTACAATTGATCTATTCTTTGGTCTAGGTACAATTGTCCAGACTTCATTTCTTTCAAATTCATTTAACTCTTCTTGCATTGCTGTAATCCAATTAGCATCTTGAAGAGCTTCCTCCACTTTCTTTGGTTCTGTTTGAGACAAGAAAGCATGATACAGACACTCATTGTTTGTTGCACTTCTAGTTCTCACACTAGCATCAGGATCTCCAATTATGAGATCAGGTGTGTGTGCCTGTGTCCACTTTCTGGCTGTTGGTAAGTGGTTTCTTGCATCATTATTGAATCCTCCCCCTTGATCCATGCTCTCCTGATTCATATGTTGACTTTCTGCAGTATCTGAGGCTCCCCCTGAGTTGGATGGCTCAGTGTTTGAGCTGTCAGAGTTTGAATCAGTTTCCTCAACTGACTCACTTGCTGAGTCTTGTTGAGCTTCTTCACGCTCCCCCTCAACTGGTTCTCTATTTTGTTCAATTTGAGAATTTCCAGTTTCTCCAGTATTTACCAGTAGAGGTTCAGAGTATGCTTCGTCAGAGTTTGTCAACCCTGCTTCATCAGAGTTTATATCATCAGAGAATAGATCTTCATTTTCAAAACGTAGTTGATCATATCCATCCTTGTCTTCAAGTCCAATTATTTTCTTGTCATCAAACGACACATGTATGGATTCCATGATCACCTTCGTTCTCAGATTGTAAACTCTGAATGCTTTTGTTGACAATGGATAGCCAACAAAGATTCCTTCATCAGCTTTTAACTCGAACTTGGTCAACTGTTCAGGATGAGTCTTCAACACAAAGCATTTGCATCCAAATATGTGAAAATATTTCAAATTTGGCTTCTTGTTTTTCACCATCTCATATGGTGTTTTTCCATGCTTGTTGATCAGAGTTGCATTTTGAGTAAAACAAGCAGTTTGAACAGCTTCTGCCCAGAAATAAGTTGGCAATTTTGCTTCATCAAGCATAGTTCTGGCAGCTTCAATTGAAGTTCTGTTCTTTCTTTCAACTACACCATTTTGCTGTGGAGTTCCAGGTGCAGAAAATTCTTGTTTGACTCCTCTTTCCTTGCAGAAAGCTTCCAAGATTGAGTTTCTGAATTCAGTTCCATTATCACTCCTTATAATTTTGACTTTGTGCTGTGATCTTTTGTCCAGTAGATTTACATAATCCATCAACGTTTGAGCAGTTTCATCCTTCTTTGACAAGAAATACACCCATGTATATCTAGTATATTCATCAACAATTACTAGAGCATATTTCTTTCTGCCCATGGACATCACATTCACTGGTCCAAAGAGATCAACATGTAGAAGATGATAAGGTTCCACTACTGAAGATTCAGATTTGCTCTTGAAAGATGACTTCCTTTGCTTGGCCTTTTGACAAGAATCACATAGACCATCTAGATTGAGTATTGATTTTGGAAGTCCTCTTACAAGATCCTTTCTAATAAGCTCATTTATGTTGTTCAAATTGAGATGAGAGAGCTTCTTGTGCCAATTCCAACTCTCTTCATTTGACATTCTTGCAGTCAGACACACTGTTTTTCCATCAGAGTTTGTTACCAAACTTGCTTCATAAATATTGTTGCGCCTGTGTCCAACTAGAACAACTTTCCCAGTAGATTTACTGATAACTTCACAGTATTCGCTATGAAAATCTACATGGTTTCCTCTGTCACAGATTTGACTCACAGATAACAGATTATGCTTGAGTCCTGAGACTAGAGCTACATTTGTGATGATGACACTTCCAAGATTAATATTGCCATATCCCAGAGTGTGTCCTATGTTGCCATCTCCATAGGAAACTTTTGGGCCAGCCTTCTCCTCAAAGTCTGATAGCAGGGCTTTATTTCCAGTCATATGTCCTGAGCATCCACTGTCTAAGATAAGTGTGCTCTCTATTATACCCTGCAATCACAAACAAACACTAAGTGTTAGTTTTGAGGATCCAGACTTGCTTGGATCCTTTGTCTTTCTTAACAGTGTTAGTTTTTGCAGCGGAATCTGTATTATCAGAGTTTAAACTAACATTGTCAGATTTTACACTAGCAGAGTTTGCTCTAACCCATTTCAAGTTGGGTTTTAGCTCATAATAGTTATGATAAATTGCATGATAACTCTTACATGTGTAAATAGAATGGCAAGTGCTCCCACAATGTTTGCATAAAGTCTGTGGTCTTACTCTAACATAATCATTCTTTACTTCTGAAGTAGAAGGTAAAGAATTAATATGTTTGTTCTTAGTGCAAAATCTAGCAAGATGATTAGAACTACCACAATTATAACATGTTTTTCTTGAGGCACTAGCATTAGGCATATGATTATTTCTATTATTTATGCCTACTTTTCCATTCCTATTTCTCTTGGACCCTTTAGGTTTCATGGCAGACTTAACCTCTTTGAGCTTATGTTTAAACTGTTTTCCTGTCATTAAACCAACATTAACCTGCTTCTCACAGATTCTAATTGGTTCTTTAACAGCTTCTAGCTCAACAAGCTTCTCTGTTTTAGATTCAATATCTACTTGTTCAACACAAGCTTCAACTGGCTCCATAACAGCTTCTTTCACAACTACAGATTTTAGCTTGGTGGATTCTGGAACAAATATCACAGGTTTAAGTTGTGGTTTAACCTTAACTTTGTCTTTAAACCTAAGTTCATCGTTTTCACAATAGCCTAAACCTACAGAATCTGTTTGAAACACTTGATGAGTGTCTCTTCCAGAGTTTGTCCAAGTCATAATTATTTTTCTTTCTTTTTCAAGTTCAGATTCTAGCTGCTTATTTAACTTAAGCACTTCCTGTTCAATATAAACAGCATCATCTCTTTCTTTTTGAATCTGCTTCATATTCTCAAGTTCTCTTTCAAGAAAATTGTTTCTTTCTTTAAGACTAAGATTCTCAGATTTAATCCTCTCATTCTCTAAAGTCTGATCCCTATAACTAACATGAACACTTTTCAGATATACTCTTAACTCAGATATATTATCAGTATCATAAGCATAAGTAGTTAGGGGTACCTTATTTTCAGAAGATTCAGTCTCATCTCTGACAGTTGCCATAAGAGCATAGTTTTCTCCATCATCAGAGTCTGAAGTATCTGCCCAGTCTCTGCCTTTAGAGATGAGTGCTTTCTCAGATTTGCCTTTCTTGCACTCTGGAGCATAATGACCCATCTCCTTACACTTGTAGCACTGGATTTGAGACTTATCTTTCTTGCCAGACTTGGTCTCCTTTCCATCAGACTTTCTGAAACTTCTCCTTTCAGAGTTTGAATCTTTCCTTGAGAATCTCTTTCCTTTCTTGAAGTTCTTGAATCCCATCTTCTTAAAGGTCTTCACCATCAATGCAGCCATTTGCATCAACTCCTCTTCATCATCCTCAGAGTCAGAAGCTTCATCAGAGTTTGAGTCATCATCAGAGTTTGATGACTCACTTTCAGATTTAATAACTAAAGCCTTTCCCTTGGCTTTCTTCCTTGATGATTCCTTCTTGATGGGCTTCTCCTCGACTTTGAGAGCAACATATTTTGTCTTCTTGCTGGACCTCCTATTTCTTTGTTCTATCTCAAGTTCATGAGTCTTTAACAATCCATAGATCTCATCAAGATCTGTATCAGCAAGATCATAATTATCTCTGATTGTTGTTGCCTTTAAATCCCACTTTTCAGGTAGAGATAACAGAAACTTGAGATTGGACTCTTCAAGTTCATATTCCTTATCTACCAGAGACAGATCGTTCAACAGTTTGCAAAATCTGTCATAAGTCTCAGTCAAGGTTTCATTAGTTCTTGAATCAAAGTGCTCATACTCCTGTGTGAGTATTGTTTTTCTGTTCTTCTTAATAGCACCTGTTCCCTGGCATCTGACTTCTAAAGCATCCCATATCTCTTTGGCAGTTTTGCAGCCAATTACTCTGTTAGACATTACATTATCTAAAGCACTGTGGAGAAGATGTCTAACCTTTGCATCCTTTGCAATTGATGAGATATCCTCAGGAGTCATATCTTTCTTTTCCTTTGGAACAGTCTTTTGTGCTTGACCATCAACAACAGGGGACAATTTAGTTGGCATATGAGGACCATCATTAATTCTGTCAAGGTATTCTGGATCTGTAGCCTCCAGAAACATGGTCATCTTAACCTTCCAAATCGGATACTCTACTGGCCTGAGAATTGGAACCCTGATTGTTTCATATCGACTCACAGAATTGGGCTTAACCTGTTCAGCCTTAGGAGCAGTTTGATTTTCTTCAGACATGATTAATACTGTGTTTGAATCGTAAAACTGTATATATTAAACAGCCTCAGCTCTGATACCAATTGTTAGGCCGAATACACAATATAATCAAGTATGTATGAGAATAACGATAATTAAGAACACTGTTTATGAATCAATAAACTGTATTTATATTAACAGCTTCTCTCTTTATGATGTTAATGAATCATAAAGAGCTTCTAGGTTACAATAATAATATATCAATAATCGCGTCCCTTCTAGGGATAACCTATCTGTGTTTATATAGTACACAGCTACATACAATCCTTATCTAATTGATATTCCTATAAATCAGCTATACAATTCATATCAATTAAGGATTGCTTCAGTCTTCTATTCCGTTTCCTTAGCTGTATCAATATATTCTGCTTCTTTCCATCTTCAGAATATATTGCTTCTAGAATCTTCAATTCAGCACCGACAGCTAATACAACTATCACCTTGTCAGACTTTAAATAAACTCTGACCGGCTTCAATTAAACTCTTCACCCTGTCAGAGTTTAACTAAACTCTGACTGGCTTCTGATAAACTCTTGTCAGTACCTGTTGCTTAAACACTGATAAACAAACATTAGCAATTATATCTAACATGATACTTTGGTAACAAGCCATACCAGCTTTCTTAGGAAATAATTAAACATAGCAAATTCATTGGACAAGATGATCAGGTTTTCAAATGCCATCCTATATAGAATTCTAAGCACATCACGATAAGACCGACAAATTAGGAATTGGTAATTGTTGGAAATTAATCTTAAACTTAATTCTTTAGTAATTGTTTTATTTGTTTTAGTTGTTTTATTAATTTAAATAAAGAACGTGGTTGTAGTGAACGTTGTAAACGTTAGTGTCAACCCGCAGGAGTAGTTAAGTAGACCAGGTCGTGTGTCTGTTCAGTGTTATCAGAAGAGTGGGAGTAGTGGAGTTTTTCTAGGATGTTAGTTGCTTGTTTGTAGTTACCACCTCGTTGGTTTAGTCTTTAAATACATGCATGTATGCTTTTTATTTGTATCAAGAATATATACCAGTTCTTGGTCTTCCCCTGTGTCATATACATATCAGCTGTCTATATATATTGCGTGTGTGTGTTCAAATATCAGTTCCTTTTCTACACTTGGTATCAGAGCTAGAGGGGGGGGTTCAAGGCTTAACAGCCTTCCCTCCGGTCCTTGGGTTGTCGCTGGATGGTGGCGGCACGGACGCCGGTGGCAAAGCTGCGTGTGTAGTATGGGATGCATATGTAGTATGGAGCTGCCGAGAAAGATGAGGTGATGCCGGAAAAGACTACTGAAGGTCGGGAAACAGAAGGAGAGAAGTGCTCCAGAATTTTGATGTTGGTGATAATGTGCATCAACAAAATATATAGGTGACGAGAAGTGCGTCACAAAATGGAAATGAATGTATGACAAAAAATACATCATAGAAATGCAAATTGATGGTGGTGAGAAGTGCATCACAGATGAAGAGAAGTGCTTCGTAAATTCTGTTTAGTTAGGTTTAGATTAAGGGGCTCAGATTACTAGCCATACGGGCTCAGTTTAAAAGCCATACGGGCTCAATTTGAAAGCCATACGGGCTCAGTTTAAAAGCCATACGGGCTGGAAGGATTGCATGAGACAAGTTTAAGATTAAGGGGGTGATTGTTGGAAATTAATCTTAAACTTAATTCTTTAGTAATTGTTTTATTTGTTTTAGTTGTTTTATTAATTTAAATAAAGAACGTGGTTGTAGTGAACGTTGTAAACGTTAGTGTCAACCCGCAGGAGTAGCTAAGTAGACCAGGTCGTGTGTCTGTTCAGTGTTATCAGAAGAGTGGGAGTAGTGGAGTTTTTCTAGGATGTTAGTTGCTTGTTTGTAGTTACCACCTCGTTGGTTTAGTCTTTAAATACATGCATGTATGCTTTTTATTTGTATCAAGAATATATACCAGTTCTTGGTCTTCCCCTGTGTCATATACATATCAGCTGTCTATATATATTGTGTGTGTGTGTTCAAATATCAGTTCCTTTTCTACAGTAATAACATACATTGATCAATTAGTAGACAAAATTCTCCGACGACACCCGGTTTTACCAAGCCATAACATATACCTGGAAATATTTGAAGTCATTTCACCATTTCTATTAATCTTATTCCAAGATTCAGATACCTATAAATCCCCTCACCTAAGACATTGCAGCACTCCTTAGATAAGGAACTTTTATATAGAGAATTGCATGAATAATGATAAACAATTAAAGTTTGTCGTTGCGATTCATATTAGGGAATATGATTTATTGGAGTAAATGTAAGGAACACTACTTGCATAGCAACTGCAAACTATCACTTGATACAAATTCCGGTAAGCTTCTTTATAATTTCTCGAAGATCAACACAAAATTCAGCTTAAACTAATCAAAATGAAATATTTCATGTCTTAAAAGCAATCACAGTGCAAGTGCTCGCAAGTAATTGGTCAAGAAAAGTTTACGTGACTACAGAGCCCAACTTTGTTTCTGTTAATACTCAGATTTTAATGATGATGATTGTCTGAAAGTTTATTTAAGTTATTGATATAACTTAATCAGAAAAATGGATGTCTTAAACTAATTGATTTGATCTTACTTGATTTCAGGAGATTTGACTTTTTCAATCCAGATATTGTTATTGATGATTATCCTAATTGTTATTAATTCGGTTAAGACTTTGTCAAATCTGTTTATTTTAAATGCTCAATCTTTCTAACAGATTCTAATCCTTATCTTCTGTTTATATCCGTTTCAGTTCAAATTCATAACAACTATATTTTTAGGAAGAATATATATACATTCAGATTGATGATGACAACAACTTCGAGCAATCAGATTCTAATCTTCTAAAAACCATTCAAGATCAAATCAGTTCTGTTTTAGAAGATACATTATTCTTAAGTTGTATTAATTTCTTTATCTATACTTGTGACGGGTTGTGGCAAATAGATAGGATTACAAAATTCAACCAAGGTTGCTAGCGAGCTAGGATTCGTGCTGCTAGTGGACAGTTGTGTGAAGGGAAGGGTTCTTCCAAGAGGTTTTTATTTTGTAATCGGGATAAACTGTAAGCGGATTATTATTGTGTTAATAATATTTTCTCTGTGCTAGTTGGCATAGGGACTTGGACGTAGGCCATAGATATTGATAGAGGCCGAACCAAGTGAAAAGTCTTGGTGTTATTTATAATTTTGCAGAATATTTCTATTCAGTTATTGTTTTATATTTAACATATTGAGACAGTTCCATTTAACAAAGAGACAGACTCTTTGTCAATTGAGACAGACTCATTCATATATTGTGCCTAGTTAATTTCAATTGGTATCAGAGCAGGTGCATTTGACATTTGTTTTAAGTGTTTATTTTGCTAGCGATCAATGGCACAATCAAATTGGCAAGAACGTCACTCAAACAACATCCCTCCTCTTCTTCTTGGAGCTGAAAACTACAATGATTGGAAGTTTCGTATGAAATTGTTTCTCCATAAGGATGTCTATGAATGGGATGCTGTTGAAAATGGGATTATTATTCCTATAAAAGATGGAAAGCCCAAACCAGTCAAGGAACTCACTGCTGATGAAGTCAATTCTCTAAACTACAATGCTCGAGCAATGAATTCTCTTCTAAATGGTCTAAGCTCAACTGAACTAAGGAAAGTTTCGGCATGCACGTCTGTTAAGCAAGTCTGGGATACTATCAAAGTCAGTTATGAAGGAACATCCAAAGTTCGTGAAGGAAAACTGGATCTACTACTAAGTGATTATGAAAGCTTCAGACTTGAAAAAGATGAAAGTATTAAAGAAGCTCAAGGACGTTTTCTTACATTGATGAATTCTATTGCGCTACTCGAAAGACATATTCCACAGGCTGAAATCAATAGAAAGATTCTCCGATCACTGCCTAAGAAATTTGCACCTAAAGTTACCACTCTTCAAGACTCTACTTTAATTTCTGCTATGGAGACACTTACTCTCTTTAGCGAATTGGAAGAATTTGAAAATCAATTACGCAGGTACGACGAAGAAGATGAAATTCCTAGAAAGAAGACATTGGTTCTTCATGCTGATGATTCTAATGAAGATTCTGATGAAGACATTGCACTTCTCACCAAGAAATTTCAGAAATTTTTGGCCAAGAAGAAATCTGCAAATCGATTCACTAAATTTAATACTCCGAAGAAGGATGTCAAAAACAGTTCTAAAGACGACGCATGTTTTGAATGTGGAAATAAAGGTCATTTCAAGAAGGATTGTTTCAAGCTTAAGGCAAAACATAAAGCTTCTGGATTTCAAGACAAAAGAAAGAATAAAGCTTTTCTTACCTGGAGCGATGATGAATCTGAAGCTGAAATAGATTCTGATGATGAAGTTGCTCAACTATGTCTAGCTGGCATTGAAAGAAATATTTCTGATGATGAAGAGGTAAATACTATTTCTAACTCTTCAAATTCTGATATTTCAAGAAATATGGTATTTTTACAGGTACAAAACAAAAAATTACGAGAGAAAAATGCTTATCTAAAACAAACTCTCAACGAAGTTCTAAATGAGATGGATGACTCCATGAAAGATGAATTGCTTACAGAAGAAATCAGAGTTCTATCTGAAAAGGTTTCAAAACTTTCAGAAGAAAATGATTATTTGAGGAACGAAATAGAAATGAAGGATGCCTGTCTGATCACTCTAAAACAACAAACATCTACAGAAAGCAAGAAGCAAGAAGGCTAATACAGAACAACAGTTCTCTGATCTTCAGAATAAGATTGAACTCCTAAAGAAAGATTTATCAAAATTTGTTTATGGTGAAGGCACTCTTGATGCATTACTAGCTGAACAGAAATCATCCTTTGATAAAGAAGGCTTAGGCTACAATTCAGTCAGAAAATCTGTCTTCCAACGAGGAAGTAAGAGAACAGTTATGAAATATTCGATGCCTTACAAAAAATGCAAAGACTGTGGAAAGATAAGGCATATATCTGCTCAATCCAACCTTTGTGGTATCAAGGGCCACATCTCTAACCCTCACTCTACATACAATATTGTTCAAATGTGGATTAGAAAAGCTGACCGACATTTATATAACATTGTAGACACTAACAAGTCAGGACCCAAAATGATATGGGTACCTAAAGTTAAAATATAAATGTTTTGCAGATCTGTTTGAAGGCTCATATACCCAGAAACAAATGGATCATAGACAGCGGTTGCTCTCGCCACATGACAGGAGACAAATCAAATTTTCTTTACATAGATGCTAGAGATGGAGGTCTAGTTACTCTTAGAGATTTGACTACTGTTCGGATCATAGGTAAAGGTACCATAGGTAACGACAAGTTTTCCATTAATAATGTAAGGTTAGTTGATGGTTTAAAGTATAATCTTATCAGTGTTAGTCAGCTAACAGATGCAGGTCATGATGTCAAGTTTGGTAAGAATATGTGTCTAATTAGTACTACTTCTAATTACACTCATTTAATAGCCAAACGACAAGGCAATATCTTTGTATTAGATTTTGATGAACAGAAGGAAGAAATATGCTTAGCTTCAATTCAAGATCAACAGAACTTGTGGCATAGACGCTTAGGTCACGTTCATATGGATCTCATCAACAAAATTTCTTCTCATTCCTTGGTAAGAGGTTTACCCAGTCTCAAATATAAATAGACAGAACCCTGCACAGCATGTCAGATGGGAAAACAGGTTCGTACTTCCTTTAAAGTTAAGAAACAGATATCAACAATTGTTCCATTGCAGATGTTACATCTTGACTTATTTGGACCAGAAAGGTATGTCAGTTTAAGTGGTAAGAGATATTGTTGGTCCTTGACTATTGCAGAAGGGGGGGGGGGGGTTGAATGCAATACTGATAAAACTCAATCTACGTTTCAACAACCAAAACCAAGATTGAAGATTATCAGTTTAACGATTGCAAACACAAGTAGACACTCAAGTAATTCTCACAAAATAAATGTTTTATTTATTTTGCAATGGGTTGCTACAACCTCAAGAAAAATGTTAGGTTTTCTTGAGCTTCGATTTCTCGAGTTATTACAACAGAATGAATTGAGAGATAGACTAAGTAAACTAAACCTATCACTTTCAATCACGGGTCTTGAGAAGCTGTTGTCATTTTCAAGTGGCAGCTTCTTAAAATTTGCCTGCCCGTGATTGTTTCCTAAATTGCTATACAGACAGCTTATCAATACATTACAAAGCAATCTAGAAACATTCTATTTTAAGCTAACACAATTCAGTAGATGTAGATTTGTCATACTCTGGAATTGGTGAGCTTTGTCATGTGCTCTCTCAAGCTTCAGTCGTAGTCTTGCAGACCTGTTACAGTGTTGGGATACTGCAACACGCCTGTTTCTTGAACATCTAAACTGTCACGGGTTTGACTGGATTGTTTACCAATACAAATGTTATCCCTTCATGACAGTATCCTAATGGCTAAGCTTGCTGTCACGGGAATGCACTTTTGGTGACAGTAAGAAATCCCCGCTAAAGGTGCTGTCAGGATTTCCAAGCTTGCTGTCAGCCTAAGGTAGAGTTGCTGTCAGAGGGCTTCCGCCAATGTTGTTGTCAGAGTGATTGTACTGTCGTGACTTGCAACATGTTGTCTTCAAGTAACCATACTGTCAATGCAGTGACAGTAGTATTTATTCTTGCTGTCCATCTTGAGCACTTCTTGAGGCTTGAACAAACTAATGAACTTCTATCGAGATGTACTTACAATCTTTATTTGCAGCAAACAAAAACGGTTACATAGACATACTCTGGCTGTGACATTATGTTCATACTTAATAAAATTAAGCATATAAAATATCTAGTTAAGTTGTCTCATAGCTATCACCCATAAATCCTAACAATCTCCCCCAATTTGTTTTTATGGACAATAACAATAAATTCACAATTAATACATGCTGACAACTTAACTAACAAGATTAGAATTTAACAAAAGATTTTTACTTAGCTTCAGATTTTCTTTTCTGTCGTGCTTCATCCTCTTTGTTAAGAGCTTCCTTAAGAACTCCTCTGAGTTCTTCTACCAGTGCTATTTCATCAGGAGTGATAGCCTCATCTTCAATTTCATCAATGTGTTTCTGGAGTGTCTTGGAGAGACATACTCTATAGCATCCTGAAGATCCATCCACAAATCTTTGCCAAAGGCTTGAGTTCTGAACTTCAGAGTGCCATTAAAGTCTTTGAATCTGCTTCCAGGGAACGCATTCAGAGTTTTTCTCCTTGACTTATCCAGCTTTGAGTCTTCACCCTTTCTTGCTTGAATAATGCTTTCAATCTCAGAAGAGCATTGCTGTTCCAATGGATGAATTGATCTAATCACCAAGAAAAGTAAGTCTTTCAGAGCACTGGTTCTAAGTTTGTGAAAGCTTCTTACTGGAATCTCTTCCCATATGAACTTGATTCTCAAAGGATTCTCAAGCATACAAGATTGGTAATTGGGTCCTTCACTTTCCACCATGTTGGCTTCTCTGCTTTTATCCAGGAATGTGTCTTCTGTCTCTTCAGTGGTTTCTCTCTTTGTAGGCTCTGAGGATTCTTCTTGACTTGGTTGGGTTTGCACCACTTCTTCAGGAATATCATCTTCATACTCAGCCATTTCTTCATCAGAATATTCAAGTAAGTGAGCAATTTCATTGTCATCATACAGTGACCATTCTCCAAACTTCTGATAGAATTCTTCATCCCTCACGGCTTTGTATGCCAACACATGGTTCATGACCCTTTCAGGAACGTTGTCATATCCTTGCATTAGATTGACCATCCTTACCAAGTAGAAGTATACAACTCTCCTTGTTTCTATTTTCCTTTCCATTGAGAGAGTTGCTGTTACAGTATATGATGACACTTCAATGGTAAAATCCTTTCTAACTTTCACAAGTTTTGATGCATCAAACCAAAGAATGTATTCAGTTGCTTCATTGTTGTTATCCAACTTTACCTCGACGCTCTTGATTTGATCAGCTTCCTTTTCCAAAAGATCCAGAGAGCTGTAGAGTTTTGATTGGATAGGCTTCTTCAAGTTTCTGCCAAGCCCAGTGGCTTTCTCCTTTCCTGAGTACTTATGTTTTCCTTTAATTGCTTTTGAATTCTCCTCAGGTTCAGGTTCCTGTCTAGAGAACCAGGACTTTGCAAAGGTTTTTGTTCTCTTTGGCTTGACAGTAGGCTTGATTCCTTCTTTGACAGCATCTTTGTTGACAGTGTCCTCCATGACAGTATCTTTCTTGACAGTTTCTTCTGTGACAGCTTCTTTGCTGACAGCTTCTTTGAGGACAGTGTCTTCTGTGACAGTCTCTTTGGTGACAGTATCTTTTTCAGCATTTATACTGTCAATAGCACATCTTAAGATATTTGCCTCCAAAGCTTCAAAAATTGCTGAATCCTCTCCTTCTGTTGGACCAGCATCTTTCTTTTCTTGAACAGGAGCTTCTTGTTGATTTTCCTCCTGGGACCTAGATCCAACATTCCCAAAAGTGCTTCCACTAGCATTTCCTTCTTCTCTGGTTCCTCCTTACTTCCTGAATCTCCTATATTTCCCCTTTTTCTCTTAGCAGGCACTGACCTTCCTTTAGTTCCAGTCTCCCCCTCACTCCTTGAAGCCTTCTTTGAGCCAGGCTCCCCCTGAGCAACATCCTGTCTGGGGATACCCCCTGTTCCTGATTTTGCCTTTTGAGATTCTGATCTTACCTTGTTCTCCCCCTTAGGTAAGTTGGCAGCATCAAGATTTGCAGATAGAGCTTGAATGGCTTCCTGAATGACAGAGAATCCAGAGGCCACCATGGTAGATAGGCCATCAATTTTGGATTCCATGGACAGACATCTGTTCTCTAGAGCCTGCAACCTGGAAGATGTAGAGGGGCCACCTGATCTTAACCTTCTTGGGGGTGAAGGAAAAGATTGGGGCCTGGAGGCTGTGGGGGTTCTCACACTCTCAGTGTTTTTCTGAGTGATCTCATCACTCCTCACAAAAGAACTCTCAGGGCCTAAGGCCTGGACATGTGTGGCTCCCTCAATTTCACTCTGGACATGCTCAAGTCCCTCTCATTTTGCCAGCTCATTTGGCTGCCTCTCATTTTGATGATCACCTCTCTTTTCTTTTATCTCTCTTTTCTTTTATCTCTCTTTTCTTTTGCACACCCTCACTCATCCTAGGTGCATGGGTATGAGCAGTACTTTCATGCAAGGAAATAGATGGTTTAGAATGTACCTTTAAGAACTGAGATAGTGGTACATCATCATCAGAGACATCCTCAAGTAGTACAACATCAAAGTCAGGCTGTGTAGAGGTGACAGCAGCTTTGCCATGAATGTTACTGTCAGTTGGAATATTGACAGTAGGTTCCACTGCAATGTGGACAGCAGGGTTGATTGTGACAGCAACTTCAACTAAGTCCTTGACAGTAGAATCACCTGTGACAGCAACATCCACAGTGTCTTTGACAGCAACTTGGGTTGTGACAGCATCTTCCCGGAGGTAAGATGCTCCTTGGAGATTGAACAAAGTACTGGCTGTTTCACTTTCTAGCAGAGTTGTACTTTGCTCTTTCGCAGTGTTTGAAGGAGTGGTGTCCATTTCACTTTGAGAAATGGGTTCTTGTTGACCACTTGATGGGGGCTCATGATAGAATATATATTTGTATATATTTTAGATGATTTTTATTCCTATATTAGTTATATTTTGCATTTAATTGAATCTTTATTAATTAGATTTTAATATTTTATTGTAGGAAGCAAGAAATTCTAAATTGGAAAGGATTGAAGCTAAATTATAAGAAAATTCGGATTTATTGGGCTACACACGCAATACATCTTGTTTGGGCCGTATCTTGAGTTCTGCATATCAGATTTGGGCGATTAAACAGCCCACGCGAAGATAGCGAGATTTTCTTTTAGTATAGAGTGGCCCAGATATTAAAATCCAATTGGAGCAGCCCTGGAACAGCAGAGAAAGTCAACTACGAATTTTGACTTTAGAAATCTTTTCGGTTTGGGAAATCTTGTGTATTCCTTAAAAACAATATAAAAATACTTTGTATTAGGAGGTCATTATCATTAGACATATCATACACGTATATCCATAGCCACCGAGGAGAAGCCAAGAGGAGGAGAAGAGGACTTTATGCGTGGAGATTTAACATCAACAACATAGGGATAATTCTTCTACCTTTATACTTCGTATTGTATTATATTCTTCTCATGTACTTTATCACTTTCATCATAAATATGGTTGGCTAGATATTATTGTTGGATGGCTGTTTTGAAGCCCTAAATCTTATGACAATTGTGCAAGTTTGATATTCTGAGATGTGTTCTTGATTGTGCTTATATATACGTCAATGCTTGTAGAGATACATGAATTAACTATGGTATGTGGTCATCCAAATATGTTTTGTGATTGCTATCTCTATAAAGTCAATTAATCTTTCTATGTGGTCATGGGATTAATTGTATTAGTGTGTAATTCGTTTTAACCTTTCTATGTGGTTCATGGGGTTAAACGGATAGCAGAATTTGTTTCTATGTGGTCATGGCAAGTTCTCTATAAGTATCTTTCAGACATATCATAGGAGTTTCAGAATTGTGTTATGGGTTTAGGGTGGATCTACATGCTTTCCAACATGTTTTAGGAATTGCTTACAAACAAACTTTCCCTTGTTTACTAGTTAATTTAGTTATTAGATAAAAAACAACAAACCAAATCCATCTTTGATATTATTAGCAAAATAGAAGAAAAGTGATCCCTTGATCCTTGGCGTAGAACGATACCCTATTTACTCTAAATTACAAACGACACAAAAAGGGTTTAAGTTGAGTCACATCAATTTTTGGCGCCGCGCTGCCGGGGATTGAAATTTGCTTTTCTTTTGTTTTGTTTTTTTTTTGTAAATATATTTTTCTTTTTCTTTTCCATCTTTTCTCCGCCTATTGCTTGTTGTGTTTCAGGTATAGGTGAAATTTTTGAGTGATTGACATGGCTGCAATTCCTACACTACGTGATGATGTTGCGGTGTCAATTCCTGGTATTGGGCGTACTTGCATGGTGTATCCTGATCCTGTTGAAGGAAAGAGTAGTTCTTTTGAGCTCAAACAAAATCTTTTAATGAGGCTACCAGTCTTCCATGATCTTCCTACTGAAGAACCGAATCAACATCTCTCTCGGTTTGTGACCATTGTTGAGTGTATGGGACCATCTACGGCAGATCCTCAAATTTTGAAGATGAAGGCTTTTCCATTTTCTCTTGATGCAGTAGCTTTGGATTGGTTCGATGATTTGCCCACGGGATTCATTACTTCTTGGGAGAAGCTAGCACAAGAGTTCTTGCAGAAGTTTTATCCAGCAACTAGAGTGATGAGCATGAGAAGTCAAATTGCTGGACTTCAACAATATGCAATTGAGACATACACGGAGTACTATGCTAGATTTCAGAGGTTACAGAAGAGGTGCCCACAACATGGTTTCACTAAGGGGAGTCTGCTACACTACTTCTACCAAGGTTTAGATGTGACAGAGAAGAGACTACTAGATTCTGCTGCTAGAGGAGCTTTTGTAGATTTGACTTATGATGCTGCTGAACAACTGCTCGCCAAAAGAGCTGCTAATGAACTGCAATATTGGAGTCATCCGAGGTCAGAATCAATTCCTGGAGTTGAATCTAATCCAAGTTTGACAAAGATTGAGCAGAATATTGAGAGGTTGAGTGCATTAATTCTAAAGGGAAGAACACCTCGAGCTCAAGTATGTGGTGTTTGTGCAGCTCCTGGCCATTTTGATAATGCATGTCCGCACTTGATTGCACCTTGTTATGAAAGTGTCAATACTATTGAATATCAAGGAGAAAACCCGTTCTTAGATTCATATAATCCAACATGGAGAGGTCACCCCAACTTGAGGCATGGTGATCACAATCAAATTGGGTTTGAGCGTCAAGACACTTCTATGCATTCTGATTTTCAACAAAGAGAACAAGTCCATCAAGATTCAGCTAGTGGAAGCAACATTGAGCAATTGTTGGCAAGGTTAACTGAAGGACAGTTGAAGATGCAAAAGCAGTGTGCTAAAGATTCTCAGGACATCAAGGAGATGCAAAAGCAACTTGGAGATGTGGTTACAAAGATAAATCAAAATCATGAGTTTGACGAAATTTATGAAATTACAAAACCGCAACAGAAGTTTGAGCATGTGAAACTCATTAGCACTTGCAACCCTTCACTAGGTGAAAGAAGTATTCTTTCTCATGCTAGTGATGTACTTGATGTGCCACAAGGGGAATATGATAATATGCAGAATGACACAGAGGAAGAGATTACAACAAGAACCAAAGAGAAGTCTACCGCTCTTTCTTTTCCATTTGGTGCTAATAATCGTTTCGATTATGTTCCTTTTCCATCTAGGTTGGTGCAAATCAAGATGACTGAGATTGAGGATAAACACCATATGGATACAGAATTATGTTTCTCGGAGAGTATAAGAGAGAGTGTTATGCAAGAAGATCCAAAAGTTGTGAAAGAAGAGGTGAGGGATTTAATTTTTGAGGATCCTATCAAGGATTTTCTAGGGGGGGAGTTTGTTGGGAATCAAGAAAGTTTTGTGTCTCTTACAAGTTTTGTTGAAAAACCAACTCCTCCGTTTATTCTCGAATTTGAGCGTGAAGAAATTCCTACTCTTGAGGGTCCACCAAATATTGTGAAAGAGTTATTGAGACATCATGTCTTGTGTGATGAAGCTAAGTTGGAGTGTAAACCGTTACCAACTCATTTGAGGTATCATATACCATTTTCTGATCGGATTGGTGATTTTTCAGCAAGTCACATGTGCCCAACGGGCACTACAATTCTATTCGAATTATGCAATTCTCATGCCGCCTTTCACATGATGGAGATGGAGCAAATATCGTGGATGTACCCGCCTTGAAATTGAGAGGTACATAGTCTAGCCAAAGACATAAAAGAAGAGCACTTCTTGGGAGGTAACCCAAGTTATATTGTAAGTTTTGTATTATTATTATTATTAGATTTTTTTTATTTTTTTTTACTCCCGCGAGGTGCCTTGATGATTTTGTGTGAAGTATTTTAGGGACAAAATTTATACAGGATTTTTGAAGTGATTTATTTGAAATATTCAGTGCGGGTAAATTTTACTTAAATTGCTGAGTTTGAAGCTACCAACAAAAAAAAAATTGCTGAAAAAAAAAGAGGAAGAAACAAATGGTGGCAACGGGTGAGGAACAAAAATTAATTGCTGGCCGTGCAAAATTTTCTGTTTCTTAACAACACAGTATCTCAGTACTGGGGTATATACTTCACAAACCCGCGGTATTACTTTTCTGGATGCGCGCGCTTCTCTTCTCCCGCGGTGCGTGAGACTTCACTGCAGTGCACGAACTGCTGTTACAGGAGTGTATGTGTACTTGTTTTCTGGCCCAAGTAGCTGAATAAGCCCAACTACCAGCCCGCTTCATGAAGGTCCGCTGCTGCTGCTTGACCAGTTGTTAACCTGAGTCTTTTAAAAAACTAACAAGATGCTGGAGGGTTTAGAGTTTCGAACCCCTGACCTGCGAGAACAGAGTTTCTGTTTGGGATTCTCAACCAACTTTTCTGGAGAATCTTTGTGTTAGTTTGTGGACTGACTTTCTATTCAACTAAAGTTTGGTCCTGCCATTTTGATAAATTGGAGGCACCATTTCATAATTCTTCAAGCGGCACTTCATGCAATTGCATAAGGGAGTTTTTCCTCACATTTCTTTGTATATATATATCTATTTTTTTCTTTATTTTATTTTTGTATTTCTTTTATTAGGATATTTTTATTCTTTAAATATGTATATATATTTTATAATTTATTCATTGAGGACAATGAACCATTCAAGTGTGGGGAGGTGTTCTCAATATTTTATAAAAAAAATTCAAAAAAATTAGAAAATTAAAACCTTTTGTATATAATTGCCTTGTCAAGAGCATGTTAGCGAGGATAAGTACACATGTTGTAGACTAATTTTGCATGATTAATTCTGAGTGTGCTATCAACGAATAAAAATCGTTTGTTATTTGATAATTCCTTGTGTGTGCTTGCGAAAATTCTAAAACTTGAGATGCTTCTTAGTCAAATTTAGTAAGTTGAGCATGCTTTCACCTTGTGAGATTTTGAGCCTAATTTGTGATTGATAAATTTTATATCAATCGAATTCTTTTGTTGTGTGGTGTTCGTCATTTAGCATGTGCTCTAGAACTTGTTTTGATACCATTTTGAGACTACATGATATGTGTATGCATGAAAATGATAAAGGCACTAGGATTAACCTCATCGACCTAAACACTACCTTTATGAGTTATATCCTTAGTGAACCCCTTGAGCTTATATCCGTTTCTTTCATATATCACCACTCTAAAAATTTTGAGCCTACTTGTTCATTCTTGTCTTGATTTAATGGTAGAGCATTGTGATTCAATTTAAGGGTGGGTGAATATTCAAGTGCGGGGATGTCTTGGTTAAAAGTCTGATATTTTGGTGGGAATTAATATGATGTGGTTATTTGATCTTCGTTCTTCCGGGAAAAAAAAAAGAAAAAAAAACAAATCTTGAAAAAAAAACAAATCTTGAAAAAAAAAAAATAAGAGAAGAAGATTGAAAGAGAGTTTTTGTTCATTGTTTATTGCAATGTGAAAATGGGAAGTACATAATCATGTGCTTGTGGGTTTAATGCTTGTGAAAGCTTGATCACCTTTTACATGATTTATATTTCATATTGGGTGCTACAATTTAAAGTGAACATGATGCTCTATTAGTTTATCAAGTTTAGCCACTTGTGAGCTTTTTCTTTGAATTCCTACCCCGTCCTTAAGCCACGTTACAACCTTTAACAAAGACCTTTTGATTCGTGCATGCATATATACGAAGTAGTGGAGATTTGGTGGACAACCAAGCATATGGTAGCACATGTCTATTTTGATTGAACTTGAGTGATACACTGCACCTAAACACTTGTGTGAATTGAGAGTGATGTGAGAATTTGTATCCATAGCGTGCTTACTTATTGAAGGCGACTTTGATGTCTATTTCATGATATTTTTGTCTACCAAGACATGTGTGCATACTGGGATTGTTTTGTACAAATGGTGTACTTTCAGATATTCTCAGGTTGTTGTGTGATTGAGGTTTGCATATGTGGCATACTATGAATTGTTGCATGTTTGAGACTTGGTGATTGAAAATATTTGATTTTGTGGGTACATCTTCTATAAACCCTCACGAGACACAACTCGTCCTACTAGGGCTGCCTAGGGGTTTAACGGCTTGTTGCATATGCTCAATGCAATCGTGTCATCTATGAAAGTGGTGTTTATTAGTTATTTAGATTATATTTTATTCTTTTTATTTGCCCGAGGACGTGCAAAATGCTAAGTGTGGGGATATTTGATAGAATATATATTTGTATATATTTTAGATGATTTTTATTCCTATATTAGTTATATTTTGCATTTAATTGAATCTTTATTAATTAGATTTTAATATTTTATTGTAGGAAGCAAGAAATTCTAAATTGGAAAGGATTGAAGCTAAATTATAAGAAAATTCGGATTTATTGGGCTACACACGCAATACATCTTGTTTGGGCCGTATCTTGAGTTCTGCATATCAGATTTGGGCGATTAAACAGCCCACGCGAAGATAGCGAGATTTTCTTTTAGTATAGAGTGGCCCAGATATTAAAATCCAATTGGAGCAGCCCTGGAACAGCAGAGAAAGTCAACTACGAATTTTGACTTTAGAAATCTTTTCGGTTTGGGAAATCTTGTGTATTCCTTAAAAACAATATAAAAATACTTTGTATTAGGAGGTCATTATCATTAGACATATCATACACGTATATCCATAGCCACCGAGGAGAAGCCAAGAGGAGGAGAAGAGGACTTTATGCGTGGAGATTTAACATCAACAACATAGGGATAATTCTTCTACCTTTATACTTCGTATTGTATTATATTCTTCTCATGTACTTTATCACTTTCATCATAAATATGGTTGGCTAGATATTATTGTTGGATGGCTGTTTTGAAGCCCTAAATCTTATGACAATTGTGCAAGTTTGATATTCTGAGATGTGTTCTTGATTGTGCTTATATATACGTCAATGCTTGTAGAGATACATGAATTAACTATGGTATGTGGTCATCCAAATATGTTTTGTGATTGCTATCTCTATAAAGTCAATTAATCTTTCTATGTGGTCATGGGATTAATTGTATTAGTGTGTAATTCGTTTTAACCTTTCTATGTGGTTCATGGGGTTAAACGGATAGCAGAATTTGTTTCTATGTGGTCATGGCAAGTTCTCTATAAGTATCTTTCAGACATATCATAGGAGTTTCAGAATTGTGTTATGGGTTTAGGGTGGATCTACATGCTTTCCAACATGTTTTAGGAATTGCTTACAAACAAACTTTCCCTTGTTTACTAGTTAATTTAGTTATTAGATAAAAAACAACAAACCAAATCCATCTTTGATATTATTAGCAAAATAGAAGAAAAGTGATCCCTTGATCCTTGGCGTAGAACGATACCCTATTTACTCTAAATTACAAACGACACAAAAAGGGTTTAAGTTGAGTCACATCAATTTTTGGCGCCGCGCTGCCGGGGATTGAAATTTGCTTTTCTTTTGTTTTGTTTTTTTTTTGTAAATATATTTTTCTTTTTCTTTTCCATCTTTTCTCCGCCTATTGCTTGTTGTGTTTCAGGTATAGGTGAAATTTTTGAGTGATTGACATGGCTGCAATTCCTACACTACGTGATGATGTTGCGGTGTCAATTCCTGGTATTGGGCGTACTTGCATGGTGTATCCTGATCCTGTTGAAGGAAAGAGTAGTTCTTTTGAGCTCAAACAAAATCTTTTAATGAGGCTACCAGTCTTCCATGATCTTCCTACTGAAGAACCGAATCAACATCTCTCTCGGTTTGTGACCATTGTTGAGTGTATGGGACCATCTACGGCAGATCCTCAAATTTTGAAGATGAAGGCTTTTCCATTTTCTCTTGATGCAGTAGCTTTGGATTGGTTCGATGATTTGCCCACGGGATTCATTACTTCTTGGGAGAAGCTAGCACAAGAGTTCTTGCAGAAGTTTTATCCAGCAACTAGAGTGATGAGCATGAGAAGTCAAATTGCTGGACTTCAACAATATGCAATTGAGACATACACGGAGTACTATGCTAGATTTCAGAGGTTACAGAAGAGGTGCCCACAACATGGTTTCACTAAGGGGAGTCTGCTACACTACTTCTACCAAGGTTTAGATGTGACAGAGAAGAGACTACTAGATTCTGCTGCTAGAGGAGCTTTTGTAGATTTGACTTATGATGCTGCTGAACAAGCCAATTTCAATAGATGTCCCTTGTTGAGAAGACACATCTAGGGAGGAGTTTATTTCCCTGGTTTCCTCTACAGTCTTTTGGGAGGCTGACAATGGTTTTGGTCCTCTTAGCTCTCTTCTTCTTAGGCTCAGGAGGAACCACTGTGGGTTCTGTTTGACTACCTTCCTTATTTGTTGCACTAGGTGCAGGAACTCCCTCTTGACTCTCAACACTACCACTACCACCAGTCTCTAGGGGCCTTTTTCTGGTTTCTTGTAAGGCTAGTCTCTGTACTTTG
This sequence comes from Heracleum sosnowskyi, assembly GCA_030848705.1. Taxonomy (NCBI): domain Eukaryota; kingdom Viridiplantae; phylum Streptophyta; class Magnoliopsida; order Apiales; family Apiaceae; genus Heracleum; species Heracleum sosnowskyi. The sequence goes on along the minus strand of CM061242.1, from coordinate 2,791,991 downwards.
GGAAGTCTAGAGAACCTAGGCTGAGTGTATGGGGCAGAATGAGGGTTGACTGAATTGGGGTCTAATGCAGTCTCATTCTCAATGGTGAAGGTATCAAAACCAGAAGGTAATGGAAAATCAAGGTCAGTCACTTGATCAACCATGTGTTTGGTGAAACATAGTGGAATATGTGCATTTAAATTCTGTGAAGTGAGAGTTGTGTGAGTGTTTCTTTTCAGTACAGGGCACACCTTCAAATGAGGGGCATTCTCATCAAAGTCATATAAGGAATTGATGCACAACATTAAAAAGCGAGGATAGATGTTTACCTTCTTACCTATGGCAGCCTTGAAGTGTGCCATGAGCAGCTTTCCAATGTCCACTTTGTACCCATGAACAAGAGAGTGAGTGAGCTTCTTGATGTAGGTAGGAATTCCATTCCAGCCTGTGGTCTTGGTCGAGAACACTTTCACCATAGCATCAAACACCATACTCCACTCCTTGCGGAGATATTTCCTGTCCATTTCACCAGAGGGGTACCATTTTGTTGTTCCCTCTTCAAGAATGGGGCCAGAATACCAAATCTTCAAGAAGAGCTTCTTCAGAGTCTCATCACTAGCAAGCTCAGCATAGACCTTTCCTGGTTCTAGCACGATTCCCAGAGCCGCATTGATGCCCTGAACAGTGAGAGAGTAGTTGTGCTCCTTGATTTTAAACTGAATAGAGGAGATGTCACCATCTTCTTGAGCAACAGTTGTCTCCCAGAAATTTTCAATCCTGTCTAGGTCAAGAACAGGAGTAGAGGTAATTGCATACCCAAGCTAGGACTTATGCATGAAGTAAACAAGCCCTTTGAAACCCTCACCAGCATCACTTGGAGAGTAGATGCCAGCAAAGTTTGTTTGTGAAATTGATTGTTTGGGGGCCATTTGTTTTGCTTGATAGAAGAAGAAGAAAGAAGGTGAAAGATGAATTGCTTGGAGATAAGAGAAGGGTGAGTGTTGAGTTTGCTTTTTGAGAACAGTTGAATGTTTGATGTATTTAGAGGGAAGTTCAAGCGTTTAACTGACAAAGTGGAAAAGTGAAATCGTGTCTTGTTCGCATAAAATCACGCAAGCGTACGCGGTCACAAGTAATATATGAATAAGTAGAGTTCGTTCCCACAGAGACTGCTTTGGTTACTATAGTTATGCACTTATGCAACAATGTATGGCTATTGTTCAATGCTAAGATAAGTATCAAAGTTGTGTTTTGATTAACTAAATTAACTAATCCACTTAACAAGATTATAATTAACTAAAGAGATTGCTGTTGAATTAATTATGAGAATGAAACATGGGATCCTAACTTCATTAAATACTTCATCTAGAGTCTTTTGTCTTTAATCAATGCATGTGACGGTTGTGACAACTAATCAGATAACACGAAATCAGTACACGCTACCTTTCAGTATACGTATACCAAACCACCCAAACATCCACAAAAGGGATAGAAGTTGAGCAGACACCAATTATGCTTAGACCCTATATGTCTATAAGATTTGAAAACATAACGGGTTAACGAGCAAGTTATCCATTCAGATTACATAGGGCAGGTAAGATGGTTAAAATTACCTACGAATCATGCATGACAAACATACATAAACCTATGCTAGCATGGCAAGTTCTAAATCTCTATATCCACTTTCGCAATCAATAGAGATTAACAAACAACTTAGATGTTAGCTACGCATCCAAGAAGAATAAGCACAACCAAACTAGGATGTCAACAAATCATCACACACGCATATTTAAAACAATTAACTACTAAAATCCATAAATAAATCCGTTAGAACCCCACGACAACGATTAGTTCATAATCGAACCGTTCATCGTCGTGGGTTCTGATGAAAACATGATATTAAATATGTCTGGAATACTAAATAAAAGTACTAGGGTTTATGAAGAAACAAACGAGAATCCAAAGTATCGCCTAATTAGAAGAATACAAAGAAAAGATGAAAACTAGATCTTCGTAATCAGCCGTCTTCTTGTTCTCCTTGATGGTGGATGGATAAGTATGAATGAATGTCAATGTATATCTCAGAAATCGTCCACCAATAGCTTATATAGGTCTCAGGGTTGATTGGTCTTCGCTGGTTTCCATATCACAATTGAAATTGCCTTTTCCAGCATTCCACCAAGGGAGGGCGCGCTTGATATGGCGCGGGCGCGCTTTAAATGAATTCAACTAGGGCGCGGGCGCGCTTGGAAGGGCGCGGGCGCGCTTGATCTCTGACAAATTTCTTCACTTAACATTTTCTTGACTTTCCTCGCGCTCTCACATTCCGCCACCACTTGGCTTTCACAACAATGCTAAAATACCACCACATAACCACAGAAAATCTACAACTCTGCTGACGAAGCAACTCTGCACAATATAACACAAAACACATAAAAAACACCACGTACTTGAGTACAAACAATCAATTTAAGCCGATTTGAAGCGTTCCAAGTGAATATGAAATCCACTTATCACACCCCCAAACTTAAACCGATGCTTGTCGTCAAGCATAAACAGACTCTATATAACTATAATGCAATGCATGAATGCAACTAATATGCTAATGCAAATGATCCCCTCAGACTAACCACAACCAATCAGCAAGCCAACATCTCAAGGAATGCAATCTTTCAAACAGAGTTCGACCAAATTCCCGTGTACTAACCATACAAACACAGAAACATGTGTGTGCAATGCTCATCAATATACTCCCAAACTAAACCAAGACCATATCCTATTCTTCACCAAAACAACCACAAGCTTATAAACAGAATGTACTCTAGACACGAGAAATCACTTAGAGACACCTCCATAAACAACTTGAGTTAGACAGGAATTCATGCTTTATTACGACACAACATACTAAACACAATACACATGCTTATTTGATCGTGCAATGGATGAGACCCCAAAAGGCTTATACAATAATACCCATGTAGCGAGCGTTAGGTTAGTGGATCCCAGACTGGAAAAGTCTTAGGTCACTAGGCTCAAAGTCCCCTAGAACTTAATTTCTCGAGTATTAAAGAGCTCACCCTGATCAATTCTGCATTAACACAACTCTTTTTTTTTTCTTTTTTTTTCTTTTTTTTTACTTTAACAATTTCGGAATGAGTGCACTTTGCTTTTTCTCATCCCTCCCTAGACTACTCATTTATTATGAGCGGCTACTAGCCATTTGACGCCTAGCCTTTATTAACAACTAGCATGAAATCCCTATTTTCCCCCAAACTTAGACTTAAGTGCTTCATTGTTTTCAAGAGAATAGAAGAACATTCTAAATATAAGCAAGTGGTTAAATTCTAACATCCAAACAAACATGGTCTGATCAAATTCAAAAGCAACCAATGAGACTTATGAAATTAATTTGTTTCTGGCATGCAAGTCAATTTCTTAGAAACTTAATCAACCCTCTATTCATCACTACCACATCCCCATTCAACATCGACTCACCAACGGAAATAGCCAAATCCTACGGGATCATGAAATATGCATGCTATGCAAATGCAACTAAATGGACTCACATAATATATATAAACAAATATGCAAACACAATGCTCTATATGACATAAACATGCAAAGATATGAATGAACTAACTACATATGCAATATGAATCCTATATGAACAAACACACTAACACTACTATTCCTTAATTATCACCCCCAAACTTACAATATTCAATGTCCTCATTGAAGGTAATAACAAGGAAAGTGCAGAATATACCTAATCATCAGCAGGACCACCCTCCTCGGGTGGTGTATCCGGTGGTGGATAAACAGAATCAGCTCCAAAGGTAGGCCAAGCAATATCAACTCCAGTGGCGCGGAATGCAGTACCCAACGCCTGAGTCAAATCCTGAGCAAAGCGACTCTGAATGTCATGCATGGCATCAATGCGCCGAGTCAGCCGCCTATACTGTTTATCGCCAACACCAGACCTATCCACCTCACGCTGAATCCCAGATGGACGTCCCCTCCGTGCTGCAGGCTCATGAGGTGGAGCCTCTCCTTCCTCAGCATCAAAATCAGTATAGCCCAAACCAAAGTAATCTGGGGCACCACCTTCCCAATCCTCCATCCTAGAAATCATCGAATGATCAATAGGAGCACTAGGTAACTGAACACCGACAGCTGAACATAGCTTGATAACAATAGAGGCATGAGGAATCGCCCCCGTTGTACCACCTCTCAAGAACTTCACAATATTCCTATGAAGGAGTTCCCCAAGATCAATGTACTCCTCATTCAGAATTCCCCAAAGAACAATGGCCCTGTCCACCGTAACCTCATGCGAATGCGAAGAAGGCAAAATATTAGCACATAAAAACATATTCCAAGCCCTCGCATACCTGTTCATCGCAGTAGCCGGGAAAGTAATCGGCTCAGTGGTGCCAGCCTTATACTTCCAAGTAGTACCAGGAACACACATCTCCCCGAGAATGTACTCGAGATCAAGATCATCCCGAGTCTTCAAATTCCAATCCTCTTCACCCCTCTTCTTCCTAGGCAAATTCAAAACCCGATGAATTGCCTTAGCCGTGTAATCCACAGTCAAGCCCCGAACCACGCTATACCCATTCTTATCGGCTTTAGCATTAGCGTAGAACTCCCGCACAATACTTAACGGGACCGGTCCGGGCGCTTCACAAAAACTTTCCCAACCCCTCTTCGTAATCATACTAAACAGATGCCCATCTGTAGGCTGAGGCAAAAACCCTCTTTCTTTAGCCACGGCTTTAGAAAGCAACCGTGTAAATTCTGCTTGAGCCTCCGGAGAAGAAAATTTCTCACCTCCAACACCCATACTCGATTCCTCTTCAGATGAAGAGCGACGAGTGCTGCTACTACCCGCATATCTGCCTCTCTTTGGTGGTGCCATGGAATTGAGAAGAGATGTAAGGATATGTATGGATGTGTATGTATAGATTTAGGATTGAAGATGAAAAAGAGAGTAGGTGGCTAGGGTTTATAGAGATAGGGGCTGGGGAGGGGTAGTTTTATGTTTAAATAGGGGAAAGTACAAAGAAAACCTGATTTTGGGGATTTTTGTCTCTTTTTCTCGTTTTTTTTTTCTGACAGAAACCAGGCTCGGGCGCGCTTGGAATGGGCGCGGGCGCGCTACCCTTTCTGAAGCGCTCGTTTTACGTCAATAGCTTGACGTGATTCCGACTCCTTAATCAGCTGAAACAAGAACCGCGGTCTCCGCCTCGCGATTCACCCGTTCACCAAAATAAGGTTTCAACCTCTGACCATTGACCTTGAATGCTTCATCCGATGACTTATCAAAAACTTCCACTGCACCATGTGGAAACACTGTTTTGACCGTGAATGGCCCCGACCACCTTGACTTGAGTTTTCCAGGAAAGAGTTTGAGACGAGAGTTGAAAAGCAAAACTAGTTGGCCGGGTACAAATGACTTTTGCACCAGCTTTTTATCATGCCATATCTTGACCTTCTCCTTGTATAACTTGTGATTTTCATAAACCTGTAGCCGAAACTCATCCAACTCGTTAATCTGAAGCATTCTTTTCTCACCAGCAGCTGACAAATCAAAATTCAACTTCTTCAATGCCCAATATGCCTTGTGCTCTAGCTCGGCAGGCAAATGACAAGCCTTACCATACACCAGCTGAAACGGTGACGTACCCAACGGAGTCTTGTAAGCTGTCCTGTAAGCCCAAACAGCTTCATCTAGCTTTAACGACCAATCCTTCCTCGAAGGATTTACCACTTTCTCTAGAATACGCTTAATCTCCCTGTTAGAAACTTCTGCTTGACCGTTTGTTTGAGGGTGATAGGCAGTAGCAATCCGATGATTTATATTATACCTAGCCATTAAGGCTGTAAACTTGCGGTTGCAAAAGTGCGTACCCTCATCACTGATAATTACCCTCGGAGTTCCAAAACGAGTGAAGATTTGCTTATGCAGAAAATTCAGCACCACTTTAGCATCATTGGTCGGTAAAGCCTTTACCTCGACCCATTTAGAAACGTAGTCCACAGCTAAAAGTATGTACTGATTGTTGCAAGACGAAACAAACGGTCCCATGAAATCGATTCCCCGCACATCGAAAATCTCCACTTCAAGCAACATATTAAGACGCATCTCATTCCTCCTAGAGATATTACCAACCCTTTGGCATCGATCACATCTCAACACAAACTGGTGCGCATCTTTAAACAGAGTTGGCCAGTAGAATCCTGCCTGAAGTACTCGAGTAGCTGTCTTCTCTCCACCATAATGGCCTCCATAAGTGGTGGAATGGTAATCTCGCAAGACACCCTCAGTTTCACTATAGGGAATATATCTTCTTAACATCTGATCAGCTCCTTGCCTGAATAAGAATGGCTCATCCCAACGGTACCACTTCACATCATGTAGAAACTTCTTCCTTTGAGCATAAGAGAATTCAGCAGGGATGATATTACTCACAAGATAGTTCACAATATCTGCAAACCATGGTTCTTCATCTTGCACCCCAAAAAGTTGTTCATCAGGAAAAGATTCATTTATTAGAGTTTTATCCCTTGAATCCATACCGTGGTCTTCCAAACATGACAAATGATCCACCACCTGGTTTTCAGTACCTTTTCTGTCTTTAATCTCCAAATCAAACTCTTGGAGCAAAAGAACCCAACGAATCAACCGAGGCTTCGACTCTTTCTTCGAAATTAGATATCGAATGGCTGCATGATTAGTATAGACTATCACCTTCGTCCCAAGCAAATAAGACCTGAATTTCTCGAAACTGTACACAATTGCCAAAAGTTCCTTTTCTGTAGTAGTGTAGTTCAACTGAGCATCGTTGAGGGTTTTGCTAGCATAATAGATAACATGAAACACTTTGTTCTTTCTTTGACCAAGAACAGCTCCCACAGCATAGTCACTAGCATCACACATCAACTCGAACGGTTCACTCCAATCAGGTGCAGTAATAATAGGTGTTGTAGTTAACTTCTTCTTCAACAGCTCGAAAGCAGCCAAGCAATCTTCATCAAACTTGAAAGGAACATCCTTTTCCAACAAAGTACATAAGGGTTTAGAGATTTTGGAGAAGTCTTGAATGAATCGCCGATAGAAACCCGCATGACCAAGAAAACTGCGAATTCCCTTAACTGAAATTGGTGGAGGAAGATTTTCAATCGTCTCCACTTTGGCTTTATCCACTTCAAGCCCCTTGCTAGATACCTTATGCCCAAGAATGATTCCTTCTTGCACCATGAAGTGACATTTTTCCCAGTTGAGCACCAAATTGGTCTCAACACATCTTTTCAGCACCATGCCAAGATTCTGTAAGCACTCATCATAGGAAGTTCCGAAAACCGAGAAGTCATCCATGAACACTTCCACATTAATTCCAATCATATCTGAGAAAATGGCCATCATACACCTCTGAAAGGTGGCAGGTGCACCACATAGTCTGAAAGAAACGCGACGGAACGCAAAAGTGCCAAAAGGACATGTGAAAGTAGTCTTCTCCTGATCTTCTGGAGCAATACAAATTTGGTTGTACCCTGAATAACCATCAAGTAGACAATAGAATTCATGACCAGCCAACCTGTCTAGCATCTGATCAATGAATGGAAGAGGAAAGTGATCTTTTCTGGTGGCTTTATTCAGCTTTCGGTAGTCCATGCAAATTCTCCACCCTGTAACTGTATGAGTGGGGATAAGCTCATTCTTCTCATTAGCAACTAGTGTCATGCCTCCTTTCTTAGGCACACATTGCACTGGACTAACCCATGAGCTGTCTGAAATAGGATAAATGATTCCTGCATCCAGCCACTTAAGAATTTCTTTCTTCACCACCTCTTTCATGATAGGATTCAGCTGCCTCTGAGGATCCACAGTTGGTTTACTTCCTGGTTCAAGAGGAATCTTATGCATACAATACGAAGGGCTGATCCCCTTGATATCCGCTATGGTCCAACCAATTGCTGACTTGAACTCTCTCAAAATTCGCAAAAGTTTTTCTTCTTCACTACCAGACAAGTTAGATGCAATAATCACAGGTAACGTAGATGCATCACCTAAAAAAGCATACCTCAAGTGCTCTGGTAGTGGTTTGAGTTCAAGTGTCGAAGCTTCTTCAATGGATGGTTTGAGACGCTCCTGAGAATCCTTCAGCTCAGCTATGCCAAGAGAATCAAATGGTATATCAGTCTTTCTTTTCCACAGAGATGCATTCAAGAACCTCAATTGCTCTTCTCTTTCTTCATCTTCAGAATCAGAATCTCTGGTCAGTACCTTCTCCAAAGTATCTGACTTAAGCAAGTGCTCAATCTCCGTATAAACTGCAGACTCAACCAAGTCCACCTTGAAACATTCTTCCTCCTCTGTAGGAAATTTCATTGCATTGAAAACATTGAAGGTGACATTCTGGTCATGCACCCTCATTGTGAGCTCTCCTTTCTGCACATCTGTCAAAGTACGTCCTATAGCCAAGAACGGTCTTCCCAAGATAATAGGAATCCTCTTATCCTCCTCGAAGTCCAAAATAACAAAATCCGCAGGGAAGATAAACTTATCGACCTTAACCAAGACATCCTCTACTATACCTCTAGGATATGTGACAGACCTGTCATCCAACTGTAAGGACATAGTAGTAGGTTTAGGCTCCGGTAGCCCAAGTTGCATGAAGACAGACAACGACATCAAATTAATACTAGCTCCCAAGTCACACAAGCACTTGTTGAAAGATAGATTGCCGATGTTGCATGGTATGGTGAAACTCCCTGGATCCTTGAGTTTAGGAGGTAACTTCTGCTGTAGGATAGCACTACATTCTTCTGTCAAAGCAACGGTTTCCAACTCCTCGAGTTTCAACTTCCGAGATAGAATACCCTTCATGAACTTTGCGTAGCTCGGCATTTGTTCTAGAGCTTCCGCAAAAGGTATATTGATCTACAACTTCTTGAAAACTTCCAGAAATTTAGCAAACTGTTTGTCCAACTTCTGCTTCTGAAGTCGTTTAGGGAATGGCGGAGGAGGATAGACCTCCTTGGTCTCTGTACTTTGCTTCAGAACAGATTTCTCAGTAGAATGGTCATGCTTTTCCGCTTCGTTTCCCCCCAAACTTGCTTTTTCCTTTTTTTTCTTCAACTTTTGGCAGATTGTCAGGCGCGGGCGCGCTCCCAAGGGCACGGGCGCGCTCATGCTTCTGCTGAGAATTCAAAAAAAAATCGTTTTCTGCCGTTTCTGAGTTCTGATCACTCGTAACCCTTCCAGATCGCAAGGTAACTGCTTTTACATGTTCCTTGACCTCTCTTTTGCTAGGATTAGCTTCCGTATCACTAGGGAGAGTTCCCTGTGGTCTATTCAGCAAGGCATTGGCAATTTGACCGATTTGATTCTCCAGAGTCTTGATTGAAACGGCTTGGCTCTTGCACATTAGCCTCAATTCCTCCAATTCAGACTTTTCATTAGATGACTGACCAACATTGCCTTGAGATGGTTGTTGAAAACCTGGTGGTTGATACGGTTGCCTTGGAGCATACTGCTGTTGAAAACTAGAATGGTTAAATGGCTTAGCTCCATATTGCTGACCTTGAAACTGCTGATACAGCTGTTGTGGTTGTAGCATACCACCCTGATTGTTACTCCAGCTGAAGTTAGGATGGTTCCTGTTATTAGGATGATAGGCATTAGGCACTGGCTGCTGTGATCTCTGGAAATTGCTCACAAACTGCACCGATTCACTAGATATAGAACATTGAGTCGTGTCATGTGCACCTGCACATAGCTCACACACACTAGCCACCTGCGGAACTCCATAGTTAGACAAGGAATCCACCTTCATAGACAGAGCCTTTAGCTGAGCTGCTATTGTCGTAGCTGCATCCACTTCCAGAATTCCTGCTACCTTGCCTTGTGATAACCTCTGAGTTGGATTCTGGTATTCATTAGCAGCCATCATCTCAATTAGCTCATAAGCCTCATCGTAGCTTTTAGCCCAAAGAGCTCCACCTGATGCCGCATCAAGCATTGGTCGTGATTGACCTCCCAGTCCATTATAGAAACAATTTATCACCATCCAATCAGGCATTCCATGATGAGGACACTTCCTAAGCATCTCCTTGTAACGCTCCCAAGCTTCACATAAAGTTTCCCCTGAATGCTGCGCAAACTGAGTAAGAGCATTCCTGATTGCTGCTGTTTTAGCCATCGGGAAGAATTTAGTGAGAAACTTCTAAGCAAGATCCTCCCATGTAGTAATAGAACCTGCTGGTAGAGAGTGCAACCATCCATTAGCCTTATCCCTCAGAGAAAATGGGAAAAGTCTCAGCTTCACAACATCTTCCGACACTCCGTTGAACTTGAAGGTGTCGCAAATCTCGATGAAATCCCTGATATGCATATTAGGATCTTCCGTCGGAGTACCCCCAAACTGAACTGAATTCTGCACCATCTGAATCGTGCCAGGCTTGATTTCAAAAGTATTAGCTGCAATGGCTGGCCTGACAATTCTAGATTGAATGTCATTGATCTTCGGCTGAGAATAGTCCTTCAAAGCCTTCGTTTCTGCTACTGGTTCTCCCATAACTAGACTCAATTCAAGTGATTCCTTACGAGATTGAGAACGTGTTCGCATACACGCTCACTAAAGTATCTGAAACACACCAAACAAAGTAAAATTGATGAGTATAATCCGAGTCAGTGAACTTTAACGACCATTGATGACGAGCACATAAACTATATAAATAACACCGAGTCCCCGGCAGCGGCGCCAAAAATTTGTTCGCACAAAATCACGCAAGCGTACGCGGTCACAAGTAATATATGAATAAGTAGAGTTCGTTCCCACAGAGACTACTTTGGTTACTATAGTTATGCACTTATGCAACAATGTATGGCTATTTTTCAATGCTAAGATAAGTATCAAAGTTGTGTTTTGATTAACTAAATTAACTAATCTACTTAACAAGATTATAATTAACTAAAGAGATTGTTGTTGAATTAATTATGAGAATGAAACATGGGATCCTAACTTCATTAAATACTTCATCTAGAGTCTTTTGTCTTTAATCAATGCATGTGACGGTTGTAACAACTAATCAGATAACACGAAATCAGTACACGCTACCTTTCAGTATACGTATACCAAACCACCCAAACATCCACAAAAGAGATAGAAGTTGAGCAGACACCAATTATGCTTAGACCCTATATGTCTATAAGATTTGAAAACATAACGGGTTAACGAGCAAGTTATCCATTCAGATTACATAGGGCAGGTAAGATGGTTAAAATTACCTACGAATCATGCATGACAAACATACATAAACCTATGCTAGCATGGCAAGTTCTAAATCTCTATATCCACTTTCGCAATCAATAGAGATTAACAAACAACTTAGATGTTAGCTACGCATCCAAGAAGAATAAGCAAAACCAAACTAGGATGTCAACAAATCATCACACACACATCTTTAAAACAATTAACTACTAAAATCCATAAATAAATCCGTTAGAACCCCACGACAACGATTAGTTCATAATCGAACCGTTCATCATCGTGGGTTCTGATGAAAACATGATAGTAAATATGTCTGGAATACTAAATAAAAGTACTAGGGTTTATGAAGAAACAAACGAGAACCAAAGTATCGCCTAATTAGAAGAATACAAAGAAAAGATGAAAACTAGATCTTCATAATCAGCCGTCTTCTTGTTCTCCTTGATGGTGGATGGATAAGTATGAATGAATGTCAATGTATATCTCAGAAATCGTCCACCAATAGCTTATATAGGTCTCAGGGTTGACTGGTCTTCGCTGGTTTCCATATCAGAATTGAAATTGCCTTTTCCAGCATTCCACCAAGGGAGGGCGCGCTTGATAGGGCGCGGGCGCGGTTCAAATGAATTCAACTAGGGCGCGGGCGCGCTTGGAAGGGCGCGGGCGCGCTTGGAAGGGCGCGGGCGCGCTTGGAAGGGCGCGGGCGTGCTTGATCTCTGACAGATTTCTTCACTTAACATTTTCTTGACTTTCCTCACGCTCTCACATTCCGCCACCACTTGGCTTTCACAACAATGCTAAAATACCGCCACATAACCACAGAAAATCTACAACTCTGCTGACGAAGCAACTCTGCACAATCTAACACAAAACACATAAAAAACACCACGTACTTGAGTACAAACAATCAATTTAAGCCGATTTGAAGCGTTCCAAGTGAATATGAAATCCATTTATCATGTCTTAACCCACTTAGCAGTCACGTGGGTTACTGGCTGATTTCTCTCTCCTCGTGGAGGATGTGTGTCCTATTTCAACGGTCCACTAATTTGACAGTAACCTTTGTGCTCAAAACAACCGTGTCAGTAACTTTGGTGTGATGACAGCATGTTCTGCGTGACAGAAACATTTCGTGACAGAAACATTTCGCGCAAAACTTACTGTCATCGTTAAGTTCTCATATGACAGTATCTTTTACAAGTCATGACAGAAAGTCGTTTATTGCTGTCGAGAAGCCAACTGTCAGAAATTTGTGACAGCTACTTTTCTTGATGACAGCAACCCTTGCGGGAAAACAATACTGTCAAGACTTTGTGTAGAAACCGTTATGAATGAAAACTTAACTGAAGAGACACCAGTTAAACAAAGGCAATATTTATTACTGATTCATCATTCATTCAAAACATTATTCTACCAGATAAGCAATTAAACAACACACACACAGGAATCAGATAGAAACTGCAGAAAGAGAAATTTTATTGATTTTAATGAAATGAAGAAGGGGAAAATGCTACAATTGGTGAGATTAACTAATCAGTACAATCTTTCTTAACCAATTCTAGGACTTCTTCCCTAACTTTCTCTTCTGTGGTTCCTTCTTCCTTGAGGAGAGTTTGAAACTCCTTTTCCTCTTCTTGCACCTTGGCCTCCTCTGCGGCCTTGGCTGCAAGTTCTTTTTCCTCTTCCTCATCAAGAGCATCCCATAGCTCATCAAACAATGCTTCTACCTCTTCATTGTAGGGTTCACTTTCACACGGCTTAGGCATGTACTCTGTTAGGCCGAATACACAATATATAATCAAGTATGTATGAGAATAACAATTAAGAACACAAGTTTATGAATCAATAAACTGAATTATATTAAATAATTCTCTCTTAGTGATGTTAAAGAATCACAAAGAGCTACTAGGTTACAAGAATAATATATTCAATGTTCGCATCCCTTCTAGGGATAACCTATCTGTGTTTATATAGTACACAGTTACACAATCCTTATCTAATTGATATTCCTACAAATTAGCTATACAATTGTTATCAATTAAGGATTGCTTCTTATCTTCTATTCCGTTTCCTTAGCTGTATCAATATATTCTGCTTCTTTCCATCTTCAGAATATATTGCTTCTAGAATCTTTATCTTTGCACCGACAGCTAAGTCAACTATCACCTTGTCAGACTTTAAATAAATTCTGACCAGCTTCCTTTAAACTCTTCACCCTATCAGAGTTTAATTAAACTCTGACCGGCTTCTAATAAACTCTGATCAGTACCTGTTGCTTAGACACTGATAAACAAACGTCAGCAATTATATCTAACAATCTCCCCCAACTTGTTCATAATAAAATGTACAAGTTAAACATATAATTGATGATGTCAAAAACTTTTAACAAATGCAGTGTTTAACATATAACAGAGTTTAATTTAAAACAGAGTTTAAATTCGACTTAGAACAGAAATCATAAAAACTTACAGTCAGACTTTACTTAATCTCTTGAATATCAGGCACTGTCCTGATATAATCTAACAGTAGTTTCTTTTCAGCTCTATTCAATTCAGCAATCATAATCTTCTTCAGCTCCTTCATTTCTGGTTCATCTTCACCAATTTGATAAATGGCAGCCCTCAAAGAATATATGCTGTTTTTGTTCATTTCATTGCCAAGTCTGATATAAAAAGGTTTATCAGACTCTAGATTGAACTCAAGAACCTTTTTATTTAGTGCAGTTCTGAACCTAGCACTATTCCTTTTCATTTCTACCAACTTTCCATGTGCATCTCTGTATTTAGGAATGTATGCACTTGATACTCCAGCTCCACTCAAAACTTTGGATTTCATCATCCTTTCCTTCAAAACTCGAGCAGCATCATAAGTACTTCTATTCTTTACTTCAAGTAGATATAGAACATACTCTAGCTCTTCCCAAAGTTTTAACTGGATATCAAATTCACCAAATCTATACACTCTGCCATCAGCCATAAAATATAACAAGAATTCCTTTTTGATTCCTTTGTGAAAAATCATCTGTACAGATTCTAGTTTGTCAAGGCCTTCTTGAGTAATTCCAACTCCAAATTCTGCCAATGAAAACTTGTCTTGAGATCTGTTATTAGTTCTTCTCTCTCTGTGTGAACCCAGTCCAGATTTGTCAAAGGCTTCTTTTCCCAATACTGTTCTGGTTTCTGAGAAATTCACAGCTTCAAGCTTTAAGTCTTCAAGAATTTTTGATTTGCTGAATCCTGGAAGTAGTGTAGATTTCTGTACAACTTGAGCAACGTCAGAGGTTGTCATATCTTCAATAGAAACATCAACTTGAGCAGCGTCAGAGGTTGATTTAGCTAATCTTGTTTCAACTTGAGCAATGTCAGAGGTTGAATTATCTTTCTTTTTCAGGTTAGGCTCTTCAATCATTATGCCTTTACCCTTATCAGTGTTTCCAATCACAGGTCTCCTTGTATATTGTATACTCTGTTGTGTATTTTCTTTGATAGAAATACCAACTTCTTTCTTTCTAGGAGCCTTGATTTCCTTTTTCTTGTAGATTCCAGCTTCAAGATTTTTCTTGTGTTCCTCAGCAAGCATCTGCTCTTCAGCCTGGATATCTTCAATAGTTACATTCTTTCCATGCTCTTTCATGAATATCTTAGCAGCAATCTCTTCATCAGTAGATGGATTAGTTGAAACAACTAAACGCTTGAGACTTGAAGTAGATTGACCACCAGAAGTAGATTGGCCACCAGAGTTTATCTTTTCAGAGTTTACTCTTGTCCTGCTTTGCCTTGGAGCAAAAATCTTTCTTTTATTTCCTTTGCTTCCCCCATCAGTAGAATCATCCTTCCGTCTCAGAGCTCGAGTGTCTTTGCATTTGTCTTTAGGTACACTCTCCCCCTTTTTGACATCATCAGAAAGTAGTACTGATGTCAGCAATTCAATGGCAGTAGAAATGGAAGACAGTTGAGTAGACATTGCAGTCTGATTTTCCTCAACTTTCCCAAGCCTCTTCTTGATTTCCTCAGAATCCTTGGCTTGCTGCTTGAGCATGGTATAATAAAAAGATCTGTCAGACTTGAAAGTAAGATCCTTCATACTGGCTTCATTCCTTAGATTGGTAAGCATTTGTTGATTCTCATCAAATCTATTATTTAGAGATTTGACTTGAACAACAGTTGCATGTAAGCTTGTAAGTACATCAAGATTTGAGATCTTCTTGACAGAATCAGATAGAAAATCTGCAGCCCTTTGTGCTGGGAAGACACAATCTGCATCAGCCCAATTTTTGTAGTACATATTCTGAAAATGCTCATTGGTCTGTCTATGGACTTCCCTTGCGTCAGCACTATTGACATCATCAGCCAATGAAACTTGAATACTAGAGTGTGAATGAGAACCCTCAGCATCATTTCCAGTTTCTTCATTATTGGCTGCTTCATTTGTATTAAGAATGTTGTCAGCAGTAAACTGTGCAGCTTCATCAATGTTCTCCTCTGCGACAGCTTCAGGGATATCAGAGGTGGCCTGAGCAAAAACCTCTGCTTCTCTTTGAACAATCTCAACAACAGATTGTTGCAAAGCTTCAAGAATAATGTTCTTAGAGTTTAGCTCATCAGTAGCCTCTTGTTCCTTTTCCATCACAGCGACATCAATTTTCTCTGTGACTTTAATCAGTTGAGTAACCTCCTCACCTTTGTCAAGATCACAAGAAATAATTTCAGTGTGAGTGGCCAGAGATTCTTCTACCTGATCAGTGACGTGATCAGCTTCCACACCCTCTGTATAAAGATCAGAATAGATAGAGGTGTGTGCTTCAAAATCAAAAACTCTGCTATCAGAATGAGTAGCAGCTTCCTCAACTACATCATTCGCCTTTGATGTAGGAGCATCTAAATCCATAGTAGCATCAGTATTTAATCTGTCTAGATTGACAGCTTCAGTATTTGCAGCATTCTCCTGAACAAACACTTCAGGAGCTTCAGTGTTTAAAAACACTCTGTTCTCATCAGCATTTATAATATCCTCCTCAACAACAATTTCAGGAGTATCTTGAGGAACAGCTTCAGCCACAATCTCCTCATTCTCTGATGTAGGAGCTTCAGTTTCCTTAGAGACTCTGTCCATATTGACATTCATAGCACCAAAAAGATGTGCAGCCACTAGTCTTCTTTTTCTCTGATGAAGAGTTTCTTCATCAGTTTCAGTCTCTGAGGCTTCAACAACAGACATTGCCCGATTGGCTCTTCTTTTCTTTAGCCTTGTCTTCTGAGGCAGCTCTTCAGGTCTTGATGCCCCAGCTTCAGTAGATAATCTCCTTGCAGGTTTAGTACCAATATGCTTGGTCCTACCTCCCCTTGCAGGTTTAACAGAAGTTGATAGAGGTTCTGGTTGAGATTCAGCTTGTGGTTGTGGATTGTCTTGTGCATCCACAAACTGTTGCACAGAAGTAGGTAGCAAAAGATCTCCAACAATGCCTTTCTTAATGTCTTTATTTACTAGATCAGTAAATATTCTCTTATGTAATTTAAAACAAGAAACATCTGCTTCAAATACATTTTCTCCTTCAACACAATAAGAAACCAAAAGCTGACAGAATCGAGAAAAATAAACAACTCCTCTATTCTCGGTCATCTTTTCCCCTAAGTTAGTCAACACAAGTCGTGCAAAATCAAAATGATTATCATATAATAAAGAATACCCGATTTGCAGACTGTCTGTGGGAATAGCATCCCAATTTGTGCATTTCTTGCCAAATGTCCTGGTGATGCAATCGAAGAAGAAACTCCATTCCTTGCGCAGAAACGGCCTTTTGAGTTGCCCAATCTTTGTCAATGGCCCAGAGTAGCCAATCTCTCGCATCATTCGGATTAAATCCTCATCACCCATTCCAATAGTGTAAGAAGAATACTCAGGAAACCCCATTGCAGCGCGAATAGTACCAGCAGTAATAACATACTCTGTTTCGTCAAACTCAAAGATAATGGATGGGCTCCCAGTGTCACCACCATCATCATAAACCCCTGTCTCCCAGAACGCCTTGATTTGTAAACCAGAAAGTGTGGCTGGTTCAACTAAAGCACGCCCAATCGCTGACTGAGCAAGAAACTTCTGAATCATATGAAATGCTTCTGGTGCGTTTGCAGTGTTTAGTGGTGCGGTATAGTTGTTTGGAACGAACTCTAACCCAGACGAAACGAAAGCTGTGGTTGCCATTAGAGGATTTTGAAGAAATAACAGAGTTTATGTGTAGAAAGGTGTTTGTGAATATGTATGTGAAATAATAGATGTAAATGAGTAAGATGTGAAAAGTTTAACTGAAGATGTGTGTATTGTATTTAAAAGAAAATTAAAGATGAAAAACTGAAGAGTTTTTAATCATTAATACACAACTGTCTTACTCCTAGAATCATGTGAGTGGGACACGTGGCAAACGTACAGACGCTGACAGCTGTATTGAACAACTTCCAACACATACGTGCAAACGAGAAGACACCGTGCATCACATAACCGCTTTTAAAAAAAAATCAATAATAATAAAATTATCGATTTGAATATCTCAGAAACATAATAATAAAGTACTAAGGAGCTCAACAGTCGGAAGAATAATGACTGTCTTGGAACTCCGCACTTTCATGTTCCCAAGCTTCGAACCATGCAAAACCCTTCAGTTGCCCTGTTGGATGCTATAAAATCTGGAGCATTGTAACAACAGGCAACACACATAAAAAAAATTACCATACATCAAATGGCAGGAACCTTTGAATTCATGGATGTAGAATCCTTCTTAGATTTGAACTGGCGTCAACAAGCAAACTATATCATCGATGAGTTTCTTGTGTTGTCATTTCTGAATGATGAGGGGCTCATCGCTGATGATGAAATAGCGGAAGGACCTATCTCCAACCCCTATGTGCACATCATCTGTCCTGGACCATATGATGTGCCCATCCTTGCAGATGATGAGGCTGTGGAGATCTGTATGATGCTCTTCTATCAGAGCTACTTGAAGGGTTCGAAAAAGAAAGTCTTCTTGGAATCCTGCAAGCTGCAAACCAGAAAGAGAAGTCGAGAGGATGATGATGATGATTCAACATCAGGGGGTTGTCAAGCCTTAGAAATCCCAGATGTTATAGTAGCCTGTTAATCGAACAGTAGCTAGACAAGAGTATGAAGTTGTCTGAATGTAAACAGAGTTTGAATCATTTAATGAGAAAAATCCATTGTTTTGTTTTACATTTCAGTATCTCATAGTAATTGTAAAGTGAAAGAAATGATATCACTTTGAACAATAAACTAACATACTCATCAGCGCTACTAATCACCATCAGAACTTATCAAACACACTCTTTCTGTTCTCTGTTGAATGTAAAATAGATTCGTTACCAATCATACTGTTTTCGAAAAACAAATGTCTAATCTCAAAATTATAGAATGTCTGAAACAAAGAAATTATTTTAACCATTAGAGATTAAAACAAAGTTACCTCGGCATATGTCACACAATACATCAGTGTTTACCATTTGTCCTTCTTTGTCAATAAACTCTTTTCTCAAACTGTACAGGTGAAAATATGTGTGTGCAATAGCAGAGTTTACCGAAATCAATATTTAGATCATCTCAAAGTGCATAAAATCCACAAACGAAAGCAGTAAAAACTGGTTGCCTAAACTCTCATGTATAACATAAAATCTGATTTTATATCTAAACTCTGTATACTGATATCCTTTCATTTGGATATGTCTTTTATTTTTCACCCCCTTTATATATATTTATATATAATTTGTTTTTTTTTTTTTTTTTTTTTTATTTTTCCAGTAATCAGTGGTTGTTCCTAGTCACCAAAAATCAAAGATTTTAGCCCTTATTTCATACAATAAGTTCCTGGATCTTCCTAGGCACAACATGATCTCAAAAGAATTTGTGCCCTGTTTGGCATCTTTTGATTTGAGGGTGAATTATTTTCAATTAAGAATCAGAGTTTAGACTTTTCATCAGTAGATATAATTAACTTATGAGAGAAAATGCAAACAGCTAATACAGACTCAGTGTATAGGATCAATAAACTAAGAGATGGTATAAATACAGAGACAGTATCATGCTGTGTTAACTTACTGCACATGTTTGAGATCAGAATCTATACAACTCTTAAGGATTCATAATTACTTACTGAGAATTATGCTTCATACAAATTTCTTCATTGGTCCATATGTTTCAGACAAAATTACAATTAGAGTATAGCATTAAACTGTAACTACCAGAGTATGACCAACAGAGTTTACCATCAGAGTTTACTTTCAGAGTATGACTGACACTTCACAGAGTTTATTATCAGAGTTTAACATGCTGGTTCACATAACAGTTAACACATGTAAGAGATCATGAACAGAAAAAGTGATTCTAACCCGTATCTCTAGTCAGAACCAGAGATCATTCCAAGTTCATTTACCAATCTTGTAAAAGTAGCTTCACTCAAAGGTTTGGTGAAGATATCTGCAAGTTGTTGGTCTGTAGACACAAAGTGAAGCTCAATGTTTCCTTCTTCCACATGTTCTCTGATAAAATGATACCTTATGCTGATGTGCTTGGTCATGGAATGCTGTACTGGATTACCTGTCATAGCAATAGCACTTTGGTTATCACAGAAAATAGGTATTCTAGAGTACCTTAACCCATAATCCAGCAATTGATTCTTCATCCATAAAATCTGTGCACAACAGCTACCAGCTGCTATATACTCTGCTTCTGCAGTGGATGTAGAAATTGATTTCTGTTTCTTACTGTACCAAGAAACCAATCTGTCACCTAAAAATTGACAGCTTCCACTTGTACTTTTTCTGTCTATCTTACAGCCTGCAAAATTTGCATCAGAGTAACCAATTAACTTAAACTCTGATTCCCTAGGATACCACAAACCCAAGGTTATGGTTCCTTTAAGATATTTGAAGATCCTTTTTACAGCTGTTAGATGAGGCTCTCTGGGATCTGCTTGAAATCTTGCACAAAGACATGTTGCATACATGATATCAGGTCTACGTGCAGTAAGATACAGTAGAGACCCTATCATTCCTCTGTAGTTAGTCATATCTACTGAGGCTCCTGTGTCTTTGTAAAGCTTCGTTGCTGTAGCCATGGGAGTTGTAGCAGATGAACTATCAAGCATACCAAATTTCTTTAGAAGATTTCTGGTATACTTTGCTTGATTGATAAAAATCCCATCATCTGTTTGCTTGACCTGTAAGCCTAGAAAATAACTAAGCTCTCCCATCATGCTCATTTGGTACCTGGATTGCATAAGCTTTGCAAACTTCTTACAGAGTTTGTCATTAGTAGATCCAAAAATAATATCATCTACATAAATTTGAACTAAAAGCAAATCATCACCAGAATTGAAATAAAACAAGGTTTTATCAATTGTACCTCTTGTGAACCCACTTTCTAAAAGAAATTGAGCAAGAGTTTCATACCACGCTCTTGGTGCTTGCTTTAGTCCATATAATGCCTTGTCAAGCCTGTAGACATAATCTGGATGCTTGGAATCTACAAATCCTGGTGGTTGTTCAACAAACACTTCTTCTTCAAGCTTCCCATTGAGAAAAGCACTCTTTACATCCATCTGAAAGACTTTAAACTTCTTGTGTGCAGCATAGGCCAGAAAAATTCTTATGGCCTCCAATCTTGCAACTGGAGCAAAGGTTTCATCATAGTCAATTCCTTCCTGTTGTGAATAACCTTTTGCCACAAGTCTAGCCTTGTTTCTTGTAATCACACCTTCACTGTCAGTCTTGTTTCTGAAAACCCACTTTGTACCTACTATTGATCTATTCTTTGGTCTAGGTACAAGTGTCCAGACTTCATTTCTTTCAAACTCATTTAACTCTTCTTGCATTGCTGTAATCCAATTAGCATCTTGAAGAGCTTCCTCTACTTTCTTTGGTTCTGTTTGAGACAAGAAAGCATGATACAGACACTCATTGTTTGTTGCACTTCTAGTTCTCACACTAGCATCAGGATCTCCAATTATGAGATCAGGTGTGTGTGCCTGTGTCCACTTTCTTGCTGTTGGTAAGTGGTTTCTTGCATCATTATTGAATCCTCCCCCTTGATCCATGCTCTCCTGATTCATATGTTGACTTTCTGCAGCATCTGAGGCTCCCCCTAAATTGGATGGCTCAGAGTTTGAACTGTCAGAGTTTGAATCAGTTTCCTCAACTGACTCATTTGCTGTATCTTGTTGAGCTTCTTCACGCTCCCCCTCAACTGGTTCTCTATTTTGTTCAATTTGAGAATTTCCAGTTTCTTCAGTATTTACCAGTAGAGGTTCAGAGTATGCTTCGTCAGAGTTTTGATAAGTGGATTTTTAATCCACTTGGAACGCTTCATATCGGCTTAAATTGATGACTTGAACTCAAGTATGTGGTGCGTTTAATGTGTTTTCAGTAAGTTTTGCAGAACCAAGAGTTGGAGGTTAATTTGATTAAAAATCGGATTTTCCGGGTAGGTTGCGCAGTCTTCACTGTTTTGGCCATATCTGGAGTTCTACAAGTCCGATTCTGACGATCTTACAGCTCACGCGAAGAGGACAACATTTTCTATGTCCTGGACAGAAGGTACGGCGCGGCAGCGCCGTGTTTAAGCTTGTCTATGGCGCGGCAGCGCCGCTGGAAAACAGTACAGAAAATCTCTGGCGTGGCAGCGCCGCTCTCCTTTGTATTTGTGGCGCGGCAGCGCCGGTCTTTCTGACGAAAATTCCTGTTTTGACCCGATTTGCTGACTTTTCAAGTTGAAGTCAAATTTCAATTCAGTACGACTTGTTGCACCTGGAGGCCTATATAAAGAGAGGAAAACCCTAGAGAACGAGAGAGACACATACCGCATATTATATACGGAGTTTTAAAGCACGAAGAAGAGGGAAGAAGATAGTTTCAATTTATTCTTGTATTCTTTCTATCTTGTGGATGCTTGGTTGGGTGTATTCTTTAGAACCCTTGTTATTTATTCAATATAATTCGTTTTCTTTCATCATGTTTACATTAGAACCCATGGTGACGATTAGTTTGATTATGAACTAACTCGTTGTCATGGGGTTTTAGCGGATTTATTCATGAAGTTTAATTGTTGAATTTTCTCGATGCCTATAGTGTGATTGATGTGATATCCTATCATGGTTGTTTTAATTCGTTATAGGAGAGTAGCTAACTCCTGTAATTGTGTGTTAATTCTTATTGAAGCGAAAGTGGATTTAAGAGTTTAGAACTTGCCATGCTAGCGTAGGTTTATGCGTGAGAATATCATTCGTAATTAGTGTCGTAACTCTAACCGTTTTATGACGACTATGTGATCAATTGAATGCTTGTACTTCAACCATTATGTTTTCAATCTTTATAGACATATAGGGACTAAGCATAATTGGGAGACTAAGTGATTTCTATCTTAATTGTGGATATTATTTAGGATGGTATTGGTACAACGAAAGTTGGCTTATATCAGTTTTGTGTGTTCGATCAGGTATTAACAAATCACATGAAAGGGCTAGAGAATTGAAGACTTTAGATGGATTGTTTAATGAAGTTAAAATCCCATGTTTTATTCGCATAAGTAATTCGACATAAATCTCAGTTCAAGTAGTTGATAATTAGTTATAATTCTTAGATTAATTATAGGGATAACAAAAATCCACTTTGTTATTTGTTTTAGCATCGGATAATAATCATACATTGGTGAGTGAATTAACTAGACAAACAACGAGTCCCTGTAGGAACGAACCTTATTTGCTAACTGTATTACTTGAGATCACGTGCACTTGCGTGTTGAGTTTGGTCGTAACAAGTTTTTGGCGCCGCTGCCGGGGATTTCGGTTTATTTGTTTAGTTTCAGTATTTACCATCAGTGGTCATTAAAGTTCGGTGACTAGGACGTTTCTCACCAATTTTCTAGTTGGTGAATTTCAGGTACTTAGTGAGAGTGTATGCGTACACGAGCTCGAGCACGTAGAGAAGAATTAGCAAGAAGAGAAGAACTAGCACGAAGGAAACTTGACTTTGAGAACATCAGTGTAGAAAACAATTGTGAATCAAAAGAAGATATGGCAGATGAAGCACAACCAGCGAAGGCTTTGAGTGAATTTTCTCAGCCAAAAGTGGAGGACATTCATACCAGCATTGTTCGTCCAGCTATTGGGGCTAATAATTTTGAGCTTAAGCCAAACATCATTCAGATGATTCAGAATACGGTTCAGTTTGGGGGTAGTCCTGCTGAAGATCCCAATGCTCATATTAGGGACTTTCTTGAGATCTGTGATACCTTCAAATTCAACGGAGTTACAGATGACGCAATCAGATTGAGGCTATTTCCCTTCTCTCTTAGGGATAAAGCCAAGAGTTGGTTACATTCCATGCCATCAGGTTCTATTAAAACTTGGGCAGACTGTGCTCAAAAGTTCTTGACGAAGTATTTCTCCATGGCGAAGACAGCAGCTTATAGGAATTCTATTTCTCAGTTTGCTCAGCAACCCCAGGAATCTTTGGGGGAATCTTGGGAAAGGTACAAGGAGATTTTGGCACGTTGTCCTCATCATGGAATGCCGGATTGGATGATAATCAGCAATTTCTATAACGGGTTGGGAGCTCAGTCCAGGCCTATGTTAGATGCAGCATCTGGAGGTGCGCTATGGGCAAAAAGCTATGAGGATGCCTATAATCTTATCGAGATGATGGCAGCCAATGAGTTTCAGAATCCTACTCAACGCTTGCCACCTGCTAAAGTGGCTGGAGTTCTTGACTTGGATGCAGCTACTGCTATTGCTGCTCAACTCAAGGCGTTGACAATGAAGGTAGATTCCCTTTCTAATCATGGGACTAACCAGGTTGCTATGGTGTGTGAATTGTGTGCAGGGGCTCATGACACGAATCTGTGTGCTATCTCATCTGAATCAGCACAGTTTGTTAGTAACTTTCAGAGAAATCAGCAACCAGCACCTAATGTGTATCATCCCAACAATCGGAATCATCCTAATTTCAGTTGGAGCAACAATCAGGGTGGTGTTCAGCAACCACAAAATCAGCAGTTCAATGCAAGGCCTTATAATCAGAACTATCAACCACCACCTTATGCTCCAAGGCAACCATTCAATCCACCGGGATTTCAACCATCTCAAGGGAATTCATTGAATCAGTCTGAGAAGTCTGAATTGGAAGAGATTCGAATGATGTACAAGAGTCAGGCGGTGTCGTTGAAAACTTTAGAGAATCAGATTGGGCAACTAGCCAATGCATTGTTGAACCGTCAACCAGGAACGCTTCCGAGTGACATAGAGATGAATCCAGGCAAGAAAGATCACAAGGAACAGGTCCAGGCAGTAACCTTACGATCGGGGAAGATTCTACAAGGTCAGAACGAAGAAAATTCAGCCGAGGAAAAAAATGAGAATTCTGAGCAGAATGTACGGCGCGGCAGCGCCGCTTCCCAGTATAAAAACGGCGCGGCAGCGCCGGATCTTCTGGAAGAAAAAATGATTTTGAAGCTGGGGTCGATTCTGTTCCTGATTTGGTACCTAATGCTACTCGTTCGACTCATGTAACTGGGAAGAGTGATAATTCTCAGGAAGTAGTAGAAGAAAAGGTGTTTCCACCTCCTCCATTCCCAAAAAGAGTTCAAAGGCAAAAGTTTGACAAGCAGTTTGCTAAGTTCTTGGATGTCTTCAAGAAGCTTCAGATTAACATACCATTTGCAGAGGCTCTTGAGCAAATGCCGAGCTATGCGAAGTTTATGAAGGGCATTCTTTCGAAGAAATTGAAACTTGAGGAGCTAGAGACAGTGGCATTGACGGAAGAATGTAGTGCCATCTTGCAGCAAAAGTTGCCACCTAAGTTGAAGGACCCTGGAAGCTTTACCATTCCATGTACTATTGGAGATCTCTCATTCAGCAAATGCTTGTGTGATTTGGGTGCAAGTATTAATCTCATGCCCTTATCAGTTTTCATGCAGCTTGGTCTTCCAGAACCAAAGCCAACTACTATGACGCTGCAACTTGCGGACCGTTCAGTTACTTATCCTCGAGGAATAGTTGAGGATGTTTTGGTGAAGGTCGACAAGCTTATATTTCCAGCCGACTTTGTTATTCTCGACTTTGAGGAAGACAAGAAGATCCCTATCATCTTGGGACGACCGTTCTTGGCTACAGGCCGAACTTTGATCGATGTGCAGAAAGGAGAGCTTACAATGAGGGTTCAAAATCAGAAGGTCACTTTTAATGTGTTCAAGGCTATGAAATTTCCGACAGAGGAGGAAGAGTGTTTTAGCTTGAAGATGGTTGATACGGGTCAGAGAAAGGAGTTCGATCAGCTGTTGAGCAAAAATTCGGACTTGCACAAGTTCGAGCATCACATCAGTGATTCCATTGACAATTCTTCCATTCGAGATCTTTCGAATGTCAAGCTTGGAAAACTTCCACCACATTTGAAGTATGTCCTTCTGAATGATGAGTTGGTAATTTTTAAAGAGTGTGAAGATAATGTGTTGAGAAGGTGGAACAAGGATGATGAGGTAAAAGAGTGTTCTTATCAATCGACGGAGAAGCATAAACACCTTAGAGGTGTAAAGAAGAAAAAGAAAAAATCGATTGATGGAAAAGTCAAGGTGAAGTTTGATTTGGAAAAGATGTGGGAAGAAAGCAAGAAGGTTATCAAACAATGGGTGAATGGTCCTTCTGCTAAGGACAAGTCAAATGCGATCTTCGAGCCACCATGATTTGATTCACATTTGTCCGGCTAAATGACATTAACGACAGCGCTTCGTGGGAGGCAACCCATGTGTTAGGTATGTTTCTACTATCTTTCTTATTACCTTCAATGAGGACATTGAATATTTTAAGTTTGGGGGTGATAATTAAGGAATGGTAATATTAGTGTGTGTGTGTGTTCATATAGGTTTCATATTGCATATGTAGTTAGTTCATTCATATCTTTGCATGTTCATGTCATATAGGGCATTCTGTTTGCATTAGTATTTATATCTATTATGTGAGTCCATTTTAGTTGCATGCATATTTCATGATCCCGTAGGACTTGACTATTTCCGTTGGTGAGTCGATGTTGATTGGAGTGTGGTTGTGATGAATAGAGGGTTGATTAAGTTTCTAAGTATTGACTTGCATGCCAGAAACAAATCTATTTCATAAGTCTCATTGGTTGCTTTTGAATTTGATCAGACCATGCTTGTTTGGTGTTAGAATTTAACCACTTGTTTACATTTAGAATGTTGGCTAGATTCTTGAAAACGAAGGAGCACTTATGTATAAGTTTGGGGGAAACCAGGGATTTCATGCTAGTTGTAATAAAGGCTAGGCGTCAATTGGCTAGTAGCCGGCTCATTGAAAAGATGAGTAGTCTAGGGTGGGATGAGAAAAAGGCAAAGTGCACTCATTCCGAAATTTAAAAACAAAACAAAAAAAAAAAAAAAAAAAAAAAAGAGTTGTGTTTGTTTTGTGTTTATGCAGAATTGATCAGGGTGAGCTCTTTAGTACTCGAGCAAGTAAGTTCTTTGGGGACTTTGTGCCTAGTGACCTAAGACTTTTCCGGTCTGGGATCCGCTAACCTAAAGCTCGTTAAATGGGTATTATTGTATAAGCCTTTCGGGGTCTCAACCATTGTACGGTCAAATAAGCATGTGAGTCGTAATAAAGCATGAATTCCTGTCTAGCTCAAGTGGATTTTGAGGTGTCTTTAAGTGGTTTCTTGTGTCTAGCGTTCATTCTGTTTGTAAGCTTGTGGTTGTTTTGGCTAAGAGTAGGTATGGTCTTGATTTAGTTTGGGAGTATATTGGTGAGCATCGCACACACGCACGTTTCTGTGTTTGTCTTGTTGGTCGATGGGAATTTGGTCGAACTCTGTTTGGAAGACAGTGTTCTTTGAGATGTTGGCTCGTTGATTGGTTTTGGTTGGTTTGAAGGGATCGTTGCATTTCCATATAGTTGCATACATGTAGTTAGTTGCATTTGTAGTTGCATTGTTAGATGGATTTTGTGGGTACATTCACTATAGGCCCTCACGAGACCTTACTCGTCCACTAGGGCTGCCTAGGGGTTAAAAGGGCTTGTTGCATATGCCAAATGCAACCGTGATCACCTACGGAAGTGGTACTAGTTAGTTGTATATAGTTATATTATTTATGCTTGAGGACAAGCATCGGTTTAAGTTTGGGGGTGTGATAAGTGGATTTTTAATCCACTTGGAACGCTTCATATCGGCTTAAATTGATGACTTGAACTCAAGTATGTGGTGCGTTTAATGTGTTTTCAGTAAGTTTTGCAGAACCAAGAGTTGGAGGTTAATTTGATTAAAAATCGGATTTTCCGGGTAGGTTGCGCAGTCTTCACTGTTTTGGCCATATCTGGAGTTCTACAAGTCCGATTCTGACGATCTTACAGCTCACGCGAAGAGGACAACATTTTCTATGTCCTGGACAGAAGGTACGGCGCGGCAGCGCCGTGTTTAAGCTTGTCTATGGCGCGGCAGCGCCGCTGGAAAACAGTACAGAAAATCTCTGGCGCGGCAGCGCCGCTCTCCTTTGTATTTGTGGCGCGGCAGCGCCGGTCTTTCTGACGAAAATTCCTGTTTTGACCCGATTTGCTGACTTTTCAAGTTGAAGTCAAATTTCAATTCAGTACGACTTGTTGCACCTGGAGGCCTATATAAAGAGAAGAAAACCCTAGAGAACGAGAGAGACACATACCGCATATTATATACGGAGTTTTAAAGCACGAAGAAGAGGGAAGAAGATAGTTTCAATTTATTCTTGTATTCTTTCTATCTTGTGGATGCTTGGTTGGGTGTATTCTTTAGAACCCTTGTTATTTATTCAATATAATTCGTTTTCTTTCATCATGTTTACATTAGAACCCATGGTGACGATTAGTTTGATTATGAACTAACTCGTTGTCATGGGGTTTTAGCGGATTTATTCATGAAGTTTAATTGTTGAATTTTCTCGATGCCTATAGTGTGATTGATGTGATATCCTATCATGGTTGTTTTAATTCGTTATAGGAGAGTAGCTAACTCCTGTAATTGTGTGTTAATTCTTATTGAAGCGAAAGTGGATTTAAGAGTTTAGAACTTGCCATGCTAGCGTAGGTTTATGCGTGAGAATATCATTCGTAATTAGTGTCGTAACTCTAACCGTTTTATGACGACTATGTGATCAATTGAATGCTTGTACTTCAACCATTATGTTTTCAATCTTTATAGACATATAGGGACTAAGCATAATTGGGAGACTAAGTGATTTCTATCTTAATTGTGGATATTATTTAGGATGGTATTGGTACAACGAAAGTTGGCTTATATCAGTTTTGTGTGTTCGATCAGGTATTAACAAATCACATGAAAGGGCTAGAGAATTGAAGACTTTAGATGGATTGTTTAATGAAGTTAAAATCCCATGTTTTATTCGCATAAGTAATTCGACATAAATCTCAGTTCAAGTAGTTGATAATTAGTTATAATTCTTAGATTAATTATAGGGATAACAAAAATCCACTTTGTTATTTGTTTTAGCATCGGATAATAATCATACATTGGTGAGTGAATTAACTAGACAAACAACGAGTCCCTGTAGGAACGAACCTTATTTGCTAACTGTATTACTTGAGATCACGTGCACTTGCGTGTTGAGTTTGGTCGTAACAAGTTTGTCAACCCTGCTTCATCAGAGTTTATATCATCAGAGAATAGATCTTCATTTTCAAAACGCAGTTGATCATATCCATCCTTGTCTTCAAGTCCAATTATTTTCTTGTCATCAAATGACACATGTATAGATTCCATGATCACCTTAGTTCTTAGATTATAAACTCTGAATGCTTTTGTTGACAATGGATAGCCAACAAAGATTCCTTCATCAGCTTTTAACTCGAACTTTGTCAACTGTTCAGGATGAGTCTTCAACACAAAGCATTTGCATCCAAATATATGAAAATATTTCAAATTTGGCTTCTTATTTTTCACCATCTCATATGGTGTTTTCCCATGCTTGTTGATCAATGTTGCATTTTGAGTAAAACAAGCAGATTGAACAGCTTCTGCCCAGAAGTATGTTGGTAATTTTGCTTCATCAAGCATAGTTCTGGATGCTTCAATTAAAGTTCTGTTCTTCCTTTCAACTACACCATTTTGCTGTGGAGTTCCAGGTGCAGAAAATTCTTGTTTCACTCCTCTTTCCTTGCAGAAAGCTTCTATAATTGAGTTTCTGAATTCAGTTCCATTATCACTCCTTATTATTTTGACTTTGTGCTGTGATCCTTTGTCCAGTAGATTTACATGATCCATCAGAGTTTGAGCAGTTTCATCCTTCTTTGACAAGAAATACACCCATGTATATCTAGTATATTCATCAACAATTACTAGAGCATATTTCTTTCTGCCCATGGACATCACATTCACTGGTCCAAAGAGATCAACATGAAGAAGATGATAAGGTTCCACTACTGAAAATTCAGATTTGCTCTTGAAAGATGACTTCCTTTGCTTGGCTTTTTGACAAGAATCACACAAGCCATCTAGACTGAGTATAGACTTTGGAAGTCCCCTTACAAGATCCTTTCTTATTAGCTCATTGATGTTGTTCAAATTGAGATGAGAGAGCTTCTTGTGCCAGTTCCAACTCTCTTCATTTGACATTCTGGCTGTTAGACACACTGTTTTTCCATCAGAGTTTGTTACCAAACTTGCTTCATAAATGTTGTTGCGCCTGTGTCCAACTAGAACAACTTTTCCAGTAGATTTACTGATAACTTCACAGTATTCACTATGAAAATCTACATGGTTTCCTCTGTCACAGATTTGACTCACAGATAACAGATTATGCTTGAGTCCTGAGACTAGAGCTACATTTGTAATGATGACACTTCCAAGATTGATATTGCCATATCCCAGAGTGTGTCCTATGTTGCCATCTCCATAGGAAACCTTTGGGCCAGCCTTCTCCTTAAAGTCTGATAGCAGGGCTTTATTTCCAGTCATATGTCCTGAGCATCCACTGTCCAAGATAAGTGTGCTCTCTATTATACCCTGCAATCACAAACAAATACTAAGTATTAGTTTTAAGGACCCAGACTTGCTTGGATCCTTTGTCTTTCTTAACAGTGTTAGCTTTTGCAGCGGAATTACTATCAACAGAGTTTAAGCTCACATTGTCAGACTTTACACTTGCAGAGTTTGCTTTAACCCACTTCAGATTGGGTTTTAGCTCATAATAATTATGATAAATAGCATGATAACTCTTGCAAGTATAAATGGAATGCCAAGTGCTCCCACAGTGTGTGCATAAAGTTTGTGGTTTGACCCTTACATAATCATTCTTTACTCCTGATGTAGAAGATAAAGAATTAATATGTTTGTTCTTAGTGCAAAATCTAGCAAGATGATTAGAACTACCACAATTATAACATGTTTTCCTTGGAGCAGCACCAGTAGGCAAATGATTATTTCTATTATTTATGCCTATCTTTCCATTCCTATTCTTCTTGGACCCTTTTGGTTTCATGGCAGATTTTATCTCTTTCAGCTTATGATTAAACTGTTTCCCTGTCATCAAACCAACATTAACCTGTTTTTCACAAGTTTTTACTGGCTTTCTAACAGTTTCTCTTTCCTTAAGTTTTTCTGTTTTAATATTTTCCTGTCTTTCACAGGCTTCACCTGATTCCATATCAGCTTCTCTTATTACAACAGATTTTAACTTATTCGCTTCTGGAACAAATTTCACAGGTTTAAGTTGTGGTTTTACCTTAACCTTGTCTTTAAACCTAAGTTCATCATATTCACAATAACCTAAGCCTACAGAATCAGTCTGAAACACTTGATGAGTGTCTCTTCCAGAATCTGTCCAAGTCTTGATTATTTTTCTTTCCTTTTCTAAATCAGATTCTAGTTGCCTATATCTTTTCAGCAACTCCTGTTCAACATAAACAGCATCATCTCTTTCTTTTTGAATCTGCTTCATACTTTCAAGTTCTCCTTCAAGAAACTTGTTTCTATCTTTAGGACTAAGATTCTCAGTTTTAATTCTTTCATTTTCTAAAGTCTGATCCCTATAGCTAACATGAACACTTTTCAGATATACTCTTAACTCAGATATATTATCAGTATCATAAGCATAAGTAGTTAGGGGTACCTTATTTTCAGAAGATTCAGTCTCATCTCTGACAGTTGCCATAAGAGCATAGTTTTCTCCATCATCAGAGTCTGAAGTATCTGCCCAGTCTTTGCCTTTAGAGATGAGTGCTTTCTCAGATTTGCCTTTCTTGCACTCTGGAGCATAGTGACCCATCTCCTTACACTTGTAGCACTAGATTTCAGATTTGTCCTTCTTTCCAGACTTGGTATCCCTTCCATCAGACTTTCTGAAATTCTTCTTCTCAGAATTTGAATCTCTCCTTGAGAATCTCTTTCCCTTCTTGAAGTTCTTGAACCCCATCTTTTTGAAGGTCTTCACCATCAATGCAGCCATTTGCATCATCTGTTCTTCATTACCATCAGAGTCAGAAGCTTCACTAGAGTTTGAATCATCATCAGAGTTTGATGACTCACTCTCAGATTTAATGACTAAAGCCTTTCCCTTGGCTTTCTTCCTTGATGATTCCTTCTTAATGGGCTTCTCCTCGACTTTGAGAGCAACAGATTTTGTCTTCTTGCTGGATCTCCTGTTTCTTTGTTCTATCTCAAGTTCATGAGTCTTTAACAATCCATAGATCTCATCAAGATCTGTATCAGCAAGATCATAATTATCTCTGATTGTTGTTGCCTTTAAATCCCACTTTTCAGGTAGAGATAACAGAAACTTGAGATTAGACTCTTCAAGTTCATATTCTTTATCAACCAGAGACAGATCGTTCAACAGTTTGCAAAATCTGTCATAAGTCTCAGTCAAGGTTTCATTAGTTCTTGAATCAAAGTGCTCATACTCCTGTGTGAGTATTGTTTTTCTGTTCTTCTTAATAGCACCTGTTCCCTGGCATCTGACTTCTAAAGCATCCCATATCTCTTTGGCAGTTTTGCAGCCAATTACTCTGTTAGACATTACATTATCTAAAGCACTGTGGAGAAGATGTCTAACCTTTGCATCCTTTGCAATTGATGAGATGTCCTCAGGAGTCATATCTTTCTTTTCCTTTGGAACAGTCTTTTGTACTTGTCCATCAACAACAGGGGACAATTTAGTCGGCATATGAGGACCATCATAGATTCTGTCAAGGTATTCTGGATCTGTAGCCTCCAGAAACATGGTCATCTTCACCTTCCAAATTGGATACTCTACTGGCCTTAGAATTGGAACCCTGATTGTTTCATATCGACTCATAGAATTGGGCTTAACCTGTTCAGCCTTAGGAGCAGTTTGATTTTCTTCAGACATGATTAATACTGTGTTTGAATCGTAAACTGTATATATTAAACAGCCCAAGCTCTGATACCAATTGTTAGGCTGAATACACAATATATAATCAAGTATGTATGAGAATAACAATTAAGAACACAAGTTTATGAATCAATAAACTGAATTATATTAAATAATTCTCTCTTAGTGATGTTAAAGAATCACAAAGAGCTACTAGGTTACAAGAATAATATATTCAATGTTCGCATCCCTTCTAGGGATAACCTATCTGTGTTTATATAGTACACAGTTACACAATCCTTATCTAATTGATATTCCTACAAATTAGCTATACAATTGTTATCAATTAAGGATTGCTTCTTATCTTCTATTCCGTTTCCTTAGCTGTATCAATATATTCTGCTTCTTTCCATCTTCAGAATATATTGCTTCTAGAATCTTTATCTTTGCACCGACAGCTAAGTCAACTATCACCTTGTCAGACTTTAAATAAATTCTGACCAGCTTCCTTTAAACTCTTCACCCTATCAGAGTTTAATTAAACTCTGACCGGCTTCTGATAAACTCTGATCAGTACCTGTTGCTTAGACACTGATAAACAAACGTCAGCAATTATATCTAACATACTCAATTCCTACTTTGTTTTCCATTTTACCCTTTTTCTAAATGATTCACTAATATGGCCTAAGATTCATTTTATAGGCATACTAGGTTAGGAGGGATGTAAACGGTCAACAGTTTGGAATACCCATACAACTATCACAGATTGTAATTAAGTGATGTCTACCACTAATGCAACAATCAACGCAAAACTGACCAAATAAGAGAAACCCTTGACCAATTTCAACATTAACAACCATTCAAGTTAGTGTCACTCAAAAATCAACTTTCAATTAAAGGACTAGCACAAAAATCAATTTAAGCAAAGTCAAAGTGAACATGCTGTCTAAAACAGATAAAGACTTAGGTTGACAGTAACTTTCTCATGACAACAACTTGTTGAGGTTACTATCACAAGCTTCAATGAAATTTTAGAATGGAAAACTAGTAAGTTAACATACCAGATTTAGCATTCCCAGTTCACTTACCAACCTGTTAAAGTTTGCTTCATCCAGTGGTTTAGTGAATATGTCTGCAAGTTTCTTTTCTGTAGGGACATAGATCAACTTTACAGTTCCTCTTTCAACATGCTCTCTTATGAAATGATGTCTAATGTCAATGTGCTTTGTTCTAGAGTGTTGAACAGGATTGTCTGAGATGGCTATGGCACTAGTGTTATCACAGTAGATAGGGATGTTACTCAACACTAGACCATAATCCAACAGTTGATTCTTCATCCATAGAATTTGTGCACAACAACTTCCAGCAACAATGTATTCAGCTTCTACTGTAGAGGTAGAGACTGAATGTTGCTTCTTGCTAAACCATGATACCAATCTTCCACCAAGAAATTGACAGCTTCCTGTAGTGCTCTTCCTGTCAATCCTACATCCAGCATTGTCTGAATCAGAATACCCCACTAGCTCAAATCCAGTGTTTTTTGGATACCAAAGGCCCAGATTAGGAGTGCCTTTAAGATATCTAAAAATTCTTTTGATAGCAATCAAGTGTGACTCCTTTGGATCAGCTTGAAACCTTGCGCAGAGACATGTAGCAAACATTATATCAGGTCTGCTAGCAGTTAGATAAAGAAGTGATCCAACCATGCCTCTGTATGCACTAGAGTCCACTTTCTTTCCTTTGGAATCTAGATCCAGACTAGTTGAGGTAGAGATAGGAGTCTTGGCAGGTGATGAATCTTCTAAGTTGAACTTCTTGAGAAGTTCCTTTACATATTTTGCTTGACAGATGAAGATTCCATCATCCTTTTGAAGAACTTGTAAACCAAGGAAGAATGACAATTCTCCCATCATGCTCATCTCATATTTGTTTCTCATTAGGAGATGAAAACTTCTCACACAGCTTCTCATTTGATGAACCAAAAATGATATCATCAACATAAATTTGAACCAAAATGATGTCTTTGCCATGATGCTTGTAGAATAAGGTCTTATCTACTACACCTCTTGTAAACTGATTTTCCAATAGAAAGGCAGAGAGGGTATCATACCATGCTCTTGGAGCTTGTTTCAATCCATAAAGTGCCTTGAACAGCTTGTACACAAAATCATACATCTCAGCATCTTCAAAGCCAGGTGGCTGTTCAACATACACTTCTTCCTCCAACTCTACATTTAGAAAAGCACTTTTTACATCCATTTGGAACACCTTGAAATTGCAGTGAGCAGCAAAGGCTAGGAAAATCCTGATAGCTTCAAGTCTGGCAACAGGTGCAAATGTCTCATCATAATCTATCCCTTCCTGTTGACAGTAACTTTTAGCTACTAGCCTTGCCTTGTTTCTAGTCACATTTCCATTTTCATCCAGTTTGTTTTTGAAAACCCACTTTGTCTCAATAACTGACTTTCATCTTGGTCTTGGAACCAGCTTCCAAACATTGTTCCTTTCAAACTGGTTGAGTTCTTCTTGCATAGCAATCACCCAATCAGAATCCAACAATGCCTCATCAATTGCTTTAGGCTCCAATTGAGAGAGAAAACAAGAAAACATGCTGTCAGCAGAAACATTTTTCCTGGTCCTCAACCCAGAAGAGGGATCTCCAATTATTAGATCATTTGAGTGATCCCTGTTCCACCTAATGGTTTTGGGTAAGCTTCTTGTTTGATTTGAGACAGTAGCTTCAAATTGAGGAACTGAATCTTCATAAGGACAATTGTGTAACAGCCCCAAATCCGGGGTCGGGGATTTAGGGTTGTCACGATCCATGTACTCCTTGCCTTACCTGTATTACTCACACCATTCATAATTCACCTGCTCATGACCCCACAATATAAGTCTCACACACACACACACACAGGTTAGAGTCTCAGAAATGACACACTACAACAACTGCGGAATAAATAATTTTTATTACAATACCCAAATGTCTTTTGAATCTGATACTGATACAATTTCTAAGTATTTTTACATTACCAACTTAGCCTTCTGATGCTCACAATCCTCTAATACCATTCAGGTCTATACATAAGTTGAATACCAAAAGCCGTAGCCTGATTCAATTGGTTCGTACTACTCCCGGGATCACTGCTAGAAACTGTTTATGAAAACGCCTTGCGAGGTATGTGTCGTCCCATTGGCATCCTGCTTCGCTGCTATATAATATATATAAAATAATAGCAAGAGTGAGCGATAGCTCAGCAAGGTAATGAAAGTATGGTATAATTCTGCCTTTTATTCAACCCAGAAATAAAGCGGGTATACGACAATAACTTGTCAAAATATCTTGATACTGAAATCATTTCCTTATCGGAATATATTCCAAAAATACCATTGTTGTATTTCAAATATCCTCTCCATAATATTCTGCAAACTTTCGATATTCATACTATGAACAAAGTTCTAGTATAAAATAAAAGACAAGATAGCTCAGTATATCCTTTTCGTAAAATATCTGCTATATAGAATATAAGCAGACTATCAACATATAACTTAAAAGATGAAGTTATAAGGAAAATTCAATATCATCTTTCATATCAAACATTTACCTCATATCATAATTTGGAAATAAATACAATGTAAAACATGTCCTATGAATAAACTTGAATAACTTTTCTTTTCTGGAAACTTGCTTAAAACATGTCCTTTCTCTGATAACTTGCATAAAACATTTTCTTTCATGGATGATGAACTGTAGACGGAGATTCTGGGCGACAGGGATACCCCTACGATGATCAGTCGTAAGGCGAATCCCCCTGTTGTTTTTCTATGTAGAAGGGAAGATAATCAGTCTCACACCGACTTACCTCCCCGCCAATCGGTTGTAGGTGGGAAGAACAGACCCGTTCATAGTCCATCGGCCTGTTACTCTCCTCTTACCCTACGGTCGGGCACTATCTGATAATCTAAGGGAAGAACGTCGATCTACGCGTAATTCCCTTAGGGGACAGGCGCCACTCAGTCCCTTACATATTCTCCGAGTTCAATTGAATCCACAACTCTGAAACATAAAGTTCCTTTCCCTTTTTCCCCAAGTATAGGACTCCACAAAGTAGTCATATCCGGTTGGAAAGGAAAATTTACCCATATTTCCCCAAGCTGATGCTTGTTCATGGATATAGCTTATTCCACTGATTTTACTCCTCGAGTCTTGAGGAAGTAATCAAAATCATTTTGTTGGTAGCATACAAAGCTGTTAAATGACTAGTTTCAAAAAGATTTAGGACCGGGCAATCCACTTGGAACAAACATTTAACCTTGAGAAAGGTCCCCTGAGTCTTTGTAGTTTGAGCGAACATTTAAGTCTTTCTGAATATAGACTTAAAAGGAAAATAGATTTGGGAACCTTCTCTAATTATGCTTATAATTGTCTGAATAAAACTTTATTAGTTATCTAGGGTTAAAGAATAGTTTTCACAAAATAATTCCTTAAGAAGTAGGGCTTTAAATAATTAATGAAAACTATATTTAATAATTAATGAAAACTAAAACATTTTTATAAAATCGAAAAATAATCTTTTTAATCCGAATCGTTTTCGTGAGCCTTCCTAACTGTCTCTAGTATTATTCCTCAAAGTTTCGCATTTTAATATGGCTTCTAAGTGGTCCAAATATAGCCTCAAAATGACTGACCAGAGATGGGTTGTTCCTCCGAACGACGTTTACTAAAACTCACTTTTCATGGGCAGTAGGACTCAAGGGTCGAGCTCTAGCAGAGGAAAAACAGGGAACCAATCAGTAGGTAAAAATTTGGGCATTACGACGGCTATAACTCGGATATTCCCAAATTTCAAATCATCCAAAATGCATATCGATCACTCCACACAACACATACATCTTATATAACATAGAACTGAGTCCAAGAAATGCCTTTCCGTTCATATAACTCATTATAACTTAGATCAAAGCCCAATCATAACAACTAAGGCTATAAACATGCATAAACACCATTAATCATCCATAAACCTTATAATACTTCAAGGGTTTCACGATTTATACCTTCTCCAAGCTTGCTTGCTGCTATATCCCTTATGTAACCTTAGATCCTTGCTTAATACAACCTTTGGAAGCCACAAACTCAATATCCAAAAACAAAACAAAATACAAGTTACTATTCATCATCTTCTCCAACTGTTAATCACTGAAATCGAAGGGGCAAATCACAGAGGTGAGGCGAGCGCTTACAATGGTTGCGTAGAGCTTCTCGACAGCTTCGATTTGAGTGGTGGAACGCCAAAAACCGCCAAGAGAAACTCAAGTTATGGTCACTTCTTCCTCCACCATTTTTCTCCTCATTTCTCCCTCGGGTTTTCTCTTCCAAAATGGAAGAATTCTTCTTTTCTTTTTGTTTTGGCCAATTAATGATAAGGCTGATATTTTGTATTAGAAAGTGGTGAGTCACCACATTTTGGCTAGTCACAGGGACACTTGTCGCGCATGCATGCGTTTGGCTAAAGTAGCTTTACTGGTTCGTTTTCTTTCACATGGATGATTCAAATGTTGCATCCCTCGAATTAATCGTGTTACATGTTACTTCCATGTCTATATTTAATCATGTAAATGTTACCCTGTTCCTCTTGAAACGATTCGAAATATTTTCCAAAAAGAGCGAGTAAAACTCTACGCGATCTTCACAGTGAATAGTAACTATTCACTATTCACTTCAACAATCGAATCCTTAAATCGACTTTAATAAAATAATAAAATTCCAAAATATTAAATCCTCAAATCCTCAATTTTAATATCTCTTTTCTTGAATATAATAATAATAAATCACTGCCCGGTCAAATACTACACCAAAATAAAATTTGGAATTTCTGAATTCCGATCGTCTTTGCATTCACTTATTTACTCCGTAGATCACTAATATGACTTTGGAATATCCACACTACGTCTCGTACATAGGTGGCATGAAAAATTTTCTTAACCCTCAAAATCACTATTCATCCACCAATATCACTATTCACTGCTGCACTTAATCATAATAAGAAAAGTTTTAAATTTTTCCAAAAATTCGGGTTATTATAATTGTCTCCACCATTTTCTTCAATGTCTCCAGAGTCACCATCAATTTGAGTGTTTCCTGTGATGGTCTGTGACTGGGCTGGAGTTTGATTGACATTCTCTTCAATGACAGCATCCTTTTCTGTTTCAACAGTTTGAGTGAAAGTAGGTTATTCATCAACAACTTCTTCTTCCTCCAAGTATCCTTGATTCTCAAATCTAAGAATCTGCATTTGACCTTCTTCATGCAGTCCAGGAAACTTGGTTTCATCAAATGTGACATTTACACTTTCATCAATGATTCTGTGTTCCACAAGATAAACTCTGTAGGCAGTCCTTTCTAAAGAATACCCCATGAAAATTCCTTCAAAAGCTTTGGTGTCAAATTTCCCTTTCTTTTCATGGTTGTCTTTCATCATGAAACATTTTCTTCCAAACACGTGAAAGTACTTGACAGTAGGTTTCTTTTCATTGAGCAGATAGTAAGGAGTGTTCCCATGAGTCTTGTTGATCAAGGTTTTGTTCTGTGTGTAGCAGGCTGTGTTGATAGCTTCTACCCAGAAGTATGTAGGTAATTTTGCATCAGGAAGCATAGTTCTGGAAGCTTCAATGAGAGTCCTATTCTTCCTTTCTACAACTCCATTCTGCTGAGGAGTCCTTGCAGCAGAAAATTGTTGTACAATTCCTTCATCTTTACAGAAATTACCAAGAGTGGCATTTCTGAACTCAGTCCCATTGTCACTCCTTATTATTTGAACTTTGGCATTTGGAGCTCTTTCAAGAACCCTTAAGTGATCAATGATGACTTGAGCTGCTTCATCTTTTGATTCTAGATACTTCACCCAAGTATACCTAGAATAGTCATCCACCACAACTAATGCATATCTCTTCTTGGCTAATGATGGTACATTGACTGGTCCAAAGAGATCCATGTGAATTAGTTTGAGTGGTTCAGTGTTGGTGTTGACTTGCTTTGATCTATGCACAGCTTTCTTCAGTTTTCCCATTTGACAGTCCTCACACAGTCCTTCTTGACAGAATTCCTGTTGAGGTAGTCCTCTCACCAGTTCCTTCTTCATCAGCATATTCATTGTTTTTAAGTTGAGGTGTGAGAGTTTCCTGTGCCAAAGCATACTGTCACCAACAGTAGCTTTACTGTAAAAACAGTCAATCTTATCCTTCTTTGTTGATCTTAAGTCAGCAACAAACAAGCTTCCTTTTCTTACTCCTTTCAAAGAAAGGCTTCCATCCTTCTTGTGATAGATGTTGCACACCATCATGTCAAAATCAACCTTGAATCCCCTGTCACTGAATTGGCTGACACTGAGCAGGTTATGCTTCAATCCATCAACAAGTGCAATATCATTTATGACAACATTTCCAATTTCCAAACAGCCATATCCCACTGTGTAACCCTTGCTGTTGTCTCCAAAGGTTATGATTGGGCCAGCTTTCTCTACAAATTGTGATAGCAGGGCTTTATCACCAGTCATGTGTCTAGAGCAACCACTGTCAATGATCCAAGTGACTTGCTCCTTATTCTTGCCCTGCAAAACAAATTGTATTTAAGAGGCATATGGTACCCAATCCTTATTGGGTCCAGTCACTTCAGTATCACAAGCATAATCATCATTTTCAACTTTAACCATCACATCAGGAGTCTTCTGTTGGACTCCTTTCTTCACCCACTTATTTCCAGAATTAGACTTGGTCTTTTTCTTAGTGGATGAGGCCTTCTTACTGTTTCCAGTAGGCTCAGAAGTCTCAACAGTTTGCAAGTAGGTACATTGTTCAGAAGATGAAATAGGCAGATTAAAACAGGTACTCATGGCAGTTATCTTGCATGGCATACAATCAATGTTATTACACACTACCATAGATCTATGCATAATGGGGGTTCTGTGTAAGTTACCATCTTGCATGGTCACATTATTCATGACCTCCTTTGGTTTCTTACAAACATGAGTTAAGTGATATGAAGAGCCACAATTATTGCATTGCTTCCTAGGAGCATTAGCATTTCCATTTCCTAACTTACCATTCCTGTTCCTAGACTTGTAGGATATTGAGTCATCAGGATGTTCTGAAGTTGCTGTCGAGCTTTTCTTGACAGTACCTTTCATACCTTCTGTTTTGACAGTAGGTTTGGAAGTTGTTGTCTTTGAAGCTCTCTTGACAGTATCTTTAGAACATTCTGTCAGATTATTCGGCAAAGTTACTATCTTAGGGATTATGACAGCATCTTTTCCGTCAACTGTTGTACTGTCAGTACCTTCATCCTCATCATCAAGTTGTTGCTTAATGAGCATAGCTTCCTCATCAAACTCAAGTTCAGAAAGTTTAAAAATAGGTTTGTTGAGTTTCTTAAGTACATGAGGTTTGACAGTAGCATCAGTTGAACAATCCTGACTAACAATTTCCTTACCAGGTCTCTTGCCATATTCGAAACCTATTCCTACCTTTTGATCCTCTGTGTGTTTCTCATGATAATCCTGAAGTTGTTTGGATGAGTTTCTATAGGCTTTTATCTTGAATTCATTTTCACTAATTTCTTTCCTCAGAAACTCCTCAATTTCTTTAGCACGGACTAACTCATTTTTCAGTTTGGCATTCTCCTATGATAAAGATTCTAATCGATTGGTCTTTAACAAAAGCAAATCATTTTCAGAAGTGAGTTCTTCATTCAATTTAGTTAACCTAGCAATTTCTTCATTAGATGCAGTTAAACTAGTATGAACATGAAACATCTCTCCACTTAATTCTTCAACAGTTTGCTTGTATTCATCTTTAGACATATCAAGTAAGACTAGTGAGGGTACCTGACTTGGAGAGTTAGAGGAGGCCTCTTCAGATTTATCCATGAGCGCTAAGTTCACATACTCCTCTTCCTCTTCATCATCAGAGTCATCCCAGCACTTTCCTTCATCCACATAGGCCTTTCCCTGTCCTTTCTTGAAATGTCCACTTGACCCTTTATCCATCCTCAGATTCTGCTTTGGCCTTCTGCATTCAGTAGCAAAATGGCCAAGCTCATTGTAGTTGTAACACCTGAACTTGGATCTGTCCACCATCCCTGTTTTATATCCACCTCTTGTGGCACCACCTTCAACTTTGGAGAAGTTCCCTTTGCTGAACCTTGATGTTTGACCTTGAGGCTTATATGGCTTGTTTCTCTTGAATCTTATGTTCTTGAATTTCTTAGCCATGTAAGCCATGGTTGGATTGTCCATCTTTTCCATTTCTTCTAAGGAGTAGAAGTCTTCATCCTCAACATCAGTTATCTGCAGTACAACTTTCTCCTCATCATCCACAACCTATTCAATCTTAAGAGAGGGTACTGAAGCAGGTTGACAGATTTGAGCTTCTTCACTAGGTTGAGTGATTCTTGGCACATGAGCCACTAGAGCACCTGACATATTAGCCATCTTTCCTCTGGATCCAGCTAGAATAGCTCTTTTCTGGAAAAACTCAAGCTCATATGATTTAAGCGCACCATATAGAGTTTCAAGAGAGATATTGTTCAGATTTCTTCCTTCTCTTATGGCAGTGACTTTGTGCTCAAGATGCTCAGGAAGTGTGAGCAAGAACTTGACATTTAACTCCTTTTTATCATAGTACTTGTCATGAATCTGTAGCTCAGTCATAAGTTTACTGAACCTTTCAAACATTGTTGTTAGGTCTTCTCCTGACTTTGCCATGAAGGCTTCGTACTGTGAGATAAGGATTTGTCTTTGGTT
Source organism: Heracleum sosnowskyi (assembly GCA_030848705.1). NCBI lineage: Eukaryota > Viridiplantae > Streptophyta > Magnoliopsida > Apiales > Apiaceae > Heracleum > Heracleum sosnowskyi. The sequence continues at coordinate 2,749,558 of CM061242.1, read as the reverse complement.
GTCTTTCACTTCTTCACTTCCTTCACACAGTAGCTCGATCTTATTCCACATATCCTTGGCTGATGAGCACCCAATGACGTTCCCGCACATGGCTTTGTCCAAAGTGAGGGCATCCAGTAAGATGAGCTGCAAGTAATCATCCAAGGCCACCTTCTCTTTTTCTGGCTCCAGAAACTCATAAGGTAGTTTGTTGACCCAGTAGGCTGGAATAAGAACGCCGTCCACAGTTGAGGCTTCAATTTCTTTACGTGGCACGAAGGGACCATTCTGGAGGATTCCCAAGTATAATGGATTCACAGCTTTGATAAACAACATGATTTTTCTTTTCCATACATTGTAGTTCTCCTTATCGAAAGCTGGAATCTTTATGCTACTTGACTTCTGCATACTTGTCATGATCTCAGATTTGTTGAATAATCTGTTTGCTCTGATACCAGTTGTTGGTCCTTGACTATTGCAGAAGAGGGGGGGTTGAATGCAATACTGATAAAACTCAATCTACGTTTCAACAACCAAAACCAAGATTGAAGATTATCAGTTTAACGATTGCAAACACAAGTAGACACTCAAGTAATTCTCACAAAATAAATGTTTTATTTATTTTGCAATGGGTTGCTACAACCTCAAGAAAAATGTTAGGTTTTCTTGAGCTTCGGTTTCTCGAGTTATTACAACAGAATGAATTGAGAGATAGACTAAGTAAACTAAACCTATCACTTTCAATCACGGGTCTTGAGAAACTGTTGTCATTTTCAAGTGGCAGCTTCTTACAATTTGCCTGCCCGTGATTGTTTCCTAAATTGCTATACAGACAGCTTATCAATACATTACAAAGTAATCTAGAAACATTCTATTTTAAGCTAACACAATTCAGTAGATGTAGATTTGTCATACTCTGGAATTGGTGAGCTTTGTCATGTGATCTCTCAAGCTTCAGTCGTAGTCTTGCAGACCTGTTACAGTGTTGGGATACTGCAACACGCATGTTTCTTGAACATCTAAACTGTCACGAGTTTGACTGGATTGTTTACCAATACAAATGTTATCCCTTCATAACAGTATCCTGATGGCTAAGCTTGCTGTCACAGGAATGCGCTTTTGGTGACAGTAAGAAATCCTCGCTAAAGGTTCTGTCAGGATTTCCAAGCTTGCTGTCAGGCTAAGGTAGAGTTGCTGTCAGAGGGCTTCCGCCAATGTTGTTGTCAGAGTGATTGTACTGTCGTGACTTGTAACATGTTGTCTTCAAGTAACCATACTGTCAATGCAGTGACAGTAGTATTTATTCTTGTTGTCCATCTTGAGCACTTCTTGAGGCTTGAACAAACTAATGAACTTCTATCAAGATGTACTTACAATCTTTATTTGCAGCAAACAAAAACGGTTACATAGACATACTCTGGCTGTGACAGTATGTTCATACTTAATAAAATTAAGCATATAAAATATCTAGTTAAGTTGTCTCATAGCTATCACCCATAAATCCTAACAGATATGATTTTGTAACTGTTGATGAATTCTCTCGTTTTACATGGGTATTATTTTTGAAAACTAAAGATGAAGCCTTTGTAGAATTTCAAGATCTAATTTCTAATCTTGAGACCAAGTTTTCTGTTAAGCTTCGAACTATCAGGAGTGATCATGGAGGTGAATTTGAAAAGGATTTTGTCACATACTGCAAATCCAGAGGAATTACACATGAATTTTCTGCTCCTCGCACCCCACAACAAAATGGAGTAGTCGAACGCAAGAATAGAACTCTTCAAGAAACTGCTCGAACATTACTGCATGAGAATAAGCTACCTCGAAAATTATGGGCTGAAGCGGTAAATACTTCTTGTTATGTTCTTAATAGAGTTTTAATTCGTCCTATTTTATTGAAAACTCCATATGAATTATTGAAACAGAAAACTCCTAACATTAGTTACTTTAGAGTTTTTGGATCTAAATGTTTTATTTTAGATACTCAGCCTAATAAAGGTAAATTCGATGCTAGAGCTGCTGAAGGTATTTTTCTTGGATATGCTGCTAATAGTAAAGCTTATAGAGTATTTAATACTATTAAAGATAAAGTAGAAGATTCTATTAATATAACTTTTAATGAGACTCACAATGATCTAGTCAGAGATGAGGATGATTTTGCAGATATTCCTTCTCAGACTCAAATGAGACAGCCTCAATCTCCAAAAGGAAAGTCTCATACTCCTCAATAAAATGCTTCTACTTCTGGATCACCTTCATCGACTACTTTCTCTCAAGACTCTCCCAATCGATTTTCTTCTCTAGAACCATTGCAGGCAGATCAATTTCAAATTGATAACTCTAATACAGAAGAAATGCATTCTATACGTTTGCCAAAGTCATCCAGGACTGTGAAGAATCATCCGCACGACAACTTGCTTTCTGATCTTGATCAAGGAATCACAACTCGCAGTAGATTACATAATTTATGTGCTTTCTCTGCTTTTGTTGCTGATTTTGAGCCCACAAATGTTCAATATGTTGTTCATAATGAACAATGGTCTATGGCCATACAAGAAGAATTAAATCAGTTCGAACGCTGTGATGTCTGGGAATTAGTGTCTCCACCACAGGATGCTTCTATCATTGGCACTCGATGGGTTTTCAAAAACAAGAAGGATGAAGCAGGAAATATTATTCGGAATAAAGCTCGATTAGTTGCACAAGGCTACAATCAACAGGAGGGTATTGACTACGATGAAACATATGCTCCAGTGGCACGTCTTGAATCTATTCGCATTCTCATGGCTTATGCTGCTCACAAACAATTCAATCTTTATCAAATGGACGTCAAAAGTGCTTTTCTAAACGGTTACTTGTAAGAAGAAGTATATGTCAAGCAGCCTCCAGGTTTTGTTCATGAAAAATATCCTCATTTTGTGTATAAGCTCAAGAAATCTGTCTACGGTCTTCGACAGTCCCCTCGATGTTGGTATGATCGCCTCAGTGATTTTCTCGTCAATACTGGATTTACCCGTGGTACACTCGATCCCACTCTCTTTATTTTTCATAAAAACAATGCTATCTTACTTGTTCAAGTATATGTCGATGATATAGTTTTTGGCTCTACTAATGAATCTTTGTGCAAGTGGTTTTCTGACTGTATGCATAAAGAGTTTGATATGAGTCTCATGGGTGAGCTTCAATTTTTCCTTGGCTTGCAAATTAATCAAACTGATGCAGGTATTTTTATTCATCAAAGTAAGTACATTCGAGATTTGCTTAAACGTTTTGACTTAGAAAGTATTTCTTCCAAGTCTACTCCTATGAGTGTTTCTGTCAGACTCACTGCGGACAAGGACGGTAAGTCTGTTGATATAACTAAATATCGAGGTATGATTGGTTCTTTGTTATATCTTACTGCCTCTCATCCTGATATTATGTTTAGTGTTTGCATGTGTGCCCGTTTTCAAGCTAACCCCAAAGAATCTCATTTGAATGCAGTTAAACGTATTTTCAAATATTTAAAGGGTACTAGTAATTTAGGATTATTTTACCCTACTGCCTCATCTTTTGATTTAACTGGTTTTTCAGATGCTGATTATGCAGGGTCTTTAGTTGATAGAAAGAGCACTAGTGGCGCATGTGAATTTTTAGGTGATTGTTTAGTAGCATGGCATAGCAAGAAACAGACCTCCATAGCTTTATCCACAGCTGAAGGGGAATATATAGCCGCTGGTAGTTGTTGCACTCAAATTTTATGGATGCAACAAACTCTCACCGATTATGGTATAAAATTTTCGAATATCCCTATTTACTGTGATAATACTGCTGCTATTAATATTTCTAAAAATCCTGTTAAACATTCACACACAAAACACATTGATGTTCGTCATTATTTTATTCGTGATCATGTGGCTAAAGGTATTATTCAATTGATTTTTATTCCGTCTGAAAATCAACGTGCTGATATTGTTACTAAACCTTTATCTGAAACTCGTTTTTGTATGTTACGATGTGAGTTAGGCATGTGTGCTTTATAATCTTTTTATTATATTATGTGCTTTGTGTTTTGGTGGTTTACATTAATTAATTACTGTTTGATTTGACGCCCAGTCCTGTATGTTCCCTTTTACCTACTGCTACACGCTTGTCTTCACATCTCCCCATGCAGTGTCTTTTGGATGTAAAACTCTTCTTCTTCTTTCTTCTTAATTTTTTTTCTCTCTTGATCTTCCCTCTTCTATTTTAACCTCTTCTATCTTTTTCTTACTTCTTTCTTGATCTTGTTTCTATCACACCATATTCTCTTTCTACTATACCATGGCTAAAACTAAGAAATCCTCTAAACGTCCAATTACTTCCTAAACTCCTTCCAAACGACAAAGGATTGCTCAGGCTACTATTTTTTCTGACGACTCCCATGACGCTTCTGAAAGCCCCAGTCACACTCTTCTGAAGTCCGTGAATCGCTCTATACTCAAGGAAAGATTAGTCAATCTTACGTTACTCAAGGATGCTGGTATTGTGTCTTTGTTTGAATCTGTTGGTTGTGTTTCTTTATTGTCACCAGAATCTCTTTTTTACCCAGACTTGGTGCGGGAATTCTATGCAAATTTCTCTATTCGAGGTGAATGGGTTCATTCTTTAGTCAAGAACATTCCACTTGTTTTTAAGCCCCAATTGTTGTCTTCTATCATTGGTGTTTCTAACAAAGGTCTGGTTCCTTTCACTGCTTCACATCAACCAGTTTCTGATATTGAAGGTTTTTCCTATGAACGTCAACTTGCCTTAATTCTTACTGAATCTTGCGACTCTAAACCTGCGGTATCTCTTCTTACTCCTACTGCCACTACACCATATATGCCATTCACCAACATTATTTTTTGTGTTACCGGCCAAAATGTTACCTTAGATGACTTAATATTGATATACGACAATACATTTTTTTGGCGTTGGCTTTGATGTAATTTTGTGTTACCGTAGACATAATTAAGTTTCTACTGTAACATAAATTTGGGTGTTACAATTGATGATTAAAAAGTGTTACCAAAACAACTAAAAAATAGGCGGGCTACTCCTTAACGAAAAATTAGAAATAAGCGGGATAAAAATCAGATCAAATTTTGGGCGGCTAAAATAAATTTTGGGCTCAAAACAAAACAAAAAGAAAAACACTCACTTCCCCGATACAAAAAACACACCCTCTTCCCCAAAGCAAAAAACATTCTCTCTCAAAATCTATCGATGAAGGCTTAATCGGAGTCTTCAATTAGGGCGTAATTTGGGTTTTTGTTGGCTTAATTGGGCTTGTACGGATTTAATTAGGGCTCCTAGCAGTGGTGGTTTATTTAGGGTTTAATTGGGTCGGCTTAATTGGGTTTAATTAGCTAGGGTTCTCATTGGCTTCACTTGGTATACAAGGTAATTGATTCTGTAATTGAGCTTATTTGTTAGTTTATATGCCTTTTGAGTTTAATTAGGGTTTTTTGTGTTTATATGCTTTAATTTGTGTTTAATTAGGGTTTTTTGAGCTTATATGTTTTAATTTGTGATTCTGCGATGTTAATTGTTATTGTTTTACTATTTCTCTTATGTAAGATTTAAGTATAGGTGTTTCTCTTTTTTGTGTTATTAATTTAAGTATGTTTTTCCTTGTTGTTCTGTTTCCTTTTGAAAACACAAAGTTGTTCTTTGTTTTAAAATTGTATAATGTATGATTAAAACACAGGACGGTCAGATTGGGTTTGTTCTGAGATGTAAAAGTTGATTTTAAGAAGTAGAAACACTACACCATATATAAGAATTTAAACTTGTCATATTACTAACGGATAACACTTGCTCAATTTTAGTTGCTCTTTCATGTTTTCAAAGGTCTTTTTTAAGGGCAATTCAGGGCCATTAATAGGTGAGGCACCTATGCAGAACTCTTTCTTAGGTTGAACTAGTCAATCAAAACTTGGCAGAGAGAAAGATAGAAGATAAAGTTGACTATGATCACCCACCACAGCTCTACTGTAGATAGACAAATCACAAACAATAGTCTATATAGATGGACCTCCCTTATTTGAATACAAAACACCCACAAATCTACAATTCAACAGCTAAAAAGGAACCTCTATGTCTGTATGGAATCCAAGAATTACAGGGCAATGTAGGGGAAGGTTGTTTCCGAGATTTAAATAGTATTGTACGAATTAGCATATAGATATTTGAGACTCAAGCCAAAAGCAAAACACGCTATATTTATTTTCTTGTTACAAAAAAGACATTTATAATATACTTCTGTTTGCTCATCCTCTGGGTGCACTTTAAGCAAATTTGCACGTATATATTTTTTATTCTACAATCCGACAGATGTATTCATGTATAATCATCGCACAGATGCTAGTTTGAAACTAGGAATCACCGAAAAAGAACGGTGATTATGCTCGATTAGTGCGCCTTCCAACCTGGAGAGCAAGCTCTGTGTCAATCTTCAGGGAGATGTCAAGAGCCTTGACAGAATGTGTCAGTGCACCACTGCAAACATAACAGCTAAAATCTATTAAGCATCTTCTATATTCTATTTTAATACCTCAGTACAAGTCATATCTAAACAGACTAATGCTTAATGACAACCTGCATTGGAACTTCATGTACCAAAAAAGGAACACCATATGTCTATATTTTGTACCTCAAAACTGAATCTGGAGGGTTTTCAAGGTTGTATTACAATATTCTAACTTCTAAGCTAGCGAGAGAAGATTCATCAGTGTGGATTGTGAAACAAAAACCTGAATTTTAAATAGATACATATCTCTTTATGTGGATTATTTCATGAACTGTCCTTGTGGAACTTTTCCAAAATCCAAAGTGACAAACATGTCGTTCCTATGATATATACATGAAAATTATAATTCGTAATGTTACTTGTCAATAGCGTGCGGTACCAAACAGTATACCTTGTCCATTAAAGTCAAATCAACGGTCAACTAGAAATGAGATAATGTAAGAATAGCAACTTGAAGAGTTTCGTGATGGTTTTATTGAAGCTTGTCTCCACCTTATTAATCGTGATTACGGTGAATTGGCCAAATATTGTCTCTCTTGGGTACATTGTCATATTCCCTGCATTTGCTATTAGAAATCACCTTTTATAACTCTCAGGGATAATTTTCTTATGAACTTTACAGGCTTATTCCTCCAGGCTCAGATAAGGATGCTGTTTCAGAGGCATTGACAGGTTTTCTTGCTTTTGACTACATTAGTGTTTGAGTTCAGATATATGTTTATACAGTAAATTTAATATTTCAGTCACAGTCTAAATTTATCACAAATTTATCTATCGGTGTTAACTAAAATTAATATTCATATCTATAGGTCTTTTTACGAATGCAATTGCCAATGGGGTGGACAACGTTAGTTTTGGAGACCTTTTTGCAAATTTGGGAAAAACAATGTAAGGTTTGATAAAATCATCCAACCACGTGTGAAGTAATTCTAACTATTCAATCCTCTGTTGTTTTGTTAAGTGAGCAATTGCTGCTTGGATCCAACTACAGTCGGCTAAAGAATGATGTCTGCAACAAAAAACTGACTTATATGATACAAGTCTAAAGGAGTTATGGTCATGCCTCATACCTCTATTAACAGTAACATGTGTAAAAGACATTTTAGTTTATACTTATGCTGATTGTGTCTTTAGGTTGTAACTTAGTATTCTAAACACTTTTAAATGTACACTTTCCATAACATTGTCGTGCTTGCTTCATAAGTAAAGTAAGTTTCCCAACATTCCAGTCTTGCAGTTCTGGAGGGAATCGCGTACAGCTTTAACCCAAAGTATAAGGTTTTGGGAGGTGCTTACCTATGGATTGCCAGAAAAGTACTAACTAATAGCTCACCTCAGCTGAAAGCTTCTTTGCAACAACTTCTTTACAAGGTATAATTCAGACCAGTTACATATCTTAATTGTTCCTAATTCCCATAGCACAACTTGTGCAGCCTACCAGACACAAATGTATAAATTCAGACATACTACATCCCTAAAATTTTTACCTATTTGCCCAGAACAATTTAATGCCGGCAACCACACGCGCGCGTGCACACACGTAACTACTCAGTTTTTCAGGAAAAAGGCTGTGCTGATGATGATGATATGTTATTATTAGTATTTATTTACATGTATACACAAGCACATGCACACAAACTTTATTACTGTTTATCGATGTGATATGATCTTGGGTGCTTTATTAAAATTGAATTTCTTTCCAGGGTGGTGTTTTCAGGATTGATCGTTTAGAGTCTCTAGTGGCAGAGGTATTCTTGTGATTTATTGCTAATATTTGTGTTGCGTAATTGCAAAATTTCAATTATTTCTAGTAGAATGGAGAAAAATAAGCACGCAGAAGTATGAAGGATTTTGAAAAATAAGCGCGCAGAAGTATTAAATTATATTTTAATATACAAGAAAGCTAACAAGTGAATATATTAAATTATATATTTCAATAATAATTTAAATATAAAGAAGTAATGCACAATCCTAGTATGCTAAATATATTAAACATTTATTTATTGATCATTCTTCCAAAGATAGGCACTTCATCTTTTATTTAAATATTAAAAGTCTAAGCATTGGTCTGCTATTAGTAAGTTGGTCTAAGTTGCGTTAAGAAATGTTAGATTCTCTTTAGAAAATTAGATTGGATTTTTATTTTCATATTGTTCTCCTTTCTCAAAGTTTTTTCTTAACTAATGTATTCACTATTGCAAATTAATAGTGATATTTTCAAGTCCATCAGTAGAATCCTTTTATAAGTTTATAGTTTTATTCTTTTCATAATTTTCATCTACATATTACAGGGTGATGCTAAAACAATTCTTAATGCTGGGGAAGTGTGGAGACTGCTAATAAAATTCTACGTGGTGATAAAAAACATAGCTCCTCTTGGCTACTTGGGAGGTTTATTAGGAAAAAGGAACCAAAGAAAAATCCTGCAACCACATGTTTTCTGCTTTTCTGAAAACTTATTATTTAAGTAGTCTCTTTTCTTTTCTGAACATACTATGGTGGTGTACACTTTAGAAATGCAGATGGTTATTCTGTTGCATGTGACTGTAAGACTAAGTCGTGCTGTTCGAAAACTTGTTAATTAAGTAATTTTGTCATAAGTACCATTTAGAAGTATGTTTGATAATATTGAACATTTGTTTAGCGTGATGCTAAATGAATGCAGGGATTTTTGTTTCGTAATTTTTAAAGTTAAAAGCGTGTTTTAAATTCGGATGTTATTAGGAATAGATGTTGGTTACAGAATGTTACTAAAAACACCAAAATGTGTTGGCAAAAAATGAATAATGTTGAACAAATTAATGTTGCAATAAAGTAAAATGGTGTTGCCAAAATACAAAAAAGTGTTTCACAAATAAGTGTTGGAATAGAATACTGGGTGTTGGCATAGGGTCTATTCCAACGCTTTTCTTAGTGTTGGCAAAGACAAGAAAGTATTGCCATTGGGGTATACGGTAACAGTTTTTTCATGTGTTACAGCAGGTTCATCAAGTGTTGGCATAGACCCCTACGGCCACGGTGCAAAGTCCAACACTTCGAAAATTGGGAAAAGTGTTGGCGTAGGCTATTTTTTGGCTTCCAGCAACACTAATCATGATTTTTCACACTTTTTTTAGGTGTTGGCAAATGTCATATATGGTGTAGTGTGCTTTATGTTTGTTCCGTTTGATTCATACTAATGTCTGCCCGCGTAACAATGGTCGTGATAGAGTCACTAATCAGGATTCTATTTTGTTGGCACTTTTTGTTTCTGGTGTCTCTTTTGATGTTTCTTCATTTGTTATCAAACATATGGTTCATTGTGTCAGTCATGATTCCATGCATTTGCCATTCCCTGCTTTATTGACAAAATTGTTTCAATATTTTGATATTATTACCAATTCTGATGTTTCCGAAACTATTTTTGATTCGTTTCACTTAAAGGTTTTGAATGCCAATAAGTTAAAAATTGTTGACAATGGTTTGGTGTTTAATCAAGTTTTTAAGCCAGTTTCTTCTATTCTTGCTACTTCAACTAATGTCTTTTTTGAGTCCAGCTCCCAGTTTATTGCTTTGTCCAAGCAAGTTGAGGACAATTCTAAACTTTTACACTCTGTTAATTCCAAACTCGATTCCATTTTGACATTACTTCACTCATCCACTTCTCGTATTGATTCTGTGGATACTCAGTTGTTGTTTTTGAAATCTCTTTATTCCAAACTTTTTTCTACCATGAACTTTGAATTTGGAAATATGCAAGATGGAATGGTTCATGCTGCCAAGGCCTGGGAAAAAGAATTTGTTAAGCTGTTTTACATTCTCAGTTCAGAAACAAAGTTTGTATCTAAACAAGTTTCTTCTATGGTTCACAAGAAGGATCTTCAATGGAATTCTCGCGATTGGATGGATGACAGCACTCTTGCTGAGATTACTGCTCCACTTCCTTTACCACCCATTCCTCCACCGCAGGCTCTAGGTTTCACACCGGATGAAAGGAAAAGATTTTTCAGTGGCTATCCGCTCGTGATGGGAAATCTCCACCAGAAAATTTCTACTCTACCATGTTTATAGAATATGGACAACCATCTGTTGTTCCATCTCCTGCCACTCACAAAGGGAAGGCCAAGCATTCACCAGTTGATGTTGATGACTAATTTTTTTTATGATGTTGAAAGGGGGTGAAATTTTGATGTTGGTTTATGTTTATGACTGTGATGTTGGTTTATGTTTATAACTTTTATTATCGGTTTATTACGGAATATGTGAACATGTGATATTTGATGTTTCGGTTTAATGGTGGTTGTTTAAGTTTGATATAGTTTGATGTTTCACTGTTGAACTCTTGATATTTTCTTGTTTTATTTATTATGAGTTCATTTTGATAGGGCGAGCTATATTTTTTTCGGATATGGTTCATCATCATAAAAAAGGGGGAGATTGTTAATACTCAGATTTTAATGATGATGATTGTCTGAAAGTTTATTTAAGTTATTGATATAACTTAATCAGAAAAATGGATGTCTTAAACTAATTGATTTGATCTTACTTGATTTCAGGAGATTTGACTTTTTCAATCCAGATATTGTTATTGATGATTATCCTAATTGTTATTAATTCGGTTAAGACTTTGTCAAATCTGTTTATTTTAAATGCTCAATCTTTCTAACAGATTCTAATCCTTATCTTCTGTTTATAGCCGTTTCAGTTCAAATTCAGAACAGCTATATTTTCAGGAAGAATATATATACATTCAGATTGATGATGACAACAACTTCGAGCAATCAGATTCTAATCTTCTAAAAACCATTCAAGATCAAATCAGTTCTGTTTTAGAAGATACATTATTCTTAAGTTGTATTAATTTATTTATCTATACTTGTGCCGGCTTATGGCAAATAGATAGGATTACAAAATTCAACCAAGGTTGCTAGCGAGCTAGGATTCGTGCCGCTAGTGGACAGTTGTGTCAAGGGAGGGGTTCTTCCAAGAGGTTTTTATTTTGTAATCGGGATAAACTGTAAGCGGATTATTATTGTGTTAATAATATTTTCTCTGTGCTAGTTGGCATAGGGACTTGGACGTAGGCCATAGATATTAATAGGGGCCGAACCAAGTGAAAAGTCTTGGTGTTATTTATAATTGTGCAGAATATTTCTATTCAGTTATTGTTTTATATATAACATATTGAGACAATTCCATTTAACAAAGAGACAGACTTTTTGTCAATTGAGACAGACTCATTCATATATTGTGCCTAGTTAATTTCAGTTTCCATATCTTATTATTTTTCACTCCATTTTTTTCTTTCTGAGCTTATGAAAGTTATGTGTTTTATTTTGGTTTAAACGAAAACCAAATCGAACAAACCCAAGTTTTTCCATTTGATATATAATAGATGCTGTTCGTAATTTTCTATATTTTTTACATGCTAGTTTTCTATAAAATTGTTTTGGTTAAAAATGGAATCAACAAATGCTCACTCTAGACTCGCAGCTACATTGATCTACTACGTTCTGTATATGAAAACTTGAGATGTATTACATATGTAGTAGATATATTTCAATTTTGTATTGTGCAAGTTTTCTAAGGTTTATTAATCTTGTGTTAGGTGATGCGGACATGATTGGCTTATTTCCATAGCAGACATGATCAGATTATTCCCACACTTTCATCTCGTATTTCTCTCTCGATCCGGTGTTCGTAATATAGTCTGCTGAACATGGTGAAATGGGATGTGTGCCATATTAGTAGTGTTTGTTACAACTTCCCATGCCCGTGATGTTTTTTGGTGAAAATTATCCGAATGTTATTGATGGAATTTGATAATAACAAGAATCGGAGATTGTTGGAATAGTAGAACGATTTTGTATAAATGCGGCTATTTTTAGGGGTTTAGGATTTGTAAAAATTAATGGGGCGAGATTTCGGAGTTGTCTCGATTTGTCTCGTGTATCGGATATTTTTTTTTTGCCAAGATGACTATGTACCAATTTATATTGGATCAAGCCCACGTAATTATGTGAAATTGTGTTTATTATTAAGAGATTTTATGGGGCAATTACTGATCTTATCTTGCATTATCTTGGCGTTTTGATATCTTCTTGATTTGAAGAAATCGTTTGAAGATATTTTATTTTATTCGTTGATTGAGATTGATTCTTTTCTCATTTCGAAGATAGGATATTACTTGGTGATTAAACAATTAATTATTTTTTGAAATTAATAATTAATAAAAATGAAATTTGGGACTATGCACATTCACTCTACAACTAGCATGAAAACCCGTGCAAGGCACGGGTCACTATCTAGCATAATTATTTTAACTTCTAAGTAGTTCGGTGTTTATGATAATTTATAGATCGTTTGACAGATGTCTCATTGTGGGTACAAAAGTTGGACTTGATCTCTGTAGTGAGATAGTTAGCGTTGAAAAGTATCATTGGTTGAGGTGTTTTTGAGTTAAGAAATGAGTAAATTCGATACTTATGATATTTGTTATGTGTAAGATCTATGTCAAAATATAATTATCTTACATACAGACATTAACCTACACGATTTTACTAATTTAGCTCATTTAGCGAATGATACATTTTCTTGTTTGTAAAATGTAATTTGCATTGTAAAATGTGTACAATGAAACATTTTCTTGTTTGTGAAATGTAATTTGCATTGTAGAATGTGTACATGCATAATATTAAAATTTAATATATAATGAATTTTCTAGTATGTTCACGTGAATTCAGTACATTTCCAATGAAATCAAGAACCGTTAGATCCACAGTCATTAGATCTTTTCAATCAAATCAATGGGAATCGTTAAATTTACTACAAATTTTATATATATTACCTTTTATATTTTTTATAACTAAAATTTCTTTTTTCTAACAATATTATCTATCTATCTATAATATAATAGACGGAACAATAAAAGTTTGGTTGGTAGTCTGGTCCCCCATGGTTTGTTCACTCATTCCACGCCGGTTAGATATTTCCAATCAAATTAATGAAAACCGTTAGATAAAATACTAAAAATATTAAATAGAGCACCTTTTATATTGTGTATAACTAAAAATATTATATAGAGTACTTTTTATATTTTTTCAACTAATTTTTTTCATACAAGTTTTACAAATAAGGACAAAATAGAAATCAATTAGAACCGTTAGATAAAATCCTAAAAATATTATATAGAGTACCTTTTATATTTTTTCAATAGTTAAATTATCTCACCTATTATAAGATTATGTTAATCGATATAATAATAGATACCAAATACTCCTCTACTCACGCGACACACACGCATACATATATATATATATATATATATATATATATTTAAAGTAAACACAGGGGAAATTTAAATATTTTAAATTAAATAAAATGTCATTGTTGAGTGGATTCGAACTTGGGTCTATACAATAATTTGCACCTCCTCTTACCACCACACCACTCAATTACATGTGTTGTAAATTACACACATCATATGTGTGTGTGTTGCTTGAGTAGAGAAATATTTGATATTATTATTTCTCTACTCAAGCGACACACACACATATGATGTGTGTAATTTACAACACATGTGATTGAGTGGTGTGGTGGTAAGAGGAGGTGCAAGTTATTGTGGAGACCCAAGTTTGAATCCGCTCAATATCAATTTTTTTAAGAATAATAAACATAAGGGCAATTTGGACATTTCAAATGCATTAAAATGTCTTGCCAATTTAGCATGAATAAAATGTCCCCCAATTAATTGACCCATGTTGGGCTATCATTAATATTAATATAAAGATGTAAAAATGGAAACTGATATAGGCGGTTATCATTGAATTTCCATACCGGATTTATATGCTTTTGACTTGTTCTTACACTCCATTTTAGACACACATTACAAGATATGTATAAAACGCATGCAGTTAACAAAAACACATTGTACATCTAATTTTAGTCATGGCTTCAATTCTCTCAATTTTCGTCTCCTTTTTCTTGCTCTTTTTTATTCACCACAGCACCTTGGCTGCCGGACCACCCACGGCTGCACCCACGTGTGCACCCACGGCTGCACCATCACCACAAATCCAACAAGCTTGTAAAGCTACAAGATATCCAGATACATGTATAAGCACGTTATCCGGGACAATAGAGTTACCACCAAACCCGGAACCAGGGCAAATCATTCAAGCTGCAATGAAGGTGTCACAGGCAGGCTTTCAAACGTCGTTGTCAAAGTTACAAGATCTCCTGCAAACATCCGGGAATGTTAATCTTACAAATAATATCAGGACAAGTTTAGAAATTATACGCCAAACAGAGTACAGGATAAATTCAACGGCTGTGGCTCTGCAACGGAGCAAAATCAAGACAGCACGTGCATGGCTGACCGCGGCTTTGAGTAGCCAAAGTGGTCTTATGACTGGACTAAATAAATATATTAAGGACGGTCCAATGGTTAATGAGACGATACAGGCTTTTAATTCTTCAGCAATGATTATAAGTAATGCTCTTAGTATGATCAGGGCTTATGACATGTTTGGGAACCAAACAGGGTCATGGGACGCACCAAAAACAGAGCGAGACGGGGTCTGGGAAAGTTCATCCATGCCAGGTTCTGGGACATGGAATGTGCAGTTTCCGCAAGGACTGGTGCCTAGTGTGACGGTGTGTAAGGTTGGTAAATGCGATTTTTCGACAGTCCAGGAAGCGGTGGATAAGGCACCAAATAATAGCATGACGGTTGAAGAGGCTGTTGACATGGGACCTAAGGGAAAACGGTTTGTGATTTCGATTAAGGAAGGCGTATATAATGAAAATGTAAAGGTTGCATTTGAGAAGAAAAATGTGGTATTTCTGGGAGATGGAATGGGCAAAACTGTTATTACAGGTTCCTTGAATGTCAACATGCCAAATATTAGTACTACACGGAACACACCTACTGTTGGTAACTCATCTTTTTCTCTTCTATATTTAACAATTTCTGCGTTGTTTGGACAAGCTATTTTTATAATTGTTTTGTTGATAACATATATTGAAATCATTTGAATTATATACATTTAGGAATTTTCTTTTGAAAATTTCGAAACGTAAAAATTGAAAAGAACGTTCAAAAATGAATGCGCGAAGAAATGGATGGAACGATGGAATATAAAAATATATTTTAACAAACTTTAAGCATTCTGAATTAGTTACTCATGCATGAAGTACAACTATTTTTACTCAAATAAAAAGTACAACCACTACACCAAAAACGGCCTTTTCCTACCATATAAATCTTACCAAAAAAACTTGGTAGGAATTGACCCCCCATTTCCTACCGACGACGAATATTTGTGCCAATAAATTATATGATGTATTCACAAGTATGGAATTAAGGGTGATTCTGTCTATCTTTCGGTTACGGATATATTTAGCAGTTTATATTTCTGCTACTTGTTTATACCACAAGTTCAATTCAAAATTTGATAATCATTAGTTTTTTTTTCTTTTTATTTCGAATAGAGGTGGAAGAATATGAAGAGTACAGCTCGAAAGAATTAAACCCTGTAAACAGAAACCAGATTTTATGATCTTATTTTCTTGTAATAGGTGTATATGGCGATGGTTTTATGGCAAGTAATCTCACAATAGAGAACACTGCTAATGTTGATATCCAGGCCGTGGCGCTGCTAACAGACAGCGATCTTGCTGTTATTGAGAACTGTGAAATTTTAGGTCATCAAGACACTCTTTATGCCAATGGACTTCGCCAATACTTCAAATCTTGTCGCGTTGAAGGAACCGTAGATTTCGTATTTGGTAATGCAGCCGCATTCTTCCAGGATTGCACCTTCCTAATCCGACCACGAATACAAACCCCTGAAAAAGGTGAGCAGAATGTTGTGACAGCACATAGTAAAGTAGATCCGGCTCAAGTAACTGGATATGTTTTCCAGAATTGTGTGATAAATGGTACTGACAAGTACATGGAATTTTATCGAAGCAATCCAAAAGTACATGAAAATTTCCTTGGGCGGCCGTGGAGGGAGTTCTCAAGGACAGTTTTTATAAGTTGTTTCATGGAAAATATTGTTAGTCCTGAAGGTTGGACAGAATGGGAAGGCGAGGAAGGACTGCAGACACTTTATTATGGAGAATTTAATTCTACAGGGCCGGGTGCAAATCCAGCTGCGCGAGTGCCATGGAGTAACAAGATTCCTCCTGATCATGTTTCGGCTTATAGTTTGCAGAATTTCATTCAAGGTTCCCTCTAAGTACACGTAGCAGGGGAGAGCGTTGTTCAGTTCAGTTCGGTTTTTGGATAAAATCGGAACCGAAACTGTACATTTTTTATTTTAAAAATTGAAAACTGCAACCAAACTGTTAGTTTGATTTTGGTTTCAAAAATCTCGGATCTGTTATTATTGGCTAGGTTTCGTTTTTAAAACCGCATGAAACAAAACTACTTTACTCAAATAGAAGTATTAGCACTTAGCAGTCTTCCAAAACCAACATAAATTAAAATTTAAAGCAATGGTGGCTATCTATAGTTTAGCACATCAAATAACAGCAACTTATACCAGTGGTCTAATCTTCTTTACTGGCCAATAGCCATCTATATTTTAGTGAATCAATGTAGTATGTTGTTCACAATTAAAATGATCAGAAGTCCAGGGCATTAGTGTTTGTTCAGGATAGAATTATGATTGTGAAGGAGGAAAATTGTGACAATTTCTTAGTCTAGTCTGTAACTCGGTATGCTTAGAGATGTGAACAAAGATGTATATAGCAGAATTTTTTTTCTTCTTCTTATTATTATTTAAAAAGTAATCAATAATTGGTTACACTCTGTTTATTTCAAATGTTTTTGAGAAAATTTTGAACTTTTGGAACATTTATCCACAAAGTAAAATTAAAGCATTAATGACTTGATCATAAAGTTTTTGTTGATATGTTACGCAATTAATTTAGATTTCTAAAATTATGGAATATATCTAAATAATTCACTACAATTCTTTTTTAAAATGTAATTTATATTACAGAAAGTATAAAATTTTAATTTCGTTATATTTGAATGGCTATGTATACTGAACAACAAATCTAAGTGGATTATATTCCACATGTCCACATTGCAAATTTTTAGGGGTTGTTATTTGACATGTCAGCAAACAGAGATAAAACTTTGGATAAAATATTAAATTCTAATGAAATTTGGAGCGCCAAAAGTTTCCCTCCCATTTGTGAAGTACGTAAAAACCCATTGTCCATCACTGTAACTGATGCTTAATTACTAAAATAAAAAACTTATCATTTTCCTACCAATATGTTTTACAACTAATTATTAGTAGGTAAAAATAACTTTTAGCTACCAATACATATTAGTAGGTATGTTATTGGTAAGTAAAGATCAAATTTTTTGTAGTGAATTAGTTTAATTCAAAATAAATATAATTATAATTATAAGATTAAATTAATTGCCACCAATAGCAAAGTTGTATATTAGAAATCTACCAACAACAGTGTTTGACCTGATATCGTGATATCTGGAGGGTTGTTTGAACTGATATCGGAAGGGGTAAATATCATAGTTAAACACTTAAAACATTATGTACTAAAAGTAAACTCAATCACAAATATTACATTGTTCTCCTACAATGTTTTTTTGCTACTAAAAAGTTTTAATACGCATAATGGTAAGTTGGTAACTGATATGGATAGAAAAGTAATTATAGAAATATAATTGTTGATTCTTTGGAAAGTCCAAGTATTTAAGGCCCAAAACCCAGATTATTTATTAATTTCGTAATTAATAAATAGGAAAAATATACAACTCATAAAAATAGTCCAAAAATATGGTAAATTCATCAAAGAAGGATCCGGAATCCCAATTAAAGGCAATTAAAGACTCATAGTCTTTATCAACAAGGAAAAGACTTATCCTGCAAGAAATACAATGTTTATCCATTATCAATAAGGAGACTTATTCGCTAAAACTCCTAAACATATCATAAATACTAGGCTCTAGACGCCTATATAAGGACCATGATCCTACAATCAGAACTACGTTTTGGGCAGAGCTCCATACGTCACAACGCCTCAAAGGCGCAACAAGCCACGAAGGTACCCCTAGAACTACGCTTTAGACTTCATCCTCGAATAAGGACATACAAGTCACTACGTCCTTGGTGTGCCCCTGCCGCCATAGCCCCGAGGGCAACACCAAGAACTACGTCTTTGGCTTGATTCTCAATAACGAATTGAGATACGTAGGCATCTTGTGAGGATCGATTTAGTCTCGAAACATAAGTGCAGCCATTAAAGCTCGAAGCTCATTAAACCTTAGCATTAAATACACAAGAACGTTTTTTATTCCACAACATTTGGCGCCGTCTGTGGGAAAACAACATCAACCATGGAAAACACACGAAGAACAGCTCGGGATACTCAAACTCCTGAGGATCGCCCTATCACCTCTGAGGCTGATACCCACGAAAATCAACCACCACCGACTACTGGCACTCAAGGCGCGAATATCCCCACCAACAATCAAGGACCGGAAATCCCGATTTCGGTTGAAGGGATGAATCCCCTGCAGATGGTCATTCTTGGATCTAATCCACAAGAGACTTTTCACCAGCAACCAATCTCGACTTCTCCACTCACCATGAATGCACCGAGAAGCCTTCAACTCCATACTACTGATCTCCCTCAATACGCGAATCAGACTTTGGGGATGCCAAGCTATGGCATGTCCCCTCGACCCATGGCGGGCGGTAGTGGAACTAATCCAATCTACCATGAGGCATATGTGCCCCCTTATATTCAAGGTCTGGGATCCCAAAATCAACAAACTCGCCAGACCCCTTTCGTTCAAGATTACTCGGGCCCATACACCGATGATGAGGGTTATACAACTGGGGAAGATGTCGCCCCAAGAAGGAGAGTTCTTCCCAGACAAATCGGGATCAACCCCAAACTACTAATGAGAAAATTGCAGCCCATGAGGCAGAGACTGCAAGACTCAAGAAACTCATTGCTGAGGAGGAGGCCGCTCAATCTCAAGGTCGAACGACTGAAGGGATCCCGATAATCAACTTGGATCCACCGGCAAGAAGAACCAAGAGGGCCGAAGCCCCAAGGGGTGATCCTAGTATTCTGTTGCCCCTGGGAGATCCTGATGATCCTACACCACCGTTTACTCAAGACATCATGAAAACGGCTATATCCAGAAAATTCAAGATGCCTTCGATCAAAGCCTATGATGGAACGGGAGATCCCTCAAATCATGTAAGGACCTTCTCCAATGCACTGCTGTTGCAGCCAACCAACGATGCGGTCAAGTATAGGGCGTTTCCACAAACCTTGGCGGGCATGGCCCAACGCTGGTATAGCCGTCTTCCTCCCAACTCCATTGGGTCTTTCAAGGAACTAAGCAAAGCTTTTATCAATCAGTTCATTAGTGGAAGGGTGCATGAGAAAAGCTCTACATCACTCATGGCAATCCAGCAAGGAAAGAATGAAGCCCTAAGGGACTACATCAATCGATTCACCCGGGAGGCTCTGAAAGTCCCGGACTTAGAGGACAGAGTGGCTATGATAGCCCTGCAACAAGGAACTACTGATGACCACTTCAAAAGGTAATTAGCTAAACATCCACCCGAGAGCATGCTGAAGCTCCAAGATAGAGCCGGAAAGTATATCAAGGCTAAAGAAAGCATAAGAAAGTATGAACCCACTGCTGGCGGTAGTGGAAACTCAAAGAAAAGAAAGGAAATTCAGGAGTACGACGTCAAGGAAAAGTTCCCCAGAATGTCAAAGGACTCTGATTCTCCACCCAAGAGAAACAATTTTGGGCCAAAGTTTACGGAGTATGCAAGATTGAACACTCCCAGGAGTCAAATTCTGATGGAGATAGCTAAGGAAGGAGATCTCAAATGGCCGAAGCCAATGAGGGCTGACATGTCCAAACGGAACCAAAATCAGTTCTGTCGGTTCCACAAAGAAGTCGGTCACGACACCGACGATTTTAGGCAATTGAAAGATGAGATCGAATTTCTGATACGAAGAGGAAAAATCAGCAAATTCATCAAGGATGGAAATCAAGGGAATCAAAGAGGAAACTATGAAAGGAAGGATTACGACAGAAGGGACAACGACCAAGATCGTAACCCTAAGCCCCGAGGGCCAATCATCAACATGATATTCGGAGGGCCAACTGCTGCTGGGTCCTCCCGAAACTCAAGAAAGGCTTATTCTCGAGAAGTAATGACCGTGGTTGGAGAAGCATCGAAGCGTGCCCGGACCGAAGTATCAATAGGTTTTGATGATTCAGACCTAGAGGGAGTGAAGCTTCCCCACGATGATCCTTAAGTCATCGTTCCTGTGATAGGAAATTCTGAAACCAAGAGAGTTCTAGTCGACAATGGAGCCTCAGTGGACATCTTGTTCCATGATGCTTTCATCAAAATGGGCTACACTGACTCTCAGTTGACACCCTCGAATATGCCCATATATGGATTCAATGGAGTGGAATCAAAGGTGGAAGGCACTATCCAACTCCCAATGACCATGGGGCAAGGGATGAATACGTCTACACAAATGCTGAACTTCATAGTTATAAAGGCAACTTCGACCTACAATGCAATCCTGGGAAGGACTGGTCTTCATGCGTTCAAGGCCGTTGCCTCATCCTATCATCTGAAAATCAAGTTCCCAACGAGGAATGGGATTGGTGAAGAACGAGGAGACCAAAAAATGGCTAGAAGTTGTTATGTAGCTGCGTTAAGGCCTGATGGAATCGGGGGGCAAGTTCTCCCAATTGAAGACATGGATACTAGTGACAACGAGGACCGAAGAGGGAAACCAGCTGAGGATTTAATCCCCATTCCCTTAGTCCCTGGTGAACCAGAGAAGGTGACATATGTTGGGGCACTACTACCTGAGCCATTGAAAAGCAAGCTCATATCTTTTCTTCAAGAGAATAATGACGTTTTTGCTTGGACAACGGCTGACATGCCAGGGATTGATCCCCAATTGATAACTCACAAGTTAAATGTGGATCCTGAAAAAAAGACGGTGAAACAAAAGAAGAGAAATTTTGCTCCAGAAAGACAAGAGGCCATTAAACAAGAAGTGGAAAAGCTTCTAGAGGCCGGATTCATTGAAGAGATACAATTCTCGGAATGGTTGGCTAACCCCGTGATGGTCAAAAAGGCCAATGGAAAATGGAGAATGTGTGTGGACTTCACTGACTTGAATGATGCATGTCCTAAGGATTTTTTTCCCTTACCAAGGATTGATGCATTAATAGATGCTACAGCTGGACACGAGATGCTCAGCTTCATGGATGGCTTCAGTGGATACAATCAAATTAAGATGC
This sequence comes from Heracleum sosnowskyi, assembly GCA_030848705.1. Classification (NCBI taxonomy): domain Eukaryota; kingdom Viridiplantae; phylum Streptophyta; class Magnoliopsida; order Apiales; family Apiaceae; genus Heracleum; species Heracleum sosnowskyi. Next base: position 2,727,719 of record CM061242.1, on the reverse strand, counting down.
ACAAGTATGACGTCTCCAAGGTATCATTCATCACTGACTTTGGTGTTTTCTGTTATCTAGTCATGGCATTTGGGCTTAAGAATGCAGGGGCAACCTACCAAAGGTTGGTGAACAAAATTTTTGGACACCTAATTGGGAAAACCATGGAGGTCTACGTAGATGACATGTTAGTCAAGAGCCTCGATAAGGCCGATCACATTGAGCACCTCCGAGAGGCATTTGAAGTGCTAAGGCGCCACAAGATGATGTTGAATCCAGCTAAGTGTGCCTTTGGTGTGGGCTCGGGAAAGTTTTTAGGCCTAATGGTTTCCAAGAGAGGAATCGAGGCCAATCCCGACAAAATCAAAGCAATTCTAGACATGGAACCACGAAAGACTGTCAAGGATGTCCAAAAACTAACGGGAAGAGTGGCAGCATTGGGAAGATTTATCTCCAAGTCAGGAGAGAAGTGCTTATCTTTCTTCAAAGTACTCAAGAACGTGAAAAATTTTTAATGGACAACGGAGAGCCAAGAGGCCTTTGAGGCCCTGAAGAAATACATGGCTGAGGCACCACTGTTGGCAAAGCCCAAGCCAGGGGAAATTCTCTATTTGTACTTGGCGGTCTCTAGCACAGCCCTTGGAGCCGTTTTGGTAAAAGAAAAATTGAAGGTTCAGAAACTCATCTACTATGTGAGTAAGATTCTACATGGGGCAGAAATAAACTACTCAACGATTGAGAAGTTTGCCTTAGCCTTTATAATGGCCTCAAGAAAGCTACGCCCGTACTTCCAGGCTCACAAGATAGAGGTCTTGACTGATCAACCTCTAAGAAACATCTTGCATAGCCCTCAAGTTAGTGGAAGGTTGATCAATGGGCCATTGAATTGGGCGAATTTGACATCAAGTATAAGCCTCGAACGGCCATAAAAGCTCAAGCACTTGCTGACTTCATGGTTGAATGTACCATTGACAACCAAGAAGTCGGGGGCAGGAAGTAATAGTGGAGGATGAGAAAGATCAAGAGATGGATTTCAAAGAATATTGGGTGCTCTATTTTGATGGAGCATCAAAAACAAAATCAAGTGGAGTCGGTTTAGTGCTACAAAGTCCTGATGGATTCCTCATAGAGTATGCACTAAAACTTGACTTCCCAACGACAAACAATGAGGCTGAGTATGAAGCTCTCACAGCTGGCTTAGGGCTGGCTGGAGCCTTGAGAGTTAAAACTCTGAAAGTATGTGGAGATTCGAGGCTAGTGGTTTCCCAAGTAAATGAGGAATTTGAGGCCAGAGATGAAGTCATGGCCAAGTACTTGAAACTTGTCAAGGCCATTATGACTCAGTTTGATGAATGCTATGTAGAGCACATTCCAAGGGAAGAAAACATGAAGGCTGATGCCTTGTCTAAATTTGCTTCTTCCGAAATTGAAAATTATGCAGGGAGTGTATACTTCCAAGTCTTAAAGACCCCAAGAATCAACGGAAAGTTGCTAGCACCCATTGATGTTGGCAGTTGTTGGATGGATCCCATCAAATCTCATCTAGAAACTGGGTGGTTACCCAACGACATTTCAGAAGCACGAAAGCTATACGTCAGAGCACTAAGGTATACCCTGATTGAGGGAATCCTATACAAGAAGTCTTTCATCATTCCATATCTGAAATGTTTGAGACCTCAAGAGGCAGAATTGGCCCTGAAGGAAGTACATGAAGGAATTTGTGGGCAGCACTTGGGGGGCAGAGCCATTGCCCATAAAATCACTCGTCTAGGTTTCTACTGGCCAAGCATACTTGCTGATGCTAAAAGCTACGTGAAGAAATGTGAACGGTGCCAAAAGCATGCACCAGTGGTTAGACAACCACCAGAAATGATGACATCCATTAACTCACCTATCCCCTTTGCCATGTGAGGAATGGATATACTCGGGCCATTTCCAATGGCAAGTTCTCAACGAAAGTTCTTGATAGTAGCAATCGACTACTTCACCAAGTGGATTGAGGCTAAGCCATTAGCCAAGATAACCACCAAGCAAGTAATGCATTTCTTCTGGGAAAATGTGATATGAAGATATGGAATTCCACGAATCCTGGTTGTTAATCCCAAATGACCTAACAGAATTGTAGAAGGGGGGGTTGAATACAATTCTTGATATTTTCTTAAACTTAAAACACTTATAAAATAAAACTGAACTGAATAAGTAAAAACACAAGAGATAAATAATTCAGTTGGATTGTTTGATGATCCAACTGAAGTGTTTTTATTTCGGAAATAATCTGTGATACAAAATGTACACAGCTGCTCAGTTACAAGGTTGTAGAGAAGAATGCTCTCAAAGATAGCTAATACAAACTATTTGTTTTTCTTCTCTCACACTTAAAGTAACTGCTACACTTGGTTATATATTCCCAAGTTTACAACTCTACGTTTGGCTAAACTAAAGAACAATAGTAGTAACCATCAGTAGCTTGCTTTTCATTCCTTTTGTCCAATGGTCCTTGGAGATCTTTGCTTTTGTCTTCATGCTTATTATAATCATTCCCAAGAGCCTTATTGGAAATTGGAATGTTTCCTTATTTCCAGTAACCATTTTGATGGCTTTCAATGCAAAGTACACTTCCATATCTCCTTTAGATCTGTTCAGTAAACTGTCACTATCACTTTGTCAACTGTTCAAAAAGCAATAGTGATTCGTTGATAGCAGGGAGATGTGTTTCGTTGATAGCTTTATTCTTCATTCCGTTGATGGTGTTTTCCTCGTTTCGTTGATGAGTAAACTCCATACCGTTGACAGAGTAATCTTCATACCGTTGACATGTCTTCACTTAGGCAAAATTACAAGGCATAACATATTTACAATTAACCAACCTATTTTGCCTATCTAGTACTTAGTCAACATGACTTAGAAAACCTATCTAGTACATACAACAAAATGCATATCAAACTGTGAAGTATTGTACAGTGCAATTGCTACAACACTCATTCCGTTGATGAGCTTCCTGTCAACGAAACACTGCAAAGCATGCCATTCCGTTGACAGTTACAAAATGACTTAATACAAAATCTACTAAGTGTTTTTATAATTATCATCAAGAACAACATATTCCTAACAATCTCCCCCAATTTATGACTGATACAATAACAACCATAAATCAAGAGCCTTGATGATAACAAAAACACTCAGTCAAATTACACATGTTAAAAGTAGAAATTGCATTGAACTTCATTGAATTTAATTAAAATACAAAGTAGAAAATCTTACAAAACAAGTGCACAGAGTTGCTCCTCTAGACTGAGCAGATTTTTCATCTTTGCCTCTGTGGTCTTGTTTTCTTCCCTTTTCTTGCATTATTCTCCTCAATCTGAGCTTGAAGTCTTCTGTAGAAAATCTTCTCTTCTTCATCTTGATTCCCCAACTTGGATTGCATTAATCTTAGAGTTTCATTGGATGCCTTCTCCAGTTGGTCTTCTATTCTGAAGAATCTTCTACAGTTGTCCTTGTCTCTGAATTCCATCATCCAAAAAGGTTGGAGATGAATTTTCTTTCCTGTTTGAGGGACCTTCAATACTCTGGGAAGTGCACCAGGCTTGTTCCAGCTAGCTTTGATTTGGCAAATTTTGGAAACAACTTCAGACTTAGCTGTTTTGGTAAAACCAAAATCTTTCTTCAGGCTTTTAAACATAGATAGCAGTGTCTGATAGTCTTCTCCCAGAATTCTATGTAGAGGCCAAACCTGTTCTCTCCCACCCTTGTAGACAAACACCAATCTCTCTGGTAGTTTGTAAGAAGCTGCTATTCCTCTTACTTCAACTAGGTCATCAAGATGGATATGTAGGTCAGACTCCTCCCTGATATCAGCAATGTAGATGAAGTCTTCTGGGTTGGTAGGAGGTTTTTCAGCTTGTGGTCTCCTTACTAGAATTGGCTTAGCCTTGGTAGCCCTTTGCTTAGATTTCTTCTTTGGATCCATCTCAAAGAGGAATTTTGGAAAGTTGGCCTCATCAAACTCAATTGGCTCTTCCTTTGGCTCAATTGGCTGATCATGGAAATTAACAGGATGTTTAGGATCAAAGGCTAACTTTACCCCTAGAGCTGGATCAGGAATTGTTGGAGGTGCAGTTGGTACAGAAGAGTCTGATGCAATACTCTGAGAGTCATCATTCTCAAAGGCTATATTTCTCCTAGCTCTTGCCTTTGGTTGCCTTGTGCTCTTCTTTGCACTCCTTTCCTCTCTGGCTTTTTCTTCTTGCTGTCTTTCTTCTTCATCAAGAGATTGAGCAACTGCAAGTGCTTGCATTGCTGCTCTTTCTGACTCTTCAGCCTTAGCTTCAGCAAAGTTTGGGTGACCAGCCCAAACACAGATTTGTTGTCCATTCCTGTAGACAATTGCCCTTTGCTTCCTTACCTCATAATTATTGCTTTCCTTGCTTTTTGTGATGAGTAGACCAAGAAGCTTGTGCTCATCTGGATAAGGTGTAGGATAGAAAGTCCTTTCTGTATTTTTGCCCTTTGGTTTAGCAGGAGACTTGGGAGATAAGCTTCTTTGCAATGTAGCTTGTTCCACATCCCTAATGCATGAAGTTTGTCCTTTCTCCTTCCTTGATCCTTGAGTGACTCCATGCAGAAGGGGCTCTACCTTATATGAAGAATTGATCTGTGGCTCCCATTCCGTTGACACTAAAACCATGGCATCTGTTGATGGCTCTGTTGAAGAAGCTTGATTCGTTGATGGATCTGAATCCTTTGCAGTACCAGCTAACTTCTTGATTCTTTCTTCTATCCTGGACCAGTGGTCTTTAATTTGTTCAGCAAGCTGTATCTTCATAGAAGCTTGCTGAATCAGGTCAATGTTGTCCAGTTTAGCTTTGCCTGACTCCCCCATAGCTAGTGGCTCCTTTGGCAGGGAAATGGCTGGGACCATAACCTTTGTGATTTGAATGTCTAGCTCCTTAGATTTCTCCCCCTTTTTGTTATCATCAAGAGAGATGACTCGGAGTCCTTGAGCTGCCACTAGCTGGGCCAACAGTTGTGTCTGCTTCTCCTGTTCCTTTTGCATCTGAGATAAAGTAGCTTCCACCTTGTCCACTCTAGAAGAGAGAGTCTTCAAGGAGGTAGCCACCTCAGGTTCCTTAGAGAAAAACCTGTTCATCTTGGACACAGTGAGAAGAGGAAGCTTTTCATCTAGCCTCCTGTCATTAGCATCCTTGAGATTGCTAATTGAGTCCTTGATTTCTCTAGCCTCAATCCTTGTCTGCATCATCTGTAGCCTTTGGATTTCCAGAGAATCCATAATAGCCTTGTAGAATTTCTTGTCATTGGCATTTGCAGACTCATGAGCCAGATAGGCCTCATTGTACTGCCTTGTGATTGCAGCATCCAGGGAGATCCTTCCTTGTAAATCTTGAGAAAGCCAGTTTGGTGTAGGAGGCACCACAGAAGTCCCAGTCTGTGAAGTAGTGGCCACCTGATTGTCACCAAAGCTGTCCTCATCATCAGAGAAATCAAAGTCACCACTTGCTGCAGCTCCTGGAGATAGATTGGTCAAGGCATCCTTTGCTCTTTGCATTGATGCAGTTGTATGAATTAGTTGGAGTGACCTCTCTGCCTCCACATTGCCCTGTTGAGCCAAAACTTGATAGGCTGACACAGGATGAGTAAAGGTCTCAGGATCCAGAGAAATACTATCCAGAGTTTGTTGATAATGCTCTTGGAAAGTAAGTTCCCTTTCTCCCTCATTGACCTCCATTGACTCACTAGCAATGGCTGCTTCCTCCCTTATGACTCCTGTAGTCCCTTCTCTCTCTCCTCTATTTTCTTGCATCATGGGCTCCCCATGGCTCACACCTCTCACACCCTCACCTTCACCTACTAAGGTGGAACTCTCAATCTCTCCTTTTGCCTGGCTGGAAGAAATAGCCAGCCTCTCACTCTCATTCTCTCCTTTTGCCTGGCTGCAAGCCAGCCTCTCAGTTTCACTCCCTCTCAATCTTAAAAGTGTCTCAACTACCACCAGGTCATCTACACTAGTTGTGGAAACAACTAGATTTTCAATAAGGGGTGTAGAATGACCTATCAACGGAATGGTAGTTTGAACTGTCAACGGTATGGATACCGTTGATGGAGAAACACTTCTCAACGAAATAGACTGTTTCGTTGATGAAGTCAAGAAAGCACTTTGAGAATGAGAAGTTACAGTAGAGTCTGTGGTGATTGATTTGAGAGTTTGGTCCACAGATCCCCTTGCAACTTCAGAAAAAAGTGGTTGATGGCCCAACAAATCACTTAACAAGTGATGGCCACCAGCTTCAGAGTGGGGCTTCTCCAAGATTAGAGTTGGAGAATCAGGAATAGATGTATGGATCATGTCCACATCTAGAGATAGAGTTGGTGAATTTGATGGAGATAGTTCAAGGTTGATGTTTAGAGAATGGGACTATAACCCCAGAGTTATAATAGGGGTTACATCAAACTGAATTTGAGAAACTGGAAGTGTTGCTTCCAGTGTGTGTGCACCCTGTGAACCCTTGGACTTTTGCTTCACTCTCCTTTGGTATTGGGAAAATGTAGACTGAGGGCTTGAAGTGTCCCTTACCCTTTTGGACTGTGCTCTAGGTTGAGAGCTTGTTTCAATAATTACATCCTTTTGGGAGGATGCAATTAGACTTGTGTTTAAATCCATTTTACTCATTGTGCCTTGTTGGGAAGACACAATGGGGCTAGGCTGGGAAACACTTACCTCACCTTCCTTATTCTTGGGGTTTCTTTTATGTTCACCCCTTCCCTCACCTCTCACAACTCCAGACTCACTCCCCTTAGGTTGTGTGGTAGTTTTTACAACAGGTGCCTTTTGATAAGCACCTGAGGTTGGCTTGGAGGATTTCTTAGATTTTGGTTTTGTTGCTGGGGCAGGAGCCTGTTGGGTCACAGCTACAGACTCCATAGCAACTGGGTTGGATGAAACAATGGAAGTAACAGCTATACTAACAGGGATATCAGTAGTTACCTCAATGATTGGCAGATACACCACTGGAACATCACCATTGTGGTTCAGCCTCAGTATGTCTGTCAATACTCTCTTCTCTTGTACAAAGCACTCAAACCTGGCAGTAGGGTTAGAGATAACTAATGGTGCTGGACTAACATGATTAGCCAGAATCATCAGAAACCTTGCATAATAGATATTTTTCTTCCTATTTGCCTTATCACCCAACTTAGCACCAATTTCATACATAAGTTGGGTGCTAAAGTTGTAATATCTATCATTTAGAAGCATGGTTAGGAGAATTAACATAGAGTTAGTTAATGCATCAAAATTACTAATCTTTACAGAAAAGACCTTAATGAATGCATCAGCTAAATAACTGTATTCCCTAACCAAACCTCTCCTAATTATCTTACCCAAGTTATCAGTAGGCAAAGAGTAGTTTATAGAATTTAGCATGGTAGTTATTTCAGTGTTAGAAGGCAAAGCATCACAGTTATTATCAGGAATATGTAAACATGCTTGCAGAACATCAGAATTAACTATGTACTCATTACCTTGAAGAGTGAATTGCAGTGTGCAGTTTGTTCCACTATACTCACATGAGGTCCAAATCTCCTCGATTATTTCATTGTAGAGTGGTGTAGAGTGAAACATCGCATAGCCCAACTTACAGTTCCTCATGAAGTCCATCATCTTGAAAAAGATGATGTTCGGACTCTCCTTAACAACAAATGGAATAGAATTGTTCTTCTCATAGATGAACCCACCAGCAGACATAAGCTTGACTATGGGTGCCATTGTTGAGTGAGGAAAAGCTTCGAGCTGTATTACTTGTTAGAGAGAAGAAGATAGAAAAACTTTTGGAATTTTGAGAACAGGTAGAAATGAAATAAAGAAATTGAAATTTCTTAAATACTCCCCCAAAAATTCTCAGAAATTAAGTCCAATAATTAATCTAAATTACCTGATTGGCTTAAAAAGTAACCGTTATAATTAAATATTACCACGATTTATACTTACAGGGGTGTATGCATAGATCGTGATAAAGAACGAGCAGTTTCAACGGTTCAGATTAAAAAGCGCTACATCAACGAATCAGATTGGGCGGTTAAAGTCCCGTCTTATTTCGTTGATAAAGCTGCGTTTCGTTGATATAAAAGAGCTATCAACGAAACACCCAGAAAAATGCTAAGACTGTCAACGGAATGGTTCGTTTCGTTGACATAGTAATTTTGACTTAGACAAAATTTCACTTTTTCATAAGAAAATTAATTCACAGAAAAACATTGCAAGTTTCTGGCTGCATTTTTAACTTGCAAAAATCTCAAAATAATTAAGAGAAATTTATCATACCTAGCTCACTTACTAATCTTGAGAATGTGGATTCATCAAGTGGCTTGGTAAAGATGTCTGCAAGTTGTTGTTCACTTGGAACAAAATGTAACTCCACAGTACCATTCATAACATGTTCTCTAATAAAGTGGTACTTGATGTCAATGTGCTTGGTCCTTGAATGCTGCACTGGGTTCTCAGTAATGACAATGGCACTAGTGTTGTCACAGAAAATAGGAATTTTATCAACTCTTATTCCATAATCAAGTAGTTGATTTTTCATCCATAAAATCTGTGCACAACAACTTCCAGCTGCAATATACTCAGCCTCAGCTGTAGAGGTAGAAACTGAGTTTTGTTTCTTGCTGAACCATGAGACAAGCTTGTTTCCTAAGAATTGACAGGTGCCTGTTGTGCTTTTCCTGTCAATTTTACATCCTGCAAAATCTGCATCTGAATAACCAATTAGTTCAAAACCAGATTCTCTAGGATACCAAATGCCAAGGTTTGGTGTTCCTTTGAGATATCTGAAAATTCTTTTAATAGCAACTAAATGGGATTCCCTAGGATCAGCCTGAAATCTAGCACATAGATATGTAGCAAACATAATATCAGGTCTACTAGCTGTTAAATATAAAAGTGAGCCTACCATGCCTCTGTAACCTGAAATGTCCACAGATTTTTCCTTAGTATTCAATTCAAGTTTGGTGGCAGTAGGCATGGGAGTTTTGGCAGGAGAGCATTCCATTAAATTAAACTTCTTTAATAAATCATGAATGTATTTTGTTTGACTAATAAAAATGCCTTCATTAACTTGCTTCACTTGAAGACCAAGAAAGTAAGTTAATTCTCCCATCATGCTCATTTCATATTTACTTTGCATAAGCTTGGCAAACTTTTGACAAAGTTTCACATCTGTAGACCCAAAGATTATGTCATCTACATAAATTTGAACAAGTATAGTAGAACCATTCACAACCCTGTGAAAAAGAGTTTTATCTACAGTACATCTAGTGAAGTGATTCTCAAGGAGGAACTGTGAAAGTGTGTCATACCAGGCTCTAGGTGCTTGTTTCAAACCATAGAGTGCTTTGAGGAGGAAGTATACATATTCTGGAAAATCATCATCTTCAAAACCAGGAGGTTGACTTACATACACCTCCTCTTCCAATTCCCCATTCAGAAAAGCACTCTTCACATCCATTTGATAGACTTTGAAATTGGCATGGGCTGCATAGGCTAGGAAAATCCTTATTGCTTCTAGTCTTGCAACAGGAGCAAAGGTTTCATCAAAATCAATTCCTTCTTCCTGTGAATAGCCTTTTGCAACCAATCTAGCTTTGTTCCTTGTGACTATGCCATTTTCATCCATCTTGTTTCTGAACACCCATTTTGTGCCTATGACACTCCTGTCCTTAGGCTTGGTCACCAGCTTCCAAACATTGTTCCTTTCAAATTGGTTTAGCTCTTCTTGCATAGCCAAGACCCAATCTGGATCTAGAAGTGCATCCTCAACTTTCTTTGGCTCATCTTGAGACAGAAAGCTGCTATATAGACATTCTTCTTGAGTTGCTCTTCTAGTTTGGACTTTTGAAGACACATCACCTATAATAAGTTCAAAGGGATGATCTTTAGTCCATTTCCTTGAGGGAGGTAGATTTGCTCTTGAAGAGGTAGCTTCATGATCATGATTGCATTGATTGGATATTTGTCCTTGAGAAACTCCCCCTGAGTTTGTTGTCCCTAAATGATCACTCCTGGAAGCATTTCTGTGACTGTCAACGGATTGTCCATTTTGACTGTCAACGAAACGCTCATTCTGACTATCAACGAAACGCTCATTCTGACTGTCAACGGAATGTCCATTTGGTCTACTAGCACCTATTCTTTTCAATCTTAATGCAGCAATTTCATCTTCACTGCTGCTTTCATCTGTGCTAGATACAACAACTTTAGGCTGTTTCTCAGTAGCCTTAACATGATCCATTTGATCTCCTTCCTCATTTTCAAAAGAAAGACTTTCATGGAAACCTTCATCACAGAGACCCTGAATTTTGAGATCATCAAAAACAACATGTACAGATTCCATAACAATGTTGGTTCTGAGATTGTAGACTCTGTAGGCTTTCCCTGCTGCATAACCCACAAATATTGCTTCATCCGCCTTTGCTTCAAATTTTCCCAAGTGCTCAGCTTGATTTCTCAGAACAAAACACTTGCATCCAAAGACATGAAGAAAATCCAATAGTGGCTTCTTTCTTTTGAGTAGCTGATAAGGGGTCATTCCTTTGGCCTGATTAATCAAAGAAATATTCTGAGTGAAGCAAGCTGTATTAACTGCCTCAGCCCAAAAATAAGTTGGTAACTTTGATTCATCTAGCATTGTCCTTGCAGCTTCAATAAGTGTTCTGTGTTTCCTTTCAACTACACCATTTTGCTGTGGTGTCCTTGCTGCTGAAAACTCATGCAAAATACCATTTTCTTCACAGAACACCTTCATGCTTGAATTCTTGAATTCTGTCCCATTGTCACTCTTAATCCTTCTTACTTTCAAGTCAGGATGATTGTTTACCATCTTGATGTGATTGATAATGATTTCACTTGCCTCATTCTTGGAGAGCAAAAAGAAAGTCCATGTAAATCTAGAAAAATCATCAACAATCACAAGACAATATTTCTTCTTTGAAATAGACATGACATTTACAGGGCCAAACAAATCCATATGAAGCAACTCAAGCTGATGGACAATTGATGACTCTGTCTTGCTTTTGAATGATGCCTTCTTTTGTTTCCCTTTTTGACAGGCATCACACAAACCATCCTTGGAAAACTCCACTTGTGGAATTCCTCTAGCAAGATCTTTCCTCACCAAATCATTCATAACTTTAAAGTTCAGATGAGATAATTTCTTGTGCCATAGCCAACTTTCATCCTTGCTTGCCTTGCTGAAAAGGCAAGTGATGGTTTCTGGACTTGTGCTACTAAAGTCAGCAATGTACACATTCCCTCTTCTGAATCCAGTCATTACCACATTGTTGTTTCCTCCTTTAGAAACAACACAGGCTTCTTTAGAAAAAGTAACTAAAAATCCTTTGTCACAAAGTTGGCTGATACTAAGCAAATTGTGCTTAAGACCATCCACCAATGCAACTTCATCTATGATGACATTCTCTTTTGAAATCAAGCCATATCCCTTAGTGTAGCCTTTGCTGTCATCTCCAAAAGCAATACAAGGGCCAGCTCTTTCCTGAAACTCTGTGAGCAGGGTAGAATCACCAGTCATGTGTCTTGAACAACCACTATCCAAGTACCAAAGATTCCTTTTGTCTCCCTGCACACAATAAAATCAAATCAAGTTGATTTTGGTACCCAAGTTTCCTTGGGTCCTGTTTTGTTAGCCTTTGCTTTTCCTTTTATATCATTTTTCACCTTGGGCTCAGATTGATTTAAGTCAATCTTTATCCTTGGTGTTGATTTCTGATGTTTGCTCACATTTTCATTCACAGCATGCATAATTTGAGGAACAAACATGTTATTCATATTCCATGGCATTTGTGGCATATTAAACATATTCATGTATGGATTAGACACAAATGGCATGCTGGCATATGGATTTTGAAATTGTGCATATGGAGCAAACATGTTAGGCATAACAGGCATTGTAGGCATAGAACTATTCATTGCAGGCTTGGGAATTTTCACTTTAACAGTCTTCTTAACAGATTTGCAGTTAGTAGATAAATGACTAACACTTCCACAATTAACACATGTCTTTCTAGGAGCATATTTATCAGGTGTGTAATTGTTGTGTTTGTTAATTCCTACTTTGCCATTCCTGTTATTCTTTTTATTTCCCTTAGCCTCAACTTGAACATTCTCTAACTTATCTTTCAATTGCTTGTTGGATAAGTGACCTACATTAGCTCTCTCAACAGGCTTCTCAACTTCCTTTGATTTACTAGACTCACCTTGAACAAAGTTCTTGGTGACAGGACCATACTTGTCATTGAGTCTAGTGAGTTTATCTTTTCTTTTGTCTGTCAACGAAACTCCCTGATCGGTTGATGGTTCATCTGTCAACGGAACATTGCATTCCGTTGACATATCAACCTTCAACAAATGATCATTGTTGTTTGTTGACTCTGTTTCTGATTCTAAGGTTTCACAAACATACCCTAGTTTCTCTTTGTTCTTTTTCCATGATTGTTCACAGAAAGATTCCATACCTTGAACATTAATGATGTTGGTAGCAACATTCCTGGAATCTTTCCATTTAGCAATCACACTTTGTTCTATTTCAAGCTGTGTCTTAAGAATTTCTTCCCTTTGTAACACGTTCTCAAGTTCCTTCTTAGCATCCCTACTAACACATCTCATTTTCTCAAATTCAATGAGCTGTGCTTCTAACATTGCATTCCTATCACTTAAGAGCAAATTAGTCTCTTTTATTCTTGAATTCTCTTTGGTAAGTGATTTAAGAGTAACACGCAAATTATACAATACAGTAGACATTTCATTTACTGCACTATCGCATTCCTCTTTAGAAAGCTCAGAAAGATTAGTAATTGTTACCTGGTTGCTTGAGGAGCTTGCTTCCTGCTCATGATTGTTAGCCATAAGAGCCAAGTTGACATATTCAACATCATCATCAGAATCTTCACCATTACCAGCCCAATCATACTCCTGAGACATGAAAGCCTTTTCTTTTTGCTTGAGAAGTTCAAAGTATTTCTTTTTATAATCAACAGGCTCAAATTTCCTGTTGCTCTTCTCAATCTTGGGCTTTCTGCAGTCTCCAGCAAAGTGACCAAGCATTCCACAATTGAAACATTTAGATTTAGACTTTTCAATCCAGTTACTTTTGTTAGGTTGAAAGTCTCTCCTTGGTGGTCTTGCTTCTGAGTTTCTCTTGAACTTGAACTTAGAGAATTTTCTTGACAGAAAAGCAATGTGTTCATCAATCTCATCTAAGTCATCCAAGTTGGCTGGTTCTGGTTCTTCTTCTTCTGTCATCTTACCTTTACCTTTGCTAACATCACTTCTACAACTAGCTCGACTAGTTGTTGCCTTTGCAGCTTCTTCAGTGTCATCTTCCAGTTGGTTCACAGATGCAATCAATGCAATAGATCCACCCTTCTTCTGTACCTTCTCAATTTCTTCATCTTGCTCCATTTCCAACTCATATGTCTTTAATGTTCCATACAGCCTTTCAAGAGTGTAATCTTTGTACTCTTGAGTGTTTCTTAGAGAAACAGTCATAGGCTTCCATTCTTTTGGAAGAGCTCTAAGAAATTTAAGGTTTGAATCCTTGGTTTGATAGATCCTCCCATACAACTTTAATCCATTCAAAAGCTTTTGAAACCTACTAAACGTGTCATTTAGGGTTTCACCAGCTTTAAAGTGAAAGTGCTCATATTGTTGTATAAGGAGTTGCATTTTGTTTTCCCTAACTTGCTCAGTACCTTCACAGAGAGTTCTAACAGTGTCCCATACTTCTTTGGAGGTCGTACAGTTTATGACATTGTCAAACATCTCTTGCTCCAAACCATTAAACAGAATGTTCATGGTTCTTTTATCTTTATGAACTTCTGCAACATCTTCAATAGTCCATTCTGAGACAAGTTTTGGAATTTCCACATCAGGAGCATCATCTGGCAGTCCAACTCTAGATGCAACCTTCATGGGAACGTGTGGACCTTTCTCAATGCAGTCTACATATCTCTCATCCATAGACATGAGATGTAAATGCATCTTTACTTTCCAGTGAAAGTAATTGTCCTTATCAAGAACTGGTATCTTCACACCTGCATCCTTCTTCACCATGGTTTCTGTTTTTGGTCTTGATCTTTAAACTTCTTGTTTGTTAGAAGCTTGCTCTGATACCAATTGTTAATCCCAAATGACCTAACAGAATTGTAGAAGGGGGGGTTGAATACAATTCTTGATATTTTCTTAAACTTAAAACACTTATAAAATAAAACTGAACTGAATAAGTAAAAACACAAGATATAAATAATTCAGTTGGATTGTTTGATGATCCAACTGAAGTGTTTTTATTTCGGAAATAATCTGTGATACAAAATGTACACAGCTGCTCAGTTACAAGGTTGTAGAGAAGAATGCTCTCAAAGATAGCTAATACAAACTATTTGTTTTTCTTCTCTCACACTTAAAGTAACTGCTACACTTGGTTATATATTCCCAAGTTTACAACTCTACGTTTGGCTAAACTAAAGAACAATAGTAGTAACCATCAATAGCTTGCTTTTCATTCCTTTTGTCCAATGGTCCTTGGAGATCTTTGCTTTTGTCTTCATGCTTATTATAATCATTCCCAAGAGCCTTATTGGAAATTGGAATGTTTCCTTATTTCCAGTAACCATTTTGATGGCTTCCAATGCAAAGTACACTTCCATATCTCCTTTAGATCTGTTCAGTAAACTGTCACTATCACTTTGTCAACTGTTCAAAAAGCAATAGTGATTCGTTGATAGCAGGGAGATGTGTTTCGTTGATAGCTTTATTCTTCATTCCGTTGATGGTGTTTTCCTCGTTTCGTTGATGAGTAAACTCCATACCGTTGACAGAGTAATCTTCATACCGTTGACATGTCTTCACTTAGGCAAAATTACAAGGCATAACATATTTACAATTAACCAACCTATTTTGCCTATCTAGTACTTAGTCAACATGACTTAGAAAACCTATCTAGTACATACAACAAAATGCATATCAAACTGTGAAGTATTGTACAGTGCAATTGCTACAACACTCATTCCGTTGATGAGCTTCCTGTCAACGAAACACTGCAAAGCATGCCATTCCGTTGACAGTTACAAAATGACTTAATACAAAATCTACTAAGTGTTTTTATAATTATCATCAAGAACAACATATTCCTAACACTGGTCACGGACAATGGAACTCAGTTTAACAACGATGAGTTCAAGAAGTATTGCGATGAGAATGATATCAAGTTGCGCTTCACTTCTGTTGCCCATCCACAAGCAAATGGGCAAGCTGAGGTTGCAAATCGAATTATCCTAGATGGACTGAAGAAAAGAGTTGAACGCTCCAGAAACACTTGGGTAGACGAATTGCTCCCCATACTTTGGGCATATCGTACTACCTGCAAAGTCACCACTGGAGCAACTCCATTTCAATTGGCTTATGGAGCAGAGGCAGTGGTTCCGGTGGAAATTACTCACACGTCTCCAAGAGTTGAGGCTTATGAACCAGAAACAAATGAAGAAGGCTTGAGGCTAGCTTTAGATCTAATTGACGAAGTTAGAGATGAGGCAAACGCCAAGATAGTTGAACATCAAAAGAAGGCATCTTTCTACTACAACCTAAGGGTTAAAGAAAGGTTCTTTCGGTAAGGAGACTTGGTTCTACGAAAGATTGAGGCATCCGGAGTTGGACAAAAAGGCAAGCTGGCCCCAAATTGGGAAGGACCATATCGCGTTAAGAATGTATTTGGTCGAGGCTCCTACAAATTGGAAACCCTCGAAGGGCATGAGGTGCCAAGGACTTGGCATGCCTCAAATTTGAAAGTCTATTATGTTTAGTGCATCCTAAAAGGATCCGCTAGTAGGACAAGTAGAAATATGGTTCGATGAAATCATGAGCTTCCTGGAAAGAAGATGAAGGGTTGAACCCGTTTTGATTGGTAGAAACATCCTCAAAGCATTGTCAAGACAAACTACAAATGAATGCAAAGGAAAGCATACAAAATATGCATGTCAACTGCACAAATAGAGCTGAATACAACGAACCCCGAAGGGTGAATGTTGCTAATAAACATACAAAAGAAAGCCTAAGATGCTTATTATTAATTAGCAAAAATTTCAAGCTCAAGAGAAGTTTGATATGATAGACTTGAGAATGAATCACTACGAGTGGAGCCATCAGTAAGAACTCGTAAGGGTGAAGGGTTGAAACCCCAGAAACCTAAGACATTCAGTCCAAACCCCATCATTCGATATGCTCAATGAAAGGCTTGAAGCCAAAACAAGACGGTATAAGACATAAAAGGCTTATGCAAATGTCAAGTTAGCCTCGAATAAGGCAAAATCGTCGTAAATGTGTAGGTCGCTCCACACTTTACACCAAGACGATACTCGTGAAACACTAGTGTATATTAAAATCCCCAAAAAGGGGTAGTAAGTCCCAGGTAAGGGATAAAAAGACCCCAAGTCTCGAAAAAGACCGGTATAATTTCTATGAAATCCTAGTGCATTATCATAGACGTTGGGAAGCGCGATCAGCCATTTTAAACCCAGAATCTTCAAGAAATCTTTAAATCTTCAAAAGAACCCAGAAACCGGTGAGTTTAAACAGAAAACCTCGCCGGGAATCGCCTTGCCACAGAACCCTAGCAGAGCTTTGCAGAGAGAATTTTGGAGAAAATCTAGCAGAATATTTCTGAGAAATGAAAAGTGAGAAGTGAGTTGAAACAAGTGAGATTTCACCCTTTTATAGGGGCAACAGCCGGTCAATGGGCCGGTTGAAAAAAGAGCAACCGTCTATAGCCAGTTAAGGCCCACGAATCCATTTATGGATTATAGAAATTAAAGCCCAAACAATTTGGGTCTCAGGCGAATTCGAAGCCCAAAACAATGAGGCCCAATAAGGCCCAAGGCTGGAATAATTTAAGTCCAATTAAAAATTGGGCTAGTTAAGGCCCAAGAAAGAATGAAATTTGGAATGAAACCAAGGCAAAAACAAAGATAAAATATTTGAGGTCGAAAAGACCCTAAAACAAAATCGTACGACCAAGGTCGAAAATACATGAGAAATCGAGGTCGTATCCATCGACCTCGCTCCCAAATAAAAACGAAAAATTGAAGATTTGAGGTCGAAAAAACCTTAGAACGAAGTCGAACGACCGAAGTCGAAAATATACGAGAAATCAAGGTCGTATCCATCGATTTCGCACCAAAATAAGGCACAAAAATTAAAGATCTAAGGTCGAAAAGACCCTGGATCGAGTTCGAAGGCTCGAGGTCGAAAATGGCCCAGAAAATGAGCTCGAGGCATTCGATCTCGCACCAATTTGAGGTCGAAAGTATGAGGAATCGAGGTCGAATGACCCAGGTCGAATGACCCAGGTCGAAAATGACCTGCAAAATGAGGTCGAAAGTATGAGGAATCGAGGTCGAATGACCCAGGTCGAAAATGACCTGTAAATCGAGGTCGAAAGTATAAGGGATCGAGGTCGAATGACCGAGGTCGAAAATGACTGGGAAGTCGAGGTCGAAGCCATCGACCTGGGACCAATTTGAGGTCGAAAATCCTGGTCGAAAAAGGCTGGATCGAGGTCGAACGACCGAGGTCGAAAATGATTGGTAAATCGAGGTCGAAACCATCGACCTGGGACCAATCGAGGTCGAAAAAAGGCTGGATCGAGGTCGAAGGCTCGAGGTCGAAAAAACTTAAAAATCGAGGTCGAATTTCAGGTCGAATTTCAGGTCGAAAATGACCTAGTTTGAGGTCGAAAATGCCCTTAAAATGGAAAATTTTGAGGGAAAACACGTTATAACTTCTACGAAAATCCCAAGGAGATTTTCCCAGAAGTTGGGGTGCAAATGATATGGATAGAAAAGTAATTATAGAAATATAATTGTTGATTATTTGGAAATGCCAAGTATTTAAGGCCCAAAACCCATATTATTTATTAATTTCGTAATTAATAAATAGGGAAAATATACAACTCATAAAAATAGTCCAAAAATATGGTAAATTCATCAAAGAAGGATCCGGAATCCCAATTAAAGGCAATTAAAGACTCATAGTCTTTATCAACAAGGAAAGGACTTATCCTGCAATAAATACAATGTTTATCCATTATCAATATGGAGACTTATTCGCTAAGACTCCTAAACATACCATAAATACTAGGCTCTAGACGCTTATATAAGGACCCTGATCCTACAATCAGAACTACGTTTTGGGTAGAGCTCCATACGTCACAACACCTCAAAGGCGCAACAAGCCACGAAGGCACCCCTAGAACTACGTTTTAGACTTCATCCTCAAATAAGGACATACAAGTCACTACCTTCTTGGTGTGCCCCTGCCGCCATAGCCCCGAGGGCAACACCAAGAACTACGTCTTTGGCTTGATTCTCAATAACGAATTGAGATACGTAGGCATCTTGTGAGGATCAATTTAGTCTCGAAACACAAGTGCAGCCATTAAAGCTCGAAGCTCATTAAATCTCAGCATTAAATACACAAGCACGTTTTTTATTCCACAACAATAACCGATAAACTTAAGAAATTTTTTAGGTGAAAGTAAATAATAGAATTTAAACATTATCCATTAACCTTACCTATACATTAGACCCAAGAGCTCTTGAACACCCAATAGCACACAAGAAACATTTCTTTATTAGTAAAATAATAATTATTTTAATAAAAATAATTAATTTCTATTTTCAAATTTGTAAAAAATTGCATAAAAAAATTAATAAAAAAATTGATTAACACAATTAATATAAAATTTGATAATAATACAATTAATATATACACTATATTTATAACTATTACTCCTATCTTTTATACTATAAGTTATACAATAACTCTGTATTAATGTACTTACTATCTCTCTTACTGTTACGGATGTGTATTTCATTCGCTCGATCTCGCTATCTTCCCCACTTTAATCGGATCGGGAATTTGGGGAATTGTTCGGGTTCGAGCGGGAATGGCTAGATATACAGAAATAATTTGGAAACTTCTTTTCATTGAAACACAATAGTACTAAAACTCAGGTTCGATTTGTTGTTGCTACTACATAATTATATACGTTAGTTATTTATTAAATTTAACTTTTTTTATTTCACCAGAATTCGATTATCATAACTATTTAATTAAATAGTCTTTATTTAGTATAGACTTTCATTTAAATTTCACATTGAATTCTACAAATCAACATATTTAAATTAATATTCTTATACTCTATAATAAAAGTAGAAACCCCTTTTTAATGGTATGCCATGTATACCGCGGTATACATATAATTATTAATTTAATTAATTTAATATAATTGATTTAATTTCAAATTAACTATTATTAAATTAAAAATTAATCTCTTCACTAAAACTAGAAACTCTTATTAATGGTGTGATATGTCATATAAATATGCTTAATTAGTTTTAAAAATATGGTTAATATAAAAACTAATTTATACTTTTTAAAATCATAACTCCCTCTTAAAAGTATAATATGTCATGTATACTAAGATATACACATATAATTATTAGTTTAATACATAATTAGTTTAATACGAAATTAATATAATTATTACTATTAAATTAAATTAATTGCTAACAATAGTCAAGTTACATACTAGAAATCTACAACCAACGTGTTTAAATTGATACGGGGAGGGTTAAATCCCGAAGTATCATGCTTATGTACTAAAAGTAAACTCCATCAAAAATACTACATTGTTTCTCTACAATGTCTTTTTGCTTCTAAAATTTTTTTTATGTCATGTATACCTCAATGTACATATAATTATTAGTTTAATTAGCTTAATATAATTGATTTAATTTCATATTAATTATTATTTAATTAAAAATTAATCTCTGAATTTAAAGCAGAAACCATCTGTTAATAGTATTGTATGTCATATATACATCGATATACACATAATTATTAACTTAATTAGTTTTAAAATATTGGTAGCTTAATTCCAAATTTATTTAATTATTGTTATTAAAATATAAACTAATCTATACTTTTTAAAAACATAACCCCTCTTAAAGGTATGATATGTATACACATATAATTATTAGTTTAATTCGTAATTAGTTTAATTCAAAATAAATATAATTATAATTATAAGATTAAATTAATTGCCACCAATAGCAAAGTTGTATACTAGAAATCTACCAACAACAGTGTTGAGGGTTGTTTGAACTGATATGGAGAGGGGTAAATATCATATTTAAACACTTAAAACATTATGTACTAAAAGTAAACTCAGTCACAAATATTACATTGTTCTCCTACAATGTTTTTTTGCTACTAAAAAGTTTTAATACGCATAATGGTAAGTTGGTAACCGATAAACTTAAGAAATTTTTTAGGTAAAAGTAAATAATAGAATTTAAACATTATCCATTAACCTTACCTATACATTAGACCCAAGAGCTCTTGAACACCCAATAGCACACAAGAAACATTTCTTTATTAGTAAAATAATAATTATTTTAATAAAAATAATTAATTTCTATTTTCAAATTTGTAAAAAATTGCATAATAAAATTAATAAAAAAATTGATTAACACAATTAATATAAAATTTGATAATAATACAATTAATATATACACTATATTTATAACTATTACTCCTACCTTTTATACTATAAGTTATACAATAACTCTGTATTAATGTACTTACTATCTCTCTTACTGTTACGGATACGGATGTGTATTTCATTCGCTCGATCTCGATATCTTCCCCACTTTAATCGGATCGGGAATTTGGGGAATTGTTCGGGTTCGAGCGGGAATGGCTAGATATATAGAAATAATTTGGAAACTTCTTTTCATTGAAACACAATAGTACTAAAACTCAGGTTCGATTTGTTGTTGCTACTACATAATTATATACGTTAGTTATTTATTAAATTTAACTTTTTTTATTTCACCAGGATTCGATTATCATAACTATTTAATTAAATAGTCTTTATTTAGTATAGACTTTCATTTAAATTTCACATTGAATTCTACAAATCAACATATTTAAATTAATATTCCTATACTCTATAATAAAAGTAGAAACCCATTTTTAATGGTATGCCATGTATACCGCGGTATACATATAATTATTAATTTAATTAATTTAATATAATTGATTTAATTTCAAATTAACTATTATTAAATTAAAAATTAATCTCTTCACTAAAACTAGAAACTCTTATTAATGGTGTGATATGTCATATAAATATGCTTAATTAGTTTTAAAATTATTGTTAATATAAAAACTAATTTATACTTTTTAAAATCATAACTCCCTCTTAAAAGTATGATATGTCATTTATACTAAGATATACACATATAATTATTAGTTTAATACATAATTAGTTTAATACGAAATTAATATAATTATTACTATTAAATTAAATTAATTGCTAACAATAGTCAAGTTACATACTAGAAATCTACAACCAACGTGTTTAAATTGATATGGGGAGGGTTAAATCCCCAAGTATCATGCTTATGTACTAAAAGTAAACTCCATCAAAAATACTAAATTGTTTCTCTACAATGTCTTTTTGCTTTAAAAAATTTTGTATGTCATGTATACCTCAATGTACATATAATTAATTATTAGTTTAATTAGCTTAATATAATTGATTTAATTTTATATTAATTATTATTTAATTAAAAATTAATCTCTGAATTTAAAGCAAAAACCCTCATTTCAAACTTCAAACATACAGGGAATGTGATAATTCTATTAGAACTGCCAAGTAACAAAGTTTTATATGGACAAAATATTAAAGAGGATGCTTAGACAATAATCTCTGGCAGATGTAGGAAGGGACCGATGAGGTCTAAATCCTCCGCCTATTAGTTGGAATATTTGTTAAACTAAAAGCAGTACATATAATTATTAATTTAATTAATTTAATATAATTGATTTAATTTTAAATTAACTATTATTAAATTAAAAATTAATCTCTTCACTAAAACTAGAAACTCTTATTAATGATGTAGTATGTCATGTAAATATGCTTAATTAATTTTAAAAATATTGTTAATATAAAAACTAATCTATACTTTTTAAAATCATAACTCCTCTAAAGGTATGATATGTCATGTATACTAAGATATACTCATATAATTATTAGTTTAATACATAATTAGTTTAATTCAAAATTAATATAATTATTACTATTAAATTAAATTAATTGGTAACAATAGTCAAGTTACATACTAGAAATCTACAACCAACGTATTTAAATTGATATGGGGAGGGTTAAATCCCGAAGTATCATGCTTATGTACTAAAAGTAAACTCCATCAAAAATACTACATTGTTTCTATACAATGTCTTTTTGCTTCTAAAAAATTTTGTATGTCATGTATACCTCAATGTACATGTAATTATTAGTTTAATTAGCTTAATATAATTGATTTAATTTCATATTAATTATTATTAAATTAAAAATTAATCTCTGAATTTAAAGCAGAAACCCTCTGTTAATAGTATTGTATGTCATATATACATCGATATACACATAATTATTAACTTAATTAGTTTTAAAATATTGTTAGCTTAATTCCAAATTTATTTAATTGTTGTTATTAAAATATAAACTAATCTATACTTTTTAAAAACATAACCCCCTCTTAAAGGTATGATACGTATACACATATAATTATTAGTTTAATTCGTAATTAGTTTAATTCAAAATAAATATAATTATAATTATAAGATTAAATTAATTGCCACCAATAGAAAAGTTGTATACTAGAAATCTACCAACAACAGTGTTTGAACTGATATCGTGATATCTGGAGGGTTGTTTTAACTGATATCGGGAGGGGTAAATATCATAGTTAAACACTTAAAACATTATGTACTAAAAGTAAACTCAATCACAAATATTACATTGTTCTCCTACAATGTTTTTTTGCTACTAAAAAGTTTTAATACGCATAATGGTAAGTTGGTAACCGATAAACTTAAGAAATTTTTTAGGTGAAAGTAAATAATAGAATTTAAACATTATCCATTAACCTTACCTATACATTAGACCCAAGAGCTCTTGAACACCCATTAGCACACAAGAAACATTTCTTTATTAGTAAAATAATAATTATTTTAATAAAAATAATTAATTTCTATTTTCAAATTTGTAAAACATTGCATAATAAAATTAATAAAAAAAAATTGATTAATACAATTAATATAAAATTGGATAATAATACAATTAATATATACACTATATTTATAACTATTACTCCTACCTTTTATACTATAAGTTATACAATAACTCTGTATTAATGTACTTACTATCTCTCTTACTGTTACGGATGTGTATTTCATCCGCTCGATCTCGATATCTTCCCCACCTTAATCGGATCGGGAATTTGGGGAATTGTTCGGGTTCGAGCGGGAATGGCCAAATATATAGAAATAATTTGGAAACTTCTTTTCATTGAAACACAATAGTACTAAAACTCAGGTTCGATTTGCTGTTGCTACTACATAATTATACAAGTTAGTTATTTATTAAATTTAACTTTTTTTATTTCACCAGGATTCGATTATCATAACTATTTAATTAAATAGTCTTTATTTATTATAGACTTTCATTTAAATTTCACATGGAATTCTACAAATCAAGATATTTAAATTAATATTTACTAAAGAAGAGGCAGGTGTAATATAATAAGGAAGCAGCTCAGTCAATTTTATTTACATTTACATGTTGTTTTATTTGACTTATCACATGTGGACACATGGCATGTAATAATTTGAGACTAAGAGGACTTGTTTGTTATTTGTGATAGGTGGTTATTAGATTCCCTTTGATGGGCCAATCATTGGCTTAAAAGGTGGAGGACGGCTAGAGAACAAACAGAATGAATTAATAATATTGTTGTGTGGCTGAGCTTCTCTTCTTTCTTGCTTTATTCATTCTTCATCTGCATTCATTATTTATCAATATGGTATCAGAGCGTGAGTGCGTGTATCTTGAAGAATAAAGCTTCTTTTCTTTTCTTTCTCTATCTTGTAAGCATTACACAGCCGGTAACACATCTGTTTTTTCATTCTCAGTAAATCTCACATAGATCTTGAAACCTTGTGCATAAACACTCAGATATGGCTGCTGTGGGGAGATTTAATTTTGCTGATATGCAAAATCCTCTATTTCTTCATCCATCAGACGGTCCCTTGTCGATTAGTGTTGCAAAATTGCAGGGTGCAGGTGACTACCGTAGTTGGAAACGTATGATTGAGATTCAACTATCATCCAAGAGAAAGTTTGGGTTTGTCAAGGGTACTGTCACCAGAAGCATCACTGATGAGGTTCATGCTGTGCAGTGGGATACGTGTAATGACCTTGTTATCTCGTGGATACATGGTAATGTTTCTGATAGCATTAAACAATCTATTTTGTTTATTAATTCTGCACATGAGATCTGGAAATTACTTGAAAAACGTTTTCAATTGAGTAATGGGTCAAGAAAATACAAAGTTGAATAAGGATATGTTCAGTGTCAATCAAAATAAGATGAAAGTTAATGAATATTACACTATAGTGAGTAGCTTGTGGGAGGAAATAGAGTCTATGAATGTCTGACCTGTAGTTACAACTATAGCTGCTGATGTGACTGCTCTGCTTGAGGCTTTTGAGATACAGAAACAAGAATCAAAGTTGTATGTATTTTTAAATGGCTTGGATGAATCATATAGTGCTATAAGGAGTCAGTTGCTATTACAGCAACCTTTACCATCTGTTGAGGCTGCATGTGCTGTGATTCAACAAGAGGAATCACAAAGAGATGTGTTGTCTGTGGTTGAACCAGAGCATACAGCAATGTTTAGTAGAGGTCCTGTTTAGAAGAGTTTTCCAGCCTGCACTGTGTCTGGACTAAAGAATCATCCTAGTGACAAGTGTTAGAGTCTCACTGGTTTTCCCAAGTGGCATTACAAGTATAAAAAACCAGTTCCAAAAGGAGGTCAAGTGCAAAATAGATGGGCTGGTAATAGACAGCATAATCCTAGAGCAAATAATGTTGTGGCTCAAAATGATGGGAATGTTACAGAGGAGGCTGTGATGTTCACCTCTCAACAACTTGAACATTTGTTAAAATTCATGCCAGGCCATTCAGGACAGAAGGGTTCAGATACGGATGATGAGTTAGAGATGGGGTTCTCAGAAATGGTAGCTTGTAACTTGTCAGTGTTGGGCAAGAATGCTTGGATTATAGACTCGGGCGCCAGTGATCACATGACAGGCTCTATAGACCAACTGTCTAATGTCACTGTGGCCTCTCCCAACCTCACTATTACTCTGCCTACGGGTGCTGTCTCTAAGATTACACACATGGATCACATGAAGTTACACAATGGCCTGATTTTGTTTAATGTATTGGTTGTTCCTAATTTTCATCACAACTTGCTGTCTATTCACAAATTGGCTGGTGACAACAAATGTGATGTTAAGTTTACACCAGAACATTGTGAAATTATCTGCTCTTCTTCACAGATTGTGAAATCTACTGGGAAAGCATACAATGGACTCTATTATCTATTTAATGATATATCTGCTAATGTTGCTGTGACTGGACACGACAATTGTGATGTTTTGGATGCTGACATATGGCATAAGAGGTTGGGCCATGCCTCCATCTCTAAAATGAAGTGTATTCCCCTACTACAATCACATTTGCAAGGTACCAAACAGGTATGCCTCACCTGTCCTATGTCAAAATTTACTAAACTGCCTTATTCTCTTAGTAGTTCACATGCTAGTACTGCATTTGAATTGATTCACTTAGACACCTGGGGACCATATAGGGTGTGCACTCGAAATAAATTCAAATACTTTCTGACCTTGGTGGATGATCACACGAGAATGACATGGGTGTATTTAATGCAAAACAAGTCTGATTTTCTGGTCTGTTTTAAAGCCTTTTTTAACTATGCTGCAAATCATTTTCAAAAATCTGTCAAGTATCTTCGCTCAGACAATGCTTCTGAGTTTGCCGATTCTGCTTGTGTTACCTTCTATAATGCCAATGGCATAATTCATCATAAATCTTGTGTGAATAGGCCCCAGTAAAATGCTAGGGCAGAACGGAAGCATAGACATGTTTTGGAAGTGGCACGAGCCTTGAAATTTCAATATGGCATGTCTTTGTCTTAATGGGGTGACTTTGTGTTGACTGATGTGCACCTCATTAACAGGCTACCTTCTTCTGTCCTCCACAACAAAACTCCTTTCGAAATGTTGTACAACAAACCTACACCTTATAACCATCTCAAGGTTTTTGGTTGCTTAGCCTTTGCTTCAAACCCATCACATCAAACCGACAAGTTTAGTCCACGGGGAGTTCCGTGTGTTATGATTGGTTACCCACCTAATACCAAAGGTTACAGACTGTTAAATTTAGCTACAATGCAACTTTTTGTTTCTAGGGATGCAGTTTTTAGTGAAAGTGTGTTTCCTTTTAACACAACTTCCAAATCTCCATACAGTCAACCCACACCAATTCAAATGCCACATGTTCCTCTTAATGCTCCTACGTATTATCTAGATGAATTTGTTGAGTGTGATCCTATACAATTGTCTGTGTCATCTCCTGTGAGTACATCTGCCTCTTCTTCTAGTATCAGTTCTGTTGACTCTCCTGTTGCCCCTGTTGTACGAAGGTCTACTCGACTCAGTAAACAACCTTTGTGGTTAGATCAGTATGTTCATAATTTACCTACAAGTGCTAATGTGGTACAGGTCACAGATCAACTGGTTCACACAAAGTTTAATTGTTTTATGGCAGCATCAACTTCACATACTGATCCTACATCTTTTAATCAGGCAATACAACACAACCACTGGATTGAAGCTATGAATCAAGAGTTATCTGCTCTTGAACTCAATGACACGTGGGACGTCACTGAGCTGCCTGCAAATAAAAAGTCTATTGGGTGCAAATGGATATACAAGACAAAGTCTAAACCGGATGGGATAGTTGAGAGGTACAAAGCACAGTTGGTTATACTTGGGTGTAAACAGACGTATGGGATAGATTATTTGGATACGTTTGCACCAGTAGCCAAACTAACTACAGTGCGCACTTTGCTAGCTTTGGCTGCAATTCAAGACTGGATAGTAGTGCAAATGGATGTCACCAATGCATTTCTGCATGGTGACCTCCAAGAGACGGTGTACATGAAGTTTCCTCCCGGATACACGGGCATGCATAGTAGAATTTCTTCTTCTACAACTGGCTCCAGTTTGTCTGCAACTTCCCATGGGTTGGTCTGTAAGTTAAAGAAGTCTCTATACGGTCTAAAGCAGGCCCCACGAACTTGGTTCAGCAAGTTGTCCTTAACATTGTTGAACAATGAGTTTGTTCAATCAAAAACAGACTACGGTTTGTTCGTAAAATCTGCAGCTCAGTCAATGGTTCTAGTGTTGGTATATGTGGATGACTTTCTGATAGCAGGAAACACATCCCAGGATATAAATGCTCTAAAACAAATGCTGGCCAAAAACTTTCATATGAAAGATTTGGGTCATGTTCGGTATTTTCTGGGGTTGGAAATTGATAAAACTGCAGAAGGGTATTTTGTATCACAAAAGAAATACACTATTGATCTCTTGAAGGAATACAACATGGACACTGCTACTCCAGTACGTCTACCCATGGATGTTCATCTAAAACTGACTCCTACCAGTGGCTCTCCATTGCATGACCCACATCCTTATCAGAAATTGATGGGTAAGTTAATTTATTTAACAGTGACTCGTCCAGATATTACGTTCTCTGTGCATGTTCTAAGTCAATATATGCATGCTCCTTACACAACTCATATGCAAGCTGCACACAGACTATTGAGGTATCTATTGGGTAATCCTAGTCAGGGAATACTTCTTGCTAGCTCTTCAGCAGTGCAAATCCAAGCATATTGCGATAGTGACGGGGCTAGTTTCCCTGTCACTCGTAGGTCCACATCTGGGTTCTGTTTTTTTCTAGGGAATTCTCCAATTTCATGGCGTTCTAAGAAGCAATCAGTAGTGGCTCGCTCAACAGCTGAGGCCGAGTATAGGGCCATGGCCTTAACATCTTGTGAGGTGACTTGGATTACAGCTCTGCTAAAAGACATGGGTCTTCAATATGTACCTCCATCAATTCTGCAATGCGACAACCTGGCAGCAATTGCTATAGCAGCAAACCCAGTGCTCCATCAAAGGACAAAGCATATTGAAGTCAACATCCATTTTGTTCGTGACAAGGTCAAAGATAGCGCCATTGTTACACACCATGTTCCATCTCATTCACAGATTGCTGATATTCTAACAAAGCCTCTCTCTATCGAACAACACTATGGTTTACTACGCAAGCTTGGAGCTTCCGTCAAAACTGCAGCTCAGCTTGAAGGGGAGTAATAAGGAAGCAACTCAGTCAATTTTATTTACATTTACATGTTGTTTTATTTGACTTATCACATGTGGACACATGGCATGTAATAATTTGAGACTAGGAGGACTTGTTTGTTATTTGTGATAGGTGGTTATTAGATTCCCTTTGATGGGCCAATCATTGGCTTAAAAGGTGGAGGACGGCTAGGGAACAAACAGAATGAATTAATAATATTGTTGTGTGGCTGAGCTTCTCTTCTTTCTTGCTTTATTCATTCTTCATCTGCATTCATTATTTATCAATACTTACCTCACATGTTTTCACACAATTGCTGATCGAGGAATTTTTGCGTCTGCTGGAAGCTGCGAAGAACACAACTAAGAATCAAATTCAATTTGAAATATATTTTTTTCAGTATAGTTACATCTGTAGCACATGATAGCATACCTGAGGTTCGTCACCTAAGACATTACAGCAGTCCTTAGATACAGAACTTTTATATAGAGAACTGCATGAGGAGTGATATACAATTAAAGTTTGTAGACCAAATTCATAGCAACACATATGATTCATTGGACTAATGTCCTTAGATAATTAGTGTAAGGAACACTACTTGCACACCCACCGCAAATCATCATTTGACACAAATTCTTGCAAACTTCTATATAATTTCTTGACTAACTTTCGCAGACAAGTCACAAGTGTGTGTGCTTGACTAGTTACAGACATATAGTCGTCTTTATATGCTTCCAATGTCAGTAACAAGCTATTAGCTTAATGGAATTCAAGATCAATCCAGTGACTCACTATCAATCGAAAGTACTTTCAACTTATATCTAATGTAGGTGACATATGGTCATACTTTGGTAACAAGTCATACCAGCTTTCTTAGGAAATTATTAAACATAGCAAATTCATTGGACAAGATGATCAGGTTTTCAAATGCCATCCTCTATAAAATTCTAAGCACATCACGATAAGACCGACAAATTAGGAATTGGTAATAACATACATTGATCAATTAGTAGACAAAATTCTCCAACGACACCCGGTTTTACTAAGCCATAACATATACCTGGAAATATTTGAAGTCATTTCACCCTTTCTATTAATCTTATTCCAAGATTCAGATACCTATAAATCCCCTCACCTAAGACATTGCAGCACTTCTTAGATAAGGAACTTTTATATAGAGAATTGCATGAATAATGATAAACAATTAAAGTTTGTCGACGCGATTCATATTAGGGACTATGATTTATTGGAGTAAATGTAAGGAATCCTACAAAATAGGATTCACAATCTAAGAAGACGACTTGGTCCCCAAGTCACCTAATTCTACTCTAAATGCTAGGCTGTTGACGCTTATATAAGGACCCTGATCCTTCAACTAAAACTACGTTTTTGGCTTGATTCTCAGTATTGATTGAGATACGTATGCATCTTGTGAGGGCAGATTTAGTCACGGAACACGAGACCAGCCATTAAAGCTCGAAGCTCTATAACCTTAGCATTAAGTTCATAAGTACAGTTTTTATTCCACAACAATTACTCTTACTAATATTATTAAATAGTAAAACATATTTATAACCAATTACCTTTTTCACCTCCTTTTCCAAAAATATCACGGGCAATTACCTTTTTTAACTAAAACATGTTATTTTTCCTATTTTTATTTACTAAAACCCATCATTTTTCAAAAATATCACAGTAAACCCATAATTATTTATTTTAAAACATATTCTAAATTATTTATTTTTAAAATCTATTCTAATGCTTTTAATTTTTTTAAAAGTTTACATATTTTAACATGCATATTTATTTTTTTAGAAAATGCAATTAATTAAATATTATGATGTAAATAATCAAGCTAACAACTATTAAAAATCTTCTCCTTTCCCAAAAATATCACGAAAATATCACAGAGAATTACTTTTTTAAACTAAAACATGTTACCTCTTCGACAACTCTTGGACAAGATGATCGGAAATGAGGTCGAATGTTCACGACCTCAAACCCATGTCGTTTTGTTCGACCTGTGGCCAAAATGAGGTCGAAAATACCTCAAAATGAGGTCAAAAATACCTTTTAAAAAATGATGATAAATAAATAAATACATTTATTTATTTTCCATAGCATGCAAAAGTTCCTAAAAGGAAAATTCGAGGAGAAATACACAGATTCAGAAATCTCGAAGCAAGATCAAAAATAACTTCTATGAAAAACTTAGGTTTTCTCAGAAGTTAGGGGGCAAATGATACGGACAGAAAAATAACCCTAGAAGTGTAATTAATGACATATTAATTAGATCTAGATTGGTCCAAGAGTTAGGCCCGAAACCCTAATTATTTATTAATTTCGTAATTAATAAATAAGGGGAAATATACAGCTCATAAAAGAGTTTAAAGTGTGTCAAATACTTCAAAGGTTGGCCACCAAGACATACAAACCTAATGGGAGTCGGCCTCCTACAAAATAGGATTCACAGTCATGATCTAAGAAGGCGACTTGGCCCCCAAGTCACCTAATTCTACTCTAAATACAAGACTCCCGACGCCTATATAAGGACCCTGATCCTTCAACCTAGAACTACGTTTTTTGGCTTCATTCTCAATTACGAATTGAGATACGTAGGCATCTTGTTATGACCAATTTAGTCACGAAACACGAGAACAGCCATTAAAGCTCGAAATCTCTCAAACCCTAGCAGTAAATTTGAAAGTACGTTTTTTATTCCACAACACTAATATTATTAAATAGTAAGACATATTTATAACCAATTATCTTTTTCACCTCCTTTTCAAAAAATATCACGGGCAATAACTTTTTAAAATAAAACAAGTTATTTTTTCTATTTTTATTTACTAAAACCCGTCGTTTTCCAAAAATATCACTGTAAACCCTTAATTATTTATTTTAAAACCTATTCTAAATTATTTATTTTTAAAACCTATTCTAAATTATTTATTTTTAAAACCTATTCTAATGCTTTTAATTTTTTTTTAAAGTTTACATATTTTAATATGCATACTTATTTTTTTTAGGAAATGCAATTAATTAAATATTATGATGTAAATAATCAAGTAACAACTATTAAAAATCTTCTCCTTTTCCAAAAATATCACGAAAATATCACGGGAATTACCTTACCTCTTCGACATGATGATTAGGTTTTTATAAAATGGCATCCTTTATAGCATTTCTAAGCACATAACTATAAGACCCGACAAATTAGGAGTTGGTAATAACATACACCGATGAATTTCTGTAGAGCATATACTTTTTTAACAGCTGCAAGTGCTCGCAGGTAACTTGGCTTTAAGACAGGGTTTAAGTGACTACAGAGCTCTGTGCTCGCATCTGAATTTTAAAATCTGAACCAACTTTGTTTCCGTATCTTATTATTTTACAGAGCTCTGTGCTCGCGTCTGAAT
This sequence comes from Heracleum sosnowskyi, assembly GCA_030848705.1. Taxonomy (NCBI): domain Eukaryota; kingdom Viridiplantae; phylum Streptophyta; class Magnoliopsida; order Apiales; family Apiaceae; genus Heracleum; species Heracleum sosnowskyi. The sequence continues at coordinate 2,695,872 of CM061242.1, read as the reverse complement.
TTTAAAATCTGAACCAACTTTGTTTCCATATCTTATTATTTTTCACTCCATTTTTTTCTTTCTGAGCTTATGAAAGTTATGTGTTTTATTTTGGTTTAAACGAAAACCAAATCGAACAAACCCAAGTTTTTCCATTCGATATAATAGATGGTTCGTTTTCTATATTTTTAACATGCTAGTTTTCTATAAAATTGTTTTGATTAAAAATGGAATCAACAAATGCTCACTCTAGACTCGCAGCTACATTGATCTACTATGTATATGTGTTGTTGGAGGAATTTCGTAACAACTCGAATCGGAGATTGCTGGAATAACAAATTATGAAAATAGGGGGATTTGGGATTTTTGGATGTTTTGGGGCTAGACTTGGGAGGTGTCTCGATTTGTCTCAGATATCGGATCCCTTTGCCAAGATGCCTGCGTACCAATTTATATTGGATCAAGCCCACGCAGTTCTATGCAATTGTGTTTATCCCTGAGAGACTTTAGGGATAAACTTTGTTAATGTGGTAAATTACCGATTTTATCTTGCATTATCTTGGCGTTGTGATATCTTCCTGATTTGAAGGATATCGTTTGGGGATATTTTTCGTTATTCGTTGATTGAGATTGATTTTTTCCTCGTTTCATGGAGATGATATTACTTAGTGTTCAAGTAATTAATTATTAATCTGAATTAATAATTATTAAACGGAGAAATTTGGACTATGCCAAAATATGACATAACAATATGAAAACTTGAGCTGTGTTACATATGTAGTAGATATATTTCAATTTTGTATTGTGCAAGTTTGCTAAGGTTTATTAATCTTGTGTTAGGTGATGCGGACATGATCGGCTTATTTCCACAGCAGACATGATCAGATTATTCCCACACTTTCATCTCGTATTATTCTCTCTCGATCCGGTGTTCGTAATATTGTGGGTGTTTGGGGTATCATAAAAAAATTGATTTATAGTTTAAAATGAGTAAGTGCTTTATAAGTGATAAGTTGATGGATTCTTATAAGTTATACGGGTATTTGCATAAATTTACTTATAAGTTAGTTAAGAATTTGCTAAATTAAATTTGAAAAAATAATTATTAAATACAATGATTTCAACACTTGCATTTTAAATTAAAAAATTATTTAAAAACACAAAGGTAAAAATATAAAGTATTAAAAAAATAAAGAAATCAAAGAATAAGTTGATAAGTTAAGTAAAATGTTGGTGATTTCTAACATTCAACTTATCAATTTATAAGTTATAAATTATCAAATAAGCTGAATACACAAACACCGCTCATAAACTGAAATGGATTTATAAGTTGTAAACTCACTTATTTTATCATTCCCAAACAGGCCCATAGTCTGCTCAACATGGTGAAATGGGATGTGTGCCAAATTAGTAGTGTTTGTTACAAGTTCCCATGCCCGTGTATGTTTTTTGGTGAAAATTATCCGTCAGAATCAATTAAGTGCCAAATGTTGTTAATGAAATTTATATATACTCTTTATTAATAAATAAAATAATGTAAAAATGACGCGCGGTACTAAAAATATCAAAGTATCAAATTTGATTATTACTAAATCAAGGTTCGATTCCTCGCAACTACGTTGTTATACAACATTTATTTATTTACAACATTTATTCATTTAGGGTTCGATTTCTCGCAACTATACGTAATTATACAACATTTATTTGTTTATTTTAAATTATTTAGCTTCTTCGAGGGTTCGATTCCTTGCAGCTATGTAATCATACCAGATTTATTTATTTCCTTTAATTTCTTTAGTTTTATCCACACTCGATTGTGTATAACTACATAATTAAATATTAATTTATTTATTATTTTTATCATTCAATTCTCGAAAAAATACATTTTTTAATAATATTAATTAATAATTTATCAATATTAATATTTTAATATCAGCTCATAGGCCCGTACTTGGCACGAGTTATCAGCTAGTTTAATAATAACAAGAATCGGAGATTGTTGGAATAGTAGAACGATTTTATATGAATGAAGCTCTTTTTAAGGGTTTAGGATTTGTAAAAAATAAAGGGGCGGGATTTCGGAGGTGACTCGATTTGTTTCGTGTATCAGATCCATTTTGCTAAGATGTATACGTACCAATTTATATTGGATCAATCACACACAATTTTGTGAAATTGTGTTCATCCTTAAGAGACTTTAGGGATAAGCTTCGTTAATGTGGGCAATTACTGATCTTATCTTACATTATCTTGGCGTACGTTTTGATATCTTCCTGATTTGAAGAAATCATTTGAAGATATTTTATTTTATTCGATGATTGAAATTGATTCTTTTCTCATTTCGAAGATATGATATTATTTGGTGATTAAACAAATAATTATTTTTCGAAATTAGTAATTAATAAAAAAGAAATTTGGGATTATGCTCATTCACTCTACAATGTGAAAATGGAAACTCATATAGGCGGTTAAAACAAAATCTCTTACAATCATTGAATTCTGGATTTATATGCTTTTCACTTGTTCTTACACTCCATTTTAGACACGCATTACAAGATATGTATAAAACGCATGCAGTTAACAAAAACACATTGTACATCTATTTTTAGTCATGGCTTCAATTCTCTCAATTTTCGTCTCCTTTTTCTTGCTCTTTTTCAGCACCTTGGCTGCACGACCACCCACGGGTGCACCCCCGGCTGCACCCCCGGCTGCACCCACGGGTGCACCCACGGGTGTACCATCACCACAAATCCAACAAGCTTGTAAAGCTACAAGATATCCAGATACATGTATAAGCACGTTATCCGAGACAATAGAGTTACCACCAAACCCGGAACCAGGGCAAATCATTCAAGCTGCAATAAAGGTGTCACAGGTAGGCTTTCAAACGTCGTTGTCAAAGTTACAAGATCTCCTGCAAACATCCGGGAATGTTAATCTTACAAATAATATCAGGACTAGTTTAGAAAATATACGCCATACAGAGTACAGGATAAATTCAACGGCTGTGGCTCTGCAACGGAGCAAAATCAAGACAGCACGTGCATGGCTGACCGCGGCTTTGAGTAGCCAAAGTGGTCGTATGACTGGACTGAATAAATATATTAAGGACGGTCCAATGGTTAATGAGACGATACAGGCTTTTAATTCTTCAGCAATGATTATAAGTAATGCTCTTAGTATGATCAGGGCTTATGACATGTTTGGGAACCAAACAGGGTCATGGGACGCACCAAAAACAGAGCGAGACGGGGTCTGGGAAAGTTCATCCATGCCAGGTTCTGGGACATGGAATGTGCAGTTTCCGCAAGGACTGGTGCCTAGTGTGACGGTGTGTAAGGTTGGTAAATGCGATTTTTCGACGGTCCAGGAAGCGGTGGATAAGGCACCAAATAATAGCATGACGGTTGAAGAGGCTGTTGACATGGGACCTAAGGGAAAACGGTTTGTGATTTCGATTAAGGAAGGCGTATATAATGAAAATGTAAAGGTTGCATTTGAGAAGAAAAATGTGGTATTTCTGGGAGATGGAATGGGCAAAACTGTTATTACAGGTTCCTTGAATGTCAACATGCCAAATATTAGTACTACACGGAACACACCTACTCTTGGTAACTCATCTATTTCTCTTCTATATTTAACTATAAACTCTTTTAACTATAATTCAAATAATCATAACTGTTTTGTTGATAACATATATTGAAATCATTTGAATTATATACATTTAGGCATTTTCTTTTGAAAATTTTGAAACGTAAAAATTGGGAAGGACATTCAAAAAAAAAATGCGTGACGAAATGGATGGAACAAGGGAATAAATATTTTAACAAACTTTAAGCATTCTGAATTAGTTACTCATACATGAAGTACAACTATCTGTAACAGGTGTATATGGCGATGGTTTTATGGCAAGCAATCTCACAATAGAGAACACTGCTAATGTTGATGTCCAGGCCGTGGCGCTGCTAATAGACAGCGATCTTGCTGTTATTGAGAACTGTGAAATTTTAGGCCATCAAGACACTCTTTATGCCAGTGGACTTCGCCAATACTTCAAATCTTGCCGCGTTGAAGGAACCGTAGATTTCATATTTGGCAATGCAGCCGCATTCTTCCAGGATTGCACCATCCTAATCCGACCACGAATACAAACCCCCGAAAAAGGTGAGCAGAATACTGTGACAGCACATAGTAAAGCAGATCCGGCTCAAGTAACTGGATATGTTTTCCAGAATTGTGTGATAAATGGTACTGACAAGTACATGGAATTTTATCGAAGCAATCCAAAAGTACATGAAAATTTCCTTGGGCGGCCGTGGAGGGAGTTCTCAAGGACAGTTTTTATAAGTTGTTTCATGGAAAATATTGTTAGTCCTGAAGGTTGGACAGAATGGGAAGGCGACGAAGGACTGCAGACACTTTATTATGGAGAATTTAATTCTACAGGGCCAGGTGCAAATCCAGCTGCGCGAGTGCCATGGAGTAACAAGATTCCTCCTGATCATGTTTCGGCTTATAGTTTGCAGAATTTCATTCAAGGTTCCCTTTAAGTACCGGTAGCAGGGGATAGCGTTGTTCAGTTCAGTTCGGCTTTTGGATAAAACCGGAACCGAAACTGTACATTTATTATTTTAAAAATTGAAAACTGCAACCAAACTGTTAGTTTGATTTTGGTTTCGAAAATCTCGGATTGGTTATTATTGGCTCGGTTTCGTTTTTAAAACCGCGTGAAACAAAACTGCTTTACTCAAATAGAAGTATTAGCAGTCTTCCAAAACCAACATAAATTAAAATTTAAAGCAATGGTAGCCATCTATAGTTTAGCACATCAAATAACAGCAACTTATACCAGTGGTCTAATCTTTACTGGCCAATAGCCATCTATATTTTAGTGAATCAATGTAGTATGTTGTTCACAATTAAAATGATCAGAAGTTCAGGGCAGTAGTGTTTGTTATCACTTATCAGGATAGAATTATGATTGTGAAGGATAGAATTATGATTGGGAAAGTTAAAAGGAAAATGAATTTTGCTATTTTTCTAACTGTCATTTATAAAACTTATTTTTAATAATTTAATTCTAACTTCTAAAATCAAAACTGCAGCCTTTACTTTAACGTCTACTGTTGTTTGGTAAGGATATAAAAATGGATGATTTTTTCTTGATAAAATAGATTTCTTATCATTCAATTAGGTTTTAGTCATTCCGTCATTTATGCCAAGAAAACAATATATATAATGTATTTGTTAGTACTAGAAGTATGTTCATGAATGAGTATGTTCATGACTATCAGCAATGTATAAATATTAAATTTTATACATTTCTTGATACATATATTCTTTTACATCACATACACAAGAACAGATAATTTCCGGACAAAATTAGCAAGAAGCAAACAAACTCACAGTCTTCTGTGTGTCCTGATGAAGTTGGTTGTGTTCAGTGATATTGCAGAAGTACAAAAGTAATATCCCGACAAGCACAAAGCTGTTGAAACCAGTAGAAGAGCTTTCCACTGCCTTCCAGTAGCTAAAATTGCTAAAGTAGTCGAAACCAGAGCAATTGCAGCTAAGGCTTTTTTCCATGTCTCAAAAGCTTTAACAACACCGCTACATTCCTTGCAATGAATAACATGTCGAAAATATCTATTGGCTAGGTTTGGAGCATGCATTGATCCTATCCCACCCTTTGCTGGTAACGAGGCTGAAATACTTGCAACTAAACCAGCAGGCGCATGCTCGACTACAGCAGGCTCTTGGGGCAAGGAAATAGTGTTATGTCCAAAATAGTAAGGCATGCCATGACCTACTTTGTCCATCCATTTTCTGTATTCTGCTACCCATGTATCGGATGACTTCAAATTTATGTAAAGTTCCTTTGTAGGGACTTTGGCCTTCATTAGTATTTCGTTCTGGGACGAAAGGAATCCCATATCTTGTTCAAAGACCTTACTGGCATTCTGGTGAAAGTACCATTCAGGAAAAAGTTTTGCTACTGGAGATCGTTTTGAGGTTCCAAACCTTACAATAAGCATTGACTTCCCCTGTCCAGATGGTCTACAAAGGAAGAGCCCGGAAAAATAATTTTTCTCGCCAGTTTTTTCGTCAACAATTTCTCTATTATTTTGGAGGTTACATGGTGCTTCAAAGCGTAGGAAGTTTGAAATGGATTCCTCTTTTTCCTTACCCCACCAGCCTGCAAAGCCTCGATCTGTTCGTTCAGTTACCTTGAATTTGAGAGCCTGAGCATCTTCTCTTTTTGCACTCCAATCGGTTCTATCGTGTGATATAGGGACGTGGGCTGGATCCATGAGATTTTCAAGAAGGATGGAATGATCATATGGAAGTTCGTGAGTAGTTGAAAAATCTTGGAATCCTGGCCTGGCAAAGTTTTCGAACCAAGGAATTTTTTCAGGATTTGATGGTGTTGTGCGAGACATCCATACCCAAACAACTCCTTGGGAGTCCCTTACCTCATATGTTTTCACACAAGCTGACCGGGGAATTTTTGCATCTGTTGGAAGCTGTGAAGAACACGATTGAGAATCAATTTTAATGTGATATATTTTTTAACCAAAGTTACATCTCTAGCACATGAAGGCATACCTGAGGTATCTTAACACATTTACCCTCACCTTCAAATTGCCAACCATGATATAGACATTCCAGTCTTCCATCAACCAATTGACCTTCGGAAAGTTTTGCCAACCTGAAGCATTTACCTATAACGGTTAAAGTCCCATTGATAGAAGGTAATGTTATGAAATATGTAGGTCATATCACATAGTTATACATTACTATATTCCATTAATATTTGTACTAGTCAAATAATGGTCAGTTATTCAGGTAACAACCTTTCCTGCCAAACTTTAAAATGGTTGTAATTTTCTATTCAGTTCTAATGGGTAAGTTCATCTTCTCCACATTAGTTCTCTATGTACATTCTGCATGTAATTTTCTATTCAGTTATAATGGGTAAGTTCATTTTCTCCACAATAGTTCTCTATGTACATTCTGCATGTAATTTTCTATTCAGCTCTAATGGGTAAGTTCATCTTCTCCACAAGTCCACATGCATTACTTCTCTATGTACATTCTGCAAGTTCTGTATATAGTTTATAGATTTTCCAAGCTTCACAATAATAATAATTGCTAAAGCGTAATTAGTTTAAAAGAGCAGATTCTAAACAATTATCATTCACTCGCAGTTTTGTAAAGCAAAAAAAGAAGTACATAATTCATTGATTACCTTTTATTATTTAATGTTTGGAGGAGAGATCATAGAGATTAAGACAACTTTAGCAGACAATTGTGTGTCGCTTAACTAGATATAGTCATTTAGACGATCCTATGTCAGTAAACAAGCTATTGCTTAACAGAATGCCTGAACAACTGAGCAAATTAAAATTAGTTTTAACTTATATCTGATATAGGCGACATATGGTGATATCCCTTGTTGGTAACAAGCACCATACCAGCCTGGCAGCCTTCCTAAGCAATTCTTAAAATTAGAAAATTTGTTGTACAAGATAATCAGGCTTTCATATCCCACCTTGTATAAAATCATAAAGCACATCAGAAGAACACCCCCACCCAGGACAAATAGGATTTTGTGATTACAGACATTGTTGAATTAGCATACTCAAGCGAAAGGTAGGATAGTTAGAGATCAGTTGCACAAGCCATAACATATGCCTGGAAAATTGGAAGTCATTCACCCATTTTGCAATCAAAAGTCAGATGCCTATAAATCCCCTCATCTAACACATTGCAACAGTCCTTAAGACAGCGAGACTTTTGTTATAGAAAAGCGATAATATACAGTTAAAATAGTGGACCAAATTCACATCTGCACATATGTTTCTTGCAAACTTAAGGAGACACTAACTGCAAATCATCACTTGACACAAATACCAGTCTAATATTCTCCAGCTTCTATTGAAATTTCTCGAAGATCATCATAAAAATTGAGCTCGAACATATTAAAATTCAAAATTTCATACCTTAAAAGCAATCACAGTGCACCTATGTAACAGAGCAACTAAAATCACATCAACTCATAAAAATTAAATCCCTTACAATAGAAAAAATCAAGAATACCTGTGAGGACACCTATCTTCATAACACTGAAGCTGACCATTCCCATCTTTATACAACACAACTTGTTTATCAAACACAGTAAGTCCCAAAGGAGAATCATCTGGTATATTCTTAGTTAAATACAGAGGATACCATTCTTGTGTCCAATCATACTCAACCACACCTTTCAAACTACCCAACCCTTCATTTTTATCTATAACAACATCATGATCATCACTTTTATCACCTCCTACTGACACCCCACCTGCAGTTTCAGTTGCAACTGCACAAATACTCAAGAACTTGCTCCTTAGTTGTTGGTTATGGTAGGATTGGAGTATAGATACACAAGGGTTTGGTTTCTTTGTGTGTGTAGATGATCTTGGTTTGTGTGTGAAGTGGAGAGTTGAAGTGTTTAAGAGAATTGGTTGATGAAGAGCCATTGGATTGTTTCTGTGTGTTGCTAAGAGTTAAGTTGAAGTAAGACTTAAGAATGCATTATAGGAGAAAGTGAAGAGTGTTGAAAGAAGTTAAAGAAGGTAGTTGCTTGTTCTTTGATGCAGCAATATAGGCCACATATCTCATGAAACATGAGTCATGACTAGCAGACCTACATGTAACATCTATACGAACCACTTGGCAAAAAAGAGAAAAGCCATCTACGCAATTACAAACATGTTCTTTGTACAACCCTTCACCTTAAAACTCTATCTTATTTTTTTAAATAATATATATTTATTATATGAAAACACAAAATACATAATTTAGAGCTAATTAATATTTTATTAACGATAATAATCATACATCGATATCGATCACAAAATTCTCCATCATCATCATAAAATTTCCCCAATTATTTTTATCATTTTTTGTGAAAATATTCAAGTTATTGTATAAACACAATATCATATAACATTGTTCAGCAGCTGAACATTTAAATACAAGTAAGTTCAGTTGCAGAACTTTAAAATTTATGTGTTTGATTTCAAATTCGATTGCATGACTTTTATGTTCAGCGGTAAAACACGAAAGTTATGGTATGAAAATAATGTGAATAACATTGTTCAACAGCTGAACATTATAAAAATAATCAAGTTCACTTGTAGAACTTTGTGGAAAAAAGTAAGTTCAGTTGTAGAACTTTGAAGTCCATATGCATAACTTTTAAAATTCAGTTGCAGAACACTGTATTTATACTATGAAACAAAATAGGTTCGGCAGTAGAATCCTTTTATTCCAAAAATACCCTTATAAGATTTTGTATATAAAAATGAGTTGAATCTGAACAGTTGATCTAGTAATAATCCAACAGCTTATAACAGTTCTAAAGTTCTTTTTTAGTGATTGGTTCTCTTTTGAGTCTAACCCTTACAAACAAGTATAGTACCATATCAATTTATTTATTTTGATAAATTTATAATATTAAATTAATTACTTGAAATATTGAGTATTGATAAATTTCTAATTTTCAAATCTTATTGCATATACAAATATATATATATATATATATATATATATATATATATATATATATATATATAAAAGTAATTTATAATAATGATGATAACATTTATACAAATGTATTTAAAGAAATGTCTGAGTATTTTTTTTAAAGTAATGTTAGATGTACCAAATTCGGTACGAAATAATGTGGCATCTATGATGTGGAAATTTGGGATAATTTATTTTGGGACTTAATTTGAATGCAAGGGTCCATTATTAATTGAATTGTAGGAACATGACATATGACATTTGAAATTCATTTTGAGATTCAATTTGATCCCAATATTATTCTTTTTTTTATGTGAATGGTTATAAAAATTTAGAATTGGAGTTAATGGATTGAACTACCGATCAGAAATCTTTTGCTTAATGGTGAATTCATACAAAGAATTATTCAAAATTAAAGAAAAAATATTTAAATGGACAAAATATTAATTAACTGTAATTTGCATAAATTAATTAAATTTAAAATCAAATCAAGATACTTTTTAAAAATTAATCAAAAATTATATCGAATTTTTTAAAAAATATCGAGAATATTTAGGATATCACATACGAATAGGTAAATTCAATTCAAACTTCAAAATTACAAGGATCTTTTACCAGATCCCTCGTCCCCTACCAACCCCGACCCGAAAAATTTAAATCAAACCCAAACAGGCGCTAAATAGGAGTAAAATCTAGGGTTTCAAAATTTGAAAAATCTGAAATACAGAAGAAGACTTAGGAAGATGAATCACGAAGCAGTAGATAATCTCCTTAATCTCTTTACAATTGCAAATCGCGATCTCAATGTTGTTGAGAATCGTCTCGAGAAAGAGTTTCAAAAAATCTATCCCCAAAATGTACGTTCTAACTCTCATTTCTTTTTTATTTATTCAATTCTCTCTTTTGTGTGTGTGTTTGTGTGATTATGTGTGTGTGAGTGTGTGTTTTCAGGCGAATCCAATGGAGCTGGTGTCGCGGATAAAGAAGATAGAGGATGAATTGGTATTTCTTAAGCAAGAGTGTGGTCACTTACTTGCTGCCAAGCAGGCCTCTCTCTCTCTCTCTCTCCCCCATCTCTCTCCCAAATCTCTCTTTCATCTCTCTCCCCAATCTCTCTCCTCTCTCTCTCTCTCTCTCTCTCTCTCTCTCTCTCCCCCCCCCCCTCTCTATCTCTCTCTCACCCTGTGTATGTGTGTTTGTGTTGTGTGCTCTGTTGACTCCTTATTGATGTACTATTTGTTCGTAATTTGTTGCAAATTGTAATGAGGTAATCCGTAAGAGTGTGAAATAGAGATTAGTTTAAATGGAGGCAATTCAATCAGGACAGACAAGACTAAGAATGAGGATTGTGCAATAATGTCAACACATTAGTGTAGTGAATAGTGATTCAATATAATCTAACCAACCAAACACAATTATAGATGATTTGGGGATTTCTATTAGTTTCGGTTTGAGTTGTTGGCAATTGAGGATGTAAGTCAGTTTTTTATGACAAGTTTTATTGTGTCTATTGATGACGTCCGACGTTTATTCTAGGAGATTTGGATAAGTTCGCATGGTTAAGGCATTCCGACTTAAAATAGCTTTAGTTGAAGACATCCAGTTTATATTCAGAGGATCCAAGTTACTGCATTTAGTTTATTTAAACTTAATTAATGACTTAGGATCGATTAGTTAGAAGTTTCTTAAGAGCCAAATGTCATTCCAAGAGTTCCAAATACATTTCTTTATATAATACTCTTGCTTATTAGTAGTTTATACAGTAGTTTGTATCTATTGCAGTCTCAACCACCAAGTTGATAATACTTGTGATTCTTATTTTGTTATGTTGCTATATGTTTACCATTGAAAGTTTAAAGGTTTTGCACAATATACTTGCAGGATTTGATTGACAAGGCTCGGACAACTCTAGTTGGGAACAGATTATCGATACAGAGGTTGCAAGCATCTACAGGGGTTCCTGTCACGAGTGATTCTGATGATCCTGCATACAACAACTTCAACCAGGTAATTTTTAATTGCTGACACGGGCTATATATGAGTTGAAGGATATTATTTGGTTTGATTTTGTACAGTCATTAACCTTCTTCATCATATATGACAAACACAATTTTTATACTCCAGAAGACCTTGGTCATTTCAAGTTTGCACGTTTTACCAATTGAAAATCTAGCATCTTGAAATCTGCTTACAATCCTGATAAGTTATGCATATGCTTGTTGATTAGTAACAGATATTTCATGTTGCTTTTATAATGAGTCGACTTGAAGAGGAAGCTTTAAATGGCTTATATTTGGACCTCTTGTCACACTGTCCCCTGTTGATTTAAAAAAATTTAACCAAACTATTGAGCTCAAATAATCTTTTAGCAAAAGATATTCTCTTATGATGAAAGCTGCCTACATATAGTCAAAAATGGAAGTATTTAGGAACCATCAGTTGTGTCCACTGAACTGTTTTTATATTGTACTTAAAGGTTGTTGTATCATTGTTGTCACTTCGCTTGACTAGTCGCGACTAGTCGTCGACTAGTCGACCAGTCGGTATGTAAAGGTCGACTTGTACCTCGACTTGCTGTTTGTACATATTTCGGGCGACTTGCTTCGACTCGGTCGACTAGTCGGTGCGACTGGTGTAAAAAATAATAAAACAGAAAAGCCCATTAATAAAAACAAGCCCCTTAAGCAATATATGTAACCTAAATACTCCAATCGCGACTCCAGTTACCTCCAGTCGTCTCCAAACACCTCCAGTGGCTGCAATTTCAGTTTAGTGTAGCCACTGTAGTAGTGCAGTGTAGTTGCAGCGACTACTGACTAGTGCAGTAGTGCGGCCACTGGCACTGCAGTGCAGTCTTCCGGCCACTGATGTGCAGTGTGCTTGCGTAGTTGGAGAAAAGAGAATTTTTTTTGTTACAACTTAGAATTAGAAGTTAGAACACACACATATAATATATATAAGTAATTAAGTATGTAATATATATATATATTTTTTAATTTTATATCGTGTTTACTAGTCTCGACTAGTCACGACTTGACTTGTCGGGCACCCCGGTCGACTCGACTCGACTTACCGACGTAACATCCATGGTCTGTATTCCAAATGATAAATTTTCCGTTTATTTTTCCTACTTTCGGATAAATAGATTGTTAAATATAGTACATATGTGGCTCTCCTAAGATGCAAGTTGTCGAGACAAGATACTTTGAAATTTAAAATTCTATGGATTTACACTTTACAGGAATTACAAAATTCAATTGTTATGGATTTACTAATAATAGTATATATAATTACTTAGGGTTTCACTTGGTACATACTTGTACTACTGATAACTTCTATTAACAATAAGGATAAGGGCCAATAATGCATGTTTTTGCAATTAAAGGTTCATATCTGAAGTCAATTTTATCTACAGAATACACATTTGAACATTGACGGACCTAAAAACATTAGTGAGTGGGGGTACAAAAAATTAAAAAAAATTAACTATGTAAAAAACTAATAATTTCGAAACGTATCCGATAAGGGTCGATTGATAATTAGTCCATAAAATTTAAATAGTATCAAACTGCAAGTCCTAGTCAATTTTGTTTTACATGATCATATATAGAAGCTGCAGCCAGCCACATGTTGTAACTTGCAAGAAGTTCGAGTCCCAACCACTAAAAATAAAAGTTGATCCTCAAGGGTTCGAACTCGGACCTGCTGAGTGGAACAAGATTGGGCTCCAAGTCAAAGTTTTATTTGTATTTATTAATTTCTGAATTTTAAATCAGAAGTAAAGATATGTTGAACAATTAATAGAACCGCCGAATAAAATGAAAGGGATTATTTAATTTTCATTACTCTATTGTTGAGCCAGATAAAGAAATTAGAGATTTTGTAGTTGGGCTCACTAATACCACATCCCCCTTGGATTTATGATGACATTAATTCAAACTCAAATCTCCAGATAAAAAGAATAAATTAGTAGGTTTATGAGCCGTCCATTCTTTATGGAATGAGTATTGCTAGTCCAGAACTGCTCTAAAATGATAGAGATCATAACTTTTGCAGACTTGAAGAAGAGAGAAGAATACACTTCTTTGATTTGGGATACTTTCTTTTTCTTTCCTAAGTTTAATTTTAATCAAAAACAACATTTTTCTGATGGTCCATGTATGTTTCTTCATGTGCATGAAATAAAATGGACACTGCAAGAAAACATTTAACCGAAATAAAACCATAAAAAAGTACTCGGATCAGATTGGTTAATCGAATTTTAAATCAAAAATAATTTAGTATAAATAATTTAACATCTATGATTTAAACAAAATCTAGTAAGACAAAATCATGGAAGATATAAATTTGAAAACGAAGACTTTGACGGGTAACACAAAACCAAAAAGAAAAATAACTTGTATTTTTTTGAATAATGGCTCAAATGTTAATTTGAGTTTCAAATTTATTTGTCCTCGTACTTGAATTTATTCATTGAACGTATGACTTGGTCTCAGTGTATAACAAACTCTCGATACATGATAAATTATTAAATGTTTCACATTTTGAATTTGGTAGAGTAGATTGCGAGAGGGAGATCGAAATTGTGAAGAAGTTTCAAGGGTATTATCGGGAAAAAGAAATAGATGGGATACTAGGGGACAATATAATGCTTTTGAGACTAGATACAATCAGGTGTTCAGTGGTCCCCACTAAGAATCTTTGCTAGAATTGCAAAGTGAAGATAAAGCAAGTTATCATCTAGCTTCCATTTTTCTTTTGCATTTTTTTATGTCTAATTAAAATTCAAAATTGATAAATTAATAAATCTAATGAATTAGAGGATTGAATGAATTTCTTGGCATATTGCTGGCCTATATAAGTAATTTGCTCGTACATAGATGAGTCACATATGAAATAGGTACATGTAAAATTTGAATAAGATAAAGGGTATAATTGGAAACAAATTTAGATGGGGTGCTAGAAGATCATAAGGACAGCATATTGAACTCTTTTGATTTTTGGTAACAGTGGATTGACATTTAGGCAGCCAGGTGTAATACTTGCAACAACAAAAGTAGTGCTGCAATAATGCAGTGGTCCCCACAAAAGTTCTTTATGGAACTACTACAATAGCTCCAAGTTTCCTAGTTTAGAACTAAATGAACAGAGATCATTAATTATATAGACTTTTTCCTTTTTTTCTAAATTTTAATTATATAGAGAAGAGAGAGGGATACACTTCTAAATTCTGGGTCTTTTCTCTCATTTTTCCTTACAAAAAATCAACTTTATTGGTGGTCCCTGTGTATATTTCTTGACGAATGACTGAAATTTAATTGACATTGCAAGTTGTATAATACGAAATCGAGAATATATATGAAATACGTATTTGAGAATAAGACTTGTACTTTTTAAGTCGGTCTTCTATTTATTAAAATATTTAAATTTTTCATAAATTTTGTAATTTTTGATTTTGAAAATCGATTTACCACCGATTAATTAGTTGTGCCCTATTTTTAGCTGAACTTCCTAAATATAATTTTGAACCGAATTAAACACGTTTAATCGATTCTAAATCCCATTTATAACCGTCTTTTATAACTCAACTATTACAAGTACTTAAAAATAAATATCGAGTTACTTTGGAGTCGGAAAGTACAATTCTCGCCCCCAATCACCAAACCTGCACCAATTTTATGAATCTATTCCGATTTTCAAATGACTAATTTTCTCTCCGATCTCTATCACAAACGAGAACGAGATCCCCGCGGGAATCGGTATACCCATCCCTACAAGCACTCCAAGTAATTGGGTTACTCGAATTTAGTCTTTTTTTGTTAACAAAGGTTGCGGACTTCAAAAAAAATCCTGAAATGTTATTTGTTTCTTAACTAAAAATTGATCAATTTAACCAAATTAGATCCGAGTTTGACACTTCTTTATTATATTCATAAAGTTTTGATGGGATAGTCGGATGACACAAAATTTGAATAGAATAGTCAGATAGGTAACACAAAATTCGAGGGAAGAAATTTTATTAGAATGATCATGCAAATATTAGTGAAATCAAATTTTAGAGCATCGAAGACCAGTTAGCTCTCTTGATAACAAATAACGTATACAAAGCATAGGACTTAACCAGATAGTGAAGGAATCCTGCAGTAATAGTCAATGATGAAGTTAATAGTCCCCAGCATTTTCACAACTCTGCGTCCGCATTTCATTTAATATTTTCTTTTTAGGATTAAGTTCTTGAAATTTTTTAAAATTTTGATCTTGATCATAAATTTGAGTAAAAATTTATCCATTTCCATATCTCAATTCGTAAATTTGACTTGGTTTCGATGTTTAGCAACCTCTCAGTACGTTAAAATCATTCGATTTGTCACATTTAAGACAGGTAGAGTGAACATAGACTAAATTATGGTTCATCGACAAACATTCATTTGCATCTCCATTTATTTTCTGTCGCTTTTTTTTTGCATTTATTTTTATGCCTAATCAAATTCGAGAATGACAAATTTTTATTAAATCACAGGAGAGAACAACTAGACATTTTGATGGCCTTTAAAATAACGATTTATAAATAATTTGGAAACAACTTTGCCGATACATAGATGGTTCACATTTGAAATGGGTAGACTGATTTAACAAAAGGGTGGTAAAAAGGTGAACAAAACAAAGGGTAAAAATTGGGAAAAGAATTAGATGGGATACTATGGGACAGAAAGAACAGCAAATTGGAGTACTCTTCTATTTATGAATATGTGTATTTGCCAGCCAGATAGAATAGTTACAACTTTTAACTATAGAAGTACTACTACTCATGCAGAGACATTAATAAAGTTTATGATCCCCACCAAATCTACACAGCAGTGCACTCCTAGAATAAATAAGCATCTAGCAACAATGGTAGTATTTTCTTTCTCATTGCTTTCTGTTAAGTTGTAAAAAGTGCACTTGGTTTTCTAGTTAAAATTCGAATACTAGTCCAAATCTTCGAGTACTCATTTTTAGTATCCGAATGTTTGTTTGAGTAAAATTCGAGTTGGGTTGAGTTGATCGAATCTAGTGTCTGTCCACTAGTATCCCCTTATTTTAATTATGTTCAATTAAAATTTAAGAATGACAAAAAATTTAAAACAAGACATATTTATGATAATTAAATCAATGAAAGGAGAAGAGTAGTTGGCAAGAATTACCATAAATATGTCTAGTTTTAAATTTTTTGTCATTCTTGAATTTTAATTGAACATAATTAAAAGCACCGCAAAAGTAAAAATAAAAATAAATGAAGATGAAACTCAATGGTAGATGCTTACTACTTGTTGGTGTGTCCTATTGTGAAGATTTGTGGGGATCATCACTTCATTACCTGTCCATGAGTAACAGTATTTTTGTAGTTGCAACTATTACATATGGCTGGCTAAAAGTTAATCCTAGCCGCCTATTCAGAAATCAGGTCGATCAATTCAACCCAACTCGAATTTTACTCAAACAAACATTCGGATACTAAAAATGAGTACTCGAAGATTTGGACTAGTATTCGAATTTTAACTAGAAAACCAAGTGCACTTTTTACAACTTGACAGAAAGCAATGAGAAAGAAAATACTACCATTGTTGCTAGATGCTTATTTATTCTAGGAGTGCACTGCTGTGTAGATTTGGTGGGGATCATAAACTTTATTAATGTCTCTGCATGAGTAGTAGTACTTCTATAGTTAAAAGTTGTAACTATTCTATCTGGCTGGCAAATACACATTCATAAATAGAAAGTACTCCAATTTGCTGTTATTTCTGTCCCCTAGTACCCCATCTAATTCTTTTTCCAATTTTTACCCTTTATTTTGTTCACCTTTTTACCACCCTTTTGTTAAATCAGTCTACCCATTTCAAATGTGAACCATCTATGTATCGGCAAAGTTGTTTCCAAATTATTTATAAATCGTTATTTTAAAGGCCATCAAAATGTCTAGTTGTTCTCTCCTGTGATTTAATAAAAATTTGTCATTCTCGAATTTGATTAGGCATAAAAATAAATGAAAAAAAAAAGCGACAGAAAATAAATGGAGATGCAAATGAATGTTTGCCGATGAACCATAATTTAGTCTATGTTCACTATTCCTTTATCGATTCACTTTACCAATCTTAAATGTGAAAAATCGAATGATTTTAACGTACTGAGAGGTTGCTGAACATCGAAACCAAGTTGAATTTACGAATTGAGATACGGAAAAAAAATTATACTCAAATTTATGATCAAAATTTTAAAAAATTTCAAGAACTTAAACCTAGCTAAAAAGAAAATATTAAATGAAATCCAGACGCAGAGTTGTGAAGATGCCGGAGGACTATTGACTTCATCATTGACTATTACTGCAGGATTCCTTCATTATCTGGTTCTGTGCTTTGTATACGTTTTTTTATCAAGAGAGCTAACTAATGCTCTAAAATTTGAATGACTCAATATTTGCATGATCATTCATTAAAAATTTCTTCCCTCTGATTTTGTGTTACCTGTCTTACAATTCTATTCAAATTTTGTGTCATCCGACTATCCCAACAATATTTTATAAATATAATAAAGAAGTGTCAAACTCGGGTTTGATTTGGTTAAATTGATCAATTTTTAGTTAAGAAACAAATAGCATTTCGGGATTTTTTTTTTTTGAAGTCAGCAACTTTTGTTAACAGAAAAAGACTAGATCCATTTTAAAATCAAGCAACAAAGTAGTGAAAAACAAGCATGAGACTCTAGAATAATTATCAAAAAAGTAGGAGACTCTAAGATGTTTTCATTTTTTCTTGTCTCGAGTATGAGAGTAAAAAAAACTCAATTACTTGGAGTGCTTGTAGGGACGGGTATACCGATTCCCGCGAGGATCCCGTTTGTGATAGGGATTGGAAAGAAAATTTGTCATTCAAAAATCGGAAATTGGTGTGTATTTGGTAATTGGGGACGAGAAGTAACTCGATATTTATTCCTAAGTACTTGTAATAGTTATTAATAGAGATAATCGATTAAACGTGTTGAATCGGTTCAAAATTATATTTAGGAAGTTCAGAGCTAAGAATAGGGCACAACTAATTTAATCGGTGGTAAATCGATTTTTCTAAATAAAAAATTACAAAATTGATGAAAATTTTAAATATTTTTAATGAATAGAAGACTGGCTTAAAAAGTACAAGTCTTATTCCCAAATATGTATTTCATATATATTCTCGATTTCGAATTATACAACTTGCAGTGTCAATTTAATTCCGTCAAGAAAAATACACAGGGACCACCAATAAAATTGATTTTTTTTAAAGGAAAAATGAGAGAAAAGATCCAGAATTAAGAAGTGTATCCATCTCTCTTCTGCAAGTCTATATAATTAAAATTTAGCAAAAAAATCTATATAATTAATAATCTCTGTTCATTTAGTTCTTGCAGTAGTTCCTAAAGAACTTTTGTGGGGACCACTGCATTATCTGTGCAACAGTACTTTTATTGTTGCAAGTATTACATCTGGCTGCCTAAATGTCAATCCACTGTTACCAAAAATCAAAAGAGTTCAATATGTTGTCCTTATATCTACCAAATTCAAAATGTGAACCATTTAATAATTTATCATGTATCGAGAGGTTGTTATACACTGAGACCAAGTCATACGTTCGATGAATAGATTTAAGTACGAGGACAAATAAATTATAAAACTCAAATTAACATTTGAGCTAATATTCGAAAAAATACAAGTTATTCTCCCCTTTGATTTTGTGTTACCCGTCAAAGTCTTCGTTTTCAAATTTATATCTTCCATGATTTTGTCTTGCTCAATTTTGTTTAAATCATAGATGTTAAATTATTTATACTAAATTATTTTCGATTTAGAATTCGATTAACCAATTCGATCCGAGTACTTTTTTATGGTTTCATTTCAGTTAAATGTTATCTTGTTGTGTCCATTTTATTTCATACACATGAAGAAACATACAGGGACCATCAGAAAAATGTTATTTTTGATTAAAATTAAACTTAAGAAAGAAAAAGAAAGTATCCCAAATCAAAAAAGTGTATTCTTCTCTCTTCTTCAAGTCTGCAAAAGTTATGATCTCTATCATTTTAGAGCAGTTCTGGACTAGGAGTACTCATTCCATAAAGAATGGACATGGTCAGCTCATAAACTTACTAATTTATTCTTTTTATCTGGAGATTTGAGTTTGAATTAATGTTATCATATAAATCAAAGGGGAATATGGTATTGGTGAGCTCAACTACAAAATCTCTAATTTCTTTATCTGGCTCAATAATAGAGTAATGAAAATTAAATAATCCCTGTCATTTTATTCAGCGGTTCTATTAATTGTTCAACATATCTTTACTTCTGATTTATAATTCAGAAAGAATTAAATACAAATTTTGACTTGGAGCCCAATCTTGTTCTCTTTGGATCCCAATCTTGTTCCACTCAGCAGGTCCGAGTTGGAACCCTTGAGGATCAACTTTTATTTTTAGTGGTTGGGACTCGAACTTCTTGCAAGACATGTGGCTGGCTACAGCCTCTATATATGATCATGTAAAACCAAATTGGCTAAGACTTGCAGTTTGATACTATTTAAATTTTATGGACTAATTATCAATCGACCCTTGTCGGATACGTTTTGAAATTATTAGTTTTTTTACATAGTTAAATTTTTTGTACCCCACTCACTAATGTTTTTAGGTCCGTCAATGTTCAAATGTGTATTCCATAGATAAAATTGACTTCAGATATGAGAACCTCTAATTGCAAAAACATGCATTATTGGCCCTTATTGTTAATAGAAGTTATCAGTAGTACAAGTATGTACCAAGTGAAACCCTAAGCAATTATATATACTATTATTAGTAAATCCATAACAATTGAATTTTGTAATTCCTGTAAAGTGTAAATCCATTAAGAATTTCAAAGTACCCTGTCTCGACAACTTGCATCTTAGGAGAGCCACGTATGTACTATATTTAACAATCTATTTATCCCAAAGTAGGAAAAATTTATCATGCATGTAAACATTTCATTTTATATGTTTTGCTAGTGAAATTTATCAATGACGAAGAGCTAGTATTTAACCTACATGCTACGGTTAACACAATAGTTCCTTTGTCAAAGAACGCCAATAGCCTGCAACATATTGTGAAGATCGTCTTTCTTAACATTCACTTCTTTGATGAAGAGGCCTGCAACCAAAAAAAGTAGATCAAGTCTATGGTAAAGATTGCTGACAAATAAGTAGGTGCTCAAATTATACATTAACAAGAACTAGATTTATTATTTTTAAAAAAATTTGTCTTCAACCTCCTAGATTTATTATCTTTAAAAAAAACATAATATACATACCGATCGAGAAAAGCACCGAGAGAAAGGGAAATTTACAACAAATCAGCCCCCGGGTTACCCAGATTAGGGCCGGTAGGTTGCTCCTATACGCATTCTCTAACATCACAATAAAGTAATTGAACCATGCAAAGTCCATGAAATTTGCATTCCATTTTTATTTGCTAGCACAAACACATCCCTAGCTACTTGCTTAAGAGTTGAACCAAGTCCTACAAATATCTCACATTTGCTAGGCTAAAATTACTAGAGAACCAAATCTAGTTCCACGTTAAAAATGTTACAAAACAGCTCGCTAGAAGCTACCACTTCAGAAAGATTTATTTGAATAAGTATCATTACACTTTTGTACACACTAATACATATATGAACCCAAGTAGCTATATGACGTGGATAGATGCGATTGTTAGCTTACTATAAGAACCAACATATGCGTATATTATAATTTTAAACCACAATGGAATAAGAAAGATGAAGTGTATAAGGGAAACGAATTACAGACATGGTTGTCATGTCGCTCGACTAGTCGACGACTAGTCGACTAAGCAGTAAAGGGAGGTCGACTCAAAATCTCGACTAGCTGAATGTCAATATTTCGGTCGACTGGCCGACAAAGCGGTCGACTAGTCGACTAGTCATCGACTAATCACCGACTAGTTCAAAATATGGTCAATATTTAATCATTTTAAAAAAAAAGTATTTAAATAAATCTTTAAGACAACAAATATGATTATTTGTATATGTATATACACGTGTATTTAACTATACATCTAATATATTTATACATATGTATAATTACATAGTTTACTTCAAAGTTTAAAGTGATTGTTAATTGATATCAGTGATGTGCTGATGTATTTTGCATGTATATAAAAATTGATGTTACTGATTTCAATATTTTAGTTTAAAATTATGGCCAGTTGTCTGATTTTACATAATATATATTATATTTAATTAAAATAATATATATTATTTATTTAGTCGACTAGTCTACGACTAATCGACTAGTCGACTAGCTGGAGGTCCATCGACTCGCCTCGACTTATCGACATGACAACCATGATTACAGAGCAACTAATGCAAATAACACACATATGATGTTTATAAGCTCAAAAGGAGAAAATGGAATTAGAATAAGAAGATATGGATACAAAGTTGAGTTTAATTTAAACATACAGATGCAAGCACAAAGCTCTGTAATCACAGAAACCTTTCTTGAAACCAATAGAACTAGATAAAATAAGTGAAAGAGTGAAATATATCACATCTGCTAATGTAACGTAGGCTAAAATTACTACAAAACCGAATTTAGTTCCACATTAGAAGTGTAGCAAAATAGCTCTCTAGAAGCTACCACTTCGGAAACATTTTTTTAAATAAGTAATTTTACAATTTATGTATACAACATAGATATGAACCCAAATAGCTATATGGCGTGGATAGACATGATCTTGGTACACGAAATAAGAACCAAAAGATGCTTAAATTATAATTTTTAACCACAATGGGAGTGTAGAAGGGAAACAATTACAGAGCAACTAATGCAAATAACATGCGTTGACATAGGCTCAAGAAAGAGAAAATGGAGTCAGAAATAAGAATCTATAGAAGCAACATTGAGTTAAAATTAAAAAAGAAAAACAAATCCAAGCACAAAGCTATGTAATTACAGAAGCCTTTGTTGAAACCAATAGAACCTGATAAAAAGTAAAAAGGTGAAATATATACATCTTATGATCTTAAAGTCCAACAGCGGACATCAACAGAAACAACAAAGGTGACAGATGAAGGAGGGGAAGAAGCCAATCGAAGCGTTATAAAAGAGTGAAAGTAAAGAGGGAACAAGACCCAAAATAGATTATTCCCAAAAGAAAAGGTACAAAGTTCACAATATTTTTTTAGGGTTCGGTAAGGACGACCATATTGTGGTTTGGTGCAGCAAAAACGCATTTGAAATCTACAAGGCACAGTTTAAGAAATTAGGAACAAAAACTGGATCATGCATGTGTCTGATTCGGTTTAGAGCAGCATGGTTTTGGTTTTCAAAACCAATCACGTCAAATCTTTATGTTTATTAAAAGTTGAAAAATTCGTCATATATCTTTCAAAACTTGAAACAAGAGAACCAATTCAAAATGTACATTGCAACTAAGCCTGAAACATGACATTGTCTTGCTGTTTCGATTAGTTTACCAATTCCAGTATGGCAGTATCAATATTACCCATTTCAAATACCTAGTTATGCAATAGCAACTCAAAGTCAATGAGACACTATTTATAAGCTTGAGAAAAGTAATGATATCAGAGAATCTCAGTTTGGGATCAGTAAAACAAGGAATAATGAGCAAAATGACCAAATTTACAGATTTTGGAAAATATGGGACAAGTGAGCCAACCTTACGGAGGTGCACCACGACCATTACTGTCAGCCCTCAACTGACCTTCTGCCAGACACCTCGAGAATAGAAATAAACTCTTTCACGAATATGGCACTTGCAGCTTTAGATAAACTATACGATCTAAAGAAATACGGTGCACTTCAAAAATGAATTGCCACTGATAATTTTTTTGACCTACCGTACTTAAACTAAGTCGCACTACAAGGTGTCACAAGACAACACCAGTACTTCAAGACACTTTAAATTTGCTATGTCAAAAACGGCGCTTACTTTCTACAACAAAATTTACTTAAATCACAAATATAAATTTTAAGTACCTCTACCCAGTTCCTTTATCTTTACGAACTTAGCTTTCGGTACGAAAAAACGTCTTAGTTTCCCAACTTCTTTGCATTATTCAGATCTAAGGTATCAAGCAAACAACCGGAAGCGAATATTAAAATCTAAAAGTGGCATGAAAGTGGCCATAGCCTCCTTGTTCATCAAAGTAAGCAAATCCTCTTATCAAGGCAATGTCTTCAAACATTGTCCCTTTACTCTAAACAAATAGAGAAAAACATAAGTTACAAAACAGAATGGCAAATGTATATAATAAAAGTTTAATATATGTCTTCACACTGTAGGGTAAAAGAGACGTACACTTACTGAAAAAAAGTGATGCACAACAAGATATACAAAACGCAGTATTAACACTTAATAGCGAACAGACGGGAAACTAAGCCAACACGGAGACAAATAAAGGAGGAACCAGACACTAATTGTGTTTATAAGAAAATGCAAGTTACAAGACTGTATTCCGTGCACACGATAATCGTATGTCATTCTCAAGGATAATGTTCTTTGCACATGATTATCACATGATATTCTATGGTTATACACAGCAAAAGAAGTCATTAGTAATTTTAAGGAAGACACTTATAGCATTAACAATTGTGTATGTGGCAGTATAGAGCATGACAAACCCTTGTTCAACAGACACTCAAGAGGGTCATAAGCATTGCATTCAAGCTGCATTAGAGGGTCATATTCAACCTTGGCACTGATTCAAGAGGATCATATGCCCCTCTAATGCACCTGAGTGTGACAGGTACAAACCAACCTTTTAAGTGTGAATTTGGCAAGGGTTGGAGGGAAGAACCTGTGATTCCTACATTATACTTTGTCACTTTCACGAATATTAATGATCTAGCTATCTATTGGTAACAAATATTGACTTCCTTCGTTGCGTATAATCCTTAAAACACAGACATAGTCATGGATGATACTATATAATTTCTATATGCATTAAACATAGTCCTTGACAATGATATATGATTATGGTGTGCACATATGTAATTCCTCTACAAACACAAAGAATTAGTGTCTTATGCTTCCGCTTTTAGTCTCTATAATATCTGTGCTAGTTTAGTTTTTCCCCGTCTATTATCTATTAGCTTTTAGTGTCTATAATTTCTGTGCCAGCTTAGCTTTTCCTACATCTATCATTGTCGATCGGTTATCATTACCACTCCGTGCGCTATCTAGTTTCTTATATCCCTTTGTTCTCTAGACTATAGTTTTGAAGAGTAAATGTACAATGTTTGAGGAATAGGGACATTGTCTTGTGTGTGAGATAATTTCTGACTATTATGAAATGGGAGAAAGCATATATTAAACTTAATCCGAAATTTGTTAAAGAACAAATACTCACTTGTAATGCATAAAAGCCTAATAATTAAAAAACAGCACAGCAAAATGGAGATAACACAAGTACATATGTTGATTAAGCATAGCAAATAAACAAGTCAGATGACCTATCTATTATTTGTGTGAATCTAAGTCTGAATGATGAGGAAAATGATCTGGTAGATTTAGGAGGGATAAAATCAACGGAGTCACTAATGCTAGATGTGAGCAAACCCCTGCGCCGGTGTAAGAATATTAAAAACAAAGAAGGAAGAGTGGTGAGGGTATCTTTTAAATATGAATGGCTTCCTTTCTTCTGTTTCATGTGCGGTGTCATGGGACATAGTGAACGTGATTGCAGTAGCGGGGAAGAAGAGGATCAGAAGAAGGGTCTTGGTTGGGGTGCATGGCTGAAAGCGTCGCCAAGGAAAGGGAGGATGTGAAACAAGGAGGAGATGGAGAATTTGAAAGCTGCTAATCGTGTACTGTTTGTGACAAAAAAAGCAAACAATACAGGATCATTTAAAGATGAGGCAGCCGGTAAAAATCTGTGCATTACGAAAGGTGTTAGTGAAGGTGTGGCATCCTCAAAAGGTGTAAAGGAGGTGGAAGATAAAAGTCAGGAAGCTGTCTCAGATTTAAGGAAATCCAGCAAGTTTCAAGAAAGTACAACAGTGAGAGGAACTATGAAGATAAAAAAAGGTGTCTGATAACGGGTCTGGTAAGGAAAAGTGCCCTAGCTCAAGTGCGCCTGAGACGTATCCTACAGCTTCATATACTATGGGGGTAACAAATACGGGTAAATGGAGATTCAAAAGAATTAAGAGACCGTTCATGCAAGGGGTGCAGGAGGAGAGTAGTGCTACCAGTCGTAAGAATTCCAAAAGTACTACTAAGGCGCGCAAGAGGAAGGAAAGGAGCGAAGGGGACGTAGTTGTTATGATTGATACTGATGAGGACAGAAGACGTATAAAACCAAGTTTTATGGGCTCTGGTCAGATTAGCATTCTGGTTCCGAATTCCAACAAAGTAGCGGAGATTGGCATTGTCCAATCCCGCGAAGAGCCATGAAAATCTTAAGTTGGAACTGTCGGGGGATTGGCAACCCCTGTACAGTGAATGCTCTTCGGGGTTGGTGCTGGAGAGATAGGCCGAATTTTATTTTTCTGATGGTAACAAAAAATGATGGTAAAAGATTAGAGAGGGTACAAAATAAATGTGGGTTTTCAGAAGGTGTATCTATCAATAGTGTTGGAAATTCTGGTGGGATGGGATTTTGGTGGAGGGATGTAAATGTTGTTCTTTGTTCCTACTCGGCACATCATTTTGAAGTAAATGTTCTGGATGATGAGAATGTGGTACGTTGGAAAGCTATAGGGATATATATGGGTGGCCGGAGGCTTCAAATAAACACTATACTTGGCAACTTATGCGTAATTTATGGAATGGTAGCAATGTACCAGTGGTCATGTTTGGAGATTTTAATGAGATTATAGCCATGTCTGAGAAAGATGGGGGATCAGTTAGGGGAGCCAGACACATGGACGCTTTTCGTGAAACAATTGATTTTTGCCAGTTTCGTGATACGGGGTTTAAGGGAAGTGGTTTTACCTGGCAAAGGGGAAATACACCCAGAACGTTGGTAAGGGAGCGTCTTGATCGTTTCTTGGCAAATGACAATTGGTGTGAGTTATTTCCACAGTATGAAGTGTCACATCTCCCTATCTACAGGTCAGATCATGCTCCAATACTTTTAAAAGCTGACGTCACTGGTAGAGGATATGCAGGTGATAGAAGGTTTATATTTGAAGCTCTCTGGCTATCAAATGTTGATTGTGAGAAGGTAATTCAGGAGGCTTGGAATGATAGTGTTGGTGATGATATCCCTACAAGGTTGAAATTTTGCTCTGAAAGATTATTGTCCTGGGCAAAATCTACATTTGGTAATATCAAAAAGAGAATTAAAGAAACAGAAAAGAGATTGAAAAATATGCAGAATAGTCTACCTGATGCAAATTCAATGGAGAAATGTAAGGCCCTGTCAAAAGAATTAGATGAGTTGCACAGACTTGAGGAATCATACTGGCATGCAAGAGCTCGTGCAAACGAGCTCCGGGATGGAGATAAAACACCAAGTATTTTCATCATAAAGCCAGTCAAAGGAAAATGCAAAATTTTGTGAAAGGTGTGACTAATGCAGATGGGGTCTGGCAGACAGGGAAGGTGGAGATGCAAAAGGTGGTGGCCGATTATTTTGCAGACTTGTTTGCTTCTGAAAATCCAGTGGGATTTGAAAGTGCTTTAGCCGGACTAGAGCATTTAGTTTCTGGAGAAATGAATGCAGTTCTAGATGAGGAACTGTCGGCAGTGGAGATTAAAGAAGCCTTATTTCAGATGCATCCTAACAAAGCCCCTGGGATAGTTTTGGAATATTGTGGGGTCTGATGTGATTCGATTTGTCAAAACATGGTGGCGAGAAGGTATGGATCTGTCAGAAGTAAATAAGACATGTGTTGTATTAATCCCGAAATGTAAAGATCCGAAACAGATGGGGGATTTCAGGCCAATCAGTTTGTGCAACGCGTTGTATAAAATTGTCTCAAAGACAATGGCCAACAAATTAAAGCCCTTCCTTTCTTCAATAATCTCAGTGAATCAGAGTGGTTTTGTCCCGAAAAGATTAATTACAGATAACGCTCTGGTTGCGTTCGAAATATTTCATGCTATAAAAAGAAGAAAAAAGGAAGGAAAGAGTGGGACTGCAGCCTGTGAGAAACTCATTCATGGTGTGTACAGATTTTCCAGGGAGCTCCTCGAGTGTCTCATCTTTTCTTTGCCGGCGAAAGTATATTATTCGCTAAAGCAGGTTTGCAAGAATGCTCTAAGTTAGCTGAAATAATCAGTATATATGAGAGAGCATCTGGTCAAAAGGTCAATATAAGCAAAACTGAAGTTGTCTTTAGCAAAGGTGTTAGCGAGGCGAGAAGGAAAAAATTGTGGATAAACTGGGTGTGCCTGAAGTTGTGCGCCATGAAAAATACTTGGGTTTACCCACTATAATCGGAAAGTCCAAAAAAGTTATTTTTGCAGGCCTGAAGGAAAGGATATGGAAAAAGTTACGAGGATGGAAGGAGAAGCTGGTGTCACGTCCTGGTAAAGAAATTTTGATAAAAGCGGTAGCACAAGCCATTCCTACATATATGATGAGTATCTTTCGCATCCCAGATGGAATTGTTGATGATATCCATGCTATCTTAGCTCGTTTCTGGTGGGGAAATAAGGGCTCGGCTAAATCTATGCACTGGTACATCTGGGATAAAATGTGTATGCCTAAAGCGCTGGGAGGAATGGGCTTCCGGGATTTAAAATGTTTAAATGTTTTAGTGATGGAGACTATATAATCATCCTGATTCCCTACTATGTCCAGTGTTAAAGGCTCGTTATTTTAAGAATTCAGATGTTATTAAGTCTAATAGAGGACATGATCCCATCTATACATGGAGGAGCATATGGGGGTTGAAATCTTTATTATTGGAAGGACTTAAATGGCGGGTTGGAAATGGGACCAGTATTTGTGTTTGGGATGACATCTGGTTACCTGGTACTAATTCAAAAATTGGTCCGTTGCCAAATACCAACTCTGATTCAGAATTGAGAGTGTCAGATTTGATTGACTATGATAATGGAAAATGGAATTCTGGGTTAATTAACGAGCTTTTTGGGGAGGATGAACGTGCTTCAGTGTTGGATATTCCGCTTTCTTCAAATTTCCCTCAGGATAGGCAGTTCTGGTATCATACCAAAAATGGTGAGTACACGGTTCGTTCTGTTTATTGGCTTGCACGTACTAGGCACATTCACCTGCAGAATACAAATGATGGAGCTAGTGAGGAAATGTTGTGGAAGACGGTGTGGGGTTTAGAAGGACCTCCTAAACTTAGTCACTTTTTATGGAGAGCGTGTAAAGGGAGCTTAGTTGTTATGGAGCGTGTGTTTCATCGCCATATTATACAAAGTCTGCAATGTCAGATTTGTGGTGCAGATGAAGAGAGTATAATTCATGCTTTGTTTGATTGTACCTATGCTAGTGAAATATGGAGTCAGAGTTCCTTTTTGGCTGATCTCTCAACTGCTTCTACAACATCTTTGGCGGAAAGAGTGACTTGGATTGCTAGCAAAATGTCAAAGGATGATTTACGTCTTTTCGGTACTTTAATGTGGGCAGTATGGACTTGCAGGAATTAGAGAATATTTGAACAAATCAATCCCAATTTAAGTCAACTCGCGATAGGCTATTGTAGTCTTGTAAATGACTACAGAGGTTACGCAAAAAAGGTCTTTGGAGGAAAAGGATTGTAAATAAGTCTGCTACATCTTGGTCTCCTCCTCCAGCGGGTTGTATGAAGATCAATACTGACGCTCATGTAAGAGATGGACTGTATGTGGGACTGGGAGTTGTTATCAGGAATTCTGCAGGACAGGTTGTTGCAGTGGCTGGTAAGAAGTTGGGAGTAAGGTGGGGTGCTGATTGTGCAGAGGCTGCTGCTACGTTATATGGGCTTGAAATTGCTCGTTGTCTTGGCCATAGTCGAGTAATTCTGGAGTGTGATGCCTTGAATGTGATATCAACGATTAAAAGGAATGTGGTTGGTTTTTCTCCTATGTTCTTGTTTTATGAAGATATTAGAAGGCTGCAGTATTGTTTTGAATTTTTAGACTATATTCATATTAGGATAGTTGCTCATTGTGTAGCTAGACGGGATATCAATGTAGGGGGTGAGATGGTTTTGACCAGTTCTTTCCCTCAAACTATTGTTGTATTATCAGCCTTTGATTACTCTTAATAAAAGTCTGGCTTTAAAAAAAAAAAAAAACATAACAAGCCTAAAATAAGCCACTACATAAATCATCAATCATCAATCATCAATATCTTTTATATATATAAACGAAAACCCCCAGGAGCTCTCAGATCGTCCATAAAACTCCTCTATTTTATATATATATCTTTTATCTTTTACGTTTTGTTTTCCTACAACTCCTCTATTTTTATTATTTAAAATTAGAGCACCTCTACGTTATTATTTAAAATTATGATTTCCTTCTCCACCACCTAATTTATAGAAAAGTCAACATATAAAAATTATTCAAGTTTGATTTAAATACCTAATAATATTTGACTCAAAATTTTATTTTTATACTTTTGAAAAATATATTCAATTCAAAAAGTTTAAATCTTCAATTTATCTATTAAGCTTGGCGCTCTCAAATCGTCCGAATATTATTTATTTATTTTTTTAGACCACCTTTATATTAGATGTTAAAATTTTGAAATTTTCTTTCATAATTTCTAATTTATAAAATATAAAAATGTATAGAAAAGGTAATATTTATAAACATTTGTTCTATAAAACTTACATAACTAATTAATTATGATTATTTAATCCTCAATTCTTTAGAAATTGTAATATTCTATAAAATACAAGTCCTCTAAAAATATATTAATTATATTTTTAACATTTTTTTTCAAATTGTATTTCGAAATAAAAAAAGCATTCAAATTTATAAAAGAATCCAAATACAAAATTTTGAGATAGTTGAAATCTATTCAAAACCGGATGAGTATCAGTCTGATCTTTTGTCTTTATTGTGTGCGATTATAGTACTATCTTATGTCCTATGTAAAGCATAAATTATTTTAAAATATTTTATTATTTTAATTTTAAACATTTTTTTGTCAATTGTATTTCTGTTAATTATATAAGATATATAATGTATAGTATATATCAAAGAAAATATAATATAAAATAGACTTTTGATGATTTGTTTTTAATTAATTTTTAGAAGTAATATTATAAATAATAATTTTAATATGTTATTGGTGGAATTCGAGTCTTAAACTACTCTATATAATAGCTTTTAGTTATATTAACCGTTTTCATTAATTTGATTTGAAAGATCTAATGAAGGTGAATTGAGTGACAAAACTATGCATGACCACATTAGCTACGAAAAGTTTAGTATTCCAAATTTATTATAATAGTATGTATTTATATTTAATATATATTATTTATTAGAACGGGTGTTGGCCGGAAAAACTTGACACAAATCAATAAAAATGAAAAACAAATGTATATAATTTATTTTATTATCTACGCTTATTTAATTTGTACATTACATATTGTATTTACTAATTTACAGAATGTTATAGATATTTATTTCACAATTATTATTGTAAATGATCTGTATTTTAAAATTTAAAAAAATATATTATAAATATGTGGAGATGTGCGACGCAGTTTTTTTTTCCGAATCATACTTATCCTTTTTTTCGAGAGTTCTTCTAATTTAAATATCAAAAATCGAATTAACTTTTCCATATCCTAATTTTTAAGTAATTAAATAATTATAGAGACAAGTGTCTAAAAATATGTTAAGATACTTTTAGCATATTCAAGTTCAAATTCAAATTAAAATCCACACTTTTCCGAATTTAAAAATTTGATTTAAATATAAAATATTGGATTTGGTGAAATTCAATCGGATTGGAATGACTCAGATTTTTTGGTCATCCCTTAAACATCTTCATGCAAAGAACAAGATGAAAGGGAAATTTTTATTTAAGAATTTAAATTTTTACCATTGTGTTTAGTTAGTGTTTTATATATAAATATATACTAGCTTAAAACTTTTGCGATCCACATATTGTTAATTGTTGTTTTATTATTTAATTTTTAATATATTAATTGTATTTGTTAAAAAAATTAGCAGGCATGTTAAAAATAGCTAAATGCTTTTAAATAATTAAAACATTAAATTTTAAAATATATAAGTAAGGGTTTCCCCGTTATAATTTTGGAAAATGCGGGGTTTTAGTGAGGAAAAATAGAAAATGCAACATGTTTAGTTGGAAAAAGGTAATTGCCCATGATATTTTTGGAAAATGAGATTTTAAAATTTAATAATTAAAATAATAAAAATATATTTTAAAATAAATAAATAACGGGGTTTTCGTGATATTTTTGGAAAATGAGGGGTTTTATTAAGGAAAAATAAAAAAAGGTAACATGTTTTAGTTGAAAAGGTTAATTGGTCGTGATTAAAAGTATTAAAATAGGGTTAAAAACAAATAAGTTAGGACTTGCGCATGATATTTTTGGAAAATGAGAGATTTTAGTAAGGAAAAATAGAAAAAAATAACATGTTTTAGTTGAAAAACGTATTTGACTGTGTTTTTTTTAGAAAAGGAGAAGGTTTTGTTAAAAAAATAGAAAATGTAATGTATTTTAGCTGAAAAGATAATTGGTTATAAATAATGTTACTATTTATAAATAAGTAAGGAGTAAAATCACTTACCGACCAAACTTTTAATAGTATAGATATATTGTGTCAAAAATATAAGTATATTATTACGGGTGTAGGCCCAAAAATATGTGGCACAAATCGGTATAATTGTAAGAAAATATGTAATAATTTATTTTATTGTTTAAGTAAATTTAATTTATACAATAGATATTGTGTTCAATAATTTATAGGGTTTTTTCAGAAATACCCAAGGCCATAAACATTTTTGCAAAAATACTATGTTTTTCTAAAATTTTACAAAAATATCAAATTGTTGAAAATATTTTCAAAAATACAAATTTTTTGAAAATATTTTTAAAAATTCGATCTGCAAGCATGTAACGATTAACATTACATACATATAGTTATACTTCATTTCTGTAGCTAATAATAATTTATTGAATGTCATCTTTGTATATAATTTTTGATTTTTTTTTTGTGAATTTAATAATTTATTAGAGTTATATTCAATACTATTATCTCATTTTTACAAGAGACATTATAACTTTCAAAATTTTATATATTTGTTTTTTAATTAATCATGTTTAGAAAATTCAATTTCTTTATTTACATTCAAATTCATACTAAATATAATAAATATATAAAATTCAATCATTTTTAGAATCCAATTAAACAAATGTTAATTTTTTCTTAACTAAAATAAAATTGAATTTCCTTATTTACATTCAAATTCATAGGGAAGACAATGATTAGATAAAAATCAATTATGTTTCCATAATTAACCTTTTATATCATAACGATGCACATGTACGTACCCAAAAAAATTATTATACGTCTAGGGATATTTAACAAATTTATAATTTTTGTGATAATACGAATAGTTGAAGTTTGAAGTAGTGGTTAATACTTAAATTTTTATTATTGCTTAGTTTTAGTATTTTCAATTTCTATGTAGTGCAACTAGCGCCGACTCAAGAAAATATGACACAAAATTGGCATATCAAGTATATGGATATTTAAGAAATTTGTAATTTATGTGATAATACAAATGGTTGAAGTTTGTCGCGTTGGTTAATACTTAAATTTTTATCATTGCTTATTTTTAGTATTTTTCATTTTTATGTATTTTGTGCAATGGTCATCGGCTCAAGAAAATATGACATCGCATATAAAGTATAAAGATATTTAAGAAATGGTCATGGGCTCATGGGCTCAAGAAAATATGACACAAATTCGGCATAAAAGTACAACAATATTTAAGACATTTGTAATTTTTGTGATAATACTAATGGTTGCAGTTTGAAACATAATACTTAAATTTTTATTATTTAATATTTTTAGTATTTTTTATTTATATGTATTTAGTGCAACGGGCAGCGGCTGAAGTAAATATGACACAAAATCGTCATATAAAGTTGAGGGATATTTACGAAAATTTTAATTTGTGATCATCGAATGGTTGAAGTTTGAAAAGATGGTTATTATTTAATTTTTTTTATTATTACATATTTTGAGTATTTTTTATTTATATGTATTTATTGCAACGGGTGTTAGCTCAAGAAAATGACACAAAATCGGCACAAAATATATGTAAATAGTTTATTTTATTGTTATGTAAGTTTAATATGTAAAATATAGTGTTCACTATTTATATGATATTTTATATATACTTTTCTCGAATTTTTTCTTAAATAGTAATATTTAAAATTTTACAAAAAATATTATAGGGCCGCCGCGAAGCGCGGCTTAGTCGACTAGTGTATATATAAAGGAGGATACGCGGGAGGTTAGGTGGCGTCTAAGATCGTCTCAATCTATTTTTCTAATTTTCTAGAATTTTAGAATTTTAAATATTGATAAGTAAAAAAAATATCATTTAACATATTAGAAGTAGAATAGATGTTCGAATTTATTTAGGAGAAGAGTTTGAATTTATAGCGAAGACATATAATTAAAAGTTCTATTTGAAGTAGAATAGATGTTTGAATTTGTAGAGAGGAAGAGTTCAAATATAAAAGTAATTGCAAAGTTCTATTTGAAGTAGAATATGTGTTTCAATTTATAGAGGAGCAGAGTTCGGATATAAAAGAAGCACTTGCAATTAAAACTTCTATTGGAAGTAGAATAAACGTTTGTATTACATAACTAAAAGTTCTATTTGAAATCTATACTATTATATTAAAGACGAAACATTGAAAGTTTTGTAGTCTGGTCATGAAAGTTTTTGTAGTCTGGTCACTCCATTCATAGCCATTAGATATTATTGATCAAATCATTGAGAACCGTTAGATAAAATATTAAAATTAGTATATAGAATATCTTTTCTATTTTTCCTAACTAAAACATCTTATTTTCCAAAAATATCACAGGCTGTTTCATTTAATAAAATAACATAATAAGGTTATAATTACTAATAAATAACTCATTACCATTTTTAGCCGAAGTGTATATTATTTTTTATATTTCCTAACTAAAATTTCTACTTTTCTATTTTTCCTAAATAAAACCTCTAATTTTTCAAAAATATCACTAATAACTCTATTTAATAAAATAAAATAATAATATTATAATTATTAATGACTAACCGATTAGCTTTTTTTCCAAAACGTATATTCTTTTTTTATATTTTCTAACTAATATTTCTCCTAAATAAAACCTCAAAAATATCACGGGTTATTCCATTTAGTAGCATAAAATACTAATATTATAAATCTATCTATCTATCTATCTATATTATCTATACTATATTATTAAAGACGAAACATTAAAAGTTTGGTTGGTACGGTACCAGTTTTTTGGTACCTGTTTTTTGGTACATCGTGATTTTACTTAATTACCCTTACTTATCAATAAACAAATATTAAATAATAATATAATCTATTTTATAACCAAACCTCAAAAATATCACGGGTTATTCCATTTAGTAGCATAAAATACTAATATTATAAATCTATCTATCTATATTATCTATACTATATTATTAAAGACGAAACATTAAAAGTTTGGTTGGTACGGTACCAGTTTTTTGGTATCTGTTTTTTGGTACATCGTGATTTTACTTAATTACCCTTACTTATCAATAAACAAATATTAAATAATAATATAATCTATTTTATAACCAATTATCTTTTTTAACTAAAATACATTATTTTTTCTAACAAAATATTTTTACTTTTTCAAAAATATCACGGACAATTATCTTTTTCAATTAAAAGATGAAACATTTTAAATTTTTTCTTACTAAAACGCTCCTTTTTCCAAATAGTATCACAATCAAATTCTTACCTTTTGCAATCCTTTTTCCAAAAAATATCACGGTCAAAACCTTAACTTTTTCAATTAAAACATGTTACATTTTCTATTTTTTTTTTACTAAAACCCCTCATTTTCCAAAAATATCACGTTGAAAATCTTACTTATTTATTTAAATCATATTTTAATATTTTTAATTATTTAAAAATGTTTACCTATTTTAACATGCCAACTTATTTGTTTTGACAAATACAATTAATAAAACATGAATAATAAAATAATAATTATTAAAAATAATATAATAGACGAAATATTAAAAGTCTGGTTGGTCGATACCAATCATATTTTTACTTAATTACCTTTACTTATTTATAAAAGATATTATTAAATAATTAAATTACTTATTTATAACCAATTAACTTTTTCAGCTAAACACATTACTTTTTAGATTTTTTTAAACAAAATTCACTCATTTTCCAAAAAAAAAAAAATCATAAACAATTACTTTTTTTTTTAAACTAAACATGTTATCTTTTCTATTATAGACGAAACATTAAAATTTTGATCGGTACGGTACCCGTTTTTTGTTAACTATTTTTTGGTATTTTGTGTTTTTCCTTAATTATCTTTACTTATCTATAAAAAGATATTAAATAATAATTACATTAAATAATAATTACCTTTTTATGCTAAAACACATTACTTTTCTATTTTTTTCTAATAAAATCCTCCCATTTTCCAAGGATATCACGGGCAACTACCTTTATCAACTAAAAAATGTTACATTTTCTATTATTCTTACTAAAACTCCCTCTTTTCCAAAAATATGACAGGTAAATCCTTATTTATTTATTTATTTTAAAACCTCTTCGGATGCTTTTAATTATTCAAAATAATAATTACATTAGATATTAATTACCTTTTGCAGCTAAAACACATTACCTTTTTATTTTTCCTAACAAAATACCCTCCTTTTCCCAAAAAAATATCACGGTTAATTACTTTTTTCAACTAAAATATGTTACCTTTTCTATTTTTTCTTACTAAAACCCCTCATTTTCCAAAAATATCACGAACAAACCCTTACCTATTTATTTTAAAATCTATTTTAACGCTTTTAATTATTAAAAAAATATACCTATTTTAACATGTCTGCTTAAATTTTTTTAATGAATGCAATTAATCTATACTGTTATATTAAAGACGAAACATTAAAAGTTTTTGTAGTCGGTTTGCAGTCTGATCGTCCAAATTAGATCTTTCAAATTAAATTAATGAGAGCCACGGAATATAATACTAAATATTTTTTGGTATGTTATGATTTTACTTAATTGCCCTTACTTAATTGTACTTCGTGTTTATACTTAATTACCCTTACTTATTTATAAAAAATATTATTAAATAATAATATTACCCATTTATAATCAATTACCTTTTACACCTAAAATATATTACTTTTTTTATTTTTTTTGAAAAATTCTCTTACTTTTTCAAAAATATTACGGGCAATTATCTTTTTTAACTAAAACATATAATCTTTTTATTTTTGCTTACTAAAATCTCTCATTTTCCAAAAATATCACAGACAGTTTCATTTATTAAAATAAAATAATAAAATAATAATTGTTAATAACTAACCAATTACCTATTTTAGCCAAAGTGTATATTCTTTTTAATGAAATAAAATAATAATATTTATAATTACTAATAACTAACTGATTAGTTTTTTTTCCCCAAAACGTATATTATTTTTTATATTTTCTAACTAAATTTTTTCCTAAGTAAAATCTCACATTTTTCAAAAATATCACATTTAATTTCATTTAGTAACATAAAATAATAATATTATAAATACTAATAATTAACCGATTAACTTTGTTAGCCAAAGCGTATATTCTTTTTTATATTTTTTTTACTAAAATGTCTCCTTTTCTAAAATTATCGCAGACAATATTTATCTATACTATACTATATTATATAATAGCCGAAACATTGAAAGTTTTTATTTCAATTTTCGGTAATTTATTCTATTTAATCAATCTATCTTTTAATTTTACTTTACTTAAAATTCAAAAACACGACCTTTTTTTAGAAAATATTTATATTTATATTTATATATATTACAACAAAATATATTGATAATTTTGACGGTTATCTTTACTGACATGCTTACTAAGCTAATAAACTATTATAAAATCTATAATTTTTTTAGATTTAAATTATTAAATTAGTACTTTTAATTCTTTTATATTATATTATCAAAGACGAAACATTGAAAGTTTTGGTACCTGTTTTTTTGTACCTGTTTTTTGATATAATATTTGTCTTATTTAATTGTTTATTTAATTATTATAATCAGTTACCCTTTCAATTAAATTATATTACCATTTTTTTCTAAAAAAATCAGGGGCAATTTCTTTCTCAGCTAAAACATGTTACTTTTTCTATTTTCTTTGTTAAAATCCTTCATTTTTCAAATATATCACGAGAAAACCCTTACATATTTACTTTAAAATCTATTTTAATACTTTTAATTGACAATTACCTTTTTCAACTAAAACATGTCACCTTTTCTATTTTTCTTACTAAACCCCCTCTTTTTTCAAAAATATCACGCGCAAATCGTTACTTTTATATTTTAAAATTCAACGAAAACATGTTACTTTCTATTTTTATTACTAAAACCACTCTCTTTCCAAAATATCACGGACAAACCGTTACTTATTTATTTTAAAATTTATTTTAATACTTTTAATTATTATAAAATGTTTAACACACCTACTTATTTTTTTTAATAAATGCAATTAATAAAATATAAAATATAAATAATAAAATTAAAAATTATTAAAAAACAACTTGTGCATCGTACGGGTTTTAAGCTATATTATTAAAGACGAAACATTAAAAGTTTGGTAGTCGGATAGATGGACGATCGGTGCTTAGTGATTTTACTTAATTACCCTTACTTATTTTTTTAAAAAAACTATCACTAAATAATAACATTATTTATAACCAATTATCTTTTCATCTAAAATACATTACCTTTTTTTTCTTACTAAATCCTCTCTTTTTTTTAAAAACACGGGCGATTATCATTTTTAACAAAAACATGTTAATCTTTCTATTTTTCCTTACTAAAACCCCTCATTTTCCAAAAATATCACGGGCAAACCCTTACTTATTTATTTTAAAATCTATTTTAATACTTTTAATTATGTTACTTTTTCTATTTTTTCATTTTCTAAAAAAATTATTATTAATTAATAACATTTTTATAACCAACTACCTTTTTAGCTAAAATACATTATCTTTTCTAACAAAATCTTCTCTTTTTCTAAAAAAATCACGGCAATTACCTTTTTCAACTAAAACATGTCACTCTTTCTGATTTTTCTTTACTAAAGCCCCCATTTTCCAAAAATATTCCGGACAAATCCTTACTTATTTATTGTGAAGCCTATTTAAATACTTTTAATTACGGGCACTTACTTTTTCAGCTAAAACATGTTACTTTTTCTATTTTTTCTTACTAAGACCCCTCATTTTCCAAAAATATCACGGGTAAACAATTATTAATTTATTTTAAAATCTATTTTAATATTTTTAATTATTTAAAAAAGTTTAACACACCTACTTAATTTTTTTTAGCAAATGCAGATTAATAAAATATTAAAACATAAATAATAAAAATAATAATTATTAATAATAATCCGTGCATCGCACGGGTTTTAAGCTAGTAGAATATGTAAAGTTATATAGGTGTTTTTTCAATTAAAGAGTGTCTCAAGGAGTATGATAACATAAAAATTAATATATAATACAAGTATATATTCAATATATTAAATTTGAGATTTTGATATTAAAAAGGAAATCGTGTTTTACGGGAGGACGGTTTATTAGCGAAGACCGAGTAATTTTCGTAATTTATTTGATAGAGTTTTTAAAAATAATTATTACGCCGCCGCGAAACGCGACTTTTTCAACTAATTACAAGCTATACAACAAAAATAACACGTAAATGTAATACTATGCGAGTAGTATCAAAAATCACTACAACCCGAATTCCCCAATTCAAAACCCTAAATACCCAAATTAAAAGCCCCGAATTAGACCATGCACAGTACCGAAATTTAGTTCAACTCGAACTTATCTTCGAGCATCCAAATAACTTGGGCCAGCTTAAAAGTTCGATAAGTCTTTACTGGGCCCATTTCATATTAGAACCTAGAAGTCTGGTACACATCTATATTAAGGGGCTGTTTGGCTGCAACTTTAAGTTGCAGCTTATGGCTTATAAACCCAAAAATGCTTATTGGGGGTGTTTGCTAAAATAAGTGAAACCAACTTATGGCTACTTAAAATGGATAAGTTGAATGTTAAGAATGTGGGTGTTTGGGGTATCAAGCAAAAGTTGACTTATAGCTTAAAATGAGTAAGTGCTTTATAAGTGATAAGTAGAGCTGAGCTTATAAGTCCTAGAGTGTTTGGTAAATCAGAACTTATAAGCAGTAGAGTGTTTGGGTAAATCAGAACTTATAAGTTAACTTTTTTTTATTATTTTTAAAATATTTATTTTTTAATATATATAAATGGATATCAATGGATAGATCTCGATGAGTAGAGAAATTTGATATATACATATCAATTTTTTAATGAACGGATCAAAAGATATATGGTTTTGAAGATTTGAAGGATATTATATATTGCGTGTATCGAGAATAAGTTATAAGTTATAAGTTGAATGTTAAGGATTCTTAACATTCAACTTATCCATTTTAAGTAGCCATAAGTTGGTTTCACTTATTTTGGCAAACACCCCCGATAAACATTTTTGGGTTTATAAGCCATAAGCTGCAACTTTAAGTTGCAGCCAAACAGGCCTGACATTCAACTTATAACTTATAACTTATTCTCGATACACGCAATATATAATATTCTTCAAATCTTCAAAACCATATATCTTTTGATCCGTTCTTTAAAAAATTGATATGTATATATCAAATTTCTATACTCATCGAGATCTATCCATTGATATCCATTTATATATATTAAAAAATAAATATTTTAAAAATAATAAAAAAAAGTTAACTTATAAGTTCTGATTTACCCAAACACTCTACTGCTTATAAGTTCTGATTTACCAAACACTCTAGGACTTATAAGTTCAGCTCTACTTATCACTTATAAAGCACTTACTCATTTTAAGTTATAAGTCAACTTTTGTTTGATACCCCAAACGCCCACTAAATAATAACCAGCTTAAAAGCTCGTGCAAGGCACGGGCCTGTTTATATACTGACATAATTTCTCGCATGAATATATATAGGCTAGTGATCAAATACAAACCTTTTTTAAAATACAAACTAAGAACCAATTTAAGCCCTTAGATTAATCTAATCTAATGACCCCCCTATATACACAACACACAACTAAAATACACCCCCCCCCCACACACTCAATCACACATATTCCCCTTCGTTTTTAATTTGACTTTTCCCGTCAATCGGAGAGTTTTTTTTTGAAATCCGACTTCACCGTATTTTTCTCCATCTCCCAACGATCGATTTGCATACCATATGTGCTATGTTTCGACGCGATTTGAAAAAAATTTATTTAGTTTGTAGGTTTGTAGTCTAAGAGTGGTTTGTAGTAGAATAGCCGCCATTGTTTCATGAAGAACACTCTTATATAAAAAACAATAAAAAACACCACAGAATCTTACATAAATTGCATATTGATTCTAATTTTCTCACCAAAAAAGGTTTATTACGAATAAAAATAGAATCTAACAAAAAATTAGAATCAAATAAAACATGATTACATGTAATTTCATTGTGATAAATATATATACAAGATTCTGTACTGGATTCTATACTGGATTATATGTAATGTTTAATTTTTAAATTTAGATAAGATTCTACGTTAAATTCGATATGTTAGGTTTTATTGTTGTTCAATTTTATGATTCTAATTTTAAAAAATAAAGATCAAATGATTATTTTTAATTGCAAAAATATTATTTAGTTTTAAATTATGTGAAATGAATTTTTATGCAGACTCGGTTATATTTTAATGTACAATTTATGTTTTAGAAATTATCGTTTAATAATCTTGACTAATCGTTAGACGATATCTAATTGATTCAATTATGTTAAAATTGGGTTAAAATTGAATTTGATAAAAACTGATGAAAAGGTCATAAAATTAGGTCTAATCATCCCAAAATTGGTCTGATTTGTAAATATTAGTAAATTTATAAGAAACATTAAAAGGCTAAAACTTGATAAAAAAAATAAATTAATCCCCACTTATTATTCCAATAATCTCCAATTATTCGATTAATGTGCCTCTACCGATTACTCCATTATGAGTGTCCATGTTTTACCAACCCTACCCAAACGATTTAGGATACAATTTTTTTTAATTATATATATTATACAACTACATATTATATGATATATCATACTTTCATTTATAAACGTGCTTAAATTTTGTGTGTATGCACAAAATTTACAACATAATCTACTTTTTTTAAATTATAATGTTAATCGAAATAAAATATTAGTACTAAAATCATTACTTATACGTATTTTAGTTTTACTTCGATTTTCGGAAGATATTATATAATATTTCAATTTATATATATATATATATATATATATATATATATATATATATATATATATATAGGGTTTTGGTCCACAGCCACGGGCGGCTGTGAATTGACCACCAGCCACCCACCGCAGTGAATCATTGCGGGGGTTCTTTATATAAAATTATTAAAATCATTCAAACCAATTCATGACCCAAATCGATATATGATAGTTAGGGTTGGGTCACGAATTAATATTTTGCGAGACGAGTTTAAATTTTTTCAAAACGATTTAATTGGGTTGAGTTGCAAAAATTCTTTTAACTTCGTCAACCCGGTCCATAATTACCCCTAACTTCGATTCGCTTTTTTACAATACTAATTTAAAATATATTCTAAATTATAAGTAACACATAATATGTTACTTATATTAGATCAACTTTAATATTATATTAATCTATCAATACCTAAATTATTTATATAAAGTATAATAACGAACATATTGTTAATATGAAAACATAAATAACATAAAAAGTAACAATCTAATTAATATTTAATAAAAAAATAAAAGTGAAATAAAATTTTATTAACATAATTAAATATATCATCATATATAAAATTACGATGAAAAGGTAAAATTACAAAAAAGTGAATAAACATGTTTTATAAATAATATAAAACAACTTGTTATTTACTAAAAAAATTAAAATAATAAAGAAAAATATGATGAGAGAATGTAGTTTATCTAATAATATTTTTATAATAAACTCAAAACTCAATGTTACATACTTGGCTATGAGATGAAATTTATACGAGGAGGTTAAGAATACGATCATCAATATTTACACAAACTGAATCTACTTTATCTTAAATAATAAACATGTGACATTTCTGTAATTCGTAAAAATATAAGATTAAAATTATAAATTGACTGCCAATTTTTTATTTTTTTCCCTTTGTTGGTTTATATATATATATATATATATATATATATATATATATATATACAAACTAGATAATATATAATTATACATGAAGGTATTGAAACTAAAAAGATCAAGTTATATAAATAATATAAACCAACATTTTACTTAAAATGAAAAAATAAGACAAAAGAAGAAGATGTGGTTTATCTAATATGATTTTTAAATCAAACTCAAAAGTGAATGTAGCACAATGGTAATGACA
Organism: Heracleum sosnowskyi; assembly: GCA_030848705.1. NCBI lineage: Eukaryota > Viridiplantae > Streptophyta > Magnoliopsida > Apiales > Apiaceae > Heracleum > Heracleum sosnowskyi. Next base: position 2,652,581 of record CM061242.1, on the reverse strand, counting down.
TGAGCTTTCTTGTAAGAGGTCACCGGTTCGATTCTTCATAACAATCAAATTCATTTATTTTTACAGAAATAATAAAAGGATGGCAAATTTGTAATTTTTCAACAAATAAGGGCAAAATTGTCATTTCACAGGCATTTTATTGGCTCAAATTGCCCTTAGACGCAATTTAATATATATACTAGCATAGAGGCCCGTGCGATGCACGGGCCTGTTCATATACGGAAATAATTTTCGCACAAATCAGCATCTTCGAAATAATTTTATAATTAAATATATGGTAAATTATATTATTTCAACTTTATTTTATATTTGTAAATTAATTTTATAATATTGTATGCCGTTTTCATGAACCAAATATTTTATAATTTGATCAGGTTTAAAAAGTTGGATCAATATATCTCTACGATAATAATCACATGATTATTATTATTATTATTAATTTCTTAAATAATAATTAAATTTTCAATGGCGTGAAACAAAATTTATTAAAATGATCAATTAAGTGTAATATAAATAATTATTGTAGCATAATTGTTCGTGTATAACATAGATGTTTGTAAACTCATGTGATTTTAATGTAATAAAAGTATATTTGTAAAAAAGATAATCATGTATGTGAGATTATATCTTAAGATATATAACAAATTTTCTTAATTTTTTATATCTTATATTTTTTTTGATAATCAAGTAATTCATTAATAAACGGTCATACGACATCTACAAAAATAATCAAAATAGAACAAACACGTAATAAAATAGATCAAATCAGAATTTTTTTCACCCCGAGCTATGATTGTTGAGCAAATAATTCATTATGGCACATCACTCGTTCATATCGCTGAAGTTTGCAGCCTTTTTAAAGAGACAATCTAACAATCTGTTGTAGTCGTGCTATATATATATATAATTCGTCCATACGTATTTGAACAATTAATCGTAATTGCAACTCCATATAATCCAAATCAATGAACCACTATTATAAATCCTGCAGATCTACGATCCCGGATACTAAAACAAACCAAACTCTCACAAGGAGAGAGAACAAACCCGAAGATTGGGTAGAGAAAGTCCACTAAACGGGGTACTAAAACTCTCAATAATGAGAGAGACTTATACAAATCGAAAACGAAATCAAAAGAAAACAGTAAAGAGGGATCTTATCACCAACTTTTTGGTTAACGACAACCCCTTAACTAAAAATAAATTGAGAGTTAAGGTTTTTTTTGGCGGAAGTATACATAATATATATGAGTGGTTGTTGTATAATCACAAAATCAACAATACATGTCATTAAGACATTATACGTTTTTATCATTTATTTTCGTGTTCGTGTAAATTCGTGTATCAAAAATTAAATCAAACACTAAATTTTTGCGTCATAAATCAATTTTTTGTGAAAGATGTGAACGGTGAAGGAATGATAAAAAAAATGGACAAATATGTGCTTTTGGAAAGATAAAAATAAAGGAGTGTACATTTCGAAAATAAAACTGTTAACAAATGATTGAGACGAAAAAATTGTATACAAATTATTTCATAATTTAATGATAAATATCAACACTAACTTTATTAATTTAAAAAATATTAACTAACGAATAATGAGATCCTTCTATCTAATATGTAATTTATATTAGATCAAATATTATTATTATATTTTATGTATAAATACTTGACCGGTTCAAATAAATATAAATTATATCAATTAACAATATAATTGGTATTTTTTAATTGAAAAGAAACATGTATAATAAAAAAATTTACAAACATGATCGGATATGTAGTTATATATAAATCTACGAAAACAAAAATAATGGTATATAAATAATATAAGTCAACGTTCTATATACTTAAAATTTAAATTATGAAAAGAATAAAAGGAGATCATGTGGTTTACCTAATAGGAATTCTAAATTACAAATCAAAAGTTAACTTATCATAGTGGTTAAGCCATGAACTTTCTAAGAGGAAGTCAAAGATTCGATTCTTAATGAGGACACAAATTGATTAATTTTTAGCATAACTTATAGAAAGTGACATTTTTGTGATTTTTCAACAAATAAGGGTAAATTGTAATTTCACAGCCATTTTTTGGGCTCAATTTGCCCTTAAACGTCATTTAATATATATAAGTAGATAAGTAGACATTACATGTTTATAAATTATAATCAATTAACTTTTCTAAAACACATTATAGATTTTTTCTAACAAAATCCCTCATTTTCTAAAAATATCACGGACAATTACTTTTTTCATCAATAGTATTATATAATAGACGAAACATTAAAAGTTTGGTTGGTCGGTAAAAGTTTGGTTGGTCGGTATGGTACGTTGTGATTTTACTTAATTGCCCTTAATTAACTGTACTTCGTATTTTTACTTAATTAATCTTACTTATTTATAGAAATATATTACTAAATAATAATATTACCTATTTATAACCAATTACCTTTTTCACCTAAAATACATTACTTTTTTTTATTTTTTCTAACAAATTCTCATACTTTTTCAAATATATCACGAACAATTACCTTTTTTAACTAAAACATGTTAATTTTTATATTTTTCCTTACTAAACCCCCCTTTTCCAAAAATATCACGGACAAACCTTTAGTTATTTATTTTTAAACCTATGTTAATATTTTAATTATTTTTTAAAAGTTTACATATTTTAACATGTTTACTTATTTTTCTTAACAAATGCAATTACTAAAAATATTAAAATATAAATAATCAAATACCTATTTATAACCAATTAACTTTTCAGCTAAAACACATTATATATTTTTTCTAACAAAACTCCTCCTTTTCTAAATATATCATGGTATATTGCCTTTTACAATTTAATTTTTCTATTGTTCTCACTAAAATCCGTTCTTTTTCCAAAAATATCACAGGAAACCCATTACTTATTTATTTTAAAACGTATTTAAATATTTTTAATTATTAAATTTTTAAACCTCATTTTCCAAAAATATCACTCGCATTTACCTTTTTAAACTAAATATATGTTACATTTTTTATTTTTTTCTTACTAAACCCCCTCATTTTCCAAAAATATAACGGGCAAACTCATACTTATTTATTTTAAAATTTGTTTTAATGTTTTTAATTAATTAAAAGTGTTTAGTTATTTTAACATGTCTACTTATTTTTTGCACAATTACAATTAATAAAATATTAAAAAATAATAAAAATAAACATTAAAAGTTTGGTTGGTCGGTATGGTACGTTGTGATTTTACTTAATTAACCTTACTTATTTATAGTTTGGTTGGTTGGTATGGTACGTTGTGATTTTACTTAATTGCCTTTAATTAACTATACTTCATGTTTTTACTTAATTAACCTTACTTATTTATAAAAATATATTATAAAAAAATAATATTACTGTAAAATCCCGTTTTTATTTTATTTTATTTTATTATTTGATATTAGATATTTAAGTAAATTTTATTTAAATAATTATTTTAATTAGAACTTTTCGTATAAGATATTGTATTTTAGATAATGATAAGACTTGTTATTATGGAAAGAAGTGTGAGAATATTTTATAAAATCGATATTTTTATATTTTAGTTAATAATGTGTGAAATATTTATATATTTAAAATTACCTTATTTAGTTTTAGGTTAAGTGTGTGCATATATAAACATGCATAAGAAAAAGACAGAAGTGTATAGCCTCTTCGCTCAAAGGTACGCTCTCTTGGTTCTGCTTTATATTATGAATTTTGACATGTTCTTCAATATTTGGTTTCGTGAATTACGTATACATGTTTGTCAATTATGCACATATATTTAAATTACTTTATAGGTATATATTCGTGATTGTCTTCCTGCTCAGATTTGTTTGCATTTGAAGATCTGTATGTATATAAATTCATCGATATGTAAAGGTCTTGAAATAAAATACCCTAAAATTATATCGATATATGGCTTGCTTTTCGATTACATGCATTAAGACAAGTGGCTGATTTTAGTAAAAAATACATGGTATTTTTATGCTTGCTTGACCATGATTATAAGTAAATTAAATTATTTTGTTGTGTGATTAAATTGGTCCATTACACAAGTTTAACATACTTAGAGCATCTCCAACAGGGTTGGTTAAATTGGTTGGCTAAAATCATATAAAATGTTGATTATGTAAAATTTGCTCAACCTGTAAGAGATTGTGCTCCAATGGAGTTAATTATAATGATTACCTATATTTTAAAAATAGTATGTTATTAATATTTTAAGTTGTTATACATAGAATGTATTATTTTAATATGGTAATAGATGATGTGGAGTTTCACTACAGGTCCGTAAAGGTTCGACAAATATAGCTAATGTGTTGAGCTTGGCTAAATTTATAGCTAACAAGAATGTCCCATTGGAGATTGCAAAATTTTACATATTGGCTATAATTTTTATTTTTGGCATGTTTTATCCATTTTTAGCTAAGGGTTCTTTATGGTTGAAGATGCTCTTATGCATGTTTTGATAATTATACTATTCTTGATGCACGCATGTAATTTGTATTAGATACATGGATTTTAGATTGTAACATTTATTTGATTTACATGTTAAGTTGAAAATGATTTGGCATTAATCTGAAATTTTGCATATGAAATAGACCAATTTACGTGTATATGCTTGTAGCCCATTTAATTTCCTTGACATGATTTAATTGTTTAAGATTTACGGCTACTGTTAATTTCTTTTAAATGACTTTTAAATTGCCTCACATGTACAGAAACATGTACCGAATAAGTGATTAATTATGTTTTGTTCTATTAAATAAATTTTAGGATTTGTTTGTGCAATTATTTTTGGGTGTTAAATGTCGACTTCGAGGTAAGTACTTTTTGACTTATTTTTATTTTCGGAAAAGATATTTTGACTTTGCTTTAAATTTCGTATAAGATATAAGAATATTGTTTCGAACTGTATAAAATATAAGAAATAAGATACGAGAATCTTCGAAACCCTCAGTCTCTACGTTTCGAACCCGTTCGTAATTTACGCTATAGTTCCGGAACTAGCCTTAGATACCCTTAGTAGGCGCACAAGTGTGCAACTTTAGATACCTATTAAGGGCGCGTAATTATTGAACTTTAGATGCCGGTCACTGGAAAAGTGTGGCGAAAGAATAAGAATAAGAATAAGATCCCGGCTACTAGGAAAGTGTGGCCGTAGAGCAAGACCGTGGTTATTTATAAGAATTTCGTTTCTGTTTTAAATTATGTTTCTGTTTTAAATTCTGGATTTTTAAATATAAACTTTGGGTTGGATCTATTTTCGCAAAAGCTTTTAAATTATTATTGTTTTGAGAAAATCTATTTTGCTAAAACGCCCACTGATTTTGAGAATATCTGTAAGTCAATATGTTACTTGCTGAGGTGTGTAGCTCACCCCTTTCCTAACATTTCAGGTTTCGTTTTTGGAGGCTTATTATGAATACGGATGTGAACTTTGTGGATTTTCGTGTTAGCTGATTTGAATGCATTTATTGAAGAGACTTATCGCATTATTAGAATAAATTGTGGCATTGAGTATTGGATTTGTGGAACTGCGTCTCCGATTTTGTGTTTTCAGATTATTGAGTTTGACCGCTGCTTTGACTTTTGTGAAATTTTGTATTTATTGAGTAAGGAAATGTATTTTATTTTAGTTTTGTATGTAGAATTAATAGTCCGAAAAGTCGGGCTGTTACAATTACCTATTTATAACCAATTACCTTTTTTAACTAAATATATCACGGGCAATTATCTTTTTTAATTAAAACATGTTAGTTTTTCTCTTTTTCCTTACTAAAACCTCTCATTTTCCAAAAATATCACGGACAAACATTTAGTTATTTATTTTTAAACATATTTTAATATTATAATTATTTTTAAAAGTTTACCTATTTTAACATGTCTACTTATTTTTCTAAACAAATGCAATTACTAAAAATATTAAAATATAAATAATCAAATACCTATTTATAATCAATTACCTTTTCAGTTAAAACACATTATATATTTTTTCAAACAAAATATCACCTTTTCTAAATATATCATAGGAAATTGTCTTTTATAATTTAATTTTTCTATTTTTCTCACTAAAATCCATTCTTTTTTCAAAAATATCACAGAAAACTCTTTACTTATTTATTTTAAAACGTATTTAAATACTTTTAATTATTAAATTTTAAAACCTTATTTTCCAAAAATATAACGGACATTTACCTTTTTAAACTAAATATATGTTACATTTTTTATTTTTTCTTATTAAAACCCCTCATTTTCAAAAAATATAACGGGCAAACCCATACGTATTTATTTTGAAATTTGTTTTAATGTTTTTAATTAATTAAAAGTGTTTACCTATTTTAGCACGCCTACTTATTTTTTGCACATTACAATTAATAAAATAATAAAATAATAATAATAAAATAACAATTAACAATCCGTGAATCGCACGGGTTTTAAGCTAGTATTATTAAAGACGAAACATTAAAAATTTGGTTGGTCGTTGGTTGGTACAGTTTTTTGGTACAAAGTTGATATGGGCTAAAAATAAGCCTAGAAATATAATTAATGACATATTAATTAGACCCGAATTGGTCCAAGAACAAGGCCCAATATTCAAGGCCCGAAACCCTGATTATTCATTAATTTCGTAATTAATGAATATGGAAATTATACAGCTCATGAAAAGAGTCCAAAATATGGTAAATTCGTCAAAGAAGGATCCAGAATCCCAATTAATGAGTCATAGCCTTTATCAACAAGGAAAAGACTTCTCCAGCAAGAAATACAATGTTTATCCAATATCAAAAAGGAGACTTATTCGCTAAGTCTCCTAAACATACCATAAATACTAGGCTCCAGACGCCTATATAAGGTCCCTGATCCTACAATCAGAACTACGTCTTTGGCTTGATTCTCAATAACGAATTGAGATACGTAGGCATCTTGTGAGGGCCAATTTAGTCCGGAAGCACGAGTGCAGCCATAAAAGCTTGAAGCTCACCAAACCTTAGCATTAAATTCACAAGTTCGTTTTTTAATCCACAACATTTGGCGCCGTCTGTGGGAACACAACATCAACCATGGCAAACACACGAAGAACAGCTCGGGATAATCAAACTCCTGAAGATCTCCTTATCACCTCTGGGGCTGATACTCACGGAAATCAACCACCGCCGACTACTGGCACTCAATGGGCGAATATCCCCACCAACACTCAAGGACCAGAAATACCGATTTCGGTTGAAGGGACGAATCCCCTGCAAATGGTCGTTCATGGACCAAATCCACAAGAGACCGTTCAGCAGCAACCAATCACAACATCTTCACTGCTCGCAAACGCCCCACGTGGCCTTCAACTTCAAACCACGGATCTCCCCCAATACACGACTCAAACTCTCGGTATGCCAACCTATGGTATGCCTCCTCGACCCCGGCGGGCAGTAGCGGTGCCAACCCCATCTATCATGAAGCCTATGTGCCCCCATATGTTCAAGGTCTGGGACCCCAAAATCAGCAAACTCGACGACCCCTCTTATCCAAGACTACTCGGGTCCTTACACCGAGGATGAGAATTACTCAACTGGAGATGAGAGGGACGTTGCCCCAAGAAGGAGGCGTTCTTCCCAAACTAATCGAGAACAACCCCAAACCACCAAGGAAAAAATATCGGCTCATGAGGCGGAGACTGCGAGACTCAAGAAACTCCTTGCAGAGGAGGAGGCCGAGCAATTGGAAGAGTCCCGATAATCAACCTGGACCCAACACCAAGAAGGACTAAGAGGGCTGAAGCCCCAAGGGGTGATCCTAGTGTTTTGTTGCCCCTAGGAGATCCTGATGATCCTACACCACCGTTTACTCAAGACATCATGAAAACCACCATATCTAGAAAATTCAAGATGCCAACAATCAAGGCTTATGATGGAACGGGGGATCCCGTAAATCATGTAAGGACCTTCTCCAATGCACTGTTGTTGCAGCCAACCAACGATGCGGTCAAGTGTAGGGCGTTTTCACAAACCTTGGCAGGCATAGCCCAACGCTGGTATAGTCGTCTTCCTCCCAACTCAATTGGATCCTTCAAGGAATTAAGCAAGGCATTCATCAACCAATTCGTAAGTGGAAGAGTACATGAGAAAAGCTCCGCATCACTCATGGCAATCCAGCAAGGAAAGAATGAAGCCCTAAGGGACTACATCAATCGATTCACTCGGGAGGCTTTGAAAGTCCCGGACTTAGAGGACAGAGTGGCTATGATAGCCCTGCAACAAGGAACTACTGATGACCACTTCAAAAGGTCATTAGCTAAACATCCACCCGAGAGCATGCTGAAGCTCCAAGATAGAGCTGGAAAGTACATCAAGGCTGAAGAAAGCATGAGAAAGTATGAACCCACTGTTGAGGGAAGTGAAAACGGAAAAAAGAGAAAGGAGACTCAAGAGTATGACGCTAGGGACAAATATCCCAGGACAACGAAAGATTCTGACTCTCCACCTAAAAGGAACAACTTCGGACCCAGGTTCAATGAGTATGCAAGGTTGAACATCTCAAGAAGTCAAATTCTGATGGAAATTGAGAAGGAAGAAGATCTTCGATGGCCAAAGCCGCTAAGATCCGACTTGGAGAAACGGAACAAGAATCAATTCTGCCGTTTCCATAAAGAAGTTGGTCATGACACCGACGATTGTAGACAACTGAAAGATGAGATCGAGTTCTTAATCCGAAGAGGAAAACTCGATAAGTTCACTAAGGATGGGAATCGAGGAAATCAACAATGAAACTATGAAAGGAAAGACTATGATAGGAGGGACAACGACCAAGATCGTACTCCTAAGCCCCGAGGGCCTGTCATCAACATGATATTTGGAGGACCGACTGTTGCTGGGTCCTCCCGAAACTCAAGGAAAGCTTATGCCCGAGAGGTAATGACTGTTGTAGGAGAAGCACCGAAACGTGCCAAGACAGAAGTGGCTATTACCTTTGATGATTCTGATCTTGAAGGGGTAAAGTTCCCCCATGACGCCCCGTTGGTCATTATACCTGTAATAGGTAACTCTAAAACCAAGAGGGTTCTGGTTGATAACGGAGCTTCCGTGGACATCTTGTTCCATGATGCCTTCATCAAGATGGGATATACCGATTCGCAACTGACTCCTTCAAACATGTCCATATACGGGTTCAATGGGGTTGAATCTAAAGTAGAGGGAACTATTCAGCTCCCTATGACAATAGGGCAAGGTTCACAAACAACAACTCAAATGCTGAACTTCGTGGTGATAAAGGCAACCTCGACTTATAATGCAATCCTTGGGAGGACAGGCCTTCATGCATTCAAGGCTGTTGCCTCAACTTACCATTTGAAAATCAAGTTCCCAACAAGGAACAGAGTTGGTGAAGAACAAGGAGATCAAAAGATGGCTAGGAGTTGCTATGTAGCCGCGTTAAGGCCTGATGGAGTCGGGGGGCAGGTTCTCCCAATCGAGGTTATGAATTCAAAAGACGATGAAGAAAGAAGGGGAAAGCCAGCCGAGGATCTAATTTCTATTCCCCTAATCCCGGGAGAACCAGACAAAGTCACTTACATTGGAGCATTGTTGCCTGAACCCTTGAAGGGACTGAGGTGCCAAGAACTTGGCATGCCTCAAATTTAAAAGTTTATTATGTTTAAGTGTTTCCTAAAAGGATCCACAAACAGGACAAGTAGCAATAAGGTCGACGAAACCACTCTGAGCTCTTAAGCTCTTAGTAGGAAGTAGAGTACTATGTAAGGGTCGAACCCTCTTTTCAAAAAATACTTCAAGTTCTTTTTCACTATTTTATTACTTATCTTTGTTTGGGCATTTCCTTATTGTTTTACTAAAGAGCAAGTTGTACCAATAGCACTTGATCAACGTGCCAGCCCATTCAAGAGGCCAAGTACTGGGAATTGCCTTACAAAAGATAAGTTAAATAAATATAAGTGAGCAAGAATGACAAAACAGAATATGCATAAATAAGTTGCATAAACCCCGAAGAAGAAGTATCGAAAAAATAACATGCATGGATAGAAGATCCCGAAGGATCAAAGAGTTATGTTACAAGCATCAAATAAATCTTAAGGTCCATGAAAGGACCCTGAATAAAAGCAAGATATAGAGCCACGCATGGCCAATAAAATTTGATCTAAGTCATCAGATGAATCCTTGTCAAGGACAGAGACATCTAAGTCCTCTATGAAGTCATCAGTAGGCTCGGACTCCTCCATTGGCAAGAAGAAGTATCAGAAGTATGCCAAAAAGGCAAGCTGCCTCGAAATGAATCCCCAATTTAGATTAAAAAGTCATGAAGACCATGATTCTTAAAATCAGAAGCTCAATTGTAGTCCTAAAGACCTCAAGCTCAACTAAAAACTAAAGAGGCCTATTGGAAGAAGGTTAATATATGGGTTGAAACCCCTGAAAATTGAGGAAGTAGAGCTCAAAACGAGCTTCGATTCGATATACTGCAAGCTCAAATTAAAGAAACGAGTGAAACGTTATGTCTGTCTTCGTTCACGAAGACCTCTCGATGTGAAACTTAAGGTATTAGAACTCAAGTTAGTTCTTGTATCTGTAAGCCACGTTTGGCGTTGTTGAAACCTCATATGAGGTCTAAGGTGTTAAAACTCAAGTTAGTTCCTGTATCTGTAAGCCACGTTTGGCGTTGTTGAAACCTTAAACGAGGTTGAAGGGTAACGACCTCTCAAATACATGAAAAGTTGAGGTCGTTTTGTTCGACCTAGGACCAAATCGAGGTCGAAAGACCGAGTCCGAAATACATGAAAAGCTGATGTCGTTTTGTTCGACCTAGGACCAAATTGAGGTCGAAAACACCTCAAAAAACGTCTAGGAAACCGTCTCGGAGGCGTGGTTCACAACTCCGCCTTGTACGCGGGGTGAGCACCGCCCAGGAGACAAAGGAAAAGTTAACAAAAATAAAGGGTTGAAAACGCCCAGAAGGGCGGGGGTGAGCACCGCCCAGAAGACAAAGGAAAAGTTAACAAAAATAAAGGGTTGAAAAACGCCCAGAAAGCTACGAATGCCTAGGAAACAGCCTCGGAGGCGTGGTTCCCAACCCTGTCTTGTACACGGGGGTGACCAACGCTCAAAAGATATTTGGAAAATCAAGGATTGAAAAACGTCTAGGAGGCAAAGACGCCCAAGAGACCGTCTGGGACGCGTGATTCACAATCCCGTCTTGTACACGGGGGTGACCAACGCCCAGAAGACATTTAAAAAATGAGAGAAAAGAGACAAAAGCAAAGCGAACAAAAAAAAAATCAAATTACGCCTACAAAACACAGCTGCTGAGCTTGGTTTGTAAATTGGCCTTCTAGGCGGTGCTCAACCACGTCCAGGAAACAACATGAATTGGCCACGATTTAAAAAAAAAAAAAATATTATTTTTGAACAGCGCCCAGGAAGCAGTCTGGGACGCGTGGCTCCAGACGCCTATATAAGGTCCCTGATCCTACAATCAGAACAACGTCTTTGGCTTGATTCTCAATAACGAATTGAGATACGTAGGCATCTTGTGAGGACCAATTTAGTCCGGAAGCACGAGTGCAACCATAAAAGCTTGAAACTCACCAAACCTTAGCATTAAATTCACAAGTTCGTTTTTTAATCCACAACAAAAATGATTTTACTTAATTGTCATTCCTTATTTATTAAAAAAATATTATTAAATAATAACAATACCTTTTATAACCAATTGTCTTTTAAATTAAAACACATTAACTTTCCAATTTTTCTAACAAAATTTTCTTATTTTTAAAAAATTTCACGTGCAATTATCTTTTATTATTTTTACTTTTAATAATTTCACATGTAATTCCTACTCCAGACTTTGTCACTTCTACAAAATATCAGTCTTCTAAGTCTGTAACTATCTATTCGTAAAAATTATGACTTCCAATGTTGCGTATAATTCTTGAAACACAAACATAGTCATGGACGATAATATATAATTTTAATGTGCACTAAACATACTCCTTGACAATGATATATGATTATAGTGTGCACAAACACAAAGAATTAGTGTCTTACGCTTCCGTTTTTTGTCTATACTTTATGTGCCAGCTTAGTTTTTCCTCCGTCTATCATTATCGATCGCTTATCATCGTCAATCGGTGCACTATCTAGTTTCTTCACATTATACAGTTTTTTTTTTCAAACTTACACAGTTACACTTGACTATATAGTTCCGAAAACTAAATGTACAATATTTGAGGAATAAGGACATTGAATTGAGTGATAGTTAATTTCTGTAAAAAAAATGTACGCAAGTAGAATAAGCGCAACATCTATAACTTAACTTTTATTAATAAGCGAAACCCTCTTTTAATTTTAATATGGTACCAAATTTGGTTCGCATTTTTTTAATTGACACTGTTTTTTGGTTTCACTCCTAATTTTTTTTAAAAAAATATATAATTATCTAATTTAAAATAGATTATATTATAACCCAAAGTCTTATTTCATATAATAGAATTATTATATTATCTATTATATTATTTTTGTTTTGTTCAATGCTCTACTTTCACCAATCTTATAACAATTCTATTATTATTATGACTTTTCCGTCTTACAAAAAATAATATTTTATTTTTGATTTTTCGTCATATAACCTTTATTAATCTATAACATTTATTAATAAGCGAAATCCATTTTTAACGGTACCAAATTTGATTCCACCTTTTGATTTAACCCCTAAAGTCTGATCGGACATTGAATTTAATATTGTTTTTAATCTATAACTTTTATTAATAAGCGAAATCACTTTTTAAACGTATCAAATTTGGTTTCACCTTTTTTGGTTTCACTCCTAAAGTTTAATCTCACATAGAATTTAATATTATTTTTAATATAAAATATATTACGAGTCCTTTTGGTACTTCAAATAGAATTCATGGTACTTCAGTAATCCCTAAACTCCTATCTCACATCTATAACCTTTATTAAGAAAAATCACTTTTTAACGGTACCAAATTTGATTCCACCTTTTTTTGATTTCATCCCTAAAGTCTGATCTCACATATAATTTAATTTTGTTTTTAATATAAAATATATTACGAGTCCTTTAGTACTTCAAATAGAATTCACGGTACTTTAGTAATCCCCTAAACTCCTATCTCACATTGATTTTAATATTATTTTTTAATCAAAAATATTTTACCAGTCATTCGTAAAAATTCAATTATTAATTACATAGGAAAAAAATAAAATAATTGCAATGAAAATAAGTCAAGATTTAAATATTATTATTGATTTTATAATACAAAATAATTTAAATCTTAATATTAATCAATTCAATAAATTTTAAAAATATACGATTAATTTAATAAATTATCTCGGACTGGTTCACTGATTATCATCTAGTAATGGAAATAACACAAGTATATATGTTAATTAAGCATAACAAATACACAAGTAAACACAAATGATAGATGGGAACTAAGGCCCAATAGCGAGAATTTATTTGGTAAATCCAACTTGGACCTTTCTGTATGCTTTTTTTGGTTGAGGTTCTTGAACTATACGAAAAAATATTACGGTACCTAAATTTTCAAATTTTCTGATACTCGTCCTTCCATCCAAAAACGCTGACGTGGCAATTACGTGAAAATCAAAAATTTTGGAATGGAGTGAAATTTTGGAATGTTAATCTACGAATGATTACAAGAACATCGGTGGTGAAAGTTTTCGATTTCGAGTTCACTAACATATGGAAATCTGCAGATTTTAGTAAAAAAAACTCGTGTTCTTGAAATTAAAGTGCAGATTTCTATACGTTAGTGAACTCGAAATTAAAAAATTTCACCACACGGGTTCTTGTAACCAGTAGTAAATTAACATATCAAAATTTCACTCCATTCCAAGAATTTTCGATTTTCACGTAATTGCCACGTCAGCGTTTTTGGACGGAAGGACGAGAATCAGAAAATTTGAAAGTTTAGGTACCGTAATATTTTTTCGTATAGTTTAAGGACCTAAACCAAAAATGACATATAGTTTAATGACGAAATAATTTATTTTCCTTAATATCTATCACGTTACAATTTGGAACATGATACTTTCCGCTATTCGGAAATTTCCTGAACTTTTTCTAAAATTCACAATCCAGTCCCTGGATTAATTTTAATTACTAACGTATGAAGAGATAGTGTATAACTGAAGACTTACCGACTTAGCTATCCCTAATATGCATTAATGTTGAGTAGCTATTGTCAAGGAGTATGGAGTATATATTGCCGTGTTTTTTTTTTTTAATATTTTTTTTGGTAGCGTTTAAGATATAGGCAGTATACATTATTATATATACTAGTCGATAACCCGTGTCAAATATGGGCCGAACATGAGTCGACATTAACATAATAATTTGACAAATATTAATAAATATTTTTCTACTCCAGACTTTGTCACTTCTTCAAAATATCAGTCTTCTACGCTTCCGTTTTTTGTCTATACTTTCTGTGCCAGCTTAGTTTTTCCTCCGTCTATCATTGGCGATCGCTTATCATCGTCAATCGGTGCACTGTCCAGTTTCTTCACATTATACAGTTTTTTTTTCAAACTTACACAATTACATTTGACTATAGTTTCACTTCCGAAAACTAAATGTACACTATTTGAGGAATAAGGACATTGAATTGAGGGATAGTTAATGAGTAAAATATCAAAGTGATCACTGAAGTGAAGAACATATATTACTTTCATCACTGATCTCAACGAGGTATCACTTTAATCACTAAATTCATCATAAATATCAAATAAATACCTCTAAATATGTGTTCGAAAAGTAAAAATAATGTATATCAAGTTTTACACATATTTCTTGAATGCTAACGCAGCCAAATGAAAAGTTATGAACTCTAGTACTTATGATATTATATTTAGATTTTAAAAAAATTATTTACTATTTATTTTTAATTTTATAGTTATTTACTTTGATTTAATTAAAAATAAATAGTAAATGAATTTTTTAAAATCTAAATAAATTATCTGAAATACTAGAATTCATAACTTTTCATTTGGTTGCAGTAGTATTAAAGAAATATGTGTAGAACTCGAAAAAAGATATTTTTATATTTCGAACACATATTTAGAGTTATCTGTTTGATGTTTATGATGAGTTTAGTGATTGAAACGATACCCGTTGAGATCAGTGATGAAAATGATATATGGTGTTCACTTCAATGACCACTTTGATATTTAACCCGATAATTAATTTCTGACTAAATGTAAAAAATGTATGCAAGTAGAATAAGCACGGCATAAAGGAAATAACACAAGTATATATGTTGATTAAGAATAGAAAATACACAAGTAAACACAAATTATAGATGGGGAACTAAGGATCCAGCAAACATAAGCCCAAAATAAACCATTACATAAAATATTAGCTAAATAAAAAAACATATATCTAATATTATGCGAGTAATTAACTCCTTATATATAATAAGCGTAAGGGAGATCTTATTCAAAATTTTGGTTGGTCACTGTACTACCAAAAGTATACGATCCGTTGGATTAATAAACTATAAATCTTCAAATTAATGAGGACCGTCAGATATAATATTAAAAATTATATTTGATTATTAATAGGATAGTATTTAAATACTAAAAGATGTATTTTGATAATTTAAACCAATTATAAATAGGTTTTCTATATTGAATAGAAATCTTTATGTAAAAAATCGTAATTATCTTTTCTCTTTAGTTTATGGATAGTTCCGGTTAGATAATAATTATTAAACCATCATTAAATTAAAGATAATTTTGTAAGCTTCGTGTGGGCTGTAAAATCGTTAAAATCTGTTGTCTAAAACTCAAGATAGAGCCCAAACAGTAAAGTTATTTTCTAAATTTTAATAAATAAAAGATGTATTTTGATAATTTAAACCAATTATAAATAGGTTTTCTATATTGAATAGAAATCTTTATGTAAAAATTCGTAATTATTTTTTCTCTTTAGTTTATGGATAGTTCCAGTTAGATAATAATTATTAAACCATCATTAAATTAAATATAATTTTGTAAGCTTCGCGTGGGCTGTAAAATCGTTAAAATCTGTTGTCTAAAACTCAAGATAGAGCCCAAATAGTAAAGTTATTATTTAAATTTTAATAAATATATTTTTATTATTGTAGCACCAATTTAATTTTTTTTTCCTAATTCTTTTAAATTTATAAATTCTATGTTTATTTCAATAAAATATTAAAACCAATTTAAGAAAAAATTAAAATCGATCGTCCTTACGACCAAATTAATAATTATAGTTAGATCTTAAATAGATCGATGAGAATTGTTAGATCTAATATTAAAAAATGTATCTGATTAATAATAGAATTATATTTAAATACTAAAAAGTGTATTTTGATAATTTAAAATTTTTCTATGTAAAAATTCTTAAATATATTTTCTCTTGAATTTATGTATAGTTCCAATTAGGTAATAATTATTAAATCAAATATCAAGATAACAATTCATATCGATTACAATGATACACGTGGACCCTACGTGGAGAACTCATGTACATGAATAAATTTAAACACTTTTTTTCTGAAGGAACATAACAATTTGATTAATCCAAATTATAATTATATTATTTTACATATAACAAACATAAAAGGATAATATCAAAATATTATTAAAATATTGAAGGTTTCATATTCATAAACGATAATTTTGAATATAATACTTATATTAAAATGTGTATTTGATTAAAGGTATGATTATATTTAAATACTAAGAAGTGTGCTTTGATAATTTAAACCAATTATGAATTAATTTTCTATATTGAATTGAATTATTTATGTAAAACTTCTTAACCATCTTTTCTTTTCAGTTTATTTTATGAGTAGTTCAACTGGTCAAGTTAGATAATAATTATTAAACCATCATTAAATTAAAGACAATTTCGTTAGTTTCGCATGAGTTGTAAAATCGTCAAAATTCAATTTCTAAAACTCAGAATAGAACCCAAATAGTAAAGTGTGTATCTAAATTTTAATAAATATTTTTTTATTATTGTAGCACCAATTTATTTATTTTTCCACTAATTCTTTTAAATATAGAGAAATTTTATGTTTCTTTCAAAAAAATATCAAAATTAATTAAGAACAAATTCAAATCGATAAAGAATATAATAATATGAGAATAAAATTTTATATAATCATAACATAATTTTTATTCTATTTAATAATTTTTAAGTAATAATGTATTCTAAAATTTTATATACACTGTAAATAAAACCGAACCATTAAAAGTAAAAGCAGTTGGTAAGATACTTATATCAGTATATACTTGATATCCTTATTATATTAAATCCTTATATATAATAATCATAATAAAGATCTTATCCAAAATTTTGGTCGTAGATAACCAAATTAATAAGGACCATTAGATCTTAACTAGATAAATGAAAATCGTTAGATCAAATATTTAAAAAGTGTATTTTATTAATAATAGGATTATATTTAAATTCTAAAAGGTGTATTTTTATAATTTAAACCAAATATACCAAATATAAATAAGTTTTCTATATTGAATAGAATTCTCCATGTAAAAAATTCGTGACTTTCTTTTCTCTTCTATAGATAATTCCAGTTAGATAAAAATTGTTAAACCATCATTTAATTAAATATAATTTAGTTATCTTCATGTGGGGTATAAAATTGTCAAAATCTGATTTTTAAAACACAAGATAAAGCCCAAATTAGTAAAGTGAATATTTAAATTCTAATAATAATTATTATGTCATCATTATTTTAATACCAATTTAATTACTTTTTTCTAACTATTTTAAATTTAGAAATCTATGTTCAAAAATTAAAATCAATCTAAGAAAAATTCAAATCAACAAAGAATATAATAATACAAGGATAAAATTTTATAAAATTGTGCATATTTTTAATCCTATTTTATTAAGTTTTAGATCATAACTAATCAAATATTATTTATTATTAAATAATAAATTATACGTAAATGGTGATTTTGTTTTATAAGAACTCATAGATACCTAATTTCATTGTTAGCAGGACTATATTCATATTAAAAAAACCGTATTTTGAAATTTTAGACTCGAGGCCAAACTTTTTTAACATATATACATTGTAAATTATTAAATTCGAAACTTTAAAAGTTTCTTAATCAATTAGTATAGTACTTTTCTGAAAAAGCGTACTTTACAAAAAATATTATCAAATAACCTATGTCTGCAAGAAAAAAAGTGAAAAAATTCTTTATTTAAAAAAAACCTATAAATTTTAATATGTTGTTGGTAGATTCAAACCTTAGATCATTCTACATGATAATTTTACTGTTATATCTAACGGTTTTCAACAATTTAATTTGAAACATCCAACGATTATGGATTGAGTGATCAAACAAATCCACCAAACTTATAAGGAAGCTTTCATTATTTAGTTTTTAATATAATAACATAGATATTTATAGGATATACTATAAAAAATGAATTTTATACAGAATTTTGATCGTCACGGTGTACTACTTTAAAAGAAGAACTATTACAAAAAAAAAATTATATTTTAATTGATAATTTATTTTCTCAAAAGTTCAAAGTTCCCGCATTTTTAACATATTACAAAAAAGAGTATATTATATTTTAGCAATAAATAATTAAAAAAATAAAAAAATAAAAAAATTATAAATATTAAGAAAAATTAATGATGTTATCATGGTAGTTTGTGTCTAAATACCGCCAAAATATTCTCAACCGTTAGATCCAATACTTTTAAAAATAGATGATCGAGATTATATCATATAAAAAGAAGTTATTGTCTAAAAATGATATAAGTTAAAAAATATTATATTATGATTGGATTTTCTAAAAACTCAAAACATAAAAATAATAACATAGATATTTATAGGATATAATAACATAGATATTATAAGGATATAATAACATAAACATAAGGAAGCTTTCATTATTTAGTTTTTAATATAATAACATAGATATTTATAGGATATACTATAAAAAATGAATTTTATACAGAATTTTGATCGTCACGGTGTACTACTTTAAAAGAAGAACTATTACAAAAAAAAAATTATATTTTAATTGATAATTTATTTTCTCAAAAGTTCAAAGTTCCCGCATCTTTAACATATTACAAAAAAGAGTATATTATATTTTAGCAATAAATAATTAAAAAAATTAAAAATTAAAAAATTTATAAATTTATAAATATTAAGAAAAATTAATGATGTTATCATGGTAGTTTGTGTCTAAATACCGCCAAAATATTCTCAACCGTTAGATCCAATACTTTTAAAAATAGATGATCGAGATTATATCATATAAAAAGAAGTTATTGTCTAAAAATGATATAAGTTAAAAGATATTATATTATGATTGGATTTTCTAAAAACTCAAAACATAAAAATAGTTGTAATTAAATAAGGAAACTCATTTAATACCAAAATAATCAAAATCGTTTAATGTTAAATAGATAGGTGAAAACCGTTAGATTTAACATTAAAAACTGTATTTGGTTAATAAACGGTATTCTAATAATCTAAACTACATATAAGTAGATTTCCTAAATCGAATAGAATTCTCAACATTAAATTTTGTCACTTTATTCTTTTTTTAGTTTTAGAATATTTTAGTGTGTAGAATATAATAAATATCAAATTTTTAACTATAATTTTTTTGGCTAAATCTTTTTTAACAATAATTTAATCATGTAAACTAATAACTTTTAAATATTAAAATATTCATAAATAAATATAATTATAAATATTTAAAAAACAATCGTGTGTTGCATGGATAATAAAAATATAATTATAAACAGAATAATTATAAATAAAATTTAAGTAACCGTGCATCACACGGGCTATAAGCTAGTATTAAAAACAAGTGTACTAAGCTTGTTTCCTTGAAGGTTGTCTATATTTTCTGAAAAATAATTCCTTCTTTACGCAAGCTAAATAATAAAGTATGCTCTTACCTCAATTAAAATAGTCTAGTCATAAGGTCTTAAGTGCTTTCAAACACATGTCTCACAATCTGGTAAAAGAAATGGAACTCCAATTAGATGCATTGTTTCTAATTTACAAAATCTTGAGTTCTTCGTTACTATTTATACTCTCCCCATTTGAAGTAGTAAATTATTTGCTTGGTTACATGGTCCCGAATATATTCCGTCCACGTCTCTTATTATCTACAAGAGTGGTCAACTCTATCTTGGTAAAACCACTTGAGTAGCTCAAATTTCTCAGATTCACTCTTTCCATTAATCAAACGACTTGTAAGTATTATTCTTACCTTCAAATATCTTTCCTAATTATCCCAAAATATTCTCAAAGTTACTTCCTTGCCGCTATAATCCTTGAGTTACAATTCTCTCTCACTTGCCTCTTTTACAGTTTTCTAAATTGAAGATGAGTAATTATTGTCTTCTAAAATAATGGCCTGGTCTGAACCATGGTTGAAATCCTTAACTCCATTTTCATTGGTATCACCATGATAAGACAAATCTAGATAGTTCAGTCCACTTAGCTTCAGATAATATTACTAATATTTCCTCTTGCTTTAGTTTTAGAGAAATTGATCCTCGTATGATTCTCCAATCACTAAGAAAAGGGCTTGCCGAGAAATCACTCAATAATTCTAACTCAAGATATCGTCATTATGTCTTCAATAGCTCTTATGTGTCTTCGACCGATAATCTGATTCACTCTTTAACATATACAGAGTAACAATGGTATTCTTAACCTATTCAATACACAAATCTCAAAAATCTTCTCCATTTCTCTCGACCATGCTTTGTCTCTTCAAACTCAATGGTCCTTTTAAATTTGTTGCCCCGTAATGAACAATTGTAGAAGGGGGTTGAATACAATTGTATAAGATTCTCGAATTTAAACACAAATCTATACTATTAACTCCTTATATATAATAAGTGTAAGGGAGATCTTATCCAAAACTTTGGTCGGTCACTGTACTACCAAAAGTATATGATCCGTTAGATTATAAAACTATAAATATTCAAATAGATGATGACCGTTAGATATAATATTAAAAATTGTATTTGATTAATAATAGGATAGTATTTAAATACTAAAAGGTGTATTTTGATAATTTAAACCAATTATAAATGGGTTTTCTATATTGAATAGAAATTTTTATGTAAAAAATCGTAATTATCTTTTCTTTTTAGTTTATGGATAGTTCCAGTTAGATAAAAATTATTAAACCATCATTAAATTAAAGATAATTTTGTTAGCTTCACGTGGGCTGTAAAATCGTTAAAATCTGTTGTCTAAAACTCAAGATAGAGCCCAAAGGATTATCTAAATTTTAATAAATATTTTTTTTTATTGTAGCACCAATTTAATTTTTGCCCTAATTCTTTTAAATTTATAAATTCTATTTTTATTTCAATAAAATATTAAAATCAATTTAAGAAAAAATTAAAATCGATCTGGTCCGTGTACGATCACTATACGACCAAATTAATAATTACGGTTAGATCTTAAATAGATCGATGAGAATTGTTAGATCTAATATTAAAAAGTGTATCTGATTAATAATAGAATTATATTTAAATACTAAAAAGTGTATTTTGATAATTTAAAAGTTTTCTATGTAAAAATTCTTAAATATCTTTTCTCTTGAATTTATGTATAGTTCCAATTAGATAATAATTGTTAAACCAAATATCAAAATAACAATTTATATTGATTACAATATTAAAAATTATCAATATAATGCTGTTGTATATCATACTAACAATGATAAACGTGAACCTACGTAGACTTATGAGAACTTACATAAATAAATTTAAACACTTTTTTTCTGAAGGAACATAACAATTTGATTAATCCAAATTATAATTACATTATTTTACATATAACAAACATAAAAGGATAATATCAAAATATTATTAAAATATTGAGGGTTTCATATTCATAAACGATAATTTTGAATATAATACTTATATTAAAATGTGTATTTGATTAAAGGCGTGATTATATTTAAATACTAAGAAGTGTGTTTTGATAATTTAAACCAATTATAATTTGGTTTTCTATATTGAATTAAATTCTTTATGTAAAAATTCTTAAACATCTTTTCTTTTCGGTTTATGGGTAGGTCAATAGGTCAAGTTAGATAATAATTATTAAATCATCATTAAATTAAAGATAATTTCATTAGTTTCGCATAGGTTGTAAAATCGTCAAAATTCAATTTCTAAAACTCAGGATAGAACTCAAATAGTAAAGTGAGTATCTAAATTTTAATAAATATTTTTTATATTTTTTTAGCACCAATTTATTTATTTTTCCACTAATTGTTTTAAATATAGAAATTTTATGTTTCTTTCAATAAAGTATTAAAATTAATTAAGAACAAATTCAAATCGATAAAAATATAATAATATGAGAATAAAATTTTATATAATCATAGCATAATTTTTATTCTGTTTAATAATTTTTAAGTAATAATGTATTTTAAAATTTTATATACACTGTAAATAAAACCGAAACATTAAAAGTAAAAGCAGTTAGTAAGATACTTATATCAGTATATACTTGATATCCTTATTATATTAAATCCTTATATATAATAAGCATAATAGGGATCTTATCCAAAATTTTGATCTTACGGTCTTGGACAACCAAACTAATAAGGACCATTAGATCTTAACTAGATAAATGAAAATCGTTAGATCAAATATTAAAAAAGTGTATTTTATTAATAATAAGATTATATTTAAATTCTAAAAAGTGTATTTTGATAATTTAAACCAAATATACCAAATATAAATAAGTTTTCTATATTGAATAGAATTCTCCATTTAAAAAAATCGTGACTTTCTTTTCTCTTTCATGGACAATTCCAGTTAGATAAAAATTGTTAAACCATCTTTTAATTAAAGATAATTTAGTTATCTTCATGTGGGGTGTAAAATCGTCAAAATCTAATTTTTAAAACACAAGATGAACCCCAAATTAGTAAAGCGGGTATTTAAATTCTAATAATAATTATTACGTCATTATTATTTTAATGCCAATTTAATTACTTTTTTCTAAATATTTTAAATTTAGAAATCTATGTTCAAAAATTCAAATCAATCTAAGAAAAATTAAAATCAACAAAGAATATAATAATACGAGGATAAAATTTTATAAAATTGTGCATATTTTTATCTTATTTTATTAAATTTTATACCATAACTAATTAAATATTATTTATTATTAAATAATAAATTATACGTAAATGGTGATTTTGTTTTAGAAGAACTCATAGACACCTAATTTCATTGTTAGCAGGACTATATTCATATTTTAAAAAACCGTATTTTGAAATTTTAGACTCAGCTACAGAAGAGTCCTAACTTTTTTAACCTATATACATTGTAAATTATTAAATTCGAAACTTTAAAAGTTTGTTAATCAATTAGTATAGTACTTTTTTTGAAAAATCGTACTTTATAAAAAATATTATAAAATAACCTGTGTCTACAAGAAAAAAAAATGAAAAAATTCTTATTTTTCAAAAAAAACTGTAAATTTTAATATGTTGTTGGTAGATTCAAACCTTTAAATCATTCTACGTGATAATTTTACTGTTATATCTAACGTTTCTCAACAATTTAATTTGAAAGATCCAACGATTATGGATTGAGTGATCAAGCGACCAGACTTATAAGAAACCTTTCATTATTTAGTCTTTAATATAATAACATAGATATTTACGGGATATACTATAAAAAAATGAATTTTATACAGAATTTTGATCGTCACGGTGTACTACTTTAAAAGAAGAACTATTACAAAAAAATTTATATTTTAATTGATAATTTATTTTCTCAAAAGTTCAAAGTTCGCGCATCATTAACATATTACAAAAAAGTGTATATTATATTTTAGCAATAAATATTTTAAAAAAATATAAATTAAAAAAAATATATAAATATTTAAAAAAAATTAATGATGTTATCCCAGTAGTTTGGTCTTAAATACCGCCAAAACATTCTCAACCGTTAGATCCAATACTTTTAAAAATAGATGATCAAGATTATATTATATAAAAAGAAGTTATTATCTAAAAATGATATAAGTTAAAAGATATTATATTAGGATTCGATTTTCCAAAAAGTTAAAACATAAAAATAGTTGTAATTAAATAAGGAAACCCATTTAATATCAAAATAATTAAAATCGTTTAATCTTAAATAGATAGGTAAAAACCGTTAGATTTAACATTAAAAACTGTATTTGGTTAATAAAGGGTATTCGAATAATCTAAACTACATATAAAAAGATTTCCTAAATCGAATAGAATTCTCAATATTAAATTTCGTCACTTTATTCTCTTTTTAGTTTTAGAATAGTTTTTAATTGAAAAAGAACTATTAAACCACAACTAAATTAAATATTATTTTGTGAATTTCATGTGGACCGTAAAATTGGTCAAATCTAACTTTTATAACTCAATATAAACAAATATTAAATTGAGCGTGTAAAATATAATAAATATCAAATTTTTAACTATAATTTTTTTGGCTAACTCTTTTTTAACAATAATTTAATCATGTAAACTAATAACATTTAAATATTAAAATATTCATAAATAAATATAATTATAAATATTAAAAAAACAATCGTGTGTTCCATGGGTAATTAAAATATAATTATAAACAAAATAATTATAAATAAAATTTAAGTAACCGTGCATCGCACGGGCTATAAGCTAGTATCAAAAATCACTGCAACCCTAGTTGCCCAATTGAAACCCTAAACTCCCAAATCAAAAGCCCTAAATCAGACCATGCACAATACCGAGAATTTATTTGATAAATCCAACTTGGGCCTTTCTTCCCGATCTATATAATTTGGGCCAAGGCCAAAATTGGATTTTCTTTGGCCCTTTCTAAACTATAACCTAGCAGTCTGGTATCATCATAATATCTATCACGTTACAATTTGGTACATGGTACTTTCCGATATTCGGAAATTTCCTTAACTTTTTTTAAAATTCACAATCCAGTCCCCCCTTTTTTTTAACTTTTGTCTTGCATCAAGAAACTGCTGAAGGAATAATTATAATTACTAACATATGAGAGGATATAGTGTATAACTAAATACTTACTGACTTAGCTATCCCTAATATGCATTAATGTTAGACTCGGTAATTTATGACACGACACGAAAACACGACACGAAACGACACGAAAAATTTAGTGTTTGTGTTTGCATTTTCAGTACACGACACGAAAGTAGACGAACACGAAAGTACACGACCGAAATTTAGTGTCGGTTTTGTGTTTACCCTATGATACACGACACGACACGAAGTACACGAAATAAATAAATATATATTTATATATTAATATTTATATTAGATATTTTAATATTTACATTAGATAAATCAATATTTATTACATGTTTATACATAATTTTAAAGTTTTATCTGTAAATATGATGTAAACACAAATTTTTAATACATATTTATAAAAATTTAATTGAAAATTTTAATATTTAATTATTTTGATTTTAATATTTTGATTTTGATTTTTATTTAAAATTACACGAAACACGACACGAAAAGTACACGACACAAAATGTACACGAACCTAAACGGGTTGATTTTGTGTTTAGCATTCATGTACACGAAACACGAAAATACACGAAACGGACGAATTACCGGGTCTAATTTAACGTTGAGTAGCTATTGTCAAGGAGTATATATTGGCATGTTTTTCTTTATATTTTTTTTGGTAGCATTTTTTTTTTTTGAAAAAACACACTTGCATAAATTAAAATTCTTCAGAAATAGCATTTAAGATATAAGTAGTATACATTATTATATATATTTTGGGTGAGCTAGAGTTGAAGACCTGAACGACGACAAGGAATGAGTCCTTATCACAGGACTATTCTATCGCGCTCTTATATTATCGTGTTTAACAACGGGTGTTGACCCTATATGGCACAATTTTGAACAATAATGCCCTAAATAGTACAATTGGAAAAAATGGCCCTAAATGGCACGCTAAAACGTCAAAGCGTGTAACGTTAGTACATGTTCATTTTTTTTATGTTGAAAACGCTAGATGAAGTTGTGTTCTAGACAGAAAACGCTAGATTAAGTTGTGTTAACAACAAAAACGCAACTTAATGTTGTGTTACTGGTGAAAAACACAACTTAATGTTGTGTTAGGCATCAAAAACACAACTTAATGTTGTGTTGGTGGATTTTTAATTTGTTTGCAAAAAATATCAAAATATTTACAAAAAATGCAACTTATTAATAATGGTGTTTTTCCGGCGTCCTGATTTTAGGGTTGTAAACAACCCTAAAATCAGGGTAGGTTAGGGTTTAGAGTCTAGGGTTTAGGGTTTTACAACCCTAAACCCTAAGTCTGTATACGAATTATTCGTCATTCTTAATATTTCTAAAATCCAAAATAGAAACATTGAACCCCAAAGGTTAACTATTGAACCCCAGAATAAATCAACTTTAAGTATTGTTTGTTCTGAGATTGGAAAACGCTGATTTAAGTTGTGTTTTATACTGGAAACGCTAGATGAAGTGGTGTTTTGACACTGATGTTTTCGGGTAAAAACGCTACTTTAAGTGGTATTTTTGGATGAAAACGCTACTTTAAGTTGTGTTTTGACGCTATTTTCAAAACGCTAGACGATGTAGCGTTTTAACGTGCTATTTTGGGCCATTTTTTTCAATAGTACTATTTTGGACCATTTATCTTATAATTGTGCCATATGAGACCTTTTCTCTTTAACAACTCATAACTAAGTTAAAAAATAAACTTTGAATATATCTATAAAAGTGCGCATTTTTTTCAAAAAAATATGTTGATGTACACTTGATTTTTCCAAGTGTCAAATTTAATTACTAAGAACCCATTTGTTAATGGGTGAATGAACCTAATTGAACGGTTTCTTATTGAGATTATTTGGTTTAATATTCATTATTTTGAACGATTGATGAGCTCCGGACCCGTCACAGTAAAATTTCTAGTTGAACCCTTCCCAATAAAGCTTTCACCCATCAAAGATGTCTCTACCTTATTATTATAAAGCAATTAACACTTTATTATAGGCTACTTCTATTATTATTTTTTTCATTAATATAAGATATTTTTTCATAAATATGATTTTTTTTATAAAAATACAATTTTGCTTTTGGAAAAATATAAAATATAAGTTTTATTTGGTTGCTTTTGGTTGCAAATTCTATTTTTACAAATATTTTCAGAAAATAGTAAAATCGCAAAAAGACTTTAAAAATAGTGTTTTCTTTATAATTTCTCTTAATTTAAATAAGTGCACTCATGCATTCACATTATAAAGTTATTACATTTCACATAACTACTTATTTTATAGTATAATTTAATTGAATTACTTTGATAGCATTAAATAAAAATTAATGTGAAATATACAATATTATTTAAGAATTACTTAAATTATTTTAAGATAATAAACTAAAAATAAATATATATATATATATAAAATACTAAATAGTATTATAATGAAGTAAATAAATTTAATATCATTAAATTTTAAAATTATAGATTTTGTCATTCAGAAAAATCATCAATCATCAATATATATATATATAAAGGAGGATACGCGGGAGGTTAGGTGGCACTCTAAGATCGTCTCAATCTATTTTTCTAATTTTCTAGAATTTTAGAATTTTAAATACTGATAAATAAAAAAATATCATTTAACATATTAGAAGTAGAATAGATGTTCGAATTTATTGAGGAGAAGAGTTCAAATTTATAGCGAAGACATATAATTAAAAGTTCTATTTGAATAGGTGTTTGAATTTGTAGAGGGGAAGAGTTCAAATATAAAAGAAGTACTTGCAAAGTTCTATTTGAACTAGAATATATAAAGTTATATAAGTATTTTTTCAACGAAAGAGTGTCTCATTAGAAAAGAAATGAGTATGGTAACATAAAAATTATCAATATATATATATATATAAAGGAGGATACGCGGGAGGTTAGATGACGCTCTAAGATCGTCTCAATCTATTTTTCTAATTTTCTAGAATTTTAGCATTTTAAATACTGATAAATAAAAAAATATCATTTAACAGATGTTCGAATTTATTGAGGAGAAGAGTTCAAATTTATAGCGAAGACATATAATTAAAAGTTCTATTCGAAGTAGAACAGGTGTTTGAATTTGTAGAGGGTAAGAGTTCAAATATAAAAGAAGTACTTGCAAAGTTCTATTTGAACTAGAATATGTAAAGTTATATAAGTATTTTTTCAACGAAAAAGTGTCTCAGTAGAAAAGAGTATGGTAACATAAAAATTAATATATAAAACAAGTATATATTAAATTTGAGATTTTGATATTAAAAAGGAAAACGTGTTTCACGGGAGTACGGCTTATTAGCGAGAACCGAGTAATTTTCGTAATTTATTTGATAGAATTTTTTAAAAAAATTATTACGCCACCGCGAAACGCGGCTTTTTCAACTAGTTTAATATTAATTAACAAACAACGTTACTTGTTCAGCGATTAATCATTCGTTCAGAATTTTAGTCATTCATAAATTATTGTTCAAATTTAACAAATGGCCCCTAACTTTTTTAGAACTGCTTTTTCAATGTTGTGTGAATAATATATTTTACATATTAATATATTGCCTTATTTGTCCACCTCACTAACATAATACTTTTTTGTATGATTACTAGGGTGTTTGAGTAATTACCATGAGATTCTAAGTAACGTAGACAAATTTGTGATTCCACCTTTACTCTGCATAATATGATATGATCTATTATCATATGATGATACCTCTTAGTAGCAACAAAAGACAAAAGTCAAATTAGAGAGTGATAACAGATTCTTTATAATGCATATCTGCTTAAATTATGTTTTCAAGCTCAAACGGAGTTTAAACAACAAGAAAACATAGAGAAATTTGATATTCGAGGAATAAGACTTGAGTATAGGTATAATACTATCAGTTGTTTACAACATTGGCTTTAACAGATACTTGAAAGTAAAATCACAAGCATAATTGTGTAAAAAGACAAGGTGTAGACGTACATTAAAATGTCAAATCGCCAAAACAAGGTTAGAGTCTTGTTTTATTCACTAACATTGTCTCCAACTCTTTTCCATGTCTAGCTGCCTTGAACAATTGCTGAGAAGAGCTTCTGGTTGATATCCTCCGATCCTGAATCAGGTTCATCATCACCTGCATATAAGCAATACATATCTGTAAGTAAAAAATTAATAATATGTCCTTTCCATATCATCATGTATGTGATCACTTGAAACCTTTAAACAACTAGATAAATTTTCATACCTTCAAAAATAGACTGCGAATAATATATGGAAAATGACAAGCAGTGACAAAAAGGTTTTTAACTTGTATAATTAATATAGAAATGCCTTGCAATCACAGAATATTTCTTGTCCCGTCAGATAATTATAAACACAACCAGACCGTGCTAATTGTACTTTCTACCTTTATGAGTTATTATCAGAACCATCAATTTGTAGCATTGTAATTTCTCACAAAATTACATTCAAGCAATAAATCTGCATCCACTACATTGCACTTGCAAATTGTTAAAGAATTATGTTAACCGGGAGGAGCACTAGATAACTTACTCATTTTGGATCTAACTTGTACCGTCCATTCGTCAATGATCTGCAAAGCAAAAGGTGGAGTTATAAAAAGTAGGAAGTAATATTCATCAAAGCAAACGATGTTCCACATGGAATTATAAAAGATTTAGAATAAAAAACATATAGCGAGGCTGGTTGCTTCCATTGGTAAGCACCATAAGACACCAGAGCTACACAATACTGCTTTTGCAAAGCTCACAGAAACCTCGCCATTTATAATTTAGGTTGCTTGCTGGCAAATCGTGCAACTTCTTTAGACACCATTTGGAATATAGACAACCTTTTAGTACAACAAAAATATAAAAACAGTTCAGTGGACACAACTGATGGTTACTACATCCTTTTATTCTTACCTGTATATAGGCAGCTTTCATCATTAATAAAAAAAATCTTTTGCCAAAAGAATATTTGAACTCAACAGTTTGATCAAATTTTGTTAAATCAACAGGGGATAGCGTGACACAGAGGTCCAAGCAAACAATGTTCCACGTGAAATAATAAAAGATTTAGAGAACAAGATATATAGCAAAGCTGGATGCTTGCTTTGGTAAGCACCATAAAACACCAGAGCTACACAATACCGCTTTTGTAAAGCTCACAGAAACCTCGCCATTGATAATTTAGGTTGCTTGCTGGCAAACAGTGCAACTTCTTTAGACACCATTTGGAATACAGACAACCTTTAAGTACAATATAAAAACAGTTCAGTGGACACAACTGATGGTTCCTAAATACTTCCATTTTTGACTATATGTAGGCAGCTTTCATCATAAGAAAATATCTTTTGCTAAAAGATTATTTGAGCTCAATAGTTTGGCTAAAAATTTTTAAATCAACAGGGGACAGTGTAACAAGAGGTCCAAATATAAGCCATTTAAAGCTTCCTCTTCAAGTCGACTCATTATAAAAGCAACATGAAATATCTGTTACTAATCAACAAGCATATGCATAACTTATTAGGATTGTAAGCAGATTTCAAGATGCTACATTTTCATTTGGTAAAACGTGCAAACTTGAAATGACCAAGGTCTTCTGGAGTATAAAAACTGTGTTTGTCATATATGATGAAGAAGATTAATGACTGTAGAAAATCAAACCAAATAATATCCTTCAACTCATATATAGCCCGTGTCTGAAATTAAAAATTACCTGGTTGAAGTTGTTGTATGCAGGATCATCAGAATCACTCGTGACAGGAACTCCTGTAGATGCTTGCAACCTCTGTATCGATAATCTGTTCCCAACTAGAGTTGTCCGAGCCTTGTCAATCAAATCCTGCAAGTATATTGTGCAAAACCTTTAAACTTTCAATGGTACATATAGCAACATAACAAAATAAGAATCACAAGTATTATCAACTTGGTGGTTGAGACTGCAATAGATACAAACTACTGTATAAACTACTAATAAGCAAGAGTATTATATAAAGAAATGTATTTGGAACTCTTGGAATGACATTTGGCTCTTAAGAAACTTCTAACTAATCGATCCTAAGTCATTAATTAAGTTTAAGTAAACTAAATGCAGTAACTTGGATCCTCTGAATATAAACTGGATGTCTTCAACTAAAGCTATTTTAAGCGGAATGCCTTAACCATGCGAACTTATCCAAATCTCCTAGAATAAACGTCGGACGCATCAATAGACACAATAAAACTTGTCATAAAAAACTGACTTACATCCTCAATTGCCAACAACTCAAACCGAAACTAATAGAAATCCCCAAATCATCTATAATTGTGTTTGGTTGGTTAGATTATATTGAATCACTATTCACTACACTAATGTGTTGACATTATTGCACAATCCTCATTCTTAGTCTTGTCTGTCCTGATTGAATTGCCTCCATTTAAACTAATCTCTATTTCACACTCTTACGGATCCTCATTACAATTTGCAACAAATTACGAACAAATAGTACATCAATAAGGAGTCAACAGAGCACACAACACAAACACACATACACAGGGTGAGAGAGATAGAGAGGGGAGAGAGAGAGAGAGAGAGAGGGAGAGAGGGAGAGGAGAGAGATTGGGGAGAGAGATGAAAGAGAGATTTGGGAGAGAGATGGGGGAGAGAGAGAGAGAGAGAGAGAGGCCTGCTTGGCAGCAAGTAAGTGACCACACTCTTGCTTAAGAAATACCAATTCATCCTCTATCTTCTTTATCCGCGACACCAGCTCCATTGGATTCGCCTGAAAACACACACTCACACACACATAATCACACAAACACACACACAAAAGAGAGAATTGAATAAATAAAAAAGAAATGAGAGTTAGAACGTACATTTTGGGGATAGATTTTTTGAAACTCTTTCTCGAGACGATTCTCAACAACATTGAGATCGCGATTTGCAATTGTAAAGAGATTAAGGAGATTATCTACTGCTTCGTGATTCATCTTCCTAAGTCTTCTTCTGTATTTCAGATTTTTCAAATTTTGAAACCCTAGATTTTACTCCTATTTAGCGCCTGTTTGGGTTTGATTTAAATTTTTCGGGTCGGGGTTGGTAGGGGACGAGGGATCTGGTCAAAGATCCTTGTAATTTTGAAGTTTGAATTGAATTTACCTATTCGTATGTGATATCCTAAATATTCTCGATATTTTTTAAAAAATTCGATATAATTTTTGATTAATTTTTAAAAAGTATCTTTAATTTTGAATAATTCTTTCTATGAATTCTCGATTAAGCAAAAGATTCCTGATCGGTAGTTCAATCCATTAACTCCAATTCTAAATTTTTATAACCCTTCACATAAAAAAAAAATAATAAAATAATGAAGGGGTATCAAATTTGATGTCAAAATGGATCTCAAATGTCACATGTTATGTTTTATGTTTTGATGGGTTACGACTCAATTAATAATAGTGGAACCACTGCATTCACATTAAGTCCCCCACTAAAATCATCACAAACTTTCACATCACCGATGTCACGTTATTTGGTACCAAAATTCGGTACCTCTAGTATTACTCTAAAAAAAAATACTCATCCATGATTTAGTTTAGTTTTCAGCTATTCGTTGATTGAGATTGATTATTTTCTCGTTTCAGAGAGAGGATATTACTTAGTAATTAAGCAATTAATTATTAATCTAAATTAATAATTATTAAACGGAGAAATTTGGGACTATGCCAAAATGTGGCATAACAACAAGCCCCCAGTTCTTCAGTGTAGCTTGCTGCAGTGGAGAACTAAAACTCTTCGAGCTTCCAAATTTTTTCGATCGCTGAAATAACTAAAAATAGAATATTAGTAAAACATTCAGAGCACTACAGTGCCTGTTTTTCATAAATGAATGCCAGTACTATAACATGCGATGAACCATATGTTAGATATAATTGCTGACGTTTGTTCATCAGTGTTTAAGCAACAGGTGATCATCAGAGTTTACATTGAAGCCAGTCAGAGTTTGTTAAAGTCTGACGTGGTGATAGTTGAATTAGTTGTCGGTGCTGAATTGAATATTCTAGAAGCAATATATTCTGAAGATGGAAAGAAGCAGAATATATTGATACAGCTAAGGAAACGGAATAGAAGATAAGAAGCAATCCTTAATTGATATGAATTGTATAGCTAACTTATAGGAATATCAATTAGAGATGGATTGTATGTAGCTGTGTACTATATAAACACAGATAGGTTATTCCTAGAAGGAACGCGAACATAGAATTATTATTCTTGTAACCTAGTAGCTCTTTGTGATTCATTAACATCACTAAGAGAGAATTATTTAATATAATTCAGTTTGTTGATTTACAAACCTGTGTTCTTGATTGTTATTCTCATACATACTTGATTATATATTGTGTATTCGGCCTAACAATTGGTATCAGAGACAAGGCTGTTTAATATATACAGTTTTACGATTCAAACACAGTAATAATCATGTCTGAAGAAAATCAAACTGCTCCCAAGGCTGAACAGGTTAAGCCTAATTCTGTGAGTCGATATGAAACAATCAGGGTTCCAATTCTCAGGCCAGTAGAGTATCCGATTTGGAAGGTGAAGATGACCATGTTTCTGGAGGCTACAGATCCAGAATATCTTGACAGAATTTATGATGGTCCTCATAATCCAACCAAATTAGCCCCTGTTGTTGATGGTCAAGAACAAAAGACTGTTCCAAAGGAAAAGAAAGATATGACTCCTGAGGACATCTCATCAATTGCAAAAGATGCAAAGGTTAGACATCTTCTCCACAGTGCCTTAGATAATGTTATGTCTAACAGAGTAATTGGCTGCAAGACTGCCAAAGAGATATGGGATGCTTTAGAAGTCAGATGCCAGGGAACAGGTGCTATTAAGAAGAACAGAAAGACAATACTCACACAGGAGTATGAGCACTTTGATTCAAGAACTAATGAAACCTTGACTGAGACTTATGACAGATTTTGCAAACTATTGAATGATCTGTCTCTGGTTGATAAAGAATATGAGCTTGAAGAGTCTAATCTCAAGTTTTTGTTATCTCTACCTGAAAAGTGGGATTTAAAGACAACCACAATAAGAGATAATTATGAGCTTGCTGATACAGATCTTGATGAAATCTATGGGTTGTTGAAAACTCATGAACTGGAGATAGAATAAAGGAATAGAAGATTGAGCAAAAAGACAAAATCTGTTGCTCTCAAAGTTGAGGAGAAGCCCATTAAGAAGGAATCATCAAGGAAGAAAGCCAAGGGAAAGGCTTTAGTCATTAAATCTGAAAGTGAGTCATCAAACTCTGATGATGACTCAAACTCTGATGAAGCTTCTGACTCTGAGGATGATGAAGAACAGATGATGCAAATGGCTGCATTGATGGTGAAGACCTTCAAGAAGATGGGATTCAAGAACTTCAAGAAAGGAAAGAGATTCTCAAGGAAAGATTCAAACTCTGAAAGGAAAGGTTTTAGAAAGTCTGATGGAAGGGAGACCAAGTCTGGCAAGAAGGATAAATCTGAAATCCAGTGCTACAAGTGTAAGGAGATGGGTCACTATGCTCCAGAGTGCAAGAAAGGCAAAACTGAGAAAGCACTCATCTCTAAAGGCAAAGACTGGGCAGATACTTCAGACTCTGATGATGGAGAAAATTATGCTCTTATGGCAACTGTCAGAGATGAGACTGAATCATCTGAAAATAAGGTACCCCTAACTACTTATGCTTATGATACTAATAATATATCTGAGTTAAGAGTATATCTGAAAAGCGTACATGTTAGTTATAGGGATCAGACTTTAGAGAATGAGAGAATTAAATCTGAGAATCTTAGCCTTAAAGATAGAAACAAGTTTCTTGAAGGAGAACTTGAAAATATGAAGCAGATTCAAAAAGAAAGAGATGATGTTGTTTATGTTGAACAGGAGTTGCTCAAAAGATATAAGCAATTAGAATCTGATCTAGAAAAAGAAAGAAAAATAATCAAGACTTGGACAGACTCTGGAAGAGACACTCATCAAGTGTTTCAGACAGATTCTGTAGGTTTAGGCTATTGTGAAAATGATGAACTTAGGTTTAAAGACAAGGTTAAGGTTAAACCACAACTTAAACCTGTGAAATTTGTTCCAGAAGCCAATAAGTTAAAATCTGTTGTAATAAGAGAAGCTGATATGGAATCAGATGAAGCTTGTGAAAAACAGGAAAATATTATAACAGAAAATCTTATGGAAATAGAAGCTGTTAGAAAACCAGTAAAAACTTGTGAAAAACAGGTTAATGTTGGCTTGATGACAGGAAAACAGTTCAATCATAAGCTGAAAGAGGTAAAATCTGCCATGAAACCAAAAGGGTCCAAGAAGAATAGGAATGGAAAGATAGGCATAAATAAAAGAAATAATCATTTGCCTACTGGTGCTGCTCCAAGGAAAACATGTTATAATTGTGGTAGTTCTAATCATCTTGCTAATTACTGCACAAAGAATAAAAATATCAATTCTTTACCTTCTACATCAGGAGTAAAGAATGATTATGTTAGGGTTAGACCACAGACTTTATGCACACACTGTGGGAGCACTTGACATTCCATTTATACTTGCAAGAGTTATCATGCTATTTATCACAACTATTATGAGCTAAAACCCAATCTGAAGTGGGTTAGAGCAAACTCTGCAAGTGTAAAGTCTGACAATGTTAGTTTAAACTCTGTTGATAGTAATTCCGCTGCAAAAACTAACACTGTTAAGAAAGACAAAGGATCCAAGCAAGTCTGGGTCCTTAAAACTAACACTTAGTGTTTGTTTGTGATTGCAGGGTATAAAAGAGAGCACACTTATCTTGGACAGTGGATGCTCAGGACATATGACTGGAAATAAAGCTCTGCTATCAGACTTTAAGGAGAAGGCTGGCCCAAAGGTTTCCTATGGAGATGGCAACATAGGACACACTCTGGGATATGGCAATATTAATCTTGGAAGTGTCATCATCACTAATGTAGCTCTAGTCTCAGGACTCAAGCATAATCTGCTATCTGTGAGTCAAATCTGTGACAGAGGAAACCATGTAGATTTTCACACTGAATACTGTGAAGTTATCAGTAAATCTACTGGAAAAGTTGTTCTAGTTGGACACAGGCGCAACAACATTTATGAAGCAAGTTTGGTAACAAACTCTGATGGAAAAACAGTGTGTCTGACTGCAAGAATGTCAAATGAAGAGAGTTGGAATTGGCATAAAAAGCTCTCTCATCTCAATTTGAACAACATCAATGAGCTAATAAGAAAGGATCTTGTAAGGGGACTCCCAAAATCAATACTCAGTCTAGATGGCCTATGCGATTCTTGTCAAAAGGCCAAGCAAAGGAAGTCATCTTTCAAGAGCAAATCTGAATCTTCAGTAGTGGAACCTTATCATCTTCTACATGTTGATCTCTTTGGACCAGTGAATGTGATGTCTATGGGCAGAAAGAAATATGCTCTAGTAATTGTTGATGAATATACTAGATATACATGGGTGTATTTCTTATCAAAGAAGGATGAAACTGCTCAAACTCTGATGGATCATGTAAATCTACTGGACAAAGGATCACAACACAAAGTCAAAATTATAAGGAGTGATAATGGAACTGAATTCAGAAACTCAATCATGGAAGCTTTCTGCAAGGAAAGAGGAGTGAAACAAGAATTTTCTGCACCTGGAACTCCACAGCAAAATGGTGTAGTTGAAAGAAAGAACAGAACTTTAATTGAAGCAGCCAGAACAATGCTTGATGAAGCAAAGTTGCCAACTTATTTCTGGGCAGAAGCTGTTCAAACTGCTTATTTTACTCAAAATGCTACACTGATCAACAAGCATGGGAAAACACCATATGAGATGGTGAAAAATAAGAAGCCAAATTTGAAATATTTTCATATATTTGGATGCAAATGCTTTGTGTTGAAGTCTCATCCTGAACAGTTGACCAAGTTCGAGTTAAAAGCTGATGAAGGAATCTTTGTTGGCTATCCATTGTCAACAAAAGCATTCAGAGTCTACAATCTGAGAACTAAAGTGATCATGGAATCCATACATGTGTCATTTGATGACAAGAAAATAACTGGACTTGATGACTTAGATGGATATGATCAACTGCGTTTT
This sequence comes from Heracleum sosnowskyi, assembly GCA_030848705.1. NCBI lineage: Eukaryota > Viridiplantae > Streptophyta > Magnoliopsida > Apiales > Apiaceae > Heracleum > Heracleum sosnowskyi. Next base: position 2,615,348 of record CM061242.1, on the reverse strand, counting down.
GAAAATGAAGGTTTATTCTCTGATGATGTAAACTCTGATGAAGCAGTACCGACAAACTCTGATGAAGCGGTTCTGACAAACTCTGACGAAGCATACTCTGAACCCCTACTGGTAAATACTGGAAAAACTGGAAATTCTCAAATTGAACAAAATAGAGAACCAGTTGAGGGGGAGCGTGAAGAAGCTCAACAAGACACAGCAAGTGAGTCAGTTGAGGAAACTGATTCAAACTCTGACAGTTCAAACTCTGAACCATCCAATTCAGGGGGAGCCTCAAATGCTACAGAAAGTCAACATATGAATCAGGAGAGCATGGATCAAGGGGGATGATCCAATAATGATGCAAGAAACCACTTACCAACAGCAAGAAAGTGGACACAGGCACACACACCTGATCTCATAATTGGAGATCCTGATGCTAGTGTGAGAACTAGAAGTGCAACAAATAATGAGTGTCTGTATCATGCTTTCTTGTCTCAAACAGAACCAAAGAAAGTGGAGGAAGCTCTTCAAGATGCTAATTGGATTACAGCAATGCAAGAAGAGTTAAATGAATTTGAAAGAAATGAAGTCTGGACACTTGTACCTAGACCAAAGAATAGATCAATTGTAGGTACAAAGTGGGTTTTCAGAAACAAGACTGACAGTGAAGGTGTGATTACAAGAAACAAGGCTAGACTTGTGGCTAAAGGTTATTCACAACAGGAAGGAATTGACTATGATGAAACCTTTGCTCCAGTTGCAAGATTGGAGGTCATAAGAATTTTTCTGGCCTATGCTGCACACAAGAAGTTTAAAGTCTTTCAGATGGATGTAAAAAGTGCTTTTCTCAATGGGAAGCTTGAAGAAGAAGTGTTTGTTGAACAACCACCAGGATTTGTAGATCCCAAGCATCCAGATTATGTCTACAGGCTTGACAAGGCATTATATGGACTAAAGCAAGCACCAAGAGCATGGTATGAAACTCTTGCTCAATTTCTTTTAGAAAGTGGGTTCACAAGAGGTACAATTGATAAAACCTTGTTTTATTTCAATTCTGGTGATGATTTGCTCTTAGTTCAAATTTATGTAGATGATATTATTTTTGGATCTACTAATGACAAACTTTGTAAGAAGTTTGCAAAGCTTATGCAGTCCAGGTACCAAATGAGCATGATGGGAGAGCTTAGTTATTTTCTAGGCTTACAGGTCAAGCAAACAGATGATGGTATTTTTATCAATCAAGCAAAATATACCAGAAATCTTCTCAAGAAATTTGGTATGCTTGATAGTTCATCTGTTACAACTCCCATGGCTACAGCAACAAAGCTAGACAAAGACACAGGAGCCTCAGTAGATATGACAAACTACAGAGGAATGATAGGGTCTTTACTGTATCTTACTGCAAGTAGACCTGATATCATGTATGCAACATGTCTTTGTGCAAGATTTCAAGCAGATCCCAGAGAGCCTCATCTAACAACTGTAAAAAGAATCTTCAAATATCTCAAAGGAACCATAACCTTGGGTTTGTGGTATCCTAGAGAATCAGAGTTTAAGCTAATTGGTTACTCTGATACAGATTTTGCAGGCTGTAAGATAGACAGAAAAAGTACAAGTGGAAGCTGTCAATTTTTAGGTGACAGATTGGTTTCTTGGTATAGCAAGAAACAAAAGTCAATCTCCACATCCACAGCTGAAGCAGAGTATATAGCTGCTGGTAGCTGTTGTGCACAGATTCTGTGGATGAAGAATCAGTTGCTGGATTATGGTTTGAAGTACTCTAAAATACCTATTTTCTGTGATAACCAAAGTGCTATTGCTATGACAGGAAATCCAGTACAGCACTCCATGACCAAGCACATCAGCATAAGGTATCATTTTATCAGGGAACATGTGGAAGAAGGGAACATTGAGCTTCATTTTGTGTCTACAGACCAACAACTTGCAGATATCTTCACCAAACCCTTGAGTGAAGCTACTTTTACAAGATTGGTAAATGAACTTGGAATGATCTCTGGTTTTGACTAGAGATACGGGTTAGACTCAAAAACTATACATGTTTGATTTTTAATGCTCATGATTCCTGCATGTATTAACTGTTATGAGTACCAGTGCCATAAACTCTGAAAGTAAACTCTGATGCTAAACTCTGTTAGTCATAAAAGTGTTGGTCATACTCTGATAGTTACAGTCTAATGCTATACTCTGATTGTAATTTTGTCTGAAACATATGGACCAATGAAGAAACTTGTATGGAACATAATTCTCAGTAAGTAATTGTGAATCCTTAAGAGTTGTATAGATTCTGATCTCAAATATGTGCAGTAAGTTAACACAGCATGATACTGTCTCTGTATTTATAGCATCTCTTAGTTTATTGATCCTATACACTGAGTCTGTATTAGCTGTTTGCATTTTCTCTCATAAATTAATTGCATTAACTGATGAAAAGTCTAAACTCTGATTATTAATTGCAAATAATTCACCCTCAAATCAAAAGATGCCAAAAAGAGCAAAAATTCCTTTGAGATCATGTTGAGCCTAGGAAGAACCAGGAACTTATTGTATGAAATAAGGGCTAAAATCTTTGATTTTTGGTGACTAGTGCCAACCACTGATTACTGGAAAAATAAAAATAAAAAAAAAATATAAAAAAAAAATATCTATAAAGGGGGTGAAAAATAAAAGATATATCCAAATGAAAGGATATCAGTATTACAGAGTTTAGACATAAAAATCAGATTTTATGTTTTACATGAGAGTTTAGGCAACCAGTTTTTACTGTTTTAGTATGTGGATTTTATGCACTTTGAGATGATCTAAATATTTGATTTCGGTAAACTCTGCTATTGCACACACATATTTTCACACCTGTACAGTTTGAGAAAAGAGTTTATTGACAAAGAAGGACAAATGGTAAACACTGATGTATTGTGTGAAATACGCCGAGGTAACTTTGTTTTAATCTCTGATGGTTAAAATGATTTCTTTGTTTTAGACATTTTATAATTTTGAGATTAGACATTTGTTTTGAAATTCAAAAGAGTATGATAACAAACGGTTCATATTTGTATTAAACAGAGAGAGAGAGGTTGAGTGTTTTGAACAATGTGATAAGCGGTAATTATGGCTATTTTTACTGCGCGTGTGTATTGGAAGTTGTTACATACAGCTGTCAGCATATGCACGTTTGACATCTGTCCCACTCACACACTTTTCAAAGAAGCCTGCTGTGTGTAGTAATGATTAAAACGTTTGAGTTTTAATCTTCACAGTTCTTATTTAAATATACTACACATAAACGGTTTAATCTTTTACACACCTCAACTTTTCATAAGCTTTTACTCACACACATTGTCTCAAACACTTTCACTGCATACACTATAATCTATTCTCTGTTTGTTTTCTTCTAAACTGTTCTAATGGCTACAACAATGTTTATTGCTTCTGGGTTAGAATTTGTTCCTAACAACTACTCAGCTCCTTTAGCAAATGAGAACGCACCGGAGGCGTTTCATTTGATTCAGAGTTTCTTGTCAAACTCTGATATCGGCACTGCTCTCACCGCACCGTCGAAGCTGTCTGCGTCACAAATAAGGACTTTTTGGCAGACAGGTACTTATGATGATGGAGGAGAGTCTGGATCTCCGTCTATCATTTTTGAGTTTCAAGAAGATGAATTTACTGTTACTCCTACTACTGTTCGTGATGCTTTGGGTCTTGAAGATTTTAATGCATTCACAACTGTTGGAGACTTTGAGTTAGTCAGAATGATGAGGGAGATAGGATACTCTGGACCTTTGACAAAGATAGGTCAACTCAAAAGGCCATTTTTGCGCAAGGAGTGGAGCTTCTTTTTCGATTGCATTACTCGGGCTTTTGGAAAGAAGTGCACCAATTGGGATGCCATTCCCACGGATAGTCTACAGATCGGGTATTCTCTTCTCTATGGCAGTCATTTTGATGTTGCTAGATTAGTTTTAACTAATATTGGTGAGAAGATGCTAGAGAATAGACATGTTGTTTATTTCTCTAGATTTTGTCAATTGATATTCAATTTTTGCTGTCCTAATGTTGAGATTATAGAGGATGATGTTATCCTCTCATTTAAATTGCATAAACGCATATTTTCTGATCTCATTAACAAGGATAACAAGAAAGGAGATGTTGGTGTGTTACTGTTGCCTGAGTCTGTGCAACAATTCTTGGTAAACTTACAACAACAACAACAACCACAACTGGCAAACACTGAAGCTGGACCTTCTGTGTCTCAACCACAGAGGTCAAAGAAATCTAAAGTGAGGGCTGTTAAGTCTGTCAGGATAAACACTGAAGCTGGGGCATCAAATGTTGATGATATGCCTCAGAAGAAAAGAATGAAGAAAAGAAGAGCCAATAGGGCAAAGTCTGCTATTGTTGATGAAGAGACTGAAACTGATGAAGAAACTCTTCATCAGAGAAAACGAAGATTGGTAGCAGCACAGTTGTTTGGTGCTGAGAATATCTCTTCAACTGTTGCTGATGATTTTGAGATTCCAAATGATGATGCTATTCCTGAGGACAGAGTTTTTATGGAGACTGTTCTTCAAGATGAAGCTCCTACATCAAATGCTGATGATGTAGTTGAGGAAGCTGCACATGAAGCTGCAGATGAAGCTCCTGAAATTCTTGTTCAGGAGGCTACAGAAAATGTTGAGCCACAAGGATTTTATATGGACATTGAAGCAAATCTCTCTATAAACTCTGAACATTTCCCAGAGGGTTTGGAAGCTGATCAAGATACTGTTGAACTTGCAGAATCTATGGCTTCTCACACTGAAATAATTTCTTTTGATCTTGAGAAGGGTGAGGAAGTCGATCAGACTTTGGATGCTAATGCTACAGAAACTGTTGCTACAAATCCTGATGTTGCTGATAAGGATGCAACAGAGAATGTTCCTGTTGAAGCAGAGTTTATTGTAAACTCTGAGGATGTTCTTGTTCTTGAAGCTCTACAACAATATGTTGTTGAGATTGTAACAAAAGAAGCAGAGTTCCTGCATACTGCACACTCTGAGATTCCAGAACCTGATGCTGAGAATATTCCTGCAGAAAATACAGCAGAGAATGATAATATTAATGATAGTTCTGATCATTCTCAAGAGGAGTTATTTGAGAGTCATGCAAACTCTGATGAGCTAAGAGAGGTCAATCGCGCTACAGCTGAGCATTTTCAAGATATGTACTACAATAGATGGGCTGCTGCGGATTGTATCTTTTCAGCACAGAGGGCTGCTGACTTTCTTGGAGATTCTGTGAAGACAATTTCAAGTCCTGATATTCTTACAAGTCTGAAGGCTACTGTGATTCAAATTAAATCTCTCCACAACAGATTTGATGAGTCTCATAAGGAAGTCACTGCTTTGAGGAATGAAGTTGGTCTGAGAGATCTCACTCTGAAGAATGATAGGACTTACTACAATTCCATGTTCAAGAAGCAAGCTAAGGACTCTGATGACATTCAGAAGAGGCTTGGGAAAGTTGAGGACAACCAGACTGCTATGTCTGCCCAACTAACATCAATTTCTAATGCTATTGAGTTGTTGACATCAGTACTACTTTCTGATGATGTCAAAAAGGGGGAGAGTGTACCAAGTGACAAATGCAAAGACACTCAAACTCTGAGATGGAGGGATGATGGTAATGATGGTGGAAACAAGGGAGGAGATGGAAAGAGCTTAAGATCAAATGATGATAGAAGACTACTTTCAAGAAGATCAAACTCTGATAAAAGATCAAACTCTGGAAAGGGACATGTAAACTCTGCCAGTGGTTCAAGATACAAAAGTTTGATAATCTCTGATAAGCCATCTACTGATGAGGAAATTGCTGCTAAGATGTTTATGGCAGAACATGGAAAAGGTATTTCAATTGAAGATATCCAAGCTGAAGAGCAAATGCTTGCTGAGGAACACAAGAAGAATGTTGAAGCTGGAATCTACAAGAAGAAGGAAATCAAGGCTCCTAGAAAGAAAGAAAAAGGAATTGTTATCAAAGAGAATGTAAACTCTGATCAGAGTTTACAGTACTCAAGGAGGCCTGTGATTAAAAATGCTGACAAAGGAAAAGGTAAACTGGTAGAAGAAGAACAGTTACCTAAGAAGATTTATTCAACCTCTGACATTGCTCAAGTTGAAACAAGATTAGCTAAATCAACCTCTGACGCTGCTCAAGTTGATGTTTCTACTAAAGTTATGACAACCTCTGACGTTGCTCAAGTTGTACAGAAATCTACACAACTTTCAGGATTCACCAAACCTAAAATTCTTGAAGACTTAAAGCTTGAAGCTGTGAAATTCTCAGAAACCAGAACTGTATTGGGAAAAGAAGCTTTTGATAAATCTGGACTGGGATCACACAGAGAGAGAAGAATAAATAACAGATCTCAAGATAACATTTCACTGGCAGAATCTGGTATTGGGGTTACACAAGAAAACCTTGATAAGTTAGAATCTGTTCAGTTGATTTTTCACAGAATATTGAAGAAGCAGTTTTTGTTATACTTCATGAGTGATGGAAGAGTTTATAAAGTTGGAGAATCTGATGTTAATCTCAAATCATGGGAAGAACTGGAATATGTACTTTATCTTCTAAAAGTCAAAAACAGACATACTCATGATGTTGCTCAAGTTTTGAGAGAAAAGATGCTGAGATCTAAAGCTATGCTTGGAGGAGGAGTATCAAGTGTCTACATTCCAAAGTATAGAGATCATACTGGAAAGTTAGTGGAGATGAAGAGAAACAGTGCTAGATTTAAAACAGCACTTGGAACAAAAGTTTTAGAATTCAACCTAGAGTCAGACAAAGCTCATTACATTCGGCTAGGAAATGATATGAGAAGAAACAGCATATATTCTCTAAGAGCTGCTATCTACCAAACGGGGGAGAGTGATTCAGAACTTAAAGAGCTAAAAGAGATTATGGTGGATGAGCTAGAGAAGGCTGAAAGAAGACTGCTGATTGATTATCTCAGGACAGTACCTGATATTGAAGAAGTCAAGTAAAGTCTGACTGTAAGTTTTTATGTTTTCTATTCTAAGTTAAATTTAAACTCTGTTTTAAAAATTAAACTCTGATATATTTTAAACACTGCATTTGTTATATGTTTTGACATCATCAATTATCTGTTTAACTTGTACATTTTTATTATGCACAAGTTGGGGGAGATTGTTAGATATAATTGCTTACGTTTGTTCATCAGTGTTTAAGCAACAGGTGATCATCAGAGTTTACATTGAAGCCAGTCAGAGTTTGTTAAAGTCTGACGTGGTGATAGTTGAATTAGCTGTCGGTGCTGAATTGAATATTCTAGAAGCAATATATTCTGAAGATGGAAAGAAGCAGAATATATTGATACAGCTAAGGAAACGGAATAGAAGATAAGAAGCAATCCTTAATTGATATGAATTGTATAGCTAACTTATAGGAATATCAATTAGAGATGGATTGTATGTAGCTGTGTACTATATAAACACAGATAGGTTATTCCTAGAAGGAACGCGAACATAGAATTATTATTCTTGTAACCTAGTAGCTCTTTGTGATTCATTAACATCACTAAGAGAGAATTATTTAATATAATTCAGTTTGTTGATTTACAAACCCGTGTTCTTGATTGTTATTCTCATACATACTTGATTATATATTGTGTATTCGGCCTAACACCATATTAGGATATATATTTTTGCCAAGATTTCAAAAATGCGAGTATATGTAATATCATTTTGAAATCCGTTGTGGTCTCATTGTCAAGGACATTGACGTTCTTTATATAGCCCGAATTGGTGTACACTTTCAAAAGTCATTGTCCACATAAGAATGTGTATTCCTTCATCTGCGAGCCCCCGAGCTGAGGCTTTAATAAGTTACCCAATTTCAAATGTCAGGCTTTCAGGCTTTCAGGCTTTCAGCCCATATCACATCCGATCCCACACGTTTTTCAACAATCTCACGGCATCTCCGCATTTCTTCCTGTGATTGTAGGAATGTCCCGTGGCAACCAAGAAATATTCATCTACCAATGGGCCCTGGACACTCCACTGAGAGTAGGGCCTTCAATCCAGACGGTCGCTGACTCCTTTCTATAAGCGTGTAGCAGTGCGGGACTTATAGCTTGCACATGCTACCCTACTTGACAATTTAAGCTCGCAAATTTGAAATATTTTTGACATATATGTATTATGGCAACGATATATTAAAAATATTTTGAACACGGTCGAAAGATAAAATAAATATGTCATTTAAGAATGTCGCGATATTTATTTTTCTTCAAAAATAATGCACTTTTCGTAAGAATATTTTTTGAAATTATGTGTCTTGCATAAATATTTTTTCTTTGAAATATGCAGCTCGTTCAATATTGTAAAATATCCATAATTCTTCAAAATAAAAATATCAAACGATATTTTCTAAAATATATGTGCGGATCTCGCAATAATTTTATAAGCATAATAAAAATATTTAGCTCACACGAATTTTTGAATAATAAATATTTTTTTCGAAAAATATCAAAAAAAAAACAATTTATGCATGCATGGCAGTAATATATAATTTGCATAAAATTAAATTAAAAATAAAAGAACTTATCTTTATTTTTGTCAAGTCAGCTGCAATTCTGGCAAACTGTTCTGATTTTCAAGCCGCGTGCTCACCAGTTGCCACCTCTTGCCATCATGCCATGCTTCTGTTGTCTTTTCCTTTTATGGTCCATGTGGTGCCCCGCCTTATCTTTTTTTTTTTTTGACTAAGCTGCTCTTCCAAATTTTTTACAGGTTCTCTTATTTTCTTTCTTTTTATGTCGTGTGGTCCCTCTTGGATTTATTTTAGTTTCAAGCGCCTCTTGCTTGTTTTTATTTGCTGCCTCCGTTTTGAACCGAAACTGCTGCTTACGACCATCAAGATTGTTCCCATCAATTTGTGTTTGTGTGTATCGATAAAATCCCAAAACCCCATGTGTATTTTTTTTGTTGAAAATAATTCATCCTACACGAATAATAAAATTAGCCCCTCCTTCTAGCATCAATTATTATCGAAGGAATTTCGTAACAACACGAAATCGGAGATTGTTGGAATAATAGAGTGATTTTGTATGTATGTGACTGTTTTAGGAATTTAGTGTTTGTAAAAAATATAGGAGCTGGACTTTAATCGATAAAGGAATAGTAAAGTTGTAATCGATAAAGGAATAGTAAAGTTGTAATCGATAAAGGAATAGTGAAGATAGACTAAATTATGGTTCACCGACAAAAATTCATTTGCATCTCCATTTATTTTCTGTCGCTTTTTTTTTTTTGCATTTATTTTTATGCCTAATCAAATTCGAGAATGACAAATTAAATGTTTTTATTAAATCACAGGAGAGAAAAACTAAACATTTTGATGGCCTTTAAAATAATGATTTATAAATAATTTGGAAACAATTTTGCCGATACATAGATGGTTCACATTTGAAATGGGTAGACTGATTTAACAAAGGGGTGGTAAAAAGGTGAACAAAATAAAGGGTACAATTGGGAAAAGAATTAGATGGGATACTAGGGGACAGAAAGAACAACAAATTGGATTACTCTTCTATTTATGAATATGTGGATTTGTCAGCCAGATAGAATAGTTACAACTTTTAACTACAGAAGTACTGCTACTACTCATGCAGAGACCTTAATAAAGTTTATGATCCCCACCAAATTTTCACAGCAATGCACTCCTAGAATAAATAAGCATCTAGCAACAATGGTAGTATTTTCTTTCTCATTGCTTTCTGTCAAGCTGTAAAAAGTGAACTTGGTTTTCTAGTTAAAATTCGAATACTAGTCCAAAAATCTTTGAGTACTCATTTTTAGTATCTGAATGTTTGTTTGAGTAAAATTCGAGTTTGGTTGAGTTGATCGACCTGATTTCTGAATAGGCGGCTTGGATTAATATTTAGTCAGCCATATGTAATACTTGCAACTACAAAAATACTGTTACTCGTGGACAGGTAATGAAGTGATGATTCCCACAAATCTTCACAATAGGACACACCTAGGACAAATAGTAAGCATCTACCATTGAGTTTCATCTTCATTTATTTTTATTTTTACTTTTGCAGTGCTTTTAATTATGTTCAATTAAAATTCAATAATGACAAAAAAATTAAAACTAGACATATTTATGGTCATTCAATCAATGAAAGGAGACTAGGAGAGTAGTTGGCAAGAAGTAACTTCTAGGAGAATGGTATATTTTAAGAGATTTTGGGATTTTAAATAAGAGAAAATTAAAGTGAAATCAATTGTTGATGGTGATAGGTGCTCAATAACTCTTTGGCTGCTGCCATAAAATTAATTAAAATTTTACCATATTCAGATAACATAACAAGGATTTGATTAAGAAAATGCTAGTTAAAGCAAAAACGGAACACACAATCACTTAATGCGAGCCTTGGCAATAAACTTTGTGTACTGCGATACTAGTAGTGCCACAACCCACAAGTACTAGTGCGACTAGTGACATGTGAGAATGGTCTCAAAAGATCTTCCAAGTAGTATGTACATTCGTTATTTTCATTCATAAATTTTTAATACGAATATACTAGATATTCTAAATATATTTTTACAAAATTTATCTCAAATGTTGCGTGCACACATATTTACTATCAAACTGATTGTAGAAAATATAGATATTTAAATAAAAATGCCAAATAAAGAGGTCGCTCTAGCTCGATAAATAGATTTTAAATACCTTGCCCAATTTAATTAAAAAATTTGTTAAGAAACTTCAGATGTAGTTTGTCGAACAAGTTTTTTATACATTCATAATACATGTACACATTTTCAAATTTTTCAAATTCTTTTTTCGAAACATTTTATGGTTAGGGCTGTAAATTAATTTGGATTATTTGGTATCCGACTCAAAAATATGATACATGTTTTATATCCGTTTAACAAATAATTTAAATCTGACAAAAAAATTAAACATGGATAAAATATGATCTCGAATATGAGCACATATGTACCCGCTCAGATTCAGTCTCATATTATTTTTTATAAAATGATCCTACCCGAATATGATCCATGATCCGTATTTGGTTCAAACCCGAATATAAATTATTAGTTTAACCTATATAACATTTTTAAGTAAATAGCCATTTTTATGAGTTTAAAATTTCACAAAATAAGTTTTATTCGTCCTTATAATGCAAATATTATCGTCATATATACTTAATACATCATATATTTAAACTTTAAATTCATGATTATTATGTTTTTAATAATATTATTTTTATTTTAGAATAAATGATCATTAAAAGGGTAGTTGTGTCTTTGGGTAGCCTCCTATTTAAAGGCTTCTTTGGAGTAACAGCAGCCCAGGTGCGGCAGAACAATATACACAGAGAAACTAGAAGATAGAGGAGGAGAGAAATGAAACACTTACTCAAAATTTCAGCTCACCTAACCAACATCACTGATCTGGAGCTTGATGTTGGACTAACAATACCAATGTTGATATTTACTTGAAGGTTTGTTTCATTGCACTTGTAATGCTCGGTTTTTTTGAAAAAAACTTTTAAGTTTCTAAATCTTTAAGTTTTTGTGGCTAAAAGATGCAGTGTGTTGGTTGCAAGCATTTGCAAACCAAAACGATCACTGCCATTCCGGACGTTAAATGTTCCGATATGAAGGAAGCTCCCACTAACAATATGAAGGTTTACACTTCTTTTCTATATATTTTAGTTGCTCTTATTTTTTCATTTTTTGACTTGATCTTGATTTGATTTCAGTGTGAAGTGTGCGAGCTTACCGGTGCATTTATCGTTTCCGGTGGCAAGAACATTCGACTTACTCAAGAACACAATGGAATCTTTGTCCCCTTGATAGAGATTAACTCAAGTGTTTTTGAACTAGTTAAATGTGTTTTCTCCCGTGGATGGAAAGTCGAAACAGTAAATTTCATAACCATCTCATTTCTCATTTTATCTTCACTAGAGGTAACTTGTGTCAAGCACGGTCCGAGTATAAGTTAAATATTAAAATATTAATACTGATAAATTATTAAGAAATATTATTAAAAAATGTATTATTAAATATTGAATGTATTATTCAAGTGAAGATAAAGCAAGTTATCATCTAGCTTCCATTTTTCTTTTGCATTTTTTTATATGTCTAATTAAAATTCAAAATTGATAAATTAATAAATCTAATGAATTAGAGGATAGAATTTCTTGGCATATTTCTTTATAAGTAATTTGCCCATACATAGATGAGTCACATATGAAATAGGTAGAGGTAAAATTTGAAGAAGATAAAGGGTATAATTGGAAACAAATTTAGATGGGGTGCTAGAAGACCATAAGGACAACATATTGAACTCTTTTGATTTTTGGTAACAGTGGATTGACATTTAGGCAGCCAGATGTAATACTTGCAACAACAAAATTACTGTTGCACAGATAATGTGTGGTCCCCATAAAAGTTCTGTTTGGAACTACTGCAACAGCTCCTAGTTTAGAACTAAATGAACAGAGATCATTAATTATATAGATTTTTTTCTTTTTTTGCTAAATTTTAATTATATAGACTTGCAGAAGAGAGAGGGATGCACTTCTTAATTCTAGATCTTTTCTCTTATTTTTCCTTTAAAAAAATCAAATTTATTGGTGGTCCCTGTGTATCCATATCTTTTTATTTCTAATTTCATTTTCTCTTTTTGAGCTTATAAACGTCATATGTGTGTTATTTGCATTAGTTGCTCTGTATTTCGTTTTCCTTATACACTTCATCTTTCTTATTCCATTGTGGTTTAAAATTATAATATACGCATCTGTTGGTTCTTATAGTAAGCTAACAATCGTGTCTATCCACGTCATATAGCTACTTGGGTTCATATCTGTATTAGTGTGTACAAAAGTGTAATGATACTTATTCAAATAAATCTTTCTGAAGTGGTAGCTTCTAGCGAGTTATTTTGTAACATTTTTAACGTGGAACTAGATTTGGTTCTTTAGTAATTTTAGCCTAGCAAATGTGAGATATTTGTAGGACTTGGTTCAACTCTTAAGCAAGTAGCTAGGGATGTGTTTGTTCTAGCAAATAAAAATGGAATGCAAATTCCATGGACTTTGCATGGTTCAATTACTTTATTGTGATGTTAGAGAATGCGTATATGAGCAACCTACCGGCCCAAATCTGGGTAACCCGGGGCTGATTTGTTGTAAATTTTCCTTTCCCTCAGTGTTTTTCTCGAGCGGTATATATATTATGTTTTTTTTAAAGATAATAAATCTAGGAGGTTGAAGACAAATTTTAGCTCTCTGAGTTCTTGTTGATGTATAATTTGAGCACCTACTTATTTGTCAGCAATCTTTACCAAAGACTTGATCTACTTTTTTGGTTGCAGGCCTCTTCATCAAAGACGTGAATGTTAAGAAAGACGATCTTCACAATATGTTGCAGGATATTGATATTCTTTGACAAAGGAACTATTGTGTTAACCATAGCATGTAGGTTAAATACTGCTTTTAGAATATTGAGGATAATCTAACTAGCTCTTCATCATTGATAAATTTCACTAGCAAAACATATAAAATGAAATGTTTACATGCATGATAAATTTTTCGTTTATTTTTCCTACTTTGGGATAAATAGAATGTTAAATAGAGTACATATGTGGCTCTTCTAAGATGCAAGTTGTCGAGACTGGTACTTTGAAATTTAAAATTCTTTATGAATTTACACTTTACAAGAATTACAAAATTCAATTGTTATGGATTTACTAATAATAATATATATATAATTGCTTAGGGTTTCACTTGGTACATACTTGTACTAGTGATAACTTCTATTAACAACAAGGATAAAGGTCAATAATGCATGCTTTGTAATTAGAGGTTCTCATATCCGAAGTCAATTTTATCTACAGAATACACATTTGAACATTGACGGACCTAAAAACATTAGTGAGTGAGGTACAAAAAATTAAAAAATTTAACTATGTAAAAAAAAACTAATAATTTAAATAGTATCAAACTGCAAGTCCTAGCCACATGTTGCAACTTGCAAGAAATTCGAGTCCCAACCACTAAAAATAAAAGTTGATCCTCAAGGTTCGAACTCGGACCTGCTGGGTGGAACAAGATTGGGATCCAAAGAAAACAAGATTGGGCTCCAAGTCAAAGTTTTATTTGTATTTAATTCTTTCTGAATTGTAAATCAGAAGTAAAGATATGTTGAACAATTAATAGAACCGCTGAATAAAATGACAGAGATTATTTAATTTTCATTACTCTATTATTGAGCTAGATAAAGAAATTAGAGATTTTGTAATTGGGCTCATCAATACCACATCCCTCTTGGATTTATGATAACATTAATTCAAACTCAAATCTCCAAATAAAAAGAATAAATTAGTAAGTTTATGAGGTATCCATTCTTTATGGAAAGAGTACTCCTAGTCCAGAACTGCTCTAAAATGATAGAGATCATAACTTTTGCAGACTTGAAGAATGGAGAAGAATACACTTCTTTGATTTGGGATACTTTCTTTTTCTTTCATTATATCCTATATATAATTGGTATAAGAGAGTTTAGGTGGTTTGGTCGTCAGGGCTAAATCAGTAAATTACTAATTATTATTAAGAAAAAAGAAAAAAACAACATATACAGAAGTCGGGAGATAAAAGAGGAAACATGTTGCAAGTATTTATTTTCCCTTTGTCAAAAACGTGCCGTAAATTTATAGAAAAGAATATTAAGATATTTGTTAGTATCTGAATACTATAGTAGTGTTAAAAAATATAAAATTGAATATTATAGACTAAAAACTATATAACTTCTTAATTTTAATAATTTAAAAATTACAAAAACATAAAATTTCATCACTAATATACAGTATAAATTAAGTAATAATGTTATTAAATAATAAGTTCAAGGTTCGATTCCTGACGAGTACAAACATTTTTAAAAATTAAAAATTAGTAGACAACTTATATTTACTTTAATATACGATTAAAAATAAACAAAAATTTGGAAAAATAAATAGAATTAAAAAAATATATTTATATAAACAATTTATAAAGCTTCTCGTGCATGCACGGTATAAAGCTATATATAATTAGCCTAAAGAGGTTTAGATGATATGGTTGTCAAGGGCGTATTTGTCTTTTCATAAATATTATTAGTAATTATAATTTTTAAATTATATATAATTAGCATAAGGGGTTTAGACATTTTGATCATCAATGAGAGTATTTCTCATTTTACAAGTACTGTTGTAACCATAGTTTTCAATTACATGGAATAGAAATTCAAAATATTATTAAATTGTAAACCGTATTGCAAAAATTGTGACCGGGGATTGTAAATATTTTTTTGATTTTTTTATAAAAGAATCAGAAATTAACTAAATATAGTATAATAAAGTTATTGACTCTAAAACTACAAAAAATATAAAATCTAATAATTATAAAATTAGGAAAAACAAGAAATTTCATGAAAAAAATACAAATAATAATTGAAATAATAAAAGTTAATGTTAATAAAATAAGTGTCATCCACCGAATATGATTTGCAAACATTAGTCTACAATTTTTCAAACAAAAATAAAGTTAATTTAATTAAAATATAAAATTTATAAAGTATCCCGTGCATTGAGAAAACATGACTCCGTTCAAATTATTAGTAAAAATTTAGAAGCACAGACTTTCAATAATTTTATTAATAATAAGGACAAAGGCTAATAAGGACAAAGGCTGATAAAGCATTGATTGCAAAAAAAAGGGAATCAGATCTTTTTTTTTCTCCTGAAAGAATAGATTTCATTAGATATTCAAATTAGGGCTGTTCACGAACCGAGCTGTTCGCGAACAAGCTCGAGCTCGGCTCGTTAAGGGCTCGACTCGGCTCGGTTCGTGAACAGCTCGAGCTCGAACACAAAAACGAGCTCGTTAAGAAAACGAGCTCGAGCCGAGCTATTAGTGAGCTCGACTCGAGATCGGCTCGAACTCGTTCGGCTCGAATTCGGCTCGAGATCGGCTCGATTAAGCTCGAAAAACAACAACATATATCCCTAAATATATAAGATATCCATACATGAAATATCCGACCCAAACATGGTCATCTGGGCAAACACTTATTATCATCAGTCTATTAAGATTGTACACCAATCTTAACATCAGTCTATTTTGATGAGAGAAACACCAATCAATGGTACACCTACCTTTTCGTATTAAGATTGTAGCCGGGATTAGCCTTTGAATCAATTGCTTCATATCACACTTTCCTCGTCTCTTTTGGCCTCTAAATCTCTGAACCCCTCTTTATACATATATCTTGGTTTCCAGATGCACTCGGGCATATCTTGGCTTCTAAAGCTTACATCTTTTAATCATCAGTATGCCACCAAAACAAAAAGAGAAATTAGAGAACTGGGTTTTATTTAGAGAATTTAGAGAATTTGGGCGTTTGAAATATAAACAAAAAGAGGAGAAACTGAGAGTGAATGAACAAAGGCTTTAGTATAGTTGTTTAGAGAACTGGGTTGGCCATTGGGCTTGAATAAAACAAGGTTTTATATTTTTGGGCCAAGAGAATTGGACTTGTTTGTCCGGTAGATTTAACTTAACAAGCTGTTCGATAACAGCTCGTGTGCGATTCGGCTCGTTAGTGTTCGATAAAAGCTCGTGTTCGGCTCGTTAATTAACGAGCTCGAGCTCGAACACATATTTTTGTGCGATAAGAAAGCTCGGCTCGGCTCGGTTCGTCAAAAAAAAAATGAAGCTCGACTCGTTAATTTCAAAGCTCGACTCGGCTCGGTTCGTGAACAGCCCTAATTCAAATCATTCATCAATACACATCAACAATAAAACAACTATACCTCGCTAAATATTGAGCTACTTTGTTCGCGGATCGCTTAACAAACCTTAAGATCACATTTCGATTTCTTAACTCGGATAACATATGTTTGCATTCTTCCACGACCCTACCCAAGTATAATAGTTTCATTGAAGAACACCGGATTGCTTGAACTACTACCAGGCTGTCAGTTTCCACTAACACGTCGTCCTTCCATGTTTGTGTTTTAACCCAGCTAAGAGCTTCCCTTATTCCCATTGCTTCTGCCAGTGTTGGATTCATATTCCGCACATCTTGAAGCTGCCTGTAACAACTCTCCATTGTGGTCCCGTGCAACAAAAGCAAAACTGTAGCCATTGGAATCATCGAAAATCGTTGTGTCAGTATTAACCTTAATTGTGTTTTCCGTTGGTTTTCTCCAGTACTCGTCTCCATCATCTTGAGACATGAACCCAAGTGATGTGTCATAAGATTTATCTTGAGCACTCCTCCATTGATTAAGGACTAGTTCTGCTGACTCGACAACTTCAGAGACCTCTACACTTCTTTGCTTCCATACTAATTCATTTCTATTCTTCCATCAGGTTCATTTTCACGTATAGGAATCGATAGGATCATATTTACATCTCTTTCTTCGAACATGTCTTTGATAAGATCGACATCCCACTGGTTTTGATATGTTATCATCAACGAGGAGACCATTTTATCCTTAAGACCTTCACTGATCGTACCAACAAACGGATCCAGTTCATGAGGATTCGAGGAAGCCAGGGATCTTTCAGAATATTAATAGATTTCCCATTGCCCACCCTGTGACAAGACCCATTTTTAATTAAATCTTGTGCCTCGATGATGCTTCGCCATATATAACTTGGGTTGTGACCTATAGTAGCAGCAAGAAATGTACTATTTGGATAGTAATGTGCTCTATATAGCATTCCTACTAGACTCTCAGGATAAATCAGTAGTCTCCACCCTTGTTTACCAATCAGAGATACGTTAACGTCATGCAGATTTGGAAACCCAAGTCCTCCCTTCATTTTCTTTTTCACATCCTCTCCCAATTCATCCAATGTATCGATCTATCTTTATTGGTTCCTGATTTCCACCAGAATTTACACATTGATTGTTCCATGTCCTTGCACATATCACGGGGAGTAAGAAGACACTCATTGCGTAGCGTAGCTCGGAATTGCTTGAGCCACAGTTTTAGAAGTATTTCCTTACCTCCTTTAGATAACGTTTTCTTATCCCAGCCTTGGATACGACCTTGCAGCCTTTCTTTCAAATAACCAAATATGGACGACTTTTTCTGCCCCAAGATGTTTGGGAGTCCCAAATAATGGGTGTTTGCATCTGCCTCATGAAAGTGTAATATAGAGCACAAGTCTTTTTTCAACAGCTGATCAGTATTACGACTAAAAAAGACTGAAGATTTGTCTACATTGACCTTCTGTCCTGATGCCTTTTCGAAGACCTTCACATATCATTAACCTGCTCTGCGTTCTCTGTATCAGCCCT
Source organism: Heracleum sosnowskyi (assembly GCA_030848705.1). Classification (NCBI taxonomy): domain Eukaryota; kingdom Viridiplantae; phylum Streptophyta; class Magnoliopsida; order Apiales; family Apiaceae; genus Heracleum; species Heracleum sosnowskyi. The sequence goes on along the minus strand of CM061242.1, from coordinate 2,596,980 downwards.
GCAAAAGATAGAACTATCGTTCTCTGTACCTCTAGCAACTTGATTTCCTTTTAACAGATTCCTTCGTTCATAGTTTCTGATTAAAGTTGTGAAACCTTCCATGCAAATGAGAAACAAATACGGCGAGAGGGGATCTCCCTGTCGAATTCCTCTCCCCGGAATAATTGGTCCAAACTCCCGACCTGCATGCGTTAGATTATATTTAACAGACATGACACAAGTCATAAACATGTTCACCATTTTTTCTAAAAAACCCATTTTTGTTAAAGCAGCTCGAAGGAATCCCCACTCAACCCATTTTTTCTAAAAAACCCATGTTATCAGTAATCAATCGCCCGGAATGAACGCACTTTGTGTATTTGAGATGATCTTATCAATTACATTTTTTAGTCTATTGGCAAGGACCTTCGAACTAATCTTGTATATCACATTGCACAATGAAATGGGTCTAAGATCAGTCATCAACCTAGGGCATTTCTTTTTTGGAATGAGGACAATATTGGTGTCTGTCAGGTACTCTTCTATATAACCAGCCGTAAAGAATTTCTGCACAACATTGACAATATCACCTCCGACAATGTGCCAACATTTTTGATAGAACCCAGGACTCATACCATCCGGGCCGGGCGATTTGTCCGGATGCATATGGAAGAGAGCTGTTCGAACTTCATCCTCTTCAATTGGCAACAACAACGTCTCATTCCGATCATTCATGATTTTCGCTTCCATATATAGTTAACCAGATCTTCCCATTCTGTGTTTGATGCCTTGAATAATACTGAGAAATATTCGATCATAGTGTCTTGCAAACCTGACTCCCAGCCTACTTTTTTCCCTTCATTATTTAATAACGAAGTGATTTAGTTATATTTTCGACGAGTCATAGCTAAAGCATGGAAATATTTGTTGTTTTGGTCCCCTTCACGAAGCCACAGTTGTTTGGACCGTTGCTTCCAAATAATCTCTTGTTGCACATACGTCTTGTTGAACTGTAATTGTAGAATCAATATGAATTTTTACTAAACGAGTTCACTATGACCTCCTCTTTATTCTTCCACAAAAGAGCGATACCACCACTGTTCCCTGAGAATCAACTGTAAACATACCTTCAAAGCCTGGGCTATCTTTTATTCTATCGACTCTGTTCTTTTTTCATAAAATCTCACACAAAAATAAGAAGTTGAGTTTCTTTTGGAGTACAATCTCCAATTGAAAAACCCACGAGGTCCCAAGCCCACGGCAATTCCAATTTATGATACTCACTATTCTCCGTGCCCGCCACATTCACGTTTTTTGGACTCATTATTTCATCCTCATCGGGGCCTATGCCCAACTCTGTGTCCAAGCCCATATTATCTACTAGGCCCACTCCACTGTCGGTCCTACGCTTCTTGGATTCTAGAATTGCAATTCCTTTTTTGCTGGAGTTGATTGTGCAGTGCTTACCATATCTGTTGTAACACCTTTTTTTGAAATCCCTACAATAGCGCCAATATATAAATAGCAACGATTTCACTTTTTCCAAAAACAATAAATAAATAAAGGAGAGATTTAGCAAAAAAAAAAAACAATAGCACTTTTGAAAAAGGAAAAAGCAACACTGGCACTTAAATATAATTATTATTATATAGTTAATTACTATTCTTCTTTTTTTTGAGAAAAGTTAATTACTATTCTTGATTTATGGAATTATGGGTGACCACTTAACTGTTGAATTGCAAAAAGAGCAGGAGAGGCAGTAGAAAAAATAACACGATAGTTATATCTGAATAGTTCATGCGCATAATTTCCGAGGAATGATTCAGCTTTGTATGATTCATTCAGATACCTCCAAAATCAATTCCAAATAATATAAATGGATGAATCGATCAGATAAAAAGGTATTCAACGTCATTCATCTGCAAACAAATGGGCTCAAGACTAGTATCAGGTATGCAGATCTTTCTTGATAACTCCAATACCCGATCTAGTCCTTCCCGGCCGATCCCACGCCTGGAAGCGGTGTCGCTGCGGTTGGGACTCTGCAAAACAACACCGGAGGGGGGTTGGACCCTGGCGGCGCCTCCGGCGTGAGAATAAGTAACGGCTTTGGGAAAGGAAGACAGGACTATAGAGAAATCTAAATATGGAGGGTGTGTGTATAGGTTGTGTAGAGAGAGAGAGATCAACCCTGAACCTTTCCTTCTTGGGCTATTTATAGGCCCAGAATTAGGGTTCAGGGGGTACCTGCAATCATGAGCGTTGGATCCTAGGTAGGTGGGACACCTGGATGATGTTGATGGGTCACACGTGCCCGGGTGAGAATTGTGGTGACATGTGGCAGGCTCCTGCTGGCGTGTGGCTTGATTAGGACACTATGATGCCCATCATTAGGTGTCCTTACGCGTCACCACCAGGAATCCTGAGTCCGGGCTCGGGTACCGTTGAATATGCCACCAGGAGTCCTGAGTCCAGGCTCGGGTACTATGTTTGGGAGTCAGGGCTCTTGTAGCCTGTCACTGGGAGTTTGGGCTCTTATAGCCTATCATTTCTAGGTGGGAAATAATGTTACACCGGAGGCTGAGAGCTCTAATGCAATTGACAATGTAAATTATTTGGGCCCAGCCCAACAGTTGAATAAGTCTCTACTTGACCCATCAAAGGTATAGTTTTAACTATTAAATTTCTCAAAGTTACGGTTCGGTACATGACATTTTTCCATATTTGAAAATTTGGTCCCTTAATTATTTCTGAAATATTCATAAATAGTCGCTTATCTTTTCAAATCCCGTCTTTACGTCAAGAAAAAGCTGAAGAGCAATTTAATTAGGAACATACGAGAAAATGGAGTACAGAAAAATCTACGCCGGCTGCTTTCACCAACTTGCATGGATGTTGACATTTTTTTTTAAGTATAGAACTATAGAAGTTGACATTTTAAATATGATGTTGTTTAATCTTAAATAGATTGTACTTAGGTTTCAAAAAAATAGATTATACGTTATTTTATTTCATACTATAAAATAATATGTATTTTAAAAAAATATTAAATAATTATTTAATTGGTTAAAATAAAATTTACCAATCACATATTTTTTATATTAAATTTTTTGTTTGTAAATTTTATAATTCCGCTTAACTTCAATATATAATGTATACTTACATAAAATATAAAAATGAGTTATTAATTATATTTTAAATTAAAAAAGTTCATTCCGATACTGAACCAAACACATAAGGAGTCGTTTGGTTCACGGAGTTGTATAGGTTTGGAATCAGGAATCGGGTTGAGGTGGTATGGGGTTGAAAAATCATTTATGATATTATGTGTTTGGTTCAGTTCAAGAATGATATTTAAAATGATATTAAATTATATATTAAATTAATTTATTATATTATAAAAAAAGTTAAAAATATTTTATTGTTATTAATATCATTTTTTTGTATACAAAATAATTTTTAATATTCATAATGTTTTTTTGCATGAAATTAATAAATGATATAGAGTTGATACCCATACCCTTATTTTCATACCCACCTCCCCACTAGGGTATCAAAAACTCATAGTTTGGGGGTTTGATGTATAGGTTTGACAATAAAAGAATTTGAACCAAACATGAGGTATGGGTTTTGCTCATTCTAAACCCATACCTGATTCCTAATACCAGCGAACCAAACGACCCCTAAGAATGATACCTCATTCACATACCAGCTTAACCCGATTCCTGATTCAAAACTCATACCGTACTTTGAACCAAACGACCCCTTATAACTTTAGGTAACTTACCTGAGATCATCCTCAAAATTATTTTTCTCTTAATTAATATTTGATATAAATATGATTCACAGTTTTTGAATGTTTCATGCATAGTAACCGCCACCTCCCGGTTTCAGCTCAATCTCCCGAACACTTTCTGGAATTCAACTATTCAAGTGGTCTTCTTCAAGTCTTCAACCGACACGTGTCTGTGAATACCAACGAAATTTCCCGCTCATTCCTGATTCAAAACTCATACCGTACTTTGAACCAAACGACCCCTTATAACTTTAGGTAACTTACCTGAGATCATCCTCAAAATTATTTTTCTCTTAATTAATATTTGATATAAATATGATTCACAGTTTTTGAATGTTTCATGCATAGTAACCGCCACCTCCCGGTTTCAGCTCAATCTCCCGAACACTTTCTGGAATTCAACTATTCAAGTGGTCTTCTTCAAGTCTTCAACCGACACGTGTCTGTGAATACCAACGAAATTTCCCGCTCATTTTGTTTTACAGGATAGTAGAATACTAAAATACCCTTCAAAGCAAGTTTTCACTTTAATCAATATATCAAACAGGTTAACAACAATTTCAATTGTTGAGGACTTGAGGTGCTGTGCGAATTGGCGATGTGATGCCATGAAGTTGACGTGTCAAGACTCAGGATGTGAGCTTGCACTATGAAGAAAATTTTAAAACGAATCGAATTTTAAAAAAAAAATATCTGTTGGTTCTTATATACTATCCTAACATCGTGTATATCCACGTCATATTGCTATTTGGGCTTATATCTGTATAAGTGTGTACACATGTTGTAATGATACTTATTGCAATAAATCTTTTGGAAGTGGTAGCTTCTAGGGAGTTATTTCGCTACATTTTCAACGTGAAACTAAATTTGACTCGGTAGAAATATTAGTCTACGCTACATTAACCGATGTGATTTATTTGCAGGACTTGATTTAACTCTTAAACCTAGTGATGTGCTCGTGCTAGCAAATAAGAATAGAATGCAATTTTTATGAACTTTTGCGCGGTTCAATTACTTTATGTGATGCTAGAGAATGCATGTGTAGGAGCAACCTACGGGCCCAAATCTTGGTAATTCTGCGCTGATTTTTTGTAAATTTCCCTCTCTATCTCAGTGCTTTGCTCGATCAGTAGGTATATTATGTTTCTTTTAAAGATAATAAATCTAGGAGGTTGAAGACAAATTTTAGCACATAGTAAGGAATCAGGATGATTATATAGTCTCCATCACTAAAACATTTAAACATTTTAAATCCCGGAAGCCCATTCCTCCCAGCGCTTTAGGCATACACATTTTATCCCAGATGTACCAGTGCATAGATTTAGCCGAGCCCTTATTTCCCCACCAGAAACGAGCTAAGATAGCATGGATATCATCAACAATTCCTTAGAAATAATAGAGTCAATTTCACTCTTTACAGCGCCCTTCCAGTGCCTAGACTCTGAAGAATCCATAGCTTGTAGGAAAGTTAAAGGTTCATCCTCGACATTGTAAGTGATAAAATCATCTCCAAAATCCTTGACTACCTTTGCACGCTTACTTCTCCTTGGTTCCTCTACTTCCCTAGTTGTAGAGCTACTACTAGGTTCCGCCCCCACATTTGTCATTTTTTCCACATGATCAGGAATAGATCTCGATGTGTGAGCAGGATCTTCTTCAGATGTATCTTGAGGTATACCAGTCTTCATAGGGTAGACATCCTCAAAGAATGTAGCATCACGAAATTCAACTATCGTGTTAGCCACTATACCGTATATGTCAGATTTTATAACTAAAAATCTCATAGCTGTAGTGGTTTCAAGATATATAGCCTAGAAAGATACAATCAATAGTCTTCGGACCTTGCTTATTTCTCTTGTGTTCAGGGACAAGTACCTTAGCAAGGCACCCCCACACACGAAGATACTTAAGACTAGTCTTCTTGCCTTTCCATAACTCAAAGGGTGTCTTGTCCATGTGTTTTAGAGGGGCTCTATTCAGAATATGGCAAGTCGTATTCAGAGCCTCTCCCCACATGTATTTAGGCAACCCATAATTAATAAGCATACTATTAATCATATCTTTAAATGTTCTATTCTTTCGCTCAGCAACCCCATTAGACTCAGCTGTGTATGGTGGAGTAACTTCATGAACTATACCATTACTTGCGCAAAATTCAATAAAGGAGTTACTCGTATACTCACCACCTCTATCAGATCTTAATCGTTTAAGTACCTTACTAGTTTGTTTTTCAACTTCAGTTTTATAAATAATGAATTTACTAAGTGCTGCATCCTTATGTCTAAGTAAATAAACATAACAGTATATGCTACTATCATCTATAAAGGTAATGAAATATCTAAACTGGTCCTTAGTCAACACACCACCAAATTCACAAATATCAGTGTGTACTAAATCTAACAAGTCTGAATCCCTAACAATATTATGAAAAGGTTTCCTTAATTGTTTAGCAGACACACATACTTGACATTTAGAATTCTTTTCTATAGTATGTCTTGGAATCAACTCTAAGTTCATCATATTCTTAAGAGCACCAAAATTTAAGTGACCAAGTCTAGTATGCCATAAATTTGAAGTTTCAACACAGTTAACAGAAGGAGTAATATCTTTAATCACTGTTCCCAAAACGGGCTCAACATTAATTACAAATAAACCATTTGACAAGTAACCCTTGCCAAAAAATGTACCAGTATGAATAAGAACTACTTTATTACACTTGAGAGAGATTTCAAAACCATTAGAAACTAAACAGCTTCCACTTATTATATTTCTACGCATGTCGGGAACGTGGTGCACTCTAGTCAGGGATAGAATACGACCCGAAGGGAACTTCAGGTCCACTTTCCTACTCCATGTACTTGAGCAACACTAGCATTCCCCATCGTCACTGTCAAGCTCTGACTCTGTTGATAAGACACAAATAAACTAATGTCAGCACAAATATGCACATTAGCTCCAGTATCAATCAACCATTCATTTAACAGATAAGTGGAAAATAGTACAGGGTTGTAGGTAACATACCGGTCCACGTTGGTTTCAGAAGACGTAGCCTCACCAACAACCATGTTCACTACATGCCCACTTGCGGTTCCAAGCACAACATTCGCTTGCGCTACCACCTCGGTTTTCTTCGCTTTCTTTGCAGGACAGTCCTTACTCCAGTGCCCAACCTGCCCACAAGACCAACATGGTTTGTTTGCCTTTGGTTTCTTGGCCTTGTCCTTGTCATTCTTAGGTTTATTACTATTACCCTTCTTAGCGACAGCCTTCCTCTTCTGTCCTACAGTCGCTACATTCACCTTCGAGCTTCCGTGCTCAGTTGGCATCACATGTCCCTGTTTGGACTTGTGTTGTTCTTGCACCGAGATGTCCATCATAAGGTTGGTCCAAGTGATCTCTCCTTTCTGTCTTTTCAGGGAGAGAGTGAACTCTTCCCAAGACTTCGGGAGTTTTTCAATCACGCTCATAACCTTGAACTTTTCAGGGAGGTCCATTCCGGACTCCTTCAAAGCATGCACTATCATCTCGAATTCATGCACTTGCTCAGTCATGGACTTATTGTCCACCAGCTTGAATTCAAGGAACCCAGCCACATAATACTTTTCCAGACCTTGTGAGTCAGTATTATGTGTCTGGTCCAGCTTTTCCCATAAAAGTTTTGCGGAGTAGTCATCTGATGAGTAAACATCAAACAAGGTGTTCGTTAGAGCAGCCAAAATAGCCGCTCTAGCCACCCCATCCTTCTCACCTCACTTTGCAAAAGCCTTAACTGTGTCAGCCTTTTTTTGATCCACAACCGGCTTCTCATACTCCACAACATGCCACAAACCCTTTACAGTCAACCACAACTTCATCCTTTTCTGCCAACGAGAAAAGCCGATGCCTCCATTGAATTTCTCTGGCAAGCCAGTTAATTCAACGGGTTGTGGAAAATTGTAAGTGGTCCAATCAATGACCCCAGCAGATGCACCAGAACTACCACTAGCAGGAACTTCACTCTCGTTAACCATTATGCTAAATAATATATAACAAATTATCTCTTCAAGAATGTTGGAAATAATAACTATTACAGCAACATAGCGGCAGTTATATAAAATATTTAACAAGTCCAGACCAAGACAACAATTAACGAAACAAATCATGAAGGTAAATAACATGCATATCTGTGAGTGTATAAACAAAGAAAAGAAGAGAGGTGCACCAGTATCCATAGCCATAACAGTGTACAAAAGAAATTTAAGAAATCAACTGAGTCGCCAGTCCTTGCAAGAAGTCCTGACTGTTCTTGAAGAGATAATTGCCCCCACTTACTGTGTTGGGATTCTTGCAACACCTTCTCCAGGATAAAACAGCTCTGAACAACGGTTCCACAACAACTCCAATGCTCAACTTCGACTGGCACCTCAGTCGCCGAAGAAAACACAAGCAGACAAGCTTCAAGAAAAATATTGAGGGGAGAGCAGAAAAGTATAGAGAATGTAAGGTGTGGTGAGAAGAGGTAACCTTGTGAGGTTATATAATTGTGAAGAATGAAGTACTTGTGAGAAGAGGTATTGTGAAGAAACAAGACAAGCCTCCCTAGTTAAGAGGAATTTTCATAAAATTTGAATTCTTGGAATAGTCAAAATTAAGGGAGTGTGTTGAAATTATAATTTTAACTATCGGTACATTCATTTGAATTTTCTAGATTTATCTAGATATATGTGAGAAAATTCATAGATACATGAATATGTATTTATTTCTAAATTCATTGTATGAGTTTGGTACATCATCTAGAAGTATCTTTTAGAAGTATCTTTTAAGTACAATATAAAACCAGTTAATATGTCATTTGAAAATTGAGTAAGAATTCATATATTTTTCTCCAAAATGTATGTGTGAGTAAGAACCATTCTTCTCCAAATGTGTGTGTGAGTAAGAATCAAAGATTCTTCTCATATATCCTCCTCTTGTGTGAGTTCGAGTGAGCTACTTTCTTTCAACATTCTTCTTCTCCGGTTAGTGTATCACGCTTCGAAGAATTTAAGGTCAATAAGATGAAGTTGTAATAAGATTTTAAAATGTTTTATCTTCTACAACGAGCTGCTGGAGTTAATCCAAAGTCGCAATTCAGTACTTTAGAGCGACCGATTACCTAAACTGGAGGTAAATGGTTCCGAACTCGTACTAGTGTACGTAGGAGTTAAAATAATAATCTGTAAGGTCTTAACGGTACTATTTCAAGCTCCTAAAATGTAAGTGGATCATCTGATTTGACAGTCATTAGATTACAGGTGGTTGATCTGAAAGAAACAATTAGTAGTCCTTGGCAGAGATCATCTGATTTTAAATATTGTCTGATAATGTCTGATAATGTGTTCGTTTGAAGATTTGTGTTCTTATGTAATTTAGGATATGTGTTGGCATGTGTAGATGCATGCATTCTGGAAGATTTAATGGTTGTAGTGTAGGCTTGTAGCTGAAACATAAAGATTTTCAAATTTACCTGCATGGATACCTGCATGGCTGCATGCCTGCATCCAATAGTTGCATCGCCCACACGTGACACGTGTCCAAGACAAATCACGCACTCACGTCCATAAAACTTTAAGATATTTTATTCCAAACGGTAGATGACAATTATGCGAAAAATTTATCATGAATGTGAGTATAATTTATTTATTTTTGAAATAAATAACAAACTTTTGACTGAAATTAACTCTATTTAGTATTATATTGATCGAAATTTCAAACTTAAAATATAGTGAACATTTATTACTTTTACTTTCAAAAAATGTGGTTAATGACCAAATTTTTTGAAAAAAAGTTCGACTCTTAACCATCTTATTGAAGAATAAAAATAATGTTGCTCGACATATTGTAATTTAAGTTTTAGCAATTAATATGAAAAGCGTATAAGGTTCAGGTACATCTTATACTTCACTCTTTTATTTCTTTTTCTGACCAAAATATATTAATTGGTTGGGGGAAATCCGAACTACGTGGGGCGTTTGGGGTATCAAGTAAAAGTTGACTTATAACTTAAAATGAGTAAGTGCTTTATAAGTGATAAGTTGATGGATTGTTATAAGTGTTTGGGAGAACTAAAAAAAATGAACTTATGTATTATAATGAGTAAGTGCTTTATAAGTGATAAGTTGATGCAAACTTATAAGTTACGTAAGTGTTTGGATAAATTTACTTATAAGTTAATAATTTTTTTGTTAAATTAAATTGAAAAAATAATTAATTAATATAATGATCTCGATAAATACATTTTAGATTAAAAAACATTTAAAAGTATAAATATAAAAATATAAACAACTAAATTGAAAAAATAATTAATTAATATAATGATCTTGATAAATACATTTTAGATTAAAAAATATTTAAAAGTATAAATATAAAAATATAAACTACTAAATAGATAAAGAAATCATGAAAAATGAAATAAGTTGAACAAAATGTTAGTATTTTCTAACATTCAACTTATCACTTTATAAGTTATAAGTTAGATTATAAGTTGGGTAGACAAACACCCCCATAAGTCATAAGCTAAAAAAATAAGTTATTAACACCTTATATATAATAAGCGTAAGGGAGATCTTATCCAAAAGTATACGATCCGTTGGATTATAAAACTATAAATATTCAAATCGATGAGGACCGTCAGATATAATATTAAAAATTGTATTTGATTAATAATAGGATAGTATTTAAATACTAAAAGGTGTATTTTGATAATTTAAACCTATTATAAATGGGTTTTCTATTTTGAATAGAAATCATTATGTAAAAATTCGTAATTATCTTTTCTCTTTATTTTATGGATAGTTCCAGTTACATAATAATTATTAAACCATCATTAAATTAAAGATAATTTTGTAATCTTCGCGTGGGCTGTAAAATCGTTAAAATCTGTTTTCTAAAACTCAAGATAGAGCCCAAACAGTAAAGTTATTATCTAAATTTTAATAAATATTTTTTTATTATTCTAGCACTGTTGTGGAATAAAAAACGTACTTGTGTAATTAATGCTAAGGTTTGATGAGCTTCGAGCTTTAATGGCTGCACTCGTGTTTCCGGACTAAATTGGTCCTCACAAGATGCCTACGTATCTCAAATTGTTATTGAGAATCAAGCCAAGACGTAGTTCTGATTGTAGGATCAGGGACCTTATATAGGCGTCTGGAGCCTAGTATTTATGGTATGTTTAGGAGTCTTAGCGAATAAGTCTCCTTTTCGATATTGGATAAACATTGTATTGTTTGCTGAATAAATCTTTTCCTTGTTGATAAAGGCTATGACTCATTAATTGCCTTTAATTGGGATTCTGGATCCTTCTTTGACTAATTTGCCATAATTTGGGCTCTTTTTATGAGCTGTATATTTTCCCTATTCATTAATTACGAAATTAATGAATAATTAAGGTATTGGGCTTTAAATATCGGCCTTTTGTTTGACCAGTCAATTATATTTCTATAATTACTTTTCTGACCACATCATTTGCCCCCCAACTTCTGGGAAAATATCCTTGGGGTTTTCGTAGAAGTTACAGCGTGTTTTTCCCAAAATTTTCCATTTTTCAGGGCATTTTTGACCTCAAATTAGGTCATTTTCGACCAGGATTTCGACCAGGAATTCAGTGTAAAATCGACCAGGATTTCGACCAGGACTGTCCCCAGGTCGATGGGCTCGACCTCGAATTCCTAGTCTTTTTCGACCAGGAACTTTCGACCAGGATCCAGTTCATATTCGACCTGGAAGTTCGACCTCAGATTCTTGGTCACTTTCGATCAAGATGTGTCGACCGGAAGTCAGTATGATTTCGACCTGGAACGACCTTCCTTCGACCTCATTTTTGTTCCCAGGTCGATGAGCTCGACCTCGAATTGTAGGCCAATTTCGACCAGGATCTTTCGATCTCAGCCAGCCTTCCTTCGACCTCATTTTTGTCCCCAGGTCGATGGGCTCGACCTTGAGTTGTAGGCCAATTTCGACCAGGACCTTTCGATCTCAGTTTCCTGTTTGTTCGATTAGGAATCCTTAAGTTATTTTCGACTAGAATTCCATATTTTTCTGACTTTATTTTGGAGCGAAGTCGAACAAGATGACCTCAATTCCCCATGTATTTTCGATCTCGTTTGTTCGATCTCATCCCCTCGTTTTTCGACCTCGTTTTAGCGTGAGGTCGAGGGATGCGAACTTGTTTTATAGTATATTTTCGAACTCAATCGTTCGATCTCGACCCAGGGTCCTTTCGACCTCAATTTGCCATCTTTTTTGACTTGTTTTTAGTACGAAGTCGATGGACACGACCTCGGTTTCACGTGTATTTTCGACTAGGGTCACACGACCTTGGTTTAGGGTCTTTTCGACCTCAAACCTTTAATTATTTCGCTTCATTTGGGAGTGAGGTCATTAAATACGACCTCGTTTTCTCGTATATTTTCGACTTGGGTCGTGCGACCTTGATTTAGGGTCTTTTCGACCTCGTTTTTTAATTTTCTGACTTGGTTAGATTCCAAGATTTATTTTTGGGCTTTTATTTAGCCTAATTGGGCTTCAACTAACCCAATTTTAGATTGGTCTTAAGTTTTCTCTGCCTTGGGCCTAATTGGGCCTAACTTTATTTGGGCTTTTGCCGTTGTAATCCATGAATGGATTATGGGCCTTACTGGCTATAGACGGTTGCTCTACCTTAGCCGGTTGAGCTCCCGGTTATCTCGCTTATAAAAGAGTGAGATTTCTCATTTCACTCTCACTTCTCACTTTCAACTTTCCAAAATTTCTCTAGTTATCATAGTTTTTTCTCTCTTTTATTCCGTGGTAAGGCGATTCCCGGTGAGTTTCTCACGGTGGTGTTCTTGTTTTTCTGGGATAAATCTTCATCCCTTGAAGATTTCTGGGTTTCCATCTCCTTCCCTTGAAGTTTTCTGGGTTTCCATCTCCTTCCCTTGAAGATTTCTGGGTTTCTATTGAAGATTTGAAGATTTGAAGATTTGAAGATGTCTGACAAAGCTGCCCAACGCCTTCAAAGAATGAACAAAGCTTCTAAGAGAGGTATCATCATCCGTTCTCCTCATATGTCACTTCAAGATATGATTTTAGAACGTAGTGATGAATATCCCTCTGTGTCCCACTTAGATTCTTTCGACTGTAGTAACAAATTCCATGAAATTGACTTAATTAGGGACTATAACAAAATGTATAGGGTTAAGTCCCCCTATAGATTAGTTCCAGCAGGCCCAGGGGACCGTTCTTGCCATTGGCGTCCTGATGCACTTTGCATATATAAGGATGCCATTGTTGCAGGACTTAGGTTTCCCATGCATGAGTTCATTCCCAGGCTTTTGGCTGATGTTGGGATTAACCCTTGCCAACTTCCTCCAAACGCCTGGAGAATAATTATGTGTTTCATTGTTCTTTGTTTGAAGAACAAATTTCCTTTATCTGTAGCCTTGTTTAGAAAAATCTTTCAATTTAAGAATAGTTCAGCCATTACTTTGGGTTGGGTTTATATCAACCACCGTCCTTCCACTCCCCCCATATTTCACCCCAAATCCATTCCGGATAATAACCCAAAATGGAAAGAGGAATTTATGTATTTAGTTTGGGAAGGAGGGGATTGGGGCACCCTTTTTCGTAGTTCTTTTAGTAGAGTTTCGGATGGTAGCCCTAGTGATATTATCCTGAGTGATGAGGAAGCCCATGCATATGCTGAACTTACAAAGGATAACTACGCCACCATGGCTTGGGTGCTCCTGGACGAGTTCCAGCTTAAGTCCTTGGGACTTTCCAACGTTTCTGATAAGGGTAATTCTCACCTCATATCTTTCTTTATTTATTCAAGATTGACTTATACCAACTGTTTCTTTCCTTGTGTCTTTTGCAGTTGCGACCTTTATCAATAAGTCCAACGAGCCTGAAGACGGGGAAACAGCCCGGATGAAGAGGGCACGCTTAGGGGGGAAGGACCCTCGTGCTTCTAGTGTTCCAGCTTTCATAAGGCCACATGTGGACCTTACTGAGGATGCTGAAGGCCCTCCCTCGGGCAAGAGCGCAGTTTGGCGCCCCAACTGGGGTCTTAGGAAGAAGGACACCGTGGTGGGAGTGTCCAAACATGCTGTGGAGTGGTCTTACCACTCTTTGACTCCTTGTGACTACAAGGATTTTGTTTCTAACTCCACCATTGAGGGGGTGAAGCATGCTGGATCCCAGGCTATGGCTGCTGTAAGTATTTCTCTCCTTCTTTTCTTTGTAGTCTTTGATTTATTTCAAGTTTAAGTATTTAACCTATAACTTGCTTGCAGATGAATGCCAACTACCAAGGGGCTCTCTTTCAGGCCAAGTCTTGGCGCTCATCTTCTGAGGCCAACCAAGGCAAGTTTGAGAAGTCTCAGGAGGAAATGGCTTCAGTTAAGGCCACTTTGGCTAGGAAGGAGAAGGAGTTGGCTGACTCCCAGGCTGAGCTGGTGTCCTTGAGGAAGGCCAAGGATGATTTTATCGACGAGTATCTCGACTCTGAGGAGTACGGGGACTTGATTGATAAGCATGACGGGCTCCTCTTCCCAGTTCAGTACACTAAGGGATGGGATGACGCTCTTGCTGCTGTTTTGGAGAGGATGCCTGGATCCCTCTCTATTTCTGATTTTCCAAGCCCTCACCTTCCTACTTCTTTGGAGATGGCTTTGGCTGGAGAGGACGAGATGGAGGAAGATGATAGGATCTTAGACCTGGATCACACTTCCCCACCTGGTCAGACTGCTGGAGCTGATGATGCTGTCTTTTCCTCTAGAGAGGAAGAGGAGGAGGACGTAGACAAAGAAGATTAGGTGTAGTTTCACTTTTGGCCATTATGGCTTGTACTTTTATTTATGTATTTTTGGCCTACGGGCTTAACTTAACTGTTGTTTAAGTTTTTATTTATGTATGGTGGCCATTCATGGCTTGTGTTGCTTTTCTTGCTTTTTGAATGTTCATGAAGACTCATAATAGATAAGCTTTAAAACATGAAAATGCTGAATTCATTCATAATTTGAAGATGGGATCAACCCTTACATAATATCCCAGTTTAAAACTTGGGTTGGTTTCATCGAACCTTATTTATAGTAGTGAGTCCACTTGGGAGACACCTTAAACATAATAAACTTTCAAATTGGAGGCATGCCAAGTCCTTGGCACCTCATGCCCTTCAAGGGTTTCTAGCTTGTATGAGCCTCGACCAAATACGTTCTTGACGCGATATGGTCCTTCCCAATTTGGGGCTAACTTCCCTTTTTGTCCAACTCCAGATGCTTCAATCTTTCTGAGAACCAAGTCTCCTTGACGAAAGAACCTTTCTTTAACCCTTAGGTTGTAGTAGAAGGATGCTTTCTTTTGATGTTCAACTATCTTGGCGTTTGCTTCATCTCTAACTTCATCAATTAGATCCAAAGCTAGCCTCAAGCCTTCTTCATTTTCTTCTGGTTCATAAGCCTCAACTCTTGGGGAGGTGTGAGTAATTTCCACTGGGACCACTGCCTCTGCTCCGTAAGCCAATAGGAATGGAGTTGCCCCGGTGGTGACTTTGCAAGTAGTACGATATGCCCAAAGTATAGGGAGTAATTCGTCTACCCAAGTGTTTCTGGAGCGTTCAACTCTTTTCTTTAGTCCATCAAGGATGATTCGATTTGCAACCTCAGCTTGCCCATTGGCTTGAGGATGGGCGACAGAAGTGAAGCGCAACTTGATATCGTTTTCATCACAATATTTCTTGAACTCATCGTTGTTAAACTGAGTTCCATTGTCCGTGACCAGGACTCGTGGAATTCCATATCTGCATATCACATTTTCCCAGAAGAATTGCATCACTTGCTTGGTGGTTATCTTGGCTAATGGCTTAGCCTCAATCCACTTGGTGAAATAATCAATTGCTACTATCAAGAACTTTCTTTGAGCACTTGCCATAGGAAATGGCCCAAGTATATCCATTCCCCACATAGCAAAGGGGATAGGTGAGTTAATGGATGTCATCATCTCTGGTGGTTGCCTAACCACTGGTGCATGTTTCTGGCACCGTTCACATTTCTTGACGTAGCTTTTAGCATCAGCAAGTATGCTTGGCCAATAGAAACCTAGACGAGTGACCTTATGAGCTAGGGCTCTGCCCCCCAAGTGTTGCCCACAAATCCCTTCATGCACTTCCTTTAGGGCCAATTCTGCCTCTTGAGGTCTCAAACACTTTAAGTATGGAATAACAAAAGATTTCTTGTATAGGATTCCCTCAATTAGGGCATACCTTAGTGCTCTGACGTATAACTTTCGTGCTTCTGAAGTGTCGTTGGGCAGCCACCCAGTTTCCAGATGAGCTTTGATGGGATCAATCCAACAACTGGTGATACCAATGGGGGCTACCAACTTTCCATTAATGCTTGGGGTCTTCAAGACTTGGAAGTATACACTCCCGGCATAGTTTTCAATTTCAGAAGAGGCAAACTTAGACAAGGCATCAGCCTTCACATTTTCCTCCCTTGGAATGTGCTCCACATAGCATTCATCGAATTGGGTCATAATGGCCTTGACAAGTTTTAAGTACTTGGCCATGACTTCATCTCTGGCCTCAAACTCCCCATTTACTTGGGAAACCACTAGCCTCGAGTCTCCACATACTTTCAGAGTTTTGACTCTCAAGGCTCCAGCCAGCCCTAAGCCAGCTATCAGAGCTTCATACTCAGCCTCATTGTTTGTCGTCGGGAAGTCAAGTTTCAGTGCATACTCTATTAGGAATCCATCAGGACTCTGTAGCACTAAACCAGCTCCACTCGATTTTGTTTTTGATGCTCCATCAAAATAGAGCACCCAACATTCTTTGAAGGTCATCTCCTCATCTTTCTTATCTTCCATAGTTACTTCCTGCCCCCCGACTTCTTGGTTGTCAATGGTGCATTCAACCATGAAGTCAGCAAGTGCTTGAGCTTTTATGGCCGTCCGAGGCTTATACTTGATATCAAATTCTCCCAATTCAATGGCCCATTTGATCAATCTTCCACTAACTTGAGGGCTATGCAAGATGTTTCTTAGAGGTTGATCAGTCAAGACCTCTATCTTGTGAGCCTGGAAGTAGGGGCGTAGCTTTCTTGAGGCCATTATCAAGGCTAAGGCAAACTTCTCAATCATTGAGTAGTTTATTTCTGCCCCATGTAGAATCTTGCTCACATAGTAGATGGGTTTCTGAACCTTTACTTCTTCCTTTACCAAAACAGCTCCAAGGGCTGTGTTGGAAACCGCCAAGTATAAATAAAGAATTTCTCCTGGCTTGGGTTTTGCCAACAGTGGTGCTTCAGCCATATATTTCTTCAGGGCCTCAAAGGCCTCTTGACTTTCAGTTGTCCATTCAAAATTCTTCACTTTTTTGAGTGCTTTGAAGAAGGGTAAACACTTCTCTCCAGACTTGGAGATGAATCTTCCCAAAGCAGCCACTCTTCCCGTCAGTTTCTGGACATCCTTGACAGTCTTTGGTGGTTCCATGTCTAGAATCGCTTTGATTTTGTCGGGATTAGCCTCGATTCCTCTCTTGGAAACCATCAGGCCTAAAAACTTTCCCGAGCCTACACCAAATGCACACTTAGCTGGATTCAGCATCATTTTGTGGTGTCTTAGCACTTCAAAAGCCTCTCGAAGGTGCTCAATGTGATCGGCCTTATCAAGGCTCTTGACTAACATGTCATCTACGTAGACCTCCATGGTTTTTCCAATCAGATGCTCAAAGATTTTGTTCACCAACCTTTGATAGGTTGCTCCAGCATTCTTAAGCCCAAAAGCCATGACTAAGAAACAGAAGACACCAAAGTCAGTGATGAACGACACTTTGGCTATGTCATCTTTGTGCATTTTAATTTGATTATATCCGCTGAAGCCATCCATGAAACTTAGCATCTCGTGCCCAGCAGTGGCATCTATCAGAGCATCAATCCTTGGTAAGGGAAAACAATCCTTAGGACATGCATCATTCAAGTCGGTGAAGTCGACGCACATTCTCCACTTCCCGTTAGCTTTCTTGACCATCACAGGGTTAGCTAACCATTCCGGGAATTGGATTTCTTCAATAAACCCAGCTTCTAAAAGCTTATTCACTTCTTGCTTAATGGCTTCAAGCCTCTCTGGAGCAAAGCTTCTTTTCTTTTGTTTCACTGCCTTCCTTTCTGGATCCACATTCAATTTGTGAGATATTAGTTGGGGATCAATCCCTGGCATGTCAGCCGCTGTCCAAGCAAAAACGTCATTGTTCTCTTGAAGAAAAGATGCGAGTTTGCCTTTCAATGGTTCGGGCAGTAGTGCCCCAACATAAGTCACCTTCTCTGGTTCATCCGGGACTAAGGGAATTGGGATTAAATCCTCAGCTGGTTTCCCTCTTCGGTCCTCATTGTCACTAGTGTCCATATCTTCAATGGGGAGAACCTGCCCCCCAACTCCATCAGGCCTCAACGCGGCTACATAACAGCTTCTAGCCATCTTTTGGTCTCCCCGTTCTTCACCAATCCCATTCCGAGTGGGGAATTTGAGTTTCAGGTGGTAAGATGAGGCAACAGCCTTAAACGCATGAAGACCCGTCCTCCCAAGGATCGCATTGTAGGTTGAGGTTGCCTTTATAACTATGAAGTTCAGCATCTGAGTGGATGTATTCGTTCCTTGTCCCATGGTCATTGGGAGTTGGATAGTGCCTTCCACCTTCGATTCCACTCCATTGAACCCATATATGGGCATATTAGAGGGTGTCAACTGAGAATCAGTGTAACCCATCTTGATAAAGGCATCGTGGAACAAGATATCCACAGAGGCTCCATTGTCGACTAAGACTCTCTTTGTTTCAGAGTTGCCTATCACAGGTACTATGACAAGAGGATCATCGTGGGGGAACTTCACCCCTTCCAAATCAGAATCATCAAAACTTATTGATACCTCTGTTCGTGCACGCTTCGGTGCTTCTCCAACAATAGTCAGTACCTCTCGGGCATAAGCTTTTCTTGAGTTTCGGGAGGACCCAGCAGCAGTTGGTCCTCCAAATATCATGTTGATCACAGGCCCTCGGGGCTTGGGATTTCGATCTTGATCGTTGTCCCTTCTATCGTAATCCTTTCTTTCATAGTTCCCCCTCTGGCTCCCTTGGCCTCCATCTTTAGTGAACTTGCTGAGTTTTCCTCTTCGTATCAGAAACTCAATCTCATCTTTCAATTGCCTACAATCGTCGGTGTCATGACCGACTTCTTTGTGGAACCGACAAAACTGATTTTGGTTCCGTTTGGACAAATCAGCCCTCATTGGCTTTGGCCATTTGATATCTTCTTCCTTGGCTATCTCCATCAGAATTTGACTCCTGGGAGTATTCAATCTTGCATACTCCGTGAACTTCGGCCCAAAGTTATTTCTCTTGGGTGGAGAGTCAGAATTCTTTGATGTTCGGGGAAACTTTTCCTTGACGTCGTACTCCTGAGTTTCTTTCCTTTTCTTCGAGTTTCCACTACCACCAGCAGGGGGCTCATACTTTCTCATGCTTTCTTCAGCCTTGATATATTTCCCAGCCCTATCTTGGAGCTTCAGCATGCTCTCGGGTGGATGTTTAGCTAACGACCGTTTGAAGTGGTCATCAGTGGTTCCTTGTTGCAGGGCTATCATAGCCACTCTGTCTTCCAAGTCTGGGACTTTTAAAGCCTCTCGAGTGAATCGATTGATGTAGTCCCTCAGGGCTTCATTCTGTCCTTGCCGGATTGCCATGAGTGAGGCAGAGCTTTTCTCATGCACCCTTCCACTTATGAATTGATTGATGAAAGCTTTACTCAATTCTTTGAAGGATCCAATGGAGTTGGGAGGTAGACGGCTATACCAACGTTGAGCCATACCTGCAAGAGTTTGGGGAAACGCCCTACATTTGACCGCATCATTGGTGGGCTGCAACAGCAGTGCATTGGAGAAGGTTCTCACATGATTAGCGGGATCTCCCGTTCCATCATACGCTTTAATCGAAGGCATCTTGAACTTTCTGGATATAGCCGTTTTCATGATGTCTTGAGTAAACGGTGGTGTAGGATCATCGGGATCTCCTAGGGGCAACAGAATGCTAGGATCACCCCTTGGGGCTTCAGCCCTCCTGGTTCTCCTTGGTGGTGGATCCAAATTGATAATTGGGATTCCTTCAGCTTGACTTTTTGTCCTTGCGGCCTCTTGTTCTGCCAATACTTTTTTAAGCCTTGCGACTTCTGCCTCATGGGCCGCAAGCTTGTCCTTAGTAGTTTGGGGTGGCTCCCGATTTGTCTGTGAAGAACGTCTCCTCCTTGGGGCGACATCCTCCCCAGTTGTATAACCCTCATCCTCAGTGTATGGGCCAGAGTAATCTTGAATGAGAGGGGTCTGACGAGTCTGTTGATTTTGGGGTCCCAGACCTTGAATATAAGGAGGCACATATGCCTCATGGTAGATTGGATTAGTTCCACTACCGCCCGCCATGGGTCGAGGGGGCATGCCATAGCTTGGCATCCCCAAAGTCTGATTCGCGTATTGAGGGAGATCAGTAGTGTGGAGTTGAAGACTGCGAGGTGCGTTCACAAGCAACGCAGAGGTTGTGATCGGTTGCTGGTGAACGGTCTCTTGTGGATTAGATCCATGAATGACCATCTGCAGGGGATTCGTCCCTTCAACCGAAATCGGGATTTCCGGTCCTTGAGTGTTGGTGGGGATATTCGCCCCTTCAGTGCCAGTAGTTGGCGGTGGTTGGCTCCCATGAGTATCAGCCCCGGAGGTGATAGGGAGGCCTTCAGAAGTATCAGAATCTCTGGTTGTTCTTCGCGTGTTTGCCATGGTTGATGTTGTCTTCCCACAGACGGCGCCAAATGTTGTGGAATAAAAAACGTACTTGTGTAATTAATGCTAAGGTTTGATGAGCTTCGAGCTTTAATGGCTGCACTCGTGTTTCCGGACTAAATTGGTCCTCACAAGATGCCTACGTATCTCAAATTGTTATTGAGAATCAAGCCAAGACGTAGTTCTGATTGTAGGATCAGGGACCTTATATAGGCGTCTGGAGCCTAGTATTTATGGTATGTTTAGGAGTCTTAGCGAATAAGTCTCCTTTTCGATATTGGATAAACATTGTATTGTTTGCTGAATAAATCTTTTCCTTGTTGATAAAGGCTATGACTCATTAATTGCCTTTAATTGGGATTCTGGATCCTTCTTTGACTAATTTGCCATAATTTGGGCTCTTTTTATGAGCTGTATATTTTCCCTATTCATTAATTACGAAATTAATGAATAATTAAGGTATTGGGCTTTAAATATCGGCCTTTTGTTTGACCAGTCAATTATATTTCTATAATTACTTTTCTGACCACATCAAGCACCAATTTAATTTTTTTTCCTAATTCTTTTAAATTTATAAAATTATATATTTATTTCAATAAAATATTAAAATCAATTTAAGAAAAATTAAAATCGATCTGGTCTGTGTACTATCAGTATACGACCAAATTAATAATTATAGTTAGATCTTAAATAGATCGATGAGAATTGTTAGATCTAATATTAAAAAGTGTATCTGATTAATAATAGAATTATATTTAAATACTAAAAAGTGTATTTTGATAATTTAAAATTTTTCTATGTAAAAATTCTTAAATATCTTTTCTCTTGAATTTATGTATAGTTCCAGTTAGATAATAATTGTTAAACCAAATATCAAGATAACAATTCATATCGATTACAATGATACCCTAAGTTATAAGAGACTTAGGAGAACTCTTTAAACACTTTTTTTTGAAGGAACGTAACAATTTGATTAATCCAAATTATAATTATATTATTTTACATATAACAAACATAAAAGGATAATATCAAAATATTATTAAAATGTTGAGGGTTTCATATTCATAAACGATAATTTTGAATATAATACTTATATTAAAATGTGTATTTGATTAAAGGTAGGATTATATTTAAATACTAAGACGTGTGCTTTGATAATTTAAACCAATTATAAATTGATTTTCTATATTGAATTGAATTCTTTATGTAAAACTTCTTAACCATCTTTTCTTTTCAGTTTATTTTATTTTTATGGGTATGTCAACTGGTCAAGTTAGATAATAAATATTAAAACATCATTAAATTAAAGATAATTTCGTTAGTTTCGCATGAGTTGTAAAATTATCAAAATTCAATTTCTAAAACTCAAGATAGAACCCCAAATATTAAAGTGAGTATCTAAATTTTAATAAATATTTTTTTTATTATTTTAGCACCAATTTATTTATTTTTCCAATAATTCTTTTAAATATAGAAATTTTATGTTTCTTTCAATAAAGTATCAAAATTAATTAAGAACAAATTCAAATCGATAAAGAATATAATAATATGAGAATAAATTTTTATATAATCTTAACATAATTTTTATTCTATTTAATAATTTTTAAGTAATAATGTATTTTAAAATTTTATTTACACCGTAAATAAAACCGAAACATTAAAAATAAAAGCAGTTAGTAAGATACTTATATCAGTATATATTTGATATCCTTATTATATTAAATTCTTATATATAATAATCATAATAGGGATCTTATCCCAAATTTTGGTGGACCATTAGATCTTAAATAAATAAATGAAAATCGTTAGATCAAATATTAAAAAAGTTTATTTTTATTAATAATAGGATTATATTTAAATTCTAAAAGGTGTATTTTGATAATTTAAACCAAATATAAATAAGTTTTCTATATTGAATAAAATTCTCCAAGTAAAAAATTCGTGACTTTCTTTTATCTTCCATAGACAATTACACCTAGATAAAAATTGTTAAACCATCTTTTAATTAAAGATAATTTAGTTATCTTCATATGGGGTGTAAAATCGTCAAAATCTGATTTTTAAAACACAAAATAAAGCCCAAATTAATAAAGTGAATATTTAAATTCTAATAATAATTATTATGTCATCATTATTTTAACACCAATTTAATTAATTTTTTCTAACTATTTTAAATTTAGAAATCTATGTTCAAAAATTAAAATAAATCTAAGAAAAATTCAAATCAACAAAGAATATAATAATACGAGGATACAATTTTATAAAATTGTGCATATTTTTAATCCTATTTTATTAAGTTTTATATCATAAATCAAATATTATTTATTATTAAATAATAAATTATATGTAAATGGTGATTTTGTTTTATAAAAACTATATTCATATTAAAAAAAACCTTATTTTGAAATTTTAGACTCAGCTAGGCCAAACTTTTTAAACCTATATACATTGTAAATTATTAAATTCGAAACTTTAAAAGTTTGTTAATCAATTAGTATAGTACTTTTATGAAAAATAGTACTTTACAAAAAATATTATCAAATAACATATGTGTGCAAGAAAAAATGAAAAAATTCTTATTTTTCAAAAAAACCTATAAATTTTAATATGTTGTTGGTAGATTCAAACTTTAGATCATTCTACATGATAATTTTACTGTTATATCTAACGTTTTTCAACAATTTAATTTGAAAGATTCAATGATTATGGATTGAATGATCAAACAAAGCGAACAAACTTATAAGGAAGCTTTCATTAATTAGTCTTTAATATAATAACATAGATATTTACGGGATATACTATAAAAAAATGAAATTTATACATAATTTTGATCACGATGTACTACTTTAAAAGAAGAACTATTACAAAAAAAATTATATTTTAATTGATAATTTATTTTCTCAAAAGTTCAAAGTTCCCGCATCTTTAACATATTACAAAAAAGAGTATATTATATTTTAGCAATAAATATTTAAAAAATTTATAAATTATAAATATTATAAATATTAAGAAAAACTAATGATGTTATTATGGTAGTTTGGTCCTAAATACCGCCAAAACATTCTCAACCATTAGATCCAATACTTTTAAAAATACATGATCAAGATTATATCATATAAAAAGAAGTTATTATCTAAAAATGATATAAGTTAAAAGATATTATATTATGATTGGATTTTCTAAAAAGTCAAAATATAAAAATAGTTGTAATTAAATAAGGAAACTCATTTAATACCAAAATAATAAAAATCGTTTAATGTTAAATAGATAGGTGAAAACCGTTAGATTTAACATTAAAAACTATATTTGATTAATAAAGCGTATTCTAATAATCTAAACTACATATAAGTAGATTTCCTAAATCTAGAATTATCAACATTAAATTTCATCACTTTATTCTCTTTTTAGTTTTAGAATAGTTTTTAATTGAAAAAGAACTATTAAACCACAACTAAATTAAAGATTATTTTGTGAATTTCATGTGGACTATAAAATTGGCAAAATCTAATTTTTATAACTCAATATAAACAAATATTAAATTGAGTGTGTAAAATATAATAAATATCAAATTTGTAACCATAATTTTTTTGGCTAAATCTTTTTTAATAATAATTTAATCATGTAAACTAATAACTTTTAAATATTAAAATATTCATAAATAAATATAATTATAAATATTAAAAAAACAATCGTGTGTTGCATGAGTAATAAAATTACAATTATAAAAAAATAATTATAAATAAAATTTAAGTAACCGTGCATCGCACGGGTTATAAGCTAGTAATTTATAAGTTGATGAAATAAGCTGAGTACACAAACACCTGCTGAAATGGGTTTATAAGCTATAAGCTTATAAAATAAGCAGAAGCCAAACATGCCCTATATCAAATTACCATAAAAAAAAATTGACTTGGTTCCAAGTTCCAACACAACACATCTTCCAAGAAGAGGCCTGCAACAAAACAAGTAGATGAAGTCTCTTGTAAAGATTAGTAACCAACAAGTAGATGCTCAAATTATACTTCAGCAAATTCAGCTCAGGGTTACATAAATGAGAGAGTAAATAATTTTTTTGGAAATTATTTACTCAAAGAAGATAGCACTGCCAGAGAATTTAAATATCTACATTTTCTATAATAAATTGATAGTAAATTTTTATAGATTGTTTTATTATTCTCTAAACTTTTATAAAAATAATCCAACTGTGTTCCATGTCTTTTTAGAGATTCCCAATTTTTCACCGAACTTTGTAGGAAATTCATTCATTCCAAATTAGTTCAAATTTTCAGATTTTGAGGAAGAAATTTTACCAATTTTTGTTGGAAATTAATTCATTCCAGTTAAATTCAAAATTTCAGATTTTGAGGGTCAATTTTTCAATAATTAATACTCTAAAACCTGTAAAACTCTTTAAAAGGAAAAAACACGTGACCGGACTGTATGTAATTTGTTCATTCTCAATGGTTAGGTTGGATGATTCCATCTTAGACAAATTTTAACCACTCAGAAGGAATTAAGGCAAAACCAAACAATATTGTATTTTTCAGTGTTCTAAAAATTATCGAGTAGGTCGAGTAATCTGATTCTTTCTGTCAAAATCCAAGTTTTATATAAGTCCGTCAATATTCGATCAAATCCGATTTAGAATTACTCAATTTTTTATTGTTATTTTAAGTGTTGTCGTAAAATACATGTATTTGATTATTATAACTTATTTTTAGTTGTGTTGCTAAAATTATTAAGTAATCAGTATTAATATCTGAACATATATATTTTTAGTACATTGTCAATAATATTACTAAGTAGTATAATTTTAGTATTGACATTGGATTATTAGTAAAGAACATGTAATTTTAATATTTTTAATAAAATTATAAAAATAAGATTCGATTAATTGTCAGAGTACTCTCCTGATTTTCGAGTACTCATTTTCTCGAAACTAAACCGAGTAGAACCGATTTTTACAATCTGGTATATCATACTCCAGATCTCGGCTTTTTCACACACACATCTTCCAAGAACAGACATGCAACAAAAAGTAGATGCTCAAATTATACTTCAGCAAATTCAGCTCAGGGTTACATATATGAGAAAGCAAATAATTCTTTTAAACGACCTATAATTTTTTTTGAAAATTATTTACTCAACGAAGACAGCACCAGAGAATTTAAGTATCTACTTTTTTAAGAATAAATTGATAGTAAATTTTCATAGATTGATAGATTCCCAATTTTTCACCGAACTTTGTAGGAAATTCATTCATTTCTAATTAGTTCAAATTTTCAGATTTTGAGGAAGAGAATTTTGAGGGTCAATTTTTCAATAAAACTGTAAAGCCTGTAAATCTCATTTAAAAGGAAAAAAACACGTGACCGGACTGTATGGAAGTTGTTTGGATTCTTCCATCTTAGGACAAATTTTAACCACTTCGAAGGAATTAAGGCAAAGCCAAACAATATTGTATTTTCTAAGACTCTCAAGAAGGGCCGGACGTTTTCAATTCAAGGTTTTGTTGTGAATATTTCCAATGCCTAGATTCTAAACTCTGCGAGCTCTGTTCATATCATAATTTTAAATATTTTAAAATCTTCTTGTAGAGCTCCTTCAAGTTATAGCACAAAGGTTGGAGTTTGTGGACGATCTTAGAAGCTTCTCATATGTATGTAAATCATGGATTGTTGCGGTTTTCGAATTGGAGCCATGGCTGCACTCCAAATATCCATGCAATGCTTAGTGAGATGGACAATCCTGATCCAGTTTGTGTTAGAAAATGGAGTTTTGGAGCATAAGTATTTATATGTTCTTGATATTAATTCCGGATTTTAACGATTGGAAATTGTTCCTTGTTATGGGGACTTAAATTTTCATATATGGATCTAAGTAATTTTCTTAGTGAAATCCATAGAGAAATAGAGTTGAAGTTAGTAGCTTGAAAGAGCTTGAAATGAGAATGTGTATTTGTCCCACATTGAACTAAATAAAGGGCGTTTTGGGCAAATGTCTCGGCGTCTCACGTACGCGAGGCGACCTGGGCGAGGGATTTTATTTAGGTAATTTAATATTTTAATTAGGATTAATTTATCAAAATTGGGTTCGAATGAACCTGGACAGGATTTGATATTCGAATGAACCTGGACAGGATTTGATATTCGAATGAACCTGGACAGGATTTGATATTCAAATGAACCTGGACAGGATTTGATATTCGAATGAACCTGGACATGATTTGATAGATATATTCGAAAATATTAAATGATATGTGGATTAAATATGTATTAAATGTAAATCGTCAGTTACGATTCTAATATTAATTAGGGTGGTATTAGTTATGCTTAACCTCTACTATAAATATAGAGCTAAGTTACTGATTTCTATGCACCACACCATACATTCTCTCCTTCTCTCCACTCTCTGCATTTTTTTTCCCTCTGTTTAGCTTTAGCTGTCTGCTTCAGCTTGTGGTTTTCTCCGGCGACTGAGGTGCCAGTCGAAGTAGAGCATCGGCGTTGCTGTGAACCCATTGCTCGGAGCTGTTTTATCCTGGTGGAGGTGTTGCAAGTATCCCGACACAGTAAGTGGGGGCAATTATCTCTTCAAGAGCAGTCAGATCTTCTTGCAAGGCCTGGCGACTCAGCTGTTGTGTTTTTACCATATTTTGTACACTGTTATGGCTATGACTTCTGGTATTTCCCTTGTCTTTTCCTTATTTATCCAGTCACTGATATGCAAGTTATTTACCTTCATGATTTGTTTCGTTAATTGTTGTCTTGGTCTGGACTTGTTAAATAATTTATATAACTGCCTCAATGTTGCTGTAATAGTAGTTAATATTTCCAACATTCTTGAAGAGATAATTTGTTATATATTATTTAGCATAATGGTTAACGAAACTGAAGTTCCTGCTAGTGGTAGTTCTGGTGCATCTGTTGGGGCCATTGATTGGACCACTTACAGTTTTCCACAACCCGTTGAATTAACTGGCTTGCCAGAGAAATTTAATGGTGGCATCGGCTTTTCTCGTTGGCAGAAAAGGATGAAGTTGTGGTTGACTGTAAAGGGTTTGTGGCATGTTGTGGAGTATGAGAAGCCGGTTTTGGATCAAGAAAAGGCTGATTCAGTTAAGGCTTTTGCAAAGTGGAATGAGAAGGACGGGGTGGCTAGGGCGGCCATCTTGGCTGCTCTAAGAAACACCTTGTTTGATGTTTACTCATCAGATGACTTCTCTGCAAAACTCTTATGGGAGAAGCTGGACCAGACACATAATACTGACTCACAAGGTCTGGAAAAGTATTCTGTGGCTAGGTTCCTTGAATTCAAGCTGGTGGACAATAAATCCATGACTGAGCAAGTGCATGAATTCGAGATGATAGTGCATGCTTTGAAGGAGTCCGGAATGGATCTCCCTGAAAAGTTCAAGGTTATGAGTGTGATTGAAAAACTCCCGAAATCTTGGGAATAGTTCGCTCTCTCCCTGAAAAGACAGAAAGGAGAGATCACCTGGACTAACCTTATGCTAGACATCTCGGTGCAAGAACAACACAAGTCCAAACAGGGACATGTGATGCCAACTGAGCACGGAAGCTCGAAGGTGAATGTAGCGACTGTAGGACAGAAGAGGAAGTTTGTTGCTAAGAAGGGTAATAGTAATAAACCTAAGAATGACAAGGACAAGGCCAAGAAACCAAAGGCAAACAAACCATGTTGGTCTTGTGGGCAGGTTGGGCACTGGAGTAAGGACTGTCCTACAAAGAAAGCAAAGAAAACCGAGGTGGTAGCGCAAGCGAATGCTGTGCTTGGAACCGCAAGTGGGCCTGTAGTGAACATGGTTGTTGGTGAGGCTACGGCTTCTGAAACCAACGTGGACCGGTATGTTACCTACAACCCTGTACTATTTTCCACTTATCTGTTGAATGAATGGTTGATTGATACTGGAGCTAATGTGCATATCTGTGCTGACATTAGTTTGTTTGTATCTTATCAACAGAGTCATAGCTTGACAGTGACGATGGGGAATGCTAGTTCTGCTCAAGTACATGGAATAGGAAACGTGGACTTGAAGTTCCCTTCGGGTCGTATTCTATCCCTGACTAGAGTGCATCATGTTCCCGACATGCGTAGAAATATAATAAGTGGAAGCTGTTTAGTTTCTAATGGTTTTGAAATCTCTTTCAAATGTAATAAAGTAGTTCTTATTCATACTGGTACATTTTTTGGCAAGGGTTACTTGTCGAATGGTTTATTTGTAATTAATGCGGAGCCCGATTTGGGAACTTTGAATATTACTCCTTCTGTTAACTGTGTTGAATCTACAAATTTATGGCATGCTAGACTTGGTCACTTAAATTTTGGTGCTCTTAAAAATATGATGAACTTAGAGTTGATTCCAAGACATACTATAGAAAAGAATTCTAAATGTCAAGTATGTGTGTCTGCTAAACAAATAAGGAAACCTTTTCATAATGTTGTTAGGGATTCAGACTTGTTAGATTTAGTACACACTGATATTTGTGAATTTGGTGGTGTGTTGACTAAGGACCAGTTTAGATATTTTATTACCTTTATAGATGATAGTAGCAGATATTGTTATGTTTATTTACTTAGACATAAGGATGAAGCACTTAGTAAATTCATTATTTATAAAACTGAAGTTGAAAAACAAACTAGTAAGGTACTTAAACGATTGAGATCTGATAGAGGTGGTGAGTATACGAGTAACGCATTTAATGAATTTTGCGCAAGCAATGGTATAGTTCAAGAAGTTACTCCACCATACACACCTGAGTCTAATGGGGTCGCTGAGCGAAAGAACAGAACGTTCAAAGATATGATTAACAGTATGCTTATTAACTCTGGGTTGCCTAAATACACGTGGGGAGAGGCTCTGAATACGGCTTGCCATATTCTGAACAGAGTCCCTCTGAAACACATGGATAAGACACCTTATGAGTTGTTGAAAGGCAAGAAGACTAGTCTCAAGTATCTTCGAGTGTGGGGGTGCCTTGCAAAGGTACTTGTCCCTGAACACAAGAGGAAGAAACTAGGTCCTAAGACGGTTGATTGTATCTTTCTGGGCTATCTTGAAACCACTACAACTATGAGATTTTTGGTATTAAAATCTGACATAGATGGTATAGTGGCTAACACGATAGTTGAATTTCATGATGCTACATTCTTTGAGGATGTCTATCCTATGAAGACTGGTATACCTCAAGGTAATTCTGAGGAAGATCCCACTCACACATCAAGTTCTATTCCTGATCATGTGGAAAAGATGACAAATGTGGGGGCGGAACCTGGTAGCAGCTCTACTCCTATGAAGGAAGAGGAACCTTGGAGGAGTAAACGTGCAAAGGTAGTCAAGGACTTTGGAAGTGATTTCATCACTTACAATGTCGAGGATGAACCTTTAACTTTCCGACAGGCTATGGACTCCTCGGAGTCTAGGCACTGGAAGGGCGCTGTAAAGAGTGAAATTGACTCCATTGTTTCTAATGGGACATGGGAGTTAGTTGATCTCCCTCCGGGGTGTTCTACTATCGGGTGTAGATGGATCTTTAAAAAGAAATTGAACCCTGACGGCTCAATAGATAAGTACAAAGCTAGACTGGTAGCTAAGGGTTTTAAGCAAAAGGGAAGGCATTGATTACTTTGATACATACTCTCCAGTTGCTAGGATGGTAACAATCCGAATGCTTGTAGCATTGGCTTCCGTCCATGGTCTTATCATCCATCAGATGGATGTAAAGACAGCTTTTCTTCATGGTGAACTTGAAGAAGAGATATATATGGATCAGCCTGAGGGATTTGTTGCTTTTGGAAATGAAAGGAAAGTATGTAAGTTAATCAAGTCTATCTATGGCTTGAAACAAGCTCCCAGGGATTGGCATAAAAAGTTTGATGAAACTATCTTGCCTTTCAGTTTTACTGTTAATGAAAGTGACAAGTGTGTCTACAGTAAAGTTAAAGGTAGTGAATATGTCATCATATGCATATATGTAGATGACATATTACTGTTTGGAACCAACATTGAGATTATTAACGAGACAAAAGCTTTCTTAAAAGGCATTTTGAAATGAAGGATATGGGTGAAGCTAGCGTGATTCTTGGTCTCAAGCTGACTCAGTCAGCTGAGGGAATAACTTTATCACAGTCTCATTATATAGAGAAATCTATACTTGAGAAATATGGTTATTCACAGTGTAGAATCGCTAGTACACCGTATGATCCTAAAGTTGCCCTTGTCAAGAATACTTCAGGGGTACCTGTGTCTCAGTTAAGGTATTCTCAGATTATTGGGAGCTTGCAGTATCTTGCTAATTGTACTAGACCGGATATTTCTTACTCTGTGTCTAAGTTGGCTAGATATACAAGCTGTCCAAACAGAACTCATTGGGATGCTCTTGATAGAGTACTTAGATATCTCAAAGGCACAATGTACCTTAGTTTACACTATAGGAGATTTCCTGGTGTACTTGAGGGGTACAGTGATGCAAGTTGGATAGCTAAGAAGTCTGGTTCCAATGGAGTGACTGGATACGTATTCACCTTAGCGGGTGCAGCAATATCCTGGAAGTCAACTAAACAGACTATTATTACTCGGTCGACTTTTGAGGCTGAGTTGTGTGCGCTTGATGCCACTGGGACGGAGGCTGAGTGGTTACACGGACTTATGTCTGCGATACCTGTGGTAAGCAAACCGCTTCCTGCGATTGCTATTCATTATGATAGTCGAACAACTATCGACAAGATTAGCAGTAAAACGTATAATGCTAAAACAAAGAGACACATCCAAGTTAGACTCAAGTCTATAAGGGGTTTAGTGTCTGATAGGATTATAGCTATAGAGTTCATAGGAACTCAGAATAATATAGCTGATCCTTTGACAAAAGGACTGGAACCTGCAGTGGTCCTTAAGTCAAGGTTGGGAATGGGACTGTCAACCCATCATGATTCATCGACAGTGGAAACCCAATACACATGAGAGGAGATCCCTTGAATGTGTATTCAATGTGGTAATAACAAGCTGTAAGGATGAATTGGTAGTACCTTTGCTACATAAATGATACTTTTGTATCTGAGTCTATTCCCTGAAAACCTAGAAGGTACTGACACTACTATGAAAGCAAGAGTTTTATAACTCTGAATGGGGTCAAGTCAATTGACGAGATGATAGCAGTACATCTCTGGAGATGCCCAGCTAAGCGAATGTAATTGTGTGGTCGCAATTAGGAGAAAGGGTTATTCTCTGAAACATTCGACGAACAGGATCGAGACAAGACCATTAATGTCTCAAAGCCGTAGATTGGCACCATAGCCTTTGACTTGTTGTCGTTTATGGAACATGGTTACATCAAACGGATTAAGATTCAAGGTGAAACATTCCATCTGAATCCGGTAGTCATCGAAGTAGGGGACTCAGGAGGGTTCAAACCCGGAAGGGTACCGACTCTGAAAAACAAGTCATGATGAGAAACCTGAATGCATTTCTGTATGGATTTGTGGGGGATTGTTAGAAAATGGAGTTTTGGAGCATAAGTATTTATATGTTCTTGATATTAATTCCGGATTTTAACGATTGGAAATTGTTCCTTGTTATGGGGACTTAAATTTTCATATATGGATCTAAGTAATTTTCTTAGTGAAATCCATAGAGAAATAGAGTTGAAGTTAGTAGCTTGAAAGAGCTTGAAATGAGAATGTGTATTTGTCCCACATTGAACTAAATAAAGGGCGTATTGGGCAAATGTCTCGGCGTCTCACGTACGCGAGGCGACCTGGGCGAGGGATTTTATTTAGGTAATTTAATATTTTAATTAGGATTAATTTATCAAAATTGGGTTCGAATGAACCTGGACAGGATTTGATATTCGAATGAACCTGGACAGGATTTGATATTCGAATGAACCTGGACAGGATTTGATATTCAAATGAACCTGGACAGGATTTGATATTCGAATGAACCTGGACATGATTTGATAGATATATTCGAAAATATTAAATGATATGTGGATTAAATATGTATTAAATGTAAATCGTCAGTTACGATTCTAATATTAATTAGGGTGGTATTAGTTATGCTTAACCTCTACTATAAATAGAGAGCTAAGTTACTGATTTCTATGCACCACACCATACATTCTCTCCTTATCTCCACTCTCTGCATTTTTTTTCCCTCTGTTTAGCTTTAGCTGTCTGCTTCAGCTTGTGGTTTTCTCCGGCGACTGAGGTACCAGTCGAAGTAGAGCATCGGCGTTGCTGTGAACCCATTGCTCGGAGCTGTTTTATCCTGGTGGAGGTGTTGCAAGTATCCCGACACAGTAAGTGGGGGCAATTATCTCTTCAAGAGCAGTCAGATCTTCTTGCAAGGCCTGGCGACTCAGCTGTTGTGTTTTTACCATATTTTGTACACTGTTATGGCTATGGCTTCTGGTATTTCTCTTGTCTTTTCCTTATTTATCCAGTCACTGATATGCAAGTTATTTACCTTCATGATTTGTTTCGTTAATTGTTGTCTTGGTCTGGACTTGTTAAATAATTTATATAACTGCCTCAATGTTGCTGTAATAGTAGTTAATATTTCCAACAGTTTGGTGTCTTGAAGAACACAAATTTATTTCCGGTGTCTAAGAGTTGTTCAGAAATACTACTACTAGTTATTCGTGGTTGGTACAGTCTTGCAACACAAAAAATACAGTATTCCGGTATCAATGTTAGAATGATGGTTAGTATAAACTTATAATGTTTACACTACACAACCAACCAAAAGCTCATGTAATAATGTAATACATAATACATAGTCTTTAACGCCAAAACACAACCTCTGATGAAGAAGGTTCATCACTGATCATCTCCCCGTATCGCGTTTCCCTAATTCAAATTCAATGATTCAATGTCCTCACGCTTAACTGGACCAAAGAAATTTATAGAGTGAGCCAAAAGCAATTCCAACAAGACTACTATCGGTATGAAATCTGACAGTGTAAATTAAACTGGATACCAGTTGACTCCTAAAGAAAAACTTATCATTGTACCCTGGCTCCTTCACACTTCTAGTATACCGAAATATTTTTTGTGCAAAAATGATACACCTGAACAAAGTTGTGCAAAAATGGTATACACCTCATGTGGCGACCCCCTGTTTATATTTTTTTTCTCTTTTCCTTTTTTGTGTTGATTGTTCAGGTTATGTTGCTTAGTAGAAATTGATTGTTGATTAGTAAAAAATTGCTTCCAACAATAGATTTTGGACGTTTAAAAAATGTATTTGCAAAATTTTAAATTTCATTTTTTCTTTTCTATATTAAACTTGAAATGTTCTACTTTGCTACTAACAAAAAATTGGAAAAAAATATTATGTGTAACAATGTAAAATTTTGCTCCAAAAATGAGGTCTACACATAATTATAATTTATGTAGACACTTTTAGGAGTATAAAAAACATTTTTCTACATAATTTTTTTTATTTTTCTGGGTTCCGCATTAAACTTTAAATCGTGTACTTCTATAGAAGCCAAAAGATTTTAAAAAAAGTTACGTCGAACAATTGTATTTTTAGGTCCGAAAATGACTAGAACAAAACTCTATTGCACCACTCAACATCTGCAAACATGATAATAATGCAACCTGTATGTTGACGTGACTACACCACTTTTACATTTGCAGAGCAATAATAATGTCAACAGTTGTAATCAGAGCAATAATAAAGCTTCATTTTTTTTGACATGACTACACATGAGATCAATAATATCTGAAAAAAATGACAATTAATACAAAAAAAAATTACTTTAATTCACAAAAAAATCACAAACAAATATTGAAAAAGATTGATCGAAAAGAAAAGAAAGAAAATTACCTGTTGTGTGGGTGGTTCGCCAGGTCAGGTGGCTTGGTGAGTGGGTGGTTCGCCAAGTGAGGTGGCGGCGTCGGTGTGCTGCGAAGAATGAAAGAAAGAAGAAGTGAAAGTGAAAGAATAAGTGAAAAAAAAGAAGCGAAGAATAAAAGAAAGAAAATTTGGTCGCCACATGAGGAGGCGAACCTTATAGAGGGTCGCTACTTCAGGTGGCGAACCATGTTATTTTTTTTTGTTTTTTTAAATTTTCATTTCATCCACTTTATCATTATTATATTTATAATATTTAAAACTTTTATAATTTAAATAATCTTTCACTTATTTTGCTAAACGAAACAAGCTTTGCCCACAGTGTCCCGATAGGGTTTGACGGTGCTACATTTACTTTGCATTTTTTTTTATGAATTTGTACTACTTGTTTTGTGTGATTTAATTTCCTACATGTACTTGCTTTGCATTTCAATTTTTGTGCTTCTAATATAAAGTGTTTGAAACTTAATGACATTCAAATTTAAGAACAATGGAAAACTAGTCATAAATTGAACTATTATTCATACTTCAAATACAAAGGTACAATAGTTTAATCATCGTCGGATATGAAGCTGTCTGAGTCATTATCAGCACTTATGCTCAATTGATGATACTGTCTTGCACGTAGCACGTCTCCGTCTTCTGCAAACATCCTTGCATCTGCTGCTAGGCTGTGTCGATGTATGCGCAATCGCATTCGGTTCTCTTCCTCGCTTGCACGGAACAATGCAGCTTCAAGTTGTTGTGGAGTATTGTGTTACATCACTATAGCGCGTTGTTTCGGTATTCTAAGTCCTAGCTGCCGATCGACATTGCTCAATACAACAAAAGAAATGCATTATGTACGCCATTCTCACTCCCTCTGCATTGTTGTTATTGACTGACTTGAGTAACGATTATTAGGATTCATCGAGTACACAAAATCATCGTCACATAACCATTTTCTACCCATGGCTCTAAAAATAGCACCTGTACTATAACTATTTACCATTTTATCAAATTTTGATAATAATTATCATAAGCAAGTGCACATTCATGGGAGTATTTATAGCAAAGATGACCATTAAAAGTCGTAACAGTTTAAACAAATAATTTTTATCACGAGAAAATTTCCCGTGGATTCACGGATCCTGTGGATTCACATGACAACTTAAAAAAACGGGAAATTCCTGTGTTCTTGTCATGTATATGACCAATAATTAGCATAAAACAAAAACTTTTGTGTTTTTTGTATTTCTAGGGTCTCATGTTCAACTAAAATAAAGTCATAGAAATGTTTGACATTTTTTCTCAAATTTGTACTTTTTAAAAAATTGAACGGTTCAGCTTTGATATGAAACAAAAAAAATTAATTAATTAATTTTTTAATTATATTTTTTAAACCCTCAAACTTGACCTTTTGCCAATTTTACTACTTATCATTTTTTACTAAGTTATAAACATTTTTACTAACTTAACATGCACACACACGGGATGAAGGAGGAAAAAATAAAAAAAAAATGGGGGTGGGGGTGGGGGTGGGGGTGGGGGTGGGGGTCGCCACTTCATGTGTACAATTTTTGCTAAATTATGTTCAGGTGTACCATTTTTGCACAAATTACGTTCAGATGTACCATTTTTCTGAACGAGCCGTAAATTGACCTTCCAATACGTTGCGAAAATAAATGATGTTAACGTTGTAACGAATTAGAATATATGCCCCTCACATGTTTGTGGAAAGTCCTGAGAAGATATATATGGCTCAATAACATCTCTCTATTTCCCTATCTTTTGTAATATCAAATGTCAAATCAATCGAGAGAGCTTTGTCAACCAGCCAGTGAACTTGTTGAGAATGATGAAAATTTGGTTTATAAGCTTCATGAGAATGAGTACGGTAAAATTGATTGTAAATTCTATGACAATTTTAAGGATATGGCCAATGCAGCTCAATTGTTTAATTTATGTTCTGAGATAGTGTGATAAGTATACTTTTTATAAGACGAGCGTAGGTTTATGTTGTAGTTGGAAGGTTTATAAGCCAGAGTGTGACATCCCCCTCCAAGTTAAAGCTTCTTCACTCCAAGCCTTCACGACAATGTCCGTCCATAACAAATGGTTGCTATATACATTTTTCTTGACCATTTATCCTGCCAAATACACGGCAAACTGTTACTTTGCACGAAAAGGCTTCACATTACTCAGTTACAATTGTAGTCCTGTTCAATTTATATGTTTATATGTGCATATGATTGATGTTTTATAAATGTTGGGTAGAGCTATTTGTTATCGAGAATCAGTAGAAGTGGTTGTTTAGTCCTGATGAAGAAGCCACAGAGTTGATGTGCAAGCCATCTTCCCCCGCTTTCTCTACATCCGGATTTAGTCTTGAATTCGACACATTATAGTGTTATCTACTTTTAAGTGGCTAAATAAGTTGACAAAAACATAAATTCATCATGTATTATGTTGTTGGAGGAATTTCGTAACAACACAAATCGGAGGTGTGCTGGAATAATAGAGCGATTTTGTATGTATGTGGCTGTTTTTAGGGATTTAGGATTTGTAAAAAATAGAGGGGCTACACTTGGGAGGTGTCTCGATTTGTCTCATTGTATCGGATCCCTTTTGCCAAAATACCTGCGTACCAATTTATATTGGATCAAGCTCACACAGTTCTGTGCAATTGTGTTTATCCCTAAGAGACTTTAGGGATAAACTTTATTAATGTGATAAATTACCGATTTTATCTTGCATTATCTTGGCGTTGTGATTTCTTCCTGATTTGAAGAATATCGTTTGGAGATATTTTTCGTAATTCGTTGATTGAGATTGATTCTTTCCTCGTTTCAGAGAGAGGATATTACTTGGTGTTTAAGCAATTACTTATTAATCTGAATTAATAATTATTAAACGGAGAAATTTGAACTATGCCAAAATGTGGCATAACAACAAGCTCCCAGTTCTTAATTGTAGCTTGTTGTAGTGGAGAACTAAAAATCTTCGAGCTTTCAAATTTCTTCGATCGCTGAAACAACTGAAAATAAAAGGTTAGTAAATCATACAGAGCACTAGGTGCCCGTAATCAGTACGAGGATACAAGTAGGAGACGATGCGATGACCAAAATATGATATATATTTTTGCCAAGGTTTCAAAAGTGCGAGTATATATAATATATTTTTGAAATCCGTTGCGGTCTCATTGTCAAGTTAGGACCTTGGTGTTCTGTATATATCCCGAATTGGCATACACGTTCTTCAAAAGTCATTGTTCACGTAAGGATATGTATTCGTTCATTCGCAAGCCCCCGAGCCGAGGCTTTAAGTTATCCAATTTCAAATATCAGGCTTTCAGGCCATATCACGTCCGACCCCACACATTTTCCAACAATCTCGCAGCATCTCCGCATTTCTTCTCGTGATTGTAGGAATGTCTCGTGCCAACCAAGAAATATCCATGTGCCAACTAAAAAATATCCATGTGCCAACCAAGAAATATCCATTTATCAATGGGCGTTCAATAATGTAATTTTATCCCTGGACTCTACCCAGAGGGTCTTCAATCCAGAAGGTCGCTGACTCCTTCATACAAGCGTGTAGCAGTATGGGACTTATAGCTTGCCAAGGTTACCCTACTTGACAATTCAAGTTCGCAAGTTTGAGATATTTTTGACATATATGTATTATCGCAACGATATATAAAAAATATTTTACACGCAGTCCAAAAATAAAATAAATATGTCATTTAAGAATGTCGCGATATTTATTTTCTTCAAAAATAATGTCTTTTTTGTAAGATTTTTTTTCAAAATTATGAATCTTGCATAAATATTTTTTTCTTAAAAATGGTGTTGCTCGTTCGATATTGTAAAATATCCACAATTCTCAAAAGTAAATATCTCGTATGATACATTTTTTTTCCTCATATTTGCATGAGATCGCAATAATTTTACAATCATAAAAATATTTAACTCACACGGATTTTTTGAATAAGTAAATATTTTCTGTGAAAAATATTTAAAAACATGATTTTCATGCATGTACGGCATGGCTTAATATTTGTATTCCACCGGGCGGGAATGATGCTGTGCTGCGCTCCTGTGTGCTGCTTCTCTTAAATGGAACTTTAAGTTTGTCACCGCTGGTCCCACAAACAACTCCTAAATCACGTTCTTTCATTCTTTTATTGTTTATGCGGACTCCAGTTCAGATTTTTTTTACTTCATGCGGGTCTGCCTCATGTCCGCTCCATGTCAACCTTTGTATGTTGTATGTTTCTGACTTGTTCTTGTATTCACCGCGCTGGTCCCAAGCTTTTGTCTTGCTGTGTAGATCCAGTAATTTTATTTAAGGGTTTGCCATTAGTCCCACCGATATCTTTCCTGTGCTGAACAAGGATTCTTACCTCTGTTTCATTGGTGACCTGGAACAATAAACTGAGATACACCGAGTTGCCCGAGTGTACTTAGTCTGACTTCCTTTCTAGGTCCACTATCTTCCGACTCAAAAGCGGATCTTCCCCTCTTCTGACCGACCTATAAAAGAGCATAAGTATTACAATGGAAGGCAGAAAAGTTACAGAAAGTTCATGATTATTAACTAGGCAGTGGAAACTATGCTCTTATCAGCTTTGAGTAATTAGGTTCCTCGTCGAATGAATCATATATATGTACATCTTCAAATTACATCCGACATTTCTAGTCTTGATGCATGTTTTTATATAGGGACGGAGGTCTATTGATAATTACACAAGAGACATCCAAATGATCATGGTATGGTGTATTTCAGAGACAAGACTCACCACACAAAACCTTGCTAGTAATGTATATTGTCCAGATAAATCAGGATCTGATGCTAGCAATGTATCTGAATCAGTTCGAAGACAACCAGTGTCCAGTCATACTTTTTAGTTATGTATTCCGTCATTTCCCTTAGGTTTGATATAGTCACATCATATGTATTCCTGTTAAGATTACTCTATTGTTAGCAGTTTCAATTTCATGTATCACGAATAATCTAAATAAATTTTTCGCCAATAACAAAATTACTCAAACCCTTGCAAAACTGGGAATGGAAGCAATGGAGAAACAAACCCTGTCATGGCCTTGTGGCCTTCAATATATTCATCTATATACAAAAGTCAAATTACATGCTGGTATAAACTAGTCAGCCGGCAAAAATGTGAGGGTCGTGTCATTTTCAGAAAACTATCTAATCTACAGCTAGTCTGGTACTATTCAGTCTCTTGGTATGCCCCATGTCATGTTACACATCAGGGAACAATCCATCTTTTACAGAAGGAGCAATCCGCTGTATCTGAATGTAGGTAATCTCCTACAGATCTCCACAGGTGAACTAAACTTTTGGCATTTACCCGCAGCAGCAAATTAACTTGAACTATTGTTAAAAGATGCATCTGTTTCGACATTGTTGCATGACTTTCTGATTCTGTTCAAATTGACTTGAGCAAGGTTTAATGATTCATCCGGGAACAGGTTCAATCCAACTTGATTCAGCCCACATATCTGCCTAGTTTTCTTCAACTAGCTGACATTTTCACCAAGGGTCTTGGACTACAGGCTCATTGGCATCTACTCTCTAGATTGAATGTTAAGCCTCCACCTTCAATCTGAGGGGGGACTATTTCACCATATCTCATACATAGCTTATCACATCTGATAGTCAACGTATATGTTAGTCCACTTATCATAACCATTTCGGTTACAGAAACTTGTAGCTTTAGTTTACCTTCTGTAAAACACTTAGCTTCTTCAATTAAAAAATATCTTTTTCTGCTATGTAGATATAGAAGCATGAATGTAATTTGAGCTTGTATGTATAGATTAACTTTAGCTGCTCCAACAGCAACCTGCTACGCCAAAACTTCAAATTGGAAATGGAGATCAGTTCAGGGAAAAGTCATCTGATCCAACACTAGTATGGAACTCCAACAATTCATGTACCTGTTACTTAAATTAGATGATGGTAGCAAGACAAAGTGAATTAATGTAAGTCGAGGACAAATCGATTATTATTATTATTTAGTAAATTACATGTCAGACCTTTTGGCAGAGCAAAGAAAGCTTCCCGAGGCTGATATCAAAGCATGTAAAGTGTAGTTCGAAGTAGACCTTATAGCGTAAGTTTATTATTCATGTTGCATTACCAGTTACTTTTGGTTGGAAGTATACAATGAGCATTACAGTATAATAAGTTTCTACTGTAAAAGATTCCATGGTAGGAAGGAATACCATCCAAGTTGGAAGTGCATGGAAATGCATGACTCTCATCAACTCTCAACATTTAGGCAGCTGTACACCAGAATCAGAATGATGAAGAAAGAACAGCATCGTCATAGTTTTTATGAATACTGATGCTATTCTGAAAGCGTGCGGTAAGCTCTTAAACTAAAAATCTGAAATTTGAGAAACACAAAAAATGAAATAGGAGCATATATGTCTGGAGTTATTTATCTTGTTAAGGCTTGACTGGCCTATATATTATTTACAGAAACCTGTAATGTACGAAGACCTGAACGAATTGCAGCATGTATTGGAGAGAATAAAGGAAAGAATCAAGTATGTAAGCCTTGTGAATCAACTTGAAATCATATAGGAGTAAAGAGCCAAACCATGCCCAAAAAAGAGAAACATGGTCTTATTCTTTACAGTTTTGCAAGATTATGTAGCAATTTTTGTGATTTTTTCATCTAAAACAGATTGAAGATTTATATGAACCAATGCCTTGTTTCAAACTATGATAAATCTCTTGCTTGAAATATGCTTGTAACTTGATAGTCAGAGTGCAAGTCTTTTAAGTGTCGCAAATCATTCAAACCGTGAAACACATTAAGCTGAACTAATTTTCTTAATATTTAAATTTTTATTCAGAAAAATTCAAAGTTTTATTCAGAAATATTCGAAAAATAATATTTTAAATAAAAAGTTGAATTGAATATATTTTTGGGCAAATCCAATATCGTTAAGAAATTTACTTACAGAATGGAGCCCAGTAATTATTGGGTTATGAGAAGCGCACCAATGAGTCATTGACTATAGTCTTTAAGGAATTGGACTATAGGAACTAATCTGGCCCAATACAGGACCTAATTCGGTACATTTCCGGTGATCGAAGCTATTTGTTGATTAAGCATAGCATATAAACTAGTTAACATAAATAAAATAAAATTGGAAATTGGAAATTCTCAAAATAAACAATCCCAAAACAGGCTATAAATACCAAAATTACAAGTCCGGATTTAAACATGGGCTTTTTTCATAAATATCCCATTCCAGAAATATTTTTGCAAAAATACCTTTTCAAAAAAAAATATTTTGCGAAAATACCATCTTATTTGCAAAAATACCTTCTGCAAACTGCAACCAAAATCAACCACAGATGCAACTTGTTAATAATTGTATTTTTCCGGCGTCCTGATTTTAGGGTTGTAAACAACCCTAAAATCAGGGTAGGTTAGGGTTTAGAGTCTAGTGTTTAGGGTTGTCCGTATACGAATTATTCGTCATTCTTAATATTTCTAAAATCCAAAATAGAAACATTGAACCCCAAAAGTTAACTATTGAACCCCAGGGTAAACCAATACCACAAGTTTACCCCTTTTATTAATAATTTTTTTTGAATTCTTAGCTGTTTTTTCAATTATTTTTTAAAAAGTTGCATCTAGTTGCCTATAGTTTCAACCACATATGCAACTGGATGCAAACTACGTAGGTTGTATTTGGAAAGTTGCATCCAGTTGCATCTAGTTGCAATCACACGTGCAACCGGATGCAACCTACGTAGGTTGTATTTAGTTGCAGAACGTATTTTTGCAAAAATCTTTTTAAAAGATGGTATTTTCGCAAATTATTTTTAAAAAGAAGGTATTTTTGTAAATATTTTGAGAAGATGGTAAAATCACAAAAAAACTTTAAAAAAGTGGTATTTTTGATAAATATCCTTTAAACATTCACAAAATTGAAAATTTAGAGTAGTACTATGTATCCATAATTAAATATAAAAAATTATATCAAAATGATGTGTCACGAATGATGTAGCAATGTAGAATATTTTAATTGATGTTCTTAGTATAAACGCAAGATAATTATTTTTATTTTATATTATTATAACAAATCAGGAATTGACACGTGACATTTAAAAACAAATTTTGTACTCTCGATATTTTGTGAGAATTTAGCTGATAAATCCAAATTCCCAGATCTTTTTTCTAGCATCTAAACTATTTGGGCCAGCCCAACCATTGAATAAGTTTTTACTTGATCCATCTAGTTGCAATCACACGTGCAACCGGATGCAACCTACGTAGGTTGTATTTAGTTGCAGAACGTATTTTTGCAAAAATCTTTTTAAAAGATGGTATTTTCGCAAATTATTTTTAAAAAGAAGGTATTTTTGTAAATATTTTGAGAAGATGGTAAAATCACAAAAAAACTTTAAAAAAGTGGTATTTTTGATAAATATCCTTTAAACATTCACAAAATTGAAAATTTAGAGTAGTACTATGTATCCATAATTAAATATAAAAAATTATATCAAAATGATGTGTCACGAATGATGTAGCAATGTAGAATATTTTAATTGATGTTCTTAGTATAAACGCAAGATAATTATTTTTATTTTATATTATTATAACAAATCAGGAATTGACACGTGACATTTAAAAACAAATTTTGTACTCTCGATATTTTGTGAGAATTTAGCTGATAAATCCAAATTCCCAGATCTTTTTTCTAGCATCTAAACTATTTGGGCCAGCCCAACCATTGAATAAGTTTTTACTTGATCCATCAAAGATAAAGATAAGACGTAGACAAATTTTATTTTAAGCAACTATAATCAATGATGTATATAAGTTAGATTGACGTAGATATTTTTCATTTTAAGTAACTATAATCAATGGTGTATAAAAGTAAAATCTTGATAGATTAAAATTTTGAATATAATTTTTGGGTTCCAACATAAATGCTACGATATAAATTTAATTTAAATTAATTACTAATCTTGATAAATCAATAAAATTTACGATCTTACTGTTAATTGTTATTACTTTGAAAAGATTTTACTGTATTGTTGTTTTAAGCAACTAATAACTGAATTGAAAAGACTTTAAATATATTTTTGAGAAAAAAGAAGCCCAATAATGAAAAGCACATCAATCGAAAAATCAAGAAAGTCTGGACTGGTGGACTAGGGCTCCTTTATATTTCTGGTACAGTTGAACGTTTTTTGTGCAGAAATGGTACACCTGAACAAAAATTAGCAAAAATGGTATAGGGCGCCATGTCATGTGGCGACCTTTTTCAAAAAATGCCACATTAAATGGCGAACCCCCGTTAATATTATTTTTTCCCTTTCTTCTTCCCGTGTGTGTGTTCATTTAGTAAAAAAATGTGTTTAGTAAAATTTTATAACTTAGTAAAAAATGGTAAGTAGTAAAATTGCATTTTAGTAAAATTGGTTAACCGTCAAGTTTGAGGGTTTAAAAAATATAATTATAAAATTTATTATTTAATTTTTTTTGTTCCGTATCAAAGCTGAACCGTTCAACTTTATAAAAAGTAAAAAATTGAGAAAAAATGTCAAACATTACTATGACTTATTTTCAGTTGAACATGAGAACCTAAAAATACAAAAAACATACAAGTTGTAATATAGTAATTATTGGTCTGAAAATGATAAGAACGTGGAATTATTGGTCCGTGAATCCACGGAAAATTGTCCCGTGATCAAAATTATTTGTTTGAACTGTTATGAATTTTAATGCTCGTCTCTGCTATAAATACTCCCATTATTGTGCAATTGATTATAGTCATTATTATCAAAATCTGAAAAAATGGTCAATAGTTATAGTA
The DNA here is from genome assembly GCA_030848705.1 of Heracleum sosnowskyi. NCBI lineage: Eukaryota > Viridiplantae > Streptophyta > Magnoliopsida > Apiales > Apiaceae > Heracleum > Heracleum sosnowskyi. The sequence goes on along the minus strand of CM061242.1, from coordinate 2,552,660 downwards.
CAGGTGATATTTTCAGAGTCATGGAAAGAAAATGGTTATGTGACGATGATTTTGTGTACTCGATGAATCCTAATAATCGTTACTCAAGTCAGTCAATAACAACAATGCAGAGGGAGTGAGAATGGCGTACGCAATGCATTTCTTGTTGTATTGAGCAATGTCGGCAGCTACGACTTAGAATACTGAAACAACACGTTGTACTGATGCAACACAATACTCCACACAGTCTAGCAGCAGATGCAAGGATGTTTGCAGAAGACGGAGACGTGCTACGTGCAAGACAATATCATCAATTGAGCATAATTGCTGATAATGACTCAGACAGCTTCATATCCGACGATGACTAAACTATTGTACTTTTGTATTTCAAGTATGAATAATAGTTCAATTTATGACTAGTTTTCCATTTTTCTTAAATTTACATGTCATTAAATTTCAAACACTTGATATTAAAAGCACAAAAATTGAAATGAAAAACTACATAACAGAAGTACATGTTGGAAATTAAATCACAGAAATCAAGTAGTACAAATTGGCCATGAAAAAATGCAAAGTAAATGTAGCAACGTCAAACCCTATCGGGACGTTGTGGGCAAAGTGCACCAGAGGCCATGTCCCTTACTGATGGTGACCGACAAATCATGACTGCACAGTGCCCCTTGATATTCGAGAGAGTTGTGGAGTGGTGTTATACAGATCGAGTCACCCGGCAGTTTGGATTAATTCAGGCGATTCCGAGATCTTCACCATCTCCTGGCCATAGTTATTTTCACGGTCCGCCACGTCAATGGCCTATGTCATATGATCAGGTGATTCAGCATTGGTATTCAACAAGCAACCAAACACGACACTCATTTTAAGCCATTTTTTGTATTCCAAATTTAACAATACAGTTTCAGGCTATAATCATCAATTATATATATCATACTTGAAAGTGGAGTTGTCATGTCTTACTGGTTATGCAGGTCTTGAAATGACTACTCATCTTTTCCAGAAAATTAAAGCTTTGTATTAATTGTCATTTATATCAGAAATTATTGATCTCATGTGTAGTCATGTCAAAAATAATGAAGTTTTATTATTGCTCTGAATACAACCGTTGACATTATTATTGTTCTGCAAATGTAAAAGTGGTGTAGTCACGTCAACATAAAGATTGCATTATTATCATGCTTGCAGATGTTTTTAGGTGCAATAGAGTTTTGTTCTAGTCATTTTCGGATCTAAAAATACCATTGTTTGACATAATTTTTTTTTAAACCTTTTGGCTTCTATAGAAGTACAAGGTTTGAAGTTTAACGCGGAACCCAAAAAAATAATTAAATTTATGTAGAAAAATGTTTTTTATACTCCTAAAAGTGCCTACATAAATTATAATTATGTGTAGACCTCATTTTTGGAGCAAAAAATTACATAGTTACACATAATATTTTTTCCCAATTTTTGGTTAGTAGCAAAGTAGAACATTTAAAGTTTAATATAGAAAAGAAAAAATGAAATTTTAAATTTTGCAAATACATTTTTTAAACGTCCAAAATCTATTGTTGGAAGCAATTTTTTACTAATCAACAATCAATTTTTACTAAGCAACAATCAATCGTCAATTTTTACCAAGAAGGAAAAGAGAAAAAAAATATATACAGGGGGGTCGCCACTTGAGGTGGCGTTTTTGGCAGGGGTCGCCACCTCATGTGGTGCCCCATACCATTTTTGCACAAGAAAGTTCAGATATACCATTTCTGCACAAAAAACGTTGTACTATACCAGAAATATAAAGGAGTCGGTGGACAGGAAGGAGGCCCGGGCTAGTCCGCAAGATTAAAATTCTAATCATTGCTTTGCTTATTTCATATTCACAGTCTTTAGGGAATTGGAAATTGGAACTGATCTGGCCCAACACAGGACCTAATTAGGTACACTTCTAATTACTTAACTGGAAAGTCTCCAAAAATTGAATTTATTCCAGCACTGAGTTTCATAATTCTAATTATATATCTTACAAAACAAAGTATGATTTCCTTTCCTTTTGAAACATCAAAAGCTTTTCATTCAGAAATCAACTACGAGATATTGATACCGTCACAAATAAGACATCAAAATTTAAAACTAAAACGTATATTTGAATAATCCTATAGAACAATAAAATTTCCACAGATGAGAGATAGTTCTTGCATTGAGATTTGAGCACATCTGTTTCATATGATGTCGCAAAGTGTGCATTAGACATCCGTTCTATTAGGCACCCAGCTTTTTCGTTCCAGGAGGTGGAAACTAGTTCGAAACGCAACATAACACGCAAACACCAAGCACAAACACCTCGTCGTTTCTAAATTAGATTGTTGATTCATGACTGTAACATACTATATTCTACAGTACTGGATGAAAATGGACTATGTCTGTTACGTTGAATTTTATTCTACAGTTTAAATTCTCGTTTTGTTGAACATATTCATCTTCACAAATCTAATCTCTATTACATATTTCTCTTTCCTTTTTGCAACTTTGTTTTTTTACGCTTAAGTATCGAGAACCTCGTTCAATTCCATCCCTTGGACATAAACTTATTATGTCAAACAAGAGAAAGTCAATGAGTCAAACTAAGTAAACCAAAGTTACTTTGTAACAGAGAAACACTTCAGTCAAGATTTAGTAATCTAGAAACTTCAGTAGCAAATAGAGCATTTACCACAAATGAAATTTTTTTGTTGCATTAATAAACTATATCAACCTTGCTGCTGATGCATTACTAAACTATTTTCGTTGCATTGTCTCTTCATGGATGAAACTCCAGAACTAGATTATACATTACAATCTAGCTGCTAACTTCAAAAACTTTGATTAGTCCTTGGAGGGAAGTGTGTGTGTGATTTTATAACATACAATATTTCCAAGATTGGCATAATTCTTGATGCCAAGAGGTTTTTAGAAGAAATGGACAAAGTTCATGTCTTTCAAGGTCCTATAATATAGCTGCGCATGCACTTTCATGTAAACATCCTATAATATAACTGTATGCATGATTATATGTATATGCATAATGTGATTTTTTTGACCATCTTTAATTTTCAGGTTGTGTGCAAAAACTGTGGGCAACTTAATGATAAAAATATCACTGTGATTGATCAATCTGAATGGTCAAATATTCATACTCCACCAAGCAACACCCTAAAGGTTATTTCCTCACATCCTATCATATTTGCATTATCTTAAAAATTATGTTTTTATGTTTTAACTAACTTTCAAAAAATTTAATTTCAGTGCAACAATTGTTCGCTTGTTGACAAGATAAAAACCAATCCTACTGGAAGAGTCTTGACTGCGGAGTTGAGCGAGAAAAGGGAGACTACTGTACTTGTTCAACTAGAATCTATTTGGTTTTCGCTCTCTAGTTGTGTCTTTGGTAAAGGCTGGAGTGCCCTCTCGGTAAGTATACCTTTGTTTTTGTTTAGTGTCAACTGTTATTTCACAATTAATGAACAAACCAAATTGTTGACTTTTACTTTCATCTTCTTAGGTTGCAGGAACCAAGTATGGCAATATCGACTTGGCTTCTGATTTCTATGACTATGATTGCGCGAGTGGATGAGTTGTTTCTATTAGGCACCCAGCTATTTCGTTCCAGAAGGTGGAGGGTAGTTCGAAACACAACATGACACGCAAACACCAAGCACAAACACCTCGCCGATTCTAAATTAGATTGTTGATTCATGACTGTAACATACTTTATTCTACAGTACTCGATGAAAATGGACCATGTCTGTTAAGTTGAATTTTATTCTAGAGTTTAAATTCTCATTTTGTTGAACATATTCATTTTCACAAATCTAATCTCTCTTACATATTTCTCTTTCCTTTTGGCAACTTTGTTTTTTTACGCTTAAGTATCGAGAACCTCGTTCAATTCCATCATTTGGACATAACCTTATTATGTCAAACAAGAGAAAGTCAATGACTCAAACTAAGTAAACCAAAGTTATTTTGCAACAGAGAAAAACTTCAGTCTAGATTTAGTAATCTAGAAACTTCAGTAGCAAATAGAGAATTTACCACAAATGAAAATTTTTCGTTCCATTCATAAACTATATCAACCTTGCTACCGATGCATTAATAAACTATTTTTGTTGCATTGTCTCTTCATGAATGAATCTCCAGAACTAGATTATACATTACAATCTAGCTGCTAACTTCAAAAACTTTGATTAGTCCTTGGAGGGAAGTGTATGTATGATTTTATAGCATACAATATTCCCTAGATTGGCTTAATTCTTGATGCCAGGAGATTTTTAAAAGAAATGGACAAAGTTCATGTCTTTGAAGGTCCTATAATATAGCTAGGCATGCACTTTCTTGTAAACATCCTATAATATAACTGTATGAATGCTTATATGTATATGCATAATGTGATTTTTTTGACCATCTTTAATTATCAGGTTGTGTGCAAAAACTGTGGGCAACTTAATGATAAAAATATCATTGTGATTGATCAATCCGAATGGTCAAATATTCATACTCCACCAAGCAACACCCTAAAGGTTGTTTCCTCACATCCTTTCATGTTTGCATTATCTTAAAAATTATGTTTTTATGTTTTAACTAAATTTCAAAAATTTTAATTTCAGTGCAACAATTGTTCGCTTGTTGACAAGATAAAAATCAATCCTACTGGAAGAGTATTGACTGCGGAGTTCAGCGAGAAAGGGGAGACTACTGTACTTGTTCAACTAGAATCTATTTGGTTTTCGCCCTCTAGTTGTGTCTTTGGTAAAGGTTGGAGTGCCCTCTCAGTAAGTATACCTTTGTTTTTGTTTAGTGTCAACTATTATTTCACAACTAATAAACAAACCAAATTGTTGACTTTTACTTTCATCTTCTTAGGTTGCAGGAACCAAGTATGGCAATATCGACTTGTCTTCTGATTTCTATGACTGTGATTGCTTGGGTGGATGTGTTGTTTCTATTAGGCACCCAGCTATTTCGTTCCAGAAGGTGAAGGGTAGTTCGAAACACAACATGACACGCAAACACCAAGCATAGACACCTCGCCGATTCTAAATTAAATTGTTGATTCATGACTGTAACATACTTTATTCTACAGTACTTGATGAAAATGGACCATGTCTGTTAAGTTGAATTTTATTTTACAGTTTAAATTCTCGTTTTGTTGAACATATTCATTTTCACAAATCTAATCTCTCTTACATATTTCTCTTTACTTTTGGCAACTTTGTTTTTTTACGCCTAAGTATCGAGAACCTCGTTCAATTCCATCCCTTGGACATAACCTTATTATGTCAAACAAGAGAAAGTCAATGACTCAAACTAAGTAAACCAAAGTTACTTTGCAACAGAGAAACACTTCAGTCCAGATTTAGTAATCTAGAAACTTCAGTAGAAAATAGAGAATTTACCACAAATGAAAAATTTTCGTTTCATTAATAAACTATATCAACCTTGTTACCGATGCATTAATAAACTATTTTCGTTGCATTGTCTCTTCATGGATGAAACTCCAGAACTACATTATACATTACAATCTAGTTGCTAACTTCAAAAACTTTGATTAGTCCTTGGAGGGAAGTGTATGTGTGATTTTATAGCATACAATATTCCCTAGATTGGCTTAATTCTTGATGCCAAGAGATTTTTAGAAGAAATGGACAAAGTTCATGTCTTTGAAGGTCCTATAATATAGCTACGCATGCACTTTCCTGTAAACATCCTATAATATAACTGTATGAATGATTATATGTATATGCATAATGTGATTTTTTTTGACCATCTTTAATTATCAGGTTGTGTGCAAAAACTGTGGGTAACTTAATGATAAAAATATCATTGTGATTGATCAATCCGAATGGTCAAATATTCACACTCCACCAAGCAACACCCTAAAGGTTGTTTCCTCACATCCTATCATATTTGCATTATCTTAAAAATTATGTTTTTATGTTTTAACTAACTTTCAAAAATTTTAATTTCAGTGCAACAATTGTTCGATTGTTGACAAGATAAAAATCAATCCTACTGGAAGAGTCTTGACTATTGTACTTGTTCAACTAGAATCTATTTGGTTTTTGCCCTCTAGTTGTGTCTTTGGTAAAGGCTGGAGTGCCCTCTCAGTAAGTATACCTTTGTTTTTGTTTAGTTTCAACTGTTATTTCACAATTAATAAACAAACCAAATTGTTGACTTTTACTTTAATCTTCTTAGGTTGCAGGAAACAAGTATGGCAATATCGACTTGGCTTCTGATTTCTATGACTATGATTCCGTGGGTGTATGAGTTGTTTCTATTAGGCACCCGGCTATTTCGTTCCAGGAGGTGGAGGGTAGTTCGAAACACAACATGACACGCAAACACCAAGCATAGACACCTCGTCATTTCTAAATTAGATTGTTGATTCATGACTGTAACATAATTTATTCTACAGTCTAGATGAAAATGGACCATGTCTGTTAAGTTGAATTTTATTCTACAGTTTTAATTCTCATTTTGTTGAACATATTCGTTTTCACAAATCTAATCTCTCTTACATATTTCTCTTTCCTTTTTGCAACTTTATTTTTTACGCTTAAGTATCGAGAACCTCGTTCAATTCCATCCCTTGGACATAACCTTATTATGTCAAACAAGAGAAAGTCAATGACTCAAACTAAGTTAACCAAAGTTACTTTGCAACAGAGAAACACTTTAGTCCACCTGACGAACACAAAATTACGTTCCTGCTTGGGTTGATGATCCGAATTCCAAACCCTGGTTAGTATATATATCCGAGTATCTCTTTTCAGGGCTTATCTTCCAAATCCTCGAATCAATTGAACTGGTAATTTTTGTCTCAATCTCAATTTTAATTTTTTGTTAATATCTTTAAATTGATATAAATTAATTTCAATCAATTTTATGTTTATATCTTCCGAACCTAGTGTCCTTCAAAATGTACTCGTAAATATTGTTCAAGTACTTGATGATCGAAACAGGATTAAGTTGTGACATTAACTTTTTGCACTCCTCGATGGTGTAAACAAACAAAGCTTGCATGGAAGCAGTGTTGAACTAGCACTTGACAATCTGATTCGAGAATCACTTCCTACCTGCCGTCTCTTATTTTTTCAACCAAGACCCTCTTTGAGACTTTCTCATTTTTCTTACTTGCCAAAAACTCACGCACTGTCCGTGATGAACAGGAGTAATTCTTCCTAGGCCAAAGCTTAATTCTCTCGTCTTCAAATGTTGCCGCATCGATGTTAATTTTAGCATTATCTACCGCTCACTGATCTCCAGCTACATCGAGAGTTACAACAGGAACATCATTAGAATGAGCATATTCCCATTGATCAAAATACGTAACATTCGGATTAACAAAAATATCAACACGAGTAAACTTAATTAATTACCCTGCCAAACTTTCTCGTTTCTGGCTTTAGATATCCCAGCATAACATCCCAGCGAAAGCCACCTTCTCACTTGTTTCTTTAATCACGATAGAGTCGAGCCAACTACCAAAAGATCAGGCACTACAAGAAAAACGGCTAAATTCGACAAGAAAAATTCTGTCGAATTTAACTAAATTCGACAGAAAATGTGTTTGTCGAAAATGCTCACGTCGAATTTAGCAAATTCTGTCGAATTTATGTAAATTCGACAGACTAAATTCTGTCGAATTTAGCCGAATATTTCAAAATTTTGAAATTTTCAAATTCCGCTAAAAAATTTAAATTTTCAAATTTTGGCGCCCTTAGTGCATTAAATTCGACAAAATATGGTCGAAATTAGTATGCTAAATGCGACGGAACACAGTCCAAATTACACATTAAATTCGACAAAATTCGGTCGAATTTAATGAACACCAGTTTTTAAAAAATAAGCAGCAGAATCTGCTGCTCAATAATTTATCCAATTTTTTGCGATTTTTCACTAGTGTTTGTATACTAGTGTTTGTATATCAAGAAGGTAATTACATTAAACAATAATGGATACAATAGTCATTTTTTGTACTAATCCGAAAATAATATAAATCAATAATGTTGAACTAAAAATACAATAATTTCTACTTCTTTTGAAACACATTAAAACTCAAACACTATAAAATTACTCTACCCAAATAATATCCAAATGTAAAGAAAATATAAAAAAAAACTTAACTTGGTGTGTGTATAATTATAATGACTTGTGTTGTTTCGCTTTTAAGAAGCATACTACAAACAACTCGCCGGAATTGAATGAGGGTGAACTTGCCGGAATTGATTGGGGTGAACTCGTCGGATGCTAGAAATGTAATTAATGGATGTGCTAATATGAATTATGTATATATATAGTGCTTAAAATATATGAAACATGTGTTAGTGTTTATGTATATAAATTGATAAGTATGTTTGTTAGAGAAAAAAATGGAGTAGGAGTAATTGAATGTTTATGAGAAAATATGAATGAATGAAATATATAAAAGAGAAAGAGATGAGTGTAATTAAATTAATGGTTAGGATGAAATATTTTAGGGAAGAAATGGATGGTTTAGATTCAATGTAAAAGAGCAATCCATGTGCTTGTTTTTCAACCACTACCAGCGTGACACGTGGCAAGAGAAAATTAACTTATTCTGAATTTTACTAAATTCAACCAAATATGGTCGAAAATAAAACACGGGTAAATTCGACAGAAATCAGTTGAATTTAGGAGCTGGTACTAAATTCGACCGTTTTTGGTCAAATTTAAGAGCTGGTACTAAATTCGACACAACACTGTCGAATATAGTTTTGACTAAATTCAAAAATTTTGGCGGCAAAATTCCCACCAAAACTAGAAGTTAAATTCGACAGAATTCGGTGTAATTTGGCTAAATCTGGTCAAAAATAAAACATGGGTAAATTCAACTGAAATCGGTTGAATTTAGCTAAATTCGACTGAAATCGGTTGAATTTAGCTAAATTCGACCGATATCAGTAGAACTAAAGCTTAAATTCGACCACAAGCCCTAGTTGGTCGAATTTAGTGTAAGTGATATATATATATATATTTGTTAAAATGTTTAAGATATAAATATTTAAATTAACTATTTTTTTGCACACACTATATTCTTTTGATAATCTTCACATCCGTACGGTTGGATTACTCAAAACAATTTTTAAATAAACTTAAAACTCTAACCCTAGTCTAACCCCTAAATCTAAACCCTAAACCGCCCATATTCTACTCAACTATGTCGTTTATGTACAGAATTATAAAAACAACTTTTTTTTTCTACCCATTATTATTTATTCAAATTTTTTTAGTGAATGTAATATATCATCCAAATACTTTCATATTTTTTTTGTATTTTTTAAAACCAATTAGATATTTAATTTAATTTTTCTAAAAGTATCAAAAAATGAAAGTTCAACATTATCTAATCATATAAAAAAATTATGTAAAATTTTTGTACAACTAAATTCTTACATGTAATAAATTTTATCCTTATATTTTTATTTATTTTTCATGATGTGTACAACTATATTTATTTTCCATCTCTTTTTTAGGGGATTTTCATTTGGACTACATAAAATTTTGGATCGTGGCTAAATTCGACCGTTTTTGGTCGAATTTAGGAGCTGAAACTAAATTCGACAGAACGCTGTCGACTATAGTTTTGAATAATGTGAAAAATTTTGGGCGGGAAATATCCCACATTTTACTAAATTCAAAAATATTAGCCGCAAAATTCTTACCTTTTACTAAATTCGACACAATAAAAAAATCTGTCGAATTTAGTACTGAATTCGACAACATAAAAAAAAATATGTCGAATTTATTACTAAATTCGACAGATCGATTTCGACAGAATACATTTTCGACCGAAAACTGTCGAATTTAGCCGCAGTGTATAATTTTGACTGAATTCTGTCGAATTTGGTTTCTGTCGAATTTGGTTTGTCGAAATTAGCCTTACTTTCTTGTAGTGAGGCAAAGCTACATGTTCTTAACCCGTGAATCACAGTTTCTATATCGTCCACACATATCGGGCATAACCGAAGAAACTTTTCTGTTTATTTACATAGATTTTCATTTTGATGTTTGTGGAGACAGTTGATGTTAGGCAAGATAAGCTTAGCAGGGTGATCTAAGAAAGAAACAAAATCAGACTCCAGACATTTATTGATTACTATTTTTCTTGTTTATGTTGGTAGCTTTTGGATTCTATGCTCTTGTAGACTTTGATACAACTGTTATTTTTTGTGAATATTTAAAACTTGTCGATTCCATGAGTTACAAGCATAAAAAGTCCCCACTGAAATCATCTTTTGACATTTTATGTTTGTTACCTTCATTAGAAAAGTAAACTTAAAAAGACACCAAGTCGTCACCAGGATCAAGGACAACTCCTTTTCATCAAGCGTCTTGGAAGAAAACATCGATATAGGTGCCATAGTTCAAGTACGGTCTCGCCAAATTCACTTGAGATTCAGGGTTCCTTTAAGTTCTTGACCATCCTCTAAGTTCTTGACCAACTATATCGCAAACGAAAGTTGAAGAATCTTTCTCTGCTAGATTTCAGGCGAATTCATTTATCGAGGTTCAACTGTAATTACAACACAACCATGCAAAGTTCATGAAATTTGCATTCTATGTTCTTTTGCCTACATATATACACATCCCTAGCCACTTGATTAAGACTTGAAACCTATTCTCTTGCATATACATCACATCTGCTAATGTAATGTAAGCAAAAATTACTACAGAACTGAGAATTAGGTTCCACGTTAAAGTTTTGGCAAAATAGCTCCCTAAAAGCTACCACTTCAGGAGTTCTTTAAATCACTTTTAGTACAGTTTATGTATGCAAAGATGTAGATATAAACCAAAATAGCTGTATGATGTGAATTGACACAAAAGATCTCAATACACTATATAAGAACCAAAAGATCCTTAAATGTAATTTTTAACGAAATCACCATGGCAATGGCAGAATATGCTTCCAACTATTTTGTAAAGGAAATTACATAACAAGGAAAACTCAACTTCTAGACATCTGTCTTGTAACCTAAAGTCTTAAACCTTTCATATATCACCTTTCCAGAAAACAAACTTCATAGTCTTTATCATGTCAAGAGTTGATGCAGCACAACATCTTGTTGTCAAGCTTCAGGTTTCTCTTAGGGAGTCAGGACTCAGGACTAAGAACCACAAAATGACAATATTCCACACTTGCAGCCTTTTGAAAATTCCTAATTAGCAGAAACCAATACAAAAGAAAAAAGGAGTTAGTTGTCACACCTTTATCCAGGTTCCGGTGCCCTATGAAAACTTGCTTTTGCAACGGCTTTGGTGTGTCCCTAAACCAAAGATCTACGTACTTTGCCATTACAGGGTACAGTACTTTCTAAGAAATTACAGGCCAGCTCCATGCAACATAAATAAACCAAAAATATATATACCAGGAGGCAGGAGATTCCCTGATCTGGCGGGATCCCCTTCATATCTTGCATCCTCACCTTTACATTGTCAATTGCATTAGAGCTCTCAGCCTCCAGTGTAACAGTATTTCCCATCTAAGTCTCTAGAAAGATCTGCATACCTGATACTACACTCAGTCTCACATGCATGTGAATAGCCCTTGGGCCGGGGTCCTTCCGTCCTAACTGCTTATCAGCAAAGATAAGTCTGTGGTGGTCCAGAAGCATTCCTTCCCTGTCCTGAATTTTAGCCTTCACCTTGGCAATGGTATCTGAGCTCTCTGCTTCTTGTAAAGGTCTTGGTAGTCTTCACAGATATTGCACTATTTTTGGGGGGAAAAAGAATTAAGACGAAATGGTTGACAAATAAGTGAAAACATATTTAGACGAAATGTCTAAATAATCTTTTGGAGAACGCACATGAAGCTTGAAGCATCTCTTTCTTTTATGTGTGTGTTAGTCTATGACACATGCTTCTTTCTGGGGTGTGAGTTACTTATACTTTATATCAATATTATTCATGTTTGTTACACGCCCCCATGCATGCACTAGAGGGACTGCAGGAGCTGCTACACTTAAAATTCATAACGTGCCATTTCTGGAGACCGAATTATTTGCAAGAGGATGTGCCAATGATCCATATCTTAAATGATCAACATGCAAAACAAGGACCAAGTTATATTGCAGGCTGTATCTTGTGATGAACTAAAAAAAGTAGCCACGATTCAAAACATGGGAAGTTAGCAGACTACTGTCTTGTTTGACAAGGTCTATCATTTTAGCCTAAGACATATTGTTGCAGCTTATTCAGTCGATCCACATGATCAACCAACCAAAACCAGATAATGGTTGGTTTTCCTGCACTTATGTGATGCAAGGTAAGGTGACCCCCAGATGAACTCCATGGTGCCCATCAGTTGACAAGCCATCCAGGGTTTGACACTTCTAACACACAAGTTCTTAGAAGTTCACCGCTTGACAGAAATGTTACTGGGCATGGAACAAACTTCACATAACATCAATTTTGTTAATTTAGCTGCTTCAAGGGATCTAAGTATGGATGTGGGTAAATTGTCTTCAGGTAAAGTAGAGAAGAAACTCCAGCAATCAGGTCACGATTAATCAGTTTCATTTTTTTATTTTGATCATAGTTAGGTATTTTAGTTCCTATATTCTTAATTTGTTCATTAATTTGAATTTTTTATGTGAATTTTGGCAAGCAACAAGCCTGAGTTTAGGCACTCTCAGAAGTAGAGAGTGATGCTCACTCTCACTACAACAAATCTGGCCAATTATGACGGAAAACTTATGACGGAACCGCTGGGCGCGCCAAACTTATGACAGAATTACAAATCTGTCGTAAATGTGATCATTTACGACGAAAAACTTATGACGAAATTGTTGGGCGCGCCGAACTTATGACGGAATTACAAATCCGTCGTTAATCTAACCATTTACGACGAAAAATTTACGACGAAATTTTTGGCTGCGTCGAACTTATGACAGAATTACAAATGAAAAACATTTCTGTCGTAAGTTAATCTGGGCAATTATTACGGAAAAACATTTCTGTCGTAATTTAATCTAGGCAATAATATTTTTAAATAAATTTACGACGATTTTTCCGTCATAAAAGAGTTGTTGGGGTGTTAAATTCAAAATTTTCCCAAAAACATTTGGCGGTAAATTAAAAATTTTCCCAAAAAATAGGCGAGAAATTCAAATTTTTGGAGTCCAATAACTTATGACGGATTCCGTCGTAAGTTAGCACTAATTTTTTCTAATTTTTAACCCTAAACCATAAACCCTAAACCCGAATAATTTTTTAATTGATTTATTCGACGATCCAACCATACGGATTTTTATCGGTACTTATTCTAGTGTTGGGAAAAAATAATTAAAAAATATAAAGGTCCGGTTATGCCGCATCTTCCCAGAAACGTTGGAACAGTACTACTTTCGGGTACGGGCCACGAGTCAGATTCACTAAATAAAATTTTTAATTGATTTCTTAGACGATCCAACCGTACGGATGTTAATCGATACTCATTCTAGTGTTGGGAAAATATCATCAAAAAATATAAAGGTCTGGTTCTGCCGCATCTTTCCAGAAACGTTGGAACAGTATTGCTTCCGGGAACGGGACATGTGTCAAATTCATTGAATAATTTTTTAAATGATTTTTTCGACGATTCAACCGTACGGATGTTAATCGGTACTCATTCTAGTGCTATAAAAAACTAAATTTATTTGGTTTGAGATGATAATAGTCAGTAATTATTTGACTAGTACTTCTAATAAGTGTTTAGTCCCATATTTGTATTTTGATTTTTTAAAAATTATTCACTAACGATCCAACCGTATGGATGTCAAGATTTATATGTTTGAGTTGTATTCCAAAAATATTAGAAAAAAATAAATTTATTTGTTTCAACATTATAGTAGTCAACTAGTGATTTGACCATTACTTTTAACTAGTGTTTAGTCCCGGATTGGTGTTTTGATTTTTTTAAAAATATTTCTCGATGATCTAACCGTATGGATATCAAGATTTATATGTTTTATTGATATTCCAAAGATATTAGAAAAAAATAAATTTATTTGGTTTGAGATTATAATAGTCAATTAGTTATTGGACTAGTACTTTTAACTAGTGTTTAGTCCCATATTGGTATTTTGAGTTTTTAAAAAGTATTTAATGACAATCCAACCGTATGGATGTCAAGATTTATATGTTTGAGTGAGATTTCAAAAATATTAGAATAAAATAAATTTATTTGTTTCGAGATTATAGTAGTCAACTAGAAATTTGACTATTACTTCTCATTAGTGTTTAGTTCTGAATTGGTGTTTTGATTTTCTACAAAATATTTCTCGATGATCTAACAGTATGGATATCAAGATTTATATGTTTGAGTGATATTCCAAAAATATTAGAAAAAAACAAATTTATTTATTTTGAGATTAGAATAGTCAACTAGTGATTTGACTATTACTTCTAACTATTGTTTAGTCCCGGATTGGTGTTCCGATTTTCTAAAACATATTTCTCAACAATCTAACCATATCGATGCAAGATCTATATATTTTAGTGATATACCAAAAACTTCAGAAATAAATAAATAAATTTGGTTTGAGATTGTAGCAGTCAACTAGTGATTTGACTGTTACTCGTAACTAGTGATTTGCAGTCAGTCGAAAAAAATAAAAAGGTCCGTTTGTACTGCATCTTTTCAAAAACATTGGAACAATAGTTTCATCTTTTCACTGAATAATTTGTTTAATTGATTTCTTCGATGATCCAACCATACAGATGTTAATCGGTACTCATTCTAGTATTGAGAAAAAATAATAAAAAATAAAAAGACTCTATTGTGCCGCATCTTCACCAAAACGTTGTAAAATTTAACAATAATGTATTTTAAATTAATATATAATTTAATACAAATTTTAAATTATTAGTTATATATAAATAATTTATTATATATTAATTTTGTAAAATTATATTACATATAAACATGTAAATGCACATAATATTTATTTAATTTTATGTTAACATAATAATTTTAAAAAATAAATTAAAAAATTAAGTTAATTTTTTTTAATAAAAAACAAAGGCGGCAACTTTCCCCCCATTGCCTCACTTTCCCCCTTTATTACACAAAATTTCCCCTTAAACAAAAAGATTATTTTCCCCCTTCAACCAAAATTCTATGCCCCGGTTTTTCCCCCTTTCCTCTCTCTCTCTCTCTCTCTCTATCGCCTCTCTCCGGCCCGTCTCCGACTCTCTCTTTCTCTATCTCTCACACACACACACCAATCCATCGTCCTTTCCCGTCTCTCTCTCTCACAACCTATCTCAAACCCTAATTTACATCATCTCTTACAAATGAGTACTCACCATCATACAAATTCAAAACACAAATTAATACCCTAACTCAAGAATGTTGTTTCAAATGAGTGAAACCCCAACTTGGAGATTGTTCAATTGGTTTCTGGATTTCTGCAATTAGGTCAAAGTAAGTGAATTTTTTTTTAATTTTTTGTTTGATTTTTTAATTCTACTTCCTTCAACAGATTTGGTACTACCTTTTATTAATTCATATCTATTTTTGTAGAACTGAATATTACAAAGGCATATTGAAATAATTCTGCGGACACATGTTTTGCTATCTGTAAAAAGAAACACTAATTCAGTCAAGTACTGTTCGGCATCATATACTCTGTTTAGTTGTTTGCTCATTAATTCAGTGCATATATGTGCGTGTCTGTTTGCTTGAGCCTTGATATACATATGTGTTTGTGTGTAATTTACTTGTTTGATTTACTCATTTACTACAGCTTTAATCAAAATGTTGGTTTTTTGATTAAAATGAAATGACATTTGCTGCTTAGATGTTTTGTAAATGTTTAGAGTGGACGATCTGTTAACTGATTCTATTACGAAAACTGAATCCCTTCTGCAAATACTATTCAAGTGTCGGAAGGAGAACAACTGGTTGTTCAAATATCGATTGAATTGGACCAATGCCTTCAGTAGGATAGAATGGTGTTGATTTCATTTATGGTCTAGAAATCTGTATATTATAAAGCCTTTGAGATTGTTAACATTTTATTTTTGAGGACTTGATAAAAGTAGGTGCAATAGATATTAAGTAGAGTTTATTGCACAGAAAGTTGCATTGATTAGTACTAAAAGGGATATTACCCGACCAGGATATGTTTTTGTTCTTGACCGGAATTTTTGTTTCTCTGAATTACCCCTTACTATACTTGCAAGTAAAGGGCGATGAGTGAAATCAATACACACACAAATATTATATATTGTGAGGGTAGGGGAAGGGAATTAGGCACAGAAAGTGTCCTGCATTTCAATAATATTTCATCAAAAGTAGCAAAAAACTGGACAATGTATTGATTTAATTAAGGGTTGCACTTGTTGGTAGAACAAATAACAGCTAAAATTTAACTAGCTTAACTAGGTGGCTAAATCTTTTTGAAATTTATGTATGAGACTAAAATTCAAAACTAAACTATCTTAACTAAAACAATGAAAGTGCACTATCTTAACTAAAACGTTATATAAGTCTCTTTCTTGCATAGCACATAAGAAAAAGTGCTATGTAAGTAGTGTATCATAAGCTTAAATTTGTAGTAGTGACTATTCTGACTGCAAAATTTAATTAGAGCTAATTGTGATGTAGATAATGGCATCAGGCACTAATGAAGCTCTTGAGCATGCTGGATCTATTCTTTCAGGTAAAAACACGGTTATTAATTAATTTGAATTTTTTTTATTGATGTCTTATTCAGTGATCTATTTTAACCCAAACCAGCATTAAGTGAGAAGCTATATGTTTTAAGGGGTGGTTGCTGTGCTGGAAGGTATTTGTTCATTCCATTGGCTTTAGGGTTAATATGCAGGGTAGTAGCAATTCTTGTGAAGTCATGTATTACATTTATGACATGCATGTCTATTTCAATATCATATTTTATTGACATGATACGTGTATTAACCAAATTAGTTGTTCTAAATTTGGTGATGTAGTGGTGTAAAGATGGTTAACCAACTACTCGCTTGAGTTCATCTAGCATCAGCAGCTGAAGCAATGGCATTTGGGGCTCGACTGGGTCTAAATTCAAAGTTACTGTTTGATGTACTCACACATTGTGACTAATAAATTGTAAATACATGCTTTATATATCCTGACTAATGTATCAGCTTAATGTTGTCGCATACACAGATTAAAATGGAAAAAAACAAATCAGAAACAGGATGTCAGGAGGCAGGCCTAATGGGAGTTGGCAGCAGTCAAAATGGAGTTGAAATCAACCATCCAGGCGCAGTCACTGCTGGTTATGTTTCTGGTGGTGGTGCTGCTATTGGTGCTGGTAATTCTGGTGCTGTTGCGAGTGGCAGTGGTGTGCTGCTGGTTGTGTTGTTGCCGGTGGTGTTGGTGGTGTTGGTGTTGTTGGGAACCGTCATCCCACTCGTGTGCAAATCAATTCATGAAAAGAGTAAGATTTCCTCTCTCTTTGAAAAAGGAAACTTATCCAACAATACATGTGTATAGTGAGGTTTTGTTGTTTTACATTGTATTTGAATGTAAAGATAGAGACAAAGAGAGAGACAAGGAGGGAAGCTCGATTCGTCATGTCTTGCGTTTTATTTGTTTAATTATTATTCTATTAACTAAATGTTTTTTTCTTTATCTTTTATTTAGATTCATCAATAAAAACTATCGGCACCTTGACGAGTCCCAAAGAAATGAGGTTGGTAGGATTTTAGGCCGGTTGAACCCTCAATTTGTCCATTTTACATATCAAAATTACAAGCCTACTCAAGTGAAGGTAATAAACTGTTTTATTTTATTTTT
The DNA here is from genome assembly GCA_030848705.1 of Heracleum sosnowskyi. Classification (NCBI taxonomy): domain Eukaryota; kingdom Viridiplantae; phylum Streptophyta; class Magnoliopsida; order Apiales; family Apiaceae; genus Heracleum; species Heracleum sosnowskyi. The sequence continues at coordinate 2,534,857 of CM061242.1, read as the reverse complement.
TAACTGGACCTTGTTCTATGTTTATGATTTGCCTTGAGTTATGTATATTAGCACTAATAGTATAACACTCAGGAGTTGTGCCTTGCATGCCTCCACACTCAACCTCTCTTACAAGACACTAAGACAACTTATTTGTAGGTTACATATAACAAAATTAACTCATAAGTGATCAATTCAAGTGTGACGGTTACCCGTTCCTCCAGAATAAGATTGAAACCAACCATGTGTATAGACCTGCTATTGTTGGTTATATCCTTTATTTCAACCAACCAAATTCAACCAATATTATATCTTCAAGTATGAAACTGTTCAAAAGGAGAATGAAACTGTTCTCTTCAAGTATATATCTTGTTATGAAGTTCTTTGCAATTTGGTTTTGGCAGAAATCTTAATACATGTAAAATATACTTAATATACATGTAAAGTATATATCTTTGTTCGCTGACTTGTACAATTTATACATGTAAAATATACTTACTATTCTATGATCATTTTAGTTACCGGAGTCCAAGTCTTGTGCTTTTGTACAGAACTGATTAAGTATTAAGCGTGTGTGAACTCTTTATTACAAATTTATTACAAATTGATTGTCTTTGTCATCCGTTTAATTGGTTTAGTATGAATGTATGTGACATTCATTATTTGTTGTACATTGTAGGGGAAGGCCTTTGTCGATGATGATGATGATTTCGACGTTGGCGACCCTAGTGATGAGAGTACTCTGATGATGACCGTGATTTGAGTGTGATGCCTCACGTGTCTCATGGTGGTCCTAGAATTAGGGGTTGAGTATTCTGAATTTTAATTTAGACTATGAATGTTTGTAAGAAAATCTAAGTTATGTTGTGAACTAAAGTTGACTTGTAGAAGTTTGATGGTTTAAACTTTTGTGTGGTCGGATATGGATTTATGATAATATTTATGTAACTTTGGTACTTTTATACTTGGATTCACTTTATTGCTGGAACCTGAAAAAGCAGTATAATGTTGTGGTCAGTCCAGCTTATGACGAATTTCTGGGTAAATTATGATGGATGTTCATCTTTTTTATATTAATTTTTATTTTTTTCACGAATAAATATTGGTAGCAGGTGGGCCCCATTCTTTAACTTCCAACAGATTTTCCGTCATAAAATATAAATTTATGACGGTATATTTCGTCGTAAGTTCATTTATTAATTTATTGAAAAAGGTGGGTCCCATGCTGGAACTTATGACGAAAAGATATACTTGTGACGAAAACTGTTCTTGTGACGAAACTGCTACTTATGACGAAAAACATACTTATGACGAGAATAACATTTGTGACAAAAATCCGAACTTAAGACTTGAGCAAAAATGACGAAAAATTTTCGTCGTAATTGGGCCAATTGCGACGATTTCAGTGTAAATTTTTCCGTCATAATTGGCCAGATTTGTTGTAGTGTCTCTGTACATTATGTTCATGGTGTTCATTCCGGATAGTTCAGTAATTGAAACGGACACTTTTGAAATTTGATGGTTCATGTGTACAAACATGAAAACATTAATGGTAAGCCTTAATGAATTAGCTACAAAGGATTGCTTTTAAATCAGAAGGAACATCATTCCTCCCACCATTACAACCCGGAAATAACCTAGTAGTTTTCTCAATGAAATCATATTCACGATTAGCAGATCGCTTAACAAACATGATCGAAACACTAGTAAGTCATGAGTTGTGACATCAAATGTTTTTGGGCCCAGCCCAATATTTGGATAAACACTTGGATAAGTGTTTATTAATATATTTTGAACTCTAAATAGCTATCTTTCTCCACAAGAATGTTTGTTTTACTCTAGCTGTAATATTCAACTTCTCTATCAATCCTTATGGTATCAGAGCTATTGCATTGCAGCTTTAGAATACAGTGGTAGATTATATCGAAAAAGCTATTTTCTTATCATCTTTTTAATATCAGTTTTCATTGTTTTGTCTACATCATGACAACTGGAGGGAGATTTACTTTTGCAGATATGCAGAACACCTTGTTTTTACATCCATCCGATGGTCCAACATCTATTCGTGTTGAAAAGCTGCAGGGAGCTGGTGATTATAGAGCCTGGCTCAGATCCCTTGAGATTCAGCTGTCAGTGAAGCGAAAGTTGGGCTTTGTTCAAGGCACAGTACATATGAGACTCAAGGAGTGCAATGGGATACGTGCAACAACTTGGTAATATCTTGGCTCCATAACAATGTTTGTGAAAATATTAAAAAGTCCATCTTGTTTATTAACACTGCTCATGAAATATGGAAACACCTAGAGGCTAGATTTCTTCTTAGTAATGGGTCTAGAAAGTATAAACTCACCAAAGATCTGTTTAGTCTCAAACAAAATAAACTTAGAGTGACTGAATACTACACTAAATTGAATGGTCTTTGGGAAGAGATAGACTCCATGAATATGCTTCCTGTGGTGACAACTGTAACAGAAGATGTGTCTGCTCTTTTAACTGTTATAGAACTCTTGAAATCAGAAGCAAAACGTTTCCAATTTCTTAATGGACTAGATGATGTGTACACCCCTCTCCGTAGTCAAATCTTAATGCAAGTCCCCTTACCATCTGTTGATTTGGCCTATGCTACAATTCAACAAGAAGAGGCACAAAGAGATATCTTGCTTTTGACTGAAGAAGATAATGATGTATCAGCTATGTATAGCAAGTTTGACAATGCTAGGTCATTCACGGATGCATCTAGAGTACTTCTTTGCGGAGCTTGTGGTGGTAAAGGTCATACTAAAGAAAGATGCTGGACAGTGGTGGGATATCCTAAATGGCACCACAAATTCAAAAAGCCAGTGCATCCACAGAGAACAGGGCAACCCACCAAATGGCAGAACCTAAGATCAACAAATGTTGCAACTCAAACCAGCAACTCTGGTGACTCCTCAGGAGTTATGTTCACAGCTGAACAATTGAATCATTTGCTTAAACTCATTCCTGGTACTGCTATGCAACAGTTGATAGGCACATTAAATGATGATGAACTGGAAAGTCCCTTCTCAGGCATGGTGGTGACATGTAATTTGTCTACAGTCGACACAACTACTTGGATAGTTGACTCAGGAGCAAGTGACCATATGACTGCTCATCTGAACTCTCTCATAAATGTTAAGAAGGCACCACCTAACCTAGTCATCAAACTTCCAACTGGTGACTCTACATTCATCACTCACATAGGAGATGTGACCTTGGACAATGACTTGGTCTTATACAATGTCCTGTATGTTCCCAAGTTTCAACAAAACTTGTTATCCATTCACAAGTTGGTTGCAGATAACAACTGTGTGATTCATTTTCATCCCACAAGTTGTACAATAGTGGACAACAAAACTGGTGCAACAAAGGCTGTAGGAACTGTGGCCAATGGTCTGTATTAATCCGGGATGGTCAAGCTAGGGTAAAAGATGCAATGAACACCCTTTCAAGAGTGGAGTCTAAGCTAAACAAGAGATTGGATCACATTGAAAAGACTACCAACTCAAGATTGGATGACATTGACCTGAAGCTAGCTTCTATGCATGAAATGAACAAGGAGATTGCGGAGTTCATGGAGAATCAAAGCGACGGAGTACAGTCAATATGGACTATGCTGAGGAACCAACAACCTGGACCTTTGAATCAACAACCCGGTCCTTCTACTACCTTTTAAAATGAGGATAACTACATCGAGGATTCCTCAACTAAGGGGGAGAAAGTTGGAGAAGGGGAGAAACATGAAGGTGAAGGATGGCAAACATCTGGATGGGGAGTTTGGGAAACCAATAAAGCAATTCCGATTAGACAGTACTGGATTGAAGACATTGTACAAGAAGAAAAGAGTGAAGAGGAATTTGAGATCATGCAAGAGCAACCAATTCAGGAGGAGCATGAGCCATATTATCCAGAGCCTGTTGAATATCCAATCTGGGAGGATAATATGGAAGAAGAAGCAAATTCTCTGTCACAAGAAGAAGAAGCTGCCTTGGAGATAGTAAAAGCTGAAAGAGCTGCAATAGATGCCAAGAAAGCTGAAAGAGAAGTACAACAGGCAGTTCTAAGGAGTGAGAAGCTTAAAAGATTCAAGGTGTATGCTGAAGTGAGGAAGAAGAAGATGATGGATTTAGCACAGAAGCAAGGTATTGACTGGGAGATGGCTTACAAAACCTTTTGTGGAGTTGAAGACGGATTAGAAGTCAACGACAATGCGGAGGTGGAAGTCATATTTCAGGACATAAGAAGTGCAAATCCTGATGATCACACTTACTTCACTGCATTGAGAAATACTGTGATCTTTGTGAAAGCTGGGGTTAAAGCAAACGGTGCCTGGAACATAGTGATCAACTTTATTGAGAAAGGTACCTTTGTGATTTCCACTAAGTTTTTTGAAAAGAGAACATACGTACACAGAAATGCAGGTGATACTCATCAAGATTCAAAGGACGACAAGGCTAAATGAACTGCTCCGTGAGCATGTTAAAAAAATCTTGATAAAATTCGGTCCAGAGATTACTGAAAATCCTCCAATGGTTAGATTCATGACGAATGACTTGTTCAGAATCTGCTATTTGACTGAGGACAAGCTGAAGGATTATCCAAATAACTATCTGATATCAGTGGAGAAGTATCTCAGATCCACTGGATTCACTTCAACGGAGAAGGACAAAGCAGCAGACACTCTGAGGAGATATCTAATGGAGAAGGTTCCATACTATAGGAAGAGAGTGGAAAGAGGATTGGAAGTGCGTACCAGACTACCAAACATGCCAAAGCTAAACAAGAAAGATGTTAAAATTGCATGGTTGTGGGCTGGAGTGGGTCAAGAGGTTGAATATATTGGAAGACACATCCAAGGAGCAATCCTTAAACCTGGAGATCAATTGCACTATCTATCAGTGATTGATTATCAAGCTGCTAACTCTGATCCAATGATTGAAGAAGGTGAGATCGAATTGGACTGAAGAACAGAAGCAAAGAACAACAGAACAATCAGCTCAGACTAGAGTAGCAACTTCAATGTAAAAAGTTTTATTGTTTTTTGATTTATGAAATCTGGAAATGTATATATATCTGATCCAGAAAGCATTTAATATTATTCAAGCTATCTTACTTTAATTAGTTTCATGTTTCCTTAGTTAGTTGAGTTATCCTCGAAGTATTTGCTTGTCAAACTCTATCCAATCAAATAGGGGGAGATTATAAAGCATAATGTAACATAAGATGTAAAAGAGATAACGACAACTCAACAAAGGACAAGACGAATAATAATATTAGCAGAAGCACAAGAATCCAGAATCAAAGAAGAAAAGGTAAACTCAAAAAATCAAAATATGGTATGTATTCTTGAAGTCCGTAAACAGGTCACGGAAAGAAGTTTATGAAAATGTTCAAGCCTCAGTGACAGCAAAAGAAACAAGACTTTCAAGACGACAGAAGTATGTGAATGATTTAGGGTCAGTACCACAGGATTCCAGTGATTTAATTGAAGAAACCTCAGCAGCATTGAATTGAAGACATAGAAGAAGAATTGATCAAGTGTTATTCATCTGTGAACCAGACCAGTTGCACTTGTTGACGGCACTAAAAAGATCAAGTTGTTTTATCGTCTCAGAAGAAAGTGATACAGTCTATTACTTAAACACCCAGGAGCTCAGGAGGAATTATTAAAAGATCAAAGATAAGAAAATGATTCGATAGTTTTTCTATTCAGAAAACTATCGAATGAGATGAAAAGTGATTCACAGAAAACCATTTTAAATTAATTTGGCATTCGATAGTTTTGAATTAAAAACTATCGAATGGTAAAATGATTTAATTCATTCGATGGTTTTTAAATTGGGGAGCAGGTGAAAAGTATGTTTGTCTGACAGGTTGATGAAAATTGGACGGCCAGGATTGATTCTTCAATTGTGGTTCGATAGTTTTCAAAAACAAAGCCTACAATTACTAACAGAGAGAAGAAGTGTCTTCTTCAATCGAGGTTCATTTCACAGTTGCAATTACTACGAGAGAGGAAGAGCCAGAGAGAAAATACCAGAGAAATTAATTCTGCTTGAACTCTATCATTGTATTGATTGTGAATAACCTAGAACTCATTGAATCTAATCTACGGATTAGAAATTGTAGCACCCTTCGAGGTTTATATTAATAAAACGATATATTCCCCGACTCGTGTTTTGATTTGGTGCATTTGTTTTCGTTTAGAACTGAATGATTAATCCGCGAACAAAATTGAATTATTTGTGAGTATCGTATTCAACCCCCCTTCTACGATACTTTGGACCTAACAAATATGTAGGCAATTTTGCTTCCTCCAACATAGTTCTGCCAGCTTCAATAAGAGTTCTATTCTTTCTTTCAACTACTCCATTTTGCTGGGGTGTGCCAGGAGCAGAGAATTGTTGAATTATACCTTTGTATTTGCAGAACTCTTCCATCTTTGAATTCTTGAATTCAGTACCATTATCACTTCTCAGAATCTTGACTTTTTGCTTTGTACCTGTCGCAATCATTCTCACATGGTCCAACAGTATCTCAGGAGTCTCATCTTTTCTGTGCAGAAAATACACCCAGGTGAATCTAGAATATTCATCAACAATTAAAAGAGTGTATCTTTTCTTACTGATAGACATTATGTTGACTGGTCCAAATAGATCAAGATGTAGCATGTGATATGGTTCTTCAATAGAGGATTCAGATTTAATTTTTGAATGATGTCCTTCTCTGTTTAGCCTTCTGACAAGCATCACAGAGTCCATCAGGAGTATATAAAGCATTGGGTAATCCTCTCACTAAATCGTTCTTAACCAACTCATTGATATTGTTGAAGTTGAGATGAGAAAGCTTCTTGTGCCAATTCCAACTTTCATCTACTGATGCTTTGCTTATGAGACAAGTAGGAGAGCCATCAGTATTTGTGTGAATGTTGGCTTCATAAATGTTACCATGCCTGTAGCCAGTGAGTGTTGTCTTTCCTGATTCTTTGCTGACTACTTCACAATGTGTGGAATAGAAGTTGACATGATAACCTCTGTCAGTGATTTGACTAATACTCAACAGGTTGTGTTTTAGTCCTTTCACTAGAGCTACTTTTTCAATGATGACATTGCCAATGATTATATTGCCGTATCCCAAAGTTTGTCCAATGTTTTCATCTCCATAGAACACAGTTGGGCCAGCTTTTTCTTCATATTCTGATAACAGGGCTTTGTTTCTAGTCATGTGCATAGAACATCCACTATCCATGACTAACACATTTTTCCTTTTTCCCTTCAATCAGAATAACAACACACTAGTTAGAACATTTAGGAACCCACACTTGTTGGGTTCTTTTTTCCATGCATTTTATTAGATTTAACAGCAGAAGACTTTTTGACAATTGCAGTCCTGACAGGATTAAGTCCATCAGGATTTGCTTTGTCAGTATCAGTATTGTAAAATGCATGCTTCACAATGACATTCTTATTTTTACCAGAATTTGTACTTTGATTAAACTTAGGTAAAGGATCATAAAAGTTGTAGTACAAATTATGGTATTCTTCACAAGTATAAATAGAATGCCATTTACTGCCACAATGAAAATAGGAATTCTGTGGTTTATAAAATACTGATCTATTCCTAACATCAGATCTAGGAATTTCAGTGACCTTCTTTTTACTCTTCCTGCAAGCAATAGCAAGATGATTAGAGTTACCACAGTTAAAAAAGCATTTTCTTGGTGCATTTGGGATATACTTATAACCATTATCTTTATTGATCCCAACTTTACCATTCCTATTTCTCTTGATAGTAGTTTCTTTTTTTTTATCTGTAACTTCACAGATTTTATCCTTGAGTTGTTTCTGAGACAGTAAACCTACATTTTTATTGACTTTCCTATGGACAGGTTTAGACTTCACATACTTGAGTTTTTGAGCAGATGTAGATCCCTTTTCAAAAGTTGAATTGGGATCTTTACCAAAAGCAAAATTAACAGGTTTAATATTAGATTTGGTTTGGTCTATTACATGTCTGTAGGTTTTTGGACTTACTGTCTCATCAATCACAACTTTCACTTTCAATTTCTTATCTTCATCTGACTTATACCCTAGACACTCTTTCCAATTCTTAGAAGTATTAATTTCATGAAATTTCCTTCCAGAATCAGTCCAGGTTCTGATTTTCTCATTGGCAGACTCAAGTTCCTTTTCAAGAGTAGTACATTTAAATTTCATCTCTAATTCCATGTGTTTAGCATTATCACATTCTTTCTGTACCTCTTGCATAAAAGAAAATTTAGCTTCTAAGTGATCATTCCTTTTTCTAAATTCAGACATCTCAGATAAGATCCTAGCATTCTCAGCAGTTTGACTTCTAAAGCTAATATGCAATGAATTTAGAAAACGTCTTAATTCAGAAACATTATCAGTATCAAAATCAAAAACAGTATTTGGTACCTTTTCATCAGGAACATCAGTTTCATCAGTATTGGCCATTAGAACATAGTTAACCACCTCAGTGTCAGAGTCTGAGGAAGAGTCCATCCAGTCCTTGCTTGAAGTGATGAGTGCTTTAGTCTTCTTGCACTCATTTGTAAAGTTCCCCATTCCATTACACTTGTAGCACCTAACCTTTGACTTGTCAAATTTGCTACTCTTGCTGTCCTTTTTGTTGTATATGTCTTTGTCAGCATTGAAGATCTTTTTATGAAAGTTGCCATGTCATCTAGCCTTCCTGAACTTCATCTTCTTGATGCCCCTGACTATCATAGCAACCATCTCTTCTATGTCTGAGTCAGTAGAATCATCATCAGTATTGGCATCAGGATTGCCATTAGTATCTGATGATGAGTCATCAGGATCTGACTCCACCATTCTTGATTTTCTTCTAGAGACCTCCACAGCTTTTCCTTTTGATTTAGCCTCCACATTCAAGGCTACTAATTTTTTCTTACTACTTCTCTTGTTCTTTCTTTGTTGAACCTCAAGATCATAGGTTCTTAACATAACATAAACTTCATCAAGAGACACATTATTTAGATCATACTGGTGCCTAATGATTGAGGTTTGTGTATCCCATTCTTTAGGTAAAGCTCTTAGAAACTTGGTGTTCGAGTCTTCAGATTCATACTCTTTGCCAACTAGAGATAAATTGTTCAAGAGTGTCAGGAATCTATCATACAAATCAGTCAGGCTCTCATCATGTCTAGCATCAAATTGTTCATACTCTTGAATCAGTAGAGACCTTCTGTTTTTCTTGACAGATTCAGATCCTTGGCATTGAGTTTCTAAGGTGTCCCAAATTTCCTTTGAAGTCTTGCATGCAATCACCCTGTTAGACATGACAGATTCAAGGCTATTGTGCAGGATGTTCTTTATTTTAGGCTCCCTGAGAACATGAGCCTTTTCTTCTGGAGTCCATTCACTTTTTGCCTTGACCACATAGTGTTCAGGTACAGTTTCTGTTCGTCCAACAATTCTTGTTGGAATATATGGTCCATCACGAATCCTGTCTAGATAGTCAGGATCCATAGCCTCCAGGTACATCAGCATCTTTACCTTCCACGTTGGATATTCAGATTTCTTCAGGATAGGAATCTTCATGTTTTCATACTTGGTTGTCGACATCTTAGATCGTAACTGATTCAAATATAAATCAGTTTTCACTGATACCAATTGTTGCCCAGTAAATAACAATTGTAGAAGGGGGGTTGAATACATTTGTATAAGATTCTCGACTTATGAACACAAATATGAATAATAACAGCTTTATTAATTCTGTTAAAAACTATTACAAACTCTCTCAAGAAATTATGATGTTCTTGAGAGCTGCTAGGTTACAATATACTAGAGTATGTGATCAATACAATAATTGAAACCTAAACTGTGTTTATATACTACACAGCTTCTCTATCAATTACAAGATAAGTCCTAATCAATTACAAAGATTGAAACATATCCTAAATTGACAGCTACATTCGTATAACCCAGGATCCGACAAAATAAACTTCTTTATTTATCTGGACTTCTAAATTAAATTGAAATAGTAATCCTGATCAGCTTCCAGTCCTGATCATAATACTGATCACAGTCCTGATAGCAATCCTGACAGCAATCCTGATACTGACGCTTGAGCAATACTGATGACGTTAGCAATCCTGATCATTTAAGTCCAGATCCTGACGATCATTGAATCCCATGCAAAACTAATTTTAGATCAGGATTCAATGATCGTCTGGATCTGAACTCAACTGATCAGGATTGCTGACATCATCAGTATTGCACGAGCGTCAGTATCAGGATTGTTGTCAGGATTGCTATCAGGATGATGATCAGGATTATCATCAGGACTGGAAGCTGATCAGGATTACTAGTTCTATTTAGTTTAGAAGTCCAGTTAAATAAAGAAGTTTATTATGTCGGTTCCTAGTTTATAGGAATGCAGCTGTCAATTTAGGATATGTTTCAATCTTTGTAATTGATTAGGACTTATCTTGTAATTGATAGAGAAGCTGTGTAGTATATAAACACAGTTTAGGTTTCGATTTTAATATCGATCACATACACGAGCATATTGTAACCTAGCAGCTCTCAAGAACATCAGAATTTCTTGAGAGAGTTTGTAGCAGTTTTTATCAGAATTAATAAAGCTGTTATTATTCATATTTCATCATAAGTCGAGAATCTTATACAATTGTATTCACCCCCCCCCCTTCTACAATTGTTATTTACTGGGCAACAATTGGTATCAGAGCAAACTGATTTATATTTGAATCAGTTACGATCTAAGATGTCGAAAACCAAGTATAAAAACATGAAGATTCCCATCCTGAAGAAATCTGAATATTCAACATGGAGGGTAAAGATGTTGATGTACCTGGAGGCTATAGATCCTGACTATTTAAACAGTATTCGTGATGGACCATATATCCCAACAAGACTTATTGGACGTACAGAAACTGTACCTGAACACTATGTGGTCAAGGCAAAAAGTGAGTGGACTCCAGAAGAAAAGGCTCATGTACTCAGGGAGCCTAAGATAAAGAATATCTTACACAACAGTCTTGATGCTATCATGTCAAACAGGGTGATAGAATGCAAGACTGCAAAGGAAATTTGGGACACCTTGGAAACTCAATGCCAAGGATCTGAATCTGTCAAGAAAAACAGAAGGGCTCTACTGATTCAAGAGTATGAACAATTTGATGCAAGACCTGATGAGAGCCTGACTGACTTGTATGATAGATTCCTGACACTCTTGAATAATCTATCTCTAGTTGGAAAAGAGTATGAATCTGAAGACTCGAACACCAAGTTTTTAAGAGCTTTACTTGAAGAATGGGATACACAAACCTCAATCATTAGGCACCAGTATGATCTAAATAATGTGTCTCTTGATGAAGTTTATGGTATGTTAAGAACCTATGATCTTGAGGTTCAACAAAGAAAGAACAAGAGAAGCAGTAAGACAAAATCAGTAGCCTTGAATGTGGAGGCTAAATCAAACGGAAAAGTTGTGGAGGTCTCTAGAAGAAAATCAAGAATTGTGGAGTCAGATACTGATGACTTATCATCAGATACTGATGGCAATCCTGATGCCAATACTGATGATGATTCTACTGACTCAGACATGGAAGAGATGGTTGCTATGATAGTCAGGGGCTTCAAGAAGATGAAGTTCGGGAAGGCTAGAAGACAAGGCAACTTTCAGAAAAAGACCTTCAATGCTGACAAAGACAGATTCAACAAAAAGGACAGCAAGGGTAGCAAATTTGACAAGTCAAAGGTTAGGTGCTACAAGTGTAATGGAATGGGGCACTTTGCAACTGAGTGCAAGAAGGCTAAAGCACTCATCACTTCAAGCAAGGACTGGATGGACTCTTCCTCAGGCTCTGACACTAAGGTGGTCAACTATGCTCTAGTGGCCAATACTGATGAAACTGCTGTTCCTGATGAAAAGGTACCAGATACTGTTTTTGATTTTGACACTAATAATGTTTCTGAATTAAGACGTTTTCTAAAGTCATTGTATATTAGCTTTAGAAGTCAAACTGCTGAGATTTCTAGGATCTTATCTGAGATGTCTAAACTTAGAAAAAGGAATGATCACTTAGAAGCTGAATTTTCTTTTATGCAAGAGGTACAGAAAGAATGTGATAATGCTAAACACATGGAATTAGAGATGAAATTGAAATGTACTGCTCTTGAAAAGGAACTTGAGTATGCTAATGAGAAAATCAGAACCTGGACTGATTCTGGAAGGAAATTTCATGAAATTAATACTTCTAAGAATTGGAAAGAATGTCTAGGGTATAAGTCAGATGAAGATAAGAAATTGAAAGAGAAATTTGTGATTGATGAGACAGTTAGTCCAAAAACCTACAGGCATGTAATAGACCAAACCAAATCTAAGATTAATCCTGTTAATTTTGTTTTTGGCAAAGATCCCAATTCAACTTTTGAAAAGGGATCTACATCTACTCAAAAAGTCAAGTCTGTGAAGTCTAAACCTGTCAATAAGCAAGTTAATAAGAATGTAGGTCTATTGTCTCAGAAACAACTCAAGGATAAAATTTGTGAGGTTACAGATAAAAAGAAAGAACATACTGTCAAGAGAAATAGGAATGGTAAAGTTGGGATCAATAAAGATAATGGTTACAAGTATATCCCAAATGCACCAATTAAGAAAATGTTGTTTTAACTATGGTAACTCTAATCATATTGCTATTGATTACAAGAAGATTAATACGAATATGATGATGATTTCTCCCCACAAGAGGTTTATACCATGTTTATCTCTAAAGTTGCTTTGTCTTCACAAGTACCTACAAAAAATCAGTCTATTAGCCTACAAAATCAGTCTACCAATCATCTTCCCACAATAATGGCCATCTATGAACGTGGATTTTTGGCTTGCGCTAGATTAGGAGACGAGTTGTTGACAAATGTGAAATTGGAAACTTATCCAGAAATATTCCATGATATTGTTTACCACAAGAAAAAGTTCTATGCTATAAATTTTCGAGGTGGAGTTTTTATGTGTGACATTGATAACAATGACAGAAAAGAAAGGCAACCGCCTAAGGGAAAAATGATTACATCAATTCCCATCGACAAGGGTGACAGAGTTCGAAGTTATATGATTGAAGCATTATTTGGATCCCACATTTGGATAGTGTTAGATATAATTGCTAATGTTTGTTTATCAGTGTTTAAGCAACAGGTACTGACAAGAGTTTATCAGAAGCCGATCAGAGTTTAGTTAAACTCTGATAGGGTGAAGAGTTTAAAGGAAGCCGGTCAGAGTTTATTTAAAGTCTGACAAGGTGATAGTTGAATTAGCTGTCGGTGCAGAATTGAAGATTCTAGAAGCAATACATTCTGAAGATGGAAAGAAGCAGAATATATTGATACAGCTAAGGAAACAGGATAGAAGATAAGAAGCAATCCTTAATTGATATGAATTGTATAGCTAACTTGTAGGAATATCAATTAGAGAAGGATTGTATGTAGCTGTGTACTATATAAACACAGATAGGTTATCCCTAGAAGGGATGCGATCATTGAGATATTTTTTGTGTAACCTAGAAGCTCTTTATGATTCATTAACATCATAAAGAGAGAAGCTGTTAATAAGATTACAGTTTAATTGATTCATAAACAGTGTTATTAATTATTGTTATTCTCATACATACTTGATTATATTGTGTATTCGGCCTAACAATTGGTATCAGAGCCAAGGCTGTTTAATATATACAGTTTTACGATTAAAACACAGTAATAATCATGTCTGAAGAAAATCAAAATCAAGTTCCTCCTGCGGCTGAACAGGTTAAGCCAAATTCTGTGAGTCGATATGAAACTATCAGGGTTCCAATTCTCAGGCCAATAGAGTATCCAATATGGAAGGTGAAGATGACCATGTTTCTGGAGGCTACAGATCCAGAATATCTTGACAGAATCAATAATGGTCCTCATAAGCCAACTAAATTATCTCCTGCTGTTGGTGATAAAGAACAGACACTGATTCCAAAGGAAAAGAAAGATTATACTCCTGAAGACATCTCATCAATTGCAAAGGATGCAAAGGTTAGACATCTACTCCACAGTGCTTTAGATAATGTTATGTCTAACAGAGTAATTGGCTGCAAAACGGCAAAGGAAATCTGGGATGCTTTGGAAGTAAGGTGTCAAGGAACCACTGCTATAAAGAAGAACAGGAAGACAATACTCACACAGGAGTATGAGCACTTTGATTCAAGATCTAATGAAACCTTGACTGAGACTTATGACAGGTTTTGTAAATTACTGAATGATCTGTCTCTGGTTGACAAAGAATATAATCTTGAAGAGTCAAATCTCAAGTTTCTCTTATCTCTACCTGAAAAATGGGATCTGAAGACGACCTCAATCAGAGATAATTATGATCTTGAAGATACAGATCTTGATGAGATTTATGGCTTGTTAAAGACTCACGAACTTGAGATAGATCAAAGAAACAGAAGATCAAGCAAGAAGACAAAATCTGTTGCTCTCAAAGTTGAGGAGAAGCCCATTGAAAAGAAGGAATCATCAAAGAAGAAAGCCAAGGGAAAGGCTTTAGTCATTAAATCTGAAAGTGAGTCATCAAACTCTGATGATGACTCAAACTCTGATGAAGCTTCTGACTCTGAGGATGATGAAGAACAGTTGATGCAAATGGCGGCATTGATGGTGAAGACCTTCAAGAAGATGGGATTCAAGAACTTCAAGAAAGGTAAAAGATTCTCAAGGAGAGATTCAAATTCTGAGAAGAAGAATTTCAGAAAGTCTGATGGAAGGGATACCAAGTCTGGTAAGAAGGACAAATCTGAGATCCAGTGCTACAAGTGCAAAGAGATGGGTCACTATGCTCCAGAGTGCAAGAAAGGAAAAACTGGAAAAGCACTCGTCTCTAAAGGCAAAGACTGGGCAGATACTTCAGATTCTGATGATGGAGAAAATTATGCTCTTATGGCAACTGTCAAAGATGAGACTGAATCATCAGAAAATAAGGTACCCCTAACTACTTATGCGTATGATACTGATAATATTTCTGAATTAAGAATTTATCTTAAGAACATACATGTTAGTTATAGGGATCAGACTTTAGAGAATGAAAGGATTAAATCTGAGAATCTTAGTCTTAAAGAAAGAAACAAGTTTCTTGAAAGAGAACTTGAGAATATGAAGCAGACTCAAAAAGAAAGAGATGATGCTGTTTATGTGGAACAGGAGTTGCTTAAAAGGTATAGGCAACTAGAATCTGATTTAGAGAAGGAAAGAAAAATAATTAAAACTTGGACTAATTCTGGCAGAGATACACATCAAGTTTTTCAAACAGATGCTGTAGGTTTAGGATACAGTGAGGAAGATGAACTTAGGTTTCAAGATAAAATTAAGTTTAGAGCTTTCACAAGTTCATATTCAACTCCTGTAACATTTGTTCCTGAATCTGGAAAGTTAAAATCTGCAGTTGTGAAAGAAACTGTTATGGAGCCAGTTGAAACTTGTGTTGAACAAGTAGATACTGAATCTAAAACAGAGAAGCCTGTTGAGTTAGAAGCTGTTAAAGAACCAATAAGAGTCTGTGAGAAACAGGTTAATGTTGGTTTAATGACAGGAAAACAGTTTAAACATAAGCTCAAAGAGGTTAAGTCTGCCATGAAACCTAAAGGGTCCAAGAGAAATAGGAATGGAAAAATAGGCATAAACAATAGAAATAATTATTTGCCTAATGCTGGTGCTTTAAGGAAAACATGTTACAGTTGTGGTAGTTCTAATCATCTTGCTAGATTTTGCACTAAGAACAAGCATATTAATTCTTTACCTTCTACTTCAGAAGTAAAGAATGATTATGTTAGAGTAAAACCACAGACTTTATGCAAACATTGTGGGAGCACTTGGCATTCTATTTACACATGTAAGAGTTATCATGCAATTTATCATAATTACTATGAGCTAAAACCCAACTTGAAATGGGTTAGAGCAAACTCTGCTAGTGTAAAATCTGACAATGTTAGTTTAAACTCTGAGAAAGTTGATTCCGCTGCAAAAGCTAACACTGTTAAGAAAGGCAAAGGGTCCAAGCAAGTCTGGATCCTTAAAACTAACACTTAGTGTTTGTTTGTGATTGCAGGGTATAATAAAAAGCACACTTATCTTGGACAGTGGATGCTCAGGACATATGACTGGAAATAAAGCCCTGCTATCAGACTTTGTGGAGAAGGATGGCCCAAAAGTTTCCTATGGAGATGGCAACGTAGGACATACTCTGGGATATGGCAACATTAATCTTGGAGGTGTCATCATCACAAATGTAGCTCTAGTCTCAGGACTCAAGCACAATCTGTTATCTGTGAGTCAAATCTGTGACAGAGGAAACCATGTAGATTTTCATAGTGAATACTGTGAAGTTATCAGTAAATCTACTGGAAAAGTTGTTCTAGTTGGACACAGGCGCAACAATATTTATGAAGCAAGTTTGGTAACAAACTCTGATGGAAAAACAGAGTGTCTGACTGCAAGAATGTCAAATGAAGAGAGTTGGAATTGGCATAAAAAGCTCTCTCATCTCAATTTGAACAACATTAATAAGCTGATAAGAAAGGATCTTGTAAGAGGACTCCCAAAATCAACACTCAGTCTAAATGGCCTATGTGATTCCTGTCAAAAGGCCAAACAAAGGAAGTCATCTTTCAAAAGCAAGTCTGAATCTTCAGTGGTGGAACCTTATCATCTTCTACATGTTGATCTCTTTGGACCAGTGAATATAATGTCAATGGGCAGAAAGAAATATGCTCTAGTAATTGTTGATGAATATACTAGATATACATGGGTGTATTTCTTGTCAAAGAAGGATGAAACTGCTCAAATTCTAATGGATCATGTAAATCTACTGGACAAAGGATCACAGCACAAAGTCAAAATAATAAGGAGTGATAATGGAACTGAATTCAGAAATTCATTCATGGAAGCTTTCTGCAAGGAAAGAGGGGTGAAACAAGAATTTTCTGCACCTGGCACTCCACAGCAAAATGGTGTAGTTGAAAGAAAGAACAGAACTTTAATTGAAGCAGCCAGAACTATGCTTGAAGAAGCAAAATTACCAACATACTTCTGGGCAGAAGCTGTTCAAACTGCTTGTTTTACTCAAAATGCTACACTGATCAACAAGCAAGGGAAAACACCATATGAGATGGTGAAAAATAAGAAGCCAAATTTGAAATATTTTCATATATTTGGATGCAAATGCTTTGTGTTGAAGACTCATCCTGAACAGTTGACAAAGTTCGAGTTAAAAGCTGATGAAGGAATTTTTGTTGGCTATCCACTGTCAACAAAAGCATTCAGAGTTTACAATCTAAGAACTAAAGTGATCATGGAATCCATACATGTGTCATTTGATGACAAGAAAATAATTGGACTTGAAGACAAGGATGGATATGATCAACTACGTTTTGAAAACGAAGATCTATTCTCTGATGATATAAACTCTGATGAAGCAGGGTTGACAAACTCTGACGAAGCATACTCTGAACCTCTACTGGTAAATACTGGAGAAACTAATAATTCTCAAATTGAACAAAATAGAGAACCAGTTGAGGGGGAGCGTGAAGAAGCTCAACATGACACAGCAAGTGAGTCAGTTGAGGAAACTGATTCAAACTCTGACAATTCAAACTCTGAGTCATCAAATTCAGGGGGAGCCTCAGAGAATGTAGAAAGTCAACATATGAATCAGGAGAGCATGGATCAAGGGGGAGGATCCAACAATGATGCAAGAAACCACTTACCATCAGCAAGAAAGTGGACACAGGCACACACACCTGATCTCATAATTGGAGATCCTGATGCTGGTGTAAGAACCAGAAGTGCAACAAATAATGAGTGTCTGTATCATGCTTTCTTGTCTCAAACTGAACCAAAGAAAGTGGAGGAAGCTCTTCAAGATGCTAATTGGATTACAGCAATGCAAGAAGAGTTAAATGAATTTGAAAGAAATGAAGTCTGGACACTTGTACCTAGACCAAAGAACAGATCAATTGTAGGTACAAAGTGGGTTTTTAGAAACAAGACTGACAGTGATGGTGTGATTACAAGGAATAAGGCTAGACTTGTGGCAAAAGGTTATTCACAACAGGAAGGAATTGACTATGATGAAACCTTTGCTCCAGTTGCAAGACTGGAGGCCATAAGGATTTTTCTGGCCTATGCTGCACACAAGAAGTTTAAAGTCTTTCAGATGGATGTGAAAAGTGCTTTTCTCAATGGGAAGCTTGAAGAAGAGGTATTTGTTGAACAACCACCAGGATTTGTAGATCCCAAGCATCCAGATTATGTCTACAGGCTTGACAAGGCATTATATGGACTAAAGCAAGCACCAAGAGCATGGTATGAAACTCTTGCTCAATTTCTTTTAGAAAGTGGGTTCACAAGAGGTACAATTGATAAAACCTTGTTTTATTTCAATTCTGGTGATGATTTGCTGTTAGTTCAAATTTATGTAGATGATATTATTTTTGGATCTACTAATGACAAACTTTGTAAGAAGTTTGCAAAGCTTATGCAATCCAGGTATCAAATGAGCATGATGGGAGAGCTTAGTTATTTTCTAGGCTTACAGGTCAAGCAAACAGATGATGGGATTTTTATCAATCAAGCAAAGTATACCAGAAATCTTCTAAAGAAATTTGGTATGCTTGATAGTTCATCTGCAACAACTCCCATGGCTACAGCAACGAAGCTTGACAAAGACACAGGAGCCTCAGTAGATATGACTAACTACAGAGGAATGATAGGGTCTTTACTGTATCTTACAGCAAGTAGACCTGATATCATGTATGCAACATGTCTTTGTGCAAGATTTCAAGCAGATCCTAGAGAGCCTCATCTAACAGCTGTAAAAAGGATTTTCAAATATCTCAAAGGCACCATAACCTTGGGTTTGTGGTATCCTAGAGAATCAGAGTTTAAGTTGATTGGTTACTCTGATGCAGATTTTGCAGGCTGTAAGATAGACAGAAAAAGTACAAGTGGAAGCTGTCAATTTTTAGGTGACAGATTGGTTTCTTGGTACAGTAAGAAACAGAAATCAATTTCTACATCCACAGCTGAAGCAGAGTATATAGCAGCTGGTAGCTGTTGTGCACAGATTTTATGGATGAAGAATCAATTGCTGGATTATGGATTAAGGTACTCTAGAATACCTATTTTCTGTGATAACCAAAGTGCTATTGCTATGACAGGAAATCCAGTACAGCATTCCATGACCAAGCACATCAGCATAAGATATCATTTTATCAGAGAACATGTGGAAGAAGGGAATATTGAGCTTCATTTTGTGTCTACAGACCAACAACTTGCAGATATCTTCACCAAACCTTTGAGTGAAGCTACTTTTACAAGATTGGTAAATGAACTTGGAATGATCTCTGGTTCTGACTAGAGATACGGGTCAGACTCAAAATTTATACATGTTTAATTCTTGTTGCTCATGATTCCTTGCATGTGTTAACTGTTATGTGAACCAGCATGTTAAACTCTGATGATAAACTCTGTGAAGTGTTAGTCATACTCTGAAAGCATACTCTGAAGATAAACTCTGTTGGTCATACTCTGATAATTACAGTTTAAATGCTATACTCTGATTGTAATTTTGTCTGAAACATATGGACCAATGAAGAAATTTGTATGAAGCATAATTCTCAGTAAGTAACTGTGAATCCTTAAGAGTTGTATAGACTCTGATCTCAAAAATGTGCAGTAAGCTAACACAGCATGATACTGTCTCAATATTTATAGCATCTCTTAGTTTATTGATCCTATACACTGAGTCTGTATTAGCTGTTTGCATCTTCTCTCATAAGTTAATTATATTTACTGATAAAAAGTCTAAACTCTGATTATTAATTTCAAATAATTCACCCTCAAATTCAAAAGATGCCAAACAGAGCACAAATTCCTTTGAGATCATGTTGTGCCTAGGACGATCCAGGAACTTATTGTATGAAATAAGGGCTAAAATCTTTGATTTTTGGTGACTAGTGCCAACCACTGATTACTGGAAAAATAAAAAAAAAAAATAAAAAAAAAAAAAAAAAAAAAAAAAAAAAAATTAATTAATAAAGGGGGTGAAAAATAAAAGACATATCCAAATGAAAGGATATCAGTAATACAGAGTTTAGATATAAAATCAGATTTTATGTTATACATGAGAGTTTAGGCAACCAGTTTTTACTACTTTAGATTGTGGATTTTATGCACTTTGAGATGGTCTAAATACTGATTTCGGTAAACTCTGCTACTACACACACATATTTTCACAACTGTACAGATTGAGAAAAGAGTTTAATTGACAAAGAAGGACAAATGGTAAACACTGATGTTTTGTGTGAAATACGCCGAGGTTACTTTATTTTAATCTCTGATGGTTAAAATAATTTCCTTGTTTCAGACAGTTTATGATTTTGGGCTTAGTCATTTGTTTTTCGAAAAAGTGTGATTGAACAGAGAAAAGATAGAACTTGTTTGATAGTGATTGACCAATGTTATTGAGTATGTTTATTAAGTCCTGTTTGTGATTTGTATTGCTGCTGAGTATGTTAGTTAATTGGTTAAAGTTTTTTTGTCTTTCCAATTACTAGGTAAAATTGATAATACTGAAAGTAAAGCAATAAAATGAGTCTTTTTCATTAATTGATTCAAACTCTGTTACATTCAGTCAATTACATACTCATGCTTAGCTAATCTTTCTGGTACATACTAATCACTATGGTTACAAAAGAGAAAATCTATTTAACCAGGACAAGTACTTGAATGCTATCCAACATCGAAGCAGAAGAGCTAGAGCCAGAAGCTATTGTGCTCTACTACTTCTGATGATAGCTACCCAGTTGCTCATCTGGTCATTATACCATTTGGGATAGCTTGAAATCCTCCTAATGATGAATCATCATCATCATCTTCTCGGGATCTCTTTCTGCTTTGCAGCTTGCAGGATTCTAAGAAGAGGTTTTCTTTTGAACCCGACAAGAAACTCAGTTGAAAAAGCATGAAGCAGATCTCCATGGCATCTTCATCTGCGAGGATTGGTGCATCATATGGCCCTGGACGGAAGATGTATACATGAGGGTTGGAGAAAGGCCCTTCGGCTATTTCATCATCTACGATAAGGCCTTCATCATTCAAGAATGAGAGAACAAGAAACTCATCGATAAGATAGTTTTCTTGTTGCTGCCAGTTCATGTTCAAAAACTCTTCCACATCCAGGAATTCGAAAGTTCCAGCCATTTTGGTGTATAGTAAGTTTAAGATATGAAGCCTGTTGTTACATTGCTTTGGTATTTAAAGCATTCAAACAGGGTATCTGAAAGGTTTTTCTTGGAGATTGAAAGGTTTTCGAAGCGCTTGGGATACTAAGGTGCGGAGTTTCGAGACAGTCATTATTATTTTGACTGTTGAGTTCTTTGTACTTTATTATTTAAATTGATAATTTTATTATTATTGATTTTTTTTTTAACGAATATTTTGAGTGTTATATGTGATGACAGGTGTCTCCACGTTTGCACGTGTGTATAGGAAGTTGTTAGATACAGCTGTCAGTGTATTCACGTTTGACATCTGTCCCACTAACATACTTCTAATCTTTACAGTTATTATTTAATACACTACATACACACGATTCAATCTTTTACGCATTTCATCTTCTCCTAACATTTTACTCACACACAAACACTCAAACACTTTCAAAGCCCTGTACTTTTTGTTTTCAAATCTTACAAATGGCAACTACAGCGTTTATTGCTTCTGAATTAGAATTTGTCCCAAATAACTACTCCGCTCCTGTAGCAAATGAGAACGCACCGGAGGCGTTTCATTTGATTCAGAGTTTCTTGTCAAACTCTGATATTGGCACTGCTCTCACCGCACCGTCGAAGCTGTCTGCAACACAAATCAAATCTTTTTGGCAGACAGGTGTGTATGATAATGGAGGAGAGTCTGGATCTCCATCTATCATTTTTCAATATGAGGACAATGACTATGCTGTTACTCCTACTACTGTTCGTGATGCTTTGGGTCTTGAAGATTTCAATTCGTTCACAGTTGCTGTTGGAGATTCTGAGTTAGTTAGAATGATGCGAGAAATAGGTTACTCTGGACCACTGACTAAGATTGGTCAATTGAAGCGACCGCTCTTGAGAAAGGAATGGAGTTTCTTTTTCGACTGCATTACAAGAGCGTTCGGGAAAAAGTGCACAAACTGGGATGCAATTCCCACTGATAGTTTACAGATCGGGTATTCTCTTCTCTATGGCAGTCAATTTGATGTTGCTAGATTAGTTTTAACTAATATTGGTGAGAAAATGCTAGAGAATAGAAATGTTGTTTACTTCTCTAGGTTTTGTCAATTGATATTCAATCATTGCTGCCCTGATGTTGAGATTTTAGATGAGGATGTAATTCTTTCGTTTAAATTACACAAACGTATATTCTCTGATCTTATCAACAAGGATAACAAGAAAGGAGAAGTTGGTCCTTTAATGTTACCTGCTTCTGTGCAACAATTTCTTGACAACTTACAACAGCAAAATGTCTCAACTGCTGAAGCTGGACCTTCTGTATTTCAACCACAGAGGTCAAAGAGATCTAAAGTTCGAGCAGTTAAGTCTAACTTGCAACAACCTGAAGCTGAGGTATCAAATGTTGATGCTGTGCCTCAGAGAAAAAGAATGAAGAAAAAGAGAGCCCAACGACCAAAGACTGTTGCTGCTGATTCTGTTGCAGACTCAGATACTGAAGCTGATGAAGAAAATCTTCATCAGAGAAAGAGAAGATTAGTTGCTAATCAACTTTTTGGTGATATTATTGCCAATATGAACAAAGTTCCTGAGGAAAATGAAGCTCCTGAAGCTTTTGTTCAGGAGGAAGCTGCAAATCCAGAAGCTGTCAATCAAGACAGGCTAAATACTGATGATATTGAAATGGATTTTGATAGAGAAGCTCCTACATCAAATGCTAATGATGTAGTTGAGGAAGCTGCTGCTCATTCTGACAGCAGAATTTTTGATCTTGAAGAAAATGTAAGAGAAGCTGATCAAGCTACTACAGAATTGGTAGAAACTATTGCTTCCCACACAGAAATCATTTCTCTTGATTTTGAGAACGGTGAGGAAGTTGATCAGATTAGAATTGATCATCCTACAGAAGCTGTTGCTGAATCTGCTGATGCAACAGAGAATGTTCCTGTAGCAGCAGAGTTTGTTTCAAACTCTGAAGATGCTCTTGTTCTTGAAGCTCTACAACAATCAGTTGTTGACATTGTTCAGCGAGAAGCAGAGGTACTTGCTAAAGCAAACTCTGATATTCCTGAAACTGTTGCAGAGAAAGTCAATGATGAAGTCACTGCTGAACATGTTCCTGAAGAGATTGCAAGAGAGGATGACAATGTTAATGCTAGTCCTGCTCATTCACCTACACACATATCTGACGTTCAAGCCAACTCTGATGAAGAAAGAGAGTTCAATAGGGCTACTGAAGAACATTTTCAAGAGATGTACTTTAACAACTGGACAGCAGCAGATTGTATTTTCACTTCACAAAGGGCTGCTGATTTAACTGCTAACTCTGTTAAAGAGATTTCAAATCCTGAACTTCTCAGTCATTTCAAAGCGACTGTTGTTCAAATCAAATCATTAAACAATCGTTTTGATGCTTCTGATAAGATGATTGAAGGGTTAAGGAATGATATAGCTACAAGAGAGCTTACACAGCAGAAGGACAAATCTCTATACATCTCTTTGTGTAAAGAGCAAAAGACTTTCAATTCTAGATTGTCGAAAGTTGAGGAGAATCAGACTGCTATGTCTGCTCAACTAACTTCAATTTCTAATGCTCTGGAGTTGCTGACATCAGTACTACTTTCTGATGATGTCAAAAAGGGGGAGAGTGTACCAAGTGACAAATGCAAAGACACTCAAGCTCTGAGACGGAGGGATGATGGTAATGATGGTGGAAGCAAGGGAGGTGAATCTGAAAAGAGTTTAGGCTTAAGACCAAGATCAAGATCAAACTCTGAGAGAAGATCAAACTCTGGTAAGGAAAAAGTAATTTCTGCCAGTGGTTCAAGGCTCAAAAGTTTGATAAACACTGATAAGCCTAGCACTGATGAAGAAGTTGCTGCTAAATTATTTATAGCAGAACACGGAAAAGATGTTACAATTGAAGATATCCAAGCTGAAGAGCAAATGCTTGCTGAAGAACACAGGAAGAATCTTGAAGCTGGGATATACAAAAAGAAAGAAATCAAGGCTCCTAGAAAGAAAGAAACTGGAATTATTATTAAAGAAAATACTCAACAGAGTATACAATACACCAGGAGGCCTATGATTAGAAACTCTGATAAGGGTAAAGGCAAAATGATTGAAAAGTCTAACCTGAAGGAGAAAGAATATTCAACCTCTGACATTGCTCAAGTTGAAACAAGATTACCAAAATCAACCTCTGACGCTGCTCAAGTTGATGATACTATTGAAATTAAGCCAGCCTCTGACAAGGCTCAAGCTGTGCAAACTCAGCTAGCTCCACAACTCCAAGGTATTTTTAGAAGACCTGTACTATCTGAAGCTCTGACACTTCAACCTGTGGATTTTTCTCAAACCAGGACTGTACTTGGAAAAGAAACTTTTGATAAAGCTGGTTTAGGTTCACATAGGGAGAAGAGAATAAACAACAGATCTGGAGATCAATCATCATTGGCAGTATCTGGCACTATTACTCAAGAGAATCTTGATATGCTAGACTCTGTTCAATTGATATTTCACAAGGGTTTGAAGAAAGATTTTCTGTTGTATTTTATGAATGATGGAAGAGTTTACAGAGTTGCAGAGTCTGATATAGATCTCAAATCTTATCAAGAATTGGAGTATGTTCTGTACTTGTTAAAAGTCAAAAACAGAAACACTCACAATGCTGCTACATTTATCAGACAAAAGATGCAAAGATCTAAGGTGATGCTTGGAGGAGGAATTTCAAAGGTATACATTCCTAAGTATAGAGATGCTTATGGAAATGTTATAGAAATGAAGATAAACAGTACAAGACTAAGGACTGATCTGGGAGTTAAAGTCTTAGAATTCAATCTAGAATCTGATAAAGCACATTTTATTAAGCTAGGGAATGAGATGAGGAAGAATTCCATCTATTCTCTGAGAGCTGCTATTTATCAGACTGGTGAATCTGATCCAGAACTCAAGGAACTGAAAGAAATCATGGTTGAAGAGCTGGAAAAGGCTGAAAGAAGACTTCTAATTGATTATCTCAGGACAGTGCCTGATATTCAAGAAATCAAATAAAGTCTGACTGTAAGTTTTTAATATTTTCTATTCTAAGTTAAATTTAAACTCTGTTTTTAAATTAAACTCTGTTATATGTTAAACACTGCATTTGTTAAAAGGTTTTGACATCATCAATTATATGTTTAACTTGTACATTTTATTATGAACAAGTTGGGGGAGATTGTTAGATATAATTGCTAATGTTTGTTTATCAGTGTTTAAGCAACAGGTACTGACAAGAGTTTATCAGAAGCCGATCAGAGTTTAGTTAAACTCTGATAGGGTGAAGAGTTTAAAGGAAGCCGGTCAGAGTTTATTTAAAGTCTGACAAGGTGATAGTTGAATTAGCTGTCGGTGCAGAATTGAAGATTCTAGAAGCAATACATTCTGAAGATGGAAAGAAGCAGAATATATTGATACAGCTAAGGAAACAGGATAGAAGATAAGAAGCAATCCTTAATTGATATGAATTGTATAGCTAACTTGTAGGAATATCAATTAGAGAAGGATTGTATGTAGCTGTGTACTATATAAACACAGATAGGTTATCCCTAGAAGGGATGCGATCATTGAGATATTTTTTGTGTAACCTAGAAGCTCTTTATGATTCATTAACATCATAAAGAGAGAAGCTGTTAATAAGATTACAGTTTAATTGATTCATAAACAGTGTTATTAATTATTGTTATTCTCATACATACTTGATTATATTGTGTATTCGGCCTAACAGATAGTGTTGCGCTTTGATATTAGAGATAATGGTAAACTACCTCCCGGGCAGTTTAGGTACTATACAGGTAATTTTTTGGTATTGAAGTTGGTCGTGCATCATTCTGGTTCTAATGAAATTCCATCATGTATTTGGGTAAAAGATGTAAAAGATTTGGGAAACGAGGCATTATTTATAGGGAGAAATTCATCAGCATCTGTAGCATCTTCGGATCGTATTAAACCAAATAGTATATACTTTACCGACGACTTGTCAGAGTGGTTTTGCGATATAGGAGGAGGTCATGATATGGGAATTTTCAATGTGTAGACGGGCGAAATTCAGCCTCATTTTTCAGGGATTTCTATTCATCGATTCTCTCCACCAATTTGGTACATTTAAATATATAATTACGTAGCAAAATTACTTTCTTTTTCCTGCTTGTTTTTCGGATTGTACGAATATATAATTACTTTCTATCGTTAAACATCAGAAAACTGCATTCTATTCGAAGAGAAAGAACCTGTAACACTTCCGAAATTGAAACCAGATAGTCCTTTCCCAGATGAGTTTTGCCAGATTGATTCCAAGACTGGGACAATTGGAGTGACATCTGTCCACTAGCAAGGAACCCAAGCCTGGTGAAATTAATTAATTATCACACATTACACAAAAGATTTGGAGGTGGCTGGAAAGTTCATTCAAAGAACACAAGGCTTTCAATGTGTACAAAAACAACTTTGGTTCAATGTGTATTTTGATGGATCTTATTAGGTTCAGAAGTAGTTTATACCAAGAAAAAGAAAAATGCAATGTAATTAAATGGTGGCCCTTGTATTTGACACTCTATACGTTTTGAAGCACATATCGAACCTGACTCAACTGAGCAACATTTCCAAAGTCCACATATGTTATTCGTCCATCACGCATAGCAAAGATATTTCCTGGGTGTGGATCCCCATGAAACAGTCCAAATTCTAGCAACTGTCGCAAAGCAGAACTCACTCCAATAGTAAAAAATATATCTATATCAAGTCCAGCGTCCTTAATAGCCTCAAGTGATAAGAAGAAGCTAGCGGTCAGGGAAGAAGGGGTAAACTCTTAAGTTTCTTTACAGGAAATAGGTGGACATCATACCTGCGGATTAGTGCACCGTATACCATCAATCCATTCCATTACTAAAGCACCTGAACCTGAAAGTTGTTTATAGACCCGAGCTATTCTTTCAGTAGGATCTGTTAGAATTCAAACTCTCCTGGATGAAGCAATAATAATATAAAAAAGCCGGGGTGTATACACTCAGTAATAAAAATAAAGACTTCCTGAAAACCCGGAGCAGTAGCTAGGTCAAACAAAACAGCGTGCATACATGCACCAGCTATACACATTTAAAGACAAAGATATAAATTTACAAATAATAGTTGTACGTGCATGGGAAGTGGTGCATGGGAAGTGATCATCTTAAAACGTGTATGCAGGTAAAGATTGAAAGACTGGATAAGTGTATACCATTGTCAAAGCTTCTGGATTATGACTGTTGAATGTGGACATTAAACAGCTGGGCTACTAAATGAACTGCAACACATAAGGTGTGCTATCTTGAAGCTTCCTATGTGAAACAAAGACTTACAAGTGATGAGAAGAAGACGTGTTGCTGCAGTCCTGGAAAATAGGCTGAATACTAGGAGATAAAAAAAGTCTTGTAATAAATCCTACTGATGTAAGCGATGAAGTCAGATATAGCCTATCTATAGGATAGCTTGTTTGTAGTTATAATACACATCGAAGTGAAGTTTGTAAACTGAGCAAAAATATTGTAGAGAGAAAAGAATAGAGTTGTAGCTCTTGAGAGAAAAAAGAAAAGGCTGAAGCCTTGTTGTTGTGTAAGAAAGTTGTAGCTTATTATTAATATTAATATATACAGGTGTGTGTTTGAGTTATACAAAGAATTAATATTTGCTCAAGGCCCATCTACGTTTCCAACAAGTGGTATCCGAGCCAAGGTTCCATTCAAGAAAATGGCGAATATAGTGCAACCAAATATTCCAAAATTGACGTCCACAAATTACGGGAATTGGAGTATCCAAATGAAGGTGTTACTCGGTTCATACGATAATTGGGATATTGTCGAAAATGGGTTCAACGAGCCCGCAGATGCAGCAGCTGAAGCAGCACTTCCAAATGCCGAGAAGACGGCGTTAAAGGAGACCCGAAAAAAAGATAAAAAGGCGTTATACACAATTATTCAAGGTGTTGATGAATCTACCTTTGAAAAAATTTCTGAAGCAAAAACGGCGAAAGAGGCATGGGAGATTTTGCAAAAATCATTCCAAGGAGTTGAAAAAGTTAAAAAGGTGCGGCTCCAAGTTCTATGTGGAGAGTTCGAAAACATAAAAATGAAGGCCTCAGACAATATTGGTGAATATGTTACTCGTTTGAAAACGGTGACAAATGAGATGAAGAGAAACGACGAAAGTCTCGATGATGTTCGGGTCATGAAAAAATTGCTTCGATCGTTGACAAGAAAATTTGATTATATTGTGACGTCTATCGAGGAGTCAAAAGATCTGTCCACGATTTCGATCGACGAGCTTGTGGGATCTCTTCAAGCCCACGAGCAACGAATGAATCAATACGATGATACAAGCCATTTGGAAAAGGCGTTGCAAAGTAAAGTGTCCATTGGTGAAAGTTCAAGCAGTAGCAGTTCTATTCGTGGAAGAGGTGGCTTTAGAGGTGGCTACCGAGGTGGACGAGGACGTGGAAGACAGTCCTTCAACAGAAGCCAAAATACTGAAGGTTATCAACCATCTGGCCGTGGTCAAAATTTTAGAGGTCGAGGAAGAGTCGGATTTCAACGAGGTGACAAGTCTCAGTTTCAGTGTTACAATTGTAATAAATTTGGCCATTTCAGTTATGAGTGTAGAACACCGAAGGTGGAAGAACGAAGTCATTTTGCAGCAGCAAAAGAAGACAAAGATGTGGGTTCCGCGATGTTTCTCACTTACAAAGGAGATGAAGAAGGCAAGAAAAATACTTGGTATCTTGATTCGGGCGCCAGCAATCACATGTGCGGTCATAAGGAATTATTTACGGAGATAGACGACACCATCAGTGGAGAAGTTACTTTTGGTGACTCATCAAAGATTCCAGTCAAAGGGAAAGGTACTGTTACGATTGTGTCAAAGAAAGGTGATAAAAAGTATATAAATGATGTTTATTATATACCTGCTTTGAAAAGTAATATCATCAGTCTTGGCCAACTTGTCGAGAAGGGATATAATATTCAGATGCAGGATAATTCTCTTATCATTAGAAATCAGGTTCGAGAATTAATTGCTAATGTGGAGATGTCAAAGAACCGTCTGTTCACTTTGGATATGCAGACAAATGTGCAGAAGTACTTAAAGTCTGTCATTAAAAATGACTCGTGGTTATGGCATTTGAGATATGGTCATCTTGGATTTTCTGGCTTAAAATTATTGTCAAAGACAAAGATGGTGGACGGCTTGCCAGAAATCAATGAACCAGAAAATTTGTGTGAAGCATGTGTTAAGGGGAAGCAACACAGACAAAGTTTTCCCGTTGGAAAATCATGGAGAGCCAGGAGGCCTTTGGAGATTGTTCACACAGATATTGCTGGTCCATTTGATATTCCATCACTTGGAGGTAACAGGTATTACCTAACATTTATTGATGATTTTAGCAGGAAAAGTTGGGTGTATATCCTCAAAGAAAAAACGGAGGATCTTGATAAATTCAAGGAGTTCAAAGCTTTGGCAGAAAAACAAAGTGGTCATTATTTGAAGGTACTCCGATCAGACAGAGGATGCGAGTATACTTCAAATTTGTTTAAAAGCTTCTACAGAGCACATGGAATCAATCATCAGTTGACAACGGCATATACTCCTCAACAAAATGGCGTTGCGGAGAGGAAGAATCGCACTATTCTAGACATGGCAAGGAGTATGGTGAAAGCAAAGCACATGCCAAGAACTTTCTAGGCTGAAGCCGTTTTATGTGCAGTTTATTTGCTGAATCGCTGTCCAACAAAAAGTGTCAGAAACAAAACTCCAAATGAAGCATGGAGTGGTAGCAAACCATCAGTTGGACATCTCAGAATTTTCGGGTGTATTGCATATGCCCATGTTCCCGATCATAAAAGAAAGAAGCTGGATGATAAAGGCGAGAAGTGTATCTTTACTGGATATGATAAAAGGAG
The DNA here is from genome assembly GCA_030848705.1 of Heracleum sosnowskyi. NCBI lineage: Eukaryota > Viridiplantae > Streptophyta > Magnoliopsida > Apiales > Apiaceae > Heracleum > Heracleum sosnowskyi. The sequence continues at coordinate 2,504,596 of CM061242.1, read as the reverse complement.
CAAGGCTTACAGACTCTATAATCCCCTGACGAAGAAATTAATCATTTCTCGAGATGTTGAGTTCGATGAATCCGATTTTTGGAAATGGAGTGAGGAAGAAAGAAAAGTTGCAGGCTTATTCTTTAATGATGATGATGATGATGACGACACCAACATTGAAGATGATGAAAATGATGATCCAACTCCTCCACAAAGTCCAAACCAACAAACTCCTGCCTCGACACCATCGAGTTCAGGAAGTAGTAGCAACAACAGTTCAGGGGGAGCGCCAAGAAAAATGCGGAGTCTGGATGACATTTATGATGCAACAAGTCCGGTACAAACTACCTTTGATTATTCATTGTTTTGCTTAATGGCTGAGTGTGATCCATTTACATTTGAGGAAGCTTCTGAAGAAAGCAAATGGAATAAAGCAATGGATGAAGAAATTGGTGTTATCAAGAAGAATGATACTTGGGAACTTACAAGTCTTCCAGAAGGACACAAAGCAATTGGTGTCAACTGGGTCTATAAGACCAAGACAAATCAAGAAGGCAAAGTGGAAAAACACAAGGCAAGGTTGGTGGCTAAAGGCTACAAGCAAAGATATGGGATTGACTATGATGAGGTATTTGCTCCGGTTGTAAGAGTTGATACTATCAGACTTCTTACAGCAATTGCAGCACAAAATCAATGGAAGATCTACCAGATGGATGTGAAGTCCACATTCCTGAATGGCTATCTCGAAGAAGAAGTCTACATTGAGCAACCTCCCGGATATGTTCAGAAAGGCCATGTAAACAAAGTCTATAGATTGAAGAAAGCCTTATATGGTTTGAAACAACTTCCGCGAGCATGGAACACAAGGGTTGATGAATACTTTTAGAAAAATGATTTTGTGAAGAGTCCATACGAGCATGCCCTCTACACAAAAACAAATTCAGGGGGAGATATTATGATCGTCTGTTTATATGTGGATGACATGATCTTTACCGGAAATAACCCTGGTATGTTCGATAATTTTAAGAAAGTTATGACTAATGAATTTGAGATGACAGATATTGGTCAAATGTCTTACTTTCTTGGAGTCGAAGTCAAGCAAAGCAAAGATGGGATCTTTATGTCGCAGAAAAAGTATGCGGAGCAGATTTTAAAGAAATTCAGAATGGAGGAATGCAAGTCAGTGAGCACACCAGCAAAAGCAAGCATAAAGTTGAGAATTGATTCAACAAGAGAGTCGGTAAATCCGACATTGTTAAAAAGTCTGGTTGGAAGTCTGAGGTACCTAACTTTCACTCGTCCAGATATCATGTATGCAGTTGGACTGGTTAGTAGGTACATGGAGAAGCCGAAGCAAGATCACTTCATGGCAGCTAAAAGAATTTTGAGGTACATAAAAGGTAAACTTGATCATGGTTTGTTTTACACATATTCTCAGAATTCAAAATTAGTTGGCTACTCAGACAGTGATTATGGTGGTGATTTAGATGACGGGAAAAGCACTTCGGGTTATGCTTTTCATATTGGTTCGGCAATATTTTCGTGGTCATCGAAGAAGCAACAGACAGTTGCTCTCTCAACATGTGAGGCGGAATACATTGCAGCAGCAGCGTGCGCATGTCAAGCTATGTGGCTAGGCTACATATTGGGCGAGTTAAATCTTGCAAAAGATGATCCGGTTCCTATTTTCGTGGATAATAAATCCGCTATTTCATTAGCGAAAAATCCAGTGTCACACAGTCGAAGCAAGCACATCAACATTAAATACCATTTTATTCGAGAGCAGGTGAACGAGAAAATTGTGGAACTGGTGCACTGCAGGACTAAAGAAAATTTAGCGGATATTTTAACCAAGCCGTTGAAGCCGGATGTATTTCACAAAATGAAAGAGAAGATCGGAATGCAAAGTCGAGTTTGAGGGGGAGTGTTAGAATTCAAAATCTCCTGGATGAAGCAATAATAATATAAAAAATCTGGGGTGTATACACTCAGTAATAAAAATAAAGACTTCCTGAAAACCTGGAGCAGTAGCTAGGTCAAACAAAACAGCGTGCATACATGCACCAGCTATACACATTTAAAGACAAAGATATAAATATACAAATAATAGTTGTACGTGCATGGGAAGTGGTGCATGGGAAGTGATCATCTTAAAACGTGTATGCAGGTAAAGATTGAAAGACTGGATAAGTGTATACCCATTGTCAAAGCTTCTGGATTATGACTGTTGAATGTGGACATTAAATAGCTGGGCTACTAAATGAACTGCAACACATAAGGTGTGCTATCTTGAAGCTTCCTATGTGAAACAAAGACTTACAAGTGATGAGAAGAAGACGTGTTGCTGAAGTCCTGGAAAATAGGCTGAATACAAGGAGATAAAAAAAGTCTTGTAATAAATCCTACTGATGTAAGCGATGAAGTCAGATATAGCCTATATATAGGATAGCTTGTTTGTAGTTATAATACACATCGAAGTGAAGTTTGTAAACTGAGCAAAAATATTGTAGAGAGAAAAGAATAGAGCTGTAGCTCTTGAGAGAAAAAAGAAAAGGCTGAAGCCTTGTTGTTGTGTAAGAAAGTTGTAGCTTATTATTAATATTAATATATACAGGTGTGTGTTTGAGTTATACAAAGAATTAATATTTGCTCAAGGCTCATCTACGTTTCCAACAGGATCTCCTTCAAAGTTCTCTAAAAAATCTTCAATACTGCGAGCTTCCTGTGAATTCAACATACCATATTATATTAAACACCACTTGCTCAGATGTACTTTGTCATTTTCAGGCCAGTTCGCCATGACAAACATTATTTAAATAGCTTTCTGTTCTTATTTGGGATTTCCCAATATAAGTATCCTCTTGCTACAAATACTTTTACTCCTCTTGCTACAAATACTTTTACTAAGTTCACTACTTTAAAATACTCTCAAAATGGTATGAAATTGAAAACTTACGTTAAATTTGGGCATAGGAAGCTGTATTTAATCACGCCATGATGAAATGCCATAAAACAAGCGTAATGTCATATGCACCATAAAAATAAAATTGCAAACAATACCAAGGTATAATCAAGCTCCTCCAGAAGCTTCTCGCCAAATTCATCAACTATAAGTTCTGCATTGCAACCTTATTTCTGTAGACTGATGCCATTCAGAAAGGATTCAAGAGTGCGGAAAAGGAAAAGATCTCAATATATTAAAGGCTCTATCTCCGGCCTTTGAACCCGTAAATGTTGGAAATATTGCATATTTTACAATATTTTTAATCCGAGAAAATCTAACATTGTTTATAACTAAACATCTATAAACAATTAAACAAGTATAACGACAATTTATAAAGAAAGTAAACTAAACACAACAATTACAAATAAACAATAGATTAACTAAACATATTTGAACTAATCACTTATAAGAAACTAATAATTAACAATAACAAATGAACTAAACATATTGATATTACACCTGATAAATATATAAAATAATAAAGACTAAGTAAGAGATGTAGCCTGTAACAATGGTGGTGGTGGTGGTGGTGGAAGAGGCGTGTAAGCATTGCCCTAAGGAACATACAAAATTAACGAATCATAATTTAAGCGTTTTTTGGTTCTTATTTTTTGTACCAAGATCATGTCTATTCACGCCATATAGCTATTTGGGTTCATATCTATGTTGTTGTATACATAAATTGTAAAATTACTTATTTAAAAAATTGTTTCTGAAGTGCTAGATTCTAGAGAACTATTTTGCTACACTTATAACGTGGAACTAAATTCGGCTTTGTAGTAATTTTAGCCTACGTTACATTAACAGATGTGATATATTTCACTCTTTCACTTATTTTATCTAGTTCTATTGATTTTAAGAAAGGTTTCTGTGATTACAGAGCTTTGTGCTTGCATCTGTATGTTTTAATTTAAACTCAACTTTGCTTCCATATCTTCTTATTTCTAATTCCATTTTCTCTTTTTGAGCTTATAAACGTCATATGTGTGTTATTTGCATTAGTTGCTCTGTAATTCGTTTCCCTTATACACTTGATCTTTCTTATTTCATTGCGGTTTAAAATTATAATATACGCATCTGTTGGTTCTTATAGTAAGCTAACAATTATTTCTATCCACGTCATGTATATAGCTACTTGGGTTCATATCTGTATTAGTGTGTACAAAAGTGTAATGATACTTATTCAAATAAATCTTTCTGAAGTGGTAGCTTCTAGCGAGTTGTTTTGTAACATTTTTAACGCGGAACTAGATTTGGTTCTTTAGTAATTTTAGCCTAGCAAATGTGAGATATTTGTAGGACTTGGTTCAACTCTTAAGCAAGTAGCTAGGGATGTGTTTGTGCTAGCAAATAAAAATGGAATGCAAATTTCATGGACTTTGCATGGTTCGATTACTTTATTGTGATGTTAGAGAATGTGTATAGGAGCAACTTACCGGCCCAAATCTGGGTAACCCGGGGCTGATTTGTTGTAAATTTCCCTTTCTCTCAGTGCTTTTCTCGATCGGTATGTATATTATATTTTTTTAAAGATAATAAATCTAGGAGGTTGAAGACAAATTTTAGCTCTCTGAGTTCTTGTCGTTGATGTATAATTTGAGCACCTACTTATTTGTCAGCAATCTTTAACAGAGACTTGATCTACTTTTTTGGTTGCAGGCCTCTTCATCAAAGACGTGAATGTTAAGGAAGACGATCTTCGCAAAATGTTCCAGGGTATTGGTAGGTACTACTGTGTTAACTGTAGCCCGTAGGTCAAATGTTTCTTTTCGAATATTGAGGATAATCTGACTAGCTCTTTGTCATTGATAAATTTCACTAGCAAAACAAATAAAATGAAAAGTTTACATGCATGATAAATTTTCCGTTTATTTTTCCTACTTTGGGATAAATAGATTGTTAAATATAGTACAAATGTGGCTCTCCTAAGATGCAAGTTGTCGAGACAGGTACTTTGAAATTTAAAATTCTTTATGGATAATTGTTATGGATTTACTAATAATAGTATATATAATTGCTTAGGGTTTCACTTGGTACATACTTCGCATGTTTTTGCAATTAGAGGTTCTCATATCTGAAGTCAATTTTATCTACAAAATACATATTTGAACATTGACGGACCTAAAAACATTAGTGAGCGGGGTACAAAAAATTAAAAAATTTAACTATGTAAAAAAACTAATAATTTCAAAACGTATCAAACTGCAAGTCCTAGCCAATTTGGTTTTACATGTTCATATATAGAGGTTGCAGTTGGTCAGCCACATGTTGCAACTTGCAAGAAGTTCGAGTCCTGACCACTAAAAATAAAAGTTGATCCCATATAAAATATATATTTAATTTAATATATAAAATATAAATATATTTTTAAGTTATCGAAAAAAATTTGTAATTTAAATCGGGTTTGGTTGGGTTGACCGAAAAAAAATAGAACCCATACCCAACCCATTTAATTCGGGTTGAGATTTTTTTAACCCAACCAACCCATGAACACCCCTACTCCTAGTTCAGAACTGCTCTAAAATGAATAGAGATCATAACTTTTGCAGACTTGAAGAAGAGAGAAGAATGCACTTCTTTGATTTGGGATACTTTCTTTTTCTTTCCTGAGTTTAATTTTAATCAAAAATAACATTTTTCTGATGGTCCCCGTATGTTTCTTCATGTGCATGAAATAAAATAGACACTGCAAGATAAAATTTAACCGAAATGAAACCATAAAAAAGTACTCGGATCAGATTGGTTAATCAAATTCTAAATCAAAAATAATTTAGTATAATTAAGTTAACATCTATGATTTAAACAAGATCGAGTAAAGACAAAATCATGGAAAAAACAAATTTGAAACGAAGACTTTGACGGGTAACACAAAATCAAAGGGGAAAATAACCTGTATTTTTTCGAATATTAGCTCAAATGTTAATTTGAGTTTTATAATTTATTTGTCCTCGTACTTGAATCTATTCATCGAACATACGACTTGGTCTCAATGTATAACAATCTCTGGATACATGAATAAATATAATCTCTATCTAGCAATTAAATCACATTAATAACCGTCTTTTATAACTCAACTATTACAAGTACTTAACTTAAGAATAAATATCACATCTTCACACTAGTGTACTCATAGAATAAATAAGCATCTAACAATGGTATTTTCTTTCTCATTGCTTTCTGTCAAGTTGTGAAAAGTGCACCTGGTTTTGTAGTTAAAATTCGATTAATGGTCCAAATCTTCGAATACTCAATTTTAGTATCTAGCGATTATTGGAAATTCAATATATAACCATCTTTTCTAACACCGGCTATTACAAGTACTGCTAAGTAATTGGATTATCTTAACTCTCATACTCGTGTCAAGAAAAAAATGAAAGAGACAAAGTTTTAGAGTCACTAATGTGTTTCTTAATTTTAAAAATGACGCGAATTTTTTTGGTTAACAAAGTTGTCAGACTTCAAAAAAATTCCCAAAAATTTTTGCATTTATTTTTATGCCTAATCAAATTTGAGGATGATAAATTATTATAATTTTTTTTTAATCACAAGAGAGGGTAACTATACATTTTGATGGCCTTTAAAATAACGAAGACGCAATTATAAATTATTTGAAAAGAACTTTGTCGGTACATAGATGGATCACATATAAAATAGGTAGACTAAATTAAGAAAGGGAGGGTAAAAAGGTAAACAAAATAAAGGGTAGAATTGGAAAAAGAATTAGATGGGATATAAGTACAAGATAAAGTTTCAACTACAGAAGTACTACTGCTACTAATTGTTCTTACAAGAACAGAGTAAAAATGGTAAAATACTCTCTTTTGTTCATGGTTGGACTAAAAAACATTGCAGAACTTCAACCGTCACGGACAGGTTTCAACAAAGACATCAACAGTATTATGATGAAATGTGAAAAGTGTGATCATATTCAAGACAGGAACATTGTTATTGTTTATGAGAAAAGCTGGTGTGATATGAGAACGACTCCAAGTCCAAAAATCAAGGCAATAGATTCATGTTGAATTTTAAATACTCTATTCATCACAATATTTTTTGTTTAACAGTGCAGAAAGTGTGATGTTGGGGAATAATCATCATTTCTAATCATGCTAATGAAGCCCTCACCGAGCAGATGAGCACCAAAGGGACATCTATGAGGCTCATGGAAATTGAATTTGTTGATTTCATTCCTGTAGATTGTAATTTTGGAGCTGGATGGCAACTCGAAACGGTAATACATCTTTCTCCACAGTTTCTTTCTTTTGTGAATCATAAAGTTTATGTTTATAACTTTTATGATTTCACTTAATCAGGTTCAAGGAACAATATACAAAAATGTGAACCTATCAGCCAGAGATTTTGAAGCCTATGATGACACGGGAGCCTTCTCATTCTCGAGTAATTTTCGAAGAGGTTCAAGATACTGCTACTCATACACAGACATTAATAAAGTTTATGAACCCCACCTGATCTTCACAGTAGTGTACTACTAGAATAAATAAGCATCTAACAATGGTATTTTCTTTCTCATTGCTTTCTGTCAAGTTGTGAAAAATGTACTTGGTTTTGTAGTTAAAATTCGAATACTAGTCCAAATATTTGAATACACATTTTTAGTATCTGAATGCTTGTTCGGGTAAAATTTGAGTTTGGTTGAGTTGATCGACCATGGGTCCAAAATTTGACCCTCGAAATCTGAAAATTTGAACTAATCCTGAACAAATGAATCGAATCCAACATATCTAATCTACTACCTTCATCTAGCGATTATTGGAAATTCAATTTATAACCATCTTTTTTAACACCGGTTATTACAAGTACTGCTAAGTAATTGGACTATCTTAACTCTAATACTCATGTCAAGAAAAAAATGAAAGAGACAAAGTTTTAGAGTCACTAATGTGTTTCTTAATTTTAAAAATGACGCGAATGTTTTTGGTTAACAAAGTTGTCAGACTTCAAAAAAATTCCCAAAATTTTTTGCATTTATTTATATGCCTAATCAAATTTGAGGTTGATAAATTATTATTATTATTTTAATCACAAGAGAGAGTAACTAGATATTTTGATGGCCTTTAAAATAACGAAGATGCAATTATAAATTATTTGGAAAGAACTTTGCCGGTACATAAATGAATCACATATAAAATAGGTAGACTAAATTAAGAAAGGGAGGGTGAAAAAGTAAACAAAATAAAGGGTAGAATTGGGAAAAGAATTAGATGGGATATAAGTACAAGATAAAGTTTCAACTACAGAAGTACTACTGCTACTAATTTTTTTTTACAAGAACAGAGTAAAATGGTAAAATACTCTCTTTTGTTCATGGCTGGACTAAAAAACATTGCAGAACTTCAACCGTCACGAACAGGTTTCAACAAAGACATCGACAGTATTATGATGAAATGTGAAAAGTGTGATCATATTCAAGACAGGAACATTAATATTGTTTATGAGAAAAGCTGGTGTGATATGAGAATGACTCCAAGTCCAAAAATCAAGGTAATAGATTCATGTTGAATTTTAAATATTTTATTCATCACAATATTTTTTGTTTAACAGTGCAGAAAGAGTGATGCTGAGGGAATAATCATCATTTCTAATCATGCTAATGAAGCCCTCACCGAGCAGATGAGCACCAAAGGGATATCTATGAGGCTCATGGAAATTGAATCTGTTGATTTCACTCCTGTAGATTGTAATTTTGGAGCTGGATGGCAACTCGAAACGGTAATACATCTTTCTCCACGGTTTCTTTCTTTTGTGACTCATAAAGTTTATGTTTATAACTTTTATGATTTCACTTAATCAGGTTCAAGGAACAATATAAAAAAATGTTAACCTATCAGCCAGAGATTTTGAAGCCTATGATGACACATGAGCCCTCTCATTCTCGAGTAATTTTCGAAGAGGTTCAAGATACTGCTACTCATGCACAGACATTAATAAAGTTTATGAACCCCACCTGATCTTCACAGTAGTGTACTACTAGAATAAATAAGCATCTAACAATGGTATTTTCTTTCTCATTGCTTTCTGTAAAGTTGTGAAAAATGCACTTGGTTTTTTAGTTAAAATTCGAATACAAGTCCAAATCTTTGAATAAACATTTTTAGTATCCCAATGCTTGTACGAGTAAAATTTGAGTTCAGTTTAGTTGATCGACCTTGGGTCCAAAATTTGACCCTAAAAATCTGAAAAATTGAACTAATCCTGAACAAAAGAATCGAATCCAGCATATCTAATCTACTACCTTCATCTAGCGATTATTGGAAATTCAATTTATAACCATCTTTTCTAACACCGGCTATTACAAGTACTTCTAAGTAATTGGATTATCTTAACTCTAATACTCATGTCAAGAAAAAAATGAAAGAGACAAAATTTTAGAGTCACTAATGTGTTTCTTAATTTTAAAAATGATGCGATTTTTTTTGCTTAACAAAAGTTGTTGACTTCAAAAAAGTTCCCAAAAATGCTACTTGTCTCTTGATTCATAATTGATCAATTTAACTAAATTAGATCTGATTTTGACACTTCAATATTATACTCATAAAAGTATGGTCGAGTGACACATACTTAAACGGGTAACACAAAATCAGAGGAGGGATAAACTTTTATGAGAAGTGTCAAAAGAAATCTAACTAGCTAGCCAAAAGAAATCACAAACGAACCTAAAGGGCATAGTAAGGAAAAAGAAATAGATGGGATTCTAATAAACAAATTATGCCTAAAGGGCATTTTTTTATCATTTCTTTATGCCTAATCAAATTCGAGGATGATACATTATTATTATTATTAATCACATGAGAGAATAACTAGACATTTTGATGGCCTTTAAAATAACGAAGAAGCAATTATAAATTATTTGGAAAGAACTTTGCCGGTACATAGATGAATCACATATAGAATAGGTAGACTGAATTAAGAAAGTGAGGGTAAAATTGTAAACAAAATAAAGGGTAGAATTGGGAGAAGAATTAGATGGGATATAGGTACACGATAAAGTTTCAACTACAAAAGTACTACTACTACTATTTTTTTTTACAAGAACAGAGTAAAAATGGTCAAATACTCTCTTTTGTTCATGCTTGTACTCAAAAACATTGCAGAACTTCAACTGTCACGAACAGGTTTCAACAAAGACATCGACAGTATTATGATGAATTGTGAAAAGTGTGATCATATTCAAGACGGGGAGATTGTTATTTTTTATAAGAAAAGCTGGAGTGATAAGAGGACGGCTCCAAGTCCAAAAATCAAGGTAATAGATTCATGTTGAATTTTAGAATTTTCTATTCATCACAATATTTTTTGTTTAACAGTGCAGAAAGTGTGATGCTGAGGGAATAATCATCATTTCTAATCATGCTAATGAAGCCCTCGTCGAGCAGATGAGCACCAAATGGATATCTGTGAGGCTCATGGAAATTGAATATGTTGATTTCACTCCTATAGATTGTAATTTTGGAGCTGGATGGCAAATCAAAACCGAAATACATATTTCTCCACAGTTTCTTTCTTTTGTGACTCATAAAGTTTATGTTTATAACTTTTATGATTTGACTTAATCAGGTTCAAGGAACAATATACAAAAATGTGAACCTATCAGCCAGAGATTTTGAAGCCTATGATGACACAGGAGACTTCTCATTCTCGAGTAATTTTCGAAGAGGTTCAAGATATCGCTACTCATGCACATACATTAATAAAGTTTATGAACCCCATCAGATCTTCATAGTAGTGTATTACTAGAATAAATAAGCATCTAACAATGGTATTTTCTTTCTTATTGCTTTCTGTCAGGTTGTGAAAAATGCACTTGGTTTTGTAGTTAAAATTTGAATACTAGTCCAAATCTTTGAATACACATTTTTAGTATCCGAATGCTTGTTCGAGTAAAATTTGAGTTCGGTTGAGTTGATCGACCTTGGGTCGAAAATTTGACCCTCAAAATCTGAAAAATTGAACTAATCCTGAACAAATGAATCGAATCCAGCATATCTAATCTACTACCTTCATCTAGCGATTATTGAAAATTCAATTTATAACCATCTTTTCTAACACCAGCTATTACAAGTACTACTAAGTAATTGGATTATCTTAACTCTCATACTCATGTCAATAAAAAAAAATGAAAGAGACAAAGTTTTAGAGTCACTAATGTGTTTCTTAATTTTAAAAATGACGCGAGTTTTTTTGCTTAACAAAAGTTGTTGACTTCAAAAAATTTCCCAAAAATGCTACTTGTCTCTTGATTCATAATTGATCAATTTAACTAAATTAGACCTGATTTTGACACTTCAATATTATATTCATAAAAGTGTGGTCGAGTGACACATACTTAAACGGGTAACACAAAATCAGAGGAGGGATAAACTTTTATGAGAAGTGTCAAAAGAAATCGAACAAGCTAGCCAAAAGAAATCGCAAACCAACCTAAAGGGCATAGTCGAGAAAAAGAAATAGAAGGGATTCTAATAAACAAATTATGCCGAAAGGGCATATTTTTTTTTTGCATTCTTTTTATGCCTAATCAAATTCGTGGATGATAAATTATTATTATTTTTTTTAATCACAGGAGAGAATAACTAGACATTTTGATGGCCTTTAAAATAACGAAGACACAATTATAAATTATTTGGAAAGAACTTTGCCGGTACATAGATGGATCACATATAAAATAGGTAGACTGAATTAAGAAAACAAAGAGCATACGTGTACAATGAAGTGCCAAAAGTAGCTAAAGTGGACAATAAGGTGCCACATGTTGATCTAAATATAATTATGTTAAATTACAAACGACTCTTGATTATCTGCTTTTCTGGATTTATATTCTTCTTTCAAAGTATTTGTTTTTTCTTAAATATTTTCAAGATACGGTGCCCAGGAGTAGTGATAAACTTCATGCTTAATTTGATTTTCAGTTTGACAAACCTTTTCCAGTTTTACATTTTTGTTGAATAAATTGTTATACTCCAATTCATTCCTAGTAATTAAATTTCAATTAACTCCGAATTTTTAATATCTTCTTCATGTCACAGTAATCTAGAATATGTGTCATATGTTTGCGTTTAATTGATGGAAATCTGACTACATCTGATGATCCTCCTGTTGTATTTGGTTGTTTGAATAAAGAATTCATTGAAAAGGTTTGACCACAAAAAACTTGGCACTTTTTATATTTCAAGACTTAAAAAATTAGGTGACAGTAGCAAGCATTGTTTTTGTGAAGAAATGACATACGATGTTGCAACAACGTTACTCTAAAATGTCAATTTTCTGGCAGATGTCGTGTTGCCCAGTAAATAACAATTATAGAAGGGGGTTGAATACAATTGTATAAGATTCTCGACTTATTCAAGTATATAAAACAAATATGAAAGAACAATAACAGCTTTATGAAATCTGATATAAAACTGTTACAAACTCTCTCAAGAAATTCTGATGTTCTTGAGAGCTGCTAGGTTACACAAATACTCGAGTGTATGATCGTTGTTAAAACGAAACCTAAACTGTGTTTATATACTTCACGCAGCTTCTCTATCAATAACAAGATAAGTCCTAATCAATTACAAAGATAGAAACATATCCTTAATCGATAGCTACATTCTACAAACCAGGAACCGACAGAATAAACTTCCATGTTTAACTAGACTCCAAATATAACTCGAAGTAGGAATCCTGATCAGCTTCCAGTCCTGATGATCAATCCTGATCCCAGTCCTGATATACATCTTGATCCTGACGACCATGTAATCCTGATGATGTCAGCAATCCTGATCAGTTGAGTCTAGCTCCTGACGATCATTGAATTCTGATCTAACAATCTCCCCCAATCTCATACTTTGTGAAATAAAGTATAGATTCCTAAGATTCAATGATGTCAAAAACATATATACAAAATGTACAAGTATCTGCAGCAACAACTTATCTGTTTAAATTCTTTGATAAAACAGATTCATCTTCAAGAAGTTGGATAACAAATTTTCTTCTTTTTCTTCAAGAATTTGAATCAGTCTTTCCTTAAGATTTCTGAGTTCTTCATCTTCCTCATTAATCTGGTAGATAGTTGCTCTGAGATTCAATATGGAGCTTCTCTGAAGACTATGTTCTTCAAGCAAAAGATAAGCAATTTCCTTCCCATCAGGATTGAGAGTAAGTTGAGTCATGCCAAAAGTTACTTCTTTAACAGCAGTACCCCTTTGCATTTCCACATCCTGAGGCAGAATAGCCAATACCGGTGGAAAGATTCGATTTGAACGAGACCCGTTACTCGTAGTCTGTTGCAGTGCCTAGGGAGGCAGCATACGTAAGAACGAAGACGTTCAAACTTCATCTATGATTAAGGGTACTTAGTTACCTTAACTAGTAGAGGCATTACCTTATTTTTGGGGTTTAACTCCCCACGATCAGCGATTCCACCAAGGAAGGTGTTTACTACGGTACTGAGGCATTTTATTACCTCAAGCAAGATTTTTGTATGTACGTACTACGCAAGGTGTCATTGTGACACGAGTGCGCCAAAAACGAGATATATTTAAAGAATCAAGACGGACTAAGGAAGTCTGGGAAAGACTTAAATAAAAAGGCTGTTATGCCACAAGTGTTAAGCTTATGTAGCATCCGGGATTGATACAAGAAAGGAAATGTTTGGTATGAAAACGGTTATAATAGTAATTGGGTTTAAGCCTGTAGATTCTAACGATCTTCCGGAGTACCGCCCAGTTGACATATGGAATTCGTCGTCGCTATGGGCGACACCGGTATCGAAGTCCTCTTATGATAAGAACGCTTGCTTGAGATGCTTGCGCCGAGTCGAATAGAACTCCCTGCGATTGCAAATGTTGATGGTTGAATTCTTAGCGACTATTATGAGTCGGCAATGACGTAAGTATCGAACACCTTAGGGTGCGTGGAAAAGAAAAGCTTTGGAATTGAACGATTATCCATTAGAGGAGCCGACGTAAAAGGCATCTGTAGAGACCTTGGTAGTACCCTCCCCATTTGCAAATTATGTTGGATACTTCCCCAATCTATGATCTATCTTGACCTCTTTCCAAGAAAGAATTCTGATAAAGGGTATATTCCCTCTTCGAAGTTATTTTATAACACTTGTGTTAAATCATATTTAATTTCAATTGTGTTAGAGGCTGTCACGATGCCTACTTTCAGGTTTTCGAAGCCCTGTCAAATGATGTTATTCAAGCTTCCACTTTTCTTCAAATAATGAATAACCCTATGATGATACCTCGCCACTTGCTTGTTGAGTACCAGTATCTTTTTGGTTATTCTTTTCTTTGGAAACCGCACCTTGGAATATGTTCAATTTTAATCCAAGGTGTTCCTTTGAGAAATATTGTCGAAAGGCGATAATCATTAAATTGATCTCGAATTGCTTTCATACTTTTCAACTTCCACTGAGACAAACAACCCTATACTTATAGGGGCTACAAGGACTATCTGTCTATGTGATAGAAGTCTGATGGGACGTCATCACTTGTGAGTTGTGAAATACAAGAAGGCTAATTACCTTTAGTAATGTCTCAATCGAGGCACACAACGTTGAGTTCTTATGATCATGTTGATCTCTCGGTAAATTCTCTTACCTCCAATAAGGTTACCTTAAAACTCATAACCTTATGATCACCAGTGTGTGACGTTTTCCTTGATATGGGAGCTATCATTTCAAGGCCCCATAATTTTTGTTATCCTCATTGAATTCCAAAGGGAGGCCAACCAGGTCAAATAAGTCAAAATTCGCTGATAGGAATTAGATTCGCAACGAAATCGCCTATGGCAGATGCGAATCCCTAAGACGAATAGAATATTAGTGACATATCAATGAAATTGGTTTATTCTCCCAAGGATATTTTGATAATGGAAAGGGGGTCAATCGATATATGTGAAAGGAATAGCGATGTGTCGTGGACTCTAGTGACAACGGTGTTAGATAGATGCCCTATATTGGAATTGAGATTTTGGAGGAGTTGTTTACGAATGGACACTACCTCTGGGTTAGCAAGATAAGTACTGGCGATGGAGTCAGAGGGAGCTAGTATTGTGACTTGGGAGAGGTGCAGCGTGTTGTTTTTAGAGAAATAATTTTCGGAAATATATGGAGACCCGGATGAAAATGAAAGTTAAAGAGTTAAAACAAGAAACCATGACTGTGACTGAGTATGAGGCCAAGTTTTTCCGAATTATCGAGGTTTGTTCCGGAGTTTGTGAACACAGAATAAAAGAAAGCCAGTAAGTTTCAACCAGGGCTACCTCCAACAAGCAACCCACTGTTAGGACCTTTAAATAGTAGGTACCCTTCTATACTATTTAGACAGAGCTAATGTATCGTTGTACATCAAGAAGTTGCATGGCAATTAAACCTTAAGGCCGAGCCGCTAAGGGAATATTTACAAGTAGAAATAGTCAATCGAGGGATTTTCCCATAAGACTGGTACATCCAGGTTGTGAACTAGAAATATGAGGTCGACACTTTTGATAGACCTGATCCCTTTCAAGTTGGGAGAAGTTGATATTATAATAAGAATGGGTTGGTTGACACCCAATGGAGCCCAGACTGATTGTAAGGGAGAGAGAGTAATAAATAAAGGATGGAGACAGATTCAGAGATTCTTGAATATAGTTCAGACTAAGAAACTATTACGCCAGAGATACGAGGCTTAATTAGCTCTTATGGTTGACGCCAAGAAAAGAGACACCAAGTATAAAGGAAACTACAGTGGTTTTGGGAGGCCATACAAGATCTTAATGCGCTAACAAATATCGATTGGGATGACATGAGAATGAATAACGAGTATTCAGGTTATAGTGCCGCATCTCCTGTTAGCCTCAGTGAAAATGAAAGAGTTAGCGACTCAGTTACGAGAATGGCTGGGCAAGAATATGATAAGACCCAGTGTACCACCGTGGAGAGCCCGATGTTGTTGTAAGAAAGAAAGATGTTAACACAAGATTATGCATCGAACCTCGAGAGTTGTATGAGTTCGACATGGAGAATAGGCACCCTTGTAAATGATTGTTTGATCAGCGGAAGAACGCTGTGTATTTCCAAATTTATTCAAGAACTGGATATCACCAGTTGGAAGTTAAATCCGAGGATATACCCAAGACTGCGATTCGAACTAGGAATAGACACTTCGAGTTTTCAGCGAGTTTATTTTGAGTTAACTAATGCACCCACAAATTTTTATGGAATGTAATGAATTGGCTTTGAATTATCCGTGATAGTAGATAACATGAGATGGAGAAATGGCTAGAATTGACCTAGGATTATGACTGTGAGATACACTACCATCCGGGGAAGGCCAATGTGGTGGCCGATACCCTTAATTAAAATGAGACAGAGATGGATTCCGAATGATCGGGAATTAAAGGATGAGATTTTACACAAAACCCAAGTTAGTCCAACAAACTAGAAAGACAAAAGATTTCACCAACAAGCGGCTAGTGACAACCAAGACAGACAGAGAATATGAGGTTAGAGATTCGTGATGCTAAAAGATATCCTCGTGGAAGGAATTAATGAGATTCGAAAAGAAAGGGAAGTTGAGCCCGAGATTCATTGGGCCATCTGTGAGTTTAAGACGCGTCAGGAAGGTGGCCTACGAGCCAGCCTTACCCCCCCCCCCCCAAACTTGTAGAATGGTCATAACGAGGTTCATGTGTCAATTCTATGTCAGTATGCTATAGATGCCCGGCATATGTTAGAGTACGAGCAGGTAGATATACAACCTGGTCTGACTTACAAAGAACAACCTGTGGAAATCGCGGATAGAAAAGAGCAAGTACTAAGAGACAAGGTTGCCAAGCTAGTGAGAGGTTTGTGGAAAATCAAGAAGTGGAAGAATCCACTTGGGAGTTAGAAAGTGCAATGAGAGAGAAGTACCCCCCCCCCAGTTATTCCTAAGCTGATTCCGGGATGGAATCCTTTTAAAGATGGGAGACTGTAATAACCCGAATTTTTGGTAAAATTAAAACTTTTCTTATTTTGATTAAGTGCATCAGTGAATAGTGAATTTGGTGGATGAATAGTGATTTTGAGGATTAAGAAAACTTTTCATGCCGCCTATGTACGAGACGTAATGTGGATATTCCGAAGTCATATTAGTGATCTACGGAGTAAATAAGTGAATGTAAAGACGATCAGAATTCAGAAATTCCAAATTTTATTTTGGTGTAGTATTTGACCGGGCAGTGAATTATATATTACTATAATCAAGAAATGAGATATTAAATTTGAGGATTTAATATTTTGGAATTTTATTATATTTGATTTGAGAATTTAGAACGAAAACCGCTGATACTTTATAACGAGATTAAGCGATTAAGCAAACGAATCATGGATTAAGGATTGAAATTATGACAAGATTAGATATCCTACATGATCATCAAGAGAATTATATCAAGTGGACTCAAGGATTTAAACAAAAAGGAAGCTAACCAAGAGTTAAGGAACTCTATAAAAAGAGATTGAGAATATTCGAAGAAACGCGAGAACATTTTCTAAGAACAAGGAATAAAAAGGGAAAGAAAGGAATTAGTGGAGGAAGTGTGTTAAAGAAGCTTGTAAGCTTAACCAAACTTGAGGGGCTAACTTGCATTTTGTTAAAACAAAATATCTACCATCACCACACTTCCACCACACATTACACACACAAAATTAGCAGCCCCCTCACCCCCATTTTCTTGAAGAAAAAAACGTAGCTAGAGGAAGAAGAAGAAGATGGTGGATGAGCTTCCATTTCTCCACCAAACCTTGCATACAATAGCTTAAAAGAAAGAGTGAATCAAGCTTGTTCTAACTAAGGTAACATCTCCAACACCGACCATCTCTAGCATGATCTTTTCTTGATATGAAGAAGATGATGAATAGTGTTTTGAAAAAGTTTTGTGTTTATAATTTAAGTTTGAAAGCATGTATGTGTAGTATATGTAATGGGTTGATGTTTTAAGTGATTAGATGAATTGTTGGTTGAGTTTGGAGGATGGGTTATGAATTTGTTTTGAATATTCATGGAGGATTTGACTGAGATGAGGGAGTATAAGGTGGATGGTGAGTTTGAGATTGATTGGTATTGATTTGGTTGTGTTTTGAAAATGGAAAATGTTAAGTTTTAAGCCGTCGTAATGCCCGATTCTCGTTAACTCTAAAAACTGCCTAGAATCCGAAAACCTAACTGCCTCTTTTGGTTCAGTGATGAACATGAGTGTGTAGATCTTTGTTTCTAGTTTACGTGAGCGCAAGAATCATGTCATTATGATTTACGGTTTATGAGATATGACCATTTTAGTGAAAGTGGTTCAAGGAATGAAATTGCAGAAACACATCAACTTCATGACTGTGTTTGAGACCCTTACAAGTGATTATAAAATATGAGATTTCGTGTTAAAGTGCTAAGGTCAGTTAGCAAGAGGTGTGCGAAGGTTTCAAGTCCAAAAGATTATTTTTCGATTTTATAAAAATGCGACAGCAGAGGTTGCGCAAGTGAAAACCACTAAGAACATGACTTAGAAACCAATGTTGTAAATGGTTAAGTATAACTTGTATTCGAGGATCGATTTCGGACTAAACCTACGACTTAAGTAATTGTCGATTAACATGGACTTAGTATGAGCCTATAACGAGCTAGTAATGCCTTGGTTGTGTTTCGCTTACGTGTTTAAGCATTTAGTACAAGTGGATTATCCAGGGGATTAATCGTACGTTTTCTTTGACTTTGTCTAGATTGTCCGACATCATCGCAAACCCCTATCACTTCTCGAGCATCAGGCAAGTTTCTAAATCTATACTTTGAAGTATTGACTATATAATACTGCTTTTGCCATGTATAAAATTGGACAGTTTTGCGATATATCTTATTTCTTGTTGAAATGAATTTGACCTTTGGATTATATAAAATGTTTTGAGTTAAGTAGTTATGAACCGGTTTACCTGGTAGCTCTAAATATAAGAGCATATTTATTGTTTTCGACTCTAAATCTGGAGTCGGTATTTTGAGATATGTAGATAGCCGTGGAAACCCGGAGGGATTCCATCGGCAGAATACTATGTATTTTGAGGATTATTATTCGAGTATGATATCATTCAAGGAATGTTATTTGAGTATTATCTCAGTCGAGAAATACTATTTGAATACTATTTCCGTTATATATGCTAATGGAAGGCATAACTGTTTTCGAAAGTATATTGTGATACTTGCTTTATGATTTGATTATGGGCTTCAAGCTAGATATGGGATATTAGTTAGAAGCCAGTTTTTTTATAAATGCCCTAGGTAAAGGGCGTAATCTTTTATTCTTTAGACCGGAAGTAGTTATATCTTCTGTATATATTAAAGATTATTTTCCGATAAAGATATCGGGTAACTGTTATTCGATGATTATTTATTTAATGAATATTATTTTTGAATATTCATT
Organism: Heracleum sosnowskyi; assembly: GCA_030848705.1. Classification (NCBI taxonomy): domain Eukaryota; kingdom Viridiplantae; phylum Streptophyta; class Magnoliopsida; order Apiales; family Apiaceae; genus Heracleum; species Heracleum sosnowskyi. The sequence continues at coordinate 2,485,176 of CM061242.1, read as the reverse complement.
TAAAGCTTATTTATTCAATGAATATTATTTTGAATATTCATTTAATCATTATTTATTTAATGAATATCATTTTGAATATTCATTTAAATCATTATTTATTTAATGAATATTATTTTTGAATATTCATTTAAGGTTTATTTATTTAATGAATATTATTTTGAATATTCATTTAATCCAGATTTATTTAATGAATATTATTTTGAATATTCATTCAATCATTACTTATTTAATGAATATTATTTTTGAATATTCATTTAAGGTTTATTTATTTAATGAATATAATTTTGAATATTCATTTAATCCTGATTTATTTAATGAATATTATTTTGAATATTCATTCAATCATTACTTATTTAATGAATATTATTTTTGAATATTCGTTTAAAGTTTATTTATTTAATAAATATTATTTGATTATTTATTAAATACTTTTAACACATTTTTAAATTGAGTTGTATTATTTAAAGTTTATCCTCGACCTTCAATAATTACGAAGGATATTCTAAGCTGAACTATTAATTATATTAAATCAAGGGGAGGTTCTCAAACACTGTTTTTCCATTTAAATCTGTCTTTTAAGAGGATTTAAATGCTCGCTCAACTATCAAAAATATGGGAAACCTGATTTAAGTGACTGCTACTCATTTTAAACTCTCAACTCAAAACTGTCAGGGGACAGATATTTTCTCGGAGCAATTTAATTGCTGCAAGTCAAATGTTGTGTTACCACCTCAACGATCGAGGGGTAAATTGATGGAACAAGTCGATATCCATTAACAAGCATCGCTTGGAAAATATTGAAGAATCTTCCTTTCCAACCTAGATATAACTACTCAGTGGAGTCGTATCAACAAGTATTACACTTGGGGAAAGGAGGACGATCTTTACGTTTCAGAGTCATGGATTTCATCCGAACTAGGAGTGGTGTAAGTGGTCCAGTTGCGCCGACCCATCCATTTTATTGCCCCAAATGGGCCGGGAGATCCGGGAAGGCAGTAGACAATGTCAGGCTGTCGTGATTCTTCCATCTACATGTAGAGAAAATATTTTTGTTGTACGACCTGCTACTGATCATAGTAAGGTTGGTACGACGGGCACGGTAGCAACTCCGGTATTGGTTCATCATCCAATTTGGATAATTCTGTAACATGTATTGAAAGGGACTAAGGGTAGCCCCCTTAGTACAGGTTTACCGATCATGATGGCAGAGGGTCGAAAAGTGTTCAAAGAAAATGAAGTTGCAATAAATCCTTGTAACTTCATCTTTTATTTTATGAGTTATGACTCTGATAAAACCTTACTCAGATTATATATGCATAAGTGGATTTTGGGTTACGGAAACATTATATTAATTTTCCTCGTAACTTCATCTTTTAAGTTATATGTTGATATTCTGCTTACATAGCAGATATTTTTTCTGAAAGGTTATATTGGTTTACTTTGAAACCTCATCTTTTATATTATACTAGAACTTTGTTCACAATATAGTAAAAGTTTGCAGAAATATTATGAAATGATATTTGAAATACAACAATGGTACTGCTTTTGGAATACCTTCCGATAAGGAAATAATTTCAGTATCTAGATATTTTAACAAATTATTGTCTTATACCCGCTTTATTCTGGGTTGAGTTAAAGGCAGGATTATGCCATACTTTTATTACTTTGCTGAGCTATCGCTCACTCTTGCTATTGTTTTATAAATATTATATTGTAGCGAAGGAGGATACCAAGGATTCGGTGCACATCCCTCAGGCGAGTGGTAAGCGTAAGGCATTCTCATGAGCAGTTTCTAGCAGTGATCCTGGAAGAAGTGTGAACCAGTCAGATCAAGCTGGAGCTTTTGGTATTCATCTTATGTATAGATATGAATGTTATGAGAGGGTGTGAGTATTACAAGGCTAAGTTGGTAATGTACCATTACTTAGGAGTTGTATCAGTAGCAAATTCAAAAGGACATTTGGGTATTGTAATAAAGATTATTTATTCCGCAATGGTTGTATTTGTGTCGTTTCTGAGACTCTAACATGTGTGTGTGTGTGTGAGAGAGATATATACATTGTGGGGTCATAAGCAGATGAATTGTGTCTATTGTGAGTAAAGCAGGCAAGGCAAGAAGTAAGTGGATCGTGACTACTCTAAATCCCTGACCCCGGATTTGGGGCTGTTACACTTCACATTAGAACTACGTTTTTTGGCTTGATTCTCAGCATTGATTGAGATATGTAGGCATCTTGTGAGGACCGATTTAGTCACGAAACACGAGAATAGCCATCAAAGCTCGAAAGCTCTTAAACCCTAGCAGAAAATTTGAAATTACGTTTTTTATTCCACAACAGATCCTTTTCCAAGATGCTTGCGTACCCTATTTATATATAGGAATCAAGTCAACGCAGTTCTGTGATAGAATTGTGTTTTTAATCCATGTGATTGTTAAGGAATATCTTGAGATAAGTTGATTTTATCTTTTTAGAGTTATATTAGCGTTGTGATTCTTTCATGATTTGAAAGAATCGTTTGGAGATATTTTCCGTTATTGATTGATTGATATTGATTCTTTTCTCGTTTCAGAGAGAGGATATTACTAAGTGGTTAAGCAATAAATTATTATTAGATTAATATTGGGAAATTAGGAGATAATTGAGGCAACCGAAAATATGGCGTAACAACTACCCCCAGTTCTTCAATGCAGTTTGATGGACTGGAGAACTAAACGTGCTTTGATCTTCCGAATTTCCCGAGTCACTGAAACAACTAGGAGTAGAAGATTAACAAATAATATGAAGTACAGAGGTACCTGTAATATGTTTGTATGTGTGAGGGAGACGACATGATGTACCCGTAATCTGCCTGTAGATGCGAGGGAGACAATATAATGTACCCGTAATCTGCCTGTAGATGCGAGGGAGACAACATAATGTGTCTGCCCGTAATATGCATGTGAGAGAGACAACATGCGAGATGTGAGAAGAACATATGTACGAGTAGTTCTGTAAGTGTACGAGAATGAGTGGCTTTGTGTAGATATTGTTGTGTTTCTCATTGTCAAGTTTGATTTGTGAATCCACTATTCAAAAGATAGAAGTAGCAGAATGTAGTAGCAGCAATAGTGATGTCCTTGTATGTTTAAATAAGAAGAGAATGTATGTATTGAGAAGGACTCCAACGTATGCATTTAGTGGACTTACGCTTCTTAAGAAAGTTGTATTCCTATGCACATTATTGCACAGAGGATATACTCCAGCTCCATGCATTTAGTGGACTTACGCTTCCTGAGAAATTCGTATTCCTACGCATCGTCTTCCATAAAGGAAAGACTCCAAGCTGCTCCATGCATTTAGTGAACTTACGCTTCCTGAGGAAGTCGTATTCCTACGCATCTTCTTCCATGAAGGAAATGCTCTTCTCTCCATAAGAGGGAGGATTATCTTCACCATAAGAGGGTGGACTCTCTTCACCTATAAGAGGATGGACTCTCTTCACCGATAAGAGGGTGGACTCTCTTCACCATAAGAGGGTGGACTCTTTTCTCCATAAGAGGGAGAACTCTTCTCTCCATAAGAGGGAGAACTCTCTTCACCTATAAGAGGGTGGACTCTCTTCACCATAAGAGGGTGGACTCTCTTCACCGATAAGAGGGTGGACTCTCTTCACCATAAGAGGGTGGACTCTTTTCTCCATAAGAGGGAGAACTCTTCTCTCCATAAGAGAGAGAACTCTCTTCACCTATAAGAGGGTGGACTATCTTCACCATAAGAGGGTGGACTCTCTTCACCTATAAGAGGGTGGTCTCTCTTCACCATAAGAGGGTGGACTCTCTTCTTGGTGAGTTTTCCAGAAGTACGGATAAGCACCCCGGAAGTACGGGTTTACCAAGGTATTTCAAGCAGTACCCTCCTCATAGAAGGGCCTTCAAAAATAAATTTTAAGCAACACCTTTCACAAAGAAGGGCTTTCAAAAACAATTCCAAGAAACACCTTCATCAAAGAAGGGCCTTCAAAAATATCACACAGAGACAACCACATAATCTAAGAATGTCCAATGATGATATGAATGAATGCATGATGCGAATGATGCACATGATGATTAATGAATGCATGATGCGAATGATGCAGGACCTTCAAAACAAGATTTACCTAAAAGACCTTCAGAAGACAATTAACCCGTAGAGACTTCAAACAAGATTATCATCTTCAAAAGAGGGTTTTCTAAAATATTACCCTCCTCGAAAGAGAGTCTTCAAAAATATTATCCTCTTCAAAAGAGGGTCTTCAAAAATATTATCCTTCTTGGAAGAGGGTCTTCAAAAATATTATTCTACTCGAAATAGGGTCTTCAAAAATATTATCCTCCTTGAAAAAGAGAGCTTTCGAGAACATTACCCTTATCAGATAAGGACCTTCCACACTTATTTTTGTCCATGCACGAGCTAGGAAAGTAATCAAATCATGTGCTACGAATATCACATCACAATTCTTTAACATCTCCATGATCCAGATTCTGTCCAGATCTTTTTTTTTTACCTTTTTGGCCCTATAAACTATATTTTCTTGGAAAACACAAAACATGAAAGTTGTAGAAAACGAAAAATTCTTTCTGATGATATATGGCTTGTTAGGTCCAAAGTATCGTAGAAGGGGGGGTTGAATACGATACTCACAAATAATTCAATTTCGTTCACGGATTAATCAGTTAGTTCTAAACGAAATCAAATGCACCAAATCAAAACACGAGTCCGGGGAATATATCATTTTATAAATATAAACCGCGAAGGGTGCTACAATTTCTAATCCGTAGATTAGCTTTAATGAGTTTAAGGTTACACTAATTCATTACAATGATCAAATTCTGAGCACTATTAATTTCTCTAATTTTCTCCGACTCAAACTTCTCTCTCAGTAATGTCTCTGTGTAAAATGCCTTAACTGAAGAAGACACATTCTTCTCTCGTATTAATTGTAATCTTTTGGTTTGAAAACTACCGAACCACAATTGAAGAATCAATCTTGGCCGTCCATCTTCAAAATCAACCTGACAAACAAGAACACTTTTCACCTGCTCCATTTTGAAAACTATCGAATGAATAAAGAAATTTATCATTCGATAGTTTTTAAATAAAAACTATCGAAAAGTAAATTACTTTACTTTAGATTTCAAATGGTTTTCTTAAATCACATTCGATGGTTTTCTAAAATAGAAAAACCATCGAATCCTTTTCTTGTCCTTGATCTTTTAGAAAAGCTTCTGAGCTTCAGGGTGTTTCAGTTTTAGACTGTATCAATTCCTTCTGAGACGATAAAACAACTTGATCTTTTTAGTGTCGTCAACTAGTGCAACTGGTCTGGTTCACAGATTATTAACACTTGATCAATTCTTCTTCTATGTCTTCAATTCAATGCTGCTGATAAGTCCCTTGTCGTTCTGGTTGCTTCACTTAATTCACTGGAATCATGTGGTACTAACCCTAAATCATTCACATACTTCTGTAGTCTTAAAAATCTTGTTTCTTTGATAGTCATTGAGGCTTGAACATTTTCATGAACTTCTTTCCGTGACCTGTTTACGGACTTCAAGAATACATACCATATTTTGATTTTTTGAGTTTACCTTTTCTTCTTTGATTCTGGATTCCTGTGCTTCTGTTAATATTACAGTCTATCTTGTCCTTTGTTGAGTTGTAGTTATCTCTGTTTCATCTTATGTTACATTATGCTTTACAATCTCCCCCTATTTGATTGGATAGAGTTCGACAAGCAAATACCTCGAGGATAACTCAACTGACTAAGGAAACATTAAACTAATTAAAGTAAGACAGCTTGAATAATATTAATTGCATTCTGGATCAGATATATATACACTTCCAGATTTCATAATTCAAAAAACAATAAAACTTTATACATTGAAGTTGCTCCTTTTGTCTGAGTTGATTGTTCTTTTGTTCTTTGCTTCTTGTCTTCAGTCCATTACAATCTCACCTTCTTCTATCATTGGATTGGAGTTAGCAGCTTGATAATCAATCACAGAAAGATAGTGCAGTGGTTCTCCAGGTTTAAGGATTGCTCCTTTGATGTGTCTTCCAATGTACTCAACCTCTTGTCCCACTCCAGCCCACGACCATGCAATGTTAACATCTTTCTTGTTTAGCTTTGGCATGTTTGGTAGTCTGGGATGCACTTCCAGTCCTCTTTCCACTCTCTTCCTATAGTAAGGAACATTCTCCATTAGAAATCTTCTTAGAGTGTCTGCTGCTTTGTCCTTCTCCGTTGATGAGAATCCAGTGGATCTAAGATACTTCTCAACTGATATCAGATAGTTGCTTGGATAGTCTCTTAGTTTGTCCTCAGTCAAATAGCAGATTCTGAACAAGTCATTCGTCATGAATCTAACCATCGGAGGATATTCAGTAATCTCTGGACTGACTTTCATCAAGATATCCCTAACATGCTCACGGAGCAGTTCATTTAACCTTGTAGTTCTCTGTATCTTGATGAGCAACACCTGCAATTCTGTGTATGTCCTCTGTTCAAAAAACTTAGTGGAAATCACAAAGGTACCTTTCTCAAGGAAATTGATTACTATGTTCCAGGCACCGTTTGCTTTAACCCCAGCTTTCAGAAAGATCATAGAGTTTCTCAATGCTGTGAAGTAAGTCTGATCTTCAAGATTGGCACATCTGATGTTCTGAATGATAACTTCCACCTCAGCATTGTCGTTGACTTCTAATCCGTCTTCAACTCCGCAAAAGGTTTTATAAGCCATCTCCCAGTCACTTCCTTCTTTCTTTTCCAGATCCATCATCTTCTTCTTCCTCACTTCACTATACATCTTGAACCTCTTCAGTTTTTCACTTCGCAGAACTGCTTGTTGTCTCTCTTTCTCAGCTTGCCTGGCATCTATTGCAGCTCTATCAGCTTTCACCATCTCCAAGGCAGCTTCTTCTTCTAGTGACAGAGAATTTGCTTCTTCTTCCATATTATCATCCAAGATAGGATGTTCAATTGGCTCTGGATAATATGGCTCATGCTCTTCCTGTGGATGCTCATGCATGACCTCAAATTCCTCTTCACTTTCTTCTTCACGTACAATGTTCTTTATCCAGTACTGTCTTACCGAAATAGTTTCATTGGTTTCCCAAACTCCCCATCCATCCAGACCTTGTGTTCACACAAAATCACGCAAGTATACGCGTTCACAAGTAATATAAGAATAAGTAGAGTTCGTTCCCACATAGACTGCTTTGGTTATTATAGTTTTGCACATATGCAACAATGTATGGCTATTGTTCAATGCTAAGACAAGTATTAAATTTGTGTTGTGATTAACTAAATTAACTAAACAAATTATCAAGACTATAATTAACTAAAGAAATTATTGATGATTTACTTAAGAGAATAAACATGGGATCCTAACTTCATTAAATACTTCATCTAGAGCCTTTTGTCTTTAATCAATGCATGTGACGGTTATGATAACTAATCGGATAACACGAAATCAGTACACGCTACCTTTCAGTATACGTATACCCAACCACTCAAACATCCACAAAAGAGATAGAAGATGAGCAGACACCAATTATGCTTAGACCCTATATGTCTAAAAGATTTGAAAACATAACGGTTTAACGGTCAAGTTATCCATTCAGATTACATAGGGCAGGTAAGATGGTTAAAATCACCTACGAATCATGCATGACAAACATACATAAACCTATGCTAGCATGGCAAGTTCTAAACCTCTATATCCACTTTCGCAATCAATAGAGATTAACAAACAACTTAGATGTTAGCTACGCATCCAAGAAGAATAAGCACAACCAAACTAGGTTATCAATAATTCATCACACACACATCTTTAAAACAATTAACTACTAAAATCCATAAATAAATCCGTTAGAATCCCACGACAACGATTAGTTCATAATCGAACCGTTCATCATCGTGGGTTCTGATGAAAAAATGATAATAAATATGTCTGGAATACTAAATAAAAGTACTAGGGTTAAGGTTTATGAAAAACAAAACCAACGAGAATCCAAAGTATCGCCTAATTAGAAGAATATAAAGAAAAGATGAAAACTAGATCTTCGTAATCAGCCGTCTTCTTGTTCTCCTTGATGGTGGATAGATATGTATGTATATCAATGTATATGGATGTATGTCTCAGAAATCGTCCACCAAGTGCTTAAATAGGCCTTTATGCTGACTTGTTGCTGCAGGTTTCCTTTTCAGAATCGAAGTTGCCTTTCTTCAGCATTTTTCAGGGGAGGGCGCGCCTATAAGGGCGCGAGCGCACTTCAAAAGCTTCCTCTAGGGCGCGGGCGCGCCTCTTCAAGCGCGGGGGCGCCTGCTTTCTGACAATTTCTTCAACTTTGCATTTTCTTGGCAATTCTCAACATTCTCAAGTTCCGCAACCGCTTGGCCTTCACCAATATGCTCAAATACCTCCACACAACCACAGAAACTCCACAACTCTGCTGATGAAGTAACTCTGCACACACTAACACAAAACACATTAAAAACACCACGTACTTGAGTACAAACGATCAATTTAAGCCGATTTAGGGCGTTCCAAGTAGATATGAAATCCACTTATCACCTTGCTCCCCAGCTCTAACTTTCTCCCCTTAGTTGAGGAATCCTCGATAAAGGCATCCTCAGCATAAAAGGTAGTAGAAGGACCAGGTTGCTGATTTGAAGGTCCAGGTTGTTGTTGGCTCCTTAGCATAGTCCAGATTGACTGTACTCCGTCGCTTTGGTTGTCCAAGAAATCTGTAATCTGCTTATTCATCTCATTCATAGAAGCTAGCGTCAGTTCAATGTTATCCAATCTTGAGTTGGTAGTCTTTTCCATATGATCCAGTCTCTTGTTCAGCTTAGACTCCACTCTTGAAAGTGTGTTCATTGCATCTTTTACCCGCGCTTGACCATCCCGGATAACCAGAACGTCTTCTCTCAAAGCTTCATGTCCTTGCGACAATGCAAATACTTTATTCATGAATCCATCTTTTAATTCCTTGACGTCCATCCTCAATTCGACCAGTTCCTCCATTGCTTCCTTCTTCAAGGAGTCCACTGCTTGCTTAGTACCTGTTATAGTGCCAGATGCAGTGCCAATGACCCTGAATGTTCTTCTGGAATCAGCTGCATCCAAGTCAAACTTCTCTTGAATAGACTTCAAAGAAGCATTGCCTTGACTAGAGGAGATCCCTTGGTCAAAGGAAGGTCGCAGTGGAACCTTGAATAATGGATTTCCTTCATTATCACGAACTATCATCTCCTTGAGGGTGGATTGAACATGTACCTCTCGTTCTATCGGTAATAGCAAATCATCAATTTGTGGAAGGGTTAGGGTGTCACTCCTCACATTTGGCTCTGGGTGTACACTCAACGTTTCTGTCGGTGTTTTACTCATTTTACCATTCCCACTCAGGCCAGGTGTAAGTGTTTTTGTTTCACTCAATCCTTTTTTGTTAGTTGTACCTGCAGAAGAAAACACTGTAGCCGTCCTTAAGGAGGTCACCGGTGGTGCAATGGGGCTTCGCAAGTCCCCGTCCTTGGTTAAACCAAGTTGCTGATCATCCGTAGATGTTATATCCTTTGAAGGATCTAGAGTTTGAATCTCTAGGGGGTTAGAATCAGGCTCTGTTAACAGCAGAGATCCTGAACCTTCCCCTTGAGTCTGTGAAGACTTCACCTCAGTTAACTCCTCAATTTGAATTGATTCATTGTCACCGAGTTGCCGATCTGCACCTACGTCAGACCCTTTACCCGCAGTATCCAGATATGTTCCATCTGGGGAGTTAGGTAATGACCCTTGAGATTTTGCATTTAGGTCAGAACTTTCTCTCGACGTCTGTGAAGACTCTTGGTTCTTAGAACCTTCAACCAGTGAACCTGACCGTAATATGGTCGGAACACCAGTTGCTTCCGTCAATTCCTCCTTGCTTGATTGAGCTATAGGTTCAGATATAGCTTTGGTTAGTGTAGCCCAATCAGCATCAGAAAAATCAATAAAGGGCTCTTTGGAAGTTTTAAACAAAGTATCAACAGTTGCCTCGTTTTCTATTCTTCTCCTTTTAGAGGAAGGCAAAGCTGTTGTTGAAGGGCGTATCTCCTTATGTGGTGCTGCTTTGGCACTATTTCCCTCTACACTCATGGATGTTTGTATACTGGGTATAGGAGGGGAAGGAGGTTCGTTTATGTTTTCATTTGGCACTTCCAAAGGCTCTGTGACCGTGGTTAGAAGTTGTGGGTTTGCAACCTCTTGGTCAGGAATGGCCACTAAGGGCTCTGGATCTACATCCATTTGTTGTTGTACAGGAGCCATTTCAGGTTGAGGAACATTACCTTCAATTACATGTTCCCCTGGGGGTAGAAGTGGTAGGGGCACTCCATGATCTCCTCTTCTGTGAATGTCTCACGCTCATCATTTGTTAAGATATCATTGAGAATTAGTTGTAGGAACCTAGGATAGAAACAAAGCACATCATCCATGCCTGTTCTGTCTTCCAGTGGTCCCATGCATAGAATGACTTGATCAATCACTAGCCTTCCTATGTTAATATGCCTATTGTTAGCAATGGCAAACCCTATCTTTTGAAGGAATAAGGGAATACCATGCAGATTTGTTAGCTTGGCAGTAAAAACATGGATTAGGGTATGAAAGAAAAAGTTCCATGGTTTTGTCAGGTAATGCTTAAGGAACTCTCCCACAAAGAAGTTGGGTTGCTGACTTCTTATGAGAGTGAAGAAAGCATGTATCTCCTCAGTTGTGGGATCCGGAACATGGTTTTCTGTTGGAAAATGAAGTATTCTATTAAAGTCATGTTCCGTCACCCTTATTGTTCTGCCCCCTGGCACAACAAAACTGAAGGACCTTACGTTATTCTCACTTGTATCCGTGGCGGATGTGTACAACGCAGTCAATTGATCGTTGCAAAGGACTACGGGAGTACTCAAGGCATATGCCACTAACGAACGTGTGTTCAGAACTTCTGCACATGCACGAAACTGTAAGTTCGTAATGGCTTGCAAGTTCTGAAACGAGACATGATTAGTCTTGGTTACAATAAATTCTCCGGCCATTATGTTTCAAATTTCCAGAAAGTTAAATTTAAACCAAAACTAAATTCAATTAAATTTAATTAATTATTACTAATTAATCAAACTTGTCACAAAAATTACCCTTTTTATCACTTAATCAAATTCGAACAACTAAAAACTCCCAAATTAAGAACCCTGATTTTCTAAATCAAGAAAAGCAATTTTAATTGAAATTTATTTCAAAAGAAACTTATCGCAATCAACAAGTATTGTTCAAGAACAATTACAATTGTTTAAGGTTCGAAAGTTGCTTTCGATAGTATTCTGCTTAACCACAACCACACTTGAGTACACAGATTTCACAATTCACAGAGATTTCACTTATTGAAAATGATACCACTGTTAAAACTGAATTTACTGTGTTTAAATCTCGGTCAAAACTGAAAACTATCGAGTTTTTTGATGTTCTTCTTCGAAAATATATGTAAGTATCTGTAAAGCTTCTTAGATCTGTAAAATGAGAAAGAAAAAAAACGTCTAAGTGCTATATAAATACTTACTGATCTTTCAGGGGTATTTTTGTCCTTTTTCGTTCGATAGTTTTTAAATGAACTACCGATAGTTTTCATCTAGGGGCAAAATTGTCAACTTTACTTCGATAGTTTTTGAAAAACTATCGAAGTTTTTGAAATACATAATTTTAAAAGTTTGGATGAAAACTATCGAAGGTTGTTTCTATTTAAGAACTGAAAAACTATCGAGGCATCCTTTGTTAAAAGAAAAACTATCGAGAATTAAAATATAGGAAAAATTAATTCTCTTCGATAGTTTTCTCTATTTATTTCAAAAACCATCGAGAATTTAGATATTGGATTAATTAAATTCACTTCGATGCATTTTCAACTTATCCTCAAAAACTATCGAGAATTGTTTTTGATATTTTTTCTTTTCCTTTTCAAAAACCATCGAAAATTAAATTTCGATAGAATTTTCTTTGTACTTGGAAAAACTGTCGAACTTCCTAAAATTCGATACTTTTTGCTTCTGTTCAAATTCTAAAACCTGTTCATGTTCTAAAATTCGAACCTTTTCATTTCCTGTCAAGTTTTATTTTGAATAAATCTTTTCAAATTTACCAAAATCAATTGTTAACAGAAAATTCACAATTTTCTTATAATAAAATTGACTAAATATCATTGAATTATATTAACCAATTAAAATTCAATAAATTATGTTTCATTAATCTACAATGTTAAAAACAAAGTAAATTAATTCAAATTAAATAAATGCTTGAATATTTAGAACAAATATTAGCACCTAAATAATTTTTAGAATTAATAACCAATTAAATGCCAAAAGATATATCATCCATAAATATGACATAAAATTAGTACAAAAATCCTAACTACGAGAATTGTTCCAGAAAATAAATTCACGAGTCCTAAGGATATAAAAATTCTTAAACTCGTGTATTTACTAGGACTATCTGCAGTTTCTGACTTCTAATCAAAATCAATTAGAAAGATTTAACATCCCAAGTTCACAAACCAGCTTTGAGAAAGTGGATTCATCAAGCGGTTTAGTAAAGATGTCTGCAATTTGTTCCTCTGTGGGTACAAGTTTAACTCCACAGTTCCATTCATGACATGCTCTCGGATAAAATGATACCTGATGTCGATGTGTTTCGTCCTCGAGTGTTGCACTGGATTGTTAGAGATTGCTATGGAACTTGTGTTGTCACAAAATATTGGAATCTTAGTTAACAAAAGCCCATAGTCACGGAGTTGGTTTCTCATCCACAAGATTTGAGCATAGCAGCTTCCAGCAGCAATGTATTCAGCCTCAGCTGTTTATGTGGAAACTGAATGTTGTTTCTTGCTATACCAAGAAACTAATCTTCTTCCAAGAAACTGACAGCTTCTTGAAGTACTCTTCCGATCAATCTTACAACCTGCAAAATCAGAGTCTGTATATCCAATAAGATCAAATCATGTATCTTTAGGGTACCAAATTCCAAGATTTGGGGTTCCCTTAAGATATCTAATTATTCGCTTAACAGCTATTAGATGAGATTCTTTAGGATCAGACTGAAACCTAGCACACAAGCATGTTGCAAACATTATATCTGGTCTACTTGCATTGAGATAAAGTAATGAGCCTATCATACCTCTGTAGCATGTGATGTCAACGTTCTTACCAGTTTCATCCTTATCAAGCTTAGTGGCAGTTGGCATAGGAGTCTTTGTTATAGATGAGTCTTCCATTTGATACTTCTTCAGAAGATCTTTAATGTACTTGGACTGACAAATGAATATACCATCTTGCCTTTGATACACTTGCAGTCCAAGAAAGAATGACAATTCACCCATCATACTCATTTCATAACGACTCTGCATTAACTTTGCAAATCTCTTGCATAGATCATCATTAGTAGAACCAAATATTATGTCATCAACATATACTTGCACCAATATCAAATCATTTTTGTGCTTTTTGTAAAAGAGAGTTTTGTCTACAACACCTCTTGTAAAATCATTTTCAAGTAAGAATTCAGAGAGAGTGTCATATCATGTTCTCGGAGCTTGTTTGAGTCCATAAAGAGCTTTGAATAGAAAGTACACAAAGTCTGCCAGTTTTGAATCCTCAAACCCTGGAGGTTGTTCCACATACACTTCTTCTTCTAGCTCTCCATTCAGAAAAGCACTCTTCACATCCATTTGATATACCTTGTAATTGGAATGTGCTGCGAATGCCAGAAACATTCTGATGGCCTCAAGTCTTGCTACTGGTGCATAGGTTTCATCATAATCAATTCCCTCTTCTTGAGAGTAACCTTTAGCAACCATTCTGGCTTTGTTTCTCGTTACAATGCCATCTTCATCCAGCTTATTTCTGAATACCCATTTTGTTCCAATAACAGATTTCCTTTTTGGCCTGGGTACCAGCTTCCAAACTTTCTGCCTTTCAAACTGATTGAGTTCATCTTGCATAGCAATCACCCAATCTGGATCTTCTCGGGCATCTTCAACTTTCTTAGGTTCTATTTCTGAAAGAAACCCAGAATAGTGACATTCATTTTGTGATGTCCTCCTAGTTCTCACTCCTGAATCTGGATCACCAATGATCAGGTGAAAGGGATGATCTCTATTCCATACCCTTTGCCTTGGCAGATGTGATCTTGATGATTCTCCTTGTTCTGGATGTTGTGGAGTGTGACTAGTAGATCCATCTCCTGCTCCCCCTGAGTTGTTGACAGTGTGATCTGTTGATTCTGTTGACTGACTAGTGGATCCTGTTGAAGTTTGAGGATCTCCACTTGTGTCACCACTTGGTCCAAAATCATTATCATTATGATTATTATTATCACCAGGAACAACTTCAGGTTCTTCCTCTATGTCAGAGAGATTTCCTGATAGATTTTCAAATATCAAGGATTTAGAGTTCTCTCTTGTTTGCAGGATTGGCCTTTTGGTGTCGTCGAATGTTACATTTAAGCTTTCCAACACCTTCTTATCTTCAATCACATATACCCTGTAAGCTTTAGATTCCAGAGAATAGCCTAGAAAAATGCCTTCATCTGCTTTGGCATCAAACTTGCCTAGATGTCCTCCATCTTTTAGAACAAAGCATTTTGCACCAAACACATGAAAATACTTCAGTGTTGGTTTCTTGTTGGCCATTAACTCATACGGAGTCTTATTATGATCTTTGTTGATCAGGGTTCGATTCTGAGTGTAGCAAGATGTATTCACTGCTTCGGCCCAAAAGTAAGTGGGAAGTTTTGATTTATTCAACATGGTCCTTGATGCTTCAACCAAGGTCTTGTTTTTCCTTTCCACTACTCCATTTTGTTGTGGAGTTCTTGGTGCTGAAAACTGTCTTGATATTCCATTCTCTGAGCAGAAATCATTAAGAACTGCATTCTTGAATTCAGTTCCATTGTCTGATCTGATTGTCCGCACAGTCAGCTTAGCTTCCACTTCTATCTTTTTGATGCGATCAATGATTAGTTGTGTTGCTTCATCTTTAGAATGGACAAACAACACCCACATGTACTTGGAGAAATCATCCACCATCACTAATGCATATCTTTTTCTTGAAAGTGACATGACATTAACTGGACCAAATAAATCCATATGAATCAGCTGTAATGGTTCGGTAATGTTTGTCATTTCTTTGCTTCGATGTGATGCTTTCTTCGACTTCCCTTTTTCACATGCTTCACATAGTCCCGCCTGATTGAATTCCATTAGGGGTAACCCTCTCACTAACTCTCTCTTTACCAAAGAGTTCATAGTTTTGAAGTTCAGATGTGAGAGCTTCTTGTGCCATAACCAACTTTGTTCTGAAGATTCCTTTCCATAGAAACATGTAATTGCTCCTTCACTGGTAGAACTTAAGTCAGCTATGAACAAAGTTCCTTTTCTCACTCCCAGTAGAGCAAGCTTCTCATCCTTCCTGTTTATGATCAAGCACTTGTCCTTTCTGAAATCTACATTGTAGCCTTTATCACAGAATTGACTGATACTTAGCAGATTGTGCTTTAATCCTTGAACAAGAGTGATGTTTTCTATGATGACATTTCCAATTCTCAAATTACCATATCCCGTAGTGAATCCTTTGTTGTCATCTCCAAAGGTTACAGTCGGGCCGGTCTTCTTAACCACCTCTGTAAGCAGGGACTCTTCACCAGTCATGTGTCTAGAACAGCCACTATCCAATATCCACACAACCTTGGAGCTTTTAACCTTACCCTGCAATCACAGATTGATTAAGCGGACTTTGGTACCCAAAATTGTTTGTGTCCTGAAGGTTTAGATGTTTTAACAGGAGTAACATTCAATTGTGTCTTACCCTGTTTGATTTTCATAGTATCTGTGGATTTAACATTTTCAGTGCTTTTGCTATTATCATTCATCAACTTAAAATAAGCATGCATGATATTGTATGTACATAGCAAGCATTCTTTCTTTCCACAGGGTTCATGAAGATCAGGCACGTCAGACATCTTATGCATTTCAGAAGTATTGGCAGTTTCTACTTTAACCTTTTTACATGCATGTGTAAGGTGTCCAGCAGAATTACAAATAGTGCACAACTTCCTAGATACAATAGGAGAAGATGAAACAATATTCTGATTAATAACCTTCTTCTTCCCATTCCTGTTATTCTTGGATTTACTAACTGAGTCACCTACTTCAGTTTTAGGTATTGCATTTTTTACTGAAAACCTAGGCAACTTAGTCTTTACCTCTTTTTCCTTCACTAAATCCTCCTCAAGCAATTCTTGTCTAAGATATAAGTCATCCCCATGAAAAGGTTCTGAGAAGGGCTTGACAAAAACTGGACAGTCAACATTCTTGAGAATGTGTGGAATATCCTTTCTGACAACCTTAGATGTCACAGGAAACTCCACTGACTTTTTCCCAGCTTTTTTGGAGTAGTCAAGTCCTATAGCAGTTTTATTACCCTGGGTCTGAGTATCAATGATTTCCTTAGCTATCAGGGCGGAATTCTTAAAAGCATTCAGCTTCAGATGTAACTCTGAAATCTGTTTCCTGAGGATAGTCTCTATCTCATTACTACACTTGACCTTGTTCTCTAAGTACACATTCTTCTGCTTAAGATCTTCTAATGTAACAACTACAAGCTCTAGTTCTTCATTCTTAGATTCTAGATTTTTAATCTTAAGAACTAGTTTAGCATTCTCCATTTCTGATGCTAGCATGCTTGTATGAACATTAAATAATTCTACACTAAGATCTTGCACAGTTTTCTTGTACTCAGAATTAGACATGTCAATTGTCGTTAAGATAGGTACCTGAGATAATTGTGGTGATTCCTCTGAAGAGTCAGCCATTAGGGCAAGATTTACATATTCTTCCTCTTCATCCGAATCAGTATCATCCCATTGTTTTCCCTCTGCTATATAAGCTTTCCCTTTCTGCTTTCCAGACAATGCCTCCACTTGCTGTTTCAGCTTGGCATTCTCCTTCTTCAAATCCTCATATGAGTCTCTCTTCTCATATACTCCATTTATGTCTCTTGCTTGACGAGGCTTCTGGCATTCAGTGGCAAAATGCCCTAACTCATTGCAGTTGTAGCATCTTGATTTGCTTCTGTCAATCATGTCAGTCTTGTAGCCTCCCTTAAAGCCAGTGCCTGGTGAATACTTGCTCTTCTGAAATCTATTGGTTGAGCCCTTGAACTTGTACTTAGGGTTTCTGTTGAAACGGATGTGGCTGAACTTTGCAGCTAAGTACGCCATGGTTTTGTCTTCCATTTTCTCAAGTTCTTCTAGGGTGTAGTAATCACTTTCATCAACACCCAGATTTCCAGAATCCATCTCAGCTTCTATAATCACCTCCTTTCCAGCTCTAGGGGTTTGAACCTGAATATCAGAAGTTGTTGGTTCATCCACTACAAGTGCTGCTGATTTCACAAGTGCATTGTGTTTGTTATCCACTGTCCCTTGTCCGTAGATTGTCACTCTCTGTTCCTGTTCCATCTTATAAGTCTTCAGCTTGCCATAGGTCATCTCTAATGACATCTTGGTGAAGTCTATTCTTTCCCTTATGGATGATGACTTGTTTTCTACATGATGGGGCAGCGTCATCATGAACTTCCTGTTTGTCTCTCTCAGTGGATAAGTCTTTCCTTTCATTGCCAACTCATTCAGGAGTTTAGTATATTTCTCAAAGACCTGAGTTATACTTTCTCCTGGGAGTGACCTAAAAGATTCATACTGAGAAGTCAGGATGTCCAATCTGTTTTCCTGCACGTCTTCAGTTCCTTCCATTATTAGGTTAATGGTATCCCACATATGTTTCCCGCTTGAGCAGTTCATTATTTGATAGCTCATTTCCTTGTCTGCGGAGTCCGTCGATATCAGCATTAAACTTGTATCCAGTCTAATCAGTTCTTTGTCTGAATCAGTATATTCAGAGATATCCTTAGGTTGGGTGCCAGCAAGAATCCTATTACCTTCAGGGGTAGACGATTCTTCGACTGATTTCATAGGTACATAAGGTCCATTTTCTAAAATGCCAATATACAACAGATTCGATGCCTTGAAAAACAACAGCCTCTTCATCTTCCACAAACCGAAATCATCTCTTGTAAACTGGGGAACTTTAATACCAGCGGTTGTCTTTGGAGCACTCATGGTAGAAAATTTCAAATTGTTTAAAATTCAAGAAATTCCAATCAAATGAAAAATTTTGAAAGTTAAAAATTTTGTTTCGAATTTTCAAGCTATATGTTTGATTTTGGTCTCATTCACCGGATATGATTTATATGTCAATCAAATAGCTCAGATACCAATTGTTAGGTCCAAAGTATCGTAGAAGGGGGGGTTGAATACGATACTCACAAATAATTCAATTTCGTTCGCGGATTAATCAGTTAGTTCTAAACGAAATCAAATGCACCAAATCAAAACACGAGCTCGGGGAATATATCATTTTATAAATATAAACCGCGAAGGGTGCTACAATTTCTAATCCGTAGATTAGCTTCAATGAGTTTAAGGTTACACTAATTCATTACAATGATCAAATTCTGAGCACTATTAATTTCTCTGATTTTCTCCGGCTCAAACTTCTCTCTCAGTAATGTCTCTGTGTAAAATGCCTTAACTGAAGAAGACACATTCTTCTCTCGTATTAATTGTAGTCTTTTGGTTTGAAAACTATCGAACCACAATTGAAGAATCAATCATGGCCGTCCATCTTCAAAATCAACCTGACAAACAAGAACACTTTTCACTTGATCCATTTTGAAAACTATAGAATGAATAAAGAAATTTATCATTCGATAGTTTTTAAATAAAAACTATCAAAAATTAAATTACTTTACTTTAGATTTCAAATGGTTTTCTTAAATCACATTCGATGGTTTTCTAAAATAGAAAAACCATCGAATCATTTTCTTGTCCTTGATCTTTTAGAAAAGCTTCTGAGCTTCAGCGTGTTTCAGTTTTAGACTGTATCAATTCCTTCTGAGACGATAAAACAACTTGATCTTTTTAGTGTCTTCAACTAGTGCAACTGGTCTGGTTCACAGATGATTAACACTTGATCAATTCTTCTTCTATGTCTTCAATTCAATGCTGCTGATAAGTCCCTTGTCGTTCTGGTTGCTTCACTTAATTCACTGGAATCCTGTGGTACTAACCCTAAATCATTCACATACTTCTGTAGTCTTGAAAATCTTGTTTCTTTGATTGTCACTGAGGCTTGAACATTTTCATGAACTTCTTTCCGTGACCTGTTTACGGACTTCAAGAATACATACCATATTTTGATTTTTTGAGTTTACCTTTTCTTCTTTGATTTTGGATTCCTGTGCTTCTGTTAATATTACAGTCTGTCTTGTCCTTTGTTGAGTTGTAGTTATCTCTGTTTCATCTTATGTTACATTATGATTTACATGGCTCGTCAGAAACAGACTAATAACGAATTGGGAATCAAATAAAACGACTCCTGATTAACTTCTCAATACTAAAAAACGGGATCTGATTATGTTTTGTGATTTCGAGAATAGATCGAAACATAATCTCAGAAAACTCAAACATAAGAAGGAATCTCAAGCAAGTACTGTAAAACATCGTTAAAATAATACTCGATATCATGATAAATTAATATTTTCAATGCGGATTTTTGATTCTAACATAATAGCAATCTATACTCTTTATTAAAAAGCAAAATAATGTGTAAAAGGCGTGAAAAAATATCAAAGTACCAAATTTAGTTATAAAAAATCAAAGTACAAAATTTAATCACAAAATTCAGGTTCGATTTCTTACCACTACATGATTAAACAAGATTTATTAATTTGATTTAATTTCTTTGTTTCACCCGGGTTCGATTCTCTATAACTACATAATTCAACGATTTATTAATTTTATTAACTTTTTTTAATTTTATCCTGATTTCGATTAATATTTTAATCTCGGCCCGTGATTCGCACGGGTTATCAGCTAGTAATATGAAACTAACATTGATTAATTAATAACCTCTATAAATTAATAAAAGTCGTCGACCCCAATAATATTAATTTATAGAGATTTTACCGTATTCTCTTAGAGCATCTCCAATGGTATTGGCTAAAATGATTAGCTAAAATAAGATAAAATACTAATTATTTAAAATTTGTCGAACCTGTAAGTATTGTTCTCCAATGGAGTTGGTTATAATAATTGGTTATATTTTAAAAATATTATGTTATTCTTATTTCAGATCGTTAAAAATAGAATATGTTATTTTGATAAGGTAATAAATGATGTAGAATAGTGCTACAAATCACTAGAGGTTCAGCAAATATAGTCAACGTAAGGAGGTTGGCTAAATTTTTTGCTAAGGAAATGAACTATTGGAGTGCATCATTTTTTGCGTAATCTTTATAATTTATATTTATGGCATGTTAATTTGAATTTTAGCTAAAGGGTTACTCCAATCGAAGATGCTCTCATAATAAAGCCGATAAAGTCGACATTTATAATATTATCAACGACTTGTTTGTCTACCAAATGATGTCTAAAAAGTTACACCATTTGTCGGCAAGCAACTTAAAATACCATAATAAATAATAAAAGGTTTGGATAATAAATAATAAATAATACCATTGGCCAACAAGCAACTTAAGCAAGTTTTGGATGACCAGCCCCGAATGACTAGAGCCTCAATAAGGGCTTTGGATGACCAGCCCCGGATGACTAGAGCCTCGGTGAGGGCTTTGGATGACCAGCCTCGGATGACTAGAGCCTCGGTGAGGTCTTTGGATGACCAGCCCCGGATGACTAGAAAGGTTATCACGAATGAAACCACTCTCTTATCAAAAGAAGTCGACATTGAAAACCACCCTGAACGACCTTGTTTGCTTGAGAACATAATAAGGATGAACCCCTTGATTCAACCACCTTAACTTTAAAGCCAAAATGGCCAACATGTTTCTAAACAACTACCAAATACCATGTTTAAATCTTGGTTTCAACCTTGGATGGTTGAAATCTTGCACGATGGATGAAATCATGCACGATGGTTGAAATCAAACCAACCTTAGTTTGATGGAAACCAAGAACGATGGCCAACATATATGTTTTATTTGAGAAACTACCTAGTGGTTGGAAATAAGAACATTGTTTCATGACAAACAACCAAGAAACCAAGGCAATTAACATTTCACCTAACTGAAATTTAAAAAATAAAAAATAAAATCCGGCCGACCAAGACCCCAGCCGACCAGGGCTCCAGCTGACCAGGCCACAGCCGACCAGACCCCAGCCGACCAGCCAAGACCGACCAGGGCCAACCCTAGGGCTCCAGCCGACCAGGCTCCTGGAAGGCCTTCAGGCGACCAGAGCTGGTCGACCAGACCCTTGGGACGTTTAGCGTCGTTTAGCGCCGTTTAGCGTCGTTTAGCGTCATTTAGTGCCGTTTAGCGTCGTTCAGCACTGTTTAGCGCTGTTTAGCGTCATTTAGCGCCATTTAGCGCCCCTTTTAACCATGCCTATGATTGATTAGGGCTCATCACCCACCAAATATAACTCGTTTAGGGCAATACACAGTGATCGTTCTTCAGAGTTAGCCAAATTAAGGCAACACTCAACCTTCACTAACAAAAACTTGGCTAAACTTGATAGCTTAGTTATCATGTGCCCTCAGCCAATAAAAATGAAGCCTCGAATAAGGCTAATCGTAGTGAATGTGTAGGTCGCTCCACACTTCAAGCTAAAAAACGATACTCGTGAAACACTAGTGTACCATAAGCCGCAAAAAAGGCCATACCCGAGGAGGGCCACTGAAAAATTAGTCGACTTAAATTCAAAAAAACCTGATCAGTTTTCCTCGAAGTTAGGGGGACAAATGATATGAGCTAAAATAAAGCCCTGAGGACACCTTTAATGCTGCATTAATTAGGCCTAGAATGGTCAAAACACGAGGCCCATTATTGAGGCCCAAAACCCTAACTATGATATTAAATTCGTAGCTAAGAATAGGGCCAAGACCCAACCCTTATCTCGAACCACTAAGGCATGGGCCTGGTCCAGGAATAACCCAGTGGTTCGAAACCACTAGGATGTTTCCAAGACAACGTCCAACATGAAAACGAACTCCAACATGGAAACTAACTCTGATAAGAGTTATCCACCGTCAAGGAGGTTGCTTGGCCACCAAGCAACCTAACCCTGCTACGATTCTAAGGCTTACAAACGCATATATAAAGACCCGATATCTCAATCCCAGAACTACGTTAACTTGATCCTTAACAAAGGTACGTAGGTAGTTTGTGAGGACCGTGCAGTCTCGAAACACGAACGCAGCCATAAACAAACTCGAAGCTCTAACCCCAGCATTAAATATACGCCGCCATTCAAACCACGTTTTCGTTCCACAACAGTATTATTGTTTTATTCAAATAATGTGTAATGTATTATTTATTCATAAGAAAACCCTTAGAAAATTTGCACCATTCAGATAATTTATTAATTTTTATACCAAATAAAATTATTCATTAAATATTCAGATTAATAAATCATTTAGATATTTTGATGATTAAGAAAGTTTTATTCATATTTGCCAAATAGCCCCTTACTATCTAATTTCGGTGTTATACACTTATAATCTAGTACTGTTACAGTTAGGGCTCATTTGTTTACAGCTTAACACTGCTGAACGATTCATCCACTGACCGCTTCTGACATTCAGTTTGTTTGGCAGGAGATTCCAAGCAACTGAGCGAATCATATTTTGTTGAATGATTCCCCCACAAATTTTTAGCCAAACGATTCAGCAGAATGTGAGTACAATCAAGCACTGACCTGCAATGCATGCACGCACATGTACATGTATTCATACGAATATTTAATTTTAGTGATATAAGTTCATTGAAATAATATACTAAATAGTTATAAAAAACATGTTGTTAATTTGTGATATTATTATATCAAAGTAAATATTATGTTGTTAAGTTACTTAAATATTTTGATTTTGCTTTGTTCCTCAAATACTTTTTTTGCTAAATGTATTTGAACAATGTTAATGATATTAGTTATCTTAGTAATTTAAATATGATTTTAAGTAGATAAAATATAAAATAATTTGTTAGTAAAATTTAATTAATTTAAAAGGGTAGTATATTAAAATAAAATCATTCAGATTTTAATACAATTTATTTACTAAACAGTCTTACTCATTCTGAATTCAGATCGTTCAGAAATTTGAAAAATTCAAATATTTTTTATTCAGATTTGTCAAATGACCCTTATATTTTCCTCACTTAACATAACTTGTGATTTAAGCAAAACAGTTCAATTCATACTTTTGGAAAAAGGAGTGTGAAAACTGGAAATAATTAAAAGTAGATCAAAAGTTATTTTGCAAAAAATAGTTATTTTAAATGAAAAACCTTAATAAAATTACAATACTCAATACTTGAAACGTATGTAATATGAGTCTAAATTTATTTTTTTAAGATTAAACAAAAAAGTTCAATCCTTTAATTGAGAAAAAAGAAAATTTCAATTATAACTTTATATTTATAAGCCGTGTACCGATCAAGGTCTTGTATTGGGCCAGATCAGTTCTTATGATCCATTTCCATGACTATGAATATGAAACAAGCAAGAGTTCGATTATACAGCTTATGGACTCTGATCCTTCGGCCCAGGCCTTCTTCTCGTGGATTGTAGTCCACCAGCCCATGCTATCTTGATTCTTCAATGGTGGCGCTTCCAGAATATAGTAAGAAACTTCTGGGCTCCTCTTTTGGAGGTAAATTTCTTAACCATATTTCTTCCGTCCTAAAATCTGAGTATTGATCACTTTAACTTTTTATTTGAGATATTAAATTTTAAATAAAAAATTAAATATCAGATTTTTATTTAGAAAAATAAAATTGAAAAAAGAACAAAATATGAAACTATTATGTTTTCTAAAATACGCATAAAAAATTGTGCATGAAGAAATCGACTATGAACAACTAACATGTCAGAATTGCTACGTAGACACTAATAAAAATTAGTTAAAGACGTCAAACATGTAACTCGAAGCAACCACTTGGAATACTACAATTTTTTGATCTATTGATTAAAAAATCATTTTTTACGGTATGATATTCATTTTTCCCTACCTTTGTAGGCAGGGACGGAGCCATGACTCAACAGGGGCCAATTTAGTATTTAGTTAGAAGTTACTACAATATAAAATAAGGAGAAAAATGCTCTAAATACGTATTTTGGGAAGTTATATGAGTACATAATATATATTTTAATGACAAAATTGTAAATATGTAATCAAGTTTTATCAATGTATCAATGTAAAAATTCATAACTTCGGTAATAGCCTACAGTTGTAGTTGCCGATCTGTTAAGATGGGAACGACAATCCGGTCGCCCTCACAAATTATGGAGATATCTGTATATGTTGCAGTGGTTTCGTAACAGAAAGACCAGCTATGAATTCAACTTCTGTTTTATTAAAGTTGGAGGTTTGTCTTCATTAAGTATAAGTTTTAACCTTCACCAATACCCAAAAGGGATATTAGTCCGGTGGTAACTGAATTACGGAAAAAAGATGTAAAGCTATGTAGTCATTTCTTCGTACCTAAAGCTAAGTTCATAAAACAAACGAATTGAGAAAGTGGTGTTTGTGATTCAAGAGAATATCATTTAGGATCTTTCAGTTCTTATCTAGGATATATTCTAAAATCGTGTCAATTTACGTCATATAGCTATTTCGGTTTAAATTTATATCAGTGTATGCATAAATCAGATACACATATGATAGTTTGTTTTCTGGAAAGTTCATGTATCACTGATAAACATATACTCTCTCACTCCCACCCATTTGTTATCGTTTCAAATGGTAGGTTCGACACGCATTTTAAGGTTCTTATAAAATATAGTTTCATTACTTATTTTTAAAAAAATTCTTCTTTAAATAAAAATCCAAACATTTAATTTTTATTCAAAGAAGAAATTTTTTAAAAATAAGTAATGAAACTATATTTTATAAAAACCTTAAAATGCGTGTCAAACCTTTCATTTGAAATGATAACAAATGGATAGGACGGAGGGAGTATAGGATAGGTTTAGGACTTGAGGTTACATTTCACATTTTTTAGGACTTGAGGTTACATTTCACATTTTACAAGTCAGATGTCTAGAAGTTGAGTTTTCTTATTATGTGGGTGTTTGGGGTATCAAGCAAAAGTTGACTTAACTTAAAATGAGTAAGTGCTTTATAAGTGATAAGTTGATGGATTGTTATAAGTGTTTGGGAGAACTAAAAAAAGTGAACTTATGTATTATAATGAGTAAGTGCTTTATAAGTGATAAGTTGATGCAAACTTATAAGTACGTAAGTGTTTGGATAAATTTACTTATAAGTTAATAATTTTTTTGTTAAATTAAATTGAAAAAATAATTAATTAATATAATGATCTCGATAAATACATTTTAGATTAAAAAACATTTAAAAGTATAAATATAAAAATATAAACAACTAAATTGAAAAAATAATTAATTAATATAATGATCTCGATAAATACATTTTAGATTAAAAAACATTTAAAAGTATAAATATAAAAATATAAACAACTAAATTGAAAAAATAATTAATTAATATAATGATCTTGATAAATACATTTTAGATTAAAAAACATTTAAAAGTATAAATATAAAAATATAAACTACTAAATAGATAAAGAAATCATGAAAAATGAAATAAGTTGAGCAAAATGTTAGTATTTTCTAACATTCAACTTATCAATTTATAAGTTATAAGTTAGATTATAAGTTGGGTAGACAAACACCCCCATAAGTCATAAGCTAAAAAAATAAGTTATAATTTATAAGTTGATGAAATAAACTGAATACACAAACCCCCCTCATAAACTGAAATGGATTTATAAACTATAAGTTAACTTATAAAGTTGCAGCCAAACAAGCCCTATGTGACTGCCTTGGTCACTTGATTAAAGAGAATATCATTTAGGATCTTTCGGTTCTTATCTAGGATATATTCTAAGATCGTGTCAATTTACGTCATATAACTATTTTGGTTTAAATCTATATCAGTGTATGCATAACTTGCGGTAGCTTTTAGGGAGCTATATTGCTAGATTATTAACGTGGAATCTAATTTGGTTCTGTAGTATTTTTGGCTTACATAACATTAACAGATGTGAAGTATTGTAAGGCTTGATTTTGACTTTAAAGCAAGTAGCCAGGGATGTGTTTGTGCTGGCAAATGAACATAGAATGCCAATTTCATGAACTTTTGCATGGTCCAGTTACCTCATTCTGATGTTAAAGAATTAAAATGGGCCAAGTAAATACTTATCCAACTTTTGGGCTGGGCCTAAAAAATTGGATGCCGGAAGAAAGGCTCGAGTTGGATTTCTCAACTATATTTTTGGTAGTGTGCATGGTCTCAACTAATTTGGTTGTTTAAAATTGCTCTGTGCTCCCATCTGTATTTATTAATCTAAAGCCAATTTTACTCCCATCTGTATTTCAGGAACCTGCTGTGTGTTAGAAGTGTCAAATCCTGAATGGCTTGTCAACTGATGGACACAATGGAGTTCATCTGGGGTTTCACCTTGCATCACATAAGTGCAGGAAATGAGTGAGAGGGTGGCTTTCGCTGGGATGTTATACTGGGATATCTAAAGCCAGAAACGAGAAAGTTTGGCGGGGTAAGTTTACTCGCGTTGATATTTTTGTTAATCCAAATGTTACGTATTTTGATCAATGGGAATATGCTCATTCTAATGATGTTCCTGTTGTAACTCTCGATGTAGCTGGAGATCAGTGAGCGGTAGATAATGCTAAAATTAACATCGATGCGGCAACATTTGAAAACGAGAGAAGAAGAATTACTCTTGTTCATCACAGACAGTGCGTTGAGTTTTTGGCAAGTAAGAAAAATGAGAAAGTCTCAAATAAGAGACGGCAGGCAGGAAGTGATTCTCGAATCAGATTGTCAAGTGCTAGTTCAGCACTGCTTCCATGCAAGCTTTGTTTGTTTACACCATCGAGGAGTGCAAAAAGTTAATGTCACAACTTAATCCTGTTTCGATCATCAAGTACTTGAACAATATTTACGAGTACATTTGGAAGGACACTAGGTTTGGAAGATATAAACATAAAATTGATTGAAATTGATTTATATCAATTTAAAGATATCAACATAAAATTAAAATTGAGACAAAAAGTATCAGTTCAATTGATTCGAGGATTTGAAAAATAAGCTCTAAAAAGAGATACTCAGATACATATACCAACCAGGGTTTGGAATTAGGATGATCAACCCAAAAATCAAATGTAACGCAACGTATACACGTGATTGTGATAGGAACGTAATTTTATGTTCATCAGGAGTATTTTCGTAATTAAATCAATAGAGGTGCGCACCTCTACCCTCCCTGCCTTTTTAAAGTATTGTACGCTATTTTGATTTATATAATTCAATGGTGTACTGGTTTGGCTGCAAGTCTGTCTTGTAAACCACCCGGGTTTGAACATAAGTGACAACATTCAAGCCTACTTTTTATTTTTTTTTAGGCATGCAATTCTTTTTTCGTATGATACCTTTGACATTTGGAACCCAAAACCAGTTGACTTAAGTATGATGAGCCATTGCAATGATGTAATTGTAAGGCAAACACAGTTCTTAAAAAGAGCAATAGACGTCTGCAACTAATGAAATTAACTAATTTATTAGTGTCCGTCCAGGCTTGGTTTGGGTTCTCATTAGTATCTAGTTTGGACTTAAAATGATACTTCAATACTTGATATAATTGATCATTGATTTGATCTATCCAACTGATACATAAATCAAGACTTTGGACTCATTGCTTTTTATTCATTATATCACTCAGTAGCAGTCATTCCATTGAATAAAATAAAATAAAATAATAATAATTCGATCAGAATGTTTATATCTTATTCTGTTAACCGTCTCT
This sequence comes from Heracleum sosnowskyi, assembly GCA_030848705.1. Lineage (NCBI taxonomy): Eukaryota > Viridiplantae > Streptophyta > Magnoliopsida > Apiales > Apiaceae > Heracleum > Heracleum sosnowskyi. The sequence goes on along the minus strand of CM061242.1, from coordinate 2,457,165 downwards.
TACACTACCAATATATATGATCAAGTTTATCTTTTTCCTTTCTACCTCCTTTAGTTGACAAATTTTGCTCCAATTTCTATCCCATTCTATTACTTCAAAGCATACAGCCTTGATTTACCAAGTCCACCTCCTCCTCCTCCCGAGCTGAAAGAGTCTGAAAATTGTTTGGCTATGAGATAGAAACAAAGGAGATCAAGTGTGGTAACATGTGTTGTAATTATTAGCGTCCATTTGCTTGTGTTACATCATTAACCATAAATTTTGATTGTTACCATAGTTCACCTAAAAAATGTTCGCTACATTTAGACTTGAGAAAATATACTGTTATACTTACTTAATACATTTGTGGTTTCTTTCACATTATTCATCATTCACATTAGTGTGTTTATGGCCCTCTAGAGTGTCTGTCGTTGGAAGGCTTAATATGAAGAAAGTGCATCACTCATCTCCCCATATCGCTTTTCCCTAACTCATATTCAATGTTCAATCTCCTCACTCTTAACTGGACCAAGAAAAATTTATAGAGTGAGCCAAAACCAATTCCAGCAAGACTACTACAGGTAACCGTCCCACTAATTAGAGGGACATATTCATCCTTCACAATATTTTTTACATCAGTGCCAAAGATGGATATGATATGACCCTCTAATGCATCTTGAGTGTGATGTTTACGGCCCTCTAGAGTGTTTGTCGTTGGAAGGCTTAATATGTGTGTTTTTGAGTTCATACTCTATATAGTCATCCTTCACATTATTTCTTGCTGTTGCGAAGAAATCTGTGGTGCTTATTGCTTCAGGGAGAGGGATCATACAAAGCCCAACTTATTTTGTGAGGGCTATGGTTGGAACACCACCTCAAACATTCCTTATGGCTGTGGATACTAGTAGTGATGTTGCTTGGGTGCATTGCTCTGGCTGCATTGGCTGCCCTTCTTCGACTTTTGCTTCTGAAAAATCAACATCTTTTAAGACTCTTAGTTGTCAAGCTCCTCAATGAAAAATCGCATTGGACGTAATCCCAAGTTACACATGGCTGCATTCAGAAGACCACAAGCAATTCGGTGCCACCACAAGTTCTTCTTGGTCTAGGCAGGGGTCTATTGTCGCTATTGTCACAAACTCAGAGCCTTTACAAATCTACATTCTTTATTGCTTGCCTAGCTTCATGTGATCAAGTCACCAAACTTCTCTGGTTCGCTCCGGTTGGGTCCCACTGCTCCTATTTTACATTTTGTGTGCAACATGATATTGGTCTACTTTATAATTATGCTGAGTAGTATCAACCTGGACAGAACGAATAGACATTTGATTTATTCTTCGAAGTTCGAACTACATTTTATATCAGCCTCGAGAAGCTTGCTTTGCTCTGCCAAAAGGTCTGACATGTAATTTACTAAATAATACTCTCTCCGTTCCTGAAAAAGTGGCGGTATGCTAACAATTTTACTTTTTCATTTGTCCATTTGTCCTTGACATACATTCACTTTGTCTTGCTACCATCATCTAATTTAAGTAACAGGTACAGGAATTGTTGGAGTTCCATACTAGTGTTGGATCAGATGACTTTTCCCTGAACTCTCCATTTCCTATTTGAATTTTTGGCGTAGCAGGTTGCTGTTGGAGCAGCTAAAGTTAATCTACACATACAAGCTCAAATTACATTCATGAATTCCTTCAGTTCAAATCAAATTTCAATTTCATCTTTTGGCCAAGTTCGTTAAAATTTTGTACCACTCGAAACATATCAAAGAGTGGGTAAAGAATTTTTGCAACATTTATCTAGGCCATGAGGCGTGTTGCTCTTATTTTTAAAATTTATCTTTTACTCACTTTGTGCAAATCAAGTATATAAAGTAGCATTGTTTTTTCAAGGTCGATTCTACCTTATTCTATTTAAATTTAAACCAAAAAAAAACTAGTAGAAGTGTGCATTTCTACCTTAATCCTTCTTCCTCCCTACTATTTAATATATTGTACGCCTTTCTGTTGCATATAATTTGGTGGTGTAGTGGTTTGGTAGCATATCACTCTTATAAACTATCTAGGTTCAATCTTCGGTGGCTACATACAAGATTAGGTTTTTTTTTATGGATGCAATTCTTTTTTTAACATTTTTGGCGTTGTTTTAGGACCGAATGAATAGACATTTGATTTAACAATATAATTTCGTGTGGCGTTTTCACCCAATTTTTTTCTAAGAAAACGTAAGTTCAAACTTCAATCTGCATTTTCCATAAAAAATTAAAAACATAGAAACGACACTTAGTCATGCGTATTGGGGGCAAACCACCAGTTAGACTTGCATCTAAAGGCCCAACAATAACATGCCCATTAAGAAAGCACGTGTCAAACGTAATAAAACACTAACGCCAGACGATACTACGTTTTTCACTGATATTTCAGGTCATTTTTTCCAATTATGATATTTAGGGCCTTTTTTCTTCAATTGTGATATAATGGGTCATCACCCTAATTCCATATGATTTTGTTATTGAAATTGTAATACGTTAATAAAGTTTAGATTTGATAGGCTTAGCCATATAATTTTCGCTAGGAAAGCAAATAAAATGATCAACGAAAAGTTTCGTCTTTAGTTATCTTCAAACCTTATTTAATTTATTCAAGTGTTTTACAAGCAAGTGCGATTATTGGAAGTAGGGGTGTAAACGAGTCAAACAGTTCGTGAGCTACTCGAGCTCAGCTCATAAAATGTTTGAATTCGATTCGGTAATAATCGAACCGAGCTCGAGTTAGAGTTAATCGAATATTTTACCGAGCCGAGCTCAAGCTTCAAATTACTCGGCTCGTAAGGTTCGCGAGGCTAATCGAGCCTTTATTATTTTTTAATTTTTATATATTATAAATATATATTTATATAAATATTTGTATTTAGATATAATTTATATATATAATCTAGTCGAACTCGAGCCATATAATCAAGTCGAACTCAAGGCGAACGGATCATATTAGAGTTTTTGTCAATATTTGGTGAAGTCGATTCGAGCTTTCGAGCCCAACTTGAACATATTGAACTTTTTACGAGCTGAGTTTCGAACTTAAAATTGAAGGCTCGGTCGAGCTTGAACCCGAAATTTTTAGTCAAGTTCAAACTCGAGCCTGATAGTGTTCGGCTCGGCTCGGCTCGGCTCGGCTCGATTACACCTCTAATCGGAAGTAATAGGGTATAGTGAAAATGACTTAAAAAGACAAATTTTCGAAAATAATTTTCATTAACTAATCTCGAAAAGTGATGTTAAGATTATCAAATTGGTTATTAAACTTTCTTCCTAAAATACGTGATGTTAGATCGGTTTCGTTTCTGTCCACTCCCTCTCTCTCTATACTCTCTCTCTTGTTCTTCCCGTCTTCAAAAATTAAACCCTTAAATCCTTATGATTTTGTTGTCCAAATTTTTTGTATTAGTAATCAAACCGAAGCATTTTCAATTCTCTACACGTATATATCAATATGATACACATCTCAGATTCATTTTGTAAACGATCCAAACCTGACAAAAAATTAAACTTGCATAAAATATGATCTCATATATAAGCACTCGTATACCCTTAAAATGCTTTAAGGAGAGAACTTGAAGATTTTGTGAGGATCACTAACTTTACTTCTATCTATAAGCCGCATATTGAGAAATCAAAAGAGTACTACTATATGTTGTTCTTTTTGTCCCATAACATCCCATCTAAATTTATTTCCAATTATACCCTTGTTCATATTTTTGTTTTCTAACCACTTTGTTCACAATTTACCTCTACCTATTCCATATGTGAATCATCTGTGTATCGGCAAATTTATATTAGCGTTATCATCATTTTAAAGGCCAGAAATATGTCAAGTAATTCTATCCATTAATTCTTTAGATTTATTAATTCTGAATTTTAATTGAATACCTGAAAATAAATGCAAAAGCAAAATATAATAGGAAACCAAGAAAGATGAAAATGAAAGCTAGAGGAGTAACTTCTTCGACTATATTCACATTGCACTACTACATATCTGATCCTTGGTGAGGAGTGAGGACCACTCAAAATCTGACTGTCTAGTTTTAGGTTATAAACCGCGTACAAAAATGAATAATGCATTATCTTATTCCCTGCTATCCCATCAATTTTCTTTTGCCGATTATGCCCTTTAAGTTCGTTCACAATTTTACTTTTTCTAAGTCAATTCACCCTATACAAACTTCGAATGCGAATTATTTAATTAGTAGACCGATAGGTTGTTAAACACCCTGCTATGTGTTTTAAACTACATTGTCTCTCTCCACCGAAAATGACCATATAAACGATACAATGTATTATTTGTATTATCACCAACAATAAGAACATGCATACTTTAATAAGATAAATTTGAAATATTGCACATGTTAGTAACCCTTACAATTAAATTACGTTCATTGATAATTAGTTAACTTATTTTTACACGAGACATTGCATAATATTTATTAATAAACAAACAATTGAAAATACTAATTACGTATTGTATAAAAAAGTTTCTAGAAAATGACTCGTGCCTCGCACGGGTTGAGTGTACACCCAGAGCCAAACGTGAGGAGTGACACCCTAACCCTTCCAAATATTGATGATTTGCTATTACCTAGAGGTACATGTTCAATCCAACCTCAAGAAGATGACAGTTCGTGATAAAGAATGAAATCCTTTATTCAAGGTTTTACTGCGACCTTCCTTTGACCAAGGGATCTCCTCTAGTCAAGGCAATGCTTCTTTAAAGACAATTCAAGAGAAGGTTGACTTGGCTGCAGCTGATTCCAGAAGAACATTCAGGGTCATTGGCAGTTCATCTGGCACTATAACAGGTACCAAACAGGCAGTGGACTCCTTGAAGAGGGAAGCTATGGAAGAACTGGTCGAATTGAGGACTGATGTCAAAGAGAATCAATGTGACGGGGTACAATCTATTTGGAATATGTTGAGGAACCAACAACCCGGACCTTCACAGCAACAACCTGATCCTTCTACTACCTTTTACAATGAGGATAACTTCATCGAGGATTCCTCAACTAAGGGGGAGAAAGTTGGAGAAGGGGAAACAAATGAAGTGACTAATGAAGGTTGGAAAACAACTGGATGGGGAGTTTGGGATAGGAGTTTGGGAAACCAATGAAGCTATTCCAGTTAGACAGTACTGGATTGAAGACATTGTGCAAGAAGAAAAAAAGTGAGGAGGAATTTGAGATCATGCAAGAGCAACCACTACAGGAGGAGCATGAGCCATATTATCCAGAGCCAATAGAACATTCTATCTTGGATGATGATATGGAAGAAGAAGCAAATTCTCTATCACTGGAAGAAGAAGCTGCCTTGGAGATGGTGAAAGCCCAGACAAGCTGAGAGAGAAAGACACCACTGAAGGTGATTCTCATCAAAATCCAAAGAACTACAAAGCTAAATGAACTGCTCCGTGAGCATGTTAAGGAAATCTTGATGAAGGTCAGTCCAGAGATTACTGAAAACCCTACTATGGTTAGATTCATGACGAATGACTTGTTCAGAATCTGCTATCTGATGGAGGACAAACTGAGAGACTACCCAAGCAACTATCTAATCTCAGTTGAGAAGTATCTTAGATCCACCGGATTCTCATCAACGGAGAAGGACAAAGCAGCAGACACTCTTAGAAGATTTCTAATGGAGAATGTTCCTTACTATAAGAAAAGAGTGGAAAGAGGATTGGAAGTGCATACCAGATTGCCAAACATGCCAAAGCTAAACAAGAAAGATGTTAACATTGCATGGTTATGGGCTGGAGTGGGTCAAGAGGTTGAATATATTGGAAGACACATCCAAGGAGCAATCCTTAAACCTGGAGAACCACTGCACTATCTATCAATGATTGATTATCAAGCTGCTAACTTCGATCCAATGAGTGAAGAAGGTGAGATTGGAATGGACTGAAGATTGAAGCAAAGAACAAAAGAACTATCAGCTCAATCAAAAGGAGCAACTTCAAAGTGAAAAGTTTTATTGTTCTTTGATTTATGAAATCTGGAAATGTATATATATATCTGATCCAGAATGCATTTAATATTATTACGCTGTCTTACTTTAATTAGTTTCATGTTTCCTTAGTTAGTTGAGTTATCCTCGAAGTATTTGCTTGTCGAACTCTATCCAATCAAATAGGGGGAGATTGTAAAGCATAATGTAACATAAGATGTAAAAGAGATAACTACAACTCAACAAAGGACAAGACAGACAATAGTATTAACAGAAGCACAGGAATCCAGAATCAAAGAAGAAAAAGGTAAACTCAAAAAATCAAAATACGTTATGTATTCTTGAAGTCCGTAAACAGGTCACGGAAAGAAGTTCATGAAAATGTTCAAGCCTCAGTGACAGCAAAAGAAACAAGACTTTCAAGACGACAGAAGTATGTGAATGATTTAGGGTTCAGTACCGCGGGATTCCAGTGATGAAGCAACCAGAACGACAAGGGACTTATCAGCAGCACTATATTGAAGACATAAAAGAAGAATTGATCAAGTGTTATTCATCTGTGAACCAGACCAGTTGCACTAGGTGACGGCACTAAAAAGATCAAGTTGTTTTATCGTCTCAGAAGAAATTGATACAGTCTAAAACTGAAACACCCTGGAGCTGAATGGATTTTCTAAAAGGTCAAGGACAAGGAAAAGAATTCGATGGTTTTTTCTTTAAGAAAACCATCGAAGGTGACATAAAGAAAACAAAAAGAAAAGGATTGAATAGTTTTCTAAATTAGAAAACCATCGAATGAAAAGCATAAAGTAAATGAATACTTTAATAAAGTAAGTATTACATTCGATAGTTTTTATTTAAAAACTATCGAATTGAATAATTACTTTATTCATTCGATACTTTTCAAATTAGAAAGCAGGTGAAAAGTTTGTTTGTCTGACAGGTTGATGAGAATTGGACGGCCAAGATTGTTTTAACAATTAAGGTTCAATAGTTTTCTAAAAACTAAGACTACAATTACAACAGAGGAAGTGTGTCTTCTTCAGTCGAGGTTAGTTCACAGTAGCAACTACTGAGAGAGAAGTTTGAGCCGGAGAAGATCATAGAAATTTATAGTGCTCAGAATTCTTTCATTGTATTGATTGTGAATAACCTAGAACTCATTGAAGCTAATCTACGGATTAGAAATTGTAGCACCCCTCGAGGTTTATATTTATAAAACGATATATTCCCCGACTTTTGGTTTGGTTTGGTGTGTTTGATTTCGTTATAGAACTGAATGAATTATCCGCGAACGAAATTGAATTATTTGTGAGTATCGTATTCAACCCCCCCCCCCTTCTACGATACTTCGGGACCTAACACGGCATATTCAAAAAATGGCCAAAACAAGACTTAGAGAAATCGAAAAGTTGTTTTGTAGACAACAACGCCCTCAGCTCTGTAATTGGCTCGTATTTGTTAATGATACTGATTTTGGCAGACTGGTGATTCTCAACAGGAATATCATACTTCATTCCCTATACAAAAGCAACATGAAAGCCATATTTATGAAAACAGTAAATATGAAAGCAAACCAGAATAAGTAAACACGCAACTAAATGTACATAAGAATTTAACTTAAATAAACCTAAAAACATAACACAAAACAAATAAGAGCAGCGAAATACGAAACGAATAGGGGTTTGCATTAGAATTTGAACAATAAGATGCAAAATAAATACAATAAAAAACTAATCCAACCAATTCAACTACAATACAGTAAAAACAAAACTAATCCAACTACTTATAATAGATTGCGAACAAAGAACACAAACGAAACAAAGAATCAACACTTTTAAAAAAAATGTAAAACACTACATAGGCTCATTATCCACTGTAAACATCTTTAACAACACAACTTGTCGATATATCAACTAAACATAATAAAAAACACGAAATCTCATTACATAAACATACTATTCAACATTTTCACACATAATTCTACCTGAGGATGTGGGAAAAGTTCAGCTTCACACATTACTTTTGACTTCTTATACTTCACTGGTGACTTTCTTGTTTTTTTGCCCTTGACATTATGTGGTGAAAACTTCAATCTATGAGAAACAGAGGCTTCCGAAATAGAACGAGAAGCAGAGGACAATCTCGTATGCACCATTGCCACTGTAAAAAGTTACACAACACAAAAAATCATTAAAACACAAGAAACACTTCAATTAAAACAAGTAAATAACAATATAAACACAATACATCATGAACCGTATATAGATTCAACGAAATTGAAAGAACAGATACAAAGTTTTAGGGTTTTTAAACCCCAAACTTAAAATTAAACATGCAACTAAATTACAAAAAAATTGCAACTAAAAGATATGAAAATCACCTGTATAAATCGTAATATAAAGATAGTAACAAGAATCAAAATAAAACAGATGACAAATCGATGAAAAACAGAACGAAATTAGCTAATAAACATCTAGAAAGAGTGATAACGACAGAGAAAAGAGAGAGTGAAGAGAGAGAGAGAGAGAGAGAGAGAGAGAGAGAGAGTTAAAAAGGCTGGTGGTGGTTAGTTGTTGTGTTCGTATTATTGCAAAGTAAATGCTTTCAATTTTTAAAAAACGTAAATTTGCAATAAATTGTACAAGTTGGTAAATTTGCAAAAACATACTCTATATGGTATTTTTGACAAAGTCTCTATATAATATTATATTATATTATAAGAAGCCCGTGCTTCGCACGGGTTATAAGCTAGTACTACCTCCGTCCCTTTAATTTCTTTACATTTTCCTTTTTGGTACGTCCCTCTCATTTCTTTACATACCAAAAATAGTAATATTTTATAATATAAAATCCAATCACATTCACTTCTTTCCTCCGGTAGGTCACTATACCTACTTTATACCCCACTTTATACATTAAATATTGATTAATCCCACCACTTTACTCATTTTTCGTACTTTTTCCTATTAATTTACACTTTTTCTTAACATCCGTGTCGTCCCCTCAATATAAAGAATTGAGGGGGACGTAGAGAGTATAAGTTAATTTAAAAAAGGACAATTTATAGTAATCAATCATAGCTTCTAATACGTAATACTTTTTAATATCAAAAAAATAATATTTATAACTTTAAATATCATAATTATAATTAAGTGATCTTGCATTATAATTTGAGAAAAGTAAATTAAAATTATTATAAAATTGAATAAAATGTAGTATTGTAACATTTAATATAAACGTTACCATTTTATTATAAAACTAGCTTTATAGCCCGTGCGAGGCACGGGCAAGCTCTAGATGTACTTGACAGATTTTTGAATGCAAACATAATATGTTTTTTGTTCTTTAATGTCATCTCCCGTAGCCACGACAACTACGCTTAAAATATGCATCCCTGTGAAGAAGATCAAAGATTTACCTTTTGAAATTCCTGGGGAGTTATACATTTGTGTATTGATAAGACCATTCACTGTTTCTTGAAGCTCGATCTCTCCCCTGGATGAACCATATAGCCAAAAGTGGTAGTAAGATTGCACTCCAGAATCACCCACGGTGATTCACCGTGCCTACACAATTGCACACTTGCAGAGACCCTGTAGGTGAATTAAGCCAAAAAGTAATTACTCTGCATCGTTTGGATATAGATTTGTGATCGCTGAGATCATGTTATTCCTACAAGCAAATGAAGGTAAAAAGTGTACAGAAAAGAAGATATATATCTGAAGCATTTCCTAAATATAAAAAGCTTATATAAGAACACCTATTTTTTTCGGATGTCCCTTTATTAATTATACACACTTCGTCTCAAGATAGCAAAGATCCTCTGCTCACCTTTTACTTAAAATGAACCTTGACATTATCTTTTCCTTGTCCAAAATTAAAGAAGGCATATTTAGAGCACTTATGTAGACATTTGTACATGAAACCTCAAGCAATTTTCTTGCAAAATTACTCACATTTGGGTGGGAAAAATCAAATTCCAGTTAACAAAAAAAAAAGGGAAAAATCAAATTCCCTACTGCAAACTACATAAAATAAATTATACAATAATAACTGAGAAAAATGTAAAAGGTGTAAATTACTAAACTTTTCAGAGCCTGAAATATGAGAACTGGAGCATTAGTGGTAAACAGGGCCGAAAGTCGAGAAATGTACAATTCATGAAAATGTTGTATCTCAGCTGGTTTATTAGAGTATAAACAATTTTTGATCCAAACAATCTACCAAGATAATAAGGTAGAGCATACAGATTTACTGAAACAAATATATAAAAGGTATATGTCGAAGATCCACCTCCAAATGCAGAGTAACATAAACGCAAATGCGACATAAGCTCTGATTCTTGAAGAAACAATCTAAGGATACCTGTACCAAAATTTGGGTATAACTTGTAACATTCTCTTGGGATCTGTCGTACCCTTGCAGCAACGACATTAATATGCTTCTATAAGATATATACCTAACTGAAATTAACGCAGCCTCACCAACATTAGTAGCATAATGTCCTTGCTAGGCTCACTCGACCAACACACAGCATTCAAGGATTCATTTCCCCACATATCTGCACCTGAGTGATCAAGTGTTATGGGTCCTTTGACACATTTAGGTGGACAAAAATATAGACACAAATATTCCAAAAACATCTTAACTTACATAAATCAACATGCAAAGACCAAAAAAAAAATACACCATGTGTTTACAAACACATAATGCAAATGTTCCATAACAACAAATATATCAACGTAATACTTAAAAAATTGCGGCAAATTAAACATTTGTATAATGAATATATAGTATAAACCACCAAGGGTATTAGAGTATTATAGTAATCCTAAAGACATAAATACACTTTTACAGGGACTTATGTAGATTTAAAGTATGCATGCCAAATGTTTTTCCCTTAGTAACTAATATAATAATAATATACAATATTAAATCAAAACACATAAATTTATTTTTATGAAGTTATAATGTATAAGAACTTAAATAAATAATTATATATATATATATATATTCAAATTCATAATTATTTAAACATCAAAAATCATATAAATGTATATATATATATATAATTTTTTTTATGTTTAAAAATATCAATTTTTTTCTCCCATACGTGTATCATAAGGAAACTACCAAAATATCATCTCTTTCTCGAAAATAGCATATCTCTCACTATGTTGCAGTCTAGTATCAGTACATGAACTTGAAGTTGAAGAATTGAGGCTACTAAAGTTGATATAATATTAGTGTTATACCTGCAAGAACAAAAGGGATGGTAGCACAACTATCAATTAAAACTTCAGAAATCTTATATATACATAAGTGTTCAATATACAGGTGGACGTTTCTGTTTACAATGTAAAATGCAGGTAGGACGTGAGAGTTATGCCTATACGACATCTTTAACTTAGCAAGGGCTTTAACACCTCAATATCTATCGACAGGTTGGATAAAAGAGTTAAGGTGCTTTTTGTGAAGGTGTGCACCAATCATTAAACTTAATATTTAACCATTTATGAAATTGGCACGGGAATGGTCAAAGTAGGTAGCCTAAACCTGGGGGAGTAATGTAGAATGGGGGATGCCATGATTAGGCATAAAAATGGGACCACAAGTTTGTTGGAAACCAGGTTCACGAGTTGCTTGAGTCAGGAAATGCACCATTAAACATTCGAATTCTGGATGTTTCACAAGGTATGCGTGCTAAATTATAAGAAAGAGGTCTGTGCATAGCATACTTTCACTACAAAGGAAATCAGTGACATCAACGCGTGTTAATTTAGGCATGTACGTAGTTACCTAAAGTGTTTTGAGTGTTTAATGCATTTAGAGACGGTCATAATTCTATAAATCCTACATGTAACTAATTATGCATATGTACGTATCCTTCCTATATTACAGTATGAATGGAAAGCATTTTAAATCATAATTAGTATAAGAATTAAAAAATATTGTATAATTAACCACTACAATTTTGCTATGGTCATAAGTATGCGGCACTGCAAAAGTTACAACATGTGGTATGTTCTACATATTTACACTTAAAATGGCTTGCTTTAATTATTGACCATCAGGAAGAAATGCATGTCATTGGTAGTTTGGTACCTTTACCGCTTCTCCATCCAAAGGTTAATTGGCTGAATACAGTAGGCCACCACGAACATGCATTGCACAAATAATATTGGCTTCGGTCATCCTCGTAAAGTTGAAATTAACAATGTCAAGAAGAATACAGAATATACTAAAGTCGCAAGTGAAAGGAAGTTGATAGGTAAGTAATGAAAAATACACAACACATTGCCTAAACTTAGTTTTACAAGCATTTACTGTGCTGTCTTGCTAGCTTTTGTTGTTCAACCACAACTTTGCGCGCAGCAATCCCTGGTCTGCCCTTTTCTTCAAAACTTGTTCTATTTTTTTCCCCAGGAAAAAATACTCTGCAATAGCCAGTCATTTAAAACCCAAAAAATGTTAATGTGTGCATACACGCTTGCTACTTAACCATTGTATAAACATGTGCTCGGGCATAACCGTTTTTTTCTTCTTTATCAATTTAACGCTAACGTAGTAGACAACATTCTTGGAATTTAATTTTAGCAAGTGACTAAGAGCAGCAAATAAGTAAAAAAAAATCTCATAACTGCATGTTTTTTGTCCTCCTAAACACATTCCCAGCTTCCCCAAAATCACATCAGTAGAGGTCGTTTTATACATATTATACATATAGACGAGGTAGACCATGTTTGTTTGAATGATTTGTCTGTGAAAATAATATACCATGGTCTATGAGCATATTAATAAATTAAATAGTATAGTTCTTCTAATCATATCATACGTCTTTACATACAGGAATTAAGCACAAACAAACATGAGCGCTGGGATACTACCTTTTATAAGTAAGGGGTGCAGAGACCAGTGTCAGCAATAAGTATTTCGCTATTTGGGCCTCTTATCCGCTGCAAAACCTGATGTGCCCGAATGCACAATTAAAGAGGATAAAGGCATCATTTTGGGATTTTGTTTTTTTCAGTTTAGGAAAACCAGGAGGTTGCCAGATGCAACATATAACTGAGTATCATAATACCTTAATATCCAGGAACAAATGTGCAATCATAACCTGGGAATGATTTGTAAACAAGCGCCATATATATTTGAACTTTAGTATATTATATGCCAACTCAAATGATTAACCTAGACGTTTTTTTTAGTTACCCAAATCCTTGAATCAAACTATGAATCTGTGATATGCAAATTGCAACTGTCACCTATAATCTAATTCAGACTCATACAACTTTTGCTTAAATGTGGCAGCATTGCTATCTGAAAGCACAACATTGAAAATAAAAGCAATTACAATTAATCTGGGTTTAAATCTAATAACCCAATTAAAATGAATGGCAATGTGAACAATACAAAACTGTGCCAACACAATTTCTAAAACATCACAAATTAGTGCAAGTACCAAACATTTCACAATCTTTCATAATCAAACGACTACAGGCACTCAGGTATTAGAAGCACCACATCCTTACCTGACAAAGGCCTGAAAGAAGTTGCGGGGAGGAGTTACATTATGGTGAGAGATACAAAGAAACTGGCGGTAGATTGGTTCTAGAGATGTTTGTTCGCAATCTCTCAAATAAATTCCCCGTTTGATATATAAACATACACATATTAGCAATAACGGAACTTAAATTACTATTTTGAGTAGATCTAACTTGGCTCATGATCCGGCGGATGACATGGAATAAACTATCTCAAATAGCAATTAAAAAGAGTTTCTCATGTAGCACTTCGGAAAGTGGAACACTGCAAGTACATGTAAATCATCGCAATTAGTGACATACTAAGCACTGAGCTTATCCGTTTTCCCGAGACAAACTGTTTGGTCTCATCGTTTGGTGGAATGCATGTAGAAGAAAAGACATAAGCATGTAACGGTATATCAGTAGAAAATATGTCGAAGGTTTGATGATACATGTTTTACAAAATCCCAGTCTATAAGGTTGTTATTATGACCTGAGTAGGCGCAAATATATTGACTAATTAACATGTTTTGTTAGCACGCACGATCCTTCTGTACTGCAAGATTTCGTCGGTTATAATTTTGCCAATCGTATTTGAATGAGAAGATGGTTTTAGTGTCACTTTGAAAGAATATCGGGCATCTTTTATCATTTCCATTGCCTGGGGAACGTTGGCACTCCATTTACTTGTTTGTAGTTCATGGGGTAGTCGTGACCTTGTGTACTGCAAGATTTCGGCGATTATAATTTTTCCAATTGTATTTGAATGAGAAGATGGTTTTAGTGTCACTTTGAAAGAGAATTGGGCGCCTTTTATCATTTTCATTGCAGGGGGAACGTTAGCACTCCATTAACCTGTTTGTAGTTCATGGGATAGTCGTTAAGTGGGTGTTGTAAAATTTGATCGGTGTGCATAATAGAGTAAAAATGTAGAAGTACAAGTTGTATTAGTATGTGTGGATACACTATTTAAACGAATGCATACCACTTTGCCCGTTTTAAGAAGGGTCTCCTTGCAGACACGTTGAATACAATAATTGTACAGGTGTGGATATAATTTATTTTAGAAAACTATTACTTATACCTTTCAAGATAATGCTAAACTGATTCGTGATAAGTTACTCATTTCACCTTACAATTGCCACTTGACACAAATAATTTAACATTTAGTACTTTTAATATTTTATCATAGATATTCAAAAAAATTAAACCAATTTAGTTTAGATTTGATTTAGTCGTACGATGACAACTTCAACTTTCTTGTAAAAATCTCCAACACAAACTTTTTTATTTATATACAAATATAAAACTTTTTTGCATTTATCGGGTTCAATACTTTATATACTATAGTGGATTTTTCAAAAATGACCAACGTATAAAATTTATCTATTGAAGACGAGATTTATAATATATTGGATCATAATAAAACTACAGTTTTAATCTTATTAGTAGCTAAAATTTCAAAAATGCATATATAATTATAAGTTGTTAATATCTTATAATTAAACAATAATAAATGTAAAATAATGATAAAATCCATTTTTACGCTTATTATATATAAGGATATAATTGAAAAGAAGTAAATATGTTGATAGTTTTAAATTTTAAAAAAAAAATATTAAAAAAAAATATAATGAGTGATATTGGATATAGATGTCAATATTTGTCACACTATCACCTAGGTCATGGTTCAATTCACATTAAAAAAAAAAAAATTTATCATCAATATACAATTGGAGGGATAATTTATTAATCTAATATCATCAATATAATACTGAAAGGGTAATTTAGTAATATAATATATATATAATCTGATAGTATATAGAATTTGTAATCTAATAGTATATATAATATGAGCCATTATGTACTTAATGCAAATAAACATGATTTATAATATAAGAATATTAATATAATCCTTTTTTATGGATCAATTCCAATTTTATAACATTTTTTCAAAATACAATTTTATAACATTTTGCGCGAGTTTTTCTCAAATATGGTTAGAAATATTTATTTAAGGCACTTGCGAAAATAAATTATCTACCTTACCAAGTAGATTACAAAAAGAGACCAAAATAGAGTATAACATATTGAGTGTTTGCGCAGATTAATAAAAAACTTCATAATATAATCTAAATAGATGTCTATCATAGTGGTAAGGAATGTTACTTTTAATTTAGAGATTAAGGGTTAAATTCCCATCAGAAACAATTTTTTTGTACTAAAATAGAGTATAACATATTGAGTATTTGCGCATATTAATAAAAAGTTTCAAAATACAATTAAAATAGATGTCTAAAATAGTGGTAATGTATGTTACTTCTAATTTAGAGGTCAAGGGTTTAATTTCCATCAGAAACAATTTTTTTGTTGTGCTATTATATAGGGGTAATTTAGTAATTTTATGATGAATAAATTGTCTCACGAACCCCCCGTGCAAGGCACGGGATCGCTCTAACCGACAGAACTTGATGTTATTTTGTGACGATATTTTCTAGTTCACGTCAGTTTAATTTTGTGATGATAAGTATTCTTCAGTTTGTTGTGGTGATCCTGCCACCAGTTTGAACTTGTTGGTGACACTATGTGACATGGTTGAGAAGATTTGCAAGGAAGATCGGTTTTGTATTAGTCCGAAGAAGATTTTGTTCTTAGTTGAATGTATTTGATGATTAGTTTTAGGCTTTATGACCTTTTCGCCCTTCAAGTATGGACCAATGTACCCATCAGCCCTTCAAGTATTAAAGCGTATCTTTTCGCCCCTCGGGTATCCGAAACGTACTCTTTCGCCACTCAACCGGTATAACGTTACAAACGACAGGGGTAATTCAGACATTACACAAGCCGATATTTCATTCTGTCCCGGTTGAGTGGCGAAAGAGTACGTTTCGGATACCCGAGGGGCGAAAAGATACGCTTTAATACTTGAAGGGCTGATGGGTACATTGGTCCATACTTGAAGGGCGAAAAGGTCATAAAGCCGGTTCAAAATTAACAAACATGCAACACAAAGTACACGGGAATCAGGATCACTGTATAAACATAAAACATGAACAACAGAATCTGAACATATCTTGCAAAAATTAAAATTAGTTTTTGTTTGATTGCTGCGATTGCACGTAATGTACTACCTCAAATCATGGTAGTGCACCTAGCTTGGGGTGATCTGGTGCCAGTGGCGCAGGTGGTGCAGCAGGTCACGATGGCTTTGGGATATAAGGCATCAGAGGAGTGCCATGCTGGATAGGTCCAGGTCGTATGGAAGCTTTTAAACTTGGAGCTGGATCATTAGGGCCGTAGTCGTCAAGATTCAAGTGAGCATTACTAATTTGGCCCCAACTATAACCAAGATCCTGATGATAATTGAGGTAAAAGAGAAAAATAAGTAGATACTCGATCTCAAGAAACTAAATTCTATTGAAAAAGTTGTGGCATTCTGTTTCAGTGAGGAGAGACAATCACTGGTAAACCAGGATTTTCATGTAACTAGGTATTTTTGGCTCGCGAACTTTGCACAACTAACTAACCTGTAAATTACCATTAATTATTAAACGAATACATTAACCGTGGATGTACCTTCAAATTCCTGCTTGTTGCAGTCACAGTTATGCCTTGCTTATCCAGGTCGAAAGCAGTATCTGAGATCATTTTTCGAAAAACTAATTATCACTAGAGATAATAAGTAGGTAAATATCTTAACTTAAGACTATGAAAATGTTTAAATGAAAACTGTCTACAGGTTTTGACAGTCTAACACGCAATCAATTCCACGATTCATTTAAAAAAATATAATATTAAATGATCAGTGGTCTGATAATCGCGGGACTGCATTTTCACAGGATAGAAGACAGAAAATGATTGGACCTGATGCTTTTCTTAGATGAGGTTGCACTACAAAACTGGACTCAGTTTCTTGCTTAAGAATCATGCGTTTTAAAAGTTTAAGTGTTTTTGGCAGTTCATACAAAGAGGTAACATCATCAACGAATAACATAATTAAGCTAAAAGTGATCAAATGTATGCCGAATTGTCGATCAATTCTGTACCTACATGTATTAGACACTAAGAATAAAGGGTAACTACAAAATACTTGATTACAGAAGTACAACATTAGTATGAGATCTGCAAATTATATTTGTGTTCTTGGATTTATTCCGCGAGGTTCTTAGCGAATTAATTTGCAAACATACCAATCACCGGATCTAAAACAACTAGGATAAGTACTGCCCGAAGGAAAATTCGATTATATGTTGAACTAATGTAGCAAGTACCAAAAGTCTAAAAACTTAAAACTGAACATTATGTGACAATACGTATATATGTTAACTTTATGACCTTTTCGCCCTTCAAGTATGGACCAATGTACCCATCAGCCCTTCAAGTATTAAAGCGTATCTTTTCGCCCCTCGGGTATCCGAAACGTACTCTTTCGCCACTCAACCGGGACAGAATGAAATATCGTCTTGTGTAATGTCTGAATTACCCCTGTCGTTTGTAACGTTATACCGGTTGAGTGGCGAAAGAGTACGTTTCGGATACCTGAGGGGCGAAAAGATACGCTTTAATACTTGAAGGGCTGATGGGTACATTGGTCCATACTTGAAGGGCGAAAAGGTCATAAAGCCTTAGTTTTATAAGCTAATTAATAATAAGATAGGAATTAGTTAAAGGTGTCAAATAAATGCTCCATTTCGAAAGTACCAATACTCTCCGGACTCCATAATTCTCTATAAGCGGCCAGAGTAGTATACATGTCCTTAATGCATGAGGTGGCGGGATTGAGATGCACACAAATTCGTATTCGAAAAAAACTGTTCGAACTGGTTAAAAAAATCGGAAAAAATCTGATTAAAAAAAAGTCCACCTCAATTGGATCCAACCCGCAGGCTTAAACGAATCGCATATTTTTCACAAAACCCAGATCCGGTTCTAGCCGAATAAACCCAAATAATATCTCGATTTGGACGTAGTCTTGATCAGGATAAAAGTCCAATCCAAAAAGTTAGAATTTTCAATTAAATATCAGATAAAAGCTTAATTTTTTTAATTAAATCCGAAAAAATAAAAAAAAGGTAAAGTTAAAGTTAAAGTTATCAATATCTAAAATAATCTGTAAAAATCCGATTTGGCCCCTCCTGACCCGACCCTATCTACATGTATAAATATTTTAGAGAAAATTTGTCTCGATTTAAAAAAGCTCGGCCCTATCGGTTATCGAAAAATCCGACCTGAATCCGGATTACGTATCTCTATTCAGGGTAACAACTATAGAGGTGCTTATATTATTACTTATATTATCTGATATGTATGAATATAGTTGAGACAAAATGATTACTATTTTGTATTATTTTATATTATTGGATGCTCAGACTAAAAAGTGATATTATGTGACTAAAAATGCATTTGTAATTTGTCTTAAAATTGTGAATACAAAGGAAGAAACATAATTAAATTTAATTAAAGAGATACGAGTCTATTGGATATACTTTATACCAATAACCACTTTTATCAATAATCAGACAAATGAAATTATCATGAAAGAATCTTGAATAAAAACTAAAGTGTAAAATAATATTTGTGAAAGATATTACCACACTAATGGGTTCTATACCACAACAAAAAAGCCCAAGTAGCTCAATGGTTAAATTGGTGACTTGAAATTCTTAGTAATTAGTATTGAAGTGTCTTAGGTTCGATTCCCATCAAGATCAAAATTTTCTTACATTTTTATAACATTTGACTTTGGAGGGGCAGTTATGTAATTTCAAGTGTTGAATAAAATGGTTCACAAAGTGCTTGTTGCAGTATAAGATATATAATAGATAAGAACATGCATACTTTAATAAGATAAATTTGAAATATTGCACATGTTAGTAACCCTTACAATTAAATTACGTTCATTGATAATTAGTTAACTTATTTTTACACGAGACATTGCATAATATTTATTAATAAACAAACAATTGAAAATACTAATTACGTATTGTATAAAAAAGTTTCTAGAAAATGACTCGTGCCTCACACGGGTTATTATGCTAGTTTAAATCAAAATGCCAAATAAAGAGGTCGCTCTAGCTCGATAAATAGACTTGAAAGATCTGGCCCAATTTAATTAAAAAAATTAGTTTAGAAACTTCAGATGTAGTTTGTCGAACAAGTTTTCTATACATTCATAATACATGTATGTAAAGCATAATGTAACATAAGATGTAAAAGAGATAACTACAACTCAACAAAGGACAAGACAGACAATAATATTGACAGAAGCACAGGAATCCAGAATCAAAGAAGAAAAGGTAAACTCAAAAAATCAAAATACGTTATGTATTCTTGAAGTCCGTAAACAGGTCACGGAAAGAAGTTCATGAAAATGTTCAAGCCTCAGTGACAGCAAAAGAAACAAGACTTTCAAGACGACAGAAGTATGTGAATGATTTAGGGTTAAGTACCACGGGATTCCAGTGATTTAAATGAAGCAACCAAAACGACAAAGGACTTATCAGCAGCATTGAATTGAAGACATAAAAGAAGAATTGATCAAGTGTTATTCATCGGTGAACCAGACCAGTTGCACTAGGTGACGTCACTAAGAAGATCAAGTTGTTTTATCGTCTCAGAAGAAATTGATACAGTCTAAAACTGAAACACCCTGAAGCTCAGAAGATTAAGTAAAAAGATCAAGTCAAAGAAAATGGCTCAATGGTTTTTCTATTTAGAAAACCATCGAATGTGATTCAAGAATTCTATCTTAATTTATTTATAAAGTAATTGGTACTTCGATAGTTTTTATTTAAAACTATCGAATGGTGAATTACTTTTATAAATTCGATAGTTTTCTAATTGAGAAGCAGGTGGAAAAGTGTTTGTCTGTCAGGTTGATTAGAGAATTGGACGGCCAAGATTGTTTTAACAATTAAGGTTCGATAGTTTTCTAAAACTAAGTCTACAATTACTAAGAGAGAAGAAGTGTCTTCTTCAGTCTGGTTATTAACACAGAAGCAATTACTGAGAGAGAAGTTTGAGCCGGAGAAGATCAGAAAAATTAATAGTGCTCAGAATTTGATCATTGTATTGATTGTGTTTAACCTAGAACTCATTGAAGCTAATCTACGGATTAGAAATTGTAGCACCCCTCGAGGTTTATATTTATAAAAAGATATATTCCCCGAAACTTGATTTGGTTTGGTGTGTTTGATTTCGTTATAGAACTGAATGATTTATCCGCGAACGAAATTGAATTATTTTTGAGTATCGTATTCAACCCCCCCTTCTACGATACTTTGGACCTAACAATGTACATCTTTTTTAAAATAAATTAAATTCTCTTTTCGAAACACCTTATGGTGAGTTGACTTAACCAAAAACTATAATAATATCGTAAATATTTTAATGACCCAAACGAAATTGACACTAAAAGGCAAACATAAATTTTAAGCACTGATGTAAAACATACATTGAAGGTGTATGTGCACTTATTTCTTTGGGGCAGGGAGCAAAATATATTCATATACAAATTTTTTGGGTGTAGTTCGAAATTTCTTTTTTAATTTACAAATTGGAGTAGAATTTTGGCTTTTTGGCTTAGAAATGATTGAATACAAAGTGAACGCATAAATGTATTGGAAAAACTGTCAAAACTAATTTATACTCGTCTTTTGTATATTAAAAGTCATATAACAATTTTTGTTATAAAATATAGTAATCCCATGAGATGAATAAAAATAATGGTTAAAACTAGTCTTTGAAATTACGATTTTTTAAATTCAAAGTAAATAAAATAAAAGTGTGCTTTTTTTCCTAACAAACGTGATTACTAATTCAAAATTATATACAACCTTAACTTGCTCAATAAAATAACTTAGTATTTTAATTATAAAACCGTTTTCAGTGATAAGAATGTATGACTATGTAGTACACATCATACAAAAATTCACATCAAAATAGCTTTTAATGAAAAGAATATGAAATTGAAATAGTTAGTTAATTTTTTTTTTGTTTGGCTACTTGTGAAAATCTAAACATAAGGGCAGTTGTGTCTTTCGTAGTCTCCTACTTAAAGGTTTCTTTGGAGTAACAGAGCAGTCAAGGAGTAGAATAATATACACAGAGAAACTAGAAAGATAAATGAGGAGAGAAATGAAACACTTGCTCAGATTTTCAGTTCACCTACCAACATCACTGATCTGGAACTTGATGTTGAAGTCAACAATAACAATGTTGATCTTTACTTGAAGGTTTGTTTCATTACACATGTAATATTTGTAATGCTCTGTTTTTGTTCAAACTTTCTAAGTTTCTAAATATTTAAGTTTTTGTATCCTATAAATGCAGTGTGTTGGTTGTAAGCATTTGCAAACCAAAATGATAACTGTCGTTCCGGACGTTAAATGGTCTGATATGAAGAAAGCTCTCAGTAATCATATGAAGGTTTACACTTCTTTTCTACATATTTTAGTTGCTCTTATTTTTTTTTCATTTTTTGACTTTATCATGATTTGATTTCAGTGTGAAGTTTGCAAGTGTATCGGTGCGGTTATCGTCTCTGGTGGCAAGAACATTCCACTAACTCAAGAACACAATGGTGTCTTTGTGCACTTGATGGAGATTAACTCAAGTTTCTTTGAACCGGTTGAATGTGTTTTCTCCTATGGATGGAAAGCCGAAACAGTAAGTTTCATAACCATTTTATTTCTATTTTTCTCTTTATTCTTTGTTTACTGATTATTGTTTTTTTTGAGTAGATGACCAGTAAGAAGTTGAATAATATCGATCTCAGTGCCGGAAAGTTTCTCTTAATTTTTTCATTTTCTGACTTGGTCATTATTTGATATCAGTGTGAGGTACATGATCGTTTTGATGCGGTTACTGTTTCTAACGGTAAGGGACTTCCACTAACTCAAGAACTAAGTGAAACTGAAGTCTTTGTTCTTTTAGATGGAGATAAACACAAAATTTGTTGAACTAGTTACATGCATCTTCTCTCATGGATGGAAAGCGAAAATAGTGAGTTTATTAATTATCATACTTCTCTTTTTATCTTTATTCTCTCTCCACCGATGATTATTCTTTTTGCCTAGATGGCCGGTAAGAAGTTCAACAATATTGATTTAACATTCGACGAGTTTTACGATTATGATAAGAAATGTGGGTGTTTTGTCTCATCAACCAACCTTAGGGCTATATTTGAAGTGATAGATGAACTAGTGGATGGTGGGTCTAGCTCTCTGCTACGAAACGTCGTTCATGGAGATAATTTTATTTAAGTATCTTGTTTTCTTATTTTAGTTTTAGTTTGTGTTGAATAATCAAGTAACATTAGTTATGTTACAGTAGCTATTTACATGTCTTGAAGTTGAGTCAAACATCGATAAATTTAACTTTGTACCCCCAATGATTTTACAATTCCAAATATGATCACTAACATTGCATATTGTAAAAAAACCCCATCAACTTTACTGTCAAGAGAGAGAGAGAGAGAGAGAGAGAGAGAGAGAGAGAGAGAGAAAGAGTAACAACAATGGTGAAATACGACCTAAAATTCACGGCTCAGCTCGAAAACATAGCGGAACTTGAAACTGGACAAGGCAGTGTGTTTGGGGTTTCACTCAAGGTTAGTTTTTTTATGTTTTAAGTTATCAATTATCATGTCATGGAAAGTGTATGCATGTGATTCTTGTTTGATTTAAGTGGTACATTTATGAAAATCTCGAATAGTTGTTTTATTCTAAGATGTTTTGTTTGTAGTTGGTACTTAGTATGTTCTTTGTTGTGCCTAGATGTTTTCTGTTTTGTATACTGTGCCGATTAGTTTTCGTTATTTTTTGAGGAAATCATGCCCCTGACTAGATTGTTTTGTGGGAAGAATGTAATAAAACAAATCATGATGTAAGTACACATGAAACTAAGTACTGAATATGTTTATGTATGCATGTTAATTTTTTGGTTCAATTTGTATACTTTGATTTAACTGCATCAGTTTATGCTTATTAAATTGCTCAAATTAAGTGCTGCCATTTCCATCTTCACTCTCTCAACCATGTAATTTTAATCTTAGAACCTTAACTTATATACAACCTTCAAACGTGATTACTAATTCAAAATTATATACAAACTTAACTTTTTCAATAAAATAACTTAGTATTTTAATTATAAAACCTTTTTCAGTGATAAGAATGTATGACTATGTAGTACACATCATACAAAAATTCACATCAAAATAGCTTTTAATGAAAAGAATATGAAATTGAAATAGTTAGTTATTTTTTTTTGTTTGGCTACTTGTGAAAATCTAAACATAAGGGCAGTTGTGTCTTTCGTAGCCTCCTACTTAAAGGCTTCTTTGGAGTAACAGAGCAGCCAATGAGTAGAATAATATACACAGAGAAACTAGAAAGATAAATGAGGAGAGAAATGAAACACTTGCTCAGATTTTCAATTCACCTAACTAACATCACTGATCTGGAGCTTGATGTTGAAGTCAACAATAACAATGTTGGTCTTTATTTGAAGGTTTGTTTCATTACACATGTAATATTTGTAATGTTCTCTTTTTGTTCAAACTTTCTAAGTTTCTAAATATTTAAGTTTTTGTATCCTATAAATGCATTGTGTTGGTTGTAAGCATTTGCAAACCAAAATGATAACTGTCGTTCCGGATGTTAAATGGTCTGATATGAAGAAAGCTCTCAGTAATCATATGAAGGTTTACACTTCTCTTCTATATATTTTATTTGCTCTTATTTTTTCATTTTTTGACTTTATCATGATTTGATTTCAGTGCGAAATTTGCAAGCGTATCGGTGCGGTTATCGTCTCTGGTGGCAAGAACATTCCACTAACTCAAGAACACAATGGTGTCTTTGTGCACTTGATGGAGATTAACTCAAGTTTCTTTGAACCGGTTGAATGCGTTTTCTCCTATGGATGGAAAGCCGAAACAGTAAGTTTCATAACCATTTTGTTTCCAAAATTACAATCCACTTGAGTAAAATCAAGACATTCAATTTGCATGAGACACACATTTGTCTTTTAGGCAATCAATTTTTGTAACATGTGTCGATTAAAAATTTTGATTATTTTATTGACAATGAAACTTGAATTAAAAAAGTATACTCGTCAACATTTACGTACAACGGTAACATTTACGGACATTGTCATGTGCATTTCTTATGTTTCATTATGTTAACTGAAATGAATTATGTACTCATATTTAAACAAACTATTTGTGTATATATGCATCCAACTCATCAAGAAGCCAGAAATATGGACGTGCAATTTACATAAATTTTCTATATAATTGTATAAACGACATTGTGTAACATACAATTGCTATAAACATACAAATATCTTTATAACTATTCATATTTGAAATACATAATTTCTTTGTGACATATTAGTGAACAATTGTAATCATGAAGTTTTACTATAACAAAGTCACAAATATAATTAAAAAACGATCAACACCATAAATATAAGAAATTGAATATAAATAAATGTTTCTTATTTCATCGAACTATAATCCAAAACAAACATTGTATTTACAAATCAAATTTAAAGGAGATCAATATAGTGATGAAACATTGTTATCTATTAACAAATAAACTTATTTAGACATAATACCAAAAACTCCGTGACACATGTATGAAGTATATAAATTTAACACTTAAAAAATGAAGAACTTGTTCATTACAACATAGATCTGATCCGTGAAGGCTATAAATAATCTGAAAGAGAATATCTTTAAGCTAACGAAAAGGCACCATCACAGAATCAAGAATCAATTGACAAATAAAAGCGAGTATACAAAATTATAGATAACATGGTACAATACACAAATAAGAAATAAAAGAGCAGTATATGATATTTTGAAAGATGAGTAAATGAGACTATAGGGAGAATGAATCAATTTCAAATTTTGAATTAATATAAAATTGGGAGGAGGTACAGCTGCATATCGGAGTAGATAAATAAGATTTTGAATTTTTGTGGAAAAATGAAAATCTCAACATGGTCATGTAGTTGTATGTATGAGAAAACACGTGAACGTGGTAGATAGATGTCAGAAGTCAAATGACTAAAATTCAATAGTGGACCTCAATTTTTCATACGTGCAAATTGAATAATAGATGAAGGGTTTAGTAATTTATTTTGTAATGGAAATTTTTTGTAATTTTGTATGAAATTTTGGGGTAGGGGTGTAATTAAAATGAAAACAGGAAACAAAAGTTTAGTTGCATGTTTGTTTATGGCTATATTTCAATATTAGCATGGGTATTTTCAGGTTGTAGATGAGTATTGACATTTTTATTATTTTCTTTCCATTTCCTTTAAAATCACCTTGAGAACGTGTAGAGAAATATGTATAGTAAAATAGAAACAACTCATTTTAAAAAGAGTACAATAAACCGAAAAGAGAAAGTCCGGTTATAGCAGCCCTCCTCTTGTCGAGCGACCCATAAGCTACTTATTTTGTAGTTCCCATGTGGGTTGTACCACATTGAGAGGTAATGTAAAAGTGTCCCTCCCTTACGATGTATATTGAGCTTTATGAACTCATTCTTTTATGTATTGACTTCCACAGGGAAGAATTTCAGAGTAGTTTTAATTAATGAAGTTAAGTTTATGGAAGCATATTGTTAGGATTTATGGGTATTGCAGGAAGACAACTTAACTATGTAATTAGTCTTTAATTAGACTAAGAGAAACATATTGTCATAGTCAATTAAAATGTTCGTTGTTCAAATTTTACTATCATACATACATGTAATAAGGAATATAATCTGGAAGAAGTTTACTTTGTTCAAGCCCCAAAAGATATTCTACACATGACTAGTACAAGAAATAAATATGCTGTCAAGATTCTCGAAGACAGCAACTTTACAATGAACATCAAACATGCGGTCAAGACATCACTCTTCATGACAGTAAATTTCAGTCTTGACAACAACTTTGACAGAAACCCGGAGATAGCAACTTTGACCACTCTGACAACATGTTCTGCAAGGTCACGACAGTAAAGTCCTTTGTGACTCTCCAGTCTTAGGAAATTCTTACTGTCAGTTTTAGAACATCCCATGACAACAGAACTTGGCAAGCACGATACTTTGTCTCACGAGAGGAACTTTTGATTTACCTTCAAAGTCAAAAGCATGGCAGATTGTTTCGGTAGCAGGTGGTACAGAACTCAC
The DNA here is from genome assembly GCA_030848705.1 of Heracleum sosnowskyi. Taxonomy (NCBI): domain Eukaryota; kingdom Viridiplantae; phylum Streptophyta; class Magnoliopsida; order Apiales; family Apiaceae; genus Heracleum; species Heracleum sosnowskyi. Next base: position 2,430,478 of record CM061242.1, on the reverse strand, counting down.
ATGATTCTGTCACAATCCTGAAAGACTACGACAGGAGCTTGAGATAGAACAATCTGAGCGGGATCTTCATTAATGTTTTCTATAATTCATAGGTACTATTCACGGTGGCTGAAATGAGCTTACCAATTAAAGGGTATGCAAGATATGCAACAACTGAGATTGAGTATGCTACAAAAGGAATGTATCTAGATTTCTTTATAGTTTATGTTTAGACTATCTAGTATACATTTTAGGAAAGGTCACATGTGAACAAATTGTAAGAAGTTGTCACTTGAATATATAAACAGTTTCACACATCACATGTAATCAAGGAACACAATCTAACATGTTTAGAAAGCTGCTCCCACAACTCAGTTGTAATCTCTCTCGAGATTGAAGCTGGAAACATTGTTTTTCCAGGTTGTAGCGAAACCCTTCGCAAGATAAATAAGTCAATTATTCTGTGAAGTATCTATCCTGTTTAGATAACTGTTGTTTGCATTTGTTTGAACTGATAATTACCAATATCTTTCTTTGTTGTTGGGAAAAAGATTCTAAATTATCAGCATTGCATTCAACCCTCCTTCTACACTACTCTCAGGGACTAACACATATATTTAGACAGTTGGTCTGATTGGTGTTCCCCGAGTCGAATTTCTAAGGTTATCTCGGGGTTGGGGGAGTCATAAAAAGCCTTGGTTATCGAGGACTATATTTGGCGTACATTAAAATTGCATATCTTCATCAGTGAAGATGTCTGTGTTTTAAGGATTATGTTTAGTTAAGGAAGTAAAAAATTGTTGGAAATGGATAGGTAGAGCATTATTTTATTGGGTTAAATATCAAATTGATCGCTTGTTACGGATTAAAAAACGTGTTTGTGTATTAATTGCTAGAATTAAAGAGAGCTTCGAGCTTTAATGGCTGCACTTGTGTTTCGAGACTAAATCGGTCCTCACAAGATGCCTACGTATCTCAATTGGTTCTGAGAATCAAGCCAAAGATGTAGTTCTGATTGTAGAATTAGGGTCCTTATATAGGCGTTTGGAGTCGCGTATTTATGGTATGTTTAGGAGACTTAGCGAATAAGTCTCCTTTGTGATAACTGATAAGGATTGCATTACTTGGCGGGCAAGTCTTTTCCTTGTTGATAAAGGCTATGACTCGTTAATTAGGATTCTGGATCCTTCTTTGACAAATTTACCATATTTTGGACTCTTTTCATGAGTTGTATATTTTTCTTATTTATTAATTACGAAATTAATAAATAATCAGGGTTTTGGGCCTTAAATATTGAACCTTTCCAACGAATCATTAATTATATTTCTATAATTACTTTTATGACCATTTCATCGCTCAAGTGGAAGTTGTATATCACTTTATTCATCGATTTTAACAGGATCTCATTTAAATCACTTAAGATATAATAAATATCAAATAAATAATTCTAAATATGTGATTGAAAAATATGATTCAATCACTATCAAAGATGAATATGATAACCCTCTCATGCGGATTGAATGTGATGCTTACGGACGGTTTATGTGAGTTTCTAAGTTCATACACTATCCTTGCCACTTACACAATTATTAATGTTTTATGCCTTCCTTCTTTACTATTATTAATGACTTCTTTTGGTGTGTGACAATCATATTTTGATTTTGAATGGTTTAATTAACCAAATTTTGACTGAAATTATATATAATATATAATTAAAAAAATGAGACACTTATATCACTGAAAAGTATATATAATTTCCTTTCACATATATTTTCAAGGTTTTACGAATTGTAAATAAATCATTTGTAATATATGATCAAAATTTTGTCAATTTGATGTCAATTTGACTATTTAACGTCAAAACAAAACAACTATTACAAAACGGATGGAGTTACTAGTAACTGCATATTCTTACAAAGACAAAGAATTATTGTTTGTTTCTTTTGTCTATCTCTACATTGGCTTAGTTTCCCCCATCTAATTCAGTGTTTATGCTTTGTTTTGTGCAATATCTTGTTGTGTCATAATATTTTTCCAGAAAGTGTACAACTCGTGGATTATCAACAATGTGAAGACATAAATACGACTAAATCACTTAACAAAAAAAAAAGGACAACTATGGCTACATTAATTTTACATTTTACAAGTCAGATGTTTAGAAGTTGAGCTTCCTTAGCTCCTTTTATGTAATTCCCATGGTCATTTGGATGAAATATATCATTTGATGGTCTAAAATGGGCCAAGTAAATACTTATCCAACTTTTGGGCTGGGCCCAAAAAATTTGAATTCTTGAAGAAAGGTCCGAGTTGGATTTCTCAACTATATTTCTGGTAGTGTGCAATGTGCATGGTCTGAACTGAGTCGGGACTTTTAATTTGGTTGTTTAGGCTTTGGTGGATTGCTCTGTGCTCGCATCTGTTTTTTATTAATCTAAAGCCAACTTTACTTCCATAACTTCTTTTTTGCAACTCCATTTTTCTTTTTGAGCATAAAAATGTATATGTGTGTTATTCGCATTAGTTGCTTTTCTAATTCATCTTTTTTATTCCCTTGATTTTGCTATCTTTTCTTTTTGTGCAATATTTGAAAATTTTGCCAACTTTTGGTTTAAACGAAAACCAAATTGAACAAATCCAGTCTTTTCTTTTTGGTTCGTGTAATAGTTAAGACCGTTTCGTTTTAATTTTCGGAGTCTGATTTTCTATTATTTTGTTTCGGTTTAAAATGGAATCGATAAATGCTCACTCTAGACTCACATCTACATTCGAATGTTACTTATTTTGATCAATGAAAATATGCTCATTCTAATGATGTTCCTGTTGTAACTCTGGATGTAGCTGGAGATGAGTGAGCGGTGAAAGAAACCCGAGCTAGATAACATTATAATTAGCATCGATGAGGCAACTTTGAAGACGAGAGAAGCTTTGGCCTTGGAAGAATTGCTCGTGATCATCACGGACAGTGCACTGAGTTTTTGGCAACTAAGAAAAATGGGAAGGTATCAGTCCTTTAGGATCATAAACCCCACCCATAATTGGGTATCAGTCCTTTAGGATTAACAGATGTTCAATAGACAATGGATCATATATTTGTTATCCTGAATAATTCAATAAATTAAAAATATGACATAAAAAAAAAATTAATATGTGATTTCCCATGATGTCAAATAATCCTAATGTTTTTCAAGATTGTCATCAAAATTTTATTGTTCTATACGAATATTCGAATAGAAGCTTCAGTTTTGAATTTTGACATTTTGTTTATGACAGGTATCAATATCTCGTAGGGGTTAATGAACTATTTCAGTACTGTACAATATATAAACTTTCAGTTGGGTTACCAGCCCAAAAACGTTTTTAGTCAAATGAACCACCAAAACCTTTCAATTAGGTGATGTGCTGTTAGTCCCGTTAAAAAAGTTAACGGAATGCTCACGTGTACACTGCCGAAACGAAGTTTAACTACAATTCTATCACTTAACTTTATATCAATTTTCAGTTGGGTTACCATTCAATTTATATGCTTGTAAGTGTTTTTTTTTTTTGAATTTGTAATTTTGTTCGGATGATTAGAATTTAATTTAATTTAAAATTGAACATACTCATTCAATTTATATGCTTATAAATCGATATAAGTGAACAATGTTTTTTAAAGATATCACGTTTTTTCAATCCAAAGTGTAATTTTTTCAATTTGTAATTTTTTTAGGATGATTAGAATTTAATTAGATTCAAAATTGAACATACCCATTCAATTTATCTGTTTATAAATCGATACATGCGAACAAATATTTTACGATATCATATATTTTTTCAAACCAAAATGTATTTTTTTTTGAATTTGTAAATTTTTTCGGATGATTAGAATTTAATTTAATTTAAAGTTGAACATACCCATTCAATCACATAACATACCCCTTGAAAGTTTTCTTTGAAATGGTAATTATTTTCGGATGATTAGAATTTAGTTTAATTTAAAATTTAACATACCCACTCAATTTATATCTTTATAAATTGATACATACGAACAAATATTTTAAGATATCACATTTTTTCAATCCAAAGTGTAATTTTTTTAATTTGTAATTTTTTCGGATAATTAGAATTTAATTAAATTCAAATTTTAACATACCCATTCAATTTATATGTTTTTTCAACAAATATTTTTAAAAAATTCAGTTCAAATTTTAACTGAAAGTTTTTTCGTTCAGTGACCTAATTGAAAGTTTTTTCGTTCAGTGACCTAATTGAAAGTTGATCAGTACTTTAACGGCGCTCCGTTAAAGTCAAACCAATTTTAACGGCAGTGAAAATTTATGACTGTACAGTGTTGCGATTGAAAATAATTGTTACTTAAATTATGCGATTGAAAGTTTTTTTGGGCTGGTAACCCAACTGAAAGTTTATGTATTGTACAGTACTGAAATAGCTCGTTAACCCTATCTCGTAGCTGATTTCTTAATGAAAAGCTTTTGATGTTTCAAAAGGAAAAGAAAGGAAAGGAAATCACACTTTGTTTGTAAGATATATAAATTAGACCTGGCAATTGGACCGTGTCGTGTACTTTCGTGTCGTGTACTTTCGTGTTTTCGTGTACTTAATGTAAAACTCATATCCGACCCGTTTTGGATTCGTGTACTAAATTTGAAACACATATCCAATTCAAAACGTGTCGTGTACTTTACCGTGTCGTATTCGTGTACATTAAACAAAAATATAAAATTTAAATTAAATTAAAATTTATATATTATAAAACTATTTTATTTATGTAAATTTTTATGAAATGTGTATTAAATATGTAATACATACAATTTTACAAAAAATTGTAAATATAACTTATATATATAAATGTATACTTCTTATATATAAATGTATAACTTACTGCTAATTAGTCATGAAACTTTTATTTATTATTCATAATGTAATTCCTTATATATTTTCTAAATATGCAATAACTAATAAATAATATATATTTTTTAAAATTATTTATTTACTTCATTAATTCGATGTACTTTCGTTTCTTGTCGTGTACCTATTGTGAAAACCCAAACCCGACACTAATTATATTCGTGTTTATTCGTGTTCGTGTACTTTCGTGTTCGTGTACCAAATTTCTGCACCCCAAACACTAATTATCCGTGTTCGTACCGTGTTCACGTTGTCGTGTATCAAATTACCAGCTCTAATATAAATACAATCATGAAACTCAGTGTTGGAAACCAATCTAACACTCCCTTCGTTTTAAAATATTTATCCACTTTTTACTTTCGGCACATATTTTAAAGGACATTGACTGGATAGTTACATAAATTAATTTTTAAATTTTTTTTAATAAAACTTTGATATTTAAATTTTTATTCACAAAAATAAAATTTGAAAAAATAAAATAAAAAGGTATTTGGTCAAAACAATTCAAAATACAAATAAAAAATAGAAAATAAACATGTATTATGAAACGAATGTAATACGAAAACTCAAACTCAATTTTTGGAGATTTTTCAGTTAAGTAATTAGAAGTGTACGTAATTCGGTCCTATTGGGCCAGATAAGTTCCAATTTCCAATTCTCTAAAGACTATGAATATGAAATACGGAATGGTTAGATTTTACATCTTGCGGACTCTAGTCCATTGGCCCAGGCCTGCTTGTCGTAGACTCTAGTCCACCGGTCCAGACTTTCTTGATTCTTCAATTGGCGCATTTCCCCGAGTAAGAAATTATTGGGCTCCTTTTTTCCCAAAAATATTCAGTCTTTTCAACGTAGTTATTAGTTGCTTAAAACAACAATACAGTAAAAAAAAATCAAAGTAATAGTAACAATTAACAATAGGATCGGTAAATTTTATTAATTTATCGAGATTATTAATTTAGATTAAATTTATATTGTAGCAAATATGTTGGAACCAAAAAATTATATTCAAAATTATATTTAAAAATGACAAATCAAGATTTTATTTTTACTAACCTACAACCCGTGCAAGGCACGGGTCATCAAAAAAGATTAAAAATGACAAATTAAAAAAATTAATGAGAGTTTCAGTAACCAGAGACAAACCTGGATGATCAGACGAACTCAAGTAATACGGATGATTGATATCAATCACTGTTGCAGATGTGTTAGCCATAGGGCTGTTTAGAACAGTTGCGTATGAAGGCATAAGATAGAGACGATAGCAAGTTGAACAATCGAGAACAGCGAAAATAGCAAGCTGAGAAGACCGGAGAAGATGAAGACGATCGGAGAAGATGATCGGCTTAGTTAGTTATACTATATCAAACCTGGCTCTGATACCATGACACAAAACTCAGTTTATAACACTACATAATGAAGCACAATGTTATTCAAGCATATCAAGTTCTATTTATTGAATACAGCATCTCAGCATCTAGGACTATATATACAGAATCCTCTAACTAACTATCTGAATGCCAGCTCAGTGACAGCTCTTTTCCCTAACAAACTACTAACAAACTGTTACAGTATTGTACTACTTGACTTGCTCTTTTATATCACTAACACACTTGCTTGTTCTTTTCCGTCTCATTTCAATGCTAGGTATTTTCGGTATCAACTATATTGTATTCATTCTCTCCACTAACCTCAAATGTTTCTTGTAATTTTATCTTGCGCAAATACCTTGTATAAATCATAGTCACCATCGATTTGAATTTTCATTTTTCAATAGTTTTGTGTCACAAATTACCTTAAATTATCAGTCCAGACCTTTTTAAGTATAATATGAATATTCCCGCTTCTTTAGCAAATAAATCTTTTTGTTATATCATGGTTATATGAAGAAAAAATGACATAAATATCACTTTTTTTAAATTAAGTGACAAGAATACAATTTTTAAATTTTTTGGCCAAAAATACCATTTTATTACGCATTTTAAAATTGGGTAACACTATTACGCATTTGAGAAATGGGTAACATGTAATTATACAAAAAAATTTGCAAATAAAAAAATAAACTGAAAAAAGTGTTACGCATTTTGAAAATGCGTAACACCTTGATTAAAGAGAGGTGTTACACATTTACAAAATGCGTAACACGTTTTTCAATTATTTTTATTTATTTTTTTGCAAATCTTTTCGAAAATACATGTGTTATCCATTTCTAAAATGCGTAATAGTGTTACCCATTTTCTAAATGCGTAATAGATCTGTATTTTTGGCCAACATGTACGAAAATAGATATTCTTGTCACCAATTTTAAATAAAAATGATATTTTTGGCCATAACCCTTATATGAATGTACGTCGTCTTTTATAATAAGCTTTGACTTTTTTTCGAAATTCGAATTCGAATTCAAACACAAAACAAAGATACGTGGATGTTTATTTTAGGGTAAAGGCAATTTAGAGTTTTATTTGCAGAGTAGTATATTTTATTATATAAACAAGATTGTCTAGAGTGGTTGAATAGAAGTGAAGTTCATGTGTATAGTTTCTTATTCACTGTCGGAGTTCAAGCTTAACTGCGATTTGTCATCTTCGACTTTTGAATCATAATAAATATTGGGGATAAATATGAACTTTTGTAGATGGAGAAGTAGGCGAGGTTTGAGAAAGAAATCTCGACTTCAATCAAGAAAAAAAAAAGAGAACTAAATTTAACTTTTCCTATTTGAAAGGCCAAGTATTTTGTCATCGTAACGATGATATTTGCATGATGAGATTTCTGGGAAGAGCGCACGATCAGAAGAGTCTTCGACATCACTATAAGTGGGTGCTCGTGCAGATATATCTTGAAGCCTTGAAGGGTGTCGGTGTCTCCAATAGCAAGTCCAGAAGCAGAACAAAAGATCCAAAACTGCAGCAGTTTGTATCAAGTTCTTCTCATTGACCATCTGACCGCAATATCTCATCTTTATTCTCCTTCTAAACACTTTTTGCTAATGCTTATACAAACAGTTGATTAAGAATTCTGATGAAAGATCATTTAAATTATAAGCAAGTGCAGAATTGTCACCTATCGGATGCTACATTACCAAATAGATAGCTGTAACAGCCCGACTTTTCGGACTATTATTCTAAATCAAAACTATAAACTATACAATTATTCAATGACAGACGGAAGCGTGACAAAAATTCTATACAAGGATAACTATTACAAAAGCGCAGCTAAAGATGATAATCCAAGCTATCCAAACCTAAGATCCTCGAACTCGAAAGCACATCCACTCGATCTTAACTGAACCTGAAAATTATAAGGAATGAGCCATACAGCCCAGCAAGAAACCAATCGATCCAACTAGTCGGGCAAATATCATGTACACATTCCGACTTTAGATGAATTTTCTATGAATTTTACAACACTGCTGATTTGTGTAGATACAAGCCCTACGAATTTTGATTACAAAGATGGAGAAGGAGAACATAATGTTTATATAACGATACAAAACCTAATTCCAAACCTACTTGTTATCCTTACTCAAAATCCAATCCATATTTTAGGCCCATTAGTCTAATTCAATTTTAAATCCTAATCTTTATCAAAATTTAACCCTTTTTTTCTATTAATATTTTATTATTATTATCCTAAAAATTACGGGATATTACAATAGCATTGTGAAATAATTGCTTTACTTGTTCTCAGTTTATCATGATTTTAGTAAAAGAATAGCAATATCTATTATACCGTGTGGTTTTAACAAGGAAAAGAGCAACATATTTTTCATGCACGGGCCATCTGCTGCATCAGACGATCAACTTACGGCACTTGAATACTCATCATGTATTTCTAACTTGAAAATCTCATTTGTTAGTCTTAGTAGAATTCTGCTTCTGCAATTAGTGTATCACATGCTTTGAAGAATGTAAGGTCAATAAGATGAAGTAATAAGATTTTAAAATGTTTTATCTTCTACAATGAGTTTGTGGATTTAATCCAAAATCGCAACTCAGTACTTAGTAACAACTAACAAGTCAAGAATGCCCTACTAGTGAGTTGTGAAGTAAATGGTTCAGAACTTGTACGAGTCTTGGAATTAAAAATAATAATCTGTAAGGTCTTAACGTCAAGGCTCCTAGAATGTAAGTGGATCATCTGATTTGATAGTCATTAGAATACAGGTGGTTGATCTGAAAGAAACAATTAGTTGTCCTTGGCAGGGATCGGAACTGTGTATTAAGTAGCCAACAAAGTTTCAGGCAATTTGCTAATTCATACTCAAAAGTTCTAACATGTGAATCAAGTTGGATGAAATGACAATCTACAGCAAAATGTTTGGGCAGAATTGCAGAAATGTTTTAGGATGAAAAACGGGATCAACAGCACTAAACACATGCCAGTGATGCTTTTAAGCATTCCAGTAGGATCCAAGTTGGAACCCCAAAATGCCTCTAATTTAAGAGTAGAATCTGCATAGTAAAAGAACCCTTGATAAAGAGTACCGTTTATATTTTTACATTACAAACTCTGCTTTTTAACTTACTAGCTGATAACGTGCGAAGCACGGACCGAGAACTAGTATAGAATGTATAAGTTGAGTTCGACTCTTTCGATTTCGAGTGAATAATCTATGTGCTGTATTTACAATTTTCTAATCACAAATATATGCTCGTACAAAAGGGTGTGACGTTTTTGTAAGATGAAAAATAACAAGACTCCATCTGAATATCTGATGATAAGATTTTTTTTTCATACAAACATCTTTTATCTTATTAGTTACTTATAAAGCAAGTCAAATCGATCTATATCTAGGAAAAATAAGGTAGGTATATATGAACCACTTACTAATTAGAACACATAATTAAAGCATTAAACGACATCATCTTTTTCACTGTGTTGTTAGATAAGAAGAATGAGCCATGTTGTCATCAAATTCAGTAATATTATATGCTAGTGACATCAAAATATAGAACTAGAACCAGAGAGAGCACACACCTGAGTTCATAATCAGGTTATAAACTATATCTTTGCAAAACACTTTGGCAAGGTCATGTAGGCATAATATTAACAGGAGATGGTGTGTAAGAAAGAAATACACTACAGATAAAAATCAATCCTCTTAAGCAAGGTCAGTATGTAGCAGTAAGCACTTGATTATGAGTGTTTTTTAGTTGGATAGATTAGTGCTTTACCTTTTGAGCTTGAATAACTACTTATGGTACAACCGCAGCCTCCTGGTCATTCCGTCTCTCCCTTCTCAAATGGTTGCGACGTTTAATGGATGTACATGCGCTAGAGCAGCACCAAAGGTTGGAAGAAGTGGAGGAGTTGTGATGACAAAGCATATACACGTACACATAATAACAGACAGCAGATCTGTTAATTAAAACGGTTTGGATGTCGCTGTCAAGTGGCTGATGAGCTGGAATGCAATCACACACAAACGTGTATGTTGCAGTATTATATATAACTTGCATAATAACCCGTTGCACGGGTCATTTTCTAGCACATGTAAATAAGTAGGTAATAAAAGCAGTTCTTAGGGTAGTCAAAGTTGAGGTCTAAAATGGGTGTGCCAATACAGTATAATTATCTCACAAATTTAGCATCACAGTTGGTTGTAGACTTGTAGATTAACAAACCATATGACAAAAGTAATAAAAATGTCACTACTACATAAATTTATACGTAACATGAATACGTAGCCATGGGGTTTGCACAAAGTGACCTTGATTTTAAAAGCAGACATTTTTCTGATAATGTTTTAACAGCAGCAGGAACATGAACTAGTGGCATAACTTCATTCTAGGAAGTGATCAATTGATATTAGTACTCATCAAACAGGAACTGGTTGATTTTAAAATATTCGTTAAAGACAAATTATACCTGCACCAGTGATGTTAAAATTTTCTGCACAGGAATGATTATATGCTGTTCGGCTTCCATGTTAAGCAATGTTAAGGTCATTGTGCCAGGATCGTCCTCAATGCGGACAACTACTCTGTAATTGGAACAAACCAATAGTTAATCTGATTGCAACTTAATTAACTCAAGAGATGAGGGTAATTTTTATGCCAAAGCAAATAGAAGGGAATTGTAGTTTAACATATATTCTCAGCCATCAAATGAGGCAGAAATATGCATTACCTGGTAGTATTGTGTACCATTAAAATTTATTACCGTTGTGTGAACAGGCTGGCATCATCAGCACACCTACACAATAATTTCCATTCAAGATGTAAATAATGTTTGCCTTGCGGAAGCAGCTGGTGCAAGGGAGACTGTTAGAAATTTACTTAAATGTATAGTTCGGGTCGGGGGTTATTTTTTTATTTAACACATACAACCGAAGAAGATAAAAGGATGATTATTGAAACTTCTTCTAGGCAGTTCCCCTCTCCTTAGAAGGTTAAAGGATGTAGAATATTGGGGAAGCCTTTATTTGGACTTGTTAAACGAAATTTAGCATGGCCCAAAGGCCAAAAGTATACCATTATATGCGCTTGGGAAATTATCGACATCAGTAAGTTAAATCCTTTTGACGAGTCTATAAATTAGTTGGCATATGCAACTAAAATAGGCTATGCGGTTTATGTGGAGGTGCTAGTGTTGTGCCTTATTAGCGGCCATATAAATGTAGTGATAACCCCAAACTGTGCAGAATGCAGGTTTGTACGAAGGCAAAGAAATTTAAAATGGTGTTGCAGACTAACTCAATATCAGCCAGGTCCGCTTAATATCTTGCACGAGGTGATCTTATGGGTGGAGTCCATAGACTAATAAGGCATATCAAACTACACAGGTAACAACCATAGCAATAAAACGATTACATAGGTTACAGTGGTTGTGCTAGAGAAAGTATGTTGTGGTGCATGTCACATATCGGATGATTAGAGCTGAGACTCACTGATCAGTGTCATTCATCTTACTAACTACTAATCATAATCGACATTGAATTTTAGCTGACTCTGTGACTCATGTAGTTGATCAATTTGATCGTATATTAAAAAAAGAACTCATTGTTAAGAAAAATTCAAATAAAAGGAAAATGCTCAAGGTATTATTAAATTATGCTACAAGCAAGCTCACCTGACAAAATATCATGCCCGGCCTTGAAAGTGACTGCAGGTTTAATTCTAAAATTCAAGTGTTTTACCACATACATTCTACCTCCAAACATAGATTATTCCCATTCTCCAACATCTCTAGCCATGGTATATACTCAAACCAATTGTCTTTTTTTGTCACCCCAAAAATTCATTTGAAGTAATGGGCCATTCACCTATCAGCAAACGATTCAAACGATTCACCTATCAGAGATATTTAAAAAAACTATTAGCATATACCCAAGAGTACACCAAGTTGTGCTTCATATCTCCCAACAAATAATCAATCACCCAATCAGCTATCTTTCTAGACAAAGAACAATTTTAAGAAAATAGTAGATACAGTAGTCATGGAAAATACAAGTTATGGACGCTGTAAAAATGACCACTTATATAGCTTCGCGCCCAACATTATCTGCAGAAAGAGGTGACGAGAATTATCATGTGTCAGATTAATAATATTTGAAGCAATATAAGTATGTTATTGGATTGAAAAGGGAAATGACCTCAACTTCCATTGCTAATTCGTGGTTAGCTAAACCAGCCAATGATACCAATATCTTCTAAGTGTAGGCAAATACAGGATAACATAAGCAAGTCTTTCTATATATACTTGGCTGGTTTTAACATTTCAAATCCAAGACATTAATGAATTGCAGAAATCGAGGAATTAGTTTGGCCAATATAGTACCTTATCTCAATTTGTTAAATATACATTAGCATGACTCCGTTCTACCTCTTATATGTTTCCAACTCAATCATCAAAATCACTATGCACAAATAAGAACCACGGTGATCCATGATCACCATTTATAAACCCAGGCTCAGACTGCAAAATTTAGTGATGCAGAGAAATTAGAGTGGTTGAAGGAAAAAAACAATTGTAAAAAGATAGATTTGATCACTATAATCGTCTTTGTAAAAACAGAATGAAGATCTTGTTCTTTTTGTCTAAATTTCCCTTATTAGAAGAATATATATAAGCTTCTCAGAATCCGAGCATATCTAGAAGCATATATTAAGGCACACTTAAAAGGAGTCAGAGCATAACCAAAAGCATGTATAAAGGCCTATACGAGCAAGCAAGATTATTAGATACAGATTAATTAGGCAATCCAAAAATATCAATTTAATTTGTTTAATAAACTCAAGCATGTTGTTTTAACATATAATGGTACTGAACCTCTTCTTGTTGCAAAAAATCTTACCAAAAACACAACTACCAACATTATGCGGCTATAAGGACAAAGGAATCATAAATATACGAATGCTAATATATACCATCTATCACTACTGTAAATTATTGCAAATCTGGCTCGGAACATTAGTGCTCCCTAACTTTAATAATAAGAACTTCTAGCTATTATTATGTATCACATTTTAGCTAGTGTGTTATTTATTAATAGTCGGGGGATGATGTGTGGAATAATATACTAAATACGCATAAAGATAATCTCATTTGAGGGCAAAACAGCTATCTTAAAGAAAAGAAAAACATGCCCAACTCCAATAAAAAATTAGTCCTTCACATCAACGAAAAGGTTACACAAGGGAAAAACATGCTAATTTGCAGAATATATCATTTTGTAATAAAAGAAAAACAAGGTTTGGCACCTCGATGTCGGCTCTTCGCCACCATACATTAAACTCGAAGATTAAAATAGCTAAATGAGCAGACATATTGTTATTGCGAACATTACATCTTGATGAAAATTTGCATTTTTTTTATATTAGGAAGTAATGAATGAATATGCCTAGAACGACTACTGAACTAACACGAGAAAAAAAATGCCTTGCTACTATTTTATACTTGTTTCTACTTTAGTAGTAGATTAATTCAGTTAGCAATATTGAGGATTTAATGTAGAATCCCAGTCTAGGGACTACTCAGAATTTTTATTGATCTCATTATCGTTTTCTTCATTTAAGCAAGATAATTTTAGGATAAATTTTACAAAAATAAGAAGGTATTATTAATTTTGGTATCATATTATATTTTACAGGTAAGTACAAGATACAAATTATTTTACAGACATAGAACCGTTTGGATCCTTTTACCATCCAACTTTTTATTTTGAAAAATGTTTGTTCATATGACAGTGCAAACTGCAAAGGTCTTTGCGGTGAAATACTATCTAGTATAGCGTGAAACCGACCCTAGTGTTTCTTCATACTCATCCATCACTATTTTAACCATACAACTCCTTGTTTTCTTATGTTTATGTTATTTAGTTCACTTTTTTTAGCTTCTATCTTCCAAATATCTTCTATACAAATACAACACATCTGTGTACATCTAATACAAAACACCCAGTTGTATACCTCATACCTTGAAAGCCGAATAATAGCTATCATCTCTTGTAAGGGTGGCCTAGATGAACATTCCACCATAAGAAAATATCCTAAAAAAAGATCAAGACAAGTTTTCAGTCTTGAGACAAAAATAAGTAACAATTAAGCATAGAGTTTGAAATGAAGATAAAAGAACAGGAAAAAGTATCTGCATATAGAAACATGTGTATGTAAAACAAAATTTAGGTCTTTCTTCGGTCTAATATTGGTAACTACATTTTATTTTAAGATAATCTTCTACGAAGTAAAAATTAATGATCAATTCGGCCTTTTTAAATAATTAAGACTTTTCTAATAACTGATAAGCCTTTTTCAGAACTACAACACATGTATATCATAGGATCAGTAGTGGTAATGCTAAGCAACACCGGTAGTTATATTTATATAACAATCATAGTGTTAGTAAGGGTACTTGGGTAATTTTTTTGTCAAGTTAGTTGTGTAGATGACTGGAGCCTATTTATAGATGTGCTAGTTGCAACGTTGAATGTTTTGTTAAATATTATCAGAAAATGAAATTCTCTGCACCAAATTCTGTTTCTTTTCCTCTAAACTCTCTAACAACTCTAATCTCTATCTTCTTACAAGATAACTCTTAAAGCTATGTTTCTTCTCTAATTAATTTGCAATAGTTCTTTCATTTCTAGCTTGCTATTACTGTTATCTAGCTTGCCATTACTTTTCTGCACTTATAAACCCCAGATCTTGACAATATAATTCAATAATTAGAATATAGGATAACATTTACATGAAAATACAATGGCTATATATTATAGTTAAAAGTACATGATATATTTGGCTATGCCCTTGTATGTATACAGGAAAATAACTTTAGTATTAACATCAATTAGGGTACATATATTCACAATTCTATTGGTAAATCTTCCGCACAAAAAAGACCATCATAACAAATAGTAATAATTGTGAAATGTTTCTAATGTGCTTGCTAGTAGATATACCAGCCTGTGCAAAGCATAGAAAGAATCCTTCCTGCATTCGGACACTCTTTGGGAATTGGGAGCCAACTACCAGAACTATGTTCCCAACATTATCTCCAAGTGAATCATGGCATACTACTTTCTATTTTACGTAACAAACCATATTAACTATAAGCTGAAATTTCTAAAAATACAAGTGCTCAACTAACTCTCTAACTAATTACGTAAATTTAGTTTACATTCATAATTTCAATTCCTCTAAAGAAATTATCATTCAATAGATTCATAATCCTTTCTCATCTGTTTGTTTTTGTACCTGGCTCATCAGATCTAATACTACATGGAAACATGTCATGGATTCAAAACTATTTCCTTTGGATGCTATATAAAGTTTCCACCAGTATAATTATTTGTTATGTGCTTGTGAGAGATTGTCTCACAAAATGCACCTGACCACTCGTACAACATTGAACTATTTATGAACAGAATGATTGAACTATAATTATGGCATTGCTTTGAAAAGGGGAAGGAGTTGGTGTAAAAAGATATATACCTGGAAAGTCTTCATGACTGAATAATTTTAAATGACTAGAGTCTGATATGTCAACTTCAGAACAAATTTAACATAAACTACATGATAAGAAATACATGCTCATTCAACATGTACCACTGAAAAGGCAGATGTAATCTCCCTAGCCCGAGGGTCGTTACTTTCTAAAGAAACACCTCGAGGATCTTCCCTCACTAGCATGGCCAAAACATTGTGTGAACTCCATGCTTTTGTGAGATTAGTGCTGCTTGCATCCCCTAAGGTGACAGCAAATACAGCATCAAATCCACCTGCACCAGGAACTCCAGCCAAAAGGACCCCCTCTGTGTTCATTGTAGCATCCAACAGCTGAGTTTGTGATGCAGGTTCTATCTGAAAAGTTATGATAAACAAGATTTTAGAACAAGTCGAAAATTAGGTGTACACATGTGTTTTTATGCATGACTATGAAATACATATATGTGCATGTCTAAAAATAGAGACACACAGACAAACATAGAAAATAGACATTTAACCATAAAGAAGAAACCTACCGGAATGCCCGCAGCCTCTCCCATCAGCCGCATGTGATTTCTGATCTCAAGCATAGAACCCTTGGATTCTAACAACGCTTTTACAATTTCTACTTGTCTTGGTTCAGTTGCTTGTTCCATCCACTGCTCAAGCAATCAGAGTTAGACATATCAACTTAAATTTGACAAGAAAATTTTTCCAAGATGTTTACTGCCTCCATAAAATATATGAACCAGATTATGTGCATTAAATGAAATATGAAGATACTACACAATACTTGTTACATATAACATGCCTACCAACAAGATCAAAAACCTAGATATTCAGTAAGAAATGTTAACCAGAAAATATGCATCCCAGGTAATTTACCCTGCATATACAGTAGCTACATATGACATAGCGCACAAAACATCTGCTTGTAAGAGTTACCTCTTCCGACTTGCGAATGCTGCAGCTGTTGATAACACATAGATATGCATCCGCATGTTCAGCTCCTAATTTTCTCCATAAATTTAGTTGTTTTTCAAGAGCTGAGTTTGCATTAGACAACTTTGTCCAGATATCTCTGGACCTTTGAGGATCAGACTTCTGCCATTTCTTGACAGCACCAACCATTGATGGCGTGGATGATCCACCAGTTCCAGGCTCCCCAAGCAACTAAAATGCATCATAATTATTCCAGTAACTCAATCTTAACAAATATTTCGTGCAGTGATATAAGTTTAACATATAGCCTTTTTAGTGTATTGGTAAATTAACATATCTTGATAGGGGCCAAGGTCCAAATATATTGTACAATTTAACTTTCTCAAAGAACTGCATTAGGAATTCTATCAGGTCCTAGTTATAATCCGGTTATACATCTAGCATGACTTCAGAGCAAAAAGTGCATCTAAAGATAGTGTGATACAATGAAATCAATGTACTTACCAGTGTCAACAATGGAGGTAAGGAGAATTTAGTCCTCTCATGATCCCACCTGCCTTTCAAGACTTAACTAATAACTTCTTCAAGTGGTTTGCCTTCGTATGCACCCTGCAACTCTTTAACAGACATGTAGGTAAATATCATATATGGAACATTCTCACAGAAATGAACTTTGAATTGCATGTACTACTCATGCTAAGGATAGTACTCCTCAAACCATAATAAACATGAAATCGGACGATTCATAGCAACATAAACCAGAGACCCTATCTTCAACAGGTGGTATATCATTACATGTAGTCTTCAAATAAAGTTTCCATGAAGTGGGTCTTAACCTACTGAAGGAACGCTTGCAACTAAATTAATGTATAAAGATTGCTAATATATGTTCACAAGTATATATTCAATATCATGGGACGCAAGGAACAACGTTTCAGGATTCTGGCTTTATTTCCATAGGAAAAACCAACCTCAAATGCATAACAAATTTCGTTTCTTGGAATTAAAATGTGATGGCACAGAAGGTTTTCACTCGGGTATGCACACACATATATATACATATATAAAGAGAGAGGAAGAGACCTGAGCTGAAGAAAGAACTTCAGGTAAAAATCGGACATAACGTTGACTTCCATAAACTGCTGAACTGATATCAAATCCACTGCCCACTTTTCCTTGTGCAATACAATGAGCAGTTTGAGCTATTGCATGCACCACATCAAGATCTGCAGTTCCTGTCATATCTTGATCTTGATCTTCGCTTAACGAGGAAAGGTTAACAACCCCAAGGTAGTTAAGTAATGCAGCAACCACAGCAGTCGTCATGGCTGCAGATGATCCCAGTCCAGTTTTTGCCACTTCAGGTTTGGATGTTTCTCCATTCGACTCTTCAGTGTTGAGAGTAATTGAAGTAAAGGGTGTAAGCGTAGCCAAAGATTCTGGGGACAAAGGGAGGCCAAGGGCTTCAATCTAAGAAGGGCCAAGGAGTGGACGGAAAAACAACTGTACCATGAGATTGTGACCATAACTTCGCAACATGGGAATATACAAATTCTGGAAGATTTGTGATAAATGCATAAGGAGTAATTTAAAAAGTAATTATCGATGTTCCGTCGTACTATTAAATTATGTAAAATTTTAGCTCTAATGAAAAAGAAAAGGAAATGAACAAACAATAGGCCCGAGGGTCAACTGCCCCTGTTACAAAGTAGACCTATTTTAACTACTTATGAACAGAATGATTGAACTATGATTTATGGCATTGCTTTGAAAAGGGGAAAGAGTTGGTGTAAAAATATATATACTTGCTTCCGGTATGAATAGAACTCATTGGAACCCAAAATTGTTATATCCAGACCTGCATGATAGAAAAGTGCTGAAATTTTGTATCACCTTATTGATAAGAGAAGCAATAACGCATCAAAAGTACCTTTTAGAAGTAGTTTGTGCAACACATCCTTCTTATCACTGTCAAAATTCGCATATGCTGCTGCCACGGAATATTGCAATGCATATTCTACAAAGGGGTTCCTTGAGTCGCTGAAGAGTAACCAGACAATTGTGAAATATTCAACGTCATAAATTATTCAATAATGTATTAAGGATTCATATTCATTTTGGATGTTAAAGAAACCACTATATATAAGCATATATACATCACGATGTATGTAAATAATAATGAACATACAAACAAGTAGACGGAATCACTATGATCATTCACACCTTTCAGAGATCGTAATTACAAATATAACACACACACGCACATATTACACTTAAGCAGTGTTATTAAACGCGATATGCGCACTGATGCGCAAAGGCCTCCTGGAGCATAAGCATAGGTAGTTCACTATACTCCATCTACAAATCCACAATCCACAAAATCATCTTTTTCACCATTATGATTCGAATCCTCATCAAATTAAAGTTCATCCTCATTTTCACATATATACAAGAATTATATATATATATATATATATTTCAAGAATCATATATAAACACACACATATATATGTATGGGTATCATCAGTTTCCATGTGTACATAATATATGTATAAAAGAATCAGTATATTCAAGAAGATCAGAAATCTGGCACCCGTTCTCGTAGTCGTACAATTGCTCGCTCAGTCCCTCCTGTGATGTTTGTGTGTGTATATATGTTTTTGTACATATCTGTTGTTGATTGATATAAGTATTTATGAATATTTTTGACCCTTTTCTTTTTAAAAAATTGACCAAGTCAAGCACTCTAGTGAACATCTGATAAAAAGCGCGCTTTTTTTGCGCTTTTCGCACTGCGCTTAAGCCCTCAACGCGCACAGAAGCGCTCGCTTTAGTGAAGTCGCATCGCATCTCCAAAGCGAAGCGCTTCGGGCGTGCATCGCATCGCATCTCGCATATGCAAACGCATATGCGCGCTTTTAATAACACTGCACTGGTTAACTGATTGTAAAAGGATAGTTGGATACAAATCACTATACTTGCCTTAAAGCCACATTCAGTCTTTCCACTGTGAACCATAACCTCTGCACTCTAGAGTCTATAGAGACAATCATTTCTAGTCTACTTGATTCATATTTTTCGCTAATTCCGAGTACAATCAAGTGTACATAATATGGCCGTTTTTCGCCAGCAAACAACTAGTCCAATATCCTATCAAAGAAGTTCTACTCACCTAAATATCGTGTACGACATTGTAAAACGTGTAAACATTATCTATCTCCCCAACAACATACAGTTTTCACCAAAACACACAATCCTCAATTTTCAATCAAAATCATTATCAGTATATTCGAGATTAGGGATCATGACTTGCAAGTTGCAACTAACTATGACTTCCAGAAAAACGACATACAACTTTCTCGAAAACATTTGTTCAACAATTTTTCAATAAAACTTGCTATGGCTGTCGAAATGAGGGATCATAACTTACAACTAAACTACGATTCACATTACGCAACCAACAAAACAGGCATTAACAAAAATAACAAACACTGAGATAAAAAAAAACACACCCAAGCCCAGCTATCAGCTTTAAGCTCATCATAAAGAGGCTTAACAATTGCGTAAAATTGAGCATTAGTACTAAGCACAAGTCCAGCATTAGGCCTCTCCAGAATCAAATATCCACCGGTCATCAACACCTTTCCAGGAGCAGATGCAACTCTACATACAAACTATCAATAATTAGTACTCAATTTCATCAAAATAAAAATAATAATTACAAATAAATATACATGAAAATGTAAAATTACAAAAATCAAACACTTACCCATCCATTTCTTGAGAATTGAAGTTTGTGTATATATGTGTGTGCATAGAAGTGATGCTAATGGCTTGGGGGTTTAATATATGTATGTATGTATCTATCCTCCGTGAGTCAAAAACGAGAATCTCTAATCTCACTCTCTTTTTGAGTCTCTGTTGTGGACTTAAAAATTCAAATTTCAGATATTGAATTAAAATTTTGAGTTGAGTAAAATTTAATTTGATCAATTTGAATTTGGTATTTATTAAATCGGAACTTTTTTTAGAAATTAAACATTATAGACATAATTTATAATCTACAATTCACGCAATTAAACCTAGGGCATAAACAAAGAGGCAATGAAACAACTTGTAACAGCAGAATCTTAAAGTACATATAGCATACTTCATCAATATGTTTGAATGAGACCTCAGCCTTGATTCATAGAAATTCGAAATAGAACCATGAATTCGTAGAATTATACTGCATACAATAATTTGAAATAAGTTTGTGACACAATCGCCAGTATGAATCAACAACCAATATTAGAA
The DNA here is from genome assembly GCA_030848705.1 of Heracleum sosnowskyi. Classification (NCBI taxonomy): domain Eukaryota; kingdom Viridiplantae; phylum Streptophyta; class Magnoliopsida; order Apiales; family Apiaceae; genus Heracleum; species Heracleum sosnowskyi. The sequence goes on along the minus strand of CM061242.1, from coordinate 2,409,425 downwards.
TCCGTGTGCTTGGTATTTGCGTGTAGTATTGCGTTACGAACTTCCCTCCACCTCTTGGAATGAATATGTTGGCTGCATAACAGAAACTGCACAGCTATCCGCAGGATCGTAGTCATGAAACTCAGATGACAAATCAATGTTGTCGTATTTGGTTTCTGCAACCTAAGAAGAAGAAAGTAAACAAAGCAAATTGTTTATAATAAGGGACATAAACAAACGTATACTTACTGAAAGGGCACTCCACCCTTTTCCAAATTCACAAACAGAAGGTGAAAACCAGTGAGAATCTAGTTGGAAAAGTAGAGCAGTCTCCCCTTTATCACTCAAACTCTGCAGTCAAGATCCTTCCAGTAGGATTAATTTTTATCTTATCCATCACAGAACAGTTGTTGCACTAAAATTAAAAAAAAAAACTATTGAATGTTATTTACTCCCTCTGTCCCATCCATTTCTTTACAGTTTTTTTACACTGCTTGGCACGCATTTTAAGGCTCCTATAAAATATAGTTCTACAACTTATTTTTAAAATTTTCTTTTTCTAAATAAAAATTTAAACATTATATTTTTATTCAGAAAAAAAAAATTAAAATAATTTATCGAAATATATATTAAAGGAGCCTTAAAATGCGTGCCGAGTCCCCGTCCCCCAATGCAAAGAATTGGGTGGGACGGAGGGAGTATAACATAAAAATATAATTTTTAAGCTAATACAAATATAATGAGATATGAGGAAACAACCTTGAGGGTGTTGCTTGGTGGAGTATGAATATCTGACCATTCACATTGATCAACTGCACTTGGTGGAGTATGAATATCTGACCATTCACATTGATCAACTGCAGTGATACTCTTATCATTAAGTTATCCACAGCTTTTGCACACCATATGATAATTAAAAATAATTAAAAAGAATTACTTAAACAAAATGTTGTATTCAACAAATCACATTTATTCGTAAAGGTACATTTGATACAACATTTTGTTTACGTAATTTTTTTTAACTATTTTTAATTATCATATGGTGTGCAAAAGATGTAGATAACTTAATGATAAGAGTATCACTGCAGTTGATCAATGTGAATGGTCAGATATTCATACTCCACCAAGTGCAGTTGATCAATGTGAATGGTCAGATATTCATACTCCAACAAGCAACACCCTCAAGGTTGTTTCCTTATATCTCATTATATTTGTATTAGCTTAAAAATTATATTTTTATGTTATAAATAACATTCAATATTTTTTTTTAATTTCAGTGCAACAACTGTTCTGTGATGGATAAGATAAAAATTAATTCTAGTGGAAGGATCTTGACTACAGAGTTGAGTGATAAAGGGGAGACTGCTCTACTTTTCCAACTGGATTCTCACTGATTTTCACCTTCTCTTGTGAATTTGGAAAAGGGTGGAGTGCCCTTTCAGTAAGTATACGTTTGTTTATGTCCCTTATTATAAACAATTTGCTTTGTTTACGTTTACTTTCTTCTTCTTAGGTTGCAGAAACCAAATACGACAACATTAATTTGTCATCTGAGTTTCATGACTACGATCCTGCAGGTAGCTGTGCAGTTTCTGTTATGCAGCCAACATATTCATTCCAAGAGGTGGAGGGAAGTTCGCAACACAATACTACACGCAAATACCAAGCACGCGGATTCTAATATTGGTTGTTGATTCATACTGGCGATTGTGTCACAAACTTATTTCAAATTATTGTATGTAGTATAATTCTACGAATTCATGGTTCTATTTCGAATTTGTATGAATCAAGGCTGAGGTCTGATTCAAACATATTGATAAAGTATGCTATATGAACTTTAAGATTCTGCTGTTACAAGCTGTTACAAGCTGTTTCATTGCCTCTTTGTTTATGCCCTAGGTTTAATTGCGTGAATTGTAGATTATAAATTATGTCTATAATGTTTAATTTCTAAAAAAGGTTCCGATTTAATAAATACCAAATTCAAATTGATCAAATTAAATTTTACTCAACTCAAAATTTTAATTCAATATCTGAAATTTGAATTTTTAAGTCCACAACAGAGACTCAAAGAGAGAGAGAGTGAGATTAGAGATTCTCGTTTTTGACTCACGGAGGATAGATACATACATATACTAAACCCCCAAACCATTAGCATCACTTCTATGCACACACATATACACACAAACTTCAATTCTCAAGAAATGGATGCGTAAGTGTTTGATTTTTGTAATTTTACATTTTCATGTATATTTATTTGTAATTATTATGTTTATTTTGATAAAATTGAGTACTAATTAATAATTATTGATAGTTTGTTTGTATGTAGAGTTGCATCTGCTCCTGGAAAGGTGTTGATGACCGGTGGATATTTGATTCTGGAGAGGCCTAATGCTGGACTTGTGCTTAGTACTAATGCTCAATTTTACGCAATTGTTAAGTCTCTTTATGATGAGCTTAAAGCTGATAGTTGGGCTTGGATGTGTTGTTTTTTTATCTCAGTGTTTGTTATTTTTGTTAATGCATGTTTTGTTGGTTGCGTAATGTGAATCGTAGTTTAGTTGTAAGTTCTGATCCCTCATTTCTTTCGACAGCCATAGCAAGTTTTATTGAAAAATTGTTGAACAAATGTTTTCCAGAAAGTTGTATGTCGTTTTTTTGTAAGTCGTAGTTAGTTGCAACTTGTAAGATTGAGACGAGTTGCAACTAACTACAACTTACAGAAAAGTAAACATAAATTTTTTTGGAAAACATTTATTCAACAATTTCTCAATAAAACTTACTATAGCTGTCGAAATTCGGGATCAGGACTTACAACTAAACTACAATTTCATATAACGCAACCACCAAAACAGGCATTAACATAAATAACAAACACTGAGATAAAAAAAAACACACCCAAGCCCAACTATCAGGTTTAAACTGATCATAAAAAGGCTTAACAATTGCGTAAAATCGAGCATTAGTACTCAATACAAGTCCAACATTAGGCCTCTCCAGAATCAAATAACCACCAGTCATCAACACCTTTCCAGGAGCATATGCAACTCTACATTCAAACCAAACAATCAATAATTATTAATTAGTACTCAATTTCATCAAAATAAACATAATAATTACAAATAAATATACATCAAAATGTAAAATTAAAAAAATCAACACCTTGGTTTTGCTGGTCCAGTAACTCTAGTATATATTCTACAATTGAAGATTGGTGCTCCGTTCGATCAAGTTTTTTTTCCTGATGTTCTTCCACAAGGAAGATTTGAAGCAAGGATGTAATTCTTATATGGAACTTTACCACCTCTCTCTTAATTAGACCGGGAACAATGTTATTTGGTTAATTATTAACCTCGTGCATTTTTTGTTTCCAGTATAATATCATTCTGCATTATCTGTTCCCAAATATTTTTTTAATACATAAGTTTGGGTTTAAAACTGGTTATTTCTTAAAATTAAGCTTGTGATTAATTTTTCTATACTCTCGATTAAATTTCTCCCTCATATACTGGAACGATCTTATTGAGCGCAGCCATCACACCTGTCGTTCACTCGTTCAGCTACCCTACAACACACAATTACACACATACATTTCCACATAGCTTGCACTTCCACATAGCTTGCACAAAAAGACATCCATAAACATCAGCTTCTTAAAATTTAAAATGCCTCTCACATAGTACATCTACGAGCAATTGGAATAAAAAATTACCTAATCCCTGCATTCTTGTATTATCTTCTCACTTAACTTCCATTCCCTCGTTATTGCTTCATCTTAGATTTAATCCTCTCTTCACACAAATATATACACCCAAATTTTTATACGACCAACTTATGAAAATATACAACTTTTCTATCCAGAAGTAAATCTACGTATATATGCCTGTCCTATATATATATAGAGGAACTCAGATTATTCTATCTATATAAGGAAAAGGCAAGAGAATTAATTACCAGGGATGCATAAATGCAATGCATAGTGCCAATGACAGGAGCAAATGACCGAACCTGACAGACCTCGACTGTTTCTAAGTGATTAAGTACAAAACTAGTTTCTTCTATTTGTATTTTGTAACAGATACTTTATTACATTTAAAAATTGGATAGAAACAAGTTAATCAGGGAACAACATAGAAAAATGAACATGCAACATGACCAACAGGGTATGTGCCAACCACGTGATGTCTACCAGCACACTATACCAGATACCCGGATTTTATGCAAAATTAATGATTTTTTGCATATAAGTATTAATATATTAATATATTCTCAAAATAGCTTGTCTTCAGCCATAAGGTTTGCCAGGAGAAGTGAGAAGCTCAATGTATAGTCCACAGAGTACTTAATTTGTAAAGATCACCAGCCCGACTATGGTACCCAGTTATTATCATAAGTGAACTTGTAATATATTATCATGAGTGTAGTGGAATCTTGTCTTTAACTTGTAATATATAATCATTCGTGCAGTGGGATCTTGTCTTTAACTTGAAATTGTAAATGATGCCATTTAGCTAGACATATTAAATCAAATAAAAGAAGTGTAAAAAATGCATCATGTTGCCTAACTTTAGAGCAAAAAATGTATTCATGACAGGAAATATAATTCTAAATAGAGTGTCCACTCAGAAGTAACACAGACACATGTAGAGTTAATTGCCAATATGACTCATACCTTATTTCCTCATGTACATCAACCAAAAACAATAACTACAAACTGAATTCCAATTCACCTGCTACGCGATTACTAATGGCACAATATGTAATTTTGTTTACTTTATTGGTTACTTTATATGCTTCAGCCTCTATAGGAAGATTGGAATAAATTAGTAGGATTATAGGACTGCATGAATTGGAAACTGTATATCACAAGATTAGATCGACAGGAACAATACATGTAGAAGCAGCAGTGGGGAAACTCTAATCTGTTTCGTTTCACGTCCAATCAACCATTACAAGTCTATCTTTAATTCTGATTTAAATCAACAGAACTCTAGCAAAAGTTCCCAAAATTCAATATATAACCGGTTTACACTGTTGATAGCAAAATGGTAAAACACACTGCTAATCAGAGCTAAATAAAAATAGTCTAGAAGCGAATTTCGCCAAAGGTTAACACAATATCATTTCAGAACTACAAGTACTCATTTAAAGTGTTATATTCTAATCATAGGGATAAATAACAGAAGGGTTAATTTTATAAAATATATAGCTTAGAACATCCCTAAAAACTCAGGGTTCGATATGTAAAATTTTCATATTTAGGCAAAACCTAAAATGCATATATAGAAACTTGCTAGTGTAATAATCATATAAATGCAAGAGAAAGAGGAAGGGTTAAAGATTGGTGATTTCAACTATGGTGGAAGTGTTGTACCGTGATGATGGTGACCATATGACTAATCATGTAATTGGAGAATTAATCAATTCTAGAAAATTTTATGATCAAGTAGGTACCTTTTTTGGTTCAGTTTGCCTTTCTAGCTGTTCACTGAAACACCAACCTTAGCATGTGCAATAGCTCATCTTTGCTACTAAAAACCAGTTATAACTCTATAAATCATCAAAAATTCAACAGTATTAGTAAAACATAATATACATTTACCCAATACAATACTTAACCACCAAAAGACAGTTCTATACAAAACAACATGCATGTACATTATCAGCAAAACTAATCCAATAGCCACAGAAAATGTACAGAGAACATATAAACCAACCAAAATAGGCACAACCGCACAAGGCTAAAAAGTGAATCAATTCAACAGAGAAACAATAGCTCATAGTACGATTCCTGATAAGTAAATCAAACAAGCACGCTGCATTTAGAACTAGTTACTAATTAGAACACAGAGATGATAAATTACAAGATGTCATACTTTTCATTCTGTTGTTAGATGAGAATAATAAGCCATGTAGTCATCGAATTCAGTTATCTTATATGCTAGTGACTTGAGTTTAGGTTATAAACTATAACTTTGCAAAACGCTTTGGTGAGGTCATGTAGGCATAATATCAAAAGGGCGATGGTGTTTAAAAAAGAAATAAACTACAGATCAGCATTAATCATTTTAACCAAATTGGTCAGTGTGTAACAGTAGATGCTTGATTATGGCTGTTTTTTAGGTGGATGGATTAGATCTTTACCTTTTGAGCTTGAAGAACTAATTATGGAATAACCTCCGCCTCCAGAATCAAATATCCACCGGTCAAACGAAACAATCAATAATTAAACTTAATTTCATCAAAATAAACATGTTAATTACAAATAAATATACAAAAATCAACACTTACACAGCCATTTCTTCAACAGATGTAATTGAAGTTTGTGTGTAAATGTGTATGTATAGACGACGCCGTTTTAAAAACACCACATCCCCCAATACCACATCCCCGTTCCATACGGCCGTTCGGGCCCACCTTCCACCACATCTCCACCTGGCAGCCGAGTTCAGTCTTTGCGTCGCTGAGATCATTTGTGTATACTAATTTGTGTGTTTTGTGTCGGTTTCGAGTCTGTGTTGATGTTCTGCTTTTTATTTATATTTGTGTTTTTAAATATTTTTTTAATTTAAAATACAATATTTGAAATTATTGTATTTAAAAATTATTTTTTAAAATTTAATTTAACAAATTCTTCACTAACTTATAAGTAAATTTATCCAAATACTCGTATAACTTATAAGAATTCATCAATTTATCACCTACATGACACTTACTCATAAATGGTATAAGTCAACTTTTTTGTGATAGTACAAACGCGCAATTTGTTTTGTGCTTATACATAGAACTTTGATAAATAAATAATTTCGTCAAATGAATAATTTTTTCCGGTCCCAACATGGGACAATGGAGTAAATAAATAATTTTGCTAAATGCATTAATGAATAAATTTTATTGGAATCTTTAAAGACCCTCTATAAACATAAATGTATATTCACTAAAATTAAAGCAATATATATTTTTATAATATATGTCATTTAGTCCAAAAAATTCATAAATTCATATAAATTTTAATAGATTCTAAGTATAATACTAATATTAGGGGTGTACACGGTTCGGGTTGGACGAGTTACGGGATTTTAACAACCCAAACCAATTAAATCGGGTTTGCAAATTTTCAACCAACCCACAATAAATAAATTCGTAATCCAACCCATTTAATATACTTCGGTTTAGATTGGTTCGGGTCGTAGTGGTCGGGTGTAATATACATGAATTTTAGATAATTTAGTAATAATAATAATAATAATAATAATAATAAATTTTGAATTATAATAAGTGATTAAAATATATTTATAATTAGAAAAGAAAAAGAATATATAGAAGGTGTTTAGTTAATTATTAGAATTCTAAAAAAAATGTAGGATATGTAATACACTATATATTAACATACGGGGTCATTGTTTAAGCACACTAATCTAATTACAAAACCCTAGAGTCACGCAAGAGAGAGTAGCGTAGCAGGGGAAAACAGAGGAGACGAAGCAAAGTTTTAACTTGAATCGCAAAACTTAGATCTTGTCTCTCAAGCTTTCAAATCAAAACAGGTATACAATTCTTGTACGTATTAGTACTTAGTATTTAAATATTATAATAATGAGAACCTCAAACCTATTGTTTACTTATTTAAAATTTGCTGTCATGTGTAGATTAACTATAAATAATTAATATAAGAATTTTTTATGCTGTGATGATCGGAGACTATTAGTTACTGTGTTGATCAGTTTTGATCGGTTAAGTTTAGGATATACATATTAGTTAAGGTGTTAAAACAAATTAAAGCAAAATAGCGGATCAATCTTTTGGTACACATATGCAGGCAAAGTTAATATTTTATTAAATAAATATGTGTCATATGCGTGTGATTATGAAGGAGACAAAACAATGATTTGTATGTTGAAATAAATATCCTTAATTTGGTTATATATCAAGCCATGGTCATTAATGTATTTGGTGATATCATAATTTTGATACAATCCTATGTATACATGTTATTATAATAATTCTTTATATCACTTTTCCTAAAATCAAGGTGCAGTGGCAATAGTTGGTTTAAGCAAAGTAGAGTAGTTTGAATTGATTTAAGGTGCCAGATAATTGCAACTAATCAATCACAAGGTATATTTTTAGTTTAGTTTGTTTAATATGCTGGTTTATTATATAGTGTCTTCTTGAAATTTTGTAAATAGATTGGGGGCCGGAATTTAGCATATCATTTGTGAATTTTATTAGTGATTGAGATTATAATTTTGAGATACGGATTCTCTCATCTTTTACTCAGCGCTACTCCTCTTAGAAATATTTAAATTAAATTCGTTTTGACCTCAAATCTGTTTGTTTGATTTTGAATCATTTTGAATATGAAAATTGTTTTTATTCTGAAAAGTATAATTAAATCTGTTTCGAAATACTTAAATATTTGTTTCTGCGATTTTCTGATATTGCGTATATTTTATATCTGTTGGAAATATTGAGGATATATGTTATGTGAGATTTTAAAATGTTTTGCGAAATATTATATTTGAACTCTTAGTGATATAGGGTATACCGAGTTAACCAGCTGTAAGGGTACTACAGCCATGTCATTGCGGCACCAGTGGCATGACACTTCCGTGACAGTGTGATTGATCATGGCGTATCCTTCTGATAGCTCAGGAGGCGAGCTTTTGCGCATTTGATATTTGTTTTAGGATACGTGGGTGCACCCAGAGTTTGTGAGTTGTGATTTGATTTAACGGTGACGTTGTATATGCCGTACACGTTATCCGGTTTGTTGCACACATTAGGTACCCTATGATGTGTGTATTTGTATCTGTTCTGTTCTGATCTCGGTATGATATATCCTAACCCCTCGTTGCTTCAGCCGTAATTATTTTTAAATAAATGTTTTAATTGTCAAATATGAATATCTGTTTTCTGTTTTATAAATTGTATTCCAAATCCGTACTGGGCGGTTGGCTCATGCCGTATTCTTTTCTGGCAGGTGCTTAGGGGGATCTGGGATTGTGTGATGAAGAGCTACCCTTTATATCATTGATTAGGATTTGCAGACTTCTATCACTATTTAGACTTGAATATTATTTTAGAGATTTTGGTTTTTCATATTTATTGTTTGGAACCGTTTTGGAGGTTTAATATTATCTTGGAGATTATTAGACTGTTTAATATTATTTAGAGATTATTTTAGTGCTTTGTTTGCAGGTTTATGGTTTAATAAGTAGCCCCTCATTTAGATATAGACCGGGGTGTTACATCGGGTTAATAAATATATAAAATATATTTTTATCGAGCAGTAAGTACTAAATTAATAAACCAAAATTGAAAGTCAGCAAAATATTACATATCCATCTCAAATAAATCTCAAATCTTTTAGTTAAAACACACAAAAAGACTGATAAAGTACTAAACATAGTCTTTCATTTTAAACGTCAAATTTGTGTTATTAGCATAGTCAGTGTGCTGAATTTGCATTACAACCGCGAATGGACAAAGATAGTAAGAACATTTGTCTCAAGTGATCTCGACACACGGTTTTGTAGAATATTGATGTACACATTTCTGCTTCTATGTCCTTGATAACGAATAATTTAATGTAAAACTGATACTTCTTAATGTAAACTGGCCTTAAAGTACTGATACGATATTCACAAACATAGATACTATCATGTATGGATAACCCTAGGCAATGCAAGCAATGAAGTTTTCTTCCAGGACCTCACATGGTCTATGGTCTAGAACACAAGAGTTCAAAGAATGTGTTTAAATAACTAAAAGTATACACTCCAAAACTGTTAACTATTTTAACTAAATGTGTTTAATATATTTTAATTAAATTTATTATTTTTAATCGGGTTGGGTTGGTTCGACTTAAAAAAATCGAAACCCATACCCAACCCATTTAAATCGGGTTTATATCTTTTCAAACCAAATATGTTTCGGTTTAAAAATATTCGGTTTGGATCAGGCGAAATGAGGTCGGTTTGGATCGGGTTGATCGGTTTTACCAACCCGTGTACACCCCTAACTAATACAATCTTATGAACAGTTTCAAGCATGTTAAAATAGTACAAGCACACTAAATTTAATTTATACGTATAATTTATGTATACATATTATTGATTCCGGAGAGGCCTAATGCTGGATAGGGCTGTTCACGAACATGGTTGTTCGTAAACAAGCTTGAGCTCGTTAAGGGCTCGACTCGGCTCGGTTTGCTTAAAACTCGAGCTCGAGCTCGAACATAAAAAAATGTTCGTTAAGAAAGCGAGCTCGAGCCGAGCTATTAGTGAGCTCGACTCGAACTCGAACTCGACTCGAGCTCATTCGGCTCGATAAAGCTCGAAAAAATAAAATATATTCAGTATATTTTTATAATATTTGTTATATTTTCTAACATTTTAAATTAAAATTGCAATTTATAGTACATGTATTTTAGGTTCAATGAGAATTGATTGGAAAATTGGGCTGGGCTTGGACAAAAATGTTTTAGTTCGTTAGACCAAGAAAAATTGGGCTTTTTTATCTATAAAAATTGTAAGTTTTAATGAGCTCGGCTTGACTCGGCTCATTTTTGTTCGATAAAAGCTCGTGTTCGACTCGTTAGTTAACGAGCTCGAGCTCGAACACGAATTTTGTGTGATAAGAAAGTTCGGCTTGGCTCGGTTCGTCAGAAAAAAACGTAAATCTCATCTCGTTTACGTCAAAACTCGGCTCGGCTTGTTCACGATATTTATGATAAGATATTGGACTAGTTGTTTGTCGGCGATAAACGGCCAAATCAAATACACAATATTTTTTGTTAGAACTAATGAAAAAATGGATTAAATAGACTACACAATGATTGTTTCTAATTACAGAAAAAAAATTACGATTTCTGAAAGGAGTGAATGATCATAGTGATTCCGCCTACTTGTACGTATATTCATTATGATTCACATACATCGTGATGTATATATGCTTATATATTGTGGTTTCTCTGACATCCAGAAATGAATATGAATCCTTAATACATTATTGAATAATTTATAACGGTGAATATTTTACAATTGTTTGGTTACTCTTCAACGACTCAAGGAACCCCTTTGTAGAATATGCATTGCAATATTCCGCGGCAGCAACATAAAGGATGTGTTGCACAAACTACTTCTAAAAGGTACTTTTAATGCGTAATTGCTTCTCTTATGGCGACACAAAATTTCAGCACTTTGCTATCATGCAGGTCTGGATATAACAATTTTGGGTTCCAGTGATTTCTATTCATACCGGAAGCAGGTCACCGACTCTTTCCCCTTTTAAAAACAATGCCATAAATTATAGTTGGCTCTCGGTGTGAGATCAGCAGCAAAAGATCCGGGCCCTTCACATCAAAACGATGTTCCAGTTTGGTTTTTCACTAATTAGTCAGCTGCGGGCTAAGAAGCCTCGTAGTCATACTTAACATTGATCGAAGCAGCTGTTGGAGAGAAGGCACCAGCCAGACATTGCGGTTCCGAAGTGCCCAGAGGCCAGAGGCAAATCCGTTCACGGTCCGTAGGACCAACACCATTCGAAGGTGGGTGGCCCGCTCCGCCTAGAACAGTCTGCATTGATCGGGCAGGAAGATTAGTCCATTTCTTTTGTTACGTTTGCGAGATTTTAGATGCCTTTAACACGTGTTGAACACGGCTCATGGAGTCGGCATAAAGAGAATGGTGAAGTAATGAAATAGGAAGTCATCGGGAGATTTTAGTAGGTAAATTAACGCCCCAAATCGTGAAAGGCATAGAGTTACGGATAACGGGTGAAAACGCCAGTAGTGCTATTCCTGAAAGCGAGTTAGTAGACCTCTCCTGTAAGCCGAAACGACCGGTCAAAGGAATTGATCCGTTTAGTTCACTCAATCACCGAGGCAAGCGTGCCCGAGCAGCCCATTTTGACGAGCAAGCTCGAAATAAAGCGACTGCATAAAAGGAACTCCATCTTTGAAAAAAACTTAAAAAAGACAGAAATAGGGAAGAATTTGACAGCGATAAAAAACACAGAATAATAATGGGAACTAGGTAGTTAAAATAGGTCTACTTTATAACAGGGGCAGTTGACCCTCGGGCCTATTGTTTGTTCATTTCCTTTTCTTTTTCATTAGTTCTAAAATTTTACATAATTTAGTAGTACGACGGAACATCGATAATTACTTTTAAAATTAATCCTTATGCATTTATTGCAAGTCTTCCAGAATTTGTATATTCCCATGTTGCGAAGTTATGGTCACAAACTCATGGTACAGTTGAAGAAGTTATTAGTGAAGTCTTGAAAGGCAGGTGGGATCACGAGAGGACTAAATTCTGGCTACCTCCATTGATGACACTGGTATAATTAAGTACATTGATTTCATTGTATCCTAATTTTCTACTTGTTTTAAAATCTTGTTTATCATAACTTTTCAGATAGAACCTGCATCACAAACTCAACTGTTGGATGCTACAATGAACACAGAAGGAGTCCTGTTGGCGCAGGTGGATTTTATGCTGTATTTGCTATCACCTTAGGGAATGCAAGCAGCACTAATCTCACAAAAGCGTGGAGTTCACAAAATGTTTTGGCCATGCTAGTGAGGGAAGATCCTCGAGGTGTTTCTTTAGAAAGTAACGACCCTCGGGCTAGGGAGATTACATCTGCCTTTTCAGCGGTACATGTGTAGTTTATGTTAGATTTGTTCTGAAGTTGACTATTTTATTTGCTTGATGGCATTATCTATTATTATATATGTAATACTTCAACATACACGTTTGTGAGCGATTTTATTCCAGCTCATCAGCCACTCAGCAGCCATGTCCGAACTGTTTTAATTCACAGCCCTGCCGTCTGTTATTATGTGGACGTGTATATTGTTTCTGACCTTTGGTGCTGCTCTAGCGCCTGTTTGATTTACTTATCAGGAATCATACTATATGAGCTGTTGTTTCTCTGTTGAATTGATTCACTTTTTAGCCTTTTGCGGTTGTGCCTATTTTTGTTGGTTTATATGTTGTCCGTACATTTTCTTGGCTATTGGATTATGTTTGCTGATAATGTACATGCATGCATGTTGTTTTGTATAGAACTGTCTTTTGGTGGTTAAGTATTGCATATTATGTTTTACTAATACTGTTGAATTTTTGATGATTTATAGAGTTATAACTGGTTTTTAGTAGCAAAGATGAGCTATTGCACATGCTAAGGTTGGTGCTTCAGTGAACAGCTACAAAGGCAAACTGAACCAAAAAAGGTACCTACTTGATCATAACATTTTCTAGAATTGATTAATTCTCCAATTACATGATTAGTCATATGGTCACCATCATCACGGTACAACACTTCCACCATAGTTGAAATCACCAATCTTTAACCCTTCCTCTTTCTCTTGCATTTATATGATTATTACACTAGCAAGTTTCTATATATGCATTTTAGGTTTTGCCTAAATATGAAAATTTTACATATCGAACCCTGAGTTTTTAGGGATGTTCTAAGCTATATATTTTATAAAATTAACCCTTCTGTTGTTTATCCCTATGATTAGAATATAACACATTGCAAGTTCATACATCATCATGATTTGTCAGTGGTGAGAATTCCCCTTCTTAAGTTCATACAGCATCAGAAGACAAGTAGAGTCTAGAGAACTTTTATTGTCTGCCCGTGGATGTCCATAGAGTACGACGGTTGTTAGTGTGATTGCTTACTTAACAACACTAAAACGGTCCGTAATGATTAAGGTAATTTGTGACACAAAACTACTGAAAAATGAAAATTCAAATCATGATGACTATGATTTATACAAGGTATTTGCACAAGATAAAATTACAAGAAATATTTGAGGCTAGTGGAGAGAAAGAATACAGTATAGTTGATACTGAAAATACCTAGCATTGAAATGAGACCGAAAAGCAAGCATTAAGAATATAAAGTATCATCTGAGAAGTAGGACCTAAACTTCAAAAGTGTAGCTTTCTCAAAACCCATACCCAAAATGATAAATGGGCTATGGCATATTGGCGTGAATGACCAAATGGGCTTGGTTACAACACTACAAGGCCCAAAAATTTCAGCACAGTCTCAGCAGACTCTCACTGGTATACGTATCCAGCAAGAAATGCAAAACCTTCTTCAAATCTGAATGGGAACGTGTGGGGTCCACCTGGCTTGGTCCTACTTTTTCCTATATAAAGGATGACTTGTTAATATGTATGTGTATACCAGGTTAAGTAAAAAAAACAGTTTCTTGGCTCTCCTTACAGGCTCTGTTCGTTAAAATTTAAGCCGGAAGCTTCACTAGAAAATGAGCAAATTAGATTCATACTTATTCCGTACAGAGATGATGATGGAGAAGAACAAGAAGAGAAGGTTAGTCACGGAACAAGACATTGAAGCAGCTTTGCAATTGATTCATCTCAAAAATTGTCATCAAAATTTTATTGCTTCTGATCAAAATCTTCCGTGTCAAAAAATTCACGAACCGTTTATGAAGATCGTCGTCAAGTCCAAGGAATTTCTTCGAGCACAAGATATCAACCGCAACAACAAGAAAATTATTTGTAGTAGAAAGAGGAAGAGCGATAGTATTGCATCATGCTCGTCTTGTATAACGTTTGATCTCGATGACAAAAGTGATGAAGATGCTAATGAAGTAGTTGGTTCTGTAAAGAAGATGAACAAGTTTAGGTCGATTGTTGACATCTATAATGTAACTAAGCCTTTGTAGACTTAATTTACTTGGCGAAGAAGAAATATCTTTTTTCTCTATGTTGTGTTCGCTTTGTTGATGAACTGTAAGTGCCTTTTGTCTGAACAATTTTTGAGTTCCGGTTCAGTGTTTTGACATACCAATTCCGCTGCATGTTCCTCAATGCTAGTTTTGCCTGTGAACTTTTCTTCCTTTTCTGTAATGACCTCATTGTTTTTATACTTCCAAAACTACTCCATTATAGTTATCTCCTTCCCCTTCGTTTTTATGCCACTGCACTGACCACTGTCTACTGGGTTTTTACAGTGGTTCGCAAGGCAAACTTTAAGAATTTTTCTTGACATCTATGATAACGATCTGGCTATAAACAATTTAGACACCATATGTCCAAATTAAACACCAATATCAGCGTTCTAAAATTGTTTGGTGGGACTAAGCAATTGCTAAACTTCATACGCTATAATTTAATGTTTTGATTTTGTCAGTGGGACTATAAGTGGTCGATAGAACTTCAAAGACATCATTGTATGTGGATGCTTAAGAAGTTTGATTGGCCTAACCAACCCTGAGATTATTCGGTCCTAAGTGGAAATAATTTTAGCAAAGATCATGGTGTATGGATTTGATCGATATTAAAGAGTGTCATTCTTTTGGTTTTTACATGTTATAAATGTAAAGGAAACAGAAAACGAGGCCGTAAGGCCAGAACCAACTCTGGCCCTTCTGTATTCATCTCTTATATCACTGCTGGCATATCAGCCCTCCTCTCCTCATTTGTGTGATATGACATACTCTGTGCAGATTCCTGCTGCATGCTGCTGGTGGTTTTAGCTATTCGAGGGTGACTTCTGGTGAGAATACCATGATACTAACGTGATTGATGATATTGCACGTTCAGTAGTTCTAATTAGAACTGACTAATGTTCATTGTCTTAAATGATACAAGAGAATTTGAGGGTTATTTTGCTAGAGCAAACATATTGACATGGTATGTACTTTCAAATGCTGCTGTTGCAAGAAACTTCTCCGAGTAATTATGCTGTGCTTTAGGATAAAATGATCTAAAATCATGGAATATTGAGGTGGATGGACCGGTAAGGGTTACAATATTTTGGACTTCCAAGCTGTTGCTCTGATTGCTCTTCTCACTCTTTCTTAATGCCATAGGGTTTGATTTTCAATTACTCTGTAGTTTCAATTTTTTATGCACACACACATATACCTTTCCTAATTCTACTACTACGACTGCTAATGCTAATACATTGCAGCTTCTAAAATTTTAAAACAACCCGATAGTTTTAGGTATGATATGTTGAATTGATTATATTAATAAATACAATCGCCACTCCATCGTGAGTGCATAAAATTTTATGTGATCTCTTTTTATGTTCATGTGGCATCTGCAAGAAATTTTTGTTTCTTTAATCAATTTGCAGTACCACGGAAAGCTCCACGATCAATTTTATAATGACAGTTTTTCCATTTGCTGTTTTTCGGGTTTATTATAGTTACTGTTTTCTGCCATGGGAGTAAAGAGAGCCTAGTGAAAGCCAGCAGGAATTGCTCCTTTTGGTGTTAGAGGTATCCTAGATGGAGCTGCCATAGTTACTTCAGCTATATTTGTTATATCTCCGTTTCAACAATGGCAGAAGAGATCAAGAACAATGGCATCGTTGCCTCGGTTGTCATTGTTTCTGCTCTTTATTTCCTAATGGTATGGCTATATGTGACGTCTGTAATGACCGGACTATTCTCTTCAAGATGCTTAGAAAAGGAAAATTTACATTGCTTTATTGTGTTTGAATTTGAGCAAACAAGTAAAATGTGTCCTTATAATGTAGTCATTGTTCAGATGATTGGTTGTTGTCAGATATTACATCTTTTTCCCTTGCATTCCAAAGAATGGTTTGGAATTGGGCTGGAAATTGTTGTTAGAGCTGGTGCCTGGTGCAAGCCTTGGCATTTTTGCTTCCTATTTTCTTTTTTGCTAACCAATGTGTACATTAAAAAGGAGAATAATTACCATAAACATCCAAGGAATACCTCAGCTATAGCAGGCTCAAAAACATAAAAGTGAGCTGGATTCTATAACAAACGATTGTTGCAACAAATCATATCACAGAAAGTTTCCGCGGTACATATACAATAGGATTTTAGGTGTCCATACATGAACTCATCTACCACGAAAACTTTTCGCGGTACAATTTATTATAACACTCGTTTGTTTTTGACCATATGACTTTTCTTTTTTTTCTTTTTTTTTTGACAAAATGCAAATTCATATCATTAAATTAAAACAAGTCTAGCCGGGACAAATCCCCAACTGACAATGCAATCAGGTTGATAAACAGCTTCTCGAGTAATCCAGCCAACATCGGTCCCGAAAATGGTAGCTTCACAATTGACCTTCACAATAGTTCCATGGTTGTTGCGGTGTTCAGGCGACTCAGTTACAAAAACTAAGCAATGAGGAACAATAGTCCTCGAATAATGAACAACTATAATTTGTGAAAGGTGAGCACATGCGGTCACAACCATTCCAAGCATACCCCAACTATCTACATGCCGGGATCCAGCTATAGACATGCCGAAAGTTCCAAGCATACCCCAGCTATCTACGTGCCAGAATCCAGCTATAGACATGCCGAAAGTATAACTGATGTGGTAATGCAGATCTCCCAAAACCCCATCCAAATCATTCTCATTGATAACACACAAACTCGCATAAAGCGAGAAAACACACATAAAGCGAGACGAAAACAAAACACACATAAAGCGAGACAAAAAACAAAACACGCATAAAGCGAGACAAAAGCAAAGCTAATCGATTTTATTGAATCTGAAAAAACAAGATCGGAAGAAAATGAGGGAGGAAGGAGGGGAGGAGGGAGGCGGGAGGCGGCTCAGACGACTCTCATTAGGGTTTTCTTATGATCATATGACTTTTCTATATAGTCATACTAAAGAAATATAATATATAGCAGGAGTTAAAAATTTATATTCAGAAAAATACAAGTGAGCTAAATTTTCTGTATACTATATACAAATAAAAAAAGGGTATATTGCACGAGTTAAAAATTTATCTTCATAAAAAATAAAAAAATTTAAAAACTGATATCCCCTTCTGCCCGTATTCAATAAACTAGCTTATAGCCCGTGCGATGCACGGTTACTTAAATTTTATTTATAATTATTCTGTTTATAATTATATTTTTATTATCCATGCAACACACGATTATTTTTTAAATATTTATAATTATATTTATTTATGAATATTTTAATATTTAAAAGTTATTAGTTTACATGATTAAATTATTGTTAAAAAAGATTTAGCCAAAACAATTATAGTTAAAAATTTGATATTTATTATATTTTACATGCTAAACTATTCTAAAACTAAAAAGAGAATAGAGTGACGAAATTTAATGTTGAGAATTCTATTCGATTTAGGAAATCTACTTTTAGATTATTAGAATACCCTTCATTAACCAAATACAGTTTTTAATGTTAAATCTAACGGTTTTCACCTATCTATTTAACATTAAACGATTTTGATTATTTTGGTATTAAATGAGTTTCCTTATTTAATTACAACTATTTTTATGTTTTGACTTTTTAGAAAATCCAATCCTAATATAATATCTTTTAACTTATATCATTTTTAGAAAATAACTTCTTTTTATATGATATAATCTTGATCATCTATTTTTAAAATTATTGCATCTAACGGTTGAAAATGTTTTGACGGTATTTAGAAACAAACTATCATGATAACATCATTAATTTTTCTTAATATTTATAATTTTTTTAATTTTTAATTTTTTTAAATATTTATTGCTAAAATATAATATACTCTTTTTTGTAATATGTTAAAGATGCGGGAACTTTGAACTTTTGAGAAAATAAATTATCAATTAAAATATAATTTTTTTGTAATAGTTCTTCTTTTAAAGTAGTACACCGTGACAATCAAAATTCTGTATAAAATTCATTTTTTATAGTATATCCTATAAATATCTATGTTATTATATTAAAGACTAAATAATGAAAACTTCGTTATAAGTTTGGTCGCTTTGTTTGATCACTCAATCCATAATCGTTGGATGTTTCAAATTAAATTGTTGAAAAATGTTAGATATAACACTAAAATTATCATGTAGAATGATTTAAGGTTTGAATCTACCAACAACATATTAAAATTTATAGGGTTTTTTTAATAAAGAATTTTTTCATTTTTTTTCTTACAGACATAGGTTATTTGATAATATTTTTTGTAAAGTACGATTTTTCAGAAAAGTACTATACTAATTGATTAAGAAACTTTTAAAGTTTTGAATTTAATAATTTACAATGTATATATGTTAAAAAAGTTTGGCCTCTGTATCCGAGTCTAAAATTTCAAAATAAGGTTTTTTTAATATGAATATAATCCTGCTAACAATGAAATTAGGTATCTATGAGTTCTTATAAAACAAAATCACCATTTACGTATAATTTATTATTTAATAATAAATAATATTTGATTAGTTATGATCTAAAACTTAATAAAATAGGATTAAAAATATGCACAATTTTATAAAATTTTATCCTCGTATTATTATATTCTTTGTTGATTTGAATTTTTCTTAAATTGATTTTAATTTTTGAACATAGATTTCTAAATTTAAAATAGTTAGAAAAAAGTAATTAAATTGGTATTAAAATAATGATGACATAATAATTATTATTAGAATTTAAATATTCACTTTACTAATTTGGGCTTTATCTTGTGTTTAAGAATTAGATTTTGACGATTTTATACCCCACAGGAAGATAACTAAATTATATTTAATTGAAAGATGGTTTAACAATTTTTATCTAACTGGAATTATCCATGGAAGAGAAAAGAAAGTCACGAATTTTTTACATGGAGAATTTGATTCAATATAGAAAACTTATTTATATTTGGTTCAAATTATCAAAATACACCTTTTAGAATTTAAATATAATCCTATTATTAATAAAATACACTTTTTAAATATTTGATCTAACGATTTTCATTTATCTAGTTAAGATCTAATGGTCCTTATTAATTTGGTTGTCTACGACCAAAATTTTGGTTAAAATCCCTATTATGATTATTTTATATAAGGATTTAATATAATAAGGATATCAAGTATACACTGATATAAGTATCTTACTAAATGCTTTTACTTTAATGTTTCGGTTTTATTTACAGTGAATATAAAATTTTAAAATACATTATTACTTAAAAATTATTAAACAGAATAAAAATTATGTTATGATTATATAAATTTTATTCTCATATTATTATATTATTTATCATTTTGAATTTGTTCTTAATTAATTTTTATACTTTTTTGAAAGAAACATAAAATTTCTCTATATTTAAAAGAATTAGTGGAAAAATAAATAAATTGGTGCTAAAATAATTAAAAAATATTTATTAAAATTTAGATACACACTTTACTATTTTGGGTTCTATCCTGAGTTTTAGAAATTGAATTTTGATGATTTTACAACCCATGTGAAACTAACAAAATTATCTTAAATGTAATGAAGGTTTAATAATTATTATCTAACTTGACCTACTCATAAAATAAACTGAAAGAAAAGATGGTTAAGAAGTTTTACATAAAGAATTCAATTCAATATAGAAAATCAATTCATAATTTGTTTAAATTATCAAAGCACACTTCTTAGTATTTAAATATAATCCTACCTTTAATCAAATACACATTTTAATATAAGTATTATATTCAAAATTATCGTTTATGAATATGAAACCCTCAATATTTTAATAATATTTTGATATTATCCTTTTATGTTTGTTATATGTAAAATAATATAATTATAATTTGGATTAATCAAATTGTTATGTTCCTTCGGAAAAAAAAAGTGTTTAAATTTATTCATGTACAGGAGTTCTCCTAAGTCTGTTATAACGTAGGGTCCACGTGTATCATTATAATCGATATGAATTGTTATCTTGATATTTGGTTTAATAATTATTATATAACCGGAACTATACATAAATTCAAGAGAAAAGATATTTAAAAATTTTTACATAGAAAAATTTTAAATTATCAAAATACACTTTTTAGTATTTAAATATAATTCTATTATTAATTAGATACACTTTTTAATATTAAATCTAACAATTCTCATCGATCTATTTAAGATCTAACTATAATTATTAATTTGGTAGTAATCGTACACGGACGATCGATTTTAATTTTTTCTTAAATTGGTTTTAATATTTTATTGAAATAAAAATAGAATTTATAAATTTAAAAAAATTAGGAAAAAAAATTAAATTGGTGCTACAATAATAAAAATATATTTATTAAAATTTAGATAATAACTTTACTGTTTGAGCTCTATCTTGAGTTTTAAACAACAGATTTTAACGATTTTACAGCCCACGCGAAGCTTACAAAATTATCTTTAATTTAATGATGGTTTAATACTTATTATCTAACTGGAACTATCCATAAAATAAAGAGAAAAGATAATTACGAATTTTTACATAAAGATTTCTATTCAATATAGAAAACCTATTTATAATTGGTTTAAATTATCAAAATACATCTTTTAGTATTTAAATACTATCCTATTAATAATCAAATACAATTTTTAATATTATATCTGACGGTCCTCATTGATTTGAAAATTTATAGTTTAATAATCCAACGGATCGTATACTTTTAGTAGTAAGTGACCAACCAAAGTTTTGGATAAGATCTCCCTTACGCTTATTATATATAAGGAGTTAATTTATTGACACTAAACGTATAAATGCTAGAAAAATAAAAATATTTAATTAAAATAAAATAAAATATTATAAAACTCCGATCCAATTCACATCGCATTATATCGGATTGTGGGCACGCACGTGAGTGAGGCACGTGATACACGCCGCAACAGAGTCAGAGAGTGAGATCAGATGCTCGTCTTTGACTCTAGTAGATATACACACACATATACGCACAAACTTTAATTAGACCACTTCAATTCTCAAGAAATGGCTGTGTAATTGTTTGATTTTTGTAATTTTACATTTTCATGTATGTTTATTTGTAATTATTATTGCTTATTTTGATGAAATTGAGTGTTAATTAGTGATTGTTTGGTTTGTATGTAGAGTTGCATCTGCTCCTGGAAAGGTGTTGATGACTGGTGGATATTTGATTCTGGAGAGGCCTAATGCTGGACTTGTGTTGAGTACTAATGCTCGATTTTACGCAATTGTTAAGCCTCTTTATGATGAGCTTAAATCTGATAGCTGGGCTTGGGTATGTTGTTTTTGGTTCTAGTATTTGTTATTGATGTTAATGCTTGTTTTGTTGGTTGCGTAATGTGTATCGTAGTTTAGTACAAGTCATGATCCCTAATTTCGACAGCTATAATAAGTTTTATTGAAAAATTGTTGAACAAATGTTTTCGAGAACTTGTATGTTATATTTCTGCAAGTCGTAGTTAGTTGTAAGTCATGATTTCTAGTCTCGAACGTATTGATGATGATTTTGATTGAATATTGAGGATTGTGTGTTTTCGAGAAAATTGTATGTTGTTGGGGAGATAGATGAGATGAGGTTTACATGTTTTACAATGTTGTACACGATATTTAGGTGAGTAGAACTTTTTTGATAGGATATTGGATAGTTGTTTGCTGGCGAAAAACGGCCATATTATATGCACTCGATTGTAGTCAGAATTAGCGAAAAATATGAATCAAATAGACTAGAATGATTGTCTCTATAGACTCTAGAGTGCGGAGGTTATGGTTCACAATAGAAAAACTGAATGCGGCTTTTAGGTGAATTGTGTGACCTTTATTGTTGCAAGGAATTACAAAACTGTGGTTCTTGTAGTTTTATGTCTTTCGATTGTGTTTGCTTTGTACTTGCAGGACCTAAATCTTACAATTGTCTCAATCTTGTCACTGTTCTTTATAGGCATGGACAGATGTAAAGTTAACTTCTCCTCAAATGGCAAGGGAAACTACATATAAGATGTCACTAAAACATTTGCTGCTGCAATGTACTGCTTCAAGGCAAGTATAGTGATTTGTATCCAACTATCCTTTTACAACCAGTTAACCATGCTTCAGTGTAATATTTGTCTGTGTGTTTATATTTGTCATTACGATCTCTCAAAGGAGTGAATGATCATAGTGATTCCACCTACTTGTTTGTTCACTATAATTTACATACATCGTGATGTATATTGTATATATATTGTGGTTTCTCTAACATCCAAAATGAAAATGAATCCTTAATACATTGTTGAATAATTCATAAAGGTGAATATTTCACAATTGTTTGGTTAATCTTCAGCGACTCAAGGAACCCCTTTGTAGAATATGCATTGCAATATTCGGTGGCAGCAGCATACGCGAATTTTGACAGTGATAAGAAGGATGTGTTGCACAAACTACTTCTAAAAGGTACTTTTGATGCGTAATTGCTTCTCTTATCATAAAGGCGACACAAAATTTTAGCACTTTGCTATCATGCAGGTCTGGATATAACAATTTTGGGTTCCAATGATTTCTATTCATACCGGAAGCAGGTATATATTTTTTTTTACACCGACTCCTTCCCGTTTTCAAAGCAATGCCATAAATTATAGTTCAATTATTCATTGCATAGGTAGTTAAAATAGGTCTACTTTATAACAGGGGCAGTTCACCCTCGGGCCTATTTTTTGTTCATTTCCTTTTCTTTTTCATTAGTGCTAAAATTTACATAATTTAGTAGTACGAGGAACATCGATAATTACTTTTTTAAGTAATCCTTGTGCATTTATCGCAAAACTTTCAGAATTTGTATATTCCCATGTTGCGAAGTTATGGTCACAAACTCATGGTACAGTTGTTTTTTCCCTACCCCTTGGCCCTTTTTAGATTGAAGCCCTTGGCCTCCCTTTGTCCCCAGAATCTTTGGCTACGCTTACACCCTTTACTTCAATTACTCTCAACACTGAAGAGTCGAATGGAGAAACATCCAAGCCTGAAGTGGCAAAAACTGGACTGGGATCATCTGCAGCCATGACGACTGCTGTGGTTGCTGCATTACTTAATTACCTTGGGGTTGTTAACCTTTCCTCGTTAAGCGAAGATCAAGATCAAGATATGACGGGAACTGCAGATCTTGATGTCGTGCATGCAATATCTCAAACTGCTCATTGTATTGCACAAGGAAAAGTGGGAAGTGGATTTGATATCAGTTCAGCAGTTTATGGAAGTCAACGTTATGTCCGTTTTTCACCTGAAGTTCTTTCTTCAGCTCAGGTCTTTTCCTCTCTCTTTATACATGTGTATATGTGTGTATACCCGAGTGAAAACCTTCTGTGCCATCACATTTTAATTCCAAGAAACGAAATTTGTTATGCATTTGAGGTTGGTTTTTCCTATGACAATAAAGCCAGAATCCTGAAATGTTGTTCCTTGCCTCCCATGGTATTGAGTATATACTTATGAACATTTATTAGCAGGCTTTATACATTGATTTAGTTGCAAGCGTTCCTTCAGTAGATTAAGACCCACTTCATGGAAACTTTATCTGAGGACTACATGTAATGATATACCACCTGTTGAAGATATGGTCTCTGGTTTATGGTTTATGTTGATATGAATCGTCCGTTTCATGTTTATTATGGTTTGGGGATTACTATCCTTAGCATGAGTAGTACATGCAATTCCAAGTTCATTTCTGTGAGTATGTTCCATATATGATATTTACCTGTATGTCTGTTAAAGAGTTGCAGGGTGCATACGAAGGCAAGCCACTTGAAGAAGTTATTAGTGAAGTCTTGAAAGGCAAGTGGAATCATGAGAGGACTAAATTCTTGTTACCTCCATTGATGACACTGGTAAGTACATCGATTTCATTGTATCACACTATCTTTAGATGCATTTTTTTTTCTCTGAAGTCATGCTAGATGTATAACCGGATTGTAACTAGGAACAGATAAAATTCCTAATGCAGTTGTTTGAGAAAGTTACATTGTACAATGTATTTGAACCTTGGCCCCTATCAAGATATGTCAATTCACCAATACATTACCAATACAATACACTAATAAGGCTGTATGCTAACCTTATATCACTGCACGAAATATTTGATAAGATTGAGTTATTGGAATAATTTTGATGCATTTTTAGTTGCTTGGGGAGCCTGGAACTGGTGGATCATCCACGCCATCAATGGTTGGTGCTGTCAAGAAATGGCAGAAGTCTGACCCTCAAAGGTCCAGAGATATCTGGACAAAGTTGTCTAATGCAAACTCAGCTCTTGAAAAACAACTAAATCTGTTAAGAAAATTAGCAGCTGAACATGCGGATGCCTATCAATGTGTTATCAACAGCTGCAGTATTCGCAAGACAGAAGAGGTAACTCTTACAAGCAGATGTTGTGCACTATGTCATATATATCTACTTTATATGTATTGTAAATTACCTGGGATGCATATTATCCGGTGAACATTTCTAACTAAATATGTAGGTTTTTGATCTTGTTGGTACGCATGTTATATGTAACAAGTATTGTGTAGGATCTTCATATTTTCTTTGATGCATATAATCTGGTTCATATATTTTACCATCTCGGAAAGATTGTCTTGTCAAATTTAAGTTGATATGTCTAACTTTGATTTCTTGAGCAGTGGATGGAACAAGCAACTGAACCAAGACAAGTGGAAATTGTAAAAGCATTGTTAGAATCTAGGGGTTCTATGCTTGAGATCAGAAATCACATGCGACTGATGGGAGAGGCTGCGGGCATTCCAGTAGGTTTCTTCTTTATGGTTAAATGTCTATTTTCCACGTTTATCAGTCTATTATTTTAGACATGCATAAGGTACCAAGTACACACACACACACACACAGATATATATATATATATATATATATATATATATATATATATATATATATATTACATAGACATGCCTAAAAACACATGTGTACACCTGTTTTTTACTTGTTTTAAATATCTTGTTTATCATAACTTTCCAGATAGAACCTGTATCACAAACTCAGCTGTTGGATGCTACAATGAACACAGAGGGAGTCCTGTTGGCTGGAGTTCCTGGCGCTGGTGGATTTGATGCTGTATTTGCTGTCACCTTAGGGGATGCAAGCAGCACTAATCTCACAAAAGCGTGGAGTTCACACAATGTTTTGGCCATGCTAGTGAGGGAAGATCCTCGAGGAGTTAATTTAGAAAGTAATGACCCTCGAGCTAGGGAGATCACATCGGCCTTTTCAGCGGTACATGTCGAATGAGCTTGTACTTCTAATCTTGTAGTTTATGTAAAATTTGTTCTGAAGTTGACAAATCAGACACTAGTCATTGAAAATTATTCAGTCATGAAGACTTTCCAGTCGTGGAAAGTAAATTTTCATTACATCAAATATGAGAACAAGTCATTGTATACTTTCTGAAACAGCATGTATTCTAAAGGCCTGGAACTATTTTATTTGCTTGATGGCATTTAACTATCTATTATCTATATAATACTACAAGGGGGTTCGATGAGACATTTTATTCCAGCTCGTTGCCACCTACTACGCCACGTCAATGCCACATCAGTTCTGCATAAAATAACATTTTACGCTGTAACTCTTCCGCTGCTTCTGACCCTTCAAGTCACTCAGTCAAATCCATGCGAGGACGCCCAATAGGTAGCTTTTTGTGATTTCATCTTCGTCTACCAATCTATATGGGTTGCTTTAGTTGAAAGCAGAACCAATTAATGTGTAATTCAGCTTCTCGTCTTAACTTTTCCGGTAACTCCTTTTATTTCGATTAATTGTTCTTTCAAACTGGCCATATACATGCATACTTTCTCCCTGTATATACACTGTAATTTTGTACATGATTTATAGACTCGAAGTGTGTATTAGTTGTGGTCTGTGGGTGGCCAAGAATTATAAATATTAAGATTCTTATCTTAATTCTGATACACTACCAGCCTTTCGGACGAGTTTCGATCCGATATGTCATGTATATGTTATATACTTTCAGGACAATGCATCTATAGACAGAGAATTTATGCTGTTTTTTGTTCTATTTAAGTTTCATCATAAATTTAGTGTATTAATTCTTATTTCTTATTGGTAATTTGAATTTTGAAATTAGGCGAGGTTTTAAATTTTGATTCTCAATTGTATGCGTAGGCTGGTGATAGAATCGAGAGCTTGTAATAATAGGTAGAGCTTTAGAAACTACTTACAATTGTCTTCCTTTGCATTTCATGTTATGCAAGTTACATAAGATCAACATTTGATTTGGATTTTTTTTTACTTTAGTGTGTTCTTCGAATTTTTCCGTTGATACAGTTCTATATTAAGTCTTTTTTTATTGGGAGTTTCCAGAGAGGGCAAGGCATCTGTAGTTGTTCACATATTATGATTTGGACGTATGTTAATAAATCAAGTTCTCGCTATTTGCTAATAAAGATACTTTACTGGAATAGTGATGGAAGAACGCCTGACTTTATGTGTTGACCATTTTGTTCCACCCCGATCATCGCAAGCACCGCATGGAGTTGAGACTCCTGGATCTTCTGTAGGGGGTTCTTGCAGTCATGTGCTTGATCCATATTCTTCGGCTATAAATATTGAGGACAAGAATGGTGCTGCTGACGAAGAAAAGCCACTTATTCAGACTGTCAATTGCCGTATATGTCAGGAAGAGGAGAGCATCAGGAATCTAGAGGTGCCTTGTGCCTGCAATGGGAGTCTTAAGGTATTTCTAACATTATGTATAAGTGTTGTCTGAACATATGCATTATATTCCTATGGAATACCCCAAGAATCGCGTAGTCTAATCCAGGGTTACTTGGACCATGTTTATGTAATTCTCAAATTCAAACAGTAGTTTGCTTATTCTAAGTTCTACTGGTAAAAAGTTTATATTTTGTTCGTTTTGTGGAATTTCCTTTATTTAGCTATAGAAACTACTTACAATTGTCTTCCTTTGCATTTCAAAAATTTTAACGAGAAAACTAAGTTTATTTCAAAATTATATAATGAAGGGGGATAATCTTTATATATATAATAGGCCAACAAGGTGAAAATAATTCTGAGATTTTTTAATGCTGTGAAAAGACAACCTTGCCCCTTTGCACCTTTACACAACTATATGCAGGTGCCCCGTGTTATTTTTCCTGTCCGGCGTGGAAAGGAGCTAGGGTTGCTCCTCATTCACGGAGCCTCCATCGGCGTCCTGTGGGGGGGTTTCGGACAGGAGTTTTGCGAGAGATTTCCTTCGGCTCATCAGTCCAATCCTCCGAATGTTCCAGGTAATTGCGTCATCTAGGAGAATGACCGGATGTTGAAAATGCATTGCCCTGCGAGTTTATTGCCTCTTGGTTTTGCTTTGCGTCATTGCTTCGTCATAGAGGAATTTCTAGGGATTATGGATACATATTATATTCAATTACATCCCAGTTAATTATTGTAAAAAGTTGGAGTGGTGTGGGTATGTGAGGTTTTATAAAATTTGTCTTCTGAGTTATTTGAGCTGTATGCTGTCTCATGAATGTGTTGCCTGTCTTTGCGCTCACTCATCCTAGGTAATAGGCACCTAATTTTGTAGTAGGCCCTTGGGATTGGTACAACTGATAGTCTAGACTAGATGAAATAGGTCGTGGCTAGAGTATATGTCAAATTTGTTGGCAAATGAAGTTTAGTTCGATTAATGATGGTGATAAATTACCAAGTATGTTAATTCTGCGGCTATTATTTTATAGAAGTAGTGGTGTGTGTTTTTGAATTGTAACGGTGTGTAGATTTGTTTTCAATTTTGAATTAACGAGAAGTGAATAATAATCTCTAGATTTTATAGTTTAGGGCATAGTTACATAGGACGCGGTTCGATATGAAACGAGGTACGAATTCGGATACGTGGAAGGTTACTTTAGGGTCCAAATAATGCAGCAGGGTAAAATTTACCCTGAGAGTGAAACTATATATTATCCACTCAGTGTGTGTAAAATTAATTCTATAAATGTTTGCAACCAAGTAATCATTAAAAAATTAAGGCAATCAAAACAGTAAGAGCAAGTCATGCACAAAAGTAAAGTGTTATTAGTTTTTCATGTGTGAAAGAGTGCAGATTGTACATGTGACAATCACTGTAGTTTGGTCTGCCTCTATTTTACATGTAACATTGACCACCTATATTTTGCAGTGCTAGAAAGTCAAAAGTGCATATATTTTCATTAGGTTGCCCGTGCCTGTTTAGCATGGTATTGGAATTTAGAGGTGTAGCCGTAAGTTCAGTGACATATAATTACTAAGTTAGTAATGAGATGAATTGACACTATGATTAGGTATATATCTTCACTTTAAAGGATATATTTTGGAAAAATATTAGTTCGTAAACATCACAAGGTAGAAATTCGGAGAATATTTGCTGTTGAGATTTCTCATTCCCTGGTCATGATAGTATTCCACAATATATATAAATAGAAAGGCCATAAAAGGTAAAATCTACAGTACTGGGAGATTGGTGGATTGCAGGCAGAGGCTAGAGTCAGTAAATCCAATCGAATATCCATTGCAGACCATAGTATTACCTAAGGTAAAAGTCGTTTTGTTTATCGGGGATTACATTATCTTAATTCTTATCACATGTTCTGCGTCGTATTTAGAGTCCTCTTCTCTTTCCCCACACTCTCAATCCTAGCCTGAATTTTTTCCACCGCATATACATTGAACTGAATGAAGGACCTATCCTCCTGCTCCAGGGTTGAAGTAATGCAGCACGTGTGTTGCGCGTTAAATTTAAATAGTATAAAGTGGAGTTTGTTTTTCAATTTGCTACACGAATTTTAGGTTAATGCATGAATTTTTTTATCTCGGTCTGCGTTGCCTGCCTTTGTAGTACCGTGTCTGATTAAAAATTAGCCGTGACTTATGTGATTGCCATTTGCTATGTGGGTGGCAGGTGTGGATGGTCAACGGCCTCCGCAGAAGCGAGGGCGGCCTCCAATCATCGTGACTAATCATCGCGACTGAGGAAGTCTTGGAGCGTCGGAGGTTGTCAAGGCAGAGGGTAAATGACCAGCGCCCAAAAGGTAAGCTCTCGTCATACCATTCTGTCCAGGAAAAGTCTAAAAATATTTGATTTAGCCCGATCAAATTATGGTTTTATGGAATCAGGCATGTGTTTTGTGTGTTGTGAATCATCTGTTTATAGTCCTTTCTTGTGTTTCACCTACTGTTCAATCACAAATTGCAATGACTGCGCTGTTCCTCATTTATTCTACAGACTATGAGGTTCTTTTGTTCTGATATAGTGCTAAAAAAAGATATAATGAGTAAGTAAATAAAGAATCATATTTCAGAGGTTTATGTCACTGCTAGAACGAAAGATCCTTGACATATTAACTCTGTTTGGTTGGTAGCCGGAAGGAATAGATAAGTTAGGAAAATTAAGCATTGTAAAGGAAAATAAAGATGGGTAAGAAGAATAAAAGAGTGGAGAGTGATTATGAGAAATTAAAAAATTTATGTAATAATGTTTGTGAAAGATATATGCAGGAGGTAAGAACGAAAATTCATGCTAAACTTGCTAGGAGTTAACTATAGTGTAAAGTTTTATGATTGAATGGAAAATCAGTATTAAGCACTTGTTTGTTCCTATAATGTCGGATTACATTACTATGTCTATACCTTTAGTTTTTTGCTAAATTCCATCTACTTTCCTAATTAGTTCTCCATTTGTTGAAAAAGAAACGCAATCCAAAAGGTTATCAGATTTTACATTTTTGTTTACAAAAAGTCTTAATAACTTAATTTTTCTACATTAAAATGAAATACTTATATTTGATATGTTTGTTACTTTATTAATATAAAATACTAAAATTAGGATTCTTTCTTTTTCCTTTAATTTTGGGACCAATATTTCATTCAATTCCTAAAATTCCATCCTCATTCTGTTTCGACATCCATACACACCGTTACGGTCCACCAAGAAAGAAATTTATTTTGACATTTGCCTCTTTAATTTGATATATCTTGTCAACAATGATATAATAACAGGGTAGTGTGTTTGTTGTAATGTTGTGAATGAGTTTCTGAGACATTTATTTTGAAATGTCAGTTTGCAAAATAATTATGGTAAATGGTCAAGGGGGGTTTTATTATATCTCTTTTCCTGTAATTAGTAAAGTAGACAATGATGATTCTCCAAACTGATCCCCGATATCGAAACATGATACTGGAGCAACGAAGAACCATGAAAATATTTTTCAGTATCAGAACACGGGTGTAGTGGTGAACATCAGGTCTTATATTTAAACTTGAGATAGGCATCTTTACCTATTTAATTTAATTGTGTTTTAGAAACAACTCGGTGCGAACTGATAGCATTAAACCTTTACCTATTCTATCATAAATATTTCAGCTATCTTATGTTCTTTACATTTTCTCTCATCTAGATTATCCTCTAACCTGCGACGTTACAACTTTGAGTTGGCATAATAGTAATAAACTCACCAGTACGAAGCGCCGAAGAACCTTTCTGAATACCTGTGTGAAACTCTAGGTGCAGTTTCAGTTCTGCATCTTATGTAATTAAAATACATGATCGATGGTTCATATCATATATTAAAATAACATTTCCTTTTAAAGAATTATGGACAATTTATATAGATATTAGGTACTTAAGATGATGCTAGAGACAGGAATTCCTACACACGCAGAGATTATGTTCAAAGTTTGTTGGTGCCATTACTTAGAAACTACTTTTCAGCATTGAAATTTAAAATCCAGTGGGCATAAGTACATTTGACTTGGTAATAAATCGAGCGAGGCACTGTGAACGCCATTACATTAGACAGAAAAGGGAATATATAAACTCTGTGTTTGAGATATATTATATTAGAATATATGGTATTAGAAAACAAAACGCTGCTCATCATAATTTGGGGTATCTTCTTAATGCAGGTGGCAGACTGAACGGGTCCAGAAAATTACATTTGCTACGAATGAAGAAAGTAAATTGTCCGAGCAGACTGTTTATATGCCTAAGAATCCTGCTATTGCCCCATGTTCACATCACTTGCTGCCACTTTGAGTGGGAAACTGCGATCCTTCATTTTCCTGATCTGAGGATGGTAAGTCATGCCTCTCACTTCTACTGTGTTAGCCACAGCCATTCTAATTTACAGA
Organism: Heracleum sosnowskyi; assembly: GCA_030848705.1. Lineage (NCBI taxonomy): Eukaryota > Viridiplantae > Streptophyta > Magnoliopsida > Apiales > Apiaceae > Heracleum > Heracleum sosnowskyi. The sequence goes on along the minus strand of CM061242.1, from coordinate 2,377,557 downwards.
ATCTCTTTAACTACTTAAGTATAACTAACTCGATTTCAATTTAATATGGATCTATTTATTTTTGTTTAGTTTTAATCTCCATCGGCGGTGAAAACTGTGAACCATATGTAAAATAGTGCTTAACACAATATTTGGTTTTGGTCATCATTAATTTCACGTAGTGTATTGGCTTTTACAAGCCACAATGGATCATAAATGTTGAAAACCAAATATTTCATGCTCTGAAATTACTATGAAAAATGGAGTGGTTGGAAGAAGAGAAAAAATTTGTCCCCTCCCTTTTTACTTCTCTCAATAAATAAATAAAAAGTAAGTGGCTGCTATGAAAATCCAATGTATGTTATGTGTTTTATATTCAGGCATTGTTTTAGGATGCCCCTCCCCCATCTATCCTGTGTTTATCTGAAATCTGAAACTGTGAAAGCCGTAAAAAAGGTGATGTGGTTGACATTATTAGTAAAAGTTGGACCTTTTCTTTTTAATGCTCATCGTTAGTAAAAGTTGACCTTTCTGTTGACTCTTCTTCCAGTTTCTAATTAGCTTATCATGCTTTGTATACTCTACAACCTTTGGTGGTATCCAGATGCCTTTCTTTATTTCTTTTTTGGCGTTTTGACATACTGATCCCATCATTTCTACAGCAAGAAATAGTTGGGTGGCTTAATGCGGAGCGTTGCCCAAGTTGAATAGATATATCTCCTGTATGATTTTTTTGCTGCAGAACTTGGTGAACATTTTTTGGCGGCCCACTTCATGGAGTGGGGAAACTATCTTCTCCATATAACAACAATGAGGTACCTGCAAACTCGCGGACCAATTGGAAAGCACACTTTTTTTATAAATGTACTCTAATGACTTTATGTTTCCCGGCTAATTACATGGTCGTATTTTACACATTTCTTTTCGAAAACCTAGAAATCCATCATGTGCGGTTGAAACCATCAATTGTTAGAAGAAATAACTGACAGTGTGATTGCGAATCATGGTCGTGCTGTCAAAGACACATTTGTGCTGTGGCGTGTTTCCCAAAATACAGTACCCATGTTTACATACAACTATGCAAGCATGGTTTCCCAGATGTCATTATTTGTTACATGAGTTATATAATATATTTAATATAATCACAATAATTGGTTCAATAAAAGTTAGTGTTTCTCTTTCAGTTTTACCTTGCTGGGAAATTCTATAGTTCATTTAAATATTTAATTGCATATAACTTACTAACATACCAAATCATCAGTGTCCTTGCACCAACAATGTTGAATTAAGTGTACCAGTTTATGATGTTAAATTAAGATCAGATAGGCTTAATAGAAACTGTTTTTCCCCTACACAAGGTATTTGGTAACCTAATAGATATGCCTCAAAACAAGTAATTTTTTTGGAGTTCTTGGTTTAAACTCAGTGCAGTTATGAATGCACTTTGTACTACCAAATTTATAAGAATTTTGTTGGTTGCACTTTGTTCACAATATGAACAAGTTTTCTCTGTTCCTGTTCTGTTGCCTTCTTATGATGTTATGCAGATAATTGCAATATTCCATCTCATTCCTGTTTTCTTTAGTGATTGCTATTTAGACTTTAGTACACAACTAAAAGTTTCTGGTAGCTTAAGTTGTTTGTATGCATTAAAAGTTTCTGGTAGCTCTATCTCACAACTAAACTACATAAAAATTAATAAAATTGTTATTTGTTACAGATTCATAAAAATTAAGTCTATTTGGATCTAATCAAATTCATATTTATCATCATAAACAAGTCCATATTTGCTCTTATTAATCTCCATGTCAGAAATTGTCTCAAAGTTTGTGTTAGGACCGCTGCGCTCTGAACCCCATTATTAATGACTTTCATACAATACATAATTTTCCTGGTAGCAGTATATCTCTAATCTTTTGTGATTATTATATCTAACTTGCAGGGGTTATAGGTCTTATAAGCCAAAACCACGGTTAGCTCATGTCCTAGCCACTCTCTTCATATCGCGCACAGAGCATAAGATGAATTGCTCCACTGCTACCGGCAGGCATCTTTCATCAAGGTATGTAAGAAAGAAGAATTTCTAAAATCTTGCATTACTCCTGTCTCTGCAATTTCAGTGGTCTTTATGTATTCACAGCTCTTGCTGGCGCTGTGGGAGCATTGTATGGTCCACTTCATGGTGGAGCTAACAAGGTATGCAAGTCTCTCGGAATGTAAGATGAAGTACAGTGCCTGACAAATATTTTAGATGAGGCTGAACAATTTTCACCAAGTCCTTTAAGGATCAAATTTGATGACTTAGTAATGAACTATCTATATCTTTTATTTAAATCCACTGTGCTGGAAAATGCTGGTTGTATCTAACTAAGAAAATAGAATGTCATGAATTTAATTGCAAGTGATGATCAATTAATTGTTTCAACTGCTTGATATAAAGAACTTTTTAAATCTAAGGTATAACAGAGGCAAGGTAAAGTGTAAATATGTTTAGGTTTATGCCTGTAATTATTGCTATCTTCTACAACTATATTTATTTGGTTTTAACTGCAACTGTCATGCTATTGTACCTAGGAGGCTATTGCTTTTGAGAAAACGACCCTATCAGATGAATGTTTGTCAAACGGAAATTGTATCCAAATGTTGATATCTACTCTGGATTGATTTATAGGTATAGACTAGCTATCGTCATATTTCGTTCTCTATACTCATTGTTGTTAGTATGAATGCTAACATTATTATAATCAGGGAAAGGGTTTTCCTACAGAATATTTTCCTGTTTTATTTGCGATTCCTCGATTGGCTGGTTATTTATCGCATTGTAAAGAATCCATGGTTGATCCTGACACGAAGATAATGAGACCTGCTCAGGTTAGTTCTACACTTCCACCTCTAGTTTTCTATTTCATTTCAGAGCTGGTTATGTAATACCATCCTCGCTGTCCGAAAATATTAAATTTCTGGAGGACCAAAAGTAATTATAAAATTAAATAAGAAGATTTGTGTTGTTGATGGCTTAATCTGCCATCTAAAGTAACTACTTGCCTCATGAATTATGTTATTTATCTATCGATGTTGAGTTCATTCTATAGAATGTATTCTTTATTGATTCTTTTGAATTTTATACTATATACTTTGGATACCCGTCAACTCAGTATGAGGGGGTAAATGTTGCAGAGAACTGGTTACATTTTTTCCTGTAGTAACTGTTTTATGAGCATGTTAGTTGTGAACTTGTGATAATAATATGCTGAGCTGCTGCTTGTAATTTACCCAAGTGCAAAGTTAGTTGGATGGCATCAGGGTATTCTTTTGAATAAAGTAGAAGGTCTAATTACACTTCCTTATATTGTGAGAGGGGTAGGTTCAGCTGTTAGTTGAAGATCACATTGTGTCCAAGTAGTGGACCTCCCAGATATATTCCTATTCTTCACTTTCGCCTAGACCGATTAATGCACCACTTTCTTTCTCCGGTGCTGCTGGTTACTTCTTTGAAATGTATGGTAGGATATGTATGATTTTTAGCTTGTAGTCTTCATAAAACATATCATCATGCAGGTTTTTACTGGTGTCTGACTGCGTCCTTACATGCACAGCATGAAGGAATGATACTGACTGAAATGGACAAGGTTGATAAGGTTTTTGTATCAAATGCAACCAGGCTGCACCTAGCATGTTGAGAGATATGTATTTGTTAAATAATGAACGGGGGAGGGGGAGGAGTTACTAAGGTCAAGAATAAAAATTCAAAACGACTGAAAAAGATGTCATGGGTAAATAACGGAGATTGAGATATTTACAAGGGACCATATGAAGAAGCTATCAAATTGAAGAATTTTGTTCCCAAGTCCCGAAAGATCAACCATTTATTCTCCACGCAGATACGATGCTGCTCCACAGAGATGAACTCCCTCATCTAAGATTTTGGTTTATTAAGAATTGCACGATTATGTTTTGCATTGCTTCAGATGTGAGTCGAGAATGAGGTAACCTACCGTGATTAGTCTGTACTAAAATACAGGCAAGGAATCTTGTGAAAACACTGTATATTGTACTATTTATTGATGTGTAAACGTTGTAACTGTGTCACAACAATCAGCTAACATATGCATAAGTGAGAGGAGCTGTATCAAGGCAAACTGAAGACAACCGAACCCATGTATCAAGTATAGCTCAAGGGAATAGCTCAAGGGACTGTGGGCTACCTTGATCCAGGATAAGCCTAATAATGTGATTTACTATACTAAATTCTTTCTTTATGCTCATCTTGAAATAGTCAAGGGACTGTGGGCTACCTTGACTATACAATGCAAACCATTAATTAACTAAAAATGCTGATATATATAGCTTCGAGGTTGTTCTCTGAAAACTGGCTCTGGAAGAAAACCTACATCAACTGAAGATTTTGGCACTGATTGGAACATTAGTCACTGGGTAACTTACAAATATCTATATTATTCCATGTTCTCAGGGCTTGACATCAGCTAAAACATTCATGATCTGACAATCTGCATACTAGAGACAAAACAACTTATACGTGGACATTAATCTTAGGATATTTGCTTTGTGCAAGAAATGCAACCAATCAAGTACAACAATAATTTCCTCTAAACATTGTTTAATTTTATAGTTTATTATTTAATCTTTGTGATCCGACTTCTTTTGCTAGTTGTGAGCATTCTAATAAATCATCGTATTACTCAAATTTACAAAGGAGATCCTATCGTTGCATTCTAAGAATCATCATATTACTCAAATTTACTCCATGATTGACAAAGGAGATGCGACAAGGCATTGTAGATCCTTCTCCAGCAGAAAATGTGAAAATTGAGTCAGTATGGAGGATCGCGGAACTGGCAATCCAATGTGTCGAGCATGATATCATTTTGGCTATACAGGACGCAATCAAGATATAGAAAGGGGGATGTGATAAAATAGCCTCAGGGAATGCAAAATCACAATCTTCACACTGGACCAGTTTTCTTGACAATAAAAGCCCCGAGTTATCGGATGTATTCTTGGTTCCTTGAGCGAGCTATCCCGAGTTACCTGATGAACATGTAATCACTGGGAAACTATTTGTAGAAACTATTCTTTAGTTGGTACCTTGTCTTTTTTTTAAAGGGTTAAATATCAAATACGTCATTTATTGTGTCCAAATGTATCAAATTAATCATTCATTACAAAAATGTCTCAATTTAGTCACTGATTTAATATTTCGTATCAAAGACATCACTTGAGAATGACTAAATTGATACAAAATTTCAACATTTTAATGACTAAGGTGATACAAAATTTTAAATTAATGACTAAATTGAGTCATTTTTGCAATAAATGATTAATTTGATACATTTGAACATAATGAGTGATGTATTTGATATTTAACCCTTCTTTTAAACGGTAAAAAACTAAAAATTTGGCTAGCAAGAATTAGTGTGCATCGAATTTAGCTCTTTTCAATAAGTCTGTATTTAAAAGCAAGTAAAACACTATTCTAATGTATAAATTATAGTTAAAATAAAAATTATAGTTATACCATTTAGTTTCATAACTATGATATAAAATTAGAAGTATAAAACACTATTCTAATGTATTAATTATAGTTAAAATAAAAATGACCAAGTAAAAAATTGATTTGTCCAAAGAACTAAGAGCATCAACAACGCTTAGTCCCAATTTTTACTGTGCTTGGCCCCATTAACATGCCCCGTCATCTCAAAGTGGGCAAATGAAAAAACTGGCCTGTTTCATCCAATGTATAGCCCATTTCCACTTACAATTGGGTCCCATTTAACTTTATTTTACTTTTTCTTTCACAATACTTCTTATAAAATTATAATATATAATTATAAATAACGTTTAACATTAGTTTAATTTAATAATATTAAAATAATAATAATCAAATTAAAACGATTAATTTTTTACGTTAGAAATATTAAAATAATAATATTTACGTTAGAAATATTAACGTTATTATTATAACGTTACCTAACATTATCTGCACTTGAGCTGACATGCACAGTAAAGTTACAATTAAAAAAAAAAAAATTCAAATGGGACGAGCCCACGGTGGTGGGACTGCCCACTTGTTGCTCCTTTCCTCCAACGCTAGCAGAGTCCCAGTTCCTTGTTCAATTCCTTTTTACGTGGCCCGATGCACGAAATGGAACTGCATTGTACATGCTCTAAAGATGATAATAATTATTATACTGTAATTTATGAAAGTTGATAAGACTGGATTAATATTAGTTAATTCTGTTGCTCCAAAGTGGAATTTATATTATACAGAAATCTATAGTTTCTTGGCTACATAAATCTTGTCAAAGCTTGAGTTGACACTTTTTACAAAACCAGTATACGAATCAACTTGACTTAATTTCCAACTTATAAACAATTTCGCTGCAATCAACTAAATTACAACTCATCAGCAATACGCTATCGTACGACAACATTAAGGCCACACAGCACTCTCAAAATCTGCAGCTAGTCATGCAACTGTGTTGTTCTTAAACTTTTTCTCAGAGTTCAAGGGGTGTATTCATTCGAGATTTAGAAGGATTTTTATGAATTTTATGATCAAGTTAAACTCATGCCAAAAGAAAGTTTAACTATCAAAACAAACTTTTAAACAGATATGAGTTTAACTTAAAGTTTAGACTTTATGATATTTTCGCCCTTCAAGTTTGGTTCGTTGTACCCATAAACCTTTAAGTTTAAAAGTGTTTTTTTTCGCCTCTCAAATACAAAAAATGTACTTTTTTGATACTAATCGTTGGGACGAAAAGGTACGTTTTTTACCCAAAAAAGTACGTTTTTATATCCGAGGGATGAAAAAGAATGATTTTAGACTTGAAGGATTAATGAGTTTAACGATTCAAACTTGAAGGACGTCCGTACGTAAATTCCTAAAGTTTATAATATTATTCAGCACGAGTGTTGACCAAGTTAAGCTGAAATCCTCTGTTATCAGATTCCACCCAGTTGAATAATACATTATGAATCTGATTTATAAAAAAAATCAACCCAGTTGATAAAAGAAAAATTATCAAAAATACTATTTTTTCTAATTTTTTTTTGTAATTTTAAAATCTTCCGGAAATATTTGCAAAAATACTAATTTTTTGAAAATATTTGTAAAAATACGGTCTGCAACTACTTTCAACCATCTGCAACTGCAGCCAAAATCAACCACAGATGCAACCAAAAATATGGTCTGCAACCAGAAGCAACTTTTTAAAAACTGATTGAAAAACGGCCGAGAATTCAAAAAAATTGTTAGTAAGATGTTTGGTAAGTTTGTGGTTTGATTAAGTCGTTCCCTGAGGTTAAGTAGTTAACCTTTGGAGTTCAATGTTGAATTTTAGAAATATTAAGAATGAGGACTAATTCGTATATGACCTTAGGGTTTAGGGTTTAGGGTTCACCTACCCTGATTTTATGGTTGCTTACAACCATGTACGCCGGAAAAAAATCATTTTGATTAAAAATTTGCATATGTGGTTGATTTTGGTTGCAGTTGCAGATATGGTTGAAAGTAGTTGTAGACCGTATTTTTGCAAATATTTTCAAAAAGTTGGTATTTTTGCAAATATTTTGGTATTTTCTCAAAAAAATTAAAAAACACATAGATTTTTTGCAAAGAAGTTTTTGAGTCGGGTATTTATGAAAAACTAGTTGACAAAGTCGCGCTTCGCGGCGGCGTTATAATTTTTTTTTTAAAACTTTATCTATAAAATTATAACAATTACTCATTTCTCTCTAATAAACCGTCCTTCCGTTAAACACATTTTTCTTGTTAAGATCGAAATCCTAAATTTTATACATTGAATACTTGTCTTACATATTAATTTTCATGTTAACATGCTCATTTCTAATAAGTTGTCTTCTCGTTCAAAAAACACCTATATAAATTCGCACTCCTATTTTATTTTTAATAGAACTTTTAATTATGTATGTCTTACAAACACTTATTCTACTTTTGATAGAACTTTTTTTATAAATTCGAACTCTTTTACTCTATAAATTCAAAAACCTATTATGCCGATAGAACATTTAATTATATGTCTAACCTACAAATTGACAAAGTCGCGTTTCGAGGCGGTGTTATAATTTTTTTTTTTTAAAAACTCTATATATATAAAATTACAACAATCACTCATTTCTCTCTAATAAAAAGGCGTCCTCCTGTTAAACATGTTTTCTTTGTTAAGATCAAAATCATAAATTTTATATATTGAATACTTGTATTATATATTTATTTTTTTGTTAACATACTCTTTTGTTATGAGCCGCTCTCTCGTTAAAAAACACTAATATAAATTTGCATTCCTATTTTATTTCTAATACATTTTTTAATTATACATGCCTTACATGCACCTATTTTACTTCCAATATAACTTTTTTTAAATATGTATTTCTTATAAATTTGAATTCTTCTACTCTATAAATTCGAAAATTTATTCTACTTTTCATAGAAATTTTAATTATATGTCTAACCTCTAAAGTCTCTATAAATTCGAACTCTTCTCTTCTATAAATTCGAATACCTATTCTACGTCCAACAGAACTTTTAACTGTGTCTTACAAACGCCTATTCTACTTCCGATAGAACTTTTAGCAAGTATTTCTTATATATTCGAAATCTTCTCCTCTATAAATTCGAACATATATTCTATTTTAAATAGAATTTTTAATTATATGTCTTACCTATAAATTCGAATTATTCTTCTTTATAAATTCGAACACATATTCTACTTCAAATCAAACTTTTATTTATATGTTTTCCATATAAATTCGAACTCTTCTCCTCAATAAATTCGAACACATATTCTACTTCTAATAGATTAAATGATTTTTTTTTTAATTTATTAGTATTTAAAATTTAAAAATTCTAGAAAATTAGATTAAGACAATTTTAGAGGCGTCACGCCATCACCTAACCTCCTGTGTATCCTTTTTTGTATTGATACTAGTTTAAAACTCGTGCGATGCACGGATTGTTAATTGTTATTTTATTATTTATTTTTAATATTTTATTAATTGTATTTTAAAATATAAAATGTTTAGTTTAAAAAAGGTAATTGCCAGTGATATTTCTGAAAAATTAGGTTTTAAAATCTATTAATTAAAATTATTAAAATAGGTTTCAAAATAAATAAGTAAAAGGTTTGCCCATGACATTTTTAGAAAAAGAATAGATTTAGTAAAAAAAATAGAAAACTATTTTTTAATATTTTAAAAATAGGTGATATGAGTGTGATATTCTAAATGTTATTAATATTTGTTAATGTTTAATGTTTTAACTTAAAATCAGTGCGATGCACAGATTGATTTTAATAGTTGTTATTTTATCATATACATTTCACCTTGTTATTAATTGCATTACTAAAAAAAATGTTGACATGTTAATATTTTTGGAAAAGTAAGAGTTTTGATAAGAAAAAATAGAAAAAGATAACATGTTTTAGTTGAAAAAGGTAATTGCTCGTAATATTTTTGAAAAAGTGGGGGAATAAAAATAATTAAATATAAAAATAATTAAGTAAGGGTGATTAAGTAAAATAATTAAATAATGCAAGTATCGTACCATACCAAAAAACAGATACCAAAACTTTTAATGTTTTGTTTTTAATAATATAAAATATGTAAATATTTTTAAATAATTAAAAGCATTAAAATATGTTTAAAAATAAGTAAGTAAGGGTTTGTTTATGATTTTTTTGGAAAAGAAGGGGTTCTCGTAAGTAAAATAGAAAAAATAACATGTTTTAGTTAAAAAAAGGCAATTACCCGTGATATTTTTTCAGAAGAAATTTTATTGGAAAAATAGAAAATGTAATAAATAAGTAGGCATGTTAAAATATGTAAACATTTTTATATAATTAAAATTATTAAAATATGTTTGAAACTAAATAAGTAAGGGGTTGTCTGTGATTTTTTTGGAAAAAGATAGGTTTTAGTAAGAAAAACAGAAAAAATAACATGTTTCAGTTTAAAAAATGTAATTACCCGTGATATTATTTCAACAGAAGAAAGTTTTATTGAAAAAATAAAAAAAGTAATGAGTTTTAGCTGAAAAAGATAATTAGTTATAAATATTATTTAACAAATTTTTTTTAAGTGAGGGTAATTAAGTAAAATCATCTAGTACCGACCGACCAACCAAACTTTTAATGTTTCATCTATTATATAATAACTAGCTTATATCCCGTGCGATGCACGGTCTTCTTTAATATTTTCTTATTTTTTATTTAGATTTTAGTTATTATATATAATTTGATAAAATTTTAATATATATATATATTGGATTTATAAATCTAACAATATAATATTTAAATTTAATATATTATTGACGTAATCAATAGTAGTATTTTAGATATTAAAATATAAAATATTTTAAAATAACAGATCTAATGATTCGTATTTTTTTGCTCTTAAAAATCTAAAAAGGGACTCAAGTGAAAATATCAAAATATGTGTTTGTTCAAGTTTATTTGAATATACTATTACTTTTATTTTCATTAATTATCTCGTTTAAATTGAATGTTAAAAAAATTATAATAAACATGAATTTCATAAGTTTAATATAATAATATTACCAATATATCTATCTTTTGCCCGTGTTATTTTTAATTTGAACATGAGTTGTTTCAGTTAAAAAATATAAAACAGGTAATATCCTTAAAAAGACAATTAGTTACTTATTAACAATTATATAAAATTATATTAATTTTTTATATAGACTTCGTCTATATTACTTTTAGAAAATTAGTTGTTTAAGTTAGAAAATATAAAAGAGGTAATTTGTTTTAGCCGAAAAGAATAACTTGTTATTTATTAATATTTATATAAAACAATATTACCATTGTATATTTATTTTGCATGTATTATATTTAGAAGATAAGTTGTTTTAGTTAGAAAATATAAAACACATAATGTGTTTTAGCTGTCGGTTATAAATATATAATAATATTACCATTTTATATATATATATTGCCCGTTTTATTTTTAGAAAATGATTTGTTTTAGTTAAATAGATATATGAAATAGGTAATATGTTTTAGCTGAAAAAGGTATTTGGTTATCAATAACTTGGTTTCCATATATGTGTCCTATTTTATAAGATGAGTTGTTTTAGGTAAAAAATATAAAAATAATGTGTTTTAGCTGAAAAAGGTAATCAGTTATAAATATATAATAATATTACCATATTATATATATGTTGCCCGTTTTATTTTTAGAAGATGAGTTGGTTTAGTTTTAAAAAAAAATATAAAATAGGTAATATAGTGAAAAAAGGTAATTAGTTATTAATAAATTGATTATAGATAGGCCCGTGAATCGGCCCAAATACCGACCGACCGACCGACCAAAACTTTTAATGTTTCGTCTTTAATAATATAGTATAGATAAGTATAGATAGATATTGAAACCCTTGATAAAAATCATAATAATAAATTATAAAATAAAAACATAATAAAATTTCAGTAAATTTCAAAGCGGTGATCGAAGTTTACTCTAGAATCTCGTCGTCATTTTTAAATTTAAAAATCTAAAATCTCGTATATATACTTTTTTTTATCGACAAATTCAAGCCTTCCGCCAAAAAGAGAAACAAAGCTAGTAAACTGAAATGGACACCTCTACACCCACCTCCCTCCCCCTCACAAACCCTAACTCCCCCGCCGCCGTCACCGTCGCCGGAGAAACACCACGAGTCCGACAACCACCAAAACGCTTCATAAAGAACCAAATCCCAGACTCAATCCTCAACAACGCATCTCTCAACGCCGCGATTTCTCTCCTCCCCTCAAACTACTCTTTCGAAATCCACAAATCAATTTGGCGCGTCACCTCCACGAACTCCAAGCGCGTGGCTCTTCAGTTCCCTGAAGGTCTTCTCATGTACTCTCTCGTCATCTCCGATATTCTCACCGCCTTTGCTGCAGTCGAGCGTGTGTTTATTCTCGGTGACGTCACTTACGGAGCTTGTTGCGTAGATGATCTCTCTGCGGAAGCATTAGGTGCTGATTTGTTGATTCATTACGGTCATAGTTGTTTGGTTCCGGTTGATAATACGGTAATTCCTTGTCTTTATGTTTTCGTCGATATTAAGATTGATGTTAGTAAGTTAATTAGTACGATTGAGTTGAATTTGCGTGATCAAGTAAGTGATATTGATGTTAATAAGATTGTGTTAGCTGGTACGATACAATTTGGTACTGCTATACGTGTTGCTAAGCCTGAATTGGAGAAGTTAGGGTTTAGGGTTTTGGTTCCGCAGTCGAAGCCGTTATCGGCTGGGGAAGTTTTAGGTTGTACTGCTCCGACGATTGTAGGGAAGGAAATAGGTGAAATTGGGGAAAATGTGCTTGTTTTTGTTGCGGATGGGAGGTTTCATTTGGAAGCGTTTATGATTGCGAATCCGGGGGTTAAGGCGTTTAGGTATGATCCGTATATGGGGAAATTGTTTTTGGAGGAGTATGATCATAAGGGAATGAAGGAGTGTAGACGGAATGCGATATTGAAGGCTAGGGAGGCGAAGAATTGGGGGATTGTGTTGGGGACTTTGGGGAGACAGGGGAATCCGAGGATTTTGGACCGGTTGGAGAAGAAGATGACGGAGAAGGGTTTGGATTGGACTGTGGTGTTGATGTCGGAATTGTCTCCTGCTAGGATTGAGTTGTTTGGGGATTCTGTTGATGCGTGGATTCAAATTGCATGTCCAAGGTTGTCAATAGATTGGGGTGATGCGTTTGTTAAGCCACTCTTGAATCCGTTTGAGGCTGAAATTGCGCTTGGGGATTTACCTGGGTGGTGGGAAAGGAAGGAGATGAACTCGGATTGTAACGAGGGTGTGGGTTGCAAGAACAATGAATCCTGTTGCGGAAGTAATTGTACTGGCAAAAAAGAGATGGGCAAGACTGTTGCGGATTATCCAATGGATTACTACGCTCAGGATGGAGGGGAGTGGAATTCTTCCTACTCAAAGAAGCAATCACGTCCTTCACGTAGAATTGTAGTATCTGGCAAAGAAAATGGTCATAATTTGTGATCTTGAGCAGCTGTAAAATTATTTTTGAGGACAATCATGTTACCCTGCACATTGCTGAGAGGCCATCAGAATGCACTTCTTTGTCAGTGTCCTCAACTTGCCAAAATTTTCATATATTGGATTTTTGCCATCTCTGTCTTCCAGATTGATTGAAGTATAAGACTTCAACCATAGCTAGTTGGAACTACTATTGTTTAGCATTAGGTACCAACTGCTGTAAAGAAAAAGAGCGTCAAGATGTGTTATCAAAGTTCAGTTCAGGGTTGGATGGAAGCAAGCTGAGTATTTTATTTTATTTTATTTCGATTAGTGGTCAAGTTTTCGTAAAATTTTCATATTGATGTATTCAGAACTCAGAAGTGGCACCCTTGCAGTCTTTGCTGGTGTGTAAGGTCATGGCCAAGCAACAGAATTTTAAAGCTTGTGGAATCAGCTGGACTACTGCTTGATCTATTGTATACATTCAGCCTTATTTTAGAAAATCGTCTGACAGATATTAAGTTATAGGTGAAATTAAAGGGCCCTTGGATTTCTTTTTGCTTATTTTGACTCGTCATTTTCCTCTTTTTTCCCCTTTGTGTAGTGAATATTAATGTAAAAGTTTATCAGGTTAATGTCGAATATATTCATGCTCAACTTTTCTCTTAATAGAGGTATGTCTTGACAAGCGCATAATTAAGGATCATAAACAAGTCGCTACATTCAATTCGAGATGATACTAAGAGATTTTTCATTTGAATTGTAAACGGACATGACAAAACCTCTTGGTTATGGATAATTCCAAGAGATGCTGAGATTCTAATCTGAACTATAAGCAACTACAAGAGAGCGGCTCGTTGTTAAAAGAACACCGTGGCAATTTAAATTTCAGGACTGAGTTCCAGGATATTACTGCCATGCTACTAGATTTTTGGTTCGAGCACAAGTTAATATTGGATAAAATTGAACCATGTTATGTTTAGTTGCATCTCATCCAACAAATTTAAATTATCATTTTATTTAACAAAATTAAATAACATATATATTCATTCATTTTCACAAATTTTATCATTCTTACATATTTCTCTTTCCTTTTCGCAACTTTGTTTAACACTCAAATCTTTGACGAACCTCAATGACTCGAACTAAGTAAACCAAAGTTATTTTGCAACAGAGAAACACTTCAGTCCCGGTCTACATTCAGCAATAGCCATCAAGTAAATACTGACAAATTTAGTAATCTAGTTAATTCAGTAGCAAATAGAGAAACTGACCACACACGTTAAATTTTAATACTCAAATGAATCCACTAGAAGATTTGGATTACCATTTTTAAAGGACATAAACCAAAGTAACCAAGTAACCCCTCAGTCTAGTAAGCAATGCCCCACTAATCAGAAATTGATAAAGCACAAAGTACCAGAAATGGCACAGCCTTCTACAAAACAGAGATAGAAATGACAAAGATGCACAGAAGTCTAATCTTGGTCACAATTAATTGCTACATTTCTCTCCCTGGAGGCAAGTAAGAGGCTCCTTTTCAAGACTACGAATTTGTTACAAGAACCAGGAAACGAACACCACAAAAATTTATGATGCAACCAGATCAGGTGTTTCAGCCTCCACAGACAATAAAGCAGTGTGTACTTTACCCACCCAGTTATCCAACCTATCTCGCAAAGATTTGATCTGTGAAATCCCTAAAACACGGGGTTGCACCCATGAAACATGCACAGTCCCTTCGACTTGATCAATTATTCCCTCAATCAGATGAACCTGCAGCAATTTGAAGTTTCTTAGCTCAACAAAGATATATAATACACATGTGATGGTTTAAAAGAAAAATGATATGTATTAAACAAAGAGAAACTGAAAAGTGATAACAGAGGAATGCTAGAGTAATGGAATGACCAAGGCATGGCAGGGAGAAGCACTTATAGATTACAGACAGTTCTAGGTCCAGGACTCGGGGCTAACAATATATACAAGTGCATTCATCACTAAATTCAAAGCAAATTTTAACAATTTACTAGCATCCGATCTGAACTAGGGTAAGTCAACTTGATATCAATTAACATAATGCATTGTTCATTGTTTGTAAATAAGGGTCATTCACAACTGCAATCTTGACAGATAGCATCCTTTACAGCTCTTTTATTTGGCAATAGCATGTCTGAAGGAACACATCATCAAAGCTAAGAATAATAACCACTGGGTCACTTTGTCTGTCCACAAAAACAAACAAACTTCCCATTTCAAATGTTTCAACAAAAAAAATTGAATTCCCTATTTGGAAAATATTCTTCAGTTCCAACCCTTCTTTGATAAAAATGAATTGCTACTTCCCCAACTTCACATATTTTCTAGAGCCAAGTAAAAAAGTTTCTGATGATGATTATTTTAAAAGAGATTAAAAGCAACACATAAATTAGAGTACGTACAAAATTTATTTATTCATTCAAAAGTATAGTTACCTCGCTTCAAAAACTACAGAAAGTTAATTTCATCTCATGTGTAAAATTTAAGTCAACCAAGAAGTATAAAATAATATTTTTGGTACATGTCTCCCTTCTTACCGAAACAGTAACATTGGATATATAAACTAGCTGGTAGATGCATAAGTTATAATACAGCACTTACTGATAGACTTTTCATTAGTAGGTACTCCACATCCTCTATCTTGAGTTTTGTGCGCTCCGCAATGACACTTAATGGAATGGTTCTATCCTCTGATGGTCGACTGAAAAGTAGCACAATTAGTTAAGAACATTATGGGTGGCCATGTTCAATAAAAACTAGGAGAATGCCTATAACCTGAAGATGATTTCCATCAAGCAAAGAATATTGATCTTTTCCAGAAGCTTTTTCTCGTTCTCAACTAATGCAGGTTGTGCACTAAGAGCAGCATTATGAACACGGCACAGTTCTTGATAGCGGACTAAATCACCAGAATTGAATGCTTCAAGAATGTAATAGAGCCACTCCACCTTGGTCCCAAGGAGACTCTTAAGCTGCACCAGTGCAAAAAGATCATTTGTAGTCCGATAAGAGATAACCCAACAGATTGCGCAAAAGACAAATAATTGACACCAATTGTTATTCTACATCAGGTGAGAGAGATATACTTAATATTGTCGTATTTTAGGTCAACATTAAAGAAAATCACTAGTAAGAAAACAAACACAAGAACTTCGAAAATAGTCTTCACACTGTACTATTCAAACTCTATTGAAATGCTCCTATGTAATATAGTATCATATACACCTTTAGCAACAAAAGGATATATTCATTAAGCTAACCAGCAGACGGAAAACTGGAGTTCGTCAAATAACATAACACAGCCATAATCCATGATTTTGATACTCCATCACATAATTGCCTACAATAATTACATGTATGCATATCTAAATGAATATCCACATACATTGATGCAATAATATTCAGCAACTATACTGCTGTTAGTTGCTAAGTGTTAATATAAATCATTCCCCAACCACGCAATAAAGAAAATAATGATAAAGAATAAGAGAAGTAATCCTATATCTATTATAAAGATTTGTGGCACTAGCATTTCCTTAAAGCATATTTAAATGCATGGTAAGGCTAAAATTCAAATCTTCGAATACAAAGGTACAATAAACCTGCAAGTAAATTAATTTACAAAGGTTATTTATACTTACAATTGGATGCGCAAGCAATTCACCAAAATTGTAAATGTTTTCTCCCAGCAATGCCGATATAGACAAATCAAAAGCCAAATCCTGAGACAATAAGGCAACATATGTTTATTGCTGTATATGGATCAACAGAAAGATCTTCATCTCATTTTTAAAAAATAGGTGAAGTGAAATACCAAAATACACTACAATTATCTATCATTATGCTTGTAAATAAATAAAACCTGTATATAAATTCTTCAGATAATTTGTGAACTTAATTTTTTCATGCGCACATCATTTATTCCTTACTAAACAGGTAATATCAGCTCAAACACATACACCAAGTGATTCAGACTGATGAGTGTTAGTGAGTTAATACTTACTACTTGCCCAAATTTAGCTACTAGTGCAGGCAAATAGACATATCACACACCAATTCCTTGTTTTAATTTAGCAATACATTCCACATTTTACCTGATGATAATACATGCACCATATTCTATATTTACGAGAAATTAATTTGATCTGCCAAAAATAATTTTAAGCTTTCAAAACACCAGTGGAACCAAACCAAAGATGAGACTGACATCAGTTCAATACATTACAACATGAAGTTATCCTGATCTAAAATTAAAGAACCAATAACATTAACTGCATACCAGCTTGAATGATTCCGATAGAGATTCTACAGAGGTGTATGCCAGGTATAGAAGCGCACTTTTGTAGAACTCAGCAAATTCTTGACGAGATTTATGGTACTGGGATGAAATCCAATAAAAACTGGCATGCACAGATGGATCAATGTCAGTCATGCTGTCTAGTGTACTTTTGCCATCATCAATTAGTTTTTTGCATTCCTTATGGTCTCCTTTCTCAAGATTGAACATAGCAATTTGCATCCTGATATAAAGGATAGGTTCCTCAATTCGGAATTCTTTGGTAGCCCGAAGCTTCTCAATAACCCCATCAAGATAGCTAATGCCAGCCTCTTTCTCAGTATACTGCCTAGAGACTACTACCGCAAAATGGGCAAGCTTGAGAAGATTGATCTTAGTCTCGAAATCAGTGATGAAATTATGGTATAGCTGAATCAGAGCATCACCAGCCTGACATTCAAATTAATAACAAACAATAAAAATGTATGGTATTGTCGTGTGTGGCGAATGAAAACATAATTAAAGTAAGAGTTCTCATATTACGCACTCCAATCAAGCACAAAAAATCCTTTCAGACATCTGATGATACAATGAAACATCAGGCTATACTTATATACATTTCGATAGTTAAGTTTTTTAACAGAAGACTCATTATACGAGGCATAAATCACAAAAATAGCAGAAACAATAATACAAGATAGATTAAATGCACTAAAAAGCCTAATTACATTAAACACCAAATCAACAACTATCCTGTATACATATTAATCCGCTAGTAAGTTTATTAATACCGAGGCTCATCATATTACCAAATTTTAATCCCATAGATAGACAAAACAAGACTACATCACACATAACATAATGCCTCGCGAAAACACCTAAATGCCTAATAACAAAGCATTCAAACAACTATTTATCCAACGCAACACCAGACTAGAGTCACTAACAAGGTCTATCCACACATCACTAATCCGAAGTCATATTCCAACACTAATTAAATTTCATTTTCCTGACAGACGCAAGCATCGAATTACTTACCCAACATAACACCAAATGAACAATCCAAACTCCTCCACCAACCCTAACTATTTTCCATTTTTCCGAAATACGTTTATTCCGAAAGACACTAACATCGAATTACATAACTAAACCACCTCCGCCCTCCACAAAAGTACCGAATTACAACAAACCCTAACCTAACAAAACCACATCGCTAAACCCTAATTCCACTCAAAACACACAATTCCACCAAATCAAACTAAAAAAAACAAACTACAACCAATACACACACGCGGAGAGAGAAAGAGAGACCTGAAAGACGGCGTGAGCAATGAACTGTTCGAGAGAGAGAGTGAGTTGATGCCATAGCTTACGCTGATACAGATCTGAGAGTGTGTTCGACCAATCAGAGAGCTCCGGGTGTGAGTTTCGTAGAGAATCCAAGTATTGTAGAGCTGCCATTGATACACGTTTCAATCTCGATTTTGAGAGAGAGAGAGAGAGAGAGAGAGAGATTTTAAGAGAGTTTGTATTGAGCCACAGGTGATAATAAATTATTATTAGTGTTATTTATCTTGTTGATAAAGATTACGTAATAAATTTATTTATGTGAGTTTTAAATCGATAAAAATAAATAAGTTTGCATTTTTTGTAATATTATAAAAAAAATTTAAAATATGATACTTTTGAATAATATGTACGAAATAAGATTTTGCAATCCATTGCGTGAAACCAAAAATGAAAATTTTGTAAAAGAGACTTTAACTAATGACAACAGCAATGCTTTAACAAAAAATGTAATTGTAACCTTCTTAAAAAAATGTAAATGTTGAGCCCTATTTTTACAAGACGAATTATAAAGTTACAAATGACTTTATAAAAAAAATTAACTATTTTGGATGATTTTTTTTATCTTTTATGAGTATAATTATTTACATGACTAAGATTTAGAAGCGATTTTAGATTTCGGATCATTTTCGTGTTCATAAACAGGTTAATTTTGGGTTAAGGTAAAATTATTTAAAATTGAGTAATTTAAATATCTAAATGTAAGAATGAAATTCAAAAATCAGGTTATTTTTATTTCAAAGAAAAATCAGGTTATTTCGGATCACTTTCGATGAATTATTGTTAGATGTCTGAATAAATCGGATTGTTAATTGGGTCAGGTTTCGATAGTATCCGGAATTGCTACCCCTGCTAGAATTAATAGAAATAATAATGTTTTGATATTATTCTAACGAAAACTTATAAACCTTAATTAAGTCAAAAGTGGAAAAATAGAAATTATTCGCATTTTGTAGATTTTAGTTAATTGCAAATGAGAATATTGTCATATATATATTCTGATTAATAAGCAGATTATATATAACATTACTCCCATATAGAGCGGCCACCCGGGCGGTCGAGTCGGGCCGTGTCGGGTTGTAGGCGTGCCGAGTAGCTGAAGATCGGGGATGGGAACGGCATGGCTGGGCGACGGGGCGGGACGGTTCTGCGGGAGGGTAACTCGTGCACGGCTCAGCCGTTCACACGGTTCGGTTCACACGAGGCGGGCATGCGATATTATTTAATATAATGATATTATTTTTCTCAATTTCTTATGTATTACTTTAAAGCAATGTTCTAAACATTTCCGAAATTTTTACTGATTCAAGTTTAAAATCCAATTAATCTTTGAATCAGATTACATATATTAAATATTATCATTATATTAAAATACATCTGAATTTTTATTAATATTTTCAATTAAATTTTAATTACCAATTAATCTTTATCAATAAATTAATTATATTTTATTCCCGATTTTTAGACTTAGTAGGGTATTACAATACCACAATAGTAAAATTTTGATCAAAATAAATAAAATTTTCGGGTGCATCTTCAACCGTGTCTCAACTGCAGGCTATATGAACATTTTTACAGACAATCACAATCATAGTACCAACTGGCAACTAGTAATAGAAAAGTATATACGGGGTCAACCTTTTCTGTCAGTATTTACGTGTTCGTGCCGGTTTGTACGTGGCGTGCCGGTTCACGGGGTGGTGCGGTTCAAACGGGCCGTGTCGTGCCGGTTAAGGTTCATATATTCGTAACCAGTGAACACCCCGTTTTAGTGTACGATTTGTGCCGGTTCTGATTCGGACCGTAACGGTCCGATTTAGGCGAGTCATTTCAGCGGAGCAGTTACGGATTAACCGTTCGTAACCGCCCGTGTGACCATCTCTACTCCCATACCTTGTCGGTGCCCTGAATTATTCAGCTACATGGAGCATCACCATGCTATATAAATTTTGCCCAAGGAATCAAAGCAAGCATAATAAACAAATACAGCTCTCCAAGTCTCAATCCAAATTTAACATACATAATGAACAAAGTAGTCATGTTACTTAAACAAGCCAATAGAGTAGTAATATCATCTGAACCATAGCAAATAACATCTGCTGATAACAACTTAATTTAACACATAGGAGAAGGAGGCGTAAAGAATGGTAAGTAGTAGTAACTGCTCGGATCAACTCCCTTCCGTTCCAGACGACCTAGAGGCTAGAACTCTACTCCTCTCCCATTCCAGTACACACCTGCAAACACAGAGTTATGAGCAAATCATCTTTTCAGATATAGAAGATCAGTGATCACAGCAATGAACTTATGATCACAGTAATAAATTTTTAGAACTCAAACAAGTTCACATGGTTCCAGTACCGTAGTACCAATTGATCGAGTTGAATAGCGTATCTGTCTTCAAATGAATAACTAAATGAACTACTCATACTCTTCTTCGGATATGACAAACTTTTAGTATTTCGTAACTTACAGAAATGAACGTTTAAAAGGAAAAGGTCTTGTCGGAACCAAAGACTCAAACTTACAACAGCAAAGAAAAACATGATTGTTATATTGACTTCCTGGCAACAACTTTAAATTAAAACAATGCTACCTTGCTATTCAACTCACCCATCCTTTCATCGTTTACAGCCTCAGTTTGAACCCTTTGGCAAGGAAATCATCCCTACAAGAGATAAGTTCAATAATTGCAAACATTAGTGAAGAACTTAAGCCCTAAAAGGAATTATTCATCAACTAAGAGTAAACAATAATTAACAAGAAATAAAGGAAATGTTAATTTCACGTCTTGCTTGAGGGACATAGTAAGCCACTAATACATCTAAAACTTTGTTACTACAGAAGAAGTTTAACTAAAACTGGTGCTTTCTCGAGTACCCGCAACATTATCATCTACTTATCTGACAGCAGCTCTAGACAATGAAAAAGATGAAAGGAACTACATAAATTTTTAAAGCAAAGGGAATGTAATTCTGATATAGGTAAAACACATAACATAAGGCGTTGACCACATCCATAAGTCCTGTTATGCCTCAATAATTAAAACAAATTGTAGCACAAGGACATGTGATCTTAAATTTAGAGTAAAGACTGTCATACAAATTAATATGGCAGTACACAACACCATATAACTGAATATCACAGTTTCATATTTGTATTTCAAAGTAATCAAGAAATTGGGGAAATTTGAATGAGATGACACAGAGGTGATAACAAGCTTAACAGGCCTCTACTATAATTACACAACATAGAAAACTAAGCAAGAAACCACATATATCCAGAGTTGGGCATAACTCAGACTAAAAGGAGCAAGATAAAACATCTTCACCACAGTATCTATGCAAACACAGAAATTATAACACAATTCATAATCACACATGATAGTGTTAGTGTATACAGCTTATGATCAAGTACAGGCTTCACAACACCTACTACAATATGTCAGCACACAATTGATTCCCATTTAACGTGTTGTATACGACTACAATGTGTCAAAAACTAAAGGACGATACATGACAGAGAAACACAGAACTATAGTCTATAGACCACACAAATGACAGGAAAAAAAAATCACCTTTTTTGTTCCTTCTGTTGCTTGTCTTGTGATGGCTTCTGTGGCTCCTTGTTTTTGGCAAGACGTATGAGGCTTTCAGTGTAGAGATGGGAATTAAACTTAATCGGCATTCCATGAATGTTAATAGTCTTGACAGTCTTCCTTTCAAGATCATACCACACAAGTTTAGCGCCGTCCACCTCTAAGAGTACTTCCTTGCAGCTCTTGGAAAAAACAACAGGTCTAAGAAATTTAAAGGATCCAAGTGCACCGGGTTGCTCCACTGAAAATGCCTTATACCAAAGATTTTCTGCCCCATTATCATTCATCAGCCACCCATCTATACGAGAGTTGGGGTAGTTGTCAAGAATACAAAGGTACGATCCACCAAAAGAAACCACACTCCGTCTATTAAAATTAACAAAAGCCCCATTGACAGTAGGAAAAGGAACCTCATGGAACTGCCCAAGCCCGAGATCAAAACCCATCACAACTTCAGAGCAATTCATTGGATTCTTTATCGCCAACCAATGCAACGATCCACCAGCAAACATACCCCAATTCCAGTAAAACGAATGTTACTTGGAACAGCCCGAATCCTTGTCCATGAATCAGTTTTCAGACTATAAACAACTGTCATTATCCCACGAAACTGAAGATAACACTCCGCAATTTTAACAACCTTAAAATCATCATTAACATGATCGTATCCAAACCCACAAAGAGAAGTCTCGATCATATTAAAAGAACGCGGAAACTCAGCTGGCGCACTCCGTATCTTTCTAGCCTTCCTAGTTGACGGATTAAGCAGTATAATCTCATTCATATCATTCTTAGACAAACACACTAGTCCATTAGCCGCCCCCACGAACTCAGCCCCAGATAACAGATTGTTCAGTCCTGGATCCTTAAGTTCCACAACAGCAGCGGAATCATCATCCAAAGACTCGAACTCAGACAAGAAAAACTTTCCACCTCCACTAATAAAAACACCACCAGCATTGCACTCTAGAGTTTTCTTAAGATGTTTCTTAAGAAAAGGAGTGCTATCGATAAAAGAACACCAAGTTTTCGACACACATCTACAACGTAGAAGATACTTAACAGGGACACGACAAAGTACCTCATCCATGAGTTCGCAAGGAAGCACCATTATAACAAATCTAGCAACATGATGGAAGTAATTTATACAGATCAGGAATCAGTAGGTATATGGTGTAGCTACAACAAAGATATATATGCATACAGATCTGAAACCATTGGGTAAATAGTTTAAATGTATGCACAACAATGAAATGTTTCACTACAGAACTAAGTGTACTTTTTAACTAGTGTGTAGCTGCAATGTGTGTGTGTGTGTGTGAGAGAGAGAGAGAGAGGGAGAGAGAGAGAGAGAGAGAGAGAGAGAGAGAGAGAGAGAGAAGAGAGAGAGAGAGAGAGAGAGAGAGAGAAGGAGAGAGAGAGAGAGAGAGAGAGAAGATGAGAGAGAGAGGAGAGAGAGAGAGAGAGAGAGAGAGAGGAGAGAAGAGAGAGAGCAGTTACCTCTCGCCTGGCCGATGGAGTTGAGTTCAGTTGAGATCTGGTTCCCTAATTTTGGTTCACTGGACTGCTCTGTCGGGGACTGAGTGACAATTGACAAAGATGGAGTCTGACCTAAAATAATAATTGACAAAGAAGGGGAAAGAAAAAGAATTTATAATACATTTTTTTTATGGGACATTGATTTTAAAATGAGGCAAATAATTAGCTAAAATGAGGCAAATAAAACGTTTTTCCCGTGTGTGATGATTTTGGTTGTTTAAAATAGACTCTTATTTATCAATACTCCTTGAATGGTAAAATTTCAAAAGATAGCCTAGTTGAGGACCTGTGGTTCCAACAAATATGGACAGTATGAGTATTCGAATTTCAATGAAACGGTGTCTGCATTTAAATTTTTAGGAATTGACCTTTGAAAATATGCGGTGAGCAGAAAATGACCATTTCTGAAGTAAATAAATAAAGATAAGAGAAAATAAATAGAAAACGAACGGGATTTGGGTTCTAACAACAGACAAAGTATGCACATAATGATCTCCCCTGTAAAAGAAAATAGTATTTTGGCCAAGGAGAGTTCTATCAAACACTGTGAACCCACCTAACTAGTTTTTAGTTCTCTCCTCATTCTCAGTTCAAAGAAGAGAAGAAAAAGTCATATGACACAATAGAAGCTCTTACACTGGAAAGAGCTCTACAAGTAAGCCAAGGCAAAAGTCTGCCTAATACATCCTACCAGTACATTCAGAAGAACCACAATAGAACCACAATAACACATCTTCATCTTAATCTCCCCGTTCGAATCAAAAACCTGGTTAATCGCATAATTGTAATGATAGGTGAGCTCCTTCAGGGGAGGAATATTCTCTGCAGCGAAAAGCATGATGTGGGGCATTCTCTTGTCTTCGTGATCATAAAGAACATTCTGCGCATAAAGATTGGGAGAACAACTGTGATTTATGAACCTCCCCACATTTCCACAATGTGCTGCATCAATAGTAAATCCAACATCCTCAGTTACATTGTTCAAGTTTGCCTCTGCAATCCGGTCTGTGAGAACAGTCACTGTAATTTTGTCCGATATCAAAGAGATACTCATCATTTCCTGTCCTCCTTTCAGCTTCCCTGTCCTCAAGAAGCTCTCCTGTATACTCGCATATAAAGCTTCCAGCTGTAATAGAATTCAGTGATCTTACACCCCAGCCCCTTGACTCTGTTTTGAAGATTTCAAGT
The DNA here is from genome assembly GCA_030848705.1 of Heracleum sosnowskyi. Classification (NCBI taxonomy): domain Eukaryota; kingdom Viridiplantae; phylum Streptophyta; class Magnoliopsida; order Apiales; family Apiaceae; genus Heracleum; species Heracleum sosnowskyi. The sequence continues at coordinate 2,352,558 of CM061242.1, read as the reverse complement.
TGAAACTTGATCCCAAGCTGACTAACCCTGTTATAGCAGGAAGGAGGGCATCTGCAGGAAGGGCCACATTCATATACCAATGGCTTCACCTCAACAATAGCCCCGTTGAAGTTGTAAGGAATTTCTCCATTTTTGGCTGCACACGAGCATCTTTTAGCATCCAAGCATCGACCTTTGCAATCACATCCTTGGGGGGGCTGAGGTTGAAGCTATCAGGATACGTCATCCTAGTTACATAAGTGAATGGAGGGGGTTTGTCATCATCTAGGGTGTTCACTGCACATATTGGCGTAATTTCTTTCCCTCCGGATATATCATTAACACAAAGACCCTCCCGACTTCTAGATTTGTTGGATTTTTTCACTTCTTTCCAAGCAAGCTCTGGTTGGCCCGGTAATCTTCTCAATTCAAACTTAAATACCAGCTTCCCATGTGCTCCCTCTTCTTGCCAAAATCTCTCAACAGTATACAGCCCATCATAAACATATGTCATGACCGTCTTGGCTTTTGCAGCTGCAGACTCAGAAGCCTTAATCTCCTTAGATCCTCGAATAACCCTCACATAGTTCTTAACATCGATGCTGTTCTTCAAAGCCAAATTGCCTCTTTCAAGCTTCTGGTCTCAGGTTGCTTATCCTTTCCTGATAATCCACCTTGACCCGAGTAAATCAATACATCTGAATTATCAAGTTCATCAGCATACCCCCCTGAAGCGACAACCACTAACTGCAACATTTGTATCACCTTTGTACTTTATAGAATCTATACCTGCCTGGTATAAGCGATGAATGCCAACAATAGCTAGCTCTACCCTGTATTGGAACTCATCGCCTACCTCAACTCCAGGCACTGCTCCCAATATTTGGTTGCCTGTGTTTACTTCTTTTCCTTTTTCTTTGACAATCTTAGCAGCAAGAAGATCAATCCTCTTGATTTTCTCTTTTGACTTTGATTTTTCTCCGCCCCTTGTTCTAGCCTCTTCACCTTGCAGTATCTTCCTACAAACAGCCTGGAAGAGACGAAGCGCCTCTCTGACTCTGTTACGCATATCATGACTAGAAGTGTTTGGTCCATAAGGAGGAAGAGTCACCTCAAATTCACCTGCTGCCCTACTCACAGAAGAGCCTTCAATTTGTTCAGCACGCTCTGCAGAAAAATCTCCATCTTCCCTCATGACAGAATCATATAGATCTTCATAACGATTCTTCTGAACAGATGCTGCCTTCTTCGATTTTTTTCTGGACGAAATGTTTTTGAACTTTTTCATCTCGCTTCCAGATTTAGACTTCTCTTTCCCACTGAAGTTGCGCTTCTTAGCTTTGCTTATGCTCAAACTATCTGGATTCGTTAAAGTCCATTCTCCGGTCACCAAAGGACCACTTAAAGCTCTATCTAAGCCACTTTCCAAATCAGTTTCATCACCATGCATCTTTCTATTAGGACTTCTGTCTTTTTGGTGAACAATAATCTGCCTCGAATTACATTCAGGTCTTTCCATTATACTTGAAGGATCACATGAATTTGCCATCAGAGCATGCACAATTACCCTTCCCGAGTCGGCTCCCTCATCCATCCCATCTTCTGACATCTTTTGGGAATTAAGCTTATCACCAGACATTTTCCTACTAGGACTTCCGTCCTGTTGGTAAACAATAATCTTCTTCGAGTTACAAAACAGGTGTTTCCGTTAGACTTGATGGATCACATGAAACAGCCATCAGACCTTGCACAATTACCCTGCCCGAGTCACCTCCCTGATCCAACCCCATCTTCTGACATCTTTTTACCATGACTTTCCTTTTGTGAAAAAATCCCAGTCTTGTTACGAGCATTATCAGTCGCAACACTATTATTGTTACTGCTCCCTGGAACATTGTTCGGTGCCTCTTGCAATAAGCCACATTCAGTGTCATTCTTCTTAATAGCAATCGAAATCTTTTTCCCAGACTTGATCCTCATCCGATCCTCCAATGTTGGCACAGGAGCATTCCACCCACAAAATGGAGGGAAATCACGAGTAGCTGAAACCTTTCTTGGAGTAATTTTCTTTCTTAGGCTGATTCTAACTGGAATATCAACATCATTAACAGGTAACTGAATCGACTTTTCACTACCTAATGGAACCATTACATCGGACTTACCTTCAATTTTTAGCACCACTTCGTGTTCCTGCCCACCTAAATTATCCATTCCCGATATTACTTTTGTCTTCTGTGATTCCTCACTTGTAAAAGGTTCTTTGCACTTAATTTCAGCGACCTTTGCCTCTTGGGACTCTTCTTCTATAATCGGTGGATTAGCTTCCCTATCAGATGACACCTGTCTCTCTAAAGTTGGTGTCTCCACCTGGCTCAACTCCCTTACCATCTCCATTACCATCTCCATATCCTCATTGGTGGTCTCTCTTAAAAAGTCTGATTCTATCTCAGGCAGTGAAGTTTCCAGATGCTGCAGATCAGTTTCTAAAAACCCTGCAACCCCAATCAGCATATCACTTGACTCCAATTTTGCAACTGAACCCTCCAACAACACAGTGGTATCTGGACCTGTTTCTGTTTCTGTTTCTCTGGTATCCTGAGGATTGATAATGTATATTGGCGCATCTGGTCCACACCCCTTTGGAAAATCTCGAACAGCTGGCAAAGCTCTCGCAACCCCATGTACTATTTCACTTGTCTCCAACTTTGCCACCAAAGTCTCCAATTCAGTTTTAACTGTACCTGTTTCTGTTTCTGTTTGTGTGCATTCATGAGTACAATTGGTTTTTGGCACACCCGGTCCACACTCCAGTGGATTATCCCCAAAAGTTCGTAAAACTCCTGTAGCCTCATCAACCATTCTAGTTCTATCCACCGAACCATCAGCCACTACCCTTTCTGTTTCTACGGTTTCATGAGGATTTCCATTAACGGTCTCACAAGGATTGCCATCAACTCTTGGTGCATCTGGTCCACACCCTGGTGGAAAATCCCTAACAGCAGCAAGACACTTCTACGCTTGTATTTGACTCTTCCCGAATCACCATTTTCTAATGGCAAATTCATCGCATTCTCCTCAGACAAATTGTTCATCAACAGCGAAACCATCCCAACCCCTAACCTGAACAAAATCATCAAATAGAATGAACAAAACAACACCATAAAGAAGGTCCCTAAAGCTTCCACAGACTAATAAAAAAAACATATAAACAGAGGAGTTACAAGTTACAACAATCATACAGGGTTTAAAGGCAAATCAAAACCCACATGCTCAATCAAATATAAAGGAAACTTAAGCTCAAAATAAAATCACACATACAAAAATACAATATCAAAATCAAAATCAAAAGTCGTTTAGAGCATCATAATATGATTCAGTGAAATGAGGCCTTAAAATGTGTAAAAAACATAACCGAAGCTAAATTAGACCTTAAAATCGCACACTTAAGTGTATAACATCTACATGAAATTCGAAGAGCAGCCGTGAACATCATAAACTACTTCAGTGAAATGAGACCTTATCATATATATCAAAAATTTAACGGAAACTTAAATTAGACCTAACAAACACACACAAGCGTATAACATCAATATTAAACTCGAAGAGAATTTAGAGCATCATTAACTAATTTAGTAAAATGAGACCCCAAATATATACAGAATACAAAGGGAACATAAATTAGACACCAAAATCACACACACAGACAGAGAAGATGGAGAGAGAGAGAGAGAGGAAGAGGAGAGAGAGAGAGAGAGAGAGAGAGAGAGAGAGAGAGAGAGAGAGAGAGAGAGAGAGAGAGAGAGAGAGAGAGAGAGAGAGAGAGAGAGAGAGAGAGAGAGATCTACATAAATTCAAAGAGCAATTCAGAACATGATCAACTAATTTAGTGGAAAGAAGAACACTACACATTAATCAACACTACAAACACTCACAAAAACAGCTTAATCTTAATCAAAACAAACCTAAAATTAGGGTTTAATCCATCTCAAATACACTCAATAAGCATTAAACTACCACAAAAAATGATGAGTATCAATTTCAACAAAACACAGATATTACCAAAAATACATACACAGATACATACATAAAGAAATCAGGAAAGTGCATACCTGGTTTTGAGTGGTGAAAATCAGAATTAGGATTGAGAAATACGGGATAGATACAGATTTGTTAAGGGATAGATAGGTGAGATTTAATTTAACGAATTTTTAGGGGTAAAAATGATATGGAGAAAGTGGTGTATGAAATGCCATGTAATTAGGGAAATCAAAATGACCAGGTTCTGTAATCATCGGCTATCTTATTTTTCCTCTTTTGCTAGTATATTTTATTTCGATCTGATTTTATATTTTTATTTATTATTTATTATTATTATTTAAATATGTTTTTTTGTGTCATGTCATTAGCCGTGTTTTAAAAGTCGGCAATTATAATCTCCGATTAATCGTTAGACGGCGGGTCACCGAACTGATTAAGCAAAACTCGGTAAAATTAATCATTTTTTCAAAAAAAACGGTCAAAAATCGGCTGAATCTGTCAAAAATCGGATTAATCGGTCAAAAATCGGGCTAATTATTAAAAAAATAATTAGAAATTTAAAATGAAGAAACTTGATTAAATGATAGGAAAACACATTATTTTTGCACATGTAATTATAATTTTAGATGTCAAAATCGTAAATTCTCTTAATTTTTCTTTTAAATTGATCTCTAATTAAAAAGTTAAACCTTCAAAATTTATTTATTAAAATTATATAATATTTTTAACATATTTGCATAAAATATATGATAATAATATATGTTTAGTTGAAATAACGAAACAATTATATATATGAATATAATTATATATAAAAAATATTATTAAATTTATTCCGATTAATGACCCGATTAATCATTCTCATTAATCCCGATTACCCGATTAATCCCTGGATGGTGCCTCCACCAATTAATTCTGATTCCCGCTTTTTACGACACTGATCATTAATTATATTTTAGGAGGTAGATATGATTTTCACTTTTTATATTATTTTTAAGTTAGTTATTTAATTATAATCTAGTTTATCACTATCACTTGTCCATAAATGTATGCAAACTATTTTTTTTTCCTTTGAATTAGTTTTATAATATTATTATTTGCTACGATAACATTTTAAATAAAAATATTGTATTCGTAATTTTAGTATTTTTATTTTGTAACTATATTTTGTTTTTAATAATTAGTGTTATATGTTTTACAAATAGAATCTGTGAAATAATTTTTAAAAAGCGAGCACGAATCAAACCTAAATTTGGAACGAGATAAATCTTAATGCCTTAATCACGTGATTTATCTCGACGCGTTTATTTTGGGTTACTTTTTAAAATGCATGTGATTCGAAATGCGATCTTCAATATTTTTTAAGTTTTCTAAACATAGTTTTTTTAAGCTCCATGCTATTTATTATAATTATTTTTCTGAAAATTATGATTTTTGGTCAATTAGACTCGAGAGTGAGATATTTTGGTAGTTCCTTTTAACGTACATTTTTCAAACTTACTAGTTTGCAAGGGTGGCCAAACCCATCAATTCATCATATCTCATCCTCTTTAAGTAAGACGTGTATCTCTTTGTTTTTAAGTTGGGGAAAAAAACACATGCATTTTTGTAATTTTTTGCATTTAAAAGATATATGTATGATGTATCTGCAAGAAAAAGAGGAGTATCTTCAAGTAAAAGATAACAGACAGCTACAGAGTTGCATACAAAAACCAGAGAGTAACATCACATACATATGTATATGTTACAATATTATCTTTAATCTATACAAAAATACAAATTTATGTTCACTGTCCTCAACCCATGAGTTCAGCTTATTTGAAGTTTAAACAAGGTACACAAAGGGCAAATAGTAAGCCTCTTCAGCGTACTTCTACAACTCGAGCGTTTTAAATATAAGCGATCCAGAACAAGTATTTTGCGGAAACAACACTTTGAAACTGGTGACGAGAAGTTGGCCTTAATAAGGTTTTGTTTGGAAAGATGGGACGTGATTTTGGTAGATTGAGCTACTAGTACTAGCTTGAGCACCAAAACCTGGAGTCGGCAGGAGTAGCTCTGCCTGTGGGAAGGAACTGTGGGATGGAATGTTTAGCAAAAGATCATGATCAGAACTTTCATCTCCAAAATGGAAAGAATCTAGCATATGAGAAGTACTTATCAGGAGGCGGCACAAGTAGGCTTTTTTGGACTGAAGAAAGTATCATCTTTGTTCATCGGTGCCTTGAGTCCATTATTAGCCTTCACAGCTTTTTTCCCTCCTGAAACTTGAACCATGCATACGGAAGTTTTTAGTTTCAAATATTTCGATCCATATTATATGTAAAAGATATTAGACTATGTTACAGCAGGCCATGACACTCAATGCTTATGGTTCTATCAAAACAGATAATTTGATGTATTTACATTTATGCTAAAAGTAGTTTCTACGGAGCAAGTTTGTAATGTACAATATCTGATACTCATACAAGACAATATGCATGAAAGAAAAGGTCGAATTATCTGACCACAATTCTCCTTTCTTAGATTTAAAAGCAATTTGCACCTATGTAGTATACATGCTCAACAGCCTAAATTGTCTACCCCCCCCCCCCCCCCCCCCCCGCCCCCCCCCCCCCCCCCCCCCCCCTTCTTATGTTCAGGCCTCTTTGTGAAATTGACATGGAAGCACCCGAGGTTTTGTGACTAAGAGAATCGTAGTAGTTCAGTATTTACTACATTTTCACAAGTAAATAATTAATCAGAATTTTTACTTTGTCATCCATATTTACACATGCATGGCTTGCCATATGGTTTCCACAAATATTGTGAACGAAATATATTGATTTCTATCTATATATATAGTAGAGGACTTCAGCTAACCTGGACGATTGTCAAGTTGACTATCACATGGTCTTTCCATCCATAGAGACTGAGCAGATGCAACAGCTGCATGTTCCCTAGCATCTGAAGAAACCGGCCACACTACTCCCACACTTTGTATCCTAGAGCAGAAAGCATTCATCAGTATGGCATAAACTGGTAAACAAACCTATTCACGACAGGTAACTAGTTCTTAGAGTACAACCTTTAGTATATTATATTGTTCCACCCAACATGACTTTGTCAAAGTGTGAAGTAAGAGCCGCTTCAAGGTATTATTGCATTCATTGTTAACCTCTGTCGAGGATAAATCAAAAACACCATCTGCAAGAAGTTTCTGGAAAGCTGATACATTTTCCTTGAACTGTGGGCTTTCAAACATAAGTTTAAGGCTGTTGATTTCAGAATCAAAACAAAAAGTCAATTTCAGCTTCTCAAAAAATATATGTAATATGAGATGATAGCTGGAGCAGTCGTAAAACCTGTCTGGGAGTCCGACAGTATCAGTGGAAGGTAACAGCTTTAGTAATTCTTGCAGTTCATGGTAGGTTATGTGCCTCCTGAACTCCTCATAGTTTAGCACATCCTATGCAATATATACAAAACAATTATCGCAAGTATACAGAATACGTACCGCCCTAACCATAACAAAGCAGGGACTTGAGGATCAGACCACTTCACGTAGTGATAGGAACTTTAGTTGTAAAGTTCAACGTATTGAACATATTTCAAAAAACTTCTAATAACCTTAAGGTAACCATAACAAGATGCAGGCTACAAAGCTTGCACAACTCTAATGAGCACAACATGTGCACTAGAATAATGTATGATGAAAACATGCTTTACTAAGCATGCAAGTCAAATTACAAGTTTAATTAACCATCATTATGTTAAAATTTATCACAGACATGAAGTTGCTTTTTTAGAGAGAAAAGCATATAAAGCATTTAACTCGTGCGTTCATATAAGTGCGCAAGATAGTTTAGTACAACTGCCAGATGCAGTCTTCAGCTTGATACTCGCAAATTCAACAGAAATGGGAAATGAAACATTTAGAGAAGCACATGTACATGACCAAGTTGTCTTGTTTTCGATTTTGTCTCTAGAAGTATTCAAATTATTTCACTTGACCAGGAACTGGATTGACATTTGTGCTTTAACTTACTTAGAGAAGGAGATGTGAATGTTTGAAACTTACTTTTAGTTCTATGGAACATATTGGTGAATTGCGATTTCCAAGAATCTCTAGATTTTCTTGCAGGTCCTCTCTGCAATCAAAAACAGATCAATATAGCATAAGAAAAGCAAAGTAAGTTGCATGACTTGACAAAGTACTGCATAAACGTTTCCCTAGCCAAGTCAATTTAGCTTCAATAGTTAGATAATTTCCTTGATCCCAATCGCTTATACAGTTTACTAAGGTGTATATAACCTGTAAAAAAGGTTAGAAGATCAAGGCACTTGTCTCTCTAATGTGTTTTTGCCTTCCTTCCGAACCCCAGAAGTATGCAATTCACACTGACAGACTTACTTTATCTCCATTTGAGTAGTAGCTGGTTAGGTTGACCATATCAGTAACTTGATGGTAAAACTAAAATATTATAGAAAAATAAAAATCCGAGATACACGACACACTTTAGTGATTATAGTCCTTCCAATCTCAAAAGTCAGAACCATTTGCAATTTAATGAACTTATTTAATTTTGTCAATCTATTTCCATTACTGCAGCTCTTAAATATATTACATGGACTTTTTAAATTGTCTGGTGGTAAACCCTTTTTTGTGACAAACAGAATGAAAATTGCCTGTTTCTGACTTTTCGATTTTTTATGTATCTGAAGTAAACTGAAGAGACTCACAATTCCTGTTCAGTTGCAGTGTCTCTAAGTCATAGGCATTTTCTCTTACGTTCTACAAGACTACAACACTAGTGTCTAGTACCAAGGAAATAGATAAATATAGCAATTTTTTCACATATTATACATCTAAATATTTTTTGCAATTATATTTCCTAAAACTTTCTCCACACTAATTTGTTGAAGTGAACTTATGCATGTATCGTACCAAGGTGTACCAAGGTGTCTTCTTATTGCATGCTAAGGCAGCTCTGTGAAAAAGATCGTCGAATTTAATTTGTACAATGTACCTTTGTATCCTTGTCAGACTGGGAAGCAAATTACTCTGTATCTTGTATTTGACATTTCCAAGTTCCATAGCAAATAGAAAAGGTACCTTTTATATAGCTCATGTTCCTTTTCTTGTCCAGGCTTCTTCTTTCTCTCAATTTCAGCTGATGAAATATTGTCAAGCCTGTTCAAAGTATGGTTAGGAAGGGTAAAAAACTCTGAACAAGCTTCATTAGCAGGATGTGGCTTGTTATAAACCGAAAAAGAGCTAGCTTCAGATTCCTCCTCACGAGCTACTGAACTTGGATGCCGCATAAGCACACTTCCATGCCCTATCTCTACAGAGACTACTGGAGTGTCACATTCCAAGAGCACATCTTCCTCGGTAGATCCAGAGAAGTATGACTGCTGTTCTTGTAGAATGGTATATAAATCTTTTGTAAGCTTCTCGATAGAAGATGGCTTTGCTCGAGCAACACAGGTCCTCTTCCTAGAGCGTACCATGCTATCACACACAATGGATTGTGTTGCACCTGCATGGGGCACAGAACAATCATAGCAACAAGTTAGGAACTACACAACTAAATGAACCTCAATAAAGAAGTAATGTACAGCCCATAAAATTCAAGAACAATGAAATACACAAGTACAAGGTTAACAGCCAATAATGAAGAAAGTCAGTTAAGAATCAAAGTAGTGATTGAAAGTTTTGAACTATGAAGACATTTAAATTTGGATAAAACACAAATGAGTGGTCACCCAACCTGTCAAATCACTTGCATCTGCACTGCCAAGGTGAACACAACTCTCAGAAGGTGATATTGCGGAGCCAGAACTTGATCTATTACTTATATCTTCATCAAGGGTCTTCAGGTATCCCTGGTTGTAGTGAAGAGCATCCCGAACACCCTTTTGGGAAGCATTATCAGGAGCAACCCTAGTTACTACTTCCACACTATGATTCTGCTTTCGTTTTAGCACCTTTGTCTCTTTATTTTTCATGGTTATGGCCTTCATTCTTTGAAGCCTGTACTCCAACTCATCTGGTTCTGACCTAGAATGAAGAGGTGTGTAGTTTGTAAGTGATCCTTTAGTTCTCCACCGTGATCCACATGCATTACACAGTACAGGTTTCTCTGGAGGTCCATTGCGCCATAGAGGGGTACCTGTTTTACAATTTTATTGTCAGCAAGCAAATGTCTTAATTCTTAAAAAATGCAAGATGATTATTAGAACATCAAGATATGAGTAGGCAACCCACTAAAATGTCCTAAACTTCTTCAAACTGTCAGTTAAAACAATTAGAGAATAGAAAACTGCTTAAACGCAACAGAAAACATCAGATTGTAACAATCACTAGGCTGCAGTGTAGCATAATATGTAGCCCGACTTACATATAGATTGAGCAAAATAATCTAATAAAAACTTGCGACTGTCTGATTCTTGAAGCAGGATACAACTTAATCACAATTTCATGAACTTCAAATCTTTCACCATGCTTAAGAGCATACAAGTACGGTTTTCCCATAAGCTAATATGTTGCTTGTTAGAAGAAGCAAACAATGCCAATATGTTGCTTGTTGATAGCAACACACAGAAGGGCATACAAGTATAGTTTTACCATAAGGCATTACACATATGGTCAACAGCCGAAACTAGATTCAACTTGGACTTGCTGACACAATGCATAAATCTTATAAAGTACAACGACAAAAGAGTTCACTTCTACTATTCAACAAAACATAACAATTATAAGAAAGCGTTTTCATTGATCATCATCATCAGAACTAATACAAGCTGACACCCTCTAAAATTTTGCAAAAACAACTCAGTAAATGCTATTCCAATACTAATAGTCAGCACAATTAACAAGAGAGCCAAATGGAGTACTGATCCAAGAATCAATATTCGAAACAAATACAGAATTACCCATTAGGCCAATAGGCCATATCTCGACTAACAATCACTAAACCAAACATACCCAGTATATCCCGCTCGTAAAAATCAAAACATACAAAACAAGTGATCAACATAAATCACAAATTTGTTCTTACATACACAATCTCCAGACAACACTTTCTAATCTAAAACAACCCATAATCTTGCTAAGCTAAAACACAACTAAAAACAATCAATCAAATAAAAAATACTCATCAAAATAAAATAAAAACACAGATTAAAATGAGAAAAAAAGAGCTCACTTGTAACACCACAGTGACGGCAAGGTCCTTGCTTTACCATATCTTTACAACCCAAGAAACTTCAACAACAGCAAGAAATATAAACAAAAATATAAAAACAAGATTTTTTTTTTTTTTTTGTAAAAATGTGAAAAATGAAAACTTTATAAAACAAGATTATTTGTTCAAATTTTGATGGGTCGTTACAATATTATTGTGCCATATTATATACATACAAATAATTGTAAGTATAGTAATTATAGTGGGTAAAGCTTCTTCTTCTTCCCTGCAAAAGACTCAAAGAAAGATTCTACAAGAGACCCAAAAATGATAAAAATTCAAGAGAAACCAAAAGTCTTTTGTATGTTTAAAGTCTTGTATTTAAAGTAAAAACAAGTGAAAATAGCAACAAAGAGCTTCAACAGAGAAGATGGGCTTTTGATAGGGATTTTTAGCTAGGCATTTGTGTAATTAAATGGGTTTTTGTTAATTTAAAAGATTGTAATTTTGGTGAAGGAATCAAATTAAATGGTTAGGAAAAGAAGGTGAAATTTGGTAAAGGGTGTTTGTGTTTGATGACTTGGGCTTGTTTGTTTTGCGTAAAAAGTAGTGTTTTTGCCTTGTATTACTTCACTAACCAAATAATTTAGGGAAAGAAAAAATTAATTAATAATTTTTTTGGAAATGATAATCCATATATCAAATAAGATAGTCATAAATCGTAACTTCTTATATTTGACTGAGTGTTGAAGACCGAAAGAGTAATATTAGAGTATTCGATAAAATTTCTCAAAATTCGTAGATAATGATATGATTGACACATATGTATGTATGTGGGGTATAATATTTTTATTAGGAATGTTATCATAAAAGATGAATTTACGAGATGTTTTGAAATATATTATTGAGAACTCTAACATTTTTCATACGAAAATTATAAATTATCAATCGTAACATCTGATCGTGAGTTGGACATTAATAATGGATCAGTTTGAATTTTATGATAATCAAATAATTGTCATACATTATATATGAAAAATAACAATATTTTAATCTTTGATTTATGACTTACTCTTTATTTGATATTTATATTCAAAGCTGTATGTATATTGGCATATCTTTATAACAATTGTTGGTAATGGACTGAGAGAAGTAAAGGCATATATACTTGCAACATAATGATGTTGACTATAGACTTTTCTTGCTATTAACTTGATTTAATTTCATTAAATAAGCCTACCCCTACACACACTCAAATATTTGAGTAAAATGAGCAGGAAAGGTTTGGAAAGAGTCCAAGAGAAACAGTGGAAAAAACAATGAACTATGATTGGGCCTTCTTATCTTTGTCTTGCTCTTGAGTCTTAAGTCTTAACCATTAATTTATGTGGTAGTCTATTGAGTTGATTGGGTTAAAATAAGATTTAGCCCATTGAAGTTGTCATTTTGGTGCTAATTGGTTGGGTAATTGTGTGTGCTCTCCCTTGATTAAACTAGAAATGGTATAAAATGGTCAGTTTTTGCTACATATATGCATCTTAAAAATGTCATGCTAATGCACAAGATTAGCAAGTTGCATAGAATAATTTGTGTGCTTATTTGTAATCTTATATCATTAGTAGTAACCTTGCATGTTTAGGCTAAACTGATTAATTGCATCAAATATTTAGTGTTTTATTCAGGATTTCATAATATTTACAGTAAAATTATTTCATATGCTGATGTAGTCTGCACCCATTTTAGAGGAGAACTTAAGATTTAGAATCCAAAGAAGTCCGGAAATATCGAAAAATGGCTCTTTTTCTTGTTTGTTATAGAAGATTTTGGTTCCCTCTTTTAATAGCCACGTTGCTATTCAGCATTTCATCAGCTGATCAAGCATTCATCGATACTATTTGCTTAAGTACTGATAACGAAACTCTATGATTACAAGTTCTCAAGGATTCGGTCGATGCTGACCGTGCCAGTCTTGGGGAAACTGCGGCTCATGCAGAATTAGGACAGGTAAAAGTTACAAGGAATCTCATCCACTCACTCGCAAAGAGGGCACATAAACCAGGAGAGAAAGAGCAATATCATAATTGCTTAACGTCTTATTACTTTGCCATAGAAAGCCTTTATAATACAAGACATCAACTGCCAACAACGATTTCGATTCTGCAAATAGCAGGGCTTCTGCTGCTTTGACCGGTGCTGAGACGTGTTCCAATGAAGGCCCAGATATGCCTCCAGCAAATTTGCCTTCAAAACTTAAAGAAGCAAACCAAAAGGATAAAGCTTACATTAGCATACCTTAGTTGTTTCAGATGTTAAGTTCAAAGGTTAACACCGCCCACAAGATAGAACTTGAGGTAACATAGCAGTGGCCAACTAGTCCATTAAGCCACAGGTCGTTCATCTAGAGGCAAAATTCAAACATTTGCTCAAGGGGAGAGTAAAAAAGACCATAGTGTACTACCGTATCAATGTGATGTGTTTCGCATGAGAACAAAATTTTGCTGTATTTTTCATTTTGTACAAACTACAAACAATCTGTTATTGGTACATCTACAGAGGGGGATACATTACAAAGTTGCACTTGATTTATAATTGAAAATTGAATTCCTATAAAATGATAATTAATTTTGTTTAGAACAATAAACCTCACGAGTCACAGGTTACAAGAGCAGTTTTTGAATCCAGGCTGAGCCTCTGCCTTAACTGCCTCTGCTTCCTGAGTTCATTGTGGCATGGCGCAAAAAACTCATGCTGAAGAGCTTCCTCTGCACTTATTCTTGATCTTGGGTTTACTGTCAAACATTTGTTGATAAGATCAAAAAACTGTACTGGGATATCCTGTAAAATATCTGGTTTTTTTGTGTTTAGTCCACACCAATCTCGCAAATCTTTTGATGGCAAGTACTTCGGATCAAAAAGTTCCTGCAGCAAAACAATTCCCAATAAAAGAACAGTTGCATAACAAAAACGTTTGGAAGAAAGACACATATTTTGAAGTGTACCATTGGAAATGATGATTCACGATTGTGCAGCTTGGCAACTTCCCACAGAGCTTCACTGCCCCTCAACTTGGCAATGTCCTTAATGTTCCTATTACATACACTAAAAAGATTAGCCAGCTTAAATTAGAACAGAAAGTGTAAATGGCACGTTAAAAGGAGCACCGGACTTACTGGTCTGGTTCTCCAACAAATGGTGATCTTCCAGTTATCAGATAGAGCAATGTTACACCAGCAGACCAGATATCTAGCTTAGTGCCTTGATAAGGAGATCTGAACAATACCTGCACATGTACATACTTCAGACAGGGAAGAATGGAAGTGGGGAAATATTAAAAAAGAGAAATCCCCTTCTCTTTCTTTCTATTTATATGTATATACATATTTTATTGTAACGAATGCTAAACATTTTCCTCACCTCCGGAGCCCTGAAACCTTTGGTTCCAGCACAAGGACCTTCTTTTTTATGCTTACTTTCTCCTATTGACAACCAAAAAATGATAAATACATGGTCAAATAGTAATGTATACAATCAGTGGTTCAGTGACAACATTTGGAAAACATACCTTTGCCCTTCGCTAGGCCAGTACCTGCAATAGCACTTCCTGTTGAGTGCAATGGCATTGGAGTAAGATAAGTAAGTTTTTTATCCACAATTTCAGGATGGGCAGCAACCCTTTTTCTTTTGTAAGAAGGAACTCTTGAAACTTCATGATTTGGACCCTGCATAGCTTCTTGTGCCAAGCTGATCAACTCCTTTCTGCCTTGGCATGGCATGGGTTCCCTCATCTTCTCTCCTGAAGGAAGCCTGGTGCTTGTCGCATCTTTGGCAGAGGTTATACCAGAGCCATCAGCACCTTGACTCTTTACAATATTTCTAGTACCTAAGTCAGCCCTTTCATGCTGGTTAGTCTTCTTCTTGGGGTTCTTGACCAATGACAATGACTTGGAACCTTTTCCTGCCTCTTGGTTTGTTGCTTCCAAAGCTTTAACACTTGAAAGTTTTTTACTTCTCGAAGGAGGAAGAGATTTCGCATGGTAAAGTTGAACACCATTGAAGCCCATATCGTAGCTCATAGTTAATTTATCTATAAAGAAGCAAAGGTATGAATGAGCGAAGAACTTATAGTATTATCTGCTTGACCACATTATAAGGATAAAACCAACAAAGAAAATGTACAAGATCTGTCTTAAACTTCTATCAGTCTGAAACAAATAACAAGTGAAATACCCAATTCCTGTGCTAGCACGCCGCTATAATTCCTCTAGGATCAATTCTTATTTTTGGAAAAAATAGATAAATGAATTAAGAAAATGTCTACAAATGTCTTACCAGTGTATCCATATTTCTGATGCAGATCCTGCAAAAGAATAACAGAAAAACCAAAAAAAGGGTAAGATCATTTCTTTTCAGCAGAAAAAGGGTATATATAACACATAATAGGTATTGAAGTGATCGAAAACTTCAAGCAGGCAATATAGAAGTACGCACCATAGCCAAATTGAAATCTATCAAATATCCTTTATTAGCTTTACAGGAGAACAGGAAGTTTCCAGGCTTAACATCTCTATGAACTACGCCCTGCAAATGCAAGAAGACAAGTTGACTTGACATGAGGAATGCATATGAACCATAACATATCAAAATATGTTTCAACAGTTTCTCACCTGCTTGTGTAGACTAGCAAGAGCTCTAAAAAGACAATACCCATACCATTGGACTTGAAAGACATTTACTTCTCTCTTTAAGACCTGAGGTTAATTTAAAAATTGTAGAGACAAAAATCAGTATTGCATGGTACAGAGTCATCAATAGTTTACCTACTTTAACACAAAAAGAGAAAAAAGATGCATCACCTCAGGTCTATCATGCTCAACATGCTCTAGCACAAGACAATGAGCATTGCCATACTTAAAAGAACCTTCATATTTAATCACAAAGTTCCTACCCCTGCATGATAAGTAAATGAGTTAATACATGCCCTTCAACCTTAAAACGTAACAATTTTCCTAAAGAATGGTTATGCGTCTTACCCAAACCGCTCTAACATTTTTATTTCATTTTGAATATGGTGTCGGTTAGCATTATCATGAGGACCTGCAAAAATATGTCATTCAGCCTGAGGTAAGATTCTTTAACTTAAACCGTTAAAGATAAGTCTACTTGCATTATCATTTGTATATAGTACACTCAAATGTTTCATATCATACATTTGATTGCAAATGTCAGTCCATCTTGCTTCCTCTTTGCCTTATAAACTGTACCATAACCACCTGCAAAAATGTAACTTATCAAATCAGGCTGTCCTTAAGTTTCAGCGTGAAAGTATGATTCACTACCACGTTATCGAAGACAAAATACCTGAACCTTCTTTCTCTTCTACAGAAAAAGAGTCAAACTCAGGAAGCAATTCCGGCTCCACTTGATTCTAAAGAGGGTGCATCAGTAACAAAGTTTAGTGGTCAAATAATCATGATAAAAACAATAAGAACAGCTAGCTATTACATTGAAACACAGATCTTGTTGCTGCACAGGGAAGCTTACCTTAAGAGACGTGGAGACAGATTTTTCTCTGATTTCTTTATACTTAGCTCTTTTAACTTCAGCATGTCTCTTCTCGTGATAATTCTGCCTTAATTTCTGCTTCTTGGAAGACGATCTTTTATACACTTTACATTGTTCCTCCTTCAAGAAATTATCAATCTTTCCACTATCTATTGCCTGAAAGTCAATTGGAGTGTGCAAACTAGGATTTTGTGCATCTTCCTCTTCTCTAATTTTTCCGGCTCTTTCAACTTTAGCTGGTTTGGCTATGGTTTCACAAGCACGGAGTGTATTGGAAGCTTCCAGAGGAAAAATATCCATACATTCTTCTACTTGTGGCAAAGAAGGCTCATCCAAGTTAATTTTATGCCTAGAGTAAGTGGTGCTCATCTTGCCATCTAGTAGAAAAAGTGGAGTATTTAATCTACTAGGAAGTGGAGACAGCTCTCGTTGAAGCTTATTATCCTCTACGACTTTCATTTGTCTAGCATCTGATAATTGCACAATACTTTCATTGTTAGGAAAATCAATTTGCCCCTCTGAACTATTTACATATCCAAACTCTTTCCCTTTCACAAGCATGCCAATGTAACTTTCCCGTACAGCATTGTCTAGTTTGCAGTTCCAGAGTCTGGCACCGGACTTAATAAATGAGCTTGCTGTGACCTTCATTTGATCATACTTTCCCGAATCGAATGTCATGGATGAGCTTTCTTGTGTTCTCCTGTTGCCATGTACCTGAAAATATACATGTTCTTTGAAAACCATGTTTTACAGTTGCGGCACAACAAAATGTTCCCATAATAAAATACAAGATCATTGTTACACAATCTAGAACCTATAAATTATCTGATATTGTTCTGAAGCATGCAAACAGAAATACTAAATGGACTCCGCCAAATTAGAGCCAGCATATAAACAATTGTTAGGCATAATTATGTGGAAGCCAGGGCAACAAGGCCTCTAAGCAATTTACATATAGCTTACTGTTAATTGTTTTTGTTATATATAATAAAAGTCAAGACATTAGCATTATATCATTACATGTAAAATAAAAAAAAAACAAAAAATGAGAGTAAGAAAACTTATGTCATGACACATTAGTCTCAAGCACTCTTAAATTCCATAGTGTACATCAATGGAGAAGGACTGGGTCTGAATAAGCAGATGCCTATCAAATCGAGGCACTTTAGTACTGCCTACCTCCAAGGGGTTTGAAAACACTGCCTAGAAGAAACCAAGGTACATAAAGTCGTTACAAGGTACTGAGCTATATGGGCAATTTGGAACTAGAAGCAACTCCAGTATGTCTAAAAGAAACATCAAGTCTAGGGCAATGATTCATGCAGATATAAACAATAAAACACACAAAAGCTACATAAATGATTGAAAAAATCATAGTCATATATTTCAGTATGTACATCGACTTTATCTATATAAACTTAAAAGACATAGAATCAATAATTCAAATTATGCAGTTTAAGCAGACTTAATATCAATATAACAGTAATAATACAAATGATGCAATTTTCGCTTAAATGAAATTAACGACGAATATCAGTACAAAAATTACCTCCTCAAACAACACAATCTGATCCTCATATCCTGTAATTAAGCCACAAAAATAAATCAATTAACGCATAAAATCAAAAATAAATTAAATAAATAAACAATTCAACTTTATATATACCTTCTTCTACATTCATAAGCCTTCTCCTTTTCAAACCAGGCAAACAATCAAACTCTCCGCTATTTTGGAACCACAAATCCGTCACATCATCCAACACTCCATTTCGTCCCGAACACATCACATTTCCTGTAATTAGGCCACCAAAAAAATTCAATTAACACATAAATTTAAAATTAAATCAAATAAATTAACAATTTGAGTCTATATGTACCTTCTAAACTCAAAAGATTTTGAAAACACAAATACGCCACATCAGTCAACGCTCCACTTTGTTCTGAAAACATCACACTAATCCTAGGCAGAGGCGTCGAAAAATTGTATAAATTTGACAAAAACCGAACAAAATCGAGATAGGCGACTGAAGAGATCGATATGAAGCCAGTCTCCGTCAATAACAGCGGAGATCTAGGAATTGAGCAAAGGAATTGAACGAATTCCGATGAAGCTCGGAACAGAGTGCATCGGGAAGCAAGTTCCGGTAGTCTCACCGGACGGCCGATTGTGAGTAGAAGACTTAGAAGATGCCACGCTTTGTGTAGATCGACGTTGTTTGTGTCTGTGCTGAGTTCAAATTCCATTGTAATTCAGTTATCTCTCCCGGTGTGTGTATGGGAGAGAGAGAGAGCGAGCGAGAGTTGTCGATTTGCAGGAATGAAATATACGGAGAGAGAGAGAGAGAGAGGAGAGAGATTTATTAGAGAGAGAGAGATTTATTAGAGAGAGATTGGGGATGGAGAGATGCAAAAATGAAATGTGTAGAGAGAGAAGCGCGAAATGAGATAGGGTTTGAGAAATTAGTTCCCGCCCATTTTGTTAAAATTTGTTGAGTAGTGTGATTTTACGGTTGTGACCTTTGCAGTTGGATATATGGATCCTCAAGTTGTTTATGGTAGATGAGTCCAGATTTATCGTCAAAGGGCCGGCCCAGATATGTTGTACACGGTGGATGAGTCCAGATTGATTTAATTGTCTACCTGAAACGTAAAATACGGAAGAAAAGTAGAAAAATGATTAGAATGATGAGACTCATCAAATATTGATGTATAATATAAATAAAATAAAAAAGTTGTGGAACTAATTAATTTTTATATTTTAAATTTACTATTTTTATAAATAAGAATTATATCTTTATTAACTCCTTATATATAATAAGCGCAAGGGAGATCTTATCCAAAACTTTGGTCGGTCACTGTACTACCAAAAGTATATGATCCGTTGGATTATAAAACTATAAATATTCAAATAGATGAGGACCGTTAGATATAATATTAAAAATTGTATTTGATTAATAATAGGATAATATTTAAATACTAAAGGTGTATTTTGATAATTTAAACCAATTATAAATGGGTTTTCTATATTGAATAGGAATCTTTATGTAAAAATTCGTAATTATTATTTCTCTTTAGTTTATGGATAGTTCCGGTTAGATAATAATTATTAAACCATCATTAAATTAAAGATAATTTTGTTGGCTTCACGTGGGCCGTAAAATAGTTAAAATCCGTTGTCTAAAACTAAAGATAGAGCCCAAACAGTAAAATGATTATCTAAATTTTAATAAATATTTTTTTTTATTATTGTAGCACCAATTTATTTTCCTAATTCTTTTAAATTTATAAATTCTATGTTTATTTCAATAAACATATTAAAACCAATTTAAGAAAAAATTAAAATTGATATGGTTCGTGTACGATCACTATACGACCAAATTAATAATTATAGTTAGATCTTAAATAGATCGATGAGAATTGTTAGATCTAATATTAAAAAGTGTATCTGATTAATAATAGAATTATATTTAAATACTAAAAAGTGTATTTTGATAATTTAAATTTTTTCTATGTAAAAAATCTTAAATATCTTTTCTCTTGAATTTATGTATAGTTCCAGTTAGATAATAATTGTTAAACCAAATATCAAGATAACAATTCATATCGATTACAATATTAAAAATTATCAATATAATATATATCATACTAACAATGATAAACGTGGACCGTACGTTATAAGAGACTTAGAAGAACTCATGTACATGAATAAATTTAAACACTTTTTTTTCTGAAGTAACATAACAATTTGATTAATCCAAATTATAATTATATTATTTTACATATAACAAACATAAAAGGATAATATCAAAATATTATTAAAATATTGATGGTTTCATATTCATAAACGATAATTTTGAATATAATACTTATATTAAAATGTGTATTTGATTAAAGGTAGGATTATATTTATTTTTTTTGACAAACAATATATTTTATTTAAGGCAATAAATCACTTCTCAGTACATTCTTGACTCCGATAGGAACAGACATCCCATCGAAAATGCGATCTGGGAAAGAATATGACATGCGAGCTAGCTCATGAGCTGCCATATTAGCAGATCGTTCAACAAAAAACAGTGATACTGTGTTCAATCCCTCCAACATGTTTCGACAGTTATGTATAACATGTCCAAAAGGCGACCTCATTGATACCTTACTTCTGATAGCTTGGACGACTGTAAGACAGTCTGATTCCACCACAACTTTGCGCCAACCTCTATCCTGAATCCAGCTAAGGACTTCTTTTATAGCCAAGGCTTCAGCCATATGACCCGGTACCAAACCAAACCTGCAAATCGACCTTGCTTGAATGATCTCTCCCTTGTCATCCCTCGCTACCATCCCCAGTCCGTAAGCATTATACTCAGAAAAAGTTGCTGCGTCCACCGAGATCTTCATAAAATCAATCTGTGGTGCTACCCAATTTTTCAACCCATCTCCTTCAACAAAGTAAGGATATCGAGGTTGCGTTTTATACTTCTGGGCTAATCTCCATTGTAGAAGATACTTCTTGGCATTCGCAATTACAACATTTAGTAGAGTATATTTCTTGTTCCATATAAGATCATTCCTAGCTCTCCACAACGACCAACAAATTGTCACAACTTCAACTCTCTTCTCATTGTCGCACACTTCCAGCACCTTTTCCCACCATTGAAAGAAAGAGATGTCATCATTACCCTGAATTTGAGGAAAAATTCGCGGCCAGTATTGTTTAGCAAAGGCACAGTTAAGCAAAACATGCTCAACTGTTTCCTCCTCCAACCTGCACATCTGGCACACAGAGTTTACATCAACATTTTTTTGTCTTAACATTACCAACGTAGGCAAACAGTTTGACAGAGCTCTCCATATAAAATTTAAAACCTTTGATGGTGCTTTGATCCTCCAAGTCTTCCTCCATGTGGTTGTTTGATCCTCCTGTCTCCACAAATTTTTTTGCTCCTGCAACAATCTATAAGCACTTCGAACTGAATATTGACCCGATGTCTCCTTGCTCCAGTACACCACATCCTCATTATTATTCATAGTCAAAGGTACGCATCTAATACACTGCTGATCCTGTGCATTAAACATGTCTCTTAGAATTTCCTCATCCCATCCTCTGTACTCCATTGCCATTAGAGCACTAACCTTCCTATTTTCAAGCCCCTGAGCGCTCGAGGTTATGAGTGGATTACTATCGTCTAGTAACCATGGTTGCCCAATAATATTCACTGAGTTTCCTGACCCAATGTTCCATCTCATACCAGCAGCAATTACATGTTTTGCTTCCCAAATGCTACGCCATATAAAGCTAGGATTGTTTCCCATCTTTGCTTCTAAAAACCCACAATTCGGAAAATACCGTGCCTTATACACTTTGCTTACCAGGTTGTTTGGATTTGTAATAAAACGCCATCCTTGTTTCCCGAGCATAGCTGTATTAAAGTCTTTAAAATCTCTAAATCTCATCCCTCCACGTGATTTATGTAAACTTAAGCGACCCCAACTCATCCAGTGAATACTTTTACTATCACTTTTCTTCGTGCTCCACCAAAATCTTGATATACTTCTTTCAAAATCCCTTATGATTTCCATAGGCAACATGAAAACGCTCATCGCATAGGTTGGCAGCGATTGTAAAATTGCCTTGACTAAGATTTCTTTTCCTCCCTTTGAAATAACTTTTCCATCCCAACCTAAAGCTTTCCTTCTCACTTGATCCTTCAAGAAGCCTAGAGTCGTTGTCTTGCTTCGCTGCATCATATTTGGCAGGCCTAAATACTTACAGTTTTCCCCTGCCTCCTCCATTTGAAGCAGTTCACACACATGTTGTCTTCTTGCCACATCTGTGTTCGTGCTAAAGAAGATTGATGATTTTGATCTATTAACTTTTTGTCCCGAAGCCCTTTCAAACTTTGCAAGAATTTCTATCATTCGCTGAGCTTCACATTCACCAGCCTTACAATATAAATATGAGTCATCAACAAAAAGCATATGTGTAATACTAGGAGCCTGTTTGCACACCTTAACCCCCTGAATCAGTTTCCTTCTTTCAAACTGATGAAGCATTGCTGATAAACCTTCTGCACAAAGAATGAATAAATAAGGAGATAGTGGGTCTCCTTGGCGAAGCCCTCGACTTGGCAAGATCGGTCCAATTTCTCTTCGGGCATGAACAATATTATATGAGACTGTTGTAACGCATTGTAATATCAAGTGAAAATTATAAATACTAAGAAGTGTGCTTTGATAATTTAAACCAATTATAAATTGGTTTTTTATATTGAATTGAATTCTTTATGTAAAAATTCTTAACCGTCTTTTCTTTTCGGTTTATGGGTAGGTCAACTGGTCAAGTTAGATAATAATTATTAAACCATCATTAAATTAAAGATAATTTCGTTAGTTTCGCATGGGTTGTAAAATTGTCAAAATTCAATTTCTAAAACTCGGGATAGAACCCAAATAGTAACGTGAGTATCTAAATTTTAATAAATATTTTTTTATTATTGTAGCACCAATTTATTTATTTTTCCACTAATTCTTTTAAATATAGAAATTTTATGTTTCTTTCATTAAAATATTAAAATTAATTAAGAACAAATTCAAATCGATAAAGAATATAATAATATGATAATAAAATTTTATATAATCATAACATAATTTTTATTTTGTTTAATAATTTTTAAGTGATAATGTATTTTAAAATTTTATATACACTGTAAATAAAACCAAAACATTAAAAGTAAAAGCAGTTAGTAAGATACTTATATCAGTATATACTTGATATCCTTATTATATTAAATCCTTATATATAATAAGCAGGAGTTAAGTTCTACGGAGACCACCTTTTTTGTGGAGACCTGGAGACCACATATGTTCTGCAATCTAAATTTGGCAAAACAGATCATATTTTGTAATCAAAAATTTGCAAAACGTATTGTTTTGCAAAGTATATTCTATGAAAATCACTATTTCATTGAAAATCTTGAAAATCATGTAACTAAACATAAATGTTCTGCAAACCGAACATGTTTTGCAGAATAATATGTTTTGCTATATTTTAGTTGCAAAACATATATAATTTTAAAGATTTTAAATGAAAATAGTTATTTTTATAGAACATAATTTATAAAATATTATATTTTGCTAAATTTAGATTGCAAAACGTATGTGGTCTCCAGGTCTCCACAAAAAAGGTGGGCTCCATAGAACTTAACTCATAAGGATAGAGTTAAGTTCTACGGAGACCACCTTTTTTGTGGAGACCTGGAGACCACATATGTTCTGCAATCTAAATTTGGCAAAACAGATCATATTTTGTAATCAAAAATTTGCAAAACGTATTGTTTTGCAAAGTATATTCTATGAAAATCACTATTTCATTGAAAATCTTGAAAATCATGTAACTAAACATAAATGTTCTGCAAACCGAACATGTTTTGCAGAATAATATGTTTTGCTATATTTTAGTTGCAAAACATATATAATTTTAAAGATTTTAAATGAAAATAGTTATTTTTATAGAACATAATTTATAAAATATTATATTTTGCTAAATTTAGATTGCAAAACGTATGTGGTCTCCAGGTCTCCACAAAAAAGGTGGATCAAATAAGGATCTTATCCAAAATTTTGGTCGTACGGTCCTTGGACAACCAAAATTAATAAGGACCATTAGATCTTAACTAGATAAATGAAAATCGTTAGATCAAATATTAAAAAAAGTGTATTTTATTAATAATAGGATTATATTTAAATTCTAAAAAGTGTATTTTGATAATTTAAATCAAATATACCAAATATAAATAAGTTTTCTATATTGAATAGAATTCAACATGTAAAAATTTCGTGACTTTCTTTTCTCTTCCATGGACAATTCCAGTTAGATAAAAATTGTTAAACCATCTTTTAATTAAAGATAATTTAGTTATCTTAATGTGGGGTGTAAAATCGTCAAAATCTAATTTTTAAAACACAAGATAAAACCCAAATTAGTACAGTGAGTATTTAAATTCTAATAATAATTATTATGTATTCATTATTTTAACGCCAATTTAATTACTTTTTCTAACTATTTTAAATTTAGAAATCTATGTTCAAAAATTAAAATCAATATAAGAAAAATTCAAATCAACAAAGAATATAATAATACGAGGATAAAATTTTATAAAATTGTGCATATTTTTTATCCTATTTATTAAGTTTTAGATCATAACTAATCAAATATTATTTATTATTAAATAATAAATTATACGCAAATGGTGATTTTGTTTTATAAGAACTCATAGAAACCTAATTTCATTGTTAGCACGACTATATTCATATTAAAAAAACCGTATTTTGAAATTTTAGACTCAGCTACAGAAGAGGCCAAACTTTTTTAACCTATATACATTGTAAATTATTAAATTCGAAACTTTAAAAATTTGTTAATCAATTACTATACCACTTTTCTGAAAAATCGTACTTTACAAAAAATATTATCAAATAACCTATGTCTGCAAGAAAAAAATGAAAAAATTCTTATTTTTCAAAAAAAAAACCTGTAAATTTTAATATGTTGTTGGTAGATTCAAACCTTAGATCACCCTACATGATAATTTTACTGTTATATATAACGTTTCTCAACAATTTAATTTGAAATGTCCAACGATTATGGATTGAGTGATCAAACAAAGCGACCATACTTATAAGGAAGCTTTCATTATTTAGTATTTAATATAATAACATAAATATTTACGAGATATACTATAAAAAAATGAATTTTATACAGAATTTTGATCGTCATGGTGTACTACTTTAAAAGAAGAACTATTACAAAAAAATTATATTTTAATTGATACTCCCTCCGTCCCGGTAGGTTCTATACGTTTGGTTTGGACACGGAGACCAAGAAAATGTATAAAAAATGAGTAAAATTAGATGAAAAGTGGGTAAAGTGGTGGGACTTATCAATATTTAATAATAGATTTGAGATAATGGAGAAAAATAGTGGGTGTAATAGTGTTTTATATTATTATAGAATAGAGATAGTGGAGAAAGTAGTGGGTATAATAGTGTTTTATATTATTAAAAGTTACTATTTTTGGAATGTATAGAAATGAGTGGGAAATCCCAAAATGGAAAGTGTATAGAAATGGGTGGGACGAAGGGAGTAATTTATATTCTCAAAAGTTCAAAGTTCCCGCATCATTAACATATTACAAAAAAGAGTATATTATATTTTAGCAATAAATATTTAAAAAAAATAAAAAATAATTTTTTTTATAAATATTAAGAAAAATTATTGATATTATCCTGGTAGTTTGGTCATAAATACCGCCAAAACATTCTCAACCGTTAGATCCAATACTTTTAAAAATAGACGATCATGATTATATCATATAAAAAGAAGTTATTATCTAAAAATGATATAAGTTAAAAGATATTATATTAGGATTGGATTTTCTAAAAAGTCAAAACATAAAAATAGTTGTAATTAAATAAGGAAACTCATTTAATAACAAAATAATAAAAATCGTTTAATCTTAAATAGATAGGTGAAAACCGTTAGATTTAACATTAAAAACTGTATTTGGCTAATAAAGGGTATTCTAATAATCTAAACTACATATAAGTAGATTTCCTAAATCGAATATAATTCTCAACATTAAATTTCGTCACTTTTCTCTTTTTAGTTTTAGAATAGTTTTTAATTGAAAAAGAACTATTAAACCACAATTAAATTAAAGATTATTTTGTGAATTTCATGTGGACTATAAAATTGGTCAAATCTAACTTTTATAACTCAATATAAACAAATATTAAATTGAGCGTGTAAAATATAATAAATATCAAATTTTTAACTACAATTTTTTTGGCTAAATCTTTTTTAACAATAATTTAATCATGTAAACTAATAACTTTTAAATATTAAAATATTCATAAATAAATATAATTATAAATATTAAAAAAACAATCGTGTGTTGCATGTGTAATAAAAATATAATTATAAATAAAATTTAAGTAACCGTGCATCGCACGGACTATAAGCTAGTTATATATAATTAGTGTAAAACACTTAAATGGTATGGTTTGGTCTGGTCATCGGGTAAAAATTCGCTACCCTGCGTAGCTAAATCTATTATAAAACGATTAAACAATTAGAGTTATTAATAATACTCTACTTTAGAGAAAAAGTAATATTTCTATAAAAGTAAAAAATAATAGAAGTAGTATAATTTTAATATTTTAAATATTTACACTAAAATTTATTAAAATTGAATTTATAAAAACAATGAATAAAGCACTTAAATGGTATTGTTTGATTTGGTCGTCGGCGGGTCCTACATAGCTAAAAATTCTCTAAGGGTCCTACATAGCTAAAACATCTCTACTATAAAACAATTACACAATTAGAATTATTAATACTACTCTACTTTAGAGAAAAAGTAATATTTCTATAAAAGTAAAAATAATAGAAGTAGTATAATTTTAATATTTTAAATATTTACACTAAAATTTATTAAAATTGAATTTATAAAAACAATGAATAAACATATAAATAATCATTCTTTTAGTGAATTTGTATATATAAAAAATTCGTAATTTTTATCATTTCAAGAAGTACAACATAAACCGAAATAATATATACATATGAAAAAATATATTATTAACTTAATGAATTTATATTTTTATAAAAATACACAAAGATATCAATAAAATAAATAAAATAATAAAAATTCTAAAATAAAATAACTTATTAAACTCCCGGTAATGCACGGCTATAAAGCTAAGGAATCGGGAGACACGTCTAAGAAAAAGATGAGGGAGTGTAATATAGTAAGGTAAAATTTTTAAAATAATGCTAGAGGTACCAAATTGGGTACAAAAATATGTACAAAATGACATGTGTCATTATTTAATTGGTTATAAATTAATTGACCCCTGCATTCATATCAATATCACAAATTAAAACATTCCAAATTGACACATGCCACATCATTCGGAACCTAAATTTTGTACCCAATTCGTTACCTCTAGCCCTACTCAAATTTTTATATTAAAAAGACCTCTAAATGCCTACGTCCTTTCTCCATTTTAAAATAATAGTACCACTTTAATTTTGGAGGGTCAAATTGCCCAAATTTTAATCACAAATTACAAATTATATATTTATGATTTATAAAAGCTTGAAAATGCATTTGAAAGTATATTATATATATATATTTTAATGATATAAATTTCTAAACTTTTTAATTATATATTATACTCTCTCCGTCCCATTGAATAATATACGTTTGGTTTGGACACGGAGACCAAAAAAATATATAAAAATGAGTAAAATTTGATGAAAAATGGGTAAAGTGGTGGTACCTAGATTTGATGAAAAATATATAAAAAATGAGTAATAATAGATTTAAGATAGTGGATGAAAGTAAGGGATGTAATAGTGTTTTATATTATTATAGAATAGAGATAGTAGAGAAAGAAGTGGGGGTAATAATGTTTTATACTATTAAAAGTTACTATTTTTGAAATGTAAGAAATGAGAGGCACATCTAAAATGCAAAGTGTATAGAAACGAACATAATAATTAAGTTAAAGTTCGGTATTGACCACACAAAAGCCTAAGAGAGAATACGTGACTATTGATTAGGGACATGTTTCAGACTACCATCTTTTGATTATCATAGACTATAACACTTGGCTCTTCATCTAATGTAGCATTGGCATTGTTTGATTACTGATTAGAGCCAGTGAACAACTAATGAGGACATATTATTTATTCAACAATCAAATTTACACAGACATTAACAAAGTGCACAACCTTTCGCAACATAAAGCAAATATTAGAATTATACTATAAAGGGAAGAACTAGAACATATTGAGATTGCAAAGAGTGAAATTATTCCGTAGGAGGGGTAGAGGGTTCCGAATCTGTAGGGGCTGTTGTAGTTTGAGGCGTTGACGACGCATCTGTAGGAGTTGTTGTAGTTGGAGGCGAGGACGACGACTCATCCGACTCCTCTGCATGAGGTGTTACGGTTGAAGGCGAGGACGACTCATCTGACTCATCTGTAGGAGGTGTTACAGTTGGAGGCGAGGATGATGGCTCATCTGTAGGAGGTGTTGACGTTGGAGGCGAGGATGACGAGGCATCAGTACGAGGTATTGGAGTTGGAGGCGAGGACGAGGCATCTTCTGGAGGTGTTGGAGTTGGAGGCGAGGACAGCGAGGCATCTGTAGGAGGAGTTGGAGGCGAGGACAACGAGGCAGTTGGAGGAGAGGAGAACCACACGTTCAATAAAAAGCCAGCCACAATTCCGATTAGTGCTACGTAAAGTGCAGATTTGAAAGAAAAGACTAGCTCATTTTTTCTACTTCTTTGTTTCTTCATCCTTTCCTGCAAAAGTAAAGAGAACAGTAGGACACGGTGGTCATATCTTCCATTGATACCATTAAAATATACTAGACTCAGTAGAGTATCAAATATTATACAAGATGTCCAGTTGAGTGATAATAATTGACGACTTTGATAGAACTTCCAACTGTCAGATAGCAAGTTATGGCAGGAACTCTGCTTATGCACATCTAATAGCACAACTGCACAAGTGAAACTTGTCTATAAAAGTTGGAACTCCAAGGATGTTTCTAATTTGCAGTTTCCGTCATAAATAATTCTTTTCCCATGGACTACTATCCATCACCTCACCTTTTAGTTTAATCCCATTGTCTTCCAAGGTAAGACTAATCGCGGGAAAATGAACTAAAAATTATAATAAAATTTATTCGGTATGATAACTTAAGTATTAAATGTAGTGTAATATGAGAAGAAATAATCTAATAGCCCGGGGACTATTGTAACAATGCAACTAAATGATTCTTGGGCTAGGATTAAGAAATGATTAAATTGATGGGGAAACTAACCACATCCCGTTGCAGCTGTTGCATTTGTCGGACAGCTGCATCCTTTTCATCTCTGAGACGCTGCAAAGCCTGATTCTACATATCCATGGAAGAGAACAAAAGGTTACATACTGGCAATGACCTGTGCTGAGACATAGAAGACAGCCCACAAGCTGCAAAAGTTATTCTGGCTGCTAAGACACATACAGTCTGCCTCTGACTAGTGCTAAACCTTGGTATGTCAGTTAAGCATGTCGAATACATGTCGCTCAATTTTAGATGGAAGACAAATCTCTTTACAGTTTATATGTATTTGAAATACTATACAACACAGAGAGCACTTGTTTACTCACAGTTAGGCAAATTTTGTGATGCAAAGCTAATACCGAGCATCTGTTTCACGTTGTTGCTCAGTTTATTAACTCAAAACGGGATAATATGAAAACTTACTGAATTTGTTGAGTAAAACTAGAAAAAATGGAAAAATTACTTACATCATCATTGGTTGCAGAGCCTTGCATCTGCAAATAACGAGGGAGAAGTTGTTACGAAGCTACGTCCTAAATATTCATCATTATTTTACACAGAACTGACAAGTAAGTTTGATTTGGATGAATCATACTTGTCCACCAACTTGGATTCATGAAAATTGTATGTTAAAAAAGCAAGAACATATGCATAACAGTTAAAAGGTAATGAGTAAAACATTAGAGTACAATGACTTTGTAATTATTAATTATATTATGAATTAAATTATTTTAAGGCAAATGACAAAGTTTAAAGAACAACTATGCCCAACATTAATAGATAAAATAGAGCTCACATTATCAGAACTTTGTTTTAGGCCATCTTCTCCATGTGTCGAGCCTGATTGAGGAAAGATGTACACAACCCTAAGCTTGCAATCTTCTACAACTTTCCCGCTCTCTTTAGTAAACTGATGCATCCATCATTTCCAGGAAAAAGTAGAACATAGAATTATTATTTTTGTTACTCAATAGCTACACAATTAAGGATTGAAAGATGTATATTCTCCAAGTAATAGTTCATACTGTATTTGGTGGAAGCTCATCAATATCAGTCTGCTGCGACACTTTTGTGCTTTGCAGGAGAAACTTATCTTTACACTGCATATCTGGAGGGTATTCTTTTTGAGCTTGAAGGGTTACTACAGGTAGAGAAGCCAGTCAAAGATAATTAAAAATGAAGACATCTAAATGTAAAACAGATTGCAAGTACATACGCGGCACAGTAAAAAAAGGTTTGATGTATGATTGTGATTTGTGACAGGAATGACAACACTACATCTGTTAGCCGGATATATCTAAAAGCATGCTCAGGTATTCAGTCGGACATCAGTAGAATACTGCTCTCTCTGTCCCACTCAAACTGGCTTGTTTGACTTTTTTGGGCAAATTGACTCAACAAGCAGAGTTGCCTAATCTATAGTTTCCTCATGCAACAGCAACACTAAAAGAAAATTGGACAACTAAAGCACACACCTCGTATGAGACATGAGTCCCAAGGCTGTATAACACCAGTGTTTGGTCGCACAAAGTATTTCTTTGGAGAAGTAGTCTTCACCTAAAAGATTAACATATAAATTGGAAAGGAAAGTAAATAATGGAATAGACTTCAAGCTAAATCATAAGCCAAAAAGAAACAGTATCAAGATGTTTGATAACTGTAAATACCTTGAAGGCCACATGTTCGTCTGTTGTGTTTGCAACTTTGAGATCACAAAAGACTTGCTTCTCCAGATCAACTGATACAAAATTAAATGTAGACACAAGCACATCAAAAGGAATACTAGTTGAGATACAATTATTAAGTGAAAAAATCAATACTCCCTCCGTTCCATCCATTTGTTAACATTTGAAATGAAGGGCTCGACACGCATTTTAAGACTCTTATAAAATATAATATAGTTCCATTATTTATTTTTAATTTTTTTCTTTTTTTAAATAAAAATTCAAACATTTAATTTTTATTTAGAAGATTTTTTTTAAAAACAATTAATGAAATTATACCGTCTTAAAATGCGTGCCGAACATCCTTTTCCAAATGTTAACTTTCTGCTGGGACGGAGTGAGTAATACATTAAAAATACGCGAGAAAAAAATGAAAAAAGAAAGGGTGCAATGAGCATGCAAACATACATTGAAATCTGAGCTCATCAGGAATAATAGAGACGAACTGGTTAGTAACGCCAGGCATTTGTGCAGCAAATCAATCCCACGGCAGGGCCTTATACACACACATGCAACTGATTTAATCAAAACACTGTAATTTTTAAGGGCCTGGTGAATGAAGGAGCAGCAACAACAAAAAAATAAAACATGCAAAATGGAAAAAAGAATTACAAAGGGATTGAAAAAGATTGATAATGAGGACGGGAGGAGATAAAAACCTGGAGAGAAAAAGGGGGAGCATTGGACACATTTGTGGTGTGTTAAATTGGCGGTCAAGTCGGATCACCGGAATTTTTATATCGACGGTGTGGAAATATTTAAAAAAAATTCGGGCCTCCTGGATTGCAATACGGGTACTGCTTCATTGTTGGGTCGAGTCGACTACGGTTGTAATTTTCAGTTTTTAATTGCTACTAGATTATAGTCCGTGTTTTGGTACTTTAAAATTGTATTTTAATAAAAATTAGGGGGGTTTTGAGAATGAGTAGTGTTAGAGGTACCGAATTGGGTACCAAAAATTGGTACAAAATGATGTGGCAATGACGATGTGTCATTTAAAAATGTTTTTATTGGTGCTATTAATGTGAATGCATGTGGGTTCAGTAATATAGAACCAATCAGATTCTAACACATGTAATTCGGTACATCTTTTTGTACCAAATTCGGTACCCTTAGCATTATTCTTTCAGAATTACTCAATTTTAGAATTTTTTTTGCAAAATTATCCTGTCTTTTTAAAATATTTTGCAAAAATATTAATATATTGACAAAATATCAACTTTTTAAAAATATTTATAAAAATACGGTATGCAACTTTTGCAACCATATCTGCAACTGCATCAACCAAAATCAACCACAAATGCAATTTATAAAAATTTAATAAATAAATCATCTTTGATTGCATAAGTAACTAATAAGTAATTGTCCCTGCGGGGCCAAGGTAAAACAACCATAGTCGGTTCCTCTAATTCTGTCCCGATAGAAATCTCATCATCATCAATCTTAATTGACTTCTTCTTTGACTTATCCTCCCCACCAGGTGCATCGGTGCATCTTCCTCACTTCTGATAGGCTTTTTTCAACTCATATGTCCTAATTCCTCACTTCTGATAAATGAGTGTAGAGTTATTTATGAGATTCACTTATTAAAAAAAATTAATATCTGATTGATTTGGTTGCAGACCGTATTTTTGCAAATATTTTTATGTTGCATCTTCTAATTTCCTCACTTACTCACTTTTGATAGGCTTTTTTCAACCTATATGATAGGCTATGTATAGCCCGGACTCATCTAGGGTCCTGATTCACTTCTGAACCGGATTCATAGTAGAGCTATGGATCACCTCCTAGTCTGAACCCATATTCGAGTCATGACTCACTTCCAAATCCGGGTTCATATTTGAGTCATGGCTCATCTCCAAGCCCGGATTCATATTTGAGCAATGGTTTAATCCCAAATTTTAACCCACTTTAACCTAGCGGCAAAGGAAATAGCTTGCGTGAGAAAAACTAAACCTTGTTACGTGACATGCTTAGGTCATCATTGATGGCCACACCTGATGACGACACGTAAAGATACCTAATGATTGGCACAATTATGTCCTATCTAAACCACACGCCAGCAGGAGCCTGGCACACGACACCACAATTCTCACCTGGACACGTGTGACCCATCAACAACACACATGTGTCCTACTTATCTAGAATCCAACGCTCATGATTGCAGGTACACCCTCTGAACCCTAATTTTGGGCCTATAAATAACCCAAGAAGGAAAGGTTTGGGGTTACTCTCTGATTATATATACACACTATACACACACCCTCCATATTGAGATATCTCTATAGTCTTATCTTATCTTCCAAAGCCCACACGTACTCTCACGCCGGAGGCACCGCCAGGGTCCAAACCCCCCTCCGATGTTGTTTTGCAGACACCCACCAACAGCTACACCGCTTCCAGGCGTGGGGACAGCTAGGAAGGGCTGGATCGGATTCTGGAGATATCATGTATCTCTCTCAAAAAACATAAAAAAGAAATCTTGAATGTATCGTAATGCTTTGAACGTTTCAAATTCAAATATTATTTGAAAGACTAGTTGATATCTCCAGAATCCGATCCAGTCCTTCATAGTCGTCCCCACGCCCGGAAGCGGTGTAGTTGCTGGTGAGTGTCTGCAAAACAACACCGGAGGGGGGTCATCGGATTTCAAGATGAAATGGAGCAATGTCTTTTCAAAAGAAGGGGGGGAAACGGAAAATCGTTTCATATCCAGAACTACCAAAATGCCACAAAGCCCGGACTCGTTTCCTCTTTAAAGCCAGAATTCGTTTTCAACCCCAGATTGCCATTTGTGATAACAATCCGGGTTGAGGGCAACTATCAAGCCAAAAAAATTTCTAAGTTACCCAAGGTTTTACAGCCTTGGACTTGAGAAAGAACCATGGCTCAGTTTCAACCCCGAATTGCCATTTTTGATAACAATCCAGGTTGGGGGCAACTATCAAGCCAGAAAATTTTCTAAGTTACCCAAGGTTTTACAGCCTTGAACTTGAGAAAGAAACATGGCTCATTTTCAACCCCGGATTGCCATCCTTGATAACAATCAGGGTTGGGGGCAACTATCAAGCCAAAAACTTTTCTAAGTTACCCAAAGCTCTACAACTTTGGACTTGAGAAAGAACCATGTCTCATTTTCAACCCCGGATTGCCATCCTTGATAACAATCAGGGTTGGGGGCAACAATCAGGCCAGAAATTTTTGGTAAAGTTACCCATTCAGGAGCTTCTACTCCCCCATCCAGAAAATCTGAATAAGGGAGTGGGGGCAAATGATAGGCTATGTATAGCCCGGACTCATCTAGGGTCCTGATTCACTTCTGAACTGGATTCATAGTTGAGCCATGGATCACCTCCTAGTCCGAACCCATATTCGAGTAATGGCTCACTTCCAAATCCGGGTTCATATTAATTTGAGTCATGGCTCACCTCCAAGTCCGGATTCATATTTGAGCCATGGCTCAATCCCAAAGTTTGACCCACTTTAACCTGGCGGCAAAGGAAATAGCTTGCGTGAGAAAAACTAAACTTTGTTACGTGACATGCTTAGGTCATCAATGATGGCCACACCTGATGACGACATGTAAGGATACCTAATGATTGGCACAATTATGTCCTATCTAAACCACACGTCAGCAGGAGCCTGGTACACGACACCACAATTCTCACATGGACACGTGTGACCCATCAACATCACCCAGGTGTCTTACCTACCTAGAATCCAACGCTCATGATTGCAGGTACACCCCATGAACCTTAATTCTGGGCCTATAAATAACCCAAGAATGAAAGGTTTGGGGTTACTCTCTGATTCTATATACACACTATACACACACCCTCCATATTGAGGTATCTCTATAGTCTTATCTTATCTTCCAAAGCCCACACTTATTCTCACGCCGGAGGCGCCGCTAGGGTCCAAACCCCCCTTCGGTGTTGTTTTGCAGACACCCACCAACAACTACACCGCTTCCAGGCGTGGGGACGGCTGGGAAGGACTGGATCAGATTATGGAGATATCACTATACATCCTAATTCCTCACTTCTAATAGATGCGTGTAAAGTTGTTTATCATATTCACTTGTTAAAAAAAAGTTGTATTTGGTTGCGGACCGTATCTTTGCAAATATTTTTAGGTTGCATCTAGTTGCAGACCGTTTTTTTTTGCAAATATTTTCAGAAGATGTTAAAATAGAAAAAAATACTTTAAAAATAGTATTTTTGATAATTTCTCTAAAAGTTATTAATACATATTTTTATTCATTCAAGATAAAAAATAATAAAATCTTGAAAAAACTAATATTAATATAATATAATATTTTTTCATGTTTATATATTTTGTAACTGTTAGATACCTAAATTTTAAAATTTGGCATTTACATTTAGGGAGTATTCGGTTGATGGTTAATGAGCCCGCTTATTGGAAAATCTAACCTTAAATTTAAGTGATAGTGTTTTGATTAGCAATTTAGTGAGTGTTTGGATGAGGGGATTTAAAAGCGGTTAACAAGAATGGAATTTCGTTAACCATACATCATGTTTCAATTAGTTTTTTCACTTGTTTGCAATGGATTTCTGAATCCTATTACCAGTTGTCTAAAGCCCAACTTTACCCCGGATTATGTATCTTATTTCTGGTTCTTTTAATTTTCATTGGTAACTGGCGATTTATATTTTACTCAACGTCAGCATCTTATCTCTTCTATCTGCTACCTTCTTTCATTAGTTTCATCTGTCAACTTCAGTTAAATTTGTATAATATATGTATATATATGCGGATATTTTGAACTCCAATTTCACCCTAAATTTATCTATATATTCACATGAATTTGTATATTTGCTTGTGTGTGTATATATGGCATTGCTTGTTGGTTTGGTTGCAAGATACTTTATAATCTACTGAACCATTACGGGTGTGTGCTTTGTTCAGAACACGTTGGAGGAAAATCTCCACTGAAATTTGCATGCATTTTCTAAAAGCTTACTCTCCGAACTTTATAATTTAAAAAACTTAATAAATTATTTTTCTTGTTAATCAAATAATTGTTTCATACAATTTGTTTTATTTGTCATTTTACAAAAATAAATTAAATTAAAACAAAATTGATTCACATCCCGTACCATCCAAACGTATAGGTAAAATCATTCTCATTTCTATTTTTCCTCATTTGCATTCCCTCATTCTCCATCCCGATTCCGATTACCCTAATGCATCTGAATGCCTCTAAGAGTTGAGTTAAACTTTTAACTTTGATTTGATCAGTGGAATATTCATTTATAAAGTTTTGTACCCGTTTTATATTCGTATAATTTTCAACTCATATTTTATTATAAAAAATTTGTTTATCAACTTTACATGTCATTTGCAATTTTACAATTTTGATAAACGCAATAATAAACATCATCACATAACATATAAAACAGAGAAATGTTAATCATAGCCCTAAAAGCTATATTTAAGCATTAAAGTATCTTATTTTTTTATGTTTAAGCATTTAATGTTAGTAATAAATTTTCAAAATTAGTAAGATATTAGAAAATTATAAATATTGATTGTTAAATTTTAATGAAATCAATTGCATTTATGGAAATGAATCAAAATGAGAGATTTAGTTATGAAAATAAGTTAAGCGTATTAATGATAACTAGCATAATAGCTCGTGCAAGGCACGAGACTTTTTCTAGCAATGTACGGAAGTGCGAAGTTCTTAAGATTTAAGAATTCTGATTGTACACTAATTTTATTTGAATTAAAATATATGAACTCCTAAGCATTGTATTTTAAATGTATGAGCCAACTAAAATGTAACCGGAAGAACACATTCCTTAGTAAATGTTTAGACACTCGGGTGATGGTAGATCATATCATGTTTGCCATTTTCTCTTTATTGTTGACGGTTTGAGGCTTCGATGATGCTGGTGATCACATATATTTGGTTGTAAGTGATCCGTGACTGATGTTCTCATGTATCTTGAATGAAACTTTAGTTCTTTTGATAACACAAAAATGTGTTCTGAAATCGGCACTGCTATAGCATTTCGAGGTTGCACCCTGTGTGAACTTGGGATGATATTAGTTAGACTCGCTATGTATATATGTGTGCATGCATCTATGC
Organism: Heracleum sosnowskyi; assembly: GCA_030848705.1. NCBI lineage: Eukaryota > Viridiplantae > Streptophyta > Magnoliopsida > Apiales > Apiaceae > Heracleum > Heracleum sosnowskyi. Next base: position 2,315,067 of record CM061242.1, on the reverse strand, counting down.
GTTGATATCAGATGGGATTTTATGGTAATACATGATGTCCTTTTTTTGCTTGTTAGCAGCAATATGAGGAAATTCTGAATAGCTGCGCTAATTCCCTAGTCTGACTCAAAAATTTAGCAGACTCCGATTTAGGAGGGGAGCCTGTTGCATCTACTATCATTATTCTCAATCCGGTAAATCAGATTCTCAGTCACGTGTTATTTTCTAGCAATTGTCATAATGTCCCTAATTTAATTTATAGATAATTTGATTTATTCAAATTCGGTATGCACTAAAAATAAGATATTTCTTAACCTATAAATATGTTATATAAGTCATATTTATACTGATTTACTAAACGTGTACAAATTTATTACAAGTCTTGCTGCAACTTTGAATCTTAAATTTCTAGTCAAAAAAAAAATTGAAGTTAAGAGAACATAAAGTTTAAAAAATAGACGTGTTTTTCTTTTTCACTCTCAGTAAATCTATCTATGGAAATTAAAATTTTGAGTTAATAGTTTATCAATTTACACTAATTGTTTTGCTTTTCTTGTATTAAAAAATTCAATAAAGAAAGGTTACATAAAGTTTTCTATTTCCTTTCTTTTCAAAAGTATACTCAACTCTTAGTTGGACATGTGACATATTTATTTGCATCAGTCATGTTCTTTAAATTTTTGGCATTGTAGAAAATTTAATATTTATACACGTAACGATGAGAAGCGGTAAAGGTATTGTCCAATCAATGTACAAAAAAATAATTAACTCCGAGTGTATAATGTGATTGATCGATCATAATATTTTTCGTACTTGTATGATATGAAATATCATGTTTTCTAAAATTTGTTCACTTGACTATGTATTTTAATCTATTTAATTTATTATACAATTTATTCTCAAAAAATTTCCATTTATTCCAACTCAAGTTTATCTCTTTGTATCATCCGACCTTCTCAACATGATTATATAACTTGTTTAGTTATTTTCTTGTGCTGTAAAATATTTTTAAAATCTCATCTTTTAAATTTTTTAACTCAAGACAAATAATTTTTCATATGTATTATTTATGATTTTTCAAAAAAATATTCAAATTTACCTATTATATATTTATTAATTCAATTTCAAATAAGCAAGTATTATCTTCCATAAAATTAATATAAGAATTTATATTGAAATTAATTACAAATGTGTTACATACATGATTCATCCAACATAATTCTAAATCTAGTCACTTCTATTATATTTATACTATATTATTGAAACCGAAATATTAAAATTTTGATAGTTGGTCGGTACGGTACTCGGATTTTGGTATTTTAACTTTAGTTCTTTTATTTTTACAATTTTACGGTAATTTTTTATAATAATAATTTTATTCAAAACATATCTCTAAAAAATTGTTAAACACAAAACTCTTAAAACACAGTTTATCGCCATCAAACACAAACACCTACGTCAATTCGACGCCGAGTTCAACAACCATATATAAGTGTTCAGATTTAAAATCATTTTCTTAAAAAACAAATATTAATATAAAAATAAAATATTAAACTCGTGCATGACATATGTTATGAGTTCGTATTTGTATATGTAATAAAAATACTCATGAATATCGTGTACACATGTTGTCGATATGTGTTATATACCAGTGATTGTTGTATAATTTTTAAATATTTTGACACTAATTTTTATTAATTTAAAAACAAATAATTAAAAAATATACAAAGAATCTAATTGTAATATGTCACTCATCTTTAGGGGAGGCAAAATCAGACCCGACCCGACAACTCGACACGAATTCGACCCGAAAAGTACGAATTCAGGTTGGAGTTTTTCGGGTTCGGGTCGATTTCGGGTTGACCCAAAATTGACCCCAAAAATTCGGGTCATTTTCGGGTTAATTTCGGGTTACCCAAAACTTACCCGAAATTACCCGAAATAATATTTATATAATATAAAATAAAATATATTCTGAAAATTGTTATGGATTAAAAAACGTGCTTTGTGAATTTAATGCTAGGTTTAATGAGCTTCGAGCTTTAATGGCTGCACTCGTGTATCCGGACTAAATTGGTCCTCACAAGATGCCTACGTATCTCAAATTGTTATTGAGAATCAAGCCAAAGACGTAGTTCTGATTGTAGGATCAGGGACCTTATATAGGCGGCTGGAGCCTAGTATTTATGGTATGTTTGGGAGACTTAACGGATAAGTCTTCTTTTTGATATTGGATAAGTATTGTATTTCTTGCTGAAGAATTCGTTTCCTTGTTGATAAAGGTTATGACTCATTGATTGCCTTTAATTGGGATTCCAGATCCTTCTTTGACTAATTTTCCATAATCAAGGCTCTTTTCATGAGCTGTATATTTTCCCTACTCATTAATTACGAAATTAATGAATAATTAGGGTATTGGGCTTTAAATATCGGCCTTTTGTTTGACCAGTCAATTATATTTCTATAATTACTTTTCTGACCATATCATTTGCCCCCCAACTTCTAGGAAAATCTCTCTTGGATTATCGTAGAAGTTATTTCATTCAGGAGTTACGAAATTTTCTTCCATATCGTGGCTTGGTTTGACGAACATATAGTTCTAAACCAATTTTATAATTCTCCAAAACAGGAATCGGGATTTTTCATCAATTCCCTGGAACATAAATTGATTTTTGAATTTTTCATGTCATTTTCGACCAGGATCCTGGTCGAATTCGACCTTGATTTTAGCTCCTGGTCGAACTCCTTCGACCAGGTTTCTGGTCGAATAATACTGTCAGTTTGCCTCCTGGTCGAATGCTTACGACCAGGTTTCTAGTCGAAGTAGAGCCTCATTTTCCCCCCCTAGTCGAATAGCTTCGACCAGGATTGTGGTCGAACAGGACTTTCATTTTGCATCCTGGTCGAATGATTTCGGCCAGGTTCAAGGTCGAACATGGCTTTCATTTTGGTGCCTGGTCGAATGATTTCGATCAGGAACATGGTCGAACGTGACTTCAATTTTGGTGCCTGGTCGAATGATTTCGACCAGGAACATGGTCGAACGAGACTTCAGTTTTGGTGCCTATTCGAACTCATTCGACTAGGATTCTGGTCGAATACTTGGTTCGTTACAGACTTTTAGGGCCCACATATATTGGGCTTCATTTGGGCCCAAGGATTTTAGCAATTGGGCCTTCATCTTTTTATTGGGCCTTTAGCCTTTTTTAATAATTGGGCTTTTATCCTTTCGACGAGATTATTGGTCGAATACAAGAGCCATTTTGGGCTTTATTCGAACTTATTTGATCAGAACTTTGATCGAAAATGTAGTTTGTTTTTTGTAATGGGCTTAGTTGGGCCCAAGGATCTTCACTGTTCAACTTTATCAATTGGGCTTTTAGCCTTTTATGGGCCGTACCGGCTAATGCCGGTTGCCCTTCCTTCAACCGGCCCATTGACCGGCTGTGATCCCTATATAAGGGTGAGTTCTCATTTGTTTCCATTCATTCTTCACATTTCACTTTCTCAAAGTTACTCTGCTAAATTTTCTCCGAAATTTTCTTTAGATTGCTCTGCTAGGGTTCTGTCGCAAGGCGATTCCCGACGAAATTTTCTCACCGTTTTCTGGGTTTTCACTTGAAGATTTTCTTTGAAGATTCTGGGTTTCTTTGAAGATTCTGGGTTTCCTTGAAGATTTCTGGGCAATTTTCTTTGAAGATCTGAAGATTTTCTGGGTTAGAAATGGCCGATCGAGCTTCCCAACGCCTCCAAAAGATGAATTCCGCTTCAAAAAGAGGTACCCCCATTCCTATTCGTTCAAAATACATGTCTTTGCATGATATGATTAATGAACGTGGGGATGAATACCCGTCAGTGTCTGCTTTAGATTCGTATGATTGTAGCAATAGATTCCATGAAGTAGATATGATAAAAGATTATAATAAGATGTATAGGGTAAAGGCCCCCTTAAAGCTTGTTCCTGCCGGCCCCGGTGACCGTTCTTGTCACTGGCGGTCAAATGCTTTGTGTATTTATAGGGATGCCATAGTTGCTGGGCTTAGGTTCCCTTTTCACGAGTTTATTCCTAGACTTTTGGCAGATGTCCAAGTCAACCCTTGCCCATTACCTCCAAATGCCTGGAGGATAATTAATTGTTTCATGGTTTTATGCCTTCGTAAAAACTTTCCTCTTTCTGTACCTTTGTTTAGAAAGATCTTTCAGTTTAAGAATAGCTCAGCCAACAACTTGGGTTGGGTGTATATAAGCCATAGGGTAGGCTTCCCTTTCATTTTTCACCCCAAATCAATCCCAGATAATAACCCCAAATGGAAAAATGAGTTCATGTATCTTGTATGGGAAGGAGGGGACTGGGGAACCCTGTTCCGTACATCTTTTGGGAGAGTTTCTGATGGTAGTCCCGGTAACATTGTCTTGAATGAGGAGGAGCTACATGCCTACTCAGAGCTCATTAAGGATAATGGGACTACCGTGGCTTGGGAGTTACTGGACGAGTTCGTCCTCAAGTCCGTTGGGCTCTCTACTGTTCATGATAAGGGTATTTTTGCTTATCCCTTTTCATTATGCCTATTTTTATTTCTTTGTGATTTTCTGTTAACCATTTTCCGGCTTTTCTTGTAGCTGCGGCCTTTATCAACAAGACCAATGAGCCCAAGGATGTAGAGACATCCAGGATGAAAAGGGCTAGGATCGGGGATGATCCCAGGGGGAAAGCCAGTGCTCCCAGCTTCTTGATCCCTTCTGTGGATGAGGTGGACATTCCTGTGTCTGCCAAGTCCTCAGTGTGGCGCCCCAACTGGGGTATCAGGAAGAAGGACACCATTACTGGGGTGTCCAAACATGCTGTGGACTGGTCGTACCACTCTCTTACCCCTTGTGATTACAAGGATTTCGTTGCAGATTCCACCCTTGAGGGTGCTGAGCATCTTGGGGCTCAAGCTATTGCTGCGGTAATTTTCTTTACCTTAGCTATTTCTTTGAAGTTTCTGCTTATATTTTCCTAACTTTTATCTTTTGGCAGACCAATGCCAACTTTCAGGGGGTATTGTTCCAAGCTAAGGCTTGGCGTACCTCATCTGAGGCCAATAGAGTCAAGCTGGAGAGGTCCGAGGAGGAGGTGAAGTCTCTTAAGGAGACTCTTGCCAGGAGGGAGAAGGAGCTTGCTGACGCTCAGGCTGATATTGTTGAGCTGAGGAAAGGCAAGGATGATTGCATTGATGAGTACCTTGACTCTCAGGAGTACAAGGACTTGATCGAGAAGCATGACGAGGTCCTTTTCCCAGTTCAGCATACTTCAGGATGGGAGGATGCTGTTCAGGCTATCTTGGCCAAGCATCCTGGAGTCTTTGATGCTGCTGACTTTCCTGCTCCTCACCCTCCTACTCCCTTGGAGCGTATCTTGGCTGGAGTAGATGACATGGAGGAGGATGATGCCAGGATTTTAGACCCAGGACATTCATCACCCCTCGGTGACACTTCTGCTGATGACCATGATGCTGATGAGCATTCTTCTGGCTCTAGCTCAGGGGAGGAGACAGATGCGGGAGTCAAGGATGGTGACGCGCAGCCGTAGTTTGTAGTTTCTTTATGGCCATTCATGGCTTTGTATTTTCTTTCTATGTATTTCCAGCCTTTGGGCTTAACTTAAACTTTTGTAAGTTTAGTTTTATTTATATTTTGTGGCCATTCATGGCTTGTGTTGTTTTCTTGCCTTTTGCACGTTTAGTTAGCATTTTGTACATATCTATCAATATGTAATGCCTTCAAAACATGATGAATAGGAGTATATAATTCATAACTTTGAAGAATGGGCTCAACCCTTACATAATACTCAAGTTTTAAAAACTTGGTTTGGTTTTATCAAACCTTATTTCTAGTAGTGAATCCACTTAGGAAACACCTTAAACATAATAAATTTTCAAGTTGGAGGCATGCCAAGTTCTTGGCACCTCATGCCCTTCAAGGATTTCTAGCTTGTAGGAGCCTCGACCAAATATGTTTTTGACGCGATATGGTCCTTCCCAATTTGGGGCCAACTTCCCTTTTTGTCCAACTCCGGATGCTTCAATCTTTCTGAGAACCAAGTCTCCTTGACGAAAGAACCTTTCTTTAACCCTTAGGTTGTAGTAGAAAGAGGCTTTCTTTTGATGTTCAACTATCTTGGCGTTTGCTTCATCTCTAACTTCATCAATTAGATCCAAAGCTAGCCTCAAGCCTTCTTCATTCTCTTCTGGTTCATAAGCCTCAACTCTTGGGGAGGTGTGAGTAATTTCCACTGGGACCACTGCCTCTGCTCCATAAGCCAATAGGAACGGAGTTGCCCCGGTGGTGACTTTGCAAGTAGTACGATATGCCCAAAGTATAGGGAGTAATTCGTCTACCCAAGTGTTTCTGGAGCGTTCAACTCTTTTCTTTATTCCATCAAGGATGATTCGATTTGCAACCTCAGCTTGCCCATTTGCTTGAGGATGGGCGATAGAAGTGAAGCGCAACTTGATATCGTTTTCATCACAATACTTCTTGAACTCATCGTTGTTAAACTGGGTTCCATTGTCCGTGACCAGGAATCGTGGAATTCCATATCTGCATATCACATTTTCCCAGAAGAATTGCATCACTTGCTTGGTGGTTATCTTGGCTAATGGCTTAGCCTCAATCCACTTGGTGAAATAATCAATTGCTACTATCAAGAACTTTCTTTGAGCACTTGCCATAGGAAATGGCCCGAGTATATCCATTCCCCACATAGCAAAGGGGATAAGTGAGTTAATGGATGTCATCATCTCTGGTGGTTGCCTAACCACTGGTGCATGTTTCTGGCACCGTTCACATTTCTTGACGTAGCTTTTAGCATCAGCAAGTATGCTTGGCCAATAGAAACCTAGACGAGTGACTTTATGAGCCAGGGCTCTGCCCCCCAAATGTTGCCCACAAATCCCTTCATGCACTTCCTTTAGGGCCAATTCTGCCTCTTGAGGTCTCAAGCACTTTAAGTACGGAATAACAAAAGATTTCTTGTATAGGATTCCCTCAATTAGGGCATACCTTAGTGCTCTGACGTATAGCTTTCGTGCTTCTGAAGTGTCGTTGGGCAGCCACCCAGTTTCCAGATGAGCTTTGATGGGATCCATCCAACAACTGGTGATACCAATGGGGGCTACCAACTTTCCATTGATGCTTGGGGTCTTCAAGACTTGGAAGTATACACTCCCGGCGTAGTTTTCAATTTCAGAAGAGGCAAACTTAGACAAGGCATCAGCCTTCATATTTTCCTCCCTTGGAATGTGCTCCACATAGCATTCATCGAACTGAGTCATAATGGCCTTGACAAGTTTTAAGTACTTGGCCATGACTTCATCTCTGGCCTCAAACTCCCCATTTACTTGGGAAACCACTAGCCTCGAGTCTCCACATACTTTCAGAGTTTTGACTCTCAAGGCTCCAGCCAGCCCTAAGCCAGCTATCAGAGCTTCATACTCAGCCTCATTGTTTGTCGTCGGGAAGTCAAGTTTTAATGCATACTCTATTAGGAATCCATCAGGACTCTGTAGCACTAAACCAGCTCCACTTGATTTTGTTTTTGATGCTCCATCAAAATAGAGCACCCAACATTCTTTGAAGGTCATTTCCTCATCTTTCTTATCTTCCATAGTTACTTCCTGCCCCCTGACTTCTTGGTTGTCAATGGTGCATTCAACCATGAAGTCAGCAAGTGCCTGAGCTTTTATGGCCGTTCGAGGCTTATACTTGATGTCGAATTCGCCCAATTCAATGGCCCATTTGATCAATCTTCCACTAACTTGAGGGCTATGCAAGATGTTTCTTAGAGGTTGATCAGTCAAGACCTCTATCTTGTGAGCCTGGAAGTAGGGGCGTAGCTTTCTTGAGGCCATTATCAAGGCTAAGGCAAACTTCTCAACCATTGAGTAGTTTATTTCTGCCCCATGTAGAATCTTGCTCACATAGTAGATGGGTTTCTGAACCTTTACTTCTTCCTTTACCAAAACAGCTCCAAGGGCTGTGTTGGAAACCGCCAAGTATAAATAGAGAATTTCTCCTGGCTTGGGTTTTACCAACAGTGGTGCTTCAGCCATATATTTCTTCAGGGCCTCAAAGGCCTCTTGACTTTCAGTTGTCCATTCAAAATTCTTCACTTTTTTGAGTGCTTTGAAGAAGGGTAAACACTTCTCTCCAGACTTGGAGATGAATCTTCCCAAAGCAGCCACTCTTCCCGTAAGTTTCTGGACATCCTTGACAGTCTTTGGTGGTTCCATGTCTAGAATCGCTTTGATTTTGTCGGGATTAGCCTCGATTCCTCTCTTGGAAACCATCAGGCCTAAAAACTTTCCCGAGCCTACACCAAAGGCACACTTAGCTGGATTCAACATCATCTTGTGGTGTCTTAGCACTTCAAAAGCCTCTCGGAGGTGCTCAATGTGATCGGCCTTATCAAGGCTCTTGACTAACATGTCATCTACGTAGACCTCCATGGTTTTTCCAATCAGGTGCTCAAAGATTTTGTTCACCAACCTTTGATAGGTTGCTCCAGCATTCTTAAGCCCAAAAGCCATGACTAAGAAACAGAAGACACCAAAGTCAGTGATGAACGACACTTTGGCGATGTCATCTTTGTGCATCTTGATTTGATTATATCCGCTGAAGCCATCCATGAAACTTAGCATCTCATGCCCAGCAGTGACATCTATCAAGGCATCAATCCTAGGTAAGGGAAAACAATCCTTAGGACATGCATCATTCAAGTCGGTGAAGTCGACGCACATTCTCCACTTCCCGTTAGCTTTTTTGACCATCACAGGGTTAGCTAACCATTCCGGGAATTGGATTTCTTCAATAAACCCAGCTTCTAAAAGCTTATTTACTTCTTGCTTAATGGCTTCAAGCCTTTCTGGTGCAAAACTTCTTTTCTTTTGTTTCACTGCCTTCCTTTCTGGATCCACATTCAATTTGTGAGATATTAGTTGGGGATCAATCCCTGGCATGTCAGCCGCTGTCCAAGCAAAAACGTCATTGTTCTCTTGAAGAAAAGTTGCGAGTTTGCCTTTCAATGGTTCGGGCAGTAGTGCCCCAACATAAGTCACCTTCTCTGGTTCATCCGGGACTAAGGGAATTGGGATTAAATCCTCAGCTGGTTTCCCTCTTCGGTCCTCATTGTCACTAGTGTCCATATCTTCAATGGGGAGAACCTGCCCCCCAACTCCATCAGGCCTCAACGCGGCTACATAACAACTTCTAGCCATCTTTTGGTCTCCCCGTTCTTCGCCAATCCCATTCGGAGTGGGGAATTTGAGTTTCAGGAGGTAAGATGAGGCAACTGCCTTAAACGCATGAAGACCCGTCCTCCCAAGGATCGCATTGTAGATTGAGGTTGCCTTTATAACTATGAAGTTCAGCATCTGAGTGGATGTATTCGTTCCTTGCCCCATGGTCATTGGGAGTTGGATAGTGCCTTCCACCTTTGATTCCACTCCATTGAACCCATATATGGGCATATTAGAGGGTGTCAACTGAGAATCAGTGTAACCCATCTTGATAAAGGCATCGTGGAACAAGATATCTACTGAGGCTCCATTGTCGACTAGGACTCTCTTTGTTTCGGAGTTGCCTATCACAGGTACTATGACAAGAGGATCATCGTGGGGGAACTTCACCCCTTCCAAGTCTGAATCATCAAAACCTATTGACACTTCTGTTCGTGCACGCTTCGGTGCTTCTCCAACGACGGTCAGTACCTCTCGGGCATAAGCTTTTCTTGAGTTTCGGGAGGACCCAGCAGCAGTTGGCCCTCCGAATATCATGTTGATCACTGGCCCTCGGGGCTTGGGATTCCGATCTTGATCGTTGTCCCTTCTATCATAATCCTTTCTTTCATAGTTCCCCCTTTGGCTACCTTGGCTTCCATCCTTAGTGAACTTGCTGAGTTTTCCTCTTCGTATCAGAAACTCAATCTCATCTTTCAATTGCCTACAATCGTCGGTGTCATGACCGACTTCTTTGTGGAACCGACAAAACTGATTTTGGTTCCGTTTGGACAAATCAGCCCTCATTGGCTTTGGCCATTTGATATCTTCTTCCTTGGCTATCTCCATCAGAATTTGACTCCTGGGAGTATTCAATCTTGCATACTCCGTGAACTTTGGCCCAAAGTTATTTCTCTTGGGTGGAGAGTCAGAATTCTTTGATGTTCGGGGAAACTTTTCCTTGACGTCGTACTCCTGAGTTTCTTTTCTTTTCTTTGAGTTTCCACCGTCGCCAGCGGTGGGTTCATACTTTCTCATGCTTTCCTCAGCCTTGATGTACTTTCCGGCTCTATCTTGGAGCTTCAACATGCTCTCCGGTGGATGTTTAGCCAACGACCTCCTGAAGTGGTCATCAGTGGTTCCTTGTTGCAGGGCTATCATAGCCACTTTGTCGTCTAAGTCCGGGACTTTCAAAGCCTCTCGAGTGAATCGATTAATGTAGTCCCTTAGGGCTTCATTCTTTCCTTGACGTATTGCCATGAGTGATGCAGAACTTTTCTCATGCACCCTTCCACTAATGAACTGATTGATGAAAGCCTTGCTTAGCTCCTTAAAGGACCCAATAGAGTTGGGAGGTAGACGGCTGTACCAACGTTGAGCCATACCTGCAAGAGTTTGGGGAAACGCCCTACACTTGACTGCATCGTTGGCTGGCTGCAACAGCAGTGCATTGGAGAATGTCCTTACATGATTTGCGGGATCTCCCGTTCCATCATAGGCTTTGATCGAAGGCATCTTAAACTTTCTGGATATAGCCGTTTTCATGATGTCTTGAGTAAACGGTGGTGTAGGATCATCAGGATCTCCTAGGGGCAACAGATTACTAGGATCACCCCTTGGGGCTTCAGCCCTCTTGGTCCTTCTTGGTGGATCCAAGTTGATTATCGGGATTCCTTCAGTCGTTCGGCCCCGAGTTTGAGCGGCCTCTTCTTCAGCAAGGAGTTTTTTGAGCCTTGCAGTCTCTGCCTCATGGGCTGCAAGCTTCTCCCTAGTAGTTTGGGGTGGCTCCCGATTTGTCTGTGAAGAACGTCTCCTCCTTGGGGCGACATCCTCCCCAGTTGTATAACCCTCATCCTCAGTGTATGGGCCAGAGTAATCTTGAATGAGAGGGGTCTGACGAGTTTGTTGATTTTGGGGTCCCAGACCTTGAATATAAGGAGGCACATATGCCTCATGGTAGATTGGATTAGTTCCACTACCGCCCGCCATGGGTCGAGGGGGCATGCCATAGCTTGGCATCCCCAAAGTCTGATTCGCGTATTGAGGGAGATCAGTAGTATGGAGTTGAAGGCTCCTTGGTGCACTCATGAGCAGCGGGGAGGTCGTAATTGGTTGCTGGTGAACGGTCTCTTGTGGATTAGATCCATGAATGACCATCTGCAGGGGATTCGTCCCTTCAACCGAAATCGGGATTTCCGGTCCTTGAGTACTGGTGGGGATATTCGCCCCTTGTGTGCCGGTAGTCGGCGGTGGCTGATCAGCCTCAGAGGTGAGGGGGCGATCGTCGGGAGTCTGAGTATCCCGAGCTGTTCTTCGTGTGTTTGCCATGGTTGATGTTGTCTTCCCACAGACGGCGCCAAATGTTATGGATTAAAAAACGTGCTTTGTGAATTTAATGCTAGGTTTAATGAGCTTCGAGCTTTAATGGCTGCACTCGTGTATCCGGACTAAATTGGTCCTCACAAGATGCCTACGTATCTCAAATTGTTATTGAGAATCAAGCCAAAGACATAGTTCTGATTGTAGGATCAGGGACCTTATATAGGCGGCTGGAGCCTAGTATTTATGGTATGTTTGGGAGACTTAACGGATAAGTCTTCTTTTTGATATTGGATAAGTATTGTATTTCTTGCTAAAGAATTCGTTTCCTTGTTGATAAAGGTTATGACTCATTGATTGCCTTTAATTGGGATTCCAGATCCTTCTTTGACTAATTTTCCATAATCAAGGCTCTTTTCATGAGCTGTATATTTTCCCTACTCATTAATTACGAAATTAATGAATAATTAGGGTATTGGGCTTTAAATATCGGCCTTTTGTTTGACCAGTCAATTATATTTCTATAATTACTTTTCTGACCATATCAAAAATACATATATTTTATATTATTTTTTTATTGTTTGTTATTTAAATTAATTTATACGATCAAAATATAATTTATTTATTCTTTATAATACATAATTTATATTTATTAAATAAATAATAATTATTTCGGGTTGGCTTCGGGTTACTCATAAATCTTCGGGTTGGGTTCAGGTTAAGTATTCTGACCTATTAAAATTTCGGGTCGGGTTCGGGTTGGGTCAAATTTGTGACCCGAGTCTATCAACCCGACCCAAACCCGACCCAGAACTCGAAATTACCAGCCCTTCATGTTATATCAACGTTATACGTTTTATATATTAAATATATGAATACTTCAAATAAATTGTGTATTACAAGAAAGATAGACCATTGTGCAAAAATATAAATTATTTTATAGTTAACATTACATTTACGAAATATTTGTTTAACTTTGAAAACTGAAAAAACATAGTTTAATATATCTTATGAATCACCTTAATTTTTTGCTCAAAAGTTAATATAATAATAAACATAGGATAAAGAGAGATATGAGGTTCATGTAATAAGATTTTTAACTCATAACCAAAAGAGACTAGTAGTACAATGGTTGTAAAAAGGAACATCTTAGCGAAGGTTAATGGTTCGATACCTTGTAGAAACATTATTAACTCCTTTTTTTCCATTAAATAAGTGAGTGACATGTTCATGTAATTTTGTAACATGCAAGGGTATTATTATAATTTCACAGGGGGTTTATTGGCTCAAAATACCCCTAAAATATCCTCATGTTCTCGTAGATGGATATGAATAAACTTAGGACTGTTGTTAACAGGACCCAAACATAAAATATTTAACTAAATATTTAAATATTTTATAAGATTATAATTCATTTTTATCATATAAAACTTCTCTTTTGAAAATTAGAAAGGTCAAATAAAAGGTATTTACACGCCACCAATGATGTCTGATAATATAAAGACAACAAACACGTGGCATTTCCACACACAACTAATTCTCCACGTGGCATGCAGTCGTTTTTTACCCGCCATCTTTCCCAATGCACAGCCACAGTCCCATGACCCATCCCCCCTCTTTCTCTCTCTCGAAAATTTTTCCTCCTCTTTCTTTTTATACATACGCCCATCATACACGTATAATCAAAGGGCTAGCACACTTGGTGAACCTCAGTAAGTCACTTTTGTTCTCTAACTTTCCTATACAAATTCTTGGTTTTAAGACAATGAGGGGGGACCCACCTGGAATTGTACTTGTAAGAAGCTTTAGAAGTAGGGATTGGAGTGTACTTACTTATAGATATGTTGTTTTGATAGTTACATTTATAGCATATACTTCTTATCATGCTTCAAGAAAGCCTAGTAGTATTGTCAAGAGTGTTTTGCATTCGAATAATTTGGATGGTATGGGTAGGAATGTGTATCCGTGGCCGGTTGGGGATGTTTTTAGTAGGAGGGAATTGGTGGGGGTGGAGGGGAATGTGGGTGATGAAACGGGTTGGGCTCCGTTTGATGGCGAAGATGGTACGTCGAAGTTGGGGGAAATTGATGTTGCGTTTCTCGCGTGTTATTCGATGGGAATGTATGTTGCGGGTCATTTAGGGGATACGTTGGATTTACGGTTGTTTTTGACTGGTGGGATGATTGGAAGTGGTGTGTTTGTTGGACTTTTTGGGATGGGTTATTTTTGGAATGTTCATGCGTTTTGGTTCTATTTGGTTATGCAATATGGTTGCGGGATTGTTTCAAGCAACGGGTTGGCCTTCGGTTGTGGCGGTTATTGGGAATTGGTTTGGGAAAAGAAAGAGAGGGTTGATAATGGGTATTTGCCATTTGGAATGCTCATACGTCTGTTGGGAATATTAGTGGTTCTCTGCTTGCTGCGGGTGTTTTGGAGTATGGGTGGGGTTGGTCTTTCATTGTTCCTGGCGCTTTTATTTTTGTTGGAGGTGTAATTGTGTACTTTTTCTTGGCTGCTTATCCCGAAGACGTTGGTTTTCCATTCCTAAATGGTTCAGGTGAGAACGACACAACAGTACCTACTGATGTAGAAGCTCTACAGAATGAGCTCAAGGGGGCCAAAGAAGATAATAGGGTCCGGAAGTCTGGTTCAGGGAGTAGGAAAAGCATAAAACTTCTTGAAGCTTGTATGATACCTGGAGTTATACCATTTGCATTATGCTTATTCTTCGCGAAGCTGGTGGCGTACACATTTCTCTACTGGCTTCCATTTTATCTGAGTCGTACAGGTAAATATATTTGTGTACACCATTACTGCCTACTTATTTTGAGAAGATAGATCTTTTATCATTGAAATTCTAATCTGGTTGTGATTCCATCCATGGTTCTTATATCATCGAAATTATAATCTTATCTATTATTGGCTTGTAATCCTTTACTTCCTTTTCGAGGTGATTAACATATTTTATCACGAATCATGAAAATTGGTTGCTAATTTTTGTTGGCTTCTCACTTAGCATGCACAACTGTTAGCCTCCAAAGGCTACAAATACCTTCACTTCCAAATTGTACAAGTTTGCATCATTTAGGATGGGAGGAAAATTGTCTTGTACTCACATCCTTATGCATATATTTTGTCACTAGCACAGTATTTCTATACGAGGGCACCTCTCACGAGACCTGTCAGCTACCTTAGAAACTGTTGTATTGTTATAAATAAATGCACAATATGTGAACACGCGTACACACCCTTGCACGGACATATAACACCTGCTATTGCGCACAGATAAAGAAAAGTTATAGAATTTTGACCGCAAAAACTACGTAGAGGGAGCCTCGCTGGTGATAAAAGGGCATCCTGAATATTAATATTTTTCTGTTAAAAAGATTTTCAATTCACATTCAAGTCCTTGTCAACTTGAAGAATTTCAGCTAAATTTCTGTTGTTTCATTGCAAAACAGCTAGTACAGTTCTTTGTCCTAAACTTGTAGTTCATCCCTCCAAGCCACTTTAAGGTAAACATATTAGTACGGGATATGCAGAAACCATTTATAATTTAACGAGCTTGTTAAAAGGATAGGCCAACAACAACAAATATAATAATGTTAAAGAGGAAGATTTCTTAAGAACTTTATACAAAAAAGAAGGCTGAACTTAAAAAAATTAATATTTTTAGATAGCCCTGCCAACATATAAAGTTGACCACAGATTGTTGTACTATAGTTTTTATAGTAGTGTTGTTCTTTTACCTATTCTTAAAGGGTCCTGGTCCTTGTCAAGTGTTTGCCAAAAAGCTGTTATCTAACAAATCATTCCTCCACCCTCCGATCAGAACATCAATGATCCAAATATGCAAGCGGGTAGCCTTAGTACGCCTTGCCTCACTTAAAGAGCGTGGTAAGCACGTAAGTGCACCTGTGTTATAATCTGGATCGTTGATGTTGTGATCGAAGGGTGGACTACTGATTTGCAAGATAATAGGTACTTGGCTAACACTTGCCAGTGACCAGGACCCATTCTTAAATTTGTTATTGTTGTCTAGTATGAATTTAAATTCTGTAAAATTTTTGATAATTTCCGTTGGATCTTCATGCATATATGGATATTGCATGAACGGGAATGCTCAAAACCAGTGGCGGAGCCAGCCTACAAGTTGGGTGGGGGCAAAAATAAATTTTTACCCCTATTACATATAGTATAACTAGTACATTAACTTTTATTGCAATTATTTACATTAAAATTATATTAATACAAAAGATTTAAAGGTGATTACTGTGATATATGATTACGGATACATATGAATGATACAATATATACACAGGGAAGTAAGAAAATAACTGAAATCTGGGGGCACCAAAAAGCAACATGCATGTTAGTATTGTGAAATATGTGAGTTTTACATATAAAATAATTTTTTTTTAAAACCTTATGGGGGCACGTGCCCCCGGATGCCCCCATGTGCCTCCGCCTCAGTCAAAACTGTGGCAATTTACATATTGGCGGGGAGTAGTGTACTATAAGTCCCTTGGTTTGTGATGAATTTGCAGCTATTGGCGGGGAGTATATGTCCGTGAAATCTGCTGGAAATCTTTCTACATTGTTTGATGTAGGTGGGATAGTTGGTGGAATTTTAGCTGGTTACATATCCGATAAATTAAAGGCACGGGCAACGACAGCAGCAACTTTTATGTATGCAGCAATTCCTTCAATGATACTGTACCGCATTTATGGGAACGCATCAACAACTATGAACATTTTACTCATGATGACTACTGGTTTATTTGTGAATGGGCCCTATGCACTTATAACAACTGCAGTTTCTGCCGATCTTGGTACACATAGCTCTGTCAGAGGTGATTCTCGAGCTCTGGCAACCGTCACAGCAATTATCGATGGTACTGGATCACTGGGTGCTGCTTTGGGTCCACTTCTGACGGGTTTTTTGTCAACGAAAGGGTGGAATTTCGTTTTTGGGATGTTGAGTCTGGGTGCTCTTATTGCCGGTCTCCTCTTATCTCGTTTGGTCATAGCTGAAATTGCAGAAAGAGCACCCAAACCTGTGGTTTCTGGGCAACACTATTTTGAAGGTATTTTACGTTATTGCATGTTGTGGTTCTCTTAATTTCACTCGGTATACGTTTGCATGTGATTTGGACTTTAGAGACTGGTATATAAGTTCTGCCTGGTTTTCAGTTTGGAAGATGGATGTAAAAGCATATATAAGTGAAAACATTGACTAGAAGTTAAGGTCTTTAATGTCCATGCTTCAGTTTCATAGCTTATCCTTCATTTAAGGTTGCTTTTCATTCTTCAATTGAGGTTATGGTTTTAAAAAGAACTGAGATATATAAATGCAATGTCTGATCTTTTCTAAAACCTCTTTTCTTCCTAGAGCCATATAGGGCCTTTTGGCATATATGGTTCAACTTCTTCTGCTGTTTTTTTTTTCATAGAGTTTAACTTAATTAACATTTAATCATATTATTTCATGTTGATACCGCTCTTAAATAATCCGATCTTCAAAATAAAATCCAGTTGTTCATTCATCTTAATAATTGTCAAAATTACCGCAGAATTCAGTCCCTTTTTGGTTCTAACATCTCAGTCAACCTATTAAGTTATAACTTTTCCGAGGTTAATTAGAGGGTTTACTCGAATTTTAGATATTCTAAGATTTATTGCATGGTTAATCGGGTTGATTAGTGAAATAATGTTTTCCTTTTCATGTGTATCCAAAATTAAATGAGTAATCTGGAGTCCGTGTTAGATCAGGCAGCAGCCTTTTATGTACACTCCGATTTTGTTGTTGGGAATTAGTTTTAGTTTGTACTTGCCGATATTTTATTGGTGTAAAGCAACTCTCTTCTCGTCAATCTAGTTCACATATGTATCTCCAGAGCATTTGGCTGGGACTGAGCCTTCGAATATGGGCTTTGTATCGTCTGGAAAGCACATTTTAGAATCACTGATATAATATTTTCATTTTGCAGCTGATGCATCTCAAGAACTTTTACATGACCAAAGGCGATAATACTGGTGGCCCATGTCAGCTGTTGTATCAGGTGACAGTACATACAAACTCTGCAATCAAAGTGTTTTTTTCTTAAATCACGAAAACCTTACCAAAAACTGTGGAGAGGAGCTGGTTTTGTTATATAGTTATCAGAAACTGTGTTGAACTAATATGATGTATGTAGATATTTATGTCCAATCATATGTCAATTTTAACATCCTGCGCACAATTAAGACTGAAACTTTGAACTGAATTGCATTTTCTGATACTTTTCATCCGGTTAGATTTGTTGAGACCTAGGTAGCCTTAAAGGAGATCTTCAAACATACATTTCATTATGATCAGATTTATTGAGTGCTTTGCTAACAATTGGAAACTTGGAGTACATCTTTATCACTTTTCATTTACTAAGAACACTCAGTGGTCACCTTGATGAGTGATGACTCAACACATGTTTCTTTCATTATTTTGCTGTCACCATGTCAACTAGTAAAAAGTAAAACCAAGCCATTTTGTAGATGTGCAGTGACTATATAGCCTAGAGGGCACCACTTATCTTCCAACCACACGCAGAAGAGAAATCGCACTCAACCTAGGAAGACAATTCTCCAAAATACTAAAAAGAAGGGTTTCTATCACATGCAGTATCTGGTGCACATGGTTACATCAATTTGAACCTATCACATGGTGCCATGAATTTTAAGTTTTAACCGATCAATCATCCGATAATAAGTAGACACTTAACATCTCACTAAGCCTGACCTTTCCAGCCTTTATAAGCTAAATATAAACTCAAAGCATTTCTTTATAAAGTAAACTCAAAATCAAAGCAGTCCTATTCCTCACAAGTCTTCCCAGCTCCCAAAACACTTTAGCTTCAGAAATCCTTTAGCTTCTCCCATTCCTTTGTACTTATCTTCACACTCTCAAGGACAGACAGAGAAAGTCATGACACTCTCACTAGCCGTACTCACACTAACCTTGTCACTTATGCTAGCTGTCTTATCTTCTGGCCAAGCTCCTGCAATGTCCCCCTCCACCACCATGGCACCGTTACCTCTGGTGATGTCACCACCACCTATGACGATGACACCATCACCAATGGCTAGTCCGCCTGTCATGATAACACCTCCAGCCATGAGTCCTGTTTCAGTGAATTCACCACCAGCACCAATGGCACCGACACCATCCATGTCAGTCATGCCACCCATCATGTCTACTCCAGGCTCGGCAGCTTTCAAGCATGGAAGCAGCCTGGCCATGGTTGCATTGTTAGGAGCAGTACTTCTGGTTTAACAGTTATGTTCATGGTCTTGGACTCTTATTTATCTCTAGATTAACAGGCACACTGCGTGTGTTGTCTGTTGGCTTTTTATAATTTTAATTATTGAGTTGTATCTTTTGTGTTTTATTCGTGAAAGTCTATTTGGAGGTTAATCGGAAGTTACGGATGTTACAAGTATCTTGTAGCAATTCGAGTTAGATTAATAAGAATTGACAATGGCCCTGTTTTAATAAGTTATCCATTTATTTGTGCCCCGTGATAGAAACAATTTATAGGATTATAATCTAGAATATTTGCTGTACTTAAGTCTGTCCCAAAATATTTTAGGACAAGTCCCCGCTCTATTTATGATTTGTGCACAATAACTATGATCTAATTTTATGTAGTTGGTGATATGATATATTATTTAAGCATAAAAAAGGTAGTTGAGAGAACCGAGTTGTTGATCTTTTCTGGTACTAGGAGTGGTCTGACATCACTTGGGTACTTCTTGATTCTCTACCTCAAAGTATGAACTTCAATTAGATAAAATCAGTATTGGATGGAATGTTGCTTTTCAATAGAGAAGAGAAGTGGCCAAAGCGAAAAATACATCAAGATAACTTGTTATCTTGAAGATAAAGATCTAGATATCAGCTGTTCTGCAGATTCTATATCTGTGTGCACGCCGTGTATAGTTGTATATAATAGAAATTGTGTCCATTATTACATGTGTATACGATAAATTTTTTATTTCGGACATGCCAATTTGTTTTATTTGATATTTATTATCATTTATCAGTAGGGGAACCAAGCAACACACAAGCAAATTATTCCGTGATAGGTAAAAACAGGCATCGCGAGGATCTCGTTTTCTCACGTATGTGGATTTTAGATTGTGCTGTGCTCTCGTGATATGCGAGCCTCACATCCCCTTGATATGCAAGTACCACATGCAAAAGGAAGCCTCTTTGTGTGGGGAGTTGGGTGGGGGTGGGGTAATGTGGGGAAGAATGTGTAGGGGAAAGGTAGAGAGCGAAATGAGAGAATGTTCACTCGTGACAACGCTAGGAGATGTCCTTGTATGAAAGGTCATGTAAAAGCAATTGGTTCCACTTAGAGTTAGAGATGTAGTAATGAAAATCAGAATTTGCACGTTTCTTTCCATTCTTCACTTTGTGCAAAATTCTGCTTCTTTTCAATCTGTCTCAGCCCGATCTTTGTGTAGTAATGAAAATCGAAAGCTATTCAGGAATAGATGGAACATTTGCGCAACATATATCCATGGATACATATAATGAACCATATAGGAACTACACGAGTGAGAGCACAAACCAAATTTACGAGAGCATCATGGATTTTATTCCGCGCATGATTGAGCTGATTCTCTTTTCTTTTCTTTCTTTCTCTTTTGTAACTGAAAACACTCGACCCCCCGAATGATTATTGATTGCAATGCAGCAGTCTCTTCATATAGATTTGTGTCTGAACCAAATGCTAGGAACAGAAAGTGCTGCCCAAGTATTGCTTAAATTGACAATTATATACAGCTTCAGATAATTAAGGAAATTAACGGCAATTTGCATTTTATCTGTTGTTGCACTCGAACATACATTCTTTCTGTTTCCTTTAGTTTCATAAGGATTTTGCAATATTGATTATATCATTCAGAGGAGATACATATCAGATATCTAAAAAACAAACATATATCTCAATTTGTAGATGGTCTTCAAAGATCAAATGCACATCTAACAGAGCACTGGAAAGCCATTCATAGAAGTATAGAACAAACCGCTGTTGTGTCCGTCTAAATAGTGACCCGCATGTGACTACGTGGGCAAAATCTTTTACATTTTCAGGTATTCCTTTTGACTAGGTTTATCAGGTATAATGAAAATTGAATAGAGTCTGAGAAAAGTCTCCTAAATCTAAGCCCAAGTCCTGCCTCAAAAAATGATAAATTCAATATATCGCGCTATAAGCTATACTAATCAACATCAAACAATTACTAATAACTTTCAAGTTTCAACTATCGTTTTCTCTGTTTCCTACGACATTCAAAACATTCAGTACAGGGTGAAGAGCTTCTACTTGAGTAGCTATCGTGTAGCTTGCTGGGTGGTATTTTCAGGTCTTCTACCAATATCTCTCGGAGCTTCTTGTTTTCTGCCAGCAGCTCGTCAATAACTTGTTGATGCTTTAAAACCTGAACAAACAAAACGTAAACTTTTCCTCTCAGTCATATGAAAAATAAGTAGATGAAGTCTACGAAATACAAAGATATCTTTCGCAGAACAGCCAACAAACCAAGTGAATTAAAAAACCCAAAATAGGCAAATGAGTCATGCAAGCACATGATCTATTAAAATGAATCCATGTACGAGACTACATATGACATATATAAACAACCATACCACCTTGAACAAAATGTTGAAACTAGTGATAGTCCACAAACAGGTTAAATCTGACTTTTTCATGTTAATGTTTTTAGTTTAATAATTCATTTATTGAGGCAAAATGTCTTTTTGGATATCACGTTGTTTGCCAATTAGTCATTCAAAATGGAAGCCCGAAACTCACACATGCCTCGAAGAAAAGACTGGCCCAGACTTTGGTGCGTTAACATAAACAAATTAATCAAATATTGGATGAAAAGAATGTCATTGGCAGTGTGTAGCATACCAGCTGAAGCATATTGTTCTCCGCTCTCAAGCTTTCAGCCTAAAAAAGTAGCATCCAGTAGTTAGGATTCAGTTACAATATAGTTCAAGAAAATAAGACATTTAGCAAAAGAGACCAGCAAATTATATGCTAAGATACATTAAAGGTTGATTTTTTTTTTTCCTGCATAAGGTCAATTACAAGAAATTTATATACTCACGCACACAGTTGCCTCCACTGTCCGAGACTCGGCCTTTGTTAACCAAGGACGTTTGGTAACCAAGTAAGAGGGATTCCACTAGGGTATAGCATCCTATGATTCTGAACTATAGAGCAAGGACTATGAAATGAATTTCTGTAAGAATTCATAAATAAAGTCCTCAATGAATTGAAATAATTCTTATACGTTGTCCCATCTTAACCATGATATAAGATGGATCTATAATCTTGTAAAAACGTAGCTGAATGATAACATGCTAAGATATGGCAGCTGTTTGTCAGATTTTCTGATGATCTAAGTAGATATTAGCATGCAAATCAGTAATAGAAAAGCTATGTCAAAAATATACTCATGCAAAGTGACTTCCACAAATGGAGCACCAATCACGTATTCTGCAAAGTAAGGGATAAAGAAGCCCATACAGTGTCATTTAGTAGCCTGTTCGAATCTCTGTCTTCACCATTTAAAACTGGACTCTTCAGGAAACTGTCAAGAACCTTCTCTGTTCGGCTGCCATACGAAGTGTGTAGTGGTGAGCTTTTCGATGAGGAAGCTATTTGCGAATTTGGATTTGACAATCCTGAATATATACTATCAGGGATGCTTTTTCCCAACTGACTAAAATTTCCAAATGGATTTTGGTTGGCTGGATCATTTGGGAGGGAGCTCATGCCACTTTGCAGTGATGCTGGAAGGATACCTTCAGTAGTGGACAGATTAGGTGCGACCTTTTCCATCATAGTTGTCATTGATTGCTAACAAATTTGACGATATTATACTGGGTAAGTGATACATACACTAGAAATAATAAGACATTTCCAACTAAAGTGGATACATACAACAAAGAAAGATTGGACTTGATGCAGCACACCAGGCTTCACAGCAATACCTGTAGCATAATTAACAAACAGGACTGTCTGAGCATTCCAGCAATATGTCATGATGGGGAAGCAAGTAACACTGTAGCTTTAATAAACAGTAAACATTGATACGTTGAATTCAGACGACCACAAATGTGATAACAACATCTGTTAACACGTTAAGTGAAGCACACTTTAATCGGCCATGAAAAATAGACTTGTGTCCCAATAATACATCACAAATTAGCAAACTAACTGTTAAATGTTTACAGCCAACTGAAATGAATGAATTGTTCATGTCTACAAAATCGCAATTTATAAACACTTTAAAAATATTAGCAAATCTGGGTCATTGTTAAGATATATAAGGGCGCTACTAAGTGAAAGAACAGGAGAGTGACCATCCTACTTAAACTAGCTAAACTAATATATCAAGTTAGCCATTTGACATTCGGTTCACAAATCACCACTTTCAGCCTTTCCAGATTCTATCCATGAAGAGTTGAAGACTACAAAATTTCCACTTTTTCTGCTCTGCCTGTCTCTGTATCACTCACCTGATAATGAATATCAGATTATGGAGTTCTCCAGGGAGGAGTACAATCATGCAGAATAGCATATCTAAAAAATTCTTAGTATTTTAATTTTTCCGAATCTTTTTTATTGGGAAACGGATATTAATATGTTATAGCAAAAGAACCCAGCACAAATTATAATATTTTAGAATTCGACTAGCCGGTTATCTGTTGAAAAAGCGAACTGGAAGCTTGTCCGGTTCATTTTTAAATTTTTACAGGAAATGCAACTCAACCGAGTGAACCGGAACAAACAGGCTGAACAGTCGACCAAGCTAAAGCAAGTTCTTAACTTTATAGCCTAAAATATTTATACATTAAGACTGGATATGATATTGTCTACAAATATTATTATAGTCTATATATTTTCTTTTAGAATCTCATGAAATTAGGTTCATGTAAATTTACACGACTTGTGCATAAAAACACAACAGTTAGAGATAGATAAATCTTAGTAGTTTCTAGTTGATTAAATCTCTAAATGCAAAGTACAAAATTTTACTAATTTTAGTAGCACAGAGATAATCAAAATATGAAGACATAGAACATAGCATAGAATATTATACATTAATATGGTATATAAAATTACTATATAACAATTATAAGCTAATACACAACATTTACATCTATATACTTCATTAAATAATACAGATCCGGTGTAACTGGTTGAACCACTAAAGCCTGAACCAGTGTGTATGCCCGGTTCAGTAGCCAGGCCGGTTTTAAAAACTAGTGAACATGCTGTTTCGGCAAGAACGTACTATTGGTACACTAATATGAGAACTGTTACACAATCGGAAGCAACTCAAGCAATTATCCCAGAAATATCAACATGAACGAGGACAACCACAATGAGAGAAACTACTGAATTACTACACACTTTAAAGCATAATTTCTCAATAAAGATGCAGTAATACACATGATCCCAAGGAGAGTTATTTGTTCTATTGACATACCAACTCCAAAACCATGGCCGAAACCTATGCCGCATCCAAGTCCCACTTTAATATCTTTTGCTCCAAATTTTCTGAGCTAAATTCGTAGAATACATATAGATTTTGTTATGACAAAAACAGTTCCGAAAAAGAATTGTAGTAGTGTCAAGGTATAGCACAGACATACATAGTGATTAGCGGATCCACTAACACCAGAAAAAGCATCAGTCGCACCTCTAGCAGCAGACATTACTTGGCCTAGCATAGGTATTGCACCTACAACACACAGAAAAAAAACCTTTTGCTAAACAATCATAAACAAAGAAAACACTAATATTTCTTCGCATGCATTTTTCTCTATAATTTACAAGTACTCATATCAACTTACATTACATATAAGGTATCCATAAAGAAACGCACACACACAGTCAAGTGGATAACAAATTTATCACAACCCAAATGCTTCCACTTCATATTCACATTACAACCACACTTTAAACAAATGGTTAAACAACAAAAATGACTAATTACAGCTTGCTTAAATTGGGTTATTCTTTCCTCCAAAGTTCATAACTCTCTCTCTCTATATCTCTCTCTCTCTCTCCCTCCCTCCCTCCCCGAAGTTCATAACTCTCTCTCTCTCTCTCTCTCTCTCTCTCTCTCTCTCTCTCTCTCCCCCTCCCTCCCTCCCTCCCCAAAGTTCATAACTTTCAATGTTCTCTCTCTCTCCAAAGCTCATAACTTTCAATGCTCTCTCTCTCTCTCCAACGCTCATAACTTTCAATGCTCTCTCTCTCTCTCCAAAGCTCATAAATTTCAATGCTCTCTCTCTCTCTCTCTCTCTCTCTCTCTCTCTCTCTCTCTCTCCCTCTCTCCACACACACACACGCACACAAATAAGAACAAAAGTAGTTAAAAAATTACCAAGATTAATAGGATAGCCTCTGCCAATTCCAACACCACATCCAATGCCAAAGCCAGTAAAAACTTGACCCACTTTGAAATTAAATGGATTCTCGAACTTCATTTTCTGTTTCTTCACAACTATAACCCCATTCCCATTTTTATCACCACCCTCCATCTTTTTTTCTTCTTCAACTAAAAGAGACCCCTTTTTTCACTCTTCTTCACAACTCTTCTACGCTACAAGTAAACATATAGATATACATACACAGAAGCTTCTCAATTTCATATTCATGGAAAGTAGAAGCCGATGTGAATATGGGTCAACCCGACCCACTTAAACAAACCCAATCCCCAGGCCCTGAAATGTGTTACAGTTTAGGTCCCCTTGTGTTCTTTTTCTTTCTCAAAAAAAATAATTAAAAGTTGATACTTCAAGTATTGATATTTAATTTCGATTTTTATATTTATATTATTTTAATATTTATTATTTTATTATTTAAATTTCATCATATTTATCATGTACTTAAATATCTGAAACTTATTTATGAATTCCAAAAAAAAAAATTAGTTTCGATAACTGTATGACTATGTAGTGTACGTAGAACCTTTATTTAAAAAAATGATTTAACAGATGAATAAACTCCTTTACTGAATTATTCTTTTGATCTTAGTGAGGTATTTACATTGTATATTTAACCTTCGTAAATAAATAAAATTTTCAAATTTTATAAGTATTGATTTATCAAAATTTAATAACAAAACCTAAATTAGCAATTAAAATTAAGAGTGTGACATTTTTTATATATATAGTTAAGTTATATGGAGAACACCTTTTCACTTAGACCACATACGTTATGCAATCTAAATTTGGCAAAAAAGATCATATTTTGTAATCAAAAATTTGAAAAACGTACTATTTTGCAAAGTATATTCTATGAAAATCATTATTATTTCATTGAAAATCATATCATATTTTTATAAAAAAATGTTACTAAGGATTATTTGAGGAATTTAAGCTTAGAAAGCTTTTATATGTAAATTATAATGATAATTTATAAATTTATAGTAATTTTTGTTTTATTAATTATATCCTCAATATTTAATAGGAGAAACTCTTTTAATTTCAATTTTGAAGTAATTATTTGAGGTGCCTTCTATCATAAGCCCCACGAGACCTATTACTTTTTCGTTTTTCCTAAACAATATGATTATTTAGGAAGAATAGTCTAAAATAATAGGAGGTACATTAGGTAGTAAAAATTGTGATCATGCACATTTATAAACTATAAAATATAATTATTAGAAAATAAAAAATTTAAAAATATAATTTAGAAGAATATTAACATTGTATATTTGATTTTCTCCATTTGTAAAGAGTTAAAAGGCAAAAATATTAAATTTGTTAGAAAAATATAATGAAATGATCTAAGAGCCACCTCACCTTCTCATCTTCTCGTTTATATAATAATCTAAAATAATAGGAGGTACATTAGGTAGTAAAAATTGTGATCATGCACATTTATAAACTATAAAATATAATTGCTAGAAAATAAAATTTTAAAAGTAAGTATTTTAAAATGTGCTTTCCTGATAATATCATAAAGAAACATTTTCTATAAAAAAATAAAAAAAAATAGTGAAAACTTTTATTTCGTAAATAAGACTCGAAGTACAACAACACACATCAATATATATATATAAAGGAGGATACGCGGGAGGTTATGTGGCGTCCTAAGATTGTCTCAATCTATTTTTCTAATTTTTATAAAGGAGGATACGCGGGAGGTTATGTGGCGTCCTAAGATTGTCTCAATCTATTTTTCTAATTTTTATAGAGCTTTACAATTTTAAATACTAATAAATCAAAAAATATTCTTTAGCATATTAGAAGTAGAATAGGTGTTCGAAGTTATAGAGAAGAATAATTCAAGTATAGGAGTAGACATATAAATAAATAAAAATTCTATTTTTTATAGAGTTTTACAATTTTAAATACTAATAAATCAAAAAATATTTTTTAGGATATTAGAAGTAGAATAGGTGTTCGAAGTTATAGATGAGAATAATTCAAGTATAGGAGTAGACATATAAATAAATAAAAATTTATTTTTTAACATACTTAGAGTTGAAAATGTATTTGAATTTATAGAGAAGAAGAATTTAAATTGATATGAAAAATATACAATTAAAATTAACCGTTCCTATATACTCTGTGATCTTATTAGTCGGGATGAAATCTACTGGTCTCTCCGCAGTCTCGCTCAGGTATGTTAGCAGTCAGCTGACTCAGCACTTAGCTGCCCTAAATCCTAATTGCTAAAGTTTTTTTTTTCTTTTTCTCTAATGGTTATCCGTGTACATGTATAACGTCAAATGTTCATGCATATGTATTGTTGGATACTTAAGCGGAATTATTTTATTATTATGCAGTAGTAGATACTGGATGAAGAATGGTATCCGAGCAGTGTTCTAAAAATCGGCGATTAATCGGGATTAATCGCTAGACGGCGGGCCACCGAACTGATTAATCGAAAATCGGTCAATTAATCATTTTTTCACAAAAACGGTCAAAAATCGGCTGAATCGGTCAAAAATCGGATTAATTGGTCAAAAATCGGGCTAATTATTAAAAAATATTTAAAATTTAAAAAAATAATTAGAAATTTAAAATGTACAAACTTGATTAAATGATAGGAAAAAATATTATTTTTGTGCATGTAATTATAATTTCAGATGCCAAAATCGTAAATTCTCTTAATTTTTCCTCTTAAATTGATCTTTAATTAAAAATTAAACCTTCAAAATTTTATTTATTAAAATTATATAATATTTTTAACATATTTGCATAAATATATGATAATAACATATGTTTAGTTGAAATAACGAAACAATTATATATATGAATATAATTGTATATAAAAAATATTATTAAATTTATTCCGATTAATGATCCGATTAATCATTCCGATTAATTCCCGATTACCCGATTAATCCCTGAACGGTGCCTTCATCGATTAACTCCGATTTCCGCTTTTTACAACACTGTATCCAAGTCTTTAAAACAATAGGTGAGATTAAATTTTTATTTTTTATTGGCATTATTTAGTTGATTTATCTTTCTTATATGATTTCTCTGATTCATGTTCAACACTGCTTTTTGTATGAATGGCGGTCAAATTGTGTGGATAGTATTCGTAAATAGGTTTAAGTGCATATTTGAGTTATCATTTTGTAAATAATTCATGATTATAATAATAGTTGTGTTGTTAGCTTTATCGATATATTAACAATCAAATTGTAATGGATGATATTACATCAATTTAGCGAATATAATATGCGATCATAGTTTGAAATTAATTGTGTTAATTGTCAAATTAAGTATTGTTATTTTTGAAACAAAATATTGTTGGAGCCTTTTGTAGTACAATAATGCTAACAAAAATTGTTTGTAGTATGGCATTAAAATATTTTTGCGAAGCCGGTGTTTATAATTTTAAATACTAATATTTAAATACGTTTATTAATATTTTTGTAGAAAACAAAAATGATCTTTATAATGGAACATAGAGAATAATTACAAATTTTATTGAAAGTATAATAGATATTCGCAAGGAAATAATTAAAAAATCTACCGAAAGTAGAAAGATTTGCGAATTTATAAGGTAGAAGAGTTCAAAATACATATAGTAAAAATTCTATTAGAAGTAGAGAATAAGTGTTTAAAGATATAGTGAAAAAGAGTTCAAATTTAAAGAAGGATACGCGGGAGGTGAGGTGACGTCTCTAAGATCGTCTCAAATCTTTTTCTAATATTTTTAGAGTTTTACAATTTTAAATAATAATAAATCGAAAAATATTCTTTAGCATATTAGAAATATACCAACTGCTGTGTCCGGAAAATACATCTTTTGGCCAAAATATAATAGGTGTTCGAATTTATAGAGAACTGGAGTTTGAATTTATAGAGAAGACATATTAATAAAGTTTTATTTGAAGTAGAGTAGGTGTTTGAATTTATAAAGGAAAATAGTTCGAATTTTTAGGTAAACCATAGAATTAAGAGTTCTACTGAAAGTAGAATAGATGTTCGAATTTATAAAGGAGAACAGTTTGAATTTATAAAAAATATATACAATAAAAAGTTTTATTAGAAGTAAAATAGATTTTTCTAGACATAATTAAAAACTCTATTCGAAGTACAATAAGTGTGCGAATTTATAGAGGAGAATAGTTCAAATTATAGAAAAGACAAATAGTTAAAAGTTATATTAGAAGTAAAATAGATTGTGAATTTCTATAGGTGTTTTATTAACGAATGAGTGGCTAATTAGAAAGGAGTATTTTTACATAAAAATTAACATATAAGATAAGTATTCGATATATTAAATTTGAGATTTTGATCTTAAAAGGGAAAGTGTGTTTCACGGGATGACGACTATTAGGGAGGAACGAGTAATTTTTGTAATTTAATTGAGAGATATTTTTTTAACGAGAGAGTGGCTTACTGAAAAAAGGAGTATGTTAACATGAAAATTAATATATAACACATGTATTCACGGGAGGACGACTTATTATAAATGATCGAGTAATTTAAGTAATTTAATTGATACCCCCTCCGTCCCACCCATTTGTTTACATTTCGATTGGGCACGGAGGTTAAGAAAAAATAATAGAATAGTAGAAAAAGTGAGATAAGTGGTGGGACCAATCAATTTTTAATGTATAAAGTGAGGATAGTGGAGGAAAGTAGTGGAAGTTATTGATTTTAATATTGTTAAAAGTTTACTGCTTTTGAAAAGTTTAGAAATGTAAAAAATTGAAAGGGACATCCCAAAAATTAAAATGTAAAAAAATGATTGGGATAGAGGGAGTAGAACTTTTTAAAAAATTATGACGCCGTCGCGAAGAGCGGCTTTTGCAACTAGTTAGACTAAAATTATAAAAACTAGAGCATCTCAGACACCAATGTAATTTTGTATACGAATAAAAGATGAATGTAATCACTTTTATTTTTTAAATCAATTTCCTTTAAAAAAGAAATTATTACATGACATTTTCTCTACGCTGAAATTATTTCCATTGCATCACTTGTTGCAACTGTAACAATCACAGTCACGTTAGAATTTGATGAAATAATCATGACCAGCCCTTCCTCAACTGGTGAAGAGATCCAACTCCTACAATCAATGGGCTTGTTTTCCTTTGCAATAAGTAACTCATCAGCATTAATAAAATCAGCCCAACTGGAATCTTTACTGTTAATGCCATCGAAATTCTTGAAAGATTTCAGTGAAACAACTTCTTTGACACAAACTGTTTCAATCTTGAATGTAGCATTGGAGGGGTCTTTTACTAGTAGAGAAAAATTTGAAGTTGCTTTGTTTCCGAGCCTGCGGTTCGCCTTGTCAATGCATGAAACTGCAACTATCCTTTGCATTTCATTGTCCATTGTCAAATTTGTGAATTTGAAGATCATGGTTTGTTCTGTGGTTTCTTTTGGAGTTGCGTAGTTCGGGTTGTATACGGGAGTTGAGTCAGGGATTCCGAAATTTGGGAGGTATAGCAGAGGTAGTTTTTGAGTTTGAGATTCATTGAAAAGGTTCATGTGAATTTTGGCCCATCTCTTGAGGAAGCTTGACATGGAAATAGGGTCAGCTAGAAGTATGCTGCAGCTTATTCCCATTGCATATGCACCACATTTGAAGTTTGTTACCTGCAAAATTCATATCGTTAATATACCAAACGGAACATGCTTGCATAATCTGGTCGTAGAATTAGAAAGGGTAAGATGTACACAGACTTTACGTCCACTCCCAAATCACAAATAAGTCTTTCACAAGCCTAACTAAGGGCAGGCTGTATTTGTTTTAGTTTTATTTGGCAAAAAAAAGTGCTCAACTGAGACTTGAAACTGGAAAGTACATCTAGTTCTTAATTTGACTAACAAAAGAAGAGAGAATCTAGGAACTTGCCTGAATATACATTAGTGGGGAAAACTGAGTGTTCTGATCATCAATACTCTTCCAAAAAACTAGCTGTTTTCGCACTTCCTCCTTGTTCCTCAATCCAACAAACTCATCCAACGTCATTGGGATTTGCGCCTCGACTAACCTTATACCACTGTCATTTGAAACAATCTCTAGTCCACCATCCTCAACTCTTCTTAGCCTCCCAGCTAGCATTGGTTTCTCTGATAATGCAATTCCCATCGACGTCTTAGTCCAACCAGCCACTATCCAACCAGAATCTTCACTAGATGCCTTCTTGTAACATAAAAGCACACAAAAACACCGCTTCAAAATGCCTGGCACCGTATATTTTTCAGTTGATATTCGAAATGATGGTCTTGAAAAAGTCGGCTTAAGGGGTACAACACTCGAAAAAGCCTCATATTGTACCATGGAGTTCCTATTGTCTGTCATTGCTTTTTTCGCAACTTGTTGTTCAAATGTTCACATATATACCTGTTATTTATATAGTGTTACGTCAAGCTCTTCGAGTAGTTGCAGAATTAAATGTTTATAGGTGAAGGTTTATTGGTGAAGGCGTAAGATCCTTACTTATGTTGGAATTTTTTATGATAAGGAACTTTGACAGTTCGCTTGGTTTCAACTGAAACAGTTGTTGGACCGCTAACAAGTCTTAACTCCACATTAATATCATATTTTCCGTTTTGGATCAGGCTCGCATGGATTTGTTTTTGAATCATTCTCAAAATACCTCATACAATGGAGTTATCTGGCTGCTTATTAACTAGCTATCTGCCACTATTCTGTGTGTGGTCTTAACTCCACATTAATATGATATTGTCCGTTTTGGGCTAGACCCAACTAGCTATCTGTCACCATTCTGGCTGCTTATTAAATAGTTATCTGCCTCTCTCACAAACGAAACGACGTGGGACAACTCCCGACAGCAGTGCAGTGCGATCAGTTTTGGTTGAGACAAGTTCTTCAACAACAAATTGACATCTTTGCTTTTTCTTGAAGCAATTAATTTGATGTTATCGCTTGTACGCAATATTAATTAAAATCTAATATAATTAAACAAACAAAGCATTCGTAAGAGTCATAAGATTATGCATGATTTTGTAGAATGTTTTGACTTTCGACGAGTTCCGCAAATTTTCTACTAGAAATATCTAACGTAAATACAAACGGCATAAAACTATGTTTGATTGCGATGCGTATTTTCTTGAAATGGTTAGTTAAACGGAACGTTTGAACATCTTTAAATCGGCCAACTTTTTTTTAAAGGTAATCATGTTTAATTTTATTGATAATAAAGAATGGAGAATCCGTTACAAATATCAGCTCCCGTAAAAGCAAGTTTAAACTTGTCGAAACAAGCAATAGTTCGTACAACCAAAACAAACAACTTAAACATCAATGCAGACGAGTGAAATAAACATTAAACAACAATCGGAGTAACAAATTCAGTTGAACTAGCTAACTTGCTCCAACTTGCTATTGTGAGATTGTTTGATTAGCTAACAAATTCAGTTGAACTAGGAGTAACAAGTCGAAATGTGACTTGATTTAAAACGTGGATTTTTTGGCATCGTTAAAATATACATTCAACGGCGGCCACTGAACTCCTCAATTAATGTGTTGCTTAACATTTTTTATATCTTTCATTAATCGGGTGGGTGCATGGTTGTAGATTTCGAAAATCGGAACAAATCGGTTGAGGTACCGTATATTGATTTATCGGTAAATCGGGGATTTATCGGAATGATAAATCGAAACAGAAATCGGATAAATTTTAATATTTTAAATATATTTAATTTATTAGCCTTATATATAATATAATATATCATTTAAAAATATTTCATAACGATATATCGGATTTCAAAAATCGAATCAGTCAAATATTTTTAAACGATTTATCGACGATTTTTGAAAAATCAGACCATCTTTACTGGGTGTGTGATGCTTCTGGAGTTTTGTAAGTATTTATGATAGAGCTATCATTTTCTTTTTGCTAATGATAGAGCTATCATTCATTATAGAGCTATTACACAGCTATCATTCATCTTTCTTATCGAAGTTGAATAAGGAAAAAGACATGTTATCGACCGTCGACTAGAAAAAAAAACATGTTAACATGAAGAAAATTAAAGTTTTAAAAGTTAGGAAAATCATTTCCTACTAAGGGCTTGTTTGACCAAGCTTATTTTTATAAGCTTATGACTTATAAATCAATTTTGATTTTTGATTTATGAAGGGTGTTTGTGTACTCAACTTATTTCATTAATTACTTATGGGGTGTTTGTCTACCCAACTTATAATGTAACTTATAACTTATAAGATGATAAGTTGAATGTTAGAAAATACTAACATTTTGCTCAACTTATTTCATTTTTCATGATTTCTTTATCTATTTAGTAGTTTATATTTTTATATTTATACTTTTAAATGTTTTTTAATCTAAAATGTATTTATCGAGATCATTATATTAATTAATTATTTTTTCAATTTAATTTAACAAAAAAATTATTAACTTATAAGTAAATTTATCCAAACACTTACGTAACTTATAAGTTTGCATCAACTTATCACTTATATAATATTTACTCATTATAAGACATAAGTTCACTTTTTTAAGTTTTCCCAAACACTTATAAGAATTCATCAACTTATCACTTATAAAGCACTTACTCATTTTAAACTATAAGTCAACTTTTGTTTGATACCCAAACGCCCACTAAGTCTTTCTGAGCAATTGTTCATCACACAATTAAGTAAATATCAATAAAAATAATATTAGATGTATCAAAATTAGTTACAAAATTACATGAAGATGATATCTGATACGTATGTTTTTATTAGTGAAATCATGTGAATGCGCAAGATTCATATTATACGATCAATTAAAATCTGACATATGTTATTTTAATAAAAAAATTACTCAATCTGAAACTTTTAACATTTTTGTATTATTAAAATATACAACGCATTTAGATAAATCCGACTTCCCTGTATATTTTTCCCTTCTCTTTAATAGTTTACTTTTTGTCATAATGAAAATCGTGAGTTCAAGTGTGGAGCTAAAGTAAGCAACTAAGGGTCATTTATTTACTTCTTAATTGAACTTAATGAAACTTATTTTAATGATTAAGAGATTAAGATTATTTGATTTTGATTTTAGTGCTTCTTAAGATTTTTCTTAATCGCTATGATATAAAGGAATAGTCTAATCATTAAGAAACCTTTATTTTAACTATTCCAGCCCTTAAAACCACATAGCAAGAGCAAAATATCTAATTTAATTTGCAATTAAAGTAATAATTTAATATACTTTCTTGAACCATTTAATATTTGAATATTGTGTACTTTTTAACATAAATGTTGTTTAAATTTGTTATTAAAAAAATTTATAAATCTCCAAAAATAATATAACTTTTCCAATCCAATACAAATTATTTTAAATATTAATTAAGACTTTGTAGTATATTGAAAACAACATATTATTGTTTTATTTAAAGAATTTGTATATTACTTTATTTGTTCATAATAAAAAATAGATATTTTGAATCATTCAGATATTTTGTTAATTTATGTACCAAATAATATTAATCATTAAGTATTCAGATTGATAAATCATTCAAATATTTTAATGATTAATAAATTAATATTCTGATTTGTCAAATAACCATACTACTTTTATCCTCCACTTTGCACGTGTTTTTTACGTGTATTTATTAACTTGACCAAATTTTGAAAAAAATTGTTTACTTTTAAATTTGATATATATTATATTTAAATATAAAACTAATATTACTTGAACTTATACTTTTTAATACTCTATATCAATATCAAATTTCAGAATGATTGCTACTAATCATCGATTTTTTGCTTAAAGTTATTGTTAATAGGTATCGAGCCCTGGATTTTGAGAAAAATCCATATTTCAAAAATACATAGTATAATTTTTAAATAATAATTATTTAATTGATAATTTATGACGATTAGAGCTGCCAGCTCGCTGCTCCATTTGTTTCTTAAGTACGGTGATAAAATTGTCTTAATCTATTTTTTTTTAATTTCTTAAATTTTTTGAATTAATAACATTAAAGGTTAGAAAATATTTAAACTGTCTTTTAATCTTTAGTAATGAAAATCTTAATTATCCTATAATCTTCTAAACTTTCTTCTTAAGTTAGATTACTATTTTATTATTTTCCTAAAATTTAGTTTCAAGTAAAATCCCCATAATTTTTTAAAACTTTATCTTGAACTTAAAATTATCATCTTGATATTTTCATATTTTTTTTTTAAGTTATACAATTTATCTTGAAATCGAATTACCATCATAATATTCACCTAAAAAAAACTATTAGAAATTATGTGCTCTTAATTTTTTTGTAAAAAACGTCACCTTTAATTTGTCTATATGTTTTACATATATATTAAAAATCATTTTTTAAATTTTACCTTCTAATTTCTCTAAAAGATAATACTTATAAAAAATGCAAGTTTTTATAAAATAAAATATAGAATTCTTATTTTATTTTCATTTATTTTCTCGAGTACCTATATTTTAAACAATAAAAATTTATTTATTTTCAAAAAAATAAGTTAAATTTTATAATATACTAAAATTGATTTATAGATTATGTAATTTATTTAGTAAATTAGTTTGTTATCTGTTTAGATTCAGTAACAACGAGAAAGCGGGTCAATTGGCGAAAACATGCTTAACGAGAAAACGATTAATCAGGAGGAGCATAATATATGCTAAAATTTTATATTGATGTTATATTATGTATTTTAAATAAAATTTGAAATATGAATTTTGAAAAATTAAAAATGGTGATAAATATACTAATATTTGATATGATATTAAAATAATGAAAAATATTAAATAATTATCATTTTCTATATTTATCCAAAATTTCCGTAAATCACCAAACGAAGTGGAGAATTAAAAAAAACCCTAATTTTATGTTAAAAATGTCATTTTTTCTAAAAACATATTTTTTAGAATGGTTTTTTGAAAATTTTTGAGAAATTATTACAAAATCGCCGTGAAGCTAATTTTTTACTTAATTAACCTAACTTATTTATAAAAATATATTATTAAATAATAATATTACCTATTTATAACCAATTACTCTTTTCACCTAAAATATATTATTTTTTCTATTTTTTCTAACAAATTCCCCTACTTTTTCAAATATATCATGGGCAATTACCTTTTTTAACTAAAACATGTTTTTTTTTTTACTAAACCCCCTCTTTTTCCAAAAATATCACGGACAAACCTTTAGTTATTTATTTTTTAACCTATTTTAATATTATAATTATTTTTTTAAAAGTTTATCTATTTTAACATTTCTACTTATTTTTCTTAACAAATGCAATTACTAAAAATATTAAAATATAAATAATCAAATACCTATTTATAACCAATTATTTTTGAGCTAAAACACATTATATATTTTTTCTAACAAAGTCCATCCTTTTCTAAATATATCACGTGAAATTGCCTTTTACAATTTACTTTTTCTATTTTTCTCACTAAAATCCATTTTTTTTCCAAAAATATCACAGAAAATCATTTACTTATTTATTTTAAAACGTATTTAAATATTTTTAATTATTAAATTTTAAAACCTCATTTTCCAAAAATATCACGGTCATTTACCTTTTTAAATTAAATATATGTTACATTTTTTATTTTTTCTTACTAAAACCCCCCATTTTCCAAAAATATAACGAGCAAACTCTTACTTATTTATTTTAAAACCTTTTTAATATGGGACAATTACCTTTGTCAATTAAAACATGTTACCTTTTTTATTTGTCGTTACTAAAATCTTTCATTTTCCAACAACCCTTAGAGCATCTACAACGGTGTTGGCTAAAATCGTTAGCTAAAATAATATAAAATGCTGATTATGTAAAATTTGCTGAACCTGTAAGATATTGTGTTCCAATGGAGTTGGCTATACTAGTTGACTATATTTTAAAAATAGAATGTTATTATTATTTCAAGTTGTTAAAAATAGAATATATGATTTGAATATGATAATAATTGATGTGGAGTTTTACTACAGGTCCATAGGGGTTCGACAAAAATAGCCAACATGGAGAGGTTGGCTAAAATTTTAGCTAACAGTTTTATCCCATTGGAGCGGATTTTTTTTTACACATTATCTAAATTTTTTATTTATGGCAATCCATCTATGATTTTAGCTAAGGGTTCTCCACCATTGGAGATG
Source organism: Heracleum sosnowskyi (assembly GCA_030848705.1). Lineage (NCBI taxonomy): Eukaryota > Viridiplantae > Streptophyta > Magnoliopsida > Apiales > Apiaceae > Heracleum > Heracleum sosnowskyi. The sequence goes on along the minus strand of CM061242.1, from coordinate 2,277,852 downwards.
CTCTTACTTCTTTATTTTAAAACTTATTTTAATATTTTTAATTATAAAATAATATTTTCAACACATATAATTTTGAATATTAATATCCAAGATTTGAAAATATTTCAATTCCCTTTAAAATATTTACTAATAGACAAAAAAAATTCCCAAAATTTTGAATTATTAATATTAAATATTCGAAAATATCTTTGTATTCTTTATTAATATTTAAGATTCGCACTTTTAAATTTATCATATCTATACTATTATATAATAGTCGAAACATTAAAAATTTTGATTTTCGATCATTTATTCTATTTAATAAATAATAAAATAATATAAAATATAGTAACTAGCTCATGACATTTTAACGAAAATATATTACCTTTCATAAACACGTCTAAAAATAAAAATTAGTATAATATATATATTTCGATCATTAATATTGCACTTTTTTAATTATATATCTTCTTAATATTTTTTTAATTATATATCTTTTGAATATTATATATCTTTCAATTATTAATATATTCTAAAAAATATCAAACAATATATCTTCTTAATTAAAATGTAAATTATACTATACTAGCTTATAGCCCGTGCGATGCACGGTTACTTAAATTTTATTTATAATTATTCTGTTTATCATTATATTTTTATTAACGATTGTTTTTTTAATATTTATAATTATTTTTATTTATGAATATTTTAATATTTAAAAGTTATTAGTTTACATGATTAAATTATTGTTAAAAAAGATTTAGCCAAAAAAAATTATAGTTAAAAATTTGATATTTTTTACATTTTACACGCTCAATTTAATATTTGTTTATATTGAGTTATAAAAGTTAGATTTAGCCATTTTTACGGTTCACATGAAATTCACAAAATAATCTTTAATTTAGTTGTGGATTAGTAGTTTTTTTTTTCAATTAAAAACTATTCTAAAACTAAAAAAAGAATAATGTGACGAAATTTAATGTTGAGAATTCTATTCGATTTAGGAAATCTACTTAACTTATCTGTAGTTTAGATTATTAGAATAACCTTTATTAACAAAATACAGGTTTTAATGTTAAATCTAACGGTTTCACCTATTTATTTAAGATTAAACGATTTTTATTATTTTGGTTATAAATGGGTTTCCTTATTTAATTACAACTATTTTTATGTTTTAACTTTTTGGAAAATCCAATCCTAATATAATATCTTTTAACTTATATCATTTTTAGATAATAATTTATTTTTATATGATATAATCTTGATCATCTATTTTTAAAAGTATTGGATCTAACGGTTGAGAATGTTTTGGCGGTATTTAGGACCAAACTACCAAGATAACATCATTAATTTTTCTTAATATTTATAATTTTTTTAATTTTTAATTTTTTTAAATATTTATTGCTAAAATATAATATACTCTTTTTTGTAATATGTTAATGATGCGGGAACTTTGAATTTTTGAGAAAATAAATTATCAATTAAAATATATTTTTTTTTGTAATAGTTCTTCTTTTAAAGTAGTACACCGTAACGATCAAAATTCTGTATAAAATTCATATTTTTTATAGTATATCCCGTAAATATCTATGTTATTATATTAAAGACTAAATAATGAAAGCTTTTTTATAAGTGTGGTCGCTTTGTTTGATCACTCCATCCATAATCGTTGGATCTTTCAAATTAAATTGTTGAGAAACGTTACATATAACGGTAAAATTATCATGTAGAATGATCTAAGATTTGAATTTACCAACAACATATTAAAATTTACAGGTTTTTTTTGAAAAAAAAGATTTTTTTTCATTTTTTTTCTTTCAGACATAGGTTATTTGATAATATTTTTTGTAAAGTACGATTTTTCAGAAAAGTACTATACTAATTGATTAACAAACTTTTAAAGTTTTGAATTTAATAATTTATAATGTATATAGGTTTAAAAAGTTAGGTCTGTTCTGTAGCTGAGTCTGCAATTTCAAAATACGGTTTTTTTAAATATGAATATAGTCCTGCTAACAATGAAATTAGGTCTCTATGAGTGCTTATAAAACAAAATCAACATTTGCGTATAATTTATTATTTAATAATAAATTATATTTGATTAGTTATGATTTATAACTTAATAAAATAGGATAAAAAATATGCACAATTTTATAAAATTTTATCCTCGTATTATTATATTCTTTGTTGATTTGAATTTTTCTTAGATTGATTTTAATTTTTGAACATAGATTTCTAAATTTAAAATAGTTAGAAAAAAGTAATTAAATTGGCGTTAAAATAATGATGACATAATAATCATTATTAGAATTTAAATACTCACTTTACTGATTTGGGCTTTATCTTGTATTTTAAAAATCAGATTTTGACGATTTTACACCCCACGTGAAGATAATTAAATTATTTTTAATTAAATGATGGTTTAACAATTTTTATATAACTGGAATTGTCCATGGAAGAGAAAAGAAAGTCATGAATTTTTTACATAGAGAATTCTATTCAATATAGAAAACTTATTTATATTTGGTATATTTGGTTTAAATTATCAAAATACACTTTTTAGAATTTAAATATAATCTTATTATAAATAAAATACACTTTTTTTAATATTTGATCAAACGATTTTTATTTATCTAGTTAAGATCTAATAGTCCTTATTAATTTGGTTGTCACGATCAAAATTTTGGATAAATCCCTATTATATTTATTATATAAAAGAGTTTAATATAATAAGGATATCAAGTACATACTGATATAAGTATCTTACTAACTGCTTTTACTTTTAATGTTTTGGTTTTATTTATAGTGTATATAAAATTTTAAAATACATTATTACTGTAAAATTATTAAACAGAATAAAAATTATGTTATGATTATATAAAATCTTATTCTCATATTATTATATTCTTTATCGATTTGAATTTGTTCTTAATTTATTTTAATAATTTATTGAAAGAAAGATAAAATTTCTATATTTAAAAGAATTAGTGGAAAAATAAATAAATTGGTGCTACAATTATAAAAAAATATTTATTAAAATTTAGATACTTACTTTACTATTTGGGTTCTATCCCGAGTTTTAGAAATTGAATTTTGACGATTTTACAACCCATGTGAAACTAACGAAATTATCTTTAATTTAATGATGATTTAATAATTATTATTTAACTTGATCAGTTGACCTACCCATAAACTGAAAAGAAAAGATGGTTAAGTATTATATTCAAAATTATTGTTTATGAATATGAAACCTTCAATATTTTAATAATATTTTGATATTATCCTTTTATGTTTGTTATATGTAAAATAATGTAATTATAATTTGGATTAATCAAATTGTTATGTTCCTTCAGAAAAAAAATGTTTAAATTTATTCATGTACATGAGTTCTCCTAAGTCTCTTATAACGCGGGGTCCACATGTATCATTGTTATATGATATACATGAGCATTATATTGATAATTTTTAATATTGTAATCGATATGAATTGTTATCTGATATTTGGTTTAACAATTATTATCTAACTCGAACTATACATAAATTAAAGAGAAAAGATATTTAAGAATTTTTACATAGAAAAATTTTAAATTATCAAAATACACTTTTTAGTATTTAAATATAATTCTATTATTAATCAGATACACTTTTTAATATTAGATCTAACAATTCTCATCAATCTATTTAAGATCTAACTGTAATAATTCATTTGGTCGTATAGTGGTCGTACACGGACCAGATCGATTTTAATTTTTTCTTAAACTGATTTTAATATTTTATTGAAATAAACATAGAATTTATAAATTTAAAAGAATTAGGAAAAAAATTAAATTGGTGCTACAATAATAAAAAAAATTATTAAAATTTAGATAATAACTATACTGTTTGGGTTTTATCTTGATTTTTAGACAACATATTTTAACAATTTTACAGCCCACACGAAGCTAACAAAATTATCTTTAATTTAATGATGGTTTAATAATTATTATCTAACTGAAATTATCCATAAACTAAAGAGAAAAGATAATTACGATTTTTTACATAAAGATTTCTATTCAATATAGAAAACCTATTTATAATTGGTTTAAATTAAAAAAAAAATTATTAAAATTTAGATAATCACTTTACTGTTTGGGCTCTATCTTGAGTTTTAGACAACAGATTTTAACAATTTTACAGCCCACGCGAAGCTAACAAAATTATCTTTAATTTAATGATGGTTTAATAATTATTATCTAACTGGAACTATCCATAAACTAAAGAGAAAAGATAATTACGATTTTTTACATAAAGATTTCTATTCAATATAGAAAACCTATTTATAATAGGTTTAAATTATTAAAATACACCTTTTAGTATTTAAATACTATCCTATTATTAATCAAATACAATTTTTAATATTATATCTAACGGTCCTCATCTATTTGAATATTTATAGTTTTATAATCCAACGGATCATATACTTTTGGTAGTACAGTGACCGACCAAAGTTTTGGATAAGATCTCCCTTACGCTTATTATATATAAGGAGTTAATTCTATATATTTCTATTATTAATACAAAAAAATATATACTTTTTTTTACTATAACAGAAATATTATGTAATATTAAAAAAAACCCGTGATTCGCACATGTTATAAACTAGTATTTATAATAATTAATAAGGTGGTAAATAAAAAACCAAATGTGTTAGCAGAAATTGAAGAAAATAAGTAGCTGTACATATGCATTTATTCTGTCCACAGAATAGCAGAGGTATAAATCACAGTTATTAGTACTCTCTTCATCCCATTCATTTCTATACACTTTCCATTTTGGGATGTCCCATTCATTTCTATACATTCCAAAAATAGTAACTTTTAATAATATAAAACACTATTACACCCACTACTTTCTCCACTATCTCTATTTTATAACAATATAAATCACTATTACACCTAGGGCTGTCAATGGATCGGAAATCCGACCCGATCCGATCCGATCCGATCCGTAGCTAAATTAACGGGTATGGATCTTGTCAAAAAAAATCCGATCCGTTAATGATCCGATCCGATAAGGGTCCGATCCGATTACGAGCGGATATGGATTTAGTATGATCCGATCCGATAAGGATCCGATCCGAATATATTATATTTATTTTATATTTTATATATTAATATTATATATTATTATATGTAAAACATATATAATATATAATATTTTATATAAATAATATTATTTTGAAATTTAAATTTGAATTTGTCAATGTATATGTCATAATTTATTTTAATTTCGTAAAAAAAAATTAAAAAAAATTATTTTTTGAATTAAAAAAATGAACAAAATTATTCTTTTTTAATATATTAAACGGGTCGGACCTCCGATCTGATAACCCGAAATCCGAACGGATCGGGTATGGATCAACCTAAAAAATATCCGATTCCTGATCCGATCCGATCCGAAACCGAAAAATCTTAACGGATTCGGATATGGATTTAGGGTAATCCGATCCGAATCCGACCCGTTGACATGCCTAATTACACCCACTACTTCCTCCACTATCTCAAATCTATTATTAAATATTGATAGGTCCACCACTTTACTCACTTTTCATCTAATTTTACTCATTTTTTATATCTTTTCTTAGTTTACGTGCCCAATCCCATTGTATACAATTCACTGGGACGGAGGGAGTAGTATTTAGCAGTATAAATTTATATAGATACATCATACATGTAATAATAATCCGGTTTCACCCTTCTCTTGTACACTTGTACTACATTTAAATTATACAGGGTTCTGACATTTTTTCCCCTCTGCAAATAAATTAACATACAGTACTCAGCTACAATCTATTTAAATTATAAAGCGTGAAGGCTTTTTTGCTGTTTGTTTACTTTTTTGCCCTCCTAATTTAGACCGTATTTACAGTATTTTGCCGCTAGAAATGATGACTTCTACAGATTTGCACGTGTGATCCTTGCTGTATGTCATTCATTACGTTCTAACTGTACATGCTTCACACTTTTTAAATTGAAATACATACACTTAAGTTAAATGTATAGGTTGACAATTTGGCACAACATACAGAGTTTCTTTGAAAAGCCATTAGCTTTCCCCCAAAATTAACAATTCGATTTGAAATTCAAATTTTTGTATCATCATTTCTTCTCCTTTATCATCTTTAAAATATACTAGCTTCTTAGTATTCGTTTATGCTACTATTTACTCTTTTTTTTTTCAAGATGCTATTATTTACTTAGTTTGCAGCTTTTAAAATTTTCAGCATCGATATTATGATGATTTTTATTTGTAGTACTGAAAGTGTTTGATCAAAGTTATGTGAGAACTTTGAAGTAGTTAAATGTGTTAAAAAAAACCCGTGTTTAATGAGAGTTCTATGAGAATTTTGTAAACCAGATGTTTGTTTAAAGTTTTGAAAGAGTGTTCAATTACTTTTTATGTGTGTGTTTATCTGTTACTCGCATGTTTATATTCTTTTTCGATGTTGTTTCAGATGGATATATGGTGATCATTACGAAGACAATCGATGTGAAAAATTAAGATAAGAGATAGAAAATCGGGTAGTTTCTTTACGAATCTATTTAAATTATAAAGCGTGAAGGCTTTTTTGTTGTTTGTTTACTTTTTTGCCCCTCCTAATTTAGACCGTATTTACAGTATTTTGTCGCTAGAAATGATGACTTCTACAGATTTGCACGTGTGATCCTTGCTGTATGTCATTCATTACGTTCTAACTGTACATGCTTCACACTTTTTAAATTAAAATACATACACTTAAGTTTTCGAGAGTCGACTCTGATACCATATGTGACAACCCGGGTCAAATTCCAAGTTTTTTTTGAAAATCGGGCCAAGTCCCGATTTTGAATCCGAAATAAGCCAAAGTACACTGGTCCAAATGCAACCAACTTGAGCAATGACTATCCCACCACAGGCTTTCATAGTAGTACTTTGTATTATAAACTGAACAGAAGTCCCAAATTTACTCGATAGGAGACTGCGGTGTTACAACTCAACTCCTATATTCATAGAAAAAGACATTTTCGTTAGTAAAATTTATAATGTAACCTAAATACATGAAAAAGTGTTCTCGAAAATTCAGATACTAAAATCTTCAGATTCAAATATCTAAAAAGAGAATCTAAATAACCGACAAGACTAGATTCATAAAACATATTTCGATAAAAATATAATATAACAAATTAAAATTTAATCCACGGTTTCGGCTAGATTGCTACTAGTATATAGAAATTAATTAACGTACTCACAGGAAATTCATACAGATGGTAGCTGGGATTGATTAATATTTACATCACTATGGACTTTTTAGTCGCAGCTCGTACCATAACATTCAAACCGTGAACGTTGTTCAAGTACTCGCATAGTCGCATTTGTTTCCCATGAACAAAAGTAAACCAGAGAACCATGAAGTGCAAGTGAAAAAACCTTCGACAGAGAGTAGATATTTATTAGTTTTACTCTTATAAAACTCGAAAATTTAGTGTTAGTGTTCCAACTCTTGTCCTACTCGTACATCACGAAGAAAAGGATTTTTGCTCAAAAACGAATTCAGGATAAAATTATTGATCCTCTCCTTCTTTTTTTCCAATAATTTTATAGCGATGGTAGATTATAGATTGAATTTATATATTTTTTTCGTAAATATTTGACGGTGGAAATATAATCTGAAAATCAATTCATTTTAATAAGTGGACTTTTTTTTTTTAGACTTTAGTTAGGTACAGATGAATGATCAATGCATGAATATATCTTCATTGTGGTTGAAATCAATTGTTCATACATTTATGGACAAGTTGATCATTTTTGTTGGATTTGACTTTTTATTAAATAATATATTATATTATTTGGTTGTTATCAATAATTATATCTTTAGATATAATTTGAGTAAAGTGGTTAATGTGATATGATGCGATACATTTATCACTTCATTTTAGTGTTATTAGTAATTATAAATTTTTTTATATATTTAATAGAAAATATATATTGTTGAATTGTACACTTTATTGCAAAATAATGAATAAAATTTCTAAATATTATTTTGAAAGAAAAATTTATTCAATTTAATATTAAAAATTCAAAAAATATTTGCAAGGTTATAAATATAGTAATCCTAATTAATGTTACCACAAGAATTAATTTGCTGCTAATTATAGGTACCCCTCAAATCTCCCTCTAGTTTGATTTGTCTGAACTCTAAAGATTACACACCGGCACTCGCAACTACGTAATTGTCTATAATTAATAAATCTGCCCTTCAGGCCCACGGTGTGCGGCCCATTTAATTCAGACCCCCAAAAAATACAAAGCAATTAAAAAAATGACATTAATCCAACATCCTAACTTAAAATAAGTTGCGTATTTAGAGCATATTTAACGGCGTTATGCAAAATTAATTGTAAAAGGGTATTTTAATTTGATTATGTAAAATGATTGACTATAGTTTAAAATACAAAAGATTTATGATGTGTCAAGTTTAGAATTTATATAAAAATTTATATATGTTGGTCAAATATGATCAATGAGGAAGTAGTTGGCTAAATATTTGCCAAAGGATGATGTATGGTTGATGAGAAAAAAATATACATACAGTGTTATACAGTATTACGTAACATTAGGTCATAGGTGACATGTCAGGTTTTTAACTAAGGGCAATAAGATGCTCATCTTCAATGGTTGGCACCTTTCAAAGGGTGCTAACTTTGCTACATAATCAACAATATTATTTTTTATATTTCTTTTCTTCCGCATCCTTTTTTGATACCCTTCTTTCAAAAACACTTCAATGGTTGGCACATCTAGTTGTCAAATTAAAAAAAAAAAAGGAATAATATCAATATATCATAGGAATGCTATTTTATTCACTATTGGGTCCACAAATGAAGTTAACACCCTAATTTACGAGATACCAACTTTTGGTACCCCAAGTTGACACCCTTGCCACATCACTTGGCATCTCAATGACATCCCAACAACTCCAATAGAGTGCTGAAGAGGGTGTCATGCCATGTAATGCCACGTAGCGTTGACACCACTCTTGGTACCTGTTAACGTAGGAATTTCTGATAACAAAACTTTGAGGTTACACGTCGGAATCAAGATCTACGATGATGGTTTGATAACAGAAAGATCGCCGGAATATGTAATTGTGTTTATAAGAAGCTGAGATCAAAGGAGTAGTGTGGTCTCTTTGAGCTCTCAACGTTCAACCCCCTTAATGTGCCTACGTACCCTATATTTATAGGGATCAAACTTCACGTAGTTCTAATAGAACAAGGAACCTAAGTATGTTAGAGATAGGTTTCCTTGGTGATAATCATCAAGCATAGTCCATGTCGGACTAGAACTCTAAACTTATCACGAAATGTATATCCAAGCCCACTAAGAAAAACCCATACGATGAAGCCTAGCTCAATGACACCAAGGCTCAACTAGACCGTGCCTTCACGGATACAATGTTAGCTCTAACTAGTGGAGCCAACACCAACAGCTGCCAACTATCACATCAGTCATTTAGTTGCAGGGACAAGTCACGACTTACTTCAAATGTACAAGCTGATCCTTACCCCCCCCCCCCCGGTTGAGGCTAATCCACCAGACTACATGGCAAGTTCTCCAAAGTTATTGTCACACAAGGTACATCTCAATCCCCCAACAAGGATAACTTGCTAGAATACATGATTATACCATTTGAGTGTATAGACAGGCTTATTTGTACCTTGATTCCCCAACAAGGACAACTTATTGGAATACATAATCAGGCTTTCCATCACGCTAATCTTTATCTTGTGATCCTCCATAACTTTGTCATTTATCAAGGGAACATCCAAAACTAGCGCCCCAACTTGGGCTAAAGCACCCTTTGGCGCGCCAACATGTGGATGGTTCAGGGTTGTCTCGCCTGAATGAACCCGCACCTATCTCCACTGGAACGATAGCTTCAGATCTATAAGTCAGCATGAAGGGAGATTCCCTTGTTGTTGTTCTTGGAGTTGTGTTATAGGACCAAAGCACCATTGACAACTCTTCTAGCCAGCTCCCATTGCAATTCTCCAACTTTGTCTTCAAGGTGTGCTTTATGATTTTATTGACAGCTTCAGTTTGCCCATTACTCTATGGATGATACACAGCTGCAAAATCTTTCTTGATATTAAGATCTTCACATAAACTCTTTAACTTCTTGCTATCAAATTGTTTCCAATTATCGGAAATCAACTTGTATGGCACTCCGAACCTGCAAATAATAGAATTAAACACAAAATTCCTTAGTTTCTTCGTAGTAATTGTAGCTAGCGGAGCGGCCTCTGCCCACTTAGTAAAATAATCCACCGCAACAACAACATATTTCACCCCTCCTTTTGCTGTAGGAAGTTTTCCAATCAAGTCTATCCCCCACATAGCAAAGGGCCATGGACTCAACAAAGATGTCAAGGAGGTTGCATGACTATGAGAATAATTTGTTAACCTTTGACATTTATCACATGCTCGAGAGAATTTAAATGCATCTTCTTTCATGGTTGGCCAATAATATCCCTGCTTCAAAATTTTCATTGCCAAGGATCCACCCCCGAGTTATTTCCACAAATTCCCTCATGAACCTCTCTCATAATATAGTTACACTCATCCCCATCAATACATCTCAACAATGACTGATTGAAACCTCGATTATACAGGATTCCATCATACTCCACATATCTTGCTACCTTGTACCTGAGTTTCCTTGCTTCAACTATATTTTCTGGTAACCATCCGTCTTTTATATATCTCCAGATTGGAGTCATCCACTTCACCTGACTAGTTACATCAACTTGCATCACTTCCACCTCTATCATACTTGGCTCCTGTAGTATCTCCAAAGGAATTGCTCTCAACACACTCACATCTTTTTGAGATCCCCACTTCGCCAATAAATCATCTTGCACATTTTCCCCACGAGGTATCTTCACCAACTTTACCTCCTTAAACTTTGTAATAAGATGCAAGACATTCTACATATATAACTCTGTCCTCGGACCCCGAGCCTGAAAACCTCCATTCACCTGATATACCACGATCATTGAATCACTCCGAACAAGAAAAAATTTCACCTTCATCTCAAGGGCAAGCCTTAACCCTCCCAAGTAACGCCTCATACTCTGCATCGTTATTCGTTGCCCAAAATGCAAAATTAACAGCACTCATTAGTGTATGCCCCTCAGGACTTATCATAACTATCCCAGCTCCAGCACCTTCATTATTAACTGCTCCGTCGACACTCAAATTCCACCAAGGTTCTGATTCCACGGGCATAGTAGAGTCCAACTCAAACACAGGTTGCTCAGGGACAATAGCCATATATTCACCCTCCACCCTAGGAGAAAATTTCAATATGAAATCAACCAATGCTTGTCCCTTGATAGACGTTCTTGTTTTGTAATCCAAATCAAAATGTCCCAACTCAATTGCCCACTTCATCATCCGACCTGTTATCTCCGACTTATGCATAATTTGTCGAAGTGGAAAAGATGTTCTGACTTCCACCTTATGAGCCTGGAAATACGAGCGTAGCTTACGAGAAACCAAAATAAGAGCATACACCAGCTTTTCCATATTTGTATATTGAGCCTCAGCATTATGCAACCTCTTACTCACATAGTATATAAGAGACTGATCCATCCCCTCTTCCTTTACCAAAACTGCACTTACAAAATATTCTGAAACAGCTAGGTACAAAATCAATACCTCACCTTCCACCGGCTTAGCAAGCATAGGAGGCGATCCCAAATGTTCCTTTATCTTTTGAAATGCCAACTCACACTCAGCTGTCCACACAAAATCCTTCCCAACTCTCTTGATGGCCTTAAAGAATTTCTGACACATATCTGAAGACCTTGAAAAGAACCTATTCAAGGCCGCAATTCTACCAGTCAGGCTCTGTACCTGCTTTACACATTTTGGAGATTTCATGTCAAGAAGTGCCTTGATCTTTGCTGGATTTGCCTCAATACCTCGATGGTTGACAATGAAACCCATAAATTTTCCTGATTCCACCCCAAAAACACACTTTTGAGGATTTAACCTCATTCAATACTTTCTTAATATATTGAACATTTCCTCCAGATGCTTGACATGATCCACAAATTTCTTGGACTTAACTAACATGTCGTCCACATAAACCTCCATGGTCTTCCCAATTTGATCCTTGAACATCATGTTTACCAACCTTTGATAAGTTGCACCAGCATTAACAAGTCCAAAAGGCATCCCAATATAACAATAGAGCCCTATATCCGTGATGAATGAGGTATGTTCCTGATCAGGCCCATACATGGGGATTTGATTATTCCCTGAATAAGCATCCATGAAACTCAACAATGCATGCCCAGCCGTAGCATCTACCAATTGATCAATCCGCGGCAGCGGGAAACTATCCTTCGAACACACCTTGTTTAGATCAGTGAAATCTACACAAGTTCTCCACTTCCCATTTGGCTTCTTCCCCAATACCGGATTAGACAACCACGTAGGATATAAAGACTCCTTTATCAAACCAACCTCCAACAACCGATCAACTTCCTCCTACAGAGCCGAAGCACACTCCCCACTCACTGGTCATCATTTTTGTCTAATACCCTTCTTGGTGGGATCAATATTCAAATGATGACACATCACATTAGGCTCAATCCCAACCATATCTGCGTGACTCCAAGCAAAAACATCAAAGTTAGCCTTCAAAAAGGATATAAGCTGCTCAACCAAATATGGACTCAACTGTGACCCAATCTTCAACTCCCTTTCCGGGTAACCCGTAACGAGTGTCAACCTTAATGATCACCATATCCTCTACAGACCCCGTTTTTGCAACTGGCAACGACATTATTGGATCAAGATCAAAGTCAAAACCCCTTTGGGAGTCATCCACAATATAAGAATCCACAACCACACTTGAATCCTTCTCTGCCGAGCTTGTTTCCCCCAACTCAACAATTGGATATAATTATGCGACCACTGCCTTGCCTTTATCAAGTCTTATAAATTTAAAAATTTCTCTAGATTCTTCCTCCATCCACGACCCCTCTGATTCATTCGTGGAAGATTCATAGGTCAACAATAGTTGCGCCAATCTTCCCAGCGTGCCAACCTCTAGGAGAGACCTAGTTGGAGCGCCAACCCTTAAGAGAGACCTAGTTGGAGCACCAAATTATGACCTATCTAAAATTTCGTCTCCTGGCGATTCTTCCATCATCTGGAAATTGAACTGTATATAAAACATTTACCAGCGCCTTCCCAACATCAGCAACTTCTTGTACTTCATTTATATCTGCCTTATTATTATTTTGAAACCTTTTGACAAACTTATTGTAACATTCTATAGAATCATATTGACATCCCCGAACACATCCAACTCCCCTCGGAGTAGGAAATTTCATGGACAAATGATAGATGAAAGTGACAACCCGCATTTCCTTCAACAGTGGTCTTCCAATCAACGCATTATGAGATGACTCATGGTCAATCACCATGAAATCCACAATCTAAGTGGTAGAAAGTACCCCACTTCCCAAAGTTACAAGCAATCTAATGGTTCCTTTTACTCTGATAGACTCTCCCCCGAAACCATAAAGTAGATATTCTCAACTTTCATGTCTTTATAAGGTAAACCCATCTTTTTGTAAGTATCATAATACAGAATGTTGACAGAGCTCCCATTATCCACAAATACACGGTGTACATTCTGATTTCCAATACCCACAGTGACCACTAGTGCATCATTATGAGGATGATGAACCCACTTTGCATCCTCTTCAAAAAAAGTTATATCCGCTGACTCCCCCCGAAACAACTTTTGTGGTCGCTGGTCCAAACGATTCGCGTTCGTCATAGGTGCAGTTTTGGCCTCCTTCGCATATCGTTCTATAGCCTTATTACTATCACCTGCAATATGAGGTCCTTCCACTATAGTACGAATACTTACTTCCCTAACAAACTTTGACTCCTCCTGCTTATCTTTGTCACCATCAACCGAGGGACGACCCAACCCCCTTTTTTACACAGGATGATCAGCTCTATACTTCCTCACCCATTCAGTCAAATACCCTTCCTTAATCAAAGTCTTGATTTCTTCTTTATACTGCATGTACTCATAAGTATTATGACCAGTAGACTGATGATATTCACAATACCTGCTCTTATCTTTACTTTGGTAAGAATTTAAAGGCGTCGGCTTCCGATATATTCCCCTATCCTTAGTCACCTCATAAATATGCTCTACTGACACAACAAGTGGCGTGAATGACCCTGACTTTCTGTCACCTGTCACATTCACCCGATTTGTACTCTGTGCTCGACCACTATACTCAGGACTTAGAGATCGATCCTTCCTTTTATTCCCTCCTCTATTAGTTCCATGCACCTCACCCTTCTTATTATCGGCCAACGACTATTCTACCCTTTTATAAGATTCTGCTTCAGCAAACAACTCGGCGAGTGTAGTAGGATATTTTCCTTGTAAATTCTTCCAAAAATCTGTTCTCACTCTCAACCCGGCAATCAAGAAATTCTTGAGCGTCTCATCCGTCGCACCCCTAACTCCTACTGCTTCTACACTAAACCTCTTGAAATAAGAATTCAATGTCTCCCCCTAGCGTTGCCTGATGTTAGCCAGGGAGGTTACAGGAGGTGCGTACTTAACTGATGCTTGGAACTGAGTCAAGAACATGACCTGCATCTGATCCCATGATGTAATAACCTCACTTCCTAACTTTTGAGACCACTGCTGAGCACTGTCTCTGAAAGTCGCTGCCAACAAATGAAACCTTGCCAAACTCGGGACCTTATATACATCCATCTCAATGTTAAAGCGTCCCAACAATTCCTTTGGATCAGAGTTACCATGGAAACGAAGATCGACAGTTGTATTCCGATATCCCATGGGCAACAAAGCATCATTTACTGCAGCTGAGAATGGGGATGTCACCTTGGTAGATAACACACTCGTTCCTCCCTCCAAATGTGTAAGCAATTTCTTAAGGTCACCAACATTGACACTTCCGATCCCCGGGACATTCTGAAAATTAGCCTGCGGCCCAGTTGGTTGTGACCCACCTCCTACAGGTGGGGTCGGCGCGCCAAAACTCACAAATACTGAGGATGGCGTGCTAACTATTGGTGGAGTTTGTGTCATGATGGGTGGTGTGAGCAGTATGGATACTGTTAGGAATTATGTTGATTCTTGATGATAACCAAATTAACTCAGTAAAATTTGCAAGTAAAAATGTAGCCTTCAACGGAGAACATGTGTATACAGTATCCGTTGAAGGGTAGCTTATTAATTGATAAGACTTTTTGTAACATGTTCCTTTAGTTTTAAATAACAGTTGAAAGTATAAGTATTAGGGTTGAATAAGTCATGTTGACTATCAATTGATATGTAGAATATGAAGGCTAATTGTAAATATTTGATACCTTGTAATTTTACATAAGTGAAATGTACTTCAACAGATATAATTCAGCCTTCAACGGATGCAGCTGATACACCTTCAACGGATGCAACCAAGATACTTTCAACGGATGCATGACAAATCAACCTCAACCGATACAAGGTCAATAATTAGCAGTTGAAAGTGTGATAGGGACAGTTCTGACAAGTCACATGGGTTGATGGAACAAAAAGGAGCATGGAAACCAGCATTTTGGGAAACCCTGAAGAAAATGAAGCATTATATTTTAATCTGGTCAATAGAGATGATTGAAGAAGGATATTCAACAAAAGGCAAATCATTTCAAGTACCACTAGACTTAGAGTGGAAAAACAAGCTTTTGGACTTTACCTACTGAATATTTTATGTAGTTCAATTAGGCTTGTAAACTTGGAGTATATAACCAAGTGTAGCAATGTTTTTGTAAGTAAGAAATCTGTTTTTAGTTTTCTAGAGCTTAAGCAATATTCTCTTGTAAATTCCTGAAGCAAAAACATTGTAACTGCAGCTGTATGTTTATTCCAAACATCACTGAGTTTTTTTCAAATAAAAATCTCTCAGGTGGAACAATTAATCCACCTTAATTTTTAATTCTTGTGTTTTTATTTATTGTAATGTTGCCCAATAATAAACAATTGTAGAAGGGGGGTTGAATACAATTGTATAAGATTTTCGACTTAGTAAAGTATATATCACAAATATGAAAGAAAGATAACAGCTTTATTTAATCTGATCTAAAACTGTTACAAACTCTCTCAAGAAATTCTGTGTTCTTGAGAGCTGCTAGGTTATACAATACTCGTGTATGTGATCGATTATCTGAGCTCACTCAAATCGAAACCTAAACTGTGTTTATATACTACACAGCTTCTCTATTAATTACAAGATAAGTCCTAATCAATTACAAAGATTGAAACCTATCCTTAATCGATAGCTACATTACTACAAACCAGGAACCGACAAAATAAACTTCCATGTTTAACTAGACTCCAAATATAACTCGAAGTAGGAATCCTGATCAGCTTCCAGTCCTGATGATCAATCCTGATTCCAGTCCTGATATACATCCTGATTCTGACGCTTGATCAAATACTGATAACCATGCAATACTGATGACGTCAGCAATCCTGATCAGTTGAGTCTTGATCCTGACAATCATTGAATCCTGAACTAACAATCTCCCCCAATCTCATACTTTGTAGAATAAAGTATAGATTCCTAGATTCAATGATGTCAAAAACATATATACAAAATGTACAAGTAATTACAGCAGCAACTTATCTGTTTAAATTCTTTGATAGAATAGATTCGTCTTCAAGAAGTTGGATAACAAATTTTCTTCTTTTTCTTCAAGAATTTGAATTAGTCTTTCCTTAAGATTTCTGAGTTCTTCATCTTCCTCATTAATCTGATAGATAGCTGCTCTGAGATTCTGAATGGAGCTTCTTTGTAGACTTTGTTCTTCAAGAAGAAGATAAACAATTTCCTTCCCATCAGGATTGAGAGTAAACTGTGTCATGCCAAAAGTTACTTCTTTAACAGTAGTACCCCTTTGCATTTCCACATCTTGATCTCTTAGATTTATGTATATGGGAACATAATTACCAGTGTAATTCTTTCCTTCAAGAAATCTTCTTCTTGTTGTTGCAAGAATCATATCACTCCATACCTTGCACACTTCATTCTTCCATTTTAACAGATAATGAACATATTTCAGTTCCTTTGTAGTTTTCACCAACAAGTCTTGAATTGATAGAATCTTCACACTTCCATCTTTCATGAAGTACATAAGCTTCTCTTTCTTTTCATAACCATCATGACAATCTATAACTATATCAACAGCTAATAAATTGTTCAGGTGTTCAGAAGTTAAAGTACCTCCAATTTCAGTCAAAGAATAAGGATCAAGATAAGGCATGTTTAGATATTCAGCATCCCCGTGTCCAATACCTCCTCTTGAATTATTTGTCAATTGCTTCAGATTTGAAAGTATTCGTAGCCAGAGTGCTTTTGATTCAACCATATCAGATAAATCAACAACACTTGAAGCAATTCCTCCAGACCGAAAATTGATAGGAGTATCACACCTAAGTGTGTCAATGTGTTTCCACTTCTTATCTTTCTCTTTCTCATAAGCATAACTCTTCTGTAGATAAGGTTGTATTCTTCTTGCATTTTTCCACAACCCTTTATTTGAAACTTTGAGTCTTTGCTTATAGAGCTGAAAGTCTTCATTTGTTGACTTGATTATTCTTCTTCTTCTGACTTCTTCTTCTTCATCAACTTCCCTATTATGAGAATCAAACACAGTAGATAAAATTAACAAACCAACCTCTTGCAGAATTTCAGAATCATCAGGACCTTGAGCAATGTCAGGATTTGAGTCTGAAATTTGAACTGTATTGCTGATGAGTGTTGATTGTTTTGGTCTTCTTCTCAGTTCAGATTCCTCTTCACTAACTTCTTTATCTTCCTTCTCAATAATATCCTTTTACAAAGGATCTATTGATTTTTGTGAAGTTACAGGAATTTCTTCAATTCTTAACATTCTAGACCTTGTCTGTCTAGGAATTGTTGGAGTTGATGAGCTTCTTCTACCTCTTCTAGCACCTCTCCTTCCTCTACCTCCTCTACCTCTAGCAGGAGCAGCGTTGTTGAAACTTTCCATCATTTCTCTTTGTTGAATTAAGAATTCTTCTTGTGAGAGATCAGGATATTCTTCACTTGCTGTGGAGAGTGCTTTTCTTGCAAATAGCTGTTGAACTCTCTTATCAGTGTGATAAAGAGTAACAACATCACCATCCCTTGTTGTGAACTTCCGGAATAGATTTGATGCATCTTCAGGATTGTCAATAAATACATCTTCAATACCTTCAGGAATTGTAGAAAGTGCTTGTCCATGATCAGGTGTCAGAATTTGATCATTCATCAGGATTTGATCACCTGTCAGCATTTGTTCTTCCGTCAGGACTTGAGATTACACCAATGTTCTTACTGTTCTTATTCCAGAATCAGAAACATGAGTTGACTGCGTTGTTTGACTTTGAGAAGTTTGAATTGTAGACTTCATAACAGCAGCAGCATCAGCGGTTTCTCCTTGTAAAACTTTGTCACCACCATCATTTCCAGTATCATCATCATCATTATTTCTTAATACTAGATCAGGTGTACATTTTGTCTGAATTACCTTCTCCCCCTTTTTGACATCAGTATTTGACAATATATTCAAAATTAAGGCAAGAGAGGTTTGAATATCAGTTACCTTAGAATCAAGAGAATCAATTATGTTGTTGATTGAGGATTGATCAGCAATGATTGAATCAACCTTAGATTCCACTATTCGTAGTTAACGAACAGCAGGCACCTTGGTAAAATTATGAGAAATATCACCCTTTATCAACTCAGTTACAGCTTTGACAGAATCAATTTCACTTTTGAGGCTTTTGGATAACAGAGTAGTAGCCTTCAAATGATTCTTCAAGTCTTGATTCTCTATTAACTTCACTGCATCATGGGCATGATCCAATGCATATGGATAACTTACAGAATCAACAGATTTATACCATGAATTTGTCCATTCATGTTGTCTGATTGCCTCAGCAGGATCGTTAGAAGGAACATAAAAGTCTTGTCTGAAATCTTTCCCAGTAGAAGCCTTGCCAGCCATGTATGTGCTTGATGAACCATAAATAGTTCCAAGACTAGATTTGAGTGATGTAGCAAGCTGATCCTTCTCTACTTGATTCTCATCATCACTATCATCAGCATCAGAATGAAGAGTTACATCAGGATCAGGAATAGCAATTCCTTTAAGTTTGTCCTTGGATGCTGGGATAGGATCTATCATTGGTCTTGATAGTAGTGATTGTATCAGGATAGGCTCATCATCAGGAGCACCACTAGCATCAGGAATAACACCGTCAGGATTTGATATGCTTGCATCAGTATTTTCTACCAATGGTTCTTGTGGAGCTTGAGGTTCATAAGCTTCTTCAACACTTTGAGCTAAAGGTTCTTGTGTGCTTCCCTCATTGACAGTGTCTTCGACCAATCTTTCAACTTCATCTGCACCAGAAATCCCTTGAGCTTTGTCAGGAAATTCCTCAGAAACTGTAGCTTTGCCTGCATCTTCACATTGAGAAGATGGTTCTTGTGTGGCTGGAATTGAAATGTCTTCATTCTCCCTTTGAGAAAATGGTCCTTGTGTGACCATTCCAACTGCTATGCCTTCACCCAAACTTTGATTGAGTGGTTCTTGTGTAGCTGGATCATCAGTACTAGCTGCTGAACCACATTGAGGTCCAGGTTCTCGTGGGCTTGATCCCTTCAGTTTCTTCTGTCTAGAGAACACTAACTCATCTGCCTTCCTTAGCTTTTCCATTGGATGTTTAATCCCAAGATTGAAAGCAGCAGCACCATACTTCTCCCATGAAATATCAACATGTCTTTTGATTGGAGAGTCTTTTAATGAAGAGTCTGAAATAGCAATCTCTTGACTTGGTGCAGCATCAGGAATACTAACATCAGGATTTGCTTGAGCATCAGGAGTTGAGTGCTCATTCGGAGTAGAAGTGTCATGACTATCAGTATCATGCTTCTTATATAATCTTCTTTTCTTCTGTGGTTTAGACAATGGAACCACAACTTCAGTAGCAGTATCATCAACTACTTTCTGTACATTCATCACAGAGGATATAGGTAAATCATCCTCAGAATCAGTCTCATCCCTAAGCATTAACTTTCTTTTAACAGAAACAGACTCAACACCTTTAGCAGCTTTCTTCACCAGGACCCCTTGTACACCCCCTTGTATCTTCTTTTTAGTAAGTGGTGTAGAGGAAAAATCCTTTGAACCTGATTGCCTTCCAGACACATTAGTTCTAGCTGATTTCTTTGATTTTTCAACTAAAGTCTTTTGAGAGACAATAGAGGTGGATGATGACTGTTTAGACTGTTTGGGATGGATGCTTTGGTCAGGAACAAGGTGTGATTGGCCTTGCCCCATAGCATCAGAAACTGATCCATATTGAGTAGGCATTTTCTCTTTCAAGAAAAGCCTGACCTCATCAGGAATAAAAGCAATGCCTCTAAAACCATTTGCCTTATCACTGTTGACTAAGGACTTAACATTATTTTCAGTAATTCTACAGATAGGTAGAACTACATCATCCTCAAAAACAATATTAGGACATAAGTGATTAAATATCAACTGTAAAAATCTAAGAAAACAGACAGAACCTAACTTATCTGATTTCCTATCACTTAAAGCTTTTAAAATAAAAGACCCATAATCAAACACTGTAGAATGGATACGAGAGTACCCAATTTTGAGAGATCCTGATGGAAGAGCATCAAAATTTGATGTCTTGTTCAGGAAACAACGACTTATGGTATCAAAAAAGAAATTCCATTCCTTCTTAAGCTTTGTCCTGAAGAGGTTTCCACACCTCTTCATTTCTCCGTTGTAGCCCAATTGTTTAACAAACTCAAAGAGAGTCGAGTCTGAAACATTATTAGGAACAGCATCACCAAGAACAGGTAAATGCAGTGCGTCATCTATAGTTGCAGGAGTCACATAGTGAGTAACCCCATCATATTCAAAACTCATCAGAATTGAACTAGAATGCCCTTTGTCGAAAGTAACTGTGTTCCACACCTGCATAATTGACTTAAAAGAAACACTTGCAGGTTCTGTTAAAGCAAACTTCAATGAAATTGAAGTTAAAAAATCTTGAATTATGTGGAACTCATTGGGCAATTCCTGATGATCTAGAATAGCTACAAAATTATTAGTGGCAAAAGTAACACCACTAATCACAATCTGTTTATTCATGAATGATGAAGATGCCATTGATATTATGAATTAAGCTTGAGAATTGAGGTTTAAAAATTAGGGTTCTAAAGCACCGAGAGAGAAAGAAGAGAGTAAAACTGATGATGTGAAAGTAAACAAGAATTGAGACAATCAATTATATTTTGTTAAAAAAAATATTACTCTATGTGACAGGTGGCATACTAAGATTCGTGTACAAATAATTAGTGGACAAACTACGTGTGTAATGAAACATAACTGCACCACTTTTTATGTGTATCTATAAGTATATATCTATCAGATTGACACACGAGCGCATATAGTTGTCCGACTAAAACTCAAACGTTTCTTACCATTAGTGACGAAAACTCAGGCATAAATTAAGCAAAGAAATACTTACCTGTCCATCAGGATTAACCAGTTGACTTCCTGTCAGGATTGTGTCTTATCAGGATTTGATCAAAAATTACATACCTTGCAGAATGACTATCAGGATTTGACAGTCATCAGGATTTTCTCTCTGTAGCTTTCCTCAGAAATTCTCAAAATTCATCATTCCAAGTTCATTCACCAATTTATTAAAAATAGCTTCAGGCAGTGGCTTGGTGAAAATATCAGCTAGTTGTTGATCAGTGGGAACAAAATGAAGTTCAGTTGTCCCTTCCAGAACCTGTTCTCTTATGAAGTGATATCTTATATTGATGTGTTTAGTAAGAGAATGCTGAACTGGATTTCCTGTCATTGCAATAACACTTTGGTTATCACAATAAATAGGGATTTTGGAGTATGACAGGCCATAATCGAACAACTGATTTCTCATCCACATTATTTGAGCACAACAACTTCCTGCAGCAATGTACTCAGCTTCCGCTGTCGAGGTAGATATAGACTTCTGCTTTTTACTGAACCAAGACACTAGTCTACCACCCAAAAACTGACAGCTTCCTGAAGTACTTTTCCTGTCTATCTTACACCCAGCAAAATCAGCATCTGAATAACCACACAACCCAAAATCTGATTCCCTTGCATACCAAAGACCAAGTGAAGTAGTGCCTTTGAGATATCTGAAAATTCTTTTGACTGCAATCAGATGGGGTTCCCTAGGTTTTGCTTGAAATCTTGCACACAGACAGGTTGCAAACATGATATCTGGTCTACTTGTAGTGAGATACAATAGAGAGCCAATCATTCCTCTGTAGTGAGTTACATCTACTTCAACACCTTGATCAGGATCAAGTTTGGTAGCTGTAGCAATATGAGTAGTTGTAGTAGCACAATCTTGCATGTTAAACCTTTTTAATAAATTCTTTGTATATTTTGACTGATTGATAAAGATACCATCTTCAGTCTGTTTAACTTGTAATCCAAGAAAGTAACTCATTTCTCCCATCATGCTCATTTGATATCTTGACTGCATAAGCTTAGAAAACTTTTCACACAACTTATTGTTTGTTGACCCAAAAATGATATCATCCACATAAATCTGAACTAAAAGCAAATCCTTACCATGATTCAAATAGAATAAAGTTTTATCAATAACACCTCTTTTGAATCCACTTTCCAGTAAGAATTGAGCTAGGGTTTCATACCATGCTCTTGGAGCTTGCTTTAGTCCATAAAGTGCTTTATCCAATCTGTAAACATGATTTGGATATTTAGGATCAATGAAACCAGGAGGTTGCTCAACATAGACTTCTTCCTCCAGTTCACCATTTAAGAAAGCACTTTTTACATCCATCTGGAAAACCTTGAATTTCTTATTCGCTGCATAAGCCAGAAAGATTCTGATGGCTTCTAGCCTTGCAACAGGAGCAAAAGTTTCATCATAGTCAATCCCTTCTTGTTGAGAATACCCCTTTGCAACAAGCCTAGCTTTGTTTCTGATAATTACTCCATCAGAATCAGTCTTATTCTTGAAAATCCACTTTGTACCAACAATAGATCTGTTCTTTGGTCTTGGTACCAGTTTCCAGACTTCATTCCTTTCAAATTCATTCAACTCTTCTTGCATTACAGTAACCCAATCATCATCTTTAAGTGCATCTTCAACTTTCTTAGGTTCCTCCTTGGATAGAAAGTTATGATATAGACATTCATTTTCAGTTGCACTTCTTGTCTGAACACCTGCATCAGGATCTCCAATTATCAGATCAGGAGTATGACTTGCAGTCCATTTCCTTGCTGGTGTTAAGTTATTTCTTGATGTAGATGCTCTCCCTAGATTGGTGTTAGTTTGATTCGAAGAATTTGCTTCTGAAGAAGCTCCCCCTGAAATGTTGCTATCTCCTCCTGATGAAGTATCAGGATTATCACTTGAATCAGTATCTGAAGAATTCTGTCCTGATGATTGAGTTGACTCTAAACTTGTAGTAGAATGATGTTGCTCCCCCTCAACATTTGCACTACTAGTTGTATCACCATTATTTGTATCACCTGTATTTTCCACCATCAGTATTTGATGTGTCATCAGGATTTGATGACCTATCAGTATCTGATGAATTGACAGGATCTGATTCATTTTCTTCAGGTTCCTTGGTAGCTTCATTTTCAAAAATCAATCTATCATGTGAGTCTTCATTGATTCCAGTTATCTTCTTATCATCAAAAGATACATGTATTGACTCCATGACAGTCCTTGTCCTCAAATTAAAAACTCTGAAGGCTATTGATGTAGGATAGCCTATGAAAATTCCTTCATCAGCCTTAGTTTCAAATTTTCCTAGTTGTTCAGGATGATTTCTGAGAACAAAACATTTACAACCAAACACATGCAAATTCTTCAAACTTGGTTTCTTCTCCTTGAGAGATTGATAAGGAGTAACACCATGTCTGTTCATCAATGTAAGATTTTGAGTATAGCATGTTGTATTGACTGCTTCTGCCCAGAAATATGTAGGTAATTTTGCTTCTTCCAACATAGTTCTGCCAGCTTCAATAAGAGTTCTATTCTTCTTTTCTACCACTCCATTTTGCTGAGGTGTGCCAGGAGCAGAGAATTGTTGAATTATTCCTTTGTATTTGCAGAACTCTTCCATCTTTGAATTCTTAAATTCAGTACCATTATCACTCCTTAGTATCTTGACTTTGTGCTTTGTGGTTGTCTCAATCATTCTCACATGATCCAACAGTATTTCAGGAGTCTCATCTTTTCTGTGCATAAAGTACACCCAGGTGAATCTAGAATATTCATCAACAATTACAAGAGTGTACCTTTTCTTACTGATGGACATGATGTTGACTGGTCCAAATAGATCAAGATGCAGCATATGATATGGTTCTTCAATAGAGGATTCAGATTTACTCTTGAATGATGTCCTTCTCTGTTTAGCCTTTTGACATGCATCACAGAGTCCATTAGGAGTATATAGAACATTTGGCAATCCTCTAACTAAATCTTTCTTAACCAACTCATTGATATTGCTGAAGTTGAGATGAGAAAGCTTCTTGTGCCAATTCTAACTTTCATCTACTGATACTTTACTGATGAGACAAGTAGGAGAGCCATCAGTATTTGATTGAATGTTGGCTTCATATATGTTACCATGCCTGTAGCCTGTCAATGCAATATGTCCTGATTCTTTGCTGACTACTTCACAATGAGTGGAATAGAAGTTGACATGATAACCTCTGTCGGTGATTTGACCAATACTCAACAAATTGTGTTTCAGTCCTTTCACTAGAGCTACTTTTTCAATGATGACATTTCCAATGATTATATTGCCATATCCCAAATTTTGTCCAATGTTGCCATCTCCATAAGACACAGTTGGGCCAGCTTTTTCCTCATATTCTGATAACAGGGCTTTGTTTCCAGTCATGTGCACAGAACATCCACTATCCATGACTAACACATTTTTCTTTTTACCCTTATCATCAGGAATAGCAATATCATCAGTATTGGCCATTAGGGCATAGTTGACCACCTCAGTATCAGATTTTGAGGAAGAGTCCATCCAGTCCTTGCTTGATGTGATGAGTGCCTTTGTCTTCTTGCACTCAGAAGCAAAGTGACCCATACCATTACACTTGTAGCATCTAACCTTTGACTTGTCAAATTTGCTACCCTTGCTTTCCTTTTTGATATTCTTGTCTTTGTCTGCATTGAAGGTCCTTTTCTGAAAGTTGCCTTGTCTTTTTGTCTTCTTGCCTTCCTGAACTTCATCCTTTTGAAGCTTCTGACAATCATATCAACCATCTCTTCCATGTCTGAATCTGAAAAATCACCATCAGGATTGGCATCAAGATTACCATCAGTATCTGATGATGAGTCATCAGGATCTGACTCAGCTACTTGAGTTTTCCTTTTTGAGACCTCCACAGCTTTTCCTTTTGATTTAGCCTCTGCCTACAAAGCAATAGATTTTGCCTTGCTGCCTTTCTTATTCTTTCTCTGTTGAACTTCAAGATCATGAGTTCTTAGCATTCCATAGACTTCATCAAGAGACACAGTGTTGAGATCATACTGATGTCTAATGATCGAGGTCTGAGTATCCCATTCTTCTGGTAAAGCTCTTAGAAACTTGTTGTTTGAATCTTCAGTCTCGTATTCCTTGCCAACTAAAGATAAATCGTTGAGAAGTGTCAGAAATCTATCATATAAATCAGTTAGGCTCTCATCAGGTCTAGCATCGAATTGTTCATATTCTTGAATCAAGAGAGCCCTTCTGTTCTTCTTGACAGATGCAGATCCCTGACACTGAGTTTCCAATGTATCCCAGATTTCTTTTGCAGACTTGCATGCAATCACTCTGTTTGACATGACAGCATCAAGACTATTGTGCAGTATATTCTTTATCTTTGGTTCCCTGAGTACATGAGCTTTTTCTTCTGGAGTCCATTCACTTTTAGCCTTGACCACGTAATGTTCAGGTATAGTCTCTGTTCGTTCTACGAATCTGGTAGGAACATATGGTCCATCATGAATCCTGTCCAAATAGTCAGGATCCATAGCCTCCAGGTACATCAGCATCTTAACCTTCCATGTTGAATATTCTGATTTCTTCATGATGGGAATTTTCATGCTTTCATACTTTGTTGTCGACATCTTAGATCGTATCTGATTCAAATTTAAATCAGTTTGCTTTGATACCAATTGCTGCCCAGTAATAAACAATTGTAGAAGGGGGGTTGAATATAATTGTATAAGATTTTCGACTTAGTAAAGTATATATCACAAATATGAAATAAAGATAACAGCTTTATTAAATCTGATATAAAACTGTTACAAACTCTCTCAAGAAATTCTGTGTTTTTGAGAGCTGCTAGGTTATACAATACTCGTGTATGTGATCGATTATCTGAGCTCACTCAAATCGAAACCTAAACTGTGTTTATATACTACACAGTTTCTCTATCAATTACAAGATAAGTCCTAATCAATTACAAAGATTGAAACCTATCCTTAATCGATAGCTACATTACTACAAACCAGGAACCGACAAAATAAACTTCCATGTTTAACTAGACTCCAAATATAACTCGAAGTAGGAATCCTGATCAGCTTCCAGTCCTGATGATCAATCCTGATCCCAGTCCTGATATACATCCTGATTCTGACGCTTGATCAAATACTGATAACCATGCAATACTGATGACGTCAGCAATCCTGATCAGTTGAGTCTAGATCTTGACAATCATTGAATCCTGAACTAACATGTAATTTCAATTTTTGTTCTTAAGTATCTCTTATATGCAAATAATTGGTAATGTTTAAAGGATTGTATTTAACCCCCCCCTTCTACAATCATGTGGTCATATTGTTTGGTAATAACAATTGGTATCAGAGCAAGCTTTTAACATACAAGAAGTTTAAAGATCAAAGACAGTCAGAATCATGGGAAAGAAGGACAATGGAGTTAAGATACCAGTTCTTGACAAAGACAATTACTTTCACTGGAAAGTAAAGATGCATCTACACCTGCTATCTATGGATGAAAGCTATGTGGATTGCATTGAGAAGGGTCCTCATGTGCCAATGAAGGCTGCTATCAGTGTCGAAGAAATTGCACAAGATATGGATGGATCAATTACCAAACCCTCCTCTGAGTGGACACTTGAAGATACTGTTGAAGTTCACAAAGATAAAAATGCCATGAATATTCTGTTTAATGGTCTAGAACAGGACATGTTTGACAATGTCATTAACTGTACTTCCTCTAAAGAAGTATGGGACACCATTCAAACTCCATGTGAAGGCACATAGCAAGTAAGGGAAAATAAGATGCAACTTCTCATACAACAATATAAACACTTTCACTTCAAGAGTGGTGAATCTCTGAATGATACATTTAGTAGATTTTAGAAATTATTAAATGGCTTGAAATTGTATGGAAGGGTATATCAAACTAAAGACTCAAATCTCAAGTTTCTGAGATCTTTGCCCAAAGAGTAGAAGCCTATGTCTGTTTCTCTAAGAAACACTCAAGAATACAAAAGTTTCACTCTTGAAAGGCTTTATGGAACATTAAAGACTTATGAGCTGGAAATGGAGCAGGATGAAGAGATTGAGAAGAGTAAGAAAAATGGGTGGTTCTGTAGCACTTGTGGTAAGTACATAAGGACATGAGGATGTGAATGAAGAAACTGCTAAAGCTACACCAAGCTCAAGTGCTTGTGAAGGTAGAATTGAATCAAGCAAGGGAAAAGGAAAAATGGTTGATAAAGACGTCAACTCAAATCAGGATGAGATGGATGAGCATCTTGCTTTTCTGTCTAGAAGATTTTCAAAGCTCAAGTTCAAGAAGAACCCTGAGGCATAAAGACCATTCAGAAAAGACTTTCAACCTAACAAAACATTTGTTGAAAGGTCTAAATTCAAATGTTTCAACTGTGGAATGGGTGATCACTTTGCCAATGAATGCAAAAAGCCTAAAACTTAGAAGAAGGACAAGAAGTTTGAACCCGTAGACTATAAAATGAAATATTTTGAGCTTCTCAAACAAAAGGAAAGGGCATTCATTACTCGGGACTATGACTGGGCTGCTGATGGAAATGATTCTGATGAGGATACAGGGTATGACAATCTAGCACTCATGGCTAATTCAGCTGAGCAGGAAGCTAGTTCAACAAGCAATCAGTTAATCACTACAAACCTAACCGAGCTTTACAAAGAGGAATGAAATAGTACTATTAATGAAATGTCCACTGAACTGTACCACTTGCGTGTCACTCTTAAATCACTCACTAAAGAGAACAATAGGATCAAAGATGCAAATTTGTTTTTGAGTGATAGGAATGTTGTGTTACAAACTCACTTTATTGAGTTTAAAAAATTCAGAATTGATCATCAAATTGCTAAAAGTAAACTAGAAGTTGCGTTAAAAAGAGAAGAAGATCTTAAAAACCAGCTAGAGAAAGAACATGAAGTTATTGCTAGATGGAATGATTCCAGGAATGTTACGAGTAACATTTTTAAGGTTCAAGAAATTGATACTTTTTGCAAGGAATCATGAAGCAAGGACAAAAAGAAACAAGATGTTGTGATTGAGGATCCAGGAGCTGATAATGATTCAACGGATAGTGACCATCCGTTGAAAGATAACTCTTCAACGGATGAGTGCCATCCGTTGAAACATACAACTAGTGTCAACAAAGTGAAACTAGAGAAACTGAACAAAAAGTATGGTCCAACCAATAAGAATTTTGTTCAGGGAGAATGTAGCAATTCCAAGAAAGTTGAGAAGGTTAATATAGGCCACTTTTCCAATAAGCAATTGAAGGACAAGTTAGAGAACATTGAGGTTAAGGCTGAGGTTAAAAAGAAAAAGAACAGAAATGGTAAAATGGGAATTAACAAGCACAACAATTACACACCTGATAAGTATGCTCCTAGAAAAACATGTGTTAATTGTGTTAGTGTTAATCATTTGTCTACTAACTACAAATCTGTGAAAAATGCAAATGTTCAAATGTCAATGTTTGTGCCTAATGTGCCTATATCTGTCATGCCTAATATGTTTGCTCATAATGCTCATGCATCCAATCTGTATGCTAACATGTCATTTGTTCCAAATCTATATATGAATGCATTCAAAATTCCACAAATGCCATGGAACATGCCTAACTTGAGCACTATGTATGCACAATATTCACAAATGCCTGCATCAAACATTTATACACCTGAGAACTTACCAATGAGCATGTCTCAAAGGTCAACACCAAGGGTCAAGGTTGATTTAAATCAATCTAAGATTAAGATGCAAAATGATAAGAGAAACAAGGTGAAGGCTAACAAGATAGGACCCAAGGAAATTTGGGTACCAAAATCAACTTGATTTGGTTTTGTTGTGTGCAGGGAACCAGAAGGAATCTATGGTACTTGGACAGTGGCTGTTCTAGACATATGACTGGAGATTCCACCATGATCACAGAGTTCAAGGAAAGAGTTGGCCCTAGCATTACCTTTGGAGATGACAACAAAAGATATACTAAGGGATATGGCTAATTGCGAAAGAGAATGTCATCATTGATGAAGTAGCACTAGTTGATGGACTTAAGCATAATTTGCTGAGTATGAGTCAACTATGTGACAAAAGGTTTTTCTATTTCATTTTCTCCAGGAGCATGTGTTGTCTCAAGAAAAAAGGACAACAATGAAGTGTTGATAGGCTACAGAAAAGGGAATGTGTACATATCTGACTTCAACTCAACAAATGCAAATTCAATTACTTGTCTTTTCAGCAAAGCAAGTAAAGATGAAAGTTGGTTGTGGCATAAAAGGCTTTCACATTTGAACTTCAGGTCCATGAATGATTTGGTGAAGAAAGGTCTTGTAAGAGATATTCCACAATTGGAGTTTTCCAAGGATGGATTGTGTGATGCATGCCAGAAAGGGAGGCAAATGAATGCCTCTTTTAGAAGAAAGACAGAGTCATCAATTGATCAACCTCTACAACTTCTACACGTGGATTTATTTGGACCAGTAAATGTGGTGTCAATCTCAAAGAAAAAATATTGTCTTGTGATTGTGGATGATTTCTCAAAATTTACATGGACATACTTTCTGCACTCTAAGGATGAGGCAAATGAAATCATAATCAATCATATCAAGATAGCAAACAATCATCCTGAATATCAAGTAAAAAGAATCAGGAGTGATAATGGCACTAAGTTCAAAAATTCAAGCATGAAGATATTTTATGAGGAGAATGGAATTGTTCATGAATTTTCTGCAGCAAAGACACCACAACAAAATGAAGTGGTATCAAGGAAAAATAGAACACTTATTGAAGCTGCAAGAACCATGCTAGATGAATCTTGGGAAGTTTGAAGCAAAGGCAGATGAAGACATTTTTGTTGGATATGCAGCTAGAAAAACCTATAGGGTTTACAATCACAAAATCAACATTGTTATGGAATCAGTACATGTTGTTTTTGATGATAAAATAATTCAAGGACTTACAGTTTGAAAATGAGGTTGAAGGTATAGAATACAATGAAGAAAATGATGAAGGTAATGATCATGATCAATCAAGAGTTAATGTTTCTTCAATGGTGAAAGTGAAAGAGGATCATTCATTAACAATGAAGCATCCGTTGAAGATCATTCTGGTGCATCTAGTGATAGGGCATCCATTGAAAGTCAATATGATGCATCCGTTGAAAGTCATTTTGAGACATCCGTTGAAAGATCATAAAACAGAATGACTAACTCTATTAACCCAGGGGGAGTTTCTCAAGGAAACTATATATCTCAACATGATCATGAATGAAACAACTTCATCAAGATCAAACCTTCCACCTCAGAGAAAATGGACTAGAGATCACCCATTTGAACTAATAATTGGTGATGCATCTACAAAAGTTCAGACTAGAAGATCCACTCAAGAAGAATGTTTATATAGTAGCTTTATTTAACAAGATGAACCAAATAAAGTTGAAGATGCTCTTCTAGATCCAGATTGGGTATTAGCTATGCAAGAAGAGCTAAACCAATTTGAAAGAAACAAGGTGTGGAAGCTGGTGCCTAAACCTAAAAAAAGAAGTGTTATAGGTACAAAATGGGTATTCAGAAACAAGATGGATGAATATGGCATAGTTACAAGGAATAAAGCT
Organism: Heracleum sosnowskyi; assembly: GCA_030848705.1. NCBI lineage: Eukaryota > Viridiplantae > Streptophyta > Magnoliopsida > Apiales > Apiaceae > Heracleum > Heracleum sosnowskyi. Next base: position 2,246,532 of record CM061242.1, on the reverse strand, counting down.
AGATTGGTTGCTAAAGGCTATTCTCAAGAAGACAGAATTGACTATGATGAAACATTTCCCCCTATTGCAAGATTGGAAGCAATAAGGATATTCCTAGCCTATGCAGTTCATGCCAATTTCAAAATCTATCAAATGGATGTCAAAAGTGCATTTTTGAATGGGGAACTGGAAGAGGAGGTGTATGTCAGTCAACCTCCTGGTTTTGAAGATCCAAATTATCCAGAGTTTGTTTATTTCCTACTCAAAGCACTTCATGGACTGAAACAAGCACCTAGAGCCTGGTATGACACTCTATCATAGTTTCTTTTGGAGAATCACTTCACTAGAGGTACTGTGGACAAAACTCTTTTCTTCAGGAATGTGAATGGCTCTAGTATACTTGTTCAAATTTACGTGGATGACATAATCTTTGGGTCTACCGATGAGAAATTTTGCAAAAGATTTGCCAAAGTTATGCAAAGCAAGTATGAAATGAGCATGATGGGGGAACTTACCTATTTCCTTGGTTTACAAGTTAAATAAGTGAAATAGGGTATCTTTTTAAGTCGAACAAAATATGTTTATGATCTTTTAAAGAAATTTGACTTAATGGATTTCTCTCATGCAAAAACTCCTATGCCAACTTCCAATAAGCTTGAATTGAATGCTAAGGAAAAATTTGTGGACATTACAAGCTATAGAGGCATGGTAGGCTCACTTCTATATTTGATAGCTAGTAGACCTGATATTATGTTTGCTACATGTTTGTGTGCTAGATTTTAGGTTGATCCTAGGGAGTCTCATTTAATTGTTATTAAGAGAATTTTCAGATATCTCAAAGGAACACCAAACCTTGGCATTTGGTACCCTGAAGAATCTGGTTTTGATCTAATTGGTTATTCAGATGCAGACTATGCATGTTGTAAAATTGACAGAAAAAGTACTACATGCACCTGTCAATTTATGGGAAATAAGCTAGTATCGTGGTTCAGTAATAAGCAAAATTCAGTCTCTACATCAACTGTTGAGGCTGAGTACATTGCAGCTGGAAGTTGTTGTGCACAGATTCTTTGGATGAAAAATTAATTACTTGATTATGGTTTAAGAGTTGATAAGATTCCAATTTTCTGTGACAACACTAGTGCAATTGCCGTAACTGAGAATCCAGTGCAACACTCAAGGACCAAGCACATTGACATTAAGTATCATTTTATCAGGGAACATGTGATGAATGGTACCGTGAAACTACATTTTGTTCCAAGTGAAAAACAGCTTGCAAATATTTTTACCAAGCCACTTGATGAATCAACATTCTCAAGGTTGGTAAGTGAGCTAGGTATGCTTAACTACTCTTAATCTTTTTGAATACATGCAAGGGTAAAATGCAGCCAGTGTTATGATGATTTTCTTGAGAATTGTAATTCTCAGAAAAAGTTGAAATTTTGTCTAAGTCAAAATTACTCTTTCAACGAATACCCTTATCAGTTGAAAGTCATTCATAACACTGGGTTTTTACTTTTCAACGGATACCAGCTATTTGTTATTTCAACGGATAAGCTGAATCTCAAAAGGTTTATATCTCATCCGTTGATTAGTAGCGTCTTAATCTCAACCATTAATGGTCACATCTCTATCCGCCGCTATATACATACACATGTGTGTATATAACTGCAGTAAATTCGTGGCTATTTTCTCTCTTAATTTATTTTTAAACGGTTACTTTCTGAACCAATCAAATAATTTCTTTTAATTATTTGATTAACTTTGTGATTTTTTTGTGGGAAGTATAAATACATTTTTGCTTATGATAGTTCAATTTGATCTTTCCCCAAATTCACTAAGGCAAAAATACTACATTCTCTTTCAAAGCAAAACCTCTCTCTGCAACTAATTTCTCTTCAGCAATGGCACCAACAAACAAGACCATGTCACTCACTTGCTTTACCTATGAGAAGAACAACTTCACTGCTTTGGTGGATTTTGAAAATCACCCAGAAACATACCACAAGATGATGAAGTTCATCAAGGGATGCAAGTTATCTCATGCAATGCTTGATGCTCCAACTATCTACTGTGAAGTTGTGGAAGAGGTATGGACTTCTTCAGTGTTTGACTCTGAAAACACCACACTCACCTTCAATCTCAAAGGTAAGGAGCATGTTATCAATGCTGATGTTGTGACTACATGTTTAAGATTTCCTGAAAATAATTGTTTAGAAAAGTATACTGATAATGATATTGTTACCATGCTTAATTCTATTAATTATGCTAAAGAGACTGCTAACTTATGAAAAATCCAGAGAAAAGACATGATAAAAGAATGGAGTTTCTTTTGTGATGCCTTTATTAAGGTCTTTTCTGTTAAAATCAGTAACTGGGATGCTATCGCAACTTCCATGTTTGACATGATTTATATATTGCTAAATGATAGATATTATGACTTAGGTTCTATGATTTTAATTGAACTAGCTGCCAAGTGGGTAATATACAAGTATAACCGGTTTATTAAACAAAATTCACCAAAGTAACCAGTTTCAAATATTTGGCCAACTTTACCCGACTCAATACGCATGTGACAACAGGGTAATCCAATACGCATTTTGGATGAGAGTAATCCCCAATACGCATATGAGATCAAGGTATTGTAAAATATTTAATACAGAATACGCATTTCAGGTCAGAGTATGTGGACTTAATATGCATATGACAAATGCGTATTACTATTATTTTAATCAGTGCCTATACTATTAAAAGAGAAAACACCTCGGCAGGACAATCCCATGTCAATTGTAACCATGTCCCCACCACTACTTTTTGTCTTTTTGTTCTTTAGAAGCAGCAGTTGGTAGTATCAAACTAATAAACTGAATACGCATTCACCGGTCATGTATTTGAATGAGTATAGTTGGCCACTTTTTTGGAAGTTGGCATTTTCGTTTAAAATCTTTAAAATTAAGTTATTTTTGTCAATTTTTCTTGCCAAGTTAGGACATAAAGAGTCTAGGTCACAAAATATCTATTTTTCTAGATTTATCATTTTATTTGATAACCATGTTGACAAGGACATGAAAATTGAGTTCCCTGCCAACAAGGTGGATTGTTGGGTTCAAAATAAGAGAGTCCTTGATGAATTGAATAGGATGAACCTAAAAAGCACTGTGGAGCTACATTACTTGCCTATCATTGAGGCACTTCAGGTAACTGCAACTCCTACTACAACTTCTCAACCCCATACTTCTTTGATTTCTAGTGCCACAATGGAGGATGGTACTATCCAACAGCCTCCTACCAAAGTGGCCAAAACCAAAACTCACAAATCCAAATCTAAAAGGCCAACCTCAGGTGCCTCTCAAAAGGCATCTGTTGCAAAAACTACTACTCAACCTGATAGGAGTGAACATGTGGTAGTGAGGAGTGAGGGAAGGGGTGAACATCAAAGAAACCCCAAGGATAAGGTTGGAGAGGTCAGTGAATCCCAGCCAAGCCACGCTGTATCTTCTAAAAAAGATACAGTGGTTGAAAAGGTAATTAACACATCCCTAGTGGCATCCTCCCAAAATGATATCACTTTTGAAAAGAATTCCCAACCAGGAACACAAAACAAAAGGGATAAGGACACCAGAAGCCCCAAATCTATCTCCAAAACATATGATAGGAGAAAAAGGATTAAAACCACTAGGGATGCACAGGGTGCACACACAGTGCAGACCAAAATTACAAATTTTGTGTATGCACCTTCTCAAGCTGAGATTGATGTGGCTCTAGTAAATGTGGAGTCACAACCTCATTCTTCGAACATTACAATTGAAACAGAGACACCAAATTCACCAACTCTCTCTCTCTCTGGATGTGGACATGATCCAAACATCATTTCCTTATTCTCCATCTTTTAAATTCATGGAGGAGCCCCACTCTGAAATTGGTGGTCATCATCTTTTAGATGATTTGTTGGACCATCAATCTTCTCTTTCTGAAACTATGGTTAAATCCGTGGCACCTCAATTAAAATCAATCTCCACAGATTCCTTAGTTTCTATTTCAAATGCTACTTCTTTTCCTTCTTCAATGGATATCTCTCATTCGTTGATGAGTTTCTCCTTCAACGGATATGCCTCACAACAATCATATGTTGAAACTCACTTCTACCACTTCAACCGATATTCCCCATCCGTTGAAAGTCTCTTTTACATTTGAACTTACAACTTCAATTATTTCAACATCAAGTGTAGATGAGCTAGTAGTTGTTGAAACACTCTTAGGACTGAGGGCAGGGAGTGAAAACACTGAGAGTGAGAGGCTCGATTGCAGCCAGGCAAAAGGAGAGGGAGAGATTGAAAGGCATGCTATTTCTTCTAGCCTGGTAAAAGTGGACTTAGAGAGTACCACCTTAGTAGGTGAAGGTGAAGGTGAGGGTGTGAGAGGTGTGAGCCAGGGGGAGCCCCTGATGCAAGAAAAGAGAGATTAGAGAATAACATGTGCATGAGAGATAATGATGGAATCTACTACAACCATTGCTAGTGAGTTAATGGATGTCAATGAGGCTGAAAGGGAAAGATTGGCTCAGTTATATTACCAAAATGCACTGAGTCAAATCAACCTGGATGCTGAGACATTTACTCATCCTGAGCCAGCCTATCAAGTTTTGGCTGGACAGGGCAATGTGGAGGCAGAACAAATGTTGCACTTAGTCCATACTACCGAGTCAATGTTAAGAGCCAAATATGCCATCTCCAATCTGCCTTCAGGAGTCGGTGAAGATTTTGAATAAGACAATGCATTTGAAGGAGAAGACAATGGTGAAGATATGGGTTCAGATGGTGGTGAAGGAGTAGATGCATGTCCTTCCACCTTAGAAAGCACACATGATTGGTTATTCTCAAACCAATTTACTCCAGAGGATATCAATATGGGGCTTCTCAAGCAACATCAACAAGCTTTCACTGAATACCAGACAACCAACTCTACAAAGAAAATCATATTGTCCAAGTTTATGACCCCTCTACAACTTCAAAAGATGTAGATCCTTAGGCACAAAGTTGTAACAGAGGAGGTCAAAACTAAGATGGATGAAATCAAATATGCTGTAGATAGAAGAATTGACATTATCTTCCCTTTCAACAATGTCAAATCTATTAAAAGGAGGCTTTAAAAGGATGATCTTCTCTCTCAATCTGTGGAGACTCTTACTAAGAGGGTTGATCAAATGGAACATAAGATGGACACCTTTTTAGCCAATCAAAAATTGCAGACTCAACTCCTACAATAATTGTTGCAGGCTACTGGTACTGTTCAAACCCTTGATAATAACAAAAAGAGGGAGAGTGCACTAGTGGTCTCTGAACCAGCAATCCCATCAAATCTACCAATGTCACAAGTTGAGGGGGAGCCTGCCAGCCTAAGTGTGCCGTCTACTGTGGGGGAGCAATCTTTACCAACACCTCGGATAATTGAAAATCCAATTGAGTTTGAACTCAAAAAGGTGGTGGTGTCTCTTCCTCTAGTCAAGGCATTTCTCTGGCTTGAGTGAAGAAGAAATGGTTGCAAAGAAAAAGGAGATTGAAATGACAAATGAAGCAATCACTCAAAGGATTCTACATACTGAAAGACTAATCAAAGAATTCATCTTCAAAACTGTGACTACTTCTCAAATACCCTCATTGCCAGTAACCTCAGAACTAGCACTCATCCATACCACAATTTTAAAAGTGATCACTCCAGAGATACTTTGCCATGATAGGCTTTTTGATGATGAACCCTCTTATCTCAAGGAGTTTGAATCAATTCTAAGTGGAAGGATTGGTTCTCCACCTAAACATCATGACAAGAACAAGCTAAAACTGGATTATCCATTCTCCAAGCCTGATGAAGACACCGTGATGGGAAAATTGATTAAGTTGTTTAAATGGACTTCTGATGTGAAAGCTAAAGAAGCTATGACAGTAATCTACAGGAATAGAAAAGAATTGCATATCACGAACAACCATCCTAGATTCACTGAAGCCAAAAGAGAAGAAACCTCAAGACTTTTGAGGGAAGCTCATCTTGATTCCTTTGAATCTACACCTGAAAAACAAGAAAGACTGACAAAATAATTATGGAATGAGTTAGAAAATGAGGAGAGTGAGGCTGAAGTAGCCCCTCCTCATAAAAAGAGGAACAAGGGAAAGACGGTGCCCAAAACAAATCCAATCAAAAGGAAAAATAGAAGATCCAATAGGTCTATCTCCCCTGAAGAACAAGAAGCTGTGAAGAAAACAGAGGCTAAATAAATCACCTTTGAAGACAAAATTCAACATGCAACTCAATCAGACACTACATTCCATGGGACTCCAGTTGATCTTAAAGACGAGCCCATAGAATTAGACAACTTGTTATTCCCTAATGTAACGCCCCAAATCCGGGGTCAAAGGATTTGGTCGTCACACTGCACCCTTAATCCAAACAAACTGTTCAATATAAAATCAACACAATAATAATAATATCTTTGACCCCAACTCTACCAAGAATCTTTAAAGGTTATAGTGCTAGAAACAAGAATCCAAAATTTCATTACAACAATCTTTCTTCTTTACAACCATTCTCTTTACAAAAATTCTAATGCACTAGTATAACTTCGATAAGAAGTATACCAGGAAACTAATCTTATACAATATATTATTCAATAGAAAACATCTATATACAAAACCTCTCACTAGCTCCAAATGCTCTGGATCAGAACGTCTTTACGCTAATATCCTTCCCCATCTCTGATCAGCTACGCGGACAACTCTCGCCAATATACCTTCTTACTGGCAGGATAAAATATATATAAAGAAAACAAGTATGAGCGAATGAATTGCTCAGCAAGTGCATTATCAAATATAATACGAAAGGTTTCCAAAATAAACTTTGGATTTTTTCAAATAACAAACTTTTGTTTTTGAACATTTGTAATCTTTAAAACTTCTCAAATCAAGTTTAGTAATTTATCACAATTTCTCATTCAGCTTCTCGCAACGGAATAGTTTAAAACACAAAAAGGTTTATATTGGCCGTCACGGCGACCGAATCAACAATAGCTACAATAGTATGTAGAAAATACGAATTAAGTATAACTCATATGTCTTTAAGACCACAGTTTGTATAAAGATACTAATTTGAAGATAACAGATCTATTCACAACATTCTCTGAAACCAACAACTCTGGAAGGGTAGAATCATCAAGGAGTAAGAATGAGCCAACGCGCTCGGTCATGGAACAAAGAACGCACTTCAAGACTTCGACATGGTACCGACTGGATACGCGGTATGAATAAAACTCATCAGAATAGATATCTCACGACTACCAATGGAATAAGGGAAGTGGATTTCAACTATTTGGAATCCAAATGAATTAAGAGTAAGTGATTTCAGCAAGATTGAAACCACCATTTATTAATCAACAACCAACAATTTTACGCAACGAATAAACCTGAATATCAGGTCATAACTCACAAGTACAAAACATATGGATGTAACTCATCCCAGAAATAAGAATTGATATTAGAATTGGATTTTTTTTTAACATTTATCAAATCAAAGGTTGTGCTGCTGGCTAGCCACGCATCAACCCCGGACTTGCTTATAGCAAAGTCCTCTACTGGATCCTAGGCCAATCTGGGCCTTAATTTATTCCGACCATAAATATGGCCCGACCAATTACTGGTCCCATTTAAAAACATTCCAATCCTATATTATATACGTCAGGTGTCAGAACAATTGACAACCTTACTTCGACAATCCGGGGTCGGAAGAATCGACAACCTTAATACAACAAACGCTGGAAAACTCACGTTCCAGGAAACAATTCAACTATGAAGAATCCATCAAGGAATAACAATATAATCTAGTATCGACGAGATCGACACAATATCGGGAGGTGCACATGAAAAGTGACAATATAATAAACATCGACGAGATCGATGTAACAACTGGGATATAATGAAGAATAAACAATGACATGCTCAACAAGATTAAGTCTGATATGAAACAGTCATTATGATATCAATAGAATTTGCAACAACTCAATATAGAATAGGGTTCGAAGAACAGGCTCTAGATGGCCTCAACAGTTCAGATTATCACATCATGGAAGAATTAGTTAAGATTTACTAATCTGGTAAGTGACAAGAAAGTCAAGTTCAAGTTTAAGAAAAAGTCAAGGTGAACTTTATAAATGAAGAAAACAAGGGTTTACTGACTTCTGACAGAAATAGTTCAAGTCCTTCGAACATATACTTATAATAGATAAGCCTTGTATTTGAAGGAAGTAAACTAAATCATGCACAACATATATGAATTCGAATCAGGGAATGGATCAGATGATCGCTTATAAATAAGAAAGGATAATAAGGCTCGCATAGGTGCAAGGTGAAAAATGGTATACTTGAAGAGTAAGCAACACAACTTCAGAATCTTAGAATAACTTTTCCCTCATAGGGTTCACAAGTTCCCGCTCATCTAGGGTTGGTAATATTCCAACTTAGTATTTTTAAATCAACTTTTTGAAAGAAAGCCTTAGTATACGGCTGATAACTATCTTTTAAATCGTTTCAACACAATATTTATATTTTTCCAACCAACCTGGAAATATGAATCTAAACTCAAAAGGTATAAAATAATACTCGTCAACTTACGAGATTTAAATAACATACTTGCAATTTAATGCAAAGAAATCAACATTTGAAAATTCAGTAAAAAGCATTCAACATGCATACTAATAATTCAAGATAATATCTCTTAATTAATAAGCAAGGGTATAAACACTTGCATCTGGTCCTTAGCTATTTCGTAACGCTGAAACAATACGATTCCCTCCTTATTCTGTCTTATCGCACGATTCTCTACTTACGTCCTTCTTTGCTCTAACGCTCTTGCGAACACCACTAGTCTGCTTTTACCATTTCGAATCCACGTGCCAGCCTCGATAGTCAAACATGAGACGGTACTTAGTCTTCAACGTATGATGTCACATTCCATAAACGATTGTAACTTAACTCCGATAATCTGACTCGTCTCGTCCAATAGCCTTTGTTACATAGACAACCACATTTCAATTGATAGAATGATCACAACTAACTATACAAGTAATCCTCGTAACTCGCTTGACGAAACTCCCCATACTATAAAAAGTCAACATCTAAGTCAACGGCCTTGTAAATCTCATTTTTTAACATTACCGACAAATTTCTATTCCAACTACCCCTCGTGATGATATTAGACACGACCAAAGCATTTAAACAAGTCTCAAAACTATTATTCGCATGCATGACTCAACAACAGATAATTCACATCATTCACATAACACATTTAAACAAGTAACCGGTTACGTATCGGACGCCCGGTCTAATTTACGATATTTAAAACTCAAATACTAGCCCTAGTACGAGCATATACGGACTATAAAACACATTACACAACTCATACAAACCATATAGCACTTATAACTATTTTTAAAACATCACACGTAGCTTATTTAAATTTAAATAAGCCACAAACAAATTTTTAAATCAAAAATCGGATTTTTAAACCCAATATAAGTATTTTAAATGCAAATAAATCAATTAATAAAATTAATTGACACTCTTTAAATGCTCAAACTATTTTTAAATAATAAATCAGGTTTGAAAATAATTAAAACTGAATTTTAAATTAATTAAATCTAATTAATAATCAATTTTTAAGAATTAACTGATTAAAAGAATTAATCAATTAATTAAATTAATTAATTATTAATTAAAAATAATTAAAATAATTAAGTTTAATCAATTTTTGAATTTAAAATAATAAATAAGATTTTCCAGAATTTTCTGAATAATAAAATGTATTTTTAAATTAAAGATATGATTTTTAGAATTTTTAAAACCATTTTTGATTTATTTTATAAAAATAAATCACAGAAACACTTTTCTGAAAATAGATTAGGGTTTCTAAGATCAAACCGGGTCGGGTTAGGGTTTTGAAACGGGTTGTGAAGAACAGTTCCTGGGTCGCCAAGAACACGTCACCGGAAACTGGGTTCCCAGTTTCCGGCCGACGTCCGGCCACCGGGAAACGTCAGACCAAGCCCAAATCTTCACCAAACCTGCTGTTAGCTACACCAATCTTTCTACTTTCTAATTCCTAACAAAACTAAACCAAAAACTGCTCAAAACGTTCACGAAACTGTCCGGAAATTCTCACCGTTGATGGCGAGTTCCATTTTCCGGCCAACTCAAAACAGACACCAAATTCAAAACCATTAACACCTATCGATTCCTCGTCTCACGATCTATCTAATCGCTAGAACAGAATCAAGGACCCATCAACGGATCAAAAGTCCGGCCAAAACTTGAAGAAAACTGGCGAGCTTCAATTTTCCGATTTGCTCGATTCCAAACTCCAAAAATCAATTAAAAATCATCAAAACACTCAGCACAACACACACAATCCATTCATATCATCAATTATCAAGAAAAATCACAAACGAAGATTCCCCCAAATTTTTAACCTAAAATTCGAATTATTTAAATAATTAAAAAAAAGAAAACTCAGAAATCATACCCACATAGATGATGATGATGGATTTGGATAGAAGATGATGAGAGATTCATTTTGGTTACAAGAACATCGAAATCGGATTCCGATAACGCCTTCAAAATTGAGTTTGATTCTCAAGAACACGAAGAACACGTTTCAGGGGTTTTTAGATTTTTAACTGTAATTAAGCTTTATTATACGAAAAACAAAGTACGATTTGCCTTTTTATAAGAAACGGAAAATAATACCCCAAACGACATTTTTGGATCGATATTGATCCGATGGATCGTTTTAAATACAATTTAACAAAATAAACGCTTTAAATCTTTAATAAAGCAGAATACACGTTTCACGAGACGATAATCATCCATAAAGTACGGATAACTACAAGTATCGTTTAATACAAAATATACGAACCAAAATACCTCCATTACGAATATTTTCGAATACTTCCCACTTTAACGAATGAAATATTGGTACGAACGATATACCAATGTCCCGAATAATTTGGGAACGATCCAAATTTTCTTTTCGATAATTAAAATAGAATAAATTAGTATGAAGTCCTTTTCAAAATAGTTTCTAATTCCCCACACATTTCACATAGCACCACAATATCACATATTCAATCATTTAACGAATAACTTAGCACGTTTAAACAGATAAATCATTTAATAACTCTTAATATGAAATTAAAATTTCATTTCACATCACATAATAACACGTAATTTTCCCGGATCTTACATCCTTCCCCCCTTAACAGGATTATGGCCTCAGAATCAACTTGCGCAAACATAGGTGGATATTTTTCCAACATCTCATTCTCAAATTCCTAGGTTGACTCTTCAACCTTAGGATTTCTCCTCATACTCATACTAATTTGATTCCTCTATTACCTATCACTCTCTCATACTGACTCAATATCTCAGTCGGTTACTCAACATAGAACAATTTAACTAGATCTCTATAGGTTCATATTTTATGAAATATACTATGAATACACCACTCACGGGGTGGTAAGCAAACTTATACGAAATTTTCCCAACACACAGTAGATCGACGTAAGGTAGCATTTCAAAATCGTCATAGTAACTGTTGTCGTAAGGAAATCTAATCATCGGTAAATGGTCCTTCTAATTACCTTCAAAATTGAGTACACAACCATAGTCTATCTGAATCCTTTAATTAAGTCGCGGATCTCTGTCAAATACAATTAAACCCGTCATTCCATGTCGTACTATTATCTCTCATTAATTAGCCAATAATAACCCAAATAACATCACGATAAGCTCTAAGCCTTAGCAACTCCATCACACAGTTTATCTTAACATGTTTCCATCTCCCTTCAGGAATCTCTTTAGTTGTAACTGTCTACTATACCTCTGTTACTCTGTCTTCATTTTCTAACATCTCAAGTACTTAAACACTCACTAACATCAATATTCTTTTAAATCTCTTATATATCCTTACATTTCTTTCTTGTCCCTTATTCTTTCTCGTTCCCTCCTGTCATTGAATTCCATTTCTTTCTCCATAACTCTTTCCTTTATGTAGCCCTTTTTCTTTAATCAATTCTGGTTGAATCCTTATTTCCGTCATTCCTTCTAGTTGATCTCTTGTTATCATAACCTTAAAACTCCATCCTTTCTAATCCTTGAACCGAAGATATTTACGTCTCTAATCTTCCTTTTTCTACTCATACTATCAGCCATCCATATCCTTGGGTCAACTTTATCTACCTCCAATATATTTAACAACTACTTTCAACGATCACATACCTTTCATGCCAATTAACTCTTCAGCTGAAAACAACCCCTCATTACCTTATCCATTGGGACTTAATCCATATCTTTAAATTTGTTCTACTTAGTTCCAATAACTTAATTGTTCTCCATCTGATTCCTAAATAATTCAGAAGATACATTCACAGTAACACTCGGGACACCTTTTCCATGGTTCCATCTCAATTCCCAAACAGCTTGATCAACTCAACGTCATTTTGATTCTCATCCTATACATCCACATTGATTGGTAAGATCTACCTTAACTATCGTGAGCAAAAGACTTGCAACCATATCATACAATCCTGAAATACTCAAAGATTAACTCATTCTCCATTATTAGCCTATCATCAAATTTTAAAAGTTCTTCTCATTGAGACAAAAATCTATTATGTTCATCTGCCACAACCTGGGATATCATCAATACAATTACACATTTTCCCCCAATTTCCAATCAACTTTTGAATTATCTAACTTCACATCTTCCACATCGTAACGTTAATCGATAGAGAGAGAGAACAATTGGCTCCGTTATATGTTACTAGTATTATAATCGCATCGTAATCCGCTTTCGCTCGTGGTAATTCCATCGCAATTTCTTCGTTCATTATGGTAGGGTAAATTTCAGTTCACCCTAATGGCATACCTCCCAGATTATTTGGTATAACAAAAATTCAAGATATTTTGAAGTGAAAAGATTCTATATCGTAGCAAATGTCCCACAATTGGGGTTACCAAATCTGCATATTCCAAAGCAAACATTATTGGAAGTGAAAGAATTACTGAGAGACCAATTTGATCACATGAACTCAATGTTGTGTGTCTCTATTAAGACAGTACTAAAGGTAATTAGCCTTCTTGTATTTCACAACACACAAGTGACGGCGTCCCGCCAGACTTCTATCACATAGACAGATAGTCCTTGTGTCCCCTATAAATAGGGTTGTTTACCTCAGTTGGAGTAGAGAAATATGAAAGAAATTTAGAGTCGGAATGACAACCAGGGCCTTTCGATAAGAAATCTCAAATACACACCTTGGATTGAAATTGAATAGATTCCAAAGGTGTTATTTCCAGAAAGAAAAACAACCACAAAAGGGATGTATCAACAAGTAGTATCACATCATAACTAGAGTTATCCACCCCTGAAAAATAAAGGAGTTGGAATTCGAATAGCATATTTTCAACAGGCTTCACAAATTTGAAATAGATATCACAACAACCTCTGATGCAATTGCAATCATGATTGATCAAAAGTATCAAGTACAAGGTCAAAAGGTGGAATATATTCACCAACACAAGTTTCGCTTAAAGAAATGTCAAATATTTCCTTAGGATGGGAAGGTATTACCAAGGTCTTCACATATGACTCCTCCGTCGACTCCTTCGATAGCTCGTTATTCGATTTCAGCCCTTCTTTTCCACGTCGCAAAGTTATCAATATCGCACGTCGTCGTCGACTCGTAATAGTCCTCGAAGATTCCGCCTTAGACGTCTACAAACATAAGAAGTTCTATCCATCTCAGCACAACTATCTCAATCAAATACCTCTATCTCAACTCACTCAGCGGTACTATATCCAATAGTCCAACACGAACTCTAAATGAGCTATGACGTTCCTTATATAACTATATACACTCCCACACACTCTCGTTTCTAGTTTTACTATAACCCTTGCTCTGATACCAACTGTAACGCCCCAAATCCGGGGTCAAAAGATTTGGTCGTCACACTGCACCCTTAATCCAAACAGCATGTTCAATATAAAATCAACACAATAATAATAATATCTTTGACCCCAACTCTACCAAGAATCTTTAAAGGTTATAGTGCTAGAAACAAGAATCCAAAATTTCATTACAACAATCTTTCTTCTTTACAACCATTCTCTTTACAAAAATTCTAATGCACTAGTATAACTTCGATAAGAAGTATACCAGGCAACTAATCTTATACAATATATTATTCAATAGAAAACATCTATATACAAAACCTCTCACTAGCTCCAAATGCTCTGGATCAGAACGTCTTTACGCTAATATCCTTCCCCATCTCTGATCAGCTACGCGGACAACTCTCGCCAATATACCTTCTTACTGGCAGGCTAAAATATATATAAAGAAAACAAGTATGAGCGAATGAATTGCTCAGCAAGTGCATTATCAAATATAATACGAAAGGTTTCCAAAATAAACTTTGGATTTTTTCAAATAACAAACTTTTGTTTTTGAACATTTGTAATCTTTAAAACTTCTCAAATCAAGTTTAGTAATTTATCACAATTTCTCATTCAGCTTCTCGCAACGGAATAGTTTAAAACACAAAAAGGTTTATATTGGTCGTCACGGCGACCGAATCAACAATAGCTACAATAGTATGTAGAAAATACGAATTAAGTATAACTCATATGTCTTTAAGACCACAGTTTGTATAAAGATACTAATTTGAAGATAACAGATCTATTCACAACATTCTCTGAAACCAACAACTCTGGAAGGGTAGAATCATCAAGGAGTAAGAATGAGCCAATGCGCTCGGTCATGGAACAAAGAACGCACTTCAAGACTTCGACATGGTACTGACTGGATATGCGGTATGAATAAAACTCATCAGAATAGATATCTCACGACTACCAATGGAATAAGGGAAGTGGATTTCAACTATTTGGAATCCAAATGAATTAAGAGTAAGTGATTTCAGCAAGATTGAAACCACCATTTATTAATCAACAACCAACAATTTTACGCAACGAATAAACCTGAATATCAGGTCATAACTCACAAGTACAAAACATATGGATGTAACTCATCCCAGAAATAAGAATTGATATTAGAATTGGATTTTTTTTTAACATTTATCAAATCAAAGGTTGTGCTGCTGGCCAGCCACGCATCAACCCCGGACTTGCTTATAGCAAAATCCTCTACTGAATCCTAGGCCAATCTGGGCCTTAATTTATTCCGACCATAAATATGGCCCGACCAATTACTGGTCCCATTTAAAAACATTCCAATCCTATATTATATACGTCAGGTGTCAGAACAATTGACAACCTTACTTCGACAATCAGGTGTCGGAAGAATCGACAACCTTAATACAACAAACGCTGGAAAACTCACGTTCCAGGAAACAATTCAACTATGAAGAGTGATCGACACAATATCGGGAGGTGCACATGAAAAGTGACAATATAATAAACATCGACGAGATCGATGTAACAACTGGGATATAATGAAGAATAAACAATGACATGCTCAACAAGATTAAGTCTGATATGAAACAGGCATTATGATATCAACAGAATTGGCAACAACTCAATATAGAATAGGGTTCGAAGAACAGGCTCTAGATGGCCTCAACAGTTCAAATTATCACATCATGGAAGAATTAGTTAAGATTTACTAATCTGGTAAGTGACAAGAAAGTCAAGTTCAAGTTTAAGAAAAAGTCAAGGTGAAGTTTATAAATGAAGAAAACAAGGGTTTACTGACTTTTGACAGAAATAGCTCAAGTCCTTCGAACATATACTTATAATAGATAAGCCTTGTATTTGAAGGAAGTAAACTAAATCATGCACATCATATATGAATTCGAATCATGGAATGGATCAGATGATCGCTTATAAATAAGAAAGGATAACAAGGCTTGCGAAGGTGCAAGGTGAAAAATGGTATACTTGAAGAGTAAGCAACACAACTTCATAATCTTAGAATAACTTTTCCCTCATAGGGTTCACAAGTTCCCGCTCATCTAGGGTTGGTAATATTCCAACTTAGTATTTTTAAATCAACTTTTTGAAAGAAAGCCTTAGTATACGGCCCATAACTATCTTTTAAATCACTTCAACACAATATTTATGTTTTTCCAACCAACAAGGAAATATGAATCTAAACTCAAAAGGTATAAAATAATACTCGTCAACTTACGAGATTTAAATAACATACTTGCAATTTAATGCAAAGAAATCAACATTTGAAAATTCAGTAAAAAGCATTCAACATGCATACTAATAATTCAAGATAATATCTCTTAATTAATAAGCAAGGGTATAAACACTTGCATCTGGTCCTTAGCTATTTCGTAACGCTGAAACAATACGATTCCCTCCTTATTCTGTCTTATCGCACGATTCTCTACTTCCGTCCTTCTTTGCTCTAACGCTCTTGCGAACACCACTAGTCTGCTTTTACCATTTCGAATCCACGTGCCTGCCTCGATAGTCAAACATGAGACGGTACTTAGTCTTCAACGTATGATTTCACACTCCATAAATGGTTGTAACTTAACTACGATAATCTGACTCGTCTCGTCCAATAGCCTCTGTTGCATAGACAACCACATTTCAATTGATAGAATGATCACAACTAACTATACAAGTAATCCTCGTAACTCGCTTGACGAAACTCCCCATACTATAAAAAGTCAACATCTAAGTCAATGGCCTCGTAAATCTCATTTTCTAACATTACCGACAAATTTCTATTCCAACTACCCCTCGTGATGATATTAGACACGACCAAAGCATTTAAACAAGTCTCAAAACAATTATTCGCATGCATGACTCAACAGCAGATAATTCACATAATTCACAAAACACATTTAAACAAGTAACCGGTTACGTATCGGACGCCCGGTCTAATTTAAGATATTTAAAACTCAGATACTAGCCCTAGTACGGGCATATACGGACTATAAACCACATTACACAACTCATACAGACCATATAGCACTTATAACAATTTTTAAAACATCACACGAAGCTTATTTGAATTTAAATAAGCCACAAACAAATTTTTAAATCAAAAATCGGATTTTTAAACCCAATAATAAGTATTTTAAATTCAAATAAATCAATTAATAAAATTAATTGACACTCTTTAAATGCTCAAACTATTTTTAAATAATAAATCAGGTTTGAAAATAATTAAAACTGAATTTTAAATTAATTAAATCTAATTAATAATCAATTTTTAAGAATTAACTGATTAAAAGAATTAATCAATTAATTAAATTAATTAATTATTAATTAAAAATAATTAAAATAATTAAGTTTAATCAATTTTTGAATTTAAAATAATAAATAAGATTTTCCAGAATTTTCTGAATAATAAAATGTATTTTTAAATTAAAGATATGATTTTTAGAATTTTTAAAACCATTTTTTATTTATTTTATAAAAATAAATCACAGAAACACTTTTCTGAAAATAGATTAGGGTTTCTAAGATCAAACCGGGTCGGGTTAGGGTTTTGAAACGGGTTGTGAAGAACAGTTGTTAGGTCCTGATAAGTTTGTAGAAGGGGGGTTGAATACAAACTATACCGTTTAATCGAAATTTGTCCTTTTAAGATTTAACAATTTAGAACAAATTAATGCGGAATAAAAACTGAAACAAAATTCAAGTTAAATAGAAACTCTATTAAACTTGAGGGGTGTTACAATTTTGATCACTGATTACAAAGAACTTGATAAAACAAATCTAGAATAAATTCGACATGAATTTATCTATTTTTGTAATAAAAAGGATCGAATACTAAAAAGTAGTTCGATATAAAATCTAGGGATTATGATCCGCTAGAAAGCTAAAGCAGTACAAGTGAAATGATCCTTATGAATTTAATGTTAAGATCAAGTCAAGAATTAAATCACTTGAAGAAATTAATGCCTTTGTAGTTGAAGAAAGTAAAGATAGAGAGAATGAAAAGTTAAGTTGCTGTGTCTTTTTTGTTCTTCTGTATATATGCTTGAATGAATGCCTTCTGCCTAGTCTTTATATTAAACCAAAATGCATTGCTTTTCTTTTGTCAACCCACGTGCAATTAACTTGACAGAATGGAAATTGCACTAGGAAGACTAACAGAAAAACAATCACTTTACCTTTGGAAGACTTTCGGGAAGACAAGAATTGTGAAGGGAAGACAACCGGGAAGACTAGTATTTACACTAGGAAGACAATCGGGAAGACTCACTTGTGAGTCTTCCTAGTTTAAGAAACAGAGTCTTCCTAGTTTAAATCTAAGTCTTCCTAGTTCATATTTATTCTAATTTAAATAATTAACTAATTAAATTATGTATTAAATTAATTCTTTACAGAATTAATTTAATAAATAATTTAATTAATAGTATTAATTATTTATAAGAGAATAAATAGAATTAGTTGACTTCTCAATTAATTCCTGAATCACTTAAAACTTAGATAAAGAATAAACAAAATAATACGTTGACACTCGATGCACTGTCTGGTTCATGAGTGACTAACGACAATGTTTGTTCTTTATCTGTTTGACTTTAAGCAGTGATTCACTTCCTTCTCATTCAAGAACTCTGTAACCAGTATCTTTTGCTGTCACCACTTGAAATCTCCGTCACTTTAATAAATCCATTGAGCTTGAATACTTCATTGAGGCTTGATCAATAAATTGAGCTTCTTTCAATGTAAAATCACTTCAAGTCTGTAGATGACTTTAATCTTCATTCTTTGACAGATATAACCTTCTGAGATTCCTGTGACATTTGATTTTTATTATTTACTTATTACATCTTAATTAAAGTTGAGTAGAATCCTCGGTGTTTACAAATAGGCCTAGACATATGCCTTTCAATCTCTCCCTATTTGTTTGTTAGACAATAACAACCAAATACCTCTAGAGGATAACTCAACTAAAACAAGAAAAGATAAGACTTTTAAGAGCCAAGCAAATAATAAAAAGTTCTGGATTAAATATAACAATTTCCAGATTCAAACAATAAAGATAAATACAAGATAGATGTTCCTCTAGACTGAACATATGAATACATTTCCCTATCTTGATTTACCTAGCTCTAAACATATAACATTTACAAGTTGAGCTAACTACATCATGCCTTTAGTCTCTAATTTCACCTTCTTCAGCTTCTGCCAAGGTGACTAGAAGATCTTTGTCAAGGACACGATCACTTTCAGAAACCACACCACTTGGCATTACTGGTTGATTGGTGATCTTCTTCAATATGTTCTTCATCTGAGCATACCTTGGTACTTTCTCCGTGCAGTAGTCTGAAATCATATCAGCAACTTCAGACTTTTCTACAGTAGCAAACCCAGATGTTCTCAGAAGATTCTCCAACTTCACCAGTTGCATTGCAGTCTGTAGCTTCAAAGAATCAGGATCCAGCCTTACAGTCTCCAAAGTTGTACCTCTGTAGATTTTGACTTCATAAGGAAAATGTACAACTTGAGGGCTGACCTTCATAGCAGAATCTCTCAGCCGGTCATACAGAAGCTCGTTCAAGCAAGAAGATCTCTTTACTTTACTCATCAGAATCCACAATTCAGAGAGAGATCTTCTTTGAAGTAATTCAAGAGAAACAGTGAATGACCCTTCAAGAGCACTTGAGACATAGATGAACAGTTCTTGTCTTACTTGATCAAATGCAGACGTAATCCTTAAGATATCTTGCTTCAATTCCTTCATATATAATGAGTTGTCTGGATTAACAATTCTGATCTTCTCAAGCAACTTCAGAAAAGTAGCATCATTGTTTGTGCCTCTCTGAGGGATATCAAACATCTCCCTTGCTTTATCCCAATTGCTTCCTTGCTTCATCCTCACATCCAATCTCCTTTCTTTGACATGAATACTATGAAGACGTTGTTTGTCTTCATGTTCAGCCTTTTGAATTTTCAGCTTCTGAGAAATGATGTCGGAGACCTTGGCATTCTCATCCTCTTTTCTCCTTAGTTCTGCCTGTTGCTTCTTCAACTCCTTCTGAAACAAAGGGTCAGGTGTGTATAGATCAGCTTCATCTTCCCAATCATCAAAGTTGGCCGCCTCTTCAACCTCCTCCTCACCAAAAGCTTCTTCAGGTATGGTCTTCCCCAGATCACCAGATGTGTCAAATTGGAAGTCATCCTGTTCACCGTGGTAGTAGTAGGCATCATCAAAGACAGTCTCCTCCAATGATTGTTTCCCTTTCCCTTTATCTTTTCCAACTCCAGAAGCTCCTCCAGCTTCTCTTTCTCTTTCTCCTCCTTTCTTCTCCCCCTTAGTTGAGGAATCCTCTACAGATTTAGCTTTAAAAGCCCTAGGATTCACCTCAGATGTTCTCCTTATATCTCTTTGTTCTCTCATATCTCTTCCTTCATCAGCACCATCATCCTCATCATCATCACCATCATCTCCCTCAAAGAATGTTCTTTGCTCTTTAGTAGGTTGATGAGACTCCTTTATCATATTATACAAGTGCTTCATACCTTCATTCAGATGCTCCATTCTTCCTTCTATCCTTGAAAGCCTTTCTTCATTAAACGTTTGATTTTCATCAGTTGTTTGCAGAATAAAGTCCACCTTGGTAGAAATGGCAGCAATCTCCTTGACACTTTCTGAAATCTGAGCATTTGACGTTGTTAATTCAGAAATGTCCGAAGCCACTAGTACTTGAGATTGTTGGATTGAATTCAGCTTCGGGAGTAGAGTATTCTTCAATCCTTCGAGGTCATCTTTCACAGTACCCAGCTGATTTGATACAGAGGTGGTAGATTGAGAGACCACTTGTGCTTTTAGAAGAGTGTTCTCAGCCTAGGTGTCTTGCAATTTCCTTTGTAGATCAGCTAGCTGTTTCAACAAAGTAGTGTTTGTGTCAGTGTGTGCACTCACTTCAATTGCTCTCAGTGGTGTTTCACTCAACTCACGTGCTTGTGTTTCACTCGGTGTTTGATTCATATCTCTCACCACTAACTGTCTTTCAAGATTTTCAGAAGATGTACCTGCATTAAAAATCATTCTAGCCCCTTCAAGAGAGGTCAGTGGTGGTGCAATGGGAGTTCGTAATTCCTGATCCCTGAATGAGTCTGTCAAAATATTTGACATTGTATACTGAATTGCTTCAGGGACAGACTCATCAGGTTGCCTTTCACTTTCTCCAGTATAAACTGCGAGTGAAAAATCCCTTAGGGGAGCCAGAGATGTTCCCTCTGGGAGGGGAGAAAATGATTCTATTTGAGTTGGCGAAGAATCAGATTTTCCCTCAGATGCCTGTGAAGGCACTTCTACCGTAACTATGGTAGGCACTGTTTCAAAGTCAAAAGTAAAGTGCTCTCCTGACATGGTGTCCTGAGTGTCATCTATATGGATATCTTCTCCCATTGTGAGTAATGGGAGTGTGCTTGACTCAGTACAAGATGCCATGGCCCTATGGCGAATTTCAATAGATCCACCCTGTTGAGAGGATGTCTCCAGAGACTGTGTAGTGGCCATATCAATGTCCATATCCTTTTGAGAGGATACAGATGGGCTTACAGTTGCCTCCCTATAGGTTCTTCTTTTCTTTAAGGGTGGAGACAGAGCTGTGGGAACACTCATTGCAGTTATTTCTCTAACACTTCTTGAACTGGTTTGAATATTAAGCTCAGGTTGTGTATCAGGAGTGTTTGACTCTCTGTTTGGCTCTATGACCTGGGTCAGAGACTGTGGTTCTACAATCTCTGGGTCAGCCCTAACAACCACTTGGGTTTGAATTAAAATACCAGAAGAAGAACCAGAGTTAGGAATAACTACCTGTAGTGGTACTGGATGTGGTTCAGGAACTTGTTCACCAAAGATAGGAAGATTAATGAATTGACTCATCAATGGTGAAACAAGAACAGGTGTATTGAGGAATTTGGATGAGACATCAAGTCTGGTGTAGAATTTGGTGTCTGTGGTTGGAGAGATTTCAAATCTTGCTTCTCGAAACAGTTCTACCTGCTCAGCAGTGAGAAGATGATTAATGATAAGAGTTAGAAAGCGAGGGTACCAACACTTTACTTTCACACCATTATCAGAATCTCTCCTAGAGTGAGCAAGCCTGTTGAGCAATAGGTTCCACAGAATCTCAGCGAAGTTCAATCTACGACCAAATACTATAGCATAGGCAATATACTGATTAAGACTGGTAATGCAATGAAAGTTTGTTTTTGTGCAGTTACCAAATACCCTAGCTATAGTATCAAAGAACAGATCCCATTCCCGTAAAACAAAACTTTTGGACATCTTAACCATTTGTAAGGGACCCTGATAATGAATATTCACGAAGAACTGTGATAACTCATCATCAGTGGGTAAGGGATCGAATCTGTCCTTTGGAAAATGCAACACATCACAGAATAACTCAAAAGTGACTGTATATTGCTGATTTAAAATATTGAAAGTAAAAGATTTTGAATCATCATCAATAACAGCACTTGAACACAAAAACCTTAATGGATCAATTTTAAGAAGTGCATTGGCACAAATAGCATGACTGACACAAGTCTCGCTATTTAAAAATTGAATCCACGGTCTAAAACGTTCCACTTTACATTTAGACGGATCAAAATACCCAACAAAATTATTTAAAACAAGTTCAAAATTAGGATCCATTTAGAATAAAACAAGAAACTTTTTAATCAATTTAAAATAAAATTAAAATTTTAGGGATTTTTAGAATTATTTAAAATTACTTAAAATCCACAAAATTAAAATTTATCAAAATTAATCAATTTTAAAATATTGATCCTAAAAATTCGAACTATAAACCTTTAAAAGAAAAATGGAGTTGGGCAAATGAATCTCAAACAAACACACCAGTTTAACACACTACAATTCTACTTTCACAGAAATGCAAAGATCACTAAAATACAAACTCAGCACATTCAAGAACACTTAAGTCGAGAAAAAAAATGAAAATTTGGACAGCAATTCGACTCTAAATCTTGATTTGAAAGAACAGAAATGGTTATGCTAAGTAAATACTTGAGCAATATTGATTATGAACACAGGTAACTGCAAAGCAAATGAGAGAGAATTCGAAGCAGGGGAAAGTGAAAAACAAAAAAAACTGATAAGGCAGGAATGAAATGCGTATGTAATGTGTATCTATATATATATATTAATAGAACAATTAAACTGAAAAGAAAAGAAATATGAACGGTTTTTTTTTTTTTAAATTTGAACTGGGAAGACAATCGGGAAGACTTAGGATAGTCTTCCCGGTAGTCTTCCTAGTTCAAATTAGGAAGACTTCCGAAAAATGAATTAAAGAAAAACAGAAAGTAAAAACAATTAATTTTAAGTCTTCCCGGTAGTCTTCCTAGTTCAAAAATTGGGAAGACTTAGGAAAAGACTTAAAATAAAAAGAAAAAACAAAAACAAAAACAAAAGGAAAAATTCTAAGTTTACCCGGTAGTCTTCCTAGTGTAAAACTGGGAAGACTTACAGAAAAACTCAGAATTTAATTAAATATTTACAGAAAAGTGCAGAATTAATATAAAAATGCATGAAAAATACTTAAAAACCTAGAAAAATTCACAGAAAATTCCATAAATCCTAGAAAAATATGCAGAATATTATAGAAATGCATAAAATTAATATAAACTTGCAGAAATATTTAAACACCAATATTTACAATCTGAAAAATATCTAAATAATTCTAAATAAATATATTTTCAATAAAAATACATTTCTCCACTTAAAAAATATGAGAAAAATATTTTTAAAGAAAATAAAATATTCAGAACCATTTAAATCAATAAGCATGCAATTATTAACAAGAATGAACAGTAAAATCACTAGACAACCACAAGAGAAAAAAAAAATTAGACAAGAACAAACAGACAGAGATATTTTCAATCACTAAGACTGTTCAACATACCCAACTTACTAACTAACTTAGTAAATGTGGATTCGTCAAGAGATTTAGTGAATATATCTGCAGTTTGTTCTTCTGTGGGTACAAAATGTAACTCCACAGTTCCATTCATAACATGTTCTCTGATGAAATGATACCTGATATCAATGTGCTTTGTTCTCGAGTGCTGTACAGGGTTGTTGGAGATTGCTATGGCACTTGTATTATCACATAAAATAGGGATTTTGTTTAATACACAACCATAGTCCTTCAATTGATTCCTTATCCATAGGATCTGAGCACAACAGCTTCCAGCAGCAATATATTCAGCTTCTGCTGTTGAATTGGAAACTGTTTGTTGTTTCTTGCTATACCAGGAAATCAACCTACCTCCTAGGAATTGACAACTCCCGGAGGTGCTCTTTCTATCAACAACACTACCTGCATAGTCAGAATCTGTATATCCAATAAGATTAAAATCAGAATCTTTAGGGTACCAGATACCTAGATTAGGTGTACCCTTAAGATATCTCAAGATTCTTTTCACAGCAACGAGATGTACATCTCTAGGGTCCGCTTGGAACCTTGCACACAAGCATGTAGCATACATAATATCTGGTCTACTTGCAGTAAGGTAGAGTAAGGAGCCAATCATACCTCTGTAGCTTGTAACATCTACCTTGATAGAATTGTCAGAAGCTCCAAGTTTGATTGCTGTTGAAGATGGAGTCCTTGCTGATGCTGAATCCTCCATGTAATATTTCTTGAGGAGTTCTTTGAGATACTTAGATTGACAAATAAATATACCATTTGACCTTTGACTTACTTGCAATCCAAGAAAGAACTTCAGCTCACCCATCATACTCATTTCAAACTTACTCTGCATTAGCTTAGCAAATCTCTTACAGAGATCATCATTAGTAGACCCAAATATGATGTCATCCACATAGACTTGGACTAATATCATATCACCTTTATGTTTCTTTGAAAAAAGAGTTTTGTCTATGATACCTCTAACAAAACCATTTTCTAAAAGAAAACCAGAGAGAGTGTCATACCATTTTCTTGGGGCTTGTTTGAGACCATAGATAGCCTTGAAGAGAAAGTACACAAAGTCCAGCAGCTCCTGATTTTCAAAGCCAGGGGGCTGTTCCACATACACTTCTTCATCAAGCTCACCATTCAGGAATGCACTCTTAACATCCATTTGATAGACTTTAAACTTGGAATAAGCAGCAAATGCTAAGAACATCCTGATGGCCTCAAGTCTAGCCACTGGTGCATAGGTTTCATCATAATCAATGCCTTCAGCTTGTGAATACCCTTGTGCAACCAGTCTTGCCTTGTTCCTTGTAACAATGCCATCTTCATCTAGCTTGTTTCTGTATACCCATCTTGTACCAACTACTTTCTTGTTCTTTGGCCTGGGTACCAGTTTCCAGACTTGCTGTTGTTCAAACTGATTGAGTTCATCTTGCATAGCAATCACCCAATCTGGATCAGTCAGTGCCTCCTCAGTTTTCTTTGGCTCCATTTCATATAGAAATGCTGAATAGTGACATTCATTCTGAGTAGCACTTCTAGTTTTAACTCCAACCTCTGGATCACCAATGATCAGCTCAAAAGGATGAGCTCTATTCCATACAGTCTGTCTAGGAAGATTTGATCTTGATGATTCGCCTTGAAATTCACTTTGATGTTGTGAGTGACTAGATGATCCTTCATTTGCTCCCCCTGAGTTGTTGCTTGATTGCCTTGATGATTCTTCTCCAGTGTTGGTGGTATCTCCATTGTTACCAGTGTTTCCACCACCACCACCATGATCATTATCATCATTGTTATTATCATTACCAGCAATAACTTCAGGTGGGGCTACATCATCTGATTCTGAGTCTGTCAAGTCATCAAACTTCAGATTTTCAGATGTGTCTTCTTTTTGGATATTAGGGAGCTTAGTGTCATCAAAAGTAACATTGACACTTTCCCTTACTGTGTGACTACCAACCAAGTAGACTCTGTAAGATCTTCTGGAATAACCAACAAAAATAGCTTCTTGTGCCTTGGCCTCAAACTTTCCACGTTTAACATTGTCATCTAAAAGCACAAAGCATTTTGCTCCAAATACATGAAAGTACTTGACAGTTGGTTTCTTGTTGTTCATGATCTCATACGGAGTCTTCATTAAGTCCTTGTTGATTAAAGTTCGATTCTGAGTATAACAAGCTGTATTCGCTGCTTCAGCCCAAAAGTACATTGGAAGTTTAGACTCACTTAACATAGTCCTTGCAGCTTCAATCAATGTACGATTCTTTCTTTCCACTACTCCATTTTGTTGAGGAGTCCTAGGGGCAGAATACTGTCTTGTTATTCCTTTATCAGCACAAAAGTCATTTAGGATTGCATTCTTGAATTCAGTACCATTATCTGACCTTATGGCTCTCACAGGGAATCTAGAATCCAGCTCAATCAACTTTATATGGTCAATCACCAGGTGTGGGGTCTCATCCTTGGAATGTAGGAATAAAACCCATGTATATTTAGAAAAGTCATCAACAATCACAAGTGCATATTGTTTCTTTGACATGGACATCACATTAACTGGACCAAACAAATCCATGTGCAGTAGCTGAAGTGGTTCAGTTATTGAAGATGTGTCAGTGCCCTTGTGAGAATCTTTCTTTGACTTTTCTTTCTGACATGCCTCACACAGTCCTTCATGTGTAAATTCCATCTGAGGCAAACCTCTAACCAATTCCCTTTTGACTAAAGAGTTCATGGTTTTGAAGTTAAGGTGAGACATCTTCTTGTGCCATAGCCAACTCTCATCTGATGAAGCTTTAGCATAGAAACATCTAACTTCATCTTGAGATTCAGAGTGCAGATCAGCTATGAACAAGTCACCTTTCCTTACTCCTTGAAGAGTAGGCTTTCCATTCTTCTTGTGAAGGATCTGACATTTCTCTCTTTCAAAGGAAACAACATATCCTCTGTCACAGAAATGACTGATGCTGAGAAGATTGAATCTCAGACCTTCCACAAATGATATATCTTCAATGATAACATTTCCAAACTTCAAACAGCCATATCCTTTCGTAATACCCTTGTTGTTATCTCCAAAGGTAACTACTGGGCCAGCTTTCTCAACCAAATCTGATAGCAGGGCTCTATCTCCGGTCATATGCCTTGAACAGCCACTGTCAAGAATCCACATAACACGGTTTACCTGTTTAACTCCCTGCAATATCAAATTGATTAGACCTTCTTCGGAGCCCAAAATTGATTGGGTCCGGCATACTTGAAGAACTGGCCTTTGTCAGGCAAAACAACCTTTTTAGCTACAACTACTTCATCCTCTTTCACAAAAGAGCGTTTCCATTTATAGCCAGCCTTAACACATTTCTGAGTAGTCTTAGGGATAAATGAATCCACTCTAGTCTTAGGAGGATTAGTAGTCTTAGCTTTAACATGCTTCTTATTATTAACATGTTGGCGTGGAACAGTCTTATCTTTAGATACATGCTTTTTATTAAAGTAAGCATACATAACATTAAAAGCACAAGACATGCAGTTTATCACACCACATGCTTTATGAGAAGAATTAACAGCAGGCATGTGAGTACTACAGTTGTTTTGATCCAACTTATGGACATATGATTTAGTCTTTTTAGTTGCAACAACTTTGACTGGTTTATCAGATATACACTTGTTGGACTGTTCAACTTCCAAAGCAAGATCTTCTTCACGAATCTCCTCTGCAATGATGATAGAGTCTTCATTCAGAGGTTCTGCTTCGGACTCCTTACAGAAGGGTGTTTCAATACCCTTAAGCACATATGGAACACCCCTTCCTTCATATCTGACTCTACAAGGGGAATTAATTCCAAGCAATCCAATGGCCTCATTATAATCATAACCTATACTGACATGATTACCAATAGCTTGTTTATTGAGAATCTCTTTAGCCGTCTTACAAGAGCTGAAATAGGCATTAGCTTTAGTCTTCAGCTCACTAATCTCTTTCTTAAGAATGGTTTCCAGTTGAATATAACATTTAACCCTATTCTCAAGAAAAGCTATTTTCTCAATAAGTTCATCCTGATTAACATGCACTAGTTTTAATTCTTTTATCTCATTTTCAAGATTTGTGTTTAAAAGAATTATACTATCATTTTCAGTGCGTGCACAATCTAAGGTGCCAGCAAGATGACGAATCATTTCAGTATCAGTAAACTTTACCTCTGACATGTATCTAGATGAAGTGCTTTCCTCTTTAGCCATTAAAGCAAGGTTCCCAATCTCACCTGCTTCTTCATCACTGTCAGTGTCATCCCAACTCTTTCCTTCAGCAACATAAGCTTTCCCAATCTTGTTCGTCTTGCTAGAATCAAATGTGTTTCTAGTCACTTGCTTTGGCTTTCTGCATTCAGTAGCAAAGTGACCAAACTCATTGCAATTGTAGCATCTGATTGTGTTCCTTTCCACAGTTCCAGTTTTGTAGCCACCCCTTGTGCCACTTGAAGAGGAAGATCCACCTCTCTGAAATCTGGGCCTGAACTTAAGATTGGGATTCCTCTTGAATCTGAACTTCCCAAACTTCCTGACTATCAAAGCCAAATCACCATCCTCCAGCTGATCAAGTTCTTCTAAAGAATAGAAGTCACCACCAGATTGATCAATGGATGTTAATCCATATTCAGCATCAATAACATTCATGTTAGAACTGGAAGTTTGAACAGCCTTCACTTCCAGTTTCTGTGGGACTTCAGCAGCCAGTGCAGTAGAAGTACTAACAATCTTCCCAGTTCCATACAGCTCCCTTTGTTGAATCTGCTCCAGCTCATAGGTCTTCAGAACACCATACAATCTCTCCAAAGCAATCTCATTCATATCTCTTGCTTCTCTAATGGCAGATATTTTGTGCTCCAAATGAGGTGGAAGTGTAAGAAGGAACTTCTTGTTAATCTCCTTGTTGGTGTAGTGCTTCCCATTGAGATTCAGATCATTGATTAATTTGTTGTATCTCTCAAAAACCTGAGAGATACCTTCACCAGGGTTTGATCTGAAATGCTCATATTGTGAGGTGAGAATTTCCAGCATATTCTCCCTAACTTCCTTTGTCCCCTCATTGATTATCTCTATGGTTCCCCAAATATGTTTGGCAGTATCACAATTTAGGACATGATTATGCATGATAGGATCAAGACAATCAATAAGGATCAACTGAAGACAGGAATCCAAGGTAACATCCTCTTTCTCATCAGCAGTGTAATCCTTGGGATCTTTAGGGTACATTCTAGCAACCCTAGTAACAACATTATTCTCAATGAGTTCTCCCTCAATAATTATAGGTACTTTGGGACCGTTCTTCAGCACATCAATGTATTTAGGATTTGCAACCTTAAGAAATAGGAGCATTTTCTTCTTCCACATTGGATAATGCTCATTGCTGAACATTGGGATTTTGACTGTACCCACTTTCTGTGTAGTAGACATCTTTTGAGATTTTTGGGAATAATAAAAAATCAGAGTTTAAGAAAAATCTCAAAACAATTGGATCTTTGATTTGTATATCAATCAAAAGGCTCTGATGCCAATTGTTAGGTCCTGATAAGTTTGTAGAAGGGGGGTTGAATACAAACTATACCGTTTAATCGAAATTTGTCCTTTTAAGATTTAACAATTTAGAACAAATTAATGCGGAATAAAAACTGAAACAAAATTCAAGTTAAATAGAAACTCTATTAAACTTGAGGGGTGTTACAATTTTGATCACTGATTACAAAGAACTTGATAAAACAAATCTAGAATAAATTCGACATGAATTTATCTATTTTTGTAATAAAAAGGATCGAATACTAAAAAGTAGTTCGATATAAAATCTAGGGATTATGATCCGCTAGAAAGCTAAAGCAATACAAGTGAAATGATCCTTATGAATTTAATGTTAAGATCAAGTCAAGAATTAAATCACTTGAAGAAATTAATGCCTTTGCAGTTGAAGAAAGTAAAGACAGAGAGAATGAAAAGTTAAGTTGCTGTGTCTTTTTTGTTCTTCTATATATATGCTTGAATGAATGCCTTCTGCCTAGTCTTTATATTAAACCAAAATGCATTGCTTTTCTTTTGTCAACCCACGTGCAATTAACTTGACAGAATGGAAATTGCACTAGGAAGACTAACAGAAAAACAACCACTTTACCTTTGGAAGACTTTCGGGAAGACAAGAATTGTGAAGGGAAGACAACCGGGAAGACTAGTATTTACACTAGGAAGACAATCGGGAAGACTCACTAGTTTAAGAAACAGAGTCTTCCTAGTTTAAATCTAAGTCTTCCTAGTTCATATTTATTCTAATTTAAATAATTAACTAAATAAATTATGTAATAAATTAATTCTTTAAATAATTAATTTAATAAATAATTTAATTAATAGTATTAATTATTTATAAGAGAATAAATAGAATTAGTTGACTTCTCAATTAATTCCTGAATCACTTAAAACTTAGATAAAGAATAAACAAAATAATACGTTGACACTCGATGCACTGTCTGGTTCATGAGTGACTAACGACAATGTTTGTTCTTTATCTGTTTGACTTTAAGCAGTGATTCACTTCCTTCTCATTCAAGAACTCTGTAACCAGTATCTTTTGCTGTCACCACTTGAAATCTCCGTCACTTTAATAAATCCATTGAGATTGAATACTTCATTGAGGCTTGATCAATAAATTGAGCTTCTTTCAATGTAGAATCACTTCAAGTCTGTAGATGACTTTAATCTTCATTCTTTGACAGATATAACCTTCTGAGATTCCTGTGACATTTTGATTTTTATTATTTACTTATTACATCTTAATTAAAGTTGAGTAGAATCCTCGGTGTTTACAAATAGGCCTAGACATATGCCTTTCAACAGTTCCTGGGTCGCCAAGAACACGTCATCGGAAACTGGGTTTCCCAGTTTTCGGCCGACGTCCGGCCACTGGGAAACGTCCGACCAAGCCCGAATCTTCACCAAACCTGCTGTTAGCTACACCAATCTTTCTGATTTCTAATTCCTAACAAAACTAAACCAAAAACTGATCAAAACGTTAACGAAACTGTCCGAAAATTCTCACCGTCGATGGCAAGTTCCGTTTTCCGGCCAACTCAAAACAGACACCAAATTCAAAACCATTAACACCTATCGATTCCTCGTCTCACGATCTATCTAATCGCTAGAACACAATCAAGGACCCATCAACGGATCAAAAGTCCGGCCAAAACTTAAAGAAAACCGACGAGCTTCAATTTTCCGATTTGCTCGATTCCAAACTCCAAAAATCAATTAAAAATCATCAAAACACTCAGCACAACACACACAATCCATTCATATCATCAATTATCAAGAAAAATCACAAACGAAGATTCCCCCAAATTTTTAACCTAAAATTCGAATTATTTAAATAATTAAAAAAATAGAAAAACTCAGAAATCATACCCACATAGATGATGATGATGGATTTGGATAGAATATGATGAGAGATTCATTTTGGTTACAAGAACATCGAAATCGGATTCCGATAACGCCTTCAAAATTGAGTTTGATTCTCAAGAACACGAAGAACACGTTCCAGGGGTTTTTAGATTTTTAACTGTAATTAAACTTTATTATACGAAAAACAAAGTACGATTTACCTTTTTATAATAAACGGAAAATAATACCACAAACGACATTTTTGGATCGATATTGATCCGATGGATCGTTTTAAATACAATTTAACAAAATAAACGCTTTAAATCTTTAATAAAGCAGAATACACGTTTCACGAGACGGTAATCATCCATAAAGTACGGATAACTACAAGTATCGTTTAATACAAAATAAACGAACCAAAATACCTCCATTACGAATATTTTTGAATACTTCCCACTTTAACGAATGAAATATTGGTACGAACAATATACCAATGTCCCGAATAATTTGGGAACGATCCAAATTTTCTTTTCGATAATTAAAATAGAATAAATTAGTATGACGTCCTTTTCAAAATAGTTTCTAATTCCCCACACATTTCACATAGCACCGCAATATCACATATTCAATCATTTAACGAATAACTTATCACGTTTAAACAGATAAATCATTTAATAACTCTTAATATGAAATTAAAATTTCATTTCACATCACATAATAACACGTAATTTTCCCGGATCTTACACCTAAGGTTATACTGGAAGCTGAAAAGAAGAAGAAGAAGAGGGAGCCAAGGAAGAAAGTTCTTAAGGGACCAATCAAACTCCATTATGTACCTCAAATAGTCAAGCCAATGGAGAACAAGGATGATTATCTATACAAAGCTGATATTCAAGAATATTCAGACTTGGATCTCTTTCTGGATGAACTCATTGAAGTGAGAGGCATTGACAAACACAAGAATCTACCTAAGAGACTCATGTTTGTCTACAAAGGTGGAGTGGAGAGACCATGGCCCTTGCAAAGAATTCTAGGAGAAGGATACCCAACCTTGTTTAAGGTATTCTCAAGCTTTAAGAGTACAAGAGGATTCTCTCAAGTTGCAAGGGGGTTAGTGATGAAACAGATTGAGAAAATCAGGGCTAGTTGGAACTCACTAGAGAGTTTGCCTATGAAGTTAAAGATCACATACAATGGACAGAAAATTCATCTCCAACCCTTTTGGATGATGGAATTCATGGATGAAGATGGTTGTAGAAGGGTTTTTTAGACTGGAGGACCAACTATCTATGGCAAGCACTAAGTACCTTAGATGGTTGCAATCCAAGATAGACCCTAAAATTGTTGAGGAAGACAACTTTTATAGACAACTTCAGCAACAAATTGAGGCCAACTATGCAAGACAAGGGAAGACAAAGATTTAGCCTCCCAGAGAGAAGAAAAGGAACTAAAACTGCTCAGACTAGATGGGCACTCTCTCTGTAATGTACTTCACAGTTCAAGTTTTTCACATTTTTATGATACTGTAGCTCAATACAAAATTTCCACTTTTATGTAAATTCTTAAGGAGTGTTTTGTTATCGTCAAGCCCTGAATTTATGTATGATTTTCAACCAGGCATAACTTGGGGGAGATTGTTAGGAATTATGTTGATTCTTGATGATAACCAAATTAACTCAGTAAAATTTGTACAAGTAAAACTGTAGCCTTCAACGGATAACATGTGTATACAGTATCCGTTGAAGGGTAGCTTATCAATTGATAAGACTCTTTGTAACATGTTCCTTTAGTTTTAAATAGCAGTTGAAAATATAAGTGTTAGGGTTGAACAAATCATGTCGACTATCAATTGATATGTAGAATAGGAAGGCTAATTGTAAATATTTGATGCCTTGTAATTTTACATAAGTCAAATGTACTTCAACGGATACAATTCAGCCTTCAACGGATGCAGCCAATACACCTTCAATGGATGCAACCAAGATACTTTGAACGGATGCTTGACAAATCAACCTCAACTGATACAAGACCAATAATTAGCATTTGAAAGTGTGATAGGGACGGTTCTGATAAGTCACATGGGTTGATGGAACACAAAGGAGCATGAAAACCAACATTTTGGGAAATCCTGAAGAAAAGGAAGCATTTTGTTTTCATTTGGTCAATAGAGATGATCGAAGAAGGATATTCAGCAAAAAGGCAAATCATTTCAAGGACCACTGGACTTAGAGTGGAAAAGCAAGCTTTTGGACTTTACCTACTGAATATTTTATGTAGTTCAATTAGGCTTGTAAACTTGGAGTATATAACCAAGTGTAGCAATGTTTTTGTAAGTAAGAAATATGTTTTTAGTTTTATAGAGCTTAAGAAATATTCTCTTGTAAATTGCTGAAGCAAAAATATTGTAACTGCAGCTGTGTATTTGTTCCAAACATCACAGGTGGAACAATCAATCCACCTGAATTTTTAATTTTCGTGTGTTTATTTATTGCAATTTCAATTTCTGTTCTTAAGTATCTCTTGTCTGCAAAGAATTGGTAATTTTTAAAGGATTGTATTCAACCCCCCTTCTACAATCATGTGATCATATTGTTTGGGAATAGCAGATACTTGTGGGGTGACAGGAGTTGTATTGACATTTGCAACTTGGGAGGTCGGCGGTGTAAGTGCAATAGTAGTTTGAACAACTTCATTCTGAGTATTAGTTAATAAAGGAGGAGTCTGAGTATTAAGGGCGATCGGTTGACTTACTTGTGGTTGCACTGGATTGGGAGTATCAGGGACCCGTGGCTGGACTTGCTCCCTCCTCAACCCACTGGTTGCACTATGTGAGGCTATAAGAACGATGAAAGGTTCCCTGACATATGTTACATCATTTTGGCGCCCCAAATTTTCTCGACCTCTTCCACGATAAGATCCACCTCGTGAACCCCTACCACGATATCCTCCACGAGTAACCTGCTCCCCAACATGCACATCCCTCTGTCCTTCGTGCCCCTGTTCCTTATCCAAGTTAGAAAGTATTTCCTTAATCTCATTCCGGGTCAACTTTAAGCCCATGAGCTCCATTATCGCCGAAAACCTCTGACTACCATTCAACGGCCCATCACGAGGCCCAGCAGGTGGTGCACGGTCCTCTAACACAGGGGGTGCCCGAGGAGTCCTTGGCACCCCTTGGTCCTGCTGACTATCTTCTGAGAATTCCACAATTGGCCCATTCTCCCCAAACTCCAACCTTCGGGGGGTGATCGGGGGTCGCCTCCGCCCATCAGACTGATTTGCACCCCTTACAGCACCGACGACCGGGCCATTTCTCACAGGCTCAATCTCCTTACGACGTCCTCCACGCCCATAGGGTGGATAGCTAGACCTCCTAGCCTCAACAACCCATAACCTTGCATCAAATCCTCGCACAGTCGAACCCATTCGGTGCAACTCATCCATAAGATTTGAATTACTGATCAACACCGGTGGCCGACTTCCAGCTACATGGGTCGGGTCTGCCACAATCACTGGAACGTAGGGTTCCTCTACTTCGAACCCCTCCGAGTAAAAGCTTCCATCATCATACAAATTTTCATCACGATTTTGAGACATCTTTCCTCCTAGATGTAAATCTGATTCAAGCCTCTCCTTCTAGCGCCAAATTTTTTAACGGGGGAATTTATGATAACAAAACTTTGAGGTTACACGCCTGAATCAAGATCTACGATGATGGTTTGATGACAGAAAGATCGCCAGAATATGGTAGTAATTGTGTTTATAAGAAGCTGAGATCAAAGGAGTAGTGTGGTCTCTCTGAGCTCTCAACGTCCAACCCCCTTAATGTGCCTATGTACCATATATTTATAGGGATCAAAATTCACGTAGTTTTAATAGATCAAGGAACCTAAGTCTGTTAGAGATAGGTTTCCTTGGTGATAACCATCAAGCATAGTCCATGTCGGACTAGAACTCTAAACTTATCACAAAATGTATATCCAAGCTCACTAAGGAGAACCCATACGATGAAGCCTAGCTCAATGACCCCAAGGCTCAACTATATCGTGCCTTCATGGATACAATGTTATCTCTAACTATTGGATCTAACACCAACCGCTACCAACTATCACATCACTCATTTAGTTGCAGGGACAAGTCACGACTTACTTCAAATGTACAAGCTGATCCTTACCCCCCAATGAGGCTAACCCACCGGACTACAGGGCAAGTTCTCCAAAGTTATTGTCACACAAGGTAAATCTCAATCCCCAACAATAATAACTTAATAATAACTTGCTAGAATACAGAATTATACCCTTTGAATGTATAAACAAGCTTATTTGCACCTTGATTCCCCAACAAGGACAACTTATTGGAATACAAAAT
This sequence comes from Heracleum sosnowskyi, assembly GCA_030848705.1. Lineage (NCBI taxonomy): Eukaryota > Viridiplantae > Streptophyta > Magnoliopsida > Apiales > Apiaceae > Heracleum > Heracleum sosnowskyi. The sequence goes on along the minus strand of CM061242.1, from coordinate 2,210,788 downwards.
CTGACTTTCCATCGTGCTAATCTTTATCTTGTGATCCTCCGTAACTTTGATATTTATTAAGGGAACATCCAAAACTGACGTCCCAACTTAGGCTAATGCACCTTTTGGCGCACCAACATGTGGATGGTTCAGGGTTGGTGCTCCAACCTTGGCATATCCATGGTCGGAGGTTCAACCTCATCTCTTTCCACCTCTATCAATGCACCTATATGACCAATCCTTTTTAAGTATAATTTTTTGGGCATAACAGTACCCTCCATTAAAATTGCTCTTATAGAGTTAAAGAATAAAAAAATCCAGTATGCATGATTTTTTTAAACTTTTCTCAGAAGGTTCACTTTTCTGGTGCAAGAAAACCAATAGTGTCACACACAAATGAAACAAACTTGTGTTAGTTTCCGACCCAAGTTGTCTGGTGTTTAGTCACTTATGAACACAAGGGGCCCTGGTAGGTAGAAAGTAATTTCACATAAAAGTACATAGCAGAGTATTTGCAACAACAAAGCTCATCAATCATCAAATTTTTGATTTATGAAAATTTATTGTCTTACAGTAATACAGTATACAACAAGTGTGCTATTTTCTACATGAATTATGAATGAAGTACAAAATAAAGAGATCTACAGGGGTAAAGAATTCAGATACCCAAAAATCATGATACTATGGAAAGGCATTATACTAAAAAATCCTAGGGATTTGTCTCCCTCAAAACTTGTTATTTGTAATGTACTTGCTACATGTAATAATTTACCAGTAAACTGGATCAATATCCTCTGAAGTTTAAAGCTGCAGCTTGAACTCCTCCGTTGTCCAGTTTCTTTGTTTTTAGTTTGCTAAGTCACACATGTCTAGTGATAACTTCCATATTCAGACCTCCACCTCCACTATAGCGCAAAAAAAAAACAGAATCTTTAGTCACCATTCAACTGCTATGTAAGAGATTAACAGCTTCAAATTCAAAATGTTGTGAAGCATACAAAGATTTCCACAGAACGAGGACGAATGATATAACACTGGATAATGACAATGCTATTAAGATGATACCAAAAACCATAGAACAAGAAGTCACATGAATGAACAAACATCGTATTACAGGGGGTTATAACATAGATACTATGTGACGGGATGAAAATTCTTACTGCCATGCTGATCTATATGTTTAAATTATTTTACTAATGAATGGCTTGCATATTCCATAATTCTGATTACGTAAAAGGGCTACGTTCTCATTGTACTATACTCGGTACTGCATCTTTCGCTAAACACTATGTAAATCCACTCTCAGACTCTCCAACTCCTGATCCCCTCCCAAGAGAGACATAAAATAGACGTGTATCGGTGTATGTGTAAAAATTTCATGCATTGCAACTTTGCAAGTGTCTAATTAGATGGACCAAACATCCATTTGTGTGTGTACAAATACACGTAAATCCATAAGCTCTGGAATCCCAAATATACTTCTTAGATGCATAAAACTTTTAAAATCATGAAACAACCAACTTAGAGAACAAAGATGATTAGGAGTTCAAGTCTTCTTTTCATGTTTAAGTGCCAGAACTAATTCCTTCTTCAGAGTGACAAAATTCTAAATGTGATACACAATTACACGAAGTCATCAATTATTAAGGAACAAATTATTTTTACCCTCTCAAGTCTCAGCTCTACAAGAGTGATTAATGTTAACTTTAATCATATATACTAAGGACCTATACGAGTATACAATTTCTCCAGATTTTAAGTGCGATTTAAGAGCATAAACATTTTGTTAGCAATTCAATCCCCCAGACACAGTATAATTGCTAACTTCATCACACCCAAATACTAATTAGAATATGTACAAATAAAAACTATTGACATGTACAATATGATAGAACAGTTAGCAAGACGAGTACTAAGGATTTAGATAAGGAAACTGGTCCTTGGTAACGTTTGTCCCAAACCAATTGGGGCAAACTTTCTAGACTCTCATCAAACTTATACACCTACTTTGCGCTTATTAATCAGGCCAGGAAAAATTTAATCCTCCCTGTCCCTGCCTAATAGGTGCAGAATGTGAGCGCACACCAGGCTGCTTGGACTAGTGGATGAAGTTAATTGTCTACACTATCTAACCCATGCCTACAAGAAGGGACAAGCTTTACTGTCTGCACCATGGATATGACTTTCTATTCACTTCTTCTCTTTCTGCGATTAAGAGCCCGTTTGGTATAATTTCACTAAACCAAAGTAACTTTCCAAGCTAAATGTTGTGTTCTGTAACATCAGTACTGCAACAACACTGAATAACGGATCCGGATCCTAAAACTAATAATGCTTTGGACTTCATTCTTTGCAAACTAATATTGAACTTTACTCAACCTTCTACCTTACAACATTATCATGAATTTACCAAACATTTATCAGCTTCTCCCAACAGACACTTACCCCTCGGCCTTTTCACAACAACTCCAACCAACCGTATTAGTTGCATACGTTTTAAAGAAGATATAAATTACAATTTACAACTCTCCGATACAAAATTAAATAAATGGGAGTCTAGCTATCAGTTAATTAAAGCCGGATTCTTAATCGTGGTATTAAGGCCGAATATATCTAATCTTCAAAAACAATGCTCTAATAGCAGTTATAATCTGCATTTTGGTTTGGTTCAGTGTAGGAATTTAATCATTAGTATTCACCAATTGATTTATGATCAAATTCACATTAATCAATGGCAATAAATATATTATAACTGCACAATCCAAAAAAATTAAAATTATTAACAGAGCTGTAATGCAAAATTTACATAAACACATACCTGGTTTAGAGAAGCCCCAAAGAACAAGGCCACAAAAGAACAACAAGAAAGGAATAACATGAACAGAAGACCGCGCGAAACGGACACGAGACTTCTTTCTCATAGCTAAATAAGAATTGGGATGAAAACTTGGCAAATCATTATCCAAAAGCAAATCAGACTCTGATGATGAGGGTGATGCTGATAATGTCAATGAATTTTGCCGCATTATCAAAGAAGGCAAAGATGGCGATGTCGATAATGATGATTGTTTCGTATCGGAAACTCTGTTTGAGCTAGATGATTTGTTCATGCTAAATTTTTTTGGGTTTGAGATTTGAGTTGAATCAGATCACAGAAGTTTCTTGCAACAAAGGTGACAGTTGTTTTGTTTCCGTGAGACTTGTGTAACATGTTTTGTCCTTGAACATGTGTTTTTTTGACCGGTCTTCTCAGTTTTATTCGCCCTTTTTTTTTTTTTTGGGTTTTTTCAAAATTACCTAAGTTACCGAAATTATTTACAAAAATATGTTGGTTTGCAACTTTTACGACCCGGTTTGCAACCCAATTTGCAACAATTTCAACAACTAGAACATATTTTTGTAAATAATTTCAAAAAATTAGGTAATTTTGTAGATTTTCCTTTTTTTTTTGTTAACTTCTTTTCCTAGTATCTGTTAATAAATTTTTAAACTATTTTTCTATTTATATTTAGCTAATTTTTATACATGGTTTTTTCCAATTTGAGAATTATTGAATTAATAAATACTAGAATGATGTGCTAATCACCTTCCGAAATTAATTATGCAAACTAGCGAAGTTAAACAAAGAGATGAATAATTTCGATAAATTTAATACTAATCTATGTAGTAATTCTTAGTAAATATTGAATAAAAACTTTTTCTAAATATGTATAAATAATAATTTTAAATAAAAGTATTTAAAACAAAAAAAAAGTAAAAAATGCATAAAAACAAAAGATAAGAATAATAGAGTTATTCAAGTAGACTGCAACACGAATTTAACACGGACAAGTTAGGGGACTCTTTATATACAACAACTTAAAAAAAGAACATATACGTATAAATTTCTGTATCTATCTCTCGACGGTGATCTTCAACCTCCAAATTCCCGATTAAATCTTCATCGGGACTCGCGCCGTTCAATCGATCTCCACTTCCGCCATGAATCAAGAGTAGTAAGTTCATCTAATTCTATACATACATATATTTTTTATATTTTACAATAATTAATGAATTGCCTTTTTTTTTAAAATTTAATTAGATTTTTTTGTAATTGTTTGATTATGTGAATAAGCTTGCTGATTGATTATGATTTAGGTTTGATTATTGATTTAAATAAGAGTATTGCGTTGTTTAATTACTGTTTGTTAGTTCAGATCTGTTATTAGGTTCCAGTTATGTAGTGAATTTGTATTGTAGCTGATTTTTCACTTTTTTTTTAATTGCTCGAGAGTTGATGTTTTTAAGTAGCATTTGTTTCGGTTCTCGTGTTTCGATGAGTTAGTTGAGAAGATGCTGATTTTGTTGTTGCAATGGAGCTATGAACTTTAGTTTGTACTTAATTGTATTCGAACTTTTATGATGTAGCTGTGTGTAATTGAGATGTGTAAACTATAACTCATTCCACAAAAACGAATGGAAAGTAGTGAATAAGTACAAAAGGAAAAAAAAAAAAAGAATTTTATGTGTTTAAAGTGTAAACGGCAACTATAAAGTATAAACGACTGGAAAGTAGTTAATAAGTACAAAAAGAAAAAAGTATTTTGTGTGTGTATAGTGTAAACTATAACTTACTATATGGTTGGTTTTTCCAATCAGAGCCAATATTCTTTGTTGTCTTTAAGTTGTGGAATATCTAATTAGCATCTTAGATCATGTAAAAAATACGAGTGTTATGAATGAGTATATCCACTGTAATTGAACTAAAATGAGAGAGCATGAGATTAACGTACTTTGGGAGATTACTAGTATATCTATTTTTTCACATTATTTTACTAGTATATATTTGTTTTTCACTTTATTTTACTGAAGTTATTATCTTGTTTGTTCCTTTGTAGTGACTACTTGTTCAAGCTTTTGCTTATCGGGGATTCTGGTGTTGGAAAATCATGTCTCCTTTTGAGGTTTGCTGTAAGTGCAGTGTGATTTTTCACATCCATAACTGTTGTTTATTTTTATTGCGCTTTACATGTACACGTGTATCATGAACTGTTATGGATAATGGACAATTAGAGTTTTGATTGCTATATAGTAACGCAGTAATAATGGTCTCACTTGAAGAGTTTGGATTTTCCCTTGCCAATTCACTTATAGGTTGTTCAAAAAACATAAAACCCAATCTATCTAACCGCTTATCAGATCACAGTCTTCAGCTGACCTTGTAATCTCTTGCCAATAATGAAGTGGACAGTTGAAAAGTCTTGCAGAGGCAGTAAACACAGCCTTCAATATAATGGTTTCTGTTTTGATGTGTATTTTAAGGATCGAGTTTTTCTTCCCACGGCATAGTAAAGTTAGTTGCCTTTGAAAAAAGTTTTCCTACCTCCTAACCATTTTCTTTGATGTTGCATTTCAGGATGATTCGTATTTGGAAAGTTATATAAGCACTATCGGTGTTGACTTTGTAAGCATTCGTTTTTATGAATAATTTTTTACTCCTGACAAATCTAATTGCTAATTATTCATGTGATATTTTTATGTAGAAAATCCGCACAGTGGAGCAAGATGGCAAAACTATAAAACTCCAAATTGTAAGTTTTTGTTGACTGTTCTGGTGATCAATAATTCTGTTATCTTTGATTAAGAGGGTCCACATATCGGCATGACCTTGCTTCTTAACCACAATAAATGAAATTTACAAGTTCCTAACTAAATTGGCATATCTCATAACGTGGGCAGTGATACTGCTAAGAGTATACAAGTTCACCGTGGGAAATTTCACTGATGAACTTGAGCAACACGGTCTTTTAGACTTCTTTTAGTCGTTTTTTAAAGTTATCTTTCTAAAATTAGTAGATAAGTTTGACTTGACAAATATTAATGAAAGCATCGCAAACACTTCCTGTAACATTGTCAAAGACATTTTTCATGACAAATCTCACATGTTCAATTTGCAGAAATTAGTACTGGCTCTGACGTGACAGGAAAATAAAATAAAAACAATAATGGATCTGTTTAAAATGACATATAATTGGATTGTATTATGAAAGAATATACTTTTGCTCCGTCTCCTTGCTTGACATGTTTTTTTTGTCTCGTTTAATCTAGCATACAACTATTTCTGCTTTGTGGATGTTGACTTCTCATCCTTATTACATATGCTTACTTGTTGATAATTGTTTGCCCTGCACAAACAGTGGGATACTGCTGGCCAAGAACGGTTTAGGACAATTACTAGCAGCTACTATCGTGGAGCACATGGCATCATTGTAAGTAATTTATCCCTGCTTTTCCATGCACCATTTTACAGAAAATAGTACAAGGTATTACTCAGTCTTGTTTGTGCTTCTGTTGCAGGTTGTGTATGATGTGACAGATCAAGAAAGCTTTAACAACGTCAAGCAGTGGTTGAGTGAAATTGACCGTTATGCAAGTGAGAATGTGAACAAGCTTTTAGTTGGAAACAAGTCTGATCTTACATCACAGAAGGTTGTGTCAACTGAAACAGCGAAGGTAATTAGTGCTAATCTATACATACTATGTTATCTAGCTGACTTGTATCATGAATTCTGTTGACACGTATTACTATAGTAGTTAATGAATTTGAATTGGTGGCATTTTCTGTCCTTGCAGGCATTTGCAGATGAAATCGGCATCCCTTTCTTGGAAACGAGTGCCAAAAGTGCAACCAATGTTGAACAGGCTTTCATGGCCATGACTGCTGAGATCAAGAACAGGTAAGAAACTTTGTGTTTTGCAAATTTTGCTGGCAACTGTTGTAGAGTGAGACTTGAATTTTTGGGGTTGTCCCTTATACATTGGCTTTTTATATTGTTGCAGGATGGCTAGCCAACCAGCCATGAATAACGCTAGGCCTTCAACCGTTCAGATCCGAGGACAACCTGTCAACCAAAATTCTGGTTGCTGTTCATCTTAAGAAATGGGGTATAATATTGGTTATAATGTTCTCAAGCTTTATGATGCTTATATGCCAATTGTGGGATGTAATATCTCTTCTCCATGATGTACTCATACATAGAAAAAGAAGACAGTTGAACATAAGTTCCATTTAATCATATATCATTTATTCTATTATATTAGAACCTCAATTCTTTCAGATGTATTTGATTTTAAAAAAATGTTTGTAAAAAGTATAAAATTTGAGGTTGGTAGCCTAAATTTCCTGTTTGATCTCCATGATGCTGCTGTGTTATTATTTGTTACTGTTCTTTCGGAAGAATGATCTAAATGGCCACCCCCAACATTGCTCTCTGGAGAATGGATACATGGTGTATACCAACTTCAGATGGGTTGAAATAGTACTTTCATATCATCAGTGATATTATGTCCCGGTCTCTTTACTAATAAATTGTATGATTTGTATTATACGTATTTAACAAATCCTAACATTAGCCAAAGTCTCAATTTTTCATGTAACATTAGTTGCCAGAGCATCCTATTGCATTTCAGCTTTCAGTCTTTCAGCCTAAAAGAATTTTGCTACAACGGCTGCATCATGTTATTGTAGTTTGATATTTAGTGCACTTGCTACACTAAATTTGTGAGCCATTTCTGAAGGGACAATGGAGTAACTCTAATGTTATCCGGAAAACATAATCATCCTTGAATATGATGTAATAATCGTTTTGTATCTCTCACCAAGATATCTCCTCCTATTCTTACTAAAAATTTAGTACCCTGATGGCAGTCATTAAACTCCGGGTCTCAACTTCTCGAAAAATCGGATTGCAAAGCATGCGCCTTTAACTTCTCCTCCACATTGTGCAGCGCTAATTCATAAATTGGGGAGATGCATGCAAAACTCCTGCAAACCTTCTACTCCCTAGTCCTACAATATAATTGTTTTGGAGCAAGGTAGAGATGTTTCCACTCCTGGCTTACCCTGATACTTTAAGGGAAAAATATCAAAGTCATCCCTCGTTTCATTCAAATATATCAAATAAGTCACTCATTACAAAAATGACTTAATTTAGTCACTAATTGTAAAATTCGTATCAAGAAGATCACCTGGGAATGACTAGATTGATACAAATTTTCAACTTTTAAATGACTAAGTTGATACAAATTTTCAAATTTGTGACTAAATTGAGTCATTTTTTAAACAAGTGACTCAACTGATGTATTTGGATGAAACGAGTGATGATTTTGATATTTATCCCGATACTTTAATAACATAGAAATGTGGCCCCACTTGTTTATTAAAGCATAAATATTAGCTAACTTACGTAGACCACTTAATCTGCTTGGATTACAACTAAGCAAGTTCTTTGCAGCGCTAGTGAAATGAGCCAAGTTCGAGTCAGACTCATCAAAAACTCTAATTGACTCACATTTCTTATCGAGCCCAAATGCTTGATCGAGTTTGAATGGAACCCATTTTATCGAGTCCAGTTCAAGTTTGCAATCAAGTTACAGTGCAATCCACCATATCAAGCAGAGTTCAAGCTGGCTCGATTAGAATTAAAGCCCTAGATTGAAGAGCCATCCTTGATCATACTTGCTAGATCTACAGCATGACCAAGAAGGTAAAAGGTAAACTACACATGTATGGTGACCTAATACTGCAACCAATGGCAGATTCAGGAGTCGAATTATGGTTTTTAACAACTTTAAGCAAAATCAGATAATGTGACATTTTTATATATTAAAATATCATTTTTAGTTATACATACAATTTTTTTAGTTTATAACTATGGAAAACTACGTTGTGTTAAGTTCATTCTTGCTCATGTGTTCTATTTTTTTTAGACTTGACAATTCGTTCGTGTCGTGTACTTTCGTGTTTCGTGTACCTAAATGCTAAACCCAAAACCACCCGTTTAGGGTTCGTGTAATTTCGTGTTCGTGTAATTTCGTTTCGTATACTTTTCGTGTCGTGTTTTCGTGTAATTTTAATTAATAATAGAAAATAAAAATAAATAAATAAATGTATTGAAATATTGAAATTTTAGGTAATATTTTTACAAATATGTATTAAAAATATAAATTTACATAATATTTACAAATAATATCATAAATTTATGTATAATAACATAAATAAATGTTAAATATCTAATATAAATATTAAAATATCTAATATAAATATTAATTTTTAAAAATTTAATTATTTCGGAATTAAAATTAGTCACTAATTTTCCCGAAATGTACTCTTTAAATTCATTTTTATTGAATATATATGTGTATTTTCAAAAAATTTAAAAATTAGTGTTCATATTACATTACTTGTTCTCCAATTAATACATCCTATTTATTAATTGGGCACTCTCATAGTCTCATTATATCCTGTACTAAAATAACTTGTTTTACCAAATTATGGCCTGGAAGCGACGATTTGCTATCCCAGTATATCGACGATTTATTACTCGGAGGTTAATTAGTAAATTCTCAAATCGTAAAAAAAATTATAACTAGTTTCGGAGTAACTCTAACTCTGGAGTTCGACAATCTATGAACATATGGCCACGCAGTGGCAATTAATTATCAGTTAAAACTATCGACTACAATGGTTTGTTTGCTGCTGAAGAAGAGGCAGCTGTCTTTACAATCTCAGCTGGATGTATTTATCTGCAGACGAGTGTGCTCGTTTGTGCGTCTTCGTCGTTGATAGTGTCTCGTCATCCTTGGTTACTCTCGGATCCTCCGCTATGCTATGTCTCGAGGATGATGACCTTAATGTCTGTTGGTATGTGCTTCCTTCTGTTAGTGTTAGAGGAAGGAAGCTGCTCCTCTGTCTGTGATGGTCCTCCAATGTTATTGGGCCTTCTTCGTAAGACAATATCTGTGGTATTGCCCAGTCTACGTCACCGAACTCAATCTCCTCGTTTGTGATATGTCCTGTTAGAACGGGTGGCAAAAAAAAAAAACCCCTGGGCCCCACAAATGGAATCTAATTGGTCAAAAGAAGGGCCGACAAGCGTGCTCGCTACTGAACGCTGTGATTGGTCCATTAAAAAGAAGGTGGGCTTCTTTTTAATAAAGCCCCCCAAACTAATTTGAATTTCAATAACATAAAATGGGGCTCCGTAGCATTTCTAGTACATTTGTGTACCTTTTTTGCAAAAATGGTACAGCTGCGTTCAATTTTAGAAAGTAATAGAATATAAAAGGAGAGTACTGAAAAAGATTTCACAATTAACAGAGTCTCCGATGATTTTAGAAAGTTAAAAAGATTTGATTTTTAATAAGAAAATCATATAAATGCAACTAAAAGCATGCACATAAATTTTTAACTTACACCATTCACCAGGTAAACATATAATTACCATATTTCAAGTATCAACCTTTCACAAAAGTTCACATGTCACAAATCTCAAAATATTATTAAATAATAATAATAATATTGATAAATCCTGAACATTCGGGTTACTATACTCTACCCACCTTATAAGGATTCCGTCTTCGGAATCAGCTGAAGAAGTCACTAAGGTTCTTTTTATAACTTCCGACTCTGGTTGCATCCCCAATAATACTAACTTTTTAATCTTTGATACTTGTTCTTTCTAGTTTGGGATTTCTACTGATTCCTCTATATAGGGCAAATCCGGTTGTACCACTACACGTTACGCGTTACTAGTATTCTAATCGCATCTTGATCCGCTTTGACTCTTGGTAATCCCACCGCAAAGGTTAATTAATTCCAACCTGCTTGGCATACTTTCAAGATTAATTGAGATAATCAGATTCATGATATTTTGAAGTGAAAAGATGTCGTATCATAACGAGTCCCATAACTGTGGTTATCAAATTACAAATTTCAAAGCAACCGTTTTTGAAATAAAAGAATCACTGAGAGACCAAAATGATCACTTGAACTAATATTGCATGTCTTAGTTATTGGGCCTTCTTCGTAAGACAATATATGTGGTATTGCCCTTTCTACGTCACCGAACTCAATCTCCTCGTTTGTGATATGTCCTGTTAGTACGGGTGGCAAAACAAAAAAACCCCCTGGGCCCCACAAATGGAATCTGATTGGTTTAGGAAAAAGAAGGGCCGACAAGCGTGCTCGCGGCTGTGATTGGTCCATTAAAAAGAAGGTGGGCTTCTTTTTAATAAAGCCTCCCAAACTAATTTGAATTTCAATAACATAAAATGGACCCTTCTGACTTTGGTCAATTACAGCGTCTTCTACGCAAATATCATATTTGCAATTTTGTGAGAGAAATTTCTCTCTACTACATAGATTCGCCGGAGGACTTTATACACTGGTTGTATGCAATCGACCAGGAAAAGACCACCATATTCTGTCGACGACGAAAAGGACTCTCCAGTGGACGACCGTCCCAATATGGCACAATATTTCCATGAATTAAATTAGTACAACTTATATTTAATATGGAAAGATTGTTCTACATCGCTTACATAAGGATCATACTGTGAAATACAATAATTAACAGCGGCATTTACATTTGCTAACGAAATAACACCTAAAGACATGGTGTTTGAATCTATTTAAAAAACCAGTCGATGAAGGTTGTGGTTGAACTGAATTCTGATCGTGAATATGTCCCACGGTTGAAAGAACGGTCTTTTCTGATGATGGTGTTTCTGTGTTCTGGCATCCATGACAGACGTATACTGAGCATCCGCAGCTCTCCTACGCTTGGCATATCTGTGTTTCAGCTTTTGATTTGGTGGAGGTTTTATCTGTTTCATTATTATAATTGATAGTACTAACAAAGAGAGGCTCCTTGAGGAATTCAAAATTTGAATTACTCATGGCCCAGCACTTGAGTGCCTGGTTTCTTTTTTTCTCGAGATACTCTTTAAAGCTGGAAGTGGGCCCTGGATTGCATAGAAAAATTGTAGGAATGCCGCCCTTTATTTGAACTGGCTTTCCTTTTGTATTTGATTGCCGATCACGTTTGGCCCCCATGAATTCTTTAAAATACTTTAGGTTTTTGGGCTCCACATTATCAATTACATTGTACCAAGCATCATTGGAAAACACTTTTGGACTTAAATCAATGTGTCCACACAAATAATTATGTGGCCCTAGTGATCTGGCCCAACTTGTCTTCCCCGTTCTGGAAGCTCCTTCGACGGCGATGCTAATCGGTCTGTCCGGCCGGGCAGCGGAATCCATGACATTATCTAATACCCAGTTAGATAATGATTGGGGAACGTTATTAAAACAACAAAGCGGAAATGGACTAACATACGGAATCGTAACAGGCTTAAAAATCTTTTCTAAATTCTTCTTAATAGTATGGTACTTAAAAACATAATGCCTAGGTAATTTCTCTTTTATAACCTGTAAAGCTTCTGCGGCTGATTGTGCGTTCAACGCCTCTGCGAAAGCATCATTAGCTGTCTGTTGACGTCCTCTAGCAGATCGTCCATCGACCTGAAATTGACCCCTGTCGATGTAATCTCCGTCCTTCTCGATGTATGCCTTAACATCCGAGGCGGACTTAGCACCCTCAAAATTGGGGTGGAACCGGGTGTTTTTGTGTGGGTGTGTGATGTCGAAGTGTCTGGCACTACGGAACTGCGCTTTACCTTTGAACTGAATAAGCGCATGGATATGCAAGCTCCCATCTTCGTGTTTTTCTTGACCAATTCTGATAAACAATTTATCAGATGGACAGTTGATGTTACCAATTAGTTCTAACATTTGCTCTTTGGGAATTGGGCATTTTGGATAGGTAAGAAATATGTTTTTAGCATTTACACGGAAGCTTTTAGCTGTTTTCATAGTTGATGACGTTGCAGAGCTCTTTGCTGACGTAATGGGGACTTCAAACTCTGCTACTGTCAGGGGGGACTATGGGGACTTGCATATTTTTTAGCTGCATACATATAGGTAAAAAAAAATTTTAAATTCAAGTGGGGTCCATGACCCCCCACCAGACCATGCTGGGTCCCCTGACTGCAACCCACAATCCCTCGCATCATTAGAAAAAATACTGAACCAGAATATCAATCTGTCCTCCTGTCCTCCATGGTTGCAAGCTGATAAGCGATAACACAGCAACAAAAGTAATCCAGATACATGTCTGGTTCCATGGCTCCTTCCCATGTTTACTAATCTTATAAAAGCAAGCATGAGCTTTTGCACCTGCACTAGGTTGAGCACAGACTGAAACTCCACATTTGATTAAGATTTACAATCTAATGAGTGCCAGGTCTTAATAGATTGTACATCACTTGCTTTTATATCATGCCAGCTACATATTTTTTCTCCAGTTCAACATTTAAAGGGAACCAAGTGGAGGATTAAAAGGTGATACTTAGAATGATACATATCAATATCTTAGAATGAAGATCTAAACTGTTGAATTTCAAATCAAAATTGGTACCATCATTAATAATCCAAAGATTTAATGGAACCTAATCTCCTAGATATGACAGTGTACCATGACAAGTTCAAAAAACAAGGGTATAGAATACAGCAAGACGTCTAAAATTTACACTCAAAAGACCAATAACTTTTTAGATAAATTTAGAACATTCCTGCTGATATCCCGCCACTAAGAACCAAGACAACATATATGTGGCAGGAAGGAAAACTCTCGGTCACTTTGCCCCCAGGGTAGGGAATTGGCCTTGATCTTCAATTGCTGGTGCACGAACATTGTTTCCACTGAAACCTCCTCTTGGACCTCGGCCACGTCCACGACCACGACCAGGGCCATAGTATTTTTCTCCTTCAGCAGGCTTTAGAAACTCATTTATGCTGAGAGCCTGTAAAAAGTTAGATATGAACACAGTAAGATAGTAATCACAAATTAGTTGAAAACATTTCTGTGGTATAAAACATGGTATGAGGATTTTGCATAACAATTCTTGTACTGCGAGTACGATTCCCACTGCAGCATCAACCTATACACCAGATCCTATAGTCCCTTACTAACACAAGAACAAAGTTACTTTACCTTCTTGGCTTTCTCCTCCTTCTCAGCCGCCTCTTTACGTTTGTCCTTGTCAGACCCCTAATACAATCACATAAATCAATAAGCATAAGCTTCAGTTGCAGGACAAAAATAAAATAGTTAGGGAAATGTTGGGTGAAACAAGCGACCATGCCAAAAGACTAACCAATTTCACAAATATCTCTTCTTCATTTTTCTTGCTTGAAAGAAGCTGCATCGATTCAAAATCTTTGTCAAAGTCAACCTTTCTCTCTTCAGATTTAAGTGCCAGCAATGCTTTCCTCTTCTCCTCGCGTACTTTCTCGTACTCCTCCAGAGTCATTTCCTATGATAAAAAGATAAATATTTTAGGCTTTCCGAAACTGGAAACACTATTAGAATTTTGATGACACAAAAGAAGTTTCATATCCAACAACCCTTTAAAATTGAGGCAATAAGTTGGCCAGAAATGCACCTTAAAAACAATTTTTTTAGTTTATTTTACTGTATAGAACACAATAGTGGTGTTTGTTCAACAAGAAGCATTATTCATGAACTCTTCCGGTTGTCCAATTCATATGACGAGAATTATTCTCAACTCGGACATAATTTGGCACCTCAGTAAGACTACACTATTCTCAACTCGGACATAATTTGGCACCTCAGTAAGACTACACTAACATATACAGCAGGGACGTACCAACGATATCACAAATGTGAACATGAGAAACCAAATACACAAAGCAGTTACATACCAACAACATCACAGATGTGAGTTGAGAAACCAATATCCTAGACTCAGTAATGATTGGAATTATTGACACCAGAAAAACTTGCGTATATCTGTCTTCATTCTTTGAACATATTTTTCAAGTTCTATGTGGTTATAAGATAATCACTGAAGTCCATATCAAATTTGAATTCAGAAAAATGGAGCACAATGAAGGCAAAATTACTACTCCAGGGTCAATAAGCATATAATTTCACAATAAGCTATAATGTTATTACTAGCCAAGGCACACAAAGCAATCTCCACATTCATACATGTGTATCTGTACAAGTTTATAGAACATATGCATTATGCTCCTATATACTTCCCATTTAGGACAAGAAGGATAGCATCACATATTAGTCAAGCCCAATTTATTCCTCCTTATTTAAGGATTTCTTCATGAAGAAATGCTAATTGACGTGGAAATGTTCTATTCTACAAGACTAACATATAACAATAAGAGAAAACAATCACCTCGGGCTCCTTCACTTCAGGCTCAGTCACGGGATTCTCCTTGCTGGCATCACCAGCATCTTCCAGTTCTGGATCTTTTTCAGCATCGACATTCTTTTCACCATCATTAACAGGCTCTTCATTTACTCTATACATGAAAACTGGATTAGATATTTACTTTGAAATATATTTACCATATATAAAGGTCCTAATTCAAACATCAAAGTTCAGATTAAAATCCATACGGAGTGATGTCATCAGTGGGAGTTCCCCAGTTCCCCCTTCCAGCACCATCACGCTTACTGTACTCATTTCTGCAAAAAGCATCATACAAGGGAAGTAAATACATAATAAGTTAATATAGAAAGCAAATAAAGTAAACAAAAAAATAAGTTTATACAAAGATATTTCCAAAGACTACTAACCCACGGGCGGTCCCACTGTGGCGTTCATATACCCTTCGAGGGCGTTCACCTTCTGCAACTTCCCCATTGTTATAACCACCGCGGCGACCCCCACGAGGAGCCCCCCCACCCCCACGAGGACCACCATATCCTCGTCTTTCAGAAGACTTTTCTAAATCACCTTGTTCAGGTTGTCTGTACCCCTCAGAAAACCCACTGCTGTTGTTGTTGTTGTTGTTGTTGTTGTAGTTGTTGTATGAGTTTCCATTATCAGCGAAATCTCGACCAGACCTTCCACCACGACCACGGCCAGTCCCACGGCCACCAGTTCGTCCTCCACCTCGCTGACCATCACTCCTTGACTCCCTCACTTCTCAAATATTAAGAACATATCAATAATTAAACATATATTATGACCTCATTTACATGTGACATAGACACATAGTACATAAAACAGAAATATTTGCCAATTTGGCACAAAAAAAATAAGTCATTCACTGGAAAAGTAAACCAAAGGTCACAAAGCAAGTATCACAATATCCACGAATTACATAGTGCTATAGCAGTTAGCTCGGAACAAACAAGTCACCTTTTCTTGTATTCATTAGTGAGTCATTTATGATGTCAGGAATATATGCGGATGAGAGAAGCAGTAAGCTACCCTAATATAAAAATACTACAGCCAAAAAGCACATAAAAGCGTAATAATTCTTCATTATTATCTTCAATTGTTCACATAAAAAAAATTGGTTAAGAAACTTAAAAGCTTCTTCGTCTACTTGTAAAAACACAAAGAGTTCATCATTCTAATACACCTTCAAGCCTATTACTTTTCATACTATCAAAATCATTCTTGTCCATCTCCAACCAAGTACTGAGCATAAAATCCTAATCAAAGTCATTTAAAAATAAACAGAAACTAATACTTCCTCCAAATAATAAAACATTATCAATCTATTAAACACACACACATACATATAATATTTTAGTACAGTGTGAATCAAAATTTCCGAAAGAGTTCGCTACAATCATCATGATCCCTACTACTCGTACACGATTTTGAACTACTAATCAACATAACATAGTTGCAGATAGACAAATACTCTCTCTCAAGCTTGTATTAATTTTACCTCTCTCTCTCTCTCTCTCTCACACACACACACACACATAACAAGCTTGTACTAATTCAACATTTCACATAAAAACACACTTCAATCCAACATCAACACAACATAACTGCACATAAACACACACACCCAATTACACAAATAAAGATCACAATTTTACATCAAAGATTCAATTTTTACCAGCCTGAGCAGGAGGAAGAGGCTTGGCCGGCAGCTTAGCAGCCTTAGCCGGCTGAACGACCGCAACTTTCTCAGTCACCGGCGCTTTCTTCACCGGAAGTTTCTCCACGAGCTGCGAAACGTCGTCGTTGTCATCATCAATTAGAAGATCAAAAGGATTAGCAGTCGCCATTTAAAACACAAATGAAGTGATAATTAACAAGCTTTTATCAATTAAAACAACTTTTAAACCCTAATTCAACACTTCCATTAGTATAATTCTCGATCTGTGTGTATTGTGTAAGTATAGGTTGAGTAGTAGTTTAGAGTAGTACAGCGGCAGGGAGGTTTTGACACTGGAACCTAATCTTCTTAAAAACCCTACTAATTGGGTTGGGTTAGAGTGTGGGCAGGTTCATTTTAGCTACTGTGTGTCTTAGAGTGTGTAAGTGTGTTTGAGCCCAAGTGAGTTGTTTGGGCCAAATATGTATTTGTGGGCTTGGGTTAGGTTGGGTGTTGTCTAGTTGCAACATTTTACATGCTTGGTTTGGTCAGAAATTTGCTAATTCTGCTAAAGGTCAAAGACTGGACACATTGTTGGTTTTGGACTCTGGGGATGTCATGAGTTGGATATTGTTGTGTTTTAGAAATCAAATTTCGTATGTTTTCGGGTTTGTGATTTACTAACGTTTTCTCTCGTTCGGTCGAGATTCGAATTTTGTCAAAAATAAAATATGCGTATAAATGTTTCAATTATCAAAGATCAGATGATAACTTTGAAAGATGAGTCTGTACTTCAGCCTCCCTATGTGATCGTTGATTCCATGGGTGTATATTATTTGATTTATTTGATTATTTCTTTGTCACTTTTTGAGTCCGTCGTGAGTATCAAATATTTACGTTATTTACAAATTTCAAGAAAATTTACATGAATCATCACCTCCGTTTTCACTCGAGGGATTAAAAATCTTAAATTTGGTTACGTAGTACGTGATCAAAATGGAATATTATTGTTTAATCATTTGCCCTTTCACGACTTCAATTGGACATCTTATCGTTTTACTTGGTCACACACAATAATTTAGTTTCGGACAATTATTACAAACAAATTTCAAGAAAAATAGCATTTTAACTGTTTCATTTCTACTATTTCATGATAAAGATCGTGATTTTTCTTTTGAATAATGTTAGGTATCACAAAATTAGTTTTGAAAGTTTTCCTAAATAATATAGCATATAACATATGTTTATTTTATCAACGCATATATATATGCACGCAAGTTTTCTTTGATGGATTTTCAACGAAAATCTGATTTTTTTTTCGAATAGTCTCTAATAGACTCGTATTATTAGAAAAATTATCAATTACGCAGACTGTCTCATATTATTATTAAAAAAGTTATCAATCACAGATTGTCACATCAACATTTGAGAACCGTTTGATTTAGAACTCTAACATTTCCGTTTTCTTTTTCAATTTTTTTGATCTAATCTATCATATACAGTGTACATCCCATTTCGTTGACAGATCCCATTGCGTTCGGGTACAATAGATAAGCTCATAGTTGGGCAATGGGCATGGACCACTATTATTTAATTCTTTAGTGCCGGTCCTGCCCGAGAAGTAGAACAATCAAATTCAATTGTTGTAAAGTTCAAACCAACAATTATGGGTATATAGCCTATATAGGCTCTTTAATGGTTACTCCGCATTATTTTTTTTTAAAATGAGTAGTAAAACTCGTGACATTTGAATCATCATATTACACATTTACTTGTGCGTTTTGTTGGTGGGTTTTCCCCACTTCTTTTTATATTGGATTCAGTTCTATCAGCAACATAGTTTAGGGATCAAAGGCGTCTTTCTTCTATTTTTCTTCTATTTACGAGAAATATATGCTTGATTCGAGAGTTCAAATCTTATCAAAAAAATGGTTTTCATAGATTTTTAAATCATCCCATATGTCTCGAACTCTAAAATTTATCTTGTTCACAGAGAATATCTCGATCCAATGAATTAAAGTACCAACCATGCAGAGATAATTTAACACAATATTTAATATTTACTGAACCATGTGCATATACCATTTCAACACAGAAACATGAGTCGATTAACTTAAAAACAAATGCCGCCGTACAGATACAGACACAGGCAGGCATACACTCACAGATCTGGCTTGAATTTGTACAAGAAATGTATACACAATTGGACACAAACACTACACATAACATTTCATACAAAGATATTTTTTTATTATTGATGCTAGGAAGAAGAAGGGCTTGGCAATACACTAGGCATGCGCATCAGCTCCCTTCTAGGTTTCAAACTCAAGGAATTCACCTTGTTTGTATACAATCTCTTCATATTCGATTTTTGTTCGTCTAATAACTTCACTAAACTTCTCTTCGAATCCGGTCTGAACGGACAATTCGAGGCCATGAATCCGTCGACTAGATGCAAGTATGCTTCGAGGTCATGACAGCATGCCACATCAGCGTCGGGTTTTAAGAACGGTGACATTTTTGTGTCCAATTTTAGTTCCGTCCCAACGTGCGTATAAGCCCATGGCATGTTGTTGTCGAGGATGTTGAGCACTGCACAAGCGGATGATTCTCGGAGTTTTTTGTCTAGTCCTTCGCTTACAAACATTCCGGGAACCTTAGTGATCACGTCTTGTGCGTTGACTATTCTTAACACCTTAACGTTTTGGGATTCGAGACGATTGGCAAATCCTCGATTTCCTACGCGAGGACCGCCAAATGAGAACACTGCGACAGGTGGAGTATCGGGGATTGAGGTAGATAATTCATCGGCTACGAGTAAAGCCATGGCGGCTCCGAGGCTGTGTCCGGTGACGGTAATGCTTAGGGTTTCACCTTTGTACATTTCAACAAGTCGTTGAATTTCAGTAACGACTGATTCGGATAAGCTCGGCATGTGGGCTCCGGATGTTTTAAAAAGACTTAAAAATCCGCATTCAACTTTGGCTTGCGATTGAGCTTTGTCATCTTGCCCTGGCATTTGAACCAGCAAGTCCCTCATGTTCTCAGCCCATTCAAGACACGTGGCAGTTCCGCGAAGGGCAATCACAATATCTCGCCTTCCCATCCGTTCGATCTCTCTTCGATCATCGCATACCGCCACGTAACCAATACAGCTAGACCTTTGAGTCATCCAGCTAAGATCTGGTGCCACGTTGTCAACCCACTTAGGCAGCCCAACCGATGCCGTGGCATATAAATTCTTTGTCACCTTATACGACCTATCGGGAAGCGGCACGTGTCGATCAGCCGGAGCATGGTAAGCTGACGTGGCAGGATCGTTATTAAAACAATGATAAGCAGCTTGAATAAACTCACCATACCTTACCATCTCCCTTCGTAAATTTTCATCAAGCGGGTCAAGTAGACCGGCCCAATTATCTGATCCATGATACTTCTTCCACTTACTACCTAAAGTATTCCTGGGAGAATACTCCGCCGACTTAGATAAAAGCCGACGGAGCCTACTAAGATGCCGCGGAGAAACTTCCTCCGCGGGCTTAGACTCCTTCCAAAATCTCGGTAAATTTAAAGCTTCCAATATACCTCTTGTTTTCGCCTCCTCATTTGATGTTGGATTCGGATCAGATCGTATCGGAAAAACCGGAGTAGGCTCGGATTTAATAGGAAGAAGCTTGTCTAGGTTAGACAAGTGTTTACGTGTGATAGTTGTATTCGAAACAGAAACAGAAGCAGCCGAGTTAAAGAACCTTGGAGCACAAGGATTAAGTGGCGATTTTCGGATTTTGAAACTCGCTCGCCGGGAATCCAAGAATCCGAGATTTTGCGGAGGAAGCGTCAAGCTAAGCAGCATTTCTAGAGAGAGAATAGCGAGAGAGTTTTTATTTTTTAGAGAGAGAGAGCAAGTAGGGTTTGTGTTAGTTGAAAAATTGATAAGGGTGGTTAGGGTGTATAAATAGATGGAAGTGGTCAGAAATGCCCTTGGTATTATTGGTGTTATGTTGAATGAATTGGAGTGCAGAGCAAGTATATTGGAGAGAGGGGTATTGTTGAAATTCAACACGGCGACTATTTCTTTTTTGATTATTGTATGTCTTGGTCAGATATAATGCAGGTGTCGAAATTTCAATGAAAACATGAATAATTATACAAATATCTTGGTAATGTTTCATTTTCTGTTCAGCCAATTTATTCTCATAATTAGAAGCTGGAATAGTCATTTTCGAGTAATTTCTTTGTTGTGTTAGGTATCACGAGATTATATAATTTTTAACATTTTCGTATCATATTTTCGAGCAAAATATGCCGAAAAGCGACTTTTTTCAGCACTCGTGGATATATTGTGAACAATATTGAAGGTATAATTTCAATTTAAAGATGATTTTACATTGAACGAATGATGGCTAGAAAAGAAAATTAAATTTTGTGCAGAAAGAGTTTGACCAAGACCAAAAATTCATGTACATTTAGTTTACGTACGTGTGTACACATAAAAATCTTTTACACTGCTGACTGCTCTATCTTTCTTGTAACAAACATAGCTTGTTTTTCCAACATTTTACGTATGTTTTCATGACGCACATATGTAAAATGCTACATAAACGCTAGTGTTGTATTTGCAGCTTCGTTACCTAGCAGCTTCAATTGTTTTGGTCGTTACGCGACAAAGAGTGAGTTAGATTTTTTGACTCGACTTTTGTTTGGAATACAAAAAATTTTAGTAGAAACAATGAGGATAGGATTTAGGTAAATAACATATCCTTTTTTCCATATTTTTGCATATAATTTGAAATTACTAATTAATTAACTCCTTATCTATACTATATTATTAAAGACGAAACATTGAAAGTTTTGGTACCTGTTTTTTTAGTACGGTACTTGCCTTATTTAATTGTTTATTTAATTATTATAAAAATCATTATAATCAGTTACTCTTTCAGTTAAAATGCATTACCATTTTTTTCTAAAAAAATCACGAGCAATTTCCTTTTCAGCTAAAACATGTTACTTTTTCTATTTACTTTACTAAAATCCCTCATTTCCCAAATATATCACGAGCAAACCATTACTTATTTATTTTAAATCATATTTTAATACTTTTAATTGGCAATTACATTTCCCCTCTTTATAGAAAAATCACGGGCAATTGCCTTTTTCGGCTAAAACATGTTATATTTTCTATTTTCCTTACTAAAATCTCTACTTTTCCAATTATATCACGGGCAAACCCTTGCTTATTTACTTTAAAAACTATTTTAATAATTTTAATTGACAATTATCTTTTTTAACTAAAACATGTCACCTTTTGTATTTTTCTTACTAAAACCCCTCTTTTTTTCAAAAATATCATGGGCAAATCGTTACTTTTATATTTTAAAATTCAACGAAAACATCTTACTTTCTATTTTTCTTACTAAAACCCCTCTTTTTCCAAAATATCACGGGCAAACCGTTACTTATTTATTTTAAAATCTATTTTAATAATTTTAATTATTTAAAAATATTTAACAAGCCTACTTATTTTTTTTAACAAATACAATTAATAAAATATAAAATATAAATAATAAAATTAACAATTATTAAAAACAATTCGTGCATCGCACGGGTTTTAAGCTATATTATTAAAGACGAAACATTAAAAGTTTGGTAGTCGGATGGACGGACGGTCGGTACTTAATGATTTTATTTAATTGCCCTTACTTATTTTTTAAAAAACTATCACTAAATAATAACATTATTTATAACCAATTACCTTTTCAGCTAAAATACATTACCTTTTTTTATTTTTTTCTAACAAAATATTCTCTTTTTCTAAAAAAAACATGGACGGTTATCTTTTTTAACAAAAACATGTTACTCTTTCTATTTTTCCTTACTAAAACCCCTCATTTTCCAAAAATATCACGGGCAAACCCTTACTTATTTATTTTTAAAATCTATTTTTTTATTTTAATAATTAAAAGTATTAAAATCTATTTTAATACTTTTAATTATGAGCATTTTTCAGCTGAAACATGTTACTTTTTCAATTTTTTCATTTTCTAAAAAACTTATTATTAAATAATAAAAATTTTATAACCAACTACCTTTTCAGCTAAAATACATTATTTTTTCTATTTTTTCTAACAAAATCCTCTATTTTTCTAAAAAAAATCGCCGGCAATTATCATTTTCAACTAAAACATGCTACTCTTTCTATTTTTTTCTTACTGAAAACCCTCATTTTCCAAAAAATATCCCGGGCAAATCCCTACTTATTTATTTTGAAACCTATTTAAATACTTTTAATTACGGGCACTTGCCTTTTCAGATAAAACATGTTACTTTTTCTATTTTTTCTTACTAAGACCCCTACTTTTCCAAAAATATCACGGATAAACAGTTATTAATTTATTTTAAAATTTATTTTAATAATTTTAATTATTTAAAAAAGTTTAACACGCCTACTTATTTTTTTAGCAAATGCAAATTAATAAAATATTAAAACATATATAATAAAAATAATAATTATTAATAACAATCCGTACATCGCACGGGTTTTAAGTTAGTATATAATAAGGGAGATCTTATCCAAAACTTTGGTCGGTCACTGTACTACCAAAAGTATATGATCTGTTGGATTATAAAACTATAAATATTCAAATAGACGAGGACCGTTAGATATAATATTAAAAATTGTATTTGATTAATAATAGGATAGTATTTAAATACTAAAAGATGTATTTTGATAATTTAAACCAATTATAAATGGGTTTTTTATATTGAATAGAAATCTTTATGTAAAAATTCGTAATTATCTTTTCTCTTTAGTTTATGGATAGTTCCAGTTAGATAAAAACTATTAAACCATCATTAAATTAAAGATAATTTTGTTAGTTTCGCATTGGCTGTAAAATCGTTAAAATCTGTTGTCTAAAACTCAAGATAGAGCCCAAACAGTAAAGTGATTATCTAAATTTTAATAAATATTTTTTTTATTGTAGCACCAATTTAATTTTTTTCCTAATTATTTTAAATTTATAAATTCTATTTTTATTTCAATAAAATATTAAAATCAATTTAAGAAAAAATTAAAATCGATCTGGTCCGTGTACGATCACTATACGACCAAATTAATAATTAATCGATGAGAATTGTTAGATCTAATATTAAAAAGTGTATCTGATTAATAATAGAATTATATTTAAATACTAAAAAGTGTATTTTGATAATTTAAAAGTTTTCTATGTAAAAAATCTTAAATATCTTTTTTTCCCAATTAGATAATAATTGTTAAACCAAATATCAAGATAACAATTCATATTGATTACAATATTAAAAATTATCAATATAATGCTGATGTATATCATAATAAATTTAAACACTTTTTTTTCTGAAGGAACATAACAATTTGATTAATCCAAATTATAATTACATTATTTTACATATAACAAACATAAAAGGATAATATCAAAATATTATTAAAATATTGAAGGTTTCATATTCATAAACGATAATTTTGAATATAATACTTATATTAAAATGTGTATTTGATTAAAGGTAGGATTATATTTAAATACTAAGAAGTGTGTTTTGATAATTTAAACCAATTATAAATTGGTTTTCTATATTGAATTGAATTTTTTATGTAAAAAATCTTAACCATATTTTCTTTTCGGTTTATAGGTAGGTCAGGTCAAGTTAGATAATAATTATTAAACCATCATTAAATTAATGATAATTTCGTTAGTTTCGCATTGGTTGTAAAATCGTCAAAATTCAATTTCTAAAACTAAGGATAGAACCCAATAGTAAAGTGGGTATCTAAATTTTAATAAATATTTTTTTTTATTTTTGTAGCACCAATTTATTTATTTTTCCACTAATTGTTTTAAATATAGAAATTTTATGTTTCTTTCAATAAAGTAATAAAATTAATTAAGAACAAATTCAAATCGATAAAGAATATAATAATATGAGAATAAAATTTTATATAATCATAACATAATTTTTATTCTATTTAATAATTTTTAAGTAATAATGTATTTTAAAATTTTATATACACTGTAAATAAAACCGAACATTAAAAGTAAAAGCAGTTGGTAATATACTTATATCAGTATATACTTGATATCCTTATTATATTAAATCTTTATATATAATAAGCATAATAGGGATCTTATCCAAAATTTTGATCGTACGGTCTTGGACAACCAAACTAATAAGGACCATTAGATCTTAACTAGATAAATGAAAATCGTTAGATCAAATATTAAAAAAGTGTATTTTATTAATAATAAGATTATATTTAAATTCTAAAAAGTGTATTTTGATAATTTAAACCAAATATACCAAATATAAATAAGTTTTCTATATTGAATAGAATTCTCCATGTAAAAAATTCGTGACTTTCTTTTCTCTTTCATGGACAATTCCAGTTAGATAAAAATTGTTAAGCTATTTTTTAATTAAAGATAATTTAGTTATCTTCATGTGGGGTGTAAAATCGTCAAAATATAATTTTTAAAACACAAGATAAAGCCCAAATTAGTAAAGTGGGTATTTAAATTCTAATAATAATTATTACGTCGTCATTATTTTAATGTCAATTTAATTACTTTTTTCTAACTATTTTAAATTTAGAAATCTATGTTCAAAAATTCAAATCAATCAAAGAAAAATTCAAATCAACAAAGAATATAATAATACGTGGATAAAATTTTATAAAATTGTGCATATTTTTTATCTTATTTTATTAAATTTTATATCATAACTAATTAAATATTATTTATTATTAAATAATAAATTATACGCAAATGGTGATTTTGTTTTATAAGAACTCATATAGACCTAATTTCATTGTTAGCAGGACTATATTCATATTTTAAAAAAATCGTATTTTGAAATTTTAGACTCAGCTACAGAAGAGGCCTAACTTTTTTAACCTATATACATTGTAAATTATTAAATTCGAAACTTTAAAAGTTTGTTAATCAATTAGTATAGTATTTTTTTAAAAAAACCGTACTTTATAAAAAATATTATCAAATAACCCATGTCTACAAGAAAAAAAATGAAAAAATTCTTATTTTTCAAAAAAAACCTGTAAATTTTAATATGTTGTTGGTTGATTCAAAGCTTAGATCATTCTACGTGATAATTTTACTGTTATATCTAACGTTTCTCAACAATTTAATTTGAAAAAACCAACGATTATGAATTCAGTGATCAAGCGACCAAACTTATAAGAAATCTTTCATTATTTAGTCTTTAATATAATAACATAGATATTTACGGGATATGAATTTTATACAGAATTTTGATCGTCACGGTGTACTACTTTAAAAGAAGAACTATTACAAAAAAAATTATATTCGCATCATTAACATATTACAAAAAAGAGTATATTATATTTTAGCAATAAATATTTTTAAAAAAAAAATAATGATGTTATCCTGGTAGTTTGGTCCTAAATATCACGAAAACATTCTCAACCGTTAGATCCAATACTTTTAAAAATAAACGATCAAGATTATATCATATAAAAGAAGTTATTATCTAAAAATGATATAAGTTAAAAGATATTATATTATTGGATTTTCCAAAAAGTTAAAACATAAAAATAGTTGTAATTAAATAAGGAAACCTATTTAATATCAAAATAATAAAAATCGTTTAATCTTAAATAGATAGGTGAAAACCGTTAGATTTAACATTAAAAACTGTATTTGGTTAATAAAGGGTATTCTAATAATCTAAACTACATATAAGTAGATTTCCTAAATCGAATTGAATTCTCAATATTAAATTTCGTCACTTTATCCTCTTTTTAGTTTTAGAATAGTTTTTAATTGAAAAAGAACTATTAAACCACAACTAAATTAAAGATTATTTTGTGAATTTCATGTGGACCGTAAAATTCGCCAAATCTAACTTTTATAACTCAATATAAACAAATATTAAATTGAGCTTGTAAAATATAATAAATATCAAATTTTTAACAATAATTTTTTTTGGCTAAATCTTTTTTTAACAATAATTTAATCATGTAAATTTATAACTTTTAAATATTAAAATATTCATAAATAAATATAATTATAAATATTAAAAAAACAACCGTGTGTTCCATGGGTAATTAAAATATAATTAATAAACAAAATAATTATAAATAAAATTTAAGTAACCGTGCATAGCACATGCTATAAGCTAGTATAAATAATCGTAATTGTGATCGAACAGTAATTGTAATTTGAAAATCTCTATACATTAATATCGACCTTGGTACCGGATACATAAAATCTTTATACAGTAATAACGACCTTGGTACCAGATACAGAAAATATATCGACATTGCCCGTGATATTTTTAGAAAAAGGAGGAATTTTAGTACAAAAAATAAAATAAAAAGTAAGTTTAAAAAGGTAACTATTCGTGATATTTTTTGTTTCTCTCAATATTCTATTACTTTTATCTTCAATTAATTATTTTATTTGAATCAACAGTTATAAAAATTTATAATAAACATGAATTTTATAAGTTTAATATAATAATATTATCATTATATATATATATATATATATATATCCCGTGTAATTTTTAGATAATGATTTGTTTTAGTTAGAACATATAAAATAGGTGATGTGCCGAAAAAGGAAATTAGTTATTTATTGATAATTATATAAAATTATATTACTTTTTTTATATATGTGTTGTATGTGTTATATTTAGAAGATTAGTTGTTTAAGTTAGAAAAAATAAAATAGAAAATGCGTTTTAACTAAAAAAGACAACTGATTATTTATTATAATTATATGTAATATATTATTATTTTATATATACATCGTCCGTGTTATTTTTAGAAGATGAGTTGTTCTAGTTATAAAATATAAAGGGGTTTTAGTTAGGAGAAATTTGAGTTTAGAAAATATAAAAAAAAATTAAGTGTTTGCTAAAAATGTGTTAGTCTCAAGGCATGTCTGAATACCACTATTAACAAGCCTACTCATTGTGACTATGTCACTCTACATGACCTGGTGAATTCTTTCACTGGGATATAGTATATGTCTTCATTGTACTTGTCTTTTTTTCATGTACTTAGCTTTATTCTGTATGCTCAAATTTATAATGAGCTTAGTAAGTTTCTTGCACCTAGAATGTACATAGGCCATAGAATAATTATCCTGAAAGAAGTTCAATTTGTTCATGCAGCAGGATTGGAGTGAATAAGGCCTTGAAGAAATAAGTTACAGAAATTTGTCTAAGTCCCTATACCGTGAAGTCAGAATGAACTATGTCGCGAAGTCCAAAATATCCATGTCGTGAAGTACCTAGATCGCATAGTCCTAAATGAACTATGTCGTGAAGTCTTCATTACTGATGTCGTGAAGTGTTGAGATCGCAAAGTCAAAATGTATTAGATCGTGAAGTCCTCAAGAAGGCTATATCGTGAAGTTCTCAAGAAGGCTATATCGTGAAGTCCTCACTAAGCCTATATCGCATACTCTTGAAACAGTCATATAGCAAAGTCCTAATATAGCAAAGTCAAGAATGCTCTATGTCGACAAGTCAAAGATTCAGGAATATGCTAGAGTTCACGATGTCAACACTTAGCCGTTTATAACAAGACAAATCAAGGTACAGAACCAAAATTCAAAGGAGACAAATACTGAAACATCTGTTACGGTGAGGTGGTCCAAAGACAGATGGCAAATGTACAACAAAACTTGGAGAGAAAGATTAGAGACAAACAGCTACAAAAACGGGAAAGACTACCGAAAGCAAGTGGTCCTTCCTGACACAGTTAACTTCTTATGGCAGGACAAGTTGGACTTACAGTTAGGGGTAACTGTGTAAATAGGTGTGTGCACTAGTTTTGTATATGATATATATATATATATTGTTCACACCCTACTGTTAGTTGTAAGAGAGTAACATATAGAAATATTCAAGCACTCTTTTCTCTGTAAGAAAACAAGAAAACACTGTTCTTGTTTAGAAGCCAGAATTTCACTTGTGAAATTTTGGAAGTTGTAGTATTTAATTTACTTAATACAAAGTAGATTAAAGTGATTGTGTGTTGTTCTGGTTATTTCAATTCCGCATTTTATACAACACAATCTTTGACAGCTTATTAGTTTTCAAGAAAACGAAAAATATCAAAAATATCCATTCACCCCCCCCCCCCCCCGTCTAGTTTCTTAGTGATATTCATATCTAACAAGTGGTATCAGAGCAGGCTGTTGATATACAAACAGGAAAAGATCAAGAATGAGTTCACAGAAATTAAGCAGTATCAAGATTCCTCCCTTCAACAACGAACACTACAGTCTATGGAAGAAGAAGATGTTGTTATTCATCAAAGCTTCAAACCCCATGTACTTAGACATCCTAAAACATGGTCCCTTCACTCCAATGATTGAGATTGCTGAAACAACTGTTGGTACTGAGATAATACCAGCTAGATATGAGCCTAAAGAACCTTCTAAATACACTGATCCTGAAAAGGAGAAAATAGCACTAGATGAACATCTTCAACTCATTATTTGTGAATCTATGGATTTCAACATGTATGGCACCGTTGCTCATTGCAGTAGTGCAAAGAAGATGTGGGATCTCATAGAAGTGCTATGTGAAGGAACTCCAGAAGTGAGAAAGAACAAGAAGCAGATTCTGGTTTCCCAGTATGAAGCTTTCATGGCTCAGCCAAAGGAGGGAATCACAGAGATATTTGAAAGGTTCAACAAGCTAATAAATGAGCTCAAACTCTATGATAAATACTATGAAACATAATAGCTCAACATGAAGTTCTTACTGACTCTACCAGATCATTTGGAACCAAGAATCTCTTCCCTCAAGGAAAGGGATCTAACCAAGATTGTTTTGATGTGTTGTATGGTGTTTTGAAAACATATGAACTAGAGTTGTTTCAAAAGAGATCCATTCAAGCAAAGCAAGGAATGATGGCCAACACTTCTTGTGCCCTCATTGCTGACAACTTAGGTCAAAGAATGGAATCTTTGAAAGTCAATCAAGTCAATATTGAAGAGCTGGAAGTTGAAGACACTGGAGATGAGTCACAAGTCATCTATGATTTGCCTGAGGAAGATGAGTTCTACAGCATAGATGAATTGGACAAGATGGAAAACAAATCTTTTGCCTATATGGCTAGGAGATATCCTAACATTAGGTTCAAAAGGAAGCAACCATTTAAGTCCAAGTTTAATGCTGGAAATGTTGGTGGATCAAGTGGCTCAAACAACTTTAGTAAAGGAAAAGGAATTGTTGGTGCTGCTAAAGGAGGATACAAGTCTGGGAGTGTGGATAGGTCCAAGATAAGGTGCTATAACTGCAATGAACTTGGGCACTTTGCTACAGAGTGCAAGAAGCCCAAACAGGTCAAAAAGGATAAAGCATACTTAGAGCTTGAAGCTAAGTATGAAGCTCTACTCAAGAAACAGCAGGGTAAAGCTTTTATTGCAGAGGGAAAGTGCTGGGATGATTCTGATGAAGAAGAAAAACATGAGTATTCAAACTATGCTTTGATGGCATTCTCTGATGATGGTGATTCTTCAAATCAGGTACCTATTCTTACTTCTCTTGATATGACTCCCTCTCAATACAAGCAAACTGTTGAAGATATGAGTACTGAGATGTTTAATATTCATACTCGCATGTTAGTTGCAAATGAAGAAATTGATAGGCTAACTGCTAAAAATCTTGAGCTTACAGAAAATAATGAGGAACTTGAATTAATGGTTGTGAGTCTTGATGGTTTGAAGAAGGAGATTGAGTATCTTAAGAATAAAGTAGTTTATGTTGAACAAATAGAAACATCTCTTAGAGAACAAATTGCTGAAAATGAATTAAAGATAAGAAGCTTTAAGAACTCCTCTGAGCTTGTTCAAACCTATCACAAGGAACACACTGAAGACAGCAAGGTTGGAGTTGGTTTTGATTATGAGAATGACAAGGGAAAGAAGAAGACCAAGGACAAAGGAAACGAATCTTTTGTAAACAAAAATGCCCCAACCATTTTGTCTGGTGTTGAAAAGCCCATCTTCAAAAAGAGTGTTGTTGAGTTTGATGAAGAATTAATGGTAATCAAACAACAATTACTTGAAGAAGATGAGGCTGTTAAAGACACTTATTCCTCTCCCAAATATGTAAATCAGAAAGAAACCAAAGACAACCATGTAAAGAGTCCTAAGGACAATAAAGAAGTTGTTAAGAAGAACAAACAGAACAGGAATGGTAAAGTAGGTGTCAACAAGGGCAACAGTTATGCTTATGTGCCAAATGCTCCTAGGAAACAGTGTCAGAAATGCTTATCTGTGAATCATTTGACTCATAAGTGTAATAAACCTGTCAATGTTGAAGTTGAAAACCTGAGTAACCTTTATGTTGGCATGAACACTATCCATGATTCTTTCTGTGGTAATTCTAACTGCATGACATGCTATGTGACTGTGATTGTTAATTGCTTATCTCTAAAGCATAAACTTGACTCTGCACAATCCTGTGAATCACGCACACATATGCACACTGATCCCAAATCAAGGTTGAGAGGGTAAAGACTACATGTGAGCCTAAGAGTGTCAACTCTAAAGCCTCAAACACAGTGAAGTCTCCTACTGTGAAGAATGTTGTTTATGATAGAAGAATCAATAACAAAACTGTTTCTAAATCAACTGGACCCTACCAAGTGTGGGTACCAAAAACAACTTAGTCATTTTGTGAATGCAGGGCAACAAGAATAAAAGAGTCATATGGATCTTGGACAGTGGATGCTCAAGTCACATGACTGGTGATATAGCCCTGCTATCACATTTTGAGGAGAAGGCTGGTCCATCAGTAACCTTTGGAAATGACAACATTGGTTATACAATGGGATATGGCAGTGTAAAATCTGGAAATGTCACTATTGAAGATGTAGCATTTGTTGAGGGACTAAAGCACAACCTCTTGAGCATTGGACAATTTACTAACAGAGGATTCAAGTGGAATTTGATGAAGATCAATGTCTAATCTCTAAAAGGGTAAGTGGTGAAATTGTTTTGACTGGTGTGAAGAAAGGAAGCTTGTTTGTAGCAAATCTTAAGGCTGCATATAAGGGAGAAATTTGTTGTTTCTACACTAAAGCCACCAATGAAGAATTTTGGTTGTGGCACAAGAAACTGTCTCACTTGAATGTTAAGGCAATGAACTCCCTGGCAAAGAGAGAACTCATAAGAGACATGCCTGCTTTGGAGTTTGTTCAAGATGGAACATGTGAAGCATGTCAAAGAGGAAAGATAAAAAGATCAAGTCACAACAACAAACTGCTCAATTCAAACTCAAAACCTCTGCAGCTAATTCACA
The DNA here is from genome assembly GCA_030848705.1 of Heracleum sosnowskyi. NCBI lineage: Eukaryota > Viridiplantae > Streptophyta > Magnoliopsida > Apiales > Apiaceae > Heracleum > Heracleum sosnowskyi. Next base: position 2,178,702 of record CM061242.1, on the reverse strand, counting down.
TGGATCTATTTGGCCCTGAGAATGTAATGTCCCTTTCCAGGAAGAAATATGCTCTAGTCATGGTTGATGATTATTCAAGCACACTTGGGTGGAATTCATGTTTTCCAAGGATGAAGCTCCTCAAGTAATTATAGAGCATATCAAGAGAGTTGATAGAGAAGCACAAAGCACTGGTTCCTCTGTAGTAGCTTTGAGAAGTGATAATGGAACTGAGTTCAGAAATTCAACATTGTATGAGTTCTGCAAGGATAAAGGAATTTCTCAACAGTTTTCAGCTCTTAGAACTCCACAACAAAATGGAGTAGTCGAAAGAAAGAATAGAACTCTCATTGAAGCTGCAAGGACAATGCTGTAGGATGTAAAGCTACCTACTAGCTTTTGGGCTGATGCTGTTAACACAACATGCTATGTGCAAAATAGAACATTAATCAATAAGAAGTCTGGAAATTTTTTTTACTCATTGATGACTGGAAAAAGAGCATCCTTCAAGCATCTTCATGTTTTTGGAAGCAAGTGTTTTGTGATGAAAGATACATCTGAGCATATTGGAAAATTTGATGCTAAGGCATTTGAAGGTGTAATCATTGGATACTCTCTGGAAAGGACATCATACAGAGTGTTTGTACCTGAGCAACACAAAGTAATGGAAAGCATGGATGTTACTTTTGATGACAAGAAATTTTCTGGACTTTCAACAAGTGAAAAAGACAGCGTGCCATTAAGATTTGAAAATCAAGGATATCTTGAGGATTCTGACAGGGAGGATGGCATCTTCATAAATCAATCTAAGTATGTTAAAGATCTCTTAAAGAAATATGGTTTAGAAGATTCATCCCCTGAAAAAACTCCAATGTCTACTGCAATCAAGCTTGATGAAGATAAGAAGGGCAAGAGAGTTGACATCAAGGTCTATAAAGGAATGGTTGGATCATTACTCTATCTCACAGCTAGCAGGCCAGACATCATGTTTGCCACATGCCTATGTGCAAGGTTTCAATCTGATCCTAAGGAATCTCGCATGATGGCTATCAAAAGAATCTTCAGGTATCTAAAAGGGACTCCTAATCTTGGGCTATGGTATCCAAAGGGCACTGGATTCAACCTGGTTGGTTACACAGATTCTGATTATGCTGGATGCATAATTGACAGGAAAATCACTTCAGGAAGCTGCCAATTCTTAGGTCAAAGGTTAGTGTCCTGGTTCAGTAAGAAACAACAATCCTCAGCAACATCTACAGCCGAGGCTGAATATATTGCTGCCGGAAGCTACTGTGCTCAATTGCTTTGGATTAGAAATCAACTCATGGATTATGGACTAGTGATGGAACACATTCCCCTGATGTGTGACAATACTAGTGCAATATCCATTGTTGCCAATCCTGTTAATCATTCTACTACAAAGCACATTGAAATAAGGTACCATTTCATTAGGGAACATGCTGCAAATGGTACTATAGCAGTCTCTTATGTTCCAACTGAGAAACAGTTAGCTGACATATTTACGAAACCCCTAAATGAAGTTGTCTTCAACAGACTAGTGAGTGAAATTGGAATGCTCAATCCTTCATTTAGTTGCTCTAAGTAAGTATGCTAGTTAATTGTTGCAGCAGTAAATTTTCACTGGATTTAAATGATCTATTTATTTGGAGTGAAAATTAGCTAAGATATGGTTTATAAATATTTCAGTATTTTACTGCATATTTTTCAAATCATATTTACTTGTGAAGTTATGAGCTTTTTAAGACATCTCTATATAGGTGATTTTGAGAGTTTACGACTTAGTTCAAATTAAACAGACTTATATCGCAAACTGTTAAAATTGTGAGACTTCGCGATATAGTTCATTTCTTGAGTCTGCGATGTAGTTCATTTTTTGACTTCGCGACACAGAATAGCTATATCGACAAGTCTCCACATAATTAACAGAATTTTGATTTAAATTAATTTTAAATTAATTCTATTTCAAAATTTTGATATATGTCTGACAAATTGCTTGAAATTCCAAAAAGAGAGTTCTCGACAGGGTATTTATACTATATCGCAAAGTCTTCTCATACTTTCTACCCTTCCGACTTTGCGACATAGTTCATTTCTAGACTTCGCGATACAAGCTATTTTGAGACTTCATAATATCAAATTAGTATGTACAAATTCATAACTCAATATCGCAATATCTCAGTCATATAAATACCTTTCTGCAAACATTTTCACATCTCTTCATCTTGTCGATTACTCTCAACTTTTAAACCTAATTTCCAATTCTCTTCTCTCTTCTTCAATCTCAATCCCAAGCAATGGCACCCAAATCTCAAACAGTTGCTTCATCAAACCCTTTAACAATACCCAAAGAAACCAACTTTCTCAAAATCTCATTAGACGCAGAGGCAAACCCCAGGTACAAGTGTTTTGTACGGTTCTTGAACACATCCTACCTTCGCCAAGCCTTGACTATGAACCCAACCATGTATGTTGATGTACTGGAAGGCTTTTGGAGAACTGCTATGGTAAGCACAATGGCAAGGGAGGATGGGACTTCATTTCAGGAGATTACTTGCACAATTGGAGGCAAGCAATTGCAGTTTGGGGAGAAGGAGATTAATGAAGCCTTGGGCTTTAAGACTGAGGGTCATGATGTTGAAGCAAATGACACTGAAATGGTGACATTCATGGACCTAATCAAGTATGCTGATGAGATTGATATGGCAAAGCTCAACAAGAAGAATGTAAGGAGGGAGTGGTCTTTTCTGTTTGACGCACTCCAGAAGGTGTTCCTGTGCAGGAAGACAGGATGGGACCAAATCAGTCACATTGCAGTGAAGCTTGCCTATTCCTTGGCCCACAACCAGGAGATAAATGTTGGAGCAATCATCCTCAAGGAGTTGGCTCAAAGGTTAGGCAGGACTGTACGTGGCAGAGGTAATGAGATATTTTATCCTCATTTTATTCAATGCATTCTAAATTATCTTGATAGTCAATTGCATGAATTAGAGGGAATAGATCAAACAAAGTTGGCTTATCCTAAGACCATGTCCAAAGTTCTTTTTGGTTCATTGGACACTAGGAATCAGGTTGATGTGATTTTGAATGTGACAAAGCATATGCAAGACACATTCAAAACTTATCAACTTGATCAGCCCATATATCATGAACTTTCTTGGAAAGGGAAGGCTAAGACTGAAGGTGCTTCACAGTCTATCCCAAGCCTCCTTATCCCATCCAGTGACCCCCTGCAAACAGTACACTAGTGATTAGGGAACCAAGTGCACCAATCTCTCAAAAGGTTGGTGTTACTAAAAAGAAGACCAAGAAGAGAAACCTTGATATAATCAATGCGTCTGTAGAGTTAGGATGTGAGGAACCTGAGTCACAGCTCACCAGACTAAAGAAGAAATCTAAAAATATAGCTACCACTGAATCCTCCCAACAGGATTCAGATGTGATAAAAGGGGTAAACAAATGTCCTCTCAACAGGGCATTGTTATTGAAAAGAATAGTCTCCCCACTACAACCTGTACAGAGTCAGCACGTGGTCAAGAACTCACTCTTGACTCGGGTGGTAATAAGGGTGATCCAACACTGAGTGGAGAGCACATCAACATTGAAACTCCTCCTATTTCTCAGGGGGAGTTGCCAAAATCAATTCTAGACTCCTCTTTTCTTCTAGAATCTACTACATCTCATATTTCTTTATTACAGGAAAGTCATTCACATGAAAATTCTGTACTTGATCATTCATATCTAGATTCTGTGAATGAGCCCCTTTCAAGTGACATGGTGTTTGACATTGTGCTCACCACCCAGGACCCACATTCTGTTGGTCAGGAAATGCATGATGGGGCATATTCTAATGACACCAACAAAAACATGGAGGATTCACCAGTTCTTACTGGAGACTCTATGCCTATCTCTCCAATCCTCAGGGATTTGGACATGCCTTCACAGGCAAATAGAAATGATGTTGTAACTCATCCCATTTCAATGGAGACAGCATCATACTCTACATCCATTCCAAGGCTGGAGGAAACTCAAACCTCTTCCATACCTATTGCAGAACCATCATCTGTGACAGGAGTGCCTAGCACTAGCCCTAACTTGGCTCAGGCCACCATGTCACACTGGCTGGAGTCTGTGCACCATGACAGGCCTTCAGGATCATCATTCGTGTCCACACAATTGACGGAAGAAGAACTCCAAAATCTTCATGTGGCACAGATTGATGAGTTCTCTAAAATTGCTCAACACTTCCTGACAGCTGATCTTCCCAACAAGGACTGTGAAGCTATACTTTTATGCCACAGGGAGGATGTTGAAGCACAGAAAGAAAAAATTATGGATAAGGCTCAACATGATGGAAACATAGATGCCTGGTTGGATGCCAAGAGAACAGTCAAGCTCAAGGAAGCTCTAGCTTTTCTCAGGGAGGACTACTTAACTGCTCTGGGGTCTAATGTTAAAGGTCTCTCTCCTGCAGAAGTTTATGAAGCTGTAAATGATGTCTACAAGAGTCAACTGAAGGCTCTGCACTTCCTTGGGAAAGGTCTTCAATCAGAAGTGTCAACTATCAAAGAAGAAACTGACCAATCCTTGGCTCAGCTAAAAAACTCTTATCTCTCTGATTTTTCCAAGGTGGATGGCATCCTTAAGGAGGTGAAGAAGACTGCTCTCAATGTTAGAACAATGGATTGCACTCTAGCCATGGTCTCTGATAATCTGAAAAAGATATCTACAAAGCTAGAGAACCAATTGCAATTCAACATCCACACAAACTCCATGATCTCTGTTATGTGGAAGAATCAATATGGGGATAAGCTAATAGATGTGGTTCCTATCTTCAACATCTCCAAGTTTGACTTCTCCAAAATCAAGGACCAATCTCTCAACTCCTTCAAGTCTGAGCAGCTTTTCTCAAAGGTTGATAGATTGGAGAAGGAAGTGGCTGAGCTCAAGTCTGAAAACCAAGGGATTTCTCATTCCTTGGAGCTCCTCAATGCTAAAATGGATGAACAAAGCAATACCACATCCAACATTCTGCTTGTTCAGCAACAGATGATGACATCCATGATGAGGAGTATGAACCTTCCTGTTCCTGGTGAAGCTCAAGACATCTTGTCTGATCCCAAGACTAAGGGGGAGAAAGGAAAGGAAGAGGTCATTCTGGAAAAGAAAGGGGGAGCACTTTCCAAGCAAAAGCTTAAAGGGAAACTCATCTCAGAAAAGGAGCTCAAACCAATCACTCTACCTACTGTTTATGTCACCAGTTTAGCTGGCCAGAAAAGTAGTATCACAACTACCTTCTATCCAGGCACACTGCCTATGGATGTCTCTGCTCCTCAAATCACAAAGAGTGCTCAGCCAATCAAATCCAATATTATCACTGAGGCCAAGCTACATGAAGTTGCCAACTCAAACATCTATCATGATGTGGCCTTTCTGGAGTTTCTGAAGGCCATAAACATCAGTGTTCAAGGTGATACCAAGACCTACAGGGACAAGCTCAAGAAAACATCAAGTATCTTACTGTGGTAGTCAGGAAAATCAAGGAGGCTATCTAAGAGAAATCATCATGGTATATAAAGACAATGTCCAATGGCATTTGTCCTTTGAAACCTTAGAGAAGCTGAGATTTACTGAGCTAGACATAATCCTGGAGCTCATTGAAAAGAGTGGTGAGAACAACAAGAGATTGTATGATGACTTGAAGAAAGATCAACTTCTAATATTGCCAGAACTCATCATTGATCCAAGAACTATAATTTTCCAAGGTCTCACCAGGGCAAACACCATTGATCAGCTAATCATTCTTGCTCAGCTGGAAATGAAGAACAAATAAAAGATCAACAATATGCTCCAAATGCTAAGAGGGGATTCAGGACTGCTGAAGAGCTAGAGATGATCCAAATTCTCCAATCATTTCTAATCCATGGAAGAATTCCTGAATCACTCAAGGTGAAGAAATCACAGAAAGATGACAAGGATGATGATGAAGAAAAGAGCAACAGAAGGATGAGTCAGTCAAGGAGTGATAAGGATGAGGTAAGTGAAAGCAGCAAAGGCAAATCCTCTAAGAAATCTAAAGAGGCTGAAAATGTTAAGAAGGATTCACAAGGAAAGAAAGAGACTGAAAAGAAGAGGAGTGGAAATCAGCAAGTCAAGGACATTGCTATCAGTATCTTAACCACAACACAAGACTCTAAGTCTAGGGTGGGTACTGTTAGTAATGATCCTTCAAAATCAAAATCAAAGACTTCTGAACCTGATTTGCCACTGAAGAGAAGTAAAGCCACTACAACAAAATCTAAAAGACACTTCCACAAAGTCACATCTAGTGGAGTGTTACAGTGGATGGAAGGGAAATGACTGAGATTACTTCCAAATGAGGTGGCACTGAAGACAAAATCTCCATGTTCTGGAAAGCTACCTGAAATAAAGCACTGGAAACTCAAAAATGTAGCTAAAAGAACAAGGATAACAAAGAGGAATGGAGCAATCACAAATGTTGTTGGGATCAATGTACTTCCTCTAGATGAAGATGCCCTAGCATTTCTGAGAGCCCAAAGAATCTTTGAAGTCAAGGTGAAGCAAAATCATGTAGAGATCAAATTCACTAATGGAAGGGAAAAAGAGATGAAGCAAGGGAGCTGGCAATATTTTCCAAAATATGAGCTTGAAAGAATTAATGCACTGCTGAACTTTGAAGAAAAGGAAGAACGATTATGGAAAATTGAAATTGCCAGATTCTTGAAGATGCACTCTGATTATCAAGAAAATCTAAGGAAGTCAAATGAAGAGAAGAAGATTCAGAAAGAAAAAGAGATGAAAGAAATGGAAGAAATGGAAGAGAAGGCTAAAGAGTTGAGGAAGAAAGGGTTGTTCAAAGTGAAACAAAATCCTTATGTTGTGGAGTACAAAAATAAAAATGGAGGAAAAAGCAAAATAAGGATGGAGTTTGTGGAATCCTATGTGGAAAGTGCCCTAAGAACAACAATTGAAGATTTAGAAGACTCTCCTCTTATAGAAGAACTAATTCCAAGAGATGAAATCATAGCAGCCATTTCAAAAATGAACAGAAATGAAGAAATGAGAAAGAAGAAGGTTTATGATGACTATCTTGAAAAGCAGATGGAAACTGAAGCTGTTCAGCAACAAAGATAATCTGAAAGCTTTCATTTTCAATGTGTAATCAAATTCTGTTCATAATGTTCATCTATTATTCTCTTTGAAATTTAATTCATTTTATGTAAGTTAGGCTTGTTATCAGACATGAAATTGTGCCTAAGTTTCTTACTCACAATTTGGGGGAGATTGTTAGGCTCAAGGCATGTCTGAATACCACTATTAACAAGCCTACTAATTGTGACTATGTCACTCTACATGACCTGGTGAATTCTTTCACTGGGATATAGTATAGGTCTCCATTGTACTTGTCTTGTTTTCATGTATTTAGCTTTATTATGTATGCTCAAAGTTATAATGAGCTTAGTAAGTTTCTTGCACCTAGATTGTACATAGGCCATGGAATAATTATCCTGGAAGAAGTTTAATTTGTTCATGTAGCAGGATTGGAGTGAATAATGCCTTGAAGAAATAAGTTGCAGAAATTTGTCTAAGTCCCTATATCGTGAAGTCAGAATGAACTATGTCGTGAAGTCCAAAATATCCATGTCGTGAAGTACCTAGATCGCATAGTCCTAAATGAACTATGTCGTGAAGTCTTCATTACTGATGTCGTGAAGTGTTGAGATCGCAAAGTCAAAATGTACTAGATCATGAAGTCCTCAAGAAGGCTATATCGTGAAGTCCTCAAGAAGGCTATATCGTGAAGTCCTCACTAAGCCTATATCGCATACTCCTGAAACAGTCATATAACAAAGTCCTCATATAGCAAAGTCAAGAATGCTTTATGTCGACAAGTCAAAGAATCATGAATATGCTAGAGTTCACGATGTCAACACTTAGCCGTTTATAACAAGACAAATCAAGGTACAGAACCAAAATTCAAAGGAGATAAATACTGAAGCATCTGTTACGGTGAGGTGGTCCAAAGACAGATGGCAAATCTACAGCAAAACTTGGAGAGAAAGATTAGAGACAAACAGCTACAGAAACGGGAAAGACTACCGAAAGCAAGTGGTCCTTCCTGACACAGTTAACTTCTTATGGCAGGACAAGTTGGACTTACAGTTAGGGGTAACTGTGTAAATATGTGTGTGCACTAGTTTTGTATAGGATATATATATATATTGTGCACACCCTACTGTTAGTTGTAAGAGAGTAACATATAGAAATATTCAAACACTCTTTTCTCTGTAAGAAAACAAGAAAACACTGTTCTTGTTTAGAAGCCAGAATTTCACTTGTGAAATTTTGGAAGCTGTAGTATTTAATTTACTTAATACAAAGTAGATTAAAGTGATTATGTGTTGTTCTGGTTATTTCAATTCCGCATTTTATACAACACAATCTTTGACAACTTATTAGTTTTATAATAATTTTTAGGATTTATCCGGCGGTTCTCATTGATTTGATCAAAAAAATGTAACGGTTGTGAATTGAGTGACATGTGAGGACCAGACTACAAATCGTATTTAATACTATAGTATAGATTGTATACTATGAACGAAACCAATATATTTAATACTGTGACAAATATCTAAATGGAAAATTCTATGTACCACAAATTGATTTTCAAAATATTTCTCAAATGCTGAGTGTCTCATTTTAATTCATCGTAATAAATTGGATCTCATGTATTCATACCAATCTCTCTAATTAAAATTTCTCAATGTAACACGTCATCTCTGACCCCATCGATCAGAAAAGATTTTTGGGAACTATTACCCTATCTAAATTTGATATTAAAAATGATCTTGGCACGAGATTATTGTTAGCATTTTGATACCATATAATTAAGGATATTTATCAAAAAATACCTCTTTTTTAAAGTTTTTTTGCGATTTTACCATCTTCTCAAAATATTTACAAAAATACCTTCTTTTTAAAAATAATTTACGAAAATACCATCTTTTAAAAAGATTTTTGCAAAAATACGTTCTGCAACTAAATACAACCTACGTAGGTTGCATCCGGTTGCATGTATGATTGCAACTAGATGCAACTGGATGCAACTTTCCAAATACAACCTACGTAGTTTGCATCCAGTTGCATATGTGGTTGAAACTAGATGCAACCAGATGCAACTTTTTAAAAAATAATTGAAAAAACAGCTAAGAATTCAAAAAAAATTATTAATAAAATGGGTAAACTTGTGGTCTTGATTTACCCTGGGGTTCAATAGTTAACTTTTGGGGTTCAATGTTTCAATTTTGGATTTTAGAAATATTAAGAATGACGAATAATTCGTATACGAACTAAACCCTAGACTCTAAACTCTAACCTACCCTGATTTTAGGGTTGTTTACAACCCTAAAATCAGGACGCCGGAAAAACACCATTATTAACAAGTTGCATGTGTGGTTGATTTTGGTTGCAGTTTGCAGAAGGTATTTTTGCAAATAAGATGGTATTTTCGCAAAATATTTTTTTTTGAAAAGGTATTTTGCAAAAATATTTCTGGAATGGGATATATATGAAAAAAGCCCTATAATTAATGTAGTGTTTAAACGGTGAAGAAATGCATGACTTTATTATGCGAAGTTTTAGTTAAATCTGTTCGGCCAATCCGAATTTATCGATAAATCTGTACTTTAACGGCGATATCAAAGTACCAAAAGTATCAAATTTGATTATTACTAAATTCAGGTTTGATTACTCGCAACTACATAATTATACAAGATTTATTTAATTTAAATTATTTAGTTTCATCCGAGTTCAATTCCTTACAACCACATATTTATACAAAATTTATTTATTTACTTTAATTTCATTAGCTTATTTACTTTATTAAAAATGAAAAAAAGTTTAAATAACGCAGAGTACCATGTCATTAGTTTCATATTAGGTTCAATTGCATATAACTACATAATTAAATAATGTTTATCTATTATATTTTTTTATCGTTCAATTCTCTACAAGTACATTTTTTAATAATATTTATTACTAGTTTATTAATATTAATATTTTATTATCGACTCATGCTAGATCCGTGTTTGACGCGGGTTATCGGCTAGTATCCATTAATTATATAAAATCAAGATATTTATTTAGTTTTGTATAATCTTGGACATGTATCCTCATATGAACACACTTGCTAATGTCAAGGTCTCCATGTACAATTTACTCTACTACTTGGCATAAACAAGTACTGCAGTCTGCAAATATTAGGTATCAACAAACCAGTTGACATGAACAAACTCATGCTTTGAAAATTTATTTACTGACTTCTCTGGTCATTTTATAAACCTAAATGAGCTGTATAAAAGATAAATATATATATATTTATCTACATACAAATTCAAAACATATGTGTATTAGGTAGGTTGGGGCGGCAGTAATCTGCTCAAATGTGAAGGTGACCACAATAGAGTGAAAATTATTTAATTTAAAGTCAATACTTTTTCTTTATTCACACTTTATTTCAAGCGTGTTTTTCTAAAATTTAGAATTTAATTGTTTTTATATAGTAGGAACCTCTATATATTAGTCGAATTCGGTAAATTCCTATCAAATTGTCAAAATTATCAATTAATCGAGATTAAATGTATACAGTCGCTTGGGCCGAAAAATTGTATTGCCAATATAAAGTTATCATAAATTATTAACTAATCGACATGCACTGGTTGTCTTACGATACAAGTACTCTATTTAAATCTGTGACTGACAAGAACAAATCATCGACATTCATGCAATTCCAATATAGTAGTGAATAAATAAATGTCGCTATATAATATACTGTCACTAGTTCGAAAATCGAAGTAGGGTACAGCAAAATCGATGAGCTGTAGTTTTAACTTTTATTCCTCCGTTTAATGACTTTATGCAATCATCTCACTCATATGGATTGAATATAGAGTAAAGTGTGTATTTGCATTTTGGGTGTGAGATCACTTGAGACTGAATTTTTAAAACTATCACTTATTATAGACTTCTAACTTTTTTTACGATATGTGTACTTTTGTTAAATTTATTTAACGTCGTTAGAAAATTTAGGGATATATTTATCTTTTATTAATCATGTTCTTCCTCAAATTCATTTTCAACATCGATAATCTTCATAAAAACTTATAACTTGAATTTATCATTCGTTTTATAACGAAATAGATTCATTTAAATTGCAATAGAATTGTCTTTTTCTTCTCTACAATGGGATATCAGTTATAACTATTAAAAATTTACTTTCAAGAATTATAATATTTAACAAACTTCAATTCATGTATAACTTGTTAAGTTATGTCCTTTTAAATTATTTTCACTAAATTAAAATATTGATAGTGAAAATCAATATCTATTTGTAGAGTAAGAAAAGAGGGTTATGTTGCAACTTGAATAACTTGATTTCGTTAAGAAATTAATGAGATATTCAATTTTTAATTTCTCAAAAGTTTCAACAATGGTGGAAATGGGTTTGAGGAAAAAGATGATTACAAAAAGACTGAAATATCCTTGAAAAAATTAACAGAATTAGTCATACTTGACGGAAGTAAACGTCTTGTAAAAAAGTTAGAAGTCGAATATAACAAGTGGTAGTTTTAAAAGTTCAATATCTTAAGTGTTCTGACATCCAAAGTGCGAGTACACAAAGTACAGTTTACTCTTGAATATATTATGAAATGTTCTTCAAAATGAATTATTTCAATGCATCTCTATTCAAAATTTTATCATATTTTTTCCAAAGATAAGCCATTTCAAATATAAGGCGAAATAATTTAAAGGAAACATGTCGATTGAGGGACCTTGTCCTTAAAGTTTTGGTAAAGTAATTTTGTTGAAAAAATATCGATTTTGAGGTCATCTTTTATCCTGAAAAAGTTGTAATAATTAAAGAGGATCGCACTAGTAGAACTGCCTGGCTCAAATCTCAATCAACCACTCTATCGTGTCGACACTTTTCCAATAATAAAGTGAAGATACGTCACCTAGATTATGGACTTTTGATACATTCCGAAAATTCTAAATGCAAAAGTATTCATATATGCACTTTACTGGATATCAATGGAGGATAATCGAAGCTGAAATTTCGGATAAGTCGAATTTTTTTTAGTTAAAATGTTTAAGTAAGTTATAAGGTTCGGTGAAAAATAAGTAAAAAAATTTATTTTAAATCACAATTAATCTCTAAATGTTAACGATAATTTATTTTAATCTCAATTATTTCATGAATCCCGTTTTGCCCCACCAATTATTTTCAACCACTCCAAAAACTGGTGTTGTGCTCTAGTTAAATTACATGTGTGTTTCCTTGGAGATTTTTGGGTAAAATCTAGTCGAATCGGCCGATCAAGTTCAGGTTAATATTCTTTTGTAAGTCATTCACAAGTTGAAAAGGACCTATAATCAAATCAAATATGAAAATGGCGGGGCTAGGTATCCCGAAACGATTCCTGAATTTTATCTTGAATGGCTAAGTGTTGGATTATAATTTATCGACGCATATATATGCACGTGAGATCTCATATTAGTATTAAAAAAGTTACTAATTATATAGGTGACGCATTAATTTTCGAGAATGGTTTCTGGAATCAATTCGGGAACTCTAACATTTTATATTTGAAAATTGTTAGCTTAAAATTTGATAATTTATTAGACCTTGGATCACTCACCGAATTAAGTTCCGCATGTATTCTTAATTTTATTGTCCAAATCTATACTCTTTATTAATAAACAAAATAATGTTAAAATGACGCGCGGTACTAAAATACCAAAATACCAAAGTACCAAATTCGGTTATTACTTAACCAGAGTTTGATTCCTCGCAAGTACATAATTATACAAGATTTATTTACTTTAAATTTTTTAGCTTCATCCAGGGTTCGTTTCCTTACAACTACGTAATTATACAATATTTATTTATTTACTTTAAATTCAATAGTTTCATCGAGCATTAGATTCTTTGCTGTTACGTAATCATACAAGATTTATTTATTTATTTTAATTTTTTTAGTTTTATGCACAGTTCGATTGTCTATAACTACATAATTAAATAGTTATTTATTTATTATACATTTTTATTATTCAATTCTCAAAAAATACATTTTTAAATAATATTTATTAATAATTTATTAATATTAATATTTTAATGTCGACTAATGCTCGGCCGTGCTTGGCACATGTTATAAACTAGTAAAAGGGAAAGCGCAGTTGACTTTAATTTTTATAAAACATTTTAGATTTTTGAATTTGTTAGCTATCAATCTATGTAGTGCTGCACCAACTTTGCAAAGGTACTAAGGTGAAAACTTTCACATCTGATTATGGTCGGAGCACTGAAAAACAATGTTAGAGTTTCGGGTTTCACTTGATTGTGAATTGTGAGGGATAGTGTTGAGTGGCCTGCCTAGGGTAATTATACATTTGCCAGTTGCCACCATCTCATTCTCATGTTTCATTAGTTGCCTGATCTTTTTCCTCCACTTTTTGTTCCATATTCTCCCCTTTTTTCTCATAAAATTCTTGTTGTTTGCTCACGTTTCGCGCTATATAAATCGTGTGATAATTCAGTAGGCACTAGCAAGGGATGAGCGTATATATCCTCCTTCCCATTTTGATCCGATTCCTAATCTTCATAAATTATAGTTTTAAAAGGGATTGGGTTTTCTAAGAGCATCTCCATCGGTGTTAGTTAAACTGATTGACTAAAATAATATAATTTACTGATTATGTAAAATTTGCTGAATCTGTAAGGTGATGTGCTTCAACGGAATTGGCTATTTCAGTTGGCTATATTTTAAAAATAGTATGTTTTCATTATTCAAGTTGTTATAAATAGAATATTTATTAGCTCAATATGGTAAGAGATGATGTGGAGATTTGCTACAGGCCGTTACAGGTTCGACAAATATAGCCAACATTATAAGGTTGACTATAATTTTATCTAATAGCTATGTTCCATTGGAGTGAATATTTGTTTTACAAATTCTCTATAATTCTAATTATGGTGTGTCACGTAGATATTTACCTAAGGGTTCTATAAGAGCATCTCCAACGGTGTTGGCTAAAATCGTTGGCTAAAATCATATAAAATACTGATTATGTAAAATTTGTTGAACCTGTAAGGTGTTGTGCTCCAATGGAGTTGGCTATACGAGTTGGCTATATTTTAAAAATAGAATGTTATTATTATTTTAAGTTGTTAAAAATAGAATATACTGTTTGAATATGGAAATAGATGACATGGCTTTTTACTACAGGTCTCTAGAGGTTCGACAAATTTAGCCAATATGCATAGGTTGGCTAAAATTTTAGATAACAGAAATGACCCATTGGAGTGAAGAAAGTTTTACATATTCTCTATAATTATTATTTATGGTAAGTTTTATTCAATTTTAGCCAAGGGGTCTATATGGTTGGAGATGCTCTAACGTTGGAGATGCTCTAATGTTTAACTTGAAATTATTAGTGACTGTTGATGTGCACGGGTGTAAATGAGTCATACAACTTTTAAGCTACTCAAATTTGTCTCGTAAAATATTTGAATTTGATTTGATAATAATTGAGGTTGACTCGAGCTATTAGAATATTCTATCGATCCGAACTCAAACTTCAAATTACTTGGCTCGTAAAGTTCGCGAGACTAATCGAGCCTTTATTATTTTATATAATTTATATATTATAAATATATTTTGATTTAAATGTTTAATATTTCTATATATAATCAAGTCAAAATTGAGCTGAACCGATCATTTTCAATCTTTTATCAATATTTGGTGAAGTCGATTCAAGTTTTCGTGCCGAACTCGAATATATTGAATTTTTTACTAGCCGAGTTTTGAGCTTGAAATTGAAAACTCAATCGAGTTTGAATTCGAACTTTTTTAACCAAGTTCAAACTCGAGCCCAATGACATTTAGCTTGGCTCAACTCAGCTAAGCTCGACTGCTCGACCCGGTTCGATTACATTATAAAAGTCGTTTAACCCAGCACTACCGTCACGATGAATGATGCAAGTACTGTGACGATATGTTAAATTATTTATCATAAATCATCGAAATTAAAATTAAGAATATAACATCCGCCAGGTAGGTTGGCCCATTCTCTCACCAAACCAAACTGATTAATTTTTACATTCATTTCCACTGGTTATATTAATTATTAGTTAAATTTTCCTCTGCCAAATCAACAAGAACGCACGAGAGCATTTTTAATTGATTAGCTAAAATGATCGACTAAAATGATATAAAATATTGATTATGTAATTTTTTTTAAATCTTATTTTGTTTCATTGAAATTGACTATACTTATTGACTATATTTTAAAAATAGCATGTTATTATTATTTCAAATTATTATATATAAAATTTACTATTTCAATATAGTAATAGATGACGTAAAATTTTGTTATAAGTCCTAAATGTTGGCCAAATATAATTAATATGAAGAGCTTGGCTATTTTTTTTGCTAAACGTTATGACCCGTTAAAAGTCAACATTTTTACGTAATTTCTATATTTTTTATTGAAGACATGCCTTATAGTATTTTAGCTAAGAACTTTTTATGGTTGAAAATGCTCTGAGCTTAGAAAAAAAGTAATTCAATAAATGGAAACTATATAATCACTTGTACGTAATTTTTAACTGACATTTTATCTACGCAAAACGAAAGTTTTACTTTTATATTTTGTTAGATAAATTTTACGTGTCTTCATTTTAAGAAGATTCCATTTATATGGGTTGAGAGTAGTTTAAAATTAGAGCTATAAAGTAATCGTTAGCAAAGTCTTGAATTCAATTCTCACTTATATCGATCAAAAACTAATGACTATTGTAGAAGTTTAATAAAAAAGAAGATTCGATTTATTTATTGAAAAAAAGTTCAATTTCCTAAAATATTTTTCTGAAGAAAGAATTCCTTCCTCAAAAATTATTTTAGTTTCTGAATAATAAAAAATACAACAAAATCTAAATACATATCTTTTAAAAATCAAATATATATTTAAAAAAATAATTTTCTTATATATATTTTTCAGAGTTTAAACAAAGTCAAAAAATCTAAAAACGAATTTGAAGATACAAAAGATGTTCAAATTATGACACATCATTTCACCTATCATATTTACTTACCAAACATTTTTACTTGTTTATAATTTAAAATCAAATTCAACTCAATGTCATTTAAATGATACTCTTCCGTACCTCTCATTTCTTTACATTTTTTCTTTTTTAATACGTTACTCTCATTCTTTACATACAAAAAATAATAATATTTTATAAATAAATCCAATCACATTCATTAATTTCCTCCACTATACCTATTTTATAATACTTTAAATTTACACTTTTTTTTAATTTCTGTACCGTCCCCCCGATATAAAGAATTGAGGAGGACGGAGGGAGCAGATACAAGACCAGCGTGTAGAGACCCGACTCCCGAGTAGCTTAAGCTCACGCGTGAACGACTGAACGTGCAGCAAATACTAACTAAAAATAAAAAACTAAAAGTTACATAGATATGTATGCATATATTATTTAAAACATCCATTAATAAACAATGAAATTCTAGTATTATTATATAAACAAGTTGTGAATCACATGTTTATATAAATATATATTAAACAATTAAATATTTGTTTTGGCAAGATCATAAGAAGATGGCCATGTAAAAACGAATAATGATGCTTTTAACTTTAAGTGCTATGTTTGCAAAAGATTAGATGCTAATCCGGTGACTTTTAGCACTACTAGGCCATACTAAATATTGTTTATTTGTTTTTAATAACTAGATAGATCCAGATTTTGGGCTAAAGTAGGGTGGCTAATACTCCTAAAGTACCATAAGTAGGGAAGATGCATGTTGTTTATTACTAGAAAATCAACAAGATATGTGTGGACCTTTATATGGAGCCCTGCTCCTCTCGAGGTCGGGATTCGAACTTGTGAAAAAATATGATAAAGTGCAGGAATACATGCGATTGTTAAATTAAATAAAATAGAGACCCGCAACGAGATATATAGAAGTCTTTCTTATATTCCTAAAAAAATTCAAACTGAAATCTTTTAACAATATAGGCCAAGAGAACCATATTGCAATCTTTTTGGCTGAAGTTGCAGAAAAAAATCGAAAGAAGAAAATGATTCATACAAAACAGCCTTCCAAACTGGAAAAGATAATCCAGGCTAATGATGATAATCGAAAGAACATCTCTGCATGTATACAAGTACAGAACAAACCATGTTCAAGTAAAACTGTGATGTTACTCAGTACTGTTGTAGATCATTTCTTGGTTCAGGTCAATTCCAGAGTTTCTTGGTTGGCGCCCAGCATTGATCTCAGTCTCTCTTGCCACTGCAGATAAGTGTAATAGAATTTATCAAAATGCTTAACTTAGACAATGTCCGAAATGTCATAAAATTGTCTGGCAATACTAATTGATAGCATAAACTTGTGCATTTGCAGTAGCAGAAGTTCTGTGGATTAAAAAAAAATCTGCTGTCATTTACTCATCCAGTGCTCCTTCTGAAGGTCACACAGATGACAGATGTAGTTCCCGCAATTGCAAAAGCAACGCTAAACATTAGCCAAGTCTGGGACAACTACTTGAAATAAAAATTCAGATACATGCATACAGTAATCCTAAGAAAGAGTACCTTGGCCATTAACAGGTGGTAGCATGACCTTCTGAAGTCGGATTGAATCGTGAAACATTACTGTGTTGTAGCACATTATTTGTTTCTTCATTTCAGCATTAAGGTGGGTAAAATTATAGCCCGCATTCCAGGTCTTCACTTTTTGATGTACAGATGGTATGATCAGATATTCAACATTAAGGAAGCAAAGAGCCTGACAGTAACTCTTAATCAGAACTTTCCTCCAACAGGAAGTAGATATACAGAAGTATTGCATCATCAGGAAAATTATATGCTATGAATTTCTATGTTAATATGATTTTTCTTGATTGAAAAAACAGCATAGATATTTGTGTGAACGTATGGGTACATCTTATAAGTAGGGGGTAAAGTTTGCGTACATCTTACCTTTTCCAAACCTATTTCCTAGTGAGACACACTGAATATGTTTGGTTTGATTTACGTTCTTACGTGGCATGGATATAAATACAATAAAAATTTTCCAACTCCAAAAATGTTAAACAGAAAAAACTAATGCAACAGCTATTGAAACTGCAATATATTCCAGATTTTCTAGAACAAGTACTTTAAAGTTGGATCCAAGCCATCAAAGATTGAAATAAAACTTACAGACTCAATTGCAGACATCAGCTTTCTGCACATTCCCTTGCGCCTATGGATTGCATTTGTGGCAATAAATGGCATCTCAGCGAGTTTTGTCCCATGAATCCTTAGGACCATCCAAAGATGCGAATAATTAATATGCAAAAATACTAGAAAAAACATACAGGTTTGTGTACATTTAAGCAAAATTAGAGTAAAGTTACCTCAGCGACGCTGCAGAGACTATTTCACCATCTTTTTCTAGGACAGCGGTGTAAAATCCTCTAAAGTTTATCCTAGCATAGTTTGAACTGCAATTTAATTGCTGTTAGAAGCAAAGGAACTTTGAACTTTAAATCATTAACTGGATGGATACTGAAATATTACCTGAAATTGTATACTATGCTCTGAATAACATCAATTTTAGTGTGTCTGTCAGTGATGGGCTCAAAGCAATCCTTCATAAGACTCCGTGCAATCGCAAGCTTTGAGTGACATTCAGTTATTCTATAGAAATCGCGAGTTCCAGCAGCAGAGTCTCCTTTTTCCATTCTCCGGAGTAAAGTCCAAGTATATTCACCATCTAGCTTATTACTCACTCCGACCATTTTCTCCAATTTCTCATAAATCTTGAGGGTGGAAAATTACACTTTAGTTTAATTTTAGTTAATGAGATTACAAGAGGGTAATGATGGTTTGTTATATAAGCTTAAGGTCAAGTTTTGTACCAAATTGCCTAAGCCAGTCATTTTTCTTCTTCCCATTCAAGGGAATGGCAGTCAAATAAAACATAACACTACATATCAGAGTTGCAAATGTTTAAAAACTACTAGAAAGAGAGCTCCAAAATATAGAAAAACTACCTCTTTGCAGCCTTTCCCACAGAACGGGGAAATAGGAATACGATTAATATCAATGTTACTATCTGGATGGCATTCCCAGTGATCTATAGAAGAACAAGAAAGGTTATAATTTTATCCCTTTTCATTTTTCTCTGCAAAATCTGTGCGCAAATTTCATTGTAAAACCAGTTAGTTAAGAAATAGAAAACTCGGACTACATACATTTCTTCTCGCACTGGAGACAGGTGTCCACACAGTCCTCCTCACAAGCAGGCTCACAAGCAGGATTAGCACACAACTTGCACACACAGTAAGGACAAAACCAATCACTTGCAGGGACATCCTGCAAACCAAAATTTGTAGCTTCATAAAAAAAATACATGACAACACATTTATACATATCACATGCAATTTTGCAACTAGAAGTACTGACCTCCATATCCATGCACCTGTAATGAAGAGTTGAATTGCACTGCTCACGGTCACAACACATCAATTCTCCTCCATCGGCACAGATCATGCATGCATCATCATATTTATCATTGTATGAACCAAAACCACTGATCAAGTTAAACCTGCAAACCGGCAACTCACTTGGAAGATTCCAAGCTTTAATCATGCAGAACATAAGTGACCTATTCATATTCATAACAACAATACGTTCATAAGGTCTATCAACCCCCCCTACGGCATGATACTGAAAATTCTCTGCTGTCAAAACCTTGATGCAGCAATTACACAAAATGCCTTCCCTCGTGATTTTTCCAACTTTTAAGGGCTCCTTATCAGCATTGTTATGCACATAACAAACTGCTGCATATTCCTGAACAATTTTGCAGTTTATCATCCACGACAGTATTGTTTTCTTGCTTTCTTTTTCATGAACTTCATTCTTTGGAGGACGCCCACGCCTTCCTCTGACCGGAGCAACATCTAGTTGCTCATTGGCAACAAAACCACTACTCGAATCATTAGAAGTGCACGAAATGCTTGAACTGCTGGAATGGCAGTGCTTCGATTTTTTCGGCCTAGCAGACATGTTTGTATGATAAAAGAAGATGAAACTTAGCACCCCTAATCCCAAGTGCCCAAGAAGTTTCTGAAAAAGGAAGAAGATAGTAAAATATTTGGTAATGGAGAAAGACATTAAAATCACAGCTTTTTTTACACTTAATAATGTCATAACAAAGGTAGCCAGAGATGCATACATGAAAGAGCCAACCATATTAGGATGTATTTCTATTCTAGTGATGATTTCGTTAATTATCTAAAGATATTTGTATTTATGAGTTCATGTGAAGAAAAGAACGGTAACTGAAGCAAATAAATTATAGAATGTCTAAATAATTAAATTACAATAAGTATATTAATTACTACGTCTTATATTTGGAACATGAAAATATTTGTGTAGTCTTTTAGTAACAATATATAGAAGATATATTTGGGTTGACTACAATATTTATCTTAAATTTGGTCAGGTTGGCAGTCAGAAAAATAAATTTATCTCAATCAACAAATATAAATTATACAATCCTAATGGATGTATGCATAAGTAAAGTTGGAGTTATTTGTCTACTGCATTTTAAAAAAATAATAATAATAGTAAATTGCAGTTTTGATCTATCTGATACACTATACACAAACAATTATTTTCGCAACAAAAGATAGTATCATATATAGGCATGTAGCAACTCACCAAAATTGTGTTCTCTTAAAAGTAATATCCCTTCTACTAGTATAAAAAATACTCTCCAAGGTTCTGTTTCTCATGTAATGCTGCTGCCCCAAAGTAATACCACTCCTAAAGTTTAAATTAACAAAACTTTTATCGTACTTAATTTTTTTTCAAACACCTAGTGAAATCTCAAAAGCTCTGCTGGTTCCGTCAATGGAAACTGAAACAATGAACTGCAGATCAGCAGATACAGCAAGGGACTGGATGGCGGCAGAGTGCCCACTTAAGGTTCTAACACAATCTCCAGAGAGGCTGTCCCATATCCGAACTTTTCCATCAACACAGCCGCTAGCAATGAACTTGGATGCACCTAACCATAACAAGCATGTTACACCATCCTGCCAAGAAACAATATAGTGCAAGTTAATCAGCAACTGAAGCAAAGGAATGTCAGCTTACACTTTACCAAATAAGAATCATTTATATTGCTCTATTTGGTAATTTAATATTGCCGCTGAGGAGTAAATGTTTGGCATAATTATCACTTAATACATTTGAAACTTGGAAAATTCCAAACAAATGAAATGGAAAGAAATCTGAAGGCAATTGGGGAATTCTATCACAGAGAACCAACTTCCAATTTATATAACATATACACGTTTATATAACATATACACGTTTTATTCATGTTTGTGGAACGCCTCCTAGCATGAGAGGAGAGCGGCCGACCTACACGTGAGAGAGAAAACCGAGGAATAACAAAACAATTGAAAACATTTCAACTGATAGCATTTAAACAAGCCTGCTTAATTTACTTGGTAACAAACATATATATTGGCAAGTTTAAAAATTAAGAATATAAATAAATTCCATGTGTTACATTTGCATACCGAGCATCCTCCATTTATTCATAGTTTAACCATAGATATGCTTATGTAAAAATGAAAAAACCTACGATTGATGTTGAAAGTACAGGCATACACCATTTCTATCTTACAACCTTAACCAACTAATGATGAACATACAAGGAACACACACGATCTGTTGATTAAAGACCCACATATAGCACAGATGGAGATTTGATTTGCAGAGGGCCAGAAAAATTAATAAATTTGGTACCTTTAGAAAGCGATGGAGATGAATTTCTTTTACAATCGAATTGATTTGATTGGCAGAGATGGGGCTGTGAATCACTAAACTGAAGAAGCTGTGTAGGGAGCAAACAGTAGAGATATGGAGAGGGCGGCGAGGGAACAAAAGATGGGGTAAACTTTAGGGGTTTTACTACACTGATTTAGGGTCGTGGTTGTATACTCTTATATTGAGCAATATGTATAAAAATATAAATTATCTAGAAAAAGATACTAATATAAATTAATTGAAATATCCTGATTACTTTCGGGTAGATTCCTGTAGACCCGGAAATGGCCTGATTTTTTTCATGTAACGTTTTCCGTAAACCCGAAACTCATTCGGACCTTAAAAAGCCTCGGTCCCTGACTCAGATATTTTGGGTCAAATTTCTCTTGTCACTCCTAATCTAATGCTCGAGTCCATACCCGTGTCCGTTGCCAACTGTCCCACGCCGAGCCCAGGAGCCCAGGCTAAAATAGGATTACGCATAATACTTTTGTCTCGGTTCCAAATCAAAAGATGTGCATATTCCTTTTATAATTTATATCATTGGGTGGCATAAACCAAACAAAACACAATAAATTTCAATATGAAACAAATATAGCAAGTCCCAGTACCTACTATGTCCTGATACTCCATGACATTACTCAAGAGTACATTTGAGTAGCATCATAAAGGATCTATGTGGAAAGCTTGCTAGTCTTGGAACCTATTATTTCCAAAATGCATCTCTAAATTGGAACAATAAATTAATTAAACTTATCATCCTAGTTCTAACATTAGTTTTTCTGTATTTTTCATGTTAAAATTTTCCTTTTTCATCCCGAGGTATTCATTATGTTAGGCATATATTTAAGTAATCCCCAGCATACCTCATGTTCACAAGTGCATCTTGGTAATGAATGTTGTATATCCCACACAATAAGCTTGTGATCCATGCTTCCTGTTGCAGCCCAGCGAGAGTCGCCTTCCAAGTGAGAACTGAAGAAGTTTCAAAACAAGATAATATTATATAATCTTAGTGCCGGAAGTAATGCAGCAGAAGAGTACAACTGTTTTAATGCTTAATTTATGTTAAATAGTGTATTTTTTTATTAAGAAACCTCTCAAGATGTTGCCTTGGCATTGACTGAAATATTTCCCTGAACACAGAAGAACTGGAACCAATTGATGTCTCACTAAACATTAATGTGCCCCTACTAATTACTTGTATGAAATCTTTTCTTAGTCAGGTTTTAATAGAAGACTTGATCTCTAACATCACTCGTTGACTATCAAACCAAAGCTGTAGAGTGTAGACTGTGAGGCGATCTAGATATTGCCAAGCCTCAGATTCATATATATAAGCTTGAAATTTAATAAGTAATGATTACTACATCAAAAGTTTTATATTTGCATGATTAAGTAAAATGAAAAACATTGCAAATAGATAGCTAATTAAGCAGGGGCCTCATTATGTATCACTGTTATAAGTATTATAATACTGTAATTGGAGACCTACTCTATGATTATCAGAATTGTAGTGGTGTTGCAGTGACCTGGAAATCTATTCATGCAAACACATTTATTTACTAAAATGAAGAAGCAATATACCCTAGAACCACAGGTTTTTTTTTTGAAGAAAAAATATTAGTAACTTCCACCATTAGTTATAAATAGTACAGCGGTATTAACAACCATTAAATGTTCATTAGTATCTGCCTGTTTTACGAAGTTATAAACTTCTAATGATCTCTCATCGAATTTAAACTAAACCTACACATATAATTTTAGATAATCTTCACACCACTACTGTTAATCGTTAAATATTACTTACCATGGGAAAGAAATATATGCAATCAACAGTCATAATAAGACAAACGTCATCTGTTGGGTGTGCACAAATACAAATATTTGTACCACAAATTTACATGATAATTTTTTTAATTACCTTGCTGCAAATCCAACACACTCAATAGAATCTTTATGAGCATTCAGAGAGCTAACAACCTGTAGCAAACAAGAATCTATTTTATTAAAAACATAGGAGGTAAGATATTCAGAAGTCATGTCTGCCTGTAGATAAACAATTTGTGAGGTGTAAAAATTACTTCGAAATGGGTGTGAAACAATTCTGACCTTTCCAGTTGTTATACTAACAACACGAACTAAATTGTCTTTAGAGCCAGTAAGAGCAAGAGTTGAATCAGAGCTGATTGCCATACATGTCAGTCCATCAGTGTGATATCCATAACCTTAAGACACATCCAAGGAAAACCATCTCAATAACTTTAAATAAAATTTGAAAACCATATTAAGTGAAAGCAGAAGCCATAAAGTTTTATCTATTGTCTCTATCATGATATCAAATTCTATTAATGGCCCGTTTAAGAACCTGTATTTCATTTTAAATTCTCGATATTGTCAAATGACATGTTTGAATTTATATTTGGATTTCATTTGAAATCCAAGACATTCAAATATTAGTATAAATATGAGAATTCAAATGACAACTCAAATCACGTCATTTAAAATCCATCATTTGAAATGAAGTGCATGTTTCCGATCACAATCTTATATCATTTCACTTATGTAAGAATCTTTTGATACTGTAAGAAGTCCCTAAAAAATCTTTTCAGTAAACTTTTTTACAAGGGTTGGAAAAATAATTATCGAGAGTTATCAGTGACTGCAATTTCAAAATTGATGTGCAAATGAAATGAGTAGCAAAAATATTTTATTCTGAATGATTTAAAACTTACCTTCAACAACATGAATGTTTTTCCCATCTTTCGGGTTCCATATCCTTAAAGTTGCATCATCAGAACCAGTACAGATGATTTTGCCTAGAGCAAACAAGTGCAATACACGAATGAAACTCGAAACTGTCTTTGAAAATGAAAGCATAAAGAACCATTATCTTTTTAATATATAGGAACTACCATCAGGCGTGAATTCCCCACAGGTCACACTACTTCTATGACCTGAAAATGTATTAAGCCATGCATTCTTGTCAGCATTCCACAACCAAACAGTCGAATCCTCTGAACCAGCCATAATCAAGTGTCCTCGGGGATGCCACCTGACCCACTGCATATTAAGGTCAGTCTTTGCATACATCTTTATATATATGAAACAGGACAATAAAACTCTTACCTCGATGCTACCTCCGGGACCATCAAGTGTGCACTTAAGATTACTGGTTGCAATATCCCACACTTGAATAATCCCATCAAGACTTCCAGATGCAAGAAGCTGTCCATCAGTACTGAAAGCCAAACTTGAAACAGAGTCCTGGTGACCTGCACAAAATCTTATATGTGATGAACTGAAATAACTTATGAACCAATTAAGAACCATATAATCTTAATGTGTGACTGAGACTTTCCTTCGAGTTACAGTAAGGTCTGCCTACATATTATGGGCATAATGGATAAGTTTAGTTTGGTTTATGTTATTAAGACAGGGAGAATTTAATAAGAAGTTAAAACCTACCATGTAACTGAAAAGCCCAGTCTCCTTGACCAATCTTCCAAATAAATCCTTTGTCATCTCCACCTCCTGTAGCCACTAGTGTAGGATCCGTTGGGCTGCAAGCAACTGTGTATAATTCACCTATTATGGAGACAATCGTCTTTTAGTCATAAAGCAGCTTTACTAAATCACAGTATGGGACATAGCAGCCCTTGAGATGTAATATATATAACTTACTGAGGTAGCTGAATAATGGAAAAACTAAGTCAGAAGTACATTAAGTAGAAATTCCGTACTGCAATTAAATCGGAAACATCAAATCCATACAATTAGTAGAACTTACAATTTCATAACCTACAAAATTTAAGACTGGAAACTCAAGGTCCCTTAATCATGAGGATTAAAATATCACTGGAATTATAAAAATAGGAAGCACATAACAAAATACGCCAGATAACAATATGAAGCACGAAACATATAAATAACATATAAATGCCATATAAAATACAGCATCCAACTTTGTTATAAGTAAATTTCTCACAAATACATATGTATTTTGTGTGTCTGTATACAAAAGTCAGTGATTAAACAACAGAATGATATTTAATTACCTAGGCTCAATTTAAGAGTGTCGATGTACTGTGTACATACATATCTGTAAATATAACCTACACTTCTGCTTATAGCAAGACGAGGCTGTCCTCTGCAAAATGTATATACATGTCTACATATAGCTGCTGTTTTATATAATTGTGTCTTACAAACTTACAATAGAAGTCCTGGCCTCTTTATATTTAAAAGCAAACATGTTCCTAAGCTAGGAACAGTAATGATGATGTCAGCGCATGATGACATGCTACATCAGTACGAATCATAACAAAATGTCATATGCCCAACATTCATAACTGAAGACATATATCGTTACTAGTTGTACAAAATACTTGGATAAGATTAATCTAAAAAAAAAATTTACTGGAATATTGGTAGCAACTAATGCTATAAGAATGGGGAATCAGTTCTACTTGGTTGAGTCATTGCATAACGAATACTAGAGTAACCGAGAGTAGTAGGAAAGAGTACCCGGAAAACTAATCGGTTATTTTCTTTTATAAACTTTCAGTATTATATAATTTAAAATATAACTGTACTTGTAATATAGTTTACACTAATTATTATTCTAATTTTGAAGTATAATTATATTCTATTTGTATATTTTGGGAAATATATTTAAGTTTATTTTTTTGGGACCATTAACATACTTAAACTCAAATAATCCAAAATCCAATGTTGGCCCAAACTATCCAGATTTTGGCCCAACTTATTAAACAATGTACACCAGTAGTCCACTAATCGGACAGGTTGAACCCGACTTCCGAGCACTCCCATTTCACAACATTAGTAGCACCAAATATGGAGACCATCAAACCAAAATTTTTTATGTATTACTATTTCTACTTTTTACAAAGCAAATACTCAGGGGAAGAACCAAAAAAGAAAATTCAATGAACTTGTCGTACAGAAAGATAGTCGAATAATTAGTTCCTCTCAATCACTTTCTCACTCCTTAATATAAACTATAAACTATACCAAAATTCCAATTAAGAATTTGCACGAAATGACAAAACTTACCGGTATGTCCAGTGAATATGTGGATCGAATCATCAGCTTCATCTGAAACATGAAGGTAAACACATATCAGTCAAGTACATAAATGAGACATGATAACCATCACTTGATAACCATTTTTTGAAACCATTATATGCATACAAACTATGTTGTTTTCAAAATTAGACTATTACCAAAGACTTCGTCATCAGAACCTCCATCCTCGTCGGCGTCAGGAAGATCTGATGCAACAAACAAGTACGCAAATAAGATAATAAGCTTCAAAACATATCGTGAATTCGTGATATAAAAGAAGAAAGAGATATACCTTCTTCATCAACAGTGAATTCTTGGATGATATCACTGTCATCAAGAAAAATCTCACCGTGATCTTCGTCGGTATTCATTGTCTCTCACCAACAGCTGAGTAGTTAATTTATGGTTTGTGTTAAAATGCTGCCACAGCAACACGATTTATAACACTACAATCAAATCGCTTTGCTATGTGTTTTTAACCCCAAAAACATTTAATCAACAATTAATAGGAGATACGTAAAGGAATAATAAAGCAAACAAAATTGCTAGAGATTAGTTAGTAGCGCCCTATCACATTTATAGTTAACAAATCTTTTAATCAAGTAGAAATATTTACAAAAAGAAGTGAATTTAATACAGTTAGATCTCTTTAAATAAATAGCCTCGGGAGTCGGGACCAAGAGAAGGTATTAATATATCGAGATTACTACTTCATTAATATATTGAGGTTAAAAATACACCGACTCTACTTCAGGACCTAGAAAACGTATTAATATATCGAGGTTACGACTTTATCAATCATCAATTTATCGAGATTCTACTGTATTAGTAAATTACTAACATCACTGTAATAAAATTTCAAGTAAAACGGAGCAAAATTAGAATTACTTCATCTACTTCGTGACTTTCGTCCTATGGCCTTATACGGAATTACCTACACGATACTACAATAATACCTCATCGTGTCGTTACTAATTAATAGTAGATATACATGTAGCTCCATTTAAATTAGTACTTCATTAATATATCGAGGTTAAAAATACACCGGCTCTACATAGGGACCTAGAAAAAGTATTAATATATCGAGGTTACTACATTATCAATCATCAATATATCGAAATTCTACTGTACTAGTAAATTATTAACATCACTACAATAAACTTTCAAGTACAACGGAGCAAAATTAGAATTACTTCATCTATTTTGTGACTTTCCCTATGGCCTTATACGGAATTACCTACACATACTACAATAAACATCATCGTGTCATTACTAGCGAATAGTAGCTATACATGTAGCTCCAATTATAAATGTGAATTAACAAGCAATCAAACACAACAAAAAATCGAAACAACTAGCAAAGAAACAAACAAACAAAAAAATCATTATGTAGCTGAAACTAATACATACACGTGGATATAAACAATTACTATCTATATATGTAGCTCAAATCAGCGATTAAACGTAAAATTAATTAAGCAAACGATAATTTAGCAGTTTTATAGTAATACATATGAGCTTGTGAAATATAAAGAGAGAATATGAGAGTTCACCTTTTGTATGTATATGTGTGTGTATCGGGTGGGTTTAAGCACAGCGGAAGAGGAGGGATGAGTCCACCGGTGACGGCGAGTTTCTATATTCTGTGTTTTCTATACAGTACGACCTCGATAAATGAATACGTTTGGAATAAGAAAATATATTTCTTTACCGAGATTATTTGTTTATTGATAAATAAATATTTTAGGTTCTACTTTAAAAGTCATGAGTTAAAAGTTTTTTATAGTTTTTATTTTTGAGTGAACAATTAAAATAAATAAAAAGGTAAAAATTTCAAATTATATCTAATTTAAGAATTAGTGTTAACTAGCTTATAGCACGAGTTTCTTTTAATATATTATAATATTTCTTTTATAGTAAAATTATAATATAAATTTTTTATATATTTCTTTTATAATATAATATATTTGGAAAAGTAGAGATTTTAGTAGGACAAATAGAAAATGTAACATATTTTAATTGAAAAATGTAATTGTCCGTGATTTTTTGGAAAAGGAGTGGATTTTGTTGTTTCGGCTATTATAAGATAGTAATAAAAATATTTTGTTAAAAATAATTCAATAAGGCAAGTACCGTACCAAAAAACAGGTACCAAAGTCAAGTACCGTACCAAAAAATAGGTACCAAAATTTTTAATGTTTGGTCTATTATAAGATACTAGCTTAAAACCCGTGCGTTGCACGGATTGTTAATTGTTATTTTATTATTATTTTTTTAATTGTATTTGTTAAAAAAATAAGTAGGCATGTAAAAATAGCTAAACACTTTTAATTAATTAAAAACATTAAAACATATTTTAAAATAAATAAGTAAGGGTTTGCTCGTTATATTTTTAGAAAAGAGGGGTTTTAGTATTGAAAAATAAAAAATGTAACATATATTTAGTTTAAAAAGGTAAATGCCCGTGATATTTTTGGAAAATGAGGTTTTAAAAATTAATAATTTAAATTAGTTAAATACGTTTTAAAATAAATAAGTAAAGAGTTTGTCCGTGATATTTTTAGAAAAAAAAATGGATTTTAGCGAGAAAAATAGAAAAATTAAATTGAAAAAGGTAATTTTCCGTGATATATTTAGAAAATGAGGGACTTTGTTAGAAAAAATTTATAATGTGTTTTAGCTGAAAAGGTAATTGGTTATAAATAGGTATTTGATAATTTATATTTTAATATTTTTAGTAATTGCATTTGTTAAGAAAAATAAATAGGAATGTTAAAATAAGTAAACTTTTAAAAAAATATTTATAATATTAGGTTTAAAAATAAA
The DNA here is from genome assembly GCA_030848705.1 of Heracleum sosnowskyi. Classification (NCBI taxonomy): domain Eukaryota; kingdom Viridiplantae; phylum Streptophyta; class Magnoliopsida; order Apiales; family Apiaceae; genus Heracleum; species Heracleum sosnowskyi. Next base: position 2,148,854 of record CM061242.1, on the reverse strand, counting down.
TAACTAAAGGTTTGTCGGTGATATTTTTGGAAAATGAGGGGTTTTAGTAAGGAAAAATAGGAAAACGAAACATGTTTTAGTTAAAAAAAGTAATTACCCGTGATATTTTTGAAAAAATAGGGGAATTTGTTAGAAAAAATAAAAAAAATAATGCATTTTAGGTGAAAAAGGTAATTGGTTATAAATAGATAATATTATTCTTTAATAATATATTTATATAAATAAATAAGGTTAATTAAGTAAAAACATGAATTTAAGAAAGGGCAATTAAGTAAAATCACAACGTACCATACCGACCGACCAAACTTTTAATGTTTCGTTTATTATATAATAGTATTGATGTGAAGTAAGTATTTATTTAAATTTAAAAAGTAGTTATTGTGTTTATGTTTGATATGGTCAGAAAAGTAATTATAGAAATATAATTGACAAGTCAATGGAAAGGCCGATATTTAAGGCCCGACAACCTAATTATTCATTAATTTCGTAATTAATGAATAGATAAATATAGAGCTCATAAAAAGAGTCCAAAATATGATAAATTCATCAAAGAAGGATCTAGAATCCCAATTAAAGGCAATTAATGAGTCATAGCCTTTATCAACAAGGAAACGAATTCTCCAGCAAAAAATACAATGTTTATCCAATATCAAAAAGGAGACTTATTCGCTAAGACTCCTAAATATACCATAAATACTAGGCTCCAGACGCCTATATAAGGACCCTGATCCTACAATCAGAACTACGTTTTGGGCACAGCTCCATACGTCACAATGCCTCGAAGGCGCAACAAGCCATAAAGGCACCCCTAGAACTACGTTTTAGACTTCATCCTCGAATAAGGACATACAAGTCACTACGTCCTTGGTGTGCCCCTGCCGCCATAGCCCCGAGGGCAACACCAAGAACTACGTCTTTGGCTTGATTCTCAATAACGAATTGAGATACGTAGGCATCTTGTGAGGACCGATTTAGTCTCGAAACACAAGTGCAGCCATTAAAGCTCGAAACTCATTAAACCTTAACATTAAATTCAAAAGCACGTTTTTTAATCCACAACATTTGGCGCCGTCTGTGGGAAGACAATATCAACCATGGCAAACACACGAAGAACAACTCAAGGTCCTCAAACTTCTGATGGACTTCCTCTTACTTCTGCAACAGAAACTCATGGGAGCCAACCACCGCCAATCACTGGCAATGAAGGGGCAGATGCCCCCATCACCACCACTCAAGGACCGGAAGTCCCGATTACTGCTGAAGGGACGAATCCCCTACAAATGGTTGTTCATGGACGAGATCCACCAGAGACCACTCTCCAGCAACCAATCATAACCACTCCATTGCTTGCAAACGCACCACATGGCCTCCAACTTCACACCACGGATCTCCCCCAATATACTACCCAAACTCTCGGTATGCCAACTTATGGTATGCCACCTCGACCCCCGATGGGCAGTAGTGGTGCCAACCCCATCTATCACGAGGCCTATGTGCCCCCATATATTCAAGGTCTGGGACCCCAAAATCAGCGAACCCTTTTTCAAGACTACTCAGGTCCCTACACCGAGGGTGAGAATTACTCAACAGGAGATGAGAGGGATGTTGCCCCAAGAAGGAGACGTTCCTCCCAAACCAATCGAGAAACTACTAAGGAAAAACTTGCGTCCCTTGAAGTCGAGGCTGCAAGGCTCAAAAATTTATTGGCACAAGAGGATGCCACAAGGACACAAAATCAACGAAGAGTCCTGGTGATCAACCTCGACCCAACACCAAGGAGAAGCAGTAGGGCTGAGGCCCCAAGGGGTGATCCTACTGATTTGTTGCCCCTAGGAGATCCTGATGATCCAACAGCACCCTTCACTCAAGACAACATGAAAGCCAACATCTCTAGAAAATTCAAGATGCCGACGATCAAGGCTTATGATGGAACGGGAGATCCCGCTAACCATGTGAGAACCTTCTCCAACGCACTGCTGTTGCAGCCGACCAACGATGCGGTCAAGTGTAGGGCGTTTCCCCAAACCTTGGCAGGCATGGCACAACGTTGGTATAGCCGCTTGCCTCCCAATTCTATTGGGTCCTTCAAGGAATTGAGCAAGGCGTTTATCAACCAATTCGTAAGTGGGAGAGTGCACGAGAAAAGCTCTGCATCCCTCATGGGAATTCAGCAAGGAAAGAATGAAGCCTTGAGAGATTACATTAATCGATTCACTAGAGAGGCTCTAAAAGTCCCAGACTTGGAGAACAAAGTGGATATGATAGGCCTACAGCAAAGAACTACTGATGATCACTTCAAGAGATCATTGGCCAAGCACCCACCTGAGAGCATGTTAAAGCTCCAAGACAGAGCCGACAAATACATCAAGGCAGAAGAAAGCATGAGAAAGCATGAACCCACTACTGGTGGTAATGGGAACTCAAATAAAAGAAAGGAAACCCAAGAGTACGATGTTAGGGAAAAATTTCCTAGAACGTCAAAGAGATCTGATTCTCCACCAAAAAAGATCAACTTTGGGCCAAAATTTACAGAGTATGCAAGATTGAATACTCCGAGGAGTCAAATTCTGATGGAGATAGCAAAGGAAGAGGATCTCAAATGGCCCAAGCCAGTGAGGGCTGACTTGTCCAAACGGAACCAAAACCAATTTTGTCGGTTCCACAAAGAAGTTGGTCACGACACCGACGATTGTAGGCAATTGAAAGATGAGATTGAATTTCTGATACGAAGAGGAAAACTCAGTAAGTTCACCAAAGATGGAAACCAAGGGAGTCAAAGGGGAACTATGAAAGGAAGGATTACGACAGAAGGGACAACGACCAAGATCGTAACCCTAAGCCCTGAGGGCCAGTTATCAACATGATATTCGGAGGACCAACCGCTGCTGGGTCCTCCCGAAACTCAAGAAAGGCTTATGCCCGAGAGGTAATGACTGTGGTTGGAGAAGCACCGAAGCGTGCCAGAACAGAAGTGTCAATAGGTTTTGACGATTCAGACTTGGAAGGGGTAAATTTCCCCCATGATGATCCTCTTGTCATAGTACCTGTGATAGGTAACTCCGAAACAAAGAGAGTCCTGGTCGAAAATGGAGCTTCAGTGGATATCTTGTTCCACGATGCTTTTATCAAGATGGGTTACACTGATTCTCAACTAACACCCTCAAATATGCCTATATACGGATTCAACGGGGTGGAATCAAAAGTGGAAGGCACTATCCAACTCCCAATGACCATGGGGCAATGGATGAATACGTCTACTCAGATGTTGAACTTCATAGTTATAAAAGCGACTTCAACCTACAATGCAATCCTGGGAAGGACTGGTCTTCATGCGTTCAAGGCTGTTGCCTCATCTTATCATCTAAAAATCAAGTTCCCAACGAGGAATGGGATTGGTGAAGAATGAGGAGACCAAAAGATGGCTAGAAGTTGTTATGTAGCCGCGTTAAGGCCTGATGGAACCGGGGGCAAGTTCTCCCAATTGAAGACATGAATGTCAGCGACAACGAGGACAGAAGGGGGAAACCAGCTGAGGACTTGGTCCCAATTCCCCTAGTCCCAGGAGAACCAGAGAAGGTGACTTATATTGGGGCATTACTGTCCGAACCATTGAAGAGCAAACTCACGTCTTTTCTTCAAGAAAAAAATGACGTTTTTGCTTGGACAGCTGCCGACATGCCAGGGATTGATCCCCAATTGATAACTCACAAACTGAATGTGGATCCTGAAAGGAAGACGGTGAAACAGAAAAAGAGGAATTTTGCTCCAGAGAGGCTTGAAGCCATTAAACAGGAAGTTAATAAACTTTTGGAAGCTGGGTTCATTGAGGAAATCCAATTCCCTGAGTGGTTGGCTAACCCCGTGATGGTCAAAAAGGCTAACAGAAAATGGAGGATGTGCGTCGACTTCACTGACTTGAATGATGCATGTCCTAAGGATTGTTTTCCCTTACCAAGGATTGATGCACTAATAGATGCTACAGCTGGACACGCGATGCTTAGCTTCATGGATGGCTTCAGGGGATACAATCAAATCAAGATGCATGAGGATGACATCGCAAAAGTATCATTCATCACTTACTTTGGTGTTTTTTGCTTCTTAGTCATGGCATTTGGACTTAAGAATGCAGGGGCAACATACCAAAGATTGGTGAACAAAATTTTTGGACACCTAATTGGGAAAACCATGGAGGTCTACGTAGATGACATGTTAGTCAAGAGCCTCGATAAGGCCGATCACATTAAGCACCTCCGAGAGGCATTTGAAGTGCTAAGGCACCACAAGATGATGTTGAATCCAACTAAGTGTGCCTTTGGTGTAGGCTCGGGAAAGTTTTTAGGCCTGATAGTTTCCAAGAGAGGAATCGAGGACAATCCCGACAAAATCAAAGCAATTCTAGACATGGAGCCACCACGGACTGTCAAAGATGTCCAAAAATTAACGGGAAGAGTGGCAGCATTGGGAAGATTCATCTCCAAGTCAGGAGAGAAGTGTTTACCCTTCTTTAAAGCACTCAAGAAAGTGAATTTTTTGAATGGACAACTGAAAGCCAAGAGGCCTTTGAGGCCCTAAAGAAATACATGGCTGAGCCACCACTATTGGCCAAACCAAAACCAGGGGAGGTTCTTTATCTATACTTGGCAGTATCCAACACTGCCCTGAGAGCTGTTTTGATAAAGGAAGAATTGAAAGTGCAGAAGCCCGTCTACTATGTGAGTAAGATTCTACATGGGGCAGAAATAAACTACTCAACGATTGAGAAGTTTGCCTTGGCCTTGATAATGGCCTCAAGAAAGCTACGCCCGTACTTCCAGGCTCACAAGATAGAGGTCTTGACTGATCAACCTCTAAGAAACATCTTGCATAGCCCTCAAGTTAGTGGAAGATTGATCAAATGGGCCATTGAATTGGGCAAATTCAACATCAAGTATAAGCCTCGAACGGCCATAAAAGCTCAAGTACTCGCTGACTTCATGGTTGAATGTACCATTGACAACCAAGAAGTCGGGGGGCAGGAAGTAACAATGGAAGACAAGGAAACTGAAGACATAATCTCCAAAGAATGTTGGGTGCTCTATTTTGATGGAGCATCAAAAACAAAATCAAGTGGAGCCGGTTTAGTGCTACAAAGTCCTGATGGATTCCTCATAGAGTACGCACTAAAACTGGACTTCCCAACGACAAACAACGAAGCTGAATATGAAGCTCTGATAGTTGGTTTAGGGCTGGCTGGAGCCTTGAGGGTCAAAACTCTGAAAGTATGTGGAGATTCGAGGCTAGTGGTTTCCCAAGTAAATGGGAATTTGAGGCCAGAGATGAAGTCATGGCCAAGTACTTGAAACTTGTCAAGGCCATCATGACTCAGTTCGACGAATGCTATGTAGAGCACATTCCAAGGGAAGAAAACATGAAGGCTGATGCCTTGTCTAAATTTGCTTCTTCCGAAATTGAAAACTATGCAGGGAGTGTATACTTCCAAGTCCTGAGGACCCCAAGCATCAACGGAAAGTTGGTAGCACCCATTGATGTTGCTAGTTGTTGGATAGATCCCATCAAGGCTCATCTGGAAACCGGGTGGTTACCCAACGACACTTCAGAAGCACGAAAGCTATACGTTAGAGCACTAAGGTATACCCTGATGGAGGGAATCCTATATAATAAGTCTTTCATCATTAAGACCTCAAGAGGCAGAATTGGCCCTGAATGAGGTACATGAAGGAATTTGTGGGCAACACTTGGGGGGCAGAGCCCTTGCTCATAAAGTCACCCGTCTAGGTTTCTATTGGCCAAGCATACTTGCTGATGCTAAAAGCTATGTGAAGAAATGTGAATGGTGCCAGAAACATGCACCAGTGGTTAGGAAACCACCAGAGATGTTGACATCCATAAACTCACCAATCCCCTTTGCCATGTGGGGAATGGATATACTTGGGCCATTTCCAATGGCAAGTGCTCAAAGAAAGTTCTTGATAGTAGCAATCGACTACTTCACCAAGTGGATTGAGGCTAAACCATTAGCCAAGATAACCACCAAGCAAGTGATGCATTTCTTCTGGGAAAATGTGATATGCAGGTACGGAATTCCACGAGTCCTGGTTACGGACAATGGAACTCAGTTTAAAAATGATGAGTTCAAGAAATATTGTGATGAGAACGATATCAAGTTGCGCTTCACTTCTGTTGCCCATCCTCAAGCAAATGGGCAAGCTGAGGTTGCAAATCGAATTATCCTAGATGGACTAAAGAAAAGAGTTGAACGCTCCAGAAACACTTGGGTAGACGAATTGCTCCCCATACTATGGGCATATCGTACTACTTGTAAAGTCACCACTGGAGCTACCCCCTTCCTGTTGGCATATGGGGCAGAGGCAGTGGTTCCAGTGGAGATTACTCACACATCTCCAAGAGTTGAGGCTTATGAGCCATAAACAAATGAGGAAGGCTTGACGCTGGCCTTAGATTTGATTGATGAAGTTAGAGATGAGGCAAATGCCAAGATAGTTCATCATCAGAAACGAGCATCTTTCTATTACAACCTAAGGGTTAAAGATAGGTTGTTTCGACAAGGAGACTTGGTTCTTCGAAAGATTGAGGCATCCGGAGTTGGACAAAAGGGCAAGCTGACCCCAAATTGGAAAGGACCATATCGCGTCAAGAACATATTTGGTCGAGGCTCGTACAAGCTAGAAACCCTCGAAGGGCATGAGGTGCCAAGGACTTGGCATGCCTCAAATTTGAAAGTCTATTATGTTTAAAGTGTGTCCTGATTGGACTCACTACTAGGACAAATAGAAATAAGGTTCGATGAAATCATGAGCTTCCTAGAAAGCAAATGAAGGGTTGAAACCCCAGAAACCTAAGACATTCAGTCCAAACCCCATCATTCGATATGCTCAATGAAAGGCTTGAAGCCAAAACAAGACGGTATAAGACATAAAAGGCTTATGCAAATGTCAAGTTAGCCTCGAATAAGGCAAAATCGTCGTAAATGTGTAGGTCGCTCCACACTTTACACCAAGACGATACTCGTGAAACACTAGTGTATATTAAAATCCTCAAAAAAAGGGTAGTAAGTCCCAGGTAAGGGATAAAAAGACCCCAAGTCTCGAAAAAGACCGGTATAACTTCTATGAAATCCTAGTGCATTATCATAGACGTTGGGAAGCGCGATCAGCCATTTTAAACCTAGAATCTTCAAAGAAAGCCCAAAATCTTCAAAGAATTCTTCAAAACTTCAAGTTAGAAACCCAGAAAACGATGAGATTCAACAGAAAATCTTGCCAGGAATCGCCTAGTGACTGGAAACCCAACCGGTTAAGAAAGGGCAACCGTCTATAGCCAGTTAAGGCCCACAAATCCATTTATGGATTATAGAGATTAAAACCCAAATAATTTGGGTCTCAGGCAAATTCGAAACCCAAACAATAAAGGCCCAATAAGGCCCAAGGCTGGAATAATTTAAGCCCAATTAAAAATTGGGCTAGTTAAGGCCCAAGAAAAGAATGAAATTTGAAATATAGCCAAGGCAAAATCAAAGATTTAAGGTCGAAAAGACATTAAATCGAAATCGTACGACCGAGGTCGAAAACATATGGGAAAACGAGGTTGATTCCAACGACCTCGCTCCCAAATAAAGTCGAAAAATAATGAAATTGAGGTCGAAAAAACCTTAGAACGACATCGAAGGCTCGAAGTCGAAAATATACGAGGAATTGAGGTCGTTTCCATCGACTTCGCACCAAAAATCCAGTCAAAAAATTGAAAATTCGAGGTCAAAAAGACCCTAGATCGAAGTCGATTGATTGAGATCGAAAATACACTATAAATCGAGCTCGAACCCCTCGACCTCATACCCAAGTGAGGTCGAAAACAGAAGGATTCAAGGTCGAAAGAATGAGGTCGAATATGACCTAGAAAACGAGGTCTAAGCGTTCGACCTCACGTCAAATGAGGTCGAAAACGACCTAGAGATCGAGGTCGATATTGACCTAGAAATCATGGTCGAAAAAGGCTGGAACGAGGTCGAATGACCCAGGTCGAAAATGACCTGCAAAATGAGGGTGAAAGTATGAGGAATCGAGGTCGAATGACCCAGGTCGAAAATGACCTGTAAATCGAGGTCGAAAGTATAAGGGATCGAGGTCGAATGACCGAGGTCGAAAATGATTGGGAAGTCGAGGTCGAAACCATCGACCTGGGACCAATCAAGGTCGAAAAAAGGCTGGATCGAGGTCGAAGGCTCGAGGTCGAAAAAGACTTAAAAATCGAGGTCGAAACCTTCGACCTCACTCCAGTCGAGGTCGAAATCCAGATCGAATTTCAGGTCAAAAATGACCAGTTTCCTGGTCGAGTTTGAGGTCGAAAATGACTTGTTTCCTAGTCAAAAAGGAGGTCGGAAATGACCTAATTTGAGGTCGAAAATGCCCTTAAAAATGGAAAATTTTGAGGAAAAACACGTTATAACTTCTACGAAAACCCCAAGGAGATTTTCCCAGAAGTTGGGGGGCAAATGATATGGTCAGAAAAGTAATTATAGAAATATAATTGACAAGTCAATGGAAAGGCCGATATTTAAGGCCCGACAACCTAATTATTCATTAATTTCGTAATTAATGAATAGGTAAAATATAGAGCTCATAAAAAGAGTCCAAAATATGGTAAATTCATCAAAGAAGGATCTAGAATCCCAATTAAAGGCAATTAATGAGTCATAGCCTTTATCAACAAGGAAACGAATTCTCCAACAAAAAATACAATGTTTATCCAATATCAAAAAGGAGACTTATTCGCTAAGACTCCTAAATATACCATAAATACTAGGCTCCAGACGCCTATATAAGGACCCTGATCCTACAATCAGAACTACGTTTTGGGCACAGCTCCATACGTCACAATGCCTCGAAGGCGCAACAAGCCATAAAGGCACCCCTAGAACTACGTTTTAGACTTCATCCTCGAATAAGGACATACAAGTCACTACGTCCTTGGTGTGCCCCTGCCGCCATAGCCCCGAGGGCAACACCAAGAACTACGTCTTTGGCTTGATTCTCAATAACGAATTGAGATACGTAGGCATCTTGTGAGGACCGATTTAGTCTCGAAACACAAGTGCAGCCATTAAAGCTCGAAGCTCATTAAACCTTAACATTAAATTCAAAAGCACGTTTTTTAATCCACAACAATGTTTCAACCTAATTAATTATTTTAAACATAATTTTGTCAATAATTATAAAATTAATATTATTATTATTATTGATATTGATTATATTCTTACATTCACATTTTTTGTTAAAGTTTCAACACTAGCAAATCAACTTCAAATTATTATATCATTTGAGTGAAAATAACCGTAGCATTTTTTTGTTAATTAATGACGTGGGAATTGTGATTTAGAAAAATAGAGTATTATGATTAAAACTATCAATATTATTATTATTATTATTTATATATATATATTAAAAAAAGTTCCCAAAAACTCTAATATCATTTGGATCGGATTTATCTATTTTTTATAACATCTATTATTTAAATATTTATATGATAATATGCATCATTTATAGCTATGTTTACATGGTAACATCCCCTACACAAGGTAATTGATTATTTATTTTTTATTTTATTTTATTTGAAGTTATATTATCGTGAAATCAATATCTTTATATATATATAAAGGAAAACTCTCAGAGCTCTCAGATCGTCCGAAAGTCATTATTTATTTTTCTAGAGCTTCTGAATTTTAATTCACTAAAATTAAATTTTCTTATTTAAATTCGAATTTATAGGATTGAAAAATAGCATTGTCTTTTAAATTTTTACTAATGGAGAAAACTAAATATACAATTTTAATATTCTTTCCTTTCTCAATTTTGATTCAATAAAATTAAAGTTCCTTATTTAAATTTGAATTAAGATGATAGAAAAAATCTCAATTGTCTTTTAAATTTTCACTAATGCAGGAAACTAAATATACAATTTTAATATTCTTTCCTTTAAAATCTTTAATAATAGAGGAAAGTAAATATACTATTTTAATATTCAACATCTTTATCTTTTTATCTTACCAATCTTTATCTTCTTTATCCTTTTATTTATCTTCTTCTTTATATATATAAGAAAAACTCACCGAAACTCTCAAATCGTCTGAATGCTATTTATATATTTCTCTACAGCTTTTGAATTTTAATTTAATATAGTTTTTTTAAAATTTGAATTATAGGATATAAAAAATTTAACTGCCTTTTAAATATTTACTAATGGAGGAAACTAAATATAAATTTTAAGATTCTTTCCTTTCTCAATAGAAAAGATAATACTTATTAAAGACAAGTCGGCTTAAAATTGTAAACTTAATCAAATTTTATTATTATATATACAATCTTTATTATATTATATAAAGGAAAATTATTAAAAAATAAATTTCCTTTTTTAAGTTCTAGATTATAGATTATAGGAAAGGAAATAAACATTCGAGGCATGTTCCCATATAATAAAATCATAATATATTTCTTTCAAAATAAAATCCTAAATATTTTATAATCCTAATATATATAAAGATACCCAAACTTACTTCTAAGTTGAATTATATTTGAAGAAATATTCATTGTCATATAATTTTTTTCAGAGATCTATATAAACTAAAAGTTAGAGGACATTTCTCAAAAAAAAAAAAGAAGAAGTTGGAGGACAATGACTTTGTCGATCCTCCACAAATCCAAATCTGAGTTTTTTTGCATAGGTTATGAGTCTCATCCGAATAATCTTTTTCGAGAATTCCGTAAACCGTAAAAAATTATTATAGTATGTAATTTGTACTTTTTTACAAATGAGATGTTACATATGAAACAAACTTATAAAAACATGTTGGTAGCATAGATTTTAACCAGTGTTTTGTGTTTTTTTTATTTGCATGTAATCGGTCTGGATATCTTGTGTACAAGTTGCGTGAACGTTGAAGGTTGTTGAATTTCTTATGGTTTCTCTGGGATGCTCCTTTAAATTTTATATTCTTTTTCGTTTTAGTCAATTATGTACTAACAAACTTTTTAAAAATTAAGCAAAGGTTGTTTATACTTTGAAAACTATAAAAAGGCTGACTAATAACTAAAGGAAATAATCCACCTTATACTTTATTAAATTTATACAGTTTTAAGTCCATTTCAGATAACAATTATAAGTGCATCTCCAATTATAGCAAGCTAATATGTAAAATTAAACGATGACATATATTTCAGGGGATTGTAGTGTTGGAAATGTTTGTAAATTATGAGGATCTTTAAATATATCAGTAATATGTATGTCTTATATCCGGTATAATGCATATGTACTCTTAATATTTATATTTTGTATCTACTTTTTAAATTTTGTTATAAATATTTTAATTAAAACAATTTTTTTTAAAATAATCAACTTCATTAAGATGAGTTTTAAAATAAGTAGGTCATAGGCGTTTAAATTTAAATAATTATACATGTTTTAGGTACATTTTCTTGACATGACATGTTTTAGGTATTTTAAATTAATTGGGTTTGTGAACAGTAAACACATTAAAATTAGTTATGAATAAGATCCTAAAAATCTATTTAATATTGCTTTCTATATCTTATATTTTTTTAATATTTATTTTTAGTTAAGATGAGTTTCAAAATAAGTAAGTTATAATTGTGTAAAAATTAAATAGTTATTTGTGTTTTAAGTATTTTAGTTAAATTAAATTAGATATTTGAAAATTTTAGAACCGTCACAATAAGTTCTAAATATTGTCGTAAAAATATATTTTTGTATAATTAAGGTCAAGTAGTAAAACTAAGTACTAAAGCTCATTTATCAAAACAAAAGTATTTATATGCAAGTACCAAACATGAGATACAGTGCCCTCAGGTTACTTTTAATATTTGTATTTACTATATTTTCTAGAATTTTTATATAATTATAAATATTTTTAGAAAATAAATTTTAGAATATTTAATTTTCATTATTTTGAGCCAAATAAAAAAAAGTAAGTACCAAATTCATTTTCCAAAAAAAAACAAAGTAATGAAGGCCAAGTATAAAACTGTATTGGGTTCCATAAAATTCAATTGAATAGAATTGATCATGTTTGTCACCTCTAATATATCTTCCTAAAACTAACAAGATTTAATAAAATTTTCATTTTTGTTCTTAAATTTTCGTAACTCTGATATTTTTTAATGAGTTAAAAAGCAATTTTCAGAATTTTTGTTTTATTATAAAAATCTTCATTTATTTATGATGAAACTTCTTCGGTAGCACACCCTGTGTATTATTATGTTCATGTCATCTCTTTAAAATCTTAACTTTTAAAGTTATATTTATGGTTAGTTAAATATTTATTATATTTATGAATATTTATGGTTAGTTAACTATTTATTATATTTATGAATACATAATTGTCTTTAAATTAAATAATTTTGATAATTTGCAATCATTTTAGTATAAATGATTAATTTTTAAGGATTATCTTTTTAATGCATGTTAAATATGCTTTGATTAAATATTGTAAAGACTAAATTGCATCTCTACAAAGTTCCCATGTATTTTCACACTTACATGTACATATTGAAGTTCTTTAAAAAAATTATTATTACGTGTGAGATACTCATGAAAATAGTAGTTTTTTTATGAGAATATAAATTATTAAAATTTGTGACGATGCTTAGCTTCAATTTTTATTATCGAGTATGATTGTATATTTATTTATTACAATGATTGTCGGCCTAAGAAACATGATACAAAGCGGTATAAATAAAAAAATACATGTAAATAGTTTATTTTATATTTTTTAATGCTATAAATATGTGTTCCTCAAATTTTTTCCCTAAATATTTTATATTTGAATGTTTAAGAATATACAATATAAGGCCGTCGCAAATCGTTACTTAGTCGATTATACTTATATGAAAAGGAGAAGATGGACGATGAGGTGGCACCTCTGAAATCGTTTCAAATACAAATGCTTTCGATTTCAAAAAAATAAACTCAATTTCAAATTCAAATTCAAGTCCAAATTAGAATGACTCATGTACTAATAAGATCAAATTATTTTGACATCCATAATATATCTTTATATAAAGGACAAGATCAGAGAAAATTCTATATTTTAGTACTTCAATTTTTATTAATGCGTATAGTTTTCATTTTTATCTATATGTATATTTATTACAACGACCGTTGGTCGAGGAAAATGTTACACAAATTGATGTAAATGATAGAAATATGTAATAACTTATTTCGTTGTCTACACATATTCAATTTTTGTATAATATATAGTGCTTACTAATTTATATAATATTATAAAAAATTGTTTCAAAATATTTATATTAAACAATCAATATTTTAAAATTTTACTAAAATATATTATAAGGTCGCCGCGAAGCGCGGCTTAGTCGACTAGTACTTATATAAATGAGAAGGCGGGTGCGGTGAGATGGCGGTTCTCAAATCACTTCGTTCTATTTTTCTAATTTTCTCAAATTTTCACAATTTTTAATATTAATAATTACAACTTCTTTTATTATTTTCGATTTTGTAGGGAAAAAATTGAAAAATTGCAACTTATCAGATTTGTAAGATCTAATGTCGATTTCTTTATTATTTTCGAACTTTTAGGATCTAATGCATTATTTATTATTTTCAAACTAGATAAAACTTTCTTTTATTATTTTCAAACTTGATAGAACTTTCTTTTAGTTTCAAACTTGATAGAATTTTCTTATATTATTTTCAAAAATCTGAAAGTTGTTTCAAGTACAGGGAAATATAGACCACTATCACATGGTCTAAATTGTTCTTCATATGCATAACGTCGTCTAGGAGATTGGAAGAAGGAATCGTCAACATATCACTGCACGAATTTCAGTTCATATGTCCGGATATGATTGATGCACGTATTAATGACACTAACATACTCTCAGGTATTTTGATGCAGTAATATACTAGAGTAATATATAAGTAATACTATTATATAAGTTAAAATTCAAACTATCATGTTCTAATATTATTTTTTGTAATAATACTATATAAATATAATTAATATTATATGTTTATATTGATTTTTATCAATATAATTTATATATATATATATATATATATATATATATGGCAATGGTATCGGTTCAAAAAAATAAAAAAATCAAACTATATAAACAAAAGAAATATGTAAATAATTTATAATATTACCTAGCCAAATACAAATTTTACAGAATATATTTTATTTGATAATTTATATAATTTTGTAAATATTTATTTCACAAATTTTATTCTAATATTCTTTTTCTTAACAAATATATTCTAATGTCGGCGTTCTATTTTTCTAATTTTCTCAATTTTTTGAATTAATAATATCAAAATGTAGAAAAAATTTAAGTTGTCTATTAAATTATTACTAATGTAGGAAACTAAATATACAATTATAATATTTTTGCCTTTAAAATTTTTAGAAATGGAGAAAACCAAATATATAATGTTAATATTCTCCTAAATTTTTTAGTATAAAGAAATTAAGTATATTATATTAGTAATTTCTCATACATCCTCTATAAATCCTCAAATTTTTTATTTAAAAAATTTCAATTGCCTTTTAAATTTTTACTAATGGAGGAAACTAAGTATACTATATTAATAATCTCTCACACGTCCTCTGCAAATCCTCAATTTTTTTAATTGATAATATTTCAATTGCCTTTTAAATCTTTACCAATGGAGGAAACTACTAAAGATTATAAAAAATCTCAACTTTTTTTTAAATTTTTACTAATGGTGGAAACTAAATATACAATTATAATATTCTTGCCTTTAAAAATCTTTACTAATTGAGTTTTTTTTTTTTTACTATTTAGACTTATATGCCTTACAATGAGTATATGTTCTCACATATATTGGAATAAGCGAGAATCAAACCCAGAAAATGGGATGTCAAGAGATAAGGTCTCACCACTTCACTATCTTATCTTGCTTGACGAAAGGAAATTAAGTATACAATGTTAAGATATTAAGAAGATCAAATGCAAAAAAACGTAACTTTTTCCTCTGTCATGATTGACAGTTTTTTCCTCTGTTCATGTGACAATTCTTTTTGTTAATCTAATTATATAATTATCTTCCAAACACTATATAGCCTATCATTATCATTCTTACACTTTATTTATATACCAGTACTATTATATCAGTTTGTAAATCTGAAATATGGCACGAGAGGAGGTTCCGCTGGAGGAGATGTATGCAAACTTGGTAATAGATGATGAAGAGGAAGGAGGAATTATTGTGAATAGTAGTGAAGTGGTGGCACAACGACAGGATTATGTACTTGTTGGTAAGTTCCTCACAGAGAAGAATATAAACTACAATGCAATGCAGAATGTGATGGCAGGGTTGTGGAGGCCGAAGGAAGGGATGGAAATACATGACATGGGGGGGACTAAATATTCATTCGTGTTCTTTCACAAGTTAGATATCCAGAAGGTGATTGACGGGGGACCTTGGTCTTTTGAACAAGCAATGTTAGTTCATCGCCAAGTTAAAGAAGGAGAGGATCCGGTGATAGTGCAACTGAAGGAACTCGACATCTGGATTCAGGTCTACGATATTCCAAGAGGGTTCTTATCTGAAAACATACTCAAGAGTGTTGGGTCATCAGTCGGAAGGTATATTCAATCAGATCCATCTACTTTTGATGGGGGATGGAAAACATATGCTCGTATACGTGTGGCAATTAATGTAGAAAAACCATTGAAGCGTAGAGTGAAAATTAAGAGGGAGGGAGACAGTTGGAGTTGGTTAAATTTTAAGTATGAGAGGTTGGGAACTTATTGCTTTGTGTGTGGAATTATTGGGCACTCGGAACGTGACTGTAATGTTGTCTATGCACATCCAGAAAAAGTGGTGGAGAAAGCGTATGGAGCTTGGTTACGTGCACCATCCAGGAATGCTAAGAATAATACTGGAGCCAGATGGATCAGGAATACAAAGGAAGGAACTGGTGTATGGGGACGTAGGTCTGCAGAAACAGCAGCCGCTCATGGCGAGGATCGGGAGGTAGCGAGATTCATGGAAGTTGACGGGGTGATTCGACAGAAAGCGGTTGATACGGGGGGGATTTTGGTTAAGTCACGTGAAAATAGGGAATTGGAGATTCAAAATAGGGATATGACAATCATGGAGCGAAAATCAAGGGATGTGAATACAACAGACGAGGAAATGGAAACTGCAAGCTTAGTTATGGAATCAAAAAGAAAACGGATTGATACTGAGACAGAGGGAGAAAATCATGCAGCAAATAATGAGGAGAATGTGAGTAATACCCAAATAGGTGAGCCAAAAAATGTGTTAGTGGCGGGTCCTGGTTTCCAGGCCCGCCAAGAGTTATGAGTCTCCTTGCTTGGAACTGTCGTGGGTTGGCCAACCCACGAGCAGTTAGAGTACTATGTGAACTTAATTCACAATTAAGGCCCAATATAATATTCTTAAGTGAGACGTTAGTTAAACAAGACAGAGTTGCAAAGGTGAGTCGGAAACTAGGCTTTGCTAATTATTTTGCTGTTAATGTTCAAGGCCATGGGGGAGGGATTGCTCTATTCTGGAAGAACGAAGGAGCAGTTAAGATTGTGAAAAGTTGTAATAATTTTATTGATTTCGAATGTATTCATGAGACATTGGGGAGATGGCGATATACGGGATATTATGGATTTCCAGAACGGAGGAGAAGAAGGGAAGCTTGGAATATGATTCGAGAACTAGCAGCAGCATCAAGTTTACCATGGTGCATGATTGGAGATTATAATGAGCTTATGTCTATGGAGGAGAAAAGAGGAGGCCAATGTCATCCATTTGCATTGATTGACGGGTTTTCAGAGGTGGTAATGGAATGTGGCTTGAGGGACTTAGGGTTTACAGGAAGTATGTATACATGGGAAAGGGCAAGAGGAACAACGAGATGGGTTCAAGAAAGATTAGACAGAGGGCTAGCAACGGATGGTTGGGTAGCCATGTTCCCAGGAGCTGAAATTCAAGTGCTTGAGGCATCTTCATCTGATCATTTACCTTTGTTTCTACAGCTTCACAAACAGGTGTATGTCCCGAGAACAAGGAGATTTAAGTTTGAAAATATGTGGGTTAAGGAGAGTGAATGCAGAAGTATTATTCAACTATGTTGGAATGATGAGACAGCTACGAGTTTAATGGAGAAAATGCTGATATGCTGTGCGAAACTGGAAGAGTGGGGCGGGAGCTTGATTAGGGATATGAATTCTAAACTACGGAAATATAATGAGGATATGAGGAGGTTTAGATCGAGGAGGGATGCTGCAGGTGTAAACCAGTATGGGGAGGCTCGATGGAAATATATGAAGTTACTTGAGAAAAAAGAAATTTTTTGGCGTCAAAGAGCCAAACAATTTTGGTTGTGTGATGGTGACAAAAACACGAGATTTTTCCATAAGTACGCATCAGGGCGAAAGGAACAGAACAAAATTACAAGGTTGCAGGATGAAGCAGGAGTGTGGAAAGAAACAGATGAGGAGGTTGAGGGGCTGATTACTACGTACTATGAGTCGATATTTAGTACAAATAATAGGGAGGATAAGTTGTCTGATAGGCTGAAGTTTAAAAAGTTGACTGAGGTTCAGAAGCAAAATCTGGTTACGCTAGTTGAGGAGGAAGAAGTGAAGGATGCCATATTTGCAATGCACCCGGATAAATCACCAGGTATGGATGGGTTGAATCCCTCATTTTTTCAAGCATATTGGAGCATAGTTGGCCAAGATGTATGTATGTTTTGCCAACGATTCTTTGCTACAGGCGAATTAACGACAAGCATTAATAATACACTCGTTTGTTTGATCCCAAAAGTGAAAAATCCGAAGAAGGTGGTGGATCTCCGTCCAATCTCTTTGTGTAATGTGTTGATGAGAATACTGTCAAAAATCTTGGCAAATAGAGTTAAGCCAATGTTGAATGATCTTGTCTCTGAGCAACAAAGTGCATTCATTGAAAATCGCCTCCTAACGGATAATGCACTAGTTGCATTTGAAGTTAATCATTATATGCAGAGGAAGACCCAAGGTGGGGTGGGAATTGCTGGATTAAAAATAGATGTCTCAAAGGCATACGACAGATTGGAGTGGAGATTTATTGAATTCATGCTGCATAAGTTTCAGTTTCCACAATTGTGGATTGATAGAATTTTGTAATGCATTACAACAGTTAGCTACAGTTTTTTGCGTAATGGAAAGATCTTTGGGAATGTGACACCTCAGCGAGGCATCCGTCAGGGAGATCCTATCTCACCATATATATATATATATATTCTATGTGCCGAAGGACTGAGTGGGTTACTAAGAAAGTACGAAGAGACAGGTCTGATTCATGGGTGTCGGATAGCGAGAGGGGCACCGTCTGTTTCTCATCTGTTATTCGCAGATGACTCCTATCTGTTTTTCAGAGCGACACAAGCTGAAGCAGCTGCTATGAAGAATATTTTGCAGAAATATGAACACGTGTCTGGGCAAGTAATTAACTATAATAAGTCTAATGTTAGTTTTAGTCCCAACACGAAGATGGAGGAACGAACAGAAGTCTGTGAAGTACTACAAGTGCAGGAGGTCCAGGCGCCAGGAAAGTACCTTGGAATGCCTATGCGTGTAGGACGAAACAAAACTGAAGTGTTTGGTTTCTTAAAGGATAAAGTGCAGCAGAAGGTGCAAAATTGGGCAAGGAATGAGCTATCCAAACAAGGTAAAATAACCCTTTTATCATCTGCAACTCAGGTGGTTCCTAGATTCTGGATGAATTTGTTTCTCATTCCAGCCAATATTTGTGATGAAATTGAACGAAAGATGAATGGTTTTTTATGGGGGAAAGGAAGTTTGGGGAAAGGTATAAAGTGGATGACGTGGTCGAAAATGTGCAAACCTAAGGGATGTGGTGGATTAGGTGTTCGTGATTTGAGAAAGTTTAATTTAGCTATGTTAGCTAAACAATGTTGGAGATTATTGCAACAAACGAATGGACTTGTCTCCCGGATTATGAAAGCGAGATACTATCCAAGAACGCAGTTCATTAATGCGGAAGTTGGAAGTAGTCCAAGCTTTGTATGGAGAAGTTTGATTGCAGCTATGGAGGTTGTTAGGGCGGGTGCTAGACGGCAGATTGGTGATGGGAAGGATACACGGGTGTGGAAAATACCTTGGTTGCCAAGTGAAGAGCACGGGTATAAAACAACTCCTATGGCAGACTATCTGGAAGATACCAATGTGAATAACTTGATGGATGAAACAGGGAAATGCTGGGATTTGGAAGTAATCGATGATCTCTTTAATAGTCGAGATGCGGAGTTAATTAGAAGGGTGCCTATCCCTATGTCTGATAAGAAAGATGACTGGTTTTGGCTACTGGATGATAAGGGTGTATATACAGTTAAGAGTGGGTACAGGTGGCTACAAGGTGAGTTCGACATAAGCAATGCCACCTTTTGGAAGAGAATGTGGTCACTGCAAATGCCTGGCAAGGTAACTCATTTCTTATGGCGTGTCTGCACAGGGTGCTTACCTACTATGTATGCATTAGCAATTAAACGTGTAGTGCAGAATGTTCAATGCCCCTGGTGTTGGAGTGATGTAGAAACAGATACACACGTCTTATTTACGTGTGCTTTTGCTCGTACAGTGTGGTATACTGTTGGGTTACAGAGAGTAATACAGGTCTTACCTCAAGAAACTGCAGCCACGGTTTTCCGAAAGGCTTTTGAGGGGTGTACAAAGGAGCAATGCGTATTACTGGGGATGATTAGCTGGGGATTATGGAATAGAAGAAACAAATGGGTTTGGGAGAGCATAAATGGGTCCGCTTTTGGAGTTCGAATGGCAGCTACCAGTGTTTTGGAGGAATGGAAAGAGGCCCAGAGATTGAGATCAATTAAAGGTCCAGGTAATGAGCTAGCAGATCATGTATGGTGCAAACCTATGGATGGCTGGGTAAAAATTAACTCGGACGCTGCAATTTTTAATGATGGCAGCATTGGTGTTGGCTGTGTAATGCGAAATTCCCAGGGAACTTGGATGGGGGGAAGATGCTGCAAATTGAGGGGCTCTTGGACACCGAGGGAGGCTGAGGCAATAGCAATGAAGGAGGCCTTATCGTGACTGCTTAAAACGAAAAATGAATGTTGCATCATTGAAATAGATTCCCAAGTATTGGCTACTGCTTGCAAAAGAAATCCAGGAGAAGCTATATTTGGTACTATAGTAGGAGATTGTATCCAAATGTTGAAGCACATAAATCCGGTGCTAGTTAAGTTTGTTTACCGTTCTGCGATTGGCGTGGCGCATGCGTTAGCAAAAGCTGCCTATTCTATGCCAAACGGTCAGGAATGGGATGATAACCCACCTGAGTTTATTATGCATGTACTCCAGAATGATTTGATTTGATTAATGAAACCATTTTTTTATTCAAAAAAAAAAAAAAGTATACAATGTTAATAATTCTAGATAATTTTTTAATTTTCGTACAACTTTGGAATTCTAGATATCAATAACTAAAATTTTCTGACATACTCGAATTTATAGGAAAGAAAAATCTAGATTTATATTTATGTGTTAATTATTATAATAAAAGTAATTGCAAATTTATGGTTAATCTTGTGTGCCAAGCGAATTTAATTTCAAAATTTGAATTGAATAAGTAATTCTAAAAACACAATAACAAAAATAAAGATCCATGAAACCTTGGTCATAATAGAATGTCCGACCCATGGGTAATACTCCCTCCGTCCCATTCATTTAACTTTTAATAATATAAAACACTATTACACCCACTACTTTCTCCACTATCTCTATTCTATAACAATATAAATCACTATTACATCCACTACTTCATCCACTATCTCAAATCTATTATTAAATATTGATAGATCCCACCACTTTACTCACTTTTCATCTAATTTTACTCAGTTTTTATATCTTTTCTTAGTCTACGTGCTCAATCCCAGTGTATACAATTCACTGGGACGGAGGGAGTATGCTTTTGGAGGTTAAACAAATACGAGGTGCAACCGTGCAAGCATATGCATATTGGACGGAGCAGAGATTAGGGCTGTCAAACAGATAATTCGGATACGGATCTGCCAGTATCCGAATCTGAATTCGTATCCGGAAATATTTAAATAAAAATATTTGAATCCGAATTCATCGGATATTATCCAGATATGGATAATATCCGAATCCGAATTTCAGTCAGAGTTTTTTAGTTTTTATATTAAATTTTAATTCAAAAAAATTGAAAAAAACTATAAAAAAACTAAAACTAAAACTTAATTTTTTTTTTTTTTTTAAAAGAAAGTAAAATGCAGTTTTTGATCTATCTGATACACTTAATACACAAACAATTAGTTTTGCAAGAAAAGATAATATCATATATAGGCATGTAGCAACTCACCAAAATTGTGTGCTCTTGAAAATAATATCCCTTCTACTAGTATAAAAAATACTCTCCAAGGTCCTGTTTCTCATGTAATGCTGCTGCCCCAAAGTAATACCACTCCTAATGTTTAAATTAACAAAACTTTTAATCGTACTTAATTTTTCTTCAAACACCTAGTGAAATCTCAAAAGCTCTGCTGGTTCCGTCAATGGAAACTGAAACAATGAACTGCAGATCAGCAGATACAGCAAGGGACTGGATGGCGGCAGAGTGCCCACTTAAGGTTCTAACACAATCTCCAGAGAGGCTGTCCCATATCCGAACTTTTCCATCAACACAGCCGCTAGCAATGAACCTGGATGCACCTAACCATAACAAGCATGTTACACCATCCTGCCAAGAAAGAATATAGTGTAAGTTAATCAGCAACGGAAGCAAAGGCATGTCAGCTTACACTTTACCAAATAAGAATCATTTATATTGCTCTATCTGGTAATTTAATATTGCCGCTGAGAACTAAATGTTTGGCATAATTATCACTTAATACATTTGAAACTTGGAAATTTCCAAACAAATGAAATGGAAAGAAAGCTGAAGGCAATTGGGGATTTCTTTCACAAAGAACCAGCTTCCAATTTATATAACATATACACGTTTTATTCATGTTTGTGGAACGCCTCCTAGCATGAGAGGAGAGCGGCCGACCTACATGTGAGAGAGAACACCGAGGAATAACAAAACAATTGATAACATTTCAACTGATAGCATTTAAACAAGCCTACTTAATTTACTTGGTAACAAACAAATATATTGGCAAGTTTAAAAATTAAGAATATAAACAAATTCCATGTGTTACATTTGCATACCGAGCATCCTCCATTTATTCATAGTTTAACAATAGATATGCTTATATAAAAATGAAAAAACCTACGATTGATGTTGAAAGTACAGGCATGCACCATTTCTATCTTACAACCTTAACCAACTAATGATGAACATACAAGGAACACACACGATCTGTTGATTAAAGACCCACATATAGCACAGATGGAGATTTGATTTGCAGAGGGCCAGAAAAATTAATAAATTTGGTACCTTTAGAAAGCGACGGAGATGAATTTCTTTTACAATCGAATTGATTTGATTGGCAGAGATGGGGTTGTGAATCACTAAACTGAAGAAGCTGTGATAGGGAGCAAACAGTACAGATATGGAGAGGGCAGCGAGGGAACAAAAGATGGGGTAAACTTTAGGGGTTTTACTACACTGATTTAGGGTCTTGGTAGTATACTCTTATATTGAGCAATATATGTGTAAAAATATAAATTATCTAGAAAAAGATACTACTATAAATTAATTGAAATATCCTGATTACTTTCGGGTAGATTCCTGTAGACCCGGAAATGGCCTGATTTTTTTCATGTAACTTTTTCCGTCAACCCGAAACTCATTCGGACCTTAAAAAGCCTCGGTCCCTGACTCAGATATTTTGGGTCAAATTTCTCTTGTCACTCCTAATCTAATGCTCGACTCCATACCCGTGTCCGTTGCCAACTGCCCCACGCCAAGCCCAGGGTAAAATAGGATTACTCATACTACTTTTGTCTCGGTTCCAAATCAAAAGATGTGCATTTTCCTTTCATAATTTATATCATAGTGTGGCATAAACCAAACAAAAAACAATAAATCTCAATACGAAACAAATATAGCAACTAGCAAGTCCCAGTACCTAGTATGTCCTGATATGACATTACTCAAGAGTACATTTGAGTAGCATCATAAAGGATCTATGTGGAAAGCTTGCTATTCTTGGAACCTATTATTTCCCAAATGCATCTCTAAATTGGAACAAGAAAATAATTAAGCTTATCATCCTAGTTCTAACATTAGTTTTTCTGTATTTTTCATGTTAAAAATTTCCTTTTTCATCCAGAGGTATTCATTACGTTAGGCATATATTTAAGCAAGCCCCAGCATACCTCATGTTCACAAGTGCATCTTGGTAATGAATGTTGTATATCCCACACAATAAGCTTGTGATCCATGCTTCCTGTTGCAGCCCAGCGAGAGTCGCCTTCCAAGTGAGAACTGAAGAAGTTTCAAAACAAGATAATATTATATAATCTTAGTGCTTGAAGTAATGCAGCAGAAGAGTACAACTGTTTTAATGCTTAATATATGTTAAATAGTCTATTTTCGTATTAAGAAACCTCTCAAGATGTTGCCTTGGCATTGACTGAAGTATTTCCCTAAGCACATAAGAACTGGAACCAAATGATGTCTCACTAAACATTAATGTGCCCCTACTAATTACTTGTATGAAATCTTTTCTTAGTCAGGTTTTAATAGAAGACTTGATCTCTAACATCACTCGTTGACTATCAAACCAAAGCTGTAGAGTGTAGACTGTGAGGCGATCTAGATATTGCCAAGCCTCAGATTCATATATATAAGCTTGAAATTTAATAAGTAATGATTACTACATCAAAAGTTTTATATTTGCATGATTAAGTAAAATGAAAAACATTGCAAATAGATAGCTAATTAAGCAGGGGCCTCATTATGTATCACTATTATAAGTATTATAATACTGTAATTGGAGACCAACTCTATGATTATCAGAATTGTAGTGGAGTTGCAGTGACCTGGACATCTATTCATGCAAACACATTTATTTACTAAAATGAAGAAGCAATATACCCTAGAACCACAGGTTTTTTTTTTGAAGAAAAAATATTAGTAACTTCCACCATTAGTTATAAATAGTACAGCGGTATTAACAACCATTAAATGTTCATTAGTATCTGCCTGTTTTACGAAGTTATAAACTTCTAATGATCTCTCATCGAATTTAAACTAAACCTACACATATAATTTTAGATAATCTTCACACCACTACTGTTAATCGTTAAATATTACTTACCATGGGAAAGAAATATATGCAATCAACAGTCATAATAAGACAAACGTCATCTGTTGGGTGTGCACAAATACAAATATTTGTACCACAAATTTACATGATAATTTTTTTAATTACCTTGCTGCAAATCCAACACACTCAATAGAATCTTTATGAGCATTCAGAGAGCTAACAACCTGTAGCGAACAAGAATCTATTTTATTAAAAACATAGGAGGTAAGATTTTCAGAAGTCATGTCTGCCTGTAGATAAACAATTTGTGAGGTGTAAAAATTACTTCAAAATGGGTGTGAAACAATTCTGACCTTTCCAGTTGTTATACTGACAACACGAACTAAATTGTCTTTAGAGCCAGTAAGAGCAAGAGTTGAATCAGAGCTGATTGCCATACATGTCAGTCCATCAGTGTGATACCCATAACCTTAAGACACATCCAAAGAAAACCATCTCAATACCTTTAAATAAAATTTGAAAACCATATTAAGTGAAAGCAGAAGCCATAAAGTTTTTTCTATTGTCTCTATCATGATATCAAATTCTATTAATGGCCCGTTTAAGAACCTGTATTTCATTTAAAATTCTCGATTTTGTCAAATGACAAGTTTGAATTCATATTTGGATTTCATTTGAAATCCAAGACATTCAAATATTAGTATAAATATGAGAATTCAAATGACAACTCAAATCACGTCATTTAAAATCCATCATTTGAAATGAAGTGCATGTTTCCAAACACAATCTTATATCATTTGGCTTATGTTAGAATCTTTTGATACTGTAAGAAGTCCCTAAAAAATCTTTTCAGTATACTTTTTTACAAGGGTTGAAAAAATAATTATCAAGAGTTATCAATGACTGCAATTTCAAAATTGATGTGCAAATGAGCAGCAAAATATTTAATTCTGAATGATTTAAAACTTACCTTCAACAACATGAATGTTTTTCCCATCTTTCGGGTTCCATATCCTTAAAGTTGCATCATCAGAACCAGTACAGATGAGTTTGCCTAGAGCAAACAAGTGCAATACACGAATGAAACTCGAAACTGTCTTTGAAAATGAAAGCATAAATAACCATTATCTTTTTATTATATAAACTACCATCAGGCGTGAATTCCCCACAGGTCACACTACTTCTATGACCTGAAAATGTATTAAGCCATGCATTCTTGTCAGCATTCCACAACCAAACAGTCGAATCTTCTGAACCAGCCATAATCAAGTGTCCTCGGGGATGCCACCTGACCCACTGCATATTAAGGTCAGTCTTTGCATACATCTTTATATATATGAAACAGGACAATAAAACTCTTACCTCGATGCTACCTCCGGGACCATCAAGTGTGCACTTAAGATTACTGGTTGCAATATCCCACACTTGAATAATCCCATCAAGACTCCCAGATGCAAGAAGCTGTCCATCAGTACTGAAACCCAAACTTGAAACAGAGTCCTTGTGACCTGCACAAAATCTTATATGTGATGAACTGAAATAACTTATGAATCAATTAAGAACCATATAATCTTAATGTGTGACTGAGACTTTCCTTCGAGTTACAGTAAGGTCTGCCTATATATTATGGGCATAATGGATAAGTTTAGTTTGGTTGATGTTATTAACACAGGGAGAATTTAATAATAAGTTAAAACCTACCATGTAACTGAAAAGCCCAATCTCCTTGACCAATCTTCCAAATAAATCCTTTGTCATCTCCACCTCCTGTAGCCACTAGTGTAGGATCCGTTGGGCTGCAAGCAACTGTGTATAATTCACCTATTATGGAGACAATCACCTTTAGTCATAAAGCAGGTTTACTAAATCACAGTATGGGACATAGCAGCCCTTGAGATGTAATTTATATAACTTACTGAGGTATCTGAATAGTGGAAAAACAAGGTCAGAAGTACAAAAAGTAAAAATTTCGTACTGCAATTTAATCGAAAAAATTACTGGAATATTGGTAGCAACTAATGCTAGAAGAATGGGGAATCGGTTCTACTTGGTTGAGTCATTGCATAACAAATACTAGAGTAACCGAGAGTAGTAGGAAAGAGTACCCGGAAAACTAAACGGTTATTTTCTTTTATAAACTTTCAGTATTATATAATTTAAAATATAACTGTACTTGTAATATAGTTTACACTAATTATTATTCTAATTTTGAAGTATAATTATATTCTATTTGTATATTTTGGGAAATATATTTATGTTTAATTTTTTGGGACCATTAACATACTTAAACTCAAATAATCCAAAATCCGATGTTGGCCCAAACTCTCCAGATTTTGGCCTAACTTATTAAACAATGTTAGTACACCGGTAGTCCGCTAATCGGACAGGTTGAAGCCGACTTTCGAGCACTCCCATTTCACAACACTAGTAGCACCAAATATGGAGACCATCAAACACATACATTTATGTATTACTATTTCTACTTTTTACAGAGCAAATATTCAGGGGAAGAACCAAAACAGAAAATTCTATGAACTTGTCGTACAGAAAGATAGTCGAATAATTAGTTCCTCTCAATCACTTTCTCACTCCTTAATATAAACTATAAACTATACCAAAATTCCAATTAAGAATTTGCACGAAATGACAAAACTTACCGGTATGTCCAGTGAATATGTGGATCGAATCATCAGCTTCATCTGAAACATGAAGGTAAATACGTATCAGTCAAGTACATAAATGAGACATGATAACCATCACTTGATAACCATTTTTGAAACCGTTATATGCATACAAACTATGTTGTTTTCAAAATTAGACTATTACCAAAGACTTCATCATCAGAACCTCCATCCTCGTCGGCGTCAGGAAGATCTGATGCAACAAACAAGTACGCAAATAATATAATAAGATTCAAAACATATCGTGAATTCGTGATATAAAAGAAGAAAGAGATATACCTTCTTCATCAACAGTGAATTCTTGGATGATATCACTGTCATCAAGAAAAATCTCACCGTGATCTTCGTCGGTATTCATTGTCTCTCACCAACAGCTGAGTAGTTAATTTAGGATTTGTGTTAAAATGCTGCCACAGCAACACGATTTATAACACTACAATCAAATCGCTTTGCTATGTGATTTTAACCCCAAAAACATTTAATCAACAATTAAAAGGAGATAGGTAAAGGAATAATAAAGCAAACAAAATTGCTAGAGATTAGTTAGTAGCGCCATATCACATTTATAGTTAACAAATCTGTTAATCAAGTAGAAATATTTACAAAAAGAAGTGAATTTAATACAGTTAGATCTCTATAAATAAATAGCCTCAGGAGTCGGGACCAAGAGAAGGTATTAATATATCGAGATTACTACATTAATATATTGAGGTTAAAAATACACCGGCTCTACACTTCAGGACCTAGAAAACGTATTAATATATCGAGGTTCCGACTTTATCAATCATCAATTTATCAAGATTCTACCGTATTAGTAAATTACTAACATCACTGTAATAAAATTTCAAGTAAAACGGAGCAAAATTAGAATTACTTCATCTACTTCGTGACTTTCGTCCTATGGCCTTATACGGAATTACCTACACGATACTACCATAATACCTCATCGTGTCGTTACTAATTAATAGCAGCTATACATGTAGCTCCAATTATAAATGTAAATTAACAGGAATCAAACACAACAAAATATTAAAAAAATCGAAATATAAAAAGAGAGAATATGAGAGTTCACCTTTTGTATGTATATGTGTGTGTATCGGTGGGTTTAAGCACAGCGGAGGAGGAGGGATGAGTCCACTGTCCACGGCGGTGACGGCGAGTTTCTATATTCTGTGTTTTCTATACAGCAGAACCTGGATAAATGAACAGACCGAGAAAATATATTCATTTAACAATATTATTTAGTGATGGATAAATGAATATTTTATTCTATTATTGATAAATGAATATTGTTTAAAATTTATGTCATATATTTTCTTCGCCCTCAGGAATATGCATATATGAATTATATGGTCATGTTCCTTGTATAATCTAACTTATATTTTAAAATAATATATATTTATTATATGTAAATCAGGGGTAAAGTTGTCCATAAACACAAAATACACAATTTAGAGCTAATTAATATTTGATTAACAATTATAATCATACATCGATATGGATCACAAAATTCTTCATCATCATCATAAAATTTCCCCATTATTTTTATCAATTTTTGTGAAATTATTCAGGTTTAGGTATTAACACAATATTAGATAATAGTGTTCAGCAGCTGAACATTTAAATACAAGTTAGTTCAGTTGCAGAACTTTAAAATTTATGTGTTTGATTTCAAATTCGATTGCATGACTTTTATGTTCAGCGGTAGAACACGAAAGTTATGGTGTGAAAATAATGTGAATAACATTGTTCAGCAACAGAAAAAGTAATTTAGTTGTAGAACTTTGAAGTTCATATGCATAACTTTTAAAATTCAGTTGCAGAACACTGTAATTATACTATTATACAAAATAGGTTCGGCAATAGAATCATTTTATTCCAACAATACCCTTATAAGATTTTGTATATAAAAATGAGTTGAATCTGAACAATTGATCTAATAATAATCTAACAGCTTATAACAGTTCTAAGGTTCTTTTTCAGTGATTGGTTTTCTCTTGAGTCTAACCCATGAATTATAGGGTTAGGCTCAAGAGAGAACCAATCACTAAAAAAGAACCTTAGAACTGTTATAAGCCGTTGGATTATTACTAGATCAACTGTTCAGATTCAACCCATTTTTATATACAAAATTTTATAAGGGTATTGTTGGAATAAAAGGATTCTACTGCCGAACCTATTTTGTTTCATAGTATAATTACAGTGTTCTGCAACTGAATTTTAAAAGTTATGTATATGAACTTCAAAGTTCTACAGCTGAACTTACTTTTTTCCACGAAGTTCTACAAGTGAACTTGATTATTTTTATAATGTTCAGCTGTTGAACAATGTTATTCACATTATTTTCATACCATAACTTTCGTGTTCAACCGCTGAATATAAAAGTCATGCAATCGAATTTGAAATTAAACATATAAATTTTAAAGTTCTGCAACTGAACTTACTTGTATTTAAATGTCCAGCTGCTGAACACTGTTATTTGATATTGTGTTTATACCAAAACTTGAATATTTTCACAAAAATTGATAAAAATAATTGGGGGAATTTTATGATGATGATGGAGAATTTTGTGATCGATATCAATTTACGATTATTATCGTTAATCAAATATTAATTAGCTTTAAATTATGTATTTTGTATTTTTGGACAACTTTACCCATAACTTACATATAATAAATATATATTATTTTAAAATATAAGATAGAGTTCTAAGAGTTCTTAGGTTAAGGGTTCTACAAGGAACCTGACCCTGAATTATATGTATAAATTAACCGTAGTGTGCTTAAACTATTTTAACATACTTGAGACGGCTCATAAGATTGCATTAATAATATACTTAGGATCTATTAAAATGTATATAAAAAATTATGATTTTTTTTTTTTAACTCTATGACATATCATAAGAATATATATTGCTTTGATTTTAGTGATTATACATTTATGTTTACATAGAGCCCGTAAAGATTTTAATAAATTTTATTCATTAATGCATTTAGCGAGATTATTCATTTTCTCCATTATCCTAAGTTGACACCAGAAAAAATATATTTATTTGACGAGGTTATTCATTTATTGAACATTCATTTATCGAGGTTCTACTGTACCTACGTTAAGAGCTATGAGTTAAAAGTTTTTTATATTTTTTTATTTTTGAGGGAACAATTAAAACAAATAAAAAGGCAAAAATTGCAAATTATATTTAATTTAAGAATAAGTGTTAATGTGAAGTGAAGTGTTTATTTAAATTTAAAAAGTAGTTATTGTGTTAATGTTTCAACCTAATTAATTACTTTA
The DNA here is from genome assembly GCA_030848705.1 of Heracleum sosnowskyi. Taxonomy (NCBI): domain Eukaryota; kingdom Viridiplantae; phylum Streptophyta; class Magnoliopsida; order Apiales; family Apiaceae; genus Heracleum; species Heracleum sosnowskyi. Next base: position 2,118,578 of record CM061242.1, on the reverse strand, counting down.
CACATAATTTTTCAATAATTATAAAATTATTATTATTATTATTATTATTATTATTATTGATTATATTCTTACATTCATATTTTTTGTTAAAGTTTCAACACTAGCAAATCAACTTCAAATTATTATATCATTTGAGTGAAAATAACAGTGGCATTTTTTTGTTAATTAATGGCGTGGAAATTATGATTTAGAAAAATGGAGTATTATGATTAAAACTATCAATATATATATATATATATATAAAGAAAAATCCCCATAATCTCTAATATCATTTGGATCAAATTTATCTATTTTTCTATAGCATCTCTTATTTAAATATTTATATGGTAATATGCATAATTTAGAGCTAAGTTTACATGGTAATAGGCACTACATAAGGTAATCGATAATTTAGTTTTTATTTCATTTTATTTGAAGTTATATTATCGTGAAATTATCTATATCGTATTATTTTATCTATGTTTTTAATTTTCATGAATTTTAAAATTATGTTAAAATTTTATTTTATAATTTATCGTGAATTTTAATTTTATTCCACACTTAATTAACTTACATATAATAATATTAACAAAATAAAAATGTTAACAATATTATAATGGTTAAAAAATTTAAATGAGTGAATAGTGGGTTAGTCCACGGTTGGAGTGGTTTGGGGTAAAACCTCTCCAAATTTGGGTTTTTAGTCCACAGTTAAAATTACCTTAAATTTTGTAAAATAAAAGAAAAAAGCAAAAATCGTAACATTAGATAGTTGCATCGAATCACGTTATATGCATCACAATGTTAAGATCGCATATTCGTGGCAACATGATTACTTTTTATTGGTGGGATTCATATTAACGTACGTGGTTTCATTACATTAATAAGAAATTGACTAATAAAAACATGACAACTCATTTTATGGGAATTTTTTTGGGACCTCTAGATTTACTCTTCAAGAAATTCCATCCATTATAGTAATATACATCGGTAATCGATATTTTAGTTTTTATTTCATTTTATTTGAAGTTACATTATTGTGAAATTATCTCTATCATATTATTTTATTTTATGTTTTGAATTTTCATGAATTTTGAAATTTTATGTTAAAATTTTATTTTAGAACTTGCCTTGCGAAACAGTTTTGGCCAGCTTGCGCAACTTACTTATATACTTGGACCTCGTTCATAATAATTTCAATGGCTCAATTCCAACACTTTTAGCAAACCTTAAAACTTGAGATATCTAGACCTTTCGTATAACAATTTCACTGATCATTGCCCACTTTAAAGTACTCATTAAACTATATTTGGGCAGTAACGTTGACCGGACTCCTGCCCTTTGGTTGTTTATGTATCCATCATTAGAAGAATTAGATCTGAGCGATAATGGGTTCACGGGTCAGATACATGAATTTTATTCCTCTGAGTCACATCTCATGTACTTCAATTGTCGCCAAAATTTACTCTATAGAGTCATTCCACACTCATTTTCCCAACTTGTGAATTTAACTGATCTAGATTTTTCATCAAACAATTTTAGTGGTATTTTGGATATTGAAATGTTTTCACACCTTGAAGTTCTTGATCTTGCTCATAACAGCCTGTCAGTGAGAATCACAGGTATGGCTACACTCCCTTATACGCTTACCGACTTTAGATTGTCATCTTGCAACATGAAAGAATTCTCACACTTTTAAATAGATGCAAAGATCTCATTGAATTGGGAATTGACGGGGAAATTCCTCATTGGATTGGGTCGGTGGATTTTTATCTGAATATTTCTCAAAATAGACTAACAGGTGGTTTTGAACAACTACCTTGTAAGAATATCCAGTACCTTGATCTTCAATGCAATAAGCTTAATGGATCAATATTACCTTCCTTAATCTGTAATTTGAGCTCTCTTGAGGTTCTAAATTTGTCTTATAACAATTTAAGTGGTGTACTCCCCATTTGTCGAACAAATTTGACCAGTCTTTCTATGTTTGATCATCGGATGAATAACATTCATGGGAACAAATTGGAAGGAAGATTTCCTTCTTCTTTTGCTGAAATTGATTATTTACAAGTTCTTGATCTTGGAAATAATCAAATAAAAGATATATTCCCGTAGTGTTTGGAAGCACTTCTAAGTCTCCAAATTCTTGTTCTGAAATCAAATAAGTTTTATGGTATTATAAACAAAAATTCTGAGGTTGAACACCCATTTCCAGGTTTGAGAATCATTGATTTGTCGCACAATGATTTTTCGGGTCCATTGCCAGCAATATATTTCATAAACTTTAAGGCTATGATGAATGGTGAAGTGAATAAATTAAAGCGTAGTTATATGGAGCAGCAGTATTACAGTGATTCCGCGAATCTAGTAATCAAAGACAATGTTATTCTATTAGACAAAATTTTAAATGTTTTCAAAACCATTGATTCATTAAAAAACAATTTTGAAGGGGGGGTTGTTGAATACCTTGAAAATCTAGTGTCACTCAGATTTCTCAACCTTTCTCACAATCATCTCACCAGCCACATACCACCCTCGATTGGAAAATTGCAAGAAGATGACGAAGATTGGGATAATGGTTAAATTTTTTTATCGATTTTACTTGGGAAGCTGTTGTGATTGGATATGGCTGCGTAGTGGTGTTTGCATATATTATCAAAAACTTGATGTTGCAAGCTGGAAAACCAAAATGGTTTGGTGGAATTATTGTCAGGGAATTGGGCCTCAAGATCAGGAGAATGGAGATTAAATGAAGATAAATATCATGTCAACGGTAATCTCATGTAGTGAATAGTTGTGAAATAATATAACCTAATTGTTTCTCATCTAAACTATTTCTGTTAGCCCTTGGGCGAGAACAACTTTTTACAGGTGTATATTTATGTGTACAATAGACTGTGACTTGATTTTGCGGCATATCTTTGACTTCATTGATATTGTCAGGTGGCCAGACCTCGTAATGACGGAATGTGTTATATGTTCAGTGTAATTTAATCAATGTCATGATAATAATATGTAATTTTGAGGGTACTTACTACCTATTATCTTAATCTCGTATTTTGTAAACTCAAAAAAGTAGAATAAACAGAATCATACAAGGTTATGCCATAGAACAACCAAAAAGAGTGGAACACTTTATCTTTTTCATACAAGTACCACCTCAATTTAGCAGGTATTTAAAATTACAGCATATAATGAATTGGTTTACCATAAGTTCAGAGAATTGCACTATTTCTTTCTTATCTTGAAATTGTATTCTAGCTCCAAAAGTTCTTCTCAGAGACTGATTTGCATCATCTTTTAGTTGTTAGAGTTCTTCATAGTTTTGTCATGTTCATCATGTTTTATTTTGATTAACGATTATTAATTATCACATGATTTATCAATTCTAAAGTTCGATTCCGTAAACTTTCAGGCTCATGTTTTTCATTTATAGTCTCTGCTATATGTTTGATGATAAATCGTATTGGACAGTTAACATTATTTTAGGATAAATTTGTGTTTTTAATTGAAGATTTGTGAGAATTCCTCTGTTTAACTAGTTATAATGAACTAAAACAAATCAACCAATGAAAAAAAAATCTAAGAGCATGTCACATTTGACTTTTTAGACATATAATGTTTCTAGACAACTTGATCATAAAAAGAATAAAGAGATGAACGGTTCACTTGTGGCTTGAAGGGAAGCAATTGACATATAGTACTCTAGAAGCATCCATCATTTCCAAGATAAATGGAACGATAATTATAAATTGGTTCAGAAACTTGAATGAATACAAAAATGGCAATTTTACCATCTTTTCTAAGAGCACCTTCAATGGTGATATGTAAAATGATTGGCTAAAATATGATAAAATAGGAATGATGTAAAATTTTAGGTGAGAGGTGTGATCAATACTCCAATGGTGTTGTGTATAATTATGATAATGTAAATTATACCTAAGGGTTTTGCTGGTTCGACAAATATAACCAACCAAATATGATTATCTATATTTATTGCTAAGGGATTACATGGCTGGAGTATTAATTTTTTTACATATTCTTTAAATAATGACACATAGATGCCATGTAAATTGATTTAGCTAAGAGGTTGGTACCATTAGAGATGCTCTAAGTAAAAATTGTTCTAATGTAAATTTCTCAGGTCGATGATACATAGTATTATATACTCTGTTACTTTTAAAGAAGTAAAAAGGAATGTTATTCAAAACCTCCTGATTTGAATAGAGTAAAAAAAATCTTTAATACTTCACGTCTTTTTTTTAAGTTTATTATTTCATGTCTTAATATCAATTATATTTTTTTATTTCACTTGACTTCTAGGGGCATTTTTATAAAATTATGTTGAATAAAATGTGACATGTTGTGCTATTATATTTTTCTTTTTAAATAAAAAATTCATTTTTGAATATATGTGAAATTTAAAAAACATTTGATGGAGAGAGAGGCAAGAGTCACATAGTTTGGTTTTGGAAAGTTACCTAGTGGTATATTTGAGTAAATAAATATTTTAACCAAGAGCTAGACCCAAAACATGAGTGTAAATAATACAAGGAAAATTCGATATGTGTAGTATTTTGAATGTCGGTTATTAAGCGCGATAAGATAACTCAAATAGTTAAGGCCTTATCACTTGTTGTCCTAGGTCCTACATTCAATTTTCGTTCATCTCCGATATTTGTTAGAACATATGTAAATATGGATTGTTAGATGAATTAATGTTGAATGAATTAAATGAAATATTTAAAGTATACGATCCATCAATTTTTGGAATATATATGGGTTGGGCACAGAGATTAAAAAAATCTACAAATTAGTTAGATAAGTGTAAGAAAAGTGGATAAAATGGTACAATCCATCAATATTTTAAATATAAAGTGAGCTTAGTGGAGAAAAATAGTGATGTAATTGATTTTTAGATTATAAAATTTTATTATTTTTGGACTATAAAAAATTGAGAGGAACATCCAAAAAATAAGAGTGTGAAAAAATGATTCCTGACGTAGAGTACTTTTTAATACCTTAACATGCGTGTCAAAAAAGTTAGATATCAGTTAACATGGAACGAATGTAGCTATTTCATATAATGTATGCAGTATTTTTATATATTATTACTTTTGTTTTTCTAATTGAGCAAAAAAAAGTTTGATATTATATTATACGTAGTATAAATATTTTATATTTAATATTTATTAATTTATTGTTTATATTTTAATATTTTTATTAAGTTTAAGATAGGTTTAGGTTAGAATAGCTATACACACATTATAATATATTCTTAAATTTTCTAACCCCCGTCTCTTAGTAATATAAATTGGAAAAGAGAGGACCGCTCCAGGGAGACCTGGCCCTCAACACTCCAAAATGTGTCCACTGTAATCGTCATATACAAATTCCACTGGTGAACTGGCATTATGATAAAAGTAAACATTAGCAAAGAAGCTTAACTGAAATTGTGTTGAGTTGAACTAATGTCATGTCACTATGCCTGTGATGCCTACACTCTGATTGCGTAAGTTTTGCCTTCCTTTTAGATATTAGGCCAAAGGCTGATTTTGATGGCGTAAATGAAGTCATTATATCAAACTATTAAGCTCTCTACCAATCAAACCTTTGGCTCCACGTCAACCAAAAGCCTCTAACCTCTTCTGTCAAATTCATGGGACATGGTCTAATCTAGAGGGTAGAGGCAGAGAGATGGACTTAAATCAGGACCCAAGTAAGTAGTTTGAGGTCGTTTGAGGCATGCAACCGAAAGAATAAAAGCCGCTGAACTGAACACCAGATCACAACCAGAATTGTGACTTGGATTATCTATACTTAAGACTAGTAGTAATTCATCCAACCCTATACTTAAGACTGGTATGATCTTATTAAATATACTTCATATGTAAACTATAAAGTTATGAGTTTTCTGAATCACATGACCAATTGTTAGTCATAATATACAGGATGTGGCATGTCCATACATGAACTGGCAAAACACTAAAAATATTACATATTTTTATGCATTGCTCAGAAAATTCATTAGATGACCAGAAGTTTGGTGAATTTAATAGGATATGGATGTGAGCTTCTTTGGTTAGGCTATGATGCTAAGGTGTTATACTGTTACCTAATTGTCAAGACAATAAGTAATTAGAACCTTCTTTTTGCTTTACCGGCACCTTGTTGAATGTCGCATCACCTTGTTGCCAGAAAAACTGTAAAGCGTGAATACTAGTCCATAACCTCTTCTACAATGCTTACTCCATAAAAGGAGGTACTCTTCACATGTATAAAAAATAAAGTTCAAAATAGAGTCGATAGTGAATTGTATTTGCCTTATGGATTCACTTAGTACTGGAAAAAAGTGATTGAATACTTGGCATGAATTCTACTCTTCTATTCAATTCTTGAAATTCTTAAAGTCAAATAAACCAAGAACAAGTTCCTTAATTGTGTATGTGAAGTGTATTTATATGGTTTTGGTTAACAATATTGTGCTGCCAAAATGTTAAAGTTATACATCGGAAACAACATCATACGGAAACCATTTTCAACTTAAATAATTTTATTTATTGAGCTACAAGCTCTACATTCATAATAACTCCTAAAAGGACTTCTTAGCATCATGCATTTTCTTCTTCATCTTCTTTTACACATGACAATACATAAACACCCTGCAATCAAACATTAACAGTAAACAGAATGGTTAACCGGAACAAGTAGAAAATTAAAAACAATTGTTAGACATCATCATTTGTCTTAGTTGCCATCATCATCTCCACCATCATTCTTAATTATCACCGAAATCAGAAACATTAATTTTCGAGACCACAGTGGTGATAAACATGAGAATGTCTTTGTGGATCATCATTAAAACCATTTTCAACAATGTTTAGTATTCCACCTGGTGGTCGTGTTCGGAGTGTATTAACGTCAACAACGTTGTTTCCATGATAATAATGGAAATGGGCATAGTTATGAATATAACTATACTCTAGTTGATGAGTGATTCGATAAGGATTGTTACGAGCATAAATTACTGATGGAACTTCAGGATAATTATAGAAATACATATTGTGGGATGGTATAGTTGAAAAGGTTGAGTTTGAGTGATGAAGAATTACTTGATCTACCTCCCTAATGGCATGTTGAGCATCAGTAGTTTTGATATGAAAATTGTAGTGAATATGTTGATGATGATGCATAACTGGAGCGGGATTCATTGTGAAGTTAGTGAAGTTGTGGAGGTTCAACCAAGAAGATGATGATATTTATAAGCAACCTGGTGTGGTAGTGGAGAAAGACATATTTTTTAATCACTTTTGATCCACACATGATGCATGCGGGACCACTAGGAAAACTATTTAACGTAGCAATAGTGTTGCACAGCCTAGCATGTGGGTGGCCCCCACCATCTACAAATAGCATCTGATATATCAATTTTAACTTTGGGGTTCAATAGTTAACTTTTGGGGTTCAATGTTTGTATTTTGGATTTTAAAAATATTGAAAATGATGAATAATTCGTATAAGGATTTAGAACGCCGAAAAAATACCATTATTAACAAGTTGCATATGTGGTTGATTTTTGTTGCAATTGCAGATATGGTTGCATCTAGTTGCAACCGTATTTTTGCAAATATTTTTAAAATTTTGGTATTTTTGCAAAAAAAATAAAAAACAAATAGTATTTTTACAAAAATATTTTTTGAATTGGGTATTTATGAAAAAAAACCTTTTTTTTAAAATTTTGAAAGAAACGTGAGATAAAATTACGTTTCTAAAAACGTTAATTAAAATTGTGTTAATTAAAATTACTTAATTTGTTAAAAAGAAAGGACAAGTCTGAACCCCTCTGAACCCCAACTATGTCAGTACCCATGTGGGTGGACCCCACCATCTGCAATTAACAACGCCAATGGTATTGCGCCAGTGGTATTGCATGGGGTTGGGGCCCATGATAAGAAAACAGGTTTTGGTATTTCACAAAAGACATATTTTTTAATCACTTTTGATTATTGAACACAAATTACCCTGGGATATTAAATACCGCTGGAAGCCATCATTCCAATAGGGGTTTGCAATAATTTTACATTTTTACACCTTAATCTCATTTCATTTATTTTATTTTTTTTACATATTCTCTTTCATTCTTTTTACAATTAAATTGTCCGGTCTCACTTTTTTTTTAATTTATTGGATATCAGGGTTGAAATTTTCTTAATTTATTGGATATGGGTTGAAATATTTTTACATCTAAAATTATAGGTTAGTTTAGTATCGACTGTTAATTCTGCTAATCAAGTTATATTATTTGATGATTTAAATGATGTTTTTTCTAATTTCAGAGAAGAGATAAGTAAAAAAGGTGTTATAATTTAGATGGTGGTATTAATGGTTCAAAAAAGATTTCTTTTTCTCGCAAAAGAATGACTCAATCTAAAAAAAACACTAATATTACGGAAAAGAAAAAACAATCCTCAACATTGTACAAAATGACATAGTAGATATATAATATATTTTAATTTGTGGACGATTATAATATAATAGATATACCTTAATGTTTTTTTATGATGAGATCGAGAATTTTAGTGGTAAAACCAAAAAGGTACTTACTAAATTTTAAAATGAAGTTACTAATAAAGTTGTTATTAATAAAGGTTATAAATGATGGGGAACATACATATTTTAATTAAGATACATAATAATTTATTTTATACTTCAAATTGATATTCTTTTTTCTTGGACAATATATATAAATTTTTTATTAAGTCTTAAAAATTTTCCCTTACAATGTACATATACTAAATCCAAGATAATAATTCGAAGGATGATGCGTGAGATTTCTAACTATAACATTTTGGCAGCACAACATAGTTAACCAAAACCATTGTAACACACTTCACATGAGGATTTGGCACATTAAAAATTGTACATGCATGCCTAACAGCCTAAGTGTGAGATACATGTGTTTCCGCTTAATGTTACTACATCCATCACGTTTGGGATGCATGTCTATGAATTGTATGCTTTTAATATTACAGCATACCATACCATTAAGAGAAAATACACATCTCAGTTGATACTTCACCTCCATCCAACTTAAGAGAAAATACACATGATTTTTTCAGGAAGAAAGAAAACATTTTTAGTGACTTTGTTTTTTAATCTTTGCTGCTTTATTTTTTTTGCCTTCCAAGGGTTGAAAACCTGAGACATTACTATGATATCCTACTCAACCTCCCACTCACATTTTATATTACTATGAGACAAGGGTTACAAATTGGTGTTCATGCTTCACAGTTTATTTGACATCAAACAAACAGTGACTGTCATCTTGTAGGTCAGAGTAACGATCCATGCCCTAATAAATATTTTTCTCGGAGAAATCTCAACCCTGTCTCATAGTAATATAAAATGTGAGTGAGAGATTGAGTAGGATATCATAGTAATGTCTCAGGTTTTCAACCCTTGGAAGGCAAAAAAAAAAAACAACAAAGATTAAAAAACAAAGTCACTAAAAATGTTTTCTTTCTTCCTGAAAAAATCATGTGTATTTTCTCTTAAGTTGGATGGAGGTGAAGTATCAGCTGAGATGTGTATTTTCTCTTATAGGTTAGTTTAGTAGCGATAGTTAATTCTGCTAATCAAGTTATATTTTTTGATAATAATTTAAATGATGATTTTGCTAATTTCAGAGAAGAGGTAAGTAAAAAAGGTGTTATAATTTAGATGGTGGTATTAATGGTTTAAAAAAAGATTTCTTTTTCTCGCAAAAGAATGACTCAATCTAAAAAAGCAATAATATTACCGAAAAGAAAAAACAATCCTCAAAATTGTACAAAATGACATAGTATATATATAATATATTTTAATTTGTGGACGATTATAATATAATAGACATACCTTAATGTTTTTTTATTGTGAGATGGAGAATTTTAGTGATGAAACCAAAAAGGTGCTAGCTAAATTTTAAAAAGGAGTTACTAATAAAGTTGTTATTAATAAAGGTTATAGATGACGAGGAACATACATATTCTAATTAAGATACATAATCATTTATTTTATATTTCAAATTGATATTCTTTTTTCTTCGACAATATATATAAAATTATTATTAAGTCTTAAAAATTTCATGTTAAAAACAATCTGGAATTTTAAACTAATATTATATAGCAAGGATACATCCTTTTATATGCCCCCAAGTTGAAAAGAGAGTCAATTTTTTCGGGAAAATTGCATAGAAATGGTATTACTTGGAAAACTTCAAAAAAAATGGAACCCTACTTTTAAGTGGCCAATTATGTTTAATATAGATGTTGTTGGATTGTTTATGTCGTATAGTGTTGTTATTACTTATCTCAAACTTCTTCTTTTTTTTTTCTTCTAAATGACTACTTACTTCCAAGCATATGGCCTATAGCCTTCATGTGATGACCATGGTATGATTTGTTTGTTGGATGTAAAGTATTGTAATTTCCAAGGCAATTTCAGTTTACTCAAATTATCCAAACAATTTATTTTTGCACTTTTGCTGGTGAAGAGTGTTCAAGACTCTTTGTTAATAAAATGCTATAATATATATAATTTTTTTTTAATATAATTCTTATTATGATAGAGAGATGATACCATTACAAAGTATGCATCATTCTCGAACTAAGTTTTGTACAAAAATTATCATTAAAGAAAAAGTTTGGGTTATTAATAAAGAAAAGTTTTCTAATTAACATTATTCTAATTAAGATATATAGCTAAAAATGTATCATTTATTTTATTTTATTATTTCAAATTAATATTCTTCTTGTAAAAAACTATTACATCCAATATATATCAAATTATTATTAAGTCTTAAAAATTTCACATACAAAACAAACTGGAATTTTAAACTAATATAAATTAATTTATTTTCCCGTAGCATAATATATCCGGCATTCATTTCACTACATGGTTTGTTTGTTTTTTACCAGCGCCTTCACTTTTTAACTCTTCACTTTATAAATACTAGTTTTATACCCGTGCGATGCACGGGATGATTTATCAAAAAAAATTACATTAGTTTATTTATTTTATATATTTTTATTTTTATTTTTTGCTATAATTCTTGACTCATAATTTTACATTAATTTATTTATATATATTTTTTACATAATTTAAAAATATTCATGTATAATTTTATAAATTTACAAAGTGATTCACACAAAATATTTAAACTTTATGATGAAATTTTTTGAAAATATAAAGTTTATTATATATTCTATTTAATTTGTTGGTTACTTTGAAAAGTCAATTTATGAAACAGAGTGAGTAATGCTTTTCCTCGAAATACTATCTATTTTATGTATATTTTAATATCAATATTTATCCTCAAAAGTACGTTGTAATATGAAATTTTAATTTATTTATTTTCAATAATAATAATAAATATGTAATTTTAATTGTATATGTGTTAAGATAATGGTGGGAAATATGGTACTTTCAAATCTATACTATATTATTAAAGACGAAACATTAAAAGTTTTGGTCGGTCGTCGGTCGGTCGGTCGGTATTTGGGCCGATTCACGGACCTATCTATAATCAATAATATTATTATATATTTATAACCGACAGCTAAAACACATTATGTGTTTTATATTTTCTAACTAAAACAACTTATCTTCTAAATATAATACATGCAAAATAAATATACAATGGTAATATTGTTTTATATAAATATTAATAAATAACAAGTTATTCTTTTCAGCTAAAACAAATTACCTCTTTTATATTTTCTAACTTAAACAACTAATTTTCTAAAAGTAATGCAGACGTATATATAAAAAAATTAATATAATTTTATATAATTGTTAATAAGTAACTAATTGTCTTTTTAAGGATATTACCTGTTTATATTTTTTAACTGAAACAACTCATGTTCAAATTAAAAACAACACGGGCAAAAGATAGATATATTGGTAATATTATTATATTAAACTTATGAAATTCATGTTTATTATAATTTTTTTAACATTCAATTTAAACGAGATAATTAATTAAAATAAAAGTTGTTAGGCTCAAGACATGTCTGAATACCACTATTAACAAGCCTACACTTTGTGACTATGTCACATTACATGACCTAGTGAGTTCTATCACTGGGATATAGTATAGGTCTCTAAATGTACTTGTCTTGTTCTCATGAACATTAGCTTGACCATATATGCTCAGAGTTATAATGAGTTTAGTAAAGTTTCTTGCATCTAGATTGTATATAGGCCATTGAATAATTGTCCTGGTAGAAGTTCAGAAGTGTTCATGCAGCAGGATAGAGATAAATAAGGCTATGAAGAAATAAGTTGCAGAAATTTGTCTAAGGCATTATATAGCAAAGTCAGAAGAAAGCTATGTCGTGAAGTCACCAATATCCATGTCGTGAAGTACTATATCGCATAGTCCATTTTGTACTATGTCGAGAAGTCCTCAAGACACATGTCGTGAATTGACAGAAAGAGCACCTCTGGAAGCTGTCAATTCCTAGGTCAAAGGTTAGTGTCCTGGTTTAGTAAGAAACAACAGTCCACAGCAACATCCACAGCTGAGGCTGAATACATTCCTGCTGGAAGTTGCTGTGCTCAATTGCTTTGGATTAGAAATCAACTCATGGATTATGGGCTAGTGCTAGAACACATTCCTCTAATGTGTGATAATACTAGTGCAATATCCATAGTTGTCAATCCGGTTAATCACTCTACTACAAAGCACATTGAGATCAGGTACCATTTCATTAGGGAACATGCTGCAAATGGTACCATAGAAGTCTCTTATGTTCCCACTGAGAAACAATTAGCTGACATATTTACTAAACCTCTGAATGAAACAGTCTTCAACAGACTTGTGAGTGAAATTGGAATGCTCAATCCTTCATTTAGTTGCTCTAAGTAACTATGCCAGTAAATTGTTGCAGCAGTAAATTTTCACTGTATTTAAATGCTCTATTTGTCTAGAGTGAAAATTAGCTGAGATATGATTTATAAATATTTCAGTATTTTACTGCATATTTTTCAAAATCACATTTTAGATAAAGTTGATAAAGTTGTGAGCTTTTAAGACATCTCTATATAGATGATTTTCAGAGTTCACGACACAGTTCAAATCAAACAGACTTATATCGCAAACTGTTGAGATTGTGAGACTTCGCGACATAGTTCATTTCATGAGTTTGCGACATAGTTCATTTTATGACTTCGCGACTTAGACTAACTATATCGATAAGTCTCCACATTTGACAGAATTTTGATTTAAATTTATTTTATTTCAAAATTTGATAAAAGTCTGACAATTTGCTTAAAATTCCTAAAAGAGAGCTTTAGACAGGGTATTTCCACTATATCGCAAAGTCTCCCCGATCCTTTCATCTTGAGGACTTTGCGACATAGTTCATTTCTGAGACTATGCGATATACTGTGCAAGACTTTGCGGTACAGGCCATTTTTTGACTTCGCGACATACAAATAGACTGTACACATTCATAACTCCATATCGCAGTGTCTCTATCATATAAATACCTTTTCTAACCGTTCACAACTTTTCATCTTGTCTATTGCTCTCAAACTCTCAAACCTAAGCACAAATTCTCTACTCTCTTTTTCACTCTCACTCTCGAAATGGCACCCAAATCTCAAACAGTATCATCCTCAATCCCTTTAACCATTCCCAAAGAAACCAATCTTCTCACCATTCCCTCTGAGGCTGAGGCTAACCCAAGGTACAAGTGTTTTGTACGGTTCTTGAACACTTCCTACCTACGCCAAGCCCTAACCCTGAACCCTACCTTGTATGTCGATGTGTTGGAAGGATTCTGGAGAACGGCGTTGGTATCAACAATGGCTAGGGAAGATGGAACCTCATTCCAGGAGGTTAGTTGTTCAATTGGAGGCAAACACTTTCAATTTGGTGAAAGGGAAATCAATGAAGCTTTGGGGTTCAAGGTGGAGGGTCATGACCAAGAAGCTACAGATGCTCAAATCGTAGATTTCATGACCTTCATTCGGTATGCTGATGAGATAGATACTGGAAAGCTGAATAAGAAGTTTGTGAGAAGGGAGTGGTCATTTCTGTTTGACGCACTCCAGAAGGTGTTTCTCTGCAGGAAGACAGGATGGGACCATATCAGTCACATTGCTGTGAAGCTAGCCTACTCCTTGGCCAACAACCAGGAGATCAATGTGGGAGCCATAATTCTCAAAGAATTGACTCAGAGGCTAGGCAGGACCATTCGTGGTAGAGGTAATGACATCTTTTACCCTCGTTTCCTTCAAGTTATTTTAAATTTTCTTGATGCAAATGTCCATCTATTGGAGGGTATAGATAACACTAAAATGGCTTATTCCAAGTCCATGTCCAAAGTACTATTTGGCTCATTGGACACAAGGAATCAAGTGGATGTGATTCTAAGTGTGACCAAGCATATGCAGGACACATTTGAGTCTTATCCACTTGATAAGCCCATATACCATGCACTTTCCTGGACAGGGGAGGCTGAGACTGGAGGAGCTACACAGTCTAACCCCAGCCTTCCCATCCCATCCAGTAACCCCACTGCAAACAGTCCCATAGATGTTAGGCAGCCAAGTGCATCAATCTCTCAAAAGATTGGTGTTACTAAAAAGAAGTCAAAGAAGAGAGCCTTAGAAGTGATAAATGAATCTATAGAGGTAGCTAGTGAGAATCCTGAGTCACCTCTCACCAGACAAAAGAAGAAATCCAAATCCAAACCTTCCACTGGATCCTCCCAACAGGATTCAGATGTGGAAAAAGGGGTACACCTGTTACTGTCCATGGCCTCTCAACAGGTCATTGGCATTGAAAAGAGCAGCCTCCCCACTGCATCTTGTACAGTGTCTGCACAGGGTCAAGACCTCACTCTTGAACCTCACTCTTGACCCTAGGAGTGATAAGGCTGATAATACACAGAGTGGAGAGCACATCACTGTTGAAACTCCTCCTATTTCTCAGGGGGAGTTGCCACAATCTAATCTAAACCCCACTTTTCTCTCAGATTCTTCCATCAAAATTTCTTTTGAACAAGAGAGTCATTCCAATGACAATCTTGCCTTTGATCAATCACAATTCTCTCCTGTGATTGAGCCAATCTCAAGTGACATGGTGCATGACACTATGCTCACCACCCAGGAACCACATCTAGTTGGTCAGGGAATGCATGCTGGGGCATATCCTAATGACACCAACACAAACATGGAGGATTCACCAGTTTTCACTGGAGACTCTGTGCCAAATTCTCCCATCCTTAGGGATGTGGAACTGTCTTCACAGACAAATAGGGCTAATGTTGTAACACATCCCATTTCAATGGAGACAACATTAGACCCTACAGCCATTCCAAGGCTGGAGGAGACTCAAAACCTTACATCTCATGAAGTGCCAAGCACTAGCTCTCACTTGGCTCAGGCCACAATAACTGAATGGCTGAAACCTGTGCAACATGACAGGGCTTCAGGATCATCCTCTGTGCTACCACAATTGACGGAAGAAGAATTACAAGATCTTCATGTGGCACAGATTGATGAGATCTCTAGGATTGCTCAACATCTCCTCACTGCAAATCTCCCAAATTCTGACTATGAGGCTATTCTTCTCACTCATAAGGAGGATGTTGAAGCACAACAGGATAAAATTGTGGATGAAGCCCAGCAAGCTGGAAATGTGGATGCTTGGCTGGATGGCAAAAGGACAGTCAAGCTTAAGGAGGCTCTAGCTTTTATCAGGGAGGACTATCTTACAGCCTTGGGGTCAAATGCCAAAGGTCTCTCTCCTGCTGAAATCTATGATGCAGTTAATGATGTCTACAAGAGCCAACTTAAAGCTATGCATTTTCTTGGGAAGGGTCTTCAGTCAGAAATCTCCACCATTCAGGAAGAAACAACTCATTCTAATGCTCAACTCAAGAATTGTTTTCTTTCAAGCTTTCCCAAGGTAGATGGCATTCTTAAGGAAGTCCAGAAAACTGCCTCAAATGTCACCACAATGGACTGCACCCTAGCTATGGTTTCAGATAATATGAAGAAGCTCTCTACCAAGCTAGACAATCAGGTGCAGGCCAACATCAACTCAAACTCCATGCTTACAGTACTCTGGAAGAATCAGTATGGGAACAAGCTGGTTGATGAGGTTCCTATTTCTGATATCTCCAAGTTTGAATTCTCCAAACTCAAGGATCAATCCCTTAACTCCTTCAAATCTCAACAACTTTTCTCCAAAGTGGACAGCTTGGAAAGAGAGGTAGCTGATCTGAAAGCAGATAACAAAGGACTATCTCTCTCCTTGCAGCACCTTAATGCTAAGATGGATGATCAAACCAACTCCACCTCAAATATTTTGTTGGTACAACAACAAATGATGACCTCAATGATGAGACATATGAATCTGCCTATCCCTGGGGAAGCTCAAGACATCTTGTCTGATTCCAAGCCTAAGGGGGAGAAAGAAAAGGAGGACTTTCTGCAAAAGAAAGGGGGAGTACCTGCCAAGCAACAGAAGCTTAAGGGCAAAATTTCTGAAGAAACAATAAAGCCAATAATCCTCCCCCCTGTAGATGTCATCAGTGCAGAAGGGCAAAAGAGCACGATTTCAACCACCTTCTATCCATCCACAATGCCTAAAGATATCTCCACTCCTCAACCTGCTCAACATACTCCCAAGGCTCAACCTGTCAACGCTACAATCATCATAGAGGCCAAGCTACAGGAAGTTGCAAATTCTCACATCTATCATGATGAGGCCTTCTTGGAGTTTCTGAAAGCCACCTACAGAGATGCACAAGAAGATGCAAGGACTTACAGAAAGAAGCTCAAGGAAAACATCAAGTACTTCACAGTTGCAGTAAGGAAAATCAAGGATGTCCATCTAAGAGAGATAATCATGGTGTGCAAGGACAACTGCTTGTGGCACCTAGCTTTTCAAACTCTAGAGAAACTGAGATTCACTGAGCTGTCAACAATAATGGACTTAATAGAACAAGGTGGGGCTAACAACAAGAGACTGTTTGATGACTTGAAGATAGATCAAGATCAAAGACTGCCTGAGGTTATCTCAAAGCCAAAGACAATAATCTTCCAAAGTCTATCTCAAGACAGCAGCATTGACCAGTTGGTGATCCCTTCAGATTTGACAAGAAAGAATAATACAAAGATCAACCAGGTGCTGCAAATGCTAAGGGCCAAGAGGGGAGTCAGGACAGCTGAGGAACTAGAGATGATTCACAATCTACAATCTTTTCTGATCCATGGAGTCATTCCTGAATCTGTCAAAGAAAAGAGCAAAAAGAAGGATGGGGATGATGATGATGATGAGGAGAAAACCTATAAAAGGAGATCTCAGTCAAGGAGAGATAAGGATGGATCTAGTGAAAGCAGCAGGATCAAATATTCAAAGAAATCAAAAGATGCTGGTGATGACAAGAGGGACTCCAAAGGGACAAAGGAAACAACCAGGAAAACAAGAAGTGGAATTCAGCAAGTCAAGGACATTGCTAGCAGTACTTTAACCACAACACAAGACTCTAAGTCTAGGGTGGGTACTGTTAGCAATGATCCTCCAAAATCATTATCTATGACTTCTGAACCTGAATTGCCACAGAAGGAAGATGAAGCCACAAAAGTAATTTCAAGAAAACACTACCACAAAGTTACAGCTAGTGGAGTGTTACAGTGGATGAAAGGGAAAGGAATGAAGCTACTTCCAAGTGATGTGGCACTGAAGACTAAATCTCCCTGTTCCAGAAAGGTATCTCTTGTGAAGCATTTGAAGATCAAGAGTGTACCCAGAAGGATAAGGATAACAAAGAAGACTGGAAAACTCACTAATGTTATTGGCATCAATGTGCTTCCACTAGATGAGGACTATGATGAAGATGCCCTAGCATTTTTGAGGGCTCAAAGGATCTTTGAAGTCAAAGTGAAGTTGGATCATCTAGAGATCAATTACACTGATGGAAGAGAAAGAATAATGAAACAAGGGGGATGGCAACATTTTGACACCTATGAGCAAGAAAGAATAAATGCCTTGTTAAATTTTGAAGAAAAGGAAGAAAGGGTGTGGAAAATAGAGATTGCCAGATTCATGAAGATGCACTCTGACTATGAAGAAAATCTAAAGAAGCTGAATGAAGAAAGGAGGCATGAGAAAGAAAAGGAGATGGCTGAGATGGAAGAAAGAGCAGAGGAGCTAAGGAAGAAAGAGCTGTGCAGGGTAAAGCAAAATCCTTATACTGTTGAGTACAAAAATCATTATGGAGGGATAAGCAAGATAAGGATGGAGTTCATACATTCATATGTGGAAAGTGCCCTCAGAACAGCAGCTGAAGATCTAAAAGATTCTCCTCTCTTTGAAGAACTGATTGCAAGGGATGAAATCTTACTGGCCATCTCTGAAATAAAGAAGAATGAAGAAATAAGGAAGAAGAAAGTCTATGATGATTTCTTAGAGAAACAATTGGAAACTGAAGCTTTGTAGCTCAAGGAGAATTTCTGTAAGACCAAATTTCCAAGTTGTTATCAAATTCTGTTCTTAACTTTATCTTCTTTATACTTGTTCTTTTTATGTAAGTTAGGCTTGTTATCAGACATGAAATTGTGCCTAAGGGTCTTACTCACAATTTGGGGGAGATTGTTAGGCTCAAGACATGTCTGAATACCACTATTAACAAGCCTACACTTTGTGACTATGTCACATTACATGACCTAGTGAGTTCTATCACTGGGATATAGTATAGGTCTCTAAATGTACTTGTCTTGTTCTCATGAACATTAGCTTGACCATATATGCTCAGAGTTATAATGAGTTTAGTAAAGTTTCTTGCATCTAGATTGTATATAGGCCATTGAATAATTGTCCTGGTAGAAGTTCAGAAGTGTTCATGCAGCAGGATAGAGATAAATAAGGCTATGAAGAAATAAGTTGCAGAAATTTGTCTAAGGCATTATATAGCAAAGTCAGAAGAAAGCTATGTCGTGAAGTCACCAATATCCATGTCGTGAAGTACTATATCGCATAGTCCATTTTGTACTATGTCGAGAAGTCCTCAAGACACATGTCGTGAAGTGTTGAAGTCAGCAAAGTCAAAGAAGCCTAGATCGTGAAGTCCTCAGAAGCCCTATGTCGCATAGTCTTCAAATGACCTATATCGCATAGTCTTCAAATGACCTATGTCGCAAAGTCGTCAAAGGCTATATCGCGAAGTCCTCACAAGTGAGATCGCGAAGTCAGGAATGAAGTGGAGTTCACGATATCAACACTTAGCCGTTTACAACAAGACAAATCAAGGTACAGATTCAAGAATCAAAAGAGACAAATACTGAAGCATTTGTTCTGGCAAGGTGGTCCAAAGAACAGATGGCAAATCTACAGCTAAACTTGGAGAGAAAGATAAGAGACAAGCAGCTACAGAAACGGGAAAGATTCCGAAAAGCAGGTGGTCCTTCCTGACACAGTTAACGTCTTATGGTAGGACAAGTTGGACTTTCAGCAAGGGGTAACTGTGTAAAAATAGGTGTGTGCACTAGTTTGTATAGGGCTAATATATATCATGCACATCCTATTGTTAGCTGCAAGAGAGATACACATAGTTATTTGCTAAGCTCTTTTCTCTGTAAGCAAACAAGGTCAAACTGTTCTTGTTTAGAAGCCAGAAATTCTATTGTGAATTTCTTGGAAAGCTGTAGTATTTAATTTGCTTATACAAAGTAGATTAAAGTGATTGTGTGTGTTATTTACTTTCTGCATATTACATATCATAATCATATACAGTCAGTTACTTAGTTTTCAAGAATCGAAAAATATATCAAACTATCCATTCACCCCCCCTCTGTCTAGTTTCTAGTAGTATTCATTTCTAACAAAAGTAATAGTATATTCAAATAAACTCGGTATATTGAACAAGCACATATTTTGATATTTGCACTTGAGTCCTTTTTTAGATTTTTAAGAGTAAAAAAATACGAATCATTAGATATGTTATTTTAAAATATTTTATATTTTAATATCTAAAATACTACTATTGATTACGTCAATAATATATTAAATTTAAATATTATATTGTTAGATTTATAAATCCAATATATATATATATTAAAATTTTATCAAATTATATATAATAACTAAAATCTAAATAAAAAATAAGAAAATATTAAAGAAGACCGTGCATCGCACGGTATATAAGCTAGTAATAATTTATTTATGAAATCGATTTAGTACTATATTTTAATAATTTTATTTATATTGTATATTACTAATGAAATTTTATTTCTTTGTTTTTTATGCTTTAATGTCTTCTTATGCTTTTCAATAAACCTGTTTACAACAGGTGTGTCGGGTCTATTGTTGGTTGTATCTCCGGGCCATCTGATAGTTAAATTTCATGTATAATGTTACGCTCTTTCTTTTTCATTTTAACAATAATTAGTAATTAGTAATTTACAATGTTAACCCTGACGACCATACCACCTAAACTCCCTTATACCAATTATATTTGTTACGCTCTTTCTTTTTCATTTTAACAATAATTAGTAATTAGTAATTTACAATGTTAACCCTGACGACCATACCACCTAAACTCCCTTATACCAATTATATATAGGATATAATTTCGAATTAACAAGAGCAGGCAAATAACCAATAAATGAAATAAACACAAAGGTCGAAATAAAAGTATAATCAGAGACTGAAAATGACGAGACAAGAAAGAACACTTATCTCTCAGGAGTTTTAACAAATACTGAAAGATAATAGTAACAGCTGAGTCGTCAAGCCTTAGAGAAGTCTTGACTGTTCTTGAAGAGATTATTGCCCCACTTACGCTGTGTTGGGTTGCAGCAATATCACTCCCGGGATAAAACAACACAGATCAATCCACTCACAGATATGGCAATGATCAACAGCGACATGCACCTCAGTTCGCCCAAGAACTATATATTCTGTATGTGTTGAGAGAAAACCAGAGAAGATAATAGTTGCTAGGGTTTTCAGAGTTACGTATATCCCTGTCTGTATGTATCAAACGTTCTCATTTGTATATATATATATAAATATAATACAAAATTAAAACGTAACAAACCAAATATTATAACTGAAGATATGACATTTAATACTAATTATTCTGATTTAATTACCATAACAGTAGTCATCAGGATTTAATAACAGTTACAGCTCAGTCAGGATTTCCTGGTCCATCAGGATTTGATCATCATCAGTACTCCAAGACATCAAGACTTGATATCCGTCAGGAGTGGCATCAGTACTTGATCGACCATCAGGATCCAAATACTGACACATGCCATCAGGATTTCACTCCAAGTACTGACCAGGCCATCAGGATTTGATCCAAGAACTGGTCCATCAGGATTTAGTATAAATCCTGACCCAGTTCGATTAGCTGTTATAAATAAATACTGATACTGTTAAATTAAATCAATAAATAATATCAAATAAACAGGTAATAAAACTCCTCGCCCAGGTCGCCTCGCGTACGCGAGACGCCGAGACATTCGCCCAAATCGCCTATCGACCCGAGTCGAGTCGTGACGTGGCGTGGCGGGGCGAGGCGAGGCGGGCGGCGCGCGTGAGGCACATACTAACACCATGCACACCCACATGCCTTAGTAGTTGTACACTACTCTTGCACATGGTTCTATATAAACCCACCAACCTCTCATTACCAATTCTATGTGGGATACAAGTTATTTCAATATAACCAACCCACATAACCCATTTTAAGCAACCTATTTCAACTCTATTTATTTATGGATTACAATAAGAAAATGTCTTAGATCCAAACATGAAAGTTTAAGTCCTCATTACAAGGAACAACTTCCAATTGTTAGTTTCCGGAAATTCCATCGAGAACATATATAAAATATGTCTCAAACTTTCCATTTTCTAACATAAGCAAATATGAGAATCCAAAAACATTATAATTTATAAGCAAATATTAACAAAATATTGGCACTCTCAACATTGTAATTATGAGAATCCAAAAACAAAGCTGATTAGGAGAATAAACCACATGTGAGCCGTAAAAGAACCGGTATTCATATTTTTTCACTTGGCCACCATAGAATTTATTTACACACAGAAACACTACAAAGAACAGCTTACTCTCCATTAGGTTTCATCTAAATACAAGTATTATGACCTCTTTAATTAAAGGTTGTTACGCCATAATTTCGGTTGCCTCAATTATCTCCTAATTTCCCAATATGAATCTAGTAATAATTAATTGCTTAACCACTTAGTAATATGCTCTCTCTGAAACGAGGAAACAATCAATCTAAATCAATCAGTTACTAAAAAATATCTCCAAACGATTCTTTCAAATCAGGAAAGAATCACAACGCTAATATAACTCTAAAAAGATAAAATCAACTTATCTCAACATATCCCTTAACAATCACAGGGATTAAAAATATTATCCTATCACAGAACTGCGTTGGCTTGATCCCTATATATAAACAGGGTACGCAGGCATCTTGGAAGAGGATCCGACACATCTAACAAGTCGAGACACCTTTCAAGTCCAGCCCCAAACATCCAAAAATCCCAAAATCCCCCATCATCATAATTCGTTATTCCAGCAATCCCCGAAATTTGTTATCACCAAATTCCTCCGTTAACAATTGGCGCTAGAAGGAGGGGTAATTTTTTGATTGTGGAGGACAATCAATCTATACAATACGCATGGGGGGTTATTATGGATCTGGAGCGGCTTTAATGGAGGAGCTAAACGGTGGAAGCGGTGGTTCGTGGTTCTATTCAAAATAAAGATAAGTTTTCTTATGATTTTGTCCATACAAATAAGCTATCTTATAAAATTCGTAGTAAATTTATTACATGTTAGATTTTGATGATTTTTTATGATCCGGAAAGCTTTTGTGATTTCCTACAACTTTCGTTCTTGGTGTTTTCTGAGATTATGTTTCGATCTATTCTCGAAATCACAAAACATAATCAGATCCCGTTTTTCAGTATTGAGAAGTTAATCAGCAGACGTTTTATTTGATTCCCGATTCGTTATAAGTCCGTTTCTGACGAGCCATATATCATCGGAAAGCTCTTTTCGTTTCCTGCAACTTTCATGTTTTGTGTTTTCCAAGAAAATATCGTTTACAGGGCCAAAAAGGTAAAAAAACGGATCTGGACAGAATCTGAATAATGGAGATGTTAAAGAATTGTGATGCAATATTCGTAGCACATGATTTGATTACTTCACTAGCTCGTGCATGGACAAAAATAAGTGTGGAAGATCCTTATCTGATAAAGGTAATATTTTCGAAAGCTCTCTTTTCCAAGGAGAATAATATTTTTGAAGATCCTATTTCGAGTAGGATAATATTTTTGAAGATCCTATTTCGAGTAGGATAATATTTTTGAAGACCCTCTTTCGAGGAGGATAATATTCTCTTTTGAAGATGATATTATTTTTGAAGACTTAACGGGTTAATCGTCTTCTGAAGGTTTTTCAAGGTGATTTTGTTTCAAGACCCTACGTGGTGATCGTTTTTTGAAGACCCTTCAGGGTAATCTTGTTTTGAAGGCCATGCATCATTCGCATCATGCATTTATTAATATCATCATGTGCATCATTCGCATCATGCATTCATTCATATCATCATGTGCATCATACATTTACTCGTAAACATTGGACATTCTTAGATTTTGTGGTTGTCTCTGTGTGATATTTTCGAAGACCCTTATTTGCGGAGGGTATTGCTTGAATTATTTTTGAAGGCCCTTTTGTAAGGTGTTGCTTGGGAATTATTTTTGAAGGCCCTTCTTTAAGGTGTTGCTTGGAAATTATTTTTGAAGACCCTCTATTGAAGATGTTAATATTTTTGAAGGCCCTTCTTTGATTAAGGTGTTGCTTGGAATTATTTTTGAAGGCTCTTCTTTAAGGTGTTGCTTGAAAATTATTTTTTAAGGCCTTCTTTATGAAGGTGTTGCTTGGAATTATTTTGAAGGCCCTTCTTTATGGAAGGTGTTGCTTGGAGTACCTTGGTAAACCCGTACTTCCGGTGTGCTTATCCGTACTTCCGGAAAGCTCACCAAGAATATAGTTCTTCCCTTTTCTTAAACTCTGCTTAGCATAGAGTGTATAAGAAGGCGATGTTACTCTTCCCTTTTCTTAAACTCTGCTTTACATAGAGTTTATAAGAAGGCGAGGTTACTCTTCCCTTTTCTTAAACTCTGTTTTGCATAGAGTGTATAAAAAGACGAGGTTACTCTTCCCTTTTCTTAAACTCTGCTTAGCATAGAGTGTATAAGAAGGCGAGGTTACTCTTCCCTTTTCTTAAACTCTGCTTTGCATAGAGTGTATAAGAAGGCGAGGTTACTCTTCCCTTTTCTTAAACTCTGCTTAGCATAGAGTGTATAAGAAGGCGAGGTTACTCTTCCCTTTTCTTAAACTCTGCTTTGCATGAGTGTATAAGAAGGCGAGGTAATTATCTTATTCTCATTCTCCTACACTTACAAAGTTACTCGTACATATGTTCTTCTCGCATCTCGCATGTTGTCTCTCTCGCAAGCACAGACATATTACGGGCACATCATGTTGTCTCTCTCGATTTTACAGCCATATTACGGGTAATTATCTTCTTCATATTATCTGCTAATCTTCTACTCCTAGTTGTTTCATTGACTCAGGAAATTCGGAAGATCAAAGCACGCTTAGTTCTCCAGTCCATCAAGTTGCACTGAAGAACTGGGGGGTAGTTGTTACGCCATAATTTCGGTTGCCTCAATTATCTCCTAATTTCCCAATATGAATCTAGTAATAATTAATTGCTTAACCACTTAGTAATATGCTCTCTCTGAAACGAGGAAACAATCAATCTAAATCAATCAGTTACTAAAAAATATCTCCAAACGATTCTTTCAAATCAGGAAAGAATCACAACGCTAATATAACTCTAAAAAGATAAAATCAACTTATCTCAACATATCCCTTAACAATCACAGGGATTAAAAATATTATCCTATCACAGAACTGCGTTGGCTTGATCCCTATATATAAACAGGGTACGCAGGCATCTTGGAAGAGGATCCGACACATCTAACAAGTCGAGACACCTTTCAAGTCCAGCCCCAAACATCCAAAAATCCCAAAATCCCCCATCATCATAATTCGTTATTCCAGCAATCCCCGAAATTTGTTATCACCAAATTCCTCCGTTAACAAAGGTATCTAGTAACCATAAGACCATATGAAAACACTACAAAGTAGAGTAGAAAACAATAGAAGTAGTCGAGTTATAAACTGAGAATTGGCATGAAGATTAACCAATAATGACAATTAATAACGGAAGCAAATTCAAGTAGAACACTAAACCAAACCTTTAAAATGTTAAGTAGTCTGCAACTATTCCAACTTTGGCATGAATAGTTGACTGATTGTCATTGCAACTTCAAGATGCATTACCTAAAAAACAAAGGCAGAACCCATAATGGATTAAAAATTGACAGGACAAAAATTAAAGAGGAGAAAATTAAGAGAAAAATGTAAGACTTATGATTCGTAACACTGTGTCGATCCCAACATCCATGTTCAAATCAAGGCAATTTCGATAGCAATCATGGACTCATGGGGAGGTTTTGACTCTTGTTCGTGGTTTTGAGGAGAGCGGATATGGATAAATGAGGATTAGGCGGTTATATGATTTTTTCGGATAAACTTTACAAACCCACCTCTTGTAGAGCGGGTCGCGGGATAGTTTTTCGCTCAAAAATTTAAGCGGGATCTTTTTCCCTCGTACCGAGATTATTTTTTGCTTAGAATATTTTTACTTTAAGTACCTTTTTTGAATTTTCTTTTTGTAGTATACTAGCCTATAATTCGTGATGCACAGACTTTTTAATAACGTGATTTAATAATTATTATTTTATTATTTATGTTTTAATTTTATATTAATTACATTTGTTAAAACATAAGTACATGTGTTAAAGTTTTTTAATAACTAAAAGTATTGAAATAGGTTTTAAAATAAATATGTAAGTTTTTGTACCTAATATTTTTGGAAAAGGAGGGGGTTTTGTAATAAAGAATAAAAAACGTAACATGTTTTAGTCGAAAAAGATAATTGTCTTGCCTTTGTTAAAAAAAATAAGTATACATATTAAAATAGGTAAACTTTTTTTAAATACTAATGTGTTTTAGCTGAAAAAACAATTGTTTATAAATATATAATAATATCACCATGTCGCCGTTGTTATTTTTAGAAAATTAGTTGTTTTAGTTAAAATATAGAAAATAGGTAATGTGCTGAAAAACACATAAATTTATTTATTAAATAATTATATCACCTTTATACGTGTGTGTATGTTGTCCATGTTATTTTTAGAAGATAAGTTGTTTAAGTTAGAAAATATAAAACATGTAATGAGCCTGTGTTATTTTAGTTAGAAAAATAAGAAACAAGTAATGTGCTGAAAAAAAACAGTTGGTTATTTATTAATAATTATACAACAAAATTTTACGTTTTTATATATATGTTGCCCGTATTATTTTTAGAAGATGAGTTGTTTAAGTTAGAAAATATAAAATATGTACTTTGCATGTGTTATAATTTCTAGAAGATGAGTCATTTTATTTAGAAAATATAAAACAGGTAATATGTTTTAGCTGAAAAATGTAATTAGATAATTATTAGTAATTATAATATAAAATATTTAGAAGATGAGTTGTTTAATATATAAAATAGATAATATTAGTTGTTTTATTTAGAAAATATAAAACAGGTAATATATTTTATTTGAAAAAGGTAATTACATAGTTATTAGTAATTATAATATAAAATATTAAGAAAATAAATTGTTTAAGTTAGAAAATATAAAATCGGTAATGTGTCCGCATTATTTTAGAAGATGAGTTGTTTTAATTATAAAATACAAAACTAATATTTGGAGGGAAATAAGCAACTAATGAGGGAGGGAGGGATTGAGTAATTAACAGATCTGTTGTCTCAGAATTCCTAGAAAAAAAGAAGATATTTGGTCAAAAAAAGAAAAGGAAAGAAGAAAGATACGGGGATTAAATAATTTGATGAAGGAGAAAAAAGATAACAAAAGCTTAGCAATAATAGAATATAAATGCATTATTTTTCTTGACGGACCTACAAATACATACATATTTGTACTCAAGCTGTGATATGGTAGCCAGTTAAAAAATTGGGAGGCAGTATTTTTTTATTTATTTTTTGAAATGATTGAGAGGCAATTTTAAAATTCATATGTATGTTATAGCGTACACGTAAGTAGTGTAAACATTATTTAATATTTAAAATTTATTAAAACAGTGATGAAACGTCTTCCGCCAAAAATTAAAGAACTTCCAGCTATACAAGTACGTGTGTACATGCACGTGATTAGAACTCTTTTAACTACCTATGTTATGGCTCATTTGTTAAATCTGAACAAATTTTTCTGAATAATTAAGATTCTGGACGAGTGATAAATCTGAGTGATGAATAATGATGTCGTTTGATAAATGTTTTAATATTTCTGAATGATAACATTTACCGGACATTTTTTTATTATTTTCTCATTGGAAAGAAACGTGTTTAACGAGAGAGTGGTTCGAATGTATTATACTCTATAATTAAATATTGATGTTATGTTATATATTTTAAAATATAACTTGATATTTGAATTGTGAAAAAAATGATAATCAATATAATAATATTTGAAATAATATTAAAGTAATGAAATATAAAACAATAGTTCTTTTCTATATTTATTTAAAATTTCGGTGAAAGATCAAGACGACGAAAATTCAAAAGAAACCTTACATTAAAAATATTATTATTTTTTATTTAAAAACATATTTCGTAGAATATTTTTAAAAAATTTAAAAAATTATTAAAATGCTGCTGCAAAGCGCGGCTTAGTAAACTAGTTTAGTTAAAATCACAACATGTATTATATAAAAAGATTAGATCTTTTAACATAATATTGTAAAATATAAATAAATAATTTTAAATGCTTTGGAAGGAAAAGTTAATGTATATATTACATTAGATTATTAATTTAATTTTCATATAATCTAAGAAAATGACAACTAGAAAAAAAAAATGTTATGGAAAAAAGATTTGGATTTTTTAATCAGCAAAGAATCCGAGTGAATAGCAGGTGAACCATTCAGATAGAAATTGGAAGGGGTAGTCGTCCAGTAGATTTTACGAGTCGTCCAGATTTTAAAAATATCACTGGGCCTAAACAAACGACCTGAACGCCAAATTTAGAACAATTCAGTTCATATTCTTTCATTGAGTAGTTAACAAATGGGCCCTTACTCGTAATGACTTCCACAAACAAAGAAGTTACAATTTAACTAGCAATAACTTTTACAAATAAATATTTGTAGTTAAAGATAACTTTTAGCTACTAATATTTATTAGTAGATAATTTATTGGTAGATAAATGTCAGATTTCTTGTAGTGTGTTAGAAAAAAAATAGAAAAGTAATCTATTTTAGCCGAAAAGGTAACTGGTTAAGGATAATGTTATTAATTAATAATATCTTTTTAAAAATAAGTAAGGGTAATTAAGTAAAATCACTTTGGTACCGACCAAACTTTTAACGTTTCGTATATTATATAATAGTATCGATAGATATTTTATATATTTTCTTCTTGAATTTTTTTTCTTAAAAAGTTCATATTTAAAATTTTTACAAAAATATTACAGGCCGCTGCGAAGCGCGGCTTAGTCGACTAGTACTATTATATAAAGGAGAAGACGGGGGCGGTGAGGTGGCGCTCTCATGTCGCTTCTTTCTATTTTTCTAATTTTCTCAAATTTTTGAATTAATAATATAAAAAATTCAAAAAAATCTCAATTATCTTTTAAATACTTACTAATAGAGGAAATATATTACTAATAGAGGAAACATATATTTTTTTTGCATTTAAAATCCCTACTAATGGAGAAAGTAAATATACAATAAATCTTTATTAATGGAGGAAACTAAATATCATTAATGGAAGAAACTAAATATTCAATTATAAGAGCCTTCAAAATATCTAAATTATAAAAAAAAGGTGTATTACCTTACATTATTTTAAAATTTCTTCTATTATTATCTAAATATTCTCATAATATTTTTTTTCAAATGAAATTAACATTTTAACATTCTCTTATCCTAAACTTTTTTTTATGTGATATAATAGAAAATACAGGAACGGTTTGATAAATAAGAAGTTAAGAAATTAGATCGGTCTTGCATAAGAAATTAAATAATTAATACCAAAGATTAGAAAAAATCTCAATTGCCTTTTAAATATTTACTAATGGAGGAAACTAAATATACAATTTCAATATTCTTGCATTTAAAATCTCTACTAATGGAGGAAAGTAAATATAATATTCTTACATTTAAAATCTCTACTAATTGAGAAAGTAAATATATAATAGATCTTTACTAATGGAGAAAACTAAATATTACAAATGGTGGAAACTAAATATTCAATTATAATATTCTTGCCTTCAAATATCTAAATTAAAAAAAATGTATTACTTTACTTTATTTTGAACTTCCCTTTATTATTATCTAGATATTCTCATAATATTTTTTTTCAAATGAAATTATCATCTTAACGTTGTGTTCTCCTAAACTTTTTTTTTTAATGTAATATAATAGAAAATACAAAAACATATTAGTAAATAAGAAGTTAAGAAATTAGATCGGTCTTTCATGAGAAATTAAGTAATTACTTGGTAAATAATTAATTACATTTAATACTTTCATACAAACAACTAATTAATAGTATAAATATACACTTAAACTCTGTTAATTATCTACTACAATTTTTGTTGTAAACATTGTTCTTTTTTACTTTTTTGTTTGTTAAAACTGTGTATATGAGTACATGAGTATGAGACTTTTTCCTTTACGTTATTTATCTTATTACGTTTGTTTGTATGATCATATTAAAATCTTTGTCAAGACAAGTTATTTGCTAGTAGTGTTGATTGAGTTAAGACATGGATTAATAAGGAGGGAGATTCATCAGTTAATCAGTTAAAATAATAGGTCGAGCAAGGTGATTTTTATGTACATTCTATGGGCTGGTCTCGATCTCGCTTGATGGTAGTTGTGAATTGATTTATATGTTTATAGTTTTGAATTTATAGTTAAAAGTTGATACACATGTATACAAGGTAACTCGAAAGTGGAGAATTCATCATGTCTTCAAAAACAAATTTTATCATTATTTTTAACGTTTAGATAGGTATTGCTACAATTTTTATGAGAAAAAATTATATCTGATATGGTCAGAAAATTAATTATAGAAATATAATTGACAAGTCAATGGAAAGACCGATATTTAAGGCCCGACACCCTAATTATTCATTAATTTCATAATTAATGAATAGGGAAAATATACCGCTCATGAAAAGAGTCCAAAATATGGTAAATTCATCAAAGAAGGATCCGGAATCCCAATTAAAGGCAATTAATGAGTCATAGCCTTTATCAACAAGGAAACGAATTCTCCAGCAAGAAATACAATGTTTATCCAATATCAAAAAGGAGACTTATTCGCTAAGTCTCCTAAACATACCATAAATACCAGGCTCCAGACGCCTATATAAGGACCCTGATCCTACAATCAGAACTACGTTTTGGACACAATTACATACGTCATCTACTACGTTTTGGAGACAGCTCCATACACCATCTACTACGTTTTGGCACAGCTCCATACGTCACAACGCCTCAAAAGCGCAACATGTTAGGCTCAAGACATATCTGAATACCACTATTAACAAGCCTACACTTTGTGACTATGTCACATTACATGACCTAGTGAGTTCTATCACTGGGATGTAGTATAGGTCTCTAAATGTACTTGTCTTGTTCTCATGAACATTAGCTTGACCATGTATGCTCAAAGTTATAATGAGCTTAGTAAAGTTTCTTGCATCTAGATTGTATATAGGCCATTGAATAATTGTCCTGGTAGAAGTTCAGAAGTGTTCATGCAGCAGGATAGAGATAAATAAGGCTATGAAGAAATAAGTTGCAGAAATTTGTCTAAGGCATTATATAGCAAAGTCAGAAGAAAGCTATGTCGTGAAGTCACCAATATCCATGTCGTGAAGTACTATATCGCATAGTCCATTTTGTACTATGTCGAGAAGTCCTCAAGACACATGTCGTGAAGTGTTGAAGTCAGCAAAGTCAAAGAAGCCTAGATCGTGAAGTCATCAAATGACCTATGTCGCATAGTCATCAAATGACCTATGTCGCATAGTCATCAAATGACCTATGTCGCATAGTCGTCAAATGACCTATGTCGCATAGTCGTCAAATGACCTATGTCGCATAGTCTTCAAATGACCTATGTCGCAAAGTCTTCAAAGGCTATATCGCGTAGTCCTCACAAGTGAGATCGCGAAGTCAGGAATGAAGTGGAGTTCACGATATCAACACTTAGCCGTTTACAACAAGACAAATCAAGGTACTGAATCAAGAATCAAAAGAGACAAATACTGAAGCATTTGTTCTGGCAAGGTGGTCCAAAGAACAGATGGCAAATCTACAGCTAAACTTGGAGAGAAAGATAAAAGACAAGCAGCTACAGAAACGGGAAAGACTCCGAAAAGTAGGTGGTCCTTCCTGACACAGTTAACGTCTTATGGCAGGACAAGTTGGACTTTCAGCAAGGGGTAACTGTGTAAAAATAGGTGTGTGCACTAGTTTGTATAGGGCTTATATATATCATGCACATCCTATTGTTAGCTGTAAGAGAGACACACATAGTTTTTATCTTAAGCTCTTTTCTCTGTAAGCAAGCAAGTTCAAACTGTTCTTGTTTAGAAGCCAGAAACTATCCATTCACCCCCCCCTCTGTCTAGTTTCTAGTAGTATTCATTTCTAACAAGTGGTATCAGAGCGTAGGCTGTTAACGTACAAACAGGAAAAGATCAAGAATGAGTTCACAGAAACTAAGCAGTATCAAGATTCCTCCCTTTAACAAGGAGCACTACAGTTTATGGAAAAAGAAGATGTTGCTTTTCATCAAAGCTTCTAACCCCATGTATTTAGATATTCTAAAGCATGGTCCCTTCATTCCAATGATCGAGATTGGTGAAACAACCAATGGCACTGAGATTGTACCAGCAAAACATGTGCCCAAAGATCCCTCAAAATACACTGATCCTGAAAAGGAAAAAGTAGCACTGGATGGACATCTTCAACTTATCATTTGTGAATCTATGGACTTCAACATGTATGGCACTGTTGCTCATTGTACTAGTGCCAAGAAGATGTGGGATCTTATAGAAGTGCTCTGTGAAGGAACTACTGAAGTAAGAAAGAACAAGAAGCAGATTCTTGTTTCACAATATGAAGCCTTCATGGCTCAGCCAAAAGAAGGAATCACAGAAGTGTTTGAGAGATTCAACAAGCTGATAAACGAGCTCAAACTCTATGACAAACACTATGAAACAGAAGAGCTCAATATGAAGTTTCTACTAACTCTTCCAGATCACTTGTGTTAGGCCGAATACACAATATATAATCAAGTATGTTTGAGAATAACAATCAAGAACACAGGTTTGTAAATCAACAAACTGAATTATATTAAATAATTCTCTCTTAGTGATGTTAATGAATCACAAAGAGCTACTAGGTTACAAGAATAATATATTCAATGTTCGTATCCCTTCTAGGGATAACCTATCTGTGTTTTTATAGTACACAGCTACATACAATCCTTATCTAATTGATACTCCTATAAATTAGCTATACAATTATTATCAATTAAGGATTGCTTCAGTCTTCTGTCCAGTCTCCTTAGCTGTATCAATATATTCTGCTTCTTTCCATCTTCAGAATATATTGCTTCTAGAATCTTTATCTTTGCACCGACAGCTAAGTCAACTTTCATCCTGTCAGACTTTAACAAACTCTGACCGGCTTCTATATAAACTCTTCACCCAGTCAGACTTTACCAAACTCTGACTGGCTTCTATGTAAACTCTGATATGTACCTGGGACTTAAACACTGATGAACAAACGTCAGCAATTATATCTAACAATCTCCCCCAACTTGTTCATAATAAAATGTACAAGTTAAAAAGATAATTGATGATGTCAAAACATATAACAAATGCAGTGTTTAAAATATGTCAGAGTTTAATTTTAAAACAGAGTTTCAATTTAACTTAGAACAGAAAACATAAAAACTTATAGTCAGATTTTACTTGACTTCTTGAACATCAGGTACTGTCCTGAGATAATCAATCAACAGTCTTCTTTCAGCATTCTCAAGTTCAGCTATCATAATCTCTTTCAGCTCCTTATACTCTGGATCTCCTTCACCAGTTTGATATATGGCAGCCCTCAGAGAATAGATACTGTTTTTCTTCATGTCATTCCCTAGTCGAATGTAATGAGCTTTGTCTGACTCTAGGTTAAATTCTAAAACCTTTACTCCAAGTGCAGTTTTAAATCTAGCACTGTTTCTTTTCATTTCCACTATTTTTCCAGCATGATCCCTATACTTTGGAATATAGACACTTGACACTCCTCCTCCAAGCATAGCTTTAGATCTCAGCATCTTCTCTCTCAACACTTGAGCAACATCATGAGTGTGTCTGTTCTTGACTTTCAAAAGATAAAGTACATATTCAAGTTCTTCCCATGATTTGAGATTGACATCAGATTCTCCAACCTTATAAACTCTTCCATCACTCATGAAGTATAACAGAAATTGCTTCTTCAATACTCTGTGAAAAATCAACTGAACAGACTCTAACTTATCAAGGTTTTCTTGTGTAACCCCAATACCAGATTCTGCCAGTGAAATGTTGTCTTGAGATCTGTTATTTGTTCTTCTCTCTCTGTGTGAACCCAGTCCAGATTTATCAAAGGCTTCTTTTCCCAATACTGTTCTGGTTTTTGAGAAATTTACAGCTTCAAGAATTTTTGGTTTGCTGAATCCTGGAAGTAGTGTAGATTTCTGTACAACTTGAGCAACGTCAGAGGTTGTCATATCTTCAATAGAAACATCAACTTGAGCAGCGTCAGAGGTTGATTTAAACTTTTTATTCAGGTTAGGCTCTTCAATCATCACACCTTTACCTTTATCAGCATTTGAACCACTAGGCCTCCTTGAGTACTGTAAACTCTGATCAGAGTTTACATTCTCTTTGATAACAATTCCTTTTTCTTTTCTCCTTGGAGCCTTGATTTCCTTCTTCTTGTAAATTCCAGCTTCAACATCTTTCCCGTGTTCTTCAGCAAGCAATTGCTCTTCTGCCTGGATATCTTCAATAGTAACATCTTTACCATGTTCTGCGAAGAATAACTGTGTAGCAACTTCTTCATCAGTAACTGGAGATTTAGAGGAAAGAAGTAAACTTCTAACCCTTGAAGAAGACTGCCCTCCAGTGTTTAATCTTTTTCCATCAGCATTTGTCTGAGCATCAGAGTTTGACCTCCTCCCTTGCCTTTGAACATTCTTTGATCTTGGTTCTTTATCTTTTGCACCACCATCAATGGTATCATCCTTCCGAGTCAGAGTTTGAGAGATCTTGCATTTGTCTTTAGATACTCTCTCCCCCTTTTTGACAGCATCAGAAATCGATACTGATGTGAGCAATTCAATGGAATTTGCAATTTCATCCAACTTAGTTGACATTTTGACTTGATTTTCTTCAACTTTGGACAACCTGGAATCAAAATTCTTCTGATCTTTACACAAAGAGATGTATAGAGATTTGTCCTTTTGCTGTGTAAGCTCTCTTTGAGTTATATCATTCCTCAATCCTGTAATCACCTTGTCAGAATCATCAAAACGATTGTTCAATGATTTGATTTGTACAATAGTTGCTTTGAGATGACTGAGAAGTTCTGGATTTGTAATCTCTTTGGAAGACTTTGTGACAAAATCTGCAGCTCTTTCATTGGAAAAGATAGTATCCTTGCTTGACCAATTTGAGAAGTACATATTCTGAAAATGTTCTGCAGTAGCACGATTGACTTCTCTTTCTTCTTCAGAGTTTGCTTGAATGTCAGACAACTCTACTTGTATACCAGGATTGGAATGAGCAAGACTAGCTTCAGCATTGTCATCCTCTGCTTCATTCTCTGTAATGACATTCTCTGCCACTTTTTCAGGATCATCAGAGTGTGCATTATTACTAAACTCTGTTTCTCTTTGAACAATCTCAACAACAGATTGTTGTAGAGCTTCAAGAACTAGAGCATCCTCAGAGTTTGCAACAAACTCTGCTTCAAAAGGAACATTGTCTGTTGCATCCTTTTCAACAACATCAGGATTTGCAGTTTCTGTAGCAACAGCTTCTGTAGCATTAGCAGCTAAAGTCTGATTGACTTCCTCACCTTTCTCAACTTCAAAAGTAAGTATTTCTGTGTGAGAAGCCATAGATTCTTCAATTCTCACAGTATCTAGATCAGCTTCCAAACCCTCTGTAAAATGTTCAGAGTTTAAAGAGGTGTTTGCTTCAACTTCCATATAAAATCCTTGAGACTCAAAAATCCTGCTATCAGAGTGATCAGCAGCTTCCTCAACTACATCATCAGCATTTGATGTAGGAGCTTCTGTTGCAGTATTTAATCTGTCCTTAGTAGGCACAGTAGTATCAAAAATCTCCTCTTGTACTTCAGGAGTTACATGCTCCATAGAAACTCTGTCCTCAAAGACAGCTTCATCCTCTTGAATCTGAACTTCAAGATTTTCTATAGCTTTGGAAGTAATATTCTCAGCACCAAATAGATGTGCTGATACTAATCTTCTTTTTCTCTGATGAAGAGTTTCTTCATCAGATTCAGTCTCTTCATCAACTTCAGCAACAGACTTTAACCTGTTAGCTCTAACTTTTCTTTTCTTCCTTGAAGTTTCAACAGAGGTTGACCCCTCAACATCATCAGTATTTAAAGTTGTAGCAGCCTTGAAAGCTCTGTGCTTAATCCTCCCTCCAGTCTTTTGTCTTGGAGCTACTTGAGTATCATTGTTTATCTGCTGTGGTTGCTGTTGTGATTGAGGTTGAGGGTTTAAAAACTGATGAACCCTCTCAGGTAACAACAACTCACCAACATTGAATTTCTTCAAATCCTTATTTGTAAGGTCAGAGAATACCCTTTTATGCAATTTGAATGAGGGAATTACTTCCTCCTCATTAATCTCAACATTATTAACACAAGCAGAGAATAAAATCTGACAAAATCTAGAAAAGTAGACTACATTCCTATTCTCTGTCATTTTCTCTCCTATATTCATCAAGACAAGTCTAGCAAAATCGTAATTACTACCAAAAAGAAGTGAATACCCGATTTGTAGACTATCAATTGGAATCGCATCCCAATTGGTACATTTCTTCCCGAACGCTCTGGTTATGCAATCGAAAAAGAAACTCCATTCCTTTCGTAAGAGCGGTCGCTTCAACTGGCCTATCTTGACTAAAGATCCAGAGTATCCAACGGCTTGCATCATTCTTTGAAGGTCAGTATCACTAACAGCAATGGTGTACGCATCAGATTCTGCAAAACCCATTGCTTCACGTACAGTTCCTGGAGTAATGACATACTCTGTCTCTTGAAACTCAAAAACAATCGATGGAGTTCCAGAATCACCACCGTTATCATATACACCAGTTTCCCAGAAAGCTTTGATCTGAGATCCATAAAGCTTTGCAGGCTCCACTAAAGCACGCCCAATTTTCGATTGAGCAAGGAAATTTTGCAGTAAATGAAACGCCTCCGGTGTGTTCTCATTGCTAAGAGGTGCTGCATAGTTATTTGGGACAAAGTCTAATCCAACAGAGGTAAACATGGAGGTTGCCATTAGAAATCAGAGATTAAAAGTAAGAAAGTGTATGAGAAAGATTTTGCAGAAAAGTGTTTGTAGAATTGTGTGAGTGAAAAGTATGTGTGAAAATGATAAGTGAGTAAAAGATTAGACGTTTGTGAGTGTATTGTATTAATATGAGATTAAAAATAAAAAAAACTGAACAGTTTTTAATCATTAATACACAACTGTCTTACTCCTGTAATTATGTGAGTGGGACACGTGTCACACATGCAGTTACTGATAGCAAATAAGTGACAATTTTCAATGCGCATGCGCAGTAAAAACAGCAATAATTACCGTCTATTACACTTTTCTAGGCATTAACCTCTTGAACAACTGTCCAATCATACTCTTTTTAAATTTTCAAAACAAATGTCTTTTTCTCAAAATTATAAAATGTCTGAAACCAACAAAATTTATTTTAACCATCAGAGATTAAAATTAAATTACCTCGGCGTAGAGTACACAAATCATCAGTGTTTATCAATTCTCCTCTTTTATACATAAACTCTTTTCACAAACTGTACAGGTGTGTGTATTGGTGTGTGAATTAGCAGAGTTTACTGAATATAAATATTTAGACCATCTCAAAGTGCATAGAATCCACAAACTAAAGCAGTAATAACTGGTTGCCTAAACTCTCATGTATAAAATAAAATCTGATTCTTATGTCTAAACTCTGTATACTGATATCCTTTCATTTGGATATATCTTTTATTTTTCACCCCCTTTCTATATATGCTTTCATATATATTTTTAATTTTTTTTTTTTTATTTATTTTTCCAGTAATCAGTGGTTGGTACTAGTCACCAAAAATCAAAGATTTTAGCCCTTATTTCATACAATAAGTTCCTGGATCTTCCTAGGCCCAACATGATCTCAAAGGAATTTGTGCTCTGTTTGGCATCTTTTGATTTGAGGGTGAATTATTTGCAATTAATAATCAGAGTTTAGACTTTTCATCAGTTAATACAATTAATTTATGAGAGAAAATGCAAACAGCTAATACAGACTCAGTGTATAGGATCAATAAACTAAGAGATGCTATAAATATAGAGACAGTATCATGCTGTGTAAAATTTCTGCACATTTTGTAATCAGAGTTTATAATACTTAGAAGGATTCATAATTACTTACTGAAAATCATGCTTCATACATTTTTCTTCATCGGTCCATGTGTTTCAGACAAAATTACAATCAGAGTATAACATTAGACTGTAACTATCAGAGTATGATTGTCAGAGTATGACTAACAGAGTTTACTTATCAGAGTATAACATGCTGGTACAAATAACAGTTAATACATGCAAGGAATCATGAGCATAAAAATCAAACATGTATAGTTTTTGAGTCTAACCCGTATCTCTAGTCGAAACCAGAGATCATTCCAAGTTCATTTACCAATCTTGTAAAAGTAGCTTCACTCAAGGGTTTGGTGAAGATATCTGCAAGTTGTTGGTCTGTAGACACAAAATGAAGCTCAATGTTCCCTTCTTCCACATGTTCCCTGATAAAATGATACCTTATGCTAATGTGCTTGGTCATGGAGTGTTGGACTCGATTACCTGTCATAGCAATAGCACTTTGGTTATCACAGAAAATAGGTATTTTAGAGTACTTCAAACCATAATCCAGCAATTGATTCTTCATCCATAGAATCTGTGCACAACAGCTACCAGCTGCTATATACTCTGCTTCTGCTGTGGATGTAGAAATTGATTTCTGTTTCTTGCTATACCAAGAAACCAATCTGTCACCTAAAAATTGACAGCTTCCACTTGTACTTTTTCTGTCTATCTTACAGCCTGCAAAATCTGCATCAGAGTAACCAATTAGCTTAAACTCTGATTCTCTAGGATACCACAAACCCAAGGTTATGGTTCCTTTGAGATATTTGAAGATCCTTTTTACAGCTGTTAGATGAGGCTCTCTGGGATCTGCTTGAAATCTTGCACAAAGACATGTTGCATACATGATATCAGGTCTACTTGCAGTGAGATACAGTAAAGACCCTATCATTCCTCTGTAGTTAGTCATATCTACTGAGGCTCCTGTGTCTTTGTCTAGCTTTGTTGCTGTAGCCATGGGAGTTGTGGCAGATGAACTATCAAGCATACCAAATTTCTTTAGAAGATTTCTGGTATATTTTGCTTGATTGATAAAAATACCATCATCTGTTTGCTTGACCTGTAAGCCTAGAAAATAACTAAGCTCTCCCATCATGCTCATTTGATACCTGGATTGCATAAGCTTTGCAAACTTCTTACAAAGTTTGTCATTAGTAGATCCAAAGATAATATCATCTACATAAATTTGAACTAAAAGCAAATCATCACCAGAATTGAAATAAAACAATGTTTTATCAATTGTACCTCTTGTGAATCCACTTTCTAAAAGAAATTGAGCAAGAGTTTCATACCATGCTCTTGGTGCTTGCTTTAGTCCATATAATGCCTTGTCAAGCCTGTAGACATAATCTGGATACTTGGGATCTACAAATCCTGGTGGTTGTTCAACAAATACTTCTTCTTCAAGCTTCCCATTGAGAAAAGCACTTTTTACATCCATCTGAAAGACTTTAAACTTCTTGTGTGCAGCATAGGCCAGAAAAATTCTTATGGCCTACAATCTTGCAACTGGAGCAAAGGTTTCATCATAGTCAATTCCTTCCTGTTGTGAATAACCTTTAGCCACAAGTCTAGCCTTGTTTCTTGTAATCACACCTTCACTGTCAGTCTTGTTTCTGAAAACCCACTTTGTACCTACAATTGATCTATTCTTTGGTCTAGGTACAAGTGTCCAGACTTCATTTCTTTCAAATTCATTTAACTCTTCTTGCATTGCTGTTATCCAGTTTGCATCTTGAAGAGCTTCCTCCACTTTCTTTGGTTCTGTTTGAGACAAGAAAGCATGATACAGACACTCATTATTTGTTGCACTTCTAGTTCTCACACTAGCATCAGGATCTCCAATTATGAGATCAGGTGTGTGTGCCTGTGTCCACTTTCTTGCTGTTGGTAAGTGGTTTCTTGCATCATTATTGGATCCTCCCCCTTGATCCATGCTCTCCTGATTCATATGTTGACTCTCTGTAGCATCTGAGGCTCCCCCTGAATTGGATGCCTCAGAGTTTGAACTGTCAGAGTTTGAATCAGTTTCCTCAACTGACTCGCTTGCTGTGTCTTGTTGAGCTTCTTCACGCTCCCCCTCAACTGGTTCTCTATTGTGTTCAACTCGAGAATTTTCAATTTCTCCAGTATTTACCAGTAGAGGTCCAGAGTATGCTTCGTCAGAGTTTGTCAGAACCGCTTCATCAGAGTTTGTCGGTACTGCTTCATCAGAGTTTACATCATCAGAAAATAAACCTTCATTTTCAAAACACAGTTGATCATATCCATCTAAGTCATCAAGTCCAGTTATTTTCTTGTCATCAAATGACACATGAATGGATTCCATGATCACTTTAGTTCTCAGATTGTAGACTCTGAATGTTTTTGTTGACAATGGATAGCCAACAAAGATTCCTTCATCAGCTTTTAACTCGAATTTGGTCAACTGTTCAGGATGAGTCTTCAACACAAAGCATTTGCATCCAAATATATGAAAATATTTCAAATTTGGCTTCTTATTTTTCACCATCTCATATGGTGTTTTCCCATGCTTGTTGATCAATGTTGCATTCTGAGTAAAACAAGCAGTTTGAACAGCT
This sequence comes from Heracleum sosnowskyi, assembly GCA_030848705.1. Classification (NCBI taxonomy): domain Eukaryota; kingdom Viridiplantae; phylum Streptophyta; class Magnoliopsida; order Apiales; family Apiaceae; genus Heracleum; species Heracleum sosnowskyi. The sequence goes on along the minus strand of CM061242.1, from coordinate 2,078,040 downwards.
TCTGCCCAGAAATAGGTTGGTAACTTTGCTTCACCAAGCATTGTTCTGGCTGCTTCAATTAAAGTTCTGTTCTTTCTTTCAACTACACCATTTTGCTGTGGAGTTCCAGGTGCAGAAAATTCTTGTTTCACTCCTCTTTCCTTGCAGAAAGCTTCCATGATTGAGTTTCTGAATTCAGTTCCATTATCACTCCTTATAATTTTGACTTTGTGCTGTGATCCTTTGTCCAGTAGATTTACATGATCCATCAGAGTTTGAGCAGTTTCATCCTTCTTTGACAAGAAATACACCCATGTATATCTAGTATATTCATCAACAATTACTAGAGCATATTTCTTTCTGCCCATGGACATCACATTCACTGGTCCAAAGAGATCAACATGTAGAAGATGATAAGGTTCCACTACTGAAGATTCAGATTTGCTCTTGAAAGATGACTTCCTTTGCTTGGCTTTTTGACAAGAATCACATAAGCCATCTAGACTGAGTATTGATTTTGGAAGTCCCCTTACAAGATCCTTTCTTATAAGCTCATTTATGTTGTTCAAATTGAGATGAGAGAGCTTCTTATGCCAATTCCAACTCTCTTCATTTGACATTCTGGCAGTCAGACACACTGTTTTTCCATCAGAGTTTGTTACCAAACTTGCTTCATAAATGTTGTTGCGCCTGTGTCCAACTAGAACAACTTTTCCAGTAGATTTACTGATAACTTCACAGTATTCAGTGTGAAAATCTACATGGTTTCCTCTGTCACAGATTTGACTCACAGATAGCAGATTATGCTTGAGTCCTGAGACTAGAGCTACATTTGTAATGATGACACTTCCAAGATTAATATTGCCATATCCCAGAGTGTGTCCTATGTTGCCATCTCCATAAGAAACCTTTGGGCCAGCCTTCTCCTTAAAGTCTGATAGCAGGGCTTTATTTCCAGTCATATGTCCTGAGCATCCACTGTCCAAGATAAGTGTGCTCTCTTTTATACCCTGCAATCACAAACAAATACTAAGTGTTAGTTTTAAGGACCCAGACTTGCTTGGATCCTTTGTCTTTCTTAACAGTGTTAGTTTTTGCAGCGGAATTACTATCAACAGAGTTTAAACTAACATTGTCAGACTTTACACTTGCAGAGTTTGCTCTAACCCACTTCAGATTGGGTTTTAGCTCATAATAGTTGTGATAAATAGCATGATAACTCTTGCAAGTATAAATGGAGTGCCAAGTGCTCCCACAGTGTGTGCATAAAGTCTGTGGTCTAACCCTAACATAATCATTCTTTACTCCTGATGTAGAAGGTAAAGAATTGATATTTTTATTCTTTGTGCAGTAATTAGCAAGATGATTAGAACTACCACAATTATAACATGTTTTCCTTGGAGCAGCACCAGTAGGCAAATGATTATTTCTTTTATTTATGCCTATCTTTCCATTCCTATTCTTCTTGGACCCTTTTGGTTTCATAGCAGATTTTACCTCTTTCAACTTATGATTGAACTGTTTTCCTGTCATCAAGCCAACATTTACCTGTTTTTCACAAGTTTTTACTGGTTTTCTAACAGTTTCTAATTCCATAAGATTTTCTGTTATAATATTTTCCTGTTTTTCACAGGCTTCATCTGATTCCATATCAGCTTCCCTTATTACAATAGATTTTAACTTATTGGCTTCAGGAACAAATTTCACAGGTTTAAGTTGTGGTTTTACCTTAACCTTGTCTTTAAACCTAAGTTCATCATTTTCACAATAACCTAAACCTACAGAATCAGTCTGAAACACTTGATGAGTGTCTCTTCCAGAATCTGTCCAAGTTCTGATTATTTTTCTTTCTTTTCTAGATCAGATTCTAATTGCTTATATCTTTTCAGCAACTCCTGTTCTACATAAACAGCATCATCTCTTTCTTTTTGAATCTGCTTCAAATTTTCAAGTTCTCCTTCAAGAAACTTGTTTCTATCTTTAAGACTAAGATTCTCAGCTTTAATTCTCTCATTCTCTAAAGTCTGATCCCTATAGCTAACATGTACGCTTTTCAGATATACTCTTAATTCAGATATATTATCAGTATCATAAGCATAAGTAGTTAGGGGTACCTTATTTTCAGATGATTCAGTCTCATCTCTGACAGTTGCCATAAGAGCATAATTTTCTCCATCATCAGAGTCTGAAGTATCTGCCCAGTCTTTGCCTTTAGAGATGAGTGCTTTCTCAGATTTGCCTTTCTTGCACTCTGGGGCATAGTGACCCATCTCCTTACACCTGTAGCACTGGATTTCAGATTTATCCTTCTTGCCAGACTTGGTCTCCCTTCCATCAGACTTTCTGAAACTTCTCCTTTCAGAGTTTGAATCTTTCCTTGAGAATCTCTTTCCTTTCTTAAAGTTCTTAAATCCCATTTTCTTGAAGGTTTTCACCATCAGTGCAGCCATTTGCATTAACTCTTCTTCATCATTCTCAGAGTCAGAAGCTTCATCAGAGTTTGAGTCATCATCAGAGTTTGATGACTCACTTTCAGATTTAATAACTAAAGCCTTTCCCTTGGCTTTCTTCCTTGATGATTCCTTCTTAATGGGCTTCTCCTCGACTTTGAGAGCAACAAATTTTGTCTTTTTACTCAATCTTCTATTCCTTTGTTCTATCTCCAGTTCATGAGTTTTCAATAACCCATAGATTTCATCAAGATCTGTATCAGCAAGCTCATAATTATCTCTTATTGTGGTTGTCTTTAAATCCCACTTTTCAGGTAGAGATAACAGAAACTTGAGATTAGACTCTTCAAGCTCATATTCTTTATCAACCAGAGACAAATCATTCAATAGTTTGCAAAATCTGTCATAAGTCTCAGTCAAGGTTTCATTAGGTCTTGAATCAAAGTGCTCATACTCCTGTGTGAGTATTGTCTTTCTGTTCTTCTTAATAGCACCTGTTCTCTGGCATCTGACTTCTAAAGCATCCTATATCTCTTTGGCAGTCTTGCAGCCAATTACTCTGTTAGACATAACATTATCTAAAGCACTGTGGAGAAGATGTCTAACCTTTGCATCTTTTGCAATTGATGAGATGTCCTCAGGAGTCATATCTTTCTTTTCCTTTGGAACAGTCTTTTGTTCTTGACCATCAACAACAGGGGACAATTTAGTTGGCATATGAGGACCATCATAGATTCTGTCAAGGTATTCTGGATCTGTAGCCTCCAGAAACATGGTCATCTTCACCTTCCAAATCGGATACTCTACTGGCCTGAGAATTGGAACCCTGATTGTTTCATATCGACTCACAGAATTGGGCTTAACCTGTTCAGCCTTAGGAGCAGTTTGATTTTCTTCAGACATGATTATTACTGTGTTTGAATCGTAAAACTGTATATATTAAACAACCTTGGCTCTGATACCAATTGTTAGGCCGAATACACAATATATAATCAAGTATGTATGAGAATAACAATCAAGAACACAGGTTTGTAAATCAACAAACTGAATTATATTAAATAATTCTCTCTTAGTGATGTTAATGAATCACAAAGAGCTACTAGGTTACAAGAATAATATATTCAATGTTCGTATCCCTTCTAGGGATAACCTATCTGTGTTTTTATAGTACACAGCTACATACAATCCTTATCTAATTGATACTCCTATAAATTAGCTATACAATTATTATCAATTAAGGATTGCTTCAGTCTTCTGTCCAGTCTCCTTAGCTGTATCAATATATTCTGCTTCTTTCCATCTTCAGAATATATTGCTTCTAGAATCTTTATCTTTGCACCGACAGCTAAGTCAACTTTCATCCTGTCAGACTTTAACAAACTCTGACCGGCTTCTATATAAACTCTTCACCCAGTCAGACTTTACCAAACTCTGACTGGCTTCTATGTAAACTCTGATATGTACCTGGGACTTAAACACTGATGAACAAACGTCAGCAATTATATCTAACAACTTGGAACCAAGAATCTCTTCCCTTAAAGAAAGAGATCTAACAAAGATTGGTTTTGATGTGTTGTATGGTGTTTTGAAGACATATGAGTTAGAGCTGTTTCAAAAGAGATCTATTCAAGCAAAGCAAGGATTAGTGGCTAATACCTCATGTGCACTTATTGCTGACAACCTAAGTCAAAGAATGGACTCTCTTAAAATCAGTCAGGTCAAGATTGAGGAACTGGAAGTTGAAGACACTGGTGATGAAACTCAGGTTGTGTATGATTTACCTGAAGAGGATGAGTTCTACAGTATAGATGAGCTGGACAAAATGGAAAACAAATCTTTTGCATATATGGCTAGGAGGTATCCTAACATAAGGTTTAAAAGAAAGCAGCCATTCAGGTCCAAGTTCAATAATGGAAACACTGGTGGATCTAGTGGCTCAAACACCTTCAATAAAGGAAAAGGGATTGCTGGTGCTGCTAAAGGTGGATACAAGACAGGAAGTGTGGATAGGACCAAAATAAGGTGCTATAACTGCAATGAACTTGGGCATTTTGCCACTGAGTGCAAAAAGCCTAAACAAGTCAAGAAGGACAAAGCATACTTAGAGCTTGAAGCTAAGTATGAGGCTCTACTCAAGAAACAACAGGGCAAAGCTTTTATTGCTGAGGGAAAATGCTGGGATGACTCTGATGAAAAAGAAGAACAAGAGTACTCAAACTATGCCTTGATGGCATTTTCTGATGATGGTGATTCAAGTCAGGTACCTATTCTTACTTCTCTTGATATGACTCCCCTTCAATATAAGCAAACTGTTGAAGATATGAGCACTGAGATGTTTAATATTCATACTAGCATGTTAGTAGCTAATGAAGAAATTGATAGACTAACTGCTAAGAATGTTGAGCTTACAGAAAAGAATGAGCAACTTGAGTTAATGGTTGTGAACCTGGATGGTTTGAAAAAGGAGGTTGAGTATCTTAAAAACAAAGTGATTTGTGCTGAGCAGATAGAGAAAGCCCTTAGGGAACAAATTGCTGAAACTGAACTGAAACTAAGAAGCTTCAAAAACTCCTCTGAACTTATTCAAACCTATCACAAGGAACACACTGAAGACTGCAAGGTTGGAGTTGGTTTTGACTATGAAAATGACAAGGGAAGGAAGAAGGTCAAGGGCAAAGGAAAGGAAACTTTTACAAACAAAAATGCCCCAACCATACTGTCAAGTGTTGAACAGCCCATCTTCAGAAAGAGTGCTGTTGAGTTTGATGAGGAACTACTGATCATCAAGCAACAACTACTTGAAGAAGATGAGGCTGCTAAAAACACTTCTTCCTTTCCTGAACTTGTCAATCAGAAAGAGACCAAAGACAATCTTGTCAAGAGTCCTAAAGCAAAGAAAGAAGTTGTTAAGAAAAAGAAACAAAACAGAAATGGTAAAGTTGGTGTTAACAAGGGAAACAACTATGCTTATGTGCCAAATGCTCCCAGGAAACAATGTCAAAAATGCCTATCTGTTAATCATTTGACTCATAAGTGTAGTAAGCCTGATATTGTTGAAGTTGACAACCTGAGTAACCATTCTGCCAGCATAAATTCTAGTCATGATTCTTTCTGTGGTAAGCCAAAATGCATGACATGCTATGTGATTGTGATTGCTAACTGTTTATCTCTTAAACATAAACTTGACTCTGCACAATCTAGTGAATCACACACACATATGCATTCTCACAGGACAGGGTCCCCAATCAAGGTTGAGAGGGTGAAAACTTCATGTGAGCCTAAGAGTGTAAACTCCAAAGCCACAGAAAAAGTGAAGTCTCATACTATGAGAAATGCAATTTATGACAGAAGAATTATTAATCAAAATGTTTCTAAATCAACTGGACCCTACCAAGTGTGGGTACCAAAAACAACTTAGTCATTTTGTGAATGCAGGGCAACAGGAATAAAAGAGTCATATGGATCTTGGACAGTGGATGCTCAAGTCACATGACTGGTGATATAGCCCTGCTATCACATTTTGAGGAAAAGGCTGGCCCATCAGTAACCTTTGGAAATGACAACATTGGTTATACAATGGGATATGGCAGTGTTAAATCTGGAAATGTCATTATTGAAGATGTAGCATTTGTTGAAGGACTGAAGCATAATCTCTTGAGTATTGGACGATTTACCAACAGAGGTTTCAAAGTGGAATTTGATGAAGACCTTTGTTCAATCTCAAAAAGGGAAAGTGGTGAAGTTGTTCTAACTGGTGTGAAGAAAGGAAGCTTGCTTGTAGCTAATCTCAAGGCTGCAGATAAGGGAGAAATCTGTTGTTTCTACACTAAAGCCACAAATGAGGAATTCTGGCTATGGCACAAGAAGTTGTCTCACTTGAATGTTCAGGCAATGAACTCTCTAACCAAGAGAGAACTTATCAGGGATTTGCCTGCCTTGGAGTTTGTGCAAGATGGAGCATGTGAAGCTTGTCAGAAAGGAAAAATTAAAAGATCCAGTCACAAGAACAAGTTGCTCAATACAAACTCAAAACCTCTGCAGCTAATTCACATGGACTTATTTGGCCCTGTGAATGTAATGTCCCTCTCCAAAAAGAAATATGCTCTAGTGATGGTAGATGACTATTCAAGATATACTTGGGTGGAATTCCTATTCTCCGAGGATGAAGCACCCCAAGTCATAATAGAGCATATCAAGAGAGTTGATAAAGAAGCACAAAGCACTGGTTCCTCTGTAGTTGCTTTGAGAAGTGATAATGGGACTGAGTTCAGAAATTCAACATTGTATGAGTTTTGCAAAGATAAAGGAATTTCTCAACAATTCTCAGCTCCTAGAACACCTCAACAAAATGGAGTAGTTGAGAGAAAGAATAGAACTCTCATTGAAGCTGCAAGGACAATGCTGCTGGATGCAAAGCTACCCACTAGCTTTTGGGCTGATGCTGTTAACACAGCATGCTATGTGCAAAATAGAACATTAATCAATAAGAAGTCTGGAAAAACTCCTTACTCATTAATGACTGGAAAAAGAGCATCCTTCAAGCACCTGCATGTGTTTGGAAGCAAGTGCTTTGTGATGAAAGATACCTCTGAGCATGTTGGAAAATTTGATGCAAAAGCATTTGAAGGTATCTTCATTGGATACTCTCTGGAAAGGACAGCATACAGAGTATTTGTACCTGAGCAACACAAAGTCATGGAAAGCATGGATGTTACCTTTGATGACAAGAAGACTCCTGGACTTAAAACAAGTGATCAAGACAGTGTGCCATTGAGATTTGAGAATCAAGGTTATCTTGAGGATTCTGAAAGTGAAGATGAACCCCCTGTTCAAACTGTTCTAGAGAATGAAATCCTTGAAGTTGACAATCTTCTTCAAACACCTGTGCAAGGGTTCACAAACACAGGGGGAGAAGAAGAGTATGCACCTGTCAACCAAAATGAGCTTGGAACAGATCAAGGAAATGAACAGGGGCACACAAGGAAATGGGACAGAGCCCACACTAGGGATCAAATCATTGGAGATCCTAGTGAGGGAGTTAGAACAAGAAGGGCAACATTAAATACATGTCTGTATAGCTGCTTTCTGTCACAAGAGGAACCTAAATTAATTGAAGAAGCTTTGAAGAATTCTGATTGGATTGTTGCCATGCAAGAAGAAACAAAGGAAAGAATGTTATTGACACCAAATGGGTGTTCAGAAACAAGATGGATGAAGAAGGAGTGGTGATTAGAAACAAAGCAAGGCTGGTTGCCAAAGGATATTGTCAGCAAGAAGGCATTGACTATGATGAGACATTTGCACCTGTAGCTAGACTGGAAGCCATCAGAATCTTCCTGGCTTTTGCAGCTCACTCAGATTTTAAGGTGTATCAAATGGATGTGAAAAGTGCATTTCTCAATGGTGATCTTGCTGAAGAAGTTTATGTGTCTCAACCACCTGGCTTTGAAAGTGAAGACTTCCCAAACTTTGTGTATAGACTGCTCAAGGCACTCTATGGACTCAAACAGGCACCAAGAGCCTGGTATGAGACTCTATCTCAATTCCTTCTTGAGCATCAATTCACCAGGGGTACAATTGATAAAACCCTATTCTTCAAGAAGCATGGAAATGATATCATTCTTTTTCAAATCTATGTGGATGATATCATCTTTGGCTCTTCAAATGAAAAACTCTGTGAAAGGTTCTCTAAGTTGATGCAAAGCAAATATGAGATGAGTATGATGGGAGAATTAACCTACTTTCTAGGTTTGCAAGTACATCAAAGGGAGGATGGCATCTTCATAAACCAGTCAAAGTATGTCAAAGATCTTTTGAAGAAATATGGTTTAGAAGACTCATCCCCTGCAAAAACTCCCATGTCCACTGCAGTCAAGCTTGATGAAGACAAGAAAGGCAAAAGAGTAGACATCAAGGTTTTTAGAGGCATGGTTGGATCACTACTCTATCTCACAGCTAGCAGGCCTGATATCATGTTTGCCACATGCCTTTGTGCAAGGTTCCAGTCTGATCCCAAGGAATCTCACATGATGGCTATCAAAAGAATCTTCAAGTATCTGAAGGGGACTCCTAATCTTGGGCTATGGTATCCAAAGGGCACTGGGTTCAACCTGGTTGGTTACACAGATTCTGATTATGCTGGATGCAGAATTGACAGGAAGAGCACCTCTGGAAGCTGTCAATTCCTAGGTCAAAGGTTAGTGTCCTGGTTTAGTAAGAAACAACAGTCCACAACAACATCCACAGCTGAGGCTGAATACATTGCTGCTGGAAGTTGCTGTGCTCAATTGCTTTGGATTAGAAATCAACTCATGGATTATGGGCTAGTGTTAGAACACATTCCACTAATGTGTGATAATACTAGTGCAATATCCATAGTTGCCAATCCTGTTAATCATTCTACTACAAAGCACATTGAGATCAGGTACCATTTCATTAGGGAACATGCTGCAAATGGTACCATAGAAGTCTCTTATGTTCCAACTGAGAAACAATTAGCTGACATATTTACTAAACCTCTGAATGAAGCAGTCTTCAACAGACTTGTGAGTGAAATTGGAATGCTTAATCCTTCATTTAGTTGCTCTAAGTAAGTATACCAGTAACTTGTTGCAGCAGTAAATTTTCACTGTATTTAAATACTCTATTTGTTTGGAGTGAAAATTAGCTGAGATATGATTTATAAATATTTCAGTATTTTACTGCATATTTTTCAAAATCACATTTGTTAGTAAAGTTGTGAGCTTTTGAGACATCTCGATATAGATGATTTTCAGAGTTCACGACACAGTTCAAATAAAACAGACTTATATCGCAAACTGTTGAGATTGTGAGACTTCGCGACATAGTTCATTTCATGAGTTTGCGACATAGTTCATTTTATGACTTCGCGACTTAGAATAACTATATCGACAAGTCTCCACATTTGACAGAATTTTGATTTAAATTAATTTTATTTCAAAATTTGATAAAAGTCTAACAATTTGCTTAAAATTCCTAAAAGAGAGCTTTAGACAGGGTATTTCTACTATATCGCAAAGTCTCCCCGATCCTTTCATCTTAAGGACTTTGCGACATAGTTCATTTCTGAGACTATGCGATATACTTTGCAAGACTTTGCGGTACATGCCATTTTTTGACTTCGCGACATACAAATAGACTGTACACATTCATAACTCCATATCGCAGTGTCTCTATCATATAAATACCTTTTTCTAACCGTTCACAACTTTTCATCTTGTCTATTGCTCTCAAACTCTCAAACCTAAGCACAAATTCTCTACTCTCTTTCTCACTCTCTCTCTCAAAATGGCACCCAAATCTCAAACAGTATCATCCTCTATCCCTTTAACCATTCCCAAAGAAACCAATCTTCTCACTATTCCCTCTGAGGCTGAGGCTAACCCAAGGTACAAGTGTTTTGTACGGTTCTTGAACACTTCCTACCTACGCCAAGCCCTAACCCTGAACCCTACCTTGTATGTCGATGTGTTGGAAGGATTCTGGAGAACGGCGTTGGTATCAACAATGGCTAGGGAAGATGGAACCTCATTCCAGGAGGTTAGTTGTTCAATTGGAGGCAAACACTTTCAGTTTGGTGAAAGGGAAATCAATGAAGCTTTGGGGTTCAAGGTGGAGGGTCATGACCAAGAAGCTATAGATGCTCAAATCGTAGATTTCATGACCTTCATTCGGTATGCTGATGAGATAGATACTGGAAAGCTGAATAAGAAGTTTGTGAGAAGGGAGTGGTCATTTCTGTTTGACGCACTCCAGAAGGTGTTTCTCTGCAGGAAGACAGGATGGGACCATATCAGTCACATTGCTGTGAAGCTAGCCTACTCCTTGGCCAACAACCAGGAGATCAATGTGGGGGCCATAATTCTCAAAGAATTGGCTCAGAGGCTAGGCAGGACCGTTCGTGGTAGAGGTAATGACATCTTTTACCCTCGTTTCCTTCAAGTTATTTTAAATTTTCTTGATGCAAATGTCCATGAATTGGAGGGTATAGATAACACTAAAATGGCTTATTCCAAGTCCATGTCCAAAGTACTATTTGGCTCATTGGACACAAGGAATCAAGTGGATGTGATTCTAAGTGTGACCAAGCATATGCAGGACACATTTGAGTCTTATCCACTTGATAAGCCCATATACCATGCACTTTCCTACATAGGGGAGGCTGAGACTGGAGGAGCTACACAGTCTAACCCCAGCCTTCCCATCCCATCCAGCAACCCCACTGCAAACAGTACCATAGAAGTTAGGCAGCCAAGTGCATCAATCTCTCAAAAGATTGGTGTTACTAAAAAGAAGTCAAAGAAGAGAGCCCTAGAAGTGATAAATGAATCTGTAGAGATAGCTAGTGAGAATCCTGAGTCACCTCTCACCAGACAAAGTAAGAAATCCAAATCCAAACCTACCACTGGATCCTCCCAACAGGATTCAGATGTGGAAAAAAGGGTACACCTGTTACTGTCCATGGCCTCTCAACAGGTCATTGGCATTGAAAAGAGCAGCCTCCCTACTGCACCTTGTACAGAGTCTGCACAGGGTCAAGACCTCACTCTTGACCCTAGGAGTGATAAGGCTGATAATACACAGAGTGGAGAGCACATCACTGTTGAAACTCCTCCTATTTCTCAGGGGGAGTTGCCACAATCTAATCTAAACCCCACTTCTCTCTCAGATTCTTCCATAAAAATTTCTTCTGAACAAGAGAGTCATTCCAATGACAATCTTGCCTTTGATCAATCATAATTCTCTCCTGTGATTGAGCCAATTTCAAGTGACATGGTGCATGACACTATATTCACCACCCAGGAACCACATCTAGTTGGTCAGGGAATGCATGCTGGGACATCTCCTAATGACACCAACACAAACATGGAGGATTCACCAGTTTTCACTGGAGACTCTATGCCAAATTCTCCCATCCTTAGGGATGTGGAACTGTCTTCACAGACAAATAGGGCTGATGTTGTAACACATCCCATTTCAATGAAGACAACATCAGACCCTACAGCCATTCCAAGGCTGGAGGAGACTCAAAATCCTACATCTCATGAAGTGCCTAGCACTAGCTCTCACTTGGCTCAGGCCACTATGTCAGAATGGCTGAAGCCTGTGCACCATGACAGACCTTCAGGATCATCATCTGTGCCTTCCAAAATGACAGAAGAAGCCATACAAGATCTCCATGTGGCACAGATTGATGAGTTCTCAAAGATAGCTCAACATCTCCTCACCTCAAATCTCCCAAATGCTGATTATGAAGCCATTTTACTCTGCCACAAGGAGGATGTTGAAGCTCAGCAGGAGAAGATAGTGGATGCAGCTGAACCAGAGGGAAATGTGGATGCCTGGTTGGATGCTAAGAGGACTCTCAAGCTCAAGGATGCCCTAGCTTTTCTAAGAGAAGAATACCTAACTTCTCTGGGCTCCAATGTAAAGGATCTCTCTCCTGCTGCCATCTATGATGCTGTTAATGATGTCTACAGGAATCAATTAAAGGCTCTGCACTATCTTGGGAAAGGGCTTCAATCAGAGATTTCTTCAATCCAGGAGGTGACAGACAGATCCCTCAATCAGCTCAGAAACTCATATCTCTCTGATTTTTCCAAGGTGGATGGCATCCTTAAAGAAATCCAGAAGACAAACTCTACTGTCAACATGATGGACCTCTCTCTGGCCAGGGTCACAGACAACATCAGGAAGCTGGCTACAACCCTGGAAAATCAAGTCAAGGCCAATATCAACTCAAATGCAATGCTGAATGTAATTTGGAAGAATCAATATGGTGACAAATTGGTGGATGAGGTCCCTCTGTCAAACATCTCCAAATTTGAATTTGCCAAGATCAAGGATCAATCTCTCAATTATTTCAAATCTCAACAGCTATTCTCAAAGGTGGATGGTCTTGAAAGAGAAGTGGCCTCTCTGAAAGATGAAAACAAGGAGCTTGCCAACTCTCTAAAACAGCTCAATGACAAACTGGATGACCAAGGCAACAACACCTCCAATATCCTGCTGGTGCAACAACAGATGCTGACTTCAATGATGAAACAAATGAACCTGCCTATCCCTGGGGAAGCTCAAGACATCTTGTCTGATCCCAAGCCTAAGGGGGAGAAACAAAAGGAGGTCATTCTGAAACAGAAAGGGGGAGCACCTGCCAAGCAGCCAAAGCATAAGGGCAAGGGCAAACTCATTGAAGAAACCATAAAGCCAATCATTCTTCCCCCTGTAGAGGTCATAAGTGCAGAAGGTCAGAAGAACACAATCTCAACCACCTACTATCCATCAACAATGCCTAAAGATATCTCAACTCCTCAACCTACTCAACCTACTCCCAATGCTAAACCTGTCAAAGCTGCAATTATCATAGAGGCCAAACTACAGGAAGTTGCCAATTCAAACATCTATCATGATGAGGCCTTCCTGGAGTTTCTGAAAGCCATCTACAGTAGTGCTCAAGGAGATGCAAGGATGTACAGACAGAAGATCAAGGAAAGCATCAAGTATTTCACAGTGGCAGTAAGGAAAATCAAGGATGTCCATCTAAGAGAGATAATCATGGTGTGCAAGGACAACTACTTGTGGCACCTAGCTTTTCAAACTCTAGAGAAACTGAGATTTACTGAGCTGTCAATCATTCTGGATTTGATTGAAAAGCATGGGATGAACAATGAAAGTCTTTATAATGACTTGAAGATAGACCAGAATAAAAGATTGCCTGAGGTTATATCCAAGCCAAGGACAATAATTTACCAAAGCCTATCTCAAGACAGTAGTATTGACCAACTAGTAATTCCCTCAGACCTTTTAATGAAGAACAATGCAAAGATCAACCAGGTGCTGCAAATGCTGAGAGCTAAGAGAGGAGCTAGGACAGCTGAGGAACTAGAGATGATTCGAACTCTACAATCTTTTCTGATTCATGGAGTCATTCCTGAATCTGTCAAAGAAAAGAGCAAAAAGAAGGATGGGGAGGATGATGATGAGGAGAAAACCTATGAAAGGAGATCTCAGACAAGGAGAAATAAGGATGGACCTAGTGAGAGCAGCAGGAGCAAATATCCTAAGAAATCAAAAGATGTTGGTGATGACAAGAGGGACTCCAAAGGGACAAAGGAAACAACCAGGAAAACAAGAAGTGGAATTCAGCAAGTCAAGGACATTGCTAGCAGTACTTTAACCACAACACAAGACTCTAAGTCTAGGGTGGGTACTGTTAGTAATGATCCTCCAAAATCATTATCTAAGACTTCTGAACCTGAATTGCCACAGAAGAAAGAAGAAGCCACAAAAGAAACCTCAAAAAGACACTTCCACAAAGTCACAGCTAGTGGAGTGTTACAGTGGATGAAGGGAAAATCAATGAAGCTTCTTCCAAGTGATGTGGCACTGAAGACTGATTCTCCTTGTTCCAGAAAGGTGTCTCTTGTGAAACATATGAAGATCAAGAGTGTACCCAGAAGGATAAGGATAACAAAGAAGACTGGAAAACTCACAAATGTTATTGGCATCAATGTGCTTCCACTAGATGAGGACTATGATGAAGATGCCCTAGCATTTTTGAGGGCTCAAAGGATCTTTGAAGTCAAAGTGAAGTTGGATCATCTAGAGATCAAGTACACTGATGGAAGAGAAAGAATAATGAAGCAAGGGGGATGGCAACATTTTGACACCTATGAGCAAGAAAGAATCAATGCCTTGTTAAATTTTGAAGAAAAGGAAGAAAGGGTGTGGAAAATAGAGATTGCCAGATTCATGAAGATGCACTCTGACTATAATGAAAATCTAAAGAAGCTGAATGAAGAAAAGAGGTGTGAGAAAGAAAAGGAGATGGCTGAGATGGAAGAAAGAGCAAATGAGCTAAGGGAGAAAGGGTTGTGCAGGGTAAAGCAAAATCCTTATACTGTTGAGTACAAAAATCATTATGGAGGAATAAGCAAGATAAGGATGGAGTTCATACATTCATATGTGGAAAGTGCCCTCAGAACAGCAGCTGAAGATCTAAAAGATAAGAGACAAGCAGCTACAGAAACGGGAAAGACTCCGAAAAGCAGGTGGTCCTTCCTGACACAGTTAACGTCTTATGGCAGGACAAGTTGGACTTTCAGCAAGGGGTAACTGTGTAAAAATAGGTGTGTGCACTAGTTTGTATAGGGCTTATATATATCATGCACATCCTATTGTTAGCTGTAAGAGAGACACACATAGTTTTTATCTTAAGCTCTTTTCTCTGTAAGCAAGCAAGTTCAAACTGTTCTTGTTTAGAAGCCAGAAATTCGATTGTGAATTTCTTGGAAAGCTGTAGTATTTAATTTGCTTATACAAAGTAGATTAAAGTGATTGTGTGTGTTATTTACTTTCTGCATATTACATATCATAATCATATACAGTCTGTTACTTAGTTTTCAAGAATCGAAAAATATATCAAACTATCCATTCACCCCCCCTCTGTCTAGTTTCTAGTAGTATTCATTTCTAACACAACAAGCCACGAAGGCACCCCTAGAACTACGTTTTAGACTTCATCCTCGAATAAGGACATACAAGTCACTACGTCCTTGGTGTGCCCCTGCCGCCATAGCCCCGAGGGCAACACCAAGAACTACGTCTTTGGCTTGATTCTCAATAACGATTTGAGATACGTAGGCATCTTGTGAGGACCGATTTAGTCTCGAAACACAAGTGCAACAATAAAAGCTCGAAGCTCATTAAACCCTCGCATTAAATTCGTAAGCTCAGATTTTATTCCACAACAATATCTTTTAGTAAAATATTTTCTGTAATTCATACACGAAAATTCAAAGATAAAAATTATATATTAAGAAATTTATAGTGTATGTATTTCGAAAATATCATGTTAAAATTTATTCGACTGAAGAATTTATTTAGTGTATGCATTTTTAACAAAATTCAATAAGTCGGTGCATCTATAACAAAAGTCATAAAAGAATAAGAAACATTGAGAAGATGCCATTAATTTTTTTATTTAAAGGAAGAGGTTGTTATGGTTTTTGTTGTTATTTGTTTTGACAAAAAGAGATCATTATTAATAAAAAATTCTCCCAGCAACAAAAAAGATGTTTGTTCATATTTTTTGATTTTTTTCTTACTGAGAGTAGATTTGAAGGCAGTGAAGATTTTAATAGCCCTGAAGGTATAATTGTAGTTTTTGATTGAACGATCTAGAACTTTATATACATCAATACTATTATATAATAGACGAAAAATTAAAAGTTTGGTTGGTCGGTATGGTACGTTGTGATTTTACTTAATTGCCCCTAATTAATGTTTTTACTTAATTAACCTTACATATTTATAGAAATATATTATTAAATAATAATATTACCTATTTATAACCAATTACCTTTTTCACCTAAAATACATTATTTTTTCTATTTTTTCTAACAAATTCCCCTACTTTTTCAAATATATCACGAGCAATTATCTTTTTTAACTAAAACATGTTTGTTTTTCTATTTTTCTTTACTAAAACCCCTCATTTTCCAAAAATATCACCGACAAACCTTTAGTTATTTATTTTTAAACCGATTTTAATATTATAAATATATTTTTTTAAAAGTTTACCTATTTTAACATGTCTACTTATTTTTCTTAACAAATGCAATTACTAAAAATATTAAAATATAAATAATCAAATACCTATTTATAACCAATTATCTTTTCAGCTAAAACACATTATATATTTTTTCTAACAAAGTCCATCCTTTTCTAAATATATCACGGGAAATTGTCTTTTACAATTTACTTTTTCTATTTTCTCACTAAAATTCATTCTTTTTCCAAAAATATCACATGAAACCCTGTACTTATTTATTTTAAAACGTATTTAAATACTTTTAATTATTAAATTTTAAAACCTCATTTTCCAAAAATATCACGGGCATTTATCTTTTTAAACTAAATATATGTTACATTTTTTATTTTATTTTTACTAAAACCCCTCATTTTCCAAAAATATAACGGGCAAACCCATACTTATTTATTTTAAATTCCGTTTTAATGTTTTTAATTAATTAAAAGTGTTTAGCTATTTTAACATGGCTACTTATTTTTTGCACAATTACAATTAATAAAATATTAAAATAATAAAAATTAAATAACAATTAACAATCCGTGCATCGCATGAGTTTTAAGCTAGTATATATATATAATTCAAAACAAAACTTAATTTTCTATTAGAAATATTATTTTATTTAAAAACGTATTTTGTAGAATATTTTTTGAAATTTTTTAGAGATATTATTATAAAGTCGCTGTGAAGCGCGGCTCAGCTATCGTATCAATCAATTGTAAAATGACAAATAACATTACTGAGATTTTTATGAGAATTTTTATGATTTTCATCATTTTCAAGATTATCAAACTGCAATTTAATCGATTAAAAATTTTCAAACACCGCAATACATACATCATAATTCATACATGTGTTTCTAATCTTAAATTCTTTATTTCTTTTGCATAGCATATGGTCTTCTACAGGACATATGTTGGTCAAGTAAACAAGGCAGTGATAAGTGATAACTGATAATACACACAGCCAGTGATATAAAACATCAATTTCTTACAATCAATCAGCCTGATAAAACACTAAAAATGGTAGCTTTCTTCACCATTACAAAGTCTTTAAGCCACCATATTTTCAAGAAACCCTTTTTATCCCCACATTTTCTTGAGTCTAATTCACAAAAATTCAATCTTTTTAGCATCAGAACTTTAATCTTGCAATCAGAATCTTCTTCTGTGAAATTAAACAAGCTCACTGACCTTGACTCAGGTACTTTACATATATGCATTTAATTTAATTTATTTTTATTTAATCTTATTTAGCTGTTTTTTGTTGATTTTTTTCTTGGGTTTTTATGTTTTTTATGTTTGTGTTTGTTTAGTATGGAGTTGTGGGATTTTGAGTTTGTGATGTGAGGTTAAGTGGGTTTTTTTGTTGTTGTTGTAGGGATTGTGGAGGTTAATTTGGATAGGCCTGAAGCGAAAAATGCGATTGGGAAGGAAATGTTGAGGGGATTACAGAATGTTTTTGAAGCTGTGTATAGGGATTCTTCTGTTAATGTTATGATGATTTGTAGTTCCGTGCCTCGGGTTTTTTGTGCTGGTGCTGATTTGAAGGTACAATGTTGTTTTTTGAGTTGAATTGAGGTGTGGTAATAGTATAGGAGTTTGTTTGCGCGAGAGTGTTTGATTAGTGTTGAGGGGTTTGGTGGATTAGAAGTGTTGGGGAAAATAATGAAATTGAATGTGTTTGGAAGTTTGTGATGCGTATTGGTGTTTGATTAGGTGGATATGATAATCTCAAGGGATGTGTTTGCGTTTTTAGAAAAAAAAGTTGATAGCTTGTGCAATGATTTGAAATGAACATTATGCAGACATATAGTTGTGTTGTTGGTTTGCAGTGATTTTTATTGATTATATACTTTCTTTAATGCTGATTTGGCGGGTGTGAGACCAATGCCATATCTAGCCACCGACGTTTGGGTGTTTAGTGTTGGACGTAACTTATTCAGAGAGCTATGTAACATAGTTTTAAAAGTAATATTTGTGCTTATTATCTATCTTTTGAGACCATGATGTGCAGAACAGCTGGCTGGCGTGCTAATTAGTGCCTTCATTGTATATTTGATTTGTAGGAGAGGAAGATGATGAGCCCATCTGAGGTTAAGGATTTTGTTAACTCTTTGCGCTCAACCTTTGCATTCTTGGAGGTTTGTCCCCATCGTCCACCATACTGCGCTCTTAAAGATACTTGTACTATCAGTTTTAAGATGCAACTGGAAGTACCTTAGTTAAACCTTAGTTTACGCAATCCTTTTGAACATCTCATTATTGTTTCCGCTTTACAGTATACTTATCGTTTTCTTGTGCACATGTCAGTACCTAATGTTCTTTTAGAAACCTTAATCTCCTGTTCACTTCATTTACTTGTTATATACAGGGACTTCATATTCCAACTATAGCTGTTATTGAAGGTGCAGCATTGGGTGGAGGTCTGGAAATGGCTTTATGTTGCGATCTTCGAATATGTGGTAATGCTGGAATCAATACCCAAAATTTGTCCTTTCTCTGACATGGTATCTGCTGTATTCAGTGTGCTTATTCAGTTGATTATACTTTACAACACGATTTAGGCGAAGATGCAAAAATGGCCTTGCCCGAAACTGGACTTGCTATAATACCTGGGTATGTTCGCTTGTTCCTCTAAAATTTGCAACAATTGCTACCTGTGGACTCATATCTATCTGAAACTCTTTAAGTCTAACAGTTGATTTCTTAGTGTCCTTTCAGTTTAGTATGTCTTTTTGACTGTTCATAGAGATATGTAGTTTGTTTCTTCTGTAAAAAATGGAGGACTGCAACCTCATCCTAGTTCTAATCAAGTTTCTGTATGATAAACTTGTAATCATATTTATGCAAGGGAGGCCATTTTACTTCTTGATGTCTTCATTGATTACTGGTCCTTCTGCAGGGCAGGTGGGACGCAACGGCTTCCTAGATTAATTGGAAAATCAAAAGCAAAGGAGCTTATATATACTGGTCAGAAAATATATGGCAGGGATGCACTAGATATTGGTCTGTCATACATTCAGTATTTTTCCGTTACAGTTCATCTTCCATTTTTGTTGCAGATGCATAATGATCCTGGCTCGTTATAATAAAGAAAATAATTTGCAGGCCTTGTTAATCATTGTGTACCTGCTGGGGAAGCTCATTCAAAGGCTCTTGAAGTCGCTCGAGCTATTAGTCAGAAGGTACAGAGCTAGAAATACAACACATGATATTAAGTATATCTCATTGGCAAAGTTTTTTGTGCTCTGGTGGGATGTGGGTGATAGTTGCTACCTGAGGGTACAGTCTCTTGTGCCCTCCAGTGCAATCTGAAGTAGTCATTTGCATGTGAGAGTAGTCTGTTATTCATGCAAATTTACTCATTAGGAGTAACATTTGATAATTAATCAATAGTTGGATCTCATCCTTTTATGTTGGTGTTCTTCAAGAAAACAATGTGTTTTACAATGCGACTGTGGAAGCCATATTTTTTACTTATACACTTAAGGTGTTAAAACTGTTAGAAATTGCTATTCTCCTTGTGATGCTCATTTACTAATTTACAGATCTAACCTAGCACTATTTTCAGGGTCCGCTGGCGATTAAAATGGCAAAGCATGCCATTGACCAGGGACTTGAGGTAGATCTGACATCAGGTTTGGACGTGGAAGAAGACTGCTACGAGAAACTACTGCACACTAACGATAGACTGGAGGGCTTGGCGGCATTTGCTGAAAAGCGAAAACCTATGTATAAAGGTGAATGAAAAACAAAATTGAGTTACTTATGTGTTCCCAGAATTGTTGACATCGTGTGCTCAATCTCATTAAGTTCTCATATTAGAATATGGGGGCAAAGTTCGTACATTAGAATATGGGGGCATGAATTGTGGCAGCTTATTCACATGAAGACTGTATACCACTTAACTAGTCCAACGAATTTTAGTAGTAAGTGTTCACTGTTTGGTTAAAGTTGTGTTTGTTTTATTCTCGAAAGTAGACCAGGCTTCGATATATTTCATTTTATGTTGAAGGGGGGAAAGAAATGGTGAACAATTATCGGCTTTGGTTCTGAATGTCATTTCCAGCATAGGTCTGTTCCATTGTTGAGCCGGATTAACAGACCAAGGGCAACCCAGAAGAGTGGACGGACAAGTGAAACTTGTATACTCCTTAAATGATTAGCCCATCTCCGATCCATAACACTATAATATTGTAAATTTTACACTATTTTAGTGTGAAAATTACACTATCCACAAAAACAACTCCAATCCATTTGCACTAAATGTCTAAAAGAAGATATTATATTTTCACTTTTCCAAAAATAAGTACTTTGTTGGGATAAAACAAGAAATAGATAGGGCATGGGAGGAATAAATTTGTTTTTGTTAACAAACACAAGGGCAATATAAGAATTATGAAAGACGCCAAATTTGGTGTAAAAGTTACACCAAATGTACTTTTGACACCAAATTTGGTGTCACACTATTCATTTGGTGTAATTTTTACACCATCATAGTGTTGCATTGGAATGACTTTTACACTATAAGTTACACTATAATAACGTTATGGTGTTGCATTGAAGTTGCTCTTAGCATGTATGGAGATTGTGCAAGTGTGGGTCAAATCCTCGATGTTTGAGGCGAGAAGATAAATTAAAATTACATAATTCGTCCTTCAAAATACATTGATTGATTAAATCTGCATAAAATAAAATATTTATCTTTGTTATGATCAAATATTTATGAAATCGCATGCTTATGTCTTTTGATAACAATATTTCATATTTAAATTTAGTGTTTTTTTTTATAAATTACAAAACTTGATGCAGCCATGGCAATGGAACTAAAAGCTTTATCCACTTAACCGAAATAAAGCTAAATGACGACTACACTACTTGGCATACTATATATCTCGCTCGAAATTACCTAAATAAAAAGAAACAACATGAAAACGAAGAACTCAAATCGAATTAACCCACCGACCCAACAAGACATATCCAAAAATGACATCATCTAACCCTAATCCATTGCATGCACGAGCCTACGTGTCGAACTCTAACATCCTCAGATTGACACTTGGATGCAAATCAAGATCAGAAACTAACACGTAACACCCTCCCTGCATTCTTTATAAACAGCCCTGAACTAGCCTTCATTTTCATTGCAACACACACACAATTTATACATTGTACAAACTACAAAACCATGGCTCAACACCAGCAGCATCTCTTCGACATGCAGCAGCAGCAGCACCAGCAAAGACCCCTATCTGCCCAAGTTGCGAAAACCGCAACTGCAGTCACCCTGACAGGCTCTCTCATGGTTATCTCTGCCCTGACTCTGGTAGCCACTGTCATAGGCCTCGTCATCGCCACTCCGGTTCTCGTGATTTTCAGCCCTGTTCTCGTGCCTGCTGCAATCACCACCTTCTTAGTGCTTGCTGGACTCTTTACCTCTGGTGGACTTGGTGCAATTGCCACTTTTGTGCTGACTTGGATGTACAAGTATGTGTCCGGGAAGCATCCTATCGGAGCCGATCAGCTCGATATGGTGAAGTCAAAAATCGCGGGTACTGCTGAGTGCTTGATAGAGCAAACCCGGGATATTATATGATCTGTTCAAGTGTTCAGTAACTCTGTTTTCAATTCGTGTTTAATAACTGTGTTTTCTGTTTTCTGTTTGTGATGTTCATTGCATCATCAGTGGTTAATTTGATATGGTGCTTGTGTCGAATTTTCGAAATTAATAAACTATGTTGTCTTTACGTTGGCTACGATTTCTCGACCTCACAGAAAATGATACACATCGACCGGATTTTTTCCAGATATCGATTTTTATTTAGCTGTTGTCTATTAACGTTTTTCTAGTAGCGTAAAAGAGAATTTAAATGCATATAGCAACTAGTCTCAGTAAAGAAGAAGTTGAAATCAAATTTCTATTATCCACCTGCAGCTCTTTTAAACTCTGTTCAGATTGTAAGTTAAGCTCCTTGGACTTTTTTTGAAACAGCAATTAAGTTGAACTCCATTGAATTTGGGTTTTTCGCAATCATCCCTTGTATGACTTTCGCAGCATCCTGCAGACATGAATACATTGCGGGATATAATTCACAGACTGATCACTTCTAATTCAAATTCTTGTATAGTCGATTTTTAGAAACTATTCTCTCTGCTAAACAGACGCGAGCAAACTATAAACACGGGAAAATCAGGAAGATATAAAGCTCAAAAATTGCGAGAAACTCAGGAAAATGTTAACTAGGAATAGACTGTCATAGTCACATCAGATTAGTTACCTGTAATAAGCTGCTAGGAGAGGAAGCACCATGAGAAATTGGTCCTGCCCTCCTTCCATCAAGCTCGAAAAGTTGTCCTGCAGAGTGCAGATCATAAGATCATTACATAGATATCGCAAGTTAGATAACAGCAGAAATAAGGAACTCGTCGACATTATATTGCTTATGAAATATTCGAAATTTTATGTCCGTGGTGAAATTGAGAGAGAAGGGGAGAGACTCACCATCTACACACGTGAAGCATATGAAATGAGAGTAAACATCAACTGCGGCCTGAACATTAAGAGATCATGAGAAACATAAACAAGTACAATCAAATAAACAATGTAAAATCTGTGAAAATGAACCAGTGAATGATCAAAGTTTAGTTCGTATGATAACTTAGGGATGAAAAATTGTAGAAACAGAAAGCTCACCTTAGTATCGCCAGCAGAAGCAGCTACTGCGTGAGCAATTTCCATTTCTCTGTCATTTTCAAGATATACAGCACGCTGCAAAGCACATGAGAGTAAAGAAAACTAAAAATAAATAGGCAGATGAAGAGGAAACTCTTGCATTGAGCACTGGATTCCCTGTTCCCCTCTCATTTACGTTTTTCTTTGATTAAAGGATAATAAAAATCTAACCTCCATTGGATCCATGTTGGCAGTGGATTTGTAGAAGTTATCTAGATATGAATTCTCAACTGTAAAATGGAGAGGTCAAGGGCCAACACAACATTTCTATGACAAGTTCGAAACACAGAGCAATAATGCAGTAAAATTTAGGTGCACAGAGAACTGCTTTGACAAAGTAGTGATCAGATCTGGTACTAATCAGCTATATGGAGTTTGGACTGCAGAAGCCAAGTTTTAATGTAAGATTTGTTTCCAATACCAATAAGAAGTCTTACGAAGATTTATTTCTGAAGTGATATTCCCTATAGCATGAAGAAGACCAACAGTTCCACAAGCATTGCCTACAGTTTGCCTCATATAGTAAACTCCCTTAATTTGATCCTGCGTAAATATAGGTATCTCTAAATATAAGCTTAAAAAGAAGAGCACACATGTAAGAAATCTTAATTGGCACTTGGTACACAACTAGAAAAACGACTTATGAAGACTGACCTTCGTGACAGTGTCTTGCTGTATTCTCTCCTGTTCACTCTGCAAGAGAATAGCATGTTAAATATGAAATGAAGATGCATAAACCAGACTAAAACAGGGGATGCTTAACAACAAACCTGAGATGTTAGGGGGTAGAGAAACAACACTGCAAGAACTGGCTTGGGTACCATTTCCAAGAGTTCTTCATCTAAGCCATACACATCGTAACACCCTACCTCATTCTCTCTGACACCAAGACCCCAGAGAAACTATTTGAAAAAATAAAAGTATAAACCGGTTTTGTTTCAATATTAGATATACATTTTGTAATAACAAGTTAAGACTATGAGCACTACTATCACCTTAACCATTTATTTTTCATTCCGTTAGTAAGCACTTCCTCTAACATCTTGAAATTTTTTAGAGGAACTCGTTACTTAATCAGAGTTTTGATTAACTCTCTGGCACTATAAATATTCTCATAATTTATTATGCACACAAAAGCAAATTATTATTCCAAAGATATACGTCCGTGATCCACTTTTCAAACTAAAAAGGGGCTTTTGAATACCTTGAGATTTTAAAAAAGTTAGTTACTTAACACATAAATATATATGATCAACAAGGTTTTGTTAGTTACTATTTCTCCCAAAACCCTAACGTAAACACATTCATATGATCTAACATGGTTTTGTCGGTTACCATTTCTTCCAAAACCCTAACGTAAACACATACATATGATTAACATGGTTTTGTTAGTAACCAATTCTCTTAAAACCCTAACGTAATAACTAATTTAAAACTCTAACCCTTTTCAACTAATTCACAAAACATTTAAACATTGTGCGTGCGTCCCTCACCCCCACACCTTATCATCCCTACAAATGGATCGCCCGTAACAATCCCACCGAATACTACACAATCTATGCAACAAAACATAGAACCTCCTCTTAATTAATTAGGGACAGTAGGAAGTTGCTAAAAGCGTCATCATATATTAAACTTCGATAAGCAAAATATCACAAAACAATTGTGCTAACAGAGTAACAGTGTAACTATACAATTTGCATTAAAAAAACGTAGTATGCATGCAAACACACGTATTGAATCAAGCGGTTACAGAAAGTACCTGGTTCATAACATTAGGGTTAGCCTCAAGAGGAAGCCATCTTTTTTTAACACAAGAACCACTGGCCATCTCGTTTCTGTCTTCGATTTAATCCCGTTGATCCTAAAATAGTTTATATTTTTTGATTGATAATTTATATTTTGAGATTTGTTAATTGGACATTGATAACGAGGAAAATATTTAATTGGTCTAAAATTTAGGAATTTTTTATATTTTTTGATTGATAATTTATATTTTCAGATTCGTTAATTGGACATTGGTAACGAGGAAAGTATTTAATTGATCTAAAATTTAGGAATTGACTATATGATTCATCTAAGATAATTCAAAATTTTTGATTGGTTTACCGCATAGATAAACTCAGGTATTATAATAAAATATTTGTCTGACAAAAAAATATATAAATTTGAAAGTTTTTTTTTTTTTGAATTCCAAATTTGAAAGTTTTTAGGACTGGCAAGAGACATAAAGGTAACAGGTTTATAATCAGAAGTAAACTCGCAATTTTTAATACAGGAAAGAGTCTGGAAGAAAAAGGAGGTCCTTTCATTACCATACTTGTTTATATATCCTAGATATTAAAAGATTCAAAACATCGTTAAAAAATCGCCGCGTCTCTTTACTGAGTTTCAATCCTAGGAAAACTGCAGGTAAAGTAACTTGATGGAACTTGACAAGGATTATAAACAGGATTGTGAGGCTGCTTTAATCCTTTGTTCATTAACTTACGTCGAAGTAGACCAAAAAACAGCCGAAGACATGGAAAAGCAACGTTACGAAGCAATTCATGCAACTCCTGTGGATCATCAACTCCGGCGATGGCTTCCACCAGTCCCTTCGGTGACCCATCGAATAGGAGAGTGCAGCCGGGTTATTTCAAAACAGTTGGAAGGTAGTGACGTGAAGAACAGTCAAGCTAGATTAGCTTTAAAAAAAGAATATGTGGAGAAAGAATTCAAACCAATGCTGAATAGTAACGAGAGTATGAGCGATGGAATAGATGTGATTGTTTATGATTCGCATGGGAATAGGTACGAGAATATGAGGTTTAAATTATGGGGAATAAAGATGTATGTTTTCACAAGGCAGTGGAAACAATTTTCGGAAGATTATAAATTGATTAGTAAGAAGGACAGCGTCAAGGTATGGATGTTCCGGGACAAGTATACAAGGAAAATGTGTTCTGTCATAATTCCAATACTTGACCACACTGTGAGTATTGCTGAGAGAATCAACATCAGAAGTGCACTCAACAAGTAGCAATCGTCCCTCGTCAAGCTTTTATTTCATGGTGTATACATCTGTTAATGTATCAATTTTACTAAGCTTATTGTTCTGATTGTCATAAAATACTATTTTTTTTTCGATATATAAATCATATACGAGTCCTCCCGGTACCTAATACAATTGTTATATTATAATACCATGTTTGTTAACGGCTTGTACGGTCGCAAAATATTCAATATTATATGTGATCAGTTAGCATTATTTGATTGAGATAATGCTAGGTATCCCAAACTGATATTCAAAAATTGCTCTCGAATGAAGAATGACGTGACAGGAATGATGTGGCACATTGAGAAATTTTAACGGGGAAGATTGAAATTTTAACAAGGAAAAATGGTGTGAATACATGTGATTCACTTTAATCTAATCAATTAAAGTTTGTGTTCTGTCTTGATCAGTACATAAATACTTGTATGTTTAAATGCACTTGAGCATGTCCTGTACTTAGTTGCATTTGAGTTTATCTCGTAGTATTGCATTATTGGTCAGTCAGATAGATGTTATATCTATTTGCTATATGCTAGCTGTCTATGTGTGATTAATTCTTAAAATAGGATTAAGAAAAATTTGAAGTTCATGGGATTTCAATTTCATTGAAAGGTTTTGTAAAACATAATGTAACATAATATGTAACATAGATAACTACAACTCAACAACAGGAACAAAACATACAATAATATTAAATGAAGCACATGAATCCAAAAGAAAAGAAGACATGGTAAACTCAAGAAATCAAAATATGGTATGTATTATTGAAGTCCGTAAACAGGTCACGGAAAGAAGTTCATTAATATGTTCAGGCCTCAGTGACAAATAAAGAAACAAGACTATCAAGACTATAGAAGCATTATTATGATACAGAGTTAGTACCAGAGGATTTCAGTGATTTTATATTGAAGCAACCAAGACGGCAAATGACTTATCAATTGAATTGTATTGAAGACATAAATGTTTTTGTCAGTGTTAGTCATCTGTGAACCAGACCAGTTGCACCAGTTGTCAGAAGAAATTGATTTAAGTCAGACCTGAAACATCCTGGAAGTTAAAAGAAATTTATAAGGTATGTTTAGGTTAAATTGAAGTACAATATGCTTGCTGCAAAAAGGTAGAATCTTCAAGGATCAAACTGCAAGAAAGGATTTTCGATAGTTTTCCTTTTTGAAAACTATCGAAAGAGAAAAGAAGATTTTGGTAAAAATCATCGAAATGGTGAAAACCCATTTCGATAGTTTCTTAAAAAGAAACCATCGAAGTGGGCATAAAGATAAAGTTTGATAGTTTTATTTTTAAAACTGTCGAACTTATCTAAGGAAAACAAGTTATTTCTTTCGATAAATTTTTATTAAAATCTATCGAATGAGACAAATATCTTGTCCTCAATAGTTTTTCAAATGGAGCAGGTAGTATGCATTCAAAGATGTCAGAAGGTTGGTGAGTAAATGGACGACCAAGATTTAATCTAAGCCTTTGATACTTTTTCTTAAAGACTACAATTTGAGAATTGAAGACACTGTCTTCTTAAGTTGTTGTTGCAGAAGATCATTTACGAAGAAGAAGTTAAGAGCTTGAGAATTACACAGAGAAATTAATAGTGCCTTAAATTCTATCATTGTATTGATTACTGTAACCCGAACTCATTGAAGCTAATCCTACGGATTAGAATTGTAGCACCCTTCGTGGTTTATATTTATAAAACGAGATATTCCCCGACTCGTGTTTTTGATTTGGTTAATTTGATTTCGGACAAGAACACAAATAATTATCCGCAAACGAAATCGAATAATTTGTGAGTATCGTATTCAACCCCCCCTTCTACGATACTTTGGACCTAACAGGTTCCTATATGAATTCAAATTCTTAGCCTGACATTTACCATATCTTCATGATATATTTGATTCTAAATGTCTAGTTTGCTAAGTGTTTAAGATATTTTCATATCTTTTAGAGTTATATTATCTGGATTATATGCTCTGTAATTAAGATTTAGATTGATTTCTTTGAGTTAAGTTGATCTTATCAACTGAGCTTCTAGAAGTCCAGTTCTGTGTGTTTATTATCCTCTGAACTTAGAGTTTACTTGATGGTGTTCACACTTTGCCTTGGTTATCTGTGCTCTACGGTAGATGTATATCAGTTTTTGAGATATGCTTAGTTGTAATCTTGATATATATTCTGAACTGATATAACCTTCATTGCTTAATCTATATTTGTTTTATACAAATATCTACTTCTTGGTGCATGCTTTCAACTTTACATTAAATGCAGTTACCATTTTGGCAATACTATCTGTTCTTACCACTTTTGTATTGTTGGTATCTGGTATTTTTGGCCTTTTCATTAATGATAAACTTCAGTTTTACATGGTGACAGATTGATTTGATGATAGTCCCTAACTGCAAATTCTGTGTACTTGATGTGTCATATGTACTGTTTTCTACTAGATCTATAATGTTCAGTACTGTTCATTACTTGGTATTTGTGCTTGTTTGTGTATTTAAGAGTATACTCCATGCAGTGTTTATTACATTCTCTGCATTTACTCTTTGCTTGTTTATCTGACTTAAATACACCTCCTGTTAGCTAAAATGACCAAAACCTCACTTGACATTACCTTGAATTTGTTCAAACTTGGTCCTTCTTCGCGTTAATGAAGAAAATAAAATACCTTTGCATAGATACATAGTTATGTGCACTTTTGAGCGAGCGAAATGCCCGAGTGATAAAAACCAATGTATTGATCTAAAAATTCACGAATTCGACTATCACCTTGACTATTAAAAAAAAATTATCTACACTTTTGGTTTAATTGGGCCGTCCCTGGAATGTATTTCATGGAAAATAATTGGGCTGATTCTACTTTTTTACTTTAACATTATTTTTTCTACCCACGATTCTAAATAAAACTTTTGTTTTTCAGATTTTTTTTTCAAAAAACACCTAAACAATATTATTAATGGGAATATAATCAGTCAAATTAACCAAAAAATCTTTGCCGGTGTTCTAAAATCGATTGACTCGGACTAGTAGAGTATCAGAAATTGGAGATCAATTGATTCAGATTTGAGCGAGAATTTGAATATTGAAAACGAGTAATTGAAAATCGATAGATTAATCGAATTTTAAGAACGAAATCAAGTAGGATCAATTTTCGAGTTTTAGAAGCATACCAAATTGTATACCAAAATGACGTCAATATGTGATGATAGTTTATACCATTTTTCTATCAAATATTAAAGAAAATTTATCTGCTATAAAGACCTGTATCGTGTTTCGTGTACATTTGATTTAATTTGGACCAAAACCCTTTCTTAAACCCTAGACTCTCCCCAAAACCCCCAAATCACCCAAATGCTAATCCCAAAACCCTCACTTCTCCTCTCCAAATCCTCCCCTCTCCGGCGCTTTTCCCAATGCGCCACCGCCGTTCTCCACCCCCAACCCGACCCATCACCACCCTTTTCATACCTCCCCGACTTGCCCAAACCCGACCCGAAACACTCCGAAACAATCCACGCAATCCCACGTTCAATTTCCGGCAAGAACATATCAGCTAAAGAGCGAAAAGCGGGTCGGGTCCCCAGCATTGTGTTTGAACAAGAAGATGGGCAACATGGTGGCAATAAAAGACTCATTTCTGTTGAAACTAATCAAATTAAGAAGCTTGTTAATCATTTAGGCAGGTCTTTTTTCTTGTCCAGATTGTTTGATCTTGAAGTTAGGCCTCAGTTTGGTTCCGATGAAGTTGTCGAAAAAGTTCGAGTTTTGCCTAGAAGTGTAAGTTTGTGGTTATATGGATAATGTGTGTGTAATTTATGTGCATTTGTATGTTTTGTTGGTTATTGTTATGTATGTGTGTGAGATTATCGAGAAAGTTTGAGTCTTGCGTAGAGATGTAAGTATAAGTATGTTGTAGGTGTTTTTGTCGTTTTTGGTGTTTGTTGTAATGTATGTTGTGTGATTGTTGTTGAAGTGCTTATAGTTTATGTACGTATATGAGATTATCAAGAAAGTTAGAGTCTTGCGTAGAAATGTAAGTTTGTGTTTATGGATAATGTGTGTGTAATTTATCTGCATTTGTAGGTTTTGTTGGTTATTGTTATGTATGTGTGAGATTATGGAGAAAGTTTGAGTCTTGCGTAGAAATGTAAGTATAAATATGTTGTAGGTGTTTTTTTTTTCGTTTTTGGTGTTAATTGTAATGTTTGTTGTTTGATTGTTGTTGAAGTGCTTATAGTTTATTGTTATGAAGTGCTTATAGTGCTAGAAAAACCCAATATTTTTATAACAACATTATTCAGTAAATTATTGGATAGAGGAGCTAGAATGTATTAGAAGTTTGTGAGTGATGGAAACCCCTGACATGTAATCGGATCTATTTGTGAGCGAGAGAAGCCAAGAAGTTGCTTTGTTTGATTTATTTAATGAGCTTATAATCTTTGAAAACTCTAATTGTTGCTTTGTGAACTACAAAAAGTTTTCGGTGTCTTGCTAGCAAACCTGAACTTTCATGTACTTATGTGCAATGTCACTGTTATATGCTATATTCCTCTTCTGTGATTGTCATTAAAATCAGTCCTACAGTTGCATTAATCATTGTTTGGCGGGGATAGCTTGTAGCATTATAACCTAAAGGAACACAAGATTTTGGCCATAATCATAGTTTTAAGTGTCCTTGTGGCATACAATGAGCCGGCATTTTACTTATCTAGTTACTGTGGGAATGTTTTTCCTTTTAAATTGTTTTTAGTCTGATTGTGCTGCCTTCTTGATGAAAGTTGTCAACTTGCATAGTCTATGTTAGGTAAACATGATAGATCAGCACTTTCAAAAACTAGGCACAGGTCAAGTGTTTGCAGTGGCTCATATGATGTTTTCCTTAGTTTTTGATCGAAAATTTTCTATAGCTCTTAATTTATCCTCATCCTCTTTTATACCAGGTTCATTTGCATGCTGGTACAGATGCAGTACTTAATGTGACGTTCATTAGGGCTCCATCACATGCTTGGTTAAAAGTTGAAGTTCCTCTTATGTTCATAGGAGATGATGTATCTCCTGGGTTGAAGAAAGGTACCTGAAAGATCTACCTTATTATGAATCCAAATGTATTTTTGACTTGATTCATGCACAGTCTAGTTTTGCACTGATACTTATTGAATACCAAGTCCCTTTTCTTAGTACATGTATTTAGGATAGTTGTTCATCCTTCATCAACATAAACATATCCGAACCCGACATATTTAAAGGCATCAATGTGAGTTGATCCGCTCACTTGCGCTTGAATTTTGATTTGATAACCTTATGTGGCATGGCCAGGGGCGAAGGGATTGAGGGCTGAGAGATTTTTTATATGTATCAATTTTTAAACAATTTTTGTTGGTAAATAAGGTGCGAGGTCCCTGATGATGCAGGTTCAAGTCTCACATTTTTAAATTTCCCTAATATGTTAAAAATGAGGTTTGTTTGTGTCATATTATAGTGTAGCAATAGGACACTTAGTCCTAATGTTTGGATCCAGTTTTGTCTTTGGAAATTGAAGGGCAAAGGTTCAGAATCGCTTTTAACATAACTTTTTGAGAAGTACCCTCGCGCTAAATCCTCCCTCCGCCACTGGATATGACCTTATGGGTATTCTAGAACTACCTGCATTTACCCCTAGACTGTATCTAGTATACTCAAATTACCTTGAATATTGTAAGGAGCTCCTCTGCCTTTATTGTGTTTTATGAGACTAAGAATATGATATTTTGATGGTTGATAGCAGGGGTTTTCTTAACCAACCTCATAAGCTTTAGAGGACCAAGCCTTTAACTCAAATAAAACACATCATTTTATAATTATTGTATTTGAGAGTAGGTTTTGGTTTTTCTATATATATAAATGTAAAATAATTTAAGAATCATCTTATTTCAATTAAGTACTAACCATTAGTCCTAAAATTTTTCAGGGGCTTACTTAAACGTCATCAAGAGAAAGGTCAAATACCTGTGCCCAGCAGATGTGATCCCCCCATATATTGAGGTGGATCTCAGTGAACTGGATGTGGGACAAAAACTAGTAATGGGGGACCTTAAGGTCCATCCTGCTTTAAAGCTTGTTCAGTCAAAGGATGAAGCTGTTGTCAAGATCGCAGGAGCAAGAGTTTCAGATCAACAAAAGAAAGAGAAAGTGTCAGAAAAGAAAAAATAAAACAGAACATTTGATGCTAATTCCATTATTTGGTTCAGCCTACTGCGCCAAGATTGCCACCTGATGCAAGTCTTTGGCTTTGTTGTGCTTGAAAATTTTTAATAATTTTTGGAAGTCACGAGTAGTAAAGGATCCCTCTTCGATGTTCTTGTTTAATTTTTGTGTAGGAGAGTCAGAGAGGGTAGACATCTAGAATTTGGAACTCGGATTAGAGATAATGGAAGGTGGAAACCATGTTTGCCTCATTTGCTGTATTTTTATTATTTTCAAATTCCAAGTATCTGAATAACACCGTTGATTTGATATTTTCGGCAAAGTTTGGCTCGCATGTTGCCCAGGTTATAAAAAATTTGGTGAACTTGATTCATCAAATCTTTGCTTGTCAGCATGAGTTTTATTTTTAGTAACTGCGATAATGGTCAAACTGTTACAGTTTTGCTATTGTGTGTGAAGTGACCACCTTTATATTATTTGGAAAAAGTTTGTACATTACAAGTTTATGACATTCATTGAACATACTGAGCAATTTTGACAGGGTCTGAAATATGAATAATCTCCCGCATTTGCTCCAACACCAAAATGTACCAAGAATCTGAGATAGACGGAATTGACAGACCTTTGATTCTCCCATATATGACAGGGCTATAAGTCTGATAAATTTGCTCCAACACCAAAACTTGGCAAGACAGGTCTACACAATTTTCATCGTTGAGAAATGTCTTCTAAGATAGATTCGATATCTGTATGATAGACCGTCCGTTACATTTGAAAGACAAGTCATACAATCATTCCTTCGACCAAAGTCTCAAGGCCAAGACTAGAGCTTTACATTACGCTACTTTTGAGCTATGGAGCCTAAAAAACAGACCCTCATTGTGGCACAAAAGACAACTTCTCCTTCAGAATTATTGGCAACAAAACTCATATTAGGCTTGTGTAGACCCTCATTTGTTGAGTCTTGGGAACATTGGTCCACGCGTGGAAATGAAAAGCTCTCCTCTGAATTCCCACTGTTCCTTCTATACCCATTCGTGGGTAATCTGGTTTTGTTGGATACTGATTAAAAATATCAATGGTATGTCTTCTACCCCTTGCACTACTACAGTTTTTCTAGTCCGTAGGTATGAAGAACAATTGATGACAATTGATCATGCTTCATACAGGTTGTCATCGACTCCAACCAAATACAACAAACAGGGTTCCTCCTGATGTATTGGTCATTGCAATGACGGATGAGAATACGAGAGCTGAGATGGCAACTTGTAGTTTTAGCTAATTTGAATGTTCAAGGTACATCTTTAATAGATGAGAACCTTTTTTGCATAATTTGTGTTTGATGCATTATATTTCTTTGTTTCAATTTTTTTCTTTTAAAAATTGGTTTTAGTGATTTCCATGCTTGAAGATTAAAATATCCAAATATGAGCTTGTGGTTGGAAACAGGAAATTCCATATGAATGATCTGCACATCTGAAAGCAGGTGAGATTTATTTGAAGTTATACAATAGCCATCACTATGTATGGTTGCAACAAACACTCCCCCTGGTAGTAGAACTTCACATACTTTAGCTACCTCAAAACGTAGCTATCAGATTATGCAGAACAAGTACCATGAAAGAAAATAGTAATAACTTTTGTGATCAATAGTCGCTACATATCAGTCATCCAAGATTATAAAAAGGATGCATATAATAGAAGGCATGTCAATGGGTTGGGTTTGAATCGGATTTGACTAAATTTTATCCATATCTATCAATTATATACTGGATCTGATCGTTGTCAGATTTTTACCAGCTTAATCTATATCCGATCCTTTAGGGTTTTTGATTATCAGATAGGTCCGTTTAAATTAGAAAGAAAAATAGAAATTAATATAGTGCATGATGAAGTTGAAATGATGTGTATATTTTTGTTAATATTTCTTTTCATGAAATAACAAGAAAAGAAAAAAATATGAAGAATCACACATCATACTGGAAAGTTGAAATTGTCCTGCTTTTCCCGCTGTGCTCCAGTGCTAAAACATAGTCCTGGACTTCTAGTTCCTCTAGTTGGGACTCCATTGTAAGGTGCTAGGTCCCTGACGGTGCAGATTCAAGTCTCGCATGATAGCACAGTTGGTCCTAAGTCCCAACTATTTAGATCAAGTTTTTGTCTTTGGAAATTGGAAGGGTAATGGTTCAAAACTGCTGCTAACATGATAATTTGAGGATTACCCTCAAACTTAATTCTCTATCGCCACTGGATATGACCTTGTGGTATTCTCGAACTACCTATATTTGCCCCCAGACTGTTCTTAGTGTACTCAAATGATCTCAAGATGTTATAATGAGTTCTAGATTGTTTTTGGGTATACGACTTCGTGTCTTTGTCTTCTGCATTTGTTGTATTCCATGAGACTAAGAATATGATACTTGATGGTATGGTAACCAGGGGTTTATGAACAAAGCTCATAAGTTTTAGAGGATCAAGCCATCAACTCAAATAAAAACATCACTGTTACAATTCTTAGCTATCTTGAAATCATGAACTAGCATTTAATTTTGAGATTTATGTAGGTTACGAGGAGATGTAAAATTAAGACTAGATTGTAGAACAGTTTTCGTTGCTAAGAATTGTAGAACAGTTCGCTGTCAAGTGGTTTGTGACCACAATTTTTTATTTTTTTAGGGAAAATTTTGTGCATTTCTTCATTAAAACATCCATGTGAACATACTGAGCAATTTTGACAGGGTTGTGACTTGTGATTCTTCCAAATTTGCTCTAACACCAAAATACTGCACTAAGATAGACAGAACTGACAGGCCTACGATTCTCCCAAATTTGCTAACACCAAAACTTAGGAGTGACAGGTCTACACAAATTCTATCATACTACACAAATTTGAAAAATGAGTTACCAAAGATTTTCAAGCTGTATCAGAAGTAATTTTGTCACAACTATTCCTTCGACCAAGAGTTTTGCATTCCGCTGCTTCAGAGCTCTGGAGCCCAAAAAATGCCGATCCTACTTATAGCACAGAAGACAACTTTCCCTTACGAGATTTTGGCAACAACTCCCAAAACCAATTAACCCGAATCATCAACATTTAATTTTATTAAACCTTCTGGGGAAGCAGCCCAACTTTTCGAGCTCTTAGCATTCATGTCACATGAGCTGCTAAATATCTGCTAATGCACTTCTTAAAATCCTCGATTGATCTAACCACACATATAGCAAGAGCACCTTGTACAGGTTCTTTGTTCCCAAAAACCTTTAGATTATTAGTTCACACATAACACACCCTCAAAACTTGTATTAAATACCTCTCATAAACCTAATCAAGTCATATATTCAATCATCAAAAAATTATTAACAAATTAGAATACTAAATGCATGTTAACTTTTATAAACAAAATTTTGAATTCAAATTTAAAAATCGTTATATATGTAGAAACTCGAGATGTAGTCTAACCATTTGGTACATCTAAGGATGATGATGAATAGAAATAATACTCATATCATGTTGATTTTTAATTTTATTCTTTTTTTGGTTTTGATCTCAACAACCATGTTATAAATAGATTGCATTCTACCTGCAAATTTTGTATCTGTGACCAAACAATCTCCCAACAATGCAGGCTGTCACAGCTTTTCTCCTACTCTTTTCTCTAATAACTCCATCATTTTCTGTCCCTCTTTCAACCAAATCTAGATGGATTATAGATGATGTTGGTGGCCATAGGGTGAAGCTAGTCGGTGGCAACTGGGCTGGCCACATTGGCCCCATGTTGCCAGAAGGACTCGATAAGAGGCCGTTGAGTGACATTGCAAGACACATAGCTCTAATGGGCTTCAATTCTGTACGTCTCACGTATTCTACCTACATGTTCACTAAATATTCTCATCTCACTGTCATGCAATCTCTACGCAATTTAAGCCTTTTTAATGCCATTGATGGGGTGACCAAGTATAATCCTCAACTGTTGAAACTCACACTTCCTGCTGCTCAAGAAGCTGTTGTCAATCATCTCGCTTCTTATGGCGTTATGACTGTTCTTGATAATCAAGTTAGTAAACCAATGTGGTGTTGCGGTGATGATGATGGAAATGGTTTTTGGGGTGATAAGTATTTTGATCCGAAAGATTGGTTGAAATCATTGCACAAGGTTGCACATCGTTACAGACACAATCCAATGGTATGATGATACTAGTTATACCGCCATTATTTCATTTGTTTTTGCGATTTTACTAGTCTTGAACGAAAATAACTTAGTCTTGATTGAAAAGTTTATTTTGCCTTATGGATGTTGACTCTGTTCAAAGATATTAAATTCCTCGAATCATCAATTCTTTTGTTTTTGTGATTCTGACTAGTGCTGGCATGATTTTGCAGGTTGTTGCAATGAGTTTGAGGAATGAGATTCGTGGAAAACGCCAGAACGCCAAGGATTGGCTCAAATATGTCCGCAAGGGTGTAAAACAAATCCACAAGTCCAACCCTAATGTGCTCATCCTTGTTGGTGGTTTATCTTATGCTCTTGACTTAACGCCATTAAAGAATAAATCTCTAAACATTAAGGCAACCAGCAAGCTGAGCCGCAAGATTGTTTATGAATCACATCGATATGCTTTCACCATGGGACAATCTAATGACTATATGCATAAACCACTAAATCAATTTTGCGATAGTGTTATTGCAGATATGGAAACTCGAACCACATTTTTGACCCAAGGGCCAAATGCAGCTCCATTGTATATAACTGAATTTGGTGTAAATATGTTGGGTAATCAGACTTATGATAACATTTTCTTGGGTTGCTTCTTAGCCTATTTGGCAAAGTATGATTTAGATTGGAATTTGTGGGCTTTACATGGAAGCTACTATTTAAGAAATGGAGGACAAGGTGTAGAGGAGCAATATGGAATGTTTACAACCAACTGGACACAGATTCGAAATCCAGATATTCATGCCAAATTATTATCAGTTCGACAGATGATCAAAGGTGCATATCTCGTATTGTCATCTCTTGCTAGTGCTAATATGAAATAATTTTACTCATTAGATATTTAACCGATGATTTGATTAAACTTGTGTAGATCCAAACTCTGTTGAGCCAAGTTACTTGAGAATGTACCATCCAAAAACTGGTCGATGTCTTAGTGTGGATGACAATGCTCAAATTCACGCGGCAGACTGTCTGTATTTTAGCAAGTGGAGTTATGAGAATTCGGTGATCAAATTAAATGGAACTCCATATTGTTTAGCAGCTACTGGCAATAATTCGCCACTGTCTTTAACTACAGATTGTGATAGCAATCAGAGTTCTTGGAAAGCTGTATCGAGCTATCAACTTGCGAACCGGGATAAGCTATGCATACACTATGACCCTTATTATTCTCCATATGTTTTGACAAAGTGGTGCATTTGTGCAAGTTCAGGTAATGATTCTTCTTGTGTTAGAAATCCTCAAAGCCAGTGGTTTCAGCGTGTTTCGTCCAGTGCATTGGAGTAAAGGGACCCTGGATCTTAAGTTCTGTTCTGGAATTCAAACAACAGATTAACCAAATGTTTAAGTATTAGGTAGTACGTAGGTAACTAGTTTAGTACCTAGTATGTTGAAGGTTTGGTGTGTTCATGTAAATGGCATGCGTCCATACTCCATATATACTTAACAGTTGAAGTTCTCAGTTAACATAATCATCCAAAAATTTAGGAAAATCTACAAAAATACCTAACTTTTTGAAATTATTTACAAAAATACGCTCTAGTTGCAAGTGAGGTTGAAATTGTTGCAAATGGAGTTGCAAACCTGGTTGCAACGGTTGCAAACGAGATTGCAAGAGTTGCAAGGGTTGCACAAGAGCGTATTTTTATAAATAATTTCTGCAACTTGGGTACTTTTGAAAAAAGTCCAAAAATTTAAGTATTCTGAACCAAACAAGCACCGCTTATTCTCAAATTTACGCTAATAATCTAACTGAAAAAATAGATTGAGAGTTTAAGTCACGACTCCGCACAGAATTTTATTTATGCTATCGACCATTTTAAAACTAAATAAATTATTCTTGAAATATGGATCCTATATCGAAACAGATCGTTTGCAGTTCAGATCTTTAAAATTCTGGCTTGCCAAAACTACTGTCAACGAGCAATCCAATTTGACTCCAACTGTCTTTTTAATGATGTTAAGCACCTCCACTTTACCCTGAATGCTGCTCCTGGTGCTCACTGGCATTTCTCCTGCTGTAAGATCGCCCAAAAATCGAGGAACCCTTAGAAATGTTTGAAGTATAACATCAATAGTTATCGTCAGTCGAAATGTTTTGTTAGCCTTTGCAGTGCCCTTTGGAGTTTTAGCCTCTCCAATAAGTACATTTTCATAGTAAATACCTGTGACAGCATTCTTGAATTTAAAAGCAGCTGCATTCGGATTCTTGATCGACATATCAGCTTCGATGGTTATGTTTGTGCTAGGCAGAAGATTGAATAAGTTAGCACTCTCTAGCCCTTTGAGTGTCACGTAATTTAACTTCATTGTCGGATCTTTAACCTTGAAAACAGTCAACATTAGTATCAACATTGTCATCCCTACTATTCCAAAAACCACCAAGGCGCATCCGCAACATTTGAGGCATGAGTGGCCGTAGTGCTTCTTGTCGTTGTCGTCGCGGTGAATGCTGATCCGATGACCCTCCGGGGCTAAGGGTCGTTCTTGTTCATAATTTGCCATGACAAGAAAAGGTCTTGGTGGTGAATGGTGATCGAGTTTGTCAAAATTTGAGGCTTTCTGTGTGGTACATTTATGAAATCAAATGAAAGGAAGTTTAGATATTATAGAGATGGGCTAAGATTTATAAATGGTTCGAAATTTTTTTTAAGATTTGAATTTTTGTAGAGCAAAATAATGAAAAGTGTGGAAAAGACTAATAGCGTTTTTGTTTATAAAAGTTAAGACCACCTGCACGCGGCGTTATCTACGTTGTTCAGATTTTAAGTCTTCTTTGGTTGTCTATGAAGTTGTGTACTTTATGTTGAAAGCAATTATTGGAGTAACATAAATTCCGACTTTGATTCCGTCACTGCGAGTTAAAAGTAAGATTATCTTAGACATTAGAATTTAGTTTAATGATGAATTCATTCAAAAGAATCAATCATTGGTGATTTGCAGTGGTAAGTTAAGATAGAATATAGAATATTTATATATTTTTTTGGTGTTGAGATGGAATATAGAACTAGCCTAAAAACCCGTGCGAAGCACGGGCCTGCTTATTTACTGAAATAATTTTTCGCACGAAAATGTATATATATCGAAACAATTTTGTAATTAAAATTAATTTTGAATTTATCTTATATTTGTATTAAAAAAAATTAATTTTTTTAATATTTAATAAGATTTCACAAAATTTGGAAAAAAAATCTATAAAATAAAGATCAAATTATTATTTTCATTTGACAAAATATTAATTTAGTTTTAAATGTCGTGAAATGCATTTTATCAAATTCAACAATTAAATATAATCTAAATGATTATTTTAGTATAGTTGTTTATGATATGGATGTATCTAAACTAATGTGTTTTTAACGAAATGACAATATACTTGTAAATAAAATATAAAGTTGGTCAGGTACGTAAGACTACACACCGTGATCACATCTTAAAATCTTTTAGTCTAAAGTCCGTATATAACATTAGTGTATGTAAATTAATATGATAACGTAACTGTGCCAAACCCAAGGCTTTAGGACTTGTTCATAGTGAGTATTATTGATATTAAGAACAAATAGAAACAATGTAAAATTTGAAACACGGTCGAACTATTGTTCTTGTTGCAATTATAATCAGGTTTATCGGAGTTTTCTATGTTGGAGAAAGTATAATTTGTAAATAGGTATTTTGCCTTAGTAGTTGTTGTTTGTTTTTCAGCGATCAATTGATTTGGTTTTTTTTTATTTTTTTGCAATCTAGAATATAAATCGTTAAATGCACACAATGTTGTTGTAATATAATCGAACACATGTGAATGAGATAGTGGATTTTAAAAAGAAGCTGAAGGTTGGTGCATCTTTGCACACTCTCACAAGACTATCTTGCGGTGTAAATTACAAAATTGTCGGTATATAACATAGGCGATGCAGTCTTAACATTGTCAGATATAAACGTAGGGCTGAGACTTATTACAAAATCTATTAATATTATTTAAAAGTCATCCATGCGGCGTCTCACTCAATTTTTTTACTTTTAAAATTTTATAAAAAATTTACACTCTAATCTTATATGTTATCTATAACCTTATTATTATGTAGAAATTATATGTTATCTATAATCTTATACTCTTTTAAAATTTTATTTTTTATATCAATCATTTAAAATAAAAGAAAGAGAATCGTAGAGTATGCTCAATCCATTAAAATATTTTTGGTAATTATATACAATGCAATATTTTATAAATAATATAAACCAACATTTTATTTATTTAAAAATAAAAAATTATAAAAAAGAAGATGAGAGAATAAGAGAAATTAACATTAATAAGATTTTAAAGAAAACTTAAAACAAAATGTACTATGCTACTTATGCATGAGCTTGATTAGAGAAGATTAATGGTTCAATTTACTACACTAACATAATTTTATCTACTATTTGCATAAATATAAAAGAGTTGACGTTTTTGTAATTTTTTAACATGTAGGGGCAAAATCATAAATTCAAGGTATTAAAATGACATATATCAATAATTTAAATTGATAAAACAGAATTGTAGATTATGTTCAATTGCTAAAAATATTTATTATAACTATGTATTGTGCAATATTCTAAAAATAATATAAATCAATGTTTATTAACTCAAAAAATAAAAAAATTGGAAGAAGAGGTGGTTTATCTAATAAGAGTTTGAATATAAGCTCAACACAAAGTGTAGCACAGTTGGTTATGACATGAGTTTGACATGGATATGTTAAGGGTTCGATTCCCATCATTAACATAATTTCACAATTTTTACATTTTCATTAAAGAATGGTATTTTTGTAATTTTAGAAAATATAAGGGTAAAATCGTAACTTCACAGCCATTAAAATGGCAAACTTTGCCCTTTGTTGGCTTTTAATATATAGAGAAAGATATAGACAGTTAATAATCTCCCAAAGGCCAAAAGTCATGTACTGATGGAATCTGATATTTTGTCATTGAAAATGCTATAAATCTGAAACTACATTGCAGAATATAAAATATTTTAGGTCTCATTTCTTGCTCTGTAAGTAAGACATTAGACACTCTGGTCTATGAATGTAAGCATCAGATTGCAATTCACTTGTGCTCATCGAAGTTATTGTTAAGTTTTTATTTTATTTTATTACATTGAACTTATCTACCTATATTTATGATCTATCCATTTTATATTTCTGTCAAAACAATACTTTATCCCTTTTATTTTAACTATAAATTATTTATTGCAAATAAATTCATATAATATATCTATACTATATACTTACCATTGAAAGTTCTTGTAATGATCGTCCATAGTTCGATCCTCCATAGTTTGGTCACTCAATCCACAGTTATTATATTTTTTTTGATAGAATCGTTAGATAAAATAAAATTATAATATTATAATTGCCAATAATTAACCAATAACTTTTTTGAGCCAAAGTGTATATTTTTTTTATATTTTCTAACTAAAACTTCTCCTAACTAAAAACTCATATTTTCCAAAAATATTACGGGCAATTCTAATAAATAACATAAAATAAGAATATTATATGTACTAATAATTACTAACTAAAACGTATATTCTTTTTTATGGCCAAAGCGTATATTTTTTTTATATTTTCTAACTAAAATTTCTCATTTTCTAAAATTATCACATACGACATCTATCTATACTATATATACTATCTATAATATCAATACTATCAATACTATTATATAATAGACGAAACATTAAAAGTTTGGTCGGTCGGTCGGTATGGTACGTTGTGATTTTACTTAATTACCCTTTCTTAAATTCGTGTTTTTACTTAATTAACCTTACTTATTTATAGAAATATATTATTAAATAATAATATTACCTATTTATAACCAATTACCTTTTTCACCTTAAATACATTATTATGGTACGTTGTGATTTTACTTAATTGTCATTTCTTAAATTTGTGTTTTTACTTAATTAACCTTACTTATTTATAGAAATATATTATAAAATAATAATATTACCTATTTATAACCAATTACATTTTTCACCTTAAATACATTTTTTTTCTAACAAATTTCCTTACTTTTTCAAATATATCACGGGCAATTACCTTTTTTAACTAAAACATGTTAGTTTTTCAATTTTTCCTTACTAAAACCCCTCATTTTCCAAAAATGTCCCGAACAAACCTTTAGTAATTTATTTTTAAACCTAATATTATAATTATTTTTTTAAAAGTTTACGTTTTTTAACATGCCTACTTATTTTTCTTAACAAATGCAATTACTAAAAATATTAAAATATAAATAATCAAATACCTATTTATAATCAATTACCTTTTCAGCTAAAACACATTATAGATTTTTTCTAACAAAGTCCCTCATTTTCTAAATATATCACGGGAAATTGCCTTTTTCTATTTACTTTTTCTATTTTTCTCACTAAAATCCATTCTTTTTCTAAAAATATCACGGACAAACCCTTTACTTATTTAATTTAAAACGTATTTAAATAATTTAAATTATTAAATTTTAAAACCTCATTTTCCTAAAATATCACGGGCATTTACCTTTTTAAACTAAGTATATGTTACATTTTTTTATTTTTCCATACTAAAACCCCTCATTTTCCAAAAATATAACGAGCAAACCCTTACCTATTTATTTTAAAATCTGTTTTAATGTTTTTAATTAATTAAAAGTGTTTAGCTATTTTAACATTCCTACTTATTTTTTCAACAAATACAATTAAATAATAAAATAAAATAACAATTAACAATCCGTGCATCGCACGGGTTTTAAGCTATCAATACTATTATATAATAGACGAAACATTAAAAGTTTGGTTGGTCGGTATGGTACGTTGTGATTTTATTTAATTGCCCTTAATTAACTGTACTTCGTGTTTTTACTTAATTAACCTTACTTATTTATAGAAATATATTAGTAAATAATAATATTACCTATTTATAACCAATTACCTTTTTCATCTAAAATACATTTTTTTTCTATTTTTTCTAACAAATTCCCCTATTTTTCCAAATATATCACGGGCAATTACCTTTTTTTAACTAAAACATGTTTCTTTTTCTATTTTTCTTTACTAAAACCCCTCCTTTTCCAAAAATATCACGGACAAACCTTTAGTTATTTATTTTTAAACCTATTTTAATATTATTATTTTTTAAAAAATTTACCTATTTTAACATGTCTATTTATTTTTCTTAACAACTGCAATTACTAAAATTATTAAAATATAAATAATCAAATACCTATTTATAACCAATTATCTTTTCAGCTAAAACACATTATATATTTTTTCTAACAAAGTCCATCATTTTCTAAATATATCACGGGAAATTGCCTTTTATAATTTACTTTTTCTATTTTTCTCACTAAAATTCATTTTTTTTCCAAAAATATCACAGGAAACCCTGTACTTATTTATTTTAAAACGTATTTAAATATTTTTAATTATTAAATTTTAAAACCTCATTTTCCAAAAATATCACGGACATTTACCTTTTAAAACTAAATATATGTTACATTTTTTATTTTTTCTTACTAAAACCCCTCATTTTCCAAAAAAATAACGGACAAACCCATACTTATTTATTTTAAAATATGTTTTAATGTTTTTAATTAATTAAAAGTGTTTAGCTATTTTAACATGGCTACTTATTTTTTTCCCAATTACAATTAATAAAATATTAAAAAAATAATAATAAAATAACAATTAACAATCCGTGCATCGCACGGGTTTTAAGCACGGATTGTTAATTGTTATTTTTTTATTATTTTTTTAATATTTTATTAATTGTAATTGTGCAAAAAATAAGTAGGCATGTTAAAATAGTTAAACACTTTTAATTAATTAAAAACATTAAAACATATTTTAAAATAAATAAGTATGGGTTTGCCCGTTATATTTTTGTAAAATGAGGGGTTTTAGTAAGAAAAAATAAAAAAATGTAACAAATATTTAGTTTAAAAAGGTAAATGCCCATGATATTTTTGGAAAATGAGGTTTTAAAATTTAATAATTAAAAGTATTTAAATACATTTTAAAATAAATAAGTAAAGGGTTTCTTGTGATATTTTTGAAAAAAGAATGGATTTTAGTGAGAAAAATAGAAAAAGTAAATTATAAAAGGCAATTTCCCGTGATATATTTAGAAAAGGATGGACTTTGTTATAAAAAATATATAATGTGTTTTAGCTGAAAAGATAATTGGTTATAAATAGGTATTTGATTATTTATATTTTAATATTTTTAGGTATTGCATTTGTTAAGAAAAATAAGTAGACATGTTAAAATAGGTTAACTTTTTTAAAAAATAATTATAATATTAAAATAGGTTTAAAAATAAATAACTAAAGGTTTGTCCGTGATAT
Organism: Heracleum sosnowskyi; assembly: GCA_030848705.1. Classification (NCBI taxonomy): domain Eukaryota; kingdom Viridiplantae; phylum Streptophyta; class Magnoliopsida; order Apiales; family Apiaceae; genus Heracleum; species Heracleum sosnowskyi. Next base: position 2,033,463 of record CM061242.1, on the reverse strand, counting down.
TTTTGGAAAAGGAGGGGTTTTAGTAAATAAAAATAGAAAAACATACATGTTTTAGTTAAAAAAGGTAATTGCCCGTAATATATTTGAAAAAGTAGGGGAATTTGTTATAAAAAATAGAAAAAATAATGTATTTTAGGTGAAAAAGATAATTGGTTATAAATAGGTAATATTATTATTTAATAATATTTTTCTATAATTAAGTAAGGTTAATTAAGTAAAAACACGAACTACAGTTAATTAAGGGCAATTAAGTAAAATCACAACGTACCATACCGACCAACCAAACTTTTAATGTTTCGTCTATTATATAATAGTATTGATTAATCACAATAATATTATTATATATTATGAATTAAGTTTAATATATATATTTGATCATTAGCCTATACGGTATTACTCTAATAGAAACAACTTTTAAAAAAAAGAAACTAGAAACTAAATAATTTTTTTTAAAAACATTGCGTCAAAATATAACACATATGATATTCAAATTGATCGTTAGGATATAAAGAAAAAAATGGTGAAGTCAGATTTCAAAAATAATTCACCGATTGATGGAAAAAATCAAATTAAAAATGAAGGAATTAGGTGGAGTTGTGTATGACATAGTGTATTTTAATATAACGACTTAAATTAGTTTTTAGTTTCTATTTTAACTTTGGTTTTTATTTGATCATTAGGCCAGTGATCAAATAGAAACAAAAGTTTAAAATAGAAACTAGAAACTATTTTTAAGCTCTTACATCAATCTAATCTAATGGTCCGTCTATAGTCACCACACAGAACTAAAATACCCCCTCATATACACAATCCCACCTAATCTCCTCTGTTCCTAATTTGATTTTTCCCGTCAATCGGTGAATTGTTTTTTTGAAATCCGACTTCATCTCCCAACGATCAATTTGCATAACACATGTGCTATATCTTGACGTGATGTAAAAAAAATTATTTAGTTTCTAGTTAATAGTTTCTATTATAAAAGTGTTTTCTACTAGAGTAGGACCCTATACTTATTTATTTATTTTAAACTTATATATTATATATACTAAAATATATATTATATTATGAATATATTATTATTATTATTATATATATATATTATGAATGAATATATATATATATATATATATAAATTCTACAAATCGATGACCATTCAGAAGTCTTGATAATCGATCATCATCGTCATATGAGAACGTGAATAAGATGGAATCAAAACATATAATCAACAAAAAAAAAATATGTTATAAATAATAAAGAGCCAAAATCTTCAATATTTTACTATTTGAGAGTAGAATCAGATATGCATCTTTTGAGAGTAATAATTATCTTAATAATTGTCTTATTGATTTTGTATATATACTAATTTTAATGATGACAAGGTTACATAAACTATAATAATATTGAAAAGGTCAAAATAACATTGAACGATAAGAGACCTGTGAGTGAACTCATTTGGGCGAGTGAAGCGTTCTGTAAATATTGATGGAAGAGTAAGTATTACAAAATAAAAAAGTGGTTCCTACATGTATGTTGTTTTGATTACTGGTCTCATATCATGTCTGTTGTTTTGATTATTGGTCTCATATCATATAAATATTTTCTTTCAAGGTATCTTTGATCAAGATATAACGGGAAGCGCTAACCACTTTATCTTGATTGAGGGGTACGGGGAATATGAAGGTGTTGAGTTTTTTAAAAACAAAAATTCATTGATCTCAAAATGGGGATGAAGAGGAGATGTCCATGCTTTTATTGCGGTTCGCCAAGTCCGAAAGTTTATATACCTAAAAGGAGATGTATATTGTATGGGACCTAAACCTGCCAAGAAGATCATTGTCTTCTATAAAAAAACCAAGAAACTCGCGAAGGTAATAACCTAAACTTTGTATTTTATTGTGATTGAGTTATTTAAAAAAAAAATTACTTCTGAACTTTGACTAAAATAGCGTAAAATCGGTCACAAAGTGAATTTCGGTTTCTTTCTACACATGTTGATGCTCTAAAAAATAAGGGACTTCTTAATAGAAAAGCTCTATGAAGAAACATATTTTTAGGTAGCATAATAGAAAACTCTATGTTGTACTTCTCAGCACGAAAGCACAAAGATATGAGGCAACACCTTTATTGAATTGGAATTCTGAAAGAATAATTTGACATTGTGGTCATTGGTGTAGTCCCTATTATTAGTGTAATACTTATTCGTGTCACAACTATTTTATTATTGATATTTGATCAATTTAAGTTAAAATTCAATATATTAGCATATATGATTAATTGCTAGAATGTGGAGTTAGCATGTATACAAGTAGGTATAAAAAGATCAAATACATACCAGGCCTATTCATTTTATTGGTTGCAAGGAATAATGTTAATTAGTTTGATGAATTGATGAAAAGGATGAGATCAAATAACGGTTATGAATATATTATTTAAGTTGTTAATCTTATGAAGAAAGTGGGGAAAGTAATTATTTTTGTAAGTCCTAATTTACCATTCACTTATGTTAAGATTAGGAATCTGTACTGGTTCAAAGCATTGGTATTGAACTGTGCTTGAACCAAAATTTAATTAATTATTCTTTTGGTTGGTTCTTCAAATATTAGTTTGCTAAGAGGACCGAGTTAGAACTTCGCATGTCTGGTATTACATTATGAACTTTTTTGATCTTTTATATGAAATCTTTTATTTTCATTTCATCTCTCTTACGTAGTTAACTATGATATGTTATAAGGGCTAGCTGCTTCAATGAAACAGTTCGAAATGATGGAGATGTGGGGTGCTTCAATAAATGGTATGCATTAATAAAAAAATCTATATAAAATATTGAGCGTTTTACCCGTGCTACGCACCGAAAGACCCCATCTTAAATTTTTTAAAATAATTATAAATATATTAAATAACAAAACTCATATTAATTTTTTTCCACATATTTTTACTAACATTTCATGTTGTTACGACAAAAAGTGTAGTTGAAGTGTTATTTATCCAAAGATGCATGCATGTGTCACGTTTAATAGATGTTATAAACGAGTACAAGCTTTACATCATTGTGGATGGTCCGACGAAAAAGTTCTTGAAAGTGCACATTGTTAACATATATAATATTATTATTATTGGGTAGTTCAATTATTATAATAGTTTCCAAATATTATATAACCAGGTATTCCTGTGTTACGCACCGAAAACACAATCTAAATTTTTTAAATCTTAATTTTTATGAATCTTTTATATAATAAAAATCATATTATTTTTTCTACCACATAGTTTTACTAAAATTTCATATTGTTACCACAGAAAGTGTAGTTGTAGTGTTATTTATCTATACACGCATGCATGTGTTAATAAATAGTATAAGTTAGGTTGTTGATAGTTAATAAAATAATTATTTATCATTAAAAACTAAGTATTTAACGCATAAAATATTGATTGAACAGATAAATAAAATATTAACATAATAACAAAATTACATAAAAATACGATGTTAGAATTTGTTTGTAATGTAACATCAATTTTTAAATTAATTAAAATGAACGTCTTAAACTATTTTAGATTTATAATTTTTATTAACTATATTATCATTGATGCATGTGGATATACTTTTGTTTGTTCTCGATTTTGATTCTAGATTATTATCAATAATTATCATTATTAGCCGAATCAGGCACCTGCTTCAAACAAAACAAAGGAGTTGAGCAAGAAAGAGAAAAACACATTTCATGTTGGACAAATATCACAATTAATTATTTGAATTGAAAATTTAAGATCACCGCTACAGAATCAACATTGTATGATGTGATTTTAGGTTCTTGAATTGCTAGGGAGTAAGTTTCAATCATTCAAAGATATAGTGAATGTCAGATTTTTTTCCCTGTGATGATTTTCAATTTTTTAGGATACCGATTTTCATTTTCTTCTTATGACGGAGGTTTTAAATTTGTTAGAAATAAATTTTAATTTTACATTTAATATGCTGTATTTTTAGGGTTTTGTATTTATCATGTCATTACTTTTGCATTCTTACCAATGAGGTCGTCGTCAATATTTGCTAATATTGACTGCCTAACTTCATAATATTAGAACTACTTCATTTGAATTAATAATGTAAATATGATAAAAAAAGAATAATATTTTCTAAGCATTTGATTTATTGAATATGATGACTCACGTTCGGGTTTAAGACGATTTTACCTTGTTTGTATTTGTATGTATCTGTAGGTATGATTATGATACAAAGTTCTCAAGAGTCACATCTTCGACACTGCAAATGAGATATCGTCTCCATCTAGATTAAGTTTTTAAAAGTTCAACAATGGAAAATTGTGAAGTCTAATGATTGCACATAACGAAATAAAGAGAAGTTACATGCCGCTTTACTATCTATAATATACTTATGTAATATATTATCAAGCTAAGCTAATGTAAAGACATGTCTTATTAACGAAATAAAGAGAAGTCACATGCCACTTTACTATCTATAATATACTTATATAATATATTATCAAGCTAAGCTAATGTGAAGACATGTCTTATTAATAAACTAAAAGCATTTGAAAAGATAATGCATTTGTTCACGTTCAATTTTAAAAATTACTTATGAATTAAAATAATTTGAAATTTCATGTATTAATCAAATTTATATTGTTAAAATTATTTTAAAACGGCCTGAAAAGCAGTTTAGCTACCAACCCACTGAACCTCACATGTAAATTGAGTAAGATAGATTTAAAATATTTATTAATTTTGGTAAATTGAATTTTTAATATTTCGTCAACATAGATTGTACTTAAATTAATTTCTTTTACATTTAAAATATAAATTTTTTAAATGCAATATTTTATACTTGAGAAGATGATTTGTTCGTTCAAGTATGTTTTTAAAAATTACCTGTGAATTAAAATAATTCAAAATTTTAAATTTAATTTAAATTGTTTGTTACTTTAAATCGGTGTAAAAGACAACTTAGCTACCAACCAACATGTAATCTAAATGATATAGATTTAAAATAGTTATAAATTTATAAATTGAGGCAAACATTGTATTAAAATGGTTTTTTCACTTTTAAAATTACTAATTTTATTTAAATCATACAATAATGACACTACCAATCTATATAATTAATGTAATATGTTTATAAAGAGAGAAATAACAAATATTTATTAAAATTATGTATTGAAAATTTAATACTTGAAATTGAATTCTTAATATCATATTTAATATAATATAGTGATCAAATTGGTTGATTAGCAAATATCTACAAAAATTCAATTATAAAATATAATAGTAAAATTATGATTGATTTTAAATAAAATAGTGATTTATTAACAATTATTTTTTCAATAATACAAATATGTAATATATGAATATTTTAAATCAAATAATTACTGTATTTAAAATTATAATTGTCAACTTATCATGATTAGTAAAGTAGGATGAAAACAAAAAATAAGAATTTTTTATTTTAATATGATTGGCCTAGAATTTATGAGTGGTACAAAACTAATTAATATTTTATGGTTGGTTAATAATATAGCATGTAGATTCAAGTATATATTATAATTATATTTATACACAAAAGATCTACAAAATAAAATCAACCATTCCAAATGTCTATTAATATATTAAGTGACATTTTCTCTTAATTTTTTAAAAATATATTCTATTAACTTCCGACTAGTGTAATTACAATAAAAAACTATTAATATTGGATGATTAACCTCACATCTCTATGTAGAAATCTTAAATTACGATCTTTAATAATTAAATAATCAAAAAATATATTATAGATTAAAGTCGTAAATATTATACAAATACTCAAAATGCTTCCTAATGAAGTGTGCTAGATCATGGAGTGGTATTAAAAGTTTATGTACAAAATAGAGGATTCTATATTAATCTCATAGTACATCAAAATCTCGATGTATATAATATAACAAAGGGTTTAAATTATAATTGAAAATGAGTTAATTTTTATTAATAACCAAATTTTCAAAATATATTAATATACGTATTGTGTGGATTGTCTACCCACCACTGGTTAATAAAATAATATGAGAAAAGTTTTAATAGATTTTAATTCTAGTTTAAAATAAAATAATTAGTGAATGTTGATTGGTTAATCGGTTGTATGGATAGTTTAACCACGTTTGGTTAATAAAATTATCTGAGAAATTTTTTAATTTTAATTAAAAATAAAATTATTTATGAATTTTGATTCGTTAATCACATTATATGAATAGTTTAACCCCATCATAAAATAACTCATATTTTCTAATTGCTCGCATAATAAGGAGATTTGAAGTTGTACCTTGGATCAATTCATTGATTGTAATTTGTGGGTGTAATAGGAAAATTTTGTTTGAATATAAGTATGAAAATTCTACAAATGAGGTCGATGGTAGTTCGGATAGAAAGAAAAATCTAATTTAATATATTTTATTACATATTTGTTCAATATTAACTATTTTTTTAATATCATATGACCGTTTATTAATTATTAGGAGTGTTTGTGGTTTGGACGGTGCGGTTTTTCTTTTAAACCACAAACCAATCAGCAAGTGTGGTTTAGTCAAATTTTCAAATCGCGATCGCAACACTTAAAGTAAAAACCGCACAAACCGCACCACAAAAAGACAGTGCGGTGCGGTTTATACGGTTTATTTATTTTTAAATATTTATTTTTACACAATATCACAATGACATAATTTAAAGTCTTAGCAAATAATACTCAACAAATATTAATATTTAATACAATTTTTAATATTCGATTTAAAACAATACACTAACAATAATTTTTAATCAAAATACATAGATTAAAAATAAAAAAAAAGTGAAAACAAAATATAACTACTACATGATTTCGTATTTGATATATGTTTATATACACACCTACATTATCATCAAGTGATTATGTTTCTTTAAATCTTTCACAACATATAACGAAAATACAACTAATATATGTATGAAAAAATTAATTTATGAAATTGTATAATATATTATAAATATATTTATTTAAATTTATATAGAAATGCGGTGCGGTGCGATTTGAACCACACTAATTTAATGTCAAACCGTAACCCACACCGCACCGCACGATTTGTAAAAAATTTAAACTGCGACCGCATCACGAAAAATAAAAACTATATTAGTTATCAAAAAAAGTATGGTGCAACCTAGTTTTATCACACACAATGACACATTTGCAAGTGGGCTCGGACAACCGGCCTAAGACGGAAAAGCAAAAGCTTGCCAGGCGTGCAATCTTTCTCTATATATTAAAAGCCAACCAAGGGCAAAATATGCCAATAAAATGGTTGTGAAATTACAACTTTACCCTTATTTATCATATAATTACAAAAATGTCACTCATGTATAATTTATGCAAAAATTATATTAATTTTGTTGCTCTAAGGATTCGAACACAAACCTTTCACTTACAAATAAGTTATCATAACCATTGTGCTACATCAATTTTTGAGTTAACTTTAAAAATCTTATTAGATAAGTTACAAGTTCCCTTATAATCTTATTTTCTCTTTTTTACTTTACTTTTTGATTAAATATATTGTTGATTTATATTTCTTATAAAAAAAATTCTAAATTATTCATAAATGTAACCAAATTCAAATTGTGAACTTATGAATTTGTTAAAATTTGTCTCTATGTATATATTGGATTATTTGATAATAATAGGATAATATTTTAAGAAAGATAAATATTTCATTTACGTGTGGATATATTTGCATCATATAATTTTTAGATATATAAATTTAAAGTTGAGTTAAAAAATAATTCTACATTATAAAATAAAATATTCAATTTACTTAATTTCTAAACTAGACTGTTAGATAATGTGTGTAATGAATAATAGACTTAAAATAGATAGCTGAATTTAAAATTATATATATATGAAAAAATATATATTCATGGAAAAAAGAGCAAGACAGTCTAAGTATATAATTTTACATACATAACCAATTTTTTTAAAAATCTACTTCTATACATTAAAAGATCATCAAAGGCAAAAAGAGCCCAAAAAGTATTCATGAAATTACAACTTTACCCTTGTATTTTTAAAATTACAAACATGTCACCCCTTTGTTTATTACTGAAGATAGAAAATGTCAAATTTATGTGTAAACATCGAGAATCGAAATGTTGGCCTACTCGTAAGAGTTTCATGTCATAATCGAGTGTGTTACATTGAGTTTTTAGTTTATTTTCAAATTATTATTAGATAAAGTATATTCGTTCATCATATTATCTTTTGTTATTTCAACTTTTGAGTAAATAATATGTTGTTTTATACTCCTTCCGTCCCCTCAAGTTTTTACATTAAGGGGACGACACGGAGGTTAAGAAAAAGTATAAATTAATAGAGAAAAGTAAGAAAAATGAGTAAAGTAGTGGGATCAATCAATATTTAATGTATAAAGTGGGTATAAAGTAGGTATAGCGGAGGAAAATAATGAATGTGATTGAATTTTATATTATAAAATGTTACTATTTTTGGTATGTAAAGAAATGAGAGAGACGTAACAAAAAGGAAAGTGTAAATAAATGAGAGGGACCGATGGAGTAAATTTTTAATAATATTAAAATCAACTACTTTCATTATTTTTCTCCACTATCCTCACTTTATTTTAATTGGACCCACAGTTTAACACATTTTTTCTATCTTTTCCACTATTTTATTATTATTTTCTAACTTTCTTAATAAAAAAAAATGTTAGTTTATATTATTTATATAACTCCATTTTTTTTAAGTTTTCGTAGTTTTAATATATATTTATGTATTTCTTTACAAATTTTATTATTTCACCCTTATTGTTTTTTGATTAAATGTTAATTGTTATACGATTTATATTTTTATACAATACTATGTCACTTATTACCTTTATACGAATTATTCAAGTATTGATAAATATAATATCAAAATTTGATCTAAAATAAGTAACATATTATACGTAACTTTTATATTTTAGAATTATACAAGGGACTATAAAAAATGGGAATCATAGTTAGGGGTGTTCATGGGTCAGGTTGTCAGGGGTTGGAAGCATTTTTGCAACCGAGTCTAATTAAATAAGTTTGAAATTTTTTAATCTAACTCACAAAAAATTAATTCATGACCCTACCGTACTTATCGTCCTTAAGTTTTGGGTTGGTTTGGACGTGTTAAATAATTTTTATAAAAAATAAATATTACACAATGTCCCCATTTCAAAAATTCAAGTAAAGATAAAATACGTATAACTTACGATTTTATTGCTAATATTTTTTTATTAACATAATAATTTTAGTTATGTACACATCTATAAATAATATGATATATTGTATTATATAATGTACAGTTACATTCAATAATTTATATATATATATATATATATATATATTTAAATTATCGAACAAAATTTGTAATTTAAATAGAGTTGGGTTGGGTCAGCCGAAATATATAAAACTGATATGCAACCATTAAAATCGGTTTGAAATCTTTTTAGACCCAATTAAGTATCAGATTTTCTTTGTCGGCTTGGTTGGTCGAAAAAGGGGATGGGTTGATTTTGTTCGGTTTAATCGGTTCGTAAGCCAATTTTCGACCGATTAAATCAATGTGTGCCAGCTAATCCAAATTTTATGATTTCTAGATCGATTTCTATAAAAAAAAATTGATTTTCCGATCTGATTTTAACACATTCAGATTGATTAATCATCTTCTATATGTTAATCGTCAGTGTTTAAAACATATATTTTACATATAAATACAATTGAGTCTGGACAAAAAGAATATTAAATTAATTAATAACTACTCTACACATATGTTAAATTATTTAGGTATATTACGATTCATATAAGATCAAACACAAGATTATTTATAATTCAAATATTAAAATTGCATAAGATAAAATTTTATGGTTGTGTTAAAAATGATTCTAAATTACATATATAAAAATTTTCAATTTATGTAATTCTTAAACTACGATCTTAGATATTTTATAATTAATACTAGACTAAACATATACAATTGAGTTTAAAAGGGTACACATATGTACATATGAAGGAAATAGTAAAACAAATTCAAGATTGACTTTTACATAAAATAAAGATATTTTATATTGTGTTCACTGTATAGTCTTGCATGAATGACCAATTTTATATTTTATAAATATACTTTTATTTTATTAAAATTATATTACTTTACATACGTCTTATACACGAAATTAAAAGTAATAAATTTTATGATGTATTTAAAGTATCTTCGTACATTTGTGACCAATATTATATTACAAATATACTGTTATTTTATTAACAATACATGAGTTTACATACATTCATTTTATATACGGAGAACTCTGATAAAATAACCATTTAAATTATCTTGAACTTTTAAATTTGATAAAATTCACGTCACGACATTCAAAACTAAACTAATATTTTGAAGACTAAAAACAATTATTTGATCTTTATCTTATAGAAATTTATCCAAATTTTATGAAATCTTATTCAATTAGAATATATATATATATATATATATATATATATATATATATATATATATATATATATATATAATACTATGCACATATAATATAAATTCAAAATACTATCATTTACCATATTTACAAAATTATTTTGATATGTTTACATATTGGTGCAAATTTATTTTTTCAGTATATAAACAGGCTCGTGCCTCGCACGGGCTTTTACGCTAGTTATGGAGCAAACATTCCATCTTCTCAACTTTCTCTTTCTTCATTTTTGGGCCCGGAAGCATTTACTTTATCTCTAAGCCTCTTTCATTACATCTTTCCTTTGGGCTCTTCTCCAGGCCCTTACTTTACTTTTAAACCTCTTACTAAACATCTTTCCTTTGGGCTCTTCTTCTTAGGAGAACATAATTTCAAAAAGATTGTGCACTGTGGGAAGCATCGTAAGATTGCCACCTAACAGACCCAACAACTCGAGGATGGACCCAAAATAGATGCTGCTTAATATATTAATAAAAATACCATATATATATACATATATACATATTTAGTTCAAAATATAAGGTATTATTATTTAATAATTCTAGTTTTAAATTTTTAACTCGATTTCTAATGTTCGTAAAATCAAATTCTAATTTTAAGTTATCATATATTTTGTGATTATATTAACAAAATAATTTTAAAATTTTCGAATCATGCAATTAAAAACCCATACGAGTTCTTTGAATACAATGAAGCCCAATTCTGAAAACACAAAGAAATAAGATTTTAGCCCGGCCCAGTCCACACAGATCATTCAAACCCAAAATCTATATATAAACGAAAATAATTAACAAAATTTTAAAAAACACCCCCAAAATAAATATTGAAACTGTAGAGCTGAGTGTGAACTCACCGGCTGCGATGTCAAAAAACACGGTGATAAATCCGGCTATGCTCGGCGACATAGCCAACGGAACAAAATACTCGGCGTCGGAGGTCAATTCGTATCGTATAATGGCGGTTGCTGACCGATTAGCAGCTCATATTTGTAGTAAAGATAGGACTGATTCCGTTGAATTCTTCAATCTCTGCCTTTCGTTAGCTAGGTATACTTTTTTGATTTACGGTTCAGTTTGTAACAGCTTTATGTTTCGATTCGTGTCAATAATGTTAGCTAGCTAGGTATAATTTGTTGATATTAAGGTGCAATTGGTAACAAACTTTACGGTTGATGTTATGTTTCGGTTTGTAACAATTTTACGGTTTTAGTAATATTAGCTAGCTAGGTATAATTTGTTGATATTATGTTTCGGTAAGTAACAACTTTAAGGTATTAGTAATATTAGTTAGGTAATAGCTTTCAAAATTAAGTAATATATTAGCTAGGTATAATCTGTTGATATTACTGATCAGCCATGTATAAGAAACAACTTTTCAATTTGTTTTTCGATGTTTCTGTTACTTTTGTAGAACATTGTATGATGTATATATATGTGCCTATATATATATTTGTGTGTGTCTATATATATATATTTGTTGATTAATTAATAGGTACATTTTGTTGTCAATTTGTATTTATCTTGCGGTCTAATTTGTGACACCTTTTTGGAATTAGTGTCACTTGAGGTTGTTTGTTAAACATAGTATACTATTCTTTATTGTTTAAAAGTTTCATAATAGTGGAATGTAGTAGTTATGTAAGACTAGTTGTTCAAGTCTGTTTTTCTATTCTGTTTAGAGATTAATTGGTAAACTGTTTAATGTTGGAGACACATTGGTTTGGTATGTGTTGATGGTGTTTTCAAGAAGGAAACACTGAACGTAGTGCGTTGTATTATACAACGTAAAATAAAATACTGGGAAACTAAACAAATGAAACAAAGCAGGTTTTGAAGATTGTTGGTTCAATGCATCATTTTATTTGGTATTGTACACATGTAACAAAAAAGTGTAACTATATTCCGGAAGATGTAGAAGGGGGCATTTCTACATTCTAGTTGTCCAATCTAAGTTGTATGTTGACTATCTAGGTGATATACTAATATTACTCTCAGAAACCAATGTAGATTTATAAACTTGAATTAGGTAGAATTACGAGAGAGTATAAGAATTCATGTATGAATATGGACTAGTATTGTTAGAGAAGACACAGAGAAGTTAGGCGCAGAAGGGAGTAGGATTTTAGAGAGTGTAAGGTTTACGCACCAGTTATGATGGATATTACAGGAAAATCACATGTTATTGTAGGAATTTTGATTAATTGAGATTAATTGTGGGAAATGTGTACATTACAGTAACAACCTATAACTTTATATCTTACAAAAACAAGTGATATAGGTCGAGTTCCATCTCTGCTTTTTGTAAAACATATTGTGAGTATTAGTTTCTGTCCACACTCTCATTGTGTAACAATTATTCTTTGTCAAATGCAGAGGTATTGATTATGCCATAGCTAATAGTGAAGTTCCAAGCTTTGGGCAGGAGCTTCCTGGTTTGTTAAAGCAGGTATTTTATAATGGAGTGGCATATTATTGGCTTTGTAAATAAGTATCATCTAAAGGGGTAGTTACGGAGCTGTTAGCACATCTACTATTATATCCATGTGATCAAATAAATATAAGACTGATTTTATGTAAGATATGTAATTACTTAGAATTTTACTAAGAATATTGATTATCTACTTGAACTTCATTCGCTACATTTATTCTTCTTGGATAAACACCTATTTTCCTTTGTGCCCTTCAAATTACATATGCCGATGGTCCTATCCCAGTGGCGAGTCGTTTGTACTATATGTTAGAGGTTCTATTCCTCCCTTCCTCAGTTGTAATTTGTACTACCATTGTGTCTCATTAGCATCAAAAACAAAAAGTACATATAAAATATATGTATAGAGAATAAAGTTATAGTCAGTTCTACGTAATATATTGTGAAGTTTGTGCTTTGCCATGAACTTAGCCCATTAGGCGAATATATTTCTTCTTTGAATAACTTCCTCTCCTCGAAAGGCATGTGGGTCATGGAAATTGAAATGGAAGGGATTCTGGACTTATATGATAACACTTATTGACAGTATTTTTGTGCATTATTTACTGTACAAGTATATATTACTAAATATTTTGAGTATAACAAGTTTGTACAAGGAAAAAAGACAAGGAGGATCCTGCACCTGTGCAAAGCAAGATAGATTCCTTAAATCGAGATAGAACAATAAGGAGGTTAAAATTCCTAATCCGCTATGATTGTAGAGTCAGAGATTGCATTTGTTACTGTTGAAAAAATAGGCACCTATCACAGCCATTAGACTTCTAAAAGTGAAATTTAGTCATTTTACAACAGAGGGCACACATCTAATAGTATATAGTGATGTCTAAATGTCTGATCCAAGTGCGTCTTGGTTAGACTTGTGCAACTTTAGTTGCCTTGTGAAGAAGGTTGAGGTCTAGAATTAGAAGAGGTAAAAGTTGTAATTAAACTGTCACTACTAATAATTCATTCTATAATGGTTCAAAGATTATGATTCCTCTCTAGTCCTGCTGTTTTAGATTTGATTGCAGTTACGTCTCTGAATCCAGGAACAGACTCTGTCCCTCTTCTACCTGGTTTCAGCGTTTGTCTAACTTTCCAAATATAAAGTATACACATATAGTCTTCAGGCATGGATTGGAAATTCTGGGTTGACATTGTGTTCTTAGTATGTGATCTCCATTTTCCTGTTAGTTAAACTATTTTAAGTAGTAAGTTTGTCACTCTTCAGCTTTTAGTCCGGAAGCACCGCTTCACTGGCTTCAGACTCTTTAAATTTTGGTTCAGTAAATTTTTCTATATCGTAGTAAAGCTGCTCAAGTAGCAGGGACAAGTTAAGAAGCTATTAATCATAACATTAAACATTATTTTCATCGATAACATATTAGTCATCCATCACATATACCTCGGTCTCGAATTATAGTACTACTTTACATTACTTTTCTGTCCTTGTATATCTATTTTGGTATAGTGCATTTTATTCTTATTACGATTATTTAGCAGTTCGCCTCTTGTTAATCAACAGGTATGTACTCGTAGAAATGATTTCTTATTGCAAGCGGCAATTATGGTTTTGATGATCTCTGTAAAGGTACCTTCGTTTTATTTTCTTGTTGATGCATTATATTTGCTTTTTACCTCTCCATTGGTGTATTTCATGTCATTAACATTTAATTAAAGATTAGATTGCTATAAAGTTTACTCAGTACTCAGTTTGTTATCTGAACCAGTGAGCAGTGTTGTTAAAGGCGCGATTAATTGCGCTTCGCGCTTAGGTGCAAGGTGTGCGATTCGGAAATGTGCGCTTTAGCGCGATTCTGAAATCGTCCAAAAGGCACTAAAAAGCGCAAAAAGGCGCTCATAACAGTAAAAGACAGTAATGCCCTTAAAAAGGGTAAAAGGAAAAAACCCGTAAAATAGTTTCACACAACTCATGTAGCATCTTTTTCAATCTAATAGATAATGATTAAGAGGAAGAGCGATAATTTGAGGGGATGGAGATTCATTTAGATGACACCGAATCTTTGAATTTGAGAACCTTATCGATAAGGGCTTCATTATTGACATTATTATCCTGTTATTTATGCTCTTTGTTATGTTTTGAATGTTAAGTATTAGCTTTTTGTTAAATCTGTGATTATGTTTTTATGGTAAAAAGGCACGCGATTAATGGCGCTTCGCGCTTCAAATTTGGGTCTTGCGCTTTTTTATAATCTGCGCCTTAAACAACCCTGCCAGTGAGTAATAATATGTCAACCGATTTAATATATGCCCTATCAGCTTTATGGTTAATATATTATCTCTATTGAAGTCTCTATCGTTTAGTTGTTCGGCTATCCTCCAATAGGATTAATTTGTTTTTTGTTTATTGCAATAGACTGCGTGCGAGAATGGATGGTTTTCATGCACTGATACTGAGGAGCTGAAGTCTTTAGCATTTGAGGTTTGTATTATGCTAAACTACTTGCATGCAGTGATTTTAAGTTTATGGAGTTGTGAAGTGTTGAATTCATGACGTCTATGGTTTTCATTTAGATCGGAAGCACCTTTTGCAGTGCAAAAGATATCAACACCGAGGCAAGTAGTCTGGCACCAACTATCTCAACAATTATGTCGAGGTGAGTCATGCTTTGTTGTCCCTACTACTTCAACAAAATTTGTCTTTTGGTCGGTCAAACTGGGTCTGCATATTTTGATTTCAGCGAGTTTAAGATATCTTCAACGGTGTTTTCACTGTCTGTTCTCAGTCTATAATCAACCAATCCTAGGGTAAAGGCTGCATATACAACAATAATTAGTTTTGATGTAGGTTCTCTGTTATCAGCTGTCTTGCTTGATTTTACTACTGTCTGTAGTACTCTATGCTACTGATTTTCAGCCGTTTTTCTGTTATTTATACTGCCTATGGTTTTTCTGAAATATTAAGCAGTTACCTGTTAAGCTTAAATTGCAGACTGGTTGAGTGTTTACATTTTGAGCCATATATTCACCTGAAACATATGCTATGAAGAATTTCGAAAAAATGTCATTTGTTGTAAGAAATAAATTGTTTTGATTTGCTCTGCTTGTGCCCTTGTTTGCAGATTTTATCCACAAATAAAAATAGATCAAATGCTGGTTTTTCTTACTGCTAAGGTAGTGGTTCTCATCTCTGTCTAAGCAAATTAGTAGTCCCTTATTTCACTATATATTTTTATATGCAATATGTGCATTTGTAAATATTAGTACTTCCTGATCATTGTACCCAATTGATGGGAGATAAATCAGAGGTCTAGGTCCCCGCTGGAAACCCTTATAAAAGTACTTTATGATATAGAAGTTCTTTAATAATCTTTTTTCTGTCTTGTAGCCAGGATTTGAGGCATATGTGTTGGATTTTCAGATACGGAAAAATGTGAATTCCTCTCCAGATGATAAAATTGTAAGATTTGATTTTCTTTTTAGTATGTTAAATATATGCTATATCACTGAACAGAATTGAGTCCTAGATCTTACCTTTTTTAAGTCTCACTCTCCTAATGGTTGTGAGAGAAGTAGAACATATATCTTAGCTGTTTTCAAGTATTTTAACAGGATTAAGCTAACATAATCCAGTTTGTTGATGTCACTAGATAATACCTATAGAGAAAAATTCTATAAGCCTAGAACATTTTTATACTAATCCAATTCAGTATAATTAAACTTCATAATACATTACAATTAACTTTGTTAATAAAACTTATTTAAAAAAAACTTTGTTAATTAAACTTCATAATAAATTACAATTAACCTTGTTCTTGAATAATAAATAAAATAAATGCAAATCATATATTCAATATCATTCTCCTTTACTTTGAAAAAACTCGTCCATAAGTTTTATAAGAAATATGAATCAATGGACAAGGAGATGATCTGTGGCAGAATGCAAAGACATCAAATTTTACCCATTTGGGAAACAAGAGGGGAATAACAAGATATATTGATACAGTAACAGTTTTAACATGATGTCTTAGACCAGAAAGTTAATGCACATGCTTCTTTCTTTCCTGTCATTTTTATGTAATCTGCATGGAAGTTAAGTAGTATACTTCTGCCATGGTTTTTGGTTTTGTCTTACCTGAAACCTGATTACGGTTGTAGTGTGTTGTGGAAAGAAGCATCCTTAATGTTTGGTTTATCTTATATTCATTTCTATATCCCCTTTCTTTTTATCTAAATAATGTAATGTACTTTACGTCAATCTGGTCACAATCAGAAATACAGTTTCCATTTGGCATCTCATGTTTCTTTCTGCAGTGGTTAATTGTAGCACAGATCGATAACGTGGACACATCAGCATGTATCATTAGTCCTCAACAAGTGAAGTATGAATCTTTGCATCTTCTTGAACTTGTACATTTTTAAAAGCGATTCTTCTGACCAGCTTTTTTCCTCATTGTCAATTGTGAAGCTTTCTGCTGAATGGGAAGGGTGTTGAAAGAAGAACCAACATTTACATGGTTGGTTTTGAATTTAAATTCATAAAAGTAAACTAAGCATCAGGGCATTAGCATAATATGGATACAAGTTTTTCATTTTTTTTCAACTGTTTTGCCTTTTCAGGATAATGGACCTCAACTTCCGACAAATGTCACCAAACTGCTTAAATATGGAACCAATCTTCTTCAAGCTGTGGGACATTTTAATGGTTTGTAATGGTTGTGGTTCTAATATTTCTCTTGCTGATATGATCAGTTTCCCTGACACCGCTTGTTTTTTCCTGAAGCAAATTATGTAATAATTGTCGCTTATATGAGTATGGTAACAGCTCCTGTTCGACCTTCCTTGCAAGATTATGTGCCGCCTACTCTTGATTTACTAGATTCAGGTTGTACTACCAGATTTCATCTTTTAATATTTCTTTTCTGTTGATCTTAGTAACTGTCTTTGTATATGTGGCATCCTTATAAGATTTTCATCTTTTAATTTTGATGACAGATTCGGAGTTAATCGAAGAGGCATCTCGAATATCACTAAATTGTCCAATAAGGTATGCCACATCATTGTTGCTTAAGAACATTTTGATTGTCATTATTTCTTGAGCGTATATTTTGCTTAAAAAAATATTTGTTGTGTTTCTTTCTCTTGTTACCGTCTTTTGGCGATCGTTTGTTGTGTACTTTAGTTCATATTCTCTTTAAAACTGATTTCGTTTGTGGTATGACTAGTTTGTTCTTTTAACACATGCTCATACAGTATTCAAACTACATCCAGGGTCTCCTGCCCTTCTTAAAACCTATACCCACTTGAAAGTTGAAACACCTTCTAGCCTTTTTTGAAATCCTAGATCCTTAGTCTTCCATTATTTAATTGAAAACTTTCTATAGCAACAGTTCCCCATTGCTGTTAGTAACATGATATAAGAGATGTACTGGAGTCAAATCTGTTGTTTCTATCTCCCACGTTAAATCATCTAGCTGGTACCGGTCCTTCTAAGGTAGCTAGGAACATGGTAGAATCATATGTGGACTTGGGTGGAAGTTGAAAGGCTCAGTAATAAAAAAATTAGCATGTGAATTGTGTACTTGACATTCTGTTTCAAGTTAAAGTTTTGGTTGTGTGTTGGGCATTCTGTAACTTGTGTTATCACTAGCCACCATTTAAAGCTTTGTAGAACATTCGGAGAACTGAAAGGTCTCTAAGCATACATATCAATTGCTATGTAAAGCAGCATCTTTAGTGCACTGCTTATCTTCTTAGCAACAATCAATAACTTCTAGGATGTAATCTGGTGCATAGCTAACCTCTGCTAGATTTGTAAATTAGTGATAGCTACAATTCTGATTATTTAGATTGATTCCCATCATTGACAGCATGAAGCGTATCAAAACTCCTGTCAAAGGTCTTTCATGCAAGCATCATCAGGTCAGTCTTTCTATTGTCACCTAATTGATGGAAAAAAGGCTACCGGTTCTTATTTTAAGTGATAATTATGTACAGCAGCATATTACTAGTGGCAATTGTGATGTTGTAATTACAAGTGGTTGGTGCCGTGAGGATCCTTTATTCCTTTTGTAGTTTTTGTTGGGTCACATTACCAAGCTTAATGCATAAATCTTTGGCTTTTCAGGCTTTAAATTGCAAGATTGCTAACAAAAGCTGAAATTTTAGTTGAAGTTCGTAAACTATGTTTGCTATCCTATTTTCAGTCAGTTTAAACAGTTTTCTTGTCCAGTTTGATAGAAATACCAAAATACAAAGCTAGAATTACTGTAAGATAGATGGGAAGAATATGAATTCCTCACTGGACTGAGAAGAAAGAATTTTTTTTAAGACATTTGGGAAGTGAGATTAAAGTTGAAGTAATTATTTTCAACTTTGTTACTTGATGGTATATAGCTCCCTTTTGATATCTTGTTATCTTTAGGAAGACTTGCGAGGTTATTAAGGGTTATTTTCACTCCTATCACTTGCTGTTTTCTTTTGAGAACTCATGAATCACGAATCATGGAACTTAGGTAGCATGTTTTTTCTTTTATGTAATGCATAATTTATTATTTTAGTATGATTTTAATGCCAAGATCTTTCTAGGTCTTCCTAAATCCAAGGCTTCCATCTTTTTTGCAATGCCATGTTATTAACGCAAATGCATATCATCAGTCTTTATGCCATTATGGTCATATAGTGCATGTATTTGCAGGAATATCTTGGTGATGGATGTAGATATTTAAACTGATTAGGTGACACAAACAAATGATTATATATGGTATTATTGCTGCATTGAAATTGAAACCTGAATGCAAAAATATTGATGAGAATAGTATGGGATTTAGAACATATAAAGAGTTGGTTCCTTGCTAAGGTTTTAAATGGTTTTTACATTATATTTTACCTGTCATCAACCACAACCCACACCGTTTCCTGATCCACTTTCCTTTGTACCTTTTGCTCTCTGTTTGGTTGGGCGGAATAAG
Source organism: Heracleum sosnowskyi (assembly GCA_030848705.1). NCBI lineage: Eukaryota > Viridiplantae > Streptophyta > Magnoliopsida > Apiales > Apiaceae > Heracleum > Heracleum sosnowskyi. The sequence continues at coordinate 2,013,539 of CM061242.1, read as the reverse complement.
ATGGATGTAGGAATAGAGTGAATAATATTTCTATTCTTAGGGTGGATGAGAAGTATGGAGGTGGTATAAATTCTATGTGATAAGATCTTTGATGGATATGTAGAGAACAGAAAGGGATTTTAATGATTGAGTTCTCATTTAAACATGTAGGAAGAAATGGAGAAACTATAAAAATTTATGCATGAATATTTTAAATTTGATTTCACTCCATTCCCAAGAAAAAAGGGTGTTGGACTAAATTTCTTTATAACTTACCTTTCTTGCAGTGTTTTGATCTAGACAATTATGCGGATATAAATTCAAGAAGGCCATCCTGGCGCTGCCCACATTGTAATCAGTCCGTCTGCTTCAATGACATTCGTATTGATCAGAAGATGGTCAAGGCAAGTACATGTTGCTGTAGTTTTTTTTCTGAAAATGAAAATTTGCATGGCTTTCAGTAAACAAGTTGATTTTCTTCAGATTTTAGAAGAGGTAGCAGAAAATGTTGCTGTTGTAAAAATTTCTGCCGATGGATCATGGAAAGCAGCAACTGAAAGCAATGACCAGAGGGACCAAAAAACCTCGATTGATGTTCCTGAATCCCTGCTTCAGCAAGAACCTAATTGCACCGCAAATGGCTCCCCTGATATAATGGATCTTTCTGATGGGGATGATGAGATGGACATAGTGGCTGCTTCTGAAAATGAATGTCTGAAACCCCTCTTAGCTACTTATGAGGACCAGTTGAGAAACCTCTGTACTACAGGTACTGGCGGGGTTAATCAGAACCGTATGTCACATGCAAAAGATGCCCAAGGTAATGGTATTTCAGGATCTTCTCCAACAAATTATATGCCATCTCCTGTGTTGACTGATGCTGCATCTCCTGCTCTTAATCGAGAGCCTGAGGGTTTACATGCATCCACTATTGCAACTTCTGTTGGGCCGAGCCAAACTGCTGCTCCTGTTAGTACACAATTACAACAGTATGGTAATTCTGATATGGTCAATGAATATGGGAGGTTCCCTACGTCGTCCCAAACTATACACAGAGTACCTACTGCAGTTCAGGCCCTTCCTGCACAAGCTTCGACATCTGTTTCACAACAAAGACCAAGAAATACTTCTCCAATGTCTCCTATGCCAATGATGGTAAATGGCTCTGGTTCAGTTTTCAGTAATGTGGAAAGGCAACAGCAACCAAGACCATTCCAGGGGCCATACATGTCCTCATCCACGTTGCAGCAGCAAATTGGGGTATGAAAAAACTTTATTCTTTGGATGTGTTATCTCATTCTATTGTTCTCTTCATTCATGCAGACACCTTTATGCTAGACTAACTAATTCTTTTTCCACGTGTAGAATTGGGGTCCACAGAGTCACTTGTTCAGTCCAAATCGACCATCTCAACAAATGACTACCCCACTAGCTCCTGGTGGTTATCGGGTCAACACAGGACCTAATTCTAATGGCCAAAACTTGTATCACCAACAATCTACAGGCCAAAGGATGCCACATATAAGGAGTCAGTCTCCTGGCTTGGCCAGAACATCCACTCAGTTTACACCACCTCAAACTCATCATGGAGGTATGCCAAATAGGGTTACTTCAACACCATATGTTCGTCAGCAGCAGGAACAATTTCATAGTTCTGCTCAAAGAGCATCCCATTTTGCAAGAATGCATTCACAATATAACCCGGTTCAACTGCCAGCAACTTCTCCTATTTCAAGGAATGTGGATGCACACAGGCCTTTGATGAGTAATACCGGGGGAACTGCCCAACCTGGTACAAGGCCCCAAGGGACTGTGGATACATCAACAGAGCAAGACTGGCGTCCAACAGGCCGCATGCGTGGAAGCCTATCAGGAAGGGCTTATTCAGAAGCACTTAACCAGTACATTATCCAACCAACACAGCCAGTTCAACTTACTAGGCCGCTGACCAATACAGTCACATCTCCATCTGGTATCCCATCCCCACATGTCTCGATGGAAAATAACATGAATGTCAATGCTACTCAGGAAGTGAATGCTTCATCTGTGCCTGCTAGTACTGCTGGGATATCGAACGTAGTGCATAATCAAACTTTGGGTAAGTATCAAGTGCCATAAATAATGTGGAGGTAGTAATTTTCCCTGAGTTTTTAGTGCAATCAATATAATCATGTACAGGTGGTAAAAGAGTTAATTTAATTAGAGCGAGATGCTCTTTTACCACTATTGTATGTACGTATATTTCCATTCTGCTATTGTCATTAAATTTAGTTTCCTCATACTGTCCGGTCTCTGCAAGCCGAACTTTGCAAAATTCAAATTCAATTAATATCTCGTTTCTTTCAAAATTTAAAGTATTATTTTCCTCATTTTCGTGTTTTTGTTCGAAAATTAACTCGGACAAAAATCGTTGTTTGTTAACAGAAAGAAATGAAGTCAGGGCATTTAAATTACCATTTTATAAGAATAGACATTTTCCCATCCTAATTCTTTGGCCCATCCCGGTTGACTGGAAAATAATCTGCGATTTAAAAAAAAAGAGAATTTTTTCGAGTTTAACCTTGTCTTTCCTCAGCCGATCCCGATAACCCTTTTAGGCAACATCCTGGTGGTGGAAAGGGGGGCGAATTCAGAGAAGAGGAGTACAATGCGGCTTGCACAACCGGGCAACTTACTGATGCTGGAGAGGAGGGCAAAAATAGCGAAGAGAAAGAGAAGTGCAGTGGATGTAAATACGTAGGTGACAAACGGAAGCACTTGGAAACGTTTGCGGCTTGCACAACTGGGCTAGGTGCTAATGGTGGAGAGGAGTGTAGTGGAAGGAAATACAGAGGTGTAAGACGGCAGCCTTCAGGGAGGTTTGCAGCAGTGATTAGGAAAAGTAAGAACGGTGTGAATCTTGGAACATTCGAAACGGAAGAAGAGGCTGCTTTGGCGTATGATTCTGCTGCACTACGCGTGCATGGACCGAATGCAGTATTGAACTTTCCTCATCGGACTTCTGATCAGCACAAACTCGGATTGAGTGGGATAGAATTATGGAAAATGGCAACATCGTACTTGAATTTTAGTAAGGAGTCGTCGAGTTCTTCCTCGTTAGCAAATAAGTTGAACACGCCGGAGCTGGAGACGTCGGAGAGCGTGAATGTGGATTCATCTAGCGGTGGTTGATGAATATTTTTTATTCTGTTGATTGATTTTTTGTTCATTACACGGTTCATAATTATTTGTGTACTCTTTTCTTACCTTTTTTTTCCCTTTTCTATTCGAGATGATTCTTTAGTTTGTTACCTAAATACTAGCTTATAGCCCGTGCGATACATCGGTTACTTAAATTTTATTTATAATTATTCTGTTTATAATTATATTTTTATTACGATTCAACACACGATTGTTTTTTTAATATTTATAATTATATTTATTTATGAATATTTTAATATTTAAAAGTTATTAGTTTACATGATTAAATTATTGTTAAAAAAGATTTAGTCAAAAAAAATTATAGTTAAATTTTTTATATTTATTACATTTTACACACTCAATTTAATATTTGTTTATATTGAGTTATAAAAGTTAGATTTGACCAATTTTACGGTTCACATGAAATTCACAAAATAATCTTTAATTTAGTTGTGATTTAATAGTTTATTTTTTCAATTAAAAACTATTCTAAAACTAAAAAAAAATAAAGTGACGAAATTTAATGTTGAGAATTCTATTCGATTTAGAAAATCTACTTAACTTATATATAGTTTAAATTATTAAAATAACCTTTATTAGAGAGAATGACCAAAATAACTCAAATACAGTGATACATTGCCCAAATTACCAGTTTTCGGGAATTGTGCCCGTATTAACCAACTGCCTCCGCATATTTCATATGTGTATGTCCTGTAACTGTAAGTCATACTGAACAAATTCAGCAATCTCACCCTGTAGTGCACACATGTATGTGTACTGTGTGGTCAATTTATCCTGGGGTTCAACTTAATTTATTATATTATTTATATTATTTTAACTTAATTTATTATATTATTTATATTATTTTAACTTAATTTTTATATTATTTTATTATTTATTAAAATTATTAATCAGAAGGGTAAGCTTGTGGTCTTGATTTATTCCGGGGTTCAATAGTTAACCTTTGGGGTTCAATATTTCTATTTTGGGTTTTAGAAATATTGAGAATGACGAATAATTCGCATACGGACTTAGGGTTTAGGGTTGTAAACAACCCAAAACCTTAGACTTAAACCCTAACCTACCCTGATTTTAGGGTTGTTTACAACCCTAAAATCAGGATGCCGGAAAAACACCATTATTAGAGTGTAAGTCGCTGCTGGGTAGGCGAAGCAGACGCTGGATACGCATGTTAGATATGCGTCTACCCTGACTTCGCACACTTGAGATGCGTATGCTGCTGAGTAACTTACATGTTTCAAATGCGTATGTGGTTAAACAACAAGGAAATAATAATGAAAGAACATATTCGCATTATTTCTGTTATGCGCATAAGAGCCTCCGCGTATCTAGAATGCGCATACAAAGAGTCATTTTGGACAACTTTACTGCCAACTGATATTTTGGTCTTTTGTTGGTGAAAAAAATGAGATAAAGGGCAATCACCCCCTTTATTAACCAAATACAGGTTTTAATGTTAAATCTAACGGTTTTCGTCTATCTATTTATGATTAAACGCTTTTTATTATTTTAGTTATAAATTGGTTTCCTTATTTAATTACAACTATTTTTATGTTTTAACTTTTTGGAAAATTCAATCCTAATATAATATCTTTTAACTTATATCATTTTTAGATAATAATTTCTTTTTATATGATATAATCTTGATTATCTATTTTTAAAAGTATTGGATCTAACGGTTGAGAATGTTTTTGCGGTATTTAGGACCAAACTACCAGGATAACATCATTAATTTTTCTTAATATTTATAATTTTTTTAATTTTTAATTTTTTTAAATATTTATTGCTAAAATATAACATACTCTTTTTTGTAATATGTTAATGATGCGGGAACTTTGAACTTTTGAGAAAATAAACTATCAATTAAAATATTTTTTTTTTTGTAATAGTTCTTCTTTTAAAGTAGTACACCGTGACGATCAAAATTTTGTATAAAATTCATTTTTTTTATAGTATATCCCGTAAATATCTATGTTATTATATTAAAGACTAAATAATGAAAATTTTCTTATAAGTGTGATCGCTTTGTTTGATAACTCAATCCATAATCGTTGGATCTTTCAAATTAAATTGTTGAGAAACATTACATATAACTGTAAAATTATCATGTAGAATGATGTAAGATTTGAATCTACCAACAACATATTAAAATTTACAGGATTTTTTTTATTTTTTTTCTTTCGGACATAGGTTATTTGATAATATTTTTTGTAAAGTACGATTTTTCAGAAAAGTACTATACTAATTGATTAACAAACTTTTAAAGTTTCGAATTTAATAATTTATAATGTATATAGGTTAAAAAAGTTAGGTCTGTTCTGTAGTTGAGTCTACAATGTAGCTGAGTCTACAATTTTAAAATAAGGTTTTTTTTAATATGAATATAGTCCTGCTAACAATGAAATTAGGTCTCTATGAGTGCTCATGAAACAAAATCACCATTTGCGTATAATTTATTATTTAATAATAAATTATATTTGATTAGTTATGATCTATAACTTAATAAAATAGGATAAAAAATATGCACAATTTTATAAAAGTTTATCCTCGTATTATTATATTCTTTGTTGATTTGAATTTTTCTTAGATTGATTTGAATTTTTGAACATAGATTTCTAAATTTAAAATAGTTAGAAAAAAGTAATTAAATTGGCGTTAAAATAATGATGACATAATAATCATTATTAGAATTTAAATACTCACTTTACTGATTTGGGCTTTATCTTGTGTTTTAAAAATCAGATTTTGACGATTTTACACCCCACGTGAAGATAATTAAATTATTTTTAATTAAAAGATGGTTTAACAATTTTTATCTAACTGGAATTGTCCATGGAAGAAAGTCACGAATTTTTTACATGGAGAATTCTATTCAATATAGAAAATTTATTTATATTTGGTATATTTGGTTTAAATTATCAAAATACACTTTTTAGAATTTAAATATAATCCTATTATAAATAAAATACATTTTTTTTATATTTGATCAAACGATTTTCATTTATCTAGTTAAGATCTAATAGTCCTTATTAATTTGGTTGTCACGATCAAAATTTTGGATAAATCGCTATAATGTTATTATATAAAAGAGTTTAATATAATAAGGATATCAAGTACATACTGATATAAGTATCTTACTAACTGCTTTTACTTTTAATGTTTCGGTTTTATTTATAGTGTATATAAAATTTTAAAATATATTATTACTTTAAAATTATTAAACAGAATAAAAATTATGTTATGATTATATAAAATTTTATTCTCATATTATTATAGTCTTTATCGATTTGAATTTTGTTCTTAATTTATTTTAATACTTTATTAAAAGAAAGATAAAATTTGTATATTTAAAAGAATTAGTGGAAAAATAAATAAATTGGTGCTACAATTATAAAAAAATATTTATTAAAATTTAGATACTCACTTTACTATTTGGGTTCTATCCTAAATTTTAGAAATTGAATTTTGATGATTTTACAACCCATGTGAAACTAACGAAATTATCTTTAATTTAATGATGATTTAATAATTATTATCTAACTTGACCAGTTGACCTACCCATAAACCGAAAAGAAAAGATGGTTAAGTATTATATTCAAAATTATTGTTTATGAATATGAAACCCTCAATATTTTAACAATATTTTGATATTATCCTTTTATGTTTGTTATATGTAAAATAATATAATTATAATTTGGATTAATCAAATTGTTATGTTCCTTCAGAAAAAAATGTTTAAATTTATTCATGTACATGAGTTCTCCTAAGTACGGGTCCGTCCACATGTATTATTGTTATATGATATACATGAGCATTATATGGATAATTTTTAATATTGTAATCGATATGAATTGTTATATGATATTTGGTTTAACAATTATTATCTAACTCGAACTATACATAAATTAAAGAGAAAAGATATTTAAGAATTTTTACATAGAAAAATTTTAAATTAGCAAAATACACTTTTTAGTATTTAAATATAATTCTATTATTAATCAGATACACTTTTTAATATTAGATCTAACAATTCTCATCGATCTATTTAAGATCTAACTGTAATAATTAATTTGGTCGTAGAGTGGTCGTACACGGACCATGTCGATTTTAATTTTTTCTTAAATTGATTTTAATATTTTATTGAAATAAACATAGAATTTATAAATTTAAAAGAATTAGGAAAAAAATTAAATTGGTGCTACAATAATAAAAAAAATTATTAAAATTTAGATAATCACTTTACTGTTTGGGTTCTATCTTGAGTTTTAGACAACAAATTTTAACAATTTTACGGCCCACGCGAAAGCTAACAAAATTATCTTTAATTTAATGATGGTTTAATAATTATTATCTAACCAGAACTATCCATAAACTAAAGAGAAAAGATAATTACGATTTTTTACATAAAGATTTCTATTCAATATAGAAAACCTATTTATAATTGGTTTAAATTAAAAAAAAATTATTAAAATTTAGATAATCAATTTACTGTTTGGGCTCTATCTTGAGTTTTAGACAACAGATTTTAACAATTTTACAGCCCACGCGAAGCTAACAAAATTATCTTTAATTTAATGATGGTTTAATAATTATTATCTAACTGGAACTATCCATAAACTAAAGAGAAAAGATAATTACGATTTTTTCCATAAAGATTTCTATTCAATATAGAAAACCTATTTATAATTGGTTTAAATTATCAAAATACATCTTTTAGTATTTAAATACTATCCTATTATTAATCAAATACAATTTGTAATATTATATCTAACGGTCCTCATCTATTTGAATATTTATAGTTTTATAATCCAACGGATCATATACTTTTGGCAGCGACCAAAGTTTTGGATAAGATCTCCTTACGCTTATTATATATAAGGAGTTAATGTTTCACTCATAAATAGTAATAAAAAAATACCTTAAAGATAAAATAATCATCCTAGTATTTTCGGTGGTGGGATTTGGGAAGAAGTACAATTCTATATTAATGACAAACTTTTCATCAAATATTTTACAGATAATTATTTGTTATTAGCTTATAATCAGGGCAACGCACCGCTCTTCTTTTAATATTTATGGTTATATTTATTTATAATTTATTTATATTTTTACATTATTAATTTATAATAACTTTTATATTGAGAATTCCATTTTTAGAAAACCTACTCATATTTGATTTATATTATTAAAATATACTTTTAATATTTAAATATAATTTTATTAATAATCAAAAACACTTTATAATATAGACCTAACAAATCTCATTCATCTATTTTTAAATTAATAGTTTTTATTGATTTGACTGTACATGGATTAAAATTTTGGATAATATTATATATAAGGATATGATGTTATGTTAGTAATAATTTGTTTATCTATCTGAGTTTGATTTTATGCACAGTGTATAACATTTTATAATTTATTCCAATGTTATGCGACTTGCAATTGCGGTTCCTAAAAATCTAAAATCAAACCGTGAAAATTTAATCGGCAACCACCAACGTATAACACATGAATTGACATTGTCACGCTACAGTCAAAGCTAGAGACTCTACCACCGAAATGCTTACGTGAAAGAACTACTACTATATATTAGAGTGATATATAAGTCAGTTAAAACTATTAAATATTCTGAAATATCTTTACAATAATTTCGTCGACTTTTCGATATTTTCTTACTTGCCAAATTGTTTCTCGATCTAATATCTGCATGATTTTCCTCTATTATATAATTCCCGGTTTTGATTCTCGTTTATCTGAAATTTATTTAAAAACTGAAACCACTTGTAAGTGTATAAGATTTATTCAAATCAGTTGGAATTCATATATAAATATGAGAAAAATAAGAGTAAAGCGACAGTTACATTGAAGTCGGCAATGTAGGCTGGACCTTGTAGCGTGAAGATGAAGATATAGCCGATTAAATTGAAATAAACAGACGAGTTATTGACAAACCTAACATTTAATTATATACGTACAGAAATTAACAAACATTTAAAAGAAAATAATTGTAAAATTATTGACCATCGCTGTCGAGTTTCGATCCACCTCTGTTGGCATTCTACAAACCATCTCACCGTTCACATTAAAAATGACTCCCAAAATGCAACTTGGTCCATCGATCCTACCAATTATTGTTCGTTTGTTGTAATGACAATAGTTTGAGTAAATTACAAATTTGTGGCTGAACTTAACCTCATTTTGCATTTTGATGATCAGATTTTCAAATTTGCAATATAGTGGTCAGACATTACTTTTATTTTTCGAAAAGATGGCTAATGGCCACTTTTTTGAAAAAAAAAGTTCTAAAAAAAGGGGCTCTTAGCCACCTTTTTGAAAATGAAAAGCAATATCTGACCATCAAATTACAAATTTGAAAGTGTGACCACTAAAATACTAATGCGGGTAAACTTCAGTCACCATTTTGCAATTTACTCTAATAGTTTTTATACACGTTTGTAAGTCCAGTTAGCTTCTTGCGTGTTTAAATATCAGTAGCCAACTCTTTAGCTTTTAGTTAAGATTCCTTACAAACTATAAACAGATCGAATGTTTGATATCAAAAATAGTTCCGAGACAATTAACAATGACCTCTTGATCCGACAATATTTATTTTTATCGCTTTATTTTGATATACAGACAATTTCAAGAATCTTCGAATAATTCACTATATTATTAATTATACTACACTAGATTTATTAACATGATATACAAAAAATAATCGTATGGAAAACTTAAATTTTAATTTGCTATTCTCGATTTGGATATTTTCTAAATGCGGAAACGATCTCGTGATCAGTCCTTGGACTCTTGTAGAATAAATACAAGCTATATTATATATATATGTATGTAAATGTTTGTTATTCACACGTACCCTAATATGAATGCATGATGATATAAATTAAATTAACCAACAATCGAGATATTTTAAAAAAATGATCATCAACCATAATCCTAATATTATGAAGTGAATAACACAAATTAGTACTTGGGTTAATAAAGACTCGAATTTCTTTGCAATTTATTCAAAGATATACAACTTATGTAACTAATAGACCAAGTTATGAAAATGAGTACAGAATATAAATGTATAGCTAGCTCTATTAATTGTGAAGAAAACCATATTCAAAATGATGCATTCGAAACTAGACCATCCAAATCTTCATCAAATCCCGCAAAGAAATCATCTGTCAGAATCGAATCCGGAATGACAAACTCATGATCATCACCACTAACCAGTTGCTCATCATCTAGAGTCCTATCTTTTTTCTCGTGTTTGATTTTTTTCGAAACGTGTACTTCGTCAATAGGTATAGATTCTTTCGGTATTGCTGTCGATGAGACGCAGCTTTCACCGGAAGATGTTCGTTTCAAGGCTGAGAATTTTTGACGGTTAGTTCCTGCAAGAGAACTGCGACGAGTTGGTTGGCTGTGGTTGTGCTCAGCTGAGTAGGTTATGATGAACATTCCTGGATTTGAATAGCTTTCTTCAACTTGCTTCCTTGCCAAACAACCCTTTGAGCTACTGCACCTATAGTAGCTTCTGTTTCAAATTAATCAAAAACAAAATCATTAATTAGTACGTTATAAGATACGTGTGTTCAAATCTTGTTAGAATAAAAAATATTCCGATGTAAGTTCACAGTTCTCATTTTAAGTTGGTTCTCGTTAGAGCGAGAGATCTTGATAATAACAAATTGTAGGTGTATGTATATGTACCTTGGATAAGGTGATCCTTTAATAGGTTTTTGACCATATTTACGCCAAGCCCATAGATCAGAAGAAAGACCTTCAGCTGTTACTTGAACCACAACCCTCTTCTGCTGGTTTTTTCTGACAAAAAAGAAAATAAAAAATCAACACATTTGCTAGAATAAAGGTACACGTTTAATTAACTTCAGTTCAAGAAGCTAATATATTTAAAGATTCATGAAAAGCTGATTACCTTTTGTATTTAGTTGTTTGAGTACTGGCAACTTTAGGGCCAGCAACAACTATACTTTCCTTCTGCTCAACAACCTTCAAATCTTCTTGCTCGAATTTTACTTCATTCACCGGAGAATCTGCATGTTCTAATATTTGCGGAGAGAAAGACTGAACTGCCGTCAAATCGTAAAAGGGCTTGTAAAGATCATCTAATTCATTCACAGTCGGTGAATTGTCATTGTTAATCTCAACTCCTTGAAAGTCCGGAAAATCGTAAAAAAGATCATCTTGATAATTAAAATCAAGTAAACCATTAATAGTTGCGTATTGATCATGAGTGCATCCTCTAACAATCGCCTGCAAACCCCAATCTTCCTCCATACCACAAAATCCTTCCATGTACTATAAAGACAAAATTTCTTACAAAGATATTTATGTCAGATTGATATCAGACTTAAATATCCGTCAAAACAGGCCGATTTTCTTGTAGTAATAAATATGTAAATAGATATTGAAGGATGAGGAAATATAAAAGTGATTAATGGTTTATATATAGTGAGAAGTGAAGGGGGGATGGGAACAAAAAAAAGCAAGTTGAGGGAACAAAAAAAAAGGGAAGGACAGGACTTTGTAATATGAGTAGGGTTGACTTTGGTATATTGTCAAAATGCGTAACACGCTTTGATTTTCTTTAATAGCTGCTGCCTCTCATGCTTGATGGGGCTCATTTAGGGCAAAGACTAAGACGGTTGGAGAAGAAAATTTACGTCATTTTGCCCACAAAATAGGGCAATTAAATTCCGAAAGTAAACTTCATAAAGACTGACTTGGTCATGCATGACATGATAAATACATTTTTTTTTTAAGGCAATGAAAAATACATATTTATTCATAAAATTGTTTATCGGAGAAGATAATAATAACAAGTCATGCATTAATGTCGACCATCAAAATCAAATAATTTATCATATAAATCCAATTGAATTTTAGGAAAATATCAATTCATGGTTGGTGATCGATTTTTTTTATATTATTTTATCGAAAATGCTAAGTATCCCGAATTAATTTTCGAATTAGTTTCCAAATGACAAATGTATTGTTTTAATTGGCTAGAATAAAGTCTTCTGTATTCGCATCAACCTTCCCAATTAAAATTTCTCAATCTATCACATCATTCCTTGTGATGTGAAATAATGTTAAATTTAAAACGTACACTAATGTTCTCCTTGTGATGATAAGAAGGAGGTTTACAAGAGTATTGTGTGTTGGAGAAAATACAATTTGTTTATATGTAATTTGTCTTAAAAAGCGGTTGTTGTCAGGTTGTTGTCTGTTTCAGTGATTGATTGTTTTTTTTTTTGCATTCTAGATTATGGAATCGTCAAAGCACACAATTTTGTTGTAATATAATCGAACACGAAGGTCGGAGCGTCTTTGCACACCTTCACAAGACCCCGAGTTTATGATAATCATTTTGGGAGATGAGCACATATTGCATTCTGGAGGATACATGTCACTTATTTGCTTTTTTTTTACTTGGGAACTGATTGCACTACTCTCATGTGTCCGTAAGTATATTAAATTACATGAACAAACTTAGTAAATGCTTCAATAATGTATTTTGAATATCGTTTGCAGTTACAAATTTTAATCCAATTTATTTTATATATGATAATCTGTTAATCCCAAATGACCTAACAGAATTGTAGAAGGGAGGGGGGGGGGGGGTTGAATACAATTCTTGATATTTCTTAAACTTAAAACAACTTACAAATAAAAACTGAACTCAAAGTAAAAATCACAAGCACATAAATAATTTCAGTTGGATTGTTTGATGATCCAACTGAAGTGATTTTTATTGCGGAAATAATCTGTGATACAAAAAGTACACAGCTTCTCAGTTACAAGAATGTAGAGAAGAAAATGCTCTCAAAGATAGCTAATACAATCTATTTGTTTTTCTTCTCTTGCTTCTTATTTTAACTGCTACACTTGGTTATATATTCCCAAGTTTACAAAGCTATTTTTTTGGCTACACTAAAGTACACTAAAGGTAACCTCCAATAGTTTGCTTTTCATCCCTTTGTCCAGTGGTCTTTGGAGATCCTTGCTTTTGTCTTCATGCTTATTATGATCACTCCCAAGAGCCCAATTGGAAAGTCTCTCCTTGGTGGCCTTGCTTCTGAGTTTCTTTTGTTAGGTTGAAAGTCTCTCCTTGGTGGCCTTGCTTCTGAGTTTCTCTTGAACTTGAACTTTAAGAATTTTCTTGACAGAAAAGCAATGTGTTCATCAATCTCATCTAAGTCATCCAAGTTGGCTGGTTCTGGTTCTTCTTCTTCTGTCATCTTGCCTTTACCCTTGCTAACATCACTCCTACAACTAGCTCGACTAGTTGTGGCCTTTGCAGCTTCTTCATTGTCATCTTCCAGTTGGTTCACAGATGCAATCAATGCAACAGATCCACCCTTCTTTTGTACCTTTTCAATTTCTTCATCTTGCTCCATTTCCAACTCATATGTCTTCAAGGTTCCATAAAGCCTCTCAAGAGTGTAGTCTTTGTACTCTTGAGTGTTTCTAAGAGAAACAGTCATAGGCTTCCATTCTTTTGGAAGAGCTCTAAGAAATTTAAGGTTTGAATCCTTGGTTTGATAGATCCTCCCATACAACTTTAATCCATTCAAAAGTTTTTGAAACCTACTAAACGTGTCATTTAGGGTTTCACCAGCTTTAAAATGAAAATGCTCATATTGTTGTATAAGGAGCTGCATTTTGTTTTCCCTAACTTGCTCAGTACCTTCACAGAGAGTTCTAACAGTGTCCCATACTTCTTTGGAGGTTGTACAGTTTATGACATTGTCAAACATCTCTTGCTCCAAACCATTAAACAGAATGTTCATGGTTCTTTTATCTTTATGGACTTCTGCAACATCTTCAATAGTCCATTCTGAGACAAGTTTTGGAATTTCCACATCAGGAGCATCATCTGGCAGTCCAACTCTAGATGCAAACTTCATGGGAACGTGTGGACCTTTCTCAATGCAGTCTACATATCTCTCATCCATAGACATGAGATGTAAATGCATCTTTACTTTCCAGTGAAAGTAATTGTCCTTATCAAGAACTGGTATTTTTACACCTGCATCCTTCTTCACCATGGTTACTGTTTTGGTCTTGATCTTTAAACTTCTTGTATGTTAGAAGCTTGCTCTGATACCAATTGTTAATCCCAAATGACCTAACAGAATTGTAGAAGGGGGGGGGGGGGGGTTGAATACAATTCTTGATATTTCTTAAACTTAAAACAACTTACAAATAAAAACTGAACTCAAAGTAAAAATCACAAGCACATAAATAATTTCAGTTGGATTGTTTGATGATCCAACTGAAGTGATTTTTATTGCGGAAATAATCTGTGATACAAAAAGTACACAGCTTCTCAGTTACAAGAATGTAGAGAAGAAAATGCTCTCAAAGATAGCTAATACAATCTATTTGTTTTTCTTCTCTTGCTTCTTATTTTAACTGCTACACTTGGTTATATATTCCCAAGTTTACAAAACTATTTTTTTGGCTACACTAAAGTACACTAAAGGTAACCTCCAATAGTTTACTTTTCATCCCTTTGTCCAGTGGTCTTTGGAGATCCTTGTTTTTGTCTTCATGCTTATTATGATCACTCCCAAGAGCCCAATTGGAAACTGGGATGTTTCTTTATTCCCCATGTCCATTTTAATGGTTTCCAATGCAAAGTACACTTCCACATCACCTTTAGATCTGTTCAGTAACCTGTCACTATCACTTTGTCAACTATTCAGAAAAGCAATAATGATTCGTTGATAGCAGGAAGATGTGTTTCGTTGATAGCTTTATTCTCCATTTCGTTGATGAGTGAACTTCATTCCGTTGATGGGTAATCTTCATTCCGTTGATGGGTAATCTTCACTTAGGCAAAATTACAAGGCACAAGATATTTACAATTAACCAACCTATTTTGCCTATCTATCATTTAGTCAACATGACTTAGAAAACCTATCTAATACATACAACAAAATGCATATCAAACTGTGAAGAATTGTACAGTGCACTTGCTACATTACTCATTTCGTTGATGAGCTTCCTGTCAACGGAATGCTGCAAAGCATGCTATTTCGTTGACAGCTACAAAATGACTTAATACAAAATCTACTAAGTGTTTTTATAATTATCATCAAGAACAACATATTCCTAACAATCTCCCCCAATTTATGACTGATAGAATAACAGCCATAAATCAAGAGCCTTGATGATAACAAAAACACTCAGACATATTACACATGATAAAAGTAGAAATTGCATTGAGCTTCATTGAATTTAATTGAAATGCAAAGTAGAAAATCTTACAAAACAAGTGCACAGAGTTGCTCCTCTAGACTGAGCAGATTTTTCATCTTTGCCTCTGTGGTCTTGTTTTCTTCCCTTTTCTTGCATTGTTCTCCTCAATTTGAGCTTGAAGTCTTCTGTAGAAAATCTTCTCTTCTTCATCTTGATTTCCCAACTTGGATTGCATTAACCTTAGAGTTTCATTGGATGCCTTCTCCAGTTGGTCTTCTATTCTGAAGAATCTTCTACAGTTGTCCTTATCTCTGAATTCCATCATCCAAAAAGGTTGGAGATGAATTATCTTTCCTGTTTGAGGGACCTTCAATACTCTGGGAAGTGCACCAGGCTTGTTCCAGCTAGCTTTGATTTGGCAAATCTTGGAGACAACCTCAGACTTGGCTGTTTTGGTAAAACCAAAATCTTTCTTCAAACATTTAAACACAGATAGCAGTGTCTGATAGTCTTCTCCCAGAATTCTGTGTAGAGGCCAAACCTGTTCTCTCCCACCCTTGTAGACAAATACCAATCTCTCTGGTAGTTTGTAAGAAGCTGCTATTCCTCTCACTTCAACCAGGTCATCAAGATTGATATGAATGTCAGACTCCTCCCTGATATCAGCAATGTAGATGAAGTCTTCTAAGTTGGTAGGGGGTTTCTCAGCTTGTGGTCTCCTTATCAGAAATGGCTTAGCCTTGGTAGCCCTTTGCTTAGATTTCTTCTTTGGATCCATTTCAAAGAGGAATTTTGGAAAGTTGGCCTCATCAAACTCAATTGGCTCTCCCTTTGGCTCAATTGGCTGATCATGGAAATTAACAGGATGATTAGGATCACAGGCTAACTTTACCTCTGAAACTGGATCAGGAATTGTTGGAGGTGCAATTGGTACAGAAGAGTCTGATGCAGTGTTCTGAAAGTCATCATTCTCAAAGGCTATGTTTCTCCTAGCTCTTGCCTTTGGTTGCCTTATGCTCTTCTTTGCACTCCTTTCCTCTCTTGCTCTTTCTTCTTGCTGTCTTTCTTCTTCATCAAGAGACTGAGCAACAACAAGGGCTTGCATTGCTGCTCTTTCTGACTCTTCAGCTTTAGCTTCAGCAAAGTTTGGGTGACCAACCCAAACACAGATTTGTTGTCCATTCCTGTAGACAATTGCCCTTTGCTTCCTTATCTCATAATCATTGCTTTCCTTGCTTTTTGTGATAAGAAGACCAAGAAGCTTGAGCTCATCTGGATAAGGTGCAGGATAGAAAGTCCTTGCTATATTTTTGCCCTTTGGTTTAGCAGGGGACTTGGGAGATAAGCTTCTTTGGAGTGTAGCTTGTTCCACATCCCTAATGCATGAAGTTTGTCCTTTTTCCTTCCTTGGACCTTGAGTGACTCCATGTAGAAGGGGCTCTACCTTATAGAAAGAATTGGTCTGTGGCTCCCATTCCGTTGACACTAGAACCATGGCATTCGTTGATGGTTGATCCGTTGATGGATTTGAGTCCTTTGTAGTTCCAGCAATTTTCTTGATCCTTGCTTCTATGTTGGACCAATGGTCTTTGATTTGTTCTGCAAGTCTCATCCTCATAGAAGCTTCCTGTATTAGGTCAATACCATCCTTTGGCTTCTTTCCAAGCTCCCCCATTGCTAATGGCTCTTCTGGTAAGGAGATGGCTGGGACCAAAACCTTTGTGATTTGTATCTCTAGCTCCTTAGTTTTCTCCCCCCTTTTTGTTATCATCAAGTGAGATGATAGGGATTCCTTGAGCTGCCAGAAGCTGGGTGAGTAGGCTAGTTTGCTTCTCCTGTTCCTTCTGCATGTGAGAAAGTGTAGCCTCAACTTTGTCCACTCTAGAGGAGAGAGTTTTCAAAGATGAGGACACTTCAGGTTCCTTGGTGAAAAACCTTGACATCTTGGAGACAGTGTGAAGATGAAGCTTTTCATCGAGCCTCCTGTCAGTAGCATCCCTAAGGTTGCTAATTGAATCCTTGATTTCTGTAGCCTCAATCCTTGTCTGCAACATTTGTAGCCTTTGAATTTCCAGAGAATCCATTATGGCCTTATAGAATTTCTTGTCCCTTGCAGTTGCTGACTCATGAGCTAGATATGCCTCATTGTATTGCCTTGTAATAGCAGCATCCAAGTTGGATCTACCATGCATATCTTGAGAAAGCCAGTTTGGTGTAGGAGGCACCACAGAAGTCCCAGTCTGTGTAGTAGTGGCCACCTGTAGATTGTCACCAAAGCTGTCTTCATCATCAGAAAACTCAAATTCTCCACTTGCTGCAGCTCCTGGAGGTAGATTGGTCAAGGCATCCTTTGCTCTTTGCATTGATGCAGTAGTATGAATTAAGTTGAGTGACCTTTTCTGCCTCCACATTGCCCTGTTAAGCCATAATTTGATAGGCTGACACGGGATGAGTAAAGGTCTCAGGATCCAGGGAAATACTATCCAGAGTTTGTTGATAATGCTCTTGGAAGGTAAGTTCCCTTTCTCCCTCACTGACCCCCATTAACTCACTTGCAATGGTTGCTTCATCCCTTATCACTCCTCTAGTCCCTTCTCTCTCTCCACTCTTTTCTTGCATCATGGGCTCCCCATGGCTCACACTTCTCACACCCTCACCTTCACCTACTAAGGTGGTACTCTCAATCTCTCCTTTTGCCTGGCTAGAAGAAATAGCCAGCCTCTCACTCTCAGACTCTCCTTTTGCCTGGCTGCAAGCCAGCCTCTCAATTTCACTCCCTCTCAAACCTAAAAGTGTCTCAACTACCACCAGGTCATCTACACTAGTTGTGGAAACAACTGGATTTTCAATAAGGGGTGTAGATTGACCTATCAATGGAATGGTAGTTTGAACTGTCAACGGTATGGATACCGTTGATGGAGAAACACTTGTCAACAAAAGAAGCTGTTTCGTTGATGAAGTCAATAAAGCACTTTGAGAAAGTGAAATTACAGTAGAATATGTGGTGATTGATTTTAGAGATTGGTCCACAGATCCTCTTGCAACTTCAGAAAAAATTGGTTGATGGCCCAATAAATCACTTAACAAGTGATGGCCACCAGCTTCAAAATGGGGCTTCTCCAAGATTAGAGTTGGAGAATCAGGAATAGATGTATGGATCATGTCCACATCTAGAGATAAAGTTGGTGAATTTGATGGAGATAGTTCAAGGTTGATGTTTAGAGAATGAGACTGTAACCCCAGAGTAATGATAGGGGTTACATCAAACTGAATTTGTGAAACTGGAAGTGTAGCTTCCAGAGTGTGTGCACCCTGTGAACCCTTGGATTTTTGTTTCACCCTCCTTTGGTATTGGGAAAAAGTAGACTGTGGGCTTGAAGTGTCCCTTACCCTCTTGGAGTGTGCTCTTGGAGAAGAGCTTGTTTCAATAATTACATCCTTTTGGGAGGATGCAATTAGACTTGTGCTTAAATCCATATTACTCATTGTGCCTTGTTGGGAAGACACAATGGGGCTTGGCTGGATCTCACTCATCTTTCCTTCCTTATCCTTAGGGTTTCTTTTATGTTCACCCCTTCCCTCACCTCTCACAGCACCTACAACACTCCCCTTAGGTTGTGTAGTGGATTTTACAACAGGTGCCTTTTGGGAAGCACCTGAGGTTGGCTTGGAGGATTTCTTTGATTTTAGTTTTGTTGCTGGGGCAGGAGCCTGTTGGGTCACAACTACAGACTCCACAGCAACAGGATTGGGTGATACAGTTGAAGTAACAATTATACTAGAGGGGATAGCAGTAGTTACCTCAATTACTGGCAGATACACCACTGGAACTTCACCATTGTGGTTCAGCCTCAGTATGTCTGTCAATACTCTCTTCTCTTGCACAAAACACTCAAACTTGGAAACAGGGTTAGAAATAACTAATGGTGTTGGACTAACATGATTAGCCAACATCATCAGAAACCTAGCATAATAGATATTCTTTTTCCTATTAGCCTTATCACCCAACTTAGCACCAATTTCATACATAAGTTGGGTGCTAAAGTTGTAATATCTATCAGTTAGGAGCATGGTAAATAGAATTAACATAGAATTGGTCAATGCATCAAAATTGCTAATCTTACCAGAAAATACCTTGATAAATGCATCAGTTAAATAACTATATTCTCTAACCAATCCTCTCCTAATTATTCTACCCAGATTATCAGTAGGCAAAGAGTAGTTTATGGAGTTTAGCAAGTTAACCATTTCAGTATTTGTAGGCAAAGCATTACAGTTATTTTCAGGAATATGTAAACATGCTTGTAATACATCAGAATTAACTATGTACTCTTTACCTTGTATGGTGAATTGTAGTGTGCAGTTTGTTCCACTATACTCACACGAGGTCCAAATCTCCTCGATTATCTCATTATAGAGAGGAGTTGAGTGAAACATTGCATAGCTCAATTTGCAGTTCTTCATGAAGTCCATCATCTTGAAAAAGATACTGTTTGGACCCTCCTTGACAACAAATGGAATTGAGTTGTTCTTTTCATAAATGAACCCTCCTGCTGACATAAGCTTGACTATGGGTGCCATTGTTGTGTGAAGAAAAGCTTCGAACTAAATTGCTTGTTAGAGAGAAGAAGAGAGAAAAGCCTTTGGAATTTTTGAGAACAGGTAAAAAGAAAATAAAGAAAATAGAATTTCTTAAATACTCCCCCAAAAATTCTCAGAAAAAGAGTCCAATAATAAATATAAATTACTGGATTGGCTTAAAAATATAACCGTTACTTTTAAAGAATTACCATGATTTATACTTACAGGGGTGTATGCATAGATCGTGGTAACGGACGTGTCAAGATTCCAACGGTTCAGATTAAAAGCGCTGTATCAACGAATCACAATTGGGCGTTTTAAGGTCCCGTTTGTTTCGTTGATAAAGCTGTGTTTCGTTGATATAAAAGCGCTATCAACGAAACACCCAGAAAAATGCTAAGGCTGTCAACGAAATGGTTCGTTTCGTTGACATAGTAATTTTGACTTAGACAAAATTTCACTTTTTCCAGAGAAAATTAATTCACAGAAAAACATAGCAAGTTTCTGGCTGCATTTTAACTTGCAAAAATCTCAAAATAATTAAGAGAAATTTAACATACCTAGCTCACTTACTAATCTTGAGAATGTGGATTCATCAAGTGGCTTGGTAAAGATGTCTGCAAGTTGTTGTTCACTTAGAACAAAATGTAACTCCACAGTACCATTCATAACATGTTCTCTAATGAAATGGTACTTGATGTCAATGTGCTTGGTCCTTGAATGCTGCACTGGATTTTCAGTAATGGCAATGGAACTAGTGTTGTCACAGAAAATAGGAATTTTCTCAACTCTTATTCCATAATCAAGTAGTTGATTTTTCATCCATAAAATCTGTGCACAACAACTTCCAACTGCAATATACTCAGCCTCAGCTGTGGAGGTAGAAACTGAGTTTTGTTTCTTGCTGAACCATGAGACAAGCTTGTTTCCTAAGAATTGACAGGTGCCTGTTGTGCTTTTCCTGTCAATTTTACATCCTGCAAAATCTGCATCTGAATAACCAATTATTTCAAAGCCAGATTCTCTAGGATACCAAATGCCAAGGTTTGGTGTTCCTTTGAGATATCTGAAAATTCTTTTAATAACAACTAAATGGGATTCCCTAGGATCAGCCTGAAATCTAGCACATAGACATGTAGCAAACATAATATCAGGTCTACTAGCTGTTAAATATAAAAGTGAGCCTACCATGCCTCTGTAACCTGAAATGTCCACAGATTTTTCCTTAGTATTCAATTCAAGTTTGGTGGCAGTAGGCATGGGAGTTTTGGCAGGAGAGCATTCCATTAAGTTAAACTTCTTTAATAAATCATGAATATATTTTGTTTGACTAATGAAAATGCCTTCATTAACTTGCTTCACTTGAAGACCAAGAAAGTAAGTTAATTCTCCCATCATGCTCATTTCATATTTACTTTGCATAAGCTTGGCAAACTTTTGACAAAGTTTCACATCTGTAGACCCAAAGATTATGTCATCTACATAAATTTGAACAAGTATAGTAGAGCCATTCACAACCCTGTGAAAAAGAGTTTTATCTACAGTACCTCTAGTGAAGTGATTCTCAAGGAGGAACTGTGAAAGTGTGTCATACCAGGCTCTAGGTGCTTGTTTCAAACCATAGAGTGCTTTGAGGAGGAAATATACATATTCTGGAAAGTCATCATCTTCAAAACCAGGAGGTTGACTTACATACACCTCCTCTTCCAATTCCCCATTCAGAAAAGCACTCTTCACATCCATTTGATAGACTTTGAAATTGGCATGGGCTGCATAGGCTAGAAAAATCCTTATTGCTTCTAGTCTTGCAACAGGAGCAAAGGTTTCATCAAAATCAATTCCTTCTTCCTGTGAATAGCCTTTTGCAACCAATCTAGCTTTGTTCCTTGTGACTATGCCATTTTCATCCATCTTGTTTCTGAACACCCATTTTGTGCCTATGACACTCCTGTCCTTAGGCTTGGGCACCAGCTTCCAAACATTGTTCCTTTCAAATTGGTTTAGCTCCTCTTGCATAGCCAAAACCCAATCTGGATCTAGAAGTGCATCCTCAACTTTCTTTGGCTCATCTTGAGACAGAAAGATACTATATAGACATTCTTCTTGAGTTGCTCTTCTAGTTTGGACTTTTGAAGACACATCACCTATAATAAGTTCAAAGGGATGATCTTTAGTCCATTTCCTTGAGGGAGGTAGATTTTCTCTTGAAGAGGTAGCTTCATGATCATGATTGCCTTGATTGGATATTTGTCCTTGAGAAACTCCCCCTGAGTTTGTTGTCCCTAAATGATCACTTCTAGAAGCATTTCTATGACTGTCAACGGTATTACCATTTTGACTGTCAACGAAACGCTCATTTTGACTGTCAACGAATCCACCATCATGTCTGTCAACGAAATGACCATTTGGTCTGCTAGCAGCTATTCTTTTCAATCTTAATGCAGCAATTTCATCTTCACTGCTGCTTTCATCTGTGCTAGATACAACAACTTTAGGCTGTTTCTCAGTAGCCTTAACATGATTCACTTGATCTCCTTCCTCATTTTCAAAAGAAAGACTTTCATGGAAACCTTCATCACAGAGACCTTGAATTTTGAGATCATCAAAAACAACATGTACAGATTCCATAACAATGTTGGTTCTGAGATTATAGACTCTGTAGGCTTTCCCTGCTGCATATCCCACAAATATTGCTTCATCTGCCTTTGCTTCAAATTTCCCCAAATGCTCAGCTTGATTTCTCAGAACAAAGCACTTGCATCCAAAGACATGAAGAAAATCCAATAATGGCTTCTTTCTTTTGAGTAGATGATAAGGGGTCATTCCTTTGGCCTGATTAATCAAAGAAATATTCTGAGTGAAGCAAGCTGTATTAACTGCCTCAGCCCAAAAATAAGTTGGTAACTTTGATTCATCTAGCATTGTCCTTGCAGCTTCAATAAGTGTTCTGTTTTTCCTTTCAACTACACCATTTTGCTGTGGTGTCCTTGCTGCTGAAAACTCATGCAAAATACCATTTTCTTCACAGAACATCTTCATGCTTGAATTCTTGAATTCTGTCCCATTGTCACTCCTAATCCTTCTTACTTTCAAGTCAGGATGATTGTTTACCATCTTGATGTGATTGATAATGATTTCACTTGCCTCATCTTTGGAGAGCAAAAAGAAAGTCCATGTAAATCTAGAAAAATCATCAACAATCACAAGACAATATTTCTTCTTTGAAATAGACATGACATTTACAGGGCCAAACAAATCCATATGAAGCAACTCAAGCTGATGGACAATTGATGACTCTGTCTTGCTTTTGAATGATGCCTTCTTTTGTTTCCCTTTTTGACAGGCATCACACAAACCATCCTTGGAAAACTCCACTTGTGGAATTCCTCTAGCAAGATCTTTCCTCACCAAATCATTCATAACTTTGAAATTCAGATGAGACCGTTTCTTGTGCCATAGCCAACTTTCATCCTTGCTTGCCTTGCTGAAAAGACAAGTGATGGTGTCTGGACTTGTGCTACTAAAGTCAGCAATGTACACATTCCCTCTTCTGAATCCAGTCATTACCACATTGTTGTTTCCTCCTTTAGAAACAACACAGGCTTCTTTAGAAAAAGTAACTAAAAATCCTTTGTCACAAAGTTGGTTGATACTAAGCAAATTGTGCTTAAGACCATCCACCGATGCAACCTCATCTATGATGACATTCTCTTTTGAAATCAAGCCATATCCCTTAGTGTAGCCTTTGCTGTCATCTCCAAAAGCAATACAAGGGCCAGCTCTTTCCTGAAACTCTGTGAGCAGGGTAGAATCACCAGTCATGTGTCTTGAACAACCACTATCCAAGTACCAAAGATTCCTTTTGTCTCCCTGCACACAATAAAACCAAATCAAGTCGATTTTGGTACCCAAGTTTCCTTGGGTCCTGTTTTGTTAGCCTTTGCTTTTCCTTTTATATCATTTTTCACCTTGGGCTCAGATTGATTTAAATCAATCTTTATCCTTGGTGTTGGTTTCTGAGGATTGCTCACATTTTCATTCACAGCATGCATAGTTGAAGGAACAAACATGTTATTCATATTCCATGGCATTTGTGGCACATTAAACATATTCATGTATGGATTAGACACAAATGGCATGCTGGCATATGGATTTTGGAATTGTGCATATGGAGCAAACATGTTAGGCATAACAGACATTGTAAGCATAGAACTATTCATTGCAGGCTTGGGAATTTTCACTTTAACAGTCTTCTTAACAGATTTGCAGTTAGTAGATAAATGACTAACACTTCCACAATTGCACATGTCTTTCTAGGAGCATATTTATCAGGTGTGTAATTGTTGTGTTTGTTAATCCCTACTTTGCCATTCCTGTTATTCTTTTTATTTCCCTTAGCCTCAACTTGAATTTTCTCTAACTTGTCTTTCAATTGCTTGTTAGACAAGTGACCTACATTAGCTCTCTCAACAGGCTTCTCAACTTTCTTTGATTTACTAGACTCACCTTGAACAAAGTTCTTGGTGACAGGACCATACTTATTATTAAGTCTAGTGAGTTCATCTTTTCTTTTCTCTGTCAACGAAACAGCCTGATCGGTTGATGGTTCATCTGTCAACGAAACATTGCATTCCGTTGACATATCAACCTTCAACAAATGATCATTGTTGTTTGTTGACTATGTTTCTGATTCTAAGGTTTCACAAACATACCCTAGTTTCTCTTTGTTCTTTTTCCATGAGTGTTCACAGAAAGATTCCATACCTTGAACATTAATGATGTTGGTAGCAACATTCCTGGCATCTTTCCATTTAGCAATCACACTTTGTTCTATTTCAAGTTGTGTCTTAAGAATTTCTTCCCTTTGTAACACGTTCTCAAGTTCCTTCTTAGCATCCCTACTAACACATCTCATTTTCTCAAATTCAATGAGTTGTGCTTCTAACATTGCATTCCTATCACTTAAGAGCAAATTAGTCTCTTTTATTCTTGAATTCTCTTTGGTAAGTGATTTAAGAGTAACACGTAAATTATATAATACAGTAGACATTTCATTTACTGCACTATCACATTCCTCTTTAGAAAGCTCAGAAAGATTAGTAATTGTTACCTGGTTGCTTGAGGAGCTTGCTTCCTGCTCATGATTGTTAGCCATAAGAGCCAAGTTGACATATTCAACATCATCATCAGAATCTTCACCATTACCAGCCCAATCATACTCCTGAGACATGAAAGCCTTTTCTTTTTGCTTGAGAAGTTCAAAGTATTTCTTTTTATAATCAACAGGTTCAAATTTCCTGTTGCCCTTCTCAATCTTGGGCTTTCTGCAGTCTCCAGCAAAGTGACCAAGCATTCCACAATTGAAACATTTAGATTTAGACTTTTCAATCCAGTTACTTTTGTTAGGTTGAAAGTCTCTCCTTGGTGGCCTTGCTTCTGAGTTTCTCTTGAACTTGAACTTTAAGAATTTTCTTGACAGAAAAGCAATGTGTTCATCAATCTCATCTAAGTCATCCAAGTTGGCTGGTTCTGGTTCTTCTTCTTCTGTCATCTTGCCTTTACCCTTGCTAACATCACTCCTACAACTAGCTCGACTAGTTGTGGCCTTTGCAGCTTCTTCATTGTCATCTTCCAGTTGGTTCACAGATGCAATCAATGCAACAGATCCACCCTTCTTTTGTACCTTTTCAATTTCTTCATCTTGCTCCATTTCCAACTCATATGTCTTCAAGGTTCCATAAAGCCTCTCAAGAGTGTAGTCTTTGTACTCTTGAGTGTTTCTAAGAGAAACAGTCATAGGCTTCCATTCTTTTGGAAGAGCTCTAAGAAATTTAAGGTTTGAATCCTTGGTTTGATAGATCCTCCCATACAACTTTAATCCATTCAAAAGTTTTTGAAACCTACTAAACGTGTCATTTAGGGTTTCACCAGCTTTAAAATGAAAATGCTCATATTGTTGTATAAGGAGCTGCATTTTGTTTTCCCTAACTTGCTCAGTACCTTCACAGAGAGTTCTAACAGTGTCCCATACTTCTTTGGAGGTTGTACAGTTTATGACATTGTCAAACATCTCTTGCTCCAAACCATTAAACAGAATGTTCATGGTTCTTTTATCTTTATGGACTTCTGCAACATCTTCAATAGTCCATTCTGAGACAAGTTTTGGAATTTCCACATCAGGAGCATCATCTGGCAGTCCAACTCTAGATGCAAACTTCATGGGAACGTGTGGACCTTTCTCAATGCAGTCTACATATCTCTCATCCATAGACATGAGATGTAAATGCATCTTTACTTTCCAGTGAAAGTAATTGTCCTTATCAAGAACTGGTATTTTTACACCTGCATCCTTCTTCACCATGGTTACTGTTTTGGTCTTGATCTTTAAACTTCTTGTATGTTAGAAGCTTGCTCTGATACCAATTGTTAATCCCAAATGACCTAACAGAATTGTAGAAGGGGGGGGGGGGTTGAATACAATTCTTGATATTTCTTAAACTTAAAACAACTTACAAATAAAAACTGAACTCAAAGTAAAAATCACAAGCACATAAATAATTTCAGTTGGATTGTTTGATGATCCAACTGAAGTGATTTTTATTGCGGAAATAATCTGTGATACAAAAAGTACACAGCTTCTCAGTTACAAGAATGTAGAGAAGAAAATGCTCTCAAAGATAGCTAATACAATCTATTTGTTTTTCTTCTCTTGCTTCTTATTTTAACTGCTACACTTGGTTATATATTCCCAAGTTTACAAAACTATTTTTTTGGCTACACTAAAGTACACTAAAGGTAACCTCCAATAGTTTACTTTTCATCCCTTTGTCCAGTGGTCTTTGGAGATCCTTGTTTTTGTCTTCATGCTTATTATGATCACTCCCAAGAGCCCAATTGGAAACTGGGATGTTTCTTTATTCCCCATGTCCATTTTAATGGTTTCCAATGCAAAGTACACTTCCACATCACCTTTAGATCTGTTCAGTAACCTGTCACTATCACTTTGTCAACTATTCAGAAAAGCAATAATGATTCGTTGATAGCAGGAAGATGTGTTTCGTTGATAGCTTTATTCTCCATTTCGTTGATGAGTGAACTTCATTCCGTTGATGGGTAATCTTCATTCCGTTGATGGGTAATCTTCACTTAGGCAAAATTACAAGGCACAAGATATTTACAATTAACCAACCTATTTTGCCTATCTATCATTTAGTCAACATGACTTAGAAAACCTATCTAATACATACAACAAAATGCATATCAAACTGTGAAGAATTGTACAGTGCACTTGCTACATTACTCATTTCGTTGATGAGCTTCCTGTCAACAGAATGCTGCAAAGCATGCCATTTCGTTGACAGCTACAAAATTACTTAATACAAAATCTACTAAGTGTTTTTATAATTATCATAAAGAACAACATATTCCTAACATAATCATTTACTTATAATAATGTATTTTAACTTGATTATATGTATGCATTTTATGTAATTATTTACGAAATAACTGATATCTAGTCCAAAATTCAAATCTCATATCGATTAATTTGATTATATATTTTGGCGACCCAAATGCCTTTAAATTCACATTATATTTTTTTTTTTGAAATTGTAGATCTAACCGTATAATTGAAAAAAGATTAAATAATATTTCTTTAAGTATATTAACTTACGTACAAATTGGTATGGTAAATGATGTAATTTGTAATTTATAAGGATATAAAGTCTAAGTTATTATTTATTTGATACAAATAATATAATTTACAATATTAAAGTAATCCAATTGTTTTCATGTCAACTTTATAAGATTTTATGTACCTACTTATTTTTATATCAAAAATACCTATTTTTATATGTTATTATTCACGATAACTGATATCGATTCCAAAATTTAAATCTCATATCAGTTAATTTTTATTATTTATTTTTTTGATCCAAACTCTCTTAAATTCACATTGTATTTTTTCTACAATCGTAGATCCATTCATACAAATGAAAAAAGTTGAATAAAAATTGTTAAATGTATCAAGTTATATAAAAATTACTACGGGTAGATAATTCAATTTGTAATTTATAGCATATAAAATTTGAACCACTATCTGTTTGATGCAAATATATATAATTTATAATTATTAAAATAGTCATATTTGTAACGGGTAAATTTTAAAATATTTCGTATACCTATTTGTTTTTACGCGATCTTTTATCTAGTATGGTTAAATTTGCAAAATATATGTTACAAACATGATATAGATGAAAATATTTGTTTATTATTTTTAAAAATGTTCAATTTTTTTTAAAAATATTGGGTTATATATTTTTTCGACCCAAACGTCCTTAAATTCAAATTATTTTTAAATAAAATCGTAAGTACAACCATATAGATTAAAATATGACAAAAAATTTATTGACTATATTAATTTATGGAGAAATTTGTATAATAGACAATGCAATTCGTAATCTAATACGATATGAAGTCCGAGCATGTATATATTTAATGAAAATAAGTATAACTTACAATATTAAAATAGTCTTATTTTTTACAGATCAAATTTATAATATTTTGTATAACTGGTTATTTTTCTGAGATCTTTTCTTTTAGTATGGTTTGATTTGCAAAAACATTATTAAAACATCTGTTTAAAGCACTTGTGTAGATTAATATTCTATCTTGCCAAGTAAATTATAAGAAGAAATCAAATAGTAGGTATTCGCACCTATAGATAATGAATTTTAAAATTTTATCAAAATGGGTGTTTAGAGTAGTGGTTTAGATTGTCACTTCTATTTCAAAGGTCATGGGTTTAACTCCCCCCACTTACTTTTAAAAAAAAATAACATTATAATGACATTTTTGTAATTATGCGAAAAATAAGGGTATACCGGAAATTTCACAAACATTTTTTTGGCACTTTTTGTACTTGTGTTGTCATTTAATATATAGTAATAGATATTTATATAAATTATGACCGTTAGATAAAATATTAGACTTCTTAGATTAACTGATACCATAAAATTTCGATAAATTGATATTTTTCACTTCAGATTTTTGGTCCTAACATAGTTTTAATGATAATATATACTATCCTATCACCCGTGCGATACACGGATGAATTTTAGTATTTTTATGTATTATTTTAGTATTTTTATATGATTTTTAAGTATTTTTTATCTTATTTTATTAGCATTTATTTGTATTTTGATCTTAAAAATTCTTAATATGTTGTCGACGGAATAATATCTTGAACTTTGAATGTAGCTTAGTAAAATAGATGATATAAATATTTAATAATAATATGTTGTTGACGGGATTCGAACCTTGAAACCGTGGAAGCATTTTATATATTAAGAAAAGAATATTATTTTAATATTACATCCAACAGTTATCATTTATCTATCTTTACATCTAACGGTTATTATTTAGATTAACAAACTATCAACCAAACAAATATAGGGTAATTTGCATATAATAATATAGTATAGATAAATAGATTTGTCTACAATTTTTTAATAATTTCGATAAATTAATAAAATTAATCGTTTTTGATGATACTAATTAATAGAGATTTTACTAAGCGTAGAACAGTACTGATGAAGTCCTCAAAAATTTCAAGTCTTGCAAGTGTAAACATAACTGAATAGTTATATTCGAATTTAGATGTTTTCTGGTTAACAATTTGAAAAGTCACTAATTACAATTGTCAAAGGAAGAAAGATAGGAAGAAGCACTGCAGGTTGATTAGTGTCGGGAAAATGAAAATGATTTCTGCGATATTTTCACCAACAATATATTCACTTGTTAGATATTTAAAGTTTTCAATTCTCGTTCACTCGGAAAAACAATAATTAAACCATATGTTATTATACAAGCTTACTATATAGTGGTAATCCTAATTACATATGATTAATAATTGTTACTATTTTAATCTCAAGTCAAATGCTTAAACAATTACATAAAATGGACCCTATATCACAATTCTTTTTCCTAGTGAAATTCCATAACTTGACTTTAGGTAACACTACAAGTATTTTTCTAGATAAATAACCAAACAATATATTCCCTCGGTTAGTAATTTAGTTTTCAATCACTTGTTAAATATGTAAAGTTTTACTTAGCTGTGCATGCGTTTGCTAATGGTTAAACCATTAGCTAATACTGTTACTATTAAAACGTACAAAATTTAGATTTCAAGGGTTCAATTCTCGTTCATCGGAAAAATAATAATTAAACCATATGCTATCAGACAAGCTTACTATATATTGCTAATCCTGATTACATATGATTAATAATTGTTACTACTATTTTAATCTCAAGTCAAATGCTTAAACAATTACATAAAATGGACCCTATCACAATTCTTTTTCCCAGTCAAATTCCATAACTTGACTTTAGGTAACACTACAATTATTTTCTAAATAAATTACGAAACGATAGATCTCAAGAAAGCAAACTCTGATAATTAAATAACCGGCATTATTGACGATCGATCATTTTCGTACAAGAAAAAGTATGGGCAATGACATGTAAATCCTCGAAAATTCTTGCATAAATTTGGTAAATTTGTTTGAAATTTTCGTTTTTTATAGATAACGTTTCGAAAAAGATACCCCAGATCTCCACTAAAAAATGTATATATATTTATATATAAGAATTGACAACCATGCTTCACGCTCGCAAGTTGGAGGAGAGGAGAGGAGAGGGGGCTCATATCTAGGAGAATATTTATATAAAGAGGATGAGAGATCTAGCTAGGGCTTTCCCTGAGCTATGCATGCATTTATTTATATATTTACATGAAAACTACTTGTGAGATCGTAACAGATTTGAATTTTAAAGTAGTTGATGAATGCTGATCGTAACAGATTTATTATATATTTTTATAATTCGAATGCTGATCGAATTGAGATGACGAAATTGTTGAATTAGTATAAAGTTACGAATTGGATGTGTATGATATAATAATGTGTGTATTCAGATATATGGTTGATATTTGATAACAAGATATATATAGATCTAAAAATCAAAATAATCAAGGTCGAAAATTTGTGTTCTTGTTTCGTTGGGGTAAATGAGATTTAAAATTCAGTGCAGACGATTTAGATGAAAGGTGAAGCCGAAACGAAATCTGAGTAAATAGCAATTTATGTTCTTGTTTCGTTGGGTTAAATGAGATTTAAAATTCAGTGTAAACGATTTGGATGAAAGGTGAAGCCGAAACGAAGTAAATAGCAACCCCCAATGTTGTTCTTTCCATTCTTCCCATCCCAATCAATTGTAAAGTTGCTAAAGATATGGAGATCGGGGATCATGGCTATAGAATTGACAAGCAAACTAGCCAATGCAAGAACATGAACTCAAGGGCACATTGTTTTCGTGATAAATACAAGAGAATTAGAATGGACCTTTTGATTCGGTCCAACTTCATTACTATATCTAAATTATCTATGTACCATATGTTTTACGTAATACGATTAGTAATTTCTCTCCACTACTTTGCCCACTTTTGCTAGCTAGGTTCATACAATTTATCCCCTTCAATGGAAGAAGAAGCGAAATGTACATTTAAACATCAATTGTCTTCTCTCAAGTTGAAGAGATATCTATGCACATATACATGCCGAACAAATCTGTACATCGATAAAAAATAAAGGGATTAATGAGCTATTTCGTCACTCTACAGTACGAAAATTTTCAGTTGGGTTATCAGTCCAAAAAAGTTTTCTATCGCATCATAAAACTTCAATTAACTTGCAATCGCATTACTCAACTCCAAAATACTTTCAAAACTGTTAAAACGCATTGACTATTAACGGAAGTCCGTGAAGTGGTGTCACATCAGTTACAACGTGAACGTCATGTCAGCAATCACGTCAGAACTTAATGTCCTCAACCTAATTATTCAGTAAACACTCTGCTGATTTTCAATTGGGTCACTTAGTTGAAAAAAAAATTAGATTTTTGGAAAAATATGTAAATTTATTTTTTTTAAAGAAAAAGCATATGATTTAAATTTAATTAGAAATTGTAATTATAAAAAATAAAAAAAACTTAAAAGTAATTGCAATACTTGTTCCCTTTATCGACTTACAAGCAAATGAACTAACATGTATTTTTCATTTTAATTTTTCTTAAATTAAAACCATTCAAAAAATCTAAACATTCTAGCAACAAAAAAAAGGTTATATCGAAAAAATCAAACATTCAAAATCTTTAAATATATTTTCACTTGTATCGATCTATAAGCATATGAGTTAAATGAATATGTATAATTTTATATTTAATTAAATTTTAATAAAAAAATCAAAAAATTTACACTTTTGGTACAATTCATCGTGATTTTTAATAAGTATGTATTAAATAAGTATGTTTTTAATTTAATTAAATTAAATTATGAACGTTTAGAAAAAAAATTAGTCAACTTAATTGAAAATAATACAAAATTGAGTGATGAATTCGTTGTTAAACTTGATGCCACATCAACTTTCACGTCATTTTTCCGTCAAGATTTTTAACGGAACTAACAACACAAACCTATATATGAAAATTTTGCTTAGTTTTGTACGGTTACAAAATAGCTCATTAACCCAAAAATAAAGAGAGAAGTATAAATTAGAGTACATTGCCGCACCCTGTCATCAGTTGGAAAGAAAAGGATACAAGGGAAATATGATCCCAAGTTCATTAACTGTACCACCGGCTAGCTGAGTATAAGCATCCAGCAGGACATGGTACAGGCGTACAGCTAACTATAGTCGACTTTTAGAACTGCAATAGGGATCCAATTATTTGAAAGTTGGCTAGTTAATACTTGACAAGCCTTTAGCCCTTTTACCTAGAACACATTTGTGTTACCCTACAAACTCAACCAAGTACATCTTAAACTGCTAGAAAAATAACATACAACATTATGAGATATGTCACTCCTCAAAAGTAATGTATTATTACACAGATCTGCAAACCTCACTCATTCATGTCAAAATTGCTTACATTACACGCTTCCAATAGAAATACATTACTTATAAAAAAATTGAGTAAGAGTAAAAAGTAATAATTATACTACCCTACTCTCAGCTGCAATGTACAGACTGAGAAATTTCTCAAGTTTGGCACAAAATTCAATAGTTGCTCTTTCATTTTAGCGAGACGCTCTTTCCATCCACCACAAACTTCTCACTGCCTTCAAGCTGTAGCACAATTAGAATACAATAATTATTTCAGGTCACAAGATTGGAGTTGCAAAAAAAAGCTAGAACTATAAGTCTGCTACAACCGACAAGATAGATACCTTTTGTTTCAAAAAATCAAGAGCATCCCTTTTTGAAGAGAAGTTGGAGAAAGTAGACGGTGATTGTTGATTTATAAGGACTTTTAGTTGTTTCAACTTTAATGATTCTCCAGGCACCTGCAAACAAAATAGTAAGTAGCGAAAAAATAAAAGCTTTTTAGGGAAACTTTGTCTAAGTTGAGGAACGCACTTGACGAAGAAGCTGTCTACACAACTTTTTTAGCTTTGGTTTTGGTTCATCACTCCTTTCGGTTTCTGAGTCAACATACTTCCGTTTTGGTGAAGAACTAGAATCGGCAGGACTATCGTCATCACTATCATCAAAAGATGTTTTCTTCCCCTCAAAGTGGACCCCAGCTATTTTCTTAGGCCGATCCTTAATTCCAAGACCTTGCTTTCCAGTTGTAGCCTTATTCTGTAAAATAAACAGTGACATTAGCATAATATACAACCTTCCACCTTAACAATGAAACTGCTTCCCTACTGGTTACTAACTAACGGCCAACACAAAATTTTCAACCAAAGTAAGAAGAGTGTTTGCAATAGAAGTTGTGTGCTGTGTGTTTGCAATAGAAGTTGTGTGCTGTATGTCCTGCAACTCAAGTGATGAATGTTTGTGTCAAATTCATTTAATCTTAAATAAAATTCATAAATATAGCGCACACTAATAGAAAATTTTAAAATTATGTTTTCAATTGCACAACAAAATGAAGTAAAACACCCAGAACTACTGATGTACACGATCAGTATACAGACCAGCAGTCATCGGATAATTTGACAGATAACATTAAGGTACTTCAACAAAGGTGCCCGCGCACGCACAGAGACATATCAACCTAAAAATTTAACCACCAAAATTCCCGTTGCATTATACCAAATAATATACAGAGTATCCAAACTTCCATCATACTCTGTAAACTCATCATAAAAGCTTTCAATTTAATTTTTGATTAGGTTTTTACTGAGAAACGAGATTCACCGATATATTTTCAACATATAAATGCATGTATATTTTTTCATCTTTTCATTATGTGACTTAATTGTTGTCAACATTCCGCACATATAGTGGTTACTATTTAAAGATTTCAATGGTTAAATCGCCTCTAGAATTATTCCACTTGAAATCAACTTAATCTTAGAACCTTTGAACTGATTTCTGTTCTTTTGCAGAACACAATACTGTATTTCATTATTAAATATATTATTTGTATTTTTTATAAAATTAAGAAAGATTGCGTTATGCCAGAAAACATTGTATTCTTTTATGTAATTTACAAAAAACATTGTGTTCTGCAGATGAAAACTCTACTTTATAATTTACAGAAGGCACACTTTTGTCCTACAGCCAAACAAACACATTATATTCATTGTGTTCTGCAGAACACAATAGACCTGGGTGGTTGATTAAACAAATACTTAAGGGTGATATTGATATTAAGTTCTAGTTCTGACCAAGGTTCTAATTCAATCCTGAACCCATAAAATAACAATGCATGATTTACATAATTGTCTAGACATTAATCTAACATATAACTATAAATCCACTAGATAGTATATTATATAATCTTCAGAGCATAAGATTATGCTCTTAATTATAAAATACATATAAGTGATTTTTAAATAATTCCTAATTATATATGGTTATTGACTAGGATGAAGAACGAGGAGAAATGAGAAAAACAAGAAAGAGCACAAAATTGGAAAAGATGCATACTTGTACAAGATTGTATAGGTTTTCCTGATCCTCTTCATGAAATGCAGTCCTTTCATGAGGATTGTGAGTATGTTCACCTGAAACAAGTTTCTTTTTCTTAGACTGAGCTCCAAGCAAACCTCCTGAAACAAATCCAGATTTGTAGCCCCACCAGTCTACTGGCATTTCCTCTGGTACATTACCTGATTCAAAAAGAGCCTCACTTTAGCAACAACATCAATTTCAGCTAAATAATAAAACCACCTGAAGGTATGCTGAAATTCATTTGACCGAAACGATATATAAACAAAACCAAGAGGACACAAAATATATCCTAGAATACCCACAAAGTACAAAAGAAATTAGATAATTAGTAAAATCAAAACATCTCAAAAAGTAATTGACTTGTGCAAAGAGGTCCATAGATGGCTATAGGCTTATAGCTGAAAGATTATTCTTAAACAATAACTAGTAGGCGATTTGGGGATAGTTCATAAGATTTTAATATACCTTCAGAAAAGAAAACATCACTTTCCATTGGTTCTACAGACTCTGATCGTCCATTTTTGTCACTCTTTATCACAGAAGACTCCTCAGATTTTTTAACCTGCATGATTATTGTTTAGGAGTATTACAACAAGCTAAGTGATTAAAAAGAAAGTAGGAATTGAATCAGAGAACAAGAATTGAATCAGAGAACTTATTCACGTCCCAATATCTATGAAAGAAAACTCTGGCTGCTCTAAATACTTTTTCTTTCTGGTAGGAATACAGTATCTTTGGCAGGGAATCTCTCCCTCATATACTCACACACATGCTTTCAAAAAAGTAGCCTTACATTATGAAAACAGGAGATTTCACTTGTAAAATCAAAGAATTAATCTAACACTTCATGACGTCAGACCTGGAAAGTACGTGCAATCAAACTCTTGAAAATTTTCCTTGTTCAAGTTTCAAATGTGACATGGATCAGTTACTACTAGTGAGCTATGTTTTTTAATTGACAGTAATTCTATAAGCCTAAGCCTTAGTTAGTTCTAATTTCTCAATTATACACTTTTGAGATCAATTACAAACTTTGTTTTTTAACCGACAGTATGGATTATATTATTTCAGCCCAAATGCTATGAACCCTGGTCAGTTTTAATTTCTCAATTATAAAATTTTAATTTTTCATGCTTGATTATTAGACATTCAGTTTTTCCTCCTTTATTAGTTGGAAACTACTACGGGGTACTTCTTGTTCTTTGGTTCAATCACCGAAAAATGTTACTGTTAAATTGCTTTTAGCTACTGTCCTACAAGAAACTAAAATCAGATCATTCAGCAGAACTGCAAATCGAGATAGTTAATGACATTGCTACTTATTGTCACTATTCGCTGGACTACTGTATATATCACCTGAAATTAAAACTGAGACTGTCTCTTCAACTCAGTATCAAGAGATGGAATCCTTGTTGATTCACTTGATATCCTCAATTTTATCTAAAAGTCTTGCAAATACAGGACTGTTGAGAACATATTACACATGTGCATAGTGAAAAATCCAATCAAGATAGGTAGTTCAGTTTTTCTAAACCTTTTAAAAGACTCAAACTTGCAACCCAGTCAAGTAGCTTAATGTCGTTAAGTTCCGATCATTTTGGGAAGTTTTACTATATAGTATATACATGTGCCATGAGTTTTGCTCATGCATGGATAAAGAAATCTCAAATGCATGATAATGAAATAAACTATTAGTAAATTTAACAACACTTTGGATTCCGGTGTTCAGAGAAGGAAAACATGCATGCTATCCACAAAAAACATACTGGAAGACTGTAAACCGTCACATCATAGATAGTAACCATGTGGATCACATTTAGAGCTTACTGAAACATTCATGTGATAAAAACATATGGCAAAAGCTAGATGACGAATAGAAAGATGATTTACAAATCATTTTAAAAGCAAAGAGATGGCAGGTTAGTTGCATGTGGAGTATGAGGTTGCTTTAGATTCAATGAGTTGTACATAGCACATTATTACAGAATGTCCTGGCATATTCAGAAAATCTCATGCTCTATATGCATGGAATATTCCATTGTTCAAGAGACCCAAATGGTTTGGCATTTCTAGATAGTCGAAGAGAACATATGGTTGATGTATCTCAGGTTAATCCTATCGAGTCCAACATTCCAAAATATCTTGCCCAAACCTCTACGTGCATATAACTTCTAAATGTTCTTTGCACACAAATTCTGCTTATTTTGAAATAAATTATTGGCTTTCCTCATGAATAATGAATATTGAGTTTCAATTCATTTAAGTTAATCTCTTCTCTTGTCCAGAAACCCTAGGATAGTAGTTCTTATGCGACTGACTTACCCTAGACCCTCTTTTAATGTTTTACTTTCACCATTCTTCATAATCCTTGTCCTCCATCAAAATGTATTCATTATAGCAGAAGAACAAGACCACCATTTCATTTATTTATATTGTTCCTTCAGCACACTGAATTTTAAAATTCGTGTCCACTATTCTCTTATATAGTTCCAAATCACTACCACAACAAATAGAATGATGTTTTTTCTTGTAGAGAACAATGATAGTAACAAAGAAACTACCTTTGATACTACCAGCACAAGGCATAGCAATGGTTTGCTTAACATCGCCACTTAACCAGATAACTCGTGTGAAATTCTGGATTCACTAGCAAAAGAGTGTGTGTGCGTGTGTGTGAGAGAGAGAGAGTATGTTTCTTAGTTTTAAGAACATACCAGAATCCCCTCCAGATCCTTCGAAGAATACGACTGGACAAGTTTCCCCTTCTCTCTTCTCTTGTATCTGATGGTCACCAAAGTTAAAATACACACATAAGATTACCCTTTTCACCACTAGCTCACCAAATTTAAGAACTATAACTAGAAACTAAATGTTGGATATAGTCATATAGTACATAACGTATACCTTCCTTGTGGCCTGGTAGACTTGACAACTGGCACATGATTCTCATTAGATGCTTTGGTTTCCTCAGCTTCATCCTTTCCAACAACTATTACAACATATATAAATTAAACACCAAACAGAGTAAAACTTTTACAAAAAGTATTACCATAAAACAGAAATACAAAAGCGACAAAGAAATTGGTCTACCTTCTGCATTCTTGACTTCCGTTGATTGCTACCAAATCATAAACAAAAAATTTATTAGTAAATTGGAGTGCAAACATCTTCAATTCCATGCTAATTCATTATATGCCAGTGCCTTACCACTTTCAACCTTTTAAGAATACTATCAAATTGTGCCGTATCAAACGCCCAAGGATTAGGCTTCTCCAATCCAACACCTGTATCACGGTTTTCCATTTCCCAATAAATACTTACACTAGTCTCAGACAAAAGAGCCAATAAATTAATACATCCACTTATACAGGGGGGGGGGGGCATCCAATACTACATTAACGGCAGCATACTAGAGCAAAAATAATAATGCACTGACACACACACACACGCATATACATATAAAATGTGACGACGTAAATTACCAGCAGTGTCCTGCTTGTTCTTAACCCTAACATGACCTTTGATCCCTTGCTTGTCTTTCCCAAGTCCTTCGCCTTCTTCCCACCCCTGCATATACACACATATACGTATATAGTAACTCCATTGTTACAAACCACAAGAACACAAGAATTTACATTAAAAGTATACACACAGTAAATTCACATCAGTACATCACTAATTCTATCTATTATTCATACAAATGAACAATTCCCTCAAGTTCTTGCAATAGGGTTGGGTGTCCGTATCTATGGACAACTATCGATTTAATTGGACAACTCGTAAAACTAAGACCTCTTTTATCAAAAATACGTTTTCCTTCTAACAAAAACACTTTTATAGCTTTTAAAAAAAACTCCATACCCAAATTTTACGAAACACAAACCGCTTACCAACTTATCACACAGGTAACAGGTAATACTTGTTCTCCTTTCACATTTGAACATTTGCATATACTCAACTCGTCCATACAATTAATTTACACTATTAACTCCGTAAATTATCAATGCACAACTAAAAAATCCTCTCGAGTCACGATAAACTAAAAGCCTACCTTAAATCAGTCAAATTATCATACACAAAGTTAACTAACACTATTAACTCCATCAATTATCAACACACAAATAAATAATCCTCTCCGCAACAAACTAATTCTCATTTTCAACAAAAGCTAACAATCCTCTCGAGTTCTCGCAATAAACTAATTATCATTAAAAAATTTAAAAAAAGCCTACACATACAATTACAAATAAATTAAAATCAGAAAAAAATGTAAATTGAGGTGTGATGAGAATCAATACCATTTGTTTCATGAGGCGAAAGGCCGGTGACTTTTTGACGATGCCGACGTAGCAAAGAGGAGCTTCCGGCGAGGCCATGTCGGAAATTGAAGAGTTCCGATCTTCAATTTCGAGAATCGCCGGCGATTAGTAAACCCTAGCCGTCGACTTGTTTTTGAGTCGGTGGCGAAAAAGAGGGGTTTGTGGTTGTTAGGCTCAACGTATATGTGTGTCAAATTTGCGGTGTGGGTTTATACGGTGTCGTTTTGGGTGAGTTGGTAAGAGGTGATTGGGCTTAGAGTTTGGGCTTTTGTTGTTGGAGTATGGTGGTTTGTTTGATCAGCCCAATTAAAATGTGAAGCCTGGTCCGGGGTTGTATGCTATCTTTGTTTGAGTTGCAGGACATAATAGAAGTGGATCTCTATTATCCATGTTTAAAAAAGTCAAAAAAAATTGGGTCATCAAATTTTTATTTTTATTTTTGGACAAATATTTAAAGCAAATTTTATTAACTTGAAAGAAAATTTCACATAATTAAATCTTAAATGTAATCCAGTATTAAGATATTTGAGTTATATTAACTAAGATCGGATGTACAAATGATCTTCTGTTGTTAAAGGTGAGCTCTTGCAATTTCCATCATCGTTTTATTTCACACCACTTCGATGCAAGCAATTCAAATCCCCCCACACACCGTATTAATCATTCTCAATAAAACAATCAACACAAAATAACTCGAAACATTTCAAAACATAATAATCTTAAAAGGAGATATAACAAACAACCCAAACAATTAAGTACAAAAAACACATCTCATTCAAAAAATGAGTATTATTCAAAGAAAGACAAGATCAAAATAAGAAAAAAGACCTCCGGTCAATTGAAAAGTCACCACCGAAAGGGGACTAACAAAAACGACTAACAAATAAGACAAAGAAAGAAGAGAGCTTTGGGGTCATCAAAATTGAAGCAAATAAAACTAACATTTTTGGGTATCACTAGTATCAACATTAATCAGAACGTACCGATAATGATATTAAATACTAATCAGAACGTAACAAGAGCTAGCAAACTGCCCAGTGGTAAGAAACTAATGTATTGATTCAAAAAGTTACGAATTTGACTACTCAGCTTAACTATGAAAAAAAAGTATCAACATTAATCGTAACGTACAAGATCAATGATAAGTGTACCATTTACGTCACAAGTTGTATTTGAATAACAAATTTTTATATTTTTAGAATGAAATATAAAATAATATTTATTAATAAGTAAACAATATTTAATATTATTATTTGGCTAAAACAAACATTTAATATCATCTAGAAGCACTCGTTTTTTTTTTTGGTAACCTTTTTTTAATTTTTTTGGTAACCAGAAGCACTCGTTTTACTATTAGCTTTTCAAAACAAACTTAGCTAATAAATTTAAAGGTAAATAGTAAATGATTTTATGGAACCAAGTTATTCTTACTTTTTATTAGTAGTGTATTACTCCCTCCGTCCCAGTGAATTGTATACACTGGGATTGGGCACGTAGACTAAGAAATAAATATAAAAATGAGTAAAATTAGATGAAAAATAATAAAAATGGTGGGACCTATCAA
This sequence comes from Heracleum sosnowskyi, assembly GCA_030848705.1. Lineage (NCBI taxonomy): Eukaryota > Viridiplantae > Streptophyta > Magnoliopsida > Apiales > Apiaceae > Heracleum > Heracleum sosnowskyi. The sequence continues at coordinate 1,972,635 of CM061242.1, read as the reverse complement.
TATTTAATAATAGATTTGAGATAGTGGAGGAAGTAGTGGATGTAATAGTGATTTATATTGTTATAGAATACAGATAGTGAAGAAAGTAATTGGTGTAATAGTGTTTTATATTATTAAAAGTTACTATTTTTGGAATGTATAGAAATGAATGGGACATCCAAAATGGGAAGTGTATAAAAATGAATGGGACGAAAGGAGTATTCATTATCACGCGTCTTCTTTAAAATTTGTTAACACCATTTTGGCATTTTATTACGTAAAAATCCTAGTTGTCTAAGATTCTTGGAATAAATAAATCTGTTTGCTTAAGTTGGAAGCGAAAGACGGAGCAAACAATCAGCAATCAACATCACCAAAGCTACTTTTTATTAAATTAAATTATTTCTTACGATTTTATAAATTTCTTTTCATTATCACGACAGAACTATATTCTGAAATATGATTTTCAGAAAACTGTTATCTTCTACTCTCTCCTTCCCAACCATTTCTTTACACTTTCTTTCAGGGATGTCTCATCCAATTTTTTACATTTCTAAATTTTTCAAAAGTAGTAAATTTTTAACAATGTTAAAATCAATTACTTCAACTACTCTTCTCCACTGTACTCATTTTATACATTAAAAATTGATTGAACCACTTAACGGGTGAGCTCCCAAAATACCCACCAACTCAGTTTTTTGCCCAAAATAACTATCGACGGGATGCTCCGCCCTAAATACCCACGAAATACGCATTACAGACATGCGTATACTATTTTTACAAAGGATGCGCATCTCAGACATGCGTATTCTTTGTAAATGTTTTACGGAATACGCATGTCAGACATGCGTATATTGTTTTTGAAAAAACAAAGAATACGCATGTCAGACATGCACATCCTTTGTAAAAGTTGAATACGCATGTCTAACGTGCGTATTCAGCTGGTATTTTGGGCGGAATATTTCGTTGGTGGGTATTTTGGGCAGTTCACCCCGTTTTGGTAGGTATTTTGGGCATTTTCTCCCACTTAACTCACTTTTTCTACTTTTTCCAATACTCTATTACTTTTTATTAACGTCTGTGCTCAACCCAAATGTAAACAAATTGGTGGAACAGAGGAAGTAGTAAACAATTTGAGTTTAACTTTCTAACATTGTAAATTTGCGAACAATCAATCACGTTAATATTTTTTACGCTACTAATCTATATAGTTTTTTTTAAAACAATCTATATAGTTATATTATTATATACAGATAATCAATAATAAATAAATAAATAAATGTACAAAAAAATTATTTATTTGCACAGATTAGTATTTAAGCGACTAGGCTGCTAACGTATGCAGTTATATCAGACACAATTTATTTCTTACAATACCTGAAGAGGCAGCGGGCAAACTTCCAATATTTGACTTCGAATTCTAAATTTGACAAACAAGGAAATTATATGTCGAAATTGATGGACATACGACTATACGAGTCAAGACCTCTCCACCTTTAATGGCTTCAGTCATTCCACAGCCGACACCAGTCACACCTGACACCACCCACATGCTCAGTTGACTATACTTATGTTTCACTCCTCTAATTCAAATTCTTTCCCTATTGCTCATTCATGCAGGTGTTCGGCTCAGAATGTTCCATCACAAAATAATTTCGTAATAGATTAAAATCGGAATCAAATCGAACCAAACATATTTAACATATTATATTTAAATTCGAAATAAAAATAAGAGATAAAAACTATTTTATAACGTGTATTCATTTTATTAATGCAAAATTTTGTTAATCTTAAAGTGATAGAATAAGAAACTTTTCAGAATTTTATATTGTAATTTAATAACGAACATTACTGAATCACGCATGTCCATCTTTAAGGTAATAAAATCTTTAAATTATATATAAATATTAGGGATATTGACAGAATGTTAAACCTGAATTTTTAGCCGGCGTGAGCTCTAATACCAGGTAAAATAACTAGTTTCTACAAAAAAATTTACATACGAAAATCGATACTTTAACATGAAATTCAAACATATGTTAGGAAGCAGAAGATTCGAGGTCTATTCACGTTTAATCTGATATTCAGAATTCAGATGACGAGGCAACAGGTAGATTCTTAAACTTTAGTGAAAAACTGAAAAGAGAAGCGAAGGTTAGCAGCTTTACTTGCATTCTTTGTTGGAGCATGAACAAAATGTGGTTCTATGAATACAGTCGATATGAAGAGCATGAACATAAACAATAACGTTACGTGCCTGATTTTAATCTGTGCCTTGCCTAACATCGCTTTACTGCCGTTCTAATTTAGCAAATCAAATCGACTAAGAGTTTCTCAAGTTGTTGACATACTTTCTTACGTGGGATATATTTTGTTTTTACAGTATGTCGAAACATGTTCGAATTATATAAATCACATGCATATATTTATTCACACGGTACATTTTTTATTTATATACTGTTATAGATGGGATATTAATCGGTGGTCTAAAAGGTGGTACAATTTCAAACATTTAAAACACATGAGTAATTATTATTGACTGTCACGTGTCACGTACATTTGAAGAATTTGGTTTAGAGTAAAGTGCCATCTCACCTCTGTGTGTCACACAGTTATGATACTCTACTTTAAAAATTATCATTTGTTATATTGAAATTTCAGTTTCGTAATATTATGTGTATTTTAGTTAAAATAACATTAAAATGTAAGGGTAAAATAATCTTTTTGTCATCAACTTTTTCATCAAATCCATTGATAAAGTTTTTGAGAAATTAAAACTTGGATATCTCAATCATTTCTTAACGAAATCGAGTCATTTAAGTTGCAACAGAATGATCTCTTTCTCCTCTACAAATTGATTGATTTTGACTATGAAAGAATAATTTCAAGAAATTCATATATTTTTATTATATTTAGAATCTAAATATGAAAATTTCTTCAAGTTAATTTTTCATAGCCAAAATCGATATCAATTTGTAGAAAAGAAAGAGATTATTCTGTTGCAACTTAAATGACTCGATTTCATTAAGAAATGAATCAAATATTTAAGTTCTAATTTCTTAAAAGCTTCAACAATGGTAAAAATGGGTTTGATGAAAAAGATGATGATAAAAAGACTATTTTACCCTTGCATTTTAATGTTATTTTAACTGAAATACACATAATTTTACGAAACTGAAATTTCAATATAGCAATTGATGGTTTTTGAAATAGAGTATCTAAAGTGGTCCGACACACAAACTGCAGGTACAGAAAGTGCACTTTACTCTTTGTTTTATTGTAACATTAATTTTGAAGTCCATTGTTTTATCACATGTTAGTAAATGGTAATTTTCTTATACATTACGAATGAGGAGGGTGAAATCGATGTTATGAATAAAATATAAAATTTTGAGAAGTATTAAATAATTTTTTCTGTCGAAGACGAGAACACTTCCGGAGAACTACCAAATTAATAATATTAATTATTTTTATTAATAAGCAAAACAGTGTGTAAATATCGTAACGTATCAAAGTACCAAAGTACCAAAATATCAAATTTAGTTATCACTAAAACCGGAGTTCGATTTCTCATAACTCCGTAGTTATACAAGATTTAACTACTTTAAATTCTTTATCTTCAGTGATGGTTCGATTCATTAGAAATATGTAATTATACAAAATTTATTTATTTATTTTAATTTCATTAGTTTACAAAATTATCAAATTTGGTTATCACTAAACCGAGTTGGATTCTAAGATTTATTTAATTTAAATTATTTAGCTTCGCCCACATGGTCGATTACTTACAAATACGTAGTTACACAAGATTTTTTTTTTAAAATTCTTTAGTTTCATCCCGGGTTTGATTCCTAGCAATTACGTAATTATACAAGATTTATTTATTTAATTTAATTTCATTAGCTTATTTACTTTAATTTCAACTGGGGTTCAATTGTCTGTAACTATATAATGAAATAGTGTTTATATATTATATATTTTTATCATTCAACTAGTTGATAAAGCTGCGCTTCGCGGTGGCGTTACAATTTTTTAGAAAAAATCTATCTATAAAATTACAATAATCAGTCATTTCTCCCTAATAAGTCGTCCTCCCGTTAAATACATTTTCCTTGTTAAGATCGAAATCGCAAATTTTTATACATTGAATAATTGTCTCATATATTAATTTTCTTACTAACATACATCTTTCTAATAAACCGCTCTCTCGTTGAAAAAACACTTATATAAATTTGCACTCCTATTTTACTTCCAATAAATTTTTTAATTATACATGTCTTACAATTCACAAACACATATTCTACTTCTAATAAAACTTTTTTTAATATGTATTTCTTGTAAATTCGAATTCTTCTACTCTATAAATTCGAAAACTTATAATACTTATAATATGTACCATAACCATTGTTAGGGATGGCAAAATAATCTGATCCGACGGATACCCTATCCAAAATTTTGAATTTATCGAACCCGATTTTTTGGATTTGATTTGGATTTAATTTTTAAACCCGAAAATATTTGGATTTGGATTTTAGACATACCGATCTGAAATCCGACCCGAAAACCGAAACCCGATCAAAACCTGATCTAAATCCGAAACCCGAAAATTACCCGAATAGTTTACATATTTATACAAAACTATTATAACCAAAACACTGAATAGTTAGTCGGTTGTCAATTTGTTATATATGTTATTGTTTTTTTTAATTTAATTTATAAATTTATCAGATAAATATAATTTAAACAATTTCGACCCACTGTCTTCTATACTTTGAAGAATTTTTTCTCCTAATTCATGTACAAACACATTTTATAAAATATTTATTATAACCTGTAAGTTGAATGATCGTGGACAACGAAATTCAGTATATTTTATGCTTAAATCATGCTAAATGAAACATAGGGAACCTTGTCTTATATTCCTAATTTTGGAAAAAAACACACTATAATTATCATATTTTGGATAAGTATATAAATTTATTTATCCAAAATATGATAATTATAAATTTATTAACTTAGAAACAAAAAAAAAGCAGATAAATTTATTTATTTTTAATTTATTATTTTTTAGGTATCCGATTGATACCTGAACCTGATCCGAAACCCGAAAAAACCCGACGGATCGGGTTTGGATTTGCATTTTACATATCCAAATCTGAACCCGAACCGATCCGAAATATAACGGATTGAATTTGGATTTTGAAAAACCCGAACTGATCCAACCCGATTATCATCCCTAATCATTGTGCTACACTTTGTTTTGAACTTTCTTTCAAAATCTTATTAAATAACCCACATTTTCTCCCATCTTTTTAAAATTTTATTTTTCAGTAAATAAATATTGATTTATATTATTTCTAGAATATTGCAAAGTATATAGTTCCAAAAATATTTTTATTGATTTAGACTAATCTAAAATTCTCTTTTACTAGTTTAAATGATTGATATATGTTATTTTAGCACATGTAAATTAACGATTGGCCCATATACGTTAAAGAATTACAAAAAATACTACCCATTTTATATTTATACAAAAAGTATATTAAATTATGTTAGTATTGGAAATCAAACCACTAACCTTCTCCAACCAAGCTCATACCATAACCATTGTGCTACATTTTGTCAATTTTCTTTAAAAATCTTATTAGATAAACCACATTTTTTCCTCTTCTCCCCTATTTTTCTTAATTTTTATCTTTGAGTAAATAAAACGTTGGTTTATATTATTTATAGAATATTTAATAATTTATTATTACGAAAATATTTTTATGAATTGAGCATACTGTATAATTTTATTTTTCTATTTTAAATGACTGATAAAATATAAAATTTTAAAATAATATAAGATTATGCATAAATGTGACCGAGTTCGAAAAAATGGATTTATTTACATTCGTCTCCATGTAGATATTAAATTATTGAAATAAAAGATAAAATTTAGTTTCAAGAATTATTTAATTGTATTTATCAAATTATTATACATAATAAATTATTGCATCATATAATTTTTAGGTATATAAAATTTTAAACTAGCGTAAAAGCCCGTGCGAGGCACGAACCTGTTTATATACTCAAAAATAAATTTGCACCAATATATATATATCAAAATAATTTTGTAAATATGGTAAATGATAGTATTTTGAATTTATATTATATATGCATATTATTTATATATATTTTTTTAATTGAATAAAATTTCATAAAATTTGGATAAATTTCTATAAGATAAAGATCAAATGATTTTTTTTAATCTTCAAAATATTAGTTTAGTTTTGAATGTCGTAAAGTGACTTTTATCAAATTTAAAAATTCAAGATAATTTAAATGGTTATTTTATCAGAGTTCTCCGTATATAAAATGAATGTATGTAAACTCATGTATTGTTAATAAAATAACAATATATTTGTAATATAATATTGGTCACAAATGTACGAATATACTTTAAATACATCATAAAATTTCTTACTTTTAATTTCGTGTATAAGACGTATGTAAAGTAATATAATTTTAATGAAATAAAAGTATATTTATAAAATATAAAATTGGTCATTCATGTAAGACTATAGAGTGAACACATTATAAAATTTTCTTTATTTTATGCAAAAGTCAATCTTGAAGTTGTCTTACTCTTTCCTTCATATGTACATATTTGTACCCTTTTAAACTCAATTGTATATGTTTAGTCTAGTATTAATTATAAAATATATAAGATCGTAGTTAAAAAATTACACAAATTGAAAATTTATATATATGTAATTTAGAATCATTTTTTTAACACAACCATAAAATTCTATCACATGCGATTTTAATATTTGAATTATAAATTATCTTGTGTTTGATCTTATATGAATCATAATATACCTAAATAATTTAACATTTGTGTAGACTCAGTTGTATTTATATGTATAATATATGTTCTAAACACTGGCGATTAACCGCTAGACGGTGACTAATCAGTCCGAATGTGTTAAAATCGGATCGGAAAATCAATTTTTATAGAAATCGATCTAGAAATCATATAATTTGGATTAACTGGGCACAAATTGGTTTAATCGGTCGAAAATTGGCTTACGAACCGATTAAAATGAACAAAATATACCCAGCCCCTTTTTCAACCAACCAAGACGACAAAGAAAACGTGATACTTAATTGGGTCTAAAAAAATTTCAAACCGATTTTAATTATTGCATATCAGTTTTATATATTTCAGCCGACCTAACCCAAACCTATTTAAATTAAAAATGTTCGATAATTTATATATATATATAAATTATTATATGTAACTGTACATTATATAATACAGTATATCATCTTATTTATAGACGTGTACATAACTAAAATTATTATGTTAATAAAAAAAATATTAGCACTAAAATCGTAAGTTATACGTATTTTAGCTTTACTTGAATTTTTGAAATGAGGACATTGTGTAATATTTATTTTTTATAAAAATTATTTAACACATTCAAACCAACCCAACCCGGCGCAAACTTAAGGATGATAAGTACGGTTGAGCCATGAATTAATTTTTTGTGAGTTGGATTAAAAAATTTCAAACTTATTTAATTAGACTGGGTTGCAAAAATACTTCCAACCCCCGACAACCTAATCCATCAACACCCCTAACTATGATTCCCATTTTTTACAGTCCCTTGTATAATTCTAAAATATAAAAGTTACGTATAATATGTTACTTATTTTAGATCAAATTTTGATTATAGATTTATCAATACTTGAATAATTCGTATAAAGCTAATAAGTGACATAGTATTGTATAAAAATATAAATCGTATAATAATTAACATTTAATCAAAAAAAAATAAGGGTGAAATAATAAAATTTGTAAAGAAATACATAATTATATATTAAAACTACGAAAACTTAAAAAAATGGAGCTATATAATAATATAAACTAACATTTTTTTATTAAAAAATTGAATAAGCATGTTGTATTAATAATATAAAACAACATATTATTTACTCAAAAGTTGAAATAATAAAAGATAATATGATGAGCGAATATACTTTATCTAATAATAATTTTAAAATAAACTCAAAACTCAATGTAGCACACTCGATTATGACATGAAACTGTTACAAGGAGGCCAACATTTCGATTCTCGATGTTTACACACAAATTTGACATTTTCTATCTTCAGTAATAAAGGGGTGACATGTTTGTAATTTTAAAAATACAAGGGTAAAGTTGTAATTTCATGAACATTTTTTGGGTTCTTTTTGCCTCTGATGATCTTTTAATATATAAAAGTAGATTTTTAAAAAAATTGGTTATGTATGTAAAATTATACATTAAGATTGTCTTGCTCTTTTTTTCCATGTATATATATATATATATATATATATATATATATATATATATATATTCGTATTTATATAATTTTAAATTCAACTATCTATTTTAAGTCTATTATTCATTACACACATTATCTAACAGCCTAGTTTAGAAATTAAGTAAATTGAAACATATTTTAGATTATGATGTAGAATTATTTTTTAACTCAACTTTAAATTTATATATCTAAATATTATATGATGCAATTATATCCACACGTAAATGAAATATTTATCTTTCTTAAAATATTATCCTATCATTATCCAATAATCTAATATATACATAGAGACGAATTTTAACAAATTCATATTTTCCCAATTTGAATTTGGTTACATTTATGAATAATTTAGAATTTATTTTTTATAAGAAATATAAACCAACAATATATTTAATCAAAAAGTAAAGTAAAAAGGAGAAAATAGGATTATAAGGGAACCTGTAGCTTATCTAATAAGATTTTTAAAGTTAACTCAAACATTAATGTAGCACAATGGTTATGATACTTTATTTGTAAGTGGAAGGTTTGTGTTCGAATCCTTAAAGCAACAAAATTTCATATAATTTTTGCATAAACTATAGAGGGGTGACATTTTTGTAATTATATGATAAATAAGGGTAAAGTTGTAATTTCACAGCCATTTTATTGGCATATTTTGCCCTTGGTTGGCTTTTAATATATAGAAGAAGATATGCGAGTCATATTAGAGATTTAAAGGTATGATTGGTCTAAAAACTTAAATATTAAAAAAATAACAAAATAATTGATTTTATGTTAAAAAATGACAACTCTGAAAATAGAATTTATGTTATATATATATAAAATAACGTAATTAATATTCAATATTCAATAAAAAATGATTTTTTGAATCATAAATATTACAACACTGCAATAATTATTAACAATGATCATTTAGATTATAACTCGAATAAAGTACAATAATATAAACTTCTATATAATATAGTCAAGTGATCGATATAATCTATAATGGTTGATTTATAACATATAACTAGATTAGTCTATGATGAAATCAAAAAATTTGATCTTAGATATCATATAAATGCACAAGTCATTAAGGTCATCTAATCACATTTTACATTGATCAAAATATTTGCGAAAATTTAAAGTTTGGTTAAAAAGTAATTTAAAATTATAAGATAAAATGTTTCAGTTTACCAAAATTTTAAAATAGAACTTCGATACTGTGTAATAAAAATTAGACTAAAACTAAACATATGAGTTTAAAAGTGCATAAATATGTATAAAAATATATGAAAAAAATGAGCGAGACACCGCAAAGATGACGTTTACATATTATTAATAGATTTTGTAATATGTTTTATCCCTACGTATATATCTATTTTTACAAATATATTCTAACTACATAAAAATCACATTAGTCTGCATACACCTATGTTATATACAGACAATTTTTATTTGGTTGATGATAAGTGGATTTTATATCCACTTGGAATGCTTAGAAACCGGCTTAAATTGGTGGAATTGACCTCAAGTATGTGGTAAGTGTGATATGTTCTAGTGTTTTAATGCAGGTGAACTAGTTGGAAGTATCAAGCATGATTTCAGGTCTAAATGGTGGGTTCTAAGTCCTAGGATTGGAGCTGAAGATAGCAAGAAATATGGAAGACCCTTGGAAGCACTTGGAGGACCTTGCAAAACTCATGGAAGCACTTGGGGCACCTTGGAGGAACTTAGGAATCCATTTGGAGGATGTTTGGAGTCCATGGGCAGGACCCTGGCGCGCGGGCGCGCGGCCTTGGCAGTCATCAGGCGCGCGGGCGCGGACCAAACGCGCGGGCGCGCGCGCGAGGCAGAAACGGAGCGCGCGGGGGCGCAGCTAGCGTGCTGGGGCGCGCGCGGGGAGGATTCAGGACGTGCGGGCGCGCGCCTAGGGCGCGGCCGCTTGGCAAAATTCTTGGAAATTTTCCTGATTTCGATTTTTAATTGGAAATATGGAAATATCTTGATGAAAAAGCCTCCTGGAGTTTATATAAACACAACCCTTCACCAATAATCACGACCTATTCCCCGCAACACATAGAGAGAGAGCCGAGACACGGAGATTCAAGTTTGACGAAGGATTCCTACGCGCGTGACAAGCAACGGAGTTCTAGATCTACTTTTCTTTTGTATTTGTCTTGGCGATACTCTTGGATGCTTTTGGGATTTGTTTTCTCAACTCTATTACTTTAGTATCCATATTATTCAAATCTTGTTCATTATCATGTTTTCATCAAATCCCATGGTGACGAGCGGTTCGATTATGAACTAATCGTTATCGTGGGATTCTAACGGATTTATTTATGCAGTTTAGTATCTTGATGCTTTAAAGATCTGTGTGTGATGTATATTAATTGATATCCTCGTATGGTTAAGCTTAATTGATAGATGCGTCGCGAACATCTAATTTGTTAATCTCTTGTAAAGCGAGAGTGGATCTTGAAATTTAGAACTTGCCATGCTAGCATAGGTTCATAATTGTTTATCAATATGATTCGTAGTATAAGATGAAAATACTTATATTGCCCTGTGTGATCTTTATGGATAACTAGTTCCTCAACCGTTATGTTTTCAAATTCTATAGACATATAGGGTCTAAACATAATTGGTGTCTATTCATCTTCTATCTCTTTTGTGGATGTATGGGTAGTTTGATATACGTATGCCGACAGGTAGCGTGTATTTGATTCGTGTTATCCGATCAGATATCATAACAATTACATATAGTGATTAAAGGTGTCAGATCTAAGCAAAGTATTTAATGAAGTTAGGATCCCATGTTTTCTCTGCATAAGTAATTCGATTCCAATCCTTGTTAGTTAATTAATTCTTAGTTTATTAAATTGCTTCATAGTTAATCTTAGTTATTCAAAACCCTATCTTGTTAATTGTCTTAGCAGTGAATAAAAACCATACATTGTTGCATAGGTACAAGACTATAACAACCTAAACCAGTCTCTGTGGGAACGAACTTAATTTTATTCTATATTACTTGTGACCGCGTACGCTTGCGTGAATTAGTGCGAACAGTTGATGTAATTGGTATGTTGTTTACAAAAGTATCGTAAAAATAAGAGATAAAATTGAAAATTTATTTTTTTTTCAATTTTCTAATTACGAAATTATATATATATATATATATATATATATATATATATACAAACCTTTTTTAAAATACAAACTAAGAAACAATCTAAACCCTTAGATTAATATAATCTAATGCCCCCTATATGCACAACACACAACTAAAATACACTCTCCTACACACAATCACACATATTCCCCTCCGTTTTTAATTTGACTTTTCCCGTCAATCGGAGAGCTTTTTTTGAAATCCGACTTCGCCGTATTTTTCTCCATCTCCCAACAATCAATTTGCATACCATATTTGATATATTCCGACGATAAATCACTATTTATGCTTGCGAGAATCACTAATGGTGATTCCTGTAAGAATAAATAGCGATTTCTGCGTAAATGTAATGATTTTTTCTCCAAATCTATACGTAAATTACAGATTTTGTACCGTAAAATCTCTAAATTTATACGTATATAAAAATAAATAGCTAGATCTATGCTAAAATCACTATTTATTCTTACAGAAATCACTAAAATTATTTGGTTTTTAGTTTGTAGTCTAAGAGTGGTTTGTATTGGAGTAAACCCTATATATATAAACAATTTTGGCCGAGATATTATTTCGTTGCCCGTGCCTCGCACGGGCTTTTACGCTAGTTAGTACTCCTATTTAAAATTCAAAAATTCTAGAAAATTAGAAAAATAGATTAAGACAATCTTAGTTCGTGTCCCCACCTCCGGATCTCTGTCCATTGTGGGATAATACCACCAGCCTTCGTGTCCACACCTCTGTTAACTTGACGAATCAAGCTTTCGAGAGTCGGCTCTGATACCATATGTGACAATTCGGGTCAAATCCCGAGCTTTTTTTAAAAAATCGGGTCAAATCCCGATTCCGAGTCCGAATAAGCCGAAGCCTACTGACCCAAACGCAGCCAACTTGGGTAACAACTAACCCATCACAGACCCCTAAAATATCATGATTTTGTTGGTGCTAATTAGTAGTAGTATTTTGCCTTATAAACTGAACAGAAGTACCCCACCTCCCACGTATCCTCATTTATATATATTGATGATTATTGTCTGCAAATATATTTTTTAACAATATTTACTAATAATTCATCAATATTAATATTGTAATATAAACTCACGCTGACCCATGTTTGGCATCGGCTAGTTAATGATTACATGTTAGTCTAGGCCTCAATCTCACATAACTTGCATAAGGAACTACAGCTATCGTAAAAAACTATGCGCAGTAATTAGTTTAAACTCTAGCAAGATATCTTTTTATACGTTGTTGACGAAAGTTTGAATGTTGCATGTCGTTTATAATCCATTTAAATTTCTAGTATCGAGTTTGAATCGTGTTATGGCCAAAAATAAACCTCGCCTTCAGTAATGACGTTATCATATGGTGGATTCTGGAAGCATACCCGTTTACTATTTATTGGGTCTAGCCTACGCTCATACGAAGCCTAGCCCACTAGTTATCGACATGCCGATATTGGGTCTAGCCTACACTCATACGAAGCCTAGCCCACTAGTTGACGACATGCCGATATTGGGTCTAGCCTACGCTCATACGGAGCCTAGCCCATTAGTTGACGAAATGAAGATATTGGGTCTAACCTATGCTCATACGAAGCCTAGCCCATTAGTTGACGAAATGAAGATATTGGGTCTAACCTAGGCTTATACGAAGCCTAGCCCAATAGTTGACGAAATTACTGGCCCATTACTGATGTTGGGCATATCCTAGGTTCATATGAAGCCTAGCCCATTGGGTGACAATCAAAGTATCGGGTTTAACCTAGGTTCATACGAAGCCTCGCCTTCTTGGAAACCTAGGTTACAGATAAAAATGGATGACTAGTGTAAGTAAGGAATGTGCCCTTTTTGGCTTATTCTGAGGTATAAACTACCTTATTTACCTCATCACTTAAATATAGGAACCTCGTCTTCTAAAAGATGAAGGTTCCTTAACTTTTATTGATTTATTGAAAATTAACCTATTAACGCTGAGAAACTTCGCCTTGCGAGAAGGCTCGCCCTTTTGAGATTCATAAGAGCCTGTCTTTCCTTATTTTCCATGGATCGAGATAAGCGTTGGCTCCGATAAATCCGGGTCAATGAATTATCTGATAAGTCCCAAGAAAATAGTGAAACCATGACAACTCATAATGACATATCAAAGGCGGTGATCCCGGTCTTTCCGCTCTTTAAAGAAGGAAACTCGGCCCATGGGTTACTTGCTCCCCAAGAACTACGTATGGCTTGATCCCTATAAATAGGGTACGTAGGCACATTGTATGGTACGATGCAAACTTGCAAACAAGAGAGAATTCAATATTCAATCTCAATTGCGACCTATTCTCACATACAATCTCAGCCATCCCTAAATCATAAACCCTAATCCTTGCAACCTACGTTACATATCATCCTCGGTTTCCACCACAATTCCAGCAACCCTCCCCGAAATTTGTTATCACCAAATTCCTCCGTTAACAATTGGCGCTAGAAGGAGGGGGATTGACATCTCTGGAGGAAGGATGTCGCATCATACCGAAGAACTAGTTGATTAAGGTAATCACGTAGACGAGGTTGTGGTTCCCACATGGATCTACCTCCACCACCACCAAGACAACCAAATCTGAGAGACACTTGGGATCTGAGAGATAACCAGGTCCTCCCCTAGAGATGGAGCATACCCACAGTGGGAGCCTACGCCTCAACAACGGAGACCTACACTTCAGCAGCTGGATCCTACGCCTCTGCAACAAGGACCTATACCCCAGCCACAAGGACTGAACATGACTATTTTTGTGGAGATGGTTAAGAGGGAGAAGTTAAGGGAACATTGTCAAAATTGGAAGGATTGGTTGAAGATCGAAGAACGCCATCTACCCAACAGAAAGAAGCCTCGGCTTGGTGTCGGCAACCAGCGTCGCTCGTTGGGAGATCGACAGCAACTTTGGCATCCGCCTCTCAGTGAGACGCCTATGTTTGAGATACTCCATCGAGGTTCCATCTGATCTTGTATTTATTTACACTTATTTGCATCATATATTCATTCGTAGCATTGCATATTCTTAGATTTGTGGTTATATCTGTTCGAAATTCGTTCTTTAAATATATTATTCATGGATTGCTCTAGAGGATGTCCTCCTTTTAGGAGGGTCTCCCTTAGTCTACTCTCTTAGTCTACTCTGGAAGATGTGTATCTCCTTTAACCCATAGTCAGTTGTGACTTCTTTCGGGGTAATCTTGTTTTGAAGACCCTTCAGCAGAAGATGATCCTAGATTTTGTGGTTGTCTCCCCCGAAATTTGGTTATCAAGAAGACTATCTTTGGAAGACCCCTCAACAGAAGATGCTTAGGAATACGACTTCCTTAGGGAGCGTAAGTCCACTAAACGAATGAAGCTTGGAATCTATCTCTTACAAAACCTTGGTAAACCCGTACTTCCGGGGTGCTTATCCATACTTCCGGAAAGCTCACCAAGAAAAGAGTTCTAGCTCTTAAGAAGGCGAGGTTACTCTTCCCTTTTCTTAAACTCTGCTTAGCATAGAGTGTATAAGAAGGCGAGGTTACTCTTCCCTTTTCTTAAACTCTGCTTAGCATAGAGTGTATAAGAAGGCGAGGTTACTCTTCCCTTTTCTTAAACTCTGCTTTTGCATAGAGTGTATAAGAAGGCGATGATACTCTTCCCTTTTCTTAAACTCTGCTTAGCATAGAGTGTATAAGAAGGCGAAGTTACTCTTCCCTTTTCTTAAACTCTGCTTGGCATAGAGTGTATAAGAAGGCGAGGTTACTTTTCCCTTTTCTTAAACTCTGCTTTGCATAGAGTGTATAAGAAGGCGAGGATACTCTTCCCTTTTCTTAAACTCTGCTTTGCATAGAGTGTATAAGAAGGCGAGGATACTCTTCCCTTTTCTTAAACTCTGCTTTGCATAGAGTGTATAAGAAGACGAGGTTACTCTTCCTTTTTCTTAAACTCCGCTTAGCATAGAGTGTATAAGAAGGCGAGGTTACTCTTCCCTTTTCTTAAACTCTGCTTTGCATAGAGTGTATAAGAAGGCGATTTTACTCTTCCCTTTTCTTAAACTCTGCTTTGCATAGAGTGTATAAGAAGGCGAGGTTGCTCTTCACTTTTCTTAAGCTCTGATTTTGTATAGAGTGTATAAGTAGATAAGTAGGCGAGGTTGTCTCTTCCGCCTAAGGCGAGGTTGTCTATTCCGCCTAGGGCGAGGTTGTCTCTTCCGCCTAGGGCGAGGTTGTCTCTTCCGCCTAAGGCGAGGTTGTCTCTTCCTCCTAAGGCGACGTTGTCTCTTCCGCCTAAGGCGAGGTTGTCTCTTCCGCCTAAGGCGAGGTTGTCTCTTCCTCCTAAGGCGACGTTGTCTCTTCCGCCTAAGGCGAGGTTGTCTCTTCCGCCCAGGGCGAGGTTATCTCTTCCCCCTAAGGTGAGGATGTCTTTTTCGCCTAGGGCGAGGTTGTCTCTTACCTCAGTCTTCTTCGCTTCGTCCTTAGCCTGGGCTTTCAGCTTAGCTTCGATCTTCTTTTGGAGATCCTTCTTCGCCTCCTCAATTGCCTGGATGTTTGTTGCCTTGAATGTTGCCATGTATTCAGAAGTTGAGGGGGCGAAATGCTTTGACCAGTCGTTGTCAGGATCAGCTGCAAGGAAGTTTTGAAGATAACCAAGGAAGCCAAGGCTATAAGCATCACTCATCTCCTTGTCCATGCCTCCTTTAAGCTCGTTCAATTCTTTCTACAGCCTCTCATTGTCCATCTTCAGAGCCTCACCCCTGGCTTTGGAATATGTAGAAAGTTCATTAAACTCGCCCTGAAGTTTCTCAAGCTGGCCTTGCTTTGCCTTGAATGCTTAATCAAGCCTTTTCTGGGTATCTGATAACTGAGCTTTGAGCGAAGAAGCCTCGGCTTTCCATTTCTTCACAGTCTTTTCTTGATCATGAATGATGGTATTCTTCTCAGAAAGGATGTTGAGACCATGGTAGAAAGCCTCGCCCAGACCCATCTTGAAAGAAAACTCGGCATCAGTGCTATCTCTCTTCATAAATAGCCTCTTATCATCATCTGAATAATGGCTTGCAACAAGAGAACCAAGGGTAATGATAAATATCAGTCTCTCTTTAGACAGAGGCGTCTCCCTCTGATGGGCCAAAACAAGAAGACCTCTTGATAACGAGTCTAAAAAACAAGGAAATCTATATCAGAATATATGCTTCAAACTAGGTGAGGCTTTCTATGCAGGTGACGATTTCAGAATCATTAACTCTAGTTCCTTTTATAAACAATTATTGCAAGGAATTTGGGGGTGGTTATTATACCCCAACAGGCCTCACTTTATCTAAAGTCGTCGTCTCTACAACTGAAAGAAGAAGTTTTTTAAAGGTAGGTGACGTCTTCCCGGAGGATGACACTTACGAAGAAAATATTTGTAGTAAGAAGGCCCTAAGGGGTGATTGTCTTTGAAGGCCCTTCGGGGTGGTTTTTCTTGGAAGACCCATCTAGGGTGATCTTTCAGCATAGGCCATCAATAGTGATCCTACGTCAGAAGAAAATTGAAGGGATACTAACTACCAAGCTTTCTTAGAGAGAAATAGGCCTATCATTTTTTCAGAAGATCAAGAAAATGTCACTACAATCCAAATGATCACCAACCTCTCTTGACTATCAAAGTTTTTGAAGGAGAATAGATTTTGAAGATAGTGTGCAGACTTCAATTTGAAAAATTTAGAAGATGTGTTTATGCCTATTTGTCAACCAACGTCTTTGCTTTCTACTGAAGCGGCCTCGCCCTCTTAAGGCCTAGTTCAGAATATATGTTAGAATTGTTAATTGAACACTACAGTGAGATATTGAAGATGATATCTTGTGCCTCTTTATCAACTAAAGACATCTCCTACTTATCAGCAGCCTACGCTACTAGTGAAACCTCACACTCTACAAAAGTCCTCTTCTTCTCTTTGTATCTTCGCCCCCTACCTAGGATCTTACCAGGAGGCATCTCACCTATAGGATTAAGATACACACATAAATATCATTAATGGAAAAATTAAGATATCAAGGGTCTCGCATCTCAATGACACCTCTTACTTCAATGGCGTCGATGTCTTCCAATGAAGGTCGAGGTCATGAAGACTATTAGCACATGAAGATATCTTATTAGGGGACCTCGCCTATACCTACCTCAACATCGAAAAGTTTCAGAATTACTTTGAAGAAAATGAGAAGAATAAGCATACGACACATATGTCGAGTAACTCAAGAACATATTCAGATAGACGTCAACCTCCATTTACTTTCTTGAAGATGATTCATATCAAAAGACTTATCAACTCCACCGGAGACCTCGCCTACCTGAGAAGGTTATGCCACCTACCGAAGAAGGCATGAAGGATGTTTACTTTGCCAATTTGTTAAAGGAACCGCTAGAAAAAGCTTAAATATCAACTGGAACTCTCGTTGAAATCTTTATCTCGGGTCAAGAAGAAATTACATCAATAGCATGGAGTGACACCAAGGGTAAGGCTCGCCTTTGGGATTTTTTCTGGATATCAAGACTTAGTTTCTTTTACAAATACTTGTTGCAAGAAACTGGGGGGTAGTTGTTATGGCCAAAAATAAACCTCGCCTTCAGTAATGACGTTATCATATGGTGGATTCTGGAAGCATACCCGTTTACTATTTATTGGGTCTAGCCTACGCTCATACGAAGCCTAGCCCACTAGTTGACGACATGCCGATATTGGGTCTAGCCTACGCTCATACGAAGCCTAGCCCACTAGTTGACGACATGCCGATATTGGGTCTAGCCTACGCTCATACGAAGCCTAGCCCACTAGTTATCGACATGCCGATATTGGGTCTAGCCTACACTCATACGAAGCCTAGCCCACTAGTTGACGACATGCCGATATTGGGTCTAGCCTACGCTCATACGGAGCCTAGCCCATTAGTTGACGAAATGAAGATATTGGGTCTAACCTATGCTCATACGAAGCCTAGCCCATTAGTTGACGAAATGAAGATATTGGGTCTAACCTAGGCTTATACGAAGCCTAGCCCAATAGTTGACGAAATTACTGGCCCATTACTGATGTTGGGCATATCCTAGGTTCATATGAAGCCTAGCCCATTGGGTGACAATCAAAGTATCGGGTTTAACCTAGGTTCATACGAAGCCTCGCCTTCTTGGAAACCTAGGTTACAGATAAAAATGGATGACTAGTGTAAGTAAGGAATGTGCCCTTTTTGGCTTATTCTGAGGTATAAACTACCTTATTTACCTCATCACTTAAATATAGGAACCTCGTCTTCTAAAAGATGAAGGTTCCTTAACTTTTATTGATTTATTGAAAATTAACCTATTAACGCTGAGAAACTTCGCCTTGCGAGAAGGCTCGCCCTTTTGAGATTCATAAGAGCCTGTCTTTCCTTATTTTCCATGGATCGAGATAAGCGTTGGCTCCGATAAATCCGGGTCAATGAATTATCTGATAAGTCCCAAGAAAATAGTGAAACCATGACAACTCATAATGACATATCAAAGGCGGTGATCCCGGTCTTTCCGCTCTTTAAAGAAGGAAACTCGGCCCATGGGTTACTTGCTCCCCAAGAACTACGTATGGCTTGATCCCTATAAATAGGGTATGTAGGCACATTGTATGGTACGATGCAAACTTGCAAACAAGAGAGAATTCAATATTCAATCTCAATTGCGACCTATTCTCACATACAATCTCAGCCATCCCTAAATCATAAACCCTAATCCTTGCAACCTACGTTACATATCATCCTCGGTTTCCACCACAATTCCAGCAACCCTCCCCGAAATTTGTTATCACCAAATTCCTCCGTTAACAAATCGTAAAATATGTTTTTGAGTATCGGATCGAAGAGTTGAATAAATCTCGTATATTAAAATTCAGTAAAAACGCTGTTCGATCTAGCACTTTCTTGGATTTTTAGTAATGGGATGCCTGAAATGAGAGAGGACAAAATCGCATGTAATCCTAGTGCTGGATAAAATATAAAAGCATGCATGATCAGATACGTTATAATATAATCGTTTCTTCATTTATATTCCACGGTCTATGGCGAGAAATATTTACCAGCATTCCCTAATTTTCATATAAAATAAATATCAAAATAAAATTTAGTTTCGTCACATCGATCTTACTATAACATTAGACTATTACGAGGACAGAGCTGAGGCTCCCATATTCTGTTCAAAACATATGGTGTTCAAAGCAGAAAATGTCCGTCGTATGTTTGAATCTTCCAGAACGAGATTATATTATAAACTATACCTAATTAATCAATAATCATTGCTTAGATAGTTGTTTGACCTGTTTAAATAATAAAAAAATTAGTTGTTTGACCGTTCACATCACAATTCAACATTTATAAAATAAGACTATAGTTCTCTGCCATACTCTACGACTCTACGTCTATACTCTTTATTAATAAATAAAACAATGTAAAAATGGCGCGCGGTACCAAGGTATTAAAGTACCGAATTTAGTTATCACTAAATCCGGGTTCGATTCCTCACAACTACATAATTATACAAGATTTATTTACTTTAAATTCTTTAGCTTTCTCCGGAGTTCGATTCCTTGCAACTACGTAATTAAACAAGATTTTTTAAATAATTAAATAATAATTTATTTATTATATATGTGTATCGTTCAATTCTCGACAAATACATTTTTTAATAAGATTTATTAATAATTTATCAATATTAATATTTTAATATTTAACTCATACTTGGCCCGTGCGTGCTTGACACGGGTTACCTCTGGTATTATAAAATTAGTAAGTTGAAAATAACCACAATCACCATCTACGATTTTGAAACTGTAGAATTTTCTTCCAGAAAGAAAAAGAAACTGTGAAGATAAATTTATGAATTATCTTAGCGAACTTTTTTTCATCGACAAATAAATAAGAGTAATACTAGAGGTATCGAATTCGGTACCGAAATCTGGTACCGAATGATGTGACAATTTAGAATGATTTTATTGGTGGAATTAATGTGAATGCAGGGGTTCATTATTATTAGTCAATCAAAATATAACATATGATATTCGGTATCAAATTTTGATATCCAATTCGGTACCTCTAGCATTATTCAATAAATAATTAAATATTTCCCGTCGAAGAGCTGATTACTTAACACGCGAATAACAACTGCAACGTGGAACTATAGCGAACGAACATGCACCTTCTTCTTATGGTAAGACTTGAATAATATGGCATAGCTATTGATTTCGTTGTAACGGGTGAATAATAAAAGTGTACATTTGTTTCTTATTCAAAACCATATAGCAAGTCAAAAATTCGTGCAGATTTAAATTGAATTGTAGACCATACAATGTTTCTATTTGTTGACTAAAATCCTACTTGTAATTTTTTGGCGATTAACAATCCAATTTGCAATCGTAACTAAAATGGTAAATATTAACTTATAAACGTGGCCGCCTACGGGACCTACCTATGATTCTTCACACGAACCTTCATGTTTTGCTCACAATACTAACTCAGTCTCTATATATAGGACTTCATCTTTGAAGTTGGATATCTCATTTTATTCACAAGTGTTTGTTCATAAATCTAACAGAGACTAGCTACATTTGCAAATTTGTTTCTTTTTTAAAAATTTCGATCGACATTTTAAGTTTGTAAATGGCATTTTTAAATAATTTGTTGTCGAAGATTGCTACGAACGATGGACATGGTGAAAATTCACCTTATTTCGATGGTTGGAAGGCTTATGACAGTGATCCGTTTCATTCCACTGATAATCCTCAGGGAGTTATTCAGATGGGACTTGCGGAAAATCTGGTATTGTGTCGTTCGTTCTGTGATAGATTTCGTGCACTAAAGTGATGAAAATTGCAGATTTTTCTAACTATTGGTGTTGCTTTTGCAGCTTAGCTTTGATTTGGTACAAGAATGGATACTGCAGAATCCAAAAGCTTCCATTTGTACTTCTGAAGGAGTGAATGGCTTTAAAGATACTGCAATTTTTCAAGATTATCATGGCTTACCTGAATTCAGAAATGTATGCAAACCATATAATCTTCAACACATTTGCGATAACTTTTTATTACTATTCTTACCCTTCTTTAATGAAATTTGCAGGCCATTGCCAAGTTTATGGCAAAAGTAAGAGGCAATACAGTAACATTTGATCCTGATCGAGTCGTTATGAGTGGAGGAGCTACCGGAGCTCATGAAACGTTGGCCTTCTGCCTGGCAGATCCTGGTGATGCTTTTCTGGTGCCAACTCCTTATTATCCAGGGTAAGATTGAAAGCTTCAATAAGATCTATTGCTAACCTCTCAGTGTCTTAGTATTGAGCATAAACATAATTAAGTTGCATGCAGTCAACTCTTTGCCATACAAAACAAGTAGATAAATATGTGTAATCAGTCAGCTAATTAGTTCTTATTATAAAACTAAATACAGAACAAATTTTAAATCTGTGGAAATGCAGTTTTTAGAATTATTGGTGTAGTGGTCCTGTAGAACATTTATTTTCTAGCAATGAATTGTAAGCAGTCCCCAGTCTACTACAGAACATGCATAACTTGACTGAACAAGTATACATGACAATGACAGACAATTATAAAAATGAACTAGAGAATTTACAATTAAATTTGTTGATTTTGCAGATTCGACCGTGATTTAAGGTGGCGAACCGGAGTGAAACTTCTGCCTGTTGTCTGTGAAAGCTCCAGTGGTTTCAAGATCACCAGAGAAGGTTTAGAAGCAGCATACCAGAAAGCACTGGATTCAAATATCAATGTGAAAGGCCTGATCATTACAAATCCATCCAATCCTTTAGGCACAATTTTAGACCGTGATACGTTACAAAGTCTAGTGGATTTCATCAATGAAAAAAATATCCACCTTATTTGCGATGAGATTTATGCAGCTACAGTTTTTACTAAGCCAATGTATGTCAGCATTGCTGAAATATTGGAGGAGGACAAGAAATGCAATCGTCATTTGATTCATATGGTGTATAGTCTGTCGAAAGACATGGGCTTTCCAGGGTTCAGAATTGGAATCATCTACTCTTACAATGACTCAGTTGTGAATACTGCTAGAAAAATGTCAAGTTTTGGATTAGTCTCCACTCAGACTCAACAACTAATAGCAAGCATGTTGTCCGATGAAAAATTCATTGATAGATATGTATATGAAAGCAGGAAAAGACTAGCTGCACGACATGGAGTGTTCACCAGAGGCCTAATGCAAGTCAGAGTTGGAAATTTGCAGAGCAATGCAGGGCTTTTCTTTTGGATGGATTTAAGACGCCTGCTCAAAGAGCCCACATTTGAAGCTGAAATGGATCTATGGCGCATAATTATCAATGAAGTTAAGCTCAATGTTTCGCCTGGCTCCTCATTTCATTGTTCAGAGCCTGGTTGGTTTAGAGTTTGCTATGCAAACATGGATAATGAAACAATGAGAATCGCTTTGCGAAGAATCAAGAAATTCGTACTTCAAACTGATGAACGCGAAGTGGCTGCTAAGAAACAAACATGGCACAAAGATCTAAAACTAAATTTATCATTCAGAAGGTGCGATGATGCCATCTTGAAGACACCAAGAATGGTAACTCCACATATGATGTCTCCACATATGACAGCTTCTCCTCATTCTCCTCTTGCATCACCTCTGGTTCGAGCTAGAAATTAAGCTGTCGTACTTGGTGCACAAGGCTCCGGCATCAAGAGGTTAACGAGAAATTAAGTTCTTGTAACCGATTAAGTAATATAGTTTCCAGGAAAATTTTCACTTTATTTGTGCTACAACTTGCTGGTGAATTAGTGACTTGATATTACATCAATTTTTGTAGCCAGAAAAGTTGAGGCATTTTATAACCTAACTAAACCATCTATTTGGTTTATTTGTATCTTTCTTGTATTTTGTATTCATTTTTGTTGTTCAGTTTTCTGGCAAAGATATTACCATGTATTGTTTATGTGCAACATTTACATATTTGTTTGGACTCATTTCAATCTTTACTGTTCTTGCCCTTCTTCTCGGCAAGACATAAACTTGGTTTGATTTGATGTTTACAAAGGGACAGCTTAAGCCTATCAATGACAACATTGCATCACAATCAGGTTACTAAAAACAAAGCCAAAAAAATGTTAATCAAGCAGAACTATGAATTATCAATCAAATGCATTGTAAATATCACAAGCTACTGACAAAACTTCATAGTCATCACATCAGAACGCACGTTAAGTTCAGAACTTAATAAAAGAAAGGCGCAAAAAGACAATATTATAGTGTACTAAGCGTCTAAGCGTAGCAATCCGTTGATAAGCACCGAAATGCTCCTGTTGGAGGAAAAGAGATTGGATGATTGTAACACCTCAATCTCTCACGACGACGAGAAGATTTAGGACTTTAGTTCAGTTTATAAAATAAAATATTATTATCAAGTGCACCAACAAATAATGATTTTTTGAGGGCTTGTGTATTATCCAAGTTGGTTGCATTTGAATCACTAGACTTTGGCTTATTTTGAACTCGGAATCGGGACTTAACCTAATTTTAAAAAAAGGTTCGAAATTTGATACGGGTTGTCACATATGATATCACAGTCAACTCTCGAAAGCTTGATGCGTCAAGTTGCCAGAGGTGGGAACACGAATTAATGTTGGTGGTATTATCCCACAATGGACAGAGGTCCGGAGGTGGGGACACGAAGCCAGTCGATATTATTCTACAATGGCTAGGGAGGAACGATCCAGACCTATGCACTATCCGTTCAGGCATGACGAGGATGTTAGGAGTCTAAGTGGGGGAGTTTGTAATATCTCAGTCCCACATCGAGTAAATTTGAGACTTTTGTTCAGTTTACAAGGCAAAATAATACTACTGAGTGCACCAACAAATTATGATTTTTTGGGGGCCTGTGGTGGACTTATCGTTACCCAAGTTCGCTGTATTTGGGCAAGTAGGCTCCGGCTTATTCGAACTCGGAATCGGGACTTGATCCGATTTTTAAAAAAAGATTCCGAATTTGACCCGTGACCCGGTTGTCCCATCACATGATGATAATGAAAGGAACTAAACATTTTCTTAGTGTGTTTAAACATTCATAAAAGTTATTTCTCCATTCTGTTCATACTTAGATAAAAAAAGATAAAAATCCGAACAATTCGAAAAAATGTTAGGTTCTCCTCGCTAGCTAATCAATTTCTTCACAAACCTCCTTATAAAAAATTCACACTCTTTAGGTGTTCTTTTTAACTACTCTCTCCTTTAACAATCATTTTAAATGATTTACAAGAGCAGAGGCAGGTTGAGATGATGAGGGTGTGCCATGGAGTTCCCTGGGATTTTAGAAAGTATTTCATATACTGTATGTATCCCATATCCAACAACTTGAGCTAGCTGAGTTGACATAAGTTGCTATATATGTACTAGGATTAGTTGCCCGCTTCGCCGGGGTATAATTGTTCCCAATTGTTGGCCATTACTACATGCAACATTTTAGCAGTATGCAACATTTTAGCAGTAGGTTCACATGTTATAAATCTCTTCGCTTAGTTATTTTAACGTTAAGGATAAATTGCTTAAAAATTAAGAGTAAAATAAATAGAAAGCGTGGTACTTAGAAGTTATGATGATCGTTAAATGTTTAATCGTGTCATGACGGGTACTTCAAATTATTATTTTGTAAATTTTTTGTTTTTGAATTAAAGTATCCATTTTGCTTTTTTAGGAGTGAAATAGACTAATTTTGTAATTATTATACTCCCTCCGTCCCTAATTACATGGCAATTTTGCTTTTCTAGGAGTCAAATAGACTATATTACAAAGAATCTATATATTATATTTAAATACTGAAAGTTACCTTTGAAAAGAAACCAAAAGTAATTTAAAGATATAAAATTTTTAAATTTTTTCAATTATCTAATACATGTAAGATTTGGTCAATCTGACTGGTCAAAAATCAAAATGGACATGTAATTAGGGATGGAGGGAGTATTTGTTATTGAAAATAAAAAAATGAAAAAAATAATAATTTAAGTATCGAGTAAAAGCATGTTGAAAAATGTGTAAAAAATTGAAATGACAAATAATATACTACAATTTTTTTTGTTTTGTTTTTTACGTTCCCCATAAGTTGAAAAACTTGCAATGCATTTTGAAAAGGGGCAGTCATATTGTCCTTTTCCTCATTCCCAGACGTTTTAGATAGAAATTTAACAGCATTAAATAGGTACTGTCCAAGTTGGTAACAGTTGTAATAAATTTGTACTTGTCATGTTTTTCCTTCTATGTTCTCTATAGTTTTGTAAATTGTATTTTTCAATTGTATGGCTTCCTCTGTAATGAAAGCTCCCAAATGTCTCATTCTTGTCAGTCCTGATGATTGTGGAAGAAATGAGCTGGTTAGATTTGCTTAGAAATTGTTCATATTTGTTGTATATTTCTTATTCTTATGTGTTCGTTTTTATAATTTGGGTAATATTATTTCAGTCTTTACCGAGGGCATTTCGTTGGAGATATCAAGATGTTCTTCCTTTGACATTGAAGCTGAAGCTTCGTACTGGTTATGAAATCTGGGTGGATCGAATGCGTGGCATAATGAAAGGAACTCGTCTGTTGTTGCGTGATATGAATCTGGAAGGTGGTGAACTCCTTTTGTTGGAGTATTGTGGAGACTTTGATTTCGTTGTTTATGTAATTGGTGTGGATGGTTGTGAACTGAAGTACCCTCGTGTGCTCCATGAGTTTCAGGGTGGGCGGCCTCGCAACGGTATCTTTGTACCTTCAATTATTTGTTATTTTTATTAAGTTTTTGCATGTAAATTTTTTTATAATTTTGGAATATTTGTTTGTAGTACTGATTCGTGATGGGGGTGTAAAATTTGTTAAGCGTTTCCATACTTCTGACGGGCTGGTCGATTCCTTTGTGAGTGAATTTGGTTTTATATTGTTAATAAATTTAATAGAATTTATTATGTAAGTACTGAAATTGTTAATTTGGTGACAGGATCCCCCTGTTTCCTTTGTAAAAGAATTTGGATCCATTATTCCATCTGAGTTTGAGTATGTTGTTAGTGATGGGCGTAAGTTGATGGGGTCTTACTGTATTGCGACTGGAGAATTTAGTGGTTTGCATAGTGTATGGGAATTGTTAGGGTTTGAATTACTGAACTCCTTTCACATTTTGGTCTTCACTTATGATGGTGGTCATTGTATCCATGTTGATGTCTTTGACAATGAACTTGTTGAGAAATTTGGTGACAAAGTTTGTCGTGGTATGTGAAATTTTGTGTTGATAAATTTCGATACCACTCCAAATTTGTCTGTTTTGTTAAATTTTGTAATGTCTAATTTTTGAAGGTGCCAGTTCAAGTGTTCCCCCGGAGGTTGATCGGTTTGAGATATCTGTTCAGCCTTGTCACATGTTACGCTACAATTATGGAGTGGTATGTTATATTTCTTGAGCATATTTGTAATTTTATAGTTGTCACTTTGTAATCAGTTATAGTTGTAAATTTGTTAACATTTTAAGTAAACATCACTTGTTCTCAAGGATGTGACCTCAACATTCAAGAATTTACGTTCATTCTGGGGACGTAGGGATCACATCACAGTGTTTGATGGTAGTCGCTCATGGAAGCTGCAAATTAGGAAGAGGAGTAACTGTATCCGAACCACTATCAATGATGGGTGGGTTAACTTCAGGGATGATTTGGGTTTGAAAGTTGGTGACATTGTGAAATTTGAGACCGTAGATGATGATGTATACAAATTTGTCATTTAGAGTACACTCGCAATAAATTTTTCCTATAGTTCGCAATATTCAATATACAGGCCATATTTCATCTTAACAGATTACTGGATCAATGAAGATCAATCAACTCAACTCAGACTTATTCATTCTAAATGAAAAACCTCTTTTACCTTACATTGTTCTACATGGGTTTTTCCTCAAACGAAACATAGAAATACATATGATCATCTTTCACAGACATAGCTCAAAAAAGAATAATTAACAGATAACACATGAATTAGGATCTTCCTCTGCCCTGTGAACAACATAATGGGGCATGGCATAAGGATTGTAATATGGATAGGCTTTGATAAAATCTTGAATCTGTTCATTTTGAGCTTTCTTTTTTTCTTCGTCTTTTTTCTTTTTCTCGTCTTCCTTCTTCTTTTCTTCTTCCTTCTTCTTGTCATCTTCTTTTTTCTTCTCAGGTTCTTTATCAGGACCAACCGTTAGTAATTCCGCGTGCCATAATTTTCTCAACTTGTTCACCACCGCGATTGGATCAATATCTCCGATTACTGTCAATTTTTTATCTTTCATATCTATTGATATGGACTGGATTCCTACAAAGACAGTGTTTAAAAAAATTAAAAACTCAACCAGTACTCTCCCTGATATAAAGTATGAGTTAACAAAATAATTATAGTAATTGTACCTGAGAGACTAGAAACTGATTTCAGAGCCTTCTTCTTTTCTTTTTCTTCATGTATCTCCAACTTCACGACAACTTTCTGCAACAAACAAGAAATCAAGTTGATGCAAACTGTAAAAGTTCGTAACCAGCACAAGACTCAGACATCACAATAATCACGATGTAACGATAACTTTTTTTTGTGAAGAGCAAAACATTTATGTTCCAAATAAAAGTGAAGTTGTTCGATATCAATCAGATGTCAAATTTTTGAAAGTAAATAAACATATAACAAAAATTAATCGAAATTTACCTTCATCTCTGATAGAGTTTCGACTTCTTTGGTGTAGCAAGAGAATTGAGTTTCAATATGAAAACATCGACTAAAGATGACTGATAACAGAGACGAAGCTTGTTTCTACAATATATATAGAAACACAGATACAAAGCTTTTCTATGTTCTACAATTGTACGTATACAGCGACCTTCCCAATTTTGTAATCTAGACGGTTAACCAAACAAAAGTTAGATGCATTTTAAAATACAAAATAATCTTTTTTGTTATCTTCTGAAATGATTGCAGTTTAAAATAAGTTTATATTTCATAATCGGGGAAGATATTGACATGATAAAAATTCAGTAGAATTTGCTATCTGACAGAATCTGAACGAAGACACTTTCCAGGATCATATATTATTGTAACACTATCAATAGCTAGGACTAAAATATTTGATCGAAACACCTCAAGATTCAAATGTAAGTGCTAATTTCAAGATTCAAATGAACAGAGAGTTAAGAAAAGGGGCAGAAAAATTTGTTCTGAACAATTCATCTTAAATCAAAATATATTCTCCATAGAACACGATATGACGCTACGACGTTCTCACGTTAAAATATGTTCTTTCCGAGGAAACTAGAGGAGATACTACTCTTTGGCCACGGGTAAAAGAATCCCACTATGTCATAGATGAAACGAATCTCAGAAATAGGTACAACTTACAAGAGCGGCATGATACAACCCATCCCAATGTCAACTGGCTTCTAACTTGTATATCAGATTCAGATATGATATCTAATTAGTTGGCCAGGATCATATACTAGTCTAAACATTATATTTCAGTAATCTGATATATTTATTTGATTAATAGCCGATAAGTGAAGAAAATAGCCGATCAAACAAAAACGATAAATGTATATAAAGAAGGTAATGCTTAAGTTCCATTAAAAACAAAGAAAACTGTACAAGAAAAAAAATAATTATAGGAACCAGAGATTTTGGTTAAGCTGATGAACCCATTATGTAGCCAGCTTGTTCTACAAGGTCCATAATCTCACCCCTGCTTCTTACAAGCCTATGAAACACCTCCCTTATTTGTTGCTGTAGTGGTGCCAAGTCCTCCTCCAATTTCTTACAAATCTCCGACAGTTCTTTCACCTGCTCCTCTACCTCTTTCAGTTTCTCTTCCTCTACCGGAAACTTAAATGCATCCGCGAATTCAACCAGTGACGTTGCCACCTTCTCCATCCTCTGCACCTCCTCTAACAAGCCAACTTTCGCTTTCTTCTCCTTCTTCTTCCATTCTTCGCCTATTTTC
Source organism: Heracleum sosnowskyi (assembly GCA_030848705.1). Lineage (NCBI taxonomy): Eukaryota > Viridiplantae > Streptophyta > Magnoliopsida > Apiales > Apiaceae > Heracleum > Heracleum sosnowskyi. Next base: position 1,943,136 of record CM061242.1, on the reverse strand, counting down.
TCCTGCATACACGGTTCATAGCCAACAATTAGGGTTACTCGGATAGAAAATTTCTCAATGCATTATAATTAAAGTAACCGGATCAATTTTTTAATTTGACCTAATATATTTGACATAAAACATAGTTAAGTCTTACAGGGAACCGATTTGGCCTATAATCTATGATAATCATATGCTCCGCATTCATGTTCTACAAATTTGTTAGTACAGTTCCTGACAAAATTATATCAAAACATGCACAAGTAATTATCTTTACGCTAAACTGGTTCTCATTTGAGTAATCGAATCTGAGCCATTTAATAATTCTTGAAATGCTTGCCTGCAAAGATATTAACGACTGAGCCCAAATCAAATTTTTTGCGACAGGAAAGTGTGTAAGCAATCCATTCCGCTCCTGGCATGGAAACGCTGCCACCAGAGCCCACATCGAAAACACCAGCACACTACTCATTACATAAACCGGCATTGCCAATCCATTCACCTCTTTGCCACGCGGCTCCACCAGATTAGCTGACATTGCCTGAATCTCTTTAGCCGCAGACCATGATTTATTAAAAGCCAAATTCATATACCGAAAACTTTTACCACCCCGGTCCTTGTCCTTGGATACCGTGGATCCTGATCCACGGCGACCAAATGACCAACTCCGTTCTGTGGATTTTGTCTGCTCTTTGTTATCATCAGCAATAAACATCAGCAAGGCGCTTAAAACCTTTTTGGCACGTGCAATCTGTCCGTCGCCAATTGGTCTTTGTTCTAACGATGTCACAGCAATCTCTGCTAGCTGCTGCCAGTAATGTACCAAATCAATAGCGTATGTTATTGCATTACATATGTCCAGAGCCTTAACACACCTGTCTTGAAGCTCTGGACCAACACGATCAAGAGGAGGCTTAACAAAATGTGTTGGATCACGATCAAGGATCAAAACTGCCTTGAATTCCGATTCACAGCATAGGAGTGCGTCTATAAGGGTTCGGAACCAGGCAATAGAGAGGAACGCATTGCTGTCATCAGTGGAGGATGCGAGCTCAGCTAGGCGATCGGCTACGTGTTTTTGGAATAGTTCAATTTCTTCTAATTCTTGATCATGGTTGCCTTCCATTGAAGTTACTTGATTACGACGGATGCTAATCCGATTGAGAAACGAAGATTGATGATCTGTGGGCGGCATTTTCGATAAATTCTCGTTACGTTCTTGATAATTTTTTACAGAAAGAAATGTGAAATTGGGAAATGAGAATGCACACAGAAATGTGATATGAACGTATGGTTGTTGGTCTGATAGATACATAAATTTAACGTTGTTTTTGGAGGGTCATCCGTTTGTTTATGGACCAGAATTTTTCTTTTCCGTTTTCTTTTCAGCTGACTTGGCATTTTTCATGTTAATTTAGAGTCTGTTTACTAAAATTGACAAAATGTATATTTCAGAGGCAAAGGAAAAAGAACCATTGAGAGTTAATTGTCCGATTTTTCAAAAATAGCCGATAAATCGTCGATTTATCGTTTAAAAATATTTGATCGATTCGATTTTTGAAATTCGATATATCGTTATTAATTATTTTTAAATGGTTTATTATATTATATATAAGGCTAATATATTTAAAATATTACAATTTATCAGATTTTTGTTCCGATTTATCATTCCGATAAATCCCCGATTTACAGATAAATCGTTATATGGTATCTCAACCGATTTGTTCCGATTTACAAAATCTACTAACATGGTTCTACGCTGATTATGAACTTGAGCTTGGTAAATTAAGTGCAGGGCAGTATACAAAAATCTAAAATGTAACCGCTAGGCATACCAGGTTTTTCACCCAGCTCTCGTATATAAATATTGAATCACATTTCTAGATTTATATTAAATTCTGCTACGCACAAAATATTTCTAGATTTATATTTTTAATCACATTTCTAGCTTTGTTATATTCTTAACATTTTGATATATCCGGTAAAAAATCATTACAAAAACAGTTGAAGTCGATTAGGCTATTCTATTCAACTAGCATGAAAACCCGTGCAAGTCACGGGTCACTATCTAGCATAATTATTTTAATTTCTAAGTAGTTTGGTGTTTATGATAATTTATATATCGTTTGACAGACGTCTCATTGTGGATACAAAAGCTGGAGTCGATCTCTGTAGTGAGATAATTAGCGTTGAAAAGTATCATTGGTTGAGGTGTTTTTGAGTTAAGAAATGAGTAAATTCGATACTTATGATATTTGTTACGTGTAAGATCTATGTCAAAATATGATTATCTTACATACAAGACATTAACCTGCACGATTTTACTAATTTAGCTTATTGAGCGAATGATAAATTTTCTTGTTTGTGAAATGTAATTTGTATTATAGAATGTGTACAATGAAACATTTTCTTGTTTGTGAAATGTAATTTGCATTGTAGAATGTGTACATGCATAATATTAAAATTTAATATATAATGAATTTTCTAGTATGTTCACGTGAATTAAGTACCTTTCCAATCAAATCAATGAGAACCGTTAGATCCACAGTCGTTATATCTTTCCAATCAAATCAATGAGAACCGTTAAATAAAATACTACAATTTTTATATAGAGTACATTTTATATTTTTTATAACTAAAATTTCTCTTTTCTAACAACATTATTTATCTATACTATTATATAATAGATGGAACAATAAAAGTTTGGTTGATAGTCTGGTCCCCCATGGTTTGTTCACTCATTCCACAGCCGTTAGATATTTCCAATCAAATCAATGAGAACCGTTAGATAAAATACTAAAAATATTATATAGAGTACCTTTTATATTGTGTATAACTAAAAATATTATATAGAGTACCTTTTATATTTTTTCATATAAGTTTTACAAATTAGGACAAAATAGAAATCAATTAGAACTGTTAGATAAAATCCTAAAAATATTATATAGAGTACCTTTTATATTTTTTATAACTAAAAATATTATATAGAGTACCTTTTATATTTTTTTAACTAATTTTTTCATATAAGTTTTACAAATAAGGACAAAATAGTAGAATACTACAGTCTTATCATCCATGATTCAACGACTTCTTATCTTCCCCGTACATTTTATATACACGGGGTTATATATTGTATATACACGATTATCTTTTTTACCTCTTACTCAATGCAACAGCCTTTGTCTTAGAATCCTAGCTGAATTCTCTTCGTTTTTTATGTATATTTTCATCTCTACTTAACTAAGGGTGATTAAAATGGTCTTTTCATTGTATTATGTGACCTTGACTCTTGATGTTGTTGAAATTACATAAAAAATAACCCGACAAGTTGGGGGCGGTCAAGGCCACGTCCGGTCTGAATGTAGGTTCGCCCCTGCACACATATGTGTATGATTCACAACATATGTGCCTTTGTGCTTAGTGGTATGAAAATGTACAAGTTAAAGATATAACCTAAGTTCAATTTAGCTACATAATTATTTTTATATATTTTGAATTTAAATAAAATGTCTTCTATCAAATGACACTCACATATTTCGCGTGAAGTTCTAAAAATCTGTGATTTTATAGTCTAGTGATATAAAGATGTTTCAGTTAATAGATAAACTCAAGTTCAATTTCTACAAACAACTTTTTCTAATAAATAATAAACACAGGGGCAAGTTAGTCAGTTCAAATCATGCACAAAATATCTCATAGTTAAATTATCTCACCAATTATAAGATTATGTTAATCGATATAATAATAGATACCAAATACTCATCTACTCACGCGACACACACATATACATATAATGTGTTTGATATAGAACATGTATGACTGAGTAGTGCTATGGTAGGAAGATGAGCAAATTAGTGCATAAACCCAAGTTCGATTCCATTCATTAACAATTTGTTTTTAGAAAAAAGAGTAAACACAAGGGAAATTTAGATATTTTAAATTAAATAAAATATCTCACCAATTTAGATTAGATTAAATGTCTCATGAATCATTGTTTTTATTGGGCTATAATAAAATAGATATATAATAATAATAATAATAATAATACCAAATATTTATTTACTCACGCGACACACACACATATGATGTGTGGAATTGACAACACATGTAATTGGGTGGTGTGGTGGCAAGAGGAGGTGTAAATTATTGCACAAACCCAAGTTCAAATCCTCTCACCAACATTTTTTTTAAAAATAGTAAACACAAGGGCAATTTGGACATTTCAAAGGCATTAAAATGTCTTGAGAATTTAGCTTGAATAAAATGTCCCACCAATTAATTGACCTATGTTGGGCTATTATTAATAGAAAGATTTTAGTATATATAAAGTTAAAATTTTAATGTGGATGACAGATTTTGTATATAAAGCGAAGCTTTGTGAAAGACGACTGAATACAATAAAGAATGCAATGAGGAAGAAGAAAACACTTATTTCAGAAAGCTTAAAATCTTTACAATCAGGTATGAATCTATATATAGCTCTCACTGAATGTTCTAGACCCTATTACATACAATTGTGTAAGTATCTAAATCCTAACAAACTTCTCTAACTGATCCAGCTCATGTAACTAACTTTCCCGCACTTTTTTTATATTTGAATTTGTATGCTCATGAGCTGTTTGACATAATGTCCAAGTAACAAACTCTGTTGGAGTAACAAACTCTGCTCTAAACTCTGATAGCTAAGCTATCAGAGTTTAGCTGTCTGTCTCTGTCTCTTGTTCTGTAGCAGCTATATTTGTAACATCCCCCCTCAAGTTGGAGGGTTGAAAGAGATTGCAAACACCCAACTTGGATAATAAGAAGTGTAGTTGAGTAGATGAAACAGCTTTAGTATAGATATCAGCCGGTTGTAGGGAAGAAGGTATATGTGCAGTTGTAATCATTCCAAGTTGAAGCTTTTCACGGACAATGTGACAATCATGTTCAATGTGTTTAGTACGTTCATGAAACACAGAATTGGAGGCAATGTATAATGCAGACTTGCTGTCACAGTGTAGAGTAATAGGAGTGATGTTATAGTAACCAAATGTATGAAACAAACTAAGGAGCCATACTAACTCACAACAGGTGTCAGCCATGCACCTGTACTCAGCTTCAGCTGAGGAACGAGACACAGTATGTTGTTTCTTGCATTTCCAAGAAACCAAAGAATCTCCAAATTGAACACAGTACCCAGTCAGAGAATGTCTGGTTTTCTGACAACCACCCCAGTCTGAATCGCAGTATGCTTGAATAATAGGTTTAGATTTAGCTGACATAAGAATACCTTGACCAGGTGATCCCTTGATGTATCTGATAACTTTGAAGGCAGCAGTAAGATGATCAATCCTAGGTTTAGCTATGAACTGAGATAAGACTTGTACATAATAGCATAGATCAGGACGAGTGACTGTGAGATATAGCAAACGACCAACAATTCTCCTGTACAGTGAACAGTCAGAATCAGATAGAAAAGCACTTTCATTCTTTTGCAAAGAATGATTTTGTTCCATAGGTATTTTGGAAGGCTTAGCACCTAATAGGCCAGTATCAGCTAATATGTCCAAAGTATATTTTCTCTGATGAAGATATATGCCAGCAGAGGATCTTGCCACCTCAACTCCTAAGAAGAACTTTAGATCACCCAAGTCTTTAACTTTGAATTTAGAACTCATGAAGGCAATGCTGGTTTGAATAACAGACTTGCTGCTTCCAGTAACTAGGATGTCATCCACATATACTAAGACAGCCACAAATTCAGCAGAAGTATGCTTGGTAAATAAACTATTGTCTGAGTGAGACTGTATGTAACCATCTGACTTGAGAGCAGTAGAGAATTTGGTAAACCAGCATCTGGGAGCTTGTTTGAGTCCATATATGGACTTGACCAATTTGCATACCCAATTATCTGATGCTGTAATACCATTAAGAGTAGGAATGGAAGACAGATGAAAATAACCAGGTGGTACTCTCATATACACCTTTTCTTGAAGATCACCATGTAGGAATGCATTTGTGATATCAAGTTGAGAAATAGACCATCCCTGAGCAGCTGCAATTGCTACTAACAACCTCACAGTGGTCATTTTTGCTACTGGAGCAAAAGTTTCAAAATAGTCTAGTCCATAGGTTTGAGTAAAACCCTTAGCTACTAACCTAGCTTTGTATCTTTCAACTGAACCATCAGGATTGTATTTAACCTTGAAGAGCCATTTACAGTCAACAATATGTTGATTGGGAGGTTTTTGGACCAATTCCCAGGTATGGTTACTTTCTAGGGCATCTAGTTCAAGTTTCATGGCAGTAAGCCATTTGGAATCTGTACAGGCTTGTTTATATGTGTATGGTGTAGGAATAGAAGTAGTAGCACACAGATAGTGTTGATATGATGGTGTAAAAACATGGCATGTCATATATCTCTGAATAGGATAGAAACAAGAAGTGTTACCTGTAACAGCCCCTGCAGATGGATGAGAGATATTGGTGGTTGTTTTTGGTAGACCAATGAAATCTTTATACTTTGCTGGAATTACTTTGTGCCTGGATGGTTTAGTTGAGGCAATAGGTGCTGTATGCTGAACCTGAGAATGATGATCAGATTCATCATTTGAGGGAGAGGAGTCCTCTAAACTAGTGGTTGTATCTAACAATGGACTGGGACTAGAGTTTGATATGTCTGTGAAATCTATTTCAGTAGCCAAAGGAGAGTCAGGAAAAATATAAGATGTGGAGGGGGTAGATAATATAGGAAAGCTTGAATTGGAGGGTGTAGATGAACAATTCTGATGGAAAGGGAAACAGTCTTCAACAAAAATGATATCCCTGGAGATAAAACATTTCCTGGTAGCAATTTCTAGAACTCTGTATCCTTTTTTATTGAAAGGGTAACCAATGAAGACACACTTAAGAGTTTTAGCAGAAAACTTATTTTTAGGAGAATATAGGTCAGATATGTAGCATAGACATCCAAAGTTTTTAAGAAGAGAATAATCTGGAAGCTTGTTAAAAAGAATCTCATATGGAGATTTGAACTTGAGAACAGATGAAGGTAACATGTTTATGAGATGTGTAGCAGTAAGAACACAATCTCCCCATAAATTAATGGGAAGATTGCTTTGAAGTTTAAGTGACCTAGCAACATTCAAAAGATGTTGGTGTTTTCTCTCTACTACCCCATTCTGTTGGGGAGTATGAGAACAACTATTTTGATGAATAATTCCTAAAGAATCAAGATGAGTATCTAAATCATGATTGACAAACTCTGTGCCATTATCTGTTCTGACAGTTTTGATTGTTGTATGAAATTGATTTTGAACAAAGACAATGAAATTTTTGATAAGAGTAGATACTTGAGATTTTTCAGCAAATAGAAACACCCAAGTACATCTGGAAAAATCATCTACTATAGTCAAGAATTGATTACATTTGCCATGAGTAACATGTTTGTATGGACCCCAAACATCACAATGAACTAACTCAAAGATACCAGTGGTGACAGACTTACTGGTAGAAAAACTAGGTCTGACTTGTTTTGAAAGATGACAAATTTCACAGTGATGATTTGATTCTGAAACACCCTTAGGTATAGAAGCAATGTGATCTAATACAATGCTAGAAGGATGTCCAAGTCTACTATGCCATTTATTGGTTGATGTACTGTTTGCATTGATGTGATAAATCTGGGCAGAGGCAATCTTGTTACTGTGAAGTTTGTACAACCCTTCTTCTAACTCACCAATCTCTCTCTCCATCTGTAATGCAGGGACCTGTAACATACATTTTGAGGACAAGAACATAATTTTGCAGGACATAGATTTTGTTAGTTGTGGTACAGAAAGCAAATTACACTGGAACTTAGGTACTACTAACACATCATGGAGAGATAAAAAGGATGACAATTGGACAGTGCCAATGTGACTAACAGTTGAGATATCTCCATTTGGTAAATGTATTTCAGATTGTACAGGTGTGGATGTGGTAAGTAGATGAAGGTAAGGTGTAATATGATGTGTAGCACCTGAGTCAATTATCCAGGTGTGTTGTGGTGATTGAAATTGTGTATGATTAGCAAAAAAAACTAGATTTGTATGATAGTGTGAACTACCTGCACACACTACGTCAAATTTGGGCTTTCGTCACTCTTTTGTACAGTAAGGGCTGTGACACTTTGGAAAAAACGAGTGGCTAAAGGTCATCGTCCCAAGTTTTAGCCACACAATTATTTTTTGAGTGACCGAAAACACATTTTTTGGCAGATTTAGTCACAATTTATAAAAGTGTGACAATTGAGAGATGAAACAGCATGTTTTTTTTGTTGACTTTGACCAAATCCAACAGTTATAGTCATACTTGAGAGATAGAAGTGTGACAAAAGATAGTGACGCTTCTTTGCTGTATCTAAATGTTACCAAACGGTCACAGTCATTTTCGGTGATGTGGCTAAATGTGAAATAACCTATGGTCACTACATTTTATATGTGACTAAAAAGTAGAGTTTTCTGCATTATGTCAGATCTTTGTTCGCTAAGGCAGCTAAAAACTAGTGACTGTATTATTGTGTGACTAAAAAGTACTCTGTTTTCAGGAACAGGGCATTCTGTTTTGAGGATCCTCATTTCCAACTGATCTGTCACATTATTACATTTGGGTGTGGCAAAATATTTGACCACTGGACATGAAGTATTGGTATAGCAGATTAACCAGAAATGACAAACACAAACTTGATTTATCCAAGTTGCATACCAGATGAGCTTAAAACTTGATAATGAAGCTTAAAACTAGAACAATTCAACTAATCCATGTCATTCGGCCAACATTAGAATTCACCATTACATATTAATTCTTCATCAAATAAAAAACAAAGAAAATGACCAAGACAATGATAACATTATACAACTTCCCACATATGACATGAACCTCCTTTCGAAGATCTTCAACTGTTGACATGCAGTTTTGCAGGTCAGTCTTCACAACATCAACTTCTTTCTGGATCTTGATCTTCATGCCAACTGGTTCAGGATCAATCCATTCCCAAAACGAACATTTGGGTCCAGAAGACTTGAAAAGGGAATTCAAATTAAAAGCTGTTTATTAAATTAAACAGATGAAACTGATAGACATCAGCTTACCAATGAACTTGATTTGTGGCACACCCGAAATCTTCTTCCAGGGTTGTCAAGTGTGTTTGATGTTCTAATCCGGGCAGGAAGACCACAGTAGCACAGATCACATCGATTTTGGTTTGAGCTGTAGGAATTTGAAGACGACATCATGATCAGGCCTCTTTCTTTGCACACACCTGGAGAAAAAAACAGGAATTCAAACAGAGCATAGAATTTAACCATACAATAGAATTTAGCATTACATAAAAAACATGGAAAATGACAAACATAATGATAATAATTACCGGATTCAGTTAGCATTACGTATAATAATACCCTTACAGTCCTGTCTAAAGTAATCATCACGAGATTCATTACCCAAGTCACGTGGATCTACAGGTGGTAATATATTATCATTGTGAGGAAAAATTACAGTACTGAAATCCTCATTGACATCATCGTACAGATCTCTATAATTCTTAGGAGGTGTCATCAAGACAATAGACATTTTTTTATCCAGCTGGTCTTTAACATAAAACACCTGTCGTGCTTGTGAGGCCAATATGAACGGATCATCCTTGTGGCCTAATCTGTTAAGTTCGACCAACGTGTAACCCAGGCCATCTTGCTTGACACCATTTCTACTGTCAACCCAGTCGCACATGAAAAGAGGAATTTTCTTAATATGATAATCTAGTACCCATATCTCTCGTAGAACCCCATAATAAAAGTTCTTTCCATAGGTTACTACTTCTTTAGAAATGTGCATCTCAGTTGCCTCTACACAAACCCCACTGTTCTGGTGAATTCTGCCATCACGAATTTTTGTACGAAATGTATAGCCATTGATGTCATATACATCGTATTTGTTCACGATTCTGCGTGCTCCATGTGAGATCCACTTAACTGTTTCTGATACACTTTCGTTGGAGATCGATAACTCGCTTTCAACCTAAATTATACAATAACAAGGATAAGATTCAGCTTGCACAAATTACAATTGAGAAAAAACTAAGATCATACTGATTTAAATATTACCTTGTTGCGTAACCAGTGACCAAACGTTGTGCTATGCTCTTTCTCCAGCCATGCTTGTCGTTTACCAGGATGTTTGTTTTTCAAAAATGTCATGTGTTGTCTGCAAGTACAAAAATGAGTATCAAATCTGATCTTACTGTTAAATAAAAGAAAAACACAAATAAACATGTTCAGTAGGAGTCCTTACTCGATATACGGCACAACTTCAGGCGTATTTTGCAGTACATAGAAATGTGCTTTCATGTAGAGATCTTGAGAAACTTCAACTGGTTTACCAGCTGACAAAGGAATTCCCTCTTCATTACCATTTTCAGATGTGTTGTGCTGGTGTTCTGGAATATCAATGGACCTCATGCATTTTTTTTATTCGTTGAAGAACGCAATTGTTTCTTCTGCAATATGCTCCTCAGCAATGCATCCTTCTGGGTAAGCTTTGTTCCGCACATGCCCTTTAATAACTTTCATCATCCTCTCAAAGGGATACATCCACCGAAAGCATATTGGGCCACATAATTTGACCTCTCTAACAAGGTGCACAGTTAGATGAAGCATAACATCAAGAAAGGATGGGGTAAAGTATTTCTCCATCAAGCACAGTGTAACACAAAGCTCCTCATGCAATTTATCGAGTTCTTCTACATTGATTTCTTTGCTACATATTGATTTGAAAAAAAAAACAAAGTCTGATAATAGCATATCTTGTGGGTTTAGGCATGATAGACCGTATTGCAATTGGCAAGAACTGTTGCATAAGCATATGGTAATCATGTGATTTAAGTCCCATAAGCTTCCTATCCTTTTCATTCACCAAACTAGAAAAGTTGGAACAATAACCTTGCGGAGCCCTTAAGTTGTGTAATGTGCCACAGAACATGTCTTTTTCATCTTTAGTTAATGTGTAGCAGGCTGCAGGAAGTAATGTCTTCTCGCCTTGACTTTTAGCCTGCAACTCTTGTCTTATCCCAAAATGTGCCAGATCCTTTCGAGCTTGCAGCCCATCTTTCGTCTTGCCCGGAACATTTAGTAATGTTCCGATAATACTCTCAGCCACATTCTTCTCAGTGTGCATGAAATCAATACAATGTTGGACCAAATTATACCGCCAATACCTAAGTCGTCGATTCCATATGTTGAATTTCTTCCAATAGGTCTGTTCTTTCTGTCCGGAATTTGTGCTACAACCCCCTTCTGATTTTCTCTTTTTTGTTTTCCCCCCTCTTCCAGTCGAAGTCTCCATCAGTTCTGAATCTTTATCCTTATATCCCTTCCCCCACATATTCCGAATAAATTTAACCTCGTTGAATATTTCTTCCCCTGTCATAGGATCTGCAGCAGTTCCCCACTCTTCTTTTCCATTGAATGCCTTAGTTTGCTTTCTGAAGGGATGACTATATGGTAGATATCTTCGGTGACCACCATAACTCTGCTTGGCAGAGAACGGAAGTCTTACACAATGAGTTTCTTTCCTGCACACCACACATACATGGAATCCACTATAAGGACAGCCACATAATGCACCAAGAGCAGGGTAATCATTAATCGTCTATAAGACAACAGCACGTAAAGTGAATTGTTCCTGTGCATAGGAATCATATGTTTCAACACCTTCTTCAAACAAGAGCTCCAGATCATCGATCAAAGGATCCAAAAACACATCGATATCGTTTCCAGGCGTTCTCGATATTAATAACGAAAGCATGATGAACTTTCTTTTCATACACAACCAAGGTGGAAGGTTGTAAATGACAGTTAATACTGGCCACACACTGTGATTCCTATTCCCTCTGTTTACATCAACCCCGTCTGTGGAAATGCCAAGCCGAAGATTTCTTGGATCAGATGCAATTTCCGGAAATTTGTCGTCTATTGCTTTCCATGCAGGTGAATCAGATGGGTGCCGTAGAACACCGGGCTTTTTCGAACTGGTGGAGTGCCATATCAAATCTTTTGATATGCTTTTCACTTTATAAAGTCGTTTCAGTCGTGGAATAAGGGGGAAGTACCATAATACCTTTGTAGGAACATTTTCGTATATGACTTTAGTCTTCTCATCCACCTTCCACCGTGACATGCCACAAGTTGGACATACCACCATGTCCTTGTAATCCTTCCTGTAAAGAATACAGTTGTTAATGCAAGCATGTATCTTTTCGTATCCTGACCCCATTGCTGTCATTATCTTTTTGGCCTCATATGTGTTGTTCACCATCTCGTTACCTTCTGCAGACAGCATCCTTTTCAACAGAAGTAGCATTTCAGTAAAGCAATTATTTGTCATTCCATGCTTACTCTTCAAGTTTAGTAGTTCAACTGTTGCAGACAACTTTGTGAAGTTAGGACAATATTTATACAAGGGCTTCTCCGCATCTGCAAGTAGTTCTTGAAACTTGTCAATGTCAGCTATGAAATTGTCTTCCGTAGCTTTTACCATTTCTATTGTTTCTGCAGCATCTGTTGGAAATTCTACTGCATCAAACTGGTTGAAAGTTGTTGGCTTGTCTTCTTCTCCATGTTTAATCCACCTTGTATAATTCCGATCGAATCCCTTAACGAGTAAGTGGTAATGGACCTCATCCACCGAAAGAGAGAAGTGGTTTAAACAGCTTACACATGGACATGGAATAGTCTTCGTTGACATATTCAGATGAGAAACCGCAAAATCGATAAATGCTACAACTCCATCCATATATGGTTCACTGTTTCTATCGGTTACCATCCAAGACTTATCCATAACTACAGCCTAACTACAGCAATTACGAGCATATTACAGCATAACTAAACCAATTACGAGCATATTAGAGCATAACTACAGCAATTACGAGCATATATCAAAGCATAAAATTCAAAAATTAGCATATATTTAACACATGACTTACTGAAATTAGGGATGAAATCGTTGTGGATGAAAGTATGAGTGGTTTCTGTCGGCTGCTTGTTTGAAGCTACTTGTTTGAATCCGATTAGAAGCGGCAGCTAGTGTGGTTTCCAATTGAGAGAATAAGCTTTCCACTTAGGTATTTGACCCCCATAGCCGCGCGCTGCTCCCTCTGGACTGAACCTGTTCAAGGCCCAATTAGAATAGTGTTGGCCCAAATAGAATAGTGTTGGCCCAAATAAAAGAACGAGATTTGACCCCGAAAGTGGAAATAATTTTTTTTAATGCATTTTTCGACGATCCAACCGTACGGATGTTAATGGATACGCATTGTGATGTTGGGGAAAAATAATCGAAAAATCGGGAATTTATCTTGTACGACATTTTTTGAGGGATCTGGCCAAAGTACTACTCGAAAGAACGAGATTCGACCCCGAAAGTGGAAATAATTTTTTTTAATGCATTTTTCGACGATCCAACCGTACGGATGTTAATGGATACGCATTGTGATGTTGGGGAAAAATAATCGAAAAATCGGGAATTTATCTTGTACGACATTTTTTGAGGGATCTGGCCAAAGTACTACTCGAAAGAACGAGATTCGACCCCGAAAGTGGAAATAATTTTTTTTAATGCATTTTTCGACGATCCAACCGTACGGATGTTAATGGATACGCATTGTGATGTTGGGGAAAAATAATCGAAAAATCGGGAATTTATCTTGTACGACATTTTTTGAGGGATCTGGCCAAAGTACTACTCGAAAGAACGAGATTCAACCCCGAAAGTGGAAATAATTTTTTTTAATGCATTTTTCGACGATCCAACCGTACGGATGTTAATGGATACGCATTGTGATGTTGGGGAAAAATAATCGAAAAATCGGGAATTTATCTTGTACGACATTTTTTGAGGGATCTGGCCAAAGTACTACTCGAAAGAACGAGATTCGACCCCGAAAGTGGAAATAATTTTTTTTAATGCATTTTTCGACGATCCAACCGTACGGATGTTAATGGATACGCATTGTGATGTTGGGGAAAAATAATCGAAAAATCGGGAATTTATCTTGTACGACATTTTTTGAGGGATCTGGCCAAAGTACTACTCGAAAGAACGAGATTCGACCCCGAAAGTGGAAATAATTTTTTTAATGCATTTTTCGACGATCCAACCGTACGGATGTTAATGGATACGCATTGTGATGTTGGGGAAAAATAATCGAAAAATCGGGAATTTATCTTGTACGACATTTTTTGAGGGATCTGGCCAAAGTACTACTCGAAAGAACGAGATTCGACCCCGAAAGTGGAAATAATATAACATAAAAATATATATTCGTCTAAAAACCGGCAACATCACTTTACCAATTCACTTCCCCCCAAAATATCAAACTTCCCCCCAATTCACTTTCAACATCACTTTACCCAACTCACATTCAAACTCTCCCTCTCTGTGCACCATAATCTCTCCACAACTTTCAGTCGGTGAAATTAGGTTACACCGTCGGTCAGATCTGGTGACCCAATCTGGTTTATGTTCTTGAAATTAGGGTTTTTTCCACCGACGTTTAAATCACCTTGCTTGTCGCAGGTAAACCATTCTTCCACAGACTATTTCAGTTATTGCATGTTTGAGAGATATATGTTTGAGATATATGGTTGGAGAGATTGCATATTTGAGTTGTATTTGAGAGATTGGGACGAATTGAGTTCCAATTATATGAATAATACTACTTATGCTTTAATGTTGATGTATTAATATCTGACATTGTTGTGCTTGTTGTCTATAGCTAATTTGAGTACCATGGGAAAGAAGTACAGCTTAGTTGTTTACTATGGGGGTCAGTTCATGACAAAGGTTAAGTGGCAATACACCGGTCCTAAGGCAAAGGTGTTCGACGGAATGGAAGTCTACAACATGACTGTTAAACAAGTTAGGGATTTGGTAGCGGATGTATTTTCGGATGATGATAAGCTTTATTTCATGAAAGATGGGGTGACCCCGGATCATGGATATGGTTTGATCCTTGGAGACAGTGACTTAAAAGAGTTGGCTGTTGCTTCTACCATGACTGGAGTCTGCAAGATTCATGTCTTCCATTCCTGGTCCACAGCTACTGCACCAGTTTACGTTGAAGAAGAATACCTAGGTAGACTAATTTTTGACTTCTCATATTTATGCATTTGTATGTATATTGAACAGATAAATCCTGTAATTGCTAAGGGTTCTTATACTGGTTGTAGGTGAGGACAATGAGGAATTTGAGGAACAATATTCAACGGAAGAGTGTAGCGAAGAAGAAGAAAGCACAGAAGTAGAAGACGAAGGAGAAAACGCAGAAGAAGAAGTAGAAGAGTGCAAAAAGGTGCAACAAAAGAATGATGTCAAAGCTAAGAGGGGGCTAACCAGGTTGCCGAAGCTGCGTACCAGGTTTACAAACTCTGGTGGAAAAAGACATGAGGTTGAATTTGACTCACTTGGTAGGTTAATGGGGGAATACAGATCAGAATTTACGAGCTTTTTGGGAGACACGGTCAGGGAGCATGTTGGCTTAAGATGGTTAACATGGAAGGAGGTGCCAAAAGAAGTAAAGGCTAAGCTGTGGGATCAAGTAACGGTAAATCAACTACTTCGCATTAAGTACTCTAAATATATGTTACATTTTTAATATGAAACACTATTGTTGAACTTATCTGCTTGCCTTTTATGTGTATTAACACCATGTATTATATATTGCAGCATTTTTTTGATATAGAACTTTGTCGTCGAAAGTTTACAATGACTCGGCTTGGTGGGCTGCTTCGCAATTTCAGAAGAAAGATGTATGCAAGATTCATACAACCTAACCTGAATAAACCAGCAAAGCTTGCAAAAGTTCTTAGGCAGTATCGTACACTGGTAGAGCAAGCTGATTGGGATAGGTTCGTAGCCCACACGCAAACGGATAAATTCAAGGTTGTAATACTTTAATATACGGATCATCGTTTGAATTAACGTATTTTTCCAATGCACTTTGCTGAAATAATTCTTTTGACTATTGGAAGGATGTCTCCAAAACTACGAAAATTGCGCGATCACGGTCAGTTTTTGATCATCGCTTGGGACGAGGAGGATACCCTCGTCTCAAAGAAAAATTGGTAATTCAGATGTGTTTTTATTGTGTTACTAGTGATTATTTTGGATATTAAATGTCTGATTGTGTCATCGTTGCATTATGCAAGGTTTCAAAAAATGAAATAAAGGTTGATGATGTCCCCACCCGTGCTTTTATGTGGAGGAAGGGGAGGGAAAACAAAGATGGAGAGTTGGGAGATCCAAAAGTGAAGAGCATGGCAGATTATTTAGTAAGTTTAAATATGAGAGTTAGTATATCCTAAAGTGAAGAACATGTCCTTGTTACTAATTTTCTTCACTTTTTTCTTTACAGATGGATATTGAAGCACAGATAAAGGACGGACTAATCAAGATTGGGCCGGACGAGGATGCCCTTACAGTGGTTTTTGGCAGGGAGCAGGGTTCATACTTGAGAGGTGTTGGTTGTGGAGTCACTCCCAGTGCGTACTGACATTGTCCTCGGCAAAGGACAACAGGAAAAGATAAAATCAAGATTTTGGAGCTTTAATTGGAAAATGAGAAACTGCTGCGTGAGAAGAAGGATGAAGAGCTGAAGAACCTGTCGTTGCAGATGGAGGCAACGAACAATAAACTGAATAAAGTCATGGCTCAATTGGATTCGCAAGGACTGCTTTCAGCAACAAAACAAGATGTAAGCACTACGTAAATTGTTGGAGTTTTTTGTGTTGGAATTTAGTTATCTTGTGTCTATATTCCAAAACATAGTTTACAAAACTTGTGTTATCACTTGACTTTCCCATTTCACGTTACATTCTGTAGGGAACACCGATAAGTGGGAATGGTTCGAGGGACAGCTTCATTAATGTTACCATCCCAGCATCGAAAGAGTTTTTAACACCTGTAAGTAATGGCTACTTTAATTTCTTTTTAATTTTTTCCAAGTAGTTGCTGATTTCTTGTCCAAATTTCTTAAATTGTAGGTTAAATCTGTGGAGAAGCAAGTGACTCCTACTGCCGACACATCCATAATGGCGCAAAAGGTGATCACTGCCGACACATCCATAATGGCGCAAAATGTCATCACCACCAGGAGGAAAGTTTATATATCTCCGCGTACCACTAAATCACAAGAAGATCCAACAATTGTGCAACAGGTATTACAACATTGCTAAATGCACATGTATATTGAGATTAACTTTAACTTTAATATGTTGGCAATTATGCTTCTACTTTTGTAGGAAAAGGTAATTAGATCCGGAACCAGGAAGAAGATTAATTTATCTCAGCCTAGCACTATCTCTGGTCAAATGCCATCTCAGTCAAATCAAACCTCAACAGTTGTCCAATCGGTATGCATTATATTTCTAAATGCGTATGTATATTAGTTCACTTTACCTTTATGATGTTAATTATGCCACGTACGTTTTTTAGCCAATGAAGTGTACTCTGTATATGTTGAATTTGAACAACCCGGTTGCACGTGGTACGGCTATCCTTTCAGACCAGAAAGGACAAACCATTCATGGAGTCCCCCTACAAGATGATTGCTATAGAGTTTCTGTTGATGAAGTTGTGAAGGGGGCAACATTCTTACCTTATGAAGCCGGTGATATGCGGACAGTTGAGGATGCTTTGGGTTCTTTTGTGGCTTGGCCCAAAAACCTTATCAAGATAATTGATCATCAAGTACGTTTCTTACTTTGCATTCCATTTTGGTTGTGTGCATTTATTATCCTGCTTTATAATTTTGTTTAAAATGATGGAGCTTTAATTAAATAACATTACTTGTCCAACGGTCTTAACTTGCTTATCTATAGAATTACATTACTTGTGTTAGAATGGTCTTAACTTGAGGGCTGTTGGAATGATCATCGTATTTGTTTTCATGTTTTACTCTAGGTACCAAATCCAACGGCCAATGGGAAAGGGGAAGAACATAGCGCAGCTCAAGCTAAGGAAGAACATAGCACAGATCAAGTTAAGGAGAAGAAGAGATGTAATACCATTACTGGTTCCCCAGTAACACGTTCAAAGGCTAAGGCGAACAAGGCAGACAAGCTGAGGAAGAAGCGGAAGCTGGTGGTGTAATTGTAAACTGAATTTGACTCATGTTAATGTGGTTTTCTGGTTGTGAACTTTTCGATAAGTTTTTAATTTTCTGTACTCTGGTTATGGTTATGTGGTTTTTATGGATTGTGGAGTTATACTCCATATCGTTGTTATGGATCATGGATTTAGTATGGATTTTATGGATTAATATGGACTAGTTTGGAATTTGGCATTTTTTTTACTTGTATTTTGGCATTTTACTTGTTTGCATATTGTGGCCTTTTTGAATTGGATTGTGGCCTTTTGGTATTGTGATTTGTATCGGCTTTTTGGTACGGCCGTGGTCATTTATATTACAAATGAAACCTGTTTGTGATGTGGTTAAGTATGTGTGGCTAGTACCACACTTCAGCCACACTACCTATTATATTATATTGGGGGATAGTTACTACAATTATTAGTGACTAAAAGCAGTTATTTAATAGTATATAAAACATACAAACGACTACAGAAAAATTATAAAATGTGGCCATACCCAAGTTTTTTGCCACGATTTACCAATAAATAGTGCGACCAAAACTAAGCCTTTGATGAATGTTGGTATTTAGCCACGTTATTAATTATCTTTAGCCACGACCCATCCTGTGGCTGAAAGCTGGTATTTAGTCACACTTTTGAGCTTAAAACAGGGGCTGTCAGACCCAAGGGGTGGTATGCTTTAGTCACTCTGTTTTGAGTTACAGCCACACATCTGGGGTGTGGCCGTAGGGGGCGTAAAATGATCCGACCTTAGGTGACACTTTGCTGAAAAATTAAAACGTGACGTAAAGTGCTTAGCCACACGTATTTTATGTGACGGAAGCCAAAATTTGACGTAGTGACAAGAGTTGGTAGCATTGGTTATCCAGGGAGCATAATTTGCAGCAGGAGATTTCAATTTAGACTGAAGCATATTGATCAGTTGTTGACATTATGATTCAGACAGATTATCACTTCCAAGAGCAGTGTCAACTGTAGTAGAGTCAGAATTCATAGTGCTACCAGACTGTATTACATTAGCTGCCTGTACATTAGGCTTCTTCCCTGTATTAGACCTTACTTTAGGTTTTGGTTGACCATACAGCCTATGCCAATCAGGATATCCATGTAGTGCAAAACATTTATCTCTGGTATGCCCTGTAAGTTTGCAGTAATCACAGATAATAGAAGAATCTGACACTTTCTTGTCATCTTTCTTTGCAGTGAATCTATTCTTGACATTACCAGTATTGTTATTCTGAAATCCAACTCTCACATTCATAGCAGCATTCTCAGATATGATTGATGCATGATGCACACTCTCTCTCTGATTCTCCTCTTGGAGTAGCATAGCATAAGCATGACTCAAATCAGGCAATGGACTCATTAATAGCATTTGACCTCTTATGGATGTGAATTGTTCATTAAGTCCCATCAGCAATGAGCTTAATTTCATCAATTGCTCATACTGAGTCAGCTTCTGTGTGTGTTGACAGTTGCAGGTAGTAGATACACAAGTACATCTAGGTATAGGTGCTAAATTGTCTAATTCATCCATAAGACCTCGAAACTGAGTAAAGTATGTGGTGATAGATTTGCTACCTTGTGTTAAAGATGATAATTCCTTTCTTAAATTGAACAATCTAGGAACATTATTCTGTGCATATCGATGCTGAAGATCATCCCAAATTTGTTTTGCAGTTGACATATACACAACACTCTTACGAATATCTGAGGAAACTGAGTTAAGAATCCAGGAGATTACCAGATCATTATTACGCATCCACAGTGCCAATTGAGTTGATCCTGCGTCTGGTTTCTCTTGAGTTCCATCAATAAATCCAAGCTTGAGTTTTGCAGATAGAGCAATGGAGACTGATCGACTCCAATGGTGATAGTTCTGATCAGTTAGCACTTCACTAACAAGTGACAATCCAGGATGATCTGAGTTACTGAGATAGTATGGGTGATTGATGTCAATAACTGGATTGTTCGCCATTGATGACAATGAGGTTTGGTTTGTAGGTGCAGTTACAGCGGAAGCATATGATCTCATTATGTAATTGGAGAAACAATCAGAACACAGAGGAACCTGGCTCTGATACCATGACAGATTTTGTATATAAAGCGAAGCTTTGTGAAAGACGACTGAATACAATGAAGAATGCAATGAGGAAGAAGAAAACACTTATTTCAGAAAGCTTAAAATCTTTACAATCAGGTATGAATCTATATATAGCTCTCACTGAATGTTCTAGACCCTATTACATACAATTGTGTAAGTATCTAAATCCTAACAAACTTCTCTAACTGATCCAGCTCATGTAACTAACTTTCCCGCACTTTTTTTATATTTGAATTTGTATGCTCATGAGCTGTTTGACATAATGTCCAAGTAACAAACTCTGTTGGAGTAACAAACTCTGCTCTAAACTCTGATAGCTAAGCTATCAGAGTTTAGCTGTCTGTCTCTGTCTCTTGTTCTGTAGCAGCTATATTTGTAACAGTGGATGACTATTTTAATGTCAAGTATATTCAAATGTTTTTAATACAAAGTAAAAAATTTCTCTGTTATATAATTTTGCAGCTTGTAGTTGCCTATCAAGTCGACCATACGCGGTCGAATTTACCCTACGTCTTACCCCAATAATATTACAAATATGTTAATTTTAAAGTAGAGAAAAACTTATCAGAAAAAAAATATATTTTAAATTAACTTAGTATCGTAAAGATACATTAATATACCAGTTGGTTAAATTTTCATTTTTTAACTTTTCGCACCTATCTATAACCTTTATTAATAAGCGAAACCCCATTTTAATGGTACCAAATTTGGTTCACACCTTTTTTTGGTTCCACCCCTACCATCCTATTTCACGTAGAAATCCTATCTCATGTAGAGTTCTATGTTGTTTTTTTAAAAAATTCTAGATTTTTAAAAAAAATATTAACCTAAAATATATTATAATATTATTGTTGTACTAAAATACATTAAATTATTATGGTATCAAATTTGGTTCATACCTTTTTTTTGGTTCCACGCCTAAAATCACATCTCACTTAAAAATATGTTACGTAGAGTTCTATATTATTATTTTTAAAATTAAAAAATTTCTATCTCACGTACGTAAAGACGAAACCCCTTTTTAATGGTACCAAATTTGGTTCATACCTTTTTTTGGTTCCACCCCTACAATCCTATTTCACGTAGAAATCCTATCTCACGTAGAGTTCTATGTTGTTTTTTTAAAAAATTCTAGATTTAAAAAAAAGCGATGCCTATTCCTGTAATAAAATCCGTAAATCCAATCCATCTAACCCTTGAAGGTTTGTTTTGATTGGACTTATTGTAAAATGAGATTATCGCCTGACAGTCTGTTCGGATAGTTATCTCCCTTTTATCCAAATAATGAATTTTGAAGGACTGTAGACTTTCCATACAGGCGTATATTTCTGCATCAATCGTGGATTTTATGACTGGGAACTTTCCACTTGCATAAGCGCATATTTTTTCTGAGGATTTCGGATCATTTTTCTGTTTCTTCCATTTGCACACTCCTCCCCAACCTTCCATACATCCGTCTGTCTCAATGATGATGTAACTATCTCTGGGGGGAATTTCCAGATCCGGTAATTCCTGGACTACCTTCTTAATTTTCCTCACAATATCCCAATCTGATGGCTTCATCCTTTTGTCTCCGTTTGGGCTTGTTTTACTGTAAAGGGGGCCTAGTAATGTACCGATGTTCGGAACATAGTTTCTAGCGTAGTTGAGGATTCCAAGCCAAGATCTGAGGCCCTTTTTATCCATTAGCTGCTTTTCCTCAAAATTGGCTATCTTTTTGATAATATGGGGCTGCAGCTTGATCTTTTGGTTTCCAATGACTGCTCCTAGGAAATCTACTTCTCGTACTGCAATTTTCATCTTTGTTGGAGACAGTATCAGACCATTTTGCTCACATCTTTGCAGCAGGATTTCCACATGTCGTGCATGTTCTTCTTCATTCCTTGAGAAAACCAGAATGTCGTCTATGTATACTGCTATGAATTCTTCTGTTCCTTTGAAGCATTCATCCATTTTTCTCTGGAATATCGCAGGTGCGTTCTTTAACCCAAATGGCATTACCAGCCATTCATATAGTCCTCCTGGGACTATAAACGCTGTCCATGGTATGCTTCCTTCATCCATTGCCACTTGATGAAATCCGTTCTTTAAGTCAAATTTTGAAAAAAATTGGCTGTTACCAACTTTATTTATGATCGTATTAATCCCTGGGAGGCTGTACTGATCCTTATGAGTATTATTGTTAAGAGTACGATAATTGAAGACCATTCTCTCCTTTCCCCTTATTTCCTTTCCTGTTTCTGGGTCAATGCTTGTGCCTGATTGTACGATCATTGCCATTGTTCGATGCCTACTTGAGCTTTTTCGGATTACCCCAAGTTTTAGCAGAGCTTGTATGTGTTGATCGAACGATTTTTCCATAGCAGGCGTGATGTGTTTTAATGGCTTATCTTGTATGCAGATATCTGGATTAATGATTTCCAATCTGCATCTTACCTTGTTTCTCTGCCAGTGTTTCAGAGGTTCTTCTCCTATGAATCCTCTTTCCTCAAGCTTCGTCAGAAGGGGCCCACATTTGGCTCTGAAGCCCCTGCTTCCTTTGTCCAGGTTGAAATACACTACTTCCTGTAGCTCCTGGAGTTCTTCATAATCCATGTCAATTTCTGGAATGGCCTTGGCAACAACTTCCTGCTGGGTATTAATACTGGTCACATTTTTATAAAACGTGATATTGTTCCCTTCCAGCCTCAAACCTCCTTGCATGGCCCTTATGAAGTTACAACCAATCATCATTTGGATCCCATCATTTAGCTGCATATCAAAGCAATATGTGAATGGAATTCTGAACCTATTTTCTTCTATCAGCATTGCTCCATCCTTCAGCTTGGTCTTTGTCTCTTGTTTTGAATTTATCCCACTGACTATAATACTATATCTTGCCTCTTCCACAGCTCCTGGAGGTACTGACTTTCTGTCTACACAACACGAGGATGCTCCTGTGTCTAGTATGGCCTTTAGTTTAAAAGGCATTTCTCCTGGAATGTTAAATCTTACCTCAAAGTTATATAACCTGTTTGGAATATGTCTTGAGGGTACCTGAGGGGTGTTTTGAACTGCTTTCATGGTGCTTTCCTCAATAAGCAATTTTACATATTCTTCACCTCTTTCATTCATTTCCTCCTCTTCCCCTTTTTCGTATGGAATCCTTTCATTGAAGGATTTCATCTTATCCTTTTTGCTGAGTTCCTCAAAATCTCCTTCAAAGTCTTTTATTACGTTCTGCTCTATTTCCTTTTGCAGTCTTTCATTCTCTGCTAGCAGATAGATAATATATTTCAGCAGCTCTTGTACCAGTTGCTCCATGCTTTGAGGCACAATTACTTCTGGAGGTTTTGGGTTGACCTTTAGGTTCAGCTGAAACTTAGAACACATGGGACATGATGTTAACTTGCACAAACTGCAGTGAATTCTCATCCTTTCATTCGTCCTCATTTTGCAGAAATTGCAATTAATCCACCTTGCATCCTGGATTTCTTGATTTTCTTCCCATGTATGCTTACATATTCCTTGTTCCCCTGTCAGTTGAATCTTATGTAACCAGGGTGATGCTTCTCCTTCTTCTAAGAGGACAAACAGAGATTCTTCATTGGGAAATTTCATCAGGGCAGTTCTTACTTCTTCTTTTACCTCAAGTGATTCTCCTTCTGATATGGAACATATTGCGTCGCTATCTGGCTCATTCATATCGACTGAAACCACATCCCAGTCATCCGGGATGTTGAGCTGTTCCATGACTGCTGCCCTTGCAATATTCCCTCTTTCCTTGGGGCATTCTCTTGAAAAATGTCCTTCCGTTCCGCATATGAAGCATTTACATTTTCGATTTTTGTCCCGATGTTTCTTCTTAAAAACACGAATGTGGGAATCATGTGGCTTCCCTTGATATGTCCTTGCTTTCCTGATTCCATACTTCTTTTTACTTCCATAATATCCTGGAACCGGGACTTTACTACAGAAAGACAAGTCTTTCAGTCCTCTCTGTAAAGCTGCCTTTTTGCACATGTCTGCCAGGTATTGATATGAGAAATGGATTCTGGGCAGGACTCCAATTGACGCCCCTGGATATTTTTCATTATATGCTTTCTCCAATTCCTTCCCAACTAGTGGTGGCATCTTCCTGAACAATTTGTCTGACAGCTCGGTAGATATGAACATTCTTCCTGATTTGGCAGCTAGAGCCTTGTAATCATTGAGATAATTGAAGATGTCCTTCATGTTATCACATGCAAGTCTTTCCAGTTCTATGTAGGCTCTGTCCTGTTCCTCAGTTGATCCTTGGTAGGGATCTTCCAAAAGAATGATCCTTCTAACTTGAGACGTGATGTTTTGTGGGTCATCAGCAATATTGACAATTTCCTCATAAGCCTGTGGATAAGCCATTCTCCATTGAATCCACATTTTCTTCTCTATTTCTCCCAAGAGGTTTTCTACGTAATTAACCTTTGCTCGATTACTCTCC
This sequence comes from Heracleum sosnowskyi, assembly GCA_030848705.1. Lineage (NCBI taxonomy): Eukaryota > Viridiplantae > Streptophyta > Magnoliopsida > Apiales > Apiaceae > Heracleum > Heracleum sosnowskyi. The sequence goes on along the minus strand of CM061242.1, from coordinate 1,918,432 downwards.
CATGTCTTTTCATTCAGCAGGTTAATCGTAATTGACTCCCATCGAGATATTACATCACTGTACATTCCAATGTCATCTGGGAGAGTTAACATGACTCCGTTACTGGCATTCGCCGGGGGCAGAGTCCAATTTTCATTCTGCATTCTTCCACCAAACTTTCGGACTGTAGATCTTATGTCATTTATCTGGCTAGAAGGTCCTCCTGTTGTTTTTGCTGGTGGATAATTTACCTGACCCATTGTTGGCTCTGTAGGGGGCCGATACCCTGATATTGCGTTGCTGCTTCCACTATAGACCTGTTCTTGCAGCTGCTTTAATTTTGGGTATGGGAGTTCATACTCCATTGCCAAAACTTCCTCTCTTCGTGTTTCCTCTGGTCCTTTTGCTAATTTTGTCAAAGGATTATCCCCATCATTCTTCAAAGAAAATGGGTTTACCCATTTTTCATCTTCATCTTCTTCCGTGTCCCAAATAACCGAGACTTCCTTTTTCAGGGAGTTTAGCCTTTCTGATTGTCTAGACCAGAATTTCAAAACTCCGATGGTGTCATCCTCATCTTCTGAATCTGCCATCATTACTAGCTCCTCATTTTGCTCATTGTTGTCAAAATCTTCTGGTAAGAACTGCTGGACTTCATCCGTATAGAGCTGCTGTTTAGCATTCTTAAGACCATAAGGCATATGTTCATTGTTGGATCTTTCATCATATTCTTCCACTCGAACATGCGTCTCATATTGTTCTGGCTCATCGTCTGATTCCCATCCCGTTGGGATGATTTCTTCCAGAGGTATATGGGCATTTGGTGATGGACTATATTTCAAAAAATAGTCATACTTTCCGCTTGGTTCTCCCAAAGTGTCCCATATTGGTTCTTTCCTCTCTTCACGTATCATGAGGATTGTTTCTTGTCGTTCAAATTCCTCTTCGTCAGAATCTTGGACAAAAGATGGTCTGGGAGGTTCTCGTCGTTGGTAATTTCCAAACCTTAGGGATACCGTTCCGTCCGCTCGTGTTCTTGTTTGGACCTGCTGCGGAATACTGCTGCTTGGAATTACTGGTGCCTGGAGGACCCATTGTCTTCCTTGTAAGGCATTTGTATCGTATCTTTCTCCTGCTACAGCTCTTATTCCTGTGCTTGCAAGGTAGTCCACCACATTAGCAACATTGTACCTGAAACCTACGTTGCTTTCATTTGTTATCCTTCCAATCAAGGATCTTGTGATTAGCAGGTTGCTTTCGCCCATCCATTCTTCATACCCTCTTGTTTGGATAGCCAGTTGAATATGATTAGCGAAATCTTCTATGCTCATCATTAATTCTGGGGCTATATAGACAAGTTGAGTTCCTGTTGAGAGGTCTACTTCAATGGTTCCAAGGATGGATCTATCGTCTTGCCACCTAGTGTCCCTTAAGACAACCAGTGCATTTGTTCCAGCGTTCCTCCGATGTAACGCCTGGATTCGTACCATCATTAGTCCTACATGGATATGCTGCAATCCTTCTCTTCTAAGTCTATCAAGACTTTGCTAGTTTATGAACCTTCGATCCACCTGAGTGCCTACTCCTGTGCAGAGGATTCTTTCCTCCATGTAGTGTTGGTAAACACGCCTTACTCCTGTGTCTACCCAGTTATCTTGGTATAATGTTTCTGCCGGAACTAAGTTTGCCCTTCTCTGATGTGACATCCTCAGTTCTTCCTCCGGGTTTAGTTGTTGTTCTAAACTCCTTCGATACCTGCCCCTTAATCGTTTGGGCAGTCTTCTTTGCATGTTGAATTGTAATCTGTTTGTCCACCGATAATCCCTTATTTGATCTTCTTGTGTAGGAAGCTCTTGTGCTGTGCTTGTCCCCACTGAATCCCTTATGCTTGGATTTCTTCTCATTTTTGGGATTTCTTCTTCTCGTTTTCGTAAATCTTTAGGGGATCTGTAAAAACGTAAAATGGACCTTTGGACCTTTTGACAGGCTCTGTTATTGTACCTCCTAGAGATACTTTTTCTAGCTTCTTCGTAAGGTCTTGGATTGAGTCTTCCAAATCAACCTCTTTTCCTGTCTTGTCTTTGAGATTTTTGAGATCTTGACTACAATCGTCTAGTCTTTCACTGATTCTGACTAGTAATTGTATAATGGTGTTATTTTTCTTGAGCACTGCAGTTAACGAGGATGTTTGTCCTCCTTGGAGTCTTGATGGTCTGACAAATCCTTGTGCTGGTGCGTCTAATCCTTCGGTTGCCTTTAGTGCGTCCGTGTATTCTGAGCTCTCAGTGGTTTGAGTCCAACTGCTCATGAAGTGATGAAAGCCTTTAAGTCCGAAACAGCCTGCTTGACTTCTAGCACCTGTTTCCTCAGTTCTTCTGTGAGCTTCAAGGCTTCTTGCTCTACAAGCTTTGGTTGTTTAGTGATTTCAGATACCAAATTATGAACTTCACTCGTGGTCAGGGGATGGAAACCTAAGATGGTTTCTTCTAATTGTCGGATATACTTTGTCTGATGCTGCAGATCTTGTTGCAGCTGCTCAATCTGACTTTGTAAATCCTCCTGATTCCTTGTCTGTTCTTCTTGAATCTTTTTCAATAATTTTGCATGAAAACGGCTAGATGCGATTGTTTTACCAATATTAAAGGAGATGTTATTGGCTAAGTGTTGATTTGTGACTTTTTGGTATGATTCTAGGTTCAGGTACTCAAGGTTAGCTGTTGGAGATGCCTCGTACCACCGTCGTAAGGATTCCTCCCACCTTCCAGACATATATAGGTTTACCTCATGCTACCAATCTTCCCGTCTTATGTCTCTTGCTGCAGTAATATTATTGTTGTACTAAAATACATTAAATTATTATGGTACCAAATTTGGTTCACACCTTTTTTTTGGTTCCACACCTAAAATCACATCTCACTTAAAAATATGTCACGTAGAGTTCTATATTATTATTTTTAAAATAAAAAATTTTCTATCTCACGTAAAAATTCCATCTCACATAAAATTCTATTTTTTCAACAAAATATAAATAAAAAATATATTATAATTATATTATTATTATAATCATCAGCGTCAAATTAGATTTAGATTACTCACCATACCCAATTATAATCACTTAGTTATTAAATTAAGATATTAATCTGAATCTGACACTGAATAATATTAATCTAAAATATATTATAGTATTATTATTGTACCAAATATATTATATATTATTATTATATCCATCAGCGTTACAATCACAATCAGATCAGCCACCAAACCCGATTATAATCACTTAGTTGTTGAAACAAGATTCACCAGACCGGATTATAATCCCTTAGTTGTTGAATCAAAATTCACCAGACCCGATTATAATCACTTAGTTGTTGAATCAAGATACTAATCTCAATCTATTTTATACCCTTGAATTTGTTATCTTAATCTACCTTTGTCCGGAACATCTACAAACACTCTAATTTCTAGGTATCATTCTCCTTCTAACTATCTTGAGTATATTTTAAGTATAATTCTTAGTTTTATGTCTAACCAATCTGAAAACATGTGCAATTTTTTTAAATTATTTTTCTAATCACATAATAATTTTCTTTCACAACATTTCCTTATTTGCTCGACTAATGGAACTTGAATGTTTTTATTCATTTTTAGCTTCTCATCAATTCACGCAGAATTTGCAGTGGGTAAATAATACTATGTTATTATAAGCAAATTAAATAACTTTTTTTATTCTTACTCATCTAAAATTTATATTGTAATTCTAATTTTCTGATTATAACCTTATTTATATTAAATAAATAATTTAAAATTTTAAATAAATTAACTAGGCCCGTGCTTCGCACAGGTTATCTTCTAGTTTACGATAATAAGGCAAAGTGCCGTGCCTATTTACCGTTAGGGTTGTTAACGAACCGAGCTGTTCATGAGTAAGATCGAGCTCGGCTCGATAAGGACTCGGTTCATTAACGACTCGAGCTCGAGCTCGAACACAAAATTTGTGTTCGTTAAGATTAACGAGCTCCAGCCGAGCTATTGGCATGTGCGGCTCGAGCTCGGCTCGATTTTGTTCGGTTCGGGATCGACTCGTTAGAGCTCGAAAAAAACATATATATAATATAATCCTATTTTTTTTTATAAAATTCCAAATACACTGCAAGTAACTATAGCAATGCACTGCTTAATGAATCAAACAATGAAAATTGAAAAGTCCAGAAAGCAAATAGAACAAAGAAAATGTTGCAACATATAAATAAATACTATCTGCTACGTGGCAGCAAAATTTGCAAACCAAGTGGAGGACGAGACTGCACAACTCTAAATCAGGGAATTCTGATGGCATAGTCAGAGACATGACTGTTCTTAAAGTATTTTCCACCCATCACTAACAAGATCCCGTCAGTTACAACCTTTTCAAGGTACATGTACTAATATGATTACATCTCAAAAAATTTAAAGATTACAGCTCAAAAAATTGTACTAAAAACAAAAGATTGTCCAAGTCTCCAAGATTTGCAGGTTGCAACAACATGTCTCTGCAACAACATATCTCCCCAGCACCATATATTAATCAATTACTAACCCGATATGATTATAAAAAGTAATTATTTTAGATAAATAAATAACAATCATATACTTAGAACAATTATGTCGGATCTGCTAATATGTCTTGAATATATCGGATCTGCTAATATGCATTGATAAAGTTCTGCTAATATTAAGCGTGTAAACAAATAACAGTTTCTGAAAAAAAAAATACTTACAGCTTTGTTAGCTGTCGCCTGTTGCCAAGTTGATGTCCTTCAATCTAAAGGTATCACAATGTCCTTATCATCATTCTGCATAACATTTTAAATAGAATCAGCAAGGCAGTGGGCTAAATAAATTCAAGGAACAGTAATATATGTATTAATACCTGTTTAGATTTTTTGAGCCCATACAATTCCCGCACCCAATCAGCTCCGCACAATAACATTTCAACGGTTTCAGGTTTCAAACATGAACAGTGTGGTTCAATAACTCTACCACCAGCGCTGAAAGTTGACTCGTAAGCCACTGTGATAATGGGAATACCTAATATATCACAGGCCATCTTAGATAATATAGGAAATTTTGAAGTATTCCCTTTCCACCAAGATAGAACATCAAATTTTGAACTCGGAGGAATAATATTCTCACTCAAGTACTCCTCCAATTCCGACTTCATGGGCTCAACAATACCACCACTCTCTCTAATAAAACTCTCGTAATCATTCATGCCTTGTAGAGTCTCACTTTGTTCGTTAGTGAAATTTGCATCGGAAGAAGATACTTGACTTGATAAATTCCTTTCTATATTAAATTCTCTTTCTCTATCTTCCTTGCAATACTCTTGATAAAGTTCATTTAATGAATTTTTCAAATAGGTCAAATTTTTTTCAGATTCGTCATCCATCGGATAAAGGGCATGAAAACAAAAGGTTTGAAGCATCATTTTAAACTGTGGATCCATGACGGCACCAATAGACATTATCAAATTAATTTCCCCCCAATATTTATCAAACTTTGGTTTCATAGCACGTGCCATCTCTCGAATATGCAAGTTTGGGTGAATTAATTTTTTCTATTACTTGCTTAACCAACTTGATTTCTGATAAAAAAAAGGTTTGAAGTAGAATATTCAGTCCCGGAAACAACTTTTGTGACATCACAAAAAACCTCAAGAAAAGAACACACACCCTCAACTCTTTCCCAATCTTCTCTATCCGCCACATATTCATTACCCTTCAGACGTGGCATACATTAAAAAAGCATCTTTGAACTCGATAACACATGATATCATATTAAAGGTAGAATTCCAACGAGTTGGAGCATCTAAAATTAATTTCTTACATTTCAAGCCTAAAGACATAGAAACTTCAGTAAATTAATTTAATTCTCCTGCCTTCGGAGGCAGCCACATATTTAATCTCATCCCGAATTTTATCAACAATTCCCTCAATTGGTTCTAACCCATCTTTCACACATAAATTCAATATATGTGCACAACAACGTGCATGAAACATTTTTCCATCAATTGACAATTTTTTCCTAACACTAAAAGTTTGTTTCAGATTTCGCAAAGCAACATCGTTTGCCTTCTTGTTATCCACAGTCAATGTCCCAATTTTATCAACAATCCCCCAATCATTGAAACACTTAAAGAAGGCCTCGGAAATTACATATCCACTATGTGGGGGAGGGACATTACAGAAATTTAAACTCTCATATTAAGCTTCCAATTGCTATCAATCCAATGACCAGTCACAATCATATAACCAAGTTTCTGATGTGATGAAGTCCACATATCCGTTGTAATATTAATCTTCCTAACAGATTTGAAAATTTCTTTTAACTTATTTTTTTCAATCTCATAAGTACTGGTGCAATCCTGTTTTACCATGTGCCTACTTATTTTCTGTCAAAATGGAGTAGCTTTTCTCATAACAACATCAAACATAAAACTCTCAGCATGCCTAAACGGTAACTCATTAACCAAAATATAGTGAGATATGACTTTTGTCATCTCAGAATGGTCATATTTGAAGTTAACAAGTGTTACCTCAGATGATTTATCATCGCTCGGTTGAAACTGAAGTTGTGTTTGCTGTGTTCCTTCATGTAAAATCCGACATTTATCAACATTCCTGTTGAATGTCGTTGTGCACCCCGTAGTACCAAATTTCATTCGTGTTTTGCACATTTTACACACTGCAATTTTTACGTTGTTCTCCACGATCGTATCCAAATAAGGCCAACATCGTGCTTTCTTCTTTCTTTCCTTCTTCTGATAAGGTTTGTTTTGATCGAATTGTTCAGTATCAATGTTGTTTTTTTTTTCTCGAAATCTCTTCTTGTTCAGTCTGATGTTCGGAGGGTGCTTCATCGGCAGTGTGTTCAGATGGTGTTTCATCACCGAGACTTCTTAATTCTTCATCTTGGAATGGTGCATTTTCTGGAATAACTTCAAAGCGAGTTTTTTTTCTCGATTTAGATGTCGACATTAAATCTGTAATATGAATGAGAGTGAACAAAAATACAAAATTATTATAAATGATTTACAAACGAAAATCAATAAATCAATATAAGTGAATAATATCAATATATGCTTCTGTGTTCTGTTTTTGTTTTGTGTGTGTATGTATTGTGTGTGTATGTGCGCGTAGTGTGTCTGTGTGTGTATATATAATATGTGTGTAAGATTCAGAAATCAGAATAGAAAGATTGAGAGTAGAAACTTACGATTTGAGATATTCGATTTGAAATTGAGAGAATCGGGATTGCAATTTGGGTGTGAATTGAGAGAATCGGGATTACGCTGCGGCCGCGCTTTGGATTTAGGTAATTAGGTTACTGATAAATGAAATGAGTTTATTAATTGGGTTTTTTCTTAATTGGGCTTGCTCGTGCTTTTTAGTAAAAGAGTTTAGTAAATAAATTAAAAAAAATTATTAATATTTTGAATGTTAACGAGTTGCTCGATAACGGCTCGAGTACGACTCGGCTCGTTTGTGTTCGATAAAAACTCGTGCGCGGCTCGATTTCTTAACGAACTCGAGCTCAAACATGAAATTTTGTGCGTTAACAAAGCTCGGCTCGGCTCGGTTCGTTAACAAAAAGACTTCAGCTCGGCTCGTTTAGCTCAAAGCTCGACTCATCTCGGTTCGTTAACAGCTCTATTTACCGTAATGCCTATACACACACATCCTATATTTGCTCCCGCTTTCTTTCCAACACAAATTCCAAAGGTAGAGGCATGAAAAACCTAATTTAACACGAACAAAACCCTAGTTATATACAAACGAATACAATCAAAAGAGCAAACAAAATCCTAGTTTTGTTGCGTATCGAATGGGTAAGTACCAACCTTCAGTCGAAATACACTCCTCCCAATCACCAATCCTCTCTCAAATCGACTCCAATCGCCTCACAATTGCTGTGTTATTTTGAATTTCCACAAACTACTGAAATTGTTTCTCATTTTTTGACACAAACTCGCCTTCCCCGTCTAATTACCGCAACAAGCCATTAAGGATAAATTGACGAGCGACAAGTTTATTTATTTTTATTTTACCTAAATCGTTGTTGGGTTGATCCAACGACTCAGAAGCTGAATATCGTTAAACGTAAATGTTTGATATGGACAGGACCCATTCTTTTGATGTTGCATTCCTTTGTTTCTTAATGTTCTCAAATTTTGGATACGCCTCAACAAATTCTATAAATATGGAATCTTGTAGAATAAGATGAAAAACTGATGGAACTGAGAGAGAGAAAGGAAGCCGAAAAACAAATAAAGTAAGCGACACTACTAGAATTATATTCTGTCTCACTAAAATTTGATTGAAAACCGTCTACGTGGTAAAACAACTTTGACGCTAAGTCATCAAATCTAGATACTTTTAAATGCAATAATTTTATTTTCGCACTTTTATCGTAAATACTAAAAATTACTATATGTTAAAATGTAAAAGAATTATCTTAAAATGTAAAACCTATGGTTAATAATATATGTAACGAGTTGTGTATCAAAATTTAAAACACAAATTATACAGATAATATAAAAGTTAGTTTACACCGAAAATTTAGTGGAGTTTCTATCTAGGTAACTTTAATATTGTATTATAAGATTTTTACTACAAAGTTTAAGTACTTTAAGTTTTGTGTTCCTTTCAAATTTCAAATGAGGTTTTTATAGGACCTGTTTGGCAACCGGTTTATAAATCGACTTATGACTTATGTAAGAGGGTGTTTGCTAACCCAATTTATGACCTCAACTTATAACTTATATGTTGATAAGTTAAATGTTAATAATTGGGTACATTTTCATGAACTTATTGACTTATTACTTAATTTTTTTTGTTTTTTAATACTTTATATTTTTATCTTTGTGTTTTTAAATATTTTTTTTTTAATTTAAAATGCAAGTGTTGAAATTATTGTATTTAATAATTATTTTATTTAGCAAACTCTTAACTAACTTATAAGTAAATTTATCCAAACACCCGTATAACTTATAAGAATTCATCAACTTATTCACTTACTCATTTTAAATTATAAGTTAATTTTTTTGTGATACCCCAAACACTCACATAATAACTTGATCACAATTAATGACAATTAATGAGATTATAAAAATTTAGATTTAGATTTAGGAATGCAGATACTGTTTTAGGAGTTACGCCATATCTCTCATCATAATTAGCAAATAAAAATATATCTAATCATCAGAGTTATTGACAACATCTACTGCTCCTTGGCTGCTGAAAGTTTGCATTAAATGACTTGGTGCAAGAACTCTAGAACCATAATAGTGATAATCTTTGTTAGGTGTGGAGTAAGACGTTACTACGTATTACAAATCACTTTTGGACATATATATTAATATAATTTGACATTTTTTGCATGCAATTTTGTCCCCTTTATAATTTAAATCATTCATGTGTGTTACAGCTATTAATTAAAAGTTTTAGAGATTATTTGAAGATAGCAAAGGTGATGAAGGAAAGATAAATTGCATTTTAACTTCTACACTCGAGAAAACAATGAACAAAATTAAATTATATATATTTTGCGAGTTAGTCTTTATCTCTAATGTTCAATTTATCAATATTGTAGACCATTGTTTATTAATTTAAATTTAAATATATTATATTTTTTGAGTCATTAATGAGTGAAATATAGTAGAAAGTTACCAAAATATGTTATAAAAGCAGGCTATCATTAGAGTTTTACCATACAGAACTCCACAAGCAATAGCAAGCATCAGAGTTTTCTCTCCTGAGAGAAGCCTGTAAATTTCCTTTAAACCAACATTCCTTTCATCTCTTGCTAGACTTATTTTTCATATATATCAATTATGCACATATATATTCATATATATATCATTTCTATTCATATATCACCTGCGCGCTTCCTTTACCAACTTTTTTGATCTTTTACTTGTATATTTCTGATTAAAGAATGGTGCATTCACCAAGCATTTGATGTTTTTGTCGTGTTTAATTTGTATCTGCTGATGCTCAAGTTTGTAGTTTGAAGGGGTTAGAGTTTTTAATGTTGTTACAATTTATAATATAGTTGTGTCCATGACAAAAGATGATCAATCTCTTATATAATTTTTATTAATGTCAACACACAATTTCAAGCATAGATTTATATAGTAGAATATCTTTTAATTATATATTTTCGTGATCGGTGTCAAATATTATAAGCATAGATTAGTACTAATATGTTATACGTATCTAAAATTATGTTCTTGTTTATTTTTAAGTTGCAGGTTTTTACCACAGTTTTCATGGAAGAAGGTTTCCCCAGTCTCCCAAATATGCAGACAGAAGTCCAGATCTCCCAAGAAGATTTCAATCAATTTCATTCGATTGATCGAAGATTGTACTTAATTCTTGTGGCAGACTTGCTGCGGGACCCTGTAGAGGCCATGCAGATTATGGCCCTGTGGTTGTGGTTGGAAAGAGTCAAATTCTTTAACATAGTAGAAAGAATCTTGGAGTTGCCTATTGTGCTAATCAATGATCTTGCAGAAGAGGCTAACATATGCTTCGCATTCATTGATAATCCTCTGTCACTATTACTCACACCGGAAGCATGTGAAATTCCTCTCACACAGAGCGTCATACAAAAGAACTTCTCTTTCCAGTATTTTCAAAATAATCGAACACTTGCAAAGCTTGGAGTGAAAAAAGTCTGTAGTACTGTTTGCATGCGGGCATTTAATGATTTAATGCAACAGGCTATCTTGCGAAATGAGGCTCATAGGATAGCCGAGAGACATCAACAACAACTTCTTGTGCACCAAACAATGGTGTCTAATATATTTGGTAATAGTGTGGTGCCAGCAGATGAACGAACAATGTTTGTTACATTTTCGAAAGGCTATCCAGTGGCAGAACGGGAAGTTCGTGAATTTTTTACCAAAATTTTTGGAGACTGTATCGAATCTTTCTACATGCAGCAAGTGAGAAACATAGAAGAGCAAGCTTTATTTGCTCGAATCGTGTTCTTTCGGGCTAACGTAATTCATATGATCCTCAATGGTCATCCCAAGGCCAAGTTTACAATTAACGGAAAACATGTTTGGATGCGGAAATTTATCCCCAAGAGAACTGTGACAGTGATCGGGCAGAGCTCGCAACAGAATCACAACATTGAAACATAGCTAGTTTTGGTTCGTTATGTAATAATTATTATGTGTTGATAAAGTGCGGCGAGCATAGGATTTTTATTGTGCCTTAGTATGATTCAACCGAAATCGGTCAAAAATAAAAGTACGCGATAACAAAGTTTCGACGATGATCTATCGATTTAAATTATAAATGCCGTGTAATATTCACTGTTTCGACGATAATCTATCTGACTTCAATTATGCATGTAGTGTAATATTCAATAATTTATAATTAAATACAATACTTTCAAATAGAAAATATATTTAAAACAACACTTTCACTTTTTTTTTTGAAATCATACATCGCTTTCACTTGTTCAACGTTTTTCCGAAGGTTTCTTATCGTACTACTTATTATTATTATTATTATTATTATTATTATTATTATTATTATTATTATTATTATTATTATTATTATTATTATTATTATTAAACTTTATTTTATAAACTTTATGACTGTATACCAACTGTAACAGCCCGACTTTTCGGACTATTATTCTAAATCAAAACTATAAACTATACAATTATTCAATGATAATTACAGACGGAAGCGTGACAAAGTTCTATACAAAGATAACTATTACAAAAGCGCAGCTAACGATAATCCTCAAAATCCAAAGCTATCCCACTTGAGTTACACCGAACCTGAAAATTATAAGGAATGAGCTATACAACCCAGCAAGAAACTATCACTCAACGGCTCAAAGTAATATTTAAAACATAATTTCTTAACTTTAAATCGATAATATAATCTTAACAATAAAATCACATTTAATTCCCACAGTTCTAAATTACGGTCACACTATGCCAGTGACACGGCTTCTATAGTTAGGGCTGATCATTCGGTAATTCGGTAACCGAACCGAATTATAATTCGGTTACCGAATACCGAATAAGAAGAAAAATTATAACCGAATTAAGAACCGAAATAATTTCGGTTATTTACCGAACCGAATTAAATATTTCGGTTAAAACCGATTACCGAATTACAAAACCGAATTAAGAATAAAAGAATGAATGTAATTTTCGAATTAAGGATTTGTGTTTATAATTTGGGGGTTGTGGATTGTTGTTGGTTTGTTGATTATTGGTTTGTTTGGGTTGTTTGTGAGTTGTGTTCGGGGTTTGTATGTTGTATTGTGTTGTTGGTGGTGTGGTCGAAATCGAGGGAGAGGGAGGAGCACCACCGCGGCGGTGATGGTGGCCGGCGGTGGTGGGGATGGATCGTGGAAGAGAGGGGAGGGAGAGACAGATCGAGAGAGGAGAAGAGAGAGAGATCGACGGGAAGAGAGAGAGAGAGAGAGAGAGAGAGAGAGAGGGAGAGAAAGAGAGAGAGAGAGAGAGAGATGGACAGAAAGAGAGATGCGAGAGAGAGAGAGAGGGAGATGCGAGAGAGAGAGAGAGGGAGATGCGAAAGTATTACTTATATAAATATAATATATAATTATATATTATATATAATTCGGTTAATTCGGTAATTTCGGTAATTCGGTAAAAAACCCGAAAAAACCGAAAAACCGAATAAGCCATATTTCTATACCCGAATTGAAACCGAATTATTTCGGTTCGGTTAACCAAACCGAATTATTTCGGTTATTTCGGTTCGGTATTCGGTTAACCGAACCGAATGCTCAGCCCTACCACGATCATTCCTCACCACCGGTTATTTCGGTTCCACATATATGATTTTTACAAGAATTCAGACTTTATATAGTATACATACAAAATCGGAGTAGTCATACGAACACAATAGACAAAACAAAGAACTCATGGATATATATCATATTATATACCCAAACATTATCACCTATACAAATAATCAAGAAAATATGATATACACATAATATTATATACATGAATTTACAAAAATATAGAAAGAGTACAAGAATCGTTACCCCTTTTTCTAAACTTGTCACAAATCTTCCTCTTTCTCTCGTGTTCTTGTTCTTCCTTTTCTTCTTCTCTCTCTTTCTCTTTCTCTCTCTCAGCGTCTCTCTCTCTCTTCTCTCTTACCGTTCTTTTTTTTTTTACACGACTGTTTGCTAGAGCTAGGGTTTTATCTTTTTTTTTTCACACGCCTGCATCTAACTATGTATTGGTCCATTTAATTAACTTGGGTCAACCAAAATCATTCAATTAAACTAAAGCCCAACTAAATTAAATTAGTACGGCCCGTTAATCCAATTTTATTCTAAAGTCAAATTATATAATTATCTTAAATTTTAATCCACTTCTAATTCTAATTTCTAGCAACTTAAAATCTATTAAAATTATATGAAAAATCAGGGATATTACAAGATAACGAAAATCTAGTGTTATGGAATAAAAAAACGTACTTGTAAATTTACTGCTAGGGTTTAAGAGCTTCGAGCTTTAATGGTTGCTCTTGTGTTTCGTGACTAAATCGGTCCTCACAAGATGCTTACGTATCTCAATCGGTGCTGAGAATCAAGCCAGAAAACGTAGTTCTTGGTGTTGCCCTCGGGGCTATGGCGGCAGGGGCACACCAAGGACATAGTGACTTGTATGTCCTTATTCGAGGATGAAGTCTAAAACGTAGTAGATGACGTATGGAGTTGTGTCCAAAACGTAGTTCTGAGATGAGGGGTCAGGCCCTTTATATAGGCGTTTAGAAGCCTAGTGGATAAGTATTGATTTCCTTGAAGGATAAATCTTATCCTTGACGGTGGATAAGTATTATCACTTACTTGAAGGATAAGTCTTATCTTCGACGATAGATAAGTATTATCACTTTCTTAAATGATAAGTCTTATCCTTGATGGTGGATAAATTATTTCTAGATCCTTCCTTGTAGGAGTTGTTTCCATATCATAACGGACTTGTATTGAAAGAAGCCCACTTAAAAAATAAATAAATAACGGACTTGTATTGAAAGACTTGTATCATAAGTCTTCTCGTGATACTGAATCTAGCAAATAAATAAATTGTATTCTAACTTTCACACTTAAAAAATAAATATCATACTTTTATTTTAATGTGATTCTACATTTTTTTTTATGAATTTAATGATAAAATAACTAAATGATTAAAGTATTAAAGTGATAAATTAATTGAGTCATTAATTAATACAATAGAGAAGAAAGTCACCTAAATCTATTACTCTCCGTTGCATTAATATGCATTAATATTGGCATCCTGATTTTAGCACGTATTTTTTGGTGCAAATAAAATATGATCGTATAACTCTTTTTTTTTTTTTCAAATTTTCATTTTCTAAATTTCAATTTAATAATATTCATTTTAGAGTAAATTCGAGGAATTTCTATCAAATTGGACACTAGTCAAATATGGTCGGCTTGTAAACTGCAAGTAAGATTAATTTTAAAATTGAAGGAAAACAATAAGTTTGTGTATTACAACTACTTTAATAGTTTGTGATAATCATGTATAATATCTACAAGCCTATAACCCGTGTGATGCACTGATAAATTTTAGTATTTTTAATTTATTATTTTAGTATTTTTATATAATTTACTATTATTTTTTTATCGTATTTTATTAGCATTTATTTGTATTTTGATCTTAAATTTTTTTAATATGTTGTCGACAGAATAATATCTTGAACTTTTGAATGTAGCTTAGAAAAATAGATGATATAAATATTTAATAATAATAATATGTTGTTGACGAGATTCGAATTTTGAACCCGTGGGAGTATTTTAGATACCAAGAAAATAATATTCTTTTAATATTACATCAAACAGTTCTCATTTATCCATATTTATATCTAACGGTTATTATTTAGAGAACCAAACTACCAACCAACCAAATAGATGGTATTTTGCTTATAATAGTATTTTTTTTATATGATTTTTTAGTATTTTTTATCTTATTTTATTAGCATTTATTTGTATTTTGATCTAAATTTTTTTAATATGTTGTTGACGGGATTCGAACCCTGAACCCGTTGGAGCATTTTAGATATCAAAAAAAGAATATTGTTTTAATATTACATCCAACAGTTCTCATTTATCTATATTTACATCTAACGGTTATTATTTAGAGGACTGAACTAAATGACCAAACTACCAACCAAATAGAGATGACCAAACTACCAACCAAATATAGGGCGATTTGCTTATAATATTATAGTATAGATAAATAGTATAGATATAGATAGGTAGGAATTTATTATATTGTTATATAAGATTGTTGCTACAAATTTGAGGTACCGTTCGAATTTCTTTTCCTTGAAATAAGGCGCACTTCAATACATGCTAATGCGTCTTGTCTTAATTAGCAGATATTTTAAAATTGTGAAAATTTATAATCACATTTGTGTATAAAAATATTCATGATTTAAATGCATTTCGTGTACCTAATGTATTCAAAAATTGCATTTTGTATACCTAATGTACCAATTGAACACGTTGTATACCTAAACTATACTTATTTGGACAAAGTATGTATTAACGTTATTATTTGTTTAACCCCATTAGTTTACTATGTATTTGATTCCCTTCATTTCTTTCCCTCTATTTCTTTCAATCCCATTTTCCCTTAATATTGATTGAGGTCTACTTTCCCCTTTCTAAAATCAAAATGCTTTGTTTCTGTGGGATGGTTGCTGTTGAACGGACATTGTGGACTAACAACAATGCTGGGTGTAGGTTCCTCGGGTGATACATCGATTAAAATCAAGGGAACATGCAAAATCTTTAAGGACTAGTAAATCCAAACCATAATATGTCAATAAGCAAAGAGTATTGGACAAATAAAGTGCATGACTAGGCTTCTTTGATATTACCTCCGTAATCAAGAACTTCAGTGCCAAAACAACCACCGCCATGATCGACATCACGTATGATCAACCATGTCATCACTTTATGTGCTCGAATTACGTACACAATATAATCAGCCGATTTCAAATTAATTACCAGTAATTAACTGAGAGAGAGAGTTTCGAGATAGTGCTTTCAATACAATAATGGAGGTGGGAGTAAATTCTAGGTTTTATGTCCTAAAAGTTACGTGAAAAGACAAGAACACCCCTCTGTTAGCTTTTAAACACTAACGGGATTAAACCAATTTAACGTGAGCACACAATTTGCCCAAACAACCATACTTCAGGAACACAATTTGTCCAATTGGTACATTAGGTACACAAAGTGCAGATTTTGAAAACATCAGGTACACGAAATGCATTTAAGTCAAATATTCACAGTAGCAACAACTTAATATTTATGTTAAGCGATGGGAAGTTAAAGTGATAATAGTTGTACAATAAATATCTTAATGCAAAAATCAAATAACAAAACAGTTTATTATCCTTGTTAGGTGCGGGGTAGGATGTTACTTCATATTACTAATTATTTTTGAATATATACATATTAATATTATTTGATGTTTTCTTCATGCGATTTATCCACTTTAAAATTTAAATCATTCATGTGTTACATTTATATAAGTTATCCACATATAATCTCAAGAAACCTGCAAAAAAACAGCAAAAAAAAGTCTTAAGACACTAGTTTAAGAAAAAAAATATCAGATAACAAAATTTATTTTATCGAAAAGATCTCGAAAAAGCAGAAAAATAAAAAATATAATGACGAGGACTTTTATTATATGTAGGACCTTACTATTGTTAGACCTAGTACTTTTATATATGTATTGCAGCACATGTACTGCACATATTATTTAGGGAACTTGTAGTATACAGTACATTATATATATAAAAACTACTTGGTCTAACTTTAAGTATTACACTCAACTTTTGCCTCATGACAAAATATCGACTAGTGAAGTAAAATCTAATCAAAGGGGTACTTGTAAAGTCGGTGATTAATCGCTAGACGGCGGGTCACCGAATTGATTAACCGAAAATCAGTCAATTAATCGTTTTTTCATAAAAACGGTCAAAAATCGGCTGAATCGGTCAAAAATCGGATTAATCGGTCAAAAATCGGACTAATTATTAAAAAATAGTAAAAAATAGTTAAAATTAAAAAAAATAATAAAAAATTTAAAAGGTAGAAACTTGATTAAACAATAGGAAAACACATTATTTTTGTACATATAATTATAATTTTAGATGCCTAAATCGTAAATTCTCCTAAGTTTTTCTATTAAATTGATCTCTAATTCAAAAGTTAAACCTTCAAAATTTTATTTATTACAATTTTATAACATTTTTAACATATTTGCATAAATATATGATAATAACATATGTTTAGTTGAAATAACGAAACAATTTTATAATTGTATATAAAAAATATTATTAAATTTATTCCGATTAATGATCCGATTAATCATTCCGATTAATCCCCGATTACCCGATTAATCCCTGGACGGTGCCTTCACCGATTAACTCCGATTCCCGCTTTTTACAACACTGCTTGTATCTAGCAAATAATAACTTATAATGAATGAGACAAAAATAATAAGAAAAATATATTTGATGGAAGATAAAATTAATATTTTACAAATATTTTGAATTTTAAAATTTTAACCTTGATTATGAATATAAATTAGTCAAATATAAATCAAAGTTGTACAAGAGGAAAATTTTAAAATAAAAATTTATTAGCACCAATAAAATGATACAAAGAATTTCAGTAAAAAATTTAATAAAATTAAATTGTGATAAACAAAGTACTTTTAGGAAAAGGTAATGATGTAGATGAATTAAATGAAATTAATTTATGTAATTTAATTATAATTAAAATATTGAAAAATGACATTACAGTATTGATATTGTTGTGGAATAAAAAACGTACTTTGTGAATTTAATGAGCTTCGAGCTTTTATGGCTGCACTTGTGTTTCGAGACTAAATCGGTCCTCACAAGATCCCTACGTATCTCAAATTGTTATTGAGAATCAAGCCAAAGACGTAGTTCTGATTGTAGGATCAGGGACCTTATATAGGCGTCTGGAGCCTAGTATTTATGGTATGTTTAGGAGTCTTAGCGAATAAATCTCCTTTTTGATATTGGATAAACATTGTATTGCTTGCAGGATAAGTCTTTTCCTTGTCGATAAAGGCTATGACTCATTAATTGCCTTTAATTGGGATTCTGGATCCTTCTTTGACCAATTTGCCATAATTTGGACTCTTTTTATGAGCTGTATATTTTCCCTATTCATTAATTATGAAATTAATGAATAATCAGGGTTTCAGGCCTTGAATATTGGGCCGTGTTCTTGGACCAATTCGGGTCTAATTAATATGTCATTAATTATATTTTTAGGGTTATTTTTAGCCCATATCATTTGCCCCCCAATTTCTAGGAAAACTTTTCAAGCTTTCGTTGAAATTATATTGACCTTTTTCGAGATTCGGGGTCTTTTTTATCCTTTACCTAGGACTTCATTTACACTAGTGTTTCACAAATATCGTCTTATTGCAAAGTGTGAAGCGACCTACACATTTACGACGATTGCTGCCTTATTCGAGGCTAATTTGACATTTATATGAAATATTCCTAATATTTAAGGAATTTCCATGTACCCACGGGTATCTTTAATAATTATCCCTAATATTTTAGGAATTTCCATGTACCCATAGGTATTTTTAATAATTATTCCTAATATTTTAGGAATTTCCATGTACCCACAGGTATTTTTAATAATTATTCCTAATATTTTAGGAATTTCCATGTACCCACAGGTATTTTTAATAATTATTCCTAATATTTTAGGAATTTCCATGTACCCACAAGTATGTTTAATAATTATTCCTAATATTTTAGGAATTTTCATGTACCCACAGGTATTTTTAATAATTATCCCTAATATTTTAGGAATTTCCATGTACCCACAGGTATTTTTAATAATTATTCCTAATATTTTAGGAATTTCCATGTACCCACAGGTATTTTTAATAATTATTCCTAATATTTTAGGAATTTGCATGTACCCACAGGTATTTTTAATAATTATCCCTAATATTTTAGGAATTTCCATGTACCCAAATGTATTTTTAATAATTATCCCTAATATTTTAGGAATTTTCATGTACCCACATGTATTTTTAATAATTATTCCTAATATTTTAGGAATTTCCATGTACCAACATGTATTTTTAATAATTATTCCTAATATTTTAGGAATTTCCATGTACCCACAGGTATTTTTAATAATTATTCCTAATATTTTAGGAATTTTCATGTACCCACAGGTATTTTTAATAATTATCCCTAATATTTTAGGAATTTCCATGTACCCACAGGTATTTTTAATAATTATCCCTAATATTTTAGGAATTTTCATGTAACCACAGGTATTTTTAATAATTATTCCTAATATTTTAGGAATTTTCATAGCTCAGGGGTGAATTTGTCATATTTGAAACTTCAGTGGAGAATTTGTCAATTTCTAAACTTCAGGTAGGAATTTGTGAACCACTCGGAACTTGGGGTACTAAACTGCACTTTGACAGTTTAGTCTCAATTTGCCACCTGGTCGAAGCATTCGACCTCATTTGAGGGGTCTCACTTTCGACCTCATTTGAGGTCGACTGAAATGTATTATTATTTTTTTATATAAATATTATTGAATAATAATATTTATTTTACCCAATTTTTTTAAGGGTAATTTCGACCTCATTTTGAGGTTTTTTAGACCTCATTTTGAGGTATTTTAGACCTCATTTTGAGGTATTTTCGACCTCAATTTTTTGAGGTATTGTCGACCTTGTTAGGCCGAATACACAATATATAATCAAATATGTATGAGAATAACAATCAAGAACACAAGTTTGTAAATCAACAAACTGAATTATATTAAATAATTCTCTCTTAGTGATGTTAATGAATCACAAAGAGCTACTAGGTTACAAGAATAATAATTCTATGTTCGCATCCCTTCTAGGGATAACCTATCTGTGTTTATATAGTACACATTTACATACAATCCATCTCTAATTGATATTCCTATAAGTTAGCTATACAATTCATATCAATCAAGGATTGCTTCTTATCTTCTATTCCGTTTCCTTAGCTGTATCAATATATTCTGCTTCTTTCCATCTTCAGAATATATTGCTTCAAGAATATTCAATTCAGCACCGACAGCTAATTCAACTATCACCACGTCAGACTTTAACAAACTCTGACTGGCTTCAGTGTAAACTCTGATGATCACCTGTTGCTTAAACACTGATGAACAAACGTCAGCAATTATATCTAACAATCTCCCCCAACTTGTGCATAATAAAAATGTACAAGTTAAACAGATAATTGATGATGTCAAAACATATAACAAATGCAGTGTTTAAAATATATCAGAGTTTAACTTTAACTTAGAATAGAAAACTTTAAAAAAAAACTTACAATCAGACTTTATTTGATTTCTTGAATATCAGGAACAGTTCTGAGATAATCCATGATAAGTCTTCTTTCAGCCCTTTCCAGCTCTTCAACCATAACTTTCTTTAACTCTCTCAACTCTGGATCAGATTCTCCAGTCTGATAAATTGCAGCTCTCAGAGAATAGATGGAATTTTTCCTCATCACATTCCCTAGCCTAATAAAATATGGTTTATCAGATTCTAGATTGAACTCTAAGACTTTAACTCCCAGATCAGTCCTTAGTCTTGAACTGTTTCTCATCTCTATAACCTTTCCATAAGCATCTCTGTACTTAGGAATGTATGCACTTGATACTCCTCCTCCAAGCATTATCTTCGACTTCAGCATCCTTTCTCTGATAACTAAAGCAGCATCATGAGTATTTCTATTTTTGACTTTTAACAAGTATAGAACATACTCCAGTTCTTCATAAGATTTGAGATAGATGTCAGACTCTGCAACCTTGTAAACTCTTCCATCATTCATAAAATACAACAAAAACTCTTTCTTCAACACTTTATGAAATATCATCTGAACAGAGTCTAGCATATCAAGATTTTCTTGAGTAATGATACCAGATACTGCCAGTGATGATTGATCTCCAGGTCTGTTGTTTATTCTCTTCTCCCTATGTGAACCTAAACCAGACTTATCAAAGGATTCTTTTCCAAGTACAGTCCTGGTTTGAGAAAAGTCCACAGGTTGAAGTGTCAGAGTTTCAGAGAGTACAGGTCTTCTAAAAGTACCTTGGAGTTGAGGTGCTAGTTGAGTTTGCACAACATGAGCCTTGTCAGAGGTTGTCATAACTTTAGTAGAAACATCAACTTGAGCAGCGTCAGAGGTTGATTTACTTAATCTTGTTTCAACTTGAGCAATGTCAGAGGTTGATTTACTTAATCTTGTTTCAACTTGAGCAATGTCAGAGGTTGAATAGTTCTTCCTTGGTAACTGTCCTTCATCTACCAGTTTACCTTTGCCTTTATCAGAGTTTGCTAACACAGGCTTCCTTGAGTCTTGTATACTCTGTTGAGAATTCTCTTTGATAGAGATTCCAACTTCCTTCTTTCTAGGAACCTTGACAGCTTTCTTCTTGTAAGTACCATCCTTCAATTTCTTTTCATGCTCTTCAGCAAGACTCAGCATTTCAGCTTCCATGTCTTGAACTGTAGCTTCATTTCCATGCTCTTCTAGAAATATCTTGGCAGCAATCTCTTCATCAGTAGATGGATTAGATGATATTATTAGACTCTTGAGTCTTGAAGAAGATTGACCACCAGAGTTTATCCTCTCAGAGTTTGTCTGTTTTGATCTTTGTCTCCCTATCTTTTGAGCAAATTTAGACCTATTCTCTGCTTCTCTACTTCCACCATCAGTAGAATCATCCCTCCGTCTCAGAGTTTGAGTGTCTTTACATTTGTCCTTAGGTACACTCTCCCCCTTTTTGACATCATCAGAAAGTAGTACTGATGTCAGTAATTCTAGAGCATTAGAAATAGAATTCAATTGTGCAGACATAGCAGTCTGATTCTCTTCAACTTTCGACAATCTGGAGTTAAAAACCTTCTGTTCTTTACACAAAGAGATGTATAGAGATTTATCCTTTTGCAATGTAAGTTCCCTTGCAGCTATGTCATTCCTTAGACCATCAATAACCTTGTCAGTACCATCAAAACGATTATTTAATGATTTGACTTGGACTATTGTAGCTTTTAGATGAGTTAAAATAATAACTGTGAAAATTAAAACCCAAACGTTTTAATCATTACTACACACAGCAGGCGTCTTTGAAAAATGTGTGAGTGGGACAGATGTCAAACGTGCATACGCTGACAGCTGTATGTAACAACTTCCAATACACACGCGCAGTAAAAATAGCCATAATTACCGCTTATCACATTGTTCAAAACACTCAACCTCTCTCTCCTCTGTTTAATACAAATATGAACCGTTTGTTATCATACTCTTTCGAATTTCAAAACAAATGTCTAATCTCAAAATTATAAAATGTCTGAAACAAAGAAATCATTTTAACCATCAGAGATTAAAATAAAGTTACCTCGGCATATTTCACACAATACATCAGTGTTTACCATTTGTCCTTCTTTGTTAATAAACTCTTTTCTCAAACTGTACAGGTGTGAATAATTGTGTGTGCAATAGCAGAGTTTACCGAAATCAAATATTTAGATCATCTCAAAGTGCGTAAAAACCACAAACTAAAGTAGTAAAAACTGGTTGCCTAAACTCTCATGTATAACATAAAATCTGATTTTATATCTAAACTCTGTATTCTGATATCCTTTCATTTGGATATATCTTTTATTTTTCACCCTCTTTATATATATATATATATTTTTTTTATACTTTTTCCAGTAATCAGTGGTTGGCACTAGTCACCAAAAATCAAAGATTTTAGCCCTTATTTCATACAATAAGTTCTTGGATCTTCCTAGGCACAACATGATCTCAAAGGAATTTGTGTTCTTTTTGGCATCTTTTGATTTGAGGGTGAATTATTTGCAATTAATAATCAGAGTTTAGACTTGTCATCAGTAAATACAATTAATTTATGAGAGAAAATGCAAACAGCTTATACAAACTCAGTGTACAGGATCAATAAACTAAGAGATGCTATAAATATAGAGACAGTATCATGCTGTGTAAACTTACTGCACATATTTGAGATTAGAATATATACAACTCTTAAGGATTCATAATTACTTACTAAGAATTATGCTTCATACAAATTTCTTCATTGGTCCATATGTTTCAGACAAAATTACAATCAGAGTATAGCATTAGACTGTTACTATCAGAGTATGACCAACACTTTATGACTAACAGAATTTAGCATCAGAGTTTACTTTCAGAGTTTATGACACTGGTACTCATAACAGTTTATACATGCAAGGAATCATGAGCATTAAAAATCAAACATGTATAGATTTTGAGTCTAACCCGTATCTTTAGTCAGAACCAGAGATCATTCCAAGTTCATTTACCAATCTTGTAAAAGTAGCTTCACTCAAAGGTTTGGTGAAGATATCTGCAAGTTGTTGGTCTGTAGACACAAAATGAAGCTCAATGTTTCCTTCTTCCACATGTTCTCTGATAAAATGATACCTTATGCTGATGTGCTTGGTCATGGAGTGCTGTACTGGATTACCTGTCATAGCAATAGCACTTTGGTTATCACAGAAAATAGGTATTTTAGAGTACTTCAAACCATAATCCAGCAACTGATTCTTCATCCACAGAATCTGTGCACAACAGCTACCAGCAGCTATATACTCTGCTTCTGCTGTAGATGTGGAAATTGATTTTTGTTTCTTACTATACCAAGAAACCAATCTGTCACCTAAGAATTGACAGCTTCCACTTGTACTTTTTATGTCTATCTTACAGCCTGCAAAATCTGCATCAGAGTAACCAATTAGCTTAAACTCTGATTCTCTAGGATACCACAAACCCAAGGTTATGGTTCCTTTGAGATATTTGAAAATCCTTTTGACAACTGTTTGATGAGGCTCTCTGGGATCTGCTTGAAATCTTGCACAAAGACATGTTGCATACATGATATCAGGTCTACTTGCAGTAAGATACAGTAAAGACCCTATCATTCCTCTGTAGTTTGTCATATCTACTGAGGCTCCTGTGTCTTTGTCTAGCTTTGTTGCTGTAGCCATGGGAGTTGTAGCAGATGAACTATCAAGCATACCAAATTTCTTGAGAAGATTTCTGGTATATTTTGCTTGATTGATAAAAATACCATCATCTGTTTGTTTGACCTGTAAGCCTAGAAAATAACTAAGCTCTCCCATCATGCTCATTTGGTACCTGGATTGCATAAGCTTTGCAAACTTCTTACAAAGTTTGTCATTAGTAGATCCAAAAATAATATCATCTACATAAATTTGAACTAAAAGCAAATCATCACCAGTATTGAAATAAAACAAAGTTTTATCAATTGTACCTCTTGTGAACCCACTTTCGAAAAGAAATTGAGCAAGAGTTTCATACCATGCTCTTGGTGCTTGCTTTAGTCCATATAATGCCTTGTCAAGCATGTAGACATAATCTGGATGCTTAGGATCTACAAATCCTGGTGGTTGTTCAACAAACACTTCTTCTTCAAGCTTCCCATTGAGAAAAGCACTTTTTACATCCATCTGAAAGACTTTAAACTTCTTGTGTGCAGCATAGGCCAGAAAAATTCTTATGGCCTCCAATCTTGCAACTGGAGCAAAGGTTTCATCATAGTCAATTCCTTCCTGTTGTGAATAACCTTTAGCCACAAGTCTAGCCTTGTTTCTTGTAATCACACCTTCACTGTCAGTCTTGTTTCTGAAAACCCACTTTGTACCTACTATTGATCTATTCTTTGGTCTAGGTACAAGTGTCCAGACTTCATTTCTTTCAAATTCATTTAACTCTTCTTGCATAGCTGTAATCCAATTAGCATCTTGAAGAGCTTCCTCCACTTTCTTTGGTTCTGTTTGAGACAAGAAAGCATGATACAAACACTCATTATTTGTTGCACTTCTAGTTCTCACACTAGCATCAGGATCTCCAATTATGAGATCAGGTGTGTGTGCCTGTGTCCACTTTCTTGCTGTAGGTAAGTGGTTTCTTGCATCATTGTTGGATCCTCCCCCTTGATCCATGCTCTCATGATTCATATGTTGACTTTCTGCAGCATCTGAGGCTCCCCCTGAATTGGATGGCTCAGAGTTTGAACTGTCAGAGTTTGAATCAGTTTCCTCAACTGACTCACTTGCTGTGTCTTGTTGAGCTTCTTCACACTCCCCCTCAACTGGTTCTCTATTTTGTTCAATTTGAGAATTTCCAGTTTCTCCAGTATTTACCAGTAGAGGTTCAGAGTATGCTTCGTCAGAGTTTGTCAGACCAGCTTCATCAGAGTTTACATCATCAGAGAATAAATCTTCATTTTCAAAACGTAGTTGATCATATTCATTTTCATCTTCAAGTCCAGTCATTTTCTTGTCATCAAATGACACATGTATGGATTCCATGATCACTTTAGTTCTCAGATTGTAGACTCTGAATGCTTTTGTTGACAATGGATAGCCAACAAAGATTCCTTCATCAGCTTTTAACTCGAACTTTGTCAATTGTTCAGGATGAGTCTTCAACACAAAACATTTGCATCCAAATATATGAAAATATTTCAAATTTGGCTTCTTATTTTTCACCATCTCATATGGTGTTTTCCCATGCTTGTTGATCAGTGTAGCATTTTGAGTAAAACAAGCAGTTTGAACAGCCTCTGCCCAGAAATAAGTTGGTAATTTTGCTTCATCAAGCATAGTTCTAGCAGCTTCAATTAGAGTTCTGTTCTTTCTTTCAACTACACCATTTTGCTGTGGAGTTCCAGGTGCAGAAAATTCTTGCTTCACTCCTCTTTCCTTGCAGAAAGCTTCCAGAATTGAGTTTCTGAATTCAGTTCCATTATCACTCCTTATAATTTTGACTTTGTGCTGTGATCCTTTGTCCAGTAGATTTACATGATCCATCAGAGTTTGAGCAGTTTCATCCTTCTTTGATAAGAAATACACCCATGTATATCTAGTATATTCATCAACAATTACTAGAGCATATTTCTTTCTGCCCATAGACATCACATTCACTGGTCCAAAGAGATCAACATGTAGAAGATGATAAGGTTCCACTACTGAAGATTCAGATTTGCTCTTGAAAGATGACTTCCTTTGTTTGGCCTTTTGACAAGAATCACATAGACCATCTAGATTGAGTATTGATTTTGGAAGTACCCTTACAAGATCCTTTCTTATTAGCTCATTGATATTGTTCAAATTGAGATGAGAGAGCTTCTTATGCCAATTCCAACTCTCTTCATTTGACATTCTTGCAGTCAGACACACTGTTTTTCCATCAGAGTTTGTTACCAAACTTGCTTCATAAATGTTGTTGCGCCTGTGTCCAACTAGAACAACTTTTCCATTAGATTTACTGATAAATTCACAGTGTTCAGTATGAAAATCTACATGGTTTCCTCTATCACAGATTTGACTCACAGATAGCAGATTATGCTTGAGTCCTGAGACTAGAGCTACATTTGTGATGATGACACTTCCAAGATTGATATTGCCATATCCCATAGTACGTCCTATGTTGCCATCTCCATAGGAAACCTTTGGGCCAGCCTTCTCCTCAAAATCTGATAGCAGGGCTTTATTTCCAGTCATATGTCCTGAGCATCTACTGTCCAAGATAAGTGTGCTCTCTTTTATGCCCTGCAATCACAAACAAACACTAAGTGTTAGTTTTAAGGACCCAGACTTGTTTGGATCCTTTGGCTTTCTTAACAGTGTTAGCTTTTGCAGCGGAATCACTATCAACAGAGTTTAAACTAACATTGTCAGACTTTACACTTGCAGAGTTTGCTCTAACCCACTTCAAATTGGGTTTTAGCTCATAGTAGTTGTGATAAATAGCATGATAACTCTTACAAGTATAAATAGAATGCCAAGTGCTCCCACAGTGTGTGCATAAAGTCTGTGGTTTAACCCTTACATAATCATTCTTTACTCTTGATGTAGAAGGTAAAGAATTAATGTTTTTGTTCTTATTGCAAAATCTAGCAAGATGATTAGAACTACCACAATTATAACATGTTTTCCTTGGAGCACCAGCAGTAGGCAAATGATTATTTCTATTATTTATGCCTATCTTTCCATTCCTATTCTTCTTGGACCCTTTTGGTTTCATGGCAGACTTTACCTCTTTGAGCTTATGATTGAACTGTTTTCCTGTCATCAAGCCAACATTAACCTGTTTTTCACAAGTTTTTACTGGTTTTCTAACAGCTTCTAATTCCACAACTTTTTCTGTTATAATATTTTCCTGTCTTTCACAGGTTTCATCTGATTCCATATCAGCTTCTCTTACTACAACAGATTTTAACTTAGTGGACTCTGGAACAAAGATCACAGGTTTAAGTTGTGGTTTAACCTTAACTTTGTCTTTAAACCTAAGTTCATCATTTTCACAATAGCCTAAACCTACAGAATCTGTCTGAAACACTTGATGAGTGTCTCTTCCAGAGTTTGTCCAAGTCTTGATTATTTTTCTTTCTTTTTCTAAATCAGATTCTAGCTGCTTATTTATTTTAAGCAACTCCTGTTCTACATAAACAGCATCATCTCTTTCTTTTTGAATCTGCTTCATATTTTCAAGTTCTCCTTCAAGAAACTTGTTTCTATCTTTAAGACTAAGATTCTCAGATTTAATTCTCTCATTCTCTAAAGTCTGATCCCTATAACTAACATGTACGCTTTTCAGATATACTCTTAACTCAGATATATTATCAGTATCATAAGCATAAGTAGTTAGGGGTACCTTATTTTCAGATGATTCAGTCTCATCTTTGATAGTTGCCATAAGAGCATAATTTACTCCATCATCAGAGTCTGAAGTATCTGCCCAGTCTTTGCCTTTAGAGATGAGTGCTTTCTCAGATTTTCCTTTCTTGCATTCTGGAGCATAGTGACCCATCTCCTTGCATTTGTAGCATTGGATTTCAGATTTATCCTTCTTGCCAGACTTGGTCTCCCTTCCATCAGACTTTCTAAAACCTTTCCTTTCAGAGTTTGAATCTTTCCTTGAGAATCTCTTTCCTTTCTTGAAGTTCTTGAATCCCATCTTCTTGAAGGTCTTCACCATTAATGCAGCCATTTGCATCATCTGTTCTTCATCATCCTCAGAGTCAGAAGCTTCATCAGAGTTTGAGTCATCATCAGAGTTTGATGACTCACTTTCAGATTTAATGACTAAATCCTTTCCCTTGGCTTTCTTCCTTGATGATTCCTTCTTAATGGGCTTCTCCTCAACTTTGAGAGCAACAACCTTTGTCTTCTTGCTGGATCTCCTATTCCTTTGTTCTATCTCCAGTTCATGAGTCTTTAACAATCCATAGATCTCATCAAGATCTGTATCTGCAAGATCATAATTATCTCTGATTGTGGTTGCCTTTAAATCCCACTTTTTAGGTAGAGATAACAGAAACTTGAGATTAGACTCTTCAAGCTCATATTCTTTATCAACCAGAGACAGATCATTTAATAGTTTGCAAATTCTGTCATAAGTCTCAGTCAAGGTTTCATTAGTTCTTGAATCAAAGTGCTCATACTCCTGTGTGAGTATTGTCTTCCTGTTTTTCTTTATAGCAGTGGTTCCTTGACACCTGACTTCCAAAGCATCCCAGATTTCTTTTGCAGTTTTGCAACCAATTACTCTGTTAGACATAACATTATCTAAAGCACTGTGGAGAAGATGTCTAACCTTTGCATCTTTTGCAAGAGATGAGATGTCCTCAGGAGTATAATCTTTCTTCTCCTTTGGGACAGTCTTTTGTTCTTGACCAGCAACAACAGGGGCTAGTTTGGTTGGATAATGAGGACCATCATTAATTCTGTCAAGATATTCTGGATCTGTAGCCTCCAGAAACATGGTCATCTTCACCTTCCATATTGGATACTCTACTGGCCTGAGAATTGGAACCCTGATTGTTTCATATCGACTCACAGAATTAGGCTTAACCTGTTCAGCCTTTGGAGGAGCTTGATTTTCTTCAGACATGATTATTACTGTGTTTGAATCGTAAAACTGTATATATTAAACAGCCTAAGCTCTGATACCAATTGTTAGGCCGAATACACAATATATAATCAAATATATATGAGAATAACAATCAAGAACACAAGTTTGTAAATCAACAAACTGAATTATATTAAATAATTCTCTCTTAGTGATGTTAATGAATCACAAAGAGCTACTAGGTTACAAGAATAATAATTCTATGTTCGCATCCCTTCTAGGGATAACCTATCTGTGTTTATATAGTACACAGTTACATACAATCCATCTCTAATTGATATTCCTATAAGTTAGCTATACAATTCATATCAATCAAGGATTGCTTCTTATCTTCAATTCTGTTTCCTTAGCTGTATCAATATATTCTGCTTCTTTCCATCTTCAGAATATATTGCTTCAAGAATATTCAATTCAGCACCGACAGCTAATTCAACTATCACCACGTCAGACTTTAACAAACTCTGACTGGCTTCAGTGTAAACTCTGATGATCACCTGTTGCTTAAACACTGATGAACAAACGTCAGCAATTATATCTAACAGACCTCATTTTCGACCTCGAACCCAGTCTTTTTAGACCTCATTTTCGACCTCGAAAGGTCCCAGGTCGAAGTCTTCGACCTCGTTTTTCCGTGCTTTTTCGACCTCGGTCGTTCGATCTCAAACCCAGTCTCCTTCGACCTCATTTTTGAGGTATTTTAGACCTCAATTTGGTCCCAGGTCGAGCAATTTGACCTCGTTTTTCCGTGTTTTTTCGACCTCGGTCGTTCGATCTCAAACCCAGTCTCCTTCGACCTCATTTTTGAGGTATTTTAGACCTCATTTTGAGGTATTTTAGACCTCATTTTTGAGGTATTTTAGACCTCAATTTGGTCCCAGGTCGAGCAATTTGACCTCATTTTTCCGTGTTTTTTCGACCTCGGTCGTTCGACTTCAGTCTAGAGTTTCTTCGACCTCGGTTGGCTCCAACAACGCCAAACGTGGCTTATAGATACAAGAACTAACTTGAGTTCTAACACCTTAGACCTCATTTGAGGTTTCAACAACGCCAAACGTGGCTTATGGATACAAGAACTAACTTGAGTTCTAACACCTTAGACCTCATTTGAGATTTCAACAACGCCAAACGTGGCTTATAGATACAAGAACTAACTTGAGTTCTAACACCTTAGACCTCATTTGAGGTTTCAACAACGCTAAACGTGGCTTATAGATACAAGAACTAACTTGAGTTATAACACCTTAGACCTCATTTGAGGTTTCAACAACGCCAAACGTGGCTTATAGATACAAGAACTAACTTGAGTTATAACACCTTAAACCTCATTTGAGGTTTCAACAACGCCAAACGTGGCTTATAGATACAAGAATTAACTTGAGTTCTAACACCTTAGACCTCATTTGAGGTTTCAACAACGCCAAACGTGGCTTATAGATACAAGAACTAACTTGAGTTATAACACCTTAGACCTCATTTGAGGTTTCAACAACGCCAAACGTGGCTTATAGATACAAGAACTAACTTGAGTTCTAACACCTTAGACCTCATTTGAGGTTTCAACAACGCCAAACGTGGCTTATAGATACAAGAACTAACTTGAGTTCTAACACCTTAGACCTCATTTGAGGTTTCAACAACGCCAAACGTGGCTTACAGATAGAGGACCTGATTTTGAGGTTCAACATTTTAATTTTCACATCGAAAGGTCTTCATGAACGAAGACAGACATAATGTTTCACTTGTTTCTTTAATTTGAGCTTCCAGTATATCGAATCGAAGCTCGTTCTGAGCTCTACTTCCTCGAATTTTCAGGGGTTTCAACCCTTATATTAACCTTCTTCCAATAGGCCTCTTTAGGCTTTTAGTTGAGCTTGTAACATAACTCTTTGATCCTTCGGGATCTTCTATCCATGCATGTTATTTATGCATATTATGTTTCTTCGTTCTTGCATTCACTTATATTTATTTAGCTTTTCTTTTGTAAGGCAATTCCTAGTACTTGGCCTCTTGAATGGGCTGGCACTTTGATCAAGTGTTATTGGTACAACTTGTTCTTTAGTAGAACAATAAGGAAATACTCAAACAAAGATAAGTAATAAAATAGTGAATGAGAACTTGAAATATTTCCTTTGAAAAAGAGGGTTCGACCCTTACATAGTTCTTTACTTCCTACTAAGAGCTTAAGAGCTCAGAATGGTTTCGTCGACCTTATTGCTACTTGTACTATTAGTGGATCCCTTAAGGAAACACTTAGACATAATAAACTTTTTAAATTTGAGACATGCCAAGTTTTTGGCACCTCAGCCCTTCAAGGGTTCAGGCAACAATGCTCCAATGTAAGTGACTTTGTCTGGTTCTCCCGGGATTAGGGGAATAGGATTTAGATCCTCGGTTGGCTTTCCCCTTCTTTCTTCATCGTCTTTTGAATTCATAACCTCGATTAGGAGAACCTGCCCCCCCCGACTCCATCAGGCCTTAACGCGGCTACATAGCAATTCCTAGCCATCTTTTGATCTCCTTGTTCTTCACCAACCCCGTTCCTTGTTGGGAACTTGATTTTTAAATGGTAAGTTGAGGCAACAGCCTTGAATGCATGAAGGCCTGTCCTACCAAGGATTGCATTATAAGTCGAGGTTGCCTTTATCACCACGAAGTTCAGCATTTGAGTTGCTGTTTGTAAACCTTGCCCTATTGTCATAGGGAGCTGAATAGTTCCCTCTACTTTGGATTCAACCCCATTGAACCCATATATGGGCATGTTTGAAGGAGTCAGTTGTGAATCGGTATATCCCATCTTGATGAAGGCGTCATGGAACAGGATGTCCACGGAAGCTCCATTATCTACTAGAACCCTCTTAGTTTTAGAGTTGCCTATTACAGGTATAATGACCAACGGGTCGTCATGGGGGAATTTCACCCCTTCCAAATCTGAATCATCAAAACTTATTGACACTTCTGTTTTGGCACGTTTCGGTGCTTCTCCAACCACAGTCAGTACCTCTCGGGCATAAGCTTTTCTTGAGTTTCGGGAGGACCCAGCAGCAGTTGGTCCCCCGAATATCATGTTGATGACTGGCCCTCGAGGCTTGGGATTTCGATCTTGATCGTTGTCCCTTCTGTCATAATCCTTTCTTTCATAGTTTCCTTGTTGATTTCCTCGATTCCCATCCTTAGTGAACTTATCGAGTTTTCCTCTTCGGATTAAGAACTCGATTTCATCTTTCAGTTGTCTACAATCGTCGGTGTCATGACCAACTTATTTATGGAAACGACATAATTGATTCTTGTTTCGTTTCTCCAAGTCGGATCTTAGTGGCTTTGGCCGTCGAAGATCTTCTTCCTTCTCAATATCCATCAGAATTTGACTCCTGGGAGTGTTCAATCTTGCATACTCATTGAACCTGGGTCCAAAGTTGTTCCTTTTAGGTGGAGAGTCAGAATCCTTTGCTGTCCTGGGATATTTGTCCCTAGCGTCATACTCTTGAGTCTCCTTTCTCTTTTTTCCGTTTTCACTTCCCTCAACAGTGGGTTCATACTTTCTCATGCTTTCTTCAGCCTTGATATACTTTCCAGCCCTATCTTGGAGCTTCAGCATGCTCTCGGGTGGATGTTTAGCTAACGACCGTTTGAAGTGGTCATCAGTGGTTCCTTGTTGCAGGGCTATCATAGCCACTCTGTCCTCTAAGTCCGGGACTTTCAAAGCCTCTCGAGTGAATCAATTGATGTAGTCCTTTAGGGCCTCATTATGTCCTTGCCGGATTGTCATGAGTGATGCAGAGCTTTTCTCATGCACCCTTCCACTAATGAATTGATTGATAAAAGCTTTACTGAGTTCTTTGAAAGATCCAATAGAGTTGGGAGGTAAATGGCTGTACCAACGTTGAGCCATACCTGCAAGAGTTTGGGGAAACGCCCTACACTTGACCGCATCATTGGCGGGCTGCAACAACAGTGCATTGGAGAAGGTTCTCACATGATTAGCGGGATCTCCCGTTCCATCATAGGCTTTAATCGAAGGCATCTTGAACTTTCTGGATATAGCCGTTTTCATGATGTCTTGAGTAAACGGTGGTGTAGGATCATCAGGATCTCCTAGGGGTAACAGAATGCTAGGATTACCCCTTGGGGCTTCAGCCCTCTTGGTTCTCCTTGACGGTGGATCCAAATTGATAATTGGGATTCCTTCAGCTTGATTTTTTGCCCTTGCGGCCTCTTGTTCTGCCAATACTTTCTTAAGCCTTGCGACTTCTGCCTCATGGGCCGCAAGCTTCTCCTTAGTAGTTTGGGGTTGATCCCGGTTGGTTTGCGAAGAACGTCTCCTTCTAGGAGCGACATCGTCCCCAGTGTATAACCCTCATCCTCGATGTATGGACCCGAGTAATCTGGAAAAGAGATCTGGCGAGTTTGTTGATTCTGAGGTCCCAGACCTTGAACGTAAGGGGGCACATACGCCTCATGGTAGATTGGATAAGTTCCACTACCACCCGCTGTGGGGCGAGGGGGCATGCCATAGCCTGACATCCCCAAAGTCTGATTTGCGTATTGAGGGAGATCAGTAGTGTGGAGTTGAAGGCTTCTCGGTGCATTCATGATGAGTGGAGAAGTCGAGATTGGTTGTTGGTGGATGGTCTCTAGTGGATTAGATCCATGAACGACCATCTGCAGGGGATTCGTCCCTTCAACCGAAATTGGGACTTCCTGTCCTTGAGTAGCGGTGAGGGGGATATTCGCCCCTTGAGTGCCAGTAGTTGGCGGTGGTTGGCTTCCCTGAATCTCCGTTTCAGAGGTGATAGGGAGGCCCTCAGAAGTATCAGAATCTCTGGTTGTTCTTCGTGTGTTTGCCATGGTTGATGTTGTCTTCCCACAGACGGCGCCAAATGTTGTGGAATAAAAAACGTACTTTGTGAATTTAATGAGCTTCAAGCTTTTATGGCTGCACTTGTGTTTCGAGGCTAAATCGGTCCTCACAAGATGCCTACGTATCTCAAATTGTTATTGAGAATCAAGCCAAAGACGTAGTTCTGATTGTAGGATCATGGACCTTATATAGGCGTCTGGAGCCTAGTATTTATGGTATGTTTAGGAGTCTTAGCGAATAAGTCTCCTTTTTGATATTGGATAAACATTGTATTGCTTGCAGGATAAGTCTTTTCCTTGTCGATAAAGGCTATGACTCATTAATTGCCTTTAATTGGGATTCTGGATCCTTCTTTGACCAATTTGCCATAATTTGGACTCTTTTTATGAGCTGTATATTTTCCCTATTCATTAATTATGAAATTAATGAATAATCAGGGTTTTGGGCCTTGAATATTGGGCCGTGTTCTTGGACCAATTCGGGTCTAATTAATATGTCATTAATTATATTTTTAGGGTTATTTTTAGCCCATATCAGATACTAACATATTCATTTTTATTCTTTATAATTTCAAAATTTTATAAAAATGTTGTAAATGAATAATTTGAAAGTAATATAACAATCCATCATACTAGAATAAATCACCTTCATTTTTAAAAATAAGACGAATTATACTAGAATATAACAATCTATCATACTAGAACATATCACCTTCCTATTTAAAGAAATAATCTCTAACAAATTTAATGATTTATAAGTTCAAAATAATAATAATTACATATTCTTAACGTTAACAATTATTAAATAATAAGATTGAAATCTATACTATTATATTAAAGACGAAATATTAAATTTTTTTGTAGTCGGTTTGTGATCTGGTACTTCATAGTTTGGTCATCCAATCTCTAACCGTTAGATCTTTTAAATTAAATTAATGAGAGTCATCAGATATAATACTAAATATTTTTTGATATGTTGTGATTTTACTTAATTGACCTTACTTAACTATAATTCGTGTTTTTACTTAATTGCCCTTATTTATTTATAAAAAATATTATTAAATAATAATATTACCTATTTATAACCAATTACCTTTTATAACTAAAATATATTACTTTTTTATTTTATCTAAAAAATTCCCCTACTTTTCCAAAAATATCACGGACAATTGCTTTTTTAACTAAAACATATAAGCTTTTTATTTTTGCTTACTAAAACCTCTTCTTTTCCAAAAATATCATAGATAGTTTCATTTATTAAAATAAAATAATAAAATAATAATTGTTAATAACAAACCAATTACTTATTTTAGCAAAGTGTATATTCTTTTTTATATTTTCTAACTAAAATTTTTACTTTTCTATTTTTTTAACTAAAACCTTTCATTTTCCAAAATATCACGGACAGTTCTTTTTAATGAAATAAAATAATCATATTTATAATTACTAATAACTAACCGATTAGTTTTTTTTTACAAATCGTATATTTTTTTTATATTTTCTAATTAAAATTTTTCCTAAGTAAACTCTCACATTTTTCAAAAATATCACATGTAATTTCATTTAGTAACATAAAATAGTAATATTATAAATAATAATAATTAACCGATTGCCTTTGTTAGCCAAAATGTATATTCTTTTTTATATTTTTTAAACTAAAATTTCTCCTTTTTAAAAATTATTGCAGACGACATCTATCTATACTATACTATTATATAATAGCCGAAATATTGAAAGTTTTGATTTCGATTTTCGATAATTTATTCTATTTAATCTATCTATTTGTACTATTATATAATATCCGAAACATTGAAAGTTTTGATTTTCGATTTTCTCACATATATAACATAACTACAAACTCTTTTAATTATACTCTACTTAGAATTTAAAAACTCGACCTTTTTTTTTTTGAAAATATTTATATTTATATATATTACAACAAAATATATTGATAGTTTTGACGGTTATCTTGACTAACATGCTTACTAAACTAATAAACTTTTAT
Organism: Heracleum sosnowskyi; assembly: GCA_030848705.1. Taxonomy (NCBI): domain Eukaryota; kingdom Viridiplantae; phylum Streptophyta; class Magnoliopsida; order Apiales; family Apiaceae; genus Heracleum; species Heracleum sosnowskyi. Next base: position 1,882,447 of record CM061242.1, on the reverse strand, counting down.
AAAATCTATACGTTTTTTTAAATTCAAAGTATTAAAGTAGTACTTTTAATTCATTTTAAAAAGGTAGAATTTTCAGAAGTATTAAAATCTCAAAAAATTTAAAAGTAAATTTCAAAATTAATATTAAAGTCGTCCGTGCTTTGCACGGGTTATAGTCTTATATTAAAGATGAAACAGTGAAAGTTTTGTAGTCGGTTTGTAGTTTGGTCCTTATAGTTCGGTCACTCACAACCGTTAGATCTTTTTGATTAAGTCGATGAGAATCGTGGGATAAAATCCTAAAAATTATTATATATAGTACCTTTTTTTAAATTAAAATATCTTATTTTCCAAAAATATCACAAACAATTCTATTTAATAAAATAAAATTATAATATTATAATTTGTAATAACTAACCAGTTACTTTTCTTTAGCAAAAATGTATATTCTTTTATATATTTTCTGATTAAAATTTCTACTTTTTTATTTTTCCTAACTAAAACCTCTCATTTTCCTAAAATATTACGGGCAGTTCCATTTAATAAAATAAAATAATAATATTATAATTGGTAATAACTAACTAGTTACATTTCTTTAGCCAAAATGTATATTCTTTTATATATTTTCTAACTAAAATTTCTACTTTTTTATTTTTCCTAATTAAACCTCTCATTTTTCAAAAATATCACGGGAAGTTCCATTTAATAAAATAAAATAATAATATTACAATTTCTAATAAGTAACCGATTAGCATTTTTAGAAAAATCTTAATTTTTTTATATTTTCTAAACTAAAATTTCTTCTAACTAAAACCTCTCATTTTCCAAAAAATATTACGGGTAGTTCCATTTAATAAAATAAAATATTTATTAACTAGTTATATATAGTAGCCTTTGTATTTTTCCAAACTAAAATATCTCTTTTTCCAAATATATAATGCGCAGTTCAATTTAATAACATAAAATAATAATATTATAACTGCTAATAAGTAACCATTTTCCTTTTCTTAGCCAAATTATATATATATATATATATATATATATATATTTTAATATTTTCTAACTAAAATGTCTACTTTTCTATTTTTCCTAACCAAAATCACTCATTTTTTAAAAATATCACAGACAGTTCCATTTAATAAAATAAAATAATAATCTTATAATTACTAATAACAAACATATTAGCTTTTTTAGGCAAAACATATATTCTTTTTGTACTCTCTAACTAAAATTTTTCTTAACTAAAAGCTCTCATTTTTCAAAAAAATAACGGGTAATTCCATTCAATAAAATAAAATCTATACTTTCTTATAATAGATTATACAAAACATTAAAAGTTTAGTCAGCCGATACAAATTTTTGTAATTCATGTTTTACTTAATTATCCTTATTAATCAATAACAAAATATAATTAAATAGTAATATGACCTATTTATAACTAATTAAAATACATTACTTTTTGTAATTTTTCAAACAAAATTCCCACTTTTCCAAAAATATCACGGATAATTACCCTTGTCAACTAAAACATGTATCTCATTCTTTTTTTTATTACTAAACCCCCTCCTTTTTCCAAAAATATTTATTGTTCCAATTTATTTTAAAACCTATTTTAATGTGTTTAATTATTTAACAGAATTTAACTATTTTAACGTGTCTATTTATTTAAAAAAAACATGTTTGCTTATTTTTAAACAAATACAATTAAAAAAATATTAAAATATGCATCGCACGAGTTTTAAGCTAGTTAAATTAAAACTATATTTGAAGAAAAAACTAAAATAATAAATAAAAAAATTATTTGAACAATTTTTAACTATTCTGTGCATAAATTAAGTTAACCTATACAATTTTATTAAACTAAAAATATTAAAAGTTTAGTAATCAATCCGTATGTTATGGTAATGGGAAGTATGTTTTTCTACTATTAATCATAGTTTATCATCTTTGTTAGGTGCGGAGTAGGACGTTACTTAAAATTACATTTACTAGCTTTATACCCGTGCAATGCACGGGACGTTTAATAAGTTATTTTATTTTAGTGTTTTTATAATTTTATTTATTTATTAATATCTTTGTGTATTTTCATAAAAATATAAATTCATTAAGTTAATAATATGTTTTTTTCATATGTATATATTATTTCGGTTTATGTTGTAATTCTTGAAATGATAAAAATTGCGAAAAAAATGATTATTTAAATGTTTATTCATTGTTTTTATAAATTCAATTTTAATAAATTTTAGTGTAAATATTTAAAATATTAAAATTATACTACTTATATTATTATTTACTTTTATAGAAATATTATTTTTTCTCCAACCAAAGTAGAGCATTATTAATAACTCTAATTGTGTAATTGTTTTATTGTAGAGAGTTTTTAGCTTATAGTAGAGAGTTTTTAGCTATGTAGGACCCGTTTTATTTTATAAATTCAATTTTAATAAATTTTAGTGTAAATATTTAAAATATTAAAATTATACTACTTCTATTATTATTTACTTTTATAGAAATATTACTTTTTCTCGCATTATTAATAACTCTAATTACTCTAATTGTGTAATGGTTGTATAGTACAGAGTTTTTAGCTTATATTAGAGAGTTTCGTTTTATAGTAGAGAGTTTTTAGCTATGTAGGACCCGTTGACGACCAAACCAAACCATACCATTTAAGTGCTTTACACTAATTATATATAAAGATATAATTAATATAATTCAAATTATTCATGTGTTACGACACTATAATGTTTCCACATATAATCTTAATTCTCAAGCTACCAAAGGAACCCCCGTACTTTAGACTAAGAACATATGAATTATGTCCTGTAAACTAAGAATCTTGGGGTTGGCCAAGGAACCCCCGTCCGTCCGATGTATAATTTCTACTTTATTAACTTATAATTTATTTTATAAGATTATTTCTAGATACATGTACCTTCTAGTTTTATTTTTTTTAATGAGGTACAGTTTATTAGACCAACAATTTCTTACGCGACATAAATGAATAACATGAAAATTGGTATGAGAATTTAGTGTAAATGTTCACATTTTTTTTACATGTCATGAAAATACACGAACTTGATTTTATTTTTTGTTTGGGTTTATCCTTCGCCTACACGACATGACACGAAGTACACGGCATACTTAATTAAATAAAATAATAATAATTTATAAAATTTGTTAATAGGTTATAATAACACAATTTATAGTATGCAATTTGATGTTAATAGTAGAGTTTCATAAATAAAATAGATATAATATCAATTGATATATATAAATTAATTAATTATCAAAATTAAAAAAATATAAATTAATATTTATTTTTTTGTTTCGTGTATTTTCATGTCGTTTATTATTATATACACTAAAAATTCATGTATTTTCGTGTTATTTCGTGTTGTGTTCATGTTGGATTTGAGGCACGAATCCATTCATGTTGTGTTTGTATCTGGATTACCACGACACTGAACGAATTGCCGGTTCCACGTTTTAGATCATTAAAATTTAAATTTTTGTTTACAATGCAGATGTTATATTTTTACGATACATGTTGCTCCATGTTATCTTAATTGGCAGATAGTTTGCATAACTATTTAATCATATTTGTGTGAAAAGAAATATCGCATCACCATGTTAATTTACAATTACATGAACGGTTTATATTTGTGTGATGCAAAAGAATTAAATAACAAAATAGATATAGTTTTTGTTAGGTGTGGATGTGCGTTACTTGATATTAATAAATGGACGTATTACTCGTATTCGACGTTTTCTGCATGCAAATTTTGTCTACAGGAAAATTTAAACCACTCATGTGTTACAGCTGTATAACATATTCATATTTTTTCTCAAGATAGTAAATACCAATGTTGTAAAAAGCAAGTATCAGATTTAATCGGTGAATGCACCGTTCATGTATTAATCGGGTAATTGGGGATTAATCGGGTCATTAATCAGAATAAATTTAATAATATTTTTAATATACAATTATATTCATATATATAATTGTTTCGTTATTTCAACTAAACATATGTCATTATCATATATTTATGCAAATATGTTAAAAATATTATATAATTTTAATAAATAAAATTTTAAAGGTTTAACTTTTTAATTAGAGATCAATTTAAGAGCAAATATTAAGAGAATTTACGATTTAGACATCTAAAATTATAATTACATGTACAAAAATAATGTTTTTTCCTATCATTTAATCAAGTTTCTACATTTTAAATTTCTAATTATTTTTTTTAATTTTAAATATTTTTTACTATTTTTTTATAATTAGCCCGATTTTTGACCGATTAATCCGATTTTTGACCGATTCAGCCGATTTTTGACCGTTTTTCTGAAAAAACGATTAATTGACCGATTTTCGCTTAATCAGTTCGGTGGCCCGACGTTTAGCGATTAATCGGCGATTAATCCCGATTAATCGCCGATTTTTAGAACACTGGTAAATACAATGAAAAAAAAGAAATAGAATATGATTTTTATATAAAAAGAAAGAGAAAAAATCAGACTTTATTATATTATATTAAAAGTAATGACTTTATGGAGTTGTTGATGAGTGGAATATAGCAAAAGTTACCCAATTATGTGCTATAAATGTAGATATCATCAGATTAATCATACAGAACTACGCAAGCCATTTCCAGCTTCAGAATTTTCTCCCTAATTAACTTAACAAATCTGTAAATTCCTTCGAACCACTGTTCATTTCATCTTCTTAGTAGATTTTTTCTAGACATATCTGTTAACAGAGGAATTTGGTATTAACAAAGTTCGAGATTTATCGCTGGAATTAAGATCTACAATGGTGGTCCTTGAATAATGAATTCACCGGAGTATGATGGTTGTGTTTAATTCGTGACTGAGATTGCTTAGGGTTTATGTTGGCTGCCTCAGAGCTTACAACTTTCGACCCCTTACAATGTGCATACGTACCCCTTTATATAGGGGATCAAGCCAACGTAGTTCTTGGGGAGTAAGTTTCCTCCATGGGCTTGGTCTCTGATCTTAAAGGCCCAGTCGAGACCTTCCACCGCCTTCCATACTTAGACGTATGACTCTTCCACCGCTTTCCATACTTAGACGTAGGACTCTTCCGCCGCTTTCCATACTTAGACCCACTTTAGGAATGTCTAACGATAAGACCTAGTCACAAAGGTCCAAGGCTCGTCTATGAAGTCAGGACTTCATAGATAAGGAAACTTCCCCTGTCGAGGACTAGTCCTATCCATTACCAACCATTTCCTTAATTCATAGACACAGGTATAACCATGACTTACCTTAAATGCTAGACGCATCCTTGTCCCCCGAATGAGAAGCACCCACCAGATAGCTGAACTAGTGATCCCAAGTGTTTGGGTGCAAAGTGCAGGATTACTCCAAAGTTCCCCAATAAGGACGCGTCCATTGAGTACAGGAACAGAGCTCCCAAAGCACACACCAAGGTTAACCCCACATCCCCAATGAGGACGCACCCATTGCATACATGAGGAGGCCTTCAATCATCAGGCAAACCCCTGGAGGCCTTCAACCACGGACATCCCCCTCCTAGGGCACATCCTAGGAGGGAATTCTTCAATATCTTGTCAATACCAAGTCAAGGGAATCATCCTTCATCACCAAGTTGCCACTTCAAACCAAGAGGACGCGCACTCAAGGGGTGGATGGCCTAAACGGCGCGCCCTCGTCCCCATGAGGACAAGCCCTAAGTCTTCCTTGTGTCAGTCTCATGTCAATGAAGTTATTATTCTCTGTCAAGTCTTCCATTCATGTAGAGGTATTAGTCCACACCGAGAGCTTAGGAGTTAGATGGCCAAAGGGGCACGCCCTCTCCCCTACGAGGACAAGTCTTGAATCTTCCTCATGTCATGCCATGTCAATATAGCTGTTATCATTTGTCAAACCATCCATCAAGTTGTCATTACAATGAGGGCGCGCCCTCTAGGGGTGGACGGGCCTAAAAGGGCGCGCCCTTACCCTTATGAGGGCAAGCCCCAACCATCTCTTACATTAGACCTAGCCCTAATTACATTTTAGATATTCCAATTGAATCCTACTTGACCCGAACCTAACCTAAAAATTCGTTATCAAATTTTGGCTGTAACAATATCAATTATGCATATATATATATATATATATATATATATATATATATATATATATATTCGTGTAGTTCTACTAAATTTTGTTTAAAGTAATTCATATGTATATGTAGTTAAGGAAATAAATTTCATATTTTTGTTGATTTTACAAGACAATACTACTCATATATCACCTTTCTTTACCAATTTTTTCGAATGTTTCACATAGTTTTAGTTTTTTTATTCAAGAATTGGTGTATATATAAATCTCATGATATCTTCAATTATTTATCATTTCTTTTTCACTAGTCGTTTGTTTTTGTTGTGTTCTTATTCAAATCTCTTTTAATGCCAAAGTTTGTAGTTTGAAAGGGTCATAGTTTCTAATGTTTTTTCAATCTACAATTTGTATTTAGTTATGCCAGTAACGAAAGATGATCAATCTCTTGGAAGGTTATATAATTAATTTTAACATACAATTATTTGCACAAATTTATATAATAAACTATCTTTGATGTATTGTTCCAATATATATCAAATTATATATATATATATAACCCAATTTATTATATTTTTAAATATTTCATGTGAGACTAAGACTAATTTGATATTCCTATATAGTAATTCATTCTCATTTATTTTTTGCTCGCAGGTTTTAAGCATAATTGTAATGGAAGGTTTTCCCGAGATCCCAAATTTACAATCGGAGCCAGAAGTTCAAATCTCTCAAAAAGAATTCCATAGATTTCATTCAATTGATCGGAGATTGTATTTAATTCTTGTGAGAGACTTATTGCATGACCCTGTAGAAGCTATGCAAGCTATGGCCCTATGGTTGTGGTTGGAGCGAGTTGGATTCTTTAACATAGTACAAAGAATCTTAGATTTGCATGCCATGTTAATCAATGATCTTGTAGAAGAGGCTAACATATGCCTTGCATTTATTGATAATCTTCTATCTCTAATACTCGCATCAGAGGCTCGTGAAATTCCTCTATCACAGCGCGTGATACAAAATAACTTTTCTTTTCAATTTTTGCAAGATAATCAAACACTTGCAAAACATGAAGTGGAAAAAGTTTGCAATACTGTTTGTATGCGTGCTTTCAATGATTTGATGGAACAAGCTATTTTGCGAAATGAGGCTCAAATGATAGCTGGGAGCCAACAAAAATTTCTTGTGCAACAAACAATGTTGTCTAATAGCTTTGGCAACAGTGTGGTGCCATCAGATGAACGAACAATGTTTGTTACCTTTTCAAAAGGCAATCCTGTAGCGGAATGGGAAGTTCGTGAATTTTTTACCAAAACTTTCGGAGAATGCATTGAATCGTTCTACATGCAAGAAGTGAAGGATATGAAAGATCAAGCGTTATTTGCTCGAATCGTGTTCTTTCAGTCAGACATAATTCATACGATTCTCAATGGTGCTTCCAAGGCCAAACTTACAATTAATGGCAAACATGTTTGGATGCGTAAATTTGTCCCCAAGAAAATCAAGAATGTAACCGGGAAGAGCTTACAACAGAACCACAATGATGGTGTTGCCTAGCTAGTTCGAGTTCATATTGTTCTAGTTGGTCTATTTTTCAATTCAGTTTACTATGGCTAAATTTTAATATTGTAATTCTGGGAGGTATATTAAATTTATGGTTAAAATTTATATGGAAACAAAAAAAGGATTTTAAAATGGTGACCATTTGTAAATTAATGGTATTTTTTGTCATCAAAATGCAAGCGACTCTATTTTTTCTAGAAAATTGTAAAATATTTTTTTCCACACAGATAAGAAATCTAAACTAATTTAAATATGAGCATGATGGGAAAGCCAAAGTGGTAACAAATATTTATACTAAATAAATGGGGATGGTAGGACTCGATACAAACAAATGGGGGTGGTATGAATCGAACCAGAGACCTCTCCCTAAAGCTAGTTCTGATACCATGTTAAGTACCCTGCATATCTAAAACCTTAAGGTGGTAGATAAATGACCCAATATGATATTCTTATGTTATTGAAAAATATACTTATTGCACTTTAATTTCTACATTGCATATCATAATCTTATTTTACTATGATTTCTGAAAAAAAAATCTTAGTTTACTATTGTTTATTTATTATTTGTATCCATGCCCGCATCCATCTTCTGATGTTGCTTCTCAACAGCTTATTCACTCCATTACACCAATTATTGAAGATAATATTTCAATGCATAGGAAACTAGATGTAGCTTATTAAGATATGAATGTTGAAATTTCCAATGCAGTCGAAGAACAAAGCGGAATATAGAAAACTGCAAGAAATGCCCTTTTTTCTTCCGAACTTAATCACGTGGGTTAAATTGGTTGTGATATGCAACAATGACGATCTTCATTCAATTTCATTAATAAAACTGGAATATAACAAAATGTGTGAGATGCCTCTTTTTCAATTTGTGTAGAATATTTCATATTATATTCCCCATATTTCATGCATAATTAGTACAAAGTTTGATAGAAATTAAGAAAAAATTAGTTAAATAATTTGGTTGTAATTGTAATGCAGTTTTTAGTGGCATACTTGTAACATGATTTTTAAACACGAGTTTGTAACAATTTTTTTACAATAAGCATGGGAAAAGCTAGTCGGGCTAATTACTGATACAATAATCTCATTTTTTAGTTGCATATTTAAGTATAGTTGCCATGGAAGGTTTTCACAATTCACATTCGATAAAAGTACCTATTTTATGAAAGAATTCTGATAATTCTACTTAATTGATCCGAGATTGTATGTGATTCATGTTGCAGAGTTTCCTACTATATATGACCTATGCTTATTAATGAGCTTGCAGACGAGGCTAGCATGTGCCTTGTGAAGTTATAAATAATCCTCCATTGACAAATGAAGTTGATGACATTCCATTAACACACAACCTCATATAGAAATGGAGAAAGTCTGAGCTAATGTTTGTACAGAGGCTTTTTGGTGATTCAATGCATGAGGCGATTTTGGATAATGAAACTCAAAGTATAGTTGAGAGCCAAGACGAACAACATGCAAAGTTGGCCAATGGATTTTGTAACTGGGTGGTTCCAGACTACCTGCCTTGTTCACATCTTCCAAGGCTCTTCAGTGGTAGAGAGAAAAGTTCATGAATTCTAACATACAATTTCGGAGACTATACTGGATATTTTTATATGCAGTAAGTGAGGGTAAATGAAGATCATACCTTGTTTGCTCGAATATTCATATTCTTTCAAGCTGATATAATTTATAATGCCGAGGATTGTGACAATACACAATGCTAACAACAGAACCAGAATAGTGTTACTTAGCTACTTTGTGTCTGAGAGTATTAGTTTTTCACTAGCTTATATCTTATTAACTATGTTGTGCATACATTAAATTTCACATTACGTTATTTATATTCAAGTTAAGACTTACACGCATCTATGTTACTATGTAAGCTGAATGAATCAGAAGGTTTACTATCTTGCTCAAGTGCTAGCTTGTGGTTTTATTTTCATTCTAGTGTTGTTGAATAATATAAGATCATGTTGGGACCTTCCTTTGACACTTTAAGATTTTAGAGTAACTGGTTACTCAACATGGTATTAGAGCTCGGTTTAGGCAGAGGTCTTTAAATATTTGTTAGTGGTATTGGTTGTTGTTGTTAATCGTAGCGAAACGTATCGTACGATTGAGGGGGAGTGTCTTATAATATAAGATCCTGTATTAAATATTGATAAAATTGGGAGTCATTGTGAGTATGAGAGATTTTAACTTGGTTAACAGAATTGTGTACGTTTTGTAATATATTTATTTATATTCTATGATCATTATTTTTGTTAAAATTGAATGATCTAAATCGCCTAACCAACAATGTGAATGCTCGTTATTTCTCATTTACTTTTATGTTTTCCTTTTAAAAAATATTTGACAAATGACATCAAATTTAAATTATTATAACTTTTATAAATAACAAAAAATCATCACACTACATTGTTGGGTCAAGAACCATAAACATGCAAATCCCATTAAGTCTAGAGCTGTACATGCCTTAGTATCGCCGCATCTGCAAAATGCTCCAACTCCAAAAAATACAAAGAATCACGTTTACTAACAAATACTTGTAAAAGATGTTAACGAACTATAATAACAAATATATTAACAAATATTGTTATCAAACTTTTTCTGCAAAACTTTTTTGCCCAACTTTGTTTTACTCAAACTCAACGCTTTCACTTGCTTAGTGTTTAAAGATTTGGCGGAAAAGGGACTGGAGTGAGTCCCTGTTAATGGTCCAAATTCATAGATAGGTTAATGTAAATTTTTTTAAATTCTTTGAAGAAACTTAAATGGTTCCCTCATCCACCGTAAATCAAATCATGGTTTCACCGGTGCTTTTGATCATACTTAATATTAAGTAACTTAGATTCGTCCTCCTAAATATTTTCATATTCCCCCTAAATCAAAATCTTGGTTCCCTTTTCATCATACTTATTCTTATTATATATTAGGGAAAAAAGAATTTAAAGGTCACTATACAAAAGTTTCTTATTAGTGCGCCTCAAATTCACTATATTTAGATATTTAATCAAAAATTCAACCATAAGGATGTAAGTATCTAGTGAAAATGAATAGATTTTCAAATTTTCAAATGATTTAGTGATTTGGATCAATTATTTTTTACCAAAAAATAATTGATCAATCTCTACCGTTAACATTATATAAGAAAATAATATCATTACAAAGTCAATACTTTACGAGTAAAATTTCCATAAAAATATTTCACAACTATATTTTGACATAATATTTGCATATGTACGGTCGGATCATTGAAAAACTTTGATTAAATATGATTATAGGCCGCAATAGTAGAAAAGTTTTTTCTTGTGCACTACGTCAAATTTTGGCTTCCGTCACATCAAATACGTGTGGCTAAGCACTTTACGTCACGTTTTAATTTTTCAGCAAAGTGTCACTTAAGGTCGGATCATTTTACGCCCCCTACGGCCACACCCCAGCTGTGTGGCTGTAACTCAAAACAGAGTGACTAAAGCATACCACCCCTTGGGTCTGACAGCCCCTGTTTTAAGCTCAAAAGTGTGACTAAATACCAGCTTTCAGCCACAGGATGGGTCGTGGCTAAAGAGAATTAATAACGTGGCTAAATACCAACATTCATCAAAGGCTTAGTTTTGGTCGCACTATTTATTGGTAAATCATGGCAAAAAACTTGGGTATGGCCACATTTTATAATTTTTCTGTGGTCGTTTGTATGTTTTATATACTATTAAACAACTGCTTTTAGTCACTAATAATTGTAGTAACTATCCCCCAATATAATATAATAGGTAGTGTGGCTGAAGTGTGGTACTAGCCACACATACTTAACCACATCACAAACAGGTTTCATTTGTAATATAAATGACCACGGCCGTACCAAAAAGCCGATACAAATCACAATACCAAAACGCCACAATCCAATTCAAAAAGGCGACAATATGCAAACAAGTAAAATGCCAAAATACAAGTAAAAAAAATGCCAAATTCCAAACTAGTCCATATTAATCCATAAAATCCATACTAAATCCATGATCCATAACAACGATATGGAGTATAACTCCACAATCCATAAAAACCACATAACCATAACCAGAGTACAGAAAATTAACAACTTATCGAAAAGTTCACAACCAGAAAACCACATTAACATGAGTCAAATTAAGTTTACAATTACACCACCAGCTTCCGCTTCTTCCTCAGCTTGTCTGCCTTGTTCGCCTTAGCCTTTGAACGTGTTACTGGGGAACCAGTAATGGTATTACATCTCTTCTTCTCCTTCTTAACTTGATCTGCGCTATGTTCTTCCTTAGCTTGAGCTGCGCTATGTTCTTCCCCTTTCCCATTGGCCGTTGGATTTGGTACCTAGAGTAAAACATGAAAACAAATACGATGATCATTCCAACAGCCCTCAAGTTAAGACCATTCTAACACAAGTAATGTAATTCTATAGATAAGCAAGTTAAGACCGTTGGACAAGTAATGTTATTTAATTAAAGCTCCATCATTTTAAACAAAATTATAAAGCAGGATAATAAATGCACACAACCAAAATGGAATGCAAAGTAAGAAACGTACTTGATGATCAATTATCTTGATAAGGTTTTTGGGCCAAGCCATAAAAGAACCCAAAGCATCCTCAACTGTCCGCATATCACCGGCTTCATAAGGTAAGAATGCTGCCCCCTTCACAACTTCATCAACAGAAACTCTATAGCAATCATCTTGTAGGGGGACTCCATGAATGGTTTGTCCTTTCTGGTCTGAAAGGATAGCCTTACCACGTGCAACCGGGTTGTTCAAATTCAACATATACAGAGTACACTTCATTGGCTACAAAAGTACGTGGCATAATTAACATCATAAAGGTAAAGTGAACTAATATACATACGCATTTAGAAATATAATGCATACCGATTGGACAACTGTTGAGGTTTGATTTGACTGAGATGGCGACTGAGATGGCATTTGACCAGAGATAGTGCTAGGCTGAGATAAATTAATCTTCTTCCTGGTTCCGGATCTAATTACCTTTTCCTACAAAAGTAGAAGCATAATTGCCAACATATTAAAGTTAAAGTTAATCTCAATATACATGTGCATTTAGCAATGTTGTAATACCTGTTGCACAATTGTTGGATCTTCTTGTGATTTAGTGGTACGCGGAGATATATAAACTTTCCTCCTGGTGGTGATGACCTTTTGCGCCATTATGGATGTGTCGGCAGTGATCACCTTTTGCGCCATTATGGATGTGTCGGCAGTAGGAGTCACTTGCTTCTCCACAGATTTAACCTACAATTTAAGAAATTTGGACAAGAAATCAGCAACCACTTGGAAAAAATTAAAAAGAAATTAAAGTAGCCATTACTTACAGGTGTTAAAAACTCTTTCGATGCTGGGATGGTAACATTAATGCAGCTGTCCCTCGAACCATTCCCACTTATCGGTGTTCCCTACAGAATGTAACGTGAAATGGGAAAGTCAAGTGATAACACAAGTTTTGTAAACTATGTTTTGGAATATAGACACAAGATAACTAAATTCCAACACAAAAAACTCCAACAATTTACGTAGTGCTTACATCTTATTTTGTTGCTGAAAGCAGTCCTTGCGAATCCAATTGAGCCATGACTTTATTCAGTTTATTGTTCGTTGCCTCCATCTGCAACGACAGGTTCTTCAGCTCTTCATCCTTCTTCTCACGCAGCAGTTTCTCATTTTCCAATTTGTCATATACGAAAATGTTCCTACAAAGGTATTATGGTACTTCCCCCTTATTCCACGACTGAAACGACTTTATAAAGTGAAAAGCATATCAAAAGATTTGGTATGGCACTCCACCAGTTCGAAAAAGCCCGGTGTTCTACGGCACCCATCTGATTCACCTGCATGGAAAGCAATAGACGACAAATTTCCGGAAATTGCATCTGATCCAAGAAATCTTCGGCTTGGCATTTCCACAGACGGGGTTGATGTAAACAGAGGGAATAAGAATCACAGTGTGTGGCCAGTATTAACTGTCATTTACAACCTTCCACCTTGGTTGTGTATGAAAGAAAGTTCATCATGCTTTCGTTATTAATATCGGGAACGCCTGGAAACGATATCGATGTGTTTTTGGATCCTTTGATCGATGATCTAGAGCTCTTGTTTGAAGAAGGTGTTGAAACATATGATTCCTATGCACAGGAACAATTCACTTTACGTGCTGTTGTCTTATGGACGATTAATGATTACCCTGCTCTTGGTGCATTATGTGGCTGTCCTTATAGTGGATTCCATGGTTGTGTGGTGTGCAGGAAAGAAACTCATTGTGTAAGACTTCCGTTCTCTGCCAAGCAGAGTTATGGTGGTCACCGAAGATATCTACCATATAGTCATCCCTTCAGAAAGCAAACTAAGGCATTCAATAGAAGAGTGGGGAACTGCTGCAGATCCTATGACAGGGGAAGAAATATTCAACGAGTTTAAATTTATTCGGAATATGTGGGGGAAGGGATTTAAGGATAAAGATTCAGAACTGATGGAGACTTCGACTGGAAGAGGGGGGAAAACAAAAAAGAGAAAATCAGAAGGGGGTGGTAGCACAAATTCCGGACAGAAAGAACAGACCTATTGGAAGAAATTCAACATATGGAATCGACGACTTAGGTATTGGCGGTATAATTTGGTCCAACATTGTATTGATTTCATGCACACTGAGAAGAATGTGGCTGAGAGTATTATCGGAACATTACTAAATGTTCCGGGCAAGACGAAAGATGGGTTGCAAGCTCGAAAGGATCTGGCACATTTTGGGATAAGACAAGAGTTGCAGGCTAAAAGTCAAGGCGAGAAGACATTACTTCCTACAGCCTGCTACACATTAACTAAAGATGAAAAAGACATGTTCTGTGGCACATTACACAACTTAAGGGCTCCGCAAGGTTATTGTTCCAACTTTTCTAGTTTGGTGAATGAAAAGGATAGGAAGCTTATGGGACTTAAATCACATGATTACCATATGCTTATGCAACAGTTCTTGCCAATTGCAATACGGTCTATCATGCCTAAACCCACAAGATATGCTATTATCAGACTTTGTTTTTTTTTCAAATCAATATGTAGCAAAGAAATCAATGTAGAAGAACTCGATAAATTGCATGAGGAGCTTTGTGTTACACTGTGCTTGATGGAGAAATACTTTACCCCATCCTTTCTTGATGTTATGCTTCATCTAACTGTGCACCTTGTTAGAGAGGTCAAATTATGTGGCCCAATATGCTTTCGGTGGATGTATCCCTTTGAGAGGATGATGAAAGTTATTAAAGGGCATGTGCGGAACAAAGCTTACCCAGAAGGATGCATTGCTGAGGAGCATATTGCAGAAGAAACAATTGCGTTCTTCAACGAATACAAAAAATGCATGAGGTCCATTGATATTCCAGAACACCAGCACAACACATCTGAAAATGGTAATGAAGAGGGAATTCCTTTGTCAGCTGGTAAACCAGTTGAAGTTTCTCAAGATCTCTACATGAAAGCACATTTCTATGTACTGCAAAATACGCCTGAAGTTGTGCCGTATATCGAGTAAGGACTCCTACTGAACATGTTTATTTGTGTTTTTCTTTTATTTAACAGTAGGATCAGATTTGATACTCATTTTTGTACTTGCAGACAACACATGACATTTTTGGAAAACAAACATCCTGGTAAACGACAAGCATGGCTGGAGAAAGAGCATAGCACAACGTTTGGTCACTGGTTACGCAACAAGGTAATATTTAAATCAGTATGATCTTAGTTTTTTCTCAATTGTAATTTGTGCAAGCTGAATCTTATCCTTGTTATTGTGTAATTTAGGTTGAAAGCGAGTTATCGATCTCCAACGAAAGTGTATCAGAAACAGTTAAGTGGATCTCACATGGAGCACGTAGAATCGTGAACAAATACGATGTATATGACATCAATGGCTATACATTTCGTACAAAAATTCGTGATGGCAGAATTCACCAGAACAGTGGGGTTTGTGTAGAGGCAACTGAGATGCACATTTCTAAAGAAGTAGTAACCTATGGAAAGAACTTTTATTATGGGGTTCTACGAGAGATATGGGTACTAGATTATCATATTAAGAAAATTCCTCTTTTCATGTGCGACTGGGTTGACAGTAGAAATGGTGTCAAGCAAGATGGCCTGGGTTACACGTTGGTCGAACTTAACAGATTAGGCCACAAGGATGATCCGTTCATATTGGCCTCACAAGCACGACAGGTGTTTTATGTTAAAGACCAGCTGGATAAAAAAATGTCTATTGTCTTGATGACACCTCCTAAGAATTATAGAGATCTGTACGATGATGTCAATGAGGATTTCAGTACTGTAATTTTTCCTCACAATGATAATATATTACCACCTGTAGATCCACGTGACTTGGGTAATGAATCTCGTGATGATTACTTTAGACAGGACTGTAAGGGTATTATTATACGTAATGCTAACTGAATCCGGTAATTATTATCATTATGTTTGTCATTTTCCATGTTTTTTATGTAATGCTAAATTCTATTGTATGGTTAAATTCTATGCTCTGTTTGAATTCCTGTTTTTTTCTCCAGGTGTGTGCAAAGAAAGAGGCCTGATCATGATGTCGTCTTCAAATTCCTACAGCTCAAACCAAAATCGATGTGATCTGTGCTACTGTGGTCTTCCTGCCCGGATTAGAACATCAAACACACTTGACAACCCTGGAAGAAGATTTCGGGTGTGCCACAAATCAAGTTCATTGGTAAGCTGATGTCTATCAGTTTCATCTGTTTAATTTAATAAACAGCTTTTAATTTGAATTCCCTTTTCAAGTCTTCTGGACCCAAATGTTCGTTTTGGGAATGGATTGATCCTGAACCAGTTGGCATGAAGATCAAGATCCAAAAAGAAGTTGATGTTGTGAAGACTGACCTGCAAAACTGCATGTCAACAGTTGAAGATCTTCGAAAGGAGGTTCATGTCATACGTGGGAAGTTGTATAATGTTATCATTGTCTTGGTCATTTTCTTTGTTTTTTATTTGATGAAGAATTAATATGTAATGGTGAATTCTAATGTTGGCCGAATGACATGGATTAGTTGAATTGTTCTAGTTTTAAGCTTCATTATCAAGTTTTAAGCTCATCTGGTATGCAACTTGGATAAATCAAGTTTGTGTTTGTCATTTCTGGTTAATCTGCTATACCAATACTTCATGTCCAGTGGTCAAATATTGTGCCACACCCAAATGTAATAATGTGACAGATCAGTTGGAAATGAGGATCCTCAAAACAGAATGCTCTGTTCCTGAAAACAGAGTACTTTTTAGTCACACAATAATACAGTCACTAGTTTTTAGCTGCCTTAGCGAACAAAGATCTGACATAATGCAGAAAACTCTACTTTTTAGTCACATATCAAATGTAGTGACCATAGGTTATTTCACATTTA
Organism: Heracleum sosnowskyi; assembly: GCA_030848705.1. Lineage (NCBI taxonomy): Eukaryota > Viridiplantae > Streptophyta > Magnoliopsida > Apiales > Apiaceae > Heracleum > Heracleum sosnowskyi. Next base: position 1,865,366 of record CM061242.1, on the reverse strand, counting down.
GCCACATCACCGAAAATGACTGTGACCGTTTGGTAACATTTAGATACAGCAAAGAAGCGTCACTATTTTTTGTCACACTTCTATCTCTCAAGTATGACTATAAATGTTGGATTTGGTCAAAGTCAACAAAAAAATCATGTTGTTTCATCTCTCAATTGTCACACGTTTATAAATTGTGACTAAATCTGCCAAAAAATGTGTTTTCGGTCACTCAACAAATAATTGTGTGGCTAAAACTTGGGACGATGACCTTTAGCCACTCATTTTTTCCAAAGTGTCACAGCTCTTACTGTACAAAAGAGTGACGAAAGCCCAAATTTGACGTAGTGTGTGGCTTTTAGAAACTCCAAGTCCTATTCTTATTATTCTTATGAGTTATAATAGTAATAATAATAATATTGATAATATAATAATAATAATTATTATTATTATTACCATCATATTTTTTAAAAATATGGACTACATAAAGTTAATTATTTTGAATTTCTATCATAATTATTACAAAATTACTATAACTACACACACACACACACACACACACACACACACACATATATATATATATACATATACATATATTATTTCCTCGTTACATATATAACTAAATTTAAGCGAGCAGATATTTTAAGTAATAAGAGATTATTTCTTGTCGTTCCAGGTTTTGCGTTCGATTCTTGCTCACCCCCGAAATTAGTTAGAATATAAAGTATATAAGCGTTCGATTCTTGCTCACCCCCGAAATTAGTTAGAATATAAAGTATATAAGCCTAACTATTTAAAGAAAAAAGACAATAAATGACTCAATGCAAAAATTGACAAAATATTTGATCATTGTTGTTAGGTGTGAAGTTGGGCGTTACTTCATATTACTAATCACTTTTGGACTTATATATTAATGTGATTTGACATTTTCTGCATGCGATTTTGTCCACTTTATAATTCAAACCATTCATGTGTTACAACTATATAACATAGTTACATATTATTTAAAGATATCGAACTTAAATTTCATTTTGACTTTTACACTTAAGAAACGTAGGAAATAGATAAAATTATATTATCTTAATGTGATTTTTATCTTTAACATTCAAATTTTCATTTATTTTTATAGAAAACGGTTTAAATAATTTGGTATAAGAAATTGTATTTATTGAGTCACTAGTGATGAGCTTGAAATATAGCAGAACATTACCAAATGTGCTATAAAAGCAGACTAGCATTAGAGGCTACACAAGCAGTTGCAAGCTTCAAAAGTTTCTCCCTACCTTAATAAGCTTGTAAATTTCCTTTAAACCAACATTCCTTTCATCTCTTTGCTAGATTTTTTCAGGTATATTCATGCACCTATACATTCATATGATTCTTATGAATTTGTTTCAAAGTTATTCATACATGTATAGTTAAGGGGTTGCGTTTCATGCCCTTACTGATATTACAATTCAGTTTTATTCGTATATCACCTATTTTCATTACCAACTCTTTTGGATGTTTTACTTATTTTCTGATTCAAGAATTGGGTATCAATCCCATGATATCTTCTATTCTTTATCATTTATTCTCCACCAAGCATTTGATGTTTTTGCCGTATTTTTATTTATATCTATTGATGCTCAAGTTCGTATTTTGAAGGGGTTAGAGTTTTTAATGTTGTTACAATATGCAATTTAGTTAGGAACAAAATATGATGATAAGTCTCATATATAGTTTTTTTTTTACTGATATCAACTTATAATGCATAGATTGATATAGTAGAATATCTAAGTATTGTCACGATCCGCATAGAATACTATATAAATGCGAGATTGATATCCGTACATGTCCGTGCATAATTCGTACGTGATCCATAATAATAAGTTTCATACTTTGATTAGAACATCATAATTTGTTTTTTGTTTTGAGTGTACAATATTTCTAAGCTACTTTCAGGGGTACGTATTAGATATTTTATGATCTATTTTATTTTCTTTTCCGATTTTCCGTGCATGATAAGTACTAATTTGTCATTTGTATATGATATTTTGTTCTCGTTTATTTTTTGACTTGCAGGTTTTTACCACATTTTCCATGGAAGAAGGTTTCCCTAGTCTCCCCAATATGCAGACAGAAGTCCAGATATCTCGAGAATATTTCTATCAATTTCATTCGATTGATCGAAGATTGTACTTAACTCTTGTGGCAGACTTGTTATACAACCCTTTAGAGGCCATGAAGATTATGGCCCTATGGTTGTGGCTGGAAAGAGTTAGATTCTTTAACATAGTAAAAAGAATCTTGGAGTTGCCTATTGTGCTAATCGATGACCTTGCAAAAGAGGCTAACATATGCCTCTCATTCATTGATAATTCTCTGTCACTATTACTCATGCCGGAAGCCAGTGAAATTCCTCTCACAGAAAGCGTCATACAAAAGAATTTCTCTCTTCAGTACTTGCAAAAAAATCGAACACTTGCAAAGCTTGGAGTGAAAAAAGTGTGCAATACTATTTGTATGCCGGCTTTTTATGATTTAATGCAACAAGCTATTTTGCAAAATGAGGCTCAAAGGATAGTCGAGAGCCAACAACTACTCATGCAACAAAAAATGTTGTCTGATGGATTTGGTAATGGTGTGGTGCCAACAGATGAACGGACAATGTTTGTTACATTTTCGAAAGGCTATCCCGTGGCAGAATGGGAAGTTCGTGATTTTTTTGCCCAAATTTTTGGAGATTGCATTGAATCCTTTTACATGCAGCAAGTGAAGAATATGGAAGATCAAGCTTTATTTGCTCGAATTGTGTTTTTTCGAGCTGATTTAATTCATATGATCCTCAACGGCGTGCCCAAGGCCAAGTTTACGATTAACGGCAAACATGTTTGGATGCGTAAATTTGTCCCCAAGAGAACCATGATTGTGACAGAGTAGAACTCACAATAGAACCACAACAATGGTACCTTTCTAGTTTTGGTTCATATTGTAGTAGTTACTCTATGTTGATGAAGCCCAGTGATAGTAGGATTTTAGTCTGCCTCTATTAAAGTCGATTGAAGTCGGTCGAAATAAAAACTATGTGGTAACACAATTTCAACAATAATTTTTGAATTTTTATGTGTGTATGGTAATATCTGCGATTAAATACAATGATTTTACTTGTTCATCGTTTTCCAAAGGTTTTTGATCATTTCTTATTCTGATTATTTTCTTAAATAATTTCATAAAATATAGCGTATCGAATGTCAATTGTTTTGTATTTTTCCTCGTTATTAAAAATTACTAAAAATATTTATTAATTTCAAAAATGAATTATAATCCAAATTATCTTTTCCTAACAGGTTTTTTTGTTGTGATGTTTTTTTTAATAATACAGTCTATGATGTCTTCACACGCAAGTATCTTTTCATAACTTTTGAAAATAGGTAACTACTTAAAACAATTTATAAAGATAATTCCTTAAAAAAAGTATAGATAATTATAATCTTTAATGTAGTCGGATTCAATTTTAATATTTTTCAAAACATGTACTTCACTTTAAGAAGTGAAATTATCCCCCATGACAATGAACCTAAATCAAATTGAATTATTTTTCATTCAAATGTAGACTATGACGGGAAGTTCCTCTTCTTGTGTTTTTTTTTGAATATTTTTTGTAGAGTAAATTCGATGAATTTCTATCAAATTGGATATTGGTCAAATGTGGTCGGCTCCTAAAGTGCAAGTCTTGATGTTAAATTGGAAGAAAAATAGTAAAATTATGTATCACAACTACTTGAAAACTTTGAGATTATTATGTATAATTTATATCTAGAGGAAATGATTATATTTTTATATAAGATTATTGTTTTTTTTTGAAATAAGGCGCACTTCAATACATGTTTCTTCATCTTGTCTTAATTAACATATATGATAAAATTTCAAAACTATTTAATCACATTTGTGTTTAAAAATATACGTCATTACCATAGATATTCACAGTAGCATACACCTTGGTAAAAAAGTTCATCATCCTTGTCAGGTGCGGAGTATGAGGTTACTTCATACTAATCAGTTTTTATTAGTCATAGAGGCATTCATGTAAACAAACAAATCCATGTGAAGTAACTGAAGAGGTTCAGTTATAGTAGATGTGTCAGTGCCCTTTTGAGATTCTTTCTTTGACTTTCCTTTCTGACATGCCTCACACAGTCCTTCCTGTGTAAATTCCATTTGAGGCAACCCTCTCACCAATTCCCTCTTGACTAGGGAGTTCATTGTTTTGAAGTTGAGGTGAGACAACTTCTTGTGCCATAACCAACTATCATCTGATGAAGTTTTAGCATAAAAACAATTGACTTCATCCTTGCATCCAGAATTTAAGTCATCTACGATCAAGTTTCCTTTCCTAACTCCTTGAAGAGCAAGCCGTTCATTCTTCTTATGTAAGATCTGACACTTCTTCTTATCAAAATGAACAGCATATCCTCTGTCACAGAATTGACTGATACTGAGAAGATTGTGCTTGAGACCTTCCACAACATATACATCTTCAATGATAACATTTCCAACTTCCAAACAACCATATCCTTCAGTTATACTCTTGCTATTATCTCCAAAGGTAACCACTGAGCCAGCTTTCTCAACCAAATTTGATAGCAGGGCTCTATATAACTCGGTTCACCTGTTCCACACCCTGAAATATCAAACTGATTAGACCTTCTTCGGAACCCAAATCTGATTGGTTCCGACATACTTAAAGAATTGACCTTTGTCAGGCAGAACAACATTCTTGATCTTAACAACATCATCTTTCTCAGTGACTGAACATTTCACCTTGTAAACAGCCTTAACAAATTTCTGTTTAGGCTTAGGTACAAATGTCTCCACCCTAGATTTAGGAGGACTAGCAGTCTTGGATCTAGCATTCTTTTTGTTATTCACATGTTGACGGGGAGCAGTCTTATCATTCGACACATGCTTACTATTAAAATAAGCATACATGACATTAAAAGCACAAGACATACAATTCACAACACCACAATCTTTATGAGATAAATCTACACTAGGCATGTTATGCATGTTAGACACGTTGTTGTTCTGTTTCAACTTATGAGTGTCTAAGTTGGTCTTCGTTGTGTGAACAACTTTGACTGTAGCCTTAGGCACAAATTCGTTGGATTTGACATTCTTACTAGCAATGTCTTCAGCACACATCTCTTCTTGAATAATAAGGGAAGATTCATCTAGAGGTTCTGCTATAGATTCTTTAAAAAGAGGTTTGTTAATACCCTTACGCACATGTGGTATACCCCTTTCTTTAGCACTAACTCTATTAAGGGTAGTAATGCCTAACTCCCCAATAGCCTCGTTGTAGTCATAACCTATTCCAACAGTTTGACTAACAGCTTGCTTATTGAAGATCTCTTTATCTATAACAAAAGAAATATAGTAAGCTCTTCCCTTAGTCTCAAGTTCTATAATCTTTTTCTTAAGATTGATTTCTAATTGTTTATAACAATTAACTCTATTCTCGATAAAAGCTACTTCCTCTTTAAGTTTATCTTGATTAACATGCACTATTTTAAATTCTTTAACTTCTTTTTCAAGAGCAGTGTTCTGAAGAATTATTCTATCAATTTCACGACGTGCACAATCTAAGGTTCCACTAAGATGATAAACCATCTCAGCGTCAGTAAAAGTTACCTTAGACTTGTAAGATGAAGTTTTGTTTGATAGTGCCATGAGTGCAAGATTGCCAACTTTTTCATCTTCACTTTCAGAATCATCCCCGCTCTTTCCTACAACAAGATAAGCTTTACCATATTTGCTCTTCTGATATGTAGTGTAAGAGGTTTTCTTTTCTTGCCTTGGTTTTTTACATTCAGTTGTAAAGTGTCCAAACTCATTACAATTAAAGCACCGAATCGTGCTTCTATCCACCATTCCAGTTTTATAGCCACTTCTTGTGCTATTTGAGGATGAAGAACCACATCTCTGGAATCTGTTAGCATTGGACTTGAATTTGAAATTGGGATTTCTTATGAATATGAAGTTTCCAAACTTCCTTGCTATCAAAGCCATTGACTCATCTTCCAACTGTTCAAGCTCTTCCATTGAATAGAAATCACCATCAGATTGACTTGCAGATGTAACACCATACTCAGCTACAATTACATCCTTGTCAGAACTGGAAGGAAGAACAACCTTTGCTTCCTGTTTTTGTGGGACTTCAGCTACTAGTGCAGTAGACGTACTAACCACTCTTCCTTTCATGTAGATTTCCTTCTGCTGAATCTGTTCCAGTTCATAGGTTTTCAAAACACCATAGAGTCTTTCCAATAAAATCTCACTTAAATCCCTTGCTTCTCTAATGGCAAAAATCTTATGCTCTAGATGGGTTGGAAGTATCAGAAGAAATTTTTTGTTTATCTCTCTGAGTGTATAGTACTTGCCATGAAGATTTAGATCGTTGATCAATTTGTTATATCTCTCAAAAAATTCAGAGATACATTCACCTAGATTTGATCTAAAGTGCTCATACTCAGAGGTGAGAATTTCTAGTTTATTCTCTCTAACTTCTCCAGTCCTTTCATTGATTATCTCAATTGTATCCCAAATATGTTTAACATCTTTACAATTCAACACATGATTGTGCATAATGGGATCCAGACAGTCAACCATAATTAAATATAAGTTTGCGTCCAAAGAAGCATCTTCCTTTTCATCAGGTGTGTAATCTTTTGGATCTTTAGGATAAGTCCTTCCAACTTCAACAACAAGGTCATTCTCAATACGCTCTGGTTCAATAATCATTGGAATTTTTGGACCTTTCTTCAATACACCAAGATACTTTGGATTTGCCACTTGAAGAAATAAAAGCATCTTCTTCTTCCATATCTCATAGTGCTCTCTACTAAACATAGGAATTTCAACAGTTCCAACTTTTTGGGTAGACATCTTGAATTTTTATGAAAGGTAAAAAGTCAATCATTATTGATAAATCATGAAAGTAAGGATCTTGATTTATGCGTCAATCAGTTAGCTCTGATACCAATTGTTAGGTCCTGATATGTTTGTAGAAGGGGGGTTGAATACAAACTATACTGTTTAATCGAATTTGTTCGGTTAATGAAATAATAATCCAAGAACAAATTTAAGCGAAATAAAATGAAACAAGATTCAAGTTAAATACAACTTATATTAAACTTGAAAGGTGTTACAATTACAGTACAGATTACAGGGAATGATTATCAAACTAATTAAAACAAATTTAGAATAAATTCGATATGAACTTATCTATTTTTGTAATAAAAAGTTCGAATGCTTAATAGCAGTTCGATATAATTACTAGGGATTTTGATCCGCTAGATAGTATTTAAGTAGAAATTAAACTAACTCTAGTGGTTTGGATTGAACAATAATAACTAGAAATTAATTCACTGATAAACTTTAAAGCTCAGCAGTTTTGTTCTTTAATGGCAGAGAGAGGAATATAACTTTTTGATCTTTCTGTCTTAATAACTTGTGTGTTGCCTGCTTCTGTCTCTCACCTTTAGTACGCAAATATCTTGAGTTGGAATGACTTTCCAGTTTGGCTTGGTATGACTTTTGGTATGACAATCTGTGAACTAGAATGACAATAGACAAGACAATCCACTGAACTAGAATGACTATCAGCAGGACTTACATTTGAACTGGCATGACTATCGACCGGACTTACATTTGAACTGGCATGACTATCGGTAAGACTATCATGGATAGTCTTACCAGTGTAATTTTAAAGTCTTTTTAGTATTATATTAATTCTAATTTAATTAACCTTTTAATTAATTTAAGGAATTAATTAATTCTAATTGAATTAATTTATTGAATAAATTAACTAATTGATTTAATTAATTAAAAGAGAATTAATACAATTTCTTGATAGCAGAAGAACCATTGAAATTAATGACGAACTTCCACTGTATGATGTTGACACTCGATGTACTGTCTGGTTCATGAGTGACTAACTACAATGACTGTTCTTCATTTTTTAACTTTAAGTTGTGGTTCTTTTACTTTTTCCTTTAATAAACTCTGTAACTTGTAAACTTCTTGTCACATTTTTGAAATCTCTATCACTTTAATAGATCCACTTTCTTAAATACTTCACTGAGACTTGATCAAATGAATGAACTTATTTCAATGTAGAATTACTCCAAGTCTGTAGATTGACTTTAATCTTCATTCACTTTGACTGATATTATCTTCTGAGATTCCTATGACAGTTTGTATATTATTTACTTATTACATTCTTGTTTAAGTTGAGTCGAATCCTCGGTGTTTACAAATATGCCAGTGCATATGCCTTTCAAAGTTGGATTTGACAAAGATGAGTGCTTGATCACACATAAAAATACTAGTGATCTAGCTCTAACTGGAGTTAGGAAAGGAAGCCTGTTTGTAGCTAACTTGAATTCTGAAAACAAGGGAAAAATATGTTGCTTCTACTCAAAAGCTTCAAATGAAGACAGTTGGTTGTGGCACAAGAAACTGTCTCACTTAAACTTCAAGGCAATTAATTTTCTAGTCAAAAGAGAGTTAGTCAGAGGCATGCCTACACTTGAATTCTTACAAGAAGGAGCGTGTGAGGCCTGTCAAAAGGGAAAGATAAAGAAATCAATTCACATGTCTAAAACAGTAACATCAATAACAAAGCCCCTATAATTGATTCACATGGATTTGTTTGGGCCTGTTAATGTTCAATCACTCTAAAAAAAAGGTATGCTCTAGTGATGGTTGATGATTTTTCAAGATACACTTGGGTTGAATTTCTGGAAACTAAGGATGAGTCTCAAAAGTTAATTATTGAGCACATCAAGAAAATAAACAAAGATGCAGAAGTCAGAAATACAAGTGTAGCTGCACTTAGGAGTGACAATGGAACAGAGTTCAGAAATGCCAAACTTGAAGCATTCTATAAAGAGAATGGCATTTCTCATTAATTCTCAGCTCTCAGAACTCTTCAAAAAATGGAGTTGTTTAGAGAAAGAATAGAACTTTAATTGAAGCTGCAAGAACAATGCTCCTAGATGCAAAAATGCATACATGTTTTTGGGCTGAGGTTGTTAACACTGCATGCTACATTCAAAATAGAACAATCATCTGATTAACAAAGATCATGAAAAGACTCCTTATGAGTTAATGGCTAACAAGAAACCATCACTGAAGTATTTTCATGTGTTTGGTGCAAAGTGCTTTGTATTGAAAGATGGAGAGCATCTGGGAAAGTTTGATGCTAAAGTAGATGAAGGCATTTTTCTAGGCTATTCTCTAGAATCTAAAGCTTACAGGGTTTATGTGATTGAAGATAAGAAGGTTGTGGAAGCCTTAATGTAACGTTTGATGACACCAAAAGACCAAGCCTGCAAACAGAAGAGAACTCTGAATCCTTGGTATTTTAAAATCTATCAGGATATCTCTCTGATAATGAAGATGAACCTGTAGTTGTTCCTGGAAATATTAATGACAATAATGATAATGATTCTGGACCAAGTGGTGACAGTGGTGGAGACCCTCAAACTGCCATTGGATCCACTAGTCAAACAACAGGATCAACAGATCATACCAGCAACAACTCAAGGGGAGCAGGAGAAGGATCATCTAGTCACACTCAACACAATTATGAACAAGGAGAATCATCAAGATCGTATCTGCCAAGACAAAGGGTATGAAGTCGAGCACATCCCTTTCACTTGATCATTGGTGATCCAGACTCAGGAGTAAGAACTAGAATGACATCACAGAATGAATGTCACTACTCTAGGTTTCTTTCAGAAACAGAACCTAAGAAAGTAGAAGATGCCCTGGAAGATCCAGATTGGGTAATTGCTATGCAAGATGAACTCAATCAGTTTGAAAGGTAGAAAGTTTGGAAGCTGGTACCCAGACCTAAAGGAAAATCTGTTATAGGAACTAAATGGGTATTCAGAAATAAACTAGACGAAGATGGCATTGTAACAAGAAACAAGGTTAGACTGGTTGCTAAAGGTTATTCTCAAGAAGATGGTATAGATTATGATGAAACTTATGCACCAGTAGCAAGACTTGAGGCTATTAGGATGTTTCTGGCATTCGCAGCACACTCTAATTACAAGGTATATCAAATGGATGTGAAGAGTGCATTTCTGAATGGGGAGCTAGAGGAAGAAGTATATGTGGAACAACCTCCAGGCTTTGAGGATTCAAATCTGGTGGACTATGTATATTTTCTGTTCAAAGCTCTCTATGGACTCAAGCAAGCACCAAGGACATGGTATGACACTCTATCAGAATTTTTACTTGAAAATAACTTTACCAGAGGTGTCATAGATAAAAATCTCTTTTACAAAATACACAAAAATGATTTGATATTAGTGCAAGTATAGGTTGATGACATTATATTTGGTTCTACTAATGATGATCTATGCAAGAGATTTGCTAAGTTAATGCAGAGTAGATATGAAATGAGCCTGATGGGTGAGTTGTCATTCTTTCTTGGACTACAAGTGTATCAAAGGCAAGATGGAATATTTATCTGTCAGTCCAAGTACATCAAGGATCTTCTAAAGAAGTATCATCTGGAAGACTCATCTACGACAAAGACTCCAATGCCAACTGTCATTAAGCTTGATAAGGACGAATCCGGTAAGAAGGTTAACATCACAAGCTACAGAGGTATGATAGGCTCATTACTTTATCTCACTACAAGTAAACCAGACGTTATGTTTGCAACATGCTTGTGTGCTAGGTTTCGGTCTGATCCAAAAGAATCTCATCTTATAGTTGTTAAACGTATCTTTAGATATCTTAAGGGAACCCCAAATCTTGGAATTTGGTACCCTAAGGATACATGATTTGATCTTATTGGCTATACAGACTCAGATTTTGCAGGTTGTAAGATTGATCGAAAGAGTACTTCAGGAACCTGTTAGTTTCTTGGACGAAGGTTAGTTTCCTGGTATAGTAAGAAGCAACACTCAGTATCCACATCGACAGCTGAAGCTGAATACATAGCTGCGGGTAGCTGTTGTGCTCAAATATTTTGGATGATAAACAAACTACGAGACTATGGGCTTTTGTTGAACAAGATTACAATATTCTGCGATAACACAAGCGCCATAACAATCTCCAACAACCCAGTTCAGCACTCGAGGACCAAGCACATTGATACCATGTATCATTTTATTCAAGAGCATGTTATGAATGGAACTGTGGAATTACATTTTGTACCCACAGAGGAACAAATTGCAGACATTTTTACTAAACCGCTTGACGAATCCACTTTTTCAAAGCTGGTTGGTGAACTTAGGATGTTAAATCTTTCTAATTGATTAATTAGAAGTCAATAACTGCAAGTTAATCCTAATAAGTCCACGGGTTTAAGAATTTCCATATCCTTAGGACGTGTGAACTTATTTTCAGGAATAATTCTCGTAAGTTAGAATTAACTGCTTAATTATATGTCATATTTATAAATAATATATCTTCTGACATTTAATTAGAAAATAATTATAAAATTGTTTAAGTGCTAATATTTGTTCTAAATATTATGCATTTATTCAATTTTGATTAATTTTATTTTGTTCCATACAAAATAAAATAATGCAGCATAATTAATTATATATTTATTGATTTATATTAGTTAATGATATTCAGTCAGTTTTATTCTAAATTAATTGTGAATTTTATTTTTTGTGAATTTAAGTGAAATTTTTTATGTATGAAATTCACAGGAAGTGGAAATTCATTTTTAAACTGGTTTCTGGTTTAAAAATGGAGTAGAAGCAAAATCTATCGAAATATTAAGTTCGATAGTTTTTCAGATTTCTTTATTAAAAATCTATCGAATGTGTTTAAAAGCATCTCGATAAGTTTCTGATTAAGAAAAGTAAAAACCATCGAAATTTTTATTCGATAAATTTTGGAACATGACAGAAATCTATCGAACAAATTCTATTTTGTTCTAGTTGATAATTTTCAGTCATTTCAAAATCTCGATAGTTTTCAGTTTTTAAAGTATGTCAACTTTCGATAATTTTTGTTAAAGGCTGTTTAAATTCTCATATAAATCCACTTCGATAGTTTTTACAAAACTATTGATAAGTGGATTTTATATCTACTTGGAACGCTTCGTATCGGCTTAAATTGATCGATTGCACTCAAGTATTTGGTGTGTTTAATGTGTTTTTAGCTAGAGTGTGCAGAGCTACAGATGGAGGCAGAAATGTGAGTATTCATGTATATATGGTGGATATGTGCTCAAGAAGAGAAGTCCATGCGGTAAGGGAGTTGGAAGCGCAAGGAAACGAAAAGAAAATAGTTTGCAGAATCCATGAATAGTAGCATTGTTCATAGCGTGCCCGCACTGTTCATAGCGCGCCCGTACTGTTCATAGCGCGCCCGCGCCTCAATCAAGCGCGCCCGCGCTTGCCTAATGCTGAAGAAGCCTTTTTCTGTTTTGAATTGGAAATTTCCAGAGACCAGTCAACAGAAGAGCCTATATAAACAATTGGTGGACGATTTCAGAGATATAGATTCATATACCTACATACATATCTGAAAGGCATATGTTTAGGCCTATTAATATTCCGAGGAAACAACTTAATTTAAACAAGTATGTAATAAGTAAATAATAAGTTTATATGTCACAGGAATCTCAGATAGTTTTATCTGTCAAGAGAATGGAGAATTAAAAGTCATCTACAGACTTGAAGTTATTCTACATTGAAAGAAGTTCAATTTATTGATCAAGCCTCAGTGAAGTATTCAAGTTAGTGGATTTACTACAGTGACAGAGATTTCCAGTGGTGACGGAAGAAGTACAGGATACAGAGTTTTGTCAAAGCTAAAGAAAAGAAGCCACAGCTTTAAATGTTTTAAAGATGAAGAATTATCATTGAAGTCAGTTATTCATGAAACCAGACAGTGCATCGAATGACGACATCATCAGTGGAATTAAATCATCTCTATTCAGTGGTTTTCAGAAGAGAGAGAGATGCAAGGCTTTAAAGATATCTTATTTGATTTATTAATTTAATTTAATTAATAAATTAATTCTATCAGAATTAATTTATTTATTAAATTAATTAGGTTAGTAGTTTAAATTATTTATTAACTTAATTCTATTTAAAAGAATTAATTTAATCTATAATTTAATCTAACTAATTAAATTAACAGGATTTTCTGAAAATGAACTAGTATGACCTATGTTTAATATACTAAGAAACTCGGTATGACCTATATTGAAAGCTCGGTATGACCTGATTCTAGGTTCTACTGAACTATTTAATTAGGTCATACTAAGTCTTTTTGCAGGTCATACTATGTATTTTTTCAAGGTCATACAATGTTCTTTTGAGGTTCTACCGAGAATTAGAAAGGTGTGCAGGTCATACAAGTCTTCTTTTTAAGGTCATACAAGTCAGTTTTCAGGTCATACAAGGGAAATGATTTGTATAAACCCGGGGCCAATTATTGAAGACAACCATCAAGAAAAAAGACTGCAGACAATTTATTTCTCTCAAGAACAGCTAAAGCAATTAATATCATTTCTTCTCAAGCAATTAATTCTAGTTTGTATTGTTAAATCCAAACCACTAGAAGTTGATTACTTGTATTGCTTTGATCATCTAGCGGATTTTTATCCCTAGAACGAATCTTAAATTATCAAATATTGTTAAATCATTTTATTACAAAAATAGATAAATTCATGTCGAATTTATTCTAGATTTGTTTTAATTTATTTGAGATTCAATCTTGTACTCAGTACCATTTGTAACACCCTTCAAGTTTAATAAAGTTTTATTTAACTTGAATCTTGTTTCATTTTATTCCGCATCAATTTGTTCCTAAACAGTTAAATCATTTAAAGAACAAATTCGATAAAACGGTATAGTTTGTATTCAACCCCCCTTCTACAAACTTATCAGGACCTAACAATTGGCATCAGAGCCTTTTGATTGATATACAAATCAAAGATCCAATTGTTTTGAGATTTTTCTTTTAAACTCTGATTTTTTATTTTATTCTTAAAAATCTCAAAAGATGTCTACTACACAGAAAGTTGGTACTGTCAAAATCCCAATGTTCAACAAGGAGCATTATTCAATGTGGAAGAAGAAAATGCTCCTATTTCTTAAGGTTGCAAATCCTAAATATATTGATGTGCTGAAGAAAGGTCCCAAACTCCCTATGATTATTGAGGAAGAGATAACAGTGGATAACGTTGTTACTAGGCCTGCTAGTATGTACCCTAAAGATCCCAAGGAGTACACTCCTGATGAGAAAGAGGATGTTACCTTGGATTCCTGTCTTCAGTTGATCCTTATTGAGAGTCTTGATCCTGTCATGCATAATCATGTTCTAAATTGTGAAACTGCCAAACACATTTGGGGAACAATAGAGATAATCAATGAGGGGACAGAGGAAGTTAGGGAGAATATGCTGGAAATTCTCACTTCACAATATGAGCATTTCAGATCAAACCCTGGTGAAGGTATCTCTCAGGTTTTTGAAAGATACAACAAATTAATCAATGATCTGAATCTCAATGGGAAGCACTACACCAACAAGGAGATTAACAAGAAGTTCCTTCTTACACTTCCACCTCATTTGGAGCACAAGATATCTGCCATTAGAGAAGCAAGAGATATGAATGAGCTTGCTTTGGAAAGATTGTATGGTGTCTTGAAGACCTATGAGCTGGAGCAGATTCAACAGAAGGAGCTGTATGGAACTGGAAAGATTGTTGGTACCTCCACTGCATTGGCTGCTGAAGTCCCACAGAAACTGGAAGTGAAGGCTGTTCAACCTTCCAGTTCTCACATGAATGTTATTGATGCTGAATATGGATTAACATCCATTGATCAATCTGGTGGTGACTTCTATTCTTTGGAAGAACTTGATCAGCTGGAGGATGGTGATTTGGCTTTGATAGTCAGAAAGTTTGGGAAGTTTAGATTCAAGAGGAATCCCAATCTTAAGTTCAGACCCAGATTTCAGAGAGGTGGTTCTTCATCTTCAAGTGGCACAAGGGGTGGCTACAAAACTGGAACTGTGGACAGGAGTATAATCAGATGCTACAATTGCAATGAGTTGGGTCACTTTGCTACTGAGTGCAGAAAGCCAAAGCAAGTGATTAGAAACACATTTGATTCTAGCAAGAAGAACAAGATTGGGAAGGCCTATGTTGCTGAGGGAAAGAGTTGGGATGACACTGACAGTGATGAAGAAGCAGGTGAGATTGGGAACCTTGCTTTAATGGCTAAAGAGGAAAGCACTTCATCCAGATACATGTCAGAGGTAACCTTTACTGATGCTGAAATGATTTATCATCTTGGTGGCACCATAAGTTGTGCACGCACTGAAAATGATAGAATAAATCTTTTAAACACAAATCTTGAAAAGGAATTAAAAGATTTGAAACTTGTGCATGTTAATCAGGATGAACTTACTGAGAAAATTGCTTTTCTTGAGAATAGGGTTAAATGTTATATTCAACTGGAAACCATTCTCAAAGATCAGATTAGTGAGCTCAAAACCAAAGCTAATGCCTATTACAACTCTTGTAAAACGGCTAAAGAAATTTTCAATAAACAAGCTATTGGTAATCATGTCAGTATAGGTTATGATTATAATGAGGCTATAGGATTGCTTGGTATTAATACACCTTGTAGAGTCAGAGAAGAAGGAAAGGTTGTTCCTTATATTCTTAAGGGTATTAAAACACCCTTCTGTAAGGAGTCTGAGGCAGAGCCTCTGAATGAATACTCTATCATTATTGCTGAGGAGATTCATGAAGAAGATGTTGCTTTAGAAGCTGAGCAATCCAAAAAGTGTGTATCTGATATTCCAGTCAAAGTTGCTACAACTGAAAAGACTAAATCAGATATCCATAAGTTGGATCAAAACAACTGTAAAACTAACATGCCTGCTGTTAATTCTTCTCATAAAGCATGTGGTGTGAGTAAGTGCATGTCTTGTGCTTTTAATGTTATGTATGCTTTCTTTAATAAAAAGCATGTATCTAGTGATAAGACTGCTCCACGTCAACATGTTAATAATAAGAAGCATGTTAAAGCAAAGACTACTAGTCCTCCTCAGACTAGAGTGGATTCATTTATTCCTAAGCCTACTCAGAAATGTGTTAAGGCTGGTTATAAATGGAAACGCTCTTATGTGAAAGAGGATGAAGTAGTTTCAGTTAGAAATGTTGTTTTGCCTGACAAAGGCCAGTTCTTTAAGTATGCCGGACCCAATCAATGTTGGGCTCCGAGGAAGGACTAATCAATCTGATATTGCAGGGAGTTAAACAGGTAAACCGTGTTATGTGGATTCTTGACAGTGGCTGTTCAAGGCATATGACCGGAGATAGAGCCCTGCTATCAGATGTGGTTGTGAAAGCTGGCCCAGTAGTTACCTTTGGAGATAACAGCAAGGGTATTACGAAAGGATATGGCTGTTTGAAGTACGGAAATGTTATCATTGAAGATGTTTCATTTGTGGAAGGTCTGACGTTCAATCTTCTCAGCATCAGTCAGTTCTGTGACAGAGGATATGCTGTTTCCTTTGAAAGAGAGAAGTGTCAGATCGTTCACAAGAAGAATGGAAAGCCTGCTCTTCAAGGAGTAAGGAAAGGTGACTTGTTCATAGCTGATCTGAACTCGGGATTCAAAGATGAAGTGAATTGTTTTTATGCTAAAGCTTCATCAGATGATAGTTGGCTATGGCACAAGAAGATGTCTCACCTTAACTTCAAAACCATGAACTCCTTAGTCAAGAGGGAATTGGTTAGAGGTTTGCCTCAAATGGAATTTACACAGGAAGGACTGTGTGAGGCATGTCAGAAAGGAAAGTCAAAGAAAGCGTCTCACAAGGGCACTGACACATCATCAATAACTGAACCACTTCAGCTACTGCACATGGATTTGTTTGGTCCAGTTAATGTGATGTCTATGTCAAAGAAGCAATATGCACTTGTGATTGTTGATGATTTTTCTAAATATACTTGGGTTTTATTCCTACATTCCAAGGATGAGACCCCATTCCTGGTGATTGGCCACATAAAGTTGATTGAGCTGGATTCGAGATTCCCTGTTAGAGCCATAAGGTCAGATAATGGTACTGAATTCAAGAATGCCATTCTAAATGACTTTTGTGCTGATAAAGGAATAACAAGACAGTATTCTGCCCCTAGAACTCCTCAACAAAATGGAGTAGTGGAAAGAAAGAATCGTACATTGATTGAAGCAGCTAGGACTATGCTAAGTGAGTCCAAACTTCCAACGTACTTTTGGGCTGAAGCAGCGAATACAGCTTGTTATACTCAGAATCGAACTTTAGTCAACAAGGACTTAATGAAGACTCCGTATGAGATCATGAACAACAAGAAACCAACTGTCAAGTACTTTCATGTATTTGGAGCAAAATGCTTTGTGCTTTTAGATGACAATGTTAAACGTGGCAAGTTTGATGCAAAGGCACAAGAAGCTATTTTTGTTGGTTATTCCAGAAGATCTTACAGGGTCTACTTGGTTGGCAGTCATACAGTAAAGGAAAGTGTCAATGTTACTTTTGATGACACTAAGTTCCCTAATATCCAAAAAGAAGACTCATCTGAAAGGCTGAAGTTTGATAACTTGCCAGACTCAGAATCAGATGATGAAGCCCCACCTGAAGTTATTGCTGGAAATGATAATAACAATGATGATGATGATCATGGTAATGGTGATGGAAACACTGGTAACAATGGAGATACCACCAACACTGGAGAAGAATCATCAAGGCAAACAAGCAACAACTCAGGGGGAGCAAATGAAGGATCAACTAGTCACTCACAACATCAAAGTGAATTTCAAGGCGAATCATCAAGATCAAATCTTCCAAGACAGATTGTATGGAATAGAGCTCATCCTTTTGAGCTGATCATTGGTGATCCAGATGTTGGAGTTAAAACTAGAAGTTCTACTCAGAATGAATGTCATTTCTCAGCCTTCCTATCTAAGATGGAGCCAAAGAAAACTGAAGAAGCACTTACTGATCCAGATTGGGTGATTGCTATGCAAGATGAACTCAATCAATTTGAACAACAGCAAGTCTGGAAGCTGGTACCCAGGCCAAAGAACAAGAAAGTAGTTGGTACTAGATGGGTATACAGGAACAAGCTAGATGAGGATGGCATAGTTACAAGGAACAAGGCAAGACTGGTTGCACAAGGGTATTCTCAAGCTGAAGGCATTGATTATGATGAAACCTATGCACCAGTGGCTAGACTTGAGGCCATCAGGATGTTCTTAGCATTTGCTGCTTACTCCAATTTTAAAGTCTATCAAATGGATGTTAAGAGTGCATTCCTGAATGGTGAACTTGATGAAGAAGTATATGTGGAACAGCCCCCTGGCTTTGAAAATCAGGAGCTGCTGGACTTTGTGTATTTTCTCTTCAAGGCTATCTATGGTCTTAAACAAGCCCCAAGAAAATGGTATGACACTCTTTCTGGTTTTCTTTTAGAAAATGGTTTTGTTAGAGGTATCATAGACAAAACTCTTTTTTCAAAGAAACACAAAAGTGATATGATATTAGTCCAAGTCTATGTGGATGACATCATATTTGGGTCTACTAATGATAATCTCTGCAAGAGATTTGCTGAGCTTATGCAGAGTAAGTTTGAAATGAGTATGATGGGTGAGCTGAAGTTCTTTCTTGGATTGCAAGTAAGTCAAAGGTCAAATGATATATTTATTTGTCAATCCAAGTATCTCAAAGAACTCCTCAAGAAGTACCACATGGAGGATTCAGCATCAGCAAGGACTCCATCTTCAACAGCCATCAAACTTGGAGCTTCTGACAAATCTATCAAGGTAGATGTTACAAGCTACAGAGGTATGATTGGCTCTTTACTCTATCTTACTGCTAGTAGACCAGATATTATGTATTCTACATGCTTGTGTGCAAGGTTCCAAGCGGACCCTAGAGATGTTCATCTCGTTGCTGTGAAAAGAATCTTGAGATATCTTAAGGGTACACCTAATCTAGGTATCTGGTACCCTAAAGATTCTGGTTTTAATCTTGTTGGATATACAGATTCTGATTATGCAGGTAGTGTTGTGGATAGAAAGAGTACCTCTGGGAGTTGTCAATTCCTAGGAGGTAGGTTGATTTCCTGGTATAGCAAGAAACAGCAAACAGTTTCCAATTCTACAGCAGAAGCTGAATATATTGCTGCTGGAAGCTGTTGTGCTCAGATCTTATGGATACGGAATCAATTAAAGGACTATGGCTTTGCATTAGACAAAATTCCCATATTTTGTGATAATACAAGTGCCATAGCAATCTCCAACAACCCTGTGCAGCACTCGAGAACAAAGCACATTGATATCAGGTATCATTTTATCAGAGAGCATGTTATGGATGGAACAGTGGAGTTGCACTTTGTACCCACTGAAGAACAGACTGCAGATATTTTCACTAAATCTGTTGACGAATCCACATTTATCAGGTTAGTTGGTAAATTGGGTATGTTGAACAGTCTTAGTGATTGATAATATCTCCAGGTTTGTTCTTAACTAAATCATTTTCTCTTGTTGATTTTAAGATGTTAAATATTGTCAATCCATGTTTATTGTATAAAGCTTGTTAATTTAAATATTCTGAATAATTTAATTTCTTTAAAAATATTTTTCTCATTTTCCATGGAGAAATGTATTTTTATTGAAAATATATTTATTTAGAATCATTTAAGTTATTTTCAGATTATAAATTTTTTTGTTCAGATTTTTATGCAGGTTTATAGTAATTTTGTGTTTTTGTTATTTTTTATGCAGTAGGTTTCAATACTGTTAGCATTTTATGTGAATTTTTTGCTGTTTTGCTGCTATTGTTTGTGTATATAACTCGGTATGACCCTCTAGAGGTCATATTGGCTTAGTTTTCAATACTGCTATTAGTTTTATTAGTAATAAATCTCGGTATGACCCTCTAGACAGGTCATATTGGTTTTGTCTATTTAACTTCAAAAACTCGGTATGACCCTCTGCTGTGGTCATATTGGTTTTTACTTTTGTCTATTTAACTTCAAAAAACTCGGTATGACCTCCCTTTAGGTCATACCAAGCTCAGCAGAACCTTTGTCTATAAATACTAATGCTTTTCAGGTTCTTTTGCTCCTCATCCCTTTCTAACTCAAGTTTTTACTTAGTTAACTTTGCTCTAGTTTGTGTTTTATTCTTAGAACAACGAACTATTGCAAATTTTTCTTGTGAATTTCTTGGGATTTTATTTCTTTTCTGATTAATATTATTATTAATTGCTGTTTTATTCTAGTATTATTATTATTATTATTCACTATTTTTATTATTAAATTTCAAATGGCTGCTGAGTTTGTTGTTGAACGTTTTAATAATTACGTTGGCTATTTTGATCCCCTTAACTGTTCTGTTGAACGTTTTAGGCCGTGGATTCGTTTTTTAAATGAACAATCAATTGTTAGCTATGCTATCACTGCTTCTGTTGATTTAAAGATTGAACCCCTTCGTCTATTATGCTTAACTACTGTTGTTGCTGGAGATATGCGATCTTTCACATTCACTATTTCTGATCGTCAGTACACAGTAACTAAGGAGATTTTTTGTCAAGTGCTTCATTTTCCACTTGATAACTTTGTTAGATTCCCTACTGATGCCGAGTTAGTTCAATTTTTCTCTAGTATTGATTACCAAGGAAATATTGTTCTTCCTCGTCTGAATAAGGGTAATCTAGCATGTGAGTGGGATTTGTTCTTTGACTGTCTAGCTAAAGTTTTTAGTAATTCTACCAAAAACAACTTTCCAGTCATCACTTCTGTGCTACAAAACATTGCCTATGCTGCTGTTTATAACCTGAAATTGGACATAGGAACTCTTGTGTGGGATCTCTTGATAAGGAGGATTTTCAATTTCACTAGAGATATTGAAACTGGAAAGAAAGTTAGATGCTTTTATTCTCGTTTCCTTTCTCTGGTGTTGAACCATGTTCTTTCTGATGAACATAAAACACTTTTTCAAAACACTCCTTTTCAAGTCCCCGCACATACTAATCCTCTAATTTACACAACTTTGTCCACAAGCTCAAAGTCTGGAAGGAGACCCCTAGTTCCACAATCTTATCTGCGAGAGATTTTGCAACCACAGTTACCTTTACTCTTCATTGAACATCCAGTGGTTGGATCCTCGTCAGCAGGAACTTCAATGGCGCCTCCTAACACCATGGTACTTCAGGTAATATATCCTCTCTCAACTGCTCCACTAACCCAAGAGGTTCTTAGGATTGACCAAGGGATTGTAGAACCACAATCTCTGTCCCCGGTCATAGAGCCACACACAGAGTCAAATCCATTGACCGCTCCCCTAGAACATTCAGCTACAACAAGATCAAGTGAGCAACTTGAAGTAGAGTTTAATATGAGTGATCCCACAGCTCTGCCTCCACCACTAAAGAAGAGAAGAACACTACTTGAGGCATCTGTTAGCCAGTCTGTATCCTCCCAAAAGGATATAGATTCTCAAAAGGCCAATGAACAGTTACTAGAGACATCCTCTCAACAGGATGAATCTATTGAAATTCGCCATCAGGCCATGGCATTCTGTACAGAGTCAAGCACTCTCCCATTACTCACAATGGGAGAAAACACTTCTGAAACATTAGTAGAGACTCTTGCACAGGACACTCTGAGAGGAGAGCACATAGGAATGATTGGTGAAACAGTGCCTACCATTGTCACGGTAGAAGAGCCTTCACAGGCTTCAGAGGGAAAATCTGGTTCTTTGCCCACAATAATAGAATCATTTTCTCCCCTCCCAGAGGGTACATCTCTGGCTCCCCTAAGGGATTCTTCACTCGCAGTTTCAACTGGAGAAAGTGAAGGGCAACATGGTAAGTCTATATCTGAAGCAATTCAGTTTTCAATTTCTGATGAATTTTTGGACTTTACCATGGATTGGGATTCGCGAACTCCCATTGCACCACCAGTGACCTCTCAAGAAGGGGCTATGGTGATTTTTTCTGCAGGTACTTCAACTCCAACCATGGATAAACAGCTAGTGGTTAGTTCTGAGAGACAAACACAGAGCGATACACAAGCACGTGAGGTGAGTGAAACACCATCGAGAGAAATTGAGATGAGTGCACACAATGACACATACACTGCTTCATTATTGGCTCAAATAGCTGGTTTACAGAAACAACTTCAAGAGACCCAGGCTGAAAAGGAAATTCTCAAAGCACAAGTGGTTGAACGATCTACTTCTTCCACCTCTGTAACTAATCAGCTGGGTTCCATTAGAGATGAATTGGAAGGAGTGAAGGTCACATTGGTCCCCAAGATGAATGCTATTCAAGAATCACAAGTGTTAATGGCTTCAGATATGTCAGAACTACTGGTTTCTAATGCTGAGATCAGGGAGGCTATCAAACAGATTCCTATTATTTCAACCAAAGTAGACTCCTTTCAAGATACTATTGATGAAAATCAGTACTTCAATGATGAGAGGTTTACCAAGATTGAAGGAGGGATGCAACATCTGAACGAGGGCATGAAACATTTGTATACTATGATCAAGGTCTCACATCAACCCAATGCTGAACAGAAGAAATTCTTTGAGGGTGATGATGATGAAGGGGGCAATGGTGACAGGGATGTTGAAGGAGAAAGAGAAGGTACAGAGGAGGATCCTAAAACTGATAAAGTTAAATCTTTAGAGGATTCCTCAACTAAGGGGGAGAATAAGGAGAAGGAGTTACAAGGAGGAGAAGATCAAGGAGGAGAAGCTGGAGGTTCTGGTTCTGCAAAGGACAAAGGGAAGCAGAAGTTAACTTTTTCTGATGCTGACTACTATCAAGGTGAAGAGGGAGTATTTGATGATGTTGAATCTGAAGCCCCTGAAGATATCTTTGGTGAGGTAGAAGTTGAAGGAGAGGCTGACTATGCTGACTGGGAAGATGAACCTGTAATGGATCCTGCCTTTGAAGCTGAGTTGGTGAGACAAAAGGCTGATTTGAAGAGGAGAGAGGAGGAAAATGCAAAGGTATCTAACATCATTTCCAAGCATCTTGTCATTCAAAGAGCTGAGCAACAAGAAAAACAAAGACTTCACAATCTGAAGGTCAGTGATAGAAAACTGTATGTAAGGCTCAAGCAAGGAGTAGAATGGGACAAGGCTAGAGAAATGTTTGCACATCAAGAAGGAATTAATAATGATGCAAAGTTTCTTGGGATGTTGGAAAGGTACAGACAGGTCAATCCAGACAACACAGTATATATGAAAGCTCTTCATGCAGAGATTTCAAGGATAATAACTGGATATGACAGAGTTAGAGAGGAGTTGAAGATATATGTTTACACTCATAATGAGGGAACGTTCTTGGTGTCTCTCAATCTTCTGGAAAGCAGAACTCTCTCTGAACTATGGGTCTTCATGTGCAAGGTAAAAAGAACTTCTCCATTAGCTGAGCTGCTGCATGATCAGTTAAGAGACTTTGCAATGAAGGCTAGTCCTCAAGTTGTGGATGTGCCATATG
The DNA here is from genome assembly GCA_030848705.1 of Heracleum sosnowskyi. Classification (NCBI taxonomy): domain Eukaryota; kingdom Viridiplantae; phylum Streptophyta; class Magnoliopsida; order Apiales; family Apiaceae; genus Heracleum; species Heracleum sosnowskyi. The sequence continues at coordinate 1,841,843 of CM061242.1, read as the reverse complement.
AAGTTAAATTTTATAAAGGAAGGGCACTTCAAACTTGTGGTATGGACCCCATCTCTTTGAAAGATTATCCTGCCAGGCATCTTGTCTATATGGAGAATATGTTGAGGACAACAGGATTTGCTACACAAGAGAAGACATAAGTTGCTGACTTGATTCAAAACTATTGCATTGCCAATATCAAGAGATATCATCAAATGAAGAATAGGCTGAAGAAAGTCACAGCTCAACCTGTCAGACCTAGTGGTATTACTTCTGAATCTGATCGTATTCTGGACAAGGATTTGCTTGAAGCACTTGAAGAAGGAGAGATGATGGAGTCTGAAATTTGAAGAAGCTCTAGTCTGTAAATGTTATATGTATAGAGCTTAGGTATTTCAAGATAGGATCAATGTAAACATGTGTTCAGTCTAGAGGAACATCTATCTTGTATTTATCTATAATGTTTGAATCTGGAAAATGTTAAATGAAATCCAGAACTTTTCTTGTTATTTACTTGGCTCTTAAAAGTCATTTCTATTTCTTGTTTAAGTTAGTTGAGTTATCCTCTAGGTATTTGATTGTTATTCTCTAACAAACAAATAGGGGGAGATTGAAAGGCATATGTTTAGGCCTATTAATATTCCGAGGAAACAACTTAATTTAAACAAGTATGTAATAAGTAAATAATAAGTTTATATGTCACAGGAATCTCAGATAGTTTTATCTGTCAAGAGAATGGAGAATTAAAAGTCATCTACAGACTTGAAGTTATTCTACATTGAAAGAAGTTCAATTTATTGATCAAGCCTCAGTGAAGTATTCAAGTTAGTGGATTTACTACAGTGACAGAGATTTCCAGTGGTGACGGAAGAAGTACAGGATACAGAGTTTTGTCAAAGCTAAAGAAAAGAAGCCACAGCTTTAAATGTTTTAAAGATGAAGAATTATCATTGAAGTCAGTTATTCATGAAACCAGACAGTGCATCGAATGACGACATCATCAGTGGAATTAAATCATCTCTATTCAGTGGTTTTCAGAAGAGAGAGAGATGCAAGGCTTTAAAGATATCTTATTTGATTTATTAATTTAATTTAATTAATAAATTAATTCTATCAGAATTAATTTATTTATTAAATTAATTAGGTTAGTAGTTTAAATTATTTATTAACTTAATTCTATTTAAAAGAATTAATTTAATCTATAATTTAATCTAACTAATTAAATTAACAGGATTTTCTGAAAATGAACTAGTATGACCTATGTTTAATATACTAAGAAACTCGGTATGACCTATATTGAAAGCTCGGTATGACCTGATTCTAGGTTCTACTGAACTATTTAATTAGGTCATACTAAGTCTTTTTGCAGGTCATACTATGTATTTTTTCAAGGTCATACAATGTTCTTTTGAGGTTCTACCGAGAATTAGAAAGGTGTGCAGGTCATACAAGTCTTCTTTTTAAGGTCATACAAGTCAGTTTTCAGGTCATACAAGGGAAATGATTTGTATAAACCCGGGGCCAATTATTGAAGACAACCATCAAGAAAAAAAACTGCAGACAATTTATTTCTCTCAAGAACAGCTAAAGCAATTAATATCATTTCTTCTCAAGCAATTAATTCTAGTTTGTATTGTTAAATCCAAACCACTAGAAGTTGATTACTTGTATTGCTTTGATCATCTAGCGGATTTTTATCCCTAGAACGAATCTTAAATTATCAAATATTGTTAAATCATTTTATTACAAAAATAGATAAATTCATGTCGAATTTATTCTAGATTTGTTTTAATTTATTTGAGATTCAATCTTGTACTCAGTACCATTTGTAACACCCTTCAAGTTTAATAAAGTTTTATTTAACTTGAATCTTGTTTCATTTTATTCCGCATCAATTTGTTCCTAAACAGTTAAATCATTTAAAGAACAAATTCGATAAAACGGTATAGTTTGTATTCAACCCCCCTTCTACAAACTTATCAGGACCTAACAATATCTATCCACCATCAAGGAGAACAAGAAGACGGCTGATTACGAAGATCTAGTTTTCATCTTATCTTTGTATTCTTCTAATTAGGCGATACTTTGGATTCTCGTTGGAGTTGTTTTTCTTAAACCTTATTACTAGCACTTTTAATTAGTATTCCAGACATATTTATTATCATGTTTTCATCAGATCCCATGATGACGAACGGTTCAATTATGAACTAATCGTTATCGTGGGATTCTAACGGATTTATCTATGGATTTAATAGTTAATTGTTTTAAAGATTTGTGTGTGATGAATTATTGATAACCTAGTTTGGTTGTGCTTATTCTTCTTGGATGCGTAGCTAACATCTAAGTTGTTTGTTAATCTCTATTGATTGCAAAAGTGGATATAGAGGTTTAGAACTTGCCATGCTAGCATAGGTTTATGTATGTTTGTCATGCATGATTCGTAGGTGATTTTAACCATCTTACCTGCCCTATGTAATCTGAATGGATAACTTGCTCGTTAAACCGTTATGTTTTCAAATCTTATAGACATATAGGGTCTAAGCATAATTGGTGTCTGTTCAACTTCTATCTCTTTTGTGGATGTTTGAGTGGTTTGGTATACGTATACTGAAAGGTAGCGTGTACTGATTTCGTGTTATCCGATTAGTTATCACAATCGTCACATACATTGATTAAAGACATAAACTCTAGATGAAGTATTTAATAAAGTTAGGATCCCATGTTTTATTCTCATAAGTAACGACAGTAATTTCCTTAGTTAATCTTAGTTTTGATAATTTGCTTAGTTAAATTAGTTAATCACAACTCAACTTTGATACTTGTCTTAGCATTGAACAATAGCCATACATTGTTGCATAAGTGCATAACTGTGGTAAACCAGTCTCTGTGGGAACGAACTCTACTTATTCATATATTACTTGTGACCGCGTACGCTTGCGTGATTTTGTGCGAACAAGTTTTTGGCGCCACTGCCGGGGACTCGGTGTTATTTTTATAGTTTATGTGCTTGTTATAATCAGTGGTCGTTAAAGTTCACTGACTCGGATTATACTCATCAATTTTACTTTGTTTGGTGTGTTTCAGATACTTTAGTGAGCGTGTATGCGAACACGTTCTCAATCTCAGAAAGAAGAACTTGAATTGAATCTAGTTATGGGAGAACCAGCAGCAACAGAAACGAAGGCTTTGAAGGACTATTCTCAGACGAAAATCAATGACATTCAATCTAGCATTGTCAGGCCGGCTATTGCAGCTAACACTTTTGAAATCAAGCTTGGCACAATTCAGATGGTGCAAAATTCAGTTCAGTTTGGGGGTGCTCCAACGGAAGATCCTAATATGCATATTAGGGATTTCATCGAGATTTGCGACACCTTCAAGTTCAACGGAGTGTCGGAAGATGCTGTGAAGCTGAGACGTTTCCCATTCTCTCTGAGGGATAAGGCTAAGGGATGGTTGCACTCTCTACCAGCAGGTTCTATTACTACATGGGAGGATCTTGCTCAGAAGTTTCTCACTAAATTCTTCCATATGGCTAAAACAGCTGCAATCAGGAATGCTCTTACTCAGTTTGCACAGCATTCACGGGAAACTTTATGTGAAGCTTGGGAGCGTTACAAGGAGATGCTTAGGAAGTGTCCTCATCATGGAATGCCTGATTGGATGGTGATCAATTGTTTTTATAATGGTCTGGGAGGTCAATCATGACCAATGTTTGATGCGGCATCAGGTGGAGCTCTGTGGGCTAAAAGCTACGAGGAAGCTTACGAACTTATTGAAATGATGGCTGCTAATGAATACCAGAATCCAACTCAGAGGTTATCACAAGGCAAGGTAGCAGGAGTTCTGGAAATGGATGCAGCTACGGCAATAGAAGCTCAACTAAAGGCTCTGTCTATGAAGGTGGATTTCTTGTCTAACTATGGAGTTCAGCAGGTGGCTAGTGTTTGTGAGCTATGTGCAGGTGCACATGACACGACTCAGTGTACCATATCTAGTGAATCGGCACAGTTTGTGAGCAATTTCCAGAGACCACAGCAGCCAGTGCCTAATGCCTATCATCCAAATAACAGGAACCATCCAAATTTCAGCTGGAGTAACAATCAGCGTGGTCAGCAACAACCACAACAGCCGTATCAGCAGTATCAAGGTCAGCAATATGAAGCTAAGCCATTCAACTCTTCTAGTTTTCAGCAGTAATATGCTCCAAGGCAACCGTATCAACCACCAGGTTTTCAACAACCATCTCAAGGAAATATGGGGCAATCGTCCAGTGAAAAATCTGAATGGGAGGAATTGAGGCTAATGTGCAAGAGCCAAGCGGTTTCCATCAAGACGCTAGAGAATCAGATAGGTCAGATTGCCAATGCATTGTTGAATAGACCACAGGGAACTCTCCCTAGTGATACGGAAGCTAATCCTGTCAAAAGAGAGGTCAAGGAACATGTAAAAGCAGTTATCTTACGATCTGGAAAGGTTACGAATGATCAGAACTCAGAAACAGAGCAAAACGGAAAAAATTTGAAATCTCAACAGAATGAGGAGCGCGCCCGCGCCCTAGCCTGACCTTCTGCCAGAAGTGGAGAGAAATGAAGAAAAAGCTAGTCAGAGGGAAACGATGCGGAAAAAAATGACCATTCTACTGAAAAATCTATTCCGAAGCAGGCTACAGAGAGCAAGGAAGTCTATCCTCCTCCACCATTCCCTAAATGTCTTCAGAAGCAGAAGTTGGATAAGCAATTTGCTAAATTTCTGGAGGTTTTCAAGAAGTTGCAGATCAATATACCTTTTGCGGAAGCTCTAGAACAAATTTCGAGCTATGCGAAGTTCATGAAGGGTATTCTCTCACGGAAGTTGAAACTCGAGGAGTTGGAAACTGTTGCTCTAACAGAAAAATGCATTGCTATCCTACAGCAGAAGTTGCCTCCGAAACTCAAGGATCCAGGGAGTTTCACCATACCGTGCACAATCGGCAATCTATCTTTTAACAAGTGTTTGTGTGACTTGGGAGCTAGTATTAATCTGATGTCGTTGTCTGTCTTCATGCAACTTGGACTGCCTGAGCCTAAACCTACTACCATGTCCTTACAGCTGGCTGATCGGTCGATCACATATCCAAGGGGTATAGTAGAGGATGTTTTGGTTAAAGTGGATAAGCTCATTTTTCCTGCTGATTTTGTTATTCTGGACTTTGAGGAAGACAAGAAGATTCCAATTATCTTGGGAAGACCGTTCTTAGCTACAGGCCAAACTTTGATCGATGTGCAGAAAAGAGAGCTTACAATGAGGGTTCAAAATCAAAAGGTCACTTTTAACGTGTTCAAGGCAATGAAATTTCCAACTGAGGAAGAAGAGTGCTTTAAATTGGAGATGGTCGATTCTGTCGTCAATACAGATATTGAACAACCGCTGAAGTCAGATACAGTGGAGAGAGTCTTGATAGGGGATTCTGATATTGAAGACGAAGAAAGAGCAGAGCAACTTCAGTTGTTAAATGCACCTCCGTGGAAAAGAAAAATTGATGCGCCATTCGATTCTCTTGGATTAGCAGAGCTGAACAATTCTCAGGAGCGACTTAAACCATCTATGGAAGAAGCTCCTACACTTGAACTCCAACCACTGCAGGATCAATTGAGGTATGGTAAAGTCTACGAGAGTAACAGGCTATATAAGGAGAAGGTTAAGGACTGGCATGAAAGAGGGGTGGTGAAACATTCATTTGTGCCTGGTCGGCTAGTTCTGCATTTCAAGTCTCGCTTCAGATTTTTTTCCAGGAAAGCGTAAGTCGAGGTGGTCGGAGCCTATCACGGTTAAATCAGCATTTCAGCATGATGCAGTAGAGATTTTCCATAAGTTTCCGGACGAAGCGTTCAAGGTTAATGGTCAGTGGCTGAATTATGACGTTGGTAATACGGTGAACCGTGAGTCGACGTTCACCGTTCTTGCGACTGAATGAGAAAACGGATTCACGTCAAGCTATTGACGTAAAACAAGCGCTTCGTGGGAGGCAACCCACGCGAATATGTAGTATTAGTATTCTGTAGGAGAAGTAGTAAAAAAAAAAAATTCATGAACAGTAGAAGAGCGCGCCCGCGCCTTCCAGGAGCGCGCCCGCGCAGGGGTTACTGTTCACATAGAGAAAAAAAAAGACAAAAAAGACAAAAAAGAGTTTGTTTTGTTTCCCCCTAGGATCCATCTGGGATTCAGCGAGAGGTTGATAGGTCTGACTTTGGTGATGTTTAGTATAGGCGGCTGACTAGGCGTATAGACGCCATGCATGACATCAATTGCCGCTTTGCTCAGGACTTGACTCAGGCTTTGGGTACTGCTTTCAGAGCCACTGGAGTTGATGTTGTTTGGCCTGACTTTGGAGTTGATTCTGTTTATCCACCACCGGATACACCACCCGCGGAGGGTGGTACTGCTGATGATTAGGTATTTTCTGCACTTTCCTTGTTATTACCTTCAATGAGGACATTGAATACTTTAAGTTTGGGGGTGATAATTAAGGAATAGTAGTGTTAGAGTGTGTGTTCATATAGGATTCATATTGCATATATAGTTAATTCATTCATATCTTTGCATGTTTATGTCATTTAGAGCATTCTGTTTGCATTAGTGTTTATATCTATCATGTGAGTCCATTTAGTTGCATTTGCATAGCATATTTCATGATCCCGTAAGATTTGGCTATTTCCGTTGGTGAGTCGATGTTGAGAGGGGTGTGATGCTGATGATGAATAGAGGGTTGATTTAAGTTCCTAGGAATTGACTTGCATGCCAGAAACAAATTAATTTCATAAGTCTCATTGGTTGCTTTTGGATTTGATCAGACCATGTTTGTTTGGATGTTAGAATTTAATCACTTGCTTACATTTAGAATGTTCGTCTATTCTCTTGAAAACGAAGAAGCATTTAAGTCTAAGTTTGGGGGAAAACAGGGATTTCATGCTAGTTGTTAATAAGGCTAGGTGTCAAATGGCTAGTAGCCGCTCATGAAAATGAGTAGTCTAGGGAGGGATTTCGAGCTCTGTTTGGAACATTGCATTCTTTGAGATGTTGGCTTGTTGATTGGTTATGGTTAGTATGAGGGGATCGTTTGCATTAGCATATTAGTTGCATTCATGCATTGCATTATATATATATAGAGTCTGTTTATGCTTGAGGACAAACATCGGTTTAAGTTTGGGGGTGTGATAAGTGGATTTTATATCTACTTGGAACGCTTCGTATCGGCTTAAATTGATCGATTGCACTCAAGTATTTGGTTTGTTTAATGTGTTTTTAGCTAGAGTGTGCAGAGCTAGAGATGGAGGCAGAAATGTGAGGATTCATGTATATATGGTGGATATGTGCTCAAGAAGAGAAGTCCATGCGGTAAGGGAGTTGGAAGCGCAAGGAAACGAAAAGAAAATAGTTTGCAGAATCCATGAATAGTAGCACTGTTCATAGCGCACCCGCACTGTTCATAGCGCGCCCGTACTGTTCATAGCGCGCCCACGCCCTATTCAAGCGCGCCCGCGCTTGACGAACACTATTTGAGCGCGCCCGCGCCTCAATCAAGCGCGCCCGTGCTTGCCTAATGCTGAAGAAGCCTTTTTCTGTTCTGAATTGGAAAGTTCCAGAGACCAGTCAACAGAAGAGCCTATATAAACAATTGGTGGACGATTTCAGAGATATAGATTCATATACCTACATACATATCTATCCACCATCAATGAGAACAAGAAGACGGCTGATTACGAAGATCTAGTTTTCATCTTATCTTTGTATTCTTCTAATTAGGCGATACTTTGGATTCTCGTTGGAGTTGTTTTTCTTAAACCTTATTACTAGTACTTTTAATTAGTATTCTAGACATTTTTATTATCATGTTTTCATCAGATCCCATGATGACGAACGGTTCGATTATGAACTAATCGTTATCGTGGGATTCTAACGGATTTATCTATGGATTTTAGTAGTTAATTGTTTTAAAGATTTGTGTGTGATGAATTATTGATAACCTAGTTTGGTTGTGCTTATTCTTCTTGGATGCGTAGCTAACATCTAAGTTGTTTGTTAATCTCTATTGATTGTGAAAGTGGATATAGAGGTTTAGAACTTGCCATGCTAGCATAGGTTTATGTATGTTTGTCATGCATGATTCGTAGGTGATTTTAATCATCTTACCTGCCCTATGTAATCTGAATGGATAACTTGCTCGTTAAACCGTTATGTTTTCAAATCTTATAGACATATAGGGTCTAAGCATAATTGGTGTCTGCTCAACTTCTATCTCTTTTGTGGATGTTTGAGTGGTTTGGTATACGTATACTGAAAGGTAGCGTGTACTGATTTCGTGTTATCCGATTAGTTATCACAACCGTCACATACATTGATTAAAGACATAAACTCTAGATGAAGTATTTAATGAAGTTAGGATCCCATGTTTTATTCTCATAAGTAATTCGACAGTAATTTCCTTAGTTAATCTTAGTTTTGATAATTTGCTTAGTTAAATTAGTTAATCACAACTCAACTTTGATACTTGTCTTAGCATTGAACAATAGTCATACATTGTTACATAAGTGCATAACTGTGGTAAACCAGTCTCTGTGGGAACGAACTCTACTTATTCATATATTACTTGTGACCGCGTACGCTTGCGTGATTTTGTGCGAACAACTATCGAAGTGTGATTTGACTTTTGTGCCCCTAAACAAAAACAGTCGACAATACATTTTTAAAACTATCGAACATGAAATTACTTTTTTACCCTTGTCAGTAAAGCAAGTATAAATGTTGTACTTAGACGTTTTTTTCCTATTCTCAGATCTAAACACATCGATATATACTTACAAATATACAAGCACAAAACCAAATACTCGAGAGAGAATTCTTCAGTTTTAACCGTGAAAAACTTAAGAAAATCAAGAATTACAATAGTAAACTTCATTTTACTGTGTAATTGTCGCGTGTTAGTGATTGTCTTGATTTTTCCGTTCGAATTTCATAAGAAACCATCGAGTGTCCCAATTTGAACCTTAATATTTGATAACTATTCTTGAGATTTAGTTGTTAACTAATTCATATATTCTTGAGTTTAGTTTTAATTAACAAAAGTTATCGAATTGCAAAAATTAGGGTTCTTGAATTGGGGTTTTTAATTTGGTTCGGTTTTTAAAGTTAAGAAAAAAGGTTATTAAGGTTTATTAATTAGAAATAATTAATTTGGTTTATTTTTAGTTTTAATTTATAATTTTCTGGACTTTGTTAAATTTCAATGGCCGAAGAATTTATTATCACCAAGACGAACCATGTCTCATTTCAAAACGTGCAATCCATCTCGAACTTACAGTTTCGTGCATGGGCATAATTTTTGAACTCACATTCTTTGGTGGCATATGCTTTGAGTACTCCAAGAGTTCTTTGTGTCGATCAATTAACTGAATTGTACACCACTACCACCGACACGTCATAAGATAATTTATTAGCGTTCAGTTTTTTTGTGCCAGGGGGCAGAACAATAAGGGTGACGGAACAAGATGTGAATAGAATTTTACATTTTCCTACAGAAAATCTTGTTCCTGATCCAATGACTGAAGAAATACATGCTTTCTTCACTCTTATTAGAAGTCAACAACCTAACTTCTTTATAGGAGAGTTTCTGAAGCATTATCTACCAAAACACTGGAATTTTTTCTTTCACACACTTATACATGTTTTTACTACCAAGACTACAAATCTACAAGGCATTCCTCTATTTCTTCAGAAATCAGGGTTTGCTATTGCTCACAATAGGCATATTAACATTGGTAGGTTAGTGTTAGATCAGATTATTCAGTGTATGGGACCTTTGGAAGAAAGAATAGGGCAGTATGATGTGCTTTGTTTCTATCCAAGGTTTCTACAGTTGATTTTGAATGATATGTTAACAGATGTTGAGAGAGAAATCTTTGCAGAAGAGAAAAGGAAGGAGTGCATGAAGATGAAGAGCAATGCAATAACAACTCTCATAATTAAAAAAGAATCATCTTTCAGGGGTACCAACTATTCTCACTTTTTATTTACGAATGGTACCTCTGCCACTTCTACCCCCAGGGGACAGGTAAATCAAGGTATGAATCCTGAACCCAATTTTCCTCAAGAAGCTGCACCAATGGACGTAGATCCAATAATAGAGCCCTCAGTGGCCATTCCCGACCAAGAGGTTGAAATCCAACAGCTTCTAACCACGGTCCAAGAGCCTTTGGAAGAACCAAATGAAACACAAACAGAAGCTCATACCCCTACTATACCAACTAAAGAAATATCTGTGAGTGTAGAGGGAGATAGTGCCAAAGCAGCACCAAATAAGGAGAGACCCACTTCACCAAAAGCTCTGCCTTCTGCTAAAAGAAGAAGAATTGAAACCAAGGCAACTGTTGACTTTTCATTACCGTCTTCCAATGAACCTCTTATCGATTTTTCTGAAGCTGATTGGGCAGCTATTACAAAAGCTATATCTGAACCCCTAACCCAATCTAATAAAGGAAAATTGACGGAATCCTCCAGTTCTCCGACCATGTTACAGTCAGGACCACTGGATGTCAGTTCCTTAGTGAACCAAGAGTCTTCACAGACGTTGAGAGAAGGCTCTGACCTAAATGCACAATCTAAAGGGTCATTGCCTAACTCCCCAGATGGAACATATCTGGATCCTGCGGGTACCGGGTCTGACATAGGTGCAGATCGGCAACTCGGTAACAATGAATCAATTTCATTTGAGGAGTTACCTGAGGATATGTCTGCAAAGACTTCAGAGGGAGTTTCAGGGCCTCTGCTTACAAAAGTGCCTGATTCTAACCCCCAGAGATTCAAACTCTGGATCCTTTTAAGGAAAAATCATCGCAAGATGATCAACAACTTGGTTTAACCAAGGACGGGGACTTGTGAAGCCCCATTGCACCACCGGTTACCTCATTAAGGACGGCTACAGTGATTTCCCATGCAGGTACATCTAAATCTAAGGATTTAAGTGAAACAAAAACACATACACCTAACCTGAGTGAGAAAGGAAAAATGAGTGAAACACCAACAGAAACGTTGAGTGAACACCCAGAGCCAAATGTGAGGAGTGACACCCAAATCCTACCCAATATTCATGATTTGCTACCACCTACTGACAGGGAACTTCAAGTTCAAGAGACTCTCAAAGAAATGACAGTACATGACAAAGAGGGAAATGCCTTATTCAAAGTCTCTCTCAGACCTTCCTTTGCTCAAGGGATCTCCTCCAGTCAAGTTGATAACCCATTATCTATGTTTCAATAAAAAATTGACTTGGCTGCAGCTGATTCCAGAAGAACATATAGAGCGTTGAGCAGTGCATCTGACACAATAACGAGCACAAAGGAGGTTGTTGATTCACTGAAGAAACATGTCATGGAAGAGCTGATTGATTTGAGAGCGGATGTCAAAGAGCTAAGAAACGGGTTTACTAATGAAGTCCATGTGATTCAGCAAGGTCAGGAATCTCTGACGGAGGACGTTTTAGTTGTTCGTGACGCACAAGCAAAAGTGAAAGATGCAATGAACAGTCTGTCAAGAGTGGAGTCTCGCCTGAATAAGAGATTGGATAGAATCGAGAAGACGACCAACTCAAGACTAGACAATGTTGACAAAAAGCTTGCTACTGTGGAAGAGATTACAAAAGTCATTACTCTTTATATGGAAAATCAAGTTGATGGTATGGAGTCTATTTGGAAGATGCTTAAAGCTCAACAAGTTGGTCCCTCAACCCACTTTGAAGAGGATTACTTTACGGAGGACTACTCAACTAAGGGGGAGAAGGGAGCAGAAATGGAAACACCAATTCCAATTAGACAGTACTTGGTTGAATAACTTGAAGATGAAGATAAAGAGGAGTTTGAAGTTGAGATTGAGCCAACACACGAAGAGCATAAACCATATTATCCTGAACCGATTGAACATCAAATTCTTGATGATATTATGGAAGAAGCTGGTGAAGCAAACCCTCTATCTGAAGAACAAGAAGATGCCTTGGAAAGGTTAAAAGCTGAAAGAGCTGAGAGAGAAGCAAGGCAGGCTGAGAAAGAGAAGCACCGTGCAGTTCAAAGATCTGAAAAGCTAAAGAAGTTTAAAATGTATGGTGAATTAAGGAAGAAGAAGATGTTAGATTTGGCACAGAAACAAGGAAATGACTGGGAGATGGCTTACAAGACATTCTGTGGAGTTAAAGACAGATTAGAAGTCAACGACAACACTGATGTGGAAGTGATCTTTCAGGACATTAATAGTGCAAATCAGGACATTCAAACCTATTTCACAGCATTAAGACATTCCATTATCTACCTGAAAGCTGGAGTTAAAGCAAGTGGTGCCTGGAACATTATCATCAGTTTCATCAACAGAGGTACATTTGTGATCTCCACAAAATTCTTTGAACATAGATCATATACAGATCTGCAGGTTATACTCATCAAGATCCAAAGAAGCACAAAGCTAAATGAACTGCTCCGTGAGTATGTTAAGGAAATCTTGATGAAGGTTAGTCCAGAAGTAAGTGACCCTCCTATGGTAAGGTTTATAAAGAACGACATCTTCAGAATCTGCTACCTGAATGCGGTAAAACTGAAGGATTATCCAAACAACTATCTAATATCAGTTGAAAAGGACTTGAGATCCACTGGATTCAGCACACCAGAAAAGACAAGAGTTGCAGACACTCTAAGGAATTATCTCATGGAAAATATGCCTTTCTACAGGAAGAGAGTTGAACGAGGATTTGAAGTGCATCCCAGACTACCAACCATGCCAAAGCATAATAAAAAAGATGTCAGTATTTCATGGGTTTGGGCTGGTGTTGGTCAGGAGGTGGAATACATTGGAAGACATATTATTGCAGCTATCTTAAAACCTTGTGAACCTGTACTATCCAACGGTGATTGATCATCAAGCAGCAAATTTTGATCATGTGGCTGAAGAAGGTGAAATCCTTGTGGACTGAAGATGAAGCAAAGAACTATCTGCTCAGGCTAGAGGATCAACTTCAATTGTTAAACTTTTTATTGTTCTTTGTAATTTAAATATCTGGAATTGTAAATATTTAATCCAGAATGCAATTAATATTATCAATCTGTTGTACTTTAATTAGTTTCATGTTTCCATTGTTTAGTTGAGTTATCCTCTAGGTATTTGCTTGACAAACTCTAACAATCAAATAGGGGGAGATTGTAAAGCATAATGTAACGTAATATGTAACAGAGGTAACTATAACTCAACACAGGAACAAGACACACAATAATATTAACTGAAGCACAGGAATTCATAAGAACAGAAGACATGGTAAACTTAAGAAATCAAAATATGGTATGTATTCTTGAAGTCCGTAAACAGGCCACAGAAATAAGTTCATTAATATGTTCAGGCCTCAGTGACAAATAAAGAATGAAGACTTTCAAGACTACAGAAGTGTTTGTATGATACAGAGTTAGTACTAAAGGATTTTAGTGATTTTATATTGAAACAACCAATACGACAAAGGACTTGTCAATTGTATTGTATTGAAGACATAGAGGTTTGATTAGTTTTAGTCATCTGTGAACCAGACCAGTTGCACTAGGTGTCAGCACAATTGAAGAAGATCAACATGTTTTATCGTCTCAGAAGAATTGATTTAAGTCAGACCTGATACATCCTGCAAGTTAAAAGAAAGATTGATAAGGTATGTTAAGGTTAAATTGAAGTGCAATATCTTTACTGCAAAGAGAAAGAATCCTCAAGGACCAAACTGCAATTAAGTGATTTTGATAGTTTTCCTTTTTGGAAACCATCGAAATAGAAAAGAAGATTCTTTTGAAAACCATCGAAATGGTGAAAAACCATTTCGATAATTTCTTAAATAGAAACCATCGAAGTGGGCAGAAAGAAGAATTTTGATAGTTTTATAACTAAAACTATCGAAATGAATTAAGGAAAACAAGATACTTATTTCGATAGATTTTTATTTAAATCTATCGAACTAGAGAAATATCTTGCCTTCGATAGTTTTTCAAATGGAGTTGGTAACTTGCATTCAAGGTTGTCAGATGTTGGTGAGGAAAATAGACGGCTCAGAATTGTTCTAAGCCTTCGATAGTTTTCTTAAGTCTACAATTGTGACAGAAGACATTGTCTTCTTCAGTTGTTGAGTTGCAGCAGATTTTAATACGGGGAGAATTTAAGAGCTTGAGATTTTAGAGGAGTAATTACTAGTGCCTTAAATTCTATCAATTGTATTGATAATTATAACATGAACTCATTGAAGTTAATCCTACGGATTAGATTTGTAGCACCCCTCGTGGTTTATATTTATAAAACGATATATTCCCCGACTCGTGTTTTGATTTGGTTGATTTGATTTCGAACAAGAACACACATAATTATCCGCAAACGAAATTGAATAAATTGTGAGTATCGTATTCAACCCCCCCCCCCCTTTCTACGATACTTTGGACCTAACACATCCCATTTCAATGGAGATAGCATCAGAATATACAGCTATTAAGCAGCTGTATTCTGAGAATCAAATGTCATTTCATCTTGGTGCAAAAAATTCATTTGCATCAGAGGGGCCTAGCTCTAGCTCTAACTTGGCTCATGCCACCATTTCTCAAAAACTGGGGTCTGTGCAACATGACAGTCTCCCAGGATCATCATTTGTTCCACCACAATTGATGGTTGTAGCTTCTCATAGCTCAAGTATGGATCAGAATGATAAGCTTCTAACAGCAAGCCAAGGACAGTACTGGTGACAGTCTTACCATAACACAAGACTCAATGTCTACGATGGTTGTCACTAATACTGATCCTCAAAAATCAATTTCTATGGCTTCTGAAACTGTTGTATCACCTCCAACTCCAAGTAAAACAATTCCAACAGAAGTGAGGAATAAGAAGTCTCCTTCAAGGTATTTTGTAAAGGCCACAACTCATGGAGTGATAAGGAAGAAAATTTCAAGGAAATAGAAAGAGAAACTGAAGCCATCTGAAAGTAAAGTTGAAAACAAGGTAACTTCCATGAAGATCAAGACAGGCTTCACTCACATCAGAAATATAAAGAAGAAAACCCTTTGGATTCCAGAAGGAGTAGATGTTGAACCATTGGACTTTGATATTAACAAATCAGTTGTGAGAATAATGCTGGCTGACAAAATTTGTGATGTGGAGATTGAAAACAACAAGCTGAAGGCAAAGTTCACAGCTAAAGATATGGATCTGGTAGTATGTAAAAAACAAATGAAGTTCACAAGATGCCAACTTTCACTAAAATAGTATAGACAGAGTTTGACAATCTTTTTGTCTATTACTAGTTTTGTAAAAGCAACATGTTTGTAGTTTTATAAATACACAACTTCCTTATCTTTAGTTGTAAGTTTTTCTATTACATTCAAGCTGTATCTCTCTGAGAAAATCGAAGCTGAGAATTCAAGTTCGAATTCACAGTTTGTAGCACCTTTCAATCTAATACAACATTAGGTTAAAAGTGAATTTGTGTGTTGTTCTTATTCTGCATTATTTAGTATACAATAAACAAACTTCAAGCTACATTAACAAGTAGAATCAAAACGAAGATAATCAAAGAAAACAACTTATAATATATTCACCCCCCTTTATATCTTCTAGTGAAACGCATACTCAACAGTTTTGAACACACACACACACACACACACACATATATATATATATATATATATATATATATATATATACTTTTTGACGTTTGCTACATGCAATTTTGTCCATTCTACAATCCAAATCATTCATGTGTTAAGCCATACATTCACGTGTTACAGCTATATAATAAATCCACAGATTATCTCAAGATACAAAGAGAGTTGAAACGTAAGTTTTATTTTGACTTCTACACTTTAGAAAACGAAAAACAAATTAAATCATATTTTACTATTTTTCTTTTTTTTTAATGTTCATATTTCTATTAGTTTACAAACAACTGGGGAATTAATTTAAGCATCAAATATATAATATTTATTGAGTTATTAATAAGTCAAATATAGAAGAGAATTACGCAATTATGTTACAAAAGCAAACTATTAACAAAAAATTGATATTATTAGGTGGGGTGCACAATGCAAATAATAATTAAATTTAATAGCCTATGATTTTTTCCACTTTATAACACAAAACGTTTATGTGTTATAGTTATATCATTTACATAGAATTTCTTGAGATACCAAAGCTAGCGAAAATATAAATTGCATTCTAACTTTTGCAATTAAGAAAGAAAATGTCATTTTCATATTTTATTGTGATTAATATATATTTTATATTTTCAAATTTCAAGTGGAATAAATTTATTGATTCCTTTATAAGTGGAATAGAGAACAAAGTCGCCTAAATCTATTATCATTATTAAGTCATTAATTATTGAATTTTTTTATACATGATACAATGTCACGTAAATAACAAACGAGATAATAAGTGAAAAAAAGAGATTTAGTTGTTTTCTACGTACATGGGAGTAGTTATATTGTAACCATTTGATCAATTTTTAATGTATGACTTACATTAGGAGGAATAATGTACAATTAATATAAAATAATTTGGAATAAAATTTTAATATTTTTAGAATATATGAATATTGTGTGTTATATTGTTCTAGATAAAATATTACTTATATCTTGCAATCAGTAGTTATGCTTTATTTATTATTTTTTTGAAATATAATATTTATTTTAACATATTTAAATGCATAGCTTACACCAGATGCTTTTTTTTATTTAATATTAATATTCATAAATTGAAAAATGAATTCAATTCTATAGGACAATATAATTTGTTTATGTGTGTGTGAAATATAGTACTTCTAAAATATTCTAATGAAACTGATTATCATATATTTCACACACTTTATACATATTTATTTTATAACAATATAACAAGTAAAAAAATGAAATCAAGGTTAATATACATGTTTGAAAGTATTGGTTATCAAACTATCACTAAATTAGCATTTTATCGTTAGTTTGAAACATGTTATCCAAAGAACTATCATAAATCTCCTTTAAGCTAACAATGACTTTAACTAACTTCTTACATATTTAGATAGTCATAGTTTATTTTTTCAAGTTTAGTAATC
Organism: Heracleum sosnowskyi; assembly: GCA_030848705.1. NCBI lineage: Eukaryota > Viridiplantae > Streptophyta > Magnoliopsida > Apiales > Apiaceae > Heracleum > Heracleum sosnowskyi. The sequence goes on along the minus strand of CM061242.1, from coordinate 1,824,742 downwards.
ACAATGTAGAAAATATCTTGTGTTTTAAACACATCAATTCACGCTTTGAAAACATAATTTATAGAACTTTTCAATATAAACAACTTAGGATGGTATTATAAAAGTAGCTATCATGAAAGTTTTACCATAAAAAACTACACAAACAATTGCAAGCTCCGGATTTTTCTTCCTAACGTAACAAGTATGTAAATTCCTTTAGAACGTTCCTCTCAAACAATTTTATGCAAAGATTTATGTAATATAATATTTTTAAGTATTGTCGTTATCCGCATTGAATTATATATACTAAATTAATATCCATTCATATCCGTGCGTTGTCAGTACGTAACTTAATCGTGAAAAATCATGGGTATCATACTTTGATAAAGTTAGTACAATTTTCTTTTTGTTTTGAATATACAGTATCTCTAAGATATTTTATGTGATATCGAATATTTAATATCAACTTTTCTTTCTTTATAAATAGTCAGTGCAAAATTAGTTCTAAAATCATTTTTTATCTAATACTATGATCTCGTTTATTTTTTTACATAAATCTTAGTACCTCTTTTGCCATGGATCCCTATTCTCTCAAATTTATGGATCACAAATTCCAAATATCTTATTTGCCCGTATTTATCGTTGTTATTATAATTGTTTTTAAATAACTAAAACTTTGAGGAACAAATAGTCAAATTTATATAAAATATGTATATCTATAACATCAGAACTACTGATATTAATTAAATATATTAATATATTAAATGTACATAAATGAAGTTATAATTTCGATAAATACAAATGATCTAAGAATGTACAAAAAAACATTGAATGGGAAATTTTACCATCCAATTTTCATTCAACTAAATGAAGTTATAAATAATATATGTACAAAAAACAACCAAGGCATAATATATAGTGTAATACAGTTACATAGTTGAAAATTGAAAGAGATAAAAAGAAACAAAATGGTAGTTTTGTTGAATGGAATAGGTGTGTGATGATGTCACAATTTAAATGGCAAAAAAACTAAGATATATATTCATTCTTCCTTCAAAAGATATACAATAATTCAGATATACTGAAATTTTGGATAATTCAAAATTTTTAATCAAAAAGAAACAAAATCTTCAAATTAATAAAAAAATTCTTTTCTAACACCGAATCATATTATATTGGTTCGATAGTCGAACCAAATTATTGTAGATATATCCGTTAGGTTTTGGATATATGAACCGAATGTTCACCCATATTATTTCATATATATTTATTCAGTTTTTGGAATTATGAACTGAATTTTCGCCCCTAATTTAAAGGATGAGAATATTGGATTGACTATCATGCTAAAAAGTTGAGATTAAAGGGATCCGAACTTGCGTATTGATCATAAAAGAATGCTGTTAGATCAACAATTATATGCATACACATGATTTACAAAGTTACATCATACATATATGTATTATGTGCTCTAAACTAAAAATTTTGGGAGGGGACAACGATCCGTCGTTCCATCTAGTGTATAGCTACTTATGTAATTAACTTATAATCTTGTTTTATTAAATTGTTGTAATATATCGCTACATTTCAATTTTCTTTTTCTTTAAAATGAGGTACATTTTATCTTCCTGGCAATAAGATACTTAAAATATAGATTTATATGTACGATGCAGATATTATACTTGTGTTAATTAACAGATATTATGTGTAACTATTTAATCATATTTGTGTAAAAAAAATATCTTACCACTATAGTTTTTGACAATAACATACAACTGCTTGGGTGCCTAAAGTTTATGCTATTAAGGGAAGTTTAATGATAACATTTGCATATAAATAAAAAAAAAATGACTCAATGCACAATAATTAAATAAAACAATATATCTTGTTCTTGTTACACGTGGACGTAGGATTTTAACTGATATTTTTTGCATGCGGTTTTGTCCATTTGATAATTTAAATCATTCATGCGTTACAGCTATTTAACATAATCATAGATCTTCTCAAGATACCAAAGATAATGGAATAAATAGATAACATTATACAAAAGAAAGTGGAAAAAGTATCAGATTTTTATGCATTTGTGCTATAAATGCAGGCTATCTCAGAGTTTTATCATACAGAGCAATACAAGATTAACAAACTAGTAAATTTCTTTGAACCATTGTTCCCTTCATATTCTTGCTAGCTTTTTTTCCAGACATATCAATTATGCACATATATTTTCGCACAGTTCTTCTGATTTTATTTCAAAGTTACACATTTGTATAGTTTATGAGTTACATTTCATGTTTTTGTTGATTATACAAAACAATATATACTATTCATTTCTTACCTGTTTTCTTTACCATTTTTTGATGTTTTACTTTTTTCAATTTTTTCTGATTCATGAATTGGTGTATATATGAATCTCATGATATCTTCAATTCTTTATCATTTAGTCTTCATTAATCGTTTTGTTTTTGTTATGTTCTCTTATTCAAATATTTTTTATTGTTCAAGTTTATAGTTTGAAGGGGCTCCAATTTTCAATGTTTTCCAATTCACAAAATATCTAGTTACTTATGTTGGTTACGAAAGATGATAAGTGTTTGTATAGTTAAATAATTAATATTAACATATAATTTTATGCATAGTTTTGTATAATAAAATATTATTGAATGATTCTTGCGAAATTAGTAGGTGATATGTTATAAATTTGTTTCGTCCTTAGATAGAATCAACACAATATTTTTGTTTTGAATATTTTTATAATCTCTCCAGGATGCTTTCAGTGCTATTGGATTTTTTATACTCCTTTTTTAAAAAAAATATTCCTCGCGTGATTAGTAAATTTGTTTTTCCATTATAATAATTTGTTCTAATTAATTTTTTACTTGCAGGGTTTTAGCATAATTGTTATGGAAGGTTTCCCCCCTCTCCCCGGTTCACAGCCACAGATAGAAGTTCATATCTCTCTAGAAGAATTTCGTCTCTTTCATTCAATTGATCGGAGATTGTATTCGATTCTTGTGGCAGACTTATTGCGTGACCCTGTAGAAGCTATGCAAATTATGGCCCTATGGTTGTGGTTGGAACGAGTCGGATTCTTTAACATAGTAAAAAGAATCTTAGAGTGGCCTGTCATGCTAATCAATGATCTTGCAGAAGAGGCCAACATATGCCTTGCATTTATTGATAATCCTCTATCTCTACTACTCACATCAGAGGCTAGTGAAATTCCTTTATCACAGAGTGTGATACAAAAGAACTTTTCTCTTCAATATTTGCAGAATAATCTAACACTTGCAAAACATGGAGTGGAAAAAGTCCGCAATACTGTTTGTATGCGGGCTTTTAATGATTTGATGGAACAAGCTATTTTGCGAAATGAGGCTCAAAGGATAGTTGAGAGCCAACAACTTCTTGTGCAACAAACAATGTTGTCTAATAGCTTAGGTAACAATGTGGTGCCAGCAGATGAACGAACAATGTTTGTTACATTTTCAAAAGGCTATCCGGTAACGGAATGTGAAGTTCGTGAATTTTTTGTCAAAATTTTCGGAGAATGCATTGAATCATTTTACATGCAGGAAGTGAGGGATACAGAAGATCAAGCTTTATTTGCTCGAATCGTGTTCTTTCGACCTGACATAATTCATATGATCCTCAATGGTGTTCACAAGGCCAAATTTACAATTAACGGAAAACATGTTTGGATGCGTAAATTTGTCCCCAAAAAAACTAGGAGTGTGACTGGGCAAAGCTCACATCGAAACCACAATAACGGTGTTGCCTAGCTAGTTTGGGTTCCTAATGTTCTAGTTGGTCAGGGTTCAGTTTACTATAATGTACGTTAAAACATCAAATAAAAGTCAATTGAATAATGTATGTTGAAGTCTGAATGAATAAAAAGATTTACGATGGTATTTTATTAAGATGTTAGTGTAAGATTGTCAACGTGGCTAAATTTTTATATTGCAACTACGAGATATATGTTAAAAAAGTTATTCACAGAAAGAAAAGAAATTTTAAAATTATAACCATTTGCAAATTGATGGTATTTATAATCATAAAATGCAAGGGACTCTAGATTTTTCTCGAAAACTTTGTAATAATTTTTTTCCAAACAAACAAGAGAATTAAACTGTTTAAACAAATAAGAGCGTGATATGATAGCCAAAGTGGTAAGACTCATCTATATCCCCTAGTTCTGGGTTCGATTGTAGCTGATCTCGAGAATTTTTAAAGAATCAATAATGTTCTATGAGCTTATAAGCATACTATTGGGCCACGAGCAAGCTTTAACTCCGCACTAGTATGATATTATTTATTTTGGGCCAGGCCCGCACATATTTATTTTTAGGTCACTCCCAAAAGGCCTCATACTAACGGAGTTAATTGGTTGCTCTATATACAACAAAATTTCCTTTTGTTTTCTCAATGTGGTACTTGGGTTGACACCACCTAATAATCCTCCCCTCAAACCAAGAACCACATATCTAGTGGTCTTACACCCGCGATAAATCTGTCCACATCTTACACCACTGCGATTGACCTCGCGCAACCCACCGCTTGAACACCATCAAGAAAACTTTCGATACAAGAAACCACGATAAATTTCCAATCACAAATTTCACACCAAGAAGAACCTTCCACATCGTAACACCGCAACCCATTACCCCCAAGATCCAATTACCGAACCATGGGCTTTGATACCACTTGTTGGGCCACAAACAAGCCTTAACTTCACACACTAGTATGATATTGTCCATTTTGGGTCAGGCCCACACAAATTTGTTTTTGGGTCACTCCCAAAATTCCTCATACTAATGGAGTTAATTGGTTGCTCTTAGAATTTTATCTTGTCTTCTGAATGTGATACTTGGGTTGACACCACCCAATACATACTAGAAAAACTAATTTAATTATAATATAAACCTCATTAAAACCTATCGTGGATCCTGATGGATCCCGATAACAGAAAAGAAAAAAAAACTTATTAAAAATATGAATTAGGAACCAAAAAAGTAATTTAGACTAAGGAAATTCTTGGAAACAACTTAAAATTTTAAATTTAAATTTAAATTTGTGATGATAGTCTCTAGGGATCCATTTGTTTCTTAGAAAATATTTCTCAAAAAATTCAGGGCATGTTTACTTGGAGGGAAATTTTCTAGTTTTCTTTTTTCAAATTTTCTAAAATTTTCTGAATTTTTTATTTCTTAGAAAACTATTAAAAACTGGGAAAACGTGTTCCACAAACAAATATCAGCCCGAGCACTTTTTTTGTTTTCTAAAGTTTATAACTATAAACAATTTTGATATGCTTTGATAATTATTAATATTCTTTATCAATATAGGATCACCGTAACAATGATTAGTTTCATTCTGTTTTATTAATATAAGAGTACATAATTTATCAGTATCTGAAAATATAAACAAAAATTAATGTGTTTGTGAAGGTTCAAAGGGCTGTCCTGATACCAATTTTAGCGTGTTTTTCATTTTCCTAAATTTAGAAAACACTCATTAGCTGTTTTCCAAGATTTTCCAGTTTGTAGTTATAATTTGGAACGATTTTCCAATTTTCCATTTATCTTTTTAAAAATACTAAATTGGAACATATTTTATATTATTCTAGTTTTCATAGAAAATTTTTCTGGAAAAGTGATGAAGTAAACACACCCTTAGTTCCGTGTTTTTCAACATTTATTTAGCTTTAAGAAAATATTTTATGGTGTTTATTTGAAATTTTGTAAAATATTTTTCAGTTTTGTTTGAAATTTTCTAAAAGGGTACCGACCCTCTTTAATAATTTTTTCCACAATAGTAATTAATAGAAAATAATTTTCTTACATTTTTCGAAAAAATGTTCTTTTGAAATTCATTTTAGGAATAAATAATTTTCAGGAAAACAACGAATACCCGAACTAATATTTGTCAGGAATCATGTTCCAAGATATTATCTTCACGAACAAAAATAGTACGCCTATTCATATTCATCATTAATAGTGTTATTTGTGAAGGTTATATATAGTTATTAGCCAATAACCCGTGCAAAGTGTTGGGTCCGCTTCGAATTCCTAAATAAGTTAAGAATTCTATTATGAGCAGTATTCTAATTTGTGATAATTGAGATAAGTCTTATTTTGTCAGTGATAAGAATTGTGGAAGATTTCTATCCAAGATAAAAAAAGATGGTAATTGTCACAAATAGAATTGAGATATATTAGGATTAGAATATTTGTACTGCTTATAAAATATAGATATTTGTAGGGGTTTTGAAGTATTGCAAAAGTTAGAGAGTTGTGTGCGATACACAAGAGAGAACTTTTGTAATCAAGGTGAGGTGATTGTATTCAAGAGCGTTGAGTGAGGGAGCGACTCCAATCTTGTAATAAATTCATAGTGGATTTGTGGTTTTACCCTCCATTGAGGGGTTTTCACGTTAAATTGTTGTGTTCTTTACTTTCGTGTTTGTTATTGTATTTGATTAATGTTGATCTATAGTGGAAGTGATCCTAACAAACCGAATTCCCACGGATTAATCCTCCCACGGCTCGAATTCCCTAATACCTCAACCGAGTCCGAGAATTTTACCTTTTTCTCGGTCTTCATCTTCGTTGCTTCACCATCTAAACAATAGATGTTCTTCTTATGCTTTATCCCTTGTATAATCAAGTTTCTTCCTTTATACACCTTGCAACTTCGCCCTCGTCCAAAAAATTTGTACCCACGTGATGCCAACACACTCAAAGATAATACATTCTTTGATGCATCTGTTACATATCTCACATTGAGAGCTTTCTTCATCGTACCATCATGGAGTTTAAGACGAACAGTTCCAACTCCTTGAATCTCCATCTTCTCATCATTCCCCACAACAATATTACCAAGACTTTCATCAGTGCATAAAGTCTCAAACATCGCTCGATCCCTACATATATGCATAGAAGCAGTAGAGTCCATCACCCATTCTGATTTATTCTTCACCGAACCAGGAATGGTATCCTCACTCACCATAAAAAACTCTCCCTCATCGATCACAGGTGTAGAGTCCGCATCATCAACTTTGTTTTTTCCTTCATGTGCTTAAAGGACTTCACATCTTCTTTAAAGCTTGGACAGAACATCTGCATATGACTCGTTTCACCACAATAATAGCACTCAATAGTGCTTATATCCCTCTTACTCAGCCAAGATTTACTTCTTCCTTGTAGGTCATTGCGGTTGCGACTCCTTCTTTCAGCACTTTGGACAGCCAAAACTGCCTCACCACTTTGAGAAACAGCATCCTTTGTCATCCTCTCATTATCTCTTAACGCCTTTAACACATCATCAAGCGTAAGAGTTGTCCTCCCTACTAAAAGCGTTTGCTTAAAATACTTGAAGGATTTCAGCAACGATGACAACAGTAACAGAGCTTGTTCCTCGTCTTTCATCGGCTCATCAACATTAGCCAGATGACATACTAGCTAATTAAAACAACTAATGTGATCATGGAGACTACTTTCTTCATCCAGTTTTAAAGAGTACAATTCCATCTTCAAATTAAGTCTGTTGGTCAACGACTTCGAAACATATATGCTTGCTAACTTGTCCCATATCTCCTTCGGTGTCGACTCCTTTAACAAGTTATATCTCACATCGGGTTCAAGTGCCAGCCTGATTGTACTCGCCGCTCTCTTTTGGATCTTCGCTCAATCTGCATCACTCATCTCTTTTGGCTTCGCCTTCTTCAAGGAATCATCAAGTCCTTGTTGAATTAATACATCCTTGACGGTTAATTGCCACATAGTGAAATCCGTCTTTCCATCATACTTGGGTGCATCAATCCTCAACGACTTTAGATCTTCCATCAAGCCAAGAAAAGATCAACTCACGACCAACTATCAACGCGCAAACAGTCAACTTCGGACACCAGAAATCACACCCTCCTGAACCCAAAATCCGATCTCCACCATTCAGGATGATCCGACCACGGATGACTTCCCGATCGTCAATTCTTCAACAGTTGCGCAGACCATAAAATTCCTGCGAATTTTCGTAATTACTTCGTGATTGCCTTCTTTTAAACACCAAATCTACTTCTCGAACCCAAGCTCTTGATACCAGTTTGTTAGGATCGTTTCCACTGTAGATCAAAGTTAATCAAATACATTAACACAAAGCACGGAGGACTTTAACATTAATTTTGAAACTTATTTTTAAAAGTTTTGAGATTTTAGTAGTTCTGAAAATGCTATCTTTTTAAAAAAAAAAAGTATTAAAAATACTACTTTAATACTTCAAATCTAAAAAAAAACTTATAAAAGTTTATTAGCTTAGCAAGCATGTAACCGTCAAAATTATCAATATATTTTGTTGTAATAATATAAATAAAAATAAAAAAATGTTTTAAAAAAAGTCATTTTTTTGAATTCTAATTAAAGTATAACTGAAAGAGTTTGTAGTTATGTATGTGATTTGTTATTTAATTATATGAATTTTTAATTACACTTAATCAATACTATTATATAATAGACGAAACATTAAAATTTTGGTTGATCGGTATGGTACACTGTGATTTTACTTAATTGTCCTTAACTGTATTTCGTGTTTTTAATTAATTAACCTTACTTATTTATAGAAATATATTATTAAATAATAATATTACCTATTTATAACCAATTATCTTTTTTTTCTAAAATACATTATTTTTTCTAACAAAGTCACCTACTTTTTCAAACATGACAATTACCTTTTTAAACTAAATATATGTTACATTTTTATTTTTATTTATTTTAAAATATGTTTGAATTTTTTTAATTAATTAAAAGTATTTAGCTATTTTAACATGCATACTTATTTTTTAACAAATACAATTAATAAAATATTAAAAATATAATAATAAAATAACAAGTAACAATCCGTGCATCGCACGGGTTTTAAAATAGTATTTTATTAATTGTATTTGTTAAAAAAATAAGTAGGCATATTAAAATAAGTAAAACTTATACTACATTATTAAAGACGAAACATTGAAAGTTTTGGTTTTCAGTTTTCGGTTTTCAGTCATTTATTCTATTTAATAAATAATAAAATAATATAATAATAGTAACTAACTAATTGTATTTTATAATTGAAACATTTTTTCTAACAAAATCTACTCATTTTCCAAAAATATCACGAGCAATTACCTTTATATTAAAACATATTACCTTTTATATTTGTTCTCACTAAAATATCAGGTGCAACTCTTACTTATTTATTTTAAAATCTATTTTAGTACTTTTAATTATTTAAAAAATCTTACCTATTTTAACATGCCAACTTATTTTTTTAACAAATACAATTAATATAATTAAAATACTTCTAAAAATATCACAGACAGTTACTTTTTTAATTAAAACATGTTAGCTTTTCTATTTGTCCTTATTATTTGCCTTTTATAATTAAAATATTTTTTTCTAGGTATAACCCTTATTTATTTTAAAATATATACAATAATAAACTATGAACATACAATAAAGTTTAAAATAAATAAGTAAGGTAATTGCCTTTAATTATTATTTATTTTAATTATTTTAATAACACGGGTAATTATCTTTAAATAAAAACATATTATCTTTTATATTTCTTCTAAAAAATAATATATTTTCAAAAATATCTTTTAATTAATAATATCTTTTCAAAAATAAGCAATGACAATTAAGTAAAATCATTTAGGACCGACCACACAAACTTTTAATGTTTCATCTATTATATTAGAGTATAGATAGCTTAAAAGCCGTACGATGAACGGATTGTTTTTAATAATTGTTAATTTTATTATTTATTATTTATACTTTATTAATTGCATTTATTAAAAAAAATAAGTAGGCGTGTTAAACATTTTTAAATAATTAAAAGTATTAAAATAGATTTTAAAATAAATAAGTAACAGTTTGTCCGTGATATTTTGGAAAAATAGGGGTTTTAGTAAGAAAAATAGAAAGTAACATGTTTTCGTTGAATTTTAAAATATAAAAGCAACGATTTGCTCGTGATATTTTTGAAAAAAAGAGGGATTTTAGTAAGAAAAATAGAAAATGTGACATGTTTTAGTTGAAAAATGTAATTGTCAATTAAAAGTATTAAAATAGATTTTAAAGTAAATAAGTTAGGGTTTGCGCGTGATATATTTGGAAAAGGAGGGATTTTAGTAAGGAAAATAGAAAATATAACATGTTTTAGCTGAAAAAGGTAATTTAGCCGTGATTTTTCTAGAAAAAGAGGGGAAATGTAATTGTCAATTAAAAGTATTAAAATAGGTTTTAAAATAAATAAGTAAGGATTTGTTCGTGATATAATTGGAAAATGAGGGATTTTAGTAAAGGAAGTAGAAAAAGTAACATGTTTTAGCTAAAAAGGAAATTGCCCGTGATTTTTTTAGAAAAAAACTGTAATGTATTTTAAATGAAAGGGTAACTGATTATAATAATTTTTATAATAATTAAATAAGGCAAGTAACGCACCAAAACACAAGTACCAAAACTTTCAATGTTTCGTCTTTAATAATATAGTATATATAGATAGATAGATTTATAATATTAGTATTTTATGTTACTAAATGGAATAGCCCGTGATATTTTTGAGGTTTTAGTTAGGAGAAATATTAGTTAGAAAATATAAAAAAGAATATAAGTTTTGGGAAAAAAAATTAATTGGTTAGTCATTAATAATTATAATATTATTAATTTATTTTATTAAATAGAACTGTTCGTGATATTTTTGGAAAATGAGAGATTTTATTTAGGAAAAATAGAAAAGTAGAAATTTTAGTTAGAAAATATAAAAAAGAATATATACTTTGGCAAAAAATGGTAATGGGTTAGTTATTAGAAATTATAACCTTATTATGTTATTTTATTAAATAAAATTGTCTGCGATATTTTTGGAAAATGAGATTTTTAGTTAGAAAAAATAGAAAAGATATTCTATATAATAATTTTAATATTTTATCTAACGGTTCTTATCGATTTGATCAGAAATATCTAACGGCTATGAATAAAATGATCAGACTACAAAAATTTTTAGGACTAGACTACAAAATTTTCAATGTTTGGTTTTTAATATAATAGTATAGATATCATGTCGTAATCAAATTTTCTAACTTGTGAAGCATTAATATTATCGAGTTGTCGTCCCAAATTTTGGGTTCAATTCTCGTTTACCCCGAAATTTGTCAGATTCTCAATAATATTGTGAAGCATTAATATTGTTAATTTTAAAATTATTTTTTAATTCTACTCTAGAAAGAATGAAATTGTTATTGGTTGAACCGTATATATCTACGTATAGGAGAGTTATCTCTAAAATAATGGTATTTATATATCAATATATTGTGTTAAAGATAATAGTAGTTCATTTTATAGGAAAGTTAAAATCTCGATTCTAGTGGAAGAACAAAATTGGAATGTAGAACTCGATTCGAGGTCGAACTCATACTCGTTTATAATTTCTAATAAAAAAATATTAAAATTTTATTTTTTTATTATTTAAATAATTAAAATTAGTTAATTTTTTTACTTTTTTAATTTTTTTAATTGTTGAGCTCGCGAGTATACTCCGCTCGGCTCGTTTAAACTCGGCTCGTTTGGCATGCGAGTAAACTCGACTCGTTTATTAAACAAGTCGGGTTCGGTTAGAGGGTCAGAGGTTTGAGCTCGTTTAACTTAAACGAGAGGCTCGATTCGTTTATAAGACGACTCAAACTCGTTTAGTGAATACCTAACTCGACTCGACCCAAATTACAATCCTAGCAGTTAGTGGGGGAATGGAAGATCAAGCTTTGCTTGAATCATATGCTTACTAGCTGATATAATTCATATCACCCTAAATTAAGGGTGTACACGGGTTGGTAAAATTGACCAAACCAAACCAAACTCATTTCGCTCGATCCAAACAGAATATTTTTAAACCGATATATATTTGGATTGAAAAAATATAAAACCGATTCAATTGGGTTGGGCATGTGTTTTGATTTTTTTAAACCGAACCAACCCAACCCGATTAAAATTATAAATTTAAGTAAATATAGGATAATAATTAATACTATTGTTAATACATTGCACTTGTACATATACTCTCGGCCAACAGGCCCATTAGTAATCATAAGTTAGAAAATTAATGCAATTTATGTATTCTAATAACGTATGTCTAAAGTTTGTACGTCACTTTGGTGCATGGACCTCACTTTGAAACCAAAAATTCTTGTTGGGCACTTATCCATCTGTTGGATAACTACACAACAGGAGGAAAACAACATGCAGGGCCAAAGGGTTTGTTAAATATCAGATTTCCTAGAAGTATTTTAAAAGATTAATTGATGACTTTCATTTTCGATTGATTAACTTAGTACCTGCTGCTTGATAGAAATATATTTTATATATTTATTAACCCGATCACTCCGACCAAACTGATCCAAACCGAAGTACATTAAATGGGTTGGATTACTAATTTAATTTTTGTGAATTGGGTTGAAAATTTGCAAACTCAATTTAATTGGGTTGGGTTGTTAAAATTCCGTAACCCGCCCAACCCGAACCGTGTACACCCCTACCCTCAATGGTGTGTTGGAGGCTAAGTTTGTCATTAACGATAAATATGTTTGAATGCGGAAGTTTTCGAGAGGTAACAGAACCAAAATAGTGTTGCTTAGTTACTTTGTGTTGAAGAGTGTTAGTTTTTTATCACTCTTATAGTCGAAACCTCAATTAAGTAATAATTGATAAAATAATAATTTTATTATAATAATATATTTATTCGGTTCAATATAATGAAAATAGTATATTTTTAATCTCGATAAAATAATATTTTCTTTTAATTTTCAAAATATTATTTTAAAGAGGTTTAACTATGATTAACTATGTTTTACATTAAACTTTCCATTGTTGTTATACATGCAAGTTAAGACACTTACATGTAGGGTTGTTCACGAACTGAGATGTTCGCGAACAAGCTCGAGTTCGGCTCGTTAAGGGTTCGACTCGGCTCGATTCGTTCAATAGTCAAGCTCGATCTTGAACGCGAAAAATTGTTCGTTAAGAAAATAAGCTCGGACCGAGCTATTAGTGAGCTCGACTCGAGTTCGGCTCGATTAAGCTCGGAAAAATAAAATATATTCTATATATTTGTATAATACTTGCACCACTTCATAACATTCTAAGATTGAAATTGCAATCCATATATGATATATTCAATTCAGTTCATGGTTAGTTGTCTGCTAATACTCTAACCAACCAAACACAAGGCCATCAGAAGCCAAACTAATCTAAATATCCCAGGACTATACCAACTTATACGATTGAGTATTCAGTAATCATTTCCATAGTAATCATTTCCATTGTGTGTACGTGATTATATGTAATAAAATCAAACGAATTAACTAGAAGAAGTGAAGAATAGAATTATAGAATGATGGGAACTTACTGGCAACAAAATTACAAGCGTGTATATATCATATATGACTATTTGAGTATATCCATCGGGAGTGATATTTAGGAATTTAGGGATTTAGGTTAGGCATGTGATGTGTATAGAAAGATGAGAATTGAGAATGAACGTAGTCGTTTAGAGAGTTGGTCTGCGCTCAAACAAAACAAGCATTTTTTTTTCTATTTGGGCCAAGAAAAGTTGGCGGTTGGGCTTTATTTGTTTTTAAAAATTTTAACTCTTAACGAGTTGTTGGATAACGGCTCGTGTGCGATTCGGCTCGTTTATATTCGATAAAAACTCGTGTTCGTCTCGTTAGTTAACGAGCTCGAGCTCGAACAAATATTTTGTACGATAAGAAATCTCGGCTCGGTTCGTCAGAAAAAAAAAATGAAGCTCGATTCGTTAATGTCAAAGTTCGACTCGGTTCGATTCGTGAACAGCTTACATGTACTATGCAGGCTCAATGAAATAGAAGGTTTAGTTTCATTCTAGTGTAAAATTCCTGGTCAACGTTGGTTCAAAACTTCACAATGAAAAAAAAAATAAAGGTATGCTGAGAATATTTTTAAAATAAGTAAAACGGTAATGAGATAAATTAATAATTACTTGCTATCTTGAATTATGGAGGAAATTAATTTATATTTTTCGCAACACTAACTAACTTTTTAAAAATTTGAGAGTGTTATAAGCGATTATGATCATGAAATTTTAACGCGGTTAACACAAATATTTATGAATTGTGTTAATTATTTTTGATAAAATGTTATCTAACCAACACTGTGATGCAGTTCTTATTCATTTTTGGATATTTATCAAAAATGTCATTTTTAAAGTTTTTTTTTGCAATTTTACCATCTTTTCAAAATATTTGCAAAAACACCTTTTTTTGAAAAATATTTTGCGAAAATACCATCTTTTAAAAAATATTTGCAAAAATACGATCTGCAACCAAATACAACCCACGTAGGTTGCATCTAGTTGCATATGTGGTTGCAAACACGTTAATCGTGAAAATTTTAAAATTGAATTTGCATATATGGCTGCGCAGCAGGTTGCATACAGTTGCAGATATGGTTGCAAACAGGTGGATTGTGAAAATCTTAAAAATTAAATTTGCAAGTGTGGTTGCGCAACACGTTTCATGTAGTTGCATATGTGGTTGCAAACAGGTTGATTTGGTTGCAAAAGGTATTTTTGCAAATAAGATGGTATTTTCGCAAAATATTTTTTTTAAAAAGGTATTTTTGCAAAAATAATTCTGGTATAGGGTATTTGTGAAAAAAAACCCTCCGTTCTTTTAAGTATTTGACAAATGACATCAAATTAAAATTATTATAATTTCTATAATAAAAAAAATCAGCATCCTCCATTGTTGGGTCAAGAAGCATAATGATGCAAAGCCCAATATCATACAAGTTAAGAGCTGTCCAGGCCTTATCATCAGCCCAATACCCACATAATTTTCCGCGAATGTAGAAGAAGCTTCTGGACACTTGAAAACAAGTGACCTTTTTAAAATATCAAACTTGAAAAATTAATAATTTCACATTTCCCAATTTCCAGGAGCTTCTCTTTTGCAATTTGCAGGTACCAAAATTTTCTATAATCTTAATTTACTTTACTCATGATTGTTGTGTGTATATATTTATGTATGTATGTATGTGTTTCTTGGTAGTGTTTAAGTTATAAGGTTTACAAATTTTATGCTGTGATTATATGTATAGGCATGTGGTATGTTCAAGAATTTGATTTTTGCAAATGGGTGATAATAAAAATTGAATCTTGATTATGTTCTTGTAGTTTAGGTTCAAGAATTTGATTTTAGCAAATGGGTGGTAATAAAAATTGAATCTTGATTATGTTCTTGTAGTTTAGGTTCAAGAATTTGATTTTAGCAAATGGGTGGTAATAAAAATTGAATCTTGATTATGTTCTTGTAGTTTAGGTTCAAGATTTTGATTTTAGCAAATGGGTGGTAATAAAAATTGAATCTTGATTATGTTCTTGTAGTTTAGGTTCAAGAATTTGATTTTTGCAAATGGGTGATAATAAAAATTGAATCTTGATTATGTTCTTGTAGTTTAGGTTCAAGAATTTGATTTTTGCAAATGGGTGATAATAAAAATTGAATCTTGATTATGATCTTGAATCTTTTTTAGTTGAATTAATAATTAGAGGTGTGATAATATTTTGTGTTGAATTTTTTTAGTGATTTATAATGTATTTTATTGTAGGTTTATGTGGATTAAAAGATGAAATGATATTATGTAGTGATTATATTTATATCTAATTGAATTCGAGCTTGTTGCTTTAGTAGTGTTTGGTAGAGTATAAAGATTGTGTTTTTATGTTGAATTTATATGTTTTTTGTGATTTAGTGTTTTGGGTGTGTTGTATCATATGTTCTGTAGCTTTTGCACGAAAAATGGAATCTTGAAATGGTCTTGTATCTTGTTTGGTGGAAGACAGCTTGAGGTGCAGTAGTTTTTTTGTACTCATGTTTATTTGCAGTTTTTGTGTTTTGTATTGTATTTAGCTATCCGCGGGCTTGAATATGCAATTGCAGTATGGGTTTGTAAATTTACGTTGCTTTGTTGATTTACTTTTGCAGATTGAATTTGAGTAGTCACTATATATGCGTGGAGCAGCTGCGTTTTCTTCTGTTAAGGATAAATTTATTCCGATAAAAGGAAAATGGGGTAATTTCACGTTCCTTTGTGATCAGATTTGATAACTTATTGTTTATTCATTTTTTCTCGATTAATGTGTTCCATTGAAAACTAGGGGCAAAGGCGATATCAATGCCGAAGAAGCCACTGAATAATGATGCTGGAGGAGCAACGATAGTAAAGGAGAAGGTTCATCCAATTGTTGCTTTCAGCAAGCCCCCTCCAGTCCCCCCTGTTATTGGGCCACTAGTTGTTCTCTCATTTCTGGATTCGTACTTTAGCCGTGACAATGATGACTGACGTGATGAAATGGTGTTTTTCTAATGGTAAAATATGTAATAAACTTTGTAAATGTCTTGTACGAATCTGATCTGTTTTTGGTTATTTTAGATGTGTTCTACTTCTACTTGTTAAAGTGTTTTGAAGTTCGGTGATATATGTTGAACGTTAAGCTGAGTGTAGTAGCTATGAATTTCCCTAGATTAATGTAGTAAGCTAATATTGGTTTTCTATTGAATGGTGAACTTACACATATTATGGAATTTAGAATGTCGAAAACATGTGGAAATGAAGAACGTTTAAAGGTTCTCGAGAAAATTCTAATATTAAAAGGCAAATTGTTAAGTTTATGCTAGAGTAGATTCTTATGTGCAAGTTGTAAGCAGCAGTATTCTAAAACTTGGAGCTGGTCTTGAGTATAAGGAATGGTGCAGTGGTTGAAAAATGGCAGGATTGTTAGTAAAGAAGCCAGGCTGTATTGTTTGTAGACATTGTGCTGTAGGGGTTTTTGAAGAAGCAGTATTCTAAAACATGGGGTTGGTCTCTAGTTAGAAATGACTTTATAGTGGTTGAACATAAAAATACAGAGAATGTGTCTCAATTTGGTGCAGGTTTTGCGATTTTCGTTTCGGTTCAACTGCGGATATTATGATTTTCATTTCGGTTTCGGTTTTGATTTTTAATGCGATTTATGTTATTATGACGTGTGCTTATGATGTACCAAATCAATATGTGTTGAGAAAAGAAGAAAAGATTCTCATACAACACAAAACTTAATTAGCTGTCATTTGCTCATGTTCCTCGACCCCCACTAGTGAAGAAACAGAGACTACAAATGATTTAGGTTTGTCCCAATCAACTTTTAGTCAGCCACTGGTATTGTTCTTCTGCTATATATACTCACCTTCCCCCTCCTTGAAGAACAAGCAAGGCAAGTCATTTTTCTTCGACAAAAGAAGATACTCTAAATTACTAAGCTATGGAAAGCAAGGTGGGGAAAGAGTGTGGAGCAGCAAGTGCAAAAATCTTTAGAAATGATAGAGGGCCTATCCCAAGAAGGGGCCAAATAAAGTCGAGAATAGCAGTAACTGCTCTTCATTCCATCGTTTATTTACTCTTAAAAGCTTCTTCAGATCATCATCAGTCTACTGGGAAACTCGGGAAACTTCTATTTCGAGAGATTTGATCTGCAGGCTACCATATGATCAACTCATAGTTGTTGTGTTTTCTCGTTTTATTTATTAGTCTTGTTATTTCAGCATTGATTGTAGTAAATGTCGAACTTTGTAAGCATTGAGGCTCAGAATATTGCAAGTAGAAAATTACTGCTTATTGACTATTTCTGCAAATTTACTGGTAAATAAAAGCATTCTCGTTTTAAGATCTAAAATTCAAGACGTTTTCTAGATCCTGCTGATTGATAGTCTGAATAGGAGTCCTGTGCATGCACTGGCTGTTTGTTCAAACTACCATTATAAAGAGAGTCACCTTAAGCTATATCAAGCTAAAAGGTCATCTAACCTGCTCCTGGCAAATATTTATCTGTATCCATAACAAAATTTGGTGCAAGATATCAACTTTCAACAGTGTTACCCTCCGAGAATGCATATGAAGAAGTTATTCAGATTCCAGGGTTCGAGGTTTATTAGGAACTTACGCAGGCTGTCGGATGGTCAGTGGGGAGGCTGTCGAATTATTAATTTGGTGAGTCGCCTTGTGACATATAAACACCACAACTGAGACATCAATGAGATTTTTTAGTATTTAAGACTAGGTTCATCAGCGCAAACATCATCAAAAGCATACTGATTTCGTTACTGTAATGTACATTCCATGTGCTGAAGCTGCCTAAATCTGTACGTTTGACACAGCAGAAATTCTGAGCCATGTGTTATAAAGATTCCTGAGAAACATGGAGACCCATAACACCGATAGTATCGATCTTATGAATACTGAACTCAAGGGAAGTTAAAATGTACACAGTGGTTTTCTTACTTTTATGACTGTTTTTCAGGGTTCCAACCGGACCACCCCTGGATCTAGCTGATAACATGTTGAAACTTAATTATTCAGTAAACATTGAGGTATGAATACAATTTGTTACCTAGCTACTAGAAAAAACTTGTTTAGATTCTTCAAACAATTGTTTGTCAACACTGTTTAGACTTTGTGTTTCGCCACACACCCACAGTTTAAACAATGCAACGGCGTCTTGTCCCAGTGCCAACAGATATAAGTTCTTTCTATAGCTAGGCAGGCCGGTGAGGAGGATGCCAGCGAATTAGTATGACTTAATATAGATTCCATAGAAATGGTACAAGTCAAGACGGTTTGGCTAAGTTTAAAATTATTGCTTATGAATTAAAGTTACTTAAAGTTACAAGTAAAAAATAAAAAATTTAAGTTAATATCTGTTTGGGTAATTTTGTATTATGAGTAACTTATGAGTTATTAAAATTGTAACAATTAAAATAAATTTGATAAACAATACATTTGAATGATGATATTAACTTTTATCAAATAAAATCACTAAAATAAAATAAGATAAGTCGTTCAAAAAAGTAACTCATACCAACTTTTGGCTTTAAACTGTTTTTTTGAATTCAAATCATTTTCTGATTTATTACACAAACGTACATTTCTCAGCCAGCTTAAAGTCAAAAATCACTTTAAGCCCCACTTACTGGTGCCAAACACCCTCTTATTGAACATGACTCAACTACTATGTAGTTATTATCAGTAGTTATACTACATTATAGACCAGAGAAGAACCATGAATTCGTACACTAGGGTGACTGATAAATATTAACCCTAAATATTTAAGTTTTCACCTAACACGTTTCGTAGAGTTAGTTTTTTTTTTAATCGAAATGAGTCAAAAGGATAGTACAAATTACAAAAGGAAGGGGAAAATCGAACATATAACTTATCGTACACTTGACCTCAACCTGCACCACCACACTAGGACCTCATCTGCGCCGTCGGTAGAGTTAGTGACTTGACATTTTAATAAACTCTTTTACCCCAGCGGTCTTCGAGGTATGGAGTTCAAACCCTTAGATAGGCCATGCATAATGTTGTTTCAAAATGGGCTAGATCCTAAAATTGATAAAATCTGATGCAAAACATAACTTAAATAGCTGGCATGTTCCTCAACCCCCACCAAGGCGCCAATAAACAAAACATACACTGCAAAAATGAACATATTCTGTATTATATCAACAACTTGTATCCAGCTTCTTGATTATGTGCTATAAAACCCCCCTACTAGATAGCAAAGCAAAGCAAGTCAATCTCTTCGCCACAGCAAAACGAAGCAAAAAAAAATTGCCACCAGTTTTCTGATAATAGTTCTTGAAAAGTAAACAATGGAAACCAAGATGAGGAAATCAGCAAGTGCAAAGAGTTCCACAAGTAGCAGAGGGCCTCTCCCGAGAAGGGGACAGATAAAGTCCACAATAGCATCTAATGCTCTTCATTCTATTGTTTCTGTTCTCTCAAGAACCTCTTCAGATCACCATCACACTACTAGAAAACTTATTTTTTGAGAGATTAATCTGCATGTATGCATATTTGGTAGTTGTAATCTCAGTTAACAAAATGAAATGAAAAGTTAATTGTTATCCTTTCTTCTTCTGTTTTGATTTACTGTTATTTCTGTAATCTTTTGTAGTGATTTAGAATTTCAAACTCCACACAGAACATAGTGCTACATGATAGAAACTCACAGAATTATATGTTTCTGACCAAAGCAAGGAAACAACTGATTGCAGTCCTAATTTCCAGAGATCGAAACGAAAACTTCTGTGGAAGATTATGGTAGCATTTTAATCTGATGCTATGAGCTAACAGAAGGCCATGTTGAAGACTGATATATAAGATAAAAACAAACAGACTACATATTTCTTGGCAACTAAAAGAAAATTAGTTACATGGAATTGCTGCAGTAAGAGCTCTTGGTTCAGAGGCACACAAGTAAGGAAGAAAATGCAGGTTAAATCTTAGAAAGAAGATTAGTCATCCGAACATAAACTATTGTATACAAATGCAAGTCACTCCAAGTGCTCCTGCCTGCATTATTTTTTCGATATTAGCTGTCTGGATTCAAAAACAATTGCAGGAATTATACCAATAGATCCATTATGTATTATTTACAGCCTTAATCATAGCTTCATAATTAATCAACTCCCACCACACGGACGGCTGAAGCTCGCATATATTCATTATCCTAAAAGATGATAATATGCGCGCACACACACGTTCAAATGTATTGGTATTTCCGAGGAGCAGATTAAAAGTATATGAGAACATCAACTTGTCTGAGAATCTGATATAACAGATGGTTTCGCTGGCATGCTCCGTAAGCCCCGAATCACAAGGATAAAATTTCACATGATTATTATTACTATGGGAGTCACCTTGTAATATATAAACCCCCATCTAGAGGAAGAGCAATCCCCTCCTGCATAATGTGGTAGAAATACTTAAAAACTTGATTATGCAAAACAAAAATAAGATAATGTCTCTGCATTAGCAACTGCTGAAAGTTTCAGAGTTGATCAGTGGTTACTGGAGATGCTTAGGTAGGCTAATTACCTGTGGGGATGCATGACAGCGAAATCGATTGACCTTAAAAGATTCGTAGATAGGGCTTAACAACCCCTTATTCCAATATACAAATGCAAAATGATGTGCACGCTGGTCCGAAAATCATTATTAAATTAAAATCTCGGAACTGACAGAAATATAAAACTTGGCACTGGTTTTCAGTATCGAGGATTTAAAATGTTTAGGATGGGATTGTTAAAGAATTCAAGTGGGTATTCTATATATAAAGATGCAGAAACGAAGAATTTGTCATTCAAATGTAAGCTGGATTCATTTCATATTATAAATCTCCTCTTTCTCAACCATCGTTACACAGGGACCATTGCAGCCTGCACGTGTTAACTCCATGCAAATCTGAAATGTTGAAGCCGCTATTTTTTTAGAAACTACAAAAATTCATCAATTGAAAAATTAAATTTATCAACCATTGTCGGAGGCTGGAAAAAAAGGGTTGGAACAGAACATCTTTCGCTGGCATGATCCTCGTCTGTCACAGATAGAAAAACAATTGTGGAACTGTTTATGAATTTTCTGCTAAGCAGCCTGTATTCTGGGTTCTGGCTAGTCACCTTGTGATATTTAAATACCACAACTGAGACAAAGATAAGATTTTCTAGTTTAAAATTAGGCTTATCACTGCAACATTGTCAGATGCATGATGATTTTCTTACAGCAGTGCAGGTTACATGTGCTAAAGCCGTCTGCATCCGTACATTCGACAAACCACATGTTTTCAGCCATGTGTAGAGATATCATAAGCATGTGTATTTTCCAAATTTGATAGGAAGATCTCTGAAAAATATGGGGAGCCATAACACAGATGACAGATATGTAGCTGTCAATCTTACGAATACTTAATTGAAGTAGTGGGGAAGATCCCAAATACGCAGTTTTTAATTTTCCATTTTCGTAAAAATGCAGTTTTTCATTTTCCATTTTCCACGAAGAAAATGTTTTCAGATCCGGAACCTGGGAATCTGTCACCTAGATCATATAGCATGTTTTCACTTGATTATCGCATCAAATAAGACCTTCAGAAAGTTCACCACGATAACATGACATAATTCGTTACTTCCATAATTCATTGTTGGAATTGAGGTGGCTAGACAAATTAATCTACTACTAGGAAGCTAGTTAGATCCTTCTTTAGAAAATTGCTTGTCAGTGAAGAAGCAACACAGTTCAGACATTGTGCTTTGATACACATCTGCAAGTTGAAATACGCAACGGCGTCTTGTCCCAGTGCAACAGAAACAGATTCTTTCTATAGCTAGGCGGGGCAGCGGGGAGGCACGCCAGCGAAATCGTGACTTGACATAGATTCCTAAGAAATGGTAAAAGTCTAAACCACGAACATGACTCAACTACTGATATTGTTATGCTATAATGTTTACAAGTGGAAGACTATACATGTGAACACTGATTTGTGATTTTGTCAAGTATGAATATCTTTTACATTGGTAGAGGTTTTTAATGGACAAGTTGTTGGCAGAGTTCCCCACAAAACTAAGAAATTCTAAATCTTTTGACCAACTGAACCAGACAAAGAAAAAGAAGACAGTACCGGCTATTTTTTCTGCTTCCTCGGCCGTTCCCACTTGATCAGCCACGGTCAATGAACAGATCGTAAAAAAGTTGTGCCACGAATAATGCTGTCCCTAGGCTGCACCGCGATGAAAAGGAAAGATCTTATGCCTCTATTTATATTAACATGATATCAGAGCTCTTTTGATCCAACGAAGTCTCGTCTGGAACTCTAACATTCTCAAATATTTAATTCGGACACTAGGATTGAGTGTTGCCTCAAAGATAGACTCTTAGCCATCCATTCTTCGATTTTAAAAATGTTAGAATCTGCTTAAAATAGCTGTCATGTTCCTCAACCCCACCAAAAATTGAAACGTAGACTGCAAATAAGTTATTCTGTCTTATACCATCAACTTTTAGCTAGCCACTGGTATTCTGATGTGCTATATAAACCCCCCACTGGCCACTGGAGGAATAGCAAAGTAAGTGATCTCTCTTCATCAAAACAATACAAATTACCACCAATTTTCAGACATTAATTCTTGAGAAACAATGGAAAGTAAGATGAGGAAAGCAGCAAATGTAAAGAGTACCAGAAGTAGCAGAGGGCCTCTACCGAAAAGGGGCCAGATAAAGTCAATGATAGCATCAAATGCTCTTCATTCTATTGTTTCTGTACTCTCAAGAGCCTCTTCAGATCACCATCACTCTACTGGAAAACGTATTCTATGAGAGATTGATTTGTACATGTATATATGCATGAACGATAGTTGTTATCTCTGTTAGAAAAAAGTAATAATCTCTTTTTGTTATGTTTTGAATTCTTGTTATTTCAGCACTCTTTTGTAGTGAGGTAGAATTTTTAAAATCCAAGAAGAAAATAGTGCAGACAATCGAAAGCTCTCTCACATTGATCAGCTACTAACTCACAGAAACGTAAGTTTCTAACACAAAACAAAGAAGAAACTGATATATCACTGAAATTGGCTAGTTGCAGGAATTTCCTAAGATCATACAGAAATTTGGCGAAACAAGTAGACAAGATAACATGAAGCAGTTACAAAATGAAGCTTCAAAATAACATTTTTACTATAATTCAAAATGTGGGACTTCCAGCTGTTGAATGTAGAAAACAAAAGGGTTGTGTCATAAAGTAAAACTTACTAATAAATATCAATTACGACGAAAAATGTTGTGTTTAATTTATAATCTTTTTCCTCATTATTAGCAGAGTATATCAACATGCAATTCGCTGCAGTCGGACATGGTAGAACCGTAGAAGCGCACCAAGATGGAAGAAAATGCAGGGTTTAACTCTTGGAAACAAGAATAGTCATTCCAATCTCTAGCAATGAAATTTTTTACATAAATGCAAGTTGCTCTAACTTTTAAGTATTGTTTGGCTGATTGCATAACTTTTTTCGACTGAAGAAAGAATATCATGGAGGATCCATCCTCCAATTTTACCACACTGATAGCTGATCGTTATTGTTTAATTACATAGGGAAAGTTTATGGTTATTTTAAGTTAGCAAATTAGTCATGCAAGGCAGACCGACTTGTTTAAGCTAGGAAGATAAGAATCTGATATGAAAGATGGTTTCGCTGGCATGATCCCTCATCCCTGCACTTGTTTCGATTCCACAAACACACATCTGCTCCTCCTTACAGATGACATCCGTATTCAGTCCCCGTGGACAAGTGCAACCTGCACGTTTTTAGTACAAATCTAAAACATTAAGTCATTATTTTCAAATGAACTTTAAAACGAATATGTGCATAAATTACCTGGTTAAATTTACTACTTCTAAAGCGAGTATTCTCTCAAATTATCACCTTCTTTGGTTAAATTACAAATGTCTTGGAAGATTCGATTGATGTGTTATTTTGAGTCCCAGACTCTGACATGTTTTTCTGCAATTCTCCAGATTGTGATATGCTTATAAAATTAGGTACATCAATGCTAACATATCATCAGATACATAATGATATATAGCTTGCAATATTTCCAAATTTTGAAAGGAGGCTGTCTGAAAAACATGGAAACCCTTAAAGAAGAGTCAATCTTACAAATACTATTTCATATACAATGCTCCGACCTACATAGTCTTTCTTATTATTTTTCTGTAGAGATAGTTTTTGACATTGTGAATTGGTAAACATAGTTGAATGATGCAACGGCGTCTTGTCGAGTGCAACAGAAACAGGTTCTTTTTGTATCTAGGCACTAGGCAGGGCGATGGGGAGGCACAACAGCGAAATTGTTTGACATGACAAAGATTCTTTAGAAATGATTAAGTCCATTTTGTCAAAGGGACTCAAGTACAAATATAGTTATGCTATAATATATACCAGTATACTGGTTTGTGTTTCTTTTTAGCCAAGTCATTGCTTTGTGATTTTTTAGGAATGATTTATATTATCACCAGGCTAACAATGAAAGATCACTGGAGGTTCTTCTTCTTTTTTTGACAAGTAAACATCGACACATACATATTAAGCGCTACACCTAACACGTTCAGGGGAGTTGGTAACTTAACATGTTATTGATATTCATTGACCGGAGAGTCCCTAAGTTCAAATCCTGAGAACCGAATATATATTGTTGTTCCAAATATGAATCCTGGTGATCAAATTCAGAATATGGTAGAATCTGCAGCAGCACCTAACTATTAGCTGGCATGTTTCTCAACCCTTCACCAACATAAAACACAGACTTGAAATAATTTATTCTTGTCCTCTATTAACAACTTCCCAGTGATGTCCTATATAAACCCTCTATTAGAGCAAAACAAGTCATTCTCATCACCAAAGCAAAATATCAACAGCCAGTTTTCAGATATTATTTTCTCAAAAAAGAAAAAAAGAAGAACAATGGAAAGCAAGATGAGGAAAGCAGCAAGCGCAAGGAGTACCAGAAGTAGCAGAAGGTCTCTACCAAAAAGGGGTCACATAAAGTCGATAATAGCATCAAATGCTCTTCATTCTATTGTTTCTGTTCTCTCAAGAGCCTCTTCAGATCACCATCACTCTACTGGAAAACATATTCTTTGAGAGATTGATTTGTACATGTATATATGCATGAATGATAGTTGTCTCTCATTTAGCAAAAACACAGTTGTGATATTTTCTTTAAAATGAAAAAAATCATTGTAAAAAGTAAGCAACTTACTAATAACTATTATTTTAAATTTTGTTATCCTCATCGCTGGACTACAAATCCTAAATGTGTAAGGTTTGTTCTAAAAGACTAAAACGGTATGCACATGATAACTTAAGTAGTTATTTTGGCGATTTTAATAGCATCCTTGTCTGAAGATATGATCTAACAGCAAGGCCATCATAAAGATTGATGATCTAATGATCCAACACAGAGACTTTAACATATTTTTTGGGCGCTTGGCAACTACAGAAAAATATGCATCGTGCTGCAGTTAGAGGTGGCCAGTCGTGCGGTTCGTGCGAGCCGGGCCGGGCTTGACACGGTCAGGCTCGTTTCCGGCGAGCACGAGACTGGCACTAAGTCTGTACGAGCCGAATTCGGGCCGGGCTCGAATCGGAAGAACTAAACCCGGAACCGGCACGTTGAATCGAAACGGGTTGGGTGGGTACCTCTTCCTTGTTCCATTTTTTTGTAAAAAAAATTCTTGTAAAAATAATAAAAT
The DNA here is from genome assembly GCA_030848705.1 of Heracleum sosnowskyi. Classification (NCBI taxonomy): domain Eukaryota; kingdom Viridiplantae; phylum Streptophyta; class Magnoliopsida; order Apiales; family Apiaceae; genus Heracleum; species Heracleum sosnowskyi. The sequence goes on along the minus strand of CM061242.1, from coordinate 1,798,579 downwards.
GCAGGCTTAGAGAGAGCAGAGTAAAAATAATAAGGGATATTCCATTTGGTATCATTGTACAATTGGCTTTTCCATTTGGTACCACTCGAAGTTTTTGGCTTCCAAGTGGAACCATCATACTTTTGGCTTCATCCATATAATAGCACTCCGTTAAGCAAACGTTAGTTGACCGTTACAAAATTATGAGATTTTTCATTTGGTACCACTCAAAGTTTTCGACTTCTAAGTAGTACCCTCTACTTTGTATTTCAACTCCAAAATACCACTATGTTAATAAATTCGATGAATATGATCATTCTCATCAAACTCCTTGGCTTTTGGTGGGCAAAAGGGATGCCCAACAATTTTTTTGAGGGGCATAAAATCAAAGAGTTTGAACAGATACATCAGATTCATTAAAAAGTGGTATTTTGGAATTGAAGCCGAAAGTATAATGGTGTCACTTGGAAGTCAAAAATTTCAAGTGGTACCAAATGTAAAATCCCATAATTTTATAACGTACGGCTAACATTTGGTTAACGTAGTGGTATTATGGAGATGAAGCCAAAAGTATGATGGTGTCACTTGGAAGTCAAAAACTTTGTATGGTATCAAATGGAAAAGCCAATTGTACAATGGTACCAAATGGAATATCCCAAATAATAAAATGCTAGTAGCAGAGTAGCGTAGCAGTCGAGACGAGATTAGAGAAATAGAAGAGATAGAGATAAAGAGAGACATAAATTGTTGAGAGAAATAGAGAGGTTGAGAGATAGTATTTATAGAGATAGAGATAGAGCCGTTAGGGGAGTGGAGAACCGGAGATAGAGCCGTTGGGTTGCAGCCTTGCAGGTGACCATTCCCGTGACATGAACAACGGCTAGTAGTTGCAACTAGACCTGGCAATTCGTTCGGGTCTAGTTGCAATGGCTAGTGGCGAATTGACTGGCGAGTTGAGTAGCGAGTCGAACGAACGTGCGGGCCGGTTCGGGCTTGTGCGAGCCAACGAGCCGATTCTTGCGATTTTTTACGGGTTATTTCAGCGAATCGGGTCGGTCCGGTTTCGGTTCCAATAATTCCAACTTGTACTCGGCCCTTACAATTTTTTACAAGTTGTGCGGGTTTTGACCCGGTTCAACTCGGGCCGAATAAAACGGGCTTAAAAATGAATCGGTTCCGGGTGATCCGGACATAACCGCCCAAGTGACCACCTCTAGCTGCAGTAGCACATGGTTCAGAAGCGTACAAAGATGGGAGAAAATGCATGGCTTAGCTCTTGGAAACAAGAATAGTAACTCCAGCAATAAAAAATTGTATACAAATGCAAGTTGGTCTATGTGCTCTTGATTGCATCATTTTTGCAATATTAGCCATCAAGTTATTTAAAAAATTGAATTTTCTTGTACCATTAGATCCCTTATGTATCATCGTTTCATCCTCATCAACTCCCATCACACGGATGGCTGAAAATTGCACGTGTTCATAATCAGCATATATGATACTGCAAAGACCATTTTTTTTTTTGATTACACACACATATGTACACATATATGTCAAATTGTTATTTCCAAGGATCAAGATTTTGATATAACCGATGGTTTAGCTGGCAGGCTTCCTAAATCCGCCAATCACAAAGGTAAAATTTTACTTAATTAGTATTATCATGAGAGCCACACTGTGTATATAAACACTTGAGGCATACAATAAAAATTCCAACTCGTACTCGGTCCTTACAATTTTTTACAGGTTGTGCGGGTTTTGACCCGGTTCGACTCGAGCCGAATAAAACGGGCTTAAAAATGAACCGGTTCCGAGCGATCCGGACATAACCGCCCAAGTGGCCACCTCTAGCTGCAGTAGCACATGGTTCAGAAGCGTACAAAGATGGGAGAAAATGCATGGCTTAGCTCTTGGAAACAAGAATAGTAACTCCAGCAATAAAAAATTGTATACAAATGCAAGTTGGTCTATGTGCTCTTGATTGCATCATTTTTGCAATATTAGCTGTCAAGTTATTTAAAAAATTGAATCTTCTTGTACCATTAGATCCCTTGTGTATCATCGCTTCATCCTCATCAACTCCCACCACACGTATGGCTGAAACCTGCACGTGTTCATAATCAGCATATATGATACTGCAAAGACCATTATTTTTTTTGATTATATACACACATACACATATATGTCAAATTTTATTGTTATTTCCAAGGAGCAAGATAATCATGCAAAGATATAACCGATGATGATTTTATTTAATTTGTATTATCATAAGAGCCACACTGTGTATATAAACACTTAGAAAGGTGGTTATGCAGAGCAAGATGAATAATGTCTCAGCAGTAGCACCTGCAGAAAGTTTTAGAAGTAGAAGGTCTGTGCCAAAGAGGGGACAAATAAAGATGAGGATAGCAACTAATGCTCTGCATTCAATTGCCTATGTGTTATCAAAGACCTCCTATCACCACCGATTTAATGGGAAACATACTGCAGAAACTTTCAGAAGTCGAAGGTCTATACCGAGGAGGGGACAAATAAAGTGCAGGATAGCAACTAATGTTCTTCATTCAATTGTCTCTGCACTATCAAGGGCCTCCTAAAATCAGCCATGCACCGATCTGATCAGAGAACTTACTTTGAAATGCTTTATTGGATCGTAAATAATATGTACAGGCAGTAGTTTTCTTGTTGATTCTCCCTGTACCGTCAGTTAATCACTGGTATTCAAAATTAGTGATTGTGAAATGAAGACAGTTTAATAAATAGGAGCTTTAAATTTTTGAATCTAAAAATAATTCAGATGTTTGTCATTTAATTGCAGGGTGCCCTCATCTGCTAATAAACTCACATACACATCCAACACAATTAGTGCTCGTTTGGTTGCATACGGGTATTCACTTTCGGGGTAAGTTTAAATACCTGGACAATTAATTCCTTGTATCAAGTTCATGAGAAGTTGGAAATTATGTTTGGTTGTACGTAGGAATTTATAAATCATGGGAAGTGTAAGTTACCAAAGGGAAGGTGGGTAAGCAACTTCCTGCATTTTAGGGGAATTTTAACTTCCCAGTAACTTCTACTTCCTATATGAATGTCAACCAAACAAGTTTATAATTTCCTACTTCCTAGGAATATCAAGTTCCCATATATTTATCTGTCAACCAAACAACTTCTAAGAGTAAATGACTGGTCGATGATCCCAAGTTAAAAACTTAAACAAGATCAAAATTTCTAACTTATTTATAGAGTTCAAGCATCAAATACAGAAAACACTAAAACAATATCATCGAAATGCCCAAAAAAAATGAACCTTTACAACTTGATTATGGTATATACTGGCGTTACATATTAGACTAAAACACAACTTGCATAAAGATTAGGATTATCATAGTTTCATCATTGCGGGCATCATCAGTGCATAATGATTCCCCCTAAAATAAGAAAATGTACTTCCTCTCCACGACTCCATGTGCTGAAGCCGCATTTGTAAATTTGCAAAGCACGGGGGCTTGGCATGTAGCTAATAAATAAATCCGATTTGTGATTTCCGATGATAGATCCCTGAGAACATGGATAACCCTTCTGTATATAGCTGTCAAAATTAACAGAAACATATAAATAATTATCACCAGTAGATCATTACCATGGTTGATCCTCATTTATATTATCAAACTATATAATATCTGTCCTGATCCATTTACCTGTAAAAATCCACACGTGTGATTACATACCAAGAAGCCAGAATAAAACTTAATTGAAATCATCTATAATGTCTTATTAATTATGCCAAGAAGCAATGTAATGAAATCAAGTTGTCTCAAGTTGGGGAGAAAGGAATCTTCTGCAGCAGACACAGTTGCTGGCATGCTCCTAACCCCCATAAACTATGAGAATATTTTAAAAACTGAGCCAGCTTGACAGTTTCCAAGCCACTGAGGAGTCACACTTCTGCTGTATAATATGTTCAATAGATGTGGTGTGTATCTATTATTGAGTTCTTATTCCATATTTTATTTTCAAATGTTTTATGTTTGATAAATGTTACGCCATATCCTCATTATCACAATTTCGTTATTCCAACAATTCTCGAAATTTGTTATCACCAAATTTTTCCATTAACAATAAATAACTGGTGATATAGTTGCGTTATTATTGCATTAGTTGATGTTTCCCTTGCAAATTAACATAGGTAACCTTCTCAATATCATCTACATAACGGCTAGTAACTCCATGGATTCTTGACTAAACATCTGCTGTTATCGTGTAAACTGCCAAATGTACACATACAAAAGAACAGTTCTTACTAGATCATTTATGTTTAAAGCCTAGTTCTCAACTTCTCATCCTGTTTGTTCATCAATACTCCAGATTCCAGTACATGTACGATGTACCTGTAAAATCGTGCGCATTCACTATAGCAAATCAAAACCAGCATTCAATCACATTAACTAAATTCATCTACATAGAAATTCTCAACAAGTCAACTCATTACTAAATAACCAAATCGTCTAGGGAGAAAGGAATCTTCTGTAACAGATAATTCCGCTGGCATGCTCCTCAACCCCAACCAATAGAAATAAATAAGTTTCAAAAAATACTTATGCACCAGATCAACCCTTTCCCACTTGTATTTAGATGAGCCATTGGTAATATACCCTCGCCGACCAGAGCTCTGATACCATGTTGAGTAATCAGCTTATCTAAAACCTTAAGGTGTTAGAGGAAGGCCCCAAATGGATCTTATGCTATATTTTAACAATATATAAACTCCTCACAACACAAGCAAAAAACCTACTAGAATTCATTTTTATTAACTGATATTTAGTGTCCAGATAGCACTTATATCAGTTCCAGAGGGGTGACAGAATCAAGAGTAAACATGGAAAGCAAGATCTTTAATGTACCAGAAGCAGCAACTGCAGAAAGTTTCAGATGTAGAAGACCTCTACCTAAGCGGGGGCAAGTGAAATCGAGGATGGCCATGATTGTCCTTCATTCTATTGTTTCCATGCTTTCAAGAACTTCTGGTAATCACTATCACTCTAGTGTAAAATGCTATTGAGAGATGTGAAAGTCACCAAGTTTAATGTAGATAGAGTGCTCGTAAAAATTGTACTTCTCTTTCCCTTCATGCTTTTTTGATATATCCTTTTCTCTTCTGTTTTTCTTTCGGTTGCTTCTTCTGCCTGTGATTCAATTAATATCAGAAACACAGGTATAGTTTAGATAAAGAACTCCAAAGATAATGGGACTAGCAAAACAAGCAAGTGCGTACTTATCATGAGAGTAAATTTGATAACTAACATCTTACTTTGGATTCTTGGAAGACAGCAAGTTCTACAATGGAACAAATTTGCTACTTCAATATATAATTTCTATATATAATTTCTAGAACTTACCACTAAACAAAAGATAAAAGAATCCCATGCATACTCATAGTCAGAGCTATACATGCACAAACTCCAAATACTACACTTAAATCAAAAGTAAGTTACTAATACATTTCCACTTCTCAGACTATTCATTTTATCTGTCAAAACAGTGATGGTACATCCACCAAATTGTAACATCTAGAACATCAGTAGGTCATGATTCAGCACCTCCATTGATAAACTTATCCCTATACTGCAAACAGCGCATCGTCAGAATAGAAGATTAACATAGTGAACTATGATTCAGTAACTCAGTCACCAATTATCGCCCAAGTGGTAAAAAAAATCTTTTGAACCAAGGATACCTGATTTACCCTCATTTCTGATTCTGTATCAGCTCAAACAAAAGAATTAAAAAAAAAAGTGTATTTTTAAATATGCATTCGGAAGAATATTTCTTTATTCAAATAAGAGCATGTTATATACTCCCTCCGTCCCAAAAAGGATGAACCACTTCTTTTTGCACGCATTTCAATGCGCTCGATTGAAGTACTTGTAAATAATATTTTTTCAATTTTTTTTATTTGTATAAAAATATAAATCCTATATTTTTATACAAATCAAAAAAATTGAAAAAATATTATTTACAAGTATCTCAACCGAGCGCATTGAAATGCGTGAAAAAGTCAAAAAGCCAACCTTTTTGGGATGGAGGGAGTATTATTGACAGGTGAAACTAAAACAACCAATACCACAAAGAATAGAGAACCGTGCTGCATGGGATGAAACAACCATTACTAACATTTAAAATTTCTTTGAAATTTGCTGATGGTTCGAAGATGTGTTTACATTACACTGTGACATCTGCTGATCATACAAGATACAAAAAATCTAACATACAGAAACTGATATATCAGCTCTATGGCCAATCCCCCCTTCCCTCTCTGCTGATCATACAAGTTAAAAAATCTAACATACAGAAACTGATATATCAGCTCTATGAAAAAAGAATGTGAGCTCATGACTATCAATTTAATGACCTGATCTATTAATCCCATCCTCCTGTGATCCCTAAAACCACAAAGTTTATTTTACAAGAGTCATCTACTCATTTCTTTCCATTTGTGCATACTCCTCGACCAAATTCTAGCCTTCCTACCGGTAGCATCATCTAAAAGATTGCAATCCAATTCCTTGACAGACTCACTTCAGTTAAATCTCACCAGAACTTCCACCTAGCCCTCTTAACAACTATCCATGTGAATTACAATTACTCATTGCCTTTGTACAAGCTTGAGAAATGCAATCTTCCTCTACATCAGGTATTTCCATCATCTGCTCACTCAAAGATTGCAGATTAAAATAAATTTCTTTACACTCAGGATGAGATACATCAGCTGCAAAAAAGTAATGAGTGGCCCCTCTAACTTGAGTCCAACTAGAACCAGGTTCCTTCTCTACTATTTTTGCTTTCATTCTCCTTCTCAATTCACCAACAACATTCCACATGCCAGCAGAAGCATAAAGATTGGAGAGAAGAACACACGCCGAGTCATTTTCAGGCTGCAGCTCAAGTAGTTTATTTGCCGCAAATTGTCCAAGATCAATGTTTCCATGAACACTGCATGCTGATAAAAGAATTTGCCATATACGGGCATCAGGGAGAACAGACATTTGAGAAATAGTCCTTTCTGCCTCTTCAAGGAGACCTACTCGACCTAGCCCATCGACTACACAAGCATAGTGTTCTAAACATGGGATCACTCCATGAAGATCAAACATGGAATTCAAGTGATATTTTGCTTCATTTACCAGTCCTGCATGACAACAGGAACTAAGAACGCTGAGATAAGTTATCTCATCAGGTTGCACCCCACATTCAGGCATTGTGCTTAATAAATTGTAAACTTCAAGATATCTGCCACATTGAGCATATCCCATCATCATGGCATTCCAAGCTGCTATATTGTGTTGATCTTTATTTCTAAAGGCCTTCTCTGCGTCACTTATACTTCCACACTTGCAGTAAGCATCTATAACAGAACTCTTAATAAATATATTTTTATCCATACCCAATTTCAGAACCAGAGAATGAATAGTTTTCCCATGATTTAAATTTGTCAAAAAGCCGCAAGCTTTGAAAAGCATTGTGAAAGTCACATGATCAACTGCCAAGCACAAATTCCATCTCGCTTCAAAAAAATTCAGAACATCAGCATGGCAGCCAGCATGGATACATGTACTTAGCATTGCATTAAGATGTACAACATTCACACAATCAATCTCAGAAAACAATCTTTTTGATTCAGTAATCGCATTGCATTTTCCATATGATGTTATCAAACAGGTCTGCATGGACTCATCCGAACTAAACCCAAGCTTGACTATAATAGAATGGATTTGCATTGCCTGCTTTGGAGAATTAAAGCGCGACGCTGCTCCAAGAACACTAGCAAGAGTATATTTATTAATCTTTAACTGAAACTTCTGCATTTCAGAAAACAGTGCTATAGCTTCCTCTGCAAGTCCTTTTTCAGTATAACAACTTATCAAAGCATTCCAAGAAACAGAGTCTTCAAACATCATTTCATCAAACAACAGTTCAGCATCACCCATTTCCCCACACTTCCCATACATAAAAACCAAAGCACCGCAAACAGATGCCTCACTCAAATACCCATCCTTACAACAAAAACCATGAATTTGTTTTCCCCATCCCAAAACATCTCCGCCTTCAATCCCCGACAAAGTATTAGTAATACAATACTCATTAATCTCCAAACCTCTATCAACACACATTTTAAACAAACTAAAAGCCTCTACACCATCATAAGCTGCATAAATCCTCCCGGACAACGAAACAACATCCGGTCTCGGATTTTCATCAAACACCTTAACTGCACATACCTTATACCCAAACCTACTATACATATTCATAAGTGCATTATTAAGATGACTTGAACACCCACATAAAAATCCCATCTTTACACAAAACCCATGAATTTGTTCCCCTTCAACAACATCAAACAATCCACCAAGCATACCACTCAAACAAAACTCATTAATTTCCAACCCTAAACACCTCATTTTCAAGAAAATCACTCTAGCCTTATTAAAACACCCATTCAAAACATACCCATTAATCATAGCAGTCCAAACAACACAATCAACCACTAAACACTCATCAAAACATTTCTCACCCTCTTTTACAAACCCTAATTTACAATAATTGTCAATTAGCCCACTAACAAAAAACACACTAGAAAAAAAACCCATCTTGAAAAACACACAATGAGCCACCACATTTTCTTGAAAACTCACACAAGCACTAATCAAACAACTGGGTGTAAACCCATCACAAGAAAGACCCATTTGTCTAAACCTGTTAAAGATTTCAAAAGCGGGTCCGGGTCGGGTTTTTTTAGCATACCCAGAAATTAAAGAATTGAAAACAACAGTGTCCGGGTGGCGCGTGTCATTTAAGTAAAGGGTGGCGCGTGAGAAGTCACCAGAGAGAGAGAAGTGAGAGATGAGAGTGGAGGATAAAAAGTGGTCAAGAAATGAGCCTGATTTGATGAAGAGAGCATATATTGAGTCAGTGAGAAGAGGGGTTTGGTAAGAGAGAGATGATTTGAGAGCTTGTGAGTAGAGGTTTTGGTTGAGGAGAGATTTTAAGGTGGTGGGAGAGAGATTGGGAGAGAGTTTCATGCATGCAACAATGTTGTGTACTAAGGTCTAAGTAGTAGTTGTGTTTGAGTTCTGTAATAATCTGTTATAAACTTGGATATCTTAGGGACCGTTTGGTTCGTCGGTATCAGGAATTAAGTATGGGTTTAGAATTAGCAAAATTTGTACCTCATGTTTGGTTCAAATTCTTTTATTATCAAACTCATACCTCAAACCCCCAAACTATGAGTTTTTGATATCCTAGTGGGAGGAGGGTATGAAAATAAGGGTATGAGTATCAACTCTATATCATTTATTAATTTCATGCAAAAAAACATTATGAATATTAAAAATTATTTTGTATACAAAAAAATGATATTGATAACAATAAAATATTTTTTAACTTTTTTTTATAATATAATAAATTAATTTAATATATAATTTAATATCATTTTAAATATCATTTCTGGACTGAACCAAACACATAATATCATAAATGATTTTTCAACCCCGTACCAGCTCAACCCGATTCCTGATTCCAAACCTATACCACTCCGTGAACCAAACGACCCCTAATAAAGTGTTCTGCTCAATTAGAGAAATATGTGTCTTTAAATTTATTTTGAAAGATTATTGAAAATTTGATGAAAAATGCTAGAAACCAAACTTTAAATTTCCAATTTATGAATAAAATTTTATTAAATGCGGTGAATTTTAGATAATTCAATGAATAAAATAGTACGGAATTTATAAGAGTTAAGCCCTGCATTTTTTACATGTATCATATTCTCAAAATAAAATCAATATTTTTTTTATAAAAAAAATATCTAAACAACATATAATGTAGATACTGAACCACACTGTATTGTTGCAGGTATGGTGAAGGCTCTTAAGGCAGTTATCAGACCACATGGCAGGATGCATTCCTTGGTCTGTGGGTTGCAGCTTTCATGCCTTGATCCCTTGTATATTTGGTTTGTTTCCATGGTTGTTTGCTAGTTCTGTATAACAATATTTTAAGATTAATCCAAGAGTTCCTGGAATGATTTATCAGTTTTATCCCAGGATGTTGGGTAATATTGTGGATGCTTTTACAACCCGTCAAAGATCTTGTTTGTAGTTTCTCTGTTCCATTTCTAACAATATATCTTAATGCCCTTGTAGTTGCAATTTTATTTACTATGATTGTAGTTTATAGGAGCCAAGTGGCCTAGGTCTGTTGCTACCAGAACAATTCACAAATTATTAACTTACAAACACTTCGAAAAGTGATTGTAATGGTTATTTTTAGGGTACAAGATTACTATGTAATTTTCATTCTGGAGAAAACAATAGATCATAGTACACTGAAATGCCTTGAAAATAAAAACACATAATGGAGGAACTGATCATTTATTGATGTGTAACGTTAGGACATGAAAGAAAGCATCTACAATAAGAATAAGAACAGAATGACTGATAACTCTAGATGTTCCCTTTCAATTTAATGTGTTGAGATTTATAAAATTCTTTGTCAAAGTCATCCATAAATGGAAAGGTATCCACAAATAACTGAGATGCGTCTCCAGAACTCGTGGTAGAGATAATTCCCTGCTTAAAATAGTGTCCAAACGGACCAAAGGTAACTAGCGCCAGAGTGAATTTCTTCTCTTCTGCATCTTGAATCATTTCTTCTCTAAAAAAATGAGTGAAGAGAGGCATCAGGTGTTTCTTCTTGGTTTCATAAGAAGGGCTAACCAGCATATAAGGATCGACACTTGGGGAAGATTCCGTCATAGAAATATAGACTACCTCAAACCTACTAATAGTCTGGCATCCAGATGAATGATAAAATTTTAGTTCCGACAGAAACTCACTAAACCCTGGTACCGCTATAAAAAGGAAGACAATCGAGGCCCCGAAGAGTTCAGAGATTGTATATTTTTCCTGCAAGAGTAAGAAGTTTATTAACGGGAAAACAATATACATAAGGGAAAATTATGATATTTATGATCGTTGAAGAAACTAACCTGCCCTTCTCCCCAATGTTCCCTACCACCATAAATTATTTCATTACGAAGTAGTTCAACATCTCGTCCCAAAACTGAGGACAATTTCATGCCTCTTACTGCAAGTGCAGTCTGTACCACCTTTTTCCCTGTGAAAGGATAGTTTTCGAATCTAGTCTTCTCCAAGACATGAAATCCATTTTCCGCAAAGTACTTTACGTTAGAGTTAATTATGATCAGCTTGGGTGCATTAGAATCATTATTGATTTTAGTGCGATTAAAGATGCGCCACAGCTGCCTACATTTGGGGTCATCAAAAGGGAGTGCCAACCAGGGCATGTTGCTGAAGACTTTCCAGAATTTCAACTCTGATCTGAAACTCCCTTGTGCTCCCACCAAGTGCTTAGTGTCATGCCCAAAAGTAAGGGCGAACACAACCACCACCTCGAAATCTTTGCGTGTTTCATAGACCTGCCTAAGTTCCTCTGTCCGCTTTTTACACTCCAAATTATCTTCATAAAATAAGAGACAAACAGTTTTTTTTTGTAGATCAGAGATAGGTACCTGATTCGATTCCATTAATAAAATGGTATGAGTATAGATTCAAAACACATTCAATATAGAGACAGGATAAAAAGTGTTATCAACATGACTCAACTAATGTTTAACTTGTCTACTTAATTTTTGAAACGTGTCGAGTTAAAATGGGAAGATGTGGGCAGATGAAAGTACCTTTGTGCAATCATTTGAGATCACAAAATCACGAACATGTGTGGACAAAAGAACTCTCAAGTCATATTTGCAACATAGCAAGGCTTTATCATCGAGTGCCAGTTGTTGGATCTTTTCGGGGGTAAACGGATAAGCTTCAGCTCCATGCCAATGAAGAAAGTCATTGTCAAATACACTGACAACTTTTCTGACCTTGGAACGATCAATGATAACATAAGTTGTTTCCTCCGGGAGACCAATTATCCTCGCTATTCGCTCCAAGCATACATCATCCCTTGTATTGACATGAGGAAATGGTGTGCACAAGTCTATTCGTAAATTTTGCTGAAGCGGATTGTAGTAATCATCTGAGTACACATCATCTCGCTGAGCTTTAGCATGTGTAGGCACACAAATTACCTCGAATTCACCACCGGAAGATTGAATGTGCTCGTAAACTTCCTTCAGTATCATAGCATCAAGAAAAGAAGACTGTGTATGACGAGCAGACATAGGGAGCAGGAAAATGCACACGTATTTATCTCCACATCTTTCTTCAAAATTCTGCAGATGAGGCAGATATTACCTTAATATGACAGTGATACACATAGTACAAGATGGCAAAAATCATTCTTAAAGAGAGTACTTAAAGAGGACAAAACTGAAGGGTGAGTTAATAAAACCTTGGCCACAGAAGGTTCAGGATCGTTTAAAAAAATGTATTCCAGAGGAAACATATCCCCGGGGGATACATTGAGAGCTACTGGCTTAATAGACCAGATTCCGCCTGCTAGTTTCTTGAAATCTTCTTCTTCCTTTTTCGCCACGTCTTCCAAGCTAGGCATCGGCATTATGATAACCTGCACTGCACGGATAATAAAATTTTAAAAAAAGAGTATACGGAGGCCTCTCTACACACACCTTAAACAGCCAACTCTAGAATTTGACTTCGAAAACTGCAACAAACTGCAAAGACCTAATTCACAAGGTTAGAACAAGAAAACAATTAAGCATGGACAAAGAGTAGGTTGCAAGGGGGTATTTACGTATAAATTTCTAGGGTTACCGATGATGAATCAATTAATGTATAGTCTACATGATTTCTAGGGGTAACGAATGAATCAAATCCTACCTTGTTCTAACAAAGTTATAAAGGCATGCTTGTATTTATGAATTACCTGATATTTTTCAACAAGCCTTTGAAATTCAGGCAATTCAAAATATAAATAAATGGAGACAACAAGGAAGCGAAATCAAGCCGGACCAAGAGGATTGTATCGATTGGGGAACAAGCCTAGTTAAATCATCATCAATATATATATATATAAAGGAGGATACACGGTAGGTTAGGTGGCGCCCCTAAGATCGTCTCAATCTATTTTTCTAATTTTCTAGAATTTTAGAATTTTAAATACTGATAAATAAAAAAATATCATTTAACATATTAGAAGTAGAATAGATGTTCGAATTTATTGAGGAGAAGAGTTCGAATTTATAACGAAGACATATAATTAAAAATTATATTTGAAGTAGAATAGGTGTTTGAATTTGTAGAGGGAAAGAATTCAAATATAAAAAAAGTACTTGCAAAGTTCTATTTGAAGTAGAATAAGTGTTTCGATTTATAGAGGAGAAGTGTTCGGATATAAAAGAAGTACTTGCAATTAAAAGTTCTATTGGAAGTAGAATAAACGTTTGTAATACATAACTAAAAGTTCAATTAATATATATATATAAAGGAGGATACACGGTAGGTTAGGTGGCGCCCCTAAGATCGTCTCAATCTATTTTTCTAATTTTCTAGAATTTTAGAATTTTAAATACTGATAAATAAAAAAATATCCTTTAACATATTAGAAGTAGAATAGATGTTCGAATTTATTGAGGAGAAGAGTTCGAATTTATAACGAAGACATATAATTAAAAGTTATATTTGAAGTAGAATAGGTGTTTGAATTTGTAGAGGGAAAGAATTCAAATATAAAAAAAGTACTTGCAAAGTTCTATTTGAAGTAGAATAAGTGTTTCGATTTATAGAGGAGAAGTGTTCGGATATAAAAGAAGTACTTGCAATTAAAAGTTCTATTGGAAGTAGAATAAACGTTTGTAATACATAACTAAAAGTTCAATTTGAACTAGAATATGTAAAGTTATATAGGTATTTTTTCAACGAAATAGTGTCTTATTAAAAAGGAGTATGATAACATAAAAATTAATATATAAGACAAGTATATATTCAATATATTAAATTTGAGATTTTGATATTAAAAAGTAAAGCGTGTTTCACGGGAGGACGGCTTATTAGCGAGGACCAAGTAATTTTCATAATTTATTTGATAGAGTTTTTAAAAAAAAAGCGCGGCTTTTTCAACTAGTAGAGGAGTAAAGCTAAATAACCATAAAAAATTAGAGAAAATTACTTAAATAACAGAATTCTCATATGAGTTGCCTAAAATAACACTTGTCGCTAATGGTGCCCAAAATAACTTTTCATACTCGCATATAGAAAATACGTATAGCCCCAAAAGCAAAACTCTTTACATTCACCCTCTCTCCTTTTTTCTTCTTTCACCGTATATTTTTCCTCTTAATATACCCACATCTATATAGTATATACCCTAGTCTCGGATCCCAATGTCAAAAAAATTCGCTAACAAATCAGACCAATACACAAATTTGTCATGTCTACATCAGCTTCAACATCGATTTATTGATGTTGAGAGCGTGAGTCGAGGAAATTTGTGATTGTTTGGGCCGAGAGAGAGGGAGGGAGGGGAATTAAAATGGAATGCTGGGGGTTGGATCGAAGAAATTGATTGATGAATAAAGTGTTGACATTGAGAATGCAAAAGATGAAATTTGGTGATAGATTGAAAGGAGCAAGTTCATGGTCTGTTTCTCATGGTGTTTGCTTTTGGTGGGTACATTTTGTTCTATCAGTCAAAGACAATACACGGCAATACACGCATTTACATGATGCGTGGCTGGGAGATTCGCATCCAGCAGATCCGCAAAAAAGGCCACTACGCTTTTTGTGAATGTGTACACAAGAAAAAATATCTAAAATAAAATATGAAAACAACCTATACGCATCCTCAATATGCGTGTACAGCTTCATGCATTTGTAACAAGCGTATACAAGTCGTTATTATGGGCACTTTTACTGCCGATCGTCATTTTGGACAAAGGTGTGTGAAATTTGGATATAAAGGGCTTTCACCCAAAAAATTATCATTAAAATGTTAATATTGACTTATATTTAATTATATTTTTTGAATTTGGATCCTTAGACGGATCTCGGGTTATCAAATACAATCATTAACGGATCCAATTTTTTTTTTTAACAATCCATTCTCGTTTATTTGGTTTCAAATTGAATCGAATCGAAATTAGATCGGATCGAATTTTCGATTCATTGAAGTATAAATTGAGAAATATAAGCCTGTTTTACTAATTTTAAATATAAGGATAAATATTTGTTTTAAAAAGTATATAAAATGCAGATTTTTTCCTAAAAAAACTATTTATTTTTAAAATTGAAGAGTTGGGTTCATCTTAAATATAATAACTAAGTATTAATTTTTAAAAAAATTGTTAATTTATATATTTTTCTATTATAATACATATATTTTATAAAATTAAGAGAAGCGAAACACCTCATGTTCTCAACAAATTTTGATGTCTCACTTTTTACTTTCCTTGAGCTAATTTTGTTAATTTTCATTAATATGCATGAATATATCTAAAAGTCTACGTAGGGGCCCACAATATATTTATATATAATTAAAATAAAGGGGTTAATGTGGTATGATTTGGTATGGCGTGGTCGTCAATTCCCACACATCAACTAAAACACGTAAAAAACATAACACATATGTAACAAAACATCTTTTTAAATGTAAAATATATCTTCAAAGTTGGAATTAATAAATTGCTTATATTCAATTCAAGTTAGAATTCAAGTAAAATTTATTTATGAAAATTAAATTATATTTTATGATGATACACATCATATTAGATAAATTAAAAATATACATTCCAAAGAGAGAATTTTACAATCAGGATTCCTAATCATTTCGATTAGGATTCTGGTCGAATTGTGTATTTTCTTTTTTTCAGATTTATTTTTTATAAAATAAATACTCAGTTATTTAGGTCAGGATTCTGGTCGTGACTCGATCAGGATTCTAGTCAGCATCGAAGGTCAGCATCATTCTCAATGTCCATGAGAATCTAACTCCTAGGTGCATTCAACCTTGCATATTCCGTAAATCTCTGTCCAGGAATTCCTCTCTTTGGTGGAGAATCAGAATCTTTCGTTGTCCTAGCTAGGATACTTGTCCCTCGCATCATATTCTTGAGTCTCCTTTCTCTTCTTTCCATTTCCACTTCCCCCAACAGCGGGCTCAGACTTCCTCATGCTTTTCTCAGTTTTGATGTATTTTCCTGCTCTATCTTGCAATTTTAACATGTTTTCGGGTGGATGTTTCGCCAATGACCTTTTAAAATGGTCATCGGTAGTTCCTTGTTGCAAGGCTATCATAGCTACTTTGTCCTCCAGATCCGGGACCTTCAAAGCTTCTCTTGTAAATCGGTTTATGTAATCCATCAAACATTCATTTTTTCCTTGTTGAATATTCATGAGAGATGGAGAACTCTTCTCATGCACCCTTCCACTAACAAATTGGTTGATGAAAGATTTGATCAACTCTTTAAATGATCCAATAGAATTCGGGGGGAGACGACTGTACCAACGCTGAGCCATCCCAACTAATGTTTGTGGAAAAGCTCTACACTTAACTGCATCATTGGTGGGTTGCAACAGTAGTGCATTGGAGAAAGTCCTTACATGATTAGCTGGGTCTCCTGTTTCATCATAAACTTTTATTGATGGCATCTTGAATTTTCTGGATATATGAACTTTCATGATATCATCGGTGAATGGTGGTGTAGGATCATCCGGATCTCCCAAGGGTAATAAAACAGCAGGATCTCCCTTTGGGACTTCAGCCCTTTTTTGATTTTATCGATGTAGGATCCAGTTTTATTACTGGAACTCTCCCGGTTGCCTTATCTTTGGCTCTTGCCGCCTCTTCTTCTACCAACACTTTCTGAAGTCTTGCAGTCTCAGCTTCATAGGCTACAATCTTGTCTTTAATGGTTTGAGGTTGTTCTTGGTTGGAGCTCCTCCTTCGTGGGGCAACTTCTCTTTCATCATCGGATGTGTAATTATCATCTTCGATATAAGGACCAGAAAAATCTTGAACCAAAGGGACTTGCTGAGTCTGAGTTTAATTTTGTTGATTGAGGGGTTCCAAGCCTCGAACATAAGGAGGCACATATGATTCATGGTATATGGGATTATGAACACTGCTCCCAGTGGGGGGCCGTGGAGGTATTTCATAGGACGGTATGCCCAAAGTTTGATTCGTGTATTGAGGAAGGTCAGTAGTATGAAGTTGAAGGCTTCGGGGTGCATTCAAAAGCACTTGAGAGGTTGTGTTTGGTTGCTGATAGACTATCTCTTGAGTCTGAGGATTGGTTTCATGAACAATCATCTGCATGTGGTTCGTCCCTTCAGTTGAAATTGGGATCTCGGATCCTTGAGTGGTGAGGGGAATACTCGCCCCTTGAGTTTCAGTGGTTGGGGGTGGCTGAGTTTCTGTTCCTGTCACGGTGGTTGCGGGTGTCCCTTTAGTAGTTTGTGGATCTCGAATCGTTCTTCGTGTATTTGTCATGGTTAATGTTGTCTTCCCACAGACGGCGCCAAATGTTGTGGAATAAAAACTATACTATCGATTTTAATGCGATGGTTTGAGAGCTTTCGAGCTTTAATGGTTGTTCTTGTATTTCGTGACTGAATATGTCCTCACAAGATGTCTACGTTATCTCAATTCGTAACTGAGAATCAAGCCAAAAAAACATAGTTCTGATTGAAGGATCAGGTCCCTTATATAGGCGTAGGGAGCCTTGTAATTAAGGTAGAATTAGGTGACTTGGGGGCCAAGTCATCCTCTTAGATCAGGATTGTAAGTCCTAGTTTATAGGAAGCTGACTCCTATTAGGTTTGGTGTCTCTCAAGACTACTTTTAGTAGATGTAGGTCACAACTTAGTCACATTTAATGGACTATATTATTATTTATTTAATTATTTACAAAATTAGTAATTAATTATGATTTCGGCCTCTTTAATCGGGCCTAATTATTCGACCAATCTAGGTCTAATTAATATGACATTAATTATGTATTTAGGATTTAAATCATCCAACACCACCTCATTCTTCCTCGTCAATAACAATCTTTACTAGACCTAAACACATATATAAATTTATTTCCATAATTATATAACATAGATAGATATCATAGATACATAAAACAAAGAGTAAAAAATATATTGTGTACCTGAAGTTTCAAGTTGCTGCACTTTGTGTACCTAAAGTTTGGTATCTAGCGAAATGCATGATGAAGTTTGCAGAAGCTTGCAAAATGCATACTTTCGTCACTAACTTCTAACACCGTTAACTTTTATTGATAAAATGGAACAAAAAATAAGAGTATTTTAGTATTTTTGCCATGTATCTGTGCGATTTTGATGGTCTTTCTTCTGTTTCTAAAGAGGCGACTAACGCCAAAATTTTAAATAGAATTAATAAATTACATAATATCATCTATCATTTTCTTCATAACATTATTTTTTTTATTATAAATTTTAAAATATAATATTTGTTATCTTTAGATTTTTTTTAAAGAAATTTGAGTGAATCCAAATTGGTCACAAAAAAAGACAAATATATTTTATATTTAAGATAATGATTGCAAAATATCAATTATATCAACAAAATTGTAAAAAATAAATTGTAACTATCCGTATTTTCTGTTAATAACAAATAGAATAGGATTCAGCTTAGTAATAAATTTCTCACTCTGTCCCAAATTACTTGTTCGCTTTAATTTTTACACATACTTTAAGTTGCTTCAAATATACAATCATTATATTTTGTAAATAAAGTTTTAAATATTATAAATTTTATTAAAAAAAATTTAAAAAAAATTAATGCAATGTAGTTGACACATCTTAAAATACGCGTAAAAACCAAAATGGACCGATGCTTTATGAATGATGAAGTATTGTTTATCATTTTTAACGATAATTTAATAATTATACATTATAAATTCTAAATTATTTTTTAAAATATATTCTAAATATATTAAAATAAAGAACACGTTGTTATGTACTATGTGTCCAGTAATATATATATAGTCATACTCTAATAAAAATCAATTTTAAATAAAAACCAGAAATTGCACCACACACAATTTAAATACACCCTTCCACACTCAATTCCACGTATTCTCCTTCATTTTTAATTAGATTTTTCCCATCAATGGGTGAGCTTTTTTTGAACTTTTGCTTCACTGTATTTTTCTCCATCTCTCAACAATCGGTTTGCATACCATATTTGCTATATTCCGGTGATAAATCACTATTTATGCGTATGAGAATCAATAAAATGTTGGTGATTTATGTACGAATAAATAGTGATTTCGGTAGGGGTGTTAATGGATCGGGTTGGCCGGGTTTGAGGCATTTTTGTAACCCGCCCCAATTAAATCGGTTTGAAAATTTTCAACCCAACCTGCAAAAAATAAATCCGTAACCCAACCCTACCCATTGTATATCGATTTGGGTTGATTTGGGTCGGTTTGAACGGGTTAAATAATATTTTAAAAATTTTAAATATTATACGATATCGCTCATTTTGAAAATCTAAATAAAATTAAAGTACGTTTAACTTAAATTTTTAGTATTAATATTTTATTTTGATTAACATTATAATTTTAGTAAAGTAAATTATGTCTTATATCATAATATATTGTTTAATGTATAGTTATATATAATATATACATATATTTTTAAATTATCGAATAAAATTGTAACTTACATCGGGTTGGGTTGGGTTGGCCGAAAAAATATAAAACCCATACCCAATCCATTTAAGTCGGTTTTAAAAATTTCCAACCCAATCAAGTATCGGGTTTTTTTTCATTGGGTTGGTTCGGTCAAAAAGAGGGTCGGATTGGTTCGGTTTGACCGGGTTGACGAACCCATGAACACCCCTAGATTTCAGCGTAAATCTATTAATTTATTCTTCGAATTATACGTAAATCACAAATTTTGTACCGCAAAATCACTAGATCTATACACATATAAGAATAAATCGTTATATCTATGTTGAAATTACTATTTTTTCTTACAGAAATCATTAAAATTTTAGTACTCCGTAATATAGCAAGTATGGTATGCAAACTGATCGTTGGGAGATGGAGAAAAATATAGTGAAGTCAGATTTTAAAAAAAGCTCACCGATTGACGAGAAAAATCAAATTAGAAACGGAAAGGATTATATGGGATTATGTATGTGAGAGTGTATTTTAATTGCGTGTGGTGCATCTAGAGAGTCATTAGATTAGATTGATCTAAGGGTTAAATTAGTTCCTAGTAACTATTTTGTATTTTATAAAATAAGTACCGGCAAAAAATCTAATATTTTTATCACATTATGTCCAGTAACGATATTTATATTATTTAAGAATAAAACGATATAACATTACATGCATATAGTTCTTGTATAATCTAAATGACACGAATATCTTTATCGTGTTAGTCTTTTTTAACGATAGTATGCATTTTGCACCGTTCTACAAATTTCAGCATGTATTTCGCTAGATATCACACTTTGAGTACAAAAAGTGCACAAACCTGAAACTTTAGATACACAATGTTCTTTTTACTCTAAAACAAAAGATAATAATAGATTTATATCAATTTAACTAGTCTTAGTTTTATTGATAGAATGAAAATGCTCACGAATGGTGTATAGTATGGCTTCAATTTTGAGAGCTACTGGCCTAATGGACCAGATTCCGCGTGCTAGTTTCTTGAAATCTTCTTCTTCCTTTTTTGCCACGTCTTCGAAACTTGGCATCACCGTTATAATTTCCTGCACTGAATCGATAATAAAAAGCACTAACTTGACAAATTATTCAGGAAGAAACATGCATGGACAAAGGTAGGTTACAAATAGCTCTGTGATATCTAGGTAGCCCAATGAATCAAACCCTATCTTGTCTTAGAAAGTTATTGTTATATCACAAATTTATATTGGAAAAAAGGGGTTGACTATCTAAAGATGGTCAACGATTAGGAGAGCTTAATGACAGAAATTTTATGAACTCGTGACAAATGAGGAATATCTAAAGTATCTAGTGGGATCAAGTTGGAGCGCCAAATTGGAGCGCCAAGATTAGGTTGGAGCACTAAGAATGGGCTGGAGCGCCAAGATGGAACATGGAAGGAGTAGGGGCGTCTGTGTGCAAGACGAAGGTAGGCGCGCCAGAAGATCATAAAGGATCATGTTGGAGCGCTAATTTGGAGGTGACACGAAGGTTGAACAAGATATTGTCTAATAAGTCAAACCTTCTAAAGATTTATGGAAGGTTATATAGTGAAGGCCTGATTCTACATTTTGATGAGTTACCCTCATTAAGAAGTCCAGGTATGATTAAGCTTGTCTATGCACTAAAAAGGTTTGTTCATGTATTCTGACAAGTTGTCCTTGTTGGGGGAATAAGACATACCCGGTGCGACGATAACTTTGAAGAACTTACCATGTAGTCTGGTGAGTTATCCTTATTGGGGGGTAAGGATCCGCTTGTGCATTTGAAGTAAGTCATGACTTGTCCCTATAACTAATGATTGATGTGATAGTTGGTAGCGGATGATGTTAATCCCAATAGTTGGGATTAATGTTAGATTCGTGAAGGCACGATCTTGGTTAAGCCTTGGGGTCATTGGCTAGGCTTTATCGTACGAGTTCTCCTTAATGGGCTTGGAAATGCATTTTTGTGATAAGTTAAGAGTTCTAGTCCGATATGGACTATACCTGATGCTTATCTTAAAGGAGACCTATCTCTAATAGACTTAGAACCCTTGTAGTCTAGCCAAGGAGTTCTATCTCTAGTGCACTTAGTATCCTTGTTCTACTAGAACTACGTGAAGCTTGATCCCTATAAATATAGGGTACGTAGGCACATTAAAGGGGTTGGACGTTGAGAGCTCAGAGAGACCACCATAACTCCTTTGATCTCAGCTTCTTTGAAAACATAATCACCATTACTTTCCGGCGATTATTCCTTTGAATAACCACCGTCGTAGATCTTAATTTTAGCACATAACCTCAAATTTTGTTAGCACAAATTCCTCCGTTAACAGTTATATTAGCGAATTTTTTAGAATCTAGTATTCAATAAAACTAAATATTACTTAGCAAAAAAAAATATAACTAAATATTAAGTTATTCAAAAAATATATATATTAAAAGATAACTTAAAATATTAGTTTCATACAGTCATATTTTTGATAAAAAACTAATATCCAGATTAAATTGAATAAAAATTTCTAAAATTCAAATCGAACAAAAATTTTAATATTCAAATAAATACTTCATACCCAACCCTAATTTTAAAGGTGCACTACCATTGTGGAGTTTGAACCCGGACCATATTAATTTCAGAGCATCTTTGTTGAAGATATAAATCAGTGTTGTAAAAGTCGGTCAATTAATCGTTTTTTCATAAAAATGGTCAAAAATCGGCTGAATCGGTCAAAAATTGGGCTAATTATTAAAAAATAGTTAAAATTTTAAAAAAGTAATAAAAAATTTAAAAGGTAGAAACTTGATTAAACAATAGGAAAAAAACATTATTTTTGTACATATAATTATAATTTTAGATGCATAAATCGTAAATTCTCTTAAGTTTTTCTCTTAAATTGATTTCTAATTGAAAAGTTAAACCTTCAAAATTTTATTTATTACAATTATATAACATTTTTAACATATTTGCATAAATATATGATAATAACATATGTTTAGTTGAAATAACGAAACAATTTTATAATTATATATAAAAAATATTATTAAATTTATTCCGATTAATCATTCCGATTAATCCCCGATTACCCGATTAATCCCTGAACGGTGCATTCACCGATTAACTCCGATTCCCGTTTTTTACAACACTGATATAAACAAATAATTGTGATTTTTCTTGTAATAAAAATAAAATCAAACTAAAGAGATAAAATATATTTTATTCCAAGAACAATATATTCTTACATGATACAATATGCTTCAGCCTTTAAGTATGGTACAAAATCAATTTTCATAAAACAATTGCAATTTTTAAAAAGTAATCGCACGTGAACATTTATAAAACAACAAGAATATAATAATATGGGTCGCGCTCCAGTGAGAACCTCCACTATTGTGAGATATGAGATCTAATTCTAGCCATTCATTAATACATCTTATATTAATCTCCCACCATTCATTAAATTTATTAATATTTTAATATTCCATCACCCCCACCCATCCACCACCTCCGACCACTGGGAACCTCCATTTCCGGCCACCACTAACTCCGGCGATCAATTCCGGCCAAGCCAAAAAATCACCACCGGAAACAAAAAATCACCGCCGGAAACAAAAAATCACCACCGGAAATAAAAAATCACCACCGAAAACAAAAAATCACCTCACTATCATAACTCCGACCACCACCGGAAAACAAAAAATCACCGCCGGATAATGGCGGCGGATTTGATGGGTGGAGGACAGTTAATAATATAAAGACGTGGAATTCGGTTCACTAGTACTAGTATCTTGATTTTCTCCTTAAAATAAAGATGTGAATTTAGGTGGTTTTGTTGTTATATTAAATCACAACACCTATCACGTCAAAAGTTAGTTCCACGCCAAAATTCAATATAATTTGACCCATTTACCAATTCAAATTATTGATTTCAAACCATGTTGTTCTTCTCCTCTTGACTCACTGCTACTCAGATTCCAGGAACTTTACAACTGACCCGACCCGGCCGATTCATTTGAAATTCTCAGTCACCGTTGAATTGTAGTTGTAGCTCAAATTCATGATTTGACAATATTAAAAGAAACAGAAGTCCCTGTATTTAATAAATAAAAGCATTTTATACCGCAACATATTTTATACCTTATTTTCGGATTTGGTCGGATTTGATGGGTGGAGGCATGTGGTGGTGGTGGTGATGGTGTGTTGGGTGGTAGTGATGGGTGGAGAGATAATGAAGTTAGATGAGAGATGAAAGATAAAATAAATAAATTAAAATTAAGATATTAATTGTGTGATTATGATTTGATTTAGATATAAAAAATGTGTGAATGAGATTAGATCTCAGTTCTCACAATTAATGAGGTTCTCATATGAGCACAAGCCATAATAATATTATGTCAACAAAACTTTTATTAAATAAATAAAGAAAGAATAAAGTATTCCCTGAAAATACAAAAATATTGAAATCACAGTACAATCAGCAAATCTTGAAAGAAATTTGTGAGAAATATTTAGGACCAAGATAATCTTTAGTCAACGAAGATTACTTTCGAAAGACTTTACCAAAACAAGAGTCTCATAATTTCAAACCATTCAACACAGTCCATTCTTTGCATCGAGTTATGTGCTTGTCCTGTCTAGGGTTGTAATTGAGAGTCGAATACTGTCAGGCACGAGTTTGAACTTGATTAAAAAGTTTGGGCTCGAGCTCGTGCTCGAGTTCGACCGAACCTTTGATTTCACGCTCGAAACTCAGCTCGTGAAAGATTTGATATGTTCGAGCTCGACTTGAAAACTCGAATCGATGTTACTAAATATTGACAAAAACTCGAATATGATCGATTCGGCTAGAGTTTGACTCGATTAAATATATAAATTATATATAAATATTTAATATTTATGTAAAAATATATTTATAATATATATTATTAAAAAATTAATAAAGACTCGATTAGGCTCGCGAACCCTACGAACCGAGTAATTTGAAGCTCAAGCTCGACTCGGTAAAGTTTTCGACTATTATCGAGTCAAATTCAAATATTTTTTGAACCGAGCTCAAATAGCTCACGAACAGTTTAACTCGTTTACACCCCTATCTTGCCCAGCTAATTACGCTAGCTACTTTGTTCCAATTTTAATCCAAAAAATACCTCTGCCATATGCTTTTATTGTTACGAAGTTAAGTTGAATCCCAATACATTAAACAATTGTAAGCACACTAATAGTTGTAAACAATTTATTAATTCTTTGAATCGAAAATTAATAGGGAAGTTTTTGATAAATTGAGAATTTTTAAGAAAAATGCTAAAGAATCTATAAAAAGTTGTTTCAGAAAATATTCCAAATAATTATGTGTCTTCCTTTAATTGATAATTTATGAATTTAAACACCCTATATATTTTATACGTCATTTTGTATCATGAGAGATTTTTTTGTAGATAATCGATTAAGATATGTTAGAAGATATAATCGGAAACTAATCGAAATCTTTTGCTAAAAAGATTAAAACTATTACATTACGATAAATAATCACAGTTTAATGGGACCCGAAAAACTGTATAAAAATATGGACAGAGAGATGTATTTTTGTATTATACAGTAAACTAGCCTAAAAACCCGTGCGAAGCACGGGCCTGTTTATTTACTGAAATAATTTTTCGCACGAAAATGTATATATATCGAAATAATTTTGTAATTAAAATTAATTTTGAATTTATCTTATATTTGCATAAAAAAAATTAATTTTTTTAATATTTAATAAGATTTCACAAAATTTGGAAAAAAAAATCTATAAAATAAAGATCAAATTATTATTTTCATTTGACAAAATATTAATTTAGTTTTAAATGTCGTGAAATGTATTTTATCAAATTCAACAATTAAATATAATCTAAATGATTATTTTAGTATAGTTGTTTATGATATGGATGTATCTAAACTAATGTGTTTTTAACGAAATGACAATATACTTGTAAATAAAATATAAAGTTGGTCAGGTACGTAAGACTACACACCGTGATCACATCTTAAAATCTTTTAGTCTAAAGTACGTATATAACATTAGTGTATGTAAATTAATATGATAACGTAACTGTGCCAAACCCAAGGCTTTAGGACTTGTTCATAGTGAGTATTATTGATATTAAGAACAAATAGAAACAATGTAAAATTTGAAACACGGTCGAACTATTGTTCTTGTTGCAATTATAATCAGGTTTACCGGAGTTTTCTATGTTGGAGAAAGTATAATTTGTAAATAGGTATTTTGCCTTAGTAGTTGTTGTTTGTTTTTCAGCGATCAATTGATTTGTTTTTTTTTTATTTTTTTGCAGTCTAGAATATAAATCGTTAAATGCACACAATGTTGTTGTAATATAATCGAACACATGTGAATGAGATAGATGATTTTAAAAAGAAGCTGAAGGTTGGTGCATCTTTGCACACTCTCACAAGACTATCTTGCGGTGTAAATTACAAAATTGTCGGTATATAACATAGGCGATGCAGTCTTAACATTGTCAGATATAAACGTAGGACCGAGACTTATTACAAAATCTATTAATATTATTTAAAAGTCATCCATGCGGCGTCTCACTCAATTTTTTTACTTTTAAATTTTTATAAAAATTTTATACTCTAATCTTATATGTTATCTATAACCTTATTATTATGTAGAAATTATATGTTATCTATAATCTTATACTCTTTTAAAATTTTATTTTTTATATCAATCATTTAAAATAAAAGAAAGAGAATCGTAGAGTATGCTCAATCCATTAAAATATTTTTGGTAATTATATACAATGCAATATTTTATAAATAATATAAACCAACATTTTATTTATTTAAAAATAAAAAATTATAAAAAAGAAGATGAGAGAAGAAGAGAAATTAACATTAATAAGATTTTAAAGAAAACTTAAAACAAAATGTACTATGCTACTTATGCATGAGCTTGATTAGAGAAGATTAATGGTTCAATTTACTACACTAACATAATTTTATCTACTATTTGCATAAATATAAAAGAGTTGACGTTTTTGTAATTTTTTAACATGTAGGGGTAAAATCATAAATTCAAGGTATTAAAATGACATATATCAATAATTTAAATTGATAAAACAGAATTGTAGATTATGTTCAATTGCTAAAAAGATTTATTATAACTATGTATTGTGCAATATTCTAAAAATAATATAAATCAATGTTTATTAACTCAAAAAATAAAAAAATTGGAAGAAGAGGTGGTTTATCTAATAAGAGTTTGAATATAAGCTCAAAACAAAGTGTAGCACAGTTGGTTATGACATGAGTTTGACATGGATATGTTAAGGGTTCGATTCCCATCATTAACATAATTTCACAATTTTTACATTTTCATTAAAGAATGGTATTTTTGTAATTTTAGAAAATATAAGGGTAAAATCGTAACTTCACAGCCATTAAAATGACAAAGAGAAAGATTGTATTGAAGCTAAAAAGTGCATTTTATGACAAGCTTTATGCAAAGGAGTTCGCTACCTGGCAGCTAACTAATGCATCTCCTCTCTTCTGTCTCCTCTCATACATCATCATAACTCATTTGTATCCTTCTTTGCTTATCTTTTTCTACTCAAATTTATTAAAAGATTGAATCTTTACAGCAAGAACCAATCTTTATAACAGCCCTTCTGCAAATTTTCTTGAAAGTTTGTGTTTTTGAACTTCAATTTTCTTGAAACCGTGAAAATTACTGAAAAATATTCAGAAAAAATGGTATGGGATCATATGAAAAGCCCATCAGGGAATGTGCCAAGACTAATGTTTTGCTTGGTTTTGATTGTTTCTGCAACTTGTGTAGTGTTCACTGTCAAGTTTGCTGCAAATTCTTCTTCTTGTGGTGGTGAGAAGTTGTATAATTCTGTTCATAGAAGCCTTGCTGGTCAAGATTTATCAAGGTTTTTGGGTCAGAATAAAAGCCTTTTAGCTAAAGCCCCTGGAAAAACTGAGCTCAAGCACATTGTTTTTGGTATTGCAGCTTCTGCTAAGCTGTGGGAGAAGAGAAAGAATTACATTAAGTTATGGTGGAGAGGTGAAAAAATGAGGGGAATTGTTTGGTTAGATAGTCATGTTGATTCCAAGAATGATGAGGCCTTGAGCTTGCCTGAGGTGAGAATTTCAGGCAAGACGGATCGATTCGTTTACAAGCATCCGAAGGGACATAGGTCTGCTATTCGAATTTCGAGGATTGTTTCGGAGACTTTGAAGCTGGGAATGGAGAATGTGAGGTGGTTTGTAATGGGAGATGATGATACATTCTTTTTGACAGAGAATTTGGTTAGAGTTTTGAATAAGTATGATCATAATCAGTATTATTACATTGGGAGCTTGTCTGAGAGTCATTTGCAGAATATTTATTTTTCGTATGGTATGGCTTATGGTGGGGGAGGTTTTGCAATTAGTTATCCATTGGCAAAGGCTCTGGTTAAAATGCAAGATAAGTGTATTCAGAGGTATCCGAAATTGTATGGTTCTGATGAGAGAATTCAAGCTTGTATGGCTGAACTTGGTGTTCCCCTCACTAAAGAACTCGGTTTCCACCAGGTCTGTTTCTCACTACCTCTGGCCTTTGCTTGGTTTGGTTCCTTTTTTTCTTTTCAATTTTTTTGCATATGTTACCAATTTTTCAATGCATTAGACCTTTTTCGGACGAGAAGGGGGAATGATGAAAATCTCGTGTTTTAGCTTTTGAATTCTAAGTGGCATTGTATCAGGGCTTTGCCGACAAAATAGTAATAATTAAGGGTGTCAAGTGTCTTATGTTCATGGTATGAAACACAGTAAACTGTTGGTGCCTTGTAATTATCTGATGTATTGTACTTAGGATTCCCTTTTCATCAAGTTGCTAGTGCTGAAAATGGCATTTTGCATACCCCAGCGATTGCTAGAAAATGGACATATTTGATCTTTAATAACCCATAGACTATTTCCTGCGCAACTTTAAAAACAATTTTCCTTATTTATGTGTAAATATCATCTATATATTTATGGCAAGTGTTGAAGTAGTTCTGAATTCCAAATTTTATAAGCTTGCAGTTAATTACCTAATATTGACACTGTCAAATGGACCAAGTAAGTGTGTTAGGTTGAGACTATTGTCATGGTAAAACTACAAGTGTGGTTTCTGAGTCAATAATCCTATGAAAGGTAGGTTTATCTGAAAGTCTAAAAGACGGTTGCTATCAATAACATTATTAATGTGTAGTGATTGTAAAAAAAAATTAAAGGTAGGTAATGTGCTTGATTTTTAAATATTTGGTAAATATTTAACTAATTACTGTCCCGAAAACTTGATTCACAACTCTAATGAGGACCTCTTCTTTGTATTTGACTATTCAGTATGATGTTTATGGGAACTTGTTTGGTCTTCTTGCTGCACACCCTGTGACGCCTTTAGTGTCATTGCACCACCTTGATGTGGTGGAGCCAATATTCCCAAATGTGACTCAGGTTGAAGCCTTGCAACATCTGATGATTCCAATGAAGCTCGATTCAGCAGGTCTCATACAACAATCCATTTGTTATGAAAAGAATAAGACTTGGACCATTTCAGTGTCCTGGGGATTTGCCGTTCAAATCTTCCGCGGAGTCTTATCTCCTCGTGAAATAGAAATGCCTTCGAGGACATTTCTGAATTGGTACAAGAGAGCAGATTACACTGCATATCCTTTCAACACACGCCCAGTTGCGCGGATCCCTTGCCAGAAACCCTTTGTGTTTTACTTATCAACGGCCGGATTAGATCCTACCACTAATCAAACAATGAGCATTTATAATCGTCATAAAGTCCCTCATCCTGATTGCAAGTGGAGGAAGATGGTATCGCCTGCAAATATTGATAAAATAGTGGTTTACAAGAGACCTGACCCTCATCTTTGGGATAGGGTAAGTATTATTCTCTGTACCATTGCCCATTACCTATCAAGCATCAACTGTTTCCGTTAATATATTTAGTCTCCCACCAAAACAGACCTCAATCATGTTATTCTTTATCATATACTATTGTAATCTGCTTCTTTACATTTGGTTGATTTCAATCTTTACTTGCAGTCACCGAGGAGAAATTGTTGCCGGGTACTAGAGTCGAAAAGAAGAAGCCTAGTGTTGGATGTGGGTGTATGCAGGGAAGGTGAGATTGCTGAAATTTAAGGACTAATCACAGAACAAGGTCCTCTGTTTTCCTTTTTTTCTTTGATATCTTCTCGCAAATCGCATTTGTTCAGTAACTTCTTGATTCGTTAATCTTTCTTTGTCCAAGTTAAGCTAATGCTCTTCTTCCTAGGTTCCATTAGAGGAAAATGCCTTTCCAATGTATGTAAAAGTTGTAGAATAGATTGTAAAACACATAAAAGTTCAACTATCAACTGCAAGACAGTTTCCTGAATTTAAATTTACCGTCCCAGCAGATTCTGATATTTAATCTGTCAATTCTGTGGTAGCTGCAAAATGTACTAACTCTTCACTTTCCTTAATTCTAGTTAGACCACATGGAACACAGCAGTTAACAAAAGTGTTGAGGTCCAAAACAGGTAGCTAGTTCGAACAACTTTGTTACCTACTAATCTGTTCGGTATCATTGTCGGTTGCATTATTGATGCAACATTGATAGTGATTGTTAATTTGCAGACTATTTATATCTAACACTCAGTAAATTTCTCAAATTTTGGTACGCAAAGAAATGAGAGGAACGTAACAAAAAAAAGTGTAAAAAAATGAGAAGGACAGACGGAGTAATAGATTATTTTCACTGTTAATAAATATGTTGTAATAGTTTAAACTCAGTAGAAGTTTGAGGAATGTCGGACTTTTTTTGTCACAA
The DNA here is from genome assembly GCA_030848705.1 of Heracleum sosnowskyi. Lineage (NCBI taxonomy): Eukaryota > Viridiplantae > Streptophyta > Magnoliopsida > Apiales > Apiaceae > Heracleum > Heracleum sosnowskyi. The sequence continues at coordinate 1,768,076 of CM061242.1, read as the reverse complement.
CATGATTGGAATGGAAGATAAAATGTGTTGAAGTGGGGTTAGGCGATCTAGTTACCACACATGTTAAAAGGTCTCTAGGACACTGATGTTTTTAATGATTTTCTACTTTTTAGTACTGAATTTAAAACAAGGACCCTTTAAACTGAGCATGTGACTTGTTTCTCCAGAAAACTAGACAAGTGACAAAATGGCACATGCTTTGTAACTTGGGAATTAAAATACAAAAAGGACATTACTATACATTAAAAGGGAATTTCCATTTTAGTAACAGTAGTAAAAATCTTTATTTGTTTCGAAAAAATAAAGTCTATACAAGTGTACGAGACAATACTAGGACAATGTATGTCGTTGCTTTATCAGTTGCTATCCAATTCAACACTGTTTAAATTGGACATCTAACAAATTACAAACAAAAAAATTTGACCTACAGGCAAAATCTTCATTTAGAATGTTCACTACCAGAAGTACATTTAAGAAAAACCCATTGGCAGAAAGTAACTCAAAGATTATTGCAAGTCTTTAAATGTCCAAGATTATTGCAAGTCGTCTTTAAATGTCCAAGTGAAAAACTATTTTGTTTAAATTAACCATATTTACAATTAACCAATATAATGTACAAAGATTCAACACAGTAATAAGCTAGGAATAAAACTTGGAAAAAGAAAATAAAGGGATTACGCAGTTAGGCTTCGTCGCTTTCATCGTCTTCGGGCAACTCCACGTCCTCTCCGATACCTTCAAGCAATTGTTCAACATCTTCCCCCAACTCCGTCAACCTTGAACTCAATTTCTCAACTTTGCTCTGCTCTTGCCCGAGGCACACAAGCAAATCATTTAGTTCTGCTTCGCTTTCCTTTTGGCTTTCTTCTCTTGCTTCTGCCTTTATCGACTCGATATCTGGAGGTGGCACAGCTCCTCCAGCCTTCAAAACTTTGATCTCGTTCTCTAATTGGTAGTTTGCCTGCTCCAGACTATTGTAAGCATCCGATAAGCTCTTCAGATCAGACTCAGTTTGGCTTTTCTCCATTATGGCCATTTCCAATTGTTCGGATACCTCCTGGAGATTTTTCCGAAGTGTTTCTTCTGAGTTTCCAACTTCTTGTTCAGATCCATCACCTATCTTGGAGGAGCTTCCAGACACAGTTGCAATCCGATTAAGTAGGTCCTATTGTATAATAGAGAAAAAAGGAAGTGAATGTCAGGTGACATAGCAAATTGTTTGATCTTCAAGAAATTAGTTCTTCGAGCACAAATCCCTAAAACGTGTTTAGAAGATATACACCATTTATTAAATGGAAAGATTAGTTAATCTTACCTGTATCTCCGAATGTTGTTTCCGAACAATAACTTTCAGCCTTTTAGCATAATCAGTATCATTTTCAGCACTCCTTTGTTCCAGTTCTGCTGGCATTACTGCTACACTACTCTTTGGTTGAGTATAAATCTGTAATGTGCTTTCCTTGATATCAGCTTCTAAACTCTTGATAAAGTTCACAAACTGAGAATCAAATATTGACGAAAGTACAGAATGTTCCTCAGAATGTTCCTCAGTTCTTTCATCACTTTCTTCACTATCGTCAACATCTTCTATCTCTGACATACTTGCTGCATTAGATCTTGTCAGCGGTTTACGTGGCTGGTCTGGTTTTGCAGATGAAAACCGAAAGGTCTTCTGCATATCTTCAAACTTTAACAAGTAGGATGTAAGTCCAATTTTCTGGTTAATGGAATCAACTATGCTAAACGAATCCTTTCCAGCATCAGAATTATTATTAAATACAACACATTCTCCCAAAAGCACTGCAGCCATCCCTCTTATCCACATAGTTGTGTCTGGATTGGATACTAGCTCAAAGAGATAAGTAAGGTGGGGACGTGAATCGAGGAAGCATTGCACTGCACTTGGGTAATTAAAAAGCCACGTGATCAGCAATTTTAGGATGATTGATTGACAGTGAAAATTTGACAAGGTACTTGATTTCCCATCTCCGCCTTTCAAGGAAGAAGCAACAGCCAAGTATTTCATTGTCTGGTGCAACAAGGGCTCTGGTGCTCCTAGTGGCGACATTGCTGCTTCAGTTTCAATTTTTAAAACCTGCACAGGGTTACAGATTTAAATAAAGAGCAAGGAAACAGAAGTTGTAAAATACCATTTTCAGATCAGAAAAACTATATTATTCGAGAAATTTGGGAGGGGCGGGGGATGTAACATAGTATAGAAGTATACTCTTAGTAGAATTAAGACATATAAGTGAGAAAATGAGACACAAGGCATACCTTCTCCTTGCAAGATAAGTTATCCTTTATAACATGGGTCAGAACACCAGCAGCTCTGCAACATGTCTGCACTCAAAAGTCAAAAGCATTAGCTGGGAAAGGTATTCGACAACAACTTCAAGCAACAAAAGAGCAACTTATAGCTGTTATTATAAAAATTTAAGCGTACGAGTAGAACACATACTTTATAATAGTAAAACATCATAAGATGGTATATATGACAATCAAAACAGTGATTACACAAATTCATCATATCACAATCACACCAAGGCAATTAACAATGGTATTAAACATAGTAAAGTTCCTCAAAGTTACTTAGTAATGGCTAGTGGAACTTTTGAAATGAAACACCCTTTTTCGTGTTGAGCACTTGAAGCGATGCATAAACAATTAAACATATATGCATGTATAAAAGGAATCAAATAAAATAAACGTAAAATTAATAAAAACAATTACCTCAAGATCACCATAATTTTCAGTGAGGGTAAGACCACGTAATAGCATGCTGTCAAAAAAAAAAGAGATTTAGTTGGTCATCATTCTCCCCACATTTCATCATAATATGACACTGAAAAGGCCCATAGAGTTGATGGTAGATATTCTATCAGTTGTACAAGCTCAGAATTCTTAGTGCAGATATTAGCAAGAAAGTATTACAATGCAAGCATAACAAACGAACCTTCCAAAGGACATGTCCACATCTTCCTCATGTGGAGCATGGGCCATTAGATGTGGCTGAGGGATTAATGTGGATGCCAACATTATTTGACCATCAGGGTTTTTCTGTTTGCAACAGGTGGATCAACCATGTTGATATGCCATTAAAAAAGCATAATAGATTACTGATATTAAAAAACTCAAACACATCTTTAAAACCATATCAAAAGAAGCAACTCAGTGAGAGATAAAATGTACAACCCCAACCTCACAAAAGCACTTGAAGATATAGTCAGCTGCTAAAAATTCTTGCACACTGGAAGTTCGTAAAATGATTCGGAGAACAGAATTTAAGGCAGATTCTTCATGCGGCGGATCTCCAAGAACTTTTCTTGCAAGAGCATCAAGATTCTTCCCATGTCCAGCTATCAGATCACCAATGCATCGAAAGGTCTGGCAAAGTGATTTTGCAAGTTTCAATTCTGAATAGTAATGATCTATATCTAAGCTTTCATTAGATGAATATTGACCTTGTATTTTTTAAGGTTTTTATAACTTTTTTAGATTAATTTTTCCACAAGCTCATAGGATTTTTCTTAATAGAACTCCTTCTCAGATGGACAAGATGCAAAAGATTTTAAAATTTATAGCGGGCTTGAGAATGTGTTACTGTGGAAAAAAAGATATTTCCTATTTGTCCTCATTACCTTCTCCATGTAACATGACATGATCACATAGTGCAGATAGAAAATAAGGTGACATTACATTAAGGTAATTCAAAGCAAGTTATCTTACCGCACACCGCACAGCAACAGGAGCCCACTGGCTTTCAACTCCCAACAATAACAAATTGTCCAGTACTTGTCTCTAAAATCATTGGGAAAAAACCAATCGAGTGAGATGATGCATCAAATAAGTTATCCATCAACTTCAAAATAGATGGCGCGTCATCTTTAAATGGGTTATAAACTAAGGTGCAGAGGTAGTAAATTTAGGTGTTCAGTGCTCAAGCTATAACTGACAAACCTGAACTAGCACCGTCTTGTTTGTCAGAATGTTACCATCTTTTCCTGCCACTGTTTCTGGAACACCCGTTATCAACAAACTAATGGTTTCTAACACACCGAGTAGATTTATCGTCTACTGGTTCCAAGGACAACAAAAATTAATCAGTACCATTTATGCAAATGAAACATACTTCCATATGGCAGATGCACACATATAATAGAGCTAGTAACATGCTAGGAAGGGAATTTATAATATAAAAGTAAAACCAACTGAAAAAAATTGAAATCTAACCTTTTGTTGGGTAAAGCTGTATGCACTTCCTCTCAGTTTCAAAATAGATATCAAAGGCTCAAAACCTATCGTCTCCCTCAGCAGTACCTATAACATATCCCACAAACATCAGGTGGCTCTGCTAGTACTTTCAATAGGGCTCTCTCCCGTACTCCATATTATAAATACACAGAATCACAATTACAATTAGTAGCTTACTCTTCTTACTTCTTACTTCTATCTAATGAATAAAATCTATAATTTTAAACCAAATTTTTTATTAACACTCTGTACTGCAGAGTCCTGCAGATTCTCTATTCAACAAGGAAGAATTTATACGTAAAAATGAAGACGCAAAATATGGAATGTGTCGTACGCGTTATGCTGCAAATTCATGATTTTTAATGTTACCATCCTATGTTGGCATATAAATAAGAATAAATTTACAGACCTGATTAGATGTATTATTCCGTAGAAGATTGTTCAACAACTCAAGGCAGTCCTGGATAGTGACAAAAATGAGCAAAGTTAGAAATTGCATTTGTATACTTTCTTAAATCAGGCTTAGTGCTAGCACATGCATATATATTATATATGGACCAGATGCAGAAGTTAACCACCACATGACAGAGTTATAAGAATTAAATGCAAACTGCAAATACACAAGTATTGACACATTTAATATATAAACCTGCCATGAACGATTAGACATTAGACAACATATTACAACAGCATACTAGAATTAAGCTAAAATACTATGTTTGTACGTTAGTGTGTGTGATTATTGCATACATCTAAATATCTAATTTGATTGATCCAGCAATACTTTAATTGATCAGATAGATAAATTTTGAGACGCAAAGATATGACTATAGAAAACTACATGTATCTTCCACTAAAGTAATAACACAAATTTAGAGAATCCAAAATCTTAAAAAGTATGTGCAGTACTCATTTCTAGAAAATGGTCAGCTTAACTGGAACAGTCAACTTGAGGAGGAATGTGATGGAAATATTATACTCATGCATGCATTGAAGTTTTAGATCATATATTACGTTATTTTGTCACTAGTAATCTAACCCTCATAGGCATCACATAAATGATACAATGATAAAAGTTCACATAGCTGTAAGACCAGGATGGGACCTAAATTGCAAAAAATAATTGTCCACCATGTCAGACAAAAATTGAAGAACAGAATGTATCACACTACCACCTAATAGTCTGTTATTATGCATCACACCATCGTTAGCCGTAATCAGGAATATAATAGTGTGTAAGCATGTAGCCACAATCAACTACTGATGTCGTGGTGGCAATACTGATGCTAACAAGGAGATACATGGACAAGTAAATTTAGCAGAACTCTTGATTTACTTTTTTAAAAAAGAACCACCATAAGTTGCATGCTGCGTGCGAATCTATTATTATTAAAAGCGTGGGATACCAGGGAATGCTACACAGATAAGAAATATTGCATTCCTGTAAGCAGACATGTAGGCAAATTCAAGTAAAGTACTTCAAAGTACCTGGACAACAACACCGCCTTCTGAACCTCCTTCCTCCTTGATAATACTAAAAATCTTTTCAAAAGCACCTTCGAAAACAAGAATTTTTTGAATTTCCTACAGTTAAACAGCTGAAACATTAGGTCTGTACAATCGAAGCAAGTGATTTGACAAAATAAGAATAATCAAAAGGGTGAATTAGCTTACCTCGGCTTCCCGTGTCAAGTAAGTCAGTAGTAACAATGCCTCATTTCTTATAACCTGGAACAAATATCCCCCAATTGTCAGTAAGATCTGACGAGTACCAGAAAAATAAAGGTGCTGATTCACATTACCAGGTTCCTACCTCACGATCCATAAGCATATCCATAAGGCGAGTTATACCACGAGGAGTGGTGAGAATAGCTTCTTGTAACCTGATAAAGAGGTCAAGTATCAAACAAACATTACTAAAAAGCTAACAGAATAAAAAATTCATGCAACAGCAAGAAAATGGCTCTGTAAAAGAATACCTATTCCGGGAATTTGTGAGAAGGGCCGTCAGAAGTTGAAGCGTATAATATCGTACATAAAAATCCTCCTCTGACTGCCGAGGTACATATTCAGTTAAATTTCATTTATATGTATGATCAACAAAAATTTAATGCTCTATTTTTTCACCGTACTAAGAATCATAAAATAGAGGCCCTTACTAGCAAACTTAAGAGAAGGGAAATGCTTTCTGATTCTCTTGATAGCAAATCAGTATTCATTATATCTGGTTGAACCTCATTTGGAGGACCTTTTGCATGAGCAATTGGAGTTAAAGCACTCACGAAAGTTTCAAGAGCCCCCCGAACCTTCACTTGAAAGAACAAAGATATATTAGCATGCCAACTGTAAAAAGGAAGAGATCTGTTACTTAAGATACATGGATGAAACAAGTTCTCCATCTATGATAAGGAGTATGGCAATTGCATTTTTGTTTTTTTTTTTTTTGGGGGGGGGGGGGGGGGGGGGGCGGGGTTGTTTGGGAAGCAAGGACACAGGTGCGTAGTGCGGGGATACACAGAATCGACGAATAAAATAATATGGGGATTCGGGTGCAGAGGGATATCACACATATAATAATATAATAAACATATATTTGATGTTTATTATGATAAAATTCATTAACAAAAACAATAATTTTATGCAAATTAAATAAAATAGAGATATAAGCACCTAAAAGACAAAGATTTAAACCACAATCATTTATGTTTGTAGTACAAATTGTGAAAAAAAATGAATTTCAGTGTACACGGGGATAAGTTCGGTGACAGAAGAATCCCTGCTTTCTAATTTCTTCAAAACAAGAGCTATTTTGGGAGAATTACCTATAAATGGTATTAAATTTTACCTTGGGAGTAATATGTTGCAAATTTACGATTCGGCCAATATTTTTGCAACTAGAGCACATGAGTGGTATAAATTATTATCACATAAAAGCTGCTACAAACTATCAGCTAAGAAACTGCTAGGTAACCTAAAATCTAGATATAACTTTTGTAATTTCTAAATTTAAGCCTTGAATGGTGTCAGAATAAAGAAGACAAATTTTAACAAACAAGCTAAAAAACTGAAATAATAAGTTCATTACCCATATTTTCAAAACTGTTTGCTATTAATATACTCATTCGCCTGTTGTTCAAACCTTGAACATCTGAACTAAGGGACCACTACAATTCACTTGTCATAATCTAGATGCTGTTATTATCTAGATGGCTGTCTCAAAATTACATTCACCAACTTGTAAAAGAAGTTGGTGTCAAAAAATTACATAATCATTTACATAGTTAAGCTGCTAGGTCATTTCATACCATTTCAACATCCTCGCGCTCTTCCTTGAAGACACTTAAAAGCACAGGAAAGCCTGCAATAGTAATGAATAAGTCATATTATGAACGAGAGAATGCGATTTAGGTCACATAACTGCAATTCAGTTTTACAAAGCAGTTTACCCATTGCACCAAAAGCTAGCTGCGCAGCACGGGTTTCTGCAACAACCGATTGCAGTTCAATAATTGCATTTCTCCTATCTTCTGCCAGGACCCCATTACTTATTCGGTCAAGCAACCTTTCAACATAGCTGTTGACAAAGTCCATGGATTAGATAATCCAAAAATATATAATAAAGCAAGCATACATACATATATATATATACATGCATTAAGATGACGCAAAAGAGCACACACAATCTAAGATAGATAACACCATATGTTGAATGCAATATAGAACAAAAGGTGTTTCTGTTAATGTAAAGAATCGCAAAAAGTTGCAAATACATATAGAACAACAAACATATAATAAGTTAAACCACATGACAAAGTGTACATGCAAATATTTTCACTGCATGAGGCTACGTTCAACTAGGGGTGGAACCATGCCATATATAACACCAAAAGGTTGCACACTAAGAGGGAAAATGCATCATTGTTCCAACGTATTTCTGCTAAATGGATATTTTTACAAAGTAAAATTATGTAACACCTAAACTCTAATACGAGGTCAGTATCCTAAAACCAAGCTGTCAAATTAAATTATACTCTTCCACAACAGCACGTAACACCTCTCAACTAAAACACACAACATAAATCATTTCCCGGAAAAGAACATTACCTGTCCTCATTAGACCCTGAGTTCTCATTTCCAAACATCCGCCCAACAACTCCCTGCACAAAACCACCCAAAAAAAAATAACACTCAAGACTAAAACCTTCAACAATTACAAACACAATACCAATCATGTCCTTCAACAAACAATATAATTCCGTAAAATTACCTTATAACCGGAAACCAAATCCATCCCTCGATATTTATAGCACCACTACAACATCCACAAAAAAGGCACTGCAACGCATCAAGAAACACATATCTAAATCAAGGCTACAACAAAAATAAAGAAAATAATTTACAAATTTAACAACTACCCTTTATATATACATGACCAAGATGCATTACCGTTAACTAATTGAAGCAATATTAAACACAAAGAAAAGCCCTAATTTGATTGATAACACAAAATTAAAAGAGTGTGTGTGTTTGTGTGTGAAATTAAGGAACTGGGGTTGTGAAATATGTAGATATACAAATGGGTTTGTGTGTATAAGTGTATACTTACAGCCCAGTTGCAAGATCGGATCGGCGGAGGGTGTAGAGATACAAGAAGTGATGCAGTCTTACAGCTTAGCCGTGTTATTCGGAATTAATCGACTATTGAAAAATTAATTAATTTCTAAGAAATATTACGATACTTTTTAATATTTAACATACTAACTTTATTTATAATAAAATATAGTATTCAAGTAATTTATATAGTTAGCAAAAAAAAAGTAATTTAGAGTAGGTTTTCAAAAAAAAAAAAGTAACTTATAAAAGGATCACAATTTGTCCCAACCTGTTATGACCCGATTCGTCTAATCAAGCCCAAAATTTTAGAACTGAGTTCGGGTAGTAGAGGTATTTTTTGACCCGAATAAATTTCAGATCTAATTTGGGTAGTAATTACAAAATTGAACTAATCACTGACCCAATCCAAAACCTAAATATATATTTATATATACCAGCTCAAAATTTGGGTGATATATGAATTTCTTTAATATTTTATAAACTATTTTGTTTAATTTGTAGTAAAATTTTAAGACATGAAATTTATAGGCTTAAAATTTTAAATGATATAATGTCATAATAATTATATATATGTTGTTTGTGATGTTTTAGAAAAGAAGAAGTTTTAACTTAAAAAATATAAAATATGAGGAATTTTAACTGGAAAAAGGCGATTGATTAATTAATAATAATGTTCCGTGTATAATATAATAACTAGTCTATAACCCGTGCAAAGCACGGGGACTTTAATATTAATTTTGAATTTTAATTTTAAAATTTTTGAGATTTTAGTACTTCTAAAAATGCAAAATTTTTAAAAAGAATTAAAAGTACTACTTTAATACTTCAAATCTAAAAAAACTTATAGATTTTATAAAATTTTATTAGCTTAGTAAGCATGTCAGTCAAGGTAACCGTCCAAATTATCAATATATTTTGTTGTAATAATATAAATATAAATATAAATGTTTTCTGAAAAAAAGTCGTGTTTTTGAATTATAAGTAAAGTATAATTAAAAGAGTTTGTAGTTATGTTATATATGTGAGAAAATCAAAAATCGAAACTTTCAATATTTCGGCTATTATATAATAGTACAGATAGATAGATTAAATAGAATAAATTACCGAAAATTGAAATCAAAACTTTCAATGTTTCGGCTATTATATAAGAGTATAGTATAGATAGATATCGTGTGCGATAATTTTAGAAAAGGAGAAATTTTAGTTAAAAATTATAAAAAAGAATATACGTTTTGGCTAACAAAGGTAATCGGTTAATTATTAGTATTTATAATATTACTATTTTATGTTACTAAATGAAATTGCATGTGATATTTTTGAAAAATGTGAGATTTTACTTAGGAAAAATTTTAATTAGAAAATATAAAATATAATATACGCTTTGAGAAAAAAAAGCTAATCGGTTAGTTATTATTAATTAGAAATATTATTATTTTATTTCATTAAAAAGAACTGTCCGTGATATATTTGGAAAATAAGTAGTTAGAAAAAATAGAAAAGTAAAAATTTTAGTTAGAAAATATAAAAAAGAATATACACTTTGGTTAAAATAGGTAATTGGTTAGTTATTAACAATTATTATTTTATTATTTTATTTTAATAAATGAAACTGTCTGTGATATTTTTGGAAAAAGAGAGGTTTTAGTAAGCAAAAATAAAAAACTTATAATATTAAACTAGGAAAACTTTTAAAAAATAATTATAATATTAAAATAGGTTTAAAAATAAATAACTAAAAATTTATCCGTGATATTTTTGGAAAAGGAGGGGGTTTAGTAAGGAAAAATAGAAAAATTAACATGTTTTAGTTAAAAAAGGTAATTGCCCGTGATATATTTGAAAAAGTATGAGAATTTGTTAGAAAACAATAGAAAAAAATAATGTATTTTAGGCGAAAAAAGTAATTGGTTATAAATAGATAATATTATTATTTAGTAATATATTTCTATAAATAAGTAAGGTTAATTAAGTAAAAATACGAAGTACAATTAATTAAGGGCAATTAAGTAAAATCACAATGTACCATACTGACCAACCAAAATACGGGCAATTAAGTAAAATCACAACGTACCATACCGACCAACCAAACTTTTAATGTTTCGTCTATTATATAATAGTATTGATATATAATTACATATTTATATATAAAATGTGGGATTATTAACTTTGTATGTAATATCCCTAATTTTTCTTATAATTTTAATAGATTTTAATTTGCTAGAAATTAGAATTAGAAGTGGATTAAAATTTAAGATAATTATATAATTTGACTTTAGAATAAAATCGGATTGACGGGTCGTACTAATTTAATTTAGTTGGGCTTTACTTTAATTGAATGATTTTGGTTGACCCAAGTTAATTAAATGAACCAATACATAGCTAGATGCAAGTGTGTGAAAAAAATGGATAAAACCCTAGCTCTAGCAAACAGTCGTGTAAAAAAAAGGAACGGTAAGAGAGAAAAGAGAGAGACGCTGAGAGAGAGAGAAAGAGAAAGAGAGAGAAGAAGAAAAGGAAGAAGAACACGAGAGAAAGAGGAAGATTCATAACAAGTTTAGAAAAAGAGGTAACGATTCTTGTATTCTCTGTATATTCTTGTGTATGATATTATGTGTAAATCATATTTTCTTGATTATTTGTATATGTGATAATGTTTTGGTATATAATATGATATATATCCATGAGTTCTTTGTTTTGTTCATTGTGTTCGTATAACTACTCCGATTTTATGTTTATGAATTATTGAGTTTGACCGCTGCATTTGATTTTTGTGTGATTTTGTATTTATTGAATAAAGAAATGTATTTTATTTTTAGTTTTGATTTAGAATTAATAGTCCGAAAAGTCGGGCTGTTATATTGTAATAGTCTAATTTAGACGATTAGACTTATTATAGGAAGACCTTTTCTAGTTATATTCAATGCCTTGATTAATTGTAGAATGGTTTTTTGAAACTCATTTTTGAACACTGATCATTGATCTTATTATTTTCAATGTAGGAAAAGAACTCAATGAACTTTATGAACAACCATTGGGGGATAATCTAATCAATAATATTGTTACTTGGTCAAAGTTTGAGAATAGTGAGATTGAGTCCATTCTTGAGCTAGGTGTTAAAATAAATTTTGAGTCTAATAAAGTGCTTCAGGAGTCTTTTAAGGAGTTGACATCGGAAGAGTTGTTAGAAGAGTTGAATGAACTTTGTTCTACATGGGAAAGTAAACCCGAGGATATCCATTTCAAGCCTAGTACTTTTGTCAAGACTCCTGTAGGTGAGCCACCTACGTTTGACTTAACTTAACCTCATTACACCTTTGATCAAATTCTTTCTTCTATTATCACTAGTGATTTAAACCATGATCACGAATCTCAAATAATTAATTTGTTTAGTCAAACTAAAGAAACATTTGATTGGTCTATGAAGGATATTAGTGGTATAGATCCTTTTAATGCAGAAGATTGCATTCGGTTACTTGAAAAAGTCAATGTAGTGGTAAATTTTTAAAAATTTCTTGATTCTTTCTCGAATTTTCATCCCATCTTTCCATGTGGTATTGGTTAATTAGTTTCAAAATGAAGTCTTTCAACATGAAGTTTAGGTACGAGGGGGAGCAAAGTGTGTGTGTGTGTCTGTGAGTGAGTAGTTTTAGTCATAATCTTTTAGAAATTTTCAATCTCCGTCATATCTTATCAAATATTTTTTCATCATTCTCCTTTGTCAATTCTATTGCATTTGCATACATTGAGGACAAATGGACAATGCATGATTTAAGTATGGGGGAAAATTTTAGTTTAATTTAAGAAAATTAGAAAATAAAAAAATTCAAAAATTCAAAAATTCAAAAATAAAGATAGTTTAGCTAAGTTGTCATTCACGATCTTCAACTTTAAAACTAGTTGGTGTTAGCAGTTTTTTCAAAAATTATATATATGATACCTTTAGATAATTTGAACATAGCCAAAGTATTTCTCATGAAATTTGTGTTGAACAATTTTTTACTTAAAAGACCAAGACACCACATTTGCACAAGACCTTTGTTGAAAAGATAGTCTAAAAATATTATTCGATACCTGAGAGAAAACCCACATGTTGGAACAATGTTGAATCAAACATTTGTGAAGGAAAAAAAGAAAAAAAATATATGTATAGGTTTATACTTACAGCCTAGTTGCCGAAAAAGATGAAACAAGATCAGATCACTAGAGTGTTATAAAGATACAAGGAGTGTTGCATGAATTATAAACTCAGACTTACACCTCAGCGCCCACTAGTATATTTAACAAAATAATAAAAAGAGGATTTAATTTTTATAATATAAAAAAATTATAGTTATACAAAAATATGATAAATCAATTTTTATAATAGAAAATATTAATTTTGTTAAAAAAACGCCAAGACAAGTTGTGAACTCAATATATAATTTTTTGTCATTTGTTAATTCGGTATCGACAATATTTAAAAATATAGAAGTAAAAGAATAATTTTGAATAAAATTTTGGATTGTTGTTTGGAATTAAAGTTGGATTACTGATTAATATATATATAATAGTTACAAATTTCTTTAAAACTTGAATGAATTTTAAACAAAATATATGTAATTGTCACTATTTTTTCGTGAAAGAAATGGAGATTCATTAAATAGCTAATTCATCCAATTACAATAATCTGTAGGCTTGTTGTAGGGGCATTCGTAGCTGGGGTTAAATGTCGTTTTGATCACTCAACTGACTACAAACTTGCAATTGGGTCACTCAACTGAAATAGCTTTTAGTCAAATCAGTGCACTATTTAAAACTTTCATTGAGGTCATTAAACGTGACAAACCTTAAATACTTGACGGAATGATGACACAGCAAGCTGAGTTGGCTCCTTGTCAGCTGATCCGGCCCAACCATTTACAAAATCAGTTTATAAAATCTGAACCCATGTATTCACCCACCTTTTCCCCTCTTATATATTCATTCTCAATTCTCAATTAGGGTTCTTAGTTTCAACCCCCATATTTAATGTCTACTTAAAGGAGTAACAACGCTATCATCTTCAATCATGCCTTCACCTTCAATATTGTGTTTCTCAACTATACGAACTTCAATACTTGATCAAGTTCTCACCATCTCTATAAATAGGGTTCGAATTTAGGAGTATGTAATTAGGGAGTTGATAATCAGGATGTATTATTTGTAAGTATGAAGAAAATTGGGGATGGGGAGGGGGGGGGGGTTAATTGAATCATGTATTATAAAAGGGGGTTGTATCTAATTAGATCGGGTTTATATTTGGGCGGGTTAACTGATGTGGCAGATGATTAGGCGCTGAAGTGGCACCAATTGACGGTCTTCCGTCTAAAGTCAATGCCAGTTAACGATCGTGAAAATTTTAACGTGTTTGATGATTAAAATGAATGCATTACAATGTTCTGTAACTTGATTGAAATTTTTTTCAGTTGGATGATCCAATTGCAAGTTTGTAGTTAGTTGAGTGACCAAAACGCCATTTAACCCTTCGTAGCTGTAAAATGAGGACCCGACTCTTCAATGTGCAGCTTCATTCGCATATCATGGAACATAATAGATACGAACGTCGATAAGAGTGTCTAACAATTATCCGCAGTCATTTACTAATAAACCAAAAGATGACGACATTTGTAGAGAACTTGATTGTGCTTGAGTTGTCTGTAGACTATCAGTTTCTATAGTAGCATCCTTCCGATTTCTCTATTTAGTACTTTTAATCCCTACGGACTAAAGAAAAGAGATGGACAGTCTGGCAAGGCCCAATGAACGTATGAGAGTTACATGCATTATCCAGTTTAATTTCAGTTTATTACATTAGGTCTGCAATCTGATACTTGATACTTAATGGCCCAAACAGATACTAGTTACTACAAAATTTGCAATATCCAGTTTAGTTTCGGTTTATTACGTCAGGTCTTCAATCCTATCCTCAATGACCCATACAGATATTATTTATTATATATAACAATTAATTTTTTGCATTATCTTGTTTTAATTTCGGTTTATTATATTAGGTCTGCAATTCGATCCTTAATAGTTCAAACAAGTACTAATTACTATATATATAACAATTAATTTTTACAATTTTTGGTATGTAAAAATTAGCATTATCCAATATTCATATCTATACTATACTATTATAAGAGAAACATAAGATATAACGTTTTTATTTTTATTTTTATTTATATTATTACAACAAAATATATTGATAATTTGGACGGTTATCATGACTGACATGCTTACTAAGTTAATAAAGTTTTATAAAATCTATAAGTTTTTTTGGATTTGAAGTATGAAAGTAGTACTTTTAATTTTTTTTAAAGTGTTGCCCAGTAATAATCTATTGTAGAAGGGGAGTTGAATACAATAGAGTAAGATAATCGACTTCTTAATGTATATATCACAAATATGAAAAGAAAGATAACAGCTTTATTAAATCTGATATAAAACTGTTACAAACTCTCTCAAGAAATTCTGATGTTCTTGAGAGCTGCTAGCTTACAAAAACTCTCTCAAGAAATTCTATGTTCTCGAGAGCTTCTATTCGATTATGTTCTCCTCTATAAATCGAAACCAAGACTGTGTTTATATACTACACAACTTCTCTATCAATGATAAGTCCTAATCAATTACAAAGATTGAAACCTATCCATAATTGATAGCTACATTCTACAAACCAGGAACCGACAGAATAAACTTCCATGTTTAACTAGACTCCAAATATAACTCGAAGTAGGAATCCTGATCAGCTTCCGGTCCTGATGATCAATCCTGATCCCAGTCCTGATATGCATCTTGATCCTGACGACCATGTAATCCTGATGACGTCAGCAATCCTGATCAGTTGAGTCTAGCTCCTGACGATCATTGAATTCTAATCTAACAATCTCCCCCAATCTTATACTTTGTGAAATAAAGTATAGATTCCAAATATTCAATGATGTCAAAAACATATATACAAAATGTACAGAATCTGCAGCAACAACTTATCTGTTTAGACTCTTTGATAGAACAGATTCATCTTCAAGAAGTTGGATAACAGATTTTCTTCTTTTTCTTCAAGAATTTGAATCAGTCTTTCCTTAAGATTTCTGAGTTCTTCATCTTCCTCATTAATCTGATATATAGCTGCTCTGAGATTCAATATGGAGTTTCTTTGAAGACTATGCTCTTCTAGCATAAGATAAGCAATTTCCTTCCCATCAGGATTGAGAGTAAGATGAGTCATGCCAAAATTTACTTCTTTAACAGCAGTACCTCTTTGCATCTCCACATCCTGACCTCTTTGATTTAAGTACATGGGAATATAATTACCATTGAAGTTACTGTTTCCATCCAGTCTTCTTCTTATTGTTGACAAAATCATGTCACTCCATACTTTGCATATTTGATTCTTCGATCTCAAAAGATAATGAACATATTTCAGTTCCTGTGTAGTTTTCATCAGCAGATCTTGAATAGATAAAATCTTCACACTACCATCTTTCATGAAGTACAGAAGCTTTTCTTTCTTGTCAAAACCATCATGACAATTTATAACTATATCAACAGCTAGTAAATTGTTCAGGTTTTCAGAAGTTAAAGTACCTCCAATTTCTGTCAAGGAGTAAGGATCAACATATGACATATTCAGATATTCAGCATCTCTGTGTCCAATACCTCCTCTTGAATTGCTTGACAATTGCTTCAGATTTGAAAACATCCTTAACCAGAGTGCTTTTGATCTAACCATCTCAGATAAATCAACAACACTTGAAGCGCTTGTAATAATTCCACCAGACTGATAATTGATAGGTGTATCACACCTAAGTGTACTAATGTGTTTCCACTTCTTATCTTTTTCCTTTTCAAATGCATAGCTTCTTTCCAGTGAAGATTCTTGTCTGCTTGGGTTCCTCCACTTTCTTTCATTCGAAAGTTTAAGCCTTTGTAAATAGAGATTGAAATCTCTACTTGTTTTTCTTGTAATTTCTCTTCTTCTGGCTTCTTCTTCTTCATCTACTTCCTTGTTGTGAGAATCAACCATAATAGATAAGATTATTAAATCATTCTCTTACAGAATTTCAGAATCATCAGGATCTTGAATATTATCAGGAACAACATCAGGATTAGATTCAATTTGATTTGTATTGCAGAGAGTTGATTTTCTTGATTTTCTTCTCAATTCAGGTTCTTCTTCAATATTTCCATCATCACCAAAAGTAGATCTGTCATGAACTACTAGAGTTTGATTAGGTTCAGGAATTTCTTCAATTCTTAACCCTGTAGACCTTGTCTGTCTAGGTACTGTTTGAGTTGAAGAACCTCTTCTACTTCTTCTAGCACCTCTCCTACCTCTGTCTCCTCTACCTCTAGTAGGAGCAGTATAGCTTTCCATTGTCTCTCTTTGTAGTCTCAAAAATTCTTCATGTGAGAGATCTGGATATTCTTCACTTGCTGTAGAGAGTGCTTTTCTAGCAAATAATTGTTGAACTCTTTTATCAGTGTGATATAGAGTAACAATTCTGCCATCTTTTGTAGAAAACTTCTGGAATAAATTTGATGCATCTTCAGGATTATCAATAATCACATCTTCATCACCTTCAGGAATTGTAGCAAGAATATGTCCATGACCAGGTGTCAGGATTTGTTCTTCCGTTAGGATCTGAGATTGCATCATTGTTCTTACTGTCTTAACTCCAGAATCAGAAACATGAGTTGACTGCGTTGTTTGACTTTGAGAAGTTTGAATTGTAGACTTCAAAACTGCAGCATCAGAGGTTTCTCCTTGTATCACTTTGTCACTACCATCATCTCCAGTATCATCATCATTATTCCTTAATACTAGATCAGGTGTGCATTTTGTCCGACTAACCTTCTCCCCCTTTTTGACATCAGGATTTGATAATAAATTCAAAATTAAGGAAAGAGAGGCTTGAATGTCAGTTACCTTAGTATCCAGAGAATCAATTCTTCGGTTGATTGAGGTTTGTTCTGAAACAACAGATTTCACTTGGGATTCTACTACCCTTAGCTGAAAAGCAGTAGGCACCTTTGTAAAATTATTAAAGATATCAGTCCTCACTTTATCAGTTGAACTCTTGATGGAATCAATCTCACTTTTCAGGCTCTTGGATAACAGAGTTGTAGCCTTCAGATGATTCTTCAAGTCTTGATTCTCTATAGATTTCACTGCTTGATAGGCATGTTCAATAGCAGAAGAAAAACTGATAGATTCATCAGAATTGTGCCATGAATTGTTCCATTCATTCTGTCTAAATGCCTCAGCAGGATCAAAGGAAGGAATAGAAAAATCTTGTCTCTGATCTTTCCCAGTATAAGCATTGCCAGCCATAAATGTACTTGATGAACCAAAATTAGTTCCAAGACTAATCTTGAGTGCTGTAGCAAGTTGTTCCTTCTCTTTTCGATTCTCATCATCATCACTATCATCAGAGTCTTCATCATCAGTACTATGAGTAACATCAGGATCAGGAATAGCTATACCTTTCATTTTATCCTGTGAATCTGTGATAGGATGATCCATTGGTCTTGAACGAAGTGGCTGTATCAATATAGGCTCAGTATCAGGAGCACCACTAGCGTCAGGATGAACACCGTCAGGATTTGATATGCTGGCATCAGTATTTGCTACTAATGGTTCTTGTGGAGCTTGAGGTTCAGAAGCTGCTTCAACACTTTGAGTCAAAGGTTCTTGTGTGCTTCCCTCATAGACAGTGTCCTTGACCAATCTTCGAACTTCATCTGCACCAGAAATCCCTTGAGCATTGTCAGGAAATTTCTCAGAAACTGTAGCTTGGCCTGCATCTTCACTTTGAGAAGATGGTTCTTGTGTAGCTGGAATGTTGATGTCTTCATTCTCCCTTTGAGAAAATGGTTCTTGTGTGACCATTCCACTAGCTAAGCCTTCACCCAAACTTTGATTGAGTGGTTCTTGTGTGGCTGGATCATCAGAAAGAGCTGTTGAACCACTTTGAGGTTCAGGTTCTTGTGGGCTTGATCCTTTCAGTTTCTTCTGTCTTTGATAGACTAACTCTTCTGCCTTCCTTAGCTTTTCCATTGGATGTTTTATCCCAAGATTGGAAGCAGCAGCACCATACTTCTCCCATGAAATATCAACATGTCTTTTTGTTGGAGAGTCCTGTGCTGGAGAGTCTGAAATATTAACCACTTGACTTGGTGCAACATCAGGAATACTAACATCAGGATTTGCTTGAGCAGTAGAAACTGATTGCTCATTCAGAATAGAAGTGTCCTGTACATCAGTATCCCGCTTCTTTTCTAAAGGAATATGATATCTGCTCTTCGATAACTTCCTTTTCTTCTGTGGTGTAGACAATGGAACCACAGCTGCAGTAGCAGTATCATCAACTTCCTTATTCACTTTCAGCACAGAGGATATAGGTAAATCATCCTCTGAATCAGTCTCATCCCTGAGAACTAACTTTCTTTTTACAGAAACAACCTCACCTCCCTTTGCAGCTTTCTTCACCAGGACCCCTTGTACACCCCCTTGTAACTTCTTTTTAGTGAGTGGTGTAGAGGAAAAGTCCTTTGAACCTGATTGCCTTCCTGACACATCAGTTCTAGCTGACTTCTTTGCTTTTACAACTAAAGTCTTTTGAGAGACAATAGAGGTGGCAGTTGTCTGTTTAGACTGTTTAGGTTGCATGCTTGTGTCGGGAACAAGGTGGGTTGAGCCTTGCCCCATAGCATTAGAAATTAAACCATAACGAGTAGGCATTTTCCAATATAAGAAAAACCTAACCTCATCAGGAATAAAAGCATTTCCTATGAAACCATTTGCCTTATCAGGATTGAAAAATATTTTCGATAAGATTAAAATAAAATTTTATTTAGGAAAACAAAATTTATTTTGATAATCCTGATAAGTGCTGTTTTTTTAAAAAATGATTACAAAACAAATAGCATAATACCCATGTAACCATTCTTACCAATTACCGACACAAATTAATTATGAGAAACTGAACAGTCGCCTCGATATTGAGAAAATGACCTGCATCCTTAACACACATACTCTATAAAATAGAACTGTTAAGCATACACATCATATCAATTAAAACACAAACCCTCTCCAGAGAAAAACTTACGAAAACCTTTCACCTTCTTTGTTTTTCAATGGCTGCCAACCAACAACAAAACAACATACCTGATGCTGAGCTCGATATCATATGGCAACAGATGGAAGAGGCTCTTGCTGACATTGAGCCACAACCAGTTCCTGACCCTCAGGAACATGAAGCGTTTATTAACGCAATGTTTGATGTGGTTTGGCACAACTTCCTGCAAGACAATCCAAACTGGAATCCGCTTGATAACCTCATCTATGAAGAGGATGAAGACGATGAGGATGATGAAGAGGATGAGGACCTCGTTGAAGAGCGAGAGAGGAGAAGAAAGAAAGTGCTTGATGCAAGTGCTTCATGCACGGTGGAGGCAAGGAAGCATCCCGGTGATCACGATGACGATCCGCCTTCAAGTGCATCAGTTCCTCTTCTTGTCCTTTAAGGATGGACATAGAAATCTTCCAATCCTGATGGACTGTGAAGCTGCTCAGGAGCATTCATGCTAATCTGTAGGGCACGTGTTCCTGAGTAGAAAAGAAGACTAGGAAAAGAATATGTAATTTCCATTTTCATTTGTAAAGAATCTTCAAGATTTAATGAAAACTATCAATTTGCTCAATTGTTCTTGTCCTTCTTACTTTTCCTGCACAATTTGTTAGTAACACTGCATTTGATACATAATATAATGAATAGTAATTTCTGACAAAAATATAATCGTAATTGAAAATTAAGACTTAATAACTTAATCAAAGACTAAGTAATGATCTTATTTGTCAGAGTTTACCAGGAGTGTTGTTGACAGATTATCTTAGAACTTCTGGTATTCATACCAGCTTCAATATCTGAGCATCAGGATTTGACCAGTTGACTTCCTGTCAGGATTGCATCCTATCAGGATTTGATCAAAGAAAACATACCTTTCTGAATAACCATCAGGATTTGACAGTTATCAGGATTTCCTCTATGCAGCTTTCCTCAGAAATTCTCAAAGTTCATCATTCCAAGTTCATTCACCAATTTATTGAAAGTAGCTTCAGGTAGTGGCTTGGTGAATATATCAGCTAGTTGTTGATTAGTAGGAACAAAGTGAAGTTCAATTGTTCCTTCCAGAACTTGTTCTCTTATGAAGTGATATCGAATACTGATGTGTTTAGTAAGAGAATGCTGAACTGGATTTCCTGTCATTGCAATAGCGCTTTGGTTATCACAATAAATAGGGATTTTTGAGTATGACATGCCATAATCTAACAACTGATTTCTCATCCACATTATCTGAGCACAACAACTTCCTGCAGCAATGTACTCAGCTTCTGCAGTTGAAGTGGAAATGGATTTTTGCTTTTTACTGAACCATGAAACTAGTCTTCCACCCAAAAACTGACAGCTTCCTGAAGTACTTTTCCTGTCTATTTTGCATCCTGCAAAATCAGCATCTGAATAACCACACAACCCAAAATCTGATTCCCTTGCATACCAAAGGCCAAGTGTAGGAGTGCCTTTGAGATATCTGAAAATTCTTTTGACTGCTATCAGATGGGGTTCTCTAGGTTTTGCTTGAAATCTTGCACACAGACAGGTTGTAAACATGATATCTGGTCTACTTGCAGTGAGATACAATAAAGAGCCAATCATTCCTCTGTAGTGAGTTACATCTACCTCGGCACCTTGATCAGGATCAAGTTTGGTAGCTGTAGCTATGGGAGTTGAAGCAGGAGTACTGTCTTGCATGTTAAACCTTGTCAATAAATTCCTTGTATATTTAGACTGATTGAAAAAAATCCCTTCATCAGTCTGTTTAACTTGAAGACCAAGAAAGTAACTCATTTCTCCCATCATACTCATTTGATATCTTGACTGCATAAGCTTTGAAAACTTTTCACATAGCTTATTGTTTGTTGACCCAAATATGATATCATCAACATAAATCTGAACTAACAACAAGTCCTTACCATGATTCAAATAAAATAGAGTTTTATCAATAGCACCTCTTTTGAATCCACTTTCCAGTAAGAATAGAGCTAAGGTTTCATACCATGCTCTTGGAGCTTGCTTTAGTCCATAAAGTGCCTTATCCAATCTGTAGACATGATCTGGATATTTAGGATCAATGAAACCAGGAGGTTGCTCAACATAGACTTCTTCCTCCAGTTCTCCATTTAAGAAAGCACTTTTAACATCCATCTGGAAAACCTTGAATTTCTTATGTGCTGCATAAGCAAGAAATATCCTGATGGCTTCTAGTCTTGCAACAGGAGCAAAAGTTTCATCATAGTCAATTCCCTCTTGTTGAGAATACCCCTTTGCAACTAGTCTAGCTTTGTTTCTGATTATCACTCCATCAGAATCAGTCTTGTTCTTGAAAATCCACTTTGTACCAACAATTGATCTATTCTTTGGTCTTGGTACCAGTTTCCAGACTTCATTTCTTTCAAATTCATTCAGTTCTTCTTGCATTGCAGTAACCCAATCAGCATCTTTAAGTGCATCTTCAACTTTCTTTGGCTCCTCCTTGGACATAAAGTTATTGTATAGACATTCATTCTGAGTTGCACTTCTTGTTTGAACACCTGCACCAGGATCTCCAATTATCAAATCAGGAGTATGATCTTTTGTCCATTTCCTTGCTGGTGTCAAATTGTTCCTTGAAGTAGATGCTCCCCCTGGATTGGTGTTATCTTGATTTGAAGAACTTGCTTGTCTTGAAGCTCCCCCTGAATTAATGCTATTTCCTCCTGAAAGGTTATCAGGATCATCACTTGAATCAGTATCTGAAGAATTCTGTCTTGATGATTGAGTTGACTCTGAACTTGTAGTAGAATGTTGTTTCTCCCCCTCAACATTTGCACTACTAGAAGTATTACTATTGGATGCATCATCAGTATTAGCACCATCAGTATCTGGTGTGTCATCAGGATTTGGTGACCCATCAGAATCTGATGTATTGACAGGATCTGATCCACTTTCTTCAGGTTCCTTGGTAGCTTCATTTTCAAAAATCAATCTATCATGAGAGTCTTCATTGATTCCAACTATCTTTTTATCATCAAAAGATACATGTATTGACTCCATGACATTCCTTGTTCTCAAATTAAAAACTCTGAAGGCTCTTGATGCAGGATAGCCTATGAAAATTCCTTCATCAGCCTTCGTTTCAAATTTCCCTAGTTGTTCAGGATGAGTTCTGAGAACAAAACATTTACAGCCAAACACATGCAAATGCTTCAGACTTGGTTTCTTCTCCTTGAGTGATTGATAAAGAGTAACACCATGTCTGTTTATCAATGTGAGATTCTGAGTATAGCATGTTGTGTTGACTGCTTCTGCCCAGAAATATGTAGGTAATTTAGCTTCTTCCAACATAGTTCTGCCAGCTTCAATAAGAGTTCTATTTTTCCTTTCAACTACTCCATTTTGCTGAGGTGTGCCAGGAGCAGAGAATTGTTGAATAATTCCTTTGTATTTGCAGAACTCTTCCATCTTTGAATTCTTAAATTCAGTACCATTATCACTTCTCAGAATCTTGACTTTGTACTTTGTGGTTGTCTCAATCATTCTCACATGATCCAACAGAACCTCAGGAGTCTCATCTTTTCTGTGCAGAAAATACACCCAGGTGAATCTAGAGTATTCATCAACAATTACAAGAGTGTACCTTTTCTTACTGATGGACATGATGTTGACTGGACCAAATAGATCAAGATGTAGCATGTGATATGGTTCTCCAATAGAGGATTCTGATTTACTCTGGAATGATGTCCTTCTTTGTTTTGCTTTCTGACATGCATCACAGAGTCCATCAGGTGTATACAAGACATTAGGTAATCCTCTTACTAAATCTTTCTTAACCAACTCATTGATGTTGCTGAAGTTAAGATGAGAAAGCTTCTTGTGCCAATTCCAACTTTCATCTACTGAAGCTTTACTGATGAGACATGTAGGGGAGCCATCAGTATTTGAGAGAATGTTGGCTTCATATTGGTTACCATGCCTGTAGCTAGTCAGTGCTATCTTTCCTGTTGCTTTACTGACTACCTCACAATGTGTGGAATAGAAGTTGACATGATAACCTCTGTCAGTGATTTGACTAATACTCAACAAGTTGTGTTTTAGTCCCTTCACTAGAGCTACTTTCTCAATGATGACATTTCCAATGATTATATTGCCATATCCCAAGGTTTGTCCAATGTTGCCATCTCCATAAGACACAGTTGGGCCAGCTTTCTCCTCATATTCTGATAACAGGGCTTTGTTTCCAGTCATGTGTACAGAACATCCACGATCCATGACTAACACATTTTTCTTTTTACCCTGCATCAGAATTCCAAAACACTAATTAGAATGTTTAGGAACCCACACTTGTTGGGTCCCTTTGTCATGCATTTTATTAACATTCACAGCAGAAGACTTTCTGACCTTAGCAGTCCTGACAAGATTTACTCCATCAGGATTTGCTTTGTCAGTATCAGTATTAACAAAAGCATGCTTCATAATGACATTATCAACTCTATCAGACTTTGTACTCCTATTTAACTTAGGCAATGGATCATAGAAGTTATAGTACAAATCATGATAATCTTTACAAGTATAAATAGAATGCCATATACTACCACAATGAAAACAGGACTTCTGTGGTTTATAGAACACTGATCTATTCCTAACATCAAACTTAGAAATATCAGCAATCATCTTCTTACTCTTCTTACAATCAATAGCAAGATGATTAGAGTTACCACAGTTAAAACAACACTTTCTAGGTGCATTTGGGATATATTTATAATCATTCTCTTTATTGATCCCAACTTTACCATTCCTGTTTCTCTTAACAGTAGCTTCCTGTTTCTTATCTGTCACCATACAGATTTTATCCTTAAGCTGTTTCTGAGACAATTGACCTACATTCTTAATGAATTTATTCAAGACAGGTTTAGACTTTATGATTTTAATTCCTTGAGTAGAAGTAGATCCCTTTTCAAAAGTAGAATTGGAATCCTTACCAAAAACAAAATTAACAGGAGTAATCTTAGATTTGGTTGCATCTATAACATGTCTATAGGTCTTTGGACTGACTGTCTCATCAATGACAATTTTCTCTTTCAATTTCTTATCCTCATCTGACTTATATCCTAGACACTCTTTCCAATTCTTAGAGGTATTAATCTCATGAAATTTTCTACCAGAGTCTGTCCAGGTTCTGATTTTCTCATTAGCAAATTCAAGTTCCTTTTCAAGAGCAGTAAATTTGGATTTCATCTCTAAATGCATGTGATTAGCATTATCACATTCTTTTTGTACTTCTTGCATACGAGAAAATTCAGCTTCTAATATATCATTCCTTTTTCTAAGTTCAGACATCTCAGATAAGATCCTAGTATATTCAGCAGTTTGACTTCTAAAGCTAATATGTAATGACTTTAGAAAACGTCTTAACTCAGAAGCATTATCAGTATCAAAATCAAAGATAGTATTTAGTACCTTATCATCAGGAGCAGCAATTACATCAGCATTGGCCATTAGAGCATAGTTGACCACCTCATTATCAGATTCTGAGGAAGAGTCCATCCAAT
Source organism: Heracleum sosnowskyi (assembly GCA_030848705.1). Lineage (NCBI taxonomy): Eukaryota > Viridiplantae > Streptophyta > Magnoliopsida > Apiales > Apiaceae > Heracleum > Heracleum sosnowskyi. Next base: position 1,742,542 of record CM061242.1, on the reverse strand, counting down.
CCTTGCTTGATGTGATACGTGCCTTTGTCTTTTTGCATTCAGAAGCAAAGTGACCCATGCCATTGCACTTGTAGCATCTAACCTTTGACTTGTCAAATTTGCTACCCTTGCTGTCCTTTTTGATATACTTGTCTTTGTCTGCATTGAAGGTATTTTTCTGAAAGTTGCATGGTCTTCTATTCTTTCTGAACTTCATCCTTCTGAAGTTTCTGACAATCATAGCAACCATCTCTTCCATGTCTGAGTCAGAAGAATCATCATCAGTATTGTCATCAGGATTGCCATCAGTATCTGATGAAGAGTCATCAGGATCTGACTCAGCTACTCTTGATTTACTTCTGGAGACCTCCATAGCTTTTCCTTTTGATTTAGCCTCTGCTTTCAAAGCAATTGATTTTGCCTTGCTGCTTTTCTTGTTCTTTCTCTGTTGAACTTCAAGATCATGAGTTCGTAGCATCCCATAGATCTCATCAAGAGACACAATGTTTAGATCATACTGGTGTCTAATGATTGAGGTCTGAGTATCCCATTCTTCAGGTAAAGCTCTTAGAAACTTGGTGTTGGAGTCTTCAGTTTCATATACTTTGTCAACTAAAGATAAGCTATTCAATAGTGTCAGAAATCTATCATATAGTTCAGTCAGGCTCTCTTCAGGTCTCGCATCGAATTGTTCATATTCTTGAATTAAAAGAGCCCTTCTGTTCTTCTTGACAGATGCAGATCCCTGGCACTGAGTTTCCAAAGTATCCCAGATTTCTTTTGAAGACTTGCATAAAATCACCCTGTTTTACATGACAGCGTCAAGACTATTATGCAAGATATTCTTTATCTTTGGTTCCCTGAGTACATGAGCTTTTTCTTCTGGAGTCCATTCAGATTTAGCTTTGACCACATAATGTTCTGGTACAGTATCTGTTCGTTCTACGAACTTTGTTGGTATATATGGTCCATCTCGAATCCTGTCCAAATAGTCAGGATCCATAGCCTCTAGGTACATCAGCATCTTTTCCCTCCATGTAGGATATTCTGATATCTTCAAGATGGGAATCTTCATGCTTTCATACTTGGTTGTCGACATCTTTAGATCGTATCTGATTCAGAATTAAATCAGTTTGCTCTGATACCAATTGTTGCCCAGTAATAATCTATTGTAGAAGGGGGGTTGAATACAATAGAGTAAGATAATCGACTTCTTAATGTATATATCACAAATATGAAAAGAAAGATAACAGCTTTATTAAATCTGATATAAAACTGTTACAAACTCTCTCAAGAAATTCTGATGTTCTTGAGAGCTGCTAGCTTACAAAAACTCTCTCAAGAAATTCTATGTTCTCGAGAGCTTCTATTCGATTATGTTCTCCTCTATAAATCGAAACCAAGACTGTGTTTATATACTACACAGCTTCTCTATCAATGATAAGTCCTAATCAATTACAAAGATTGAAACCTATCCATAATTGATAGCTACATTCTACAAACCAGGAACCGACAGAATAAACTTCCATGTTTAACTAGACTCCAAATATAACTCGAAGTAGGAATCCTGATCAGCTTCCAGTCCTGATGATCAATCCTGATCCCAGTCCTGATATGCATCTTGATCCTGACGACCATGTAATCCTGATGACGTCAGCAATCCTGATCAGTTGAGTCTAGCTCCTGACGATCATTGAATTCTGATCTAACATAAAGGTAGCATTTTCATAAGTATTAAAATATAAGTTTCAAAATTAATGTTAAAATCGTCCGTGCTTTGCACGGGTTATAGACTAGTATTATTAAAGACGAAATATTAAAATTTTGATATTCGAAAGGGAGTCGGTATTTTGGGACATGCTTTATGTCCTTTGATAACTTGGGAGTTGAATCTACTCCTAATTTTTTAACTTTTTATTCGGTTGTATGTACTTTAGTAATTTGGGTCTACTTTTTTTAATTTTTTACATAAACTTTTCTATTATAAACTTATTATACTCTATTAATAAAGATGAAATATTAAAAATTTGGTTGATTAGTGACATTTTTTCGTAACTCATTTTTTTACTTAATTACACTTAATTATTTATAAAAAATATTATTGAATAATAATAATATCTATTTATAATCCATTACTTTTTTCAGTTAAAGCATATTATATTTTATATTTTCTAACAAAATCCTCTCCTTTTCCAAAAATATCACAAATAATTATCGTTTTCAACTAAAATATGTTACGTTTTCTATTTTCTAACAAAATCCTCTCCTTTATATTTTAAAACCTATTTTATTGTTTTTAATTATTTGAAAAAGTTTACCTATTTTAACATGTCTACTTTTTTTTATACAAATACAATTAATAAAATTTTAAAATATAAAACATAAATTAATAAATACTAAAAATAATTTTGTGCATCGGATGGTTTTAAGTTAGTACATCTAAATACATTGATGCAGGTTTTGTTTGTTAGGTTAGTATTTGATACCAAAATTAATGTTAGAAGGTTATCAGACTTTATTATATACATCGCAGGTAAAAAGAGATTAGAAAAGTCTAACATACTACTCCCCGGTTTAATATTGTTGACAGAACTGGGCTCCCTCGCTTTTCTGGTACACTTATGTACCAGAATTGCGGAACTGGTACAGCTGTGTACAACTTTGCAAAACTGGTATAGGGCGCCTGTTACGACCAAACTGAACACGCAAGTGCACGTGATCTCAAGTAATATAGATAGCAAATAAGGTTCGTTCCTACAGGGACTCGTTGTATTGACTAGTTAAACTCACTCACCAATGTATGATTATATTCCGATGCTAAAACAAATAACAAAGTGAATTTGTGTTATCACTACAATTATTCTAAGATTTATAACTAATTATCAATGACTTGAACTATGAATTAAATCGAATTATTTATGCCAATAAAACATGGGAATTTAGTTTCATTAAACAATCCATCTATGGTCTCCAATTCTCTAGCCCTTTCATATGATTTATTAATATCTGATCGAATACACAAAACTGATATAAGCCAACTTTCGTTGCACAAATACCATCCTAAATAATATCCACAATAAAGATAGAAATCACTTAGTCTCCCAATTATGCTTAGTCCTTATATGTCTATAAAGATTGAAAACATAATGGTTGAAGTACAAGCATTCAATTGATCACATAGTCGTCATAAAACGGTTAGAGTTACGACACTAATTACGAATGATATTCTCACGCATAAACCTATGCTAGCATGGCAAGTTCTAAACTCTTAAATCCACTTTCGCTTCAATAAGAATTAACACACAATTACAGGAGTTAGCTACTCTCCTATAACGAATTAAAATCAACCATGTCGGGATATCACATCAATCACACTATAGGCATCGAGAAAAGTTAACACATAAATTTCATGGTTAAATCAACTAAACCCCCATGATAACAAATTAGTTCATAATCAAACTAATTGTCATCATGGGTTCAATTGAAAACATGGTAAAAGGAAACATATAGAAATTGAGATTAAGATTAATGGGTTCCAAAGAATACACCAATGTAAGCATCCACAAGCTAGGAAGAATACAATAATTAACTGAAAAAATGATTTTCTCCCTTTCTTCTTTGTGCTAAAAACTACGTAGAATAATACAAGCCTTCCTCTCCCTTCTAGGGTTTTCTACTTCCTCTATATAGGCCTCCAGGAGCTAGTCATCGAAAAAGTCTTTTTTTTTTTATTTTTATTCCGCCCGAAACAATTCAAGAAAAATCGGGTCAGACGGGCCGGCGACGCGGCGCCGTCCTCAAGCTAAAACTCGGCGACGCGGCGCCCTTGTTACTCCACAGCGACGCGGCGCCTTCCTACAGTGCAAATCCGGCGACGCGTCGCCCTAGCTACTGTCCAGCCACTTCAGCTTTTTTTTACCTCTCTTCAAATTGACTCCGTTTCGCACTTCGATTGGTACGCTTTGTTCCTTTAACACCTGTGAATGATGTTCCTGCACAATACCCTAAAAAGAGATCAAAAGTACCACAACTCAAGTACAAACATTCGTTTTAAGTCAAATGGAAACGTTCTAAGTAGATAAAATACCCACTTATCACACCCCCAAACTTAAACCGATGCTTGTCCTCAAGCATAACCAACCAAATATGTACAACTAACTAGTACCACTTCCGTAGGTGATCACGATTGCATTTGGCATATGCAACAAGCCCTTTAAACCCCTAGGCAGCCCTAGTGGACGAGTAAGGTCTCGTGAGGGCCTATAGTGAATGTACCCACAAAACCCATCTACTAATACAACTACAAATGCAACTAACTACATGTATGCAACTAATATGAAAATGCAACGATCCCTTTTTTAACTAACCACAACCATTCTTTAGGCAAACATCTCAATTCATGCAACAACTTCCAAACAGAGCTCGACTAAATTCCCGTATACTAACAACACATGCATAGGAACATGGTGTGTGCGATACTCATCAGATATACTCCTAACACTAGATCAAAAATCATACCGATTCTTAGTCAAGGCAATCACAAGTTTATAAAAAAAAATGAACGGTAGACACATCATAACTTCGAGACACCTCCATACTCATTCAGGTTAACCAGGAATTCATGCTTTATTATCACGACACATACTACTATTCACAACACAAATGCTTATTTAACCGTGCAATAAGTGAGACCCCAAAAGGCTTATACAATAATACCCATGTAGCGAGCGTTAGGTCAGTGGATCCCAGACTATAAAAGCCTTAGGTTACTAGGACTAAGTCCCCTCAGACTTAATTACTCGAGTATTAAAGAGCTCACTCGTGGTTAATTTTGCATTAAACTTATTTACATGACTCTTTTTTTCTCTTTCTTTTTTTTTTCCTTTTTTTTTTTTTTGTTTTTTAAATATATATTTTTTTTCAATCTGGAATGAGAATTCTCGATTCCAACCCTAGACTACTCATATAAATATGAGCTGGCTACTAGCCAATTGACACCTAGCCATAAACACAAACACTAGCATGAAAATCCTGTTCCCCCCCAAACTTATACTTTAGTGCTCTTACGTTATCAAGGGAATAAAGAACATTCTTAATATAACCAAGTAATTAAACCTCAAAACCTCCAAACAAGCATGACCCTCAATCTAGCCCAAAAGCAAACAATGAGTTGTGAAATTGTTTTTGTCCCCAAAACATGCATGTCAATTTCATAGAAACTCTGAATCAACCCTCTATTCATGATTATCACACTCACATCAACATCTACCTGCCAAACAGGAATAGCTCGTCCTAAGGGATCATGAATATGCATGCCATGCTTATGCAACTATATGCACATAAATAACAAAATAACAGAATGTCCTATATGGCATGCATAACAACAAAAATGATCTACACTAACATGCAATTATGCTCCTAACGTGACATGCAACACATATATTATACAACTAATACAAATGCACCTTTAATCCCCACCCCCAAACTTAAAAGCTGCAATGTCCACATTGAAGGTAAGAATCAAAAGGGTGTAAGGCATACCTACTCGCCGTCCGAAGCACTCCCATCGGGTGTGAAATAGAGATGGATTGTGTTTGATGGGGATGGGTTTGGGTATATACATATATAACAAACAAATACAACAACAATTGTTTTTTTTTTTTGTGATTTTTTTTTTTTTTTTTTTTTTTTTTTTTTGTTTTTCTCGTTTTTTTTTTCTGGGCAGAGGACTCGGCGACGCGGCGCTCAACTTGTACTGGAATACGGCGACGCGGCGCCCAGCTCTCTGTTGAAAATTTTTCTGTTTTTTTTTTTTTTTTCAATCACTCCTGAACCTGCACAAAACAACTACAATTCAAGTGGGTTGCCTCCCACCAAGCGCTCTTTTTACGTCTTTAGCTAGACTTGGCCACGATTTTAACTTGAAAAATTTCCACACCGCACCTCTATAAGGGCCACTTAAGGATATTTTCTGGAGCGACATCTTCAACGACAAGCTTTACCCGTCTTCGCTCCTCACCAGATCTCTTAACAACATTCTCCCGCCTACCTGAAAAGTTAGCAGCAATAACAATAGCAAGCAAAGGAAATGAATTACAAGAAACATACCCCAGGTGAACTAACAATGGGTTTAGCTCGAGTTTGGGAGCTCCTTCAAATGATAGCTTAAGGCGCACCTGAGAATTCCAGAGATCTTCCACTCCAAGAAACTTATGTGGGATACGTAGCCCCATTAGCCACGGCACTGTAATCCTCAGCTGGCCATGCCTTGCCTTCTCTTTCTCCGTGTCATACTGTTTACTCTGCCCTGCATCAACCAATTTCAAGCTAAAACACTCCTCATCCTCCGCCGGCAAATTCATGGTTAGAGTTTGCTTCTGAAGCCTCTGTGGATATGGAGGAGGAAAATCGATTTGGATACTCTCTGTAGTCTCCTCCGGAGTAGATTTGTCAGCAGGAGTGATGCTCTTTTCCTCTTCAGCCTCCAACTGGTCGAAGTCAGATTGCAACGGAGCGGCATTCAACAACTGAACATGCTCTTCTAATTCATCATCTTCAATGTCAAACTTCCATTGAAAAGCACTCTCTACAGACTTTGACTTTAACGGCTGATCAACCTTCTGACGGTGTTCAGTATCAACCATTACCACACTGAGACCCTCTTCATCCTTCGAAGGAAAAATCATAGCCACTTGAGCCTTGGAGTTTTCTTGATCTTGGGCTGATTCTTCAGAATTTTCAGATTGCAAAGGAAGTGGTTGCGGCTGATTATTCAGAACCGAATTTTCTGGACATTCTGAATTTTCTGATTGGGTTGCCTCCGGTTCTCCTTCCTTATCAGCTTCATGTTCTGCTTCTTCCTCATCTTTGCCCTCAGACTCTCCTTCCTGAACTTCGATCAAGGTCTCACCCGTGGCTAAGGAAGGCCAGTCAAGACTGATAGGAAGGTTCTTGTCCTCCTGCTCTACAGCCAGACCTTCTGTGTCACTTGCAATTTGATTCAATGTTTTTAATGCATTTGTAATTTGACCAATCTGATCTCCTATTGTCTGGAGAGACAATGCATTGCTTTTAGCCATCCACCTCAATTCTTCTAATTCAGCTTCTTCGGTCGACTGTTGGTTAGACCAAGTCTGAAATTGCTGCTGCTGAAAATTAGGAGGTTGAAAGTGTTGATGCACTGGGGCATACTGATGCTGAAATTGTTGCCCCTGTTGCTGCTGAGTTCCCCATGGACTGTATGGCTCATCTCCAAACTGCTGATTTTGGAGCGGGTAGGGCGGATATTGGGATTGCTCCATACCACTCTGATTGTAGTCCCAGCTGAAATTTGGCCGGTTTCTATTATACTCACATTGATGAGTGTAATGTCCACCTGCACACAGCTCACACACAATTACGAAGTCCTGCTCCCAATAATCCATCAAATAAATAAAAAAAACAGTCCTAGTCACCGAACTTTAATGACCACTGATGGTAAATACATAAACTAAACAAAACAAAACCGCGTCCCCGGCAGCGGCGCCAAAAACTTGTTACGACCAAACTGAACACGCAAGTGCACGTGATCTCAAGTAATATAGATAGCAAATAAGGTTCGTTCCTACAGGGACTCGTTGTATTGACTAGTTAAACTCACTCACCAATGTATGATTATATTCCGATGCTAAAACAAATAACAAAGTGAATTTGTGTTATCACTACAATTATTCTAAGATTTATAACTAATTATCAATGACTTGAACTATGAATTAAATCGAATTATTTATGCCAATAAAACATGGGAATTTAGTTTCATTAAACAATCCATCTATGGTCTCCAATTCTCTAGCCCTTTCATATGATTTATTAATATCTGATCGAATACACAAAACTGATATAAGCCAACTTTCGTTGCACAAATACCATCCTAAATAATATCCACAATAAAGATAGAAATCACTTAGTCTCCCAATTATGCTTAGTCCTTATATGTCTATAAAGATTGAAAACATAATGGTTGAAGTACAAGCATTCAATTGATCACATAGTCGTCATAAAACGGTTAGAGTTACGACACTAATTACGAATGATATTCTCACGCATAAACCTATGCTAGCATGGCAAGTTCTAAACTCTTAAATCCACTTTCGCTTCAATAAGAATTAACACACAATTACAGGAGTTAGCTACTCTCCTATAACGAATTAAAATCAACCATGTCGGGATATCACATCAATCACACTATAGGCATCGAGAAAAGTTAACACATAAATTTCATGGTTAAATCAACTAAACCCCCATGATAACAAATTAGTTCATAATCAAACTAATTGTCATCATGGGTTCAATTGAAAACATGGTAAAAGGAAACATATAGAAATTGAGATTAAGATTAATGGGTTCCAAAGAATACACCAATGTAAGCATCCACAAGCTAGGAAGAATACAATAATTAACTGAAAAAATGATTTTCTCCCTTTCTTCTTTGTGCTAAAAACTACGTAGAATAATACAAGCCTTCCTCTCCCTTCTAGGGTTTTCTACTTCCTCTATATAGGCCTCCAGGAGCTAGTCATCGAAAAAGTCTTTTTTTTTTAATTTTTATTCCGCCCGAAACAATTCAAGAAAAATCGGGTCAGACGGGCCGGCGACGCGGCGCCGTCCTCAAGCTAAAACTCGGCGACGCGGCGCCCTTGTTACTCCACAGCGACGCGGCGCCTTCCTACAGTGCAAATCCGGCGACGCGTCGCCCTAGCTACTGTCCAGCCACTTCAGCTTTTTTTTACCTCTCTTCAAATTGACTCCGTTTCGCACTTCGATTGGTACGCTTTGTTCCTTTAACACCTGTGAATGATGTTCCTGCACAATACCCTAAAAAGAGATCAAAAGTACCACAACTCAAGTACAAACATTCGTTTTAAGTCAAATGGAAACGTTCTAAGTAGATAAAATACCCACTTATCAGCGCCACAGCCCGTGGCGACCCTGGCATGGGCGCCACGGCCTGTGGCGACCCTGGCATGGGCGCCACGGCCCGTGGCGACCCTGTATTTTATTTTTATTCATTTCACTTTCCCCGTGGTTACTTAGTAAAACAGATTTGTCACTTAGTAAAAATTGTTTTGTAACTCTCTCTTTTGTAGGTTTATAGATTATACTTGCAAAAATTATATTAGCATTTTCTTTGTTTTAAATTAAACATGAGCTGTTGTACTTTGGGACTATCCAAAATTTAAAAAATAATATTACGCGTAACTATGTAAAATTTTGGTCCAAAAATGATAACTACACCATTTCATATGTTTAAAGTAAATTTGTAACATTCATTTCAGTATTGGTTTGTGTGCCTTTGCAGTACAACATCACTTCCGATATATTATCCTATCTAATCTCTATAGATTTTCTTATCTTATATCAGAACCTATCATCCTCTCAACAACCAATACCACTAACTTCATACTTCATACTTCATTTCAGTTACCAGACCTCCTTCATACTTCATACTTCATTATCCCTTGTTACAGACCTCCTTCATACTTCATTTCAGACCTCCTCAACAGCCCACTAACTTCAGTTACCAAAATCCTCTCCACAAAGGTATGTAATTTTCCTTTTCGTTCAGTTATAACATATTAGGCAAATGGAAGGTTGTGTAAATGTGAATTTCTTTTGGGGTGGAAAAGTAATTAGGCAAAATGGTGATATAACATATTCCACGGATCCAAAATGTATGCGTTATGTTATGTTTGGAACCACATTTGAAGAATTCAAGGCAACTGTTTATGAGGTTATGAACATAAGTCACAATCATTGGAATTTGCGCATAAGTTATAAACATCCAGAAATGGGTATCGGTAATGTCGTTAAGCGATATTACTTAGGTTATATTACTTCCGACGTGGATGTCGGTAGGTTGTTGAGTATCCCTCGGACCATGCAGATGGGTTGGGGTGATGATACTGTCTTGCACGTAGCATGTCTTCATTCTCTGCAAACATCCTTGCATCTGCTGCTAGACTATGTCGATGTACGCGCAAACGCATTCGGTTCTCTTCCTCTCGTGCACGAAACAATGCAACTTCAAGTTGTTGTGGAGTATTGCGTTGCATCAGTATAGCGCGTTGTTTCGGTATTCTAAGTCCATTCGAGCGACATTGTTCAACACAACAAGAAAGACATTGCGTACGCCACTCCCACTCCCTCTGCATTGTTGTTATTGCCTGACTTGAGTAACGATGATTAGGGTTCATTGAGTACACAAAATCATCGTCACATAGCCATTTTCTACCCATGGCTCTGAAAATATCACCACTAGTATAACCATTTGCCATTTTTCAAAGATGATGAGAATGAGCATAGGGTATTTATAGTCATAATTCAAATTCTTTAACACCTAAAGACAATAGTTTAGATCACGAGACCATTTTCCTATGTATTCACGGGTTCATACTATGCCAAAATAAATTCAGAACTGCATACACACTATCATTACATTTTCCTGTATATTCACGGGACACTTTTACAAAACTTGAAAGTTGTGTCTTCTTGTCGCTTTCGGACCAATAATTTTTTTTTTTGTTTTTGCATTTTCAGGATCTCATGTTCGGCTAATAAAAATTCATAACTTATCCAATTTTTGTAACTCAATTTTTAACTTTTAACAAAATTGGACCGTTCAACTGTAATATGCCAAAATAAAAAACCAAATTTTTTCTTTTATTAATTCAGTTTTTCAATCTTGAAAATGGATGTTTAAACCTTGAATATGGATGTCAAACAAGCAATTTTACCAACGGCAAACCAACCAAAAAAATGGATAAACAAGGGTCGCCACGGGCCGTGGCGCCCATGCCAGGGTCGCCACGGGCCGTGGCGCCCATGCCAGGGTCGCCACGGGCTGTGGCGCCCTATACCAGTTTTGCAAAGTTGTACGCAGCTGTACCAGTTCCGCAATTCTGGTACGTAAGTGTACCAGAAAAGCGAGGGAGCTGACAGAACTGTGCGCGTATATTTTAAATTATATAATATTGTGTAATTGCTAGGATTCGATCCCTAGATCCTGGTAGTACACTTTTATTATTCCTATTACTTTTACTAGCATTATACCCGTGCAAAGCACGAGAATCTTTATAATTATTTTTATATTTTTTTAACTTTGTTTAGAGTTAAATTCTATGGAGACCATCTTTCTTTTTGTGAAGACCTGGAGATCACATACGTTCTGCAATCTAAATTTGACAAAATAGATCATATTTTGTACTCAAAAATTTGCAAAACGTACTATTTTGCAAAGTATATTCTATTAAAATCGCTATTTCATTGAAAATTTTGAAAAACATGTAAGTTCTGCAAACTAAACATGAATGTTCTGCAAACCGAATATGTTTTGCAGAACAATATGTTTTGCTATATTTTAGTTGCAAAACATATATAATTTTAAAGATTTTAAATGAAAATAGTTATTTTCATAGAACATAATTTATAAAATATTATATTTTTGTAAATTTAGACCGAAGAACGTATGTGGTCTCCAGTCTCCACAAAAAAGATGGTCTCCATAAAACTTAACTCACTTTGTTTATATTTAAATATATTTAGTTTTTTTTAGATTTCATTTTAATTGATTTTGTATATTAGATCATCAATATTAAATTTATACAATATATCCTTTTTGTAGATTTCCCAAGTACTACTTTTTAGTAGAAATATTATTATAAAATTGATTAGTATTCATTTTTTATTAAAATAGTTTTGTATATTATTGATGAAATCTTTATTCCTTTGAATTTTAAATCACTGAATTTAAAATTTTTAATTTTTTTCACTCTAAAATATTTAGATACTACACGTTCCTTTCTAATAAAATGATATATAGTAGTAGTTCATTACTAACTGAGAGCTTAACTGCTTGTATTTCGAGTATATCTACATTTTTCCTTTTTTCACAATAATAATAATTATTAATAATTTACTGTTTTAGCCCTGACGACCAAATCACCTAAACTCCCTTATACCAATTATATATAGGATATAATTATGTAATAGTACATAATATAATTGTTACATATTTTGGTATGTAAAATTTTGTGAGGGGATACGTATAGTACTTTGAAAATAAAATTGTAATGATTAAATTAGTGAATTTAAATCTATTTTGTAGTCGAATATAAAAATATTAATTTCGATCATATATTGAAGCATGCATATGGGTGATGGCCAAAAATACCATTTTTTTTAAAACTGGTGACAAGAATATTCATTTTCGTACATGTTGGCAAAAAATACTGATCTATTACGGATTTAGAAAATGGGTAACACTATTACGCATTTGAGAAATGGATAACACGTGTTTTTTCGAAAATATTTGCAAAAAAATAAACTGAAAAAAAGATTACGTATTTTGGAAAATACATGTTACTCATTTCTCAAATGCGTAATAGCGTTACCCAAATTTAAAATAAGTAATAAAATGGTATTTTTGGCCAAAAAATTTAAAAATGATATTCTTGTCACTTAGTCTAAAAAAAGTAGTATTTATGTCATTTTTTTTCATGCATACACACATCCGACTAGCATGTAATACGGGTTTCTTCCCTGCTCTAAAATAAATGTTATCAAAAATTGTTAATAGATTTTTAACGTATTATACACCGAATAGGAGTCAAATTTTTAGTTCTAGTCGAGTTCTAATAAGACCATTATATATTTACATCACACTGCACCGATAGGTTAGTATTAATTCAAAAGATTGATCTCTGATCAATTAACAGAGATTGTCCTAGGAAATTTACGACAGCACAATGAGCTATGATCACTGGAATAATCTTCCTAGGGATATTCTTATTGATGTAGTGCACCGATTAAGTTCTCGAAAGGATTACTTTAGATTTACTGCTGTCTGCAAATCATGGAATTCAGCAGCCTGTGAAGCTGTTGCGAGTTTAGCAGACTCTGTTATTTCCGAGAAGCCTTGGTGGCTTCTTCTGAGGCTTCCTACGACAACTCCGATGCTTCTTCTTGCTGAGGAGGTTGCACCAGGTTCTATACTTAATGATACTGAATTTGATTTGAATAAAGATTATGCCTACGATAAAGAAGGATATTATAAGGAAAATGATGATGATAATATTGGCAGTTATGATTATTTAAAGAATTCAGTAGGTACTATTCGTGGTTTATACAGTCTTTCTTCGATGAAAACATATAATATTGAGTTACCAGAAGCTGCTGGGAAACTAATATTAGGAACTAATAAAGGATGGTTGCTAACGCTGGGAAGAGATTTGGAAATCAATCTACTGCATCCTCTTCTGAGGCACCAAATTTCACTTCCACCAATGCTTAAGTTTCCTAGGCAGTGTGTGTACAATGAAAGACACACTCCTGAAGATGATAGTGAACAATTTATCCGAAAAGTTGCTATGTCTTCTAAATTACCAAACAAAGATAACGATGGAAGCTTTTCTAGTCACCATTCTACTCCTTCGCCAATTGTAATGGTTATTTATCAGTGTATAGGTGTCTTAGGTTTTGCTAGATTGGGAGACAAAGTCTGGACTGATGTCGATGTTTCTTCTGACTACTTCCACGATATTGTTTACCACAAGGGGAACTTTTATGCGGTAAATAGTCAGGGGGATGTATATGTGTGTCATATTGATGATCATCAAGAGAGAGGAGCGCCCAGAGCCACCAAAATTGCATCGCTTTTCCGAACTGATTATAGCGAACAAAAGTACTTGGTCGAACCACTGTCCGGATCTGGTCTTTTGCTACTTGTGCGCTATGACAGGGAAATGTTGATCAGAAGAGGTCTTGGCCGACCATCCAAGTATCGTACAACTAATTTTGACGTGTGGCGGTTGGATCTTGAATATTGTGATTCTCATCAAATTCCTATATGGCGGTGGGATCTTGAATATTGTGATCCTCGTCAAATTCCTAAATGTCCTATAACTCGAGAGAATAACTTGGGGAATGAGGCAATATTTGTTGGCAGAGCTTCTTCATTATCTGTACCATCATCAGATATCATAAAGCCAAACTCCATATACTTTACAGATGACAACTGGGATGCCTACTTCCGTTTAGGAGGTGGCCATGACATGGGGATCTTCGACTTGGAACATCGCACTGTTGAACCTCATTATCAAGGAAAATCCATCCATTGCATCTCTCCTCCGCTTTGGTACATCTAAACTGTACAAAGTCACCCTGCAATACGTTTAGCTAGTTGGAATAATAATCTGTTATATCATTTATTTTCTCTCAACAAACACAAGTAATTATGTTGTTAATTGACTTCTCTGTAGGCTGTAGCTGCTATCTTTCGTTTACGTATGTGTTGTGGCTTCAATGTGTAACCTCCGTATAGTTGTGTATTAGTTTGATTATGCCATTGTTAGTTTAATGATGTTGTTCTTCGTATAATTGTGTTTGTATTTTGTTAGGGAATGCAAAGGCTTTGTTCTCCTCCATCCCTTAACTATCTTTCTTTTTTCAAAACCTCCATTAACAATCCTTGACTGTAATGTTCCATTAATGAACGAAAGATCTCAGGTTTATGCTATCTCCTCTTTGTTATGTTCCATTAATGAAAGAATATGGTGTTCAGTCTTCATTGATAATAAAAATATAGATAGATTGAGAAGTACAGCTGGTAGGGTTTGACAATGGAGATAGCTGAGCACAGTTATGTAGAAGGTAATAATTACAAGAAATAGCAGGAGCTCAACTTAACCAAAACCATAAATGTTTTAACTTAAGAGCCCTGCTTTAACCGAAGTATGAAAATTTTAGCAGGTGAAGAAGAGGAAGCAGCAGGACGATATTACTTTTGTTGCCTACTGATAGCGAATTGTTCAGAGAGGGAGTAAAGGAGAATTTTAATGCGGAACAAACCAGAAAAGATATGAAACAATACGCCTATGAGGTGAAAATCAGTGATTGTAATATCCCACTATTATTATTATTATTTATTTAGATAATAGATATTAAAGAAATTTTTATTTAGATATTTAAATTATTTAGAATATTGTAGAATTCTTTTTGTACAAGTTATTCGATTTAGGATAAGATTGTGTTATTATTGGAAAGAAGCGTGAATATATTTAAGAATCGATATCTTTTATTTTTAATTAATTGTGTGTGTTAAATTTGGGAATTACTTGGAGTATAAATTTTATGACAAATTTTAGAATTACCTAATAGTAATTAGGGTTGCGTATATTCATATAAGAACCCGTCAGAATATTGAAACGAGTCACACAGTCACCATCAACCGAGACTCCGAGAGGATTTGTTCAGATTTCAGTGTTCAGTCTACTTCAGGTAAGTATTCTTTGACTTACTTTTATTTTCAGAAAAGATATTGATATTCTGTTTTTGAATTTCGTATAAGATATAAGATTATTGTTTCGAAATATATAAGATATAAGATACGAGAATCTTCGAATTCCTCAGTCTCTACGTTTCGAACCCGTTCGTAATTTACGCTATAGTTCCGGAACTAGCCTTAGATACCCTTAGTAGGCGCACAAGTGTGCAACTTTAGATACCTATTAAGGGGGCGTAATTATTGAACTTTAGATGCCGGCTACTGGCAAAGTGTGGCGTATAAGAATAAGAATAAGAACCCGGCTACTGGGAAAGTGTGGCCGTAGAGCAAGACTGTGGTTATTTATAAGAATTTAATTTCTGTTTTAAATTCTGTTTTAATTCTGTTTCTGTTCTAGATTTTTAAAAATAAACTTTGGGTTGGATCTATTTTCGCAAAGGCTTTTAAATTATTATTATTTTGAGAAATCTGTTTTGCTAAAACACCCATTGATTTTCGAGAATATCGGTAAGACAATCTGTTACTTGCTGAGCTCTGTAGCTCACCCATTTCCTAACATTTCAGGTTCAGTCGTTGTGGAAGCTAAGTAAGAATAAGACTGTGGACTTTTGCAATTTCGTGCTGCTATGTGATTTTGTTTAAAGATTTATGGAAATAAATTGCTTATATGTTAGACTTTATTGTTGAATTGTGGAACTGCGTCTCCGCTTTTGTGATTTTGGATTATCGTTAAGTTTGACCGCTGCCTTTGACTTTTGTGCAATTTTGTATTTATTGAATAAATAAATGTATTTTATTTTAGTTTTATATTTAGAATTAATATTCCGAAAAGTCGGGCTGTTACAGTGATGGTACTGTCTTATTGTGTAAAACACAATAAACATATATAATTCCACATATAAACATATATAAGTTGCAAACACAGAGAGTAATTCCACATCTATATATATGTTAGAGCATCAACCTATATATAATTCAGATTCCATGTCTTCACCCTTGAGAGTTC
Organism: Heracleum sosnowskyi; assembly: GCA_030848705.1. Classification (NCBI taxonomy): domain Eukaryota; kingdom Viridiplantae; phylum Streptophyta; class Magnoliopsida; order Apiales; family Apiaceae; genus Heracleum; species Heracleum sosnowskyi. The sequence continues at coordinate 1,726,238 of CM061242.1, read as the reverse complement.
ATCAGTACATGCTTATTTTAAGGTGTAAGTAACTTATAAATAGGGCATAAAGAAAGGTTCTTTAGCATGCTTCTGTATCTCCACTAAGCAAAATATATAACAGAACAAAGTGGAAAAACAGAGGAAATAACATCAACCTGAGAATTTTCTTTCATTTAAAAGAACATAACAAAGGATAGTTAAGGGAGGTTTGAAGAAAAGGATAGTGAAGGGAGGGAGGGGAATGAAGCCTCTCAACTCCCAAGCCATAACATCATAATTAAAGCCATTAAACATACGTAAACAAAAAATTGTAGCTACAAAAAAGTCAAATTAACGTCATAATTCCTTGTGTCTGTGAGGAGAAAAACAAATGATATAATATATATTATTCGAACTAGCCAAACCAATTGGTGGTGTCTTTGCACAATTTATATGTACCAAAGCGGAGGGGAGATGCAGTGGATGGATTTTCCTTGATAATGAGGTTCAATGGTGCGATGTTCTATGTTGAAGATCCCCATGTCATGGCCACCTCCTAAACGAATGTATACTTCCTGGTGGTCATCTGTAAAGTATATGGAGTTCGGCTTTATGATTTCTGATGATGGTATAGATAGTGATGAAGCTCTACCAATGAAAATTGCCTCATTCCCTAAGTTACTCTCTTGCGTCAAAGTACATGATGGAATTCGAAGAGAATTACAATATTCAAGTTCCAACCGCCACACGTCAAAATTAGTTGTACGATACTTGGATGCTAGGCAGTAACCTCTTTTTCGCAACTTATCTCTCTCGTAGCGCACAACTAGTAAAAGACCAGATCCTGACAATGGTTCGACCAAGTACTTCTGTTGGTGATAGTAAGTTCTAATCGATGCAATTTTGGTGCCTCTTGGCCCTCCTCTCCTTTCATCAACGTCAATACAACACACATATACATTTCCCTCAAAGTCTACCGCGTAAAAGTTTCCCTTGTGGTAGACAATATCATGGAAGCCGCGAGAAGAAACTTTAACATCAGTCCACACTTTATCTCCCAATCTAGCAAAACCTAAAACACCTAAATGATGATAGATAACCATTACAATAGGCAACCGAGAAGCGTGGTGATTTAAAAAGCTGCTATTGGTACTTTTCTTTGGTATTTTAGACGACATAGCAACTTTTCGGATAAACTGTTCACTGTCGTCTTCTTTAGTGCATCCTGCAGCGTATATAGACAGCGTAGGAAACGAAGTCATCGGTGGAAGTGAGATTTGATGCCTCAAAAGAGGATGCAATAGATTGATTTGCAAATCTCTACCTAGCGTTAGCAACCATCCTTTATTAGTTCCTAATATTAGTTTCCCTGCAGCTTCTGGTAACTCAATATTATACGTTTTCATTGATGAAAGACTGTATAAACCACGACTAGTACCTACTGAATTTTTTAAATATTCATAATTGTCAACAGCGTCTGTCTCATCAACTTCGTCATCGTTATAAAATCCTTCTTTGTCGTAGCCATAATTTCGATTCAAGTCGAACTCAGTATCATAACGTATAGAATCCGGTGCAACCTCTTCAGCAAGAAGAAGCATAGGAATTCTCGGAGTAAACCTCAGAAGAAGCCACCAGGGCTTCTGAGCAATAACAGAGTCTGCTAAGCTCGCAACAGCTTCATAGGCTGGTGAATTCCATGATTTGCACACAACAATAAATGAAAAATAGTCCTCTAGGGAATTTAATCGTTGCACTATATCTATAACAAGATCCTTAGGAAGATTGTTCCAATTCTCATAGTTCATGATCAAAGTTCCTCAACACGAGAACTATTTCGGTTAATTAATCAGGAATAGGTGTAATGTAATGGGTTTTAAATAGAAGGATCACGTATTGATAACTTGTTAGAACTTAGAACTCAACTAGAACTATATACTATTTATTATGGAATCCTATTAGGACTAGAGCACATAATAGTATTAGAAGTTTATTAAAGATATAACAATATTTAATATTATTTTGCATATAATTTTAACATTATAAATTTTATTTCATTTTTAATTATTATATTATATCATATATTATATATATAATTGGCGTAATGAGGTTTTGATGGTTTGGTCGTCAGGGCTATTCAGGTAATTTCAAGTAATAAGACATAATGAACGTATGTGAAAGACAAACACTAAGCATAAAACCTACATCATAAATAACAAACAAATCACTATTTATTTAAACATTTTTTAGAGAAAATATTAATTATTAAAATAAAGAGCAATATTATAGTAAATTATGCATGTCAAATTAAAGATCATATTTATTAACTTTCATTTTAAATATATTATTATTAATTTGTAATGAGATATTTAATGTATTTATGTATTGTTTTTTTGGAAGAGGTGTATTTACGTATTGTTAAAAGTAATTACACATAATTTGATGTTCAATTTAAAAAAAAAATAAAAGAAATATGGTCTTTATCGAATTATATTAAAAAGTTATAAACTCGTGATATCTCATAAATTAACATTGTGATCATAAGTTCTCACTTTTATCACTTGTATGGAGAATAAAGAGAAGTGAAATCTTATTTCAAAATTAATATCTACTTTCAATCAAGTTTTGTACGGTAAAAATTCGTTATAGAAACAATAGACGTAAACATTTGTAGCGGTCACTTATCTTTCAATCGGATATGCAAATATATATATATAGGCTGATATTTCAGAGAGAACTTAGTCTCCGGAGAGAACAATTACATAAATATTTATAATACATATTTTTTATTAGATATGATTATAAATTTCAATTATTAAATCAAAAAAACGTAATTAAACTCCTTTTTTTTTAAAAATAATTGAAAATTAGTCAAATAGTCCAAAGTGATTCTACAGCAGAATCAAATCTATTCAAAATGATTCTACAGCATAATCAAATTTAAAATCAATGTTTTTATTCAAATTTTAAATATTAATTTTTTTTATAAAGTTCGTATATGCTAATATTCTACGTTATAATCAGATTATATATTTTATGTAAAAAAAATTAAAATTATTTATGAGATTCTATAATAGAATATATGGTTATACCCGATTTGCTATATAAGATGATTCTCTCTTAAATAATGGCATAAAGACTAATTTAAGTAATAAGACATAATGAACCTATGTGAAAGACAAATACTAGCATAAAACCTACATCATAAATAACAAACAAACCACTATTTATTTAAACATTTTTTAGAGAAAATATTAATTATTAAAATAAAGAGCAATATTATAGTAAATTATGCATGTCAAATGAAAGATCTTAATAAATCTGAAAATTATATATGATATATCTGTAACATGAATATTAAGATTGACTTTAAAATGACAAATTATGGTCGAAATTACTTGATAAATAATTAAAGATAACATAACTAAAAAATTATAGATTAAATACATAACATAAATGAAAATTTATAATTAAATATTAATAAAAAAAATAATATTATATATAAATGTTTATAAAAAAATCATAAATTTTTCAAAAAATGGTTAATTAATAACTAAGAAAGTAATTACTAAATTACTAAAATAGTTAGTTTATTGAAAGATATGATTAATGTGGTATATAAGAAAAATTACATAAACCAAACAAGTGATCACAAAATTTTGTATTGATTTTAATAATTTGAAAAATCATGAATATGTATCATCTTAAAAATATAATATAAACTAAAATAACATATACATTAAAAGAAAATACATATGTTTAACTTTTTCTATCACTAAAAATTTTAAAATCAAAATAGAATAATTATTTTTTATACACAAATCTAAAGAGAAAAGTTCTATGGAGACCATATTTAGTTGGAGACTTGGAGACCATGTATGTTCTGCAACTAAAATACATTCATAAAATGGTCTATAAAAATAATATGTAGAGTAATATTTAGTAAACATAACATATATGGTCTATAAAATATCCAATTTGATTGTAATTTTAGTTCTACAAAGATATTATGCACATATCTTATTTGCAAAACATTTATAATGGGGTAATATGCATGACAAGTATAACATGCGTGATTTACAAAAATATTCAATTTGATGATGATTTTATACTGCAAGATATCTAATTTGACAATGATTTTGTTACGTAAATTATGTTCTACACATTATTTATTTAGGTTGCAGAACGTAAATGGTCTCAAAGTCTCCAACTAAATAACTTGACTCTCTAAAGAATTATAATTTAAATAATTTATAAAACTTCCCGTGCATTGCACGGGTATAAAACTAGGGTATAAAACTAGTAATACATAAATTTAATAAACCGGAAGTTCGTAAAATGATTCAAGGAACAGAATTATTCAAGGCATGCATGCATATTTTTCTTGCAGCTTCTCTCCAAGAACTTCTGTTGCAATTAGCCTCAAAATTCTTCTCACGTCCAGCTATCAGATCATCAATGCATATCAAAAGGTCTTTTCCACAAACTCTTAACATTTCGCTTGACTTTTACAGACCTGTTCAAGGATCAGATCATACGGTTCTAAATTCAAGCATGAAGATTTCAACTTCATTGTTGATATCCATCCATGAAATTTGCATATGTCGTAGGAATAATGTGAACTTTCTTCATGAACGCGTTCCGGGCTAATTATCAATTTCAGAACCAGTTTCAGAAACCATACAAGTAAAGTAAGTTTAAACCATGTCATTTCTCAGTTAACAACCGCTAAAGGAGGAATGAGAATGAGGGTTAAAATACCGCGAATAAAGCAGTAGTTACCAATTTTATAATAAAAAATAGTTGAAAAAGCCATGCTTCGCGGCGGCTGTGACATAATTTTTTTTAAAAACTTCATCAATTAAATTATAAAATTACTCGATCCTCTCTAATAAGTCGTCCTCCCGTAAAACATTTTTCCTTTTTAATATCAATATCTCAAATTTAATATATTGAATATTTGTGTTATATATTAATTATCATGTTAACATAACTTTTAATTATATCTACAAACACCTATTTTACTTCTAATAAAACTTTTAATTGTATGTATTTTTTATAAATTCGAACTCTTCTCCTCTATAAATTTGAACATCTATTTACTTTTAGAACTTCTAATTTTATGGCTTACCTATAAATTCTAACACCTACTCTACTTCAAATAGAACTTTATTTATATTTCTTCTCTAAAACTTCGAATACCTATTCTACTTCTAATATGCTAAAGAATATTTTTTGATTTATTAGTATTTAAAATTGTAAACCTTTAGAAAAATTAGAAAAATAGATTAAGACGATCTTAGAGATGCCAGCTCACCTCCCGCGTATCCTCCTTTATATATATATATTGATGATTACTTATATTATAGAAAAGTTATTATATTTTTAAAATTTACTATTACAAAATATACTTATTATATTTCAATATATAATAATTGAATTTATGAAAACATGAAAAATTAAATTATTATTTAAGGTCAAAATTTGATTAGTTTGATCAAGAAATTCAAATGAGGCCAAAATAAGTGGGACGGAGGGAGTAGAATTTTACAAAAATAAAAATAATATTGTTATTGCTATTTTTTTTGACAGGGCTATGTTATTGTTATTTTGGATGAAAATTTAATATTACAAATTCAATTAATTTTTTTAATAATATTTATATTTTAATAAATAAAATATAATAATTATATTGTTGCTGGAAGTTCCTAAAATGATTCAAGGAGCAGAATTATTCGAAGGCTTGTTCTGGAGGCTCTCTGGCCGGCGGCTGTTCTCGAAGATTTTTCTTTGCAATATTAGCCTCAAGATTCTTCTCATATCCAGCAGCCAGATCATCAATGCATCCAAAGGTCTGGAACTTTTGAATAATAATGATCAATATTTAAGCTTTTATTAGATTAATATTTGACCTGCATCTTTTTAGCTAGGTTTTTAAAACTTTTTTAAACTTCTTTCCACAAGCTCATAAAATTTCGCTTACAACCATTCATTTTCCATCATTGTAATTAAATTCAGATGAGCCCCCTTCAACCAACAATGGTTGCATACAATGCCTGAATTTGTCGTAAACTGAAATCCATATTACAAGAGTTCAACTATAGTTTTACTACAGACAGTACTGCTAACTAACATGAAAAAGAAGCATTACACAAAAAGGTAACAGTCCACTATAATGGCTTCATTCCTGTCTGCAACATGCAACATCGACTCCAAATCTTAGTGCCCGTCTAACGGAAGTGGGAATGAGAATTCAATACAAAAATGTATTAGAACCTCATTCCTATTCCCATTAACCGGGTTGAAATCCCTTTATCCAAACAACCCCTAAATTTAGACAAGTTGTTTAGTCCTGCGAATAATAATCAAACATATAAACAATTCAGGGGAAAGACTAGCAACGGTGGTTACATGCTAGAATGATTAGGCAATTTACTTAACATGATTAGTGTTACTAATTAATGATCAGTGCGCGTACCTATATATGAATTATATAGCACAGAAACTCTAAGACTATTGAGAGAAAAATATATAACAAATATTTACTTGTGATGACAGACATTGCAAGGAGCAGTTAACTAGCCTCATTCATAAAAACAATCGTATCCTTAAGGAATTGAGTGGTAATCACCGGAGGTGGATGCGTCAGGGCAGAGGGTAGACAAACTTAATACGCACGTCACAATTGCATCTTTTATTGCCTGGTATTGTTTTTTCTGGAATTCCCTTATAAACAATTGCTTGAAAGTCAATAGGAAGTTGAGCTTTCAAGCAGGCTTTGAAACGGATGGTGAACTCAAAACGACCAACAACAGCTTTGTAAGCCTTGACCAAACACACATTTTCATAACCCTTACCCCGAATATCATTATAGCGAGCAAGAGCCAGTTTGGTTAAAGTGACGCCAGTTTGGTTATCATGGAGGGAGGGGGAGGGGGGGAGGGAGAGAGGGAGAGAGAGAGAGAGAGAGAGAGAGAGAGAGAGAGGATAACATGAGGGTTAATATGCCAAGCAACTACAAAGTTGCCAGACACGGAGTGATTCCACATCTATATGTATATTTCCTCACTCTGACTAATCACCAAAGTTTTGCTCTCAAGTTCCCTACTAGTACTTGGTCACTTTGAAGTTTAGTCCATGAAACATGTATTTTAACTTTCAGCTTCGTTAAGTTTGATAATCTTATATCTAGTATCTTTTTATCTGTTTTCCCAGAACCCAAGTCACAAGTATTGGTGCTCTCAAAAAAAAAGTCACAAGTATTGGTACATCTAATATATAATCCTGCCCATGAATGATTAGGCATTACACAACATATTTCAACAGCATACTAGGATCAAGTTAAAATACTGTGTTTGTGCGTTAGTTTGTGTGATTAGTGCACACATCTAAATATCTAATTTGATTGATCTCGCATTACTTGAATTGATCCCATGGATATATTTTGAGAGAGACAGACCTGACTAAAGAAAATACACTTATCTTCCACTATAGTAATAACACAAATTTAGAGAATTCAAAAATCTTAAAAATATGTGTAGTACTCATTTCTAGAATCTGTCAGCTTAACTGGAACAATCAACTTGAAAAGAAATGAGATGAGAATATTATACTCATGCAAGCATGGAAGTTTTGTATCAGATATTTCCAAGTCTAAGTTATTCTGTCACTAGTAGCCTAACCCTCATAGGCATCAAATTGATAAAAGTTCACACAGCTGTAAGACCAGGATGGACACTAAATTACAAAAATAACTGTCCACCAGGTTAAGAAATAAACTGAAGGACAGAATGTATCGCACCATCACCTAATAACCTGTTATTATGCATAACTCCTTAGCCAGAATCAGGAATATATAATGTGTGTAACAGTGTAACCACGATCATCTACTGATATCTTGCTGGCAATAATGACTATTAATATGGTATGTAATCTAAAGATGACGGTGCGTCTGGCATACTAAAAAGTACATGTTATCATTATTTGCGGACCTAATGTTCAATTCTGACATACTTGAATTTGTAGATAGTTGATCGCTTGATGCTTTCACTAGATACATCCACAAGTAGAATTGGCAGAACTCTGAGATTTATATTTTATAAAAAAGAACCTAGTACCCAACTTTTAAGAAACAAACGAACGGGAATCTATTTTTATCAAAAGCTACACAGATAAGAAATGGCAATTTCAAGTGAAGTACTTCAAGTACCTGCACAGTACCACCACATTTCTTCCTCCTTGAAAATACTAAAAATCTGTTCAACAGCACCTTCGAGAACAAGTGATTTGACATTAGGTCTGTATAGCGGAAGCAAGTGATTTGACATAAATAAGAATAATCAAAAGAGTGAACTAGAATACCTCGGCTTCCCGCATCAAGTACGTCAGGAGTAACAGTGCAATACACTTTAGAAGCCCTTACTAGCAAACTTTAGAGAAGGTAAATGCTTTCTGCTTCTCTTGATAGCAAACCAGTATTCATTATATCTGGTTAATTGAACCTCATTTGGAGGACCTTTTGCATGAGCAATTGGAGTTAAAGCACTCGCGAAAATTTCAAGAGCCTCCAGAACCTTCACTTGAAAGAACAAATATATATTAGCATGCCAATTGTAAATAAGGAAGAGATCTGTTACTTAAGACACATGGACGAAAAAAGAAGAAAATTTTTTATTACAAACAATAAGCTAAAAAACTGAAATAAAAAATTTTATTCCCCATATTCACAAAACTTTTTGCTATATATTAATATACTCATTCTCCTTTTTTCATCGAACATCCGAACAATGGATCACTGCAATTTACTTCTTATTATCTAGAGAGAGTGTTATTATCTCGATGGCTGATTGGAAATTACATCCACCAATTTGTAAAAGAGGTTGAAGTTGAAAATTGAATACATAGTTAAGCTGCTATTAGGTCATTTCATGCCATTTCAACATCATCATGCTCTTCCCTCAAGACACTTAAAAGTACAGGAAAGCATGCAATAGAAGTTAATAAGTTATATTATGAACGAGAGTATGAGATATAGGTCATATAACTGCAATTCTTTTTTACGAAGAAGTTTACCAGCTGCACCAAAAGGTAGTTGCGCAGCATGGGTTTCTGCAATGACCGATTGCAGTTCAATAATTGCATTTCTCCTATCTTCTACCAGGACCCCATTACTTATCCGGTCAAGCAATCATTCAACATAGCTGTTGACAAAGTCCATGGATTAGATAATTCAAAAATATATATAAACATGCATTAAAAATTTAAGATGATGCAAAAGAGAACAGACAATCTAAGGTAAACAACATCATATGTCGAATGCATTATAAACAAAACACTACAAGAAATTCGGGTAAATTCGACCAACAAATTTCAGTCGAATTTAGCTAATTTCGACCACAACAAGTAGAATTTAGCTAATTTGGACCAAATAATTTTAGGTCGAAAATGCCCAAGTCGAAAATGCCATAGTTGGTCGAATTTATCTTATTTCGACCTACCAATTTCGACCTACCAATTTCGACCACGTATTTTCGACCAAGTAAATTCGACCAAATGTAGTTGTACAATTTCGCCCCAAATTTTTCCCTTGAAAAATCAAATTTTTGGTGAAAATTTAAAAATCCCGCCCAGAAAGCTAAATTCGACCAAAGTATGTCGAATATAACTTTCGACTACATGGCGTCGAATATCAAGTTCGGCCATAAGTCGCAATATATATTCGACTACAATTAGTTGATTCTTTATTTCGACCAAAAACGGTATATTATATACTTTCGCTAGTCGACCTATTTTGGTTGAATTTAACATACCAAAACTTTGTTTTGTTCCTTATATTTGACCACTACTAGTCGAATTATGATACCATTATTGTATTGGTTTTCATTACACCTACACAATCAGTTCTTTACCACATGTAACTGCTCGCTTATATACAAATTTACCCAAACAAATCACCAAAATACAAATAATTACCGAATGTTAAAACCAAAGTCGTATTTCATTAAATAAAACACTAGTACTTGCACCAAGTTCTTACAAAAACACTAAACACCAGTACTTGCACCAAGTTCTGTACTTGTTCTCAAAAGATTACCAACAGGAAATACGTTTTTTTTACATAAACATTAAGATAACTGAAACTTCAAAAAATACTGTTCATTTCATGATAAACTACATGAAACATGTGTAAAAAGTTCAGTTCCACCAGTTCTTACAAGCTGACTAAGCCAGAGCCAGAGGGTACATAAACGCTTCCTGATCTTCGTCTTCATTTTTGCTTGTGCCACCTTCCATCACAGCCTTCGTGCCATCCACCACCGTAGCCTTTTTTGCAAATATTTATAAGTAGCAATTAACAATATATTTATATGTGCGTTTATGCATAAGCAGTGTCAACATTAATACTAAAAATGTGAGAGCCAAACTACATGCTTAATAAAAAATAAAAGAATGTTACCTCTTCAATGATCTTATCATTGTCCTCCAAGATCAGATGAAGCAAACCACTTGATGCGCGTATATAGTGCATCTGCAATGAGTGCCGACTTGGGTCTGGAAATTTAGAAGTGGCTAGTTTTCGCACCTCCTCATCCAAAACAGACTGTTTCACTTCACGCGCATAGGCAAGGAACGAACCATCTGCCTCACCTGATCCAAAATGGTCGACATCATCGTATAAATATCATCTGGGACATTAACCGGATCAGGTGTCATAGCTTGTTTGCTGATCCACTGAGTTGCTTCACGCCCTCCGACAATCTCTCCCAATGTTTCATGGGGACGAAGAAAGACCCTCCCTCTAATCAGGGGTTTAGCCTGGATTGTTACATGGAGGTCCTTTATCCGCTGAATTTCCCTTTGGGTACGGGGGGATTGCGGTTCATCAGTAGGTTCATCCAATTCAGCTTGTGATGACCGTATTTTTATCATTTTTTCCTGCATCATGCAACACGTGAAGTCAAATCTCAAAATAAAAATTATGCTTCTATATGTTTTTTCTGACTTCATATTTATAAGTCTATACATTATCAAAAAATTTCAACTCCACCGTGGGGTTTCGAGAAAAATATCTTTAAATTCTTCCGTTCTGTAGCTAAGAAAATATTATTATGTTTGCTCAGATTGGCACATACAGTATAAGTCATTTTTATAGGCAAATGGTACCTACTAGGCTATCATTCAAGTTATTTGCTAATAGTGACAGAGGATATTGATTAAAGCCTCTAAATACATTTCAAACTTGCATTCCATAGCAAAAAAAAACATTAAAACTTATAAAACCAAAAAAATATCTTGTAATAATTAAAATTCAATCTAAAAGCTGCATCCACGTTACTAGGATTATTAAACAAACCTGTAGGTCTTTCACAACTGGGTCAGTAGGGTCGTACACCATACCCATGAACTCATCATCGGGGATAGGCATCTCTCATTTCGCTTCCCTTTCAGCATCAATTTCCTGTATAAGAAAAAAAAAACCAAATCACGAAGATATTATATATATATATATATATATATATATATATATATATATATATATATATATATATATATATATATATATATATATTGCAAGTAGACACGTAACTTCACGTACTGTAGCACAACAAAGTAACCTGCAGGCTAATTTTACTTAACAAATTAAATTCCTAGAACTCTAGAACAGGCTAATTTTACTATACTATTGAATGTGTTGATAGTAAAATATTTTCCGTCAAATCAACTATGAGTTGAATCCACAAATTCAAAACCAAAGTTTGAAATAAATAAAGGGATGCAACTTTGATCTCTATATAAAATTCAGAACTCCTACAGACCTATGATAAATCTGTGCATCTATGCCACCACCCCATTTTTGTAATTAACTGATTCGTTCATGTTGTTTTAAAGTAATTAGTTCCAGAAATCATACCTCCCTTCTCTGATCAAATGGTTTGGCCCCGGTGCGAGGAGTGAATTCCACCATCATTCGAGCTTTCTTGCCCTTCTCCGACTTCATATTAAACTCTGGTGTACCCCAATGATCGCAGATAGAATTCCATGCACGCTGGGAGAAGTAGTGAGGCTTCAACATTTCCTTAATATTAATGGCATCCAGACTATATCCACACTTTAAACACTCATTCACATGCTTTGTTACTCTTTTTTTCTCCGTGTTTAGGTAATACTTAAAATTTCTCTTCAGATGTGCTCAAACAACTCTATCTCCCTCCACTTCTCCATAATTCTTGGGATAGTTATAATATTCCTGCCAAACCAAATTGCCACCCACTAAGCATGGCAAGTCCAGGAAAGTCACTAATTGTCCACAAAAGCATCGCCTTCATCATAAAATTTGTACGTGACAACACGTCATATGTTTCCACCCCGGTGTGCCATAATGATTTCAATTCATCAATTAGCGGCCTAAGATAAACATGCAAGTCTTTTGTCGGATCTGTTGGCCCGGGAATAAGAAGAGGCATGAACATGTATGGAGCCTTAGTACACATAGATGGGGGAAGGTTGTACACAACAACCACCACAGGCCAAACAGTATACTCCTCAGTGTGTGCATCGCGAAAGGGGTCAAATCCATCTGTAGAGAGTCCAAGTCTAACATTCCGAATCTCCTTTGAAAATCTTAGAAATCTACGATCAAATTGTTTCCATTCATCTCCATCTATTGGGTGACTTAATTGACCTTCAACTACAACTCTCTCATGGTGCCATCTCATGCATTTTGCAGTCTTCTCAGCCATGAATAAACGCTGCAATCTCAAGGTAATAGGAAAGTAGCGCAAGATCTTTCGCGGGATCTTCTTTTTTTTAGGATCTTTTTGCACTTTGTATCTGTCTTCTGTGCATATATCACACACAGTCTTATTGTTGTTTTCCTTGTAATATAACATGCAATCATTCACACAAGCATCAATCTTTTCATACTCCATATTCAACCCTCTAATCATCTTTCGCACGGTGTAGTACTTCTCAGGCAATTTATGATCATCAGGCAATACTAATCCAATAAGGTGAAGTAACTCAGCAAAGCCATTGTTACTGCAATTGTGCTTATTTTTCCAATTAAGCAACTCCATTACAAATTCTAATGTTGTCATTGTTTGGATAAATTGGTTCGGATGCAGTGTTCACCATCTCGTAAAATTTTTTTGCTGTTGCATTCAGTTCTTCCTCGAAATCCTCACAATCCTCAAAATCATCATCATGTGCATCATACATATCATCATCTCTATAGTTAGTATTAACAGAACTCGTTCTAACTTCCTCTCGTGGCATATCTTCCTCTCTGTGACAATTCCATCTAGTATACCATTGCATGATACCATGTCGATACAAATCCACTTTCACGGTACTAGGATTCTTGTACCACTTATTTTTACATTCTCTACACGAACATCTTATAAGACCGTTGTCTTCTTCTTGAAGATTATCTATGGCAAATTGAATGAATCTATCCACACCAATTTTGTATTCATCCGTTAAGTATTTTGCCTCATTATACCGATTACGACCAACCCAAATATGATCGGATGCCATCTACACATATGTACAAATTGATATAATTAAGCAAATGCATATTTAAATAAACAAAATTTAATTGTGAATTTAATTGTTAAAAACTAACAATCCCTCAAATTTTGTCAATATAATTCACTCAATATCATACTATTGTGACCAATACAAATATAAACAAACAATAATCACATATATGAACATATATATATTATCAAAACAAAAATAACAATAATTACAATAGCAAGACTTAAAATTACACTTACTTGTTGATTTTACCTGATCACGTGAAGGAATAAATGGCAAACTCTATAATTTTGGATGATATAACATGTAGAAGACAATAGTAAAAGAAGACAAGAAATGGTGAAAGAGGGGAGAAACCAACAAAAACGGCTACCGGAAGCAAAATGGACAGTAGGGTTGCCAAAGGGAAACGGCTAAATTCGACTACGTATAGTCGAATACATAAATCCCACCAAAACTAGTCGAAATTAAAGCACGGCTAATTTCGACCTAATATAGTCGAATGTACCTATTCAACCACAACTAGTCAAATTTATGGCAGGTGTAAATTCGACTCCACACGGTCGAATTTACCTAAATTCAACCACTATAAGAAAACGACCAAACATAGTCGAACTTAACTATAAATGACCACATTAAGTCGAAGTTAACTTTTAATTCGACTAGCTGCAGTTTCTGGTCGAATTTAGTATGAGGAATATAAAAAACATGCTAAAATTTTTAAGAAGTTAAAATTGAAATTAATTAATTTTTTCATATGCTTTTTAATTATTAAAACCTTTACATCCGTACGGTTGGATTACTTAAATTAATTTTATATAAATTTAAAACTCTTACCCTAAGCCATACCCTAAACCCTAAATCAAAATACTATATTTTTAGTCTACTATCTCGTAGTTGTAACGACTTTTGAATAATTTTTTCTTTACTCAATATTATTTTCTCAAAAAATTATATTGAATATGACATGTATTCCCGGTACTCTCATAATTATTTTTTATTTTTTCAAACTAATTATATATCTCAATTTTTTTCTGAAAATATGTAATAAATAAATATTCAACTTTTTCCGATCATATTAATACTCTTTTTGTACAAACTACATTTGTACATATGATGAATGACATCCTTGTATTTATTGATATTTTTTCATGATATATATACACATTCAAATATTCTATTTAATAATAATTTTTCGAAAATTAAAAAAAAACAAACAATTTTCGACTTCGTTTGGTCGAATTTAGAAGTGAATAATTCCAATTATTTCAGGAGGCAAAATTCTCGCCTTTTACTAAATTCAAAAATATAGGCGGCAAAATTCCCACCAAAACTAGAGGCTAAATTTGACCAAAGTTGGTCGAATTTATTTCGATGGAATTAATGTTCTGGCGGGATTGTTCCCTCCTTCTTTAGGCGGGGTTTAAATTCGACCGATAAATACAATCAGTCGAATTTAGTAGATAAATTCGACCAAACAAATTCGACCACCGTTGTTTTCGACTGAAGATGGTTGAATTTAGCCGCATACCAAAATTTCAACCAAAAGCGGTTGAATTTAGTCGTGGTCGAATTTGATAGGTCGAAATTGCCCTGTTTTTCTTGTAGTGAAAGGTGATTTTGGTAATGTCAATAATAGTTTACAAATACTTATCCATAAATTCAAAAATACGTACAACCAAAGTAACCTACCTGATTGTCATTTAAACATACAAAAAAAAAAATCAAAATGCAGATAGAGAAAACAAATCTTTTTTATTGTTTTTTCACATCTCGTCCTCACAATTGTTTTTAGCACTAGCTAAATGTTTTTTACAATCATAAATTAGCTCAAACACGTAGAATTCGTAAAATTTAATAATAAACTATAGGTACTTTGCAGAGGACACATACTTCATACAATTATTCATTCGTCCAAACACAAAAATTATACACAATTCATCATTTATAACTTTATAACTGACCAATTCTCTACGATTATTCATACTTGCAAATAAAAACCATGAAGTAGTAATAAACATATCACAAATAAGCAGTTAAATAATCACATCATGTATTGAGGAACATACTAACCTCCAAAGTCCGGAAAATATCACAAAATGCTTCAAAAATTAATCAAAGTCCAAAAGCCAAAACAATATGCTCCTGTAAAACCAAATTAAGTACGTACGGTTTAAGTACGGTTAAATAAAGTGAATATGTTCATTAAGTTATACTCCCTCTGTCCCCATGAGTTTTATACATTGGGGGACGGGGGCTCAACACGCATTTTAAGGCTCCTATAAAATATATTTCCATAAATTATTTTAAATATTTTTTTCTTCTGAATGAATAAAAGTATAATGTTTAAATTTTTATTTAGAAAAAGAAAATTTTGAAAATAAGTTGTAGAATTATACTTTATATGAGCCTTAAAATGCGTGCCAAACAATGTAAAAAAACTGTAAAGAAATGAGAGGGACAGAGGTAGTAATAAACAAAAGCAAGATATATATTTATTTATATAATGTGCAATGTACACATAGGATGGGCTTCGGGGCGAGGAGTGCTATTCTCGCCCCCATCCCCGAACCCGTCCCCATTCTCCGACCCCGCCCCGATCACGAATGGGGAGTAGTTTTTTCCCCAATCCCCGCCCCGAACGGGGAACGGGGATCCCCGCGAGTAATCGGGGATTTTTATTTAAAAAAAAATATATATATAATTTAATTATTTTTGAATATATTTAATAACAAAGTTAAGTTGTTAAATAATGATATAGTACATTTTTTAAATTTAATCTTACATTTTAAAATTTAATTCGAATTAAAATATATTTACAATAATAGATAAAAGATATAGTTAAATTATTGCAATTAAATTATAATTTATTATTAAAATTTTGAATTTATTAGAGAAATGAAAATTTAAAATAAAATACTACATATAAAATATACTCATTTATAATAATTTAATTATATACATCTAAAAATGTATATCTATATTTCTAAAATACGAAAATCGGGGATCGGGGCGGGGACCTAATCCCCGATCCCCGAATTTTTTTTGAAAATATTTCCCGTTCCCCGCCCCGAACCCGAAAAAATCCTCGTTTCCCCACCCAAACGGGGCGGGGATCGGAGCGGGATCAGGATCGGGCGGGGCGGGTGAAACACCCAATCCTATGTACACATGCATTTATACATAGAAGACTAGAATACTTTAATTTGAGCTAGCGTCTAACATCCTATCCAACGAGATTATATAAACTTATAATATATAATCCAAAAAAGAGTTTGTATACATAGAACATAGAACATATACCAAGTTAACATTTGATCCAATCATGTCATATAAACTCATTCAGCTAAACAACAATCACAAAAACTTGTTCGTAAACTCGACAAAAACACTATCTAAATCCAACAATCAATACCTACATAATAATTTGACAATAAAGGCCAAACAAAGACAAATTTATGAACAAAGCCCACATAAAAATTGAGGTGAACTATAAAGTAAACCCAAAACCCATATCAAAATTATGGTCAACTAAAAGATACCCACATTAGAATCATCAAAAAGAAGATAAAATCAATAAGATATCAATCTAAAAACACATAAAGATTAAAGATTTATGCCAATTTGGTGTTGTATACATGCATGCAAAGAAAATTAAAAAATAAAAATACTGAAAGAAAATGTATACAAAAACAAATTAAACAAAAATCAAGCTCTGAAGAAAGATCAAGCTTTGTTGAAGAAAAACAAAAACAAATTAAACAAAAATTTAAAATAAAATTTGAAACAAAAACAAAAAACAAAGGAGCTAATTAAATCAAAGGAAGATTAAAGATGAAAGATGAACTAATAATAAGGTCAAATCGAACCAACTCCAAGCTTCAGTTGTACTTAATTGGAAGTGTTCTTCAATTAAGATTTGTGAGTGTTCTTCAATTAGGTTCAATTAGAGTTTAAGAGAGAAAGATAGAGATGGCAGGGGATTCTTTGTGTAAAATATAAGAGGGAAAGTGGCATGGGTATTTTTCCATTTTTTTAAAAATAAAATTAGACAACGGTTACTTTTATAACTGATGCAACTGTTTTTCAAAAATGAAATTAGACAGTGGCACTAGTACAAAACTGATTTTTTACGTCGCACATTCAAACATCTAACATATATAATACTTTATAAGTCGGTTATTCTAAAGGGCGACGTATATATACCTTGGTAATGAATTTTTTATGTCGCTTTGACTGAAAGCCGACGTATATAGTAACATTATATGTCGGTTCATATTTTTCCGTCGTATAAAATTATCTTTTACATCGGCCTTCTCCCAAACCGTCGTATAAGGTGTGGGCTTATACGTTGGTATTTGTTTACCCGACATATAAAGTATTGTAAAAGGCCATTTTTAAAAACAATTGATAAGTGGATTTCATATCCACTAGGATCGTCCTAAATTGGCTTAAATTGATCGTTTTGTTCTCAAGTGTGTGGTGTTTTTAATGTGTTTTTAGTTAGAATGTGCAGAGCTACAGAATTGGCAGAGTTGTGGAGTTTCCAAGATTATATGTTGGTGTAGAGCATCAATGTGAAAGCCATGCAGTTGCGGGAGTTGGAAGCGCAAGGAAATCCTAAACCTGGAAGGATTGGAGAATAAAGAGCTCAATTTGGAGATTTATTAGAAGGAAATTCGGATTTGTTGAGCTACCTGCACATAATTCACTGTTTGGGCCATATCTTGAGATCTAGAAGTCAGAATCGGACGATTTAACAGTCCACGCGAAGATAAAGGAATTCTGGACAGTAATCAGGCGCGCCCGCGCCCTTATAAGCGCGCCCGCGCCCTATGTGAAGCCTTTTCAAGCGCGCCCGCGCCCCTTCAGGCGCGCCCATCCCTGAAACATTCTGGAAAAAGGCAACTTCGATTCTGAAAAGGAAATTTGCAGCAACAAGTCAGCAGAAAAGCCTATTTAAGCACTTGGTGGACGATTTCTGATAGAGATATTCATACACAACCATATATCTACATACTAATCCATCCACCGGTGAGGAGAACAAGAAGACGGCTGATTACGAAGATCTACTTTTCATCTTTTCTTTGTATTCTTCTAATTAGGCGATACTTTGGATTCTCGTTTGTTCTTTCTTAAACCCTAGCACTTTTATTCAGTATTCTAGACTTATTATTATCATGTTTTCATCAGAACCCACGATGATGAACGGTTCGATTATGAACTAATCATCGTCATGGGATTCTAACGGATTTATTTATGGATTTTAGTAGTTAATTTTTTTAAAGATTTATGTGTGATGGCTAATTGATATCCTAGTTTTGTTGTGCTTATTCTTCTTGGATGCGTAGCTAACATCTAAGATTGTTTGTTAATCTCTATTGAATGCGAAAGTGGATATAGAGGTTTAGAACTTGCCATGCTAGCATAGGTTTATGTATGTTTGTCATGCATGATTCGTAGGTGATTTTAATCATCTTACCTGCCCTATGTAATCTGAATGGATAACTTGCTCGTTAAACCGTTATGTTTTCAAATCTTATAGACATATAGGGTCTAAGCATAATTGGTGTCTGCCCAACTTCTATCTCTTTTGTGGATGTTTGAGTGGTTTGGTATACGTATACTGAAAGGTAGCGTGTACTGATTTTGTGTTATCCGATTAGTTATCACAACCGTCACATGCATTGATTAAAGACAAAAGACTCTGAATGAAGTATTTAATGAAGTTAGGATCCCATGTTTTGATTCTCATAAGTAATTTTGCAGCAATCTTTTCTTTAGTTAATTATAATCTCATTAGTTAATTAAAACACACAACTTTGATAATTGTCTTAGCATTGAATAATAACCATACATTATTGCATAAGTGCTAAACTATTATAACCAAAGCAGTCTCTAGGGGAACGAACTCTACTTAATCCTGTATTACTTGTGACCGCGTACGCTTGCGTGATTTTGTGCGAACAAGTTTTTGGCGCCGCTGCCGGGGACTCGGTGTTATTTATATAATTTATGTGCTTGTCATCAGTGGTCGTTAAAGTTCACTGACTCGGATTTTACTCATCAATTTTACTTTGTTTGGTGTGTTTCAGTTTCTTTAGTAAGCGTGTATGCGAACACGTTCTCAATCTCAGAAAGAAGAACTTGAATTAAGTCTAGTTATGGGAGATCAATTAGTAGCAGAAACGAAGGCTTTGAAGGACTATTCTCAGCCAAAGATCAATGACATTCAATCTAGCATTGTCAGGCCGGCTATTGCAGCTAATACTTTTGAAATCAAGCCTGACACGATTCAGATGGTGCAGAATTCAGTTCAGTTTGGGGGTGCTCCGACGGAAGATCCTAATATGCATATTAGGGATTTCATTGAGATTTGCGACACCTTCAAGTTCAATGGAGTGTCGGAAGATGCTGTGAAGCTAAGACTTTTCCCATTTTCTCTGAGGGATAAGGCTAAGGGCTGGTTGCATTCTCTACCAGCAGGTTCTATTACTACATGGGAGGATCTTGCGCAGAAGTTTCTCACTAAATTCTTCCCGATGGCTAAAACAGCTGCAATCAGGAATGCTCTTACTCAGTTTGCACAACATTATGGAGAAACTTTATGTGAAGCTTGGGAGCGCTACAAGGAGATGCTTAGAAAGTGTCCTCATCATGGAATGCCTGATTGGATGGTGATCAATTGCTTTTATAATGGACTGGGAGGTCAATCGCGACCAATGCTTGATGTGGCATCAGGTGGAGCTTTGTGGGCTAAAAGCTACGATGAAGCTTATGAACTTATTGAGATGATGGCTGCTAATGAATACCAGAATCCAACTCAGAGGTTATCACAAGGCAAGGTAGCAGGAGTTCTTGAAGTGGATGCAGCTACGGCAATAGCAGCTCAGTTGAAGGCTTTGTCTATGAAGATAGATTCTCTGACTAACTATGGAGTTCAGCAGGTGGCTAGTGTGTGTGAGCTTTGTGCAGGTGCACATGACACGACTCAGTGTGCCATATCTAATGAATCGGCACAGTTTGTGAGCAATTTCCAGAGGCCACAGCAGCCAGTGCCTAATGTTTATCATCCGAATAACAGGAACCATCCTAATTTCAGCTGGAGTAACAATCAAGGTGGTCAGCAACAACCACAACAGCAGTATCAGCAGTTTCAAGGTCAAGAATTTGGAGCTAAGCCATTCAACCCTTCTGGTTTTCAGCAACAGTATGCTCCAAGGCAACCGTATCAACCACAAGGGTTTCAACAAAATCAAGGCAATGTTGGTCAGTCGTCAAATAAAAAATCTGAATTGGAGGAATTGAGGCTAATGTGTAAGAGCCAAGCTGTTTCCATCAAAACTCTCGAGAATCAAATCGGACAGATTGCCAATGCATTGCTAAATAGACCACAGGGAACTCTACCTAGTGATACGGAAGCTAATCCAGGCAAACGGGAGACCAAGGAACATGTCAAAGCAGTTACCTTGCGATCCGGGAAGGTTACAGTTGACCAGAACTCAGAAACGGCAGAAAACGAAGAAAATCAGGAATCTGAACAGGAAACCAGGTGCGCCCGCCCCCTACCAAGCGCGCCCGCGCCCTCTCCTCTGCCAGAAATTGAGAAAAATACTGAAGAAGCAAGTTTGAATGGAGACGAAGAGGAAAAGCGTGATCTTTCTAAAGAAAAACCTGTTCCAAAGCAAAGTACAGAGACTAAGGAAGTCTATCCGCCTCCACCATTCCCTAAACGACTTCAGAAGCAGAAGTTGGACAAGCAGTTTGCTAAATTTCTGGAGGTTTTCAAGAAGTTGCATATCAATATACCTTTTGCGGAGGCTCTTGAACAGATGCCGAGCTACGCAAAGTTCATGAAGGGTATTCTATCACGGAAGTTGAAACTCGAGGATTTGGAGACCGTCGCTCTAACTGAAGAGTGCAGTGTTATTCTACAGCAGAAGTTACCTCCTAAGCTCAAGGATCCAGGGAGTTTCACCATACCGTGCACAATTGGCAATCTATCTTTCAACAAGTGTTTGTGTGACTTGGGTGCAAGCATTAATCTAATGCCATTGTCGGTTTTCATGCAACTTGGGCTTCCTGAGCCTAAACCTACAAACATGTCTTTGCAGCTGGCTGATCGGTCGATCACATATCCAAGGGGTATAGTGGAGGATGTTTTGGTTAAAGTGGATAAGCTCATTTTTCCTGCTGATTTTGTTATTCTGGACTTTGAGGAAGACAAGAAGATTCCAATTATCTTGGGAAGACCGTTCTTGGCTACAGGCCGAACTTTGATCGATGTGCAGAAAGGAGAGCTTACAATGAGGATTCAAAATCAGAAGGTCACTTTTAACGTGTTCAAGGCAATGAAATTTCCAACTGAGGAAGAAGAGTGCTTTAAATTGGAGATGGTCGATTCTGTCGTCAATACAGAGATTGAACAACCGCTGAAGTCAGATATAGTGGAGAGAGTCTTGATAGGGGATTCTGATATTGAAGACGAAGAAAGAGCAAAGCAACTTCAGTTGTTGAATGCACCTCCGTGGAAAAGAAAAATTGATGCGCCATTTGAATCTCTTGGATTAGCAGAGCTGAACAATTCTCAGGAGCGACTTAAACTATCTATGGAAAAAGTTCCTACACTTGAACTCCAACCACTGCAGGATCAATTGAGGTATGATAAAGTCTACGAGAGCAACAGGCTATATAAGGAGAAGGTTAAGGACTGGCATGAAAGAGGGGTGGTGAAACATTCATTTGTGCCTGGTCAGCTAGTTCGACGATTCAAGTCTCGCTTCAGATTTTTTCCAGAAAAGCGTAAGTCGAGGTGGTCGGTGCCTATCACGGTTAAATCAGCATTTCCGCATGATGCAGTAGAGATTTTCCATAAGTTTCTGGACGAAGCGTTCAAGGTTAATGGTCAGAGGCTGAAACATGACGTTGGTAATATGGTGAATCGTGAGTTGACGTTCACCGTTCTTGCGACTGGATGAAAAAGGATTCACGTCAAGCTATTGACGTAAAACAAGCGCTTCGTGGGAGGCAACCTACGCGAATATGCAGTATTATGACATGTTGCATGTTTGAGAGACTTGGTGGTTGAAAATATTTGATTTTGTGGGTATATCATCTATAAACCCTCACGAGACAAAACTCGTCCTACTAGGGCTGCCTAGGGGTTTAACGGCTTGTTGCATATGCTCAATGCAATCGTGTCATCTACGAACGTGGTGGTCCTATTAGTTAGTATTATTTTTATTTCTTTATTTGCAGTTTTGGGTACTACTTTCAGAGCCACTGGAGTTGATATCGTTTGGCCTACCTTTGGAGCGGATTCTGTTTATCCGCCACCTGATACACCACCCGAGGAGGGTGGTCCTGCTGATGATTAGGTATTCTCTGCATCTTTCCTTTTTATTACCTTCAATGAGGACATTGAATATTGTAAGTTTGGGGGTGGTAATTAGGGAATGTTAGTGTGTGTTCATGTAGATTCATATTGCATAAGTAGTTAATTCATTCATATCTTTGCATGTTTTGTCATATAGAGCATTCTGTTTTGCATATTTGTTTATATCTATCATGTGAGTCCATTTAGTTGCATTTGCATAGCATATTTCATGATCCCTTAGAACTTGGCTATTTCTTGGTTGATGAGTCGATGTTGATGGGAGTGTAGTTATGATATTAAAGGGTTGATTAAGTTCCTATGAATTGACTTGCATGCCAGAAACAAAATAATTTCATAAGTCTCATTGGTTGCTTTTAGATTTGATCAGACCATGTTTGTTTGGATGTTAGAATTTAACCACTTGCTTATATTTAGAATGTTTTCTATTCTCTTGAAATTCAAAGAAGCACTTAAGTCTAAGTTTGGGGGAAAACAGGGATTTCATGCTAGTTGTTAATAAAGGCTAGGCGTCAAATGGCTAGTAGCCGGCTCATTGAAAAGATGAGTAGTCTAGGGTGGGATGAGAAAAAGCAAAGCGCACTCATTCCGAAAAAAAAAAAGAAAAAAAAAACAGAAAAAAGAAAAAAAAAGAGTTGTATTAGTTGTGTTTATGAAAAATTGATCAGGTTGAGCTCTTTAATACTCGAGTAATTAAGTTCTAGGGGACTTTGTGCCTAGTGACCTAAGACTTTTCCGGTCTGGGATTCGCTAACCTAACGCTCGCTACATGGGTATTATTGTATAAGCCTTTTGGGGTCTCAGCCATTGCACGGTCAAATAAGCATGAGTTTTGTTATGTGTGTCGTAATAAAGCATGATTTCCTGTCTAGCTCAAGTCGAGGTTGAGGTGTCTTTAAGTGGTTTCTTGTGGCTAGAGTTCATTTTATTTATAAGCTTGTGGTTGTTTTGGTGAAGAATAGGATATGGTCTTGGTTTAGTTTGAGAGTATATTGATGAGCATTGCACACACGCACGTTTCTATGTTTGTATTGTTAGTATACGGGAATTTGGTCGAGCTCTGTTTGGAAGATTGCATTCCTTGAGATGTTGACTTGTTGATTTGGTTATGGTTAGTCTGAGGGGATCGTTTGCATTAGCATATTAGTTGCATTCATGCATTGCATTATAGTTAGTAGAGTCTGTTTATGCTTGAGGACAAGCATCGGTTTAAGTTTGGGGGTGTGATAAGTGGATTTCATATCCACTTGGATCGTCCTAAATTGGCTTAAATTGATCGTTTTGTTCTCAAGTGTGTGGTGTTTTTAATGTGTTTTTAGTTAGAATGTGCAGAGCTACAGAATTGGCAGAGTTGTGGAGTTTCCAAGATTATATGTTGGTGTAGAGCATCAATGTGAAAGACATGCAGTTGCGGGAGTTGGAAGCGCAAGGAAATCCTAAACTTGGAAGGATTGGAGAATAAAGAGCTCAATTTGGAGATTTATTAGAAGGAAATTCGGATTTGTTGAGCTACCTGCACATAATTCACTGTTTGGGCCATATCTTGAGATCTAGAAGTCAGAATCGGACGATTTAATAGTCCACGTGAAGATAAAGGAATTATGGACAGTAATCATTCGCGCCCGCGCCCTTATAAGCGCGCCCGCGCCCTATGTGAAGCCTTTTCAAGCGCGCCCGCGCCCCTTCAAGCGCGCCCATCCCTGAAACATTCTGGAAAAAGGCAACTTCGATTCTGAAAAGGAAATTTGCAGCAACAAGTCAGCAGAAAAGCCTATTTAAGCACTTGGTGGACGATTTCTGATAGAGATATTCATACACAACCATATATCTACATACTAATCCATCCACCAGTGAGGAGAACAAGAAGACGGCTGATTACGAAGATCTACTTTTCATCTTTTCTTTGTATTCTTCTAATTAGGCGATACTTTGGATTCTCGTTTGTTCTTTCTTAAACCCTAGCACTTTTATTCAGTATTCTAGACTTATTATTATCATGTTTTCATCAGAACCCACGATGATGAACGGTTCGATTGTGAACTAATCGTCGTCGTGGGATTCTAACGGATTTATTTATGGATTTTAGTAGTTAATTGTTTTAAAGATTTGTGTGTGATGGCTAATTGATATCCTAGTTTGGTTGTGCTTATTCTTCTTGGATGCGTAGCTAACATCTAAGATTGTTTATTAATCTCTATTGAATGCGAAAGTGGATATAGAGGTTTAGAACTTGCCATGCTAGCATAGGTTTATGTATGTTTGTCATGCATGATTCGTAGGTGATTTTAATCATCTTACCTGCCCTATGTAATCTGAATGGATAACTTGCTCGTTAAACCGTTATGTTTTCAAATCTTATAGACATATAGGGTCTAAGTATAATTGGTGTCTGCCCAACTTCTATCTCTTTTGTGGATGTTTGAGTGGTTTGGTATACGTATACTGAAAGGTAGCGTGTACTGATTTCATGTTATCCGATTAGTTATCAAAACCGTCACATGCATTGATTAAAGACAAAAGACTCTAAATGAAGTATTTAATGAAGTTAGGATCCCATTTTTTGATTCTCATAAGTAATTTTGCAGCAATCTTTTCTTTAGTTAATTATAATCTCATTAGTTAATTAAAACACACAACTTTGATAATTGTCTTAGCATTGAATAATAACCATACATTGTTGCATAAGTGCTAAACTATTATAACCAAAGCAGTCTCTGGGGGAACGAACTCTACTTAATCCTGTATTACTTGTGACCGCGTACGCTTGCATGATTTTGTGCGAACAACAATTAAAGCTACAAATTTTAATTAGAAAAGCAATTTAATTTAAAGCCATAGAGTTAAAGTAGTACTTGAGAAGTCAGTTTACTCATTCTTCCCCAAATTGAACTCGTTCTGACTACGAACCCTAACACTCAATTCAAGCAATAAGAATTCAATCATTTATCAAACTAATTGGATTCAGGTATGTCATTGAGATCTTATATACAAGAATTACTAATTATACATGTATATGTATGTATAACCCGCCTATCTCCCTTATCCTTGTATGTATATATTTTGCTTTAGAGCTTTAATTTGTGTCTATTTTGATTTGAATTGTGAGTTTAGTTTATGATTTTTGTCAAGATACCCTTTTTTTTAATAGAAGTGCCACCCGCAAACTTGGGTTTTTGATTTGATGCCTTTGTTGGGTTCTTGTTAATTTGTCACACATGAGAGAACCGTAATTGGGTTATTATATCTCAGAAATCTATCAAGCTCTAATTGGGTGTGTATCTACTTGGTAGTATATCTGGTGTCCTGCTCTTGGTTTGTATCTAATTGGAACTCTGCTCTTGATTTGTAGAGAGAGAAAGAAAATTAAAATGGAGACCCCAAAATCAAAGTTAGAATCAAATCCCAAAGAGAAAGAACCTGTAGTCCAAGAAGAAGACCCGTTGTTTCTGATTCAGATGAGATATATAATATTTAACTATAACAAATTTACTCATTTTAATTGTCTTTTTTTTGTTAAAACATAATTTATGATTGATAGTTTATGTAAGTTGTGTCCAATTTTGTAAGTAACAGGGGTGAATTTTAACATATCTCTAGCAAATTATCGGTCACCTAAATTAAATTTTGGTCTGAATGAGTGTTTTTTTTACTAAATAGAATGAGAGCGCTTGTGGATATTGTTCTCCTTAAATCTTGTGAAACTTGTCATACAAAATGTTTTGAGTATAGTGCTTAGTCAATACATGCCTATGTTGATTAGCCTTTTTGATGTCTGCATATACTAAATTGCTGGCTGATGATGTTTTAAGACTTGTTACATGTAAATCTTAGAGGTGCCGCTTCACCATCAAAGTTTCCTACAGAAAGCAATGCCATGTACAAAGAACAAGGTATCTGGTGACTGAGATAGGCTTCGCCACTTATACTATTTGAGTTACTTGTTTCCGCTACTAACTGGAAGACTGACACCTAATGCCAACCAATTATTAGCAGGACATTCCTCAGGTATGCCACAAACCTGCAGAGTGCAAAAGTTCCAACTTAATAAACTCTGGACAGGAAACTTATAAGGCTAGTATCTACGTGACTCTCTGTTGGCCTCAGTAAGATAATTCAACAGCAGAGAGGTTCATTCTAATCTAATTAACGGCACATTCTTGCATGAACCTAAGATTATATGTGTGTGCATGAACTTACGATTTGGTGTATATCATCCAGCAAATTATAATATTCTATTGGTTGGTTTCAGGGTCTTGTATATGGGAATATGCCCTTCCATTAAGAGTCACATTGGTGTATACTCTTCTTCTACAGTTCTACATTGGTGATACTTTTTGTACATGTGAATTTTATATGATTATGTAAATGTATACATTACGCACACACATAAAACTAATTAGATTTATCTCAGGCTTGGTGAAAAAGTTTGCTAATGCTGGTGATACTACTGCAGTAATAGCTGGAAACACATCTTTTCAGGTAAGAGTTCATAATTGTTAGTCAAAAACGTGATATATCTTTAGCTCTATAGCCCTAAATATGAGATGGAGATAATATAGCTTGAGTACACACCATGAAGTATAGGCCCCTGTATGAGCCTCTTCTAGCAATGGAACTCAACAAGATAGGATATGAATTCAACTTCAGAATGGAGGTTGATTCTATGGAACAGAGTCGGTTCTTTCGATACAACAAAGGAAATAAGTGCCCAGCCATATTGGATTAAGTACTCGGAGCAATATATTCATTGCAAACCTGCAATGTATAGATTGAGTCTATTAACTTACTAATTCTTAATGTTATTTTAGCTGATCTACATAAAATAGATATTTTATATATTTTTCACGCATGGGCTTATGCTTGTGATGTGCAAGTCAATTTTCTTAAGGATCTCTTTTAAATTTCTCTAAACATGCCATTTAAAGAAATAGAAAACAAAAGAATCTATAGGAATGATACTGTTTAAATCACTTGCACGTAGAATTCATTGCAGTCATACCGATAAGTACTGTACATGGGAGATTACACACTTCAAACGTATATCACGTAGAATTCATTACAGAGGATAACATAATTAACATTTTAGTTTCTAATGTAACTGAATTCACATTTTAGTTTCTAATATTATTAAATTGTTCATGTACAAAGCATATCAATATACTGGTTGATAAATCGATTTATGTACTATATTTATGAATCCAGTGATGTCCTCCATTTTTCTCGAGCTTAATCTTTTGTGTTTGTATTTGTTTCTAGGTTCCACCTTCTTATTCCTTATCATGGTCAGGCATCATCAATCGCCGTATCTAGGACATATATTAACTTGATCTGATTTGGTTCAGGTTTTATAAAGTTTACCATGAAGATCTAGGATCATGGAATCAGTGGGAGAATCTAGTTGCATGATTGGATGAATCACATGAGCGAGGACGGAAGAATTTGACGAACTGATGAAAATGTCGAGCACTACTGGAGATGTATTGCATATTTTATCCACCTTATGCTTATAATAACGTTAGAAGATAGATGGATAGATAAATAAGAAGTACCTTGTTGTTGAAGTTGATCCATGGGTATTATTTCTTGTAGACATGGTTTTTGTTTGTACAAAACTTTGTTAAGAGTAGGTTTTTACATTGTTCCAGGTTTATGGAAATGGGTACAGAGAAATAAAAGAAATATATTTTTTTTAATTTTTTTTGACAATATACGTCCCCACATGGGCGATGTATAAAATATAATCTATATACGTCATCTTTTTTGTTTTTATACGTCGGCTTACATGACTTATATACGTTGGCTTTTTGGTTTTTTACGTCGTTTATTCACCGACGTATATGTAATTTTTTACGTCGCCTTTTTATGCGACGTAAAAGACCCCTCACTTTATACGTCCCCCTCCATACGTCACCATTTAACCGACGTATATGACATATTTAACCGACATAAAAGGTCAATTTTGTACTAGTGCGGTAACACTTTTAATCGATGCACGAAATGCACTGTAACATAATTTTAAAATAAACCGACGTTAAAAACAGCTCTAACATTGGCGGCTTTTCTCTCTGTTGTGAAAGGGGTGATGTCTTTGCACTTTTTCTAGTAGTGAATTGTGGTTTTTATCATTCGACAAGCAACTACAAATCAATTCTTGCTTCATTGAGCTACTGTAAGTCAAGTGACTCTGTATAAACAACGGGTCATTTATGATAGTCAACCAATATTTGCAAACACACTTACATTTTAACAAAGATCGTACTGGATAACAGATAATGTTTCAACAAGAACATCATTGGATAGGGTTGTAACTTGGGAGTTTCTCTTTATTTTCTTGATGAACATGCTGTTGAGACATAAAGTGAAGCCAACTTTAAGAATAGAAAAAATAGCTCTAACCATTTTTGAGTGTTTCTGTGAATAAGATTGGAACAGTTCAAGAACTAAGAAAATGACAATCTTGAATATCAAGAACAAGAAATAAAGAAAATGAGAATCTTGAAGTTTCAGAAGAAGAAACAGCACAGTTCCAGAACTAAGAAAATGATAATCTTGATTATCAAGAAAAAGAAACAAAGGAAATGAGGGGGGAAATGGCATGGGTATTTTTCCATTTCCTTAAAAGAAAATTAGACAACAGTTACTTTTATAACCGATGCACCTGTTTTTCAAAAATGAAATTAGACAATGGTTACACTTTTAACTGATACACGAAATGCACTGTAACATGGTTTTAAAATAAACCGATGTTAAAAACAGCTTTAACATCGGTGACTTTTCTCTCCGTTGTGAAAGGGGCGATGTCTTTTGCACTTTTTCTAGTAGTGAATTGTGGTTTTTATCATTCGACAATAAACTACAAATAAATTCTTGCTTAATTGAACTAATGTAAGTCAAATGAGTATATAAACAACAGATCATCTATGACAGTCAACCAATATTTACAAACACACTTACATTTTAATAAATATCGTACTGGAGAATGGATCAATGTTTCAACAAGAACATCATTGGATAGGGTTATAACTTGGGAGTTTCTCTCTTTATTTTCTTGATGAACATGCTAATGAGACTTAAAGTGCAGGCAACTGCAAAAATAAAAAAATAGCTCTAACCATTTTTGAGTGTTTCTATGAAGAAGATTGGAACAGTTCAAGAACTAAGAAAATGATAATCTTGAATAAAAAGAAAAAAAACAAAGGAAATGAGAATCTTGAAGTTTGAGAAGAAGAAACAGCACAGTTCCAGAACTAAGAAAATGATAATCTTGAATATCAAGAAAAATAAACAAAGGAAATGAGAGGGAAAGTGGCACAGGTATTTTTCCATTTTTTTTAAAAGAAAATTAGACAACGGTTACTTTTATAACCGATGCATCTGTTTTTCAAAAATGAAATTAGACAACGGTTACACTTTTAATCGATGCACGAAATGCACTGTAACGTCGTTTTAAAATAAACCGACGTTAAAAACAGTTTTAACATTGGTGACTTTTCTCTCCGTTGTGAAAGGGGCGATGTCCTTTGCACTTTTTCTAGTAGTGAATTTTGGTTTTTATCATTCGACAAGCAACTACAAATCAATTCTTGCTTTATTGAAGTACTTTAAGTCAAGTGAGTCTGTATAAACAACGGATCATCTATGATAGTAAATCAATATTTACAAACACACTTACATTTTAACAAAGATCGTAATAGACAACGGATCAATGTTTCAACAAGAACATCATTGGATAGGGTTGTAACTTGGGAGTTTCTCTTTATTTTTTTGATGAACATGCTGATGAGACTTAAAAGTGAAGCCAACTGCAAGAATAGAAAAAATAGCTCTAACCATTTTTGAGTGTTTCTCTGAAGAAGATTGGAACAGTTCAAGAACTAAGAAAATGATAATCTTGAATATAAAGAACAAGAAACAAAGAAAATGAGAATCTTGAAGTTTAAGAAGAAGAAACAACACAGTTCCAGAACTAAGAAAATGATAATCTTGAATATCAAGAAAAAGAAACAAAGGAAATGAGGGGGGAAATGGCATGGGTACTTTTATAACCGATGCACCTGTTTTTCAAAAATGAAATTAGACAACGGTTACACTTTTAACCGATGCACGAAATGCACTGTAACATCGTTTTAAAATAAACCGATGTTAAAAACAGCTTTAACATCGGTGGCTTCTCTCTCCGTTGTGAAAGAGGCGATGTCTTTTGCATTTTTTCTAGTAGTGAATTGTGGTTTTTATCATTCGACAAGCAATTACAAATCAATTCTTTCTTGTAATTTGAGTGAGTTTGTATAAACAACGGATCATTTATGACAGTCAATCAATATTTACAAACACATACATTTTAACAAAGATCGTACTGGACAACGGATCAATGTTTCAACAAGAACATCATTGGATAGGGATGTAACTTGGGAGTTTCTCTTTATTTTCTTGATGAAAATGCTGATAAGACTTAAAGTGAATCCAACTACAAGAATGGAAAAAATAGCTCTAACCATTTTTTAGTGTTTCTGTGAAGAAGATTGGAACAGTTCAAGAACTAAGAAAATGATAATCTTGAATATCAAGAAGAAGAAACAAAGGAAATGATAATCTTGAATATCAAGAAGAAGAAACAAAGGAAATGAGAATTTTGAAGTTTAAGAAGAAGAAACAGCACAGTTCCAGAACTAAGAAAATGATAATCTTGAATATCAAGAAGAAGAAACAGAGGAAAGGAGAATCATGAAGTTCAAGAAGAAGAAACATAGGAATTTGTGTGTTTAGAGTCAAAGATTTGTAAACTCACTTTAGCGCAAGGAATTTGTAACAATCTTTCTTTTTATATATAATTGTTTTAATAATTATAATTTATCTTGGACTTAGTTGCTGATTTACTATACTGATTAACTTATAATGAACTGCAAGCTCTTTGGTTTTTATTCTCTTAACTATATCAAAAATTTGTTTTATACAATAAATTAAAAATTATTCATACTAGTTGATGACATAATTTGAAGTCGTAATTACTGAAACATATTTTTCTACAAGTTACTTATTAATTTTGTATTTTTGAGAGAGAAAATGATATCATTTTTAAAAGTAGTAACATAATTCTTACTTATTAATATGTATGGTCATGGTTGTATAATTTTTAAAGTCACTTAAAAGGCATTTAAATAATTTAGTTTTTAAAATTATAATGTCATAAATTTTCTTCATATATATGTTTTAGACAAAAGAAATTTAATTAAATACAAACAAACAAATAATTTATATGAAATATATAATGAATAACTAATAAACTATGAATTAAAAATTATGTATTATTACAATATTAAAAGTCATATTCCTATGCATCTTCTCCCTACCAGGGAGGACTCCAGCTAATGCATTCCAAGGAAGGTATGCCTCCTACCAGAGGGTCATATTCCTATGCATCTTCTCCCTACCAGGGAGGACTCCAGCTAATGCATTCCAAGGAAGGTATGCCTCCTACCAGAAGGTCATATTCCTATGCATCTTCTCCCTACCAGGGAGGACTCCAGCTTATGCATTCCGAGAAGGTATGCCTCCTAACAGGAGGTAATATTCCTATGCATCTTCTTGGTGAGCTTTCCGGAAGTACGGATAAGCACCCCGGAAGTACGGGTTTACCAAGGCACTCTAGCAACACCTTCCACAAAGAAGGGTCTTCAAAAATATTCCAAGCAACACCTTCACAAAGTAGGACCTTCAAAAATAATTTTCAAGCAACACCTTCATAAAGAAGGGCCTTCAAAAATAATTTCCAAACAACACCTTCATAAAGAATGGCCTTAAAAATAATTTCCAAGCAACACCTTCATAAAGAAGGGCCTTCAAAAATAATTTCTAAGCAACACCTTCATAAAGAAGGGCCTTCAAAAATAATTTCCAAGCAACACCTTCATAAAGAAGGGCCTTCAAACAATATTAAACAAAAACAACCACAGAATCTAAGAATGTCCAATGTTTATGAGTAAATGTATGATGCACGTGATGCACATGATGATATGAATGAATGCATGATGCGAATGATATAGGTGCTTCAAAACAAGATTACCCCGAAGGGCCTTCACAAGACGATCACCCCGTAGGGCCTTCAAAACAAAACTCACCCCTAAGGGTCTTCAAAAAGAACCATTGTCTTCATACCAGAAATATGTAGCCGCTCTTGACATAAAAAATTTCAAAATTGATGAAATTGGTCTTCACACATTCATACACTTAGAATATGCTCCCGCACAAAATAAGGTCGCTTTTAAAAAGCATCTTCTTCCAATTGCAGAGGTGACACTTCCAAGTAAAGTGAGGCGTGTTGGGGTGTAATGGCTACCCCCCAGTTTCTTGCAACAAAAGTATTTTTTGTAAAAGAAACTAGTTCTTGAAAGAAGGTCTTCAAAAATATTATGATCTTCAAAAAAAGGTCTTCTAAAATGCTATTATCCTCGAAAGAGGCTCTTCAAAAATAATTCAACTCCAAATCTGAAAATATTTTGTCGAATATATATGTGTGACGGAACAATATACATAAATATTTATAATTGCAGCTAATTAAAATTTTAAAAAACTTATCTCGATTTTCCTTTTTGTTGGTGGATTCCGAATTTTTTGGTTGCCAGAATATTTCGCGCTTCATGTTCTTGCAAATCTGGCCCTGCTTGTTGTCTTCGATTGAAGTAATTATAAGCTCCAAGTTTGTTTGAATTTTCTTGTTTTTTTTCATGCACAAGCTAGTGAAGTAACCAAATCATATGATACGAATATCGCATCACAATTCTTTAAATCATATGATATGTATAGTTTCAAAAATGTATTTAAAACTCATTCCCATTCCCGTTAACCGGGTTGAAATCCCATGATCCAAATGTACCACAATAAGATGGATTCTACTAGTCACATACCTTCCAAAAGACCTCATTACTGCTTCGCTTCTTCTGTTGTGCACTAAAGATGTAATGCCGATTCAAAATCTTTAGACAACAATTCAGTCCTGCATCCATAATTCAAATCAGATAAAAGACATAAAACATACATCCATTATAGAAAGTTACCCAGAATTATAGCACGGCAATGTAAGGCCAGCAGAGAGAATACAAAATGTACATATCTACTTGTGGTGACATGTTGTATCTCCAACTTTCTCTATACGTACATAAATGTCATATATGAAGAAGCAAAAAGCATGTAACCCAGATGTACAAGTCATGAAAAATGATTCAATTGCCCCAAAGGTGCAATGAAGAATCTTTAAAACTATTTACTACATAATGCACCTCATAATTTTCTCATATGTAATTCTCTAGTAGCATTAGTAATTAAGAGTAAAAGTTTGTTCTGGACAGGTAGTATCACTTCTGTCAAGCGAAAGGGTATTTAGTCAGGTTCACATAATAAAGCACTCAACAACTTAGTATATACTAAGAACTGTAACAATTCAAGCATGCTAAACACATACAATTTCATAACAACAATCTTTCATCAAAGTTAAAGACTGGACGTACCTATTCACCTTCTTGGGTTTGGTTTTCTTGTTTTTGTCCTTCGTAATCAATTCCATTCCCTCAATAGTAACTAGGCTCTCTGAGTGACCGTAAGACTATGACCAATTTGGTTCCAAATTGTCAATTCCAATAAGAAGAGTTACAAGATCGGTTTTGGGATCATAGAGGCACAGGCCACGATTATTTTCTATCAGCTCCTCAAGTACTATCAGACCGGTTTTAAAGGACTGTTGAGGTTGATGAAATTCTAAATAAGGAAAAGGCCCAATAGAATACATCTTTATCCAACTAGTATTGTCGTCATCTAGCACATACATGTCAATCTTGTGTTCCTCAAGTGCTCCAGGAGTACACTAAACGATTGCTGCAACAGAATTCTGATATTCAAATGGTTTTACCCAAGTATCTCCCCTGAAGTGTTCCGGATAATGAACCTTCTTATACAACCTGGTACAAGGATCAATTCCAGCCAAAATATAATTCTGCTGATTCGATCTCGGATCATCCGGCATCACATCATCTCCCACAAAATACAGAACCCTTTTCACAATAAACTGACAGTGACACTGACTAGGCCAAAACGAGAATTCACCATCAACATCCTCCCAACACCCCCTATTCACCGAATAAATCTTCACCCAAGCCCATTTACATTTCGCAAAAAACTCGGCCCTCGAAACATATGCAGTAACAATCCTTATAATCCTAATATCATCATTCCCCTCATCATACCCCAACCCATAAGATGAACACGTACGATCATCCCCACGACCCCCACACCCTCTTTCTCTACCAATCTTAACAATCTTCCATCGATTAATCCCAGGGTTCCACAAACCAACAAACCTCTCATTCAACTCCCCCAAATTCATAACCAACACAACCCCATTAACCGAACCCAGGGTTTTGCAATGGAATTTAGCAATTGCAGTGAAATGTACAGTTTTGTTTGGGCAAGTGCTTTTCTTGAAATCGGAAGTTGGTTGTACACTTGTACTCGGTATTTTAAGTAATTGTTTTTATAATCCGTGCGAGCCGCTCGGCATTCTTATATTATAAAATGTCGATTTATTAAAGATAATATATGTTTTATTATAAATGGGATCAGTTTTTATTAGAAAGGAAGGGTCATATATATATTTAATGAAATGTATAGATTTTGTTGCGAATGAATAACATAAGTAAGACCTGTAATTTTGAAGTGATTGTAGTCTTGTAATTACGGAAGATTAAACTATTTTAAATTAGTGTGACTTATTTTACAATCGTCGTGTAACTTTAAAAAAACAAAATAGTATTTAACCTGTTTGAAGTAGTCAGTGACGCATATCAAATCATATTCTTCTGACTTCGAAAAACAAACCTATTGGTCTTATTATTACATCTTCCGTATCCAAATTCCTTATTTGGTTGACATTCATTGTCCACTCGTCATATCCAATATTTTTTATCATCATTTATTTGGTTTATAATTACTTTTGATCTTCCTGAACCGTCTACTATATAAGCAAATAAATGTAATGAACCAAATAGCGAACCTGGATACGAAATATGCAATAAGGCCAATAGTTTGTTTTTTCAGTTTAGCAAAATAAGATTTGATATGCAGATCAAATCATATTTTGTTAACTTCGAAATTCAAATTTATTGACCTTATTATTACATCTTCTGTATCCAAATTCCTTATTTTGTTGATATTCATTGTCCACTCGTCATATCCTTATTCTTTATCATAATTTATTTGGTTTATAATTATTTTTGATCTCCCTAAACCGTTTACTATATAAGCAAAAAAATTGTAATGAACCAAATAGCGAA
This sequence comes from Heracleum sosnowskyi, assembly GCA_030848705.1. Lineage (NCBI taxonomy): Eukaryota > Viridiplantae > Streptophyta > Magnoliopsida > Apiales > Apiaceae > Heracleum > Heracleum sosnowskyi. Next base: position 1,690,022 of record CM061242.1, on the reverse strand, counting down.
CCTGGATACGAAATACACAATAAGGCCAATAGTTTGTTTTTTCAATCTAGCAAAATAAGATTTGATATGCATCTTGCAATAGTGAATGAAGTTCTAAATAAGTTGGTAATCTCCTTCAATTAACAATTATCAATCATTATTGTCACAATTTATTTAATGTTTAAAAGTTTTAATATTATATTTTATATATTTTAAATAAAAATAGTATCTAGTCATAAATTATTAATATTAAATATTGAATTATAATAAATATCAATGATATGCAATAATGAGTTGGACACAATTAATGTACGCATATTAAAGTAGACGAGTATTAATAGTAATTAATACATATATAATTAAAATATAATTCGGAAGGGTATTTTGGTAATTTAACTTGAACAAATTGGCTCATTAAACTCCCTAGTTGCTCTATTATATAAGGTTGTGCTCACATGAGAACCCCCATTATTGTGAGAACTGAGATCTAATCTCAGTCACAAATTTCTTTTATCTAAACTAAATCCTAACCACATATTTGATATTTTCAAATTTTATCTTTTATCCTCGTCTCTCTCATCTACCCTATTCTCTTTCTACCCACCAACTCTAGCACCTCCACTACCACTGACCTCTAGTCGTCTTCGTTACCACCAACCCTCGCTGCCACTGGCCCCTCTCTCCCTCTCCCTCTCTTCCTTACACACCACATGCATACAAGCACACATAGTCAATTCGTTTCGTTCGTGTATTTTCGTGTCGTGTACTTTCGTGTATAAAAATACTAAACTGAAACACGACCCATTAAGAATTCATTTCGTTTCGTGTTCGTGTACCATCATTTTGTATACTTTTCGTGCCGTGTTTCGTGTAAATTTAAATAAAAATTAAAATATAATAAATAAATAAATAAAATATTTAAATATTAGAATTTTTGGTTTAATTTTTACTAGCTGACTCTTAAGTTAATAATTCATAAAGAGTCAAGTGTGATCGAATCTTGTTAAAGTTAAATTTGAAACTATTTTCTTTTTTGTTGTTGTAAAAATAATATATACAACATTTATTTATTATATGTATTTATATAATTTTAAAATATTTATTTAATTATTTCGTGTACTTCCGTTTCGTATCGTGTACCCAAGGGTAAACCCAAAACCGACACTATAATTATTCGTGTAATATCGTGTTTGTGTACTTTCGTGTTCGTGTACCGCAAAAGTGAACACAAACCCAATATTATTGTGTCGTGTACGAAATTATCAGCTCTAATACTACCTTTAACAACCCAAACTCCGGCGATCACAAAATTTGTACTTCAATTTGAAATTCCCGCGACCACCAAATTTGTACTTCAATTTGAAATTCCCGTCGTTTGTGATATTCTGGTGATTTTTATAATTTTTTGCAGATTTATGTGATTTTCTGGTGATTTCGAGTGTGTATCCATATAAGTATGGTTGAATCTAGTAAGATGTTGGTGATTTCATGGTGGTGGTGGTGGAAAAAGTGGCCGAAAATGGTGGTTGGAGATGGTGAATATAGGGTGATTTGATTGAGATAATTTTTTTTTGAATCTGATGATTTTATGGTGCTGATAGTATGGTAGGGGTGCTGGTGGTGGTGATTAATGATTGTGTAGGTGGTGGTAATGTTGATGGTGGTGATGGTGGTGGTTGCATTGTGGTTATTAATGATTAATGTATTAAATACGTGATGATTTTGTGTTGATCTTTGGTGTTGGTGTTGGAGATAGTGGTGGAGTGATGATTTATAGGTAGTAGTTGGAAGTGGTGGCCAAAATTGATGATGGGAGATGCTTGAAGTTCAAAGGATGTAATGGTGATTTTATGTTTGACGGTGGTGATTATTTCTAAACTGTGGTGATTTTAGTGATTACGTTGGTGACTATTGCTGGTCGTCGGAGGTGGTGATCGCCGAAAATGGTGATCACTAGTTGTTGGTGGTTGGAGGTGGTGGAATATTAATTATAAGACTTAATTACAGAAAATGGCCTCAACTATAATAGTTTTGCAAGAAAATGGCGCATGTATAAAATATAGCACTTGCATGATTACATTATTTATTTTTTGACATTTGATTGCATTCCGTTAAATTATTATAACAGACGTTAACTAGACGAGGGTATTGTGGTCTTTTCCTCTATAATTTGATATCAATACATTATGTACACATCAATACATTATGTACACAATCCAGAGACCCATGCACTCGCATATACAAACATACATATACACATGAGCATGCAGTGAAATCGTGGAACTCCTCTATCTTCTTCACTATTTCATAACCCCTCTCTCTAAAAAAACATTTACTTTCCTTAGTATGTGAGGCTTTAGCCTTCAAATTTGGCCCTTTTCTTGTGCTTTCTTAATTGAAAATTCTATTCAGAGAATAAAAAAGATAAATTTTGAAACCCAATTCACCATTTCTATACATACATAAATTTTTATCAAGTCTTATATCCTCAAGAACCACAAACAAACTGAAAACCCCACATGGTTTGCATCATTTTTCATCCTTATATATAAATATGTATCTATATCTAGTTGAAATTAGGTATTTGGCGAATAAAGTTAAGGTTTTTATGGTAGGAGATGGATCAAATTAGTAAATGGTGTTTGATTATGTGATATTAAGGTTAGGATCAGGATCCAGATTGGGGATTAAAGAATTTTTTGTTTTTTTGATGATCAGGATTGAGGTTGTGATTGAAGTGTCCATTTTGATGTTGCATCATCTCAGTTTGTTTAATTGAGGTGTCATATTTTTATTGTGAACTTAACATGTACTTCAACAAGAGTAAATTTGAGTTTAATGGATAGATTATGAGCTTGGAGAGAAGTAATTTTATGAAATTACTGGGAAGCCAACTGATTGTTAAGAAAATTGAACATCTTTCAAATGTAGAGAACAAAAAGTGGGTGGGTTTGATTCATTAAAAATAGCGGGATGTGACATATATGTCCTCGAGTAATTAACATCTGTTAACATAACTTAACGGAATGCAATCATGTGATAAAAAAATTGTATAGCCATTAAAGTGCTACTTTCTATACATAGGCCATTTTTCTGTAAAAACGATTATAATTGTGATCATCTTCCTATGATTATAAATAAAATGAATGAATGGTGAGAGATGAATATAAGGTACATAAATGAATGATTGGAATTAGATCTCATATCTCACAATAGTTGAGGGTTCTCAATGAAGTGCGACTCCTATTATATATACAATAGATTCGATTATTTTTAAATAATTTGATTTTTATTCGAATTTGGTTCGGTGAAGTACAAAATTGAATTAACCATCAAGATTGAGTAATTTTATTATTTTTCAAGTGCTACTATCTTTTATCCAAAATTTGAATCGAGTCGAGTATAAAATTGAATTAATGATCTAGAAGAGTGAAATAAAAACAGTAATAGGAAGTTCAATTGAGAAAAGTCCAGCTTAATTTTAATTCTTTCTACAATTTGGTTCGGTTTGAATTCTGAAAATGTTGGATATATTTTTTGATTTTTTTTAAGTTCTGGATCTTTCAGATACTGTAAACACTGTCGAAATATAGCAATTGACAGGATTCAAATGGCAATTAATAAGGTTTATCGCCTACGTTGAGTTTTTTAAACAACACAAATTAAATAAGAGCAATCTACAGACTACAGTTCATGTTCCTTGAAATTGCATAACATCCAATCTTAATGCCTTCATTTCCGCAGCATCCGTCCAGTATTAAGCTTCAACAAAACACAAATTCATATCTGGAAGTTAAAAACCAACAGGAAGATTAGATATGCAAACTACAATAAATTCATAAATTTAGACCTATTGTAGAAAGAGACCATACCAGCTTATAAATTGAAACCAGCAATTAAATTACTAATACCACATGTATAGCAATTAATCAATTAGCCAGGATCAAAGACATAAAATAGACACTCAAACTGATGAAAACATATATTTACATCTGCCTGTGCAATGCAGCAAGCAAAAGAACACTTTTAACTCATGATGCTTTAAACTGGCAGTTATGCTGGTAGCATTTTAAACTAAGCACAACTTATTCATTAAAAAATGCGACTGACTCGGGTATATATTCAAAACTGAGCATAACTGCATATAATAATCAGGATAAGCCGATAAGTAGAATTGTATACGTGTAGACAGAGATTAGTATCTCATACAATGTCAATCACTTAGGTAAGAAAAGATCTGAAGATAATTACTTCGCTTGAAGAAACATTGGGTCCAACGACTGGTATTACAACATTCTGAGAGTAACTTTACAAAGAGCACCAATCTATGAAGGTGAATTAAAAAATCAATCCATAATCATTAAACTTTGATATACAAGCTCCTTTTATATGGAGATAAAGAAACTGCCTTCAAATTGTAAATGAACAGGCCTAAAATGTATAACTAAGGAAATTTGGTCATCTAGTTCAATCTTTATTGCAGCTAACTCATTACAAAAACATACATCTCCAAAACTTAAGGATTGAAAGGTGGATGTTTTGAAATATAATCAGAAGCCAGGGAGTTCAGTAAAATAGCTCTGGAAGAAAGGTTTGCATCTGTCTTAAAATTTTACACTACTTCACCTCTACCGGGAGTAAAATGATCTCTTCAGCCAACAAAAATTGGGTCCAATGACTGGTATTACAACATTCTATTGATACCACCATTCTGACAGTAACTTGATTTCTCGATTAAGTTAGGCAACAGAGCTAATTGCATATAACTTATAAGAGTAGAGAGCATTTCTATGGCTGTCATAATTCATATACAAAAGGTTAGCGTTAATGTACTATGCAGGTGTGTATGTAAACATCACCACGCATAGCATTTGAGTACATGTGATTGTTGTTAATAAGGATCAATATTTACATCAAGCGAAATGATATCTTCAGCCAACAAAAATTGCATAGAAAGCTTAAATTTTACGAAATTGAGATTCAAGAAAGAAACATAAAACTTCAGTATCTGCTTCCATTAGCAGATTAACTTTGTAGACTGGAGATTCTTATGTAAACGATCATGATATAAATATGTAATTACAAGAATAATACTATAATGTTCTTACAAAACGAGAGCATGTACTAAATATTGTAAACCATGTCAATTATGAACTACGTATACGTAGAAAAATGTACTATTGTATGTGCAATCTTCAGCATCTATTATCTAAAATCAAGATTTTTCAGGATGTAAACAGGATATATGCACAGACATGCGTAGTCACTCAGGCTACCAGCCATAAATTCAACCTGATCATGTTTCAACTATGATTCTTGATATTGGGGATACTCTTTGTATATTGTTTTCTGAAATAATGTTTTACCACACTTAACAACAATATTTAATCATTACATTTGAGGGAAAAAAAAGAAGATAAGCATGTACGTATATCACAACGGTGAGCTACACATAACATTGGCCAGTTTAACTATTCCAGGGCACAGGATACCTGAAAATTATTACTTCATATTATCAAATTAGTGTTTTTGCTATATATCAATCAAATGATCTTCTAACAGAAAACAATGTGTTGGCCTGCTTTGAGATGTAGTTAGTATTAGTACGTCGACAGATAATATTATGCAACATTCTGTCTATTTGCATTCATGACTCAACCAACCAAGGTAAACTTACCAGACTTTTGAAAAGAAGGTTTAGAAAGAACGCCTTATATATTTTTATTTAATATAGGGAAAGTATTAATTTTATTAAAAAAGGAGAGGCTTTAACAGAGTAGTCTACCTGGGTCTGCTTTGTGAATTAACTACACAAGAAAGCATGTAAACTAGATCTTCATATCAGTTAATTTTTGTTGCAGATTGCAAGAGGTTCTGCAAAAGCAAACCCGAAGCGTGCCAGGCAGTTATCTACCATAACTGTTGCTCCAGTACAGGGTATTACAAGCACTTTAGATTACACTCCCTGTATAAAATCTCATACTACACTTCAGATTTCTTAATTTGGTGCCAGTAGGAATGTTCCACAATATGGAAATAACAAGGACAATACTGATATAGGCTAAGCACATTAATTAAGAGCACCTATACACGAAGGTGAATTAGAAAATCAATATTTCAATTTTTAAGTGTTCCGTAATCATTAAAATTATATACAAGCTTCTTTTATATGGAGTAAAGAAAACTACCTTCAAATTGTAAATGAGCCAGCGTAAAATGTATAATTGAGGAAATTTAGTCATCCAGTTTATACAAAAAATGTATATCCAAAGCTAAAGGACTTTAAGGTAGTTGTATTGGAAAATATGATAAGAAGCCAGAGAGTTAAGTAAAATAGTTCAGGAAGAAAGGTTTGCATCTGTCTTGAAATTTTACACAAGTTTTCATCCATCGAAAGTAAAATGATCTCTTCAGCCAACAAAAATTGCATAGGAAGCTTAAATTTAACGATATTGAGATTCAAACAAGAAACATAAGTATAACCTTTCATCATATTACTAAGTGTACCGCATTAAGAAGGATTCTACACCACATTAAGAAGGATTCTACAGGTCTGTACCTTCTGAAAGATCTCATAATTGCTTCGCTGCTTAGTGTCGTGCACTAAAGATGTAACGCCGATTCAAAATCTTTAGACAACAATGCAGCCCTGCATGCATGATTCAAATCAGGTAAAAGTCATAGTCATAAAACATACATCCATTATAGAAAGATATCCAGAACTATAGCACGGCAGTGTAAGGCCAACAGAGAGAAGATCAACAGAGAGAAGATGAATTCTACATATCTACTTGTGGTGACATGTTATATCTCCAACTTTCTCTACGTGTACATAAATGTTATATACAGTATGAAGAAGCCAAAAGCATGTGACCCCGATGTACAAGCCATGAAAAGTGATTCAATTGCCCCAAAGTTGCAATGAAGGATCTTTAAAACCATAACTACAAACTGCACCTCATAATTTGCTCATATGCAATTCTTTAGTAGCATTAGCATAAACTGCACCTCATAAACTGCACCTCTTTAGAGAAGCAGAACACTGAAAGTGTTCCTAATTTCCAGTTCAATCCCTCACTTGTTGATAATAATTCACATCCTTTATATGTTCACAACAATGATCATCCTGGTCTAGTGTTGATTGCTAAGAAATTGATTGGTCCTGATAACTATGCACCGTGGAGTAGATCTATGCAAATTGCTCTTAATGCTAGAAGCAAGTTCGTGTTAGTTAATGGATCATACAAGAAACCAGATATTACTTCTCCGTTGTTTGTACAGTGGGAGCGAGTAAATGATTTGGTTATCACTTGGATTCTTAACAGAGTAGCTGAAGATATTAGTGATGGTTTGAACTATGTGACAACTGCTAGTGAAGTCTGGAATGAGTTACACGAGCGTTTTTCTGGTGTCAATGGACACAGAATCTTTCAGGTCATGAAGGATATTCACAGTTTAGACCAAGGCAATAAGTCTGTGGAAGTGTATTTTCACAAGCTTAAAGGCTTGTGGGATGAATACTCTATTTTAGAACCCAGTGTAAGTTGTGTTTGTGGAGTACATAAGGTTCAGGTGGAAAGAGATCAGAAACGGAAGCTTTTACAGTCTAAGTTGTGTTTGTGGTTGATGGATTGTTTCATTTAGAGTTTCAGTCCATTGACATTTTTCCAACATACTCTTCCCAAACTTCTTCCATGAGCCATCGTGTTTTAACTAAAAGTCAACTTAGTGTTATTTGGCACATGCAGCTTGGGCATGTTTCCAGTGATGTCATTCAAAAGATTCCTGCTGTTGGTTGTACTGTACTTGAGAGTTGCACCCAACAATGTCCTGTATGTCCAATATCAAAACAAACTAAATTGCCTTTTCAATTAAGTTCTAGTCGTGCTATTCATGTCTTTGATCTTATTCACATCGATCTTTGGGGGCCTTATGCTTCTCCTACTCAAAATGGCTGTAAATTTTTTCTAACGATCGTTGATGATCATTCCCGTAATGTTTTGGTTTTTCTTCTTCCTTCTAAACAACACGTTTTTTCTCAGCTTAAACAGTTTTTTTCCTATGTGGACACCCAGTTCAGTCTTCAGTTAACCAAATTCGTAGTGATCATGGGACATAATTTTTTAATCCTGCTTTCATTTCTTTTTTACTTGAGAAAGGGGTTGTGCATCAGGCATCTTGTGTTGGTACACCAGCACAAAATGGTCGTGTTGAACGCAAACATCGTCACCTCTTATCCATTGCTCGTGCTTCACGTTTTCAATCAGGTTTACCTTTGCGTTTTTGGGGTGAGTGTATCTTGACAGCTGCTTACATTATCAATCGTCTTCCTACTCCTGTTTTAGATTTTAAAACGCCTTACGAGTGCCTTCATCATTGCCTTCCAGATTATTCATTGTTTAAGGTTTTTGGCTGCTTGTGTTATGCGTCTATACATGAATCTGATAAGTTTGGACCTCGAGCCATCCGTTCTGTTTTTCTAGGGTATCCTCTTGGTCACAAGGGTTACAAACTATTAAACCTCACTACCAAAGAACAGTTCGTATCTCGACATGTTGTCTTTTATGAATCTGTATTCCCTTTTCTCGATCATACTCATACTCCTTCTACTCAGGATCCTTATTTTCTACAGCATTGGATTCAAGACAATGATACTTCTGATTTTTCTAGTCCAAGTTCACAGGTTCCTTCTTTTTCTACTTCTGCTCCAGAAGTTGCAGTTCCTTTTTCTTCTGGTTCTTCTGATATTGAGGGTGGTCTTTTGTCTCCACCTCTTGAAGATGGTGTTTCATCTACTGATTTATCACTTTCTTCTGAAGATTCTTAGTGGAATACTTTACCACCAGATAGTGACACTTTGACTTGTTTACATCCGGAGGTTGACCCAATTTCTTCTTCCAATGAGCTTTTGGTTCGTAAATCTACCAGGGATAGAAAACGTCCTGTGTGATGGTCCGTGTTAGCGATTTTACACATCAAATGCAAGTGCACATATCGTTACAAGTAGTATATAAAATTCGTTCCCACGAGGACTAATTTAAGCTGTTAAATACCATTCACTATCTTTCTCATAATTCAAGTTAGATAAAAATATGATCAAAATTATATTACAAACTACTCCTAAAATATACAAATCAACAAAAGAATAAAAACAAGATAAAAATATCTAGGCCTTTAACTTCATCTTGAGTCTAACAAATATCATCATCTCTAATTTCATGTTCTAGTCGCTAGTCTAGGGTACATAAATAATCACAAGGACCTCCCGAATCACAAGTGAATCTAACTTATAAGATTAATCTCATATTCCTATGCATAATTTAAATCCATAAGCAACATTAACACATAACCCATTTTTGGCTACTCGAGGTGATTAGGTATATTCCTATCCTAAACACAAATTAACAAATATATTAATCTCAAGTTATATTGAATGGTTCTAAATTTAGGCTATCTCTTCCAAGCATCCCCAAATTAATAAATCAATCTCAAAGTTAATTACTCTTTGAGAAGCATTACACCCAAATCAATATAATCAACCATAATGAACATAAAATAGAAATTGAAAAGAACACTCATATATAAACTCAAGAATTCATTAAAGCCCTAGAATAACAATTAGTTCAACATCTTAAAGAAAAACACAACAAAAGATTAAAGAAGATGAAGGAAAGATAAAACTCGTTAAGATGTTGCTTCAATCTTCCATCTATTTGTGATTTCTCCAAGTATCTTCTCCTCTCGCTTTTCTTCTCTGTTCACTGTTCTAAAACTACGTGTCTACTCTAATGTCTAACCGCAATCTAATAATGTCTAACTGATTAATATATTATAATACAAGTGTTTTAATGATTTAATAGAAATACAAGAAAAATCCTAAATAAAAAGGTAATTTTAAATAGGTAATTCGTAGCCTGACTTTATGGACTGATTCTGGGCTGTTAAGAGCAGAGACAAATATTAAGCCCAAGACAGAAATATTGGCCTTCTTCTGAGCTTTCCAATGACTGCTTACGGGCCTCAAACGGACTTATAGAACTCCCAATAGAGCCAAAACAAAGAAAGCTTTGAAATCTGTCCAAAAATCTGATTTTTCAATAAATTAACTCCCAAAAATCCAATTTCAGCTCCAATCCATTATTTTCTTGATTCCTACAATAAAACATTAAAACACATGAAATAAGATCCAATTCCATGCAAAATAACTAAACATATAGGGATAGACTAATAATAAATAACTACTCATCAGTCTGATTTCCAGTGTCCTCCTGTTCCCCATTCTACAACATTGGTTAAGTATCATATGGCTAATTTTGTTTCAACTTCTTCTTTTTCTACTGGGCATGCTGCTTTCATGGCTAAGGTTGCTCAAACTAAGGAACCTACTTCTTTTGCTAAGGTTGTTCTTGATCCCAAATGGGTGGCTTCTATGAATAAGGAACTTGATGCCCTCGAATCAAATAATACTTGGGTCCTAGTTTCTCTTCCTCCTGGCAAACAGTCCATCGGTTGCAAGTGGGGTTTTAAGCTCAAATATCATGCCAATGATGATATTGAACGCTATAAAGCCCGTCTTGTTTCCAAGGGTCACACTCAAGAACCTGGTATTGATTTTCATGACACCTTTGCTCCTGTTGCAAAGGGTGTTACTATCAAAGTTGTTATGGTTGTTGCATCCTCCAAGAATTGGCCCATTTTTCAGTTAGACATCAACAACGCATTTTTACATGGGGATCTCTTATAGGAAGTTTATATGGATCTTCCTTTGGGTTATGTTGTTGATATCTCTACTTCTCGTTTGGTCTGTAAATTGATCAAATCGATTTATGGTTTACGTCAAGCTTCCCGTCAGTGGCACAAAAAGCTTTCTGATTTCCTTCTTGCTCTTGGTTTTCGCCAGTCATTGCCTGATTATGCCTTGTTTACACATCAACTTGATTCTCATTTCACTTTGGCCGTGGTTTATGTCGATGACATCTTGCTTACTGGCAATGATATTGTCTTTATTCAGTCTATCAAGAAGGCCTTACATGACAAGTTTGGTATCAAGGATCTTGGTAAAGCTAAGTATTATTTAGGCTTAGCGGTTTCACGTAATGACAATGGCCTTTTGTTAAGCCAGCAGAAATTTGTTCATGACCTGTTGGCTAGCACTAATCTTCTTGATTCTAAACCTCTTTCTATTCCTTTGGACCAGAATATCAAGTTGTATGATAATCTTAAGTCAGGGGCTTTGATCAAGACTTCTTCTTTATACCGCAGTTTGGTTGGTAAATTGTTATACTTAACATTTACTCGTCCTGACATTAGTTACTCGGTTCATTTGTTGAGCCACTTTATGCATGCTCCTCAGGAGAAATATCTTGATGCTTTATTTCGTGTTCTTCGTTATCTCAAGTGTACTATTGGATTGGGTTTATTTTTCCCTGTCAACAATGAGTTGATTCTTCAGGGTTTTTATGATAGCGATTGGGGTGGATGCACCATTTCTGGCCGTTATGTCACTGGATTTTGTCTTCAATTGGGCTCTGCACTCATTTCTTGGCAAGCAAAGAAACAAACTGTGACTTCTCAAAGTACTGCTGAGGCAGAATATCGAGCCTTGGCCTCGATAACTACTGAGATTATGTGGCTTAAGTATCTTCTTGCAGATTTGCAGATTGTTATCCCTCATGTTGTTGTTTTTTGTGATAATTAGGCTGCTGTTGATATAGCAAATAATCCAGTCCAACATGCCCGAACAAAGCATATTGAACTTGATTGTCACTTCATCCGTGAAAAGGTTCAGGCTGGGATTATTTGTCCAACTAAAATCTCTTCCAAGCTTCAGTTAGCTGACATTTTTACAAAGGTTTTGGGTAGTACGCAACATTGGTTCATTTGTTCCAAACTAGGTCTTCACAATCCTTGTGTATATCTAGTTTGTGGGGGGAGTAATACAGGGGTTCAAGTTCATTCTTCAGCATTGGTTCAACTTAAGCTCATGCCACATCACAAGGCTTCTATTCAGAATGCTTTAGATTCACAAGTAAACAAGAGCTTGCAGCAATATAGTTGGGATTGACAACTGGATTGATAGCTAGAACACAGTTGTATCTTTCTGTTAGAGTTTGTTAGGATTTGGAATGTTCCTATATAAACTGCATGGTAACAAACAAGTCTGCAACTTTGATAAACTGTTTTTCCAGAAATGAATTGTTTCTTTCCTGTACTTGCCTATCCATTCTGTATAATCACACATAGTTATACACAAATCTATTCATTATTCATATAGAGAAGGTTAGAGCTTATACCATGACCTGTGTAGGTGTTTATGTTAACATCACATATCAGATCTTCTTTTAGAACACGTGCTTGTTGCTAGTAAGGATAGGAAGCTAACAAATACTACATATCAGATCTTCTTTCAAACATGAAGCTCAATTGCAAGAGAACTTCACTTCTACATTCATATTAATTTGAGCCTAGTAGACATAATGAAAACACAAGTTGTCATCAACCGCACCCATTTAATCGCATGATTTCAGAGGTTTTCACCTTTCTTGCTTTTCATTTATACAACGAAATCGCTGTAGAATTGGATAACAGCCAACTAACTTAAGCATATCATACTCCCCTGGTTGTAAATGAAGCACAAGCATAGCAAAGCAAGATCCAACGAAGACTATATTGACATCTAACATAGGTATTTAAATTAGCATAACAAAATATAGAAGATAATGTTGACTAACCTAGAGATTAGTAAAATTACAAGAACAGAGCATTGTAATTACACCTACAGACCTTTCTTTTTTTAAATAGTTATTCTTAATATCATCAACTTGCCTCCTAAAAAAAACTATGTAATAAGCCTGTATAGGTCACAGATTCAAGTGCTTATGTAACTAACATATAGTCCAAAACTATGCGGACTCGAGGGGAATAATTGTTAGAATTTCTAAGATAGTATTATTGAAAACAGCAGATTGGAAGCCGGAGAGCACAAACCCTAGCAAAGAATATTATGGAACTTAGATCGTAAGAATATTATGAAACTGTACCTGCATACATGCACACACCCTAGCAAAGAGGAAAAGATATATCCAACCTCCACATGACAAAATTAATTGTACATAGTGAGGTGCCAGGTTTTTCTTTAAATACGCTAAGTTGCAACACACAAGTATCAAAGACCAGATCCTGACAGTGGTTCAACCAAGAACTTGTCTTCGCAATAGGGAGTTTCAATTCAAACAGTTGTGGTGCCCCTAGGAATTCCCCTCTCATTATCATCGTCAATACAACACACAAATGCAGTTGTGTTTACAAACATTGCTAATACATGATACCACGCCAAAATTGTGCTTTTGCTTTTGGTTGCCAGAAGAGAGGGTCAGCGTTAAAATGAGCAGTTTTATACATAGAGTGATTCCACATCTGTATGTAGATTACATCAAGTCATCAACGTATACACAATATGAATTTAGGCTCCAAGTCCTCACCCTTGAGTCGGTACATGCTTATTTTGAAGTTTAAGGTATACAAAGGGCATGAAACAAAGCTCTTTAGCATACTTCTATATCTCCACTAAACAAAATTTATAGCAGAATGAAGTAGTAATAACAGAGGATATATAACATAAACCTGAGATTTTTCTTTCGTTAATAAAACATAACAAAGGATATCAAAGCCTCTCTATTTTTAAACAAATACAAACACAATAAAAAAAACATAATAAAACTAACAATAACATAACCAAAATTATCCGGAGCTTACACATCAAAGCCATTAAGATATGATATAGCAGCTATGTATAAAAAACTCAATTTAAGATAATATATGATATAGTATATTGCGGAGCGACTTTGTACATTTAGAAGTACCAAAGTGGAGGAGAGATGCAATGGATGGATTTTCCTGGATAATGAGGTTCAACGGTGCCGCGCTCCATGTCGAAGATCCCCATGTCATGGCCACCTCCTAAACCGATGAAGGCTTCCCAGTTGTCATCCGTAAAGTATATGGAGTTTGGCTTTATGGTATCTGATGATGGTACTGATAATGACGAAGATCTGCCAACAAATATTGCCTCATTCCCCAATTTATTCTCTTTGATCAAAGTACAAGGAGTTTGAAAAGAATCACAGTATTCAAGATCCAACCGCCACACATCAAAATTAGTTGTACGATACTTATACACTAGGCTGCTACATTTTCTGAAATACCTTTTTCTGTTGTAGCGCACAAGTAGCAAAAGACCAGATCCGGAGAGTGGTTCGACCAAGTACTTATGTTCGTCATCCTTGGTTTTAATCGATTCAACTTTGGTGCCTCTAGGCCGTCCTCTCTCTTCAACATCGTCAATACGATATACATCTCCCTGACTGTCTACAGCATAAAAGTTTCCCTTATGGTATACAATATCATGGAAGCTCTCAGAAGGGACATTGACATGAGTCCACTCTTTGTCTCCCAATCTAGAAAAACCTAAAACACCTAGATGATGATAGATAACCATTACAACTGGAGACGGAGTATCAAGGTGATTAAAAAAGCTGACATCGGTACTTTTCTTTGGTAATTCAGACGACACAGCAACTTTTTGGATAAACTCTTCACTGGCGTCTTCATGAGTGTATAATTCATGGAATATACATGGCTTAGTGTAACAACCCGACTTTTCGGACTATTAAATCTAAATACAAAACTTAAATAAAGTACTATACAAAGCTAACAATTAAAAAAGCGCAGCTGATGACAATCCAAGTCAAACTAGTCCAAACCTAAGATTCTCGAACTCGAAAGCACATCCACTCGATCTTACAGCAAACCTGAAAATTGTAAGGAATGAGCCATATAGCCCAGCAAGAAACCAATCGATCCAACTAGTCGGGCAAATAACATGTATACATACAAGATAATACGATATTCAATACGATAAATAACTTCGATACACATATACTTATTCTTATTCGATAGATACGATACAATACGACACCACATAGCAAAAATACCTGGAAACCCAAAATTCATGCCACGACCACTACAACCCGGTGATAACGGTCCTAAATTTTCAGAAAACTGTCACTATAACCCAGTGACTCGGTCCTTATTCTTATTCGATATTTTCACAAACCATGGCACAAATCAGAATCCCAAGATTATTGTTTACACATAACACATATCAAATAATATATATCACTTCAAAATATAATCACTTCGCCCATGTTTATATAATCAAATACACACACACAACACGTAATTTTGAAAACACTGGATAAATCAATCGGAAATTTACCTCAACGCAACCTAGATCATATATTCAATTCTGACCAGAACTGTATTTAGCCTTTTTACCCTCTAAACGACGTTTTCATGAAAAACTCAAAGGATGAAAGTCGTAGAGAACGAAAATACCTTTCTGAAAAGATATGACTCATCAAAATCGGACTTATAACGAATCGGGAATTGAATAAAACATCTGCTGAATTTGAACAGAAACTGAAAAACAAGATCTGTTTGTTTTTTGTGATTTTAACAACGGTTAATAGCATAATCTGGAAACACACTATGAAATAGAAGTTGTAGGAAATTGAAAGATCTTTCAGAAAAGTCCAGAAGCATGAAATTACGACTTACGATGAATATTTTACGAATTTTACAAAACAACTGATTTTTGTATGGAAGAGACCTACGAATTTTGATAATAAAAACGAGCAACGAGAATATGAAGTTTATATAGCCTTATAAAATCCTAAGTCCAAACCTACTACTTATCCATCCATATTTTAGGCCCATTAGTCCAATTTAATTTTAAATCCTATTCTTTTTCAAATTCTTTCATTATTATTAATCTAAAAATTACGAGATATTACATACTACCCTCCTTAAAAAGAATTTGGTCCCCAAATTCACAACAATCCTCTCACATGACACGTCTACCCACTAATTTCCTACAAGTCAAACTTAAACTATCGTCCACAAGATCGCACCCTAGAGAATGTATTAATCACATACCTAACACACTCTGAAGGACAGCCTGCTCTTGATACCAACTGTAACAACCCGACTTTTCGGACTATTAAATCTAAATACAAAACTTAAATAAAGTACTATACAAAGCTAACAATTACAAAAGCGCAGCTGATGACAATCCAAGTCAAACTAGTCCAAACCTAAGATTCTCGAACTCGAAAGCACATCCACTCGATCTTACAGCAAACCTGAAAATTGTAAGGAATGAGCCATATAGCCCAGCAAGAAACCAATCGATCCAACTAGTCGGGCAAATAACATGTATACATACAAGATAATACGATATTCAATACGATACATAACTTCGATACACATATACTTATTCTTATTCGATAGATACGATACAATACAACACCACATAGCAACAATACCTGGAAATCCAAAATTCATGCCACGACCACTACAACCCGGTGATAACGGTCCTAAATTTTCATAAAACTGTCACTATAACCCGGTGACTCGGTCCTTATTCTTATTCGATATTTTCACAAACCATGGCACAAATCAGAATCCCAAGATTATTGTTTACACATAACACATATCAAATAATATATATCACTTCAAAATATAATCACTTCGCCCATGTTTATATAATCAAGGGAATTGGTCCACAGCCACGGGTGGCTGTGAATTGACTACCAGCCACCAACCGCAATGCATCATTGCGGGGGTTCCGAACCCCCGCAATGATGCATTGCGGTGGCTCTTAACTTCTTTTTGGACAAAACTGCCCTCGACCCCGCAATGTTTCAATGCTCCCCCGCAATGATACATTGCGGGTGTATTTAACTTTCTTTTATTTCCAGGACTGCCCTTATTGGGCTGGGCTGGGCTTAACTTCTTGGGCTGGACTGGGCTTAATTTTGGGTTTATTTTATTGACTTTTATTTTGTGTTTATTATATGGACTTTTATTTTGTGTTAATATTATATTTACATTAATGTTATAAATAATAATTTTATTTATCAAAATATAAAATTTAAAGTGTTTTGGATAATCAATTTTATTTGAATTATATAAATTTCAATTTACATTATTTTATATGTAAAATAAAAAAAATTAATTTTAAAATTATAAAATATTACAAAAATATTAATGTACCACAAAATTTAAATTATTGAATTAATTTAATTTTTTAATTTCTACAAATGATAAACTACTAATATAAAGTATAAACATTCAAAATATTGATTTGAAAATCAAATTAACATGTGTGTAATCATTTATTATGTTAAAAAAATAAAAATGAAAAAACTAGAACACAATTATTTGCAAACGAGTAATCATGTGTATGGTTTAACATGTGTTTCACCATAGAATATTTGGAAACATTAGTTATATTAAATTTATATTTAATATTGATTTTTATTAAATTTAAAAGCAATTTTGAAAAAAATATCAATAATATATATTTATATTAGAACGAGTAATCATATATTTTTTTCACGGTAGAATTAGAGATGCATGGTAAAATATTTTGAAACATTATTTAGAATTAAATTTATTATTTTTAAAAATAAAATTAAAAATATCAATAACTCACAATTATTTTCGAACTAGTAATTATCTATAAGTTTTAACATGTGTTTCAACATAATTGGACCTAAAAAAATAATTAAATGTAATATATGTAATAAAAACCATCTCTAATAATGTATAAAACATATTTATGATTTTTATGCATTTATTTTAATTTTTGAGAATATATTAAGGGTTTAAAATAAAAAAATAAAAAAAAAAATACCCCCAGCAATGAAACATTGCTGGGGTACTAAGCTGCAACCAACATTAAAAGCTAGACAGTTGGCGGGTGGCTGCATTAAATGCACCACGCCCCGCAATGAAACATTGCTGTGCTAAAAACCCCCGCAAGGAAACATTGCGGTGGACCGTTCCTTGCATTTAATGCACTCCCCCCGCAGTGTCTCATTGCGGTGGTACTCACACCCGCAATGTTTCATTGCTGGGCTGGGTACCTAGCCACCTTAAACCCCGCAGCCCCTTCCCCTTTCCCCTTTTTTTCAAACAAACCCTATTTTGTTTTGGAGCTCAATTTTCAATTTTTTTGAAGATCTTTCAACTCAAGGTTAGTATTCTTATTAGTATGGCTTCATATTTATTTGGTGATTCTAGTTCATCTAGTGAGCATAAGGGTTACGATTATTATACACCTCCCGTTACCAAAAAACATGCTTTTCGTAAATTATTTGTTGATGATGAAATTATAGATGTTGATAGTTATGATACTAAGGGAAAAACAAATGAAACTATTGATGGAGATGATAATGTTGGTGGAAGTGATTGTGATTATAGTGAAGAAGATGAGGAAAATGATGAGGAAAATGATGAGGAAAATGATGAGGAAAATAATAGGGATAATACAAATGATTGTGATTTTACATTTTCGAATATCAATGATGTTGTGCCTTGTGTTGGTATGAGTTTTGATACGTTAGATGAGGCGGAAAAGTTTTATAGGGATTATGGTCGAAATGTCGGATTCGATGTAATTATTCGAAATACTCATAAACATTCACGTAGTCATGATCCATCATCTCGTATGTTTATTTGTAAGAAAGGTGGAAGACTAGCACCGATATCTCATTGTAAAGGAAAACGAATTAGAGATTCAATTCCAAGAACGGGTTGTTGTGCAAGAATGTGTGTTGCTCATCAAGTGAAAATTAACAAATGGAAAATAACTTCGATCAAGTTGGTGCACAATCATGCTATGGTGACACCGGATAAGACACAATTTTTTAGACGGCCACAAAATATAGATCCCATCACCCGAGCATTGATTGAGTTATTTAACAAATCGGGGATCGAGACGGCAAAAATTATGAGATTACTTAGTGAGACAAGTGGGGGTGTTCAAAATTTAGGGTTTTCTAATCAAGACATACGCAATGTCATACGTGATATTCGGCGTCGAGTGTTTGATGATGGTGATGCGGAGTGTGGTTTGCTCTTGTTACGACAATTACAACAAGAGAGCATTAATGGTGAATTTTTCTACCGTGTGGATGTGGATGACGAGAATCGTGTTAGGGGTTTGGTGTGGGTTGATCCTCGGTCCATGAACGCTTACAAGAATTTTGGCGATGTGGTTACATTCGACTCAACTTATCGAACGAACCGCTATTGTATGCCTTTCATACCTATCACGGGGGTGAACCACCACTTCCAAAATATTTTTTTTGGATTTGCACTTGTGAGGGATGAGAAAGAGGAATCTTATAAATGGGTTTTAGAAACATGGTTGGAAGCCGTTGACAACAAAGCGCCAATCACAATTATCACCGATCAAGATGTTGCTTTGGGGAATGCTATTGCCAAGGTTATGCCACAAACAAAACATACATATTGTACATGGCATATAAGTAGTAAATTTCCGGAAAAATTATCTACTCTATACACCAATTATCCGGAATTCAAATCGGATTTTAATGCATGTGTGTACAAGTCTTTGACACCAACGGAATTCGAAGGTAGGTGGGAAGATTTAGTTGCGAAATACCAACTTCAAGATCATGTTTGGCTAAATCAAATGTTTAGTATTAAAGATCAATGGATTGGCGCTTATACAAAAGGATATTTTGCCGCCGGTATGACCACTACCTCAAGGAGCGAATCCATGAACTCTTTTTTTGATGAATATGTAAAAGCATCTACCGGATTGAAAGAATTCATTGAGAACTCACAAAAAGCTTTGGAGGCACAATATCTTAGAGAGGTTAAAGGCGATTACGAGACCGAAGAAACGGCAAGGAGGTTAGTATTGCGCTCATCCTTGGAAATTGAAGCATCCAAGATTTACACGAAAGAGATGTTTAAGCGCTTTCAAAAAGAATATGTAAAAAGTGCATCTTATACAATGAAAAGGGCTTCAAATAGTGAAAGTTGGTTTAAAATGTACTTGGTTGAGAAGTCTACATTGCCGGAGAATAGTAGAAGAAGTTATCAGATATTTGTTTCTAGTGAAGGAACAATTGAATGTATTTGCAAGAATTTCGAACATTCCGGAATGCTTTGTAAACACATCATTCACTATCTAGTCAAGAAAGATAGAACCAAGATACCAAGTATTTACATCATGCCTAGGTGGACAAGGGATGGCAACAAAATTGTGGGACCTTTACCGTACGTTCCTCCCGTTCTTGCTAATGTTGGTGAAACACAAACCGCAAGGTATAGTGCATTGTGTCAATCTTTTCAAAGTTTAGGTGCTATTGGTAGTTGTTCTGTCCCGCGCTACAAGTACATAATGAATGTGATTGAGAGAGAAAAGTGTAGCGTGAACAATATTTTTCTGATAGAAGAGAAAAACGAAAGAACGCAAGAGTCATTTCGTCAAGAAGACTACCAACATGATCCGATTTTCGATCCTCCAATATCACAAACTAAGGGAAGAAAGAAACAAGAAAGATATAAAAGTGGTATTGAAACGTCTACTTCAAGTAACAAGCAAAGAAAGTGCGGAAAATGCGGGTTGATAGGAGGAAATCATGATAGAAGAAATTGTACTTTTCTACCCGGTCAATTTAAGTAATATTGTACTTTAATATTTGAATTTTATTATCTTAATTCATGTTAGGGATTTTTAAAATTGTTTTTTTGTAATATTTGAACCTAATTTTACATTTTATGGGGTATAATTTTGTATTAAACTAATAAAATAAAAATAAATGATTACATATTAAATGATTACATATTCAGAAAATAAATAAAATATTAAGAAATTCAGGTTGAACAGTTACCCGCAATGAAACAATGCGGGTGTGAACAGTTACCCGCAATGAAACAATGCGGGTGTGAACAATACCCGCAACCAAACATTGCGAGTGTGAACAGTGCCCCGCAATGATGCATTGCGGGGGATCTTTTCTCCAGAAGCTTTCCCCTGTTTTCCCCTGTTTTTCCCCTGTTTTTCCCCTGTGAATAGTGAATATTTAAGTATTTTCAATGTTTTTTTTTATTTTTCTTCAAAAAATGAGATAATTAATATTTTATTTATTTCCTGAATTTCTTTTTTTTAATAATTCAAAATAGTGAATATTTAAGTATTTTCAATATTTTTTTTTCTTCAAAAAATGAGATAATTAATATTTTATTTATTTTCTGAATTTCTTTTTTTTAATAATTCAAAATAGTGAATATTTAAGTATTTTCAATGTTTTTTTCTGCAGAAAATCGGGCATGACCGGTTCATTTATAAAAGTACCAGACCCTCTAACATAGGTCATTGTCCACTATCCTAAACCTGTGCAATTCCATAATCAAATTATTCAAATTAAATCCAAGACATAATCAAATAACACCTCTGAATAACAGTTAGAATCAAATAACATCATAACAAGTTATAATCGTATCATAACAAGCTAAAGACCCTTGTTTCTCCGATTAACCGCCTCATCTGGTAAATGTCGAGCTACACCTTTAAAAATCTCCCAAGCAATGCGATACCTGAAGACCTGGATATCATCTGGATAATTCCAAACGGCCGTGTGCAATGGTATGCCATTAAGTATAGCGTCCATGTATTTGCAGACATACACGCCACAATCAGAGCCACCAATTTGTTTCGGTCGCTCTTTAACATACCTAACTTGCATGAAATTGTCTTCTTTATACCGCTGGTCATCCAAGAAATGAAGCATACACGGTATAATTTTTTCCTACAAAATTTACATACAATTAGTAACAACACACTATAAATATATTTGTTAATCTTAAAAGTATAGGTTACCATGACATAAAACTCCTTTGAGTACACAACTCGAAGATTGCAATCACTCTCGTCCCTTAAAGGATCAAGTAGATTGACTTTCATCCTTTTAATGTCCACAACAAACAGAAACCAGTGACCTACTGTGCAGACGGGAAAGAAAGCATAATCGCAATCTACCAAGGGTGGCCCAGGAATCTGGGTTGATAAACTCCTGTAAATACGTTTCAGGCCAACCATTTCCTCAGGTGTTCTACATGATGGATGCATCTGCAACAATTAAGACAAATTATCAAGACATAAATTGATGAATTAAGAAATATTATGAAGAATTAAATAAATTTAGGATAAAATGCAATTGTGAAGGCATAAAATTACCGCAAGGTCTTTAATTTCATTGACCGCTAAGGTCATGAAAAAACTGTGAGCAATGAAGAACCTCTTGGATGGTGGGAATAGCAATGGTTGGCTAGTATCATGGAATAACTCCTCCCTTCTCCTCAACAACTCAACATAAGCATCCACAACTGTGGTCTCCAGATCTCGGTTGGGTTGTAGGCATTGGACATTGCTCCAAGCAAGTCTATAAGTCTGCTCATGATCCAGCCAAACATAATTACTCTTCTCACTCCACCAAACCTTGTACAGCAAGAGTACTTTTTTATTCTTCAGCGGCCTCGTCAAATCACCCTTAGGCTTATGCCGCCGCCTATCCATGTCCTTGAATTGATCTTCGTTTGAGAACAACTGCAAATACATGTCCGAATATGAGAAATATTCATAACAGTAAAAAAATATTAACAGGAATTCAAGATACTTACACCAAGTAGCCTCGATAACCTCACCGCAGCAGCTACAGGACCAACGGTACTGGCAACCTCTGGAGGAGTAGGACATTGCCACCAAGTAACCGGTGTAGTAAGAGACGGTGTAGTAAGAGACGGTGTAGTAAGAGACGGTGGAGCAGGAGACGGCTGTGTAACGGGAGGGATAGTGGCAACCGGTGTAGTAGGAGATGGCTGTGTAACGGGAGGGATAGTGGTAACCTGCAACGTTAAAAAATATATTATGTGTCATATATTCGATAAAGTACCTCAACAGCCGGCGGATGAGTTGCAAATAAAGATAAACACGAACAAGTACCTCAACAACCGGCGGAGGAGACCGCTCTGAATCCTGCTGTGAAGGTGAAGGAGCACTATCTCCAACCTAACATTCCATTCAGAGACATCATGCAAATATTCGATAAACTATTCTCTAAAGTGAAACAAAAAAGATTTGTACCTCAACATGAACAAGAGGAGGGTCAACTACTGGGTTCTGCTGTATAACAGGATCATCTGTACTCTCAACCTGCAATTACATGTCAATACATCAATCAGTGCCATATTTTCTCCTATGTGACTCAAACTAAACCTAGCATCATTGTTACCTGACGAGGACGTTTATAGGAGACATCGTGCGTAGGTGAAGTAGGAGAATCAGTAGTCTCAATCTGTAAAAACAAGATTATGTAACATCCATACATATATTCATTAAACCATCTTCCAAAGTAAAACAATAACTAACAGTTATTACCTCACGCGGACGTTTTTGAGAGATATCTAGAGGCTGTTGCGAAGAAGAAGCGCCGGGATCAAAATCACGTGAGGGTCTATCAAAAGAAGGTCTAGTATATGCATGACCCCTCCACTCGTTATTGATTCGATCATAACGAGCCAAAAAATCGGGGATGATATCATAGAACCAGTCGGGAGGGTCACGAAGGTGCATATCATGCAATGTCCTCATGCCACAATCCAACTGCATTTAAATACCAAATTAAGTTCTAAAATGCAAGAATATGACAAATGAAGGCGTAAATAAAATATTAAGGTCTAAAAGCATACCGCATCAGCCATGTCCTGCTGGGGGTACCAGTCACGAGGAACTATCTTCTCAGGATGCGTGACAAGGAATGGAGCAATCCTCAGCTTGCTTACACGCCTGAACCAATACATGTATTCCTCAGTGGGTACATAATGCCCCTCCTCCACGATAGGAATCATGCCATCATTAAAGACATTCCACTCCTCAATGTAGTCCCGAAATAAAGAAACATGTTTCTCCCGCTGCCATTTAGATAACCGCTCCCTCCGCAAAGAAGTGTGGTCAATCGGGTCCTCTGGAATATGTTGTAGCACTCCAAACTGTCTCATGACTCTGTCTGGCATGGCGTACTCGATGATTTCCATGGACACGAGAGGGACACGACCGAGAGCCATATAAGCCGCATCCAACATCGCGACATTATAATCCTCGTCATAGTTCTGTAGATCATAAAATCTCTGATATGGCTGCCATGTCAGCCAACAAAGCTCAAAGCCGTCGTAGTCCCCCCGGTACTGTCCTGTATGATGGTGGGGGTTAACCCTATGTGTCGGCTCAGCCCATGCAAGTGCCCTCGGCCAGACAAACTCCTGATGAGGTGCAATAACTGGAGCACCGGGTAACAACCTCTCGTAGCTCCAAAGCATCAGAAGCATGGTGCACCCGTTCATGCCTCTGCAGTTCTTATGAGTAGCCCTGGTCAAGCTCCTGTACAAATGCGCCAGTACCGCGGCCCCCCACGCATAAGAAGAAATCTCAGACGACTCCTGGATAAACTGTATATACCTGCAAAAAATATAAAAAAATTATATTATAAAATGCAGTTATCGTGAATTTTAAATAAGTAATTAAAAAGATATTATCATGATTTAAATAAATTCAGAATAAAATGCAATTAAGGGACATACCTTGGATGCACAAGGTTCCGGCTCGATGAGGGAAACAAAACTGCCCCGATGATGTAAAGAAGATAACCACGGGTGTACAATACATCATGCTCTGGAGAAGGATCCGGCTTCATCTTATATTTTCCCTTCAGCAAATTCAGCTTGATTCCCTCTTTATACATTTCATCACGTTCCTTCTCACTCAAACTCGGATCCTTCCACCGCTTCATCCAGTACGATTTTGGAGTCTTCAGCTCCGTATGTGAAAGCGGACGACCACGTACAGGCAGACCCATAATCATGTAAACATCCTCAAGGGTGATGGTCAACTCACCAAATGGAAAATGAAAGGTGTTGGTCTCCGGCCTCCACCTCTCCACCAAGGCCGTAATCAGACGTATGTCATTCTGTGGAATTGCAAAGTTGTTGGTAAATACCCCAAAACCCCACTCTCTCAGCAAACTCTTCTGACGATCATCTAGCACCCACTCCTCCCAATTAGCAGTATATTGTCTGCAATCTATTACATCCCTCACTCCCCCCTCCCATATCACAGTACTAATATGATCGTCCTGCAAGGTCAAGAGAGATCTATCGATAGGCCCACACTCCATATCCATGGTATCTGCAACGTCCAAAATCAAAAAATTAGACACATTTATTAATTATTGTATTAAATAATAACCAATCAATAAAATTCACCAATTAACTTTTAACTTAATTGGTCAATTAAATTAACTTCATTATTATCTAAAATTGATTAAAAATAATCAAACTCAATTACTCCTTAAACTCTAATGACTTTAAAACAAATAATAAAATAAATACTCAGATTTTACGAAATTTCGGCATGACCCGTTCGTAAACAGGACTAGCCAAAAATTTTGCATGTACTATGCTGCGTCCCCAATCATAGGACGGATCACATAGTACAGCACAACAATAACCTGTGTAATTAATAGTAAATAACAACATAAATACCTCAACCATCAACTATAATAATTCCCCCAAGCTGGGAATTAAACCAGAATACTAAATCACCATTACAGCTAATTTGCAACTCAAAACCACTTTAAATACATCAATTTACAATATAAAACTCACGATCACTCAAAACATTAACAAATTACGAAAATACAACTCGTAATTCAAATCAACATACTAAAATGAATTACTAAAATAAAATTGAATTATACTTAAACCTATACACACGATAGAACTATCCGAACTATTCTCAATAATAAGTTCAAACTTCTACATACACACCAATTAATCGACCAAAACGAATTATAACACCACTTAATCAACAAAACGAATTTATACACACAATACACACAAACAATTTATAAATACACAGAAATAAATAAAAAAACGAAACAATAAATAAGTGTTTCGATTTATGCTCACAGGGATGGCGGCCGGAAAACTGACGGCGGCGGAAGAAGGTTAGGACAGCGGCGGCAGGAAACTGACGGCGGCGGCGGTGAAACGGCCGGAGAAGAATCCACCGGAGAAGAATGGATATATATGAGAGAGAGAGAGAAGAGAGAAAGAGAGAAGAGAGAAATCGAAACTAGAGAGAAGAGAGAAAGAGAATTGGGGAAAACTGATTCGGGTAGAAGACGGGTAAGGGTCCACCGCAATGAATCATTGCGGGGGTTAAGGGTACCCGCAATGAATCATTGCGGGGGAGCGGGGTAATAAGGTAATTTCACATTAAAAAATTAATTAATTTATTTTTTTCTTTTTCGTAATAAAAAATTATTTATTTAAAATTAATTAATTTAATTTTTCCTTTTTCGTAATAAAAAATTATTAAAATTTTATTTATAGTTAATATTTAATTAAATATTTTATGAAAAATTATTAAATACTTTTTAAATTATTATCTCTAATTATTAATTTAATGATTTTATTTTAATTTTTGATAATGTAATTAATTAATTTAATTTTTTAATATTGTACTTTAATATTTGAATTTTATTATCTTAATTCATGTTAGGGATTTTTAAAATTGTTTTTTTGTAATATTTGAACCTAATTTTACATTTTATGGGGTATAATTTTGTATTAAACTAAATTTAATTATAAAAAATAATTATTAATGAAAATAATTAAGTTAGTAAATATTCAAAACTAATAAAATAAAAATAAATGATTACATATTAAATGATTAGATATTCAGAAAATAAATAAAATATTAAGAAATTCAGGATGAACAGTTCCCCGCAATGTAACATTGCTGGGGTGAACAGTTCCCCGCAATGCATCATTGCGCAGGGTTTTTTCTCCAGAAGATTTCCGTTTTCCCCTGCCTCAATAAAATATTAATATTTTATTTATTTTCTGAATTTCTTTATTTTAATAATTCAAAATAGTGAATATTTAAGTATTTTCAATGTTTTTTTATTTTTCTTCAAAAAATGAGATAATTAATTAGTTATTTATTTTCTAAATTTCTTTTTTTTAATAATTCAAAATAGTTAATTTAAAATAGTGAATTTCTCAAAGCGGAGGTCTAGTTAACATTTTTTTACTTCTTATTTAATTCGAAAAAAGGAATACTATATCATAATATTCCTTTAAAAATTAGAAATGATCATATTTTTCAATTAAATTCAACAAACTTTGTTCATAAGAAATCGATTACATGAAATAAAAAGTACTAAACAACACAACGTTAATCCCACCCGGCGACACCGCGGAAATAGCGTAACTCCATTCGGAGATCCCTCGCTTCCTCTTGAAGAAGCTCGATCCTCACCTCGAGTTCATCTTGTTCATCAATGAAGACTCGAATCTGCATCCGCAAATCTGCAATAATTGTCTGCAATTCCTCAACAGTTGGTCCGGGAGGAGGCGCCGGTGCTTCCTCAACCGCC
Source organism: Heracleum sosnowskyi (assembly GCA_030848705.1). Lineage (NCBI taxonomy): Eukaryota > Viridiplantae > Streptophyta > Magnoliopsida > Apiales > Apiaceae > Heracleum > Heracleum sosnowskyi. The sequence goes on along the minus strand of CM061242.1, from coordinate 1,662,663 downwards.
GCTGTTGGAGGCGCCGGATTTTCTACCACCGGAATCTCCACCTCATTATCCATAATCTATATTATAAAACTGAAAATATAGAAGATGGATTACAAACATATGTATATATAGGGATTTTCTACCTAGGTCTTCACTATATTAATGACATACAATTCCCAGAAAAGAAGAAGAAGAGTCTCGGTCAAAATTTCCACCCGCAATGACTCATTGCGGGGCTCGTGACTGTTTAAATTCCCCCCCCCGTAATGAGTCATTGCGGGGTATATATTCAATTAATTATTAGCTATGATTTTTTCATAATTCAATTTTTCGAATTAAAAAAATAAAAAATAATTTTTGATAATATATTTAATTAATTTAATTTTTTACCTTATCACAATAAAAAATTATTAAAATTTTATTTATAATCAATATTTTAGTGAATAACTTTTAAATTATTAGCTATGATTATTAATTTTATAATTTTATTTTAATTTTTGATAATATAATTAATTATAATATATAGGGATTTGGTACACTACCTAAGGAAGAAGATGGGTCTTCACCATATTAATGGCATACAATTCCCAGAAAAGAAGAAGAAGAGTCTCGGTCAAAGGGGAATTCCCACCCGCAATGCGTCATTGCGGGGGTCGTGACTGTTTAAATCCCCCCCCCCCCCCCCCCCGCAATGACTCATTGCGGGGATTGTGACTAGTCTACCAGTTATTATTTTTCATAATTCAATTTTTTCGAATTAAAAAAATAAAAATTAATTTTTGATAATATATTTAATTAATTTAATTTTTTACCTTATCACAATAAAAAATTATTAAAATTTTATTTATAATCAATATTTTAGTAAATAACTTTTAAATTATTAGCTCTGATTATTAATTTTATAATTTTATTTTAATTTTTGATAATATAATTAATTATAAAAAACAAAAAATTAATATAAATTAATTTAATAAAAAATTATTTTTGTACAGACCCAATACAATTTACATTAAAAATTGTAACAAGAAAATTATATCTAAGCCCAATACAATTATATCTAAGTCCAATACAATTATATGCAAGCCCAATACAATTATATGCAAGTCCAATACTATTTACATTAAATCCATAAAACTTGGCCCAACAAGAAAAGAAGGGTGTTTTGGTAACTGAGACCCCCCGCATTGTAACATTGCGGGTATGAGGCGTGAGACCCCCCGCAATGTTTAGTTGCGGGTGGTGGTTCCTACCCGCAATGTTTAGTTGCGGGTGGTGGTTGATAAATTCTCCAACCACCTGTGGTTGTGGAAGGGGACCCTATAATCAAATACACACACACAACACGTAATTTTGAAAACACTAGATAAATCAATCGGAAACTTACCTCAACGCAACCTAGATCATATATTCAATTCTGACCAGAACTGTATTTAGCCTTTTTTACCCTCTAAACGACGTTTTCATGAAAAACTCAAAGGACGAAAGTCGTAGAGAACGAAAATACCTTTCTGAAAAGATATGACTCATCAAAATCGGACTTATAACGAATCGGGAATTGAATAAAACATCTGCTGAATTTGAACAGAAACTGAAAAACAAGATCTGTTTGTGTTTTGTGATTTTAACAACGGTTAATAGCATAATCTGGAAACACACTATGAAATAGAAGATGTAGGAAATTGAAAGAGCTTTCAGAAAAGTCCAGAAGCATGAAATTACGACTTACGATGAATATTTTACGAATTTTACAAAACAACTGATTTTTGTATGGAAGAGATCTACGAATTTTGATAATAAAAACGAGCAACGAGAATATGAAGTTTATATAGCCTTATAAAACCCTAAGTCCAAACCTACTACTTATCCATCCATATTTTGGGCCCATTAGTCCAATTTAATTTTAAATCCTATTCTTTTTCAAATTCTTTCATTATTATTAATCTAAAAATTACGAGATATTACACTTAGGAAACGTAAGCATGGATGGAAGTGAGATTTGGCGCCTCAAAAGAGGATGCAAAAGATTGATTTGCAAATCTCTACCTAGCGTTAGCAACCATCCTTTACTAGTTGATAATATTAGCTTCCCAGCAGCCTCTGGTAATTCAATATTATACGTTTTCATCGATGTAAGACTGTACAAACCACGACTAGTACCGACTGAATTATTTAAACGATCACAACTGTGAACGTTTTCATCCAAGTAATATCCTTCTTCGTAGCATGGAATTGAGTCATATTCAATATCACAAATAAAACCTGGTGCAACCTCTTCAGCAAGAAGAAGCATCGGAGCGTGGCTAGGAAACCTCAGAAGAAGCCACCACGGCTTCTGAGCAATTACAGAGTCTTCTAAACTCGCAACAGCTTCACAGGCTGCTGAATTCCATGATTTGCAAACAGCAGAAAATCTATAGTAATCCTCCCGACAACTTAATTGTTGCACAATATCTACAAGGAGATCCTTAGGTAGAAGATTATTGCAATTATCTAAGCCCATGCCTGACAGAAGAGAAATAATTTTAAAGAAGTTAACCCAGTTCTATGATTTCTTGTTTTGTCAAGTTTTTATATATACGACTCCTCTCACTGTATCAAGTGTATCCAATTTCTAAGTGTAATAGGAGTCCTATTAACGTAAATAACTTCTGGTTCTTCTCGGTCTAAACGAAGAAAGACTTCTAGTTATATATTATTAATATACCAAAATTAAAATAAAAATTAAGAACTAATATAAGTCTGGAGAAAAAATCACTACATTTACGCATAAATTACTATTTATTCTTATAGGAATCACTAACATTTCAGTGATTCTCGCAAGCATAAATAGTGATTTATCGTCGAAATATAACAAATATGATATGCAAACTGATTGTTGCGAGATGAAAAAAAATACAGTGAAGTCAGATTTCAAAAAAAGATCACCAATTAACGCGAAAAATATAATTAGGAATTGAGAGAATTAGGTGGGGTTGTGTGTCAGAGAGTGTATTTAATTGTGTGTGGTGCAATTTCTAATTTTTATTTTAAATTGATTTCTATTTGAGTATGACTATATATATATATATAGGGGAAGGCTCTATGGGGAACTCCTTAAGTGGGTAACCTAGTAACTCCTTACAATATACATGTTATTACCTTAAGCACGTACAAGCACTTATTCCTTAATTTTAATATCTTGATTTTATTACAAAGTAGTACAAAAATACTATTATGTCCTCTAAAATATAATATGTGTTCTGTATAAAATTATTTATATAATTTAAAAGTTGTTTATATTTTGTAAACTATAATACGTGCGTTCTGTATAAATTAGTTGTGTTCTGTAAAAATTGTTCATGTTCTGTATATAAATAATATTTGTGTTCAAAATATTTGTGTTCTGTAAATTAGATCACATGTAAAAAATATTTTTTATATATGTTCTGTAAAATATTTATATAATGTAAAAGTTGTTTATATTTTGTAAACTATAATACGTGCACATGCGTTCTGTATATAAATTAGTTGTGTTCTGTATATAAATTATTTGTGTTCTGTAAATTAGATTACATATAAAAAAATATTTTTTATGTTATGTAAAATTAGAGTACTTAAAAAAAATTATTCTAAAAAATGGGTCTAAGTGGTTTTAGAAAAAGTTGATAAGTTTTGAAATTAAAAAATTATTCATTCGGTCTACAACGTGGAAGAAAGTAGTTTACAGGATACCTACGTGTACACATTTACATTCATATCATCCGTTGAATATAATAGAATCTAACGCTAGTAAACAAGTTACTAGGTTACTCATTAAAATTGGTTCCTCATTGAACCTTCCTCTATATATATATATATATATATATATAGGGGCGGTCTCTGTGAGTAACTCACGAGTAACTCACGAGTAACCTAGTAACTCAACGTCATCCCTTATATCATAAACCAATACACGTCTCACAATACACGTCTTATATAATTTAAAGACAATGCACTTGATCATGTCTTAATCAGTTTTATATAATTTTTTTAATTAATACTTTTACTCAGTTTTCATTTTAACTTTTATACACCTTAACATATTTTTTTGACACATTTTATATATAATTAAAAAGTAGAATATATAATAAAAGGTATAAAACAAATTTTAAAAAAAGAGTGTTCAGTATTATTTTAATATATTCTATATAATTACTAACAATATAAGTTTAAAACTAACTTGTGAATTTTGTGTTCTGTATAATAACTCAAATGATGTATCTATATTTATAATTAAAACACATAATTTTCGTAAAAAGATATCAAATTCTGTATATATATTTATAATTGCAGTACATAAATTCTATAAAAAGATATATTGTTATGTATTATTTTAATGTGTTCTGTAAAAAATTAAAACGATAAAAGTGTTCTGTTTATAAAATTTGGTTCTATATTTAAAATTTTAAAATTATAAATAATTTGAAGAATAAAAATTTTAAACTTTATTATGTTATGTATATTGTATTTTATTCATTACAGAATTTTATGATTTTATGTTCTGTATGTGAAAAACTAAACTGAAAAATACATAACATACATGAATTATACAGTACATGTAAGTTGTTATGTTGTTGTTACGTGGTGTTGGTGTTTAAACGTGGGTCATGATCACGTGTAACCTAGTTTAAATTAACCAATGATAGGATATTGGTCCAGATCCCCCGGGATATCCCCATGCCCTCAATGAAACATTGAGGTCGTCCTCAATGTTTCATTGAGGGTGGTTGTTTTTAAATAAATAATTAAAAATAGAAGAATACTAGAAAAAAAATATATAATTCATCACAAAAATAGTGGGCATGTTTTTCTGGATACGTATAAATTTAAATTCAAAATTTGCATAATTTTCTATTTTTATTTAATTTTTCAGTTAAATTTACAATAATAATAAATATCTCTATGCCCTCACTGTTTCATTACGGTCGTTTTTAAACAAATAATTAAAAATAGAAGAATACTAGAAAAAAAATATAACATTCATCACAAAAATAGTGAACATGTTTTTCTGGATACATATAAATTTAAATTCAAATTTTGCACAATTTTCTATTTTTATTTAATTTTTCATGTAAATTTACAAATTATCTAAAACTGGACGCCCTCAATGTTTTTCATATTTTTATTGAGAAGCGCTCAAAGAAACATTGAGGGCGTTCATTTAAAAAAATTAATTTAAAAATATTTATAAAAAGTCAAAATTAAAATTAAAATTCATACACAGCCAAGCAATCGTAGTAACTATTTTTGTGACGAATGTTACCTTATTTCAACTAATTTTCTAATAATTGAATTTTTTTTACTCATTTTAACTACTTTGTAAATTTACAACTAATTTTCTAATAATTGAATTTTTTTTACTCATTTTAACTACTTTGTAAATTTACTTGAAAATTTAAATAAAATAGAAAAAGGTGAAAAATAAATTTAAAATTCATACACACACAAGTAATCGTAGTTACCATTTTTGTGACGAATTTTACCTTATTTTCATTAATTTTCTAATTGTTGAATTGTTTTCACACATTTTAACTACTTTGTAGATTTACTTGAAAAATTAAAAAAAATTGTAAAAAGGCAAAATTTGAATTAAAATTCATACACACCCAAGTAATCATACTCACTATAAACACTATCAACTACAAAGGGATTCAAAAATCTACTTATATATATTAAAGGCCGTCTAGGGGCAATTTGAGTCAATTAAATGGCTGTGAAATGAAGATTTTGTCCTTATTTGTTGAAAAATTACAAACTTGTCATCCCTATATTATTTATGTAAAAATAAAAGAATTTTGTTCGCTATTAGGGATCGAACCTTTGACCTCCATTTGAAAAACTCATGTTATAACCATTGTGCTACATCTAATTTTGGGTTTGATTTTAAAATCTTATTTGATAAACCACATCATTCCTTGTTGTCCTATTTTTTTTAGTTTAAGTAAAATGTTGGTTTATATTATTTATATAACTTGATTTTTTTAGTTTCAATATCTTCATGAATAATCATATATTATCTACTTTGTATATATTAAAACTCAATCAAGGACAAAAAAGTCAGAAAATGGCTATAAATTTATTATTTTACTCTTATATTTTTAAAAATTACAGAAATGACAACCTTTTTATTATTTAAGCAAAAGTACATTAAATTTGTGTGAACATTAATAATCGTATTCCAAACCTTCTCATATAATTTCATCTCATAGCCAAGTGCGTAACATTGAGTTTGAGTTTATTATAAAAATATTATTAGATAAACTACATTCTCTCATCATATTTTCTTAATTATTTTAATTTTTGAGCAAATAACATGTTAGTTTATATTATTTATAAAACCATATTTATTCAATTTTTTAATTTTACCTTTTCCGTAAGTTAAATGTTAGTTAATATTACTTATATAGCTCCATTTTTTCAAATTTTCGTAATTCTATATATAATTATGTATTCAATTATATTTATAAATTCTTATTTCACTTATATTATATATAATTATATTTTTGCAATCCGACCAAATTAGATCAGTTTGAAAAAACTCACCACACAAAATATTAATTTGTGACCCAACTCTTATCGTACATCGATTTGGATCAGGTTGGGTCGGTTTAATTGACTTAAGTAATATATATTCACAATAGTAGAAAATTTTTCTATTAGTGCAGCCTATAATCATATTTAATCAATATTTTTCAACGATCTGACTGTACGGATGTGAAGATTACGTCAAAATATAGTTGTACAATATTTTTATGCAAATTCAAGTTGTAGAGTATTGATTTTATAATAATTTTATTTTCTTATATAATGTTAATGGTGGAGATTGCTCGATTATTTTTTTGTTAAAAAATGATTAATCCAAATCATTAAATCATTTGAAAATTTGTAAATCTATTCATTTTCACTAGATACTTACATCTGTACGGTTGGATCTTTAAATAAATATTTAATTATTATGAAATTGAGGCGCACTAATAGAAACCTTTTATATAGTGATCTTTAGATTCTCTTTTCCTATAGGGTCCCCTTCCGCAATCACAGTTGGTTGTAAGGGGAATTGAGCCACCAAATCCAAGCCATTTATTTCAAAAATAAATGGTCATGATTAAACACACATCCCCCCCCCCCATAATGTTTCATTGCGGGATGTATGTGACATGTGAAATTACTTTTCTGCCTTTAAACACTCTCTCAATGATTCATTGCGGGAGTCGTGATCCCCCGCAATGATTCATTATGGGAGTCGTGACCCGAATTACACCCGGTTCTTCTTCGTTCGGATTATTCTACATCCGAACACATCAAAAACTATTTCTCAGGCGATTTAGGTCGATTTTCAGGTGATTTAGGTCAATTTTCAGGCGATTTCTTCACAATTGTCATCATCATCATCTCTTTTCATCATCGACATCTCTTCTCATCCATGTATCGATTTTCAAGCGATTTAATTCGTACTTACACACATATACATACATACGCACACACATTATCATATATACTCGTGTTTTTGTTCGATTTGTTGTGGATTGGAATGATATGCTTCATTTTGTAGCTGATTTTAGCCGTGGATTGGATGATTAATTCGTTTTTGGTTGTTATTAGGTTGAAATTCGTTAATATATATTGAAATATTATGTAATATCTTTCGAAAATCTAAGTAAAACGAAAATACCAGTGTTCTAAAAATCGGTCGATTAATCGATTAATCGACAGACGGACGTGCCCTGTCTCGATTAAGCAAAAATCGGGTTTGAAAGTAGTTTTTTTTTAAAAAAAATCAGTCAAAAGTCGGGCAAGACTTAATTAATCGGCCAAGACGGTCGAAATTGAAAATTAATAAATTTTTTTAAAAAGAAGTTAATTTTTTAAAAAGAAATAAACAATATATTGACAATTATATGGGTACGAGCTATTGATTTATTGACGAAATCTTTAATATACAGTTGTTCTTTCAAATTGAATTACTCTTTTCGTTCATATACAAGTACACAGTAATGATATGCGGTTCTTTTCTGTAAATATTAACATTTAAATATCAAATATTGGACAAATGATAGATGATTAATAAATCTGATTAATCACTTATTATCCGATTAATCACTATAAGGTACCTTTACCGACTAATGTCGATTTCTGTCTTTTAGAACACTATAAAATACGTATAAATTAGGATTTTAGTACTAATATTTTAGTTTGATTAACATTATAATTTTAGTAATATAAATTATGTTGTAAATCGTATGCATACGCACAAAATGTGAGCATATCTATAATTCAAAGTACGATATATCATATAATGTATAGTTGTATATAATTTGGATACATATATATATATATATATATAAATATTATTGAACAAAATTTGTAACTTAAATCGGGTTGGGTAGGATTGGCCGCAAAAATATAAAACTCATACCCAACCTATTTATCGGTTAGGTAGGGTTGGCTTGGTCAGCCGAAAAGAGAGCGGGTTAGTTCAGTTTGATCGGGTTGGTAAATTATGAACATCCATAATTAAAGTTATCGGTGGATGCATTAATTAGGGATTAAATCGAATAATTAGAGATTATTGGAATGATTAGTGAGGATCAATTTAATATTATATTATATATATTGTGTAATAATTTTAATTATAGGTATATTATCACATAATTTAAATTTATTTAAAAACATATTATGATTGAAATAAATAAAATTATTAGATCTAAATTTTGGATTATTGATCAAGTTGTGAGATTCAATTAAGAAAATTCGTGATTTGATAGTCTAAAATAAGAATTACGTATAAAAACAATGTTGTTATTATTTTCTATTCAAGTTTGAGCCTTTTAATTTTGGATTTTTTACCTATAAATTTCCTAAAATTTACAAATCATGTCAATTTTGGAATGATTAGACTGAATTTTATGATCTCTTCACCGACTTTTATCAAAATCGATTTTAACCCAATTTTAATATAATCAAAGCGATTAGTTACCGTCTAACGATTAATCAGAATTATTAAACACCAAATTTTAGAACATAGATTGTGCATTAAAATATAATTGAGTCTGGATAAAAAATAGATTGCTTAACTATTTTTATTATATTCAATTATTGAATTTGATAAAATATATTTCACATCATTTAAAATTAAATAAATATTTTGATAATTAAAAATATTTGAATTTTATCTTAGAGAAATTAATCCAAATTTAATGAAATAAAAAAATATTTAAAAAATACTATACAAATATAAGGTAAATTCAAAATATTATCTCTTACCATATTTTTAAATATAAAATTATTTCAATATATATACATGTTCGTGCGAAAAATTATTCGAGTATATAAATAGGCTCGGGCCTCGCACGGGCTTTTACGCTAGTTTTAGTTATATAAGAGAAAAATTAGAAAATTTAAAGTTTAGAGATTACCCTAACCCCTAAACCCTAAATTCTATACGCTAAATTAAATTTAAAATTCATACACACACAAGTAATCATAGTTACCATTTTTGTGACGAATTTTACCTTATTTTCATTAATTTTCTAATTATTGAATTTTTTTCACTCATTTTAACTACGTTGTAGATTTACTTAAAAATTTAAATAAAAATTGTAAAAAGGCAAAATTTGAATTAAAATTCATACACAACCAAGTAATCATACTCACTATAAACACTATCAACTACAAAGACCGCTTTTTATCTGCCTCCAGCAAGATAGGGCGAGTCTGAGATCAGGTTGGACGACAATTAATACTTTAAGACAACTAAAAATAGTATTAGCAGTAGCAATGTAAGTAATGATTCGAGAAGTTCAACACCTCAATATTTCGTTACGAGCAGTCAATTTGAGAAACTAAATAAAATTATAAGAAAATGAAAATTTTGAATTTAAATTCATAAACACCAAAGTAATCATACTCACTATAAACATTACAAGACATCTAAAAATAGTACTCCCTCCGTCTCAAAAAGATTGAACTTTTGACTTTTTCACGCATTTCAATGCACTCGGTTGAGATACTTGTAAATAATGTTTTTTCAATTTTTTGTATTTGCATAAAAATATAGGATTTATATTTTTATACAAATTAAAAAAATTAAAAAAAAATATTATTTACAAGTAATTCAATCGAGCGCATTGAAATACGTGGAAAAAGAAGTGGTTCATCCTTTTTGGAATGGAGGGAGTAGTAGTAGTAATAGCAATGGAAGTACGTATACTAATAACTCCGCAAATAATAATGAAATCTAGATTACGATATATTTCTAGTTTCCTACATTCAAAGTAAAGCACACTAATCCATAAAAACTATGTACACAATACTAAAGATTCAAGTACTTTAATGTGAAATTAACATACAACCTGTTTGTCTCCTTATATTTTTACCCCTTCAGCCTTCAGCTGACATACAGACGCCCTATATTTTTTTCCCTTCAGGTGACATACAGATTACAGACGCAAACAATACACTATATACTCAACTATAAGCAGCATCCTTCATCCAGATTTAAACATCAAAAATAAAGTCAAACTAGAAAGTTTGTCTTATGTGTCATGTATTGACCAGCCTATAGTAAACCACCATTTAACACGCGTACTCATGGTTGTAATTTTGAAAATCGAAACAAATCGATTGATGTACCTATAACGATTTATCGGCAAATTAGGGATTTATCGGAATGATAAATCGGAACAAAAATCGGATAAATTGTAATATTTTAAATATATTTAATATATTAACCTTATATATAATATAATAAACTATTTAAAAATAATTCATAGCGATATATCGGATTTCAAAAATCAAATCGGTCAAATATTTCTAAACGATAAATCGGCGATTTTTGAAAAATCGGACGATTTTTAGAACACGTACGATTTTTAGAACACTGCGCGAACTGCTATACACTAACCTCAACACATTTTATATCAAATTATAATCAAGCTAACAGTATGCATGTCATTACATAGAAGAGTAGGAGTAGGCCACATGAAAAGTCAGCAACATTGGCAAATATCACTTCTGCCCAACACAAGTGCATGACATAGTTCAAAGTTTCAATACTGTAGCATAAAACCGTAAACACTGTCCTGAATCCAGATAGAGCAGTAAACAGGATTCAGAGGGAAATTGACCAGGCTTATCTCCAACAAGGAGTTTTAAACAAGACAGGCCAAGTAAAAACGTTCAACATATCATCTAATGCCTTCATTTTACGCTGCATCCATCCAGTATTTAGGCTTCAATCACAACACAATTCCATACCTGAAAGTTAAACCAACAGAATGATATTAGAGATGCAAACTACAAAAAAATTATAATTGCATAACTATCGCAGAAAGAGACAAGACCAACTTAAAAATTGAAAACAGCAATTAAATTACTAATACCACAAGTGCAGCCAATTAGCCGGGATCAAAGACATAACAAAAACACTCAAACTGATGAAAACTTATATTTACATTTCCCTGTGCTTGAAGCAAGCAAAAGAACACATTTAATTAGTAATATGACATGCGAAATTCTTGAATTAAACGATTTAGCAAGTTTGATATAACGATAAATCAGTCAGCACACTAAGCACTTTTCAGACAATGTCTACCAATTATCAATAGTAAACAGTGACTACATAAAAATTGTCGCATAACTAAATAGTTAACTGAAAGGCATAAACTATACAAAATTAATATAAAAAAACTCAATGTAACCATGACTTCTATGCACGAATACAGACGTTCAGTTGCTAACTATCTACAAAATGCACTTTACTATAACCATTCATGTTACTACTAGTCACATACCTTCCAGAAGACTTCATAGCTGCTTCACTTCTTCCTGCCGTGCACTAAAGATGCAACACCGACTCAAAATCGTTAGACAACGAACTAGCCCTGCATGCATGATTCACATCAGATAAAAGTCATAGAACATACACACTTTATAGAAAGTTATCCGGAACTATAGCACGGCAATGTAAGGCCAGGAGACAGAAAATGAGATGTACATATCTACTTGCGGTGACATTGTTATATCTCCAAGACTCTAACTTTCTCTACGTGTACATAAATGTCACATAGCATGTAACCCAGATGTACAAGCCATAGAAAATGACCCAGTTGCCCCAAAATTGCAACGAAGGAACTTCAAAACGATCAACTACAAAATGCACCTCATTATTTGCTCAATTGTAATTCTTTACATGCTAGTAATTTTTTAAAAAAAGTCCGTTTGGGAGAGGTAGTATTGCTTCTCTCAAGTAGAAGAATATTTAGCTAGGTTCACATAATGATGCACTTGACAATTTAATATATACTAAGAACTGTAACAATTTAAGCATGCTAAGCACATACAAATTTCACGACAACACTCTTACATAACATAATTACAAAAACAAAGCTCCAGAAAGAATTTACCACTTCTTTGAAACAAGGTCTTTGTTCTTGTCCCTATGCTCCATCCCAATCTGCATCATTCCCGAGAGACATACGGGGCTCTCCACATGACTGTAGGACATGAACCAGGATGAATCAAACTCCTCAATTTTAGTGTTATGAAACACATGACCGGTATCAGGGTTGCAGAAACAGGTAACATTATCCCCAAAATGCATCGATTTGAAAATTACTATTTCTCCAGTGCATGGGCACTGAGGAATCCACATCCTATCACACTCAAATGACCCAATGCAATAAAGCTTCATCCAGCTACCACATTTCTCATCCATCAGATACAAATCAACGCTAATAATGCTTGCATACTTTGAAGGGCATTTAACCAGAGCTGCAACTGACTCCCTCAGTTTAACCAGATCAACCAAAGCAGGATTGACATCTTGTGGAAATTGAAATGTCTGAAACAATCCAGTACATGGATTGACTCTTGCAAAAAACTGAAAATCTCCTAGTTTCCAATTATGCCCCAACCAATATGGTACCCCATTAACAACAAATTTACAGTGTAGTGTCTCCTGGGGCCTAAAAGGAACAATTCCATCTAGATTACACTGAGCCCACATATCCTGATTATTGGAGTATATTTGGATTTTGGACCAAGAACCTCCATGAGGAACAGGGACGATACAGATGACTTTATAGTCATTGGTCTCTGAATCAAACCCCAATCCAACTGACTTGTTCTTCCATGACTTGGTTCTTGGAAGCTCAATAGCTTTCCAAACTTTACGAGAGGGGTTCCACAAGCCAACAAAAGCTTCCGCAAAATCTATTTCATTAGTCACACATACAATGCCATTAACTGAACCGGCAAGAACCATGTTCTTGGAAAACTCAGAGAAATTTGGAGGGCTAAAGTGCCGCCTAACCTTAAAATGCCCAACCTTAAACTGCTTGTCGATATGATGAATATGTGGAGGAGGGGCATCAACACGCAAAACACGCAAGAGGGAAACAGTTTTCCGCCCATTCTCGTCAAATGAGTTGTCAGCGATCAATGCAGTGTTTCTCGACTTATTGTACCTGAGGACTTATTGTACCTGAGGTAAAATTCCACAAAAACAGGGTTATCGACCAAGGCACAAGAAAACTTGGAAGTAGCCCTAAATTTCATCAAAGATTTGACTGGTGCTCGATATAGAGGTTCAAGATCAAGTTCTGGGGTAAGTTGAAAGAGTTTGATTTTGAGGTTGTCATCATCCTCAAAATCAAACTCTTTCAACTTCCCCCAGAACTTGTTCTTGAACCTCTATATCGAGCACCAGTCAAATCTTTGATGAAATTTAGGGCTACTTCCAAGTTTTCTTGTACCTTGGTCGATAACCCTGTTTTTGTGGAATTTTACCTCAGGTACAATAAATCGAGAAACACTACACTGATCGATGACAACTCATTTGACGAGAATGGGCGGAAAACTGTTTCCCTCTTGCGTGTTGATGCCCCTCCTGCACATATTCATCATATCGACAAGCAGTTTAAGATTGGGCATTTTAAGGTTAGGCGACACTTTAGCCCCCCAAATTTCTCTGAGTTTTCCAAGAACATGGTTGTTGCCGGTTCAGTTAATGGCATTGTATGTGTGACTAATGAAATAGATTTTGCGGAAGCTTTTGTTGGCTTGTGGAAACCCTCTCGTAAAGTTTGGAAAGCTATTGAGCTTCCAAGAACCAAGTCTTGGAAGAACAAGTCAGTTGGATTTTTTTTCTGCCACATGCCAACATTAGAAAAAAATTCCACACATGAGACACTTAGATCATAAGTTTCATCTGGCCCATTCTTTATATACATCAAAAGTGAAAGCAAGTTCTTCTACATAGAGAATAATAGGATTGCAGAAAAATTGAAAGGTAATACAAACATCAGTCACAAGCTACTATCAGGGTCATGGTTACTACTTTCTGAACAGAAGTTAACTAGGGAATTACATGCCATTTAAACTATTATATTGGTAAACTGGAATTTATTTTATGCAATCAATGTGATTAATTCCAGATTTCAGAGGAGGCATCTTGCAAGCAAGAGTACATACTAAAAGCAACTACCATCAAATCTTTGTTATGTACAATTTTCTTATTTTTCAAAATTTCAAATCTAAAAGTTCCGAAAGAACATCAAAACAGTATTTTCAAAAGATGCAGTTCAATAAAAGGCTATGTACTGAGATAACTACATAATCGATTAAACATATACCAGATCTTTGGAAAAATCGTGAACCCCAGAAAGGATTTTGTGGAAAGTGGTCACCGATGGCGATGGGCCTTTTTTATGTCCATGGATGAATGAACACTTCAGTTTGCATTCCTCACATGCTTCTCTGTCACCCATATCTTCTCTGTTTGTGCAGAACCGGAATATGTACTGCAAAACCCTTTCACCTACACAAGAATGAAAAAATTAATACTAAGGTTTAATTCAGAGTTAATTGTAAAGTTAAGTTAGGGTTTGGGTTTGTGTTTAATTGTCGGAGTTGGGTTAGAGTTGGTCGGGGCTGAAAGATTTTTGGGGGAAAATATTTGTGTTTTAGGGTTAAAGATTTAGGGATGAGAGATTTTTTTGGGAGAAAATGTTAGTGTGTGTGTTTTGGGGGAAAATGTTGGTGTTTTTAGGAGGAAATGTTCCGGGGGATAAGGGGGAAAAGTTTTGGGGAGGGGGAATAAAATTTTCTAAGGGGAAATGTTATATTAGAAAGGAGAACATTGCCGCGTATTTTTTATTTTTCTAAATATACATAAAGACATCAGCTTTTTTAAGAATCGATGTCTACAAAGCTATTTACCATCGCTTTTAAAATTTCCGATGTTAAAAATATATTTAACATCAGTGGTTTTCTTAACCGATGTAAAAGGGACGATGTCTATTAACGTTTTTGTAGTAGTGAGAAAGATCAAGTAAGAATTCTTGAATATGTATCTCTATATTGGACTGGTATTGCAAGAATGTGATCAAGAAGCAAAAAAAAATCAAGAAAATGATGGGCAAAAAGATCAAGAACATGATTAGAGGGGGTAGAGTATATATTATTGAATATGTATCTATATATTGGGCAAGAATGTGATCAAGAAGCAGAAAAATCAAGAAAATGATAGAGCAGAAAAATCAAGAAATGATTAGCAGTGCAGAAGGAAAAAATAATACATATTTCAAAAGAAATTTTAGCGCTAAAATTGATTTCATAATAATTATTATTATTTTTAATCACAAAATTTATTGGCTATGGTTTCGGGTCGGTCCACCCGAACCCCAAATGGGTTCAAAATTTCAACCCGAAACTACCCCAAAACGAACCGACCTCTGTTGTACCCGACGAAATACCGACCCGACATTTAACCCCCAACTAAAAACCAACCCTAATTGTACTCAACTGAGACCTAATTAAACCTACATTGAACTCAATGGAAACCCAATTAAACCCTGATTAAGCTCAATTGAAACCTAATTGAGCTCAATTGAGCCCTAATTAAACTCATGGAACCATCAAATTGAGAAAGGGAACATGAGTTTATGAACTTAATAGAACCCTAATTGAACATATAATTCCATAGCAAATGCGACTCATAAAAAATATATACTTACCAGTTATCGAATAGATGAACTGAATATACAAGTAAAGCTCGAGTCGTAGATACACACAACAGACGTACACATAATACATCTCGACGAGATAGAAAAAAAAAAAAGACGAGAGAGAATAGAGCAGAGAGCGGAGAGTTAGACTGTACTGAGCAAGTGATAGGATTTAGGCTTATATAGTGACTGGGGAGGTTGGGCTCATAAGAACGATATGCTTATGTTTTGGACCCGATCTTGTTTCTTATAAATAGAGGAGAATTGTAATATTTTAATAGATAAATAATATTTTCAAAAGTTCCGAAGTTTGAATTATAAATATTAATAAAATTGAAAATTTTAAATAAATATGAATATGAATAATAAAATTGTAAATTAATATAATAAAAAAAATTAAACATATTCGTGCATTGCACGTATTATAAGCTAGTATACATTCGGATAAAAGAAACGGGGCGTTCACGGGTTAATATACCAGAAACCGGAACCGGCACAGACCGGCCCGCCCGAACCATCCGATACGCGTAACAGACTGAACCGGCACGCACGGCCCGCCTGAACCGTGATTCGGCCCGTTAAGTTTGACTACTACAAGCATGAACATGCAAATTGTCTTAAAAGTTTATTTTTAAATCAAAAATTACTTGTAAATTGTAATTTTCAAAACATTCAAAAACTTTAATCGAAGTAGAGTAAAATCATTTGACCAACCTAGGGTCTTTTACTTTAATTCAAATACTTTATTAGTTGTTTGGTGCTATGTTAATGCGGTTTGTTCCGTTTTTTTAGAGATGAGTCCTCTCAAATTATTTTGTAATTTTTTTTAATTAATAAAATTTGCAGAGGTACCGTCCTTTTTTGTTTCAAAAAATATTCGTATAATTTTAAATAATATTTAATCGAATTAAAAGTATATAAAAAAAATTTTGAACCGCAAAACCCGCACAACTCGCCCGCCAACTCGACGAGCCGTGCACGAGTTAGCCCTCCCCAGAACCGCCCCGGCATGGCCCGTCCCGTCTTCCACATACGTGCCATTCACGACCCCTTCCTTCAGCAACTCGGCTCATTCAAAAACCGACACGGCACGGCACGACACGACCGCCCGTTTGGCCAGCTCTAATTACAACAATCCTAACTCCCATGAGAACGAGTTCACATAACCTAAACAAGTAGGTGCAGACAAATAGTTCAGACGATGTTTAAAACTTACACGCCAATGATCACAAAAGAAAAATAACTAGCAGTCATTAACAATTCAAGGTCAAGCTCTTGAAGGAGCAGCATGACTCGTACCACCCTTAGCAACGCCATTCATGGTACTTCCACCATTGTCATTTTGGGTATGTTGTGCATGCCAAAATCGCTGGCCACGTCCAATAAACACCTGGTTTGGTCGTGCGGGAGTCTCGGGGGTCTCCAAGCGCTTTGTTGTTGGCCGAGAGACAACAGTCGTAGAAGCTTCAACCTGTACACCAGCAAACATCTCTCCCGAAATACCAGCTCGATCAGCAAACCATTCTTCTTCCTTACGAATCTTATGGATATTCTCTATTATACCCAAATAACCACATGACATAGCATTCGACAACTGTGTCAAAGGGACAAATTCAGAAGAGATACCATGAGAAGTCTTAAGTCTTAAACCCAAATTTATATCAGCTGCACTCTGGCCATCATCTCGAGCATCAACATTGTTATCAGATTCTCCCATGTTCTTAGTTATTTCAATGTCACTAAGTTCCCCTTCTACATTCTGCCTGCAGTGTAGGATTTTCAGTGTCACTGTCACCCTCACTTATGCCATCTGCCATCTCTGTACTGACTAGAATCAGAATCAATTTCACAAACCTCATAAGGAGTGTTTTTAGCCAAATTCTCTTCACAATCAAGGATCGAGAACACTTCTTTCAAACCAGGGAAAACACTTGTGTGCGATGATGTCAAACACCCTTTGCAGCATCTTAACTATCATAAATGAAAAGATTACATCCAGGGAACCTATCTCAATCATTACTCTAGCTGTATCTAAGGGTTCGTTAACAATAGCAGCTTGATAGGTTTCATTATCAAAAGCAATTGGGGTCCCTAGAGATTTGGCCAGCAAGAAAATTTTATTGACGGTCCAGTAAAGAAAGGAAACTCTAGTGAAAGTCACCCAGACTCTAATTCTTTCATTCTTAACAGTATCAGGGTAACACTCCACCCAATTTCTTAAAACAAACTCACAATCCCCTAACCTAATAGGGGTCCAACACAGTGCTTTATTCAGTCCCTCCTTATCTTTAAATTTTAACACTAAAAAACCCGCAAAGTGGTTAAAAATCTTAGTCAAGCCGAGATTATCAAACACAGCACGATCAAAGAATTGTAAGACCTCAAAAGTACACGAAACAGTAGTTTTAGGTAGGGCCAAAGAACAGTTAGACCAATTCATTGCAGTATTCATAAAGAAATTGGTTGGAGGATCAATACAAACATAACCATTAGTTTTAGTTAGAACGTTCTCTAACCTAATAGAGTAGACGTCGAAATCACCAATAAGATTAAAGAAAAGAGAAGGAACCTAACCAATCAATTTAGAATGTGCATGAACAGGTTTCGTGGCAGAACCATTACCCATTATCGCCTTTCCTGGGGAAGAAGTAGCACCCAACAATTTCTCTTTACCAGATCTGAAACCAACCAAGCCCTCGATGCAAGAAGAGTCCAGACCGCAGGTTATCGGAGTTCCAGTAATACTATTCACTTGAACCAGAGGTTCAGTAACTCTTGAAGATCCAATCATATTCTCAAGATGAACACCTGAATTAGGCATCTTGAAAGAAAGGGTTTCTAGGGATTTTCTGTGAGAGATCGCCATAAGAGGCAAATCGAGCAAAGAAGTGGCGAGAGAGAAAATGAAATGAAGGGGAAATGATGGAGTGAGAAAAGTAGGAGGGGATCTATATGGTTGTATGAAGAAATCAATCGAAAAAGATTCGGAAAATGGAACGATTGGCTTGGGAGGTGTGAAGGGTGGAGAGAGAGAAGAGAGAGGCGCGTGTAAACGACTCTCCCTTCAACACCGGTTTCAATCGATGCAATTTTGGTGCCTCTAGGCCGTCCTCTCCCTTCAACATCGTCAATGCAACAAACATATACATTCCCCTGACTGTCTACAACATAAAAGTTTTTATTCTGGTAAACAATATTATGGAAACTATCAAAAGAGACATCGACATCAATCCACACTTTGTTTCCCAATCTAAAAAACCCTAAAACACCTAGATGATGATAGACAACCATTACAACCGGAGACGTAGTATCAAGGTGATTAAAAAAGTTGACATCGATACTTTTCTTTGGTAATTCAAACGACACAACAACTTTTTGGATAAAGTGTTCACTGACGTCTTCGTGAGTGTATCTTTAGTGGTATACATCGCGTAGGAAACGTAAGCATTGGCGGAAGTGAGATTTAGTGCCTCAAAAGAGGATGCAAAAGATTAATTTGCAAGTCTCTATCTAGCGTTAACAACCATCCTTTACTAGTTGATAATATTAGTTTCCCAGCAGCCTCTGGTACCTCAATATTATACGTTTTCATTGATGAAAGACGGTACAAACCATGGCTAGTACCGACTGAATTCTTTAAATGATCATAGCTGTCAACGTTTTCATCATCCTCATACTCATAATATCCTTCTTCATAGCATCGATTTAAGTGATATTCAGTATCATAAATTATAGAACTCGGTGCAACCTCTTTAGCAAGAAGAAGCATCGGAGGAGTGTGATTAGGAAACAGAGTCTTCTAAACTCGCAACAGCTTCACAGGCGGCTGAATTCCATGATTTGCAAACAGTAGAAAAACTATAGTAATCCTCCGGACAACTTAATCGTTGCACAATATATACAAGGAGATCCTTAGGTAGAAGATCATCGCAATTATCTAAGCACATGCCTGACAGAAGATAATAATTTAACGAAGTTAATCTAGTTCTGTGATCTTTTGTTTTGTCAAATTTTTATATATACGACTCCTCTCACTGTATCAAATGTATCGAATTTATAAGTATAATAAGAGTCCTGCAGACGTAAATAACTTCTAGGTTCTTCTCGGTCTAAAGGAAGAAAAGCTTCTAGTTATATATTATCAAAATTTTAATTTTTGTAAAATTTCGTTTGACCTAATTTTCAACTTCACGACCAATCCTAAACAACCAACCACATCCTAAACAAGTAAAATCACACTATGTTACTCTATAACCCTTAAATTAGTTCTACAACAAAACAAATTCTAATGTGAAATTAATAGAAACATATTTTAAGTACAAATTCATCATCAACTATTCTGACATGATATTAACAACATTGGCAAGATTGCTTCTGTGGTTCTGCCCAACAGAAGTACATAATATAGTTCACAGTTTTGATCATTGTAGCATAAAGTTGTAAACACCGTCCTAATAGAGCATTAACAGGATTCAAAAAGCAATTAACAAAGTTTATCTCCTACATTGAGTTTTTAAACAAGAGAACTTTCAAAAGAAGCATTCTACATGTCATGTTCCTTCCATAATATCTATGCCTTCAGTTCTGCCGCATCCATACAGTATTTGGCTTCACCAAAACGCAATTCATATCCGAAACTTAAAACCAACAGAAAGACATTAGATATGCAAACCACAAAAATTCCGTAATTGTATAGATATAGCAGAAAGGGACTATAGCAACTTAAAAATTGAAAGTTACAATTAAATTACTAATACCACATGTATAGCCAACATTAAGACATAACATAGACACTCAACTTGATGAAAAATTATATTTGCATCTCCCTGTGTCATGCAGCAAGCAAAAGAACACATCTAATTAGTAATATATGACATGCTAACTAATGCAGGACTGCATCACTAATTCTTGAATTACTGAATTTAGCAAGTCGTCAATCAAAAAACTTGGTCATTACACTAAGCACTTTTTAGACAATGTCAATAACAATTATCAATGGTAAACAGTGACTATGTAAAAATTGTCCATGAGAATTAGTTTAACTAATTAGTTTATTAAAAGGCATAAACTATACAAAATAAATATAAAAAAACTCAATGTAACAATAACTTCTATGCACGAAATACAAACGTTCAAATGCTAACAATTATTTTGATATGATATTAATTTATAGGAGCCATGTTTGTTACTACCTGAACAATGTACAAATTATTAACTGACAAACACTTTGAACAGTAAATTTATTGGATTTTTTTAGGCCATGTGATTACCACGTAATTCATTCTGCATAAAACAATAGATCAAATAGTAGCACTGAAATGACTTGGATATCAGAACATATAATGCAGGAACTGCTTTGCTCACATATATGGTCTAGACATGAAAGAAGGCATCTATAGTAGTAGAACAAAATGACACTAGGGCTGAAGGAGCTAAATATTTACATGTACTCCATTATAAATTTTAGGTAGTAAGTTTTGCATCCACTTTTTGAGAACATACAAAATAACAAGTTGTGCCTATGTCATATCAATCATTATCCAACAGCACGAACTTATCAAAGCGAAAACAATCAGCTATTCAACAGTCACATCAGTCATCAAAGCTAAATTGGATTTGTATTTCAATTTTGACGAGTACAAGGGAAATGGAAGAGAGTTAGACAGAAATGAATTGGGTAAGTTAATATTGGCATTGTAATTCGGGTCAGGTTAACTGAGTTAGGATTATAAATCACAATTCCGTTAGTCCTGTTAGTAATTGTTAACGGAGGTTACCCAGATGCAAGTTCTTATCAGTTCAATGAGTTAACTGCAAGCTTTTTGAGTGTGATGACTCAGTTGCAACTTGCAAGCTGAGCCTGAGTTCAATTATGAGTTAACCATTTAACCCCCACATAAGTTATACATTATATATGAAACAACTAACCGGAGTATATATTTATTACTAAGTATAACTACATAATATAATCAGGATAAGTAGAACTGTATACATGTAGAACAGATATTAATATTTCCCACAATTACGAAAATATCTGAAGATAATTACTTCTTGTCAGCAAATGCTTCAAGATACTTTGGGTCCCATGAATGGTATTAAAAAATTCTAATGTTATTCCCATTATGACAGTACCATGATATCTCAACTAATTTAGCCACAAAATCTAAATTGCATATAAAATTAGACAACATTTTATATAAACTACGGTTGCCATAATTCATATACAAAAGATCATAACCTTTGTAGGTGTGTAGGCAAACATTACCACACATTGCATTTTAGTACATGTGATTGTTGTTGATAAGGATAAGAGGCTACTAAAGAGAATTTCACTTCTACTGACCCATACGACCTACATCCATATTAAATTTGAGCATAGTGGACATAATGAAAACAGAAGTAGTCCTTAACCGCACTCATTTAATCTCATAATTTCAGAGTTTCTCACCTTTCATGTTATACAACCAAATCTCCATAGAATTGGATAAATGCAAAGTAACTTAATCATATCATACTCTTCTGGTTATAAATGAATCGCAAGCAGAGCAAACAAGATCCAGATAAGAATTAACATTTAACGTAGGTATTTACATAAGCGCAAGCAGAGTAAAACAAGATCCAGTGAAGACTATATAAACATTTAATGTAGGTATTTAAACTAGCATAACAAAATTTAGCAGATCATGTTAACTAACCTAGAAATTAGAAAAATTACAAGAGAACATTGTAATTACACCTTCAAAACCTTTTTTCTTTTAATAGTTATTGTTAAAATCATTGACTGGCCACCTCAAACAGAAAACTAAAAAACAAACAATCAAAAAATAATGTAATAAGCCTATATAGGTCAAAGATTCCAGTGCTTTTGAAGCTAACAAATGGAGAAAGTAGCACACGTAAACTAAGTGCAAACATAAGTAAAACGCCCTTATTGGCATTTGTGAGTACTATAAAGTACAAGATGTAATCTATATCTTTACGTACCTTAATAATCTTACATGCCCCTAAATTCAATAATAAATAAATATATATATATATAATGTCCAAAACAATGTGGAATCAAGGGAAACAAGAGTCAGAATATCTAAGATAGCAGTACTAGAAACAGCAGGATAAGAATCCAGAGAGTTAAGTAAAGCAGGTTGGGAAAAACATTTGCACCTGTCTAATAAGTACAATGCTTTTCCTCATTCAAAAGTATAATAATTCCTTCTGCTAACAAACAATGATAGAAAGCTTAAATTTTAAGAATATAGATTCAAACAAGAAATAACTACAATGTAACTATAAATGTTAATAGGTGATCATAATTAAGAAGAACTTTACTAGAACCATACCTTCCAAAAGATTGCTTCACTCCTTCCTGCTCCACGCTAAAATCCTGCATGTAAAATTGAAGTCAGAGAAAAATTACAACCAGTTTAGAAAAAGCTAACAATAACTATAGCACAACAAAGGAAGGGCGGAAGAGAGAAAACAACTAGTATATATTTACTTGTGGCGATATGTTACATATGGAGAAGCAAAAAGCATGTAACCAAGATGTAGAAGGCATGAAAACAACTAGAAGCCAGTCACCACAGAAAGCACCTAAAATAGATTCAAAATGTAATTCTCAAGTAGTAGTAGCAAAAAGTAAGAGTCTGCTATCGAAAGGTGGTGTGGGTTCTGTCAAGTAAAAAAGCTTTTTAGTCAGGTTCATATAATAATGGACTACACAAATTTGTCTACTAAGAACTGTAATGATTTAAGCATCCCAAACATATACGAATTTGATGACAAGAATCTTAAAACCACAGTTAAAGAGGGGGGGGGGGGGGGGGCATTTAATGAATGGAGATACCTGCTCTTCTTGGCTTTGGTTTTCTTGTTTTTGTCCTCATTCCCAAGCAACTCCATTCGCTTAACAGATACTAGGCTCTCCGTGTGACTGTAAGATTGAATCCAAAGTGGTTTTAAACCTTCAATTCCAATTAGACTACTAATATAACTAGCTTTGGGATCATAGAGGTACAAGTCCCGAGTATGTAACTGCTCCTCAATTACTATCTCACCACTTTTAAAGGACTGTCGAGGAACATGAAATTCTCCATAAGGGAAAGGCCCGAAAGTATACATCTTTGTCCAACTAGCAGTGTCATCATCCAGAACATATAAATCAATCATCGGTTCATCAAGTAATCCAGGAGTAAATTGAACCATAACAGAAACAGAATCCTGATATTCAAAAGGTTGTGCCCAAGTACTCATTTCCCTAAAGTGTTCCGGATACTGGACCTTTTTATAAAACCCGGTACAAGGATCAAACAGTGCCAAAATCTCATGCTGAAAGGCTACCGCACTATCTGGCATCACATCAATCCCTATAAAATACGGAGCACCTTTCACAATAAAATTACAATGATACTGCCGTGGCCAAAAGAAGAGTTCACCCTCGTGATCAACATCTTTCCAACAACCCCGATTCCGAGAATAAACCTCCACCCAAGCCCACTTAAAGTTCTTATAAAACTCAGTCCTAGAAGTAGACTTAGTCACAACCCTTATAATCCTAAAATCATCATTCCCCTCATCATACCCCAACCCAAAAGCCGACCGTTCAAGATCATCATCATAACCCGCTTTCTCATCAAGCTTAATAGCCTTCCACTGATTAATCGCGGGGTTCCACAGCACAACAAACCTCCCAAACATTTCATCAATATTCATAAGCAACACTACCCCATTAATCGAACTCGCAACATGCATTTTCTTCGAAAAATCAGCAAAATTAATCTTCTTAGGATTATCAAACCTATATTTTCCACCACAATCAATATCAAGCAACCTAATAGGCATTTTAGCGACACGCAAAAACAATATCGCCTTACGATTACCACCACAATTAGCATTGAATATCACATGACTATTACACTTAGTATTAAAACAAAGATGCTTCTTAACAAACTTAGAGTGGGTGATTAGACCATACCATGACTTACAAACACACATGAATCTCACAAGTGACTTCACTTCACTTCTGTAGAGTATTTCAAGAAGGAGCTCAGCTGGTAATGATTTTCCGGTGGGTTGGGGTTTTGAGGGTTCTGGTGAGGTGGGGTTTACTGGGAGGTGTGAATGAAGTGGGTTTGGATTGGTTTCGCCGGAGATTGTTTCTCCGGCCGCCTCTTCCGGTGTCCATTTTTGAGGGTTAGTGAGAGAGTGAAAGTAGGATTTTGACATTTTGTAGTGTACTTTCCAACTGGGTCAATTGTGAACTTGGCCTCTTTCGGGACAATAATATTACAAAATTTAATCCCATTTTATCTGTATTTTTAATTTTTGTACATATTTTAGTGCATAAAAATAGATATTTGTATTAATTTTTAAATTTTATTTCTGTGAGTAAATGTTTTAAGTTTATTCAAAGAAAAAAATATTCAAAAAAAATTATAGAAGAGTAGTTGTTTAACAATTTAAATTTGTAAAAAGTCAAACGAACATGTAAAATAGGAAGAAACGGTAAAATAGGATTAACTTAAAGTTGAAAAGGATTCAATATTTTTTGAGAATATTTATAAACCGGCAGGGTAGGAAATTGCTGAAAGATTAAACACATGCTATGTTTTGGCCTTTAGGTGTATCAAAGAAAAAAATATATTAACATATGTAGTTGTATAAACATTAAGGCATTCGGGTTTCAAAAAATAATAATAATAATAATAAAACATTAAGGCATGAACAAATCTGCAATTTCTTTATTGCATTATAATGTAATATCCTCGTATATCAACTGAGCTGCATAACAAGATCATTAAAAAAACAGCTACATAGTAAGAAAACATGAAATTTTTGCAGTAGATTACTGCGAATGCCAGGCTAATTGAGGAGGCAGTTGCCACAGTTGTAACCACATTTTGAAAGGATTACACCAACTAAATTATACAGTGCATGATGAGTTATGATCTTGCTCTTATACAGCTTGGGTTTTCAAAGTGCAATCCAAGGAAAGACTGTTAACTTGAAGTCTTGAACTATGCATGTATACCTTTTAAAAAGTAATTTAAATGTGAACGTACTTTCCCAGTTACATAAATTACGCATTTGATTAATGACTTTCAATGCCTTTTAATGCCCTGAAGATGGATTACTGCTTGGAGGATGACCAGTAGAGGGATGTGCTTGAGGCTGGGTCGGTTGGCCTTGGGGTTCGGAGCCCTGGGGTTGGCCTTGGGGTGGGTGATTTTGGGTTTCGCCTTGTGGCGGGTGGCTGTGAGATTGGCTTTGAGGCGGGTGGCCTTGTGGCGGATAGCCTTGGGGTGGGTAGCCTTGTGGTTGATATTGGTAATTATAGCCTTGGTGCGGGGAACCTTGTGGTGGATAGCCTTGGGGTTGAAATTGGGAGTTGTAGCCTTGGGGTGGGTAACCTTGGGGAGGATAGCCTTGGGGTTGACCTTGTGGATACCCGTACGGTGACTGCCCATAGCCTTGTGGATGTCCTACAGCAGTGGGAGGATATGGCTGATCGACACGTGACATCTGCTGAGGCGGGGGAACTGCCATAGGCGTTGGACCAAATCGACCATCTCTTTTATCCATTTCAATCTTGTGCTGTGTCTGCAACCAAGCAATTGATGAAATACTAGCCAACAATGATACAAATATCGTTAGCATTAGAAATGCTAGGTTAGATCTTCTGTAAAACCGGCTTATTTCCTTTGAATTTAAAAAGGAATGAGTAGAATTTTCCTGATTTCAGGGGTGGCATCCAAGCAGAAATTCGATAACATACTGGAAAAAAAAATGGTCATAGAACATGAAGTAATAGGCTAGTAATGAAATTTTACCTGCATACATGCACACACCCTAGCAAAGAGGAAAACAATGATTATTAGTCCATTGTGAGTGCAATATAAAGCTAAACATTATATATGAAAATTAAGTAACAATTAATGCTTACGTGCAATAGACCATATCGGACAAACAATTGAGAATCTGAGAGGCTTCTGATATTTCATCACTGCCAACTATCATGGCAACAAGGGAAAATATGCATGCCAGTTGTTGAAGACAAACCATGAAAGCCTGTGCTGCCAAAAGAGAAAAGTTAGTGTGCTAGAAAGGGAGATGGGGGAGGGGGATGCATGTAAAGGGTAGAGAAAGAGTACAATGATGCAATTATCACATTTCGTTGTCTGTATATTAAACTGATCTTGCAAAAGGAAACGAGTTGTTGCGACAGAATTTGCAAAGCAGATGAAGACCTGTAAAGTTTGACATCATTAGAATCCATAACATCAAAATGCAGCTGGTAAATAATGAGCACACCCTTGATTTATAGTAGAAATCAGTAGTTTTAACATCATAATGTTCAAAATTTGTAGACAGTTATCACCCTTTACTTCAATTCGTAAGTTGTTTAAATAAAGCAAGAACGAGGTCTACAAGTTAGCGGAAAAAAAAGAGTAGGGCTGGGATCCAAAATTGGGTTAAAAAAAAGGTTCCCTAATGATGGGGCATAAGCGATGTGGCAAAGTGAACTATTTTAATTGATGTGATTGATGTGAATACATGAGGGTCCATCTTATTTAACCGTGTCATTACCAATCAGAAAGTATCACATGGAATTTGTGATTTATTTTGGGATCCAATTTGGGATCTCTAGAAGAAGAAGCAAGAACAAGGTCCAGCTACTTACGTTGATGTCCTCAAATCCTTACATCAAATTGTAGAGACTATTCTACTGGAACAATCAAAAGCAACATGGAAGTTAAAAACAGAATTTATTGAATGCAAACTTTCAAGGCAATTCCTCTACCTCAGTGCAAAGACAGAACTCAGGGCATTTACTTTCTCCGCAACGACCACTGCAGGGAAGATAACCACCACAGCAAACATACCTGTGGCATAATGCAAGTTTGATTTGCAAAACAGTTAAATGCCGCAACAACAGAAATAGGGGGTAAGAAATTGAACATACCTCGACATATCATTGTAAAGAGCTCGCTTACGGAGCATGTATGATGCACATGGTGCGCTGCAATCCGAGTGAACAGAATCTACTTAAATGCAGCCTTAAGAGCAAAACAAAATTTGCATACCAAAGTACTATCAAGTAAAGGCACGTACGCAGATGCATGAAATACAGTCAGTAAATTAGATGACGATTAACACACAGACTTTATATTTGTAAAGTTACATTCACATATAAATTTAGTTCTCAACGTGAATATATACGATTCACTAAATATCATTAACCTTCATTAGATAAAACATATAACATTCACCTGTAAGTATGTAGATTAATACATTGAAATTAGTTTGTATTTGAACACGCAATCACAGAGGGAATGATCATAAACATTCACTGCAAATCTGCGATCAGAGATGTTCATCCGACGGGCCAGAAATGATCATAAACATGCATTCTACAAATTCATCATATAATACATAAGAGATTACGTACCACAACGTCGCAAAACAGCAAACTGCAAGATCATTTCAAATAATTATTAACCAAATATACGGAAAAACCATATTTTATATAATGTTTATTAATTGAGAACAGAGAAAGTGATGATTTATACATGGTGCATCAGCTGTCATTGTGGAAATGAGATCGGAGTGCCATACATTTCGATAGCTCTGCCGGAGCTGCATCTTCTCCATTTGCGCTTGCGACGACATTGTTAATTCTTCTGGATCAAAACACGTTCACTCTCGCAGATTGGTGTAACAATACTTTATATAAATTAGATTGTGGCAGCCGAGGTGCATTAACTGGAATGTTAACAATGTTGTATAGTAGAGGTGTCTTTTTTTGGAATCCGTCTAATATAAATACTAAAATTTCTTATTTGTTTGTTTCTTTTATTTTTGGTTTGTACATTTTCAAGTAAATATTTTATCGAAAGAAAATTGTTGTAAAACACTGTACAAGAAAAAAACTAAAAATTACAACTCATTTTCTATATCCATACTTATATATAACTAGTTTACTAAGCCGCGCAATAATATTTCTAAATTTTCTCAAAAAATATTCTACAAAATACGTTTTTAAATAAAATAATATTTATAATATAAAATTAAGTTTTGTTTTGAATTATATATATAGGGGAGGTTCAAGAGAGACCTTACTTAGGGAGAGACCGAGAGACCCTTAATTATCACCATTGATTTCCTTTTAATCCTATGGTCAAGATTTTTGTAGAAATCTATAAATACTTTATTTGATTTATACTACAGGGGCCGTATTTGATTATACAAAAATACAAAGTAGACATACGTCTAACTCCAATTTCATTACCATGTTTAGCAAGATTTGGCCAGATATGTTTTACTGTCAAATTTACAATTTCCATTGTAACAGTTACTGTAATTGATTCTTTAAATTTCAATTAATCTGATTAAGCATCATTACAACATCAGTTTTGGAAAGTCTCGTCATTCTAATACAGAAAGGTGCAAACTGCGGATGGACTATATCATGGACAGCTAACTAAGTTTTGTGTTCTTCATTCTCTACAATTTTTAGTTGAATAGTTTTGTAATTGTATGAAGTATTGTTCACTCAGTTGTTACATTTTTTTTCTGGATCATAACTTTCTTGTATTACACTTTTCAATTCCTAAAGTATATTCGTATGTCATGTCATGTGCAAACATGAATTAATTGGATTATGACGTTGAGTTAATTTAATCATCGGCGTTTTGTCTTTGTTATAATCATCATCTTTGTAAGATTAGTATTTTTGATATTTTTCTTTTTGCATCATTCATCTATACAAAACATGGTTATATAGACTAGACGATATATTGATTCTTCTAATATTAGGCGATTACTTTTGCATACTAATTTGAATTGTTTCGATACAAACATGATAAAAGATCTCATATATTTTGTGTTTTATGAAATTTTTTA
The DNA here is from genome assembly GCA_030848705.1 of Heracleum sosnowskyi. Classification (NCBI taxonomy): domain Eukaryota; kingdom Viridiplantae; phylum Streptophyta; class Magnoliopsida; order Apiales; family Apiaceae; genus Heracleum; species Heracleum sosnowskyi. The sequence continues at coordinate 1,632,760 of CM061242.1, read as the reverse complement.
ATGTTATTAAGATTTGCTGAACTGTAAAGATTCATCAAGGTGTTCTGTTGAAGTGTTGTGGTGTTCTGTTGAGATACATTCATTTGGCCTGATGTTCTACTGAGATTTATTAAGGTTTTTTGGTAGCAGAAATGAATATGGGTTACTGGATGAGAGTCAGAACAAACTCGATTTTGTACTCTTGCTGATTGCAAGATGATGATGACTTTGTACCCATTCTAATGATGATACTACTAAGATTAATGATGATTTGTACTAATTTGGACGATGATGTCTAAATTTTACTTGAATCTTGACTTGTATCTATATTATGAACTAGGTCGTTTAATGTGAAAGGGAGCGCCTGCTACATTTTTGTAATTCAATTTGTGTTGGATAGAGTTTGTGGAAACATGTTAACTATTAACAGTTATTTTGTGGTTGATTTTACTACTATTGTGAAAATGACCTGCTGTTATTGTCTTGGTTGTGTTAGGTGTGTTGGTTCTTGGAAGAAAGGATGTCTGATAATTAGTTTATGCAATGTGTCATGGAAGTGCAAAATTTAGTATTAGACTCTCATTGGTTTGAACAGAACTTTGATTGATATGACTTGGAATCCAGTGTGGCAGGGAATATTGATCGAGCAATTCATCATTTGAAAGATTTAGAAATGTTCTGTTGATCTCTGGGCTTGTGTTATTGTATTTTCATGAGTGTTCCGTTAAGTTCAAGAATTCTTAGGCGATTACTTTTTATGTTTATCTATTGAATTTGTTGCCCATTCTTCTCTAATTTTCTTGCCCAAGGCTAACTATTGTATCATTTCTCTTTGAAATTAAAATTTTAATAGCTTTTTTTGGAAAAGCTATTGCAACAATAATTATTTATGTTTCTCAGCTTAAAATTTATAACAATACCCTTTAAAATCTTATTTTAAGAAGTTGTTTCAAATACTAAAAAAATACATAATAAAATCTAAATTTAAAATAAATAGCGTGAATGTTATTAAAACACTTACGAGAATCTCAATATAATGGTTTCATTCTATTTATACCGTAAGAATATTTTAAAATGTTCGTTAAATATTGCACAAGATACTAAAAAAATTATCTTAAAAATATTAACTGTTCCATAAGATACTTATGGTTGTAAAAGTTTCAATGATAATTCTTATAAATATATATATATTGATAATTAAAAAAAATCTCAAAATATGCAATTTATGAATCTTAATTATTTTATAACTCATCGACTACAAAATATCTTGGCTAGAAAATATTTTTTAATAAATTACTATACATTTTCAAAATCACTATACTTAAGAGAATCTTCTACCTATAATATTTTATAAAAAGTAGAATTGAAAAGGTACTTAATATTTTGATACAAAACATTGAATGAAATCTCGGAGTTGTCATTTAGAAATTAATATTAAGGATACCTAAAAACGTCATAGATTAAAAATGATTTTAAGGATATCTAAAAAGATCACAAAATTTAAAAGAAAGTATATTAAAGTTACACAGGTAAAAATCTCGTTGCAACACACTTAAAGGAATATTTAAGTTAAAAAAGATAATTTTTATAATTTTTATATAAAACACTTAACAACAGAATCTTAGGGTTGCCATGCTTTGTTTTGTTACAATCTTAATAGAACCTCAAATCAATCAGATAGCTTTTCATAATCATTATTACTACTGTTTCGTATTGCATTTGATTCGTCATACTAGTCAGTTGAATCTTTTCCTTAGTTAGTTAGCTTTTCATAATCATTATTACTACTGTTTCGTATTGCATTTGATTCGTCATACTAGTCAGTTGAATCTTTTCCTTAGTTAGTTACTATATGTCAGAGATTTTTATCTTTCATATTATATTTTCTAATATTTCATATTTTAAAAATTACATATAAAAGATTTTTTTTAAATATTTTGTACTTACATTACATATTATTTTTGGTCCGATTGTGTTGGGCGCTAAAGTATAGATGTAAAAAGATCTTATTTAAAGATTATATGTTTAATCCTGATAAAAAAAAAGATTATATGTTTAATAGATATAATTTTAGATTACGTTATTTTTCATTTAATTATTTCATTCCATATATACAAAGGTATAAAATTTTGAAAAATGCATGAACACTATTTAAATTTTCTAAAAGAACATAGGTACAACGAAATTATTAAACTTATGTAAAACATTTAAGAGAATCTCCTACCGTAATAGATTATTTACTCGTCGTAGAATTATTTGTTGACAAAAAAAATTAATTAATTTTTTAAAAATATGATTTTTATAATTTAACCGAACATAGCACAACGTTAATATGCAACAACACTAACAATTAGAAATATGGTAATTCGTCTTATAACACTTAATAGAATCTTGTCTTGTCATTGAAAAATTTGTTGGCACAATCAGAATTTTGTAAATAATGTAACTAGACAACTAAGTATAACTAAAATTTGTAAAATTTAATGGAATATTGTATAATTTCATTACACAGTGAAGCAAATAAAAAATATGCGGCAATTTTTTTTAATTAAATTTAGGTGAAATATTTAATAAAAATCTCTTCTCGTCGTAGAAATACACAAGAATACTATTTAAAATAATTATTATTTTGTTAACAAAACATTTAATAGAATTTCGTCTAATCCTAAAAATAAATTGTTTTTACAAACTTAAGTTTGTAATCAATTTTTTCGGATGAAACCCTGAAGAGAATCAATGTAAAACACATATATAGAAATCTAACAAAAAACATAAAAAAAAATCATATATTTTATTTCTTTTCAAAAATATATCAGCCTAATATAAATCTTTGAAATATATATCAACAAAATTAAAGTTTTGTAAGAAAATAAAAGTCAATAACTAATTATAAGTATACTTTGTAAAATTTGATAGTATATAATAAAATGTGTATAACATGACATTTGAGTGAGTATTAAAAATTTACAAAACTTTTAAATTTATTAAAATTGTGTGAAACATTTAAGAGAATCTTCTTTCATCATATAAATATAAATGACACACTATTTTAAATCATTGATATTCTCTTAGTCATAAAAATAATTGTTCACATAATTATTTTTCCTTTAATAATTAAATTTTGTTTAATGAAACACTTAGGAAAATAAAAAAAAATTAATATATAATTAAAATAATTAAAATATTAAAATATTTAATTTATTAAAATAATTAAATTAAAATTTTTTTATAAAGATTTTATCAAGTGTTTGTAAGATTTTCTTAAGTTCTTAGGAATAGACTTTGAGAATGTGTGTTATTTTAATGTAATGAATTTCGCTATTATCTTTTGCAAAACATTAAAAAAATTAATTTTTACGAGATTCTCTTAAGTGTTGAAGAGTAATATTCAGAATAATGAATAGTTTAGAATATTTACTTTTTTCATTTTTAATATTATACTTAGAGATTTGAATTTTTCTATAAGTTTCGATTTCTTGTTTACTTAATGTTTATTATAAGATTGTTATATGTATTTTAAATGTTAGATATAATAAAAAATGTAATATAACTATTTTAAAGATTCGCTTAAGTGTTTCAGAATAATATTGATAAAGTGCCTTGTTTTGGAAAAATGCAATCCAATATTTTTTTTAAATATAGAAGAGTTCTTTTTACGAGAATCTCTTAATTGTTTTAGTACAATATTTATAATGTTTTGGGTTTTTAATCTTTAAATTTGTTAAATAATTTAACGTATGACTATTAATATTATTTATAACAAATTTAGAATTTATTTTCTAATGTCTTTAAATATAAGGTACTTTAAGATTTTATTAAGATTTTCTTATGTGTTGTAAGATTTCATTTCCGAGTAAAAAACATTAGTTAACGGAATCTTAATAAACTATTTAGATTCTTTATGAAATGTATTTAGTTTTCATTAATATCTATTTTAATGAACATTCAGATTTGTTAATTTATTTTTCTGAATATTTTTCGGATTCCTTGAAGTATTTCTCTTATATTATTATAATATATATTTTCCATATTGAAATTCTTTTAATAAACACTAAGATTTATTAAAGTGATTTTCTAAAGAGTTTTCATCTGAGTATTTTTCGTATAAGAAATGTACTAACATTAATAGAATTTACTAGTATTAATACTAGAACACTTAATGTTTATTACATGCAAACAAGGATTTCAAAAGTGTTGTTGTGAATATTTAATATAGTATGTATTATGCATTTTAGATTCTTATAGTGTTGAGTAGTTTTTTTATTGTTTTGTTTGTAAATATAAAATTTGAAAATCTACTTTATGACGTTGAGATTCTTTATAGTATTGAGTTTCTTTAAAATGTTCAGTTAAATATTTTTATAATAATTGTATATTTAAAAATTGTTTTAAATACCTTTTTAAGTTTTCAAAATGTGCCTTTTTTTTGAATAGTTAGATTTCTTGAAGTGTTCTTTATAATATTATGGAACTCAAAAAATTATGTTGCAATATGACTCCAAAATAATGTTGGAATAGAATAAAAAAAAAATCTCTTATATGAACACACACAAGAATTTATGTAAAGTAAATATTTTATTGAGATAGTGGACAAGCTAATTTTGTAAATCAATATCATTAAAAGAATTACAAGCCTGATTGCCAGAGAAGATAAACAAAGTATTGAAAATAACATAATTGTGGAAGCTAAAGCTACATGTGAAAGGTGACATGGATTTAAAGACATGACACAATCAAAATCCGTGAACATCAATCTTGACAACCTCCATTTGATGATGATCCACACAAACTTCCGGCAATTAGTTAGTTCCAAAGCATCCATGTGAGCCTGATTAGCTTTGACATAGACAAGAAAGTATTAACAGTCAGGAAGGTATCAAGAATTTCAGGCCAATAACAAATTATCCACCATACAATTGTATACATCAACCAATCTTTAACAATATGAAGAAACCCAGTAATGCAATAGAATTGTCTAGTTCTTTTACTGGTATTGGACTATACCTTGCACTTCCAACGTATACCATCATATACCTTGCACTTCTAACGTATATCATCATTATAGAAGCCTGCATTTAACAAAGACCATTTTCAATTTACAAATGTAATATGACCATTTTAATTTAGAAAAATAAATTGAACACACCAGCACCTTCAAAAACTAAAATACATCAAGATAATTGAAAATTTAACATCTTTAGAAAAATTTCACCACACTCAAAACATATCTAGTTATCAATTTAGAGAAAAGCAACACAATACATTACCAAATTCATCGTAAACAGATAGACACTCTTTATGCATTACAATCACAAAGCAACGTAATGTTTATACAAGTATCAAGATAAATAGCACCATAAAGATATACATCCATGAGTACATGTAAGCTTAACAAAACACCTTTGCAAGTTGGATACCTTAACAAAATCTTAAGAGAACACCATGATGATAACCTAACAGAACACCTAGATGAATCTTAACAAAATACTGGATACGACAACGCAACACCTTAGTGAATCTAATAGATTAGAGAATTTTATCAATACGACTGGTTCATAAGATTCCAAACAAAGTACATATATGAAAAAAGATATTCTTTCAAACTGAACAACAGTAATGAACCAAATCCAATATCATAACCCATTTCATTTGATCCTCCATCAAAGAAGATATTACAAATCTCAACATATGTGGCTGAAACCTTATAATTGAACGTTTTTCTTCATCTTCTAGGTCAGTACTTAGTTTACCACTGATCCATATCACACCTATAACAAAAAAGAGTGTTCTTATCAGTGTTCTACAAAATATATATTAGTTTAAATGATTACCTCAAAGTAGAAAAATTATTACATTGTTGCATCGTTTTTTTCCTCAAATTTTCTTCTAGGTTATGGAGCGTCTTCAAGCTTATAGAGTGTCCTATGTTTGAAAAATAGTAGCAGATGATTGAAAAATTAAGTAGCGGTCCAAATCATATAGACAACTGTTGCGTGATATATGTGTCATTATATTATTTCCAAAATTATAAAAGATTTTGATCTATAATCAAATATTGATTTAAAGATTCTTTCCTTTTATATAAAAAGTACTGTACGTATAATGCTTGATTGTGGATTCTAAATGACCTCAAACATTCTAATTAATTACAATACTGTCATTATGTCTTGTATAATGAAATTAAAATGTAATCTAATTAATGGATGGTCAGGATTGAGGTCTCTTGGGTCTCTTGATAAGGAGGTTCTCCCTAGAACCTTACCTATATATATATATATATATATATAGGCTAGTGATCAAATACAAACCTTTTTTAAAATACAAACTAAGAACCAATCTAAACCCTTAGATTAATCTAATCTAATGGCCCCCTATATGCACAACACACAACTAAAATACACCCTCCCACACACAATCACACCTATTCCCCTCCATTTTTAATTTGACCTTTCCCGTCAATCGGAGAGCTTTTTTTGAAATCCGACTTCACCGTATTTTTCTCCATCTCCCAACGATCAATTTACATACCATATTTGATATATTCCGACGATAAATCACTATTTATGCTTGCGAGAATCACTAAAATGTTGGTGATTCATGAAAGAATAAATAGTGATTTCTGCGTAAATGTAGTGATTTTTTCTCCAGATCTATACATAAATTACAGATTTAATACCGTAAAATCACTAAATTTATACGTATATAAAAATAAATAGCTAGATCTATGCTGAAATCACTATTTATTCTTACAGAAATCACTAAAATTATTTAGTTTGTAGTTTGTAGTCTAAGAGTGGTTTGTATTGGAGTAAACCCCTATATATATAAAGGTTCCAGAGAGAACTATTATATCAAGAGAACCCTTCTAAGACCGTTGATATACTATAATATAATTAATGAATCTTAATAAAATACTAAAAAGAATCTTAATTATCAATTAAATTTATTATAAATAAATTTTATGTTGAAATATATTATAAAACACTTTATAGAATACTTAACAGGGTCCTAATTTTAATATAATTATTAAAACACTTAAAAGAATCTTATAAAATTATTAAAACACTTAAAAGAATCTTAAAATACTAATAAAAGTATAATAGAAATTTTTTAAAACATATTAGTCGTTGGATGGTGTGGTAAATCAAGGGTGATTGGTTAGTTTTCTCGGTTCTCTCAAAAATATTGGTTCTCTCTGCATATTTCCCCATATATATATATACTAGCCTTTAACCCGTGCGATGCACGGATGAATTTTAAAATTTTTATATTATTATCTGTATTTTGATTATATAATTTTATTAATAGAAAAATAAATTTTTAAAAATTAATAATGTATGTATGATGTTGGTGTAAGCATTTTTTTGTATTTTGAGGATAAATGTTTTTAATATATTGTCGACAGAAATAATATCTTGAACTTCTGAATATAGCTTAGAAAAATAGGTAATATAAATATTTAATAATAATATGTTATCGACGGGATTCGAACCTTGAACCCGTGGGAACATTTTAAATATCTAAAAAGAAATATTTTTTAAACTATGTTGTTGACGGGATTCGAACCTTGAACCCGTTATTTTGAATATCAAGAAAGAAATATTTTTTTAACATAAAATCTAACGGTTCTCCTTTTATCTATCTTTCAATCTAACGGTTGTTATTAAAAATACCAACTAACCAACAACAACCAACCAAATAGAGGCTAGTTTGCTTATAATAATATAGTATAGATATATAAATGGTCAGGTTCCACATAGAACCGCTTTAGTATTAGAACCTTAGAACTATTTTGTTGGGTATAATTACTAACTACACAGCAACAATAGGGCATTTATATATATAATTGTATTAACAAGAACAGGCAAAATACCAATAAACGAAACAAACACAAAGGTCGAAACAAAAGTGTAATCAGAGACTGAAAATAACAAGACAAGAAAGAACACTTATCTCTCAGGAGCTTTAGCAAATACTGATAGATAAATAGAACAGCTGAGTCGCCAAGCCTTCGAGAAGTCTTGACTGTTCTTGAAGAGATTATTGCCCCACTTACGCTGTGTTGGGTTGCAGCAATATCACTCCCAGGATAAAACAGCACAGATCAATCCACTCACAGTAGTCGGAATGATCAACATCGACCAGCACCTCACTTCGCCCAAGAACTATGTATTCTGTATGTGTTGAGAGAAAATAGAGAAGATGATAGTTGCTAGGGTTTTCAGAGTTACGTATCTGTCTCTTCTGTCAAACGTTATATTTTGTATCTATATAAAATACAAAATAAAACGTAAAACAGAAAAACATTGTAACTGAAGATATGACATTTAATACTAAATATTCTGATTTAATTACCATAACAGTAGTCATCAGGATTTAATAACAGTTACAGCTCAGTCAGGATTTCCTGGTCCATCAGGATTTGATCATCATCAGTACTGAAGCAAAGCCATCAGGATTTGATGTCCGTCAGGAGTGGCATCAGTACTTGACCGACCATCAGGATTTCGTCAGGACTGGACCATCATCAGGATTTAACTCCGTCAGGATCCAAATACTGACGCAGGCCATCAGGATTTCACTCCAAGTACTGACCAGGCCATCAGGATTTGATCCAAGAACTGGTCCATCAGGATTTAATATAAATCCTGACCCAGTTCATATAGCTGTTACAAATAAATACTGATACTGTTAAATTAAATCAATAAATAATATTAAATAAACAGGTAATAAAATTCCTCGCCCAGGTCGCCTCGCGTACGCGAGACGCCGAGACATTCGCCCAAATCGCCCTTCGACCCGAGTCGTGACGTGGCGGGGCGAGGCGAGGCGAGACGAGCGGCGGCGGCGCGCGCGTGTGTGTGTGTGCGCGTGAGGCACATACTAACACCATGCACACCCACATGCCTTAGTAGTTGTACACTACTCTTGCACATGTTTCTATATAAACCCACCAACCTCTCATTACCAATTCTATGTGGGATACAAGTTATTTCAATATAACCAACCCACATAACCCATTTCAAGCAACCTATTTCAACTCAATTTATTTATGGATTACACTAAGAAAATGTCTTAGATCCAAACATGAAAGTTTAAGTCCTCATTACAAGGAACAACCTCCAAGTGTTAGTTTCCGGAAATTCCATCAAGAACATATATAAAATATGCCTCAAACTTTCCATTTTCTAACAATCCCCCACAAATCCATACAGAAATGCTTACATATCGGTCCTTATCATGACTTGTTTTTCAGAGTCGGTACCCTTCCGGGTTTGAACCCTCCTAAGTCCTCTACTTCGATGGCTACCGGATCTAGATGGAATGTTTCACCTTGAATCTTTATCCGTTTGGTGTAACCACACTCCATAGACGACGACAAATCAAAGGCTATGGTGCTGATCTACGGCTTTGAGACGTTAATGGTCATGTCTCGATCCTGTTCGTCGAATGCTTCAAGGAATAACCCTTTCCTCTAATTGCGACCACACAATTACATTCGCTTAGCTGGGCATCTCCAGAGATGTACTGCGATCATCTCGTCAAATGACTTGACCCCATTCAGAGTTCAAAATAACTCTTGCTATACTGGCAGTTACAGTACCTTTTAGGTTTTCAGGGGATAGACTCAGATACGTGTGTATCAAGGTATATAGTAAAGGTACTACCAACTCACCCTCACAGCTTGTTATTACCACATTGAATACACTTCAAGGGATCTCCTCTCAGGTGTATTGGGTTCCCGCTGCTGATGAATCACGATGGGCTATCAGTCCCATCCCCAACCTAGACTTAAGGACTACTGCATGCTCAAGTCCTTTAGTCAAAGGATCAGCTATATTTTCCTGAGTTCCAATGAACTCTACAGCAATAATCCTCTCAGACACTAGACCCCTTATAGACTTAAGTCTAACTTGGATGTGTCTCTTTGTTTTAGAATTATACTTTTCACTACTGATCTTGTCGATAGTTGTACGGCTATCACAATGAACAGCAATGGCTGGAAGCGGTCTGCTTACTACAGGTAACACTGACATAAGTCCATGCAACCATTCAGCCTCCGTCCCCGTGGCATCTAGTGCACACAACTCAGCCTCAAAAGTAGACCGAGTAATCAAAGTCTGTCTAGTAGACTTCCAGGATATTGCTCCACCTGCTAGGGTAAACAAATATCCAGTCACTCCATTGGTACCAGATTTCTTAGCTATCCAACTTGCATCACTATATCCCTCGAGTACTCCAGGGAATCTTCGATAATGCAAACCAAGGGAAATCGTTCCCTTAAGATATCTAAGAACTCTATCTAGTGCCTCCCAATGAGTCTTGTTCGGACAACTTGTATATCTAGCTAACTTAGACACAGAATAAGAAATATCTGGTCTAGTCACATTAGCAAGATATTGCAAACTCCCAATAATCTGAGAATACCTTAACTGAGACACAGGAATTCCTGAACTATTCTTGACTAGGGCAACTTTAGGATCGTACGGTGTACTAGCGATTCTACAATTTGAATAGCCATACTTTTCAAGTATAGATTTCTCTATATAATGAGATTGTGATAATGTTATTCCATCAGTTGACTGTGTCAACTTGACCCCAAGAATCACACTAGCCTCACCCATATCCTTCATTTCAAAGTGCCTTTTCAAGAAACTTTTTGTCTCATTAATAATCTCAATATTGGTTCCAAACAATAAAATGTCATCCACATATAGGCACACGATAATACATTCATTTCCTTTAACCATATAGTAGACACACTTGTCACTTTCATTAACTACAAATTCTGATTCTAAAACAGTATCATCAAACTTTTTATGCCAGTCTCTAGGAGCTTGTTTTAAGCCATATATAGACTTGATTAACTTACATACTTTTCTCTCGTTACCCGATGCAACAAATCCCTCAGGCTGATCCATATAAATCTCTTCTTCAAGATCACCATGAAGAAAAGCTGTCTTTACATCCATTTGATGGATGATAAGACCATGTACAGAAGCCAATGCTATAAGCATTCGGATTGTTGTCATCCTTGCAACAGGAGAGTATGTGTCAAAGTAATCAATGCCTTCCTTTTGCCTAAAACCCTTAGCTACCAGCCTAGCTTTATACTTATCTATTGAGCCATCAGGATTCATCTTCCTTTTGAATATCCATTTACATCCTATAGTAGTACACCCAGGAGGTAGGTCAACCAACTCCCATGTTCCGTTAGAAACAATAGAGTCAATCTCACTCTTTACAGCACCTTTCCAGTGCCTTGACTCCGAAGAATCCATGGCCTGTCTGAAAGTTAAAGGTTCATCCTCGACATTGTAAGTGACAAAATCACTTCCAAAGTCCTTGACTACCTTTGCACGCTTACTCCTTCTAGGTTCATCTACTTCGTCAGGAGTAGAACTACTGTCAGGATCTGCCCCCACATTTGTCATCTTTTCCACATGATCAGGAATAGAACTCGATGTGTGAGTAGGATCATCATTAGAAATATCTTGAGGTATACCAGTCTTCATAGGGAACACATCCTCAAAGAATGTTGCATCACGAAACTCAACTATAGTGTTAGCCACTATACCGTCTATGTCAGATTTTAATACTAAAAATCTCATAGCCGTAGTGGTTTCAATATAGCCCAGAAAGATGCAATCAACAGTTTTCGGACCTAGTTTCTTTCTCTTGTGTTTAGGGACAAGCACCTTTGCAAGGCACCCCCACACACGAAGATACTTTAAACTTGTCTTTCTACTTTTCCATAATTCATAAGGTGTCTTGTCCATATGTTTCAGAGGAACTCTATTCAGAATATGGCAAGCCGTATTCAAAGCTTCTCCCCACATGTACTTAGGCAACCCAGAATTAATAAGCATGCTGTTAATCATATCTTTAAAAGTTCTGTTCTTTCGTTCAGCCACCCCATTAGACTCAGGTGTGTATGGTGGAGTCACCTCATGAACTATACCATTGCTTGAGCAAAATTCATTAAACGAGGTACTAGTATACTCACCACCTCTATCAGATCTCAAACGTTTAAGTACTTTACCTGTTTGTGTTTCAGCTTCAGTTTTGAACATAATGAATTTTTCTAGTGCTTCATCCTTATGTCTAAGTAAATAAACATAACAATATCTACTACAATCATCTATAAAGGTAATAAAATATCGTTTATTATCCTTAGTCAACATGCCACCAAATTCACATATGTCAGTGTGTACTAAATCCAATACTCCTGAATCCCTAACAACATTATGAAAGGGTTTCCTAGTTTGTTTAGCAGTCACACATACTTGACATTTAGATTTCTTTTCAATAGCATATTTTGGAATCAACTCTAAGTTCATCATATTCTTTAGAGCACCAAAATTTAAATGACCAAGTCTAGCATGCCATAAATCAGATGATTCAACACAATTAACAGAAGGTGCAACACTATCATTAATAAAACTGCCCAAAACAGGCTCAACATTTATTAAAAATAAACCATCAGACAAATAACCTTTGCCAAAGAATGCACCAGTATGTGTAATAACTACTTTATTACATTTCAAAGAAAGTTCAAAACCATTTTTAACTAAACAACTTCCACTTATAATATTTCTACGAATATCAGGAACATGGTGCACTCTAGTGAGGGATAGAACACGCCCAGAAGTAAACTTCAGGTCCACGTTTCCTATTCCAAGAACTTGAGCAGCACTAGCATTCCCCATCGTCACTGTCACTCCATGACTCTGTTGATAAGATACAAATAAACTAATATCAGTACAAATATGTACATTAGCTCCAGTATCAATCAACCATTCATGTGACAGATAAGTGGAAAGAAGTACAGGGTTGTAGGTAACATACCCGTCATTGGTTCCAGAGGCAACAACCTCACCAACAACCATGTTAACCTTAGGCCCATCAGTGGTTGCAAGCACAGTATTAGCTTGTGCTACCACAACAGCTTTCTTTGCTTTCTTTGTAGGACAGTCCTTGCTCCAATGACCAACCTGTCCACAAGACCAACATGGTTTGTTTGTCTTTGGTTTCTTAGCCTTGTTCTTGTCATTTTTAGTTTTAGTGTTATCCTTCTTAGTGACAGCCTTTCTTTTCTGTCCAACAGTCACTACATTCACCTTTGAACCCCCATGTTCAGCAGGCATCACATGTCCCTGTTTGGACTTGTGTTGTTCCTGCACAGAGATGTCCAACATCAGGTTTGTCCAAGTGATCTCTCCTTTCTGTCTTTTCAGGGAGAGAGCAAACTCTTCCCAAGACTTAGGGAGCTTTTCAATCACTGCCATAACCTGAAACTTTTCAGGAAGGTCCATTCCGGACTCCTTCAAAGCATGCACCAACATCTCAAATTCATGTGCCTGCTCGGTCATGGACTTTGTATCCACCAGTTTAAAATCAAGAAACCTAGCCACAGAATACTTTTCCAACCCTTGCGAGTCAGTATTGTGTGTCTGGTCCAGCTTCTCCCATAAAAGCTTAGCAGTGAAAGAGTCAGATGAATAAACATCAAATAGAGTGTTCGCCAAAGCTGCCAGTATAGCAGCCCTAGCCACCCCATCTTTTTCCTCCCACATAGCATAGGCCTTAACAGTTTCAGCCTTTTCCTGATCAATAACTGGTTTCTCATACTGCACCACCGGCCATAGACCCTTTACCGTTAACCACAGTTTCATCTTTTTCTGCCAACGAGAAAAACCAACACCCCCACCGAATTTATCAGGCATTCCTGACAAATCAATAGGCTGTGGGAAACGGTACGTGGTCCAATCAATTGTGGGTACAGTAACACCAGAACCAGAAGCAATAGCAACATCAGGAGTTACAGTTCCGTTAACCATCTTGTTAATTAACAATATATAACACAGAAATAATAATCTCTTCAAGATTGTTGGGTATAATTACTAACTACACAGCAACAATAGGGCAGTTATATATATAATTGTATTAACAAGAACAGGCAAAATACCAATAAACGAAACAAACACAAAGGTCGAAACAAAAGTGTAATCAGAGACTGAAAATAACAAGACAAGAAAGAACACTTATCTCTCAGGAGCTTTAGCAAATACTGATAGATAAATAGAACAGCTGAGTCGCCAAGCCTTCGAGAAGTCTTGACTGTTCTTGAAGAGATTATTGCCCCACTTACGCTGTGTTGGGTTGTAGCAATATCACTCCCAGGATAAAATAGCACAGATCAATCCACTCACAGTAGTCGGAATGATCAACAGCGACCAGCACCTCACTTCACCCAAGAACTATGTATTCTGTATGTGTTGAGAGAAAACAGAGAAGATGATAGTTGCTAGGGTTTTCAGAGTTACGTATCTGTCTCTTCTGTCAAACGTTATATTTTGTATCTATATAAAATACAAAATAAAACGTAAAACAGAAAAACATTGTAACTGAAGATATGACATTTAATACTAAATATTCTGATTTAATTACCATAACAGTAGTCATCAGGATTTAATAACAGTTACAGCTCAGTCAGGATTTCCTGGTCCATCAGGATTTGATCATCATCAGTACTGAAGCAAAGCCATCAGGATTTGATGTCCGTCAGGAGTGGCATCAGTACTTGACCGACCATCAGGATTTCGTCAGGACTGGACCATCATCAGGATTTAACTCCGTCAGGATCCAAATACTGACGCAGGCCATCAGGATTTCACTCCAAGTACTGACCAGGCCATCAGGATTTGATCCAAGAACTGGTCCATCAGGATTTAATATAAATCCTGACCCAGTTCATATAGCTGTTACAAATAAATACTGATACTGTTAAATTAAATCAATAAATAATATTAAATAAACAGGTAATAAAATTCCTCGCCCAGGTCGCCTCGCGTACGCGAGACGCCGAGACATTCGCCCAAATCGCCCTTCGACCCGACCCGACCCGACCCGAGTCGAGTCGTGACGTGGCGGGCGGCGGCGGCGCGCGCGTGTGTGTGTGTGCGCGCGTGAGGCACATATTAACACCATGCACACCCACATGCCTTAGTAGTTGTACACTACTCTTGCACATGTTTCTATATAAACCCACCAACCTCTCATTACCAATTCTATGTGGGATACAAGTTATTTCAATATAACCAACCCACATAACCCATTTTAAGCAACCTATTTCAACTCAATTTATTTATGGATTACACTAAGAAAATGTCTTAGATCCAAACATGAAAGTTTAAGTTAAGTCCTCATTACAAGGAACAACCTCCACTTGTTAGTTTCCAGAAATTCCATCAGAAACATATATAAAATATGTCTCAAACTTTCCATTTTCTAACACTATTAACAAAGATAAATACATTTAGATTAATCAGCGCGGACTCTGGGACGGAAAATGTTCACTGCATCATACTGCCATTAACAAAGATGAATACATTTAGACTAATCAGCGCGGGCTCTGGGACGGAAAATGTTCACTGCAAGTGAAGTTGGAGACTGGAGAGCATGGTGAAGACAAAAACAAATTTATGAGCTAGAAGGCAGCAGAGGCTCCAACTTAACTTTACATTTCCCGATATCCTTAAATAAAGGTCGTAATCTTGATCCAATTTCAGACTCTTAAGATCAGAAAGTCATGGACAGGAGTAATCCATAAATTAGGCACTCGGACATGCTTAATTATGAGCACTTTTCTGATAAAATTTGACACCTTAAATTCAGAGTTTTTCAAGGTATCGAATCAAAGGTATAAAATGTAGAGTTTTCTTTGGGCTGAAAAAGAGTTGATAGCTTAAATGTTACAAGTCTACATTTCACGTTTTCTCTACAATTCCACTCAAATGAACTTAAATAAGGGGATTGAGATATGAAATACTACCACGTCTTATAGGTTAACGACATTTGATCATTTCATTGGAAATGCTCGAAAAACTGAAGCAGATGTTGGGAGAGAGAAGAGTTGATTTACCATTATCAACATTTCATATGTAATGAACACTAGCTAGGAAATAGTTCATTTAGTGTTGGGAAATTTTCCAGAAATGTCAAGAAAATCAAACACCACCTGCAGCAACTGTCAATTTTATTTAGGGAAGCAACTGTCAACCTAATGTAGCAGAAAACTCGGTTCATCTTGATGCAATCATCATACATTAATCTTGTAAGCAGACGATTCTCATCTGTTAGTCATCAATAAATAGTCATTTTAAACAATTCAATGACTACACTGACTATCTCAAACTTCTGATCAGGATAAATTTGTCGAAAGAACTTCTTGCAGATAACTCATACTACTTAACTTAACCCCCTTCTCCTTTCCCAACTTAATTGACAGATTAATTTTTCAATAAATCACGTGCTATAATTATTGAGGGGAAT
The DNA here is from genome assembly GCA_030848705.1 of Heracleum sosnowskyi. Classification (NCBI taxonomy): domain Eukaryota; kingdom Viridiplantae; phylum Streptophyta; class Magnoliopsida; order Apiales; family Apiaceae; genus Heracleum; species Heracleum sosnowskyi. The sequence goes on along the minus strand of CM061242.1, from coordinate 1,616,446 downwards.
AAACAGGACAAAAAGTATCTAAAGGGAATAGCAAGATGCAAATGGTGAGCTGCGATGAAAGACCAACAGAAGATCAACTCAAGTTATCATTATGGGCAGTTCACAGTTGTATTTAGAAGCCATTTAACAGTTCTATTAAACTTTCAGGCTTAGCTTAATGTTTATCCGAATAAACAAAACATGATATACTTTTGTTTACCAAGATGTACATCAAGTTGGGGCTCTCATCATCTTAATTTGTGAATTACAAAATTTAGACATGCCTGTTGTGTCTTACAAAGTTTATGAGGTTTGTGTCATCTGAAGATTGTATATCGACTCACTTGGTTAGTTTTGAAATTGGGTTGAGATTTTGTCATTGCATGCTTTGTTTTACCCCTACTAGCTTATAACCCGTGTTGCAGTTGGCATTAAAATATTAGTATTAATAAATTATTAATAAATACTAGCTTAAAACCCGTGCGATACACGGATTGTTAATTATTATTTTATTATTGTATTTTTAATATTTTATTAATTGTATTTGTTAAAAAAATAAGTAGGCACGTTAAAATAGCTAAATACTTTTAATTAATTAAAAACATTAAAACAGATTTTAAAATCAATAAGTAAGGGTTTGCCCTTATATTTTTGGAAAATGAGATGTTTTAATAAGAAAAAAGAAAAAATGTAACATATATTTAGTTTAAAAAGGTAAATGTCCGTGATATTTTTGGAAAATGAGGTTTTAAAATTTAATAATTAAAAGCATTTAAATTCGTTCTAAAATAAATAAGTAAAAGGTTTTCTATGATATTTTTGGGAAAAAATGAATTTTAGTGAGAAACATTGAAAAAGTAAATTGAAAAATACAATTTTCCGTGATATATTTAGAAAAGAAGGGATTTTGATAGAAAAAATCTATAATGTGTTTTAGAGTAATTGGTTATAAATATGTATTTGATTATTTATATTTTAATATTCTTAGTGATTGCATTTGTTAAGAAAAATAAGTAGACATGTTAAAATAGGTAATTTTTAAAAAATAATTATAATATTATGGGTTTAAAAATAAATAACTAAAGGTTTGTCCGTGATATTTTTTGAAAATGAGGGGTTTGAGTAAGTGAAAATAGAAAAACTAACATGTTTTAGTTTAAAAAGGTAATTGCCATGTTTGAAAAAGTAGGAGAATTTGTTAGAAAAATAATGTATTTTAGGGAAAAAAGGTAATTGGTTATAAATAGGTAATATTATTATTTAATAATATATTTCTATAAATAAGTAAGGTTAATTAAGTAAAAACACGAAATATAGTTAAGGGCAATTAAGTAAAATCACAACGTACCATACTGACCAACCAAATTTTTAATTTTTAAAAAATAATTATAATATTATAGGTTTAAAAATAAATAACTAAAGGTTTGTCCGTGATATTTTTGAAAAATGGGGGATTTTAGTAAAGAAAAATAGAAAAACTAACATGTTTTAGTTAAAAAAAGGTAATTGCCATGTTTGAAAAAGTAGGGAAATTTGTTAGAAAAAATAGTGTATTTTAGGGAAAAAAGGTAATTGGTTATAAATAGGTAATATTATTATTTAATAATATATTTCTATAAATAAGTAAGGTTAATTAAGTAAAAACACGAAATACAGTTAAGGGCAATTAAGTAAAATCACAACGTACCATACCGACCAACCAAACTTTTAATGTTTCGTCTATTATATAATAGTATTGATTATTTAAAAATGTATTTCTCGAGAATTGAATGATAAAAATATATAATAAATAAATAACTATTTAATTATGTAGTTATAGGCAATCGAACTGTGTATAAAGCTAAAGAAATTAAAGTAAATAAATAAATCTTGTATCAGCTAACGCTCGATGAAACTATTTAAAGTAAATAAATAAATCTTGTATAATTACGTATTTGTAAGGAATCGAACCCTGGATGAAGCTAAAGAATTTAAAGTAAATAAATCTTGTATAATAATTATGTAGTTGCGAGGAATCGAACCCGGGTTAAGTGATAACCAAATTTGGTACTTTGGTACTTTAGTACCGCGCGTCATTTTCACATTATTTTGCTTATTAATAAAGAGTATAAATGTGTAAATGATTTTGTTTTAATTTGTTGTAACAGAGTATTTCCACTGATTTCTGCTCCAAATTTGGTAATTTAATACCTGTTGGTGTTAAGTTATCGACTCCAAACGAATATGAAATGTGGGTAGATTTTGATAATAGCTAGGCGTGGAAGGCTGTTTGGAATGAAACCTTTGTTCAAGAACTTCAAAATTGAAAGGGGTCAAAGTTTAATTTTTGATTTTGTTGGTGACTTTAAATTCAAAGTTCAAATTTTTGATGTAGTTGGTTGTGAAATTGACTACCCCACGGTATGCCTACTTTGGGTGGTGAAGGTATAACATTCTTTTATAGTTGTCCTTATTTTTCAATGTTTGTTTTAAATATGTATAAATATTTGTTCTTTGATTAAATTTGCAGTTCTTATTTCAGAATTTCTTCTGATGGTTGTAGCTTTGTTAGCTCTTGTCGTTTGGGTCGTAAACATGTGGACGAAATAGTATGTAAACATTCAATTATTTAATTATTAATTTGGGTTACAGATTTTTTTTTAAGTTCGAATTGTTTGTAATGAATTGTTTGTCTTAACCTCATAAAAGATGAAAAAGTCCAAAACTCACGAACATTAGACAAAACTGATTGGTTTTTGGTTCCATCAGACTTTGGTAATACATCATTTTGTGTTGTGGCAGACGATCATAGGTACACAATCAATGAAAATAGCTAAAACTTTTAGATTTCTAACTTTATGGAAGAACTCCAAATACTACCCCAAAAACAACTTCAGTCTTACTCTTAAACATTGAATTAGAGGTGGTCAGATTAAGAGTATGATTCCGGTCAGAGGCAACTTCATTACCCAACATACTATATTCCTTTTCAACTGCAAATTTCTCAATTCTTAGTTCTAAATGGACAAACCAAAAATCGTTTTAAATAACACCAAATTGATCAGTTGAAGAAAAGTACCAAAACGCTTGAAATGTGAACTTAAGTCAGGATTGCTTTGGCAGTAGGATGTGGAAGTTTGTCGCGGTTCAAGATTTTTTTTCATCATACCAATATCATAATTAACTGTACATGATTCATAAGTAACTGAATTGAAGATATGTCTACCAAAAACTTAAAAAAACTGAGTGGTAAGAATATAAATACTCACAAACATTAAACAACAAAGACTCTTTTGTTCCTTCGGTAAGAAGAAATGTTGAAGTTTTTATCCGTTTAGGATGCTCCATAATATCTGATCATAAGTTTACAGAACATAATAAAACCATTAAATAAATTAAGAAAACTTATATGTGAGATATCAGAGATGTTAAGCTGTGAAGAACATACCTATACTTGTCTTCAAATTTGAATTAATAGTCATAAAGTGAACTTAACAATTCATGGTGGTATCAAATTATTGATGAAAGTACTGTTGGGTATAATTACTAACTACACAGCAACAATAGGGCAGTTATATATATATAATTGTATTAACAAGAACAAGCAAATAACCAATAAACGAAACAAACACAAAGGTCGAAACAAGATAATAATCAGAGACTGTAAATATAATCAGATAAGAAAGAACACTTATCTATCAGGAGCTTTAACAAATTCTGAAAGATAAAGAAACAGCTGAGTCGCCAAGCCTTCGAGAAGTCTTGACTGTTCTTGAAGAGATTATTGCCCCACTTACGTTGTGTTGGGTTGCAGCAATATCACTCCTAGGGATGGCAATCGGGTCGGTCGGTTCGGGTTTTGTAAAAACCAGACCCGGACCCAAATATATATTTTGGACCCGGATCCGGACCCGGACCCGATTGGATCCCGAATGTCAAGATCCAGACCCGACCCGTCGGGTTTCGGTTCGGTTCGGGTTTGAATCGGGTCCAGATTTATTTTAACTTTTATACAATTATTTATCAATTTCATACAAACCTGTATTTAAAATTTGACTAAAATAATTGAGCTTCTTAAATTCTAAGCAAAATCTTTAACTAACAAAATTCATAATCCAAATTCTAAATAAATTCAAGAGTTTTTTGAAAGCTAGTTTACATCATCCAAAGATACATAATTAGATAATAATCTAAGATTCGTATTATGGTTTAGAATACAAAAAGGAATTAGAAAGTTTAAGAATAAAAACATACTAACAAATTGTGTAGATTAACTCTGTTTTCAGAGTCAATGGGAGAGTGAAGACATCAAGTGAGGGAATAAGTTAAAAAATTTAGAATAAGAGAATGAATTATAATATAATACGTCAATGTCTCAATAACCATACATAACGTAGTTAGGAAGTTAAAGTGGAATTCTTAGAATATTAATGATTTAAAATATATTATATATACATCATATTTTTCATATATATATATATATATATATATATATATATATAATTATTATTATTCGGGTTTCGAACCGGGTCCGGGTCCGGGTTCGGTTCGGGTTTCGGATTTCGGGTCCGGTTCGGTTCGGTTAGGAAAATATCCAAACCCGACCCGAAATTTAATCGGGTCTATATATGAGATCCAAACCCAGACCCAAACCCAAAACTTCGGGTTCGGTTGGGTCTATTCGGGTCGGAACGGGTCGGGTACCCATCGGGTCGGTACAAATTGCCATCCCTAATCACTCCCAGGATAAAACAGCACAGATCAATCCACTCACAGTAGTAGGAACGATCAACAATGACCAGCACCTCACTTCGCCCAAGAACTATGTATTCTGTATGTGTCGAGAGAAAAACCAGAGAAGATAATAGTTGCTAGGGTTTTCAGAGTTACATATATCCTCTCTGTCAAACGTTCTCCTTTGTATATATAAATATAATACAAAATAAAACGTAACAGACCAAATATTGTAACTGAAGATATGACATTTAATACTAATTATTCTGATTTAATTACCATAACAGTAGTCATCAGGATTTAACAGCTCAGTCAGGATTTCCTGGTCCATCAGGATTTGATCATAATCGTCCATCAGGATTTCGTCAGGACTGGACCATCATTAGGATTCAAATACTGACACAGGCCATCAGGATTTGATCCAAGAACTGGTCCATCAGGATTTAATATAAATCATGACCCAGTTCGTATAGCTGTTACAAATAAATACTGATACTGTTAAGTTAAATCAATAAATAATATTAAATAAACAGGTAATAAAATTCCTCGTCCAGGTCACCTCGCGAGACGCCGAGACATTCGCCCAAATCGCCCTTCGACCCGTGCCGTATTAACAAGAACAGGCAAAATACCAATAAACGAAACAAACACAAAGGTCGAAACAAAAGTGTAATCAGAGACTGAAAATAACAAGACAAGAAAGAACACTTATCTCTCAGGAGCTTTAGCAAATACTGATAGATAAATAGAACAGCTGAGTCGCCAAGCCTTCGAGAAGTCTTGACTGTTCTTGAAGAGATTATTGCCCCACTTACGCTGTGTTGGGTTGCAGCAATATCACTCCCAGGATAAAATAGCACAGATCAATCCACTCACAGTAGTCGGAATGATCAACAGCGACCAGCACCTCACTTCACCCAAGAACTATGTATTCTGTATGTGTTGAGAGAAAACAGAGAAGATGATAGTTGCTAGGGTTTTCAGAGTTACGTATCTGTCTCTTCTGTCAAACGTTATATTTTGTATCTATATAAAATACAAAATAAAACGTAAAACAGAAAAACATTGTAACTGAAGATATGACATTTAATACTAAATATTCTGATTTAATTACCATAACAGTAGTCATCAGGATTTAATAACAGTTACAGCTCAGTCAGGATTTCCTGGTCCATCAGGATTTGATCATCATCAGTACTGAAGCAAAGCCATCAGGATTTGATGTCCGTCAGGAGTGGCATCAGTACTTGACCGACCATCAGGATTTCGTCAGGACTGGACCATCATCAGGATTTAACTCCGTCAGGATCCAAATACTGACGCAGGCCATCAGGATTTCACTCCAAGTACTGACCAGGCCATCAGGATTTGATCCAAGAACTGGTCCATCAGGATTTAATATAAATCCTGACCCAGTTCATATAGCTGTTACAAATAAATACTGATACTGTTAAATTAAATCAATAAATAATATTAAATAAACAGGTAATAAAATTCCTCGCCCAGGTCGCCTCGCGTACGCGAGACGCCGAGACATTCGCCCAAATCGCCCTTCGACCCGAGTCGTGACGTGGCGGGGCGAGGCGAGGCGAGACGAGCGGCGGCGGCGCGCGCGTGTGTGTGTGTGCGCGTGAGGCACATACTAACACCATGCACACCCACATGCCTTAGTAGTTGTACACTACTCTTGCACATGTTTCTATATAAACCCACCAACCTCTCATTACCAATTCTATGTGGGATACAAGTTATTTCAATATAACCAACCCACATAACCCATTTCAAGCAACCTATTTCAACTCAATTTATTTATGGATTACACTAAGAAAATGTCTTAGATCCAAACATGAAAGTTTAAGTCCTCATTACAAGGAACAACCTCCAAGTGTTAGTTTCCGGAAATTCCATCAAGAACATATATAAAATATGCCTCAAACTTTCCATTTTCTAACATATTTAATATATTATGATGCAGCACGTTGTAATTTTTATAATATTTTAATTATTATCAATTATTTTTTGACATAATTATTTCTTTAAAACATATTATAATGATTAAGTACATATTGGGTTACATGAAAATTTATTTATTTTTTTAAAAAATTATGTATTTTAGAGAAAAAAAATTAGTGTGTGCTGCAGAAGTACATCATACTGTACAAAATTGTGTGTTACAGCAAAATTAAAGATATTGTGTAATGTAGCAGAACGCATAGATCTTAGTCGTTGATTACACAAAATCTATGATATATATTAGTTCTAAGTTCTAACTTAAAATAAGGTTCTAATTTGAACCTAACCATATATATATATATATATATATATATATATATATATATATAGAGGACGGTTCAGTGAGTAACTTATTTGTTTGAGTAACTTAGTAACTCTTTATCATTGGTTAATTTAAATTAGGTTACACGTGATCATCACTCACGTTTAAGCACCAACACCACGTAACAACAACATACCAACTTACATGTACTGTATAATTCATGTATGTTATGTATTTTTCACTTTAGTTTTTCACATACATAACATAAAATCATAAAATTCTGTAATGAATAAAATACAATATACATAACATAATAAAGTTTAAAATTTTTATAGAACACTGAAACTTAGTAAAAGAAGCATAGCATAATAACCAACACAAACACTGTATACAAAAAAAGTTTGTTGAAATGGTGAAAAATTTACAGAACATTAAAAAAATTACAGTATACAAAGTTGGTGAACAAAAAAAAAAGAATTACAGTACACATGAAATTTTTTATCATAAACACTTTACAGAACACTCCATATTTTTTACATAACAATAAAACTTAATAAAAATAGCATAACATAGTAACCAATACAACAAAAATTATAGTATACAAAAAGTTTACCGAGCACGTAAAATTTTTCTACAGAAAAAAAAAATTACATAAAAAAAATATAGAACACATAAAAAATATACAGAACACAGTACATAAAAAATATACATTACATAAAAAACATACAATACATGCAAAAAAAAATTAGTAAATAAATACACAAATTTACGGCACACAAAAAATTACAAACAAAAATAAAAATATTATATATAAACGTTACAATAAATATAAATGATAAAAGTTTACAAGAATACCAAATGATTGAATACCTAAGATTTAAAAAACGTTGATGTATTAAGCGTTTGGTGTTTTGTTCAGTTTTTTTGTGTTACAAAACATAACTGACGGTGTCTATTGTCTGCCAACAATCTCACCGTTCATTTTAACTTGAATAAAAGGTGTAGATTTAAGTTACTTAGTTACCTGTATAAGGAGTTACTCATAGAGACTCACCCTATATAGACTCACCCTATATATATAATATATATATATATATAAAGCTCTAGATCGTTCAATCAAAAATTACAATTATACCTTCAGAGCTATTAAAATCTTCACTACCTCCAAATCTACTCCCATTAAGAAAAAAATCAAAAAATATGAACAAACATCATTTTTGTTGTTGGGAGAATTTTTTTATTAATAATGATCTCTTTTTGTCAAAACAAATAACAACAAAAACAACAACAACCTCTTCCTTTTTAAAAAAAAAATTAATGACCTTTTCTCAATGTTTCTTATTCTTGTATGACTTTTGTTATAGATGCACCGACTTATTGAATTTTGTTAAAAATGCACACACTAAATAAATTCTTCAGTCGAATAAATCTTAACATGATATTTTCGAAATACATACACTATAAATTTCTTAATATACAATTTTTATCTTTGAATTTTCGTGTATGAATTACAGAAAATATTTTACTAAAATATATAATATTTTCTCATAAAAATTAGAGCAATAATTATCTAAACGTTAAAAAACAATGATAAAATTTGTTTTTGAAGACATGATGAATTCTCCACTTTGGAGTAACCTTGTATACAGATGTATCAACTTTTAACTATAAATTCAAAACTAATAACGTACACACATAAACATATAAATCAATTCATAACTGAATGTACATGAAAATCACATTGCTCGGCCTATTATTTTAACTGATTACTGATTAATCCCCCTCATTATTAATCCATGTCTTAACTCAATCAACACTAATAGCAAATAACTTGTCTTGTCAAAGATTTTAATATGATCCTGCATTAGGATACAAACAAACGTAATAAGATAAATAACATAAAGGAAAAAGTCTCGTACTTATGTACTCATATACACACTTTTAACATGAACAAACAAAAAAGTAAAGAAGAACAATGTTGACAACAAAAATTGCAGACAATTAACACAGTTTAGGTGTATATTATACTATTAATTAGCTGTTTGTATGAAAGTATTAAAGATAATTAATTATTTATCAAGTAATTACTTAATTTCTTATGCAAGACCGATCTAATTTCTTAACTTCTTATTTATCAATATATTCTTGTATTTTCTATTATATTACATTAAAAAAGAAAGTTTAGGAGAGCAGAATGTTAAGATGGTAATTTCATTTGAAAATAAATATTATGAGAATATCTAGATAATAATAAAGGGAAGTTCAAAATAATGTAAAGTAATACACTTTTTTTTTAATTTAGATATTTGAAGGCAAGAATATTATAATTGAATATTTAGTTTCCTCTATTTGTAATATTTAGTTTCCTCCATTAGTAAAGATCTATTGTATATTTACTTTCTCCATTAATAGAGATTTTAAATGCAAGAATATTATATTTAATTTCCTCCATTAGTAGAGATTTTAAATGCAAGAATATTGAAATTGTATATTTAGTTTCCTCCATTAGTAAATATTTAAAAGGTAATTGAGATTTTTTCGAATTTTTAATATTATTAATTCAAAAAATTGAGAAAATTAGAAAAATAGAACGAAGCGATCTGAGAGCGCCACCTCAGTGTCCCCGTCTTCTACTTTTTTTAAAAAAAATTTAAAATATGTTTATAATAAATAAAGTAAATAATTATATTTCTTACATAATTTTAAATTTCTTTTGAATTTTCCATTTCATCGTAGTCATTCACTAAAAATTTGAATAAATACAAAAGAACAATAGGTTTAATATTTTTATTATTTTAATATAATCTCATATATTATTCTATTTATCACGATTTTTATTTTTCTCGAAATTGAAATTCCAAATTATATTTTAAATTGCATGATATATTATTATTAAATTCTAGCATATAGTACGCTAGCTTCTTCTAATAAACGCCCTCTTTTTAAATATGTTCTCTCCTAGTGAGACGCTTTTTCATTGTTATCAAATCTTATCTAATAAATAACACATTAATCTACTAAATAAATTATATTATCAATTAATCAACTTCATGATATCAAAAAAAAATTGATTTGAATATTTTAAAGATTAATTTAATTAATTTTAGAAACTTGTATTTCAAATATATAGAGGGGGTGAATATACTATCAGTGTACTTGATTATCTTCAGTTTGAATCAATTTTTACTTGTAGCTTAATATTGTATGTTGTATGAAAAGTATTGTGGAAAAAACAAACACACAAACTAACTTTCAATCTAAATTTTTATTAGATTCAAAGATGCTACAGACTCTGAATATCTTCAGAGAGTATTCTCAGATTCGTTTTTTTTTTTCCAGAGAAATTGTCTTGAAATTACAAGTAAAAAACTTAACAACAAAAGCTTTGAGACTGCATACTTATAACATGTACACAGCTTACAATTACAAAAGTAGTAACAAAGGAAAAGATTGTCAAACTCGGTCTATACTATTTTTTGGTGAAAATTGCATCATGTGAATTTCTCAATATTAAATATCACTTAAAAAGATTAATATATTTTTATATTATATTATATTATATTATTTTTAATATTATATTAAACGGTATGTGAATTTTAATATTTAATATTAAAAAGATTGTACTTTGGTGATTATAAATTTATTTAGAAGTGATTAGAATTTGATTTGTGAAAGTTTACTAAGCCGCGCTTTGCAGCGGAATTATAATATTTGTCTAATTTTTATAAAAATATTTTACTCAGCATAACTTTAAATAAAATAAATAAATAATTTATTTAATATAGCTGTAAAGATTCATTTGGATTTTTATTCATTCACCGAAATTTTGAATAAATAGAAAAAATGTCAATTATTGAATATTTTCATTATTTTAATTTTATCTCAAGTATTATTATATTTATCGCCATTTTTATTTTTTCTCAAAATTCAATTTTCAACTTATATTTTAAAATAATACAATACATAGTATAAAATCAAAGTTTAGGTGAATATAACGTAACTCCACTCGAAGAAAAACTTTAGAAAAATATTAAAATGGTAATTTGATTCATGTAGAAAGTTTAGAAAAATATAAGATAATTAAGATATTTTCTGTTTATTAATTTAAAATTTTGAGCAAATTAGAACAATAAATTCACACAAGTGTACTGATTGTTTGATAGATTGATTTTCTCAAAATTCAAATTCCAAATTAGCTTTGATATGGATAGAAAAGTAATTATAGAAATATAATTGCTGATTCTTTGGAAAGGCCAAGTATTTAAGGCCCAAAACCCAGATTATTTATTAATTTCGTAATTAATAAATAGGGAAAATATACAGCTCATAAAAAGAATCCAAAATATGGTAAATTCATCAAAGAAGGATCCGGAATCCCAATTAAAGGCAATTAATGAGTCGTAGCCTTTATCAACAAGGAAAAGACTTATCCTGCAAGAAATACAATGTTTATCCATTATCAATAAGGAGACTTATTCGCTAAGACTCCTAAACATACCATAAATACTAGGCTCTAGATGCCTATATAAGGACCCTGATCCTACAATCAGAACTACGTTTTGGACACAGCTCCATACGTTATCTACTACGTTTTGGACACAACTCCATACGTCATATACAACGTTTTAGACTTCATCCTCAAATAAGGACATACAAGTCACTACGTCCTTGGTGTGCCCCTGCCGCCATAGTCCCGAGGGCAACACCAAGAACTACGTCTTTGGCTTGATTCTCAATAACGAATTGAGATACATAGGCATCTTGTGAGGACCGATTTAGTCTCGAAACACAAGTGCAGCCATTAAAGCTTGAAGCTCATTAATCCTAACAATTAATATACAAGTACGTTTTTTAATCCATAACATTTGGCGCCGTTTGTGGGAAGACAACATCAACCATGGCAAACACACGAAGAACAGCTCGGGATACTCAAACTCCTGAGGATCGCCCTATCACCTCTGAGGCTGATACTCACGGCACTACGCCATAGATGGCCTCCTGCAACAGATTTTTTTGGTGTTGCCTTGAAAAACGTTGTAATGGCTCTAAAATTTATGCCTATTGTAACACTTCCTTTTTTATGTTGCAATGTATATAAATATGGTGTTGTCTCAGCCAGTAAACGTTACAAGTTGTAACATGGATGATGGAGTGTTGCCGTAATATACCGTGAACAAAAAATTATGTTTTTAATAAATAATTTAAAAATAAATATTTATTCTTCAATAAAATGAATTAATGTCGGAAAATATATAATTTATTTTTACAAAATTAGGAGTGTTTTATTAGATTCAATTATGATTTTTTGTTAAAAACATTATATTTTCTAATAATTTGAATAAAGGTTAAATTGTTAAAAAAAGTAATAACTTCATTAAAAATGAAAATATGTAATTAATTTTTCACGAAAATGTATATATATCGAAAACAAATTATTTTAAATTTCTAAAGTTAACAATTCTTTTATGGAATGATTTATTGTATTATTTATAAAGTAATAAAATTTTAATAAATTTTAAAATGACCAAATCATTATAAAAATAATAGTTTTAATAAAAAAACATATTATGAAGGCGTGAGACGAGGGCGCTGGCAGTGAAATTGTTAGGAGCGCCAAAATTGCCGCGATGATTTTTGGAAAAACAATTTAAAAAAAAAAGGCTTATAGGCTTATAGCAGCTCTCTCTCTCTCTCTCTCTCTCTCTCAACACATCGGCTCTTCCGGAAAGGGGTCTTTTTCAAGATTTAGGGTTTTTCATGATCAAGCGGGCTTATTTAATTAGGATTTCGATTAGGATTCCGATTCGATTGGGTTTTACATATCGAATTGAATTAGGGCTTAGTTTTCTTACAAATAGAGATTAAGGATTCTTAAGTTAGGGCTTTTTCAATTGGTGGGTTTTACTTCAAGTTTCACTTACGGCTTCTTCAACTGGGGTTTCACATCTACTGGGTTTTTTTTATTTCACATGGTTTTCGATTCAATTAGGTATTATACTTACTTCGATTTGTTTTTTTTAATTCGATTAGGTATTGTTTATGTGTGTTTGTATGCTTCAAATATTTGATGTGTTCTTTGAGTAGTATTATGCTCATGTTTGTTACCAGTAGAGGGTCAGAGTATGCTTCGACAGAGCTTGTTGGATTTGCTTTATCAGAGTTTACATCATCAGAGTTTAGATCTTCATTTTCAAAGCGAAGTTGATCATGATATTCTTCATCTTCTATTCCAGTTATTTTCTTGTCATCAAATGACACATGAATAGATTCCATGATCACTTTAGTTCTCAGATTATAGACTCTGAATGCCTTTGTTGACAATGGGTATCCAACAAAAATTCCTTCATCAGCTTTTAAGTCGAACTTGGTCAACTGTTCAGGATGAGTTTTCAACACAAAGCACTTACATCCAAAAATATGAAAATACTTCAAATTTGGCTTCTTGTTTTTCAACATCTCATATGGTGTTTTCCCATGCTTGTTGATCAGTGTTGCATTTTGAGTAAAACAAGCAGTTTGAACAGCTTCTGCCCAGAAATAGGTTGGCAATTTTGCTTCAACAAGCATTGTTCTGGCAGCTTCGATTAGGGTTCTGTTCTTTCTTTCAACTACACCATTTTGCTGTGGAGTTCCAGGTGCAGAAAATTCTTGCTTCACTCCTCTTTCCTTGCAAAAAGCTTCCAATACTGAATTTCTGAATTCAGTACCATTATCACTTCTTATAATTTTCACTTTGTACTCTGATCCTTTGTCCAGTAGCTTTACATGTTCCATTAGTATTGAGGCAGTTTCATCCTTCTTTGCTAAGAAATACACCCATGTGTACCTAGTGTACTCATCAACAATGACTAGAGCATATTTCTTTCTGCTCAGAGACATTATATTTACTGGACCAAAAAGATCAACATGTAGAAGATGATAAGGTTCCACAACTGAAGATTCAGATTTACTTTTGAATGATGACTTCCTTTGCTTGGCCTTCTAACAAGAATCACACAGGCCATCTAAGCTGAGTATAGACTTAGGAAGTCCCCTTACAAGATCTTTTCGAATTAGCTCATTGATGTTGTTCAAGTTTAGATGAGAGAGTTTCTTATGCCAATTCCAACTCTCTTCAGTTGACATTCTTGCGGATAGACACACAGTTTTTCCTTCAGAGTTTGTTACCAAACTTGCTTCATAGATGTTATTGTGCCTGTGTCCAACTAGAACAACTTTCCCTGTAGATTTGCTGATCACTTCACAATGTTCAGAATGAAAATCTACATGGTATCCTCTGTCACAGATTTGACTCACAGACAGCAGATTATGCTTGAGTCCTGAGACTAGAGCTACATTTTTGATGATGACACTTCCAAGATTGATTTTGCCATATCCCAGAGTACATCCTATATTGCCATCTCCATAGGAAACTTTTGGGCCAGCCTTCTCCTCATAGTCTGATAGCAGGGCTTTATTTCCAGTCATATGTCCTGAGCATCCACTGTCCAAGATAAGAGTGCTCTCTTTTATGCCCTGCAATCACAAACAATCACTGAGTGTTAGATTTAAGGATCCAGACTTGCTTGGATCCTTTGGCTTTCTTAACATTGTTAGCTTTTGCAGCGGAATCACTATCAACAGAGTTTAAACTAACATTGTCAGACTTTACACTTGCAGAGTTTGCTCTAACCCATTTCAAGTTGGGTTTTAGCTCATAATAGTTGTGATAAATAGCATGATAACTTTTGCAAGTATATATAGAATGCCAAGTGCTCCCACAGTGTGTGCATAAAGTCTGTGGTCTAACCCTAACATAATCATTCTTTACTCCTGATGTGGAAGGTAAAGAATTAATATTTTTGTTCTTCTTGCAAAACCTGGCAAGATGGTTGGTACTACCACAACTATGACATGTTTTTCTAGGAGCAGCAGAATTAGGCAAATAATCATTTCTTTTATTAATGCCTACTTTTCCATTCCTATTCTTTTTAAACATTTTCTGTTTGTTGACAGACTTTACTTCTTTGAGCTTATGTTTAAATTGTTTCTCTGTCATTAAACCAACATTAACCTGTTTATCACAGATTCTTACTGGTTCTTTAACAGCTTCTATCTCAATCTTATTCTCTGTTATTGAGCCAACATTAACCTGTTCTTCACAAGTTTCAACTGGTTCCATAACAGCTTCTTTCACAACAACAGACTTTAACTTACTGTATTCAGGAACAAATTGCACAGGTTTAAGTTGTGGTTTCACTTTGACTTTATCTTGAAACCTAAGTTCATCTCCCTCATTGTAACCTAAACCTACAGTATCTGTCTGAAAAACCTGATGTGTGTCTCTACCAGAATTGGTCCAGGTTTTAATCACTTTCCTCTCTTTTTCCAACTCAGATTCTATTTGCTTATATCTTTTAAGCAATTCCTGTTCAACATAAACAGCATCATCTCTCTCCTTTTGAACTTGTTGCATGTTAACAAGCTTCTCTTCAAGAAATTTGTTCCTCTCTTTAAGACCTAGATTCTCAGATTTGATTCTTTCATTCTCTAAAGTCTGATCCCTATAACTAACATGTATGCTTTTAAGATAAATTCTTAATTCAGATATATTATCAGTATCATAAGCATAAGTTGTTAGGGGTACCTTGTTTTCAGATGACTCAGCTTCATCTTTAACAGTAGCCATGAGAGCATAATTGACTCCCTCATCTGAGTCTGAAGTGTCTGCCCAGTCCTTGCCTTTTGTGATGAGTGCTTTCTCAGATTTTCCTTTCTTGCACTCTGGAGCATAATGACCCATCTCTTTACACTTGTAGCACTGGATCTCAGACCTGTCTTTCTTTCCAGACTTGGTATTTCCTCCATCAGACTTTCTGAAATTTCTCTTATCAGAGTTTGAATCTCTCCTAGAGAATCTCTTTCCTTTCTTGAAGTTCTTGAATCCCATCTTCTTGAAGGTCTTCACCATTAAAGCAGCCATTTTCATCATCTCTTCTTCATCATCCTCAGAATCAGAAGCTTCATCATCAGTATTTGAGCCATCATCAGAGTTTGATGACTCATTGTCAGATTTAATGACTAAGGCCTTTCCTTTGGCTTTCTTTCTTGATGATTCCTTCTTGACAGGCTTTTCTTCAACTTTAAGAGCAACATATTTTGTCTTCTTTCCAGATCTTTTGTTTCTTTGATCTATCTCCAGTTCATGAGTTTTGAGCAACCCATAAATTTCATCAAGATCTGTTTCTGCAAGATCATAATTGTCTCTGATTGTTGTCGACTTTAAATCCCATCTTTCAGGTAGGGATAGAAGAAACTTGAGATTTGACTCTTCAAGTTCATATTCTTTATCAACCAGGGACAAATCATTCAACAATTTACAAAATCTGTCATAAGTATCTGTCAAACTTTCATCAGATCTAGAGTCAAAGTGTTCATACTCCTGTGTTAGAATAGTCAGCCAATAACTCTGTTAGACATAACATTATCTAAGGCACTGTGTAGTAGATGTCTAACCTTTGCATCTTTTGCAATTGATGAGATGTCCTCAGGAGTTAAGTCTTTCTTCTCTTTTGGAACAGTCTTTTATTCTTGACCAGAGATAACAGGAGACAGTTTAGTTGGCATATGAGGACCATCATAGATTCTGTCAAGGTATTCTGGATCTGTGGCTTCCAGAAACATGGTCATCTTCACCTTCCATATTGGATATTCAACTGGTCTGAGAATTGGAACCCTTATAGTCTCATATCGACTCACAGAAGTAGGTTGAACCTTCTGACCATTAGAACCTGCATTAGAACCTTCCTGAGAGTTGTCAGCCATGATTATACTTGTGTTTGGATCGATAAACTGTATATATTAAACAGCTTTAGGCTCTGATACCAATTGTTAGGCCGAATACACAATATATAATCAATATTAATATGATAATAACACTTAAGAACACTGTTTATGAATCAACAACTGAATTATATAAAATAACTCTTCTCTTTGTGATGTTAAAGAATCACAGAGAGCTGCTAGGTTACAAGAATAATATATTCAGTATTCGCCTCCCTTTTAGGGTTAACCTATCTGTGTTTATATATTACACAGTTACATAATCAATCTCTAATTGATATTCCTATAAATTAGCTGTACAAATTATATCAATTTAGGATTGCTTCTGTCTTCTGTTCCGTTTCCTTAACTGTCTCAATATATCTTGCTTCTTTCCATCTTCAAGATATATTGCTTCTAGAATCTTCATATTAGCACCGACAGTTAATAAACTCTTCACCCCGTCAGACTTTATCAAACTCTGACTGGCTTCTATTAAACTCTGTTGAGTACCTGGTACTTAAACACTGATGAACAAACATCAGCAATTATATCTAACAGAAGAAATTCCATTCCTTCTTAAGCTTTGTCCTAAAGAGATTGCCATATCTCTTCACCATTGTAACCTAACTTTGTAACAAACTCAAAAAGAGTAGAGTCCGAAACATTAGCAGGAATAGCATCACCAAGAACAGGTAAATGCAGGGCTTCCTCCACAATTGCAGGAGTCACAAAGTGAGTAATTCCATTATGTTCAAAACTCATCAAGATAGTGTCAGAATACCCTTTGTCAAAAGTAACTGAGTTCCACACCTGAACATCAGGATTGACCAGTTGACTTCCTGTCAGGATTGCATCCAATCAGGAGTTGATCAAAAATACATACCTTTCTGAATAACCATCAGGATTTGACAATTATCAGGATTTCTTCTCTGTAGCTTTCCTCAGAAATTCTCAAAGTTCATCATTCCAAGTTCATTCACCAATTTATTGAAAGTAGCTTCAGGTAGTGGCTTGGTGAATATATCAGCTAGTTGTTGATCAGTAGGAACAAAGTGAAGTTCAATTGTTCCTTCCAGAACTTGTTCTCTTATGAAGTGATATCGAATACTGATGTGTTTTGTAAGAGAATGTTGAACTGGATTTCCTGTCATTGCAATAGCACTTTGGTTATCACAATAAATAGGGATTTTTGAGTATGATAGGCCATAATCTAACAACTGATTTCTCATCCACATTATCTGAGCACAACAACTTCGTGCAGCAATGTACTCAGCTTCTGCAGTTGAAGTGGAAATGGATTTTTGCTTTTTACTGAACCATGAAACTAGTCTTCCACCCAAAAACTGATAGCTTCCTGAAGTACTTTTCCTGTCTATTTTGCATCCTGCAAAATCAGCATCTGAATAACCACACAACCCAAAATCTGATTCCCTTGCATACCAAAAGCCAAGTGAAGAAGTGCCTTTGAGATATCTGAAAATTCTTTTGACTGCAATCTGATGGGGTTCTCTAGGTTTTGCTTGAAATCTTGCACACAGACAGGTTGCAAACATGATATCTGGTCTACTTACAGTGAGATACAATAAAGAGACAATCATTCCTCTGTAGTGAGTTACATCTACCTCAGCACCTTGATCAGGATCAAGTTTGGTAGCTGTAGCTATGGGAGTTGTAGCAGGAGAACTATCTTGCATGTTAAACCTTGTCAATAAATTCCTTGTATATTTAGACTGATTGATAAAAATCCCTTCATCAGTCTGTTTAACTTGAAGACCAAGAAAGTAACTCATTTCTCCCATCATGCTCATTTGATATCTTGACTGCATAAGTGATAAGTGGATTTTATATCTACTTGGAACGCTTCATATCGGCTTAAATTGATGACTTGAACTCAAGTATGTGGTGTGTTTAATGTGTTTTCATTAAGTTTTGCAGAACCAAGAGTTGGAGGTTAATTTGATTAAAATTCGGATTTTCCGGGTAGGTTGCGCAGTCTTCACTGTTTTGGCCATATCTGGAGTTCTACAAGTCCGATTCTGACGATCTTACAGCTCACGCGAAGAGGACAACATTTTCTATAATTCTGAACAGTAACCTGGCGCGCGGGGGCGGGCCAAACGCGCGGGCGCGGACCAAACGCTCGGGCGCGCGCGCGAGGCAGAATTGGAGCGCGCGGGGGCGCAGCAAACACGCGGGGGCGCGCCTAGGGCGCGGCCGCCTGGCAAAAATTCTTGGAAATTTTCCTGATTTCGATTTTTAATTGGAAATATGGAAATATCTTGCTGATAAAGCCTCCTGGAGTTTATATAAACACAACCCTTCACCAATAATCATATATACCAATTCCCAGCAACAAATAGAGAGAGAGCCGAGACACGGAGATTCAAGTTTGACGAAGGATTCCTACGCGCGTGACAAGCAACGGAGTTCTAGATCTACTTTTCTTTTGTATTTTTCTTGGCGATACTCTTGGATACTTTTGGGATTTGTTTTCTCAACTCTATTACTTTAGTATCCATATTATTCAAATCTTGTTCATTATCATGTTTTCATCAAATCCCATGGTGACGAGCGGTTCGATTATGAACTAATCGTTGTCGTGGGATTCTAACGGATTTATTTATGGATTTTAGTAGTTAATTGTTTTAAAGATGTGTGTGTGATGGCTAATTGATATCCTAGTTTGGTTATGCTTATTCTTCTTGGATGCGTAGCTAACATCTAAGATTGTTTGTTAATCTCTATTGAATGCGAAAGTGGATATAGAGGTTTAGAACTTGCCATGCTAGCATAGGTTTATGTATGTTTGTCATGCATGATTCGTAGGTGATTTTAACCATCTTACCTGCCCTATGTAATCTGAATGGATAACTTGCTCGTTAAACCGTTATGTTTTCAAATCTTATAGACATATAGGGTCTAAGCATAATTGGTGTCTGCTTAACTTCTATCTATTTTGTGGATGTTTAAGTGGTTTGGTATACGTATACTGAAAGGTAGCGTGTACTGATTTCGTGTTATCCGATTAGTTATCACAACTATCACATGCATTGATTAAAGACAAAAGACTCTGAATGAAGTACTTAATGAAGTTAGGATCCCATGTTTTATTCTCATATACATAAATCGATTTTAATCCTCTTAGTTAGTTAATTCTTAGTTTAATAATTTGTTCTCTAGTTAATTTTAGATAATCAAACCCAAATTGTTAATTGTCTTAGCAGTGGATAAAAATCATACATTGTTGCATAGGTACATTAATTGAATTGAACACCTCATTAGATCTCTGTGGGAACGAACTTGACTTATTCGTATATTACTTGTGACCACGTGCGCTTGCGTGATTTTGTGCTAACAATAAGCTTGGAAAACTTTTCACATAGCTTATTGTTTGTTGACCCAAAAATGATATCATCAACATAAATCTGAACTAACAACAAGTCCTTACCATGACTCAAATAAAATAGAGTTTTATCAATAGCACCTCTTTTGAATCCACTTTCCAGTAAGAATAGAGCTAAAGTTTCATACCATGCTCTTGGAGCTTGCTTTAGTCCATAAAGTGCCTTATCCAATCTGTAGACATGATCTGGATATTTAGGATCAATGAAACCAGGAGGTTGCTCAACATAGACTTCTTCCTCCAGTTCTCCATTTAAGAAAGCACTTTTAACATCCATCTGGAAAACCTTGAATTTCTTATGTGCTGCATAAGCAAGAAATATCCTGATGGCTTCTAGTCTTGCAACAGGAGCAAAAGTTTCATCATAATCAATTCCCTCTTGTTGAGAATACCCCTTTGCAACTAGTCTTGCTTTGTTTCTGATAATTACTCAATCAGAATCAGTCTTGTTCTTGAAAATCCACTTTGTACCAACAATTGATCTATTCTTTGGTCTTGGTACCAGTTTCCAGACTTCATTTCTTTCAAATTCATTCAGTTCTTCTTGCATTAAAGTAACCCAATCTGCATCTCTAAGTGCATCTTCAACTTTTTTGGCTCCTCCTTGGATAGAAAGTTATTGTATAGACATTCATTCTGAGCTGCACTTCTTGTTTGAACACCTGCATCAGGATCTCCAATGATCAAATCAGGAGTATGACTTGCAGTCCATTTCCTTGCTGGTGGAAAATCATTTCTTGACGTAGATGCTCTCCCTGGATTGGTGTTATCTTGATTTGAAGAACTTGCTTGACTTGAAGCCCCCTGAATTATTGCTATGTCCTCTTGATAAGTTATCAGGATCATCACTTGAATCAGTATCTGAAGAATTCTGTCCTGATGATTGAGTTGACTCTGAACTTGTAGTAGAATGCTGTTGCTCCCCCTCAACATTAGCACTACTAGAAGTATCACTATTGATTGCATCATCAGTATTTGCACCATCAACATCTGGTGTGTCATCAGGATTTGGTGACCCATCAGGATCTGATGTATGGACAGGATCTGATTTACTTCCCTCAGGTTCCTTGGTAGCTTCATTTTCAAAAATCAATCTATCATGAGAGTCTTCATTGATTCCAGCTATCTTCTTGTCATCAAAAGATACATTTATTGACTCTATGACAGTTCTTGTTCTCAAATTAAAAACTCTGAAGGCTCTTGATGCAGGATAGCCTATGAAAATTCCTTCATCAGCCTTTGTTTCAAATTTCCCTAGCTGTTCAGGATGAGTTCTGAGAACAAAACATTTACAGCCAAACACATGCAGA
Source organism: Heracleum sosnowskyi (assembly GCA_030848705.1). Taxonomy (NCBI): domain Eukaryota; kingdom Viridiplantae; phylum Streptophyta; class Magnoliopsida; order Apiales; family Apiaceae; genus Heracleum; species Heracleum sosnowskyi. Next base: position 1,594,962 of record CM061242.1, on the reverse strand, counting down.
TGCTTCAGACTTGGTTTCTTCTCCTTGAGAGATTGATAAGGAGTCACACCATGTCTGTTTATTAATGTGAGATTTTGAGTATAACATGCTGTGTTGACTACTTCTGCCCAGAAATATGTAGGTAATTTTGCTTCTTCCAACATAGTTCTGCCAGCTTCAATAAGAGTTCTATTTTTCCTTTCAACTACTCCATTTTGCTGAGGTGTGCCAGGAGCAGAGAATTGTTGAATGATTCCTTTGTACTTGCAGAACTCTTCCATCTTTGAATTCTTAAATTCAGTACCATTATCACTTCTCAGTATCTTGACTTTGTACTTTGTGGTTGTCTCAATCATTCTCACATGATCCAACAGAACTTCAGGAGTCTCATCTTTTCTGTGCAGAAAATACACCCAGGTGAATCTAGAGTATTCATCAACAATTACAAGAGTGTACCTTTTCTTACTGGTGGACATGATGTTGACTGGACCAAATAGATCAAGATGTAGCATGTGATATGGTTCTTCAATAGAGGATTCTGATTTACTCTGGAATGATGTCCTTCTTTGTTTTGCTTTCTGACATGCATCACAGAGTCCATCAGGAGTATACAAAACTTTAGGTAATCCTCTCACTAAATCTTTCTTAACCAACTCATTAATATTGTTGAAGTTGAGATGAGAAAGCTTCTTGTGTCAATTCCAACTTTCATCTACTGATGCTTTACTGATCAGACATGTTAGGCCGAATACACAATATATAATCAAGTATGTATGAGAATAACAATCAAGAACACAAGTTTGTAAATCAACAAACTGAATTATATTAAATAATTCTCTCTTAGTGATGTTAATGAATCACAAAGAGCTACTAGGTTACAAGAATAATGTTTTCAATTATCGCATCCCTTCTAGGGATAACCTATCCGTGTTTATATAATACACAGCTACATACAATCCATCTCTAATTGATATTCCTATAAGTTAGCTATACAATTCATATCAATCAAGGATTGCTTCTTATCTTCTATTCCGTTTCCTTAGCTGTATCAATATATTCTGCTTCTTTCCATCTTCAGAATATATTGCTTCTAGAATATTCAATTCAACACCGACAGCTAATTCAACTATCACCACGTCAGACTTTAACAAACTCTGACTGGCTTCAACGTAAACTCTGATGATCACATGTTGCTTAAACATTGATGAACAAACGTCAGCAATTATATCTAACAATCTCCCCCAACTTGTCCATAATAAAAATGTACAAGTTAAATAGATAATTGATGATGTCAAAACATATAACAAATGCAGTGTTTTAATATATCAGAGTTTAACTTTAACTTAGAATAGAAAACTTTAAAAACTTACAGTCAGACTTTATTTGATTTCTTGAATATCAGGAACAGTTCTGAGATAATCCATGAGAAGTCTTCTTTCAGCCCTTTCCAGCTCTTCAACCATAACTTTCTTCAACTCTCTTAACTCTGGATCAGATTCTCCAGTCTGATAAATTGCAGCTCTCAAAGAATAGATGGAATTTTTCCTCATCTCATTCCCTAGCCTAATAAAATATGATTTATCAGATTCTAGATTGAATTCTAAGACTTTAACTCCCAGATCAGTCCTTAGTCTTGCACTGTTTCTTTTCATTTCCACAATCTTTCCATAAGCATCTCTGTACTTAGGAAAATATGCACTCGAGACTCCTCCTCCAAGCATTATCTTTGATTTTAGCATCCTTTCTCTAATAACTAAAGCAGCATCATGAGTACTTCTATTTTTGACTTTTAACAAGTACAGAACATACTCCAATTCTTCATAAGATTTGAGATTGATGTCAGACTCTGCAACCTTGTAAACTCTTCCATCACCCATAAAATACAACAAAAACTCTTTCTTTAACACTTTATGAAATATCATCTGAACAGATTCTAGCATATCAAGATTCTCTTGAGTAAAAATACCAGATACTGCTAGTGATGATTGATCTCCAGGCCTGTTGTTTATTCTCTTCTCTCTGTGTGAACCTAATCCAGATTTATCATAAGATTCTTTACCCAACACAGTTCTGGTTTCTGAGAAGTTAACAGTTTCTGGTTTCAGAGTTTGAGGAAGTATAGGTCTTCTAAAAGTATCTTGGAGTTGAGGTGCTAGTTGAGTTTGCACAACATGAGCATTGTCAGAGGTTGTTACAACTTTAGTAGAAACATCAACTTGAGCAGCGTCAGAGGTTGATTTAATAAATTTTGATTCAACTTGAGCAATGTCAGAGGTTGAATAATTTTTCTTTGGTAACTGTCTTTCTTCTATCAGTTTACCCTTGCCCTTATCAGCGTTTGCTATTACAGGCCTCCTGGTGTATTGTATACTCTGTTGAGTATTTTCCTTGATAACAATTCCAGTTTCTTTCTTTCTAGGAGCCTTGACAACTTTCTTTTTGTAAGTACCATCCTTCAATTTCTTCTCATGCTCTTCAGCAAGACTCAACATTTTAGCTTCCATGTCTTCAACTGTAGCTTCATTACCATGTTCTTCTAGAAACATTTTTGTAGCAATTTCTTCATCAGTAGATGGATTTGCTGAAATAATTAAACTCTTAAGTCTTGAACCACTGGCAGAGTTTGAGATTCCTTTACCAGAGTTTGTCAACCTATCAGAATTTAATCTTGATCTTCTTTGCCCTTGAGCAGAAATTTGCTTCCTCTCATTTTCCTTGCTTCCACCATCAGTAGAATCATCCCTCCGTCTCAGAGTTTGAGTGTCTTTGCATTTGTCATTAGGTACACTCTCCCCCTTTTTGACATCATCAGAAAGTAGTACTGATGTCAGCAACTCTATAGCAGTAGAAATAGAATTCAATTGTGCAGACATTGCAGTCTGATTCTCCTCAACTTTCCCAAGCCTCTTCTTAAGTTCATCAGAATCCTTGGCTTGCTGCTTGAACATGGCAGAATAATAAGACCTATCAGTCTTTAAGGTAAGATCCCTTAGACCAACTTCATTCCTAAGATTGGTAACCACTGTATGTGTTTCATCAAACCTATTGTTTAAGGCTTTGACTTGAACCACAGTGGCCTTTAGACTTGTAAGAACATCAGAGTTTGAAATTTTCTTCACAGAATCATTAAGAAAATCAGCAGCCCTCTGTGCAGAAAAGATACAATCTGCAGCAGCCCATCGATTGTAGTACATATCCTGAAAATGCTCAGCAGTAGCTCGATTGACCTCTCTTTCCTCATCAGAGTTTAATCGAATATCAGAATGTGAATGAGCAGAACTATCTTCAACATTGTCATCCTCTGCTGTATTCTCTGCAGGAACATTCTCAGCCATTCTTTCTGGATTATCAGAGTGGGCATTAGTATCAAACTCTGCTTCTTTTTGAACAATCTCAACAACAGATTGTTGCAAAGCTTCAAGAACAATAATATCCTCAGAGTTTAGCTTATCAGCAGCTTCTTGTACATTCTCTGCTATAGCTTCATTAATAATTGGCTCTGAAGCAACTTCTATCCTCTGATCAACCTCCTCACCTTTGTCAGAATGTAAATTGTGAACTGAAAGATTTTCTGTGTGAGATGCAACAGAGTCTTCAATGACCAAGGTGGCTTGATCAGCTGCTACATCCTCAGTATCACAAATACTGATACTAGGATGTGCATCTGGAATATCTTCATCATCAAAGAAATCCATTTTCTCAAAAACTCTGCTGTCAGAATGATCAGCAGCTTCCTCAACTACATCATCAGCCTTTGATGTAGGATCTTCTATCTCAGCACTTACCATTTCAGGTATAGGTGCTGCTTCAGCATTTACATTGGATGCACCAAAGAGATGTGCAGCCACCAGTCTTCTCTTCCTTTGATGAAGAGTTTCATCATCAGTTTCACTCTCCTCATCAACATCATCAGTCTTTGCCCTGTTGGCCCTTCTTTTCTTTAACTTTTTCTTCTGAGGCATATCATCAGTGTTTGATACCCCAGCTTCAGCATTTGATGGATGCACTCTAGCAGACTTAACAGCTCTTAACTTAGTCTTCTTTGACCTCTGTGATTGAGACACAGAAGGTCCAGCTTCAACATTTGCAAGTTGTTGTTGTTGTGAATCTACTTGAAATTGTCACACAAACTCAGGTAGCAACAAGACACCAACATCCCCTTTCTTGTTATCCTTATTAGTTAGATCAGAGAATATGCGTTTATGTAATTTAAAACAGGGAATCACATCATTCTCAGCTATCTCTACCTCAGAAACACATTCAGAGAATATCAATTGACAAAATCTTGCAAAATAGACTACACCTCTGTTTTCAGTCATTTTCTCACCTATATTATTTAAAACTAGCCTAGCAACATCAAAATTACCTCCATAAAGAAGAGAATACCCGATTTGCAGACTATCAGTGGGAATTGCATCCCAGTTTGTGCACTTCTTTCCAAAAGCCTTGGTGATGCAATCAAAAAAGAAACTCCATTCCTTGCGCAAAAACGGCCTTTTCAGTTGACCAATCTTTGTCAATGGTCCAGAGTAGCCTATTTCTCTCATCATTTTAACCAACTCAGAATCGCCAACAGAGATTATGAAAGCATTGAAATCCTCAAGACCCAAAGCATCACGAACAGTTGTTGGAGTAACTGTAAATTCTTCTTCTTGAAATTCAAAGATTATGGACGGAGACCCAGACTCTCCTCCATTATCATAAGTACCTGTCTGCCAAAGAGTCCTGATTTGAGATGCAGACAGCTTCAACGGTGCGGTGAGAGCAGTACCAACATCAGAGTTTGACAAGAAATTTTGAATCAAATGAAACGCCTCCGGTGCGTTCTCATTTGCCAAAGGAGCAGCATAGTTATTCGGGACAAATTCTAACCCAGAAGCAGTAAACATTGTAGTAGCCATTAGAAAAGTTTTGAATAAAGCAAGAAATAAGACAGAGAAAAGTGTAGAATGTATGCAGTGAAAGTGTTTGAGACAGTGTTTGTGAGTAAAAACTTATGAAAAGATGAAGTGTGTAAAAGAATGAACCGTGTATGTGTAGTAAGTTTAAATAATAACTGTGAAAATTAAAACCCAATCGTTTTAATCATTACTACACACAACATGCATCTTTGAAAAATGTGTGAGTGGGACAGATGTCCAACATACATACGCTGACAGCTGTATGTAACAACTTCCAATACACACGCGCAGTAAAAATAGCCATAATTACCGCTTTTCACACTGTTCAAAACACTCAACCTCTCTCTCCTCTGTTTAATACAAATATGAACCGTTTGTACTCATACTCTTTCGAATTTCTAAACAAATGTCTCATCTCAAAATTATAAAATGTCTGAAACAAAGAAATCATTTTAACCATCAGAGATTAAAACAAAGTTACCTCGGCGTATTTCACACAATACATCAGTGTTTACTATTTGTCCTTCTTTGTCAATAAACTCTTTTCTCAAACTGTACAGGTGTGAATAATTGTGTGTGCAATAGCAGAGTTTACCGAAATCAATATTTAGATCATCTCAAAGTGCATAAAATCCACAAACTAAAACAGTAAAAACTGATTGCTCAAACTCTCATCTAACATAAAATCTGATTTTTATATCTAAACTCTGTATTTTGATATCCTTTCATTTGGATATATCTTTTATTTTTCACCCCCTTTATATATATTATTATTATTATTATTATTATTATTATTTTTATTTTTATTTTTCCAGTAATCAGTGGTTGGCACTAGTCACCAAAAATCAAAGATTTTAGCCCTTATTTCATACAATAAGTTCCTGGATCTTCCTAGGCTCAACATGATCTCAAAGGAATTTGTGCTCTTTTTGGCATCTTTTGATATGAGGGTGAAATATTTGCAATTAATAATCAGAGTTTAGACTTTTCATCAGTTAATATAATTCATTTATGAGAGAAAGTGCAAGCAGCTAATACAGACTCAGTGTATAGGATTAATAAACTAAGAGATGGTATAAATACAGAGACAGTATCATGCTGTGTTAACTTACTGCACATATTTGAGATCAGAATCTATACAACTCTTAAGGATTCATAATTACTTACTGAGAATTATGCTTCATACAAATTTCTTCATTGGTCCATATGTTTCAGACAAAATTACAATCAGAGTATAGCATTAGATTGTAACTATCAGAGTATGACCAACACTTTATGACTAACAGAGTTTAGCATCAGAGTTTACTTTCAGAGTTTATGACACTGGTACTCATAACAGTTAATACATGCAAGGAATCATGAGCATAAAAATCAAACATGTATAGTTTTTGAGTCTAACCCGTATCTCTAGTCAAAACCAGAGATGATTCCAAGTTCATTTACCAATCTTGTAAAGGTAGCTTCACTCAAAGGTTTGGTGAAGATATCTGCAAGTTGTTGGTCTGTAGACACAAAATGAAGCTCAATGTTCCCTTCTTCCACATGTTCCCTGATAAAATGATACCTTATGCTGATGTGCTTGGTCATGGAGTGCTGTACTGGATTACCTGTCATAGCAATGGCACTTTGGTTATCACAGAAAATAGGTATTTTAGAGTACCTTAACCCATAATCCAGCAACTGATTCTTCATCCATAAAATCTGTGCACAACAGCTACCAGCAGCTATATACTCTGCTTCTGCAGTGGATGTGGAAATTGACTTCTGTTTCTTGCTATACCAAGAAACCAATCTGTCACCTAAGAATTGACAGCTTCCACTTGTACTTTTTCTGTCTATCTTACAGCCTGCAAAATCTGCATCAGAGTAACCAATTAGCTTAAACTCTGATTCTCTAGGATACCACAAACCCAAGGTTGTGGTTCCTTTGAGATATTTGAAAATCCTTTTTACAGCTGTTAGATGAGGCTCTCTGGGATTTGCTTGAAATCTTGCACAAAGACATGTGGCATACATGATATCAGGTCTACTTGCAGTGAGATACAGTAAAGACCCAATCATGCCTCTGTAGGTTGTCATATCCACTGTAGCACCTGTGTCTTTGTCTAGCTTTGTTGCAGTAGCCATGGGAGTTGGAGCAGATGAACTATCAAGCATACCAAATTTCTTTAGAAGATTTCTGGTATACTTTGCTTGATTGATAAAAATCCCATCATCTGTTTGCTTGACCTGTAAGCCTAGAAAATAACTAAGCTCTCCCATCATGCTCATTTGGTACCTGGACTGCATAAGCTTTGCAAACTTCTTACAAAGTTTGTCATTAGTAGATCCAAAAATAATATCATCTACATAAATTTGAACTAAAAGCAAATCATCACCAGAATTAAAATAAAACAAAGTTTTATCAATTGTACCTCTTGTGAACCCACTTTCTAAAAGAAATTGAGCAAGAGTTTCATACCATGCTCTTGGTGCTTGCTTTAGTCCATATAATGCCTTGTCAAGCCTGTAGACATAATCTGGATGCTTGGAATCTACAAATCCTGGTGGTTGTTCAACAAACACTTCTTCTTCAAGCTTCCCATTGAGAAAAGCACTTTTCACATCCATCTGAAAGACTTTAAACTTCTTGTGTGCAGCATAGGCCAGAAAAATTCTTATGGCCTCCAATCTTGCAACTGGAGCAAAGGTTTCATCATAGTCAATTCCTTCCTGTTGTGAATAACCTTTAGCCACAAGTCTAGCCTTGTTTCTTGTAATCACACCTTCACTGTCAGTCTTGTTTCTGAAAACCCACTTTGTACCTACAATTGATCTATTCTTTGGTCTAGGTACAAGTGTCCAGACTTCATTTCTTTCAAATTCATTTAACTCTTCTTGCATTGCTGTTATCCAGTTAGCATCTTGAAGAGCTTCTTCCACTTTCTTTGGTTCTGTTTGAGACAAGAAAGCATGATACAGGCATTCATTTGTAGTAGCACTTCTAGTTCTTACACTAGCATCAAGATCTCCAATTATAAGATCAGGTGTATGTGCCTGTGTCCACTTTCTTGCTGTTGGTAAGTGGTTCCTTGCATCATTATTGGATCCTCCCCCTTGATCCATGCTCTCCTGATTCATATGTTGACTTTCTGCAGCATCTGAGGCTCCCCCTGAATTGGATGGCTCAGAGTTTGAACTGTCAGAGTTTGAATCAGTTTCCTCAACTGACTCACTTGCTGTGTCTTGTTGAGCTTCTTCACGCTCCCCCTCAACTGGTTCTCTATTCTGTTCAATTTGAGAATTTCCAGTTTCTCCAGTATTTACCAGTAGAGGTTCAGAGTATGCTTCGTCAGAGTTTGTCAGACCAGCTTCATCAGAGTTTACATCATCAGAGAATAAATCTTCATTTTCAAAACGTAGTTGATCATTTTCATTTTCATCTTCAAGTCCAGTTATTTTCTTGTCATCAAATGACACATGTATTGATTCCATGATCACTTTAGTTCTCAGATTGTAGACTCTGAATGCTTTTGTTGACAATGGATAGACAACAAAAATTCCTTCATCAGCTTTTAACTCGAACTTTGTCAACTGTTCAGGATGAGTCTTGAACACAAAGCATTTGCATCCAAATATATGAAAATATTTCAAATTTGGCTTCTTATTTTTCACCATTTCATATGGTGTCTTTCCATGCTTGTTGATCAATGTTGCATTCTGAGTAAAACAAACAGTTTGAACAGCTTCTGCCCAGAAATAGGTTGGTAACTTTGCTTCATCTAGCATTGTTCTGGCAGCTTCAATTAGAGTTCTGTTCTTTCTTTCAACTACACCATTTTGCTGTGGAGTTCCAGGTACAGAAAATTCTTGTTTCACTCCTCTTTCCTTGCAGAAAGCTTCCATGATTGAGTTTCTGAATTCAGTTCCATTATCACTCCTTATAATTTTGACTTTGTACTGTGATCCTTTGTCCAGTAGATTTACATGATCCACCAGAGTTTGAGCAGTTTCATCCTTCTTTGATAAGAAATACACCCATGTATATCTAGTATATTCATCAACAATTACTAGAGCATATTTCTTTCTGCCCATAGACATCACATTCACTGGTCCAAAGAGATCAACATGTAGAAGATGATAAGGTTCCACTACTGAAGATTCAGATTTGCTCTTGAAAGATGACTTCCTTTGTTTGGCCTTTTGACAAGAATCACATAGGCCATCTATACTAAGTATTGATTTTGGAAGTCCCCTTACAAGATCCTTTCTTATTAGCTCATTGATGTTGTTCAAATTAAGATGAGAGAGCTTCTTATGCCAATTCCAACTCTCTTCATTTGACATTCTTGCAGTCAGACACACTGTTTTTCCATCAGAGTTTGTTACCAAACTTGCTTCATAAATGTTGTTGCACCTGTGTCCAACTAGAACAACTTTTCCAGTAGATTTACTGATAACTTCACAGTGTTCAGTATGAAAATCTACATGGTTTCCTCTGTCACAGATTTGACTCACAGATAACAGATTATGCTTGAGTCCTGAGACTAGAGCTACATTCGTGATGATGACACTTCCAAGATTGATATTGCCATATCCCATAGTACGTCCTATGTTGCCATCTCCATAGGAAACCTTTGGGCCAGCCTTCTCCTCAAAATCTGATAGCAGGGCTTTATTTCCAGTCATGTGTCCTGAGCATCCACTGTCCAAGATAAGGGTGCTCTCTTTTATGCCCTGCAATCACAACCAATTACAAAGAGTTAGTTTTAAGGATCCAGACTTGCTTGGATCCTTTGCCTTTCTTAACATTGTTAGATTTTACAGCGGAATCACTATCAACAGAGTTTAAACTAACATTGTCAGACTTTACACTTGCAGAGTTTGCTCTAACCCACTTCAGATTGGGTTTTAGCTCATAGTAGTTGTGATAAATAGCATGATAACTCTTACAAGTATAAATAGAATGCCAAATGCTCCCACAGTGTGTGCATAAAGTCTGTGGTTTAACCCTTACATAATCATTCTTTACTCCTGATGTAGAAGGTTGAGAATTAATATCTTTGTTCTTATTGCAAAATCTAGCAAGATGGTTAGTACTACCACAATTATAACATGTTTTCCTTGGAGCAGCAGCAGTAGGCAAATGATTATTTCTTTTATTTATGCCTATCTTTCCATTCCTATTCTTCTTGGACCCTTTTGGTTTCATGTCAGACTTTACTTCTTTGAGCTTATGATTGAACTGTTTTCCTGTCATCAAGCCAACATTAACCTGTTTATCACAGGTTTTTACTGGCTTTTTAATAGCTTCTATTTCCATAAGATTTTCTGTTATAATATTTTCCTGTCTTTCACAGGTTTCATCTGATTCCATATCAGCTTCTCTTACTACAACAGATTTTAACTTAGTGGACTCTGGAACAAATTTCACAGGTTTAAGTTGTGGTTTAACCTTAACCTTGTCTTTAAACCTAAGTTCATCATTTTCACAATAGCCTAAACCTACAGAATCTGTCTGAAACACTTGATGAGTGTCTCTTCCAGAGTTTGTCCAAGTCTTGATTATTTTTCTTTCTTTTTCTAGATCAGATTCTAGCTGCTTATATCTCTTAGTCAACTCCTGTTCAATATAAACAGCATCATCTCTTTCTTTTTGAATCTCCTTCATATTTTCAAGTTCTCCTTCAAGAAACTTGTTTCTATCTTTAAGGCTAAGATTCTCAGATTTAATTCTCTCATTCTCTAAAGTCTGATCCCTATAACTAACATGTACGCTTTTCAGATATACTCTTAACTCAGATATATTATCAGTGTCATAAGCATAAGTAGTTAGGGGTACCTTATTTTCAGATGATTCAGTCTCATCTTTGACAGTTGCCATAAGAGCATAGTTTACTCCATCATCAGAGTCTGAAGTATCTGCCCAGTCTTTGCCTTTAGAGATGAGTGCTTTCTCAGATTTTCCTTTCTTGCACTCTGGGGCATAGTGACCCATCTCCTTACACTTGTAGCACTGGATTTCAGATTTATCCTTCTTTCCAGACTTGGTCTCCCTTCCATCAGACTTTCTAAAACTTTTCCTTTCAGAGTTTGAATCTTTCCTTGAGAATCTCTTTCCTTTCTTGAAGTTCTTGAATCCCATCTTCTTGAAGGTCTTCACCATCAATGCAACCATTTGCATCATCTGTTCTTCATCATCCTCAGAGTCAGAAGCTTCATCAGAGTTTGAGTCATCATCAGAGTTTGATGACTCACTTTCAGATTTAATGACTAAAGCCTTTCCCTTGGCTTTCTTCCTTGATGATTCCTTCTTGATGGGCTTCTCCTCAACTTTGAGAGCAACAGATTTTGTCTTCTTGCTGGATCTCCTGTTTCTTTGTTCTATTTCAAGTTCATGAGTCTTTAACAATCCATAGATCTCATCAAGATCTGTATCTGCAAGATCATAATTATCTCTGATTGTTGTCGCCTTTAAATCCCATCTTTCAGGTAGGGATAAGAGAAATTTGAGATTTGACTCTTCAAGCTCATATTCTTTATCAACCAGAGACAGATCATTCAATAGTTTGCAAAATCTGTCATAAGTCTCAGTCAAGGTTTCATTAGGTCTTGAATCAAAGTGCTCATACTCCTGTGTGAGTATTGTTTTCCTGTTTTTCTTTATAGCAGTGGTTCCTTGACACCTGACCTCCAAAGCATCCCAGATTTCTTTTGCAGTTTTGTAACCAATTACTCTGTTAGACATAACATTATCTAAAGCACTGTGGAGAAGATGTCTAACCTTTGCATCTTTTACAATTGATGAGATGTCCTCAGGAGTCATATCTTTCTTTTCCTTTGGAACAGTCTTTTGTTCTTGACCATCAACAACAGGAGATAATTTAGTTGGCATATGAGGACCATCATTGATTCTGTCAAGATATTCTGGATCTGTAGCCTCCAGAAACATGGTCATCTTCACCTTCCAAATTGGATACTCCACTGGCCTGAGAATTGGAACCCTGATAGTTTCATAACGACTCACAGAATTAGGTTTAACCTGTTCAACCTTGGGAGGAGCTTGATTTTCTTCAGACATGATTATTACTGTGTTTGAATCGAAAAATTGTATATATTAAACAACCTTGGCTCTGATACCAATTGTTAGGCCGAATACACAATATATAATCAAGTATGTATGAGAATAACAATCAAGAACACAAGTTTGTAAATCAACAAACTGAATTATATTAAATAATTCTCTCTTAGTGATGTTAATGAATCACAAAGAGCTACTAGGTTACAAGAATAATGTTTTCAATTATCGCATCCCTTATAGGGATAACCTATCTGTTTTTATATAATACACAGCTACATACAATCCATCTCTAATTGATATTCCTATAAGTTAGCTATACAATTCATATCAATCAAGGATTGCTTCTTATCTTCTATTCCGTTTCCTTAGATGTATCAATATATTCTGCTTCTTTCCATCTTCAGAATATATTGCTTCTAGAATATTCAATTCAGCACCGACAACTAATTCAACTATCACCACGTCAGACTTTAACAAACTCTGACTGGCTTCAACGTAAACTCTGATGATCACCTGTTGCTTAAACACTGATGAACAAACGTCAGCAATTATATCTAACAAGACAGGTAGGGGAGTCATCAGTATTTGATTGAATGTTGGCTTCATATATGTTACCATGCCTGTAGCCAGTCAGTGCTATCTTTCCTGTTGCTTTACTGACTACTTCACAATGTGTGGAATAGAAGTTGACATGATAACCTCTGTCAGTGATTTGACTAATACTCAACAAGTTGTGTTTCAGTCCTTTCACTAGAGCTACTTTTTCAATGATGACATTTCCAATGATTATATTGCCATATCCCAAGGTTTGTCCAATGTTGCCATCTCCATAAGACACAGTTGGGCCAGCTTTTTCCTCATATTCTGATAACAGGGCTTTGTTTCCAGTCATGTGCATAGAACATCCACTATCCATGACTAACACATTTTTCTTCTTACCCTGCAATCAGAATAGAAACACACTAGTTAGAACATTTAGGAACCCATACTTGTTGGGTTCCTTTTCCATGCAATTTATTAACTTTCACAACAGAAGACTTTCTGACCTTAGTAGTCCTGACAGGTTTTACTCCATCAGGATTTGCTTTGTCAGTATCAGTATTAACAAAAGCATGCTTCACTATGACATTCTCAATGCTACCAGAGTTTGCACTATTTTTATCAAATTTAGGCAATGGATCATAAAAGTTATAGTACAACTCATGATAATCTTTACAAGTATAAATAGAATGCCATATACTACCACAATGAAAACAGGACTTCTGTGGTTTATAAAATACTGATCTATTCCTAACATCAGACTTAGAAATATCAGCAATCTTCTTCTTACTCTTCTTACAATCAATAGCAAGATGATTAGAGTTACCATAGTTAAAACAACACTTTTTAGGTGCATTTGGGATATATTTATAACCATTCTCTTTATTGATCCCAACTTTACCATTCCTGTTTCTCTTAACAATAGCTTCCTTTTTCTTATCTGTCACCTCACAGATTTTATCCTTAAGCTGTTTCTGAGACAATAGACCTACATTCTTAGTGACTTTATTCATGACATGTTTAGACTTTATGATTTTAATTCCTTGAGTAGAAGTAGATCCCTTTTCAAAAGTAGAATTGGAATCCTTACCAAAAACAAAATTAACAGGAGTAATCTTAGATTTGGTTGTATCTATAACATGTCTATAGGTCTTTGGATTGACTGTCTCATCAATGACAATTTTCTCTTTCAATTTCTTATCCTCATCTGACTTATATCCTAGACATTCTTTCCAATTCTTAGAGGTATTAATCTCATGAAATTTCCTACCAGAGTCTGTCCAGGTTCTGATTTTCTCATTAGCATATTCAAGTTCCTTTTCAAGAGCAGTACATTTGGATTTCATCTCTAAATACATGTGTTTAGCATTATCACATTCTTTTTGTACTTCTTGCATACGAGAAAATTCAGCTTCTAATATGTCATTCCTTTTCCTAAGTTCAGACATCTCAGATAAGATCCTAGTATTTTCAGCAGTTTGACTTCTAAAGTTAATATGTAAAGACTTTAGAAAACGTCTTAACTCAGAAGCATTATCAGTATCAAAATCAAAGATAGTATTTAATACCTTATCATCAGGAGCAGAAATTACATCAGCGTTGGCCATTAGAGCATAGTTGACCACCTCAGTATCAGATTCTGAGGAAGAGTCCATCCAATCCTTGCTTGATGTGATAAGTGCCTTTGTCTTTTTGCACTCAGAAGCAAAGTGACCCATACCATTGCACTTGTAGCATCTAACCTTTGACTTGTCAAATTTGCTACCTTTGCTGTCCTTTTTGATATATTTATCTTTGTTTGGATTGAAATCCTTTTTCTGAAAGTTGCCTTGTCTTCTACTCTTCCTGAACTTCATCCTTCTGAAGTTTCTGACAATCATAGCAACCATCTCTTCTATGTCTGAGTCAGAAGAATCATCATCAGGATTGCCATCAGTATCTGATGAAAAGTCATCAGGATCTGACTCAGCTACTCTTGAGTTACTTCTAGAGACCTCCATAGCTTTTCCTTTTGATTTAGCCTCTGCTTTCAAAGCAATTGATTTTGACTTGCTGCTTTTCTTGTTCTTTCTCTGTTGAACTTCAAGATCATGAGTTCTTAGCATCCCATAGACTTCATCAAGAGACACAGTGTTAAGATCATACTGATGTCTAATGATCGAGGTCTGAGTGTCCCATTCTTCAGGTAAAGCTCTTAGAAACTTGGTGTTTGAGTCTTCAGTTTCATATTTCTTGTCAACTAAAGATAAACTGTTCAATAGTGTCAGAAATCTATCATATAGATCAGTTAGGCTCTCATCAGGTCTTGCATCAAATTGTTCATATTCTTGAATCAAAAGAGCCCTTCTGTTTTTCTTAACAGATGCAGATCCCTGGCACTGAGTTTCCAAAGTATCCCAGATTTCTTTTGAAGACTTGCATGCAATCACTCTGTTTGACATGACAGCATCAAGACTACTGTGTAAGATATTCTTTATCTTTGGTTCCCTGAGTACATGAGCTTTTTCTTCTGGAGTCCATTCACTTTTAGCCTTGACCACATAATGTTCAGGTACTGTATCTGTTCGTTCTACAATCCTTGTAGGAATATATGGTCCATCACGAATCCTGTCCAAATAGTCAGGATCCATAGCCTCCAGGTACATCAGCATCTTTACCCTCCATGTTGGATATTCTGATTTCTTCAATATGGGAATCTTCATGCTTTCATACTTGGTTGTCGACATCTTTAGATCGTTTCTGATTCAGAATTAAATCATTTTGCTCTGATACCAATTGTTGCAAAGTAATAATCTATTGTAGAAGGGGGTTGAATACAATAGTATAAGATAATCGACTTCTTAATGTATATATCACAAATATGAAAGAAAGATAACAGCTTTATTAAATCTGATATAAAACTGTTACAAACTCTCTCAAGAAATTTTGATGTTCTTGAGAGCTGCTAGCTTACAAAAAACTCTCTCAAGAAATTCTATGTTCTTGAGAGCTTCTATCTTGATTCACACTGAACCAAAACCAAAACTGTGTTTATATACTACACAGCTTCTCTATCAATGATAAGTCCTAATCAATTACAAAGATTGAAACCTATCCATAATTGATAGCTACATTCTACAAACCAGGAACCGACAGAATAAATTTCCATGTTTAACTAGACTCCAAATATAACTCGAAGTAGGAATCCTGATCAGCTTCCAGTCCTGATGATCAATCCTGATCCCAGTCTTGATATGTATCTTGATCCTGACGACCATGTAATCCTGATGACGTCATCAATCTTGATCAGTTGAGTCTAGCTCCTGACGATCATTGAATTCTGATCTAACAAATTGCTCCCCATACTTTGGGCATATCATACTACCTGCAAAGTCATCACCGGAGCAACTCCATTTCTATTGGCTTATGGAGCAGAGGCAGTGGTTCCGGTGGAAATTACTCACACATCTCCAAGAGTTGAGGCTTATGAACCAGAAACAAATGAAGAATGCTTGAGGCTAGCTTTAGATCTAATTGACGAAGTTGGAGATGAGGCAAACGCCAAGATAGTTGAACATCAAAAGAAGGCATCTTTCTACTACAACCTAAGGGTTAAAGAAAGGTTCTTTCGGCAAGGAGACTTGGTTCTACGAAAGATTAAGGCATCCAGAGTTGGACAAAAAGGCAAGCTGGCCCCAAATTGGGAAGGACCATATCGCGTTAAGAACGTATTTGGTCGAGGCTCCTACAAATTGGAAACCCTCGAAGGGCATGAGGTGCCAAGGACTTGGCATGCCTCAAATTTGAAAGTCTATTATGTTTAGTGCATCCTAAAAGGATCCGCTAGTAGGACAAGTAGAAATATGGTTCGATGAAATCATGAGCTTCCTGGAAAGAAGATGAAGGGTTGAACCCGTTTTGATTGGTAGAAACATCCTCAAAGCATTGTCAAGACAAACTACAAATGAATGCAAAGGAAAACATACAAAATATGCATGTCAACTGCACAAATAGAGCTGAATACAACGAACCCCGAAGGGTGAATGTTGCTAATAAACATACAAAAGAAAGCCTAAGATGCTTATTGTTAATTAGTGAAAATTTCAAGCTCAGGAGAAGTTTGATATGATAGACTTGAGAATGAATCATTACGAGTGCAACCATCAGTAAGAACTCGTAAGGGTGAAGGGTTGAAAACCCCTAAAACCTAAGACATTCAGTCCAAACCCCATCATTCGATATGCTCAATGAAAGGCTTGAAGCCAAAACAAGACAATATAAGACATAAAAGGCTTATGCAAATGTCAATCTAGCCTCGAATAAGGTAAAATCGTCGTAAATGTGTAGGTCGCTCCACACTTTACACCAAGACGATACTCGTGAAACACTAGTGTATATTAAAATCCCCAAAAAGGGTAGTAAGTCCCAGGTAAGGGATAAAAAGATCCCAAGTCTCGAAAAAGACCGGATAAGGGAAGGGCAACCGACTATGGCTAGTCAAGGCCCATAAACCTTTTATTGAACTTCAAAAGTTAAAGCCCAAACAATTTGAGGCTAGGCCCAATAAAATTTGAGGCTAGGCCCAAAACAATTTGAGGCCAAGGCGAAATCAAGGCCCAATAAAATTAGAGGCCAAGGGAAAATCAAGGCCCAATGAAATATAGCCAAGGCAAAATCAAAGATTTAAGGTCGAAAAGACATTAAATCGAAATCGTACGACCAAGGTCGAAAACATATGGGAAAACGAGGTCGAATCCAACGACCTCTGTGACGCCCTCCAAACCCGGGGTACAGATTTGAGGAGTCATCCGACCAACGGAATACTCTTTAACACATGCATAATATATATAAAGACACAAATACCCCTTGACCAAGACCGCATACAGATTATGGCAATGAACACAAGCTACTACAATCTTTCATTAATACAATACCAGTTTTATCAGAGTTATTACATCACAACTAAAGTTCAAATCTAGATATCTAATCTAGAAAAGCAAAACAACAACTACCCTGCCAATGACAATGACTCGAGGGGCTCTCCTGGCTGCTGGTGAACTATCGGTCACGCTATGCTGACTCATACTCTCGCTTCACTGGAATAGGGTTAGAAAACAACAAGCAAGAGTGAGCCAAAATTGCTCCGCAAACATCAATGAATCATTTCTATCACAGTTGTAAGGATATGAATTTATGATATCAGAATCAACAATATTTAACTAACACATGCTTTGTATCAATAACAATTGAAGAAAAGAATTAGAATTTGGCTTAAACATTTTATTCAAATCAAAGGTTGTGCTGCTGGCCAGCCACGCATCAACCCCGGACTAGCTCACGGCATAGTCCTCTACTGGATCCTAGGCCAAACTGGGCCTTAAGTTATTCCGACCATAAATATGGCCCGACCAATTACTGGTCCATTTAAAAACATGCCAAATCTATCATAGGGTATAAACAATAACATGCTCAATAAGATAAACTCAATGTATAGTAATTGCAAAAGAGCTTCAACTGCTCAGTATCAAATGAAGATCGAGAAAGAATCATGGAATAATTTCAATGGTACAGTGTACTCATTCAATAAGGAAATCAAGATTGGTAATTGATAATCAATGACCATAATCAACAGTCAAGATGGAAGTCAAATAATCAATGGTTGTCACTAATGATCAAAGGATGATAAACAATAACCAAATGGTGGTAAACAATAATCAAGTGAATTGGAAATAAGGGTTTCTGATGCAGATCAAATCAAAGAATCAAGAATCTCTAAGGAAATGGAATCAGTTGTCCAAATGCGGTTAAAAGATTGATAATTTGAATTGTTCTGGGGATAATGGTATTCAAGTAATCAAGACAATAATAAATTTTATCACAAGTAAAGGCACAGATACTTGCCTGGTCTACGCTGTTGTCGGATCGACTCTACTCACTCTACCTTTCCCTTGCTCCGGGAACTCGATTCTATAATTAAACAACTCATCACAATAAGTCTAACTATTCTCGTTCTACTCTCGACACTTATTCAATCAATAATCACATTTAAACAAGTAACCGGTTACGTATCGGACGTCCGGAATCATTTACGATATTTAAAACTCAGATATTTGCCCTAGTACGGGCATATACAGACTATAGAACACAACACACAATTAATATGAACCATATAGCACTTATAAACATTTTTAAAACATCATACGAAACTTATTTGAATTTAAGATAAGTCACGATTAATTTTTAAATCAAAACTCGGATTTTTAAATCCCATATAAACATTTAAATGCAAATAAATCAATTAATAAAATTAATTGACACTTTTTAAATGTTCAAACTATTTTTAAATAAATAAATAGGCTTGAAAATAATTAAACCGAATTTTTAATTAATTAAATCTAATTAATAATTAATTTTTAAGAATTAATTGATTAAAAGAAATAACCAATTAATTAATAAATTAATTATTAAATAAAAATAATTAAAATAATTAAGTTTAATCAATTTTCAGATTTAAAATAATAAATATAATTTTCCAGAATTTTTCTGATATTAAAATATATTTTTAAAATAAAAATATGAATTTTTAAAGTCTTTAAACTATTTTTGAATTAATTTAAAAAAATAAAATTCAAAAACAGTTTTTAGAAATCGAATTAGGGTTTTGAAGATTGAAACCGGGTCAAAATAACGGGTAAACGGGTCGGGAAGAACACAGTCGGGTCACCAAGAACAACCCGTCGGAATCTGGGTTTTCCAGAATCCGGCCGGCGTCCGGTGGCCGGACTTTGCCGTTTCCGATCAAAACAAAACCAAACCATAGGGCTTTTGTTCGCTTTTTCAAGACAAACATAACCCACATACAAACACATCTGTCCCATGCCGGAATCGTGCGCAGAATCCGTTCAAAGAACTCGCCGGCGACGACTTCGGCCGGAAACCCGATCTACTTTAATTCTACATGAAACTCAAAGATTAATATAGCAAAATGAAGCTTATAACTCCTACAATCAAAGCCCCATATCACAACTAACGTCAGATCAACAGAAAGAATGAATGAAGTAAAAGAAGATTTCGGGTCGAAAACCCGAAAATCAAACCCGACTAAATTGAACTTAAACACGAAATCAAATCATGGATTCTTTCTAATTAGAACCCTAGGAACATGTTAGAAGCAACCAATTGAACGGAGAATCAACAGAATGAAAATCCCCAAATTAATCAAGAACCCTAATTTAATTCGAATATTGAAAAATTCATAATAAATCGAAAAATTACCAGATGATGATGAGGTTGGAAGATTCTGAAACTAGAGATCAAGAGCTTTGATTTGAGTACTTGAACTTTGATTTCTGAAATCAATAACACCTTGAACGAATGGATTGAAGATTCAAGAACACGAAGAACACGTTTCGGGAATTTTTACTTTTTGATAATACGCAATGCAGATTATGAAGGTTATAAGGATCGATTCGTATTTTTATATTTTTGGAAAAATAATACCCCAAGGAACACTTTTGGATCATTATAGATCCACTGGATCGTTTAAAAACCCTAATTAGGTTAAAAATACGTTTTACGAGAAGATAATTATCTACAAGGGTTGATAATTATCCAAATCAATACATATCATTATATAACTAATGCTCAAGAATACTGGGGCTATAACAAAGGTAATATTGATATAAAACGATATATCCGTCCCCTTAAGCAATTAGGGTTCGGAACAATTTTTCCCTTTTTGAACAAAACAAATTATTCTTGCAGAATCAAATAGGTAGAAATGAAATGATACGAATATCTCTCCCGATAATGATTCGAATACGAAAGACGAAGAGATAATAATCAATGTACGAAATTCCAACGGGGCCCTTGAATTATCAAAACGGGGCTCAGATTTGAAGAAAATTTCAAATGACGAAATATTTGAAAGGGGCTTTCGACTCACCAATTAGCACATAATCACACAATAATTATCATTTAATAATATTCCAATACTCCACAATAAATATTTTTATATTAAATATATTATTTAATCAAATAATAAAATTCACGGATATTACATCCTTCCCCCCTTAATAGGATTCTGTCCTCAGAATCAGATCAAGGAAACAACTGGGGATACTTCTCTATCATCTCACTCTCTAACTCCCAGGTAGACTCTTCTACTTTAGGATTCCTCCACAAGACTCTTACTAACGCTACTGTCTTATTCCTTAGTACTTTCTCCTTACGATCCAATATCTGAATCGGTCGTTCTACATAAGATAAATCTGCTTGGACCTCTATGGGTGCATACTCTATTACATGATTCGAATCTGGTCGATACCTCTTAAGCATTGATACATGGAATACATTATGAACGTGCTGCATATGCGGCGGCAACGCTAACTCGTAAGCTACTTTGCCCACTTTCTTCAAAATCTCAAACGGTCCAACATATCTCGGACTCAACTTCCCTTTCTTTCCAAACCTAACTAATCCTTTCCATGGTGAAACCTTTAGTAACACCTGCTCTCCTTCTTCGAATTCCACATCCTTTCTGGCTAGATCCGCATACTTTTTCTGTCGGTCCTGAGCTGTTATCAATCTTCTTTGAATCAATTGAATCACTTCTTTTGTTTGTTGCACTAGTTCTGGTCCTATCATCTTCCGTTCACCAACTTCTTCCCAATACACTGAAGATCGACACTTTCGTCCATACAAAGCTTCGTAAGGTGGCATTCCGATGCTCGCGTGAAAACTATTTTTTTATGAAAATTCCACCAAGGGTAGATGATCGTCCCAACTGCCTTCAAAGTCTAGTGCACATGTCCTAAGCATATCTTCAATATTCTGAATTGTTCTTTCACTTTGGCCATCCGTCTGCGGGTGATAAGCCGTACTCATTCTTAACTCGGTGCCCAAACACTCTTGAAAACTCCTCCAAAATCTTGAATTGAATCGAGGGTCTCGATCAGACACTATCGATACTGGAACTCCATGCCGTACCAAGATTTCTTTTATGTAAATATGAACTAACTTATCTAGCGAGAATCTCTCGTTAATCGGAAGAAAATGCGCAGATTTCGTCAATCGATCCACGATAACCCAGATGGTATCATGGTTAGCCTTCGTTCTAGGTAATCCTACCACAAAGTCCATCGCAATGTGTTCCCACTTCCATTCAGGAATTTCCAATGGTTGAAGTAATCCACTTGGTCTCTGATGTTCCGCCTTGACTCTTTGACACGTAAAGCATTTAATTACCCATTCTGCAATCTCTCTCTTCATATCTGGCCACCAAAAGTTCGTCTTAAGATCTCGATAGATCTTCGTACTCCCTGGATGTATTGAATACTTCGAGTTATGCGCTTCGTGCAAAATTTCATTTTTCAGCTCCGCTACATTAGGTATCCATATCCGAGAAGCAAATCTCAAGATCCCTTTATTGTCCGGTTGGCTACATATTTCCTCACCTGTCATCTTACTCACATCATCATTCATAACTTGCTCTTGGCATTTCCGTATCTTCTCCAACAATTCAGGTTGAAACGTTATGGTATAAATCATTTCCTTCGCATCCTTCGGAATACTTACTTCGATCTCTAACTTCTCAAATTCCTTGTATAACTCTTTGGTCATCGTCAGTGTATTTAATCTCTCTTTTCTGCTCAGTGCATCTGCTACCACATTTGCCTTGTCGGGATGATAGTTGATAGAAACGTCGTAGTCCTTGATTAGTTCTAACCATCTTCGTTGCCTCATGTTCAGCTCTTTCTGAGTAAAGATATACTTCAAACTCTTATGATCGGTGTAAATTTCACATCTCTCTCCATACAAGTAGTGTCTCCATATCTTCAAAGCAAACACAATCGCTGTTAACTCCAAATCATATGTAGGATACTTCTGTTCGTGGGGCCTCAACTGTCTTGACGCATAAGCAATAACCTTGTCATGTTGCATAAGTACGCAACCCAGCCCTTTGTACGACGCATCACTATAGATTACGAATTGACCTTGATCGTCTGGTAACATCAATACCGGTGCCGTAGTTAGTCTCTTCTTTAACTCTTGGAAGCTTTCTTCGCATTCATCGTTCCATATGAATCGCTCGCTTTTCCTTGTCAGCTTGGTCATTGGAGTAGCTATCTTCGCAAAATCTTGCACAAATCTCCAGTAGTATCCGGCTAATCCCAAGAAACTTCTGACTTCAGTCGGTGTCCTTGGTCTCTCCCAATCTTTCACTGCCTCTATCTTTGCTGGATCCACTTTGATGCCTTCGCTGCTCACCACGTGTCCTAAGAAATGAACTTCTCTCAACCAGAATTCACACTTGGAAAACTTCGCATATAGTCTTTCTTGTCTCAACGTTTCCAACACAATCCGCAAATGGTCTGCATGCTCTTCTTCTGTCTTTGAGTATATCAAGATGTCATCGATGAATACCACTACAAACTTGTCCAAATATCTCTTGAAAAGCCTGTTCATTAAGTCCATAAAAGCTGCGGGTGCATTTGTTAGTCCAAACGCCATTACTAAGAATTCATAGTGCCCATACCTTGTTCGAAAGGCTGTCTTCGGTATGTCGTCTGGTTTAATCTTCAGTTGGTGATATCCTGATCGTAGGTCAATCTTTGAAAAATGTACCGCTCCTTTCAGCTGGTCAAACAGATCATCTATTCGAGGTAACAGATACTTGTTCTTAATAGTCAGCTTGTTCAACTCCCGATAGTCTATACACAATCTCATGCTTCCATCCCTTTTCTTGACAAACAGTACTGGTGCTCCCCACGGTGAAACGTTGGGTCTAATAATTCCCTTTTCTAGCAAATCTTGCAGTTGAGTAGCCAATTCCTTCATCTCCACTGGTGCCATTCTGTATGGGGCCTTAGATACTGGCTCCGCGCCTGGTGCTAAGTCTATCGCAAATTCAATCTCTCTGTCTGGAGGTAAACCTGGTAATTCTTCCGGAAAAACATCTGGAAACTCATTTACAACCGGAATATCTTCTAACTTAGAAACTTCCTTATCTATATCTATCACATAAGCTAAATACGCCTCACAACCTTGCTTTAATAATCTCTTAGCCTGAATCATCGTCAGGAACCTCTTTCTTTGCCTCTCTTCTCTAAATATTATTTCTTTCTTTTCTAAGGTAATCAAAGTAACCCTCTTATTCTTACAGTCAATACTCGCATCATACTCAGTCAACCAATCCATTCCTAATATCACATCAAATTCACCTAACTTAAAAGGTAACAAGTCAACATAAAAACGATTTCCCAAAATCTCTATCCCTCAACGAGGATAATATGAACTGACCGCTATACGATCCTGATTAGCTATCTCTATATTCAACACTCCACTTAAGGGTTTCATTACGCAATTCAATCTACGAGCAAACGTTTCGGAAATAAAAGACTTTGTCGCTCCCGAATCTATTAACACTTTAGCAGGAATAGAATTTACTAGAAGTGTACTGCCACCACGTCGGAATCTCTCACTGCTTCTTCCATTGACATATTGTAGGTCCTGGCTAACGGCTGGACATTAACAACTGGGGGTGCTTCAATCGCCCGAATCATATTGTTCACGGTTGCTGGTGCTCTGCAGTCCTTAATCATGTGACCTGGTTTCTTACACCGATGACACACAATGCCTATCTTGCAATCCCGGGAATAATGTCCCTTCTGATTGCATTTAAAGCATGTGACATTCAATCGATGGCATATCCCTGGATGTCGCTTCCCGCATGTCTTGCATTCTGGTAGTGGGGGTCTAGAAAGTCCCTGCTGACTGCCGGCTGGTAGACGGTTATCTTGTCCTACGCTCCCGGTATCTGGTTTCCTGAAACTTGCATTCCTTCCGGGCTGAAATCCTAGTTTCTTATTTGCTTGACCTTGAAAACTTCCCTGTTGCTGTCCCTTATCGGGTATCCCTTCTTTCCTTTTCTTGTTCTCCCTCTCTTTCATGTAAGAATCACTCTCTGTCTCCGCAATCATTGCCTTTTGGACCACCACTGCATAGGTGTCCAACTCCAATATAGCTAACTTACTACGAATCCAAGACCTCAGTCCCTGCTGGAACCTCTTGGCCTTCTTCTTCTCCGTATCCACATAGGTTGGAATAAACCTCGACAACTCCGTAAACCTTGTTTCATATTGGGGCACTGTCATACTTCCCTGCTTTAACTCCAAAAACTTTAATTCCATCTGATCTCTCATATAGTCCGGAAAATACCTTTCCAAAAACAACTCTGTAAATCTTGCCCATGTAATCAATCCCTCGGGTTCCATAGCCCTACTCGTTTCCCACCAATAACTGGCCTCATTCTTCAGAAAATAGCTTGCATACTCCGTCTTCTTATCCTCTGCCACTTCTATCAAGGCAAAAGCCTTTTCCATCTCCTTCAACCATGCCTTAGCCTCTACAGGGTCTGCTGATCCTTTAAATTCTGGAGGTTTTGCTGCTTGGAAAGATTTGAACGTAATCGCCGGTGCTGCTTGCTGGTGATGCTATTGATGCTGCTGATGTTGATGTTGTTGCTGCTGTTCTAAGAGCTGTTGCTGAAATGCTTGTTGCTGCTGTGCTAATGCGGCAGTCTGTTGAGTAAGAGTATTTAACAACTGGATTACCATCGGGTCCATGTGGCCCGTGGGAGGTGTATTCTGTTGACCTTCTTGGTCGGAGGTATCAGTCGTACGGGTTTGTCGTCTAGGAGCCATATCACTGATGAATAAACAATAATTGGCTTAATCAAACAGTCCATATAAGAGAAGGAAGGATCACAATTGATATCTCGAAGGTTTACAGATTTTCTCAACGGTGTATGGATACACTCGTTGCAACAAGTAGAATAACAGTTATGATGCTGGAAGTGAATGACAAGGGAATAAATACAATTCTATAAAAGAGGTTTATCATATATATATAGATAGAGTTAGTACAAGCGTAGAACGCTTCAAAAGGAAATATATCATGGCTGAACCATAACTGCCGATCAGCAATACAACAAAAATGCAACAACAACCCGAGGCACTGCTGATTCTACAATATGCATCTATATACTAACTATCTAGAAACCATACATCCATGCCACATCTGTCTGCTCCTAAAACCTGCTCACAGATCACCTGCTCCTACCGGCCATAACGGGGGTCCTGAAATCTCTGCAATCTCACTCATCGCATAATCCAAAATCTGTCTCATCCCTGTTGCTGTCTCTCCCTCTCGACTAGAAGCTAATCCGTGCAATCGAGTCTCAACCAAGGTCCTCGTAACCCTAAACCTCATCTGAATGTCCCTCATCTGATCTCTAAGTCTGTCCCTCTCTCGGATAGCGGCTGCCTCGATCGAACGAACCCTACCCATCTCCATAACCTGTCCATAAAGGTACTCCTTCTCTCTGCTCACCCTCTGATACACATGGTGTGGAACTGGGGGCTCACCTAACTGATACAAAGGTCCACAAACTGATGCCTGAGACACTGGTGCTGGGGCTACCTGTCGGAGTGGAATAGGACAAGGTATCTGATCTCTCCTGACTACTGGGTGCTGATGCCTAGGCTGCTATCGCATTGGCCGAGACGGTCCTGCTCTCTCAACGGGTGTAGGTATCTCTGCTATCGTATCCTCGGAAGGGTCTGAGTCTGAACTAGAACTAGGGGGCTGCAATTATAACCACATTTAATTACTACGCATAATATCCCTAGTTGACCTCCTAATATCCTTACATGAATTCCTAACTCTCTATGTTATCCTGGACCCTAAGTCCTAACTTGTTTCAATTGCCATAACCTGTTGCTCTGATACCAACTGTGACGCCCTCCAAACCCGGGGTACAGATTTGAGGAGTCATCCGACCAACGGAATACTGTTTAACACATGCATAATATATATAAAGACACAAATACCCCTTGACCAAGACCGCATCCAGATTATGGCAATGAACACAAGCTACTACAATCTTTCATTAATACAATACCAGTTTTATCAGAGTTATTACATCACAACTAAAGTTCAAATCTAGATATCTAATCTAGAAAAGCAAAACAACAACTACCCTGCCAATGACAATGACTCGAGGGGCTCTCCTGGCTGCTGGTGAACTATCGGTCACGCTATGCTGACTCATACTCTCGCTTGACTGGAATAGGGTTAGAAAACAACAAGCAAGAGTGAGCCAAAATTGCTCCGCAAACATCAATGAATCATTTCTATCACAGTTGTAAGGATATGAATTTATGATATCAGAATCAACAATATTTAGCTAACACATGCTTTGTATCAATAACAATTGAAGAAAAGAATTAGAATTTGGCTTAAACATTTTATTCAAATCAAAGGTTGTGCTGCTGGCCAGCCACGCATCAACCCCGGACTAGCTCACGGCATAGTCCTCTACTGGATCCTAGGCCAAACTGGGCCTTAAGTTATTCCGACCATAAATATGGCCCGACCAATTACTGGTCCATTTAAAAACATGCCAAATCTATCATAGGGTATAAACAATAACATGCTCAATAAGATAAACTCAATGTATAGTAATTGCAAAAGAGCTTCAACTGCTCAGTATCAAATGAAGATCGAGAAAGAATCATGGAATAATTTCAATGGTACAGTGTACTCATTCAATAAGGAAATCAAGATTGGTAATTGATAATCAATGACCGTAATCAACAGTCAAGATGGAAGTCAAATAATCAATGGTTGTCACTAATGATCAAAGGATGATAAACAATAACCAAATGGTGGTAAACAATAATCAAGTGAATTGGAAATAAGGGTTTCCGATGCAAATCAAATCAAAGAATCAAGAATCTCTAAGGAAATGGAATCAGTTGTCCAAATGCGATTAAAAGATTGATAATTTGAATTGTTCTGGGGATAATGGTATTCAAGTAATCAAGACAATAATAAATTTTATCACAAGTAAAGGCACAGATACTTGCCTGGTCTACGCTGCTGTCGGATCGACTCTGCTCACTCTACCTTTCCCTTTCCCGTGCTCCGGGAACTCAATTCTATAATTAAACAACTCATCACAATAAGTCTAACTATTCTCGTTCTACTCTCGACACTTATTCAATCAATAATCACATTTAAACAAGTAACCGGTTACGTATCGGACATCCGGAATGATTTACGATATTTAAAACTCAGATATTTGCCCTAGTACGGGCATATACAGACTATAAAACACAACACACAATTAATATAAACCATATAGCACTTATAAACATTTTTAAAACATCATACGAAACTTATTTGAATTTAAGATAAGTCACGATTAATTTTTAAATCAAAACTCGGATTTTTAAATCCCATATAAACATTTAAATGCAAATAAATCAATTAATAAAATTAATTGACACTTTTTAAATGCTCAAACTATTTTTAAATAAATAAATAGGCTTGACAATAATTAAACCGAATTTTTAATTAATTAAATCTAATTAATAATTAATTTTTAAGAATTAATTGATTAAAAGAAATAACCAATTAATTAATAAATTAATTATTAAATAAAAATAATTAAAATAATTAAGTTTAATCAATTTTCGGATTTAAAATAATAAATATAATTTTCCAGAATTTTTTTGATATTAAAATATATTTTTAAAATAAAAATATGAATTTTTAAAGTCTTTAAACTATTTTCGAATTAATTTAAAAAAATAAAATTCAAAAACAGTTTTTAGAAATCGAATTAGGGTTTTGAAGATTGAAACCGGGTCAAAATAACGGGTAAACGGGCCGGGAAGAACACAGTCGGGTCACCAAGAACAACCCGCCGGAATCTGGGTTTTCCAGAATCCGGCCGGCGTCCGGTGGCCGGACTTTGCCGTTTCCGATCAAAACAAAACCAAACCATAGGGCTTTTGTTCGCTTTTTCAAGACAAACATAACCCACATACAAACACATCTGTCCCATGCCGGAATCGTGCGCAGAATCCGTTCAAAGAACTCGCCGGCGACGACTTCGGCCGGAAACCCGATCTACTTTAATTCTACATGAAACTCAAAGATTAATATACCAAAATGAAGCTTATAACTCATACAATCAAAGCCCCATATCACAACTAACGTCAGATCAACAGAAAGAATGAACGAAGTAAAAGAAGATTTCGGGTTGAAAACCCGAAAATCAAACCCGACTAAATTGAACTTAAACACGAAATCAAATCATGGATTCTTGCTAATTAGAACCCTGGGAACATGTTAGAAGCAACCAATTGAACGGAGAATCAACAGAATGAAAATCCCCAAATTAATCAAGAACCCTAATTTAATTCGAATATTGAAAAATTCATAATAAATCGAAAAATTACCAGATGATGATGAGGTTGGAAGATTTTGAAACTAGAGATCAAGAGCTTTGATTTGAGTACTTGAAATTTGATTTCTGAAATCAATAACACCTTGAACGAATGGATTGAAGATTCAAGAACACGAAGAACACGTTTCGGGAATTTTTACTTTTTGATAATACGCAATGCAGATTATGAAGGTTATAAGGTTCGATTCATTTTTTTATATTTTTGGAAAAATAATACCCCAAGGAACACTTTTGGATCGTTATAGATCCACTGGATCGTTTAAAAACCCTAATTAGGTTAAAAATACGTTTTACGAGAAGATAATTATCTACAAGGGTTGATAATTATCCAAATCAATACATATCATTATATAACTAATGCTCAAGAATACTGGGGCTATAACAAAGGTAATATTGATATAAAACGATATATCCGTCCCCTTAAGCAATTAGGGTTCGGAACAATTTTTCCCTTTTTGAACAAAACGAATTATTCTTGCAGAATCAAATAGGTAGGAATGAAATGATACGAATATCTCTCCCGATAATGATTCGAATACGAAAGACGAAGAGATAATAATCAATGTACGAAATTCCAACGGGGCCCTTGAATTATCAAAACGTGGCTCAGATTTGAAGAAAATTTCAAATGACGAAATATTTGAAAGGGGCTTCCGACTCACCAATGAACACATAATCACACAATAATTATCATTTAATAATATTCCAATACTCCACAATAAATATTTTTATATTAAATATATCATTTAATCAAATAATAAAATTCACGGATATTACAACCTCGCTCCCAAATAAATTTGAAAAATAGTGAAATTGAGGTCGAGAAGACCTTAGAACGACATCGAAGGCTCGAAGTCGAAAATACACGATGAATTGAGGTCGTATCCATCGACTTCGCACCAAAATCAAGTCAAAAAATTGAAAATTCAAGGTCGAAAAGACCCTAGATCGAAGTCGAATGACCCAGGTCGAAAATGACCTGCAAAATGAGGTCGAAAATGACTGGGAAGTCGAGGTCGAAGCCATCGACCTGGGACCAATTTGAGGTCGAAAATCCTGGTCGAAAAAGGCTGGATCGAGGTCGAACGACCGAGGTCGAAAATGATTGGTAAATCGAGGTCAAAACCATTGACCTGGGACCAATCGAGGTCGAAAAAAGGCTGGATCGAGGTCGAAGGCTCGAGGTCGAAAAAGACTTAAAAATCGAGGTCGAAACCTTCGACCTCACTCTAGTCGAGGTCGAAATCCAGGTCGAATTTCAGGTCGAAAATGACCTGTTTCCTGGTCGAATTTGAGGTTGAAAATGACTTGTTTCCTGGTCGAAAAGGAGGTCGAAAATGACCTAATTTGAGGTCGAAAATGCCCTTAAAATGGAAACGTTTGAGGAAAAACACGTTATAACTTCTACGAAAACCCCAAGGAGATTTTCCCAGAAGTTGGGGGGCAAATAATATGGATAGAAAAGTAATTATAGAAATATAATTGCTGATTCTTTAGAAAGGCCAAGTATTTAAGGCCCAAAACCCAGATTATTTATTAATTTCGTAATTAATAAATAGGGAAAATATACAGCTCATAAAAAGAGTCCAAAATATGGTAAATTCATCAAAGAAAGATCCGGAATCCCAATTAAAGGCAATTAATGAGTCATAGCCTTTATCAACAAGGAAAAGACTTATCCTGCAAGAAATACAATGTTTATCCATTATCAATAAGGAGACTTATTCGCTAAGACTCCTAAACATACCATAAATACTAGGCTCTAGATGCCTATATAAGGACTCTGATCCTACAATCATAACTACGTTTTGAACATAGCTCCATACGTCATCTGCTACGTTTTGGACACAGCTCCATACGTCATCTACAACGTTTTAGACTTCATCCTCAAATAAGGACATACAAGTCACTACGTCCTTGGTGTGCCCCTGCCGCCATAGCCCCGAGGGCAACATTAAGAACTACGTTTTGGACACAACTCCATACGTCATCTACAATGTTTTAGACTTCATCCTCAAATAAGGACATACAAGTCACTACGTCCTTGGCGTGCCCCTGCCGCCATAGTCCCGAGGGCAACACCAAGAACTACGTCTTTGGCTTGATTCTCAATAACGAATTAAGATACGTAGGCATCTTATGAGGACCGATTTAGTCTCGAAACACAAGTGCAGCCATTAAAGCTTGAAGCTCATTAATCCTAACAATTAATATACAAGTACGTTTTTTAATCCATAACATGCTTCAAAATAAATAATATAACATCAATATTAAAGTTTGATTTGAATAAAAAAATTTCATACAAACTCTTTTAATGTATAAATCTCTTTTTATATGATATAATCTTGATCGTCTATTTTTAAAATATTAAATTTAACGATCGACTTTATTTTGTCACGATAATCCAAAACTTAAAGTAAAATCACACTTAATTTGCCTTGTCTGATTAACTATTGCTTCATATATATGTCCATATACCGCACATGATTTTTCCATTTGATTTTTATCAGATGTTCACCACAGCAAAGAGGGACCAAGATCAAGTCTAGTGTCAAATTATCTCATTTTGCTATGCTTGATTCGTGTTTTGTACATATATCACTATTTCACCATGCAGTTTTAGATTTTAATTTTGATTATATCGGTGTTAGCTATATTAGTGACACATGCCAGCTAGATGACAGCGACACATGCCAGCTAGATGACAGCTAGATGACAGCTAGCAGAATGACAGCTAGCAGAATGACAGCTAGATAGTTAGTTAGTCGGTTAGATCTTGTATATAAATTCTCTAGAGTCTTTACTTGAATGAGAATATAGATAATGTAATGTTGAGTTTTAGTTTCTTCAATAAACAGACTTCTTCTTCTTCATCTCTCTTCTCTGAGTATGATCAGTATTTCAGTTTGTGACATGGTATCAGAGCTTTAGCTCATCGTTTAGAGGTTCTATTACAGTTTACTTGTGTTCAAGTCTGTGATTACTTGAGATTGCTCAATAAGTGTTTGATAAAACGCCTCAATCAATTTATGTTATTTCTTCATCATTCTCATGGCTTCAACAATGGCATCCTACTCCTCTGCAACTATTGGTTCAACATCATCACCTGTTATGACAGCGGCCTTGGATGTTAATCATCCATACTTTCTTCATCCCTCAGATAATCCAGGCATGGTGCTTACAACAGTGATTCTTACTGAGCAGAATTACAGTCAATGGCAGCGTTCCATGGAGATTGCTCTCTCCTCCAAACTAAAACTCGGTTTTGTTGATGGCACTTATGTAAAACCACCAACGACAAACGCTACACTTCTGATTCATTGGATGCGTTACAACAATATGGTAACTTCTTGGCTACTCAACTCTGTATCAATTGATATTCGTCAAAGCATTGTGTATATGAAAACTGCACAAGCAATTTGGGAAGACTTGAAGGTTAGGTATGATCAAACGAATGTGCCTAAATTGTTTAATCTTCGCAAAGAGATTTCACACCTTACTCAAGGCACACTATCTGTAGCTGCATATTTCACTAAATTTCGCACAATTCATGATGAATTAGAGTGCATTTCTGCCAAACCTAGGTGTACTTGCACTACTTGTACCTGCACAGTTAATGCTAAACTGGATACATATGATCAAACTGTGCAACTCGCACAATTCTTGATGGGACTAAGTGAACAATTCACTGCAATTCGAGGACAAATCTTGATCATGACTCCTCTTCCATCTTTAAGTCAGTGTTATGCCATGCTTCTTCAAGAAGAAAATCAGAGAGACAGTATTAATAATCATCTCAGTAAAGAAAATGTCGCTATGTCCGTAAAGCATTATCAGGCTAAGCATTTTAATCAGTCAAAGTCTGCTACTTCTAATCCAAATGTCAATGCTGTTTGTGACTACTGTCACATGACTGGCCATGTGAAAGAAAAATGTTACTGTTTGACTGGCTATCCTGCGTGGCATCGTTTGCATGGTAAACCAAAGCCAAAGCCTAGATTTCTTAGCTCAAAGCAACCTGTGGCAGCTCAGGTGTCTAAGAATTCATCATTAGTAGGGTCCCAGCCTTCTGGATCTGGTATCTCAAGTAATACTGGTTCCCTCAACTTGACAGACAGTCAATGTAAATAACTTATTCAGATGCTACAACAGTCTATGATTTCCTCACCGTGTGAATCTGTCAACTCTGTTATTGCTTCTCCTAATGCATCAGTTCCAGGCTCGCAATTTGCAGGTACTGTTATACATTTTGCCAGTCCTGTTAATTCTGATAATATACTTCAATCTGAATGGATACTTGATTCTGGAGCCACAGATCATGTTACTCCATATTTACACCTCTTACATGATCCTCAGCCATGTGATTCTTGTTTACATTTACCTAATGGTCATACTGCTCCAGTCACACATCTTGGTTCAGCCAGATTGAGTCCGTATATTACTTTACAGAATGTTATGTGTGTTCCTCCATTCCACTACAATCTTTTATCTATTACAAAATTGTTAGCTAATTCATCTGCCACTGTTCAATTTACTGCTCATAATTGTACTCTTCAGGCCTCTACCTTGAAGAGGGACCTAGAGATTGGTAAAGCATACAGAGGCTTGTATCTGTTTCACACCTCCTTTCCTCTTCCTGTTATAGCTCAAGTTCATTCCTGTGTCAGTACTGCAGATCTCTGGCATGCTAGGACTGGTCATCTTCCTAGTACTTTGCTCAAACTTTTACCTGTTAAATGTAACTCTGAACTTTCTCATGAATGTGACAGTTGTCACTTAGCTAAACAATGTCGAGTACCTTTTCCTCCTAGTTCTAGTACTTCTACTGCTGTTTTTGATTTGATTCATATTGACCTTTGGGGTCCATATCAGTGTAGAACTCATGGAAATTGTAGGTATTTTGTAACTTTAGTGGATGATATGTCAAGAGCTACTTGGATTTTCTTAATCAGTGACAAAAGTACTGTTCCATCTGTTATTATAAATTTTGTCAAGTATATTCAAACTCAGTTTTCAGTTACTATCAAAAGTTATCGATCTGACAATGGTACTGAATTTGTCAATTCCAAGCTCTCTACATTCTTCACTAGTCAGGGTATATATCATCAGACCTCTTGTGTGTATTCACCTCAACAGAATGGTCTTGTTGAAAGAAACATCGACACTTGTTAAATGTAGCAAGGGCTATTAGGTTTCATGCCTCTATTCCAGTGTCGTTGTGGGGAGATTGTGTCCTCACTGCTTGTTATCTAATCAATAGAACACCTTCTCCTGTTCTTCAAAACAAGTCACCTTATGAGATTTTATTTCAAAAACCTCCTGATTATTCTCATCTCAAAGTTTTTGGATGTCTCTGTTATGCAACTATTGTCCCTCAATCATCAAACAAATTCAATCCCAGGGCTATCAAGGGAGTTTTTCTAGGATATCCATATGCTAAAAAGGGCTACAAAGTATTGGATATTTCCACTAAACGAGTGTTTGTTGCAAGAGATGTATCTTTTGTAGAACATGAATTTCCATTTCAACATATTTCTTCCTCCTCACCTTCTGTTTTATTTCCATCACAAGTTTACTATGAATCAGATCCGTTATCTACTCTACATCCATCACAAGTTTACTATGAATCAGATCCGTTATCTACTCTACAACCAATAGTTCCTCAACCAGATTCCACCAATAATATTGACTCCACTAATCCTGATACTTGTCCTCCTGATGTCAGTAATACAACTGATGTCAGTCATCCAGTCATTTCTAATTCTGACATTACAAATCCTGACATGTCTACTGATTCTTCAACTCATGAGTCTGTTCCTATAGTTCCACCACTTGTCTCCACTAGGCCTCATAGACAAAGAATCATACCTGCTAAGTTTCAAGATTACACTGGCTTACCAGTTAATCTCACCTCAGCTATTCACACTAAAATTCCAGTTGTCAAACCCTATGACTTTTCTCAGTCCATTACTTATGGACAATTTCAAGATCATCATCAACATTTTCTGGCTACAATCAGTAAAATTGTTGAACCTACCACATATAAACAAGCTGTAAAATCTGCTGAGTGGTGCACAGCTATGAAAACTGAACTGGCAGCTTTAGAAGCCAATGCTACCTGGAAAGTTGTTCCTCTTCCAGCAGGAAAAAGAGTTGTAGGTTGCAAATGGCTTTATAAGGTCAAGTACCTTCCCTCTGGTGAGGTGGATAGATACAAAGCTCGTCTAGTAGCAAAAGGGTTCACTCAAACCTCTAGTATAGATTACTTTGATACTTTTGCCCCTGTGGCAAAGATGGCTACTTTACGCGTTGTTCTTACTCTTGCTGCTAAATATAACTGGAGTATAAAACAACTTGATGTGACGAATGCCTTCCTCCATGGTCAGCTTCATGAAGAGGTATACATGGAAATTCCTCCTGGTTATGTTGTTCCTACAGATATTCAGCAACTGTATCCTAATCAGTATCTTGTTTGCAAGCTCATTAAGTCACTCTATGGCCTAAAACAGGCCCCCAGAGAGTGGTTCTCAGTTTTATGTCAAGCCTTATTGGAATTTGGCTTTACTCAAACCTATAGTGACTCTAGTCTATTCGTGCTCAAACAAGGTTCTAAAATGGTTGTACTCTTGGTCTATGTTGATGACATGGTTCTAACTGGCAATGACACTGATATTATGAAGCAAGTGTTCAATTTTCTGGCTACTAAATTCAAAATCAAGGATCTTGGTCCATTGAAATATTTTTTGGGTATTGAAGTTTCTCGATCCAATGCTGGTATCTATCTCAACCAAAGGAAATACACTATGGATATTTTACAAGATACGGGTATGCTTGATTCTAAACCTACTTACTTGCCTATGGAACAAAATCACAAATTGTCGGCTGATATGGAGTCTCCTCTATTACCATATGCCTCTTGTTATAGAAGACTAATTGGCCGACTCATTTACCTTACTGTTACCAGACCTGACTTGTCCTATCCAGTGCATATTTTGTCTCAGTTTATGCATGCTCCTAAGGTTGCTCACTGGCAGGCTGCTTTGAAGGTTGTTCATTATATTAAAGCTACCTGTGGTCAAGGTCTTTTCTTGTCATCTTCTTCTACAATTGATCTAGTGGCCTACACTGATGCTGACTGGGGTTCTTGTAAGGATACCAGACAATCTCTTACTGGTTTCTGTCTCACTCTTGGCGGCTCTTTGGTTTCTTGGAAGTGCAAAAAACAACATATTGTTTCCAGGTCATCTGCTGAATCAGAGTATCGTGCCATGGCCGATACTTGTTGTGAAATCACTTGGATGGTTGGTTTGTTGAAAGAATTACATGTTCCAACAGTCACACCGATTACTCTATTTTTTGATAACAAAAGTGCTCTTTACATAGCTTCTAATCCTGTATTTCATGAGCGTACCAAACACATCGAAATCGACTGTCATTTGGCACGTCATAAACTTCTTGAAGGCCTCATTTCTACTAGTCATCTTCCTTCGTTGGAGCAACCTGCAGATCTATTCACCAAAGCTCTCTCATCTACTCATCTCAGTTATCTGCTCTCCAAGTTAGGAGTTTGCAACTTCTTTCTTGATCCTAACTTGAGGGGGGATGTTAGCTATATTAGTGACACATGCCAGCTAGATGACAGCGACACATGCCAGCTAGATGACAGCTAGATGACAGCTAGCAGAATGACAGCTAGATAGTTAGTTAGTCGGTTAGATCTTGTATATAAATTCTCTAGAGTCTTTACTTGAATGAGAATATAGATAATGTAATGTTGAGTTTTAGTTTCTTCAATAAACAAACTTCTTCTTCTTCATCTCTCTTCTCTGAGTATGATCAGTATTTCAGTTTGTGACAATCGGCTTGTGAGTTGCGCCAAAAAACTATTTTTCATTGTAAAATCTTAGTTCTGGCAATTTTATAATTTTGATTCATTTCTATAAATACAACTTGATTTCATTGAAAATTAAGCAATCAACATTTATAATCTTCTAATATCTTATAATTTTGGAAAGCTATTACTAATATTAAATGTTTAAACATGAAAAAGATAAGATAATTCAATGCCTAAACATAGCCCTAAGGGCTATGGTTAACATTTCCCATAAAATAATATGAAAATTTAGTGTTTGTGTTTGTATTTTGAGTATACGATACGAAAATACATGAATACAAATGTCCATTACCGAGATTTAGTGTCGGTTTCGTGTTTATCCTTAAGGTACACGACACGAAATAGATGAAATAAATAAATAAATATGTATTAATATTTATATTAGATGTATTAACATTTTTATTCGATATTTAACATTTATTTATAAGATTATACTTAATTTTATAATATTATTTGCAAAAAATATGTAGATATATATTTTTTAATACATATTTGTAAAAAATTTACCAATAAATTTTAATTTTTAAATAATTTTATTTATTTATTTATTTTTATTTTTATTTTAAAATTACAAGAAAACACGATATTAAGGTACACGAATGAAAAAATACGAATACGAAAGTACACGAATCTTAAATGGGTTAGTTTTGGGTTTAACATTCATGTACAAGAAACACGAAAGTACACAACATAAAAATATATGACGCGAACAAATTGTCATGTTTATAAAATCCGAGTACATATGTATATATTTTGACATAATTACAATTAAAAACCTGCAAATAACAAATTTA
The DNA here is from genome assembly GCA_030848705.1 of Heracleum sosnowskyi. Classification (NCBI taxonomy): domain Eukaryota; kingdom Viridiplantae; phylum Streptophyta; class Magnoliopsida; order Apiales; family Apiaceae; genus Heracleum; species Heracleum sosnowskyi. The sequence continues at coordinate 1,557,497 of CM061242.1, read as the reverse complement.
GTATAAATAAAATGATAGTTAGTTCTATTTAACATTGATATTGGTTTATTTTTATGCTTATCACATATTTTTTATTCATATAAATAAATTGGATTCTTCTAATTACATTAACTCTTAGATTTTATGCTCAATATCGAAGGATCTTATAGTGAACGAAATTTATGTAATTAATCATTACAAAAACAAAAATAAAAAGTAGACTAAATTTTTTAAATACAGTCAATCAGAAAAGGCCAAAAGAAATTAGGGAGTGAGACGGGAGAAAACAAACATTGTTGTGCTACTAAAATTGTGATTGTTTACACATTATAATGACGAAGTAAACTCAATTAGAAAAAACATATTATACAAAAATATTTAATACCTTTAGGCTATGCATATCAAAGAGATTTGATCTTAAAAATTGACGGGAATGAAGTCGAAGCAGAGATGATGCTCCACAACCTTGCAAAATTCAAAGAAAATTGTTTAGAACTACGAAATCAAATCTGAACCACCCGCATCCACAACCAAGACTGACCAAAGCAAAATAATAATGCAAAAACTTGCAAAAACGAACGGGAGTAAAAAAGAGATGAAAAAGCAGGTTAGGGGGTGTTTCAATATATACACATACTTTGTTATGTTCCCTAAACTACAATCTTAATAAATGAAATTCAAGGCAATGTCAGAGCACAAACTTTATTTATTTCCTTAAAAATTAGAAGTTAAACTTTATGGTTTCGGTGTACATTTTTTTGTTATGAATGACCTTTAATTTATAGGTGTTTGTAAGGTGAATAACATGAAAATCTATTCTGTTTAAAAGTAAAGAAGTATTATAAAAGAAAAGTTTTATCAAGTTTGAAAATAATAAAAGAAAGTTCTATCAAGTTTGAAAATAATAAAAGAAAGTTCTATCAAGATTGAAAATAATAAAAGAAAGTTTTATCAAGATTGAAAATAATAAAAGAGAAAATTTCAAAGAAAGTTCTATCAAGATTGAAAATAATAAAAGAGAAAATTGCAATTAACATAAGATCTTAAAAATTCGAAAATAATAAGGAAGTTGTAATTTTCTAAATCAAAGAAAGTTCTATCAAGGTTGAAAATAATAAAAGAAAGTTCTATCAAGATTAAAAATAATAACAGAGAAAATTGCAATTATTAACATAAGAGCCTACAAATTCGAAAATAATAAGGAAGCTGTAATTTTCTAAATCAAAGAAAGTTCTATCAAGTTTGAAAATAATAAAAGAAAGTTATATCAAGTTTAAAAATAATATCCTTCCTACAAAATTGAAAATAATAAAGGAAGTTGTAATTATTAAAATTAAAAAGTGTGAAAAATTGAGAAAATTAGAAAAATAGAAAAATAGAACGGAGCGATTCTAGAGGCGCCAACTCACCGCCCCCGTCTTCTCCCCTTTATATAAGTATATTGAATTATTAACATAAGAGCCTACAAATTCGAAAATAATAAGGAAGTTGTAATTTTCTAAATGAAAGAAAGTTCTTTCAAGTTTGAAAATAATAAAAAAAAGTTATATCAAGTTTGAAAATAATATCCTTCCTACAAAATTGAAAATAATAAAGGAAGTTGTAATTATTAAAATTAAAAAGTGTGAAAAATTGAGAAAATTAGAAAAATAGAACGAAGCGATTCTAGAGGCGCCAACTCACCGCTCCCGTCTTCTCCTTTATATAAGTATATTGATTTAATTCATTTTTTCCTTTTTTAATATAACAGGCAATACAAATTTTGAAATGAAAACATAAATATTTGGAATGAAAATAGGAAATGCAAATCTTTCAAACTCTGAATACATTTAAGAACGATATGGAACCCAGATACGTTTTAGCTGTATCGGAATCTTTTCCAGTTTTTCACAACCCTGTGTTTGATACTGTTGGAGACAAGGGAAGGCTCTGTCCTCGACTTGCAATTCTTCCAGATTGGATAACCATTTTAATCTTAAAATTTGAAGACTTGGAAACGCATTATGACTGCAAACCATTTTGTTCCCAATGTGCATGTGACAACCCGGGTCAAATCCCGAGTCTTTTTCGAAAATCAGGTCAAGTCCCGATTCCGAGTCCGTATAAGCCGAAGCCTACTGGCCCAAATGCAACCAACTTGGGTAACGACTAGCCCACCACAGGCCCCCAAAAGATCATGATTTGTTGGTGCTAATTAGTAGTAGTACTTTGCTTTATAAACTGAATAGAAGTCCAAAATCTCCTCGATGTGGGACTGGGGTGTTACAAACTCCTCTCCTCGATGTGGGACTGGGGTGTTACAAACTCCCCCACTTAAACTATTGACGTCCTCGTCAAGCCTGAACGGATATCCCATAGGTTCCAAGATCATTCCTCCCTAGCCATTGTGGGATAATACCGGCTGGCTTCGTGTCCCCACCTCCGGACCTCTGTCCATTGTGGGATAATACCATCAGCCTTCGTGTCCCCACCTCCGGCAACTTGACGCATCAAGCTTTCGAGAACCTGGCTCTGATACCATATGTGACAACCCGGGTCAAATCCCGAGCCTTTTTCGAAAATCGGGTCAAGTCCCGATTTCGGGTCCGAATAAGCCGAAGACTACTGTCCCAAACGCAACCAACTTGGGTAATAACTAGCCCACTACAGGCCCCCAAAAGATCATGATTTGTTGGTGCTAATTAGTAGTAGTACTTTTGCCTTATAAACTGAACAGAAGTCCCTAATCTCCTCGATGTGGGACAAGGGTGTTACAAACTCCCCCACTTAAACTCTTGACATCCTCGTCAAGCCTGAACGAATATCCCATAGGTTCCAAGATCGTTCCTCCCTAGCCATTGTGGGATAATATCGGCTGGCTTCGTGTCCCCACCTCCGGACCTCTGTCCATTGTGAGATAATACCATCAGCCTTTGTGTCCCCACCTCCGGCAACTTGCCTCGACAAGTTTTCGAGAGTCGGCTCTGATACCATATGTGACAACCCGGGTCAAATCCCGAGTCTTTTTCAAAAATCGGGTCAAGTCCCGATTCCGAGTCCGAATAAGCCGAAGCCTACTGGCCCAAATGCAGCCAACTTGGGTAACGACTAGCCCACCACAGGCCCCCAAAAGATCATGATTTGTTGGTGCTAATTAGTAGTAGTACTTTGCTTTATAAACTGAATAGAAGTCTCAAATCTCCTCGATGTGGGACTGGGGTGTTATAAACTCCTCTCCTCGATGTGGGACTGGGGTGTTACAGTACACACCAAACAAGTCAAGACCATTAAGATTCGACAGACTTCCCAAAGTGGGCATAAGGTCTTCTGTGAACTCAGTACTGTATAGGGTTAAATCCGTGACTGAATGTGGGAGAAAATACAGTTCTGATGGATCTTTAAGAGTACCCCATAAGTAGACGCTCTTGAGACGATTGCAAGACGACAGTGGTTTCATCGTTGGAATGACAGCTGATTTAAACCATAGGCACAATGTTTGGAGACTTGTTAAATTAGCTTTGGACTCCAACGTATACCCATTTCCTTCTTCTACCTCTTCTTTGTCGTCTTCTGTAAATAGTGTATGGAGATCGGTCATATTAACTGTATCCATCTTGATCAATTCTTTACACTGTATAGTACAGTTAAACCTCAATAAAATAATAACCGATAAAATATTAACCTCGCTAAAATAATATATTTCTCCGGTACTGACTTGGGCCAATAGGATAAAGTAATATATTCGCTAAAATCATAAGATAATAATTTTTGGAAAAATCCCCCAATGAAAATATAAAGTAATATTTACTGATATATATATATAGAAGGAAGTTATATGGAGACCTCTTAACTTGTGGAGACCCGGAGACCCAATCCACACCGTCCATCTCAATCTGATCCAAGGGTTCTTCTGTTATTTTATTTTGTGTGTATTTTAAATTTAAATTATCAGGGTTTAGTGGTTGCATCATCATATTTCTAGACAATAAATAACTAACAGCGGAAGTTATTCCACAACGTTATTATAGGGCCTCAATTGATGGTTTCACAGTTCATTGTCCTGCATTTTTTTTCACTGGTTTTCACCTTCTCCCGTCGAGAATCGTGCAATTGTTGAACAATTTTTTTCCCTATATTTATCTGGTTGAAGACTTCTTATTATTTGACGATGCATCACGTACTTCATGTTGTTATGACCGAGATAAGATTTTTTAAGCTATTAATAAGTTTTATGTATCCATGTTAAGAGATTCAATTTTTGTACGCTGCCGTCAATAATTTAGATCAGTCATTGATTTTCTTCACTAATACTTTTTTTTAGAACTTCATCACTAATACTTAAAAATAATGGTTTGTTAAGTGTCATTTATTATTGCAGGGCATGGTTGCAGTACTAACAATTCTACTACATTGAGTAATTATACATAAATGACTTACGTAATGTCTTTTCTTTTTCTTTAAATTTGTCTTTCAGATTTAGGTTCACGATGCACTCATCACGTTGAAAGTTTCGATACTCTGATGAGAATAGCTCAGATTCTGATGTCGAAAGCTCAGAATCCGAAGAAGATATTGAGAAATTGAATATTTCAAATGATTCTGATTCTACCTGCTTCACTGCTGTACCTGCTTCGCTGCTGCAGATGGTACTAAATGGGGGACACCGAAATGCCATGGACAAGTAGCAACGCCTTAGGAGATGTAGATGATGATAAGATCAGCTGACAAATTTATTGACCCTGTCCCTGGATGTAAATTACAATTTGTAACCCTCATAATACTAGTAGAAACAAGGGATGTGCCAGCCGCATAAAGAGAAGTTGGGAGGTTTCAATTCAAGTCGAGAGGGGAAGAAATTATACCAAGTGTGTAAAAACTGCTTGTCACAATCCGTGGAGTTGTCCACAAAACAAACAGTCTGAATGAAATGTTGTTTAGTTTCTCTCTGTTGTGTTTCTTTACTTGTGTTGTTTTAGTTGTGAACAATGTGTGGAACACCTGTGATATCTCATTCGGACCTTGAATTGTATGGAAATGAATTTAAAACATACTTGTCTAGTAATTTTTTATTGGATGTTCAGGTTTTTTACTTGATTAGTTTTGTCGCAACATGTTCCAGTCATTTTTCCTTATGATATATCTATTATTCATGTTGGTACGCTAGTATTGCATTGACTCGATACTCGGTATGGCTAACTTTTAATCTTACAGTTTATGTTTCTCAACCCCTTTCATCTTGAGTCTTGATATTTCAAATATTTAATCTACAGGCTTACACGAAAACGACTTACGATAACTCATAAAAACAACCAGAGTGGAAAATATTACCAACATCTTCTATAGCTTTGCAACTGTACATGACACCGTTGGAGCATTTTTCCGCATATTTTTTAAAAATGTTCTGCTGATTTGAGGGGCAGTTTTCCGCATTTTGTAAACAATTTTCTGCAGAATCTTACTGCAGTTGGAGTTTTTTGGTGCAGTTTTCTGAGCAGATTTTTGCAGCAGTTTTTTGTGGTTTCCTGCAGAATTATACAGCAGTTTTCTGGAGTTCTTTGGGGGCAGTTTTCTGCAATTTCTGAAACAGTTTTTTGCAATAGTTTATGTAGAATTTAGCAACAGTTTTCAACAGATTTCTATAGATTTCAGCTGTAGCTTTCCTTCAAAAAATGCTGCATTTTTCTGCTCCTTTGTGTCGAGGAGTTGCATGCAATTTTCTTAATTTATTTTATTGAATCATGTTGTAAAGCCTACAGAGTGTTTGTGGTTTGGATGTATGTTCTAGTTAGCTTATTTCCGTTGGGTCGTAGATCGATAACATTAAATTCCATATCTTTAGTCTTCTTTTGTAATGGGTGATATAGTGGTGCTGTATTAGTAGAGTACTGCGAATCTATATATTCTTAAAGCATGATCTCACCCGTTTAGCAATTTACCCAATGGGTAAAAAAATTTGACCAACTCCTCCAAAATATACTTGGTTTTAGTTGTTTTTTCTTTGACCCATGGATTATCCATTTATTTTACCCATTTGGTAAACAAATTACCCATTTAATGACCCATTTATACTATTATAACAAACTAACATATCTCCGTTGATATCATTTTCCTTAATTTAAGCAGTTTTCAAATTTGAACTTTTCTCTCAGGATCAATCAACAAACAATATCCATATTATCAGCCCTCAAATTAATTTGAATATTATAAACAAATTTTCTCATATCTCTCTCAAGAATGGCGATACACACAAAATCAATAATATTTCTCATCTTTTCTTTTCTCATTCTTCCTCTTTTTCCTTTCTCTTAATCTTCGTAGCTTTTCTTTATTTATGTAATTTATATATGTTGATTCATATATGTGTGTGTATAATATACTTTGTTTACTAATGGCTATCTGTTTGAATTTACAGGATATACATGAGATTGATTCTACAATGATTTTCAGATGGAGACAATTTACAAGATACAAATTTGACAAACAAATATGATTGATTGGGTTTGTATCTCGATTCCAAAACCTATATCTCCATTCAATATCGTCTTCTCTGATTATTACAAGTATGTTTTTTTCCCCATCTTTTCTCCTTCTCTATGTATTTTATTGATGTTTTTGAAAATTGTATAAATCTATATCTACGTATATTTAATGATTATTACAAAATTATATTTTTGTCTCATGTATCCCTCTTTTTACACATATTTTCTTATTTGTGTTGATTATACATGTTTGTGTTTATGTATGTGTATGTGTTTTATATATTGATTTTGTTATGTAATAATTGCAGGTGTATCTTTCCAATGGTATGTGACACTTTACCTATAACCTTATAGGTGAATTCAGTTTGTTTGCCAAGTTGGGTCATTAAGACCCTGAAATAACTTCTGCGCAGATTTACATCACCTTACTAAAACATCGATAACTTTCCGTAGAAGATGGGTATTCACGAACCGTCAATTTTGCAAGAATCTACACTTTCGTATCTTTTCAATGGTATGTGGTATATTACATATAACATTCTAGATGAATTCAGTTTTTTTGTCAAGTTAGGTCGTTAAGAGCCTGAAATTTTAAACTTTTGCGCTGATTGACCTCATCTTACTAAAATAATGATAACTTTCTGTAGAAGATGAGTATTCACGAACCGTCAATTTTTTAAGAAACTAGACTTTTGTATCTTTCCAATGGTATGTGGCACTTTACCTATAACATTATAGATGAATTCAGTTTTTTCGCCAAGTTGGGTCATTAAAAGCCTGAAATAACTTCTGCGCAGATTTACCTCACCTTACTAAAACAATGATAACTTTCTGTAGAAGATGCGTATTCACGAACCGTCAATTTTGTAAGAATCTAGACTTTCGTATCTTTTCAATGGTATGTGGTATATTACCTATAATCTTCTACATGAATTCAGTTTTTTCTGTCAAGTTGAGTCATTAAGAGCCTGAAATTTTGAACTTCTGCACTGATTGACGTCATCTTACTAAAATTATGATAACTTGCTGTAGAAGATGGGTATTCACGAACCGTCAATTTTGTAAGAATATAGACATTTGTATCTTTACAATGGTATAGATCACATCACATGTAACATTATACTCTGAAAGTGATTCATTTTCTTTACCTATTGTTATTTCATGATGGATTGTAATTTATTGTTATTTTCTAAAACAGGATATTAACATTTTCAAGATAATGGATTCTGGAATCATATTCTTGATGAAGAGACAGTTGAGATAGATGGTATGATAGATAATGTTGAATCAAGGATCAAAGTGGACTTCGAGGGTGAGACTCCCAAATATTTAGTATTAATATAAATTTTCAAGGGTTCTATGTCACAAGCATAGATTTTTCATCCGCAATAGCATACTGTTCTTTTATGTTTGTTTATAATTGCCCAGAGAAGAAAGAAGCCATGAAAGGCATGAGACATGCTGGAGGTAAATATTGATGTGTCATTTTTTTTTCAGATTCTAACTAACTTATGCGCATATTTACCTCACCTTACTAAAACATCGATAACTTTCTGTAGAAGATGGGTATTCACGAACCGTCAATTTTGCAAGAATCTAGACTTTCGTATATTTCCAATGGTATGTGGTAAATTACCTATAACCTTCTAAATGAATTCAGTTTTTACTGTCAAGTTAGATCATTAAGAGTCTGAAATTTTAAACTTCTGCGCTGATTGACCTCATCATACTAAAATAATGATAACTTTCTATAGAAGATGAGTATTCATGAACCGTCAATTTTGTAAGAAACTAGAATTTCGTATCTTTCCAATGGTATGTGGCACTTTACCTATAACCTTATAGATGAATTCAGTTTTTTCTGCCAAGTTGGGTCATTAAGAGCCTGAAATAACTTTTGCGCAGATTTACCCCACCTTACTAAAACCATGATAATTTTTTGTAGAAGATGTGTATTCACGAACCATCAATTTTGTAAGAATCTAGACTTTCGTATCTTTTCAATGGTATATGGTACATTATCTATAACCTTCTAGATGAATTCAGTTTTTTCTGTCAAGTTAGGTCATTAAGAGCCTGAAATTTTGAACTTTTGCGCTGATTGACCTCATCTTACTAAAATTATGATAACTTTCTGTAGAAGATGGGTATTCACGAACCGTCAATTTTGTAAGAATCTAGACTTTTTTATCTTTCCAATGGTATGCATTACTTTACCTATAACATTATAGATGAATTCAGTTTTTTCTGCCAAGTTGGGCATTAAGACCCTGAAATAACTTCAACGCAGATTTACCTCACCTTACTAAAACAATGATAACTTTCTGTAGAAGATGTGTATTCACGAACCGTCAATTTTGTAAGAATCTAGACTTTCGTATCTTTTAAATGGTATGTGGTACAGTACCTATAAAGTTCTAGATGAATTCAGTTTTGTCTGACAAGTTAGGTCATTAAGAGCCTGAAATTTTGAACTTTTGCGCTGATTGAGCTCATCTTACTAAAATTATGATAACTTTTTATAGAAGATGGGTATTCACGAACCGTCAATTTTGTAAGAATCTAGACTTTTGTATCTTTCCAATGGTATAGATCATATCACCTGTAACATTATAAATTAATTCAGTTTATTCTGCAAAGTTGGGTCATGAAATGCCTAAAAGTTTTATCTTTTACGTAAATGAACCTCCTCTATCTAGAACTATGATAATATTTTGTAAAAAATGTGTATCACCTGTTCTAACTAATTTTCAAACTTGGCATTATCTTTTAGTTCAATCATCATTAGTTTTCCATAAATTTAGCTTTTGTTTTAAATTTTAAATGTTATACAATATATACACGCATGAATTAAGCTGAATTATATACGTATACACAGAAAATTGTTGATATCCTTTATTTCGAAATTTGAATTCATAACTGATTCTTTTATCTCTCTCATCATTTTTCGTTTTAAGCTTTATCTTTTACATATGACTATATTTTAATGGATTTTTTATGTTTGTATTGATGTATTGTTCGTGTGTTTACATGTGTTAAATTTGTGTTTGAGAGTTTTTATGTGAATGTATAAATTTGTTACTTACTTCGCATATTTTGATCTACAGGACAGGACATATATGAAAGGAGGAATCTTAACGGAGGCGGTTCAACATTGTAAACTCCGATTTCATTGAAACATCGTAATAAAGTGTTTATGTATGTATATATCTCTCTTTCCATTGTTTATCCTTTATTTATTATTGAGTCTCTTTGGATTTCACAATTCCTTTTAGCTCTTTGTATGTTTGTGTTTTATATTTTTGTTGCCTTTTTGATATTTGTATTGATTATGTATCTTTTGTTTGTGCTTGAAACTGAAATCATAACACGATCTATATGTAGGCGAAAATCAAGTGTCATATATTAAATTTGAACCAAAGAGGGTTGGTATGCTTACTCTTCTTTTGGTTTGTTTGTTATATTGTTGCAAATGACATGGTGTTCCTTAGAATTTTGTCTTAAGATCATATAAAAAGGGAGCTTGTTGGACTGCTTATGCTCCTAACTCCGATAATTCATTTTCAGACATAATTTAAGTTGTCATTAAGGTATCTCATGTTGATCGCAACTCCAAGTTCTATGAATTTGGTGTGTGTGTGTGATCACGCCTGTCTTTTAGGAATTAGATTTCTAGCATATGTCTTTTATTTCAAGGAGGCTCATAACAGTAAGTTACGAGCAACGGACAACTGAGCAATATTACTGGCTGGTGATCTCGAACTGTATGGTGATGAGTGCATTGGTCATGTTCCTGGGACAACCTCAACTTTGAAAGAGATTCCAGCGCGTCCAACGGCCTCATAACTTAATTGGCCGAACAATTACCAGTATCAACAGGTGAAAATTACATCATCATTTGTTCTTGATGTATGTCATTCAATGGGACTTGGTGTATTATTAGAGAAGCCTGTTGCCAGCATGTGTTATTCATTTAGAATAAATTGAGTTCAGTCAATAAACTACAGTGCATCTAATATTATACTACTAACCTGTATAAAGACATTTAATACAGAGACATGGGGAGTTTTTAACACATGGGAAGGTAATCAAGCACAAGATCCCCGTGCAAGTGGAATGAAGACAATTGCAGAATGAACAGGAAGAACAAAACCTGTCAAGAGAAATCAGAAGTAATGTTAGGAAAGCTTTTTGAATATTTAAAAATATAAGTTTTGATATTGTAAACTTTTCACAGAGAACTTCATTTTCTTTTAAGTCTGTTGCTTTCTCCATTTTTGTTCCATATATGCTAATTTCATTTTTGTTCCATAAACTGATCATTAGTAATTAGTATTATCATTTTAGTATGTGATTTGTCACATCAATTTTGGTAAGTAATTTGTCATACTTTAAAATAATGTTTAATGTATATTGATTTATTATAATTTTAGTAGGTGATTTACTAATGAGATGATATGTTTGGGCATAAAATTAGTGTATGTCTTTTATATATTTGATAGGTTCTGCTTTAAGATAAAATTTAGTATTCAAATACAAAGTTTTAATATTTAGTTAAAATGAGGTTTATTGATTTAAAATTGTTTTAATATGAAATTTCTTTATAAGTATTGATTTATACTATTTCTTCATAGGTAATGTCTTGATCAAAATAATTATGTTATATTATATATATTTAAATGATAAATAAATTCATAACTCAACTGATAATAATTTTACAATATTACATTGAGTTTAATTAGTAAAATATTACAAAGAAAAAAGTTTTTAGATGAAAAGTAAAATTAAATATCATAAAAAAGATATTTTGAAGATATTTCTGCATTCTTTATTGAATTTAGACATAGCATATAACGATTTTTCATAATTCTTGAAATGTGCATGTATATCACAACCATTTGGGAGCTGGAGTCTAACGTTATGAGTTATTTTACGGCCACATACCATGTGAAATCTATCTGGTAATCTCTGTTAAAAATCAAATATCTAAGTAAAATATATCATTGATAAAAAGTTCCAAAGTGAATAACATCAAACGAACCCAGAATTAAAATTAGTGTTTTCAATTGTAAAGCACTATTATACAAATAATTAAATATGAGGTGTTTCACAAATTAGTTCACAAAGATTAAAATGTACACTTATAAAGTTTTAATGTTATAAAGTTAAACCTCTTTAAAGTAATAGACAAAAGCATGTGTATTTTAAATTTCATTAAAAATACACATGATTTTCTTAATTTCTTATTATTAATTTATTGACTGTGAGTAATTTAACCAATATGGCCTTTTTTATGACATTTATTCATTTATACGTTTCGTCTCTTTCAATTTAAAGGTCAATTTTCTTGAAAGAAAAAAATAAATTAAAGAACGGTTGTCATCAACATTTTTAAGTAGTCATTTATATTTTTTTGTCTATTTTCAAGTTTATCAAAATTACGTATGTATAAAGTAGTGAGTAAAAGTGGATTTTTTGAGTATAAAAGAAGTAATGTGAACATTGGAATTTGTTTAGTTTCTCAATCTAAGATATTCTAAGATATGGCGTGCATGGATTGTTTACACTATCATAATTATAATATCATTAATTTCATACTTTCCCACTTTACATTGATTAAGCCCTTAATTCTTTCAATTTTCATCTCTATAACTTGGTATATAAGACTATTGTCTACAGCGTCTGTCTGCATTCTTTTAACTTTCAACTACATATCTATCCAAAGAACTCACTCCCCTTTACAATACCTAAACTTCTAATTAGCATCATACAAAATGGAAAACCCAGCGATCCTACATGCAGAACCCGATATTGTAAGCTTGATATTTTCATACGTTATCTTGGATTTAGATCAGTTCAGCACATTTTTAAAGCTATTGATTGTGTGAGAACGAGAAAATCCCTCAGCGGTCATCAAATCTGTTCTATAAAGGCTTAACTGGGATAAACTATATGCATTCCACCATCATCCAATGGAAGTTACCCGTGATCAGTTCCACGGATTCATCATTTATGCGGTTCGACATAGGGTTACCCAGACAATGTTCTACAATTCATCGCAGAAGCTATTTCTGAGGGAAAACATTCAACACCATCTCAGAGTACTAAGATCTCTTGCTGGTAATCATTTCCCATCTTCTTTTTCTTACTTATTCTTCAAAGCAATTTTTAGACCTTTCAAAATTGATGAAACTGCGAAACAAATGTTCAATATTATCAATCAAAAACATCTTAGAGGTAAAATGCTAGAGATTATGTGTTTGCTTGAAGACATCTACATTAGGTTGTTTGAAAAGGACTATATATTGCATATGTGCAAATTCTGTCCAAACGCGAGAAATCGCGATCCAATATATCAGCTTGATGGAGAACCATTTGCTGAAGAATTGTGGTGCTCACTATGTGACAAAACAGTGGAAGAAAATGAGGTCAAGGAATTTGAAAAATATGAAAAATCTATCCAACTGAATCATATTTGGAATTCCGGTTGTGATCATTGTAGTCTGTAACTTATTTTGTTCAAAGTTTTACTTGATGCAATATCTTATTGAAGTTGTTAATCTATGACTTTTGTTAATGACCAGTTGGACCTTATTTGCATTCGGTTATGTATGTGATTCTTCATTCAAATGTCAAATTATCAAACATGTTTTATCTGATTATAAGATAGTATATTGCATCATGTTTTATCATTGAAGAAATTTTATATTATGTAGATTCACTGCATGAGTAAAATAATGTAGATTCAAAACATTTCATTCATAATCAAACTCACAAACTTTGTTTTAATATCAATTGCAATACGAAACACTTATGTCAGATTGGTATCACATTACACTGGAAACTAGAATTAAACCTATAATGTGTAACTATTGTAATATGAAAAACATTACAATTTAGGAAATCTTATTAAAACTGAAACATCTAAATCTACGTCTGGCACAACGATTACTAATTTGACCTACATATTACAACTGAAATCCTTGATTCAAGCACGAAGCATGGCACTATGTTCATCCATCTCCTCCGCTTTTGTTTTCAAGTCATTCATCTTTACCTTCCACCGTTCTTCAAAATTCTTGAATGTGTTTATCATCTCATCCATATTTTCTTTAAATTTGTCAACATGGCCTTGCAATGAAGTACATGAATCATCAAAGAATTTCCCGACATTTTCCTGATAAGAAGGAGCAAGTTGAGCATTTTCACCAGATGATTCCCCATATGTTATTGGTTTCTTTGCTTTTAGAGCATCGATCATATCCCTGCATAAATCATGATATATGTGTTGCTTTAAATATCCAATAAATAGTAGTCTCAGATATCTAAGAATAAAAATCATGTAGCTACAAATCATTATATCGGATTAGCAGTTGTCTTGCTTTATAGTAAAAGGACGTACTCACAAAAACATTGCTTTGAATAAAATATAATAAGCTGCAATTTATGGAAAGAAATCATTTACCCATATTGCACCTCAAGCCCAACAGTACGAGCAAAAAATTCAGATTGTCTGTCTTCCATGCTCTTGAAAAACATTTGAAAACTCATATTTGTTGCATTTAGTTCATCATTCAACTCTGCAGAACCAAGGTTTGATTGATTCATATCATTCACCAACATGTTTTTCATGTCTGAAAACCTCTTTCTTCTTGCATATCTTGACGTCATTGTGTATGTGTATATGCATAATGTATAATGTACAAATAACCAATAAATTCAAAATTACAGGGTCACGTATTTATTTATAGATAGAAAAATATAGTTAACAAGTAGTGGTGTTTAGATCGTGTTGAGATCGTGTTGTATGTGCAAAAATAGAATCTATGTTTAAATAAAAACTGTCCATTTTTAGTATAATTTTTTAATAAAAAATTTTAGACGGTTGTATTCTTTAATGAAGTCATTAATTTAAACTGTCCATCTATAAAAAAAATATTGACATTATTTTAAAAAAATAAAATAATGGAAATAAATAGAATTTAAACATTGATTTTTTTTTTCCTTTTTTGAACATATTTATTTATGATCATGATATAGGTCTTTCATGTCATTGTTTCAATTAAATTTTCATTTAGAGGTTATGTAGTTCAAATTTTATAAATTACCATACATTACTACTATTAATGTGTATTTGTACAGTAATTCAAATAATTAATTAAAGTAAGCATTCACCATACTAGCTTAAAACATGTGTGATACACGAATTTTTTTAATTTAGTAAGAAAAAATAAAAAAACATGTTTAGTTGAAAAATGTAATTAAAAAATATATTCTTAGAAAATGAGGAGCTTAGCTGAAATAGATAATTGATTATAAATAAGTTTTATTATTTAAATAATGTTTTTATAGATATATAAGTGTAATTAAGTAAAATCACGAAGATCAAAGAATTAAGTAAATAAATCATTCATCATAAAATAACCTTTTTATTAAATTTAAATTATAGAATACTATATACTATTATTTTTTTGATATTTTTCCCAATTATTATGATGGTTAAAAGGCTAATATAAATTATAGCAGCAACACAAAAATATAGCTAACAAACATCAAAATATCAGTAATTTATTGAGAATACTAACGGTCTATATGCCCCTTTCATGTATCGATGCAATGTAAGAAACAAATACATTAACTACAACTGATCGCATTCTCCAATACTTAACTTGACATTGTTCTTGATTATCCACTTTGTCATCAAACTTTTTCTTTTAATCACAAAACATATTCCCATCCTATTCATATATTTTCTATTAATATTTACAATGGTGAATGATAATACAATCAGCCTTTCATCAGATGAAGTGAGCCTGATCTTCAATTTCATTATATTTCGTATTCGTGATTTCAACACCTTCTCAAAATTCTTGATGACTTGGGTAACTAAGCACACAACACACAGAATCAAGGATGTCCTGGAGAAGCTAGATTGGGATTCACTGTACAGGTTTCATCGACACGATTATGAAGCAACACGTTTCCAGTTCAGTGGGTTTATTTGTTTTGATGTTAAGAATAGAGTTGAGCAAGGTATGTTCAACAACTCAGTTGATAATCTTTTCAGGAAGCATGACGTTCAGCACCAAAAGGTTAAGAGTAGGAGTTGAACTGCAATTTTCTATATAGAAATCGTCACAGAGTAGGAGTATGGGGTGAACTTGCAAAAAAGGTAAAGAATGACTATAATCAACACTTGGAGAAGCCTATTATTGTTATTATTACAAGCACCAAACTGAATACATACAATAGTAAGCTGAATATATTCCATTATTTGATTGGGCATGAACATTGTTTTCAATTAGTACAATGCGAGCTATTTATTGAAGTCGGGTAGCCATATAATTAAAAAATGAAATATTTCAGACTTTGTTCAGATTAGCACCATGCAACTTAAAACACCGTGAACACAATAATATTTCTCTTATTTGCAACTTAAAACACAAGTTCATTGTTATCCAAACTAATCCAGTACTTGGTTATAAATAAGATAATCACCATACATAAAATGTTGAACTTAATGCAAACCATAAAACCATAAATGGGTTTTCGAATCTGGAATATCAAAAAAATCCAAACGATCTGGCATAAATGGATTCAGTTATTGCGAGCTCTGCATGCAAGAAAATGATTTGGGTATTCTCCGATGAATCAATTACAATATACCCGTTATTGCCAATTTAATGCTTCTTATTACTAATTTTATATAATCACATTAGATAATTATTAATTTTATATTTAATTTATACTTTTTTCTACATATAATTATACTGTATTATTACTAAAAGTCAACTATACATAAGTAAAAATATCCCATGGGATAACTGTATAATTTACGTTTCAATGTCGGGCTATAAAACTAATTAAAATTTGTTTTTTTGGATATATACTGTTTTAAATTTCACAGTAGACGCTGTTTTAATATACAAATGACGTTTAAAAAAATATATTATTTGTCTTTGAAATGATTTTATACAAAACTACATATAGTATATCTGATACAAAACACTTCAATAATTTTGTTGAAAAAAAAATAATTTATTTATTTTCGTCATAACCACTTAATAAATTATAAAATTAAAAGGAAACCAAGCTCAATATATAAATAAAATATGTTTAATTTTTTAAAAGAAGAAAAAAAAATTAAAATAAATTTTTTAATCGCACGCGAAGCGCGGGCAAAGTCCCTAGTTAAACAAATGCAGCACTCTTTCTCTCTCCAAGACGAACAATGAAAATGAGGGTAGATACAATTCAAAATTTTAGAAACTGTCGATATGGTGAATGTCATTGCAGGATAATAGGGATTGAAAAAAGCACGACTCTATTACTATTGTATTGCACACAAAAGATGTTATACATTACCCTTATCAGTTAAGTTTTTTTACAAAAATACCATTATTTCTTTTTTTAATCAAGGCCATAAGATCAAAATTGATCCAACGGTTATCTAATAGGTCTCCAAGGTCTCCATAATTATTGGGTCTCCCCCTTCCACAACCTCGGTTGATGGGAAGGGACATCCAACCAACAGATCATATCCGTTAAATTCAAATTTGGACGGTTGGGATCAATAGTTGCCGCATTGATTCATTGCAGGTTGGTTGGGAAGGGACATCCAACCAACAGATCATATCCGTTAAATTCAAATTTGGACGGTTGGGATCAATAGCTGTCGCATTGATTCATTGCGGGGCTGCAATGATTCATTGCGGGGCTGCAATGATTCATTGCGGGGCTGCAATGATACATTGCGGGCTGCAATTTACTCTTTTGCCCTTAGAATTAGCCACAAAACTATTTTTTTTGCGGGGGTGCAATGTTTCATTGTGGGGGGTGCAATGTTTCATTGCGGGGCAGGATACAAAAAAACTGTTTCAGTTTTTTTATTATTCTTAAAATATTATTTTTCGTTTTTCTAATTGCAAAAATATTAGTATTAAATTTATTAAAGAAATCGTAGAAAAAAGAGGGAAAATTCGAAGTGAAGTAAAAAAAAAGAGAAAATGAGAAAAATATTATTTCATTTTTAAAAAATGCAAAATACTATGACAACCGAAATAATTTTAATTTTTTATTATTATTTTAATATCAGTTTTAAAATATTATTTTTCATTTTTCTAATTTCAAAAACATTAGTATTAAATTTATTAAAGAAATCGTAGAAAAAAGAGGAAAATTTTGAAGCGGAGTAAAAAAAGGAGAAAATGATAAAAATATTATTTCATTTTTTAAAAATGCAAAATACCATGACAACCGAAATAATTTTAATTTTGTATTATTATTTTAATATCAGTTTTTTTTATTCTTCTTAAAATATTATTTTTCATTTTTCTAATTGCAAAAATATTAGTATTAAATTTATTAAAGAAATCGTAGAAAAAAGAGGGAAAATTCGAAGTGAAGTAAAAAAAAAAAGAAAATGATAAAAAAATTATTTCATTTTTAAAAAATGCAAAATAGCATGACAACCGAAATAATTTTAATTTTTTATTATTCTTAAAAAATGCAAAATACCATGACAACCGAAATAATTTTAATTTTTTATTATTATTTTAATATCATTTTTTTATTATTCTTAAAAAATGCAAAATACCATGACAACCGAAATAATTTTAATTTTTTATTATTATTTTAATATCAGTTGTTTTTATTATTCTTAAAATATTATTTTTTATTTTTCTAATTACAAAAATATTAGTATTAATTTTATTAAAGAAACCGTAGAAAAAAGAGGAAAAATTCGAAATGAAGTAAAAAAACGAGAAAATGATAAAACTATTATTTCATTTTTTAAAAATTCAAAATAACATGACAGACGAAATAATTTTAATTTTTTATTATTACTTTAATATTAGTTTTTTTATTATTCTTAAAAAATGCAAAATACCATGACAACCAAAATAATTTTAATTTATTATTATTATTTTAATATCAGTTTTTTTTATTATTCTTAAAATATTATTTTCCATTTTTCTAATTGCAAAAACATTAGTATTAAATTTATTAAAGAAATCGTAGAAAAAAGAGGAAAATTTTGAAGCGGAGTAAAAAAAGGAGAAAATGATAAAAATATTATTTCATGTTTTAAAAATGCAAAATACCATGACAAACGAAATAATTTTAATTTTTTATTATTATTTTAATATCATTTTTTTTATTCTTCTTAAAATATTAATTTTCATTTTTCTAATTTCAAAAATATTAGTATTAAATTTATTAAAGAAATCGTAGAAAAAAGAGAGAAAATTCGAAGTGAAGTAAAAAAAGGAGAAAAAGATAAAAATATTATTTCATTTTTTAAAAATGCAAAATACCATGACAACCGAAATAATTTTAATTTATTATTATTATTTTAATATCATTTTTTTATTATTCTTAAAAAATGCAAAATACCATGACAACCGAAATAATTTTAATTTTTTATTATTATTTTAATATCAGTTGTTTTTATTATTCTTAAAATATTATTTTTTATTTTTCTAATTGCAAAAATATTAGTATTAATTTTATTAAAGAAACCGTAGAAAAAAGAGGGAAAATTCGAAGTGAAGTAAAAAAATGAGAAAATGATAAAAATATTATTTCATTTTTTAAAAATTCAAAATACCATGACTGTCGAAATAATTTTAATTTTTTATTATTATTTTAATATCAGTTTTTTTATTATTCTTAAAATATTATTTTTTTTTTCTAATTGCAAAAATATTAGTATTAAATTTATTAAAGAAACCGTAGAAAAAAGAGGAAAAATTCGAAGTGAAGTAAAATAATAATGCTCCAGAAAGTACCCCGCAATGAAGTAAAATTCGAAGTGAAGTGAGAAAATGATAAAGTTTATTTGTTATGTAAGGCAGGGTTAATGCTCCAGAAAGTACCCCGCAATGAATCATTGCTCCAGTGAGAAAATGATAAAGTTTATTTGTTATGTAGGGCAGGGTTAATGCTCCAGAAAGTACCCCTCAATGAATCATTGCTCCAGTAAAGTTCCCCGCAATGTTTCATTGCTCCAGTAGTGTATTTAATGCTAAACAACCACCCCAACTACCGTAATTAATGTTGGCTAGTAAAAACATTGTGGGACTATGACATTGCGGTAGCAGCAATGTTTCATTGCTCCAGTAAAGTACCCCGCAATGTTTCATTGCTCCAGTGGTGTTTTTTTTTAAAATTCTTTTTTATCTTTTAATCATTAAATATGTATATAAAAATTAAATTACATTCATTTAAATTTCAAAATATCTTAGATGCTGATTTGTGGATATTTTTTACCATCATATGTATTTAATTTAAGTTATTTAATCGAAATATACTCAAAGATATGTGAAACAATCATTTTCATACTGACTATTGACCTAAATATGTATATACTTTCTCAGTTGTTATTTATGATTGTAAAAAAATAAAATACTATGTTTACAATTACTAGCAATGTTATATTTCAATTTTAAACTTAAAAAATAATATTTTAACTATTCTTATTTTTATTTTACCTTATATTATTATATTCTTATTTTTATTTTACCTTATATCATTTTACCTTAAAAATAATATTATTTATGAAATTAAACTTGTCGAGTTCGAAATCCGTGACTCCGGGTCCATTAGCTCATTTACTTTTAACATCCAACACACCTTTACGACTAAAGTTACATTTTATTTAGGTTGATATTCAATTAATTTTCAATTTACAAATAATAAATAAATTCTTCTTTTTGGATATATTTGGTACGAATCATTTTTAAACAAGTTACTTGTGTTGGTGCTATGGTAATATTGCATACATATGATTTTAAACAAGTTATTTGGATATATATGATTTTAAACAAGTATAAGAGGTAATATTGCATAAACAAGTTATTTGGATCTATATGATTTTAAACCCAAAAGGGTAGTTTTGGTAAAAAGAAATATAAGAGGTCCAGCAATGTATCATTGCGGGGGGTGCAATGATACATTGCGGGGGGTGCAATGATACATTGCGGGGGGTGCAATGATACATTGCGGGGGGTGCAATGAAACATTGCTCCAGTGCGTTTCCTTAGCCGTATGATCGTTTTTAAATGGCTGTGATGGGTTGGTTGTGTAGCATTTGCTAACCAACGGGGGATGTGGACCAAAACCCTATATATATATATATATATATATATAGCATGAGGATCCTAAGGTTAACCTTAGGATATTTTTCCAAAGGTCACATAAAATACATGTAAATGAATATATCCAATCATTTATTATTAAATATTCACTTACCATATATTTTGCTTGTACATAAATTAGGTAAGTAATTAATAGGTAGTTGAATATAATATACTAAAACAACCACTACCTCAGGATTTGTTTCCTAAGGTCTACCTTAGGCTCCTTTTTCTATATATATATACATATATGAATTTATATTCATATATTCCAGTTTCCACCAAATTCAAAATAAATTTTGTTCATAATTTTTGTGGAGTATATATAAATTATATTCGTAATATAGCAAATAATCGTTTGTACGAAATATCTTGAGATTTCCTTATCTAACATTAGATGACGAATCTTGATATTAACTCTTATCAATTTCTAATCAATCATTAATTTTGATTAATTTTGATTAATTTTTACTTTATTAGTGATTTTATAAGCATTATTCCGAGTGTGATGGATTTAACATATGTTTAAATTTTACCCTTAATCGATTATAATTTGTTTATATAGTATAAATTAATTATTGCAATACAAATATACTTGAATTCAAACTAAAAATCTCTACTAACTTTAAAATTTCCAAAAAAATATGCATATAATTTTTTTAAAATAATAAAATATTACTATATCGATAAAGTAATATTTTATTACTATATCGATAAAGTAATAAACTCGATAAAGTAATATTTTTCTCCGATTCCAAGGTTATTACTTTAAAGAGGTTTAATTGTACCAAGAGTGTGTAACTTTGTTTGCTGGTTACCTATTTTCAAACTCCCACTAATAGGGATGTCTAGATACCTCAACTCATGGAGCTCAGATATCTCTGTAGGAACGGTGTAGCGTCTTTTGGTTGAACCCAGCAAAGTTTGTAGCTTTTTCAGCTTGCCTATACTTGGTGGAATTATTAGAGGTATTTTAGAATCTGTCTCACCACCCATTAAGCCCAAGTACTTTAGGAGAACCAAATCCCCTATTTCTTCTAGTATACTCTCTGAATCTACACTTCTCATATCTAGCACTTTGAGATTTTTGAATCTGGTGTATACCAACTTCATTTCTTGTAATTCTACTTTACCACTAAAATATTTTACTAGTGAAAATGAACGCAAATATAAAACATCAGATCTTTGTTCAAGTAACTTCAAGTACTCACTAATCCCATTGTAAATGACATGACTCGGTTGTCCTTCCAACAAATGGTTGAGATCTGGATGATGTCTACCTGAGTCCAGAACAACTAACAACTTGTGCTCCTTCGCTTTATTTTTGGCAAGATCACGTACAAGATCGTGGACCCGGAAACTGTAAACGTCTCCGTTCAATCGCAAATCTTCAACTTGAAGCAAATTGCGAATAATTAGCTCATTCAGTCATTCAGATAATCTTCAGCCAAATCTTCCATGACTACTCCTTCACCTTCCTCAGCTTCTGATATAAATTCCTCTGTAATCCATAGACGCTTCAACTCATCTCTATCAATCGGATTCTCGTATCTTATATCTTATACAGTTCTAAACAATATTCTTATATCTTATACGAAATTCGAAAAACAGAGTATCAATATCTTTTCTGAAAATAAAAGTAAGTCAAAAAGTACTTACCTAAAAAACGATCAAATACCGGAATCAATGCGAGCAAATCCTATAATTTTATTAAACCAATCAAAGTCAAATAATGTTCACACCACCTTAATAGAACACATGCGACGCTTACATATAACTTACTCAATGAAATTTCAAAAATCAGACACCAAAACATCGTGCAAAATAGACCGTTATTAACAAAATCAGTTATGACCAGTTCTAGAAATTGACAAATTACTCTATGAAAATGAATTTATCTGAAAAATTACAAAACACGAAAAACGTAGACAATTCCGAGACCTTTCAAGAATGATAAGGCTCGTTAAAAACGGACAAATAAGGAACTCAGAACATAAACATTTGCGGACTGCAGAACAGAATCAGACCCTGACTTCCCTAGTATTCTGCTGATTAATACTTCCAAATGACAGAATTTGATTGAAGAATGAAAATAAGAACGTAGAGCTCGAAACGACCTTTCCAGAATGATATTACTCATAATTTTTGCTTAAAAAATTAATTTACTATGAATTTTCAAAGTTAGACATCTCAGCTTCAAAAACATACTGGCTGGTCAATAAATCCCAGAAAAACTCACGTTTTCAGACCGAATTTCAAACAACTCAAAGAATCAAAGTCGTAGATAATTCAAATACCTTTTCAGAGAGTCTAATATCATAAAATTCCGACAAATAACGAGTCAGATAAAACGTTTACAAGAATTTAGACTTTATATATAGTATACATACAAAATCGGAGTATTCATACGAACACAATGGACAAAACAAAGAACTCATGGATATATATCATATTATATACCAAAACATTATCACATATACAAATAATCAAGAAAATATGATTTACACATAATATCATACACAAGAATTTACAAGAATATATAGAGTACAAGGATCGTTACCCCTTTTTCTAAACTTGTTATGAATATTTCTCTTTTCGTCTTCTTCTTCTTCTTCGTCGTCGTCCTCCTCCCCCCCCCCCCCTCTCTCTCTCTCTCTCTCTCTCTGCGTCCCTCTCTAGCGGCGTCTCTTTTCGTCACGGATGCTAACCGATGTCTCTATCTTTTCTTTACACGCTTGTATATAGCTATTAATTGGTCCATTATAATTAACTTGGGTCAGCTTAAACATTAAATTAAAGCCCAACAAAATTAAATTAGCAAAACTCATTAATCAATTTATATTCTAAAGTCAAATTATATAATTATCTTAAATTTCAATCTACTTCTAATTATAATTTCCAGCAAATTTTAATCTATTAAAATTACAAAAAAATTTCGGTATAATACAAACTACCCTCCTTAAAAAGAATTTGGTCCCCAAATTCACAACAATCTTAAACTCCAAAAGGTTCACGACACGTCTACCCACTAATCTGCTACAAGTCAAACTTAAACTATGGTCCACATAAACGAATCCTAGAAAATGTATTAGTCCCATATCTAACACACTCCGAAGGACAGCCAGACTCTGATACCAACTGTAACAGCCCGACTTTTCGGACTATTAATCTAAATACAAAACTTAGATAAAATAAATTCTTTATTCAATAATTAAAGAAAGACACAAAAGTCAAAGCAGCGATCTAACTTAAATAATTCAAAAACATAAATCTGAGGCGCAGCTCCAAAAATTTAATAATTATAACCTTGCACTTAACAGAATTTATTCTACTAACACGATAAATCTTATCCAATAAATTACATCAAATCACATAACACGAAATTCACATCCTCATTTTAAAATGCTTCCACAACATATGAACCTGAAATATTAGAAAAGAGTGAGTTACACAGCTCAGCAAGAAACAAATTGACTTACGGATATTCTCAAAATCATTGGGCGATTTAATAAAACAAATTTTATCAAAACAATGATAATTTTAAAAGTCTTTGCGAAAATAGATCCAACCCAATTTAAAACAGAAGCAGAATTTAAAAACAGAAACGAAATTCTTATAAATAACCACAGTCTTGCTCTACGGCCACACTTTCCCAGTAGCCGGGATCTTATTCTTATTCTTATATGCCACACTTTGCCAGTGACCGGCATCTAAAGTTCAATAATTACGCCCCCTTAATAGGTATCTAAAGTTGCACACTTGTGCACGTATCTAAGGCTAGTTCCAGAACTATAGCGTAAATTACGAACGGGTTCGAAACGTAGAGACTGAGGGATTCAAAGATTCTCGTATCTTATATCTTATACAGTTCTAAACAATATTCTTATATCTTATACGAAATTCGAAAAACAGAGTATCAATATCTTTTCTGAAAATAAAAGTAAGTCAAAAAGTACTTACCTCAAAAGTGATCAAATACCGAAATCAATACGAGCAAATCCTATAATTTTATTAAACCAATCAAAGTCAAATAATGTTCACACCACATTAATAGAACCCATGCGACGCTTACATATAACTTACTCAATGAAATTTCAAAAATCAGACACCAAAACATTTTGCAAAATAGACCGTTATTAACAAAATCAGTTATGACCAGTTCTAGAAATTGACAAATTACTCTATGAAAATGAATTTATCTAAAAACTTACAAAACACGAAAAACGTAGAAAATTCCGAGACCTTTCAAGAATGATAAGGCTCGTTAAAAACGGACAAGTAAGGAACTCAGAACATAAACATTTGCGGACTGCAGAACAGAATCAGACCCTGACTTCCCTAGTATTCTGCTGATTAATACTTCCAAATGACAGAATTTGATTGAAGAATGAAAATAAGAACGTAGAGCTCGAAACGACCTTTCCAGAATGATATTACTCATAATTTTTGGTTAAAAAATTAATTTACTATGAATTTTCAAAGTTAGACATCTCAGCTTCAAAAACATACTGGCTGGTCAATAAATCCCAGAAAAACTCACGTTTTCAGACCGAATTTCAAAAAACTCAAAGAATCCAAGTCGTAGATAATTCAAATACCTTTTCAGAGAGTCTAATATCATAAACTTCCGACAAATAACGAGTCAGATAAAACTTTTACAAGAATTTAGACTTTATATAGTATACATACAAAATCGGAGTATTCATACGAACACAATGGACAAAACAAAGAACTCATGGATATATATCATATTATATACCAAAACATTATCACATATACAAATAATCAAGAAAATATGATTTACACATAATATCATACACAAGAATTTACAAAAATATATAAAGAGTACAAGAATCGTTACCCGTTTTTCTAAACTTGTTATGAATCTTCCTTTTTCCGTGTTCTTCTTCTTCTTCTTCTTTCTCTCTCTCTCTCTCTCTCTCTCTCTCTCTCTCTCTCTCTCTCTCTCTCTAGCGGCGTCTCTTTTCTTCACGGATGCTAGGGTTTTCTAATAATTTATAACCGATGTCTCTATCTTTTTTTTACACGCTTGTGTCTAGCTATTAATTGGTCAATTATAATTAACTTGGGTCAGCTTAAACATTAAATTAAAGCCCAACAAAATTAAATTTGCAAAACTCATTAATCAATTAATATTCTAAAGTCAAATTATATAATTACCTTAAATTTCAATCCACTTCTAACTATAATTTCTAGCAAATTTTAATCTATTAAAATTACAAAAAATTTCGGGATAATACAATGTAGCGGCCTCGATCTTGAAGTAACTTTGATAGGTACTACAACAAATCATGTTCGTCCATGTTTGACAGATATTGTTCGTGCTCGGGTCCCATAAAAGACTTCACTATTCTCTTCAGAACATTTTTAATGTTATATTCGTTGGACACACAAACCTTAGCACGAGTGTCAAATTTATAGAGATTCATGAAATGAAGAACTATAAGCATTTGTATCTACATTTACGTATGTCCAATGACTTCACAGTGATGAAGAAGAAGAAGTATAACCTCCATTAAAGCTCTAGTGAGCAAACTAGAAAAGTTTGTTACAAGTAAAGTAAAAACAGAATCCAATACAATTTGTCCTTTTATCCTGTTGACTAGCAATGTGTAACTAACTAACTCATAACCAACTCTTGATAGCTATTGATAGCTGGATGATTAGCTAATCATTACATCACTAATTGTGTAGATTTATATATATCATAATATTCCCCCTTCAGATTGAAAGGGAAGACTTGACGTTCAATCTGGAAAGAATGTTCCAATGAGCCTGCTTGCCAAACCTTTGGTGAAAATATCTGCCAACTGAAGTACACTAGGAATATACAAAGGCTGAACAGTTTGTAATTGAACTTGCTCACGAACAAAGTGACAATCAAGGGCAAAATGCTTTGTTTTAGGGTGAAAAACAGGATCAGCTGCAATATCCAGTGCAGCCTGATTATCACAGTTAATGGTGATAGGAGGTGATTGTGCCACATGAAGTTCAGACAACAACAATGTTAACCAAGAAATCTCACAAATGCAATCGGCCATAGCTCGAAGTTCAGCTTCAGCAGTAGACCTAGAGACCAGTTTCTGCTTCTTAGATTGCCAAACAATCAAATAAGAACCAAGTAAAAAACATAAACCAGTAATACTCCGTGAAGAATCATGACAAGTACCCCAATCACTATGACAAAAACCCTGTAACTTCAAAGAAGAAGACACAGAAAATAATAGACCATGATAAGAAGTAGCTTTGAGGTATCTCATAACCCTTTGAACAACGATTAAATGAGGAACCCTAGGAGCTTGTAAGAATTGGTTAAGATGATTCAGAATATAAGAAATATCTGGTCTTGATACAGTGAGATAAATCAACTTTCCAATAAAATTTCTGTAAACAGTAGCATCATCTAGAATGAGACCTTCAGTTTCAGATAATTTGACAGTAGTATCAATGGGCAAAGAAAGAGGTTTAGCATCCTCCAAACCAGCATCTACCAACATATCATACACAAATTTTTGTTGATGCAAAAACAAACCTTCTACAGAATGATGTACTTCCAGTCCAAGATAATATTTGACAATACCAAGGTCTTTTATAGTAAAAGAAGCATCAAGCCTTTGTTTGACATGTATGATGAATGAAGAATCAGATCCAGTTAGAAGAATGTCATCAACATAGACTAATGCAATAACAAAAATAGAACCTTTAGTGAAGGTAAACAAAGAATAATCTACCACTGCTTGAACAAAGCCCAACTCAATTAAAAAATCACCAAGTTTAGCAAACCACTGCCTAGAAGCTTGTTTAAGACCATAGATACTCTTCAACAATCTGCAAACTAAAGAAGATTTGCCAAACAATGGATGACCTTTAGGTAATTCCATATAGACTTCTTCGAAAAGATCACCATGTAAGAAAGCATTGTTGACATCTAATTTATGAATATCCCAGTGATTAACAGTAGCAATTGCCAATAAGGTTTTAACCGTTTGAAGCTTAGCAACAGGTGAGAAAGTGTTGTGGTAATCTTCACCAGCAGTTTGGGTATAACCCTTAGCAACTAACCGTGCTTTGAACTTATCAAGGGTACCATAAGCTAAGTACTTGACTTTATAGACCCATTTGCGGCCTATAAGTTTCTTGCCAGGAGGAAGAGGTTCCAAAGACCAAGTATTATTGGCTACAAGAGCATTAAGCTCCTTATTCATAGCTTCAACCCACCTTGGATCAGTGCATGCTTGATGATAAGAATATGGCTCCTTAAAAACAGGACCAGAGGTAATAGAACAAGCATAAACTGTACTTGGAGGAGAATAATTGTGGAAATCATATTTAGTATGATCAATAGGACATTGTAAAAAAACAGCAGAAGCAGAAGCAAAAGTGTATGCAACTGATGAGATTTTATAATCCTGCATCCATTTAGGTTGTACCTTTGTTCTAGTGGAAAACCTAGATGGTGCCAGTTGGATAGGAAGAGAAGTGTTATGACTGTCAATCAATGTATCAACCATAGTATCTGAACTAGACCTATGTGCTAAAGAATCAATATCTGATTCTGAATTATGATGAACTGAATAATTAGATAAATCAATGTGATCAGAAGAATTATGAATATCAGAAAGAGAAGTATCAATCTGAATAGAATCACTCTGGATGGATATATCAAGAGGAGTATTATGGTCACAAGAAAGGTCAGGCATAGAAAATGGTAAAGTAGATGAAGGTGTATGGGAAATTTAGGCAATGGAAATATGTCTTCATAAAAGACAACATGCCTGGAAGTATGAATGATTTTAGTTAAAGGATCATATAACAAATATCCTTTAGTAGTTAATGGATAACCCAAGAAAACTGTACGAATAGCCCTTGGAGCTAATTTGTCTGAACTGTGTTGAAACAAATATGCTAAACAACCAAATGATCTTAAATGATCATATGTAGGTGATTTTGTGAAAAGTTTTTCAAAAGGACTGGCATGGACTAGAACAGATGAAGGGATTCTAGTTATGAGATAAGTAGAAGCCAGAAGACAATATCCCCAAAATGAGTCAAGAAGACAAGATTGGAATTTGAGTGCTCTTGTCATTTCAAGAAGAGTTCTATGCCTCCTCTCAACTCTCCCATTTTGTTGGGGAGTGTAGGGGCAAGTAGTCTGATGAAGAATGCCATGTTTAGCAAAGAAGCTAGTAAGGTTAGAGTTGATAAACTCTCCACCATTATCACTCCTTATACATTTAATAGAAGAACTGAATTGATTTAGGACATAAGCATAAAAGTCTTGAATAGACTGAATGACATGATGTTTGGTAGGCAAAAGTATGGTCCAAATAGCCCTACTGAAATCATCAACAAGAGTCAAAAAGAATTTACAACCAGTATCAGTTGGAGTCCGATAAGGACCCCAAACATCACAATGCAGTAAATCAAAGGAATGTAGAGACTAAGAAGTACTTAAAGAAAAAGGTTGTTTACAAAGTTTTTCTAACGGGCAAACATTAGAAGGGGTAATGGAACAAGGACTAGATGAAACACTAAGTTGAAGTACAGGAATCCTGGAGATAACATTGTGTGGTATGTGACCAAGTCGCTTGTGCCACAAAGAAGAAGAACTATGTGTTGTAGCAGAATGAGCAGAAAGATGAGAAGACTGACTGATGTTGACAGAAGAAGTTGGCATGACATTGTTCAGCTGATATAAGCCATCTACCAAATTACCAAGTACCAATTCCGTCCTCTGGGATTGGTCCTGTAAAATACACTTATCAGAAGTGAAAAATATGTGTGATTTGGTTTGAGATGAAAGTTTGCTGATGGAAAGCAAATTGAAGTTAAAAGAGGGTATTAACAAGACACCATGAATGAAGAATGAAATGGAGTGTAAATGGACATATCCCATATGAGTAACATTTGTTGTTTGACCATTAGGAAACTTGACAGAGATAGGTGAATCAAGAAGCTTAATATCATGCATGAACGATGAATTACAACACATATGATTTGTTGCCCCGGTGTCTAAGATCCAAGTATTGGTTGTAAGACTAGAAACAGACATTAAGGATAACACAGTACCTGCTATATTATGTCCAGAAGAAAAAGAATTAGGTTGAGAAACAGAAGCAGACCTTTGTAAATTCTGAAGAAGAGAGTTCATTTGAGCTTGTAAAGCTTCCATTTGAGAATTCAGATGTCCTGCATCAGATGAAGTGGAGCTAGAAATAGGATTAGAAACATCAGAAGAAACTTGAAAAGCTTGACTAGGCTTGGAGTTTCCAGTAGAAGGCTTGTTGAATGTTCTTTTCTTGTTCCTATTGTTGGGATTATATGGATGATCAGCTGGATACCCAATCAGTTTATAACAAGACTCTTTAGTATGGTTTTTACCATGACAATAAGAGCATTCAGAAGTCAAACGTTTTTCAAACCGCTTATAAGAACCAGTAGAACCTCCAGAACCTCCAGCATAGTGAGCATTGCGTTGAGAAGTATTGTGTTGAGGAACGTTAACCATCATAGCAATAGGAAAAGAATCACCACCATGAAATTTCCTTTGTTTTTCTTCTTGTTTAATGAGCATAAAAGCCTGATTCACAGACGACAATGGATTCATCATCAATAAATGTCCCCTTGCAGTAGTATAACTGCTGTAAAGTCCCATTAAAAACTCAATCAACCTTCTCTTTTCAAGTTTCAATTCCCAATCATTCATAGCACCACAAGAACAATTAACAACAGGATATAAAGCCCGTAATTCATCCCAAAATCCTTTTAATTTGTGAAAATATAACTCGACCGAATCATTTCCTTGCTCTAGTTGTTAGATCAGGATTCAATGATCGTCAGGATCTAGACTCAAACTGACCAGGATTGCTGAGGTCATCAGTATTGCATGGTCATCAGTATTTGATCAAGCGTCAGTATCGGAGTTATATCAGGACTGGGATCAGGATTGATCATCAGGACTGGAAGCTGATCAGGATTCCTACTTCGAGTTATATTTGGAGTCTAGTTAAACATGGAAGTTTATTTTTTCGGTTCCTGGTTTGTAGTAATGTAGCTATCAATTTAGGATAGGTTTCAATCTTTGTAATTGATTAGGACTTATCATTGATAGAGAAGCTGTGTAGTATATAAACACAGTTTAGGTTTTGGTTTTAACAACCAATCGTATACAAGAGTATTTTTGTAACCTAGCAGCTCTCAAGAACACAGAATTTCTTGAGAGAGTTTGTAACAGTTTTATATCAGATTTAATAAAATTGTTATCCTTCTTTCATATTTGTGATATATACTTTACTAAGTCGAGAATCTTATATAATTGTATTCAACCCCCCTTTTACAATTGTTTATTACTGGGCAACAATTGGTATCAGAGCAAACTGATTTAAATTTGAATCAGATACGATCTAAGATGTCGACAACCAAGTATGAAAGAATGAAAATTCCCATCCTGAAGAAATCAGAATATCCAACATGGAAGGTAAAGATGTTGATGTACCTGGAGGCTATGGATCCTGACTACTTGGACAGGATTCAGGATGGACCATATATACCTACAAGGATCATAGAACGAACAGAAACTGTACCTGAACATTATGTGGTCAAGGCGAAGAGTGAATGGACTCCAGAAGAAAAAGCTCATGTGCTAAGGGATGCAAAGATAAAGAATATTCTGCACAATAGTCTTGATGATGTCATGTCCAACAGGGTGATTGCATGCAAGTCTGCAAAAGAAATCTGGGATACTTTGGAAACTCAGTGCCAGGGATCTGAATCTATCAAGAAGAACAGAAGGGCTCTTTTGATTCAAGAATATGAACAATTCGATGCTAGACCTGATGAGAGCCTGACTGATTTATATGATAGATTCCTGACACTCCTGAATAACCTATCTCTAGTTGGCAAAGAGTATGTTTCTGAAGATTCAAATACCAAGTTTCTAAGAGCTTTACCTGAAGAATGGGATACACAGACCTCGATCATTAGACATCAGTATGATCTCAACACTGTGTCTCTTGATGAAGTCTATGGAATGCTAAGAACTCATTATCTTGAAGTTCAACAGAGAAAGAATAAGAAAGGCAGCAAGGCAAAATCTATTGCTTTGAAAGCAGAGGCTAAATCAAAAGGAAAAGCTGTGGAGGTCTCTAAGAAGAAAACAAGAATAGTTGAGTCAGATCCTGATGACTCATCATCAGATACTGATGGCAATCCTGATGCCAATACTGATGATGACTCTTCTGACTCAGACATGGAAGAGATGGTTGCTATGATAGTCAGAGGCTTCAAGAAGATGAAGTTCAGGAAGGCTAGAAGACAAGGCAACTTTCAGAAAAGGACCTTCAATGCAGACAAAGACAAGTATATCAAAAAGGACAGCAAGGGTAGCAAATTTGACAAGTCAAAGGTTAGATGCTACAAGTGTAATGGTATGGGTCACTTTGCTTCTGAGTGCAAGAAGACAAAGGCACTCATTACATCAAGCAAGGATTGGATGGACTCTTCCTCAGAATCTGATACTGAGGTGGTCAACTATGCCCTAATGGCCAATACTGATGATACTGCTATTCTTGATGATAAGGTACTTAATATTGTCTTTGATTTTGATTTTGATACTGATAATGCTTCTGAGTTAAGACGTTTTCTAAAGTCATTGCATATTAGCTTTAGAAGTCAAACTGCTGAAAATTCTAGAATCTTATCTGAGATGTCTGAACTTAGGAAAATGAATGAGCATCCAGAAGCTGAATTTTCTTTAATGCAAAAAGTACAGATAGAATGTGACAATGCTAAACACATGTACTTAGAGATGAAACTTAAATGTACTGCTCTTGAAAAGGAACTTGAAGATGCTAATGAGAAAATCAGAACTTGGACACACTCTGGTAGAAGATTTCATGAGATTAATACCTCTAAGAACTGGAAAGAGTGTCTCGGTTATAAGTCAGATGAAGATAAGAAATTGAAAGAGAAAATTGTTATTGATGAGACAGTTAGTCCAAAAACCTATAGACATGTTATAGACAAAACCAAATCTAAGATTACTCCTGTTAATTTTGTTTTTGGTAAGGATTCCAATTCAACTTTTGAAAAGGGATCTACTTCTGTTCAAAGTGTCAAAATTATGAAGTCTAAACCTATCTTGAGTGAAGTGACTAAGAATGTAGGTTTACTGTCTCAGAAACAACTTAAGGATAAAATCTGTGAGGTTACAGATAGGAAAAAGGAAGCTACTATTAAGAGAAACAGGAATGGTAAAATTGGGATTAATAAAGAGAATGGTTATAAATATATCCCAAATTCACCTAGGAAATGTTGTTTTACCTATGGGAACTCTAATCATCTTGCTATTGAATTTAAAAAGAGTTTAAAGAAAAGTACTGAAATTTTCTATTTCTGATGTCAGGAGTAGATCAGTATTTTATAAACCACAGAAGTCCTGTTTTCATTGTGGTAGTATATGGCATTCTATTTATACATGTAAAGAGTATCATGATTTGTACTATAACTTTTATGATCCATTGTCTAAGTTTGATAAGAGTACAAAGTCTGGTAGAATTGAGAATGTCATAGTGAAGCATGCTTTTGTTAATACTGATACTAACAAAACAAATCCTGATGGAGTAAATCCTATCAGGACTGCTAAAGTCAGAAAGTCTTCTGCTGCTAAAATTAATAAATTGCATGGAAAAGGAACCCAACATGTATGGGTTCCTAAATGTTCTAACTAGTGTCTTTCTATTCTGATTGCAGGGAAAAAGGAAAAATGTGTTAGTCATGGATAGTGGATGTTCTGTGCACATGACTGGAAACAAAGCCCTGTTATCAGAATATGAGGAAAAAGCTGGCCCAACTGTGTCTTATGGAGATGGCAACATTGGACAAACTTTGGGATATGGCAATATAATCATTGGAAATGTCATCATTGAAAAAGTAGCTCTAGTGAAGGGACTAAAACACAACTTGTTGAGTATTAGTCAAATCACTGACAGAGGTTATCATGTCAATTTCTATTCCACTCATTGTGAAGTAGTCAGCAAAGAAACATGAATGATTGCATTGACTGGCTACAGGCATGGTAACATATATGAAGCCAACATTCAATCAAATACTGATGGCTCTCCTACTTGTCTAATCAGTAAAGCATCAGTAGATGAAAGTTGGAATTGGCACAAGAAGCTTTCTCATCTCAACTTCAGCAATATCAATGAGTTGGTTAAGAAAGATTTAGTTAGAGGATTGCCAAAAGTTTTATATACTCCTGATGGACTCTGTGATGCATGTCAAAAGGCTAAACAGAGAAGGACATCATTCAAGAGTAAATCTGAATCCTCTATTGAAGAACCATATCACATGCTGCATCTTGATCTATTTGGTCCAGTCAACATTATGTCCATCAGTAAGAAAAGGTACACTCTTGTAATTGTTGATGAATATTCTAGATTCACCTGGGTGTATTTTATGCACAGAAAAGATGAAACTCCTGAAATACTGTTGGATCATATGAGAATGATTGAGACATCCACAAAGTTCAAAGTCAAGATACTGAGGAGTGATAATGGTACTGAATTTAAGAATTCAAAGATGGAAGAGTTCTGCAAATACAAAGGAATTATTCAACAATTCTCTGCTCCTGGCACACCTCAGCAAAATGGAGTAGTTGAAAGGAAAAATAGAACTCTTATTGAAGATGGCAGAACTATGTTGGAAGAAGCTAAGTTACCTACATATTTCTGGGCAGAAGCAGTCAACACAGCATGTTATACACAGAATCTTACATTGATAAACAGACATGGTGTAACTCCTTATCAATCTCTCAAGGAGAAGAAACCAAGTTTGAAGCATCTGCATGTGTTTGGCTATAAATGTTTTGTTCTCAGAACTCATCCTGAACAGTTAGGAAAATTTGAAACTAAGGCTGATGAAGGAATTTTCATAGGCTATCCTGCATCAAGAGCCTTCATAGTTTTTAATTTGAGAACAAGAACTGTCATGGAGTCAATACATGTATCTTTTGATGATAAGAAGATAACTGGAATCAATGAAGACTCTCATGATAGGCTGATTTTTGAAAATGAAGCTACCAAGGAACCTGAAGAAAGTGAATCAGATCTTGTCAATTCATCAGATCCTGATGGGTCACCAAATCCTGATGATCCATCAAATCCTGATGTCACACCAAATGCTGATGGTGCTAATTCTGATGATGCAAATAATGGTAACACATCTAGTAGTGCAAATGTTGAGTGGGAGCAACAACATTCTACTACAAGTTCAGAGTCAACTCAATCATCAGGACAGAATTCTTCAGATACTGACTCAAATGATGATCCTGATAATTCATCAGGAAGAGATTTCAACAATTCAGGGGGAGCTTCTACTGAAGCAAATTCTTCAAATCAAGATAACACCAATCCAGGGGGAGCATCTACTTCAAGGACTGATTTACCACCAGCAAGGAAATGGACTGCAAGTCATACTCCTGATTTGATCATTGGAGATCCTGATACAGGTGTTCAGACAAGAAGTGCAACTCAGAATGAATGTCTATACAATAACTTTATATCCAAGGAGGAACCTAAGAAAGTTGAAGATGCACTCAAAGATGCTGATTGGGTTACTGCAATTCAAGAAGAATTGAATGAATTTGAAAGGAATGAAGTCTGGAAACTGGTACCAAGACCAAAGAACAGGTCAATTGTTGGTACACAGTGGATTTTCAAGAACAAGACTGATTCTGATGGAGTCATAATCAGAAACAAAGCTAGGCTAGTTGCAAAGGGGTATTCTCAACAAGACGGAATTGACTATGATGAAACTTTTGCTCCTGTTGCAAGACTAGAAGCCATCAGGATCTTTCTAGCTTATGCAGCTCATAAGAAATTCAAGGTTTTCCAGATGGATGTTAAAAGTGCTTTCTTAAATGGTGAACTGGAGGAAGAAGTCTATGTTGAGCAACCTCCTGGTTTCATTGATCCTAAATATCCAAATCATGTCTATAGATTGGATAAAGCACTTTATGGACTAAAGCAAGCTCCAAGAGCATGGTATGAAACCTTAGCTCAGTTCTTACTAGAAAGTGGATTCAAAAGAGGTACCATTGATAAAACTCTATTTTATTTGAATCATGTTAAGGATTTGCATTTAGTTCAGATTTATGTTGATGATATCATTTTTGGGTCAACAAACAATAAGCTGTGTGAAAAATTTTCTAAGCTTATGCAGTCAAGATATCAAATGAGCATGATGGGAGAAATGAGTTATTTTCTTGGTCTTCAAGTTAAACAGACTGATGATGGAATTTTTATCAATCAGTCAAAGTATACAAGGAATTTATTGAAAAGGTTTAACATGGAAGACTATGCTACTGCAAGTACTCCCATAGCTACAGCTACCAAACTTGATCCTGATCAAGGTGCTGAGGTAGATGTAACTCACTACAGAGGGATGATTGGCTCTTTATTGTATCTCACTGCAAGTAGACCAGATATCATGTTTGCAACCTGTCTGCGTGCAAGATTTCAAGCAAAACCTAGGGAAGCCCATCTGATTGCAGTCAAAAGAATTTTCAGATATCTCAAAGGCACTCCTTCACTTGGTCTTTTGTAGTAACCCTAATTTTCAGGGTTTATTAATATTATTATTTGAATGATTTATTGAGTTTCTCAAAAAGGAGGAATTGTATTATGTGTATATTTTATTTAAAATAATTGTGAAAGCTGGTTATGTTATCTGGGAAATTAAGTGCGAATTTCCTAATTATTTTGAGTAATAAAAATAGTAATATTTATTTATTCAGATTAATTTGAAAATTTCTGTAGTATGTGATTAAATGTTTAAAATGATATTATGTGGATACGTGATGTGCTATTATGCGATTAAAAATGATTTTCAGTATTTATTAGTATCGTATTAGTTCCGCTAAATTTCAATTAGTGGGCTAATAAAAGTATAGTAGATGTTATCCTTATCCTATCTAATTACTAAAGAAATATATATATAATACACACACCACAAACACACTGCGCATACTTTCAGTACAGGAGAAGAAAGAACAGACCCCCCCCCGCCCCCCGCCGTCAATTTCACGCTCCACCCTCCTCTGTCTTCTCCAGCCGCGCCACCAGTCGCACCATCTTCCCCAGCTTCTGTTGCCGCCAGAACCACTGGTTCTTCCCTTCCCGTTCATTCCACCGCCGGTGGTTTTCTGTCCAGATTTCCCGAGCACCGCCGCCATGCAGCTCCGGCCAGTGAGCTCCGTCGCAGCCACCGCCCCTACTCATATCTTCCTTCCGATTGAATGATTCAGTGGGTAAATATACTTATGCATAACAATCGATCTATAATTAATCGTTTTGTTTTATATTCTTGTATATTTACAATTCGTTTTTTTTGAAAATTAGTTATGAATTCGTTTCTTTTTGTAGTATTGATTATAGATTCGTTTTTATTGATTTATGTTAGTTAGGAAATCGTTTTTCCTGGAGTAATTAATAACTCGTTTTTGGTTGTGTAATTTATGAAACCATTTTTACTAATTAACTAATAATTCGTTTTTATGTATTAATTAAGGAAATTACAAAATTTGTTTTGTAATAATTAAGCATAAAATTCGTTTTATGAATTTGTGATATTCATGAAATTGTTTTCTTTTGGTAATTAATTACAAAGTCGTTTTTAAGAGGTGTTAAGTACAAATTCGTTGTTTTTAGTACTGATTTGGGATATTAATAAATCGGTTTTTGGTAATAATTGCATATATAATTCGTTTATTTTAATTAATTGAAATTGAGAATTCGTTTTGTGATTGTTAGTATATTGTGGCGATTGATAGTTCGGGTGTGTGATATTAATATAATTTGTTTTCTTGCTAGTATAAATTTTTGACTTGAGTTTGTGTTCTAAATGGTTATTGCATAGTTATTGCAAAATTTTGAACTAGTTCATAATAGTTTGAATAATTATGTTAGTAGTATTTTGATATTAAATGATTGTGAGGTTTATAGAGTTGTTTTATTAAGTACGCGTTGAGTTGTAATTTTGGTTAATATTAAGTTGCTAACAATATGTTGTTTAGTAAATAGATCTTTAAATCCATGTTTAACTGAGGTCAGTGTATAAACTTATTTATTTGATATTAATTGATTGTATTGGTTGTGCAAGTGCTTGGGGTGTGTTAATTAGTGATAAGTGGATTTCATATCTACTTGGAACACCTTAAATCGGCTTAAATTGATTGTTTGTTCTCAAGTACATGGTGTTTTTGATGTGTTTTGTGTTAGTGTATGCAGAATTGCTTCGTCAGCAGTGTGGTGAAGTTTCTAGGGTTATGTGGTGCTATTTGATCATTGTTGAGGAAGCCAAGAGGTTGCGGAGTTGAAGAGAGCATGAATTGTCAAGGAAAAAGCAAAAGGAAGAAATTGACAGAAGGTCAGGCGTGCCCACCCCTTCCAGGCGCGCCCACGCCCTAGGTGGAGTCCATTCCAAGCGCGCCCAGGCCCTACAGGCGCGCCCAGCCCTGAAACATTCTGGAAAAAGGCAACTTCGATTCTGAAAAGGAAACCAGCAGCAACAAGTTAGCAGAAAGGCCTAGTTAAGCACTTGGTGGACGATTTCTGAGATATACAACCATATACTTATCTATATATCCATCCACCGGTGAGGAGAACAAGAAGACGGCTGATTACGAAGATCTACTTTTCAATTTATCTTTGTATTCTTCTAATTAGGCGATACTTTGGATTCTCGTTTGTTCTTTCATAAACCCTAGCACTTTTATTCAGTATTCTAGACTTATTATTATCATGTTTTCATCAGAACCCACGATGATGAAAGGTTCGATTATGAACTAATCGTCGTCGTGGGATTCTAACGGATTTATTTATGGATTTTAGTAGTTAATTGTTTTAAAGATGTGTGTGTGATGGCTAATTGATATCCTAGTTTGGTTGTGCTTATTCTTCTTGGATGCGTAGCTAACATCTATGTTGTTTGTTAATCTCTATTGAATGCGAAAGTGGATATAGAGGTTTAGAACTTGCCATGCTAGCATAGGTTTATGTATGTTTGTCATGCATGATTCGTAGGTGATTTTAACCATCTTACCTGCCCTATGTAATCTGAATGGATAACTTGCTCATTAAACCGTTATGTTTTCAAATCTTATAGACATATAGGGTCTAAGCATAATTGGTGTCTGCCCAACTTCTATCTATTTTGTGGATGTTTGAGTGGTATGGTATACGTATACTGAAAGGTAGCGTGTACTGATTTCGTGTTATCTGATTAGTTGTCACAACCGTCACATGCATTGATTAAAGACAAAAGGCTCTAGATGAAGTATTTAATGAAGTTAGGATCCCATGTTTTATTCTCATAAGTAATTCAACAACAAAATCTTTAGTAAATTTTAGTCTTGATAATTTGTTTAGTTAATTTAGTTAATCAAAACACAACTTTGATACTTGTCTTAGCATTGAACAATAGCCATACATTGTTGCATAAGTGCATAACTATAGTAACCAAAGCAGTCTCTGTGGGAACGAACTCTACTTTCATATATTACTTGTTGACCGCGTATATTTTGTGCGAACAATTAGTAGTGTGGTGCAGAGTTTATAAATTATTTATAAATTTTAGGTGGTTTCGGGCAAATTTAGATTGTTAGTTGTATATTGTAGTTTGAGGTATCTAAAGTTTGGCTGGGTTGTAAACCAGCCGTTTTGGAACTTTAGTATTCTGGTGGATTCCCAGTTTTGGGGATTTGTGTGGTTGTTGGTTGAAATATTTATGTTGTTTAATTTCTGTGATTATACAGGTTAATGTTGTGCTGTACTATGTGATCCGTCCTATGATTGGGGACGCAGCATAGTACATGCAAAATTTCTGGCTAGTCCTGTTTACGAACGGGTCATGCCGAAATTTCGTAAAATCTAAGTATTTATTTTATTATTTGTTTTAAAACCCTTAGAGTTAAAGAGTAATTGAAATTGATTATTTTTAATCAATTTTAGATAATAATGAAATTAATTTAATTGAACAATTAAGTTAAGAGTTAATTGGTGAATTTTATTAATTGGTTATTATTTAATTTTGATTATTTATAAATCAAATTTGATTATTATTTTCAAACTATTTTATTATTTTAGTATTTATTTATTCATTATCTGTTTGACTTGATTGATTTTAATTAATCGAGTGATAATCAGATTTAAAGTATAATGATTGTTTTTCGATTCATAGATTTTTATACTCAAATTTCCTTATTAAAGAAAGACCAAATATTTTCCAAAAAGAGTTTTAACTTATGACGTATTATGTGACTTATGTATTTTGTTGTGGAGTCGTGAATGTGTTTAGATAATATACTGAGTATGTTATTTTTATAATGGTGAGTTCAGATTGGTTAAGTTAAGTATGTAAATCTGTTTGTTGTAAATTGATTCTGGATTGTGGATGTTAGTTTAAAAACAGGTGGATTAGTATATAAATAGAGGAAGTGCTGCCGAATTTCCGGCAGAACTATTAAATGAATATTATTTGGTAAATGTATATGAGATGCTAGTTTAAATGCGTCAGTGAATGAAATGTGATTATGTGTTCGATGTACAACTAGTAATTTGTATAGTTATAGGAGTTGTCAGTCTATCCATGTACTATGTGTTACTTGAAGTATAGAAATCGTGTGAAATAGGAAATTGGCGTGCTAAATGCTAAGTGTTAAGTGCTAAGTGCTAAGTGTGAAGGTGATTGCTTATTTCTAAGTAGAGCTATTGCGAGTCAAGACAGGATTATGTTATTATATGTTTTCTGCAAGTTGAAGCAAGATTATATTTTTATGTTTACTGCAAGTCTAGGCAGAGTTATTTTCTCATATGTTTTCTGCAAGTCGAGGCAGATTATGTTGGTATTAAATAAGTTATGGATTTAATTGTGAATTGTTGTGGGTGATTGAATTAGTACTTTTGGTATTTTGAAAGCAGGGCAATGTCCACTTTACGAATAGGTCATGCCCAATTTTCTGTAGAATATACATGTGTTTAAGTTTATAAATATTTATATTATGTAAAATATAGTGCGAAGGCTAAAGTATATGTTATATTTAACTAGTGAATAGTTGGGCGGGCACGATCTCGATAGTGCAGACTCGTAGCAACCGCGTATGTGACGGAACCAAGAGTTACCAGAATGGAAATTGTGATGACGTAAGATAGAAAAGATGAGAATCTTAGTACTTCAGCTTTATGTGATAGCTAAGAACCAAAGGCAAGTTTACTAACTTGTACTCTTTTGTTCAGAGTATCGTATCAAGATTTTTGTTTTCAATTCTTAATTTAATTACTGTTTTATAACCCGATTCTTTCATTATTCTGAGATTGAGATAACCTATTGTTCGTGATTTGACGAACTCTATTTCATTTCCTAACTTGTACCTTGCAGCACCTTATATTGTCAGATTTAATCTTAATTCCCTGTGATGGGAAATTTAATTCTTATGCATTTGTTTTACCCTAATCCAGTTGATATAGTTAATCAGACAGTTGAAAGTAATAGTTTGAATTAATGAGGTGGTCGATTGTTCTGACACCTAACTCCCAGTGCTAAGTTTGAATTGGAAGTTTTTAATTAAAAATGAAATGTTTTAAGGACTGCAGACGCCAGTCAGAGTATCAGTATTATGTAGGCCAAAGTGGCCTTGGATCCAGTTCAGTATTTGGACATACCGTGGGTATGGTCCGGAGTTTTAGTGTGACTGATCATCCACTATAACTCATTGCGTCAGTAAAAATCCAATTCTAACTTACAGTTGATATTGATTATTATTGTTGTTCATTTTTCCAGTTAAATTGATTCTCTCATATATTGCCATTTTCTTGGCCAGCTGAGTTCATTTTTATACGTATTGCTATCATTGCATCATTATTTTATCTTGTGCAGAACTATATACTTGCTGAGCTTCTTTTGCTCACTCTTGCTTGTTTTACCTTT
This sequence comes from Heracleum sosnowskyi, assembly GCA_030848705.1. Classification (NCBI taxonomy): domain Eukaryota; kingdom Viridiplantae; phylum Streptophyta; class Magnoliopsida; order Apiales; family Apiaceae; genus Heracleum; species Heracleum sosnowskyi. The sequence goes on along the minus strand of CM061242.1, from coordinate 1,515,916 downwards.
TAACCCTCCAGTGAAAAAGATAGATTTCCAGTATCTAATTGCATAACTATGGAGCGAGATGATTCAAGATGACGTTGGGAAGATGAGTTGATGCAGAGCATGTGGACCTAGTGTAAGGGTATTGTATAGAGTTGATTTCTAGTAAATATAATATTGTATAAATTTAGTATTGCCTGGTATACTTCACATCGAAGTTATATCAGTGTTATAGATTTTATGTAAAGGGATTGTTGTATAAGAAAGTTTAAGTTTATTAAAGTTTGGATTCTTGTTTCTAGCACTATAGCCTAAAAGATTCTTGGTAGAGTTGGGGTCGTAGATGTTATGTTTGTTTTGGTTTTATATTTAGCAGGTGATTTTATTTGAGATTTCAGGTGACGACCCAAATCCACTGACCCCGGGATTTGGGGGCGTCACATCTTTGGTATGCAAGGGAATCAGATTTTGGGTTGTGTGGTTATTCCGATGCTGATTTTACAGGATGCAAAATAGACAGGAAAAGTACTTCAGGAAGCTGTCAGTTTTTGGGTGGAAGACTAGTTTCATGGTTCAGTAAGAAGCAAAAGTGTATTTCTACTTCAACAGCAGAAGCTGAGTACATTGCTGCAGGAAGCTGCTGTGCTCAGATAATGTGGATGAGAAATCAGTTGTTAGATTATGGCCTGTCATACTCAAAAATCCCTATTTATTGTGATAACCAAAGTGTTATTGCAATGACAGGAAATCCAGTTCAGCATTCTCTTACTAAACACATCAGTATTAGATATCACTTCATAAGAGAACAAGTTCTGGAAGGAACAATTGAACTTCACTTTGTTCCTACTGATCAACAACTAGCTGATATATTCACCAAGCCACTACCTGAAGCTACTTTCAATAAATTGGTGAATGAACTTGGAATGATGAATTTTGAGAATTTCTGAGAAAAGTTACAGAGAGGAAATTCTGATGACTATCAAGTCCTGATGGTCATTCTGCAAGGTATGTAATTTTGATCAAATCCTGATAGGACACAATCCTGACAGGAAGTCAACTGGTCAATCCTGATGGACAGGTCAGTATTTCATTGCTTAAATTGTGCCTGATTTTTCGTCAGTAACTGGTAAGAAACGTTTGAGTTTTAGTTGGACAACTGTATGCGCATGTGTGACACACTGTTAGACATATACATATAGTTCACATAAAAAGCGGTGCAGTTATGTTTCATTACACACGTAATTTGTCCACTAATTATTTGTGCACGAATCACAGCATGCCATCTGTCGCTGAGAGAGTAATATTTTGTTTTAACAAAATACATTTGATTTTCTAAAATCCTAATTACTCTCTCATCATCAGTTTTTCATCTTCTTTCTCTCTCTGTGTTCAAGAACTCTAATTTCTAAATCTCAATTCTTAAGTTTTCAACACAGTACCAATGGCGTCTTCATCATTCATGAACAAACAGACTTTGATTAGTGGTGTTACTTTTGCCACTAATAATTTTGTAGCTATTCTAGATCATCAGGAATTGCCCAATGAGTTTCACATAATTCAGGATTTTCTAGCTTCAAGCCCATTGAAGTTTGCTTTAACAGAACCTGCAAGTGTTTCTTTTAAGTCAGTTATGCAGGTGTGGAACTCAGTTACTTTTGACAAAGGGCATTCTGACTCAATCTTGATGAGTTTTGAATATGATGGGATTACTCACTATGTAACTCCTGCAATTGTGGAGGACGCACTACATTTACCTGTTCTTGGTGATGCCGTTCCTGATAATGTTTCGGACTCTACTCTCTTTGAGTTTGTTACAAAATTGGGCTACAATGGTGAAGTAAAGAGGTATGGCAACCTCTTCAGGACAAAGCTTAAGAAGGAATGGAATTTCTTCTTTGATACAATCAGCCGCTGTTTCCTGAACAAGACATCAAATTTTGATGCTCTTCCATCAGGATCTCTCAAAATTGGGTACTCTCTTATCCATTCTACAGTGTTTGATTATGGGTTTTTTATCTTAAAAGCTTTAAGTGATAGGAAATTAGATAAGTTAGGTTCTGTCTGTTTTCTTAGATTTTTACAATTGATATTTAATCACTTATGTCCTAATGTTGTTTTTGAGAATGATGTAGTTCTACCTATCTGTAGAATTACTGAGAATAATATTAAGTCCTTAGTCAACACTGATAAGGCAAATGGTTTTATAGGCAATGCCTTTATTCCTGATGAGGTCAGGTTTTTCTTACATCAGAAAATGCCTACTTGTTATGGATTACTTTCTAATGCTATGGGGCAAGGTCAATCACATCTTGTTCATAACCTAAGCATTCATCCCAAACAGTCTAAACAGTCAACAGCCACCTCTACTGTCTCTCAAAAGACTTTAGTTGTAAAATCAAAGAAATCAGCTACAACTGATGTGACAGGAAGACAATCAGTTTCAACGGATTTTTCCTCTACACCACTCACTAAAAAGAAGTTACAAGGGGGTGTACAAGGGGTCCTGGTAAAGAAAGCTGCCAAGGGTGTTAAGGCTGTTTCTGCTAAAAGGAAGTTAGTGCTCAGGGATGAGACTGATTCAGAGGAAGATTTACCTATATCCTCTATAATGAATGTGAATAAGGAAGTTGCTGATACTGCTACTGAAGCTGTGGTACCATTGTCTACACCACAAAAGAAAAGGAAATTATCAAAGAGCAGGTATCAAATTCCTTTAGAAAAGAAGCAGGATACTGATGTACAGGACACTTCTATTCTTAATGAGCAATCAAATTCAGATGCTCAAGCAAATCCTGATATTAGTATTCCTGATGCTGCACCAAGTCAAGTGATTCCTATTTCAGACTCTCCAGCACAAGACTCTCCAACTAAAAGACATTTTGATATTTCATGGGAGAAGTATGGTGTTGCTGCTTCCAATCTTGGGATTAAACATCCAATGGAAAAGCTAAGGAAAGCAGGGGAGTTAGTGTTCACTAGACGACAGAAGAAACTGAAGGGATCAAGCCCACAAGAACCTGGACCTCAAAGTGGTTCAGCAGCTCTTACTGATGATCCAGCCACACAAGAACCACTCAATCAAAGTTTGGGTGAAGGCTTAGCAATTGGAATGGTCACACAAGAACCATCTTCTCAAAGTGAAGATGCAGGCCAAGCTACAGTTTCTGAGAAATTTCCTGACAATGCTCAAGGGATTTCTGGTGCAGATGAAGTTGAAAGATTGGTCGAGGACACTGTCAATGAGGGAAGTACACAAGAACCTTTAACTCAAAGTGTTGAAGCAACTTCTGAACCTCAAGCTCCACAAGAACCATTAGTAGCAAATACTGATGCAAGCATATCAAATCCTGACGGTGTTACTCCTAATGCTAGTGGTGCTCCTGATACTGAGCCAATTCTGATACAGCCACTAAGATCACGACCAATGGAACATCCTATCACAGATTCTCAGGAAAAACTGAAAGGAATAGCTATTCCTGATCCTGACGTTACTTATGGTACTGATGATGATGACTCTGATGATAGTGATGATGATAATAACGAAGAGAAGGAACAGTTTGCCAGAGTTTTAAAATATAGTCTTGGAACTAACTATGGTTCGTCAAGCACCTTCATGACTGAAAAGGCTACTACTGGAAAAGACTTCAGACAAGACTTTTCTGTTCCTTTTGAAGATCCTGCTTAGGCAATTAGACAACATGAATGGAACAATTCATGGTTCAAATCTGCTGATTCTATGAGCTATCCTTATGCTCTAGATCATGCCTATGATGCAGTGAAGTTAATAGAGAATCAAGACTTGAAGAATCATTTGAAGGCAACTACTTTGTTATCCAAGAGCCTCAAAAATGAGATTGATTCTGTCAAAGATACAACAGAATTGGTTAGGACTGATATATTTAATAATTTTACAAAGGTGCCTACTGCTCTTCAACTAAGAATAGTGGAATCCCAAGTCAAGTCAGTCATTACTGAACAAACTTCCATCAACAGCAGAATTGATTCACTTGCTTCCAAGGTAACTGACATTCAAACCTCTCTTACCTTAATTTTGAATATATTGTCAAATCCTGATGTCAAAAAGGGGGAGAAGGTAAGTCAGACAAAATGTACACCTGATCTAGTATTGATGAATAATGATGATGACTAGTACAAAAATGATCTTTTACGTCGCCTATTATACGTCGGTTCTATCCAAAGGCGACGTATAAAATACTTATATACGTCGGTTCCGCCTAAAGGTGACGTATATAAGTGTTTTATACGTCGGTTGAGGAAAAGGCGACGTATATAATTCTACTATATACGTCGGTTGAGTAAAAGACGACGTATATAATGACATTATACGTCGGTTGAGGAAAAGGCGACGTATATAATGCTACTATATACGTCGGTTGAGGAAAAGGCGATGTATATAATGCTATTATATACGTCGGTTGAGCAAAAAGGCGACGTATATAGATTTTTTTTACATCAGCCATCTTAAACTCCGACGTATAAAATTGTCTCTTTTTATCAAATATTTGAATCCAAACGTACTTCACTCTTTTATTTCCCCAATGCTCTCCACTGTCCCCAAATTCAACCCGCTCTCAGTCTCAGTCTCTCTCTCTCGACTCTGTTCTCCTCTCCCTCTAAATTCTCTCTTTCTCTTCGTTTTTCCTTCAAATTGGATTGTGTTAATTCGTCCTTTTGATAACCAAATTGAACATCTCTTAATCCCTTGCAGAATCGTATTATTTTTGTAGGGATTTGAGAGTATCGAAAATTAGGGTTTTAATTGGGGATTTTCTTGTTGGGGTTCGATTCTTGCGGTTTTGTTGGTTTAATGGATACAATTAGCTTAATTTGATGTTGAGTTATGTTTTCGTAGCCAAATCGTCACATACCACCAGTTTTGGGGCGTTGAGCGCGATTGGGCCGTCACCGGCGATGAACTCCGGTGAGCCGGTGACCCTCGGTTCATTGCTTTGTTGCGTGTTATGTGATGTACTGTGATTATATGATGCTAATCGGGATTATATGTTCAGTTGTTGTTAATAGTAACATTTCTCTAAAATTAACATTGAGATGCAACCGTCTAAAATTGATATGGTGTTTATATCAGGTAAAAACATGCATGCTTCCCACAGTAGGCATAGTGAAAGTGCTCTATGACCGCTTGAAGCAATATCCAGTTCAAGGTATGTAGTATTTATATTTTCGTGGTTACAATAGTGTGGAGTCAGAGCTGATTTTGGCTGTATTTTTTAAGGCAGCTCTAGTGGTTGACCCGGTCATGGTATCAACTAGTGGTGATGTGCTGGCTGGTCCTTCCATTCTTGATACATTTAGGTAAGAGTAGTCGGTTTCTGGGCAGAAATAAGGATTTGTTATTTTAGAAGAAAATATTTATGGTTCTACATATCTGCTTACTCGCAAGTCACCAGAACCTAGTCTATGCCTACTCACGGCAGCATGTACCATTTTTGTTGTTTTGTTTTGAGACGAGCTTAAGGCAAATAAGTTATCTTTAGAGATTTTTTCCCTTAAGGAAACTAATTTAATGGTTGTGAAAGAGATTATTATCATTATCACTATTATTTAGAGGGTAATTTGGTAGAGCTTTATTGTTAATCGAGTTTGCTGGTCCATATTACTTCTACACATAAATAGCACTATGATAACTTGATAAGTGACTAGATGGTAACGAATTCGGACATTTATATAGTGAAGATACACCCTTTTTATTTATTTTTTGACAGGCTTCCCCTGTGGGAGGAAAAAGTGTTCTTTTAAAGCTTAAGTTTAAAAAAACAATTGTGTCAAACGAGATTATGCTTGTTCTTCTTTCGGTGTATCCTATGTAAACAGTCATCACATCATATCACGTTGCACTAGTGCATAAAGCAATGCCGAGGATTTCTACATTTGTTCAATCATTTCCTTGCAACATATTGATTACATACTATAATATGGAATCTGAACAAAGTCTTACTCGTAACTAAGTGAGTGTAATTAATTATCACCTGTCAAGGTGCTTTCTTGTTCCTAAATCCTTTTTGATTAAATGTGGCATTGGCTGAGCCAAAATGGTTTTGAAGACAGTATTTGAACAATATTTATCTCATGTTTTGCTGCACTTGTGTTTTGCGTAATTAGGAGTCGGATTGTAATGCATTTAACTATTCTACTCTCTTACTCTCTTCATATTTTCATGATTAATTATAATATTAACTAGTTAGCAATCTTAGGTAGTCATGTTTTTTGGCATATATACAGGGACCAGCTTCTTCCCATGGCTGATATAGTAACTCCTAATCTGAAAGAGGCTTCCGCATTACTTGGTGGCATAAAACTGCAAACAGTGTCTGACATGCGTTCTGCTGCAAAGTCCATATATAGTATGGGTCCAAGGTTAGTTCTTGCCTTCTGGACTGTTTTTTTTTTTTAATTTTCAAATTCTTGAAGCAGCCCAACTCCTAAAATTGGTCTTTAGATGAGTAAGAACTTTACACGCTTTCACAGTTGAGTTGCCATTTCTTAATTATGCATGGGATACCTTAAACTGTCCTTGTCGTAAAATCTAGATGTTGAAATGTTATAGTCTATCCCGAGGATATCGTGAGCAAGCTGACACCTATGAGGTCTGTCTCCAGATTACTGGAAATAATTGTATTTGTCACGTTGCCAATGTAAAAACTTTGTTGGTTAATTGGTAATGTATGGATCATCTTATAAAACAATTGTAGTCATTATTGAAACTATTCTTTACATGTTATATTCCTGAATTTTTTTTTTGTAAGTGAACACCTTGTGTGAAATTTAATGTATGGTTTTGATTTGCAGTGAATTCTTGTTAGTCATTATTAACTTGATTCACGTTTGGAAAAGGAAAAAAAGAAGTCAAGTTCATCAACTGTTAACATGAAACAACGTATAGTTACTATTGCTTTTTAATATTGTAGAAATAAAATTAAGTATTCACAACTCACAACTCAAGTATTATGTTCCATAGAGTGGGCCTGTAAAAACTACAAGGGCAAAGACAGCAGTATTGTTAAAAGAAACTTTTACTACAACAATGACCTTATTTGTCTGCAATACAACACCTTTATGGAAATATCATATGCAGTTATGCACGCTGTTAAATATCTATATATCTTTTATTTTGTCTTGTTCAGATAGAGCATGTGCCTCTCTTGTGTATCTGCTTACTATTTAAAAGGTGGTGTTACTAATAATTTGTGATTTTCCTTTAGAAATGTGCTCGTTAAAGGTGGTGACCTCCCAGCTTCATCAGATGCTGTTGATATTTTCTTTGATGGTGTGTTATATACTCTTTCTTACTTTGATCGTTGATGCAGTAATCGTTTTGTGCTTCTCTGTGTTTTTCCTTTATTGCTCACACACCAATCTGATTCTGTTATTTAGGTTTGGAGTTCTACGAGTTGCGGTCCGCACGGATACAAACTCAAAACTGTCATGGAACCGGTTGTACTTTGGCTTCATGTATAGCAGCTGAACTAGCAAAAGGTTCACAGATGTTGCCAGCTGTTAGGGTAATTAATTTTCTTTATCTACATTAAGGGCTTAAGCATAAAGAGTGAGCTTATGCTCTGTTGTGTACTAGTCTGTGTGTACGCAAGATACTTATTGAGCTTTTCGGTTTCAGGTGAACAGGGTTTCTTGGACGAAAGGGTTTTAGGTGCATCAGTCAAGCAACTTAGTTTTAAATTTCATCATTGAATTATCATTCAATCTCAGTGTAACTTGTACAATCTTAATTACATGACATGGTTGACCCATTAGATCGGGAATTTGTAAACATTTTGGTTATTGTAGTTTTTTTTTTCCCCAAAGGTTATTGTAGTTTTTGGTTGTACAAAATTTTGTTAATGTATGTTTTTTTGATTATTGCACAGGTTTCTAGGTATGATTAGATTACAGAGGAACAAAATATTTTTTTTAAAATTTTTTGGACAATATACGTCGGTTGTTTAGAAGAACCGACGTAAAAAGATAACAATATACGTCGCCTTTTTTGTTTTATACGTCGGTTACTCAGACTTTTATACGTCGGTTATTTTGGTCTTTTACGTCGGCTTAATAACCGACGTATATTCTACCTTTTACGTCACCTTTTTAACCGACGTAAAAGACTGTGATTTTATACGTCCCCTCTCTATACGTCGCCATTTAACCGACGTATAAGGTCGATTTAACCGACGTAAAAGGCCTGTTTTCTACTAGTGTGATGATACTGGAAATGATGGTGGTGACAAAGTTCTACAAGGAGAAACCTCTGATGCTGCTGTTATGAAGTCTACAATTCAAACTTCTAAAAGTCAAACAATGCAGTCAACTCATGTTTCTGATTCTGGAGTTAAGACAGTAAGAACATTGGTGCAATCTCAGATCCTGATGGAAGAACAAATCCTGACAGGTGATCAAATCCTGATGCCTGGTCATGAACAGACTCTTGCTACAATTCCTGAAGGAGATGAAGATGTGATTATTGTTAATCCTGAAGATGCATCAAATCTATTCCAGAAGTTCACTACACAAGATGGTAGAATTGTTACTCTTTATCACACTGATAAAAGAGTTCAATAATTATTTGCAAGAAAAGCACTCTCTACAGCAAGTGAAGAATATCCTGATCTCTCACATGAAGAATTCTTAAATCAACAAAGAGAGATAATGGAAAGCTTTAATAACCCTGCTCCTGCTAGAGGTAGAGGAGGCAGAGGTATGAGAGGTGCTAGAAGAGGTAGAAGAGGTTCTTCAACTCATTCAATGCCTAGACAAACAAGGTCTAGAGGTTTAGTAATTGAAGAAATTCCTGAAGCTTCACAAAATCCAATAGATCCTGTTGTTAGGGATATTATTGAAAAGGAAGATAAAGAGGTTAGTGAAGAAGAACCAGAACTGAGAAGAAGACCAAGACAATCAACTCTCAGCAATACAAATCAAATTGAAGAATCTAATCCTGATATTGTTTCTAACAATATTCAAGATCCCGATGATTCTGAAATTCTGCAAGAGGTTGATTTGTTAATCTTATCCACTGTGGTTGATTTTCACAACAAGGAAGTAGATGAAGAAGAAGAAGCCAGAAGAAGAGAAATCACAAGAAGAACAAATAGAGATTTTAATCTCTATGTACAAAGGCTTAAACTTTCAAATGAAAGAAGGTGGAGAAATCCAAGCAGACGAGAATCTTTACTAGAAAGAAGCTATGCTTTTGAAAAGGAGAAAAATAAGAAGTGGAAACACATAAGTACACTGAGGTGTGATACACCTATCAATTTTCAGAATGGAGGAATTATAACAAGTGCTTCAAGTGTTATTGATTTATCTGATTTTGTTAGATCAAAAGCACTCTGGCTACGAATGTTTTCAAATATGAAGCAATTGACAAGTAATTCAAGAGGAGGTATTGGACACAGGGATGCTGAATATCTGAATATGTCTTATGTTGATCCTTACTCTTTGACTGAAATTGGAGGTACTTTAACTTCTGAAAACCTGAACAATTTATTAGCTGTTGATATAGTTATAGATTGTCATGATGGTATTGAAAAGAAAGAAAAGCTTCTGTACTTCATGAAAGATGGTAGTGTGAAGATTCTATCCATTCAAGATCTGTTGATGAAAACTACACAGGAACTGAAATATGTTCATTATCTTTTAAAATGGAAGAATGAAGTGTGCAAAGTATGGAGTGACATGATTTTGTCAACAATCAGAAGAAGACTGGATGGTGATAGAAATTACAATGGTAATTATACTTCCATGTATCTAAATCTAAGAGATCAAGATGTGGAAATGCAAAGGGGTACTGCTGTTAAAGAAGTAACCTTTGGCATGACTCAACTTAGTCTTAATCCTGATGGGAAGGAAATTGCTTATCTTTTGCTTGAAGAGCACAGTCTACAAAGAAGCTCAATTCAGAATCTCAGAGCAGCTATTTACCAGATTAATGAGGAAGGTGAAGATCTCAGAAATCTTAAGGAAAGACTGATTCAAATTCTTGAAGAAAAAGAAGAAAATCTGTTATCTAACTTCTTGAAGATGAATATGTTCTATCAAAGAATCTAAACAGATAAGTTGCTGCTGAAGATACTTGTACATTTTGTATATATGTTTTTGACATCATTGAATCTAGGAATCTATACTTTATTTTACAAAGTATGAGATTGGGGGAGATTGTTAGATCAGGATTCAATGATCGTCAGGATCTAGACTCAAACTGATCATGATTGCTGACGTCATCAGTATTGCATGGTCATCAGTATTTGATCAAGCGTCAGTATCATAGTTATATCAGGACTGGGATCATGATTGATCATCAGGACTGGAAGTTGATCAGGATTCCTACTTCGAGTTATATTTGGAGTCTAGTTAAACATGGAAGTTTATTTTGTCGGTTCCTGGTTTGTAGTAATGTAGCTATCAAATTTAGGATAGGTTTCAATCTTTGTAATTGATTAGGACTTATCATTGATAGAGAAGCTGTGTAGTATATAAACACAGTTTAGGTTTTGGTTTTAACAACCAATCGTATACACGAGTATTTTTGTAACCAAGCAGCTCTCAAGAACACAGAATTTCTTGAGAGAGTTTGTAACAGTTTTATATCAGATTTAATAAAACTGTTATCATTCTTTCATATTTGTGATATATACTTTACTAAGTCGAGAATCTTATACAATTGTATTCAACCCCCCTTCTACAATTGTTTATTACTGGGCAACACTAGTTTAAACAGAGCTCTCTGAATCTCATAAATCTTGTGTCCACTCACAAAAGCAAACCTCTCAGTAAGTTCATTCCAAACGGCAGATGCACTATCCATGTAATTCATACTATTACTAATTTCATCGGAAACGGTGTTTAGAATCCAAGTAATCACCATATCGTTTACACGACGCCAATGAGGAAACAACGAAGAAGACTCAATCGGAGGCTTAAAATCACCATTAACGATGACTAATTTATTCTTAGCAGATAAAGCAATCTGAATCGATCGTTTCCATGATGGAAAATTTTCAGATCCTAAAAGTTTCTTTGAGATTAAAACCATGCCTGGATGATCGTTTTTGTGAAGAAATAAAGGATGCAGATTACTATCAATAGTAAGGTTACTGTAATTGACATTATCCATTGAAGAATTAGTTGAATTAGGAACATTACCAATCGGATTTGTACTAGTTCTCAAGATGCCGATAGGATTGCCATGATTAGCCATAACTGCACTAGCATATGAAGGAAATGCAGGAAAATTGGTTCGATTAAGCCCTGGATTAGCAGATCGATTGCGAGACATTCAGAGATGAAGAAACCCTAGAAAATTGATCGAATTTGTAGAAATGAAGTGCGGAAAGCTCTGATACCATATAGAGATTCATGAAATGAAGAACTATAAGCATTTGTATCTACATTTACGTATGTACAATGACTTCACAGTGATGAAGAAGAAGAAGTATAAACTCCATTAAAGCTCTAGTGAGCAAACTAGAAAAGTTTGTTACAAGTAAAGTAAAAACAGAATCCAATACAATTTGTCCTTTTATTCTGTTGACTAACAATGTGTAACTAACTAACTCATAACCAACTATTGACAACTATTGACAGCTGCATGATTAGCTAATCATTACATCACTAATTGTGTAGATTTCTATATATCATAATATTCCCCTTCAAATTGAAAGGGAAGACTTGACGTTCAATCTGGAAAGAATGTTCCAATGAGCCTGCCTGCCCAAACCTTTGGTGAAAATATCTGCCAACTGAAGCACACTAGGAATATACAAAGGCTGAACAGTTTGTAATTGAACTTGCTCACGAACAAAGTGACAATCAAGGGCAAAATGCTTTGTTTTAGGGTGAAAAACAGGATCAGCTGCAATATCCAGTGCAGCCTGATTATCACAGTTAATGGTGATAGGATCAACATGAACGTTGTACCGCAATCTTCTTCAGTTTGTCACAATCACTTGTTTGAAATTGTTTAAGAGAAGGAAATGATCCGTCCTCAACTTCCAATTCTTCCAGATCGGGAAAGGACTCTAATCTTAGAAATTGAAGGCTTGGAAACGCATTATGACTGCAAACCATTTTGTTTCCCGGGTACACCATATTTAAGGCAAGAGCGGTGAGATTTGACAAACTTCCCATAGTGGGCATTGGATCTTCTGTGAACTTACTACCAGCTAGAGTTAATTCCGTGACTGAATCTAGCAGAAAACTTAGTTCCGATGGATCTTTTAGAGTACCCCATAAGGAGACGCTCTTGAGACGATTGCAAGATGAGAGTGGTTTGATTGTTGGAATATCAGAATATCTGAAGGTGAGTGTGAATGTTTGGAGACTTGTTAAATTAGTTACGCTCCCCAACGTATAACCATGTGCTCCCCAGTTACACTCTAGTTCTTTTATAGATAGTGTATGGAGGTTGGTGAGATTAGCAGTATCAATCTTCATCCATTCCTTAGGATGTATATAACGAAGAGTGTGTAACTTTGTTTGGTGGTTACCTATATTCAAACTCCCACTAATTTTGATGTCTAAATACCACAACTCATGCAGCTCACATATCTCTCTTGGAAATGTGGAGCGTCTTTCGCCTGAACCAAACAGAGTTTGTAGCTTTTTCAGCATGCCTATACTTGGTGGAATTATTAGAGGTTTTTCTGAATACGTCTCACCACCCATTAAGCCCTAGTACTTTAGGAGAACTAAATCCCCTATTTCTTCTGGTATCCTCTCTGAATCTACACTTCTCATATCTAGCACTTTGAGATTTTTGAATCTTGTGCACACCAATTTCATCTCTTCTAATTCAACTTTACCACTAAAATATTTTACTTGTGCCAATGAACGCAAACATAAAGCATCAAATCTACTCTTATGTAATTTCAAGTACTCATATATGTCATTGTAAATGACATGAAGCGGTTGTCCTTCCAACCAATGGATGGGCAGATAACCACCACAACAAACATACATGTGGCATAATGTAAGTTTAATTTGCAAAACAGTTAAATGCTGCAACAACAGAAATAGGGCTAGGAAATTGTACATACCTTGACATATCATTTGTAGAGAGCTCACCTACAAAGCATGTATGATGCACATGGTGCACTGCATTAAGAGACGCAGATGCATGGAATACAATGTCAGTAAATTAGATGACGATTAATAGACATACTTTACGTTTGTAAGGTTAAATTATTCACGTAAATCAAGCTACATCTATAACCTAACCTTTATTAATAAGCGAAATTCTTTTAAAATGGTACCAAAATTTGTTTCCATCTTCTTTTTTTTTGGTTTCACCCCTAAGTCCTATATCACATAAAACTAAATTTCTACCTCCTAAATGTTAGGTTTAGGGGCTACACACCAATTCAAGATTCACAACACACCAATGCAGAGCACACACACAACCAATCGATTAGTTTACAAGCAACCCACACAAAACATATATGACGTAGAAACAGCCACATCCCCACTTGTATTATTAATCAAAACAGTTATCAATAATACAATTAAAACAATAACACCTCAATGGTGTCCCAACTGATACTTGAGACAAACAGTGTTCAAGCATCTCCCAAACAATACCTAAGACGATTACATCTCTTGAGCCTTCACCTATCAAAAAAATAGAATATGACTATGTTTATATAGTCATCCAAAACTTAGCCACCAAGACTTTCCATACTTGTTTTACAAGACTTACCATACTTGTTATACAAGACTTTTTATTCTTGGTACATAATTCCGTAATTTAATCATGACCAAGACATACCATATATAATAATTGTCTATCCACACAATTATTACCATATATAACAATTGTCTACCCATACAATTATTACCAAAACAGTCTTAATCACCCAAATTCATATTACCATATTGGGTTGAACAACCGGTCAAACCCAACAATCGTCCCCTTCAACCCAATACCCATATCAGGTTGAACGGTAACCATCAGAGACATCAACGTTCGTCCGCCATGCCTCCCCTCGAACAAGAACCCTCTTGCTCTTTCAAACCTTGAGTAACCATCAGAGACATCAACGTTCATCCGCCATGCCTCCCCTCGAACAAGAATCTCCTCCTCTTGCTCTTCCGATCTTGAGAATCACTAAAACCCGTATAGTGACCTTCAAACCATCGTTCTTCAACATACCGATGTATCCATCCACAAATTCACGTGCATCATCCATCACGAGTGCCCTTCCATCAGTTGAGTCACACGGTTCTTGCTTTCTCAATCCATCGGCCTCTAGAAGAACATCACTAGAATCATCCAAAATTTTCACCTGGTTGATCAAGCCATTGAAACAATTGCGATGATCTCTTCCATCTCGAACCCGAATAATTGATCCACGGTGTAAGTCAACCGTCATACCACACGTAACTTTGTCTCATCCCACATTAGTAGGCTTCCTGTCAACGAATCCTTCATTGTACTCCGCCATATCAATTGAATCTTGAACTTTCCCTCAATCTCATCCATCTTGATCCACGAACCTTGGCTCTTGATACCACTTGTTAGGTTTAGGGGCTACACACCAATTCGAGATTCACAATACACTAATGCAGAGCACACACACAACCAATCGATTAGTTGACAAGTAACCCACACAAAACATATATGACGTGGAAACAACCACGTCCCAACTTGTATTATTAATCAAAACAATTATCAATAATACAATCAAAACAATAACACCTCAATGGTGTCCCAACTGATACTTGAGACAAACAGTGTTCAAGCATCTCCCAAACAATACGTAAGACGATTACATCTCTTAAGCCTTAACCTATCAAACAAATACAATATGACTATGTTTATATAGCCATCCAAAACTTAGCCACCAAGACTTGCCATACTTGTTTTAAAAGACTTACCATACTTGTTATATAAAACTTTTTATTCTTGGTACCTAATTCCATAATTTAATCATGATCAAGACATACCATATATAATAATTGTCTATCCACACAATTATTACCATATATAATAATTGTCTACCCATACAATTATTACCAAAACAGTCTAAATCACTCAAATTCATATTACCATATTGGGTTGAACAACCGGTCAAACCCAACAATCCTCCCCTTCAACCCAATACCTATATCAGGTTGAAATGTAACCATCAGAGACATGAACGTTCGTCCGCCATGCCTCCCCTCGAACAAGAACCCTCTTGCTCTTCCAAACCTTGAGTAACCATCAAAGACATCAACGTTCATCCGCCATGCTTCCCCTCGAACAAGAATCTCCTCCTCTTGCTCTTCCGATCTTGAGAATCACTAAAACTCGTATAGTGACCTTCAAACCATCGTTCTTCAACATACCGATGTATCCATCTACAAAATCACGTGCATCATCCATCACGAGTGCCCTTCCATCAGTTGAGTCACCCGGTCCTTGCTTTCTCAATCCATCGGCCTCTAGAAGAACATCACTAGAATCATCCAAAATTTTCACCTGGTTGATCAAGCCATTGAAACAATTGCGATGATCTCTTCCATCTCGAACCCGAATAATTGATCCACGGTGCAAGTCAACCGTCATACCACACGTAACTTTGTCTCATCCCACGTTAGTAGGCTTCCTGTCAGCGAATCCTTCATTGTACTCCGCCATATCAATTGAATCTTGAACTTTCCCTCAATCTCATCCATCTTGATCCACGAACCTTCGCTCTTGGTACCACTTGTTAGGTTTAGGGGCTATACACCAATTCGAGATTCACAATACACTAATGCAGAGCACACACACAACCAATCGATTAGTTGACAAGTAACCCACACAACATATATGACGTGGAAACAACCACATCCCAACTTGTATTATTAATCAAAACAATTATCAATAATACAATCAAAAAAATAACACCTCAATGGTATCCCAACTGATACTTGAGACAAACAGTGTTCAAGCATCTCCCAAACAATACCTAAGACGATTACATCTCTTAAGCCTTCACCTATCAAACAAATACAATATGACTATGTTTATATAGCCATCCAAAACTTAGCCACCAAGACTTGACATACTTGTTTTAAAAGACTTACCATACTTGTTATATAAAACTTTTTATTCTTGGTACCTAATTCCCTAATTTAATCATGATCAAGACATACCATATATAATAATTGTCTATCCACACAATTATTACCATATATAATAATTGTCTACCCATACAATTATTACCAAAACAGTCTTAATCAACCAAATTCATATTACTATATTGGGTTGAACAACCGGTCAAACCCAACAATCCTCCCCTTCAACCCAATACTCATATCAGGTTGAACGGTAACCATCAGAGACATCAACGTTTGTCCGCCATGCCTCTCCTCGAACAAGAACCCTCTTGCTCTTCCAAACCTTCAGTAACCATCAGAGACATCAACGTTCATCCGCCATGCCTCCCCTCGAACAAGAATCTCCTCCCATCAGAGTGCATCACCCATCCGCCATCAACATTTATTCCGATTAATGATCCGATTAATCCTCGATTATCCGATTAATTTCTAGACGGTGCATTCACCGATTAACTCCGATTCTCGCTTTTTACAACACTGCTCACATGGAATTTATTATATTTTTTTGACTAAAATATATTATCAGTCCTTTGGTATTTCGAAGTACCAAATTTGATTTCATCTTTTTTTTGTTTCACCCCAAAAAATATTAATTAATTTAATTAATTAATAAAAAATATTAATTAATTTAATAAATTATGTCAGGTGCACGGGTTATGATCTAATTCACAGATAAATTTAGTTCTAATGTGAAAATATACATCTAACATTCACTTGTAAGTTTGTAGTTTAAAACATTGAAATTAGTTTGTGTTTGAACACGCAATCACAGAGACAATTATCATAAACATTCATTGCGATCATAGATGTTTATCCGAAATGATCATAAACATTCTTCAAATTCATCATATAATTCAAATTTACAAACAAAAGCTTAAACAATTAGATAAATAACAGATTACATTACGCACCAAAGCAGCAAACTGCAAGATCATTTCAAATAATCAGTATTCGTGCACGTTTTGAGATCGATTGTCACTTTTCATTCTTTGTGGTGTTATCGCAACTGCTCATGTTCACACTAAGCACCAGTTTGTCGTCCATGTTTTTTCCTTTTTACCGTAAAAAATTAAGCGTACGTTCAAAATCTTAACACTGATTCGCATTTTAAAAACTAATTGTGACGGATTTTCATTTTTTAATTTTTAAACAATCTTTTTCAACTAACTTGAACCAAGTAGACAAATTATTGTAAATAAATAGTGTAAAATACTATACATGAAAAAGTTTAAAATTTTACAACTCCTATTTTCTACATCAGTATTTGTACATATTTATATTTATATTCATTTTTATTTTTTATTTTTAACTTAAGGAAGTACAAATTAAAAAATATAAATATAAAATTTAGAAGAAAAATAGAAAGTGCAAATCTTTCCAATTCTGAATAAAAAAACTAACAATAAAAATAAATTGTTACAAAGTTTATAAATTAAAGACCCTGAACCCAGAAACGTTCTTGTACCGCAATCTTCTCCAGTTTGTCACAACCAAGTGTTTGAAATTGTTTAAGAGAAGGGAATGCTCCGTCCTCAATTTCCAATTCTTCCATATCGGAAAAGTAGTCTAATCTTAAAAATTGAAGGCTTGGAAACGCATTATGACTGCAAACCATTTTGTTTCCCGGGTACACCCCAGTCAACTCAAGAGCGGTGAGATTTGACAAACTTCCCATAGTGGGCATTGGATCTTCTGTGAAATCACTAAAGAGTAGAGTTAATTCCGTGACTGAATCTGGCAGAAAACGTAGTTCCGATGGATCTTTCAAACTACCAAATAAGTATACGCTCTTGAGACGATTGCAAGATGAGAGTGGTTTGATTGTTGGAATATCAGAATAACAGAAGATGAGTCTGAATGTTTGGAGACTAGTTAAATTAGTTACAGACTCCAACGTATAACCATGTGATCCCCTCTTCTTCTCTACTTCTTTTATAGATAGTGCATGGAGGTTGGTGAGATTAACAGTATCAATCTTCATCCATTCCTCAGGATGTATATCATGAAGAGTGTGTAACTTTCTTTGTTGGTTACCTATATTCAAACTCCCATTGATTTGGATTTCTAAATACCTCAACTCATGCAGCTCACATATCTCTCTTGGAAATGTGTAGCGTCTCTCTTCCGCACCCAACAAAGTTTGTAGCTTTTTCAGGTTGCCTATACTGGGTGGAATTCATAAGTGGCTTGCTATTCATCCAGTCAATGCAAATCTTAATGCATACAAGGTTATTCAAAGAAACATCTAATCTCGGCTAACCTTTATAGTTCAAAGCCTGTTGATAATTGTTTCCCTCAAACATTACATGGGCAATGTTGTTGTTGCCCGGTACATTATTTTAGTTAGTTTGAATTTGCATGTTTGGTGAGTGTCTTGTAGCAGTTTACCAACTGTTTTTACATACCCATAAGTATACGTTCAATTTGCTGGTGTAATTTATTGATCATCAACTACCAGGTTTAAATCTTTTTAACCAAATTCCTTTTCTTGCTTTCATCAGCTACATAAATATAATTGACATTGACATTGTATTTCTGATCGCAGTTCAGGAGCCGCATCCTCGCCCGCACATACTCTAAAACTTAGACAGAGAATGGTATAATTACAAACATATATTAATTTTAAGTTTTAAATCTCATATTTTGCATAATGGCTATTAGTCTATAACCGCAGTTTCTCTTTTGTGACAATGTTTTCTTCCCAAATGTGATGCATTCCACAAACTTTGCCCTGTGATGTTTTGACAATTGCTTATTCTACTACGTTCTGCTTTATAGATACACCTCCTTCTTGGCAGCAGATTTCTTTTTATTTTATTAATTACTTCGAGCAATAGTTATTGCTTCCTATATGTTGGTCACCTACCCCTAATATAAGTTTTGGTAGATGCTACATATGTAGATTAAGCAGCTTGGTAGTTTAAGCGAGCTTCTGCTAGCAGATTTCTGTTTGTTTTATAAATTACTTCGAGCAATAGTTATTGTTAGGTCCAAAGTATCGTAGAAGGGGGGGGTTGAATACGATACTCACAAATAATTTAATTTTGTTCGCGGATTAATCTTTCAGTTCTATAACGAAATCAAACACACCAAACCAAATCAAGTTTCGGGGAATATATCTTTTTATAAATATAAACCTCGAGGGGTGCTACAATTTCTAATCCGTAGATTAGCTTCAATGAGTTTAAGGTTACACAAATACAAAACAATGATCAAGTTCTGAGCACTATTAATTTCTCTGATAATTTTCTCCGGCTCTTCTCTCTCTCAGTAATGTCTCTGTGTTTAAATCCTTAACTGAAGAAGACACTTTCTTCACTCTGTATTAACTGCAGACTTTGGTTTGAAAAAACCATCGAACCAAACTTGTAGAAACAATCCTGGCCGTTGGATCTTCATCAACTTGAAAAACAAAGAATACTTTTCACCTGCTCCACAATTTAAAAACCATCGAATGGTTTAAAAAACCATCGAATGAAATAAATCATTTTACCATTCGATAGTTTTTAAAACAAAACTTTCGAATGCCAAATTGATTCATTTTGGTTTTCATTGAATCACTTTTCATTCCATTCGATAGTTTTCTAAATAGAAAAACTATCGAATCATTTTCTTGTCTTTTATCAATTAATGATTCCACTGAGCTCCTGGGTGTTTAAGTAATAGACTGTATCACTTTCTTCTGAGACGATAAAACAACTTGATCTTCTTTTAGTGCCATCACCTAGTGCAACTGGTCTGGTTCACAGATGAATAACACCTGATCAATTCTTATTTTATGTCTTCAATATAGTGCTGCTGATAAGTCCCTTGTCGTTCTGGTTGCTTCATCACTAGAATCCCGTGGTACTGAACCCTAAATCATTCACATACTTCTGTCGTCTTGAAAGTCTTGTTTCTTTTGCTGTCACTGAGGCTTGAACATTTTCATGAACTTCTTTCTGTGACCTGTTTACGGACTTCAAGAATACATAACGTATTTTGATTTTTTGAGTTTACCTTTTCTTCTTTGATTCTGGATTCCTGTGCTTCGGTTAATATTATTGTCTGTCTTGTCCTTTGTTGAGTTGTAGTTATCTCTTTTACATATTATGTTACATTATGCTTTACAATCTCCCCCTATTTGATTGGATAGAGTTCGACAAGCAAATACTTCGAGGATAACTCAACTAACTAAGGAAACATTAAACTACTTAAAGTAAGACAGCGTAATAATATTAATGCATTCTGGATCAGATATATATACATTTCCAGATTTCATAAATCAAAAAACAATTAAACTTTATACAATGAAGTTGCTCCTCTAGTCTGAGCTGATAGTTCTTTTGTTCTTTGCTTCAATCTTCAGTCCATTCCAATCTCACCTTCTTCAATCATTGGATCGGAGTTAGCAGCTTGATAATCAATCACAGATAGATAGTGCAGTGGTTCTCCAGGTTTAAGGATTGCTCCTTGGATGTGTCTTCCAATATATTCAACCTCTTGACCCACTCCAGCCCATAACCATGCAATGTTAACATCTTTCTTGTTTAGCTTTGGCATGTTTGGCAATCTGGTATGCACTTCCAATCCTCTTTCCACTCTTTTCCTATAGTAAGGAACATTCTCCATTAGAAATCTTCTAAGAGTGTCTGCTGCTTTGTCCTTCTCCGTTGATGAGAATCCAGTGGATCTAAGATACTTCTCAACTGAGATTAGATAGTTGCTTGGGTAGTCTCTCAGTTTGTCCTTAGCCAAATAGCAGATTCTGAACAAGTCATTCGTCATGAATCTAACCATTGGAGGATCTTCAGTAATCTCTGGACTGACTTTCATCACGATCTCCTTAACGTTCTCACGGAGCAGTTCATTTAGCCTTGTAGTTCTTTGGATCTTGATGAGTATAGCTAGCCTGCAATTCTGTATATGTCCTCTATTCTAAAAACTTAGTGGAAATCACAAATGTACCTTTCTCCAGAAAACTGATTAATAAGCTCCAGGCACCATTTGCTTTAACCCCAGCATTCAGACAGATTATAGAGCTTCTCAGTGCTTTAAAGTAAGTCTGATCTTCAAGATTAGCACTTCTGATGTCCTGAATAATAACTTCCACCTCAGCATTGTCGTTGACTTCTAATCCGTCTTCAACTCCGCAAAAGGTTTTATAAGCCATTTCCCATTCAGTACCATCTTTCTTTGCCAGATCTATCATCTTCTTCTTCCTCACTTCATTATACACTTTCATTCTCTTTAGCTTTTCACTTCTCAGAATTGCTTGCTGTTTCTCTTTCTCAGCTTGCCTGGCATCTATTGCAGCTCTCTGAGCTCTTATTGCTTCCAAGGCAGCTTCTTCAGGTGATAGAGAATTTGCTTCTTCCATATCATCATCCAAGATAGGATGTTCTATTGGCTCTGGATAATATGGCTCATGCTCCTCTTGAATAGGTTGCTCATGCATGACCTCAAATTCCTCTTCACTTTCCTTGTCTTCCTCTACAAGCTCCTCAATCCAGTACTGTCTGATTGGAATAGCCTCAATAGTCTCCCAAACTCCCCATTTATCCTTCACCCCTTCTCCAACTTTCTCCCCCTTAGTTGAGGAATCCTCGATAAAAGCATCCTCAGCATAAAAGACATTAGAAGGATCAGGTTCCTGATAGGAAGGACCAGGTTGTCCAGATTGTTGATTCTTCAGCATACTCCATATAGACTGTACTCCGTCACCTTGATTCTCCAAGAAATCCATAAGCTGCTTATTAAATTCATTTATAGAAGCTAGCGACAGGTCAATGTTCTCCAATCTCGAGTTGGTAGTCTTTTCCATGTGATCCAGCCTCTTGTTTAGCTTAGACTCCACTCTTGAAAGGGTATTCATTGCATCTTTTACCCGCGCTTGACCATCCCGGATAACCAGAACGTCTTCTTTCAAAGCTTCATGTCCTTGAGACAGTGCAGTTACTTCATTCATGAATCCATCTTTAAGTTCCCTGACGTCCATCCTCAGCTCGACTAGTTCTTCCATAGCTTCCTTCTTAAAGGAGTCCACTGCCTACTTCGTACCTGTTATAGTGCCAGATGCACTGCCAATGACCCTGAATGTTCTTCTGGAATCAGCTGCAACCAAGTCAACTTTCTCTTGAATAGACTTTAAAGAAATATTGGCTTGACTGGAGGAGATCCCTTGGTCAAAGGAAGGTCGCAGTGGAACCTTGAATAGTGGATTTCCTTCTTTGTCTCGAACTGTCATCTCCTTGAGGGAAGATTGAACTTGTAGCTCTCTTTCTGTCGGTAACAGCAGATCATCAATATTAGGTAGGGTTAGGGTTTCACTCCTCACATTTGGTTCTGGGTGTACACTCAACGTTTCTGTCGGTGTTTGAATCATTTTTCCTTTCCCACTCAGGCCAGGTGTAAGTGTTTTTGTTTCACTCAAATCCTTTGTGCTGATTGTACCTGCAGAAGAGATCACCGTAGCCGTCCTTAAGGAGGTCACCAGTGGTGCAATGGGGCTTCGCAAGTCCCCGTCCTTGGATAAACCAAGTTGCTGATCATCCTTAGATGATATATCCGTTGTAGGATCTAGAGTTTGAATCTCTAGGGGGTTAGAAACAGGCTCTTTTAACAGCAGAGATCCCGAATCTTCCCCGTGAGTCTGTAAAGACTTCACCTCAGTTGACTCCTCAATAGTAATTGATTCACTGTCAACGAGTTGCCGATCTGCACCTACGTCAGACCCTTTACCCGCAGGATCCAGATATGTTCCATCTGGGGAGGTAGACAATGACCTTTTAGATTGTGCATTTAGGTCAAAGCCTTCTCTCGACGTCTGTGAAGACCCTTGGTTCTTAGAACCTTCAACCAGTGAACCTGACCGTAATATGGTCGGAACACCAGTTGCTTCCGTCAATTCTTCCTTACTTGATTGAGCTATTGGTTCAGATATTGCTTTCGTTAGCGTAGCCCAATCAGCATCAGAAAAATCAGTAAAGGGCGCTTTGGATGAGAGAAATGAAGTATCAGCAGTTGCCTCGGTTTCTGTTCTTCTCCTTTTAGAGGAAGGCAGAGCTGCTGTTGAAGGGTGTATCTCCTTATGTGGTGCTGCTTTGGCACTATCTCCCTCTACACTCATGGATGGTTCTTTAATGGGTATAGTAGGGGAAGGAGGTTCGTTTATGTTTTCATTTGGCTCTTCCAAAGGCTCTTCGACCGTGGTTAGAGGTTGTGGGTTTGCAACCTCCTGGTCAGGAATGGCCACTAAGGGCTCTGGATCAACATCCATTGGTTCAGGTGCCATTACAGGTTCAGGTTGTGGAATATTACCTTGAATTACCTATTCCCCTGGGGGTAGAAGTGGTAGGGGCACCGTTCTTAGATATTCAGTGAGAACAGTGGGTACCCCTGGAAGATAGTTGTTCTTCCTAATGAGAGCGGTTATTGCATTGCTCTTCATTCTCATGCACTCCTGGTTGGCTTCACCTTCAAAGATCTCCCGTTCATTATCTGTTAAGATATCATTGAGAATTAGCTGTAGGAACCTAGGATAGAAACAGAGCACATCTTCATCTATGCCCGTTCTTTCATCCAGTGGTCCCATGCATATGATTACTTGATCAATCAGTAACCGTCCAATGTTAATATGCCTATTGTTCGCAATAACAAACCCTATCTTTTGAAGGAATAAGGGAATACCATGCAGATTTGTTAGCTTGGCAGTAAAAACATGGATTAGGGTATGAAAGAAAAAGTTCCATGCTTTTGGCAAGTAATGCTTAAGGAACTCTCCCACAAAGAAGTTAGGTTGTTGACTTCTAATGAGAGTGAAGAAAGCATGTATCTCCTCAGTCGTGGGATGCGGAACAAGGTTTTCTGTTGGAAACTGAAGTATTCTATTAAAGTCATGTTCCGTCACCCTTATTGTCCTGCCCCCTGGCACAACAAAACTGAAGGATCGAATATTATTCTCACTTGTATCCGTGGCGGTTGTGTACAACGCAGTCAATTGATCAATACAAAGGACCACGGGAGTACTCACAGCGTATGCTACTAATGAACTTGTGTTCAAAAACTCTGCCCATGCACGAAACTGTAAGTTCGTTATGGATTGCAACTTTTGAAACGAGACATGATTAGTTTTGGTTACGATAAATTCTCCAGCCATTATGTTTCAAATTTCCAGAAAATAAATTTTAAACCAAAACTAAAATTTACCACTTAAATTTAATTAATTATTAATAATTAATCAAACTTATCACAAAATCCCTTAAAACTAAAATACCCCTTTTTCTTTGAAATACACAAGTTCGAACACACTCCAAAATTAGAACCCTAATTGTTAATATTAACAAATCAATTAGATCAGAAGAACTCAATTGTTTAAAAACAATCAAATTCCAAGAAGTGTACTGTTAACAATTTTCTTAGGTTCAAGAATTTGGTTCGATAGATTCTCCAATAGTTTGTACTAAAAACTTAAAATAATCAAGTTTTCACCGTCAAAAACGAATTAACAGTGAGAACCAGTAACTTTTTCAAGATTTTCTTGGTGAAAAAGAAGAAACTATCGAATTATTCTTGACTGTGTGTATGTATCTGTGTATATATAAAAGCCTTTCTTAGATCTGAGAATAGAAAAGTAAAAAAAACGTCTAAGGGGTTCTTATATACACTGTAAAACTCAGGGGCAAAATGGTCTTTCTACAATTCGATAGATTTTAAATATATGTTCGATGGTTTTCAGTTGGGGGTAAAACTGTCATCTTCCTTCGATAGTTTTTGGAAAACTATCGAAGTTCTTTGAAATACAGAATTTTAAAAGTTTTTTCTGAAAACTATCGAACGTTATTCTTTGCAAAATAACAAAACTATCGAAGGGTCATTTGTGAGAAAAACTATCGAGAATTTCATTATTGAATTAATTAATTCACTTCGATAAATTTTTCTACTGATATTTAAAATACATCGAGAATTTAAATATTAATTAGGTAAATTCCTTCGATATATTTTAAATTAAATCTCAAAAACTATCGAGAAATGTTTTCGATAGTTTTTCTTTTCCTTTTCAAAAACCATCGAAAATAAATTTCGATAGAATTATCTATGTACTTGAAAAACTATCGAATTTCCTAAATTCGATATTTTTTTGTTGCTGTCTTAATTTTAAAACCTGTTCTTGTTTTAAAAATCAGAATTTTTATTTCCTGCCTAGTTTTAATTCTAATAAATCTTTTCAAATTTACCAAAATCAATTCTTAACAGAAAATTCACAATTTTCTTAGAATAAAATCAATTAAATATCATTGAGTGATATTAACCAATTAAAATCTAATCAATTATGCTGCATTAATCTACAATGTTAAAAACAAAGCAAATTAATTCAAATTAAATAGATGCTAGAATATTTAGAACAAATATTAACACCTAAATAATTTTTAGAATTAATAACCAATTAAATGCCAGAAGATATATCATCCATAATTATGACATAAAATTAGTACAAAAATCCTAACTACGAGAATTGCTCCAGAAAATAAATTCACGAGTCCTAAGGATATAACAATTCTTAAACTCATGTATTCACCAGGACTCTCTGCAGTTACTGACTTCTAATCAAAATCAATTAGAAAGATTTAACATCCCAAGTTCACCAACCAGCTTATTGAAAGTGGATTCATCAAGCGGTTTAGTAAAGATGTCTGCAATTTGATCCTCTGTGGGTACAAAATGTAACTCCACAGTTCCATTCATGACATGCTCTCGGATAAAATGATACCTGATGTCGATGTGCTTCGTCCTCGAGTGTTGCACTGGGTTGTTTGAGATTGCTATGGCACTTGTGTTGTCACAAAATATTGGAATCTTTGTCAACAAAAGTCCATAGTCACGGAGTTGGTTTCTCATCCACAAGATCTGAGCACAACAGCTACCAGCAGCAATGTATTCAGCCTCAGCTGTTGATGTGGACACTGAATGCTGCTTCTTGCTATGCCAGGAAACTAACCTTCTTCCAAGAAACTGACAGCTTCCTGAAGTACTCTTCCGATCAATCTTACAACCTGCAAAATCAGAGTCTGTGTATCTGATAAGTGGGTTTTATATCTACTTGGAACGCTTCGAATCGGCTTAAATTGATTGTCTTGGCCTCAAGTATGTGGTGTTTATGATCCGTTTGGAGTGTTTTGTGCATGTGTGCTAAATTGGAGCAAGGTGCTTGTTTTTATTGCTAAATGTGGTGGTGTTGATGTTAAGGAAGAAGGAAGCTAGAGATTTTGGAGCTTAATTAGATGGACATTCGGATTTATTGGACTAGGTGGGCTGGCTACACTGTTTGGGCCATATCTTGAGTTCTAGAAGTCCGATTTTGACGATCTTACAGTCCACGCGAAGAGAATGAAATTTTCTGTCAGGACAAGTGGGGCGCCCGCGCCACTAGTGGGGTGGTCGCGCCACTTTGGCAGGAGAAATGTGGGGCGCCCGCGCCACTAGTGGGGCGGCCGCGCCACCCCCTCTGGCCCAATTTCTGTTTTGCTCTGATTTTGATATTAGGGCATTGACTGGTCAAACCTGAGGCATCTATCAATACTTGTGGACGTTTTAGGAGGCTACTACCCTAATTCTATTTTATTATGAAGTATCTATCGAGGAGAACAAGGGAGAGGCTAATTGGAGAAGATCTATATTCATTCAATCTTTGTATTCTTCTTAATTAGGCGATACTTGGATTCTTCTTTTCAGTTTAAAACCTTTGTTACTATTGATACTATTTGCTTTTCAAGACTTAGTTTTTATATCATGTTTTCATTAGAACCCGCGATGATGAACGGTTCATTCATGAACTAATCGTTATCGTGGGATTCTAACGGAGTTTCTTATGGAGTTTAGTAGTTAATTGTTTTTATATATTCTGTGTGTGATGGCTAATTGATTTCCTATCATGGTTGTGCTTATTCGTTGTGGATGCGTAGCTAACATTCATGATTGATTGTTAATCTCTATTGATTGCGAAAGTGGATTTAGACATTTAGAACTACTCATGCTAGCATAAGTTCATGTATAATTGTCATGCATGATTCGTGGATGATTTTAACCATTTCATCTACCTTATGTAATCTGAATAGATAACTTGCTCATTAACCCACTATGTTTTCAATCTCTATAGACATATAGGGACTAAGCATATTTGGTGTCCATTTAACTTCTATCTTTATTGTGGATGTTTAAGTGGTAGGGTATACGTATACTGAAAGGTAGCGTATACTAGTTTCGTGTTATCTGATTAGTTGTCACAACCGTCATATGCAGAGATTAAGAACAAAAGACTCTAGATGAAGTAAGTAATGATGTTGGAATCCCATGTTTTATTCATATTAGTAATTCACAAGTTATTCTCTTTAGTTAATATAATATTGTTAAGTGCTAGTTAATTAGTTAAACAAAACAAATTTTGATACTTATCTTAGCAGTGAGTAATAACCATACATTGGTGCATAAGTGCATGACTATAGCAACCTAAACCAGTCCTTGTGGGAACGAACTTGATTTATCTATATACTACTTGTGACCACGTGCGCTTGCGTGTTTTTGTGCGAACAAGTTTTTGGCGCCGCTGCCGGGGACTCGGTGTTGTTTTATTTTTAGTTTATGTGCTTGTCATCAGTGGTCGTTAGAGTTCACTGACTCGGATTGTTTTTCTAACCTATCTTGTTTAGTTCGGTGTGTTTCAGGTACTTGAGTGTTTGAAAATGGCAGGCGAGGAGTTGCCATCGTGGGCATATTCGAGGACATCCATGCCTCAGCAATGTGAGCAATGTTTGGGCGTTCATGAGACCTCACCATATTGTTACTACGAAGGAGTTGATCCATATGTCACTTATGAGGAACAACCATATTCTCAATACCATCCTCAACAGTACCAGCAAGATGTTCCAAAACTGTCATATTTCTTTGGTAGTGAAGAGTTTCAACATCAACAACATACTCCTACTTTTCAGTCAGATGAGGTTGTTGATATGGAGGAGATTAGGATGCTTGTAAAGAGTAATGAGGAGTCTATCAAATCTTTGGAGACACTAGTTGCTCAAGTTTTGAGTGCCTTGGAACAAGAGAAACAACAGTTCATACTAGAGGCAATTCCAGAAAATAACGGTGACTTGGAGCAAGGTACTGCATGCATAATTGAGGAAGGCAAATTCCAAGGTGAGGTGAGCGTTCACAAGCCATGTGAGGAATTTGATCATGCTAGTATGGTGGATGATTTGGAAAGGGCACTATATGGGACAGACACTAATGAGCTACACAAATTTCAAGAATTGGTATGTGCGTACCAAGAGGCTGATGACCATGGGAAAGATGCAGGTCTTCTACTTGTCTCAGAGTATAAAGATGGAGGTAGCGCATTAGAGCCATTGGAGGAAGTTCTCTTTGAGGAACCAAAGGCTTCAACAACTTACATTTACCCTCCTCCATTATATTCGAGCGAAGCCCGCGAATGTGTGTTGTTCTACAAATTGACAAATTTTGGGGCAACCGATGAAGGCATTGGAATAGGATATAGTTGTTATACGAATAGGCCAAGCGAGGAGAAGGGGCAGAAAGTGTGCCGCCGTGATGACGATGAAGTCTCACGAAGAGATGACCAGGCCAACTATTATCATCCTTAATGGAGACTTGGACGTAGTCAAGCTAATTGACTCTAAACAAGCGCTTCGTGGGAGGCAACCCACGCGTTTCGGTATTTTTAGGTATGTTTCCTACTATCCCTTGTATTTACTTCCATTCAATGGGGACATTGAATATTTTAAGTTTGGGGGTGATGTGTGGGTTGGTAGTGTTAGTGTGTGTCTCATGTAGGATTCATATTGCATATGTAGTTGTAGTTCATTCGTAGTTTTGCATATTTATGTCATTTTAGGGCATTCTGTTGCATAGTTTTTATCTATCATGTGAGTTCATTTAGTTGCATTTGCATAGAATATTCATGATCCCGTAGGACTTGACTGTTTCCGTTGGTGAGTCGATGTTGATTGGAGTGTAGTTGTGATGAATAGAGGGTTGATTAAGTTCCTAAGTATTGACTTGCATGCCAGAAACAAATCTATTCCATAAGTCTCATTGGTTGCTTTTGAATTTGATCAGACCATGCTTGTTTAGATGTTAGAGTTTAACCACTTGTTTATATTTAGAATATTGGCTAGATTCTTGAAAATGAAGGTGCACTTAAGTATAAGTTTGGGGGAAACCAGGAATTTCATGCTAGTTGTTAATAAAGGCTAGGTGTCAAATGGCTAGTAGCCGCTCATTGGTAAAAAATGAGTAGTCTAGGGTGGGCTGAGAAAAAGCAATGGCACTCATTCCGAAATTCCGAAATTTGAAAAAAAAGTAAAAAAAAAAAGAAAAAAAAGTTGAAAAAAAAAGGAAAAAAAAAAGAGTTGTGTTTGTTTTGTGTTTATGCAGAATTGATCAGGGTGAGCTCTTTAATACTCGAGTAAGTAAGTTCTTTGGGGACTTTGTGCCTAGTGACCTAAGACTTTTCCGGTTTGGGATCCACTGACCTAAAGCTCGTTAAATGGGTATTATTGTAAAATCCTTTCGAGGTCTCATCCATTGCACGATCAAATAAGCACATGTGTTGTGTATAGTGGTTTGTGTAATAAAGCATGAATTTCTGTCTAACTCGAGTGGTTTATGGAGGTGTGTCCTAAAGGTTCTTGTGTCTAGCGTTCATTCTGGTTATAAACTTGTGGTTGTTTTGGCTAAGGATAGGTATGGTCTTGATTAAGTTTGGGAGTATGTTGGTGAGCATTGCACACACGCACGTTCCTGTGTTTGTATGGTTGATCAAGGGGAGTTTGGTCGAACTCTGTTTGGAAGATTGCATTCTGTGAGATTTTGGCTTATTTATTGGTTATGGTTAGGTTGAGGGGATTGCTTACATTATCATATTAGTTGCATTCATGCATTGCATTAGTTTCATATAGAGTTGTGTTTATGCTTGAGGACAAGCATCGGTTTAAGTTTGGGGGTGTGATAAGTGGGTTTTATATCTACTTGGAACGCTTCGAATCGGCTTAAATTGATTGTCTTGGCCTCAAGTATGTGGTGTTTATGATCCGTTTGGAGTGTTTTGTGCAGGTGTGCTAAATTGGAGCAAGGTGCTTGTTTTTATTGCTAAATGTGGTGGTGTTGATGTTAAGGAAGAAGGAAGCTAGAGATTTTGGAGCTTAATTAGATGGACATTCGGATTTATTGGACTAGGTGGGCTGGCTACACTGTTTGGGCCATATCTTGAGTTCTAGAAGTCCGATTTTGACGATCTTACAGTCCACGCGAAGAGAATGAAATTTTCTGTCAGGAAAAGTGGGGCGCCGGCGCCACTAGTGGGGCGGCCGCGCCACTTTGGCAGGAGAAATGTGGGGCGCCCGCGCCACTAGTGGGGCGGCCGCGCCACCCCCTCTGGCCCAATTTCTGTTTTGCTCTGATTTTGATATTAGGGCATTGACAGGTCAAACCTGAGGCATCAATCAATACTTGTGGACGTTTTAGGAGGCTACTACCCTAATTCTATTTTATTATGAAGTATCTATCGAGGAGAACAAGGGAGAGGCTAATTGGAGAAGATCTATATTTATTCAATCTTTGTATTCTTCTTAATTAGGCGATACTTGGATTCTTCTTTTCAGTTTAAAACCTTTGTTACTATTGATACTATTTGCTTTTCAATTATCAATTCAAGACTTAGTTTTTATATCATGTTTTCATTAGAACCCGCGATGATGAACGGTTCATTCATGAACTAATCGTTATCGTGGGATTCTAACGGAGTTTCTTATGGAGTTTAGTAGTTAATTGTTTTTATATATTCTGTGTGTGATGGCTAATTGATTTCCTATCATGGTTGTGCTTATTCGTTGTGGATGCGTAGCTAACATTCATGATTGATTGTTAATCTCTATTGATTGCGAAAGTGGATTTAGAGATTTAGAACTACCCATGCTAGCATAAGTTCATGTATAATTGTCATGCATGATTCGTGGATGATTTTAACCATTTCATCTACCTTATGTAATCTGAATAGATAACTTGCTCATTAACCCACTATGTTTTCAATCTCTATAGACATATAGGGACTAAGCATATTTCGTGTCCATTTAACTTCTATCTTTATTGTGGATGTTTAAGTGGTAGGGTATACGTATACTGAAAGGTAACGTATACTAGTTTCGTGTTATCTGATTAGTTGTCACAACCGTCATATGCAGAGATTAAGAACAAAAGACTCTAGATGAAGTAAGTAATGATGTTGGAATCCCATGTTTTAATCATATTAGTAATTCACAAGTTATTCTCTTTAGTTAATATAATATTGTTAAGTGCTAGTTAATTAGTTAAACAAAACAAATTTTGATACTTATCTTAGCAGTGAGTAATAACCATACATTGGTGCATAAGTGCATGACTATAGCAACCTAAACCAGTCCTTGTGGGAACGAACTTGATTTATCTATATACTACTTGTGACCACGTGCGCTTGCGTGTTTTTGTGCGAACAGTATCCAATAAGATCAAATCCTGTATCTTTAGGGTACCAAATTCCAAGATTTGGGGTCCCCTTAAGATATCTAAATATTCGCTTAACAGCTATTAGATGAGATTCTTTAGGATCAGACTGAAATCTAGCACACAAGCATGTTGCAAACATTATATCTGGTCTACTTGTAGTGAGATAAAGTAATGAGCCTATCATACCTCTATAGCCTGTGATGTCAACCTTCTTACCAGTTTCATCCTTATCAAGCTTAGTGGCAGTTGGCATAGGAGTCTTTGCTGTAGATGAGTCTTCCATTTGATACTTCTTCAGAAGATCCTTGATGTACTTGGACTGACAAATGAATATACCATCTTGTTTTTGGTATACTTGCAGTCCAAGAAAGAATGACAATTCACCCATCATGCTTATTTCATAACGACTCTGCATTAACTTAGCAAATCTCTTGCATAGATCATCATTAGTAGAACCAAATATTATGTCATCCACATATACTTGCACCAATATCAAATCATTTTTATGCTTTTTGACAAAGAGAGTTTTGTCTACAACACCTCTTGTAAAATCATTTTCAAGTAAGAATTCAGAGAGAGTGTCATACCATGTCCTCGGAGCTTGTTTGAGTCCATAGAGAGCTTTGAATAGAAAGTACACAAAGTCTGCCAGTTTTGAATCCTCAAAACCTGGAGGTTGTTCCACATACACTTCTTCTTCTAACTCCCCGTTCAGAAAAGCACTCTTCACATCCATTTGATATACCTTGTAATTGGAATGTGCAGCAAATGCCAGAAACATTCTGATGGCCTCAAGTCTTGCTACTGGTGCATAGGTTTCATCATAATCTATACCCTCTTCTTGAGAGTAACCTTTAGCAACCAGTCTGGCTTTGTTTCTCGTTACAATGCCATCTTCGTCCAACTTATTTCTGAATACCCATCGTGTTCCAATAACAGATTTTCCCTTAGGTCTGGGTACCAGCTTCCAAACTTTCTGCCTTTCAAACTGATTGAGTTCTTCTTGCATAGCAATCACCCAATCTGGATCATCTAGAGCATCTTCAACTTTCTTAGGTTCTGTTTCTGAAAGAAACCCAGAATAGTGACATTCATTTTGTGATGTTCTCCTAGTTCTCACTCCTGTGTCCGGATCACCAATGATCAAGTGAAAGGGATGATCTCTATTCCATACCCTTTGTCTTGGCAGATGCGATCTTGATGATTCTCCTTGTTCTAGATGTTGTGGAGTGTGACTAGTTGATCCTTCTCCTGCTCCCCCTGAGTTGTTGACGGTTTGATCTGTTGATTCTGAAGACTGACTAGTGGATCCTGTATGTTGAGGATCTCCACTTTGGTCACCACTTTGTCCAGAATCATTATCATTATGATTATTATTAATGACTGTAACAACTTCAGGTACTTCTTCATTGTTAGAGAGATCTCCTGATAGATTTTCAAATACCAAGGATTCAGAGTTCTCTCCAGTTTGCAGGCCTGGTCTTTTGGTGTCGTCAAATGTTACATTAAAGCTTTCCAACACCTTCTTATCTTCAATCACATATACCCTGAAAGCCTTAGATTCCAGAGAATAGCCCAGAAAAATGCCTTCATCTGCTTTGGCATCAAACTTGCCAAGATGTTCTCCATCTTTAAGTACAAAGCACTTTGCACCAAACACATGAAAGTACTTCAGTGTTGGCTTCTTGTTGGCCATTAACTCATACGGAGTCTTTTCATGATCTTTGTTGATCAGGGTTCGATTCTGAGTGTAGCAAGCTGTATTCACTGCTTCAACCCAAAAGTAAGTGGGAAGTTTTGATTCACTCAACATGGTCCTTGCTGCTTCAACCAAGGTCCTGTTCTTCCTTTCCACTACTCCATTCTGTTGAGGAGTTCTTGGTGCTGAAAACTGTCTTGATATTCCTTTCTCTGAGCAGAAATCATTAAGAACTGCATTCTTGAATTCAGTTCCATTGTCTGATCTGATTGTCCGCACAGGTAGCTTAGCTTCCACTTCTATCTTCTTGATGTGATCAATGATTAGTTGTGTTGCTTCATCCTTTGTTTGTATGAACAACACCCACGTGTACTTGGAGTAGTCGTCCACCATCACCAATGCATATCTATTCCTTGAAAGTGACATAACATTAACTGGACCAAATAAATCCATATGAATCAGCTGTAATGGTTCAGTAATGCTTGTCATTCCTTTGCTTCCATGTGATGCTTTCTTCGACTTCCCTTTTTCACATGCTTCACATAGTCCCTCCTGATTGAATTCCATCAGGGGCAACCCTCTCACTAACTCTCTCTTTACCAACGAGTTCATAGTTTTGAAGTTCAGATGTGAGAGCTTCTTGTGCCATAGCCAACTTTGTTCTGAAGATGCCTTTGCATAGAAACATGTAACTTCTCCTTCACTGGTAGAACTTAAGTCAGCTATAAACAAATTTCCTTTTCTCACTCCCAGTAGAGTAAGCTTCTCATCCTTCCTGTTGGTGATCAAGCACTTGTCCTTTCTGAAATCTACATTGTAGCCTTTATCACAGAATTGACTGATACTTAGAAGATTGTGCTTTAATCCTTCAACAAGAGAGATGTTTTCAATGATGACATTTCCAGCTTTCAATTTACCATATCCCGTAGTGTATCCTTTGCTGTCATCTCCAAAGGTTACAATCGGGTCGGTCTTCTTAACCACCTCTGTAAGCATGGACTCTTCACCTGTCATGTGTCTAGAACAGCCACTATCCAGAATCCACACAACCTTTGAGCTTTTAACCTTACCCTGCAATCACAGATTGATTAAGCGGACTTTGGTACCCAAAATTGTTTGGGTCCTAAAGGTTTAGATGTTTTAACAGGAGTAACATTCAATTTAGTCTTACCCTGTTTGATATTCATAGTATCTGTGGATTTAACATTACTAGTGCTATTGCTACTATCATTCATCAACTTAAAATAAGCATGCATGATGTTGTACTTACATAGCAAACACTCTTTCTTCCCACAGGGCTCATGATTATCAGGCATGTCAGACATGTTATGCATTTCAGAAGTATTAGCAGTTTCTACTTTAACCTTTTTACATGCATGTGTAAGGTGTCCAGCAGAATTACAAACGGAGCACAACTTCCTAGATGCAATGGGAGAAGATGGAACCAATTCCTGATTAACAATCTTCTTCCTCCCATTCCTGTTCTTTTTAACATTACTAACTAAGGAACCTACTTCAGTTTTAGGTAAATCAGGTTTAGGTAATTCATTTTTTACTGATTTCCTAGGCAACTTAGTCTTTACCTCTTTTTCCTTCAATAAATCCTCCTCAAACAATTCTTGTCTAATGAAAAGGTCATCCTCATGAAAGAGTGGTGGAAACGGCTTAACAAAAACTGGACAATCAACATTCTTAAGAACATGTGGAGTATTCCTTTTGACAACTGAAGATGTCACAGGGAATTCCACAATCTTCTTACCAGCTTTCTTGTTATAGTCAAATCCTATAGCAGTTTTATTCTCTATGGCCTGAGTATCAATGATTTCCCTAGCCACTAGAGCGGAATTCTTAAAAGCATTCAGCTTCAAATCTAGATATGAAATCTGCTTCCTGAGGATAGTCTCTATCTCATCATTACACTTGACCTTGTTCTCTAAGTACACATTCTTTTGCTTAAGATCTTCTAATGTTACAACTACAAGCTCTAGTTCTTCATTTTTAGATTCTAGCTTTTTAATCTTAAGAACTAGTTTAGCATTTTCCATTTCTGATGCTAGCATGCTTGTGTGTACATTAAACAATTCTACACTAAGATCTTGCACAGTTTTCTTGTACTCAGAGTTAGACATATCAATTGTAGTTAAGATAGGTACCTGAGATGATTGTGGTGATTCCTCTGAAGAGTCAGCCATTAGAGCAACATTTACATATTCCTCCTCTTCATCCGAATCAGTATCATCCCAGTGCTTTCCCTCTGCTATATAAGCTTTCCCTTTCTGCTTTCCAGAGAATGCCTCCAATTGTTGTTTAAGCTTGGCATTCTCCTTCTTCAACTCATCATAAGAATCCTTCTTTCCATAGACATCTTTCATGTCTCTTGCTTGACGAGGCTTCCGGCATTCAGTGGCGAAATGCCCTATCTCATTGCAGTTGTAGCATCTTGATTTGCTTCTATCAATCATTCCAGTCTTGTAGCCTCCCTTAAAGCCTGTATTAGGTGTATAATTGCTCTTCTGGAATCTGTTGGTTGAGCCCTTGAACTTGTACTTAGGGTTTCTCTTGAAACGTATATGACTAAACTTTGCAGCTAAGTACGCCATGGTTTTGTCTTCCATTTGCTCAAGCTCTTCTAGGGTGTAGTAATCACTTTCATCAACACCCAGATTCACAGAATCCATTTCTGCTTCTATTATCACCTCCTTTCCAGCTCTAGGGGTTTGAACCTGAATCTCAGAAGTTATTGGTTCATCCACTACAAGTGCTGCTGATCTCACAAGTGCATTGTGCTTGTTCTCCACTGTCCCTGATCCGTAGATTATCACCCTTTGTTCCTGTTCCATCTCATAGGTCTTCAACTTGCCATAGATCATCTCTAATGACATCTTTGTGAAGTCAATTCTTTCCCTAATGGATGATGACTTGTGTTCTACATGATGGGGCAGCGTCATCATGAACTTCCTGTTCGATTCTCTCAGTGGATAGGTCTTTCCTTTCATTGCCAATTCATTGAGGAGCTTAGTATATTTCTCAAAGACCTGAGTTATACTTTCTCCTGGCAGTGACCTAAACGCTTCGTATTGAGAAGTCAGAATGTCCAATCTGTATCCCACATATGTTTCCCGCTTGTACAGTTCATCAACTGATAGCTCATTTCCTTGTTTGCGGAGTCCGCCAATATCAACATTAAACCGGTGTCCAATCGAATCAGTTCTTTGTCAGAATCTGTAAATTCACTTATATCCTTAGGTTGGGTGCCTGAAGGAATCCTGCTACCATCAGGAGCTGTAGATTCACTAACTGGTTTCATTGGTACAAACGGTCCGTTCTCTAATATGCCAATATACAACGGATTAGATGCCTTAATAAATAACAGCATCTTCATCTTCCACAAACCGAAATCATCTCTAGTAAACGGGGGAACTTTAATACCAGCGGTTGTCTTTGGAGCACTCATGGTTTCTGAAAATTTCAAATTGTTTAAAATTCAAGAAATTCCAATTAAATGAAAAATTTTGAAAGTTAAAAAATTTGCTTCGAATTTTCACGCTACGTTTGATTTTGGTCTCATTCACCGGATCTGATTTGTATATCAATCAAGTAGCTTTGATACCAATTGTTAGGTCCAAAGTATCGTAGAAGGGGGGGGGGTTGAATACGATACTCACAAATAATTTAATTTCGTTCGCGGATTAATCTTTCAGTTCTATAACGAAATCAAACACACCAAACCAAATCAAGTTTCGGGGAATATATCTTTTTATAAATATAAACCTCGAGGGGTGCTACAATTTCTAATCCGTAGATTAGCTTCAATGAGTTTAAGGTTACACAAATACAAAACAATGATCAAGTTCTGAGCACTATTAATTTCTCTGATAATTTTCTCCGGCTCTTCTCTCTCTCAGTAATGTCTCTGTGTTTAAATCCTTAACTGAAGAAGACACTTTCTTCACTCTGTATTAACTGCAGACTTTGGTTTGAAAAAACCATCGAACCAAACTTGTAGAAACAATCTTGGCTGTTGGATCTTCATCAACTTGAAAAACAAAGAATACTTTTCACCTGCTCCACAATTTAAAAACCATCGAATGGTTTAAAAAACCATCGAATGAAATAAATCATTTTACCATTCGATAGTTTTTAAAACAAAACTATCGAATGCCAAATTGATTCATTTTGGTTTTCATTGAATCACTTTTCATTCCATTCGATAGTTTTCTAAATAGAAAAACTATCGAATCATTTTCTTGTCTTTTATCAATTAATGATTCCACTGAGCTCCTGGGTGTTTAAGTAATAGACTGTATCACTTTCTTCTGAGACGATAAAACAACTTGATCTTCTTTTAGTGCCGTCACCTAGTGCAACTGGTCTGGTTCACAGATGAATAACACCTGATCAATTCTTATTTTATGTCTTCAATATAGTGCTGCTGATAAGTCCCTTGTCGTTCTGGTTGCTTCATCACTGGAATCCCGTGGTACTGAACCCTAAATCATTCACATACTTCTGTCGTCTTGAAAGTCTTGTTTCTTTTCATGTCACTGAGGCTTGAACATTTTCATGAACTTCTTTCCGTGACATGTTTACGGACTTCAAGAATACATAACGTATTTTGATTTTTTGAGTTTACCTTCTCTTCTTTGATTCTGGATTCCTGTGCTTCGGTTAATATTATTGTTTGTCTTGTCCTTTGTTGAGTTGTAGTTATCTCTTTTACATATTATGTTACATTATGCTTTACAGTTATTTCTTCCTGTATGTTGTCCGCCTGCCCCTAATATAAATTTTATTAGATGCTATATATGTAGATTACGCAGCTGGGTAGTTTAAGCGAACTTTTGCTATTTGTCAACTATTCTATGTTGACGGTTAAGCTGAAACTGTAATTTTTTTTTGAAGACCAAGTAGCTAGGCAGACTTATCATTTGCATCAGGTGTTATTTCCTTAAGTATTTTTCAGTACAATGGGTTAACCCCCGGTACATACATTGATAAAGTATTAACCTTGACAGATTAGGCGAAGATATGAAGTTTGATAGCCCACATTGTCTTACAACATCCCTTTGACGGGGTTGCGAACAAGTGTCAGGTCGTATAGTTAAATCAAGGAAAAAGGCATATAATAAAAGGCAACAACCCTCTGAAGTATGAAAACTGTTAGGATTTATGGGTGATAGCTAGGAGACAACTTAACTAGATATTTTATTTACTTAATTTTATTAAGTATGAACATACTGTCACAACCAGAGTATGTCTATGTAACTATTTTTGTATTTGCAAATAAGATTCTAGTACATCTTGGTAGAAGTTCATTTATTTGTTCAAGCCTCAAGAAGTGCTCAAGATGGACAGCAAGAATAAAAGTTACTGTCACAGCATTGACAGTAAGGTTACATGAAGACAGCATGTTGCTAGTCATGACAACATATTCACTCTGACAGCAATATTGGCGGAAGCCCTCAGACAGCAACTTTTCTATAAGCCTGACA
Organism: Heracleum sosnowskyi; assembly: GCA_030848705.1. NCBI lineage: Eukaryota > Viridiplantae > Streptophyta > Magnoliopsida > Apiales > Apiaceae > Heracleum > Heracleum sosnowskyi. The sequence continues at coordinate 1,477,099 of CM061242.1, read as the reverse complement.
GCAAGCTTGGAAATCCTGACAGCATCTTCTGCGGGGATTTCTTATTTTCACAAAAAGCACATTCCTGTGATAGCAAGCTTAAGCATCAGGATACTGTCAAGAAGGGACAACATTTGTATTGGGGATCTACCCAGTCAAACTTGTGACAATTTGGATGTTCAAGAAACAGGCGTGTTGCAGTATCCTAACACTGCATCAAGTCTGCAAGACTACTACTGAAGCTTGAGGGATCACATGACAAAGCTCACCAATTCCAGAGTATGACACATCTACATCTACTGAATTGTGTTAGCTTAAAATGGAATGTTTCTAGATTGCTTTATCCAGTATTGATAAACTGTTTGTATAGCAATTTAGGAAAGACTCACGGGTGAACAATTTGTAAGAAGCTGCCACATGAAAATGACAGCAGCTTCACAAACCCGTGTTGATAGTGATAGGTTTAGTCTACCTAGACGATCTATTATTCCATTCTTTGTAATCACTCGAGAAATCGAAGCTCAAGAAAATATTCATTTTCCTTGAGGTTGTAGCAACACTTTGCAAAATAAATAAAACATTTATTTTGTGAGAATTTCTCTTGTGTTTACTTTTGATTGCATCTCATAAACTGATAAACGTAAATCTTAGTTTTTGTTGTTGAAACGTAGGTTGATTTTTATCAGTGTTGCATTCAACCCCCCCCCCCCCTTCTGCAACAGTCGAGGACCAACAACTGGTATCAGAGCAAACAGATTATCCTAAATCTGAGATCATGACTAGTATGCAGAAGTCAAGTAGCATAAAGATTCCAGCGTTTGATAAGGAGAACTACAATGTATGGAAAAGAAAGATCTTGATGTTTATCAAAGCTGCGAATCCACTATACTTGGGTATCCTCCAACATGGTCCCTTTGTTCCACAAAAGGAGATTGAAGCCTCAACTGTGGACGGTGTTCTTATTCCTGCACACTTGGTTGCTAAGTTACCCTCTGAATTTCTGGAGCCAGAAAAGGAGAAGGTGGCTTTGGATGATTACCTGCAACTCATTCTACTGGATGATCTCACTTTGGACAAAGCCATGTGTGGAAATGTCATTGGGTGCACATCAGCTAAGGATATGTGGAATAAGATTGAGCTACTATGTGAAGGAAGTGAAGAAGTAAAAGATAATCAAAGGCAAATCCTTATCTCACAGTATGAAGCCTTCATGGCAAAGTCAGGAGAAGATTTAACCTCTATGTTTAAGAGGTTCAGCAAACTTCTGACTGAGCTACAGATTCATGGCAAATACTATGATAGGAAAGAAGTGAATGTCAAATTCTTGCTAACACTTCCTGAGCACCTAGAGCACAAAATCACTGCCATAAGAGAAGGAAGATGTTAGATATAATTGCTGACGTTTGTTCATCAGTGTTTAAGTCCCAGGTACATATCAGAGTTTATATAGAAGCCAGTCAGAGTTTGATAAAGTCTGACTGGGTGAAGAGTTTATATGGAAGCCGGTCAGAGTTTGTTATAGTCTGACAGGGTGATAGTTGAATTAGCTGTCGGTGCTGAATTGAAGATTCTAGAAGCAATATATTCTGAAGATGGAAAGAAGCAGAATATATTGATACAGCTAAGGAGACTGGACAGAAGACTGAAGCAATCCTTAATTGATAATAATTGTATAGCTGATTTATAGGAGTATCAATTAGATAAGGATTGTATGTAGCTGTGTACTATATAAACACAGATAGGTTATCCCTAAAAGGGACGCGAACATTGAATATATTATTCTTGTAACCTAGTAGCTCTTTGTGATTCATTAACATCACTAAGAGAGAATTATTTAATATAATTCAGTTTGTTGATTTACAAACCTTTGTTCTTGATTGTTATTCTCATACATACTTGATTATATATTGTGTATTCAGCCTAACAATTGGTATGAGAGCCAAGGCTGTTTAATATATACAGTTTTACGATTCAAACACAGTATTAATCATGTCTGAAGAAAATTAAACTTCTCCCAAGGTTGAACAGGTTAAACCTAATTCTGTGAGTCGATATGAAACAATCAGGGTTCCAATTCTCAGAGCAGTGGAGTATCCAATTTGGAAGGTGAAGATGACCATGTTTCTGGAGGCTACAGATCCAGAATACCTTGACAGAATATATGATGGTCCTCATATGCCGACTAAATTATCTCCTGTTGTTGATGGTCAAGAACAAAAGACTGTTCCAAAGGAAAAGAAAGATATGACTCCTGAGGACATCTCATCAATTGCAAAAGATGCAAAGGTTAGACATCTTCTCCACAGTGCTTTAGATAATGTTATGTCTAACAGAGTAATTGGTTGCAAGACTGCCAAAGAGATATGGGATGCTTTAGAAGTCAGATGCCAGGGAACAGGTGCTATTAAGAAGAACAGAAAGACAATACTCACACAGGAGTATGAGCACTTTGATTCAAGACCTAATGTAACAGCCCCAAATCCGGGGTCAGGGATTTAGAGTAGTCACGATCCATTTACTCCTTGCCTTACCTGTATTACTCACACCGTGCATAATTCACCTGCTCATGACCCCACAATATATGTCTCACACACACACACAGGTTAGAGTCTCAGAAACGACACGATACAACAACTGCGGAATAAATAATTTTTATTACAGTACCCAAATTTCTTTGAATCTGTAACTGATACAATTTCTAAGTAATGTTACATTACCAACTTAGCCTTCTGATGCTCACAATCCTCTCATACCATTCATATCTATACATAAGTTGAATACCAAAAGCTGTAGCCTGATTTGATTGGTTTGTACTACTCTCGGGATCACTGCTAGAAACTGATTATGGAAACGCCTTGCGGGGTATGTGCCGTCCCATTGGCATCCTGCTTCGCTGCTATATAATATATATAAAATAATAGCAAGAGTGAGCGATAGCTCAGCAAGATAATGAAAGTATGGCATAATTATGCCTTTAATTCAACCCAGAAATAAAGCGGGTATAAGACAATAATTTGTCAAAATATCTCGATACTGAAATCATTTCCTTATCGGAATGTATTCCAAAAACAGTACTTCAAATATCAATTATCGTCTTTATACGAAAGATAAGTGAAATTCGTACTTGCCGTAGCAATTTATCAAGATAAGTATCCTTTACTGAAAACTCGAATATTTTCCCTAATCGGGATATGATAGAAATTTGGATGCTGACACCCTGCTCCAGTGACGTAGCACTCAGCAGTTGTGGATACTATAACACTCAGCAGTTCAAGATACTGTCAGATGGGAACACTGAACTCCGTATGTAGGAGAAATTTCATTTGAACTCTGTATTGAGATTTCAATAATTCCAGACGTGGATCGACGATGATCAGTCACCGCTTCCAGGTCCACCGCGGGTCTTCTCTACTAGTAGAAGGATAAAAACTCCATCCGTAATTACCCTCAGGTAAAAGCTCCATCCGCAATTACCTTGGATGAAAGCTCCATCCGCAATCATCCTGAATGAAAGCTCCATCCGCAATCATTCCGGCGCAAGTTGAGCCAAATTCTAGTTCCCCGGGCAAATGCCCGTTCAAAGATCGCACTGGGATCCTTTGGTTACTCCCAGAATCAATCGGAAGTTAACCCATTAACCCATATTGGCTTTTAGCCGGACTTTCACAATCCCTGGTTACTCCCGAACAATGGGAAGCTAACCCATAAGTACATACTGGCCTATAGCCGGAAACTCAGGTTGAGCGACAAATAGTCTTCATGAAATCGAGATTGAATCTTTTACTCTTTTTGTGAAAGGGGAACCCTTAGTAGTAGGGCTATAATCCCAAAATAATATCTCTTATATAAACAAAGGAAGGAAACAAGATTTTCTCCCAACTCTGGATTTTCAATTCTCAATATGTACGAAAGCATTTAGATGGCTCAAGTGAGGTGATAATGATCGGGAATAATATTGGGGAATCCTTATAATTCTCGGAAATATTATTAAAGGTCAAGAATATAAAAAAAATATAATTCTCAAAGACCTCTAATGCTTTTAAACAAATAATATGATTTTTCAATCACTAAAAGATATTTAATAATTAATAAGGAAATATGTATTGAAGAAATTTCCTCAAATAAATGATTATTCAAACATAATCCTCTCTGAATAAATAAATATTCAATAATTAAACCTTGAATGAATAATAAATAATTAAATAAATAAACTTCGAATGAATAATAAAATAATATTCATTAAGTAAATGATCCTTAAATGGATATTCACAATAATATACTTCAAGTCAATAATCCCCAAATGAATATTCATAAATAATATACTTTAAGTCAATAATCCTCAAATGAATATTCATAAATAATGTACTTTAAGTCAATAATCCTCAAATGAATATTCATAAATAATGTACTTTAAGTCACTAATCCTTAAATGAATATTCATAAATAATATAAATAGTAAATCCTCGAATAACAGTACCCGATATCTTTATCGGAAAATAACCTTTAATATATATACAGAAAATATAATTATTTCTGATCTAAAGAAATTTCTTACGCCCTTAACCAAGGGCCTTTATACAACCTGGCTTCTAACTAATATCCCATATCTAGCTTAGAAGCCCATAATCAAATCATTTCCAAGTAATAAATACTTTCCGGAACATAAATAATGGTTAATAATAATATTCCTCAAGATGAATAGTACTCTGCCGCTAGAATCCCTCCGGGTTTCCAGGACTATCTATATAACAAAATATCGACTCCCGGTCTAGAGTCGAAAACAAGAAGTATGCTCTTATCTCTAGAGCTACAAGGTATACCGGTTATATATACTTAACTCAGAAGATCATATATAATCAAAAGGTCAAATTTTTATTTCAACAGGAAATAAGATGTGTCGCAAAACTGTACAACTTTATACATGGAAAAAGCAGTATTATAATTAATACTTTAAAAGTACAAGTTTAGAAAACTTGCCTGATGCTCGAGAAGTGATAGGGGTTCGCGACGATGCCGGACAATCTAGACAAAGTCAAACGAAAACACACGGTTAATCCCCTCGATAAACCACTTATAACTCAATGCTTAAACACGTAAGCGAAATACAACCAAGGCATTTCTTGCTCGCTCTAGCGTCACCCTAAGTCCATGTTATTCGTCAAATACTTATATCATAAGTTTGGTTCGAAATCCATCCTCAAATCCAAGTTATACTTAACCATTTGGAACCTTGGTTTCTAAGTCTCGTTTTCAGTGGTTTTCACTTGCGCGACCTTGACTAAAACATTTTTATAAAATCGAAAAATAATCTTTTTAATCCGAATCTTTTTCGTGAGCCTTCCTACCTGTCTCTAGTATTATTCCTCAAAGTTTCACATTTTACTATGGCTTCTAAGTGATCCAAATATAGCCTCAAAGTGGCTGACCAGAGAAGGGTTGTTTCTCCGAACGACGTTTACTAAAACTCACTTTTCTCTTAAACCGTAAATCGTAACGACATGATTCTTGCGCTCACGTAAACTAGAAACAAATTTCTACACACTCATGTTCATCACTGAACCAAAAGAGGCAGTTAGGTTTTCGGATTATAGGCAGTTTGTAGAGTTACCGAAAATCGGGCATTACGACGGCTTAAAATCGAATAATCCAATTTTGTCAACACATAACCAAGCCACACCGGGCATACCATACATCCACAACCTCAACAAACAACCATCATAAACCTCTAAGGTCAGAGGTGTGGCTACAATCCAACACCCACCATTTTTCATATTTCACAAAGTTAAATAACAACTAAAATACTTAGACATGATCTCTTAAGCTTATAACATCAAACAATCATCAAAACTCATATGAACTCAAAGGGTGGGTTATGGTTTTACCTCCTTGGATGCTCTAACAACACTATCAAGTGTTTATAAACCTTTAACAAGCTTTAGATGGTCCTTAAAGTGCTAAATCCTTAAGATCAAAACAAGAAAACCACTTGAAGTTACTATTCATCCTTATCTTGTAAAATCCATAACAAATCGAAATATAAGATTTCGGTGCTAATATTTTTACCAGACCTTGTACTCTTCATAAGCTTTCTTTTGAGTTATAGATCGCCAAATTTGAAGCTTCCTAGCTAGGGTTTTGAGTCCCATCTTTCCGCTGGACAGAAACTGGACAGTTTGGGTTCTCCAACTTGGGGAAGCGATTTGGCTAGGCTACACTCCTTTGTTGGCCATGAAATTTTGAACGAATGTTACCCATGGAGTGGAGAAGCTATGGTTAAAATGTGGTGATTTAAGGATGGATAGAAATGGAGTTATGGATTTTCCTTTGGACTCTATTTCTGCTGGGCAGAAAATCTGGGGAGAGAGTTCTTCTCTCTTTCTTTTTCTTTTCTTTTGTCTTGATTAATAATAATGATAATGCTGATATTTGTGTGAAGAGTGGTGAGTCATAGCCCTAGGTGGCTTCATCTGTCGATATGTGTCGAACATGCATTGGTTCTGTTAAAGTAACTTTACTGGTTTGCTTTACTGATTCGTTTCTTTTCACATGGATGATCCAAATGTTGCATTCCTTGAATTAATCTCGTTACATGTTACTTGCATGTCTATATTTAATCCTGTAAATGTCGCCTTGTCCCTCTTGAAACGATTCGAAAATATTTCCTAAAAAGAGCGAATAAAATTCTACACGATTCTCGCAGTGAATAGTAACTATTCACTATTCACTCCAACGATCGAATCCTTAAATCGACTTTAATAAAATAATAAAATTCCAAAATATTAAATCCTCAAATCCTCAATTTTAATATCTCATTTCTTGAATATAATAATATATAATTCACTGCCCGGTCAAATACTATACCAAAATAAAATTTGGAATTTCTGAATTCCGATCGTCTTTGCATTCACTTATTTACTCCGTAGATCACTAATATGGCTTTGGAATATCCACACTACGTCTCGTACATAGGTGGCATGAAAAACTTTCTTAACCCTCAAAATCACTATTCATCCACCAAATTCACTATTCACTGATGCACTTAATCATAATAAGAAAAGTTTTAAATTTTACCAAAAATTCGGGTTATTACAGTCTCCCCTCCTTAAAAGGATTCCGTCCCGGAATCAGCTTAGGAATAACTGGGGGTACTTCTCTTCCATTGCACTTTCTAACTCCCAAGTGGATTCTTCCACTTCTTGATTCTCCACAAACCTCTCCCTAGCTTGGCAACCTCGTCTCTTAGCACTTGTTCTTTTCTATCCGTGATTTCCACGGGTTGTCCTTTGTAAGTCAGACCAGGTTGTATATCTACCTGCTCGTACTCTAACATATGTCGGGCATCTATAGTATACCGTCGTAGCATTGACACATGAACCTCGTTATGACCATTCTACAAGTTTGGGGGGTAAGGCTGGCTCGTAGGCCACCTTCCCGACGCGTCTTAAATCTCAGATGGCCCAATGAATCTCGGGCTCAACTTTCCTTTCTTTCCAAATCTCATTAATTCCTTCCATGGAGATACCTTTAGCATCACGAATCTCTAACCTCATTTTCTCTATCTTGTTTGTATAGAAATACACCAGCATAAACTTGTTTGTCATTCATCAACATGCCATTTAGCTTATCAATAGCAGTACCATCTCTAAACTCACGGGCTTAGTCCGCATACTTTCTCTGTCTATCTTGGTTGTCACCAGCCGCTTGTTGGTGAAATCTTTTGTCTTTCTAGTTCGTTGGGCTGACTTGGGTTTTGTGTAAAATCTCATCCTTTAATTCCTGATTATTCGGAATCCATCTCTGTCTCATTTTAATTAAGGGTATCGGCCACCACATTGGCCTTCCCCGGATGGTAGTGTATCTCACAGTCATAATCCTAGGTCAATTTTAGCCATTTCTCCATTTCATAAAAATTTGTGGGTGCATTAGTCAATCCCAAAATAACCTCGCTGAAAACTCGAAGTGTCTATTCCTGGTACGAATCGCAGTCTTGGGTATATCCTCGGATTTAACTTCCAACTGGTGATATCCAGTTCTTGAATAAATTTTGAAATACACAGCGTTCTTCCGCTGATCAAACAATCATTTACAAGGGTGCCTATTCTCCATGTCGAACTCATACAACTCTCGAGGTTCGATACATAATCTTGTGCTAACATTTTTCTCTCTTACAACAACACCGGGCTCTCCATGGTGGTACACTGGGTCTTATCATACCCTTATACAACAACTCTTGTAACTGAGTCACTAACCCTTTCATTCCCATTATACTCTGAATACTCGGTATTCATTCTCATGTCATCCAAATCGATATTTGGTAGCTCATTAAAACCTTGTACAATCTCCCAAAACCATTGTAGTTTCCTTTATACTTCGTGTCTCTTTTCTTGGCGTCAACCATAAGAGCTAATTATGCCTCATATCTCTGGCATAATAATTTATTAGTCTGAACTATACTCAAGAATCTCTGAATCTGTCTCCATCCTTTATTTATTACTCTCTCTTTTTTTTTCTTTTTTCTTTTTTTTTTTCTTTTTTTTTGCAATCAATTGGCTCCATTGGGTGTCAACCAACCCCTCCTTATTATAATATCAACTTCTCCCAACTTGAAAGGGATCAGGTCTATCAAAAGTGTCGACCTCATATTTCTAGTTTACAACCTGGATGTATGTACCAGCCTTATGGGAAAATCCCTCGATTGACTATTTCTACTTGTAATTAATCCCTTAGTGGCTCAGCCTTAAGGTTTAATTATCATGCAACTTCTTGATATACAACGATATATTAGCTCTGTCTAAATAGTATAGAAGGGCACCTGCTATTTAAAGGTCCTGACAGTGGGCTGCTGGTTGGAAGTAGCCCTGGTTGAAACCTACTGGCTTTCTTTTACTCTGTGTTCACAAACTCCGGAACAAACCTCAATAATTCGGAAAACTTGGCCTCATACTTGGTCACAGTCATGGTTTCTTGTTTTAACTCTTTAACTTTCATTTTCATCCGGGTCTCCATATATTTCCGAAAATTATTCCTCTAAAACAACACACGCTGCACCTCTCCCAAGTCACAATACCAGCTCCCTCTGACTCCATCGTCAGTACTTATCTTGCTAACCCAGAGGTAGTGTACATTCGTAAACAACTCCTCCAAAATCTCAATTCCACTATAGGGCATTTGTCTAACACCGTTGTCACTGAAGTTCACGGCACATCGCTATTCTTTCACATATATCGATTGACACGCTTTCCATTATCATAATATCCTTGGGAGAATAAACCAATTTCATTGATGTGTTACCAACATTCTATTCGTCTTAGGGATTCGCTCCTGTCATAGGCGATTTCGTTGCGAATCTAATTCCTATCAGCGAATTTTTGACTTATTTGGTCTGGTTGGCCTCCCCTCGGAATTCAATGAGGATAACAAAAATTATGGGGCCTTGAAAGATAGCTCCCATATCAAAGATAATGTCACACACTGGTGATCATAAGGTTATGAGTTTTAAGGTAACCTTATTGGAGGTAAAAGAATTTACCGAGAGATCAACATGATCATAAGAACTCAACGTTGTGTGCCTCGATTGAGACATTACTAAAGGTAATTAGCCTTCTTGTATTTCACAACTTACAAGTGATGGCGTCCCATCAGACTTCTATCACACAGACAGATAGTCCTTGTAGCCCCTATAAGTATAGGGTTGTTCGTCTCAGTGGAAGTTGAAAAGTATGAAAGCAATTCGATATCAATTTAATGATTATCGTCTTTCGACAATATTTCTTAAAGGAACACCTTGGATTAAAATTGAACAGATTCCAAAGGTGCGGTTTCCAAAGAAAATACAAAGAAAAGAATAACCAAGAAGATACTGGTACTTAACAAACAAGTGGTGATGTATCACCATAGGGTCATTCATTATTTGAAGAAAAGTGAAAGCTTAAATAACATCATTTGACAGGGCTTCGAAAGCCTGAAAGTAGGCATTGTGACAGCCTCTGGCACAAGTAAAACTGAATATGGTTTAGCACAAGTGTTATAAAACAACTTCGAAGAGGGAATATACCCTTTATCAGAATTCTTTCCTGGAGAGAGGTCACGATAGATCATAGATTGGGGATATATCCCACATAATTTGAAAATGGGGAGGGTATTACCAAGGTCTCTACGGATGCCTTTTACGTCGGCTCCTCTAATGGATAATCGTTCAATTCCAAAGCTTTTCTTTTCCACGCACCCTAAGGTGTTCGATACTTACGTCATTGCCGACTTATAATAGTCACTAAGAATTCAACCATCGACCTTTGCAATCACAGGGAATTCTATTCGACTAGGCGCAAACATCCCAAGTAAGCGTTCTGTTCTATAAGAAGACTTCGATACCGTTGTTGCCCGTAGCAATGACAATTCCACATGTCGACTGGGCGGTACTTCGGAAGATCGTTAGAAACTACAAGATTAAATCTGGTCTCTATTTCAATCATCCTTATATCCAATATTCCTTCTCCCATATCAATCCTGTGCGCTACATAAGCTTAACACTTTTGGCACAATAGCCTTCTCATTTAAGTCAATCCCGGAACTTCTCAGTCCGTCTTGGTCCTTAAATATATTTCGCCTTTACCGTCCAATCTCAACTTCATCATTTTATCTCTACAATCAGTTGTAGCAATCAAGATCTGTCCACCAACCCATATAGCGGCCATCTTACCCTATCCACAGGGTTCGCTCTAGTTTCCACTCTCTTTGGTGACATCCTCTGGTAATCAGAAAGACAAGGTTTGCCAAAATTTGCTGAATTTCTTTCCAAAACCAGGGAAACTTGATCAATCTATTTACCCACTAGTAATACTCGGATCTGATTTCCGACCTTTCTGTTCTATCCTCATAATTCCTTCCTGGTTTCCTGAGGGTGGTAAATCTCGTTCTCGGTTCCGTCTTAGCGTGCTTGTCTTACAATAACATTTGCATGGTACATATACCCAAAATTATCCTTGAGATAATAAAATCCCTCAATGATGTAATAGACACTATTTCTAGTGGAATCGCTGGTCGTGGGGTTGAAACCTCATAGCTAAAGCAATTTCTTTCACTATTCTAGGCAACTAAGTACCCTTAATCGTTCGTGAAAATCTGGACATCTTGGTTCTTACGTATGCCGCCTCCTTATGGGCAACTATAACCGACTACGGGTAACAGGTTTCGTTCAAGTCGAATCAATCCACTGATACTGGCTATACTGCCTCTACCTCTTCTGCTTTGGGGACTCTACTCCATTTTCTTTGTCATATCTCTTGATGAATCATAAACGATCTTTAAACTCTCATCTCGTCACTTATTTGTCCCTTGAAGGTTCGTCCGGTCTTATTATTAGACCTCAAGTAACACACCACATCTTTATCAATCAACACGTCCTCTACAAGATTCTTTCCTTGACCCACTATGGGGTCTTCCTTTAGATCCTCCTATGGATCTTTCTTTATCGGGTCTCCGTCCATTTCAAGGAGCGCATCATCAAATGCCTACTCGAAGGCCTCGGGGTCTGGTATCTTAGAATCCCATCCATCTATAACTCATACGAATCGAGGTGACTAATCATGAAGTCCTAAGTACGGTTTCCCAGAAGAAGTCCCCTCTCGGGCTTCATCTCAAACAGTCAGGGTCATGTCCTCTAACCCGACTACGAACTCAATTTGAGCTCTAGATGTTCTTATCATTATTAAGGGTATTGTAAGACTCGATCTCCTATCGTTTCTGAGGACTGTAACCTAACGCTCTGATACCATTTCTGTAACAGCCCCAAATCCGGGGTCAGGGATTTAGAGTAGTCACGATCCATTTACTCCTTGCCTTACCTATATTACTCACACCGGGCATAATTCACCTGCTCATGACCCCACAATATATGTCTCACACACACACAGGTTAGAGTCTCAGAAACGACACGATACAACAACTGCGGAATAAATAATTTTTATTACAATACCCAAATGTCTTTGAATCTGTCACTGATACAATTTCTAAGTAATGTTACATTACCAACTTAGCCTTCTGATGCTCACAATCCTCTCATACCATTCATATCTATACATAAGTTGAATACCAAAAGCTGTAGCCTGATTCGATTGGTTCGTACTACTCTCGGGATCACTGCTAGAAACTGATTATGGAAACGCCTTGCGGGGTATGTGCCGTCCCATTGGCATCCTGCTTCGCTGCTATATAATATATATAAAATAATAGCAAGAGTGAGCGATAGCTCAGCAAGATAATGAAAGTATGGCATAATTATGCCTTTAATTCAACCCAGAAATAAAGCGGGTATAAGACAATAATTTGTCAAAATATCTCGATACTGAAATCATTTCCTTATCGGAATGTATTCCAAAAACAGTACTTCAAATATCAATTATCGTCTTTATACGAAAGATAAGTGAAATTCGTACTTGCCGTAGCAATTTATCAAGATAAGTATCCTTTACTGAAAACTCGAATATTTTCCCTAATCGGGATATGATAGAAATTTGGATGCTGACACCCTGCTCCAGTGACGTAGCACTCAGCAGTTGTGGATACTATAACACTCAGCAGTTCAAGATACTGTCAGATGGGAACACTGAACTCCGTATGTAGGAGAAATTTCATTTGAACTCTGTATTGAGATTTCAATAATTCCAGACGTGGATCGACGATGATCAGTCGCCGCTTCCAGGTCCACCGCGGGTCTTCTCTACTAGTAGAAGGATAAAAACTCCATCCGTAATTACCCTCAGGTAAAAGCTCCATCCGCAATTACCTTGGATGAAAGCTCCATCCGTAATCATCCTGAATGAAAGCTCCATCCGCAATCATTCCGGCGCAAGTTGGGCCAAATTCTAGTTCCCCGGGCAAATGCCCGTTCAAAGATCGCACTGGGATCCTTTGGTTACTCCCAGAATCAATCAGAAGTTAACCCATTAACCCATATTGGCTTTTAGCCGGACTTTCACAATCCCTGGTTACTCCCGAACAATGGGAAGCTAACCCATAAGTACATACTGGCCTATAGCCGGAAACTCAGGTTGAGCGACAAATAGTCTTCATGAAATCGAGATTGAATCTTTTACTCTTTTTGTGAAAGGGGAACCCTTAGTAGTAGGGCTATAATCCCAAAATAATATCTCTTATATAAACAAAGGAAGGAAACAAGATTTTCTCCCAACTCTGGATTTTCAATTCTCAATATGTACGAAAGCATTTAGATGGCTCAAGTGAGGTGATAATGATCGGGAATAATATTGGGGAATCCTTATAATTCTCGGAAATATTATTAAAGGTCAAGAATATAAAAAAAATATAATTCTCAAAGACCTCTAATGCTTTTAAACAAATAATATGATTTTTAAATCACTAAAAGATATTTAATAATTAATAAGGAAATATGTATTGAAGAAATTTCCTCAAATAAATGATTATTCAAACATAATCCTCTCTGAATAAATAAATATTCAATAATTAAACCTTGAATGAATAATAAATAATTAAATAAATAAACTTCGAATGAATAATAAAATAATATTCATTAAGTAAATGATCCTTAAATGGATATTCACAATAATATACATCAAGTCAATAATCCCCAAATGAATATTCATAAATAATATACTTTAAGTCAATAATCCTCAAATGAATATTCATAAATAATGTACTTTAAGTCAATAATCCTCAAATGAATATTCATAAATAATGTACTTTAAGTCAATAATCCTCAAATGAATATTCATAAATAATATAAATAGTAAATCCTCGAATAACAGTACCCGATATCTTTATCGGAAAATAACCTTTAATATATATACAGAAAATATAATTATTTCTGATCTAAAGAAATATCTTACGCCCTTAACCTAGGGCCTTTATACAACCTGGCTTCTAACTAATATCCCATATCTAGCTTAGAAGCCCATAATCAAATCATTTCCAAGTAATAAATACTTTCCGGAACATAAATAATGGTTAATAATAATATTCCTCAAGATGAATAGTACTCTGCCGCTAGAATCCCTCCGGGTTTCCACGACTATCTATATAACAAAATATCGACTCCCGGTCTAGAGTCGAAAACAAGAAGTATGCTCTTATCTCTAGAGCTACAAGGTATACCGGTTATATATACTTAACTCAGAAGATCATATATAATCAAAAGGTCAAATTTTTATTTCAACAGGAAATAAGATGTGTCGCAAAACTGTACAACTTTATACATGGAAAAAGCAGTATTATAATTAATACTTTAAAAGTACAAGTTTAGAAAACTTGCCTGATGCTCGAGAAGTGATAGGGGTTCGCGACGATGCCGGACAATCTAGACAAAGTCAAACGAAAACACACGGTTAATCCCCTCGATAAACCACTTATAACTCAATGCTTAAACACGTAAGCGAAATACAACCAAGGCATTTCTTGCTCGCTCTAGCGTCACCCTAAGTCCATGTTATTCGTCAAATACTTATATCATAAGTTTGGTTCGAAATCCATCCTCAAATCCAAGTTATACTTAACCATTTGGAACCTTGGTTTCTAAGTCTCGTTTTCAGTGGTTTTCACTTGCGCGACCTTGACTAAAACATTTTTATAAAATCGAAAAATAATCTTTTTAATCCGAATTTTTTTCGTGAGCCTTCCTACCTGTCTCTAGTATTATTCCTCAAAGTTTCACATTTTACTATGGCTTCTAAGTGATCCAAATATAGCCTCAAAGTGGCTGACCAGAGAAGGGTTGTTTCTCCGAACGACGTTTACTAAAACTCACTTTTCTCTTAAACCGTAAATCGTAACGACATGATTCTTGCGCTCACGTAAACTAGAAACAAATTTCTACACACTCATGTTCATCACTGAACCAAAAGAGGCAGTTAGGTTTTCGGATTATAGGCAGTTTGTAGAGTTACCGAAAATCGGGCATTACGACGGCTTAAAATCGAATAATCCAATTTTGTCAACACATAACCAAGCCACACCGGGCATACCATACATCCACAACCTCAACAAACAACCATCATAAACCTCTAAGGTCAGAGGTGTGGCTACAATCCAACACCCACCATTTTTCATATTTCACAAAGTTAAATAACAACTAAAATACTTAGACATGATCTCTTAAGCTTATAACATCAAACAATCATCAAAACTCATATGAACTCAAAGGGTGGGTTATGGTTTTACCTCCTTGGATGCTCTAACAACACTATCAAGTGTTTATAAACCTTTAACAAGCTTTAGATGGTCCTTAAAGTGCTAAATCCTTAAGATCAAAACAAGAAAACCACTTGTAGTTACTATTCATCCTTATCTTGTAAAATCCATAACAAATCGAAAAATAAGATTTCGGTGCTAATATTTTTACCAGACCTTGTACTCTTCATAAGATTTCTTTTGAGTTATAGATCGCCAAATTTGAAGCTTCCTAGCTAGGGTTTTGAGTCCCATCTTTCCGCTGGACAGAAACTGGACAGTTTGGGTTCTCCAACTTGGGGAAGCGATTTGGCTAGGCTACACTCCTTTGTTGGCCATGAAATTTTGAACGAATGTTACCCATGGAGTGGAGAAGCTATGGTTAAATTTGGTGATTTAAGGATGGATAGAAATGGAGTTATGGATTTTCCTTTGGACTCTATTTCTGCTGGGCAGAAAATCTGGGGAGAGAGTTCTTCTCTCTTTCTTTTTCTTTTCTTTTGTCTTGATTAATAATAATGATAATGCTGATATTTGTGTGAAGAGTGGTGAGTCATAGCCCTAGGTGGCTTCATCTGTCGACATGTGTCGAACATGCATTGGTTCTGTTAAAGTAACTTTACTGGTTTGCTTTACTGATTCGTTTCTTTTCACATGGATGATCCAAATGTTGCATTCCTTGAATTAATCTCGTTACATGTTACTTCCATGTCTATATTTAATCCTGTAAATGTCGCCTTGTCCCTCTTGAAACGATTCGAAAATATTTCCTAAAAAGAGCGAATAAAATTCTACACGATTCTCGCAGTGAATAGTAACTATTCACTATTCACTCCAACGATCGAATCCTTAAATCGACTTTAATAAAATAATAAAATTCCAAAATATTAAATCCTCAAATCCTCAATTTTAATATCTCATTTCTTGAATATAATAATATATAATTCACTGCCCGGTCAAATACTATACCAAAATAAAATTTGGAATTTCTGAATTCCGATCGTCTTTGCATTCACTTATTTACTCCGTAGATCACTAATATGGCTTTGGAATATCCACACTACGTCTCGTACATAGGTGGCATGAAAAACTTTCTTAACCCTCAAAATCACTATTCATCCACCAAATTCACTATTCACTGATGCACTTAATCATAATAAGAAAAGTTTTAAATTTTACCAAAAATTCGGGTTATTACACCTAATGAAACCTTGACTGAGACTTATGACAGATTTTGCAAATTATTGAATGATCTGTCTCTGGTTGATAAAGAATATGAGCTTGAAGAGTCTAATCTCAAGTTTCTGTTATCTCTACCTGAAAAGTGGGATTTAAAGACAACCACAATAAGAGATAATTATGAGCTTGCTGATACAGATCTTGATGAAATCTATGGGTTGTTGAAAACTCATGAACTGGAGATAGAACAAAGGAATAGAAGATTGAGTAAAAAGACAAAATCTGTTGCTCTCAAAGTTGAGGAGAAGCCCATCAAGAAGGAATCATCAAGGAAGAAAGCCAAGGGAAAGGCTTTAGTCATTAAATCTGAAAGCGAGTCATCAAACTCTGATGATGACTCAAACTCTGATGAAGCTTCTGACTCTGAGGATGATGAAGAACAGATGATGCAAATGGCTGCTTTAATGGTGAAGACTTTCAAGAAGATGGGATTCAAGAACTTCAAGAAAGGAAAGAGATTCTCAAGGAAAGATTCAAACTCTGATAAGAGAAATTTCAGAAAGTCTGATGGAGGATATACCAAGTCAGGAAAGAAAGACAAGTCTGAGATCCAGTGCTACAAGTGTAAAGAGATGGGTCATTATGCCCCAGAGTGCAAGAAAGGCAAATCTGAGAAAGCACTCATCTCTAAAGGCAAAGACTGGGCAGATACTTCAGACTCTGATGATGGAGAAAATTATGCTCTAATGGCAACTGTCAGAGATGAGACTGAATCATCTGAAAATAAGGTACCCCTAACTACTTATGCTTATGATACTGATAATACATCTGAGTTAAAAGTATATCTGAAAAGTGTACATGTTAGCTATAGGGATCAGACTTTAGAGAATGAGAGAATTAAAGCTGAGAATCTTAGTCTTAAAGATAGAAACAAGTTTCTTGAAGGAGAACTTGAAAAGATGAAGCAGATTCAAAAAGAAAGAGATGATGTTGTTTATGTTGAACAGGAGTTGCTCAAAAGATATAAGAAATTAGAATCTGATCTAGAAAAAGAAAGAAAAATAATCAAGACTTGGACAGACTCTGGAAGAGACACTCATCAAGTGTTTCAGACAGATTCTGTAGGTTTAGGCTATTGTGAAAATGATGAACTTAGGTTTAAAGACAAGGTTAAGGTTAAACCATAACTTAAACCTGTGATATTTGTTCCAGAGTCCACTAAGTTAAAATCTGTTGTAGTAAGAGAAGCTGATATGAAATCAGATGAAACCTGTGAAAGACAGGAAAATATTATAACAGAAAATCTTATGGAAATAGAAGCTGTTAGAAAACCAGTAAAAACTTGTGAAAAACAGGTTAATGTTGGCTTGATGACAGGAAAACAGTTCAATCATAAGCTGAAAGAGGTAAAATCTGCCATGAAACCAAAAGGGTTCAAGAAGAATAGGAATGGAGAGATAGGCATAAATAATAGAAATAATCACTTGCCTACTGCTGGTGCTCTAAGAAAAACATGTTATAATTGTGGTAGTTCTAATCATCTTGCTAGATTTTGCAATAAGAACAAACATATTAATTCTTTATCTTCTACATCAGGAGTAAAGAATGATTATGTTAGGGTTAGACCACAGACTTTATGCACACACTGTGGGAGCACTTGGCATTCCATTTATACTTGCAAGAGTTATCATGCTATTTATCACAACTATTATGAGCTAAAGCCCAACTTGAAATGGGTTAGAGCAAACTCTGCAAGTGTAAAGTCTGACAATGTTAGTTTAAACTCTGTTGATAGTAATTCCGCTGCAAAAACTAACACTGTTAAGAGAGACAAAGGATCCAAGCAAGTCTGGGTCCTTAAAACTAACACTTAGTGTTTGTTTGTGATTGCAGGGCATAAAAGAGAGCACCCTTATCTTGGACAGTGGATGCTCAGGACACATGACTGGAAATAAAGCCCTGCTATCAGATTTTGAGGAGAAGGCTTGCCCAAAAGTTTCCTATGGAGATGGCAACATAGGACGTACTATGGGATATGGCAATATCAATCTTGGAAGTGTCATCATCACTAATGTAGCTCTAGTCTCAGGACTCAAGCATAATCTGCTATCTGTGAGTCAAATCTGTGACAGAGGAAACCATGTAGATTTTCATACTGAATACTGTGAAGTTATCAGTAAATCTACTGGAAAAGTTGTTCTAGTTGGACACAGGTGCAACAACATTTATGAAGCAAGTTTGGTAACAAACTCTGATGGAAAAACAGTGTGTCTGACTGCAAGAATGTCAAATGAAGAGAGTTGGAATTGGCATAAGAAGCTCTCTCATCTCAATTTGAACAACATCAATGAGCTAATAAGAAAGAATCTTGTAAGGGGACTCCCAAAATCAATACTCAGCCTAGATGGCCTATGTGATTCTTGTCAAAAGGCCAAGCAAAGGAAGTCATCTTTCAAGAGCAAATCTGAATCTTCAGTAGTGGAACCTTATCATCTTCTACATGTTGATCTCTTTGGACCAGTGAATGTGATGTCCATGGGCAGAAAGAGATATGCTCTAGTAATTGTTGATGAGTATACTAGATATACATGGGTGTATTTCTTATCAAAGAAGGATGAAACTGCTCAAACTCTGATGGATCATGTAAATCTACTGGACAAAGGATCACAGCACAAAGTCAAAATTATAAGGAGTGATAATGGAACTGAATTCAGAAACTCAATCATGGAAGCTTTCTGCAAGGAAAGAGGAGTGAAACAAGAATTTTCTGCACCTGGAACTCCACAGCAAAATGGTGTAGTTGAAAGAAAGAACAGAACTTTAATTGAAGAAGCCAGAACTATGCTTGAAGAAGCAAAATTACCAACTTATTTCTGGGCAGAAGTTGTTCAAACTGCTTGTTTTACTCAAAATGCTACACTGATCAACAAGCATGGGAAAACACCATATGAGATGGTGAAAAATAAGAAGCCAAATTTGAAATATTTTCATATATTTGGATGCAAATGCTTTGTGTTGAAGACTCATCCTGAACAGTTGACCAAGTTCGAGTTAAAAGCTGATGAAGGAATCTTTGTTGGCTATCCATTGTCAACAAAAGCATTCAGAGTATACAATCTGAGAACAAAGGTGATCATGGAATCCATACATGTGTCATTTGATGACAAGAAAATAACTGGCTTTGAAAATGAAGGTTTATTCTCTGATGATGTAAACTCTGATGAAGCAGTACCGACAAACTCTGATGAAGCGATTCTGATAAACTCTGACGAAGCATACTCTGAACCTCTACTGGTAAATACTGGAGAAACTGGAAATTCTCAAATTGAACAAAATAGAGAACCAGTTGAGGGGGAGCGTGAAGAAGCTCAACAAGACACAGCAAGTGAGTCAGTTGAGGAAACTGATTCAAACTCTGACAGTTCAAACTCTGAGCCATCCAATTCAGGGGGAGCCTCAGATACTGCAGAAAGTCAACATATGAATCAGGAGAGCATGGATCAAGGGGGAGGATCCAATAATGATGCAAGAAACCACTTACCAACAGCAAGAAAGTGGACACAGGCACACACACCTGATCTCATAATTGGAGATCCTGATGCTAGTGTGAGAACTAGAAGTGCAACAAATAATGAGTGTCTGTATCATGCTTTCTTGTCTCAAACAGAACCAAAGAAAGTGGAGGAAGCTCTTCAAGATGCTAATTGGATTATAGCAATGCAAGAAGAGTTAAATGAATTTGAAAGAAATGAAGTCTGGACACTTGTACCTAGACCAAAGAATAGATCAATTTTAGGTACAAAGTGGGTTTTCAGAAACAAGACTGACAGTGAAGGTGTGATTACAAGAAACAAGGCTAGACTTGTGGCTAAAGGTTATTCACAACATGAAGGAATTGACTATGATGAAACCTTTGCTCCAGTTGCAAGATTGGAGGCCATAAGAATTTTTCTGGCCTATGCTGCACACAAGAAGTTTAAAGTCTTTCAGATGGATGTAAAAAGTGCTTTTCTCAATGGGAAGCTTGAAGAAGAAGTGTTTGTTGAACAACCACCAGGATTTGTAGATCCCAAGCATCCAGATTATGTCTACAGGCTTGACAAAGCATTATATGGACTAAAGCAAGCACCAAGAGCATGGTATGAAACTCTTGCTCAATTTCTTTTAGAAAGTGGGTTCACAAGAGGTACAATTGATAAAACCTTGTTTTATTTCAATTCTGGTGATGATTTGCTTTTAGTTCAAATTTATGTAGATGATATTATCTTTGGATCTACTAATGACAAACTTTGTAAGAAGTTTGCAAAGCTTATGCAATCCAGGTATCAAATGAGCATGATGGGAGAGCTTAGTTATTTTCTAGGCTTACAGGTCAAGCAAACAGATGATGGTATTTTTATCAATCAAGCAAAATATACCAGAAATCTTCTCAAGAAATTTGGTATGCTTGATAGTTCATCTGCTACAACTCCCATGGCTACAACAACAAAGCTAGACAAAGACACAGGAGCCTCAGTAGATATAACAAACTAAAGAGGAATGATAGGGTCTTTACTGTATCTTACTGAAAGTAGACCTGATATCATGTATGCAACATGTCTTTGTGCAAGATTTCAAGCAGATCCCAGAGAGCCTCATCTAACAGCTGTAAAAAGGATTTTCAAATATCTCAAAGGAACCATAACCTTGGGTTTGTGGTATCCTAGAGAATCAGAGTTTAAGCTAATTGGTTACTCTGATGCAGATTTTGCAGGCTGTAAGATAGACAGAAAAAGTACAAGTGGAAGCTGTCAATTTTTAGGTGACAGATTGGTTTCTTGGTATAGCAAGAAACAAAAGTCAATTTCCACATCCACTGCAGAAGCAGAGTATATAGCTGCTGGTAGCTGTTGTGCACAGATTCTGCGGATGAAGAATCAGTTGCTGGATTATGGTTTGAGGTACTCTAAAATACCTATTTTCTGTGATAACCAAAGTGCTATTGCTATGACAGGTAATCCAGTACAGCACTCTATGACAAAACACATCAGCATAAGATATCATTTTATCAGAGAACATGTGGAAGAAGGAAACATTGAGCTTCATTTTGTGTCTACAGACCAACAACTTGCAGATATCTTCACCAAACCTTTGAGTGAAGCTACTTTTACAAGATTGGTAAATGAACTTGGAATGATCTCTGGTTTCGACTAGAGATACGGGTTAGACTCAAAAACTATACATGTTTGATTTTTATGCTCATGATTCCTTGCATATATTAACTGTTATGAGTACCAGTGTCATAAACTCTGAAAGTAAACTCTGATGCTAAACTCTGTTAGTCATAAAGTGTTGGTCATACTCTGATAGTTACAGTCTAATGCTATACTCTGAGTGTACTTTTGTCTGAAACATAATGACCAATGAAGAAATTTGTATGGAACATAATTCTCAGTAAGTAATTATGAATCCTTAAGAGTTGTATAGATTCTGATCTCAAATATGTGCAGTAAGTTAACACAGCATGATACTGTTTCTGTATTTATAGCATCTCTTAGTTTATTGATCTTATACACTGAGTCTGTATTAGCTGTTTGCATTTTCTCTCATAAATTAATTGTATTAACTGATGATAAGTCTAAACTCTGATTATTAATTACAAATAATTCATCCTCAAATCAAAAGATGCCAAACAGAGCACAAATTCCTTTGAGATTATGTTGTGCCTAGGAAGATCCAGGAACTTATTGTATGAAATAAGGGCTAAAATCTTTGATTTTTGGTGACTAGTGCCAACCACTGATTACTGAAAAAAAAAAAAAAAAAAAACAAAAAACAAAAATATATATATATATATAAGGGGGTGAAAAATAAAAGATATATCCAAATGAAAGGATATCAGTATACAGAGTTTAGACATAAGAATCAGATTTTATTTTATACATGAGAGTTTAGGCAACCAGTTTTTACTACTTTAGTTTATGGATTTTATGCACTTTGAGATGGTCTAAATATTAATATTCGGTAAACTCTGCTATAACACACACATATTTTCACATCTGTGCAGTTTGAGAAAAGAGTTTATTGACAAAGAAGGACAAATGGTAAACACTGATGTATTGTGTGAAATACGCCGAGGTAATTTAATTTTAATCTCTGATGATTAAAATAAATTTTATTGGTTTCAGACATTTTATAATTTTGAGATTAGACATTTGTTTAGAAATTCGAAAGAGTATGATAACAAACGGTTCATATTTGTATTAAACAGAGGAGAGAGAGATTAAGTATTTTGAACAATGTGACATGCGGTAATTATGGCTATTTTTACTGCGCGTGTGTATTGGAAGTTGTTACATACAGCTGTCAGCATATGCACGTTTGACATCTGTCCCACTCACACACTTTTCAAAGAAGCCTGCTGTGTGTAGTAATGATTAAAACGTTTGAGTTTTAATCTTCACAGTTATTATTTAAATATACTACACATAAACGGTTCAATCTTTTACACACCTCAACTTTTCATAAGCTTTTACTCACACACATTGTCTCAAACACTTTCACTGCATACACTATAATCTATTCTCTGTTTGTTTTCTTCTAAACTGTTCTAATGGCTACAACAATGTTTACTGCTTCTGGGTTAGAATTTGTTCCTAATAACTACTCAGCTCCTTTGGCAAATGAGAACGCACCGGAGGCGTTTCATTTGATTCAGAGTTTCTTGTCAAACTCTGATATCAGCACTGCTCTCACCGCACCGTCGAAGCTGTCTGCGTCACAAATAAGGACTTTTTGGCAGACAGGTACTTATGATGATGGAGGAGAGTCTGGATCTCCATCTATCATTTTTGAGTTTCAAGGAGATGAATTTACTGTTACTCCTACTACTGTTCGTGATGCTTTGGGTCTTGAAGATTTCAATGCATTCACAATCTCTGTTGGAGATTTTGAATTAGTCAGAATGACGAGGGAGATAGGCTACTCTGGACCTTTGACAAAGATAGGTCAACTCAAAAGGCCATTTTTGCGCAAGGAGTGGAGCTTCTTTTTCGATTGCATTACTCGGGCTTTTGGAAAGAAGTGCACGAATTGGGATGCGATTCCCACGGATAGTCTGCAGATCGGGTATTCTCTTCTCTATGGCAGTCACTTTGATGTTGCTAGATTAGTTTTAACTAATATTGGTGAGAAAATGCTAGAGAATAGGAATGTTGTTTACTTCTCTAGATTTTGTTAGTTAATATTCAACTTTTGCTGTCCTAATGTTGAGATTTTAGAGGATGATGTTATCCACTCATTTAAATTGCATAAACGCATATTTTCTGATCTCACTAACAAGGATAACAAGAAAGGAGATGTTGGTGTGTTACTGTTGCCTGAGTCTGTGCAACAATTCATGGTTAACTTACAACAACAACAACAACAACAACCACAACTGGCAAACACTGAAGCTGGACCTTCTGTGTCTCAACCACAGAGGTCGAAGAAATCTAAAGTAAGGGCTATTAAGTTTGTCAGGATAAACACTGAAGCTGGGGCATCAAATGCTGATGATATGCCTCAGAAGAGAAGAATGAAGAAAAGAAGAGCCAATAGGGCAAAGTCTGATATTGTTGATGACGAGACTGAAACTGATGAAGAGACTCTTCATCAGAGAAAAAAAAGATTGGTAGCAGCACATCTGTTTGGTGCTGAGAATATCTCTTCAAATGCTGTTGAAGATCTTGAAATTGAGATTCCTGAAGATGAAATTGTTCCTGAGGACAGAGTTTTTATGGAGACTGTTCTTCATGAGGAAGCTCCTACATCAAAGTCTGATGATGTAGTTGAGAATGCTGCAAATGAAGCTCCTATGTCCACAGAGGATAGAGCACATGTTGAGATTGCGGATGAAGAGGCTACAGAGCCACAAGGATTTTATATGGAAATTGAAGCAAATCTCTCTATAAACTCTGAACATTTCACTGAAGGTTTGGAAGCTGATCAAGATACTGTTGAACTTCCAGAATCTATGGCTTCTCACACTGAAATAATTTCTTTTGATCTTGAGAAAGGTGAGGAAGTCGATCAGACTTTGGATGCTAATGCTACAGAAACTGTTGCTACAAATCCTGATGTTGCTGATAAGGATGCAACAGAGAATGTTCCTATTGAAGCAGAGTTTGTTGTAAACTCTGAGGATGTTATTGTTCTTGAAGCTCTACAACAATCTGTTGTTGAGATTGTAACAAAAGAAGCAGAGTTCCTGCATACTGCAAACTCTGAGATTCCAGAACCTGATGCTGAGAATATTCCTGCAGAGAATACAGCAGAGAATGATAATGATAATGATAATGATAGTTCTGATCATTCTCAAGAGGAGCTATTTGAGAGTCAAGCAAACTCTGATGAGCTAAGATAGGTCAATCGAGCTACAGCTGAGCATTTTCAAGATATGTACTACAATAGATGGGCTGCTGCGGATTGTATCTTTTCAGCACAGAGGGCTGCTGATTTTCTTGGTGATTCTGTGAAGACGATTTCAACTCCTGATATTCTTACAAGTCTGAAGGCTACTGTGATTCAAATTAAATCTCTCCACAACAGATTTGATGAGTCTCATAAGGAAGTCACTGCTTTGAGGAATGAAGTTGGTCTGCGAGATCTCACTCTGAAGAATGATAGAACTTATTACAATTCCATGTTTAAGAAGCAAGCTAAGGACTCTGATGACATTCAGAAGAGGCTTGGGAAAGTTGAGGACAATCAGACTGCTATGTCTGCCCAACTGACATCAATTTCTAATGCTATTGAGTTGTTGACATCAGTACTACTTTCTGATGATGTCAAAAAGGGGGAGAGTGTACCAAGTGACAAATGCAAAGACACTCAAACTCTGAGATGGAGGGATGATGGTAATGATGGTGGAAACAAGGGAGATAGAAAGAGCTTAAGGTCAAATGCTGATAGCAGACTACTTTCAAGAAGATCAAACTCTGGAAAGGGACATGCAAACTCTGCCAGTGGTTCAAGATTCAAAAGTTTGATAATCTCTGATAAGTCTACTAAAGATGAGGAAATTGCTGCCAAGGTGTTTATGGTAGAACATGGAAAAGATGTTACAATTGAAGATATCCAAGCTGAAGAGCAAATGCTTGCTGAGGAACACAGGAAGAATCTTGAAGCTGGAATCTACAAGAAGAAGGAAATCAAGGCTCCTAGAAAGAAAGAAAAAGGAATTGTTATCAAAGAGAATGTAAACTCTGATCAGAGTTTACAGTACTCAAGGAGGCCTGTGATTAAAAATGCTGACAAAGGAAAAGGTAAACTGGTAGAAGACGAACAGTTACCTAAGAAGATTTATTCAACCTCTGACATTGCTCAAGTTGAAACAAGATTAGCTAAATCAACCTCTGACGCTGCTCAAGTTGATGTTTCTACTAAAGTTATGACAACCTCTGACGTTGCTCAAGTTGTACAGAAATCTACACAACTTTCAGGATTCAGCAAACCTAAAATTCTTGAAGAATTAAAGCTTGAAGCTGTGAATTTCTCAGAAACCAGAACTGTATTGGGAAAAGAAGCTTTTGATAAATCTGGACTGGGATCACAGAGAGAGAGAAGAACAAATAACAGATCTCAAGATAACTTTTCACTGGCAGAACCTGGTATTGGGGTTACACAAGAAAACCTTGATAAGTTAGAATCTGTTCAGTTGATTTTTCATAAAGTATTGAAGAAGCAGTTTTTGTTATACTTCATGAGTGATGGAAGAGTTTATAAAGTTGGAGAATCTGATGTTAATCTCAAATCATGGGAAGAACTGGAATATATACTTTATCTTCTAAAAGTAAAAAACATACATACTCATGATGTTGCTCAAGTTTTGAGAGAAAAGATGCTGAGATCTAAAGCTATGCTTGGAGGAGGAGTATCAAGTGTCTACATTCCAAAGTATAGGGATCATACTGGAAAGTTAGTGGAGATGAAGAGGAACAGTGCTAGACTTAGAACTGCACTTGGAATAAAAACTTTGGAATTTAACTTGGAGTCAGACAAGTCTTATTTTATTCGGCTAGGAAATGATATGAGAAGAAATAGCATATATTCTCTAAGAGCTGCTATCTATCAAATGGGGGAGAGTGATTCAGAACTTAAAGAGCTAAAAGAGATTATGGTGGATGAGCTAGAGAAAGCTGAAAGAAGACTGCTGATTGATTATCTCAGAACAGTACCTGATATTGAAGAAGTCAAGTAAAGTCTGACTGTAAGTTTTTATGTTTTCTGTTCTAAGTTAAAATTAAACTCTGTTATATTTTAAACACTGCATTTGTTATATGTTTTGACATCATCAATTATCTTTTTAACTTGTACATTTTAATATGAACAAGTTGGGGGAGATTGTTAGATATAATTGCTGACGTTTGTTCATCAGTGTTTAAGTCCCAGGTACATATCAGAGTTTATATAGAAGCCAGTCAGAGTTTGATAAAGTCTGACTGGGTGAAGAGTTTATATGGAAGCCGGTCAGAGTTTGTTATAGTCTGACAGGGTGATAGTTGAATTAGCTGTCGGTGCTGAATTGAAGATTCTAGAAGCAATATATTCTGAAGATGGAAAGAAGCAGAATATATTGATACAGCTAAGGAGACTGGACAGAAGACTGAAGCAATCCTTAATTGATAATAATTGTATAGCTGATTTATAGGAGTATCAATTAGATAAGGATTGTATGTAGCTATGTACTATATAAACACAGATAGGTTATCCCTAGAAGGGACGCGAACATTGAATATATTATTCTTGTAACCTAGTAGCTCTTTGTGATTCATTAACATCACTAAGAGAGAATTATTTAATATAATTCAGTTTGTTGATTTACAAACCTGTGTTCTTGATTGTTATTCTCATACATACTTGATTATATATTGTGTATTCGGCCTAACAGAAGAAATCTGAATAATGTTTCCCTTGAAACATTATATGGAGTACTTAAATCATATGAGCTTGAATTTTTCCAGAAAAGAGCCATACAAGCTGGATCAAGAGGAAAAATGGCTAATATGTCTGGTGCTCTTGTGGCTCATGTGCCAAGAATCACTCAACCTACTGAAAGAATTCAAATCACTCAACCTGCTCCAGTACCTACTCTCAAGATTGAAGAGGTTGTAGATGATGATGAGAAATTTGTTCTGCAGATAACTGATGTTGAAGATGAAGATTTCTACTCCTTAGAAGAAATGAAGAAGATGGACAATCCAACTATGGCTTACATGGCTAAGAAATTTAAAAATATAAGATTCAAGAGAAACAAGCCATTTAAACCTCAAGGTCAAACATCAAGGTTCAGCAGAGGCAATTCTTCCAAGGTTGAAGGTGGTGCCACAAGAGGTGGTTACAAAACAGGGATGGTGGACAAATCCAAGTTTAGGTGTTACAACTGCAATGAGCTTGGTCATTTTGCTACTGAGTGCAGAAGACCAAAGCAGACTCAAAGGATGGAAAAAGGGTCAAGTGGACACTTCAAGAAAGGACAAGGAAAAGCCTATGTGGCTGAAGGAAAATTTTGGGATGAGACTGATGATGAAGAGGAAGAGGAATATGTGAATCTAGCTCTCATGGCTAAATCTGATTAGGTCTCCTCTAGTTCTTCAAGTCAGGTACCTTCACTTGTCTTACTTGAAATGTCTAAAGAAGAATACAAACAAACTGTCGAGGAATTGTGTGCTGAAATGTTTAATGTTCATACTAGCTTAACTGCAGCAAATGAAGAAATTGCTAGGTTAACTAAACTAAATGAAACACTCACTTCTGAAAATGACATGCTTTTGTTAAAGACCAGTCGACTAGAATCATTAGCACAGGAGAATGCTAAACTTAAAAATGAATTAGTCTGTTCTAAATAAATAGAGAAGTTTCTAAGGAATGAAATACGTGAAAATGAATTTAAGATCAAAGGCTATAGAAACTCTTCCAAACAACTTCAGGATTATCATGAGAAACACACAGAGGATCAAAAAGTTGGGATAGGTTTTGAATATGGTAGAAGACCTGGTAAGGAAGCTGTGAGTCTGGATTGTTCAACTGATGCTACTGTCAAACCTCATGTCCTCAAAAAGATCAACAAACCAATTTTCAAACTTTCTGAACTTGAGTTTGATGAGGAAGCCATGCTCATCAAGCAACAACTTGATGATGAGGACGAAGGTGTTGACAGTACAACAGTTGATGGAAAAGATACTGTCACAATCCCCAAGACAGTAACTCCTCCAAACAATCTGACAGAATGTTCTAAAGATGCTGTCAAGAATGGCAAGACGGTAGCTTCCAAAGATATTGTCAAGAAAGCTTCGAAGACAGTAACTTCCAAACCAACTATCAAGACAAAAGGTGTGAAAGATACTGTCAAGGAAAGCTCGACAGCAACTTCAGAACCACCTGTTGACACAGCTACTTTCAAGTCTAGAAACAGGAATGGTAAGTTAGGGAATGGCAATGCCAATGCTGGCAATGCTCCTAGAAAACTATGCAATAACTGTGGCTCTTCACATCATCTAACTCATGTTTGTAAGAAACCAAAAGAGGTCAAGGAAAATGTGACCATGATAGATGGCAACTTACATAGAACCCCCATTATGCATAGATCTATGGTAGTCTGCAATAACATTGACTGTATGCCTTGTAAAATAACTTCCATGAGTACTTGTTTCAATCTGCCTATTTCATCTACTGAACAATGTCTCTATAAGCAAACTGTTGAGACTTCTGAGCCTACTGGAAACAGCAAGAAGGCCACATCCACTAAGAAAAAGACCAAGTCTAATTCTAAAGAAAAGTGGGTGAAGAAAGGAGTCCAACAGAAGATTCCTGATGTGATGATTAAAGTTGAGAATGTTGATTACTCTTGTAATACTGAAGTGACTGGACCCAATAAGGATTGGGTACCATATGCCTCTTAAATACAATTTGTTTTGCAGGGAAAGAATAAAGAGCAAGTCATATGGATCATTGACAGTGGCTGCTCAAGACACATGACTGGTGATAAAGCCCTGCTATCACAATTTGTAGAGAAAGCTGGCCCAATCATAACCTTTGGAGACAACAGCAAAGGTTACACAGTGGGATATGGTTGTTTGGAAATTGGAAATGTTGTCATCGGTGATATTGCTCTTGTGGATGGATTGAAGCACAACATGCTCAGTGTCAGCCAATTCAGTGACAGAGGATTCAAGGTTGACTTTGACATGATGGTGTGCAATATTTACCACAAGAAGGACAGAAGCCTTTCTCTCAAAGGGGTAAGAAAAGGAAGCCTGTTTGTTGCTGACCTAAGCTCAACAAAGAAGGACAAAGTTTACTGTTTCTACAGTAAAGCTACAGTTGGTGATAACATGCTTTGGCACATGAAACTCTCTCACCTAAACTTCAAAACAATGAATATGCTGATGAAGAAGGAACTAGTTAGAGGACTACCTCAACAGGAATTCTGTCAAGAAGGACTGTGTGAGGATTGTCAAATGAGAAAATTGAAGAGAGCTGTGCACAGATCAAAGCAAATCAACACCAACACAGAACCACTCAAAATAATTCATATGGATCTCTTTGGACCAGTCAATGTTCCATCATTAGCCAAGAAGAGATATGCTTTAGTTATGGTGGATGACTATTCTAGATATACTTGGGTGAAGTATCTAGAATCAAAAGATGAAACTGCTCAAGTTATCATTGATCACTTAAGAGTTCTTGATAGAACTCTAAATGCAAAAGTTCAACTTCTGAGAAGTGACAATGGCACTGAGTTCAGAAATGCCACTCTTGGCAATTTCTGCAAAGATGAAGGAATTGTACAACAATTTTCTGTTGCAAGGACACCACAGCAGAATGTAGTTGTAGAAAGGAAGAACAGGACTCTCATTGAAGTTGCCAGAACTATGCTTCATGATGCAAAGTTACCAACATACTTCTGGGCAGAAGCCATCAACACAGCCTGTTACACACAGAACAGAACC
The DNA here is from genome assembly GCA_030848705.1 of Heracleum sosnowskyi. Lineage (NCBI taxonomy): Eukaryota > Viridiplantae > Streptophyta > Magnoliopsida > Apiales > Apiaceae > Heracleum > Heracleum sosnowskyi. The sequence continues at coordinate 1,446,770 of CM061242.1, read as the reverse complement.
TTGATCAATAAGACTCATGGAAACACTCCCTACTATCTACTCAATGAAAATAAACCTACTGTCAAATATTTTCATGTGTTTGGAAGCAAATGTTTCATGATGAAAGACAACCATGAGAAGAAAGGGAAATTTGACACCAAAGCTTATGAAGGTATTTTTATGGGGTATGCTCTAAAAAGGACTGCCTATAGAGTCTATCTTTTGGAACACAGAATCATAGATGAAAGTGTGAATGTCACATTTGATGAAACCAAGTTTCCTGGACTGCATGAAGAAGGTCAAATGTAGATCCTCAGATTTGAGAATCAAGGATACTTGGAGGAAGAAATTGTTGATGAGGAACCCACATTCACTCAAACTGTTGAACCTGAAAAAGATGTTGTCATTGAAAATGATGCTGTCATTGAAAATGATGTCAATCAAACTCCAGCCCAGTCACAAACAATATCAGGAAATATTCAAAATGATGGTGACTCTGGAGACATTGAGGAAAATGGTGGAAACAATTACCCTGGTGAAGACTCAGTTCCCCAAACTGAAGCTACTAGTTTAGATCAGTCAAGAAGCTTGCCCAGAACCACTAGATGGAACAAGGATCACACAAATGACTTGATTATTGGAGATCCTTCCTCTGGGGTGAGAACCAGGAATAATGTTTCTGCTGACAGCATGTTTTCCTGCTTTCTTTCTCAAATGGAGCCAAAAGCTATTGATGAAGCATTGTTCCAAGACCAAAGGGAAAATCAGTTATTGAGACAAAATGAGTTTTCAGAAACAAACTGGATGAAAATGGAAATGTGACAAGGAACAAGGCAAGGCTAGTAGCTAAAGGTTACTGTCAACAGGAAGGGATAGATTATGATGAGACATTTGCACCTGTTGCCAGACTTGAGGCTATCAGGATCTTCTTAGCCTTTGCTGCACACTGCAATTTTAAGGTGTTTCAAATGGATGTCAAAAGTGCTTTTATAAATGGAGAGTTGGAGGAAGAAGTGTATGTTGAACAGCCACCTGGCTTTGAAGATGCTGAATTGTATGACTTTGTGTACAAACTGTTCAAAGCACTCTATGGATTGAAACAAGCTCCAAGAGCCTGGTATGATACCCTCTCTGCCTTTCTATTGGAAAATCAGTTTACAAGAGGTGTAGTAGACAAGACGTTGTTCTACAAGCATCATGGGAAAAACATCATTTTGGTTCAAATCTATGTTGATGACATCATTTTTGGTTCATCAAATGAGTAGCTGTGTGAGAACTTTTCATCTCTAATGAGAAATAAATATGAGATGAGCATGATGGGAGAAATTTCATTCTTCCTTGGGTTACAAGTTCTTCAGAAGGATGATGGAATCTTCATCTGTCAAGCAAAATATGTCAAGGAACTTCTCAAGAAGTTCAACCTAGAAGATTCATCACCTGCAAAAACTCCCATCTCTACATCAACTAGTTTGGATCTAGACTCCAAAGGGAAGAAAGTGGACTCTAGTGCTTACAGAGGCATGGTTGGATCTCTTCTTTATTTAAATGCTAGCAGACCTGACATAATGTTTGCTACATGTCTCTGTGCAAGGTTTCAGGCTGATCCAAAGGAGTCACACTTAGTAGCTATCAAGAGAATTTTTAGATATCTAAAGGGCACTCCTAATCTAGGCCTTTGGTATCCTAAAAATACTAGATTTGAGCTAGTGAGGTATTCTGATTCAGACTATGCTGGGTGTAAAATTGACAGAAAAAACACTACTGGAAGCTGTCAATTTCTTGGTGGAAGATTGGTGTCATGGTTTAGTAAGAAGCAACATTCAATATCTACATCCACTGTAGAAGCTGAATACATTGCTGCTGGAAGTTGCTGTGCACAAATTCTATGGATGAAGAATCAACTATTGGATTATGGTCTAGTGTTAAGTAACATCCCTATCTAATGTGACAACACTAGTGCCATAGCCATCTCAGACAATCCTGTTTAACACTCCAGGACAAAGCACATTGACATTAGACATCATTTCATAAGGGAGCATGTTGAGAAAGTGTGACACCCCCAAACCAGTGCCACGAACATTTACATATCATAGCATAATATAACATACAACCTAGGCATGCATCTAATAAATGGAAACCATACCCCAAGCCAAGATCGCTATCAGGTCGAAGTATGAAACAACATATCTAAGTCCAACATTTAAATGAGTTACTAATTAAGTTTTACAAGTCTAAACGATTTAAATATTACAACTTAAACCAAATGTCTTAAGTCTATTAGGAAACCAAAAGTACTTAAGCATCTAAAACCTGTGCATGGGTCGGGAACCCAAACCACGGGCCGCTCCTAGCAGCATACTCTCTAGCAAAAGACTTCCTAGCAGTGCGGAATGTACGGACCATCTTCTGATTTCACTGAAAGGTTAAGGTAAAAACAAGAAAATGAGCCAAATAATGCTCAGCAAGTATGATCAACAACATATGTACTAGAAATCCATTAGTAATCAAATGGTAATCAACTGGTAATCAAATGGTAATTAACTGGTAATCAAATGGTAATTAACTGGAAATCAACTGGTAATCAATAGTTTCAAGATATGCATCTCTATTCAAAGGAAAAGATTTAAGAAATGGAATTGGAACTTCCGGTAAGACGGTACGAGCTATATGGGTGATCAGCCACATAAAGCTCCAGACCATGTTTTCACAAGGTCCTAACATTCAGGATCCATAGGCACACATTGGCCTAAAAATACATACATAAGTAACCAGGACCGCCGCCACGGCCAAAGTTGTTCCATTCATGAGTAATTCAAACAAAAGGTCTAAATGAACAAGAGGCTTTTAACATTTCCGATATTCATTTCAGGGCATAAGTTATTTCAAGATTTTATTGCAAGGGCTTAAAGAATGAATCAATTGAAAGGCATGGTAAGTAAGTGAGCAAAGGGATAATTATGCTCCGGGTATTCAAAAATTAACAAAGGTCAACAAAGTATAAGTCAAGGAAAAGGGCTTATGTGAACAAAGCAAAGGTAAAGGAACAATGGTAGGTTTTATATAGAGTAAGGTGAAAAAGAACACCGTAACATGGTATGGGAATCGATTGCATAATGATAAATAAAGGACAAGTAAGAGTTTAACGTATACTTGCCTTAAGTAGACAATATCTCAATATCTGAATCTCAGGGTTCCAACTTCACTTCCACTGGCTCTTTGCCTAGCCTTCTACTGGAACCTATACAAGAATATAATACTGTCTTAGTCTCTAATTCTTAGTACCTCAGCTTTGTTTACATATCTCTAAGTACTTCTACCCCATCGTTATACGTTCATATATTCTTATATATATTTATAACCAAGTAAGCACTTAAGAAGCACACAATACTTTAACGACTCAATTAACATTAATCATGTAGTCACTTAACATCACATGACATCCTTAACACTTAATCATATAAACCTTAAAACAATATACTTTAGTAACTCTATCCCCTTTTCTGGACCACATAAACATTTAATCACGTAAGCCATGTAGGCGTACTTTATGAATCATACAAACCATATAAACTCATAAGACCAATACGATTTACCATTGTCTTTCACCTTCTTCTCTTCTTCCTTTTCTTTTCTCTCTTCCTCGGCCTCTCGGCCTTTCTCCCTCTCCTCACTCCCTCTTTCTCGGCTAACACCAACCACACACATAACAAGTATACTCACACACCCTCACACACATCATATATTTTGAAAGAAATACTTACGCGAAAAGAAATAATTTTTCTAAAACAAGACACACTCATACTAAATACATTTTACTAAATTGACACACTTCCTTTGTAAATACATTTTCAAGAACTTAGTTTTAAAAGAACTCACATCACAATTATAATTTTAAATCACACACACCTAAGAATACATTTTGAACATATACACACCTATTCATTTTGAAAATACACACCTATTCATTTTGAAAATATACACCTATTCATTTTGAAAATACTCACACCTATTAATTTTGAAAATACACACACTCATTAATACATCTTGAAAATCACACTTCCAACTCAAAGTTTTGAAATCAATTTATTCCTTCCCAACTTCATCTCTCTCTCTCTCTCTCTCTCTCGGCCTCCCTCTCCCTCTCTCTCTCTCTCGGCCTTCCTCTCCCTCTCTCTCTCTCTCGGCCTTCTCCTCTCTCTCGACCTCTCTCTCCCCCTCTCCTCCTTCCACCTTAACTCCCATCCTTCAAACCACAACCAATACAACTTCAAGCCAAAGTTAAATCAACAAATGTTTTAATTGCAACTAACATTTATAAACAAAATAAAATCATACTTTCTTTTAAACTAACATGCAACTTATAATCTTACAAATCCTTACTACTTACATCACATACAACATACATACTAAATATAAAATCAAACCCACTAACAAACTTTAATCAAAATCCTCTTAGATCATAAAATTAGTAACATGCATCAACTAAATGAACTTGAGTTCAACTTTTAAACACAAGAATCAAGACCATGGCTCACAAGGATCATTGCCATGGTCGGGTTTCTTCTCGGATGTGCCCAAAACAATGGGTTTCATCGAGAGTGACCCTAAATACACACAATCAACCCTTGCATGTAAGCTTTAAGCATAAAAAACCTTAAATCCGAAAATTTCAGATTTTGAAAACATGTTAAAACTTGAGATTAGTATAAGAGGGTTGTAGAGATTTGAGAGAGGAGTGTTTTGGTTACTCACACTTGTAATTTGGGTGAGAGAAACACAAGTTATGGTGGTTTTAATTTGTAGAAGATGAAGAACAAGAGAGAGAAATAGTGTTGGGGAGAGAAGAAAAAGAAAGAAGAAGAAGAAGAGAGAGAACGGGTGGGGGAGTAATGGGGTGGGTAGGGGTTTTTATAGGGAAGCTAAAGTAATGTAAAAATAAACACTTTTTAGTTATTTAATTATCAAATGACAAAAATGTCCAATAAAATAAAATACTAACATGATAAAAATCAAGGGCTTTCATGTAAATTCATAATCCCATTTCTAGATTCCATAGAAATATTATTCTACAAATAACTTTTGTAGATTAGTTAAATAAAATTATATTTACAAAGAATAATCAAATAAAATGCCTTTTAGTCCCAAAAATAAATTTTAAATAGAATCTTACCATTCACTAGGTAAATAAATAAATTACCTATTGAAAATAAATAATCTAGAAGGTGTAGCATCTCTCAAAATAATTAATTAAAATAATGAAGTGGTTATAAAAATTTAAATCATGAGTTTTAAAAATAAAATAAAATAAAAATAATGCTAAGAAATATTTTATGCTACTAATTAAATAATTTAGCATACTCTAAATTTAATATAATTATTATATGACTTAAATAAATTTACAGAGCACTTAAATAAAATTTAGAAACCAGATACGAAATTAACTAATTACTCACAGAGTGAATAAATTCACAATTCTAAGCACATAACAATTATTGCACATAATAAACACCTAACAATAAAATGTACGTTTCATTAAAATATTGAAGTCGAAATTTAGAATTGTTACAGAAAGGAACTGTGAAGTTGATCTATGTTCCAACAGAAAAGCAACTTGCAGATATCTTCACAAAACCATTGGATGAAGCAACCTTTAACAGGTTGGTAAGTGAATTAGGAATGCTAAATCTGGTTTGTTAACTTACTAGTTTTTCCATTCTAGTTTAACTATTTTGCAGCCCGTGACAGTAGCCTTTAAAATTTGCTGTCATGAGAAGTTACTGTCACGTGTTCTTATTGTTCTTGACAGCATGCTTTATTTGACTTGGCTGAAATTGAATTTTGTGCTAGTCTTCTATCAACAATAAAACTCTGTGTCATTACCTTGGATAATATTAGAGTCTGGGATTTTTGGTCTAAACCTTTGTGTTTACTGGGCTTTTTGTGTTAATTGTTGTGTTAGTGGAGGACATCTCTATTAATTGCTTTACGTGGTAGTTGTATGGGTATTCCAAACTGTTGACCATATACCTCCCCTTTGATTCCAGTATGCCTATAAAATGAACCTTAGGCCATATTAGTGAATCATTCAAAACATAAAAGAGGTAAAATGGATCAAAAAGTAGGAATCGAAGTCAGGCCCAAAATTGAGTGTGATCCCGCATATAGAAAAGAGATTGAAGAGTTGTTCGATGAATTGGATGACTTCCTTGATGAGGAAGATGAGCAAGAGGCGATTGCCCTGGCTATTGAAGAGGCTATGTGGCAAGAGCAAGAGGAAGAGTTCCAAGCCCTTCTCAAGGAGGAAGGAACCACTGAAGAAGAAACCAAGGCTAAAGTTCTAGAGTTGATTAAGAAAAACTATGATGATTAGTTATTTCTTTCAATTGTAGAATGATGAATATTCCAATTAATAAAACGGTCTTTTGTTTGCTTCATGTTTTCTTTTGTCTCTGTGTTACTATTTTGATGAACTTGATGTGTGTAAAATCTAGTTCTATATTGACTATCTGTGAATGGTTTTATATCGTTCTTGAATAAGTCCTATCTCGGGTATGCAATTACTTCTACTCATGTTCTTGACCTAGACAGGACTGAGAACTTCTGGGAATCTGCTGTTGCTCAAGGAGATGGTGATAACTCCACCATTCAGTTCAAAATCAAGGAGCACAGTTACATTCTCACTATCAAGGGTATCAATGCGGCTCTGGGAATTGTGCTAGAACCAGGAAAGACCTATTCTGAGCTTGCCAATGATGAAACCTTGAAGAAGCTCTTCTTGAAAATTGGGTATTCTGGACCCATTCTTGAAGAGGAAACAACAAAGTGGTACCCCTCTGGTGAAATGGACAGAAAGTATCTCCGCAAGGAATGGAGCATGGTGTTTGATGCAATGGTGAAGGTGTTTTCTACCAAAACCACTGGCTGGAATGGGATTCCAACCTACATCAAGAAGCTCACTCACTCCCTTGTCCATGGGTACAAAGTGGATGTTAGAAAGCTTCCCATGGCACATCTCAAGGCTGCCATAGGTAAGAAGGTAAACATCTATCCTCGCTTTCTTATGTTGTGCATTAATTCCTTATGTGATTTTGATGAGAATGCCCCTCGTTTGGAGGCTTGCACTGTTCTGAAAAGAAACACTCACACAACTCTCACTTCACAGAATTTAAATGCACATATTCCACTCTGTTTCACCAAACACATGGTTGATCAAGTGCCAAACCTTGATTTTCCATTGCCTTCTGGCTTTGTCTCCTTCACTCTTGAGGATGAAGCTGGATTAGACCCAAATTCAGCTAACCCCCATTCATCACCATACACTCAGCCTAGGTTCTCTAGACTTACCAAAGTTCAGAGAGAAGCTTTACAAGAAACCAGAAAAAGACCCCTAGAGACTGATTTTAGTGGTAGTGTTGAGAGTGCAGAGGGAGTTCCTGCACCTAGTGTAGCAAATAAGGAAGGTAGTCACACAGAACCCACAGTGGTTCCTCTTGAGCCTAAGAAGAAGAGAGCTAAGAGGGACAAAACCACTGTTAGCCACCCTGCAGTCTCCCAAAAGACTGTAGAGGTAAATAGGGAAATAAACTCCTCTCTAGATGTTTCTTCTCAACAAGGAGCATCTATTGAAATTGGCATGTCTCCCAAGGCACCCTGTATTGAGTCTGCACAACCTCGTGTTTCCACTCATGAGGAGCCTCCACTTGCAGAAACACCCATGGAGTCAGGACACTGTGAGGATTTTCCATCCCCTATTGATGCTCCACAAGTTCCATCTGTGAAGCAGCCATCATTCTCTTCTCCACTTTCACCTTCTTCCTTCCCGTCACATTCACTTGTTTCTTCTCCACAACCTAGAGAGGGGGACAGTCCCAACCCTTCAGGTTTTGATCATCCATCTTCACTCATGGATGAGCCCCCATCTAGTGGTCCACAAGAACCCATTTCTCAAAGTGAAATAGACACCACTCCCTCAAACACTGAGAAAGAGCAAAGTACATCTCTGCTAGAAAATGAAACAGCCAGTACCTTATTCAATCTCCTAGGAGCATATTACCTTAGGGAAGGTGTTGTCACAGCCTCAGTTGTTGTCAAAGACAAACCTAATGTTGCTGTCATAGGTGACCCTGCTGTCAAGGACTCAATCAACCTTGCTGTCCAAGCTGCAGTGCAACCTACTGTCAATATCTCAATTGACAGCAACATTTCTGGAAAAGCTACTGTCACATCTCCTCAGCTTGATCTTGATGCTGTAACTGTTGAGGATGCTTCTGATGATGATGTGCCACTATCTCAATTTCTAAAGGTATCTTCTAAATCTCCTTCTTCAATGCATGTTAGTACTGCTCATACCCATGCATCTAGGATGAGTGAGGGTGTGCAAAAGAAAAGAGAGATAAAAGCAAAGAGAGGTGAGCATCAAAATGAGAGGCAGCCAAATGAGCTGGCAAAAAGTGAGGCACTTGAGCATGTCCAGAGTGACCTTGAGGGGGAACCTCCAATTTTCAGGCACTAGGCCTTTTGTGTTCTATTGTGAGGAGTGATGAGATCACTCAGAAAAACAATGAGAGTGTGAGAACCCCAACAGCCTCCAAGCCCCAGTCTTTTCCTTCACCCCCAAGGAGGTTAAGATCTGGTGGTCCCTCTACAACTCTAAGGTTGGAAGCTATTGAGACCAGGTGCCTATCCATGGAATCCAAAATTGATAGTTTATCTACCATGGTGGCCTCTGGTTTCTCTAGTCTTCAGGAAGCCATTCAGGCTCTTTCTGCTATTGTTGTTGCTGCCAACTTACCTAAGGGGGAGAAAATGGTAAGATCAGAATCACAAAGGGTAGAATCAGGATCAGAAGGTGAACCCAAGCAAGTTGCTGTATCTCAGGGGGAGCCAAGGAGGGATAAGGGGGAGTCTACAGTGAAGGAGTCTACAGGGAAAAGAAATAGACCAGTTCTACCTCCTATCACAATAAGAGAGCCAACTCCACTTCCCAAGGAGAGTGTTCTAGAGAAGCAATGGAGAGAAAAGGAGGAGCAAAAGAAACTGGGAAAAGGGAAAGGCAAGATGCCTGAATACATCTTGTCAGGAAATACTTGGAGTGAAGGAACAGAATTCGGCCAAGAAGAAGCTAATGCCCTGATGGTGGACTACAGGGAAAGCACTCTGAAGAATCATGATGAGGATTTCTATAGGATAGTTGAAGGAGCCATGAATGAACCTAGCAAAAGGCTGATCAGCTGCTCAACTTTACTGAAAGAGAAAATCATCAGTGTGTGCATAAAGATCAATGAAGAGAAGAGGTGGGCTATTGATGTGTACTTAAACACTGGAATAGCCATGTTCATCACTATGTAGCTGTTGCAAAGTCTTCCAGCAAGGGTGCTAACTGTGATGAAGAACAAAATCAAGCCAGCCATACATCTTTCAATGAAATTCTACAACTGCAAATGCTGAGTTTGATTTCAGAGAAGCTTCCAGAAGTCTACACCAATCCTTTTTGTGTATACTATGAAAGTGTCACTAAAACTGGAAACGGGAGGTGTGCATACATGAGTTTGGGAGGAAATTCAACAATGGAGTCAAAGTCAATCCTGAAAGTGCTGAATATGATTCTAAACTCTAAAGCCAACAAGGAAAGAGTTCTTGCTGTCAATGCAATCCATGAATTGCTGGTGAAAAGAGATAAGGGACTGAGCTCCAAAATAAAGCAGATGATTTCCAAAGCAAATTCAAAAAGAGCTGAACAAGGAGAAAGTTGCTCATATGAAGCTTTGGAGGCAAACATCTTGAGATGTGCTATAGACAGTATAAATGTTGAGAAAGATGTTGTCACCAAAGATACTGTCGAAGAAGACACTGTCCAAAAAGGTACTGTCGAAAAAGACACTGTCAAGGAAGATACTGTCATGAAGGACACTATCGACAAAGATGCTGTCAAGGATGAAATCAAGCCTGCTGTCAAGCCAAAAAGGACAAAATCTCTAGCTAGGGCTTGGTTCTCTAGACAGGAAACTGAACCTGAGGACACTTCTAAAGCTAATAAAGGAAAACACAAGTACTCAGGAAAAGAGAAAGCCACTGGACTTGGCAGGAAACTGTGGAAACCTATCAGTTCAAAACTCTACAGCTCTCTGGATCTCCTGGAAAAAAAAGCTAATCAAATCAAGAATGTTGAGGTGAAGCTGGATAGCAACCAAGAAGCAGAGGAATATGTTCCGTGGTTTGATGCATCAAGATATGTGAGAGTCAAGAAGGATTTTGACATGGAGGTGATATCTTATGTCATATCAAAAACCCTTTCACAAAGAATGAGAATAGAAACAAGGAGAATTGAATACTTCTACTTGGTAAGGATGGTCAATCTAATGCAAGGTTATGACAATGTTTCTGAAAAAGTCATGAACCATGTGTTGACATACAAAGCTGCAAGAGATGAAGAATTCTATCAGAAATTTGGGGATTGGTCATTGTATGATGATGCTGATATTGCTCATCTACTCGAATATTCTGATGAAGAAATAACTGAGTATGAGGATGATTTTCCTGAAGAAGAGATACAAGCTCAACCAAGCCATGAAGGGCAAGATAAACCAAGTCAAGAAGGATCCTCAAATTCTGCCAGAAAGGAAACAGTTGAAGATGTAGAAGCTTCATTACTAAACAAATGCAAAGAAGCCAATAAGTTAGAAAGTGAAGGATCAAATTACCAACCCTGTGTACTAGAACACCCTCTGAGGATCAAGTTCATAAGGGAAGAAATCTATGTTGGAAGTCTCCACAGACTCAAATCAAGTGTCTTGAAGGACTTACTGTACTTGGTAATTGGATCAACTCATCCATTGGAACAGCTTTGTTCTTTTGAGATTGAGGACATTCTTCAGAAGAGAAAGGGTGAAGATGCAAAGCTGGACAAGTCCAGAAGAAAAACTCTTAATGCATATCCTGGAAGAAGATTTAAAGTAATTGAAGGAAAATTAAAGTTCAGAACTCATGCCTTTGGTCAAGAGCTATGGACAGACCTTCAGGATGCAAGGATATGTCTCTCCAAAACAGTCCAGAAATACATTGATGAGGTTGAAGATGGTGCCATTTCTCCTGATGAGAAAGCAATGGTTGAAGGACTTAAGGAGGTTTTACAGGAAGCTCTCAACAGAGAGGATGAAGCAAGATAGAAAAGGAATTCTGAAACTAAGTAAGATCCCTTTGTCAATTCTGATCTTGTTAGTTAAGTTGTCAGCATGTGTTAATTGTAAATTTGTTGTTATTGTCCATAAAAACAAATTGGGGGAGATTGTTAGGATTTATGGGTGATAGCTAGGAGACAACTTAACTAGATATTTTATTTACTTAATTTTATTAAGTATGAACATACTATCACAGCCAGAGTATGTCTATGTAACTGTTTTTGTATTTGCAAATAAGATTTTAGTACATCTTGGTAAAAGTTCATTTATTTGTTCAAGTCTCAAGAAGTGCTCAAGATGGACATCAAGAATAAAAGTTACTGTCACAGCATTGACAGTAAGGTTACATGAAGACAACATGTTGCTAGTCATGACAGCATATTCACTCTGACAGCAACATTGGCGGAAGCCCTCAGACAACAACTTTTCTATAAGCCTGACAGCAAGCTTGGAAATCCTGACAACATCTTCTGCGGGGATTTCTTACTGTCACCAAAAGCACATTCCTGTGACAGCAAGCTTAAGCATCAGGATACTGTCAAGAAGGAACAACATTTGTATTGGGGATCTACCCAGTCAAACTTGTGACAATTTGGATGTTCAAGAAACAGGCGTGTTGCAGTATCCCAACACTGCATCAAGTCTGCAATACTACGACTGAAGCTTGAGAGATCACATGACAAAGCTCACCAATTCCAGAGTATGACACATCTACATCTACTGAATTGTGTTAGCTTAAAATAGAATGTTTCTAGATTGCTTTATCTAGTATTGATAAACTGTTTGTATAGCAATTTAGGAAAGACTCACGGGTGAACAATTTGTAAGAAGCTGCCACATGAAAATGACAGCAGCTTCACAAACCTGTGTTGATAGCGATAGGTTTAGTCTACTTAGACGATCTATTATTCCATTCTTTGTAATCATTCGAGAAACCGAAGCTCAAGAAAATATTCATTTTCCTTGAGGTTGTAGCAACACTTTGCAAAATAAATAAAACATTTATTTTGTGAGAATTTCTCTTGTGTTTACTTTTGATTGCATCTCATAAACTGATAAACGTAAATCTTAGTTTTTGTTGTTGAAACGTAGATTGATTTTTATCAGTATTGCATTCAACCCCCCCCCCCCTCCCCAACAGTCGAGGACCAACAAAAACTCCCTTTATTAGTTTTATGTCTACAAAATTCACTTTCTTTCTTTTATAGTCTCTAGATTAGTTATGGTGTTTTTTCCGATCAACATGGTGGGGTTTGGGGCTAAAGTCTTCAATATCTCAAAATCTTACATGGTAAATTTCTGGTTGTGCTCTCATAACAAAGAAGAATTTGAGGTTCTTGTGTAATGTTTTGTACATGTTCGTGTAAATTTTTTGTTATACTATACTCCGACCCTTTAATTTATATAGATTATGGTGGCTTCTGGTCCGATAATTTATGATGCTTAGTGACGAGCGTAACACACTTCTTTTGTTTAATCTAGACTATTGCCATCTATTTAGGCGTAAATTTATTCTTTTAACCATATGTATTTTTATAGAGATTTTACTTGATGACTTCTATTTATTATGTGAATGTCTGAGTTGCCATGTGTACTTTTGGTACAGGCAATTGCTGCAAGATGAGTTTAATGATAAAGTTAGTATCTTGACAAATTCGCAAGGGTCAAGAATGAGCTGCCAAGTTGGGACAAGCTAGCGGAGTTCAAATATAAAGGAAAACAAGTTTACGCTCATGCCATAGATGATAATTTTAGGTATTTCTTTTTTACAATTAGTTAACAGGTAAGCTCAATTAGCTCGAGTCAAGGTAAATCCAAACTCATTCTTTATTGTTTTCGGGTCTACATGGATGAAAAATCCGATAATTCAAAACCAATTCAAAAAATTAAATTGAATTAAACCCGAAATTGATGAAAATCTGAAACAAAAACCTAATCCAATTTGAACCAATAAAATTATTTGATAACTGTTTCAATTTTATTCTTTCCGCTGAATTGAAAAATCAGATCATCGATAAAATATTATGTATATAATTGTACATATTAAACTAATTTACTGAACCATACCGAAACATTGAAAGTTTTGGTTTTCGGCCATTTATTTTATTTAATAAATAATAAAATAATATAAAAATAGTAACTACCTGATTGCCTTTTATAATTAAAACACTTTTTTCTAACAAAATCTACTTCTTTCCAAAAATATCACGGATAACTACCTTAAATTAAAATATATTATCTTTTAAATATATTATATATTATCTTTTATATATTATATTTCAAATATCACGGATAATTACCTATTTTACTTATTTTCTAATAATAACAATAACATTAAATAATAATTACCCTTTTTGCTAAAACATATTACTTTTTCTATTTTTTCTAACAAAATCTTCTCATTTTCCAAAAATATCATGGGCAATTACTATTTCCAGCTAAAACATATTCCCTATAATTTATTAATGAGAATAGGTAACTGAAAAATAAAATTTTCCCGAATTTTGATTATATTATTAATTTCTTAATTATAAAAAGTACCGAAAACCAAAAACTAACCGAAAACCAAAAACTAACCGAAAACCAAAAACCAAAACTTTCAATGTTTCGGCTTTAATAATACTAGCCTATAATCTGTGTAAGACACGGGCCTTAAAAAATAAACTAAAAAATTTAATGTGAACGAAAAATATTAAAATAAAAGTAAAAATTAATATGATAAATTATAAAATGAGAAACTTAAATATTAATTGGAACGTAACAAATATATTAAAAAATACATATGGGGCTGATGAAGATAAATGAGGTATTATTAATATTATTTTATAATAAAATAATATTAATAATAAGGACATATAGAAAATCTAACATGTTTTAATTAAAAAAAGTAATTGCCCGTGATATTTTTAGAAGTGTTTTAATTATATTACTTGTATTTATTAAAAAAATATGTTGACATGTTAAAATAAGTAAGTTTTTTTAATAAGGACAATAGTAAAGCTAAAATGATTTATTTAAAAAAAAGTAATTACCTATAATATTTTTAGATGTGTTTTAATTATATTAATTATATTTGTTAAAACAATACGTTCACTTGTTAAAATAAGTAAGCTTTTTTAAATAATTAAAAGTATTAAAATAAGTTTTAAAATATATAAGTAAGGGTTGCACTTGATATTTTTGGAAGCCCGTGACATTTTTGGAAAAGAAGTAGATTTTGTTAGAAAAAAATGTTTTAATTATAAAAGGCAATCAGCTAGTTAATATTTTTATATTATTTTATTATTTATTAAATAGAGTATTAAAATAGATTTTAAAATAAATAAGTAAGGATTGCACCTCATATTTTTGGAAAATAGAGATTTTAGTGATAACAAATATAAAAGATATTATGTTTTAATTTAAAGGTAATTGTCGTGATATTTTTGGAAAAGGAGTAGATTTTGTTAGATTTTTTTTATTATAAAAGACAATCAGTTAGTTACTATTTTTATATTATTTTATTATTTATTAAATAGAATATTAAAAAAGATTTGATTTGTAGTAGCTTTTGTTATCCTAAAAAGAAATAAGTATATTTGTAGTAGTGTATCCTAAATTTAAACAAATTAGATCCCACATTTTCATTTTTTTGATTAGATTTCAATATTATTTGATTTTTATGTAGTAAAATATAGTGAAATATTAATATAGAATAAAACTTTCCTGAATTTTGATTATATTATTAATTTATTAATTAGAAAAAGTACCGAAAACCAAAACTTTTAATGTTTCGGTTTTAATAAGATAATATAGATAGTATAGATATATTAAAATTTTATCAAAATATATATAATTACAAAAATTTAAATAACAAAATAACAAAATATTAAAAAAGACTATGCATCGATATAAGGCTAGTATATTTCAAAAAAGATCAAATGTATTTTTTTCCCCAGAGAAAGAAATGATTTTATTAAACTTTTAAATCATTTGATAATACATGAAGCAACTCTGAATGGGCATCCCCCATCCTCCACCTACGATCAGCTAAAGAATTTGAGTATCTCGCAATGTAGTGAGCTACCAAATTCACAGACAGTCTTACAAACTTTAAAGTCACATTTCTCGACTTTAATTCCGTTAGAAGATTCTTGCATTCATCAATTACTCGCCCAAGATATGACAAGCTAATTGAGGAACATCAAATGGCTTGAATTGCACCCAGGCAATCGGACTCAATCTCTGCTGTTGGCCATTGCATTTCCTTAACCCAACTCAGGGCCTCCCTTATACCGATTGCTTCTATCATTTCTGGGTTCAGACTGCCTTGTCTACAAGTTGATCTTGCTTCTATCAGTTGGCCATTATGGTCTCGAGCTACTATGGCATAGCTGTAAAGATTGGAGTCTTCAAAAATAGCTGCATCAGTATTCACCTTAATTGTTCCTGTCGTTGGTTGTTTCCAGCACACGTCTCCTTCCGTTTGAGTAATAAAACCAAAAGAATTATCGAAAGATTTGTCCTGTGCGTTTTCCCAGTTGTTAAGGCTTTGAAGAGCTGATGTAACAATCTCTGTATAACCCCTTCCTTTTTGCTTCCACACTATATCATTTCTGTTATTCCATATAGCCCATGCCACCATAAAGACTTTATTAATTACATTCCTCCTGCTATGTTGCAACACTTCTGCTACCCATTCTGTGATAGACATAGATATGTGCTCATCGTTCTTGTAATCCAGTTGTTGCCAACATAAAACTGACATAGGACATGTAATTAGAGTATGCTCAACTGTTTCTTCAGCTAGATTACAGACCGAACAACTACTATCCACCTCAACTCTTCTACTGCGTAGCTGAATTTTGGTTGGCAGACAGCCGCAGATTGCAGGCCACATGAAATGTTTCACTTTTCTATGTTTTTTCAGGTGAGGCTTAATACCGTGAACTAAGTCAATGCAAACTTCAATATTTCTCATGTCCTGTTTTATCATTTTTTTACAAATACCACGTGATTATTTATATTTATTTTTAATAAATATATAACTCATTCATTCTTTTTTTAATTATTATTATTAAGAGAAAATTGTTGTATAATAATAATCACTGTAAACTAATTTTTGATACTAAATTGATGTTTTTACTGTATCTTTAATATAACAACATGTTTTTCCATCACTAATTAATTTAAATCACAACGTTAACTAATTTGAATTATTTTTTTTTAAATCCATACTTTTTATAAAACATATGATATATTATGTTTAGGATATCTTAAAATTATTAGTTTTATCAAACATTCAACCAAGTTTATAATTGAAAAATAATTATAAATAAAAATTTACTATCAATTGTATATATATGTAAATTATTTGTTTTAAAATAAATTAAACTGACCCTTTGTTTGTTCTATTAACTTGTTTATTAAAATGAAATTAATAGAAGAATTATTTATAAAATCTGGGTATGTATTGAAAAATCTGTTGAATTATTATTTTATACACACAAAGAAGTTATCCGGTTGCCGACGAGCATTGCACGGTGAAATGCTTTTAGCCTGCTTAACTTTTCATTTAATAGGTCGATTGACTTTAAATAGGCAGAAGGACATTAAGGTAATTTAAATGAACTGTATTCAGTAATTTTGAACTGCATTTAGCATCACCCTAAATTAAAGATCCTGAACCCATAAACGTTCCAGTTGTACCACAATCTTCTTCAATTTGTCACAATCATCTGTTTGAAATTGTTTAAGAGAAGGGAATGCTCCGTCCTCAACTTCCAATTCTTCCAGATCGGGAAAGACCTCTAATCTTAAAAATTGAAGGCTTGGAAACGCATTATGACTGCAAACCATTTTGTTTCCGGGGTACACCTCTATCAAGTCAAGAGCGGTGAGATTTGACAAACTTCCCAGAGTGGGCATTGGATCTTCTGTGAACTCACTACCAAGTAGAGTTAATTCCGTGACTGAATCTGGCAAAAAACTTAGTTCCGATGGATCTTTTAGAGTACCCCATAAGGAAACGATCTTGAGACGATTGCAAGATGAGAGTGGTTTGATTGTTGGAATATCAGAATAACTGAAGATGAGTCTGAATGTTTGGAGACTTGTTAAATTAGTTACGGACTCCAACGTATAACCATATTGTGCTCCCCTCTCCTTCTCTTGTTCTTCTATAGATAGTGTATGGAGGTTGGTGAGATTAACATTATCAATCTTCATCCATTCCTCAGGATCTATATCACGAAGAGTGTGTAACTTCGTTTGGTGGTTACCTATATTCAAACTCCCACTAATATCCATGTCTAAATACCTCAACTCATGCAGCTCACATATTTCTGTTGGAAGGGTGTAGCGTCTTTCTTCCGCACCCAGCAAAGTTTGTAGCTTTTTCAGCTTGCCTATACTTGGTGGAATTATTAGAGGTTTTCCTGAATACGTCTCACCACCCATTAAGCCCAAGTACTTTAGGAGAACTAAATTCCCTATTTCTTTTGGTATCCTCTCTGAATATACACTTCTCACATCTAGAACTTTGAGATTTTTGAATCTGGTGTAGACCAACTTCATTTCTTTTAATTCTACTTTACCACTAAAATAATTTACTAGTGCCAATGAACGCAAATACGAAGCATCAAATCTACGCTTATCAAGTAATTTCAAGTACTCACCTAATCCGTTATAGATGACATAACGCGGTTGTCCTTCCAACAAATGGATGGGATCTGGATGGTCTTTACCTGAGTCTAAAACAACCAACAACTTGTGCTCCTTTGCTTTATTTATGGCAAGATCACGTACAAGATCGTGGACCCGGCAACTCAAAACTCTTTCATTGAATAGAGAATTTGCAACCTGAAGCAAATTGCGACTAATTAGCTCATTCAAAATATTTTCAGCCAAATCCTCCATGACTACTCCTTCACTTTCCTCAGCTTCTGATATAAATCCCTCTGCAATCCATAGACGCTTCAACTCGTCTGGGTAAATCTCATGATCTTCCGGGTACCTTGAAAGGTAGAGAAAACAGTCTCTCATCTGGGGAGACAAGTCATTATAACTCAAGCTCAGTATTTCTTCAATCTGGAAAGAGTCACCTTCCCTCAATTGTCTCCATAAATGCTCCTTCACCATTGACCAATAATCATAGCTCATGTTGTGGAATAATAGGCCGCTCAGTACCACAATTGCAAGTGGTAAACCTCGACATTTTCCAACCATCTCCCTTCCTAATTTCTTCAAATTTGGGGTTGTTGGTTCTGCTCTCTTACAGAACAATTGCCAGCTCTCTTCTTCGGTTAGAAAACGGAGTTGATGGACAAAACATTTGTCATCTACCATCTCCGCAACTTTTTTGTTTCTTGTAGTTATGATAATTCTACTACCATTCTTTTGGTTTGGAAATGCCATTTTAATCTGGTCCCAAGCCTTTATATCCCATATATCATCAATCAACGCCAAGTAGCGGCGTCGATTAAGTAACTTTGGCAGGTACTGCACCAAATCATGTTCGTCCATGTCTGACAGATATTTTTCGTACTCGGGTCCCTTAAAAGACTTGACTATTCTCTTCAGAACATCTTTAACGTTATATTCGTTGGACACACAAACCTTAGCACGAATGTCAAATTGTCTCAATTCGCTAGAGTTGTACAATTTGGTGGCAAGTGAAGTCTTACCCAACCCTCCCATTCCGTGAATAGAAATGACTTTGAGGGAGAGATGCTCGCTATTAAGTTCACCTGTCAAAGTTTTAATATCATCCTCGAAGCCAATCACATCCACCTGGTTATTAATGGCGGTAGTTCTTAAAAATGTTCTCTGTTTCTGCTGCACGTTTGGAGTGGCTAAGATGTTGTCAATACCGTACTCAATCCGCCTGTTCTTGATCACCACAATCCTTTCCTTGAGTGATGCGATATCCTTGCCAATATCAGAAAGCCTAACTTCTTTTTTGAACATGCAGACGCAGCCCCGAAAAAGATCCAAGACACCATGTTTGGGAGCTGCATGTTCTTGTTGGAGAGCATTGAAATCGATCAGAATAGTTACGGCGTCATTGGCAACATCTCTGATGTTGTTCACCCAGTTGCGGATTAGCTCTTCCTGCCTCAATTCTGCATCTCTTACTACAGCTTGGAGGTAGCCCAATTCATCTTTGAGCCACCTTACACCATCTTTTACTCCTTTTCTAATGTTAACTTCTTGTGCAATAAATTCATCAAGCTTTACGATAGCAAAAGATACGATTGCATCAACCATTCTTCTTTATCAAGCTATGAGCTGAAGATTTTATGA
Organism: Heracleum sosnowskyi; assembly: GCA_030848705.1. Lineage (NCBI taxonomy): Eukaryota > Viridiplantae > Streptophyta > Magnoliopsida > Apiales > Apiaceae > Heracleum > Heracleum sosnowskyi. The sequence goes on along the minus strand of CM061242.1, from coordinate 1,427,331 downwards.
TATGTTTATGAATAGGATACAAAATGTAATTATAATTTTTGAAGTCGTCGTAGACTTGTAACAATTCTTTGGAGCAGGTTTTGCTTGCGATATATGCTTTTTAGGCATGGATGGTTTCAGATCATAGACAAATTGCCTGGAAAGTGCGAAATGAAAAAGAAAATGATAATGCATTTGCTTTATGATATTTTTGAATTGGTTAAGACTAATGAGAGTATAATTAATCATTCACTCATTTTTCCGCTTATTCTCTCTCTTCCCTATTTCTTAATTACATCTCCACTCATTCTCTCTCTTCCTCATTTCTCTTCAACTCTCCACTTATCCTCTCTCTTTAATTACCCTCCAATCATTCTCTCTTTTCTCCATTTCTTATTTATCCACCATAATATTATTATTTTTTTTACTCTTTCTATCATTTTTTTACATATTATGTTTACTTTCATTTCATTTTCAGATAATATTATTTTATGAACATTAATTTTGAATAATATTTATGTTCATAAGTAATTCATAAATTTTTTACTTCTTATTACCTATCTGACATAAGTTAACATTTAGTAGTCGTCATTTAAAATTTGTTTATATGGTAAATTTATATCTTTATACAAGTAAATAGTAATTTATACCAACATTTCTATAAACTTTATATTTAAAATAATTATTATTATCTCATTAATAAAATAATATTATTTTATTTTATCAATAAAGTTTTAATCTCGATAAAGTTATATTTTTTTTCTGTTCTCATAAGTTTTATTTTAAAAGGACTTAACTATAGGGTATTATACTATTTTTTGTTATTATGCAAATTATAATTTATGTAATAAATACTACCGCAAAGATATCATTACCCTAAAATATAAAAAATATAAAAAAGGTTTTATTTATAAAATAAATTATAAAGAAGCACAACCACATAAATTTAAATTAATAATATAATGGTTGAAGTTATTAATCAATAATTTTTATTTAATTTTTATGTCCGAAAAACATATTCCATTTAAACTAATTTTATAGAATAAGTTGTAAATATATCATAATAATTTGATAATCAATATACTTATATAAAGGAGAAGACGGAGGCGGTGATGTGGCGGCTCTCAAATCGCTCCGTTCTATTTTTCTATTTTTCACAATTTTTAATATTAATAATTACAACTTTCTTTATTATTTTCGATTTTGTAGGCTGATAGAACTTTCTTTTATTATTTTCAAACTTGATAGAACTTTCTTTGATTTAGAAAATTACAACTTCCTTATTATTTTTGAATTTGTAGGCTTATTAATAATTACAACTTCCTTTATTATTTTCGATTTTGTAGGCTCTTAACTTGATAGAACTTTCTTTTATTATTTTCAAACTTGATAGAACTTTCTTTGATTTAGAAAATTACAACTTCCTTATTGTTTTCGAATTTGTAGGCTCTTATGTTAATAATTGCAATTTTCTCTTTTATTATTTTCAATCTTGATAAAACTTTCTTTGATTTAGAAAATTACAACTTCCTTATTATTTTCGAATTTGTAGGCTCTTATGTTAATAATTGCAATTTTCTCTTTTATTATTTTCAATCTTGATAGAACTTTATTTTATTATTTTCAAACTTGATAGAACTTTCTTTGATTTATAAAATTACAAAGTTCTTATTATTCTCGAATTTGTAGGATCTTATATTTTTCACAATTTTTAATATTAATAATTACAACTTCCTTTATTATTTTCGATTTTATTGGCTCTTAACTTGATAGAACTTTTTTTTATTATTTTCAAAATTGATAGAACTTTCTTTGATTTAGAAAATTAAAAATTCTTTATTATTTTCGAATTTGTAGGCTTGATATAACTTTCTTTTATTATTTTCAAACTTGATAGAACTTTTTTTGATTTAAAAATTACAACTTCCTTATTATTTTCGAATTTGTAGGCTCTGTTATGTTAATAATTGCAATTTTCTCTTTTATTATTTTCAATCTTGATAGAACTTTCTTTTATTATTTTCAAACTTGATAGAACTTTCTTTGATTTAGAAAATTACAACTTCCTTATTATTTTCGAATTTGTAGGATCTTATGTTAATAATTGCAATTTTCTCTTTTATTATTTTCAAACTTGATAGAACTTTTCTTTTATAATACTTTTTGACTTTTAAACAAAATGGATTTCCATGTTATTCACCTTACAGACACCTATAAATTAAAGGTCATTCATAACAAAAAATCTATACCGAAACTTTTTTACATAACTTCCAAATTTTTACAACCATATTTATAATCAATACAACTATGGTCTACATCATGTTGGATACTTTGAACGACAGCAACTATACCTGGATGATAAGAGTACGAGTGTGTAGAATGTGGGAATCAGTCAATCCAAATACTGAAGAACTGATCAGTCTTGACATGATTTTGATCGATGAAAAGGTTAATAAATTAATATACTTATAACTTATTAGTTTGTCAAATTGTATGATGTTATTAACTTTTCTAAGATATGTTGTATGACATGAAAATTTGATCCATGCTACGATCCCGAAATCTTTTAGAGGAAGACTCTGTGTATAGCATCAAAAATCTGAAAGTTGTTTCAAGTGCAGGGAAATATTGATCACTATCACATGGGTCTAAATTGCTCTTATTTTCAAAATTGATAGAGCTTTTTATTATTATTTTCTTTTTTATTATATTATTATTATTTCTAATATTATTTTTTCTATAATACTATAAATATAAGTAATATTATATGTTTATATTGATTTTATCAATATTTTTTTTAATATATATATATGGCAATGATATCGGTCCAAGAAAATAGAAAATCAAACTCTATAAACAAAAGAAATATGTAAATAATTTATAATATTACTTACCCAAATGCAAATTTTACAAAATAAATCTTATTTGATAATTTATATAATTTTGTAGATGTTTATTTTATAAATTTTGATCTAATATTTTTTTCTTAAAAAAATATATTCTAACGCCGCTACGAAGCGCGGCTTAGTAACCTAGTTAGTACCTAATGCCTATCATTTTTTTTATATTTTCCTATAAATTTTAGATTATTTTTATTGACATAATATGAAAATTTTATAATATCATTTTTATATAATTTCGAATATATTTTTGAGAATTCATTGAAAGCATTACATCTCAAAATATTGTGTGACTTCTCTGTTCTCCTATTAATATTTTTAATAACATAATCTACAATCAAAATTAATTTTTATAAAGCTTTATTTTTAGAAGAGTTGCTTACTTTAGATCGCAAGTATTTTATGTTATGAAATAATTTATTTTCAAATTTCTATTATAAATTAATTTTTAAAATTTCATGTACATGTATTAAAAATTTTGAAAATACATATTTGTTAAATTTTTTCAAGATTTATGTATAAATGAAAACACTTTGATTTATTTTAATTTGATTTATATGTCTTAACTTAACAAATACTTTGATAAAATATTAACTTATTAATAAGTAAGAAAAAGCATTAAAATTTTTATATTTTAAAAACTATAATTACAATATACATAATTCTATTAAATTTTAAATAAAATGTATGTAATAGTAATACGGGCATAACGCTAGTGTTTTTGAATTGGTTCAAAGTATGAGAGTTAAATAATGATTAATCATTCGGAAGAAGGGTATTATAGACTTTTACTATATAACTAGTTGATAACCTGTGCCAAACACGGATCGAATATGAGTCGATATTAAAATATTAAATCTTGTATGATTGTGTAGCTGTAAGGAATCAAACCCTCGTTGAAGTTAATGAATTTAAAGTGAATAAATAAATCTTATATAATTATGTAATTGTAAGGAATCGAACCCTGAATAAAGCTAAATAATTTAAAGTAAATAAATCTTGTAAAATAATGTAGTTGCGAGGAATCAAACCCACATTTAATGATAATTGATATATTTTGGTATTTTAGTACGGCGCAACATTTTCACAATGTTTTGCTTATTAATAAAGAGTAAAGACGTACTGCAATGCAACTATGGTAAAGAGTTCTTTAATTTACAAAAGTTATCAGAAATGTATTAGATAAAACTCTTATAAAATAACTACAACAAATGATAATTCTCTGGATTGAAGTCTACTTACACAAGAGTGTTTGTCAGATCAAGATGACAATTGTTGCATATTCTCTTTTCTTTCCCTGTTAGACCATCGGAACTTTCAGAGCATGAACATGATTTTTCCACCAAAAAAAAAAAGAACCAATTTGCCTTGATTACAGATAAACCACTGATTACGGTCATTATTAACTTTACTGTCCTCAACTTTCATTTTTTGAGCACCTTCAATGATTTTATCAAATGTCGATATGATACCGTAACTTATGCACTATTAGCACTAGTAATTAGGATATGCAGTTTGTTTTTAAACTCTCTACTACCATTTGTGAGAGTAGGCAGAATTTCATCTTGACCTTATAACAAGATACTCTCATATTTCATTCATTAATCTTTTAGCTTTAATCGGAAATTAAGTAACAATGTTTACGTGCAATAGACAGAATTTGCAAAGCAAAGGAAGACCTGACAATATTAGAATACATAACATTCAAAACAATGCTTAGAGCAGCTACTGCATAAATTAAAGCAACACCAACAAAGCATGTATGATGCACAGGGTCCATCTACTGCAGGGAGAATTATTTTTTCAAACTCTTCAATGCAATTCCTCTACCTCGGTGCAAAGACAGAACTCAGGGCATTTACTTTCTCCGCAACGACCACTGCAGGGCAGATAACCACCACAGCAAACATACCTGTGGCATAATGTAAGTTTAATTTGCAAAACAGTTAAATGCTGCAACAACAGAAATAGGGGCTAGGAAATTGTACATACCTTGACATATCATTGTAGAGAGCTCACCTACAAAGCATGTATGATGCACATGGTGCACTGCATTAAGAGACGCAGATGGATGGAATACAATGTTAGTAAATTAGATGACGATTAATACACATACTTTATGTTTGTAAGGTTACATTATTCACGTAAATCAAGCTACATCTATAACCTAACCTTTATTAATAAGCGAAATCTTTTTAAAATAGTACAAAATTTGGTTCTGGTTTCACCTCTAAGTCATATCTCACATAGAACTAAAGTTCTACCTCCTAAATTTCTATTCCAGGTCTAACTAAAGTTTTATCTCACATAGAACTAAAGTTGTATTTCACATAAAATTTAATTTTATCTTTTTATCTTTTTATCTTTTAATCTAAAATATATTACCAGTCATTCGGTAATTTGAATAAATTCGGTTACTTTGTTAGTTAATTATTTTGCATATTTTTTTTGTTTTATCTCACAAGTAGTGTTCTAAAAATCGGCAATTAATCAGGATTAATTGCCGATTAATCGCTAGACGGCGGGTCACCGAACTGATTAAGCGAAAATCGATCAATTAATCTTTTTCTTAAAAAAACGGCCAAAATAGTCAAAATCGATCAAAAATCGGATTAATCTATTAAAAAATAGTAAAAAATAGTAAAAAAATAGTTAAAATTAAAATAAATATTAAAAAGGGTAGAAATTTGATTAAACAATTGAAAAAAACATTATTTTTGTACATATAATTATAATTTTAGATGCCTAAATCGTAAATTCTCTTAATTTTTCATATCAAATTGATCTCTAATTCAAAAGTTAAACCTTCAAATTTTTATTTATTACAATTATACAATATTTTTAACATATTTGCATCAATATATGATAATAACATATGTTTAGTTGAAATAACAAAATAATTATATACAAGAATATAATTGTATATCAAAAATATTATTAAATTTATTCCGATTAATGATCCGATTAATCATTCCGATTAATCCTCGATTATCCGATTAATTCATAGACGATACCTTCACCGATTAACACTACAACAAATCTGGGCAATTATGACGGAAATTTTACACTGAAATCGTCGCAATTGGTCCAATTACGACGGAAAATTTTCGTCATTTTTGCTCAAGTCTTAAGTTCGTATTTTCGTCACAAATGTCATTCTCGTCACAAGTATGTTTTTCGTCATAAGTAGCAGTTTCGTCGCAAGAATAGTTTTCGTCATAAGTATAGTTTTCGTCACAAGTATATCTTTTCGTCATAAGGTCCAGCATGGGACCCACTAGTTTCAATAAATAAATAAATAAACTTGCGACGAAATATATTGTCATAAATTCCTATAAAAAAGATGAATATCCGTCGCAAGTTACCCATAAATTAAACTGACCAAAAGCAACATTCTGCTGTGCTTTTTCAGGTTCCAGCCATTTTCGGGGGTCCAAATTAAATCCTAAATCATCCCAATCTATATACAATCCAAAACCACAATCAAATTAAATGTTTATAACAAACATCCACGCAATTAAATAAATTCAAAAATAAAAATTCCAAAGTTACATAAATAATCATAAATCCATATCAACCACACAAAAGTTTAAACATCCAATGTAAACCTAGATCAATGTCACAAAATTATTGATCATTAAAAAATTAGATGGCAAAAACAATCATACATCTATGCAGGACGATATCTGCCCCAAGAGCGAGGGCTTTTTGATACAGAGGTGTGGCAAATGTTACATCTATGCAGACAAGGGCTCCTTCAAGGCCTTCCATGTCCGCAGGGTCAATAACTGTGGCCTGAATTTTAAAAATTACAATAAGAAATAACACCTGCATATAAAGGATGAACAAATGTAAGTGATGATGGGGGACTGGACAAACCATTCTCAGATGCATCGAAACAGGTATGATTTATGCATCCTAATAGAACACATGCTGGTTGAAGCTAATCACTTTATAGGTTGAAGTCTTTGTAGGGTAGAAACTTTATGTTAATTAACTTTATATATCATAATTAATAACTTAAATGTTTCAAGCAGAATAAAGCAGGCAATGCACTGTAATAGTTTTCAACTGGATAGCAACCACTTTGAATATATAACTGCTTAGAATCATACCGTTTGAGCAGCTTCATCTATTATTATAACATCAAAAGTACGATTTAGTTTACCACTGAAACTGAGAGTGGAGAATACCTGCAACAAGTACAGGAATCAGCAAAGCTAAACTTTTTCAATTTTTTTAAAAGAAAAAAGACTATAACTGCATACAATTGCTGCTTCATCCAAAATTGAATTACGGAGGGCATTTTTATCCCTTCCCGCACTTCCATGCTTCTGTTTTTCACCAGTCTGAAAATCCACGCCAGCAAGTTTTTGTTCCACCTAAAAGTGGCAAGAAACCGACACAATTGAGCATGTCTAACCAAAGTGGACAAATTTTCAGCAAGGATAACGATGTGTTTGTCTTGCCAAGAACTTACAAGATGATCCATAGATACTGGTGTAACAGAGTGTTTGACTATATTAAAACAACATTTTTTTAATAATGTTCATTAGAGGCAGTTAAATTTTAATTTAAATGCATATCATTTTGTTCAAATGTTCATTAGAGGCAGTTAAATTTTCATTTCCGTCGTAAGGAACGCGCGCCTAACATTCCGTCATAAGTTTTCCGTCATAATTGCCCAGATTTGTTGTAGTGTAACTCCGATTCCCGCTTTTTACAACACTGCTCACATGGAATTTATTATATTTTTTTGTCTAAAATATATTACCAGTCATTTGGTACTTTGAAGTACCAAATTTGATTTCATCTTTTTTTTTTGTTTCACCCCAAAAAATATTAATTAATTTAATTAATTAATAAAAAATATTAATTATCTAATTCATATATAAATTTAGTTCTAATGTGAGAATATACTATTCACTAAATATACATCTAACATTCATGTGTAAGTTTGTAGTTTAAAACATTGAAATTAGTTTGTATTTGAATACGCAATCACAGAGACATTCCGATCATAGATGTTTATCCGAAATGAACATAAATATTTTTCAAATTCATCCTACAATACAAATATACAAACAAAAGCTTAAACAATTAGATAAATAACAGATTACATTACGCACCAAAGCAGCAAACTGCAATATCATTTCAAAATAATCAGTATTCGTGCACGTTTTGAGATCGATTGTCACTTTTCATTCTTTGTGGTGTTATCGCAACTGCTCATGTTCACACTAAGCACGAGTTTGTCGTCCGTCTTTTTTCCTTTTTACTGTCAAAAATTAAGCGTTCAGAATCTTAACGCTGATTCACATTTTAAAAACTAATTGTGATGGATTTTCATTTTTTAATTTTTAAACAATCTTTTTCAACTAACTTGAACCAAGTTGACAAATTATTGTAAATAAATAGTGTAAAATACTATACATGAAAAAGTTTAAACATTTACAACTATTTTCTACACCAGTATTTGTACATATTTATATTTATATTCATTTCTATTTTTTATTTTTAACTTAAAAGAAATACAAATTAAAGAATATAAATATAAAATTTAGAAGAAAAATAGAAAGTGCAAATCTTTCCAATTCTGAATAAAAAACTAACAATAAAAAAAATTGTTACAAAGTTTATAAATTAAAGATCCTCAACCCAGAAATGTTCCAGTTGTACCGCAATCTTCTTCAACAACATATTATTAGGAGTATTAAATATTTATATCATCTATTTTTCTAAGCTACATTAAATAGTACAAAATATTATTCCGTCGACAACATATTAAGAATTTTTAAAATCAAAATACAAACAAAAACTTAGAATAACATCATACATCTATTATAATATTTGATTACTTTTTTAAATCATATAAATCAAGATATAAATAATAAGATAAAAAATACTAAAATTCATCTGTGAATCGCACCGGTTATACTCTCTATTTGGTTGGTTGATAGCTTGGTCCTCTAAATAATAACCGTTAGATATAAAGATAGATAAATGAGAACCGCCGTTGGATGTAATATTAAAATAATATTCTTTTCTTGATATCTAAAATGCTCACACGGGTTCAAAGTTCGAATCCCGTCAACAACATATTATTATTAAATATTTATATAATCTATTTTTCTAAGCTACATTAAATAGTTCAAAATATTATTCCGTCGACAACATATTAAGAATTTTTAAAATCAAAATACAAAAAAAAAAAAAAAAACTTAGAATAACATCATACATCTATTATAATATTTGATTACTTTTTTAAATCATATAAATCAAGATATAAATAATAAGATAAAAAATACTAAAATTCATCTGTGCATCGCATGGGTTATACTCTCTATTTGGTGGGTTGATAGTTTGGTCCTCTAAATAATAACCGTTAGATATAAAGATAGATAAATGAGAACCGCCGCTGGATGTAATATTAAAATAATATTCTTTTCTTGATATCTTAAATGCTCACACGGGTTCAAAGTTCGAATCCCGTCAACAACATATTATTATTAAATATTTATATCATCTATTTTTCTAAGCTACATTCAAAAGTTCAAGATATTATTCCGTCGACAACATATTAAATATTTTTAAGATTAAAATACAAATAAATGCTAATAAAATAAGATAAAAAATACTAAAAAATTATATAAAAAATATTAAAATAAAAAATACTAAAATTAAAGGAAAAATACTAAAAATACTTAAAGGAAGTACAAATTAAAAAATATAAATATAAAATTTAGAAGAAAAATAGAAAGGGCAAATCTTCCCAATTCTGAATAAAAAACTAACAATAAAAATAAATTGTTACAAAGTTTATAAATTAAAGATCCTGAACCCAGAAACGTTCCAGTTGTAGCGCAATCTTCAGTTCGTCACAATCACATGTTCGAAATTGTTTAAGAGAAGGGAATGCTCCGTCCTCAACTTCCAATTCTTCCAGATCGGAAAAGTAGTCTAATCTTAAAAATTGAAGGCTTGGAAACGCATTATGACTGCAAACCATTTTGTTTCCCGGGTACACCCTAGTCAAGTCAAGAGCGGTGAGATTTGACAAACTTCCCAGAGTGGGCATTGGATCTTCTGTGAACTCACTACTAACTAGATTTAATTCCGTGACTGAATCTGGCAGAAAACGTAGTTCTGATGGATCTTTTAGAGTACCCCGTAAGTAGATGCTCTTGAGACGATTGCAAGATGAGAGTGGTTTGATTGTTGGAATATCAGAATAATTGAAGATGAGTCTGAATGTTTGGAGACTTGTTAAATTAGTTACGGACTCCAACGTATAACCATGTGCTCCCTTCTTCTTCTCTAGTTCTTCTTGTATAGATAGTGTATGGAGGTTGGTGAGATTAACAGTATCAATCTTCATCCATTCCTCAGGATGTATATCACTAAGAGTGTGTAACTTTCTTTGTTGGTTACCTATATTCAAACTCCCACTAATTCGGAGGGCTAGATATCTCAACTCATGCAGCTCACATATCTCTCTTGGAAATGTGTAGCGTCTCCATTCCGCACCCAGCAAAGTTTGTAGCTTTTTCAGCTTGCCTATACTTGGTGGAATTATTAGAGGTTTTTCTGAATACGTCCCACCACCACCCATTAAGCCCAAGTACTTTAGGAGAACTAAATCCCCTATTTCGTTTGGTATCCTCTCTGAATATACACTTCTCACATCTAGAACTTTGAGATTTTTGAATCTGGTACACACCAACTCCATTTCTTTTAATTCTACTTTACCACTAAAATACTTTACTAGTGCCAATGAACGCAAATACGAAGCATCAAATCTACGCTCATCAAGTAATTTCAAGTACTCACCTAATCCGTTATAGATGACATGACGCGGTTGTCCTTTGAACAAATGGATGGGATCTGGATGGTCTTTACCTGAGTCTAAAACAACCAACAACTTGTTCTCCTTTGCTTTATTTATGGCAAGATCACGTACAAGATCGTGGACCCGGCATACCAAAACTCTTTTGTTCAAAGAAGAATTTGCAACCTGAAGCAAATTGCGACTAATTAGCTCATTCAAAATATTTTCAGCCAAATCCTCCATGACTACTCCTTCACCTTCCTCAGCTTTTGATATAAATCCCTCTGCAATCCATAGACGCTTCAACTCGTCTGGGTTAATCTCATGATCTTCCGGGTACCTTGAAAGGTACAGAAAACAGTCTCTCATCTGGGGAGACAAGTCATTATAACTCAAGCTCAGTATTTCTTCAATCTGGAAAGAGCCACCTACCTTCAAATGTCTCCACAAATGCTCCTTCACCTTCGACCAATAATCATAGTTCATGTTGTGGAATAATAGGCCGCTCAGTACCACAATTGCAAGTGGTAAACCTCGACATTTTCCAACCATCTCCCTTCCTAATTTCTTCAAATTTGGGGTTGTTGGTTCTGCTCTCTTACAGAACAATTGCCAGCTCTCTTCTTCAGTTAGAAAACGGAGTTGATGGACAAAACATTTGTCATCTACCATCTCCGCAACTTTTTTGTTTCTTGTAGTTATGATAATTCTACTACCATTCTTTTGGTTTGGAAATGCAATTTTAATCTGGTCCCAAGCCTTTATATCCCATATATCATCAATCAACGCCAAGTAGCGGCGTCCATTAAGTAACTTTGGCAGGTACTGCACCAAATCATGTTCGTCCATGTTTGACAGATATTTTTCGTACTCGGGTCCCTTAAAAGACTTGATTATTTTCTTCAGAACATCTTTAACATTATATTCCTGGGACACACAAACCTTGGCACGAGTGTCAAATTGTCTCAATTCGCTAGAGTTGTACAATTTGGTGGCAAGTGAAGTCTTACCCAACCCTCCCATTCCGTGAATAGAAATGACTTTGAGGGAGAGATGCTCGCTATTAAGTTCACCTGTCAAAGTTTTAATATCATCCTCGAAGCCAATCACATCCACCTGGTTATTAATGGCGGTAGTTCTTAAAAATGTTCTCTGTTTCTGCTGCACGTTTGGAGTGGCTAAGATGTTGTCAATACCGTACTCAATCCGCCTGTTCTTGATCACCACAATCCTTTCCTTGAGTGATTCGATATCCTTGCCAATATCATAACGCATAACTTCTTTCTTGAATATGCAAACACAGTCTCGAAAACGATACAAGATACCTTGTTTAGGAGCTGCATGTTCTGGTTGGAGAGCATTGAATTGACTTAGGACAGTTACCGCATCACTGGCAACATCTTTGACTTCGTTCACCCAGTTGCAGATTAGCTCCTCTTCCTGCCTTGATTCTGCATATCTTACTGAAGCTTGGAGATAGCCTAATTCATTTTTGAGCCACCTTACACCATCTTTCACTCCTATTCTAATGTTTACTTCGTGTGCAATAAATTCACCAAGCTTTTCGATTGCAAAAGATACGATGCGTGCATCAACCATTCTTCTTTATCAAGATTTCTGATTAGAAGGTCAACTGAAGTTCACAAACATAAAAGTAATAATGCTTTCAATGCTGTGCCTGTAAGATGCGTGTGTAATTGTGTATGCTGTCAATTTATTTTTTTCGCAACTTGAGTAGCAACTAGCAATATAACATAAGTAAATCCTAAATATTCTATAAAATGTGATTATAAATAGGGCTTTCAATGCTGTGCCTGACGTAAGATGCTTTCACTTTCGTTTTCGCAACAACTAGACTGGTGTCCAATTTTGTGGATAATAATTACAAATAGCTTACACAATTACACAATTGAGAAAGATAAAACTGATATTTCTCAATTAATTCATGTGTTGTAAAATCCAATTGCAGCTTGTCGTGTTAATACATGTGTTGTAGTTGGTCTTATCTATTGAAACTTGGAAATTAAACTCAATTATAATAATTACATGCTATGCGTAATTATGTATGCTGTCAATTATTTCTTTTCGCAACTTGAGTAGCAACTAGCAATATAACATAAGTAAACCCTAAATATTCTACAAATGCACCGAACAATTTGATAGATATAAAATGTAATTATAATTATTGAAGTCGGCGTAGACTTGTCACAATTCTTTGGAGCGGTCTAGAAGAAGAGGGACCTTGACAGTACCGTTTGTGAATTTGTTTACGACGACCTTCTTTTGCTGGTCAAATATATTTGTTGCCTAGTGATATGGTTTAAAATAAATCCCTAAAAACACTTTTAATGCTGCATTAAATAGACTTAGAATGGTCCTAATACGAGGCCCATTAATGAGGCCTGAAACCATGACCATGATGTTAAACTCGTGGTCAGTAATTGGGCCAAGGTTCAACCCTTGTTTTAAACCACTAAGACGTGGGCTTGGTCCATAAACAACCCAGTGGTTGGGAACCACTAGATTGCTTCTAATGCAACGTCCAACATGGAAACTAATTCTGATAAGAGTTATCCACTATAAAGGAGGTTACTTGACCACCAAGTAACCTAATTTTAGCACGATTCTAAGGCTCCAGACGCATATATAAAGGGTCTAATCCCTCAACATTAGAACTATGTTTTCTTGGCTTGATTCTCAGTAATAACTGAGATACGTAGACATCTTGTGAGGACATGTTCAGTCACGAAACACGAGAGCAGCCATTAAGACACGCTTGTCCACTACCTTACATTAAATACCCTGTTAGATATAATTGCTAATGTTTGTTTATCAGTGTTTAAGCAACAGGTACTGACAAGAGTTTATCAGAAGCCAGTCAGAGTTTAGTTAAACTCTGACAGGGTGAAGAGTTTAATTGAAGCCGGTCAGAGTTTATTTAAAGTCTGACAAGGTGATAGTTGAGTTAGCTGTCGGTGCTGAATTGAAGATTCTAGAAGCAATATATTCTGAAGATGGAAAGAAGCAGAATATATTGATACAGCTAAGGAAACAGAATGGAAGATAAGAAGCAATCCTTAATTGATAAGTTTTGTATAGCTAACTTGTAGGAATATCAATTAGATAAGGATTGTATGTAGCTGTGTACTATATAAACACAGATAGGTTATCCCTAGAAGGGACGCGATTATTGATATATTATTCTTGTAACCTAGAAGCTCTTTGTGATTCGTTAACATCATAAAGAGAGAAGCTGTTAATATAAATACAGTTTATTGATTCATAAACAGTGTTCTTAATTGTCGTTATTCTCATACATACTTGATTATATTGTGTATTCGGCCTAACAATTGGTATCAAAGCCAAGGCTGTTTAATATATACAGTTTTACGATTCAAACACAGTATTAATCATGTCTGAAGAAAATCAAACTGCTTCTAAGGCTGAACAGGTTAAGCCCAATTCTGTTAGTCGATATGAAACAATCAGGGTTCCAATTCTCAGGCCAGTAGAGTATCCGATTTGGAAGGTGAAGATGACTATGTTTTTGGAGGCTACAGATCCAGAATACCTTGACAGAATTAATGATGGTCCTCATATGCCAACTAAATTGTCCCCTGTTGTTGATGGTCAAGCACAAAAGACTGTTCCAAAGGAAAAGAAAGATATGACTCCTGAGGACATCTCATCAATTGCAAAAGATGCAAAGGTTAGACATCTTCTCCACAGTGCTTTAGATAATGTAATGTCTAACAGAGTAATTGGCTGCAAAACTGCCAAAGAAATATGGGATGCTTTGGAAGTCAGATGCCAGGGAACAGGTGCTATTAAAAAGAACAGAAAAACAATACTCACACAGGAGTATGAGCACTTTGATTCAAGATCTAATGAAACCTTGACTGAGACTTATGACAGATTTTGCAAACTGTTGAATGATCTGTCTTTGGTTGATAAAGAATATGAACTTGAAGAGTCAAATCTCAAGTTTCTGTTATCTCTACCTGAAAAGTGGGATTTAAAGGCAACAACAATCAGAGATAATTATGATCTTGCTGATACAGATCTTGATGAGATCTATGGATTGTTAAAGACTCATGAACTGGAGATAGAACAAAGAAACAGGAGATCCAGCAAGAAGACAAAATCTGTTGCTCTCAAAGTCAAGGAGAAGCTCATCAAGAAGGAATCATCAAGGAAGAAAGCCAAGGGAAAGGCTTTAGTTATTAAATCTGAAAGTGAGTCATCAAAATCTGATGATGACTCAAACTCTGATGAAGCTTCTGACTCTGAGGATGATGAAGAGGAGTTGATGCAAATGGCTGCATTGATGGTGAAGACCTTTAAGAAGATGGGATTCAAGAACTTCAAGAAAGGAAAGAGATTCTCAAGGAAAGATTCAAACTCTGAAAGGAGAAGTTTCAGAAAGTCTGATGGAAAGGAGACCAAGTCTGGCAAGAAGGATAAGTCTCAAATCCAGTGCTACAAGTGTAAGGAGATGGGTCATTATGCTCCAGAGTGCAAGAAAGGCAAATCTGAGAAAGCACTCATCTCTAAAGGCAAAGACTGGGCAGATACTTCAGACTCTGATGATGGAGAAAACTATGCTCTTATGGCTACTTTCAGAGATGAGACTGAATCATCTGAAAATAAGGTACCCCTAACTACTTATGCTTATGATACTGATAATATATCTGAGTTAAGAGTATATCTGAAAAGCGTACATGTTAGCTATAGGGATCAGACTTTAGAGAATGAGAGAATTAAAGCTGAGAATCTTAGTCTTAAAGAAAGAAACAAGTTTCTTGAAAGAGAACTTGAGAATATGAAGCAGATTCAAAAAGAAAGAGATGATGCTGTTTATATTGAACAGGAAGTGCTTAAGTTAAATAAGCAGCTAGAATCTGAACTTGAAAAAGAAAGAAAAGTAATTATGACTTGGACAAACTCTGGAAGAGACACTCATCAAGTGTTTCAAACAGATTCTGTAGGTTTAGGCTATTGTGAAAACGATGAGCTTAGGTTTAAAGACAAAGTTAAGGTTAAACCACAACTTAAACCTGTGATATTTGTTCCAGAATCCACCAAGCTAAAATCTGTAGTTGTGAAAGAAGCTGTTAAGGAGACAGTTGAAGCTTGTGTTGAACAAGTAGATATTGAATCTAAAACAGAGAAGCTTGTTGAGCTAGAAGCTGTTAAAGAATCAATTAAAATCTGTGAGAAGCAGGTTAATGTTGGTTTAATGACAGGAAAACAGTTTAAACATAAGCTCAAAGAGGTTAAGTCTGCCATGAAACCTAAAGGGTCCAAGAGAAATAGGAATGGAAAAGTAGGCATAAATAATAGAAATAATCATATGCCTAATGCTAGTGCCTCAAGAAAAACATGTTATAATTGTGGTAGTTCTAATCATCTTGCTAGATTTTGCACTAAGAACAAACATATTAATTCTTTACCTTCTACTTCAGAAGTAAAGAATGATTATGTTAGAGTAAAACCACAGACTTTATGTAAACATTGTGGGAGCACTTGGCATTCTATTTACACATGTAAGAGTTATCATGCAATTTATCATAACTATTATGAGCTAAAACCCAATTTAAAATGGGTTAGAGCAAACTCTGCTAGTGTAAAATCTGACAATGTTAGTTTAAACTCTGATAATGCTGATTCCGCTGCAAAAGCTAACACTGTTAAGAAGGACAAAGGATCCAAGCAAGTCTGGATCCTTAAAACTAACACTTAGTGTTTGTTTGTGTTTGCAGGGTATAATAGAGAGCACACTTATCTTAGACAGTGGATGCTCAGGACATATGACTGGAAATAAAGCCCTGCTATCAGACTTTAAGGAGAAGGCTGGCCCAAAGGTTTCCTATGGAGATGGCAACATATGACACACTCTGGGATATGGCAATATCAATCTTGGAAGTGTCATCATTACCAATGTAGCTCTAGTCTCAGGACTCAAGCATAATCTGCTATCTGTGAGTCAAATCTGTGACAGAGGAAACCATGTAGATTTTCACAGTGAATACTGTGAAGTTATCAGTAAATCTACTGGAAAAGTTGTTCTAGTTGGACACAGGCGCAACAACATTTATGAAGCAAGTTTGGTAACAAACTCTGATGGTAGGACAGTGTGTCTGACAGCCAGAATGTCAAATGAAGAGAGTTGGAATTGGCACAAGAAGCTCTCTCATCTAAACTTGAACAATATAAATGAGCTTATTAGAAAGGATCTTGTGAGAGGACTTCCAAAATCAATACTCAATCTAGATGGTCTATGTGATTCTTGTCAAAAGGCCAAGCAAAGGAAGTCATCTTTCAAGAGCAAATCTGAATCTTCAGTAGTGGAACCTTATCATCTTCTACATGTTGATCTCTTTGGACCAGTAAATGTGATGTCTATGGGCAGAAAGAAATATGCTCTAGTAATTGTTGATGAATATACTAGATATACATGGGTATATTTCTTGTTAAAGAAGGATGAAACTGCTCAAATACTGATGGATCATGTAAATCTACTGGACAAAGGATCACAGCACAAAGTCAAAATTATAAGGAGTGATAATGGAACTGAATTCAGAAACTCAATCTTGGAAGCTTTCTGCAAGGAAAGAGGAGTGAAACAAGAATTTTCTGCACCTGAAACTCCACAGCAAAATGGTGTAGTTGAAAGAAAGAACAGAACTTTAATCGAAGCTGCCAGAACAATGCTTGATGAAGCAAAGTTACCAACCTATTTCTGGGCAGAAGCTGTTCAAACTGCTTGTTTTACTCAAAATGCAACATTGATCAACAAGCATGGGAAAACACCATATGAGATGGTGAAAAATAAGAAGCCAAATTTGAAATATTTTCATATATTTGGATGCAAATGCTTTGTGTTGAAGACTCATCCTGAACAGTTGACAAAGTTCGAGTTAAAAGCTGATGAAGGAATCTTTGTTGGCTATCCATTGTCAACAAAAGCATTCAGAGTTTATAATCTAAGAACTAAGGTGATCATGGAATCTATACATGTGTCGTTTGATGACAAGAAAATAATTGGACTTGAAGACAAGGATGGATATGATCAACTGCGTTTTGAAAATGAAGATATATTCTCTGATGATATAAACTCTGATGAAGCAGGGTTGACAAACTCTGACGAAGCATACTCTGAACCTCTACTGGTAAATACTGGAGAAAATGGAAATTCTCAAATTGAACAAAATAGAGAACCAGTTGAGGGGGAGCGTGAAGAAGCTCAACAAGACACAGCAAGTGAGTCAGTTGAGGAAACTGATTCAAACTCTGCAAGTTCAAACTCTGAGCCATCCAATTCAGGGGGAGCCTCAGATGCTACAGAAAGTCAACATATGAATCAGGAGAGCATGGATCAAGGGGGAGGATTCAATAATGATGCAAGAAACCACTTACCAACAGCAAGAAAGTGGACACAGGCACACACACCTGATCTCATAATTGGAGATCCTGATGCTAGTGTGAGAACTAGAAGTGCAATAAATAATGAGTGTCTGTATCATGCTTTCTTGTCTCAAACAGAACCAAAGAAAGTGGAGGAAGCTCTTCAAGATGCACACTGGATAACAGCAATGCAAGAAGAGTTAAACGAATTTGAAAGAAATGAAGTCTGGACACTTGTACCTAGACCAAAGAATAGATCAATTGTAGGTACAAAGTGGGTTTTCAGAAACAAGACTGACAGTGAAGGTGTGATTACAAGAAACAAGGCTAGACTTGTGGCAAAAGGTTATTCACAACATGAAGGAATTGACTATGATGAAACCTTTGCTCCAGTTGCAAGATTGGAGGCCATAAGGATTTTTCTGGCCTATGCTGCACACAAGAAGTTTAAAGTCTTTCAGATGGATGTAAAGAGTGCTTTTCTCAATGGGAAGCTTGAAGAAGAAGTGTTTGTTGAACAACCACCAGGATTTGTAGATTCCAAGCATCCAGATTATGTCTACAGGCTTGACAAGGCATTATATGGACTAAAGCAAGCACCAAGAGCATGGTATGAAACTCTTGCTCAATTTCTTTTAGAAAGTGGGTTCACAAGAGGAACAATTGATAAAACCTTGTTTTATTTCAATTCTGGTGATGATTTGCTTTTAGTTCAAATTTATGTAGATGATATTATTTTTGGATCTACTAATGACAAACTTTGTAAGAAGTTTGCAAAGCTTATGCAATCCAGGTACCAAATGAGCATGATGGGAGAGCTTAGTTACTTTCTAGGCTTACAGGTCAAACAAACAGATGATGGGATTTTTATCAATCAAGCAAAGTATACCAGAAATCTTCTAAAGAAATTTGGTATGCTTGATAGTTCATCTGCTACAACTCCCATGGCTACAGCAACGAAGCTTGACAAAGACACAGGAGCCTCAGTAGATATGACTAACTACAGAGGAATGATAGGGTCTCTACTGTATCTTACTGCAAGTAGACCTGATATCATGTATGCAACATGTCTTTGTGCAAGATTTCAAGCAGACCCCAGAGAGCCTCATCTAACAGCTGTAAAAAGGATCTTCAAATATCTCAAAGGAACCATAACCCTGGGTTTGTGGTATCCTAGAGAATCAGAGTTTAAGTTAATTGGTTACTCTGATGCAGATTTTGCAGGCTGTAAGATAGACAGAAAAAGTACAAGTGGAAGCTGTCAATTTTTAGGTGACAGATTGGTTTCTTGGTACAGTAAGAAACAGAAATCAATTTCTACATCCACTGCAGAAGCAGAGTATATAGCAGCTGGTAGCTGTTGTGCACAGATTTTATGGATGAAGAATCAACTGCTGGATTATGGGTTAAGGTACTCTAAAATACCTATTTTCTGTGATAACCAAAGTGCTATTGCTATGACAGGTAATCCAGTACAGCATTCCATGACCAAGCACATCAGCATAAGGTATCATTTTATCAGAGAACATGTGGAAGAAGGAAACATTGAGCTTCACTTTGTGTCTACAGACCAACAACTTGCAGATATCTTCACCAAACCTTTGAGTGAAGCTACTTTTACAAGATTGGTAAATGAACTCGGAATGGTCTCTGGTTCTGACTAGAGATACGGGTTAGACTCATTTTTACTGTTCATGATTTCTTACATGTGTTAACTATTATGTGAACCAGCATGTTAAACTCTGATGATAAACTCTGTGAGTCATAAAAAGTTAGTCATACTCTGTCGGTCACACTCTGATGCTAAACTCTGTTGGTCATACTCTGATAGTTACAGTTTAATTTCATACTCTGATTATAACTTTGTCTGGAACATATGGACCAATGAAGAAATTTGTATGAAGCATAATTCTCAGTAAGTAATTGTGACTCCTTAAGAGTTGATAGATTCTGATCTCAAATATGTGCAGTAAGCTAACACAGCATGATACTGTCTCTATATTTAAACCATCTCTTAGTTTATTGATCCTATACACTGAGTCTGTACTAGCTGTTTGCATTTTCTCTCATAAGTTAATTATAATTACTGATGAAAAAGTCTAAACTCTGATTACTTACTACAAATAATTCACCCTCAAATCAAAAGATGCCAAACAGAGCACAAATTCCTTTGAGATCATGTTGTGCCTAGGACGATCCAGGAACTTATTGTATGAAATAAGGGCTAAAATCTTTGATTTTTGGTGACTAGTGCCAACCACTGATTACTGGAAAAATAATAAATAAAAAAAATAAAAAAAAATAAAAATAAAAATAAAAATAAATAATACAGGGGGTGACAAATAAAAGACATATCCAAATGAAAGGATATCAGTAATACAGAGTTTAGATAGAAAAATCAGTGTCTATGTGAGAGTTTAGGCAACCAGTTTTTACTACTTTAGTTTGTGGATTTTATGCACTTTGAGATGATCTAAATACTGATTTCGGTAAACTCTGCTACTACACACACATTTTTCACAACTGTACAGATTGAGAAAAGAGTTTATTGACAAAGAAGGATAAATGGTAAACACTGATGTATTGTGTGAAATACGCCGAGGTTACCTTGTTTTAATCTCTGATGGTTAAAATAATTTCTTTGTTTCAGACATTTTATACTCTTGAGATTAGTCATTTGTTTTTCGGAAAAAGTATGATTGAACGGAGAAAAGAAAGAGTGTGTTTGATAAGTCCTGATAGTGATTCGTAGTGCGGCTGAGTATGTTAGTTTATTGGTTAAAGTGATATCGTTTTTTTCACTTTACAATTACTATGCAATATTGATAATACTGATATGTAAAGAAACAAATTTGTTTTTATTAATTGATTCAAATTTACATTCAGACAATTTCATGCTCATGTTTAGCTAATCTTTCTGGTACATACTAATCACTATGGTTACAAAGAAAAGATCTATTTAACCAGGACAAGTACTTGAATGCTACATCTGAAGCAGAAGAGCTAGAGCCAGAAGCTATTGTGCTCTACTACTTCTGATGAGAGCTACCCAGTTGTTCATCTGATCACTATACCATCTGGGATTGCTTGACAACATCCTGAGGATGAATCATCATCATCATCATCATCTTCCTGGATTCTCTTTCTGCTTTGCAGCTTGCAGGACTCCAAGAAGATTGACTCCTCCGTACCCATCAGGAAGCTCTGCTGGAAGATCATCATACAAATCTCCATAGTATCATCGTCTGCCAGGATGGGCACATCATATGGACCGGGACGGATGATGTGCACATAAGGATTAGAGATCGGTCCCTCCGCTATTTCATCATCTGCTATAAGACCTTCCTCATTCAGAAAAGACAGAACAAGAAACTCATCGATGATATAGTTTGCTTGTTGCTGCCAGTTCATGTTCACGAATGATTCGACATCCATAAACTCAAAGGTTCCTGCCATTTGGTGTATGGTAATTTTAAGATATGAAGCCTGTTGATAAAATGCTTCGGTTTTTAAAGCATTCAACAGGGTAACTGAAAGGTTTTTTACTAGAATCGAAGCGCTTGGGATAATAAGGTGCGGAGTTTCAAGACAGTCATTATTATTCTGACTGTTGAGCTCCTCTGTACTTTATTATTTAAATTGATAATTTTATCATTATTGATTTTTTTTTCTTTTAAGCGGATATTTTAAGTGTTATATGTGATGACAGGTGTTTCCACGTCTGCACGTGTGTATTGGAAGCTGTTAGATACAGCTGTCAGCGTATTCACGACTGACATCTGTTCCACTAACATACTTCTAATCTTTACAGTTATTATTTAATACACTACATACACACGATTCAATCTTTTACGCACCTCATCCTTTCATACGCTATTACTCACACACAAACACTCAAACACTTTCTGAGCCCAGTTCTTCTTGTTTTCAAATCTTACTAATGGCAACTACAGCGTTTATTGCTTCTGACTTAGAATTTGTTCCCAACAATTATTCTGCTCCTGTAGCAAATGAGAACGCACCGGAGGCGTTTCATTTGATTCAGAGGTTCTTGTTACACTCTGATATTGGTACTGCTTTAACAGCACCATCGAAGCTGTCTGCGACTCAAATTCGAACTTTTTGGCAGACAGGTACTTATGATAATGGAGGAGAGTCTGGATCTCCATCTATCATTTTTGAGTTTCAAGAAGATGAATTTGTTGTTACTCCTACTACTGTTCGTGATGCTTTGGGTCTTGAAGATTTTAATGCTTTCACGATATCTGTTGGTGATTCTGAGTTGGTTAGGATGATGAGAGAAATCGGCTACTCTGGCCCTTTGACAAAGATAGGTCAACTCAAAAGGCCATTTTTGCGCAAGGAATGGAGCTTCTTTTTCGATTGCATTACTCGGGCTTTTGGAAAGAAGTGCACCAATTGGGATGCGATTCCCACGGATAGTCTACAGATCGGGTATTCTCTTCTCTATGGCAGTCAATTTGATGTTGCTAGATTAGTTTTAACTAATATTGGTGAGAAAATGCTAGAGAATAGAAATGTTGTTTATTTCTCTAGGTTTTGTCAATTGATATTTAATTTTTGCTGTCCAAATGTTGAGATAGTAGAGGATGATGTTATACTTTCGTTTAAACTGCACAAACGTATATTCTCTGACCTTATCAACAAGGACAACAAGAAAGGAGATGTTGGTCCTTTACTGTTGCCTGCATCAGTGCAACAACTTCTTGACACTTTACAGCAACAACAAGTCTCAACTGCTGAAGCTGGACCTTCTGAGTCTCAACCACAGAGGTCAAAGAGATCTAAAGTTCGAGCAGTTAAGTCTGGTTTGCAACCCACTGAAGCTGAGGTATCAAATGTTGATGCTGTGCCTCAGAGACAAAGAATGAAGAAAAGGCGAGCCCACAGGGCAAAGTCTGTTGCTGCTGCTTCTAGTGCAGACTCAGAAACTGAAGCTGATGAAGAAACTCTTCATCAGAGAAAGAGACGGCTAGTTGCTGATCAACTTTTTGGTGATATCATTGCCAATCTGGACAAAGAACCTGAGGACACTGAAGCTCCTACATCAGAGAATGAGGAGATTGTGATTACAACTGTTCCTTCAAGTACTCCTGCAGTTGTTGTTGAGGAGACTGTTCTAACTGCTGAGGATGCTGCAAATCCTGAAACTCTTCTGATGGATTTTGAACCAGAAGCTCCTACATCAAAAGCTGATGATGTAGTGGAGGAAGCTGCTGCATACTCTGACAGCAGGATTCTTGATCATGAAGATACTGTACTGGAAGCTGATCAAGCATCTACTGAGTTAGTAGAACCTATTGCTTCTCACACAGAAATCATTTCTATTGATTTTGAGAAAGGTGAGGAAGTTGATCAGATTAGAGTTGATCCAGTTCCAGAAGCTGTTGCTATACAAGCTGATGCGACAGATAATGATCATGAGGATATTGTTTTCCTTGAAGCTTTGCAACAATCAGTTGTTGAGATTGTTCAGAGAGAAGCAGAGGTTACTGCTCCAGCAAACTCTGATGTTCCTCAAACTGTAGCCGATCAAGTACCTGATGCCACTGCCCCGTTACTTGATGAAATCACTGCTGAAAATGTGCTTGAAGATATTCACAGAGAGGATGACAATGCTGAAGCTAGTCCTTCTCATTCAAACTCTGATATTCAAGTGGAAGTTTCTGATATTCAAGCAAATTCTACTGAAGAGAGGGAAGTTCAAAGGGCTGCTTCTGAGCATTTTCAGAATATGTACTACAATGCATGGGCTAATGCAGATTGTGTCTTTCCAGCACAAAGGGCTGCAGATTTTTTATCTGATTCTGTCAAGAAGATTACAAATCCTGATATCCTTACGAGCTTACAGGCAACTGTTATTCAAGTCAAATCTCTCAATAATAGATTTGATGAGAATCAACAAATGCTTACAAAACTGAGGAATGAAGTAAGTCTGAGGGATCTTACTTTAAAGGCTGACAGAACTTCTTACTATGCCATGTTCAAGCAGCAAGCCAGGGATTCTGAAGAAATCAAGAAGAGGCTTGGGACAGTTGAGGACAATCAGAATGCTATGTCTGCTCAACTGACTTCCATTTCTACTGCGCTTGAATTGCTGACATCAGTACTACTTTCTGATGATGTCAAAAAGGGGGAGAGTATACCTAAAGACAAATGCAAAGATACTCAACCTCTGAGACGGAAGGATGATTCTACTGATGGGGGAAGCAGAGGAAATGAAAGAAGGATTTCTGCTCAAAAGCACAGAAGTGTAATAAACTCTGGTGGTCAATCTACTTCAAACCTCAACAAAAGTTTAGTTGTTCCAACTAACCCATCTACTGATGAAGAGATTGCTGCTAGGATCTTTATTAAAGAGCATGGAAAAGATGTTACAATTGAAGATATCCAAGCTGAAGAACAGATGCTTGCTGAAGAACACAAGAAAAATCTTAAAGCTGGAATCTACAAAAAGAAGGAAATCAAGGCTCCTAGAAAGAAAGAAAAAGGAATTATTATAAAAGAGAATGTAAACTCTGATCAGAGTTTACAGTACTCAAGGAGCCCTGTGATTAAAAGTGCTGACAAAGGAAAAGGTAAACTGGTAGAAGAAGAACAGTTATCTAAGAAGATTTTTTCAACCTCTGACATTGCTCAAGTTGAAACAAGATTAGCAAAATCAACCTCTGACGCTGCTCAAGTTGATGATACTATTGAAGTTAAGCCAGCCTCTGACAATGCTCAAGCTGTGCAAATTCAGCTACCTCCTCAACTCAAAGGTTTCTTAAGACCTGTACTCTCTGAAACTCTGACACTTCAACCTGTGGATTTTTCTCAAACCAGGACTGTACTTGGAAAAGAATCTTATGATAAGTCTGGTTTAGGTTCACATAGGGAAAAGAGAATAAATAACAGATCTCAAGACAATATTTCACTGGCAGGATCTGGTATTAGGGATACACAAGAAAATCTTGATAAGTTAGAATCTGTTCAGTTGATTTTTCACAGAGTCTTGAAGAAGCAGTTTCTGTTATACTTCATGAGTGATGGAAGTGTTTATAGAGTTGGAGAATCTGATGTAAATCTCAAATCATGGGAAGAACTTGAATATGTACTTTATCTGTTGAAAGTTAAGAACAGACACACCCATAATGTTGCTCAAATCTTAAGAGAAAAGATGCTGAGATCAAAAGTGATGCTTGGAGGAGGAGAAGTCT
Organism: Heracleum sosnowskyi; assembly: GCA_030848705.1. Lineage (NCBI taxonomy): Eukaryota > Viridiplantae > Streptophyta > Magnoliopsida > Apiales > Apiaceae > Heracleum > Heracleum sosnowskyi. The sequence goes on along the minus strand of CM061242.1, from coordinate 1,401,997 downwards.
CAAATACTTATATTCCAAAGTATAGAGATCATGCTGGAAAGTTGGTGGAGATGAAGAGAAACAGTGCTAGATTTAAAACTGCACTGGGATTAAAAGTCTTAGAATTCAACTTAGAGTCAAATAAAGCTCAGTACATTCGGCTAGGGAATGATATGAAGAAGAACAGTATCTATTCTCTGAGGGCTGCCATATATCAAACTGGTGAAGGAGATCCAGAGTATAAGGAGCTGAAAGAGATTATGATAGCTGAACTTGAGAATGCTGAGAGAAGACTGCTGATTGATTATCTCAGGACTGTACCTGATATTGAAGAAGTCAAGTAAAGTCTGACTGTAAGTTTTTAATATTTTCTATTCTAAATTTAAACTCTGTTTTAAATTAAACTCTGTTATATGTTAAACACTGCATTTGTTAAATGGTTTTGACATCATCAATTATATGTTTAACTTGTACATTTTATTATGAACAAGTTGGGGGAGATTGTTAGATATAATTGCTAATGTTTGTTTATCAGTGTTTAAGCAACAGGTACTGACAAGAGTTTATCAGAAGCCAGTCAGAGTTTAGTTAAACTCTGACAGGGTGAAGAGTTTAATTGAAGCCGGTCAGAGTTTATTTAAAGTCTGACAAGGTGATAGTTGAGTTAGCTGTCGGTGCTGAATTGAAGATTCTAGAAGCAATATATTCTGAAGATGGAAAGAAGCAGAATATATTGATACAGCTAAGGAAACAGAATGGAAGATAAGAAGCAATCCTTAATTGATAAGTTTTGTATAGCTAACTTGTAGGAATATCAATTAGATAAGGATTGTATGTAGCTGTGTACTATATAAACACAGATAGGTTATCCCTAGAAGGGACGCGATTATTGATATATTATTCTTGTAACCTAGAAGCTCTTTGTGATTCGTTAACATCATAAAGAGAGAAGCTGTTAATATAAATACAGTTTATTGATTCATAAACAGTGTTCTTAATTGTCGTTATTCTCATACATACTTGATTATATTGTGTATTCGGCCTAACATACCCGCCGTCAATATCTAAACCTACTTTTCGTTCCACAACATTTGGCGCCGTCTGTGGGAAGAAAACAACAACCACGGCAATCACACGAAGAACAACAACCGCTACTGGATCAACTATCACCACTACTGTTCCAATTGTCACGGAACAAGGGTCGTTACCCCTCACGACGGTGGTTTCTCAACCACTAGGGACTTTACCCATCACAACGGAGGTGGTTTCTCAACCACAAGGGACGGATCCCCAAGCTTCCATACCTCAGAACGAGACAAACCCTCTTCAAATGGTTGTCTCACCGCTCGACCACAACCTTCCCCATGGAGCACAGATCTCTACGACCGTGCTCCCTATAAGCACCAATCCTGCTTATGGGCTGCCTAACTATCCCTCTGAAACAGGAGGAAGTGGTCATGCCCCCATAGTCCATGAGCCATATGAACCAACCTACATTCGAGGTTAGGGCCTATCCATGAACAAGGGTACTTGGATTACTCTGGGCCCTATACTGACGAATACTCGTCTGATGAAGGACGAGATCAAGCGCCCAGGAGAAGAAGAGCCAACAAAGAGCCCCTTGAAAGAAGGAGTCGGGGGGCAACTGCAAGGGCACCTATGACTGCTATGGAGAGGATAAGGGCTCATGAAGCTGAGATCCAGAAGCCAAAGAAAGATATGGAGATAGAGCAACAAAGGAGGCAGACTCAGCCTTTTTCTAAGTCTTATTAAGTTAAAAACCTTGTCTTCCCGATTGTCTTCTACAGCCAAAACTTGTCTTCCCGAATGTCTTCATAGTACAAATCAAAGGAAAGCAATTGGCGCGTCGAAAACAAAGGCAGTACATGTGTTTAAATACAAAAGTAAGATCAAATGAAAATTAAGACAGACAGAAAGAACATAACATTACATTTCATTAACTTCTGCCTTTACTTCTGATCAACTGTCCAAGCTTTTATTTCACAGTGAATTCAATTCTTGATTTGTTTGTAACATTTAATCCAACAAAATTAGTTCACTTGTACTGCTTTGACAATCTAGCGGATCATAATCCCTAGAAATTATATCGAACTAATTTTTAGTATTCGATCCTTTTTATTACAAAAATAGATAAATTCATGTCGAATTTATTCTAGGTTTGTTTTATTAAGAACTCTGTAATCTGTACTCAAATTGTAACACCGTTCAAGTTTAATATACACTAGTACAAAAATGATCTTTTACGTCGCCTATTATACGTCGGTTCTATCCAAAGGCGACGTATAAAATACTTATATACGTCGGTTCCGCCTAAAGGCGACGTATATAAGTGTTTTATACGTCGGTTGAGGAAAAGGCGATGTATATAATTCTACTATATACGTCGGTTGAGTAAAAGACGACGTATATAATGACATTATACGTCGGTTGAGGAAAAGGCGACGTATATAATGCTACTATATACGTCGGTTGAGGAAAAGACGATGTATATAATGCTATTATATACGTCGCACTTATAAAACCCGACATATTTGATAATAATTTATAACTCTTAATTTCTTTTATTCTCTCATATTTTTTTTTTCACTCTCTCTCTCTCTCCCGTAGGCCTCTCTGCCGACTCTCTCTCTCTCTCGACTCTGTTTTCTCTTCCTTTAATCTTCTTTCTTCCCTTCGTTTTCTTTTGATTTGAATGTTTAAATTCATCGGCTTGGTAACCAAATCGATTATCTCTTAATACTCTACATAATAATATCATTTTTGTAGGGTTTTAAGAGAATCGAAAATTGGGGATAATTTTAGGGTTCGGGTTTTTGCGATTGAAATCGTGTTGTTCTTGCTGATTAAGTGATGAATATAGATAGATAAGCTGCTGGGGATATGTATTGAGGCTGAATGGTTACAAGACCCCGTTACGCGGAATTATGTTTGTTCATCTGGCTTTTGGTATTGTTTGCAAGTTTTTTTTAAAATTTTTATTGGTCATGTGCTAATATTGTGAATGTGGTTTTTGGGTTGTGTAGATTGAGTAATAAGATGGGTTTGGAAGCTGCTGTGGAGGCAACAGCAGAGTTCTTGAACAAGGCTGTTAAGCCAGTGATGGTGGGTGGTCCGAAAATGCGTGTGGCCGAGGCTTGTGAAGCTTTTGTTGAATTAGCTGATGTCTGTGGGTATCCTATTGCTGTGATGCCATCAGCCAAAGGGATGGTGCCTGAACATCATCCACGTTTCATTGGAACGTATTGGGGTGCGGTGAGCACTGCTTTTTGTGCAGAGATTGTCGAATCAGCTGATGCTTACTTGTTTGCTGGACCGATCTTTAATGACTACAGCTCTGTTGGTTACTCACTCCTCCTCAAGAAGGAGAAGGCTATCATCTTACAACCTGATCGTGTGGTGATAGCAAATGGTCCAACGTTTGGGTGTATTCTGATGAAGGATTTTCTTCACGCCCTTGCTAAAAGGCTAAAGTGCAACACTACTGCCTATGAAAACTACCACAGAATTTATGTTCCAGAAGGGCACCCTCTCAAATGTGCACCCAAGGAGCCTTTAAGGGTCAATGTTCTGTTCCAGCATATACAGAACATGTTGTCTGGTGACACTGCTGTCATTGCTGAGACAGGGGATTCTTGGTTCAATTGCCAGAAGCTGAAATTGCCAAAAGGATGCGGGTGAGCATATCTTGAAATATAATTTTCCTTTTGTATATAATGTGTTTGCATCTATTAATGTCGGTGTGATACTGCAGGTATGAGTTCCAAATGAAGTATGGATCTATTGGGTGGTCAGTTGGTGCAACTCTAGGGTATGCACAGGCTGCTAAGGATAAGCGAGTAATTGCTTGCATTGGTGATGGAAGCTTTCAGGTAACTAATCTCAAGTTCTGTGTTTCTTCAAGAATTGACCGTAATACCGTGGTACTGTTGAAATTTGCACCATTTGTACCTGAAGCATTCCTTCTTTATTTTACATCAACAATTCTATATCCATTGCAGGTTACTGCTCAAGATGTGTCGACAATGTTGCGATGCGGTCAGAATCAAATCATTTTTCTGATAAACAACGGTGGTTACACCATTGAAGTTGAGATCCATGATGGACCATACAATGTGATCAAGAACTGGAACTAAACTGCACTGGTTGATGCGATCCACAATGGTGAAGGCAAATGCTGGACTACTAAGGTCAGTCTAGAAAACTTGATACACAATGGATCATTCACGTGCAAGTTAGAGCAGTGAAGCTTGTTACATATTGTTGGCACTGACACTGCCTTGTTTCTTGAATTGTTGTTCAGGTCCGCTGTGAGGAAGATCTTGTTGAAGCAATAGAGACAGCAACTGGAGCCAAGAAAGATTGTCTTTGCTTCATTGAAGTGATTTGTCACAAGGATGATACAAGCAAAGAGCTGCTCGAGTGGGGATCTAGGGTCTCTGCTGCTATTGCTTTCTCCGGAACGTAAGTACTGATTATTGCAACCACTGGAATTATTGCTTTCTCCGGAACGTAAGTACTGATTCTAATGATTTAAATGTGGTTTCTGTGTTAGGGTGTCAAGTGTCAGCAAGCTCTTCTAGATCAGTAGAGCCTGTCGTAATATTGTTTTATGTTGCTGTCATTTTTGTTTTTGTTATTTTGAAAGGGTGTGGCCCTATTTGGTAGTCCAGTGTTTAGTTTCTTGTAAGAAAGCCTATAAATATATAATGTCTATGACTCAAAACTCCCTCTTTTTTAGCTAGTACTAAGTACTGTAGTTTGTAAGACGGGGAAACTAGAATGCAATAGAAAGGCTACTTTTAGGATGATTACAGACATATTTTGAAGGATTAATGCCTACAGTCGTTTAGGTTTTCAGAGGACCGTGAATAAGGTCTCTTAGCAATGGGGTTGATCTGTCTATATGGATGGAGTGTTATTTTGCTTGATTTAATTCATATCTGTTATTTATGTTGTCTAGAGTCTCTAGACTTTACAGATCATATGCTTCCCTTTAGTGACCCCATTACGAGTACGGTGTACATCTATTATCATTTAAAAGTAATTCAGAGGGAACATTGTAGATTTTGAGATAATTGATTTCTTGCACTTATCACTTGTGTAGTTATGTGAAGCTGTCAGTAATATTATTGCAGTTTTCACTTGTGTTTTTTTACTTATGAAGGTGATAACTAAAGCAGGCTCTTGTCTCTGCAGATGTTATGCAGTGGCTTATCTCGAAGACAGAACATACTCTAAGTTAGCCCCATTTGGTGGCTTTGCATTTATTGCTGGTTGGGCGACCTTGCTATTTTAAGAATTCCTGTCTCAAAAACAATGAGGGTTTATTTGAATTTAGTCAATAAACGTATCTGCTTGGATGGATTTGAACAAGGCAGGCAAAGTTTCCCAGATTTATGCACACTTGTACAATCTTAATTACATGACATGGTTGACCCATTAGATCGGGAATTTGTAAACATTTTGGTTATTGTAGTTTTTTTTTTCCCCAAAGGTTATTGTAGTTTTTGGTTGTACAAAATTTTGTTAATGTATGTTTTTTTTATTATTGCACAGGTTTCTAGGTATGATTAGATTACAGAGGAACAAAATATTTTTTTTTAAAATTTTTTGGACAATATACGTCGGTTGTTTAGAAGAACCGACGTAAAAAGATAACAATATACGTCGCCTTTTTGTTTTATACGTCGGTTACTCAGACTTTTATACGTCGGTTATTTTGGTCTTTTACGTCGCCTTTTTAACCGACGTATATTCTACCTATTACGTCGCCTTTTTAACCGACGTAAAAGACTGTGATTTTATACGTCGCCTCTCTATACGTCGCCATTTAACCGACGTATAAGGTCGATTTAACCGACGTAAAAGGCCTGTTTTCTACTAGTGATAAGTTATATTTAACTTGAATATTGTTTCAATTTATTCCGCAATAATTTGTTCTTGAATTGTTTAATCTTAAAAGAACAAATTTGATAAAACGGTATAGTTTGTATTCAACCCCCCTTCTACAAATTTATCGGGACCTAACAAAGGCCTTATGAAGGTGTTGCTTGGAAATTATTTTTTGAAGGCCATTCTTTGTGGAAGGTGTTGCTTGGAAATTATTTTTGAAGGCCCTTCTTTAAGGTGTTGCTTGGAAATTATTTTTTGAAAGACCTGCTTTGTGGAAGGTGTTGCTTGGAATTTATTTTTGAAGGCCCTTCTATGAGGAGGGTACTACTTGGAATACCTTGGTAAATCCTTACTTCCGGGGTGCTTATCCGTACATCCGGAACGCTCACCAAGAAGGTGTGTAGGAATACGATTTCTCCAGGAAGCGTAAGTCCACTAAACGCATGGAGCAGCTTGGAGTCCTTCCTCTAAGGAAAAAGGTGTGTAGGAATACGAATTCCCCAGGAAGCGTAAGTCCACTAAACGCATGGAGCGGCTTGGAGTCTTTCCTCTAAGGAAGAAGATGTGTAGGAATATGACTTCCTCAAGAAGTGTAAGTCCACTGAACGCATGGAGCAGCTTGGAGTCCTTTCTTTATGGAAGAAGATGCGTAGGAATACAACTTCCTCAGGAAGTGTAAGTCCACTAAACGCATGGAGCAGCTTAGAGTCCTTCCTCTAGAAGAAGGTGCGTAGGAATACGACTTTCCCAAGAGACGTAAGTCCACTAAATGCATGGAGCAGCTGGAGTCCTTTCCCTTGCGGAAGAAGATACGTAGGAATACGAGTTCCTCAGGAAGCGTACGTCCACTAAACGCATGGAGCTGGAGTCTGTCCCCTGTGGAAGAATGTGCATAGGAATACAACTTTCTCAGAAAGCGTAAGTCCACTAAATGCATACGCTGGAGTCCTTCTCAACACATTACATCTTCTCTTAATTTCAACATATAGAGACATCACTACTGCTGCCACTACATTCTGCTACTTGTCTCTCTTGAATAGTGGATTCACAAACCTAACTTAACTAGGGGAAGCCGCTCATTCTCGTACATATGTTCTTCTCACATCTCGCATGTTGTCTCTCTCGCATCTACAGACATATTACGAGCACATCATGTTGTCTTCCTCGCATCTACACACATATTACGGGCACATCATGTTATCTCCCTCACATCTACAGATATATTACGGGTAATTATCTGCTCCATATTATTTGCTAATATTCTACTCCTAGTTGTTTCAGTGACTCAGGAAATTCGTAAGATCAAAGCACACTTATTTCTCCAGTACATCAAGCTGTACTAAAGAACTGGGGGTAGTTGTTACACCATATTTTCGGTTACCTCAATTATCTCCCAAATTTCCCAATATTAATCTATTAATAATTAATTGCTTAATTACTAAGTAATATCCTTTCTCTGAAATGAGAAAATAATCAATATCAATCAATAAATAACGAAAAATATCTCCAAACGATTCTTTCAAATCAAGAAAGAATCAGAACACCAAGATAATGCAAGATAAAATCTGTAATTGTCCACATTAACGAAATTTATCCCTAAAGTCTCTTAGGAATAAACACAATTGCACAGAATTGCGTGAGCTTGATCTAATATAAATTGGTACGTATGTATCTTGGCAAAAGGAATCCGATATCTGAGACAAATCGAGACACCTCCCAAGTCCAGCCCCAAACATCCAAAAATCCAAAATCTCCCTATTTTTATAATTCGTTATTCATGCAATCTCCGAATTAACCCTACATATAATTAGCGTGAAATGCTTAGAATGTTTGGTAACCTGTAGTGACTTTGATTAGCAGCTTTTCGTGTTGATACATTTATCAAAACTTGAAATTTAAACTTAAACCAGAGTTAAATTCATTTTTCAATACTCATATTATATTATGTTTATTAATTTAAAACCCGAGAAAGTGATGATTTATACATGGTGCATCAGCTGTCATTGTGGAAATGAGATCGGAGAGCCATACATTTCGGTAGCTCTGCCGGAGCTGCATCTTCTCCATTTGCGCTTGTGACGACATTGTTAATAATTCTAGTGGATCAAAATACGTTCAGTCTCGCAGCTTGGTGTAACAATACTTCATATAAATTAGATTGTGGCAACCGAGGTACATTAACTGGAATGTCGGAATATAAAGGAGTAAAAATTATAAATTAAAATTAAAAAAATATATTCAAAAGGATATGGAACCCAAATACATTCTAGTTGTATCGAAATCTTTCCCAATTTTTCACAACTCCGTGTTTGAAACTGTTTGAGAGAAGGGAAGGCGCCGTCCTCGACTTGCAATTCCTCCAAATTGTGGAACCTTATTAATCTTAAAACTTGGAGACTTGGAAACACATTATGACTGCATACCATTTTGTTTCCGCTGTACACATTATACAACTGAAGACTTGTAAGATTCGACAAATTTCCCAGAGTGGGCATTGGATCTTCTGTAAACTCAATATTTACTAGAGTTAAATCTGTGACTGAATCTGGGAGAAAATATAGTTCTGATGGATCTTTTAGAGTACCCCATAAGTAGACGCTCTTGAGATGATTGCAAGACAAGAGTGTTTCATTGTTGGAATGACAGTTGAAAGAAAATGTAGGCCCAATATTTGGAGACTTGTTAAATTAGCTATGGAGTCGAACGTGTACCCATTTCCTTCTTCTACCTCTTCTTCTTCTTCTTCTTCTTCTTCTTCTTCTTTTTCTTCCTCTTTGTTGTCGTCTATAAATAGTTTATGGAGGTTGGTGATATTAACAGTATCCATCTTGATCCATTCTTTACACTGTATCCAGCCAAGACTGTTTAACTTTGTCTGGTGGTTACCTATTTTCAAACTCCCACTAATAGGGATGTCTAGATGACTCAACTAATGGAGCTCACGTATCTCTGTAGGAACGGCGTAGCGTCTTTTGTCTGAACCCAACAAAGTTTGTAGACTTTTGATCTTGCCTATACTTGGTGGAATTTCTATAGGTATTCCAGAATATGTCTCACCACCCATTAAGCCCAAGTACTTTAGGAGAACCAAATTCCCTATTTCTTCTAGTATACTTTCTGAATCTACACTTGTCATATCTAGCACTTTGAGATTTTTGAATCTAGTGCAGACCATCTTCATTTCTTTTAATTCTATTTTACCACTAAAATATTTTACTAGTGAAAATGAACGCAAATATAAAGCATCAGATCTTTGTTCAAGTAACTTCAAGTACTCACCAATCCCATTGTAAAAGACATGACGCGGTTGTCCTTCCAACAAATGGTTGAGATCTGGATGATGTCTACCTGAGTCCAGAACAACTAACAACTTGTGCTCCTTTGCTTTATTTATGGCAAGATCACGTACAAGATCGTGGACCCGGCATACCAAAACTTTGAAATTAACTAGGCACAATGTATGAATGAGTCTGTCTCAATTGACAAAGAGTCTGTCTCTTTTTTAAAAGGAACTGTCTCAATATGTTATATATAAAACAATAATTGAACTAAAATATTCTGCAGAATTATAAATAACACCAAGACTTTTCACTTGGTTCGGCCCCTATCAATATCTATGGCCTAGGTCCAAGTCCCTATGCCAACTATAACAGAGAATATATTATTAACACAATAATAATTCGCTTACAGTTTATCCAGATTACAAAATAAGAACCTCTTGGAAGAACCATTCCCTTGACACAACTGTCCACTAGCAGCACGAACCCTAGCTCGCTAGCAACCTTGGTTGAATTTTGTAATCATATCTATTTGCCACAACCCGGCACAAGTATAGACAAAGAAATTAATACAACTTTAGAATAATGTATCTTCTAGAACTGATTTAATCTTGAATTCTTTTAGAAGACTGGAAACTGATTGCTCGAAGGAAGTTGTTGTAATCATCGATCTGTATGTATATATATGATTCCTGAAATTATAGCTGTTATGAGTTTGAACTGAAATGACTATAAATAAAGGATAAGAATTAGAATCTGTTAGAAAGATTGAACATTTAAAAATAAACAGATTTGACAAAGTCTTAACCGAAGTAATATAACAAATAGGATAAGCATGAAGAACAATATCTAGATTTGAAAAAATCAGCTCTCCTAAAAACAAGTAAGATCAAATCAATCAGTTAAGATATACATTTTTCTGATTAAGTTATATTAATAACTTAGATAAACTTTCAGACAATCATCATCATTAAAATCCGAGTATTAACAATCTCCCCATTTTTTATGATGATGAACCATATCTGAAACAAGATATAGCTCCCCCTATCAAAATGAACTCATAAGAAATAAGACAAGAAAACAACCAGAGTTCATGATCAGAATATAATACATATGAATTATTCAGAAATAATGCATTCCAAAAATATCAAATATAAAATGTTCACGCAAACCATAACAAACCAATAGAAACTTAAGTCTTACAAACAAAGCATCATAAAAGTTTAATAAACACATAAACCAATTACAGTTTCTCCCCCTTTCAACATCATAAAAAAATCCATCAGTCGTCAACATCAACAGGTGTGTGTTTAGCCTTCCCTTTGCGAGTTGCAGTAGGTGGAACAACAAATGGCTGCCCATATTCAGTAAACAGAGTAGAAATTGTCAGGTGGAGATTTCCCATCACGTGCGGATAGCCACTCAAAAATCTTTGCACGATATTCATCAGGAGTTAAACCTAGAGCTTGTGGTGGAAGAATGGCTGGCAAAGGAAGAGGAGTAGTAATCTCAGCAAGTGTACTATCATCCATCCAATCTCGAGAATGCCATTGAAGATCCTTCTTGTGAACAATGGTAGAAACTTGTTTAGACACAAATTTTGTCTCCGAACTGAGAATCTAGAAAAACTTAACAAACTCTTTTTCCCAGGCCTTGGCAGCATGAACCAAACCATCTTGCATATTTCCAAATTCGAAGTTCACGGTAGAAGAAAGTTTGGAATAAAGGGATTTCAAAAACAACAATTGAGTATCCACAGAGTCAATACGAGAAGTAGATGATTGAAGCAACGTCAAAACAGAATCAAGTTTAGAATTAACAGTTTGTAAAAGTTTGGAATTGTCCTCAACTTGCTTGGACAAAGCAATAAACTGGGAACTGGACTCAAAAGAAACATGAGAAGAAGCAGCAGGTGTAGAAGAAACTGACTTGAAAGCTTGATTAAAAACCAAACTATTGTCAACAATTTTTAACTTATTGGCAGTTAAAACCTTTAAGTCAAACGAATCAACAATAGTTTCTGATACATCAGAATTAGTAAGAATATCAAAATATCGAAACAATTTTGTCAATAAAGCAGGATATGGTAAGTGCATGGAATCATGATGGACATAATGAACCATATGTTTGATAATAAAAGACGATACATCAAAAGATACACCAGAAACGAAAAGTGCCAATAAAATGGAATCTTGATTAGTGAGTCTATCACGACCACTGTTACGAGGACACACATTGGTCTGAATCAATCGAAACAAACGTAAAGCAGTAGGAGTAAGAAGATATACCGTAGGTTTAGAGTCACAAAATCCAGTAAGAATTAAACCAAGTTGACGTTCATAGGAATAACCTTCAATATCTGAAACTGGTTGATGCGAAGCAGTGAAATGACAAGGGCCTTTTTCAGGAACAGCAATGATAGAAGACAATAATTGGGCCTTAAAGACAAGTGGAATGTTTTTGACTGAAGAATGAACCCATTCACCTCGAATAGAGAAATTAGCATATAATTCCCGCACCAAGTCTGGGTAAACGACCGAGTCCGGTGTCAGCAGAGAAACACATCCAACAGATTCGAACAGAGCCACGATACCAGCATCCTTGAGTAACTTAAGATCGACCAATCGTTCCTTGAGTATAGAGCGATTCACAGACTTCAAAAGAGTATGACTTGGGCTTTCAGAAGAGGCATGGGAAGCGTCAGAAGAAGCGACATCCTGAGCAAACCTTTGGGATTTGGAAGGAGTTGGGGAAGTAATTGGGCGTTTGGAGGATCTCTTAGTTTTAGCCATGGTATGAAAGAAAGAAAATATGGTGAGGTTGAGAGAAGTTATTAAGAGAGAAGAAGGAGAAAAAAATAGAAGGGTTTAAAAGAGAAAAAGAAAAGAGGGAAGATAAAGAAGAAAGAAGATGAAGAGTGTTACACCCAAAAGACAATGCATGGGGAGTTGTGAAGACAAGCGTGTAGCACTAGGTAAAGGGTAAGAGGGAACAGACATGACTGATCGTCAAATCAACAGAAAGTAATTAATATGAATCACAAAAAAATTGTCACAGAATAAAATAAAAAAATTATAAAGCACATATTCCTAATTCACGTCGTAACATACAAAAACGAGTTTCAGATAAAGGTTTAGTAAAAATATCAGCACGTTGATTTTCAGAAGGAATAAAAATCAATTGAATATTACCTTTAGCCACATGATCTCGAATAAAATGATGGCGGACATCAATGTGTTTTGTGTGTGAATGTTTAACTGGATTTTTAGAGATATTAATAGCAGCAGTATTATCACAGTAAATAGGGATATTTGAAAATTTTATACCAAAATCGGTGAGAGTTTGTTGCATCCATAAAATTTGAGTGCAACAACTACCAACATCTATATATTCCCCTTCAGCTGTGGATAAGGCTATGGAGGTTTGTTTCTTGCTATGCCATGCTACTAAACAATCAGCTAAAAATTCACATGCGCCACTAGTGCTCTTTCTATCAACTAAAGACCCTGCATAATCAGCATCTGAAAAACCAGTTAAGTCAAAAGATGAGGCAGTAAGATATAACAAAGAACCAATCATACCTCGATATTTAGTAATGTCAACAGACTTATGAAGGAATATAAGGATGAGCGGAAGCATGAAATAACATTTTATTTCGTAAAATCCATATATCGCACATATAGAAAACTGTAAAATGATGTGGAATCAAAATCTTACCTTGAAAAATCGAAGCTTTGAATCGAGATGATCGTTAGCAGTAGCTTCTCAGAGTGTGAAGCCCTCTACCGGTATCCACCAAGAATAATTCTTCGATGAAGCTTTTTATAAAACTTGAAGCTTTATAAAATGGAGGTTTTCCTTTTTCTTTTGAGAGAGAGAGAGAGAGAGATGAAGAAGAAAGGAGGCAACTAGGTTTTTCACAAAAACAAAAGTGTGTCTAACTCTTCTCATCTCATCCTTTATATAGGGCTCAAGTAGGGTTAGTATATTTAATATATCAATATATATTAATATATAAATCCCTCACTTTCTCTTATAAAATGTTTAAATAATAATTAAAACTATTTTAATCATTATTATTATTCTCTCTCAAAATACCTTCATCAATAAATTAATCTTTTTATGGTGTGACCCTGTAGGTTCAATATTAAGCCGGTAGTAGAAATAAATAATAATAAACTTTTTATTTATTTATATGAATTCTAAAATTCATTAAATATAATTAACTGATTAATTATATTTGTTCTACATCGTGAGTGATGCTTCTCAACATATCGCGACTATCCGGATAATATGAATTCACTGCTTAGAATACCAAGAACCTATCAGTGACTAGTTACAGTACAATCATTCCTTCTACCCTACAATATCCCGATTAAATATAAGGCATGGATCTCGTGTCAGGCCTATCAAATTTAATCATATGATTTCTTATTCATAATGCTAAGTTCATATTAATGCAAATTAGAAACTCCTTTCTAATTTCATACACTCTGGCCAGAGATTCCAGAACTCGCATACTAAGAATAACATAGGATATTCTCTTCCTATACTGGAAGGGGTAGATCCTCTATTGACGTTAACTATCTCCATACACAAATCCCTATGCCCAGAATAGACCTAATGGATGTCCTTGAGACTAAGGACTAATCCAAAGCATAGTTCATTATATACAAGATAACTCTAACGATCTCAAGTCTAAGGACACTTGTACAACTATTACTCAGTGAATAACTATTGACACGTGAGTAAACTCCATTAGCTATTCAACTTATCGAGTCATGTTTAGTGAACTTATTCCCTAACAAGCACCTACATACTAGCTATAGTGTCACCACACAAATGCCTATGAGAACAGACATCCTCCTGACGGGAGCAAGCATAGTATGTACCAATCTTTGCGGATTCACCAACTTCCGATTACTTATCCTATGATCAGGAACTGTTTAAGTCTAGAGTTATCATCTTCTAGATCTCACTATTATAATCTCATTATAATTCTAGAAGGTTTACTCTAAACTATGGAACATCTTATTTAAAACACTTTAAATAGATAAGGCCCGTAATAAAAACAAAACAAGTCTTTTATTAACATTAATGAAATCAAATAAGAATACAAGAAAGTTCTTCCTAACTCATCATACATGATTGGATTTAGGACAAACACTTTCAATCTCCCACTTGAACTAAAGCCAATCACACTGGTATCTAATACCCATCTTCTCTTTATGACGATCAAAGTGAATCTGAGACAATGTCTTTGTGAGTGGGTCTGCTACGTTGTTATGTGTGTCAACTGTCTCAATTTTGACATCTCCTCTTTCAATGATCTCCCTAATCAAATGAAAGCGCCGCAAAACATGTTTGGTATTTTTATGAGACCTAGGTTCCTTGGCTTGTGCTATTGCTGCGTTGTTATCACAATACAACACAATAGGCTCCTCAATGCTAGGAACAACTCCCAACTCAGAAACAAATTTCCTCATCCAAACGGCCTCTTTTGCAGCCTCACTTGCAGCTATATACTCTGCTTCCGCTGTGGAGTCAGCCGTTGTAGACTGTTTGGAACTCTTCCAACTAATCGCTCCACCATTTAGAGTAAACACGTACCCTGACATGGATGTGCTATCATCACTTTCTGATTGAAAACTAGAGTCAGTATAACCCTCTATTTTCAACTCAGATCCACCAAAAACAAGAAAAATATCCTTAGTCCTTCGTAAATACTTAAGGATGTTCTTCACTGCTTTCCAGTGGTCTTCACCTGGATTGGACTGATATCTGCTCGTCACACTAATTGAATGAGCAACATCAAGCCTAGTACATAACATTGCGTATATGATAGATCCTATTGCCGAAGCATAAGGAATCTTACTCATACGCTCCCTTTCTTCAGGTGTCTTAGGAGACATCTTCTTGGAAAGGGATACTCCATGGCTCATTGGTATGAGACCTCTCTTGGAGTTTTCCATGCTGAACCTTTTAAGCACTTTCTCGATGTATGTACCCTGGGTAAGACCTATCATTCTTCTAGATCTATCTCTATAGATCTTCATACCGAGAATGTAGGATGCTTCTCCCATGTCCTTCATAGTGAAGTTCTTTGATAGCCACACTTTGACTGATTGTAGCATCGGTATATCATTTCCTATCAGAAGTATGTCATCCACATACAACACAAGAAATGTTACCACACTCCCTCTAACCTTCTTGTAGACACATGGTTCATCTATGTTTTTGATAAAATCAAACTCTTTGATTGTCTCATCAAAACGGATGTTCCATCTACGAGAAGCTTGCCTTAATCCATATATGGTCCGTAGCAGCTTACACACTAGGTGTTCATTCCCTTTGGAAACAAAACCCTCTGGCTGTGTCATATACACTTCCTCTTCAAGTTTCCCATTGAGGAAGGCTGTTTTCACGTCCATTTGCCAGATCTCATAGTCGTAGTAAGCAGCAATGGCAAGCAAAATCCGAATCGATTTTAACAGGGCTACAGGCGAAAAAGTTTCATCAAAGTCAATCCCTTGCCTTTGTCTGAATCCTTTTGCCACGAGTCTGGCCTTATAGGTCTCCACCTCGCCATCTGCTCCAATCTTTCTCTTGTATACCCATTTGCACCCAATAGGCTTCACATCCTTGGGTGCTTCAACCAAAGTCCATACTTGGTTGGTATACATAGAATCCATTTCGGATTTCATGGCACTCTGCCATTTCTCTGAGTCAATACTACTCATAGCCTCATTATAGGTCATAGGGTCGTCATCATCAATGATTGACAACTCATTGTCATTCTCAATGACAAGGCCATAATACCTCTCAGGTTGGCGAGACACTCTCTCTAACCTACGAATGGGCTGTTCCACAGAAGGTTGTTCAGTCTGAACAGGTGTTTCCTCTTGAACCGTGGTAGTTTGTGCTTCTTGAACTTCATTAAGTTCTATTTTGCTCCCACTGTTCCCTTCAAGGATAAACTGTTTTTCCAAGAAGGTAGCATGTCTGGAGACAAATACCCTATGATCGGTGTAAAAGTAATACCCTAAAGTCTCTTTAGGATATCCCACAAACTTACATTTAACGGATTGAGATTCCAGCTTATCAGGGTCAACTTTCTTGACATAAGCTGGACATCCCCAAATCTTAACGTGTTTAAGACTCGGTTTCCTTTCTTTCCATATCTCATATGGTGTTTGAGGAACAGATTTGGAAGGCACCTTATTCAGTAAATATGCTGAGGTTTCCAATGCATAACCCCAAAGGAATACTGGAAGATCTGCATAGCTCATCATGGATCGAACCATGTCTAACAAAGTTCGATTTCTCCTTTCAGATACCCCATTCAACTGTGGAGTATATGGAGGAGTCCACTGAGATACTATACCATTTTCTTTGAGATAATCTAGAAACTCACCATTCAAGTATTCACCACCTCGATCTGATCGAAGGGTTTTAATACTATGTTTGGTTTGTTTCTCCACTTCATTCTTGTATTCTTTGAACTTTTCAAAGGCTTCAGACTTGTGTTTCATCAAATACACATATCCGAATCTAGATCGATCATCTGTGAAAGTAATGAAGTATGAAAATCCACCCATGGCTTGCGTAGACATCGGTCCACATACATCTGTGTGTACCAATCCTAGCAAATCTGCAGCCCTCTCTCCATGTCCACTAAATGGAGATTTGGTCATTTTACCCAATAGACAAGACTCGCATGTAGGATATGATTCAAAATCAAAGGGTTCAAGTAACCCTTCCTTATGCAATGTACGAAGTCTATTTTCACTAATATGACCAAGTCTGTAGTGCCACAAATAGGTGAGATTTTCATCATCCCTTTTCCTTTTATTAGTACGTTCAATTTGTAGTAAATTATGCTCTACGTCACATACATACAGACCATTATTTAAAATACCACTACCATAAAGAACATTATCTCTAAGAATTGAACATTCATTATTCTGAATAACAAACGAAAATCCAGCCAAGTCTAACATGGGAATAGAAATAATATTCCTCACAATCGAGGGAACAAAATAACAATTATTTAAAACAATAGTCTTGCCCGTAGGCATATGTAAATCAAATGATCCTACAGCTTCAGCAGCAACTCTTGCTCCATTTCCCATCCGTAGAATCACCTCCTCTTCCTCAAGAGTCCTACTTCTCCTTAGTCCCTGCAACGAATTGCAAATGTGAGAACCACAGGCGGTATCTAATACCCAAGTAGAAATTTGATTTAATGACATATTCACTTCAATCATGAACATACCTGAATCAGAAGCGGCAGTCTCACTACCCTTCTTCTTCTTCAATTCTGCAAGGTAAACCTTGCAGTTCCTCTTCCAGTGCCCCACCTTGTTACAGTGGAAGCAAACAGCTTTGCTTTTGGGGTCTTCAGCTTTTGGTGGAACAGGCCTTTTCTCACCTACTTTCTTCTTCTTGGGAGGGTTCTTCTTCCTTTTCTTAGGATTGGAACCTTCACCAATTAGAAGAACAGAACTCTTCTTAGAGGGAAAATTCGATTCCGCAGTCTTCAACATGTTGTGGAGTTCAGCCAGGCTGGCGTCCAACTTATTCATATGAAAGTTCACAACAAACTGCGAAAACGAACCCGGAAGTGATTGCAAGACCAAGTCTTGACTCAGCTCCCCATCCATGTTGAAACCAAGTTGTCCAAGACGTTCAATCAAATTGATCATCTTAAGTACATGGTCATTCACAGACGATCCCTCAGACATCCTACAGCGGAACAGCTCCTTCGATATATCATATCGAGCTGTCCTCCCTGCCACATCATACAACTCTTGTAGATGCGTTAGGATAGTGTGAGCATCCATATGCTCATGCTGCTTCTGTAGCTCAATGTTCATGGAAGCTAGCATGATACATTGAGCAACATTTGCATCATCTATCCACTTACGATACACAACATGTTCATCATTATGTGCATCGTCAGCAGGTTCAGCAGGCTTAGGTGAGTTAAGCACATATTCCAGCTTCCCAACCCTGAGAACAATTTTCAGGTTTCGAAGCCAGTCAGCAAAATTAGGACCAGTCAATTTGTGAGCATCCAGTATGCTCCGGAGTGATAGTGCAGAAGACATAATGTATATAGTAAATCTGTAAATGATAAACACATAACAACACTTAGCAAATATTCAATTTCATTTTAAAACACTATATGAATCGGGTATTTATTCATAAGTGGCTCCCACTAGTTTACCTAATTTATACAACCCCTAAGTGAAAAATTAAGCATTCATAATGCTAGTGGGAATAGGGATCCTACATTCCATCACACAACCTCGGCTGTGGCACGAAACGCCATGTGATGTTTAGTAGGTAGACAACTCTTGTCAATTACATCTCATGTTATTCCCTAATAAAACTTTAGCCTCTTGAATAATTGAGTCACGGCTGTAGCACGACAAACTCAATATTCTAAGTCAAGTCTAACCCAACATTTCATACAATTGAATCAGTCTCCAACAGCCCACGGCTGTAGCACGTAACGACAATTAGATTCTAATTCATTGTACACATCTCTATGTAATAGACAAGTATTTCTTATTTCGAAATCAAAGCCCTCGGCTGTAGCACGAAACGATAATGATTCAAAAATAAGAACTACTTTCTACCATGTTGGAAGGCTATGACCGACACAAGCCCGTTGTGTCATTGGCCAATTACTACTTGATATTATTTAATTTTAGAGGGATTATATTATGTTACAACCATAATCATATTACTAGAAGATTCTCTTTTTCTTGAACAAAATACAATTATGATATTTAAATGAAAAATTCCCAGTGTGTTGGAGGGGTCACATCGGTCCCGCTTAAAACCCAACGGCCTAGACAGAAATTTTCATTTTCAACATCAAAAGAGTATTTCACTCTATGTTTCATAAACATAAGAATCTCATGGTTGTACTCATAATATTATTGGTACGGCAAGAAACGATTCCTATTCTAGATTTTCTAGAGCACGCCTTATTTTGATTTAAGTTCACCTAAATCTATCATCGCATGGTAAACTTAGGCATATATCTCATATATAAACATAAATAAACATGTAAGCATGCTAGTAATATCATGTCATACAATGATATAATGATGTATGGATTTATTATAGTATTGAAAAGCAATTAAAACAATTAAAACATGCTTTAAAACACTTCCGGGAATATAAACAGTTCAAAACTTTTATATAAACAATATTTGACCACTCCATTAGATCCGTCTCGAAAAAATGAATCCAACGATATATTGCACGCCCAAAACGGAGTTACGAAACTCCCAAAAAATCAAATTTAATGTGGCAGAAGGGCTGTAACGCATTTCATAAATGCGCCACACTATGTAACGCATTTATGGAATGCGTTACAACAGTTTAAGTCCATTAAATGCTGTAACGCATGACGCTCATGCGCCACAGCCCCTGTCACGCATTTCCTAAATGCGCGACCCCCCTTTCCGCCGGTTGTCATCCACGCGCGCGGGCAGCAGCTGACCAGTTTTTTTTTTTTTTTTCTCTCTTGTCAGCCGACCGTTGTGATGTGTCAGTGCTTTTGTAACTGGTGCCTTTTCATGTAATATAACTGTTACACTTACTCCTTTAACTAGTAATAACTTTTATTACAAATATCTTAATTTTAATATTAATAAATTAATTAACAATTAATTAATTAATTAATAAAAAATTACAGGAATATGATTTCTCAAATCAGACAGTAGAAAACAATTACCAGGTGGTTATGGGGTCCTTGTGCAATTTTTAATTCATATTTATATACATGCTTGATTATTTTATGAATTTTAATTAAAACAATTTTAAAAATTCATAACAAATAATCTACACATCACAAAAATATGAAAAAATACCCAGATCATCCACAACACTTGTAGAACCCAGATCAATGGTCAAAATCTCATGCAAATAATATTTCGAATTAATTCATAATTAAATCTAAATAATCTTGCAAAAATCATAATAAATCCATACATGCATCAAAAAATCTAAATTTTTTACATGATTCTCTATATGCAACAACCTAGCTCTGATACCATTGAAGGAATATAAGGATGAGCGGAAGCATGAAATAACATTTTATTTCGTAAAATCCATATATCGCACATATAGAAAACTGTAAAATGATGTGGAATCAAAATCTTACCTTGAAAAATCGAAGCTTTGAATCGAGATGATCGTTAGCAGTAGCTTCTCAGAGTGTGAAGCCCTCTACCGGTATCCACCAAGAATAATTCTTCGATGAAGCTTTTTATAAAACTTGAAGCTTTATAAAATGGAGGTTTTCCTTTTTCTTTTGAGAGAGAGAGAGAGATGAAGAAGAAAGGAGGCAACTAGGTTTTTCACAAAAACAAAAGTGTGTCTAACTCTTCTCATCTCATCCTTTATATAGGGCTCAAGTAGGGTTAGTATATTTAATATATCAATATATATTAATATATAAATCCCTCACTTTCTCTTATAAAATGTTTAAATAATAATTAAAACTATTTTAATCATTATTATTATTCTCTCTCAAAATACCTTCATCAATAAATTAATCTTTTTATGGTGTGACCCTGTAGGTTCAATATTAAGCCGGTAGTAGAAATAAATAATAATAAACTTTTTATTTATTTATATGAATTCTAAAATTCATTAAATATAATTAACTGATTAATTATATTTATTCTACATCGTGAGTGATGCTTCTCAACATATCGCGACTATCCGGATAATATGAATTCACTGCTTAAAATACCAAGAACCTGTCAGTGACTAGTTACAGTACAATCATTCCTTCTACCCTACAATATCCCGATTAAATATAAGGCATGGATCTCGTGTCAGGCCTATCAAATTTAATCATATGATTTCTTATTCATAATGCTAAGTTCATATTAATGCAAATTAGAAACTCCTTTCTAATTTCATACACTCTGGCCAGAGATTCCAGAACTCGCATACTAAGAATAACATAGGATATTCTCTTCCTATACTGGAAGGGGTAGATCCTCTATTGACGTTAACTATCTCCATACACAAATCCCTATGCCCAGAATAGACCTAATGGATGTCCTTGAGACTAAGGACTAATCCAAAGCATAGTTCATTATATACAAGATAACTCTAACGATCTCAAGTCTAAGGACACTTGTACAACTATCACTCAGTGAATAACTATTGACACGTGAGTAAACTCCATTAGCTATTCAACTTATCGAGTCATGTTCAGTGAACTTATTCCCTAACAAGCACCTACATACTAGCTATAGTGTCACCACACAAATGCCTATGAGAACAGACATCCTCCTGACGGGAGCAAGCATAGTATGTACCAATCTTTGCGGATTCACCAACTTCCGATTAGTTATCCTATGATCAGGAACTATTTAAGTCTAGAGTTATCATCTTCTAGATCTCACTATTATAATCTCATTATAATTCTAGAAGGTTTACTCTAAACTATGGAACATCTTATTTAAAACACTTTAAATAGATAAGGCCCGTAATAAAAACAAAACAAGTCTTTTATTAACATTAATGAAATCAAATAAGAATACAAGAAAGTTCTTCCTAACTCATCATACATGATTGGATTTAGGACAAACACTTTCAACTTACCTTCCTTATCCACAGTGAGTTTTACAGAAACACTCATAGGAGTGGTTTTGGAAGAAATACTTTCTAAGTCAAGACGTTTAAGCAAATCTCGAATGTACTTGCTTTGATGAATAAAAATACCTGCATCAGTTTGATTAATTTTCAAGCCAAGGAAAAATTGAAGCTCACCCATGAGACTCATATCAAACTCTTTATGCATACAATCAAAAAACCACTTACATAATGATTCATTAGTAGAGCCAAAAACTATATCATCGACATAGACTTGAACAAGTAAGAATGCATTGTTTTTATGATAAATAAAGAGAGTAGGGTCGAGTGTACCACGAGTAAATCTAGTAGTTACGAGAAAATCACTGAGGCGATTATACCAATATCGAGGGGACTGTCGCAGACCGTAGACAGATTTCTTGAGCTTATACACAAAGTGAGGATATTTTTCATGAACAAAACCTGGAGGCTGCTTGACATAGACTTCTTCTTGCAAGTAACTGTTTAGGAAAGCACTTTTGACGTCCATTTGATAAAGCTTGAATTGCTTGTGAGCAACATAAGCCATGAGAATGCGAATAGATTCAAGACGAGCTACCGGAGCATATGTTTCATCGTAGTCAATACCCTCCTGTTGATTATAGCCTTGTGCAACTAATCGAGCTTTGTTCCGAATAATATTCCCTGATTCATCCTTCTTGTTCTTGAAAGCCCACCTCGTTCCAAAGATAGAAGCATCCTGTGGTGGAGACATTAATTCCCAGACATCACAGCGTTCGAACTAATTTAATTCTTCTTGCATTGCCATAAACCATTGTTCATTATGAACAGCTTCTTGAACATTTTTGGGCTCAAAATCAGCAACAAAAGCATAGAAAGCACATAAATTATGTAATCTACTGCGTGTTGTTATGCCTTGATCAAGATCAGAACGCAAGTTGTCGCGCGGATGATTCTTCACAGTTCTGGATGACTTTGGCAGTCGTATAGAATGCATTTCTTCTATATTAGAGTTATCCATTTGAAATTGATATGTCTGCAATGGTTCTTGAGAAGCAAATCGATTGGGAGAATCTTGAGAGATATTAGTCGATGAAGGTGAACCAGAATTAGAAGTAATGGCCGAAGTGGAAGCATTTTGTTGAGGAGAATGAGACTGTCCTTTTGGAGATTGGGGCTGTCTCATTTGAGTCTGAGAGGGAATATCTGCAAAGTCATCCTCGTCTCTGACTAGATCATTGTGAGTCTCATTAAAAGTTATGTTAATAGACTCTTCTACTTTATCTTTAACAGTATTAAATACTCGATAAGCTTTACTGTTAGCAGCATATCCAAGAAAAATACCTTCTGCAGCTCTAGCATCGAATTTACCTTTATTAGGATGAGTATCTAAAATAAAACATTTAGATCCAAAAACTCGAAAATAACTAACCTTACATTATTAATGGAAAACTTGTCATTACCTATGGTACCTTTACCTATGATCCGAACAGTAGTCGAATCTCCAAGAGTAACAAGACCTCCATCTCGAGCGTCTATGGAAAGAAATTTTGATTTGTCTCCTGTCATGTGACGAGAGCAACCACTGTCTATGATCCATTTGTTTCTAGGTATATGAGCCTTCAAACAGATCTGCAAAACATTTATATTTTAACTTTAGGTACCCATATCATTTTGGGTCCTAGCTTGTTAGTATCTACAATGGTATATAAATGTCGTTCAGACTTTTTAATCCACATTTGAACAATATTGTATGTAGAGTAAGGTTTAGAAATGTGGCCCTTGATACCAAAAAGATTTGATTGAGCAGATATATATCCTATCTTTCCACAGTCTTTGCATTTTTCGTAAGGCATCGAATATTTCATAACTGTTCTTTTATTTCCTCGTTGGAAGATAGATTTTCTGACTGAACTGTAGCCTAAGCCTTCTTTATCCAAAGATGATTTCTGTTCAGCTAGTAATGCATCGAGAGTGCCTTCACCATGAACGAATTTTGATAAATCTTTCTTCAGGAGTTCAATCTTATTCGGAAGATCAGAGAACTGTTGTTCTGTATCAGCCTTCTTGCTTTCTGTAGATGTTTGTTGTTTTAGAGTGGTCAAGCAGGCGTCCTTCATTTCTATTTCGTTCCTCAAATAATCATTTTCTTCTGAGAGTTTTGAAACCTTTTCAGATAGTACTTTGATTTCTTCTGTAAGCAGTTCATCTTTCATGGAGTCATCCATCTCATTTTGAACTTCGTTGAGAGTTTGTTTTAGATAAGCATTTTTCTCTCGTAATTTTTTGTTTTGTACCTGCAATAATACCATATTTCTAGAAATATCAGGATTTGAAGAGTTAGAGATAGTATTTACCTCTTCATCATCAGTGATATTGTTTTCAATGCTAGCAAGACATAGTTGAGCAACTTCATCATCAGAATCTATTTTAGCTTCAGATTCATCATCGCTCCAGGTAAGAAAGGCTTTATTCTTTCTTTTGTCTTGAAATCAAGAAGCTTTCTGTTTTGACTTAAGCTTGAAACAATCCTTCTTGAAATGGCCTTTCTTTCCACATTCAAAACATGCGTCGTCATTTGAACCGTTTTTGACATCCTTCTTCGGAGTATTAAATTTAGTGAATCGATTTGCAGATTTCTTCTTTGCCAAATTTTTTCGAAACTTCTTGGTGAGAAGTGCAATGTCTTCATCAGAATCTTCATTAGAGTCATCAGCATGAAGAGCCAATGTCTTCTTTCTAGGAACTTCATCTTCTTCATCGTACCTGCGTAATTGATTTTCAAATTCTTCCAATTCGCTAAAGAGAGTAAGTGTCTCCATAGCAGAGATTAATGTAGAATCTTGAAGAGTGGTAACTTTAGGTGCAAATTTCTTAGGCAGTGATCGAAGAATATTTATGTTGATTTCAGCCTGTGGAATATGTCTTTTGAGTAATTCAATAGAATTCATCAATGTGAGAAAACGTCCCTGAGCTTCTTTAATACTTTCATCCTGTTAGGCTCAAGACATGTCTGAATACCACTATTAACAAGCCTACACTATGTGACTATGTCACATTACATGACCTAGTGAGTTCTATCACTGGGATATAGTATAGGTCTCTAAATGTACTTGTCTTGTTCTCATGAACATTAGCTTGATCATGTATGCTCAAAGTTATAATGAGCTTAGTAAAGTTTCTTGCATCTAGATTGTATATAGGCCATTGAATAATTGTCCTGGTAGAAGTTCATAAGTGTTCATGCAGCAGGATAGAGATGAATAAGGCCAAGAAGAAATAAGTTGCAGAAATTTGTCTAAGGCATTATATAGCAAAGTCAGGAGAAAGCTATGTCGTGAAGTCACCAATATCCATGTCGTGAAGTACTACATCGCATAGTCCAATTTGTACTATGTCGAGAAGTCCTCAAGACTCATGTCGTGAAGTGTTGAAGTCAGCAAAGTCAAAGAAGCCTAGATCGTGAAGTCCTCAGAAGCCCTATGTCGCATAGTCGTCAAATGACTTATGTCGCATAGTCGTCAAATGACTTATGTCGCATAGTCGTCAAATGACTTACGTCGCATAGTCGTCAAATGACTTATGTCGCATAGTCGTCAAATGACCCATATCGCATAGTCATCTTATGGACTATGTCGCAAAGTCTTCAAAGGCTATATCGCGTAGTCCTCACAAGGGAGATCGCGAAGTCAGGAATGAAGTGGAGTTCACGATATCAACACTTAGCCGTTTACAACAAGACAAATCAAGGTACAGAACCAAGAATCAAAAGAGACAAATACTGAAGAATTTGTTCTGGCAAGGTGGTCCAAAGAACAGATGGCAAATCTACAGCTAAACTTGGAGAGAAAGATAAGAGACAAGCAGCTACAAAAACGGGAAAGACTCCGAAAAGCAGGTGGTCCTTCCTGACACAGTGAACCTCTTATGGCAGGACAAGTTTGACTTTCAACAAGGGGTAGCTGTGTAAAAATAGGTGTGTGCACTAGTTTGTATAGGGATTATATATATCATGCACACCCTATTGTTAGTTGTAAGAGAGATACACATAGTTTTTATCTTAAGCTCTTTTCTCTATAAGCAAGCAAGTACAAACTGTTCTTGTTTAGAAGCCAGAAATTCGATTGTGAATTTCCTGGAAAGCTGTAGTATTTAATTTACTTAATATAAAGTAGATTAAAGTGATTGTGCGTGTTGTTTACTTTCTGCATATAACATAGCATAATCATATACAGTTTATCTTGTGTTTCAAGAATCGAAAAATATATCAAACTATCCATTCACCCCCCCTCTGTCTAGTTTCTAGTAGTATTCATTTCTAACAAGTGGTATCAGAGCAGGCTGTTAACATACAAACAGAAAAAGATCAAGAATGAGTTCACAGAAACTAAGCAGTATCAAGATTCCTCCCTTCAACAAGGAGCACTACAGCTTATGGAAGAAGAAGATGTTACTTTTCATCAAAGCTTCTAATCCCATGTACTTAGACATTCTAAAGCATGGTCCCTTTACTCCAATGATTGAGATTGGTGAAACAACAGTAGGCACTGAGAAAATACCAGCAAGATTTGTTCCTAAAGACCCCTCAAAATACACTGATCCTGAAAAGGAGAAAGTAGAACTGGATGGACATCTCCAACTTATCATCTTTGAATCTATGGATTTCAACATGTATGGCACTGTTGCTCACTGTAGTAGTGCAAAGAAGATGTGGGATCTCATAGAAGTGCTGTGTGAAGGAACTCCTGAGGTAAGGAAGAACAAAAAGCAGATTTTAGTCTCACAGTTTGAAGCATTCATGGCTCAACCAAAGGAGGGAATCACAGAAGTATTTGAGAGGTTCAATAAGCTGATAAATGAGCTCAAACTCTATGACAAACACTATGAGACAGAAGAACTCAACATGAAGTTTTTACTAACTCTTCCAGATCACCTGGAACCAAGAATCTCTTCCCTCAAAGAAAGAGATCTAACAAAGATTGGTTTTGATGTATTGTATGGTGTGTTGAAGACATATGAGCTAGAGTTGTTTCAGAAGAGATCTATTCAAGCAAAGCAAGGATTAATGGCCAATACCCTCTTGTGCCCTTATTGCTGACAACCTAGGTCAAAGAATGGAATCTCTGAAAATCAGTCAAGTCCAGATTGAAGAACTGGAAAATGATGACACTGGTGATGAAACTTAGGTTGTCTATGATTTGCCTGAGGAGGATGAGTTCTACAGCATAGATGAGCTGGACAAGATGGAAAATAAATCTTTTGCTTATATGGCTAGGAGATATCCTAACATTAGGTTTAAGAGGAAATAGCCATTCAAGTCTAGATTCAATGGTGGGAATGTTGGTGGTTCAGGTAGCTCAAACTCCTTCAACAAAGGAAAAGGGATTGTTGGTGCAACTAAAGGAGGATACAAATCTGGGAGTGTGGATAGGTCCAAAATAAGATGCTATAACTGCAATGAACTTGGGCACTTTGCCACAGAGTGCAAGAAGCCTAAACAGGTCAAGAAGGATAAAGCATACTTAGAGCTTGAAGCCAAGTATGAGGCTCTACTCAAGAAACAGCAGGGTAAAGCTTTTATTGCTGAGGGAAAGTGCTGGGATGACTCTGATGAAGAAGAAGAACAAGAGTACTCAAACTATGCCTTGATGGCATTTTCTGATGATGGTAATTCCTCAAGTCAGGTACCTATTCTTACTTCTCTTGAAATGACTCCCTTTCAATATAAGCAGACTGTTGAAGACATGAGTACTGAAATGTTTAATATTCATACTAGCATGTTAGTTGCTAATGAAGAAATTGACAGGCTAACTGCTAAGAACCTTGAGCTTACAGAAAAGAATGAGGAACTTGAGTTAATGGTTGTGAGCCTTGATGGTTTGAATAAGGAGATTGAGTATCTCAAAAACAAAGTAATTTGTGTTGAACAAATAGAAAAAGCTCTTAGAGAGCAAATTGCTGAAAATGAATTAAAGCTAAGAAGTTACAAAAACTCATCTGAGCTTATTCAAACCTATCACAAGGAACACACTGAAGACTGCAAGGTTGGAGTTGGTTTTGACTATGAAAATGATAAAGGAAGGAAGAAGGCAAAGGGCAAAGGAAACGAATCTTTTACAAACAAAAATGCCCCAACCATTCTGTCTAGTGTTGAAAAGCCCATCTTCAAAAAGAGTGTTGTTGAGTTTGATGAAGAACTTTTGATCATCAAACAACAACTTCTTGAAGAAGATGAGGCTGCTAAAGACACCTCTTCCCCTCCTAAATCTGTCAGTCAGAAAGAGACCAAAGACAACCTTGTCAAGAGTCCTAAAGTAAAGAAAGAAGTTGTTAAGAAAAAGAAACAAAACAGAAATGGTAAGGTAGGTGTCAACAAGGGTAACAACTATGCTTATGTGCCAAATGCTCCCAGGAAACAATGTCAAAAATGCCTATCTGTTAATCATTTGACTCATAAGTGTAGCAAGCCTGAGATTTCTGAAATTGATAACCTGAGTAACCATTCTGCTAGCATACATTCTAGTCATGATTCATTCTGTGGCAAGCCAAATTGCATGACATGCTATGTGACTGTGATTGCTAACTGTTTATCTCTCAAGCATAAACTTGACTCTGCACAATCCAGTGAATCACACACACATGTACACACTCACAGGACAGGATCCCCTACTGTGAGGAATGCAATTTATGACAGAGGAATTGTTAACAAAAATGTTTCTAAATCAACTGGACCCTACCAAGTGTGGGTACCAAAAACAACTTAGTCACTTTGTGAATGCAGGGCAACAGGAATAAAAGAGTCATATGGATCTTGGACAGTGGATGCTCAAGTCACATGACTGGCGATATAGCCCTGCTATCACATTTTGAGGAAAAGGCTGGCCCATCAGTAACCTTTGGAAATGACAACATTGGTTATACAATGGGATATGGCAGTGTTAAATCTGGAAATGTCATTATTGAAGATGTAGCATTTGTTGAAGGACTGAAGCATAATCTCTTGAGTATTGGAAAATTTACCAACAGGGGTTTCAAAGTGGAATTTGATGAAGATCATTGTTCAATCTCAAAAAGGGAAAGTGGTGAAGTTGTTCTAACTGGTGTGAAGAAAGGAAGCTTGTTTGTAGCTAATCTCAAGGCTGCAGATAAGGGAGAAATTTGTTGTTTCTACACTAAAGCCACAAATGAGGAATTCTGGCTATGGCACAAGAAACTGTCTCACTTGAATGTTCAGGCAATGAACTTGTTAGATATAATTGCTGACGTTTGTTCATCAGTGTTTAAGTACCAGGTACTCAACAGAGTTTACATGGAAGCCAGTCAGAGTTTGTTAAAGTCTGACGTGGTGATAGTTGAATTAGCTGTCGGTGCTGAATTGAATATTCTAGAAGCAATATATTCTGAAGATGGAAAGAAGCAGAATATATTGATACAGCTAAGGAAACGGAATAGAAGATAAGAAGCAATCCTTAATTGATATGAATTGTATAGCTAACTTATAGGAATATCAATTAGAGATGGATTGTATGTAGCTGTGTATTATATAAACACAGATAGGTTATCCCTAGAAGGGATGCGATTATTGAAAATATTATTCTTGTAACCTAGTAGCTCTTTGTGATTCATTAACATCATAAAGAGAGAAACTGTTAATATAATTACAGTTTGTTGATTTATAAACAGTGTTCGTGATTGTTATTCTCATACATACTTGATTATATTGTGTATTCGGCATAACAATTGGTATCAGAGCTTAGGCTGTTTAATATAATACAGTTTTACGATCCAAACACAGTAATAATCATGTCTGAAGAAAATCAAGCTCCTCCCAAGGTTGAACAGGTTAAACCTAATTCTGTGAGTCGGTATGAAACAATCAGGGTTCCAATTCTCAGGCCAGTGGAGTATCCAATTTGGAAGGTGAAGATGACCATGTTTCTGGAGGCTACAGATCCAGAATATCTTGACAGAATCTATGATGGTCCTCATATGCCGACTAAATTGTCTCCTGTTGTTGATGGTCAAGAACAAAAGACTATTCCAAAGGAAAAGAAAGATATGACTCCTGAGGACATCTCATCAATTGCAAAAGATGCAAAGGTTAGACATCTTCTCCACAGTGCTTTAGATAATGTTATGTCTAACAGAGTAATTGGTTGCAAAACTGCAAAAGAAATCTGGGATGCTTTGGAAGTCAGGTGTCAAGGAACCACTGCTATAAAGAAGAACAGGAAAACAATACTCACTCAGGAGTATGAGCACTTTGATTCAAGAGCCAATGAAACCTTGACTGAGACATATGACAGATTCTGTAAACTGCTGAATGATTTATCTCTAGTTGATAAAGAATATGATCTTGAAGAATCAAATCTCAAATTTCTCTTATCTTTACCTGAAAGATGGGATTTGAAGACAACAACTATAAGAGATAATTACGAACTTGCTGAAACTGAACTTGATGAGATTTATGGGTTACTGAAAACTCATGAATTGGAAATAGAACAAAGAAACAGAAGATCAAGCAAGAAGACAAAATCTGTTGCTCTCAAAGTTGAGGAGAAGCCCATCAAGAAAGAATCATCAAGGAAGAGAGCCAAGGGAAAGGCTTTAGTCATTAAATCTGAAAGTGAGTCATCAAACTCTGATGATGACTCAAACTCTGATGAAGCTTCTGACTCTGAGAATGATGAAGAACAGATGATGCAAATGGCTGCATTGATGGTGAAGACCTTCAAGAAGATGGGATTCAAGAACTTCAAGAAAGGAAAGAGATTCTCAAGGAAAGATTCAAACTCTGAAAGGAAAAGTTTTAGAAAGTCTGATGGAAGGGAGACCAAGTCTGGCAAGAAGGATAAATCTGAAATCCAGTGCTACAAGTGTAAGGAGATGGGTCACTATGCCCCGGAGTACAAGAAAGACAAATCTGAAAAAGCACTCATCTCTAAAGGCAAAGACTGGGCAGATACTTCAGACTCTGATGATGGAGTAAATTATGCTCTTATGGCAACTGTCAAAGATGAGACTGAATCATCTGAAAATAAGGTACCCCTAACTACTTATGCTTATGATACTGATAATATATCTGAATTAAGAGTATATCTGAAAAGCGTACATGTTAGTTATAGGGATCAGACTTTAGAGAATGAGAGAATTAAATATGAGAATCTTAAGCTTAAAGACAGAAACAAGTTTCTTGAAGGAGAACTTGAAAATATGAAGCAGATTCAAAAAGAAAG
Organism: Heracleum sosnowskyi; assembly: GCA_030848705.1. NCBI lineage: Eukaryota > Viridiplantae > Streptophyta > Magnoliopsida > Apiales > Apiaceae > Heracleum > Heracleum sosnowskyi. The sequence goes on along the minus strand of CM061242.1, from coordinate 1,370,961 downwards.
AGATGATGCTGTTTATGTTGAACAGGAGTTGCTCAAAAGATACAGGCAGCTAGAATCTGATCTAGAAAAAGAAAGAAAAATAATCAAGACTTGGACAAACTCTGGAAGAGACACTCATCAAGTGTTTCAGACAGATTCTGTAGGTTTAGGCTATTGTGAAAATGATGAACTTAGGTTTAAAGACAAGGTTAAGGTTAAACCACAACTTAAACCTGTGAAATTTGTTCCAGAGACCAATAAGTTAAAATCTGTTGTAGTAAGAGAAGCTGATATGGAATCAGATGAAACCTGTGAAAGACAGGAAAATATTATAACAGAAAATCTTATGGAAATAGAAGCTGTTAGAAAACCAGTAAAAGTCTGTGAAAAACAGGTTAATGTTGGTTTAATGACAGGAAAACAGTTCAATCATAAGCTCAAAGAGGTAAAGTCTGCCATGAAACCAAAAGGGTCCAAGAAGAATAGGAATGGAAAGATAGGCATAAATAAAAGAAATAATCATTTGCCTACTGCTGCTGCTCCAAGGAAAACATGTTATAATTGTGGTAGTTCTAACCATCTTGCTAGATTTTGCAATAAGAACAAAGATATTAATTCTTTACCTTCTACATCAGGAGTAAAGAATGATTATGTAAGGGTTAAACCACAGACTTTATGCACACACTGTGGGAGCACTTGGCGTTCCATTTATACTTGTAAGAGTTATCATGCTATTTATCACAACTATTATGAGCCAAAACCCAACTTGAAATGGGTTAGGGCAAACTCTGCAAGTGTAAAGTCTGACAATGTTAGTTTAAACTCTGTTGATAGTGATTCCGCTGCAAAAGCTAACAATGTTAAGAAAGACAAAGGATCCAAGCAAGTCTGGATCCTTAAAACTAACACTTTGTGTTTGTTTGTGATTATAGGGCATAAAAGAGAGCACCCTTATCTTGGACAGTGGATGCTCAGGACACATGACTGGAAATAAAGCCCTGCTATCAGATTTTGAGGAGAAGGCTGGCCCAAAAGTATCCTATGGAGATGGCAACATAGGACTTACTCTGGGATATGGCAATATAAATCTTGGAAGTGTCATCATATCGAATGTAGCTCTAGTCTCAGGACTCAAGCATAATCTGCTATCTGTGAGTCAAATCTGTGATAGAGGAAACCATGTAGATTTTCATACTGAACACTGTGAAGTTATCAGTAAATCTACTGGAAAAGTTGTTCTAGTTGGACACAGGCACAACAACATTTATGAAGCAAGTTTGGTAACAAACTCTGATGGAAAAACAGTGTGTCTGTCTGCAAGAATGTCAAATGAAGAGAGTTGGAAATGGCATAAGAAGCTCTCTCACTCAATTTGAACAACATCAATGAGCTAATAAGAAAGGATCTTGTAAGGGGACTTCCAAAATCAATACTCAGTCTAGATGGCCTATGTGATTCTTGTCAAAAGGCTAAGCAAAGGAAGTCATCTTTCAAGAGCAAATCTGAATCTTCAGTAGTGGAACCTTATCATCTTCTACATGTTGATCTCTTTGGACCAGTGAATGTGATGTCTATGGGCAGAAAGAAATATGCTCTAGTAATTGTTGATGAATATACTAGATATACATGGGTGTATTTCTTATCAAAGAAGGATGAAACTGCTCAAACTCTGATGGATCATGTAAATCTACTGGACAAAGGATCACAGCACAAAGTCAAAATTATAAGGAGTGATAATGGAACTGAATTCAGAAACTCAATTATGGAAGCTTTCTGCAAGGAAAGAGGAGTGAAACAAGAATTTTCTGCACCTGGAACTCCACAGCAGAATGGTGTAGTTGAAAGAAAGAACAGAACTCTAATCGAAGCTGCCAGAACTATGCTTGATGAAGCAAAATTACCAACTTATTTCTGGGCAGAAGCTGTTCAAACTGCTTGTTTTACTCAAAACGCTACACTGATCAACAAGCATGGGAAAACACCATATGAGATGGTGAAAAATAAGAAGCCAAATTTGAAATATTTTCATATATTTGGATGCAAATGCTTTGTGTTGAAGACTCATCCTGAACAGTTGACTAAGTTCGAGTTAAAAGCTGATGAAGGAATCTTTGTTGGCTATCCACTGTCAACAAAAGCATTCAGAGTCTACAATCTGAGAACAAAGGTGATCATGGAGTCTATACATGTGTCATTTGATGACAAGAAAATAACTGGACTTGATGACTTAGATGAATATGATCAACTGCGCTTTGAAAATGAAGGTTTATTTTCTGATGATGTAAACTCTGATGAAGCAGTACCGACAAACTCTGATGAAGCGGTTCTGACAAACTCTGACGAATAATACACTGAACCTCTACTGGTAAATACTGGAGAAACTGGAAATTCTCAAATTGAACAAAATAGAGAACCAGTTGAGGGGGAGCGTGAAGAAGCTCAACAAGACACAGCAAGTGAGTTAGTTGAGGAAACTGATTCAAACTCTAACAGTTTAAACTCTGAGCCATCCAATTCAGGGAGAGCCTCAGATGCTGCAGAAAGTCAACATATGAATCAGGAGAGCATGGATCAAGGGGGAGGATCCAATAATGATGCAAGAAACCACTTACCAACAGCAAGAAAGTGGACACAGGCACACACACCTGATCTCATAATTGGAGATCCTGATGCTAGTGTGAGAACTAGAAGTGCAACAAATAATGAGTGTCTGTATCATGCTTTCTTGTCTCAAACAGAACCAAAGAAAGTGGAAGAAGCTCTTCAAGATGCTAACTGGATAACAGCAATGCAAGAAGAGTTAAATGAATTTGAAAGAAATGAAGTCTGGACACTTGTACCTAGACCAAAGAATAGATCAATTGTAGGTACAAAGTGGGTTTTCAGAAACAAGACTGACAGTGATGGTGTAATTACAAGAAACAAGGCTAGACTTGTGGCTAAAGGTTATTCACAACAGGAAGGAATTGACTATGATGAAACCTTTGCTCCAGTTGCAAGATTGGAGGCCATAAGAATTTTTCTGGCCTATGCTGCACACAAGAAGTTTAAAGTCTTTCAGATGGATGTGACAAGTGCTTTTCTCAATGGGAAACTTGAAGAAGAAGTGTTTGTTGAACAACCACCAGGGTTTGTAGATTCCAAACATCCAGATTATGTCTACAGGCTTGATAAGGCATTGTATGGACTAAAGCAGGCACCTAGAGCATGGTATGAAACTCTGGCTCAATTTCTTTTAGAAAGTGGGTTCACTAGAGGCACAATTGACAAAACCTTGTTCTATTTTAATCATGGTGATGATTTGCTGTTAGTTCAAATCTATGTGGATGACATAATTTTTGGGTCTACTAATGATAAACTCTGTAAGAAATTTGCCAAGCTTATGCAGTCAAGGTATCAAATGAGTATGATGGGAGAGCTTAGTTATTTTCTAGGCTTACAGGTCAAGCAAACAGATGATGGGATTTTCATCAATCAGACAAAATATACCAGAAATCTTCTCAAGAAATTTGGTATGCTTGATATCTCATCTGCTACAACTCCCATGGCTACTGCAACAAAGCTAGACAAAGACACTGGAGCCTCAGTAGATATGACAAACTATAGAGGAATGATAGGGTCTCTTCTTTATCTCACTGCAAGTAGACCTGATATCATGTATGCAACATGTCTTTGTGCAAGATTTCAAGCAGACCCCAGAGAGCCACATCTAACAGCTGTAAAGAGGATTTTCAAATATCTCAAAGGAACCATTACTCTTGGTTTGTGGTACCCTAGAGAATCAGAGTTTAAATTAATTGGTTACTCTGATGCAGACTTTGCAGGCTGTAAAATAGACAGAAAAAGCACAAGTGGAAGCTGTCAATTTTTAGGTGACAGATTAGTTTCTTGGTACAGCAAGAAACAGAAATCAATTTCCACATCCACTGCAGAAGCAGAGTATATAGCTGCTGGTAGCTGTTGTGCACAGATTCTGTGGATGAAGAATCAGTTGCTGGATTATGGGTTAAGGTACTCTAAAATACCTATTTACTGTGATAACCAAAGTGCTATTGCTATGACAGGTAACCCAATACAGCACTCCATGACCAAGCACATCAGCATAAGGTATCATTTTATCAGGGAACATGTGGAAGAAAGAGATATTGAGCTTCATTTTGTGTCTACAGACCAACAACTTGCAGATATCTTCACCAAACCTTTGAGTGAAGCTACATTTACAAGATTAGTAAATGAACTTGGAATGATCTCTGGTTTTGACTAGAGATACGGGTTAGACTCAAAAACTATACATGTTTGATTTTTATGCTCATGATTCCTTGCATGTATTAACTGTTATGAGTACAAGTGTCATAAACTCTAAACGTAAACTCTGATGCTAAACTCTGTTAGTCATAAAGTGTTGGTCATACTCTAATAGTTACAGTCTAATGCTAAACTCTGATTGTAATTTTGTCTGAAACATAATGACCAATGAAGAAATTTGTATGAAACATAATTATCAGTAAGTAATTATGAATCCTTAAGAGTTGTATAGATTCTGATCTCAAATATGTGCAGTAAGTTAACACAGCATGATACTGTCTCTATATTTATAGCATCTCTTAGTTTATTGATCCTATACACTGAGTCTGTATTAGCTGTTTGCATTTTCTCTCATAAATTAATTGCATTAACTGATGAAAAGTCTAAACTCTGATTATTAATTATAAATAATTCACCCTCAAATTAAAAGATGCCAAAAAGAGCACAAATTCCTTTGAGATCATGTTGTGCCTAGGAAGATCCAGGAACTTATTGTATGAAATAAGGGCTAAAATCTTTGATTTTTGGTGACTAGTGCCAACCACTGATTACTGGAAAAATTAATATATATATATATATATATATATATATATATATATATATATATATAAAGGGGGTGAAGAATAAAAGATATATCCAAATGAAAGGATATCAAAATACAGAGTTTAGATATCAAAATCAGATTTTATGTTTTACATGAGAGTTTAGGCAACCAGTTTTTACTGCTTAAGTTTGTGGATTTTATGCACTTTGAGATGATCTAAATATTGATTTCGGTAAACTCTGCTATAGCACACACATTTATTCACACCTCTACAGTTTGAGAAAAGAGTTTATTGACAAAGAAGGACAAATGGTAAACACTGATGTATTGTGAGAAATACGCTGAGGTAATTTTGTTTTAATCTCTGATGGTTAAAATGATTTCTTTGTTTCAGACATTTTATAATTTTGAGATTAGACATTTGTTTAGAAATTTGAAAGAGTATGAGTACAAACGGTTCATATTTGTATTAAACAGAGGAGAGAGAGGTTGAGTGTTTTGAACAGTGTGAAAAGCGGTAATTATGGCTATTTTTACTGCGCGTGTGTATTGGAAGTTGTTACATACAGCTGTCAGCGTATGTATGTTGGACATCTGTCCCACTCACACATTTTTCAAAGATGCATGTTATGTGTAGTAATGATTAAAACGATTCAGTTTTAATTTTCACTGTTATTATTTAAACTTACTACACATACACGGTTCATTCTTTTACACACTTCATCTTTTCATAAGTTTTTACTCACAAACACTGTCTCAAACACTTTCACTGCATACATTCTACACTTTTCTCTGTCTTATTTCTTGTTTTCTTCTAAACATCTCTAATGGCTACAACAATGTTTACTGCTTCTGGGTTAGAATTTGTACCAAACAACTATGCTGCTCCTTTGGCAAATGAGAACGCACCAGAGGCGTTTCATTTGATTCAGGATTTCTTGTCAAACTCTGATGTTGGCACTGCTCTCACCACACCGTTGAAGCTGTCTGCATCTCAAATAAGGACTCTTTGGCAGACAGGCACTTATGATAATGGAGGAGAGTCTGGGTCTCCGTCCATAATTTTTGAATTTCAAGGAGAAGAGTTTGTAGTTACTCCAACTACTGTTCGTGATGCTTTGGGTCTTGAGGATTTCAATGCTTTCACAATCTCTGTTGGTGATTCTGAGTTGGTTCGAATGATGAGGGAAATAGGCTACTCTGGACCATTGACAAAGATTGGTCAACTCAAAAGGCCGTTTTTGCGCAAGGAATGGAGTTTCTTTTTCGACTGCATAACAAGGGCTTTTGGGAAGAAGTGCACGAATTGGGATGCAATTCCCACTGATAGTCTGCAAATCGGGTATTCTCTTCTTTATGGAGGTAATTTTGATGTTGCTAGGTTAGTTTTGACTAATATTGGTGAGAAAATGCTAGAGAATAGGAATGTTGTTTATTTCTCTAGATTTTGTCAATTGTTATTCAACTTTTGCTGTCCTGATGTTGAGATTTTAGAGGATGATGTCATTCTCTCGTTTAAATTGCATAAACGCATATTCTCTGATCTCACTAATAAAGATAACAAGAAAGGAGATGTTGGTGTTTTGATGTTGCCTGAGTCTGTGCAACAATTCCTGATCAATTCACAACAACAACAACCACTTGCAAACTCTGAAGCTGGACCTTCTGTGTCTCAATCACAAAGGTCAAAGAAGACTAAGTTAAGAGCTGTTAAGTCTGCTAGAGTGAATCCATCAAATGCTGAAGCTGGGGTATCAAACACTGATGATATGCCTCAGAAGAAAAAGTTAAAGAAAAGAAGGGCCAACAGGGCAAAGTCTGATGCTGTTGATGAGGAGAGTGAATCTGATGATGAAACTCTTCATCAAAGGAAACGAAGACTGGTAGCAGCACATTTATTTGGTGCTGAGAATGTTTCTTTAAAAGTTGCTGAAACCCCTGCAGTTTTTGTTCAGGAGGATGCTGAAAATGTTGAAGCAGTCTCTGTGTCTGATATGGCAAATACTGAAACAGAGGCTGAGGTTTTTGAACAAGATTTTAATGCTAATTTTGCAATGGAAAATGTTCTTGAAGCACATCATGCTGTCAGTGTTTGTGACACTGAGGATGTGGCAGCTGGTCAAGCCACTCTGGTCCTTGAAGAATCACTGGCAACTCATACAGAGATTCTCTCTGTCACCAATCAAATTCTTGAATTGGGTGAAGAGGTTGATCAGGCAGAAAAATCTGTCTCTTCTGAGCAGATTGTTGAAAATAATGAGAAAGCTTAGGTTGTTCCAGCAGTAGTAGTAGAGAAGATTTTAAATGAAGCTACATGAGAGAATAGTGTTGAAGCAGAGGTTTTTCCAACAAACTCTGAAAGTCTTAATGTTCCTGTGGAAGACAATGATGAATTGTTGCTTGAAGCTCTACAACAGTCGGTTGTTGAGGTTGTTCACAGAGACGCAGAGTTAGTTGCAAATCTAAACTCTGAAACTCCTGAAGCTGTCCAGCAAGTTATTCCAGATGCTGAAGAAAATCAAGAAGACAATGCAGCAAATTCTGATGATAGTAAAGATGCTCATTCTAATCCTGATATACAGGTTGAATTATCAGAAGATGTAGACTCTGATACTGTAAGAGAAGCAAATCGTGCTAATGCTGAGTACTTTCAAGATATGTACTTCAAGAACTGGGCAAATGCTGATTGTGTTTTTTCTGCTCAGAGGGCTGCTGATTTTGTTAATCAGTCTATCAAAACCATTTCATCTTCTGATGTTCTTACAAGTCTAAAGGCCACTGTGATTCAAATTAAATCTCTTCACAACAGATTTGATGAGTCTCATAAGGAGGTCACTGCTTTGAGGAATGAAGTTGGTATGAGAGATCTTACTCTGAAGAATGATAGATCTTACTACAATTCTATGTTTAAGAAGCAAGCTAAGGACTCTGATGAAATTCAGAAGAGGCTTGGGAAAGTTGAGGACAATCAGACTGCTATGTCTGCCCAACTGACTTCAATTTCTACTGCAATTGAGTTGCTGACATCAGTACTACTTTCTGATGATGTCAAAAAGGGGGAGAGTGTACCAAGTAACAAAGGCAAAGATACTCCAACTCTGAGACGGAGGGATGATGGTAATGATGGTGGAAGCAAGGGAGATGGAAAGAGTTTAAGATTAAATTCTGATAGAAGACCACCAAGATCAAACTCTGATAGAAGATCAAACTCTGGTAAGGGAAATGCAAACTCTGCCAGTGGTTCAAAATTCAAAAGGTTGATAATCTCTGATAAGCCTACCACAGATGAGGAAATTGCTACTAAAATGTTTTTAGAAGAGCATGGTGGTGAGGTAACAGTTGAGGATTATGATGCTGAATTAAGAATGATAAATGAAGAGCACAAGAAGAAAATGGAAGCTGGTACTTATACAAAGAAAGGTAAAGCTCCAAGGAGAAAAGAGATAGGAATATCTATTAAAGATAATGTAAACTCTGATCAAAGTTTGCAATACTCAAGGAGACCTACTATTGCAAGACATGACAAAGGAAAAGGTAAACTGGTAGAAGAAGAACAGTTACCAAAGAAGATTTATTCAACCTCTGACGTTGCTCATGTTGATATTGGTACTAAAATTGTGACAACCTCTGACAAGGCTCAAGTTGTACAAACTCAACTCAAAGGTTTCTTAAGACCTGTACTTTCTGAAACTTTGACATTAGAACCTGTGGATTTTTCTCAAACCAGAACAGTACATGGAAAACAATCTTATGACAAGTCTGGTTTAGGTTCACACAGAGAGAAGAGGATAAATAACAGTCCAATGGATCAAACATCACTGGCAGAACCTGGTGTTGGGGTTACTCAAGAGAACCTTGACAAGCTAGAGTCTGTTCAGTTAATTCATCATAAGGGACTTAGGAAGGACTTTCTGTTATACTTCATGGCTGATGGCAGAGTATACAGAATAGGTGAAAATGATATACACTTGAAAATGGCTGAAGAGTTAGAATATGTCTTATATCTACTCAAAGTCAGAAATCAAAGGACTCAAAATGCTGCTGAAATTTTGAGAGTAAGGATGATGAGAGCAAAGGTTCTCAGTGGTGCTAAAATTACAAGTGCTTACATTCCTAAGTACAAAGATGCTAATGGAAATCTTGTTGAGATGAGAAGAAATAGTGCAAAGCTCTCTACAGCTCTTGGAACAAAGGTGTTGGAATTCAATTTGGAATCTGACAAAGCCTTTATAATAAGGCTGGGCAATGATATGAGAAGAAACAACATATATTCTCTGAGGGCTGCCATATATCAAACTGGTGAAAGTGATCCAGAATTGAAGGAGCTGAAAGAGGTTATGATTGCTGAGCTAGAGAGAGCTGAAAGAAGATTGCTTACAGACTATATCAGGACAGTGCCTGATATTGAAGAAATCAAGTAAAATCTGACTGTAAGTTTTTAATGTTTTCTATTCTAAGATAAAGTTAAACTCTGATATATTTTAAACACTGCATTTGTTATATGTTTTGACATCATCAATTATTTGTTTAACTTGTACATTTTTATTATGCACAAGTTGGGGGAGATTGTTAGATATAATTGCTGACGTTTGTTCATCAGTGTTTAAGTACCAGGTACTCAACAGAGTTTACATGGAAGCCAGTCAGAGTTTGTTAAAGTCTGACGTGGTGATAGTTGAATTAGCTGTCGGTGCTGAATTGAATATTCTAGAAGCAATATATTCTGAAGATGGAAAGAAGCAGAATATATTGATATAGCTAAGGAAACGGAATAGAAGATAAGAAGCAATCCTTAATTGATATGAATTGTATAGCTAACTTATAGGAATATCAATTAGAGATGGATTGTATGTAGCTGTGTATTATATAAACACAGATAGGTTATCCCTAGAAGGGATGCGATTATTGAAAATATTATTCTTGTAACCTAGTAGCTCTTTGTGATTCATTAACATCATATAAAGAGAGAAACTGTTAATATAATTACAGTTTGTTGATTTATAAACAGTGTTCTTGATTGTTATTCTCATACATACTTGATTATATTGTGTATTCGGCCTAACAGAACTCTCTAACCAAGAGAGAACTCATCAGGGATATGTCTACCTTGGAGTTTGTGCAAGATGGAACATGTGAAGCTTGTCAGAAAGGAAAGATTAAAAGATCAAGTCACAAGAACAAGTTGCTCAATACAAACTCAAAACCTCTGCAGCTAATTTACATGGATTTATTTGGCCCTGTGAATGTAATGTCCCTTTCCAAAAAGAAATATGCTCTAGTGATGGTTGATGATTATTCAAGATATACTTGGGTGGAATTCCTATTCTCCAAGGATGAAGCACCTCAGGTCATAATAGAGCATATCAAGAGAGTTGATAGAGAAGCACAAAGCACTGGTTCCTCTGTAGTTGCTTTGAGAAGTGATAATGGGACTGAGTTCAGAAATTCAACATTGTATGAGTTTTTCAAAGATAAAGGAATTTCTCAACAATTCTCAGCTCCTAGAACACCTCAACAAAATGGAGTAGTTGAGAGAAAGAATAGAACTCTCATTGAAGCTGCAAGGACAATGCTGTTGGATGCAAAGCTACCTACTAGCTTTTGGGCTGATGTTGTTAACACAACATGCTATGTGCAGAATAGAACATTGATCAATAAGAAGTCTGGAAAAACTCCTTACTCATTAATGACTGGAAAAAGAGAATCCTTCAAGCATCTGCATGTGTTTGGAAGCAAGTGTTTTGTGATGAAAGATACCTCTGAGCTTGTTGGAAAATTTGATGCAAAGGCATTTGAAGGTATCTTCATTGGATACTCTCTGGAAAGGACAGCATACAGAATGTTTGTACCTGAGCAACACAAAGTCATGGAAAGCATGGATGTTACCTTTGATGACAAGAAAACTCTTGGACTTAAAACAAGTGATCAAGATAGTGTGCCATTAAGATTTGAGAATCAAGGTTATCTTGAGGATTCTGAAAGTGAAGATGAACCACCTGTTCAGACTATTCTAGAAAATGAAATTCTTGAAGTTGACAATCTTCTTCAAACACCTGTGCAAGGATTCACAAACACAGGGGGAGGAGAAGAGAATGCAACTGTCAACCAAAATGAACTTGGAACAGATCAAGGAAATGAACAGGGGCACATAAGGAAATGGGACAGAGCCCACACTAGGGATCAAATCATTGGAGATCCTGGTGAGGGAGTTAGAACAAGAAGGGCAACAATGAATACATGTCTGTATAGCTGCTTTCTGTCACAAGAGGAACCTAAAGTAGTTGAAGAAGCTTTGAAGAATTCTGATTGGATTGTTGCCATGCAAGAAGAATTGAATCAATTTGAGAAAAACAAAGTATGGGAACTAGTGCCACCTCCAAAAGGAAAGAATGTTATTGACACCAAATGGGTGTTCAGAAACAAGATGGATGAAGGAGTGGTAATTAGAAACAAAGCAAGACTGGTTGCCAAAGGATACTGTCAGCAAGAAGGCATTGACTATGATGAGACATTTGCACCTGTAGCTAGACTGGAAGCCATCAGAATCTTCCTGGCTTTTGCAGCTCACTCAGATTTCAAGGTGTATCAAATGGATGTGAAAAGTGCATTTCTCAATGGTGATCTTGCTGAAGAAGTTTATGTGTCTCAACCACCTGGCTTTGAAAATGAAGACTTCCCAAACTTTGTGTACAGATTGCTCAAGGCACTCTATGGACTCAAACAGGCACCCAGAGCCTGGTATGAAACTCTATCTCAATTCCTTCTTGAGTATCAATTTACCAGGGGTACAATTGACAAAACCCTATTCTTCAAGAAGTATGGAAATGATATCATTCTTGTTCAAATCTATGTGGATGATATCATCTTTGGCTCTTCAAATGAAAAACTCTGTGAAAGGTTCTCTAAGTTGATGCAAAGCAAATATGATATGAGTATGATGGGAGAGTTAACCTACTTTCTAGGTTTGCAAGTACATCAAAAGGAGGATGGCATCTTCATAAACCAATCAAAGTATGTCAAAGATCTTTTAAAGAAATATGGTTTAGAAGATTCATCCCCTGCAAAAACTCCTATGTCCACTGCCATCAAGCTTGATGAAGACAAGAAAGGAAAAAGAGTAGACATCAAGGTTTACAGAGGCATGGTTAGATCACTACTCTATCTCACAGCTAGCAGGCCTGATATCATGTTTGCCACATGCCTTTGTGCAAGGTTCCAGTCTGATCCCAAGGAATCTCACATGATGGCCATCAAAAGGATTTTCAAATATCTGAAAGGGACTCCTAACCTTGGGCTATGGTATCCAAAGGGAACTGGGTTCAACCTAGTTGGTTACACAGATTCTGATTATGCTGGATGCAGGATTGACAGGAAGAGCACCTCTGGAAGCTGCCAATTCTTAGGTCAAAGGTTAGTGTCCTGGTTCAGTAAGAAACAACAATCCACAGCAACATCCACAGTTGAGGCTGAATATATTGCTGCTAGAAGTTGTTGTGCTCAATTGCTTTGGATTAGAAATCAACTCATGGATTATGGGCTAGTGTTAGAACACATTCCTCTAATGTGTGATAATACTAGTGCAATATCCATAGTTGCCAATCCTGTTAATCATTCTACTACAAAGCACATTGAGATCAGGTACCATTTCATTAGGGAACATGCTGCAAATGGTACCATAGAAGTCTCTTATGTTCCAACTGAGAAACAATTAGCTGACATATTTACTAAACCTCTGAATGAAGCAGTCTTCAACAGACTTGTGAGTGAAATTGGAATGCTCAATCCTTCATTTAGTTGTTCTAAGTAAGTATGCTAGTTAATTGTTGTAGCAGTAAATTTTCACTGTATTTAAATGCTCTATTCATGTGGAGTGAAAATTAGCTGAGATATGATTTATAAATATTTCAGTATTTTGCTGCATATTTTTCAAAATCATATTTGGTTGTGGAGTTGTGAGTTTTTGAGACATCTCTACATAGGTGATCTTGAGAGTTCTTGACTTAGTTCAAATCAAACAGACTTATATCGCAAACTGTTGAATTTGTGAGACTTTGCGACATAGTTCATTTCATGAGTTTGCGACATAGTTCATTTTATGACTTCGTGACTTAGAATAACTATGTCGACAAGTTACCTTATTTGACAGAATTTTGTTTTAAATTAATTTTAATTCAATTCTTGATTTAAGTCTGACAAAAATGCTTAAAATTCCAAATGTGAGGTATAGACAGGGTATTTATACTATATCGCAAAGTCAACCCCAATCCTTTTGATCTCCAAGACTTTGCGACATAGTTCACTTCAAGACTATGCGATATACTTTGAAAGACTTTGCGGTACAGGCTATTGTTGACTTCACGACATACAAATAGACTATACATATTCATAACTCCATATCGCAGTGTCTCTATCATATAAATACTTTTTCGACCGTTCACAACTTTTCACTCTGTCTATCGCTCTCAAATTCTAAAACCTAAACTTTTCTCTCTCTTCTTCAATCTCAATCTCAATCACAATGGCACCCAATTCTTCCTCTTCAAACCCTTTAACCATTCCCAAAGAAACAAATCTTCTCACCATTCCCTCTGAGGCTGAGGCTAAACCAAGGTACAAGTGTTTTGTGCGGTTCTTGAACACTTCCTACCTACGCCAAGCCCTAACCCTGAACCCTACATTGTATGTCGATGTGTTGGAAGGATTTTGGCGAACAGCGTTGGTATCAACTATGGCTAGGGAAGATGGAACTTCATTCCAGGAGGTTACTTGTTCAATTGGAGGCAAACACTTCCAGTTTGGGGAGAAGGAAATCAATGAAGCTTTGGGGTTCAAGGTGGAGGGTCATGCCCAGGAAGCTACTGATGCTCAAATTGTAGACTTCATGACCCTCATTCGTTATGCTGATGAGATAGATACTGGAAAGCTCAATAAGAAGTTTGTGAGAAGGGAGTGGTCGTTTCTGTTTGATGCACTCCAGAAGGTATTTCTATGCAGAAAGACATGATGGGACCATATCAGTCACATTGCTGTGAAGCTGGCCTATTCCCTAGCCTACAATCAAGAAATCAATGTTGGAGAAATAATCCTCAAGGAATTGACTCAAAGGCTAGGGAGAACAGTTCGTGGGAGAGGTAATGACATCGTTTACCCTCGTTTCCTTCAAGTTATTTTAAATTATCTTGATGCAAATATCCATGAATTGGAGGGTATAGATAAAACTAAAATGGCTTATTCCAAGTCCATATGTCCAAGATTTTATTTGGTTCATTGGACACAAGGAATCAAGTGGATGTGATTCTAAGTGTGACCAAGCATATGCAAGACACATTTGAATCTTATCCACTTGATAAGCCAATATACCATGAACTTTCCTGGACAGGGGAGGCTAAGACTGAAGGAGCTACACAGTCTAACCCTAGACTTCCTATCCCATCCAGCAATCCCACTGCAAACACATCTGTAGAAATTAGGGAGCCAAGTGCATCAGTCTCCCAAAAGACTGTTGTTACTAAAAAGAAGACTAAGAAGAGACCCCTAAAAGTGATTCAAGAAACTGTAGAGATAGAAAGAGAGAATCCTGAGTCACCTCTCACCAGACACAGTAAGAAATCCAAATCCAAACCTACCACTGGATCCTCTCAACAGGATTCAGATGTGGAAAAAGGGGTACACCTATTACTGTCAATGGCCTCCCAACAGGTTATTGGCATTGAAAAAAAGTAGTCTCCCCACTACAACCTGTACTGAGTCTGCACAGGATCAAGAACTCACTCTTGATCCTAGGAGAAATAAGGATGCTGATACACTGAGTGGAGAGCACATCACACTTGAAACTCCTCCTATTTCTCAGGGGGAGTTGCCACAATTCAATCCACACCACACTTCTCTTCCAGAATCTACATCTAACATTTCTTCTCAACAGATTAGTCATTCACATGACTTTTCTGAAATTGATCAATCACAATCCAACACTGTGATTGAGCCAAACTCAAGTGACATGGTGTGTAACAGCCCCAAATCCGGGGTCAGGGATCTAGGGTTGTCACAATCCATGTATTCCTTGCCTTACCTGTATTACTCACACCATTCATAATTCACCTTCTCATGACCCCACAACATATGTCTCACACACACACACACACACACAGGTTAGAGTCTCAGAAACGACACAATACAACAACTGCGGAATAAATAACTTTTATTACAATACCCAAATGTCTTTTGAATCTGTCACTGATACAATTTCTAAGTAATGTTACATTACCAACTTAGCCTTCTGATGCTCACAATCCTCTCATACCATTCATATCTATACATAAGTTGAATACCAAAAGCTGTAGCCTGATTCGATTGGTTCGTACTACTCTCGAGATCACTGCTAGAAACTGTTTACGGAAACGCCTTGCGAGGTATGTGCCGACCCATTGGCATCCTGCTTCGCTGCTATATAATATATATAAAACAATAGCAAGAGTGAGCGATAGCTCAGCAAGGTAATGAAAGTGTGGCATAATTCTGCCTTTAACTCAACCCAGAATAAAGCGGGTATAAGACAATAATTTGTCAAAATATCTCGATATTGAAATTATATCCTTATCGGAATGTATTCCCAAAAACAGTACTATTATTGTACTTCAAATATCATTTTCATAATATTTCTGCAGACTCTTGCTATATTATGAACAAAGTTCTAGTATAATATAAAAGATGAGGTTTCAAAGTAAACCAATATAACCCTTCCAAAAATATCTGCTATGTAAGCAGAATATCAACACATAACTTAAAAGATGAAGTTATAAGGTGATTCAGTATAAACAACTCCCTTACCATAACTCATGTTATGTAAGGTATCCACAGAGTCATAACTCATAAAATAAAAGATGAAGTTGCATGGATTTATTGTCACTTCAATTCCAAACACTTCTCGACCCCCTGCCAACACGATTGGTTCTTCACCCCAATACATGTTGCAGGAAATATCCAAATTGGATGATGAACTAATACTGGAGTTGCTACCGCGTCCGCTGTGCCTAACCTTACTATGATCAGTAGCAGGTCGCACCGCTCAAATAGTTTTCTACATGTAGATGGAAGTATCACGACGGCCTGACATTGTCTACCGCCTTACTATGACCTCCCGGCCCATTTGGGGCAATATAAAAGTTGGATGGGCCCACGCAACTTGACCACTTACACCACTCCTAGTTCAGATGAAATCCATGACTCTGAAACGTAAAGATCGTCCTCCTTTCCCCAAGTGTAACACTTGTTGATACGACTCCACTAAGTAGTTATATCTAGGTTGGAAAGGAAGATTCTCCAATATTTCCCAAGCTATGCTTGTTAATGGATATCGACTTGTTCCATGAATTTATCCCTCGATTATTGAGGTGGTAACACAACATTAGACTGGCAGCAATTAAATTGCTCCAAGAAAATATCTGTCCCTTGACAGTTTTTGAATTGAGAGTTTAAAAAGAGTAGTAGTCACTTAAATCAGGTTTCCCATATTTTTGATAGTTGAGCGAGCATTTAAATCCTCTTTAAAAGACAGATTTAAACGGAAAAAAACATTATTTTGGGAACCTCTTTTTGATTGGAAAATAATTAATAACATTTATTAAACAAGTAAACCTTCAAATGAATATTCGAAAATAATATTCATCAAATAAACAAACCTCGAATGAATATTTAGAAATAATATTCATTAATAAATAATCCTCAAATGAATATTCAAAAAATAATATTCATTAATAAATAATCCTCAAATGAATATTAAAAATAATATTCATTAATAAATAATCCTCAAATGAATATTAAAAATAATATTTCTCAATAAGTGAACCTCCAATGAATATTCGAAAATAATATCCTTTAAATAATTAAATCTCAAATGAATATTCAAAAGTAATATTCATTAATTAAATAAATCTCGAATGAATATAAACAATATTCTGTAAGTCGATAATCCTCAAATGTATATAAATAATATTCTGTAAGTCGATAATCCTCAAATGAATATTAATAAATAATATTCTTAAATAAAAATAATTAATCCTCGAATAATGGTTACCCGATATCTTTATCGGAAAAATAACCTTTATCATACACAAACTATAATCACTACTGATCTTAAGAAATATCATACGCCCTTAACCTAGGGCCTTTATAAAACCTGGCTTATAAGTGATATCCCATATCTAGCATATAAGCCAATTACCAAATCATTTCCAAGTAACAACCTCTGAATGAGGTAATATTCAAATAACATTCCTCAAATCATTTCCAGGTAATTAATACTTTCTAGAAATATAATTAATGTTTAATAATAGCAGTCCTCAAAATAATTAGTACACTGCCGCTGGAATCCCTCCGGGTTTCCACGGCTATCTCCATATCTCAAATACTGACTCCCGGTCTAGAGTCGAAAACAAGAAGTATGCTCTTATCTCTAGAGCTACAAGGTATGCCGGTTTATAACTACTTTATCTCAAAGCTCATACATAAATCCAAATCAAACTCTATTTTATACAATATATAACATGTATCGCACAACTGTATA
This sequence comes from Heracleum sosnowskyi, assembly GCA_030848705.1. Classification (NCBI taxonomy): domain Eukaryota; kingdom Viridiplantae; phylum Streptophyta; class Magnoliopsida; order Apiales; family Apiaceae; genus Heracleum; species Heracleum sosnowskyi. The sequence continues at coordinate 1,353,571 of CM061242.1, read as the reverse complement.
CTCCACACATGGCAACAACAGTAATATATAATCAATACTTCAAAGTATAGATTTAGAAAACTTGCCTGATGCTCAAGAAGTGATAGGGGTTCGCGACGATGCCGGACAATCTAGACAAAGTCAAAGAAAACGCACGATTAATCCCCTGGATAATCCACTTGTACTCAATGCTTAAACACGTAAGCGAAACACAACCAAGGCATTACTAGCTCGTTATAGGCTCATACTAAGTCCATGTTAATCGACAATTACTTAAGTCGTAGGTTTAGTCCGAAATCGATCCTCGAATACAAGTTATACTTAACCATTTACAACCTTGGTTTCTAAGTCATGTTCTTAGTGGTTTTCACTTGCGCAACCTCGGCTAACACATTTTTATAAAATCGGAAAATAATCTTTTGGACTCGAAACCTTCGTACAAACCTTCGTAACTACCCTTGACACTTCAATACAAAATTCCATATTTTAAAACAACTCTTAAGGGTCTCAAACATAGCCACAAAGTTGGTACATTTCTGCAATCTCATTCCTTGAACCACTTTCACTAAAATGGTCATATCTCATAAACCGTAAATCGTAATGACATGATTCTTGCGCTCACGTAAACTAGAAACAAAGCTCTACACACTCATGTTCATAACTGAACCAAAAGAGGCAGTTAGGTTTTCTGATTCTAGGCAGTTTATAGAGTTACCGAAAATCGGGCATTACGACGGCTTAAAATCAAATAATCCTATTTTGTCACAACATAACCAAGCCACACCGGGCATACCATACATCTCCAACCTCAACAAACAACCATCATACACCTCTAAGATCAGTGGGGAGGCTCAAATCCAACACCCATCATTTTACACATTCAAACAAATCCAAATAATCACTAAATCACTTAATCATGATCTTAACTTTACATGAACATCAAAACCACTTTAAAACTCATATAAAACTCAAAGGGGCAGAGGTTTATACCTTCCTCCAAGCTTTCTTGCTGCTATATTCCTTATGTAACCTTAGATCCTTGCTTAATACAACCTTTGCAAGCCACAAACTCAATATCAAAAGCAACAAAGCAAAATACAAGTTACTATTCATCATCTTCTCCAACTGTTACTCACTGAAATCGAAGGGTAAATGACAGAGGTGAGGCGATTGCTTACCATGGTTACGTCGGGCTTCTCGAGAGCTTCGATTTGAGTGGTGGAACGCCAAAAACGGACAACGGAATCTCAAGTTATGATCATTTCTTTCTCTCCCATTTTTCTTTCTTCTTCTCTCCCGAAATTTCTCTTCCTTTTTCTTTTTCTTCTTATCTTGTTTAATTACTTGATATTTATCCAATGTGGTGAGTCATCACCCTTGGTCTCTTCTTGTCTTGACACTTGGCAAGCATGCATTGGCTTGGAATAAAGTAGCTTTTCTGGTTCGTTTAATTTCGTAGAACGCTCGCAAGGTTTCTCGAGGGTTCTATCGAGGTATTTTACCGAAATCGTTCTCGATACTTCTAATTCATTTATCAAATCCATATCCATGGAATTAATAATTTAAATCCTTAAATATCCTCAAATAATAATTATTTAGTCCGTTTTTGGTGAAATTTCGGAGAAAACGAAAAATGCTATTTTTCCGATTCTGACAGCTTCTGCATTCTTTTATTTCCATCGTAGATCACTAATGCGACTTTGAAAGTTTATTATATCGTCCCGCATATAGGGTGGTCTGAAAAACTTTTAAATGAAGATTTACTATTCATCAATGGTTTTTCTATAATACTTTGGATCAAAATCCGTTCCAATATTCCTGATCTATTTTCTCTCTACTCTTTGCACTTAGAAAACGTTCTAGTGCTTTCCCGGGCGTACGCTATCTTGTTTACGGAGTTGTCGGATGTATTCCAGATATTGATTTGGATGACATAAAAATACTTTCCTTCCCTGGAGTATTGCATTCTTATCTTCTAGATTGATTGTTCTTATTTATATGTTCAGTCCATTCTTACTATTCTCAAAATGTTTGAAAACCGAAATTCATATTCATTTCATAACTTGATTCTCAAAGTCATTGCCACTATCCATCTTTACATCAACATATAATAAAAGTTTTAATTCTACCCAAAATCTGGGGTCTTACAGTCTCCCCTCCTTAAAAGGATTCCGTCCCGGAATCACTCTGAAAACAAATGGGGATATCTTTCTAGCATCTCGCTCTCTAGCTCCCAAGTTGATTCTTCCACATTATGATTCCTCCATACCACTCTGGCTAGTTTGATGACCTTGTTTCGGAGTACTTGTTCCTTTCGATCTATCATTTCCATTGGTTGCTCCACATAGGTCAAGTCTGGTTGTATGTCTACGTGCTCGTACTCTACATATGCCGGGCATCTATAGTATACTGACGTAGCATTGACACATGAACCCCGTTATGACCATTCTACAAGTTTGGGGGGGTAAGGCTGGCTCGTAGGCCACCTTCCTGGCGCGTCTTAAATCTCAGATGGCCCAAAGAATATCGGGCTCACTTCCCTTTCTTTTCAAATCTCATTAATTCTTTCCATGGATATCTTTTAGTATCACGAATCTCTAACCTCATATTCTCTATCTTGTTTGTACAGAAAATACACCAACATAAACTTGCTTGTCATCCATCAACATGCCATTTAGCTTATCAGTAGCAGTACTATCTCTATACTCGCGGGCTTAGTCCGCATACTTTCTCTGTCTGTCTTGGTTGTCACTAGCCGCTTGTTGGTGAAATCTTTTGTCCTTCTAGTTTGTTGGACTAACTTGGGTGTTGTGTAAAATCTCATCCTTTAATTCCCGATCATTCGGAATCCATCTCTGTCTCATTTTAAAGTAAGGGTATCGGCCACCACATTGGCCTTCCCCGGATGGTTGTGTATCTCACCGTCATAATCCTAGGTCAATTCTAGCCATTTCTCCATCTCATGCTATCTACTATCATGGGTAACTCAAAGCCAATTCATTACATTCCATAAAATTTGTGGGTGCATTAGTCAACCCAAAATAACTTCGCTGAAAACTCGAAGTGTCTATTCCTAGTACGAATCGCAGTCTTGGGCATATCCTCTGATTTAACTTCCAACTGGTGATACCCAGTTCTTAAATAAATTGGAAATACACAGCGTTCTTCCGCTGATCAAACAATCATTCACAAGGGTACCTATTCTCCATGTCAAACTCATACAACTCTCGAGGTTCGATATATAATCTTGTGCTAAAATCTTTCTCTCTTACAACAACACCGGGCTCTCCACGGTGGTACACTGGGTCTTATCATATCCTTATACAACAACTCTTGTAACTGAGTCACTAACTCTTTCATTCCCACTATACTCTGAATACTCGGTATTCATTCTCATGTCATCCCAATCGATATTTGGTAGCGCATTAAGATCTTGTACAATCTCCCAAAACCATTGTAGTTTCCTCTATACTTGGTACCTCTTTTCTTGGCGTCAACCATAAGAGCTAATTAAGCCTCGTATCTCTGGCGTAATAGTTTCTTAGTCTGAACTATATTCAAGAATCTCTGAATCTGTCTCCGTTCTTTATTTATTACTTTCTCTCCCTTACAATCAGTCTGGGCCCCATTGGGTGTCAACCAACCCATTCTTATTATAATATCCACTTTTCCCAACTTGAAAGGGATCAGGTCTATCAAAAGTGTCGACCTCATATTTCTAGTTCACAACCTGGATGTACCAGTCTTATGGGAAAATCCCTCGATTGGCTATTTCTACTTGTAATTATTCCCTCAGCGTCTCGGCCTTAAGGTTTAATCGTCACGCAACATCTTGATATACAACAATGCATTAGCTCTGTCTAAACAGTGTAGAAGGGCACCTGCTATTTAAAGGTCCTGACAGTGGGCTGCTTGTTGGAGGTAGCCCTGGTTGAAACCTACTGGCTTTCTTTTATTCTGTGTTCACAAACTCCGGAACAAACCTCAATAATTCGGAAAACTTGGCCTCATACTCGGTTACAGTCATGGTTTCTGGTTTTAACTCTTTAACTTTCATTTTCATCCGGGTCTCCACATATTTTCGAAAATTATTCCTCTAGAACCACACACGCTGCACCTCTCCCAAGTCACAATACCAGCTCCCTCTGACTCCATCGTCAGTACTTATCTTGCTGACCCAGAGGTAGTGTCCATTCGTAAACAACTCCTCCAAAATCTCAATCTCACTATAGGGCATCTATCTAACACCGTTGTCAGTGGAGTTCACGGCACGTCACTATTTCTTTCACATATATCGATTGACACGCTTTCCATTATCATATTATCCTTGGGAGAATAAACCAATTTCATCGATATGTCGCTAACATTCTATCCGTCTTCGGGATTCGCTCCTGTCATAAGTGATTTCGTCGCGAATCTAATTCCTATCAGCGAATTTTGACTTATTTGACCTGGTTGGCCTCCCCTTGAAATTCAATACGGATAACAAAATTATGGGGCCTTGAAAAGACAGCTCCCATATCAAGGAAAACGTCACACACTGGTGATCGTAAGGTTATGAGTTTTAAGGTAACCTTATTGGAGGTAAGAGAATTTACCGAGAGATCAACATGATCATAAGAACTCAACGTTGTGTGCCTCACTTGAGACATTACTAAAGGTAATTAGCCTTCTTGTATTTCACAACTTACAAGTGATGGCGTCCCATCCGACTTCTATCACACAGACATATAGTCCTTGTAGCCCCTATAAGTATAGGGTTGTTCATCTCAGTGGAAGTTGAAAAGTATGAAAGCAATTCGAGATCAATTTAATGATTATCGCCTTTCGACAATATTTCTCAAAGGAACACCTTGGATTAAAATTGAACAGATTCCAAAGGTGCGGTTTTCCAAAGAAAATACAAAGACAAGAATAACCACAAGATACTGGTACTTAACAAACAAGTGGTGATGTATCACCATAGGGTCATTCATTATTTGAAGAAAAGTGAAAGCTTAAATAACATCATTTGGCAGGGCTTCGAAAACCTGAAAGTAGGCATTGTGACAGCCTCTGGCACAAGTGAAACTGAATATGGTTTAGCACAAGTGTTATAAAATAACTTCGAAAAGGGAATATACCCTTTATCAGAATTCTTTCCTGGAGAGAGGTCAAGATAGATCATAGATTGGGGAGGTACCCCACATAATTTGCAAATGGGGAGGGTATTACCAAGGTCTCTACGGGTGCCTTTTATGTCGGCTCCTCTAATGGATAATTGTTCCATTCTAAAGCTTTTCTTCTTCAGGCACACCCTATGGTGCTCGATACTTACGTCATTGCCGACTTATAATAGTCGCTAAGAATTCAACCATCAACATTTGCAATCGCAGGGAATTCTATTCGACTAGGCGCAAACACCTCAAGTAAGCGTTCTGTTCTATAAGAAAACTTCGATTCCGTTGTCGCCCATAGCAACGACGAATTCCATATGTCAACTGGGCGGTACTCCGGAAGATCGTTAGAAACTACAAGCTTAAATTCGGTCTCTATTTCAATCATCCTTATACCCAATATTCCTTCTTGAGATAATAAAATCCCTCAATGATATAATAGACACTATTTCCCGTGGAATCGCTGGTCGTGGGGGTTTGAAATCTCATAGCCCAAAACAATTCCTTACATTATTCTAGGCAACTAAGTACCCTTAATCGTTCGTGAAAATCTGAACATCTTGGTTCTTACGTATGCCGCCTCCTTATGGGCAGCTATAACCGATCACGAGTAACAGGTTTCGTTCAAGTCGAATCAATCCACTGATACTGGCTATACTGCCTCTACCTCTTCTGCTTTGGAGACTCTACTCCATTTTCCTTGTCATACCTCTTGATGAATCATGAACGATCCTTAAACTCTCGTCTCATCACTTATTTATCCCTCGAAGGTTCGTCCGGTCTTATTATTAGACCTCAAGTAACGCACCACATCTTTATCAATCAACACGTCCTTTACAAGATTCTTTCCTTGACCCACTATGGGGTCTTCCTCTAGATCCTCCTATGGATCTTTCTTTATCGGGTCTCCGTCCATTTCAAGAAGCGCATCATCAAATGCCTACTCGAAGGCCTCGGGATCTGGCATCTCAGAGTCCCATCCATCTATAACTCATACGAATCGAGGTGACTAACCATGAAGTCCTAGGTACGGTTTCCCAGAAGAAGTCCCCTCTCGGGCTTCATCTTAAACAGTCAGGGTCATGTCCTCTAACCCGACTACGAACTTAATTTGAGCTCTAGATGTTCTTATCATTATTAAGGGTATTGTAAGACTCGATCTCCTATCGTTTCTGAGGACTGTAACCTAACGCTCTGATACCATTTCTGTAACAGCCCCAAATCCGGGGTCAGGGATCTAGGGTTGTCACAATCCATGTATTCCTTGCCTTACCTGTATTACTCACACCATTCATAATTCACCTTCTCATGACCCCACAACATATGTCTCACACACACACACACACACACAGGTTAGAGTCTCAGAAACGACACAATACAACAACTGCGGAATAAATAACTTTTATTACAATACCCAAATGTCTTTTGAATCTGTCACTGATACAATTTCTAAGTAATGTTACATTACCAACTTAGCCTTCTGATGCTCACAATCCTCTCATACCATTCATATCTATACATAAGTTGAATACCAAAAGCTGTAGCCTGATTCGATTGGTTCGTACTACTCTCGAGATCACTGCTAGAAACTGTTTACGGAAACGCCTTGCGAGGTATGTGCCGACCCATTGGCATCCTGCTTCGCTGCTATATAATATATATAAAACAATAGCAAGAGTGAGCGATAGCTCAGCAAGGTAATGAAAGTGTGGCATAATTCTGCCTTTAACTCAACCCAGAATAAAGCGGGTATAAGACAATAATTTGTCAAAATATCTCGATATTGAAATTATATCCTTATCGGAATGTATTCCCAAAAACAGTACTATTATTGTACTTCAAATATCATTTTCATAATATTTCTGCAGACTCTTGCTATATTATGAACAAAGTTCTAGTATAATATAAAAGATGAGGTTTCAAAGTAAACCAATATAACCCTTCCAAAAATATCTGCTATGTAAGCAGAATATCAACACATAACTTAAAAGATGAAGTTATAAGGTGATTCAGTATAAACAACTCCCTTACCATAACTCATGTTATGTAAGGTATCCACAGAGTCATAACTCATAAAATAAAAGATGAAGTTGCATGGATTTATTGTCACTTCAATTCCAAACACTTCTCGACCCCCTGCCAACACGATTGGTTCTTCACCCCAATACATGTTGCAGGAAATATCCAAATTGGATGATGAACTAATACTGGAGTTGCTACCGCGTCCGCTGTGCCTAACCTTACTATGATCAGTAGCAGGTCGCACCGCTCAAATAGTTTTCTACATGTAGATGGAAGTATCACGACGGCCTGACATTGTCTACCGCCTTACTATGACCTCCCGGCCCATTTGGGGCAATATAAAAGTTGGATGGGCCCACGCAACTTGACCACTTACACCACTCCTAGTTCAGATGAAATCCATGACTCTGAAACGTAAAGATCGTCCTCCTTTCCCCAAGTGTAACACTTGTTGATACGACTCCACTAAGTAGTTATATCTAGGTTGGAAAGGAAGATTCTCCAATATTTCCCAAGCTATGCTTGTTAATGGATATCGACTTGTTCCATGAATTTATCCCTCGATTATTGAGGTGGTAACACAACATTAGACTGGCAGCAATTAAATTGCTCCAAGAAAATATCTGTCCCTTGACAGTTTTTGAATTGAGAGTTTAAAAAGAGTAGTAGTCACTTAAATCAGGTTTCCCATATTTTTGATAGTTGAGCGAGCATTTAAATCCTCTTTAAAAGACAGATTTAAACGGAAAAAAACATTATTTTGGGAACCTCTTTTTGATTGGAAAATAATTAATAACATTTATTAAACAAGTAAACCTTCAAATGAATATTCGAAAATAATATTCATCAAATAAACAAACCTCGAATGAATATTTAGAAATAATATTCATTAATAAATAATCCTCAAATGAATATTCAAAAAATAATATTCATTAATAAATAATCCTCAAATGAATATTAAAAATAATATTCATTAATAAATAATCCTCAAATGAATATTAAAAATAATATTTCTCAATAAGTGAACCTCCAATGAATATTCGAAAATAATATCCTTTAAATAATTAAATCTCAAATGAATATTCAAAAGTAATATTCATTAATTAAATAAATCTCGAATGAATATAAACAATATTCTGTAAGTCGATAATCCTCAAATGTATATAAATAATATTCTGTAAGTCGATAATCCTCAAATGAATATTAATAAATAATATTCTTAAATAAAAATAATTAATCCTCGAATAATGGTTACCCGATATCTTTATCGGAAAAATAACCTTTATCATACACAAACTATAATCACTACTGATCTTAAGAAATATCATACGCCCTTAACCTAGGGCCTTTATAAAACCTGGCTTATAAGTGATATCCCATATCTAGCATATAAGCCAATTACCAAATCATTTCCAAGTAACAACCTCTGAATGAGGTAATATTCAAATAACATTCCTCAAATCATTTCCAGGTAATTAATACTTTCTAGAAATATAATTAATGTTTAATAATAGCAGTCCTCAAAATAATTAGTACACTGCCGCTGGAATCCCTCCGGGTTTCCACGGCTATCTCCATATCTCAAATACTGACTCCCGGTCTAGAGTCGAAAACAAGAAGTATGCTCTTATCTCTAGAGCTACAAGGTATGCCGGTTTATAACTACTTTATCTCAAAGCTCATACATAAATCCAAATCAAACTCTATTTTATACAATATATAACATGTATCGCACAACTGTATACTCCACACATGGCAACAACAGTAATATATAATCAATACTTCAAAGTATAGATTTAGAAAACTTGCCTGATGCTCAAGAAGTGATAGGGGTTCGCGACGATGCCGGACAATCTAGACAAAGTCAAAGAAAACGCACGATTAATCCCCTGGATAATCCACTTGTACTCAATGCTTAAACACGTAAGCGAAACACAACCAAGGCATTACTAGCTCGTTATAGGCTCATACTAAGTCCATGTTAATCGACAATTACTTAAGTCGTAGGTTTAGTCCGAAATCGATCCTCGAATACAAGTTATACTTAACCATTTACAACCTTGGTTTCTAAGTCATGTTCTTAGTGGTTTTCACTTGCGCAACCTCGGCTAACACATTTTTATAAAATCGGAAAATAATCTTTTGGACTCGAAACCTTCGTACAAACCTTCGTAACTGCCCTTGACACTTCAATACAAAATTCCATATTTTAAAACAACTCTTAAGGGTCTCAAACATAGCCACAAAGTTGGTACATTTCTGCAATCTCATTCCTTGAACCACTTTCACTAAAATGGTCATATCTCATAAACCGTAAATCGTAATGACATGATTCTTGCGCTCACGTAAACTAGAAACAAAGCTCTACACACTCATGTTCATAACTGAACCAAAAGAGGCAGTTAGGTTTTCTGATTCTAGGCAGTTTATAGAGTTACCGAAAATCGGGCATTACGACGGCTTAAAATCAAATAATCCTATTTTGTCACAACATAACCAAGCCACACCGGGCATACCATACATCTCCAATCTCAACAAACAACCATCATACACCTCTAAGATCAGTGGGGAGGCTCAAATCCAACACCCATCATTTTACACATTCAAACAAATCCAAATAATCACTAAATCACTTAATCATGATCTTAACTTTACATGAACATCAAAACCACTTTAAAACTCATATAAAACTCAAAGGGGCAGAGGTTTATACCTTCCTCCAAGCTTTCTTGCTGCTATATTCCTTATGTAACCTTAGATCCTTGCTTAATACAACCTTTGCAAGCCACAAACTCAATATCAAAAGCAACAAAGCAAAATACAAGTTACTATTCATCATCTTCTCCAACTGTTACTCACTGAAATCGAAGGGTAAATGACAGAGGTGAGGCGATTGCTTACCATGGTTACGTCGGGCTTCTCGAGAGCTTCGATTTGAGTGGTGGAACGCCAAAAACGGACAACGGAATCTCAAGTTATGATCATTTCTTTCTCTCCCATTTTTCTTTCTTCTTCTCTCCCGAAATTTCTCTTCCTTTTTCTTTTTCTTCTTATCTTGTTTAATTACTTGATATTTATCCAATGTGGTGAGTCATCACCCTTGGTCTCTTCTTGTCTTGACACTTGGCAAGCATGCATTGGCTTGGAATAAAGTAGCTTTTCTGGTTCGTTTAATTTCGTAGAACGCTCGCAAGGTTTCTCGAGGGTTCTATCGAGGTATTTTACCGAAATCGTTCTCGATACTTCTAATTCATTTATCAAATCCATATCCATGGAATTAATAATTTAAATCCTTAAATATCCTCAAATAATAATTATTTAGTCCGTTTTTGGTGAAATTTCGGAGAAAACGAAAAATGCTATTTTTCCGATTCTGACAGCTTCTGCATTCTTTTATTTCCATCGTAGATCACTAATGCGACTTTGAAAGTTTATTATATCGTCCCGCATATAGGGTGGTCTGAAAAACTTTTAAATGAAGATTTACTATTCATCAATGGTTTTTCTATAATACTTTGGATCAAAATCCGTTCCAATATTCCTGATCTATTTTCTCTCTACTCTTTGCACTTAGAAAACGTTCTAGTGCTTTCCCGGGCGTACGCTATCTTGTTTACGGAGTTGTCGGATGTATTCCAGATATTGATTTGGATGACATAAAAATACTTTCCTTCCCTGGAGTATTGCATTCTTATCTTCTAGATTGATTGTTCTTATTTATATGTTCAGTCCATTCTTACTATTCTCAAAATGTTTGAAAACCGAAATTCATATTCATTTCATAACTTGATTCTCAAAGTCATTGCCACTATCCATCTTTACATCAACATATAATAAAAGTTTTAATTCTACCCAAAATCTGGGGTCTTACATGGTGCATGACACTGTGCTCACCACCCAGGAACCACATCTAGTTGGTCAGGGAATGCATGCTGGGGCATATCCTAATGACACCAACACAAACATGGAGGATTCACCAGTTTTCACTGGAGACTCTATGCCCAATTCTCCCATCCTTAGGGATGTGGAACTGTCTTCACAGACAAATAGGGCTGATGTTGTAACACATCCCATTTCAATGGAGACAACATCAGACTCTACAGCCATTCCAAGGCTGGAGGAGACTCAAAATCTCACATCTCATGAGGTGCCTAGCACTAGCTCTCACTTGGCTCAGGCCACTCTGTCAGAATGGCTGAAGCCTGTGCAACATGACAGGCCTTCAGGATCATCAATTGTGCCTTCCAAAATGACAGAAGAAGCTATTCAAGATCTCCATGTGGCACAAATTGATGAGTTCTCAAAAATAGCTCAACACCTCCTCACCTCAAACTTGCCAAATGCTGATTATGAGGCTATTCTACTTTGCCACAAGGAGGATGTTGCAGCTCAGCAGGAGAAAATAGTGGATGCAGCTGAACCAGAGGGAAATGTGGATGCCTGGTTGGATGCTAAGAGGTCTATCAAACTCAAGGATGCCCTAGCTTTTCTGAGAGAAAATTACCTCACCTCTCTAGGCTCCAATGCAAAAGATCTCTCTCCTGCTGCAGTTTATGATGCTGTAAATGATGTCTACAAGAATCAATTGAAGGCTCTGCACTATCTTGGGAAAGGGCTTCAATCAGAGATTTATTCAATCCAGGAGGAGACAGACAGATCCCTAACTAAGCTAAGAAACTCATATCTCTCTGATTTTCCCAAGGTGGATGGCATCCTCAAAGAAATCCAGAAAACCAATTCTAATGTCAACATGATGGATATCTCTCTAGACATGGTCACAGACAACATCAGGAAACTGGCTACAACATTGGAAAATCAAGTCAAGGCCAACATCAACTCTAATGCAATGCTGAATGTTATTTGGAAGAATCAATATGGTGACAAATTGGTGGATGAGGTCCCTATGTCAAACATCTCCAAATTTGACTTCGCCAAGATCAAGGATCAATCTCTCAATTCTTTCAAGTCTCAACAGCTATTCTCCAAGGTGGATGGTCTAGAAAGAGAAGTGGCCTCTCTGAAAGATGAAAACAGGATTCTTGCTAAATCCTTAAACCAGCTCAATGACAAGCTGGATGACCAAGGCAACAACACCTCCAATATCCTGCTGGTACAACAACAAATGCTGACCTCTATGATGAGACAAATGAACCTGCCTATCCCTGGGGAAGCTCAAGACATCTTGTCTGATCCCAAGCCTAAGGGGGAGAAACAAAAGGAGGTCATTCTGAAAAAGAAAGGGGGAGTACCTGCCAAGCAACAGAAACTCAAGGGCAAAATTTCTGAAGAAACAATCAAACCAATAATCCTTCCTCCTGTAGAGGTCATAAGTGCAGAAGGCCAGAAAAGCACAATTTCAACCACCTACTATCCATCCACAATGCCTAAAGACATCTCAATTCCTCAACCTGCTCAACCAACTCCCAATGCTAAACCTGTCAAAGCTACACTTATCACAGAGGCCAAGCTACAGGAAGTTGCCAATTCAAACATCTATCATGATGAGGCCTTCCTGGAGTTTCTAAAATCCATCTACAGAAATGCTCAAGAAGATGCAAGGATTTACAGACAGAAGCTCAAGGAAAGCATCAAGTACTTCACAGTTGCAGTAAGGAAAATCAAGGATGTCCATCTAAGAGAGATAATCATGGTGTGCAAGGACAATTGCTTGTGGCACCTAGCACTTCAAACTCTAGAGAAACTGAGATTTACTGAGCTTTCAATCATTCTGGATTTGATTGAAAAGCATGGGACGAACAATGAAAGTCTTTATAATGACTTGAAGATGGACCAAAATCAAAGATTGCCTGAGGTTATATCCAAGCCAAGGACAATAATTTACCAAAGCCTATCTCAAGACAGAAATATTGACCAACTAGTAATTCCCTCAGACCTAACAATGAAGAACAATACAAAGATCAACCAGGTGCTGCAAATGCTGAGAGCCAAGAGAGGAGTCAGGACAGCTGAGGAACTAGAAATGATTCACACTCTACAATCTTTTCTGATTCATGGAGTCATTCCTGAATCTGTCAAAGAAAAGAGCAAGAAGAAGGATGGTGAGGATGATGATGAGGAGAAAACCTACAAAAGGAGATCTCATTCAAGGAGTGATAAGGATGGACCAAGTGACAGTAGCAGGAGCAAATCTTCAAAGAACACAAAAGGTGCTAATGATGACAAGAGGGATTCTAAGGGGACAAAGGAAACAGTCAAGAGAACAAGAAGTGGAATTCAGCAAGTCAAGGACATTGCTAGCAGTACTTCAACCACAACACAAGACTCTAAGTCTAGAGTGGGTACTGTTAGTAATGATCCTCCAAAATCATTATCTAAGACTTCTGAACCTGAATTGCCATAGAAGAAAGATGAAGCCACAAAAGGAATATCAAGAAAACACTTCCACAAAGTTACAACTAGTGGAGTGTTACAGTGGATGAAGGGGAAGGGAATGAAGCTACTTCCAAGTGATGTGGCACTGAAGACTAATTCTCCCTGCTCCACAAAGCTACCTCAAGTGAAGCAAATGAAGATCAAGAGGGCAGCTAAGAGGACAAGGATAACAAAGAAGAATGGGGCATTCACTAATGTTGTAGGGATCAAAGTGCTTCCTCTTGATGAAGACTATGATGAAGATGCCCTAGCATTCTTGAGAGCTCAAAGAATCTTTGAAGTCAAGGTGAAGCTAGATCATCTAGAGATCAAGTACACAGATGGAAGAGAAAGGGTTATGAAGCAAGGAGGCTGGCAATATTTCTATAAGTATGAGCTTGAAAGGATAAATGCCTTACTGAATTTTGAAGAAAAAGAAGAAAGGACATGGAAGATAGATATTGCCAGGTTCTTGAAAATGCATGCTGATTATGAAGAAAACCTGAGGAAAGAAAATGAAGAGAAGGAGATACAGAGAGAGAGAGAGAAATGGCTGAGATGGTGGAGAAGGCTAAAGAGCTAAGGCATAAAGGGCTGTGCAAGGTCAAACAAAATCCTTACATTGTGGAGTACAGAAACTCACAAGGAGGCAAAATCAAAATAAGGATGGAGTTTCTGGATTCATATGTAGAAAGTGCACTCAAGGCTGCAATTGATGACTTGAAAGACTCACCTCTCATTGAAGAACTGATTGCAAGAGAAGTACTTCAAGAAGCCATCATAGACATGAAGAGAAGAGAAGAGATAAGGAAAAAGAAGATTTATGATGATTTACAAGAGAAGCAATTGGAAGCTGAAGCTACTGAGCAACAAAGATAATCTGTAAGCCTTCAATTTTTCTATGAAATCAAATTCCTGATCTCAATGTTCATAAACTGTCCTCTCTGTTACTTAATTTCCTTTTATGTAAGTTAGGCTTGTTATCAGACATGAAATTGTGCCTAAGGATCTTACTCACAATTTGGGGGAGATTGTTAGGCTCAAGACATGTCTGAATACCACTATTAACAAGCCTACACTATGTGACTATGTCACATTACATGACCTAGTGAGTTCTATCACTGGGATATAGTATAGGTCTCTAAATGTACTTGTCTTGTTCTCATGAACATTAGCTTGATCATGTATGCTCAAAGTTATAATGAGCTTAGTAAAGTTTCTTGCATCTAGATTGTATATAGGCCATTGAATAATTGTCCTGGTAGAAGTTCATAAGTGTTCATGCAGCAGGATAGAGATGAATAAGGCCAAGAAGAAATAAGTTGCAGAAATTTGTCTAAGGCATTATATAGCAAAGTCAGGAGAAAGCTATGTCGTGAAGTCACCAATATCCATGTCGTGAAGTACTACATCGTATAGTCCAATTTGTACTATGTCGAGAAGTCCTCAAGACTCATGTCGTGAAGTGTTGAAGTCAGCAAAGTCAAAGAAGCCTAGATCGTGAAGTCCTCAGAAGCCCTATGTCGCATAGTCGTCAAATGACTTATGTCGCATAGTCGTCAAATGACTTATGTCGCATAGTCGTCAAATGACTTACATCGCATAGTCGTCAAATGACTTATGTCGCATAGTCGTCAAATGACCCATGTCGCATAGTCATCTTATGGACTATGTCGCAAAGTCTTCAAAGGCTATATCGCGTAGTCCTCACAAGGGAGATCGCGAAGTCAGGAATGAAGTGGAGTTCACGATATCAACACTTAGCCGTTTACAACAAGAAAAATCAAGGTACAGAACCAAGAATCAAAATAGACAAATACTGAAGCATTTGTTCTGGCAAGGTGGTCCAAAGAACAGATGGCAAATCTACAGCTAAACTTGGAGAGAAAGATAAGAGACAAGCAGCTACAGAAATGGGAAAGACTCCGAAAAGAAGGTGGTCCTTCCTGACACAGTGAACCTCTTATGGCAGGACAAGTTTGACTTTCAACAAGGGGTAACTGTGTAAAAATAGGTGTGTGCACTAGTTTGTATAGGGATTATATATATCATGCACACCCTATTGTTAGCTGTAAGAGAGATACACGTAGTTTTTATCTTAAGCTCTTTTCTCTGTAAGCAAGCAAGTACAAACTGTTCTTGTTTAGAAGCCAGAAATTCGATTGTGAATTTCCTGGAAAGCTGTAGTATTTAATTTACTTAATATAAAGTAGATTAAAGTGATTGTGCGTGTTGTTTACTTTCTGCATATAACATAGCATAATCATATACAGTTTATCTTGTGTTTCAAGAATCGAAAAATATATCAAACTATCCATTCACCCCCCCCCCCTCTGTCTAGTTTCTAGTAGTATTCATTTCTAACACATCCTTTTCAAGTCTGAAGCTTTCATAATCACTTAGTAGTAGATCCAGCTTCACTTCACGAACTTTGGATGTTCCTTCATGACTGACTTTGATAGTATCCCAGACTTGCTTAGCAGACGTGCATGCCGAAACTTTCCTTAGTTCAGTTGAGCTTAGTCCATTCAGAAGAGAATTCATTGCTCGAGCATTGTAGTTTAGATAATTGACCTCATCAGCAGTGAGTTCCTTGACTGGTTTGGGCTTTCCATCTTTCATAGGAATAATAATACCATTTTCAACAACATCCCATTCATAGACATCCTTTTGGAGAAAAAATTTCATGCGGAACTTCCAATCATTGTAGTTTTCAGCTCCAAGAAGAAGAGGAGGAATGTTGTTTGAGTGACGTTCTTGCCAATTTGATTGTGCCATTGATCGCTAGCAAAATAAACACTTAAAATAAATGTCAAATGCACCTGCTCTGATACCAATTGAAATTAACTAGGAACAATGTATGAATGAGTCTGTCTCAATTGAGAAAGAGTCCGTCTCTTTGTTAAAAGAACTGTCTCAATATGTTATATATAAAACAATAATCGAATTAAAATATTCTGCAGAATTATAAATAACACCAAGACTTTTCACTTGGTTCGGCCCCTATCAATATCTATGGCCTACGTCCAAGTCCCTATGCCAACTAGCACAGAGAATATATTATTAACACAATAATAATTCGCTTACAGTTTATCCAGATTACAAAATAAGAACCTCTTGGAAGAACCCTTCCTTTGACACAACTGTCCACTAGCAGCACGAACCCTAGCTCGCTAGCAACCTTGGTTGAATTTTGTAATCCTATCTATTTGCCACAACCCGGCACAAGTATAGACAAAGAAATTAATACAACTTTAGAATAATGTATCTTCTAGAACTGATTTGATCTTGAATTCTTTTAGAAGAATGGAAACTGATTGCTCGAAGGAAGTTGTTGTAATCATCGATCTGTATGTATATATATGATTCCTGAAATTATAGTTGTTATGAGTTTGAACTGAAACGGCTATAAACAAAGGATAAGAATTAGAATCTGTTAGAAAGATTGAACATTTAAAAATAAACATATTTGACAAAATCTTAACCGAAGTAATATAACAAATAGGATAAGCATGAAGAACAATATCTAGATTTGAAAAAATCAGCTCTCCTAAAAACAAGTAAGATCAAATCAATCAGTTAAGATAAACATTTTTCTGATTAAGTTATATTAATAACTTAGATGAACTTTCAGACAATCATCATCATTAAAATTCGAGTATTAACAATCTCCCCCTTTTTTTATGATGATGAACCATAACTGAAACAAAATATAGCTCCCCCTATCAAAATAAACTCATAAGAAATAAGACAAGAAAACAACCAGAGTTCATGATCAGAATATAATACATATGAATTAATCAGAAATAATACATTCCAAAAATATCAAATATCAAATGTTCACGCAAACCATAACAAACCAATAGAAACTTAAGTCTTACAAATTCCTCTGCAATCCAGAGAAGCTTCAACTTGTCGGAGTCAATCGTATGATCTTCCGGGTACCTTGAAAGGTAGAGAAAACAGTCTCTCATCTGGGAAGACAAGTCATTATAACTCAAGCTCAGTATTTCTTAAATCTGGAAAGAACCACCTTCCCTCAGTCGTCTCCATATATGCTCCTTCACCTTTGACCAATAATCATAGCTCCTTTTGTGCAGTAATAGGCCGCTCAGTACCACAATTGCAGTTGGTAAACCTCGACATTTACCAACCATCTCTCTTCCTAATTTCTTCAACTTTGGGGTAGTTGGTTCCACTCTCTCACAGAACAATTGCCAGCTCTCTTCTTCGGTTA
Organism: Heracleum sosnowskyi; assembly: GCA_030848705.1. Classification (NCBI taxonomy): domain Eukaryota; kingdom Viridiplantae; phylum Streptophyta; class Magnoliopsida; order Apiales; family Apiaceae; genus Heracleum; species Heracleum sosnowskyi. Next base: position 1,335,805 of record CM061242.1, on the reverse strand, counting down.
GAAAACGGAGTTGATGGACAAAACATTTGTCATCTACCGTCTCTGTAACTTTTTTGTTTCTTGTAGTTACGATAATTCTACTACCGTTCTTCTGGTCTTCAAATGCCATTTTAATCTGGTCCCATACATTTATGTCCCATATATCATCAATTAACACTATATAGCGGCCTCGATCTTGAAGTAACTTTGATAGGTGCTGCAGCAAATCAAGCTAGTCCATGTTTGACAGATATTGTTCGTGCTCAGGTCCCATAAAAGACTTTACTATTCTTTAATGTTATATTCGTTGGACACACAAACCTTAGCACGAGTGTCAAATTGTCTCAACTCGCTAGAGTTGAACAACTTGGTGGCAAGTGAAGTCTTCCCCAAGCCCCCCATTCCGTGAATTGAAATGACTTTGAGGGAGAGATTCTCGTTATCAAGCTCACCCATCAAAGTTTTAAATTCATCCTCGAAGCCAATCACATCCACCTGGTTATTAATGGCAGTTGTTCTTAACAAAGTTCTCTGTTTTTGCTGCACATTTGGAGTGGCTAAGATGTTGTCAATACCGTACTCAATTTGCCTGTTCTTGATCACAACGATCCTTTCCTTGAGTGACTCGATGCCCTTTCCAATATCAGAAAGCGTAACTTCTTTCTTGAACATGCAAACACAGCCCCGGACACAATCCAAGATTCTTTGTTTAGGAGCTGTACGTTCTTGTTGGAGAGCATTGAAATCGCTCAGGATAGTTACCGCGTCATTGGCGACATCTCTGACATTATTCACCCAGATGCGAATTAGTTCCTCTTCCTGCCTTGATTCTGCATCTCTTACTACAGCTTGGAGGTAGCCCAATTCATCTTTGAGCCACCTTACACCATCTCTCACTCGTATTCTAATGTTAACTTCTTGTGCAATAAATTCAGCAAGATTTTCGATTGCAAAAGATACGATTGCATCAACCATTCTTCGTTATCAAGCTTTATGATCTGAATGTAATCACAGGAACAACAACAAGAAGAACACTAGTCTTTTAAAGTGACTCAGGGAGACTGGACAACTGAAGACTTTATGTTTTCAATTACTAGTAGCAAGTAGCACATATAACCTGGTTCATCAAATGTTTTGCAGCTTCTGTAAGTTGGTACATTTTGTTTGGTATAGATTTTGTTTACCTAAAGTTCTAAGAATAGCAGTTGCTACAATATAATTTCTTATTAAGTGTATAGTAAGTCTCGCGGCGGCGATCTCTCCCTACTTGAGTAATTAGTAAATTAAATTTTGAATTTCCCTTCTCGCAGATGAATAGGATGCAACGTATGTACAATGTAGTAATAGATATAAATCATAATCATAATTATTGAAGTCATCGCAGACTTGTCACAATTCTTTGGAGCTGTCTAGAACAAGAGGGACTATGACAGTAGCGTTTGTTGAATTTGGATGCGGACGACCTTTTTTTGCTGGACTATGACAAAGTGATCCGAATCAATTTGTGGAACTTGAGATTAAAAAATACAATTGAGAAAGACAAAACCGATATACCTCAATCAATTTGCATCCCTAAGGTTGATTTTGATTAATATTTTAATCTCGGTCCGTGCAAAGCACGAGTTATCAGCTAGTTATAATTAATTAGTGAATTGCATTTGGTAAAATACGTATTAATTAACTACGACAGATAATAATTGTCTGGATTGAAGCCTGCTTACAAAGATCAAAACATGCTTGCATCAAGATTTAATGAGTGTTTGTCAGATCAAGATGGACTATTGTTGCGTATTCTCTTTTCCTTCCCCTGTTTTGACAATCAGAACATTCAGAGCATGAACAAGATTTTTTCCACCAAATTGTCTATTTTAATAAATATGTACAATCTTACGTAATTATAAAAACAGTTTCCTGTATTCACATAGGATGTCATTACAATTGCAGGTGAAATAGCCGAGGATGATCTCATGAACATTAATTTCTGTATAAAATTAAAAATAGACGCAACTGAGTGGAGTGTTTAAGATTAAAAAAATCAGAAGGACCAAAATTAGGCTCCCTTACATTTATCTATTTATTCATTTAAATAATTTAATTTAAATTTGAATATTTAAATTTGAATATTTAATTTGAATTTTTTATTTAGTTACCTATTTTATTCATTTCTATGTTATGTATAGGTTAAATGATTTGTAATATTATTTTAAAATAATTAATATGAATTTCTTTATTTTTTAGCTATTTTATTTATTTCTGTGTTATATATAAGTAAAATGATTTATAGCATATTTTTTAAAATATTTAATTCGAATTTTTTTATTTATTTACCTATTTTATTTATTTCTATGTTATATGTAAGTTAAATGATTTATACTATTATTTTAAAAATATTTCATTCAAATTTGTTTATTTATTTACCTAATTTATTTATTTATTTATTTATATGTTATGTATATAAGTTAAATGATTTATAATATTTTTCTAAAAACATTTTATTCGATTTTTTTTATTTACCTATTTTTTTTATTTCTATGTTATATACTGTATAAGTTAAAAGATTTATAATATTCTTTTAAAAATATTTAATTTAAATTATTTACCTATTTATTTTTGAATAAAATGTTACAACTACATTTTATAAACCTTTGAAATTGAATATTACAAACTCATTAATTCTACTAAGGACCAACGACATCTAAGGGAAAAAAGAAAAAAAAAATTCCAATACAATTTTTGAAATGTTGAATGGACCTGTACCATTTCTGCAAAAAATAAACATTATAATATCAGAAATGCCAAAAAACCCCAAAATTAAGGGCGATAAATACGAGGATGTTAGGTGTGATCACGCCTGTAAATGTTAAGACTAAACATGAAAAAGAGTCATGGACGCTAAAAACACAATAATAAAAAAAAAGTTAACGTTATGGTTGTTTAACTTGTAAGGAGATCGAGTGGTAGAAAAGGGGTAAGTAGCAAAACTTAACGTGAGAATGATATTTGGTGAGAAGGGGTAAGACAAAACTCAGGGCAAATTTTTTCTCCACAACGATCAGTGCAGGGCATATAACCACCACAGCCTATATACCTGTGTGTTGAAGCCGATTTTCGTCACCGAAAACTTCAAGGTTTCGGGTCTCCACTTAAAGAACTTGACGAATTTATGTAAGGTTTATCAGAATTTTAGACTAAGCTTGAGGGCATGTTCTCTATAATTATCAAAGTGTTGGATCCCCTCAAATTGTCTACGTATCTCTATTATTATATAGAGAATCAAGTCTACGTAGTCTACCTGTGTGTTGGTTTTGATGTTTCGATTCTTCAGGATCAAGTCATCCGATAGGAGTGAATTTCTTTACCAACTGGAATCCATATCAAAATAGGATTGTTCCCACCGTTATACATCCTTAGTGAGCAATATTGGGCTTCATGACTTGAATGGGCTCGAATGTTTGTTATAATTCATATTCCGATAGGTCATTATAATCCCATTGGGATATACTTTCATTGGTGTAGTTAGAAAGAGTAGTTTTCATCGGCCCAAATATCTCCATCGGGAAGAGTAATTTCTATAGGCCCATGTATTTCCATCGAAAAGAGGTTTCTTTCTTTGTTCTATCGGCCCATATATTTCCATCGGGAAGAGTTTCCTTCCTTTGTTCTATTGGAGTTGGATCGGGTTCAAATTCATTCTCTGACAAGTCCCCAATTTTCAATGAGAGTTTCTATCATTGAAAATTTATTAGTAAGATTTCTTATTTCCCGATCAAAATTCAAAGCAACAATGCTTATTTCCTGATCAAAATTCAAAGTAACATTCTTTTTTTCCCGATTAAAATTCAACAGAGCTTTATTTCCCAATCAAAATTCAACAAAGCTTCATTTTGTCATTAAGTTCGGTCTAAATATTTATCACAATCAAGACGTTTTTCCCGATCACATATCACCGAGTAGTCCACTGCTCCCATTTTCATAGGACATAGTTGAAATTAGTTTTTGTCCAATCGAACGAATACTTCCGACAACATCGTCCTAGAAGACATCTCAGCTGATTTCAAATCAACCCACAATAGATTAATTGAGTAAAGTTGGATTCGTCAATCCCCATATACTAATTTATCGGGCTAAGCATTCTTAGCTAGAGCTCGACTAACCAAACCTCCTTATGGCCTGACTAGTGAAGCCTGTGCTTTCGAGTCATAAAATATGAAGTAGCTAACTTTTCTCGGAGCACGGATGAGAGGTCGTCCGTAAGCCACATATTTCGTCAAAAGACTTTGCTTACCAGTTTCTCATCTTCCGGTTGCCAGTACCCCGACTTTTATGAACCATCATAGCTCAAAGCCATTTTTTTGGTCTATTGGCATTATTCTGGCCCCTTAGTGATTTTCACATTATATTAGAATGTGATTAGTCACTGATGTAGGTCGGATCGAGTTTGGCATCCCCCGAGTACCATACCATTTGATCAAGAAGGTAAGGGACTCCAAATTGACCACACAATACATATCATTCATGCAAATAGATTCAATATGAAGACAAACTTGCAATTTTATTGAAACGGAACTCTTAGTTGAATGCATCATAAAATATTGAAATCCAATAATTAAGTTCTACAAGATATTGATTGATATAAAGAGTAACGAACTTAATCATATGTCGAATAGAGATGGTACATGGACCATCTCTTTATTGCTACTTCCTAGATCTAAGTCTACATTTGAATGTATAATCATCAAGCAATCAACATGCAAAAAATACCGATAGAACCTTTTGATCTGATAAGGAATTTCCCGATTGGGCATGTTTTCAAAGTTGATAGAATTTGCTTCAGTTAGGGGAGGAAGCCTTTTGATCGGGTGATCGATCCCTTTTCCTAGCATTGGATCGACACATTTTATTATTTGGGGAACGATCTCCCCATCCGTTCCTTTTGCTCAGACTGCCTCTTCTTCCCATCCCCAAAATCTCCTCCTTCCTTCTAATGTTTTCAGCTCTTGTGTACATGTCATTTAGTGTTTGAGGAGGGAAATCGAATAATGAATTCAACAAATTATGACTCTGTGTCGGGTCCAATCCTTTTAAGAAGAATCCCATTGCTTGAGACTCATCGAGCGATGATACATTTTCACATTCCTGCTTAAACTTCATCAAGTACGATGCCAATGACTAATCGGAGCTTTGCCTCACGTTGATCAGGGAGACAGTTACCTGACCATTTTGCCTGTTCTAATCAAAATGTTTCAAGAACTTAGACTTGAGTTGTTCATATGACTCGATTGAGCCTGGTAAGAGGGTCCTATACCAACCCTGAGCACTATCCTTCAAATATACTTCAAACAACTGACATATGGTACTTCGATTATGACCGGTTTTCTGCATCTACCTTTCAAATTGAGTAACGTGCTCATAAGGATCAATCTTTTCATAGTAAGAAGTCATCTTCGGTATTGTGCGGCTTTTGCGAGGTATATACTCCCTTATCTCCCTTGACAACGGAGATTCGGTTAAGTAATGACCCACTCCCCCACCCATCATTATCTGTTCCATTTTCTCCATACGATCCCTTAGTCCACCGGTATCTTTGCCCGATACAGGCTGATCATTGCCTGGTTCATAGACATCTCGATCATCAGCTCGATACCTGTCATCACGTTCTTGTTCGTCGTCCCCGTTCTCATATTCATCTTCCTGATAATCATCATCGCGTCCATAGTAATCGTCTTCATAGTCATCATCCTGATTGTCATCATCATCATCATCATCATCGCCTCCCCCATCTTCATTGTCCCGGCGGTGTGGACTCTTTCGAGGAGGTTGTCCACCACCAGAGGGATTTTCCTTACGGGAATAAGGTGGCGCGCTATGATGACGACTTGTTCTACGATTGGTATTGCGTCGTTTTTCCATTCTGAACTGTTCCTCAGCAATTGCACGAGTTATTTCTAGTCATTGCAATCGTAACGCGTCAATCCTCGAACCTCCATCTCTTTTCTTGCCGATGGCATAGTCCGCTTTTTGCGAGACTGACTTCCTTCCCTAAATACTTGGTTTAAGTCATCCTCCATATTTTTTCCTCGGACTATGTCTCATCGACCCCGGTTGATCTGTTTTTCCTTCTTACCACTTCCAGTTGAGCCAATTGCACCTTTTTCACCCGAAGATCTCTTCCCTTTTGTGCCAAGCCTAAGCTCTTCTAGAGCGGCTGTTCGATCGAGGGCTCTCCTCCGATCGACACTAAGTGTAGTAACACGATCAAGACGCACCCTCAGACGTTCGTTATTGGCTTCCACCCTTGTAACCACCGAGGAGAGTGGTCGACCAGTAGAGGGGGTTGAAGTATCAAACGAGTCTTGGTTTGTTTTGGTTTGAACTTTGGTTGTAGACATGGTTGAATCGTGTTAGTAATTCGTAATCCTTTAAGCGGTTCCCACAGACGGCGCCAAATGTTGAACCCGATTTTCGTCACCGACAACTTCAAGGTTTCGGGTCTCCACTTAAAGAACTTGACGAATTTTTGTAAGGTTTACCAGAATTTTAGACTGAGCTCGAGGGCATGTTCTCTAGAATTATCAGAGTGTTGGATCCCCTCAAGTTGCCTAGGTATCTCTATTATATAGAGAATCAAGTCTACGTAGTTCTATTAGTAAAAGTTACCTTATTCGATTAGAAGTCTGTTGGTTTTGATGTTTCTATTCTTCAGGATCATCCGATAGGAGTGAGTTACTTTACCAACTGGAATCCATATCAGAATAGGATTGTTCCCACCGTCTTACACCCTTAGTGAGCAATGGGCTTCATGAATTGAATGGGCTCAAATGTTTGTTATAATCCATATTTTGATAGGTCATTATAATCCCATTGAGATATACTTTCATTGGTGTAGTCAGAAAGAGTAGTTTTCATCGGGCCAAATATCTCCATCGGGAAGAGTAATTTCTATAGGGCCATCTATTTCCATCGGTAAGAGGTTTCTTTCTTTCTTCTATCGGTCCATATATTTCCATCGGAAAGAGTTTCCTTTCTTTGTTCTATTGAAGTTAAGTTGGATTGGGTTCAAATTCATTCTCCAACACTGTGGCATAAAACAAGTTCAATTTGCACACTGTTAAATGCCGCAACACAAATACGGGTAGGAAATTTTACATACCTTAACATATCATCACAAAGAGCTCGCTTTCGAAGCATGTATGATGCACGTTGTGGACTGCAATCCGAGTGAACATGATTTTCATAGATGCAGCTACAAGAAAAAACATAAAAAAATTGTGTACCAAAGTATTGGCAAGTAAAGGCACTTACGAGATGCAAGAATTGTAATGTCAGTAAATTAGACGACGATTCACTGACAAACTTTACATCTGTAACGTTGGAAAAAATGACATAAATATCATTTTTTTAGCCTAAGTGACAAAAATATCATTTTTAAAAAATTTGGCCAAAAATACCACTCTAATACGCATTTCAAAATTGGGTATCACTAGCATTGGAAAAATGGGTATTACATAAAAAGAAATTTTAAAATTTTTTTTTAAAAAATTAAAAAAAAAATTGATCAGATACGCATTTGGAAGATGCATAAAACATTTTTCAACTTTTTTTTTTAATCTTTTTTTTGCTAATTTTTTCCGAAAAACACACGTGATATCCATTTTTCAAATACGTAATAGTAATACTCATTTCTCAATGCCAAAATTTTCAAAATGAATATTCTTTTCTCATTATTAAAAAAAATGGTATTTTTGATCATCACTTAAGTTAAAGGTTTCTCCACTGAAAATAAGAAAAGGAGAAATCTATATTTGGAGTCTACTAGTCACCATTGTATTATAACAAGAATGTTTCCCTTTCCGGGAGTTAAATTCAGTGACAATCAACTTATTGTATGTCACTCAATGCTGTTTTTGTTAACAAGAATCTCAGTTGAGCTGTTCCATGACTAATATCAGAAAATGTCTAAAAGAAGCACAGTCAATCTATATATGAGTGTTTATGGTCTATTACAAACAAAGAAAAGTATATTGAAGGAGAAACATATATAAAGATCAAGTTGCACTACAAATCCCCTCAACAAAATAAATTTGCTCTACATCCACTCTTTCTGAGCACATTTTAAAAAACCCGGTTCTATATACAATAAAATCTGTGCATCATTTCTTCCGGTACTATATAGTCTTGTTTATAGAGCATGACTTAGACATGATACTCTATGTCTCTAGGTCAGTTCTGCAGTTTTATTTGCATTACCGGGATATCTGGCCTTAAGGAAAGAAAGAGGACATGGGTATAGAATCACAAACCTAGTCTTTACAGTTATCGTCCTGTCCAACATATTTTTTTATCATCCTGACTATATATGTTTACTCCACTTGTATAAGGATCCTGACTATATTTACTCCACATGGATCCTGATCTAATGCTAGCTCGAGTTCGACACATGGGAAAAAAAGAGAATAAGGGGTCATCTTTTCAAACATAATAAAGAGTAGGCAGCTTTTGGAATCCATGCATCCATATGCATTTGTCTGGGCAAAGCCACACACGCTGTGCAGTCTCTCATGGAATTGGAAACATTTCTAATACCCGGTTATGAAACCTTTCCTTTTTTATTTTAATCTTTGCTGCAAGCTCACACAGAATTTGCAGGTAATGAAAGTGAGACATGGATGTCTGTAGAATCTATTTGTTTGATTTTATCGATAATTAAAATTGTGCAGAAACTGTTTATAGACAGATGTGTGATATTGTTATGGTTCTGTTATTAGTTCTAGTTCTGGTTCGGACATGTTAGTATATGTTTATCTGATTATATTACTAATGTCCTGCTTTACATCATAATATTCATTAAACTTGAGCCCTAATACAGGGGCCTTGAATTTCATATGATGTATACTCTATTTTAAGTTTTGCAGAAATCGTTTGTAAGGCGACAGCCAGACCATTTGGTATGCAGCTTGTAAACAGTTGAAAATGCTCGGTTGAATAATAGCATTGGAAAATTAGAGAATCCCGGAAATTCAGGCCAAAACTAAAATAAAGAAGAGCAATCGTAAAGGTAGAATTGACGAGGTGGCTCCTACCCTGCAACACATACAGGTGGTTCGAGATCTTATAGATGATTTGGTAAGCCCGAGTACATTTTAGTTAATTAAATTTACAGTACTTATAATTTTGTTCAAGTTAATTAAAGTTCCAATAGTTAAAATCTTGTTTAGTCAATTAAAGTTTGTACCTGTATGCTGTATGGATCAAAAGCAGCTTAACAGTTAAGAAGCATGAGTTTTTAAAAACTATGACATTAAAACCATCTAGATAGTTACACAGATGTCATTTTGCAATCAACTTTATGTTCAAGCATGAAAAAATGAGACTATTAAGATTCCACAGTACTTGCAACCCCAAAGAATTAGTGTCTGATGCTTCCTTTTTTTTTTCTTTCGTTTCTCCAGTCTTGTTTATTCTTAATACTTCGTTTCATGCAATATCTTGTTTGTGATCACTTTTTGATCTGTAAATCTGTAAGAAAGTACGTATGTTTCAGTTTTATACCCGAATATTTAAGTGATCGGATTAGAAGATATCGACTTATTGATGCTATTGCTCTTGTTTTGTTGACCACTTTCTCTCCATTTTGAAAGCATTATGTTGAAGAACACTGCGTGCTGAGCGTTCCCAGCCTATTGAGGGCTCATTACTACCTCAACCATTTGACGAGAACTAGCTGTTTAATGATGCAGTTGGTGGCAGTAACAAGAGAAATAAAATTTATGGCAATGGATCATCGCAGGACATTTATCATTAGCCACATTGCACTACAAGATGAAGCGGCAGATGGAAGAAATGGATGAGATGGAGCGGCAGTAATCAGAACCAGTAAAAATTGGTCGGTGCCTAGGTGGACAATGTAGTGCATGCCTATGGCAAGACAATGTGTTTATGCATCAACCAACTGCATAATTACGAACAACTATGTTTTAGGTAATAACTAAACTACTGGTCATAGTCATGATTTGTAAGTTTCTATTAAAATTAATAGAAATTTAGAAATTATTACAAAAGGCAATACAAATTTTGAAACAAAAACATAAAATTTAGAAGGAATATAGAAAATGAAAATCTTTCAAACTCTGAATATGAAGGAGTAAAAACAAAAATACATTTAAGCACGATATGGAACCCAGATATGTTCTAGTCGTATGGGAATCTTTACCAGTTTTTCACAACCCTCTGTTTGATACAGTTTGAGAGAAGGGAAGGCTCCGTCCTCGACTTCCAATTCTTCCAGATTGGACATGTCCCGTAATCTTAAAATTTGAAGACTTGGAAACGCATTATGACTGCAGACCATTTTGTTTCCGCTGTACACCTCAGTCAACTCAAGACCGGTAAGATTGGACAAAGTTCCCAGAGTGGGCATTGGATCTTCTGTTAAGTCACTATTGTATAGAGTTAAATCAGTGATCGAATCTGGGAAAAAACTAAGTTCCGAGGGATCTTTTAGAGTACCCATTAAGAAGACGCTCTTGAGATGATTGCAAGAAGAGAGTGGTTTCATTGTTGGAGTGACAGCTGAATGAAACAATAGCCACAATTTTTGGAGACTTGTTACACTAGCTATGGAATCCAAAGTGTACCCATTTCCTTCTTCTACCTCTTCTTTGAAGTCGTCTATATATAGTGTATGGAGGTTGGTGATATTAACAGTACCCATCTTGATCCATTCTTTACAATGTATAGTACCAAGAGTGTGTAACTTTGTTTGGTGGTTACCTATTTTCAAACTCCCACTAATTTGGATGTCTAAATACCTCAACTCATGCAGCTCAGATATCTCTGTAGGAACGTTGTAGAGTCTTACGTCTGAACCCACCAAAGTTTGTAGCTTTTTCAGCTTGCCTATACTTGGTGGAATTTCTATAGGTATTGCAGATTCCGTCCCACCACCGATTAAGCCCAAGTACTTTAGGAGAACCAAATCCCCTATTTCTTCTGGTATGCTCTCTGAATCTACAGTTCTCATATCTAGCACTTTGAGATTTTTGAATCTGGTGCACACCAACTTCATTTCTTTTAATTCTACTTTACGACTAAAATAATTTACTAGTGAAAATGAACGCAAATATAAAGCATCAGATCTTTGTTCAAGTAAATTCAAGTACTCACCAATCCCATTGTCAATGACATGACGCGGTTGTCCTTCCAACAAATGGTTGAGATCTGGATAGTGCTTACCTGAGTCGAAAACAACTAACAACTTGTGCTCCTTTGCTTTATGTATGGCAAGATCACGTACAAGATCGTGGACCCGGAAAAACCAAACATGTCCGTCCAATTTCATCTGAACAACCTGAAGCAAATTGCGATTAAGTAGCTCATTCACATAATCTTCAGCCAAATCTTCCATGACTACTCCATCACCTTCCTCTGCTTCTGATATAAATTCCTCTGCAATCCATAGACGCTTCAACTCGTCTGACCAAATCTCATGGTCTTCCGGGTACCTTGAAAGGTAGAGAAAACAGTCTCTCATCTGGGGAGACAAGTCATTATAACTCAAGCTCAGTATTTCTTCAATCTGGAAAGAGTCACCTTCCCTCAATTGTCTCCATAAATGCTCCTTCACCTTCGACCAATAATCATAGCTCCTGTTGTGCAATAATAGGCCACTCAGTACCACGATTGCAAGTGGTAAACCTTGACATTTACCAACCATCTCCCTTCCTAATTTCTTCAAAATTGGGGTTGTTGGTTCTGCTCTCTTACAGAACAATTGCCAGCTCTCGTCTTTCGTTAGAAAACGGAGTTGATGGACAAAACATTTGTCATCTACCATCTCTGCAATTTTTTTGTTTCTTGTAGTTATGATGATTCTACTACCGTTCTTCTGGTCTGCAAATGCAACTTTAATCTGGTACCATGCCTTGATGTCCCATAGATCATCAATCAACACTATATAGCGGCCTCGATCTTGAAGTAACTTTGATATGTACTGCAGCAAATCATGCTCGTCCATGTTTGACAGATATTTTTCGTGCTCAGGTCCCATGAAAGATTTTACTACTCTCTTCAGCACATCTTTGATGTTATATTCGTTGGACACACAAACCTTAGCACGAGTGTCAAATTGTCTCAACTCGCTAGAATTGTACAACTTGGTGGCAAGTGAAGTCTTGCCCAAACCCCCCATTCCGTGAATTGAAATGACTTTGAGGGAGAGATTCTCGCTTTCAAGTTCAGACATCAAAGTCTTAATATCATCATCGAAACCGACCACATCCACCTGGTTATCAATTGCGGTTCTTCTTAATAAGGTTCTCTGTTTCTGCTGCACGTTTGGAGTGGCTAAGATGTTGTCAATACCGTACTCAATTCGCCTGTTCTTGATCACAACAATCCTTTCCTTGAGTGACTCAATATCCTTGCCAATATCAGAAAGCATTACTTCTTTCTTGAACATGCAAACACATCCCCGAAAACGATCCAAGATACCTTGTTTCGGAGCTGCATGTTCTTGTTGGAGAGCATTGAAATCGCCCAGGATAGTTACCGCCTCATTGGCGACATCTCTGACATTATTCACCCAGATGCGAATTAGTTCCTCTTCCTGCCTCAATTCTGCATATCTTACTGAAGATTGGAGGTAGCCCAATTCATCTTTGAGCCACCTTACATTCTCTTTGACTCCTATTAGAATGTTAACTTCTTGTGCAATGAATTCACCAAGCTTTTCTATTGCTACCGATACGATTGCATCAACCATTCTTCTTTATCAAGCTTTATGATCTGGAGGCAATCGAAGGAACAACAACAAGAATTGTACCAGTCTTTTTAAGTGACTCAGGGAGGCTGGTCAAGTGAAGATTTTAAGTGCACAGACGTAAAAGTGATAATGCTTTAATTCAATGGTGTGCCTGTAAGATGCTTTTAATTGTTTCGTCTTCACGACAACCTGAGTGGATTCTATATTAAAAGCGATGGTATACATATAATTATTAATTTAATTAGTTTAATTTAATTAATTTCATTTTAATTTAATTATTATTAAATTAAAAATTAATCTTCTTACTAAAATTAGAAATCCCAATGGTGTGGTATGTCATGTAGATATACATATAATTATTAGCTTAATTAGTTTAATTCAAAATTAAATATAATTACTACTATTAAATAAAATTAATTTTCAACAATAGTCAATTTAGATACTAGAAATCTACCGACAATGTGTTTGAATTGTGATTTGTGAGGGCTAAATCTTGAAGTATCATCAATCAATACTATTATATAATAGACGAAACATTAAAAATTTGGTCGGTACGTTGTGATTTTACTTAATTGCCTTTACTTAACTATATTTCGTGTTTTTACTAAATTAACCTTACTTATTTATAGAAATATATTATTAAATAATAATATTACTTATTTATAACAAATTATTTTTTTCACCTAAAATACATTATTTTTTCTATTTTTTTAACAAATTCTCCTACTTTTTCAAATATATCACGGGCAATTACCTTTTCTAACTAAAACATATTAGTTTTTCTATTTTTCCTTATTAAAACCCCTCATTTTCCAAAAATATCACGGACAAACCCTTAGTTATTTATTTTTAAACATATTTTAATATTATAATTATTTTTTAAAAGTTTACCTATTTTAACATGTCTACTTATTTTTCTTAACAAATGCAATTACCAAAAATATTAAAATATAAATAATCAAATATCTATTTATAACCAATTATCTTTTCAGCTAAAATACATTATAGATTTTTTCTAACAAAATCCCTCCTTTTCTAAATATATCACGGTAAATTGCATTTTTCAATTTACTTTTTCTATTTTTCTCACTAAAATCCATTTTTTTTATAAAAATATCACAAGAAACCCTTTACTTATTTATTTTAAAACGTATTTAAATATTTTAATTATTAAAATTTAAAACCTCATTTTCCAAAAATATCACGGACATTTACCTTTTTAAACAATATATGTTACACTTTTTATTTTTCCTTACTAAAACCTCTCCTTTTCCAAAAATATAACGGACAAACATTTACTTATTTATTTTAAAATCTGTTTGAATATTTTTAATTAATTAAAAGTGTTTATCTATTTTAACATGCCTACTTATTTTTTTAACAAATACAATTAAAAAAATAATAAAATAATAATAATTAATAATCCGTGCATGGCACGGGTTTTAAGCGTATTAAAAGTAAACTCCATCAAAAATACTACATTGTTTCCTACAATGCCTTTTTGCTGTTAAAAAATTTTAATACGCATAATGGTAAGTTGATAACAGATAAACTTAATAAATCTATACTTTATATTAAAAGCAGAAACCCTTGGTATGTCATGTATACTGCAATGTACATATAATTATTAATTTAATTAGCTTAATATTATTGATTTAATTTCATATTAATTATTATTTAATTAAAAATTAATCTCTGAATTTAAAACAGAAACCCTCTTAATAGTATTATGTCATATATACAGCGATATGCACATAATTATTAACTTAATTAGTTTTAAAAATATTATAGCTTAATTCCAAATTTATTTAATTATTGTTATTAAAATATAAACTAATCTATACTTTTTAAAAACATAACCCCCTTATACACGTATAATTATTAGTTTAATTCAAAATAAATATAATTATCACTATAACATTAAATTAATTGCTGACTGTTGTCTAAAAGCATGTGCATGCTTTCAAACTTTCAAAAAAGGAAAAGATGCTTTCAATTATTTTTAATCTTGAGAATCAAATAAAATTCCAGTTCCGAGTATTCTTTTGAAGCGGGTGCATCCTTGTATTCTTTTGTGTATTACCTTAGTCTGTGTATTTTGCTTGAGCCTTCTAAGAGATTATGCAATTTGGTTTAAATTTGACATGCAGTTTTGGTTTTAGGATTGGTTGTAGGAGATACATTTTGGTTCTCCAATTGCACAATTGTCGTTTTAGCAGTCTGTCAGTTTTCTTTAGCTAAGATTCCCCTCAACACTGAAAGAGTGTCGTGTTTTATGTTGAAACACACATTTTGATTCCATTGAACTAACTAACTTTGTTGATAACGAAGAATCAACATACCTGTTGTATATTGGAAGCCTAGAAACTCAATTTCTTTTTTGCTAAAGTAGAAACTGAATTTTAGAAATCAAACTCATGCTTACTAATTTATTCTGTAACTGCATTTGTAATGTGGCAATATATATCACATTTAACTGTGCCTTCTTGCAATGCTCATCTAGTTGGAGACTTTTTTTTTTAAGTCACCATACAGGACTTCACAAAAATCTTATATATCAAAAAATGTATATATCAAACATTGTTTTACGGACCTTCACTCTTGACCCTACTACTACTAAAGGGTTGAAATTTGAACCTTTCCCTAGAATATCTCCGAGAGACTCTTTATATAGACTCTTAAAGTATAAAAAAATAAAGAGTCATACTAGAAATACAGTTAAGCTCCAAGAATTTTTTAGAGGTTCTTTATAAAGTTAGAGCAACTCAAAGAGATTAACTATCTCAACTCCTAAGTTCAAATTTACGGAATTTGACAAAAAATTGTATTCCAACAATCTGCTAAATAGTTCTTTAAAAGTTAAGACACAACCCTCGTTGCTTATTTTTAAGAAAGCTATAGTCATCTCTTATCCTATTTTCATCAATAAAATATTAATTTCCCTCTTTTTTCTACATGTCTCTTCTACACCATTTTCTTAGTGAAGTTTGAATTTGATATTTTTATATGTATAAGGACTAAATATAAGGAGTTGCTCTTCTACACCTTTTTCTTAGTGGAGTTTGAATCTACCGAGTTATTAATTTAGCATCTCCAAGAGCCTCTTTATTTTGGCTCTTAAGTCAAAAGTTGAGGAGGAAAAATCAAACCCGGATAAAATATGATCCCGGATATGAGCACATATATACCCGCTCAGATTCGGTCTCATATTCTTTTTTATAAAATGATCCTACCCGAATATGATCCATGATCCGTATTTGGTTCAAACCCGAATATAAATTATAAGTTTAACAAATTATATTTCTATGTAAATAGTCATTTTATAATTTTCTTAATATTTTTATGAGTTTAATTTTTTACAAAATAAGATTTATTCATCCTTATAATGCAAATATTATCATCATATATACTTAATACATTATATATTTAACCTTTGAATTCATGATTATTATGTTTTTAATAATATTATTATTATTTGGAATAAATGATCATTTATTTAGTTCAAATAAAATACAATACTGGCTCATATTTGACTCGTATCCGATGGATCATAAACTACCCGGTTAAAAAAAATAAAATACGGTACTGGCTCATATTTGGTTTGGATCCGGAACTCAATACCCGGGATCAGTTTATATCCGAATAAAATGATCCCGGACCCAAATCTGGACATTATAAAAGTAAAGTGATCCGAGACTTGAGCAAAGGGGTGTCCGGTTCTACCCGGATCATTTTACACCTCTATCTCTTATCCTATTTTCATCAATAAATTATTCATTTCTCTCCTTTTTCTATGTGTCTCTTCTACAACTTTTTCTTATTCTTAGTGGAGTTTGAATCTACTGAGTTATTAATTTAGCATCTCCAAGAGACCCTTTATTTTGGCTCTTAAGTCAAAAGTTGAGGAGGGAGAAGAAAAATATTCCAAGAGACTCTTAGTGGCTCTTAAAATCACTAAGAGTCTATTCTCTCTTCTCTTCTCAACTTTAAGAGCCAAATTTTGCTCTTAACTATTATTATATAATATATTCATAACTACATACTCTTTCTCTTCCCACTTTCTTTTGCACTCTTATGAACTAAATAATAAAATATTAATTAAGGAGAGAATATAAAGAGAATTGTTGGAGATGAACATGTACTAAATCACTTAGAGCCTATATTTTATATTATTTATAAAGAGTGAACTAAAAGTCTCTTGGAGATGCTCCTAAGTTACTAAGAGTCATATTTTTTATAATATTTTTAAGTAACATGCTAGGAGACTCTTGGAGTTGCTCTTAAGAGCCACTTCTCTCTCTTCTCATGACTCTTAGCTTGTTTTGTATTAATATAAATTCATTCCCTCCAATTTGAATTTGAATCTTTGTCATAATGGAGTTCACATGAAGATCATTGTTGGAGTTTCCACACTTCTCAATAGGGCTGATCATTCGGTTAATTCGGTTAAAAACCGAACCGAATTAGAAAAACCGAAAATCCGAAATATTGATTTAGTGAAACCGAACCGAATCGAAGTTTTACTAAAACCGAACCGAAAACCGAACCGAAATAATTCGGTTTTTCGGTTCGGTTTATAAAAAAACCGAAATTTAAAACATTTTTTTAAAAAATTATTAATTATTATTAAATAGTAACATTATTTATAATCAATTACCTTTTCGGCTAAAATATATGGTTTTTAAACAAAATTCCCATTTTTTTAAAAAAATTTACACTTTTTCAACTAAAACATGTTATTTTTTCTATTTTTCCGTACTAAAATACTTTCTTTTTCAAAAATATCACGGACAAATCCTTACTTATTTATTTTAATACCTATTAAAACATAAAAGTAACAATTATTACAAACAATTTGTGCATCGCACGGGTTTTAAGCTAATATATATATAATTTTAACAAACATAAAAAATATTTCAGTTTTTCGGTTTTTAACCGAACCATAATTCTGAAAACCGAACCGAACCGATTTTATTTCGGTTTAATCCGAAAAACCGAAATAACCGAAATTTTCGAAAAAACTCAATCCAAACTGAATCGAAATATTTCGGTTCGGATCGGTTTTTCGGTTTCGGTTCGGTTTTGCTCAGCCCTACTTCTCAATGTATTACTAGGAGCTTAGTAGTTTATATTATGGCTTTATGACATTTTAAATCTTAATGTTTAAGGCTCTATACCCATTAATCCTAAATATTTTAACTAATACCTTTTAGCCCCTGAAGTACCCATCAAAGTCCAATTAACCTTTATACCAGTATTGATTAAAAAAAGTTTCAAACCGGTACAACTCGGATGGGTAAAACAGACATTTGACATTTAACTATAGTCATCTCTTACCCTATTTTCATCAATAAATTATTTATTTCTCTCCTTTTTCTACGTTTCTCTTCTACACCTTTTTCTTAGTATTCATAATACTCACAATTATTCCTTTTAGCCCCCTGAAGTTTACCAAAATTATTCCTTTTAGCCCCTGAAGTATCCATAACGGTCCAATTAACCCTTATACCGGTACCTTTACTAAATGTCAATTGTCTATTTTACTCATCCAAGTTGTACCGGTTTGAATTTTTTTTAGTCGATACTGGTATAAGGGTTGATTGGACTTTTATGGATATTTCAGGGGCTAAAAGATACGAGTTAAAATATTTAGGATTGATTGATATAAAACCTTAAATTTTAAGGTTTAAAAGGTCATAAAGCCTTATATTATTTTTAGAGTAAATTGCATATTAGTAATTGTTGGGCCGCGAGCAAGCCATAACTCCACACTAGTATAATATTATAAATAACATGACGCGGTTGTCCTTCCAACAAATGGATGCGATTTGGATGCTGCGTACTTGAGTCGAAAATGACCAACAACTTGTGCTCCTTTGCTTTATTTATGGCAAGATCACGTACAAGATCGTGGACCCGGTAACTCGGAACTTGTCCATTCAATTGCAAAAGTTCAACCTGAAGCAAATTGCGATTAATCAGCACATTCAAATAATCTTCAGCCAAATCCTCCATGACTACTCCTTCAACTCGTATGAGAAAATCACATGGTCTTCCGGGTACCTCGCAAGGTAGAGAAAACAATCTCTCATATCGGGAGACAAGTGATTATAACTCAAGCTCGGTATTTCTTCAATTTGGAAAGAGCCACCTCCCTTCAATTGTCTCCATATATGCTCCTTCACCTTTGACCAATAATCAAGGCCACTCAGTACCACAATTGCAAGTGGTAAACCTCGACATTTACCAACCATCTCCTTTCCTAATTTCTCCATATTTTTGGTTGTTGGTTTAGCTCTCTTACAGAACAATTGCCAGCTCTCCTCTTCCGTTAGAAAACGGAGTTGATGGACAAAACATTTGTCATCTACCATCTTTGCAACTTTTTGGTTGCGTGTGGTTATGATGACTCTACTACCGTTCTTCTGCTTTGGGAATGCAATTTTAATCCGTTCCCAAACTGTTATATCCCAGATATCATCAATCAACGCGAAATAGCAGCCTCGATCTTGAAGTAACTTTGGCAGGCACTGGAGCAAATCATGCTCATCCATGGTGGACAAAAATTGTTCATGCTCAGGTCCCATAAAAGATTTTACTATCCTCTTCAGAACATCTTTAATGATATATTCGTTGGATACACAAACCTTTGCACGAGTGTCAAAATGTTTAAACTCGCTAGAGTTGTACAACTTGGTGGCAAGTGAAGTCTTGCCCAATCCCCCAATCCCCCTTAGATCTGAGAATAGAATTAAAAAAATGACTTTTAGGGAGGGATTCTAGCTATCAAGTTCAGCCTTCAAAGTCTTAAAATCATCCTCCAAACCAACCACGTCCACCTGGTTATCAATGGCGGTTGTTATGAATAATGTTCTACGTTTCTGCTGCTCGTTTGGAGTGGCTAAGATGTTGTCAATGCCATACTCAATTCGCCTGTTCTTGATCACAACAATCCTTTCCTTGATTAATTCGATATCCTTGCCAGTGTCAGAAAGCATAACTTCTTTCTTGAAAATGCAAATACAGTCCCGAAAACGATCCAAGATACCTTGTTTGGGAGCTGCATGTTCTTGTTGGAGAGCATTGAAACCGCTCAGGATAGTAACTGCGTCATTAGCGACATCTCTGACGTTGTTCACCCAATTGCGGATTAGCTCCTCATCCTGCCTTGATTCTGCATATCTTACTG
This sequence comes from Heracleum sosnowskyi, assembly GCA_030848705.1. NCBI lineage: Eukaryota > Viridiplantae > Streptophyta > Magnoliopsida > Apiales > Apiaceae > Heracleum > Heracleum sosnowskyi. The sequence continues at coordinate 1,315,877 of CM061242.1, read as the reverse complement.
AAGCTTGGAGGTAGCCCAATTCGTCTCTGAGCCACCTTACATTCTCTTTGACTCCTATTCATCTCCCTCACAGTTACAAATGCATCACAATCTGCATTTCCCTGGGCCAAGCCACACACACCGCAGTCTCTTATAGAAATTTTGCGAGAAACATTTCTAATTACCCAGTTATGAAAACCTTTTCTTTTCTATCTCAAACAGAATTTGCAGGTCATGAAAGTGAGGAAAGATGTCTGTAAAAACTCTTTATTTAATTTTGTCGATAATTAAAATTCTGTAGAAACTGTTTATAAACAGAGCTGTGATATTGTTATGGTTCTGTTAATGGTTCTGGTTCTGGTTTCTCATCAAAAATTTCTTCCCGAAAATGTGATAAAAACCATTGAGAGTATTTTAATACTTTTTACTACAATTTGTGAATTACATTGATATAGAAACAACAAGGTCGAGCTACTTATTTGGTATGTAGATGTCCTCAAATCCATGCAACAATTGTAGAGACTCTACTTCCACTTAAAAGCTACATGGAAGTTGAGAACAGAGAAAATTTTGAATGCAGACTTTTAAGGCTGAAACAACAGAGATAGGGGTAAGAAAAAATATATTATAAATTTTTTTATTAATTGAAAACGGACAGAGTGAAATGCTATGGAGTGCCCTACATTCCGATAGCTCTGCCTGAGCTGTATATGTTTCATACCATATTTTCAACTAATTTTTCTAAGCAAGTAAAATATTATTAGAAAACATTATTGTAAAATGCTATACACGAAAAACTGAAAGTTAAAACTAAAACACATTCACAGGATTTAAAAACTAAAAAAGGTTTGATGGAATCTAGAAAGTGTTCTAGTTGGACCGGAATCTTCTTCGGTTTTAGTTGTACATAATTTAATTCATTTTTCTTTATAAATACAAATAAAAAATAGAAATATTAAAATTAAGAAAAATCGAAAGCGCAAATCTTTCGAATGTGAATAAAGAACCAAAAATAATAATGCATTTAAAGAATTTAAAAATGAAAGAAATGGAACCCAGACACGTTTTAGTTGATCCGGAATCTTCTTCTGGTTGTCACAAGAACGTGCTTGAAATTGTTTGAGAAGGGAAAGCGCCGTCTTCAACTTCCAATTCTTTCATATTGGGGAACGTGTATAATGTAAGTTATATGCTGAAACTGTTAACATATATAATATTATTATTATTGAATAATTCAGTTATTGTAATAGTTTTCATTGTTAGGACAATTTACATTTATTATTAGGCTATTGGCTATATTAGTGTTCTCTCTATTTGTAATCGATAACAAGTACATTAAGTACATTATAGTAAATTAAACATTACTTTTATATAATATCTTGTTAGGGGTTTTCTGGACACCTAAAGGTTATAAAGTGACTATTACTTGAGGGTAGGAAATTGTACATACCTCAACATATCATTGTAAAGAGCTCGCTTACAAAGCATGTATGATGCATATGGTACACTGCAATGATGCAATCCGAGTGAACAGAATGCACTAAGATGCAACAGCAAGAGCAAAAATTAAATCCGGGTGAGGGTCAACTTGTTTGAGAATTAATGTATTGTGATGTTCCACGACTAAATTTAAAATTTGACAAAAATATATTCAAAATACAAAAATGATTCACAAACGAAAAATCAATAAATTTATATATAACATTCAACACTCAACACGGAATGATCACAAAAAATTCACATAGACAACAACATTCTACAAATTCATCGTACAATTAATCCTGAAAACAATGAGATAAGAAAAGAGAGTACATATTTACATACTACAACAACGCAAAACAGCAAACTGCAAGATCATTTCACATAATCATTAACCAAATGAACTGAAGAAAAAATACAATATATAATGTTTTTTTTGCTAAGTAATAATATATAATGTTTATTTATTAAGAACAGAAAAAGTGATTTATCTACGTCTTATCTAATTGCGCTTGGGACGACGACATTGTTAATTTGTTCGGGATTTCAGTGTCGCAACTTGGGTAACAATACTTTTGTAGTTCTGTTTTGTATGTAGATCAAGTAGGATGACAACTCCTTTTGTTCTGTTTCAGAGATATATTACCAATATAAGATTTCTTCTCTACAAAAAAAAATTAATAGTTTGGTTGTGTTCACTTGGAGAGAATGTTAGAAAATGGAAAGTTTGAGGCATATTTTATATATGTTATTGATGGAATTTCCGGAAACTAACAATTGGAAGTTGTTCCTTGTTATGAGGACTTAAACTTTCATGTTTGGATCTAAGACATTTTCTTAGTGGAATCCAAAAATAAATTGAGTTGAAATATGTTGCTTGAAATGGGTTATGTGGGTTGTTTAAGTTGAAATAACTTATATCCCACATAGAAATGGTAATGAGAGGTTGGTGGGTTTATATAAAACCATGTGCAAGAGTAGTGTACAACTACTAAGGCATGTGAGTGTGTATGGTGTTATTATGTGCCTCACGCGCACACACACGCGTGCGCCGCCGCTCGCCTCGACACGACACGACACGGGTCGGGTCGAAGGGCGAATGTCTCGGCGTCTCGCGTACGCGAGGCGACCTGGGCGCGGAATTTTATTACTTGTTTATTTACTATTATTTATTGATTTAATTTAACAGTATCGGTATTTATTTGTAACAGCTTCACGAACTGGGTGTAACTGATATGAAATCCTGATGACAGTTGTTAATGTAATTAAATCAGAATATTTAGTATTAAATGTTATGTCTTCAGTTACAATATTTGGTCTGTTACGTTTTATTTTGTGTGATATATATATATATATATATATATATATATATATATATATATATATATATATACAAAATATAACGTTTGACAATATAGAGATACGTAACTAAGAAAACCCTAGCATAATATTCTTCTATGCTCTCTCTCTCAACACATACAGAATATACATAGTTTTTTGGGCGAACTGAGGTGCAGGTCGTTGTTGATCATTGTCATTACTGTGAGTGGATTGATCTGAACTGTTTTATCCTGGAAGTGATATTGCTGCAACTCAACACAGCGTAAGTGGGGCAATAATCTCTTCAAGAACAGTTAAGACTTCTCTAAGGCTTGGCGACTCAGCTGTTCTTTATCTTTCAGTATTTGTTAAAAGCTGCAGAGAGATAAGTGGTCTTTCTTATCTTGTTATTTACGGTCTCTAATTATTATATTGTTTCGACCTTCGTGTTTGTTTTGTTACTTGGTGTATTTGTATGTTCTTGTTAATTCAAATATATATAACTGCCCTATTGTTGCTGTGTAGTTAGTAATTATACCCAACAGAGAATAGAATAGGGAAGAAATGGAATGAAAATTGTAAACAAAATTTATGAAGAAGAAAAAATAGTGAACAAATATGAGGGGGTGAAAATTTCTTTTGATAAAGATTGTAGAGAAAACATGAAGAAGGAGAATGAATCATTCCCTCCAAAATATATAGTATACATGGGATAAATTGCTAGTTTAAATTATTTGAAAAGGATGAATTAAAGAATGAAAATCATGAACATTTTCCCTAATCTCTCCTAAAATAAGAATACAAATAACAATGAGAATAAAGTTCCTTAGATTACCTCAGGAAATTTACCTGAGACACTAGTATTAAATCCAATGTTAAATTGACACATGTCATATATATGCATGTAAATAGAAATATTGAATTTATACATGTATACAATATTAATAACTTTTTAAAGGAAAACATATACAGGATTGCATCAAATAAGGTAAACTCATAATGATACCTCAGGTAAGTTTCCTGAGATTATCTCAGGAACTTTATTCTCAATAACAATATCCAAAGTTTTAATTTTTTCTCAAAAATAAGTATTTTATTGATTATATATCCCTGAAGCGGAACAAAAGGACCCGAAATTAGGGGAGAACGGATGTTGTTATTTCGATATGTTAACAAATGTTTTATATGGATACAAAATCATTTCATTATTTGTTTTTCAAATTTTCGTTTTACATAATTTTTTAACTAATTTTTCTATCCAAGTAAAATAGTTTAGAAGAAAAGTAGAAAATGCAAATCCTTTCTGTTTTGAACCGGAATCTTCTTTGGTTTTAGTTGTTATACATAACAAGCCTATAACCCGTGCAAGACGACTTTAATATTATTTTAAAATTTACTTTTAAATTTTTTGAGATTTTATTACTTCTGAAAATGCTACCTTTTTAAAAAGAATTAAAAGTACTACTTTAATACTTTAAATCTAAAAAAATTATAGATTTTATAACAGTTTATTAACTTAGTAAGCATGTCTGTAAAAATAACTGTCAAAATTATCAATATATTTTGTTGTAATATATATAAATATAAATATTTTCAAAAAAAGGTCGTGTTTTTTAATTCTAAGTAAAGTATAATTAAAAGAGTTTATAGTTATGTTATATATGTGAGAAAATCGAAAATCAAAACTTTCAATGTTTCGGCTATTATATAATAGTACACATAAATAGATTAAATAGAATAAATTACCGAAAATTGATATCAAAACTTTCAATGTTTCGGCTATTATATAATAGTATAGTATAGATAGATATCGTCTGTGATAATTTTAGAAAATGAGAAATTTTAGTTAAAAAATATAAAAAAAATATACGCTTTGGCTAACAAAGGTAATCGGTTAATTATTAGTGTTTATAATATTACTATTTTATGTTACTAAATGAAATTGCATGTGATATTTTTGAAAAATGTGAGATTTTACTTACGAAAAATTTTAGTTAGAAAATATAAAAAAGAATATACGCTTTCGGAAAAACAGCTAACCGGTTATTTATTAGTAATTATAAATATTATTATTTTATTTCATTAAAAAGAACCGTCCGTGATATTTTTGGAAAATGAGAGGTTTTAGTTAGAAAATATATAAAATTAAAAATTTTAGTTAGAAAATATAAAAAAGAATATACACTTAGGCTAAAATAGGTAATTGGTTAGTTATTAACAATTATTATTTTATTATTTTATTTTAATAAATGAAACTGTCTGTGATATTTTTGGAAAATGAGTGGTTTTAGTAAGCAAAAATACAAAGCTTATATGTTTTAGTTAAAAAAGATAATTGCCCGTGATATTTTTGAAAAAGTAAGGAAATTTTTCAGAAAAAATAAAAAAAGTAATATATATTTTAGGTGTAAAAGATAATTGGTTATAAATAGTTAATATTATTATTTAATAATCTTTTTTATAAATAAATAAGGGTAATTAAGTAAAATCACGAAGTACAATTAAGTAAGGGAAATTAAGTAAAAGCACAACATACCAAAAAATATTTAGTATTATATCCAATGACTCTCATTAATTTAATTTAAAAGATCTAACGGTTAGAGATTGGATGACCAAAGACCCAACTACGAACAGACTACAAAAAGTTTTAATGTTTCGTCTTTAATATAATAGTATAGATATGTGAGAAAATCAAAAATTTCAATGTTTTGGCTATTATAAAATAGTACAGATAGATCGATTAAATAAAATAAATACCCGAAAATTGAAATTAAAACTTTCAATGTTTCAGCTATTATATAATAGTATAGTATAGATAGATATCGTCTACGATAATTTTAGAAAATGAGAAATTTTAGTTAAAAAATATAAAAAAAAGAATATACGTTTTTGCTTACAAAGGTAATCGGTTAATTATTAGTATTTATAATATTACTATTTTATGTTACTAAATAAAATTGCATGTGATATTTTTGAAAAATGTGAGATTTTACTTAGGAAAAATTTTAGTTAGAAAATATAAAAAGGAATATACGCTTTGGGAAAAAAGCTAATCGGTTAGTTATTAGTAATTATAAATATTATTATTTTATTTCATTAAAAAGAACTATCCGTGATATTTTTAGAAAATGAGAGGTTTTAGTTAGAAAATATATAAAAGTAAAAATTTTAGTTAGAAAATATAAACAAGAATATACACTTTGGCTAAAATAGGTAATTAGTTAGTTATTAACAATTATTATTTTATTATTTTATTTTAATAAATGAAATTGTCTGTGATATTTTTGGAAAATAAGTGGTTTTAATAAGCAAAAATAAAAAACTTATATGGTTTAGTTAAAAAAGGTAATTGCCCGTGATATTTTTGAAAAAGTAAGGAAATTTTTCAGAAAAAATAAAAAAGTAATATATTTTAGGTGTAAAAGTTAATTGGTTATAAATAGGTAATATTATTATTTAATAATATTTTTTATAAATAAGTAAGGGTAATTAAGTAAAAACATGAAGTACAATTAAATAAGTAAGGGTAATTAAGTAAAATCACAACATACCAAAAAATATTTAGTATTATATCCAATGGCTCTCATTAATTTAATTTAAAAGATCTAACGGTTAGAGATTGGATGACCAAAGACTAGACTACAAACCGACTACGAACCGACTACAAAAACTTTTAATGTTTCGTCTTTAATATAATAGTATAAATATGTGAGAAAATCAAAAATAAAAAATTTCAATGTTTCGGCTATTATAAAATAGTACAAATAGATAGATTAAATAGAATAAATACCCGAAAATTGAAATTAAAACTTTCAATGTTTCAGCTATTATATAATAGTATAGTATATATAGATATCGTCTACGATAATTTTAGAAAATGAGAAATTTTAGTTAAAAAATGTAAAAAATAATATACGCTTTTGCTTACAAAGGTAATCGGTTAATTATTAGTATTTATAATATTACTATTTTATGTTACTAAATGAAATTGCATGTGATATTTTTGAAAAATGTGAGATTTTACTTAGGAAAAATTTTAGTTAGAAAATATAAAAAACAATATACGCTTTGGGAAAAAAAGCTAATCGATTAGTTATTAGTAATTATAAATATAATTATTTTATTTCATTAAAAAGAAATGTCCGTGATATTTTTGGAAAATAAGAGGTTTTAGTTAGAAAATATATAAAAGTAAAAATTTTAGTTAGAAAATATAAAAAAGAATATACACTTTCGCTAAAATAGGTAATTGGTTAGTTATTAAGAATTATTATTTTATTATTTTATTTTAATAAATGAAACTCTCTGTGATATTTTTGGAAAATGAGTGGTTTTAGTAAGCAAAAATAAAAAGCTTATATGTTTTAGTTAAAAAAGGTAATTGCCCGTGATATTTTTGAAAAATTAAGGAAATTTTTCAGAAAAAATAAAAAATGTAATATATTTTAGGTGTAAAAGGTAATTGGTTATAAATAGGTAATATTATTATTTAATAATCTTTTTTATAAATAAGTAAGGGTAATTAAGTAAAAACAGGAAGTACAATTAAGTAAGGGAAATCAAGTAAAATCACAAAATACCAAAAAAATATTTAGTATCATATCCAATGACTCATTAATTTAATTTAAAAGATCTAACGGTTAGAGATTGGATGACCAAAGACCAGACTACAAACCGACTACGAACCGACTACAAAAACTTTTAATGTTTCGTCTTTAATATAATAGTATAGATATGTGAGAAAATCAAAAATAAAAAATGTCAATGTTTCGGCTATTATAAAATAGTACAGATAGATAGATTAAATAAAATAAATACCCGAAAATTGAAATTAAAACTTTCAATGTTTCAGCTATTATATAATAGTATAGTATAGATAGATATCGTCTACCATAATTTTAGAAAAGGAGAAATTTTGGTTAAAAAATATAAAAAAGAATATACGCTTTTTCTTACAAAGGTAATCGGTTAATTATTAGTATTTATAATATTACTATTTTATGTTACTAAATGAAATTGCATGTGCTATTTTTGAAAAATGTGAGATTTTACTTAGGAAAAATTTTAGTTAGAAAATATAAAAAAGAATATACGTTTTGGAAAAAAAAGCTAATCGGTTAGTTATTAATAATTATAAATATTATTATTTTATTTCATTAAAAAGAACTGTCCGTGATATTTTTGGAAAATGAGAGGTTTTAGTTAGAAAATATATAAAAGTAAAAATTTTAGTTAAAAAATATAAAAAAGAATATACACTTTGGCTAAAATAGGTAATTGGTTAGTTATTAACAATTATTATTTTATTATATTATTTTAATAAATGAAATTGTCTGTGATATTTTTGGAAAATGAGTGGTTTTAGTAAGCAAAAATAAAAAGCTCATATATTTTAGTTAAAAATGGTAATTGCCAGTGATATTTTTTAAAAAATAAGGAAATTTTTCAGAAAAAATAAAAAAAGTAATATATTTTAGGTGTAAAAGTTAATTGGTTATAAATAGGTAATATTATTATTTAATAATATTTTTTATAAATAAGTAAGGGTAATTAAGTAAAAACACGAAGTACAATTAAGTAAGTGAGGGCAATTAAGTAAAATCACAACATACCAAAAAATATTTACTATTATATCCAATGACTCTCATTAATTTAATTTAAAAGATATAACGGTTAGAGATTGGATGACCAAAGACCACACTACAAACCGAATACGAACCGACTACAAAACTTTTAATGTTTCGTCTTTAATATAATACTAGCCTATAACCCGTGCAAGGCACGGGCCTTAAAAATAATAAACTAAAAAATTTAATGTGAACGGAAAATATTAAAATAAAAGTAAAAATTAATATGATAAATTATAAAATGAGAAACTTAAATATTCATTCGAACATAAAAAAAAATACAAATGAGGCCGAGGAAGATAAATGAGGTATTATTAATATTATTTTATAATAAATAATATTAATAATAAGGACATATAGAAAATCTAACATGTTTTAATTAAAAAAATTAATTGACCGTGATATTTTTAGAAGTGTTTTAATTATATTAATTGTATTTATTAAAAAAATATGTTGACATTTTAAAATAAGTAAGTTTTTTTAATAAGGACAAATAGAAAAATTAACATGTTTTAATTAAAAAAAGGTAACTGCACGTAATATTTTTAGATGCGTTTTAATTATATTAATTTTATGTGTTAAAAAATACGTTCACTTTTTAAAATAGGTAAGTTTTTTTAAATAATTAAAAGTATTAAAATAGGTTTTAAAATATATAAGTTGCACTTGATATTTTTGGAAAAGATAGATTTTAATGATAACAAATATAAAATGTAATATATTTTAATTTAAAGGTAATTGCCCGTGATATTTTTGGAAAAATGTAGATTTTGTTAGAAAAAAATGTTTTAACTATAAAAGACAATCAGCTAGTTATTATTTTTATATTATTTTATTATTTATTAAATAGAGTATTAAAATAGATTTTAAAATAAATAAGTAAGGATTGCACCTCATATTTTTGAAAAATAGGGATTTTAGTGATGATGTGTTTTAATTATATTAATTGTATTTGTTAAAAAAAATACGTTCACTTGTTAAAATAGGTAAGTTTTTTTTAAATAATTAAAAGTATTAAAATAAGTTTTAAAATATATAAGAAAGAGTTGCACTTGATTTTTTTGGAAAATAGAGATTTTAGTGATAACAAATATAAAAGGTAATATATTTTAATTTAAAGGTAATTACCTGTTATATTTTTGGAAAAGAAGTAGATTTTGTTAGAAAAAAAATGTTTTAATTATAAAAGGCAATTAGCTAGTTAATATTTTTATATTATTTATTAAATAGAGTATTAAAATAGATTTTAAAATAAATAAGTAAGGATTGCACCTCATATTTTTGGAAAACATAGATTTTACTAATAACAAATATAAAAGGTAATATGTTTTAATTTAAAGATAATTGTAATGATATTTTTGGAAAAAGAGTAGATTTTGTTAGAAAAAAAATATTTTAATTGTAAAAGTCAATCATCTAGTTACTATTTTTTTGGTAACTTGACAATAATACAATTCCATTAAAGATTTGATTTGTAGTATCTTTCGTTATCCTAAAAAGAAAAAAGTATATTTGTAGTAGTGTATCCTAAATTTAAACAAATTAAATCCCACATTTCCATTTTTTTGATTAGATTTCAATATAATTTGATTTTTATGTAGTAAAATATAGTGAAATATTAATGTAGAATAAAACTTTCCCGAATTTTGATTATATTATTAATTTATTAATTAGAAAAAGTACCGAAAACCAAAAACCGACCGTTAACCGAAAACCAAAACTTTTAATGTTTCGGCTTTAATAATATAGTATAGACTAGCTTAAAACCCGTGTGATGCACGGATTGTTAATTGTTATTTTTTTATTATTTTTTTATTATTTTATTAATTATAATTGTGCAAAAAATAAGTAGACATGTTAAAATAGCTAAACACTTTTAATTAATTAAAAACATTAAAATAGATTTTAAAATAAATAAGTATGGGTTTGCCCGTTATATTTTTGGAAATGAAGGGTTTTAGTAAGAAAAAATAAAAAATGTAACATATATTTAGTTTTAAAAGGTAAATGCCCGTGATATTTTTGAAAAATGAGATTTTAAAATTTAATAATTAAAAGTATTTAAATACATTTTAAAATAAATAAGTAAAGGTTTCCTGTAATAGTTTTGGAAAAAGAATGGATTTTAGTGAGAAAAATAGAAAAAGACAATTGTAAAAGACAATTTCCTGTGATATATTTAGAAAAGAAGGGACTTTGTTAGAAAAAAATATATAATGTGTTTTAGCTGAAAAGGTAATTGGTTATAAATAGGTATTTGATTATTTATATTTTAATATTTTTAGTAATTGCATTTGTTAACAAAAATAAGTAGACATGTTAAAATATGTAAACTTTTAAAAAATAATTATAATATTAAAATAGGTTTAAAAATAAATAACTAAATGTTTGTCCGTGAGTAAGGAAAAATAGAAAAACTAACATATTTTAGTTAAAAAGGTAATTGCATGTGATATATTTGAAAAAATAGGGGAATTTGTTAGAAAAAATAGAAAAAATAATGTATTTTAGGTGAAAAAGGTAATGGGTTATAAATAGGTAATATTATTATTTAATAATATATTTCTATAAATAAGTAAGGTTAATTAAGTAAAAACACGAAATACAGTTAATTAAGGGCAATTAAGTAAAATCACAGACCAACCAAACTTTTAATGTTTCGTCTATTATATAATAGTATCGATAATAGTATAGATTTAATTCACTTCTTTTCTGGTACAAATTAAAAAATGGGAAATATAAAATTTAAGAAAAATAGGAAGTGCAAATCTTTTCAATGTGAATAAAGAACTAAAAATAAAAATGCAATTACACAACTTATAATTAAAGATTCGGAACCCAAAAACGTTCCAGTTGTACCGGAATCTTCTTGAGGTTGTCACAAGAAAGTGCTTGAAATTGTTTGAGAGAAGGGAAAGCTCCATCCTCAACTTCCAATTCCTCCATTTCGAAGAAACCATCTAATTTTAAAAATTGAAGGCTTGGAAATGCATTGTGACTGCAAACTATTTTGCTTCCAGCGTACACAACATACAACTCAAGAAAGGTAAGATTCGAAAAACTTCCCAGAGTGGGCATTGGATCTTCTATAAACTCACTATAAGCTAGCCTTAAATTCGTGACAGAATATGGCAGCAAACATAGTTTCAAACTCCCACTAATATCCATGTCTAAATACCTCAACTCATGCAGCTTAGATATCTCTCTAGGAACTGTGTAGCGTCTTTCTTCCCACCAAAGTTTGTAGCTTCTTCAGCTTGCCTATACTTGGTGGAATTTCTACAGGAAAACTAGAATTGGTGTCACCACCCATAAAGCCCAAGTAGTTTAAGAGAACTAAATTCCCAATTTCTTCTGGTACCCTCTCTGAATCCACACTCCTCATATCTAGCACTTTGAGATTTTTGAATTTGGTGTATATCAACTTCATTTCTTTTAATTCGACTTTAGCACTTGAATACTTTACTAGTGCTAATGAACACAGACATGAAGCATCAAATCTACGCTCAAGTAATTTCAAGTACTCACCTATTCCATTGTAAATGACATGACGCGGTTGTCCTGATAAATGGAGGGGATCTGCATGGTGTTTGCCGGAGTCAAAAACGACCAACAACTTTTGCTCCTTTGCTTTATTAATGGCAATGTCACGTACAAGATCGTGGACCTGGCAATTCTTAACTTTTCCGTTCCATCGCAAATCTCCAACAACCTGAAGCAAATTGCGATTAATTAGCTCATTCAAGTAATCTTCAGCCAAATCCTCCATGAGTACTCCTTCACGTTCCTCGGCTTCTAATATAAATTCCTCTGCCATCCATAGATGCTTCAGCTCGTCTAAGGCAATCACATGGTCTTCCGGGTACCTTGCAAGGTAGAGAAAACAGTCTCTCATCTGGGGAGACAAGTCATTATAACTCAAGCTCAGTATTTCTTCAATCTGGAAAGAGCCACCTTCCTTCAATTGTCTCCATATATGTTCCTTCACCTTTGACCAATAATCATAGCTCCTGTTGTGCAACAATAGTCCGCTCAGTACCACGATTGCAAGTGGTAAACCTCGACATTTACCAACTATCTCCTTTCCTAATTTCCCAATATTTTGCATTGCTGGTTCTGCTCTCTTACAGAATAATTGCCAGCTCTCATCTTTTGTTAGAAAACGGAGTTGATGGACGAAACATTTGTCATCTACCATCTGTGCAAATGCAATTCTAATCTGGTCCCATACCTTTATGTCCCGTATATCATCAATCAACGCCAAATAGCGGCCTCCATCTTGAAGTAACTTTAGTAGGTGCTGCAGCAGATCATGCTCGTCCATGGTTGACAAATTTTGTCCGTGCTCAGGTCCCAGAAAAGACTTTACTATTCTCTTCAGAACATCTTTAATATTATATTCGTTGGACACACAAACCTTAGCACGAGTGTCAAAAGGTCTCAACTCGCAAGAGTTGTACAACTTGGTGGCAAGTGAAGTCTTACCCAAGCCCCCCATTCCATGAATTGAAATGATTTTGAGGGTCAGATTCTCGCTATCAAGTTCAGCCTTTAAAGTCTTAAAATCATCCTCGAAGCCAACCACATCCACCTGGTTATCAATGGCGGTTGTTCTTAACAATGTTCTCTGTTTCTGCTGCACGTTTGGAGTGGCTAAGATGTTGTCAATACCGTACTCATTTCGCTTGTTCTTGATCACAACAATCCTTTCTTTGAGTAACTCGATATCCTTGCCAATATCAGAAAGCATAAATTCTTTCCTGAACATGCAAAGACAGCCCCGAAAAAGATCCAAGATAGATTGTTTTGGAGCTGCATGTTCTTTTTGGAGAGCAGTGAAATCGTGCAGGATAGTTACCGCGTCATTGGCGACATCTCTTATGTTGTTTACCCAGTTGCGGATTATCTCCTCTTCCTGCCTTGATTCTGCATATCTTACTGAAGATTGGAGGTAGCCCAATTCATCTTTGAGCCACCTTACATTGTCTTTCACACCTTTTCGAATGTTAACTTCTTGGGCAATAAATTCGCCAAGCTTACGACTGGATCAACCATTCTCCTCTAGAACAACAAGAGGAATAATACTAATCTTTTTAAGTGACTGAGGGAAGCTGGAGATTTTATGATTTGTTTGTTTTGTTAGGCCATATGTAAGCTTTATATATAGTACACAAATATATATGTAAATGGTTCAGAGATTATTTAACTAATCTGATCGAACTGGATTTTGATAGAATATTGAGTATTAATAGCTGTAGATATTAGACCTTTCTTGTTTGCTGCGTATATGGTGTCTTTGTAAGATGTTTCCAAAGTTTCAATTATTGGATTTCACGTTGACAACCAGATGGTATCAAATATTTAGCCTCTTTGGCTGACGAGACTTATGGCTTTATAAAACCATTAAGAGCTGGGTGACCTTAACTTAACTTATATGACACTTATTCATTTTAAACTATAAGTTATAAGTCAACTTTTTTGTGATACCCAAACACATTAATGTAACAGTTAAGAAAGTTCTCTCACATTTTCCTCTCTACTCTTATTTTATTTTCTTTATCAAAATTACTAGCTGATAACCCGTACGGGCCGAGCATGTGTCGACATCAACATTATAATATTGATAAATATTAATAAATATTTTTAAAAAATATATTTGTCGAGAATTTATAATAAAAATATAATAAATAAACAACTATTTAATTATGTAGTTATAGACAATCGAACCGTTTGTAAAACTAAAGAAATTAAAGTAAATAAATAAATCTTGTATGATTACGTAGCTGCAAGGAATCGAACCCTCGATGTAGCTAATAAATTTAAAGTAAATAAATAAATCTTGTATAATTACGTAGTTGCAAAGAATCGAACCCGGATTTTGTGATAATCAAATTTGGTACTTTGGTATCGTGCGCCATTTTCACATTATTTTGCTTATTAATATTAATTTTAATTATTAAAAAAATTATTAAAAAATGTAATTATAGATATTTGAATGATAGAAATATATAATAAATAAATACTATTTAAATATTTAAATATGTGGTTAAAGGCAATTAATCTTGAATTTGATACCGCGCGATATTTTAACATTATTTTCTTTATTAATAAAGAGTATAGAAGTTATAGACAATTGAACTTTAAATGAAATTAATGAAATTAAAGTAAATAAATAAATCTTGTATAATAACGTAGTTGTAAGGAATCGAACCTTGAATTAAGCTAAAGAATTTAAATTAATAAATGTTATACATAGTTGAGAGGAATCGAACAAAGGTCACGTGATAACCAAATTTGGTACTTTGGTACGTGATAACCAAATTTGGTATTTGATACTTTTGGTACCGTGCCCGTGCGTCATTTTCACATTGTTTTCGTTATTAAAGAGTATAGATTTGGAGCACACAAGTAAAGTTGCGTTGAGATGGGATTTAACGTTCTGATTTGACAATCAGAACTTTCAGAGCACGAACAAGATTTTTCCACCAAAATAAAAACAAGCTATTTGCCTTCTATCTACTACATGATCACTGAACATGGTTATTAAAGTCCTCAACTTTTGCTTTCATTTTTTTTAGCACTTCAAATAATTTGATCAAATGTTTCTATCTACATAATTAAATAATATTTATTTATTATAGACTTTAATATTAATTTCATGTTAAATTCTCTGCAAGTACAAATTTAAATAAAAAATTAATTTTTTTTATTCTCAATATTTTAAATTTATTTTTTAATAATTTAATTTTTATTTTTTGATCCGTGCTTAAAACAGGTTATCGGGTAATAATACTTATACCGATGTACGGATATGAACACAAGAGGGAATTTGTTACACTAACTTTGCTAGAGAACCCTAAAACTTTTGTACTTATGCGATTAATTAGCTGTACATAGGTATAAGTATTCACTATCCATAAAATTACTATTTAAGTTATGTATATGAAAGTTAGGTTCACCAGCTAATTTAATAATTTTTCCTATTAAATTCCCTCTTTCGTCCTCTTTGTTACACTAACTTTGTTGGAGAACCATTAAACTTTCATGGCAAACGATGACACAGGCGCTTCATCAACGAGGCTTGCAAAATTACTACTCTCTCATACTTCTCTTGCCATACTGCAATGAAAATAACATGGTTAATTGATTCGACCTCCAGCCTATAGCAGCTACAATTTTTATAATCTGAAGCAATATGACATCTAATTAAATAGGACGTCCTTCACTGCTAGACTTCCCTTACACGCTCGCCAAACAGAGTGGCTAAGTTGTGGAGGACTACCAAGACCCCATACCATGCGCCAAATCTGTCTACCATCTTCATTGGAAGCAGACAACTCTATTTGTAAATCTCCCCAACCGGCCAAGATAATATCCAGATTTTACCGAGTATTCACCACATTTTGATGCCCGCCAATATAATTTGTCTTCATGGATCCTTGTAGATAACGGAATACTTAAAATTTTGTTACCAAGTTCTTCTGAGAATATATTCCGAATCATTGCACTCTACATGTTCCACTTTCCACATCAATTAAGTCATTAACTTTAAAGACTCCCAACTTTGCCAATGTAATTTCTTGTTTGATCCATCAGAACCCCACCAAAACCGAGGTAGCAGAGAATGTATCTCATCCAGTAGCCCATCCGGAATTTTAAAGACGCTCATCATATATGTTGGAATAGCTTGAGCCAACGCTTTTATCAAAATTTCCTTTCCAGGTCTAGACATCAGTTTTTCTTTCCAACCTTGTAACATCTTCCAAATTCTCTCCTTTAGACATGCGAAAATTTCTTTCTTCGATTTACCAATTATAGTAGACAATCCCAAATATTTCTCTTCAACCTCTTTTACCCCCAGCGTATCAACGATTTCCTACCGTCAACTTGCATTACCCTTCACTGAAAACGACATCTGTTTTATGTGGATTGACATACTTTGTCTATATCTCTCTCATATTTGCTAATTATTTCAGCTATCACGGAGCATTCTCCAACAGTCGCTTTAGCAAATAGAATACCATTGTCATCAAAAAATAAATGACATATTCTAGGAGCATTAAGTGTATTAAGTGTGACTCTCGTGCTGCGTGCATAAATAGACATATCTGTTGTACATCATAAGAGATATCCGGCCTGGTGAAAGTGAGGTACTGTAAAGCACTTGCATGACTCCTATACATGGAAGAATCAATAACAGGCTCTCCGGATGTGGCGCTAAGCTTATTCTTAGTGTCTACCGGAGTTGACACTACCTTGCAATTACTCATTTTGGCTTTGTATATGATCTCTTCCGCATATTTCTTCTGACAAAGGAACATATTATTTGGGTGGCAGAGTGACAGAAATGCCAAGAAAATAACTCAATGGCCCCAGATCAATAATGGCGAATTCGGCTTTAAGTAATGAAATGATATCAAGCCGTAGTTTTTCAGAGGAAGCGGTCAACACAATGTCATCAATATAGACTAATAAGTATGCCATCTGATTTCCTCGTCGAAAAATAAACAAAGAGCTATCACATTGTTACAAACCAAAGTTCTCATCTTTATGAACTAGCAAGAATGTGCAGAAACAAAATAGATGATCTTCATCTCTTCATCAACAATATCAAAGTGTTTGTATGTATATTTACAAAGTCACCAGACTGTGATAAGCTCTGTAAACTTTAGAGAGAAAAGTGAAGTAAAGTGAAGTCCCAAATTGACACTTAAACTAACAATGTCTCTACATTCTCTACACCACGAAGACTATATCTCTAACAAACTTCCTAACAGATTCCGGCGGGAAGCTGAGCTGGCCACAACTTAGTCAGCAACAGCTGGCATCTTGCACACTAACAGCCTCCCTCAAGTTGGTGTGGGAAGAGACGAACACACACCCAACTTGGACAAAATATGTTGTGTAGAAACCAGCCCAGATTTAAGCTTCTGACGAACCAAATGACAATCTATGTCAATATGTTTAGTTCTCTTATGAAACACAAGATTAGAGGCTATATAAAGAGCTGACTGATTGTCACAAAACAATGGAACATGAGTAAGATTGATGACATGTAACTCAGTAAGGAGAGACACCAACCAAGTAACCTCGCAACAAGTGTCAGCCAAACTACGATATTCAGCTTCTGCAGACGAGAGTGAAACCGTATGTTGTTTCTTGCATTTCCATGAAATAAGTGTACCACCAAGAGTAAGACAGAAACCAGTTAGAGATTGACGAGTAAGCTGACAACTTCCCCAATCGGCATCACAAAAGGCAGTGAGTACTGGATTGGCTCGAGCAGCATAGAACAACCCTTGAGAAGCAGTATGAGCGAGGTAGCGTACCAGTTTCAAGGTCGCATGCCAGTGAACAGACTGAGGGGTATGCATAAATTGTGCCAATATATGCACTGCATATGACAAGTCAGGACAAGAAATGGTAAGATATATCAAACGCCCAACTAGTCATCTATAACTGGTGACATCAGTAAGATAAGGGCTATCAGAAGGTTGTTGCAATCCATGATTTTTTCCATAGGAACCAAAGAACTCTTCGAGCAAACTGACTCAAAATCCTTGAGATTATCATAAGTATATTTTTTCTAATTCATAAAGATTCCGTAGGCATTGCGAAACACTTTAATCCCGGAGAAGTAATGTAAAGCACCCAAGTCTTTTATTTTAAACTGAGTGCCAAGAAAGTCTTTTACTTGAGACAGCAACACTGGATTATTACCAGTCAATATCATGTCATCGACGTATATTAACAGCAATAAGATGGAACCATGCTGAGAATAAACAAATAAACTTGGGTCACCTGTTGAATGAATCCAAAGGACAATAGAGCTGAAGAAAGAGCAATAAACCACTGTCTAGGTGCTTGTTTAAGTCCATACAAGGACTTAAGTAGGCGACACACTAGTTTGATAATAGGGTACTTCTTCAGAATATGCTCAGGAATATTGTAGCCAGGAGGGCATGACATGTACACTTCCTCTACCAAAATTCCATGTAAAGAAGCATTAGTGACGTCTAATTGAGTTAGTACCCAATTATGCATAGTAGAAATTGCCAACAAAATTCGAAATGAGGTCATCTTAGCTACTGGAGCGAAGGTTTCAAAGTAATCCATATTAGCCGTTTGAGTAAAGCCTTTTGCAACAAGACGTGCTTTATATCGATCAACTTTACCATCAGCTAAGTACTTTACCTTGTATAACCATTTACATCCCACTGTCTTTTTGTGAGGAGGTTGTTCGCACAAAATCACGCAAGCGTACGCGGTCACAAGTAATATATGAATAAGTCAAGTTCGTTCCCACAGAGACTGGTTTAGGTTACTATAGTTATGCACTTATGCAACAATGTATGGCTATTGTTCAACGCTAAGACAAATATCAAATTTGTGTTGTGATTATCTAATTTAACTAAGAAATTTACTAAAACAATAATTAACTAAGGAATTTACTGTTGAATTACTTATGAGAATAAAACATGGGATCCTAACTTCATTTAATACTTCATCTAGAGTTTTATGCCTTTAATCAATGTATGCGACGGTTATGACAACTAATCGGACAACACGAAATCAGTACACGCTACCTTTCAGTATACGTATACCAAACCACTCAAACATCCACAAAAGAGATAGAAGTTAGGTAGACACCAATTATGCTTAGACCTTATATGTCTATAAGATTTGAAAACATAATGGTTTAACGAGCAAGTTATCCATTCAGATTACATAGGGCAGGTAAGATGGTTAAAATTACCTACGAATCATGCATGACAAATATACATAAACCTATGCTAGCATGGCAAGTTCTAAACCTCTATATCCACTTTCGCAATCAATAGAGATTAACAAACAACTTAGATGTTAGCTACGCATCCGAGAAGAATAAGCACAACCATACTAGGAAGCCAATAATTCATCACACACAGATCTTTAAAACAATTAACTACTAAAATCCATAAATAAATCCGTTAGAATCCCATGACAACGATTAGTTCATAATCGAACCACTCGTCATCATGGGTTCTGATGAAAACATGATAGTAAGTAAGTCTGGAATACTACTAAAGAATACTAATAAGGTTTACGAAAACAACTCCAACGAGAATCCAAAGTATCGCCTAATTAGAAGAATACAAAGATAAGATGAAACTAGGTCTTCATAATCAGCCGTCTTCTTGTTCTCTCTGGTGATTAGGGATGTAGATATATATATATATCCCCTTTTATAAAATCGTCCCCCATGATTTTATACAGCCCCTGCGGTTGACTGGTCATTGCCCCTTTCCAAAACAGAACACAAACAGTCCAAGAATTCTGAAACTTTGCTTTCCTTGCGCTTCCAACTCCCGCAACTGCATGGCTTTCACATTGATGCTCTACACCACCATATAATCTTGGAAACTCCACAACTCTGCCAATTCTGTAGCTCTGCACATTCTAACTAAAAACACATTAAAAACATCAAATACTTGAGTACAATCAGTCAATTTAAGCCGATATGAAGCGTTCCAAGTAGATATAAAATCCGATTATCACACCCCCAAACTTAAACCGATGCTTGTCCTCAAGCATAAACAAACTCTATATATAAAATGCAATGCATGAATGCAACTAATATGCTAATGCAGACTATCCCCTCAGACTAACCATAACCAATCAACAAGCCAACATCTCAAAAAAATGCAATGTTCCAAATAGAGCTCGACCAAATCCCCGTATACTAACAATACAAACACAAAAACGTGCGTGTGTGCGATGCTCATCAATATACTCCCAAACTAAATCAAGGCCATAACCTATTCTTCGCCAAAACAACCACAAGCTTATAAACAGAATGAACGCTAAACACTCAATCACTAGAGACACCTCCATAATCCACTTGAGATAGACAGGAACTGTAATATCCCAAATTTTTGTAATATTTAAAACCTTGATGAATAGTAAATTCCACTGATGAATAGTAAAATTTCTGAGGAAACGTTTTTCAGACCACCTATGTAGGTGACATGGAATGAATGTTTCAAAGTTATATTATTGATGTATAGGAAGAATAAGTGAATGCAAATGCAATCAGAATAAGAAGATTCCCATTCGAGTTTTAAATCACTATTCACTGAACAATCACGGAAGTATTGATTTGATCGTTTTAAGAAGGTATGTGGAATGAGAAATACATGATCATATCTTAAACCAAGGTGAGAAACCTAGGGTTATATATTAGACAAAGGTAATGGAAGGGTAAAGGAAGTACCCTAGCTTTGGTACAAAGAAACGTCTTTAGAACCACTGGAAACTATCGCGAAACAAAAGCGTAATAAATTATGGATTAAACCCTAACAAAAGGAGGAGTATTATATGAGATCATCAAGTGCAATATATAAAAGAATTGAGAATGCAAAGGATGACATAAGCATGATGCAAGGGGATGACATAAGCATGACAAGGTGATGACAAGGTGATGAATCACCACCTTGTCACCACTTTCACCACCACCACAAGTTCATTTGTGCCTTGTCATTGGTGACAAGCACATGTATTAGCCACACAAACAAATCAGCAAAGTCTTGAGGTTAATTAGACAAAGCCAAAAGAAAAGAAAAACAAAACAAAACAAAACAAAAAGAGAAGTGTCAAGAACATGAAGCATTCGGCTATTCTTCATCCTTCAAGTCCTTAAAAATTTTGCTCATACTTCCACTCATCCATAATTCTTGATCTTGGGCTCTAAATCACCCCCTTCCAATATCCAAGGTAGATCTCTAATCTTAGCCTCATCCATGTATGATAGCTTGGTCAAAATTGGATGCAAAGTTGATGATGAATAGTGATGTGAATAGTAACCTCATAGAATCTTGATTTGTTTTGATGATTTTAGGTTTGATTTACATAGTTAAGGAGCAAGGAAGGATATATCATCAATATATAGTCTTTGTTAAGCTCCAAGGAAGGTATAAAACTTCTTTCTTTCTAAGATTCTTGCTTGATCTAGTAAGTTAGAAGTGTTTGATAAGAACCATGTTAAGATGAGGCATGTATGCATGATTTTAAGCATGTTTAATGATTGATTTGTGGATGAACTTGTGAAATAGAGGGTGACCTTATTTGGACAGTTAAATGGTAGTATAGACTTGAGTTTGATTGGTGGTTGGATTGATGGTTGATTGTAGTATGGTTGAGTGTTTAAAAAAACACGGGAAGTACGCATAAGCGTCGTTACCATGCCGGATTTTACTTAGGTACTTTAGACAGAGACCATGGCCAAGATACAGAGCATAAACTTGATGTCTCTGACCATGAGCATGTAGGCTCTGTTTCCTAGATTATTTTAGCGAAAGAATCGTATCGTTTTGATTTACGGTTTAGGAGTAGCGTCCGTTTTAGTAAAAGCGGTTTCGCGTAACGAGATAGTTCATTGTATGAACTTTGAGATAGGGATCAAGCCCTTTAAAATTGGAATTTGATTGAGATATTAAAATGGATACTAGAATGTATAATAAGGAAAGGAAGCCTAGAAGGATTCGAGTTGAAAAGATGAGTTGGTGATTTTATAAAAATACGCGAACGAAAGTTGCGCGAGTGAAATACCCTTAAGAGGATAGTTTAAAACAAAGAAATGGTAAAGTAAAAGAACTTGGGATTTGTGAATGGTTTTCACCCAAGCTTTTGACTTAGAAGTTTACGGAATGTCACGAGGTTATAAATGACCAAGAGCGAGACATTTAAATTTCATTAATAGAACTGTAGTGCTTGAGTTATAGCACAATAAATGGTTCTAGGGGACTGACTGTGAATTATATATCTTATTATAGATCAACGCGCACACTCTCAAGCCCCCACTACTATACCTCCAAGACCCCAAGGCAAGTTTTCAAACCCTATACCATAGAATAATGTTGTTGTGATATATGCTGTGATATTGTTATATATATGCTGATTTATGCTGTGTAATAGCGTAAAACTGTTTTCGCTTTATAAAAGCGGTGTAAGATATAATGTTTATATGCTAGATAAATACTAGATATAAACCAAAGTTAATAGTTAAAGACTCTAAGTATAGAGTGCTTGTACGATGGTTTTAAAACTTAGACCGGGAGTCAATTATTATTTTAATTAAACTACTGTCCAAAAGCTGGAAGGTTCCAGGGACAGTTGTATTTTAAAAGGTTATTAAATATCCCAATATCTATATTGTGGGATATTTAAGGTGAGATATTTAAATAATATTATAATATATATTATTTGAATATTATTTAATTAAGTGAATATTATTTTGAATATTCACTTAAGTGTTTTATATTGAATAATAATTCAATATATATTATTTGAATATTATTTAATTAAGTGAATATTATTTTGAATATTCACTTAAGTGTTTTATATTGAATAATAATTCAATATATATTATTTGAATATTATTTAATTAAGTGAATATTATTTTGAATATTCACTTAAGTGTTTTATATTGAATAATAATTCAATATATATTATTTGAATATTATTTAATTAAGTGAATATTATTTTGAATATTCACTTAAGTGTTTTATATTGAATAATAATTTAATATTTATTATTTGGGTATTTATTAAATATTCCAAATATGATTTAAAATCATATAACCTTATTATATGATTAAAGGTTCTAATATTTATACAAGTATATAACTTCCTGATTTCAGAAAAGTTAATTAAAATTTGAGATTCCCAACTATTATCTTAAGATAATTAAAAATAATTAAGTGTGGTTAGTATTTTCTAACTCATCGAAAAACTGGGAATCTAGTTCAAGGATTCGATGACAGAGTTTTATTTCCATTGTTCCTCTAAAATATTTATAACTAGGGGATAGCTCCCCCATTCAAGTAGAGTGTTTCAAACTCGCTGAACTCTGATATTTCAATAAACTCCCTGGTCATGATTTCAAAATGCGTAGTATTCATCGGTAGTCTCGTTGACTAATGTCAACCCACTCTTGACTTACTCCTTTCAAATGCTCTGGAGTAAGGTGTTCTAAACGGTTACAAAGTTTTGACAAGTATTCGTACTTGGGAAATGTGGAATTAACTTCCGATTTCCGTTTCATTAATGTTTTTCATCATGGGAATTGGAAAGGCCTACACGGCAATGAAATAAGTGCCGGGGTAGTGCCAAATTTATCGAGGCTTGCCCGGTGATGAAAAGTAGGCACCGAGGTAGTGATCTCTTGAGTGCTAAGGCTTGCCCGGTGATGAAAAATAGGCGCCAAGGTAGTGATCTCTTAGCACAATGGCCCGTATGCGGTCAGGGTGATAACCGAACAGGAAGTCGTCCTTCTACTAGTAGAAAAGAAAAGTTACGATACAACGGCTGATCACCGTGTATCGGGTGTTCCAGTATATTCCCTTCCCTCCAATCGGAGTTGAGCTGCACATTGTAACAAAAGCCTAGGCGCTGAGTTACTGATAATGTGACAGTAACGAGTAATGATGTTCCTCATACAGTAGTCGTACTGTATGGCATGTTTTGACGAAAAGAGAAATAAATATATCATTCTATATACGAATGAAGTTTTCTTTAAAGGTTTTCCTTTATGATATAAGCTCACTTATATGCTTATGTTGTATTGTATTATTGCTGGGCTGAGTGCTCACTCTTGCTTTTTCTTTCTATACATATATATCACAACACAACAACTAGAGTAGATGGCCAGGATTCGTCGTACCGCCCGGAAGCGCGTCAGGGACATTCAGGCCGCATGTAGCATGGTTGTTACAGAGGATCAGGTAGGAAACCTGAGTGGTTCGGAGTGTAACTCTTGTTGCTCCGTTTTAATTATAAGTATCACTTATGTATATTAATGAACAAGAACAAACTTTTGCGCTACCTTATGGTTTCACATAGAAATCATACTGGTAGTAGGTTGCAAGTATTTTACTTTTGGGTTGTAATAACTTTAAATTGTGGATCATATGACTACTGTATTGTAAGTTCGTTTCTGAGACATAACTGGCGTGAGTATATTGATGGTGGGGTCACCATGTGTGTTGATCGTTATATTTGGACTCAAGTATTGAGTGTTTTGTATGGAACAAGGGATAGTGACAACTCAGATCTCTAACCCCGGGTCTGGGGGTGTTACAGGAACTCATGCTTTATTACGACACATACACTATACATAACACACATGCTTATTTGACCGTGCAATGGATGAGACCCCAAAAGGCTTATACAATAATACCCATGTAGCGAGCGTTAGGTTAGTGGATCCCAGACCGGAAAAGTCTTAGGTCACTAGGCACAAAGTCCCCTAGAACTTAATTGCTCGAGTATTTAAAGAGCTCACCCTGATCAATTCTGCATAAACACAACTAACACAACTTTTTTTTTCTTTTTTTTCTCTTTTTTTTTCTTTTTTTTTTTCATTTCGGAATGAGTGCGCTTTGCTTTTCCTCATCCCTCCCTAGACTACTCATTTTTACAATGAGCGACTACTAGCCATTTGACGCCTAGCCTTTATTAACAACTAGCATGAAATCCCTGGTTTCCCCCAAACTTATATTTTAGTGCTCCTTCGTTTTCAAGGGAATAGACGAACATTCTAAATGTAAGCAAGTGATTAAATTCTAACAGCCAAACAAACATGGTCTAATCAAATCCAAAAGCAACCAATGAGACTTATGTAAGTGATTTGTTTCTGGAATGCAAGTCAATTTCATAGGAACTTAAATCAACCCTCTATTCATCATTACCACACTCCAATCAACATCGACTCATCAACGGAAACAGCCAAGTCCTACAGGATCATGAAATATGCTATGCAAATGCAACTAAATGGACTCACATGATAGATATAAACAAATATGCAAACATAATGCTCTATATGAACAGTTATGCAAAGATATGAATGAACTAACTACATATGCAATATGAATCCTACATGACACACACACTAATACTGCTATTCCTTAATTATCACCCCCAAACTTAAAGTATTCAATGTCCGCATTGAAGGTAATAACAAGGAAAGTGCAGAGAGTACCTAATCTTCAGCAGAACCACCCTCCTCAGGTGGTGTATCCGGTGGTAGATAGACAGCATCAGCTCCAAAGTCAGGCCAATCAATATCAACTCCAGTGGCTTGGAATGCAATACCCAAAGCCTGAGTCAAGTCCTGACTTAACCTCTTTTTTGTGATTTTTTTTCAATTTTTTTTTCTTTTTTTTTTCTTCTGGAAGTACCTCAAGCGCGGGCGCGCTTCAACAGGGCGCGGGCGCAATCCTTCTTCTGCCAATTTTTTTTTAATCATACTACAGAAATGCGTGGGTTGCCTCCCACGAAGCGCTTGTTTTACGTCAATTTCTTGACGTGAATCCGTCTTCATTCAGTCGCAAGAACGGTGAACATCGACTCACGGGTCACTGTATTACCAACGTCATGCTTCAGCCACTGACCATTAACCTTGAACGCTTCGTCCGGAAACTTATGGAAAATCTCTACTACATCATGCGGAAATGCTGATTTAACCGTGATAGGCTCCGACCACCTCGACTTACTCTTTCCTGGAAAAAATCTGAAGCGAGACTTGAAACGCAGAACTAGCTGACCAGGCACAAATGAATGTTTCACCACCCCTCTTTCATGCCAGTCCTTAACCTTGTCCTTATATAGCCTGTTGCTCTCGTAGACTTTACCGTACCTCAATTGATCCTGCAGTGGTTGGAGTTCAAGTGTAGGAGCTTCCTCCATAGATGGTTTAAGTCGCTCCTGAGAATTGTTCAGCTCTGCTAATCCAAGAGATTCGAATGGCGCATCAATTTTTCTTTTCCACGGAGGTGCATTCAACAACTGAAGTTGCTCTGCTCTTTCTTCGTCTTCGATATCAGAATCCCCTATCAAGACTCTCTCCACTGTATCTGACTTCAGCGGTTGTTCAATCTCTGTATTGACGACAGAATCGACCATCTCCAATTTAAAGCACTCTTCTTCCTCAGTTGGAAATTTCATTGCCTTGAACACGTTAAAAGTGACCTTCTGATTTTGAACCCTCATTGTAAGCTCTCCTTTCTACACATCGATCAAAGTTCGGCCTGTAGCTAAGAACGGTCTTCCCAAGATAATCGGAATCTTCTTGTCTTCCTCAAAGTCCAGAATAACAAAATCAACAGGAAAAATGAGCTTATCCACTTTAACCAAAACATCATCCACTATACCTCTTGGATATGTGATAGACCTGTCAGCCAGCTGTAATGACATAGTAGTAGGTTTAGGCTCAGGCAGCCCAAGTTTTATGAAGACAGACAACGGCATCAGATTAATACTGGCTCCCAAGTCACACAAGCACTTGTTGAAAGATAAGTTACCGATAGTGCACGGTATGGTGAAACTCCCTGGATCTTTGAGTTTAGGATGTAACTTCTGTTGTAGGATAGCACTACATTCTTCTGTAAGAGCGACGGTCTCTAACTCCTCGAGTTTCAACTTCCAAGATAGAATACCCTTCATGAACTTTGTGTAGCTCGGCATTTATTCTAGAGCTTCCGCAAAAGGTATATTGATATGCAACTTCTTGAAAACCTCCAGAAATTTAGCGAATTGCTTATCCAACTTTTGCTTCTGAAGACGTTTAGGGAATGGCGGAGGAGGATAAACTTCCTTGCTCTCTGTAGCTTGCTTCAGAACAGATTTCTCAGTCGAATGGTTGCTAATTTCCATATCGTTTCCCACCTGATCAGATTTTTCCTCCACTTTTTCATTTTCTGGCAGAAGGGAAGGCGCGGGCGCGCTCTGAACAGCGCGGGCGCGCTCTGGGTTCTGTTCAATTTCCTGATTTTCTTCGTCTTGCAGCATTTTTGAGTTCTGTTCATTCGTGACCCTTCCAGATCGCAAGGTAACTGCTTTTACATGTTCCTTGGCCTCCCGTTTGCCTGGATTAGCTTCCGTATCACTAGGGAGAGTTCCATGTTGTCTATTCAACAAAGCATTAGCAATCTGACCGATCTGATTCTCCAGAGTTTTGATGGAAACAGCTTGGCTCTTGCACATTAGCCTCAATTCTTCCAATTCAGATTTTTCATTAGACGACTGACCAACACTGCCATGAGATGATTATTGAAACCCTGGTGGTTGATATGGTTGCCTTGGAGCATACTGCTGCTGAAAACCAGAAGAATTGAATGGTTTAGCTCCATACTGCTGATAAGGTTGTTGTGGTTGTTGCATACCACCCTGATTGTTACTCCAGCTAAAATTTGGATGGTTCCTGTTATTCGGATGATAGGTATTAGGCACTGGCTGCTGTGGTCTCTGGAAATTGCTCACAAACTGTGCCGATTCACTAGATATGGCACATTGAGTCGTGTCATGTGCACCTGCACACAGCTCACAAACACTAGCCACCTGCTGAACTCCATAGTTAGTCAGAGAATCCACCTTCATAGACAAAGCCATTAGCTGCGCAGCTATAGCAGTAGCTGCATCCACTTCCAGAATTCCTGCTACCTTGCCTTGTGATAACCTCTGTGTTGGATTCTGGTATTCATTAGCAGCCATCATCTCAATAAGTTCGTAAGCTTCCTCGTAGCTTTTAGCCCAAAGAGCTCCACCTGATGCCGCATCAAGCATTGGTCGTGATTGACCTCCCAGACCATTATAGAAACAATTGATCACCATCCAATCAGGCATTCCATGATGAGGACTGTAATATCCGTGAATTTTATTATTTGAATAAATGATATATTTGATATAAATATTTATTGTGGAGTATTGTGATGTTATTATATGATAATTAGTGTGTGATTATGTGCTAAATGGTGAGTCGAAAGCCCATTTCAAATATTTCGTCATTTGGAATTTTCTTCAAATCTGAGCCCCGTTTTGATAATTCAAGGGCCCCGTTGGAATTTCGTACATTCATTTTTATCTCTTCATCGTTCGTATTCGAATCGTTATCAAGAGAGTTATTGGTATCATCTCAACCCTACCTATTTGATTTCTGACAATATAATTCATTTTTGGTTCGAAAAAGGAAAAATCGTTCTGAACCCTAATTGCTTAAGGGGACGGATATATCGTTCTATATCAATATTACAGTTGTTATAGCCCTAGTATTCTTGAGCATTAGTTATATAATGATATATATCAATTTGGATGATCATCAACCTTTTTAACTGATTGTTTCTCGTAAAACATGTTTTTAACCTAATTAGGGTTTTTAAACGATCTAATGGATCAATATCGATCCAGAAATGTTATTTGGGGTATTATTTTTCCAAAAATATAAAAAGACAAATCGTATCTTGAACCTCATTAAAATCTGCAGTTATAAAGCCCTAAATTAAAAATTCCCGAACCGTGTTCTTCGTGTTCTTGAGATTCAATCCATTCGTTCGAGGTGTTATTGAAACCTAAATCTGAAGTTCTTGTACTCAAATCAAAGATCTTGATCTCTAGTTTCAGAATCTTCCAACCTCATCATCATCTGGTAAGTTTTCGATTTTATATGAATTTTTCAATATTCGAATTAAAATTAGGGTTCTTGGTCGATTTGGGGATTTTCAATCTGTTGATTCTCCGTTCAATTGGTTGATTCTAACATGTTCCTAGAGTTATAAATAGCAAGAATCCATGATTTAATTTCATGTTTCAGTTCAATTTTAATGGGTTTGATTTTCGGGTTTTTGACCCGAAATTTTCTTTTACTTCGTTCGTTCTTTCTGTTGATCTGACATTAGTTATGATATGGGGCTTTGATTGTGTGAGTTATAAGCTTCATTTTGATATATTAATCTTTGAGTTTCATGTAGAAATAAAGTAGATCGGGTTTCCGGCCGAAGTCGTCGCCGACGAGTTCTTTAAACGAATTCTGGGCTCGATTCCGGCATGTGACGTATGTGATTGTGTATGGGATTTGTTTGTCTTGAAAAAGCGAACAAAAGCCCTCTGGAATTGTTTGTGTTTGGACGGAATTGCAGGATTCCGGTCGCCGAACGCTCGCCGGATTTTGGAAAACCCAGAATCCGGTGGGTTGTTCTTGGCGACCCGAATTCGTTCTTCCCGACCCGTTTACCTGTTTTCTGACCCGGTTTTAATCTTCTAAAACCCTAATTCGATTTCTGAAAACTGTTTTTGGATTTATTTTTAAAATTTAATTCGAAAATAGTTTAAAAACTTTAAAAATTCAAATTTTTATTTTAAAAATATATTTTAATATCAGAAAAATTCTGGAAAATTATATTTATTATTTTAAATCCGAAAATTGATTAAACTTAATTATTTTAATTATTTTTAATTAATAATTAATTTATTAATTAATTGGTTATTTATTTTAATCAATTAATTCTTAAAAATTAATTATTAATTAGATTTAATTAATTAAAAATTCAGTTTAATTATTTTCAAGCCTATTTATTTATTTAAAAATAGTTTGAGCATTTAAAAGGTGTCAATTAATTTTATTAATTGATTTATTTGCATTTAAATGTTTATATTGGATTTAAAAATCCGATTTTTGACTTAAAAATTAGTAGTGACTTATGTAAAATTCAAATAAGTTTCGTATGATGTTTTAAAAATGTTTATAAGTGCTATATGGTTCGTATGAGTTGTATAATGTGTTTTATAGTCCGTATAAGCCCGTACTAGGGCTACTATCTGAGTTTTGAATATCGTAAATCATACCGGACGTCCGATACGTAACCGGTTACTTGTTTAAATGTGATTAGTGATTGAATAAGTGTCGAGAGTAGAACGAGAATAGTTAGACTTATTATGATGAGTTGTTTAATTATAGAATCGAGTTCCCGGAGCAAGGGAAAGGGAAAGGTAGAGTGAGCAAAGTCGATCCATCAGCAGCTTAGACCAGGCAAGTATCTGTGCCTTTACTTGTGATAATTTATTATCGTCTTGAATACTTAAACATTGTTATCCCCAGAACAATTCCAAATTATCAATCTTTTACCTGTATTTGGACAACTGATTCCATTTCCAAAGAGATTCTTGATTCTTTGATTTGATCTACATCGGAAACCATTATTTCCAATTGCCTTGATTATTGCTTATCACCATTGATCTATTGATTACCATCTTTGAATACTATTGACAACCCTTGATTGTTTGACCTCCATCTTTGACCTTTGATTACGGTCATTGATCATCGATTACCTATATTGATTTCCTACTGAATGAGTACACCGTACCGTCGGAATTATTCCATGATTATTCATCGATCTTCATTTGATACTGAGCTGTTGAAGCTCTTTTGCAATTATTATATTTTTACATTGAGTTTATCTTATTGAGCATGATATTGTTTATACCTTATGATAGAATTGGCATGTTTTTAAAATTGGACCAGTAATTGGTCGGGCCATCTTTATGGTCGGAATAATTTAAGGCCCATATTGGCCTAGGATCCAGTAGAGGACTTTGCCGTGAGCTAGTCCAGGGTTGATGCGTGGCTGGCCAGCAGCACAACCTTTGATTTGAATAAAATGCTAAAGCCAAATTCTAATTCTTTTTCTTCATTTGATATTGATACAAAGCATGTGTTAGCTAAATATTGTTGATTCTGATATCATAAATTCATATCCTTACAACTGTGATAGAAATTATACAAATGATGTTTGCTGAGCATTTTGGCTCACTCTTGCTTGTTGTTTTCTAACCCTATTCCAGTGAAGCGAGAGTATGAGTCGGCATAGCGTGACCGATAGTTCACCAGCAGCCAGGAGAGCCCCTCGAGTCATTGTCACTGGCAGGGTAGTTGTTGTTTTGCTTTTCTAGATAGATGTCTAGATCTGAACTTTAGATGTGATGTAATAACTTTGATAAAACTGGTATTGTATTAATAAATATTGTAGTAGCTTGTGTTCATTGCCATAATCTGGATGCGGTCTTGGTTAAGGGGTATTTTATGTCTTTATATATTATGCATGTGTTACATAGTGATCCGTTGGTCGGGTGACTCCTCAAACCTGTACCCCGGGTTTGGAGGGCGTCACAGGTTGGTATCAGAGCAACAGATTATGGCATATGAAACAAGTTTAGGACTTAGGGTCCAGGATAACGTAGAGAGTTAGGACTTCACCTAAGGATATTAGGAGGTCAACTAGGGATATTATGCGTAGTAATTAAATGTGGTTATAATTGCAGCCCCCTAGCTCTAGCTCAGACTCAGACCCGTCGGAGGATACGATAACAGTGATACCTACACCAGTTGAGGGAGCAGGCCCGTCTCGGCCGGTGCGATATCAGCTTAGGCATCCGGTAGTCAGGAGAGATCAGATACCTTGTCGTGTTCCACTCCGACGAGTAGCCCCATCATCAGTGTCTCAGGCATCAGTAGCTGGACCTAGGTATCAGCTTTGTGAGCCCCCAATTCCACACTTTGAGTATTAGAGGGTTAGCAGAGAGAGGGAGTACCTACATGGGCAGGTCATGGAGACGAGGAGGGTTCGTTCGACTGAGGCAGCCGCTATCCGAGAGAGGGACGGACTTAGAGGTCAGGTTGGAGATATGCAGATGAGGCTTAGGGTTACGAGGACATTGGTTGAGACTCGATTGCATGGATTGGCTTCCAGCGGAGAGGGAGAGATAGTGGCGGGGATGAGAGAGGTTTTAGATTACGCGATGAGGGAGATTGCGGAGATTTCAGGACCCCCGTTATGGCCGACAGGAGCAGGAGATTTGTGAGCAGGTTTAGGATCAGACAGATGGGCATGGATGTATGGTTTTTAGTTAGTAGTATATAGATGCATATGGTAGAATCAGCAGTGCACCGGGCTTATAGGATTGCCTCGGGTTGTTGTTGCATTTTTGTTGTATTGTTGATCGGCAGTTGTGGTTCAGCCATGATATATTTTCTTTTGAAGCGTTCTACGATTGTACTAACTCTATATATATGTATGATAAATCTCTTTTATAGAACTATTATTATCCCCTTGTCATTCATTTGCAGCATCATAACTGTTATTTTACTTGTTACAACGAGTGTACCCTTACACCGTTGAAAAGATCTGTAAACCTTCGAGATATCAATTGTGATCCTCCCTATCTATTATATAAATTGTTTTATTAAGCCAATTATTGTTTATTCATCAGCGATATGCCTCCTAGACGACAAACCCGTTCAACCGATTCCCCTGACCAAGAGGGTCATCAGAATACACCTCCCACGGGTCACATGGACCCGATGGTAATCCAGCTATTGAATACTCTTACACAACAGACTGCCGCATTGGCACAACAGCAACAAGCATTCCAGCAACAGCTCTTAGAACAGCAGAAACAACAACAGCATCAGCAGCATCACCAGCAGGCAGCACCGGCGGTTACGTTCAAATCTTTCCTGGCAGCAAAACCTCCAGAATTTAAAGGATCAGCAGACCCTGTAGAGGCTAAGGCATGGTTGAAGGAAATAGAGAAGGCTTTTGCCTTAATAGAGGTGACTGAAGACAAGAAGACAGAATATGCAAGTTATTTTCTGAAGAGTGAGGCCAGCTATTGGTGGGAAACAAGCAGGGCTATGGAGCCCGAGGGATTGATTACGTGGGCAAGATTTACAGAGTTGTTTTTAGAGAGGTATTTTCCGGACTATATGAGGGATCAGATGGAATTAAAGTTTTTGGAGTTAAAGCAGGGAAGTATGACAGTACCCCAATATGAGACGAAGTTTATGGAGTTATCAAGGTTTGTTCCAACATACGTGGATTCAGAGAAGAAGAAGGCCAAAAGGTTCCAGCAGGGACTGAGGTCATGGATTCGTAGCAAGTTAGCCATACTGGAGTTGGACACCTATGCGGTGGTGGTCCAAAAAGCAATGATTGCGGAGACGGAAAGTGATTCATACATGAAGGATAGAGAAAACAAGAAGAGGAAAGCAGGGATCCCCGATAAGGGGTAGCAACAGCGAAGTTCTCAAGGGCAAGCAAACAAGAGACCGGGATTTCAGCCTGGTAGGAATGCAAGTTTCAAGAAACCAGTTACCGGGAGCGTAGCACAAGATAACCGTCTATCAGTCGGTAGTCATCAGGGATTCTCAAGACCCCCTTTACCAGAATGCAAGACATACGGGAAGCGACACCCAGGGATATGCCATCGATTGAATGTCACATGTTTCAAATGCAATCAGAAGGGACATTATTCCCGGGATTACAAAGTAGACATTGTGTGTCACCGATGTAAGAAGCCAGGCCACATGATTAAGGACTGCAGAGCACCAGCACCCGTGAACAACATGATTCGGGCAATCGAAGCGCCCCCAGCTGTGAATGTCCAGCCGTTAGCCAGGACTTACAATATGTCAATGGGAGAAGCGGTTAGAGATTCCGACGTGGTGGCAGGTACACTTCTAGTAAATTCTGTTCCTGCTAAAGTGTTAATAGATTCGGGAGCGATGAAGTCTTTTATTTCTGAAACGTTTGCTCGTAGATTGAATTGCGTAATGAAACCCTTGAGTGGAGTGTTGAATATAGAAATAGCTAATCAGGATCGTATAGCGGTCAGTTCATATTATCCTCGTTGTGAGATAGAGATTATGGGAAATTGTTTTTATGTTGATTTGTTACCTTTTAAGTTAGGTGAATTTGATGTGATACTAGGAATGGATAGGTTGACTGAGTATGATGCGAGTATTGATTGTAAGAATAAGAGGGTTACTTTAATTACCCTAGAAAAGAAAGAAATAATATTTAGAGGAGAGAGGCAAACAAAGAAGTTCCTGACGATGATTCAGGCTAAGAGATTATTAAAGTAAGGTTGTGAGGCGTACTTAGCATATGTAATAGATATAGAGAAGGAAGTTTCTAGGTTAGAAGATATTCCAGTTGTAAATGAGTTTCCAGATGTTTTTTTCGGAAGAGTTACCAGGTTTACCTCCAGATAGAGAAATTGAATTTGCAATAGACTTAGCACCAGGCACGGAGCCAGTATCTAAGGCCCCATACAGAATGGCACCAGTAGAGATGAAGGAATTGGCTAACCAATTGCAAGAATTGCTAGAGAAAGGAATTATTAGACCCAGCATTTCACCGTGGGGATCACCAGTGTTGTTCGTCAAGAAGAAGGATGGAAGCATGAGATTGTGCATAGATTACCGGGAATTGAACAAGCTAACCATTAAGAACAAGTATCCATTACCCCGGATAGATGATCTGTTTGACCAGCTGAAAGGAGCAGTACATTTTTCAAAGATTGATCTGCGGTCAGGATATCACCAACTGAAGATTAAACCAGACGACATACCGAAGACAGCTTTTCGAACGAGGTATGGGCACTATGAATTTTTAGTAATGGCGTTTGGACTAAGAAATGCACCCGCAGCTTTTATGGACTTAATGAACATGATTTTCAAGAGGTATTTGGACAAGTTTGTAGTGGTGTTCATCGACGACATCTTGATATACTCAAGGACAGAAGAAGAGCATGCAGACCATTTGCGGATTGTGTTGGATACATTGAAACAAGAAAGATTATATGCGAAGTTTTCCAAATGTGAATTCTGGTTGAGAGAAGTTCATTTCTTAGGACACGTGGTGAGCAGCGAAGGCATTAAAGTGGATCCAACAAAGATAGAGGCAGTGAAAGATTGGGAGAGACCAAGGACACCGACTGAAGTTAGAAGTTTCTTGGGATTAGCCGGATACTACCGGAGATTTGTGCAGGATTTTGCGAAGATAGCTACTCCAATGACCAAGCTGACAAGGAAAAACGAGCGATTCATATGGAACGACAAATGCGAAGAAAGTTTCCAAGAGTTAAAGAAGAGACTAACTACGGCACCGGTATTGATGTTACCAGACGATCAAGGTCAATTCGTAATCTATAGTGATGCATCGTACAAAGGATTGGGTTGCGTACTTATGCAACATGACAAGGTGATTGCTTATGCGTCAAGACAGTTGAGGCCCCACGAACAGAAGTATCCTACTCATGATTTGGAATTAGCAGCGATTGTATTTGCTTTGAAGATATGGAGACACTACCTGTATGGAGAGAGATGTGAAATTTACACCGATCATAAGAGTCTGAAGTATATCTTTACTCAGAAAGAGCTGAACATGAGGCAACGAAGATGGTTAGAACTAATCAAGGACTACGACATTTCTATCAACTATCATCCCGGCAAGGCAAATGTGGTAGCAGATGCATTAAGCAGAAGAGAGAGATTGAACACATTAACTATGACCAAGGAGCTGTACCAGGAATTTGAGAGGTTAGAGATCGAAGTAAGTATTCCGAACGATGCGACAGAGATGATTTACACCATGACGTTTCAACCTGAATTGTTAGAGAAGATACGGAGATGCCAAGAGCAAGTTATGAATGATGATGCGAGTAAGATGACAGGTGAAGAGATATGTAGTCAACCGGACGACAAAGGGATCTTAAGGTTTGCTTCTCGGATATGGGTACCTAATGTAGCGGAACTGAAAAGTGAAATTTTGCACGAAGCGCATAACTCGAAGTATTCAATTCATCCAGGGAGTACGAAGATGTATCGAGATCTTAAGATGAAATTTTGGTGGCCAGATATGAAGAGAGAGATTGCTGAATGGGTGAGTAAATGTTTTACGTGTCAGAGGGTCAAGGCGGAACATCAGAGACCGAGTGGATTACTTCAACCGCTAGAGATTCCTGAATGGAACTGGGAGCACATAGCAATGGATTTTGTTGTAGGATTGCCAAGAACAAAGACTAACCATGATGCCATCTGGGTTATATATCGTGGATCGATTGACGAAATCTGCGTATTTTCTTCCAATTAACGAAAGATTCTCGCTGGATAAGTTGGTTCACATTTACATAAAGGAAATCGTAGTACGGCATGGAGTTCCAGTGTCGATAGTGTCTGATCGAGACCCTCGATTCAATTCAAGATTTTGGAGAAGTTTTCAAGAATGTTTGGGCATCGAGTTAAGAATGAGTACGGCTTATCAGCCGCAGACGGATGGTCAAAGCGAAAGGACGATTCAAACCATTGAAGATATGCTTAGAACTTGTGCACTTGACTTTGAAGGCACTTGGGACGATCATCTACCTTTGGTGGAATTCTCTTATAATAATAGTTTTCACGCGAGTATTGGAATGCCGCCTTACGAAGCTTTATATGGATGAAAGTGTCGATCGCCAGTGTATTGGGAAGAAGTTGGTGAACGGAAGATGATAGGACCAGAACTAGTGCAACAAACAAAGGAAGTGAT
This sequence comes from Heracleum sosnowskyi, assembly GCA_030848705.1. Taxonomy (NCBI): domain Eukaryota; kingdom Viridiplantae; phylum Streptophyta; class Magnoliopsida; order Apiales; family Apiaceae; genus Heracleum; species Heracleum sosnowskyi. The sequence goes on along the minus strand of CM061242.1, from coordinate 1,279,298 downwards.
TCAATTGATTCAGAAAAGATTGATAACAGCTCAGGACCGACAGAAGAAGTATGCTGATCTAGCCAGAAAGGATGTGGGATTCGAAGAAGGAGAGCAAGTGTTACTAAAGGTTTCACCGTGGAAAGGATTAGTCAGATTTGGAAAGAAAGGGAAGCTGAGTCCGAGATATGTTGGACCGTTTGAGATTTTGAAGAAAGTGGGCAAGGTAGCTTACGAGTTAGCATTGCCGCCGCATATGCAGCACGTTCATAATGTATTTCATGTATCTATGCTTAAGAGGTATCGACCAGATTCGAATCATTTAATAGAGTATGAACCCATAGAGGTCCAGGCAGATTTATCTTATGTAGAGCGACCGATTCAGATATTGGATCGTAAAGAGAAGGTACTAAGGAATAAGATAGTAGCGTTAGTGAGAGTTTTGTGGAGAAATCCTAAAGTAGAAGAGTCGACCTGGGAGTTAGAAAGTGAGATGTTAGAGAAGTATCCCCAATTGTTTCCTTGATCTGATTCTGAGGACAGAATCCTATTAAGGGGGGAAGGATGTAATATCCGTGACTTTTATTATTTGAATAAATGATATATTTGATATAAATATTTATTGTGGAGTATTGTGATGTTATTATATGATAATTAGTGTGTGATTATGTGCTAAATGGTGAGTCGAAAGCCCCTTTCAAATATTTCGTCATTTGGAATTTTCTTCAAATCTGAGCCCCGTTTTGATAATTCAAGGGCCCCGTTGGAATTTCGAACATTCATTTTTATCTCTTCATCGTTCGTATTCGAATCGTTATCAAGAGAGTTATTGGTATCATCTCAACCCTACCTATTTGATTTCTGACAATATAATTCATTTTTGGTTCGAAAAAGGAAAAATCGTTCTGAACCCTAATTGCTTAAGGGGACGGATATATCGTTCTATAACAATATTACAGTTTTTATAGCCCTAGTATTCTTGAGCATTAGTTATATAATGATATATATCAATTTGGATGATCATCAACCTTTTTAACTGATTGTTTCTCGTAAAACGTGTTTTTAACCTAATTAGGGTTTTTAAACGATCTAATGGATCAATATCGATCCAGAAATGTTATTTGGGGTATTATTTTTCCAAAAATATAAAAAGACGAATCGTATCTTGAACCTCATTAAAATCTGCAGTTATAAAGCCCTTAATTAAAAATTCCTGAACCGTGTTCTTCGTGTTCTTGAGATTCAATCCATTCGTTCGAGATGTTATTGAAACCTAATCTGAAGTTCTTGTACTCAAATCAAAGCTCTTGATCTCTAGTTTCAGAATCTTCCAACCTCATCATCATCTGGTAAGTTTTCGATTTTATATGAATTTTTCAATATTCGAATTAAAATTAGGGTTCTTGGTCGATTTGGGGATTTTCAATCTGTTGATTCTCCGTTCAATTGGTTGCTTCTAACATGTTCCTAGGGTTCTAAATAGCAATAATCCATGATTTAATTTCATGTTTGAGTTCAATTTTAATGGGTTTGATTTTCGGGTTTTTGACCCGAAATTTTCTTTTACTTAATTCGTTCGTTCTTTCTGTTGATCTGACATTAGTTATGATATGGGGCTTTGATTGTGTGAGTTATAAGCTTCATTTTGATATATTAATCTTTGAGTTTCATGTAGAAATAAAGTAGATCGGGTTTCCAGCCGAAGTCGTCGCCGACGAGTTCTTTAAACGAATTCTGGGCTCGATTCCGGCATGTGACGTATGTGATTGTGTGTGGGATTTGTTTGTCTTGAAAAAGCGAACAAAAGCCCTCTGGAATTGTTTGTGTTTGGACGGAATTGCAGGATTCCGGTCGCCGGACGCCGGCCGGATTTTGGAAAACCCAGAATCCGGTGGGTTGTTCTTGGCGACCCGAATTCGTTCTTCCCGACCCGTTTACCTGTTTTCTGACCCGGTTTTAATCTTCTAAAACCCTAATTCGATTTCTTTAAACTGTTTTTGGATTTATTTTTAAAATTTAATTCGAAAATAGTTTAAAAACTTTAAAAATTAATATTTTTATTTTAAAAATATATTTTAATATCAGAAAAATTCTGGAAAATTATATTTATTATTTTAAATCCGAAAATTGATTAAACTTAATTATTTTAATTATTTTTAATTAATAATTAATTTATTAATTAATTGGTTATTTATTTTAAGCAATTAATTCTTAAAAATTAATTATTAATTAGATTTAATTAATTAAAAATTCAGTTTAATTATTTTCAAGCCTATTTATTTATTTAAAAATAGTTTGAGCATTTAAAAGGTGTCAATTAATTTTATTAATTGATTTATTTGCATTTAAATGTTTATATTGGATTTAAAAATCCGATTTTTGACTTAAAAATTTGTAGTGACTTATGTAAAATTCAAATAAGTTTCGTATGATGTTTTAAAAATGTTTATAAGTGCTATATGGTTCGTATGAGTTGTATAATGTGTTTTATAGTCCGTATAAGTCCAAGAATTCTGAAACTTTGCTTTCCTTGCGCTTCCAACTCCCGCAACTGCATGGCTTTCACATTGATGCTCTACACCACCATATAATCTTGGAAACTCCACAACTCTGCCAATTCTGTAGCTCTGCACATTCTAACTAAAAACACATTAAAAACATCAAATACTTGAGTACAATCAGTCAATTTAAGCCGATATGAAGTGTTCCAAGTAGATATAAAATCCACTTATCAGATGTAACGGAACAAGTTCCCATGTATTATTTGCTTCCAAAGCAGCAAGTTCAACACTCATTGTTTCACACCACTCCTGAAATTGTACAACATGTTTGAAGTGTTGGGGTTCAACAATAGAACCAGCCATATTTTCAACACTACTAACCATATGATTTGGTAGACTTGTGTAGTCGTTAAACTTGACAGGTAGACTCCGTTGACATTGAGGACGGACTGTAGGTACTAAGACAGGAGATATAGAAACCTCAGCAGTGGAGACATCAACAGCACCCTGGACTATTACCAACTCATCACGAGAAACTTCATTGTGAGACACCGAACTGTGAACTAAATCACCAGGAGACAAGAGTGGATCATCATCCACAAAGATAGAAGAAGCAGGAAATAACTGCTTTGGAGCCTGAAGATCCATGTTCCGAAATGGAAATATATGTTCAAAGAAATGAACATCTCTAGAAGTAAACACGTGCTTGGTGTCCAAATCAAGTATTTTATATCCTTTAGTACCAAAAGGATAACCCCAAAATACACCTTTAACTGCCCTAGCAGCAAACTTATCACATGGTTTAGGCATTACAGTAGCATAACAAAGGGAGCCAAAAACCTTAATTGTATCATAACTGGGAGGAGAGTTAAACAAAACATCATACGGACTCGTGTCTTGAAGTATCACCGTAGGTGTACGATTAATAAGGTACACTGCAGTGAATAAGCAATCCCCCAAAAAACAATTGGAAGTGAGGAGTGAAACCGCAGAGCCCTAGCACAGTTGAGTAGATGTCGATGTTTTCGCTCAACCAAACCATTTTGTTGTGGCGTATACACACAACTAGTTTGATGAATGATACCCAGTTCAGCTAAGTATGCTGACAAAGAACGATTTATGAACTCCGAGCCATTATCAGTACGGAGAACCTTAACCGTAGTATGAAATTGCGTCTTAATCAGTGTAAAGAACTCTTTAAGTAACGAAGGAACTGTAGACTTATCAGACAATAAGTACAGCCAGGTGCACCTAGACTTGTCTTCCACCAGAGTTAAAAACATATTACAATTCTGGTGTGTTTTAAATTTGTAAGGTCCCCATAGATCAACATGGACCAAGTCAAATAGACATTTGTTAATGCTGACACAAGTTGGAAATGATAACCGTGTTTGTTTAGAAAGATGACAGCTATCACATGAGTCTAGTACCTTTGTTTTGCCCAGTACTGAAATTTTATTGATAGTTTCAACTGGTATGTGTCCCAGCCTAGCATGCCAGACATCTGGATTGACAACATGAGCTACAAATTCCTCTTTCTGAACAGTTGAAGATGCTGCAATAGTATTAACCTGAATTGCATTATTATTCACTCGAGTTGAATCAGTGAGCACATACAAACCCTGTTCTTCTTTCCCAAGCACAATGGCTTTCTTCCAAGTGTGATCTTGAAGATAACACACATGTGACATAAAGTTCACTTGATAAGGTGTTCCCTGCAACAATTTAGATATGGACAGTAAATTGTAATGAAATGTGGGCACACACAATACATTAGTTAAGGTTATTGTAGAATTCAGTACAATATTGCCAGTATGACTAACTGCATCAGTAGCTCCATTGGGTAACTGCAGAGTTGCAGTACAGGTTTGAACATCTTGCAAAAGATAAAGAAATGCTGTAATATGATCCGTGGCACCAGTATCAAGAATCCATTTGTGATTAGCAACCCCAGTAACATTCAACACCTGATGTACAATAGGATTACCAGAACCAGTAAGATGTACAGTATTAATGGAGTGTTCTGAGAACCAAGGACCAGACATGGTCGATTGTGTAGGAGAAAACTGTGTAGAATAATCCAAATGTGAAGAGCCACTAGTACCCGTAGGAGTAGGTAAAGACTTTTGTAGTAGCTGGATGAGTTGTTTACACTGTCCCTCAGTGAGATTTAAACCCGTTTGTGACATCTGTGAACCAGTACTCACACTCTCATTCTATGCCACTGTATTAGCTCCAGAATCAGAACTAGAGACATGATCATTTGCCACCACAGAATTCCTAATATGTGACACTCTAGGCTTAGGTTTGGGTTTCCCAAATAATCTATGCCATGAGGGATAACCATGAATACAAAAACAAGTGGCCCGTACATGACCAGTCATATGACAAAAATCACAGATCATCGAAGCATCACTCTGCTTCTTAGTAACACCTCGAGGCTGTATAGATTTAACAACAGACTTGACATTCATAGCCACATTTCCAAGTTGTTGATTACTATAAGAGTGACTCTCTCTTTGACTTTCTTCTTGAAGTAACAAACCATAACACTGACTTAGTGTAGGTAACGGTTTCATCATGAGTATTTGACCTCGAATTCCCGTAAAATTGTCATTCAATCCCATCAGAAATTGTGTAAGTTGAATATTATGATCCAATTCATACAACTTGTCATTAACTGTACATGTACACAAATTACAGGTACATCTTGGCTTGACTACCAAACACTCAAGCTCATCATGAACTGACCGAAACTTAGTAAAATAAGCAGACACAGACATAGTGCCTTGAGAGAGGTGAGAAATTTCTTTTCGAAGGTGAAACATTTTTGATACATTGCTTTGAGCATATCGAATCTCAAGATCTAACCAAATCTCTCTAGCTGACTGAATATAGACAATACTATTCCGTATATCACTCGAGACAGAATTAAGTAAACAAGATGTCACCATATTGTTACAACGAAGCCAATACACCACTAACGGAGAATTTGCCACTGGTTTCATATATGAACCATCCACAAATCCTAATTTTAGCTTAGAAGAAAGAGCTAACTCCATTGATCTTTGCCACTGATTATAGTTAGATTCATTTAACACAACAGTTATGATTTGCATTCCTGGATTATCTGATGGATGCAAATAATACTGATGATTGTAATCTAATTTAGATGACATCGTTGTAGAACCGATTGTAGCAGATGAATAAGATGCACTTGTAGTCATGTTGAATACACAGATAATGATGAAATCAATTGCGAATTGAAGAAATCAACACTTGTAAATCATAGATCTACAATCAATTTGAAAAACTTATAGTTGAATTACGTGATGAAAAAGACGAATTGATCATTGAATAACACTGAGAATGATGAATAACACTCTAATTTGAAGCCTTTTCTGCATCAATGAATCATCATAGCTTTGATACCATGTTACAAACCAAAGTTCTCATCTTTATGAACTAGCAAGAATGTGCATAAACAAAATAGATGATCTTCATCTCTTCATCAACAATATCAAAGTGTTTGTATGTATATTTATAAAGTCACCAAACTATGATAAGTTCTGTAAACTTTAGAGAGAAAAGTGAAGTCCCAAATTGACACTGTAAACTAACAATGTCTCTACATTATCTACACCACCAAGACTATATCTCTAACAAACTTCCTAACAGATTCTGGCGGGAAGTTGAGTTGGCCACAGCTTAGTCAGTAACAGCTGGCCACAGCTGGCATCTTGCACACTAACACATTTGCTACTAACAAACCCGATATGTCGAAGATAGGAAACAAAACGTTGATACCAAACCCGAGCTGCCTGTTTTGACCTATATATAGACTTACGGAGGCGACAAACATTAGTAGGAGCTGACGGATTTACAAATCCAGGTGGTTGTTACATATAAATTATCTCATCTAAATTCCCGTGAAGAAAAGTATTTTTTACGTCAAACTGATGTATAAGCCAATTCTTCCCATAACAATACTCAAAACTGTCTAAATTGTTGCTGGTTGACTAATGGGCTCAAAGTTTCATCGAAATCAACCCTCGCTTGTTGAGACTTTCCATTTACAACGAGTCTTGCCTTGTGTCATTCAAGAGATCCATCATTCCTCTATTTATGTTTTTACAACCACATACATCGAACTATATTTACTCCTTCTGGCTTAGGGACAAGCTCCCAAGTGTTATTTTGAACAAGAGCCTTATATTCATTGATCATGGCCATATTCCAATTTGGATCAAGCAATGCAGATTTGTGTTTTTTAGGCAAAGGAGAAATGGATTGGGCTGATAGGTTGGACTGAGCCTTGGGTTTTGTAATTCCATGTTGAGATCAGGTTTCCATTTTATGTGTTCTAGTTGGAGCTAGTATTTGTCCATTATGAGACAACGGTTGGGGTAAGTTAGGTTGTGGGGAAGATAATACTTCACTGTTACGAGAAGGGAACTCTTGAGTTGTGGTAGGGTGAGCATTGACTTGCACATGTGGTGGTGAGCTTTGTTGTTGTATATGAGGTGAATATGTGTGTATGGCTGGAATAGGAGGTGATACTGGGGATGGTGTTATGGGTGATACAGGGGGTGTTATGGGTGGAGCAGGATGACTTCCAAAATATGACGAGTGACAATGGGGGATAACTCCGATGAAGAAAGAAAATCATAGTCCGAGTTTTGTAACTTTTTGTCATCCGAGAATAGAAAAACGAATTCGTCAAATGTGACATGACGAGATAAAATAATTTTGATACTCGACAAATAAAAACATTTATATCCTCTATGACTAGAGAAGGGAATCCTAAAAATATACATGGTGTCGATCTAGGAGCTAATTTAAGAGGAGCAGTGGACCCTAAATGTGGATAACAAAGAGAGCCAAAAATTCTCATATGATCATATACTGAAAGTTAAAGGATATTTTTTTATTTAATAGTATTTTTCGGCAGAGCTATTGGAATGTATGGCACTCCATAGTATTTCCACAATGACAGCTGATGCACCATGTATAAATCACTCTCTCCTATACATTCTGATAGCTATACAGACAAAACATTATTCTCAACTAATTTTTCTAAGCAAGTAAAATATTCTTAAAAAACATTACTGTAAAATGCTATACACGAAAAAACTGAAAGTTCAAAATAAAACACATTCACACGATTTAAAAACTAAAAAAGTTTGATGGAATCCAGAAACGTTCTAGTTGTAATGGAATCTTCTTCAGTTTTAGTTGTACAAAATCTAATTCATTTTTCTTCTTTAATACAAATTAAAAAGTAGAAATAATGTTCTTAATAATGTTCTTTGTTTCTGCTTCACGTTTGGAGTGGCTAAGATGTTGTCAATACCTTACTCAATTCGCCTATTCTTGATCACAACAATCCTTTCCTTGAGTGACTCGATATCCTTGCCAATATCAAAAAGCATAACTTCTTTTTTGAACATGCAAACACAGCCCCGAAAACGATCCAAGATACCTTGTTTGGAGCTGCATGATCTTGTTGGAAAGCATTGAAATAACTCATGATAGTTACCGCGTCATTGGCAACATCTCTGATGTTGTTCACCGAGTTGCGGATTAGCTCTTCTTGTCTCAGTTCTGCATATCTTACTGAAGATTGGAGGTAGCCCAATTCATCTTTGAGCCACCTTACACCATCTCTCACTCCTATTCTAATGTTAACTTCTTGTGCAACAAATTCACCAAGCTTTTCGATTGCAAAAGATACGATTGCATCAACCATTCTGCTTAATCAAGCTTCACGATCTGAAGGTCATCGAATGAACAATAACAAGAATTATACTAATCTTTTCGAGTGACTCAAGGAGGCTGGTCAAGTGAAGATTTTATGATATGTATGGTCTATAGTACACCAACATAAAAGTAATAATGTTTCGATGGTATCCCTGTAAGATATACGCTTTCAATTATTTGGTTTTCAGAACAAGCAGATCAGTGTCCTTTTGTGGATAATTAGTGATGGCCATACGAGCGGTCCGAGCCGTGCCGTGCTGGTTCACAGGTGGGCCGGCTCATCGACCATAAAACCCGGGCACGACACGTTAGTTTACACGGGGCGGGGCGAGCCGTGTTGTGCTAAAGAATGGTTGGCACGTGCACGGCTATGCGGGTTGGCGGGCGATTTATGGGTAGGGCCGGTTTAAATTTTTTTTTTAATTTTAATTTGATACAAACAATTGTTTGAAACTATAAAAAAAAATTGGAAGAAAAGAGGACAGTACCTCTATAAATTTTATTGATTAAAAAAATGTTACAATTAATTTGAGAGGACTCCTCTCTAAAAAAACGGAACAAACCGCATTAACATATTAAAACAATAAATATGTTATAGAATTCTATGTGCCGTGTCGTGCGGGCGGTTCACCTCTTTTGCTGCTACTTTACTCTTTTGGTAGCAGAAATTCATTCCAGCATGATATTACGGCACAAATATAGCAGAGCCCATTAATGTTGAAATTCTGCTCTTTAAATTAGTAAATGAGACACTCATTCTAAACCTCCACATGTGCTTACCATCTCACTAATCTCAGTAACAGACTTATTTGAACCATATTCAAGAAAACCTATGAGATGTATGCTCCATTACAAATTTATGACCAACTTGGAATCCATAAACACAACATGCCTATCAGGTTAAAAGGTAACAGTTGCAGACTCCAACATCACCCAAACATAACCCAAACATATTTATTGTGTTTTAAATATCAACTCGATAAACACGGGCGGGCCGTGTCACGTGCCGTCCCGTTTTTCCGTGTCGTGCCGTTCGCGAATTATAGAATTCTGACCCGTACTCGCCCCGTTTTCTGTAACGGTCCGTCGTGGGTTGATTCGGCTCGTTACTAAACCGAGTTAAACGAGCCATTTTGTCGTGCTGTGCCCGAGTTGGCCGTTCAGACCCGTTCGTATGGCCAGCTCTAATTATAACTAACAGCATGTGCATGGTGTCCCACTTATAAAGAAGCTTTCAATTATTTGTTTTTGCAACCAGAGTGGTGTCCTTTAGTAATTAATTTTAATTACTAGTAGCATGTTAGCCCTAAATATACGATAACTGAGTAGCTCAACAAATTAACTTTGTTGATAAATAAAAATCATAGGTTAAACCTTATTTTAGTGAAGCAACAATCTTTTGTGACTGAGTGTTCGTCAGATCAAGATGACTATTGTTGCATATTCTCTTTTCCCTTCCTGTTCTGAAAATTAGAACTTTCAGAGCATAAAAAAGATTTTATTGTTGAATGTTATCTTAAATCTCCTTACTACAGTTCATTCGAGTGAAATTATAGCAAGATTGTGTAAGTGTAAACTATTGGTTCTAAATAAGTAGTAATAGCCTTGAGATCTGCATAGTAAGAAATCCGTTTTTGTCTTCTACAATTTCTCTTATTCATGTGTTCATGAGCAGCCATCTTCTCGTAATGCATGCCGCAATAAAACTTGTACTTGTTCAAGGTCTTGATTTTTTTAGCCCCAATATAGAGCAAACTCTCTCTATTCACAAACTTCGATTAAGTGACTATTGTTCGCTTTATGATTGCAATAGCAGCCATTCTTCTTTATCTAGCTTTGTGATCTGAAGGTAGTCTATTTAAGTGACTCAAGGAGGCTGATCGCTTCTTCCAAAGCACGCCCCATTCGTTCCGCCCGTAACAATCCAATTATTCTCCGGGTAAGAAAACATTTGACATCCCATCTTCTGAAACCAACACTTTTGATGTTATTTAACGTACAATAATTTCTATATGTCTATTATGGATCTGCACCCTTGGGATCGATAAACCTTTTGAATCTTATTAACCAAAGAGATACGACTTTGCACTATAGTTAGCTCAGCACCAATCAAGAACCCCCACGGAATTCCAAGAGTTCTTGTTATACATTCGTTCCAACCCTCAACTCTCTTTTCGAGATTCATCGATATTGAATCAATCGAACGCACTTCTAACACCTGTTCCACTTTTGGCAGACCCTGTGTTATATCACCAGATCGCGATTTTTCATATATAAATGTAACTAATGTATCTCCTTCGTAAAGGATTTCCCCATAATGTCCATGAACCATTGCTCCTGGGATGGCCAAATAAGGCTTAGCGGATCGTATTACTACAGAATCCTTTTTAACAATTAGAACTTGACCCGATTTGAGGTGTAGTCTGTTTTGGCTATACATACATTTTCACAAATAAACTGCCCAAGACTCATTATTGTAGACGCCTCTTCACAATAATTGTGCTGAAGAAAATACCAATTTAAATTAAATGGATTTAAAATAATGTTACTGCATGAATCAGAATTATAAATTTGACCAATTTCATCCATTAAAAAATATTTAAGTACTTCAAAGGTCTGTTTTAAGTTGTCAAGTTGCAAATAGTTAGTTACCAAGATCTGATTATAAGTTATTAAATAGGAAAATGAATAAAAATTCACAGTTTGAAGGGCTGTTCCTAAAGGGCCTAAGAAATTCCTAATTGGAATTGGGGGATCTTTTTTAATTGATTCTTTTATTACATTGTGATATTTTACATCGTCGAATGGGCCCATTCGAAAACAGTTGGCGGATGACAAAATTATCAAAGATTGGTATTCCTTATTTCTATTCAACAATGTATGAATAGTTCCTTGGTTTTGATTAAGGGATTCTTTAATCCTTGCGTTGGAGTAGTAGAAAAAACTAGAAGAAAACGGATTGATATTGTTGCAATCTAATCCATTCTCAGAGATAAATCCTGAAACCGAAGGATCATTCCTTTTGGCAGTATAGGAAATAGGGGATTTCACTAAATCGATTTTTATAAAATCTCGAATCAAACCATTTTATCCTTATTTCAACAAAGGAAGTACGGGTCTCTTCGATATAAGAACTTTTTTTGTCTTGGGTACAATTTAATACTAAACAAGTCCTAACTAATTGAATACTTTTGTCATAAATTTCCCGAATTGGTTTGCCATTTCCATAAAGGATATAATTGATAACTCGAAGTTGCACATTATCCATTTCCTGCAACAGATCCGGGGGGAAAAGTCTTACTAAATTTATACCGTCTGTTATTTCATATGTGACTACAGGTCGAACCAAAACAAAATACTTTTTCTTGGTAGGTGTGATCCGTTGGACATAGATCCAGTTTTTATTTTTTTTGTATTCTTTCGAATTTGTTTTTCCCGTTCCTGGTGGTATCAAGACACCACTATGTCGAGATATCATATCTGTCTCTCCAGGAAAATGGATATCTCCAGAAAATATTTTTAGTTCAATTTTTTTTTTATCTCCACTCGAACCAATCC